>JAUMIR010000012.1:4285000-14285000 GCA_030847615.1 Gambelia wislizenii
CTTCTCCTTCATTGTCTTTTCCTTCTCCTTAGTCTCCTCCTCCTTCTCCTCCTTCGTCATCTTTTTCTTCTCCTTAGTCTTCTCCTCCTTCTTCGTCTTTTCCTTCTCCTTAGTCTTCTTCTCCTTCATTGTCTTTTTCTTCTCCTTAGTCTCCTCCTCCTCCTTCTTCGTCATCTTTTTCTTCTCCTTAGTCTTCTCCTCCTTCTTCGTCTTTTTCTTCTCCTTAGTCATCTTTTCCTTCTCCTTAGTCTCCTCCTCCTGAGTCTTCGCCTCCTTCGTCTTTTCCTTCTCCTTAGTCTTCTCCTCCTTCCTCATCTTTTCCTTCTCCTTAGTCTCCTCCTCCTCCTGAGTCTTCGCCTCCTTCTTCGTCTTTTCCTTCTCCTTAGTCTTTTCGTCCTTCTTCTTCTCCTTAGTCTTCTTCTCCTCTTCCTCCTTCATCGTCTTTTCCTTCTCCTTAGTCGTCTTCTCTTTCATTGGCTTTTCCTTCTTAGTCTCCTCCTCCTCCTCCTTAGTCTTCTTCCCCTTCTTCGGCTTTTCCTTCTCCTTCTTCTCTGTCGTCGTCTTCTTCTTCTTAATAAAAAAAAGTCTGGGTTCCTCTCTTCTCCCCACTTTCTTCAGGCAGCTTTTGCGCAAAAGCGCACCTCCTGGAGACTGACCCTAAAGGTGGAGAGATGGAAAAAAGTTGGGGTGTGGGATTACAGCGGAATTCCCGACTGGAGTTATCCTTCTTTGGGCTTGTGTGGGAACGCTTGCCTCACACTCTCTCAGCCTCAGAGGAAGACAGAGGCAAATCCCCTCCAAACAATTTCTACTAAGAACACCCCCCCCATAAAGTTGGCTCCCATTTGGGGAGAAAGGCGACTTATAAATCATACAGATAGATAAATAAATAGGTTCGCCCTAGGATTGCCCTAAGTCGGAAACTACTTGAAGGCACACAACTTGTGTGTTTGTATTTCTTAAAGGATTGCTCGAAGAATAGAATGCAATCTATCCTGTAGATCTGTACAGAGATGCCTCCCCCCCGCCAAAGCCATGTGGTTATTTAAAAATATT
Source organism: Gambelia wislizenii (assembly GCA_030847615.1). Taxonomy (NCBI): domain Eukaryota; kingdom Metazoa; phylum Chordata; class Lepidosauria; order Squamata; family Crotaphytidae; genus Gambelia; species Gambelia wislizenii. The sequence continues at coordinate 4,286,057 of JAUMIR010000012.1, forward strand.
AAAAAGGCACAGAGATAGAGCGAGAGAGAGCCAATGAAAGCGAAATCTTTGGATTGAAAACCCCCACGGTGCCTCTTCCCGGAAACCTTTCCGACGTGGTCTCCCCTCCCTCTCTCCAATATCCATTTAGGACTAGAGAGCGGCTGGTAATTATATAATTTAAAATCCATTTAACACTGGCTAGCACGACAGTAAATATATGCATATTGCTAATAAGATTTGCACAATTACGCCGGTCAAACACAGGGAAATGTTTACTGCCTTTCAAAAATAATAAATAATTAAAAAAAGGAGAAGAAAAAGAAACTTCCCCGAACTTCTCTTACATACTCTGTTCCCCACCGACCCCACAACCCTCCAAGCCTTCAACTATCTTTAGGGGAGGGGGGTTGGTGGTGGGTTCAGGAGCTCATAAAAGTAACCTAGCAGGGGGTCTGTGGGTGGGATTTTATTTTTTTGGAGAGGGGAAGAAAAATTGTGTCGGAAATTCGGGCTCCACTTTGATTTCCTCCGCCAGATAATAAAACTAAATATTTGCAGGGTTGGTGCTCGCAGTTCATAAAATACGATTATCAGATAATCCTCAGCAGCGAATCTATTTGTCTAGTTAACAGATGAGTACAAAAAAAAGGGGGGGTGGGAGGGAGGGAGAGAGGGGTGGAAAGAAAGAAAGAAAGAAATAGGGGAAAATAATAAGATTTAACTCCAGGCAAAGGCTAAGACGCCTTCTTCCACCTTGGTCTTTTTTCTTTTTCTTTTTGCAAGGCCAGGCTTGAAATAATAATAAAGTGAACTGTTTAATTAACTAGGCTGCCGCCCCCTCGCAACCTCCCCCCCCCGTTGTCTGTTCCTACCGCCTTTCTGGGTAGAAACACGTCGGGAAACGCGTGTCAGAGAGTTCAGATTATAGGACAAGACGAGGATGGTTGGGGACGGGGAGGGAAGAGGCCAACACCCACCCCCCAAATAGGATGGACCCCCAGAGTGGTGGTGGGGAGACAAATGCCTCCTTGAAGTGTTTAGTCTGGTGCATTCAGGGTGGCTTTTCTATATAAAGGTGATTATGCATATACTACACATATATATGTGCGTGTATGGTCTAAATCCACCGCAGACTCTGGATATCCAAACCTTGTCTCTTCCAGGGGTGCAGTTACTAGGGTGGGTGGGGAAGGCCCTAAAATGAAGGGATTGCCCCCCCCCAATAAGAATTCCAATGAATTTCCCCAGGTCATTCTCTCTATTTCTAGCTTTGCAAAAAGAGAGACGCTGAAAATCCTTCACACTTTGGCTGCTCCCTTTTCTTTGGGGGCTTGCACCCATCTTAGCTGAAATGTGAAGTTTCCTGCAAATGCTAGACGTTTGGAGACGGAAGGAAACGTTCATTTTGGGAAAGGCTCAGAATTTTATAGGGGGGAGCCCATGCCTTCGTTTTGCCCCCATTCCCTTCCTGGAGTGACACCCCATGGCTTTCCTCTCTCCTCCTCTATGGGGTCGGACCAGGACGGAGGGTGAGGGACCTCGCTGTCCTCGCTGCGCAGAAATTGCGCTCCATCCTAAAAAGGCTAGACCTGGGCGGAAGATCCCTCCGCTTCCCTCCCAAGGAGACCCTGCTTAGGATCTGGGCCGGCAGAGCTCGTGCCACCTGACAGGGAGGTGGGGAAGAAGGGGGGGGGGAGAAAAAGAGGCGAGGAAGTGAATTGGGGGTTTCATGGGATTTCTAGTTTTCTCTTTCTGTCTGCCTCTCTCTCTCTTCAGCCTCTGTTCAGCTTCCCTCAAGTCTAAGGGGCAAACGCCGAGCAGGCCCCGACTGGATCAGTCCAGCTCGGAATCTGGATGTCTGGAGAGCCCCCCCCCCCTTTCTGGTGCCAAGATGGGGTGTGTCTTTGTCTCTCTGTTGTCTCTCCCCCCCATTAAACGACCCATCTGGCACAGCTGGGGCCACGAGGCCCTCGACTTGCCTGGTCAATGAAATGGGATGGAGAAGCGTGGGGGTATATTATTGAAATAAAAGGCCATCCCCCCCCAGCTGAGAGGAAAACATCATGGGAAATGGATGCTGTGTGATTGTGTGCACGTGTGTGGAGGTTTGTTGTTGTTGTTGTTGTTGTGCGCCTTCAAGTTGTTTCCGACTTAATGGTGGGGGACCTATCATGGGGTTTTCTTGGCAAGATTGGTTCAGAGGCTCTGTGCCTTTGCTTTCCTCCGAGGCTGAGAGAGTGTGACTTGCCCAAGGTCACCCAATGGGTTTTAATGGCTGAGCTTGGATTCGAACCCTGGTCTGCCAGAGTCCTATTCACAACCTAACAAAGGATCAAGGCATTTCTACTAGCAGGAAGATAGGTTGCAAAAGATAGGAAGTTAGTCATAAAAATTCCTGACATGCAATCTAACTCTTTTAAACTACAGTACCCTCATGCATGCTAGGTTGCACTTTTCCCAACACAAACCACTAAGCCACGTTAGCTCTCTTTATGGAGGGTTGCCTTCAGGTTTTATTCATCCTCTCCCCATAGTTGCAAAATAAATAAACACATTATTATTATTATTATTATTATTCAAATGACCAATCTAGGGCTCCTTTCGTTCTTTGTCCTGGGAATTTCTTAGGAGAAACTTTCCAGTGCCCTTTGCAGACCGTGAGGTGTGCACGTGTGAAAGGCCGCGGGAAGGCTACGTGTAATCTTCCATTTGTTTTGACATCAAATACTGTATATCATTTTAAAACCACATACATACAGACATACCTGCGCCTGTGGGTGCATTATTCCTCTCTGGACCACCAGGATGTCTCTGTATGCGATGCCGTTGTTCGTCCCAACGAGAGTAGAGCCATTCAGTCAGTTAGATTTACCCGCGTGTTGTTGCAATGAGTTTATTTTGGTTGGGAGTCACCAAGAGGATGATAATTTATTTGTGGGCTTAAATGCATTCACACAAGTGCATGCATAGGTGCGTGTGTATACATACATGCTTGCACAGACACGCACGTGAGTATATTTATGCACACAGATGCGTGTCTGCACACACACACTTGTGTACCTGAGTGTCTACAGACACCTGTACATGAGCGTAAACATGTATTTGTTTCGTTGTTGTGTGCCTTCAAGTCCTTTCGGATTCATGGCCACCTTAAGGGGAACTAATCCCAGGGCTGAAGGCTGAGACAGTGTGACCTGCCCAAGCTCACCCAATAGGTTTTTTTCAGGGGGATTCGAACCTAGGGCTCCAGAATGGTAATCCATCACTCAAACCACTAGGCCACCCTGTATACCGACACAGAAATACAACTACAATCCTAAGGTCGTTTGCAGACGTTGTTTTATTTGTGTGTAGTGTATTTATCTTCAGGCTCTGGTGTGTGGATGTATTTGTACATTCATTCCCGTGCATTAGGGTATGTGTACATCAATATATACTTTGAAGCGATTAACAAGCAGAACTGAAAAAAATTAACATCAAATATCGACATCAAATATAAAATATACCTAAATTTAAAAATATTATATATATTTTTGGTAGTAAATAGTTCTGCTGTGGAATATACTGCTGCCTGGGAGTGTGGTGGAGTCTCCTCCTTCGACACAAATAAATCCAGTTTGAAACTGGATGATTTGCACGGCTCCTTCCTATGGAATCCTGGGCTTTGTAGTTTTACAAGGCCTTTCGCCTTCTTGGACAAAGAGTGCTGGTGCCTCACCAAACTACAAATCCCAAGATTCCGCAGGGAGGAGCCATGCAAAGCATCCAGTTTCCACCTGGCTTATTTCTCTAGTGTGGATACCCCCGGACTGGGTGGCCATCTGTCGGAAAGTGCTTTGATTGGGTGTTCCTGCAGGGTGGGTGGGTTTGGGGTTGGACTAGATGGCCTTTGGCGGTCCCTTCCAACTCTATGATTCTATGATAATATCTATATTGGCACACAGATCTGTAGAGTTCTATACTTTAGCCATCTCTAGTGATGGCAAGCTATAGCTTCTGTATGTATATCATCTCCTAATGAGAAGAATGACTGATTGGAGTTACTTTCGGTAGTTTTTCCCCTCCCTTTTCTGGGGAAATGTCTAAACTGGGTTCCAGAGGAGGGGGGAAAAAAGGGCAGCCGATGGAGACCCGAACTCGGCCACCTTCCCATCAGCCTCCAATTACTGGCGGTGGAGGGCATGGCCCCCTCATTAGTCTGGACTTTTAAACATTTCCAACCCTGCAAAAGCTTTTTCCCCTTCCTCCTTGTACTATTTATATTTGCACCCTCCTCCTCCTCTCTGGCAAGGCTGGGAGGGGGGTCAGGGAGGGAGAAAGTCTCCCCACCAGCTGCCTCCCCCCCATCTCCTCCTCCTCCCCTCCTCCTCCTCTTCCTCTGCCAATAATGGGATGATAATTTAAAACGTTGTTTCTCTCCCACTGCTTGCTAATCCTGCTCGTTTGAGTCGGGTTGAGACTGACGGATCTGGAAGGGCTGCCCTCCTTCCTTCTCACCTGCTGTTCCGTTTTAAAGAGAGGAAGGTATTAACCTCTCTGGAAATAAATATTGAAACAAAAGAGCTTTAATTTTTCTATTTTATTTTAGCAACCAAGCTGCAAAAATCCCATCATTTCCATCTTTTCCGCTCTAAATATTTTCCCTCCCATCTTTTCCAGTCTTGCTCCCTTCCCCCGGTGTAGACCCCCCCCCAATTCTTTCTCCCCACCCCCATTTTTTATTTCACTTTTCTTGTGCATTTTGGAGAGGAGCTTCTAATTTTTCCCCCTCCTAAGTCTTCTTCTGGGGAAAAAGAAAAAAAGGATCACTTTCTGAGAAAGACTTTAAAACTTGGGCATTTTTCCTTCCCTGAACTTTTTGTTAAGGGATTTCCTTCCCCATGGAAGAAAGAAAGAAGGCACCAAAGAGAGAGAGAGAGAGAGAGAAAGACAGAATTATGTATACAGTTGTCCCTCCGTATCCACGGATTTAAGTATTCACGGCTTGAAAATATTCTTTAGAACATAATAATCCAAAAAGCAAACCTTGATTTTGACGTCTTATATAAGAGACACCATTTTGCTCTGCCATTGCATATCATGGGACTTGAGTATTCACGGATTTGGGTATCCACGGATTTAAGTATTCATGGCTTGAAAATATTCTTAAAAACATAATAATTCAAAAAGCAAACCTTGATTTTGCTATCTTATATAAGGGACCCCATTTTGCTCTGCCATTGCATAGAATGGGACTTAAGTATTCACGGATTTTGGTATCCACGGGGGTTCCTGGAACCAAACCCCAGCAAATATGAAGGGACAACTGTATTTCTCTGTGTACACGGAAAAATATACAGACATACACATATGCACAAATTGGGTGGAAAATGCATTTGTTTTGTCCCAGACAGAGTAGACCTATGGACTCAATTGCTGATTGATGAGTGCAACACCTAAATAACATAAGCACCTAAAAACATAATGCCTAAATAAACACAATTGTTTCAATGGGTCTCCTTGAATTGAGACTAACAATAAGATTCCACATAATCTGAACGAGATGCGAACAACCGAATGCAGGCAGAGCTCTAATGAAAGCAAAGCAAAGAGCAGCTAAATTGTAAAAATTTGGATTAAGGAGCTGGAATTTAACACACACACATACACACGCACACATGCACACACGCGTGCCCCATTTATTAAAGCATTAGAATAATTGAAATTTGCTGCCGGAGCAGCCCGGATCTGTTTAAATAATTCTATGGGTGTCTTGTTGTGATAAAAGATTATCTGGAATTCTATTAAAGGCGCAGGAGCGCCCGGTTTGGAAATCCTATTTGGGGGCAACTTTCAATAACTATCAGTAATCTGATCTTTTCAACAACCTCCTGCTGTTCGGCTTTATCTGAAAGTTTACAGGGTTCTTTTTTATTATTATTTCCAGGAGAAATTTTCAGCACCCTTAAACACACACACACACACACAGGCTCAGACAATTTTGGGAAACCTGTCACTCAGGTTGGGATTAGAAAAGAGAAGGGGGGAAAGAGACAATTTCAGACTATAAGAGGGGATGCAAAGATAGGGGTTGTTTGTTTGTTGAAGTGGTGAACTGAGATGTTAGGATCTCAGATTCTGCCCCCCCCCTCTTCATCTTTTTTTTGTAGCTCAAACTTCACCTGCAGGTTATTTGAACAAACGGTTGCTGTCTGTTTATGGGGTAATTACATCCCCACGCCTTCTGAATAAGGTATGTTGTAGCCAAGTATTAATTAAAGGCTCAGCTTACCTCTCTGCTTCAGCTTCAACAGGGGCTCTGCATTCATAGCCATGAATTAATGCCAGGTTTCCCCTTAATCCCCCACTTATTACAATTTTTCCCAGTTAATTTTAGACTGTTTAATATCATACCAGAGCCTAATTTCCTTTGTTTATGCATAAAGTATCATTTTTAATTGTCAGTAGATACTCTCTCTCTCTCTCCTGCCCGAGCAAACCTTTGAAACACTCAGACGGCACTAATTGCTGTTAATTTTCTTCATTAGTTTCATTTACTCTTCAACCTCTTAACTGTATTTTTGTTTGGGAAATAAGAATAATAATAATAAAAAATCCCTCCTGCCTTTCTAGGAACCAGGATTGCTTCAAAGGAAAAGAAGACTAGCCAAAATAAATGGGGAAGACCCTCCTCAACTGGAAGATTAACCCAGATCAATTCTCTTTTAATTGCATTTATTTGGGCCCAAAGCAGCAATCAATGCACTTCTAAACCAGGGTTAGGAGTCATGCAGAATTCCAGAAGCTGTTCTACTGTAACTCCCAGCAACCCCTAGTCCTCATAGCCAGTGGTGGGGGAGTGCTGTGAGGTGCAATTGAACAACTTTTGGAGAGCTGGAAAGTTCCCACACCTGATTTAAACCTTCTGGTTTGTCCCCCCCCCCACTCCTGAGCCTGATCGACCTCACAAGATTGTTGTGAGGATAAAATGAAAAAGAAGAGACCTATGTACACTGTCTTGGAAGAAAGGCTGGGATAGATGGGTAACTATTTTTTTAAAAAAGAGTACTGAAGTGGAACCCTCATGTTTAGAGGCAGTCTACCCCAGAATGCCAAATGCTTGGGGTAAGAAAATACTGTACTGTTCACAGTACATCTGGCTTCATACTGCTGGTAGCAGGAGAATTGTGTGTGTGTGTGTGTGTGGCTAGACTGACCTTTGGTTTTGAGCTTAGCAAGTCATTTTTTGTGTTCTAAAGTGGCCTTCTCAATCACCCAAAGGGGTTTTGACTACAAACCCCATCACTCCCCAAAGCACGAGCAATGCTGCTTTGAGGATGATGGGAGCTGTAGCCCCAAACCCTGGAGGGGAAGGCAGTAATTTGAAGACAGAGCAGGGGCTCCCCTCCTCCCCCTTGAAGCTGCTGGGATAAAATCCCTTGGTACCGGCTGGGATTTGGTTCCAGGACATCCCCCCTCCATGGATACCAAAATCTGTGGATGCTCAAGTCCTGTTATATACAATGGCATAGTAAAATGGTGTCCCTTATATACAATGGATTTTTTTGGGATTTTTTTTTGTGGGGGTGGGATATTTTCAAGCCATGGATTGTAGCATCCATGAATATGGTGGGCCAACTGTATTTCTATTTTTCCTGGAAAACAGGAAATATGAAAGAAAGACAAGAATGGGGGAACTTTAATAGTTTCACAGCAGTGGGATTGTTACCAAACAATGTCTCTCCACTGGAAAAGAACAATGTCTACCCTCCCCTGTTTAAGTGATAAGCTACATCACTCCAAGGGTGTCGTAGATGGTTAATTTTAAAATTTGGACCTAATTATGTCACTGTCACTCTGTTATTTAGCCAACATGGTGTAGTGGTTTGAGCGTTGGACTATAACTCTGGAAACCAGGGTTTGAATCGCTGCTTGGTCAGAGTGGGTGACCTTGGATAAGTCACACAATCTCAGCCTCAAAAAAACCTGTGATAGGTTCACCTTAGGGTCGCCATCAGTCAGGAAATGACTTGAAGGCACACAACAACAACAACAACAACAACTCAAAATGGTGGCAGTGCTAGTCCATAAGCCATGGGCTGCCAGTCCAGAGCAAGTTTCTAGAAAAGAAAGGAAAGAAAGAATTATAGCCAATGGATCGAAATATGGTACCAGCTCCTGGCAACTGGGATAAAAAAATGGGTAGTCCCCCAGATCAGATAGCCTGAGGTGCATTGATTTAGATGATCCTATGTATTACTTTTCTTCCTTCAAAATATGCTACACCAGCCCTGCTGAATGTGAGGATCTTAATGCAGTCTGATCATCTGTCTTAAAGGTACCATTTTACCTTCCCATATTATTCTAAAGCAGCCTGACAATGTTGGCCTTCATTTTTCACCCAGCACCCAACTTATGTTGTTCTTGTTGTGTGCCTTCAAGTGGATTCCAACTTTTGATGCCCCCAAAAGATAATCCAATCATGGAGTTCTCTTGCCAAGCTTTCTTCAGAGGAGGTTTGCCACTGCTTTCCTCTGAGGCTGAGAGTGTGTGCTTTGTCCAAGGTCACCCAGTGGGTTTTCATGGTTGAGTGAGGATTTGAACCCTGGTCTCTCTCAAAGTCTTACTCCAACACTCAAAACCACTACGGAGATTTTCAGACAACACTGTTATAGTGTTACTATTCCACTTTATTTGCTATGGCTGCCTCCTGTGGGATCCTGGGATTTGCAGTTTAGGGAGGGGCATTTACAACTTTCAGCCAGAGAGAACATAGGCCTCACTAAACTACAAACCCCAGAATTCCACAGCAGGAAGCCAGAGCAATTAAAGTAGAATAGTAACACTATAACAGTGTAGTGTGAAAATCTTCTACACCATGTTGACTCTCATCCCTTCTGTTATACAATGCCAGTACTAGAGAGAAATCATCTAGTCCAACCCCCAGCCAACTCAGGACTCTGCAGCTAAAGCACCCCTGAAAGGTGGCCATTTAATCTCTATTTAAAAACCACCAATCAAGAAAAGTCCACCACCTTTTGAGGGAGTCCACTCTGCTGTTGAAAAACTTCTAGCATCAGGAAGTCAAGAGGGAACATGCTTCTCTTCCACTAATCACACTGCCAACAGTGCTGTGTCTTCTCAGAAACCCTGCCTTAGCATATCACACATTTCCCTTGATGCTGTATGGGGAAAAGAATCCATATTCAGAGAATTTCAGCATTCTGTGAAAATTACCCCCTTCCAAGACACCCCTACAAGATAAGTAAGAACTTTTAGCTAGACCATTATTAGCCACGGCTGGAGTTGCCAGATCTCAGGGCCTGGCCCTGACTCTCCAGTTTTTGTGGTCCGTCTCCAGGCAGGAGACATGTTTGCAAACTGTTCAATTTTGGTGGGCCCATCTCCGGGCAAGAGAAAGGGTTGTGTGCAGATCTCCAGCTCAGCTAATAGAGGAGGAGCAAGCTACAATTTGCAAATGATCTGTTGCTGCAATTTGCAAAAAGTGACTTCCTCCTTCCCCTCCCAGTCATTGTGGTGTCAGGGCTTACCCTCTGTTCTTCCCTGCATCCATCTTCAGAGTAGAAGCAAGTAGGCAAGACTAAATGTTCCTTATCCCATCTCCCTAAGTAAGTGAGGAGGAATAATCCCCTCATTTCACCATGATCTGGGAACAACCTATTTAACTTCTGTCCTAATTTCCAAACAGTTAAATCTGTTCCATGTCCGACTGTATGTCTGAATGACAAGCCGTCCCCACATCTCAGGTTTTGACCTAAAAACTTCAGAGCCTAAGATGATCCTGAGCTAGCAACTCTAGTCACAATAGAGGGAGAGAGAGCAAGAGCGAGAGTCAGAGAAGCTTAATTTTTTCTATTTATTGCCCAACTATGCAGCCATAATGGACCACTGAAAATTTATTCATAAAAAACTAAAATGAATTTAAGTTCTACTGCAGGTATGACATGCTAGATGCTGTTGAAGTGCAACTGCCAACAGCCTTAGTCAGCATTGCTGATGGCAAGGAAGGCTGGGAGTTTCCACCCAACAACCTCTGAAGGGTTGCAGAATTTCTGCCTTTGTTTTATTGTTTTCATGCCTTCTTACAAAAAATTTCTACCTGGATTTGTGCCTTGACATGCATCTTCCTTCAACAGGCAGGTTGGAGATTTTTTTTGGGGGGGGGCATTGGCTATGTGAGCTGGGGCTGCTGGGAACTGCAGTCCAACAACAGCTGGTTTGTTGTTCTTGAGTGCCTTCACATCATTTCTGACTTATGGTGACCCTAAGGTGAACCTATCACAGGATTTACTTGGCAGAATTTGCTCAGAGGAGGTTTGGCCTTGCCTTCTTCTAAGGCTGAAAGGGCATGACTGGCCCAAGGTCACCCAGTGAGTTTCCATGGCTAGGTGGGGATTTGAACCATGGTCTCCCAATGTCCTAGTCCAACATTCAAACCATTACACTCACAATTGCCATCCTTGTTTAAGAGCATGCTCTGTCTATTGGTCTGGAATAAGTGAATACAGTACAATTTTTTTTCTGTTTTGGGGGACACAGTATGAGAGTTCTCACAGCAGAATAGACAGACCGAAATCAGCAGTGGTGGATTCTCCTTCTTTGGGGTTCATAAGCCAAAGATCTCCAGCTCTTCAGGATTCTGGAGTAACAGCCTAAATACTGAGCAGAAAGTTGGACTAGATGATGATGATGCCTTGGTTTTATACCACTTCAGTTGCCATGGCTTCATCCTTTGGAATCCTGGGATTGGTAGTTTGGCACAGCAGTAGAGTTGTTCTTTGGCGCAGCAGTAGAGTTGTTCTTTGGCACAGGAGTCTAAATCCCTTCTGAAACTACAAATCCCAGGATTCTATAGGATGCAGCCATGGCAATTAAAGTGCTAGCAAAATGGAATAACTGTATAACATCCAAGAGATATCAGTGTTGGCCCTTTCCTCAAAAAGAAAATAAGATCCCAGCCCTCATTATTTTGAGTAAAAAATAAACTTAAACAGGAATGTGGTGGAGTTAGGTTCTTCACTCAGTAGTGTTTGGGCTGTCTGATGCCAGCTCTTCATGGTTTCACCCAGGGGCTTTCCATGCCAACTCTTCCCAGGCAAGTTGGGATCCAACTTAGGACCTTTGACATTCAAAGCAGGTCGGTTGTTATCCCAGGAAGTGTATACATACAGTCCCATCATATCCCATTGAAGAGAATGACTCCTGTTTGTTTGGCTGGCTCTGTGAAGCCATCGGTGTGACATCGGTTGCTTTCGGAGACCACTGGAAATAAATTTATGTGGGAGAAGTCCACCAGCCCATGTTATCGATGATATCAAAATGGGGCCTCCATGGGCAGAGGTGGTAGATCTCTGAGAACCAGATTCTGGGGAACTGACCATAGGAGAAGACTGTCACCCTCACAGCCTGCTTGTGTGGACTTCGCAGAGGTGCCAGAGATGAAATGTTGAAATGGAAAGAGGTCTTTGATCTGATACAACAAGAAAGTGGTTTTATATATAAAAGAATGAATAGGGGCAACTTTTTCTTCTGTTGTTTATCTTCCAGTCAATGAGTCTTCTAGGATATGGGTCTTTCAGGATCTGGGGCTAGCATATCATTTTTTTGCTTGAAGCAAGTGAAATGGTGCACTTTGGAATGGAGCCAGATGCAGCTGTACTTAGAGCAGAACCACCAACGCTCACGGGACACATGTTCATCACAACACCATAGCCCTGGGTCTTCTCCAGAGCTCGGAAAGGTTACTTTTTGGGAGATGACAGCTTCCAGCTAGTTGGTGCATTCTGGAAGCTATCATCTCCCAAAAGTAACTTTTCCACACTCTGGTCTATGCTAAGCACAACTCCATGGCATCTAAAGGGGACACCTGGCCAAGCTCCATCCAAGATCGTTGGTGTCCAACCACAGCAGAATCAGAGCATTTTCCTTCCTTTTCTTGATGTGATAGCCTTCCATGGAGCCATAAACCTATTCCAAAGGTATGCTAGGTTTTTAGGGTGCATCTGGGGAGAGCAGGAAGTGGGGTGGGGGAAACACAAATCCAGCAGAAAAAATAATCCATCAGAAATATACAGTTGAATCCTGGCCCTTAAGCTGAGAGTCAGAAATGACCTAACACGGACTACCACTTGCAGTATAACAATAATAAGCATTTTGATGATCAGTTGCACCATCAAAGGAGAATGGTTCATTTTACCAAATAATAGGACCAGCCCCTGAGATCCCAAACAAAGCAGATCTTGTTCCCATCGCAAGTGGTCTTCTTCCATCTTTTTCACTATTTTTAACTCTGACTGGCAGCAGCTGTTTGGGACTTGGTTAGAAAGGAGGTCTACACCCATCTCCTGTCTGAAACTGGAGACATCCAGGATTCAGTCTTAGTGAGCAGAGGAGATCTGGACCTAGTATCTGTCAACTAACAATGGGGTGGATTTCTAAGAAGAAAGATACTGGGACTTGGCCCTGCCTGAATCTCTCCTTATCTAGAAGGATCCCAATTCTGCAGGCCACCCAAAACATCTTGTGGGACTAGGAGGTCTGTGAGTCTCAAAGGTTGGCCTTCATTTTCATATTTTGTTTTGCTTAATAAAGGTATCACACAGTTCTGAATTTTGGATTTTTTCTTGCCACTAACAAGGCTACTGTTAGGTTTTGGGTTTCTTTTTGGGTGGTGACTTAGGAGATTTTCAGACTACACTGTTATAGTGTTACTATTCCACTTTAACTGCTCTGGTTTCCTGCTGTGGGATTCTGGGGTTTGTAGTTTAGTGAGGCCTAAGATCTCTCTGACTGTGAGCTGTAAATGCCTCTCCCTAAACTGCAAATCCCAGGATTCAGCAGGAGGCAGCCATAGCAAATAAAGTGGAATAGTGACACTATAAGAGTGTTGTCTGAAAATCTAGTTAGTGAAAGGGGGCTGGAGGGTCCTATGATTGTGGGCTGGTATATCCACTCCAGGTTCTAGACTGTATTTTAAAGGAGGTCTTCAGGGTGCTGAATCAATTTTGGGAATAGGCTTGTGTGTGTGTGTGTGTGTGTGTGTAGACAGATACACAGAAAGAGATATCTCCTGTCCTATATCATAAGAAGTCAACCAATTTCAAACAGATTAAAGAATTAAACCCAGTTATAACTGGGGTCTGTTCCAGGGGTGGCTTCCATGTCAGTTTTTTTTTTTTAAATGAATCCACTCCTGTTTTAATCCTGTCCTCCAAATAAATTCTGTACTTTGGAGAGCTCTATTGAAAGTGCAGAGTAAAGCCTGGAGTGGACTCACCACTTTACCTAAAGACTGGGTTGTAAAACCATTGCACAGTTTTGTCATTACCTCTGCATTTCAGGCCTGTAACTCCAGAATAAACCAGGATGAACAGGGATGAAAAATTAGTGCAAGGCATCCGAGCTCAAGGCAGCTTACAACATCTTAAAAAAAATATGATTAAAAATTATGTGAAAAGATCAATGAAGGTATGAATATAAAAGTACTTTATGTGGCATTGCAAGGGGTTGAACTAGATGGTCCTTGTGGTCTCTTCCAACTCTATGATTCTATGGCAAAGAGAGAAGGGCCTCCCCTTAGAGCTTTAATGGCTCATAAAGTGAGACTTGGTCTTTCAAAAAGCCTGGGCCTAATCCTCCCTATGGTGAATTGCTATTCTGGGTCCGCCAGCATGGATTGCTCACTGCACATGACATCAAATTATACCCAAAAGAGTCAGTTCATACAGACATTTGCAGATGATCAAGATTTGCTTCACACACATTGTCTAAACCAGTGCTTTATAAAATGGTGGTCTGTGGCCTGGTGTGGGTCCCTGGGCTATTACCTGCTAGTCTGTGGCAAGTTTCTAGAAAAGAAAGAAACAGTTATGGTCAATGGGCACAAACATGTGGCTGGTTCCTGGCACATTGGGGGGGAAAACCACCCCAGTCTGGCAAATCAAATAGCTTAAGTGACACTGGTCTAAATCACTAGTTCCTTGCATGTTCAGTGATCAAAATCAATAGGGAACTTGGGAAAGTTTATTTCCTGGACTATGATTCCCAGAATCCTCCAGCCAGCATGGCCATTGTAGTCCAAACTAGGTAACTTTCCCCAGCTTTGGATTGCAAGACAAGGAAAAGTTCTATTTGTGGAGTGAAACCAACAAAGGCCCATTTATACATCATTTGATGCTGCAGTTCATAGAGCGTGCCCTTTGTGGTCCTCCACATGTTGCTGAACTCTGTCTCCTAGTACTCCTTACCACTGGCTATACTGACTAAGGCTGATAGGACTTTCAGCCCAACAACATCTGGAAGGTTACATGAGTCCACTCCTGCTATATAGAGATAGCAAGTTCATTCCCCAAGTGTAGATCTTTTGGTCATCAACATGGTAGCAATGAATTCCATGGAAAATTCTAAGGTTTCCAAAAAGATGAAAAACTTTTAAGGGGGTGGAATCCTAAAAGGAAGAAATTTCCAGAGTGCCCAGTAGGGACTAAATATGCTCAAGAACCATAGGCCTTAATCCCATCGGCCATCCCTACTAGAGTAGACCCATTGAGTTAAGGGAGATGACCTATGTGTTAACAAACCATTCAACAATTGGTCCAGTGCCTTTGCTCTAGTTGGGACTCATTAGTAAGATTCAGGCTGTGGGTTGCTGGCTATAACCAGAAAAGTATACTGGAGAATAAATGGAATGGAGTATATCAGAAAAGGGCATGGCTGGCTGGTTAGTGGGAATCTTGAACAGGAGCAGGCTACGTTACAACATATTGTTACAGGTCATGCCTTGTACAGATGTCCTGTTGTTATGTGCCAATTTATGGCAATTGTCTCCCAGGGTTTTCTAAGCAAGATTTATTCCAACGAGGCTTCTGATGGCCTCCCTCTGAGGCTGAAAGAGGGTGACGTGCCCAATGTCACTCAGTAGATTTCCATGGTTGAAGTGGGGATTCAAACCGTGGTCTCTTGGAGTCCTAGTCCAACACTCAAACCTCTATACCATGCTACAGTTTTCTTGCCAAGACTGATTCAGGGGAGGTTTGCCATTGACTTCCTCTGAAGCTGAGAGAGTGTGACTGGCCCAGGTTAATCCGCTGGGTTTACATGGCTAAATGGGGATTTGAACACTGGTCTCTTGGAGTCCTAGTCCAACACTCAAACCACTGCACCATTCTGGCTCCAAAAGACAGAGCTTTGCTGCCAAGATTGGTTCAGAGGAGCTTTGCCATGGCCTTCCTCTGAGGCTGAGAGTGTGTGACTTTGCCTAAGGTTGTCCACTGGGTTTCCATGGGTGAGAGAGGAATTGAACCCTGGTCTGGCAGAGTCCTAGTTCAACACTCCATGATGGCTTTGACCGACTAACCTCCATCTCCTGACTTCCCATTCAGCAACAGTGACTGGTGACTCCCATGTTAGCAGGTTTGTGAATCCAGTCCAGGTTTTAGCTTGAGGGTTCAGGGAGCTATCCAAGGTTCTGAACCTACTTTCAGGATCAGATTCAGCCCTTTGGCTAGTGACTCTAAATTTGGACTAAAACCCGGAGCAGTAATCCCACTTGTCTGACATGGAAGCTATACTAACACTGCAGCTGTCAACACTCCATTTCCCACCCTGCTCTCAGGACCTCCACTCCATTCCAGTTATCACTGCCACTGATGTCTCCCTCCAGCCCTCCCTCCTTTCCTGCTCATTATCACCTTATGAAAAGTGTTTCATTAAGAAACACCGCTTTTGATTAATTATCGACAGAATGCTGACCAGGGAAAAAAAAACCTGAAAGAGAAAGAGAGAAATGAAATTAGTCTTTGACCCTGTCTACGTAACTCTGAAATTTCATCACCTCCCCCCTTTTAATATTGAAGAGTGCCATCGAATTTTAATAGGAGGAGAAAAAAAAATGAGTGTCTTTCTCAAATCCACCCCCCTCAAAAGCCTCCTGCCCCAAATCCAAACCTCACCCAGTCTTTATTAATACCCTTAAGCAAAAACTGATATTGCTTTCAATCTAGCAGCTTTTGTTCATTTTAAATTTATTATACCGAATGCACTTCATTTTCAAATATTTTCCACTGTTTCTTTTTAATTTTGCTCACTGTTAAGTACAGATGAGGAAACCCTTTTAAAACATTTAAGTTACGGGGAAGAGGAGGTGGCGGCGGTAATGGTGGGGGACAGACAGGAGGATAAAAAGGAAAATCTACATAGAGATTGAACATAAAGGCTATGGCCAGCCAATAAATTTAAGTAGAAACCACTGTAATTGCCACATTCAACAACCATCCCCTTCAGACATTGAGACAATAATATTGGGCATGATAAAATCATAGGACTGGAGAGAATGGAAAGTTTAGAACTAGATGGAGACTTTCCCCCTAGTCCTATAGAGCTGGGAAATTTTTACATTTTGGGACTACAACTTCCAAAATCCCAGAATCCTAGAAACAAGAGCTTTCTTCCTCGCTCAGACTAGAAGTAAACCTAAGATGTTCCATGGACTTCACTTCCGAGTGTGTTTCAAACTTGGTTTAAACTAGGGATGAAAATTGCGTGAACTGCAGCTCCCAGCATTCCTCATCATTGACTATGCTGGCTAGGGGTTGCTGGGAGTTGCAGTGGAAGAACAGGTGGGAGGGGGAGACTATTCTTAACCCTGCTTTACATTGAATGTCTGGGCTGAGTTTTTGCTTAATTCCCAGTGGCGATTTGAAGGCCCTTGGTTAGAGGCGAGGAACCTTCATAGTTTATGATGGTTTGGGCCTACAACTCCCATCTATTTCGTTCAGCATGGGAATGGAAAGAGAATGTGGGAGTTGTACCCCCAAGAGCCCCCTTGTATACCCACCACAGTCATTGGGTCTGAGATTTGAGCAGCAAAGAAATTGACTTCATTCTAATATACGGGCATACCTCAGTTAACAAAGCCTCTGACAGTGAAGATCCTCTTTACAATTTTTTCCCACTTGCCCACCCCTTTTGCTCTTCATCCACTGTCCTGCTGGAAGTATTTTTTAGCAGCATCAGAATTGGGAAGCTGGTGAAGGAGGGCCAGAGAAGCACAGACTTTCATATTGGGTTGCTAGCGGCATGTTTGCAGGAAAAAATGCAACAAATAAAGCTTAAACTCAGAAAGAGTAGGATTCTACTCTAACTGATCCTACTGTAGAGGTGTGTGCCTGTCTACAACAGGCCATGTAAACTGTAGGTGCCTCAGAATCCTTTACTTGAAGAAGGTGTCCAGAAGAGGGCAACCAAAATGGTAAAAGGTCTGGAAGCCATGACCGTTGAGGAGCGGCTTAGGGAGCTGCGGATGTTTAGCCTGGAGAAGAGAAGGTTAAGAGGGGACATGATAGCCATGTTTCAATATGTGAAGGGATGTCATACTGAGGATGGAGCAAGCTTGTTTTCTGCTGCTCCAGAGACTAGGACATGGAGCAATGGGTTCAAACTACAGGAAAAGAGATTCCACCTAAACATTAGGAAAAAATTCCAGAGAGTAAGAGCTATTCAGCAGTGGAATGCACTGCTTGGGAGTGTGATAGAGTCTCCTTCTTTGGAGGTTTTTAAACAGAGGCTGGATGGCTATCTATTGGGTGTGTGTGATTTGATTGGCTATTCTTGCAGGGCAGGGGTTGGATTAGATGGCCCTTGTGATGTCTTCCAGCTCTATGATTCTATGCTTGAACAGCAAAGAGAAAAAATTGGGAGAGCAGCTAAGCCTAACTCACCAGCTGCCCCAGCATGTTAAAAACCATAGATATGTAAGTTTGGTCACCAAAATGGGAAATAATCAGAAAAACAGGGATGGGTGAAAGCAAAAGTCATCCCTGAATGCATTTTGGAATAAGCTTTCAAGGGGTCTGTAGAAGGTTTTTGCATATCTGACCTGGTTTTTTTCTCTCACAAATATATATTGTTAGCTTTGAACAAGAAGTTTGCTGAAACATGTTGACCTGCTCTTCTGTTTAGTGGTGTAGAATCTTCTCCCTCTTCTTTCCATGTTATTTCTGCCTCTGGTACCAAATTGGCTGTTAAAGAAGGAATGCCCAAGAATGCATTTACTCCATTAACTGTCTCCCTAGACTAATGCTTCATTCTATCCCAATGGAGCAGCCAGACGATTAAAGAAGTAGCACTTGATTTATTGTTTGCCTTTCAAAACAATCCATCTCTGGTCATATTAGAACAGGCTGAGAATCATGCAGGTCTCCAGATGGTGTTGGACTGCAGCACCCATGTCCACTAGCCAGCACAGCCAATGGTGAGGAATTCTGGGAGATACAATCCAAAAATATCTAAAGGGCTGTCGTATCCCCACCTCTGTCCTAGAACATTGGGACTGCATTTCATGCAACTGAGAGAAAGTCAACCCAAGAAAAGGAAGTACAGTACTTCTTCCCAAAGCACAGGATTCCCTTGTGGATTTTATGGCCAAAATAATGTTGTGGAGAGGCTTGCTTGAGAAACAGTTAATGATGATGGATAATTTTAAAGTGGCTGAACCAGCATGGCCCATGGTCAGGAACTATGCAAGCTGAATTGCAGAATATCCAGAGGACCAGAGGAAATTTGTATGGCTCCCTCTGGTTGGGGGTGATGGGATTTGTAACCCAACCTACCTGCAGGATGGGAGTCCTGTGGCCCTCTAGGCAGCAATGGACCACAGCTCCCATCAGCCCCGACCAGCACAGCAAATGGTAAGGAATGCTGGGAGTTGTAGTCCAACAGGATCTGGAGGGGTGATATTTCTGTCAGCCTTGCTCTAAAGCATGTACAGAAGGTCATTGGTCTCTGCTGGAGTTTGATTCCAGGACACCCCCCTCTCCTATGTATGCCAAAATCCATGGGTGCTGAAGTCCCATTATATACCATGGCATAGTAAAACGGTGTCACTTACATAAAATGGCAAAACCAAGGTTTGTTGTTTGTAATTTTATTTATTTAATTTATTTAGGAATATTTCCAAGCTGCATCTGTAGGTGCAGAATCCGTGGATGTCAGGATCAGTCCTGGATGTGACCTTTTCCTGCCAAGTTCAGTTTTACTGTGTAACCTTGTGGGTAATTGTGTTTCCATTTTCCTGTGCTTGTTCAGGAGTATGTAGCCTAACTGTAGAAGGGAGAATGTGAACTATGTCAGGGACGGTTTGATAAGCACTACACCTGGGTCTCAGCTCTGGGAAAGGGGCTTGAGCCTCTGTACTGTGAGACATGGGAGTGAGATGGGTAGACAATGACTGCGTAGCCCAGCAGATTTTGTAGATTGAAGTACCCTATGCTTTTACTACACTGTGTGTCAGTTAAGTTTCATTCTGACCCTGTAGGTTTTGCTTTCTGGATTACTGTGCCAATAAAGTTTTCTGTTTTGAACTCTGAAATTGTTGGTCACTGAGGCTGGGAATGCCAGTACGTGACAGTGGAGATGGAGGGCTTGTTCTGGATAATGGAACATTCAGTTGGTAAATTTATCCTGTAACGAGCTAAGCTGTAAAGAAACTGGGTGCAAGAGTTCATTGGAATTACCTTGAATATTAGGATTGATGACTTGACAGTTTAATGGCTTTTAACTTTTGGCTATGCAGCCAGGCAGTCTAGTAAACTCACCCTGTTGGGGGTGGTATGTTTGTGTTTCTTTATTTAAACCTTAGAGAATTGAATATTTTACTCTCTGCTTTCTGAAGGTATGGTCAGTCCTATTTTGAATCTCTGTCTATCAAGATGTATCCTTGAAGATATTCTACTTATGCTTTAGTAAAGTACAACAGTTAGTATTAGGCAAAAGCCTTGCTCTTCTCTTTATTTTGCTGCCTGAAGAAAGGAGACTCTGCTGTGAACTTTCTGCTGCATATATCTCTTTATATGCTTAGAGGTGTAGTGCGCTACCATGACAGGGCTGACTAAGCAGCAGATGTCTTCCACAACAGTTTTGCAAGGCAGGCCAGTATTATGCTCTGAGAGGGAGGGAGAGATTGTGTGTATGTATGTGTGAGAGAGAGACGGTGAAGAAGGGAGGAAAAGAGAGGCAGTTATCCAAAACCAGCTACTGAGTTTAGACCATAATCCTATTGAGTCCTGTTTAACTCCATGGGGCTTCCTTTCCAGTGAATGTCTAGAGCAATGGTTCCTAAACAATGATCCTGCAGGTATTTTGGACTCCAGCTCCCAGAATCCCCAGCCAGTGTGGCCAAAAGTCAGGAATTCTGGGAGCTGAAGTCCAAAACATCTGGAGGGCTAAATCGTGGGAACCACTGGGTTAGAGGATTATTCTTTTCTTCTTTTTACTACTATGCTGCCTCAGCTCCCTGCTGAAGTTCTCCATCATTTGATGCAGCATGTGCAGTGATGAGTTCAAATCCTGATGTAGTCCCATTAGGGATTGACAAGGAGGGGATTCTTGAGCATATCAGTGTCTCTCTGCCCAGCTTTTCCATTCATTAAATAAAAGGGCACCACATTAAAACAATATTAGCTGCCAAAAAAGATACAATAGCCCAATAAAGTAGGCCACTATTTAGTTACAGATGGAAAAGTGAGAAAATAGTGGCTTCTTGCCTGTGAAATTAGAAAAATAATGACATTAGGAGGAAAAAAGAGATAGGCAGTAGTGAGAAGGTGGCAAAGTCTTAAATGGATTCTGAGAAAAAGAAAATGGACCAAGATATGGTGTATGCTTAATACATATAGTGTTCCACTATCTTCTCTCTGTAATTTAGTCAGGAGATTGCTACTTCATGTTACCTAAAAACACATGAGCACATGGCACACTGTAACACAGTGGGACTTCAGAGCATCTTTTTGAGGTTTTGCATCCCAGTCCTCACACACTGGGCTTTTCAAAATCCATAGGATGTTGTTATTTCTTTTTCCCTGCTGAAAAGGAGATTTCAACCAGGAATTTCTGGGCTCACATATCAAATTTTCAGCCATTTTGCCCATGCTAGTAGTCCTCATGGTATATATATATCATGTGTATATAACTTCATCCTCTCCATCATCTCACCTACTATGATAAAGGTGCACAGCTCTGATGCCAGTGGGGCACTGAATCCATGCTGAGTTTAAGTCTGAACTGTGAACAGACTAGTATAGACTCCTTGAACAGTTGCTTTTAATATGGTTAAAACTCTAATAAAGTCTTATAGGCTATCATCCTGTTAAGGACATACGCATAAGTAAGTCAGGCTATGCATGTGGGTCTAAAAAGTCACCACTGCATAACAGACGTATCTGCTGGTAGCAGCAGAATAGGAGTTGTGCAAAGAGCATGTTCAAATGTGCCTTGTCTTGGGATGTTGTGACTGCACATTTGCATTTTTGCACTATGTAATGCAGGTTGCAATTGCGCATTGCACACCTTATATTTTGCATTGCAACCCTGCACCCTGTATATTGTGGTTTCACATCCTAAACTTTGCATTGCTGTTGTGCATTGTGTGTTGGACAATGGCACCAAGCCATTGACATGTGTTGCACAACATTGCTGTTCTGCATGTGAGTAACATAGTGTTCTTATAGCATAGTTCTGTTGTTGTGTGACTTCAAGTCATTTCCGACTTATGGAAACCCTAAAGCGACCCTATCATGGGGTTTTCTGAGGCTGAGAGTGTGTGACTTGCCCAAGGTCACCCAGTGGATTTCCATGACTGAGCAGGGATTCAAACCCTGGTCTCCAGAGTCGTAGTCCAACACTCAAACCACTAAGTCATGCTGGCTCTAGTCCAGGATTCAAATCCCTGTTCAGCTATAGAAATCTACTGGGTGATTTCTATGGCTCTCTCTTAGCCTCAGAGGAAGGCAATGGCAAACCCACTCTGAACAAATCTTGCTGAGAAAACCACATGGTAAGTTTGCCTTAGGGTTGCCATTACCTGGAAATGACTTGAAGGTCCACAAGAACAAGGGATTTCTCAACATCCATAGGATTGTGTCGGGAGAATTGGATTATTTCCCAGTCAAATCACAGGGCAATTCCTTCCACTCCCTGGAATGGGTCAGGTGCTGGACACTGTTGGTTCATCTATTGAAAGGTAAGCTCCAGGGAGTGGTAAGAACAGTAGCCTAAGTATATTACACAACCAATGTGATGGAATACTGAACAACTTGGATCTACACTATGTGAAAAACCATATCTCACTCTATGAGCCTGCTCAAATTTTAAAGATTTTTGTGGAAAGCCTTTCTCTTGGTCCCACCACCATCAGGCCCGGACACAGGAGAGAGCCTTCTCAGTGGCTGCTCCCAGGCTGTGGAATTCCCTCCCTTGGGGGGTTCAGCTGGCCCACTCCCTCTTTTCCTTCCACCAGCAGGCAAAGACTTTTTTTTTTAATTCAGGCAGGCCTTGGTTTATAATTCATGTAGCAGACAGGGCTTTCCATGGAGTTGTGCTTTTATCTTTTTCTAAAAAACTATGTTTTAATTGTGTTTTATATTGTTTTAACTCTGTGTTTTTAACCAAATTTTGGCACTGATAAGCGGTATAGAAACAGAAATGTTATTCTATTGCTATAAACTGTTGCTTAATTTTTTTTAAAAAACTTTTGTACAAATAAATGTTTAAGCTCTCTCTCTGTGTGCACACCTTCAAGTTGCCTGTTGACTTATGGCAACCCCATGAATTTCTGCACCCTGTTTTTAATCACTTTAAGCTGCTTTGGATCCTGTACAAGGGGGAAAAAAAAACAAGATATAAATAAAGTATCAGTTGTCCCTTCATATTCGCTGGGGTTTGGTTCCAGGACCCCCCCCCCACCGTGGATACCAAAATCCGTGAATACTCAAGTCCTATTATATGCAACGGCATAGCAAAAGGCTGTCCCTTATGTAAGATGGCAAAATCAAGGGTTGCTTTTTGGATTATTATTTTTAAAGAATATTTTCAAGCCGTGAATACTTGGATCCATGGATACCAAATCTGTGAATACCGAGGGACAACTATAAATGCTAAGTATTACAGAAATAAGAAAATATTATGGAAATAATAGCTCTTATGTGTGGAGGGTTAGGTCCTGTTGGTAGCTTTGTCTTTCTTCTACTTGGCTCTATGGGTCACCCCCTTGGGGACATTCGGACCTCAAATACCTCCGGTCAGTGACTTTTCTTCTAAGGCTAGTCTTCCAAACACCACACACATAACATTGCACAATAGGAAATCAACAAACAAGCAGGCTTTAAATAGTTGCAACGTCTCTCTATTAAATTCGTGCCGATTGATGCAGAATCAACACAGAAGGAGAGGTTTTCTATTCCGAAGACTTTTTTTCCCGCCCCCTTGGCAACCCAGGGAGGCGAAATTTCAGCGGCGCCTTTGATTTATAGCCCAAATCAGCATCTTCCCCGGAATCCATCTTTCTGGAGAGGAAAACAGAAGGGAGCTGGGAAGGAATCCGTCTCCTTAGGGCCAACTTGAAGTGCCCCTCCAGACCCGGTCGTTTTTATTTGGATTTGAAAGCCCAACAGCTGCAAATCACGAGCTCTGCCCAACTCTTCGCCTTTTCTCTCTCTTTCCCAAGGAATCCGAGAAGACCCGCGTTTAATGAAACGTGAAGTGTGAAAACTTCCTGAGCTGCCCAGGCGACTCCTAATGATGTTCCCAGATGTGGAGGGACGGGAGAGGATGGGTGATGGAGCTGAGAATCCGGGTGGAGAAGAGCTCACCTTTCCATCAGGGCCCGGGAGGCTGGGGAGAGGTGTGGGGAAGGGAAGGCGCTCCAAAGTCGTGCGTAATTACGCGCGGCAATTACGCGCGGGAGAGAGGAGACTTCCCCACCGCCCATTTCTTCCCCTCTCCGCAGAAAGTCACACCAGTCCTTGCAATTTCTCTCTCTTTCCTTTTTAAAATTTTCCCTTCGCCCCAGTGGCTTATTGCAAGAATCCCAGGGAAGAAAAAGAAAAGAAGAAAGGCATCGCTTGTTTAAAAACCCAATGCTGTCGGCGCCTCCGAGCTATTCCGGTGAAAATTCAATTTTCACTGAATTCTAAAGATCTCCTCGCCGATTCTCTTCTAGGCGGCTGCTCCGCGCAGGCAAAGACAACTTGGAGAGACAGCCCCCCGGGCAAAACGGCTGCAGCCCCCCCTTCCCCACCTCAATGTATTTGACATGCAACGGCTGGGACTTCATGGCTGGCGAGGTTTTTGTCCTTTCAAGGAGTCCCCCTCGGAAGGCATGTTGTCTCAAGTTTTTTCGGGGTTGGGGAGGGGGGTGGTTTGGACGACCTCATTGGGGGTTAATCGTGGGAGGGTCTTTTTTTGAATTTCACGAGCGAGTGGGGCGGATGGGTGAAGGGAACCCCCTGGTGGCACAGTGGTTAAACGCCGGTACTTCAGCCACAAGGTTGTGAGTTGGATCCTGCAGGACTCCAAAGTTGATTCAGAAGGGAATCCACACGCACAAATAATCCAGTTTGAAGCTGGATTATTTGCATAGCTCCTTCCTATGGAGTCCTAGGATTTGTAGTTTGGTGAGGCACCAGCACACTGCCAGAGAAGGCTAAAGACCGTGTAAAACTACAAATCCCAGGACTCCATAGGAAGGAGCCACGCAAATAATCCAGTTTCAACCTGGATTATTTCTGTAGTGTGGAAGCCCCCTCACTATCCTTCCATCCTTCCATAAATCAGTAAAATGAATACCCAGCTTGTTGGGGGCAATTAGCTAACACATTGTAAACCACTTATAGAGTACTTAGCACTGTAAAGTGGTATAAGAAATGTAAGTGCTGTTGCTATATTCTCTGGCAAGCCTCACTTAAAAAAAAAGAAAAAACCCAGACAAACCCATAACATTTTTTAGTTCAAATTCTATATGGTTGCCTTGAACTTTCTGAACAAACCAGTCAGCTGAAAAAGCATTAAGGGTGGAAAAGAAGAGGGGAAGAGAGATGAGCAACTGTAAACCTGCTTTTGCACTTCCTTTCTTGTCTTCTTTCAGTAATCATTCCACGTCTTTGCTATTTTCTGCTAGTAGTATGGTATCATCTGCATATCTTAAATTGTTGATGTTCTTTCCTCCAATTTTCACACCTCTTTCCTCTGAGTTTAAGGACATTTTCAGATGGCCCTTTCCGTGCAAGCAGCCTCTGGAGCAGTAAGGAGGCTGCTGCGCAGCAGAGGGTCCTTTTTGGACACCGCCGTCCCTCTTCCATGACCATTCGTGGCATGTACGTGAAGCTTTGGAAATTAGCTAACACACATTGGAAACGGTTTAATTCATTGTAGATGTGTAAATAGCTATTGCTTAAAACAATTTGTAAGCCGCTCTGATAGCCTTGTGACTGAAGAGCGGGGTATAAATAAATAAATAAATAAATGGAAGCGGCCGCGTGATTCTGTGATTGAAATATGATGCGTGATTGAAATATGATGCGTGATTGAAATATGATGCGTGATTGAAATATGATGCGTGATTGAAATATGATGCAGCCGCTTCCAAAGCTTCACATACGTGCCACGAATGGTCACGGAAGAGGGCAGCCTCGTTACTGCTCTGGAGGCTGCTTGCGCGGTAAGGGACGTCTGAAAATGTCCTAACCCTACTTTAGGTATTAGATGTTTGGCGTACAAATTAAACAGGGTGAAAACAAATTGCAGTCTTGCCTGACCCCCTTTCCTTCTGTCCTAACAGTAGCCTCTTCTCCTGAGTACAGGTTACACATCAGGACAATCAAATGCTGTGCCACACCCATTTCTTTAAGAACAATCCATAGTTTTTCATGATCTATTTTGGTATAATCTATAAAGCACAGGCTGATTTTCTTTTGACATTCTTTGGCACACGCCATTATCCAATATATGTTTGCAGTACAACCCCTAGTGTCTCTTACTTTCCTGAACCCAGCTTGGACATCTGGCATTCCAAGCTCCATGCATGGTAAAAGCTTTTGCTGTAGAACTCTGAGCATCACTTTGCTTGCAAGGGAAATTAATGCAATGGTCCTGTGGTTACTGCAATCTCTGGTGTTCCCTTTCTTGTGGACTGGAATGTATATTTTTTTTCTCTCTCTCTGCAATTCTTGAAATTTGGGAACAGAAGAAAAATTTCATTTGGGAGGGCAGAATTCTTATGGGAAGGGCACTGCCTTCGTTTGGATCCTAGGAGCGACACCCCTGCCTGCACTATTCCAAACCTCTCTATGTTTACTCATGAGTAAATCTCAGTGAATTCAAAGAGGCTTGCTCCCAAGACCCTGCTTATATTTTGTTTTATTTGAAGGTGGGCTTGAATTCATAGTTTTTCCAAGATGGTCTTGTAGCAATGCAGTTATTTTTGTAGCGTTCCTTACAAACCTTTACTCCCAAGAAAGCTAGTTCTGAAACTACAGCAACTGGGATGTTTACAGGAGGGCGCCTTAACGTTACATGGCATTTTAATTAATTTCTTAAGATGGTTTTAAAATTCTTTAACACCACCAGCAATGGGGTTGTGCCTATAACTCTCAATAATTGGATTTCAGTTAACTTGTGCTGAAAGCATTGGTGGGTAGGAAATAGATTGGGTGATTTTGATGGGGGGGGGGTTCAGTTAAGGTTTCTTTGACTCCTGAGGGATAACCAAAAGCAGTAACAAACATGTTTTCTTTTTGTGAACTCCCCTACATAGGAGATTATCAGACGATCCCTTTAAAATGTTATTTTACCGGCATTAAAAAAAAACCCCATACATCCAATTTTTATGCTGGCAAAAGGACTCTCTCCACCACATTTAACTTTCTTTCCTGTCAAAGGCAACCCCAGCAATAAAGAGGAAGTGAACTGAGCCCCATTCACTTCCTTGTTCGAAATCCTGCGAGACTTCATTGCGCAGGAAATACAAAAACAAAAATAAAGCCTAAAAAGTTACACCAAGCACCTAGATACACTTAAAAACTCCCAAGTAACCTAGGGAAGGTCATAAAAAGAGCAAAACATACCTGAATGTCCTGCTCTCACCCAGATGTGTTTGCACTGGACTGGCCTTTGACACTGCATTCACAAGAGTTAAATGGGCTGAGGTTATGCATGCCGACAATGTGGCACCAAATCACAATGGGGGAATCTATTGACAGCTTGGCCTGTTGATAGAAAGAAACACCATAATGACGCCAGTGGAATGCAAAAGGACACCGTCATCTGATATTGGCATCCTTTTGTGTTCCTCTGGCATCGTTAAGATGCTACCTTAGCCATGTCTGATAATCTCCATAGTAATGTAACCCCAGCCCTTTATTGGATATGGATGTTGCCGAACTGCCCAGTTCTAATTCCTGCAGATAGATGTAAGTCCACTTATGATGTAAGTCTCAACATGATTCTGGCTAATAATAATAATAATAATAATACCTTTATACCCTCCCCCCACAAACTGGGAAAGAATTCAAACAAAATACAGAAAAAAGCACAAAGAGATAAGTGAAAACGATATAGGTAAAAGTTGTAAGCCGTAAATAAAAAAAGATATTGTCAAAATGCAATGTCTGTGGGAAGTGTAAAAAACAACATTGGGAAGAAGCTTAGATGAAGGTTTATAAATAAATTAAAATTAATTAACTATAATAATAAATTAAAATTAAATAATTAGTTATAATAATCAATTAGTTATGTCTAAATAGTTGCTGATCCTGCCTTCCCCCCAGTATAGGAGCCATATTGGGACAATCGTGGAGGATCAAGCTACCAATTATGATAGCTCTATATTAGCTTCAATACTAGAAGCCTGTCAACACCAAATGCTCTTGGGCTCACACCCTGCTTGTGGGCTTCCTAGGTGGACATCTGGTTAACTATTCTAGAGCAAGAATGCTGGATGGTTCTCAGGAATTTCTTAAGAGTCACACAACTTGGGTGCTACCACCAAGTAGGCCCTCCAATCAAGGCAGGATGATGAGCAAGGCTCTCATTTTTGTTTGATTGGCAATTCTTAAGTGCACCCTTAAAAGTAATAATCCTTCATTCTTTAGTATGCAACTAAGAAAAATGAGACCACTCATTAGATATGCCATGGCTGAAATCTTGTTCATCAGTTGTGTGGTGCAAATTCATGCTAGCACAGGTACATTGGAGATTCTCTGTGAGAGTCATACAGTACAATCCCCATATTCATGGGACCAATATTCATGGCTTCACTTAACTGCACTTCACCCCCACCAGATATTCTCTCTAGACATTTTCTAGGTCCTCCAGCATGATTCTATGGTATGTTTCTGCCAGAAGTTGATCATAGTGTTGTGCTGGAAGTCTTAGAAAATGCCTAGAGAGGTATTCCCTCTAGGAATCTCTAGGTCTTCCAGTGCAACTCTATGGTATGCTTGTGTTGGAAGCCATTCATTTCAATAGGATTTTCTATTATTCGCATTTCTGAGTTTTCACGGTAAGTCCAGGAATGTATTCCTCTGCGAAGGTCACACTGTACTGGATTGAGACAGTTGTGCAATGAATTGGGCCATGGCAATAATGCAACTGCTTACATAATGGTATTTGTACCACCACATGTCATAAGATCCTCACGTGTAAAGATCCTCATCATATTTGCCATCCTATTTCCAATTTCTAGGTATGAATGTGAAAACTGGACAGTGAAGGAAGCTGAGAGGAAGAGAATCAACTTAAATATGGTGATGGAGGAGCATTCTATGGAAACCATGGACTGCCAAAAAGACAAATGAATGGGTCTGAGAGCAAATTAGGCCTGAATACTCACTAGAAGTCAAGATGACTAAACTGAGGTTGTCATACTTTGGACATGCAATTCACTCGAAAAGACAATGCTTAGCAAGTGGAAGGCAGCAGGAAAAGAGGAAGACCATATTCCAGATGGATTGATTCAATCAATCAATCAATCAATCAAGGAAGCCACAGCTGCCCAGAGGTTGCAAGACTGGAGCAGGGTTAATGATGACCAGGGCTCTTGGAGGCTCTTCCACTCATTGGATTGCTTTAAGTTGAAGCCAGCTTGTCAACAATGAAGAAGTCACCAACAGCCCATGTCAGCATTTTTTGAGCCAAACAGCTGTACACCGACTCAGCGTTGGACTGAGATGAGAAACACACCTGCACAGGTGCTTCTTGAGAGCTGCTGAATTCATGGCATCAATGTTACTGAATGTTAAGAAGAATGTCTTAACTGTAAGAGCTGTTAGGCAACGGATGGTGCCTTGGAGGCTAGAGGAGTCTCCATCTTTCAAGGTGTTTAAACAGAAGTTGGGTGGGCATCTTTCAGGAGTGCTTTAGTTGTGTTTTCCTGCATGCCAGGGGGTTGGACTAGATGGCCCTTAAGGTCCCTTCCAGCTCTAAGATTCTCTGATAAGTCAAAGGTTGTGGATAGTAACTCCCTTTAAAAAAATGGGAAGGAATTCTCCTGCAACCGATCCTGAAGTTCTACCTCTTTGTCCCCTCTCTCCTTTTCAAAAGATTTCCTACACATTCTCCCGTTACCTTGTCCTTCTTTCTGTCTACTTCCTCCTCTAAAGAAAATACAAAATACACACAGAGGAAGCAAAATCTGGGGATAATTTCAGGTTGTTACAACAGCTTCCTCTTCATTCAAGATTCTACGCAACAAGAGAGGTTTTAATTTTTATATATATAAAAAAGGAAATAAATAAATGTCCCTGTTTCATTCGTATATGAATATACGGTATATTTATATATTTTCTACCATAGAGGGAGAGTGGTGAAAAAGAATCATTTAACTCCCAGATAGACCTCCAATATCTTGCTGGCTGGGTTTGGATTTCCATAGGCAGTCACTCAGCCCTCCTTATCTTCATGTATGGCTGCCTCGTGTTTAACACACAATTACATTTCCTCCCTCCAATTCCATTACAAATGGAATTGAGGAAAGCATTGTTTGAAGAAATGTACTGCTTCGCTTCTAGTTATGTCGTACAATTCACGGAACAGTTGAGGAGGAAAAAGAGAGAGAAAGAAAGAGAATCAGTATATATGTACACACACACACACACATACATCCCACAATCTGGTAGATTTCCAAAGAGGCAGTAATGTAATATTATCCTGAGCTGGTTTTTAAAATCATCCTTTCAGTTTTATTTACTGTAAACACAAACCTGCTTTGGAGATATGTATCTATACCTATACCTATATCTTTATTTATTGTGTGTGTATATGTGTGTGTGTGTAGCTGATACAGAATGGGGAGGCCGCCCCCTGAAAAATCAGAAAACCAAATGATGGGAAGTTAATTAATTGCATTAAACTATCGGCTAACTACCTAGCCTCCATCGCAATTCATTTAGAGAATATGAAAATCAGAAGAACAATAATAAAACCCTGCCAGCTCCCAGCGGAAGGAGATGGCCGGCAAATTGGATAGTTTTCTTAATCTGGCGTAAATAATAACATGTCTCCTCGTCTCTTATTCTCTCTCCGGCCAATTCCTCCTATCGTTTAGTGCAGGATCAAAAGCTTGTCTTCGTAATTGATATCGGTTACTCAATGAGGGCTTTCTCTCCCCCTTCCTTCATCTGTTCTTCTTCTTTGTAGCCATTTCAAAGTCTACCTTTTGGATTTAGGCATTGGGAATTAATTATTTTATTTTATTTTATTTTCCTGGGGAGCTAGTTCTTGTTTGACTTGCTCCCTTTGCCAAAAAAACTAATAATACTGCATCCTAAATCATATTAAAGGCTCTTTGTTTGGTAAAAACCAGAGAGGTCATTTAAGGTGGGGAGAACCCATGGACAGACAATACTTCCACCTCTCCTATGGGTCAGACCACCCTTGTTTAGGCTTTCTCTTTCGGCATGTCAAAATTCTTTTGGTATATTACTGAAAAAATAAGCATTTCTCTTCAAATATTTACTTATGCCCCAAAGTACAGAATAGCCTTTTGAAGCATTTCTACCTCACCCACCAGCCTAGCCGGTTACACAATAAAAGAAAAGAAAAACCACAGTTCAAAAGTACACCCCCCCTGCATCTGTGAAACTAATATCCACAGTTTCACTTATCCATAGTTGAAAAAATAGGGAAACATACCATAGAGTTGTGCTGGAAAATGCTTAGAGAGGTGTCCTCTCTAGGAATTGCTTGGTCCTCCAATGCAACTCTATGGTATGCTTGTATCGGAAGTCCTTTATTTTAATAGGGTTTGTTATTATCTGCGGTTTCACTTATAAGCAGTAAGTCTGGGAAGGTGTCTTTGGGGGTACCTGTTGTGTAAAATGTTAGCTGCCAGAATCCTGTTGGGCAGTTATGAATGTGTAACTTAGAGTTACGCTCTGTGACTGGTCCATATTCATGATCCCTATGTATTTACTAGTTTAGGGGATATATAGGGAACATGAAAGCACCCCAGTCCTGACTTACTGGGCATCAACCACTGCCAGCAACACCCCCCCCCCCCAAACTGTAACAAAGAGAGAAAAAAACCAAGACAATCATAGAATCATAGAATTGTAGAGTTGGAAGAGACCATGAGGGCCATCCAGTCCAACCCCTGCCACGCAGGAAATCATGATCAAAGCATCCCTGACAGATGGCAATCCAGCCTCTGTTTAAAGACCTCCAAGGAAGGAGACCCCACCACGCTCCGAGGGAGTGTGTTCCACTGCCGAACAGCTCTTACTGTCAGAAAGCTCCTTCTAATGTTGAGGTGGAATCTCTGTTCCTGGAGCTTGCACCCATTGCTCCATGTTCCAGTCTCTGGAGCAGCAGAAAACAAGCCTGCTCCATCCTCAACGTGACACC
Organism: Gambelia wislizenii; assembly: GCA_030847615.1. Lineage (NCBI taxonomy): Eukaryota > Metazoa > Chordata > Lepidosauria > Squamata > Crotaphytidae > Gambelia > Gambelia wislizenii. The sequence goes on from JAUMIR010000012.1 coordinate 4,317,710, forward strand.
CCTTCAAATACTTAAACGGGGCTATCATATCGCCTCTTAACCGTCTTTTTCCAGGCTAAACATACCCAGCTCTCTAAGTCTCTCCTCATAAGGCATCGTTTCCAGACCTTTCACCATTTTAGTCGCCCTTCTCTGGACACGCTCCAATTTGTCCATATCCTTTTTGAATTGTGGTGCCAGAAACTGGACACAGTATTCTAAGTGAGGCCTGACCAAGGCAGAATAGAGCAGCACTATCACTTCCCTTGATCTAGACACTATACTTCTATTGATGCAGCCCAAAATCACATTGGCTTTTTTAGCTGCCGCATCACACTGTTGACTCATGTTCAACTTTGGTCTACTAGGACTCCTAGATCCCTTTCGCATGTAGTCTCATTCAGCCAGGTCTCCCCCATCCTATATCTATGCATTTCATTTTTCTGCCCTAAGTGCAGTACTTTACATTTCTCCATATTGAATTTCATTTTGTTAGCTTTGGCCCAGCTCTCCAGTCCATCCAGGTCATTTTGAATTTTGATCCTGTCTTCTAGGGTATTAGCTACTCCTCCTAATTTTGTGTCATCTGCAAATTTGATAAGTATGCCCCTAATTCCATCATCCAAGTCATTGATAAAGATGTTGAATAGCCCTGGGCCCAGGACAGAACCCTGTGGCATCCCACTGGTCACATCTTTCCAAGACGAAGAGGAGCCACTGCTGAGCACCCTTTGGGTTCGGCTGGTCAACCAATTACAAATCCATTGAACAGTTAACTTGTCTAGCCCACATTTTACAAGCTTGTTTGCAAGAATGTCATGGGGAACCTTGTCAAAGGCCTTACTGAAATCAAGGTATGCGATATCCACAGCATTCCCTGTGAAGAAATATATTATTTTACCATTAGAGATCCAACTCAATAAACCTAACAATTTCTCATAACCATAGCCACAGATTATGACATTGTTAGATTTCTTATTGCTCAAAAAACCCATAAACGGCTTCCAGTCTTTCACAAAGTCTTCATTTGGCTTGTCCTTTAAAACCTATCTTAGTTTGGTAATTTGGACTAACTCGGCCACCTTCACAATCCATTCTTCCATTGTTGGTGCTTTGGACTGTATCCAAGTTTGAGCAAACAGTGTTCTTGCTCCTGTTATTATATATTGAAGATGTAGTCCATATTGGCTCTCCAGTTCTCTGTTTCCAGGCCTTTGTGACCCATCCAAGAGAAGCAGAAACAGCCCACGGAGAGCATTGAGCCACACTTTCCCAGGGAATGACGACCACCTTGCACTGAACCAACTCTTGCTCTATTATGGAAGCTTCCGACTGGTGCAGCTGGCACCACCCTGGTTTCCCTTATTTATTCCCTTGTTTATTCATTTATAAAGTGTTTACTTAGCTTGGTGCAGATGTAATATCTCATTTACAGCATGGCCTGGAGGTGCAGAGAAGCATTTGGTGATGATAAAATGGAAAAAACTGAAAACAAGCAAGAGGAGGGGGTGGCAGCAGAAAGGATAGGGATTCTCTTTTTTGTGTGGATGTGTCAGGGTGATCTGATGTTGAGTTGGACTGACCAAGCAGGTTGATCATGCACTGTATTCTGCTTTGGTCAGACATCACCTGGAAGACTGTGTCCAGTTCTGGGCACCACAATTCAAGAAGGATATTGAGAAGCTAGAACATGTCCAGAGGAGGGTGACCAAAATGGTGGGAGGTCTGGAAGCCATGATGCCCTATGAGGAGCGGCTTAGGAAGCTGGGTATGTTTAATCTTGGCAAGAGAAGATTGAGAGGGGACATGATAGCCATGTTTAAATCATAGAATCATAGAATTGTAGAGTTGGAAGAGACCACGAGGGCCATCCAGTCCAACCCCCTGCTACACAGGAAATCTGATCCAAGCGTATTTGAAGGGATGTCATACTGAGGATGCAGTAAGCTTGTTTTCTGCTGCTCCAGAGACTAGGACATGGAGCAATGGACTCAAACTACAGGAAAAGAGATTCCACCTAAACATTAAGAACTTCCTGACAGTAAGAGCTGTTTGGCAGTGGAATCTTCTGCCTCAGAGTGTGGTGGAGTCTCCTTCTTTGGAGGTTTTTAAACAGAGTCTGGATGGCCATCTGTCAGGAATGCTTTGATTGGGTATTCCTGCAATGCAGGGGGTTGGAATGGATCGCCCTGGGGGGGTCTCTTCCAACTCTATGATTCTATGATGTTATTCACCTAACTGAATTCAAAGGATAGACCATGTGAATTTCCCAACTTGAGCCAAGCCCCTTAAGGTATAGCTAGAGATAGGGGAAGAAATTAATCATATTAAAATAGGAACCACCTTAATTTGCATGTGAACTGAGGCAGGCAAAATGTGGTTGTAGGCTCCCACATGGCCCCCTAAGCTGTATTTGTGGCCCCTGACCCTCCTAGGCTACCCTGTTAGCTTGCCGCTTATTAAGATTGTTGTGTGTCCCTTCAAGTCATTTCTGACTCATGGTGACTGTAAGGTGACCCTGTCACTGAGTTTTCTTGGCAGAATTTGTTCAGAGGGGGTTTGCCCTTGCCTTCCCCTGAGGCTGAGAAAGTGTGACTTGTCCAAAGTCACCCAGAGGTTTCCATGGCTGAGTGGAGATTTGAACGCTGGTCTCCCAATGTCCTAGTCCAGCATTCAAGCCACTACATCACACTGGATCTCCCTGTTAAGATGCTTAGATCCCTTTCATACATAGTGTTGTCAAGCCAGGAGTCGCCCACCCTATATCCTTATCCATTTAATTTTTCCTGCCTAAATTTATTTCTGTTGAAATTCATTTTGTTAGTTTGGGTCCACCTCTCCAATCTGTTAAGATCCTTTTGAAACTTGATTCTGTCTTCTGGGTTTAGAGTTAGACTATGACTCTGGAGAGTAGGGTTCAAAGTCCTGCTTGACCATGAAAAACCACTGGGTGACCTTGGATAAGTCATACTCTTTCAGCATCAGAGGGAGGCAAAGGCAAACTCCTGAACGAAACTTGCCAAGAAAACCTCCTGATAGGGTTGCCTTAGGGTTGCTACAAGTCAGAAATGACTGGAAGGCAAATGAACAACAACCTAATTTAGTGTCATCTGCAAATCTGATAGGCATGTCCTCTATTTTATCATCAAAGTTATTTATGAAGATGTTGAACAACACTGGATTCAGATCAACCCTGTGGCATCCACCAGTCACTTCTCTCCAGGATGAAGAGGAATTATTGGCAAGCACGCTTTGGGTTCCATTGGCCAACCAGTTACAAATCCACCCAAAAATAGCTCTATCTAGTCTATACTTGTCTGCAATAGCATCATGGGGGACCGTGACCAAAGCCTTACTAAAATTAAGATATGCTATATACTCACAGCATCCCTCTGATCTATAACACAATAAGAAAAAAAAAGAGATAAGATTAGTTTGGCATGACTTATTTTTGAAGTTACAGGGCCCCTCTAGACCACATGAAATGAAAAGTCTATATTTCAAAAACAGAAGTGGGCTCTGCTTTTGTTAGCTGGTGTCTTTGGCAGTCCACAAGAGTCCCAAAGAAAGACGCAAGGAAAGAAAACTGGCCCCTGGACCAACTGAAATTTTTCACTTACCTCATTGAGTCTGAGTGCAATCCTCCATATCTCTACAGAGACAGAAATCCGTTTGAGTTTAGCAGCACTTCCTTACAGGATTGTAGCTTTAGATACTACTTATTCCTTGGTTTAATTCTTCTGTAACCCTTGGAATTTTCCTCCCATACTTTTCATGCCCATGCTGTCTTGCTTTCAGACATGGAACAAGCTGCCAAAGTGGTTTCTATTAAAAGCACAACCAAAGACATTTGCAACAAGCAGTGACGGCAGCAAAGAAGACAGACATCCTCCATCTCTGTAAGATAAGAGTGAAAATATCCACAAAGGAGGAGTACACTAGTTTGACAGGCTGTATGGTGTAAGAGTTAGAGCACAAATGGGTCACATGGATCTCTTTGCCTTTGCTACCACCATCGGTGTGGTGGCTGTGATGGGAAGGGGAGGGCTGCTCTTGGTGGGTTGGGGTGCCAACTGCAACCTCTTCACCCACATAAGTTACTCGCCTGTGGCTCAAAAGGGACTGTGGAGGCTGGGATTCAGACCCTCACTGAACCATGAAGTGCAGTTCTAGACTTTGGGCCTGTCGGCCTCTCCCTCTCAGTCTAGCCTACACCATAGGGGTGTTGTGCAGGCAAAATTGGGGCAGGGAGTAGGAACCATATATGGCCCCTTGATACAAAGGCGAGGATAAACATGTCATAAAAATGCAATTTCCAGGATGTCATGGAAGCACCTACATACACAAGATGCTATCAGCGGAGCTACATCTCTTCTCTGATTAACAAAAGCCAACCAAAATGCTGAACCAAGGCAGCTTTGTATTTTGTGAACAAGAAAAGCTGAATTCTGTGAACTGCATAAATTATGCATAATTTCCATAATTTGTTCTGGCTCTACTTTTCCTGTAAAGGGCGCTTCAGTCCCATTCTTTGGTCCTGGGGAAACTTATTCTGGAGTATATCTCTGCCTTCATAAAGACCAGAAACATAAGTGGGATTTCCCCCCTCCCCCCGCTCATGAAAGCAGATGTTCCCGGGGGGGGGACAGAATACTTAATTGTGGTTTGTCTGTGGTTCTGTGCATACATACAACACCATGTTCATCTACTCCAGGAGTAGGCAACTGCATGGGGCAGGGCAGGGGTCAATTCTGCCCCCCCATGGGCTGCACCCTCAGAGCAAGCCCAAATACCTCTGTTTTCCTCTGCAGTCCCTCTCAAAATGGCAACAGGAAGTGGCATTGCCTCACACCCTGTTGCCATTTTGAGAGGGACTGTAGAGGAAAACAGAGGTATTGCAGGATTTGGGATAATTTTGGGGTGGAGTTATTTTTGCATGTTTTTAGGGTGGAGGAGATTGGGTGGTTTTATGGGGAAATTATCTGAAAATCATGATGAAATTTTGCATTTTCCCCCCCAGGTGGTTGGGGGCTTTGGGGAACTGGTAGAGGACTTCCGAAGCCATAGAAGTGGCATCCAGGGCTGCAGAAGGCCCGCGGCTTGCGCTATGCCCACCCGTAACCCGAATGAACGGCGGGTAGTTCCGCTACTGCTAGGCCTGGCGTCGCGCTTTAGCGCTCTTCAGGTAAGTCTGGCTCCCCAATCTGTTTGGTCTCGGAGGGCTTCGGCAGACCCTTTGGAGAAGGAGGGCTGGTGGGGAGGAGCAGGCAGGCTGGCACAGCTCCCTGGTGCCCCCGGCTTCCCCCTTTTCCGTCCCTTCAGACTGAGAGCGATGGGCAGCATCTGCTGCTTGTTTGAACGAGGAGACAGTTGCTTAGCAACCCATAGGAGTCTCATTATATGGAGCAAAAGTGATTAACCAGCCCTTGCCCCCCCAACACACCAAAAAAGAGAGAGAGAGAAGGCGAGAAAGGGGGGTGCTCCTGAAAGTAAAAGGGACCCATTATTTAACTCACTAATTGATGATCAACTTCTTTTTTAATTATTCACTTAATTAATGAAGTGTAAGTACAACACTGGCCTTATCAAGTAGCGCTGAAATGCTGGCAAGGCTTTGAAGGCAAGGGAGCTTTGCTTGCATTGGCACCAATGGGGAAACAAGAAACACCTCTCGACTTACTGCTTTTCTTGGCTATGTTTTGCACACACACCCAGACCCACCGTTCACCTCTCCCTTGGACAGACTTCCCTAAATTGGGGTCCAGTCCAACCCAGTGGAGGCTGATGACTTCCATGCCCATGGGATGGGGAATTTTGAGTTTCAGACTCCGCTTTTAAGGAGCTGTCCAAAATGCTGAAACAACTTGGGAGTTAGATTCTGCTCAGAGTTGAGCAACATTTACATTTTGGATTATGGCTCCCGGAGTCCCCCAACCAGCCTGGCAAGTCTGCCCACTGCTCCCAAAGGCCAACCAGATGTTCTTGGTTATGATGACAACTACCCTTTGCTGTTGCTTCCTAGAGAATAGTATTCAAGGATACACTGATTCTGTATATGGATGCTCCATTAGACTGTCTTGGCTGATAGCAACCAATAGATCTTCCTAAAACAGAAGAGGAATGCTGCTGGATTGGATCAAATGTCTCTATGTATTATTTATTTATGTAGGTATTTATACCCCGCTCTTAAGCCACAAAGGCTCTCAGAGCAGTTTACAAATTGTTTTTAAGCAATAGCAATTTACACATCTACACCACATTAAGTGGTTTCCAATGTGTGTTAGCTAATTGCCCCCACAAGCCAGGTACTCATTTTACCAACCTATGAAAGGATGGAAGGCTGAGTGAACCTTGGGAACCCTTGGGATCGGACTTGCAACGTGGTGACTTGCAGTACTGGCATTTAAGTACTGTGCCACCAGGGCTCCCTATCTACTACAGTGCTCCCTAACTATTGGTATATGGAGGTATACTGTGCCCAAATATGGAGGGTCCACTTAGCTATCATGATTAATAGCAATGAATCGATTCCTCTTCTTTCTTCATGAATTTGTCTAATCACTGTGCTCTCTAGTTGACATCATAATCATGGTGGGTATCCACACTAGAGAAATAATCCAGGTTAAAACTGGATTATTTGCATAGCTCCTTCCTATGGAATCCAGGGATTTGTAGTTTGGTGAGGCACCAGCACACTTTGGCAGAGAAGGCTAAAGACCACATAAAACTACAAATCCTAGGATTCCATAGGAAGGAGTTATGCAAATAATCCAGTTTAAAAATGGATTATTTGTGTTGTGTGGATTCCCCCTTGGTTTGTGCATAAGGAAATGTTGTGTCTGTTGAAGATGAAGTTTCTTTAGTCCACCCTGAGTCTACTGCCAGGGTGACAGTAGAGGTCTGACCAAAGAAGAATAGAGTGGCACTATTACTTCCCTTGATCTAGGCACTATATTCCTATTGATGCAGCCTACAATCACATTGGCTTTTTTAGCTGCTGCATCCCACTGCTGACTCATGTTCAGCTTGTGGTCCACTAAGACTCCTAGGTCCCTTTTGCATGTACTGTCATGAAGCCAGGTGTCAGCTATCCTATATCTGTGCTTTTCATTTTTACTGCGCGAGTGTAGTATCCTACATTTCTCCCTGTTGAAATTCATTTGGTTAGTTTTGGCCCAGCCTTCTAATCTGTTAAGGTCATTTTGAAGTCTGACCCTGTCCTCTGAGGTATTAGCTACCCTTCCTGATATGGCGTCACATGCAAACTTGATAAAGAGGAATTTCTTCTCTCCTTATTCTCCAAGGCAGCCTCTCCCACCCCCCAATTCAACTCATTTGGATTTGGGCAGTGTTTTCGCCAACACCGTTCTCTTTCTTCTTATCGCTCCAGCCTCTCCCACCTTCGATGAATTTACCTGTAATGACAGACCTGTCTCTGCAATCACCCAATTCAAAGCACGAGGAGTAATCAGTCCAGTTTCTTTTCTCCATGCACTTCATTATGGAAAGAGGAGTTTGTGGTACATCGGCGAGCAACCGGAGCGAGGGACTGCAGCAGGAACCCTGATCAATTCTATTTCCCTGTCTAGAGCGTGATTGGATTTCTTGTCAGAGGGAAAGGAAGACAAACCGATCGCTTGGGAGCAGCTCATGTATTGGCAGCCCCAAGAACTGCTGAAGGAAGGAAAATGGGGTGGGTTTCATCTCAGTTTTTCTTCCTCTTCTGCTTTTCTGTAAGACTCAAAACTCAACTGATGCAGCACCAACCTCCTTTTTCTAGAAGTCAGCATAAGACTCCAGCTAGGGCTGTTGTATGCTGCAATTCCATAACAGCACACAAAACTTGGCTGGGGAGAAGTCAACTTCTTCAAAACTTTGTTCAAGTTTCTAGCCCTTAAGGTTAGTTACTAAGGATTAATTTCCCCGTTTTTGTATATTTGTGATCTCAGCTGTACTTCAACAGTTTTAGTGATCTTGTTTCAGAGTTGTTCAGAGGGCTCATTAATGCCAAAAGGACATCTAGAAATATTCTTATACAGTTGTCCCTTCATATTCGCTGGGGTTTGGTTCCCGGACCCTCCGTGGATACCAAAATCCGTGAACACTCAAGTCCCAATAAATGCAATGGCATAGCAAAATGGTGTCCCTTATATAGGATGGCAAAATCAAGGTTTGCTTTTTGGATTATTATTTTTTAAAGAATATTTTCAAGCTGTGAATACTTAAATCCGTGGATACCAAATCCATGGATACGGAGGGACAACTGTAAATAGAAATAAATAAGATGAGTATGTGGGTATGCTTGAAGTCATGTGGGCGTATGATGATGTTTTGGTTCTCCAAAGTCTGGGGTAGAGATCATTCTGAGTTAGCTTACTAGAGATTTTTTTGTGGGCCTAATGAAGAGGACTGGATCTGTAATCAATTTTAAAGTCAGCAACATTTGCGTGCCTGTACTAATTGCTAGTTTACATGTTTGTTGATTTCCTGTTTGTGTGCTTATCCACACCCACTCTCTTCTTCCATCATTCTAACCTGCAGCTGTTTTCTTCTTCCCTCACTCTCCTCCATTAGAGCATGTTTTTGAATAAATAATTAGTAAGTAAAACTATTTCATATGTGTTACAAAGAAGAAAGTTTCTTTCTCTCTCCCTGTTAGATCTAGTGTGTATGGAGGTAGGTGTGAGCGTGAGACTGGTTACTGTGCAGCTTCTGCCTTAACAATCTGATTACTCTGCCTGAGAGAACTGGTGCTATCTTTCACATTTCCTAACAATCTGATTTTTTAAAAATGGGATTTCTCCATGCTAAGCTGTATTGTGGTGGTTGAGAACTCTGGAACAGTTTCCAAAATAGGGTTGCTATCACCCACACGTGTGAGCTATTCTAGGAGTGATGGCACAAAAGTCAGGTCTGTCTCAGGCCCTGAGATTTCAGGGCCCAAACCTGAAACCTAGGGATGACTCCTTGTGATGTCACAGAGAGAGGGCCCTGGTGATGCCACAGGGATGATATTAAAAGGGGCAGCCCTGGTGATGCCATTAAGCATGATGACAATTAAGCATCACCATAGTTGCACCAACTATGCCATCTATATATAAAACTCTTGGGTATGCAATTTAATAATAATCATATCATAACATTTTATTTCTATCCCGCCCCTCTGCAATGCAATTGGGGTGTCCTACAATATAAAAACTCCATAATCACAATACCTTAGCCCACCCACCCCTTAAAATAATATTAAATATGAAATATTATGTAGATATGTTGCCTATTGGGTATGTACAATGGGTTTAGGTATGTTTCCTCTTTCAGTGTGCTGATTGGCCACTCCTGTCACTCCCTCAGCCAATCACCACCCACATGCAAATGACCACCTACACAGAAATTCCGTCTCCACCTCACAATCCACTCCTGCCACTCATGGCCATATCTGCATACTGGGAGCAACCAAACAATGGCTATAATTACTAAGGCTGCAGGCCTTTCCAGTTCACCAGTTCCCACTTATGATTGAAGTCCACACAATAATATCATTTCTATTCCCACTGCGATGGGACCCAGGTGATCAACTGGCAGCAGTGGTGGGACGCTACTGTGATGGGATGCAGCCAACTGGGTGTAAGGTCTACCTGATGTTTTGGGGGGAGTTTTTAAATGGCATATGGTACACCTGGTCCAGCTAGTTCAAATGAAAAATACCAAGTCTAACAAATGAGTAATATATACACATACACACACTTTGAGGCTGTGCTTACATCCTAAGATCTCTCAACCTCTTACTGTGAAGGCAGAAGCTGAACAATAACCAGTCACACACACACACACACATACCCCTCCATACACACAAGACTCAGGACAGGCTCTAAGATTTGGGAATCTTAGTTTTCTACCACACACCAGGGTAACTGGCCGATTTATGAGATGCAGGACAGATTGTGTCACAAACACAGTTTTATCTTCCAAAAAAGACAAAGATGCTGGTATCCAATTTGCTTGGAGGAATTTGAAATTCTTGTGTTCCTAGGTATGATGAGTTTTCTTTTTATTTTTACTTCCAACCTGATTTCATGGCCTTTCTTCTTGCCCCAGCTTCTCCTACTTCCAAGCATTAAAAACTCTCAAGAGGAATAAAATTAGTTCTCGTGCTGCATAACTTTGAGTCCCCTTTCCTCCTCTTGCATCTTAAATCTGAAATCTAATCCTCTGACTTCCTTTAATTAAGCAGAGGGTAGTTTAAATTAGTCTAACTATCTTTGGGGGGGATTATATATTTCAATCATCATTATGGGTCTGGCTATTTGTGATCCGGGTAGATAGATAGATATATTAGTTGTATAATCAGGAACACAATTATAATCCTCCCAAAAAAGATATTTAATAATCATTTAAAATGATGGAATATTTGACTCAGGACCTTAGAGAATTAGCCAGAATGAATCCAAAGGTGGAGAAGGGCAAATCTGAAGGACTTTCAATAATTTCTTTCCAACAACCCAGCTTGAGCCCGACTTCCCGTTTTGATGTAGAAGCTTGCCCTGTGGGTTGCAATGGGTCCAAGGTTCCTGGAAAAAAAGGACATACAGGGATCTTACTGGGCGAACATTATGTTTTAGCTGCATTTTGGAACATAGAAAAGGCCTAGGTTCAACAGTGGAATGCCAGCTTTGCATGCAAAACTTCTTTGGTTGAATCTCTGGCATCTCAGGAAAAGCAGGCGAGACTGGAGCTTGAAGCAGTTACATTTTTTGGACTACATCTCCCAGAATCCCCTAACCAGCACATCCAGATTGAGATAGTCTGGTTTAAATCCTGTTGTTGTGTGCCTTCCAGTCATTTCTGACTTATGCTAATGCTATCATGGTGTTTTCTTGGCAAGATTTGTTCGGAGGTGCTTTGCCATTGTCTTCCTCTGAGGCTGAGAGAGTGACTTGCCCAAGGTCACCCAGTGTGTTTCCAGGGCTGAACAGAAATTTGAACCCTGGTCTCCCAGGGTCCTAGTCCAACAATCAAGTCACTATACCACATTGGCTGTCTACATCCTTTTGATTACTCCCAACTACAGTAGAGTTATTAAATCAGTTTTTGAGTGTTGAGTCAGCATGTAGGTAAATCCCAGTGACTGAATGTATTTGTTTTGTATGGGAGTAACAGTACAGTTAGAATAATAGAATCATAGAGTTGGAAGAGACTACAAAGGCCGTCTAGTCCAACCCCCTTCCGCCATGCAGGAATGCACAATCAAAGCATTCCCGACAGATGGGCATCCAGCCTCTGTTTAAAAACCTCCAAAGAAGGAGATGCTACCACACTCCGAGGCAGTGTATTCCACTTCCGAACAGCTCTTACTGTGAAGAAGGTCTTCCTAATATTTAGATGAAATCTCTTTTCCTGTAGTTTGAACCCATTGCTCCGTGTCCTAGTCTCTGGAGCAGCAGAAAACAAGCTTGCTCCATCCTCAGTATGACATCCCTTCAAATATTTCTGACTTATGGCAACCCTACGGTGAACCTATCACAGTTTTTTTTCTGGCAAGATTTGTTCAGAGGGGATTTGCCCTTGCCTTCCTCTGAGGCTGAGAGAGCGTGACTTGTCCAAGGTCACCTGGTGGGTTTCATGGCTGAGCAGGGATTTGAACCCTGGCCTCCAGAGTCATATTCTAATGCTCAAACCACTACACCACACTGGCTCTGTACCCTCCGGGGCAGCAGAGAACAAACCTGCCCCCTTCCTTTCTGTAGTCCAACCTGCAAGACACTGTAACTTTACACTGTCCTTTCTGTGACAGTCCATGAGAGAGGCAAAGAGGACAATCAGGTCGCCCCAACATATATTTTGTTGAACAATACGGCCCCTAAGCTTTCCAGAGACAGAATCATTTCCAAACATCTCTTGTGCCCTGCAGGACATTGTGTTTTTTAAAAAAATGAATTAAACCAAGACCAAAACTTCAGTGCTAAGCCAACATGCTTGAGTGGAGGGGAAGTTAGAAAGGCATTCGTTTTAATGATACTTATGATGGAACAGAGGGAGTATATCATGCTAAGAAATTCCTTGAAAGTTTAGACTAAAATACAGAACAGGTCCACTGCTCCACTGACAAGGGCACCACCAGCTACCGCTGTTCTTAACATGGATTCCTGGAGAGTGGCTAGCACCTCTGTAGCCATTTCGGGCAGAAGTACGCACGCAGAGCCTGGCTCAAGACACTCATCTGTGAACAGGGAACTACTTTGGGGGATGTAAAATCAAAGTTATCTCTTTGCCTTTCCTCCCACCGTCCTTTGAATACTTGCCGGTGGCCTTCCAGTGAGCCTGGGAGGCCTCGAGGAGCATATTCTCTCTCTTTGTCATTATGAGAAGCCGTTCTCCAGATAACCAAACCGTTCCGAAGGAAATGGGAGATGCCTGGGAAACCATGTCCTTGAGAGGCCTAGCTTGACTCTCACCTGTAAAAAGATTTAAGTGAAACATATTTCCTCAGGAATTTTTAACGAGCCAGACTTTCTTTGACTATAAATGTGTTTTGGATACAAACAGCCCCAAACCTTACACATCCATCTGGTTTATTTTTGTATGTGTGTGTGTGTTGGGAAGGATTGCAAAAGACCGGAGTCCATTTAATACATCACTGTGTAACCACTTAGCTCAGTCATTTTTCATTGTTTGACCTCACTTTTAATTAGAGACTAAATTATTAATGCCGTTTGATGGGAAACTAAATACTTGAGAGAGAGGAAAAAATGCGACTTTTCCGGCCAGCTTCTAGAAACAAGGCATTCAGGTTTTGTAAATTTCAAATAAAACACAAGGGCCAGAGGAAAAAAAGAATAAAACAATTTACATTTACTGCTTCGGCAAAGCTCTCGCATCCATCAAGAGTTTGGTTTTGAAACGATGGCCACGTTAAAACAGCCGACTTCTCAGAAATCAGCAAGGAGAGGAAAAAAAAAAAGAAAATTAAAGTCCCCCCTGAGACTAACTCCCCAAAGATCTGTCAAGAACTTCTGTAGCTCTATAAAACAGATACCGGGCTTTCTAATCATAATCTTTATGATCATTTTTAAAAATGGTATCGTTGTTTTCTCCTGAAAGAGAGGTTTTCCCAGGCTGTTAGCAATAAAACAGCAAAGAAACCCAAAGGAATATTAGTAAGAGGTGGGTGGTGGAATTTTTAATAACACAAACAGGTTTTTGTATTGTAGAGAGGGAGAATGAAGAACCAGATGCTTCAACTTCAAGAAGGTTTCAGTGACCCTGGGGTTTGGGGTCTTGATTCTAGATGTTCTAGATTGGATTCTGGAACCTTCCAGCACACCACATCTTAACATCATTGATGTCATCAGCCTTCATGATGCACTGGAAGCCAACACACACACACATGCAAGCACACAACAAATCCCAGGATGAACACAAGGAAGTTTTGGTCTCCAGCCCACCCAATGGTGGTTTCCAGGAATCTTCTAATGGGTGGAGGCCTCTTCCCTGGAGATGTTGCCACTGTATGTATGAACACCAGGGAGGGTGGTGCTGGGAGCATGTGTGTGAACACCAGGAAGGTGGAGCTACTTGGCATGGGGAGGTGGAGTGACCTGCTAGGGGTGGACCTACTTGGGTTGGCTCTGCTTATGAGTCCTGGCATTAATGCCTTTTCATAACACTTGAACATGCTTAAAATCTTTGTGACTTTGATGAAGTGTGTTTGGAAACAGATTGGTAGCCAATGGAACAAGGGACTTGTGTGTACCCTGTAGCTAGCCCTGCTTAATAACCTGGCTGCAGCTTCTTGGGTCAACTGAAGTTTCTGAGCATTTTTCAAAGCCAGCCCAACACAGAGTGCATTGCAGTAATCCATATGGGATGCAAGCAAGGTATGCATTAGTTTGATACCACTGTAAATGTCATGGTTCCATCCTACAGATATGGAGCCCCGTTTTCATGGACTATAGTACTAGAGATATCTCACAGAGACTTCTAAGTACCTCTCCAAACTACAGATCCCAGGATCCCTCAGGAGAGAGCAAGGACAATTAAAGTGGGACTGCTATAATGGCATCATATAGATTCTCTCCCAATGAATCAACTGTTGACTACATTTTGTTGTTAACAGCCGTTAAGTTGACCTCGACTTATGGCAACCGTATGAATGAAGGACATCCAAGTCATCCTGTTATTAACAGCCTTGCAAACTCAGTCTTGCAAACTCAGGACTGTGGCTTTCTGGGTCGAGTTTCTCTACCTGTGACGCAGTCTTCCTCTTTTCCTTCTACTTTTCCTTCTGCCTTGCCAAGCATCATTGTCTTTTCTAATGAGTCCTGTCTTCTCATGATATAATCAAAGTACTGCAGTCTCAGTTTAGTCATCTTAGCTTTAAGGGAGAGTTCAGGCTTGCTTTGCTCTTGGGGCCATTTGTTGATCTTTCTAGCAGTCCATGGTATCTGCAGAACTCTCTGGGATATAGATAAATCCTGTTGATTCAATGGGGCTACTTTAATTTGGTTGAACAACAGGATTGAACCTTATATTCTGGGTATAAGAAAATTTCAATTGGTTCCCTGTTACAAACTTTCTGCTTTATTTTGAGGAATATAATAGCATCAATTTGTCAAATGTTAATATTCCCTTGATGTCCAGAGGACATACCTTGAAAGTTATGTTTATAATTATGGTGGCAGCGGTGATGGTGAAGTGTGTGTGGCTTTTTTTAAAATAGAGGAAACAATGTTCTCATTCCCCATTTCCGCTTGGCTACAGAATTACCATTCAACTGTAATTTGAAATACAATTATAAAAATGTGAAGATGACGAATACCAACGAAGTCAAATACCGTCAAGCTGTCAGTAGAACCCGCTGGCTTACAGTTTAGTATCATTTAAGCGGATTGTACCAAGCCTTTTGTAGTAGATTAAAGACAGATATTTTGTTTGTTACAATCAAACCTACCGTTTCAGTTTTATAAATTTTTAAAATATTAATTATCATCGGCAAAGTACACGGAGGTGAATGCATTAACGGCTTTCCTGCTTAGGTAGCAACTATTTGGTGTTTGGCATTAGATTAGCAAAGGCCAGGTTGGGAATTTTAATCCAGCTTGTTAAGTTATTAAATTTTCTTTATTTACAGACAGATCTTACTTTCATTAACATTGTAACAGGTGCTCATTAAGTATTTATCATGGACAAGGGAAAGAGAGAGGAAGGAAGGAAGGAAGGTGGAGACAAAATTCTTCTCCATCCTGTGCCCTTTAATTTCTACTGCAGGGCCATTCGGAAGGTTAAAAAGAAGAGAAAGCCACTAATAAGTTTGGAGGAGAAGGCAGTGAAATGCAAGAAGGAAAATGCACCAGAATCTGGCACCATCGTTTTAAAAAACAAGTTCTGAGAAGAAGGAGGGGATTAATTTGTGAATGTGTGAGACAAGAAGGTCCCTGGAATCACTCTTTTGCCAGTGGCAGCTGGTAGCTTCCATGTTGGTGGGGTGGTGGAACCGTTCCAGGTTTTAGCCTGAACTTTAAAGGATTTATCAAAGGTGCTAAACCAATTGGGAGAATCTGTCCAAGTTCCTGACCTCTATCCCTCTTATTTAAAAGAGCTATCTAAGATGATGAATCTTTTTTGGGAGAGGTGGGATAGGGTTCAACACTTTGAATAATTTCTTTAAAGGTCAGATGAGAACGTAGAACAGATTCACTGCCCCAATGCCACAGAAGCCAGTAGGTACCACTGTTGGGTCACCTCAGGCTTAGGGTGACCCTGTGAATAAGTGACTTCCAAGATCTCCAGTCATCAACTGACCTGCTTCCATGTGTATGTGCCTTCAAGTCACCTCTTGGCTTATGGTGACCCCATTAATTTAATTGTTTGTCTTGGGCAAGGAATCTTCAGAGGTGTTTTTGCCAGTTCATTCCTCTGAAATAGAGCCTACAGCACCTGGGATTCCTTGGCAGTCCTTCTGGGCTTGGGGAAGGTTCTTTTTGGACTGCCACTCCCAGAATCCCCCAGCCAGCTATGCTGGCTGGGGGATTCTAGGAGTGGCAGTCCAAAAAGGCATCTTTTCCCATGCTCTGGAAGTGCAGCCACAATCCAGTGCCTTTAGGTCTGGTAGGTGCCTTTGTAGGGTTTTCTTAGGCAAGGAATTCTCAGAGGTGGTTTTGCCAGTCCCTTCCTCTGAAATATAGCCTACAGAACCTGGTATTCAATGGCAGTCTCCCATCCAAGTACTAACCAGGGCTGACCCTGCTTAGCTTCCAAGATAAGATGGGATCTGGTGCCTTTAGGATATTTAGGCAGATACTGCCCTGCTTGGGTCTTGTCAATTTCGAGCAGCCCTGCCTCCCTTGACTGAGTCTATCCACCTGTACTGTGCCCGTCCTCTTTTCGTACTGATTTCCACTTTTGCAGAGCATTATTGTCTTTTCCAGTGAGTCATGTTGATTCATTTTGGCCTCACTCCAGCCTCCTCTTAGTGTAGCAGAAATATCCACATGCAGACCTATGCAACACTGAGCCGTATACCATTTCCCAAGTTCCCGTGAAGCCTCTGAAGACACCCCACATGGCCATTCCGTGCTTCATGACAAGCAGGCAAGATTGGAGAAGTGACTGGCTATGTCCCCATAGCCAGACACACAATGGTGACAGCAGCACTGAGAGCCCTGGAGGACCTCAGCAGATCTCAGTGCTGATGTCATCATTTTACTCCTCTGAGCCTGCCTGCTTACCACAACCATGTGTGGTGGCTTCAGGGGCTTGGGGGGGTGATTTGGGTGCTTTGAGGGAGGAAGGGAATACCAGTTCTTGCAGTACCTGAAAAAGGACCATTGCACATGTAAAGGAGCCTTGCATGTGTGTATGTCCCTAAAAGAACTCTGGCCAAAATGTCCAAAGTACAATAGCCTTAGCTTATTCTTCTTTGCTCTTTTATAAATGAGCATTTCTCTGCTTCCCCACCACTCCCACCAAACACCGAGGCGCCCAGGCAGAAGGAAGCATGCATTTCTCAACATCCAGACCCATCATTCCTTTTCCACTTCTTTACATTCTTGAGCAAAGACTAATAGAATTTTAATATCATCTGTAATCACACTAAAAACTCCAGTTCAAAATTCCTGAGCATCGCTTCGATGCTACTGAATAGCTCAGGATCTAATTAGCATAATTGTTTACCAAGTCCCTTAGAGCCCCATTTTAGAAGCTTTTTATTTTCTGTAAACAGTTTTTGTTTCATGTGTGTGTGTGTGTATGTGTGTGTGTGGAAAGGAAGGACAATGGGGTGTCCAAAGCAGTCCTCTTTGGCATGACTGCTATTAAACTGAATTGGACAGCTGGTAGCAGCCATGGCCGTGGAGAGGTGAGTCACTGTTGGCTTTTAGTCTGAACTTTAAAGGAGCCATGCAAAGTGCTGAACCTTTTGGCAGATGCTATCTGAAGTCCTGAACTCTACTCCTCACATTTAAAGGAGCTATCCAAAGTCCTGAACTCAATTTAGAGGAGTTCTCCAAAGTGCTGAACCTAATTTGGGCAATAAAGTTCAGTAGCTTGGATCCAGCTCTAAAATCTGGACTAAAACCTGGAATGGATTCAATGCTCCAACTGCTATGGAAGCTGCCAGCCACCATTTATTGAGCGACTATCCAATAGCCAATGCCATGGACAGCAAATCTTTCACTACAGAGTTGGAAAGACAGAGTGATTCTCCATATCCATCCATAACGTGCAATGACCAATGGTGGTTTTCAAGTTGGCTGCCCTGCTGGCTGGGGGATGCTTGAAGCTCTAGCCCCAGAGGTAACTTTCCCAAACTCTGTTTTAACACCCAGCTTCTTGCTATATTCAACACTAGCATTTTCCAACTCTTTGATGAAGGACGCATCCTGGCTAGAATCCTGTTGGTTATTCCCAACTGGTGTTTACCCACTGAATCAATGTTTGAATAGCCAGTCAACACATAGGCAAATCTAATGGATTCACTGAGTTCACTCTAGTCAGGAGTAACAATAGCCCCAATGTCCTTATTTCCTAGACCAGAGAAGGGAATCTTCTATACTCCACTTCAGAGTTGGTCCAGCAGGGGGCTCCAGGGCAGTGACATGGAAACTTTGCATAGTCCCACCTTCAAGGGAAATGATTGGCTGTTCCTCACCCTTGCTAGGTATAAATACTTCCAGACCAACTTCTTCTCAACCAACAGAATCGATGGCCCGTTCTTGAAATGTTGCCTGAATCCTGTGCCTGGATCCCCGCTCCTTCCTCCTCAGTTTGTTCAAAACGCCTCGATCCTTCTTTTACCTGTGCATTTTATATTCATCTCCATCTATCCTGATGGGCTGGAGTACTTTCTTGACCCATTTAAAGCCTTTGTATACAGCCTTCTTTTAGGAGATCTATCAGCCTGAGCCATCAGCTTTTGGTATGACCAGTGTGATAAATTAACTGAAGCTTTTAATCACAGATTGAAATGAAGCATCCCTGTTAATCAGGTGAGTCACAGTCTTATGGAAAAAGACTTGTTCTGTATTTTTAAAATCTCCCCCGAAAGTACCTTTGCATGAGCAAAGAAATATAATAGGGGTCAGGCTTAGGAATGCCCCCCCAAACCCAGATGATAGAATTGTGTTGAGTCCAACTCCCCGTATCTGATGATACATCAGAACCTTGTGAAGGATGCTTGGGAAGCTTCTGAGAGCTGCAGCCCTCAAAGAGTAACTTTTACAAGCTCTGTAATGAGTTATGTGGATTGGTCAGTATTAATAATTTGATGGAGTTCTGTGAGTGTAAAATGGAGGCCAGTTTTGGAGATGAGACTTGTGTCACTTGTAGCTTATTTTGGCTTCTTGGAAACTGCCCATTCATGCCCAAACTACCCATTCTATTAAGACAGTTCAGGTAGTTTTCCTTTGTGGGAGTGAGCAGACCTCAGGGATTTACCATCTACTGTACTTTGTCTTTCACTAGATCTCCAAGATCCACCTGTGAGATCTAGGTGGAATGGACAGTGGAGGCTGGTATCTTCCATGTCATTAGGGCAATGAATCCATCCCAGTCTTTAGTCTGAACTCATTATCCCCTCAAACTAGTTCCCCACCTTGGATGTCTCCTTGAAAGTTCAGATTAAACCCTTGAATGGATTAGTTCCCACAATGACTTAGAAAACACCAACAACCATGAACAAAGGACAACATGGTATATTGGGAGCAAAAGTTTATGAATGTTCATTTGGAAGTAAATCCCCATTAAGTGAATTTCTGATTGTAGCCTCAGATATTGAGAATAAGTGTGAGCAATAGATTCCAGCCCACTATCCTCCTGCTCTAAGTTTGCTGTAGGTGGCTTCCAACTCAGTGGAGCATTGAGAATCAGCTCTGGGTTTTCACCCAGACTTTAAGAGAGCTATCCAAGGTGCCAAGAATAGTGGAGAATAGTGTTCACCCCTCTTGGAGGAGCTCCTTTAAAGTTTAGATGAAAACCTGGCATGGATTCACTGTCCCCACTGAGGTGGAAGCCACCAGGTTCTGTTCATTTAAGGAATGGGGGTCATTTCTCTTCAAGATCCCACAGACCTCCTAAGGCAGCAGGGGTGGGGGGAGCAACTGATTGATCAATTTGTTAAATGCTAGGCAATTGATTGACTCAAAGATCTTTAATTGGGGCTGGAGAATCCTCTTGCCTTGATCTCTGTATTTACTTCTGCATTGTATCCTTCTACATTCCAAGCTGTCTGTCTACTTCTTTCTTTCTTTCTTTCTTTCTTTCTTTCTTTCTTTCTTTCTTTCTTTCTTTCTTTCTTAAAAAAATTGTAGAGCACCTTGTACATCTTAAAGGCCTTACAACCTATATGAAACGATGATGATCCGATTTGATATCATCAAGGCTGGGAAGTCAATGTGTCAGCTTGTAAGCAGACTTGAGCATTATTCTTCCCATTCCACCTCCTTTCTTCCCCCTTTTTTAAAAAGAAAAGAATAGAAAATCTTTTTAGAGCGTGGCTTTTAATATTCATGGTACTGCTGACAGTTTGTCTTCCCTTGTTACTGAGCTCTGGTGTCTGTGTTTTTTCTCCTCCTTTCTCCCCATTCCCCGCCCCATTGTATCTCTGGACAGACAGTTTATTCAGAGACACTAAGGCTCAAAAGTGATTGTCCTCCGTAATTTGAGGAGTTCCACCGGCGGAACATCAAAGATATCTCTGAACCATGCTCTGTCTCTCAAGACAGATTCCCACTTTGGAAGTTTTCCTAAATTAAAAGGGATTTATCTTGGCTTTCGTAAATCCAAGCTACAAAACATACAGAGGGCAGGCAGGGAGAAGGCTGTTGAATCCCCCTTGGCCTGGCGGTTGAGTGCTGTGTTTATGATGCACTTTGGTGCAAATATGGAAAGAAAAGCAGAATTTGGCTTCCTAAAGATGCCTATGTGTTGTTTTTGTTGTTGCTGTTTTTAAAAGGGAAGTTTCTAGTCCCGGTGTTGTGGTAGGAAGAATGTGAGCTCTTTGGAGCAGCTGAATTGAAGTTCTAGAGGTTGATGGAAGGATTTCTGTCCCTTCCATAGACCCTCTGCTCCCCATGATTGGCAAAATCATATTAAATGATGCAAATTTAGAGTGTTCCTCTACCTGCAGAATTCTTCCACTTATGATATTCATCTGGGTTGTAAAATTCTCTAAAGAACATAAAGGTGTAAGATGGGGTGGATAAATTGCAGCCCACAGGCTCCACTTCTGTGACCCTGGAAATTGTATGCCTGTCCCACCAACCCCGTCCCTCCCAATTAAAAAAAAATTGACACCCTAATTTTTTTAAAAGCTCTTTTTTTTTGCCCTAAGCCATTCAGAAATCCTCCCAAATGCGTGAAAACCCATGAAAATATCCCGCACCCCACAAGCACCCCTTTACTACTCCCAGATACCCCTATTTTCCTCTGCAGTCCTTCTCAAAATGGTGGCAGATAGTGACATCACTTCATGTTGCCATTTTGAAAGGAACTGCAGAGGAAAACAGAGGTATTTGAGCTTGCTGCATGTGCATGGTGTGTGTGTAAGTTTATGGTCCACAGTGGGGTCGGGTGAGGGAAATTAGCCCTTGGCCTCCGTGTAGTTGCCCACACCTGGCGTAAGAGGAGTCATATTGGATCAGATCAAGGCCTTTCCAGTCCACCATTCTGTTCTTACCACTTCCCTATAGAAAGCCCATAGGAAAGACGTTTCAACAAGGAAATCAGTGCTCTCGACGTTTTCAGGAGTGGGAATTCTTCTGTTTGAAAATCCTTCTCCAGGTGGATCAGACTTGGGGGTCCCAGGGATGAAATCCCCAGCTGCAAAAATGCAAGGCTGGTGACTGATGTATGTAGGCCTTCTTACAGAAACAGGGGAAATTGAGGCCTCCGCTATTTACTGCTCCTTTCTTCACCTACTCTTTTCTTACTTGAAGGAGGAAAGTGACTAGGTAATAATAGAAAGAGAAGCAACATGGGCAGAAAGATCCAGAAAGAGGCAGTGGGTCCCATCCTGGGGGCCAGCCTCAAAATGCCTGCCTCTCATCCTGGGCTCTCCCAGCACTCGAACTGCTATACCACACAATATCTCCTCTGATCCTCCCTTCCTACTTCTCAGTTACAGTGAAATACAAAGTGAAAAAAATTACTGGGCATTTATTTTTGGCTATAAACATGTGGGCTAACATATGTGATTGGAAACAAAGCAGGCTCTCAAATTGTCTTTTTGAGCAGATCGCAACCAGTCGGCGTCCCTGTGTTTATTAAACTCAAACTGCTGTTCTTTTCAACTACTTTTCAACATCTGGTGAACTGTCAAGGCATTGCTTAAATATTTTAACAAACAAGTAAAATATTTTTATGGGTGTTCTTGGAGGGTAGTAAAAATATAAGCTGCAATCACTTAGGGCTTATTGGAGATACACTTCCAACAGGAAGGAAAAACACATACACCATGCTGTTTGGTTTGACAACAGTTTTCAAACCAGCTGCCTCTTTAAGGGATGAAGAGCCATCAAGTGCTGGTACAACACAAGCTCTCTGGCTTTTTTTTCTTTTTGGAAAGGCTGTGTGTAGGGCAAAGGCTGTTGCAATATAGTGAATTCACCCTAGGTTTTAACCTGAGCTTTCAAGGAGTCCTTCTAAGATGCTATTCAGGAACCCTGACCGATATCCTGCATCATCTACTTATTTACGATTGTGTGACTAAGTAGCATCTCCTGGCCTGATCCCCTAAACCTACCATAACAGCCAACATCTGCATTGGGTGATGAAGGTATTTTTTACTTGTGGATTGGGGTGCAGCAAGATGACTTTTCCAGTTCCTTTCCACCAAAGAGTGAAGCAGTAACAAGGGGTTGTGACAGGGCCCTGCTTCTGATTGTCACAGCCCAGTTTGCTGCTGGGAGGAGATGGTGGAGAAAATGGAAATCCATAACCCTAGGCTACGAATCTGTAACTGCAACACAGAATGTCAGCCCCTATTCCTAAATAGCTCCAGTAAGTTGGAGAGGTCCTTTGAAGCCAGCCGAAACCTGGAATGGATCCACCCCCACCCCCGATCAGCTACCACTGTTGGAGTTATGGACTGGGGGAGATGGAGGGTTGCAAAAGAAGTTCATGGTGATCAGTGGTGTTGGTAGCGTCCATGCTATGAGGCAGTAAACCTATTATGGGCTATGGACCAAACTTACAGGACAGGCCCACACAACCTGCAACCCACCAGGTTTTCTGGCCTCCAGCTCCCAGAAGCCTGAGCCAGCTGGTCCAATGATCATGAATTCTGGGAGCTGGAGGCCAAAACATCTGGAGGGCTGCAGGTTGTGCAGGCCTGTTATAGACCAAACTTGTAAAGGAACTATCCAAGGTACTCAGTCTATCTTGGGAAAAGGGATCAGGACCTCAGAGAGCCCCTTAAAAGCCAGTTATACAACTTAGAACAGATTCACTGCTCCAAAGAGGTGAGGGCCACAACCACCACTGGTGGTGTTCAGGACACAAAGAACTGCTTCATTAGAGCAGGGTAAATGTCTACATAGCCAAGACTTCTGCCTCAATTATGAGGCATCTAGATACCCCACAAGAGATCTCAAGCAAAATATGATGGCAACAGCTTTCACAGATTTCCAAGCAACTGAATGACATATTCTATGTGCCTCTCAAGCCTAAGAAGGGGAGCCAGAGGCTTAAACCTTGGTGTTGAGTCTGACTAGGACTAGACCTATTGAATAAAACAGATTTACTTATGTGTTGACTCACCATTTAACAAGTGATTCTATGTGTTCACTGTAGGTGGGACTAGCCAACAGGATTCTGTCCAATATATGCCAGAGTCAAACCAAGTCAAGTGTTCTCTCATGCATATAACATCAGGACTTTGACAGCTCCAAGGGAGCCCTAATCATAGAATTATAGAGTTGGAAGGGACCACAAGGGCCATCCATTCCAACCCACTGCTATGCAGGAATACCCAATCAAAGCATTCCCAACAGATGGCCATCCAGCCTCTGTTTAAAAACCTCCAAAGAAGGAGACTTCACCACACTACGAGGTAGCGTGTTCCACTTCCAAACAGCTCTTACTGTCATGAAGGTCCCCCTCATGTTTAGGTGGAATCTCTTTTCCTGTAGTTTGAGCCCATTGCTCTGTATCCTAGTCTCTGGAGCTGGAGAAACAAGCTTGTTCCATCCTCAGTTGGACATCCCTTCAAATATTTAAACATGACTATCATGTCGCCTCTTCACTGTCTCTTCTCCAGGCTAAACATACCCAGCTCCCTAAGCTGCTCCTCATAGGACATGGCTTCCAGACCTCCTACCATTTTGGTTACCATCCTCTGGACATGTTCTGGCTTGTCCATATCCTTCCTGAATTGTGGTGCCCAAAACTGGACACAGTATTCCAGGTAAAGTCTGACCAAAGCAGAATAGAGTGGCACTATTGCTTCCCTTGTTCTAGACACTGTACTCCTTATGGCTTGAGCTTACTCAATAGTAAAGAGCCATAGCTGGTAGCTCTGGAGAGATGTTGTCTCAGCAGTGAGCTAAATCCAACTGAACTCTTTCTGTCAGCTGACCAGAGCTTTTCTATGATTGTGTCCACCTCTCTAGAGGACCTTACTGGGCTTCATTACCATCTTTTGGATTCCAATTCAGTGATGAATCCACTCTCAGTTTTAGTCTGAACTTTAAAGAGCTCTCCAAAATGCTGGAGTTTATCTTCCAAATAGTCCCTACCTCTTGGACAGCTAATTCAATGTCCCAGTTGCCACTACAGTGTTGGTAAAGAACCCTCCCCAGATATTATTCGGGTTATGAAATGGGAGATATTTCCAGGGGCAGACACAATAAGAGAGACCTCACGGCCTGCCTAAAGCATCATATAGATATTAATGTTTCTGCATCACTGTTTATTGAACCCTCTCTAATTGTATTATATTGGATATTTTTATTCATGTGTTCATTGTTTTTAATGAGTCAGAAGTTTTCCTTTTGTTTTCATTGTAGTTTGATTGTATTTTGCATAGGTCCCTGGTAGGTTAAGGGTGTGATTCTGAGGTCAAATGGATGAATATATGAATGAACATTCCTCTGAATTCTGCACCAGCTGCATGCTCATTTTGGCACCCCTGTCTACTCAGTCTTTGTAAATAAACAGGTGATCACAATGGCTGTCTAGGCTTCCTTCCCCCCTTAAAGAATCAGACATTATACTGACTACCCTGGATTTCTTACCACATAAGAGAAGAGAAAATTCAAAACAGCATTTGAAGCACCTTGGGCCAGATTCTTTGATCTACAAGGGCTGTTTCCTTGATGTAAAATCCAGCGTGTTAAATTCAGAGTGTACACAGCTCAGGGTATAACCCATGCCAAGCAGGAGTTCAGATGAGCTCAGTACATCTCGAGGTTTGCGATAAAACATCCGCAGCAAGTTAGATCATGGAAAGATCGCATGCAGGGTATTTATAGAATGGCTAGGCAGCAGAGTTTGCTGCTTCCTTAAGGGGCATGGGCAACACAACTGCTCCAGATGTTTGACTAACCTGCTGCGCTCTGTGGAAGGAGATTGCAAAAGTGGAGAAGTTTCCTCCTCCCCCGTTTGGGTTCTCCCACTTCCCCTGTTTCTGCCAAGGAAAGAAAGTGAACAGATGGAATGCTCTAGGTGACTGGCCTAAAAAGGAAAACGAAGAATGAGTTCTGTGCACACTCCAGATATAAAGCCCGAGTATGGATGTCTAGCTGGATTTCACATGCATACCTCTTTATCCTTGCCTCCTGATTCCCAGACTACATCCCAGGGGGGAGAAAAACAACAACAATACTGTTCATTCATTAGAGTTTTCTGTGAGCTCCTGAGTATCCATCCAAAGAACACCAGAGGAAATGGCCTTATAACAAATCTGGCCATTGGGCCATCAAGCTCAGTATTGTCTGCATATATCGGCAACAGCCCTGCAGGGTTTCCAACAAAAACCTTTCCCAGCATGACCTTGAGCAACTAGGGTTCAAACTGGGTGACTTTCCATGCAAAACAAAGTGCTCCACCATTGCCAAGAAGAGTCAGCATGGTGTAGTGGTCTGAGTGTTGGACCCTCAGGGCCCTGGAGACAATGGTTCAAATCTTCACTTGGGCATGGAAACCCATTGACTGACCTTGGACGAGTTCCATTCTTTTAGCTTTAGAGGAAGGCAGCAGGAGACCTTCTCTGAAGAAATCTTACCAAGAAAACCTTATGATAAGCTCACCATTGGGCTGCAATAAGTCCAAAACGACTTGAAGGCATTTAGAATCAGGGTAGTGCAGTGGTTTGAGTGTTGGACTAGGAAACTGGGAAACTAGCTTTCATACCCCCACTCAGCTATGGAAACCGACTGGGTGATCTTGGGCAGGTCACACTCTTTCTGCCTCAGAAGAAGGCAATGACAAACTTCCTCTGAACTAATCCTGTGAAGAAAACCCTGTGATAGATCCATCTTAGGGTTGCCATAAGTTGGAAATGAGTTGAAGACACACAACAACAACAACTTATTTCATTGTATGCCACCCTGAGATTATGTGATATAAAGCAGGATATAAGTATTTTAATAAATCAATCAATAGCTGTTTTCATAGAATCATAGAATCATAGAATTGTAGAGTTGGAAGAGACCAACCCCCCTGCCACGCAGGAAATCTTGATCAAAGCATCCCCGACAGATGGCCATCCAGCCTCTGTTTAAAGACCTCCAAGGAAGGAGACCCCACCACGCTCCAAGGGAGTGCGTTCCACTGCCGAACAGCTCTTACTGTCAAAAAGTTCCTCCTCATGTTGAGGTGGAATCTCTGTTCCTGGAGCTTGCATCCATTGCTCTTGCAAGAAAATAGCATTTCAGTCTGAAGTAATATAGTCCATTCTACCACCTCTGGGGGCTTTTTTATTTAATTTATACACCACCTTTCTCCTGACATTGGAGTGAAAATACCTTACAAAGATCTTTCAAACATAGTCCAGCTAAAATCATCTTTACAAAAGTGTATTTGTTAAAAGAAATCTATTAAAAGGTACAATGTGGTATAGTGTTTTAAGTGTTGGACTTGGACTCTGGAGACCACAGTTAGAATCCCTGCTCAGCCAGGAAACCTACTAAGTGACCTTGGACAAATCACACTGTCTCAGCCTCAGTGGAAGGCAAAGGTAACCCCTCCTCTGAACAAATCTTGCCAAGAAAACCCCATGATAGGTTTGCCTTAGGGTTGCCATAAGTCAGAAATTACTTGAAGTCATGCAACAATGGCAATTAAAAGGCACGTATTTAAGCAGTTTCAGATAGACTGAAGACATCATTAAATGATAAAGAGAAAAACACCAAAAGCCTACCTAAATAAAGCTTTTTGCCTGCTGGGAGCAGAGATGGAGCCAACCAAAGATCCTGTGGAAGGGAGTTCCATAGCCTGAGAGAAGCCACTAAGAAGCCCTTCACCAAATACGTCTGTGATAGTAATGGGACTGGGGGCAAGTCTCCCCTCAAATATCTTAAAGTTCATATAAAGAGATACAGTCTAACAAGACAGACTCTTCCATTTCATTCTGCTGCATGTGTTGGTTTGGCTTCAACCTTTGTAGAAATATCCCAGGAAAACACTGATTGGTTGTGAGCCACTCCTGAGTCCATGAAAAAAAAACCAACCACCATCTCTCTATTTCCTGGGAGGTCAAATGTCAAGGAAGCTCTACGATTTGGATTAAGCAATGTCAGGGGCTAAAAGCCTGCAAAGTTATTTCTTTAGATATTTAAATTGATCAAAAGATTAAAGCATGTCAGAGCTGGAGTGTACAGTTTCATTTTATGATCTGCTTAAGGGCATGCCTTATAAAACTGAAGCTGCAGGTGAATCTGAAAGCAAGGTGGTGAAAGGCCCACCACCATGTCAGATGGATGAGCAAATGAAGGAAGACAGAGAAACAATGGGCCTGTTATGAAATTGGCTAAATCCGATCTGATCTGGTTCATATTATGAGAAGGGGGAAATGTCCTATAAGGAATTAGAGGCAGTGCCTGCTGTTTGCTGATGTTATGAGCTGTCCGAGGTAGTGAGAGAAACACACTTTAGCCAAGCCCATTACTGTCTTGTTTTCTTTTATTTCACTTTTCGCCTGGCTTTATAATCAAAGAATTGGCTATCATGTTATATGCAGATAAGAGACCCATGGCCCAACAAATTGATTGGTTGATTGATTATTAAATTATTTATTTAATTTTTTTTTACCTTGCTCTTTAGTCAAGAAGAAGGAGAAGGAGAGGAAGAGGAATAGGGCGATGAAGAGGAGAGGAGGAGGAGAGGGACAGACACCCAGTAGTATACAAAAACCAATAGTAGAACAGCCCCCTGCCTTCAAAACCACAATTTAATATCTATGATATAAAAGTAAAGGGGGTGGGGGAGGAAAGAGGAAAAATAACTCAAACCAAGATAGAACTTCAGAAGAACTTTATTCAGGAAATCATGCAGCTGGAAACAGGCACAATGGAAGGTCTACTTGTCCTCATCTTTTGGATGACCGTAACAATGGAAGTTGATAACTGGAGGGAGGAAGCTCTCCTCCCGTGGGAGATGCTGGTTTCCATGTCAATGGAGTGGTGAATCCACTCAAGGTGTTAGTCTAAATTTCCAAGGAGCTCTCCTTGGTGCTATCCCGAAAATAGGCTCTGCATATAGAATAGCTCCACTCAAGCTTAAAACCCAGAGGGGATTCGCCAACTCAGGGATATTGACACCATCACCAACTGCTCTCAGCTTTGGTTACCTCTTTCAAACCAGTACATACTGTACCTTTTGGCCTTACCTTACTCTCCACACCTCCCAGTTACTTCCCCTTTATTATCTTTTATTTTTACAGCATCATCAATGTGCATGGTGCTTGACAAGTAAAACAATAACAAAACAGTTTCCTGCCCTCAAGCTTACAATCTAACGAAAACATGATACAAAAGGAAAGGGGACAGCAGTAGGGGAAGGCATTAAGTCTAGCATTCTCTTCTCTCCCTCCTTGGACAGGGCAATGGCAGTTGGGATGGACGGAGGGCCTTTCTGCTTCTGGGCCAAGCCAAGATGGAGTTCTGCCTGACTTTCCTTCTCTTTCTCTGCAGCCAGGACATCCATTTCTCCTTTCCCTCTCATCCATTTCCCTTGGCTTACTTGGCCAGACCTTCTTCTCAGAGGAAAGGTCTGGAAAACTTATCTCTTGGGGACTACAGATCTCAGAAATCCCCAGATGGTGGTGGTGGTGGGGGTTTCTGCGTGTCATACTACCCAAAAAGTAACTTACTTTCTCAGACTATGCTTCTTCCAATGATATTTTCCTGACGTTTCTTCAGAAGCTGCTCATGATGAACACCTTGGAGCTTCTTTTATGCTATGCTTGTAAAAGTCAAGCTCCAGGCTATCTGGGTCCAAGGCCAAGTGGAGCTGTCTTCAGTATGGAACCAGAAGCTGAGATGTGGACCAAAATGTGCAGATATCAGGGTACAAAGCAGCAATCATGATAAGGAAGCAGAAGGCTAGGCACTGGAGAACAGACCCATAGACACCTTGCTTGCACTGAGAAGTAAGGAAGCTAGTGGGTTAGTTTCATAGTCTAGAGGTCACCATTAAAGGACAGAGCTCAGTCTGCCAGGTTTGCTGTGAGGACAGAGCACTGCTGAACCCAGAGCTTGGAAAGCTCCCTAGCTGTAAGTGGTTCTGTAATAGGAATTACCAGCTTGAGGGTCCCATTTCATTGTCACTGTTCAACCCAATGCAGCAATATATCTCTATGCAACTGCCAAACAGGATCATGTCCTGTAACTCTAGTTAGACCCCCAAACCTACTTTTACAGCTCCCAAAGGCTCCTGGCAACCCCCCTAGACTTCCATCCCCCTCCATTTTTTTTCCTTTGGGCCAATTTTTGGGTGATCTTTTCCACCCTCAAATGGCCCCAAACCACCCATAAATGTGGTGGCTTAACTGCCCCTACTTCCTCCAGGTGAAAATGGTGACTAAAAGTGGCTGAGATCCTCCATCAGGCAAATGGAGCATATCTATCCCCAGTACATTTCCATGTTCACCCCAATGTATATCCTTTTTTGCATGGGGCACAAGGTGCTACTCTCTAGCCCTTTGCTTCACACCCACCCACCCCACAGATGTCAAGCCCCCGGAGAGGATGCTGCTGCTTCTGGCCTAGCAGTGGGGAGACAATGAAGAAGCAGCTGGTCTTGGCTCAGAGGGGAAGGAAAGGGGAGTGTGTTCACAAATGGAGTGCACCCTCTTTTCCCTTCCCCTTGGAGCCCAGACCCAGCCACATCTTCATCTGAACTGCCTCCTCCACTTCCTTCTCTCCCACCACTAAGCAGCAGTAGCCTCTCTCAGGACTTGATAGCTGTGTGTGTGTGTGTGTGTGTGTGTAAGAGAGAGGGGTAGGAAGGTTTTGGATATTGTACAAGTGGCTACAGAATAGCACCTTGGACTCAATTCAAAAAGAGACATATGTACATAAGCCACACTTACACATGTGCATGTCACTAGCAGGCTTCTGCCCATTATGCATTTTCCAGCATGCCTGAACACACCAGTGTGGTCCATGGGGAGTTTCCACAGGTGCCAAAATTGTCCTCTGCCCCTCCTGGAGTTGCCCAACACTAAGTGATAGGGTTGCACATTCAGTGTTTGAAAATGAGTGAAGAATTCTGGTGGAAACTAATTTTTTTTTTGAGGAGGCCATGGCTCAAATGTGCATGAGCTAGCAGATGAGAAAGCCCCCCCCTCTCTCCCCACAACCCAGGGAGATGTTGTGATTGGCCTCCAAGGCCAAGTTATTTTTTAATATATTGACCTACCCCATGAAGAAGACCAATACTGTACAAACATTTTTCTAAGACTGAATGCTCCATTTGCACTCCAAAAAGAGTTTGTGTTCCAAAAAAACAGATTTTCAGCAAATAAAGGATTAAAAAAAACAAAAAAAACAGAGGCTGTTGGGGCGTGTGGTCAAGCGGAGAAAAGCATTTAAGAAGGGGTTGTAAGAACTGGCACAATGGCCACTCTCTGTTTTTTTTGGGGGGGGTTGGTAGGGGTTAGGAGCTGGATAATGAGAAATGAATTTCCATCTTAATGTATGGTTGGGAAGTTTGCAAAAGAAAATAGGACTTGGGAGTCAGAGCCAAGCGACTGGCAGCTATTTCAGGCACAAATCAAAACCACCTCGGTGCCAAGGTTCAGCAGCCATTGAAGAAAACTGACCATGAAATGAGAGTGAGATGGAGACAGAGAAAGGGCAGGAGTCAGGGGCTGGAAGGCCAACGAGGACAAAGCTCTGTGATAGCCACAAAGCCATTGTTTTGATCCTAAGCCCCTGGAAATGTGCCGGCTGGTCTTCTGTGTGCCCCAGGTTAAGGTTAAATCATCCTCCCTGGATGATGGGGAACTATGCGGCCCTGTTGAGGGATGTTTCTAATTAACCATCTGAGAGTATTTGTTTACATCTTGGCAGAAGGATCTGGCTGCGGAGAGGTGAAACTCCACCGACTTGAAACAGACCGCAGTTGCAGGCTGTTAGTTTTGATATGGGCTGCTATGCCTGCATTGTGGAAATTTGAGGGCCAGGATCCAAAGTGCCGGGTGGCTTGTTTCATGTACTGAAGGATTTGGATATGAAACTTGTCTTCCCTTCAACAGCAGCTTCCCCTCTGTGCTGCATGCGCCACCGTTTTGGAAAGGGAGTGGCTCATGAAAGTGCTTGCGGGAGGGGTCTGAACCTCTATGAGAAAGCAGTAACGGAGGGTTTGCTTGTGGAAGGTTGTGGGTTCAATTCCAGGCAGTGCCTCAAATTAAAAGGGCGAGGTTGTAGTGGCAACACATGCACGCACACACACCTGGAATAACTTTATATGAATTTTATATACAGCCATCCCAACCTGGGTCTTTTGAGACTAACACTCATATTGGCACTGACCACTGGCCATGCTAGATGAGTTGGGTGGGATCTGTAGTCCAAAATACCTGCTGGGACATAGATCCTACATCAGCAAAGAATTGGAAGGGACACTTTGTAATGGAGTGGGGGAATGGAAGAACTTTGTAAGAGGAAAACTAGGATGACATGTGCAAATTGCCCCATGATGCTAACCTTCTTGGCCTGTTATGCTGATTTGCTCAGCTGATTTCTCCCAGAAGCTTTTGCAGCTTCAGTGGATGCTAAGTGCTAAATCTCTATAACTTTGGCACCTGGCTATCAGCACTGGGTGTATGGCACAGCCTTGGAATGTAGGACTGTTGAATCGGAGAATCTTAGGGCTTGTCTAAATGGTGAAAATACTCCTCATGGGATTCAAGGAGAATTCCATTTGTCCTAATGAGATCCTGCATTGAATCTCGGTATTTGGAAGGAGGGAGGCCAAAACCCGCAAAAAATACACTACAAAAGACTTCGGGATTTTTCCTGAGTTTTAAAAAAACTGTGGGGGAAGTGCAAACTCCCACTTCTTAGGGCAACCGAATCACATTGCTGTGCATTCTCGAAGTGGATAGGTGATTGGTTGGACATGTGTGGAGGCAGGGGCAGAGCTTGCTGGCAAGGCAGTGCCTGGAACTGCCATGTTGGATTTTCACTGTAGCAATTGTGCACTGTGGGCAACGAAACAGCCTTTTTTGTTTATTTGTTTAAGCAGAAGATCACACTTCTGCACTTTGGATTTAGATTTTTTTAAAAAAAACTGTTTGGCAGCGGCAACTTGGGGAGAATCCAATCATGAGTAATTCACTCATGCCCACCATCTTGATTCGCAGATATGCTCATTGGAACAGCAAATGTGGATAGCTTTGCATGTCTGCCATCTTGCAAACAAACAAACAAACACGGAGACAAATGAAAGCTGCTGCGAATTGGCATTACTGCACACCACTACACATTTTATTGCCTCATATAGACAAGGCTTTGGAGTTGGCAGGGACTGCAAGAGCCATGTAGTCCAACCCTTTGCATTGCAGGAAGACACTATGAAAGCATTCCTGGAAGAGGCCTATCCAACCTTTGTTCAAAGCCTCCAAAGATGGAGAGACTGCCACCCACAGGGGCCACCTGTTCCACTGTTAAAAAGGAAGCTCTTCATAACATTCAGGTGGAATCTCTTCTCATCATTGAATCCTCCTCCTGGGCCTCCAAAGATCCCCAGGACATCAATGAGTAAGCCCTTCTTCTTTGCACATCCAGTTACAGGAGCACAGTGAAATGGATGCAAGCTCCAGGAACAGAAATTCCACCTCAACATTAGCAGCAACTTTCTGACAGTAAGAGCTGTTTGGCAGTGGAACACGCTCCCTCGGAGCGTGGTGGGGTCTCCTTCCTTGGAGGTCTTTAAACAGAGGCTGGATGGCCATCTGTCGGGGATGCTTTGATCAAGATTTCCTGCGTGGCAGGGAGTTGGACTGGACGGCCCTCGTGGTCTCTTCCAACTCTACAATTCTATGATTCTATGAGTCTATGAAATGCTACCTGGTTGTGCCTGGCCCTCCATTGATCATTAAATGCCCATAGTGGCTCTCTGTGTGATAATTCTCTTTCTGACAGCATCATCTCTCCCCCACCCTCTGGGCTGTCCAGACCACCTCCAGTTTGGTGATAACAGACAGTAAGACTTGTTTTCTGCTGCTCCAGAGACTGGAACACAGAGCAATGGATGCAAGCTCCAGGAACAGAGATTCCACCTCAACATGAGGAGGAACTTTTTGACAGTAAGAGCTGTTCGGCAGTGGAACGCACTCCCTCGGAGCATGGTGGGGTCTCTCTCCTTGGAAGTCTTTAAACAGAGGCTGGATGGCCATCTGTCAGGGATGCTTTGATCGTGATTTCCTACGTGGCAGAATGGGGTTGGACTGGATGGCCCTCATGGTCTCTTCCAACTCTGCAATTCTATGATTCTATGATTCTAAAAAGAGAGAGTCCAGGGTCCTTGCAGTTGCTCATCATCCACAGTTAGTAGTCACTGGAGAGCAGCCTCAGCAACAGCCATGTGGGTCATCTGATCACAATAATTGCCTCTGTATTAAGATGGATTATTTGGTTTCAATTACAGCAATTATTTTCAGTTTTACACCTATACATGTAAGTCTTATGCAAATGAGATGCAAAATGGCATTCTCTTTTCTCATCTAATTGGGTGATGCCATTCTCACCCCCTCCCCTGTTTCTTTTGGGATGATGTGTAAGTGGCAAGCTACTCTGTGTGTTGTTGTTGTTTCTTTTTGAAAGATTCCTCCCCCTCCATCCCGCCCCAGGAAGAAGGGATACACTTGACTCTGAAGTCAAGGAGACAGTTGATTATTCAGGACAAGAGTCATCCCAGTACAGAGCAATACCCTCCCCTCTTTGAAGATAATGCACAGCCCTTAACTCTTGGAAGATCACATGGCGTTCTTCCTTGGAGAGGGTATTGAAACGAGCCCGGTCTTTTGAACGAGAAGTGATATTCCCATTTATAAATGGCGAGCGATAAGCTCCAAAATGCCACTTTTGAAATTGAACCCAAAGAAGTGTGAACTGTCAGCAAAGAGAGAGGGAGAGAGGGAGGGAGGGAGAAGGAAAGAATGTGGAGAGGAGATGGTGGAAAGAGTGAAGTGATTTACCTTGGTCATTGGATAAGTAAGGGAAGAATTGCCCAAGATGAAAAGAAAATGGAGGCAGGGGGACAGGTTGAGTGAAACTGCTGATATGTGTGTGACAGCTTCCAGTGACTTGCTTTTTCCATGCAGACAGAACTATTCCTGGTTTTGTGAATATGCCTATACTGATGCACTCAGCTTGAAGGAGGGCATTCTCTAGGTTCCTCCAAATTCACAGGTACATGTATTGGGGAGACAAGAGGTAGCTTTTTTTGGTGGCTGCTCCCAGCCTGTGGAACTCTCTGCCACAGCAGAATAGGGCAAACTCCTCACGTGCTCCCCTTTGGCCAGAAGGTAAAGTCTTCTTTTTTTTGAACAGGAATTTGGTGACTAAATGGCTCTGCAGAAAAGTCTTTAACTGGGTGTGTGTACTGCATGTTTATTGTTGATGTTGTGTTCCATCAAGTCATTTCCAACTTATGGTGACCCTAAGCAAAAGTTCTTGACAAAAGGGGTTTGCCATTGTCTTCCTCTGAGGCTGAGAGAGTGGGACTTGCCCAAGGTCACCCACTGGGTTTCCATGGCTGAGTGGGAGTTCAAACCCTGGTCTCCCAGAGTCAACACTCAAGCCACTACACCACATTGGCTGCACTTCTGGTGACCTTATCCTAGGGTTTTCTTGGCAAGGTTTTGCTTAGAGGTGGTTTACCATTGCCTTTCTCTGAGGTTGAAAGAGGGTGATCTGCCTATGGTTGCCCAGGAAGTTTTCATGGCTGAGCGGAAATTTGAACCCTAGTCTTCAAGACTCCTAGTCCAACACTCAATCCATGACACCATGCTGGATCTCAACGTGTATGATTACAGTTGTCCCTCCACATTCGCGAACTCGACATTCGCGGTTTTGATTATTCGCGGTTTTGGGAGGGCCCCCCGCCCCCCCAATACCGCGACATGGGGCCTCCAGAGGCCCCGTGAAAGCCCTGGGAGGGAGCCCTGGGAGGGAGCGGAGACCCTCCGGAGGCCCCACGAAGGCTGAGGGGACAGGACTGGGAAGGCCTCCGCGGTGCCTCCAGAGACCCTCCAGAGGCCCCGCGAAGGCCTTGGGGGGGAGGGGGAGGACTGGGAAGGCCTCCACGGCGCCTCTGGAGGCCCCGCGAAGGCCTTGGGGAGGGCCGGGGAGGCCTCCGCGGGGCCTCTGGAGGCCCCACGAAGGCCTTGGGGGGGAGGGCTTGGAAGGCCTCCGCGGGGCCTTCGGAGACCCTCCGGAGGCCCCGCGAAGGCCTTGGGGAGGGCCAGGGAGGCCTCCGCGGGGCCTCCGGAGACTCTCCGGAGGCTCCGTTGAGGGCTTGGGTGGGAGGGGGGAGGGCTGGGGAGGCATCCATGGGGCCTTGGGAAGGTCTCCAGAGGCCCCGGGAAGGCCTAGGAAGGGAGTGGGGAGGCGGGGGAAAGTGACTATGGGGCCTCCAGAGGCCCCATGGTCGCTATGGCGAGGGAGGGGGGGCAAACAATATTCGCGGATTTTTCACATTTGCGGGGGTCCGTGGAACGTAACCCCTGCGAATGTGAAGGGACGACTGTATTGCCATGTTTTTGAATAGTTTTATACTGTTTTATTGTTAGATTTTAATTCATGGGCTTTGTTTTGGTTCCTGTTGTGAACTACCTTGGGTCCGAAGCAGGAGAAATGTGGGATATAAAACCAATCTATCAATTATTCTTTTAAAGATAGATTGGTTCAACGCTCCCCAATGTGTGGGACATGTTATCTCAAAACCATGATGCTTTCTCACTGTTCTTTTGTCCCAACGTATGGGGTTACTGTTGAGTTGCCATGTTGTTTGTCATGCAACCTGGTAACATGGTTTAGGATTGCCAGGCTGAAAACTGGAGAAGGCTCGTGTACTTTTAATGGTTGGGTAGTAGAGGGAATTTTAGTGGATGTTGCCTGTCATGCAACCTGGTAACATTAGGGTTGCCAGATTGAAAACTGGAGATGGCTCCTGTCCCTTTTAACAGTTGTGGAGAAGATGGGATTTCAGCAGGTGTTACCTGCTGCCTGGTACCATGACAAGCAACACCTGCTGAAATTCTCTCTTTCATTCATCCATTAAAAGACACAGGAGCCCTCTCCAGTTTTCACTCTGGCAACTCTAGGTGACTGAAAGCAGTCAGAGTTGCCCATTTCTAAGGCTAAGGGAAGGCATACCACCCCCTTTCTCTCTCAATAATAATTACACCCACCAGACCCTTGGTCATGCAGTCACAGAGACGCAAGTTGACAGGTGAAGCCGCTGTGACAAAGGAAGGAACTGGACCCTCGAGTGGTTGTGACATTTATTTTTCCTCCCCTATCGATCCCATCAAGTCTGCACCACTGCTGGGGTCATCCTTACACCATAGACTATTTGCTTATTGTACTGGAAAGCAGGTGATAAGTGCTTTGTATACAGACTGTCATGGCCACACGCTGAAGCAGTAGACCCACAAAGCTGTGTGTGTGTGTGTGTGTGTGAGAGAGAGAGAGAGAGAGAGAGCCATCCAGAGATCCTTTTCAAACTCCCATTTTGATAGGCAGCATGGTATATAAAACTGTCACAGCTCTAAGCACTCTGATGATAATGCACTCCAGGTAAAGAGTACAGGTATATACCTCAGTTAGTGAAATATATGTGTTCCTGTGTGTTCCTTCTCTAAGAGGAAATATGCTTCCAGAAGAAGAAATAACATGGAAAGAACAGGGATAGGTTCCCATCTGGCTTCTTCGCAAACAAAGATTCAGGAAGGACTCATCCCGCGCTTTCTGCAAGCGCGCTGATGACTAAAAAGGCCAATCCGAGATAAACAAGTCCGGTTGCAGAAAGCACAG
Source organism: Gambelia wislizenii (assembly GCA_030847615.1). Taxonomy (NCBI): domain Eukaryota; kingdom Metazoa; phylum Chordata; class Lepidosauria; order Squamata; family Crotaphytidae; genus Gambelia; species Gambelia wislizenii. The sequence continues at coordinate 4,354,666 of JAUMIR010000012.1, forward strand.
CAGAAGGTCTCCTTGGGTGATGTTTTTGGGTTGTGATTCTTTCTGCGTTGTCGTTTCTCTTCAAGACTTGTTCGGCGTGAGTTCTCAAATGAGGCTGCAGCATTGTGGATAGTGCGTCTCCATGCCTCCCAATGTGAGGCCAGGGCGGACCACTGTTCGTGATCAATTTGGCTGAGCCTGAGATGTTGTTTCAGAAAAGAAGAGAAGAAGAGAAACTCAACATGTTATTCCACAAACTTTTATTCAAAACTAACAAAATGTACAGTCAGCTCTCTGTATCTACAGATTTGGCATCCACGGATTCTACCTTCCATGGCTTAAACATATTTTCCCCCTCCCAATTAATAAATTCCAAGAAGCAAATCTTGATTTTGCCATTTCATATAAGGGACACCATTTTACTATGCCATTGTATATAATGGGACCTGAGCATCCACAGATTTTGGTATCCACAGGTGGTCTTGGAACCAAACCTCAGCAAATACCAAGGGCCAACTATACATGTGAAATGAAACAACCAGATCAGGGAAGCCTTGCACAAGAAAGCATTTTGTGCCTTCTACAGACCACTTGAAAACTTCCTCCAAAATGCATCCTGGGATGTTTCTTTTCTTTTCTTGCACCAGCCTCTACTTTTTTCATGATTTTGATTTGAATGGCCAGACTTATAGATCCATTTTTAACATGCTAGTGATAGCTGTTGAGGCAGGCTCACCTGCTTTCCCCTTTTCTCTCTGTTTTGCAGCTCAAGGAGAGCATAGTATCTACTGGGGGAATGTGGGAGACTCATCTTTGGACTTGCACCCAAAGGCCAACAACTCCAGCTGCTTCCTTGGGGAACTTAAACCACCTTGTGCAATAACTCATGAACCACCCAGTTTGCCTTTCTTACTTTGAGGTGGTGGCGGATGCCTCTACGAGTTACGCAGTGGCATTGAAGAGACAAACTTTGTTGGAGATGTATGTAACACCAAATAAGGATGGCTCTTTTAGGATATGGAGGCAATGAACTCACTAGTGGGTGGAAATAATGACATGTCATAGGCAGCAAGCAAAACCTACAGATGTTAAATAAATAAAAAAAATCTCTACCCAAAGCAAGCTTCGCAGAGTAACACAAGTCTCCAGTTAGTCCTTGGGAGCCTAGAGAAGCAAAAGTAGAGATCCCCCAGAGCAGTGGGTGCAGCACCTTGCTGGTTCTTCTGGTCTGCACCAACTGCTCTCAGGCCAACTCTGCAGGGATTTTAATACACAGACACACCTCTGGACTATGTGCATTCTTGCACCCTCTATTGATAATCTCTCTTATCTGGAAAACATATTCAGGGGTAGCCGTATTGGCCTTATAGAAAAATACAACAAAATATAAAATCCACAAAAACAGTGATACCTTCATTGGCCAGCCAAAGTGCGCAAAATGTCTCATGCAAGCTTTCAAAGCTTCACTGGCTTCTTCACCAGGCAATGATGTTAAAAATTATACCGGAGAAGAAAAGTGATGATGTTAGAGTCACAGGCTTACATCTAGTCTCAGATGTTACTGCAGAGTCCTGCTGTCTGCAGCAACTTGCTTGTAATTAATGGCACCTCTGTTTAATTTGTTTCTCTAAACAATTGGATTAATAGTGTCTATTCTGATAATTCAAGATTTTCTATAACTTGACCCAGTCATTAATCAGTCACTCAGATAGCTCAGTCATTAATAGTGTCTATTCTGATAGTTCCAAGATTTTCCATACCTTGGCTCAGTCATTAATCAGAATGGACACTGCAGCCAAGAAATCAGAAGATTAGGACCTGGAAGGGCAGTTATGAAGGAAATAGACAAGATCCTGAAGTGTAAAGATATCATTGAATGCTAAAGTTAGGATTGTCCAGGCTGTCTTATTTACAATTTCTATGCATGGTTGTGAAAGCTGGACAGTGAAGAAAGCTGATAGGAAGAAAATCCATTAATTTGAAATGTGGTGCTGGAGAAGAGTTCTATGGATAGTGTGGATGAATAAAAAAGACAAATAAATGGGTCCAACAGCAAATCAAGATGACTAAACTGAGAATCCCTAGAATCCAAGATGACTAAACTGAGACCGTTGTACTTTGGTCATATCACGAGAAGATGTGACTCACTAGAAAAGACAATAATGCTTGGGAAGGTAGAAGACAGTAGGAAAAGAGAAAGACCTCATTCCAGATGGAGATATTCTATCAAGGAGCCATGGCTACTCTGAGTCTGCAAGACCTGAGCAGGGCTATTGAGAACAGGGGGACTTGGAGGTCTCTCATTCATAGGGTTTCCATAAGTCACAGAATCACAGAATCACAGAATCGTAGAGTTGGAAGGGACCTCAAGGGCCATCTAGTCCAACTCCCTGCTATGCAGGAATATAGAGTTGGCCCTCCATATCCAAGTCAAAATCGACTTGATGGCAGTCAATGACAACAACAATTCTGATAGTTGATTATCTATAGTTGATTATTTCTAATGGGTTAGGGATGCATCCTAACAGGCAACTGGTACAAGTTGCTCTCTACATCTCAAGGCCAGGCTGAGCATGCAATGATTATAAGCATAGCCTGATGCCAAGGTTATTCAACATTTAGCAAAGATGCAGTGGCTTCTGGGAGAAATCAGCTGAGCAAGTCAGCATAACAGGCCAAGGAGATTAGCATCATGGGGCAATTTGCACATGTCATCCCAGTTCTACTCATACAAAGTTCTTCTCTCCCCATTACAAAGTGTCCCTTCCAACTCTTTGCTGATGTAGGATCTAGGTCCCAGCAGATATTTTGGACTACAAATCCCACCCAACCCATCTACCTTGGCCAGTGGTCAGGGCTGATGAGAGTATTAGTCCAAAAAGACCTAGGTTGGGTAGTCTGTTTTAAGGGCTTGAGTGAGCTGTGTCACAACTGTGCTACTTTGGGGCTGTCCAAGGTGCAGTAAAACTCTGCTACCTGTTAACCTGCCATCTGTTAAGTATTACTACCTTGTTACTATGTGGTGTAATGGTTTGAGCCTTGGACTACGAGTCTAGAGACCAGGGTTCAAATCACTGCTTGGCAATGGAGACCCACTGGATGACCTTGGGCAAGTCATCTTTTCCCAGTCTCAGAGGAAAGCAAAAACAAAGCCCTTCTGAACAAATCTTGCTCATAAAACCCCATTATAGGTTCACCTTTTGGTCACTATAAGTCAGAAATGACTTGAAGGCACACAACAACAACTATTATTATGACTGCTATTTGTTTATCCTGATCCCACAGCTTATCGTTTGCTGTCTGGTTCCCCCAATGTTATAGGTTGCCTCCACCCCAGGGGTTTTTGCTCAGCACCCTGCAGGCATTTCACCCAAATATACAGCAAGACACGTTCACGCTCAATCATGTATTGCACACCAGCTTTGCATTATAACCTTTCTAGGCATCTGTGAGAGGCAGCTGCAGGATTCACCCATGATACTACTCTGCTAGCAGGATGTCTTCTGTCATTTTGTGACGATGGTATTGACATAGCTTTGGCCCCAAAGTGGTGCCTTCATCCAGACCACTTATTTTGTGGCTCATGGGAGCTGTCGGCGTATTGTACTCCCTGAAATAGTGTACAATGTCCTCAGACCAAGACAGTAACTTGCCCACCAACTGTGTCCTAGTTTCCACCAGATTTAAATGCAAATTATGTTAATAGTAGAGGGCTTCTGTGTATGCTAAAATATGCAGATTGGCCCTAGTCTTTTGGCTCATGATTAATGTTGATGCAAATATGTACAGAAAGAATGCATTCTCCAAATTCAGCATTCGACACTCACAAACATGTACAATGAGAAAAATAGGCAAGGGAGCAGACTTGAGGAGATTTGTATTAAACGTCAGCAGCTGATTGGTCCTATGGAGGTCACCTGACACCCCAAGGCCAGGAGGATTCTGGGATAATGGGCAAATATATAATCTGGAAGTGGCTGATGTTCCATCAAGAGGCACGAGGAACAGCATCTGATCTCCAAGACTAGATCAGAGCAACACAACACAGAATAGTATTGAATCAGAAATCTCCAAGGGGACAAGACTTTCATTCGCCCAAGTTCCCTGCAGCAAAATGCAGTGTTCACCATGCAAAATGTGGTTTTTGTTGTCCCAAAGCTCCTGAATGAAGCCAAGAGTTGAGCTATACACAGAAATTTGTGAACAAAACAAATTGTGGCCTTTGGTTTTTATTTGTTACAACAAAGTTGGGATTTGCAAATTAAAATGATTCATTTCTGCCCTCTGATGTTTTCAGATTTCTTTCGGATCCACAGGTGATGCAAATAGTTCAATTCTGTGGCCATATTCTTACATTCTTATGGGCAAGTTCACAGAGGAGAGCTCTATCCATGACTACTACCCACAAAAGCTAAATAGGACATCCTTGGACAGAAGCAGCGTATCTCTAAAAAATGAACATCAGATACTGGGGGAAAGGAAACAACATGGGGGTTGACTGGGCGGCCTTTGTGGTCTCTTCTGAATCTATGATTCTAACTTTCATGTCCTGCTCATGACCTTCTAGAATACGATGAGATTCATGCAGTGCTCCATTGTCACTTTTATGGTCTCTGGATCCTGCCCTCAATCGCCTAAAGCCCTCTAGTAGAAAATTAGGCTTAAAAAAGGAGAGCTGCTACTCCAGGAAACACTGTAGAGGGGTGTTTCTCCATGGCTTGTGGTCAGAGCCATGAAGAACCCAGGGGCCGCATGCAGTCCATGGGCTACACTTTCCCCATGCCATCATAGAATAATAGGACTGGAAAAGGCTTCAGAAGTCATCTAGTTCCAAGTCCAGTTCAATACAAGGTCTGTAATACAGGATGTAATTACTAAGAGGTGTGTGTGTGTGGGGGGGAATGTTAGAGTCATAGGATCATAGAATCATAGAGTTGGAAGAGACCTCAAGGGCCATCCAGTCCAACTCCCTGCCATGCAGGAATACCTAATCAAAGCATTCCTGACAGATGGCCATCCAGCCTCTGTTTAAAAACCTCCAAAGAAGGAGACTCCACCACACTCAGAGGCAGCACATTCCACTATCAAACAGCTCTTACTGTCAGGAAGTTCTTCCTAATGTTTAGATAGAACATCTTTTCCTGTAGTTTGAACCCATTGCTCCGTGTCCTAGTCTCTGGAACTGCAGAAAACAAGCTTGCCCCATCCTCAGTATGACATCCCTTAAAATATTTTAACATGGCTATCATGTCACCTCTTAACCTTTTCTTCTTCAGGCTAAATATGCCTGGCTCACTAAACTGATCCTCATAGGGCACCTGCAATGCTAGAATCTCCTTTGGATTTGGGGGAGGCCTGCGAGAGGAGGGTAACTTCGGGGATCTTTTCACCTATGTATATCAGTACTCGTAGAGAACGCTCCAGTTAAAGTAAAACAAGACATTTTATTTGAATTAACAGAGGGGATAAGCTAACATACAAGGACATGCACTCTAAGAACCATGCAAGGTTGGAAGAGACCACGAGGGCCATCCAGTCCAACCCGCATGGCAGGGGGTTGGACTGGATGGCGCTCGTGGTCTCTTCCAACTCTGCAATTCTATGATTCTATGATTCTAAGGCTATTGCAAAGGAAGGCAGGAAAGGTTTGACAAAGAGAGGTCTGGAAAGGAAGGTTGATCGTTACCAGTCTTGGAGAAAAGAAATCTGCGTAGAAGAGGGGCTCAGACAGCACCTGAGGGTGGCACAGCGAAGAAGAGAATGACATGGCACACCTTACTTGGGTTGGAGCTGTGATATTTCTAACCTATTTCATGCCCTGGAGGAGTGTATTGGTGATGGGAAGGCCTGGATGACTTTCCTATGGATTAGACAAAAGAGACCGAAACTAGCTGATTGCCTGGCTCTGGAGTGACAAAGCATTGATGGGACTTGCGACAATCTCTTAATGTTTGGACAGGTGGGTTGTGAGGAGAGATTTCTGTAGGGTTTGGATGGAGGAATGGTCACTTGATTGCATGATTGGATTATTTCTTACAGGGCCTAGGGCTGGGAAAGAGAGGATTAGCATAGACCCCTTAACGACTGGGTTATTAGCATGGACCCATTAACGACTGGGATTTTCCACATAATCCTATCTGGGTTTTCCCACCCTTATGATCCTGGACACATCTCAGGTCATGGTAACCTTAACTGTCCTCCAGTCAGCCTAACATCCCAGTCAGGGTGACCCCGAAAAGTGTAATAATAATAATAATAATAATAATAATAATAATAATTTATTTCTATCCCACCCCTCTGCAACGCAATCGGGGTGGCTTACAATATAAAAACTCCATAGTCAGAGTACCCTAGCCCACCCACCCCTTAAAATAATATTAAATTATAAAAGATTAAAAACATACAATAATTAAAAATATATAAATTAGAAAGAAAAAAAATTAAAACATACAATAGTTAAAAAAAATCTGATTGCAGCTCAGAAAGGACAGCCGAGTCTTGGGCCGGGATAGTTATTCAGGAAAGGCCTGCAGGAAAAGATCTGTCTTGACAGCTTTTTAAAAGCTGTCTAAGGTGGTAATAAGACGGATCTCGTCGGCAGGCCATTCCATAATCTGGGAGCGGTAGCAGAGAAGGCCCTCTGGGACGTCACCGACAGCCTTGTTTTCATAGGTTGTAACAGATTCCTCCCAGAGGACCGAAGTGCGCATGGAGGGTCGTACCGAAGGAGGTGGTCCCAGAGATAAGTTGGACCCAAGCCATGTAGGGCTTTAACGGTTATAGCCAACACGTTGTACTGTGCCCGGAAACTAATAGGCAGCCAGTGGAGAGCTTTTAGCACAGGTGTTATATGCTCTCTTCTGGAAACACCAGAAATCCACCTGGCTGCCATGTTCTGGACTAGTTGAAGTTTCCGAGTCAAACACAAGGGTAGCCCCATGTAGAGCACATTACAGAAATCCAGACGGGAGGTTACCAATATGTACAGAATTTTGTGGGGTGGGATAGTAGGGTATGCTAACACAAATGGCTGTACAGAGTCTCCTTCACACTTCTAATGAAGGGGAGCCCATGACTTCCTGAGGCAGTCTGTTCCACTGACCAACAATTATTGCTGTTAAGATGGTTCTTCCAACATTAAGCTGATTTCCCTTACCCCCTATTTCTGCTTCTTGGTTCCTGTTCTGCCCTTCTGGAGCAGCAGAGAACAAGCCTGCTCCATCTTTTTCCATAACAGCCCTTCCACTCAGAACTTTCACCCCTTCTAACCGGGCCATTTTAAAAATAGCCCAAATTTTTTTAAGGACATCAGTGAATGCTCACATGATGATGATGATTTTTTAAAATAGTCTCAACAAGATTCCTTGGAAAGTTAGAGAGATGTTGACTATTCTAGTTTGTGTACTACTGTTGCACAGTGTGGCAAAATATTTTGGGCCATGTGAAGTCGAAGGCTTTTATGGCCGGCAGCCATAGATTTTCCTTAGGTTTTTTTCCAGGGTGTGAGGCCGTGTTCTGGAAACTCTTCCAGAACATGGCCTCACAGCCCAGAAAAAACCCAAGGAAAAATCTATTTTGGGCCACTCCACTGTAATATATAGCAAGTGGGCTTGCCTATGAAAAGAGTTCTTCCGTTCCTTCGAAAATGGGCCACAGGGTTATTACCTGGGGCCAGATGTTTTAAATATTATGGACATCATATTATGTCAGATTCATTCCACTGCTCACATGGGATGTTCCAGCTGCCACTGTGAGTCCATTTTCGAAGGACCCTTCTCCCAGTAATACTGTCAAATGGTGAAAAGAAGAAGGCCTTTTCAGTACTGGCACCCAGATTCTAGAATGCCATTTATAGTATTTTATTGTATTTATTGTTTTTAATTGTGATTTTAGATTAGTTGGTTTTAATTTATAATTGTTTAATATTTTTTTATGGGGGAGGGTACGGTGGGGGGTGTTTGGGGATTTTATCTGTATTGTATTTTAATTTTTGTAAGCCGCCCCAATTGTTTTAACAGAGGGGCGGGGTATAAATTATTATTATTATTATTATTATTATTATTATTATTAATGCCATCCCCTTAGAGGCTTGCTTCTTGTTCTTTGCTTGCTTTGACTTTTTCATGGGGCCAGGATATATATTTTTTTAATGCCCCAGACTTTTAAAGGGTCTGTTTGGTTTGTCTATTTTCTTTTTTTTAGTGGATTATGAGATTTTCTGGCATGTAAAGTTTTAAGACCTGCCTGTATTGATTTTGTGAATTTATCTCTCCCATGCTGTTCTTACACTCTGTGCTGCATACACCAAAATTATAAATGTACAACTGAACAATATGCAGCAGTACAATTAGAACTGAACATTTCTAATTTTCACTGAAGGCTGCATCTAGATCTTTCATTGCAGAGTCTGGGATGGCTTCGGACTTCTCTGTCAGTGTATCCACTCTGCGCTTCAGTCTACATCCAAGGTGCCAAACCCATGTCCCCTGACATAGGACCAGCACTTTGGAGGACTCCTTTAAAGTTCAGACTAAATCCCAGAGCAAATCAACACCCCATTGACATGGAAGGCCCCAGCTGCCACTAGTTTGGGGATATCTAGAAATAGAAGTAAATTAAAAATGGAATCAAATCAAATATAAGAGGTGGTGTGATGGTTATCTTGTAGTATCTGAAGGGATGTAATGTAGAAGATGGAGCCAGCTTGTTTTTTGCCACTCCAGAGAGTAGAACATGAACCAATGGATTCAAATTACAAGAAAATAGATCCCACTTAAACTTTAGGAGGAACTTCTTTAACTTCATGATGTTCAACAGTAGAGTAGCCTGCGGAACAGCTTTTTACAGTCACAAAGTTCTACCTAATGTTTAATGGAACCTCGCTCCTTGTAATTTAAATCCATTGGACTCTCCATCTTTGGAGATATTAAAACAGAGGTTGAGTGGGGATCTTTTAGGAGGGTTTTAGTTGTGCATTCCTGCACGGCAGAGGGTTGGACTAGATGGCCTTTGCAGCCCCTTCCAACACCAAGATTCTATGATTCTTGTTCTCTCCTAGGGCTTTCCTGGCAAGATTTATTCAGAAGAGGTTTGCCATGGCTTTTCCCTGAGGCTGAGAAAGTGTGACCTCTTCAAGGTCACCCTGGGAGGGGGGGAAGTTTCAGTAAGCTGATGGGGATTTTCAAACCTTGGTCTCCCAGATTCCTAGTCCAATACTTTCATTCTGAAGTGAGGTGGGCCTCGTTCAGGAGGGCTTGAGTTGTGTATTTCTGCATAGCAGGGGGTAGGACTAGATGGCCCTTGTGGTCTCTTCCAACTCTCTGATTCTATCTGATCAAAAATTCAGCCTCAGCTGCAATGTTTTTTGAAGGTGCCTCCAGCTCATCTCCCCAACCTTCACAAGCAGGTGCATTTCAAGATGGTTTTACAACTCCTTCCAGCCAAATCCCATGATCCAACTGGCAGCTCTGCATCTCCCCCCCCCCCAGTTTTATGCCCGCTGCCCATCTCCTAGGCCCTTACCAATGCTGCCCCTTTCCCTCCCGCATACGGAAAAGAGATGGCGAACGCCTCTCCCTTGATTGTGTCGATGGGAGATGATTTTCAAGGTGAAATTTCTAGTTCAGTTGAGTCACTTTCATTCAAGGCAATGAGCAAAATGTCACCCCCACGTTGAACCGCATTCGGAGGCCTCCGCTCTCCGACTGCATTTAAATTTACTCCACTTTTCCCTTTCTGACACCTGTTTAAATCAATATCTTCCTCTCCAGGTCGTGGGTAGAATGTGCCTGGTCTCCCCGCACAGCGCTTCTCAAATCCACTAAAATCAACACAATAATTGAAATATTTTCAACCTGATTACACCGCTGCCTGAGGCTAGGCTGGTTGCTAAGGGTAAGCTCCCCGGTTGCTAGGGGGAGTAAATCATCTTGCATTATTTGATTTTTGTTATAGATATGAAACCGCTACTCCCTCGATTAAATGTCTCTCAGTCTAACACCTATGGGACCTGGGGAAAAAGAAAGGAAAAGCAGCAACCTTGACCCTGTCAAATAAATATCTCTAACTTTTCCTGTCCTCCGGCTTCCAAACCAAAGCTGTCTACTATGTTTCTTCTTTTTTTCCTCCTCTTGTTTCCCCCCTTCTCTCTATCTCCCCCCCAAAACCCCTGACTTTAAATAACAACGCTGTGGGGACAGGCATCAGATGGGGAGAAGAAGCTGTCTTTTCCATTAGAAGAGCTCTCCGCTTGGTGAAACGCTCTCTATTTACTCCAAACACGCCTTGATGGGGGAGCTACATGGATCTAATGGCTCTGAAGACGTCAAAAATGGGAACAATTACAGCATCTCGTTCAGCCAGACCGGCCCGGCTGCACACGCCACATCGGCTCCACTGACCATGAAATACAGCTAGGCCCAAACAGCACAGGGGAGGCAAAGTTTTATTTTGGGGGGAAGGGGTGAACTTCGGAGAGTAATTTTGTTTCATAGAATCAAATAATCTTTGAGTTGGAAAAGACCGCAAAGGCCATCTAGTCCAGCCCCTTGTCATACAGGATTACATAGTGAAAGCACTCCTGAAAGACGTTGTCCTTCCAAGCTCTGTTTGAAAGGCCTCCAAAAATGGAGAGTCGGCCACTCTCCAAGGTAGTCTAATCCACTGTCAATGATCTCTTGCACTACGAAAAGTTCTTGCTAATGTTTAGGTGGAACCTCTGTTCTTGTAACTTGAATCCGTCAGTTGACATTCTTGTCTCTGGAGTAGCAGAAAACAAGCTTCTTGCATCTTCTGCCTGACATCTCTTCAGGTATTTAAAGATGGCTCTCATGTCAGCTCTTAAGTCTTCTCTTTTCTAAGCTAAACATACCCAAATGCCTATAGTTGTTCCCCATAGGGCTTAGTTTCCCAAGCTTTGATCATCTTAAAAGGCTTCATCCACATGACACAAATAATCCAGTTTGAAGCTGGATTATTTGCCATGGCTCCTTCCCTTTGAATCCTGGGATTTGTAGTTTTACAAGGTCTTTGCAAGGTCTTCTCTGCCAAAGAGTGCTGGTGCCTCACCAAACTACAAATCCCAGGATTGCATTAGAAGGAGCCATGGCCAATAATCCAGATTAAAATTGGATTATTTATGTCGTGTGGAATTTGGCCTTAGTTGCCCTTCTCTGGGTGTGTCCCAGCTTGTCAATATTCTTCTTGAACTGTGATGCTAAGAACTAGACACGGGATTCCAGGTGAGGTTTGACCAAAGCAGAATAGAGTGACACCACTACTGTTTCCCTCAGTCTATGCTCCTGTTGATGCAACCCAGAATCATACTGGCTTTTTTGGCTGCTGCTGTTTACCTTGTGGCCTCCTAAGCCCCCTAGATCCTTTCCACATGTACTGCTTTCAATGTCTCTTAAAAACAGAGGTGGGCAACTACGGCAAGTCTGAGGGCCAATTGTCTGCTATTGGGGCCATGTAAACTGCCTGAACCAAACCAGATTTAGTGAGAAGTAGGGGCGGAAGGAATATTGGCATACTTTTGCCTTTGACAAAGAAGCTCCTTTTTGCAAAGGCTTTTTACACCAAACCAGCTTCTTCCTTTCCTACTCATTCTCTGTCTAGCTTGAAGTTTGCTTTTTTTTTTAGCAGCCCCAGTAGTGGGAGGATGGTGAAGAAGAAATGGAGAAAGACAGGCTTTCAGTTTCCAGTTGCAGCAGTGTGTCTGCATTAAATAATGCAACAAAGCTTGATCTGGGAAAGAGCAGGATTCTACTTGACCTGATTCTATGGTAGCTGTGTCTGCCTGCCTACAACCGACAAGATAAACAGCAGCTGCCTCCAGAATCCTTTACTAAGCATGTGTGGACAGCAAAATCGTAAGAAAGGTGAACAGCAGCTATACCTGCCCCTAGCTACCCCCAGTGTGTTAAGATCTATGAGTTTGGCCATGGAGAAAAGTGGAGAGTAGTGGAAGAAAAAGTCATTGCTGGTTGCATATTAGAAGAAGCCTTCAAGTGGTTTCAAGAAGATCAAAAGTTTCAGTTTACCTGTGCAAGCCTTACCTGACCTGGTCATTTCATTTCACAAATGGATATAGTTACCTCCAAACAAAACATTTGCTGAAACATGTTTAAGTATTTGAAGGGGTGTCACATTGAGGATGGAGCAAGCTTGTTTTCTGCTGCCCCAGAGACTGGAACACGGAGCAATGGATGCAAGCTCCAGGAACAAAGATTCCACCTCAACATTAGGAGGAACTTTTTGACAGTAAGAGCTGTTCGGCAGTGGAACACACTCCCTTGGAGTGTGGTGGGGTCTCCTTCCTTGGAGGTCTTTAAACAGAGGCTGGATGGCCATCTGTCGGGGATGCTTTGATTGTGTATTTGTGCATGGCAGGGGGTTGGACTGGATGGTCCTCGTGGTCTCTTCCAACTCTGCAATTCTATGATTCTATGAGTCTATGTGAAGTGCTCCTCTTAAACATTAAGAGGAAGTGCTCCACCTGATCCTGATACTGAGGATGGAGCTTGCTTCTTTTCTGCTGCTCTGGAGACTAGGACACAGAGCAATGGACTCAACCTACAGGAAAAGATATCCCACCTAAACATTAGGAAGAACTTCCTGACAGTAAGAGTTATTTGACAGTATAATGTGCTGTCTCAGAGTGTGATGGAGTTTCCTTCTTTGGAGGTTTTAAACAGAGGCTGGGTGGCAATCTGTTGGACTTGCTTTGATTGTGTGTTCCTGCATGGCAGGGGGTTGGACTAGATGGCCCTTATATTCAGAGAGTGTATCCAGCTGATGAATCTTTTCTGGCAGGTCATTCCACAATCTGGGGGTGGTTGAAGAAAAAATCCTTTGGGTTGACTGTCATCAGCCTAGTTTTGACTGGCTGAGGTATATGTCCTCCAGAGGAATGAGTGTGCAAGGTGGACCATGTAGGAGAAGGCAATCCCATACGTAACCTGGGCCTAAGCCAACATTTTCTATCTTGCTCAGAAACTAATTGGCAGACAGTAGAGTGATTTTAATATTGCTGTAATATGATCACTTCTTGATATGACAGTAACCTATCTGGCTGCCAGGCTTTGAACTAATTGACGTTTCTGAACTTGGTACAGAGGTAGCCCAATGTACAGCGCATTGCAGAAGTCTAGCCCTGAGGTTACAGCATATACATTACCATCTTTAGATTATCCAGCTCTAGGAAGAAGCACAACTCTGAGAAATTGAGGTAGATGCCTATGTTATCTCTATACCTCACGTTTCAGCATTGAAGTCTTAGGTCCTTTAGTGGTATTAACCTTACAGCCTTAAATGCAAAACAATCAAGCCAAGGATGCGCGTGTGTGAACAGGGCAGAGGGTTCACGTCCAGAGCAATTGAGTGAGGTTTATGCCTGTGTGAACAGGGCCCTTGGAGCACGAGGGATGGAGGCTATGTTGCTGGATGACTGTTGATAATGCAGATCCAAGCAAATCTTCAGCCTGACCACCAGATCTGAGCAAAGTTGGTTGGGCAGAAAGTCCAAAGAAGTGGGTTGGTGCTTGGATGTGGAGGAATGACCGTTCACCATGACCAGCAATGCACCTTGGAAGGGTAAGATGAACCAAAGCAGAGTGGAGAGAAACGGAGAGAAAATTTTGGGGCCTGAGGTGCAGTAAAATGAACACAAATCTTGCAAAGTGGGGGGAAGCAAAGGATGGCAACTGTGAGTAGTGGCTGGGATGTGGTGGTGGTGGGAATGTATTTCCAATCTCTCTTCTTCTGCTGTGCCACCTTAAGCAAAGAAGAACTCAATGATGCCGGTGAAATGAACGAGCATCCGCATGCAGTGCCCACTGGAGCAGACACAAACAATCTGAAGGTTATAGCTGTTCTTATTATTCATGGGTCTCCACTGGTGTGTGCAGACTGTACAAACAGCACAGGAAGAGGCAGACCTTGGCTGGCCAAAGGAGTTGGCAAAGGGGATGTCAGACACTGACAAAGGATGTTTGGATCAGACACAGGAGGGAGACGTGCCAGGCTGAGGTTGCCATTTGAGTTGCCTTGGCACTCGGAAAGTGCTTGGGTAGGAGGAGGCAGATGTAACATCTACAGAGCTCCTTCAGAAGCAACCTCGCCATAGTCAGTTCGAAGGTTTCTTTTTACCTCCATGGCTGAGCTCTGAAACAAACAAGACAGTTCTACGTAGTGGTGGAGTGGAGCAGGGTTCAAGTGCCAGGGCCTTTTAGCTAGCAGGAAGGATATAGACTGGCATCTAGTTAGGGATATATATGTCATGCTATGCACGTGGGCCCCAAAAGTCACCATTGCACAATGGGCACATTCTGTTGTTAGTGGCAGAAGGGGAGTTGCACAGGCAGTTCCTCTGCCTTTTTTTGCATGTTTAGATGGCACATCATGCATTGTGCATTGCAGCTGTGCATCGTATATTGTGGATTGAGGTTGCGCATTGTCTATTGTACATGGAAGTTGTACATCAAATATTGTGGTTGTGCACTGTGTATTGTGTTGCACATTGTCTATTTCACAGTGCACATTGTGAAACAGCACCCACTTATTGACATGTGTTGCACAATTGCTATGTGTTGCATGGGGATTGAGTAGTTCTCGCATAGGGTTTCTCCACATGTGGACATTTATGCTAAGATGAGGGGATGTTGGATTGCGGCCATTATCTGACAACTTGTTCAGGCTTCCCTGCCAGGCTCTCTGCATTTAGCTGTTATCTTCTCAGTGGCTGGAAAGGCATGGATTTTCCCCAGTACGAATACATTGCCCTGTGCTGTCCAAGTTGCAATGAAAAGTAGTAGAAGTGGCTTGGTCGTGAATGGGCAGTAAAGGCCCACTAGCTTGACAAAAAAACAATTCCTGGTGGAGATGGGAACTGCTAGAACTAGTTGGTTGGTTATGGTTCAACCCAGCTGGTTGCAGTTTTGGATTCTCCTTGGGAGACACAGACATGGGGCCAATGGGTGTTGTCATGGTGAATGTCTGAGCTTCAGTGTTTACCACTGCATCCCTGATTCTACATGTTAGCAGCAGAAACTGACTGTGTAGAGGGTTGATTGGCCAGCACCTGTGATGTTGCCAAGACACTTCCAATCACTTAAAAAGATGTTTTTTTTAAATGCACTTAATAAAAGTAAAATATATGCAGGAGCATGCAAATATGCACGTGATATTTAATTTTTCATTAAAAAAAAAAAAGAGGTACCCCATCTGAGCAATGACTTAGTATTTGACTGATGAACTTGTATTTGCTCCATTCCAGCCTCATGTCAAGAGTGAGGAACCTGTGATGAGTCTTCTTTTGGCATTTTGTCTGTATTCTTCATACAACCCTCCCACCCTCAGACCTGGCCTTGATCTGGGTTTTAGTCACATTCTAAGAGGTTGTCTAGATGGTGAAAATACTCCTCATAGAATCTGAGGAGAATACCTTTTGTCCTAATGAGATCTCATGGTGATTTACCTTATTCAGAAGGAGGGGGGGGCAAAAAAACTCTCCAAAAACTATGTGGGAAAAGCCTTCACAGCTTTTTGTGAAGTTTTAAAAATAATGTGTGGGAATGTTCATTACCGCTCATTTGGACAATTGATTCAGGACACTGGGCATTCTCGAAAAGAGTGGAAGTGGACAGCGGATTGGTCGTATAATGCGTTTGGGGGGGGGCTTTCTGGCAAGGAAGCAGCCGGAAGCACCATTTTGGATTTTCGCATTAGCAATTGTGTGCTTTTTTTTTTTTTTTTTTTGCTGCTCTGAGGCCATCAAATACCTTTTTTAAGCAGAAGGTTGCACTTGTGCACCTTTGCTTTAAAGTTCAAAAAAATATTGTGCAGTGGCAACAACATGTGGAGAAAAATAACACGCCAATTTACTTAGCCTCCTTCTTGATTCGCAGGCGTGTACACTTCAAACACGGATAGCTTCACATACTATCGATGTTGCCAAAAGGCCATGGAGAGAAATGAATGCTGCTGTGAATTTGAAATAATGTGCAGGAATCAGCATTGTATCCTCTTGTTTAGACAAGCCCTGACTTATCATCGAAAATATTCTTGGGCTCCTAGCTTCTTCAGTATGTAAACTCTCTCATACGTCAAGTTCTTCAGAATGAAGTCTCATTGACTTCCACAGTGGTGAGGAATAGGCCCTCCTTCATCTTACCTTTGAAGGCCAGCAGTGCTGAGAGTCCATAGAGCTGAGATGATTAGGGGGTAAACAGCCCTCACTTTCTATTGCTGTTTAAAATGGATTCTAAGCCTAGTCTTGCTATAAGCCAAGTAGAGGCTGGAGGGCTCTCATGTCAATGGAGGGATTTTTAGACTGAACTCCAAAAAAGGTGTCTGAGGTGATGAAACTGATTTGTTCAAACAACAGGAAATGAGGCAGGGTCTCAAAACAAGCAAAACACCAACTGGGGACCAGAGCAGTGGGCCATGGAGGGGAAGACTCCAAACAGAAAATTGAAAAAGTGTGCATATGATAACACATAATATTTTGAGAAACTTAAAGGACACAGAACAACAAAAGCCTACAGGAAATACAATATAACTGATATCAAGCCATATGATACAATACAAAATAATGCAAAATAATATACATGTATAGATCACAGACTCAAAGAATCATAGAGTTGGAAGAGACCACAAGGGCTATTTAGTCCAACCCCCCGCCATGAGACAATGGTACATGGCCGGTGGACTATATTTAGTTGTCCTATTCATATTCAAACTTGAAATGGATCTTGATGTTGCTGTGACTCCATTTTCGTTGTTGTGTGCCTACAAGTTGTTTCCAACTTATGGTGACCCTAAAGTGAATCTGTCATGTGTTTTTCTTGGCAAGATTTGTTTAGAGGGCATTTGCCTTTGCCTCTCTCTGAAGCTGAGAGAGTGTGACTTACCCAAGGTAACCCAGTGGGTTTCCATGGCTGCTCCATTGTTCATTATGGACTCCCACATTTGGCTTTGAACTATTTTTCTACAATGCAGGTGTCCTGGATTCACATATACATTTATACTGTGTGGCATTATATTGTATGCCACTGCTATTTTAAGGCTTTATATATAGTCTTTTAATGAATATTAATATTTTTTAATGTTTTAACTTTATACATTTTTAAATTGTTTCTTAAATCTTGTACTTTTATTAATGCATTTGAATTGTTTTGTATTGTTTGAAATATGTTGTTAGCTATCTTGAGTCCCATTATTGGGAGAAAGATGGGATATAAATGAATGGAGGAATGAATGAAATATTACATTATGTTGTCTTACACTGTGTGATATTCAGCTATAGGCTATATATTCTGTGTCCTTTATGTCAGCTGAACTAACTGAGGCAGGATAGGAGAACATTTTGGAAAAGTCCTTTAATATTCAGATTAACACTCCCACACACACCCTCCCAACAGATTTGCTGCATGCTGGAGCTCCTAGTCTCCACTGCTACAAGTTGGTTGTGATTCATGCAGTCATATTCACTTGGAGAACAGAAAGTGCAAATCAAATTGTGCTTCTCCTGTATCCCAGCTTCTGAGTTCTGGGGGAAGAGGAAGAAACTATTAAAAGATCATCACAAAGTTTTAATCAAAATTAGGAATGTCACAAAAACCTGACCCTCCAGTAACAAACCAGAAAGGGCCCATTTTCTAAGAATCCCAGTTTTCCTTTATTTTTTTTGGGGGGGGGAGTTTCTAGTCCTTATGTTTACGATGCTGTGCTCACCATTGCACAGGCAATGGCTGGTGAAACCTCAAGGAAAAGAAGCACTGCAGAGGTTATCAGCTCCAGAAGCTGTTCCCTTCATGTCTTAAAGAAGTCAAATAGATTCTGCAAAATTCAAGAAACCAAGCACATTTTCTTATTTTATACAGATTGCAGAATAATCGCTTGAAGATGCAGAATTGGCTGCAGTATGTTGACTTCTTGGTGCATTTGACTGCACCTACAATCACTCTAGTTTGGTTCCAAGTGACCTAGACAATAAATACCCCTTAGTTTCATGGAACCACAGAGACTTGACCCATAGAAAACTCTGAGGCCTCAATGTAATTATCTCAGGCCATCCTGTAATAGGCCGATAGCTATTATGACATGTGAATCTTCTTAAAAATCAGCCTCCTTTTGGCTAAATTGGTGACAGTTTTGAGAAACAATGAAAATGTTCTGCCATATCACAAGGTGCTGCTATGTCAACTTGCAGGACAGGTCAGCTTGTGGATGGGTCATTCTGAGAAATTTTAAAGGGTTTCGGTGGCCAGGAATATCAAGCCTACTGAACTTTAACTACAGCTGTACCCATAGCCCGTCTGCCTGGCAGCAGGTGGGCGTGTGCGAGCTTCATTCCTGCTGGGATGGAGCCAGCTGTTCCTCGAAATGAATCTCAAGTAAATTAGCAAATACCACACAAACCTGTCATTTGAATCATTCTTGATTACTTTAAATGCTGGGCTGTCTCCTAAAAATCTAGTTCCCCAGTGCCTGGGGAGTGCCTTCCCCCATTTCTATCTACGCCTGTGCTCTCTTCCTACATCTGACGGTCTTTTCACACATTATGTCTGGGTGTGATACTGAAACATAGAAGGTGGACTTCTCATCTGATCTGGTTAAGCCTTTCTTAAGTTAATCACTAATTAAATGAAACCGAGAACACTGTGTGCCAAGAGCATTGTGCCAAAAGGCAGTGGTGGCAATTGTCAGAGGCTAGCAAGATTCATTGGACCTCCAGGAGAACTTGGGGGCCCACACACCTCTGTTGCACCCTCTGCAGAAATTAATTTTTAGCACCAAATACCTTCTTGGGGGGGCATGGGTGAATTTTGACCATATTTTTGGGTCCTCCTGGGTCATTTGAGGCCCAGGTGGGGCCTGTTCTACAAGAAGTGATCTGGAAGTCATTTTTCTCTTCACTTCCTGTTCCCCCCTCCTGGCCTTAAAATGGCCCTGGGCCTCCCCAAAATGTGGTGAAAATACCACCACTCACATTTGGGGTCAATTTTTGAGGTTTTTTTTGGGGGGGGGTGATGACCCAGGGGCCATCATGCAGCACACAAGCCACACTTTGGCCACCTCCAGCATAAGGAACTTTTCCTGTTTCAGCATTGCAAGTTCCCAGGTGAGTGCATCTATAGTTCAAGAAAGAAACAACAGAGAAACAAAGCCAGTCCAGTGTCATACACAGAGGGTATGTAAAGGCAGAAAAGCATGATTTAGGCAGTTTGGGTCTAAGCATGAAAAGCAGGATCAAATGCCAGCCATGAAGTTACTGAAGACATGAGTACAAAGGACAAGCCAAAATTCAGGAAATGAGAGAGCAAGGAATGTCACATGATGCCAAACAGAGATAGTGGTGCTGTTGTTTTGCAGCACAGAAATAGACTTGGCTGTACTAATTTATAGCTAGCTCAGCACTGGTGATCTAATTATGCTAGCCTTTACCTTTTAATGCAGGCCAAACCCTTACCTGTGATTCTGTTGTTGTGACTTTAGTCTGTAATGCTCTGAAGGATGAAGTAGCTCAGCATCCAGCCCCCTCTCTTCACAAGGTCCATATGGGATGCTTTGGGCTCTGCTTTCAGGGCAGGGCTGCCAGCTTCCTCTGGCTCTCACTGAAGCCTGTGATCTGGGCTTATCTCTTTGCTTTCCTCACCTGTGGTCTCTTCCAGGTGGGACATGAATCCACCAGCCAAGATCTCCATGGAGGGGGACAACACTGAGGGTGAAGTGATTTCACGAGGAGAAAGAAACAATAGAAAAAAGAGGATTTACTACAGGTATGGAGTTGTAGTCCAAAACCAAACCAAACAAAATTTCCCCCTAGCTCTGGCAAATTCGTGGATGATAGGTTTATGAATGGCAGTTATCTATGATAGCCAGCTGGAACCTCCATGAACAGGAATACTATATCTTTAAGTTAAAGATGCTGGAGACAAACCCTTATGGGAGAAGCCCCTAAAGCATCCCATTGAG
This sequence comes from Gambelia wislizenii, assembly GCA_030847615.1. Taxonomy (NCBI): domain Eukaryota; kingdom Metazoa; phylum Chordata; class Lepidosauria; order Squamata; family Crotaphytidae; genus Gambelia; species Gambelia wislizenii. Next base: position 4,374,622 of record JAUMIR010000012.1, read on the forward strand.
GCAACCAGCCTGCTGGACCCAAACCAACAAAACATCTCTTACATTCTTAATTTACTCAGGAGCATTGTAAAAATTCCTAGTGCAAAATAAGAATCGCAGCCATGTTGCCACACATCAGCAGAGCCATAATAAAATTCAATTTGGTTTCTTTCTGACTACTCTGTGAGATGACTTATGGGGAGGTTCAGAATTGTGCTTTGTAATAAGAGCAGTCAAATATACAGAAGTTTGTCCTGCAAGGAAGGCGAAGGAAGAATTACACTTGATTAAAAAATCTGAATTATTGCAGGAATTCTGTAAAGGAAGATAGGAAGGCAAGACTATGGTTATTAATGCAAAGGGAGAGGAAAAACAGAAGCCTGGAGGAGAATTGAGAGGAAGGCAGATGAATAGGGGAAAGATGAAAGAGGGGGAAAAGACTATATCAAATTATAAGACAGAATTTTTTTTTAGAAGGAATGATGATGATGTCACACCTGGTAGACTGTGAAACCATTAATGATGATGATGGCAATGATGATGATGATGATGATGGATGGAATTCATCAAGGTACTTATGAATGCGTAACCTAGAATTACACATTTGTGACTGGTTTGTACTCACAATCTCTATGTATTCACTAGTTTAGGGAACACAGTTGGCCCTTCATTTTTGCAAGGGTTAGGGGCACAGTCCCACCTCCATGAAAGTGGGAAAAATGTGTGTGTGGGAAACATGAATGCTATTATTATTTTTTTACCTGAGAGGACACCTCTTTACAAATTGCTAAGTCCTCCAGCATGATTCGATGGTCAACGTCCACCATAGACTCATGCTGGAGAACCTAGCAATTCCTAGAGTGGATTTATTAATAAAATCCCCGAGTAAGCAAATTTGTGAAAGTAAAACCAGTGAAAGTGGAGAGACGACTGTCCAAAGGGACTGTGAAAGTCCTCCAGTCCCTGCTTACCCTACAGCAGCTGCTTTGAGCAACAGAAGTCTGTTCCCCTATGAATTGTGAAGCAGTTGACTGAACTTCCCACCCTCTCCTGCAAGCACACTCTGGTGTGAGTGGGAATTGTGACAGGGATCCTGCCCTGGAGATCACTCATGGGAAAGGGTGGACATGGCAGTCACAAATTGCTAAGTCCTCCAGCATGATTCGATGGTCAACGTCCACCATAGACTCATGCTGGAGAACCTAGCAATTCCTAGAGTGGATTTATTAATAAAATCCCCGAGTAAGCAAATTTGTGAAAGTAAAACCAGTGAAAGTGGAGAGACGACTGTCCAAAGGGACTGTGAAAGTCCTCCAGTCCCTGCTTACCCTACAGCAGCTGCTTTGAGCAACAGAAGTCTGTTCCCCTATGAATTGTGAAGCAGTTGACTGAACTTCCCACCCTCTCCTGCAAGCACACTCTGGTGTGAGTGGGAATTGTGACAGGGATCCTGCCCTGGAGATCACTCATGGGAAAGGGTGGACATGGCAGTCAGCTGCTTCCTGATCAACAGGGGAACAGACCCCCACTGCTTGCAATGGCTGCTGCCTGGTAAGTGGGAATTTAGGAGTTCAGGCTGGAAGATAGTACTTAGCTAGGTAACTATAGTGGTTGCTTAGCTAAGTCAGTGATACAGAATCATGCCCCATAATGACGACCAAGATCCTACATTACTTGTTTCTTAACTTTACAAATCCATAGCTATGTTGCAGAAATTAAAAAAACAAAACCTCTTTTCGTGAATTATGGAGCTGCACATCCAGGCACTGTCAAGAATGGCCCAATGTGCATCAGATGCTTCTGGTGTGCACCGGGGACTTCTGATGCACATCAGACACCCCTGTTGTGCTCCGACACTTCCTAGCCAGTGCCTGGTTGTCCATTGGGGAGCACCTCAATGAAACCCAGTGCCCATGAGGCATTGGGCCTTAGTTCACCAACCATTCCACCATTGTGCAATGGATGCCTGTATGTTGTTACATCAAGGAGGTCCTAGGTGAATATGGACAATGCAAAACTACTCAATTCAATTTTGCACTTGTCTCTGTCTCTGGCTTTTCTTTGCAAACGAAGATTCAGGAAGGACTCATCCCGTGCTTTCTGCAAGCGCGCTGATGACTAAAAAGGCCAATCCGAGATAAACAAGTCCGGTTGCAGAAAGCAAAGCAGAAGGTCTCCTTGGGTGATGTTTCTGGGTTGTGATTCTTTCTGCATTGTCGTTTCTCTTCAAGACTTGTTCGGCGTGAGTTCTCAAATAAGGCTGCAGCATTGTGGATAGTTCGTCTCCATGCCTCCCGATGTGAGGCCAGGGCGGACCATTGTTGGTGATCAATTTGGCCTACCCTGATATGTTGTTTCAGGGAGTCCTTGTATCGTTTTTTTGGAGCACCCCTCTTACGCTGACCCGTGGCGAGTTCACCGTAGAGTAATATTTTTGGGAGGCGTTGGTCCTCCATCCTAGAAACGTGCCCTGCCCAGCGCAGCTTGTTCTCAATATCATGGCCTCAATGCTGGTGATCCCTGCTTGCTCAAGGACAGCAACATTCGTCACATAGTCAGTCCAGTGTATATTTAGGATTGTGTGTAGACAGCACTGTTGAAAGCGTTCGAGGAGTCGTAAGTGTTGGCGATAGGTGACCCATGTTTCAGACTCATAAAGGAGAATAGACAGTACAATGGCCCTATACACACTGATTTTTGTGCTTCGCCTCAGGTATTTATTGCTCCAGACTCTTTTGTAAAGTCTTCCAAATGCGCTATATGCCTTTGCTAATTTGTGATCTTTGTCATATGTAAGGCTGTTTAAAAAGACACAAGTCCTAAACAGAATGCCAGCCAATAATAACAATTAAATACCTTATGAAAGCCTAGGATAATTTTAATTTCTCTCCTGTAAGCATTATTAGCTTAATTTTTGTGCTTTATGCAAAAGCACATAGTGGGTGTGGATAGAACAGTGTGATTTCTCCCCATGTCTCAATTGCTGCTTGATGTGTGTGTGTGTTTTTGACATAGGCCTGTCCCTGGTGATAGACTCATTGAGAGACAAATTCCCCTTTCATTTTTGTGCTGTAAAGTCAATGCATCCCTGTCATCACACAGGACTGCATTTTGAAAAGAAGAAAACATCAGCTTGCAAAGGTGCCCCCAGTTTCTTGACAATTTGCTTCGCAATATATCTAGAGTCCTTTCCCCACTGGCTAGTAGGTGCTCTGAAGATGCTAGTTCTACCACTTTAGGCTGCTTTAATGAGGGAAGAGTAAAGAAAGGGTAAAATTAGGCTAAAGGACTTTGTAGCCGTGTTGTTGTATTGTATACATTTCCAAGAGAGCCGAGCCGAGTGGCACATTAACTGAAACACTAACTCAGCCACTTTCCAGTGCCACTTTTCTCTACTTCTCTCCCCTCCAGCTCCTCTTTATGGCCCTACCTACAACTTCCAGTATGAAGCTTACCTACTGTAAGGTCTTGTCTTCAAAATAAAATGAAAACCCTGGCCAACGTCAAGTTCCGCCTACTCTCTTGTCCACCTTTACATCACAGGCTCAACCCCTCTGGGATCTTGAGAGCCTCCCAAAGGAGGCTCCTTCTCATCATGTTGATTCATGCTGATTATGTTGATTCAAGTTGTGTTTCACCTTGACTCAGCTTGGCTCAATTTCAGTTAATGAGGATACCTATAGAATTGGCCCACCTTTATTTCTTTCAATATTGGATATGCAGACCCTCCAACTGTCCCAATGAATCCTCTGTAATCCCACTTTTAAAATGTCCTAGTTTCTTTCACCACATTCCATTTCCCCCCTTAGTCCTCAGCTTACTTCAGTTTCGGCGAAATGAGTCTAAAGGGCAGAAATTTTCATTCCAGCAGGCATTTAATTTGTAGCTGTGGGCATAGAGGCTTTTTATAAGGGTGAGTTTTCTATTGTTATTTTAACATTTATATGTTTTATATTATATGTTTTAAATTATCATGACTTTAATGGTTTTTAATTGCTGTATTTTAATTGTACTTTATATGCTGTGAGCTGCCTTGGGTCCCATTCTGGGAGAAAGGTGACATATAAATTAATTTTCTAAAAAAACCTACTTTGCACTCAGTTCATTCAGCAAGGGAAGAGAGGAGGGGAGTGGAGAGCATCTTGCCCTTCCCAGTAGGCTCAGGCAAAAGCAAACTGCTGCTGCTGCTAAGGGAAAGATACCCCTTCTGGAGAGGAGCCGTAATCTTATGGCAGAATTGAAAACACTCTATTACTTAGAGCCTTCCTCCCCCTTCCTCCTCCTCCTCTTTCCTTTCATTCGGCCTCACCAAGGGGCAGTGAACAGGATCAATAAGACACCTCCGACTTTGTCTGTTTACAAACTAGCTGCCTTCAGCAGTCAGCCTGGTTAAGCACTTCATTCCCATTCCAGGCGGCCATCTGCTGCCTTTTGCCGTAAGTCTCCCTGAAAACGCTGGGCCTTGACAAGCGAGAGATACGTCAGTGCAGTTATCAGCAGAACACAACATCTGCCATGCCTGACACCCACCATTGTAGGCCATTTAATCTGTCCCCCTCCTCCCTTTAACGGCAGACAACAGCTCCCTGTATTATATTTTCCCACTCAATTAGCACTATCATCCTGCTGAAATAGAGGCCAATTTACCTTTAATGACATCATTGTTAGGAGAGTGGCAAGCGCCGGGTCCGGAGCTGTCACCGGATGGCGGGGAGGTAGGGGAGCCCTCGTCTCTTCTCTGCTCACCCTGGCGGAGGGTAGGCTAGGCCCTGCAGCCTATCGGAGGCAGCCTTCACCCTCGACCACAGACATTGTTTCCGACAGTTCGCAGAGGCAGTGTGGCGGAAAATTGAGTCCAGATTCATTAGGTTTTTCAGTGTGCTGCTCAAGTCAGTTAAATTGATACATTTCCTAACAAAATTGAAGTGCTTTGTGCTGCCAGCGGAAAGCCGGCTGACCCTACTCGGCCCACTGAGCAGCCAAAACGAGTTGATGGATCCATTAGGCCGCTCGGAACGCTTCTCTCTCCCCCCCCACTCGCCATCCTCCCACTGTTCCTGAGTGACACAGTAAATCTGAGCCAATTTCAGTCCCTAATCATCATTACACCCCCCCTCCACTGTTCATTTATTACTTCTACAATTCTAATATGGCCTGCGAATGGGTCAATGCCCGAAGATGGGCTGCGGCAAGGCACTGAGCGGACTTCGAGGAGGCACCCTGATCCTTCCAATCGGCTTTATTGGGGATGCCACACGCCACCCTCTGACTTTTCCAACACCCCTCTGTCCCTGTTGAAAATGGTGACAATTGCCAGGGGTTTTGTTGATACGGGCTTTAAGCTTGAAGATCAGGAGTGGGAGTGATCCCAAGGATGGCAGAGGGGCAAAAAGAAACCCAAACCCAGATGGTAGAAAGAAGTAAATATAGGGGGGGAAGAAGACCAGTCTCTAGGTAGAAAAATCAGAAGGGATTCCACAAATAATTGAAAGTTGTGTATGTTTGTGTATGTGTTTGTCTATCTATTGAGCTGTCTATCATCTATCTATTTATTAAGTTTTCCAGGTTATTAAAAAAAATCTATCTATGTATCTATCTCTCTATCTATCTTTGAAGTGATGCCTCATGTCTGAGTCAGGGTGATAGCAAGGTTTGCTTGATAAATGCATGTTTTCTTCTCTCTGTGTATGTCTATGCATGCATGCGATTTCAGGCAGGGTGATCCACAGCAGGACTAGCCAGCTCCTGGGGGTGGCAACGCCAAGCCGTTTGGCACAGGTATTGGATCGACAGCTGCCTGGCGTAGACTTCAGGTGGCAGAGTCACCATGGCACAGCCAGGGCATGATGATGAGCCTGCAGAATGGCAAGCATGTGTCGGGTATCTGGTATGGCGATTAGAGTTTTGGTTTCGCATCTGGTGTGCTTGTGTGCACAATTTTGATCGGGCACGGGGGAACCTTGCCTTTCTCTCCCCCTTTCCTACCCTTGCAAGCTTGCTTGATCATCACAGGCCAAGGGAAATGATCACAGCAAACCCATTGCCCCTGTGTGGAAGAGTAGCTTGGAGAGATCCACCAGGAATAGGAGGAAAAAGGATAGACATTCCCAAAAGTTAGAAATAATGAGTTAAAATTAACTAGTTACTTTCAGTTAACCTCTTCGTTCAGTAACTATGACCCCTTTGTTAGTGGAGTGGTGAATCCATCATTGATTTTAGTCTGAACTTTAACGGATCTGTAGAAAGTCCTGACCCTATCCATGAAATAGGCTCATGGGCTCACCTGAGATAGCGCCTTTAAAGTTCAGACAAATGCCCTAAATGGATTCATTATCCCCTTGACATTGGTGACTCCAGCCTCCACTGCTCAATGATGAAAATATAACTGCATTACAAATGTAACTTCATGAAGGGTAACTTGATTACTTCTCATTTTGTGGTGTAACAGTATTCTTTTGGGGGGGGGGTAGCTGCACTCCCTATATTCTTTTGCAGTGTAACTGGAACTTCTCAGGGCTTGTCTATACTGCAAAAATATTCCTTATAGAATTCAAGGAGAATACCTTTTGGCTCAATGGGATCCTGCATCATTTTTCCATATTCAGAAGAAGGGGGGCAAAACTTCAAATACTCTGCTTCACGGCTTTTCCCATAGTTTAAAAAAAAAAACTCTGAAGAAAATGCTCATTCCCGCCTGTTGGGACAACCAGTTCGCTTTGCTACACATTCCCGATAAGAGTGGAAGTGGAAAGCTGATTGGTCAGACATGTGCAGGGGATGGAACTTGCCAGCAACGCAAGCGCCCAGAACCACCATATTGGATTTTTGTCGTAGCAATCATGCATTGAGGTGAAGAAACAGTGTCTCCTCCCCCCATTTATTTAAGTGGAAGATCACACTTTCACACCTTGGATTTGCTTTTTAAAAAGAATTATGCTCAGCAGTGGCAACTGGTGACAATAAAAATGTGAGTAATTCACTCGCACCCACCATTTTGATTTGCAGGTATGCCCATTTGAATAACAAATGTGTATGGCCTCTCATGCCTGCAATCTTAAAAAAAAATGTGGAGACAAATGAAAGCTAATATAATAATAACTAATAATAACTCTATTTTTGTACCCTGCCTTTTGCCTATTAGGCGATCAAGGCAGCTCACAACAATTGGATATAAAACAAACAAATCCATAACTACAGTAATAACTTAAAACAATTTATCCCCCCCCTTAAAATTACATATAATAGTACTTATATTTAAAATAACTGGCAAATTCATCAGTGACATAAAATAACTACCCTAAGACTTTAAAACTATAATATCAAAACATAAAAACCTAAGAACATAAACATAAAAACATAAAAAGAGGGAGAAGCATCCATTAAAAATGGTCTGCAAATTGCTGCTGCAAATTGGTGTAAGGGTGCATCGAGACAAGCCCTCAGTTATTTGAATGGTCACAGTACTGTGGCCCCAATAAATGGTGGTGGAGGAGGAATATCCCATGGTTGAAGGGCTTGATCCCACTGCTTCATGTTGCTGGCTTATTTTGTGTTACGTGTGTTGAGGGAACAAGAGGTGGACAGGAGGAGAGTGTCCCACTACAGGCCAGTGGTTTGTGTTATTCAGCTCTTTAAAGAAAAGAGTAAGCAACAGAAAGTTACTAATTGAGGGACTTCTGAGAAATTAATGAGGCCAAGATTCCATCTGAAGCTGGCAGAGCATAAAATGGGATTCAAGGCGGCTTACAATAATTTTAAAAGATGCTGCTAAAACATTAATTTACAAACATTAAAAAGGAATTATCAGGGTTATTAAAAACATGCTTAAAGACATATTTAAAAGATAGTTTTAACAAAGGAGAAAAAGATTGAAACAGCACATTGCTTGCACACACAGCACAGCTCCATAATTCAAAATTCAGAATTCAGAAGCCTGCCTAAATAAAAATGTTTTCACCTGCCAGTGGAAAGAGAGCAAGGAGGGGGCCAACCGGGCCTCCCATGGAAGAATTAGTTTTTAGGTTGAGAAGTTCTTCCTAATGTTTAGGTGGGATCTCTTCTCTTGGAATCTCCTCTTCCTCCATATTCTGTGTTTTTACAGTTTTGTAAAAACATACAGGTAAGTATACAAAAATCACAGTGACCTGCCTACCAATCTTGGAAAAAAAAACCCACCCTTAAAAACAGGCCTGGGGTCCCTGTCCATGCAGCCCGAGGTTGCTGACTCAGATGGGGTTTTCTAGAGGGCAGCACTGCTGCTGCAGTTGGAGATGTATATGACTTTCCTTTTCAGCACTGTCTTGTCAAATGTGCTTTTGCTAAGTGATGGCAGACGTTAGAAATGGCACAGGGGGCTTTATGATGCTCCAGCCATGGTGTCTGATAGCTCCCATGTCAGGAGAGCAGCAAAACCACCCCAGGTTTTCGTATAGACTTTAAAGGAGTTCTCCAGGGTGCTGAATCCTGTCCCCCAAATAGGTACAGCACCTTGAATAGCTCTGGAGAACCCCTCTCCAGCCTGATCCTGCAGTTTGAGCCCTTGGGTTCCTGTCACTCACCTTGCCCTTTTACCCTGAAAACCCTCCCTGGATCTGGCACTTGGGCCTCAAAGGTGACCTCTGTGATGGACAAGTGGATGTGTTGATCATTGGGTTCAGTATGATAAAGCATGACCAGTTCTCCCTTTGTAATACATGTCACCCCACAGGGGATATGTTCCCAAACTTACCATTTATCAGTGAAAGTGTAGATAATAGCAAACCCTATTAAAATAAAGGACTTCTGATGCAAAAATACCATAGAGTTGCATTGGAGGACCTAGAAGATGCCTAGAGAGGATGCCTCTCTAGGCATTTGTTTAGTACAGCTCTATGGTAATTTTTCAGCCGCAGATAACTGAAACCACAGATTGGTTCTAAACAGATACAGGAGGCAACCTGTACTTAAATGAAAACCACAAGTGTTCAAAATAAAACCAGTGGAGAGTTATTGTATAACAGTTAAGAATGAACTCCTTAAACTCTTCCCACACTCCCAGATCCCAGATCCCCAAACCCTATTGAGATCTTATACATTCATTTCTTCCTAACTGGTCTTCACAATGTCCCTGACTTCCCTTACTCCACTTTCTCCTGTTCTTCTCAATCTCTTTAATTAACAGGTTACATCCTTTTCCTCCGTCCTCCCAGGGCTGCCCTTCACAGCTTTCCAAAGGCTGTGATTGCTTGGCTCCAACCAGACTTGCCTTGCTTCTCCCTTCACAAGCTTCTTGAAGGAAACACAAAACCTGGAGCAAATTTGCCACCCCACTGCCACCCCACCCACAGCAGATAAATGGGCAAACGCCACCACCCGAAGGGCCCCATGCCATGTTGGCTGAGGGAAGCCCACGGGAGTTGGAAATGTATTCACATCCACACATGGGTTTGATGCTGCAGTATAGATTGAGGCCATGCTCTCAGATCTGATCTTCAAGTCGAGAAAAAGTGTGTGCTACAGTTAGAGAGGTAAAATTTCTGGAAATTTTGAAGCTATGGGGGAAAAACCTGTTTTTTTCCATTTTCTCAAAAAAAATGGAAATTTTGGAAAAATTGAAAAAAAATATGCAACATTCGCACTTTTTACAGATGGAAAGCCACTCTGTTACTTTAGGAACATAAAATAGGATGATGTGCAATTTGATTTGGCATAAAATTATCACAATTGATATATTAAAGAGTTTAGTGCCTTAAAGATTTTGTTCATCATACCAAAATAAAACATTCCATAATTGATTTTCTTCTTTTTTAATTTTTTTTTTTTTGGAAAACAAACAAACAAACAAAAAAAGGCTACAGGAGAAAAAAAATGTAAAAACACAGTTTTCCCTGTTTTTTTCCCCCATCTCCCCCTCCAGACCTTCACATCTCTAGCTACAGCCCTCCTGGGACTCTACCATTTGAAAAGGTGGTAGGAGGATCATATGGCTAGCCTTGCTTTTGCCTCATTGGAAGGCAACCTTAAATGATCTGAAAGCTGAGAAACCATCCATTTCCTCCACTGTTGATTAACAAAGGCTATAACCTGCCTTTGGGTCTATAACAGCTCCTAATTCCCAGCTCCACTGTTCACCAAAGGGAAATGTACTTAAAACATTAAAATCACACCCTTCCTCAGCAAACCAGGATGGCTTCCAACAGTTAAAACAATATACAGGAAATGGTCCTACATGGGAGGGAGTGCGCTAGGAAGGGAAGCCCCCCACCCCACCCTGGTATATAATAGAAAATAATAAGACACAGTAATTTCCCAAGTCAAGGCTGACTTGTGTTTCCCTCTTAACGGGAGATTAAAAGCTTGCTTAGACAAACAAACAAAAAGTTTTCGCTCTGCTCCCTCTGGTGAGCCTAGGCGATTAGTTCTCGAGGAAGGGATTTGCACCCAAGGGGAGCAATTTGTGTCAAGGCCTTGCTTTGTTCCCTCCTCTTGCTACTTGAAAGAGAGTAGCCCCTTGGTTTCTTCTGAGGATCTCAATGATGGGTAAGGAGGAATCCAGAATGCTGTGGTTACAGGGAGTGTGGGGGAGTCTCCTTTGGAGGTTTTTACACAGAGGCTGGATGGCCATCTGTCAGGAATACTTTTGTTACATATTCCTGCAGGGCAGGAGGTTGGATTGGATGGCCCTTGGGGTCTCTTCCAACTCTATGATTCTATGATTATATGAACTCCCCTGCTCCAACAGCTCCACTGGCTGCTGGTTTGTTTCCAGGCACAATTCAAAGTGCTTCTCAAGTATCAGCAATTCCAGACTCACTGAGCCCCAATTTCAGAGTTCATCAGAAAACTTTATTGCCAGAAATCCAAGAAGCATTCAGTACAAAGTCATTGCTGCAAATGGAGCCGAACAGATATACTCTCAATCAGTGGTTCTTAACATGTGGTCCAGCCCCCCCGGGGGGCTGTGATGTCCTCACAAGGGGTCTGCAAAGGCTTTAGAGCTGCTCAGCCCACCTTCTCCCTGCAGTGAACATGTGACAGAAGCCAAGGCAAAGGCTGGCTGGCTTGGCCTGTGCATTGCCATTCAATCCTCTCCAGCCACAAACTTGCAGAAGGAAGCAGGAGAAAAGTCTTCCCTCCCCCTCCAGTGCCTCTGAGGGAAGGTTTAATGGATGGTGTAATTGTGTTATTATCGTTATCAGGTATTGTTGTTGTTGTTTTAAATCTTGAGTGAAGTCTTGGGGGTCTGCAGCAACAAAAGATATTCAAAGGTAAATAAAAGGTTAAGAGCCACTGCTCTAAATTAAAAGCATTTTACAATCACCAAAATCTGGCAGGCTACAAGATCATTGGTCGTCCATCACCCACTGACACAAGCATTCCTTAAACCGAAACCACCTTCTTCCCAGGCTTTGGAAAACCATTAATTGCAGCTGCATCATTATCTCTCCTTTCCCAAGCAAAGTCCAAACAGTTACACATACATCACCCCCACACACACCAATCTGCTAGGCCCATTATACACCAAGACCACGGGAAAATAAGTGAAAATGGCAGGAACAGAACACAAGGGATCTGATCCTGACAGTGCTGGTTATGACCTATAAAGCCCTCTACGGCTTAGGTCCAGGCTATCTGACAGATTATGGCTGCCATCCTACCTCCCCTCAGTGTAGGGTACATATTCACATGAAGAGGAATGTTACGCCAGTGCTACGTAACCCTTATGCAGAATTGCAACATTGTGCCACACATGCCAGTGTGTGCCACTGAGCAACAGCCAATACATGATGCACCACAACAATGGAAAGTACCGGTATAAGACTCAGTGGAAAATAAAGGATGCGCCACCACAATCCAAAGTATAGGATGCACAAACACAATGCAAAATACAGGACACACAACCACAATGCAAAGTATAGGATGTGCCACAACATGTAATACGCAATGCAGAACTTGCATAGACAAGGCACAGAGGAACATGTTGCCTGCACAACTCCAGGCTTGTCTACATGTTTAAAATACTCCTCATTCAATTTGAATAGAGAGCAATCCAGCCATGTGTGATTCGCAGCCTATTTGGGGTATTCGGAAGGTAAAAACTCCACAAACCACACAATAAAAGGATTTGTGGCTTTCCCCGAAGATTCCCAGAAAATGTGCATAGATGTGCATTTTCGCATGTGAGGCCATCCGAATGTGCATTGTTGCACATTTTTGCTCTATTGTGGTGGCTCCATTTGAATAGATGTGAATGGATGCGAACAGGCGAAAATAAGGCGTAGACAAAATGGCGTCACTACAAATGGGTGAAAATGTGCACCCACTTGCACTATACATACCATCACATCTAGACAAGCCCTCCTGTTGTTGTCCACAGAATATCTCCATTGTGCAATGGTGACTTCTTGGCCCCGCACGCTCAGTGTGTCTTATGCAGGCCTATGTCCCTAGCGGAACTCTGCTAAGGAATTACCAAATTACATATGCATTTCCATGCCAAAACAATTCTCGCCACATCTTGCAACCCCCTACAGAGCAAGAATGGGAAGACAGTACAGGTGGAAGTCAGAGAAACACATTGAAACTGAGACTGAGAATTTTTCATATTGGTGGCGCTGAAGCCCAAAACTGTGCCATGCTTAAGAGGCCCTGTAGGGTTACCAAAACATTTGCTTGTGTATTTTGGGGACAAATTTCCCCCCTGTATTCCAAAGGCTCACTTAATCTGAGGCTGTAGCATACTTAACTTGTGTATAAATCCAGCACTGAAGGGAGTCCTTGTATGTGGGTGGCACAGTTTGTTCCCATCAAACAAATTCTTTTCTCTTTTTCGATTCTGGCAGTTCACGATATCCTCTTGGTGGCCTGTGGTATGCCTCATTCAGCTTGCTAATTCCTGCAATGGCACTTTGGGTTTGGGAAAAGCCCAACTGAACCTGCTGATCTCCTTAAAGCCAGGTTCTAAGTGCAGCCTGCAAACATCTGCTTCAGCATATGCTCAGAATTCACATTTCTGTTGGTTTGCTTTCTCTGATGTAATTGCAGAGGAAGCAAGGATCATCTCAAGCCTTGGGATCCCACCTAACCTGTATTTCTAGAGCAGATGGGCTATTCAATCACATGTAGGGCTCCTGAGATCCCTGTTCTGTCCATCTGCTTCTGACCCTCAATGACCCTTAATGATCTTCAACACCCATAAACATATTTCTTGTTCTCTACATCAGGTATCCAGCTGGCTGTCTCTCATCTCCATCAGAGTCCAAAATGAAGCAGGGTGATATAGAATGATAGAATCCTAGAGTTGGAAGAGACCCCAAGGGCCATCTAGTCCAAGCCCCTGCCCTTCAGGAATACCCAATCAAATCATTCCTGACAGATGGCCACCTAGCCTCTGTTTAAAAACCACCAAAGAAGGAGACTCCACCACACTCCCAGGCAGTGCATTCCACTTCTGAACAGGTCTTACTGTCAGGAAGTTCTTCCTAATGTTTAGGTGGAATCTCTTTTCCTATAGTTTGAGTCCATTCCTCTTTGTCCTAGTCCCTGTAGCAGCAGAAAGCAAGCTTGCCCCATCCTCAGTATATAAATCAACCTCAAGGCTTCCAACTATTTCATTTGAAATGTCCTTTAAAATCAGCCACTGAGTACTGAGTACTGAGATCTTAGGAGAGCTATACTCAGCCATGACTTTTTAAAAAGTGCCATTATAATATACTGCTTATGTTCTGACTCACTTGGAAGTGAAGGAATGGGCCACTTTTTGTACATTGAGTTGTCCAGGTTGGTCTCGGGGTGTCCAGAAAGCTATCTTGGTGGGAGTCACATTGCACTCTGTTGCTTGTGGTGGTTGGAAGGTTGGTACTAGGATGCAGGAACTGGGATTTTTGCATGATACAGTGGTGAAGTCAGTAAGAATATGGCATTATACATAAGAAAGGTTGAGAGGGGCAAATTGGAGAAAGACCTTTAACAAAAAGCCCTGTAAGTCGTTGCAGCTGATGGCTTCCACATCAGTGGACCAGTGAATCCACTCTAGGTGAGAAGATATAATGCTGATTGCTGCGCATTTGAAAGTTCATGTGCAGCCATGCCTACAAATCAACATGGTGGCCGAGAGTTAATTATCCACTCTCGCATTATTATTCTCAACAAATTGTCTCTGCTGCACAGTATTTTTTTTAAAACTATAAATCAAAGGTGCACAAGTGTGACCTTCCACTTGAAAAAGCTGTTTGGTTGCCTCAGTGCAACCAAAAAGAGCACGCTTGCCAATGCAAAACTCCAAAATTGCACTTCTGGCCACTTGGTTACTGGCAAGCCTACCTCCTGTGCACATCCGACCAATCAGCTTTCCACGTCTGCCCTCACTGAGAATGTAGAATGATGTGAATTGGTTGTCCAAATGAGCAGTGATGAGCATATCCATGCATTATTTAAAAAGCTATGGGGAAAATTGTGAAGGCTTCCTCCCCTCAGTTTTGGGAGCTATTGCCCCCCTCCTGAATAAGGTGAATCACCTTATTGAAACAAAAAGTATTCCCTGCAAATTCTATTAGGACTTTTTTTCACCATCTAGAAACCCCTTGGTTTTAGGCCAGTTCTTATAGGAGCTGTCCAAGGTGCTGAACCCTACCCCCCCCCCCCAAAAAAATATTACTGGCACCATAGATAGCTCCTTAGAACCAGTAGTGGAAGTTGATTCTGGAGCTCCTAACTGTTGCTGCTCGCTAGGAAGGGTTTTTAATAACAATTGTATTATATGTTGATTTTAATTTGTATTGATTTAATAATGCTTTAAGGGGGGGGAAGGGATTTTGAGTTGTTTTATATTATGTATTATTTTACTGTTGTAAGCCGCCCCGATTGTTCGCAGAGGGGCGGGATATAAATAAATGTTATTATTTATTTATTATTATTATTCACTTCCCCAATGAAAAGGGAGTATGGATGTAATTCTTCACTAAGTTTCTCCTTGAAGGAAGCAATGAGTCATTGTAGTTATTTTCTCCCAACTGTGAAAAAGTCTTCCACACAGTTTTTGAAGCCCATTCATAATTTGGGACTTGTTCTGTACAAAATTTGCATGTGCTTGTTTCGCACAGGAAAAAAAAAACATGTTCTGCCCAGGAACCAGCCTTTTTGGTGCAGAAAACATGATTTCTACAGAGAAATATTATATTCTGTGTCAAAGAGGCTGTTTCCTGCACAGAAAAGAGGCTGTTTTGTATGCAAATCAATCATGTGCAAATTTTTCACAGAATTAAGTCCCCAGTTGCAACAGTTTCTATGTAGGAACAGCACTTTCTGTGCAGAAAAATAACATTTCTACACAGAAATATAGTAGTGTCTGCAGAAAAAGCTTGCTGTGCTGTTTTCTGCTAAAGCAACCATGCACAAATTTTGTGCAGAATAAGTCCTGAACTGTGAAGATTCTTGTCAGCCCACAATGCTTCTCATCCAGGTTTCCTCAGTGCTCAAAAACATGGGTTTTGACCATTTCTGGGGTGGGGGGAACATTTTGGAATATTTTTTCCATTCCTACAGGGCAGCCTCTAGCCAACCCTGTCTATAAGTGGTAGCTGCTAGCTTTGGGGACACCAACCAAAGCAACCTTGGGCTCCCTCTTATAGTTTCTTTTTGCTCTTGCAGGATGTGTTATGTAGGAGGGGGCTCAGTAACCACCAGGAGGGCTTGTTGAGAAAGATGGGGTGACACAGCTGGGTGGAAACATTTCTGGGAGCGTGAGTTGCCACTAACCCCCTTAGCCTATTACATTTGACAATAAGGGCTTAGCGTCCAATTCTGGTGCAACCCACCAAAGCTCAATGTGGAGCTCATGGTTCGGCTGTAGGAGGAGATTAAAGAGGACTCACTTTTAATCTCATCTGGCATTCCCAACAGATTAAGAATGGTTTGTTTCACTGTTGGGGCTTGTGGATTTCTTGCTCAGCGTAATCTTAAGGAAGCAGTGAATTTATCCCAAGAAAGAACCTGGTAGAGAGGCATAAGCCATGAATTAGGGATATACATTTGAATTAGCAAAGTTGGGGGGGGGAAGGGAGGAGAAGAATCAGAGGCAAGCAAAGGCAGAATGAAATTTGGGTGAATGTGCCCCACGTGGATGGCTGGGTGGGTGGGAGAGCTGTGTACACCACATCAGGGAAATGAGATGAACACTATAGGCTGCTCTGACAAGCGTATACACATCCACACATGCAAATCAATCACCCGCTAATTCCTGCAGCCTGAAGGGATGACTTCCATAGGCGAATGAGATCTGGTGTTTGCAGAGAGCAGATTGCTTGGTAACATCACTCGGGGACTGTACCATTCTCCTGTTCAGATTGGGGAGATTTTCTGCCTGAGCACTTCTCCCTATGAAGGAACTGACTACATGCAGAACGCTTGATGTGAGAGCACAGGGGTCTAATCAGCCATTCAATTAGGCAACCTCACCAACAGCCAGAAATGGTACAGTCCAAGGAGAGTCTTATGACATAGCATCATAGAATCACAGGCCAAATCCACACCATACAAATAATCCAGTTTGAAATGGGATTATTTGTCAAGGTTCCTTCCTATGAAATCCTGGGATTTGAATTTTTCAAAGCTCTTTAGCCTACTCTGCCAAAGAGTGCTGGTGCCTCACCAAACTACAAATCCCAGGATTCCATAGGAAGAAGCCATGGCCTGTATTCCTTTTTTTAACTGGGTTGTTTGTGTAATGTGGATTTGGCCACAGAACCTTGGAACTGAAGGGCCTTCTAGTTCAACCGCCTGCCACACAGGAAGGCACAACTAAGGTGCACCTGAAAGATGTCTGTCCAAACTCTGTTTAAAGACCTCCAAAGATGGACAGTCCACCACCCTCCAAGGCAGCCCATTCCACTGCTGAACAGCAATTGCAGTAAAAAAAAGTTCTTCTTAATATTTTGGCTGAATCCCTTTCCTTTTAATTTGAATCCACTGGTTCATGTTCTAGTCTCTGGAACAGCAGAAAATGAGCTCCCTCCACAGAGGAGGGCGACCAAAATGGTGGGAGGTCTGGAAGCCATTATACCCCATGAGGAGTGGCTTAGGGATCTGGATATGTTTAGTCTGGAGAAGAGAAGGTTGGGATGACATGACAGCCATGTTTAAATATTTGAAGGGATGTCTGACTGAGGATGGAGCAAGCTTGTTTTCTGCTGCTCCAGAGACTAGGACACAGAGCAATGGGAATGTCTTTTCTACAGGAAAAGACATTCCATCTAAACATTAGGAAGAACTTTCTGATGGTAAGAATTGTTTGGCAATGGAAAACACTGCCTGGGAGTGTGGTAGAATCTCCTTCTTTGGAGGCTTTTAAACAGAGGCTAGATGGCTATCTGTCGGGAGTGCTTTGGTCATTTATTCCTGCATGGCAGAATGGGGTTGGACTGGATGGCCCTAGTGCTCTCTTCCAACTCTATGATTCTACGATTCTATGATTCTACACAGCATCTTTTCAGATATTTAAAGATGACTCTCATGTCACCTCTTGATCTTTTCTACTCCATGCGAAATGTACCCAACTCCCTCAGTACTTCCCCATAAGGCTTGGTTTCCAGATGTTTGATCAGCTTGGTCGCTCTTCTCTGGACATGTTCCAGTTTTTCGATACCCTTGTGGAACCGTGGTGCCCAGAACTGGCTGCTTGCATAGACTAGGTCTGACTCAGGAACCCCAACCTTTTATTTTCACACAGAGAGCTAGTGTGGTTTGAGCATTGGACTACAACTTTGGAGAACAGGGTTCAAATCCCCACTTGAACATGGAAACCCATTTGGTGACCTTGAGCAAATTCTACTCTCTCAGTATCTGCAAACCCCTTCTGGACAATCTTGCCAAGAAAGTCCCATGATACAGTTACCTTATGACTGCCTTAGTTCAGAAATGACTTGAAGGTCCAGAACAGCAACAAATGTCCATGTAGCCTAGGTTACAAAAACAATTTGATTACTTGATTACATTACAAGGTTAAAAAAAAAACCATACAAATTTGATTATTTACCATGTTAACCACCCATACTTTAAAATAGTATAAAATTGTAGAAGATGCCTACATACTCTGTCCTGCTTTTTGAAGCTGTGATCTCTCTCTCTCTCTCTCTCTTTTTTTTTTGCCATTTCCAAGTAGTGAATGCACCCTTCACTACTTAATATGGAAATAAATAAGGGATTAAATAAGTACTCATTGCAAAAAAGAAAAAGAAAAGAAAAGAATTAAAGATTTGATCTGCCAAGACTACTCAGATCATGGCAAGAGTCCAGTCCCAAGGCAGCTTCCTTCTGCCTTTCTCCCTTACCCACCCTTTCTGCATGTCCACACATATTTAAAGGCGAGTGTCATGCCTGTCTGTTTGCCAGCAGTGAATTTTCTGTGTGTTTATCCCCTGGAGGGCTTGTTTTGTGGCTTTATTGACTAAATAACGGTATTGATTTGTTAAGAGCTTTCCCACTTCCTTTCAAATGGGAGATATCGTTATGTCTCTCCTCTCCTCTGGACGCTGGGTGAGAAGTTCCTTTTTAGCGACACCATAAATTTCCATCTCAGCTTCGTAAACAAGTGTTGGGCTGTCCACAGGGGTTAATTTGGTCATGTTAAATGTTCTGATGATCCCTCCTCAGCTTCCAGAGAGTCAACGGCAGCTCCCAAAGATAGCTGCATGTCTTGAAAGAAAAAGGCACCATCCTCCCTTTGCATCTTTGCTATGGTTACACCGCTAACCCTGACATCATTTATACAACCATTGGAAACCAACTCACCTGGAAACCAGCCTGACTTCTTTAGGGAAAAACAGATTTCCTACCTGTGGTGCCTTTATTGTTTTGCTCTGTGCTGAGTTCCATGCCTCCTGAATTCTGGTTTTAACTAGGAGAATTTGAAAAATAATCCAGAATTTGGAAGATATCATGTTTTTCAAAGACAGCCAACCTGTTGTAGTGATTTGGGTGTTGGATGAAGACTCTGGAAGACCAGGGTTCAAATCACAGCTTGGCTAAGGAAACCCACTGGGTAACCTTGTACAAGTTCCGCTTGTGCAATTCTAGGCTGCACCAATATGAGTATAGTGTCTAGATCAAGGGAAGTAACAGTGTCACACTATTCTGCTTTAGTAAGACCTCACCTGGAATACTATGTCCAGTTCTGGGCACCACAATTCAGGAAGGATATCGACAAGCTGGAACATGTCCAGAGAAGGGTGGCCAAAATGGTACAAGGGCTGCAAGTTATGCCCTATGAGGAGTGGCTTAGGGAGTTGGGTATGTTTAGCCTGGGGAAGAGAAGGTTAAGAGGGGGCATGATAGTCATGTTTAAATATTTGAAGGGATGTCATATTGAGGGTGGAACAAGCTTGTTTTCTGCTGCTCCATCTAAACATTAGGACATGGAGCTTTCCATCTAAACATTAGGACATGGAGCAATGGACTCAACCTACAGGAAAAGACTTTCCATCTAAACATTAGGAAGAACTTCCTGACAGTAAGAGCTTTTCGGCTGTGGGATGCACTGCTTTGGAGTGTGGTGGAGTCTCCTTTTCTGGAGGTTTTAAAACAGAGGCTGGATGCCCATCTGTTGTGAGGGCTTTAATTGTGTATTTCTCCATGGCAGGGGATTGGACTAGATGGCCCTTGTGGTCTCTTCCAACTCTATGATTCTATGATCCTTGACCGAATCTGTATGCAGTCTTTCTCTTTCCCTACTGCCTTCCATTTTACTGAGCATTATAATATTTTCCAGTGAGCCATATCACGTCTGTGACCAAACAATGATAGCCACCATACTACGATGTGTCCAAAGTATGATATTATGACCAAGATTCAAATCTCCACTCATCCATGGAGTCCCAGTGGATGACCTTGGGCAAGTCACAGTCTCTCAGCCTCAGAGGAAGACAATGATGGCAAACCTTCTCAGAAGAAATCTCAAGAGCCAGCATAGTTCGTGGTTTGAGGGTTGGACTAGGGAGACCGGGGTTCAAATCCCTGCTCAGCATGGAAACCCAAAGGGTAAGCTTGGGCAAGTCACACTCTCTCAACCTCAGAGGAAGGCAAGGGCTACCCCCCCCTTGAACAAATCTTGCTGAGAAAACCTTAGGCTAGGTTTGCCTTTGGGTTGCCATAAATCAGAAATGACTCAATGGCACAAAACAACAACAATGCTCCCGACAGAAGGCCAGCCAATGTGTTTGCATTACCTGTGAACTATCCTTTGTCTTCAGTTTTGGCCTAGCCCTCTATTTAACCATCTGTATAGTCCCCAAACTAAAGCAGAAAAAGAAAATGGTAAAAGAAGAGTCTACTTTTGTTAAATCCTCAAATATTTCCATGTCCTATTGAAGGAGGTAATGAAAGAGGTAGGGTAGTGCATTGGGGAGGGGGTGATGGTATGCTGCTAACTGGCAATTGAACCTAAAAACAAATCATTGTATTTTCCACTTTAGCTCCAGTAAATGGAGATTGACAGTTTATTTCAGACATCCCGGTGGCTTTAAAGTGCATACTCACATAGGCACTGCGCACACACACACACAAAACACAGGCATAAACAAGCCTCCAACATTTGAAAATAAATACTTATGGACCGGGTGACAGACGGCGGAAACACGACCAGAGCTGCGTAGCAATCTTTCTGAGCTGTCACACTCTGTGATCCGTCTTTTTTTCTCCTTCTCCACCCCCCCCCCGCCTTTTTTCTGCAAACACAAACACAGCTGATTTCTTATCAAATGTAAAAAACCTACGCGGCACTTTCTTAAATGGTTACCGTGAGCATGAAATTGACATTGTGAATCACAGATGACAGTGCCTTGTCTACTTTGTAATTGATCTGCGCTTAGGAAAAGCAGACAGAACTTGTATGTCTTCAGCTCTGCAATCACCTTCTTTCCTTTCTCTCCTTCCCTCCCTCCTTCCAGAAGGGAAAGTGTAGGGAATTAGAATGCATCCCAGGGCCAACTTTCTTTCCCTAGGGCCCTCTGGGCATCACATCCCTCCTTCCCTCCCTCTATTTATATTTTGCCTTTCCTTCAGACTGGGGAGATTATCAGTCAGGAACACAAAAAGTGTTTCTGTCCCACAATCTCCAGATCCATCCCTGTCCCGACGCAATAACCCTCCCTATCAGACTTACCTTCTCTTGCATCCAAAGGCAGTCCAGGAATGAATGGAGTTCTAATGGAGCTCTGTTCACTTCCTGGACTGAAATCCTGCCCGTTCTCACAATGCAAGATGCGAGTGCAGGAAATTCAAACAGAAAAAGAAAAATACACACAAAAGAAGTTAACAAAAGCACATACACACACTTAAAAAAACCAAGTGCCCTGGGGAGGCTACCAGAAAGAAGGTAGCCTACCTGGTTCTCATAACAGGGCAGGATATACATATTTTAATAATAAATTAATAAATAAATAAATATTTACAAAAAGACAAATGATCCCTCCTGGAAGCTTCCACGAGGCTTCCTTTCTTGGAGGGGTTCTCTTGAGTTTTGAGAGACGGGGGGGGGGCACAAGAGCAGCCCTTGGGGGCCACACGCAGGCTTCGTCCACCTCCATTCAGGTGCATCCCTCTGTCTCTAAAGGATCTGCCTGAGGCCTGAAATGACAACAAACACTTACAAACGGCAAGGGCTGTTTGACGGGGGAAAAAAGATGGAGATTAAAAGAGTTTCCCTTGTTCGAAGAAAAGGTTTTTAGAACACGCTAATCCTCTGAGGTGTCAGTTTCAATGCTGATGAATTCATTACTATGCACATCAAACTCTTGTAATTGGTTACTCCAGTTATGTTCTCCCTTAGGGAAGAAAGGGAATATATATATATATATATATATATATATATATATATATATGAATGAGAGAGACTGAAAGGGAAAGGATAGGACGGATGGCAAGTGAGAGCGGGTGAGAGTGGGTTTTCCCCCTGTGCCATCCAGATTTTGGCAGGCCAATAAAAGAAGGAAAGTGGAGATTGGCATCTTAACAGGATCCTATTCTGCTTGGTTAGTGGAGTGCCATTTAGAAACCAAAGATGTCCATCAGCATGTCAATGTCGTGGAAAGGGAGGAAAACACCCAACCCTCTGCAGACAGTGTGAAGGCAGCTCCTTGGAAATATGTTCCTTTTCAGAAGCAGAACCTACAGCCACACCAAGAAGCCTGCTGAAGGGTTTGTTCCCAAAGACTTCAGCCCAAGGTCTATTCACACTACAGAATTAATTTGTTGTGTGCTTTAAAGTCATTCCCAATTTATGGCTACCCTCAGGTGAACTTGTCACAGGACTTTTGGAGCAAGGTATTTTTTTACACAGGGGGGTTGCCTTTGCCTTCCTCTGAGGCTGAAAGACTGGGACTGGCCCAAGATCACCCAGTGGGTTTCCATGGCTGAGCAGAGATTCAAACCTTAGGAGATTATCAGACTACCAAAAAAATCCAGTACAGGGATGACAGGAGATCGCTAAAGGGCTTGAATATCAGATGATGTCGTCCCTGTCCTGTTATGCCCTCATGTTGCTTCCGTTCCGTCTGCGTTCCTTTGTATTGATGGCTTAAACTGTCAATAGATCGCCTGTTCAGTTCCTGTCATGGAACGACAGGCGAGCAAAAAGGACCCCGTTATGCTGGCGCGATGTCAGCCATAGTGGGAGATCCGTGCTGAACACTTCCAGGTGTATAATGTATAGAAGTATAGTGTCTAGATCAAGGGAAGTAATAGTGCCACTCTATTCTGCCTTGGTCAGACCTCACTTAGAATACTGTGTCCAGTTCTGGGCACCACAATTCAAAAAGGATATGGACAAATTGGAGCGTGTCCAGAGAAGGGCAACTAAAACGGTGAAAGGTCTGGAAACGATGCCTTATGAGGAGAGACTTAGGGAGCTGGGTATGTTTAGCCTGGAAAAAAGACGGTTAAGAGGCGATATGATAGCCCTGTTTAAGTATTTGAGGGGATGTCACGCTGAGGATGGAGCAGGCTTGTTTTCTGCTGCTCCAGAGACTGGAACACGGAGCAATGGATGCAAGCTCCAGGAACAGAGATTCCACCTCAACATGAGGAGGAACTTTTTGACAGTAAGAGCTGTTCGGCGGTGGAACACACTCCCTCGGAGTGTGGTGGGGTCTCCTTCCTTGGAGGTCTTTAAACAGAGGCTGGATGGCCATCTGTCGGGGATGCTTTGATCGTGATTTCCTGCATGGCAGGGGGTTGGACTGGATGGCCCTCGTGGTCTCTTCCAACTCTGCAATTCTATGATTCTATGATTATTTGATTCAATCGGGACATCCAAGTAAGTGACAATCTTTTTTATACCCTCCCTAGGTTACTTGGTGTTTTTAAAGTGTGTTTCTGTGCTTTTAAAAAGTGTTTATTTTTCTCTTTATTTTTAAATTTCCCACGTCCTCGCACAAGAATGGCTGGGATTTCGTTTCCAGGAAGTGAATTCAGCTCCGTGTGGGCTGCATTCACTCCTGGGCTGCTGGAGGGGAGAGGAAAACTTTTAATCGCATGGCAAGGTAGGTGTCTGAAAATTTTTCATTTAATCAGTTATAGGAATGGGAGTGGGGCGGGAGAGGATGTAGTGAGGTGGGGATGGGGTTTTTTTTTTGGTCCCTGTCTGATAATCTCCTATGTCTTCAGAGTCATAGTCCACTACAACGCACTGGGTCTCACTACAGAATTATAGCCCTGTTATTCCACTTTAACTGCCATGGTTCCATCCTATGGAATGCTGGGATTTGTAGTTTGGGGAAGCACTGGAGCACCTTGGCTGAGAGTCTAAATGCTCCTCCCTGAACTGTCAATCCCAGGATTCCACAGGATGAAACCATGACAGTTAAAGTGCAATCATACTGCTATAATTGTGTGGTGTGAATGGGCCCAGGATACAATGGAATGGCTGGAACCCTGTTGATGTCACACGCTTGCACAAGTTCCCTTCAATGGTTGTACTTTACTAGTTAGACCATTCTCCCCCACACAAACCTACTGTCCTTCAAACCTTTTGGACTGCAACTCCCATCAGCCCCAGCCAGTAGGGTTTTTTTTACACAAGTTTTTTTTTAAAAAAAGAATTAAACAACAATATTATTAGAAGCACGATTATAAACTGTTAAAAACATGTAAACGTCTTTAAAACCTGGAGCCATTCAATCAGGGTTGGCAGCTGAAGCAGGTCTGGGGAGGGTCATTTGTCCAACACTCCAACCCCTATTCTACACTGGCTCAAAAATATAAGATTTTATTGGCAGGCTTGCCATTGCTTTCTTTCTCTGAGGCTCAGAGAGTGTGATTTGCTCAAGGTCACCTACTCGGTTTCTACAACATAGTGTGGCTTTGTACTCTTATCTTTTGGAGTTTTAGGTTAACACACAAACCACTACACCATGCTGTCTCTACTATGATTGCCTTATCCTAGGGTTTTCTGGGCAAAATGTCTTCAAGTGTGGGAGGGTTGCCCTTGCTTTTGTCTGAAGTTGAGAGAAGATGACTTGCCCAAGGTTGCCCAGTGGGCCTCCTTGGCTAAATGGAGATTTGAACCCTGGTCTCCTGGTGTGGTGTAGTGCTTTGAGTGTTGGACTATGACCCTGGAGGCCAGGGTTCAAATCCATCTTCATCAGCATGAAAATCTACTGGGTGACCTTGGGCAAGTCACACACTCCCAGCCTCAAAAAGCCTGTTGATAGGTTTGCCTTGAGGTCATCATAAGTCGGAAATGACTTGAAGGCACACAGCAACAAAAACTCCTGGAGTCCTAATCCAACAGTCAAACCACAACACCACACTGGCTCTCTAGCAATTGACAGTGACACTTAACTTTTCCTTTACTACGGACCCCCATCAAATATCTTTTGTTGCCATGGACCCCCAAGACTTAACTCAAGATTTAAAACCATAACAACAACAATGCAATTACACCATCCATTAAAACTTCCTTCAGAGTCACTAGAGGGGTGGGAAGGCTTTTCTCCTGCTTCTTCCTGCAAGTTGTGAGTCACCTTGGGTCCCATTCTTGGAGAAAGGTAGCACATTAATTAATTAATTAATTAAGTTTGTGGCTGGAGTGAATTGAATGGCAATGCGCAGGCCAAGCCAGCCAGCCAGCTTTTGCCTTGGCTCCTGACCCCCTGTGAGGACATTTCAACATGCTGGGGGTCTGCGGACCATATGTTAAGAACCACTTGACTAGACCTTTCTTTTAAGGCAGAGTTGGGAAACTGGGAGGTTCAGGGGCTAATTTATGCCCCAGGACCATCTAGGGGGTCAGAGGGATTACCAAAAATAAATAAATAAATAAATAAATAAATAAATAAATTAAAATGAATTAAAAAAAAACCCATCACATCCCAAGGTAGCTGGAAGTCCACTTCTGGTTCTCAAAAATGGGTGGATATTTATTTTTTGAAGTTGAAGGGTTCAGGGAGTCCTTGCCATCTGCTTAAGAGGTCAACAGTTGTACTTGGAAGCTTCCAAGAAGCAAGAGTTAATCCTTTCTTGTTGCGCAGAATAAAGCCCAGTTTGGGGGTTCTGGAGAGTCAAAGCCCATAAAAACATCCTGGGAAGGGGTCTACGCTATATGGCCCCAGGGTCACACCCCTGTCCTATGTCAATTGTAGAATGGGGGGCCAACCCCTGGGAAAATCCCATTGATCCCTTGAGTCTACTTTAGTTGAGACTGACACTAAGGCCCCATCTACATGAGGAAAAACCAAACCCCTCTTACCTGCCCTGTATCCCAAATTCGCCACAGCATCAATGTGTGGCCATGATTTTTTGGACCTTGACACTGCCGTGAATCAAGATAGCAGCCATGTTGTTTTTTGCACAGGGGGGCCATCGGCGGAGACACTGCTCGAAAGCGAGACCCGGCATCGCCCGGAGACAATGTGGAGGGCAGCCATGGTGAGGAAGAGGAGGACAGAGATGCCAACCTTTCACCCATCCGGCGGCTGCCCTCCATGTTGTCTCTGGGCAATGATATTTATTTTTTAAAATAAATAAATAAATTAAAAAGGCACACAATCGCTGGCGCTTACAGGTGCTTGATGGAAAGCCAGCACCTGCGCACATTCAATCAATCAGGCAGTCAGCTCCACCCTCTCCCAACAATGGGAGGATTCATGCTGTTGTCCCAATGAGCATGTATGCGCATTTCCTATGTGGCTTTTAAAAAAAGTTTAGGGAAAGCTGCAAAGACTTATGTAGTTTTTGGTGTTCTTGCCCCCCCCCTTCCCAATACGTTGAATCGCCATGGGATCCCGTACAACAGAACACAGCCCCCTCACATTCTGTGAGGTTTGTTTTCATTGTATAGACGGGCCCTAAGACTGGGGCCACTTCACAAAGGAAGCTGATTGGGTGACCCTGGGCCAGCAACATGCTCCATCTCTCTCTCTTTCCCACCTCACAGGGTTGTTGTGGGGACCTTCCTGAGAAATGTTGAGCTTTTTTTCTTTTTTTTAAAAAAAGAGGGAAATTAAACAACTATCTGAAATCTTAGTTTTTATGCTGCGACACCCCCCCCCCACAACAGCATAATATGCTGTGGGATTTTTATGTGCTTGTGCGCGTGTGCAGCCTACTGACAGAAGTTTGAATGTAAATGTTATGCTATGTGTAATTTACATAATGGCCTAGTTGCCATGACACCATGCACATAAAAATCAATCAATAAATAAGTGGAATTGGTGTCAATGGAAATTTTGCACAAACGTGAGGGGTAAAGCATGACCTGCTCATTTGGGAAGGACAATTTCCTTTGCCTCTTATTTGACGCTTTCCCCAAACCATCTCCTGCCCTCCTCATTTCTTTTTTAAAATAAATAAATAAATTCCTTGCCTGGAAGAGAAGGACGTGGCTTTTGAATGAGAACCGATCATACGCCTGTGTTGATTTCATTTAGGAATCAGATTCGTAACAAGAAGCGTTTCTCCTTTTATCAGACTGATGGGGATCTTTAGCCTCTTCAAGAAAGGCTGTCTCCCGGCCTCCCAATGGCACATCCCAGCCACGCAGGCCCAGAGGAAGGAAGGATTTGGTCATGGTCGGAGAAGAGAAACGCATTTGCAGATGAGCTCGCCGAAGTGTAATGACCATTATCTGATGAAGCGAGGGAGGTCATTTCATAAGTGAATAGTAATTTGTCCAGGGTATTTCATATCCGCGGATAATAAGAGGGACGTGATCGGCTGTTCAGTGTGGCTTTTGCATGGTTGCACGGAATATTGTTCAACTTGGCGACTACTGTGCAACAGAAGGCAAGGTGGAGCCAAACCAAAGGCCAGGTCATATTGGTGGCTTATGTTGGCGTAACTGGGGGGTCCGCTGGAGCAAGTACTTTTGTACTTACTGCTTTGAGTCCTGCTCTTGGGTAAAAAGTGGGATATAAATATAAAGACTGGAATTCTACATGGTCTACTTAGTCCTCCTTTATGGATCTGACTCATGGGTCACCTATCGCCACCACCTACGACTTCTCGAACACTTTCATCAGCGCTGTCTATGCACAATCCTAAATATACACTGGACTGTCTATGTGACAAATATTGCTGTCCTTGAGCAAGCAGGGATCACCAGCATTGAGGCCATGATATTGAGAACGCAGCTGCGCTGGGCAGGGCACGTTTCTAGGATGGAGGACCATCACCTCCCCAAAATACTACTCTACGGTGAACTCGCCATGGGTCCGCGTAAGAGGGGAGCTCCATAAAAGCGATACAAGGGCTCCCTGAAACAATATCTCAGGCTCAGACAAATTGATCACCAACAGTGGTCCGCCTTGGCCTCACATCGGGAGGCATGGATACACACTATCCACAATGCTGCAGCCTTATTTGAGAACTCACACCGAACAAGTCTTGAAGAGAAACGACAACGCAGAAAGAATCACAACCCAAAAACATCACCCAAGGAGACCTTCTGCTGTGCTTTTTGCAACCGGACTTGTTTATCTCGGATTGGCCTTTTTAGTCATCAGCGTGCTTGCAGAAAGCATGGGATGAGTCCTTCCTGAATCTTCGTTTGTGAAGAAAAGCCAGAGAGAGAGAGAGAGAGAGAGACTTAGTGATGTATGTATAACTAACTAAGTAACTAAAGCATAACTAAGTCATGTATGCATAACTAAGTTATGTATGTGTAACTAAGTAACATCTCCAAACCTATATTACTTGGCATCAGTCACACCAAGAGAAGGAGGTCCATTCTGCTAGCAACTGGGACATGGCTGGATGAAGTTTCCACCCCCGCTTCTGTGGACCAGTGAGACTGTGACCTGGAACTGTGACAAGGGAGCAGCCTCACTTGCTGATCAGAGGGTGTTGGAGACATCATCCACTCATGCTCCGATCCCCAGCAGAATGGGCCTCCTTCTCTCAGTGTGCATTGAGAACAGGCAGCTGGAAAGACCCCCTGGGGTCCTGCCTCCACTGCTTGTCTCAATGAGCAACCATGACTGGGAGAGCACTACAGATGGCATTTTCCAGAGCTCTAATCTGCAGTGCCTTGGGAGCCCTTCAGATGGAGTGCTGCTTGTTTGAAAAAGGTATTTGGGGGTCATGTTTGGTAGTTAATAACTGTAAACATGAACCCCAAAAATTGTGAGACTATAGGTCTGGCTTAAAGGGTTCTAACTATGGAGGCCAGCCATTGTCTTACAAATAGGAATAGGGAGGTCTCATCTGTTCCTTCCTAAATTCAAGTTACTCCCTCTCAAGGCTTCAGTGGAACTGAGAGGTGAAACCAGTGATCTCCAGCCTTGGTACCTACCCAACCTCTCAGGGAACCAGCATGGTGCAGGGACTATGACTCAGGAGACCAGGTTTTGAATCCCTGCTTGGCCATGGACCTCAGAGGAAGGCAATGGTGGCAACCTCCTCTGAACACATCTTGCCAAGAATACCTGTGATAGGTTCACCTTGGGGTTGTCATAAATTGGCAATGACTTGAAGGCACACTACAACACCCCTTTCTCCTCAGCTTACTTCAGTTGCTGCAAAATGATTTCAAAGTGTAAAAGTAGTTTGCAAGGGAGAGGAGCAATGAGGAGAGGAGAGGGCAGGATCTTGCCCTTCCCAGGAAGCTCAGGCAAAAGCAAACTGCAGAAAAATTTCCTAGCTTGTCTGTTCTTCTGCATTAACAACTTTTGCCATCTTGACCACACTCGGATGTTGCTTGTCTGCATATGTTCCAGGTTTCATCAGTGAAATGTTGGAGAGTACATGATGCTGGTGGGGTAGGCCAAGACATCTGTAGCATCCATTGTTCTTCTTTCTTGAAGCCAAAGGAAGGCATGACATCGCTCAAGAGCAATGCAGTCAGTGAGAAGGGGTGGGGGGGAGAGCCAGCGTGAGAAAGGTGCCCCTGGCCACTGCTGTGTCTCTCTTGGAATGAACAGCAAGGGTGGGTGGGTGTGGGGAGAATCAAAACTTTTAAGGTATATGAACTGTGAAATTAAATCGAAATACTCAAATAAGGAATCACATAACAACATAAGCAAAGATGTTTACCAGGGCTTGAAGTTAAATACAGATTTTTTCATAAAACCCAAATACAGAATGCAATAAAGTTCTGTGGAATGTTAAATATAATTTACAGTGGGGGTGGATAGAACACACACACACACACTCACACACACACACACACACACAGAGCTGTCGTAAACCTTCTTTTGTGGTATCATTGACTTGAGAAAAAGAAAGCAGGCAGGCAATGTTAGGACAAATCAGGGTTTTCTGAGGAACTTTGTTCATATTCATGATGAGTGTTTTAAAAATCTCAACCTGTATCAGCTACACAGTTAAGCATACTTAACTAAGTACAGTACTGTAACTTCTTTTGGTCCAACCTCCCACTCCAAAGGGGGGGGGAGCGCCTGGTGGAAACATTGACTTCTGCTCTGATTGTTGACAGTGTGGACCTCCTTCTCCACTTACAGCTGATGTGTGTGTGTGTGTGTGGTAACAATGGTGGCAATAATGCCACAATTGTTGCCAAGTAGAGATTGTGGATACAGAATACAGAATATGGGACAGTTACCTAGGTTTACTTAGAATCATAGAATCATAGAGTTGGAAGAGACCACAAGGGCCATCCAGTCCAACCCCCTTCTGCCATGTAGGAATACACAATCCAAGCATTCCTGACAGGTCACCATCCAGCCTCTGTTTAACAGCCTCCAAAGAAGGAGACTCCACCACACTATGAGGCAGAGCATTCCACTTCTGAACAACTCTTACTGTCAGGAAGTTCTTCCTAATGTTTAGGTGGAATCCCTTTTCCTGTACTTTGAACCCATTGCTCCACATCCTAGTCTCTGGAGCAGCAGAAAACAAGCTTGCCCCATCTTCAGTATGACATCCCTTCAAATATTTAAACATGGCTATCATGTCCCCTCTCAACCTACTCTTCTCCAGACTAAACATACCCAGCTCCCTAAGCTGCACCTTGTAGGGCATAATGGCTTCCAGACCTCCCATCATCCTGGTCGCCGTCCTCTGGACACGTTCCAGCTTGCTAATATCCTTCCTGAATTGTGGTGCCCAGAACTAGACACAGGATTCCAGGTGATGTCTGACCAAAGCAGAATACAGGTTTGGGGGGCGGCCGGGCCAGGAGAGGGTACTTAGTTAAGTAACTGATATAAAATATTGGCCCTCCTTTGTCTCTTACGAGCAAGAGCTAATTAGGATGGGAGTTAGCAACACAAGTGCTGTTAGCAGAAACTCTTCTCCTTAGAATTGAGAGATGCAATGGGTAAGGGTGGCTGCAGCCAGATGGACCATTTCCAGAGACACAGCAACATGCCTCTGGATACCAGCAGCTGGGAAACCAGTGGTGGCGGGCAGATAGCTTCCATGTCAGTGGAACACTGCCTAACAGTAGGGCCAGTCTTTCTTCCAGCTGCTCCTCATAGTGATGGCAGCTGGTTAAAGGAGCTGTCTGAGGCGCTGAAGCTATTTTGGAGATAGGGTTCAACACTTTGGAGCACTTTCCAATTGCAGCTTAAAGCCGTGTGAAGATTCACCACCCACCCACCCACCCACCCGCAGCCACAGTGGGAAACACTGTTCATGTCTTAAGGCATGGTATTCGCCACTGGAGGAAACAGAATGCTGGATTTGTTGGGCCTTTCAGTTTGGACTCACTGACCTCACCTTGTGTTCTTCTAAGTGCTTTAGCAGAAGCCCTATTGCTTGTTACAGCACCCAGAGAAGAGTAGGTGCGCACGGTAAGTACATTAGACAGGGCCTTCTGTGCACCTTAACAGTAGAGTGCCTTTCCAAGGAAAGTCATCCTTGCAAGACATTCTGGTGGCCTACCAAACCTATTATTTTGCACAGCTTTTGTTGATGAATGTTGCTGTCCTTGAGCCAGCAGGGATCACCAGCATTGAGGCCATGATATTGAGAACACAGCTGTACTGGGCAGGCCATGTTTCTAGGATGGAGGACCATCGCCTCCCAAAAATAGTACTCTATGGTGAACTCGCCACGGGTCAGCTCAAGAGGGGAGCTCCAAAAAAGTGATACAAGGACTCCCTGAAGCAGCATCTCAGGCTCGGCCAAATTGATCACCAACAATGGTCCGCCGTGGCCTCACATCGGGAGGCATGGAGACGCACTATCCACAATGCTGCAGCCTTATTTGAGAACTCACGCCAAACAAGTCTTGAAGAGAAACAACAACGCAGAAAGAATCACAACCCAAAAACATCACCCAAGGAGACCTTCTGCTGTGCTTTCTGCAACCGGACTTGTTTATCTCGGATTGGCCTTTTTAGTAATCAGCGCGCTTGCAGAAAACGCGGGATGAGTCCTTCCTAAATCTTCGTTTGCGAAGAAAAGCCAGAGAGAGCTTTTAAAATATAGGCATTTACAGTGGTTTTCAGTCTGTTTTGAATGTCTTTCATTTGTTGTACATCACTTTGGGAGACTTAGCAAGAAGAAAAAAGCAATTCTAATAAGAATGAAAGAAATTCAACTTTACACAATCCAAGTTATTTTCTGCCTGTGATGGAAACGCTTAACTACAACCACCCCCCTTCGTTAAAATAGGAAAAAATCCACATGGGCATTTTTTTCTTGGGCAAGCCTCTTTGAGATGAAGCTGTTGTGTGTTTGGGGTATTCCTATCCACCCCTAGACAAATGGATTGCTTTGCCTCAAAGCTCATATCTTGCTCTTACTCTCATGCCATTAACCATTCCCCAAATCTTCCACATAGTCATAGCGTAACCACAGGCTGGGGCATTTCCAGTGGAGGGAAACCAAGATTGGAAAGGGTCTGAAAACCAAAGACCCATAATTAACAGGAGAAGGAACTGGCTATACTGTCTCTACTTCTGGGCACCAGAGTTCAAGAAGGATATTGACAAACTAGGACGTGTCCTGAGAAAGACGACCAAGATGACCAAAGGTCTGACAACCAAGTGTTATGAGGAATGACTTGGAGAGTCGGGTATGTTTAGCTTGGAGATGGTTGAACACAAATGAATGGATTCAAGAAAAGAGATTCCACCTGAAGATTAGGAAGAACTCCTTGACTGTAAGAGCTATTTGATAGTGGAGTAGACTGCTGTGGAAGGTGGTTGACTCTCCTTGATTGGAACTTTTTAAATGACATGTAAATCATCAGGGACACTTGAGCTGTGTACTCCTGCATTAGGAGGTGGTTGGACTTCACAAAAATTTCATTGGGGGGGGGGGAATGAACTTGTACAGAGGGACAATGCCTCATTTGACCTTCCTCCATATCTACTCCCCTGCCACTGAACAACATCTGGAGAGCCACACAATTCCCACCCTGTGGGATTTATAAAATCTGATTTAGTGGACACTGAAAGCAAATAAATAAATAAAAATAAAATAAAATTCTTACACCTATCTCAATGTCCTTACTATTAGCATTTAAACTAATAGCATTTACTATTAGCATTTAAACTGGCCTTCCCAGAATAACTTCCCGGTTCAAGTGGACTGATTGCTACCCACCCCCTTGCCGTTGTTGCTTTTATTTATTTATTTATTTATTTATTGTATTTTATCTTTGTTTTAACTCTCTATTTGTTTAATTTAGTTTTAAGGGGTGGGAGGGTAGGATGGGGAAGGACTGTTTTAACTTGATGTTGTTTTAATCTTGCTGTAAGCCGCCCTGGTTGCCGAGCAGAGGGGCGGGTTAAAAATAAAAATTTATTATTATTATTATATAAACTGTCCTAAGGGTTTCAAGAGGCTTCATCTGCTGCCACCCAAATCACCTTAAAGATCTCCTTATGATTCCTACATAGCCGAGTTCTGCTGTCAGTAAAGAATGTGTTCAAATTGGTTTAATTGTCCTTCTGGACATTTTGGTCCCCGAACTGTACAGTTTTATCCAAGGCAATCGCCAGGCGATTATTTCTTGACAACTCTCTCCATCCTCTCTCTCTCCCTGCCAACCCTGGGCACCCCTGACATTAACTCCCTGCATTGACAAGCTCAGAGGAAGGCAATCTGGGTGTCACAGCTTGTGGCTTCCAAGTCACGGCTGGTGTACTTGTGGTAGCGTCGGACAGATTCATTAAGAGACACTCATCAAGAAGAAGCTCATTTGCGGAATTGCCTTCGGAAGGCAGAACTCGAAACGCTGGGCGCCTTCTGCAGTTTCTGTCTTCTGAAAAGGCTGGTTAACTCCCATCTTTTGTTCGGCTCTTAATGGATAACATCCAATTAGGGACATTTGCAGGTGCAAGCCCACCTTATGCTTTGTTATTGTTGTGTGCCTTCAGGTGTTGTTCTCTGCCTATGGCAACCC
Source organism: Gambelia wislizenii (assembly GCA_030847615.1). Classification (NCBI taxonomy): domain Eukaryota; kingdom Metazoa; phylum Chordata; class Lepidosauria; order Squamata; family Crotaphytidae; genus Gambelia; species Gambelia wislizenii. The sequence goes on from JAUMIR010000012.1 coordinate 4,408,385, forward strand.
TATCATGGGGCTTTCTTGGCAAGATTTGTTCAGGGGAGTTTGCCATTGCCTTCCTCTGGGGCTGAGAGAGTGTGACTTCCCCAAGGTCACCCAGTGGGTTTCCATAGCTGAGCAGGGATTCCAACTTTGGTCTCCCAGGGTCCTAGTCCAACATTCAAAACATTACACCATGCTGCCTCTCAAATATAAGAGGTTTTGGCAACATTTATTCAGAGGAGGTTTGTCATTGCCGACCTCTGAAGGTGGGAGTAAGATTTCTCCAAGGTCACCCAGTGAGTTTCCATGGCAGAACAGGGATCTGTACCCTGACCTCCCAGCATCCTAACCTAATACTCAAAGCAGTAACTCCACACTAGTTTTGTTGCTATATGCCCGTGACTCTTAACCTTTTCTTTACCAGGGACCCTCTTTAAATATTTTTGTTACCACAGACCCCCAAGACCTTAACTCAAGATTTAAAACCATAATAATAATAATAATAATAATAATAATACACATTAGCAAAGGCATATAGTGCATTTGGAAGACTTTACAAAAGAGTCTGGAGTAATAAACACCTGAGACGAAGCACAAAAATCAGTATGTATAGAGCCATTGTACTGTCTATTCTCCTTTATGGATCTGAAACATGGGTCACCTATCGCCACCACCTACGACTCCTCGAGCGCTTTCATCAGCGCTGTCTATGCACAACCCTAAATATACACTGGACTGACTATGTGACGAATGTTGCTGTCCTTGAGCAAGCAGGGATCACCAGCATTGAGGCCATGATATTGAGAACACAGCTGCGCTGGGCAGGGCACGTTTCTAGGATGGAGGACCATTGCCTCCCAAAAATAGTACTCTAAGGTGAACTCGCCACGGGTCAGCGTAAGAGGGGTGCTCCAAAAAAGCGATACAAGGATTCCCTGAAAAAACATCTCAGGCTTGGCCAAATGGATCACTAACAGTGGTCCGCCCTGGCCTCACATCAGGAGGCATGGAGACACACTATCCACAATGCTGCAGCCTTATTTGAGAACTCACGCCGAACAAGTCTTGAAGAGAAACGACAACGCAGAAAGAATCACAACCCGGAAACATCACCCAAGGAGACCTTCTGCTGTGCTTTCTGCAACTGTACTTGTTTATCTCAGATTGGCCTTTTTAGTCATCAGCGCGCTTGCAGGAAAGCGTGGGATGAGTCCTTCCTGAATCTTCGTTCATGAAGAAAAGCCAGAGAGAGATTACTACTACTACTACTACTACTAATAATAATAATAATACGATAACACCATCCATTAAACCTTCCCTCAGCGGCACTGGAGGGGAAGGGAAGACTTTTCTCCTGCTTCTTCCTGCAAGTTTGTGGCTGGAGAAGACTGAACGGCAATTCGCCCTGGTGGCACACAGCACTGCAGCCACAACATTGTGAGCTCGATCCTGCAGGGCTCCAAGGCAGACTCAGCCTTCCAGTCAGTAAAATGAGCATCCAGCTTGTTGGGGGCAATTAGCATAAACATTGTAAACCGCTTAAAGAGTGCTTTGCACTGATAAGCAGTATAGAAATATAAATGCTGTTGCTCTTGCAATTGCTATGTGCAGGCCAAACCAACTGAACAGTCAGCCTTTGCTTTGGCTCCTGTCACTGAAGGGAGGAGCTGAGCTGAGAGTTCTTCAAGCTTTCACAGACCCCCTGTGAGGACATTGTGTCCCCCTGGGGGGTCTGCAGACCACAGGTTAAGAACCACTGGTTATATGCCTTCAAGCTGACTCCCACTTATGGTGACTCTCTCCTAAGATGTTATTTCCTTAAATCATATCTTTTCTTATTTCTGAGGATCTCAGGGCAGCGTACAGATATCCTGCAACTGTCCTGATTCAGCAGGGACAGTCCCTATGAATTGTTTGCCATCCCAGTTTTTCAGCTGCTTTTACAATGTCCTAGCTTCTCTCTCCTACTACTACTTTCCTCCTTTGTCCTCAGTTTACTTCAATTGGTGCAAACTGAGTTCTAAGTGCCAAAGTAGTTTGTACTCAATTAACTCAGCAGATGGCAGAGGAGAGGAAGGGGCAGAATAATCTTGCCCTTCCCAGGAAGCTCAGGCAAAAGCAAACTGCTGCAGCCTCTCCAACCTTGAGAATTCTTCCTCATTCATAACTTTTGCCATTTTGACCACACTCAGATGTTGCTTGGCCACATGTGTCTAGGTTTTCATCTGTGAAATGTTGGCACCAGATCGCATCTGATCTTGGAAGCTAGGCAGGGTCAGCCCTGGTTAGTACTTGGATGGGAGACCACCAAGGAAGACCAGGTGCTGGAGGCTCTATTTCAGAGGAAGGAACTGGCAAAACCACTTCTGAGGATTCCTTTCCTACAAAATCCCTATGGAATTCATGGGGTCGGTATAAGTCAACAGACGACTTGAAGGCACACACATAAAAACAAAAATCAGGCATCATGTTGAAAAAATAGCTGGAAGAAGGGTGAAAAACCCTTGCATTTGTAGAGGTGAAATTTGGCCCCTTGAAAGTGAGCATTTCATCTTGAAAAATAATTCTGTGAAAATGCACTGCAGCCTGATACGTTAATTTAATAATTAATTCATTCCCCATTTAAACACTTTCTGCTTCCAAAATGGCTAACGACAATTAAAAAGAAATCTAGTAAATACATCCGACTCCAATTGAAAAATATAGCTATGAAAATTAGAAACTAGATGCACAGAGGCACAAGGTATTAGTGGAAATGTCAATCAAAAGAGAACAGGCAAAGCAGAGAAATAAACCATTAAATATGTATATAAAAAAAGGTTGGTGGATAGAATTGTAGGATCACAGAGTTGGAAGGGGTCACAAGAGCCATCTCATCCATCCAACCCCCATGCAGGAATACCCCAAGCTACAGCCCAACTGATGCTCCAAAGATGGAGAGTCCATCACCCTCCAAGGCAAACTATTTCACTGTTGAAAAGTTCTTACAATAAAAGTGTTCTCACTAATATTTAGGTGGAATCTCTTTTCTTGTAATTTGAATCTACTGGTTTGTGTTCTAGTTCCTGGAGCAGCAGAAAACAAGTTCCCTCCATCTTCTACCAGACATCAGGTATGTAAAGATGGCTACCTTGTTGCATCTCAGTCTTCTCTCCTCCAGGCTAAACATCTCCAGCTCCTTCAGTCATTCCTTATGAGGTTTGGTTTCCAGACCTTTGATCCTCTTGGTCACCTTTCTCTGGACACATTCCAGCATGTCAATATTCTTCTTGAATGGGAGAGGTTTTAGGCTCCCATCCAAAAGTTAACAAAGAAAGTTACACCTGAGTGTCCCTGAAGTAAATATTCCATAGCTAAGATCCCACAAGCAAAAAGGCCATTACTCTGGTTGATATCCAACCAGCCTCAGTGGAAAGGGCTGGCACCTGGAGAAAAACCTCTGATGAAAATCTTATACAGAGGGGTAAAAAGAAAAGCCAATGTGATTCTAGGCTGCATCAATAGGAGTGTAGTGTTTAGACTGAGGGAAGTGATGGTACCACTCTATTCTGCTTTGGTCAGACCTCACCTCGAATATTGTGTCCAATTCTGGGCACCACAATTCAAGAAGGATATTGATAAGCTAGAACATGTCCAGAGGAGGACAACCAAAATGGTGGGAAGGCTGGAAGCCAAGCCCTATGAGGATATTGATAAGCTGGAACATGTCCAGAGGAGGACAACCAAAATGGTGGGTGGGCTGGAAGCCATGCCCTATGAGGAGCGGCTTAGGGAGCTGGGTATGTTTAGCTTGGAGAAGAGACTGTGAAGAGGCAACATAATAGTCATGTTTAAATATTTGAAGGGATGTCCAACTGTGGATGGAGCAAACTTGTTTTCTGCTGCTATAGAGACTAGGACACGGAGCAATGGATTCAACCTACAGGAAAAGAGATTCCACCTAAACATTAGAAGAACTTCCTGACAGGAAGAGCTGTTTGACAGTGGACTACGCTGTCTCCGAGTGTGGTGGAGTCTCCTTCTTTGGAAGTTTTTCATAGAATCTGGATGGCCATCTGTTGGTTGTGTATTCCTGCAAGCCAGGGGGTTGGACTGGATGGCCCTTGTGGCCCCTTCCAACTCTATGGCTCTATGAATTCAATGACCCCCTGAGATTAGATCCACTAGCCTCTGCTGATGGTGCTGTCTGCTCTGACTGGTAGCCTCTCTCTAGGGTCTCAGAGAGAGAAAGATCTTTCTCCTGTATTGAATGATCCCTGATCATTCTGACAGGTGTGAACCCAGGACTTTCTGCATGAAGGAGGTGGTTGCTTCACAATGCAAGCTGAAAGTGCTGTCCAATATAAGTCTAAGCAAGTCTAAGATTCTATGTGGTGCTGGCAGAATACACCAGTAAGGGACTGCATAGATGCAGCCAAGCTTGCACACACAAATACACTGAAACTAAATTCATTTTTAGCCTGTGCAGAAGGAGCAGGAGGGTGGGAGATGGTGAGCCACACTGTTTTGACCACAGTCTGGTCGGAAAACTCAGGCAACTGGGGGGAAGGAAGTGAATCCTTTGTGCCATGAAGTCCCAGGTGCATCATGTACTGGGCCGAATTTGAGCTTACAATTTGGGATTAAAGTAAATCCTAGTATTTTTCTGCATGCGTGCCCTACTCTCCGGCTCCCGGAGACTGCTGGGTAACTGCTTATTATCCCGCGGTTCCACTCCAGCGCCCTCCCCAATAAAACTTTTCATATCCTTATAAACGAACTCGATTGCCGTGTTATAAACATTTACACTGTGCTAACAGATCATCTCCGCACATCGGAATTGGCTAAATTCCCTTTTCCAGATGAATATATTGAAGGAGATTAGAGATATGATAGCTTTTCAGATTGCTGAACCCAGAGAAATTAGTTTAGTGAGCATTTACAGAGGCTAAATTGGAACCATTAAATAGTGGATTAAATTGATGGTGGTTTCATTGTCTGTCCTTCGGTACTGCTGTAAAATCAATTAGCCGTCACTATTCCATTCTCCATATAGTGAGATTGCCAGCCTGCTAGGAACTGCGGAACCTCACAGCAGCGGCAAGGAGTGTGAAAATACACCTATTAGGTGATGTGGCATGAAATAATATCACAGGGTAGAAGGCCCGGTGAGATTTATCCCAGCCTTATCTCGACTTTAACAGAGAGGGGACGGACAATATTCTTGAGGTGACACTCATCTCCTAAGAACATGGGTGTACAGCGATGCTCTCTCGACTGACAATTATTATGACATCGTTCTTCTTCATCGGATATATATATATATATATATATATATATGGCATTAAGAAAATGAATTCTACCTGGACCATCATCCTCAAATCTGTACTAGCCCATAAGACAGAGCAGATCATATTATTTCCCCCCGATTCCACCCCCACCCCTCCAAAAAAAAAAAACCCATCCACCTAGATGCTTTGGTTAATCCTGGCTCTGTCAACCTGGACTGGAAATCCGCTTAAATTTTTAATTATTTCCCCATGGGCAGGCCGGTGTGGGGCAGGACATTAAGCTCCAGCTTTTCAGACCCCAATCTCACCTTGAACAGCCAGTGTGCCAAATCACAGAATCATAGAATCATAGAGTTGGAGGAGATGACAGGGGTCATCTAGTCCAACCCCATTCTGCCATGCAGGAATACACAATCAAATCATCCCAGACAGATGGCCACCCAGCCTCTGCTTAAAAACCTCCAAAGCAGGAGACTCCACCACACTGTGAGGCAGAGCATTCCACTTCCGAACAGCTCTTATTGTTAGGAAGTGAATTTGCAATAATGTAGAGGAATCTCATCTAAACAAGTCCAGGGAGACCATGGTTTGAATCCCTGCTCAGCTATGGAAACCCGTGGGGGACCTTGGGCAAGTTACACTCTCTCAGTCTCAGAGGAAGGTCAAACCCTCTAGGAACAAATCTTGCTGAGAAAACTCCATAGTAGATTTGCCTTAGAGCCTCTGTAGGTTGGAAATGATTTGAAGGCACACAACAACACAGCTGAATTTACTCTTTTTGTTCTTTGCAGAAGTCGGAATTTTTAATGGCCTCTCAGTGACCAAAATCCTTTACAAACCCCACCTTTTAAGCAATGCAGCCCTCCAACATAGCCATTTTTGTGTTGCCGGAGAGTGGGACAATCAGCAGAGATCCCTCCAGTTATTTCTTGTCACTGGAGGCACTGCAAGGATGTCATCTGCAGGGATCTCTTGAGGATCCCACAAGTCTCTGTGGATGCCTGTTGCAAGACATCTAGCAATAGGAAAATAGCTGTATGCACCTCTCCTGATCCCCTGATTCTACAGTTCTGCAATTCTAGACTAATCTAGTTTATTGAGCAGAGCAGATTGTTTGGCCAGATCAAATTCTTCTCTGCATCCGGACTAGCAATGTGGCTTTCAAGGGCTAGTCCAAGACATTTTGATGCCTGAGGTGGAACACCAATTGGTGACCTTCCACAGGCACTATACTCTTGCACCCTATGGCTATAATGCTCAAGATGCATTGTTTGCTATGCTCACAATGCATTAAACCTAAAGCCAGCCAAAATCTTTTGGGACTTGAAGCAGAAAATCCCACAACCACCTCGCCTCATCTCTGGTACTAAAAGGAGAATAATGAGACAAACAATTTGCAGCCTATTCATGATAACTAAAATCTCCTCCCACCCCACTATTGCTCCCACTAGGCCTCTATACAAGACTTCATTTCTGGCACATGGAGGGAGAGGTGTTCTTTCGGGTACTGAGGTCTCAAGCCATTTAAGGCTTCAAGTGTCATCACCAATTCAGACTAGAGGTGCAGCCAGCACCATTCCTTTAGAACCAGTGTCATATAATTCCTATAAGATGTTCTGGTCAGAAATCTAGTGGCTGTGTTTTGCACAAACTGCAGCTTCTGCTTCATCATCATGGACAGCCCCATGTTGTATGCATTGCAGTAGTCCAATTAGGAACTTACCAGTGCCTGAATTGCTGAAGCCAGCTTGTTCTTGTTGTTGTTTTTATTGCTGCTGCTGCTGTTGTTTTCCTCCACGGAGTCCTATTCTTCCAGTTCACTGTGGCACAGAGGTGACCCTGGTCTTTCAAATACGGTGCCAGTGCAGTGGATGTTCTGGCAGGTTCTTCTAAGTGGATGAGGTTTCATGTACAGTCCGAGTAGCAGACTGCCTATCAGCTGTTCAAAGACCACCTCTGAGTATGGAGAGACCATTAATCAGAAGGCTGGCTGTCAACATATGAATTGGCCATGCCCACTTTGTGGAATAGTTGTGATATGGAAAGGTGAAGGGGCTAGCTAAACCCATGAAATGACAGAACTTCAAGGTAGATCACGCCCTTATGCAGTTAGTCTCATGGCCTTCTGATGGCCATCCCATAGGTAAGGTCAACCATCTCATGAAAATGACGTGTTGGAGTGACCTCTGAAAATGGAGTGTTGGATCAGATAGGCCTATGGTCATGATAATTCTTTCCCCCCATATTTCTCTCCCCTCACCCCTCCTCCTCTTCCTCTTTCCCCTTCTGCTTCCATTGTTATGCTACTCATATGGATGACATTTTACAAAGCATGAGAGCACAACCTCTTTGGCCCTAGGACACGAGATGATCCACAGACTCTTGAATCGGTAGAGCTTCCAGATCATTTGTGGGCTTCAGCGCTTTTGCGGGCTATCAATGAGCACATTTTGTAGGAAGGAACACTCCAAATTCTGAAGACCTCCTCTCTTGCTCGCTCGCTGATAGTTACTGTGTTACCAAGGGTAAATGTTTGTTGAATAGGTATATTCCAAGCTCAAGGAAACAGAGAAGGTCTTTTTCTGAGAGGGTCACGGTTTTGCCAGCACCTGGACATATGGAAAGATCCTCTTGAAATGCCTGCATAACCAGGACTCTCTTTTTCCTGCCTGGTTGGCAGGGGGAGGTACAAGGAGACCTTGTTGTTAATTGAGATTTCTGCCCATCTATTTTCTGTACCTCTCATGCATTGGGAAGACGTTATTTCTCTTTGCCATATAAATCGGTCACCATCATTGGCTTAAATGTACTCCACTTTCTCCTTTTGCAGGAATATCAGAAGCACCAGAGGGAAGAACAAGGGAGTTCATACGGGGGGGGGGGAGGGTTAGTTGAGGGCATTCGCCCCCCAAATAAAAATTCTGCCCTCCCCCCACTAAAATTTCCTTCCAAATTTCTAGCATTGCAGTGAGTTAAAACTTCAGCCCAACTTTTGGAAATACAGTTTAGGCCTCCAAAGAAAAGGGGCTGGCAAAGTGACCTAGGAAATGTGAACATGGCAAGTAGAAGAGTTCTAGGTGGGAATGATTTTCAAGGTCTCCTTCTCTCCAATGCTAGAAATTTGGGACTGAAGGGAAATTTCATTGGGAGTCAGAATTCTTACTGGAGGGGCTGTCTTCCTTTTGGCTGCACCCTGATAAAGCAAAGTGTCTTTTTGGTGGTTACACTCCTGGGAAAAATTCAGTCTGGGGTTGTAGAGCATTGGCAATGATTTGTGAGTTCTAATATACACTTTGTGGGAAAGGGTACCAAGAAGAAAAAACAAACCTGGGTGTGCTCAACAACTGACACTACCCCACCAGATGTTCACAGTTGGATTGGGATGTAAAATGGACACATGCAGTGACATGCACAATGTTCTCCAAGAGAACAGGATTCAGTGATTATTTCCCGTGGTCCTTTCATGCTGCATAACTATAGGGCTATCATTCCACTTTGTCATGGTTGCATGAATCCTCTGGGATCCTGGGCCTTGTAGTTTGGGGAGGTACTATAGTTATCTGGCTGAGAATTCTAAATGCCTCTCTCCCTGAACTGCAAATCCCAAGATTCCACAGGATGGAACCATGGCAGTTAAAGTGGAGTCACAGCACTATGATTCTGTAGTGTGAAAGGGTTCCTGTTCATATGGACTGTTAAACACAGACGTGTGTGCTCTCCCTTTTAGCTTGTCCTCATGTCAGGGTCATGGGGCCATCTGTGTTATGGAGCCAATCAGCTAAGATGCTATGAGGGCAGGACAAACAGAAAAGGAACATAACAACTCTTTTGCACATGGGGATGTTTGTGAGATTGAATAGGTTTCCTGCATGTGCAAATGAGCCATGCACAGATCAGGGACCACAGATAGAAATTTCATATCAATTTACATCACCTCGGAGACTCTACTTACTAGAGATTTCAATTTAATTTTACTTTTATAATTGTGTATGTTCAGATTATTCGCATTTGGATGGCTTGGTTGTTTTTTTGTGGGGGTAATTCTGCTGTATTAGATTTTTTATTTGTCTCAGCCCCTTTGTTCCCCTGTATTTCTTTTTTAATGATTAGAGTGTACATAGTTGGCAGGACTGTTTGTTTTATTGTTTTATACCTGTATAGCGCTTTGTGCATGAGTGGTGCTAAATAAATAAATAAATAGTAGGGGAGGCAGCTCACCTGTCTTCATCATGGCTGCACACGTGAATAGCTCAGCAGAAATCTAACTGCAAAAACAGAGCTATTCGCAGTTACTTCTTACATTTATCTTCCACCCTTTCTTTGTCTTCTGAGAACATCAAGGGAACAGATTTGGTGTCTACCCTCACCAGGGTACAGATATCATTGGACTAGAAGGGGCATTGCCCCTGGGTTTCTAGCCAAGAGGGCCCTCTATTGCTCTCTGCTCAGCTGTCCTGTTTAAAGCCAGTTAAGTGTCCAGGTGAGCATACCTGTAGTCCACAAGAACTGGCAAGGGAAAGCCAGGCCAGTTTCAAGCCTTACATGGGGTTACAAACAGAAGTATGGTCCAGGCAGTCCAAGGTTCAAAGGGAGAAAGCAGTCCTGGGCAGAGTCCAAAGATGAAAGGGGAGTTGCTGGAAAGATTAGCCCAAAATTATGTAGTGTAGGTCAGAGAGCCAGAAAGCCAGTGATGTCAGACTGGGTTGCACCGAAGTTCAGGAGCTGTTGTTCTGCAGCAACGGAATGGCTTGGGCTGACCTAATTTATTGTTGTTGTGTGCCTTCAAGTCATTTCTGACTTATGGTGGCTCTAAGACAACACCATCCTGGGGTTTTCTTGGCAAGATTTGTTCGGGGGGGGGGTTTCCTTTGCCTTCCTCTGAGGCTGAGAGAGGGTGACTTTCTCAAGGTCACTCAATGGGTTTCCATGGCCAAGTGGGGATTTGAACCTTGGTTTTTAGAGTCATAGTCCAATGCTCAAACCTCTACACCACACGGGTTCTCTGACCTAATTTATACTCAGAGTTAATCAGCCCATCTGGCATCATCAGCTCAGCCTACTGTATTTAAAGTAGACTGGGGTATTGCCTGACCATTTCCTCCTGGTGCTTTAATTTACATAACTTGACAGGGGGAAGTGCCTCTGCGATCTCTTAATGATCTGCAGAGGACACCTGGGATGGATCAGGCTCTGCCTTTGCTGGTGCCATAATATGACTGCTGGTCCTCTCTCAAATCGAAGCCTGTCACCCTGGCTATGTTCTTTCGCTTCTTCATCCTAGGAGGCCCCCATTCCCTCCTCTGGCAGCCAAGATGGTGGTAGTCACTATATGGAACCATTTGTACACCTGGGCCTCTGAACTCTAAGCAGTGCCCCAACTCCCTTCCATTTTATACTCATAACAACCATGAGAGGTAGTTTAGGTTGAGCAGTAGTGACTTGCCCATGATCACCAAGTGCCTTCATGGCATAATAGAGATTGGAACCAAGACCTTCCCAGACCTAGTCCAACACTCTAACAACTACACCACACTGTCTCTCTCATCTCAGCCCCCAATGCAATAGCTTCTGCTACCTGCTATTGTGTGTAGAATTTATGGTTGTCTGTCTCAGAGTTCCATAGCTTAAATCTCTGCACACACAGTTACATGCATTAATTGCACAAAGAAGGAAGCATGGAAATTGGGAGAAGGAACATTAACAAGTTAAGATATGCAGATGACACCAGATCACTAGCAAAAAATAGCAGAGACTTGGAATGACTATTGAGGAATGTCAAGGAAGAAAGTGAAAAGGCAGGATTGCAGCTGAACATTAAGAAAACAAAAATAATGACCGCAGAGGATTTACACAACTCTATAAGTGGGTAACGAAGACATAGAAATAGTTGCAGGTTTTCAATACCTTGCCTCAGTCATTAATCTGAGATCAAATCATGCCTGAACTCTCCCTAGAAGCCAAAATGATTACAATGAGGCTTTCATACTTTGGACATTATCTCATTATGACCTTCAAGATTTCCAGTCATCAGCTGCTCTGCTCATGTCTTGCAAACTCAGGGCAGCCATGGCTTCCCAAGACTCAGCTGTCCTCCCTGAGCTGTAATCAGATTTTTAAAAAAACAAAACAAAAAAAACCCTATTGTATGTTTTAATCTTTTTCTAATTTATATATTTTAATTTACTGTATGTTTTTAATCTTTTATAGTTTAATATTATTTTAAGGAGGGTGGGTGGGCTAGGGTACTGGGACTATGGAGTTTTTATATTGTAAGCCGCCCCGATTGCGTTGCAGAAGGGCGAGATAGAAATAAAATTTTATTTATTATTATTATTATTATTATTCCTTGATCAATTCACCTATACCACTTTAGTAAGCATTATTGTCTTTTCTAATGAGCCACACTGTATCATGATATCTCCATATAAACTATACAAAAATTATGTGTGTATATTTTAAGAAACAGGTCACCCTTCATATGCATGGGACTGGTACCCACTGTTTCAATTATCTGTCGTCCAAAAATATGGTCTCTCCAGGCATTTCCTAGGTCCTCCAGTGTGAATCTATGGTAACTTCTGCTGGAAGTTACCATAGAGCAATGCTGGAGCTGCCTAGAGAGGCATCCTCTCTGGGCATTTCCTAGGTCCTCCAGCGTGACCCTACTGGGTTCACTATTAAGTCTTGGAACATATTCCCCCTGGATACAGCAAGTGACCTGTATGTTATTTTAAAAACAATTAAACAATCTGTAGGGTTAAAGCCAATTGAAATAATTAAAAGACTATATTTTAAAAAATCAACAAAACACTGCAGCACAGCATTAACAGCCCATCACAGTCCATATCTAAAAGCTTGATGTTTCGACTTACCAGTGGAAAGGGAACGAGGAGGGAGCCATTCTAGCCTCCCTAGAGAGGGAGGTTCCAAAGTTTGGGAGCAGCCACCAAGAAAGCCTCTCTCTTGTTCCCACCAAACAAACCTGAGAAGGTGATGGGACAGAGTGAAGGCCCTATCCAGAAGATCTTAGAAGGCTAAGAGGTTCATAGAGGGAGACAGAGCCCTTCAGATAGCCTGGACCCAAGCCAAACAACAGGGTCTTCTTTCTTTATGGGTACACCTGGATCCATCCCATGGGTTGTAAAATCAGGGACCTACAAGTCAAATGTGAAGTAACCTTTAGTGAGCTTTCTTGATACTTACTTGCAATGCCAGAGTTAAACATTTTGCCTTTCAGCTTGAATTCTTAGAGCAAGCTTCCCCCCCCCCGGAATTATGACTGCATTGCACACCCCCTCTGTCCCCTTCCTTGTTAATGGAGGGTGTTGCTTCTTCAATCAATAGCAAGCTCCAGCAATCAGCTCACAAGATCTATCTTGTGCCTTTCCAGTTTTCCTCCATCTATCATCATTACCATGTTTGCCTTGATGAGCATCATGCACTGCGGAAAGCCGGGCCAGCCATGAAATGACACTCGACTGGCATTCGCATAATTATCAGGTCCTCTGTATTAGTCCCCTTGAAAACCTTTTGTGACATGCCATTGTATCCTCCTCATTCTCCTGTGTCGCCTGGCAGATCCACGCCATGCACCCTAAGTGCCTGACAGCCTGTGGGGGCGGGGGGGGCAGGGAGACGGGGATGCAAATGTACTCTTGGCATGAATGGAGAGGAGGAGGACGGATGACAGTGTGCACCTTCGCAAGGAGCCTGACCTTTTACTCCTCTTCCAACTATGCTGGGGCAAATACGTATTTGTAAGGGATTACAATTCAGCTGCTGGAATCCTGTTGGTGTCTTTGTTGAGGCCATGATATTGAGAACACAGCTGCACTGGGCAGGGCATGTTTCTAGGATGGAGGACCATCACCTCCCAAAAATAGTACTCTACGGTGAACTCGCCACGGGTCAGCGTAAGAGGGGCGCTCCAAAAAAGCGATACAAGGATTCCCTGAAACAGCATCTCAGGCTCGGCCAAATTGATCACCATCAATGGTCCGCCCTGGCCTCACGTCGGGAGGCATGGAGACACACTATCCACAATGCTGCAGCCTTGTTTGAGAACTCACACCGAACAAGTCTTGAAGAGAAACGACAACGCAGAAAGAATCACAACCCGGAAACATCATCCAAGGAGACATTCTGCTGTGCTTTCTGCAATCAGACTTGTTTATCTTGGATTGGCCTTTTCAGTCATCAGCACGCTTGCAGAAAGCATGGGATGAGTCCTTCCTGAATCTTTGTTTGCGAAGAAAAGCCAGAAAGAGAGTAATCGCTGTCTAGTCGACTTTGACTTATGGTGACTCTATGCATGAGAGACCTCCAAGATCTCAGGTCATCAAAAGATCTGCTCAGGTCTTGCAAACTCAGGGCAGCAATGATGGCTTGCTTGATAGAATCTATCCACCTGTAATGCTCTCTTCCTCTTTTCCTACAGCCTTCTACTTTACCAAGCATTACTGTCTTTTCTAATAAGTCCTGTCTTCTCATGATATGTCCAAATTTCATCAGTCTTAGTTTAGTCACCTTGGCTTCTAGGGAGAGTTCAGGCTTGATTTGCTTTAATGCCCATTCATCTGGCTTTTTTTGGCAGTCCATGGTATCTGTAGAATTCTTTTCCAGAACCACATGTCTTGGTGTCATACACAAGCATACACAAGCACCGGGAGCCCTGGTGGCGCAGTGGTTAAATGCCAGTACTGCAAGCCACCATGTCGCAAGTTCGATTCCAGCGGGCTCCAAGGTTCACTCAGCCTTCCATCCTTTCGTAGGTCGGTAAATTGAGTACCCAGCTTGTGGGGGGCAATTAGCTAACACACATTGGAAACTGTTTAATGCAGTGTAGATGTGTAAATAGCTGTTGCTTAAAACAATTTGTAAGCCGCTCTGGTAGCCTTGTGGCTAAAGAGCGGGGTATAAATAAATAAATAAATAAAATAATAAAAAAAATTGTAGCAAGAGTAGGTATATGTATTGAATATGGCCAGTGCGCCTGGTGGTGCAGTGGTTAAATGCCAGTACTGCAAGCCACCACGTCACAAGTTCAATTCCAGCCGGCTCCAAGGTTCACTCAGCCTTCCATCCTTTCGTAGGTCGGTAAAATGAGTACCCAGCTTGTGGGGGGCAATTAGCTAACACACACTGGAAACTGCTTAATGCAGTGTAGATGTGTAAATAGCTGTTGCTTAAAAAACAAATTGTAAGCCGCTCTGGTAGCCTTGAGGCTGAAGAGCGGGATATAAATAATAATAATAATAATAAAAAAACATAAATTCCCTGGTGGAAATGAATGGACAGTTTTTAACGGAAAGTTTTGTCAGTTAAAGGATACAGAAGCAGAATTGCGCATGTGACTGACCCCATTGCACATGTGCCTTGCTTATTGTGCATATGTGCATTTGGTTGCATAATGTCATGATTCACTAATGTTGCAGCGTTGCACAACTGCTGCATAACTCCATGAGCGTAAAGTTACACCATGTCTCCCTGATGTAAGATCTCAGTCAACCTCTTTTCACTCTCACATGTCCTCACAAGAGCCTCAGAATAAAAACAGATTCTCTTTAGGTGCTTTCAGATAGCAGGTTAACAAATCAGAGGTATTATGGTGTTAATGTTCATTGGGTGTGTACATGCCTTCAAATCTGATGGTGACTTATGGTGACCCCATGAATTTCATGGGGTTTTCTTAGGCAAGTAATGCTATATTTGTACAATTCCTTTCCTCCAGGAAGCTCAAGGCAGTGTACATATTTCCATCTGCCCCTAATTTTCTCCTTTCAACCTCTCCAATGAGGTAGGTTGGTTGAAGATGGCTGAACTGTAACCTAGGGCATGTGTTTACATCTGGCCCTTCTCCTAATTGCATCCAACTCTTGGGAGATTATCAGATGGGAACAAAAAAAGCGTTCCTGTCCTGCAATCTCCTGTCCTGCCCCTCTCCCATCCCTGTCCCAGCACAATAATTAAACCTTTCACACCTACCTTTCTTGTGCATGCTGTGCTGCCCAGGAGTGAATGGAGTTCTAACAGAGCTCCTTTCACTTCTTGGTTTGAAATCCTAGCTGTTCTTGCGAGAAGATGAGAGCACGGGAAATTCAAAAATTAGAAGCAAAAAAAAAAAAGTTTTAAAAAAATGACTGCAAGCACAAAAACACACTGAAAACATTACAAGTAACTCGGGGAGGGTCATAAAAAGTGTTTCACT
Source organism: Gambelia wislizenii (assembly GCA_030847615.1). Classification (NCBI taxonomy): domain Eukaryota; kingdom Metazoa; phylum Chordata; class Lepidosauria; order Squamata; family Crotaphytidae; genus Gambelia; species Gambelia wislizenii. The sequence goes on from JAUMIR010000012.1 coordinate 4,423,838, forward strand.
TACCTTGCTCTCATGTTCTCACCCAGAAGTGTTCTGACAGGAACCTCCCACTGACACTGGGATTGCACCAGCAGAATGGGGCACCTTTCCAGTTGTACAAACATCTGCGACAGGAACGGAATGGGGGATCCATTAATGGCTTAGCCCGTCAATAAAAAGCAGTGCTGGCGGAATGACAGCAGCACAGGAAGGGAAGGGAATGACATTGTCTGAAAAAGAAGCCGCTTAGTGATCTCCTGGCATCATGGTATCACCATATTTAGCACATCTGATAATATCCTTGGACTAATTTCAAAAGCCCTGTACAAGGGATTGGCTGAGACTTATGAGAAGATTGGTACATGGGCTATGGTTGGCATTGTTTTAAACAGTTTTCACTGATTTTAAAATGTCTTGCTTTGATCAATGATTCAATCTATATTTCAGTTCGTTAAAATTATCGGCTGAGATCCTGCTTCAGAGGCTACGATGCTTAACTTTACAATGACAGAGCTGCACTACTGACATGACGTGCAACTCTGGTAGTGAATCGCAATGACGCACAACAGGGCAGGGTGATAGATGTCTCTTTGCACAGTGGAGGCTCCATTTTGCAACATGTCCTATTGTGCATCAGGACAGGCTGCGCTACATGACACGCTTCATATTGGGACTTGTTGTGCCCATTTGCACAATCATCCCAGAGACAGAACTATATCTCTATTCCTGTTATCTACCCTGATAGCCCCCATCTTGGAATATCAACTGATTGGCAAAATTTGATAATTTGGCTTAGTGTGTCCTTCCATGTGGTTAAGTAAACCAAGGACCCCTAAATACCAAGGGTAGAGTCACATATAACTAAGGGAGGGGCCTTTGGAAATTCCCCAGACAAATACTCAGGTCAGAGATTAGTACCTGGAGGCAAGCAATTCATTAATCCACTCAAAGATAGCAGAGTCCTTGATGCTTGCAAAACGGGTTCTTCCTCTCCCCTTCCCCTCCAGCAATGGACCTTGCCTGCTCCTATTCAATTCAAAATACATCAACCACTAATAACTGTTAACCTTTCCAGAGCACCCTTTGTCTCGTCCTGGGAGACTTTGATAAACATTTTATTCCACTCAAAACCCCATCCCTTCAGGGGAATTATCACATATAAATATCACCCTAAAACACCACCCAAGTGTGCACAGACCCTCTTTTTCCTGAATCCACACCAGTCTGTGTTACTAGCTGCATGGACCTCCTGATTTCTGACTTCACATCGGTTCATGTCATCATTCTGCCTTCCTGACCTCTTCACTGTTGGTTTACTTTGCGATCTCAGCTCTACAGGATGGGTATGGTATAACCCATTATCCCCTTACTCTCGTCTTCTATCCAAATACTTCCTACTATCTTTGATAGCCTTGTGTGAGTGTCTTAAAGCCTGAGAGTGCTTATAAGGAGAGACTTAGGGAGCTGGGTATGTTTAGCCTGGAAAAAAGATGGTTAAGAGGTGATATGATAGCCCTGTTTAAGTATTTGAAGGGGTGTCACGCTGAGGATGGAGCAGGCTTGTTTTCTGCTGCTCCAGAGACTGGAACACGGAGCAATGGGTGCAAGCTCCAGGAACAGAGATTCCACCTCAACATTAGGAGGAACTTTCTGACAGTCAGAGCTGTTCAGCAGTGGAACACACTCCCTCGGAGCGTGGTGGGATCTCCTTCCTTGGAGGTCTTTAAACAGAGGCTGGATGGCCATCTGTCGGGGTGCTTTGATCATGATTTCCTGCATGGCAGGGGGTTGGACTGGATGGCCCTCGTGGTCTCTTCCAACTCTGCAATTCTATGATTCTATGAGTGAGTGCTGTTACTGTTAATTTCCAATAAAGTTCATTTCATTGTATGTTTTGCTTTCGAATCTCCTCCATTACTACTGGTATACATAGGTCAAAAGATCCTGCCATTACCCAGTCTCTTGCTGCCATTTTTAAAGCTAATTAAATATTCCCCACATTAATTTTGGACACTAGTGGGATCCTTGCAGGCCCTCCACAAAAGAATTCCACAGGGTGTGAGCAGCCACTGAAAAAAAGCCTCTGGTACTTTCCCTTACCAAGCAAACCTGTGATGGTAGTGGAACTGAGAGAAAGCCCTCCTCCATGGATCTTAACACTCTGACAGGTTCATACAGGGAGATACAATCTTTCAGATAGTCTAGACCTAAGCCATATAGGGCTTTACAGATCATGACCTAGAAAGGACAATCTCCCAAGAAGGAATCTGCAGATTTCTAGCCTTATGGTTTGAAAGACATGGGTAGAGAGAATGATTACTTTCCATATAAACATTTCTTTTAAAAACGTTGTATTGTCATCTCTGGAAGCATTCCTTGCTATAGTTCTACCAGCACATCTGTATTGTTATTAATTTATCCAAAGCCTGGGAATGTTAGTATGCAAGCTATGCAGCTACGTTACTGTTAATGCTATTTTTAAAAAAATAAATGAATTAACATTAATTGTTTTAATGAAAATACAAAATTAATTTTCTACATTAATCATTAGTGATGCATTTAGCAATATATTACTTTTAAATAAAAGCAATTCAAATAGCTAAAAATGGGCAAGAACGATTCCTGCGAAGCCAACAAAATTACTGAGAGTAGCAAATTAAAGCAACCAAAGCAGTAATCATTACTCAAGCTATTAATAGTATTAACATGGTAATGATTAAACTAGCACCTTTTTTTTTTTAAAAAAAAGAAAAGGCTGTTGAAATCATAGCAAATTATAAGCAACAAATGAATTTTTAACCAATATTTCCATTTTTTGAAATTTATAGTCAGACCACCGTATCCACAGGGATTTGGTTTCTGGACTTACTGTGGATACCGGAAACCATGGATAACAGCAAACCCTACTAAAAGTAATGGACTTCCAGTAAAAAAAATACCACAAAGTTACCTTGGAGGACCTAGAAGATGTCTAGAGAGGATGCCTCTCTAGCCATTTTCTAGGATGTCTCTATGGTATGTGTCTTTGTTTAGGGTCGCAGATATTTGAAATTGTGGATTTTGGTTCCATGGATACGTGGGTCTGACTGTATTATGTTTATGTTACATGTCTCCTATGAAGGAACTCAAGGCAGTTTATGTAGGGGTTTCATGAAGTTTCTTTATCCAATACAGGCATATTGCGCTTAACAAAGCCTTGGACAAAGAAGCTCCTTTAAGTCTTTTTACACCTGCTCCTCCATCTGTGGAAAGTTTTTAGCAGCACCAGCAGTGAGGGGATGATGAAGAAGAGCTAGAGAAGGACATTTTTTGGTTGCAGAAGTGTGTTTGTAGTAAACAATGCAATAAAGCTTCAGCTGGGAAAAAATGGGGTTCTACTCTAGCTCATCCTACTGTTACTGTGTGTGCCGTCCGACAACAGGCACAGTAGATAGCAGCTGCCTCCAAAATCCCTTACTTAGCATGTGTGACCAGCAAAAGAGAGAGAAAAGGGGAGAGCAGATAAGCCTATTTCAGCAAGTACAATTATCATATATATATATATATATATATATATATATATATACTGTATCATATATATAAGACTTGAAGTCTTCTTCCAAAGCATGACTAGAAATGACTTTTTCATCCACCACCTTCTGCTTTTTGTTGTTTTCCATTTTAGTGGCCAAACATAGAAATCTTTGAGATCTATCTATCTCTCTATCTCTATCTCTATCTCTATCTCTATCTCTATCTCTATCTCTATCTCTCTATCTATCTCAAAGATTTCTATGTTTGGCCACTAAAATGGAAAACAACAAAAAGCAGAAGGTGGTGGATGAAAAAGTCATTTCTAGTCATGCTTTGGAAGAAGACTTCAAGTGGTCTCTAGAAAGTTCATTTCACATGTGCGTACTGTTAGTTTTGAATAAAGTTTGCTGAAATATGTTGGTCTACTCTTCTTTCTTCTGCTGTAGGACCATTTTCCTATTATTTCCATGTTATTCTTGCCTCTGGTACTAAATTTTCTGTTAAAGAAACAATGCCCAGAATCGAATCCACTTCATTAACAAAGGTATACTTGCATTTCCTTAGATTTAAAATCTTTCTTTCTTCCTTCCTTCCTTTTAATACAGTACAACTCTCATATCCACAGGACCAGTACTCACAGTTCCACTTACCTGCATCTGAAAAAATATGTTCTTTCTAGGCATTTTTATGATTCTCTAGCACAATTCTACGGTATGCTTCCACTGGAAGTTGCTCATAGAGTCATGCTGGAGGACTGAGAAAATGCCTAGAGAGATGTTCTCTCTAGGAAATTTTAGGTCCTCCAGTGAGACTCTATGGTATGCTTGGGCTGAAAGTCATTCATTTCAGTAGGGTTCACTATGGTTTTACGTTTCCATGGCAAGTCCAGGAACATATTCTCTGTGGACATGGGGGTCATACTTTATCCCACCCTTCTCCTTGTACTGGTTCCCAGGTGGCTGAAGCTTCTACAGTCCATGAATTTGAAACTATGCCCACAAAACTGATGTTTGTTTGCCTTAGTCTAATCTCAGTTTGCCTATTGGACCAAACTAATGAAAAATGTTGAGTCTATGGAAAATGTTTAAGTCTATGGAAATTTCGCTTGTGTTTATGAAGCTCCAATCCTAACTCACCAGTTCAGCTCCCAACTCTCCCCTGGCTTGTTGCACTGAGATGGCGCATCCCTTGATCAGATATCAGCCAATAGTGGCCGATGTATCCATCGGCAGCGCAGAAGCAAATCTCCTCTGCATTTCAGCCTCAATATGAAACGAATTCTCCATGGTGCTGAACCTATTTGGGATCTAGAATTCAGCACCCTGGATAGCACCTTTAAGTCATAGTCCAGTGTGGCACTGGAGTTCAGTATTTCTACCTCCAAAGCCTTCTGCCAGTTCCTCAAATACTTGAGCCTCCTTTTTTGTGTGTCAATTTTTCAGGTGATTTTGCATCACACCAAAACCCCAACTCCCCACCCCTGCACCCCTCCCCTCTTTTAGACCCCCCTCCTCTCCCAAAATACCTCCTTTGGGGCTATTTCCCAGCAAAACTGGCAACCAGAAATGACACAACTGCACTTCCTTCATCCAGTTAGCCCAAGAAATGATGGGGGGGAACCCAGGGTATGCCTGGGTGTCTTCAGAGGGTTGCAACCTATGTTGGATTGATGGAAAATTGGCCCCTGGTCCCTAATACAGTTGCCCTGCCCAACGTAAAATGGGGCTCCATCCCATTGTTACCAGAGACATCAAATGGCTTGTTTAGCAATGTTACGGTTTTATGATTAGAGGAAAGGGAGGCAGCTCATAAACAGAGCAATTGATTTCTTTGTAAAACAGCCAAGATTCAGTCATTTGCATCTTCAAGAAGTGTTGGGGAAGACTCCTGGAGAGTTGCTGCCATCCACTGCAGACACTACTAAGCTAGATAGACCAAGGGCCCAGAGCCACGTAAGGTGGATCTCTCTCTTCCTCATTTATTCATAAATAGAGCACACTACACTGTACTATCACACCAATGTATTAATGTCTTTTTTTCGTAAGAGTTGTCAGCAATGTCTTAGTATTGTCACTCCATGCTAGAGATCTACTTTCTGGCTCAGGAATATTCTTCCTATAACTTAGACAAATTACTTCTTGGATTATGCCTCCCAGAATATCCCAACCCAGTGGTTCTTAACTTGTGGTCCAGGAACCCCCAGGGGGCTACAATGTCCTCACAGGCAATCTGTGAAGGTTTGAAGGCTGTTTGCCTCACTTCTTCTCTGCAGTGGAGTGGAGCCAAGGCAAAGGCTGGCTGGCTTGGCCTCCACATTGCCTTTCAATCTGCTCCAGCTTGCAGGAAGAAGCCGGAGAAAAGTCTTTCCTCCCCCTCTAGTGAATGGTGTAATTGTATTATTATTGTTGTTGTTGTTGTTGTTGTTGTTGTTGTTGTTGTGTTTTAAATCTTGAATTAAGTCTTGGGGGTCCATGGCAACAAAAATATATTTAAAGGGGGGTCCCTGGTAAAGAAATGTTAAGGGTCACTGTCCCACTCAGCATGGCAAGTGGACAAGCTTGCTGGTTTATTTTAGGAAGTGTTGTCCAAAAAAAGGAACTTTCTGAAGCTCTGTTTCCTTCCCAGCTTTCCTTATGGTATTTCCCTGTTCTTCTTTACTACTTCAGCTACTTCAAAAGGCTAGATGGAGTAACAGAATTTATTATGCAAACACACAAATGAATAGGATCTGAGCTCATTCACTTGAAGTTTTTTACCTCTTCTACTTCAGAGTTCGGCCCTGTGTATAAAGAGAGTTATTACAATGAGATCAAAGTCAATCTGGGTTTTATTTTTCTAGACATGCAACTTTTTACCCTTCCAGTTTCTTGTTTGAGGTTTTGCCTTGTTATATGATTTGATATCAGATCTGCCTCTCTCCAGTTTTGAAGCTGGGCTACTGAACTTTTGCACGACGGTCCAGCAAAATTATTCCCTGGCTGTAGAAGCCACAACAGGGAGGCTGGAAAATGAGCCAGGAATCTCCATAGCAATGCCCTCACTGTTATTCGTTGAGACATCAAGACACATGAACAATTAATCCTTGATTTCAAGACCCAAGCGACTCCGCCAATAAAACAGCTGTCAGCTGCCGGTCCTGGTGAGGTGCAGTTTAATATCCCAAGAGAGGATAATTATTCTTATCTGATTTGGCTCGGGAATGAACTCATAAAAAGCCACAGCCCATTCTTTACCAAAAAAATATGTTTTGTTTTTTAAAAAATCAGATCTTGGGAGAGGGCTACAGGGTGACGGAATGACTAGCATTTATGTCAGTCCTGACTCCAGCTAACAGCTAATGTACTACAAATTATAACCCAAGAAAATTCATGTTTTGGAGAAGGCTGGAAACTGAGTGGCTGTGGCTTGGTAGTCTCTCTCCTCTGGCTTTTCTTCGCAAATGAAGATTCAAGAAGGACTCATCCCGTGCTTTCTGCAAGAGCGCTGATGACTAAAAAGGCCAATCCGAGATAAACAAGTCTGGTTGCAGAAAGCACAGCAGAAGGTCTCCTTGGGTGATGTTTTTGGGTTGTGATTCTTTCTGCGTTGTCGTTTCTCTTCAAGACTTGTTCGTCGTGAGTTCTCAAATAAGGCTGCAGCATTGTGGATAGTGCGTTTCCATGCCTCCCGATGTGAGGCCAGGGCGGACCATTGTTGGTGATCAATTTGGCTGAGCCTGAGATGTTGTTTCAGGGAGCCCTTGTATCGTTTTTTTGGAACGCCCCTCTTACGCTGACCCGTGGCGAGTTCACCGTAGAGTAGCATTTTTGGGAAGCGATGGTTGGTAGTAGAGCACATGTTTTATACACAGAAGGCCCTAGATATAAGGTTTGTCTATACGAGGGGGAAAATATGGATCAATGAGCACTAACACCAATTCTCAGCAGCTTCTACTTGTCTTAATAGTTTTTTGGCAAGATCTCAGGCATGCAAAGCTATCTGCTTTCATTGTTCCAACGGGCACGCCTGCGAATCAAGATGGTGGGCGTAAGTGAATTGCTCGCGTTTTTATTGTCACCACTTGCTGTCGCCACATTGTATTTTTTTTAAAAAAGCATATCTAAGGTGCGAAAGTGCAATATTCTGCCTAAATAAATGGGGGGAGGAAAGACTGTTTCGTCAACTCAGCACATGATGGCTACAGCGACAATCCAACATAGTAGTTCTGTGCGCTTGCCATATTAGCAAGCTCTGCCCACTTTGCACATCCAGCCAATCAGCTTTCCACTTCTGCTCTTATGAGGAATGTGCATCAAAGTGAATCAGTTGTCCCAATGAGTGGGAATGTGCATTCCCCACAACCCTTTTTTAAAAATATGGGAAAAGCCACAAAGGCTTTTCGTTTGGCATTTTTGGCCCCCCACCTTCTGAATATGGCAGATTGATGTGAGATGCCATTTAGTCAAATCATATTCTCCTTGAATTCTATGAGGAGCATTTTTGCCATTTAGACAACATACATTGGAAACTGCTTAAATGCAGTGCAGATGTATAAATTGCTATGGCTTAAAACAATTTGTAAGCTGCTCTGATAGCCTTGTGGCTGAAGAGTGGGGTATAAATAAATAAATGCCCCGTAATCTTTGGCATTGCTTGATATCTCTGGCAATAACTTCTCCTGCCCTCTGATAGCTGGTGGTTCCCACATCTCTAATCTGCTCTGGGTTTTAGTCTGAGCTTTAAATGAACTGCCCAAGATGCTGAGCCTATTTTGGAGACACACTCCAGCACCTTGGATGGCTTTTTAAAGTTGAGTAACAAAATATGCATCACACCAGCGCTGCCAAAAACCAAAAACAAAGGTAGGATTGTACAGTAGGTATACAAGTATAATGTAGGCAAAATATAGACAGAAACACGGTAGAACTGGTGTGGTGTGTGGTTTGAGCATTAGACTAGGACTCTGGAGGCCAGGATTCAAGTCCCTGCTCAGCCATGGAACCCAGTGGGTGACCTTGGGCAAGTCACACTCTCTCAACCTTTGGAAAGCAGAGAAAAGGAAAGGCAACCTCTCCTCTGAACAAACCTAGCCAAGAAACCCCATGATAGGTTCGCCTTAGGGTCACCATAAGTCAGAAATGACTTGAACACACAGAACAACTATAGCTAAACAAGAAACCAGCAAACAAATAACAGGAGTAGTGATGAATATGGAGTAATATTAAAATCAGAATAACAGAGATAGTAACAAACAATAATTTTGATGACAAATGGCAATAACTAAAAGCACAGAAGAAAATATGCATAAGATAAAAACAACATTCTTATTAAGACAGTATGGGTAAAGGCTAACAACATTTAAAGTTGAGACTACAACTAAAATTTTGACTAAATTGGAGACTAAACTGGGCTGTTTGAAGGACTGTATCTCCCTATATGACCGTGTCCAAGTTTTAAGACCTTTGGGTGAGGACCTTCATTCTGTCTGACCACCTTCTCGGGCATACTTGGCAAGAACAAGGGAGAGGCCTTCTTGGTGGCTGCTCCCAGACGTTGGAACTTTCTTCCTAGGAAGGCCAAGGTGGCCCCATCCTTGCTCTCCTTCTCTCTCTCTCTCTCTCTCTCTGGCTTTTCTTCGCAAACGAAGATTCAGGAAGGACTCATCCCGCTTTTTCTGCAAGCGAGCTGATGACTAAAAAGGCCAATCCGAGATAAACAAGTCCGGTTGCAGAAAGCACAGCAGAAGGTCTCCTTGGGTGTTGTTTCTGGGTTGTGATTCTTTCTGCCTTGTCATTTCTCTTCAAGACTTGTTCAGCGTGAGTTCTCAAATAAGGCTGCAGCATTGTGGATAGTGTGTCTCCATGCCTCCCGATGTGAGGCCAGGGCGGACCACTGTTGGTGATCAATTTGGCCGAGCCTGAGATGTTGTTTCAGGGAGTCCTTGTATCGCTTTTTTGGGGCACCCCTCTTACACTGAGCTGCGGCGAGTTCACTGTAGAGTACTATTTTTGGGAGGCGATGGTCTTCCATCCTAGAAACGTGCCCTGCCCAGCGCAGCTGCGTTCTCAATATCATGGCCTCAATGCTGGTGATCCCTGCTTGCTCAAGGACAGCGACATTTGCCACATAGTCAGTCCAGTGTATATTAAGGATTGTGCGTAAACAGCGCTGATGAATGCGTTCGAGGAGTCGTAAATGGTGGCGATAGGTGACCCATGTTTCAGACCCATAAAGGAGGATAGACAGTACAATGGCTCTATACACACTGATTTTTGTATTTTGCCTCAGGTGTTTATTACTCCAGACTCTTTTGTAAAGTCTTCCAAATGCACTATATGCCTTTGCTAATCTGTGATCGATCTCTTTGTCAATCTTGGCATCTGAGGAGATGATGCTTCCCAGGTAGGTGAACTGCTGAACGGACTTGTGCACAGATTTGCCAACGGCAATGTAGGGATGGTGATGTTTGTCCTGTGGTGCAGGATGGTAAAGGACTTCTGTTTTCTTCAGGTTGACTTCCAGCCCAAACAGCTCTGCAGCTGTTGTGAAGCAGGATGTTAGGTGCTGCAGAGCTGCTTCTGTGTGGGCAACAAGGGCAGCATCATCGGCAAAGAGCAGCTCACGGACTAGATAGTTTAGAGTCTTAGTGTGAGCCCTCAGACGGCTTAAGTTAAGCAAGCTACCATCAGTACAGTAACATATATAGATGCCGTCGTCTTCTTCGAGCTCTGCCGTAGCCCTTTGGAGCATCATGCTGAAGAAGATTGTAAATAAAGTTGGCGCAAGAACACAACCTTGCTTCACTCCGTTAGTTATTAGAAAGGGCTCTGAAAGAGCATCGCCATATCTGACTTGACTGCGCTGGCCCTCATGTAGCAAGATAATCATTTTAAGGAATTTGGGGGGACATCCTAGTCTTTCCAGGATCTACTACAACCTTTTCTACTTACAGTGTCGAAGGCTTTGGTGAGGTCAACAAATGTTACATAGAGACCCTTGTTCTGCTCTCTACATTTCTCTTGCAGTTGTCTAAGGGCAAATACCATGTCTGTAGTACTCCTATTGGCTCTGAAGCCACATTGGCTTTCAGGGAGAAGTTCTTCTGCAATAGCAGGAACTAATCTGTTCAGGAGTATCCTTGCAAGGATTTTTCCAGCAATAGAGAGCAGTGTTATGCCTCGATTGTTTGAGCAATCGGATTTTGCTCCTTTTTTCTTGTACAGGGTGATGATGACTGCATCTTGGAGATCTGCGATCTCCTTCTACTAGCTAGTGAAAAGTTTTACGCACTTTAGGAATTGACTATCATGGGCTTAGCATGAAGGCAGTGTGGTACTAGGGGTGTGTGAAGGGGGTGACACTGACCTTAGTAACACCATAACATGGCTGTGTGTGTAGCAACTATTGTGTTGATTTTTTAAGAAAATATTGCCTTTTAATGAATTTTACATGGTTTTAACTCGATAGTTGTTTAACTGCTATTAAATAACACAAAGACACATCTACAGTCTATTACTGATGTTTTTGTATTTTTAAAAAATTGTACTGCTTTTAATAAATTGTGAACTGCTTTGAGTCCCAGTATTGGGGAAAAGTGGGGTAATACTACTACTAATACAAATATTAACAATACACAGAACAGATTCACACCCCTCACTGAGATGGAAGCCACCACTAGCAACTAGGTTTCCAATCTAAACCAGGCTGTGCAGTACAGTCAGTCCTCTGAATCCACTGATTCTTTATCCACAGATTCAACCATCCACAGACTGAAAATATTCCAATAATAACAATAACAACATTCCAAAAAGCAAACGTTGTTGTTTGCCATTTTCTATAAGGGGTACCATTTTACTTTGCCATTGTTTATAATGGGTCTTGAGTATCTATGGATTTTGATATCCATGGGAGGCAGTCGTGGAACCAAACCCCAGGGGATACCAAAGGCCCACTGTAGTACCTGGGTGGGGCCCACCCATAGATCCACCCCCTAACCCAAATAGTCACCAATTGGCTGTGTGAGATGTTGGAAAATCTCTCTCTTGCCTCCATTGGTTGGCTGCCATTGGCCTCTCAGCCTGCCCTCCTGAATCATTGCCTCCTCTTCCTCCTATCTGCCAATCAAAGATGGCGTAATGGACTTTCTTTGCAGCGATCTTCTCCTTGACTGCCCCATGCATGGCCTTTATAACCATAACTTTCTTTACTTTTTTTGCAAGAGGCATTCAGACAAAAAGGTGATTTTCTTTTCTCTCATTTTACTTTTGAGATGTAACCTTGTCATGCCCACATTAGCCAGAAAATAATTTGTAACTTATGATTTGTTACCCTTCACTCCCTGCCCTGCCTTTGCTCATAGCTGGGAAATATTTCTTCTCTGCAAAATGCAAAAATGAATACTTTTGCAAATTTTCTCTGCATGAGGGGGAATTAAGGGACTGCTTGTGCATTTGGGGTGTGTGAGATTTTTTCACACTTTAGGACTTCTGTGAGGAAAAACTGGTTTGTACAAAAAGGCTTGGTTTTACACAAAAATGTGGGGGGGGGAGATTTTTTTTTTAATTGGCACTGGAAAGCTTGTCTAGCTTCCTGTTTGGTGAATTAGAAAGGCATAAGTCAGACGTAGCTAATTCTCTACTAACTATGCAATGAAGAAAATTCCTTTCCAACCCACCTTTTCTCAGAAGCAAGAAAAGGTGAGTGACAAACAAGTGTCCAACTATTTTTCTATAATTGGACACACAGCTCCGTTAAGACCTAGTGGAGATCTCCAAAGTGGTGAGACTTGATGCTCTTTCTAGGCAGTTGAAAATTCCTAGATTGAATAAGCTTGTGATGTGACAAAGGAAGACACTTCTTTGTCCCCAAATTGTTAAGGTCAGAAGAAGCTGGTTCAAGAGGAACAGACTACTTCTTCATATAGTTCCAGCCACAGTCCTGCTCTGAACACATGAATCCCTAGAAAGGGTGATCCAAATGGTGGGAAGCCGGGAAGCCATGCCCTATGAGGAGCGGATTAGGGAGCTGAGTATGTTTAGCCTGGAGAAGAGAAGGTTAAAAGGGGACATGATAGCCATATTTAAATATTTGAGGATGGAGCAAGCATGGACACGGAGCAATGGGTTCAAACTACAGGAAAAGAGAATCCACCTCAATATTAGGAAGAACTTCTTGACAGTAAGAGCTGTTCTGCAGTGGAATACACTGCCTCCAAGTATGGTGGAGTCTCCTTCTTTGGAGGTGTTTAAACAGAGGCTGGATGGCCATCTGCGTGCTTTGATTGTGTGTTCCTGCATAGAATCATAGAGTTGGAAGAGATCACAAGGGCCATCTAGTCCAACCATGCATGGTAGGGGGTTGGACTAGATGGCCCTAGTGGTTTCTTCCAACTCTATGATTCTATGATCTGATTTTAGAAGCTAAGCAAGGTCAGGCCTAGTGAACACTTGGATGGAAGACCACCAGGTAATATGAGGCATCTCTATACAAGGGACAGGAACCAATCTTGCCTGAAGCCAAGAACCCTTGCTGCCAGTCCAAGATGATGGTACCAATCTACGGTAGCTGGCTTGACTTAGTATGAAGGCAGATCCCTATTTTCCTATGACACAATACAAAAATTCTAGAACCAATCCAGACTTTGCAACATCTCTGTTCTATTATCTGAGTTAATGAAACAGGCAGAAGGTTTCTTCTTTACAGAGATGAAAAATTTCCTCCTCCCCCCGGCTCTTCCCCCCAAAACAGCCTCACAGACGTCAGCCCGGTGTCTCATTGAGGACGATCAGAGTTATGAAGATGCTTCAAGGAGCTGCTGATTTGGCTGGGGGATATGGAATGGGTTTCTTGTTTAAAGTTATGAATGACCTTTATCATTATCTTCCTTACCTCCCATCTCGAGAGGCCCCGGGAAGGTAATGACCATGGAACTCAATTTAACGTCCTCCGAACTCTATTTACTGAAGCCTTCCATCGAGATGCTGTGCCGGATTAGCCGATCCGCCCAGCAGTCTGAAGTACGGCTTAACGGGGATCTGCGCCAGGGATGAGGAGCTGGCCTTTGAGAGACCCTGGGAGACCAGAGGGAGCTCTTGAATTTGAGAAGCCGTTGAAAGCCCTGGGTACAGAGGGTCACCCCAGAAGATTGATGGTGGAGCTCAGGTATCACAGCTAGCTAAGTACTGCCAAGGACATGAAGGGTCACGCCACCAGGTTTGGGGTAATCAGGTTGTTTTCAGAGTCGACCCATCCTTCTGACTCGGCTGGGCTGGCCAGGGGATGCAATGGTATTCCAACATAATATACAGCCAGGCTATCAACTATGGTAGTACAATATACCGATATTTCTTACTTAATTAGTTATCCAACCAGAACAATTGCATGTAGTGTTCTCATGTGAAATCAATAAAGGGCAGTGATGGAAAGAAATAAACTAGATCATATATGGGCTAGACTATATCAAGGCCTACATCCTATAGCGTTAAACTCAAGGTGTATCTGTAACCCACAACTGTAGCAATTTTATACCACTTTAACTGCCACGGCTCCATCCTTTGGAATTCTGGGATTTGCAGTGTCATGAGGGACACACACTCCAACAGCTCACAGCTGATAACTGGGACATGTGTGGCCAAGCCACATCAGACAGGGGTCTAGATGTCAAAAGTTATTAATGAGGAAGAACACACAACTTAGGAGAGGCTGCAGCAGTTTGCTTTTGCCTCAGCCTACTGGGAAGAGCAAAATCCTGCCCTCTCCTCTTCCTCCTGCTGAATTCCTTGAGTGGAAACTACTTTTGCACTTTCAACTCAGTTTGCAGCAATGGAAGTATAGTGGGCCCTTGGTATCTGCTGGGGTTTGATTCCAGGACCCGCCATGGATACCAAAATCCGTGGATAATCAAGTCCCATTGTATGGTATGGTATAGTAAAATGTCCCCATATACAAAATGACAAAATCAGGGTTTGCTTTTTGGAATTTTGTTTGTCATTGAACATTTTCAAGCCATGGATACTGGAATCCATGGATGCAGAATCTATGGATATGGAGGGCCGACTGTAAACTGAGGGCAGGGAGAAGCTGGAACATTTTAAAAGCATCTGAAAAAGTAAGATGACAAAGGATTAATCGGGACCATCCCAAACAAACTTGAGACAATTTGGAGAGTATGTGAGGTACTTAAAATTCTCTGGCACACTCGCCTGAAATACAGCACTGGATCTCTCTGGCAGAGAACACTAAATACCTCATAAAACTACAGATCCCATGATTCCATAGGATGGTACCATGAATGTTAAAATGGTATCAAAGTGTTGTAATTGCCTGGTGTGGATATACCCTCAGTTAGAGCAGACCCATTGAATCAATGGGATTCATGTAAATGTTGACTAATTAGCCCAGTTCTAACATTAAGGGAATGGGGGGGGGTGTAATGTTCATGACAGTTGTCCCACATTGCCTCAGTAGAGAATTGTGATGTAGTGCAGCTAAATGCACATTGTGCATTGATGTACATGTGCAGTGAGCATCCCTGCAGAACAGCACAACTTGCAGAAGTCTGCTTCTGCAACCCTGAACATAGGGGAAGAAGTTGGCTCCTGTTTAACAATTGATTCAGTGGGTCTACTCTTCTTAGAATTGGCTGATATGATTTAGATCCAAATGTGTATGTAATCCAGAATTTAGAAATGTTACTGTTCTGTACTATAGTTCCCAGACTCTCCAGCCAGTCTGGCCAAAGTAACTTTTCCGAAGTAACTCTTACCACAGCCAATATATCCATTGCTATTAGTGACCACTCAGAATGTGTGTCTGGGAAGCTTACGTCTAAGCCACAAAACCCAAGAATTCTCCCCTGCTTTCAGCATTTGATGGACAAGGATAGAGTGCTCCTATACATGGAGGTTCTATTTAGCTGTCCTCACTAGTTACCACAGATAGGCCTATCCTCCTTGAGTTTGTCTAATCTCTTTTCCAGGCCGTCTAAGCCAGTGGTCATCATTACACCATGCCAGAATAAACACCCTCTTAATTTCCACACTATGTGTGGGGGAAAAGTGTTTCCTTTTATCTCTCTGCCAACTGGGCTGGAGTTTTAGCATTTATACTTATCTGTGCTCCATTAATTACATTTCTATCCCACCATTCTTTTAATGAGCTCAAGGTGGTGAGCATGCTTCTTCTTGTGGCCACTCTGCCATCACAACAACCCTGTGAGGTAGGACAGGTTGAGAGAGAGAGATTATCTAGTGCATTTTCTGCCTCGGGGGAACAGGATCTCCCAAGTCCTATTCGAACACTCTAACCACTGTGCAACACTATTGTTATGAAACAGAAAAGTGTTGTTCACAACAAATCATTTTTATGCCATTTATGATTTGATGACCCCAATCATCTCCCTTACTTGCCTTCTTTAATTGCCTTCTCCCGAATCCTAGTATTTACCATAGCTTTTCCTCGCAGAGAAGGTATGTGAGAATATTGGTATTTTAAAGAGAGGATAGATTACCTCTAAACTATACAGTTTGAATCCTATTCTCAGAGCTTGGAGATGTAGCTTTTTTGAACTAGAATTCCCAGAATCCATGCTGGCTGGGGGATTCTGTGAGCTGTAGTCCAGAAAAGTAGCATTGCCTCTTTCTTTGTGAGAGTATCTTTGTGTATGTGTGTGAGAGAGGGCGGGGAGTCAAATCCATACTACACAAATAACCCAGTTTGAAACTGGATTATGTGCCATGGTTCCTTCCTATGGAATGCTGGGATGTGTAGTTTGGTGCGGCACCAGCACTCTTTGGCATAGAAGTCGAAAGACCTTGTAAAACTACAGATCACAGGATTCAATGGGAAGGAGCCTGGCAAATAATCCAGTTTCAAACTGGATTGTTTGTGTAGTGTGGACATGGCCTAAGGTAGGCAAAGTCCAGCTCTGAGTCCCTCAAAACTTCCTGGACCACATTTTTTTTTCTGGCTATAAAAATGTGCATTGCTTCCCTTTGAAGCATCCAGAATATCAACTCACCTTTTAAACAGTTTGCATCTCCTATTCCTTCCTTCACATGGTTTAACACTAATACACGCGCGCACACGCGCACACACACACACAGAGCAATTTTTCAAACCCAGAAGTGGATTTCTGGGCCATTTCTAGTGGTTTTGTGTGTTTGTGTATATGTTTGTGATGCGCCTGTGTTTCGCTTCCAATTCCCTTCTCTCTCTTTTTCAAGTCCTCTCCCAGCCTAAAATACCTTGAGTTGGCCAAAACATGACCAAAAATAATAATAATAAATAAATAAATAAATAAATAAATAAAATGCCCCCATGCTCCCTAGATTTGGAGGTATTTGAGGACAACAAAAATTTTGAAATGAAATTTTCTGCCATTTGGAGGGGGGGGGAATTGCCCCAATTTCCCCCAAAACTTAAAAAAAATATATAACAATTTCCCCATATTTTTTTTTTTTTACAAAATAATTGTTGACCCCTCGGGAGCCCTGCAGGCCAGAAATTCCACTTCAGCTGCCACATGTGACCCACGGGCCATATTTTGCCCACCTCTGGGGTATGTGTTTGGCTGTCCATGCAGCCCCTGGAAATCCGAGGGCAGAACTTCCCCTCTTGACAATCTCCTGTAACAGCCTTAGAGCTCCCCTGAATTTGGGAGAGGATCTCATTTCAGAGCCTCCAGTGTGAGACAGACCAGTAGCTGGTGACACAGGGGGGGGGGGGCATGCGAAGGTCAGGGATGCAAACCCCAGATGACGGGAGCTGCTTGGAAGGATCACCCGGAGCTTCGAAGGCGAGAAGCCCTGTAACCAGAGGTTCTCATGAACCTCGCTGACCTGAGCCAATCTCGATTGTGACGGTTCCGGGGTAACAGTGAGGAGCCAGGCAGGAGCATCCTGGATCCCGGGAGCTTGGCCTGACAGTCCCGATAATTTAGAGCTTGGTCAGACAAGGAGCACAGGTGCTGCCCAGATGCTTCTGAGACTGACATTTCTCCTGCACGGTGCAATAAGGCCTTCTGGCACCTCTTTCTCAGGGAACCACTGGACTCCTCGATGAATAACAAGGGGCCCATGAAAGGACAGTGTAAACACATCGCTGAACCTCGCGCATCTGTTACTAGGACTAGTAAAAGCCAACGCATGGCTGCCCCTGGAAGGGAAGGGGGCTGGCCAGAGACTGATCATTGATCAAAATATTTACTTATTCCTTGTTTGGGTTCAGTGAGAAGCATGAATTTGAAACCAGGAGGGTTCAAGAAACGGGGAGGGGAAGAGAAGAGTCTGTTTATGTCTACCAATGTTATGGCTGGTCTTCGGTTACAAGAGGAAGGCAACCCAATACCACTAATGGGATCCATCCCTGTGATGTCAGTAAACCTAAGCCACTCACCCCACCTTTGTTCTATGGGGGAATGAGTCCAGAGGTAAGCTTTTCACCTGCATCTGTTTGGAGGAAGGGATAGGGTTCAGGAACTTGGACCTCTCCATTAAAGTTCAGAATAAAATCCAGAATGGATTCGCCATCGCAGAAGCCATCACCCAGAATCCATCATGTCATCACCTGGAGAACAGCTAGATGTCTTGGGCAGTAATTCAGATATCCTCTTCTAGCTTTTTTTTAGAGGGTTCCAGATCAGAGACAGTTAACATATGGCCTTCCAGATGTTTTCTTCAGTGAAGACTCTTCAGAGGTGGTTTTGCCAATTCCTTCCTCTGAAATAGAGCCTACAGCACCTGGGATTCATTATTGGTCTCCCATCCAAGTACTAACCTTGGTTGACCCTGCTTAGCTTCCAAGATCAGACAAGCTATGGTTCCTTTAGGGTATTTAGGAATTTCTATACCACTTCCCAGTATGCCAAATATCCCAAAGAGTTTCCAATACGGGTATATCAAAACCCAGAAAGTGCCATTAAATCAAGTAATAAAAAGACTCTCTCTGGCTTTTCTTCGCAAAAAAAGATTCAGGAAGGACTCATCCTGCACTTTCTGCAAGTGCGCTGATGACTAAAAAGGCCGATCTGAGATAAACAAGTCCGGTTGCAGAAAACACAGCAGAAGGTCTCCTTGGGTGATGTTTCCGGGTTGCGATTCTTTCTGCGTTGTCGTTTCTCTTCAAGACTTGTTCGGCGTGAGTTCTCAAATAAGGCTGCAGCATTGTGGATAGTGCGTCTCCATGCCTCCTGATGTGAGGCCAGGGTGGACCACTGTTGGTGATTGACTAAAACACCAACAAAACCATGTCAAATTTCATTTACATCTTCAAGGGCAGCCTCAGATATAACATATTACAGTAGCATAACCCATGCTTGTATAACTAGTGCAAGTGCACATTTATGCTTTGGAAACCATCAAAGGGTTTCCAATACCTGCATATAAACTCACAAAATGCCATCAAATCAATGAATAAAAAGAATAAAATAGCAACAACATAGTATTTCACTACGGTCTTCAACAGCAGCCCCATATATATGTCATATCACAGTAATCTAACCCGTACTGGTTTAACCTGGGCAAAACTCCATCTATGCAGATGGTAAGCCTGCAGTCTGGATCTTTGATTTGTCAGGTTTATAAATGTCTAATGACTTGAAATAATAAAATAACAACAACAATAATAATCATAAAAACACCATTCCATTCCCAGAAACCTAAGCATAAGAGAGGACAGAAAGCCAAAGCAAGCAAGGATCTATTAAGAAATGCCACAATCATTCCTTGTGTTCTTTTTGGGGGCAAAACAAGAAAGACCCAGGCAGAAGGCTGCTGCCTAGTGATCGGTCACCGATATTGAGGGAACTGTCATGAGAATGTTAGAGGAGGGGAAGAACAAAGAGACTTCAAAATCAGTCAAACATTTTCAACATCCCTTTTCTAATTGGCAATTTTGTAATATTTATTCACAGCAGATCTGATTGCCGGATTCCCACTGGCTCCCCTCAGGAGGTTTTGCGTGAAATCCATTTGAAATCGTGTGTCAGGACTCCTTTCTCTGTCTTCTTTTTTTCTACCTCCAGTCACCATCTGGCTGATAGACTTCAGTCTGTTCTAATACAGTGACCCAGCGAATCACTGTTAAACAATTCCCCCGGGTTCACAGGCCTCTCATAGGCAATCCATCCAGGGAAATACAATGCAAAGAAGAACACACACACACACACACACAAACACACAGCTCCGTAGAGCCACAGAGGTATCTTTTAATGCATTAAGCTGATGGATTATAACAGAATTTGATTTACAGAGAGCCATTTTCGGGGACAATCTTGTTGTGTTCTCTTTACATGCTTTGCTGGCTGGGTTGGTGGGATTTCCAAGGGTGCCAGAGATCCTGATTTTTTAAATTAGTGGCACAGTAGCTCTCTCTGGAGTGGGGCCAGGAGTCCTATAGCAACCCAAAACTGTCCTCTAATGTCAAATAAAACAGGGGAGTGAGTGGGGATGTTCCATTGTGCCATTTGGGTGGCAGAGGGAGTGAGGCTGAAATAAAACACTCTTGCGATGACCAAAAAGCAGAGGGGGGCACATTGGCCATAAGGAAAAATCTTAAAATCCAGCTGGCATACACTGTTCATCATCATCATCATTTTATTCATTTATATCTCACCTTTCTCCCAATAATGGGACTCAAGGTGGATAATAACATATTTAAAACAACAGGAGTTAAAAACAATACAAAAGTAAAAATAACAGTGTAAATATAAAATTAAAAAAACACTTAAACCATTTAAAAGTTAAAACATTAAATGTTAAAAATATTAAAATGCATTTTTAAAAAACTCTATAAAGGGATGTGATCCTGAGGATGGAGCAAGCTTGTTTTCTGCTGCTCCAGAAACTAGGACACAGAGAATGGGTTCAAACTACAGGAAAAGAGATTCCACCTAAATATTAGGAAAAGCTTCCTGACAGTAAAAGCTGTTCAGAAGTGGAATACACTGCCCCGTAGTGTGGTAGAGTCTCGTTCTTTGGAGGTTTTTAAGCAGAGGCTGGATGGACATCTGTCAGGAGTGTTTGATTGTGTATTCCTGCATGGCAGAGGGTTGGACTAGATGGCCTTTGTGGTCTCTTCCAACTCTATGATTCTATGACCCTTAAAAATCTAAAAAACAGCACCACAGAAAAAATGAATTAGCACAATCATAATTTTACCTGTTTTCTCTTAGATCCCCTCTCATGCAGCACAATGCCATGGGGAGAGGCAAAGGGAGAAAGGCCATGTAATGAGCATTGTGGTGCTGTGTGCTATGATGGTGAATGTAGGGGGGTGCTGAGCCAGAGGGGTTATAAGCTCATGTAGCCCCCTGCCTCTTCCTCTTGCTGTTTTACAGTTGACCCACCCTGCCACCTCAGATACAGTGTAAGCTTGCTGGTTGCTCTGGAGCAATTTTCACCCCTTTCTGTCTTGTTGTTGTTGTTGTTGCCTACCCTACACTGTTGACTGAGGAATTGGCAATCTTGGCTTAGGATGGTGTCCTAAGTATAGGGTTGCCATATTTCTCTTCCACAAAACCGGGACAAAAATATACAGGATTGGATTAGGCAGATTATCAACAACCCATCCCGTAAGCAAACTACATTTTAACATTTAACATTGTTTTATTGCATAGATATTTCAGTAGTAGTAGTTGTCGTCATCATCATCATTGTTTATTTATCTCTCTCCGGCTTTTCTTCGCAAATGAAGATTCAGGAAGGACTCATCCCGCGCTTTCTGCAAGCGCGCTGATGACTAAAAAGACCAATCCGAGATAAACATGTCCAGTTGCAAAAAGCACAGCAGAAGGGCTCCTTGGGTGAAGTTTTTGGGTTGTGATTCTTTCTGCGTTGTCGTTTCTCTTCAAGACTTGTTCAGCGTGAGTTCTCAAATAAGGCTGCAGCATTGTGGATAGTGCGTCTCCACACCTCCCGATGTGAGGCCAGGGCGGACCATTGTTGGTGATCAATTTGGCTGAGCCTGAGATGTTGTTTCAGGGAGTCTTTGTATTGCTTTTTTGGAGCACCCCTGTTATGCTGACCCATGGCGAGTTCACTGTAGAGTAGTATTTTTGGGAGGCGATGGTCCTCCATCCTAGAAACATGCCCTGCCCAGCGCAGCTGCGTTCTCAATATCATGGCCTCCATGCTGGTGATCCCTGCTTGCTCAAGGACAGCAACATTAGTCACATAGTCAGTCAGTCCAGTGTATATTTAGGATTGTGCATATATAGCGCTTGTCTATACAAGGCAATAAAATGTGGATTGGTGTGCAGTAGCGCCAGTTCTCAGCAACATCCATGCACAAGCACATATGCATATATGCATAATGAGTGTCTCTCCATAATGGCCCCATGTATGCAGCTCCATCTCTGAAAACCTGAACTGAATGCAGCTGTTGTGCTTTGGTCAAAAATATCCAAATGCTTTCATTGTGGAATCTGTGCATGTGTAAAATGTCAGTGGGATGCTGACAGAGGAGATTATCAGACACGCTAAAAACGGAGTTATAATGATGCCGGGAGATCTGTAAAGAGCTCCCTTTTCAGATGATGTTGTCCTCCAACTTGTAATGCACCTGTTTTGCTGCCATTCCACCAGTGCTGCTTATTATTGACAGGAGAAGCAGTCAATACATCCCCTGTTCTGTTTCTTTCACAGATTTTACAGTGACTGAAAAGGTACCCCATTTTGCTGGCAAGATCCCAGCATCAATGGGAGAATCCCTGCCAGAATACTTCTGGGTGAGATCGGGACATTAAGGTAAGTGACACAATTTTAAAAAACTTCCTTGGTTTACTTGGAAGTGTTTTTTTTTCTTTTTATTTTTTTCCCCATACAACAATATTTCAGTCTTAAAGTGTGTTTTTGTGCTTGCTGTCACTTTTTTTCTTGTATTTTGCTTTTTATTTTTGAATTTCCTGTGCTTGTGTCTTCTCACGAGAACTGGCAGGATTTCACTCCAGGAAGTGAACAGAGATCTGTTAGAGCTCCATTCACTCCTGGGCTGCCCTGTCAATGCTAGGAAAGGTAGATCTGAAAACTTTTGTTATTGTGGCGTGACAGGGACGGGAGAGGGGCGGGAGAGGATTTTGTGGGACAGGAACAATTTTTCCTTATCGTTCCTGTCTGATAATCCTTACATTTACATTTCAAGATGACATACAAACGACTTGACCTTAAGATCAAGCCTCCTGCTCCCTTTGGCTTCCACAAACCTGCTTTTTGTGACATCTTGCATGATGAAGACAGTGGAAGCTCTGGAAAACATGCACTCACTGGTCTGCCTCTTGGGTTGGCCTAATAAAGGATTTCCCACCATGCAGATGTACAGCAAATTGGTCATTAAAATGTTGAATGACATAGAACTATGCTGTGAGATTTTTAACACTGTGTAAAAACAGTTAAATTAAAAAACAAAATGAACACACAAGCACTGAAACACACTTAAAAACTTTCCTGCAACATGGGGAGGTTCATAAAAGGAGCATCCCATGACTAGTTTCCCATTCTCACCTGGAAGTGTTCTGGCAGGGATTGCCCATTGACACTGGAATTGCACCAGCACAATGGGGTGTGGTTTCGCATGCTCACAATCACAGCAAAAAAAACCCAGAACACAACAACAACAATGCCACATTGTTCTATTGTTCCACACTGATCTATTGATGGCTTGGCCCGACAGTAAAAAAAGAACACCTTATTTACAATACATCATCACGAAAGCACAACATTGTCTGGTATTCACGCCCTTTCACATTCATTAGGCATCATTATGTTGCTGTATTTGCTGTGTCTGATAAAGTCTTGAATATCTGGGATTGTATTAATTTTACCAGTTTGAGCAGCTCCTGCTAAGCCACAGTTTCCTTAATGGTGTCTTCCAATATTTTGCAAATATTATCCTTGTACCCTGAAATGGTTGCCACTTGAACATTACGAAGTTTCCGTCATGTCCTGACAGTTATATTAAGAAAAATAGCAAATAGCCAAAGAAACAGATGGAGAACTTGGAATAGCCACTCCCGTGTTATCTTCTGCTCTGGGTCCAAGCAGAATCAGCTGTTTTTCTCATCCCTTCTGCTGGGAAAAGGGAGGGACAGCTTGGCTTCTGCGAAAGGTGGAAGTTGGCCAACCTCTTCTCCCCCCTCCCCATCTATGGCTTCTGTTTGTGAATACACCTGATGCGCCATCCCATGAACTCAAAGCTGCTGAAAGTCCCCTTCAAGGGTGGGAAAATTAAAAGGTAAACAAAGAGCGCTCATTCCCACCAGCCAAGGGACTCCACCAAGCTTTTTAACTGTTTACCTCTAGAACAAATTGATTTCTTGCCAGTCAGCAACTTTTTACTGATGTTGTGGCTTCTTCTGGTTGAAGACAACCAGGTGCAGCCAGCTCAGAGACAGGGAGAGAGAGCGAAAGGTGGGAACCAAGTCTTTCCCAGAAGGAGAGACTCACTAGTTGGGGAAGGAAAAGAAGAGGACATGATATCCAATATGGGAAAAGAATGCCCCTCACCAGGAGCCCATGGTTTATCTGTGGCCAAACAGGTTTGTGTGTATTCCTTTTGACTTTGCAACATTGGCCCAGGCAAGAAAAGAACTATTTACGGTGCTGTGTTGTTTTTATTCTTTTAATCTAAGTATTAAAGCATTCAAATCTTCTTTTAAAGTATTCAAAGTCTTCTTTTAAAGTTTTAAAGTTATTGTTTTGATTTTGTTGTTAGTTCAGTACAGTGGGTCCTTGGTATCCACTGGGGTTTGGTTCCAGGACCCCCCATGGAAACCAAAATCCATAGATGCTCAAGTTCCATTATATACAATGGGTAGTAAAATGGGATCCATTATATAAAATGGCAAACAGCAAGGTTTGCTCTTTGGTATGTTTCCCCGCAAATATTTTCGAGCTGTGGTGGGTTGAATTCATGGATGCAGAACCCAGGGGTACAGGTTACTTTAATTGCAACTTTTTTGTCTGTTTTTCACCATATGCATTTTAAATTAAATTCTCTCCATTTTGTAAGCTGCCTCAAGTCCCAGTTTGGGGGGGAAATAGGTTATCAAAAGCCCTCTCCTTGAAGGTCTGGTGGCTACCAATGGTTTTTTTTCCAGGGCCATGCCAAAATATGGCTTTTTATTGAAGCCTCCAGAGGCTAATTTATTTCAACAAGTACATCTGCATGGTTTTAAAACTATAGTAGCTTCTACCCTTGTTTTGACTATTGTTTTGTTTAGTATAGTATGTCTTTAAAAAACTTGGTTCAGTTACTTGTAGTTTTCATATGGAAGTGTTTTGAATTGTTTCTACTGTATGCCCGTCCTGGGATCCCATGAATAAAGGGCAGGACAGAAATTATTAAAAGAAAGAAAGAGAAAGAGAGAGAGGAATAGAGGTGGGATGGATGGATGGGTGGATGGATGGACAGATGGGGCATCACAGCTGCCATTTTGGATTCTAAACAAGCTTGAATCAGACCAAGGGCTTATCTAGATGGGCTATTCCCTGGCTTCCCCATATATTGGAGCCCTGTAGTCCAAACGACACAGAGCTCATGCCCCATTTCACCTCTTAGCAGTCCTGACAATGCCTGAGACAAGGCATTGCCAAAGCCTTTAAAAACATTTTAATAAAGCGTCTGGGAAAACCCACATTATTTAGGAAAATCTGGATGGGTCCCATGCAGGAACACAGGGTCTGTACATGCACACTGGCCTGTATAGTCATCCGCCACCATCGCTGGCATCACTCTGCAGCCAGGAAGGGGGCCCCTTGCACTTGATCAAGCCCCCCTTCATGTGACAAACCTTGATCACATGCTGAAGGCCTTCTTCCTGGCTTCAGAGAGTGCGAGGCATGACCGTGGGGGAGGCACCCATCCATACCAGCCAGCATGTACGTGTGGCGGTTGGCGTGTGTGTGCAGACATCTGCCCATTTCATCACCGCAACAGGGAGCGGAGGGGCTAGTTCTGTAGCCAGAATACACCGACTCAAAGGCGGCTTATTCTGGCCGGTCTAGACAAGCTGCAACTCTCAGATCTCAAACATCAAAAGGTGTGCTTCTTCTTATTTTTTAAATGACATTTTTAAAATGCTCATAATGCTGAGTGTATGTATCATGATGTGTGTAATCTGGTACCCTTCCCTGAAATCTTATTATGTGAAGGGCAGTATTTTACATGTTTCGAATAAAACACTTCCCTACTGCATGCATTTTTGAACATATTTTTATATTAATTAAAGCATGTCTGTCCACCTTTTTCAACTATCTTAGGTACATTTTTTGAAATGCAAGCAGTCCAGCACATCTTTTGCCTTGCAAATCTACAGTTTTCTGAGATAAGAAGCTATACATACATACAAACACACATACATACAGCACTTCTGACAAGTTCATTCTGGTTCCCAGAAAGATGCTATTAAACACAGTATCACCAGCATTCTTCATTAGCTACTTAGTTACATGTGCATAACTAGGCAATGTCTCCCAGCCCAATTGCCTGAGCCCACCTTAAGAGCCAACAGCCAGATCAGGTGAAGGAGTTCCAGTCACATTCTGACTGGGGTTCAAGGAAGAGGATATTTTCACCCCCTACCAGCTGTGAATGAGGCTTTGGCAAAGACTTGAGGCAAGGATCCTGCTTCTCATAGTCACAGCCTTGCTCACTGGGATAGGGGTTGGAAACTCCTTCACCTGATCTCGCTGCTGGCTCTTAAGGTGGGCTGCGTACATCATGCATACATCAGCTCCCCTAAGCTGTCGAACATTTGTGTCCAGTGAGGAGTGGTTGCATTCAATTGAAGGTTGTGGAAGCTGAGTTGTGCTTGGGGTGCCATTGTACAGGAGCATTCATTGCACATAGATGTCCATGCCCCTTTGGTTGCACATTCAGTCCTACATATGATGCTTTGGTTCAGTTGTGCAACATTGCCATTCAGTCCAAGGGGGTCCCTATTATGGTTCACATGTAATTTCTCTTGAGGAAATTTACACAACCCTGATATAGAATCTCAATCCAGGTAAATCTCAGAGAACCAACAGTTTGAACATTGGACTAGGACTCTGGAGGCCTCACTCAGCCATGGAAACCCACTGGTGGCCTTGGGCAAATCACACTCTCTCAGCCTCAGAGGAAGACAAAGGCACCCCCCCCCTCAGAACAAATATTGCCAATAAAACCCTGTGATAGGTTTGCCTTAGGATCACCATAAATCAGAATGACTTGAAGGCACACAACAGCAACAATTCACATAAGCACAGTGATGGAACATCACACTGTCCCAGCATTCAACAGGACCTTTGCCATACCCCTCTCCCTCTCCCTCTGTAGACCTGGAGTCTTAATGTAACCAATGGACCACATGGATCACACCTCTGATTTAGAGGAAGCTCATAACCTGTGGCCCTAAATTGTAACTTCCTTAGCTTGTGTGAAAATCCAGTTTTAATTCCTCAACTCCTTGGAGACTCTTGAAACTGCATCTCCCCACCTCCCAGAATTTTCTCCCCCCACCCCTCACCCCAAGTTCTGTTCCCAGCTGCTTTGCTGGCCTCTCGGTTTCCTCCTGCAAATTAGTGGAACAGAGTTGGGGCCCTGCAGAGCCGGCCTGAAGTTCCCCATTTGATTGCACACATCTATCTCTCTCCTGACAACTTTGCCTGTTAGCAGAGTAAGTCTGCTGTTTAATTTACCTGCCTTGTTAACTTTCTCCTTGCTCCCCCCTCCTCTTTTTTTCTTTCTTCTGTCTGTCTGAAGTTTTGGAAAGTCAACAATTTATGAGGCGTTCCTGGTGCATGACTCAAATTCACCAATAATCTGGCAATTTGTACACTGTCTCTGGAGCCTGTAGGGAAGCGGATTGGAACAAGGATTTGGGTGGGAAAGAAGGAGATGGATGAGTAGTGAGGAAGGCAGGACAGGTTGGCAGCCTCCCGAAGCTGGAAATGAAAGATGACAAGAAAAAGGTACTCCTTACCAGTGCTATAAGTGAATATTCCTTCCTACACTCTGGGCAAAATCTGAAATTGTTGCTCTTCCACTGGGAACTGGCATTGGGTGTTGTTGTTGTTGTTTAAATTAGGGTGAATGAAGCTTAATTTTCTTAACAACAATTAGGATACTTAGGTTCTATAGAACAAACTTCTGCCCATTTGTTACCTACCCTGGCAGCCTCCGTCTTGCAATATCACATAATTGGCAATATGTAATATCTGACTTGATGTGGCCTTCCATGTGGTTGGCCAGTAAATCAGGGACCCCCCAAAGGCCAAGGCTGGAGTTATGCACAACCTAGGGAGGGGCCTTGGAAATTCTCCAGACAGGTCATATCCAGGCCAAGGTATTTCCTGAGACCATCTGGAGGTGAATCATTCGCGCATCCACTCAAAAATAGCAAATCCTCAATGGTTGCAAAACAGGGTTTTTTCCTCCCTACCCTTCCTCACAATGCAAGTTGCCTGCTCCTATTCAGTTCCAAATGTATTCCCCATTACTGATTGTTAACTTTTCCAGAGAACATTTTGTCTAGTCTTGGGAAACTCCAAGAGACATTGTATTCCACTCTAAATCTCACCCCTTCAGGGGAATGATCCAATATAAATATCACCCTAAAACACCATCAAAGTGTCTGCAGTTCATTTTCCTCCCATCACTTTGTCAGTCTGTAGTGCCAGTTTGCAATTCCTCTTCATACCTCCATGCTGCCAGTCTGCTGCACAACCCTCAGAATGAAACGCTTGAGTATCTTCTGCTGCACAAATCTCTGCACCTCTGAAAGGTATAGTATATCCCACAATCCCCTCACTCTGTTCCTCTATCCAACTACTTCTTACTCTCTTTGATAGTCTTGCATGATTGCTTGAAGCCTGAGTGTAAGTGTGAATGCTGTTAAGACTAAATTCCAATAAAGATCACTTAGCTGTACCTTCTGTCTTGGGTCTATTCAGAGATTACCAGTATACCTAGGTCAAAAGATCCTGCCATTACCCAACATCTCACTGCCATTTTAAGCTAATTAAATATTCCCCATATTAACATTTGGTCACTAGTGGGATCCTCGTGGACTCCACACAATTTGGGTAACACATTTAAGGAAGGTATATAAAGTATACTGCAGCAGTTGCAGTTACCTTACTGTACATTGTGTAGCAGATATTCCACATCTGTCAGATTTGGCAAGAAATACTTTTTCTCTGGCACTAGATGAGTTAAAGCCAGTTCTGGGCCTTTAAATGCTGCTGCTGTTACTAAAATCCCAAGTTTTTGCACCAGAGATAGACTGCTCCTGCCCATACTGTCTTTTGTAGAATACTCTCCCCTATTCTAGTTGAGGTCGTGCAACCATATCTCTCTGATTTTCCTCCTTCACCCAGTAGGGTGAATGTGTTAGGTGGAGAAACTGCATTTGCTGTGCAACTCAGTCTAACCTTCTGCCCGTAATAAGCCTACGAGCAGGGATTTCCTTGACAAATGTAAGATATTTGATAGTTGGATGCCCCTGTTCAGACTGATCAGTAGGCAGGCTATTTAACCCATCCACTTACTTAAATGACAGTAAAACCTTGGTTGCCACCTTCCTCACCAAAAAAGAGAGATCAAGTAGAGGTCATTTTTTTTTTTTTGGCCTGAAACATGTATTTATGTACACAAGAAGGATCTATTCCAACAGCTCTTCTCCAACAGAAGAAGGAGCCCACCAGAACAGAGCCCAGAAATGTGACTTGTTTGAACTACAGTTCTCAGAATCCACCAGCCAGCGTGCCCAAGGCTGCCCACAATCCATCTCCTGTTTCATTTGCCTTCAGCACTTCCAGTTTGTTTGTCTATTTCTTTGATTTGTACCCCACCTTCCTTCTAGAAAGAGGATTCACAGGAGACTTACAACAAAACAGAACCAGTTCACTGTGAAAACATAAACTGAATAAAAGTGTTTAAAAAATTAAAAGCACAATTTAAAAATGAGCCGATCAAAGGAAAATGCAGCAACTGCTTGCTTTGAATGTTCTTTCTGCATCAAGCAAATTCTTTTGCTAGGAGCCCATCTGAATAAGATGGTCTTTACCTGACAACAGAAAGACAACAGGGATGTCTGTCTGTCCAGTGTCAGCTAGGGTCTTCCAAGGTATTGCATCTATTTTGGAGCTAGGGTTTAGCATGTTGGAGAATTCCATTCAAGTCTGAAATAAAACCTGGGGTGAATTCACCATCCCACTGACCTGGAAGCTGGGGTGATGGGTAGATTTATTGCCACTGGAGTAGCAAACCTATTCTCAGTATTGTAGCCATGCCTTCCACAGGTCTCTGGGATGTAAGGAAGCCATTCCAATACCAAACCCTATTCCCAACAGTGGTTCAGCTGTAAAACTGAGTGGATTGACCATCCTCATAGCAAGGGGCCAACTCTTTGACCTTACATGAGAGTCACCAGTCACCTTTGTATCTCTCTCTCTCTCTTTCTCACACCTGAACATCATTCATGTGCCATGGCCAAATTCCCTAAATCTGCCTCTTTGAACAGTCCAGGTGCTGAGTTGTGTCTTCCCATGGGATCCCATCCCTTTCCTATCCATGCTGTAAAGCAACTGAAAAAACACTGGAGATGTCATCACATTAGGAGGAGTGGAAAAACAAACAAACATTGGAAGTATCAAAGCATTAGAGAGGGGTAAGCTTGAAAGGAGGCCTGGAGGCACACTCTGCAAGGCTAGCCTTGCTGCCCCAGCACTGTGACCCAGCCTACACCTTGAAATATTCACACTGGGCAGATGTAGGATCAAGGGGAGGCTAAATGTTCTGCTCATCCACAGGTTTTCCAGGATAATCTTTAGCCTGAAGTCCAAATTGGAGTGTATGCCGAGAACGAAAGTTGTGGCCTCCTGATGAACTTTGGGGGTTGCAATGCGGGGAATGGTAGCCACAAGGAGACTCTTCTCGAGATGGGTGGCACATTCCCCCACCAGAAGAAAAATTGGCCAACGAAGGGGTCTGTGAAACTGAAAGATGAACATTTCAGCTCTAGTTAAATGATTTCTGTCCAAAATAGGCTGGAAAAGCAGCAGCGATTTGTGCTAGATGATGATGATGATGATGATGATGATGATTTGTACCCTACCTTTCCTCCCATGAGTTCAAGGCAGCCTACATGGCTCTCCTCTTCCCCCTACTTTATGCTCACAACAACCCTGTGAGGTAGGCCAGGCTGGCCCGAAGCCACCTAGTGAGTTTCATGGCTGATTGAGAACTTGAACCTCAATCTCTCACATCCCAGTTCAACGCTCTAACCACTACACAACACTATTGTTATGAGAGATAATGCTTTTAAAAAATATATTTTTGTGGCCTTTGTGAAATCATATTTTGGTAGGGATCTGTGAAGCACAGTTGAGAAATTTCATTTGTCTACTTCAAGTTTACTATTATTTGTTTGTTTGTTTGTTTGTTTGTTTGTTTAAATATTTATATCCTGCCCTTTATCCAAAGACCACAGAGTGGTGTACAATAAAACCAATCTAACAAAATTAAAATAGTGTAAAAAATTAAAATATTTTTAAAAGGCTATTCAAAACATATTAAACGATTAACAAATTAAAAGACATTTTAAAAGGGTTAAAATAGTTTAAAATGAAATAATAACATGTCCACGGGAGGTTTTTTTTGTAAAACCAATTAGGCTTTCATAAACAACTAGGCTTTTACTGGGTACCAAAATAAAAGCAAGGTTGGTGCCAATTGGGCCTCCAAGGGAAGGGTGTTTCATATCTGGGGTGCCATAGCAGAGAAGGCCTTCTCTCATGTCCTGACATGGTATTTTCTTCTGATCAATGGGACACAGAGGAGGGCCCCTCCAGCAGACCTTAAACCTTGGGCAAGTGCATATATGGAGAGGTGCTCCTTCAGGTATCCGAAGTTCCTAAGTTATTTAGGGCTTTAAATGTCTTTATCAGCACCTTGAATTATTGGCACCTTGAAGCATCTTGGCAGCAATACAGTCAGACCCCTGTATCCGAACAACTAATATCCATGGCTTCAGTTAACAGCAGGACACAAAATAGCAACACATACCATAGAGTTACATTGGAAAATGTTTAGAGAGGCATCCTCTCTAGGCATCGTTTTGGTCCTCCAACAGAACTCTATGGTATGTTGCTGATTTTAGCAATGTCATAACAAGTTTTGAACGCAGAAAGAATCACAACCCGAAAGCATCACCCAAGGAGACCTTCTCCTGTGCTTTCTGCAACCGGACTTGTTTATCTCGGATTGGCCTTTTTAGTCATCAGCACACTTGCAAAAAACACGGGATGAGTCCTTCCTGAATCTTCGTTTGCGAAGAAAAGCCAGAGAGAGAGAAATTAGGAAAAAAGCAGAATAGAAATAAAGATGATGATGATGATGATATGTTTTTACTGAAAATCCTTTATTTTAATAGGGTTTGCTGTTATCCATGGATTCCGGTATCCATGGTGAGTCTGGGAACCAAACCGCTGTGTATAAATGGGTCCAATTGTACCTGTAAGCCAGCATTGTATGGTTAATAGGATATTTCTGTCAGCAATCTGGCTGTTGCATTCCCCACCAGCTACAGTTTCCAAGTTGTCCTCAAGGGCAGGCCCACATAGAGTGCAGTACTTCTCTTGAACATTCGTGTTGAAAGAGAATGTTCACATTTGCTCTGAGTTTCAGTCTGGATAAATTCCTGCGACAACCTTACCTCTTTAATGAGTATTTCTATGCATTTTTATTCGTTATACAGTAGGACCCCTGTATCCACTGGTTCATTATCCACTGATTCAATTATCTATGGGACACAAAACAGCACACCTAGCACAGAGTCTTCCTAAAAAATGTGTCCTCTCTAGGCATTTTCTAGGCCCCCCAAGGCAACTCTATGGTATTTTAAACCAGAAGTCCCATTATTTTCAATTATGTTCGCTATTATCCACGGTTTTTGGTATCCACGCCCCCCCCGAACCAATCCCCAGTGTATACGGGGGTCCTACTGTACCTGCATTTCAATAAGTGGCAGCAGTGGCAACTAATGGCTGCCATGTCAGTGGAGTGTTGAATCCATTCCAGGTTTTCACTAGCTTTAAATGAGCTATCCGTGGTATATAGGAACCTCCGTTCCTATATAGGTTCAACACCATGGATAGCTCCTTGAAAGCCTGCAACAAAATCGAGTGTGTTTGCCATCACATCG
Organism: Gambelia wislizenii; assembly: GCA_030847615.1. Classification (NCBI taxonomy): domain Eukaryota; kingdom Metazoa; phylum Chordata; class Lepidosauria; order Squamata; family Crotaphytidae; genus Gambelia; species Gambelia wislizenii. Next base: position 4,456,488 of record JAUMIR010000012.1, read on the forward strand.
GCATGAGAAACATCTGCCACCGCCGTCTCTTACTGAAACGAAGGCATACGAATGGTATATTACAACACATAATGAAATAAACAATGCAAGGTTACTTTTTTTTTCTTTTTTGGCATCACAAATAATGTTTTGTGCTGGCTCTGAAAAATTATATCCTAGGAACACTTGAAAGAGGCATCTTTGACAGGGACCATTCAAGTTTCATGCTGCTCTCTTAGCCAGCCTAGGTTTTCTCCCTCGAAAAAGCAAGCTGAAGTAATAGAAAAGGAAAATGCAGCTCAAGAAATAATGAAATGAATTATTTCCAACTTAGCCATGAATTACAGCAGGAGGGGGCAGAATCCTGTCTGTGGGCCACACAGCATTTTTCTCCCCCCGCCCCAAGGCCCACCAAATCCAATGAAAGGTAAGGTCATCAGAGGAAACCTAACAGACCAGAGCTTGAAATATTTGATTCTTTGGACTATGAGTTAAATATAAAGCAGCCATGTGGCCCATAAGAAGAAAGAAAAAAAAACAGAATTGGCTACTTATTGGGATGACTGAAGTGCCACAAAAGTGGGGCATAAGTGGTGCGAGGTTTTGCCAGAACTCTTCCTCAGACACAATGGTAGAAAAGGTCCAAATGGCTGGCCTGTTGGATCATTCCCTCCAGTATTAAGAGGAATGCTGTAGACTCAAGCAAAGAGAAAAGGTTTTAAAATATCATCTTTTTCCAGCCTTGGTCCCTCTCTCTTCTCCTGCCAGCAGGTGAAGTCCTCCAGCTTTCTCAAGCTCTGGATCAGACTAGAGCCCTATCTAATCCGACGTCCTGTTTCAAAGAGTGGTCAGCAAAGCTGAAAGCAGGACATGGATACCATACTACAGTCAGGCCCCTGTATCTGTGGAACCAAGATCCATGGTTTCAGTTAGCCATGGGACAGAAAAAGAACACCTACCATAGAGTCTTCCTATAAAGTACCATGCCCAGAGAGACATCCTTTCTAGACATTTTCTAGGTCCTCCACTGCAACTCTATGGTATGTGTAACCAGAAGTCCTATAATTTTCAATGGTGTTTGCTGTTATCTGTGGTTTCCAGTATCCGTGGTAAGTCCAGGAACTGAACCCCCATGGATACAGGGGTCTGACTATACCATCCTACCAGTTCCAGTTAGTGGATTCCATGTCCTCATTACCAGTGAATCCACTTTGGGTTTTAGTCTGAACTTTAGAATGTTACCAGGGTGCCAAGCGCTAGCCCCCAAATAGGTTCAGCACTTTGGATAGCTCCTTTAAAGTTATTATGACCGCTGTCCATTGCACCGATAGCCTATGTAATCCATAAATCTCACACATTACAAGTGTGCGGCTCACCCTTTATTTAGTTGTGCCGCAAATGGGGACACATAGACAGGCAGGGTTACAGAAGCTGTGTGCTAAACACACAGACACACACACACCTTTAAAAAAAAAAAACAATTCAACATCAAGGCAGCAAGCATAGAATCCAGCATTCCAGAGGTCACATTTGGGGGTTGAATTTCAAATGCCTTTGAATGTTCATTTCCACTCTACATGAGACCAGCATTGTCAAAGCGTGTCGGTGTATTCCTATTATTCATTCCCAACCTGTAAATAGATTTTTGCAAGTTTCGATTTAGATGTGTCTATCAAAGAGCAAATCATGTACTAGTGGAGGAATAAATCAGAGAAATCCAATGCAATTTGCCTGCATTTTCTAGTATGTTGTCTAATTGAATGCGAATCCTTTGCTGGACTCTAACAGAGAAGGGGAGGAAAAAACACACACCACATTCTTTACTTTATGTTACTTTATTTTTCTCTTTCTTGTTCTACTGCTTTCCTTTAGCATCCTCTCATTACTCTACCATTTTTCTTTTTTCCAAAACTATGGTAATTCCTTGGGAAACAGTGATGGGAGGCAGTGAACTGGGGCAAGGCAGGAGACAGACTTGATCACTTAGAAGATGTCAAAATGGTTATTTGATAGTATTGTTGTTTTTAGTCTTGTACATGGATGGGGTTTTACAGAGAACAAGAGGAAAGATTCTTCCCTCTAGGACAGGGGTGGGCAAAGTCTTCCCTGGAAGTTGTTTTTCTGGACCTCACATTCTCCTATATTGGCTTTTTTCTCTTGTGGAAATTCCCAAGCGTGACAAGACACCTCTTAAATAGGTCCCTATACAGCATGATTTTTTCCCCCCCAAACCAGAAATGGATCTGGTGTGTGTGTGTGTTATTTTGGCACTCTGTTTGCCCCCCTAGAGGTTGACAAGAGAGAGAAAGTAGACTCCCATACCCTAAGAACTTGCAAACTAAAATTCTACATAGAAGAAATAACAGAGGAAGGAGTAAACAAGGAGACCTTGTAGCCCCTCTGCGACTAATTGCGAGAAAGAAGTTGTAGCATAAACTTTCATAGACTTCTAAATGGCAAAAATACTCCTCATGGAGGAGAATGCTATCTGTCTTAATGGGATTCTGCATCGTTTCAGCGCATTTGAAAGGAGGGGGTAAAAACGAAATATACTCCATGGGAAAACTTCATGGCTTTCCCTAAAGTTTAAAAAAACAACAAACAATGGGGGAGATACGCCATTCCTGCTCATTAGGAGAAGCGACGTGAATTGATTTGCTTTCCCATACGAGCAGAATCTGAAAGCTGATTGGTCAGATGAGCATTTTTTATTTAGTTATTTATACCCCGCTCTTCAGCCACAAGGCTATCAGAGCGACTTACAAATTGTTTTAAGCAATAGCTATTTACACATCTACACTGCATTAAACAGTTTCCAATGTGTGTTAGCTAATTGCCATTAGCATGAGGGGCAGAACTTGCTAACAAAGCAAGTGCCCGGAACCGCCATGTTGGATTTTCACCTTAGGAAGTGAGCACTAAAGTGATAAAATGGGGTGTTGGGGATGTTGCTTTTTTGTTAAGGTGAAATATTGCTCTTTCACACCTTGGATATGTTTGTTTTTTTAAAAAAAATACTGTCCAGTGGTAGCAAATTGAGGTAAGTAAAAATGCAAGTATTTCACTTGCGGCCGCCATATTGATTCACAAGCAAGTCCGTTTACACATCAAGCATAGATAGCCTCACATGCATGATATCTGCAAAAAAATGAAAAACCATTAAGACAAATAGCAGCTGTTGCAAATTGCCATTACTGCGGAGCAAACCGGGGGGGCTTTGCTTTCTATAGGCAACACCTTGGCCTACTTCTTCCACGCATCTGAGACAGAGGCAAAGTTTTGAGAAAGTCACCTTTGAAGATGACAGGTCCCAGCATCCCCAAGATCAGCATGGCATCATCATACATTGCATATGGACATGTAGGCACATTTGCTTGAGCATTTGTTTTGGATCACTTGCACAATCATACCATTCAAAACAAGGCTGGTGTTGCACAATTAATGCATACCCCTGCATGTCGAGAGTTACTCAGCACAACCCCAATGTATGATCTTGGCTGAGATATACATAATATACAAACTCCACCGTACACAGTTTAACTGACTTCCTTTAGGAGGTCTCGGAAATGGACATTGGGTTCAAAGAACCAGGAAAGGCTTGCTCACATAAGTATGTGTTTAACATGCATCAAAAACTAAGAATATTTGGAGCATGCTACAGTTCTAATGCAGAAGTGGGCAACTATGTGTGTGGGGGAGTCAAATCCCTCTAGGACCCCACAGGCCATAGTCCCCCAGCAAGTCCCCCCTGCAAGCTTCCTCTGCAGCCCCTCTCAAAATAGCTACAGGAAGTTGTGTTGCATCACTTCCTGTTGCCATTTTGAGAGACCATGGAGGAAAATGGAGATATTTGGGGGGGGGTAGCTCAGAATTCTGGGATATTTGTAGCGGTGGGGTGGGAGTACTTTGCATGTTTTTATGGGTTTGGGAGGCTTCCAGTGTGATCTGGGGGCAAAAATTATCCAAAACTTAAGCCATTTAAAAAAAAATTGTCAAGGGGATGGGGTTTTGGAAGGGATGGTTGAGGCCTTCTGAGAGCACAAAAATAAGTTCCAAGGGCTGAACTATGTCCATCCCTGTTCTAATGGAAGAGCACCCCACCTTGTAGTCAATCCATAGGACAATTGATCAATCACATAGTAGTAAGTGACACTTTGCTAAATGCCCAAAAGGGCTGTCAAATGGACAGACATTTCAGTAACCTCTGCTCAGATTTGAGCATAAGATTCCACTGTACAGCATTAGGACAGAACGCAGGATCCGGCATGGAGCAATTGTACCTGCTCTTCATAATGAGACAAGTCACTCAGGCAGTCCGGCCTCATCAGAAATACTGAGCATAATCGTCAAATTTAATGCTTTTATCATTACTCAATGGATCAGTGAACAGAGGAGCTGCAGAAAGACAATTAGAAGCGTTCATTTTGACTTGGAGGGGGAAAAAATTCTATCAGTCTAGCTTTTGTCTGAAGACTTATTTGCTCACTAATTGCAAAATATATAATTTGGTTGGGAGACTTTGGCTATATTTGTTGTGTGATTAATGCGCTCGTGAGTGGCACATAGATACTTTCTGGGATAAATTTGCATCCAGCCACTGTGATTTAGTATGTTAAAAATGGGTGCATGTTTTATGTATGAAGAAAAATGTCTGTATTCAAATATTTCTTTTTTTAAAAAAAGGATTTCTTCAAAATGACCCTCTAATAATCTGTGTTATCACCATACCCTTTGAAGTGGCTAGGTAGCAACTTGTCAGGGATGCTGCAATAATAATAATAATAATAATAATAATAATAATAATATCATCATCATCCTGCTCCTTCTCCAGTTTGGGCCTCAAGGCGCTTGCCACAGTAAAAAGAAAGTTAGGATATTATTACACATGGCAAAAACCATGGGATTACATCAGAGTAGCACAAATGGGCCCTACTATTGCATGATGTTGTCTTTGCGTTATTACTCTATGCTCCAGCCATGAAAAAGCCTTTTGCCGGGATGGAAGGTAAGTGTGGCATGGAGAGTTCTTTTGCCGGTATAAAAATGACCGAAGTTATGCTAGCAAAAGAACGGGGTTTAGGGGGTGGTGGTCTGAGATGGGAGCAACAGAAGTAAGCTGAGGACCAAGGGGGAAAAGGGGAAGAGAAGAGTGCAATTGAGATACTTTAAAAGCAGTTGAAAAAGTGGGATGGGAGAGGATTAATTGGGACTGTCCCTGCAAAAGCGGGAAAATTGGAGGGCATGGACATCAAACCACCCACCCACCCTCAATTTACAACTCCTTCCTTCCTTCCTTCCTTCCTTCCTTCCTTCCTTCCTTCCTTCCTCTTGAGTGTCACTTCCTTCCTCCTGATGACACTGCTCATAGGCTTGCTTATGACACCACCCATGGACTTGCATAGGCCATATATTACTGTCTGTCTTCACAAGAACATAAGAAGAACCCTGCAGGAACAGATCCAAAGTTTGATGTGGTCCAGCATTCTGTTCACACAGTGCCAACCAGTTGCCTACAAGAAGTTCACCAGCAGGATATGCATTTAACTGCACTTTGCATCTTGTGCTTTGTGGCAATGGATACATATTGCCTTTGATAGACTCACAGAGCTGGACGGGACCACAAGGACCATCTAGTTCAACCCCCTGCAACACGGGGACACACAACTAAAGGATTCCCCCAAAATGGACATCCAGCTTCTGTCTAAATACCTCAAAAAAGGGGAGAATCCACCATTCTCCAAGGTGTTGTCTAAATGGCAAAAATACTCCTCATAAAATTTGAGAATATGGTTTGTCTAAACGCCATCACACATCAATCCTCTTTATTTGGAAGGAGTGGGGCCAATCCACCAAAAACTCTGAAGGAAAAGCCTTTGCGGTTTTCCCCAAAGTTTTTAAAAAGCTCCATGGGAAATGTGCACCCCTACTCATTGGGACAACCAATTCGCATTCATGCACATTCTTGATAAGAGTGGAAGTGGAAAGCTGATTGGCTGGATGTGTGCAAGAGGTGGAGCTTGCTAACAAGGTAAGTTCCTGGAACTGCCATGTTGGATTTTCACCATAGTGACCGTGTACAGAGGTGACAAAACAGCCTTTCCCCCTTTTTTCTATTTATTTAGACAGAATATCACACTTTTGCACCTTAGATACGCTTATTAGAAAAATACTATTTGGTGGTAGCAACTGGTGAAAATAAAAACACGAGTAATTCACTTGTGCCCGCCATCTTGATTCACAGGCATGCCTGTTGGAACAGCAAAAATGGATAGCTTCACATGCCTGTGATCTTGAAAAAAACCATTAAGACAAATCAAAGCTGCTTCGAATTGGCATTGGTGTGCTTCAGTCCACATTTCCCCCCCTCCTATAGACAAGTCCCAAGTCAGTCAATTTTGGATATTGATACTGAAGGTGAGAGATTGTCCTCCTGACTAGTATGGCCCCATCCTCCATGCGTTTCTCCACTCTCCTTAAAGCAGTGGTTCTCAACCTGTGGCTCCCCTGATGTTGTTGGACTACAGTTCCCAGGAGCCCTCTGAGGTCTCACCTTGACAGCCAGGTGGTCCTCCCAATCATTAGTGAGGCTGTGAATTCAATCCTACAGACTCACTAATGACTGGGAGGACTACCTGGCTATCAAGGTGAGACCTCAGAGGGCTCCTGGGAACTGTAGTCCAACAACATCAGGGGAGCCACAGGTTGAGAACCACTGCCTTAAAGCCATCCAAGTTGGCAACTGCCACTACGTCTTGTGGCACTGAGTTCCGCAGTTTCACTATGCACTATGTGAAGAAGCCTTAAGACTTCCTTAGGTTTGAGCCTTTCAACTGAGTGAGGGCTACAGACTGAGGTCGGCATCCACTCCTGGCCCCAGTCCTTTCAGCCTGTAAGTTACTAATAACTCTGAATGTTCAGCAGTTCTCTCTTTGTGACACCCTTGGATGCCTTAAAAACCTGGACTATGTACTTGCTAGAAAGAGCAAGCTTCCGTTAGAGATGTCGCCTTTCGTTGACAATGTAGAGCGAGGGTAGGGGGAATGAGATCAGGATTGATTTGATGCTCTCAGGAAGATTTGGGGTATTTGAATGTGGGGTTCTTCATAAGTGGCAGAGATTGATTTAAATCAATCTCCCTTCCTTTTGCTCTGGGTTTCACGTGGGGTCTTGAAACGAGGGAGACCTGACTTCTAGGAGAACGTGCTAAGAGGGCAAATTACTCACTCCTCCTGTGCCATCCAAGCTCAGCGGGGTTTGAGAACAGCAGGCAGACTCTTAGTTAAACACTCAGAGTGGGAAAAACAACTTTCAGGTGTGGTTTACGATGTAGGCAAAACAGTTCCCACAAGTCAACTCAATGGGGGGAAAGTCTCTCGCCATGGGAGAGGAGGAGACAAACCAAAACTGAGGAAGGTCAAAGTGGGTGTTTTCACCTGATGCTTTCATCTCCCCATTCCACTTTTTTAAAAAAGTTTTCCTACAAGTGGGATGATCTGTTATAAAGGCACTTCCATGGACCCACTTTCCCAGAATTGCCATAAAACTCAGAATCTGGTTTGTTAAAACATAGGACTGAACCCGCACAGTTGAGTTCGGTAACTTTGATAGAAAACCAAAATCATATCCAGGAGTGACTGAGACAAGTCAAGATAGAGATGGACGTCTTTACTTATTTCAAATGTTTTCTCCCACTGAGCGAAAATTCAAGAGTTTTAATACATTTTACTGTAATTTCTTTTCTTTTTTGCACATTGGCATCAGTGTTTCTGTCATTCTGGCACTAAGTGAAAACATGGTTGTTCACTCAAGTCTATTAGGGGAGGTGCTCATTCGCTTTACGCAACTCTTCTCGTGTGCATCGTTTTAAAAGATCTTAAGCTATTTTAACCAGTTTTGATCTGATCTTCTGAACTTGTTGAATTTTCTTCGCAAACGAAGATTCAGGAAGGACTCATCCCGTGCTTTCTGCAAGCGGCTGATGACTAAAAAGGCCAATCTAAGATAAACAAGTCTGGTTGTAGAAAGCACAGCAGAAGGTCTCCTTGGGTGATGTTTCCGGGTTGTGATTCTTTCTGCATTGTCGTTTCTCTTCAAAACTTGTTCGGTGTGAGTTCTCAAATAAGGCTGCAGCATTGTGGATAGTGCGTCTCCATGCCTCCTGATGTGAGGCCAGGGCGGACCACTGTTGGTGATCCATTTGGCCAAGCCTGAGATGTTGTTTCAGGGAGTCCTTGTATCGCTTTTTTGGAGTGCCCCTCTTATGCTGACCCGTGGCTAGTTCATCGTACAGTACTATTTTTGGGAGGCGATGGTCCTCCATCCTAGAAACGTGCCTTGCCCAGAGCAGCTGCATTCTCAATATCATGGCCTCAATGCTGGTGATCCCTGCTGGCTAAAGGACAGCAACATTCGTCACATAGTCAGTCCAGTGTATATTTAGGATTGTGCATAAACAGCACTGATGGAAGCGTTCGAGGAGTTGTAGGTGGTGGCAATAGGTGACCCATGTTTCAGACCCGTAAAGGAGAATAGACAGTACAATGGCTCTATACACACTGATTTTTGTGCTTCGTCTCAGGTGTTTGTTACTCCAGACTCTTTTGTAAAGTCTTCCAAATGCACTATATGCCTTTTCTAATCTGTGATCGATCTCTTTGTCATTCTTGGCATCTGAGGAGATGATGCTTCCCAGATAGGTGAACTGCTGAACGGACTTAAGCACAGATTAATAAATATATAGTATTTATATTTAGACTTCTAAAATCATCCTTATTGTTCGTTGTTGTTGTGGTTGTTGTTGTGTGCCTTCAAGTCATTTTCCAACTTGTGGCGACCCTAAGGCCATATGTATGGTAGCATACATACGTGTAAACTGACTCCAGCAAGAAGTATTAGTTTTGGATGAGATCTGAAAATCCCAGGTACAGCGTTCTCATGTGCACTTTCTCTTTCATATGTGCAAGTCACCGCTTGGGCCTAGAAACATCAAGTGAGAAGACTACATGACTGTTAAGAACCATGCCTCCAGCAAATAACTAGGCTTTGGCCTTGAATGGATGCTAAAGGAACATCTAGGGAACTGCCTTAAACCAGAGCCAAACTAATTGATAGGCTTGCCTGTTATCATCTACCCTAGGCGGTAGTAGCCATCCAGGGCTTCTGATATGGAAGGGTCTTTTCTCATTTGATGCAGTTTTAGAAGTAAGCCTGAGAATTCTGCATGCCAGAGAACTGCCCCCATGCTGAACTGTAGTTCTTCTTTCATCTGGACCAAAATTTCTGGGGGAAGGAGTGGCTTGTATGAGGTTCTTCTGGAGGTCCATTCCATAGTATGTTCCTAGACTACATTGTTGTAGAAGTCTGACCACCTTACCTGCTGGACTCCATCCAATGGAATCCTGGGATTTGTGGTTTGGTGAGGAGCTTAGAATTCTCAGCCAGAGAACCCTGGTGCAGTAGTTCAGGGGAGTGGAGTATTCCAGTGGTTCTCAACTTTTGGTCCTCATGTTTTTGGGGCCGTTCAACTCCTCAAGGTGTCCTAGCTGGCATGGCCAGTGGTGAGGGATTCTAAGAGCTGAAGTTCATAACATCTTGTGAACTGAATACTGGGAGCCACTGGACTAGAGTTTTCAAGCAGAGAAGTAAGTACCTCACCAAACAACCAACCCCAGTATTCTGTAGGTTGGAGCCATGACGGTTAAAGTGGTATCAAACTACTGTAACTCTGCAATGTGTAGACATACTCTCAGACTATGATATTTGTAGATAGGAGCCAAAGAAGCTTCCTTCTACTGAGCCAGAGCTTTTTGCAGAGTTTGGATACAATTACTCTTCATACCCTCCAACATTTCACAAATGAAAAAAGGGATATGTGTGGCCAAGCAACATCAGATTGTGGTTAGGGTGGCACAAGTTACTAATGAGGAAGAGCGCACAAGCTAGGAGAAGGTGCCACAGTTTGCTTTTGTCCGAGCCTTGTGGGAAGGGCAAGATTTTCCTCACTCTTCTCTCTCCTGCTGAGTTAATTAGTATAAATGACGTTTGCACTTTGAATTCAGTTTTGCAGCAACTGAAGTAATCTGAGGACAAAGGGAGAAAGCAGGAGCAAGACAGAGAAACTGGGACATTTTAGCAGCCGCTGAGAAAATGGGATGGCAGAGGATTAATTGGGACTGCCCCTGGCAAATTGGGACAGTTGGAGGATGTGACTTTTTCGGACTCATAGTCATATCAAAGTGTAACTATGCAGTGAGGCTGCACTTGTACAGTCTGGAAATGGATCCTTCAGTGGGTATTTTCTCTCTACTTCCTTGCTTTCTTCCTGATCTCCAGACTCCCTTTTCCTTTTGCTTTGCCCCTCTTCCCATTGGAAGCTCATCTATCCATCTTCTTCTTCCCACTGTCCCACCTCTCATCTCTCCTCCCTCCCACCTTTGAAGCCAGTGAGTAAAGCTCATAAACATGTGTGGAAGACATGCTGATTAACAAGCTTGTTCACAAAGAAGAAAAGAAAGGGGTGAAGGGGACGCAGGGGGTGGCAGAAAGGAGGAGGAAGGGAGAGAAACAGGGGAGAGAATAATGAATCAAGGGAGGTTGCATGGGGGTGGTGGGCGGTGGGCGGAAGGATCTTCTCGAGCTGGGCCTGGCAACTTTGAAAATGAATTTCCCCGGCAGTGTCTAAATTATGCAGGGGCTGCTGTGGTCACGGAAGAAGGGGGAGCTGCTACCCCTGGCTTCCTTATGGAGCAGCCTGCTGTGCATAAAAGATTAACTCTCAAGCAGCCAAGTGTGGAAATTCACAAAGGAGGGGAATGGAGACCCACCACCACCATGTCCTATAACCCCCATGTCCTTCCTGACTGGCTACTGTGTTTCACCCTCAGAGTACACAGTTATAGTAGTTTGATAAAATTTTAACGACAGGATCCTGGGACCAGTAATTCGGTGATGTACTTAGAATTTTCTGCTCAAGTCTTCTAGGCCACTGTTCTGAACCTACAGCACTTAGAGCTCTGTAGCAGAAAAGTCACATTTCCTAAACAAACCACAAATCCCAGGATTCCTTAGGAAAGGGTCATGGCCATTCAAATGGCACCAAAATGCCACAACAGTGGTGTGTAGCTACACTCCCAGTCCTAGCCTTTCCCATTGTGGTGAGACACGTTGTAATTCTACTTGAATTATTGTCCTTATTATTTAATTTGCATTGGTATAAATTAGTAGTAGTGGAGGGTGACACTGATAGATGATCTCTCAGAGATAACGGCAGTGGCACCATAGCTAACACTTATTAGTGCTGCACAGAGGGTGGCATGGGAAAAAACCCTTTGAAGCCCGTATGATGAGACAATCCAAAATGAAACAAGAGATAGTGCCAGACAGTGACACTCCCACTTGAGCTACTGGGGTACAACAGACAATAACTAAAATTAGTGCTGTGGCTAATGACACAACTGGACTCAAGCCGAAAGGATGTTCAGCTGTTAACATTGTTAGAGGTGAAAAGAAAGTTCAAAGCTTCCCAACACAGTATAGGAACATGAATGTGAGATGCATGAATCAGGGAAGCTAGATGTAGTAAAAAGAGAAATGGAACATATAAACATTGCAATACTTGGGGTGAGTGAGCTAAAAGAAGAAATGGGGTGGCATTTATAGTGAGGAGAAATGTAGCAAAAGTAGTCAGAGGATATTATCCGAAGTCTGACTGAATCATGCTAATAAGAAACCCATCAACATAACTTTAATCCAAATTTATGCTCCACCTAAAGAAGCAGAAGAATTAGAAATTGAAAGATTCTGTGCTGGAATCTAGGAGGGAACTGATCACACACCAAAACAGGGGGATTGGAATGCAAAAATAGGAAACAGAGCAGAATCAAAGATTTTAGGAAAATTTGGCTTAGGATGAAGAAATGACGCAGGAGACCAAATGAATGAATTTTGTGAAGCGAATAGTTTGTTCATCACAAACACATTCTTCAAACAACCCAAGAAGCAATTGTACACATGGACATCACCTGATGGCCAATATAGAAATCAAATAGACTACATAATTGGAAGCAAAAGATGGAAAATCTCCATTGTCGCTACAAAAAGAAGACCAGGAGCAGATTGTGGTGCAGACCACGAACTACTAATATCAGAAATTAGAGTAAAGCTAAAGATGAACACTAAATCAACCATCATGGTGAAAAACTACTTGATAAACATCCCCGTTGAATTTAAAGATAATGTGAAAAATAGGTTTGTGCTATTAAGCCTAATTGACTGGGAGCAAGAAGATCTCTGGACTGAAGCCAAGCACATTGTCAGGGAGGAATGCAAAAAGACACTGGGCCTTATCACACTACACTGTTATAGCAATATTATTCCACTTTAACTGCTCTGGCTACCTCCTGCGGAATCCTGGGATTTTCAGTTTAGGGAGGGGCATTTAGCATTCTCAGCCAGAGAGTTCTTAGGCTTCACTAAACTACAAACCACAGGACCATTGCATTAATTTCCCATGCAAGCAAAGTGGTGCTCAAAATTCTACAACAAAGACTTTAACCATATATGAAGTGAGAAATGCCAGATGTCCAAGCAGGGTTCAAGAACTGAAGACATACTAGGGATCATATTGCAAACATACATTGGATAACGGAGCACAGCAAAGAATTTCAAAAGAAAATCACTTTGTGCTTTATAAATTATAGCAAAGCCTTTGATTGTATAGATCACAAAAACTATGGATTGCTCTTAAAGAAATGTGTGTGCTACAACATTTGTTTGTCCAGATGTGCAACCTGTACTTAGGACAAGAGGCTACTGTTAGGACAGAATATGGAGAAATAGAATGTTTCCAATTGGCAAGGGGTCAGGCAAGGCTGCATTTCTTCACCCTATCTGTTTAACTTATATACTGACCATATATGTAAGGCAGGATGAGACTTGGAGGAAGGAGGCTTGAAACTTGGAGGAAGGAACATCAACAGTTTAAGATATGCAGATGACACCATACTACTAGCAGAAAATAGCAAAGATGTGAAATGATTACTGAAGAAAGTGCAAAGGCAGGTTTATAGCTGAAAATTAAGGAAACAAAAGTAATGACCACAGATGATTTATATAACTTTAAAGCAGACAATGAAGACATTGAAATAATTCAAGATTTTCCATACCTTCGCTCAGTCATTATTTAGAATGGAGCCTGCAGTCAAGAAATCAGAAGAAGACTAGAACTTGGAAGGGAAGCTATGAAGGAGATAGACAAGATCCTCAAGTCTAAAGATATATCAGTGAATACTAAAGTTAGGATTGTCCGTGCCATCATATTTCCCATTTCTATGTATGATTGTGAAAGATGGACAGTGAAGAAAGCTGATTAGAAAATCAACTCCTTTGAAATGTGGTGCTGGAGAAGAGTTCTACAAATATCACAGACTGCTGGGTCCTAGAGCAAGTCAAGCCCAAAAGCCAATGTGACTAAACTGAGTCTATCATACTTGGGCCATATCATGACAAGACATGACTCCGTAGACTAACGCTTGGTAAAGTAGAAGGCAGCGGGAGAAGAGGAAGACCACATTCCAGATGGACAGACTCAGTCAAAGAAGCCACGGCCCTGAATCTGCAAGAGCTGAGCAGAGTTGTTGAAGACAGGGCAACTTGGAGGTCTCTCATTCATGGGGTTGCCATATGTCAAAGTCAGCTTGAAGGCAGTTAACAACAACAATAAATTACCATGATCAGAAGTGATGCTAATCCCCACCTTCTTTCATCCTCCTTTTTTTGGTGTTTGTGTGATCCATTTTCCTCTTTTATATTTGCAGTAAAACTTGGGTGGGGGGGATTAGCCGAGATCCTGGCACTCAGTCAAATGAGATGCACTGGTCTCAGCTGTAAGGGGGAAAGGAATGAGAGTGCTCTCCCAGGTGGAGCCTGCCCTCATTTCCTTTCCCCTTGGAACCAAGACCAGCCACGTCTTATTCCTCTGAGTTTCCTCTTCCCTCCTCTCCCCACAACTAAGCAGCAGCCACCACAGTGTTCTCTCCTGGGGCTTGAGACCTACCAGGAGAATGTTTTTTGATGGGCACAAAGGACTAGAGAAAAGCTCATTTTGTCCCTTCCAGAAAGAGATATGAACATGTATTAAGTCACTAGCAGGATTCCAACTATTGGAGTGGTGGTGGTTGGGCTACAACTTCCAGAATGCTCTGCTATGATGAGAATTCTGGGAGCTGGTGTTCCTAAAGTAACATTCCCAAGCTCTGATTTGTGCAGATGTGTGGATAGAGAAAGGAATGAGAGAGGAGAACGAGATCCCTCTGGTGGAACAAAATCACTTACCAGGCCTAACCCAGCCAGGAACAGGTGTGTGAAAGCCCAGCTCCCAGACACCAGATAGAACAACATTTTCCCCTCCTCTCCTGGACTTCCATAAATCAGCTCTCTAATCTTTCACTGTCCAGCCGGATTGCTCACTGGGAGGGTGATGGATTGCCCTCTAGCCCCTGACAGCTGCAGGAATATCACTCACAGCCCAAAGACAGACCTCTAAATCTGCCATTATAAAGTGTTGAAAGGAAGAATGTCTGTTTTTATAACCTACCTCAGTTATAATAAATATTTAAAATCCACATTAACATCCTCTTACAGTTACAATCTAGCCTCTGTGGAACGGGGCGTCTAACTTAGATTTAATTAGCAAGTGAACCGTACCCAGAGCAAACTCCCGGTTAAACCGAAGATCCAGGCCTCTCGTGGAATGCCGCTGTTTTCTTAAACTACCTGCAACCGTAATAAATATCCGCCATGTCGCGAGGCCGCCTGGTCAGAGACAGAGCCCCTTTTGTCTTTGTGAATGCTTACATTTAATTTAAATGATGGGGTCTTTCCAGACTCTGCCGGGGAGAAATTGTTTCCCTCCTCGCCACAACTTTGACCATGCTTCGCTTGGAAAAACTGGCATCCTACATTTGGCACTGGAGCAGGGTGGGAGGGATGGAATTATTTGGAAGGCAAGTTACAGGTCAGGAGGAGTGATATGCCACCAAGCCAACATCCTTGGTTTATTATGGAGGAGAAGCCATCAAGCCAACATTCTTGGGTTATTGTGGAGGAGATGCTACCAAGCCAATATTCTTAGGTTGTTAAGGAGGAGATGCCACCAAGCCAACTTTCTTGGATTATTATGGGAGAGATGCCACCAAATCAACATTCTTAATTATTATGGAGGAGACAATACCAAGCTGATATTCTTAGGTTCTTATGAAGGAGATGCCACCAAGCCAACTTTCTTGGGTTATTATGGGAGAGATGCCACCAAACCAATGTTCTTGGGTTATTATATGAAGAAGGTCCATTCCTGAACTAGAGGTCAGTCTCATCAAATTTTAGGGCATGAAATCCAAGCTCCTGAGATTATATCATGAGCCAGAAGCTTCCTGTATCTTCCCAAAGGTTTCCCCTGGACTTTACTCAAAGATACATTTCAAGTGTCTTAATTCTGTCAGTAGGACATTTGAGGGACACTTTTGGTTTATTGTGAAGCTTTGAAAGAACATACCTGAGGGGCGGGATGTAGCAACCTGAGCAATTTTCTTGAAAGCCAAATAAAGCAAAGGAAGACCAGCTACGGTGTTTGCAAGAACCCCTTTTATCTCTGGAGAAGGTTCCAGGGTTATGTATTCTGCATGAGTTTTATCACCTTGATAAGGGGGCAGTGGTTCATAAATAAAGTGGTTGCCATTTTGCTGCTCAGGCCTACTATGAGATCAGGTATTCGGTTATAACCACATATAGCAATTTAATCTTTGTAAACATCTCAGCTTCGGCCAAATTGATCACCAACAGTGGTCCGCCCTGGCCTCACATTGGGAGGCATGGAGACGCACTATCCACAATGCTGCAGCCTTATTTGAACTCATGCCGAACAAGTCTTGAAGAGAAACGACAACGCAGAAAGAATCGCAACCCAAAAACATCACCCAAGGAGACCTTCTGCTGTGCTTTCTGCAACCGGACTTGTTTATCTCGGATTGGCTTTTTTAGTCATCAGCGCGCTTGCAGAAAGTGCGGGATGAGTCCTTCCTGAATCTTCGTTTGCGAAGAAAAGCCAGAGAGAGAGAGAGATACTAAGGGTAGGAATCCTCTCTCAATTTGAGGGCCTCATTTAATTTTAGGAGAGTACCCAGTGGTGGGTGGGGTCAAGGCAAAAGGAGCGAGGCCAAATTACCAATATATTTTAGCTTAAAGGTCTTGCTGCAAATGACTAAGCTTTAGGAGAAGTATTTCAGCCATTAAGAATGCAGGAGGAAATCCTCCATAAAGAATGTTGTTGTGTGCCTTCAAGTCATTTCTGACTTATGGCCACCCTAAGGTGAACCTGTCACTGTGTTTTCTGAGGCTGAGAGTGTGTGACTTGCCCAACGTCACCCAGTGGTTTTTCATGGCCGAGGGGAGAATCACACGCTGGTCTCCAGAGTCGTAGTCCAATGTTCATACCACTACGCCATGCTGGCTCCACCAAATGAGGGTGTCATGGGAAAGGAAGTGGAGCCATCTGAGTAAGCTCAGAGGGGCAGTTTTCAGAAGGGGAGATTCAACCCCATGGTCTGAAGTTGTTGTATATGATCACTCCCTTCCTATGGCGGCTAGACTGCCACCCTCCTCAGTGTCCTTCCATTGGCAAAGATGTTTTAAAAATATCTGAAAGGCTTTCATGAACTGAGGCATGAATCATATTGTTAGTCCTGTCCAAAGTAGAACCCTTGAGTCAATTTGATTTACCTTAGTTAAATGGGTCTACTTTACTTGGAAGTTACCAACAGGATTCCAGCTGGAAAAAGCTGCAGTGCTTTTTACTGTGTTGTTTTAAAGCTTCTTTTTCTTTTTTTAGTTCTATGTTAATTGCATACTTTTAATTGTTTTTTATTGCTATTGACATTTTGATTTTATTGACAGTGTAATTATAACACCAGCCTTTTGTGTATTTGAGTTCTATTGACTGGAATCCTGTTGGCGTCTTACATTAGAAGCATAAGGGAAGTGGGTGGTAGATATGGCTAGGACAGAATCATAGAGTTGGAAGAGACCACAGGGGCCATCCAGTCCAACCCCCTACCATGCAGGAATACACAATTAAAGCACACCCAACAGATACACACACACACAAACACACACATATTTGCTGGTGTAGCCTTATTTGACAACTCACGCCGAACAAGTCTTGAAGAGAAACGACAACGCAGAAAGAATCACAACCTGGAAACATCACCCAAGGAGACCTGCTGCTGTGCTTTTTGCAACCAGACTTGTTTATTCCAGATTGGCCTTTTTAGTCACCAGTGTGCTTGCAGAAAGCATGGGATGAGTCCTTCCTGAATCTTCGTTTACAAAGAAAAGCCAGAGAGAGTGTATGTGTTAAATCTGTACTGGTTTTAGCCATTTGTCAGCCACCTTCAGTCCCATTGCTGGAGAAAAAAATGGGAAGATGATGAGGATGATGAGGATCTTCCTTGGTTTAGCAAAAAGAATGTTGCCTCTTTCTCTCACCTCTCCCCAATTGGGGGTAACTGATCTCTGCACATAGAGACCCCTCTGTCTTAGAAAGAGACCCCCTCTGTCTGCTTGGGGGAGAAGTTAAAAGTCTTGAGCCTTGAAAGCTGACTGTTGATTCTGGAAGGAAATGAGTGTAACCTGAATTGGGGGCGATGGGGCACAGATCCCCTGAGTCTGGCCGTAACATGAGCTCTTGTTAGCTCATTTATTTTAACCTTTGCTTTTCCAGATGGTTTTTCATTTAAACAAGAAGGCAAACCTTTAGGCCCACAGCTTCAAGGGGCACAGAGGAAGAATCCACCAACTGAGGTTTAGGTGACCGTGGCCCTGATCCGACTCAGGGGTTTGCAGAACATAAATCTCAGAGAGCCAGCATGGTGTCATGGGCTGAGTGTTGGACTGGGATACTGGGAGACCAGACATCAAATCCTTGCTCAGCCATGGAATCCCACTGGGTGACCTTGGTCAAGTCCCATACTCTCTCAGCCTCAGAGGAAGGAAACGACAGGCTTTCTCTGTGGAATTTTTGCCAAGAAACCATCAGTGCAGTGTAGAAGCTGGAGTGTTGGACTGTAACTCCAGGAGACCAGGGTTTGAAACTTCCCTCAGCCTTATAATACCAATTGGGTGACCTTGGGCAAGTCATACTCTCTCAGCCTCAGAGGAAGGTGATGATAAAACCCCTTTGAATAAATCTTGCCAAGAAAACCCCAGGAGAGGGTCACCATAAGTCAGAGTTGACTTGAAGGCATGTAATACTAACAAAATTTGTAGCATGAGGTCTAGTCTAGAGTTTGATGCCTGGTTTGATATTTGCACCCTTGTAGTTCATTTGAGGCCGGGTCGTTTCTAGTGTGTAAAGGAGCCTTTGTGATGTAGTGATTTGAATGCTGGATCTGGACTCTGGCAGGCCAAGATCTGACTCTCTGCTTAGCCATGGAAACCCACCAGATGAACTGGGGCAAGCCACACTCTCTCAGCCTCAGAAGGCAAGGGGAAACCTCCTCTCAAAAAGTCTTGCCAAGAAACCCCTATGATAGGTTTGCCTCAGTATTGCCATAAACTGAGAATGAGTTGAAGGCACACAACAACAACAACAACAACAACATGGTAAATCTCTGCCTGTGGTGTTATGTATGAATTGTGCTATGCAACTTGGCAATATTGCACAGCTGACACCCATGTGCAATGAGCAATGCATATTTGCAGGCACAATGGTGCCATATATGCAACTCTGCTTCTGCAGTCTCAAACTGAATGCAGTTTGAGCAAAAAAAACATAAACACAAACTTATTTTAAATGCATAAAAGACATAAAAGACACAAACTAATACTAATAAACAACCAACCCTCCTAAAACTAATAAACAAACTAATACAAACAAAACTATTAATGCCTTCCCCTTCCCTATCTGATGATTATATTCTGCTAATAAAATACATGCAGTAAATGATAATAAATTCTAACTTCTACTTTTACTCAAAACTCTACTATTTTAAAAAGCCCAAAATTGATACCTATCCCTTACTTTGTTGCAAAAAAGTAATAAATCCTAATCTTTTTAAAAAGTTAACCAATAATTTCTCCTTAATCAACTCTGGAGATTATCAGACGTGGCAAATACCACTTCAGAAGATGGTGACGAGAACAGGAACAGGCTCCAAAGTTGTCCTCCAGTGTCCCGGGGGCGTAGCGTGGCCGTGAGTAAGGTGTCCCTTTTTATTCGTGGATTGTCCCTGTCAATAAGAAGGGGAATTCTGGTCCATAGCAGTGCTATGCCCTCAGGATGTCAGAAGGACATGGCGTCTGATAGTGTCGCCCTTCCTGCTCTCCTCCCGTTCTTCTAGCGTGGTTTGGAATGCAGTTTTTTGCTGTGTTCCACCATGTCTGATAATCTCCATTGTCAGTTTATCCATTATAGCCAATTCACATGTCCTTGTCAGCCAGTCTTCTTGTGTAGGAATTGATAACATCTTTCCACTCTGAGCATATAAAAGTCTTGCAGTCGTGATCATATATTGCAACGTTCTCCCATACGTTCTCTCTAGGCTTTCTTCCAACATCCCAAGTAAATAGGTCTCAGGCGTCATCTAAAATCTATGTTTAAAAATATTCTCCCAAATCTTCTGGATTTGAGCCCAGTATTTCTGAGCCTTTTTACAAGTTCACCCATGTGAAACAATGGCAGATGTTCTACCTTGGTCAAAAACACCCAACCATTTCCATAAGGAACCAATGCATGTGTAAGACACCAACAGGATTTAGGTCCGTTTATCTTGCTTTGCACAAAGCAGTCCTCTTTCTGAAGTGGCTTCTGTTTGTTGAGCTACCTGGTTCACATTTGGCTTAAGGTCAAAGAACCATAAGGATGGGAGCAGACGTCCTGAAGTTACCCATCAGCATTTAATCCCTGGACAGTAGACTGATCTAGACACTATAGTCCTAAGTTACTTCATTGCTAGATATTTAGGGAAATTTCATTAGAGTTATTATGGGAGGATAATGCCCTTATTTTCCCCCTTACCCCTGTGGTTACACCCCTGACTTTGTACTATACTTTAAATTCTCATATTTAAATGTCTATGTATACCTAAAACTGAGAGGCAGCGTGGTGTAGTGGTTTGATTGTTGGACTATGACTCTGGAGCCCAAGGTTTGAATCCCTACTCGGCCATGGAAACCCACTGGGTGTTCTTGGATAAGTCATACTCTCTCCCCCTCAGAGGAAAGCAAGGACAAACCCCCTCTGAACAAATATTGCCAAGGAAGGTCTGTGATGGGTTCGCCTTAAGGTCACCGTAAGTTGGAAATGACTCGAAGGCACACAGCAACAAGATACCTAAAATTAGCATATGCATATTATATGAAAATTGGCACTCTTCCCCCCCACCACTTTCATTATCAGCAAAGAATAAGTCATCACCCTAAATGAGGTCCTTTCTTTTTTTAAAAAAAAAACCAAAGCCAGAGGCCAAATAAATGTGAATTGAATAGCATCAGTGGTAGAAGAGATAATGAAATGTGACCCATTTCTGTTCTTGTGTGTTCCAGATACTCTTGTTTCCACAAAAAAGCATGAATCCTATTATTAATATAAAATAGAGCCAAAGGGGAATCATTGGGATTTACCTATGTTTTGGCTCCTGATTCCACAATTGATTCTATAGGTCTACTCTAGTTAGGAGTAAGCAATAGGATTCTAGCCAAGGTCTCCAAACACTTCTTTTTTAATGTATCCTCAAAAAATTGGGGGCTGCTTTCCTCCACTTATTAAAACCCCTATTATTGTAAGTAATGCAGACACATTTCTTTAGGGCCTGAAGCACATGCAGAATTTGGACTGATGGTGGCATGTGATACAGCCATTCTGGCTGGGGAATTCTGGGTGATGTAGGCAAGGATAGTCTGGATTAATCCTCTGTCGTCCCAGCTTTTCAACTGTTTTCAAATGTCCCAATTTTTCTCTCCATCTCCCGCTTCCCTCCTCTGTCCTCTCAGTTTCTGCACACAGAATTCAAAGTGCAAAAGTAATTTGCTTACCAGGGGAGAGAGCACAGGAGGGGGCCGAATAGTGCCCTTCCCAGTCGGCTCAGGCAAAAAGCAAACTGCTGTAGCCTCTCCTAGCTTGTTTTTTCTCATTCATAACTTTTACCATCTTGACCACACTCTGATTCTGCCTGGCCACACATCTCCCAGTTTCCATCTGTGAAATGTTAGGAGGCTATGAAATAGGAATAGGAAATAGTCGAACACCAAGCCGTTCAATGAAGTTCCTTCTTTGGAGTTCAAGCTCCAGAATATGTCATCAGGTGTCTGGGGGATTCTGGGTGTTGTAGTCTTGTTTTTTTTAAAAAAAGGAACATTCCTAGCCTTTTTGCCAGATGAAGGTCTAGGGCTCATCGACATGGGCCAGACCGCTGGTGTATTCTGCCCACAGATCAGGCCCATTCCTCCCGCATAACTGGCATGAAACAGGATGGAGTCCAGACCGCCATGGCAGCTGATTCCTGCACCTGCTTCTGTTGCTCTCCATGTCCCACTCTCCAAAGCCAGGAAGCCGGACCACAGCATGTGAACAAGGCCCCCTGCAGCAGTCCCACACTGCGGGACAACTTCCTGGCTTCGGACGAGCGACAGCAGACAGTGCCTTCAGCAACGGGCCAGCGTGGCAGTATGGACTCCTGCAGTCATGTGGGGCCTGATCCGTTTTTTGCCGACTGGAGTGGTTTTCCCCATGTATTTTTTAAAAAGTGATATAATGCACTTTACTCTGAGGTTGTCTAAATGGCAAAAATACTCCTCATAGAATGCAAGGAGAATCCTACCTTTCTTAATGGCATTCCATATTGTTTCACTGTATTGGGAAGGAGGGGGACCCAGAAAGATCAAAACAACTCTGCAGGAAAAGCCTTTGCAGCTTTTCCCAGAGTTTAAAAACAAAACAAAAAACAGCAAGGAGGATGCTCATTTCTGCTCGTTGAGACAAACAAATTTGATATGAATCACTTTCCCATTAGAGAGAAAGTGCAAAGCTGATTGGCCAGGTGAGCCTGGGGTGTGGGGTGTGGGTCTTGCTAACAAGGCCAGTGTCCACTGTCGCCATGATGGGGTTTTGCCTTAACGAGCGAGCGCTAAGGCGAGAAAACGGGGGGATGCTTTTCTGTTAAATCAAAAAATTACTCTATCACACCTTGGACATTGGTTTTTGTTTTAAGTTTGCGGGCTGCAAACTGAGGTAAGTACAAACACGAGTTAATCATTCGCGGCCGCCATCTTGCATGCAAAGCTTATGGGAGCAAAAACACCATTAAGACAAGTCGTAGCTGCTGCAAAATGCCTTTGCTGTGAGGTACTCCAGTCTCTCCCTCTCTCTCTTTTTTGGCCTCATATAGACAAACCCCCTGTCTTTGCTGCATCTTTGCCCTGGGGGTTGTGTGAACTACCTGGGAGGAAATGGGGAAAATGTCCTATGTTGTCTGCATTGCAAAGCTCCAAGACAAGTCCAAGATGGGGTAAATAGCCTGCGTAGATGAGACCTTAGATAATTGAGTGGATTATTTGCTGAAAACCAGCGGTCAGTCCTTTGCAAGTTTATACAGCCTATCTTCTCTCTCTCTCTCCCCACCCACCCAGATAAACCAGACAGCTCCATGCATCAGACTGAAAAGCTGAGGTCATTCTCACGTGCTTTCTGGTTACCCATGAGACCCAACGGTTGTTCCCCCAGCTAGGGCTGGTGATCACCTGGAACCATTTCCCAGTCCTCGGGAGCAGCAGGGGTGTCCATTAGCTGCCACGGATCAGTGGGGATGGGGTGTAAATTCCGGATCTCAATGGCGGAGGCCTGGCAGCTTATTGGCCAAGGCTTTCCGCTCTCAGGAACGGGTCATTTAAAGAGAAAACTGTCAAGTGTTCGAGGCCTTCAAAATGCCGAGAAAATCTCAAAACAAGCCTCCCATCTCTCTCTCTCTTGCAAGGCACACACAGAGACGGCATTCAAAAAAAAGGGGGGGGGGAAGGAAGCTGTGGGGGGAGATTTCGTCTAATGGAATGAACCCAAGGACCCCCAACAGGTTTTTCAACTTCATCCCCTTGGCTACTGTTTCTTACACAGATAGAACAAACATTTCCCTTCTTGGGCATCTTCAATCAGAATGGACCATTACCCCCTCCCAATCCTCACACACATACCTTGCCACTCACCTCAACAAGTAAAGTTATTTATTTATTTATTTATTTATTTAGCACCATAGCTGTAGACAGCACTTTACAAGCAAAAGAACAACAAAACTGTTCCCTGCCCTCAGGCTTACAATCTAATTAAGACATGACACCAAAGGAAAAGGGGATGGCTGTGTGGGAAGGGACTGAGTCCAGCAGGTACTGCCTCTTCTTCTCTCCCTCCAAGGCCAGGGCAAGGACAGTTGGAATGGAGGGAGAGCTTTTCCTCTGCTTCTGGGCCCAGGCATGATGGAGCTGTGCCTGCCTTTTCTTCTCTCCCTTCTTGGCCAAGGCAATGGCAGTTAGGATGGAGGGAGGGCCTTTCCTCTGCTCCTGGGCCCAGCATGATGGAGCTGTGCCTGCCTCTTCTTCTCTCTATCCAAGGCCAGGGCAGAAGTAGTTGGGATGGATGGATGGCCTTTCCTCTGCTTCTAGACCTAGGACTGTTTCATAGGGTGGAGTGGGATGGGACGAGCCTATTTACATTCCTTCAGAGGGGGCAGTCCCTGAGGAACTCAGCTATTGACCTCTATGGATTCTTCAAACAATTTTTGCTCCCAGACCATATAGAAAGCCCCCACAAGGTGTGAAAATCGGGGAAATACCCCCACCCACCCCAACAAGCACCCCAAAACTCTGTACTATCCACAAATACATCTATTTTCCTCTGTAGTTCCTCTCAAAATGGCATCAGGAAGTGGCATCATTTCCAGTCACTATTTTGAGAAGGGCTCCTGAGGAAAACAGAGTATGTAGGTTTGCTTTGGGCTGTGTGGCTCACAGGGGGTTCCTGGGTAGGGGATGACCCCTGCCCCTCATGCAGTTGCCCACCCTGGACCTAGAGACTTCCAAGAGAAACATTTGGAGATAGGGCCAAGGGAAAAGGCCCGAAGGGGCTAAGGCCCTCAAAAACTTCTCTGCCCACCTCTTGTGTAGAAGGAGCATTTGGTATAGCCTTTACTGGACTCTGTCAACTTGTAAAATAGACACATAGTTGGAAAACCTGAAATATGTGCCTTGTATGCAAACAAAGAACCCAGCCAAGAAATAACCACCCAAAAACCTGTGTGTATGTGTGTGATGTGTGTGTGTGTGAGAGAGAGAGAGGAGGGGGAGTGGGGAATCTGGTATGTAGAAGGCAGCTGATATGGAAATACCTCAGCCAGTTTGGGATACACCTCATGTCCTCAGTTTATTTATCTCTTTCTAGAAGAGGTGTACAGAGGTCTCATTTTTGGACTTTCCCCTCCCCCCGCCACCAGGGCTGGCCATCTCAGCCCTTTTGCTGCCTGACAGAAAGAACAAGATGGTGCCCTCCCCCCATTCTGTGAATCATAGAATCATAGAGTTGGAAGAGGCCACAAAGGCCATCTAGTCCAACCCCGTGCTATGCAGGAAGACACAATCAAAGCACCCCTGACAGATGGCCATCCAGCCTCTATTTAAAAACCTTCAAAGAAGGAGACTCCACCACACTCCAAGGCAGCGTATTCCACTTCCGAACAGCTCTTGCTGTCAAGAAGTTCTTCCTAATGTTTAGGTGGAATCTCTTTTCCTGGAGTTTGAACCCATTGCTCAGTGTCCTAGTCTCTGGAGAAGCAGAAAACAAATTTGCTCCATCCTCATTATGGCATTCCTTCAAATATTTAAACATGGCTATCATGTCACCTCTCAACCTTCTCCAGACTAAACATGCCCAGCTCCCTAAGCTACTCCTCATAGGGCATAATGGCTTCCAGACCTCCCATCAGTTTGGTCGCCCACCTCTGGACATGTTCCAGCTTGGCAACATCCTTCTTGAATTGGGATGCCCAGAACTGGACACAGTCTTCCAGTGAGTTCTGAAGCTCACTGGGCCAGTAGCTGGACTTCATTTGATAGTACATTTGACAGTACTGATGGGAAAAGGCTGTGAAAAGGCTGGTTGAGAAGATGCCAAACAGGTTGTGTGTCAAATACATCTCTCTCCTTCCAGGGGGCCTGGTGACCCTGAAGTGCTCATTGCCGGGATGTCTCGGAGTAAAAATATGCATATCCTACAACTGTCCCAGTCTGGCAAGGACAATCTGCTGCCCCACTTTTTCAGCCGTATTTAAAATGTTCCATTTTCTCTCTCCTTCTCCCATCTCCACCCTTTTCTCTTCAGCTTACTTCAGTTGCTGCAAACTGCGTTCAGAGTGCAAAAGTAGTTTGCATTTATGGGCATTATCAGACGAGCATCTAAAAACACTGTACACTTGTCCCCTGGGGTTTGGTTCCAGGACCCCCCGTGGATTCCAACTTCTGTGAATACGCAAGTCCCATGATATGCAATGGCATAGCAAAATGGTGCCCCTTATATAAGATGGCAAAATCAAGGTTTGCTTTTTGGATTTATTATTTTTTAAAGAATATTTTCAAACTGTGAATGCTTAAATCTGTGGATACCAAATCCGTGGATACAGAGTGACAACTGTAATTCCACAAATGAGGATAGCGGAAACATTGTGGCATTATAACAGCAATTATCGCATGTTTCTTTGTAATCATGTGAAAGAACTTCCATGGAATTATCACACAATGATCAATATTTTATTATTTATTTTTTATTTATACCCCGCTCTTCAGCCACAAGGCTATCAGAGCGGCTTACAATTTGTTTTAAGCAATAGCTATTTACACATCTACACTGCATTAAACAGTTTCCAATGTGTATTAGCAATAGCGCTTTAAGAGTCGGAGTTTACTTCCATAATATAGCATGGGCGAGGTTTCAGTGGTTCTCATGAGAAGACGTGAGAGTGCTTAACACTCCAAAAACACCTTAATTAACAAAGTAAGTGAACACACAAGCACCAAAACAAACATTAAAATGTTGAAACTAAATGGGACAGTCCATAAAAAGAGTGTCATATGCTTCCTTTTTGTGTTCTCATCCGGATGTTTTCTCACTGAGGACTGCTCATTCACACTCTAATCTCACGATTACAATGGAACGTGGTTTTGCATGCTGTCAATAGCATGAAAAAAGCACTATATGTTGATGGCTTGTCCCATGAATTAGAAATAATGCCTTTTTCACAGCTGGAGCATGGAGTAACAATGCGAGGATGCCGATGTCATGTGATAGCGGGGCTTGTTTGCGCTAGCGTGATGTCCCACGATTTTAATGTCCTAATTAACTCAACAGAGGGAAAGGAGAGGAAGGGGTGGAATAATGCCCTTCCCAATAGGCTTGGGCAAAAGTGAACTGCTGCAGCCTCTCTTAGCTTGGGTATTCTTCCTGATTAGTAACTTCTGCCATCTTGACCACACTCTGATATTGCTTAGCCACATGTATCCTGGTTTAACATCTGTAAAATGTCGGGGGGGGGATGTAATTGGGCCCTGGCCTCCATGCCATCACCCGCCCCTCTTATAAGGTCCGTCATGATGAGGGCCTGAACCTCAATATTTACCACCAAAGGATGCATGCAACTGATGGCAAACAACTAGCCTTACAAGATGGCAGCCCCTTAGGCCATTGTTCATACCCTGGTGACTTCACATTTCTCTACCTTTGTGTCTCATTCATACTACAGTACTGTGCAACTGGCCTGTCAAATCAGATCAGATTCTGGAGCAGTGGCTGGAGCAGCCAAGTGCCTTTTTTTTCTGGATCTTCTTTAGAGAGCCTTCACTGAAATGAATTGGCAGGGACCTTTAGCCAGGCATATGGTACAGGCCCAGACTACAATTCCCAGGAGGCAATACAATAAGTTATATAGGGTTGCCAGATCTCAGGGCCTGGCCCGGAGTCTCCAGTTTTCAGGGTCATCTCCAGCTGGAAGACAAAGGTGCAAATTCTCCAGTTTTGGTGAGCTCCTCTCCAGGCAAGAGGAAAAGGCTGGGTGCAAATCTCCAGCTCACTTAGTAAAGCAGCCCCCTGCTACAGTTTGCAAGGTTTAATTGACTGGTTGCTACAACTGGCAAATTGAGAAAGACAAATTCTACACAGACCTACGCCAACTCATACAAAAAGTCCCTGTAGAAGATAAAATTATTATCCTTGGTGACTTCAACGCCAGAGTAGGAAAGAACTCCGAAGCCTGGAAAGGTGTCTTAGGCAAGCATGGTGTTGGAAATTGCAATGATAACGGACGCCTCCTGCTAGAGTTCTGTGCAGAACAACAGCTGACTATTACAAACACAATCTTTCAGCAGAAAGATAGCTTGAAGACAACCTGGATGCATCCCCGATCCAAACATTGGCACCTCATTGACTACGTTCTAGTCCGTCAGAGAGACATTCGTGATGTCCGTCATACACGAGTGATGCCCAGTGCAGAATGCCAAACAGATCATCGCCTTGTCAGATGTAAACTAAATCTTCATCTTAAGTTCAAACCTAAGAGGGGTGGCATCTTAAAGAAGAGGCTCCAAGTCAACAATCTTCAACAAGCTACCATGAGAGACAACTTCCAGGCAAACCTACAAACGAAACTTGAAGACCATCCTACAGATCCTTCTCCTACAGTGCTTTGGCAACATATCAAAAACAGTATCCTCCAGTCTGCAGAAGAATCCCTCGGGTTCTCCCACAAGAAAAATCAAGACTGGTTTGATGAAAACAACCAAGAGATCCAGGAGCTGTTGGCAAGGAAGAGAGCTGCTCACCAGGCATACCTCGCCCAGCCAACCTGTCAATGTAAGAAAAGCAGCTTTCCGCCTCACATGTAGCAAACTACAACAAAAACTCCGAGACATGCAGAACAAGTGGTGGATCAATTTAGCAGAAAAGACACAACGCTGTGCAGATCAGGGTGATCATAGAGGATTTTATGAAGCTCTTAAAGCAGTGTTTGGACCTACTTATCAGGTCCAAAGCTCCTTATACAGTACAGATGGTCAAACATTAATTACTGATAAGGCCTCCATCTTGAATCGTTGGGCTGAACATTTTCAAAGTCTCTTTAGCGCCAACCGAGTAGTCCAAGGCTCAGCTATCCAACATATGATACAAAAACCAATGAGAAATGAATTGGACATAGCTCCCACTTTGGAAGAGACCCTTATGGCCATACAGCAGATGAAAAACGGCAAGGCAGCTGGGATTGATGGAATCCCACCTGAAGCTTGGAAACACGGAGGTCATGCACTCCACGAAAAATTCCACGAATTCCTTGTGAATTGCTGGGAAAAAGGGGAACTGCCATCAGACCTCCGAGATGCAGTCATCATCACCCTGTACAAGAAAAAAGGAGCAAAATCCGACTGCTCAAACTATCGAGGCATAACACTGCTCTCTATTGCTGGAAAAATCCTTGCAAGGATACTCCTGAACAGATTAGTTCCTGCTATTGCAGAAGAACTTCTCCCTAAAAGCCAATGTGGCTTCAGAGCCAATAGGAGTACTACAGACATGGTATTTGCCCTTAGGCAACTGCAAGAAAAATGTAGGGAGCAGAACAAGGGTCTCTATGTAACATTTGTCGACCTCACCAAAGCCTTTGACACTGTAAGTAGAAAAGGTCTGTGGCAGATCCTGGAAAAACTAGGATGTCCCCCCAAATTCCTTAAAATGATTATCTTGCTACACGAGGGCCAGCGTGGTCAAGTCAGATATGGCGATGCTCTTTCAGAGCCCTTTCTAATAACTAATGGAGTGAAGCAAGGTTGTGTTCTTGCACCAACTTTATTTACAATCTTCTTTAGCACGATGCTCCAAAGGGCTATGGCAGAGCTTGAAGAAGACGACGGCATCTATATACGCTACCGTACTGATGGTAGCTTGTTTAACTTAAGCCGTCTGAGGGCTCACACTAAGACTCTAAACTATCTAGTCCGTGAGCTGCTCTTCGCCGATGATGCTGCCCTTGTTGCCCACACAGAAGCAGCTCTGCAGCGCCTAACGTCCTGCTTTGCAACAGCTGCAGAGCTGTTTGGGCTAGAAGTCAACCTGAAGAAAACAGAAGTTCTTTACCAGCCTGCACCACAGGACGAACACCACCATCCCCACATTGCCGTCGGCAAATCAGTGCTCAAGTCCGTTCAGCAGTTCACCTACCTGGGAAGCATCATCTCCTCAGATGCCAAGATTGACAAAGAGATCGATCACAGATTAGCAAAGGCATATAGTGCATTTGGAAGACTTCACAAAAGAGTCTGGAGCAATAAACACCTGAGGCAAAGCACAAAAATCAGTGTGTATAGAGCCATCGTACTGTCTATCCTCCTTCATGGATCTGAAACATGGGTCACCTATCGCCACCACCTACGACTCCTCGAGCGCTTTCATCAGCGCTGTCTACGCACAATCCTAAATATACACTGGACTGACTATGTGACGAATGTTGCTGTCCTTGAACAAGCAGGGATCACCAGCATTGAGGCCATGATATTGAGAACACAGCTGCGCTGGGCAGGGCACGTTTCTAGGATGGAGGACCATCGCCTCCCAAAAATACTACTCTACGGTGAACTCGCCACGGGTCAGCGTAAGAGGGGCGCTCCAAAAAAGCGATACAAAGACTCCCTGAAACAACATCTCAGGCTTGGCCAAATGGATCACCAACAGTGGTCCGCCCTGGCCTCACATCAGGAGGCATGGAGACGCACTATCCACAATGCTGCAGCCTTATTTGAGAACTCACGACGAACAAGTCTTGAAGAGAAACGACAACGCAGAAAGAATCACAACCCAAAAACATCACCCAAGGAGTCCTTCTGCTGCGCTTTTTGCAACCGGACTTGTTTATCTCGGATTGGCCTTTTTAGTCATCAGCGCGCTTGCAGAAGGCGCGGGATGAGTCCTTCCTGAATCTTCGTTTGCGAAGAAAAGCCAGAGAGAGAGAGAGAGACAACTGGCAAAGAATCACCGGGGTGGTGGGCAGGGTCAATGTATTTACTTAGGGCCCATCTATATGAGGCAAAAAATCCCAGACTGCCACGCAATAATGACATTTCGCAGGAGCAGCAACTTGTCTTAATGGTAGTTTTGCCCCATAAGTCCCCATAAGCTTCTCTTGGCTGTGAGTGATTTACTTGCATTTGTACTTTGCTGCTACTATTTTTTTTAGTGATGCTCAAGGTGTGCTAGAGTGCTAGAGCATTTTTTTTATTTAACAGGAAAGCAAAAACAAACAAACAAAAACACCACCCCACAACATTTTATCGCATTAGCAATCACTCGCTAAGGCAAATCCAACATAGCAGCTCTGGACACTTACCCTCCCCACACACACACAAACTGGCTTTTAGCTTTGCTGGCCAATCAGCTTTGCATTTCCACTCCTATGGGAAAGCAATTCATATCAAATCGCTTGTCCCAACGAGCAGGAATGTGCACCCCCTCGCTATTTTTTTTTTAAAAAAAACTCTGGGGAAAGTGACAAAGGCTTTTCCTGCATTGTTTTTGGCATTCCTTCTGAATCCAGTGGATTGATGCGGGATCCCATTTAGACAGATTGTATTCCCAGTGAATTCCATGAGATTTATTTTCACCATTTAGACAACCCTTAGCTTCTTCTTTCCTTTCCAGTTGCTGTGATTCCAGCGCTCACTTTCTGCTCTGCATCAATCTACTAGCTAGAGCAAGCAGGGATCACCAGCATTGAGGCCATGATATTGAGAACACAGCTGCACTGGGCAGGGCACGTTTCTAGGATAGAGGACCATCGCCTCCCAAAAATAGTATTGTATGGTGAACTCGCCACAGGTCAGCGTAAGAGGGGCGCTCCAAAAAAGCGATACAAGGACTCCCTGAAACAACATCTCAGGCTCGGCCAAATTGATCCCCAACAATGGTCCGCCCTGGCCTCACATCAGGAGGCATGGAGATGCACTATCCACAATGCTGCAGCCTTATTTGAGAGCTCACGCCAAACAAGTCTTGAAGAGAAATGACAACGCAGAAAGACTCACAACCCGGAAACATCACCCAAGGAGACCTTCTGTTGTGCTTTCTGCAACCGGACTTGTTTATCTTGGATTGGCCTTTTTAGTCATCAGCGCACTTGCAGAAAGTGCGGGATGAGTCCTTCCTGAATCTTCGCTTGTGAAGAAAAGCCAGAGAGAAGCAAGTAGGGGCTTGTTTCAATGTTCCTTATCCTTTCTCCCTATGTAGGTGAGAAGGAATAATCCCTCCATTTCACCTTGATCTAGGAACAGCCCCTTTAGCTACGATGCCTTTTTTAATTTTCAAACAGGAAAATATGTTCTCTCTCTGTGTGTGTATGTGTTTGAAGGACAAGCTGTGGGCAACTGTGGCTGGTACTTAATGCATCACCAGGGGCCATCCTTAAGTCTCAGGCTTTGGCCTCAGGGCCTGGGTAAATCCTGAACTGTCAACCCTAAAGGCACATAGGAATGGCTGTCAGCACACACATGTATGAACAGACTGACCTAACAAGCCAGGAAAGGATGCTTTGAAGAAGAATTGGCTTCTTTTCTCCCTCCTGAATGATCACAGAGGAGGTTCTTAGATCCTGGCTGATTTGAGCAAAGCTTGTCCATGGCTTACCACAATTAAGTGCATTGTAACAAATGAAAGCATTTGGTCTTCAGGAACTTTGCTCTCTATCCTCGGCTTGCTGGACGCTTCAAAATGACCAGCCAGAGCCAGAAAGAGAGCAAATCACTCAGATGCATCTGGAATCTGGTGTCTCTCCAGAGGTAAAGACCCCCTGCATCCCAAGAGGGCCAAAGAGGGAGTCACTTGGCAGAACAAGTTGTCTGTCTCTTTGTCTGTTTGTCCATCCTTTCCATTCACTTTGCAAACAGCAATTCCTGACAGCCAATATTTCACTGGAAATAAAGCCAGCTCTCTCTCTCTCTCTCTCTCTCTCTCTCTCTCTTTCTTTCTCTCTCCCTCCTGTTTATGAAGCTGAGGGTAAGTGTTTAATTAGTTGCCTAATTGCCTGGGTAATTGGTAGACATACTCAGCTCTCCAAGTAATCAGTCTGAACAGGCCTTGAAAATATCTGGCCCAATATTCATTAGTGCAGTTAAATCGTTAAACAGTTACTGTGTTTGGTTCCTGACAAAGCCCAGCTAACAGCTGCGTTGGGTGCATCTCAATGGCGCTTTCCAATCTCTGTGGATGGGAACAGGCAGAGCCCACTGACTGACTGACGGACAGACACGCTTGGAGTCATGGTTGGTGAGGAAGGGAGGGGAGATGGGACAGATGGAAGAGCAGAGTTGGGTATGAGATGTGGTGCTCTGTCTCCATACACAGAGAGGGGCTAAGATGATTCTTTCTCACACACACACACACTTGCCCAGCACCTCTCTTCACTGCAGAGCTGCCAGTTTCAGAGGGGGAAAACCCCACATTCATAAGGAATGGGAGGACAGCCTGTGGTTGAAATACATTGGACCAGGGGACATTGTTATCTCTGCCCCCTCGCTGTGTATGCTGTGATTTTAGCAGTGTCAGCCAGTGGCTTCCAGGTTGGTGGGATAGTGAATCCACTCCAGGTCCATTCTTTAAGGAACTATCCAAGGTGCTGAGCCCAATGTCCCAAAGGTTCAGCACCTTGGAAAGATCCTTAAAAGTTCACTGTGAAACCTGGAATATATTCACTGCCACCTTCCCGCTGACATGGGAGCCAGCGCCTTTGAGAGCTCCTTTGAAGTTCAGAAGTTCAAATTCTTTGAATTTTAAGCAATATGTGAATTTTGGCCAAACTTTTATCAAAACCAGACTGAACCAAAATTCTCACCCATCCCTAGGAGACTGTAACATGGCATCAGAAATGTGCCCCATGGAATCAAATCGTAAAGCTGGATGGTACACCCAGAGTCATCTCTCTGGCTTTTCTTCGCAAACGAAGATTCAGGAAGGACTCATCCCGCGCTTTCTGCAAGCGCGCTGATGACTAAAAAGGCCAATCCAAGATAAACAAGTCCAGTTGCAGAAAGCACATCAGAAGGTCTCCTTGGGTGATGTTTCTGGGTTGTGATTCTTTCTGCGTTGTCGTTTCTCTTCAAGACTTGTTCGTCGTGAGTTCTCAAATAAGGCTGCAGCATTGTGGATAGTGCGTCTCCATCCCTCCCGATGTGAGGCCAGGGCGGACCATTGTTGGTGATCAATTTGGCCAAGCCTGAGATGTTGTTTCAGGGAGTCTTTGTATCACTTTTTTGGAGCGCCCCTCTTACGCTGACCCGTGGGCTACATGTGAGGCGGTAGAGTCATCTAGTGTAACTCCATTCTAGTGCAGGAATCCAATGCTAACATGTCCATGACAGATAGGCATCCAACTTAGCTTTAGAAACCTCCTGCAAAGGAGAGTCCACCACCTTCTGAGGTATCTTGTTCCACTGTCAAAGAGCTCTTACTATCAGAAAGTGCTTCCTAAAGTTTAGTCAGAATTTAATGTCTTATAATTTGAATGTATTAGTTTAGGCCCTGTCCCTTGGAGCAGCAGCAAGCAAGCTCACTCTAACTCTACATGACATCCCTTTAAGTATTTCACAGTGGTTATCCAAGGTGCTTATCACTACTCCATCTTTTCTTCTCCAGGCTAAACATAACCATCTCCTTCCATTCTTCTTCGTAAAGCTTGGTTTCTAGATCTTGTACCATTTTGGTCCCCCTCTTCTGGACATGTTCCAGTTTGGAGATAACCTTTCTGAACTGTGGGGCTCCAAACTGGGCCCAATTACTTTAGGGGAGTTTTGAATCTGAATACGGTGGTACTAGTTGCTAAGTCACCTTTTTGGATTGTAGCTCCCCAAATCCCCCAGCCAACCATCTGGCTAGGGATTCTGGGAGCTGATGTCCAAAAAGTTTCAGATTCTGACTCAGACTCACAATCTGTCTGGTCCATAAACTTGTTTTTTCTCAATGGCCAACCAGATGTCCATTCAACTATGGTGGTCATCAAGTAGTCTTAAATTAGGAGCTACTGTAATCCATGAACAGCTGCTTCCCTCCTGAAATTTGTGTGTGTGGGGGGTGTGAGAGTGCAATTGTGCAGGACATGGCCACCTTTGTGTCTCCCATAATCCTCAGCTCCACCCCCCAAAAATCCCCACTCATTCCCAGTTTTCTTCCATTTGCTTTCTAATTCCCATCTGTCTCCTTTTCCAACGGTTTCTTTCTCTTGGCTCACAAACTGTTTAGGAAAGATGGTTTTGCTATTAGCGGAGCAGTGACGCCACGAGCAGAGCCATGCTCACCCTTGGCCAGAACAACTCATTAAAAAAAAGGCACATGGTCTCGTGCAAGCTGCTTCCTTGAGCTCTGTGAAGCTGGAATCCCGGCGCATGGCAAGGAAGATAGGGGGTGGTGGCAAGCACAAGCTTTGCACATGAGTCTCGGGAGAGCCCAGCCAAAACATTGCCAGCACGCGCCTCTGGAACTGTGGTCGGCCGGACTCCCAGGACGCGTGCAAATCTTTCCAAGACAGGAGAGGAAAAAAAAGAAAAAGCTATTTTCCAAGGCAGCTGCAAGGGGTTTTCTTCACACATGGCCAGGGGTGAAAGGGGAAAAGGCATTCCAAAACCACAACTTCATAGGGGAGGAGGGAGAGTGTGCTCAGTGGAGCAAGGAATATTTTAGCAAACAAAAAAGGAGTCCAGGTTTGGGCTGGGGGCTCTCATCCTTGGAATAGTATACCGATGTTCTTGCAAGGGTGGCCATGAAGCAGACCACTGGCCACATGTGGTCCCTGTACCCCAATTTTCTGGTCTCTGAAGCCCCCCCCCCTCTCTGTGAGAGTGTTCCTTCTATTTGCCTATGAACATACGGTGGCCCCATGAATTTCATAGTGTTTTCTGGGGCAAGAAATACCCAGAGGTAGTTTTGTCAAGTCCTTCTCGGAAGCATAGCCTACAGCACCTGAGATTCATTGGCAGTCTCCCATCCAAGTGCTAACCAGGGCTGAACCTGCTTAGTTTCCAATATCAGATAGGATCTGGTGCCACCAGTCCCCAAAGCCTCCCAATCTTTCCCAATTTTTTAAAAAACAGCCTGATTGTCAGGTAACTCCCCCCAATTATACAGAAAGCACCCCAAACACATGAAAATACTCTACCCCAGTCCCCCAAGCACCCAGAACCTTGTCCTATCCCCAAATACCTGTTTTCCACTTCAGTCCCTCTTAAAATGGTGACAAAAAGTTATGTCATGCCTCCATTTTGAGAGGGACTGCAGAGGAAAACTGAGGAATGCTGTGGACATCACATACCTTGATTTCAGTAAGGCCTTTGACAAGGTTCCCCATGACATTCTTGCAAACAAGCTTGTAAAATGTGGGCTGGACAAGTTAACTGTTCAATGGATTTGTAATTGGTTGACCGGCCAAACCCAAAGGGTGCTCAGCAGTGGCTCCTCTTCGTCTTGGAAAGATGTGACCAGTGGGGTGCCACAGGGTTCTGTCCTGGGCCCAGTGCTATTCAACATCTTTATCAATGACTTGGATGAGGGAATTAGTGGCATACTTATCAAATTTGCAGATGACACCAAATTAGGAGGAGTAGCTAATACCCTAGAGGACAGGATCAAAATTCAGAATGACCTGGATAGACTGGAGATCTGGGCCAAAGCTAACAAAATGAAATTCAATACGGAGAAATGTAAAGTACTGCACTTAGGGCAGAAAAATGAAATGCATAGATATAGGATGGGGGAGACCTGGCTGAATGAGACTACGTGCGAAAGGGATCTAGGAGTCCTAGTAGACCACAAGTTGAACATGAGTCAACAGTGTGATGCGGCAGCTAAAAAGGCCAATGCGATTTTGGCCTGTATCAATAGAAGTATAGCGTCTAGATCAAGGGAAGTAATAGTGCCACTCTATTCTGCCTTGGTCAGACCTCACCTAGAATACCGTGTCCAGTTCTGGGCACCACAATTCAAAAAGGATATTGACAAATTGGAGAATGTCCAGAGAAGGGCAACTAAAATGGTGAAAGATCTGGAAACGATGCCTTATGAGGAGAGACTTAGGGAACTGGGTATGTTTAGCCTGGAAAAAAGACGGTTAAGAGGCATTATGATAGCC
Source organism: Gambelia wislizenii (assembly GCA_030847615.1). NCBI lineage: Eukaryota > Metazoa > Chordata > Lepidosauria > Squamata > Crotaphytidae > Gambelia > Gambelia wislizenii. The sequence continues at coordinate 4,492,700 of JAUMIR010000012.1, forward strand.
CTGTTTAAGTATTTGAAGGGATGTCACGCTGAGGATGGAGCAGGCTTGTTTTCTGCTGCTCCAGAGACTGGAACACGGAGCAATGGGTGCAAGCTCCAGGAACAGAGATTCCACCTCAACATGAGGAGGAACTTTTTGACAGTAAGAGCTGTTCGGCAGTGGAATACACTCCCTCGGAGCGTGGTAGGGTCTCCTTCCTTGGAGGTCTTTAAAAAGAGGCTGGATGGCCATCTGTCAGGTATGCTTTGATCGTGATTTCCTGCATGGCAGGGGGTTGGACTGGATGGCCCTCGTGGTCTCTTCCAACTCTGCAATTCTATGATTCTATGATTCTATGATTCTATGAATTCGGCATTTGTTGTGGATGAGGGGGGAATATGCTTACCATAGAGGGGGTGGGGGGATTTGCCCCATGTCCTCCATGTAGTTGACCACTCCATTCTACAGCATGAATGGGCAGGAGGTACCCTGGGAACTAGCAGTAGATTTCCAGGTCAGCTACTGCAGATCACCAAAAGCTTCTGACTCCCAATGGTCTAAGAGCAATAGCAACTAAAAGGTATGCCAGAAGCTCTGTGTGTATTCCATGGCATATCCAGATAGAGGCTGGATAGGGCCTGCCTACACTGCAGAAATACAGCAGTTTGTCACCAGTTTATCCAGGATAATTCTATCCTATGGAATCTTGTTATTTGTAGTCTGGTAAGGCACCAGAGTTCCCTGATAGAAAAGGCTAAAGACCTCACCAAACTACAAATATCAGGATTCCATAGCACAGAACTATGGTGGATAAAGCGGTGCCAAACAGTGTAGACAGGCCCTCCATCTCCTGGCTGACTTGAATTCCAACAAAGTGGTTGCCGACATGTGAAGAGCAAGGGTGGGAAATCTTCTATTGGCCTGGGGGGCCAAGTCAATTTCACAGGAAGCTGCAAGGGGCTGCATTTTTTGCAGGATGGGTGGGTGGGGGGAGCTGAGGTCAAAAGCAAAGTGGGTGGTACCAAAAGACATCAGCATACTTCAGTCTTAAAGTTCTTACTGACTGTAGCTAACCCTTAGGAGAGGTTAGATTTGTAGACATATAGATTTGGAAGGGATCCTAGGGGCTATCTAATCTAGCCCCCTGCCAGTGCAAGAATCCACAACTAAAATACCCTGACAGTCGTCCGACCTCTGGGTCATCTACCCTCTGTTTAAAACTCTTCATCAAAGAACAGTCCATCACTTTCCCAAGTTGTCTATTCCATTGTCTTCCAACCTAGCATTTCAATGGAATCACTTTTCTTGCAATTGGAAACCATTGGTTCAGGTTCTTTCCTCTAGAGCTGCAGAAAACAAGCTTGCTCCAGATTCCATAGAACTGCCCTTCAGATGGCAAAGGGGAGAAGCATAAAAAAGCTGGGAAATCCCCAAAAGATGAAGGAAAGAGACATGGGCCTAAATCTTATTGTTAGACCTGACTAGAGTACTGCCTCAATTGGATTTACTTATATCTGGACTCATCATTCAACAATTAATTGAAGCGGTTTACTCTTGACTCTTGGATACCAAAGCCAGAATGATCCATGCCATTGTATATTTTTATTTTCTATCTATGTGTGGGAAGCTGAACAGTGAAGAAAACCAACAGGAAGAAAGTCAACATGTTTGAAATGTGGTGCTGGAGAAGAGTTCCATGGATACCATGGTATGCTAAAAAACAAATGAATGGCCCCAAGAGCAAATCAAGCCAGAATTTTCCCTAGAAGACAAAATGTAAAACTGAGGCTGTCGTACTTTGGATATATCATGAATACTTGGTCAAGTGGAAAACAGTAGGAAAAGAGGGAGTGGACACTACAGGTGGATTCATTCAGTCAAGAAAGCCACAGTTACCCTGCCTTTGCAAGACCTGAGGAGGGCAGGTAGTGACCAGGGCTCTTGGAGGTCTTTCATTCATAGGATCACCATAAGTTGAAGTCAACCGGATGGTGACAATAAGAAGCTGTTGGGACTGATCAATGGGATTCCTGTCTTGGTCATCTTTGGGAAATCCAGAAAGCCAAACTGGGAGCCCAGGAGGACCAGATTCATCCCCAGAGCCTGAGGTTGCCCACCCCTGGCGTAGAGAGTTGATACCAAGGTTGATGGAGGAATGGCCTGGATTGCTATAAAGCAGTGGTTCTCAACCTTTGGTTTTCCAGATATTTTGGACTTTAGCTCCCAGAATCTCTGACCATTGGCCAAGCTGACTGGAGCTTCTGGGAGCTGAAATCCCAAAATACCAGGAGTAGTAAAGGTAGGGGGCCACTGGTATAAAGTGAGGACCCACATTCCTGTAAGCCAACCTGGTTTATGGCTACATCTCATCTTCTAGACCTAATCCCAGTCCCTGCCAAGGGCTTACTCAGACATGAAGCACATTTTACAGTCTGAAACCACCCCACAAGAGTTTCTTTAATTTGACGGGAGGGCACCTATCAGGCAATGACCACAGCCCGCAGTTTGCTTCTCACTAGATTGTTTGACAGCTATGTGGCTTTGTTCCACTGAACATCTGTAAGACATTATGCCTGGGTTCCTACAACAGGCAAGCGCTTTTAAAAAAGAAGAAGGAAGATCTATCCCAGAGGCCATTGCTGTGAAAGGGAAAGTTCCACTTGGGTGGCCCAAACTTCAACCTCCTTTCTTCTCTGTCTCCTCCTTCTTCAGATAATGACAATCATGACGAATAACCTCTGGGAAGGCTGCTGTACCAGGGGTGATGAAAGGGGGAATGCCCTTCAAACAAGTGAGGTCAGGGAGGGAACGATAACCAGGTTTTACAAGGGAGGGATTTTTTCATGTGTTGGTTTCTGGTGTCAAAGGGCTCCAAATCCCAGCAAGTGACAATGGGCATGATCCAACTCTTTGCCTCAACCAGAGAAGAGCCATGCATAAGTGTTGACTTACCAAACTCCTCTTAATTCAAAGGGAGCTTGTTAAATCAACACTTACATAAGTCCCATGGATTCAATCGGTCCACTCTGTTTGGGAACCAAAACGTTGGCTTGAGCCCTATGAGCTAAATTCAATTATTTGTCCCAACAAAAGTAGATCCACTAAATGAGCAAGACATGTTCAGTCCTGTTCCTTCAACTGGTCTATCCTATTTGAGACAAATGATTGGATATCAACCTTGTTTACTCAGGACTTTATCACACTACAGTTGTCCATATTCACTGGGGTTTGGTTCCAAGACTCCCCATGGATACCAAAATCCGTGAATACTCAAGTCACATGGCATAGCAATGGCATAGCAAAATGGTTTCCCTTATAATAAGATGGCAAAATCAAGGTTTGCTTTTTGGATTATTATTTTTTTAAGAATATTTTCAAGCCGTGAATATTTAAATCCATGGATACCAAAGCTGTGGATACGGAGGGACAACTGTATTCTGTTATAGTGCTATTATTCCACTTTAATAACTGCACTGGCTGCCTCCTGTGGAATCCTGGAATTTGCCATTTAGGGAGGGGCATTTAGCATTCTCAGCTAGGGAGCTCTTAGGCCTCACTAAACTACAAACCCCAGAATTCCACAGGAGGCAGCCATAGCAGTTAAAGTGGAATCATAGCACTATAACAGTGTAGTGTGATAAAGTCCTCAGAGACAGACAAACATACCTTTTTGGACAACAGCTTCCAGAATCCCCCAGCCAGCATGTTCGCCCAAAGGTCTCTCTTCTGTACAGTTGTCTTCAGGATTATCCTACTATACCAAGAGTGAGAAGAGACAGTGTGGTATAGTGGTTTGAGTGTTGGACTAGGACCCTAGGAGACCAGGTTACGAATCCCTGCTCAGCCATGTAAGCCCACTAGATGATCCGAGACAAGTTATACACTCTCAGTCTTAGAGGAAGACAATGTCAACTCCTCAGAAGAGCAACAACTTTTGGAAAGGTCCATGATGCCTACAGTTTTCAGTCCCAAGGGCTGTCAAGAGAACACTTTCCCTAGGTCAAGGTTTATTTTGTTTGAAGGTCTCCCGAATCGAAAACTCATTAGCAGATAAAGAGACTCTGATGACAGGACAGCAAGGGCCATGAAGGTGACCAATAACAGGCACTACTGGGACAGCAGACAGACACATCAGTCACCTGGTTACAGCCTTCCACTCCCTGGTGAAGTATAAGTATATAGCAATATAGCAATATAGCCCTTCTGTTTCTATACCACTTATCAGCACCGAAGCACTCCCTAAGTGGTTTACAATGTGTTAGCTAATTGCCCCCAGCAAGCCGGGTACTCATTTTACTGACCTTGGAAGGATGGAAGGCTGGGGCAACCTTGGAGCCCTGCAGGATTGAACTCACAACATTGTAGCTGCAGTACTGGCATTTAACCACTGCTCCACCAGGGCTCCCTGTGAATAAGAATAAGAATAATGGTTGGAATTCACTATGGGACTTACATCTGTGTAAGTGGACTTACGTTGACCAGGAAATAGAATTAAGCAGTTTTGCAGTGTCTGTATTCAGCAAGGGGCTGCCATGATGTCACTACATCAGGGAGCCAGTGACATGACCGTTGTGCCTTGGAACTAGAATCATAGAGTTTGAAGAGACCACAAAGGCCATCCAGTCCAAACCCTGCCATGCAGGAAGACACCATCAAAACACTTCCACCAGATAGCCATCCATCCTCTGTTTAAAAACCTCCAAAGGAGGAGACTCCACCACACTACGAGGCAGCATGTTCCACTTCCAAACAGCTCTTACTGTCAGGAAGTTCTTCCTAATGATTAGGTGGAATCTCTTTTCCTGTAGTTTGAACCCATTGCTCCATGTCCTAGTCTCTGGAGCAGCAGAAAACAAGCTTGCTCCCTCTTCAATATGACATCCTTTCCAGTATTTAAACATGACTATGATTTCACCTCTTCACTTTCTCTTCTCCAGGCTAAACATAGCCAGCTCCCTAAGCCACTGGTCATAGGGCAGGGCTTCCAGACCTTTGTGATTGATGTGCAAATGGCGCCAATGTGCTAGGGACTACAGATGTGCATTGGGACACTTCCTACTTTCCTGCTTCCCAAATAGGAATTGCAACATGTGCCTCTGCAACATAGCTTAAGCATGCCTAAAGTTATACCATGAAGACTATGATATAGAATTGTGGATGATGATGATGATGATCATAGAATCATAGAATCATAGAATTGCAGAGTTGGAAGAGACCACGAAGGCCATCCAGTCCAACCCCCTGCCATGCAGGAAATCCCGATCAAAGCATCCCCGACAGATGGCCATCCAGCCTCTGTTTGAAGACCTCCAAGGAAGGAGACCCCACCACGCTCCAAGAGAGTGCGTTCCACTGCCGAACAGCTCTTACTGTCAAAAAGTTCCTCCTCATGTTGAGGTGGAATCTCTGTTCCTGGAGCTTGCATCCATTGCTCCGTGTTCCAGTCTCTGGAGCAGCAGAAAACAAGCCTGCTCCATCCTCAACGTGACACCCCTTCATGATGATGATAAACAACCAGCTTTATTTATACCCTGCTTTGCCGCTAAGATTGGGACTCACAGTGGCTTACAAATGATAATAATGACAATATAGATAAAACATGCAAAAAGTCACATTAAACTATTCACCATATTAAAACGACATAAAACATATACTTCAAAAGGGGAAAAAAGCAGTTACAATTTTAAACAGTACAATTTTAAATGGTAAAGCACTGTCTTAGAAGCCCTGGCCATTATCCCATCAGGGACTAGGGTCTTTGTAAGTGCCCTTACATCGGAGGGAATTAGAACGGGGCAGTGCAGCAACGTCCAGATTCAGCAGGGGAGTGCCATAACATTGTTACATAGCAGAGCCGGCAAAGTGACTGATGCACATTGGTCCCATTGTGTATCAGGTTCTGGAATAGGGAGGACCAGTGTACATTGGTTAAGTCCGATGCACATTGGGACACACTTGCCAGTGTCCCGTGACACATCTTCACAATTGACTAACAGGGTTTCTTAGCTGTGTAGGGCTTTATAGGTCATCACCAACACTTTGAATTGTTCTCCAAAATGGACTGACAGCAAGTGGAGGTTTTGCAAGTAGCAAGGAGCTGCAAGTAGACATGTCAGGGCTATGGAGGATTCCAGCAAGACTTGGGAAAGTTATATTTTTGAACTAGAATTCCCATAATCCCCCAGCTGGCTGGAAATCTGGGGCTTAGGTCCTGCTGGTGACATATGCAAAGGGCTGGTGAATGTGCTCTGAATTTTAGTCTAAACTTTACAGGATCTACCCAAGGCACCGAGCCTAGCTGATAGGCAAGGCTCAGTTCCTTGGATAGCACCTAAAGTTCAGAGTAAAACCTGGGGTAGATACACCACCGCACTGACATGGAGCCCATCAGCCACCTCTGACAGATGATCAAAGAATCCATCCTGTCCTAGCCCTCTTTTTCAGAGCTTGGGTGGAAAAGTTCTTTTATTTAATTGGTTAACCCCCCCCCGAGATCCTCAGCCATGGCTAAAGGCCATGCTGCATAGAGCATTTGGGGAGCTGTGATTTTAAAAAGTAACTTCCTTGAGAGCGCTGCCTCTTTCCTCCAAGGCAGAGCATCCAGTCGCAGCCTGGAAACCAGATCCATCCCTTGGTGGTGCGGATGGGAAATCTCTGCCCCCTGGTGGCCAAACTACAATTTCTTCAAGTGAGGAAGCTGTGAGCATACACGTTCCCCCATAAGGAGCATTGGGACTGGGATGGATGGGGGGGGGGTATTTTCACATTGTAAGAAATAAGAGAAACCTCCCTCTTTCAAGTTGCAGCTCTCTCTTTGGATTTTGGGGGGCACAGCATTTGTGTGCATACATCAGGGTATATTTTTGTACAGACTGGACCTATGCATGCGTTATAATTGTAACTCCCTTATTATTCAATGGCAGAAAGTTCATTTGGGGAAAGGGGTTATAGCTCAGGTATACAGTATCTTCTCAGCATGCAGAGAGTGATGAGTCCAGCTCCCAGCATCTCCAGGGAGGACTGAACAAGACTTGCTGTCACTTAACCATACCCTCCAACTGTCCTGATTTGTCAGGGACAGTCTTGATTAATTCTTTGTCTTTTTCAGCTGTTTTTAAAAAATGTCCTGGTTTATCTCACCTCCTACCTTTGTCCCCAGCTTACTTCACTTGCTGCAAACTGAATAATTTGCACTCAATTAACTCAACAGAGGAGAGGAGAGGTGCAGATTTTCCCCATAAGCTCTGGCAAAAGCAAACTGCTGCAGCCTCTCCTAGCTTGTGTGTTCTTCTTCATTAATTACATTTGCCATCTTGACCATGCTCTGATGTTGTTTGACTACACTTATCTCAGTTTTCATCTGTGAAATGTTGGAGGGGTTACTCAGCATAACCTGATGTCATACTACAGGAAAAGAGATTCCACCTAAACATTAGGAAGAACTTCCTGATAGCAAGAGCTGTTCGGAAGTGGAATACATTGCCTTGTAGTGTGGAGGAGTCTCCTTCTTTGGAGGTTTTTTATGTAGAGGCTGGATGGCCATCTGTCAGGAATGCTTTGATTGTGTATTCCTGCATGGCAGAAGGGGGTTGGACTGGATGGCCCTTGTGGTCTCTTCCAACTCTATGATTCTATGATTCAAGAAGAGACAAGATGTCAGGATGTGGGGAAAGGGTTTCTACCAAGATGGACAATGGAATGGGAGTCAGAGGACAAGTGTTTTGACCACATTCCCCTACCAGCCATGCCGGGCACCTGGACACATCAGAAGTAACATCCCCTCTCTTGTGGCCATCATTCTTGGATGGTTTTTCATCTGAAAGCCAGCATTGGGGGCAGGCTGAGTTTCTGGAATGATAAGGATGGGAAGAGATTGAAATAGTTCAAGATTTTCCATGCCTTGGTTCAGTCATTAATCAGAATGGAGATTACAATCAAGAAATCAGAAGAAGACTAGGACTTGGATGGGCAGCTATGAAGGGAATAGATAAGATCCTCAAATGTAAAGATATATCATTGAGTACTAAAGTTCGGATGGTCCATGCCATCATAATTCCCATTTCTATGTATGGTTGTGAAAGCTGGACAGTGAAGAAAGGTGATAGGAAGAAAACAACTCATTTGAAATGTGGATTTGGAGAAGAGTTCTGTGAATACTGTGGACTGCTAAAAAGACTAATAAATGAGTCCTATAGCAAATCAAGCCTGAACCCTCCTTAGAAGCCAAGGTGACTAAACTGAGACTGTCATACTTTGGCCATATCATGGGAAGACAATCATGCTTGGTAAGGTAGAAGGTGGTAGGAAAAGGGGAAGACTGCACCCCAGATAGACTCAAACAAGGAAGCTACAGCTCTGAGTCTGCATGACCTGAGCAGAACTGTTGAGGATAGAGTGACTTGGAGGTCTCTCATTCATAGGGTTGCCATATGTGGAAGTCAACCTGATGGCAATTGACAACAATAAAGCTAAGCTGCCATGTTTGTGGGGCATTTGGGACCATTGGAGGCCAAAAATTTTGCCCAGAAGTTGGCCTCCTCACTTTTTTCTAACACTATTGTGGGCATCTTCTAGGGGCTTTGGAGGACTGTCAGGGGCATTTAGGAACCTAAAAAGTGGTGTCCACAGGCCAGGTTTGGCCAATGGGCCAGTCTTCCTTCACCCCTGTATTACCAAGAAATAGCTCAATGGATTTCAGCAGAGAAACATTTATACAACATTCTTCAGAGGCTGCTTAGAAAAGGGGATGGGGAACAATAAACGTACATTAACAGGACATTATTTATTACTGCCGCATGTATATTATTCACCACCTCCTTTTTAACAGCCCCTGAAGACAGTAGAAGTATTTCTCAGCCAAAAAACATTGGAATAAAACTGCATGTTTTGCAACTTGAGACCTTCTCCCTCTTTGACATCAAGTCTCATTGGAAGTTTCAAGTTGCTTTTGCCATTGTCATTCAGTGTAAAGAGAAAATTGAGGCACTTTAAGGCTTGGCAACTTGTTGTGATTTGTCTTCAAGTTGGTTTTGACTAATGATAACCCTATGAATGCGAGACCTCCAAGAGCCCTGGTCATCAACTGCTTTGCTCAGGCCTTTGCAAAATTAGGGCTGTGACTTCCTTGGGCTTGTCTATATGTCGAAAATACTGCTCACGGAATTTGAGGAGAATTCCATTTGTCTTAATGAGATCCTATATTGAATTTCAGTATTCAGAAGGAGCAGGGATAAAAATGCAACAATGATGCTACAAAAGACTTCAGGACTCTTCCAGAGTTTTTAAAAAACTGAGGGGGAAATGTGCACTCCCGTTTGTTAGGACAACCAAATTGCATTGCCGCAGATTCCCAAACAGGATAGCTGATTGGTCGGACGCACACAGTGGGCACAGCTTGTCGGCAAGACAGCTCCTGGATCTGCCATGTTAGATTTTCACCATCGCAATCATGTGCTGAGGCAACAAAACAGTCTTTTATTTTTATTTGTTTGTTTAAGTGGAAGATCGCACTTCTGCACCTTGGATTTAGTTTATTTTTTAAAAAAAAAAATACTGTTTGACAGCAGCAACTTGGGGAGAATAAAAATGTGAGTAATTCACTCATGCTTGCCATCTTGATTTGCAGGTATGCCAATTTGAACAGCAAGTGCAGATAGCTTCGCGTGCCTGAGATCTTGCAAAACAAAAAAAACCAAACCATGGAGACAAATGAAAGCTGCTGAGAATTGGCGTTTCTGAACACCAATCCACATTTTATTACCTTGTATAGACAAGCCCCTCGATTGAATCGATGCATCTGTTCCACCCACCCATCCACCCACCCATCTCTTGATAATGATTAGCCTAGGAAATGAAATGGATAGTGGAAAGTTCCTGAAAATACCAAATACAAGAAGGAAAGAACCACTTGTACACTTTGCTTGTGCGCTTTGTACAAAGAGTATGGATTTCCATTTGGAAAATAAAACAGATGGGCTAGATAGGATGGTTGTTCTTTATGAGTGGTTGTTACCTGTGTTGCTTTCACTTACCATCAAGTCAGCTTTGACTTATGGTGACCCTATCAATGAATGAGAGACGTCCAAAAGGTCATCAACTGCTCTGCTCAGATCTAGCATACTCAAGGCTGGGGCTTCCTTGGTTGAGTCCATCCATCTGTAATATGGTCTTCCTCTTTTCCTAATGACTTCTACTCTACTGAGTAATATTATCTTTTACAATGGGTCACATCATGATATGCCCAAAGTATGACAACCTTCGTTTAGTCATCTTGGCTTCCAGAGAGAGTTCAAGCTTGATTTGGTCTCAAAACCATTCATTTGTGTCTTTTTTGGCACTCCACGGTATCCGTAGAACTCTTGTCCTCCAGGACCACATCTCAAATAAGTTGATCATGCTGTCAACTTCCTTCACTGTCCAGTTTTTCACAACCACACATAGAAATCAGAAATAGTATGGCATGCTTGGTCCTTAAATACTCAGTAGGCTCTAGATTCTGTCTGACCTTGGAAGCTAAGCAGGTTCAGGCCCATACCCTCCAACCGTCCTCTGTCTTCTCACTTTTTCAGCTGCTCTTAAAATGTCCTAATTAATCCTCCAGGGTTGTCTAAACAGTGAAAATACTCCTTATGGAATGCAAGGAGAATGGTCTCTATCTTAATGGGATTCTACTTTATTTTGCCATATTCAGAAGGAAGTGGGGGATAAAAACACCATATACTCCACGGGAAAAGTCTTCACGGCTTTTCCCAGAGTTTTTTTAAAAAAAAACAGCAGGGGGGGTTATGCATTCCTGCTCATTGGGACAAGTGACACAAATTGATTCACTTTCCCATATGAGTAGAATCTGAAAGCTGATTGGTCAGATGAGCACAGGGGGGGCAGAGCTTGTTAACAAGGCAAGTCCCTGGAGCTGCCATCTTGGATTTTTGTCTTAGCGAGGGAGCGCTTAAGGCAATAAAATGGGGCATTAGAGGGGTTGCTTTTTTGTTAAGGTAAAATATTTATTTATTTATTTATTTATTTATACCCCGCTCTTCAGCCACAAGGCTATCAGAGCAGCTTACAAATTGTTTTAAGCAATAGCTATTTACACATCTACACTGCATTAAGCAGTTTCCAATGTGTGTTAGCTAATTGCCCCCACAAGCCGGGTACTCATTTTACTGACCTACGAAAGGATGGAAGGCTGAGTCAACCTTGGAGCCCGCTGGAATCGAACTTGCAACATGGTGACTTGCAGGACAGGCATTTAACCACTGCGCCATCAGGGCTCCTTTTTATCGCTCCATCACACATTGGATATAGTTGGGTTTTTTAAAAAATGTTCAGTGGCTGCAAATTGAGACAAGTAAAAAAGCAAGTAATTCACTCGTGGCCACCATCTTGATTTGCAGGCATGCCCGTTTACACAGCAAACACAGATAGCTTTGCATGGCTGCAATCTGCAAAAAAAACCCACACCATTAAAACAATAGCAGCTGCTGCAAATTGCCATTACTGCAGAGCAAGCGGGGGCGAGGTGCCTCATATAGGTGAGACCTCTGTCTTTCCAATTTTTTCAGCTGCTTCTGAAGGGTCTCAGTTGCTCTCCCTTTTTCCTCCTTCATCCTTTGCTTACTTCAACTGCTGCAAACTGAGTTCAAAGTGCAAAAGTAATCGGCACTCAATTAACTCAGCAAGGGAAAAGGAGGGGTGGGACAGAATCCTGCCCTTCCCGAAAGGCTCAGGCAAAAGCAAACTGCTGCAGCCTCTCATAGCTTCTGAGTTCTTCCTTGTGAATAACTTTTGCTATCCTGAGCACCCAATGATGTTTCTTGGGCGCACGTGTCTCGGTTTTCATCTGTAAAATATTGGAGGGTATGCAGGCATGGTTAGCACTTTGCTCATGTGCTCTCCATTGACCCAAGACCTCTCCATTGATGCCCCCTTGTCGTGGGAGAGAGGCTTGTGTACCCTAATGATGTTTTCAGCTATGTTGGCGGTGGCATAAAGCCACCGGTAGGGTCTCCCATGCCAGACAGGTCAAAACCGAAGGGTCTGACAAAGAGCGTCAAAGGGCAGGATGGGCTCTCTAGCCTTGTGGCAGTCGTCCTAGGAGAAGGAAAACTCTAATCCCAAACCCGGGCAGATGGTACTCGTCCAACCCTGTAAGGTCAACCATCTAAGAGAAGGAAATTCTAATCAAACCTATGAACCAAGGACCTCACTGCTCCGTCCATGCTTGCAAAGCCACAGCAGATGAACCTTTGGTTTAAAGGGTGAGGCCAGTTCTGTGCACACTGCGCTCCACCAGAAAAATCCATTGCACAGGCTCGAAGGACAAATCCAGTTCCAAAAAAGCCCTGTAGCGATAGGCGAGTGACGAAACAGCAGGTGTAAAGATGCACTGGAAGCCGCAGACCCAACCCTGCATGCATGTGCTTTGTAGTCTGAGAGATCCAGGAGATAAAAGGAGCTGTCGGCTATGTTCCAAGGAAGAGCATGACCACCCCTGAGTAAGTACAACCTCCTATCTTCAGAGGATATGTTTCCAGGCTTACTGTGGATACCACAAACCATGGATAATGGTGAACCTTATCAAAACAAATGACTTCTAGCCCAAGCATGCGATAGCGTCACCCTGGAGGACCTACTGATTTCAAGAGAAAACACCTCTCTAGGCATCTTCTATGTCATCCAGCATAACTCTATGGTCAGCTTCTGGCAGAAGCATACCATAGAATTGCGCTGGAGGACCTAGAAGAGGCCCAGAGAGGGCATATTTTTTCCAACACTGGTAAGTGAAACCATGGATACGGGTCTCATGGATATGGGGGTTGTACTTCCCTAAAGAACTCCCTATGAAATTCCTGAAGTTCCTGTAAATCTACAGACGACTTGAAGACACATACATGAGCGCATACACACACACACACACACACACGTTATGGATGAGGCTGACTTTGGTCGTGACAGGCTTCTGGGCCAAATTTTCATCTCCTGTACCTAGCCCAGTTCTGCAAATGGCAAATAAATAAATGTGTGCAAGACTGTCCAAAAAAGGTAAAATAATCAAAACCTGAAGTGGACCCATCTCAGCTTCTAGGGTTATCTTCCAGCAGTAGATTGGGTGGACTGACTTTTTGCAAAAAATAAAATAAAAATAAAAATAAACTCCTGGAGGCTTCTAGATGTGCATGCATGTGTGTACACACTTTCCCTCAGATAAAATCCAAGATGTGTGACTTGGGGCTGGCCAAAATAGCTCTTTGGGCTACATCTTTTTGAGGTAGTTACCTTTCGAACCATAGAATGCCACAGGCAGCATTGATTGGCGAGAGGTACGATTGAAAAGCATCTCCCAGCTGTGGGTAGAGCAATGGTCTAGCTTAGCTTGGGAACACTGGCTAGGGATTCTTGTAGTGGTAGTCCAGAAAAGTAACTTTTTTCAAAGCTGGGAAGGTAGGGGTGGATGTAAAGAACTGCCAGGGTTATCTATCAGCAACTTCCCCTTGTGGTGAGCAAGCAGAACTGCAGTCTTAGTGCTTCTTCCCGGATAGTGAAGTACGGATGGCCTCCCGTATCCACAAGGGATACATTTGTGGACTTACCGTTTACAAGTGAAACCATGAATAGCCAACCCTACTAAAATAAAGGACTTCTGGTACAAAGATACCATGGAGTTGCATTGGAGGACCTAGTGATTCCTAGAGAGGATACCTCTCAAGGCATTTCCCAATGCAACTCCATGGTATGTGTCCCTATTTTTTTCAGTTGTGGATAACTGAAACCACATATATTGATTCCATGGATATGGAGGATGACCTGTATTCTCTGAATCTGGAGTGGCCCCATCTCCTAAGCCTGGCTGTTGATGCCTCCAGGACAGGAAGGGCTATAAAAGACATGCTTGGAGCAGGGGCCTTTTTTGAGCCATAAGACCTTCTTGGTTTTTGCTGTTCTTGCATTTTTGCTGTTCTGTTTCTGTGGCCTCCTTCTGATAAAGTTATGACAGTCATTATGACTGGAGGTCAACACCAGAGCTTGGCACCCATGACCTTGTGGCCTACAACCCCCCCAAATTCCCCAACAGCATAGGGATTCCAGAAGTTGTAGTAAAAAACAGAAGTCCACTTTCCCAAGTGCTGTGCCCACCCAAGACTTTGGGACCTCTTGTAGATGCCTAGCCAGGGATTCCAAAACTTTTTTTAAAGTGGGAGAGGGCTCGTTGTTGGCTGGCAGGTTGTTATTAATTTTAACTACTTGCAGATATCTTTTTTACAAACGTAACATGTCACATTAAAGCAATCTCCCTCCTCTAGCTGGAAATGGTAACAATCTGAGCACCTAAAAAGCAACAGTAAAACTATGGTCATTCAGTACACTTGATAATTCCAGAGGAGGCTCAGCTACATAGAAAGGCTTTTCTATGTAGCAATACAATTTTGCCTGATCATTTCGTGGAGGACTCCATGAAATGGGTGGGGGAGGCTTGAGCTACTTCTGCCGTCTCCCCATTCCTGGGTCCACATACCCTCCAACTGTCTAAATTTGCAAGGGATAGTCCTGATTAGTCCTCTCCCATCCCATTTTTTTCAGCTGCTTCTAAAATGCCCCAGTTTCTCTCTCTTCCTCTCACTTTCCCCCTTAGTCCTCAGCTTACTTCAAATGCTGCAAATTGATCTCAAAAGTGCAAAAGTAGTTTGTACTCAATTAACACAGCAGGGAGGGGAGGAGAGGAAGGGATGGAACTTGCCCTTCCCAGTAGACTCAAGCAATGCTTGCCATCTTGACCACTCTCCAATGTTGCTTGGCCACATGTGTTCTGGTTTTCACCGTGTGCCTAACCATGCCCATCCTCATTGCTGGTCCTGCTCCAACCTCTTTTTGATGTGCCTGACCTTGTTTCTGCCTCCCCGCCCAACATGCCCCTCACTTCTGCATTCATCATGGGGCCTGATGTTTTGAGAGACAAGAGAGCTGGGGGTCCAGCATGCGAACAGCAATGCCCTGATGGTTTGACGCCTCGGATTGTCTTTGTTGGTTCAGTGCTTGCTTGCTTGGTTTTAAAAAGCTGTTAGAAGCCTAAAGATCCAGCACTGTGTTAACATGTTAGCTGCAATTATCCCCTCCCTAGTGAAGGCTTTCCCTGATTGGAGCTTTTGCATATTCATCCGAGAAAGACTTACTGCCTGGTGCTGCTTCTTCAAGGTCAGGGATTTTGCTTCTTTGGATTCAATACCCATCATAGACAAAGATTACGAAGGGGGTGGGAGACAGAAAAACAGAGATGAGCAAATCCCACAGACTTCAGATCTTCCCATCCTGGCAGTTGGGGAAACAGCTCACTGTTCTAACTTCTTCTGACAAAACCCGAGTTGTGGTCAGGACTGGGCAGATGTGTGGTTGCTTTGCTCCAGGCTGAGCGGATTGTAAACTGCTTTCCTTCAAGGGAATTTTTCTTCCACATTGGTCACTGTTGTTGCCTGCCAAGGTCAGAGAACCCTAACTTTGGAATCCCAACTTCCTGCTGCCAAGGATTCTGGGTAGCTTTTAGAACAGTCTTTACCAGTGGCGGGCAACTGCCCCAGGTTCAAGGACTGGGCATGGTCACCGCTGGGTCTGGGAGGGCTAAACCTTCCTGACTGGGGTTGCCAGATCTCAGGACATGGCCTGGAGTCTCTACTTTTCATGGGTTATCTCCAAGCAGGAGATAAAGTTGCCAATTCTCCAGTTTTGGTGGGTTCGTCTCTGGGAATGAGCTGCATGCAAACTTCCACCTCACCTTGATCAGGAACCAAAACATTAAGATTTTCTACTTTCCAAACATGAAAATATGTCATATGTGAGTGTGCATGTATGTACATGCTAGGAGCAACTATGGTTGTTACTTAATTCATAACATTTAATGACATTACCAGAGGCTGCCACGACATTTCAGGTTTTGGCCCGGAAGCCTCAGAATCTGGGGACATGTCTAGATGAGAAGATATAATACAAATTGCTGTGCATTCTCGCAAATTCACAACAGTGCTAATTTGTCTCCATGGTCTTTTAGCAAAATCTATTGTATGTGAAGCTATCCACATTTGAAGTGCACACACAGCCATGCCTGAGAACCAAGATGGTGGCTGAGAGCATAGCACATTATTATTCTCCACACGTGTTGTTGCTGCTACACAGTATTTTTATTATTATTATTATTATTTACTTGTAAATCAAAGGTTTGCAAGTGTCACCTTCCATTAGAAAAAGCTCTTTGGTCACCTCAGCACAGCAAAAAAGTGCACACTTGACAATATGAAATGCGAAAATGCTGCTTCCGGCTGCTTCCCCAAAAGCTTGCCCCCTGCATGCTCGACCAATCCGCTGTCCACTTCCACCCTCACCGAGAATGTGCAGCATTCCGAACTGGATGTCCAGAAGAGCAATAATGCACATATCTGCACATTATTTTAAAAACTTCAGAACAATCTGTGAAGGCTTTTCCCCTGGAGTATATGGAATTTTTGCCCCCTACCTTCTGAATACCACAAATCTCCTTTGAATTGTGTTGGGACAAAAAATATTCTCTGCAAATTCTATGAGAAGTATTTTCATCGTCTAGACCAGGGCTTCTTAATTTTTTTCCACTCACAACCCCTTTCCCCCAACCCCAAGAAATTTTTATCTGACCCTGGGTATATAGGTATATAAAATAGGTTTTAAATATATGCCTAATTTTTTGCAACCCCCACATTCAGTTACACAACCCCATATGGAGTTGCAACCCACAGTTTAAGAAGCTTTGCTCTAGACAAGCCCTAAGCAGCCCATGGGATGATCCTGAGCTGGCAGCCCTATTCCTGCCACGCATTTTGATTTGACTGATGATCCCTCCCAGGTCCTCCAGCATTTCACAGGTGAAAATTGGGACACATCAGAGTGTGTCAAGATGGCAAAGGTTTTTCATGAAGAAGAACACACAAGCTAGGAGAGACTGCAGCAGTTTGCTTTTGCTGGAGCCTCCTGGGAAAGGCAAGATTCTTCCCCTTCCTATCCTCTCCCCAATTCTGAGTTAATATATTGAGTACAAACTACTTTTGAACTGAGTTTGCAGCCACTGAAGTACCCTGAGTACAAAGGGAGGAAAGGTTGAGGAGGAGAGAGAAACCGGGACATTTTAAGAGCAGCTGAAAAAAGGGACAACAGAGGATTAATCAGAATAGTTGGAGAGATATGACACAGTGGATCATTTGCTTTGGGGGTACCTTCTCTTGTTTCTCATAATTGGTGGTTGTCCGGCTCATCCCACTCCACCATGGGAGGCTTCTAAGGAACACAACTTTAAAAAGAAACCCAGGTGGAATTAACATGTGCAGAGGAGAGCGAACAAAATGGTAGGAGGTCTGGAAGCCGTTATGCCCTATGAGGAGCAGCTTAGGGAGCTGGGTATGTTTAGCCTGGAGAAGAGAAGGTTGAGAGGTAACCTGATAGTCATGTTTAAATATTTGAAGGGATGACATAGTGAGGGTGGAGCATCTTGTCTTTTGCTGCTCCAGAGACTAGGACATGGAGCAATGGACTCAAAGTACAGGAAAAGATATTCCATCTAAACATTAGGAAGAACTTCCTAATAATAAGAGCTGTTTGGCAGTGGAACACGCTGCCTCGTAGTGTGGTGGAGTCTCCTTCTTTGGAGGTTTTTTTAAACAGGCTGGATGACCATCTGTCAGAAATGCTTGGATTGAGTACTCCTGCGTGGCAGGGGGTTGGACTAGATGGCCCTTGTGGTCTCTTCCAACTCTATGATTCTAATATAGCTCAGTGGCTAATGAATAAGACAGGTGTTTGAGTTTTTGCAGGAGTTTTTGCATGCAACTCATTGGCAAGAGAGATCTTTGGGTTGCTGTGCTTTCAGTTACTTGATGGGGGGGGCACTTATGGTACTTCTTGGGGGTGGTATCCATGCTTTACAGACTCAACTAGCCCTGCTTGGCTGCTTCACTGCTGTCCCCCCACCACAACGTATAGTGGTGTGTGGAAAATATATATGTATATCTGTCTCAATCTCTTTTGGTTTGGTTTAAAGGGGTTGGGTGGCAGCCACATTAAGAAGGATGGATGACTCTCCAAACATCAAGGGTGCTGGCTGTTCACATATGAAAAGAAAGTCCAACATTTGCCTTAACCCCCTCCTTGCTTTATTCTCCACTGGGCTCTTTCCCCTTAAGGAATGAGAACATTGAGAGGGTGTGTGTATAATTCTACATTTTAAAAAAAGAAGAACTTAAATTGGGCTGTGGGAGGAGAGATTTTCAACAGAGGCACTTTAGCTTCTCTCCCCTGCTGATTTCTTCACTTTTAAAAAAATGGAAAAGAAAAAGGGGAAAAAATAATTACTTCTCAGCCTCTAACCTTTCCAGCAAGTGACTTTGTAATAAATAATCCACGTGTCCCTTCAGTGCAATCCATCAGCGGGAACGCCTAATTACTTTAGACTCACTTTGAAAACCCTTCCAGTGCCAGTTTCAAATAAATAAAAAATTAACACAGAAACTCTTCGGCACTGCGCCAGAGAGAAAGTTTCCTCCAATCTCATGCCTTCTGGACTGGAGGGTTTGATTTCAAGATTGCTTGCAAGTGGATTGTGAAGCAGCAGTGGGAGGATCACAGATAGTTTCTCCGTTGGCTGGGAGAAGGATGAGCAGGGTGCATTTCCAAGTGCATCACTTTTAAAGTTTTTTCCCCCCTTGAATTGCTCTGGCCTTTCTTCATGTTCACAGACCTCCACTGCTCACCAGGGAAATGGAGGCTGATATCTGGCATCGAGAAAATGGAGCATCACTTCACACTCATGAGACAGTTTGCAACACTGCCCAATTAATGAATTCTGATCTCGCTTGACCAATGTGCATGCAGTTCTGTACATGCAATGTCCATGTGCATCTCTGTGACCTATGCACAACCATGCATCATGTACAACCCTGCTCGATGGCACCACATGCATACCCTCCAAAAATGCACAGATGAAAACTTGGACACAGGTGGCCAAGCAATATCAGTGTGTGACCATAATGGCAAAAGTTACTAATGAAGAATAGACCAGCTAGAGAAGACTGCAGCAGTTTGCTTTTGCCTGAGCCGACTGGGAAAGACAAGATTGTGCCTTCACTCTCTGGCTGACTTAACTGAGTGCAAACTACTTTTGCAATCTGAGATTAGTTTGCAGCAACTGGAGTAAAGCTGAGGCCAAAGGGGAGAAATGGGAGAGAGGAAACTGGGACACATTAAAAGCACCTGAAAAGAAATGGGATGGGAGAGGATTAATCAGGACTGTTCCTGCCAAATCAACTTTACTCTACAGCCTTACTGTAATCGGGACCAACAACAGGATTTAGGCTGGCATTTTTGGAAACTTTTGGAATGAGGATAAAGGGAGAAGTGGGAGGAAGAAGAAAAATACTGGGACATTTTAAAAGCACCTGGAAAAGTAGGATGGCAGAGGATTAATTGGAATTGTCCTTGATAAATCAGGACACTTGGAAGGTATGACACATGTGCAAATCCACTTCTGCAACCCTGAACTGAATGCAATCATTCTGCAGAAGGCAAAAATTGTCCAGGCACTTCTATAGGGAACTTATGCATTCATAAGGCACCAACAGGATTACAGCTGTTCTAATTATCCCTTTCTTTTAACCTCTCTCTCCACCGAATCAGTGTCCCTGGTGTGACCCTATTTTTACCACTCTGAGATATCTTGTTCATGTTAGAAAAGACTTGAAATGGTTTTGAGATTCTCACCTAAACAACCTATTTTGCACCCCTTAGAACTCGTTAGGAGACAAAATGCACCTTCTTTCTGACCAGGGGTAGGCAAAATGTGGCCTGTGCCCATAAATTGTCCACTATTCTTTTAAACTGGCACAATTTTTTAAAGTGTTTTTCCATGCAAAACCACATAAAAAGCTCCTAAAACACCCCAGACCCACACATAAAGCCCCTCCTCCAGAGTTACCCAGCACTGCTAAATACTTCTACTATCATTAGAAACCATCTCAAAATGGCAACTGGAAGTGACAAAACACCATTTCCAGTCACCATTTTGAGAAGGACTCAAACAAAGGTAGAGTGCAACAATTCCTCCAAGGCTGTTGTTGTGGCCCTTGACCCCTTCAAAGTCTCTGAACTATCACTTTTCTGGCCACGAAATGGGGATTGCCTTTCCTGGAACCCTCCAAGAGCAGCAAATCACATTTCAAATATGTTGCATTACCCTCCTGTTCTGTCCAACATTAAAAATGCCATCTGTAAAAAATTAGAACTGACATTCTGGCCACTTTGGGGTGGATTTTGAGGCCAGGCATATTTTTGGCAGATTGTGAAAGCTCTGTAGGATTCCAGGGTAGAAAACCGACTGACCTCTGAATTTAAAGAGATAAGGAAGCCACCGTAGCTTCCATCACTGCTGTTTTCTTCCATCTAAAAACAGATGAGTTACCATTATGAATACCTGGCAGATCTGTATCAGCTATATTGTAAGTCGTTTTGATTTACATTTTTGGAGAAAGGTGGGATACAAAATAAATACTGTGAACGGCTTGGCAGGAATGGAAAGGGCAATTTATGGTGACCAAGAGATGTACACTAAATCATGGTAGGGCAAATGTACCCCATAGTATGGGTTTGCTGTGAAAGGACCTGTCCGAGATGTGGAGCAATAGCCCCAAAACAGAATCTAGAGCAATTACTAGCTGCTAGTCAGGGTGACTAGAGATCTCCTCTAGTATCAGTGTACTGTACCTCTGGGTTTCAGCTGATGGAAAGCACAAGGTGGAGGATGCAGTTGCAGTCATGGGCTGCTGGTGAGCTTCCCTTTGGTTGGCCACTGTGGGGATAGAATTCTGGGCTAGATGGGCCTTTGCTTTGATCCAGTGCAGTTCTTCCAAAATGCTATGGGCGCTCTATATGTATTGATGAACTGAAGATGGATGCTTCAAACATGGTGTCCATCAGAAAGCTGGCCTCCAGTCTGTTCCAGCATGGAACGTCTTATGTTCCTATTGGAAAGTACTGATGGTTCCACTTAAGATCTCCTGCATGCAGAGCATAGGCTGTCTCCAATGGCAGCTGGTGGTTTTCATGTCAGTGGGGAGGTCAGTCCACTCCAGGATTTGTCCAAACTTTATCAGAACTCTCCAAGGGGATGGGCTTATTCTGGAGATAGAGGTGATCGCTTTGGATATCTCCTCTGAAGCTCAGATGAAAACACAGAAATGGATTTATTGCCCTAATAACATGGAAGCCACCAACTGCCACCATGTTCCATGTTTATGAAACTGCAAGAAATATGAAGGACTAGTTATTTAGAAAGGAAGGATGCTGGAAGCTGTGATGCAGGAAAATTCCATGGTGCTTCCCCCACTTCGCTTTGCTGATCTCCTCTTTCCCCCTTTCTCTCTCATCTCCTTCATCTTCTACCCTCTGTCTTTCTGCTAAAGGAGCCAGAAAGCCTAGGACAATAAGAAATTGAATAGCTAAGGAAACAGTAAAGGAAACCATGACCCTGTGTGTGTGAGGGAGAGAGTTGTAGAGTTTCTCTCTCAAGTCCCACTAACAATAAGGTTTGATTTCACTGTTCGTCGGGGGACAATAGATGCTTTCAAAACCTCCACAGGAGAATTAATTAAATGAATTTTGCTCTGCCAATTGTTTGTTATTTTTCGCTGACCTCACCACGTGGATTAATATTTAATTAGCCTTTAGGAAGAAGTGGAAAGCACTTATTAACCTGCTATGTCAACCTGTCAGACCCAGAGGGGTGTCTCTGGACAGAAGGTGTTACAGTAGAATAGCGCAGAGAGATTTTCACAAGCACATAGACTTTCTGGTTCCAAACAAAAACCAGATATGAGAGGTCCTTGTCTCAGTTCTTCCCTGTTCCCTGGTTATTTTTTTTTAAATTGAAAAGCAACCTTAGAGGCTCTGGTCAAATAAAAAAAGCAGCAGTGGGCACAGCATCACCCTTTCTATCCAGACTGTCTGTTCTTTCAACATTGCACTCTTCCTGCTGTCCCAAACAGATTCTGCAAGGGAAATAATAATCTTCAGTATAGATTTTCCTTGGTTTTTTTCCAGGCTGTGAGGCCGAGTTCTAGAAGAGTTTATTTCTGACATTTCGCCTGCATCTGTGGCTGTTTTGCCTGCACAAGGAGGGGAGCACCCCCTTTGTGTTTCCATAAATTTAAACTCCAGAGAAGAAGTCCTTGAGATGAATCAAAGGACGAAAGAAGGAAAATCTCAGTCGCCCTTCAAGAGGACCCAAAAAGACCCCGACACTGTGAGGAGAACTGTGAGATCCATCTCAAGGAGTTCTTCTCAAAGAGTTTACATTTATGGAAACACAAAGGGGATGCTCCCCTCCTTGTGGATCCACAGATGCAGGCAAAACAGCCACAGATGCAGGCGAAACGTCAAAAGTAAACTCTTTCAGAACTCGGCCTCACAGCCCAGAAAAAAACCAAGGAAAATCTATGGATGCCAGCCGTGAAAGCCTTCAACTTCACAATAATCCTCACTGATATCCTCCATTGCCTACTTAGGTATGAATGCATAACTAAGTAATGTCTTCTGGCCTGACCCCCCAAACCCATCTTAAAAGCCAGCAGCTACATTGAGCAAAGGAGGTCTGTTCAGCTGCCAACCGGGGTGCAAGGACGATGACATTTCAACACCTCAACCACCAGTGAGCAAGGCTGTGATGAGGAATTGTGATGGGGTCCTGCTTCTGATTGTCACAGCCTTGCTCACTGGCAGGAGGGGGTGGTGGAAATGCACCCTGTTTGGCAGCTGAACAGGCCTCCTTCACTCAATGAGGCTGCTGGCTGTTAAGGTGGCTTTAGGGGGCATTTATGATTGTGGCATAGCGCCACAATCATGACTAGCTAGTATTACTGCATACGGAGCAGTTATGGATCTGTAACTTTAGGTTATGGATCCATATAACTGCAATACAGAATGCCAGCCTATGTTACCCCTTCTCCAAGTAGTTTGAACGTGGCCATTTGGAGTGGGGGGGGGGACTCAAGAAATACTTCTCCCTCTTTATCTCTGTTCATCAGTCCTCAAATCTAGTTGGCAGTAAGTTGAGTTTAACGAAAGCCTGTGGATGAAACTGGGTAAAGGCCCTCACTGGCTACTACTCAGGATGGCCATATAGCATCTCTTGCATGAGAGGCAAGATGCCTGTATTATACCTGATTCTGGGGAAAACAGGATATTGGAGACAGTTGTACTCAAGGTGCTGTTGGTGGACTTCCCATAGGCAATAGTCTGGCTGCTGTGGGAAGAGAATGGTGAGTTAGATGAGCCTAAGGTCTCATCTAGCAGGGCTCTTCTGATGTTCTTAACTCGGTGTAATATCCAGCTTGGCCTGAAAGAAAACACATCTAAGAGATGGAAACAAAAATATCCATCTCCCTAGCTTGTTCAGATATAGGGGTTCTAGAATGGGACACCACCATTTCAAATGAATGTACGGGGAACTTCAAAATGTTGCACAAGTGCTGTTTATGTCCATGAACTGGAAATGGGTGTTGGAACATGTGGTCCATCAACTTGATGCTACGCTGAAGAAATGCAGAGCTTGCAATGTGTCAAGTAGCTCTTGGCTTGATGGAGAGAAGGGCCTTTTGTGAAGATCTTAGAGCTCTGATGGGTTCAAAAAAGGTGATACGGTCCTTCAAATAGCCTCAGTCTAAGCCATATAGGGCTTTGTAGGTCATCACCAGCACTTTGAATTATGTCTGGAAATGGACCATTTTTAAAGGTTGTTGTTTTTAAATATATATCACTTATCTGATCTGTACCACATTATCATTGTGTACAAGGTATGGTTTTTTTAAATTATGTGGGTGTATGTGTTATTCTTAAAAAAGAAAACAAAACATAATAAAAATACATTTTAAAAAAATGACAAAAGGTTTACAAACTATGGCTAAGATCCTGCATCAGAGGCTATGGTGTGTAACTTTAGGATGATGGAGCTATGTTGACACAATATGCACCTGTGCTAGTGAATTGCAACAATTCACAATAGGGCATGGCTTTAGATGTCCTGTTGTGCAAGGGGGGCTCCCATTACACAATGTGTCCTGATACACATCATGTCCTGTGTGCATCAGAGCATTGGGACTATTGTGGAATGACACCCTGCGGTTCCAAAGACATAACTCTATCTCTGCTCTGCTCTGCTTTTGGGGTTATGAGCACTGTGCAACATTGCAATTGCACAATGTGACCATAAGTTGGTTTACGATGATGTAATGAGATAAGTACCTAATAGGATGGCAGCTTATCCTATTAAAAACATCACTAACTGTTTAACAGTTTAAAAGCATTTACAAGATAACAATGAGAATAAAAGTACATTAGCACGCGCACACACACACACACACACACACACACATATCAAAAGACTCTTCCACTATGGAGAAATGTTTGGTGAAACTGACAGATTTAACAGAAATGGACAAAGTGTCCGGTCTGATTAGAAAAAAGTCATTAGTGACATTTCTCAAAGACTGGGAACCCTTTATAGACTTTGGGGGGGGGGGAGAGAAAGAAGAGAAGAGAAAGAAAACTTGGTAATTTTTGGTTTTGGTGGTTAGAAAGAATAGGCTATTAAAAGAAGGTAATATGTTGCAATTTTGGAGAGAGAAGTATTATAACTATGTGTAGTTATAACCATCGAAAGAATAATCGTAAGTCACTTTTTTCTTCTTCTTTTGTTCTATTCTTTTTCTTTTCTTTTCTTTGTTCTGCACTTTTTAATTTGCATTGTATTGTAGTTTGGGGTTTTTAAAATCTTTTTTTCTTTTCTTAACCTTTTAAAAAAGACTCTTTCTGCAACGGCCTTGTCAAAAGCCCGTCTAAGCAAAAGGTCTTTGCCTGTTGGCAGAAAGAAGGGAACAACCTAGCTTCTTGTGGGAGGGAGTTCCACAGTCTGGGAGCAGCCACTGAGAAGGCCCATTCATGTGCCCACAGCAGACATGCCTGTGGCAATGGTGCGTCCTTGAGAAAGCCCTCTCATGAGGAACTTAACATTTGGGCAAGGTTACATAAGGAAAGTTTATATCAGCCCTATGCTGTATAAGAGTTTATGGGCCATAACCAGCACTTTGAATTGTGCCCAGAGGTAAACCAGTGGTATGTGAAGCAGTTGCGACAAGAGAGTTATTTATTCTCTGTAGCCAGGGAACATGTCACTTCATGCTAAGGATGAACAACACTCCAAGCACTTCGAAGCCACAAAGACAATTGTTGCTCAGGCAAAGGCCCAGCTCAGATGGGAAGCCCTTTATACCCCTTCCTGTGTATGACCAGTTTGCCCACCTGGACTCACATGGCCACCAATATCATGTCCCGCTTGGCTCCGATGTCACTGTGTCGAATGTACACTCAGGAAGTTTCGCCTCGGTTTGAGCCAGCAGTGATGCAAACTTTCATGCCCAGTGCTGCGTTTCCCAGCCTGTTGCCTTTTGTTATTGTGGGGTGTGTATGTGTGTGTGTGTTTAAATTTTCCTATCATTTAGCCACAGCAACTCTTTTATGTTGCTCACCTGGGGTTCCCAGCATGCCTCCCAGGATGCAATCATGTCTCTGCATCAATTAGGGAGAAGTTGATGCCAGGTTTAATGTGGCTTTTAATGACAAGAGCAGTAAACACTTCATTAAGAGAAGGGGCGCTTTCACACGGTATCCCAAAGAAAGCATTCATGGGGAAGAACTACGGGGGGGGGGGGCAGGAGGAGCACTCAAAGATACCCCCACCCAGCCAGCACAAGAGATTTACTCTGGCGAAAAAGGGCACAATTGCATCCTTAGACAGTGACTCATAGGACTTTATCCGATATGGCAAATATGGCCTCATAAGGACGCCTAATTAATGCAAAAGGGCATGCATATCAGACAACGTGTGCTTTCATGATCATGTGCAAGGCATAAGCCCTCAATAGATCTCCCGTTGGCATTGTGCTGGTATTGCTGGCGTTCGAAACCTTGCGCCATTGTGCTCTCATGATTACAGCATCAAAGCCAGAACACTTCTAGTTCAGTTTGAGAAAGCCAAGTAGGGGATACTCCTTTTTTGAACTTCCCTGGTCTACTTGTGACTTTGTGAGTATGCTTCTGTACTTGTGTATACTTTTTGTG
Organism: Gambelia wislizenii; assembly: GCA_030847615.1. Classification (NCBI taxonomy): domain Eukaryota; kingdom Metazoa; phylum Chordata; class Lepidosauria; order Squamata; family Crotaphytidae; genus Gambelia; species Gambelia wislizenii. The sequence goes on from JAUMIR010000012.1 coordinate 4,518,854, forward strand.
GGGGGTTTCTTGCTTGTATTTTTAAATTTACCCGTGCTCATATCTTCTCGCAAGAACAGACGAGATTACAAATGCGGAAGTAAGCAGAGCTCCATTTGTGCTCCGTTCATGCCTGGGGTGCTTATTGGTGTTATTACAGGTAGGTCTGATAAAAGGGGTTCTTTTGCTGGCATTTTGAACGAGGAAGTGAACGGGGCTCCGTTCACTTTCTTTTCATTGATGGAGCTGCCTTTGCCAGGAGAGGAGGTGAGTGTGGTGCGGAATGTTCTTTTGCCAGCATATATATATATTTTAATGCTGGCAAAAGAACATTTTTAAGGGGCTGTCTGATAAAGTCCCTGATCACACTACACTGATATAGTGCTATTATTCCAGTTTAACTGCTTTGGCTGCCTCCTGTGGAATCCTGGAATTTGTAGTTTAGTGAAGCCTAAGAGTTATCTGGCTGAGAGTTCTAAATGCCCCCCTAAACTGCAAATCCCAGGATTCCACAGGAGGTAGCCAGAGCAGTTAAAATGGAATAATAGTGCTATATAACTGTAGTGTGATAAATGAGTGAATAACAGGATGCCCACAATATATTTCTAATTTTTTAGACTTGAGCTGGAGTCTTATGGGTTAATCCCAGCACCAAATCAGCTGTTGAATTGTGAATTGATATGTAAGTAAATCCAACTGATTCAATGGCTCTACTCCAGTTAGAGCTACCAATAGGATTTACATACTGGTGCGTTTTTAAAATTTCAATGACATGTTTTGTGCAACTGTAGTTGGTGCTTAATGGATCATCATGCTTAATGACCAGCACCAAGGGCTGTCCTTTATAGCATCACCTTGCTGACCACACCAGGGCTCTTGAGAGGAGTGTTGGAAATATCTTTCCTCTTCCACCCTGATTGTCAGTTGGATGGATCACCTTTCCCAATCCAGCAGCTGGCTCTTAAAGTGGATTGGGGGGTTGAGGCCAGGAAATGTTGCTTAGGCCCAATCCACACTACACATATAATCCAGTTTGTAACTGGATTATTTGACATGGTTCCTTCCTATGGAATCCTGTGTAATTATAAGTTGGTGAGGCACCAGTACTCTTTGTCAGAGAAGGCTAAAGACTTTGTAACCCTACAACTCCCAGAATTCCATAGGAAAGACCCATGGCAAATAATTTCAAACTGGATTTTTTTGTGTAGTGTGGATTGTGCCTTAATTACGCCTCCTTAACTAAGTAGCGGATCTAGAATCTTGCAAATGCTTATTCATGCATTCTGAATGCATCACTTGTAGAATAACAAGGCACATGTATAATAACAGACTATAAAAATCTAAAAGTAATGACAGCTAACACATTATGTACTTACACAAACATACTAAATATTCCAGGCTTTGCTACAGATTGCTAGTGGAGGATGTTATGTATGAATCTGTGGCAGCTGGTGGCACTAGTATCAATGGGTTAGTGAATTAGATCTGGGCTTTCGTTTGAATTTTAAAGGAGCTATCGAAGCTTGCTGATCCTAGTTGGGAGATTGGAATCAGCACTTTAGATAACTCTTCTAACATTCAGGCTAAAACCTGACAAAGATTCAGCATTCCACTGATATGGCAGCCACCAGCTGCCTCTGGTTTGAATGCTACATACATATACAAGCTCATATCCTCCAACATTTCATGGATAAAAACCTGGACACATGTGGCCAGGCAACATCAGTAGATGATCAAAATGGCAAAAGTTATTAATGAAGCAGCAGCAGTTTGCTTTTGCTTGAGGCCACTGGGAAAGACAAGATTGTGCCTCCTCCTGTCCATTCTCTCTGGCTGACTTGACTATGTGCAAACTACTTTCACTCTTTGAACTCTGCTTGCAACAGTTGAAGTGAGCCAAGGACAAAGGGGGAAATTGGGAGGAAGAGAGATAAAAACTGGGACATTTCAAAAGCAGCTGGAAAATTGGGACAGCAGAGGAGTAACTGGAACTATCCCTGCCAAACTGGAACATTTAGAAGGAATGCAAGCTTGTATATGAAAAGTTGAAGCTGGCTGGGTCAGCAGAACATTTGGCCTCTTAAAATATGTGCGGTGAAAGCCACAGCTGTCTCCATGAGTGTAGAGTAGCATCTTCCATTGCAGCACCAGGACTGGGTGGCAATATCACCAACATTTTGAGACAAGCCCTGTCATTTATTTTTTTTTTCTTAAAAGAAAAAACGAAAAGAGAGAAATTAAAATCCTCCTGAGTTTTATTAAAAAGGGATGTTGGTAGGTAATTAAATTGCAGTTTAATTAAATCTGCCTACTCAATCCAAGCAAGCTTGCTACCTTGCCTGCTCTCCCCATCCTCCTACAAAGCATGGTGATTCAAAGATGGCAACCTCCACCATGCTTTCATCTTCCCCCTGACTCCAGGATATCCCCCCCATCACCCCATTGTTGAGCCCCAGGCCTCGTCTACGGCGAGAAGAAAATCTGGCTTACCTTCAGGGTATCCTCATCCGCAGCAACCACGGGCTTGTCTACGCAATCGGCGCACACGCTGAGGCGAGTTCAGGAGCAACATCCACACACCATTCTCCCTTTCAAACTCACCCCGGTCCAATAATTCACAGTATGCACAGCCGCTCCAGACCCTCCACTCCCCATGCATGCAAATGTACATCGAGTGCATCAAATGGCTTCGGACATCTTATTAAGTGAACATACATGAAGCTAATAACAATATGGGTATGCACTTCTCCAAACAACTGTTGCATGTGCAAAGAAAGAAAGAAAGAAAGAAAGAAAGAAAGAAAGAAAGAAAGAAAAGAGGAACTGCTAAAAAGTGAAATTGAAACTGGGAAAGAGGCATTTCCTAGCAGGAAAGGTCAGCTTCCTCCTGACCTCTTTTGCCCACCCAATGGAACTCCTCCCCTGGCTCCACACTAACATTGCTATGGAGCTCAGTCTCTCTCTCTCTCTCTCTCTCTCTCTCTCTCACACACACACACACACAGAGAGTACTGTAATATCTGAATTTTCAGCTCAAATCCAGAGTAAATCCCAACTCTTTTTGGTCCACATTAAAGCCCCGAAACACTGAAAAGACCCAGAGTTGAGATGTACATCATCTGGACAGCTTGATGTAAAAATGAGCTGAAGTCATTTTATTGCCCTATGTAGACAAGCCCGCAGTTTTGACCACAAAACTTGCATTTTTTTAATTTTTTTTTTTTGCACACAGTAACAGAACCAGGCAGGATGGAAATTAAACAAATAATGAAAAATAAAACACCCAGAGCAACACAAAAGGACAAACTGATTGATCAGCAAGTCACAAACCTGATGCTACTGCTTTTACTAGGTTATGTGACAAAGCAAACCTTACAGCATTTTTTAAATACAAAAAGCCCTTCATATATAACCAAAATGTACCCCCCAAAAAAGTGAAAATATCCACTTTTATCCCCTGGACAGCAAAAGCCTGTTGTCTCATGGCAGCTTCCACTGGGTAGAACTATTGTGAACATTTCCAATTTGTTGCACAAGGATAAACTGATGTAAGATTTGCAGTCCTAGCAGTTTCCATACGAGAAAAAGTCCCTGGTAGCAATTCTGCCTGGAACTGGAAAAAATGGATAGAATAAAACAATATTTGGGGCTGAAAAGTAAGGCCTTGAATAGATGGTTTGTTCCAACATGAATGTCTTTTCCTTCAAGTCTCACCTAAGATGATACAGAGATCAGTCATCGCTCATCGGAGTGGTTGGGTTCCTCTCCCAGAAGGAGAGTCGGGGGACAGAAATATAGACAGCGATGCCTGGACATTTTGGAAGCCTGCAAACCACAGTGCCTGGGACTCCTGTTGAAACCTAGGTGAGGAGCAAATTCCTTTGCCAGGTCTGTTTCTCCAGGAGAGAAGCAGACCCCAGCCAAGGTTATTTTTTCCACATGGACACCTTGGGCTTCTTTGTCTGGCGCAACTGAGCCAGAAACACAGGAACCCAAAGTAGCCTGACCTCCGACGAAGGAGGAAAACTCCTAAATCAGTCACCAGAAGCCGGCTGGAAAAAGAGGTGTTGGCTTTGCGTGGATGACATGGGATTGAAAAGACTGAGAGACGGACGCAGGTCTTGCTGGTTTCAGAGGGTTTGTTTTTTTGATGGGGGGATTTCTCTGAGTGGGGGAGGGATCAGCATCTTCTCATTCCTGTTGCTGCTTTTCCTTTCTTTGCCTTTTCCTCTGGTCCCAATAGGCACCAACTCCTAAAGGAACAGGATAGAATCATAGAGTTGGAAGGGTTCTCAAGGGCCATCTAATCCAACCCCCTGCCATGCAGATACACACAACTAAGGACTTTTCCAGAAAAGGTGGGGAAGTCTCTGGAAGTATTGAGACTTTCCAGTTCTTTGGTATTGATTTTATCTGCATACAGTCAGACTGCCATATCTTTAGAATCAATATCCATGGTTTCAGCTATCTGCAGGACACAAAATAGGAACACATACCGTAGAGTCTTCCTAGAAAATGCCTAGAGAGGCATCCTCTCTAGACATCTTCTAGGTCCTCCAATGCAACTCTATAGTATTTTGAATCGAAAGCCTCATTATTTTAGTAGGGTTTGCTGCTATCCACAGTTTCCAGTATCCGCAGTAAGTCTAGGAACCAAACCCTCATGAATACATGGTTCCAACTGTATTCATATTCATGGTTTTGCATCTAAACTCTTTCTTGAAAACCCTAGGTTTCCTTCCCTCTTCCCTCCTTTGTGTTCCTCCTCCTCCGGGATTGTGCATCACATCTAGACTCAGACATTATTTCAGAAATTGGCTTTCACCAATTGAGCCTTTCAAAATTATTATTCAAGAGTTATAGTCAAAATGTTAAGCATATTAGGAATAGCACACTGTAAGCATTAGGGTCATTTTCTTTTAGAGATAGTACTCCTCTTTCTCTTGCTTGATCTCTGTTGAATCTGCTGTCCTAGAAACAGTCACTATGTTTCTTGGAGGCGGCCATCTTAGCTAGTTCCGGTATAAGACAAACAGACAGCCATGGTAAGATACATTTCATTTTGGGACATAGTGAGTTAATTTAAATTGGCCCAGGGAGTGGGAATGAAAAGTCCTTGATAATGCTGGGAGTTCCATAGGAATACTTCAGGATGGAGAAAACTGGTCATGTAGAACTTAAAAACAAAACAAAACTGGAAAGGACAGGAACAAAACCCAAGAGTTTCTGATTTTTTCAGTCCATATGGATGGGTCCTGTAGCATTTCTAAAAGATGACCACCTGACTTCTGTTGAAAGGAGAGTTTAATGCAAAATTTAATGGCCAAAGGGTAACTTAAGAAATGAGCTCTTTGCTTTCAGTGGTTCCTCCTCTTTGGGTGAGTTATTTCCTTTCTTAGGGAATGAAACAGAACTACCTCATCTGACATCCATCTGCAATATGAGTTTTGAGGTTTTAAGCTCATTTGAGGATTGTCTCTCTCTTTGTTTAGGGTTTTTTTTAAAAAAAGAATTTCCATTATTGCTATGGCCAATGGCTAAAACCAATCAAATTTGTGTTGATCTGAAAAGGCAAACCAGTTTGCCATCCCTAGTTTTGATGGAACCTAGACCGCTGCATGTCAAATATAGAGAAGCTGTAGTCTGTTTGCAGAGCAAATATCTTTCTTTCCTCCAGAAGGAGTTTAGCGGTTAGGCAAGTAGCTGGGCCACTATGCAGCAAAAACCATGCTGGAATCAGGAGTCAAGAGAACACATAGCATACTCACTGGCTTCCACCAGTGAAGAATAAGTGTACCTTTTCTTTAAAAAAAGAAAAAAAATGAAAGAAAGAAAAATCCATAAATATCAATCATCGTGATGTCTTGGGACCCAGGAAGGGAATTCATTATATGATTGGTTCATTTTTCTTTCCCCTTCCTGCACCTTAGCCAAATATATAATGGGAAATCATTCGTGGGGTTTTTCTTGCTTGAAGCCATGTCTGTGGAGCTGCGAGAGCTGTTCCATCATCCTATGCTTATAAAACTGAAGATTGATCCCCGGTTTTAAGGGAATGAGACGGGAAGAAAAGGTAACTCAAATAACGACAGATTGGGTGGTTTAAGCTCCTGTGGACTGTAAGACTCCCAAATACGTTGGAAAGAGAAGAATAATTTCACAAGTGTATCTAAAGTCATCCTTCTTTGTCTTCTTCTTTCGCTCCGTACTCTGAGGCCGATCTCTCTGCTGAAAGGAGGTTCTGCCTCTCTGTCTGTCAAGCAATGATGCTCCTGCAAAGAAAGGGTTGTTGCTCTGTGATAGAGCACATTCTTTATGGAGAAGATCCCAGGTTTGGCCCAGCATCTCCAGGTGAGGCTGGGAAGGGCTCAGGTCCAAAACAACGGCTGTTCCATATGACTGGGGCATCATGCAGCCCTCTTGATATTGCTGGATCACAGCTCCCAGCATTCCTCACCATTGGAGAGGAGGGCCAGGGCTGTAGGGACTTGCAGTCCAAGAACATCTGGAGGGAGGGCTGCATGACTCCCACAGCTGGCCAAGACCAAGGCTGGGAAGCCTCTTTCAGTCCATGGAACACAGTCAAGTTCTGTGATCTTCTCAGGGGCCACATTTCCTTGGTGGGTGGGTCTAGAACAGGGGTGGGCAACAGTGGGCAGCTGAGGGCTGCCCTCACTCCTGCCCCCCCAAAACATTTATATGTCCCCAAACACTCTCTAGGTGACATGGGGGGGGGCTTCCTGGGCCTCTAGAAGGCATTGTGGGTCATTTAGAGGCAGAAACATTTTGGGGGAAAATTTGCTTTGACCTGGGAGGAGGTGTCCAGTGGGTCCCCAAATATGGTCAAAATACCCTTCATACCCCCTAGAGGTCATTTTGGGGGCATGTTGGAGCAAAATTACTATTGTGGGAATTGAATTTTTTGACCCCTGGGGGACACAAAAATGGCTTTGAGACTGCATGAGGCCTGCAGGCCACACTCTGTGCATCCCCCTAACAGAAAGCCAACATGGCATAGTGGTTTGAGTGTTGGACTAGGACTTTGGAAGACCAGGGTTCAAATCCCCACTTAGCCTTAGAAATCCATTGGGTGACCTTGAGAAAGTCTGAGGAATGCAAGGGCAAACCTCCTCTGAACAAATCTTGCCAAGAGAATCCTATTATAGGGTTGCCTTAAGCTGGAAATGACTTGAAGACATACAACAGCAACAGCCACTACCACAATGCAAGTACAAAAATCTGGGTAATACAAAATATGAAAATGAAAATATTTTCAAAAGTATGAAAATAATGAAAATAAACTCATTATGAAAAAAATCAAATTATTAAAAAGGGAGGAATTATTTTGCCAAAGGGTTGTTGTTCCCAGTTCACCTACCCCTGTGGAGTATAGAGAAGGTGAGAAAAGCAAGGAGGAGGAGATATAACCTCTGCAAACCTTACAATGTCCAGATTGTGGGAAGTACATAGTAGTGCCACTCTATTCTGGCTGGGTCAGCCTCACCTGGAATACTACATCCAGTTCTGGGTATCACAGTTCAAGAAGGATGTTGGATCCTTCCAACTCTATAATTCTCTGAATTAATGTATAAGACTGTAAGCCGCTTGTTTTCTACAAGTGCTATGCAATTGCTTCCACAACATAAAAGTGGGACCTGTAAATAAGCCTGTAATTTTTTTCTTATTTTATTCTTCCATACAAGAACAAATAGTTGCCAAAGTTTTCTCACTGCTGGATGAGATTACATGAAATTTCACACTTTGGTCTTTCTTCTGAAAAAATTGCTTCTGTAGAATTTTGTGCAACATTCACCCTTTTCTGGACAAAAAGTGTTAGCTTTGTGTAAAAAATTGTTTTACACAAACTGATTTTTCACCAAAAAAACCCCTCCCAAATTATGAAAAAATGCATATCAGTTTCACATCAGTTGACCATTTTCTTGATGAGAATGATTGTGAATATTCTTTACACTCCTACTTCCAACAGAAATATTTAGCATTTTCTATCAGAGAACTCTGGTGCCTCACCAAACTACAAATACCAGCATTCCATAGGATAGAACTATGGTGGATAAAGTGGTGTCAGACTGTTGTATTTTTGCAGTGTAGACACACCCTAGGGTTCCAAGAGACCATGATTTGCACATCACACTGTCTCAGTCTCATAGGAAGGCAATAGTAACCACCACCAAATAAATCTTGCCCAGAAAGCCCCATGATAGGTTTTCCTTAAGTCAGAAACAACTTGAAGGCACACCAAAACAAGTATATTAAAGTAAATACTGGTGTGTGTGTTTTTAAAAGAAAAAAAAACAGCAGCAACCAGAGCAAAGGAAGAGATCACGTCAATACTTTGCAAGGGAGCTAAGTGAGCATGGGAGCCTTCCTCCATTGGAGAGCATGCTCAGGGGGTGGTTAAGTTCTGTATCTCTTCACACACTTTTCTCAGCTTTGCAAAAGCCAACAACACCCCATTCCTCCCTCTCTCCGGAAGCCCCTCCCGATTGCTCATCTGGTAAATCTATCGCCTATTCAAAGTGAAAGGGGGGGGCCTCCATTCATTTTTGACTTTTCTAAGACTTTTCTGGAGCAGAAACTCCAGTGTGTGTGTCAGACGTCTTGTGAGAATCTCTTCTTTTCACGGCCTGAAAAGGAAACCAATGAGACCCTCCTGTCTATCTATCTATCTATCTATCTATCTATCATCCTACCTTTCTCTCAGCATGGGACCCAGGATGGCTTGCAGAAATGCTAAAACAAGAGGGTAGGAGTTTAAAACCTGATCATAAAAAAAGTTAAAATACAGTTAAAGAAGTTATAGTGAAACACTATTCAATTTTTAAGAGTGTAAAATCATTTAAACACATACCAACAGGGTTAAAAATGCAGCTCACCTCATCCCATTAAAAAAAATGACTCCCTGAAACCAATGAACCATTAAATGCCTCTTGGAATAGAAATGTCTTTGGCTATTGGCAAAAGGAGATGACAGAGGGGGCCAGCCTAGCCTCCCATGGAAGAGAATTCCACAGGCTGGAAGCAGCCACCAAGAAGGCTCTGTCCCTTGTCCTCACCAGATAGGTGTATGATGGTGGTGGTGATTTTAAATGCAAAAATATATATATCTAATTTCTGCACAAAAAAATGCTGCACTCTGTGCAAAAATACCATGTGCGAATTTTGTACACAATAAGTCCCAAATGTCGAATAGTCTTTGCAAGCTGTGCAGTTTTCAAATATTTTCTCACAGTGGGACAAAAATTGCTCCAATTATTCATTGCCACTTTTGAGAAGAACAGGAGCAAAGAATTACATCCCCACCTCTGAATACCAGTAGACCAGAAGAATATTCCATTCACACTTCACTTGCGGGCTTTTCAGAGGCAGAACCAAAAGGAACCAAGCTGGATTGGATGAAAAGGCTTATCTATTTCAGCATTCTGGTTCTATTTTATCATGTTGGACACACATAATCTCATTGGATTTTGGATGGGAGGCCATTGGGGAATATCAGAGATCTTCAGGCAGGAATGGGAAAGAATCCTTGCTGAAGCCTTGGAGACCAAGAGTGCATCTACACTGTAGAAATAATGCAGTTTGTCACAACTTTAAGTGTCACAGTTCCATCCTATGGAATCCTAGGATTAGTAGTTTTACTAGGTCTTTAGCTTTATCTGTCAAAGAGTGCTGGTGCCACACAAAATGACAAATCCCAGGATTCTATAGGATAGAGCCATGGCAGTTAAAGTGGTGTCAAATTGTATTATTTCTACATTGATGCACCCCAAGTCAGAGTTGACAATAATGGGTTTAGATGGACCAAGCTGTCCCAATGAATGCAATACTCATGTCTCTGATACTACAAGCTACTTACAGCCATCCTGACTGATAACCATTGATCTTCTCCATAACGTATCTAATCACTTTTTTAAAACTCTCTAAATTGCCTGTTGTGATTCCTTTGGCATGTGTGTAGTGTAGTGGTTTGAGAGATTGGCCTAGGACTCTAGAAGACCAAGGTCCAAATTCCTGCTGAGGCACTGAAACCCACTGGGTGCCCTTGAGCAAATCCCACTCTCTCAGCTTCAGAGGAAGGCAAGGGCAAACCTCCTCTGAAGAAATCTTGCCAAGAAAACCCAGCTATAGGATGTTTTAGGGATGCCATATGTCTTCAGATGCCAAGATTGACAAAGAGATTGATCACAGATTAGCAAAGGCATATAGTGCATTTGGAAGACTTCACAAAAGAGTCTGGAGCAATACACACCTGAGGCAAAGCACAAAAATCAGTGTGTATAGATCCATTGTACTTTCTATCCTCCTTTATGGGTCTGAAACATGGGTCACCTATCACCACCACCTATGACTCCTCGAGCGCTTTCATCAGCGCTGTCTACGCACAATCCTAAATATACACTGGACTGACTATGTGACGAATGTTGCTGTCCTTGAGCAAGCAGGGATCACCAGCATGGAGGCCATGATATTGAGAACACAGCTGAGCTGGGCAGGGCACGTTTCTAGGATGGAGGACCATCGCCTCCCAAAAATACTACTCTACGGTGAACTCGCCACGGGTCAGCGTAAGAGGGGCACTCCAAAAAAGCGATACAAAGACTCCCTGAAACAACATCTCAGGCTTGGCCAAATTGATCACCAACAGTGGTCCGCCCTGGCCTCACATCGGGAGGCATGGAGACGCACTATCCACAATGCTGCAGCCTTATTTGAGAACTCACGCCGAACAAGTCTTGAAGAGAAACGGCAATGCAAAAAGAATCACAACCCAGGAACATCACCCAAGGAGACCTTCTGCTGTGCTTTCTGCAACCGGACTTGTTTATCTCGGATTGGCCTTTTTAGTCATCAGCGCGCTTGCAGAAAGCGCGGGATGAGTCCCTTCCTGAATCTTCGTTTGGGAAGAAAAGCCAGAGATGTCTGAAACCACTTGAAGACACAAAATGACAAGTCGGGAGAAGAACACTGGGCTCAGAGGTTGGGTAAGTTACGTCTTTGGGGACAACCCCTCCCAGAGTCACCTAGCTAGCTTGGTCCCCTGGGCTCAATTGAACACATCTGCCTCAGTTTCCTTACAGGTGTGTCTCATGCTCCCCTGTCCCACTAACATCACAATGTCTGGCCTTCAGAGTGAGTTCCAGAAACTGATAATTTTGTCATGAAAAGGTGGGGCAGAAAGAGCAATTAGGTAAAATGGCGGAGGAAGGGAGAAGGGAAACGGACACCTCTGGCCAGCCCTGAAATGAATTTCCATGGTCATTAATGGGCCGGTGCCCCCTGTGCCTCATAAATAGCCCAACCTAGGCCCAGAGTGGTGACAAGTGACTTTGATCTGGACACGCAGTCCTGCCATTGACAGGAAAAGGAAGAGGAGTTTTTTTTCTTCTTCATGGATTGCTTACTCACTCCGACCTCCAAGTTTTCCACTCGGCTGAAACACTGACAGCCCCTAATATCAATCACAAAGTCCCCCCCTTCTCAGTCCCCCCTTCTCCCACAGATATACACACCCACCTGTCCACTTCACTAGACACAACCTCCATCACTGACTACCCTTAATGGGCCATGTTTCCGGCTTTCACACGGACCCCGGAAAGGGGTTCCCATCCTTCGGTTCCCTTGGGCGAGTCCTTTTTGGGGGGTTGGGAGTGCCTTGGGAGACAGCCTGGGGAGTCAAAAGGTTTGGAGGACAGGAAGGAAGAGAGGAGTCAAGCCAAATGATGCAGACCTGTGAAGAAAGGAGGAGAATGCCTGGGAAAGAGCAAACCCTTTGCTGAATTGCAAGGATAAGGGGCAGAGGTAATGGTGGTGGGGAGGAACTTGCAACCCCAAAATACCTAAACTTTAATGTCCTTATCTTCTTTCCCTTCCTCCTCAGTTATTATTCATACAGTGCACTTGGTGTTACAGAGAACATTTTTGTAAACATAAAATAAAAAATAGCGGTCTTCAGAAGTTCAGTACGTAGGGGTGGCCAGGCGTCTTGAGGCCCTGAACACCTTAAAGGCACCAGATCCTGTCTGATCTTGGAAGCTAAGCAGGGTCAGCCCTGGTTAGTACACAGATGGGACACCGCCAATGAACACTGGGTGCTGTCAGCCATATCTCAGAGGAAGGAACTGGCCAAACCATCTCTCAGGTTTCCTTGCCTAAGAAAACCCTATGGAATTAATGAGTCACCATAAGTCAACAGGGAACTTGAAGGTGCACACACTTATTTCAGGGCCAGAAAGCTTGTCTCATAGAGGGCTGGCAGGTGTTCCTTATTATAAGTGATAGTCCCTATTTGAGGGTTGGAGAGCTTTTGCTTTTTTAAAAAACAGAACTCTGCCAACAAATCCTGAATATACTTGGGCTCTTTCTCTTGTTGTTCTCCCTCTCCCCTCACTTCTCTCCCCCCCCCCATCCTTCGTTCCCCTGGCTCCTGCCTTGAATTAGCCCTTCCCTAATAGAGAGCACAGACAACCTTGTTGAGTCCTGTTGGGTCGAATCCATGCTATCGACAATATCAATTTGTGTAATTCCCGCATTAAGGTTTTTGTTGCCCAACTGTGTTTGAAAGGAGCTGCCGACCCCCATTAGCACCTTAATTGGGGTTCAAGCGCTGAGCAATTCAGATACCAGTCCCGTCCACGCCATGCAGGGAACTCGCCATGTTGACAGAGAAATCAATACTCACTGAGGTCCCCAAGCTTTGTAGGGCGGGGGATGGCATCCCTTCCTTTCTTTTTTTTCCAGCATGCTGCAGCATCTGCCCAACTCACGGATCAGCTTCTTCCCCTCTACTTCAGCCCATTTCTGTGCCTTTAATCACAACTGAACTGCTTGGGGGAGTTTAAGTTTCCTAAACAGAAAAGTTTCTGGTGAGAGAATGTGACGTCCAAGTCCTACAGAATGAATTGTGGGGATAAAGAAATAGAAACAGTCTTACAAAGCCAGAATGGTTAGGCTGTGATTCTCCTCTCTCCCTGCTTTCCCCTTCTCCATCCATTTCAGAAAGTATGTCGTGAAAGCTCAGTGGACTAGCATCCATGTTCAGGAGCAGTATACCTTTGGCTGTATGGCATTGGGGACAAATGAGGAAGACAAACGGGACCATGTTCTGCTTCCTGAATGTCATTGGATGGCTATTCTTAGAGGGAAAGGAACCTCTCTTGGTCATGTCTCTCCCAAAAGTCATAGTGTGATGTTGCAATATTATGGAATAAGGACTCACAAGGTCAAAAGGCCAGGTCTTTTTGATGCATAAAGATAATATCAGCCTAAATCTAATTGCTAGCCCCAATGAGATTAGACCCATTAACTCAATTGCTGAATGGTAAATCAATATGTAAATGCCATTGATTCAATGGATCTACTCTAAATAGAACTACGAATTGGATTTGACCTATTACTCTTCTCTTAGACTTCCCTTTGCCTTCTGAGCGTAGCTGCAGTCCTCACAGTAACTAGTGTGTGTGTTTTCCTAGTAACAGTATATTTTTGAGAAGCTTCCCTGCTGTAACATGAAATATTTGGGGATGGCTTGGTCTTGAATTGGCTGTTAAGATCCATCAGCTGCACAAAAGACCCCCTGCAATGAAGATGGGTAGAAGTGGTTTGTTGATATGGAAAGGGGCAGTTGCATGTATTTTGGAAGTCTCCTTAAGGACCCCTTGGCTATGGATACTGTTATGATGAGCAAAATTTTACCACTGCATCACTGATCACTAGACAAAGGCCCAAAAGCCTTTGCATGTTCTTTGTCCCAAATAAAATAAGCCCATCAAATCAAGGCTGCTGACACACTGAAGAAATAATGCAGTTTGACACAGCTTTAACTGCCATGGCTCAATGCTATGGAATTCTGGGATCTGTGGTTTTTAAAGATATTTAGCTTTCTCTGTCAGAGAGGTCTGGTGCCACAACAAACTACAAATCCCTGGACTCCATAGCAGGGAGCCATGATAGTTAAAGCGGGGTCAAATGTCATATTTCTGCAGTGTGTCAGTAATCAAAGATATGTTTTTCCTTGCTACGTTACAACTGATTCCGTGGCTCCCTGCTTACATACTTACAACTAAATACAGGATTTGGACCAAATACAGGATTTGGGCCAAAACAAAATTATGTGTGGATCAACCTTCCCCACTCACAAGGGAAACACACACAGTGCTGCAGCCCAATATCCCCTCAGTATAGCATAAACATCTGCATGTGGCAACACAACACACCATACAACGCAACCCCCATGCAGAATGACAACATTGTGCAACACATGCCATTGGGTGCCGTTGCACAATGCACAGTATACAAACACAAAGCACATGGGTGCCAAATGCACATTCACAAAGTGCAAAACATAGCCGCAATAGGCCATTGCAATGCACAAAACTGCTGTGTGGGCAACACCATTTCTGCTGCTGTCAGCAGAATATAGAATCATAGAGTCATAGAATTGTAGAGTTGGAAGAGACCACGAGGGCCATCCAGTCCAACCCCTGCCACACAGGAAATCACGATCAAAGCATCCCTGATAGATGGCCATCCAGCCTCTGTTTAAAGACCTCCAAGGAAGGAGACCCCACCACGCTGTGTCTGTTGTCTGTTGTGATGTGCCTGTTGTGATGTGCTGAATAATTTGCCCCACACCCATAATGTGATTTAGGCATGCATGTGTCCCTAATAGGAGGCTGGCCATCATGTACCCATGCAATTCATTGGTATTCCCAACTAGATGTCTTGACTCACCAGTCAACAATTGTTGACTGGTGAGTCAACAATTGTTGACTGGTGAGTCAATTCCTACTTTAACTGAGGAGATTATCATACGCAGCTAACGTAGCTCCATAATGACACCAGAGGACCGCAAAACGACGCCATTATCAGATGATGTTGTCCTTTTACATTCCGCTGGTGTCATTATGGTGTTCCTTTTTATTGACAGGCCAAGTCATCAATAGATCGCCCGTCCTGTTTCAGTGCCAGCAATGCCGGCATGTGAAACCTTGGGCCATTTAACTCTCATGAATGAAGCATCAGAACACTTCTGGGTGAGATCATGACATCCAGGTAAGTGACACAGTTTTTATGACCCTTCCTGGGTTACTTATAAATTTTAAAGTATGTTTCCGTGCTTGGTGTAACTTCTTTTTTTGGAGTTTATTTTTTATTTTTGAATTTCCTGCATGCACATCTTCTCACAAGAATGGGCAGGATTTCAGTCCAAGAAGTGAACGGAGCTCTTTTAGAGCTCTGTTCATTCCTGGGTTGCCTGTTGACAGGAGAGAAGGTAAGTGTGGTGGGGAGGGTTATTTTGCTGGTACAGGGGCAGGATTGGAGATTGTGGGACAGGGACGCTTTTTGCATTCCTGTCTCATAATCTCCTAAAACTAACCAACTGCATTCTGTCCCTTCTCCTATTTATTTTTAAAGTTGGCTGTAAGATAATGCTATGCATATGCACGGTAGCTACTGAAAACTTTGGAAATGATGGCAGAATTGCACACACATTAATTCCCTCTCTTTCACACACAAATGTGTGTGTGTGTGTGTGTGTGTGTGTATATATATATATATATATATATACATACATACACATATATACAGAGTCTGGCAAGAGGTGTAGCAAGGAAGATAAAGTGCCATTGAAACCCGATCTTTCAATTAGAGATGACAAAGTCGCATCCCTTCAAGACCAGCATGTTTTAATGAATTTTGTATGAATAGAAGCTGTTTGTATTCTGAAGTACCAGCAGACTCGGTGCTCTGCAGGGACCACCCGTGCTCTCGGATCTATATCCTATTGATATCAAAATGGGAGGGGTGTACAATGATCAAAGGGTGGGAAGGGGGAACCACGTTCAGGGGCTAGAAGGGTGTATGCGCTACACTAGAGGAGGAAGGATGCTTAAGTATAACAATTTAATTACAAACAAAATTGCCGCCTCTCCAATAATGTCACATACGTTGGATGGGGGGAGGTGTGTGGAGGGGAGGCTAATTAAAATGCATGGGGGAGGAAAGATGGAAAGATGGGTTAAGAAATGGAAGTGGTGAGAAGGAAGGAGAGAGCTGAAGAAGAAAGAAAGAAACCCATTGCAAGACAGATGGCAAACTTGCTATTCATTTCTACAGGGACAAATCAGACCCTTTCATCAAACAGAAATAATTTACTTTGCTGCCTGTTCTAAAATGAATTATATATATATAATTGATGTGCCTTTTAAAATATGTATCTTGATTGGACATCTTCAGCAAGGCCTTTGCTCTAATTCACCCGTTCGGTGTTCCGGTTCTTGCTCTATTTGTTCAAGGCACACGTTATCTCAGACCGAGCAAAATTTGGCTAAGTGTTTTGAGGATGCCTGCCTCTGTGCCAAGTTTGAGTACCGGCACCACTCAGAATCTGGAAAGAACATGCTGCAAATAACAAGAGCCTTGTAATTAATTATTCCTCCCATAATTAAGAGAAAATGAAGTTATGCTAGCATTGCAATGTAACAAGGAATAGAACCATAGACTCATAGAATTGTAGAGTTGGAAGAGACCACGAGGGCCATCCAGTCCAACCCCCTGCCACGCAGGAATCACGATCAAAGCATCCCTGACAGATGGCCATCCAGCCTCTGTTTAAAGACCTCCAAGGAAGGAGACCCCACCACGCTCTGAGGGAGTGTGTTCCACTGCCAAACAGCTCTTACTGTCAGAAAGTTCCTCCTAATAAATAGCTTCACTCCTTTTGCAATGTAATGGTTACTGATAAGTCATGTTACTTTCATCGTTATAGGGGCTATGTGTCCTTGCTAACAATAAATATTTTATTTATATTCCCCCCTTTCTCCAGGTATGAGGCCCTACAAATCAATGTGTTGTAGCATTCCCATGTTTTAAATGTTAATGTGTGTGTTGTGTGCCTTCCAGACATTTCCAACTTATGGTGACCTAAGGTGAACCTTGGGCAAGTCACAGTCACACACTCTCAGCCTCAGAGGAAGGCAAAGGCAAAAGCAAATCCCCTCTGAACAAGAAAACCCCATGATAAGTTCTCCTTAGGGTCACCATAAGTCAGAAATGACTTGAAGGCATACAACAACAAAGGTGTTTATCATGGGGTTTTCTTGGCAGTATTTGTTCAGAGAGGGGGTTGTCTTTGCCTTCCTCTGAGGCTGAGAGAGTGTGACATGGCCAAGGTCACCCAGTGGGTTTTCATGTTTGATCACAGATTCCAACCCTGTGCTATAGCATCATAGTCCAACACTCAAACCACTACACCACACTGGCTCTTGCTAAAAGTCAATGGCTTGCAGCATTTTGATGTTTTTTTAAGAAGTGACTCCAAGTAACTGTTTGCTTTCCCATTTTTAGTTGCTTTTAAATAACAAAAAGTCAAACATTATTTAAAAATCTATCTACATCCTACGTGCAGGCCAGTTCATGGGGCAGCAAGAAGGTGCAATGCCAAAGGTCACTCCCAAGCAAGCACCTTATTCTGGCAAATTCTAGAGCTCAACAGAAGCTCAACCCAGAGCTTTTATACCCTTGGCTCTAGGCTCCTCCTCCCAGGCTCCACCTCCTTTTCATAAAGTGAGAAGTCTTAAAGGGACAGGCCCCTGACCTGAAGCCCAGCTTCTCTCAGGAGCCCCTGCAAGACACGTGCTGTCATTGCCACACCAGCTCCTGGGACTGTTGAGCTCCTGGAGGAAGATATGCTGCCCCAGTGTTGGAGTCAGAATCAGGGTCTGCCAATATTGCCTTGCCAAGAAAACTCTTACAATTGGGTTGTCATAAGTTGGACTTGGCATGAACGCACATAAATCACACAAATGAGAAAAAACAGGACAAGAAGGAGGAGGAAGGTGGTGATCAGTCTAACTATTGCTCCTGGAGCAGCTCCTCTCCATTGACACCCCTTTGTCGTGGGAGAGAGGCTTGCCTACCCTAATGATGTTTTGAGCTATGCTGGCAGTGGCATAATAGCTATCAGTAGGGTCTCCCATGCCAGACAGGTCAAAACCGAAGGGTCTGACAAAGAGCGTCAAAGGGCAGGATGGGCTCTCTAGCCTTATGGCAACCATCCTAGGAGAAGGAAAACTATAATCCCAAACCTGGGCAGATGGTGCTCATCCAACCCTGTAAGGTCAACCATCTAAGAGAAGGAGACTCTAATCAAACCTACAACCCAAAGACCTTGCTGCTACTGTCCATGCTTGCAAGGCCACAGTAGAAGAACCTTTGGTTTAAAGGGAGAGGCCAGTTCTGTGCACGTTGCACTCCAGCAGAAAAATCCATTGCACAGGCTCAAAGGACAAATCCAAATCTGAAAAAGCCCTGTAGCAATAGGCGAGGGACGAAACAGCAGGCGCCAAGATGCACTGGAAGCCACAGACCCAACCCTGCATGCAGTCAGTTCAGGACTTTGGTCACTTGAGGCTGACCCAGGAGATGACAGTCTTGTTCAGCAGCATCCTGAACAACCAAGGAGCAGCTAAACAGCCAAGACCCAAAGGGACAAGAAATACCTTTGCACTCAGCTAAGGAGCAAGCGCTGATGGGAGTTTATATAGGGCCTGGTGGGCTGGGATTGGCCCTCTTAGGTCAGCTGACAGAATGCTCGGGAAGGTTGCTAACTGCAGCCTAGATGGCGCTCTTGAGTCATAGAACCCAGCTTGCCTGTTTTGCAATGGGAACACTGTCTAGGACAGTGGCTCTTAACCTCTTCTTTACCAGGGACCCCTTTTAAATATCTTGTGTTGCCATGGATCCCAAGATTTAACTCAAGATTTAAAACAGTAATAATCATAATCATAATAGATGCTGATGATGATGATGATACAATTACACCAGCCATTAAATCTTCCCTCAGAGGTACTGGAGGGGGAGGGAAGACTTTTCTCCTGCTTCTTCCTGCAAGTTTGTGGCTGGAGTGGATTGAATGGCAATGCACAGGCCAAGCCAGACAGCCTGTGCCATGGCTCCTGTCATGTGGCCCCTGCACTGCAGTCAGGAGGTGGGCTGAGCAGCCTTCAAGCTTTCATGGATCCCTCGTGAGGACATTATGGGCCCCTTGGGTCCCCGGACCACAAGTTAAGAACCACTGGTCTAGGATATAAGGTGTGGTTATGCACTCACCAGTAGAACTGATTTCCAACATTTCCCAGTTTCTTACATGATAGAATGGGGCATGGGTTACATTCATCTTGTAACTGGATCCAGTAAAAAGAGAATTTGACAGGAGAGGAGAAGGAGGAGGAAATACCTTCCGTCTTAGGCAACAACAGGAGGACACCGGTTTAGCTCTTATGGGTCATTTGTGGCTTTTAAAGCTGACTTCCAAGTCAAGGAACATGAGAGGCACAAAGGGAAGAGGGGGGGAGAGACAGGAAAACATATTATCTGCTCTTGAGGAGAGAGGGGGGGGGAAAGGCAATAAAGCCACCAGACCCCTGTCACGCAGGACAAGGCTGGCGTATTTATTGTTTGCTCATTTAACCTGGTTAATTTTTAATAATGTTGAAATTTTCATTTTAATAATTTAGGTAAATTATTTATTAAAGCAGAGGATAATAAGGGATTGGCACAATTATGAATTGACAGTGTTACCTGCGGCTCATGAAAAGGTAAGGGTTTCTTTCTTTTTTTAAAAAAAAAGAAGTCCTTGTTATCGGGTAAACATTAAATTAGTTACAAGTTTGCCTGACATCAAATTACTTTTCCAGCATTCGCTCTTTCTGAAGTTTAAAGTGGCTTTCTATTTTTTTTTCTTCTCTCTTCCCCCCCCCCTTCAAAAACAATAAGTAAGGTCTATGATAGTGTGGTGGTGAAGAGTGTATCAGATAGAAAATTCTTGGTTCCAAATTTAGGTTAGCATTTTAGGCTTAATTTCATTTTTTTTAAAAAAAATAATAATAATCAAGTTGCTAGTCCATAAGGTGGCTCAGATGACTAGGACACAGAGCAATGGACTCAAACTGCAGGAAAAGAGATTCCACCTAAACATTAGGAAGAACTTCCTGATGGTAAGAGCAGTTCAACAGTGGGACACGCTGCCTGGGAGTGTGGTGGAGTCTTCTTCTTTGGAGGTTTTTAAACAGAGGCTGGAAGGCCATCTGTCAGGAGTGCTTTGATTGTGTATTCCTGCATGGCAGAATGGGGTTGGACTGGATGGCCCTTGTGGTCTCTTCCAACTCTATGATTCTATGGTTTTAGCCAATCTGGTATTTTATCATCTTAAACTGCCACATCTGCAAGATAGAATCAGCACTGTGGAGTAGTTAAAATGTTGAACTAGCACAATGGAGGTTCTAAGAGGAAGCCAGCACTATCGGTGGGCAAGTTTAATTGAAGCCATTGCCTTGAATTTGCAAGACCATGGCTTGCCAGGTCAGTTGATGTCTGGGGCTCTTGGAGGTCTCCAGAAGTCAAAATCAACTTGATGTCAAATAACAACAACAAATGGGATCATGGAGATCCGAGTTCCAATTCCATGGAGATCTAAATTCTAATTCCTTATTTAGCATATTGCATAGGTGCTGTCTCTCAGCTGAACATACCTCATACAGTTGTCATAAGAATGAAACAAGATGAAAGAAACATGTTTTCAGATGACACCCATCCCCCTCTGCTCCTGAAGGCAAACATCAAATAAATAATAATCCTAGACTACCTTACAGGACTGGTTTTATTTTGCTATTATAAACAGTATTCCCCCATTTTAAACTGAAGCCTTTAAAATCCAGTCACCATTTGCATATCAGAGCCCCAAGAGATTGCAGACAAATCTTGTGATAAATGTCAAAGCAGCATAGGATGTGTAGTTTTATATGGAGCACTAAGTTTGCAGATGACAACAAATTAGGAGGGGTAGCTAATACCCCAAAGGACAGATACAGAATTCAAAATGGCCTTAACAGATTAGAAACCTGGGCCAAAACTAACAAAATGAATTTCAGCAGGGAGAAATGTAGGATGATACATTTGGACAGTAAAAATGAAATGCACAGATATAGGATGGGTGACATGTGGCTTGATGGCAGTACATGCGAAAGGGATCTAGGAGTCTTAGTGGACCACAAGCTGAACATGAGTCAGCAGTGTGATGCGGCAGCTAAAAAAGCCAATACAATTCTAGGCTGCATCAACAGGAGTATAGTGTTGAGATCAAGGGAGCTAATAGTGCCACTCTATTCTGCTATGATAAGGTCTCACTTAGAATTCTGTGTCCAGTTGTGGGCACCACAATTCAAGAAGGATGTTGACTATCTGGAATGTGTCCAGAGGAGAGCGATCAAAATGGTGGGAGATCTGGAAGCCATGCCCTATGAGGAGCGGCTTAGGGAGCTGTGTATGTTTAGTCCAGAGAAGAGAAGGTTAAGAGGGGACATAATAGCCATATTTAAATATTTGAAGGGATATCATACTGAGGATGCAGCAAACTTGTTTTTTGAGGCTCCAAAGACTAGGACACAGAGGAATGGACTCAAACTACAGGAAAAGTGACTCCACTTAAACATTATGAAGAATGTCCTGACAGTCAGAGTTGTTGGGCAGTGGAATGCACTACCTGGGAGTGTGGTAGGGTCTCCTTCTTTGGAGGTTTTTAAACAGAGGCTGGATGGCCATCTGATGGGAATGCTTTAATTGTGTATTCCTGCATGGCAGAAGGGGGTTGGACTAGATGGCCCTTGGGGTCTCTTCCAACACTATGATTCTATGATTCAGGATGTGTGAAGCTTTCCAAGGCCTCTTTTGCAGCCATCTCCCCCATTTTTTATTTTTTATTTTATTTTATTTTTATAAAACAAAGGTTTGTGATGTGGGAGAGCATTGTGCCTTCAGAAGCCATGGGAGCTGGTGTCAGTGGGGCAGTGATTCTGCTTCTGCTTTTAGTCCACCTTCAAAGATGACATCCAAGGAATATTGGGGAAATAGGGTTCAGCACCATGGGTAGTTCCTAAACGTTTATATAAAAAATGAACTGGAAGCCACCATCTACCCATTATCCAGAAGCCTTAGGGGAGGAATTCTTCTCTGTAACAAGGCAAAATTACAGTTTAGCACAGCAGGATTGGTTGGCCCATGGTTTAGCTCAGTGGGATTGGTTGGCCTATGGTTTTGCCCAGTGAGATTGGTTTGCCATAGTTAAGTCCAGTGGGATTTGTCAGCCAATAGTGAGAAATGTTCTCCACATCCTCCAAAGTTCCCATCCCTGGGCTACTCAAGAAGGATATTGATGACCTAGAACATGTCCAAATTTGGGAAACCAAGATGAGGGAAAGGCCCAGAAACCAAGCCTTGTGAGGAATGACTGAAGGAGCTGGGGACGTCTACCTTGGAGAAGACCTTGAGAGGTGACATGATAGCCAGCCTTAAACATCTGAAGGAAAGCTGTGTGGAAAATGGAGTGAGCGTGTTTTCTGTTTCTCAAGAAACTAGAGTGTGGGTTGTTGAATTCAAATTGCAAGAAAAGAGATCTCACTGAAACATTGGGAAGAATTTCCTGGTGGTAAGTGCTGTTGGACAGTGAAACAGATTGCTGTGGAGAGTTGTGGAGTCTCCTGCTTTGGGGAGGTCTTTAAATAGAGGTTGGATGGCCATCTCTCAGGAATGCTTTCGCTATGCATTCCCACATGCCATGGGGTTGGACTAGAATAATAGCCGAGTCTTGTGCCCCCTTCCAATTCTATGATTCAGTCACCTGACTGGCAGCCATGGCTTCAGGCTGAGGTTTCTTCTGAGCTTTCTGAGACTGAAGAAGAAAGAAAACTTGGAGAGGCGAGACATCAAATCTGGAAGCTTCTGCTTATGGAGCAGCAGTTCTGCCTCCGAACTGTGTTCATGGGGCAATCCTGTGTCAAGTCACATGAGACCAGGGAGCCAATCCAAGCACTGTCTGGTTTGCTTTGGAATTCCTAGCTATGAATAGAAGGTTGTCCCCATCTTGATTTGTATTCTTGTTCAGAGGGAGGGTGTATTATCCAGTTCTTTCCTGCCGCATTCCCAAGGTGCCATCTCATCTCCAATGCCCACCTTTGACGCAACCACCTCTAATTGGCCTTGCATTTTTGTCTAGTATAAGTTCAGCCATCATGGCAGCTGTCCCATCTCCCTCTGGGAATTCACACCTTCATTATCACTCTTTACTGTCCAGTGGTCCGTAGATATATATATATATATATGGGCAGAGTAACTTCTCTCCCCCTTCTTTTTTTTTTTTTATCCTCCAGTAGTTTCAATTTTAATTACCAGCATCAAGACAACTCACATTCACACCAGGTTGTTTCACACTAATTAAAGGGAGGAGGACTTCATGGAAGGGATGAGGTCTCCACTCCGCTCCCTCACTCTCATCTATTATTTACAGATGGTAATGCAAATAATTTCCAATTTAAACCAGCCAAGCTGGCCCGCAACAGCAACTGAGGAGGGAGCGCCAAGGAGAAGACTCAAATAAAGAGCAGGAAGCCAATGGTATCTGAGTCTAGGGGACAGGAAAGGGAGGCTGGTGAAGAGGGCCAGGGGAGAAAATTAGCAGCTGCGTCCAGCAGGGTGGGTTTCCTGAAGGCATCCCAGGAGAGGGAGGGTCTGCCTGGGTATGGGTCACCATCCAAACTTGAGAGGAGAAGAGGAGAGGAAATTCGCAGCCAGGCTTTCATAGCTTCTATGACCCGACCTGACCTGACCTGACCTGATTTGACCTGCCCTAGCCAGCGTGAGGATGACCTCTTACTGGAGAGCATGTGATGTAGCCTCAGTCAGAGCCGTAAAAAGCCCACCTTGGTTATATGTTTTGCCTTATTGTCACCCAACCCAGGGCCATCTTAACAGCATTATAGATCCCCTGGCAAAGCAGTGCACTGGGCCCTGCCTACACAACCACTCACAGGTATAAAAATGTAAATTATTGATAAAATAAATTTATATTTATTGGTATGTCCAACAAAACCAGTGTTTTGACCCTCTCCTTCGTTGGGAGCAAAGTCCCTTCCCATCCAGACTTCAGAATCCCTGATGTGTAAAACAGCAGAGATAAGAATGAAAAAGAGAGGAGAGAAGCACCTTCCAATGTGGGAAAGGAGGCAGGGGGAAGCAAAAGCAATGTCTTGGAGGGGGGTATCTCCCCAGCGAACCCACATCTCTGCCTTGGGCCAATGGGAATGGCGGGAAGGGGGAAAGAGGTGGGGTGTGGGCGGGCAGCCTCTGCCTCTGGGAGAGGGAGAGAGCTCAGACTGGAGGGCTGGAAGGAGGCACCCTCTTCGTGGGGCTGTTGGAGGGTGTGTGTGTGAGAGAGAGGGAAGAGTTGTTTGGTGGCTCTTGGCTGTGTGGGCAGTCATTCCAGGCAGAGCCAAGGAGGTGGGTTGAGCCTCCCTTTCTCAGCTGCCGCTTGAACTGAATGCGTACATTCTACATTGGAGAAAAGTATCTATAGGGGAACTTACTTGCAAGTAAGACACCAGTAGGAGTCTGGTCCTTGAGTCCTTCTGCTGGTTGGAACTGTGGGATGTGTTGGGGGTGGATCAGATGGGCAATGCCCCATGTCTCTAAACAATGGGGCACAACCCTGCTGGAGAGGCTACAGGATCCTTGTCCCTGATCTCCACCAGTGGGAGGAAGGCTCATTAAATGGTTAAGTCCAGAGTCAGAACTTGCACTGGCAGCTAGCCCCTTTAAAGTGAGAGAGTCAGGACATGGAGAAAAATCCCTGCTTTAAACTGCTGATGCAATATAACTCATATAACAGGAATGCATATTGCATGGGCTTCATTTCAGCTTGGAGCCAAGAGTGGAAATTTTTTGAAGCTAGAGGTAAGGTAGGACAAGGTGGGGGGAGGGAGAGCTCTGCTTTGGATTCCTGTGGCAAGTGGGAAGCCGTTGCTCAGATCGTTCTGAACTTGCCATATAAATGGATAAGGCGTCACCTCCCTGGCTACCAGAATCGCCAAGAGTAAATCCATATTCTGATAACTAGAAACACTTTACTTTCACTGCAGTCCTGGGGCCCTTACAAGGCACGAGCAGATTTATGATTTCATATTATGCCCTGCAACAAGGCAGCAGGACTTTTAAACTTCTAGTTTCACTAGCCACGGAGGATCTTACTTTCTCTACATTGCATCTGCTGTGTGTCTCTTTGGGGCCCAAAGGTGGCTGTGCTGAGGATTCTCAGCCATATCAATATTCTGCTGCCTCTGGAGTTTTACCATCAAAAATCTAACAGGCTGATCCTAGGGCCTGAAAGCCCAAAGAGGGAATGTGACATGTTCAGAACTCCTTTGTCAAAGTTTGGACCATCACATTTTGAGTGGAAAAATGACATCAGCCTGTACAAATTTGGGCAGATTTGGGCCAAGATTGAATGGCCTGCTTTCATATCCAACACAAGATGACTAAAGATTTTTGCAGCCCTCTGTGGTACCAAAAAACAACAACAACCCAAAACCTCTCAGGCTCTAGAGAATATTTTTAGAGTAGCTGAGGAGCTGCAGAATCATAGTATAACAGAATCATAGAATATTAGAGTTGGAAGGGACCACAAGGGCTATCTAGTCCAACCCCCTTCAGCCATGCAGAAATATACAACTAAAGCACACCTGAAACATGCCTATCCAGCCTTGGTTTAAAGACCTCCAAAGATGGAGACTCCACCACCCTGAAAGGCAATCTACTCCACTGTCTAATAGCTCTTAAAGTAAAATAAAATAAAATATCCTTCTAATATTTACATGGAATCTCTTTTCTTGTAATTTGTAATCTGTATCCATTGGAGGGAGGAATTGCTAATTCTGGGAGTAGCCACAGAATCCAAGAAAAGAGCACCATTGGATCTCAGCCTTTAATAATACAGCTGCTAATGTTATCAACCCTTCAAATGAACAGAAATGAAACCCAAAAGCCAAACATGCTCATGTTGGTACTGCACTATGGGTTTTGTGTCCTTAAGAACGCATAGGGACCCACTGGAATCAAGCCGGAATCAAGTACCCATGACTGCATATACAAATGTTCCATATCATGAATTGCCGGGGTACAAAGCAGACAATCTCCTTAGACACTGAAGGCTTCATAGATATCGGAGTCATTCCCTGCACTCAGACTGGTCTCTAGCTTTCCTCAGTAACCAAAGTACAAAGCCAGGGTGAACCCTTATTTTCTTAACTCAAGGGGATGTCAGGGGCTTCATGCTAGAACTGGGTGAAGCCTTAGTCAGAGGGTGGGGCCAAAACAAAGTGGGCTGGTCTGAATGTAAATGGTATGAATTTTCCCCAGTACAACTTATTTCAGGCATAAAACCCTGTTAGTTGGCAAGCCAGAGTCCCTGCTCTATGAAAAAGCTTTCTACTCTGCAAACCAGTGCTCCTGCTCCATGCAAAACCATTTCAGTCCACAAACCAGAGCTCCTGTTCCATGCAAAGTTTTCCACGGTTGCAAGTGAGAGCTTGAATCCACTCCAGACTGGAGTCTGAACTTAAAAGGAGCAATCCAAGGTGCTTGAACCCAAATAGGTTCAGCACCTTGGATGGCACTTTTCCAGTTCAGACCAAAGCTGGGAGTGGATTCACTGTTCCTCCCCTCAACATGGAAGTCCTTTGTCACTGTGGCACTCTTATACATAGTTCAGAGAAGAGGAGATGGCTCTTTGGAGAGCCTGAAAAGCATAAGTCCTATCTTAGAAGAAGAAGAAAAGGAGAAAGGAAGATTCCCTCCCCACTTCTCTCTCCCCTCCCCATCTGTCTCTCTATCTCTCTAATGAGAAAAAGGGTTTTCTAATTTATTGCTTTTACAGGATTGTTCCTCCACAGAGGCACAAATAGCAGCATATCAATAAAGCCAGCCATTTGAAGTTGGATATTTCCACCTCTGTCACAGCAAAAAATAATTAAAAACGGATTCAGAGGATCATAAATTGCATGCCACCAAGGACGGACCCTCTTTAACCCTGTCAGCACTAAGCTGTGCCCGCGTGCACAGAAAGGGCCCTGGCTTATTGGCAAAAGAGGTGGGACTGGGGTGAGAGTGGGCCATGCCCACCTTCCACCCTGAAAACAGTAGTGGAAAATCATTTCTCTCCAACTCTTGTCCCCCAGTTTTCATCATCCAATCTGCAGTGGCTCCCAGTGGTTTCTATGTCAGTGGAGCAATGAATCTATTCTGGGTTTCACTCTGAACTTGAAGGGAGCTATCTAGTATGCTAAAGCTATTTAGGAGATCTGGTTCAGCACCTTGGAGGGTTCCTTTAAAGTTCAGAGTAAAATCCAGATCAGAGTCATCGCAACACTGTGATGAACAGCACCCATCACCCTGCCAATTGGAGGTGGCCGCCTCAAGGACAGGAACTCAGGGTGGGAGGGATCCTGACATGTTTCAGGATGCTGAAAACCTGCAAAACCTTCTCTTCCCACAGCCCTAAATGCGGTTCAGTGGGATCTGCTCACAAGTAAATATGCCAACAACGTGTGTATTTATGTTAAAAGACCCTTCCAATGGGTGCAGTTATTCAACAGGGCTTTCTGAAGAAACAATGGCATGGATCATGCAAATGTTGCTGCAGGCAGCTTTGTTCCATGGCTTAGCCCTCAATTTCACAGAGGTTCTCAGGGGCCACATTCATGCCATGGGCAAGGCAAAGGCCAATGGGAGAGCAGGGCCCAAATCCCAGTATATTTTACCAGAAAGCTCTTCCTCTGAGCCTTCAGAGAAGCCGCTAACTTTTTAATGGCTGGGAAACACAATGCTGGGAAAGCACCCCATGGTAATATCATGGCCAAAGAGACATGGTCATCTGGGGAGTACTCAACCTCTACAACTACACTTTCCTATTCTGATTGTACGTCACAATATAGGGGAACCATTTTGAAACTCTGGAGGGGAAGTGAGCAAGAGGCTGACCAAACCCAAAGGATACTCACTAATGGCTATGACTCTGGACACCAGGGTTTGAATCCCCACATTGCCTCAGCCTCAGGGGAAGGCAAAAGCACCCTCCTAGCCTCTGAACAAATCTTGCCAAGAAAACTGCATTGTAGGTTCACCTTTGGCTCACCATAAGTCAGGAGCAACTTGAAGGCACACAGCAAACAACAACATTTCACCTCTATTAGCAACACAAAGTAACTATTCTGGAGATCCAGGTGTTCCTGTCCTGTGCCAAGCTATCTGCTCCTTTCTTAGGCAGAGAACATTGAACTTCTATAGGAGTCTCTGTACTGTTGCATTTGGGGAAAGGTTTAAATGCTCTATAGGTAAAATTTGCCAATTGCAGTCCAAATGAAAGTGTTTTATCTTTGTTGGGGGTAAAAACCTCAAAGAATTAAATCCCAGTCCCTCTTCTTAAGATTCCCCTTTTATGGCAAAATTCAGTATCTTCAAATTGAGGAAACATATTCAGGGGGAGTCGTGTTTCTGCAGCCTAGTTATGGATTCATAAAGTTACAAAATATAGACTGTGATGCAGCATCATGGTATTATCCTGTGTTTTTTTTATCAGTTTGGGACTCCAACTGGCTCCCAACCGCTGAAACCAAGAGGATGAAAAATTCCCAGCGTACAAAAATTTAAAAGTCATTAAACTATATATATTTAAAAAATTGTAACAGAACAGAAACCATGAAGAGACATCAAATAAAAAATCCAACACATTATGCGCAGCCCATGTCCCTTAAAACAACACTTCTCAAAGGCCAGCCAGAATGAAAAGGTCTTGAGTTTGGGAAGATAGTAAGAACGGTGCCAGTCTAAATGTTTTGAGAAGGGAGTTCAACAGGCCGGGGGGCAGACACCGAGAAGGTGGGGACACATAGAAGGTCCTTGCCAGAAGAACTCAAAACATGGTTTATATAGGAGAATGTAGTTCGTTTCTATCTCCATGTGTATTTACACGTGCCACAACTGCCTGTTCCAGCATCTATGGCATCACATAGACTATTTCTCATAATGGTCCTTTCTGCCCACCTGCCCTTTTTTCTTTCTTCTTTATCAGAAAAAAAAAAAACACCAAGAAAACTTCTCCCCTCCCTTCTCTCTCTCTCTTTTCTGCCTAGCCTCAGGCTCTTCCGAAATTTCCCCAGAGAGCAGTGAGGAGAGTACCTCTGGACCAAATCTCTGGAGGTCGTCGATGCAATAATATTGAACGGAAGATGACACTTTATATTGGAAAATCCCAGAGCCAACAAGCAAACCCTCATCCCTGGAGGACACTGGAAGGAAGCGGGGGCAAAGCGAGAGAACACGAAAGAAATGGACCAGGTGGAATCGATCTTGAAATCGCTTGGCTGATGGACCCTTTTCTCCTTTGGATCTTTTCTGTCTCTCTAAAGTTTCTGTGCTTCCTGTTTCTTTCTGTCCACTTATTAAACCAGAGCTCAGGAAAGTTCCCCTTGGGGACTGCATGTTCCAGAATCCCCCCCAACCAGCATGGCCATGCTGACTGAGGGGGTTCTGGGACTTGTAGTCCCCAGGGGAACTTTCTCAATTTATTCATCTATTTTATATACCCCTTTACTCCCGTATGGGGCCCAAACTGGCTTCCATTGTGCGCTAAAAACAAGATCGCTAAAACAATCTGTTAAGACAAAATGTTAAAAGCATTAAACAAGCCCTTTAAAAATCTTGGTGTAAAATAGTCAAAAACTCACTGAAACCTATTACAGTGGGCCCTTGGTATCTGCTGGGGTTTGGTTCCAGGACCCTGTGTGGATACCAAAATTTGTGGATGCTCAAGTCCCATTATATACAATGACTTAGTAAATGGTGTCCCTTATATAAAATGGCAAAATCAAGGTTTGCTTTTTAGAACTTTTTTTGGTGCAGAATATTTTCAAGCCATGGATGGGTGAATCCATGGATGCAGAATCCAAGTATATGAAGGGCCAACTGTACACATTAAGAACCACACACCCATTGCATTATCCCAACCAGTTAAAAGCTGAAGGCCTCTTTCAATAAGAAGGTTATATATGTTCCCTATAATCAGCCCCAGTCAGCAGTCCAGCCTTGTATTATACACCGCCATCTTCCTATTCTTTCCCAAACCTGACTGTGGGGTACATAAAGGACATTGTTGGGTTGAACTATCTGACAGATGTAGCCAGGTACCTTCTTTTCTCTTTTGCTTTTTTCTTTGTATGGGGTTTCCGACCTCTTAAAAAGAACCAGTATGGATTGAGTGTTGGACTAGGACACTGAGAGGCCAGGGTTCAAATCCCCACTCAGCCATGGAAACCCACTGGGTGACCTTGGACAAGTCCTACTTTCTCAGCCTCAGAGAAAGGCAAGGGCAAATGCCTTCTGAATAAATCTTGCCAAGAGACCCTGGTGATAGGTTTACCTTAGGCTTGCCATAATCAGAAATGACTGGACGGCACACTACAAGAAACCTCTTGAAAACAGCAAGCATCTCTACAGATGCCGTCTACAGTCCAGGCTTGCTCCATGTATATGTCAGGTGCCAGGAGATATACTCTACTCATCATGCAGAAAGCCATGGTAGAACTCTTGTCGGAAGGTAATGAGTCTAAAAATAAAATTGCATTAAAAAATTCCAGGATCTAGTCCTTTTAAAACAACAAGAATTATTTCCTTTAAAAAAGGTAAAATCATTCAGTCACTTTTGACTTCACGCTTTATGCAGAGTGCGGTTAAGAAGCAGACTTAAGCTCTATTATCATTTGAAAGTGTATTCAGAGATCTGGGATCCCCCAGTTAAATTAGACTCATTACAAAACAAAGGAGTCAGTTTAAAATGCAAAACAAAGTTTACTGAAGGTATATCAATCTCAATCTACATACTAAAACAAACTTAAGAAAAGGTCCTTAACTGAAGGTATTAGGTAATAAAAAACTCACTCAGCCTACAGTCCTGGCTGGGTTCCGATGCATCATGGCATGGTTACAGGAAAGCTTAAGATACATCCATTCTCATGGAGAGTCAGATTCAGAAGAGGACAAGTTACACAAAAGCAATAAAATTCAAATTAGGTCATGTGTCGAATCACCCAGCACTTCCAGTTGGCTAGAAGTGCTCAGTGAAGTAAGAGAAGGGAATTTTGGGAGAACAAAATGCATGCAGGGAAAAACCCTAGACTTAACTAAGATTGTGAATGAGGTACACAAGATTGCTTTTACATTACAATGATTATTTCCCCACATACAACAATTCTGGATTGTGTCACTTCAGAACTCAAAGGAAAGTGAGGGGTGGGTTTCTATGGTTCTTAATGGTCTCCTATGTTTTCTTATTTAAAAAAAATACAGCCCAAATGCCAAAGACACTCCACTCTTTCCATGTAGTAAAACAGCAAATGAAACATGCTTGAGAAGAGTTCTACAGATACCGTGGACTGCTCAAAAGATAAATTAAATAGGTCCCTAGAGCAAATCAAGCTTGAACTATCACTAGAAGTGAAGATGAGTGAACTGAGGCTGTCTTACTTTGGACACATCATGAGACCATGTGACTCATTGGGAAAGATGATAATGTTTGGCAAAGTGGAGGGGCAGTGGGAAAAGAAGAAGACTACCAGTGGAT
The DNA here is from genome assembly GCA_030847615.1 of Gambelia wislizenii. Lineage (NCBI taxonomy): Eukaryota > Metazoa > Chordata > Lepidosauria > Squamata > Crotaphytidae > Gambelia > Gambelia wislizenii. Next base: position 4,550,352 of record JAUMIR010000012.1, read on the forward strand.
TGATTTGGTCAAGGAAGCCACAGCCCTGTGTTTGCAAGACCTGCGCAGGGCAGTTGATGACCGAGGCTCTTAGAGGCTTCTCATTTGGAAAGCTACCATAAGACAAAGTTGACTTGATAGCAAATAACAACACAACAACAAAAGCAGCAAGTCAGAGAAAACAGTTCTTTCATGGAAGGAGTAATAAAAAAAAAATTGCATCTTCTATCTCTGCCGGAATCTGAAGTAGTTGTTGGAAGTGAAGAAGCATCCATGCTTGTTTAGGGTTGTTGGGAACAGAGGGAAAATCTACAGTTGCATGCCTATCCTTTTGATTCACCTCTGTGCTTCATTGATCTGTGTACTCAAAGCTTTTACTTCCTACTTGCATGTAGAGGTCACTTCCTCCCTCCCTCCAAGAAGTTTTAGTGTTTTACAACTCTTTGTCCGAGAAGCCAGCCAACATGAGGCAGCTCAGCCTCAAGATGCTTTACATGCACTCAAGAGACTCAGCTTTTAGGGATGCTTGTACCCAAGTTTGATAACTCACTTCTATCCATCTATTTTCCTATCTCAGATGTATTCTCTGCCACACAAAAAATGTAAGTTTTGCTTTTTAACCTTACTAGAGCATCCTGTATATTTCTGTCCAGTGTTATACAACAAGCTCATATTGCACTATGCTATGCTTCACTCTGCTATATATAAATACCAATAATTTCCTACAGTAGTATGGTCCAGAACTGCCTCATTCTACTGTCATATGCTGAGTAATGTATAGAACACCTAGTAATATTTATTATATCAGTGGGTTGGTGACTCCCACTGATTATCAATCTAAACTTTATGAGTGTTATCCAAGGTGATGAACCTATATGGAAGGAAAGTTTCAACACCATGCCTTGGAGTGGATTGCCACTTCAGGGTGCTACTGCATTGGGAGGAAGACTGTGACCAGGGGCTGTCTAAATTGTAAAAAAATATAATAATAATAATAATAATAATAATAATATTTTATTTCTATCCCGCCCCTCTGCAACTCAATCGGGGCGGCTTACAATATAAAAACTCCATAGACACAGTACCCTAGCCCACCCACACCTTAAAATAATATAAAATTATAAAAGTTGAAAAACATACAGTAATTAAAAATCTATAAATTAGAAAGAAAAAAATTAAAACATACAATAGTTAAAAAATCTGATTGCAGCTCCAAAAGGACAGCCGAGTCTTGGGCCGGGATAATTATTCAGGAAAGGCCTGCTGGAAAAGATCCATCTTGACAGCTTTTTAAAAGCTGTCTAAGGTGGTAATAAGACGGATCTCGTCCGGCAGGCCATTCCATAATCTGGGAGCGGCAGCAGAGAAGGCCCTCTGGGAGGTCACCGACAGCCTTGTTTTCATAGGCTGTAACAGATTCCTCCCAGAGGACCGAAGTGCGCGGGGAGGGTCGTACGGAAGGAGGCGGTCCCAGAGATAAGTTGGACCCAAGCCATGTAGGGCTTTAAAGGTTATAACCAACACCTTGTACTGTGCCTGGAAACGAATAGGCAGCCAGTGGAGAGCTTTTAGCACAGGTGTTATATGCTCTCTTCTGGAAACACCAGAAATCAACCTGGCTGCCATGTTCTGAACTAGTTGAAGTTTCCGAGTTAAGCACAAGGGTAGCCCCATGTAGAGCGCATTACAGAAATCCAGACGGGAGGTTACCAGTGCATGTACCAGTGCATTTGAGGTCCCTGGTTTCCAGGAAAGGGCGCAGCTGGCCTATCAGCCAAAGTTGATAACAGGCACTCCTGATCGTCGCATTTACCTGATTAGACATCTGGAGCGACGGGTCCAGGAGCACCCCCAGACTTTGGGATTGGAGGTTGTATTCTCAGACCTGGTTTCGGGCCTGTAACTGTTAGTACCTCCATTTTGTCTGGATTCAGTCTCAATTTGTTTTTCCTCATCCAGTCCATTACTGCTTTAAGACAATCATTGTAGGAGAGACGCCATCTGAAGTCGAAGCTGATGACTGAGACATGGAGAAGTATATCTGGGTGTCATCAGCATACTGATGACAACACACTCCATGCCTCCGAATGATCTCTCCCAGCGGCTTAATATAGATGTTAAATAGCATCGGGGACAGGATGGCACCCTGAGGAACGCCACAGTTAAGCTCTATTCTGGTAGAGCAACTGTCCCCGAGCCAAAAAAACCCCTCATGGAATTTGCTGGGAATCCTACTTGTCTAAATGGGATCATGCACCAATCCACACTATTTGGAAGGAGGGGGGCCCAAAACAGCAAAAACAATGCACATTCACAACTTTTTCACAACTTAAAAAAAATTAAAAGCAAGGGGGTGCACATTCCTGCCCATTAGGACAATCGAACAACAAGCTGTTCAAAGGGAAGCACTAAGCTGATTGGCCAAGCAAGAGTGGGGCAGAGCTTGCTAACAGGGCAAGTGCCCGCTGCCCCCATGTTGGATTTTTGCCTTCGCAAACAATCGCTAAGGTGATAAAATGGGGTGGTCACTTTGTTTTGCTTTCCTGTTAAATTGGAAAATTAGTATATCACTCCCATGCACCTTGGACGATGTTGTGTGTTTTTTTTAAAAAAAAAAAAATTGGCACCAGCAAAGAACTAACGAGAGTAAGTCACTCGCGGCTGCCATCTGGAATGCAAGGCTTAGGGGGGCTTCTGAGGCCAAAAACACTGTTAAGAGATTTTGCTGCAGCTGCAAAATGCCATTACTACAAGGTACTCTGTTTTTTCCCCTCGTGTGGATGGGCCCCAGATAACCTATGTGCCTGCTGCTCCATCCTTACTCACATGCTAACGCTCACCTGCAGCAAGCACCAACCAATGATGGCTCCATGTCATTTGAGCAGTGAATACACTCCTGGCTTTAGGGAGCTGTCCAAAGTGCTGAACCTATTTGGGAAGAACAGAGTTCAGCACTTTGGAAAATTGCTTTTAAAACTGGCTCAAAAGCTGGAGCAGATCAGCACTCTACTGATAGGGAGGCCACCAGATGCCACTGTCACCAGCACTTTTGAGATCTCCTTTGAAATTCAGACTAGACCCCAGAGTGGATTTATCATTCCACTATCAAGGAAGCCTCTAGCTGGCACTGAAAGCAGCAGTGAACTAAGAACAAAAATGGGAAGGAAGAGAAAGAAACTCCATTCCTGGCACGGCTTGGAGTTGGTACACATGGTAATAACTTTTTAATAATAACTTAATTGATAATTTGCCCCCCCTGCCAAGGCACTCAAGGCGCTTACACAAACAATTAAAGTATGATTACAATAAATAAACAGCAATAATTAAAACATCATAAAACAGACAGCAGCCAAGCCAAGGCAAATAGGGGAAAAAACAACAACCACAAAACATAAACAGCATTGTCGAGGAAGCGCGGGGGTAGGTGGTTGAAGGATCGTCCTAGGAATTCATCTTCCAAATCTCTAGTTGGCATTAACATCCACGTTCTCCCATGAAGGCTGTTTCTACATTTGTAAAGTTGTTTGTTTCTTTGTTTGTTCTTGGCAACCTTGCTGTCGTTGAGAAGAGGAAAGGCATTTTTTAAAAGCACACAAATTAACCTGCATTTTTTTCCAGACTGTAATAATGCAGCACCCACTTGAACTGGAATAAATTGCGGGCTGGGAAAGGAAGAGAGTGAGGGTGTGATGTTGTGCATTGTCTTGCATCCTCTCTAGAAACATTATCACGCTATAATGTTACAGTGCTGTCATTCCACTTTAACTGCTCTGTCTGCCTCCTGTGGAACCCTGGGATTTGCAGTTTAGGGAGGGGCATTTAGAACTCTCAGCCAAAGAGCTCTTAGGCCTCACTAAACTACAAACCCCAGAATTCCACCGGAAGGGGCAGCTATAGCAGTTAAAGTGGAATAATGGCACTATCACTGTGTAGTGTGATAAAGTCCTAGGAGAAAGCAGGAAGTACACCATGAGCAGAGTACTTCCTGCATCCCAAGATCCATGGTGCCTGGTAGCTCTCATGGTACTGGAGCATCCAAGCTTTAATGGAATTTTCCAAGGTGCTGAAAGTGTTTCAGAGCTAAGGTCCAGCACCCTGGAGACCACCTTTTAAATTTGGAATCTGCAGCCAGTTCGATTGATCAGTCAGTCAAATAACCAATGACTTTATATCCTGCCTTTCCCCCAAAAGTGGGGCTTAAGGTGGCTGACAGAATTCGGATCCCCCCCCCCATCCAGCACAGCCATGAGGGAAGGGGACACATGTTTACCAACTGGCTAGGAAGCGAGGCCAGCTTAAGCTACGTCACGGCACCTGCACCATGCACAAGAGTGCATGAGGGGTGTGTATGGAGCCAGAGGCTATTTAAGGCCTTCCTGCCCCCCAACTCTTTCTCTTGATTGCCTTCATCCCACCCTCCCACCACTGACACAGTGTGGTGGGGAGTTTTTTTGGTCACTTATGGGCTAGGTAGGAATTTTTATCCCCCTTTTCACAGGGGTTTTTCCGCCTACCCCACACTGTCATTTGTGGAATTGGGCAATTGGCCTGGGTGATGTCTTAAATAGGTGGTCACTTAGCAGGCAGAACGGAGGTTTGGTAGTTTTTTGAGCACCTATGGCACCACCTTTCGGTGAAGTGAAGTCCCTGGAACTGCCTCTTTAGGTCTTGCGACTAGGCAGGTAGGGAAAGGGACTCCCTTTCACCACCCTGGTGTCTACCAGCACTCACTGCACAAGAAGTGGATTAAATTTCAGAGCGGTTCTCAGGGGCCACATTCCAGTGGTGGACAGAGCCAAAGGCAAAAAAGGTCCCCCCCCCAATAAATCCAGTATCTTCTCACTGAAAGCTGTTCCCTGCAGCTAAATAAGCCTTCAGGGCTGAAAGCCTTTGACCTTTCAGAATTGGGGGGAAATCCATTCCAAAGCTGGGATGCCACCAAGAAGGGTCAAACTGGAACCCATTGAGGGCCAGATTCAGCCACAAGGCCTAGGGTTCCCCACACCTTGTGCACATTGTTCCTCACCCATGTCCTGTTTGTGGATGGTAGGAAGTATGCCAGCACAGGAAATAAGGATCTTTCTTCAGCCTTCAAATAGCATCCTGGAATGTTCACTAACATCCCAACTGCTGAAGGGAAAGGGTCACAAACAGAATGTAAGAACTATGTCCAGTTCTTTCAGACTGTTCTGTATTGTTGTTTTCCTTTGTCTTCATTGTTTTTCATTGCCTCGTGTAGTTTTATTGCCTGCACCCTCCTCTGAAATCTTTGGATATAAGACAGAAGTATTTTATTTTTTTTTTGTAAAAACAGTGGTTTGCTCCTTTCTCATTCGGAAAAGGCCTTGAGAATGGGTTCATACTGTTCACACTATTTATTTATTTCATTTTTATCTCATACTGAAGGAGCTCACTGGAACATACATAGCCTCACTGCCCTTTACCCTCACAACAACACTGCAAGGCAGGTTCAGCCATGGAATAAAGTGGTTGACTTGATATCACCCAGTGACCTTTGTGACTAAAAATGAGGCTGGTGGATGATGAGAGTGGCAGTCCAAGGGGCCCAAATTGTCATGGCTTGTCTAACCACTTCATCACACTGTCTCTTTCTCCACTCAATGTTCAGTCCTCTGATTATTGAAACTGATGCAACATCTGGAGCAGCTTTGCTATCATCCACTTTGAGAAGATCCGATTTCTATAAGTGGTGGCGTGGTTGGACTTATTTTTATTTTTATTCTTTTGGTCATCTCCTCTCTGGCCGATCTCTGGTGGGGTTTTTAAGAGCCATCTCCTTGCCTCACCGAGTGAAGGCAAAGTGGCCCCTTGAGGCGCCTTTGAAAATGTAGCAACTTCAGTCAACATTTATCGACTCTGAACAACAATTTGCAGCTTTACTGCTGTCTCCTTGAGTTTTCCGAGGGGACACATATTGTTGTATGGAATGGGCTCCTATCTATTAATGACCTGAAACCCCTACGAGCCTCCTTTAAGTAGAGGGAGGGGAGGAGAGAACATACTGTACTATCATCACTGTTCTGGGAACACTCCATTTTCAAACATTTCCCTTCCCACCTTTCAAACAACTCTCTTGAGATCACAATTGTTTCCCAAAGACAGTGCACCATTTCAAGGGAGTCTTGGGAATAAGAGATAGGCACTGGGACACTGTCTATATTGCATTAGACCCTTGTTCAGTGCTGTTTTGCACTGACTGGCAGCCACTCTGTGGAAAAAATCTGTCCTAGCCCTACTTGGACTTTAGAATCGTAGAATCTGAGCGTTGGAAGGGACCACAAGGGCCATTTAGTCTGACCTCCTGCCATACAGGAAGACACAATTAAAGCACTCCTGAAAGATGCACATCCAACCTCTGTATAAAGACCTCCAAAGATGGAGAGTCCACCTCCTTCCATTCCACTGTTGAACAGCTCTTACCATAAAGACATTATTCCTAATGTTTAGGTAGAATCTCTTTCCTTACCATTTGAATCCACTGGTTTGTGCTCTGGTTTCTGGAGCAGCAGAAAATAAGAACGCTCCATCTTCTACATGACATCTCTTCAGATATTTAAAGATGGCTATTATGTCACCTCTCAGTCTAGCTAAACATCTTCAACTCCCTCAGTCATTCCTCATACAGCTTGGTTTCCAGATCTTTGATCACCTTGGTCACCTTTCTCTGGACACATCCCAGTTTGTCAATATCCCCCATCAACTCTGGTGCCCAGAACAGGACACAATATTCCACCATCTCAGAAACACTTTGAACAGGGTACTGCCAGCCTCTAAAGGTAGGTTTTGGAGAGAGGTCAAGTTTGGTCATTCATGCTTGTAAATGTGAAGCTCCAGAAGTGATGAGCTGGACACCTTCAAGCTTGTTGGTATCTTTCTTGAGCTCTGGTGTGCAAAACTGGACACACTATTCCAGGTGAGGTCTTTCCAAAGAAGAACAGAGTGGCACCACTTCTCTGCTCGATATGGACATTATATTCCTGTTGGTGTAGACCAGAATTGGATTGGCTTTTTTTGCTGCTCCATCACACTGTTGACTCATGTTTAGCTCCAGGTACAAAACATGGGCTGTTCCACTGAGCCACACAACCCTGGACCAGGGACTCCATTTCAAAAGTTGTTGTAATTATGCCATCAGGTTCTGCAAGTGAGTCATATGTTTGTGCCTGACATCCTTGCAAGTTCACTTGAAGGCCTCAATCAGAGATGGGAATCATACCACCCTAAACACAGAACCAGTTTAAGGAATTTCGGGGGGGGTGGTGGTGGCTGCAATGCTTTATTTTGGGGGGCCCATATGTTTATCTCAGGTCAATGTAACCTAACTCAACCTAAGCTATTCACACTGCAGGATATTCAGATTATTGCTAATAATGATTTTGCAGGAGGAGGGTTACTATGCCCCCCCCCAATGATGGGGCCCCTGCGGATGCTGATGCCGCTGGTGCCTTAAACTGGCCCTGCCTTAACATGCTGTTGAACTACAAATCCCAGCAGTCCTAGTCAGCATAACTAATTGCGAGGGATACTGAAAGTTGCAGTCCAACAACATCTTGACAATTCTGGCCTAAATCCAAGTGTTACAGGCCCAATGAATCAATGGGACCTTGGTAAGTAAACACTGGAGTAAGTGTCATTGATTCTATTGGGTCTGCTCTGGTTGGGACTCACAATTGGTTCAGGTCTAAGTAAGAGCTTGCAAACATTACTTTAAAGAGTCTGGAGCACAAAAATCAGTGTGTATAGAGCCATCGTACTGTCTATCCTCCTTTATGGATCTGAAACATGGGTCACCTATCGCCACCACCTACGACTCCTCGAGCGCTTTCATCAGCGCTGTCTACGCACAATCCTAAATATACACTGGCCTGACTATGTGACGAATGTTGCTGTCCTTGAGCAAGCAGGGATCACCAGCATTGAGGCCATGATATTGAGAACACAGCTGCGCTGGGCAGGGCACGTTTCTAGGATGGAGGACCATCGCCTCCCCAAAATAGTACTCTACGGTGAACTCACCACAGGTCAGCGTAAGAGGGGCGCTCCAACAAAGCGATACAAAGACTCCCTGAAACAACATCTCAGGCTCGGCCAAATTGATCACCAACAATGGTCCGCCCTGGCCTCACATCAGGAGGCATGGAGACACACTATCCACATTGCTGCAGCCTTATTTGAGAACTCACGACGAACAAGTCTTGAAGAGAAACGACAACGCAGAAAGAATCACAACCCAAAAACATCACCCAAGGAGACCTTCTGCTGTGCTTTTTGCAACCGGACTTGTCTATCTCGGATTGGCCTTTTTAGTCATCAGCGCGCTTGCAGAAAGCGCAGGATGAGTCCTTTCTGAATGTTTGCGAAGAAAAGCCAAAGAGAGAGAGATTATTTGTTTAGGAGCGTGCACTCCATTCATGACTGCAACACTTAGGTGTCACCGGGGGCGCACTTAGAGGTCCCAAAAGCTGCATGTGGCTCATGGACTGCACTTTGCCCACCCCTGCTTTAAAGCTTGGACTAAAATCCAGAACAGATTCTCCACCTCAGATTTTCCACAGTCTGCCACTGGGTCTCCTCTCCACAGTCATGTCATCCCACAATGCCTTATTCTGGGGAAAGCTGCTATGCCAAGTACATCCTTCTTCCTCAGAACAAATAATTAGGGAACAAGATGAGGAGGAAGACCCAAGTTTCTAGTCCTCATGGTTGCAAAAATAGTTTTTTGAGAGTGTCGTGAAACCTCTGAAGTTAGAAGAGGTAGCTGATCAGGGTTTCTGTGGCTGTGGGAGGAGCTCATCTCTACAGGACCAAAAGGCAGCAAATAAAATAATTCAAAGATAATTTATGTATGCCATCAAAACCCTTTTTTGTTAACAAGATAAATGTACTTTTACTCTCTCTCTCTCTCTCTCTCTCACACACACACACACACACAATGTAAGAGTACACACAAACCTAGTCATAGTCTTCCTTGGATCTTTAAAAAAAATGGAAAGACAAAGGTGTTGGGATTTATTTTATCACAAATCCTAAAGGGAAATTATGCAGAGTAATAAAATAAAGAAGAATTATAAATGAGGAAGAGGAATGGAGGAAATATGGAATAAATTACAAGAAGGGAGGAAGATTTCTCATTTGTAAAAACCCAAGATCTGTGCTAACAAAATTACAGCCACAGCAGCAGGTCCTTCTTAAATATTGGAAAGGGGGAGAGTTTATAGCAAAAAACGTGCTAAATCTTCAAGAGAAAAATGGATGAGGCTGAAATATAATGCTACTGGGAATGGGATGGAGAGATAGGGGGTCCAGCTTGAATTGGGAAGCCAACCCACATCTCCATGCTGTGGTGATGAGTGGCACCCCTGATAGATGGGTGATGCTGAATCTGCTCTGTGTTTTAGTCTGAACTTTAAAGGAGCTATCCAGGGACCTGAATTCTATCCCTTTAAAAAAGCACCAATTCAGTACCTTGGATAGTGTCTTTAAAAGTTAAACTAAAACTCAGACTGGATTCACCACTCCCAGTGACATGGAAGCTATGAGTTGCCATTAGTTGTTTGTAAACTGTAAGTCCCTGCAAAAGGGAGAAGGCAGCATATAATGGGGCTAGGGTTCAATCCCCCTTGCATATCTCTTTTTTAAAGTTCAGACTAAAGCCTAGAGCGGGGTTGCCATCCCACTGACATGGCCACCACCATCTGCCACTAACTTTTGGGACCTCACGGTCTCCAAATGTTCACAATGCCCCCATAACAGCCTTCTATGAAATGCCTCCCAAGCCTCCTTTTTTTCCTTTCCAGTGCCAGGCAGCATGTGTGTGTGTGTGTGTGTGTATGTGTGTGATACTTTTGGATCCTCTCTGCTCCAGGGCATGCTTGTGTGTAAATAAATAAATAAGGAAGAGACCATGACTGTGGCAGAAGACTTTTCAGGATTACTAATAAAGTTTACCCAGAGGAAACATGTGTGCATAAGAGAAAGAGAGAATGGGAGAGGCAAGGAAAGATAACTGGTTTTGTTCCAGGACAATCCTTTGGAGAACCTCTTTTTGGCCTCAGGTGCAAGAGAAAAAGAGAGGAAGGAGGAAGGAGGGGAGCCCTTGATTTAGGCCGGTCACCATCTCTGGGTGTCGCCAGTGGCAGGGGGAAACTGGTCCCAAGCCCATGGCCCCAGCTGTCACTCTGAGCGATGAATTACATGCTATAAGAAGGTGTTGACAGGCGCAGCTGGCCTGCAGAGAGTGATGAAAAGAGAACAAAAATTCTGAGTTCAGGCAGACTGGCTTGTTAGGCACAAGAGGGGGGAAGTGGCCAGGGATGGGGGGGAGGCCACAGCAGCAGAAGTGCTCCACCTGCTGGTCAAGAGAAGAATGACCACCATGGAATCATAGAGTGCGAAGGGAACATAAAGACCATCTAGTCCAACCCTCTGTTCTTGTTGTTGTTTTGTGCCTTCACATCAACTCTGAGTTATGGAGACCTTTTTCCTAGGTTTTTCTCAGCAAGATTTATAATCCAAAGGAGGTTTGCTACTGTTGTCATCTTGGGCTTGTCTACACTGAGGAAACAAACTGAGCTTACCCTGGACCCAGTGTGATGTGTCCAGATGATGAATACAGTGAATCCTATTTATTAAGCCATTAATGCTGCATTAAAAGAAGCTGCAGGAAACTCTGGAGTGCCTCAGGTTCTTTGCTCTTTGGACAGCTGTATAGGGTTTGCCCCAATCCAGTTGTCCACATGCAATTGTGACGCCACCTCCCTTACCCTGTGCTGAGTAGTGCAGGGAAGGGGATAGATCCTCTTTGGAGCTGCTGTTGCAACCCCCTTCTAGCTGGTCACATGCCTGGGCACCCCATTCTGACTTCAGCAGAATGTGTGGCGTGCACAGCAAAAATCAATGGAAGCATGAATATTGTGATATCGTTGCATTCTAGTTTACCTTTGAGAAGTGTGGATTTGGTGAGGGCACATTTATTTTTTATATTTTGCTTCTGCCTGTCTTTCAATAAGTCCAAGGTGAAATGCCAGGCCTTCCCCTTGGGAAATTTATCCTCACAACACCCCTGTGAGGTAGGTCAGTGTGAGAGAAAGTGACTGGAGGTTTCACAGTGACAACATGAACCATGATCTCTGAAGTAGGGATACAAATTCTGAACTATTTCACCCCCACGTGTGAGGATGAGTACATATGTTTTCTCCATAATTTGGGAGAAAATGAATATTCCTCTGGAGCATTCTCCTTTGCATTCAAATGTGTTGTGGAGGGATTATTCTGCAGAGAAAAAACACAGGAAACTGTTTTCTGTGAAGGAAATCATTTTCTACACAGAAAGGGTGCGTGTGCAATCTATGTGTTTTTCACTGCAGAGTAGTTCTTCCACAATATTTTGGGAAGTTCAAATACCAGAAGAAAGTTGCATGAAATTTCTCACTGGTCTATTATTCTTCCTGACAGGGGTTTCCTGACTCTTAGGCAACCTATTTTTCAACCTGGGAATAAAAAATTGTAAAAATTCTTTCCAGCCCATCTCTAATCCCAAGTGATTAAGCCAGCACCCTAACCACTAAACTACATTGTCTCTCATTGAAGTGAAATGAATTGATGAAGATATCACATCTCCTTTTTACATCTCCCCTGCTCTGCCATGTTCCTGAAGACTTAATTGAATCCCAAAGTCAGGACTGTCAATACCACAATATTTTGGATTCCTTAAGTATGGCTGTGATGAAAGTTGGACAGTGAAGAAAGCTGACAGGAGGAGACTTGGAACAACTACTGAAGAAAGTCAAGGAAGATGGTGCAAAGGCAGGTTTACAGCTGAAGGTTAGGAAAACAAAAATAATGACCACAGATGATTTACATGAGTTTGAAGACAATGATGAAGACAATGAAATAGTTCAAGATTTTCTATACTTTGGCTCATTCATAAATCAGAATGGAGACTGCAGTCAAGAAATCAGAAGAAGACTAGGGGCTCATCTACATGAGCCAGGATATGCCAGTGCCCTGCCCTGCCCATGGATCAGGCCCTTTTCTCCCCCATTCCCTCCCCAAAATGGACCGGAGTCCAAATAGGCATGCCAGCCTGTTGCTGTTGCAGTTGTTGCCGCCATATCTTTGGCTCTCCTGGAAGCAAAGAAGCCAGTCCACAATGTGTGACCAGGGCCTCTTGCATGTGGCCAGCCTTGGTCACATGTTGTTGGTCCTCTTCCTGGATCCAGAAGAGCAAGGAGGACTGGCAACTGGAGCAATGGGTCAGTCTCCAGGAAGGGCTTCTACAGATGCATGGGGCTCGGTCCATTTTTTTCCCAGCAGGAACGGATTTCCCCAGGTATTATTTTATAATGGTTTATCGGGCCCTACTGTCTGAGCCCAGTATGTGCCCCGGGGGTGGTGAAGACTGCCCGGGCAAGAACAGGGCAAAAGCCCTGTGTTGTCAGTGCTGTCAGGCTCTAAGATGGAGACAAGACAGGCGATATGATAGCCCTGTTTAAGTATTTGAAGGGGTGTCACATTGAAGATTGAGAAAGCTTGTTTTCTGCTGCTCCAGAGACTGGAACACGGAGCAATGGATGCAAGCTTCAGGAACAGAGATTCCACCTCAACATGAGGAGGAACTTTTTGACAGTAAGAGCTGTTCGGCAGTGGAACACACTCCTCGGAGCATGGTGGGGTCTCCTTCCTTGGAGGTCTTTAAACAGAGGCTGGATGACCATCTGTCGGGGATGCTTTGATTATGATTTCCTGCATGGCAGGGGGTTGGACTGGATGGCCCTCGTGGTCTCTTCCAACTCTACAATTCTATGATTCTATGATTCTGTATTGCCCATGTATACAAACCCTAGGACTTAGAAGAGCAGTTATGAAGGAATTAGATAAAATTTTCAACCATAAAAATAAATCATTGAATACTAAAGTCAGGATTGTTCATGCCATCTTAGTTCTGATTTCTATGTATGGCTGTGAAAGGTTTGCGGTGAAGAAGACGAGTAGAAAGAAAATAAACTCATACAAAATGTGACGCTGGAGGAGAGTTCTACAGATACTATGGACAAATAAACGGATTAAAGAGCAAATCAAGCCTGAACTCTCCCTAGAAACCAAAATGACTAAACTGAGGCTATTGTACTTCGGACATATCCTGAGAAGACAGGACTCACTAGAAAAGACAATAAAGCTTGGTATGATAGAAGGCAATAGGAAAAGAGGACGAGAGGATTACAGGAGGATAGACTCCCTTCAAGGAAGACCCGAGCAGGGCTGTTGATAACAGAGTGATGCAGAGGTCTCGCATTCATAAGGTTGCCATAAGTTGAAGCCGACTTGACAGCAAATAACAACAGCAGTCAAGAAAACTGATAAAAGGAAGAGATTAATCTGAAGTTCTAACAATTGTGTCATGCCGGACATGTCCATCAAGATTATATTAATCTTCACGTCACACATCGCTTTATGATGAATTGTGTATCTTTCTCTCTTCCTACCAATAAGAATGATGGTAGAGTTTGAGCTGGCATTCTGATTTGAATTGTAGAATTATATCCTTGAACATGCCAGGCATATTTTATCACGATATCTCGATGGTGAAGTGGGAGATGATGCATCACAGACAAGCTAAGAATATCAGAGAAGCCTGTAGAAGGTACCAAAGGTCTGATTTTACGGATCAGTCATGCTAACATGAATGCTACTAAACAGCATGAAGAACATAGCAAGAACAGATACAAGGTCAAGTAGATTGCTTTCTTTATTTTAAATCAACATACATTTGGCACCTGGCTCTGCAGGAAGTTCACACCTTTTTATTTTCAGAGTAAAACTCAGACTTTAGGAAGGTTGAAATCAGACAACGGGGAAATTAGGACTGCGAGTCTCAGCATTGTCTGAATGGCTAGAGATTCTGGGAATTGGAGTCCAAAACCTATATCCTACCAGATTCATTAAATGCATCAATATTCATGGAACCAACACCCCCCTGTGGATACGGGGGTCCTACTGTATATTACTGTACCTAAAACAATTTCCTAAAGTGGTATACATGAAGATATGTAAAAAAAATTGGGGGAAAGATCAGTATTGAGATATAATACTGATATATAATGCCCCTGCGTGGCAGGGGGTTGGACTGGATGGCCCTCGTGGTCTCTTCCAACTCTACAATTCTGTGATTCTATGTTACAACCCCCCCATCCCCACATCATTCTCTCTTCCATTTGTTTTCTCTACTTTTCAACAGGGTTTTTTGTGGGGGGTGGGGTGGGGTGAATATTGGTTAGGACTACTTTACTTTTTCTAGAGTGATTCTAGCCTATCAGGGACCATGTATTAAGGATGTCCAGAAAAAAGTTTGGCTATGCGCAGATGTCAATGAGGAGGAAAGGCGCTGACCAAGAGTATATCTATACCACACAGTTTGAACTTCATACTTCAGAATCCTACCATTTATAGTTTGGTGAAGGACTTAGAACCCCCTGGTAGGGAGCTCTAGTGCTTTCATTCAGGGGACTAGACTATTGCAATGGTTCTCAGCCATTGGTCCAGCCATTTTGGACTTCAGCTCTGAAAACCCCCAGCCATCGTGATCAATGGTCAGGGATCCAAGATTTATAAGTCCAACACCTTTAAAGGGTCTAAAGTTGAGAACTACTATATTAGAAAGCTCTCACAGAGAAATGTAAGATGTTCAACAAGCTACAAATTCCAGTATTCCAGAGATGGAGCCATAATACTTAAAGTAGTGTTAAACTGCTGTAACTTTGTGGTTATAGTTACACATTTAGAGTCAGGACAAAGGTTGCAATCCAACATCCCCTCAGCTTAGCATAAATATCTGCACACAGAAATACATTGGGCCACTACTATGAGGCCCCTGCAGGATTAGAGCATTTTAACTACACCTGTTGATGTGTGAGTGCCACTGTACAATGAACAGCTGCAATGTGCATTGCGCAACTGCAATGTGCACTGCGCAACTGCAATGCACAATGTGCAAGTGCAATGAGCAAGTGCAATGAACAGCCACAATGTGCAATGTGCAGCTGTAATACACAATGTGCCACTGTCCACAGAACACATCCATTGCACAATGGAAAATAATTCACTCCGCATGCGTCGCAGGACTTGCGCATGGTTCTGTCCCTAACAGAGTACCAGCTTAAATTTCCTGGGTCACCCTAGGCAATC
This sequence comes from Gambelia wislizenii, assembly GCA_030847615.1. Taxonomy (NCBI): domain Eukaryota; kingdom Metazoa; phylum Chordata; class Lepidosauria; order Squamata; family Crotaphytidae; genus Gambelia; species Gambelia wislizenii. Next base: position 4,565,535 of record JAUMIR010000012.1, read on the forward strand.
ACTTGGTGAGCTGATGAGGCCATCAAGAGCAAACCAGCCTTTCAGATGTTTGCAAAATTATCCTCCCTCTCCGTACTAAGGGGGGGGGTATTCAAATCATGAGGAAGACAGAAGCATGATTCCCATTTCATGCCAACAGCCAGAAGTATGCTCAGACACATTTTCCCAGTGTCAACAGTGACAATTGTGTTGCTAAAAACAATTAGCTAGTATGGTCCTTGGCCCAGTAAATACAAAAGAAAAGAAAGGAAAAGGAGGGGGGATATTTTCCATGTACGTTTAATAAGTGGAGATGTTTGAGGACAAAAGGCCATCCATTTGGGATTGTTCCAAAAGTCTGAACATAATGAAGATTTTTTTACATTTTCTTCTCTCCCTTCCTTTTTAAAACGACATTCTTGGCACCTCTCAAAAGTTGGCAGGGAAAACTGGTGTAAATTCTTTGCTCCTGCCTGCTCCCTCTTCCTTTTCGGCTTTCTCTTGTTGGTTCTCGGGAAAAAGGGAGAAAACAACAACAACAGAACATTTTTCTTTGCAGTTGTTCAAAGAGCTAGTTGCCATGGATTATTTATGCGAGTGTTATTCAAGAATTTGTGGGAGTGTTTCCATGAATCTTGAACCCCGTCCTTTTACAAATCGAAAGTAATTGATCCCCAGAGAGAGAAAGGGGATGATGCTGATGAGGAGGCTGAGTCTGCAGAAGAATTCAGGAGGGTTTCTTGATCATACATTCATTATAGAACTGCTATGTTCAATGCTGTGAGATAGGAAAGGATTCCATGGTGTCTACACCACTAGCACTGATTGGCTAACCCACCCGTATGTCATAGAAAGAGAAGAAGGACTCTGCTTGCCATTGGCTCAGTGGAGCAGATACTAGAAAGAGACCTATAGGGCTTGTCTATATGGCAAAAATACTCCTCATAGAATTTGAGGAGAATATGTTTTGTCTAAATGGGATCCTGCATCAATACACCATACTAGATGGACCTGGCATACCATAAGCCATTGAAAAACTTCCCCAAAAATACCCGGTTCACCTCATGACAACCCTGTAAGGTAGGCTAGTGGATTTTTAAATTCCTCCTCTCCCTTCTCAGCGTTCCACACTTTTCCTGGAATTGCTGAGGGTGACTTGCTTTGTTGCCTTGTCGCGGCCAGTTGACTGCCTGAGTCCCATTGCAAGTGGCCCATCACCACTGAGAGTTGACTACCTGGGTTCTGTTGAAGTGGTAGCATCAGCATCCTGCCACCATTGCCACCAGTTGACTGCCACCAGTTGAGTGGCTGAAACAGACTGCATTGCAGGCAGTCTGTTTCAGCCACTACCACCATCAGTTGACCGTCTGGGTCCCAATCTAGGCCACAGACTGAGTGGATTGTGGCAGGAGTGGATTGTGAGGTGGAGAGGGAATTTGCATGTGGGTGGTGATTGGTTGGGTGTGTTTCCTGAGCAGCCAATCAACACACTGGGAGAGGAAACATACCCAAGCGAAATATATATATACAGTTGTCCCTCCATATCCATGGATTTGGTATCCACGGATTTAAGTATTCACAGCTTGAAAATATTCTTAAAATAATAATAATAATCCCAAAAGCAAACCTTGATTTTGCCATCTTATATAAGGGACACCATTTTGCTATGCCATTGCATATAATGGGACTTGAGGATTCACTGATTTTGGTATCCATGGGGGTGGTGGGTGTCCTGGAACCAAACCCCAGCAAATATGAAGAGACAACCATATGGATTCAGAAGGAGGGGGCGAAGAACTCCAAATACTCTGTGGGAAAAACCTTAGTGGCTTTCCCCATATTTTAAAAAATAATGTGTGGGAATGCGCACTATCGCTCACTAGGACAATCTATTCTCATCACTGTGCATTCTCAGAGTGGGCAGCTGATTGGTCCGATGTGCACAGGGGGCAGAGCTTGCCGGCAAGGCAGTGCTGGAACTGCTATGTTGAATTTTCACCATCGCAATTGTGTGCTGAGGTGACAAAACAGCCTCCCCTCTTCGTCCCCCCCTGTTTATTTAAGTGGAAGATCGCACTTCTGCACCTTGGATTTGCTTCTTTTTTTTTTTTAACTGTTCGGCAACAGTAACTGGTGACAATAAAAATGAGAGTAATTCACTCTGATCCATACTGGAGAGATAATTTTCCTCCACTGTGACCCAATTGATAGAAGTTCTCAAATATGAGATACTTAGGGGTCATCTAGATGAGAAGATATAATGCTGATTGCTGTGCATTCATGCGAATTCGCAGCAGCATTCATTTGTCTCTATGATCCTTTGGCAAAATTGCTGGTATGCAAAGCGAAATGTTTTTAAAGTTCAAATACAGGCTTTTTCCCAGGCAGTTTTTGGAATTTTTGGTCCCCCTTCTTCTGAATAAGGCAAATCACCGCAGGATCTCATTGGGATAAAAGGTATTCTCTGCAATTTCTATTAGGATTATTTTCACCGTCTAGACAACCGCTTAGAATTCTCTGACAGATGGGTCTCTTCCCTCTCCAAACTATGAATCCCAAGATTCCAGATGATGGCAGTTAAAATGGTCTCAAAGGGCTGTAACTGTAATATGGAAGAGATGAGAAACTACTGAAGCGACCAAGACCGAAAACCATGTATAGATCTGGAATAACCAGTTCTGTATCTGAACCCCTCTCGTCTATCTCCTTGTTTGTGTGTCTGAAGGCATGTGTTTGCCCTCCTCCATCCTATTTATCCCAGAGTGCTTTAGAGCGCAAATTAAAACAAAGCAACATAGAAGAGATATACAGCAAAGCAATTAAAACCAGCCAACAAATAACACAATTAAATATCAATTAAAACAGAGTGGAAAAAGCCTGGTTGTCAACACTTAAGTTGCTTGGGGGTGGAGAAGGGGAGATGGAAGGCAAGTTCATTGGCGGTGGTGTATAAATAAACCGTGAACATAATACAGTAGATAAATAAAGGCTAAAAATAATAGAAAAGTAAATACTACGACGAGCAGTTTGTTGCCAAGTCTTTTTATTTTTCTTCTGTGCGGTACAAGCTTGGATTCATCCAAAGCCAGCCCTAAGATCTGGAATTTGGAACAGTTATTCCCTTGGACTACAACTCCCAGAATCCCTCCACCATGCTGCCTGGTATAAGATTGTGGGAATTATGGGCCTCATTAACTGAATAACTGGATAACTGAAACTAAGTGGATAACCAAAACCACAGATATTGGTTCTGCAGATGTGGGGGTCCTCCTGTACCAAGCGCTCCTTGGAGCCAAATTCTGTTCTGGAGCTTTTTAACGTGAAAGTTAATACATCCCATCTCCCTTTAGTATTTCTCCATCACTAAGCAAATGCCTCTTCTCTATAGAGGCAAAAATTGCCTATATTTTGAAAATGGGAACCAATAAAATATTTATAATATTTATTTCTTATTCACCTCTCCCTATGGATTCAGGTGGGGAGCAACAATAGATTAAAATCCAACAACACTGTGGACATGTAGCACCAGTTAAAACTCATAACACCAGTTTTTTAAAAAACCCACAGAATATCAGTTAAAAACACATAATCCAGTTAAAGGAGCATATAAAACCCAATACATATTAAAAGCAATCAATCCCGATTTTAGAACTCATAATTTAAAAACCATCTGGATAGGCCTGCCAGAAAAGACTCTGCTCTTTTGAACTCAGGCAGCAAATCTAGTAGATGAATCTCCTCCAGCGGGTCATTCCACAATTGGCGGGTGGCTGAAGAAATGTCCTCTGTGAAACAGTCTTACTAGTTTTGTCTGACTGAAGTAAATGTTTGCCACAGGAACTGAGTAAACAGGATTAGTTATATGTGAGAAAGCGATCCTGTTGGTAATCTGCACCCAAACCATAATTTGTACCATTACAGTATAAATTTATCAGCTAGCAAGCTGTTAGGCAGCTACAATGTCATAAGCTTGACTTACAACCTCGTAACTACTTTATATTCACATAAACAATCATTACAGTCGGGCCTCCATATCCACGGATTCTTTATCCACAAATTCAACCAATCATGGCTTGAAAATACTGTTCCCACAAAAAAAAAACAGCAAACCTTGCTGTTCACCATTTTACATAAGGGACACCATTTTATTATGCCATTGTATATAATCACCAACAATGGTCCACCCTGGCCTCACATCGGGAGGCATGGAGACGCACTATCCACAATGCTGCAGCCTTATTTAAGAACTCATGCTGAACAAGTCTTGAAGAGGAAGGACAACGCAGAAAGAAGCAGAACCCGGAAACATCACCCAAGGAGACCTTCTGCTGTGTTTTCTGCAACCGGACTTGTTTATCTTGGATTGGCCATTTTAGTCATCAGCGCGCTTGCAGAAAGCGCGGGATGAGTCCTTCCTGAATCTTCATTTAGAAGAAAAGCCAGAGATATAATGGGATTTGAGCATCCATGGATTTTGTTATCCATAGGGGATCCTGGAACCAAATTGCAACAGATACCGAGGGCCCACTGTACCATGACCCCAAATGCCCCTAAAACCCCTCTTAAAAGCCAGGTATGTATACCAAGCAAAGGGGTTCTGTAGGGCTGGTGAACATGTCCTGCCCCCTTCCACCAGTGAACCACAGTGCAATGAGCAGAAGGAGGGCCCTGTTGCAATTTCTTGTCCCACCCCAGCTCACTAGCAGAAGGGAGCTTGACACATCATCTTTCAGCACCCTGCATACCCACACCACAGAACTCCTTCACTTGGTATGGCTGTCTCGCTTTTAACCTGGGGTTTTGAGGGTTGAATCCAGAGATGGAGATCTCAGCCATTGTGTTTACATACAAAGAATCGTCTTTGTTTAGCCTGGTATTTTTAGCCTGGAAAAGAGAAGGTTAAGAGGGGACATGATAGCCATGTTTAAATATTAGAAGGGATGTCATACACACTCCCTCAGAGCGTGGTGGGGTCTCCTTCCTTGGAGGTCTTTAAACAGAGGCTGGATGGCCATCTGTCAGGGATGCTTTGATTGTGATTCCTGCGTGGCAGTGGGTTGAACTGGATGGCCTTCATGGTCTCTTCCAACTCTATGATTATATGATTCTATGATTCATACTGAGGATAGGGCAAGCTTGTTTTTTGCTGCTCCAGAGACTAGGACATGGAGCAATGGGTTCAAACTACAGGAAAAGATGTTCCATCTAAACATTAGGAAGAACTTCCAGACAGTAAGAGCTGTTTGCAAGTGGAAGACACTGCTTTGGAGTGTGGTGACATCTCCTTCTTTGGAGGTTTTTAAACAAAGGCTGGATGGCTGTCTGTCAGAAGTGCTTTGATTGTGTATTCCTGCGTGTCAGGGGGTTGGACTAGTTGGCCCTTGGGATCTCTTTCAACTCTATGATTCTATATCCATGTGATGTACAACAAAACCAGTTTAAAGTTTGGGAGAAGCCCATTGTAATGCACATACAATTATATATGCTGACTTTGGAGCTGAGCAAGATATGTCAACATGTTGATTCTGTTGCAAGGATATAAGGGGATAAAAGAGAAAAAGACAAGAAAAGGCAACGGCAACATATATTAAAGGCCACCACCATTTACAGTCCTCTGTATTAAGAATGTACAATTGTCCCTTCACATTTGCTGGGGTTTGGTGCCAGGACCCACCGTGAATACCCAAATCCGTGAATACTCAAATCCCATTATATGCAATGGCATAGCAAAATGTTGTCCCTTCTATAAGATGGCAAAATCAAGGTTTGCTTTTTGGATTATTATTTTTTAAAGAATATTTTTAAGCCATGAATACTTAAATCCGTGAATGCCAAATCCGTGCACATGGAGGGACATCGGCAAAAGCGTGATGCACAACCTCTTTCTATGGTTGCTAAAATCTGAAAATAAAAACTTTTTAAAAAATGCTTCTTCATTGAATTATCCCTTGTATCCTGCTTGTAATTCACCTTTCATCCTAAAAAGGAGGTGGAGGAATGGATGAGGGATGTGGGGAGGAACACCGCCTTGCACTAGCAAGAATATTAAAACCTCATCATTTGCTATTCCGTTATTGTTTTCTCATTATACATGTGTTTATTTTTAAGTCACTTGTGTGGAATGGGGAGTTTGTTTTAAATATTAAGTATGGTTTGTTTTTTTCTTACGCGGAATGAAAAATGCAAAGTTTTTTAATCGGAGCCCTGTGTAGGCACGTGTCGAGAGTGAGCAAACCCACCCCTCCTAGCCAGGATTTTAAATTGCAAAGGTAAGTGGCAAATCCAATCAAATAAATAAAGAATAAACACGAGCTGTGGAAGAGCTAATATCAAATCTAATGTTAACAGCAAGTCAGCAAAACATCTTGTGAGCCACAAACTCTTTGGAAGACCTTTTCTGATGTCTTTGGAAATGTTCTTGTGCTCTGCCAAATCTCTGGAGACAAAGAGAATCTATTTCTCTCCCCCAAGTTGTGGGTGGTATTTACCGTGGAGGTGCATGCTGCATTCACGGTAATAATTTTTCCAACCGATAATTAATTTAAGAGGAATTTTCTGCCATGACCCATGGAGATGGACACTCTTCTCTTCCTTTGAAACACAGCTGGGCAACATTAGCAGGTCTAGGAACCACTCTTCTGCTCCTGAGGAAATTGGGAAGCCGTGTTGACTTCCAACAGTGCCAAAAAAGAAGAAAATTTGTGGAAAATCCTTTATAGGGTTGAAAACCTAGGGCTGGTATATTTGTCAAAAATATTCCTCATAGAATTCAAGGAGAATATGATTTGTCCAAATGGGATTCCACATAAATCCACCATATTTGGAAGAAGGGGAGGGGCCAAAAATGCCAAAAACTACGTGGGAAAAGTCTTCACAGCTTTTCATATATATATATATATATATATATATATATATATATATATATAAAGTGAGATGGAAATGTGCATTCCCGCTCATTGGGTCAACCGATTTGCTTTGATGCACATTCACCATAAGAGCAGAAGTGGAAAGCTGGATGTGCATGGATGGCAGATCTTGCTGGCAAGGCAAGTGCCCCCAATGGCCATGTTGGATTTTCACCATAGTGATCATGCACTGAGGTGATGAAACAGTCCCCCCCACCCTGCTTATTTAAGTGGAAGATCTCACTTCAACACTTGGACCTGGCTGAATGAGACTACCTGCGAAAGGGATCTAGGAGTCCTAGTAGACCACAAGTTGAACATGAGCCAACAGTGTGATCCGGCAGCTAAAAAGGCCAATGCGATTTTGGGCTGCATCAATAGAAGTATAGTGTCTAGATCAAGGCAAGTAATAGTGCCACTCTATTCTGCCTTGGTCAGACCTCACTTAGAATACTGTGTCCAGTTCTGGGCACCACAATTCAAAAAGGATATTGACAAATTGGAGCGTGTCCAGAGAAGGGCAACTAAAATGGTGAAAGGTCTGGAAACCATGCCTTATGAGGAGAGACTTAGGGAGCTGGGTATGTTTAGCCTGGAAAAAAGACGGTTAAGAGGCGATATGCTAGCCCTGTTTAAGTATTTGAAGGGGTGTCACGTTGAGGATGGAGCAGGCTTGTTTTCTGCTGCTCCAGAGACTGGAACACGGAGCAATGGGTGCAAGCTCCAGGAACAGAGATTCCACCTCAACATGAGGAGGAACTTTTTGACAGTAAGAGCTGTTTGGCAGTGGAACACACTCCCTCGGAGCGTGGTGGGGTCTCCTTCCTTGGAGGTCTTTAAACAGAGGCTGGATGGCCATCTGTCGGGGATGCTTTGATTGTGTATTCCTGCGTGGCAGGGGGGTTGGACTGGATGGCCCTCGTGGTCTCTTCCAACTCTGCAATTCTATGATTCTATGATATGTTTTAAAAAAAAATACTGTTGGGTGGCAGCAACTGGCAACATTAAAAACTTGAATGATTCGTTTGCGCCCACCATCTTGATTCGCAGACATGCCTTGTTTGAACATCAAATGTGTATGGCTTCGCATGCTTGTGGTCTTGAAAAAAAATATGGAGACAAATAAAACCTGCTGCAAATTGGCATTAGTGTGCATCCATCCACATTTTATGGCCTCATATAGACAAGCCCCTAGGCTGGAATTCATGACTGCAGTTACAAATGTGCAATCGAGAAGGCACATCTACACCAGTTGAGATAATCTGGGGCAGCCCATAGTATTCTGACCGTGGAGCTGCCCTGGATTCCACCCCCCCATCACCTGTATAGAGAGATGATCTTTATATAGAGAGACCTTTATTTGTAGCCTGCTTTTTTCCCAAGGCTGGGACCCGAAGCGGCTCACAGTTTTAAAAACACACAATTAAAAACTACAAAAAGTGCATATTAAAACATAATTAAACCAAATTACATCATTAAAACAATCAAACTATTTAAACGAATAAAGTATTAAAAACATTTTTTAAAGATAAAAAGCTTTTAAACCAGCCCAACCAAAACCACATAGCACCCCCAGCCTGTTGCTTAAAAAGCCTGCCGGGAAGGACAACAGGGAGGGGGCCAATCGGGCCTCTCTGGGGAGGGTGTTCCAGAGTCTAGGGGCAGCCACTGAAAAGGCCCTCTCTCGTGTCCCCACCAACTGTACAATTGTCCAGATAATTCACTCTGCACATGTGTCTCAACTTACGCCTGTGTATCACACTAGCAGGATGCCAGCCCTGGGATGATACTTTTACTAACGGACAATGGATCCTGTAGCACAAGACAGGAGTTAAAGCAGTTCTTTGGTTCAGCAGAGGGTTAGAGCCCATGGCTCTAATAGCCCTTTGCAAAGCACAGCTGCCAAAACAGGGCCAAGAGGAATCGTCATTAATCAGAGATTCAATTAAGGCAAATAGTCATTATTAATTTTATAGGCATTGCGTGGAAGAGAAACCAGAGCAAAAGGGTGACCTCTAAGAGTCGTTTCTTCAGTCAACACCCCAGGTCAGGAGAGCAGAAGCCAGGCTGTCTGGCTGGACCAGATATTAATGAGATGCCTTCAGGTGCAAATGATAGCTTAAGAGGTGTTACTTAACACAGATGCATGCACGCACACACACATTGCCACGCACATCTCCTGAAGAGCTGTCCTCCTTGTTAGAATTGGTAATTAGAATGTCGGAACACTCGCGTTGACACTTTAATAAAGTGTCAGGCGTCATCAATTTGGTATTTAATAAAAATAAAATGAAACATTCATCGCATTTTGTACAGAGCTATACATAACCGAAAAAAGAGGAAAAGATCATCCTCAAATTTGAAAGAATCGGAGTAAATTTCCCTTTGGTTGCCTTCTCAGGCAGCCCACATTCAGTGGTGGGGTTGCTTTGGCACTACAAGAGAAACCAAAATGAGTACAAGGCCTCCAGAAGTATGGGACTCCGGTTCCCATCAGCCCCAGCTAACACAGTCAATGGTGAAGGCTCCTTGGCACTGAAGTCCAAAATATCCAGAGGAGACCAGGTTGAGGGAGGCTGGATGAGTTCCTTTTTGAAACTACAAAGATATTGCAGCTCATTAAAATCTCCTTTTTGAAACTACAGTTTCCAGACTCCCTGAGCCAGCATGGCCCCTGAAGGCTTAGTGATTCTGCATGTGGAATTCTGGGTGGTGTTGTGCCATAATTTAACTTTCCTAAGCTCCACATGTATGTAGAGGCATGTTACAAACTGCCAAGGCAAGAACAACCATCCTACAGTTGTGTGTGTACAACTGCTGTTGTGCATCACCTGGGATGCAGAGAGCATGCCTCCTTAATCATTGAAGTGTTCCCAAGGGATGCTAGAAGGACTTTGCCTGGCTCCTAACAGTCTTTCCTAGCAATTAACTTCCCCCCTGTTCTACTTTGTGACTCAGGATGACATTCCTGTTATCTGACCATAGTCATGCACAGAGCTGGACGTTCCTAGTCCTGGCCACACAATTGCATCACTTCCAAGTCATTTCATTCCAGGATTGCCAACTTATCCGAGCCAGTGGACTTGGCTCAGTAGGGGCAATTATACACAGTAAGGAGATCACAGGTATCCAGCTGGTATCAAGGAGCAGCTCAAAGTCAGGACCATGGATAGCTCCTTAAGGCCTTGGGAGGACTGCAATAGAACAAGCTCCAGTCCTTTTAGGAGTTATCCTTTTGCAATGTAATTCCTTTTGCAATGTAACAGCAACTTAGACGCCGTGCTACTTTCATTATTATGGGGGCTATGTGTCCTCACTAGTAACTTTTATTTTATTTTATTTTATTTTATTTTATTTTATTTATATTTCCCCTTTCTCCAGGTCTGGGACCCTACAAATCAATGGCTTGTAGCACTCTCACATTTTAAAAGTCAACATGTGTGTGTCACATGTCTTCAAGTCATTTTCAACTTATGGTGACTCAAAGGTGAAGGGGGGTTCTTGGCAAGATCTGTTCAGAGGAGGTTTGCCTTTGTGTTTCTCTGAGGCTAAGAAAGTGTGACTTGTCCAAGGTCACCCAGTGAGTTTTCATAGCTGAGCAAGGATTAAAACCCTGGTCTCCAGAGTCATAATCCAATGCTCAAACCATTACACAATGCTGCCTCTCACACCACATTGGCTCTCCTGGCCTGATCCCCACCGATACTTGATGGAAACAGCATTCACCCATGCTCCGGTCACTGGAAGAATGGATCTCCTTTACCCAATGCAGGTAAAGTGGGTGAGGGGAGTAGCAACCATGGCACTTGTGAATATGGAATACTGGTCAACCCCCCTTTCCACAGATTCAGTATCCATGGTTTCACTTACTCACATCTGAAAATATATATTCTCTCTAGGCATGTCTAGGTCCTCCGATGTGATTCTATGGTCAACTTCTGGTATTCTTCTAATTGAAAATAATAGGGTTCCCTATTATCCATGGTTTCAGGTGTCCATGGGGGCGTGTGTCTTGGAACGTAGATACGGGGGTCAACCTGTAGTTACCAGGATTAACTCCTCCTTAACTGTTCCATATTCATGATTTCTACTTAGGATTTTATCACACTACACAGTTATAGTGCTTTCATTTCACTTTAACTGCTCTGGCTGCCTCCTGTGGAATTCTGGCTTTGTAGTTTAGTGAGACCTAAGAGCTCTCTGGCTGAGAGTTCTAAATGCCCCTCCCTAAACTGCAAATCCCAGGATTCCACAGGAGGCAGCAATTGCAGTTAAACTGGAATAATAGCGCTATAACAATGTAGTGTTATAATCTCCTTAGTCACGACTGAATCACTGTTGCTATGATCGTTGATGCCTCCTCCCACAACCTACTAGACTGGGCATCAGCAGAACCTAACATCAAGCAACTGTCAGCATGGCTACAGCAAACCAACCTTAACATGAGGAGATGATCCCTGTTGCATATCGATGTTTATCTTCAGGGCTCACTTTACAGGCCGAGGGACACCCATGGTTTCAATAGGAGCCGAGCGGTGCATTGAATCTGAACATGTTTTGATAAACAGAAGACACTGAGGAAAGAATACACGGGGGTGTTGGAAAATCCCTGCAGATTCGACACCTTGGCAACACAACGGGAGGAAGCATCGGAACATCAGAAGAGCTAGCAAGGGACTTGAGTGCTGAAGTCATTTCTGGAAACCAGCCACTTGTGTAGAACAGTGGCTCATGTATGTCTTCTCGCTTTCTCCTTTCCTCTCCTTTGATGTGGAGTTGGGGCCATAGCAGCCGATGCCTCCCATTGTCAGCGGGGCATGGAACCCATCCTGGGGTTTAGTTTGAACATGAAAGGAACCCTCCAATGTGCTGGATCCTTAACCCCCAATAGGTTCAATACATTGGATAGCTCTATATTAAATAATATAATAATAACATTTATTTATATCCTGCCCCTCTACGAAACGCAATCGTGGCAGCTTACAACAATTAAAATATACATCCAAACCCTCAATCCCACCCCTCTTGAAATATAATTAAATAATGTAGGAATTAAAACATACTTAAAAATAAAAAAAAATCAAAAATCAAAATAAAGAATAAAAATGAGCAATGGACAATGGACATGACGAGATCGGGACAAGCTAGATTTCCTTTTTTGATGGCTGGGTATCTATTCAGGAAAGACCTGCTGGAAGAGATCTGTCTTAAGAGGTTTTTAAAAAGCTATTTAGGGTGGTGATATGATGGAGCTCTGTGTAAATTCTGAACCAAAACCTGGGGTGAACTCATCACCCACATGGAGGTAGAAGGCACCAGCTACTACAATGGGTGGACTTTGTTTTGTTGGGAAAATTCAGCATTCTCTCTACCCCCATACTCTGTTGTCATTAGGGTAAAAGGGTAATAGGTAGGACAGAATTTCCTCCATGTTGAAATTCTTTTCTCTTTCATAGTTTGCAACTAAGCAACAAGATCATGTGAGCTAGGGCACCCCTGTTGGTCTTGGCCATATAGAGATTTCATCTCTTCTCAGCTCCTGTAGTTACCACGCTTTTCTGTCTTACCATCTTCAGCAGCCATGTTGTCTTTACTCCTTGAGCTGGCGAGTCACGATGGAGTCTTTCTCTCTTTTACCCAAACCTATTCATTAGTTTAGTTAGGATTTAGGCTCTCAAAGCATATGAAAATGCATATCCGTAAGTAAAATTTTAAATTGTTTAACTTGAAGCTACGTGCCTCTTTTGTTTCTTGGAGTTTAGGCCAAAGTAATGTACAATTAACTCATGCCTTCTTAAACTGCTGCTCTGCTAGAGGAAAGTTAACAGTGTTTTTTTTTTAAATTTCATAGAGTTTCCAAAAATTAGGGGGGACACTCTAATTCCTCAACATGTTTATGGTTGAGAACAGGGTGGATGCAACTTGAGGGTATGCCATATGTCCTGTGAACTGAAAACCCTTCCATTAATCCGGGCTGGGAGAAACCAATGGCTTTCCTGATGTGGTTGGTCTTTTCTCTTTTCAACCCCAGCCAGCATAGCAACCCCACCATAAGGTCTTCTCGTTGGGACAGCTGATTTGCATTCATTTGCATTCCCAATAAGAGCAGAAATGGAAATCTGATTGGTCAGACGTGCACAGGGGCAGAGCTTGCTAACAAGACAAGCACCCAGAACTGCCATGTTGGATTTTTGCCTTACCGATCATGCACTGAGGTGATGAAACAGCCTTTTTTTCCCCTTTTTATCTATTTAGGCAGAATATCGCACTTTCACACCTTAGATAAGCTTTTTTTAAAATGCTGTTGGGCGGTGGCAACTGGTAAGGATAAAGATGCAAGTACTGTACTTCACTCATGCCCACCATCTTGATTTGCAAGCATACCCGTTGGAACAGTGGGAGTGGATAGCTTCACATGCCTGGGATCTTGCCAAAAAAAGTTAAGACAAAGCTGCTTTGAACTGGTGTTAGCACACATCGATCCACATTGTTCCCATCATATAGACAACATCTCAAAGATTGTGTCATAATCCTTGTGCCACTGAATCCCAGCATCAAACTGCCCCCCTCAAATGTCTAGCTACTGAAAGGCCCAAAGAACTCCTGAATACTGTTTGGAAGCAAGTGCTGTTTCAAGGGGGGGGGGGAAGCTGCCAGGAAGAAAATCAATGCACTTGAAATGTGGGGCTGGAAAGGAGTTCTGCAGACACGATGGACTACCCAAAAGACAAATAAATGGACCATAGAGCAAGTCAACTGAGGCTGTTGTACTTTGAACATTTCATGAGAGGATGTGACACACTGGAAAAGACAATAATGCTCAGCAAAGTGGAAGGCAGGAGGAAAATGGAGACCACATTACAGCTGAGTTAATTCACTCAAGGAAAGCTCAGCTGCCCTGACTTTGAAAGACCTGAGCAGGGCTGTTGATGACTAGAGACCTTGGAGATCCTTGTTCACAGGGTTGCCATAAATCAAAGGGGTTGTCTAAATGATGAAAATACCCCTCATAGAATTTGCAGGGAATACCTGTTGTCTCAATGAGCTGTGCCGGAGATTCAGTGTTTTCAGAGGGAGAGGGCAAAAAACTCCATTTGCCACGCATTGCTTTGTGGTTTTCTGTGAAGTTCTTTTTTTACGGTGCAGTGCTGTGCATTACCAATTATCTGAACAACCAATTGAACTACCAATTAGCAATGCTGTGCAGAGTCCAGAGTAAATCAAAAGGTGATTTGTCCATGGTGCAAGGAGGGGTGGACTTCCCTCTTACAATAAGAAAGTGCCATTTTGGCCTTATGGAGGACCAAGGGTTTGCCTAGAGCTCGAGTGTTCACTGTATCGCAGCACAGGAGTGGGGAAAAAGTATAGCTTTTCAAGCAGAAGGTCTCGTTTCTTCCCCTTTAATTGAAGAGGTTTTTTTTTTTTTAAGTGCAGCAACAATTTTTTGGGGAGGGAATAGTGGCCTGTACTCATGGTTGCCATCTTGATTTGTGGAAACGGGTCTGAACTTTGCCACGCATTGCATTGCTGGCAACTCTTTTGGGGGGAACGCTATGGAGACAACAGGGAGCTGCTGCAAATTGAAGATAATGTATGTCCCACCGCAATATTTCTTCCCATCTAACTGAGCCCAAAGTTGATTTGACAGCGATCCACCACCACCACCAAAAGTTGCTTCCAAACTCTTTTCAATGGCAGCGTTATACCAAATGCATTGCGATTGTTCAAAGAATACCACGGAGGGAGTTCCGGTGTGATAATAATATATGTAAATAGGAAGATAAGATGTTTGGAAAGAATGACACCTAGTTATCTGAACGATGACATAAAAATATTTTAAAAACAAGAGCCAAGAATACAACAGAGAAGCATAGCAGCTTGCCATTATTAGAACTTTCCTGAAGGCTCGCCCATTCAAAGAAAGTAGCAACTTTCTTTTTAGCATGCCAGAAGAAGAGCAAGGAAATTCCAATTTAATAATGGAAAGCCGCAATAACCACAGTAATTAATTTATAGGAGGGGAAAGCATTATGAAATGATACTCACTGCATTCTCCAGTCCCACCCAGAAGCCTAGATCATTTTCCTGGTAAGCTCTGGGCTGTGCTAAGAAGGGTTGGGTGGCAGGGTGGGGGAAACCTAAGGTATTTCAATATTTCCCATAATTTTATATTCCTTCTAATATCTCTCCTACTAATTTCATTATACAACATAGTTGGCACAAGTGATGTAATTATCGAAAAGTAATTTCACAATAAATGGATTTAAATGTGTTCGAGCCCACAGTAAATTCAATCTCTCGGCAAAAAGGTGGATGGAACAGGCGGGAAGAAGGCAGACGGGATAGTTCTGAGTGAAAACTGAAGCGCTCTCTTTGTCCCATGTTGGGGATCTAGTTACACCAGCTAATAACATCCACTTTAGATGGCAAATGATCTCCAGATCATATTCCTAACACCCCCACACCATTCCCCCCTCCAGCAAAACTTTCTCTTCCATTGCATCCATGAAACTTGGAAAGTAATCTTGCTTTGCTCTTGTAAGAACTGTTGAGCTGTGATATAGACTTGACATGGTTCTAGAAGCCAGTTTTCCGCCTATGGGACTGACCAGTCCATTGTTTGCAGTCTTTTTCTTTAATATTTGAACAGGTTATACCACAGTTAACAATAATATAAGATGTGTTCCTAGGTATTACTTCATTAGCAGAACGTTTGGTACCAGACACAGGAAGAACATGAAAAGAATAAAGATAGATTTCTAAATCACAAAATGGAAGAACAATACAAAACCTTTTTATTCAAAACATAGAATATGCAGATGTGAAACGAAGCAACTGGATAAGGTGAACCTTGGGGCTTGTCTAGACGAGAGGATATAATGTTAATTCCTGCACATTATTGCAAATTTGCAGCAGCATTCATTTGTCTCCAAAATTGATAGTATATGAAGCTATCCATGTTTGAAGTGCACACACCTGCAAGTCAAGATGGCAGCCGGGTAAATTAGCATGCTATTTTTCTCTAAACGTTGTCACCACTGCTCAGTATGTTTTTTAACTTTAAAGCAAAGGTGAACAAGTGCAACCTCTGCTTAAAAAAGCTATTTGGTCACCTCAGAGCAGCAAAAAAGTTCATGATCGGCAACGTGAAAATCCAAAATGGTGCTACTGGCCACTTTCTTGCCAGCAAGCCCACCCCCTGCACATATCCAACCAATCTGCTGTCCATTCTTTTCCTCTCTGAGAATGTGTAGCCTCCCAAATCGATTGTCCAAATGAGCAGTAATGTGCATTCCCACACATTATTTTAAAAACTTCAAGAAAAACTACGAAGGCTTTTCCTGCATAGTTTTTGGTCCCTTTCCTTCGGAATACCGCAAATCTTGTATGAGTCTCATTGAGAGAAAAGATATAGAATCATAGAATTGCAGAGTTGGAAGAGACCACGAGGGCCATCCAGTCCAACCCCATTCTGCCCTGCAGGAAATCACGACCAAAGCATCCCCGACAGATGGAAATCCAGCCTCTGTTTAAAGACCTCCAAGGAAGGAGACCCCACCACGCTCCGAGGGAGTGTGTTCCACTGCCAAACAGCTCTTACTGTCAAAAAGTTCCTCCTAACGTTGAGGTGGAATCTCTGTTCCTGGAGCTTGCATCCATTGCTCCGCGTTCCAGTCTCTGGAGCAGCAGAAAACAAGCTTGCTCCATCCTCAATGAGACACCCCTTCAAATACTTAAACAGGGCTATCATATCACCTCTTAACCATCTTTTTTCCAGGCTAAATATACCCAGCTCCCTAAGTCTCTCCTCATAAGGCATCGTTTCCAGACCTTTGACCATTTTAGTTGCCCTTCTCTAGACATGCTCCAATTTGTCCATATCCTTCTTGAATTGTGGTGCCCAGAACTGAACACAGTATTCTAGGTGAGGTCTGACCAAGGCAGAATAGAGCGGCACTATTACTTCCCTTGATCTGGACACTATACGTCTATTGATACAGCCCAAAATTGCATTGGCCTTTTTAGCTGCTGCATCACACTGTTGACTCATGTTCAACTTGAGTCACCATCTAGACAACCCCTTGCATAACCAACCCACCACCACAACCCAGCATTTTGAACCTTCTACAGACTCCTGGAAGCCTTCTTGGATCCTATATGGAAAAATCAAATCAAATAAATCAATCAAAATAATTCTTTCAAAATGCATCCAGGGATTTCTTTATTTCACTGCCCTCTCTTTTCTTATAACTTGCATTTTGGTGGCCAGACTTGTAGATCAATGTTTCTTTTAATGTGCTGGAGGTTGCTGATGAGGCAGCCTAATCTGGTTTCTTCTTTTCTCTCTGTTTTGTTGCTCACACATGCTCAGTAAGGGATTCTGGAGGGAGTTGCTGCTTACCTTGCCTGTTGTAGGCAGGCACACACAGCTACAGGAGCATAATCTAGAACAGAATCTCATTTTATCATGTAGTTATGCTTAACAGCAGTGCAATGAACATAATGTATTACACAAGCCCCCTCTACAGAGATGAGGTAGAAATTTCCTACATATTAGGAATCAGCAACTGAAGGCCCCAGAGCCTTATCCAACTCCATTGTCTCCAGCATAGCAATTCTAACCTCCTTGATACAAGGACTCCCTGAAACAACATCTCAGGCTCAGCCAAATTGATCGCCAATAATGGTCCGCCCTGGCCTCACATCGGGAGGCATGGAGACGCACTATCCACAATGCTGCAGCCTTATTTGAGAACTCACGACGAACAAGTCTTGAAGAGAAACGACAATGCAGAAAGAATCACAGCCCAGAAACATCACCCAAGGAGACCTTCTGCTGTGCTTTCTGCAACTGGACTTGTTTATCTCGGATTGGCCTTTTTGGTCATTGGCACGCTTGCAGAAAGTGCGGGATGAGTCCTTCCTGAATCTTTGTTTATGAAGAAAAGCCAGAGAAAGAGACTGCTGGCATGCTGCTGAAACTGAACACAATAGTCTATGTTTCTCCAGCCCTCCTTTACCATCTTCCTGACGCTAATGCTATTTTTAAAAAATCCAGTTAGACAAGTTAGACAAGGGATGTGGATGGAAAGGGATGAGGTGCGCATAAAAAGACTTTGTAAAAAGGAGCTTATTCACCAGAGGTTTTGTTAACTGAGGAATACCTACATTCAGCTTTGCCTTCAATTTTCATACCAACACAAGAAAGCAGAGCTTGGAAAAATTACTCTTTTGGACTACAGTTCCCAGAAGCACACATGCAGCTTAAATCTGAGGCCTGAATCTATGGTTAGTTTCAACTAGAGCCATTTTTGACCTCTGGTGACCCTAAGGCGACCCTTTCACGGGGTTTTCTGATGCTGAGAGTGTTTGGCTTCCCAATATCACCCTGTGCATTTTTATGACCAATTGGGAACTTGGGACGAGAGTTCAAATCCCCACATGGGCATGAAAACCCACTGGGTGACTTTGGGCAAGTCACACTCTCTTGGTCTCAAAGAAAGGCAAGGGCAAACCCTCTCTGAACAAATCTTGCTGAGAAAACCCTGCAATCAGGTTGCCATAAGTCAGAAATGACTTGAAGGCACACAACAACAACAAGTCCCAAGCAGAAGGCCAGCGCATTTTCTGCCTTTGTAATGCAGCTCCACCATGGCACCCTTTGCAAAAAGGCAGATGTGTTTTATATACTCACCTCACCAGTGAACAACTGTCTCTGCAGCAGCTCTGGTCTACTCTTGCTTTGGGATGCCTTTATTTTCCAAATGTGGCCATCAAAAGCCAAATTGGCAACAGTCATTAAAAAGAGAAGATTTGTGGGACACCACTAATTGCAAAACATGGAGGCCGGTTCCTCCCTCCCCTGCCACCCCTTATCTGCTCACTTTCTTATTTTCCAACCTTACGCCAGGGTATCCCAAATGTTCAAAAAACTGTAAATGGCAAGATTGTGCAAACAGCACTCAGAGCATTTGCATAAAAATTGGTTGCAGAGAGCAATTAGCACTTCATTAATAATCAATGAAGTGCCAATTTACACATTGCCCAAAAGCAAATTGTAAATTCAATTTGGTCGGGAATTCTAGGCTTGGCAAAGGAGGATGGGGACAGCCAGAGTAGTGGTGGCTTCGAAGATCTGTACAACAGAAGCCCAGACAAACCTCTGCTGTGTGAATCCCTAAGTCCTCTAGCATGACTTATGAAACGATGCCTTATGAGGAGAGACTTAGGGAGCTGGGTATGTTTAGCCTTGAAAAAAGACGGTTAAGAGGCGATATGATAGCCCTGTTTAAGTATTTGAAGGGGTGTCACGTTGAGGATGGAGCAAGCTTGTTTTCTGCTGCTCCAGAGATTGGAACACGAAGCAATGGATGCAAGCTCCAGGAACAGAGATTCCACCTCAACATTAGGAGGAACTTTTTGACAGTCAGAGCTGTTCGGCAGTGAACACACTCCCTTGGAGCGTGGTGGGGTCTCCTTCCTTGGAGGTCTTTATGCAGAGGCTGGATTGCCATCTGTCGGGGATGCTTTGATCGTGATTTCCTGCGTGGCAGGGGGTTGGACTGGATGGCCCTCGTGGTCTCTTCCAACTCTGCAATTCTATGATTCTATGATTCTATGACTCTATGGTATGCTTGGGCAGGAAGTTTTTCATTTCAATAGGGTTCACTATTCTCTGTGGTTCTGTGTTTCCACGGTAAGGCTAGGAATGTATCACCTGTGGATATGGAGGCCGTACTGTATTACTACTCAGAGGAGACCCCCCCTCTCTCTTCCCTTCCCTCTTACTCTCTGCTTCTCTGTAGTAATTAAAGGAGGACTAGTTACACGAGAAGTTACTTTTTCTGTTTCTAATGGAGTTGAAATTTTATTGCCTAGATTTTATCACTCTTTCTCTCCCAGTGCCCACATGGCCAAAGAGGGAAGTGACCTCTGCCTGCGTTGATATCCATCCAGACCATCTTCTCTGACAACAACAAAAACAACATTCTTGACAAAATGCGGTCCCATGACTCTTAACGTGATCATTTTTTCTTCTCCTGTTTGGGTTATAACACCTTTGCCTGGTGAAGAAGCCAGTGGAGCTTTGGAAGTTTACATGATGTATTTTGTGCATTTTGGGTTGGCCCAATAAACTGTTTTGTGGATTTTGGATGTTGTTGTATTTTGCTGTATGACCAATGTGGCTATCCCTCTATATGCTTAAAGGAGGGCTACTGCTTTTAAGCAGTGCTTGCCAGCTTCCTTGGAGGCAATATCTTGGCCACTGTCAGTAAAGACAACCTTGGAGAAGATCACAGCTGGTTAAAGTGCCTCCAGATGTTGTTGTAGTGCAATTCTCACCTGTTCCAACCAGCAAAACCAATGGCGGAGAGTGCTGGGAGTTGAAGTTCCAGAACCCTGGAAGGTGACACTTCACCCACCCCTTGACAACATCCTAGATCTTTCACCAGATAAAGTATGTCCTTGATTTGGAGACACAGTAGATGAGAACACTGAGACAGAGATGTCCCCTGGAGCCCAGGGAAAGAGTTAGCAGTTTTACGGAGCACAATCACGAAATAAAAGTTAATAAATCTAAGGCAGCGCTTAAGTTATTGATGAAGTAAGAGGAGCTGTTTAATGTGGAAAACATAAGCGAGATCGATTGGACAGAGCACAAATAACTGAAAACTATTGACACCAAAGTATTTTAAGCCTAATTGCATCCATATGCACTTTCAGAAGGCATCTCACCTTCTAATAACCCCCTAGAGATGATGGGGTTAATTGATGCAGCTGTTTACTCTCAGCTCACGTGATGCCGGATTGGAATCTCCTGGGGGAATCTGTTATTAAACTAAAGTGTTTAATGAAGCACGGAGGAACGGAGTTCCTAATATTGAAGGAAATTAAATTAAAAAAAAGTAGGGAACAAACTTCTTTTTTTTCCTGGTGATGGACACTTCAGAGTGATCTTAAGCATCAAATCCCCAGCGAGTTCCTAAAGACAACAGTGATGGATGGAAGAAGGAGCTTTGCTTTCTCTTTGTGGGTAGTTTATCCACACGAAGGAGGATTTATTTGACAAATCATATGCATTTTCTTCCCTGGAGCTCAGGATGATGTTCTGCAAAGGCAGAGATTCTCTTAGAGCACAGAAAGAACACAGGGCTGGGTTAAGGGATTGTGGAGTGTGGCTTCCTTTCTTTTTTTTAAAAAATGACCACCATGATTCTAGCCCTTAAGCATATCTACTTGACAAAATACCAGTGTTGGCTACTGAAACCAGGAGCAAGAAGATTGTGAACATGGACCCCTTATTCCATCAAGGTGAGCTCAGTGATATTGATAACAGGGGACATGGTAACTTCCATAGGGGTGTTATTATTGTTGAGTGCCTTCAAGTTATTTATGACTTGTGGTGACCCTCTAAGTCAAACCAATCATGGGGTTTTCTTGGCAAGATTTGTCCAGAAAGGGTTTGGTTTTGCCTTCCTCTGAGGCTGAGAGAGTGTGACTTGCCCAAAGTCACCCAGTGGGTTTCCATGGCTGAAATTTGAACCCTGGTCTCCCAAAGTCCTAGTCCAACACTACACCACACTAATAAATCATTATTTAATCAAATAAAATTAAATTAAATTAAAAATGAAATTAAAATAATTAGCTCACTTTTCCTGTAACAAAGACATAACTACATTGTGTTATGATTGCAATGTCCCAAGGGATCATTTACCTCCCTTTGCCATGTAATTGTAACTTTCTAGTTAATTGTATAATTGTGGGGGCGTGGCCTCACTAATTGGTGGAAGAGGACTATCACAGGGTTCAAGACCTGGCTCCTAATTCTGTCGAGGGCTGTGGTTTGGGTGCTGAGTTCATGAGAAAGGGGGTGGGAGGAGGATCTGTTTTGGGGCAAAGGCCAAGGATTTGGAGCTTTAAAAAAAAATTAAGGGGCTGGAATTCAGTTTGAGGCTTACATCTATGTAAACGGACTTGTGTCTGTAGGAAACAGAATTGAGTGGTTTGTCAACATCTGTATTCAGCTAGCGGCTGCCATTACATTACTGTGCATGAGAGCCAGCAAAGTGACCATTGTGCATTGAGTACTCCTGAGACCCATCCAGACATCAGCCAATGTGCCTTGGTAGAGCCTAGGGTGCATTGGATGCTGGCTAGGGAGTGCCAAACTCAATGTGCATCAGGACTCTCTTGCCCTGATATGCAACTTCACAGTTTACTAGGACAGTTCCTTAGCACCTCTGCTACTTAGCCAAGCGTGTGTAAGTCTGCATAACATAGACCACAATATAGGATCACAGCCATAATGAAGAAATAACCATGCACAGTTGGACCCCCATATCCATGGGGGTTTGGTTCCCATACTTACCATAGATGCCAGAATAAAAGCGACCCCTATTAAAATAAAGAACCTCTGGTAAAAACATACCATACAGTTGCATTTAGAGGACCTAGAAGATACCTAGAAAAGTTCAGACTCTATGGTATGTGTCCCCTATTTTGTGTCTCGCAGATAACTGAAACCATGGATATTAGTTCCATGGATATAGCAGTCTGACTGTCGTTACTTACAAGAAACAGGAAAACAAAACGTTATTTCTTTTAAAAAAACATAGCTTTATCATTAACAAACTACACTCATGACAACTAATTACCTTTTAAAGCAGAGGTTCGACCTGTGCAGTCCTTTTGACGTTGCTGGACTGCACGTCCCAGCACCATTGCCTACATTGGCTAGGGCAGCTGAGATTTGCCATCCAAGAACATCTAGAGGGACTTGTGATTCCCATCCCTGTTTTAAAGTAACTTTCCAAGCTGAATCCAGACTCTTTATGACTTTGCCCTTTGCCTCTGCACTCTCTTGATCTTGGTCAGTCTCCTCTAGAGTCAGAGCACTGGCTTGGCTTCAACCACATCAACTGTCCTTTTGATGACATTTCATTTCTATCCCTCCATCTCACTTCTTCCTTTGAGATCAAGGCTCTCCTCTACCTTGCTTTATCCAGACAACTATCCAGTATGAGAAGTCAGGTCCAGAGAGGTTGCCCAGCCCAAGGTCACCCTGAGAGTTTCCAGGCTCAGTTGGGCCTACAACATAGAGCCCCAAGTCCAATGTTCTATCTCCTACACCACCCAAACTAGACCAAGCCAACCCAGTTGTATTGGAGTCTGTCTGAAAGTCTGGCCTAGACTGGACACTCTGGCATTAAGAAAAACAAGATTCAGGGGAAAAGTACTAGCAACACCTGGAGGATACTGGTTGTCAATGTCCTCTGACCACCAGTATCCTCCACGCCCTCCTGCCAGTAATAGTTGGTAGCTTCCCAGCTGATGGATGGTGAATCCATTATAGGCTTGAACACAACCTTCAAAGGACCTGTCCAAAGTGCTGAACATCATAGTGTCTAGATCTAGGGATTTAATAGTACCACTCTATTCTGCTTTGGTCAGACCTCACCTGGAATACTGTGTCCAGTTCTGGGCACCAAAATGTAAGGAGGACATTGACAAGCTGGAATGTTCCAGAGGAAGGTGACCAAAATGATGGGAGGTCTGGAAGCCATTGTGCTCTATGAGGAGTGGCTCAGGAAGCTGGGCATGCTTAGCCTGGAAAAAAGAAAGTTAAAAGGTGACATGATAGCCGTGTTTAAATATTTGAAGGGAAGTCATACTGAGGATGGAACAAGCTTGTTTTCTGCTGCTCCAGAGACCAGGACACAAATCAATGGATTCAAATGACAGGAAAAGCAATTCCACCTAAACATTAGCAGGAACTTCCTAACAGTAAGAGCTGTTTGACTGTGGAATACGCTACTGCCTGGGAGTGTGGTGGAGTCTCCTTCTTTGGAGGTTTTGTAACAAAAGCTGGATGTCCATCTGTCAGGAACGCTCTGATTGTGTATTCCTGCATGGCAGAGGGTTGGACTAGATGGCCCTTGTGGCCTCTTCCAACTCTATGAGTCTATGATTCTATGATCATCCCTTAAGTGGGTCCAGCACCTCGCACAGTTCCTTTAAGGAACATGCTAAAAGCGAGACCTGCATCACTGCTCCACTGACACCAAAACCACTAACCACTAACAGCCACTGCCTCCTGAAAAATTAGAGCATCACAAAGCTGTTCATTTCCAGAATTCCCACCCACCCTGTGTCTGCATTAGAGTTAAAATCTAGGATAGGAAAAGTAATTTTAAAAAAAATAGGAGGAGAGGAAAAAGGAAAACGAACTCTGGAATGTGCCATGGATGCCCATCCACTGAAGAATATTTATCGGCCTTCTGCATGTCTGCCTCCTCTCATAACAAATAACATTTTTAAACAACTAAAGACCCCCTTTGTGGTTTGGTCTCCCTTGCACTCCTTGCTACTGCTTTGCAAACTCCCTCTCTCCCTTCCTAGCGCCAGCTCTGACAAACCATGCAATTCTGATGGAAAATTCATTAGCTGGCGTCTTTCTTTATTTCTTTCTCATTTTTTTTTCTTTCAAAAATTCTTTCCCCCATTTTCCCAGTCAGCTTCGCGCCTGATCTGTCAGCCTCTTCCATCCTGATTATCTGGAGACGCCAATTTCAAAGAGACATCTTAATAGTGATGTCAACGAATTAATTAGATGTGTTAATGAGCTAAAAGCAACCCAAATTAAATTAATGCAGTAATAAGCACAGACAGCAAAATTAGCTCCAATTTCTGTAAATGATTCTGAACTGTACACAACATCTCTTCCTGCTAGAACATTACCATCCCCCAAAGCTAATCAAGAACTCCAGTGCAATTAACTGCTTAATTACAAAACACACACACACAGCTCGTAAGATCCAGCAGCGGGGTGGGAGGGAGGCTTGTGAGCTGTGTTGGCAAAGCAAAGATGGAGAATCTTCCAAAAGGAATTTCAGCAACATCTAGCTGTCTTTCCAGCTTCACAGGGTGGTCTCATTTGCAAAAATGATGAAGAAAAGGAACAAGCCTGTGGGGTACGGGAGAAGGCCTTAGGAAGCATCTATAGGGCGATACAGAAGACATTCTGATGTGTCCCCAATTCCGCAGCCCACTTCTCCTGCCAAGGGCTACAAGTTGCACCCTTTCTCCAATTCAAGGGTTCCCAGATCGTAGGCTCTAGCCCTTCTTCTCTGATTCCCAGGGTGTAATGGAGGAGGAGGAGGAGGAATCTCAGGGCAAGAGCACTGCATTGATAAATATGTGTGTGTGTGTGTGTGTCTATATTTCTCCCCTTCATTACTTAATCTTTGTGCAACTGTGGCTGATGCTGATGTCATGCTGAATGATGCTAATGTAATATTTCCAAGGGTTAGGGTTAGAGTAAGGGTTAGAGCTAGGGTTGAAATATCATAAGTGGTTGTCCCCAGATCTCATGTACTGGCCCTGAAATTTCAGGGTCTGGGATTAGGTTCCCCAGGCTGCAAGAACTGGCCCTTTTTCTCTAGTCCTCAGGGTAAGAAAGAGGAATCTCAGGGCAAGAGTCCTATCTTGAAATGTGTGTGTGTGTGTGTGTGTGTGTGTGTGTTCTTCATTCGTCAGACTTAGCCAGCAATCCTGTAGGTTTGGCCCAATGAGAGTAGACCCATTCAAGTTTGAAAATGTTACCTTTTGGACTATAAACCCCAGAATCACCTGACCAGGCTGGTTGGAGAATTCTGGCAGCCGTAGTCCAAAACAGATTTTTCCCAAGTACTTATGATAATTCCCCATCCAAACCCACCCCTCTGAAGAGTACTTTTTGGGATAGAGTGAAATGCACATTGAATCACATACACTGAATTACAAATAAGTTTAGATTCTAGGGATTCCAGTATGAGTGTGTTTGCCTCTGTGTATGCTTGTATGCCTGGGTTGCGGGGGGGTGGCATTACACTGCTATCCTGATCTCCCTTCATAAAGCAGGGAAGGGGTGGGAATGTATGGCCCTTCCAATGTGGTTAGATGTGTGACCCCCCTTCTATCTTAGTCAGCACAGACATTGATGGTAGGATGATGGGAACTGTGTGCAGAAACATTTGAAATGCTGCACATAATCCATCCCTGCCATCAAGCCTACTCACCCACAACCCTACACAAAGCATAGAAGCTTCATCTGACTGATTCCAATTGTTTCCCAGGTCTCCCAATTGTGTTGAGAAAGTTAGGAGCCTAGGAAATTGTCATTGTTGACCAAGGCCCCCATTGGTGTGAGAGATTTAGGAACAGAGGAACTTCCCACCTTTGCTTCCCAGGTCTCCCACTTGTGTCAACAGAGTTAGGAGCATAGGAAGCTTCCCTTATTTCCCAGGGCTCCCTATTATATTGAGAGACTTAAGGATAGAGGAAATGGCTTTTGCTTTGAGGGCTCCCTCTTGTGATGGGACAGTTAGGAACATAGGAAGCTGCTATTGTTTCCCCGGGGCTCCCAATTAGGCCAAAGTGAGTTGAGAACATAGGAAAGGCAGATGTGTGTGGGTTGCATGGGCTTGTGGCATCCACTCAGGGATGCTTCCCTTCATACCACAATACATAGGCTGCTGGTCAGAGTCTATCCCCTATAGGACCCAAATATTGCTTTGTGACAAAAATCTAGACATTTCTGGACAAGCGCATTGACAGCAGGACCAGCCCACAAGCCCACCCCACTCGCCCATTTCATCCAAAGACTGCAGTAATGATTTGATGGTTGTAGAATTACAAGTTTGTTTAGCAAGCGAGGAAGATTTGAGATAGTGATAAGACTCGAGATTGACGGCGATTAAATGGAGCCTCCCCCTCCTCCACGCTTTGCTCCCTTTTTCCTCCTCCACCCTTTATTGCAATTAGTTCAGTCTGTTAATAAGCAAAGGATATTTTTAGTTAATTTCAGTTCCAGTTAATTGATTCAGAAGCGAAACCCGGCAACTGAGTTAATTGATCCATGCATCTTGCACAGTAACGGCGCGGCACTCCCTTGGCAACCATCGCAGCCGGGACCCATAAAGCAAAGATGGAAACATTGGATAGGGAACCCATAAAAACACGACTGGGGATTGCAAAGGAGGGGTGGGATGGGGGGTGGAATATCAGGCTGTGGAGCTTTCTAATGTATCTTGGAAAATAACAAGCTGGGAGGACTCCATTGTCCCATCCTTTCTTCTTTGATAGATATGTGCTTTCATGATTCCTCAGCTGCTTGAAGTCTTACATGGCATTTTGTTGCTGTTGCAAATCATACTTATTCAAATCTCCTCTCCAGCTCCATCACAGTTCACAGAATGTTCTCCAGAACTTGGAGTGAACTGAACAACCTAGAAGACAGAAGGCCAGTACAGTGTAGTGGTTAGAGCACAGTGGTGGGATTTGGGAGATCCAGGTGCAAGTCTCCACTGGTCCTGAGCCATGAAATGCATTGGCTGACCTTGGGCCAGTCCCTCACTTTCTCTCAGCCTGTCCTACCTGACAGAGTGGTCGGTGTATAAAATGAGGTGGAAGTGAGCCATTCATTCTGTTGAGCTTGTTGCAGGAAAAGGGACAAGAACAGAAATGAATCCTACTGCTAGTCTGAACTGTTAGTTCTTGAATCAAAAGAACTTACAGTTCGCTCTCTGTAGCCACAGATTTGACATACACAGATTCCACCATCCACAGTTTGAAAATATTAAAAAAAAAAAATTCCAAGAAGCAAACCATGATTTTGCCATTTTATTTAAAGGAACACCATTTTCTAGGCCATTGTATATAATGGGACTAGAGCATCCATGGATTTTGGTATCCACGGGTGTCATGCTGGCTTGCTATGCCAGCATGGGAGCTCACCTTCACAACTCACAGGATCAGTATTGGAAAATTCCACTCCTTATTTGGAAATGGGGAGTGGGTGGGAGACCCTCATTATATAAACATGATGTCACATCACCTGGCTAGATAGCCACTCTGATTGGGCACTGGCAGAGCCAATCAGGAATCAATAAGAAGGACTTTTAAAAGTTCTTTATCTTTTCTGAGTCAGACTGGCTGAGCACATGGCCAGCTAGATGGAGCTAGCTAAGATGGACTCTGACCCCATGGCCTAGCTTTGGGCCCGATGGCCTACACAACCATGAAATGCCCCAAAAGACAATCTGTGATACCAAAGGGAGCCTGGAACCAATCCCCAGTGGATAGCAAGGGCTCACTGTACTTATGTGTTGACTCACCAGTCAACAATTGACTCAGGGGGTTTATTCTAGTTAGGAACTAACCAAGAGAAGTCAGGAAAGAATGGGCTAATTGTGCTTCCGGCTTGGACATGGGACCATTTACAGAGCACAGTCTTCTACTTGAAAGACTGTCCAAAAACACTCATCTGTTTGAAAAAACCCATTCCTGAAAGAATGGCCAGTCCAAGTCTGTGTTGGGGTAGGTCTGTGTGTTAAGTTGGAACTAGGCCTTTGGGAGACCAGGGGCTTGTCTATACGGCAAAAATACTCCTCATAGAATTAAAGGAGAATACGTTTTCTCTCAATGGGATCCCACATCATTTTGCCGTATTGTGAAGGTGGGACAAAAAATCCAAATACTCCATGGGAAAAGCTCATAGACTCATAGACTCATAGAATTGTAGAGTTGGAAGAGACCACAAGGGCCATCCAGTCCAACCCCTGCCACGCAGGAATCACAGTCAAAGTATGGTTGAAATCCATCAAAACAGACTGTAAATGTAAATGGGCTGAAGAAGAAAAGAAGGTAGATGGAGGGAAAAGAGGGCTTCATTAGGAGTGCACCTACATAGATTGCAGTGCTCTGTCAGCTCTGTAGCTGATAAAAGATTTTATTTGTAACGATTAATCCAAAGGTCAGCATACACACAAATGTTAAAAGCCAAGCTCTTACAGACTGAATCAAGAGAGTCTTGTTGGTGGCTTCACATATTACAACGGTGAACATGGGCTACACAAGCCACTTAGACTCTTCTATGGACTTTTGAGAAACACCTGAAACAGTATTATGTCTGAAGTGAAATGGGGAAATTGTAGACCCACACTTGGTGCCTGTCACTATCATACTTTGCCTCCAGACTTCCTCAACATTTCAAATGTGCTCACCATCCATTGACAAGTTTGCTCCAGTGTGGGCTTTCACAACCACCTCCAGCTCCATGCCTCTACACCAGTTACTGTTATGGGCACTTCCCCTTTAAAGGGAGATATTCTGCATCTACAGTGACTGATTAACTCTGCAAAGGTTTTTCCCATTTTTTTTTTAACTCTGAAGGAAATGCACATTCCCCCTTGTTGGGACAACTGATTCACTTTGTTGCACATTCCCAATAAAAGCGGAAGTGGAAAGCTGATTGGTCAAATGTGTACAGGGGTGGAGCTTGCTGGCAAGGCAAGCACCTGGAACCACCATGTTGGGTTTTTACCATAGCGATCATGTGCTGAGGTGACAAAGCAGCCTTTTCCTCCCTTTCTCTCTTTTTTTTCTGTTTCTTTAAGAGGAAGATCACACTTCCACACCTTGGATTTGCTTTAAACACACACACACACACACACACTGTTCGGCAGTGACTACTGGTGACAATGAAAACATGAGTAATTCACTCATGCCTGCCATCTTGATTCGCAGGCATGCCCGTTTGAACAACAAATGCATATGGCTTTGCATGCTTGCAATGTTGAAAAAAACATGGAGACAAATGAAAGCTGCTGCCAGTTGGCATTAGTGCACACCAATCCACACTTTATTGCCTCGTATAGACAAGCCCTAAGGTTCAGATCTCCGCTCAGCTATGGAAACCCACTGGGTGACCTTGGGCAAGTCACCCTCTCTCAGCCTTGGAGGAAGTCAATAGCAAACCCCCTCTAAACAAATCTTGCTAAGAAAACCCTATAAGAGGCTTGCCATAAGGTGGATTTCATCTGAAGATTCATACCAATATCTATCTGTCTATTGTAGGGGGAGGGTTGTTGTGTCCACTCTGTTGTATTTTAATCTGTTGTTGTTCCCTGCCTTGATCCATAGGGTTATTATTATTATTATTATTGCTGCCCATCAGTGCTGTGATCAATCTAGGGATACCTTGCTTAGCTGGGTGCTTTCAGAGACGAGAAAGATAGGTTGCTGGCCATGAGACTCAATCGAATCTTTGTTTCCAGAGGCATTAGGCCCATGTGATCAATCTATGAAGCATCCCTCTCATCCTCAACAGACTTTGTTTGCCTTTAGCGCACAGGGACTAACTCACCTGGGTACTTTCAGAGAGGATGTCTCTCCATGGCTACTGGCCATGAAAACGAAGTGGAATCTCCAGGTTCAAAGGCAGTCCGTATGATTATATGACTAATCTAGGAAGCATACCCTTCACTCTTAATTGAAGGCTATGTTTGCTTTCAATGCTGTGAAAGTGTTTATTCTACTTGGACAACATTTAAACAAATTCAGAGAGGAGACGGCGCAAAAGAGGTACATCACGGGGTGGCTATGGCATCTAAATGAAATATTCAGATCCAAAGGCAGTATGTCCATGGAACTCATCAAGGAAGCATTGCCTTCTCTCTTAACTGGCTATGTTTGCCTTCAGTGATATTAAGGTGGTCTACTCTACTTGGACAACATGTAAATAAATTCAGAGAACAGAAGGAGACAGTGGGTGCTGTCTATGATGTCTAAATAAAATAGCCAGATGCAACAGTAATATGTCCATAGGGCTAATCTGGGAAGCCCTGCTCTCACTCACAGTTGGCTTTGAAGTGATGTGGAGGTGGTTAGCCAGCATAGCTTGCTGTAATCAGGCTTGGATACACTAGGAGAGAAGGAAAGGCCTGTCAAAGGCTGCTAGCCATGACAGACAAGTGAAATCTCTGGGTTCAGAAGTGCTATGGCTCTGAACATCAGAGCACTGCATGAATCAAAACACTGAAGCAGAGACACCAGAAGCACTGAAGCAAAACCCCAGACATGGAGCAATGGGTTCAAACTACAGGAAAAGAGATTCCACCTAAACATTAGGAAGAATTTCCTGATAGTAAGAGCTGTTGGCAGTGGAATTTGTGCTTCCTGGGAGTGTGGTGGAGTCTCCTTCTTTGGAAGTTTTTAAACAGAGGCTAGATGGCCATTTATCAGGAGTGCTTTGATTGTGTATTCCTGAAGGGCAGGGGGTTGGACTAGATGGCTCTTGTGGTCTCTTCCAACTATATGATTCTATGATTCTAACCCTTTGATGTGGAACAGTGAGGGAGGGATATTTCAAGCTCTAAGATCTTCAGGAGAGTCTCTGTCCCACTATATTCTCAGGCTCATTTAATGGGGGGAAAAGGAAAGGGCCTTCTTGGTGGTTGCTCCCAAACTTTGCAATTCCCTCCCTAGGGAGATTAGATGGCTCTTCTCTTCCTATCCTTCCAGTGGCAAGCGAAAATCTTCCTATTCCATAAGGCTTTCAAGAATGACTGTGATGGGCGTTTAATGGTGTGTGATGCTGTTTTGTTGACTTTTTATATTGTCTCTTAATGATTTCTAAACGGTTTTAAATCTATAAATCAGGGTTTCTCAACCAGGGTTCCGTGGAACCCTAGGGTTCCGTAAGAGTCTGCTATGGGTTCCATGAGATATTGAGATTGAAAAAAATAAACATTTTTTTTTTAGATATAGATATAACAATCTTTAGGCAGGGGTTCCCTGAGACTTGAAAATTGTTTCAAGGCTTACACCAGGGTAAAACAGTTGAGGAAAGCTGCTATAGATTGTTACTCTCTCTCTCTCTCTCTCTGTGTGTGTGTGTGTGTGTGTGTCTGGAGTCCCATTATTGGGGAAAGATTTAGTAGTAGTGTTGGTGGTTGTGGTGGTAGTAGTAGTAGTAATTCATCTTTAGGAAGCTGCCTTATACTGATAGGAGTTGTACTAAGAAGTCTCTCTCACTCTGGCTTTTCTTCTCAAATGAAGATTCAGGAAGGACTTATCCAGTGCTTTCTGCAAGCGCGCTGATGACTAAAAAGGCCAATCTGAGATAAACAAGTCCGGTTGCAGAAAGCACAGCAAAAGGTCTCCTTGGGTGTTGTTTCCGGGTTGCGATTCTTTCTGTGTTGTCGTTTCTCTTCAAGACTTGTTTGGCGTGAGCTCTCAAATAAGGCTGCAGCATTGTGGATAGTGCGTCTCCATGCCTCCCGATGTGAGGCCAGGGTGGACCATTGTTGGTGATCAGTTTGGCTGAGCCTGAGATGTTGTTTCAAGGAGTCCTTGTATTGCTTTTTTGGAGTGCCCCTCTTACGCTGACCCATGGCAAGTTCACTGTAGAGTAGTATTTTTGGGAGGCGATGGTCCTCCATCCATTCTTCACATAGTCAGTCCAGTGTATATTTAGGATTGTGCGTAGACAGCGCTGATGAAAGCGCTCGAGGAGTCGTAGGTGGTGGCGATAGGTGACCCATGTTTCAGATCCATAAAGGAGGATAGACAGTACAATGGCTCTATACACACTGATTTTTGTGCTTCGCCTCAGGTGTTTATTACTCCAGACTCTTTTGTAAAGTCTTCCAAATGCGCTATGTGCCTTTGCTAATCTGTGATCAATCTCTTTGTCAATCTTGGCATCTGAGGAGATGATGCTTCCCAGGTAGGTGAACTGCTGAACTATAGCACTATGACTCCACTTTTACTACCATGGTTCCACCCTGTGGAATCCTGGGACTGGCAGTTTATGGAGGGGTATTTGGAATTCTCAGCCAGAGATCAATAGTGCATACCCAAACTACAGATCCTACGGTTTCCTAGGATGTTGCTACAGCAGTTAAAGTGGAATCATAGTGCTATAACTGTGTAGTAGATGCTTTTTTGATGGGACGTGAGTCTGAACTGGGAAAAGCTGGAGCTAGCAAATGTTATTCTCTTTAGACTACAGTGACTTCAGTCTTTTTTGGTGTTATTGCAGTCCAAAAGAGAGGGGGGGGGAGGGAATTCAAACAATTATGTCCAGAGAAGGGCAACTAAAATGGTGAAAGGTCTGGAAACCATGCCTTATGAGGAGAGACTTAGGGAGTTGGGTATGTTTAGCCTGGAAAAAAGACGGTTAAGAGGCGATATGATAGCCCCGTTTAAGTATTTGAAGGGGTGTCACGTTGAGGATGGAGCAGGCTTGTTTTCTGCTGCTCCATAGACTGGAACACGGAGCAATGGATGCAAGCTCCAGGAACAGAGATTCCACCTCAACATGAGGAGGAACTTTTTGACAGTCAGAGCTGTTCGGCAGTGGAACACACTCCCTCGGAGCGTGGTGGGGTCTCCTTCCTTGGAGGTCTTTAAACAGAGGCTGGATGTCCATCTGTCAGGGATGCTTTGATTGTGATTTCCTGCATGGCAGGGGGTTGGACTGGATGGCCCTCGTGGTCTCTTCCAGCTCTACAATTCTATGATTCTAAGGGAAAGTTTCCAAATTATAGGGAGGGTCCCAAAAGAAAAGGGAAAGACACTTGGATCTGATGGAGGAGGAGGGAACTCAGCAAAGCATTGGCACATTTTCCCAGACTCACTGTGTGACCTTGGGTAAATTTCACCTGTCTGGCTACTGTTCCTTCATCTGTTAAACTGGGATTAATGCCTAGTTCATACACAGGATGGAGGTGAGGCTAAATCTTCTCTAATGTTTGCAAAGTGATTTTGAGGGCCTTCTGTTAGAGGAGCCTTCGGATCAGGAAATATACTGCCTTACAGCAAAGAGTCAGGGTGGGGGGATTTTTCACATTCCAAAAATAATTTTTTCTGTCACTGTCTCAGAGAGCTGGAGCAGATGGCCACTTTCTCTACTAGTATCAAAATAATATTTCTCCTGCTACTTTAGCAAGACTAAAGATGCAAGATGCCAGTGATGCTCTGTGATTTTTCTAAGCAACACACAGAGAGCAGGGAGGTTGGTATTCAAGAAAAAAAAATTAGCATTCTGGGGATGTGCAGTGGTGGTGGGCAACTTCACTGATCTGGGACCAATTCCTCACCCCGGGACATGCCATCCTTAAACCCTCTTCCATCCTGGCCAGCACCAAAAAAACAGTGGGGGGGGGGTCTAAATCTGAAGTGACTGGTTTTGGCCCTGCCTGAACTTTAGGACATCTTTTAGCCAATACAAGGGACCAAGATTGTGTGTTTCTAGTCTCTCATCCAAACAGGAGCTCCAATGTCCACAGTCTAATGCAGTGTTGCTCAACCAGGGTTCCCCAAGAAGTTGCCAGGGGTTCCTCAAGAGATTGTCATTGTGAGGGGAAGGCAACAGCAATATATATAATAATGTTTTTGGAGGGGTTCCCTGAGACCTGAAAATTATTTCAAGGGTTCCTCCAGGTTAAAAAGGTTGAGAAAAGCTGGTCTAATGGCACAGCTTGGAAAATGCAGTTAGTTGGACTACACCATACAATGACCAGACTTCTGTCAATGGACACTCCTCTCTTTCTAGGCATCCTCCGAAGATACGCCTGGTCCATGTTTGGTGAGGCCTTGAAGCTGCTGCCATTATTATTGTTGACGGAGTTCTCTGCATTAGACACATAGCCACAGTGTTGTGGCTATGTTCCATCACCCAACCTCATCCCCAAACCCACGTTAAGTTCCAAGCAGCTGGAAGGCTGAGTTCTGCAGTGCTGGAGAGTGATTGACTGAAGCCTCCTCCTGTCAGGCAACCCTGCTGTGACAAGGACTTGTGACAGGATCCTGCAGGTGAGCTGTGGCAGCACAAGGGTGTCATGATCATAAATGTGACCATGTGAATACCAAACAGTTAGGAGGTTGTAACTGCCCAACAGGAGACTACCATCATCATCCTCATCTTCCTCATCATCTCCCGATATTCTACATTGACTACTGAGAGCTTGTCTATACGAGAGGCAAAATATGGATTGATGTGCACTAATGCCATTTCAAAGCAGCTTTGATTTCTCTTAATTTTTTTTTTCCCAAAATCGCAGGCATGTGAAGCTATTTGCTGCTATTGCTGTCCCAACTGGCATGCCTGAGAATCAAGATGCTGGGAGCAAGTGAATTATTCACATGTTTATTTTCTCCGGTTGCTGCTGCTGCCAAACAGTACATTTTTAAAAGAATATTTAAGGTGAGAAAGTGTGGTATTTTGCCTAAACAATTTTTTTTAAAGAAAGAAACCGTGTTTCTTCACCTTAGCACATGATTGCTAAGGCAAAAATCCAACATGGCAGCTCCGGGCACTTGTCTTCTTAGCAAGCTCCGTCCCCTACGCACATATGACCAATCAGCTTCCCACGTCTACTTTCATCATGAATGCAAATGAATGTGAATCTGATTGTCCCAATGAGTGGGAAAGGACATTCCCCTGCTGGGATTTTTAAAACTTCAGGAAAAGCCATGAAGGTGGGGTTTTTTGGTGGATTTGGCCCCCTCCTTGTGAATATGGTACGGGATTCCATTTGGGCAAATTGCATTGTCCTCGAATTTTGCCATATAGACAACCCCTGAGTTACACATGCATAAATAAGTATCATCTCCTGGAATCCCTTCCTCCCCCTCAACCCACCTTAACAACCAGAAGCCACATCAGAGGCCTGTTCAAGTGCTGACCAGGGCACAAGGAGGATAACATTCCCAGCCTCCTCCCACCAATGAATGAGGCTGCCATGAGGAATTGTGATGGGGTCTTGCATCTGATTGTTGCAGCCTTGCTTGCTGGCGGAGAGGGTTAGACACATTGTCCTTCTTGTGCCCCGATTGGCAGATGAATGAACCTCCTTCAGCTGATATGACCGCAGGCTGTTAAGTTGGGCTGGGGGGAGTATTTACATATGAATCTTAGGACCTTATCTGACCAGCATCTGAAGATGCTGTAATTCTGCAAATGAAGATAGCAGGAACGTTGTGACATTACAACACTTATTATCACATGTAGCTGTACTCGTGAGCAAGAAATGCCATGGAATTATCGCATGGTGACCATTGGTGCTTTAAGAATGGGAGTTTACTTCCACAATTTGGCATGGGAGAGATTTCAGCAGTTCTCACGAGGAGATATGAGCATGCTTAAAACTAAAAAAAAACACACCTTAATTAGCAAAGTAAATGAACACACAAGCACTGAAGCAAACCTAATAACGTGCAAACTAAAGGGGACAGTTCATAAAAAGTGTGCCCTGTGCTTCGTTTTCACATTCTCACCAGGATGTTTTCTCACTGAGGACCACCCATTCATACTGTATTCTCGCGATTACACCAGGACATGGTTTTGCACACAGTCAATACTGTGAAAAAAGAGCTATTGACAATCTATTGACAGCGTGTCCCATGAATTGCAAATAACACCTTTTTTGCGGCTGAAGCACAGAGTAAGAACATGAAGATGACAATGTCATGCAATAGTGGGGCCGATTCATACTACCCTGATGTCATAATCTGTGATTTTTGCCACGTCTGATATTGTCCTTATAGTATGACAACACAGTCATACTTAATACAGAGCAGTTACACAACCATAAGCCTAGGTTATGAATCTGTAATTGCAATACAGAATACCAGCTGTTGTTGTTGTTGTTGTTGTTATAATTATCTTGCTCTTTAATCAGTTGCTTGTGGCTGAACAACAGTTAGCATATGAGTGGGGACTGGTCAGCAGGCACACACAGCTCATCTGGTCCCAGTCTTCCCCCCCAACACAGTTGCTGGTAGCTTCCATGTCGGTAGGGCAGTGAATCCATTCTAGGTTTTAGTATGAACTTTAAGCTAACCAAGGCGCTGAACCCTACCTTCCAAAAGAAGTTCAGCATGTTGGATAGCCTTTTTAAAAAGTTGGAACTAAAACCCAGACTGGATATATCACTTCTACTGGCATGAAGGCAGCCATTGCCACACTGGTAAGCTGATGTTCTATCTCAATGGCAGTAATGATATCCAAACTGGGAACCCGTCCACATCGGTACATGTGGAAGCCCATAGGCTTCCTCTTTTGCTCTCTTTCTCTCTCTTCTTCTGCAGAGCGATGAACCCCCTCCTTTTTGACTCTTTCAAAGTGCCTTCCAAAATTTTCAGTGGCTAAAAAATTATTACAGGGAGTGGTGTGAGGAGAAGAAAGGCCCTGCTTAAATAATCCTCCAAATTAGCCACATTTTCGAACATGGTCCTTCCATTTGTCTGCATATTTGTGAATTATTTACAGCACTTTGGCAGAGCCCTATGATATACAGTGGTAATATAGACAAAGCACTCTCTGTAACAGTGACTAATACATCCCAGTAATACAAGGAGATAATTGTATACCAGCAGCAAGCTGGCTTGGTGCAACATACCTGCATCCTTGAGATGCCGGGATTCGAGAATGTTATTCCCCTTAAGGTCCCTGGAGCACATGCATATAAAATCTTCAGATGCTGAGATAACAAATTAACAAGAGGCCTAAATCAGGCATGGGCAAAGTGCAGCCCAGTGGCTTTGGGTGTTCCTCCAAGGGTGTTTCTGGGCTTCAACCATCCCCAACACCTGGCCCTCCCTTTCCAGGAGTGGCAGCTTACCCTTTAAATAGGTTGCAGGGCTTTCCCTGAGAGCCAGCGATACAAAGACTCCCTGAAACAACATCTCAGGCTCAGCCAAATTGATCACCAACAGTGGTCCGCCCTGGCTTCACATCGGGAGGCATGGAGACGCACTATCCACAATGCTGCAGCCTTATTTGAGAACTCACGACGAACAAGTCTTGAAGAGAAATGACAACGCAGAAAGGATCACAACCCAAAAATATCACCCAAGGAGACCTTCTGCTGTGCTTTCTGCAACCGGACTTGTTTATCTCAGATTGGCCTTTTTAGTCATCAGCGCGCTTGCAGAAAGCACGGGATGAGTCCTTCCTGAATCTACGTTTGCGAAGAAAAGCCAGAGAGAGAGAGAGCTTACCCTTTAAATAGGTTGCAGGGCTTTCCCTGAGAGCCAGCATGGTGTAGTGGTTTGAGTGTTGGACTAGGATCCTGGAGACTCTGGTTCAAATCCCTGCTCGGCCATGGAAATCTACTGGGTGACCTTGATCAGGTCATACCTTTTCAGCCTCAGAGGAAGGCAAAGGCCCTCTGAACAAATCTTGCCAAGAAAACCCCATATTAGTTTCTCATTCTTGTTGTTGTTGTTGTTGTTGTGTGCCTTCAAGTCGTTTCTGACTTACGATGACCCGAAGGCAAAACTATCATTGGCAAGATTTGTTGTCTTCCTTTGAGGTTGAGAGGGTGTGACTTGCACAAAATCACCCAGTGGGGGGATTCAAACCCTGGTCTTCAGAGTCCTAGTCCAATGCTCAAACCACTATACCATGCTGGATCTTTAGGTTGGCTTTAATGTTAGTCAGAAATGACTAGTTATGTCTGAAATGAGCAGGATAATATCAGTAGATTTTCCTTGGGTTTTTTTTCTGGGCTGTGAGGAGATTTTCAGACGCGATTTTCGGGTCTATATATTCCAAAACAGCTCCGTTGCTGCCATGCGGCAGCAACGGAGCTGTTTTGGAATATATAGACCCAAAAATCGCATCTGAAAATCTCCTGAGGCTGTGTTCTGGAATAGTTTCCTTCTGATGTTTCGCCTGCATCTGTGGCTGGCATCCTCAGAGATGATCCTTCTCTGAGGATGCCAGCCACAGATGCAGGCGAAATGTCAGAAAGAAACTATTCCAGAACAAGGCCTCACAGCCTGGAAAAAAACCAAGGAAAATCTATGGATGCCGGCCGTGAAAGCCTTCGACGTCACAGGATAATATCAGCTTTTACATATTCCAAAAATTCCTTTCTAAAAAACCATTTTGCCGAATCCAAAATGTTGGCTTTCTGTGGTAGCTAGCTTCTTGAGATCAGCATCAAAGACCAACGTAAGTGAAGGGAGGGGTCTGTTGGCCACAGCTATGTGCCTAAGAAGCTATATTCAGGAAGGGGAGAGGTGAGATGAAGTTAAGCCACACTTAAGAATATCTCAGCAATTAGTATCTTTCTCTCTCTGGAAACACATTTCCTTACAGATGCACTCCTCAGCAATCAAATTTTCAATTTCAGCCTGTGTTTACTGTCCAGTGAGCAATCATTTAAAAAAAAGAAGTTAAGATGCAAGGTACAGAGGTGAGAGAAAGCGTGTGTAGGAAAAATAGAAGTCTTTCAACGTTTGGGGAAACGCTGTTTCTAAATTGGTGCTAAACAGTTCATCTAGTTTGACCCATAACAGAACACACACAAAAAGACTTCATGAACCTCTACCTGTCTCTACCTCTACTGCCCCCTGCTGTCACATTGTTGTTTGTGCAAATTTAGTTGCACTTCATATCCAACACAAACCAGACCCATTCATCCCCAGACCACATCTGATCTGGAGCAGCCCCAGACCAATGATATCTTCACTCAGGTATCCTCTTGAAAGAACTGCAAGAGAGAAAGAGAAAGAACGCTGCCATCCCAGCTTCCTTGTAAAGGCTGAAGTCTCATCTTCATAATTGGATTATGCCTTCACACTTCTGCATTTCTGGTCCAATTAGAGTTGGGTAAGACAATAAATGCACCAGAGCTAGGTAATTATATTTTTGTCAAGTCACAAACTCACTGGCATTTGAATGGAAGAGCACATTGCCACAAGGGCAGGCAGGCACAAGGAACCCGCAAACTCTCTCCCCAGTGGGTAACAAACTGGTCATAAGAAACCAAAACACACCTATCTCCCGGTTGAGGCTGTCCAGTTTGTAGGTTTGGAATCCAACCGGTGCAATTTAAAAATGGCAGTAACCATGTCCAGCAAACTCAGGAACATCCTTACAATAGCGTTGCTGGTTGTGAGCCTTCTTTTGCATCTGTTCCTGCTGCTAATGTTATTTTGATGTTTTGCAAACACAACACACCTCACCTCTACAACATTTGTACTTCTTTCTCATGCTCCGCCATCTCCCTGCTGTTGCATGCCATGTCCCTTCAATCACATATTTAATTTCTAGATTAACTAACCAGCCTTGCTCATAACCTCTTTGCACCAGAAAAAGGGGGGGGGACACACACCTGACCAACGTTCTCTGATCTATGTAAACGGCAGTGGGTGCAGGAATCCCTGATATTAATATCTCTCTCCCTTTTTTGTTGTTTGTGTGTCAATGTTCTCTGGAATTTAATTAAGCAATGTTTTGAGAGCATATTATATATGTTTGAACAATTTCGCAGAGCTGACAATATGAGCTATTGACCTGTAGGAGAGAAGTTAACGCTAATAAATTCTACAAATGCAGATGCTATGCTTTGCTCTTGCCATTTTCATCTGAAACTACAGAAACTCTCCTGTCGATTTGTCATCAGAGGATAGGTTTTAATTAGGCAGGTTTTCCTCCTTTTTTTTCTTCTTCTGGTCATTGTGCTTTTTTAGACATTGCTACAAGTCTGGCAAAAGCTGAGCATCCTTCCACAGTGCTTGGCTGTAATGACTACTCGGTTGGTGGATGACTTCTTCTCTGTAACTGGACAGATGTGTCTGATTTGGGCAAGTTGAAAAGAAAAAAAAAGACACAGGCAGGCTCAACACAAGCCACTTGGGGGAAGACAATACAGGCCTCTAATTCTTCACACACCACCGTTAAGGGGGAGGGCTGTAGATTCCACCCACGTTGCACATCAATGCCACCAGTGCAGGTGTTCAGATGGTGGTACTGCAGCTTTCAATAAAGCAGGGATCTAATGACACTTGGAGCCTATTGAACTAAATGGGCTATGCCCCAGAGCTTTTGGGGGAGGGAGGATATTTGTATGGGCTACAACCCCCAGATGCCATAGCCAACATGGTCACTGTCCATGCTAGTTGGGGGATTCTGGAAGCTATAGTCCAAAAAAGTAATTTTTCCAAACTCTGCAAAATGCACTGATTCCATAGATGGCAGCTTCTTTTGCTCTTCCCTAGAGATGTCAGGGATTGAGCCTGAAACTGTATCTACACTACACAGTTATATTAATTTGATACCACTACAACTGTTATGGCTACATCCTATGGAATCAGCCCAAAATCAGTTGAAAGTGAAAGTGATGTGACATCACTTCTAGTTGTATCAGAGCTGCCAATGTGCCCCCCATGGGTGAAAAATGCCCCCCACATTCCACTACAAGCCATGTTATGTCAGATTTACTGATTTATTACATGGGTCTCCCACCTTTCCTCTATCCTGTTCCTCAATGGCCATCCATGTCTCTTGCAGGAAGTCTCTCACCCAAGTCCTGACCAGATCTGTACCAGCTTTGCATCAGCAGGGTGGCCGCATTATGTGCCTTTCAACCATGATGACTTCCCAATGGGGTCCACTTTGGAACTGTAGTCTGTGCAATGAGGGAGTACCCCTTCCACTCAGCAGGACTCTAGAAGAAGCATGGCCTGTTTAAATGTGCCTTTTCCATGCTTCTCAAAAAAAGCAGCTCAGGGATGCCGGCTCTCCTTTCATGCCTTCCTTTCCACTGTCATCTACACACAGGGTTTGACTGCCGGGGCAATGGGGCAATGGAGCCAGTCCAGGTTTTAAATGAGTTATCCAAAGAGCTGAACCTATTTGGGGACATGGTTCAGCAGCATGGATAACTCCTTTAAACTTTGGGCTAAACCCCAGAGTGGATTCACCACCCCACTGACATTGTGGCAAACATCTGCCACTGCCTACTTCCATTAAACCCCTGCCCAATATGCACCATACCCTACTCTGGCCCTGCCTGCTTGGGAAGGGAATTCCACAGTGGAACTACAAGTTCTAGAATCCTTAAGCCAACTTGTCCAGTTTGGGGGGGGGCGGGCGGACGGACTCGGAGTTACAGTCCAAAAAACATAACTTCTCCAAGCTCTGAGGATTAGATATGGTCATAGAATTATAGAGTTGGAAGAAACCACAAGGGCCATCCAGTCCAACTCCCTTCTGC
Source organism: Gambelia wislizenii (assembly GCA_030847615.1). Taxonomy (NCBI): domain Eukaryota; kingdom Metazoa; phylum Chordata; class Lepidosauria; order Squamata; family Crotaphytidae; genus Gambelia; species Gambelia wislizenii. The sequence continues at coordinate 4,607,254 of JAUMIR010000012.1, forward strand.
CATGCAGGAAGACACAATCCAAGCACTCCCAACAGATGGCCATCCAGCCTCTCTTTAAAAACCTCCAAGAAGGAGATTCCACTGCACTCCCAGGCAGCGCATTCCACTTCTGAACAGCTCTTACTGTCAAGAAGACTCTGTTGGCACAATGACCCTCAGCTGAGATCTTTTGGCTAAAACGGCGACACTCTCAACCTTTCCCAGTTATTCAACACCCTCAACAGTAGCCATGCCTTTGCAAGTTTCTGTGGCCACAGCAAAGAACAGTTTGCCTTTGCATGCAGATTTAAGTCCCCAAACTGTGGCCCTGTTCTAAATCCCTCCCTACAAGTCTTCAAAATATCACAGCAGGTTTTTAATTCTACCAAAAGAAGCGGAGACCCTTCGCACACCATCCAACACACAACAGCTCTTTCAGATGTCATTAGCAAACAGGAGAGCGCCATCTGTTGGTCCATGCCTTTCCTTGGCATACGGGAGCTCTAGGAACACCCATGCATGCCCAAATCCCAAAAATAAAAGCCTTGGTAAACCCATAAACTTCTTCTCTTCCCTTGCAGTTAATGACTCTCACTCCACTCATGGCTCTTGCTTTCCCTGAGCACCTCAAACTTGGACAGCAAAGTCTCCTAATTTAGCATAGCTTTCTCAATCACCAAACCCAATCTAAGACCCTCTCACAGCCGCAGGAGTTTACCGCATACCGTGCAGCTGTGGACAAGTCTACATAGGGACCACTAAACACAGTGTGCAAACACGAATCAAGGAACATGAGAGACACTGCAAGCTGGGACCGGTGTGGCCAAACAACATCAGAGTGTGGTCAAGATGGCAAAAGGAGAGTCTGCAGCAGTCTGCTTTTGCCTCAGCCTACTGGGAAGGGCGAGAGTCCTTGACCTCCATTCCTGTGGAGTTAACAGAGAACAAATTACTTTTGCACTGTGAGCTCAGTTTGCAGCAATGGAAGTAAGCCGAAGAGAAAGAAGAGAGAAAACTGGGACATTTTAAAAGCCACTGGAAAAATGGGATGGCAGGGGATTATTTGGGATTGTCCGTGCCAAATCAGAACAGTTGGAAGGTACTTAATTTTTACCCCTGTAACCAGTGATCTTGATATACCCTCACCAAAAATGATCCTGTCCAGCCACAAAGGTTATCCTTTTGCTTCGATGACAGTGTGGTTTGCATCTGCCCAGGAATTCACGCACTAAATCCCTCTTCCAACGCACTCATTTCTCCCTCCTGGAAGTCTGCACATACCAAGCCTGGCTCCTGTGTCCCTCTCCTCTCTCCCAACTCCCCACCCCAACAACGCTGCAAATGGGGCTGTGCTGTTCCCATTATTTAATGTCTGCAAATGTGCTTTGAAGATGTAAAGTGCTCTTTTCAACGCTAAATATTATTATTAACAACAAAGAAAGGAATGAAATGAGGCAGGCCTGGAGTTCAAACGAGGGCCTCTTTCTTTAAAGCGTGTTAAGAGGAGGGCGGTGGGTGCTTATGAATTTCCAAGGATAGAAGCAATTACCCCCTAGAGTAGGCACACTCAGTGAATTAAAATTAATTGAATGCTAAGGGGGTGGGGAGAATAGAGGGAGAAGGTACCAGCTAAATTTAGTTTCCTGTGGCTGGAAGCTAAGAGGGTTCTTGAAATACCACATAACAGAGGCTCCCTGCTGGCACATCTGCTTCTCCATAAAGACCCTGCCTTCCCTCTGAGAATAACAGCTATCCCATAATGTGCCATCCCTAACACCATGCCTTCAAACCATGTTGGACTAAAAGCCCCATTGTCCTTGGCTGGCATGCCCCCTGGCTATGTTGGCTGGGGATGATGGAAGCTACAGTCAGAGGCAGCTGGTGGTTTCCGTGTTAGTGGTGCAGTGAGTCCACTTTGGGCTTCAGTCTGAACTTTAAAGGAGATAGCCAAGTTGCTGACCATCTGGTAGTTGGTGGTGGTCTCCTATCCAAGTACTAACTAAGGCTGACCCTGCTTAGTTTCCAAGATCAGACAGGATCTGGTACCTTTAGTTTATTTAGGCCCTGGAGGTAACATGATAGCTATCTTTAAAAATATCTGAAGGGATTTCATGTAGAAGCTTGTTTTCTGCTGCTCCAGAGATACATAGAACATAAACCAATGGATTCAAATTACAAGAAAGGAAATTCCACCTAAATATTAGGAAGAGGTTTTCATTTCGTTTTTGTTTTGTTTTTACTGTAAGAACAGTTTGACAGTGGAGTAGATTTTCTCAGAAGGAGGTGACTCTCCGTCTTTGGAGGTCTTTAAACAGAGGTTGGTTGGGCATCTTTCAGGAGTGCTGTAGTTATGTATTCCTGCCTGGCTAGAGGTTGGACTAGATGGCCCTTGTGACCCCTTCCACCTATAAGATTCTACTAGCTGGGCCCAGCCTACCATACACCATTGAAAAACTCCCCAAAAAATGCCTGTTAGACCTCACAACAACCCTGTACGGTAGGTCAGTGGATTTTTAAATTCCTCTTCCCACTCTCAGTGTCTCACAATTTTCCTGAAATTGCTGAGGGTGACTTGCTCTGTTGCCCTGCCACAGCCACTGCCAGTTGACTTTGTAGGTCCTGTTGCAGGCGGCCCATCACCACCGCCACTGCCAGTTGACTGTTTGGTCCCAATCTGGACCACAGATTGAGTGACAGGAATCTGGGCCACAGACTGAGTGGCAGGAGTGGATTGTGAGGTGGAGAGGGAATTTGCATGTGGATGGTGATTGGTTGGTTGTGTTTCCTGAGCAGCCAATCAACACACTGGGAAAGGCAACATACCCAAGAAAATTATATATATAGATGGTTCTCTGATTACAGTGTGGCTTACAGCTGAGTAGGCAGGCAGTGGCTTGTACCAGGAGCCACTGAAAATCCATCAGTAACTCGGCAGCCTTCTTGGAGCTTCTCACCAGTTGGAGAGGTGTTACAACAAAATGATAAATGAGTTGTCGTTCCTGCTGTTGTTGTTTACAGCATCACTATGTGAAATCCCAAAATCTAAATACACCCTTCCCTGTCTCCCCACCCCCCCAAAAAAAAACATTCTTTGTAATAGTAGCATTGGAGGAGAATGTAGAAGTATCTGTTACTGAGCTGGACACAGGAACAATTTTTCAGGAAAATGAAGCACGCTGTCTCATGCTGGCAGATTACAGTGTGATGGGGGGAAATTAGTCATAAGATAGATCTGGTTGCCCAGCTATTTCATTTCCATAAATTAAACCAACACACACTTACACTTGACTTAAAGTAAACTTAAATGCACGGAAAGGAGAATTGCATTTTCTCTTTGTATGCACACGCAAAAATGGCTGATTCTTGCTGACCTGTGATTTTTCTGTTTCCTCCTGCTTAATGTCTTTTCGAAGTTTGCTCTTCTTCGTTTGGTTTAATAGTTGGGAGGGGGGAGTTGTATGCTGTTCAGTTGTTTCCTTCCATTTCTGTACTGGCTGCTTTGAATTTATTCATCAAGAAATGCAGAACATCATTTCCGAAAGGTCCTTTTAAAAATTAAAATCAGAATATCTGTGGCACACTGGTATACCATGGTTCTTTCCATACTAAGCAAGATAGATTTGGCCACTGAAGATGGTTGGGAATTTTGTTTCTGTTTGGGGTTTTTTTGGTGTGTGTGTTTTGTTTTTAGAAGAATCTTCTGCAATTCACACATTTCTTCATGAAGCTGCTGGAGAGAACTTGAATTTTTTTAAAAAAAAATCAAAGTGAAACCAACAGATTCACTCATTCCTGCTAGAAAATTCCAACAAAGCTCCTTTGGAGAGGATGACAGCTCCCAAAATCCCCTAACCAACCTGGATAATTTCAGCACCTAACTACAATCATTCTCCCTTGGATCCACAATTTTCTATTCCGATCTGCCATGTTTCTTCTTGGCGTTTGAACAACTTTCTTCTCAACTGCTGGCTTAGCCATCACACAAACACACACACACACACACACACAGAGGCATCGAGATGCTTTTCTTGAGTCTCTTACCAGAGTTACGTGTGAATCCTCCCCACCAACAGGTGTAGGGGCAAAAGCGAACATATGCCGTTGCGCCTGGCAAGGGTTTGCGATGGAGGGTACTTCTCGCAGGGTCTCCCAGGGCTGTGTTCAGCTGGGACCTGGCAGTGTGCTCAGACACCATCTGGCATTGACAGGCCTGGCACTAGTTCCGCTATTACCCGGATTGATCAGGCAAGCCGACAGATGCCTGTCTTTATTACTATATACAGCTACGCTCCTCCACTCGGCCAGGTTTTACTATAACATAAAAAGGAGGAAGAGAGGGAGAGGGAGAAAAAGACAGTGTCTTTAAGACTTACTGTTTTTTATTTTGGCACAAGCTTTCATGGCTATAAACTCACTTCTTCAGATGCAGTATGGAGTGATATTAAAGCCTCAGGTACAGAGCATATTTATATAGTTGCAGGAGTAGGATAGAATGTAATTTTTTAAATAATAGTTTTTATTAGTTAAACATGCAATAAAAACACTGAATACTTTAAGACAGTAACACAACCACTACAGTCATCACACACACACACATATCTATGCCTACAGAAATACCTACATATACACATACATACAAATGTGCTAAAATAGATTCCAACCTTCCCGCCATATACTTTCTAACATCATAGTTTTCTATTTGCTTCCTCTACATTACTATTACTAGGATGGAGGACCATCGCCTCCCCAAAATAGTACTCTACGGTGAACTCACCACGGGTCAGCGTAAGAGGGGCGCTCCAAAAAAGCGATACAAGGACTCCCTGAAACAACATCTCGGCCAAATTGATCACCAACAATGGTCCGCCCTGGCCTCACATTGGGAGGCATGGAGACACTCTATCCACAATGCTGCAGCCTTATTTGAGAACTCACACCAAACAAGTCTTGAAGAGAAATGACAACACAGAAAGAATCACAACCCAGAAACATCACCCAAGGAGACCTTCTGATGTGCTTCTGCAACCAGACTTGTTTATCTCAGATTGGCCTTTTTAGTCATCAGCACGCTTGCAGAAAGTATGGGATGAGTCCTTCCTGAATCTTTGTTTGCGAAGAAAAGCCGGAGAGAGGAGAGACTAATACATCACTAAATACCTATAACCTATTACTACATCCTATTTCTTATTATCATCAGACAAAGACAAAATAATTCCTAACTGTTAATTCACATTCCTGTCAAAGGATAGAATGTATTAGGATGCAGAAGGATGCAAGTTATATCCCTTGCCCTAAATTTACAAAAGGTTGGGCAAGGCAATACAGTTGTCCCTCCATATCCACGGATTTGGTATCCATGGATTTAAGTATTCACAGCTTGAAAATATTCTTTAAAAGATAATAATCCAAAAAGCAAACCTTGATTTTGCCATTTTATAGAAGAGACACCATTTTGCTATGCCATTGCATATAATGGGACTTGAGTATTCACAGATTTGGGTATCCACAGGGGGTCCTGGAACCAAACCCCAGCGAATGTGAAGGGACAACTGTACAGGTCTTCCAGATCTGTACAGTGGTCAGTTAGTATGGACATGTGAAAGCAATCAATCTGCTTACCAAAAGTCAGTTTCCCTGTGTTCAAAACTCTCTGTGAGAAGATTCCTTTTGTTATATGTGAGGACTTGTATTAATATATGTAGTGCACCACGAAGCCATTGTCTTTGTTTATATCTCTGCTAAAAGATTCAAATTTGTGAATATAATTCAGTTCAGCTGTTTCTCTTTCTAGTCTTCCTTTATAATCTTCTTGTTCAAGGACTGCAGCCTGTAAATCCCTTATTGTATGTCCAGGAAGGATGAAATGTTCTGCCACAGGTTTTTGGATATTGCTATTTCTATTGTCAGCTTTGCATCCACTTATCCTCTTGTGTGTACACACTGTTCTATTTCTCCAACACAGAGTATAGAGGAGCATTACTGGCATAGGATGGCATATATCACATTGGAGAAAGAGCAAATAAATGTGCCTCTGATGTTGTGGGTGATGTTATTGGCCCCTGTAATCTTTCTCCTAGAATAGATGCAGGGACAGAGTTGGCATCTGGGTTTGTGGCAGGGTCTTTTCCCTGTATTACCATCCATGTTATGCATCCTGTTGTAAGCGAGTAGTTGTTTATGATCTGAAGGTTGTCTGTAGACCAATAAAAGTCTTACTGTGTGGCTTTACAACAGCCTTATCTGAGCAAGGGATGGAGGGTGGAAAAAATTCAAAAGGTGATTTGGGGCTAAAGTAGGGTGACGTTGATCTTGGATACATTGCTCTTGCTTAGCCTAAACCACCCCCCAGGTAAGGATATGCAAATCAACCAAGCCTGATTTTGAGGAGATTCTCTATTTCTACCTTGAAGCTCTTTCAGACTTATATCCATACTGGATCGTTAGGTTCTATGTATATTCATATGCATTTTTATCAACTTAGGATGCATATACAGTCAGACCTCTGTATCCACAGAACTAATATCCATGGCTTCAGTTATCCACAGGACCCAAAACAGGGACACATACCATAGAGACATCCTAGAAAATGCCTAGAGAGCTGTCCTCTCTAGACATAGTCTAGGTCCTCCAAGGCAACTCTATGGTATTTTTTTACCGGAAATCCATTATTTTAATAGGGTTCTCTGTTATCTCAATTTCCACTATCTGTAGTAAGTCCGGGAACCAAACCCCCGCAGATATGGGGGTCTGACTGCATTTTTAAATGTGTACATTTTTGGCTGGCATCCTATTGGTGAGTCACAATTAGAGTGGACCTATTCAATCAATTGTTGAGTGGTGACTCAACACATTGGTAAATTCCATTGATTCAGTGGGACTACTCTAGACTATCAACAGGATTTAGGCCATTATATTTATTTACAGTTGTCCCTTTACATTTGCGGCTTTGACTTTTGCGGTTTTACGTATTCGTGGAAATTCCTTTCCCCCCCCCTGCTCCCCCCAACACAGTCTCTGAGCATTTAAGGAGGAAAATTTCCTGCACACATACACACACAGGGAAGATCCCAGCAAGCAAGTACCCCCCCCCACCAGCCTCTGGGCATTTAAGGAGGAAAGAAAATGACAGCCCCATGCTGTGAGCAGGCAAGCAAAGTCCCCCCCTTGCCACTCCCCTCTCTGTGTCTTAACAAACTGAATTGCTTCTTTAAAACTCACATTTCACCCCATGTCTCCTCATGGCCCAAAGAAAAGCACAGCTGCATGCTTGCCACCCCCTCTCTGTGTCTCAACAAACTGAATTGCTTCTTTAAAACTCACATTTCAAACCTTTCCTACACACATTCACACACAGGGAAGGTGTGGGTGGCATCTCCCAGCAAGCAACTGACTAAGACTCTGAGCATTTAAGGAGGAAAGCTTGTGTGCTCACAGTATGGGACTGTGCTTTCCTTTCTGCCAGCAAGAAGCTTTCCTCCTTAAACCCAGCTCAGAGGCTGAGTTGCTGGGAGATGCCACCCGCACTTTCCCTGTGTGTGAATGTGTGTAGGAAAGGTTCGAAATGTGAGTTTTAAAGAAGCAATTCAGTTTGTCGCTGTGCTTTACTTTGGGCTATGAGGAGACATGAGATGAAATGTGAGTTTTAAAGAAGCAATTCAGTTTGTTGAGACACAGAGAGGGGGTGGCAAGCATGCAGATTTTCTTTTCTTTGGGCCATGAGGAGACATGGGGTGAAATGTGAGTTTTAAAGAAGCAATTCAGTTTGTTAAGACACAGAGAGGGGAGTGGCAAGGGGGGGCCTTTGCTTGCGTGCTCACAGCATGGGGCTGTGCTTTTCTTTCCTCCTTAAATGCTCAGAGGCGGGGTCAGTTTCCGTGTGTGTGTGTGTGTGTGTGTGTGTGTTTAGGAAGGGCTCCTTGTTAAACCCTCAGAGACTGCTTTTATTCATGGTTTTTTCATGTTCATAGAATCATAGAATCATAGAATTGCAGAGTTGGAAGAGACCACGAGGGCCATCCAGTCTAACCCCCTGCCATGCAGGAAATCACGATCAAAGCATCCCCGACAGATGGCCATCCAGCCTCTGTTTAAAGACCTCCAAGGAAGGAGACCCCACCATGCTCCGAGGGAGCGTGTTCCACTGCCAAACAGCTCTTACTGTCAAAAAGTTCCTCCTCATGTTGAGGTGGAATCTCTGCTCCTGGAGCTTGCATCCATTGCTCCGTGTTCCAGTCTCTGGAGCAGCAGAAAACAAGCCTGCTCCATCCTCAGAGTGACACCCCTTCAAATACTTAAACAGGGCTATCATATCGCCTCTTAACCATCTTTTTTCTAGGCTAAACATACCCAGCTCCCTAAGTCTCTCCTCATAAGGCATCGTTTTGTGGGGGTCTTGTTCCCGTAAGCCCCGCGAATGTGAAGGGACAACTGTATGTCCTTTCTTTTCCCCAGTTTGGGATTCAAGGCAGCTTACAAGAGATAAAATACACACACATTGTTAACATGGGGGGGGGACACAAATTAAACGATAATTAAACTATCAGGGAGTTGTGTTGCTGTTGGCCTTCAAGTCACCTCTGACTTATGGCAACCCTCTGGTGAAACTATCACAGGGTTTTCTGGGCAAGATTTGCTCAGAGGGGGTTTGCCATGGCCTTCTTCTGAGGTTGAGAGAGTGTGACTTGTTCAAGGTAACCTAGTGCATTTCCATGGTTGAGTGGGGATTTGAACCCTGGTCTCCCGGAGTCCTACTCAAACCGCCGCACCACAGTGGCTCTCACACTTACTGCATATCCTCCACCATTTTGCATATGAAAACTGGGACATATATGGCCAAGAAACGTCAAAGTGTGGTCAAAAGATTGTAGGCAAAAGTTATTAATGTTTTTAATTTTTTTGTTTAAAACACAAAACAGTAAATTTTGGAAAAATAAGACAACAAATATATATTACATACAAATCACCTAAATCTACATACAAAAACACAAAAGACAAGAACAGCAAAGCAAGAAAACAACATATACTATATTTAAGCTAAAAACACCCAACTCAGAAGAACTCAGTGGCACAACTCTTTATACAATCAAGCTTCAAAAAAAGAAGATTTCTATCTAACTGTCCCAATTTGGCAGGGAACAGTCCTGGTTACTTCTCTGCTGTCCCACCTTTTCAGCTGCTTTTAAAATGTCCCCGTTTCTTCTTCTCCCCCACTTTTGTCCTCAGCTTACTTGAGTTGCTGCAAACTGAGTTCAAATTGTAAATGTCGTTTGTGCTCAACTAACTCAGCAGAGGGGAGAGGGCAGAATCTTTTCCTTCCTTCCCAGGAGGCTCTGGCAAAAGCAAACTGCTGCAGCCTCTCCTAGCTTGCCTGTTCTTCCTCATTAATAATGTTTGCTATCTTGACCTGATGTTGCTTGGCCACAAACAGTTGTTTTCATCTGCAAAATGTTGGAGGGTATGTCACAATCACATCCCATTGTGACAGCAAAGCCTGCTTTGTGGGCCTCAAAGGAAGATTCCCAACTAGGAGCAACTGGAAGAATAGCTGAAGAGCTGTTTTATTTGTTCTCTGTATCCTGAGTTATGCTCTGTTTTTTTCCCCTTCCTTTCCTTTCCTTCCCAACATACCTTCCTTTTGCTTGATTGCTCTTTGCTTGGCCCTGGGACGTCCGCGGCTCCGTCCAAAGCACAATGCTTTACTCAGATGCTCAAAACAGATCAGAGCAGATATGAGCAGGAGAATGATGCGTGATGCTTTTATTTTATTATCTGCATTGACGACTGCCTTCCCTAAATCTAGAGCTGGGTAAAAATGGGTGCATTCAAAGCACCATCTCCAAGAGATAGAACAAGGCCAGTTACCAATGAAAAGATACTGTATATGCACGAGCATGCACAAAGCTTCGTTGACTGTCTCTTAAATCTTTCATGGATTTCTAATGGCATGCAGCTTTACTGAGCAATTGGACTCCCCAAATTCAGTTCCTCGAATGTTGTTTTTAATTGTCCCCACCACACTATCTGCCCAACCCCAAGAAAATGGCTTTATCTCTGCCTAGTAATGTTTGAGTCAGGTTTCTCCCAGTGCTGTCATTCCCAAGGTAGAGGGCTTAGAAAAGCACTGTTTCCCCCCATCAGTCACCACTGGATTCCTCCCAACGCCACGTAAATAATTCAGGCACGGCAGCAGCATTGCTGGTGTTGCTCCTTGTTTGGAGGCGCAGATCTGGTGCCAGGAAACTTGGGAAAAGGGCCCAATAATAATGTACCCATCCAAAGTAATTAAAGTGCATCATTACATATAAATTTGTAATTAAACACTTTAACGTAATCATCCCACCCAGCATGATTCCTGATGAATTAATTAAAAAGAACTCCAGAAATTAATGTGTTTTCCTTGTCGGTATGGTTGCACCAGCCCGAGCCATCTCCCGAACTCTTTCTGCAGCATGTTGTGAAGTAATTAGAGCCGTACAGGGGGACCAGGGAGCCCACAAGTCGGAGAGGAGAGAAAGAAGGAAGGGAAGGTGTGTGTGTGAGAGAGAAAAGTGTGCTGTGAAAGCAAACAGCTGAAGGGGTCAGCAGTCCCACAATGAACTTCTGAAGGAAGTAACAGTCATGTTTGCAGGGAAGGGGTCAGCTTGGGATAGCCCCTTTTTTGTTTTGGACTACAGCTCCCAAAATCCCCAGCCATCGTCCTCTACAGAGTGAGAATCAGAGTCCAAAAATGCTCCCAAGTTCTGACCCAGAAGGCTTGCAGTGGAAGCCTTGATTGTGTATTCCTGCATGGCAGGGAGTTGGACTGGATGGCCCTCATGGTCTCTTCCTATGATTCTATGATCCCATGTCCACTGTAAAGAGGGTTACCAGCTCAGCATCATCCCCAGCCCTGAAGTTTCCAGACTGGGACCAGGACCTGAGGCCTAGAGATGGCCCCTAAGATGTCATTACGCACTATTCCTGTAAGACAGAGGATTGGGCTAGATGCCCCTTGTGGTCTCTTCCAACTCTTATGATTCTAAGTACCAACCACTATTGCTCACTGCACATCAATGAAACACACCCATACACACATATTTACACACACACATAAACACTGAAAATATTTTCCTGTTTGGAAATTAAGGCAGAAATCTTAGCTGAAGGGACTGTTACCAGATGGGATAAGGGACATTTCATCTCACTGACTTGCTTCTAGCCTCAAGGTGGATGCCAAGGGGAGTGGAGAGTGAGCCCTGGCACTACAATGACTGTGAGGGAAGGAGATAAATTAACTAAGTAAATACATAGACTCACACCCCTCCAAAAGAGTTGTATGATGCAGCAGAAAAATCAATTGAACCTTGCAAGCTGCTGCCACTGTACTAGGTGAGCTAGACATTTGCCCCCAGCCCTCTCCTCTTATGAGACCCCCACCCCAAACTGGAGAATTTGCAACCTTATCTCCCGTCTGAAGAGGACTCTGAAAACTGGAGACTCAGGACGAGGCCCAGAAAGCTGGCAACCTTAGCTGCAAAGGTTTCTGGGTAAGTTGCAATTCTCCGCTTTGCTACATTCGACCCATACTATCTGCGTGGGTCTGTCTTGCTAAGGAACCCTCTGCCTTTGTTCAGAAACTTTTGCTTAGGGTGGCCGCTTTTTCATTCTTCAAAAGGGAAAGAAAAAGCAGGAAAAGAGGATGAGGAAATGGATGACCTCAAAAGACAAAAGAAGACACTCCTCTGCATAAATCATTCAGATTCCCATGGACATAAATCTCAAAGTAATGAGTATCAAGAGGAATATAACACACCTCACTACAGTGGGGAAGACTATGGACATTATTAGACGTGGCAAAAATCACTGGATTATGACACCAGGGTAGCGTGAACAGGCCCCGCTATTGCACGATATCATCATTTTCATGTTCTTACACCATTCTCCAGCTGTGAAAAAGGCATTATTTACAATTCATGGGACAAGCCTTCAACAGCACTTTTTAACACTATTCATTGTGTGCAAAACCACGTCCCATTGTAATTGCGAGATTACATCATGAATGGGCGGTCCTCTTTCCCACCTCCCCATTCCCAGCAAGAAAACATCTGGGTAAGAATGCCAAAACAATGCACAGGACGCTCTTTTTATGAACTGTCCCATTGAGTTTCTATGTTTTTATGTTTGTCTCGGTGCTTGTGTGTTCATTTACTTTGTTCATCATTAAGGTTTTTTTTGGAGTTTTAAACATGCTCGCATCTTCTCACAAGAACTGCCAAAATCTCACCCATGCCAAATCGCTGAAGTAAATTCCTGTTCTTAAAGCGCTAGTGGTCACTGTGCAATGATTCCGTGGTGTTTCTTCCACGTGATTACAACGACGTGCAACAATAAGTGTTATAATGCTGCGATGTTCCCACTATCTTCATTCGCAGAATTACTGTGTTTTTAGATGCTTATAATAATAATACTTATAGAATCATAGAATTGCAGAGTTGGAAGAGACCACAAGGGCCATCCAGTCCAACCCCCTGCCATGCAGGAAATCTTGATCAAAGCATCCCCGACAGATGGCCATCCAGCCTCTGTTTAAAGACCTCCAAGGAAGGAGACCCCACCACACTCTGAGGGAGTGCGTTCCACTGCCGAACAGCTCTTACTTTCAGAAAGTTCCTCCTCATGTTGAGGTGGAATCTCTGTTCCTGGAGCTTGCACCCATTGCTCTGTGTTCCAGTCTCTGGAGCAGCAGAAAACAAGCCTGCTCCATCCTCAGCGTGACATCCCTTCAAATACTTAAACAGGGCTATCATATCGCCTCTAAACCGTCTTTTTTCCAGGCTAAACATACCCAGCTCCCTAAGTCTCTCCTCATAAGGCATGGTTTCCAGACCTTTCACCATTTTAGTCACCCTTTTTGGACACTTAGTCATTTATTACCCGCCTCTCTCATCAGAATTGGGGTGGGTACAACAACACAGTAATACAAATACAATGTAACACAGTTAATCACAGATGCTAGTCTTATAATGCCCTAGTAGGTGTCTTCCAGAGACTAGGAAAACTTCTAAATCTGTTTTGTTGTGTTTCTTTCAATCTCACCTGCATTTTCTTCTCATCCTAATTTCATATTAGGATGTATGAATTTGTGATTCTCCCTCGCAGCAAAATCCTTGCATATTGTGGTGAATATTTTTCCTAACATAAGCACTTTTTAGAGCTAGTGTGCTGTAGTGGTTTGAGTGTTGGACTAGGACTCTGGGAAACCAGGGTTCAAATTTCCACTTGGCCATGGAAGCCCACTTGGTCACCTTGGGCAAATCACACCCTCTCCGCCTTAGAAGAAGGCAAGGGGGGCAAACCACTTCTGAACAAACTTTGCCCCCCCCCAAAAAAAACTCCTTTTTCACTTTAGGGTCACCATAAGTCAGAAATGACTTGAAGACATACAGCAACAACAAAATCTTTGCTGTACTTTGAGAAGGTTGGCAGAACCAGCAGCTCCAGTTATGGAAAATCTATTTGAGGATTGGAAGGGTCACTCATGAGATTTATGTTGGTTGTGTAAAGGTTGTGAACCTTACAACCCATGCCAACGCTTGGGAAAGTGACTTTTGGAAAGACTGTATCTCCCAGAATCTTTGGCCATCTTGGCTCATGGCCATGCTGACTAAAGTATTCTGGGCATTGTGGTCTAAAAAGCTGCTTTTCCTATTGGCTTATCTATACAGAGAAAATACTCCTCAAAGAATTCAAGGGGAATATAATTTGTCTTAATGAGATCTCACATCAATCCGCCATATTTAGAAGGAGGGGCTCCAAAAACACCAAATACTCCTTTGTGGCTTTTTGCATATATTTTTTTTAATTCTGAGAGAAATGCACATTCCTACTTGTTGAGGCAATGATTTGCTTCGATGCACATTCCCAGTAAGAATGGAAGTGGAAAGCTGATTGGTCAGATGTGTGCAGGGGGCAGAGCTTGCTAGCAAGGCAAGTGCCCCGAACCACCATGTTGGATTTTCACCATAGCAAGCATGTGCTGAGGTGATGAAACAGCCTTTGTTCTGTTGATTTAAGCAAAATATCACACTTCCGCACCTTGGATATGCTTTTTTTTTTAACTGTTTGGTGGTGGCAACTAGAGTCCATAAAAACATGAGTAATTCACTTGCACCAATGATCTTGATTCACAGGCATGCCCATTTGAACAACAAATGCATATGGCTTCACTTGCCTGCAACCTTGAACAAAAAAAACATGGACAAATGAAACCTGCGGGGAATTAGCATTAGTGCGCATCAATCCCCATTTTATAGCCTCGTATAGGTAAACCTTAGTTCAGTATCAGCCTTCCCCAACCTGCTGCTCTCCAAACGTGGTGGAGTGCAACTCCCATCATCCCACCCAGCATGGCCTCTCCAGAGGGATGTGTGGGCAAAAGCTTCCCACCCCAGTTTCTCCTTTCTTTGATTGCATGGGCGCCTCACACATACACATGTCAACTCGCTCCTCACAGCTGGCAGTCGGAGGCTACTTTTGAGGTGCATGAACCAGGACAAGCCCCGGCAGAGCCCAGCTGGGGAAAGCTGGTGGAACGAAGCCACGTTAATTATTCCTCAGTGGGGTTCCCCTTGTTTTAACATTACTTTCAGCGCCATCCAGACATGTCACTTCATGGAGTTCTGCTTTGCCACCTGATCTTCTGTGCACAACAGAGCCTGTTTGCAGACTGTTAAAGTGTGGAAGAGCCAAAAACCTTAGCACTGGTGTCTCACATAGGGAACATGGTCCAAGGAGCTGAGGGATGCTGTCCCTGCCACATGTCCTAAAGGGTTTGGTGCCATTGCTTCCATCTTTATCTTGTCATTATTTATTAAAATGTTTATATCGCACCCTATAGCCAAAGATCCCAGGGCAGCTTACAATCAAATCAATAAATATTAAAAATATTTTTTAAAGATGCAAAATACCTGAAACCTTGTTTTCTGCTGCTCCAGAGACTGGAACATGGAGCAATGGATGCAAGCTCCAGGAACAGAGATTCCACCTCAACATGAGGAGGAACTTTTTGACAGTCAGAGCTGTTCGGCAGTGGAACGCACTCCCTCGGAGCATGGTGGGGTCTCCTTCCTTGGAGGTCTTTAAACAGAGGCTGGATGGCCATATGTTGGGGATGCTTTGATCGTGATTTCCTGCGTGGCAGAATGGAGTTGGACTGGATGGCCCTCGTGGTGCAGGCAATGAGAGATGGCTAGCTTCTATGTCTGTGGGATGGTGAATCCACTCCATGTGCTACTGTCAACGTCTAAAGGATCTATCCAAGGTTCTGACCATGATTCCCAAATAGATGCAACATCTTGGATAGCTCCTGTAAAGTCCAGGATAAAACATGGAGTGGATTCACAATCCCACTGGGGAAGACAGCCCAGAACTTTTACTCAGCAACTGTTTGTGGGAATGCACAAACTTTTGTTGCTGGCTGTACTACAGGATCAAGAGACAACTGGCACGCATGAATCAAAGGACACGGGGATAAGGATGTAGATCCTTGACTATTTTATCCTTGCATGCAGGGACACATAATTACAGTAGCTTTCTCCCTGCTTTGGGGAAAAACAAATATTCCCCCATGGTATACTCTCACTATTTAAATGACCAAAAATGATGCGGAAGAATTATTCTGTGTCGAAAAGCATATCAGGATTTTTTGTGTATGCAGAAACATGTTTCCTGTGCAGAAAAAAAAAATATTTTCTGGGTAGGAAACAACGTTTTCTGCATAGAAAACAGAGTGTTTTTTTTAAAAAAAAAAAAGGAAAAAGGGTTTTGTGCAAATAAATCATGTATTTTTCAACATGAAATGATTCCTCCACAACACTTCTGGACATTTGAAGACAGGGTGAAAACTGTGCAAGATCCTCGTAGAATCCCAGAATCCCAGATTTGAAAGATGTCCCCTAGCCCATTGAGTCCAATCCCCTTCTCAGTGGAGGAACTCCAGCTAGAGCATCCCTAGTAGGTAGCTGTCCAGACTCTTTTTAAAGATGTCCAGAGAAAGAGATCCCACCACCTCTCTAGGGAATTGGTTCTTCTCTGAACCTGGTCCAAACATGTCTATATCCTTCTTAAAATGAGATACCCAGATCTGAATACAGGACTCCAGTTCAGCCCGGGCTAGGAGAAAATATTATGGGACAATTACTTCCCTTGACTTAGGGAGATCACGGTTCCATTCACTATGGCTCTATGGGTCTTCCCAGTGGGGTTTCCTGGACTGTTGGGGACCCCATTTTTCAACCCAGGAACAAATAATAATGAATATTCATTCCATCAGAGAGTACATTCACCTTGCAAGATGCATCACTACATTTTGGGCAATAATGCCCATCTACCATTCTACCAGACGGTGACCAAGCTATTGGTGAGAAACCAAGCAGCAGCCATGGACTTGGCCATAGGTCTCAGTGATACTAGAAATAATCTGTAGATTGGGTTGATATTTGCCATTGGCTTTAAGAGGGAACCCTCCGGAGTTGGATGGGGTTTAGGGGGAAAGCCTTCTCATTGTCTCAGCTCTCTGAGGCAAGAAGGGGACCCCCATTCCTTGTCCTTCCTTAATCCCCCAAAGCACAATTTACCTTTCGGAGCAGGTCCAAGATGTTAATTAAGATAAATCTACCTCAATTTTGAGATTCTCTTATCATGTAATTTATCAAAATTATGTTAATTATTTCTGTAGGGCAGCAAAATTATTACCTCTTCCGTGTCTGATTTGTATTAATATTCATAATTTAATAATTCGGCAGCCAAGCCATCTGGTTCAGGGAGCCGCGTCAGTTCCCTCCCTCTGCTCCAGCCAAAAATATTTCATTGCTTGCGTGTGCGCACTCTCTCTCTCTCTTTTCCTTCCTTCCTTGTTTGAGACCAGAATATCCCCTGTGGCTACAAAACCAAAAGGAAAAGAAAAAAGAGGCTCCCATTTCCACAGCTGGCTACTAAAAAAACCCTGCTTCCCGTTCCTGACCTTTGACCTCTGGATAGGGTAAGGTACGCATTGCACTTTACACCTGTAAAAAGCAAAGAAGATGGATTGAATCCCCCCCACCATGTTTTTTTTTTCCAAATCTCTCCACAGCACCCCTGTCACACCCGTTCGGCTCAGCCCTGCAGGTGAGCGTAGCTGAATTGACATTTTCCACACTTAGTGATTTTTACACTGTAATTTGACATAATTAATGCCTACATTACTGCTGATAATTTAGCTAGTTAATTAAACTCGGAGGAGATAATTAAGGAGAGGCTACTGCTCGGACTGCTAATTGTTTTTGTCATTATTCGAGGCCGCCCGACAGCTGTTGGCTGAGTCATCCTCTTTTTTTTTGGTTGTCAGCTGACAGGGAAGGGGGGTGGCCCTTGTGTGACCACGTGGCACCTCCAAATGGGGCACAAGGGGGGCGAGGCTGGGCACCCCGGCAAATACTTGCCAGCCGGTTCCTCTAGGCCCAAAGTATGAAGAGCGGAGGAGGAAGAGGAGGAAAGGGCCTTTCTGCCGCCGCCCCCCTGAGCTGGATGGGAGCCAACGGCCGGGGTGCCACACGTGCCCATCCGAGCTTGAACAGCTGAGCTGGCCACTCGGCAACTTCTGTGTACAGATGGCCTATGAATATTCACACGGCCGGCCTCAGGATTTCCCCCTGTCGAGGTGGCACATGGAGGAGATTTTTTGTTGCCTGAGCGCACGGTTGAGGTGTTGCCACACACTCTTGCGTGTGTATGTGTGTATGTGGCACATGTTCTTTATCTCTGACCAGGGAGTAGCATGGAATGAGCTTTGACTTGGGGGTGTTCTTTGGGTCAAACTACAGCTCCCAGAATTGTTCGTCGTTTAATCAAACCATAAAACCAGAAGAGAATTAAAACACTGAGAAATGTCAGTAAAATATATATGGAGAGAGAAATAATTTGGAAACACAATTAAGCCTGGTTGCATGACAAGCAACACCTTCTTCTACCCAACCATTAAAGGCACAGGAGCCCTCTCCAGTTTTCACTCTGGCAACCCTAATGACCACTGATGTTGTAGTGGAGCCAGAGATCACAGCGTCAAGATGCCATGATATTGTGATTAGCAGGGAATATGATGTCCATGGTCATCCACTCTCCTCAAGTGTCCCTGTCCCCTCTGTGCTTAGCTGCCCACTTCATAGTCACTGGAGACAGGGAAGACTGGATTTTCTGAGAAATAGTAGCACAACCTCCTTTCATGTGATTTGGTCTTTGAATAGACTGAATGGGTGATTAAGGGTCATTAGCTCTGGCGAAGGTGAAAATGGATAGAAGTGGTTTGCTGATATGAGTCAACTCAGCTCACCTGCATTTTTTTGCTTTTCTCTGGCTGTCATGATAAGTGCACATAGTCCAGAGGCTGGCTATGAAACTCATCTCAGCATAGTATAAATATCTGCTAGCAAAGTTATGTTACATTAACACTGTGTAATGTTTGCACTGAATACCACTGTAATGCAGCACGTGAGAAATGGTGAATGTGTGCAGCCATTACAATGTGCAATACACAGAGATAGTGTGCCCATGCGCTGTGTGCATGGATGCATTACTCTGTGTGCATTGTTGTGGCCTACAAAAGAAACATTTTCCAAACTGTGGGAGCAATCATATTTGAAGGACCCTTCCGAACCTGCCTACATTTTGAGACCTGCTGGGGAGGCCTTGCTCTCTGTCCCACCACCACTGCAGGTATGTCTGGTGGGAACATTGGAGAGGGCCTTCTCGGTGGTTGCCCCCAGGCTCTGGAACTCCCTTCCCACAGAGAGGTTAGACTTGTACCCTCCCTACTCTCTCTTCATGAACAAGTGAAGACTCTTCTGTTTGAACAGAAGGCAGAGGACTGATTCTTTAGGCAGGACAGGCCTTGTACAATGTACTAGATCAGTGGTTCTTAACCTTTCTTTACCAGGGACCCCCTTTAAATATCTTTTGTTGCTGTGGACCCCCAAGACTTCACTCACGATTTAAAACAACAACAACAATACCTGATAATAATAGTACAATTAAACCATCCATGAAACCTTCCTTCAGAGGCACTGGAGGGAAGACTTTTCTATTGCTTCTTCCTCTAAGTTTATGGCTGGAGTGGATCGAATGGCAATGTGCAAGCCAAGCCAGGCAGCCACCCTTTGCCTTGGCTCTTGTCAAATGGATGCTCCACTGCAGGCAGGAGGTGGGCCAAGCAGCCTTCAAGCCTTCACAGACCCCCTGTGAGGACATTGCAGACCCCTGGGGATCCCTGGACCCCAGGTTAAGAACCACTGTACTAGATTATTGTTATTGTTATTGTTGTTGCTGCTGTTGTGTTGTTGTTGTTGTGTTTTTGATGGTTCATGTTTTTAACTGTTTTTAAAGGGTTTTTTTAATAGTTTAATCACTTTCTAACTTTGCATTTTGTGAAATTTTAACTTAAAAAAATCTGTTGTAAGTCACCTTGAGTCTTGAACTGGCAATGAAAAGGCGGGAAGTAACAACAAACAACAACAAACACTATCATCACCATCACCACCCCCTACCTTGTCCTGGGTGACAGCAGCTGGCCTCTGTTGCAACAGCAGCTCCAAACGGACGACAAACATTTCTGTCTCTGCTTCTCTTTGGCTTGCGCAAGCATATAGGCACGCATGTATTTTGGAGAGGGGAGGAGGGAGTTGTAATTGGACATGAACCAATTTTGTCAGGAACACAGATAAAGACCTAATTACAAGATAGACCGAAGGTGAAAACAAGGCCCAGGACACACGATACAAGACCGCAAAGGCTCCAAAGGAACCGATACGGGGATATTAGCTGGGCTGTTGATGCTCGTTGGAGGACGAGGAGTCCTTTCTGGGCACAGCAGCGTTGCTCAGTTGGAAGGAAAGGACCACCATTGAGAGAGAGGTTTTGGTGGACTCATATAAGCTGCCGCCTTTCACCTACAATCCGGATAACAAAGGGATGGGTCTGAGAGGTGAGGTGTTTGGGTTAGGATTCAGAACAAGGGTGGGGAAAAGCAAGCCTTAGTCTGTGTATGGCCCCCAAAGTCATTTCTATGGCCCCAAGGGTCTTCTAATACCCCCACAAAATTTGAGGAAATTGTCCAAAATCCCTTCCTAAGCCCCCTGGGCATCTTGTACCCCAAAAATATCCCTGGGGGTGGGGAGAGAAAAGATGCTGAAATGTGGGACACGGGGGACATTTTTGGCACAATTTTTCAAGAAAAATTGGAAGGAAAAAGTGGAGTGGTACAGCCCTCCAAGGTCTGGGGAAATCAATGCAGCCGCCCACCCAGTCCCTGGCAGTTGGCCACCTCTGATTTAGAGCAACATTAAATCCACTCCAAGTTTTGGTTGATGCAATTTGCTGTCAAGTTGACTTTGGCTTATGGTTACCCTAAGAGTGGGAAATCTCTGAAACATCCTCTTATTAACACCCCTGCTCACCTCTTGCAAGCTCAGGGCAGCCGCAAGGCTTTCTTGATTATTACATCAATCCGCTTGTAAGGTGGTATTTCTCTTTCTTCTACTGCCTTCCACTTTCCCAAGTATTATCCTCTTTTTCCAATAAGTCTCATTGTCTCATGATATGTCCAAAGTATGGCAGCCTTAGCTTAGGGCTCAGCTAGATGGGAGAATTAATCGTGAAAAAATAGCACCTTACCTCCCTATCACAGCAGTGTTTGTTTGTGCCCACGACTCATTGGAAAAACCGCTGGCATGGAAACTTGGCTGAGTTTGCAGTTTACACGGAGCATGTCCCCGAAAAAAGATGGTGTCCACAAGTGAATTGCCTCCTGAAAATCTCCCTTCATTCTCCCCTCCCTTTTTGTTCTTTAAATGACAGATGCAGAAGACTTATTTTCCGCTTTTAAAAAGCTTTTTTTTTTCTCTGCCGTTTGAACGATCATGCACATGATCATTCACCTACAAAAAAACATCAACAATGACAACTCTGGCTGCTTTGTCCCTTGCAAGCCCGTGCCCGCTGAGGTCTGACCAATCATGTTTGAGTTCTTCTATGTTCCCCTATTCGAACTGGTTGTTCAGATGGCCTGTTATGCGCATTTTCACACAATTTTTAAAAAAGATCGCAAGAAACAGCGAATGTTGTTATCGCAATCTATTTGAAGTTTTCAGCATCCCTCCTTCCCAAAAGGGGGAATCCCAGCAGGAGCTTGTCTAAACAAAAGGTATTATGCCTGCATTCTTTGGTTGTTGTTGTTGTTGGCTAAACAACCCTTAGTCTTAAAAAAGTTATCCAAGGTGCTGAACCCTATCCCCCCAAAATAGGCTAAGATGCCTCCTTTAAAGTTCAGATAGTCATGTTTAAATATTTGAAGAGTCATACTGAGGATACGTCAGCTTGTTTTTTGCGGCTCCAGAGACTAGGACACGGAGCAATGGGTTCAAACTACAGGAAAAGAGATTCCACCTAAACATTAGGAAGAACTTCCTGACAGTAAGAGCTGTTCGGCAGTGGAATACACTGCTGCCTGGGATTGTGGTGGGCTCTCCATCTTTGGAGGTTTTTAAACAGAGGCTGGATGGCCATCTGTCGGGGTTGCTTTGATTGTTATTCCTGCAAGGCAGGGGTTGGACTAAATGGCCTTTGGGGATCTCTTCCAACTCTATGATTCTATGAATTGTTGCATGATTTAAGAGCAATGGGGGGGGGCTAAACAGCACCCAGAAAATAAAATTGGGGGGAGTTGCAGACTTTGTGGGACTGGTGGGCCACAAAAGCAGGGGCTGAAGGCTGTATGTGGTCCCCGTGCTGCCATCCCCCCTCCCCTGATCTGTCTCCTCTTTAGGCATCTTTGCTCAGGCTTCTCTGCCAAACTCTTTTTCCCACCACCCAGCACCCAAGTTCCCTTCTCAGATTGTACAGATCCTCCGCAATGTCGTTAACCCTCCGAGTGTCTCTGATGGAAGTGTTAGCGAAAACGTCACAATATTGCTCTTGAACAAAATCAAAATACCAACTGGCATCTCCCCTTGAGCATGTTGTCTCCCTCTCCACTCTTCCCCCCAGTTGGGTTGCACAGCTTTGCTTAGAAATCCTTTTTCCATCCCACCCACTCGACACCCTTGTGGCTTGCTTGACGGCTGCTTATTTTGCTGCCCAGGCATATGGCTTGCAACACACACGCGTGCGCGCACACTGTCTACCCTCCCAAGTATCACAGAGAAGAAAACAGAGCAGAAATATGGTAACCGGAATGAGATGTTATGTCTTAATTTGTTCTAAATACTCCCAGCCCATGTATCCAACATGGTATACTATGTTGGACTAAGACTCTGGGAAACAAGTATTCAAATCTTCAGTCAGCCATGGAAACTCCTGGGTGGCCCTAGGCAAGCCACTCTCTCTCAGCCTCACAAAAAGGCAATGGCAACCCACCTCTGAGGAAGACTTACCAGGAAAACCCAGTTTTTGAGCCAGCATGGTGTAGTGGTTTGAGTGTTGGAACTATGACTCTGGAGACCAGAGTTCGAAATCCCCACTCAGCCTTGAAAACCCACTGAGTGACTGTGGGTAAGTCACACTGTCTCAGCCTCAGAGGTAGGCAAAGGCAAAAACCCCTCTGAACAAATCTTGCCAAGAAAACCCTGTGATAGTCACCTTAGGGTTGCCATAAGTCAGAAACAACTTGAAGGAACACAACAGCAACAATGTAATGATTTGAATACAGGTCTAGAACTCCTGAGAGACAAGAGTTCAAATCCCCACTCAGCCATGGAAACCCACTGGGTGCCCTTGAGCAAATCACACTCTCTCAGCCTCAGAGGACAGCAATGGCAAACCTCCTCTGAATAAATCTTGACCCAAACCCTCCTGTTTTTTAGAGAGCCGGTGGGGTGTAGTGGTTTGAGTGTTGGACTGGATCTCTTGGAAACATGGCAGCCATCTTTGTACTGCTTCTTGGCTTGGGGGTTGTTTGTTTTGCCCCTTCCTTTCTAGGGCTGAGCAGATATAAAATACAGCCCAATTGTCCTAATGCAGGATGGGAACAGCTGCAGTCAGTCCAAGGCTCCAATTTTCTGCCCGTGATGCGTGGGGGGGGGGGTTTCACATGGATTCCCAATGAAGAATAAAAACCCTGGAAACATCCCGAAATTCACTTCTGAATTTGAAAAACATGGTCTTTTGCATTACACAGTGCAGGCTATTGAAAGATGCATTTCTGCTCCTAGTTTGCTTTTAAGGGAGACAGTTGATGCATTTGTAGGGCAGGAGAAGTTTGGTTCAGGGACTCTGCAGAATTCAAGGGCCAAAGAAACATTCTTGGGGGCTGTATAGAACCCCGGGGCTGCACGTTGCAATCACTGTGACTTAAAGGTTCTTTGGTTGGATGAATGGAGCCAGCTTGTTTTCGGCTGCTCCAGAAACTAGAACATGGGCCAATGGATGTAACTTACAAGAAAAGAGATGCTACCTAAACATTAGGAAGAATTTTTTTTACTGTTATAGCTGTTCTTGGGCAACTTTCAGGAGTCCTTTAGTCGGGTATTCCTGTCTGGCAGGGATTTGGACCAGATGGCCCTCTAAGATTCTGTGATTGTATATCATAGAGTCATAGAGTTGGAAGAGATCCTAAAGGCCATCTAGTCCAACCCTCTCCCATGCAGGAATATACAATCCAAGAACTCCTGACCAATGTCCATCCAGCCTCTGCTTAAAAACCTCCAAAGAAGGAGACTCCACCACACTCCAAGAAAGTGCATTCCACTTCCGAACAGCTCTTACTGTCAGGACGTTCTTCCTAATGTTTAGGTGGAATCTCTTTTCCTGTAGTTTGGACCCATTGCTCTGCGTCCTAGTCTCTGCAACTGCAGAAAACAAGCTTGTTCTATCCTCAGTATGACATTCCTTCAAATATTCAAACATGGCTATCATGTCCCCTCTCAACCTTCTCTTCTCCAGGATAAACATACCCAGCTCCCTAAGCCGCTCCTCATAGGGCATAATGGCTTCCAGACCTCCCACCATTTTGGTCGCCCTCCTCTGGACATGTTCCAGCTTCTCCATATCCTTCTATATGTTTCTACCTGTATATTTGGCAGTTTTTTTTAAAAAAAAAGTTATATGTAAAATAAAGAAAACTCACACAGGTTGGGGTTTTTTCCCCTTACAGTTGCCAACTCTGCTTTCCATTACAGTCACAAGAAAAACTCAAAATGGACTTGAGTTGGAATTACAGGACCGGAAAACCGTTATAAATATTTATGTCTCCGTTAAGTAAGTATTGATATCAAACGCAAGCTTCCAAGACTTCATAAATGGTTGCCACATATTAACAATTTTTCTGCCTTTTGTCTTGCATCTCTTTAACTCCCCAAATTCTGTCAGTTTTGACATGTGAGCAGCATGTTAAAGCCTCATAATCCACTCTTTTACAGAAGGTATTTTTAACACTGTGTGTTTCTTGCGATTACAGCTTTCGCAGCTGTCAACAAATCAGAAATTAGAGAATAATTGATCTTTTGCTCGCCTTCCTATCTCATGCCAAATTAATAAATATTGATGATTTCACTTTGTTTGCATTTTTTGGTCTTTCAGAAAGGAAATGGGCACAGCAATCTCATACTCACATGGCACTGGGAGCAGCAATAAGCCACTATTATGCCGTACAATCATAGAATTTCAGAGTTAGGAGGGAATCTGAAGGTCCACTAGTCCAGCCCTCTGCTCAAATGTAGGGATCTTTCAGATTCAGCATCCTTGAAAATCTCTGCTAAAATACCTCCCACAAAAGGAAGCCCAGCATTTCCAGAAACAGTCTGTTCTACTGCCAGAGCCAAGAATGTTAGAAAAACCTTCATGGTGTTTGTTCAAAATCTGCTTTTCTTCAATATATCCATCCATTGATTCTAGCCCTATTCAGAGTTTGATTAAGTTACTCTTTAGGATGATAACTCCCAGAATCCCCCAGCCAGCTTATCCACTAAAAAGACAGTACATGTGAAAAGGATCTAGGGATTTTAGTAAGCCCGAAAGTAAACATGAGCCAACAGTGTGACGCAGCAGCCATAAAAGCCAATGCAGTCCTGGACTGCATGAACAGGAGTATAGTGTCCAGATCAAGGGAAGTAGTAGCACCACTCTATTCCGCGTTGGTCAGGCCTCACTTGGAATACTTTGTCCATCTCTGGGCACTGTGGTTCAAGAAGGATATTGACAAACTGGAACATATCCAGAGAAGGACAACCAAGATGATCAGAGGTCTGGAAACCAAGCTTTATGAGGAACAACCAAGGGGGTTGGGTGCGTTTTGTCAGGTGATGGTGTGAATAGGGAGTGCACTGGATACCTGAACAGATCCAGGCACCAGGTTGTGGGAGACTGCTGTAGAACTCTAAACAGGTTTACTCAGAAGTAAACCTCACGGCTTTCAGTGAGATTGACCCACGAAGCAAGCAGGCAGCCTGTTCCTCTCTGCGCTGAGCAAATACATCCCTCTGTGTGCTTTTTTAATGTTATTTTATTTTAAAAATCTATTTATTGTACTGAAATCCAGCTGTACCTCCAAATGGCTCTCATGGGTGTACGTGGTTCTTAGATCTCTGCGACAAGGCTTTGAGGTAGGTCAGAGTGAGGGGAAGTGACTGGCCTAAGGTCAACCCATATATTTTGTGGCTCGATTGAATGTGGATTTGATCCTGAGCCTCTTGGGGTGGGTAGGGCAAAATGAGAACATTACTGCTCCGAATAAGAATTCTGCCGCCTCCAAATGAAATTTTTCTATCAGTCCCTAAATTTCTAGCATTTTAGCAGCTCAAGACTTCCATGGAAGCATTCAGGTATCTAAAGAAAAGGGGAAAGCAAAATTATGAGTGCCAACAAACCCAGTAAATAGAAGAGTTCAAGGTGGGAATGATTTTCAATGTCTCACTCTCTGCAAAGCTAGAAATTTGGAGACTGAAATAAAATTTCATTAGGGGGAAACAGAGATTTTATTGGGAGAACAATGCCACCCTTTTGCCCCCACACCAATAGCTACACCTTTGGTCCAGGGCTGGCTCTAACCCCTATGACATACTGTCTCTCTCCTGTAAATCAGGAGAATAGGTGGAATAGAGTTTGGCAATTGTGATAAGGCCAGAGGACCATTGCCTGCTTCTGGGATCCTCTGAAGGTTGCATTGTACACCAACAATGTCCCCTGCAAAAATAAAATAAAAATCCAGAAGTGTGGGTGTTGTGTTGAATGGCAATGTTGCACAGCCATTTGGACGGCTGAATGCATATGTCAATTCACAGGTGAATATGAAGCTGAATGAACAGCCAGGTATGTAAAATAAATGTACAGTACAGCTATACACACAGCTCAACGCATTAAGTGAATGCAGAACTGAATGCACAGCCCAATGCAGAACTGAATGCACAACTGAGTACACAGCCAAATGCACAACTGAATGTCCAAAAGTCCACTTCAGGTTGTAAAAACAGGTATTTTTATGGGGCTGCAATTTATTCAAAAAGTGCTTCCAGGAGATAGAAATTCACTCTTAGAAGCTTCCAGGAGGGAGAAATTCACCCTCTTTTGCAGGGAGCTAGAGAAAGGACGGTCCAGGGACGCTGGAAAGGCTGAAGGCTCCAAAACCGGTTACCATCCCCTGGGCTAAAGGAAGCCTTCTTCTTATTCACTAAGGATCTTCTGAAGTGCTTATGAAGATATGCAACAACTGAAACTAGCTGTGGATACGACTTGGGCCCAGTCCATCTGAAAGCCCGTAGAAGCTAGTCTGGGCTTTCAGACATTCAGGGGAGCTCCTACTCTCATTTCTGCTACCCACAGCCAGTGGTAGCTGGTACCTCCCAAGTCATTGGGGCAGTGAATCCATTCCAGGTTTTCACTAGCTTTTATAAGACTTTTCCAAGGTGCTGAACTTGTTTAGGAATCAGTTTTGGAGAGCTCCTTTAAAGCCTAGGTGAAACCTCGGATTCACTGCCTTGCTAACATGGAAAACACCCCACTGCCCTCAGAAGAACAGATGCAAGGCCTTCTCAGGGCATGCCCCCAGACTGTGGAACTCCTTGCCACAGGAGACTAGGCTGGCTACCTCCTTATTGCCCTTCTGCCTGAAGGCAAACAGATTTTATTCAGATGGATTTCTGACTACCAACTGCATTCAAAGAAAGGGGGTTTTAATAGACATGGGGCTGTATTTTTTCCCCTTGAAATTTCTTTTTAATAAACAGTGCATCCCATGTCAGTGGGGTAATGAACCCAGGCCAAGTTTTAGTCTCAGCTTTAAAATTGCAATCCAAGGGCTTTTCCTGTACAGCTTCATTAAAGTTGGATTTAAAACCTGCAGTAGATTCACTTCCCCACTGACCACCAGCTGTGCCTGGCGGGTTACCCCAGTATAACTTCTTCTTTTTTTTCATGTTTGGATTTGTCCCTCTTCTTCAAAATTTTGTTGCAAGCTTCCTCGAGTCCTAGTTTTGGATGAAGGCAGGGTATAGAGAAATATATTTTAAGAAATGTGAAGAGGGCTCTCCCAAGCCAAGATGGCAGGTCTGTCCTTCCCTTCTCCATAGGGAACCCAACTGGTTAAGCAGTGGAATGACTACTGGCGAAGGAATATGCAAGAGCAGGAAGCACACTAAAAAGAGTGATTCTCCTTGAAAGCAAGCCATAGGTCCTTGTGCACAGACATGTGTGTGTGTGTGTGTGTGTGTGTGACGTTCACAGAGTTCTTTTCAAAACAAGGAGACAACAGGGAGGAAACACAGTGCAAGAAGGATATTTACAAGCTGGACCATGTCCAGAGAAGAGTGATCAAGATAATCAAAGGTCTGGATGCCAAGCTGTATGAGTAATGGCTGAGGGAACTAGGGATGTCTAGATTGGAGAAGACTCAGAAGTGACCTGATGGCCATCTTTAAATATCTGAATGGATGTCAAGCAGAAGATGGAGCCAGCTTGTTTTCTCCTACTCCAGAGACCAGAACATGAACCAATAGATTTAAATTTCAAGAAAAGCGATTGCATCTAAACATTAGGAAGGACTTCTTGATTGTAAGAGCTGTTTGAGAGTGGAATAGATCACCTTGGAGGGTGGTGGACTCTCCATCTTTGGAGGTCTTTAAACAGAGACTGGGTGGCCGATTTTCAGGAGTGCTTTAGTGGTGTATTCCTGCATGGCAGGGGGTTGGACTAGATGGCCCTTGTGGTCCCTTCCAACTCTAAGTGCGGATGAGTTAGTCGGGTAAGCACTGCAGTTTGATCTTAATAGATTGGGGTTTCTGAGGCTCTAAGCCAGTCCAAAGGCTGTAAGTCCAGCAAACCCACAGGGTGACCTTGGACAAGTCACATTTTCTCAGCCTCAAAGGAAGGCAGTGACAAACCTCCTCTGAATAAATCTTGCCATGAAAACCCTGTAATAGAGTCACCTTAGGGTCACCATAAGTCAGAAATGACTTGAAGGCATGCACACACACACCAGTTTTGATCATTTCACACATTATGTGGCTGCAAGCACTTATTTATCAGCATATGCACAGAGAGAGATAAGTTGCAGTTGATTCCCATTCCTTAGTGCTGCAACTCTAGAGATGAACCAAAAATGCACATATGTGCATTTCAATGAAAGGTGTTGTGTATATGGTTTGTAAAATGAAGAGTATGAAGCAAATGCTTACTCCCATGTAGTTATTTGTTTGTTTGTTGTCCTGCCTTTCTTTTGGTATAAGACCAAGAATCCAATCTCTTCCAGTTTTGAAGACATGGGCAATAATGATGAATATGTGTTTAACTGGTTTTAACCATGCTTTTTAAAAACAATACTGTTACAGGTGTTTAATTCTTGTTTTAACTTGTGTTTTTAAAAAGATTTCAACCTAGTCTCATTTTAAATTACCGTAAGCTGCCTTGGACCCCATCCTGGGAGAAAGACGGGATATAAATTCAATCAATCAATGAATAAAATATTATAATGTGGGAGTAGGCATACTGTGATATGTCCTGGGGGTGTAAAATTGGCCCTTCCCTCAAACTTGTCCAACACTGCTCTATGCAAATCCACAACAGATGGTAAAACTTGAAAGCCTTGTTATCACTTCATTCTGTGGTCTACCAGGCACCATGGCACTCCTTTGGATGATGGTGATGCTTTGTTCTGAAAGGTGCTCCCTTGGATCCCACCCTTCTGTTGCACCAATACCCTGATTTTCAGTACGGTACTTACACAGTTTCAAAGGAGCGGTCAAGTTCATCCATTGCAGCTTTGACTTGCGCACCTCCATTCCACCACACAGGTTATAGAAAGCTGAAGTCCCTGACATCTCTCCCTCCTCCTTCCTCCTGTCACAGGCATACAAAAAAGAAAAAAAAAAGGAAAAAAGGAGGCCTTAGAGCACTTGGCAGCGAGAAAGATACTAAAAGGAAGAGCATTAGGTGGAAAGAGAGATAGCAAGAGCAAAGCTATATCGGACGTCTTCAGGCAAGATAACACGATAAATAATCAATCAATCCCGAGCAAAATCCTTAAGTGCTTGATGTATCCGCCTGCAAATTGAATCATCGCCTCTACCAGGAAGTTCTGCCTTGTAAATAAATGAGAGCCAAAAGGGTCTCATTCTCTCTCTTTCTCATATATATATATATATATATATATATGGTTGTTAAAGCCACTGATTAAGTTTTACACCAGCATACAAGAGCAAACTAAAAGGTTTCAGCTTTTTAATTTAAGAAAGGGGGAATATGATATGATTTCAATTTGGGGTGGGGGATGGGCTGTCTTGGACGCAAGACTCACAATTGGATTAGGCTCTAATGTACTCTTATAAGGTGTCGGCGTGGCTGCCGATTAAGGGTAGGGGTGTAATATCCTTTATTAACAATTTAATGGACTCGCTTCTACTCAATCTGTCTTAATCAGTGCTCCGGGTGCACCTGGGAGATCTCGTTTGCGTGGAACCCGAAACTCCGGCCTTGATGAAAGAGGTGAGACAACCATCCATCAGTGTCAGAATTGAGAGTTACCACCAAGGGAGGATGCAAGACAGTGAAGATTTGGGAATTGGTGGTTGTGTAAGAATTCAGGAGCACCAGCAGAGAGCAAGGCTCACCTACTCCTGGAGTTTGAGCAGGACCGGCCTCCTCCATTCAAGGAGGTTTGCCCCACATGGGTCTTAGCACATGCTGTGACTAGGTTTGGGTGGAGATCCCACACTGGGGTTGCATAGTGTAAATCACTACCTGTGGTGTTATGCATCGATTGGGTTACATGGCTGTTGAGTTGAATGGCAATGTTGCACAGCCATTTGGACAGCTGGTGTATATGACAACACACAGGTGCATGGGAAGCTGAATGAATAGCCAGATATGTAAAATAAATGTACAGCCTTACACACAGCTCAAGGCACTAAGTGAAAGCAGAACTGAATGCACAGGCCAATGCATAAGTGAATGCACAGCCAAATGCAGAACTGAATGCACAACTGAGTGCAGAAATGCACAACTGAATATACAGCCCAATGCATAAGTGTATGCATAACTAACTGCACAGCCAAATGCACAACTGAATGCAGAATTGAATGCACAGCCAAATGCATACATTTTATTTATTTATCTTACTTAATTCTATTGATGGATTGAGGCACAGCTAAATGCATAACTAGATGTGCCACCAAATCCTTGCAAATCACCCTGCGTACACCAAGTCTCACCTGATTTTGGAAGCTGAGGAGGGTCAGCCCAGATTCATGATTCCATCCCAGTATTGCCCATCACTCATTCTTACATACCCGGAATTAGCTAGCAGGGCTCGAGGTGTCAACCTTCCCTATTAGCCCCTCACTTTAGAAATTAGCCAATGGATTTTGCAATCCAGCACAAACGTTAACAATCACCTCTCACTCACAGGTGCTTTTCCAATCTGATTTTCCTCCTTTGTGTCTAGCTGAAATTTTTCCTTGATTTGGGAGTGAGTTCACAAGGAGTCTGTTGGTGCGAGCAAGCCCTTAGTCCCCTCCCATTGCCTTTGCATCTCCCTGGTGGGTTGATGCCAGGGGTGGGCAACCATGGTGAGTCTCAAGGGGGGGCATTTCTATCCCAGGATCCTCCAGGGGCCACATGGCATTGCCCCAAGAACTGACAACAACAGAAGGAAACAGCTTGAAGACCACATCTGGTCTGGGGTGTGTATGTGTGGATTATTAATGTTACAAAGTGAAGGGGAAACTTGCAGCCTAATAAGGAGGCATCTGGGAAGGTCAAGGGCCATAAAGACAACCTTGTGGGCCACATATGACCTCGGGCCATATATGGCCTTGGACCACAACTGGCCTACCTCTGGGTTTTGTTTTTTTTTTTGTTTTTTTCAAATTCAAATTTAACACATAATAGAAATACAAACAAAGATTCTCAGTTCCATACTGTAATATTCCAGTATCACAAAAGCAGGAAAACAAAACACAACCACATTAGTCGGAAGTTTCTATAAAGGCCGACCAAAGGTCCAAATATATATGTATATGCATGTGTAGATTTAGTCTATACCTCATTCTTTCAAACGTTGCAAGTGTCGTTGGATCTTCTGTCCGTCGGCTCACAGGTGGAGGAAAATTATCTTCCCAATATCGAAGTTTCAATCTTTTCCACCCGTTTATACTCCCAGTGATATATATATGTTAAATGGAAATGCAAAAGGAAGAGGAGGAGGAGGAGGAGGAAGCTTTTGTAAATAATGCATGATCAGGGATGAAAAGGGCTGGGGAAGAGAAGGGAGAATGGATCCTCTTTTTATCCACCCCAGCTGTGTCATCTCCAACCCAATGAAGAGTGGATCCTTTTGCTGTCATTCCAGGTGTCCCTAAGTGGAAGAAGGAGGTGGATGGGTTTGGGTGGGAGGGAACGGGGCATCAAAATGAAGTTGTTTTGCAGCATTTGATTCCTTCCCCAGAATTATTTACAGCTGGAGGCAATCTGAAACTATGTAGAGCAAGTGTCCTCATTTACATGCTAATTCATTTATACCCTCTGGATTGATTCTACCAATTCATTTTCAGCCCACTAACTCTTCTGACGTGAATTATATTATCACCTCGAGAATGGCAGCAGGAAAATTCTACTGGGGGGTGGGTGTGAAGAACTGGTTCCTTACCCCTTTGCTCTCCAAAATGGCCTCAAAAATTGCACAGTCAACTGTTGCAAGAAGAATGGAGGGGAGGTAGGTCTAGAGGTTTTCGAGACTGAAGCCAACGGTTGGGGTCATCTGTTGGAACATATACTAGGGCTGAATGTGTGAAGCATCAAATAACAGTATTCAGCACATTGGCCAAGGGTTGCATGGTACAGATTGCCACATGTGGAGTGGTGCATTAAAGGGGGTACCCAACCCTGTTGTTGAACAGCAGTGTGGTGCAACTGAACCAAGACACGAAATGTGCTACCAAATCCACAGGCAAATGCACAATGTGCATTCATGTCCAAAGTACATCCATGAGCAATATGCATCTCTGTGTGCCATGGTACTTCATATGCAACTCCATCTCCCTACTTTGAACTGAATGTGAACTTTCCATGTCAGGCAAAGACATCCAACCACTTCTATAGGGGCACATACGCATATATACGACAGGATTCCAGCCATAGATTTGCAAAGTAACAACAACAACAACATTGTGGTGTTTCTTGAGTGTCCCACCCTGGGGGGAGGGAAACAATCAAACTTATCCCAAGAAAATGTTTGGAAATAAAAACAGGCTGATGATTTTAAAATTTCCACAACTAGCAGCTTTGAGCAGTTTGACTACCTGGATATAGACTGAGCTGATAAAGTGTTGCAGAATGTTCACGAACTCTCTCTCTCTCTCTCTCTTAATCTCCCTCTCTATTTTTTTAAGTATGCATATTAAGTCCAGGAGGAATGTCAAATTTGTCAGTGGAAGAGAAGTAGGAAGTAGGGACTACCTAAAGATACACTGAGCTGATGGAGTAGTATGAAGAAGCCCCGGTGGCGCAGTGGTTAAATGCCAGTCCTGCAAGTCACCACATTGCAAGTTCGAATTCAAAGGGCTTCAAGGTTCACTCAGCCTTCCATCCTTTCGTAGGTCGGTAAAATGAGTACCCAGCTTGTGGGGGCAATTAGCTAACACACATTGGAAACTGCTTAATGTAGTGTAGATGTATAAATTGCTCTTGCTTAAAACAAATTGTAAGCCGCTCTGATAGCCTTGTGGCTGAAGAGCAGGGTATAATTAACTAACTAACTAATGTGTGTGTGTGTGTGTGTGTGTGTGTAATGTTCACCAACATCCCAACATTCTCTCTCTTTCTCTCTCTTTAGCC
The DNA here is from genome assembly GCA_030847615.1 of Gambelia wislizenii. Classification (NCBI taxonomy): domain Eukaryota; kingdom Metazoa; phylum Chordata; class Lepidosauria; order Squamata; family Crotaphytidae; genus Gambelia; species Gambelia wislizenii. Next base: position 4,640,557 of record JAUMIR010000012.1, read on the forward strand.
TGCATACCTAGAAGGAAATGAAATGCCGAGCTCTTGAAGGGAATACATAGGCACCAGTCTCCCCATAGTGGTCAAATCCTGGACCAATATGAGTAAGTGAGGATTACCAAAACCTAGCAGCTCAGCCCTGCATAGTTTTGGCTGAAACTGCAATGTCTTCCTTTCACTCTGTCAACATCCCAGAGTCGACTGTGGAAGCAAGATTGGATTCTTTGGCCATGCCTAGCTCTAAACAGATGAGGCTTAGTATCATGCCCAAACATTCCTAGAGTTCTCCAGCATGTTCTAAGCCAAGGGTGGGCAACCTGCAGCCCCCTGAAGCCATTTTGGCAGGGCCTCTCCACTTCCTTTGAAAGCTGTGCTACACAACTTCAGCAACAAATTGAAAATAACCATGTAAAGCAAGTGGTTCACTTTCTCTAAACAGATTGCAGTGGTTGGGTGTTGAACCGCTTGGCTTACTGGGGGTGGGAGGGTAAAATTAGCCTCTGGAGCCACCAAAATTGTCTAATTTTGCTCTGCACCATCACCGCCTGGCTCATTGGACACTAGCAAATGTGTGATCCTGTCTTGAACCTGACGGAAGATTTTTTGAATCTCTCTGAAAGCCTTCAGTCCCAGCTAGCAGCCACCTTTCCTTCCAGACTTCATGTTTGATAGAAGTGTGAACATTCTGGCAGAAAGGAGTTGTGTCCATGTGGGTATATGTTTGTGTGCATATTAGCCTGTCTCTGTACATGCATCTTTGTAGGTTCATACATGCACAAGCGTGCCGGCATTCACATCTACAAGCGTCTACAGTAGAGATGGAATGAATACAGGCATACCTCAGTTAACAAAGCCTCTGACAAAGAAGTTCCTTTTTACAAAGTCTTTTTCTGTTCATCCAGGCAGATTTTTCCTTTGTCTAGCTGGAAAAAATTTTAACAGCACTGGGATTGGAAGACTGGTGAAGTACTGCAGAAACACAGGCTTTCAGTTGTCTGCAGTAAACAGTGCTGTAAAGCTTAGGCTGAGAAAGAACAGGATACCACTCAACTGATCCTAATTTATCTATGTGTGTCTTCTTGCCCCTAAGACCTCTTATTGAGCATGTGTGAATAGGAAAACAGAGAGAAAGAAGGACAGCGAACTAGCCAGCCTCACCAGCTCCCCGCAGCATGTTAAAAAAAAAAAAAGCACAGAGCTACAAGTTTCAAATCTAAAACAGAAATCATAACAAAAGAAGAGGCTGGTGAAAGAAAATAAATCATAGAATCATAGAGTTGGAAGAGACCACAAGGGCCATTCAGACCAACCCCCTGCCATGCAGGAATACGCCATCAAAGCACCCCTGACAGATGGAACCTCTGTTTAAAAACCTCCAAAGATGGAGACTCCACCACACTCCAAGGGAGTGTATTCCACTGCCAAAGAAGCTCTTACTGTCAGGAAGTTCTTCCTAATGTTTAGATGGAATCTCTTTTCCTGTAGTTTGAACCCATTGCTCCGTGTCCTAGTCTCTGGAGCCGGAGAAAATAAGCTTGCTCCATCCTCAGTATGACATCCCTTCAAATATTTTAAACATGGCTATCATGTCCCCTCTTCACCTTCTCTTGTCCAGGCTAAATATACCCAGCTCCCTAAGCCGCTCCTCATAGGGTATAATGGCTTCCAGGCCTCCCACTATTTTGAGTGTCTTCCTCTGGACAGTTCCAGCTTGTCCATATCCTTCTTGAATTGTGGTGCCCAGAACTGGACACAGTATTCCAGATGAGGTCTGACCAAAGCAGAATAGGGTGATATTATTACATCCCTTGATCTATGCTTCTATTGATGCAGTCCAGAATCACATTGGCTTTTTTAGCTGCCACATCACACTGCTGACTCATGTTCAGCTTGTGGTCCACTAAGACTCCTAAACCTCTTTATGCATTTTCAAGTGATCTGCAAGCCTTACCTGACCAGGTGGTTTCATTTTCCATGTGCATATTTTTAGCTTTGAATAAAATCTTTGAAATATAGTCAGACCCCCATATCCACAGGGGTTCGATTCCCAGACTTACTGTGGATACCAAAACCCACGGATAACAGCGAACCCTATTACAAGAAAGGCCTTCCGGTAAAAACATACCATCGAGTTGCATTGACCAAGATGCTTAGAGAGGATGCCTCGTTAGGCATTTTCCAGTGCAACTCTATGGTACGTGTCCCTATTTTGTGTCCCGTAGATAACTGAAACCATGGATATTGGTCCTGCAGACAACAGGGGCCGGACTGTATTGAACTGCTCTTCTTTTTTTGTGGTGTAGAAACCTCTTCCTATTCTTTCCACATCATTTCTATCTCTGGTACCAAATGTTAATGTCCAGGAACACACCTACTTTGTTAACTGGGGTATTCATGTACTCAGATTTATTATTTTATTAAAGAGATGTCTCGACACATTGAGCCACCTGTGCAAAAGAGGGCCAGTTGCCATGAAATATATAATTTTTAATCTTTGTAAATACTACTGAGCAAAATAACCCTTGATTTGTCCAGTGTTTTGTTCAAAAGAATGGCATCCTTTGAACAAATGGCACTGTTTTCTAAGCAAAAACATTGCACAATTTTTCAAAAACAGGTCTCAAATCCAATAAATAAATAAATAAATAAATAAAATCAATGTACAAAGGTATTCTTAATCTCATCCGGCAGTGAGAAAGCTCTTGAAATCTTCATTCCTGTAGGTGAGAATATAATAAGCAAACATTTTCACACCTGGCTGGTATGTATGTGTGCGTTAAGAGGGTAGATCTAGGGAGAGCAAAAGGAAGGCATTCTCTCTCTCAATACAAATGCTACTACCTCAACCTGATTTTTTTCCCCAGCTCCCAGATTTCTAGCCTCACCACAAATTAAAATTCTGTTGAGCATTTGGAAACAAAGTTTAGGCAGCTAAAGCAGACAGTTACCAGGAGGTGGACTCAGGGGTGGAAATAATTGGCCGGGGTGGGTGGGTAGGGCATTTGTCCCCATAAGTATTCCACCCCCTCCCATGGAATTTTTTTTAGTCCCCAAATTTCCAGCATTACAGAGAGTGAGAAATTGGAAATGATTCACATGTCCAATGCTTGAATGTGCTGTTTCTCATTTCCTTGGTCACTTTCCCTGCCCCTTTCCTTGGGAAGCCTGAACTGTATTGCTAAACACTCCACTGACATTTTGAGCTACTACAATGCTTGGCATTGGAGGAACTGGAGGAAAATTTAATTTTATGGGGGCAGACTTATTTGTGGGTGGCAATGCCTCATTCTTCCTCTCTCCCCCCATAGCTACACCCTTGGGTGGACTAGATGTTCTCAAACTCTGCTCCCCTAAACTGTTTGGACTTCAAATCCCAGAAACTCTAGCCAACACAGCCAATGGCCAGGGCTCCTGGGGATTGAAGTCCAAAACATCTGGAGGATGAAAGGCTGAGAACCACTGGATAAGAGCACTTCTAAAAGGGAATCCCACATACCTCCCCGAAGTACCAGTACCAGGATTCTACAGAATGGAGCCATGGCAATTAAAGTGGAGTCAAAGTGATATTAACCATGGAGTGTGCACACATTTGGAGAACTTCCATTTGTCCTCTACCCCTGAGCTATGTCCCCCTCCTGGCACTGCGGCTGAAGCAACTCACCTGGCTACCTGTAAGGAGTACAAACAACATGTAGGAGACCAGGTGGGTGATGTGTTTACAACTTTGTCTCCTCCTCCTCCTCCTCCTCGGGCTCATCTACACAAGCTAGGATACACTGCCTCCCCACCAGCATATCCTGTCCATGGATCAGGTCTCTTCCACCCCTGTTACCATCACCAAATGGGCCAGAGTCCAGACAGCCATGCCGGTCCGTCGCTGCAGCCACCAACTCCACCACCTGCCTTGCTCTCCTGGAGGCTGGCCTGCAACATGTGACTTGCATGAAACACAGCCTTGGTCACATTCTGCATGACTCCTTCCTACTTCAGAAGGAGTGATGGCAGACCGACAGCTGCAGCAGTGATCTGGCCTGCCGGGACGGGTTCCTGAAGACATGCAGGGCCGGATCCCAAGTAAATATTTTACGATGTTTTATAGGGCCCTACCCTATCTTAGCCCTGGGGGTCATGAGGAATGCCAAGGGCAGAATGGAACAGAGATTCCACCTCAACATTAGGAGGAACTTTTTGACAGTAAGAGCTGTTCGGCAGTGGAACGCACTCCCTTGGATTGTGGTGGGGTCTCCTTCCTTGGAGGTCTTTAAACAGAGGCTGGATGGCCATCTGTCGGGGATGCTTCGATCGTGATTTCCTGCATGGCAGGGGGTTGGACTGGATGGCCCTCGTGGTCTCTTCCAACTCTGCAATTCTATGATTCTATGACTGCAGGACACTAATATGGGGACAAGATAAGGTAAATTGCCTGTGTAGATAAACACTTCATCATCTTCTATTTACGGTATATCCTGCCTTTTTCTCTGTTTTGGGAGTCAAGATGGCTTACAACAGATTTTTTTTTTAAAGCATAATTGTCTCTCTCTGGCTTTTGTTCGCAAACGAAGATTCAGGAAGGACTTATCCCATGCTTTCTGCAAGTGCGCTGATGACCAAAAAGGCCAATCTGAGATAAATAAGTCCGGTTGCAGAAAGCACAACAGAAAGTCTCCTTGGGTGATGATTCTTTCTTTCCGGGTTGTGATTCTTTCTGCGTTGTCATTTCTCTTCAAGACTTGTTCAGCATGAGTTCTCAAATAAGGCTGAAGCATTGTGGATAGTGCGTCTCCATGCCTCCTGATGTGAGGCCAGGGCGGACCATTGTTGGTGATCAATTTGGCCAACCTGAGATGTTGTTTCAGGGAGTCTTTGTATTGCTTTTTTGGAGCGCCCCTCTTACACTGACCCATGGCGAGTTCACCGTAGAGTACTATTTTTGGGAGGCGATGATCCTCCATCCTAGAAACGTGCCTTGCCCAGCGCAGCTGTATTCTCAATATCATGGCCTCAATGCTGGTGATCCCTGCTTGCATAGTTAAAAATTCACAAAATGGAAAAGTCAAAAGGTTATTAAATTATCCAAAAAAATACCCCACAAAACCCCAAATTAAAAACATAAACCGTAAAAAACACAACAGCATTACCCAAAAAAATGACAAATCAAAAATCTAGCACACTGTAGAAGGCCCATCCCATTTAAATAATCAATCTTCAAAGGCTCAAGACAACAGAAAGGTCTTCAGCTTTGTAGAGTACTACACTGTACAGTACTACACTTAAGCAGAAAAAATGGAAAGTGCAGATATAGGATGGGTGACACCTGGCTTGACGGCAGTGCATGCGAAAGAGATCTAGGAATCTTAGTGGACCCCTAGCTGAACATGAGTCAGCAGTGTGATGCAGCAGCTAAAAAAAGCCAATGCGATTCTAGGCTGCATTAATGGGAATATAGTATCTAGCTCAAGGGAAATAACAGTGCCTCTCTATTCTGCTTTAGTCAGACCTCACCTGGAATATTGTATCCAATTCTGAGCATCACAATTCAAGAAGGATATTGACAAGCTGGAACGTGTCCAGAGGAGGGTGACCAAAATAGTGGGAGGTCTGGAAGACATTTTGCCCTATGAGTGGCAGCTCAGGGAGCTAGGTATGTTTAGCCTGGAGAAGAGAAGGTTAAGAGGTGACATGATAACCATGTTTAAATATTTGAAGGGATGTCATTCTGAGGATGGGGCAAGCTTGTTTTCTGCTGCTCCCAAGACTAGGACATGGAACAATGGGTTCAAACTACAGGAAAAGTGATTCCATCTAAACATTAGGAAGAACTTCTTAACAGTAAGACTGTTTGGCAGTGGAATGTGCTGCCTTGTAGTGTGATGGAGGCTCCTTTGGAAGTTTTACACAGAGGCTGGATGGCCATCTGTCAGGCATGCTTTGATTGTATGTTCCTACATGGCAGGGGGTTGGACTGGATGGCCCTTGTGGTCTCTTCCAACTCTATGATTCTATGAATCACCTGCCTGCAGAAAGATAGCAAGGAGAGTACCAGTCTAATCTCTCTAGGGAGTTCCAGAGTCTGGGGGCAGCTACTGAAAAGACCCTATCTCCTGTGTTCCCACCAGATGTACCTGTGTGCGTGGTGGGACAGAGAAAAGGACCTCCCCATCAGATCTCTAAACAGATTTATTGGGGAGAATCCAGCCCTCTTTGGCAATGAAATGATGACTCAACCAACAGTTTTGGGGGCTCTGTACTTTTGTGGCCTTTCTCTAGGAAGCCAGGCAAGAGTTGTTGTGTTTGGTTTACTCTTCCAAGTGCAGAGGGCCTCTGACAATCTCGAGTATCTCTTTAAAATGGGAACAAGGGAGGAAATCTAGCTACTGAGCAGTCAAAGGGAGGGAGGAAGAATGCCTTGTCCCTGCTTAATTCTACTTCAAAGCTCCCTGGCTACAAAAATTGATAATGCACTCAAGTGCAGCTCCTTTAAAATGTCCTCATTTAGCCCTCGAAACTGGGCTATTGAATTCATGCAGTTCTTTGATCAAGACCAGTTAATTAAGTTATTCCCCTGATATGGGTCTTATCATTTTTCACTCTAGACCTCCATCGCGCTTCCACAATTGGCGTGAAAGCTTTGATATGCATCCGGGAAGCTGCCCCCATCCTCAGCTCAGAAAAATGTGGGTTTTCTCAAGATGAGACGCCCACTTCAGCCATCCCAGTTTCGCCTTTTCTTAACCCACAGCTTAGTCCACAACCTTTGGAGGTCCTACAGAAGATGCCATCACAGACCGGGGCTGTTCCTGGGGTAACCCCATCTTTGACAAAAGTGAATTTGGGGGAAAAATTCCTTTTGTGGACTGTAGGTCTCTTTCATATGATACAGTCAAAGCACTTTAGGGTTGTCTAAACAGCGAAAATACTGCTCACAGAATGTGAGGAGAATACAATCTGTCCCAATGGGATCCTGCATCTATTTGCCATATTGTGAAGGAGGAGGGCCCAAAACGCCACATACTCTGCAGGAAAAACCTTTGCGGCTTTCCCCATATTTTTTGAAAAACAGCAAGGGGAGTGCGCATTCCAGCTCGTTGGGACAAGAGACCAAATTGATCCGCTTTCTCAATATGAGCAGATGACTGGTTGGACATGTGCGGGGTGTGGACCTTGCTAATAACGGCAGGTGCCCAGAACCGCCATCTTGGATTTTCCTCATAGCAACCGTGCACTATGGCGAGAAAACAGCCTTTTCTTTTTTTCTTTTTTGCGTGTTTGCTAAAGTGGGCAGTCACTCTTCCTCACCTTGTATTTTGGCTTTTAAAATGTTCAGCAGAGGCAACCTTGGGAAAATAAAATTGTGCACAATTCACTTGCACCCACCATTTTGATTCGCAGGCATACCCATGGGAACATCTAACGCAGTTTACTTCACACGCCTGTAATCTTGCAAATAAACCATTAAGACAAATCGAAGCTGCTGCAAGTTGGCATTACCCCGCAACAATCCACTTTTTTTCTCTCTGTATAGACAAGCCCTTTGATACCACTTTAATGCCTGTGGTTCCATTCTATGAAATCTAGTGATTTGTAGTTTCATGGGTTACTCAGAATTCTCTGCCAGAGATCTCTGGGGCAGTGGTTCCTCCCTTTGGTCCTCTAGGTTTTTGAGACTTCAGTTCCCAGAAGCCCCAGCCAGCTTGGCCAACAGTTGGGAATTCTGGGAGCTGAAGTCCAAAACATCTGGAGCAATTAAGTTTGAAAATGACTGCTCTAGGGTCTCACCAAACTACAAATCCCAAGACTCCATCAATTGCAGCCATGGCGGTTAAAAGTGGTGACAAAATTCTGTAATTGTGTAGTGTGAAACAGACCAGTATTGAGGGGGGGGAAGGGAATGGTAGCATGGTGTAGTGGTTTGAGTGTTGGACTACAACACTAGAGACCAAGATTTGAATCCCCGGTTGGCCATGAAAACCCACAGGGTGACCTTAGGTAAGTCACACACTCTCAGCCTCAGAAGCCTCCATGATAGGTTCTCCTTAGGGTCACCATAATTCAGAAATGACTTGAAGGCACATAACAATAAATAACAAGGAAGGACCTGGCAAAACCATTGCTCAGTATTCCTTGCCTAAGAAAACCCTGTGAAATTTATGGGGTTGCCATAAGTCGGCAGGCAACTTGAAGGTGCACACATACACACACAGGACCTATATATCCTAAAGGCATCAGATCCCATCTGCATTTCCAAAGCATGGAGAAAGGTGCCTTTTTGGACTGTCACTTCCAGAATCCCCCAGGCAGAAGCTGGGGGATTCTGGGAGTGGCAGTCCAAAAAGAAGATCTGTCCCCAAACCAAGAAGGACTGTCAAGGAATACCAGGTGCTGTAGGCGCTCTTTTTGAGGAAGGAACTGGCAAAACCACCTCTGAGGATTCCTTGCCTAAGAAAACCCTACAAAATTCATGGGGTCGCCATAAGTCGACAGGCGACTTGAAGGTACAGACAGACACACACAATCCCCAAAAAGGAACTTTTTTCCAGGCTCTGGAAGAAATAGATTTCCAATATTGACTTTCTGTCTACCCAGAGATCTTCTTTCACTTTTCTAACACTGACACAATGCTTTCTTGACTTGCAATACACAGACCACACAGTACTAAATATATACACATAGTCACACAGTGTCGTGTCTTAGAGCCAAACTACACACCATGGCATGAGACACAGAACATACAAAGCTGCCTTATACTGAGTCAGAGCTCATTGGTCCATCTAGGCCAAAATTATCAACACGGGGAGATGTAAATCCATCACCATTTTGTCCACATATGGAAAGATGAAAAATGGCTGTACTTTTCTCACTGTGCAGGAGAAAAATATGTTTCTCTACAGTATTCTCTTCGTATTTGAATGTCCCAAAGTGTTCTTGGGATTTTTTCTGCACAGAAATAAATTGGGGGTGGGGTGGGAGGATGGAGAACAGAAAAAATAATTCTGCACAGAAAATATTTTCCTGTGCAGAAAAAAAAATGTATGCAGGAAATGGTGTGCAAACAAAAAAAAAGTGTATTTATTTATTTATTTATTAGATTTATATCCCGCCTTCCTCCCAAGATGGTATTCAAGGCGGCTATGAGATTCACGGTAGCTAGTCTATGCATTTCTCATAGAGTAATTCCCTTGAATTACTTTTGAGATATGTGAATACTGGGAGAAAAAATGAATACTGACACAAAAGTCTCACCACCCTATTATTCTTCCTGACTGGGTTTTCCTGACTCTCATTTTTCAGCTGGGAAACCAATAATTGAGAATATTCTTCTTATCTACAGTCAACACTGATCATCAGCAAAAACATTCCAGGGATTCAGACATGCAGCTGTTCGTCCCTACTTGAAGACGTCATCCATGCCCTTTCCTCCTCCTCCTCCATCGTATAAAGTTAGATTCTAGTCCTCATGAGTCTGAATCAAAGCCTGATTAAAGCAGAATCATAGAAAATGGATGTATGTTGAGTCAAATCCTTGGTCTATCCAACTCAAAGTTTGTCTCTCTCTCTCTCTCTCTCTCTCTCTCTCTCTCTCTGGCTTTTCTTCGCAAACAAAGATTCAGGAAGGACTCATCCCGCGTTTTCTGGAAGTGTGCTGATGACTAAAAAGGCCAATCCGAGATAAACAAGTCCGGTTGCAGAAAGCACAGCAGAAGGTCTCCTTGGGTGATGTTTTCGGGTTGTGATTCTTTCTGCGTTGTCATTTCTCTTCAAGACTTGTTCGGCGTGAGTTCTCAAATAAGGCTGCAGCATTGTGGATAGTGCATCTCCATGCCTCCCGATGTGAGGCCAGGGCGGACCATTGTTGGTGATCAATTTGGCCGAGCCTGAGATGTTGTTTCAGGGAGTCCTTGTATCGCTTTTTTGGGGCACCCCTCTTACTCTGACCTGTGGCGAGTTCACTATAGAGTACTATTTTTGGGAGGTGATGGTCCTCCATCCTAGAAACGTGCCCTGCCCAGCGCAGCTGTGTTCTCAAGATAAAACACATAGCCCGGATCCAGTGCCATTTGTCCACACAACACATGTAGCAGATCCACTACTTTTAGCCATTAATCTGGTTTAACAGAAACTGCAAGTTGCTCCAGAGTTTCCAGGAAACTCCAGTGGCCCTGGTGTTTTGGACATGTGGACAGCTGGATCGGGCTGGATCGGGAGAAACCCAGCTGTCTACATAGCTATACACCCAACGCATCAGCCCCGCTGGCCTGACCCCCAAGTGCTGTTGCCCCCGCTGCCTTACCTGCCAGCCAAGCAGCTCTCTGCAAGAGCTTGGCCATCACTGGTGAAATCAGAACTGTGCCATGTGATCAACAAGGAGGGAGTCGCTCTACCATTCCAGAATGAATCCGTGTCCATACATGCAGCTGGCATTGTGTTGAACTGGGGCAGCTCTAGAGCATAATGCTCCAGACTGGCCCCAGGTTGAAGCAACGAGTGTAGAGGAGCCCTCAGTGTTGTCAACACTGACTGGTAGAATTCTTTCCCCAGGGTTTCAGACAGAAGACTTCACCAATCCTATCTTAAGATACTAGAAAACAAACCTGGGAACTTCTGCGTGTAAAGATTAAAAGCTGAATATTACAAGAGGAGGATTCTTGCTCTGACCCCAGCAAGGTTCTTATATTTTTGTTGTTATTTGCTTCAACTTATTATGACCCTTTATGGGTCTGAAACATGGGTCACCTATCGCCAACACTTATGACTCCTCGAACGCTTTCATCAGCGCTGTCTACGCACAATCCTAAATATACACTGGACTGACTATGTGACGAATGTTGCTGTCCTTGAGCAAGCAGGGATCACCAGCATTGAGGCCATGATATTGAGAATGCAGCTGCGCTGGGCAGGGCACGTTTCTAGGATGGAGGACCATCGCCTCCCAAAAATAGTACTCTACCGTGAACTCGCCACGGGTCAGCGTAAGAGGGGCGCTCCAAAAAAGTGATACAAGGACTCCCTGAAACAACAGCTCAGGCTTGGCCAAATTGATCCCCAACAATGGTCCGTCCTGGCCTCACATCGGGAGGCATGGAGACGCACTATCCACAATGCTGCAGCTTTATTTGAAAACTCACGCCGAACAAGTCTTGAAGAGAAACGACAACGCAGAAAGAATCACAACCCGGAAACATCACCCAAGGAGATCTTCTGCTGTGCTTTCTGCAACTGGACTATTTCAGATTGGCCTTTTTAGTAATCAGCGCGCTTGCAGAAAACGCGGGATGAGTCCTTCCTGAATCTTCGTTTGCAAAGAAAAGCCAGAGAGAGGGGGGGGGATTATGACTCTAAGAAGGAGAAGTCTCCAAGAACCCCAGTCATCCACTGCCTTGCACAGGTCTTGCGAACTCAGGGCAGTTGTGACTTTCTTGATTGAATCTGTCCACCTGTAGTTCAGTCTCCCTCTTTTCCGTTGCCTTCCACATTACTGAGCATTATCATCTTTTCCTATGAGTCCTGTTGTCTTGTGATATATCCAAAATACGAAAGCCTCTTTTTAGGCATTTTGACTTCTAGTGAGAGTTCAGGCTTGATTTGCTCTCAGATCCATTCATTTATCTTTTTGGCAGTCTGTAGTATATGTAGAACTCCATATACACAACAGCTGGAATCCTGTTGGTTACTTCCAAGTAGAGGAGACCCATTGAATCAAGTGTTGAATGGAGAGTCAACATGTAGATAAACCCCACTGAGTCAATGGCTCTACTCTAGTTGGGAATAAAAATAGAATTTAGGCCACTGTGTGTATGGGACAGACACACACACTTATGTTTCTATAGAAACCAGGGTGCAAATCAGGCAGGCCTTCTAGATGTTGTTGAACTGCCATTCTCATCAGTCCCTCACTAACATGGCCAATGGTGAAGAATGCTGGGAGCTGCAGTCCAACAATACCAGAAGGGTTGCATGATTCCCATCATGGATGCAAAGCCAGGAGAGAAACAAAGTTCTCAGAGTGCCTGCCCGTGTTAATAAAAATGCCCAACACGTTTCAGAAAATCAGCAACGCCGTCATCAGGGGCAGACAGTAGACAAAAATCAAAACGCAGTTAAAATAGATAACTCTAGGAAAATATTACCACAAGTGGGTTTTCTCCCCGTCCTGTGTATACGAAACACACAAACATCCAGAAATCCCTCGTGCCCAAACCTTTCCTGTTTAGGAATGCTTCCTCAGCTTACGCCTCTCCATTTACGTTCTGTCCTCTCAGCAGCCCCGTATAGAAAGATGCCAGGTAGCTAAGCCAAGACGGTACCAGACTCCATGGCTGCTTTGTGCATCCTCCAGACCACCGTCGCAGAGGGGAACCACAGCTTGAGATGGACAGCCTGGAGGCTGAGACAGAGCAGGCCGCAAAATGTTCTGGTCCATTGACCAGCCGTGGGCAGAAGACCAGGGTCTTAATATTTACACCAGGCCCGGCCAGGCGGGAAGCTTGGACACACTGCCTGCTGACCACAGAGAGGACACTGCCACACGTTTCCCTCAGTGTATCCCCCAAAAGGGAAGCTCCCTCTGAGGCCTTGCTTTGTGGTCTCACCTCACAGTTTGAGCCCCGGAGTCCCCGACGGACCTGCCCAGACCAAAATACTCCACTCGTTTCCAAATAAGTGTTTCAGAGGAATCACACTTGTCTCTTCCTTGAGCACCAGACAAGGCCAAAGGTTGCTTGGTGAGAGGACCAGAGGATGGTCAAGGCCAGTAGCAAAGTGGACCAGAGTGGAGAAAGAAGCTTGATCCAGATGCGATGGAGGTGCTAATTCAGGTTGCTGATCCAGGTTCCTCTACCTTTAGTGGTTGTGTACAAGAGGAAATTTTCCACAGGAGTTTCTTATCAAACAACCAGGTAACAAGCAACACTGGCTGGGATTCCCTCTTTTGCACAACCATAAGAGGTACAGAAGCCCTCTCCGGTTTTCACTCTGGCAACCCTAGTACGGATGGAAGGCAAGCCCCCTGGCTTCTGTTAGGCCAGGGAGATGAACTGTGTAGTCCTCTAGATCTGTCGTCTCTTCCAACTCTGCAATTCTATGATTCTATGATTCTATGATTCTATGTGTTTTAGAAATCCAAATGGCCAGGGTCCAGAATAGTGGGATGGGGGGGACATGTGGCTTCCCAAGACAATCTTGGGACTCCAACTCCCATCAATGCTTGCCAGCACAGCCAAGAGTCAGGAATATGATCCTTCTGTTTAGCAATATCTGGACACACAGAACACCATCTCTCATTTCACACCCTTCAGCCTGATCCACGATGAAACGAAAAGACATCCATTGTTGTTGCTATGTGCCTTCAAGTTGTTTCGGACTCAGGGTGATCCTAAGGCTAACCTATTGTGGGGTTTTCTCTGCAAAATTTGTTCAGAGGCGGTTTGCCGTGCCCTTCCTCTGAGGCTGAGCATGATTTACCCAAAGTGGGTTTCCATGGCCAAGCAAGGATTCAAACGCTGTTCTCCTAATCCAACACTCAATTAAACTGTGCTTGTGTTGCTGTTTGTTAAATAGTTTTCTTGGCAAGATTAATTCAGAGGTCTGCCACGACCTTCTTCTGAGGCTGATGCAGGATGCCATTAAGACAACACGTATTCTCCTCAAATTCTATGAGGATTATTTTTGGCATTTAGACACACACACCCCAAGGCAGTCACCTATAAATGTCCCAGCATCTGCCAGGAGTTTTCCATGGTTTTTTTCCGGGCTGTGAGGCTGTGTTATGGAAGAGAAATAAACTCTTCCAGAACATGGCCTCATAGAAATAAACTCTTCCAGAACACAGCCTCACAGCCTGGGAAAAAAACCATGGAAAACCTATGGATGCCGGCCGTGAAAGCCTCCGACTTCACATTGAACGTCTCTACAGGGAGCTGACAGAAGTCCTTACTGTTCACAACCGCTTAGTCTTGGGAAGGGCTCCAAGTCTTCGTGTGACTCCTAGAATTCTAGACCTCTGAACTGGCTATGTTTAACAACTCCTTGTCTCGCCCCTTTTTGGTTACCCAGACTGTTACTTCATGCCATGACTTCTGGACTGACTATTACCTTACCCCTGTGTCTCCCTTCCTGGATTACCTGTGCACAACCTGGGCTGGACTGACCTCTCTGTAGCTGTTTCCCCTACGAGAATCCACTTTTCTGGACACGTGCTGCCTATAGGCATAGAACAGCTGTGTGGACCGGCTCACAATGCAACAATCTAAAATTAGAAGTGGCTCTAGTGTTGAAAAGTGTACATTTTTGGATGTTAAACAGTGCAGCTTACTTAACAAGTGTTGCCACTCTGGGGAAAAAAAGGGAAGTCTGAAGATGCAGAGGACCATCAAAACTGCCTTGGGGCCACATACGACCCCAGGGTCACATCTTGCCTGTGGCATTCAAGGGTACCTCAAAGGCCATCTAGTCCAACCCCCACACACACCATGCAGGAAGAGGCTTCTTTCTCCCTTACACTTCCAAAGCAAACTCTGGATAAAAATTCATATATGGGGAATACAGACCATCTCATCCCTGCTGACAAATTCAGAGTCACTTTACAAGTAGTCCTCTGTTAAAAATTCGTGATTTAATACAGAGAAGTGTAAAAATAAAAGGTTGTCAATGTATCAAACAGGTTCACTGTACACACACACACTTTGTTGCTTTCATTAAAACAGAAAGACAAATCTCTCCCCTCCCCATGACAATAAGTATTTTCTGGTTCCAATACATTTCCTGAGTTTTTCTTTAAAATCCAAAATAGTCAAGCAATTTCTTGAGAACTCTGCTGCCACCTAGTGGGCAGAAAGGTGTGCCTCTACTGTGTGGTCTGCAGGTAATGGAGATCATATAAAGCCAAGGGAGTTTTGATTTCCTTAAACAAACCAACACCAGGGTGATTCCAACAGCCGATGAATCATTACGCCTCCAGGAATACAAGTGCTGAGATTATGTTCCTCTTTTGTCTAATTCTTGGTTCTCAGGATTTTGAATAAGCCAAACTTGGTTTTCTTTTTTTCACTTTCTTGACTGTTGCGGGGCCCATCTTCAGAGAAAAAAAGAAGGAAGAAAAATCAATTTTAAAAAATGCAATTTTAAAAAATTGTCAGCGTTACTGGCAAAGTGACTGGAGACCTAGTTCTAGCTACTGGGATATTGAAGCACTATTATATTGTTCCATCTTCCAGAGGTTAGACCAAGGGGTGAGAGCGATGTAGTCTTCCAAAGGTGGTTGGACTGCAGTTCCCAGCATTCCTCACCATTGGCTACACTAGCCAAGGCTGCTGGGAGCTGCAGTCCAACAACATCTGGAGGACTGCATAATCCCTTTTTTTTTGGAACTTTTGTACTCCCTACTGCTTTTTTAAACTTTTATGCTTTAGATATTCGGTTTGAATTTATATTGTAAGCCGCTTTGAGTCTCATTCAGGAGGAAAGCCTGACATAAATCAATTAAATAAATAATCCCCTCCTTCAGATTAGGCTGAGGTTACTCCTTAGTGCAAGAGCCGTAATCATGGGATCCACTGGATCTTGTTGGACTGTGAAGCCCAGCAGCCTTAGCCAGTGTAGCCAAGGGCACAGAATGCTGGCAGTCACAACTCAACAATATCTGGGGAGCCGAACAAATGCTATCCCTTAGTGAATGTGTGCTTTGCAAATCCTTTCCAACTTGTTAATATGCCTGAGTTTGTCTAGTGTTTGTAGAAAGGGAGAGTCAGAGCTTAGTCACACCCCTTGTTTGGATTGCAACTCTCAGAATTCCCCAATGGTCATCGGGGGATTGTGGGGGTTGTAGTCCAAACAAGGAAGTTAGGGCCTATCTATACAAAGGACAAAAAATGGACTGCTCCACAGTAATTCCAATTTGCAGCAGCTGCAACCTGTCTTAATGGTTTTACAGTCCCCATAAATTTTGCATGCCTGCAGCCACTTGCATTTTAAAATCTGCTGCTGCCAAACTTTTTTTTAACTATTTCTATTGGTGCGCACAAGCAATATTTCACCTTTCCAAAAAAAAGAGAGAGAGAGAAAAGATAACACAAATCCCTGTTTTATCGCAGTGGTTTATGGTGGCACAGTGGTTAAATGCCAGTACTGCAAGCCACCACATTGCAAGTTCGATTCCAGCGGGCTCCAAGGTTCACTCAGCCTTCCATCCTTTTGTAGGTCAGTAAATTAAGTACCCGGCTTGTGGGGGCAATTAGCTAACACACATTGGAAACTGTTTAATGCAGTGTAGATGTGTAAATAGCTATTGCTTAAAACAATTTGTAAGCCGCTCTGATAGCCTTGTGGCTGAAGAGCGGGGTATAAATAACTAAATAAAATTTTAAAAAATAAAATAAAAAGTTGCTAAGGCAAAAATCCAACATGGAGGCATCAGGCGCTTGCCCTGTAACCAAGCCCTGCCCCCTGTGCTCAGGTTTGCGCTTCCTCTCGTACGGGAAAGCGGTTCATGTCAAATTGCTTGTCTTAACAAGCAAGAATGCACATACCACAAAACGGAGCTTTTTTAAAAAGTCGGGAAAAGCTGCAAATGCTTTCTTGCATGCTTTTTGGCCCCCCTCCTTCACAATACAGTGAGACAATGCGAGATCCTATTAAGACAGCTCATATTCCCAGAGAATTCTGTGTGGAGTATTTTCACCGTACAGTAGGACCCCCATATCTGCTGGGGATTGGTTCTGGGGGGGGGGGAGTGCTGTGGATACCGAAAACCGTGGATAATAGCAAACACCCTTGAAAATAATGAGACTTCTGGTTTAAAATACCATAGAGTTGCTTTGGAGGACCTAGAAAATGGCTAGAGAGGACACCTTGTCTAGGAAGACAAGGTGTGCTGTTTTGTGTCCTGTGGATAATTGAATCAGTGGATATTTAATCAGTGGATACAGGGGTCCTACTGTATAGACAACCCCTTAGTCAAGTTCTGGGAACAATGGTCATCACCACAGGACCAGACCCCAAGTCAACACAACCAGGAGGGAGTTCCAGAGGTGTAGTACCAGCACAGAAAAGACCCTGTCCCTGGTTCTTGACAACTTCATGTCCTGCTTGTAGACTTCCTACTGGTTGGCCAGTGCAAGAAACAGAGCGCTCAACTAGATAGGCTTTTGATGTGGTCCGCCATATTGCTTCTTCTGTTACGTTAGGCTGGGGGATGTGAGACTACACCTCCCATCATCCAAAATCATCAGTGAACTGCACCTCCCATCATCCAACAACACCAGTTATACTGAATAGGGACAATAGGAGTTGGAGTCCAAAAACACCTAACAGCCCCATGTTGGAGAGGGTTGCTTTAGAGCAAGGGGGGTGGACGTGCACCCGCCCCGCCCACATTCATAGCCTGCAACTACCATCAGCCAAAAGTGGAGGGACCATGGGAGTTACAGTCTAACACTCTTGGGAGAATGCCAGAGTCAAAAGCTCTGATTTCTGAAAGGCTGCAGCGAGGGCTTACCAAGTTTCTGGATCATGGCTGCCAAGACCTCATCTTCCTCCAGTTCCCTAAGGAAAGAGAGAGGATGAAAGTAGAAGCCTACAGAGAGTGAAGCGATGCGGTGCCAACGGAACTGCGGACAGACCTGGCATTACGACAGGATCAGAAACAGCTCATTTACCCTTGTTTTGATATTTGAAGTCATTATTCTTTGCAAGAGAACGGCAGCATGGTGTAGTGGCTAGAGCGTTGGACTATGTCTCTGGAGACCAAGGTTCGAATCCCCACTCAGCCATGGAAACCCACTGGGTGACCTTGGACAAGTCATACTCTCTCAGCCTCAGAGGGAGGCAATGGCAAACCCCCTCTGAACAAATCTTGCCAAAAAAAAAAAAAATACCATGATAGAATCATCTTAGAGACACCATGAGTCAGAAATTACTTGAAGGCACACAACAGCAATTCTTGGCAAAATTGTATACATTTCCCACTTCTGTCCCCCATCATTAAAGCAGTGGTGGGCAAATTGTGGCCTATGGACCACTTGCCGCCCCGGGACCCCAGTTTTGTGAGCCCTTAAGCCTCCTACCTGTCCTCCCAGCGCCCCTAAAAAGTACCTGTAAACTAACAAGGAAAATGTTATTCCTTGCTCCAATAAAGTAATATTGTTCCTACTTGCTAACAATATTTTTGAAATGTGACTTAGTTGCAGTAACATTCAATGCAGGTTGATTATCTTAACTTTTACCTTGTTACTCCTGTAGTCCAACAGACATGCTGCTTTTCCCCAACTCCATACTAGAACTCAAAAGGGAATCACTCCATATCATGGCAGCTGATTTGGGACCTAGGACACTTTCACACTACACAACTGTAGCACTTTGATACCACTTTAAAATACAAGTTGTCCATCCCTTCATATTCACTGGGGTTTGGTTCCAGGAACCCCCGTGGATACCCAAATCCGTGAATACTCAAATCCCATTATATGCAATGGCATAGCAAAATGGTGTCCCTTCTATAAGAGGGCAAAATTAAGCTTTGCTTTTTGGATTATTATTATTTTTTTAAGAATATTTTCAAGTCGTGAATACTTAAATCCGTGGATACCAAATCCGTGGATACCGAGGGACAACTGTACATGGCTCCATCTGATGGAATCCTGGGATTTATAGTTTCACGAAGGATTCAGAATTCTCCACCAGAGTGCTCAAGTGCCACAGCAAACTATAAATCCCAGGATTCCATAGCACAGATCTGTGGCCATTATGGTGGAACCAAAGTGTTATAATTGTGCATTTGAGAGATACCCCGGGTAACACGTCCTGATTTCTTCTCCCTCCAAGGCCTGCCCCTACCTGAGTCGGTCCTCATCCAAGTCCTCCACGATTTTGTTCCGGTTATTGACGGTCTCCACATACAACTTGAGTAGCTCTTCTTCACGGGTTTTCTCCTTGGGAGTCTTCAACGAGTCTGCGCGAGATTGGACAAACGAACCACAGAGGTCATTACCATGAAGGGCTCTCGCTCTCTCTCAAAACACAGGGGAGGCAGTTGGTGGGGATTTTCAAACACCAGTTCAGGGGGAGTACATTAAGCCCTGATTTGGATGTGGCGGGGGGTGGGGAGGGGAACAGACGAAGAATGATGATGGAAGAGAAGATGAAAATGGCAGCCATATCTTCCATTAGGAGAAATCCACAGGATTGGAAGGAGGGTGGGAGATGACGAAGTCCAAAAAATAATAACAACTTTATTAATCCTTCCTTCCTGTGTACTAGACCAGTGGTTCTTAACCTGTGGTCCATGGACCCCCAGGTAGAATGTCTTCACAAGGGGTCCACGAAGGCTTGATGGCTGTTCAACCTACCTCCTCCCTGCAGCGGAGCAGCCACGTGACAGGAGCCAAGGCAAAGGCTGGCTGGCTTGGCCTGCACATTGCCATTCAATCTGCTCCCAACACAAACTTGCAGGAAGAACCAGTAGAAAATCTGCCCTCCCCCATTACCTCTGAGGAAGGTTTAATGGATGAAGTATTATTATTATTATTATTATTAGTAGTAGTAGTAGTAGTTGTTGTTATTTTAAATCTTGAGTTAAGTCTTGGAAGTCCACAGCAACCAAAGATATTTAAAGGGGGGCCCTGGTAAAGAAAAGGTTAAGAGCCACTATATTAGACTATACACCTCTGGTAGGGCTGGCTGTCTCTTTGCTGTTTTACCACGTGAGGCATCGTGTACGTTCATAGCACTATACCTCAGTTAACTAAGTAGATACGTATTCCTGGAAATGACTTCTTTAACAGAAATGTTGGTACCTGAGGCAGAAATAACATAGAAGGAATAGGGATAGGTTCCTACCCCACATAAAACAAGAGCAACTTGAACATGTTTCAGCAGACCTCTTAGCCAGAACAAAAGATATGCAAAATATGAAGTGAAACAACCAGGTCAGCTAAGCAAACAAAAACATGTGGAATCTTGTAGAGACTACTTCAAAGCTTCTTGCAAAACATATCCAGGGATTATATTTTTTTTCCCCTTTCACCAGCCTCCACTTTTCTAATCATTGCCATTTTGGTGCCCAAGCTTTCAGATCTATGCTTTAAAAAAAAAAAAAACACGCGGCAGGGAGATGGTGAGGCTTGTCTGCTCTTCCCTTTGCTTCTCTGTTTTGCTGCTGCTTACGCAGGCTCAGTCAGGGATTCCAAAGGCAGCTGCTATTTATCTTGCCTGTTGTAAGCAGACACACTCAGTTACGGTTGGCTAGAGCAGAATCCCATTCTTTCCAAGCTCTGCATTATTTACACACTGCTGTCATTCACACTACAAGTCTGTCTGAATGGCTAAACCCAGAGATGCATGCTTTTCTTTTTTAACATGCTGAGGATCATTACCAGGGTGGGCTTATCTGGGCTTCCCCTTTTCTGTGAAGTCAAAGGCATCCCTAGATTTTCCTTGGGTTTTTTTCCAGGCTGTGAAGCCATGTTCTGGAAGAGTTTACTTCTGACGTTTCGCCTTCATCTGTGGCTGGCATCTTCAGAGAATGGTTGGGTAGGAGTGTATGTGGAGTTTATATCCTGCGAACCCCTGTTGGGAGTGTATGTAAATTTGTGTATTTGAATGGTTAGTTTTTGGGTATAGAAATGCAAGGAGGATTAGTGTCTGTTTGGCTAATGGTTGGTTGATAGCCCATTATTATATGATGACCGACAAATAAGGAAAGGCAAGGAACAACTGGCAAGAAGGGAAATGGAATGGTGCAGTTGAAATCCTGGATAGAAGTACTTCATTGTGTAACATTTTATTGCAGTTTCCCAATTGTTCCCACTACAAGTCAACCTCCATATCCATGGATTCGGTACCTGTGGTTTCACTTAGCCACGTCTGAAAAAATGTGTTCTCTCTAGGCATTTTTAGGTCCGCCAATGTGATTCTGTGATCAACTTCTGGCATTCATCTCATTGAAAATAATAGGGTTCCCTATTATCCATGGTTTCAGCTATCCACGGAGGGGCCAGGTCTTGGAATGTATCCCAGAGATATGGGGGTCGGCCTGTACTTCCAACAGCGCTAGAGTAAATTGCACAAGATCATATGAATTGTAATAGCTCTGTGCTGATGTTGCTGGTCAAGCTTGCAGGAACATCCACCCCCAGTAGCGGGCCTGATCTACAATGGAGACGTAGTTTTCCCCTCAAGGTAATGGACTTAAGAGGCCAAACACATGCCTTTGCTTCCCTCACTTCCCTGGAAAACATCTGAACTGAAGGCAAGAAAATTGATGTTCTTCCCCACCAGGGGAGTGACCCAGAAAAATATCCTCAAGGCACCCCGCCCCCAGGGAAAAGGTGGAGGACCCACCGGATTTGCTCATGAGGGTCCGTAGCTCACTCTCTATGTCACACTGCTTCTCCTCCAGTTTCTGTTGATTCATCCTGGCAGTTTCCAAAAAAGAGAAAGAGGGTAGGTCATTGAGTGTTGATTTGCACACAGAACTCCCCAGAACATTTATGCCATGCAAAAACTGACCACTAGAGAGGGCCTTATTTCTTCCTACAGCCCCAGCTGTGTAGAGCACAGAGGCTTGCAAACATCTGAGCTAATCCATTAGTGTTTAGTCAGAAATCCATTTGGTTTTGGCAAATAATATCAAACCCATTCATGGCATCTGTAAGCAACACATTCATTTTAAATTAAAATCAATCCAACCAACTAAAAAAAAAGGGCTGCCACTACCACCAACTGACATCACCCCCCCCCCAGGCAACGAATTAGAATAACATGAAATGTTCATTATTGCTCAGCTCATGAGTATGGTGGATGTGTAACAACCTAACTAGCAGCACCGTCGGACAACTGGCCCAATGCAGTCGACCAGCTATATCTCCAACCCCAGGAAAAGGGAAGAAACACCCCTGGCTTTGCTCACTTGTGCATCAGCTCTGACTCCCGCCTCAGCAACAACTGCTTCTCGTGAATCAGCTTGAACCATTCCACCATCAGGGCATCCTCCGTATCATCTGCAAGACAAGACCAAAGAAAGCCTAAAGCAGTGGTTCTTAACCTGTGGTCCCCATCACCCCAGGGGGCCACGATGTCCTCACAGGGGGTCTGCAAAGGCTTGAAGGCTGCTCAGCCCATGTGACAACAGCCACGGCAAAGGTTGGCTGGCTTGGCCTGCACATTGCCATTTAATCCACTCCAGCCACAAACTTGCAGTAAGAAGCAGGAGAAGAGTCTTCCCTCCCACTCCAGTGCCTCAGAGGGAAGGCGGTATCATCATCATCATCATCTACTCACCTCACCCCATGGATTGATTAAATGGATGGTATAATTGTATTATTATTATCGTCAGGTGGTATTATTAGTATTCTTCTTCTTATTAGGGTTTTAAATCTTGAGCTAAGTCTTGGGGGTCCATGGCAACAAAAGATATTTAAAGGGGGTCCTGGTAAAGAAAAGGTTAAGAGCCACTGGCCTAAAGCACAGGTGGGGAAAGTGAGGCCCAAATCCCACTCCTGCGGTCCTCAAAGTTTCCCCCAGAAAGCTCCTGAATGCAAAACAAATTGTCATCATTATTTTTGGAGGGGGGCACAATTTTGTCAATTTCCACTTCACAGATGTGCAGAAAGGTGGGAAAATACCACCAAATGCCTTCTTAATTCCTAGACTCCTCCCCCCTCCAAAAAAAACCCCCTCTTTTTGGAAGGGCTGCAAAATGGCACCAAGTGACATCATGGTGCGGGGAGAAATATATTCAGAGGGGCTGCCATGCTGGTCATGCAGCAAAATCCAACAAAATGTAAACCCACAAAAGAGGTATTTAAGGAGGTGGACGGCTACCTGCAGAAAGATTGGAGGGGGGGGGAATTCGCTCACCTCCTGCCCTAATAAACAGGTGGATCTGAACTTTATTCAGTTGGATAGGAATGGGGAGTCACACTGAAGAGTGACACCAAGTGGGAAAGCATAAACCAGAAGTCAGCAACTGTGGCCATCCAGAAACAATTTTCTGGCCCAGGGACCCTCTAGTCAGACAGCTCAAAAGGCCCCAAGTCCAATTTTTAAAAACAGGTGTTTTTTTGGGGGTGGGATAATTTTAAATAAGGGTGAAGGTAGGCTGCAACCTGTTGAAAAAGTGAATTTCCACTCCTGGAAGGTTTTAGGGGACATGGTTTACACTTTTTTGCCATCAGGAAAAAGGAGATCCAGGGAGTCCAAAAGGGGCAAGAGCACAAAAGTAGCCAAGGGCCAAAAGGTACATCAGGGTGAGCAAAGCACAGCCCATGAACCCCACACGGCCCCTGGACCTTATTTTTGCAGACCCTGAAGGCCCCTTCCCAAGCCCTCAACTTTTTTTCCAAAAAATGAAAATGATTGGGGGCATTTTTCACCCAAGAAAGCTCCCCAAAGCAGGCAAAAACATGGTGACAGGAGTAAGATTTCCAATTGCCATTTTGAGAAGGACTGTGGTGAAGACAAAGGAATTTGGGGACACTGTCAGGGGGAGTTGTAACCTGTTGCGGGGGGACTGCAGGACAAAAAATTGTCCCCTAGGCCCTGTGCAAATGTCACCCCTGTCTACACCATATCTCAGTGTGAGCAAAGATCTGTTGCTTCTGGGGGAGAAAAATCACTATAGGCTTTTAAACCATATGGAAAACATTTATGAGAAGTCCTTGATGGCAAGCAAATTGGGAGGAGACATAAGGGCCTGCGATTCACATGTTCCTTTCCCATAAGGGCTAGGCACATGCTTGAAAATAAAAAAAAAAGGTTGTCAGGCTGATGAAAGATCACAGGAAATAATTCCCAAATGCTATACAGCAAACAAACATGTTTTGCATTAGGGACCTGGAGGGAAATTGTCGGCCATGGGTTATAGATTCCACCCCTCACCACCATCATGATGTGGAAGATTGCCGTCCAAATTTGGCAGTAAACTACCAAATGCAAAACATAATCTATTAGCGCCTTCTAGTTACGTAGCAACAGTCAATATCACATTAATTAAAATCAACTTAAGCACCTTTAAACTTCATTGATATATACACGTAAATGTAATAATAATTAATCAAAGCTAATTGGGGGATTTAATTTGTTAATAGTGACAGGGGACTTCCAATGAGTTCAATGATATTGAAAGAATGAATTTTTAAAATCAATTTCAGCTCATTTCAGTCTGATTGTAGCTCATGTTCATAACTAGTAAAACTAGTAAAAAATAGCCAAAAGTGCAACCTGAAACGTCATTATCTCACTCCTCTACATTGGGTATGATTGCTCCCAATGGAAGTAGAAAATAAAATTACATACCCTTAGAGAAGTCTGCCCATTGCCCTTCTGACTGAGTTGCTAGTCTGGGATTACCTCCCAGACCAGCAAGCCAAAATTACCAGCTCAGGCAAATGCATGGAATGGAGAGTCCCTTTAAGGACCAGCAATTATTACTCTGCCATAGAGCTTGAGAAAGCTGCTTTATTTTTTTAAAAAAAATGGACTACAACTCTGAGACCACCTTAGCAGACAGAGCCACTAAAGTAGCAATTCCCAAATTAGGTATTTTTGGACTTCATCTCCCAGAAGTTCTAGCCACTTTAGCCGATAGTCAGGAGTTCTGGGAGATAAAGTCCAAAATATCTGGAGAACCAAAGTTCGGGAACCACTGCACTAAAAGATTCTGGGATTTGTAATTTGAAAAAGGAATTTTGTTCTGTTCTTACGCACGAAAAGTAGAAGCATAAAAAGGGGCTGTGAAAGCCATAGGTGCCTTGAGTTTTTTATTCCAAAAGAGAGAGAGAGAGAAAAAACCCCTCAAATCTCAGAAGTTTGGGAAATGCTGACTGGATGGAACCTGGAGGCTGACAAACCTGAGCAAAAGCCCTTCCACACAACACAATTATAGCACTATGATTCCACTTTAACTGCCTTGGCCCTGTGGAATCCTGGGATTTGTAGTTTAGGGAGAGGTGTTTTGAATTCTCAGACAGACAACTCTAGTGGCTCCCTGAACTACAAACCCCAGCATTCTACAGGATGCAGCCATGGCATTTAAACTGGAAACATCGTGCTATAATTGCATAGTCTGGAAGAGCCCCAGGCCAGCATCCCTAGACGTGAGATGCTTTGGCACCCCACAAAAATAAAAGCCCTTGCAAGCTTTCCACAGCAAGTGCTTCTGAGGTAAGACCACATACACTTGGTAAGGAACCAATGCCTTCCACAGTAGAGAGCCCATACTTGCCACCTCAAGTCTCATGGGCACACAAAATGGGTCCCGGACACATCCACACGGGCCTCCTCACCTCCCTCGCAGTTTCTCAGCTGCTTCTCCAGGTCCACCCCCTTGAGCTCCAGCCTGTCGAGTTCTCTCTCAATTTTCCGGACCTCCCTCTGGATTTCTTCCTCGGGGATGTAGTCTGGATGGAGCTAAGGGGGAATGGAAAGACAGAAATTAAAGACATTGTTATGACTACTGCATCTAGTAGCAGTACATATACACAGTAAGATTACCAGTAATATTAGTACTGCCAGGAGTACTAACACTACTAGTAATGCTATTTCCAATGGTACTAATAGGGCAAATAGTATTAACACTGCTAGCAATACTATTTCAAGTAGTGCTAAAAGGGCAAGTAGTAGTAACACTGCTAGAAATAGATTTTCCTTGGGTTTTTTTCCAGGCTGTGAGGCTGTGTTATGGAACAGCCAGCCACAGATGTAGGCGAAACGTCAGAAAGCAACTATTCCAGAACGCGGCCTCACAGCCCAGAAAAAAACCAAGGAAAATCTATGGATGCCGGCCGTGAAAGCCTTTGACTTCACACTGCTAGAAATACTATTTCAGGTAATGCTAATAGGGCAAGTAGTAGTAACACTGCTAGCAATACTGTTGTCAGTAGTGTTAGTAGGGCAAGTAGTAGTAACATTGCCAGCAATACTATTTCAGGTAGTGCTAAAATGGCAGGTAGTAGTAACACTGCTAGAAATACTATTTCCTGTAGTGCTAATAGGGCAATAGTAGTAACACTGCTAGAAATACTATTTCCAGTACTGCTAATAGGGCAAGTAGTAGTAACACTGCTAGCAATACTATTTCAAGTAGTACTAATAGGGCAAGTAGTAGTAACACTGCTAGCAATACTGTTGCCAGTAGTATTAATGGGGCAAATTGCACTAATACTGCTATTAAAACTATTGCCAGTACTACAAATAGTGCAACTGGTATTAACATTACTGGTAATACTATTGTCAGTAGTACTAATGGTGCCAGTAGTGCTGATACTGCTAGTAACACTCTTGTTGTTACTACTAATAGAGTAACTTGTATTACTACTAGTAGTAATATTATTGCCAGTAGTATTAATACAGCAAGTAGTACTGATACTATGGTCAGAGTATAGTAGATGGCTTTTCCTTTACCTCTTTTATACTCAGGGCAACCCTGTGACCTTGGATGGTTGCCTCAGAACACCTTCTGATAGGGAGGGCCAACCCCATCTGGGGCCACCCCATAGCCCCTATAGCAACTTGAGCCAGCCAAAGATGTGGCCAGACCCACACAGCCCAAGTGCCTCACTTTATTCATAGCCAGGGTTCAAATCTCTGTTCAGCCATGGAAACCTACTGGGTGACCCTGGGCAAGTCACACACTCTCAGCCTCAGGGGGAGGCAAAGGCAAACCCCCCCTGAACAAATCTTGCCAAGAAAACCATGTAATAGGTTTGCCATAGGGTTGCCGTAAGTCAGAAATGACTTGAAGACACACAACAACAACAAACAACAACAGCAAACCTTTGATGGAGACACCACTTGTTTGCTTGGATGCTTCTGGAAGGTTCTGGGAGAGGATGGTCTGACTAGGAAGAAAAGAAGAAGAGAAATCAATTAAGACTATTGATTCCAGTAACTTTCTTGCCCTTCTTACGAACCTATTTAGGGATTAAGATCAGTCTATCATCAAGAACTGGCAAAAACAAGAGAGAGAGAGTAATGGCGGGGTCTTTTCAGTAATGTCCCCATGCTTGTGAAATTCCCTCCCTATTTAGAAACAACCAGACCCTGAGAAAGTCTTTTTTTGGGTGATTTCTAGATTTTATGGCTTCTTAACCCCCTTTTGATATGTATATAAATATTAAAAGATGCAGAAGCTTACCAGGTGCAACAGCTCTTTTGGGGGGGCTCGGCACCTCCAGCTTTTGGTTCGCATGGGGGTCTTCCCACTTTTGCTTGGCTTTCGGCCACCCACTGGAAACATCCGGGTGAAGCACCAAGAGCTTTTTCTTCAGGGGAGGATCAGATGAGGGGGCTGCAATGAAAACGTTGAAATGTCAGTACGATATTCGGCACCCTACATGTGCAATAGGCCACCCTATTCCTACAGGACCAACCCAAATGTGATAACTGACCCATTCTTTGCTTTGTTGCACAATATAGTTTGATTCCCATATCTTTGCAACCCATATCCACAGATTCACTAAGCTGCATCCAAAAAAATATGGTCACTCTAGGCATCTTTTAGGTCCTCCAGGGTGACTATGGTATGCTAGGGCCGGAAGTCATTCATTTTAATAGCATTCACTATTATCTGTGGTTTCCAGTATCGATAGTAAATCTGGGACTGTATCCCTCATGGGTACAGGGGCCGTACTGTACTTTTTTTTAATTAAAATTTAAAAATCCCCAAAAACATACAATCACAATGTCAGGAAAGGAACAGGACATGTCGTCTTCCAGTGTCATCCCGATGAATTACAGATTTAACTGTAATTTTTCAATCATACCAAGAAGACAGAATAGAAAGGCCATAGAATCTGGTATGAAGTAGACCCAAATGAAACAGAAGGAACTATATACAGCCATAATGACCAGTTTACATTTTTTATTCAAGAAGGTTTTAACACTAAATGTTTTTAGCGTCACACCTAATGTGATATTTTAACATGATATTTATTTATTTTGTCTTATTATACCCATTTTTTTGTGATGAGCTATGGTCATATACAATAAATTATACTTCCTACAGTTTTTAACAGTTAGAGAGTAAATCTTTCCATAAGAATAGCAAATGAATAGGGCCCACATTACACAAAATAGATTATGTGGTGGGACATTACTTTTTCCGTGTATGTGTGTGTGTGTGTGTGTATAACAATCACAGATTTTCACGGATGTTTTTTGCAAAAGAGAACACAACAGGTACTCTTCTTGTAGATCACACACACACACACACACACACATATCACACATATATATGAGTACCTGGCTTGTGGGGGCAATTAGCTAACACATTGGAAACTGCTTAATGCAGTGTAGATGTGTAAATAGCTATTGCTTAAAACAAACTGTAAGCCGCTCTGATAGCCTTGTGGCTGAAGAGCGGGGTATAAATACCTAATTTTTTAAAAAATTAAAAATTAAATGTCTGTTTTTCCATAAGGGTCAGAGACCACAATCTCTTTATCCAACTATGAAGAGACAGATTCATTGGATCTTTCCAACAGCATGCTATTTGTAATCCTGCCGCTAGACATAAAAAGCCAATTAGCCCTTTATGTAGGATAGGTTCTTTAGATTCCAACTGGACAAAATTTTACTGCAAGAAACCACTGGTGTAGGTGGGTTGTGGGGTGTCTCAAACTGGATCAGGACCATAGTGCAGATGGAGAGGGCCTCTCACCCTTTGTCTCTGCTGTCATCGCCATGGCCCCCCACAAGGGGGGGCTGACAGGGGTCTAGCCTGGGGGCTCAGAATTAGGAGGGGGCCTGGCATGATATTATTTTTTATTCATATATTTATACCCCGCTCTTCAGCCACAAGGCTATCAGAGCGGCTTACAAATTGTTTTAAGCAATAGCTATTTACACATCTACACTGCGTTGAACAGTTTCCAATGTGTGTTAGCTAATTGCCCCCACAAGCTGGGTACTCATTTTACTGACCTATGAAAGGATGGAAGGCTGAGTGAACCCTGGAGCCTGCTGGAATCGAACTTGCAACGTGGTGACTTGCAGGACTGGCATTTAACCACTGTGCCACCAGGGCTCCTTTTTATTGCAAGTTTTTATTATGTAAATCCATTTAGTTTTTTTAAAAAATAAATATAAATATCACTATGGTGTCATCATTTAAACTGACTTATTTTAATGTTTATCCTAAACCCTGTAGAGCATCTCGCTGCCCTTAACCTTAGCAGTAGGTGGGGGGGGTCTGCCAAAGATCCTGGCCTTGGGGCCCACTTCAGGATGGGGGGACTATGGTCATCACCATCAGAGTTATCTTCCCCACCTCTCTTCCCCATAGATTTCATCCATCTGGACTAGCTACTTGCTGGATGGTTTTCCAAACAGAAGCTAAGATTCTAAAACAGCTGCTATGCAAAATTCTCAGCTCCTGCTCTTAACTGCCTTCCCCGTGCTATCCACACCTGGTTCCTGAATCTCTGGGGAGGCGACTGGCTTTTGGTCATCCTGCGTTGGTCTCAGGGTTCTGCTGATCACCATTTTGTTGACTTCAGTAGGTTTCTGAGCGGTCTTGGCATCGCCCTGGCTAGAGACTCTGGAGAGGGAAAGGAAGAGCTCACCAACACTGCATGCTGATAAAAGCAGAATGTAACAGCCTGTATAGTAAGGTTGGAATTGCTTTCTTATTTTCTTCTCGATGGAAGGAATGGGCAATTTTAGCTACGCATTTTCTTTCTGCCGTGTAAAGATCTTTGAAAACGGTGCATTTCAAAGACCCTTCACAGGGCAGGAAATCCGTACATGGTATTTTTACTCACCTGTTGGCCACCGGTTTCAGTCTCGACCTCCAATCTGCAGGACTCTCCTTTTTCTCTTCTGTAGCACAGACACCTCCAGCTAGACACAAGAACCATTTTAATGAAGATAAAGGTGCAAAGCAAGCTCTGGATAGATAGGTCATTGCAGCTCGTGGGCAGCAGAAGTAGAATCCAATATACAGATCAAGGTCCAGAATGCAAATGCACCTAATTGCACAACTCGCAGAATCTTTTTTTTTTGGGGGGGGGGGATTCTGGTTGTTACAGTTCTACACACACACACACACACCACTCTGAAATATTCCAAAATACCTTTGGTCCCAAGCATTTTATATAAGGGAGACTCAACCTATACTACTTTAACTGTTATAGCTCCATTCCCTAGTATCCTGGGATCTGCAGTTTAGGGAAGGGTAGTGAGAATTCTCAACCAGATAGTTCCAGTGCTGTAGTTCTGGGAAGTGGGCTAGATCTCTCTAAACTACACCAAACTACAAACCCCAAGATTCCAGAGGAACTTGCAGCCTTCTGGCCACTTGTAGCTTCTGGGGACATTTATGTGCCCCCATAGAATCATAGAATTGCAGAGTTGGAAGAGACCACGATGGTTAGTTCCTGCAGTGAAAATGGTCTCTCTTAGGTCTAAAATGCCCTCAAGAAGGCCAAAAATGTGGCAAAATTGCCCGGCCCCTACATCCACTAGGAGACCTTGAGGCCATTTTGGGCCCCCCAAAAATGTATTTCTTTTCAAAGGGTGTGACCTCAAAGGTTCTCGGGGGGAGGGGGGTCCTTGTAGCCCCCTAACCCACCAACAATTCCCCACCCCTGCTCTAACTGGTCCAATTACAGTGGGCCTTCCATATGCACAGAGGTTTGGTTCTAGAACCCTCTGCAGATAGCAAAAACTACAGATGGCTAATTCCTATATAAATCAATTTTAAGTATGCATCACTGGCATTTTAAGTATAGGCACCGCCATTTTATGTGGTGATGATGATCCGTGGATGCTGGAATCCGTGGATATTGATCCCACGGATACGGAGGGCCCACTGCATTCTCCTCCAACCATCCCTGACTGAGCAACAGAGCCATGGCTACTTCTTACCTTTAGTAACCTTAACATCCACTTTATGTCCAGAGTTGGTATTTTGGCCATTGGGCTGACCCTTGAATCTGTTCTGGGTGGCTGTCCCGGTCCCCGCTCTGTTACCTAGGTCTTTGGCTGAAGAATCGACCACAGGCAGAATTCTTGGTGGATCCCTCCATGGCTTTTCTATGGCAGGTAGCACTCCCGCGGGCCTAGAGATCTCACTAGTCGAGATGCTCTTTGTCTCAAGATGCTGCAAGCCAGAGGGGGCAGGAGATGGTTTGCCACTGCAGATGGAGAAAGGTTATTAGTATCTTGACCAATGTACACCCCGGTGCTTCCAGGCACCTCCAAGGGCTTGGCAGATCACAGCTGCCAGCTCCTCACCAGGTAGTAGCTCCTCACTAAGGTTGAGGGAGCTGAGCACCTTTTTCTAGCTCCTTCTAGTAGGAACCAGGTGGTTAAACCCTTTTGGTTATTTTATCAGTATGGGTCACCCCACCTCCCAATCCACGGGGGATACATTCTCAGACCTAGGAGATTTTCACACGGGATATATATCCCGTGGCAGGAACAGAACAGGGTCGGGAAAGGATTTCCCTTTCGGACGACGTTGACCCCGTTCTGTCCTTCATCTATCCTACTCCCATGACTGTTCCAGAACAATGTAATCACGATTTTTCATCGTGAATAGACCTCCCGTTCCGTCACTATCACGGAATCACAGGTGTGCGAACAGGAGCCCCGTTCCTGTTCCGAAATGACAGCCATGGAGGGGAGGTCCGTTCCGAGCACTTCCTGGTACGATCTGGACATCGAGGTAAGTGGCACCCTTTATTTTACCCTCCCTGTTTTGATTATGTGATTTAAAGAGTGCTTTTGGCCTTGGTGAACTGATTTTATGTTTGGGGGAGTTTTATTTTTTTAAATTTACTGTCCGGCGTTATCACGTGATAACGTGATAACGTTTCAGATGGCCGGTCGTAAAAGCAGCCTTACGATGGCTCCATTTACGGCCAGCCAGCAAGGGGAGGGGGAGCCCGTTCCTGCTGCGGAATTAAGGTGAGCGTGCAAAAGATTTATGTTATTCCGTGGCAGGAACGGGAGAGGAGGTAGCGGGGCAGTAACGGGACATTTTGGCCCCGTGTGAAAATCTCCCTACTGCTTATAAAGAAAACTATGGATAATAGCAAAGATGATTTTTTTAAAAAGGTCTTCCGGTACAAACATACCATAGAGTTGTGTTGGATGACCTAGAAGATCCCTAGAGAGGATGCCTCTCTAGGCATTTTCCAGTGTGACTCTATGGTGTGTGTCCCCCGTTTGTGTCCTGCGGATAACTGAAACCGCAGGTATTGGTTCCACAGATAAGGGGGTCTGACTATATTGGTGGGGAGCTAATGTTGGAAATTAGGGTGTAGTACTGCTCTCCCTGCGCACTCTCGGTCAGCTGACTCCCCAAGGGCCAATCCCTGTTCCTGGACTCTAGCCTCAGAACTTGCATTTATGAATGTGCATATGATGAAACTCAACATCTCCAAACCAGATCAGTGATTTAAAAGGGGGGCAGGGATGAATGAAAGGAGGGATGAGAAAGGGGTGGGCAGGCATGAAGACCACAGTTTGTGCCTATAGTATATTATGTTGCATATCATCAAATTAGATGCTAGGAACAAGAAGCATTTTCTGTGCAATTAAGATTTAAAAGTTGAAGAGTGCCTTATAAGCCAGTAAGCAATGAATGGTCATTATGTATGTTTACAATTCAAAATCCCAATTTTGAGTAAATAAACAAATACATATCTACAAGCACAGCAAAGCGTGTGCGCTTATATTTCCCTGGCACATATTTTCCTAAGCACACAGACATAACTGTTTCCCAATGGCTAAATCTCAATTGGGAAAGAAAAAAGATTGGATGAACAGTAACTGCAGGAGACGGGCCTATCAACCTCCTTTAGTCATGGTAGAACTTCCAGGCTCTGGGTCAGTATATCTCTGAAGGCAGAAGGAAAAACATAAAGAATTGAGAGACAGTATTCATTTATTTGGTCAGTCTAAATGCTCAAAAGGCACCAGATCTCATTTGATCTTGGAAGCTAAGCAAGGTTAGTACTTGGATGGGAGACCCCCAATGAATACCAGGTGCATTAGGCTATATTTCAGAGGAAAGAACTGGCAAAACCACCTCTGAGGGTTCTTTGCCTAAGAAAACCCTATGAAATTCATGCTGTCACCATAAGTCGATTGGCGACTTGGTGGCACACACGCACACACACATTTATTTATGTAATGAAGTATAAAAACTTACATGTTGATGCTCAAACCTGCAGGCCTATTGGTAGACGGTTGTGGTGCCGGTAACACATGTATAAGAATATTTCGTGCTCGGTCCTTCTCACTGCTGCCTGTATCAGTCCCTAGTCCAGGAATTGATGTCCTCCCAGTTACCTGAGAAGGGTTTAAAGGAGTGCCTTGACTTTTAATGGGTTCTGGTTTGTCCGCAGGTAGGGCCGAGGCCTGGAAAAATTTCTCCCGGGCTTGTTGCGTTTTGGCTGACGATGGTGTCCAGTGGGAAGAGAAAGGGGAGGCAACCGAATTTTCACAGCGACCGGGCTTATTCCCCGAATTCAAGTCTGACCAATGCGAGCTCAGGTTTGCCACTACTGAGCCAGACTTATGATTCCCCAAATCTGAGGGTTTCTGAACCGGTGCTTTCACAGCATCGTTGCTTTGAGGAGCCTGGCTTGATTTTCTAGATTCCTCCCCAGGCTTTTTAGATTCCAGTGACTTCAAATAGCTCCCTGAAGGGAGACAGGCTGGTTTATTCTCTTCGATGACACTCCTTGTGTTGACAGGCAACGAATTCTGAAGATGCATCGGTTGCTCATGCCGGTTACAGATAAAAGTCCCCGGGTCGTTTCCAGCTTTGTAATTTCCAGACTGGAGGGTACTGGAACACTGTTTGCACCTGAGGCAAAATGGCAGACAAAAGAATTAACCCCTCACACTGAACCCATTACTTACCTGAAATATACTGTGATTGCTGTTATTGTGTGCCTTCCTTGTCACAGCCAGGACCGGTTTAAGGAATTTTGGGGCCCCCTGCAATGCTTTACTTTGGGGCCCCCATATGTTTATCTCAGATCAATGTAACCTAACCTATTCACCGTACAGGATGTTCAGATTATAGTAGGACCCCCGTATCCCTGGATTCATTATCCATGGGACACAAAACAGCACACCTACCATAGAGTCTTCCTAGAAAATGTGTCTTCCCTAGCCCTTTTCTAGGCCTTCCAAGGCAACTCTATGGTATTTTAAACCAGAAATCCCATTATTTTCATATTAAGGAGGCCAACACGGGGCCCTCTCTTGACCTCGGGGCCCCCTCTTGACCTCGGGGCCCCCTGCCAATGCTGATTTGGCAGACAGGTTAAACCGGCCCTGGTCACAGCCATCCTTAAGCAAACCTATAGTGGGATTTCTTTGGCAAGATTTATTCGGGGTGGGAGTCTACCATTGCCTTCTGCAGATTCTGAGAAAGTGTGACTTGCCCAAGATCACCCAGTGGGTTTCCAAGGTTGAGTGGGCATGTGAACCCTAATCTCCCAGAGTCCTAGTCCAACATTCAAACCACTATGCCACATTGGCTCTCAATATGTTGAGATATTGTCCAGAATCTTCTTGGTGTCATAAACCTATCTAGGTTCTCTCACATGTGTGGTTCTGCTTTTGTGCAATAGATATCTTCAGTTCATGCTTGCATAAGAAGAGTTCCTCAAGAGTTTCACTGGGACTAAATCTTATTGTTAATGCTAAGTAGAGTAGCAGAGAGTAGAATCCAGCCATGTAGCTGTGCATTCTGGGATGGCGCAGAACTATTTGGTGGTGCCTTCAATGTACCACTTGATCCCCTGGGATTGCAGAAAGAGCCCCTGTGTGTTATTCCCCATGGCACGGTGCGACAATAAGCAGGCACATGGACAGACACAATCAGTTGCACAATGTTGGTATGCAACAGAAAGGTGGTGTAGGACAACTGTGGGAGGCTATCAGGGCACATTTAGGGTTGCCAGGCTGGATCCAAGATAAGGCTCCTATAACTTTAATCCTTAACAGATCTTGGGACAGGATGAGGCACAGTAAAGCTCTGTCAAGTGGGACAAAGGTGTCTCTCCTCTCTCACTTTATACACCCTAACTTTCACCCACAGTTGTCCCATCCCAGCTATTCACTTGCTGGTGAGGAGAGGTGTGAGAGAGTACAGAGGAGCATCGAGCTCTACTTTTGTTGCAAGACCCTCCACTGGCAGACTTTAAGTGCCATACCTCTATCATATGGGATTCTCCTATGGAAACTTTAGATCTGTAGTCTGATGGGGGACTTAAGACTCCTCTGCTAGAGCAAAGCTTCTTAAATTGTGGGTCACAACCCCATACAAGGTCACGGAACTGAATATGGGGGTGCCAAAAAATTTGGCACCAGTAAAAGGTTTCTGAATTGTTTTAAATTAAATTTCTTTATGATGTATTATCAGTAAATGTTTGATTTGTATACCTACTTTATAAAGGGGTTGTGAGTGGGGAAAGTTTAAGAAGCCCTGTGCTAGAGAGCTTTCACACATTCCCCTAAAACACACTAGAGGAGTGCTCTAGCACCTCCCTGAAAGTCTGCGACCAGTCCATAGTCTCCCAGCAAGCTTCATGGCCAAGTTGGGATTCAACCCTGCACCACATTGGTTGTAGTCTTACAGATTAATCACCACCCCAAGAGTGAAAATTGTACGACTCAAGAGCCACATGCATCCTTTTGTGGTGTTTTGGAGCCCCCGAGCTGTGGACTCTGACTTTAAAAAAGAAAACAACCCAAACCACTATTTTCAACTAAAAATATCCTCTAGGGCAGTGGCAAATGGGTGTGTGTGTGTTTCTAACACACAGAGACACATGCCCACATTTTGTCACTTCTGGTTGCCTGAGATATTGCAGAGGAAAACAAAGATATGGGGAGCGGTGTGGAGTTTTAAGGTGCATGTGAGGTTTGGAGTGGGGGTTTTTTTTACCTATCTTCTCAACTTTGGGGGGCCTTCTGCAAAGTCTAGGGGCAATAATTGTCTATTTTTTAAAAAAAAATTAAAAATTTGACATTTTTTGAAAAAAATTGAACTTTTTTTAAAAAATAAAATTAAAATGGAGAGGTTGAAGGGGCTTTGGGAACTGGTGAAGGGATTCAGAGACCACAAAAGTAGGATCCAGGAGCCACATGTGGTCTGTAATTTGCCCATCCTTGCATGAGGGGGATCATGTGTAAATACCGTCTCTGGGCAAAGCCCTGAAACAGCAAAAGAATATTAACTTAAAAGTGATGAAGACTGACTCCAGGTCAGCTGAAACATCTCTTCCAGTTGCTTCCAACTGAACCAGCATGGCTCTCATAGGGATGGGAGATGCTGAAAATGGCCTTCTGACCAACAGGGCATGCCCAATTATGTAGTATATGAGTGGTTCTTAGCCTTTTCTTTACCAGGGACCCCTTTAAACATATTTTGTTGCTGCAGACCCCCAACATTTAACTGAAGATTTAAAACCCTAACAACAACAACAATAATACCTGATAATAGTAATAATACAATCACACCATCCTTTAACCCTTCCTTCAGAGGCACTGGAAGGGAGGGAAGAGTTTTCTTCTGCTTCTTCCTGCAAATTTGTAGCCGGAATGGATTAAATGGCAATGTGCAAGCCAAGCCAGCCAGATTTTCCTTGGCTCCCATCACGTGGGCTGAGCAGCCTTTGTGGACCCCTTGTGAGGACATTGCAGCCCCCTGGGGGTTTGTAGATTGCAGATTAAGAACCACTGCAGTATACAATCCTCTCTCTCATTCCAGAGGGTGGCCAGGGAAGCCTCCAACCTGACTGAGTCCTTCTCTGGAGAATGATACCTGAAGCAGTTCCGGTGGTAAAGTTTCCCATCCATCAGGAGTCGCTGGACCAAGTGGACATGGCCTCCGCAAATAGCGCAGCTGCTGCTTCGTGTGTTGGTGCTTTCGGCTAAGATTTGTCGTCTCTGGAGGAAAAACAGCAACAACACAAGACTACTGACTACCTGCGGCACCTGTTAGAACGTCTGGCTGTTGGATTTCTCTGGGTGACCACCAACTCTTCTCCATGACACCATTATCTGGGGTTTCTCAGCTTTCCATCATGGCTTTTCCCCTTATTCTAAAAGCCCCTCTCCATTCTGAATGGGGGAAATTCATTTGCACAAAGGACATTTTGAGAGCAAGGAAATTTGCGTGCCCCAAAACAAGCACATTTCCACAGAAATCACAAAACACACCATTTCCTATGCAGACCATTGGATTTTTGTACAACGTTTTTGCAAAAAAAAATATCTGAAATGTAAAACAATACATAAACCACAAAGCAGTTGACATTTTCTTGACGGGTTTTCTCAGTGTGTCAAAAAATGTATGAAAAAAAAATCTGTGGCCATATTTTTACATCCCTCTTGCAGTCCAACCATGTCTGGATCACCACACATTCCTCACTCTGAACTAGATCAGCGTTTCTCAACCTTAGGCCTGCCACACTTCAAAACCCATAATCCCTGGCCATGCAGGCTGGGGCTTCTGGGAGTTGAAGCTTGAGAAGATCACAAGCCTAGCATCTAAGCAACAGCAGCAGCTCTTATGGTCTGCCCCTATAAGCTGCTACTCAAAGATAGACTGCTTCTGGACAGAGAAGCTCCATTCCCAGAAAGTATGTCTAGTATTTATTTTTATTTATATTATTTATTTATTTATTTATTTATACCCTGCTTTTCAGCCTCAAGGCTATCAGAGCGGCTTACACATTGTTTTTAAGCAATAGCTATTTACACATCTACACTGCGTTAAGCAGTTTCCAATGTGTGTTAGCTAATAGTAGATATCAATGGACCACCACCACTTCCACATTTAACTTTGGTTTGCAGAGGCAAAACAAACAAACAAACAAAAAAGATTAATCCATACCGCTTCGACAGGAGCGTTTTCCTTCCCTCTCAGGGCTGGGTTCGTCTTGGGCTCAGACGGCACATGAACTGGGGATGGCTTGAGAGATGCTGGCATCACCGGCTCGGAAACAACTTTTTTCCCCGCAGGCTCCTCACTGGAGTTGGAAGGAGAGCGTTTGACCCCAGCCATCCCTCCAACTGTGCAGGAAGGAACACGTACAAGTTTGTAAGAAGTAACCAGTGAAGTGGATCAAGGTTCTGTTCCTTCCTTGGAGGTCTTTAAACAGAGGCTGGATGGCCATCTGTCGGGGATGCTTTGATCGTGATTTCCTGCATGGCAGGGGGTTGGACTGGATGGCCCTCGTGGTCTCTTCCAACTCTGCAATTCTATGATTCTAAGGCAGCTGACTTCTAGCTTCAAAGGGTGCAAACACCCCCTAAACAGCGTGGGCAGATATGTATATTATGTGAGGTGGCCGCTATTGCCATGACCCCGGCCTGGGGGGGCAGTGGTGAGGGTGACCGACCCAGAAGCCATGGCAAGGACTCCAGGAATCTGAATGGAGCCCCACCTCCACCTCCACTATACATCTCTTCAAATCTACAATAATACTGTATGTTATGCTGGGTACAGCTAGTTTAGTGTAATTTACTAGTAACACTTACACCCCACTGTTCCTTCCAATGAGCAAGGTGGCATACAAGTATCTCCTCCTCCCTAGATTATCCTCACAACAATCATGTGAGGTAGGTCAAGCTGAAAAAGAAACCCCTCACACTATACAATTCTAGCACCTTGATGACACTTTAACTGCCAAAGCTCCATCCCTCAGATATGGGGATTTGTAACTTTACGAAATATAGATAAACCCCTGTATCTGCGGGACCTATATCTGCAGATTCACTTACACGCATCTGAAAAAATACGGTTGCACTGGAGGATATAGAAGATGCCTAGAGAGGTATTCTCTCTAGGCATCTTTTGGATCCTCAAACCCAACTCTATGGTTTGCTTCAGCCAGAAGGCATTCATTTGATTTGATCAAGATTTCCTGCGTGGCAGGGGGGTTGGACTGGATGGCCCTCGTGGTCTCTTCCAACTCTGCAATTCTATGATTCTATGATTTTAATAGGGTTTACTATTATCTGCATTTTCCAGTATACAAGGTAAATCTGGGAGTGTATTC
Source organism: Gambelia wislizenii (assembly GCA_030847615.1). Taxonomy (NCBI): domain Eukaryota; kingdom Metazoa; phylum Chordata; class Lepidosauria; order Squamata; family Crotaphytidae; genus Gambelia; species Gambelia wislizenii. The sequence goes on from JAUMIR010000012.1 coordinate 4,679,568, forward strand.
CTCTCAGATACAGGGTTTGTTCTGCATTTATAATTTTCTACCTGAGAGCTCTAGTGCCTTATCAAACTAGAAATCCCAGGGTTCCATAGGTTGCAACCATGGCAGTTAAAGTGGGATTGTACTGCTATTAACTGTGCAGTGTGAGAGGAGCTAGAGAGTGTGACTGATTCATATTCCCCCATGGAGTTAGTTCCATAGGGACTAGAAACTATCTATCCCAAATCCCAGGTCAACACCGGTGTGTGTGTGTGTGTGTGTGTGTGTGTGTGTATCTGTCTGTCTGTCTATGCAACGGGGAGGAGGGTATGAGAGAAAGGAAGACAGACAATCTATTATATTAATGGCTCTGTCACAAAATCAATACCAAATACAATCCATTTGCAAATTATTAATTAATTGTGTTTCTTTGCAAATCCTGCTTTATCATTTCTGCCATTATGGATTTCAAATTGGCTTTGTCACATTGATTTAGAGCATGATTTTGAAATATGATTCACATGTTAGATCTTGCAATATTCCTGTTTATGTCTCTGGTCAGTTTTCCATCAATTCGTTATTTCCCCCCCAATTTAGAGAAAGACTGGAGAGCACATGACCCTTCTGATATCATATGATTGCAATACCCAGCCGCTCTAGCCAGCCTGGCCAATGGTAAGGCATGATGAGAGTTGCAGTCCAACAATGTCTGGAGAGCCTCGAGTTTTCCACCCTTTGCGGTTTGGGGACTGCTATGGGACTTTGAATGCTCTGTCCACTTTTTCCCTATTTTAGCTCCAAATTTACCAGAGAATTAAAGTAAATGTCAGACACCAGCATTGGGTTGGGAAATAGCAAGGAAGTTACTTTTTGGGACTAGATTTCTCAGGTTTCCCAGCAATATTGTGACTAGCTGCACTGCTTGGAGAGATCTGAAGAGTTGCAGTCCAAAAAAAATAATAATTTCCCCAAGCTCTGGGTTAAGGTTTAGACCCTCCAGATGTGTTGGACTACACCTCCCACAGCCACCAGGGGATGATGGGGTTGTAGTGCAACACATCTTGAACACAACAGCTTGCAAATGGTTGCCTTAGGCTTTGGAAGTGTGGTGGAGCTGTTTGTACGCCGAAGTTGACCGCAAGTCGCCAGCTAGTGCCGAGACAAGAGCCTGGCAGACACCGATTGGCTCTTGGGGGAGATCAGCTGACAGAATCCTCAGGCAGGTGGGCCAATAGCAACTTTGGGATGGGAGGAGCCATTCAAATTGGAAAATAGAAGAAGGGGAGAGGATGACATCCCCTCTCCTAGCTCCAACATCCTAGTCAGATTTTTGGGGGGCAAACCACACACATCTATTACATGCAAAGCTACAAAGCTTATGATATCTTAGCTTTTCATTACATGGATAACTTACCTTTCCCATATGCAACATTGATTGATTGATTGATTGATTGATTGACTGATTGGTATTTATACCCCGGTCTTCAGCTACAAAGGCTCTCAGAGAGGCTTACAAATTGTTAAGCAATAGCACCTACACATGGTACACCACTTTTATAGCGTGCTAGGCACTCTCCAAGCGGTTTCCAATGTGTGTTAGCTAATTCCCCCCAAACAAGCCAGGTACTCATATTACTGACCTACGAAAGGATGGAAGGCTGAGTGAACCTTGGAGCCCTTGGGATTGAACTCACAATGTTGTGACTGCAGTACCAGCATTTAACCATTGTGCCACCAGGGCTCCCTAAAAGGAAGCATACAATGCTTCCTGTTCTCATTTCACTCCTAACAACCACCCTGTAAGGTAGGCTAAGCCAGTGCACTTACTGGCTGAATGGGGATTCGAAAAAAGGGTTCCTCACACCTAGTCCTGGCACTCTAACCACTACACCACACTGTCCCCACCCCTTTTTAAGAGAAGCACAAGTTGGGATTTTTTCATAGAATCATAGAATCATAGAATTGCAGAGTTGGAAGAGACCACGAGGGCCATCCAGTCCAACCCCCAGCCATGCAGGAAATCCACATCTCATTTAGGCCCTCACTGATATGCTGCCCTCGATAGGATGAGAATTCTGTTTCACAAATCCTGATGCCTTTTTCCCCCAAAAAAACTCAAGCCAAGGGGCAGCTACAGCATTAGCTGATGACCTAACAACTATTTCTTTATCAGCCGCCAAGGCATTAAAAGTGACATTCACAACAACAATTTTGTTGTAAGCAAAATCCCAAAGCTGAGAGGTCACCATAGACAAGAGTTCAGAGAGGACATTCTTTGCAGGATGTGGGTTGTGGGGGGGAACCGCTCACACCACAGTTCCCATTGCAACTCAACCGCTTTGAAAGACCCCTGGAAGGCATTAAAATCAGGAGGGTTTTACTGTTGTCTTTAGCTGCAGCCCTTTCTTTCTTTCTTTCTTTCTTTCTTTCATTAAACATGTGTTGAAATGGTTCCCTTGGGAATTGGGGGAAAGAGACTCAAACTGGCAAAGATCCCAACTTTTTCAGAGGAAATGCTGGCCCATTTGTTTGGACATCTCTGGAGACAGCTTTCAAGAGACAGGACAAAGAATGTAAGGTCAAGGAGCAGAGAGCGACTTTCACAAGACTGAATATTCTGTTCTTTGGAGAAGCATTTTAGAAGGGGAGACAGCAACAAAAAGGGTTGCAGCTTAAAAATTCAACAAACGCTCCAAACTTTGCAGGATGGAAAATATGCATGGGTCTTTAATCCCTGCACTGTGCAATCTTGCAGTGGTCATGCACTCTCTCTGGTAGCAGCATTCAACATTCGAAGGATGTGGGTTGCCGAATTTTAGGCCCTCCACGTTTGGGAGATAAGCTTGAAGCCAGCTTCAAGGGTAAATTTCAATGGGCTGGACCACTTCATAACAATCCCTACAAGAGCACGAACAAGGGGAGTTGAAAAATGCAGGGAGCTGTGTTGATCTAGATCATGAGTGGCAGCATGTAGTTCCCGGGGCCATTTTGTGGGTTCTCTGGGGGGGGGGTCACAATTTTTTGCAAAAAATTTCAAAACTTTTTATTCAGATTTTTTCCAAAAATTTCCAAAACAAATTGCTTCAAAATGCCCTCCAGGGGTGTGTGGGGAGATATACACAACAATTGGAGACTCTCTGAGTTCCCTCGGGTCAAACAAGATTTTTACAATTAAAAAAAAAAACCATTATATATATATATATATATATATATTGCTCCCAAATACCCTCTGGGGGATGTGGGAGGTATTTCTACTACAGTTGGGGCCCAGTCAAACATGCAATGGACAGGAAGTGACTTCCACTCACTTCCTGTTGTTACAAAAAGGGCTCTCCTGGTCCTAAAATGGTGAAAGGAAGCCCCCAAAATATGGTGGAAATGCTGCTCCATCCCCTTAGAGGTAATTTGTGGCAAAAAAAACCTTAATTTTTTGGGGGGGGCAGGTGCAGCCCTCTAAGGTTTCCTGGGGGGCTAATGTGGTCCCCTAACTAACCAAAGTTCCCCAGCCTTGATCTAGCTAAAAACATTTCTAGCAATTTTTGTTTCCACCAGCAGTGGACTCAAGCCACACAAAAACACTTCAGATTACAAGAGGGTTACACATTATTGCTGTGCGTGGGGACCATTTATCCTTCCAGGTATTGTGGGGACTGGAGTCAAAGTCAGAGGGAACTGGGGAGTCTGGGGCGGTGGTGGCAGATGATATCATGGCACCTGCTCATCAAAGAGTCTCAGGACCTCAACCCTGTGAGCCTTGGTACCACTACACCACTGTGAGTGACATCTGCAAAACTTCAGAGTTCAGCAAAGCAGGGGTGGGGAACATGGGACCTCCAGAAGCTTTGCCCCCCAACTCTCACAGGGGCTAATAGTAAGGGATTATGGAAGCTGTATTCATCAACATTCAGAGGGCCAAAGAAAGCCCATGCATTTAGTACAGCATTCAAAAGGCAAACAGCGTCTTCTGTTTCTTTGCTCTTCTAATGAACTGTTGACAACAACAACAGTAACAACCGCACAGCAAAACCAGAACTTGCAAAGGTCACCTTTGGAGATTCCAGTTCCCAGAATCCTCCAATCAACTCAGCCAACTCTGAGAACTGGAATCTCAAAGAAATAATCTTCCCAAGATCTGATTCAAATACAGCATGGATGCTAACTAGATTCCAGAAAAATTAATCATCCGCTTCACTCTTGCTGAAGATGCCGGAGTCTTGAATGCCAATTTATATTCTTCATTCTTAGGGTCGGTGGGTGATATTGCAAGAGGCTGGATGCTCACCTTGACGCAGGTGTGCTCAAATATGCAGCAGCATGGCTGACTGGCTTTTGAGGCCACAAAAGAGTCCCAACTCATTGAATGGCACCATTGGCTTTTCCTCTTCTTCCTTCTTACAAAAGAATCAGAACAACCTTGGTGGATCTGACCAAGGTGTATCACAGGGGTGGGCAACTTCAGAAAGTCTGTGAGCCATTTTTACCAGCACTCTAGACCGGCTGCAGACTGCACCAACCCCACCTCAGAAACAACTTGAAAGCAGACAATTAACCAAAGTTAAAAGAGAATTAAACCAGAATTCTATTTAAAACACGCAAGTTTGAAACACAAAGTTAAATGTCAGGGAAGAATGGTAGAAAATCAAGTTTCAACCAAGGACTCAGCAGAAGAAAAGTTTTTGTTTTTTAAAATGTACTCACTTGGGGACCTGCCATGAAAATAGTTATAATATTGGGACACGTAAGTGAGGATGCTCAATCTGTCCGGCACTTTCAGAGCTACCATATCTTCAGCGTCCAGCAAGGCTGGGATCCCCAGCTCTGTCTCTGCAACTTTAAAAGCCTGTAGGATGTAGAGGAGAGGAGATGACATCAAGTATTTTTCTCTTAAACTGAGCCAATGAGGTGCCTAGCATATAAAGCCAAAGCTATGGTTTGCAAAAAAACAAAACAAAACTGTGGTTTGTTACAATGGTTGCCCTTGCACATCACATTAAGCCAGGAATCTTGGCTTAATAAGGCTAAATGTGAACGAGGAATATATACATTCAATCTTCTTCTCATGCAAACACTAGGAAGGGGACCATTTTATGTGGCATCAAAACCAGGGGTTATAGTTAAATGAAGCCAAACAAGCCAAGATTCATAAGCAAGTAACAGATCCTGGTTTAAAGCTGGTGTACGAATCCTGGCTTGCTTTTGGCACACTTAAACCACACCCTAGCTTCAGATGTCACAGCAAGCTAACCCTTTCCTTACTTACCTACTTGTGAAAATCTGGGAACAAACAGCCATTTTTATACCCCTTTAGTAAGATACAGTACATATGCTTAGAAAGCAAGGCATTCAGTATTTATAGCTCCCTCCCCTACAGGTCTGAAAGAGTTTGGAAAAGTTACTTTTTTTTTGAACCACAAGCACAAAATCTCCTATCCTGCATTGCTGGGAGTTGTAATCAAAAAGTAATCTTTCCAATTTCCGTGTACTAGATATGATAACAATTTTCTCTGTGCCAAATTAAAACATGTACAGTACATGCTTGACTCCACAGTCTCAGGCATGTTTACCCAGGAGTAAGCTCTACTGAGCAGGAGGGACTTACTTCTGAGTAAACATGGAGAGAACTGTGCTGAAAATCTCTTAAACATGTCAAACAGTAAAACTGAACAAATCTTGCCAAGAAAGCCCTGTGATAAGCTTGAAACGACGTGAAGGCATACAGCAACAACAAATATTATCAATTATGCATTTTGTGCTGTTAAAGCGGTAAAGGAACTGTAGAGCCCGTATGACTCTGTCTGCATGTATTTCAATTAGGGCTATAGAGCTGGTGCACCAAATCTTCCACTTCAATGCCTCTATTTTTCTACTGTCTAACTCCTTCATTGACGGAAAATCGATATTAATTAGTAATACCAAATTTCCGTTGTAAAATGGTGGCACAAGGCATTTCATCACTACCACCTGCTTAGATTGATAGAACATCAAATATATTTATTTGATAAAAAATTCTGATCTAGAAAAGTTTCCTAAATTTCTACGAAAGTAGCTATGCGACAAACTAGGATTTAATATTACAAGTTTTTATTCTGAAGCAGGATTTGGAGTCCATATATTTCTATTGACTCTGATTCCACCCAAAATTGTTTCTGACTCCGATTCCATGCCTTGACTTCAATTTCTCCCATTTTTTTTAAAAAAATCCCCACATCACCTCCCCCACCACCAAAAATACACTAGGTTCGACTCCCCATGACTTCAAGTTTTACAGAGATTTTCCATCTCTATCTCCAGATGCTAGCACTGCTGCTGAACACACAAGGCAGAAACCCTACAGAATATTCCAAGGTCTCCCAACCATGTTAAGGCCTGCCATTTCAAATATATTAACCAAGGAAATGTCAAAATATGCCACAACTTTGTGGTTGCATTTCCCCCCTCCCAACTTTTATTAACATTTGACTCAAAGGGGATTTTTCAGTTTTGTTGTTTTGGATTTTTGTAAGAAAGCACATCCTTTTTATTCCTCTTCACTTTTTAAAAGACCTTATAAGGCAAAGTCCCAGGCCAGAAGAGATTTGGTTCAAGAAAGATTTAAACAGTATGTTTTGGTTTTTCTTTTAAAACAAAAGGCTTTAGGCTGTGAGATGGCCATCGTATTCAAGTCAATTGGAAGAAAAGAATTCTGGAATTGAAATTAAATTATATGGTGTGGTAGTACAAATTACTGGGGCCTGGAAGTCCAGAAAGGAACTTGGGGCCCATTTATCTGGTATATTTTTCTGTTTTTCATGGTAGCAAGAGGCTGGGCCCCCTGTGTCCACAGGAGATATGCAAGCTGAGAATTGAATCTCCAAGGCTCAGAGGAACATCAGCACTCTGTGCAATCTGCTTCTCATCTTTTTGGAGCAGAAGTCTGGGACATTCCACATTCCAAGCCTGCATCCCACGCTTGGATTTCTGGAGTCGGCACAGAACTGATGGGTGGTCTGAATGCCATTCCCTTTCGGAAACATCTTCAGCACACACTCTCCTCTGCAGAGCAAAGTACCTCATGCTGCAAAATCCAGTCAACATCAAGACCAAACAGTGCAGGGAGATCCAGTTTCCAAAACAAAAAGGCGGCAAGTTGGGGAGCCAGGAATGCATGGTGCGATGGCCCCAAATCCCACTGCAGATGGTTCAGGCTAACCATCTCTCCTACACAGCTGTGTAAATAATGTCCTTCCACACCTACCTCACAAGGCTGTTCTGAGGATAAAAGGATAATCTGTGCTGTTCTGAGAAAAGCTGGGATATACAGTATAAGCCTAAGAATTAAAACATTATTGCAGAGTTGGCTATAAGCTATAGCCAACTTTGGCTGGCCTAGGCTATAGAGTCCAACCCCCTGAGCAATGCAGGAATTCCAGCTAAATCATCCTCAGGAGATAGCTGTCCAGCCTCTTTTTAAAGACATCCAAAGAAGGAGACCCCATCATCTCTCCAGGCAATTGCTTCCATTGCTGAACTGCTCTTACAGTCAAGTTCTTTCTAATGTTCCATCGAAATCTTCTCTCCTGTAACTGAAAACCTGGTCCTACCTGCTGGGGCAACAAAGAAAAAATTGCCTCCTTCTCTCTGCGGCAGCCCTTGAGGTATTTAAAGAGTGAAATCATATCACCCCTCAGTCTTTTCTTCACCAAACTGAACATGCCCAGCTTTTTCAACCTTTCCTCCTATGTTTTGTTCTCTATACTTCTTATCACCATCATTGCCCTTCTCTGAACCCATTCCAACTTGTCTATACCCTTCTTAAAACGAGGCACCCAGAACTGAATGAAGCTATAAACATATCCAGACTTTTGGTAGGGACCAACCTCATACCCTGCATTATCGGTGTACAATTTCAGCAAATCCACTGTATTTGTTTCTCAGTGGCAGACCATGGCTCCCACATTAGTGGGGCAGTCTGAGGATTCTAGCCCAAAGGAGCTATCCAAGGTTCTGAAATGATGTGGGGGTGAGATAGGCTTTGGATGGCTCCAGTTTGGACCAAAACTCTGAATGGATTTCTGTATCACTGATACAAGAGCCACCAACTGCCTCTCTTGCCATTTCTTATTCATCATTCACATTCTCCCTGCTGCATTATCCCCATTCTCAGCTCACAAAGTGACAAAACTACCTCTGGCATTGTGAAGTCGAAGGCTTTCACAGCCGGCATCCATAGGTTTTCCGTGTTTTTTTTCCAGGCTGTGAGGCCGTGTTCTGGAAGAGTTTATTCCTGACATTTTGCCTGCATCTGTGGCACAGATGTAAGTGAAACATCAGGAATAAACTCTTCCAGAACACAGCCTCACAGCCTGGAAAAAAACCATGGAAAACCTACCTCTGGCATGTATGGAGAACCAGTTCAGGACCCAGTGGGGGTAAAAAATGGGGAACCCTCCTCCAGTGAAGGTTTAGAGATTTTTCAAATAGAAATATGGGGCACACTGTTGTCAGGTAAGCCTATATAAAGCGCACCTTAAGTCTTGCAAGAGCTGGACCTCTTGTAAGACTTCCACACTTCCCGAAGACCAGAGATCTTGCAGGAGCCCACAAATCTTGTGAGAGGCCTTCCTCTGGTGAGATTTGAGTTGGGCTTTATTTAGGCCTGCCTCATGAGCTGCTCACCTTAGTCATCTGGGCTTGCAGAGCTAAGAGGGGGAAGAGTAGGTGCCAACTCCAATCTGTACTTTGAGGCCTTTTTGCTGCCTACCTTATGCTTGGGAGTGGATCTGATGTAAATGTGGTCAGCACCCACTTTTCCTGCTCTCACTGCATTAAAAATATAAGGGTTTTGGGGCTGCCCCAAAGATAAAAATGTGCAACAGAGTTGGGTTCCGGGCCCCCTTCCACACTGTTGGTCACTGGTAATTTCTAGCACCACCGCCCCCATTGGATCTACATAGAGGTATTTCTCACAGACCACTTACAAATAGCTTTCCCTCTTTTCAAACTGACCGTGCTAAAAATCTTGCAAAACCTGTTTTTCCAGAGTCCAGTCTCAGACAGCAAAACGGTATTTTTTTTTTGTACTGAATGTGGTGAGCATGCTCACACCACCAGCCTGCCACGTCTCAAAAAAAGACCCAATCTTGATCCAGTCCTTCATTTTATGTGATAGCGGGTAGCAAGCATTTACAAAATGACACAAAACAGCTATCCCATCCATAAAATGGGTACAGCCAGAGGAGAATGTAAACAACACACACACACACAAAGACTGCCAGTGCAGCTGATCACACAGAATTCTTTAAAATGATTAAGTCTGTTGTCTTTATGGCCATTCACTGTTCATATTTACGGTCTGTGAGTTCTGTTCAAATTTATCCAGGGCCAAAGGGTGTTTAGAGGAAGGACGGGCAGGGAGACACCCTCAAGGCAAGTTGAGTCAGACGATATCAGAGCAGGAAGTACATGGGGAGGAAAACTTACCAGGTGATTGTTTTCATAGACGTTTTCTTTGTGGAGAGAGCTGAAGTTTCTGGAAGGAAAGAGAAGGAAAAAAAGGTTTTGCCAATTGAAGTGGGTGAAGCAATGTCACTCATTTGCTAGACTTTCTCTCGCACACAGGCACACAAACTTTTAATCCACTCCTATTGAAAGGAAAAAATTGAAAGGAGGGAGTTGAAGTGGAAGCCAATAGGAAATTAAAGGAATCATGTTCCCATATCACCCTCAGCATGTCAAACTTGCCTGATTTTAGAACCTAAGGAGTTTCAGGTCTGGTTAGTCCTTAGATGAAAGAGCACCAGGGAATATCAATGATCTCCCAGAAGGGCTAGGAAAGAAATCCTGAAGAACCGCTGCCAGTCTGAACTGACAACATCATACCATCCACCATTTCACAGATGCAAACCGGAACACATGTGGCTGAGCAACATCAGAGAGTGATCAAGAAGGCAAGATTAATTCATGAGGAAAAACGCACAAGCCAGGAGAGGCTGCAGCAGTTTGCTTTTGCCTGGCCTTCCTGTACTCAATTAACTCAGCAGGAGGGAGAGGAAGGAGCATAGTTTTGCCCTCCTAGGAAGCTCAGGCAAAAGCAAACTGCTGCAACCTCTCCTAGCTTGAGTGTCTTTCCTCATTCATAACTTTTTGCCATTTGGAACATGCTCTGATGTTGCTTGGCCATGTGTGTTCAGCCTTTCTGCGAAATGTCAGAGGGTATAGCAAAAGGGAACATGTTTCAAGCTCTGTGATCATCCAGGGAGGGGGGAAGGAGGGTCGATTCCACGCTGGAATAAACTGGACCAGATTTGCTCACAGGCATTTTCCACTGAGGTTTGAGGAAGTGTGACTCAGCTAAGCGCAAGCACAGTGCTGCAAGTCCGAGAACATGTTTTCTCCCAAGACGTCCACAGTTGAGCAAGAGGGAGATGCCACTGCCAATCCGACCTTTGATCTGGGACTTCCCCAGAACAACACTTGAAAGAAAATTATTGGCATCCGCTGCTTAAAAGAAATCATCCTGAAACTAATTTAGAAGCTCTGCTCTCCCTTTCTCTTTCATTTCATCATCCTCAATGTTGTCACCTTTATGACTGGCCTGGTCTTTAACATCAACAACAAACTTGTGCATGCAAACTTAAATCACATGATGCGCTCTCCACCTCCACCATCTCACACACATATACAACACAGTCATTTCCCCTGCTGCTTTGCTCTTTAAGGAAGAAATTGACCACTGCAGGGGCGTGGGGGAGGCACCTTTCCCAAGCCCCCACCCAATGGGCCATACTGTCAGTCCCAGCATGACTGGAAGGGGTACCACAACACTTTGGGCTTCAGGATGCAACCTAGGAATGGCTGGGTTTTGTGTGTTGGGGGACTAGTATCTTCCAGTTTCTGAGAGACTCAGAATTGTGACCCAAACTGGCACATTTTGGGATAAACAATTGGTTGATATTTTTAATAAAAACTGCAGCAAGCCTAGAGGCTTTGTGTGTGTGTATGCGCCTTCAAGTCGTCTGTCCACTTACGGCAACCCCATGAACTTCATAAAGTTTTCTTAGGCAAGGGATACTCAGAGGTGATTTTGCCAGTTCCTTCCTCTGAAATATAACCTACAGCACCTCGTATTCGTTGGTACTCTCCCATCCAAGTACTAACCAGGCCTGACCCTGCTTCGTTTCCAAGATAAGATGGGAGTGGGTGCTTTTAGGACATACAGGCATTGGCATGCCATGAAAGGGGTCTCCTGCCCACATGAGGCTTCATTTCCCTCTCTCCTGTGTTAAGGGCCAAAGAGTTGACAAAGAGAAAAAGCTGGCTGCTATTTTCAACCATTGTTGTTTGAAATAATCAGTAGACTAATTCAATAAATTGATCTGATTGGATCAGCCACTGTGTAATTCTAGTGCTGCATTTAACTCAGTGGGCCCCGCTGGGGTTTGGTTCCAGCTCCCTACCTCCCGTGGATACCAAAATCCATGGATGCTCAAGTCCTATTACATAGAATAGCTATTGCTTAAAAACAATTTGTAAGCCGCTCTGATAGCCTTGTGGCTGAAGAGCAGGGTATAAATAAATAAATTAAATTAATTAAAATTAAGAATGGCATAGTTAAATGCTTCATATAAAATAGCAAACAGCAAGGTTTGCTTTTTGGAACTTTCCCCCAAAAATATTTTTGAGCCACGGATCACCATCAGGTGACCTGAAGACACACACACACAATTATGTCACCCCTCCATCTTCTCTTCACTAGGCAGAACATCAGGATTCATGCTGATACTTCCAGAGAGAGCACAAAGCCAGCCAGCCAGGAAGATGCAAACCCACTCAAACCACAAGCTAAATTTACTGATGTATTACACCGGAAGTTTGGACTCTGCTGAATTGCATCTGTAACTCTCCAATTCTTTGAAGTTACCAGGAATATTAGGATATCCCCTGCCGCCTGGGGAAACAATAGAGCTGGCAATGTTCCTCATCCCATTCAGCGGTTTTAACCAGCAGGATCCTGACCATCTTTTCATCCCAGCCAGAGGCAAGGAAGGAAGTGGTCCGATGCTGATCCTAAATGAGAGACCACATGCGCTTCTAGCAAGTTTCCAAAGTTAGAATCATAGAATCATAGAACTGTAGAGTTGGAAGAGGTTTAGAAATTACCCTCAGCCATGAAAAGCATGAGGGTCTCTTTCCTTGATTGCTGAGTTTCCTCTCCAGATCTTCTGAGATGCCTCCTGGTTTTTCTGAAGTGTTTAAAAATTTCACTGCATTTCCCCCACTCCCAGGAACAACTTGTCTCACCCTAACCCCAACGTGAAAGGCAAAGGCGTACCACCAAAAATTCCCCCCATGATACAAGTAGAGATATTTCCAACGAGAATCTTATCTGTTTCCTGCCTGGTGACAGCTCATCCCAACCAACCGAAAATAGAATTCAATGAGTGGTATCTATCAATAACTGGCACAATAAAGTTTGGACATTATTTTTTTCTTAAGAGAAACTGACATCCCAAATTAGACAGGTGATGGAACAATCAGATAATGATTCTTTGGAAACTGTGTAGTTGAGAGCGATACGCCCATACTGCTTAGCAATTAATAGACAGAATCAATGCATAATAAATCAAATAGAATATCGACATTCTAAACTTTTTCAAACCCACTCATCCATGTAACTGATGTATACATTTGTACTTCTCTTACTGATAAATGTTATACAGATGGACTCCCATATCCACTGGGGTTTAGTTCCCGGACTTACTGCCGATACCAGAAACCACCGATAACACCGAACCCTATTAAAATAATGGATTTCCAGTAAAAAAAATACCATAGAGTTGCCTTGGAGGACCTAGAAGATGTCTAGAAAGGATGTCTTGACATTTTCTAAGATGACTCTATGCTTTGTGTCTCTGTTTTGTGTAACTGAAACTGAGAATATTGGTTCTGTGGATAGAGAGGTTCGCCTGTACTATAAATATTTCAATTTTACTAATAAAATTATTTTTTAAAAAAAAATCCCTCCAACTGGTATGCAGCTATCAATGCAGGAGGCCAAGCAGAGCCACTTAATCTAATACTAAAATTTTCAGGCAAGAGGACCAATGGGTTCAGAGGGGTGGGGAGAGAGGAAAAAATGTTCAGAGAAACTGGACAAGACAATATCTTCTTGCCAGGGCAGCTTTCCGCCTGCCTGGGAGAGAAGTTCAAGGAAATGCCAGAAGGAGCAAGCCAGGCCAGGTGGGAGGGACCGATCTGCCACTCCTTTTGGCCACAGAATAGAAGGATACACCTGGGAAGGAGCGTGGGAGGGAAAGAGCAAAAAAAAGCATTTCCAAGACTGGTGTTGTGCACAGTCAATCCAAGAACCAGGAAAAAAGGATGAAGGAAAACGTTTAAAAATCATGACTCAACTGGACTTTCCAGGGGGTTGACTTTGGTCAAAATAATCCTCATAGAACTCGCTTGGAATCATACCTGTCCTAACAGCATTCTGCTTTGGACTGCAGTATTCAGAAGGAGGGGAGCCAAATCCACTGTAAACTCCGTTGGGAAAGCCTTTGTGGTTTTCGCCATATTTTTTAAAAAGAGAATAATGCACATTGTTGCTCGTTTGGACAATCGGATTCACACTCATTCGCATTTGCGAAAGAGTGGACGTGGAAGCTAACTGGTCGTACATGGGCAGGGAGCAAGGCTTGCAAACAAGGCAAGTGCCCTCAACCGCCATCTTGGATTTTCGCTTTAACGATCATACACTCAGGTGATTCAACAGCCTTTTTCTTTTCTTATCACACTTTCACACCTTAGATATGCTTTTTTTTAAAAAAAAAAACTGTTCGGTGGTGGCAAGCAGTGTCAATAAAAATGCGGGTAATTCACTTGTGCCCATCATCTTGATTTGCAGGCATGCCCGTTGGGACAGCAAAAACAAATAGCTTCACCTACTTGCGATTTTGTCAGAAAACTGTTAAGACAAATAGAAGCTGCTTCGAATTGGCATTAGTTCGCATCAAATCCACATTGTTTCCCCTTGTAGACACGCCTGAGGTTCATGTTTTATCAGAAGAAATAGCACAATTGCTAGCTTGTCAGCACATTTGCTAGCTTGCAGCCCAGACAAAGGGCATAACCCTTTGACTTCTCCAGGCAGTAGCCTTCATTGGTTCCTCCCCAGTTGGACTGGTCACCCAGCTCATTCCTGCAGTTGCCGCCCATAGGGGAGGGAAGGAAACAAGATGGCCAACCCCAGGCAGGAACAAGTAGGAGGAGCCAGGATAGCCTCCGCCCCCTGTTGTACCAGGTGACTCATTAGCATGCATCCAGCATCCGGGTGGCAACCTAGCAAGCTTAACTCCAGGCAGCGGCTTGATCTCCACACAGTCGATTTCAAATTTATTTTTTAAAAAATATCGCTAGCTGCGATTCTATACCCTCGTCTAGATTAGGTAACTTTGCACATACTTCGCAACGTAGCAGAGGTGCAATGGGACCATCCTAATGAATTGCAAAGAAGTGTAACAGGGAACCAGCATGCATGTCCCAATGTGCCTTGGGCACTAATGATGCACACTGGCAGGTCCTAGCTGCTGTGCAGATGGGCATCAGAAGCACACAGATGCACTTTGCAAAAACTGATGTGCATAAGTCCTGATGCACATTGACACCCATTGCACATCAGTTCTTATGCACCACATTCACTTTGCCAGCTCCGTAGTAACGTCATGGCAGTCTCTTGTTAAACATGGACATTGCAAAACTATTGTTCTAATTCCCACAAACGTAAGTCCCATCATGTAGGTGTAAGTCCCATACTGAATTCCAGCCCATCTATCTATCTATCTATCTATCTATCTATTGATCTATCTATCTATCTGTCTATCTATCTATCTATTTGTTGTAAAAAGGAAGAACTTTTTCAAGCAATACAAACCTCACCTGTGGAACTCATTGCTACAAGAGGTGGCCACGATGCCTGTCAAAGGGACTGATTAGGAGTCCTAAGTATGGCTACAACTATTACTTTCATTCTTATTGCTATTATTAGTCCTTATCTGTAGAGGCTGGGAAACTTAGCCTTGGGGACTGCAACTCCCCTGCTGACTGAGGTATGTTGGGAGTTGCAGTTCGCCAAAGTAAATTTCCAAGCAATGTTCATGGGCAGATGTATAGCTTTGCTGGGGTGCAGCTTCCAAAAACAAAAACAAGACTGGCTAATCATTCTTGAGCCTGAGCACCCAATGCAACCACCTTCACAAAGGGCATCACAGCTCTGCCTGCACACGCACGCACATAATGTTATTTTGCATAAGTCTTCCACTACCAAAGGAATCCTTTTTTCCCCAGGTGGTCTTCCTGTTGTTGTTGTTGTTGTTGTTGTTATCTTTTATTTCTATAGCACCATCAACATACATGGTACTTTATAAGAAAAAGAACAACCAAACAGTTCCCTGCCCTCACGCTTACAATCTAATGTTTCCTGCCACTAACATTTCCAGCACCCATGTCCAACTTGGTAGAACATGTATCCAGCCACCATTTTTCAGCCTTTTGCCAATAGTATTCCTCAATGCTCAGGGAGCCACGTGGGCACATGGTTTCTTCCTGTACCCCTCCAGCTCTCTTGGCCAGAGATTGGACAGCAGCCAAGGCTGAAACAAGAGACGAAAACTCACCAACTAATCGCCTCCATCTTTCCTTTCCCTGACCCGGCCACTCCATTTCATCTGCTTTGACCCAGAAGGCCGTCTCTAATGTACACCACAGAAGAAACTCGACACACAGCTCAAGATGCTCAAGAGATAGCTGTTTCATTGTGTTGGTTTTTTTCAAAGCCTGATGCATTTCTGGCCCATTTTCAGCCTGGAAAAAATGTTTTTCACTTGTCCAATAAATGGATTTTAGAGTTCCTAGCCCAGAAACTTCTATACAGTACTTTGATCTTAAATAGTCCCCAAGGGAAGGTCACGGGAGTATATGTGAGTGTGTATGTGCGTATACATGCCTTCAAGTCAGCAGAATAAGTTTTTAGTTGTTTTAAATTAACATTTTAATTGGATTAGCTATTTATAATGCTTTTTAAATTTTCACAGTAGACATTGCTTTAGCTATTTTGTTTTAATTTTTAAACTGCTTTGGGTCCCATATTGGGAGAAAAGCAGGCTTATAAATTAAATAAATAAAAGCCCAGATTGAAAGGCTGGAAGGGCCAAATTTGGCCTCAGGGTCTGAAATTCCCCCTCTCTGCACTACCACTGTTCCATCCCCCTGATCCTGGAATCAGTTCAGAGTGGGCAACTGGCGGTCCAAAGGAAGGCTAGAAAATGCAAGAAAGGGGAATAATAGCCACACACTGAAAATAATTTGTGCATAAAAGCTTAGAGTTGGAAGAGATGACAAGCCCATCTAGTCCAACCCCCTGCCGTGCAGGAATCCAAAACTAAAGCACTTCTGAAAGATGCAAAAGAAAAACTGTATTAACTTAATTTCTAAAAGCTAGAAGAGATTTTTCTCCACCAGTTTGCAGCATGTCTACTAATATCTCTCTCTCTCTCTCTCTCTCTCTCTTTCTTTTTTTCTTTCTCTCTCTTTCACACACAGCACCCTCAGAATGCGGACAGAAACAAAGAACTCCCTCATCGCTCCCTTCACACACCAGATTTCACTGGTATGACGTGATACCTGTTGCAACCACAAAGCTGCATATGTTGAACAGCCTCAGAAGTTGTGTGCAACAACCGTGTCTACCATGACATAATGTCCCCTTGTCACTTCCTTCCATGTGACCGATTTCCAATGAAGGAACCAGCAGGGAGTGGGAAGAATCAACAGCAGAGTAGCCTGACATTAGCAAACAGTACAGCTTTCATCCAACCCTGCCTTATTCCTTCCCTTCCGCCTTCTACCCATATCAAGCCTTTGGCTTAGTGCTAACAAGAGGTGAAGACCCTTTGCTGGGGCTGTAGCATTTCTAGCATCATCGAGGTTCAAAGGATTCAATTTTCCTTACAAATCCCTGCAGGTAGTAATTGGGCTGTGCAAGAGTCAAGGAAAAGGATAACTTGGAATGCTATCTCTCTACAAGCAGGGACTTGCTTCTTTATAAGAAGGAGGTTTATTCCATCAGATCCGCCAGCCCCAAACACTATGAACTGGTATAGTCCAGAGATGGGTTGGCCACCTCCATTGGAAGCAGGCCCATTTTTAAAACATATCAGTTCTTTAAAATGGCTTTCTTGTAAATATGTCCTATCAAACACAATTAAGATAAGTGGATTCTTATGATTTAGCGCCTTTTCCATGGCTCCAAAATTACTTGGTTGTTGTGTATCTTCAAGTCATTTCTGACTCACAGCAACCCCAAGACAAAGTTTTCACAGGGTTTTCTTGACAAGATTTGTTCAGAGGGGATTACCACAGTCTTCCTCCAGGGCTGAGAGAGTGTGACTTGCTCAAGATCATTCAGTGGGTTTCCATGGCCTAGCAAAGATTTGAACCCTGGTCTCCTGGTTCCCCCAGCACCTGCTCTTCAGAGATATGCTGCTACTGAACATGGAAGTTGTGCGTGCCACCAATGATTAAATAGTGGGAGAGACAGTATGGTCTAGTAAGTATTTGAACATTTCATTTTCAAATCTCATCCCTACCATAAACTCAGAAGATGTGTCAGCCAACACTAATACCAACCTACCTGGCAAGGCTATTCTGAAGACTGCTGAGATAATTAACATGGGAGAGAATGCCAGGAGGGGCATGGGGTGGGTGCCACAGCCAAAGCCCCCCCCCAATTAACTCCAAAGTTGCTTTAAATTAGAAACAGAAGGCATTCATAGAAGAGCATCAGCAGGTCATATAAAAGTGGATACTATTTCTCAACCATTTCCAAGCAACATACAGGACAACAGATTAAAATACAGCAACCAACGGACATGTATTACAGTTAAAAACTCAAACACCAATTAAAAATATACAGTATAATCAGTTAAAAGAGCACAATATCCATTTAAAAAGCATACATATTAACAACAAGCTATTCATAATTTAAAAACTCATAATTAAAAAAAAACATTTGGATAGGCCTGCCAGAAAAAAATTGGTCTTTAATGTTGTTTTAAATGAACAGAGCATATCTAGCTGTTGGATCTCTTCTGGCAGGTCATTCCACAACTTCGGGGCGGCTGATGAAAGTGTCCTCTGGTTCACAGTCGCCAGCCTGGTCCTGGCTGACCAAAGCAAATGTCCCCCAGAAGAGCTCAGTGTACAGGGCGGATTATACAGGAGAAGGCAATCCTGTAGGTAATCTGGACCCAAACCACATAGGGCTTAAAAGGTAACAACCAACACTTTGCACCTTGCCCAGAAACTTCTTAATGCCCAAAGAGACCCTAAGCAAAGCCCTCTGCACTCCACTCCCTCCCTTCACCCCCTACCTCGCCTGGCACTCACATGAGATCCGGCCTGTGGCGATGCAGGATGGCACAGAAGGCCAAGCCATCCCGGAAAGAGGTGGTCATGTTGGTGATGCGGACGTCTTTGTACCCCTCGCACTGTTGCTTACACCACTGCTGGAGGGCTTGGATGGCTGCCATCTTGGCAGGGTAAAGGGGTTGACCAGAGGGGGGAAGTTGGGTGATATAGGGAGATGGCAATGGAAAGATGTTTGTGAGTGGGAGAGGGAAGGGAAAAGAAACCCAGA
Organism: Gambelia wislizenii; assembly: GCA_030847615.1. Taxonomy (NCBI): domain Eukaryota; kingdom Metazoa; phylum Chordata; class Lepidosauria; order Squamata; family Crotaphytidae; genus Gambelia; species Gambelia wislizenii. Next base: position 4,698,217 of record JAUMIR010000012.1, read on the forward strand.
AAGTGGAAGGGTGGGGTAGCTGATGGATAATGCTGGTGAGATGATGGAAAGATGTTTATGGGCAGGGGGCAGGAAGGGGATCCAGAGACAGATTAGAGCAGTGGGGGGTAGAGCCCCTCAGCCCCAGCCTCTGGGCTGCTGAAAGTGGATGGGTGGGGAAGATGATGGATAATGCTGGAAAGATGATAGAAAGATGCTTATGGGCAGAGGGCAGGAAAGGGAACCAGAGGCAGATTAGAGCAGTGGGGGGGGGGGTGTAGAGCCCCTCACCCCAGCCTCTGGGCTGCTGGAATGGGACAGAAGCGAAGAAGCTGGCGATCTCCCCAAGCGGCCGGCCGATCCTAGCAGTCCATCGTTGTCTACAAAGTCAAGAAAACCCCAGGATTCCATAGGAAGGAGCCATGGCAAATAACCCAGTTTCAGACTGGATTATTTGTGTCGTGCGTCTTAGGCCAAAGTGTTTTTGCCTTCGTTCGCTGTTTCCAAACCTCCTCTGGAGTTCTCCAGCTTTCCCCCTTTTTGGAGACTCCAGGGGGAAAAGACCGCCGAGGCGAAATTCAATCCAAGCCCACGTGGCTACCCTGGCAAAGCTTGGAGGGTCCACATCCTCACCCTTCTCCGAAGATGTAGATCGAGGGTTAAGCGGGGATCTGGGGGCGGAGGGGGAGATCTCCCCCCGAGGAGGCCATCCGGGTGGGTCCCAGCGCGGTGGGTCCCTGTAAGCCAGCAAGAAAGCGCCACCAGTCCGTGCGTAAAGTTGGAGCCTCTCCGTGCGTAAAAACGCGCGGCCTCTCCAAAGATAAGGCACCGGGGAAGAAAGAGAGGGGAGCGCGGAGAAAGGGGGGGGGGGTCCAAGGAGCTCTCCAACTTCGGAGCTTGTCCCGCTGGGAAGCCCGGAGAAAGTCCAACCGCCAGATCTGTAGGAAGCGGGACAAGGCGGAGAGGAAGGCGGGCCAGGGAAACTTTTTAGGCGGGGGGAAGCCGGAGCCAATGGCCGCAGCATGGAGCCCGAGTGGGGCGTGGAGAGGGCGGGCGACCCGGACTCCTCCTTCTCCTCCTCCTTCTCCACCTCTGGAAATAGGGAAGGCTGGGGAGGGAGAGGTATGTTGTGTTGTTGCATCTGTGTGCATGTGAGAAAGGGATGTATATGTTTGCATGTCCCTGTAAGAGGGGGGAATGAGATATGGGTGTACTTTTGCATCTCTGTATATAAAATAACGTTTTTTTATTTGTTTGGCAGTGAGTGTGTGTCTTTGTGTGTCTGTTTTGATACAATATGTGTAACGGTTCTTTCGGTTTTCTTTAAAGTTAGTCGTGGTGCTTGGGATCTTGTTACAATAGTTTTGGTGGTTGCCCTTGTTGTTGCTCTTTAAGTTCCCTGGATAGTGCATACAGACACAAACATACAAAGCCACTCAAAATGTTAAACAATATGGTCTGGCCATTAAAGATGTAATTCGATACCAATGAACATTTGACGCTAAAAAATGTGCAAAATTTGTCACAACTGAAGCTCCCTTAAATTCATGGCCGAAAGTTGGTCACCCTAGGAGCAAGCCCTGTTGAGGTCCGTAGGAAGTGAGGAGGTGATTTGGTGCACGTTGAGGTAGAAGGGATCCCAGGAGTGAGGAGTACCGTATGTCATTGAAGTGCTGGTACCCACTATCACAACATTCTCCATATACAACACACACACGCCCTGCAGAAGGCCACCCAAACGCAAACAGTGTGTGGATCCATGACCATCTCATCCCTGGCTCATGTCCATCTCCAAGAGGAGCCAATCTTTTGTCAAACTAATGGGCCTTGGTTGCCCCTTTGAAGACCAAGCCTTTTCACGAGGCTTTGTGTTGCTGCAGGAAATTTATTGCTATTAGTATTTATTTTATTTGTATCCTATCTTTCTCCCAATATAGGGACTCAAGGTGGCTAACAATGAGTTTAAAACAATCCAAATTAAATTGAATGCAAAACATTAGAAGTATAAATACCAAGTTTAAAAACAAATTAAATAATTTACACAGTCAAAATCATAAACATTAAAATCTTGCCATATATAACACTTTAAAATACAAATCACACAACACTTAAAAGTTTTGCCCACGACGTATATCCTAAATAACAAAAAAAACTGACGAAGATGGAAAACGAGTGGCTCCCAATTCGTGAATACTGGAAAAAGAGATGGAATATTAGAAATAATATATGAAATATATAAAAGAACATGAAAGGGAGAGCAGAGCCAGTAGAACTTGATATTGGAAAGAAATGGAAGAAATTAAATCTGAACGCTGAGAGAACACTGAACTGAGAAAATGAATGCGACTAAAGAATCCTAAATGAACTTTGAAGTTTGGACAGTCTGGAAAAAAAAATGAAAGATACAGTCAGATAAACGATCTTGAGAATGAGTAAAGAAGAAAGACATGAAATGTAAAGGGAGATATAGATAAACACTTATAATGAAAGAGAAAAAAGGGAGATGCAATAAGATCTGCTCATAAAAATAGCAAAACTCAAACGGATGAGAAACAAGGGAAGTTTAAGGGTTGAAAGAGAAAATAGAAGAAAGAAAAGAAAGAAAAAGTATGTGAGAAGGTGAGAGTAAGTGTAGGAAGGTATAGAATGTAGGAGGCATTAATAGAAGGAGGGCAAAGGGATAGGAGATGTATGAAAGATTGAAAGTGATGAATTGTATTAGAGTGTATTAGAATGTATGGAAAAAATGATGGATGTAAGGTATTGGAAATATTGGAATGGAAATATGTATATATATATGTGTGTGTGTGTGTGTATATATGCACATGAAAAAGCTTTGTAAGTATTTACAGCAACTAGTTCCAATTAAAAAAAAAAAAGTTTTGCCCACATCAGAGTGCAAATGCCTGCCGACACAGAAATGTTTTTACCTGTTTACAGAAAGAGAGGAGCGACCGGGCCATCCTGGTCTCCCTGGAAAGGACCGTGAGAACAGGGAAATACCACAGTGGTCTCTGGGAAATCCATCCCCCTGTAAGGAGTAAAGCTACACATTAGGAAGAATTCCTTGGCAGTAACATCTCTTAGGCTGCTGCCACACTGCAAAATAATGCAGTTTGATATTGCTTTAGCTATCATGGCTCCATCCTATGGAATCCTGGGATTTGTAGTTTGTTGTGGCACCAGAGCTCTCTGACGGAGAAGGCTAAGTATCTCACAAAACTACAAATCCCAGGATTCCATAGCATGGAGCCATGGCAGTTCAAGCAGTGTCAAAACAATTTATGGCTTTTAGCCACAGCTCCCAGTGGTTGCTCAACTGTTGTTCCCAGCATTCAGGACTGGTTTAAGGAATTGGGGGGGGGCTGCAATACTTCATTTGGGGGGGCCCATATGTTTATCTCAGGTCAATGTAACTTAACTCAACCTAAGCTATTCACAGTACAGGATATTCAGATTATTACTAATAATGTTTTTGCAGGAAGAGGGTTACTACGGAGCCCCCACAATGATGGGCCCCCCTGCAGATGCTGACACCGCCAGTGCCTTAAACCGGCCCTGCCAGCATTCATTGCCATTACCTATGTTGCCTAGGACTGATGGGAACTGCAGTGCTACCTCATCTGGAAAACCCTCACCGTTCCCACCCTTCCATTAAATAAGGCAACCATTAAAATGACCCCAATTGTTGATGTCAATAAAAGCAGCAAATGTTAGCTGAGTTCAAAAGGCCTGCTGGAAGAAATGTGTCTTTACATAGGATTGAAAAATCACAGAGTTGGAAGAGATCCCCTAATCCAATCCCCTGCCAGTGCTGGAGTCTACATGTAAACCATTCCCAACAGGTAGCAATCCAGCCTCTGTTTAAAAAACCCCAAGAAAGGAGAATCCCTCACAGTCCAAAAGCTCTAATGTCAAAGCATTAATGTGTAGCTTTAATTAATGCCTAGTTGTTGTCTTTCCCTGTTGAAATGCAGTTTATGGAGAGAGAAGCCTGCTCTTCAAAGAGGAAATTTAGACCTCTTAACTTGACAAGTACAGTAGAACCCCTGTATCCACTGATTCATTATCCAATGATTCAATTATCCACAGGACACAAAACAGCACACCTACCATAGAGTCTTCCTAGAAAATGTGTCCTCTCTAGTCATTCTCTAGGTCCTCCAAGGCAACTCTATGGTATTTTAAACTGGAGGTCCCATTATCTTCAATGGCATTCGCTATTATCCACAGTTGTCAGTATCCACGGGCCCCCAGCAGATATTCAGTGGATATGGGGGTTCTACTGTATATCACTAAATACAGGTCACCCCCCATTTATGCAGGACCGGTTTCACTTACCCATGGTCAGCCGGGAGGGGGTCCTCTAGGCATCTGGAGGACCATAGAGTCACACTGGAGGTGGTCTCTCTAGGCATCAGGGGGTCCCCCAGCACGATTCTATGGCAAACTTCCATAGAGTTGCACTAGATGCTTAGAAAGGTTTCCTCTCTAGGCATTTTCTATGTCCTCCAGCACTATTCTATGGTATTCTATGGCACTTCACTGTTATACACAGTTTTATGTATCTGTGGTAAGTCTGGGAGGCCATGATATTGAGAACACAGCTGCACTGGGCAAGGCACGTTTCTAGGATGGAGGACCATCGCCTCCCAAAAATAGTACTCTATGGTGAACTCGCCACGGGTCAGCGTAAGAGGGGTGCTCCAAAAAAGCGATACAAGGACGCCCTGAAACAACATCTCAGGCTCGGCCAAATTGATCACCAACAATGATCTGCCCTGGCCTCACATTGGGAGGCATGGAGACGCACTATCCACAATGCTGCAGCCTTGTTTGAGAACTCATGCCGAACAAGTCTTGAAGAGAAACGACAACGCAGAAAGAATCACAACCCGGAAACATCACCCAAGGAGACCTTCTGCTGTGCTTTCTACAACCGGACTTGTTTATCTTGGATTGGCCTTTTTAGTCATCAGCCGCTTGCAGAAAGCACGGGATGAGTCCTTCCTGAATCTTCATTTGCGAAGAAAAGCCAGAGAGAAGTCTAGGAACGTCTCCCTGATGGATGGGAGGACACCTGTATTAAAGTTAGGATGGTCCACAGTCACTCTCCCTAGAAGCCAAGGTGACTTGCTTCATCCCATTGGGGAAGAGGCCTTTTGCAAACAGCAAGGGGAATTAATACCAAAGTCAGGATTGACCATGCCATTTTATTTCTGATTTCTATGTATGGCTGTGAAAGCTGGCCAGAGAAGAAAGCTGATGGGGAAAAAATCAAACTCCTCTGAAATGTGGTGCTGGAGAAGAATGCCATGAATACCATAGACTGCCAAAAAGACACATAAATGAGTCCTAGAGCAAATCAAGCCTGAACTCTCCCTAGAAGCCAAGATGACTAAAGTGAAGCTGTCATACTTTGGATGCATCATGAGAAGACATGACTCACTGGCAAAGACAGTGAAGCTTGGCAAAGTAGAAGGCCATTTCCTATGGAAAAGAGGAAGACCACATTATGACGGATAGACTCAACTTGAGTCTGCAAGACCTGAGCAGGGCTGTTGATAGCAAGGTGTCATTGATAGGGCCAACGTAAGATGAAGTTGACTTGACAGCAGTTAGCGACAACAACTCTGTCCAAAGACCTGATCCTGGTAGAAATAGAAACTGGTCTTGGGTTGTTGGTCATGGATCCACAAGCTGCTCAGGGTGTGTGTGTGTATGAGTGCTGTGATGATAGATGCCCACGCTTCAGCAATGTGCCACAATTGGAATCACACACCCTTCCTGAAAGCACTGAGAGTAGAACTTGATCTTAACCCTGAGGGGAGGAATCCCACAATCTGGGAGCAACACATTTTCTGTACTGGTATTATATGTCTTGTGATTATTCTACTCCACTTTGCAATCTTCCACTGTAACCCTTTCATAGATATGCATAAAGCTAGAAATAAAGAACAGGAAATGTAGGAATGCCCTTTTTCTATAGGGGAATATGACAGTGTGACACAATGGAGGGAGCTTTATTGGTTTTATTCTTTTAACGTTCATATGTTTTTATATAATTTTAAATTGTAATTGTAATGATTTTGATTTTTAAAATCTTTTAACTATTGTATCTTTTAAATTGTTTTTTATGTGCTGTGAGCCGCCTTGGGTCCCAATCTGGGAGAAAGGCAGCATAGAAATCAAATAATAAATAAATAAATAAATAAATAAATTCTCTTTTTTTGTTCATCTAAACCAGGAACAGAGGTTGTCAGTCACTCGGGGACCATAGGATTGCAGTTTCCATCAGCCCTAGACAGCCTAGCTACTGGTGAAGGAGGATGGGAAGTACAGTGCAACATCTGGAGGAGAGGCTTAGGGAGCTGGGTATGTTTAGCCTGGAGAAGAGAAGGTTAAGAGGGGACATGATAGCCATGTTTCAATATTTGAAGGGATGTCATACTGAGGATGGAGCAAGCTTGTTTTCTGCTGCTCCAGAGACTAGGACATGGAGCAGTGGGTTCAAACTACAGGAAAAGAGGTTCCACCTAAACATTGGGAAGAATTTCCTGACAGTAAGAGCTGTTTGGAAGTGGAATACACTGCCTCGTAATGTGGAGTCTCCTTCTTTGGAGTTTTTTAAACAGAGGCTGGATAGCCATCTACTGGGTGCTTTGGTTGTGTTTTCCTGCATGGCAGGGGGTTGGACTGGATGGCCCTTCCAACTCTATGATTCTATGACACCCCCCTGTTGCCCACCTGTGCCTTAAAGCAGACTGGGGAAAGTGCAGCCCTCCAGATGTTGTTGGATTGCAAGTCCTCTCAGCCCTAGCCAGCATATGCCATGGTGAGGAATGCCAGAGCTATAGTCCAATGATATCTAGAGGGCCATACCTCCCCCATTTGGGATGTAAACCAACATATCAATGTTCCCGCTCTGTGCCCCCGATCAAAAAATGCTTGCAAGACCCACCCATTTGTACCTCAAGACAGTGGAGAAGGCCCATTTCATGAGGGTGAGATTTGCTGGGTTGTCTCATCAATGAACATCCTTGCTGAGTCTCAGAAGTTTGCTCACTGTTGTCTGACTCACCAGCAGCAAGCTCTCATGTGTGAATGAGTGATCAAATTGCCTTCAAAAGAATTCCTACATCACGTGCTTAGCTGTAGCAACAGTTGACAGATTTGGGTGAGAGTTAGCCAGGCACTGAGCAATGGAGGGAGAGGAAATCATGGGAGCATTGACTTATTGTAAGTTAAACCATTGATCCATCTTGTTTGGTTTGGGGTGGGGTATAAATGATGATGATGATGATGGGAGCAATTCCAAATGAACTGACAAATCATTTAAATGAAACTGACATAGATAGAATCACAGTAGCACAATGACCAAAAATGACACTACCTGGAACAGGCCCCATTATCTAACAACAGCATACAGAGTCATAGAAAGAATCCAGATCACTGATGGTCCAAAACTCTGGTTGGTAACACTTGATGGACTGTGAAACTGAAGGAGAAGAAATAAGAGGAAGAAGAGAAGGAGAAGAAAATCAGGAAGAGGAGGAGGAGGAAGAAGAGAGGAAGAAGAAGAAAGGAAGAGAAGAGAAGAAAATCAAGAAGAGGAGGAGGAAGGAGAAAGAAAGAGAAGAAAATCAGGAAAAGGAGGAGGAAGAAGAAGAGAGGAAGAGAAGAAGAAAATCAGGAAGAGGAGGAGGAAGAAGAGAGGAAGAAGAAGAAAGGAAGAGAAGAGAAGAAAATCAAGAAGAGGAGGAGGAAGAAGGAGAAAGAAAGAGAAGAAAATCAGGAAGAGGAGGAGGAAGAAGAGAGGAAGAAGAAGAAAGGAAGAGAAGAGAAGAAAATCAAGAAGAGGAGAAGGAAGAAGGAGAAAGAAAGAGAAGAAAATCAGGAAAAGGAGGAGGAAGAAGAAGAGAGGAAGAGAAGAAGAAAATCAGGAAGAGGAGAAGGAGCAGGAGGAGGAAGAAGAAGATGATGATCAGGAAGAGGAGGAGGAGGAAGAAGAAGAGAGGAAGAGAAGAAAAAACCAGGAAGAGGAGTAGAAAATCAGAAAGAGGAGGAAGAAGGAGAGGAAGAGAAGAAGAAAATCAGTGAGAGGGAGAGAAACAATCAGGAAAAGGAGGAGGAGGAAGAGGAAGAGAGGAAGGGAAGAAGAAAATCAGGAAGAGGAGGAGGAGAAAATCAGGAAAAAGAGGGGGAAGAAAAAGAAGAGAGGAAGAGAAGAAAAAAAATCAGGAAGAGGAGGAAGAAGAAAAGGAGAGGAAGAAATAAAATCAGGAAAAGGAGGAGCAGGAAGAAGAAGATGATGATGATGATCAGGAAGAGGAGGAGGAAGAAGAAGAGAGGAAGAGAAGAAGAAAACCATGAAGAGGAGGAGGAGGAGGAGGAAGAAGAAGTGGGGAAGAGAAGAAGAAAATCAGGAAGAGGAGGACGAGGAGGAAGAAGAGAGGAAACTGTGGGTCACATAAGACCGCCAGAACCTTTTAGTGGCCTTGAATAGCTCATATTACAAAATATGAAGAGTAATCACCAGGCAACCCTAGCTATTGGTTGCATCGTAGATTGCTTTCTGTCCTCAGTGCCAAGTCGGCATTTGGTATCCTGGCAGGAACTGTAAGGATAGACCATGACCCTCACTGTGGATTGAGAAGAAACATCAAGGAAGACCCCAGTGGGCTCATGAGGAATCTACGTACGCTGGCAATGGTGCAGTTAGAAAGGCAAGGTAAGGCCTTTTCCTTCCTTCGAAGGGCTGCTGCCCATAAATTGGTTGGAAAAGATTAATAATACATACTATATAATATATTGATGGCAGTTCTATGGGCGCGATATGGATCACATACATTAATATATAACCACCCTTACAAATAATTCACCGCTTTCCTCCCCATCTCATCAGTGGCAGCCACTGGACAATGTATTTACTTTATGGTAAGGATTATGGATGGCATTATAAATTGTTTGCCGGCTTGTTGTGTCCGCCACATTTTCCCTTCCCTTAACGGTCCCCGTTCACTTGATTATTAATGGCTTCCCGAACAGTGGCGGCACAACGACGCAAACAATGCGGCATTAATATTTGATGCTGCATCTATCGCCTCCCCATTCATCATTTATAACAGGCTACAAAAACATGATAAAACATTTATTACACATTTATAGATCATTTCACTACTAAAGCAAAGTTGTGTTATAAATGCATTATTAATCCTTAACGCTGTTTATAGGGATCTCTTGTAATAAGGGTTTAGCATATGTTGCTCTACAACCAGGATAATAAATAGGACGTTGAACGCTGATGGAAAATATATTACACTGGAGAAACTTTGCTTTTCTTTATCATTGGCCAAGCTCAGCAGAGGGAAAGAAGGCGTCGTAGACATCTGTTTGTACTTAGGTTACACTAGGAATTAATTGGTGCTTTGGAGGCCGCTCAGAAGACAGAAAGTTGTGAAGACCCCAGATGGGTTTTAACAAAGGAGCATTCAGTGGCAAAAGAAAAATACTAGCTGGAATCCAAAGCACTCCAGACAACCCAGTTTTCTGCATCCAGCAGCCTTCTAGTGGCTTCTAGTGCCACCATGTTGTCCAGTAGGCATATGGATGGTAGGTGGCACCCCATTGACTGGAGTCCCAGAAGCTACAGCTCTCCCATTCTGATGGTAGCTATGCCCCATGACCATATCAATTTAATAGGTGCGAATCAGGACTTACCTGGAACGCCTTGATGGCCACATCATTATGTGCCTCCCAAAGATCTGACCTGCTGCCAGCCTTGGCTTTGCTTTACTCTTTGGATACTCTGCAGGATGCTGTCTCCAAGAACCAGCCTGGTGTTGTCATTAGAGTACTGGATTAGCACTCGGGGAGACCCTGTTCAGTCCTGATGATTGGGTGATCCTGGGCAAGTCATACTTTCTCAGGAAAGGAGTGACAAACCCCCACAGAAGAAATCTTGCTTAGCAAAGTCTATTATTATTTTTTAGCAGAAGTATGGTGTCGTGGTTTAAGTATAGGACTAGGAGTCCAAGAGACCAGAGTTCTAATCCTGCTCAGTCATGGAAATCACTTGGTGAGCTCTGGCAAGTCACACTTTCCCAGCCTCAGAGAAAGGCAATGACACACCTCCTGGTGATTTGAGTGTTGGACTAGGATTCAAGGTGACCAGGGTTCAGCCATCGAATTCACTGAGAAGTCCCCTTCTTTCAGCCTAAGAGAAAGGCAATGGCAAACTTCCTCTAAGTAATCTTGCCAAGAAAACTCCTTTTTAAAAAAGAGCCAACATGGAGTAGAGACCTGATTGTTGGACCAAATCTCCAGGCAACCAGGGTTCAAATCACGGTTCAGCTATGGAGACCACTGGGTGATCTTGGACAAGTTTGACTCTCTCCGCCTAAAAAGGCAGCAATAGCAAACTTCCTCTGAATCAGTCTTGCCAAGAAACCCCTGTGGTGGGGTTGCCAGAAGTTGGGAGTCAACTCGAAGGCACGTAACAGCAGCATATCTCCAGGTACATATGGGAAAGCCTCCCAAGATGCTTGTTTTTTTAAAAGGCAGAGGTCGCTCTCTACGTCTTGATGATCAAGGATGCTTGGTGGATGGGGAAAAAAAAGTGGTCTCTTTGGTCCAGATTCTACATCTCTGTGCCCAATGAGGTTTATCAGACCTGCTGGTAGAGTTTAGGTGGATTATATCAAAACCATATTTTGTTTTTATTGCAGGAGGCCTTTGCTTTGCCAGTTAGATCAGAGGTATGGAAGCTTTTGATACTCCAGATGTTTTGGATTTCAGCCCAGTGGTTGAAACCCCAGTCTGGGGTTTAGTCTGAACTATAAAGGAGCAGAACCCTATCTCTCAAATTAGATCTAGCACCTTGGATCACCCCTTTATCATCTGGACTAAAACTGGCTTGGTATGTTTTGAACACCTTTAATTGTATAGACAGGTTGATACTTTTTAACACCATAACTTTATGCAATTTTTGTTTGTTTAAACGCATTCTTACAGGTATTTCTCTTTATCTACTAAGTTGCCTAGAGTCCAAGGGAGTCCAATAAAGCAGTGCAATGTAGTGCAGTTTGGTACCTTTGGAGTAACTGGTTTCTACTGCTTTATATCCCACAAAGTCCAGGTTAATGTCAAGGGGTTATGGGGATTGTAGTCCAAAACATCTGAAGGGTAAAAGGTTTACACCTATTGGGTTGGATCGTTTGCTCTTGGCCAATGTCTTCGTTACCCACTGAACCTGTTTTTGTGTTATCCGATTGCTATTTTTATGGAATACCATTGTCCTTTAGCATTGGTCTTAATCTCAGTGTAAGCACTGGAAGGTTAGGGTATGAATCTATCTATCCATCCCTGCCCTCATAGCACACCCTATAACATTGCACACATGAAAACTGTGTGGCCAAGCAACATCAGAGTGTGGTCAAGACGGCAAAAGTTATGAATGAGGAAGAATGCACAAGCCAGGAGAGGCTGCAGCTGTTTGCTTTTGCCTGAGGCTATAGGGAAGGACAAGATTCTGTCCTCTCCCAACTGCTGAGTTAATTGTGTGCAAATGACTTTTGCACTTTGAACTCAGCTTGCATCAACTGAAGTAAGTTGAGGACAAAGGGGGGAATTTGGAGGAGAGAGAAACTGAGACACTTTAAAAGCAGTTGAAAAAACTGGGATGGCAGAGAATTAATTGGGACTGTCCCTGCCAAATCAGGATGGCTGGAGAGTTAAGACATACATATAATCAATGTACATAGTGCTAATCAAGCAACAACATCAATTATGTAAATTTACATTTCAGTGTACAGTACTGGAGATCTGTTATACTTTATCTCGTTTTATATTAAATATATTTCATGTTATCTGCTAGACCAGTGGTTTTTAAGCAGTGGTCCGGAGACCCCCAGGGGTCCACCATATCCTCTCAGGGGGTCCACAAAGGCTTGATGTCTGTTTGGCCCACCTCCTACCCGCAGTGGAACAGCCATATGACAGGAGCCAAGGCAAAGGCTGGCTTGGTCTGCACATTGCCATTCAATCCACTCCAGCCACAAACGTGCAGGAAGAAGCAGGAGAAAAGTCTTCCCTCCCTGCTCCAGTGCCTCTGAGGGAAGGTTTCATGGATGGTGTAATTGTATCATCATCATCATCATCAGGTATTATTGTTATTATTATTAAGTTTTAAATTTTGAGTTAAGTCTTGGGAGCCCACGGCAACAAAAGATGTTAAAAAGGGGTCCCTGGTAAAGAAAAGGTTAAGAGCCACTGTGCTAGACAGCCTATTTCCTTATAATTAGAGCTTTTTCTTACAAAATTTCTTCTCCTTTCTTTTTTAGATAAGGGTGGCCAAATGCCTCCAAAGCTGCCGCTGTCCTGCAGAAATCACCAGGATGTCAGCCTTGTGCTCCTAAGCAACTTCAGAACTGAAAGTCAGTTTGGGATATGATTCTTCTAGCATTTTCCAAGAGGCAATCACAGGATCAGGCTTAAAGATCGTGGAAAGGCTGAAGTCCAAAGGAAATCTAACAACTTCACCATAGAAACGTGATGTCAAGATCACTTATTACTGAGAAACTGAAAGAGCTTGGGTGTGTCTACGCTACGGAGGTATAGCAGATTGATGCCACTTTAACTACTGTGGCTCCATCCAAGAATCCTGGGATTTGTAGTTTGGTGAGAGGTACTTAGAATCCTAGAGAGCCAGTGTGGTATAGTGATGTGACCATTAGACTACAACTCTGGAGATCAGGCTTCAAATCCCCGTCCAGCCATGGAAACCCACTGATGGGGTTGATGGACTGGAATCTGTGGGTATATTCTAATTCAGCTGTTTCTCGTTCCACTTCGCCCAGGAAGACTGACGTGTTCTGCAACTGTTTTTTGTGTATTTCCATTCCTAATGTAATTCTGCATCTGAGCAGGTAGACTAAGTCTACGAACACTTATGCTACAATTTTCACTCTCTCAGTCTCAAAGGTGATACAAGATCCCTCTCCCCTAAGGAGCACCTTACTAGCTCCTTTAAAGTTCAGACTAAAATCCAGTAGGGATCTACCATCCCACTGACATGGGCTGCTGCCACACAGCACAAATAATGTACCTGAAGTTAAGCTTCCGTTTCATTTCAGTTGGGGAGAGAGGAAAAGATCATCCACTGGAAGCATGTCATTTTCTCTTAGATGAGATTTTCAGACTACACTGTTATAGTGTTACTGTTCCACTTTAACTGCTCTGGCTTCCTCCTGTGGAATTCTGGGATTTGTAGTTTAGTGAGGCCTAAGAGCTCTCTGGCTGAGAGTTGTAAATGCCCCTCCCTAAACTGCAAATCCCAGGATTCAAGAGGAGGCAGCCATAGCAAATAAAGTGCAATAGTAACACTATAACAGTGTTGTCTGAAAATCTCCATAGATGGATTGTCTTTATTGACTGGGTGCGTGGGGCTTGCTGGAGCAAATAGCTGTTTCCTCCCTCCAGTCTTCAGGATTCACCCTTGTTGCTTCTTGTCTCCTGATTATCTGGATAAGGGTGAGGATCCTCGGGTGCTGGGGTTGAATCCAGCCCTCTTGAGATCCCAATCCAGCCTTCTAGGGTTCCCCAAATGGCCATGCCCCCTTCCCCATGAGACCACCGTGCACTGGTTTTCCAATGTTGTGGTGCCAGGACTCACCCTCCATTATGCTCAGCATCTGCCTTTTGGCTAGAAGGGTAGATAAGTATTCCTTATCCCCTCTCCGCAAGCAGATGAGCAATTGCAGTTGATACTTCATGCATAATGCTTAATAACATGGCCATGCCTAGGTCTTTGGTGTTGGCCCTGATACTTCAAGATCAATGGGCTGGTCTAAAGCTCTGCCTCCCTCTTTATCAAAGTCACTCTGAGACGGAAGATTCACTCCCATTTTCTAGCCAGGGGAGGAAGAGAAAGACAACCAGCAACTGAAAAGGAAAAAGTAGGCCTTGGTAACTCATTCTCCCTCTGCTGCCTTCCATATCAATGCACTAATTTTATGATGAGTCAAAGGGTGGTTGTTCTGTTTTATGTATATGCAAATATTCCAAAATAAAAAAATAATAATCTGAAAAACAAAAGAACTTCTGGTCCCAAGAATTTTGGATAAGGGATACAAAAACTGTATTTAAGTTACACACAGCTGACCATGGTATAGGATTTCAGCCATAATAAATCAACAGCAATAACAAATAGGAAAAAGCATGCCTCCCTTCCTTCCAAAAAAAAAATGCCCAGACTTTGAACTCAATGTGGTTCCTTCTTGGATTCTGAAGCCATGGATGCCGCAATGAGCTGAGGAGAGTGAATTAGCAATAAACAATAATAGGTATTTAGTGGCTCTGTAGCTTCAAATCACCCTGCAAATATTAACCAATTAACCTCTCCTGCCCCAAGGAGGGATGTAAATTAATATTATGAGAGGAAGGCCGGCTGATGTTTTACAATTTCAGCCCACAGAAGCCCCAGGGATGGCGGAAGGAGCCCATTTAAAGACTAATTTCAGCAAGGATGTCCTCCGTGGCCATATGACTAGATTGGTACCTAGCTGCCATGAAGGCCTGGAATGAGAACAGGGATATTAGTGCCCATACTCTTGGGAGCTTTGGGGATTAACAGGTCAAGTTTCAGTTTTTTAAGCATCTTTCCTTGAAAAATCCCTGTCCTTGCTATATCCCTTTGGGGAAGAGGCCTTTTACAAACAGCTAGGGGAATTAATAGCAAAGTCAGGATTGTCCATGCCGCTGCATTTCCCATTTCTTTGTGTGCTCATGAAAGCTGGACAGTGAAGAAAGCTTATAGAAAGAAAATCAAACTCATCTGAAATCTGGTGCTGGAGGAGAATCCTGCAGATACCATAAGACAGTCAAGAAGACCAATAAATGGATCCTAGAGCAAATCAAGCCTGAACTCTCCCTAGAAGCTAAGATGATTAAACTGAGGCTGTCATACTTTGGACACATCATGAGAAGATACGTGTGTGAGCATTTGTCTTCAAATTGCCTTTTGGTTTATCGCAACCCCATGAATTTCACAGGGTTTTTGTAGGCAAGGCATCCTCAGAGGTGGTTTTGCCAGTTCATTCCTCTGAAATAGAGGTTCCAGCACCTGGGATTCCTTGACAGTCCTTCTGGGCTTGGGGAAGTTTCTTCTTTTTGGATTGTCACTCCCAGAATCCCCCAGCCAGCATTCTGGGAGTGACAGTCCAAAAAGAAGAACCTTCCCCATGCTCTGGAAGTTCAGACAGGATCTGGTGCCTTTAGGGTATTTAGGTCCTCTGTGTGTGTGTGTGTGTGTGTGTGTGTGTGTTCAACTCACCTGTTGACTTAGGGCAACCACATGAATTTCATAGGGTTTTCTTAGGCAAGGACTCTTCCGAGGTGGTTTTCCCAGCTCCTTCCTCTAAAATATAGCCGAATGCACCTGGTATTCATTGGCAGTCTCCCATCCAAGTACTAGCTAGCAGTGACCCTGCTTACCTTCCAAGATGAGATGGGATCTGGTACCTTTCACTAGAAAAGACAATGATGCTTGGGAAGGTGAAAGGGTGTCGGACTAGAGGAAGCCCCCACTACAGGTGGATAGACTCAATCAAAAACGCCACGGCTGCTCTGACTTCACAAGACCTGAGCAGGGCTGTTGATTGCAAAGTGTCTTGGAGGTCTCTCATTCATAGGGTCGCTGCAAATTGAAGTCCACTTGATGGCAGTTAACAACAACAAGAGCAAACCCAAACCCTCCCTAGAAGCCAAGATGAGGCCATTGTACTTTGGACACAGCATGAGAAAACATGACTCCTTAGAAAAGGCAATATTGCTTGGTACGGTGGAAGGTGATAGGAAAAGAGGAAGGGGGATTGGATTGCATTGGATTGCATTGCATTGCATTGCATTGCATTGCATTGCATTGCGTTGCATTGCAGGGGGATAAGACTCAATCAAGGAAGCCACAGCCCTTAAAAGGTGAGAGGGACACAGGGCCTTGGTGGGGGTGTTGCCTGCATCTGAGTCCCAATGAATTCTACCCCCCATGAAAGTTTCCTTCATTCCCCAAATTTCTAGCATTGTAGAGAGTGAAACACTGAAAGTCATTCATCTGCATCTGCACTGCAGAAATAATCCAGTTTGACACCACTTCTGGGTGTCCTGGGATTTGTAGTTTGTTGTGGCACCAGAGCTCTCTAACAGAGAAGGCTGAATATCGCACAAAACTACAAATCCCAAAATTCCATAGCATTGAGCCATGGCAGTTAAAAGCGGTGTCAAACTGGATTATTTCTGCAGTGCAGATGCAGCCCTAGAACTCTTAATAATTGCTGTGTTTTTATTTCCTGGGTCACTTTGCCAGCCCCTTTTCTTTGGAGGCCTCAACTCTTATTTCTTAATGCTCAACTGAAGTTTTACGTTATTGCAATGCTAGAAATTTGGGGAGTGATAGAAAATGTCATGGAGGTGGGGAGAATTCTTATCTGGGGGACAATAACCACCCCCCTCCACCAGCTACGCCCCTCAAGAAAGTCCCCTTAGGATTGCTAAGGCATTAGCAAGAAAATCTTTCCTTTAAAAAAAATAATCATGCAGGTCCAAACTGAATTTCCCCCTACTTCACCTCCAAATAATTTTGCCAACCTGAATTGGTATCTCTTGGTCTTCTGGGGCATTTAAAAAAGAATTATGCCACTCTCTGCCCTTTCCATCTCAACCTCTCTCCCTGCTAAACCACCCAATTTCCTCCCCGCCACCCCACTCTTGCTCCTATACTGGAACCAAAGACTGCGTTTATTTAAAAAAAAAAAAAAAAAAAAAAAGCTCTTGCAACAATTAAGAATTTCATTATGATACAATGGGACAGTTATGGCTGAGGAATAATTATTAAGCTATAATTGCTAATTGTCTTATTAGCATTTGACAATTATGCAAATAATGGCAAACAGGCTGTAATAGCAATAAAATGACTTTTATTTTTGCAGTAATAAAGAGATTGCAGATTGTGGCAATGGCCGTTTTTACTCTCTCCAGAGTTTATTGGGAATTACTCAGGATGACCAGCCACAAATGAAGCTCCAGCAAATTCAACTAAGGGGAAGAGATGTGGCCCTTCATGGAATGGGATTGCCAAGGAGGGGTGGAAATTAGCTCTGCTGAACTTTAACTAATGCATTTGAGGTCAAGTCCTTACGTGGGCAAATTATCTGCGTTCTTTGTGATTCTTTCCATGGGGCTGTGCGGGTGAATTTTGCAACCCATGGGCTGCTTTTATAGCCCCTGGAGACATTTTTTTTTTCGTGAGAAAATATTTTCGAAAACTGTGCATGATTCTCCTTTAAATAAGGTCTGCCTCCTCACCTTTTTTAGTATGCAAAATCTGGATTTTCAAAAACTAGATTTTTTAAAAATATGGCTGGGGGGGCACTCTGGATTTTGAGGGCTGATTCAACCCACCAAGGGGTTGTAGGGCTGGGGAAATGGTCCCAAACGCCTGGAGATTTCCTACACTTAGGAGGCGTTTTAATCACATAATCAGACAACTATTTTTTCATTACTGGAACTGGAACTACTTTTACATAACTTCACAATTTCTGAGTTACTATTGTTTTTTCAGCACTGTCAATGAACAGATCTAGCATAGCATCCCTGCCCTAAGGAACACCAACTTCCAGGCAACTTGATAAATTACTTAAGCTACTTAATAAATTAAAATATAATACATTTAGCTGGTGGAATTTAGTTTAATTTTTTAAAGTAATCTTGTACATTTTGATTATATGTATTATTGGTCAGTTTGCTTGATATTACATTGCACTGGTTTTTGTATTTCTGTCTGGGTAATTTGTTTTCCAATTTAATTGCTTAGTTTTATATTTGTAGTACTCATTCCTTCCCTTAGGTAGGCAAGTGTGTGTGTGCGTGCGTGTGTATGTGTGTGTGTTTTACATTGCACACTTTTGGCAGGGCTGGCTGTGTTTTGTTGTTCTTTTACATGTAAATAACCATGTACACTGATGGCACTACATAAATAAAGGGTGTGATGATGATAATAATAATAGTCAATTTAATTAAAATTTAATTAAATGTAATGTTGGAAAAGCCCTTGCATCTTTTCTGATGTTGATTCTGCATCATGTAGTCACAGGGGATCCAACAAAGTTTCTGGTCCCTATGAATTCTCCTACATGGTAGGAGAATTTACATAAATTTACATAGATTGCCATAAATTCAATCTAGATGAACAGGAAATTGAAATAGTTAAAGATTTCCCATACCTTGGATCATGTGTGGACAAGCAATATCAGAGTGTGGCCAGGATGGCAAAAGTTAATAATGAGGAAGAATACACCACCTAGGAAAGGAAGCAGCAGTTTGCTTTTGCTTGAGTCTACTGGGCGAGACTCTGTCCCCTCCTTTCTTCTTCCCCTTTGCGGAGTCAGTAAAGTGAAGACTACTTTTCTACCTTGAAGTCAGTTTGCATCAACTGAAGCATGGTGAGGACGAAGGGGGAAGGCAGCAAGAGGAGAAAGAAACAGGGACATTTTAAAAGCTGCTGAAAAGGTGGAACGGCAAAGGACTCATTGGGACTAACAAGAAGATCCCCTTCTCAGACAGACTGTGCCCCTGCAACTCAGGCCAAATAGAAACAACAGAGCATGTATTACTCCAGTGCTCATACTACAGGGACATACGTCTCAGACTTATTTCACCCCTGTTGCATAAATATCAAGGGCACACTGGACAATTCTACATAAACTTGTTGCTTTCAGACACCAACCCAGGAACAACTTATAATGTTGCCAGATTCTGCGCAGCTGCGGTTAAAATTCGACAGACAATGTCCTCAGCAGTAGAATAGTGTCAACCTAGTCTTGTTATACTGGAGCTAACATTTTAAATACTGCTTTTAGCCTGTTTTTATCCTGTGATTTCACCTTTATTCTGTATCCCCTTTTTACCTGTGCTGGTCTATGACCGTAATAAAGATTCTATTCTATTCATTGGGACTATCCCTGCCAAAGTCTGAAATTTGCAGGGTATGCAGCTGGCTCCCACCCAAATCTGCTTATCTAAGGATCTGCTTTGTTTATGGCCTGCACCCAAGGCTAGCTAAACATCACCAGAAGTGGGGGGTTTTCCATTGTTGTGGGGGACCCGTCACAACCCTTCTCCTGCAAAAACATTATTAGTAGGAAGGCTTCTGACCCTTGATACATTGGGCACCGACCGGTCACAGAAGGGGGCAATTACTGTGCGAGGGGCAGCAACAGGGAAAGGAGGCACCTTCACCCCACCGCCCAGGGCCAGTTTAAGGGCCCTGTAGCACCCGCAGCTTCAGGGGGGCCCATCAAAGCCTTGTAGGGGGCCCTAAAATTCCTTAAACTGGCCCTGCCTTTGCTACATCATCTTGCTTCAGGTCTCTGCAGAACAGACAATACTTGGCCTGAATCACCATACCACCCTGAATATGCCCAATCCAATAACAATACATGTGAAAAGGATCTGGCGTCTTAGCAGACCACAAGCTAAATGTGAGTCAACGGTGTGTGGCAATGGCTGGCCGAAAAAGCCAATGCCATTCTAAGCTGTATCAACAGGAGCATACTCCCCACACTGAAGGAAGGAATAATACCACTGTATTCTGCTTTGCTCAGACCACATCTGGAATCTTGTGTCCAGTTCTGGGCACCACAGTTCAAGAAAGAGATTGACAAGCTGGAATGTGTCCAGCTTAAGGTGAGCATGATGGTCAAAGGTCTAGAAACCAAGCCTTGTAACGAATGACTTTGGGAGCTAGATATGTTTAACTTGGAAAAGACTTGAGAAGTAATAGGATAGCTGTCTTTAAATATCCGAAGGAGTGAAGGGATGTCATGTAGAGCATGGAGCAAGTTGTTTTCTGCTGCTCCAGAGAACAAAACATGAACATGAACAAATACAAATTACAAGGAAAGATATTCCACTTAACCATAAGAAGTTCTGCACTTGAATTCAACGGTAGAATAGACTGCCTCCAAGAGATGTGGACGCCACATCTTTGGAATTTTTTAAACAGAAAATGGATAGGCATCTTTCAGGGCTGCTCTAGTTGTGTATTCCTCCATGGCAGGGGGTTGGAAAGGAAAAAGGTTATGCCCTTTTCCAACTCTGTAATTATATGATCTTAGGATTGCCCCTGACAGTGCCTGATCCTGCCATTTTCAGTTATTTTTCTGTAACCTTGATTCTCATTGTTTTGGTTCTTGGTTCTTGCTAATGAGTGTTCTTTGCCAGCTGTGGAGACAGGTGGTAACTGTTTCACCTGGCTTGAGGAAAGATAAGAATACAGCTGCAAAGTCAGCCTGGGAAAAGGAAGCTGGCCAGTATAAGGAGATGTCATGTCAGGGGATGATGGTATTAGAGCCTGCCAGAGTTTATAGATTGTAATATGCTTTTAATACAGCGTGTAGCTCTTAAGTTTCCATTCTCAGCAACAACCTTGTATGGTATGCTTCTTGGATTTCTGACAATAACATTTTCTGAACTCTGAAACTGTTGTTTACTGAGTCTAGGAATGCAAGTACGTGGCATATTCTCTCTTCTAATTTTGGAAATTGAGCAGGATTGGACCTGGTTATTCCTTGTCAGTGATTTCTAGGAAAGGCTAGGAAGAAATCTTGCCTGAAACCCAAGAAATCCATGCTTTCAATCAGTAGTGGGCTCGATAAACCGGACTTGTTTATCTCAGATTGGCCTTTTTAGTCATCAGCGCACTTGCAGAAAGTGCAGGATGAGTCCTTCCTGAATCTTCGTTTGTGAAGAAAAGCCAGAGAGGGGCTCAATCACTGCATCTCAAGTGATCTGATGTGGGGGACTGGGAATTGTTTTACTCGAATGTGTCAGGAAGCAGTGCCATATTTGTGTTTGTTGTCTATGATTCTTTCCCAGGAAGCTTTTCAGGGACTGGTAGCCAATGGCTTGGGGACTGGAACCAGATCTACGGACCACTGTTATGAATACCACTGGGCTAGAGGAACCAAGGAGTTGACTCAGTATAAGACATCTTGGATAGGTCATTTCCAATTTTAGATTAAACCCCAGAGTGGATTCACCATCCTACTGACATGGAAACCAACAGCTCACTGGTTGCAGCTAACAACCCTCTCGGTAATGCCTTCCTTCCAAGCTCCAATCAAGTATTTGCTAAGGAAGGGCCAGAAAGTAGGGCTTAAGATGGCAATCTTGTGTAGAAAGGAAAAAAAGGAAGCATGTAAAAACACTGGCCATGATGCCTGGGGAGTTAGGGGACTTCTAGTCCAAAAACCAGTAAATTTTCCAAGCTGTAATCCACGTCTGCACCCTTGCACCTGAATTCTGTTCTAAGTGAAGATGAAAATGGCCTCTCTTTCCAGGTTAATTCCAAATGCAACTTGGGCCTTGACAGTTACACCTTTATTGTTAATGTTTTTCTTTAACTCAGTTCCTTCAGTCTCAGAGACGGCACATCACTCAGTGGAAGAGCAAATGCTCTGAGTGCAGAAGAGCCCATAGACTGTTCCAGTTGTTATTGTGTGCCTTCCAGTTGTTTCTGACTTATGGCGACCCTAAGGCGAACCTATCACAGGGTTTACTTCGCTAGACTTCTTTGGGGAGGGGGTTGCCTTTGCCTCCCTCTGAATCTGAGAGAGTGTGCCCCACCCAAGGTCACCCAAGCAGAGATTCAAGCCCTGGTCTCCAGAGTCATAGTCCGACACTCAAACCACGACACCACACTGGCTCTCCATGCAGTGTATGCATGTTATCAAATAAATATATGCTTCCCCAACTCTTGATGCAGAATAAACTACAAAGGGCATGTTGGCTGCCTTTATCTGAACGATTCTTTGCATCATCCCTTCCAATTGGCACTGCTGCTTAAAGTGCTGATGGCAAATATTATTTTTATTTGTAAGGGGCTTTACTCCAAGAACCTGGGATGACAATGAGGGATGGAAGGCTGAGGTTTAAAAGGTGAAGTGACAAGAGGGGCTGCAACCCAGAGGCAGTGGCCGAGAGAGGCGCAGGGTGTTTTACGCAGTGCAAATATCATGGGGAATGGAAAGGACAGCATGAGGTTGGGTCAGATAAAGATGCAGAACACAGAAAAAGAAGTATGGGAGCTCTTCATACACGGCGCCAAACATGTATTGGAACGTATCTTTAGAAATGTGATTATTGGAGTCTGGATTTTTAATTTTAAAAAACACATTAAAAGCAGGGCTGCTCAGGTTTCCGCACCAGTGGTCAGATCATGTGTAAATGTGAGTGTCAAAGTGAGCTTCCAAAGTGATTCACTTCCAAAGTTATTCTCACTATCTGGAAGCAAGTAGCAACTGAACTGAGCCAGCTACCTAAGATGTAGTGGGCTCAACATTCAGGCTTTAAATTGGGAGTGTTCTGCTGGGTACTGAGAATGGCGAAGCAGTAGGTGACCTTGGATTGGCTGGCTTCCACTAAAGAAAATACTACAGCCAGCCCTTTGACCCTTGTGTTCCTGGCACAAACCCACCACCTGCCTGATGATCTTCAGGATCCAACTCAAGCATCCAGCTATGGCCACTATGTCCCTCAAGACAGAATTCAGAGACATTGGGCAGGGGAACATGTATGACACCTCTGAGGCCAGAGCCTAGCCATGACACCCAGTGAACCACAAGTGGCAACTGGCAGGCCTCCACAGATGTTGCTGGAATGTAGCTTCCACTGGCTCTTGCAGCTGTAGTTGAGGGTGGGGGATGTTGGAAGCTACAGTCCAGTATTTGGAGGGGAACAGGTTGCCCATCCTTATCCAACAGCAAATGAAGAGGATTTATATAAGCTCAGCAGATCTTCCTTGAAAGTTAATTTTTGCATTAGTAGAGTTAGTGTAAGAAGGTGTGCCTGTGCATATATATGTATATCAGAGGGTGGGAATTATGTAGTCCTCTAAATATTGTTGGATTGCAACTTCCATCAGCCCTAGCCCTGGCAGGTGATGAGGAATGCTGGGAGTTGCATTCCAACAATGTCTGGTGGGTCGCACAATTCTGACTCCAGAAAAAGAAAAGAAGGGGGGGGGAGAGAGAGGGACAATCTATAAACCTATATTTATGGTGTGTGTGTGTGTGTTGTATATCTATCCCCTTGGTCGGTTATTCTTCCTAGAGCCCATAAAAACAAAATTCAAAGGGAATTATGAAAATTAAGCAAAGTAAGGAAGCACAACTGAAATAAAAGATTTTTAATTTTAAAAAAGTGTAACGAACATAATTGTTAGGTCATTACTATTGAGAAGGCTAAATGCCCTCCCATGTCCCAGGATGGTGATCGAGCACAACTGCACTCCTAGGAAGATTCCAAGACGCAAGTCAGGAAGATTCCAAAATAGAAGTCTCCTTTTTTTCCACCCGAAAGAGAGTGGTTCTCCCCATCCTGTTCCATGCCTGACTAAAGACGGGGAATGGTTCCCCGCAGTAACAGGACTTTCATACCTTTCGCTTTCCACCTAAATTGATACCCTTGTGTGGAATAAATCACAAGGGAAGATGTCTGGCACACACAGGCTTCCCTTCTCCAGAACGTCTATGCATCCTTGGATTCCTGCCTTGTAGGGTCGGAGTCACTATGGCCCCATGAAGCATCATGGGTCTTTGCCCTGTTCATAGCATAGCTTCCATATGCAGAATCTTCAGGGCTTCCGAAATCTGGGAACTTGTGTCTACCTGTCCATACATCCCGACTAAGAAGGCCCTCTGTAACAGCACAGCTGCATGCTCTGTGCAAGGGTGAGAAGAAGGAAAATATTAGAACGTTTCATCTAAGCCAGAAATGGGCACAGTGCAGTCACTGCAAATTTGTTTTGTATGTCCTGGAGATACCCTGGAGATTTCCCCCCAAAGAAAAGGGAAAAGTTTATTTCTCCTGGATACCCCCAGGAGCACCAGTTCACCTTCTAAACAGGTTGTAGGGATGCAGAGTTTAACATCAAAATACCCATTCTTCAAAACCACCAGTGGACATCTAGCATTTTTTCCCTTTGCATTTGCATTTCATAGAATCATTAACTCATAACATCATAGAGCTGGAAGAGACCACAAGGGCCATCTAATCCAGTCCCCTGCCATGCAGGAAATGCACAGCACCCATCCAACTTCAGTTTAAAGGCCTCCAAAGATAGATAGTCCACCACTCTCCAAGGCACTCCATTTCATGGTCCAACAGTCCTTACAGTAAATACAATACAATACAATAAAAGAAAATAAATCCCCTGAAGTTTAGGTCAGTGATTCCCAAACTTTGGTCCTCCAGATGTTTGAGCACTTCATCTCCAAGAGACCTAGCCACTTTGGCCAACAGTTAGGAATTCTGGGAGATGAAATTCAAAATATCTGGAGGACCAAATTTTGGGAACCACTGTTTTAGGTGCAATTTTTTTTCTTGTGATTTTTTCTTTTATTTTTTCCATTTCAAATCATTACATATACATACAGAAATATCTCATTTATCAACATCTCAATCAAATCTGTCTCATATAAGTTTCTTATTAAACCATACATAATCCCTTGAAATCTGTTAAATTACTTTCTCATTTTAATATATATTTTACCTCTATCACATCCTTTTTTTAAATCTTATTCTCCTTCTTTAAATCTCTCATCTCTCTCCCATCTCTTCTTCTCATTTCCATATACACCTTCCACATTTCCTCTCACATACTTCTACTTTCTTCTATCTCACCCTTCCCCTGACTTCCTCTGCACTTTCGGTTCTTGGTGATTGCTTCCTTATTTTATTATTGTCTTTGTAATGCATTATAATTGTACAAGTTTGTCATAGACCCAAGTTTGTCTAGTCTCTGGAACAGCAGAAAACAAGCTTTGTTCCTTTGTCTACATGGCACCCTTTCAGATATTTGTCCATGGGAGGGGGGCATTTTTGGCAGTCTATGTAGCCCGTGAAAGGTCCCAGTGATGGAAAATGGGTCCTAGACCCATGGGGGAGGAGGGCACCCCTGACCCAGCCAAAGGGTTTTAACACTGCTCAGTGGCTTCTCTTAGGGAGGCAAGTTGGGTCTCCATGGAAAATGCAACCTTTCCCACATTCTTTCCTCCCCACCAGAAAACAGAGAATGGCACAGAGGATCAGACCATCACGCCCACTCATGTTGGTAATCTCAGAGGTGCTGAGTGGAATTCCTTATGTGGTGGGACTTCTGAGTTATGTCAACACTTCTATCTTTCCAAACTCTGTTGTTTTCCTGTTCAAGAGTCTGGTTTTATTTTGCATGGCCAATAAACGGATGTTTCCAGACCACACAGCTGTAAGCTCACCCCCTTTCGAAAACTGTAGGCTGAGGCATAGCTTGCCCCTGTAATCTGTTCAGGAAAGCCAGAAAATGGTATGCTGCTACTCCTACCACTTAGATCAGAATCACTTCAGTCTAATGGGAATCTCTGCCAATATTTGCCAGATATCAAAGAAAAGGTTGTCAACTGACATTTGACCAGAACAACACACACACAGACATACACAAAGCCTGTCAGGCCAACCTTATGCTCAGCAAGTATTTGTTAGAAGGGATGCAGAGGCTAAGGATCCCAAAGCTGACCTTGAGTTTTTGAAAGGAAAGCTGCACCTGAGCTCTGGGACTTTCACACCAAATGCCACTTGCATTTTCAGAGCCAAATGCTGCACAGTGAACCAGAAAAGCTGGACTTGCTAAGGAAGGTGGCAGGTAGTGGGGAGGGAAGTCAACTGAAGGGAGAAGCAGGGAAATGATAAAGCCATAGAGAGAGTCCTTCTGAAGGGGAGGGGGGAGGCCTGGATCCTGTTGAGACTCCCAACTACTGCAGAGCAGATCTGTTGAAATCAACTGTTGAACGGTGAATCAACATGAATATGAAATCCATTCATTCAGTGGGCTTACTCTGAGCTACCAATAGGATTTGGACCCATGCCTTAGGAAATTCAAAAGGCGCAATGTCTTGCAAAGCATTTTCGATTATTCTTTTATTTAATACATCGTTTCTCCGTTCTGCTGGAGGGTCACACCATTCCCGGTTCCTAGCTTAGCCAATGCTGGCCTTGTAAAGACTGGGGCTCTTCAAACAACAGGCTCACATGTCATACCATCCCACTGGAGATGGCTGAGATCAGAGCATCTAGTTCTGTCTGCATGCAGCACCTGTCTGGGTTGCATTCTTTATATTTGTTTATTTAATAAAAGGCATGTCCCACTCAAACGCTTAAGGAATATTTCATCACTGCTGGTATGTTCTAAAACAGGAGTGGGCAGCTGTGCAGGGCATGAGAACTATTTCTGCACCCTGTGCTTGCCTCGTGGGCCACACTGGCATGTTTTGGTGTGTTCAAAAGTAGTGCAACGCCACTTCTGGCCACGATTTTGGCTGAATTTTTTAAACTTTTCTTTGTGTTTTAGGGGATTTTGGAGGGCTTTAGAGGATCAGGGGAAGCAAAACGCTGTGGTTTGGGCACATTTTGGGGTGGGTTTTGTGCACACACAAAAATCACCTAAAAATTAGCTTCAATTTTCCCCCCAGAAAATTTAGCCTGGGGCTCCAGGAGCTGCACTTGGGACCATACTTGGGGGTCTCAAGGGCTGCATGTGGCACAGGGGCCATACTTGGCCACTCCTGTTCTAAAACGACTTGGACCCAAATCAAACTAAGTAGACCCAGGGAATCAATGGAGTTAATAGAAGTTTTGATTTACAAAGTGCCCATTGATTCCGTTGGTTTGTTCTAGTGGGGATTAACAATTCATTACAGATGTTGGCATTTAGATGGCCTTTCCTGATGTCAAAACCCTTCTTTCATGTGAATGCCACAGTCCTCCCAACACCCTTCCCCAACTTGGCTGCTTCTAGATGTGTTGGACTACAATTCCCCAGAGATCATGGGAGTTGTAGTCTGATAAATCTGGAGGACCTCAGGTTGAGAGAAGACTACTTCGCCACAACCCTGCAAGGCAGGGCTGGCACTTTCTGCACTGGCAATGGGTTAGACTAGATGGCCGACTGGGTTCCTTCTAGCTCTGTGGTTTCCTAAGCTCCAGACAAGTGCTCCCTTCTTACCTTGGCACAGGAGAGTGTATTCAGGCAGGTTTCTCAGGGCGGTCTGAACGACCTCAAAGTCACGGCTGCCGAGGCAGTACATGAACGTGGGAAGGAAATCAGCTGCAATGCTGGATGTTTTCAAAACCAAAAGCAGAGGGGAGAAACAGAAAGCATCTCAGTGCGGATGTAAAAAGGACCTGGCAGTATCAGATCAATCCATTTCTTTACCGGGACACCCCCCGGGAATCCCAAAAGCAGGACATGAATGCAACAATCCCTTCCTCTGGTTATATCCTAGTTCTCAGCCACAAAACAAAAATCACCAGGAAGCCAGCCAGGGCCTACAGCAGGCTTGGGGAAACATGTGGCCCTCCCGGTGTTGTCAGACTGCAACTTCCATCAGCCCTAGCCAGCAATGGTGAGGGATGGTAGGGGATGGAGTCCAACCACACCGAGCCCTACCTTCCCCATCACTGACCCAGAGGACCTTGAGTCATTTCCTCTGCCCCTCTCACCCCAAAAGTGTAGCCTCTCCCACCTGGGGTTGTTCTGGATGGAGCGCAGAGCGAGGCTGAAGGCCAGATTCCGGCAGGTTTCCTCAGGGGAACTCATCAGCTTTTGCAAGTGAGTCTGAGGGGAGAGGAAAGGGACAATGGTGCTTGAGGGCAAAACCAACGGAGTCCAAGAGCTATCTGGGTAAAGGAAGGGAGAGGAAACGCAAAGGACTGCATGTCACTTCTGACAGAATGAGGGGTGTTTTGGCACTGGGAGACTCCGAGCCTCTTTCCCCGCCCTCCAGTCCCCAAAGACCCTGCCCCTAATTTTCTGCCCCTCACTGGAATGAGCAGAGCAGGAGCAAAAAGAAGCTGCCTGACATACAGAAAAGAATGCAAGGATTTCTGGCCTCCGTCGGGACATCTCATCAATGTCGCTCAGCACCTCCAAGATGTCTGGGAAATGGGAGAAAAGAACAAGAACAGAATTACTAATTTGATTTCTCCTTCAACCGATTCCCTCCAAAAAGGAACAGAAGAAAAAAGAAGCCAATGAACCCTTAAGAAATCTCAAACCACTCTGCAGTTGAAAAATAACAAATATCTGCGTAGTGGTTTACTTGTATTTATCTAGTTTTAATCTTCACAACATTCTTGCAAAATAGGTCATATTACCTGGGTGTGGGGCTAAGGCTGAGAGAGAGTAACTTGCCTAAGGGACTGCATGGCAAAGGTGAAATTTGAGCCTGCTGCAGTTTGATGATCCTCAGGGAAGGGCTTTCTTGGGGTCCCACCACTGTCACAGTCGCGTCTGGTGAGAGGGCCTTCTCAGTAGCTGCTACCAGGCTATGGAACTCTCTTTCACGGAAGGTTAGCACCGGCCTCCCCCCAATCTCTTTCTGCCATCAGGCAAAGACATTTTTATTTAGATAGGTCTCTGGCTGTTAGCTGGCCATTGCAGAAGGAGCTTTTAAAGGGGTCTGTGAGCTGTACTTTTCATCTCACAGTTATGCTTCAAATGTTTTTCCAACTGTTTTAAATTAGCGTAGTTTCTAATAGAAGATATAAAGGAGTTCTGTGGCACCTTTGAGACTAAATGAGAAAAAGATATTTCCAGCAGCATAAGCTTTCGTGGACTCCAGTCCACATCATCAGATATGCTAGAAATTTCTTTTTCTTGGTTTTTCTCAAAGGATTGCTTTACATCTCTTTAGGCTGCAAAGACTAATACAGCTATGCCCTGGAATTGTTAAAAATTATAATCAGTGCATTTTATACTACAGTACTTTGTTTTATACTATACCATCAGCTGTCTTAGGTTCCATGCTGAGAGAAAAGCGAGATATAAAATAAGTCAAAGTGAACCAGAGACTTACAAATTCATAACCCAGATTCTTAGCCACTAAATTGCAGGTTAAGACTGGAACTTGTGGCTGCAAATCAAGCCAACTCATGCCCATTTACAGGCTGCCACCAGAACCTGTGGTTTCCACTGTTGGGAAGAACCAGCATCTTCTGAACTTGTTCTCACTGCTCTCTTGTCTACTAGAGATAAGACTGCTTGGATGGAGAGAGAGATTACAAACTTGACCTCCTTTTCCTGCCTGTTGGCTTCCTCTGTCTGCCACCTATCGCAAAGC
The DNA here is from genome assembly GCA_030847615.1 of Gambelia wislizenii. Lineage (NCBI taxonomy): Eukaryota > Metazoa > Chordata > Lepidosauria > Squamata > Crotaphytidae > Gambelia > Gambelia wislizenii. Next base: position 4,727,403 of record JAUMIR010000012.1, read on the forward strand.
ATTGTGGGCAGGTTACACCATCCAGCTCAGCCAGGGTGACCTAAGTGATTGCCCTCTGTTGTAACCCAGGCTGAACTCTCTCCATCTTGTTTTTCTGGCTTGTGCTGTCTGCTCTCTCCCTCTTTATGAAAGAAGGCATATTGTAAAATGTCTGCCTGCCTTCCTTTCCTCTTTTACAGCCGTTTAGAAAGGATCAGGCCTATCGTAGGAATGTATTTCTTTTAATAAGCATTCCTCCTATTGAGGAATCTGACCTTATTTTTCTGCCTCCATTTAGTTCCTGTGCATTCACCCTCCTGAGATGGGCACTTCCGCTGTTGCTGGAGCAAAGCTCAGGCAGGCCTTTTGTGCCCATCATTATCTCTCTGCATCCATCCCCTCTAACATCCACTGCAATGATTTCCATGTTTACAGGACTCACATGGTGGGGAGTCAAGTTTAAATTCCTCTTCCTGACAAACACAAACACCAGTATTTGCTTGCACAAAGCTCAATGCCAGAGCTATGAAAATGTTTTCTTAGTGCTTTTCAAAATGGGGCATTCCCATCAAGCTATGGCGTCTGTAGAGACCGGAAGGAAAAACTTTCCTCCCTGTGAGATATGGGGAGAGAAGAGTGTGTCCTACAGAAGAAGTGGCATAGCAGTAATCTTTACTTACCCTCTACAGTCTGACCTCTGGAGAGCCTCTTCATGTAGGGAGCCATTTCTGCCGGGGTGAGCGGAGTAAAAAGGGAGAGGTTGACGAGAGGCAAAGAACCAGCTCCTGTCTCATCTGAAGACCAGAGAGAGAGAAAGAGGTTTTCCTTAGGGGTCTGTCTTCAAAGTAGAGACTCCAGCAGCAGATCTGACACATCTTGCTCCCAACTCCACTGTGGCAGCAACTTGCCAAGGCAGGAAGGCACTGTCCTGCTCTATACTGCCACCACAGCTGATGGCCCAAGGGTGGTACTGCATCTAACACTGCAGCAGGGATCAAGTGACCATTGAGCAAGGTGGAGAGATGAACTGAAGAGGCTGAGCAGAAACATTCCAAGCATCAATCAAGTCTAATCTGGTATCACGTGGTTCCTGTATGTCTCTGGGCAGTGAGAGAGAGACACCTATACTGTGTGGATTCCTCCTCTCTCACCAACCAAGGGAATTTCTGTGGTTCTGTGGCCAAGCAAATGCAAACAGCTGGAATTCTGGAAGTCACACAGACACCTTCCTCCAACCCCCTCCTTTCAGTGTATTAGGAGACTGTGGGCCTTGTAGTCCAACACATCTAAAGGATGCCAGTTTGTGGGAAGGCTGGTAAAGAGCATAGGAGAGTTACTTTTGGAGGAAAAACACTCAGAATCAAGGAAAGGGGGAGCTTGTTTTTTCTGTTGGCTCCACTCTACAGGTGACCAAGAACGTGATTAAAGGAGTCAGTCTTTCGGCTTTGTGTGTGGGGGTGGTGGTGGTGGAATTTGTTTTGTGTATGGATTTTGCAGAATGGAGCCCCAAACGACTTCCAAAACAACAATACCAGAGATAGCTAGCCCAAAGTCCCAAATCATCTAATAATCAGTCCAAATTTTCAGGAGACAGTAGGCAGAGGCAAAACTGCCTCTTACTGTTCGCATTTTGGGGGTGGAGGCTTTTAGGAATCTCATATCAGGATGATTGGGGTGAGGGGAGAAGATGGTGGCCATCAGACAGTTATCAGGTTGGGGATAAGACAGATAATATAGTGCTCTCCTCAAAAATTACATGTAGCCCCCTCCTCCCAAATTTCCTCCCAAACAAAACTCCGCAGCTCACTGATGAGAACTTATAAATGGAGAGGGAAGCATTCCAGTAGCTTCCCAAAGGATGGAGCCATCCATTCCAGGTTCAACAGCAGGGCTGAAACTCCCAACTCACCTTCCTTTTCATCCTCGCCCCCTCTGTCCGAGGTGCCATTTTTGCTGGGCATGCTCAGACCAGCCAGGAGAGACTTCAGCATCGCTAGGTCACTGTTGTCTGATGAAAGGTCACTGTGGATAAGAGAAACAGCGTTTCAGGCATTGTTTGTTTGTTTGTTTGACTTATATCCCACTTCTTTATCCAGAACTGGGCCCAAAGCAGCTTACAAGAAACCAAGTAGAGCTAAAACCTATTTGATTCAAAAGTTTAGCAACCATTAAATTAATAATTCTATTAAATACATTGTAATCAATGGGATTTTGTAGCACCTTTGAGACTGAGAGAAAGAAGTTGTAGCATAAGTCTTTGTAGACTTGGTCTACATCCTCAGATGCAACGCTGAGTTAAAATAGTTCAGAAACACATGAGAACACACTATAAATGATGACAACATAACACAGCCCATTAAAAGACCCTTCTGTTTCTGTAAGTTAAGAGCCACAAGCCTGCCTAAATAATAAGATTCTTGCCTGCCGGAGCAAAGAGAAAAGAATGGGGTCTGAGGCTCCCATTGGAGGAAGTTCCACAACATGGGAGCACCTACCAAGAAGGCCCTCCCTCTTCTGTATCTTTAGCAAATGTGCTTGTGATGGTGGCGGGACAGAGAAAAAGCTCTCCCCTGAAGATTTTAAAAGTCTGGCAGGCTCATGGAGAGAGATGTGGTCTTTCAGACAGCCTGGGCCCAAGCCAATGTAGGGCTTTCAAAGTCATAACCTTTGAATTATGCCAGGAGTTGGACCACTGATGTTGCTGCAACCTGGGAGTTATGTGTTCTCTATAACCAGTCATGCGTTCCCTGGATTCCTGTTCCAAACACTTCTAAGCAGGCAGATCTGTCCACTGCCCCCTGTTCTCCATGCAGGACCAGAAGAACAAGAACAGAACAGACTTACTGGAGAGGATCAGAATGCTTTTGCAAGAAGGAGACGGCAGCTTGGGCATTGGAGGTGATGTACTTGTGGATGAATTGGACAAACTTGGAAATGAAGGTGGCCAGGTGGCGAGATGATTTCCGGTAGCTCTGAAACCAAGCAAATGCAAACACAGGTGGAATTTCAGATGCCAACATGGTGCCCTCATCCTCCTGATAACCCATAATCCATTAGACTATTGGGGTGATGGCACTAAAGCTCAGTGTAGCTGAAGGGTTGGAAGAAAGTTGGTCCAGAGGATGGGAAAACTGCTTCTTTCATCAACAACTCCCAGGATTTCTGGGGGAATTCTGGAAGTTGTTGTCCAAAGAAGTAACTTGACCATACTTTGGGCTGGTCTACATGCATGAGGCGAAGCCACAGAATCCCAGAGATGCCAGGGCATTAGGTTCCTCACTCTCCAATTTTACTCCGATTTGGATTCTGGATTCGTAAGCGGGCTGCTTACCTGAAGCAAGCCGATGAAGGAGAGGAGACAATCCCACAACGCCCCCTGGTGTTCACTCTGGAAGACCTGTGGCTGAAGCAGCTCCAGGATGCCCAAGACGTGGAGGAAGAAGGTGAGATGGTTCTGCTGGCGGAACTCCTGGAAGTTGAGGTGGACCCGGCCGTGCAGCAGAGCTGCCATCATGGGTAAGTGCCTGGAGAAAGAAAAAGGAGGAGAGAAAGGTGATACGCCTTAGGACAGTGTTTCTTAATCTTTGCTTTACAAGGGACCCCCTTTAAATATCTTTTGTTGCCGTGGACCCCCAAGATTTAACTCAAGATTTAAAACCCTAGTAATAAAAACAATAATACATTATGATGATGATATGATTACACCATCCATTAAACCTTTCCCTCAGAGGCACTGGAGGAAGACAGAATACTTTTCTCCTGCTTCTTCTTGCAAGTTTGTGGCTGGAGTGGATTGAATGGCAATGCACAAGCCAAGCCAACCTTTGCTTTGGCTCCTGTCACATGGCTAATCCACTGCAGGGAGGATCACCCACCCACTTCTGGAGTTCTAAATTTTAAGCCTAAAAGGCCCCCAAATGAAGCAAGCTGAACAGAAACCTGAGCAGGAGGAGAGGATGAGCCACGGCTAACTTCCGACACGCCATGTTAGCATCCCACAGCCGGTTCTCGCTGCTCTTCGAATCGCTAGAGTCAGCGAGGAGAGTGATGAACCAGTGGACCAGGCTGTCAAGCTGTGGAGAGAACCATAGAAGCATGTGAGAGAGGGAGGGAGGGAGGATTGCCTTTCAACAGAGAGTAGCAAGACTTCGCTGCCTTGATGGGACCCTCTGTTTTGCAGAGATCTTCCAACTATGAACAAGGTGTAGTGGAAGATAGGAACATCTATGCACTACTCAGCCTGAGGCACCTCTGTGGACAAACACACAACATGGGCAGTTGGGGATGCTGGGTGAGATCAAAATATTGATCTCAGCATGTCAACCCAGATATTACACGGAGCTGGATTGAGCTCTGAATCTGAGTAGGAAGGAAAACACACACATAATTCTTTAGCTAAAGGTTCCACCCTACACACAGCCACTCTCAGGTCAACCAAGAGATAGCAGTGGCCAAGATGGACAAGTTTATTCTGAAAGTTGCAGGCATTTATAGGTCTTTTTAGCTTAAGAAAGCAAAACACAAACTGTGTGAGCAAAAGGGTATTGTCTGCTTCTATTGTCTATGTGGTATCCCTTATCAACAGGAGGACAAAGGCTTCCCCGGCAAGTACAGTGTGTAGCTTGCTTATATACGTAGGACTGAGTGCTTTATCAGAGTGATTACGATTGTCTCTTTCCCCATTGGAACATACACAGTTACAGCAGTTCTGAATAATATTTTAAAGATCAGTCAGTAGAAGCCTTACTAAGCAAATAAGCAAGGAATTGTTTTCTCAAAAAAAAAAAAGATTATATGATTATAAATATCCAAATATTATTCACTCAGTATACTGTAATTATAATTGCAAATCAGAGCAGAAGGAAAAGGAACAGAAAAAGGGGGGGGAGAAAAAAAACTAAGAAAAGAGAAACAACGAAATGGAAAGTGAATAGAAGGCTATGTTTCTTCACAAGCCCAACTTCTTTCCCACTTCCCACCCCTATATCCCGTGAACACCCCTCCTTAACCCTCTATCACTTCTATCCCTTCTACACCCTATTCTTTATTACCCACTTCACAAAGCTCTACCACTTCCCCTACACCTTCTTTAACTTCCCAAGAACCCTCTATAATCCTCTTACCTCCCTCTCAGAAACCCTCTCTTCCACCTCCCCTACACCACCCTTACCACCCTTTAAATGTATTGTTATTTGACACTTAATCAGCCTTTATTTTGTGTCTTGGTTCTACATTCTCCTGTGAGCTGTCACAGGTCAAAGGAATTGTTTTCTGAGAAATAATTGACTAAACAACTTATGTAGACCTGGGCATGGCGTGAAACTGTTTTCACGCAAACAATTCCTTTCACTGGTGCAATTGCAACCTCAAGGAGCCAAGCAGCACATTATAGTTTGTCAAGACCATGGGCAGCATTAACATCAAATGTGGCATGCCAGAGCATCTAGGGTGTATTGTGGGTCCACTTTAGGCTCAGGCTGAGGTTTAGTACAAGTGGAGAGTAATAGTGGGGCACGTTGAATGTAACAACAACCAAGTAACAGCAATAGCAAAACTATCATAAAAATTATGATCCCAAACAGTAGGTGTTTTAACCAGCACCCCCATCAAGTAATCACGTGGTGGCCAGGACCACATTTCACTAAGCCAAGGGGTGCACCAGTTGAATGGTGGTGTAATTTTAGAGCACCAGAACACTAAAAGGAAGAAAGTTGGAATAATGAGTCCCAAGCCTATTCCAGCTCCGTGTCACATCCGGGTTGACATGCTAAGATCAATATCTTGATCTCAACCAAAAGGGAGACAAAGCCTGGAGATCGACTTGTCAGCCTGGACAATCCATCCAGAACTTTCTCTACAAGGGCGTCTCCCCTTGTTTTTCAGTGTTAACAATGACATTGGCCCACCTCCAGGATCCATCTCTCCCCCTAAAGATTGTCTCCTGCTGCCAGAACCCACCTTCATGTTAAGATCCACTTGAAAGGCTGTGGAACTCCCTCCCTCAAGAAATTTACCTTGCTGTTACTTTGCTGGCTTTGAGGTGCCAGACTAAAGAGGGCTTTGGGTTACTGATTATTACACTGTTGGGAACACTGATTGTGACTGCATTTCATTATTTTAGTGATGATTTGAAAAATTACTTTGATTGATTTTTTTTATGGATACATTTTGTACTGTTTGCAGCATGCTTAGGAGACTGCCTTGGAGCTCTTAACCGAGATAAAGTTTGTAAATATTACATTAATCAGTAATATACATAAACCGGGGTGGGGGGAAGAGCCACAACTCCAAGACAGAAATAGAAAACAGAGATTTGGGAGCCAGGAACAGGCTCATAGGTAGGCTGGACTGAGGGCTGCCAGACAATCAGGGACACTGAAGGACACTTCTTCCACCCTTCCAGTCCTTGTTATAGAAGGAGGAAGAGAAAAGAACAAGGGACATGGGGTGATGGGTCTAGTAACTCTTGCATGCATGTTATCTTCTTCTCATTTTTTCATGGATGAAAGGATGTTGAGGTAGAGGTGTACATTCACCTAAGGGGATGCAGGGGCACAAGGACAAGAACAGCAGCAGAGGAAAGGCCCTCCCTCCATACCAACTGCCACTGCCATGGCCAGGGAGGAAGAGAGGAAGAGGCAGGCAAGCTCCATCATGCCTAGGCCCAGAAGCAGAGGAAAGGCCCCTCCCTTCATCTCAACTGCCATTGCCTTGGCCTTGGAGGGAGAGAAGAACTGGCAGTATCTCCTAATTTTAATCCCTTCCCTGACTACCTTTTCCTTTTCCTTATGTTTCGTTTCTTATTTATACTGTAAGCCTGAGGGCAAGGAACTGTGAAGTAATGACTTGTAAGTTGCTCTGGGAGCCTTTTTGGCGAAAGGGCGGAGTATAAATACTCTAAACCAACCAACATACCCTTTTGGGGCAGTACCCAAAATAGGGGGCACCAGGGGCAAGCAGGGTGCCCATTTCTACTTTTGTGTCTCTGGGCTACCTGACCCTAACCCTTACTGCAGGTCAAGAATGGCGGAATTGAAAGCCCTTCCTGAGCGTGTGCAAACTGTACTGTTGCATGTCTCCTACCCACCCACCCCCCGCTTACTTTGCAAGTGCTGCTGTCCGTGGCTCCTTCACTGGATAAAAGGGTCTCTGGCACTGGGACCAAGAGCTCTGGTAGCTGCAGGTAGATTTGCAGGAGGAGATCTTGGCAATGTTTTCCCATTGATCTGGAACTGAAAAGAAAAGGGGAGGTTGTGAGATGGGCATTCCAACAAATGCAACGCATTTGCTAGTCTTCATCGATACCAGAGAAATGCTCATGAGGATGTGAAAAGGAACTTTAAACAAAGAATATATTTCTCCAAGCATATTTAGGTACTTTTCCAGTTCACAAATGTTACTTTTAGGAATCAAATACAGCTTAAATTTGTCAGAAGGAATTCAACATGTGGTGGAACTCTGCAGCCAACATTCACTAATCCAGTGGCCTATCTATCTATCTATCTATCTTAATTAAAATACTTGAAACCACAGATAATAGCAAACCCCATAGAATCATGCTGGAGCACCCAGGAAATGCCTAGAGAGGAAGCCTATGTAGGTATCTTCAGAGTGGCTCTATGGTAACTTCCAGTGGAAGTTACCACAGGGTCACACTAGAGGAACTAGGAAATGCCTGGAGAGGCCATATTTTTTGGACGACAGATAATTGAAACAGCAAGTACCAGTCTCATGCATATGAGAGGTGACCTGTATACATTATTATTATACATTATTTAATATCAACAGTATTAGAGTATGGTTTAGATACAATATAATATTTTGGTTTAGAATGGTCACATCCAAAGACAGTCTGGTCATGATTATGTCAAACCTCCGAAAGGAGAGGAATGGGAGGAGAAGAGGAAGAAAAGGTCATAGATTCATAAAATCTTAAGAGATAGAAGGGACCACAAGGGCCATCTATTTCAACCCCCTGCCATACAACTAAACTCTTGAAAGATGCCCATCCAACCTCTGTTCAAAGACCTCCAAAGGAGAGTCCACCACTATCCGAGGCAGTCTGTTCCACTGTTAAACAGTTCTTACAGTCAAGAAGTTCCTCCTTATGTTTAGGTGGAATCTATTTTCTTGTAATTTGTATGTGTTCATGTTTCTTTAGAGCAGAAAACAAGCTCACTCCATCCAGTATAGGACAACCCTTCAGACATTGAGAGATGGCTATTGTGTCACTTCTGTCTTCTCTTTTCCAAGCTACACATGCCCAGCTCCTTAAATCATTCCTCATAGGGCTTGGTTTCCAGACCTTTAACCATCTTGGTCACCCTCCTCCAGACACATTCCAGATTGTCAATATCCTTCTTAAAGTGTAGGTGCCCAAAAAATGACACCATATTCCACGTGTGGTCCAACCAAAGCAGAATACAGTGGTACTATTACTTCCCACAGTTTGGACAATATGTTCCTGTTGATGCAGCTTAAAACTGCACTGGCTTTTTTGGCTGGCCACTGCATCACCCTGGAGATTCATGTTTAGCTTATGATCTATTAAGATGCCAGATCCTTTTCATATGTATTGTTACTGGACTGGACACGTTCAGGGTGCTATGATGACGCAAACCAAGTTCTGTCTTCCCTGTCAGGATCTGAGGCATGATGATGAGGCAAAGGGTGAGATACAGATGAAGTGAGGACCTGGTAGAACTTTAATTAAAGTAAGATTCTGTTTCTAGAGACAAAATGGAAGGGGGTGGTTACAGTTTCTTTGAAAGTAAGAGACTCTCACCTGCTCCCACACTGCTGGATGCAGGCTGTCAGGTATTCGGCAACTTTTTTAATGTTCTCTACATCTCCGTGGCAGCAACTGAGCAAGAGCGGCAGCCGGGACTGGGTAACTGAGGAGGCCTCTTCAGGATTCTGGCTCCGGTTCTCCGACTCGGCCAGGATCAGCTCCACCAAGCTGATCAGTTCTGGAGCCTTGAGCCTGAGGACAAACTCTTCTCGCCGTTTCTGCAATGCGATTCAGAGATGGGCAGAACCAAGATGAACTGTTCCTCCTCTTTGACATTGATAAGTGTGACAAGAGAGACTATCTACCTACATCTCTAGTGTCATGTTCTACTGCTGGGTCTCCTGCAGCTAGGTGGGAAAAGGGGGAGAACAACTTTGCCTCTGAAGACCCTCTAACTCTATGACACAAAATTAGGTCTCCTACACCTGTTTTGTGGGATGCCTTACACACAACACTCAGCTATTCTCCCTGGAAAGATCCAGGCTCTCAGCTTTCCAGAGGAGGGGCAGAGCTTGGGAGAGGCAACCTGTACTAGGGAGGGAAAAAATAGACCGGAGGCAGTACAGAGCAAGTGGTCCATCTGGAGCTGTCCATAGTTCTGAAACTCCATCTTGCACTGGATTAACTAGGGCAGTGGTTCTTAACCAGTGGACTGTGGACCTCATGGATCCATGGTGTCCTCACAGGAGGTCCACGAAGGCTTGACAACTTAAAGGCTGCTCAGACCACCTCCTTCCCACAGCAGAATAGCCACGTGACAGAAGCCAAGGCAAAGGCTGGCTAGCTGGCTGGGTAGGCCTGCGTGTTGCTGTTCAATCCACTCCAGCTGCAAACTAGCCAGAAGAAACAAGACAAGTGTTTTTGAGGGAAGGTTTAACACATGGTGTAATTGTTAATGCTCTAGTGTTCTATTGCTGTTGCTGCTGATGTTGTTTAAAATCTTGAGTTAAGTCTTGGGTGTCCACAGCAACAAAAGATATTTAAAGGGGGTCCCTGGTAAAGCAAAGGTGACGATCCACTGAACTAGCGTCTTTCCATTCCACAGTTTTAACCATTTCATACCACTTTAACCACTATGGCCCCATCCTATGGCATGTTGGGAATTGCAGAGTAACAAGTCACTAGAGCTCTCTTGCTGAGAATTCTAACTTCCCCTCCCTGAAATGCAAAACCCAGGATTCCACAGGATGGAGCCATGGCAGTTAAAGCGGTATCCAAATACCTGGACCTCAATACTTGAAAGCCTCCCTATATGTGGCCCCCTGAGGACCGAGGCCTTCGGGGGAAGAGCCCTTCTCTGTGCCCCACCAGTGAGGTCAACCCACCTGTGGAACATCACCCCCTTGGAGTCCTGGTTGGTCCAGACACTAATTTCACTGAGGCACCAAGTGAAAACCTGACTGTTGAGCCTCATGAATTCATCTGAAATACTGATGTATGTGTTTTTTTTTAAAAAAATGAAAAATCTTTTAAATGTGCTTTTAACTCATTATGATGTTTTTACCTTATTTACATTATTACTGCTTTACTCTATTTACTCTGTTGTTTTAACATTATCTGTATGCTACCCTGAGATCTTTTTGATCTAGGGCAGGGTAGAAATACTATAATTAAAATAAAATAAAATAATCTGTGCACTGTGGTGTGAAAAAGACCTAGGCTGGCCTTTGGGAGGCTCCTGTCCCCTACTGGGATTTTGCCTGTGGCTAGGTCCACATATCCACCCAACTGGAAATAGCCTCACTTTGTGCGTTTGTTAGGAGGAGAAATGTGGAAGAAGATGATAACAAGGGTTTGTACCAGCTGCCTTCCCTTTGGAGATGCCAGTCATCCAGAGACCAGGCCACTGGACCAGTTCCTCCTTTTAAACGCACCTCCCTCCTAAACGCCACAGAGGAAGAGAAATGCATTACCTGGGGTATCCTCTGGTCCTTTCCTTGCCAAATGCGAGGGATATGAAAGCAGGCCCACAGGAAATCCAAGGAGGCTGTTGGGTCAAATCTGCCAAAACCCAGAGAAAGCCAGAGTGTCAAATCCAAAGGGATTCTTCATTGCCCACAGCTAAAGTCCAGGGGCCACATTCATCATTCTTTCACACATATACACACACAGTGTTTGACAGAAATGCATTTCTTTGAAATTAGCTGGATCCTTGATCCGCCAACATGGCCGTCTAATTTTTCCTGGGGTGACTGTGAGAAGAAATTCCTCTTCAGTCCCTGAGCAGAGATCCCCACTGCTTCAGCAGGTCCCAAGCACAGTAGCTGTTCCTAGACTAAGTTAGCCGAGAGTAAACCTCTCTGACATCACATCATCCATGTGCACAGACTCACCGGTGCTCTCGGTTTTTGCAGAGCAGAATCTTAATGCAATGATGAAGTGTAGTCCAGCTGGACTGGTGTGTCAGAAGAGCCAGAAGGTATGGGCGGAAAGAGGGCAGCTCCAACTCAGAAGAGCTTTTATCCTGGAGAGAGAAAGGGAAAGCTTACAATGGAGAGCAGAGTGAGAGATGGGAAAGAGCTAATGCAAGGTGATGATCAGGCAAGAATGGATGGCTAAGCTCCTAGTGTTTATACCAGCTCTGGCCAATCACCAAGCTGGGCTCCTAGTACTTGTACCTGCTCTGGCCAATCCAGAGGGTTTGCAGTGATAACCAATCACACGACCATGCTTCTGGTACTTGGCCAATCCATATACTTCATCCTGGTGACCAATCACAAGCCCAGGCTCCTAGTATTTTTACTAGCCTGGCCAATCCAGAGCCAATCGTGGTGGTCAGTATACTACACCCTGAGAATTTGGTGGTGGGGAGTGTGGAGTGAAGACTAATAAATTTTGTAGGCTAAGATAAGAATAGATGCTGTGTCAGGACTCTACAGGGGACAGAAAAGAGAAGCTGGGATTTAGGGAGCAAATTCTTCTCTACAAGACAGAGGTAAACAGATGATTGTTAACGCCATATCCCTGCAGCTAGAATGATTCTTCTTCTTCTTCTTCATTATTATTTTATTATTAACTTTATTTATATATCACCTGTTCCCAAAATTGGGTCTCAAGCTGGCTTACAAATTAAAATGAATACAGTAGAGTTAAAAGCATACAAAAAGTCAATATTAAAGTAGAGTTAAACTACTGACAGTATTAAAAAACAAGTTACAAACATACTCTTAAAAATAATTTTAAAAAACTAGCTGAAAAACAGGACAATTTAAAACAATATAGCACTCTTTGAAAAGCCCTTTCCTTACAAATCTTCTGTTCCAAATGCCTGTTGGAATAAAAAATTCTTCACCTGCTAATGGAAGAACAGTAAGGAGGGAGCCATTCTAACCTCCCTTGGGAGGGAGTTCTAGAGTAAAGGGGCAGCCACTGAGAAGGCCCTGTCTTACTTTCCCACCAACTGTGCTTGTGAAGGTGGGGGGAATGAAAGAAGGGCCTCTCCTGAGGTTCTCAGGGTCCAGGCAGGCTTATACGGGGAGATACGGTCGGGCAGATAGCCTGGACCTATGCCGTATAGGGTTTTATAGGTCTTAAGCAGCACTCTGAATTGTGCCCGGACACAGATTCTGACCTTCTTCCAGGAGAACAGCAGCCTTTGCTGGAGATCTGGGCAATTGCTGATCACTTCAGGGTCGAGCATCTCCAGCCAGTCAATGAAAAGGCCAGAGGAAGGTCCCAGGTGGGCAGTTTCGGTACTGAAAGGTTCAAATAAACCAGGGTTTCAGTCGGTAGGGATGGTACTCGGCTTAGCTGCTGAGAGGTGTGTGTGTGGGAATAAAGACCCCTCCCCAGCTCACCTGCCACTTTCGCCTTCTTTCTTCACAGTGGACTCATCTTTGTCCTGGAGTAGCAATGAGCTCACCACAGAAATGGGCCCAGTGGTGGGACAGCGGGACGAAGTCTCCATGGTAACCGAGAAGAGGGCCGCCAAAAGCTCCTCCAGGTATGGTGAGTGCATTTCTGTCAGGCCTCGGAGGACTGGTGTGGGTGGGACAGTGGGGAACAGGAACAAACAGAGCTGGGCAAAAGGCAGTCTTAAGGCCAGGGACATCCCAGAGCTAGAAAACATGACCTCCCTCAGCCAGTTTGGCTATGTAGCGGGGGGGGGGACGACTCTGAGAAGTGTAGTAGGAATAAGAAATTTTTCCAAGGCCTTTCCAGCATAGAGCCTGCCCATATCCCCAGACTATCACAGCTTGGTAACATTACTTTTGGAGGACAACTGTGAACCCTGGGATTGGCTAGCATGAGCTTTTGTGGACTTCAGTTAACGTCACCAGACATAACTGCACCAAAGCTTATGCTAGAAATTTCTTTTTCTTAGTGAATCTCAAAGTTGCTATAGGATTCCTTAAAAACCTTCTGTTCTAAATGTTTGTTGGAATAAAGTATCTTCTAGTCAAATATCATCAGCATTTTGTTTCCTAACAAACACTGTTTGTTTTCTAACACAGCTATGTCCTTGAATACTATTCCTGCCCCATGATGCCCTCATCTGATGGTTCCCCCCTTCTATACAAGTTTCCTTCCTACTACAGTAGATCAGACAGGCACAACGCCACCTCGCCTTGGACCAGGGGCCGGTGAGAGCCTCTCCCTCCAGGTTCCAACTGTCATTATTCTGGCCTCCAAGGGGGAGAAGAGTAGCCAACCAAAGCTCTACCATGCCTTGGCCCAGCAGCTACTGAGAGGCCCTCCCTCCATGTTCCAACAGCCATTGCTCTGGTCTCGGAATCCAACCAGCTTTAGGGGAGCATCAAGGGGCAAACTGGCCTACCTTTGCTAACCAGCTCAGGTTCCACATTATACTTCTCGCCAGTTTTCAAGGTGGCGACGATGGCGCACACGGTGGAGCCGATCACATCGGCGTCATGGTGGAAGTCCAGAGCTTTGGCTAGGTGCAAGAAGCCACTCCGCACTGACAAGTAGAAGGAGAGGAAATGAGTCATAGGGGAGTCATACTCTGTGTTTGAGTGCAGGCTTTGCATGGAGGAAGGTCCCTGGTTGCATCCCTGTCTAGTCAAATTGGACAGTACAGGCCCAGGCAGATCAGGTGGCCGGGGGTGGGAAAGACTCCCTTCTGCCGGAGATCCTGGGGATCTGCTGCCAGTCAGAGCAGACAATATTGGTCTAAATGGATAAGTAGTTTGACTGGGTTCTGAGCTTGGATGGGATATAAATGTTTCATTATTGCCATTATCATCACAGGAAAAACCCTGCCCCAAACAGCCTACAAGCTCAAGGATGACACTCTGTTTCTGTTTTTGGGTGTCCAGAGCCTCTCTTACCATCATTAATCCGATGTCTGGAAGAATACTGAACGGCGAAGGACTTGAGCTGAGTCCGGAGAGGTCCCTCTTCCACGGCTGGATTCTCCAGCCACTGCAGCATCTGCATGAGGACTTTGAAAAACAGTGTGGAAAAGGTTGTGTCTTGGGGGATGCAGCGCTGGAGAGGAAAGAGCAGAGGTTACAGAAGGTAGAGAGGGTCAACCAGCCAGAAACAAAAAGTGAACAGAATTAAACTAGTCACAGTATTAAAACACTTCAAATCACTAGTTAAAAGAATAAAATGAGATTAATAGTATTGGAAAACAGTTCAGTTTAAAACAATATAGCACATCCTAGCCTGTTCTTTATAAACATCCCGCATTAAAAGACTGTCGGAATAAAAAAGGGTTTTTCCTGGCAATGGAAGCACAGCAGGCCTCAATCTGGCCTCCCTTCGAAGGGAATTCGAGTCTAGGGGCAGCCACTAAAAAGGCCCTCTCTCGCATCCCCACCAACCAAAACCATGCTTGGCTTTGACTATACGCCAAAAGGAAGAGATGCATGTTAGGAAAAATATACCACAAAACATGTACAAGTTTCAAAAGAAAAAGTGAAGCCTTACAACCTGGGATGAAACATGGACAGGAAAAAAATGATGGGCGTTGGAGACGCTCAATGAAATGGGGACATATGGATTTTCATATCCTTATCTACAGCTCAGCACACTGATTATCTGGGGTCCACACTTCAGGTACCCCCAAAGTTTCCACTTTGAATCCATCTGCCATCCCACAAAACAGTATATTCCTCCCAATGACAGACTGCCAATGCTCTCACCTGATACTGGCATAGCAAGCGCATGAGTGGACAAGACACAACGTGGTTTCGGTGCATTGCCATGACCAGAGCCCCGCCGTGGGGAGAGTTCAGCAGAGCCGCCATTGCCTGCAAAAGCTTCATGGAGGTCCCTGGCACTGGGGGGTTTCCCTGGCGGATCCGGGCCAGCTCCTGTCCCAGCGCCTGCTGCAGAGCCAAGGCGAGGGGACGTAGGTTTGAGTTCTGCCACCGGGGATCTGGTGATAATTGAAACAACTGCCCAAGGAAGGAACAGAAAGTGTCAGTCTATAAAAGAATCACATTCACTACTAGCTAGGTGTAGATTGGTGTAAAAGAACTACCCAAATTTCCATATTAAATATGCACATGCAGAATATTCAGTGGGGGGAAAATTGGATTTGCTTATTCCCAAACATCAAACCTGGCTTTCCACAAACTTCAGAATAGTTAGTTGGCACATATGGGAAAGAGAAAGAAAGAAGCAAAGATTGTGGAGCAAAACCACCACTCACCAGGAAGGCTGGAGATGAGAAGAAAACAGAAGCAAGCACAATAATTCTTTACCTGGAGAAGGATGCCTGGCAAGTCATCCTCTGGGCTGAGAACTCGGATCTGGGCCAAAGCCTGGATCCTGCCCTGTCCCTGTGGAGCATCCAGGCTGCTTTTGGCTCGCGGAGCATCATCGCTGTCTGTTGAGAGATCAGAGGCGACATCTTGTGAATGTGGCTGTTTCAAGACACTAGAGCTCATGAAGTTTCTCTCTCGCATAGAAACACACCCATAAAGTAGCATATAGAGCAAGAGTGGTGAGCCTCAGACACTGGGGCTTAAACCGGCCCTCCTGGGATCCTCACTCAGGGCTTTCCCATGATATAACTGTTTGGCAGTTTCTGAGCTTTTTCCCATCTTAAAAATTGAAAGCTCTCTCTTCAGGCTTAGTTAATGGCAGAAAAAACTTCAACCTAAAATACATTGGCATTCTGGGTCCCTGCCTCGCCCATGACTGAAAAGTGGCCCCAATAACTTATCTTATTCAGCCCTCAAGATGAAAAAAGTTCCCACCCTTGATACGAAGTATTCCACGAGCCACTCCTCATGTTCATAAAAATTACATGGTATAATTCCTGGGGGACTGTACCACTCTCAAAGACAATGGTAGGGGGTTTTCAGGAAACTTATTTATGTGAATGCTTCACAATCCGTGTCATAAGTTGTCTCCATTCATATGAACCAACCATTCATCAAAGTTTTCACATAAGTCCTATGTTGCTGATGTTTGCTTAGATGAGTACATGTAGCTTTTTTGGTCCTTTCTAGCAGCAGCACCCATTCTGGAACTGGTTTTTCTACGAGACACGCTGGCCTCCCTCTGCTGTTTGATACCAGGTCACACTACTGTCATGGCACTTCTTTGACCTGAACAGTGGTTGACTTTTTACTTCATTCCTATCTTTACCTTCTTTTAAGGCGCTTGGGATGCTATACATGCTTCTTTCCCCCAACTTATTTTCTCTCCATAGCCCCCCTGTGAGCTGGGCTAAGCTGAAAGAGAGCGAACCATCCACATTCAGCCAGAGGAAATCAGACGAAGTGGACATTTGAATTCAAGTCTTTCCTTTCCTAGTCTCTTTAACCAATGTGTTGAGTTTGAATTGGTTATTATTTTTTTCTGCTGATATGCTTTTAACTGCTGCTGCCTCACTTTCTGATAATTAGTCAATTTAAATAAATAAATAATGGCTACAAACTCCCCTGCCTATGAAAAGCTAGTATGGCATGGTTTTCAGTTAGCATTTGCCCTTGATGTGCTAGTTTTCTATGTACATGATCTGTCTGTTTGATCTGTGTGGGAGTGGAAAGAGCAAAAGAGAGATGGTTACCCAGGTCTGTTCCTTGAAAGAGAAGTGAAGGACCAGATAACTTTACCTCTGCGAGATGGCAAGGAAGTGGTGAGAAGAGAATGGAAGGTCTGCCCACCAGTAGCTCCTCTTTCATGCTGCACCTCCACAAGGTGAGCCATATAATCTGAAAGAGAACACGAAAGTGAGCAAGACAGAGCAAATGTATCCATACACAGAATCTACAGCTTGGAAAAACTACAATGGCCATGCTGGCTGGGGGATTTTGGGAGCTGTTGTCAAAAAAACTAACATTCCCAAGCTTATTTATTTATTTATTTATACCCCGCTCTTCAGCCACAAGGCTATCAGAGCGGCTTGCAAATTGTTTCAAGCAATAGCTATTTACACATCTACACTGCATTAAACAGTTTCCAATGTGTGTTAGCTAATTGCCCCCACAAGCCCGGGTCCTCATTTTACCGACCTACGAAAGGATGGAAGGCTGAGTAGACCTTGCCCGCTGGAATCGAACTTGCAACGTGGTGACTTGGAGTACTGGCATTTAACCACAGTTCAAATGCTGTCAAAATTGCTCCACCGCAACCTCCGAGTCATTCTGGTCCAGCTGGGATGTCATGCCAAAGAACCTTTGGCCCTCCAGCTGGTTTGGACTGCATCTCCCAGAAGCACTTTCTATTGGCCATGCTGAATGGGACTTCTGTGAGTTGAAGTCTGAAGGACATCTGGCAGACCAAAGTTTTCCAGAGCAATGTATGCTAAGCTTCTTCTTCATTTTGCCAGACCCCCTTCCTGGGAAGGCACGGAGAATTGCAAGCCTTCCTAAGAGTGTAACTTAATTGGGTTGGGAGCAATGCACCTTTACTCAACTGGTTGTGAACATGAGAAACTGAACACTGAACTTTTGGATGCTGTGTGTCAGAAAACAGGGAGCTGAGCAACTCTCTTTTAATTTTGAAGCTGGGGGAGGGGGTGATTGAAGTTGGGAGAAGCAAAAGGGGACTTTGCTTTGGCCTCGGTTCTGTTCCAAATGGCTCAGAAGAGGCACAAGATACCAGTGTGTCATCTTAATATACACAAGTCTCTTTCCCCAGTCAGTAGGGTACCACGGTTGGGGCTGGGTATGTGTGTATGGGGGAATGTGAGGGTCTAAAGCAGGGGTGGGCAAAGAGCCGCCCACAGGCTGCATGCAGTCCCATGGTGGTGCCATTTTATGCCCAGGGGAGGTCTTGTTTTTAAAACAGGAAGTGAATAGGAAGTGACCCAGGAGGGGCAAGAAATATGGCAAAATTCTATCCCCCAGCAACTTCCCAGAAGGAGTTGGAAGGTATTTGGGGGTAAATTTTGTTTTGATTTTTTTGGTGTGGGTGAGGGTGGGAGGGAGGCTAATTCACCCCCACCACCACCACAGTTGCCAACCCTGCTGTACATAAAAGACCACGGATTCCAATACAAGCTGGGTATACATAAGTTTATGGGGAAATTAAATGAAGGATTTTTAAATTCAAGGTCCAGAACTATCTGAGCTCTGCATCAAGAAGAGATGAATTCTGCAAGTGGCACTGATTATGGAAACTGACTACTTTTCCACAAGTGGGAACACATTCAGGGGGTAGCTGTGTTGGCTATGCAGCAAAATACAATAAATAAATAAATAAATCCCAAAATTCACAAATACCTTTATTAGCCAATCAAAATGCACAAAATATATCGTGCATGCTTTGGAAGCTCCACTGGTTTCTTTATCAGGCAAAAGATGTTAAAATCATTCAGGAGAAGAAAAGTGATGGTGTAAGAGCCAGAGGCCTACATTTTGTATTAGACTGAGATACCATTTAAATCTGCATTGAACTCCCTCCAACAGAACTGAACTACAACAGAAATAACATCAGATAAAAAATGTAGACCTGTGACTAAAACATGGTCACTTTTCTTCTCCTGTATGATTTCTTAAAATATCTTATGCCTAATGAAGAAGCCAGTGCAGTTTCAAAAGCTTGCATGATGTGTTTTATGCATTTTGGTCACCCAATAAAAGTACTGCGCTTTTGTGGATTTGCATGTATTTCCACAACTGCTTTCATTCTGCAGAACTGGCTCTTTTCACCTCTGCTCCCCAGCATTGCAAGGCTCTTCCCCATCTAACATCTCCTGTGTCAGCATAAAAAAAGATATAAAGGAATCCTGTAGCATCTCTGAAACTAACTGCATCTGATGGAAAGAACTGGAGTCCATACAATCTTGTGCTAGAATTTTATTTTTCTCATTTAGTCTCAAAGATGGTACAAGATTCCTTTGTATCCCTTTAGTCATAGGGCAAGGAATTTGATGCCACAGAAAAGCCCGGGAAGCTGAAAGTGACAGCCAGTACAACGTTTCCTGCTTACTTTGCTTCCCTGCTGCACCAGAATAGAAATGCACAGAAAGAAACAGGCCTCTTGACAGCTGCAAGGCAGATTTTGCATAGCATTAGAGACAGAGGGCATCCCTCCCAAGCTCAGCGCCCGTACTTTTGTCCATGATGTTCTGCTCCAGCGTCTGAGGGTCGTGGGACACGGCCTGGTCCAGGTACTGCAGAAGTTTGCTCATGCTGGAAACAGGGATGCCAAAGGACTGGACAAAGAGGAGCAGTTGTTGAGGCTCAAGGTCCTGTAGTGCTGGAACAAAACACCCCAAAATAGTCACAACCAGCTGGCTTCTGGTTCCTAATGTCCTCTTAACGAATACTGCATGGCGTAGTACTTAGGGTACTGGACTGGGAACTTGGGAGATCCAGGTTCTAGTCCCCACTGAGCCATGAAACTTACTGGGTGATCTTGGGCCAGTCACACTCTCTCAAGCCTGCTCTGTCTCACAGGGGTGTTGCAACATGTGGAAGGCAGGAAGGCCATGTATGCTGCCTTAAGAAAGGCAGGAGAGAAATGTACCTCATAAGTAAATAAATTAGTAAATAACTCCCATTTTAAGAACTACTTTTTCCCTGAGGGTTTTAGGTACAGGGGTACCCACAAAAGTTCAGAATGCAATGGCCACAGAGGCACAATGTGCTCCATGAACAATCAAGGGGCCCCAATTCCAGAGTGGTAGGACAGTTTTCTCTCTGCCTTTTACAGAAGTGCAAAAGGCCATACTGAACATCAACAGGGGATATCCCTCTAAACCTGAATCTCTTTGTTTCTATTTGGAACTATATTCTTTAGAAGAGGATTGGTGTAGCTTCAAGTCTCCACACCACAAAATGTTCTCTGTGTGACCTTGGACCAGCTGCTGTCTCTTCGTCAAATTGACCTCATAGACTGCTGGCCAGATAAAACAAGGGGATATGTCCATAATCCTGCATGGCTTAGCATAATGCAGTAGTTCCACATACAGAACTGCACTACACTGAGTTATTTACCACCTCTAGACCTATCAGAGAGCCACGGAAGCCCTGCCCCTGGCTATTCCGTACCTAGTGGAGAGCAGATGGGATCACAAACACATCTGGCTATGCCCCTGTGGACAGACACAAAGCAATTTCACCACCCACTGAAGTACACTGGAGGTCTCAGTAGCTGCAGTAATCGTTTCACACGTGGCTACAGGGACAGAGCCTGATACTTCTGTACCCCCTCCCCCATGCTCCACAGAAGGGGGGGGGGGCTTGAGTGATTCTTCAGTAGGTCCAGATAGGGGAGGCTTTAATTGCTGTGGAGGGAGGAAAAGAATACTAATTTCCACAGCAATCACAGACCGACCCACAGGCATCGGTTTCACTGACGCCTGAGTATGCCACTAACAGGATGCCATCCTGTCTGCATCACTGTCTTAGTGATACTACTACATATTTTAGGTACAGAGCAGTCAACTTCAGCCCTTCCAAAAGTGTTCAGTGGAAAGACAAACCAAGACTTTCAAAATTATATATATTATTTGATTATGCTGCCAAGTTTTCTGCAAGTCTTTCAATGGATACGATATACCAACTCCAATATCAGAAGCAAGCAGGAAGGTGTTACAACACTCAGATTCACTTTGTGGGCTTCCCACTGAGAACGCTGGATTAGAGAAGCCTTCCGCCTGGCCCAGGCCGGCATTTTTCTGAGCAGTCTTTTCTACTCCTTTCCAAACTACAGTTGCCCCTCCACATTTGCGAACTTGACATTCGCGGTTTTGGTTATTCGCGGTTTTGGGAGGGCCCCCCCAAAACTGCGACACGGGGCCTCCAGAGGCCCCGTGAAAGACCTGGAGGGAGCGGGGAGGCCTCCACGGGGCCCCCGGAGGCGCTCCGGAGGCCCCATGAAGGCCTGGGGAGGGGTGGGGAGGCCTTCGCGGGACGCCCGGAGGCCCTCCGGAGGAGCCGCGAAGGCCTGGGGAGGGATGGCGAGGCCTTCGCGGGACCCCCGGAGGCCCTCCGGAGGCGCCGCGAAGGCCTGGGGAGGGGTGGCGAGGCCTTCGCGGGACCACCGGAGGCCCTCCGGAGGCGCCGCGAAGGCCTGGGGAGGGATGGCGAGGCCTTCGCGGGACCCCCGGAGGCCCTCCGGAGGCGCCGCGAAGGCCTGGGGAGGGTTGGGGAGGCCTCCGCGGGACCCCCGGAGGCCCTCCGGAGGCGCCGCGAAGGCTTGGGGAGGGGTGGGGAGGCCTTCGCGGGACCCCCGGAGGCCCTCCGGAGGCGCCGCGAAGGCTTGGGGAGGGGTGGGGAGGCCTTCGCAGGACCCCCGGAGGCCCTCCGGAGGCCCCGCGAAGGCCTGGGGAGGGGTGGCGAGGCCTTCGCGGGACCCCCGGAAGCCCTCCGGAGGCGCCGCGAAGGCCTGGGGAGGGGTGGGGAGGTCTTCGCGGGACCCCCGGAGGCCCTCCGGAGACCCTGCGAAGGCTTGGGGAGGGGTGGGGAGGCCTTCGCAGGACCCCCGGAAGCCCTCCGGAGGCGCCGCGAAGGCCTGGGGAGAGTTGGGGAGGCCTTCGCGGGACCCCCGGAGGCCCTCCGGAGGCGCCGCGAAGGCTTGGGGAGGGTTGGGGAGGCCTTCGCGGGACCCCCGGAGGCCCTCCGGAGGCGCCGCGAAGGCTTGGGGAGGGGTGGGGAGGCCTTCGCGGGACCCCCGGAGGCCCTCCGGAGGCCCTGCGAAGGCCTGGGGAGGGAGGGAGGAAGGGCCGGGGAGACCTCCGTGGGGCCTAGCAAGGCCCCGCGAAGGCCTGGGGAGGGAGGGAGGAAGGGTCGGGCAGACCTCCGTGGGGCCTAGCAAGGCCCCGCGAAGGCCTGGGGAGGGAGGGAGGAAGGGTCGGGGGAGACCTCCGTGGGGCCTAGCAAGGCCCCGCGAAGGCCTGGGGAGGGAGGGAGGAAGGGTCGGGCAGACCTCCGTGGGGCCTAGCAAGGCCCCGCGAAGGCCTGGGGAGGGAGGGAGGAAGGGTCGGGCAGACCTCCGTGGGGCCTAGCAAGGCCCCGCGAAGGCCTGGGGAGGGAGGGAGGAAGGGTCGGGGGAGACCTCCGTGGGGCCTAGCAAGTCGTTATTCGCGGATTTTTCACATTCGCGGGGGTCCGCGGAACGGAACCCCCGCGAATGTGAAGGGACGACTGTACTTTCAAGAGTTAGACTGAACAGATCTACCACACCTCAACCTGACCCAAGACCGGCTCACCGGCATCCACCAGCCGAGGCACCTCCGAGCGGATCATGCGCAGCTTCAGCCAGTCAGGGAGGAGCAGGGCCTCCTCGGACGTGTCGACCAGGAAAGCTGTGGGCAGCGGCTTCTTCTCCGGGAACCAGATGTCCAGCAAAATGTAAAAGTCACCATCTCCGGCTTTCAAAGAACATTTGGAAAAATTAGGCTATTGCCTCATCCGTGTCTATGGCACCCTAAACTGGCCTTCAATTTGCTGCTCTCCAGATGTTGGGACTATATCCCCCTATTGTCCCCAACCAGCACCATGGCCCATGTGAGGTGAGGATGATGGAAAGTACAGCTTGCTAGCAGCTGCCCTGAATTCTTCAGCACATTCCTTACAAATAGCCTGAAACTGGCAACCGTGGCCACCAGACGATAGTACAGGACTGCAATGCTGATCTTCCCCCAACATTAGCTCTGCTGGCTAAGGATAATGGGAGCTGCAGTCCAACACTATGTGTTAGGCCACTGTTGCCCACCCTAGATGAAGAGGAAACTAAAAGCTACCCTTCCTTCCTCATCAAATTACCGCCAATGCATTTAAATGTTACCAGAGATGAGTATATCAATAGACTGTTCCATGCTAGCTAGTGCAGACTTGGTACGAAAGGAAAAGAAAAAGAATGTAGAGTTTGAGAACTACAACTATTACACAATCATAATTATATAATATTATATAATCATCATAATTTATTCCACATCTTATAGTCACTCAGCAGGCCTAAAAGCCATACAAGGCACTCAGGTCCTACCCACTGACCACTGAAAAAGTCTTATTTTCATTTTTATTTATTCCATTCACATCCTGCCTTTCTCCCAATATGTGACCCATGTATTACTTTTTCAGACAGCCCCAGGCATAGGTTTCATACCTGGGTTGTGACTATTATGTCTAGAAGTTTGTCTTTTTTTTTTTTTAAAGGCAAAACAACCAAAAGTATCTGGAAGCTGAATTCTGTCCTCAAAACTGTATTCTGTTGGCTTCTTTCATGAAACACATAAGGCCCTATGTGAGAAGCTTCATATGAATTCATAGATTAAAGGCCCTCCCTCCACCCCAATTGCCCCTGCCCTGATCTCCGAGGGAGAGAAGAAGAGGCAGGAACTGTTGGACTTAATCCCATCTATACCGCCATACCCTTTTCCTTTTGTGTCGTCTTAATTAGATTGTAAGCCTGAAGGCAGGGAACGGTTTTGTTGTTCTTTTACTTACAAAGCACCATGTACAGTGATGGCACTATATCAATAAATGATTATTATGATTATGATTGAGAGAATCCACAAACATGAAAATCAGCTTGAGCTCTATAAGTCATATCTGTTCATACCCAAACAGTTCCTTTTGCAGGGCATTAAAGACTGGGCAGAAAAGCACAGGCAGTCTATGATCCACAGAAGCCAAGTGTGAGAAAGTCATGCCTCTGGAAGACAAGGCCCAGGATTCTGCAGAGATTCTGAGACTCATAGTCCGCAAACAGTAAAGTTTCCAAGCTCTCATAAAAACGGTTGCCTCCATGGCTCATTTGAAAAGCAGAACATGACTCACCTTGAGGTGGACCCAGCGTCAGCAGAATCACCATAGCATGGACTACTAGTATGTGGATCGTGGCCGTTTCACCACTTATCCAGCGGAGGAATACCTGATCCTGGGATTCCGACTAGGGACAGGGGAAAAAATGAAACAGGCAACAGATGAAGAATAGCCATACATTTATTCTGCCCTTGCAGAATGCTATCTTCCAAGAATTCTGCTTGCTTGCCCCTCTTGGACAGGTTTTTTTTTTAAAAAATCTGCATCAGTTTTATTGGTGGCTTCCTACACACATCTGAACAGCTGGTGCCATTTACAGTGGGCCCTTGGTATCCGCTGGGGTTTGGTTGCAGGAACCCCACCCCACCCCCACCGGATACCAAAATCCATGGATGCTCCAGTCCTATTATATACAAAGGCGCAGTCAGGTTCATTCAAGTCACTGTGAGAGCTGGGCAGTGAAGAAAGCTGATAGAAGGAGAATCAACTTATCTGAAATGTAGTTTTGGAGAAGAGTGCTGAGGATACCATGCATGGCCCAAAAGACAAACAAATGGGTCTTAGCACAGATTGTAATTATTGTCATATATGTCTGCATTTTTCTTGGTTAACAGATCAAGCCAGAGCTCTCACTAGAAGCCAAGTTAACTAAGTTGAGGCTGTAGTACTTCAGTCACATCATGAAAAGACATGGCTCATTGGAAAAGTCAAATAATGCTACGAAAGGTGGATGGAAAAAGAGAGAAAGGAAGGTCGCACACCAGATGGATAGACTGAATCAGAGAGGCCACAGGCCTGAACCTGCCAAACCTGAACAGGGCAGTGGAGGGCAGGGGGGCTTGGAGATGTCTCATTTATGGGGCCGCCATGAGTCAGGGTTGATTTGAGGGCAGTTAACAACAACAAAGTAAAATGACATCTCTTGTATAAAATGGCAAAATCAAGGCTTCCTTTTTGGATTTTTTTGGGGGTGGGGGTGGTATTTTCAAGCCATGGATGGTTGAATCCATGGATGAAGAATCCATGGATGTGGAGGGCTGACTGTATATGATTTATTTGATTTAAATCCCAAAAAGGGAACTAACTAAATAAAACAAACCATACAGCCCAAACGAATGCAACCCAAAGGTAAAATGACTTCAAGCCTACAGGACTAAAAATCTAATTTGAAAACAACACAACAGACAGAAATATAGCACCTGCCCAATTACAAGTTCCCTTCCACAGCAGGCAAAATCAGTTGCCACAGCCTGCTGGGGTGTAAAGGTGGCTGGCAGAACGATAACACGGGGTGAACCAGGCTAGCCTGCCTAGGGAGGGAGTGACACAGCCTGGGAACAGCCACTGAGAAGGCTCTCACTTATATCCCACGAGATAGGTATCAGAGGGGAATGAGGCTAAGAGAAAGGCCTCCTCTGAGGGCCTTAAAGTCTGGGGGGCTCATTTGGGAGAACATGGTCCTGCCAAAATGTTCCACCAGCCCTTTGAAATGTGTGTAGCAAGACACCAGTAGTATATTCCTTATTCCACCACTGTACCGCTTGTAACTTGCTGTCTTGCAAGGGATTGCTGTAAAAGGAAGGGTGAGGAAATAAAGAAAAATGGAAACAATGCAAAACAATGGGTGTGTGGAGACGAAAAGAAAAGAAAAGGGGACACCCACCCAGTTGTAGACCTCCTCGCCTTCTTTGCTCTGGCGCATGCGCCTGATGTAGCATGAGAAGACTGAGAGCAGTGCCACCAGCACGGCATCCGACTCTGAACAGTAGGAGAGCTTCGAGAAGAGGTGGGACATGATGGTGGAGCGTTCCACGATCAGCCGAGCCACGTCCTGTGAGGGGAGACAGAAAACATTTGTTGTTCATCATCTGAATGACAAAGAGAGTAGAAACAGAATGGAAAGTCAGAGTTGGGGGGGGGGGAGCCTTTTGAGGAGGTGTGTGTGTGACTCTGCTCCTCTCCTGTTTATTCTCAGAACAACCTGGTGAGAGAGATGGACTCCAGGTTACCCAGTGCGTTTCATGGCTCAGCAGGGACAAGAACCTTGATCTCCCAACTCCCAAGTCCTACACTCTAACCCTTATACCACATTGGCTCTCTGGGCAGGAACGCTCTCCAGCTCTGGGGATAACAACATGGAATGAAGGAAGAAAAAGAGATCATAAAATCAAAACCATATACCCTAGCCCAGAGGTGGGCTACTGTCAGAGGCTACAAGACATCATTAGCCCTTCCAGAGATGTTGGAAGTCCACCCACTCACTGTATCCCATGTGAAAGAAACAGAAGCCATTCATGCTGCAACATTTTGTTGAGGGTCCCGTTTGTACATTAGGACTAGTTATGACAGTGAAAGAGAACTTCCACAGGCAGGCACAAATTATCACTGAGCCCTAAGAGCCTGGGACGAGAAACAGAGGATAGATTTCTCCAAAATGAAATATCCTAAATATAAACAAAATAAATAAATAAATGGCCATATTCTTGGCTGGAGGACTTCCCACAGACATATCAGTTGCTGCAAGAAACAGAACCGCTGGACTACACGGATGTGACTGATTTCAAAATGACACTTGTGACGTGTTCATGTAATGCCTTTACACTTCAAGGCTGCATGTTTGAGAAGTAGAGCATTCTGAAATGTTTTGTCTGTTCTCCTTAATCCCAGGTTGGAAAGCTCTTGTCTTTAGAAAGACAGATCATGGGAAAGAAGAACACACCACCTTAACAGACATCCCACTGGATTTAAAACCTCCAGGGAGGAAGGGTGGATTTATTTCATTACAGAGAAGTGGAAGATAAAGAAGAGCGGAGAGGAAAGCAGAGAAAAGCCTGGCACAGCTTCTGCCAATGCTCAGTTCACCATCTTTCTCACCAGAGCCAGGTCATTGTGCTGCCCCTGATCCTCCACTG
The DNA here is from genome assembly GCA_030847615.1 of Gambelia wislizenii. Taxonomy (NCBI): domain Eukaryota; kingdom Metazoa; phylum Chordata; class Lepidosauria; order Squamata; family Crotaphytidae; genus Gambelia; species Gambelia wislizenii. Next base: position 4,754,222 of record JAUMIR010000012.1, read on the forward strand.
GAGCATGCTGGGAAAGGTACACCAGATAAGCGCTGATGGTCTGTGGATCAGTCTCCATATGGATGGCCTGAAACCAGAGAGCAGGGGGTTAAGTGACAAGCCGTGTCAATCAGTTTTAACCCAAGCTTGGAAAAGTTCCCTTGGGGACTACAACTCCCAAGATTACTCATGAGGGATCCTGGGAGATGTAGTCTGGTTCTACCTCTTAGACCCATGATGGCCCCATTTTTTAAAATTTTGATTGAAGATAAGAAGGAACTTCCTGACAGAGCGGTTTGGCAATGGAACCAATTCCCTAGAGAGGTGGTGGGGTTTCCTTCTCTGGACGTCTTCAAAAAAAGCGTGGACAGCTATTGGCTGGAGATGCTCTAGCTAAAGTTCCTGCACTGAGCAGCATGTTGGACTCCATGGCCCATGAGGCCTCTTCCAACTCTATGATTCTATGATTCTCTATATATTTATTGAGAAAGAGATATGGAACCTGTGGACTAACAGATGGAGTTGGACTCCAAGGCCCATCAGACGGGGGTCCAACTGTATACATTTTAGCCACTGCTGGAAGACACAGGGAAGGAAGCATGTTCGGTGGTCCATGACAGTGAAGTCTACTGACTAGGTGCCATCACTAAAAAAAAAGCCCTTCCCTTGTCCTCATCCGATATGCCTCAGAAGGCTGATGGACACAGATCAGGACTTTCCACTCACCCCATTATGTGTGGGCAGAGTCATAGTGGAGAAGTCTGACCTCAACAGCCCTGGTCCCCAAATTGTCTGGGTAGAGAGTGCTTGAGTTGTGTATTTCTGCATGGCAGGGGATTGGGCCAGACAGCCCTTCCAATTCTATGCTTCTAAGACTTGTTTCTAGGCTCAACTCAAAATGCTTGCACTTTAATCGTGGAATCAAAGTCGGAAGAGACAAGGGCCATCTAGTCCAACCCCCTGCCATGCAGGAAGATGTAACTAAAGTACCCCTGAAAGATGCCCATCCAACCTATGTTTAAAGACCTCCAAAGATGGCGAGTCCATCACCCTCCATGGCAGTCTGTTCCACTATCAAAGAGGTCTTACAGTCAAAAAGTTCTCCCTAATGTTTAGGTGGCATCTTTTTTCTTGTCATCTGGTCCATGTCCTAGTCTCTGGAGCAGCAGCAAACAAGCTAGCCCCATTTTCTATATGACGTCCCTTCAGGTATTTAAACACAGTCATCCTAGCACCATTCAACAGTCAATTGAGTATCTCAGGCTAGAGAGAGCAACCACCTTTTGTGTTCCACCCTCTCTGTCACCCCCAGTTCTAAGAGCGGGGTGTGTGCGTTCCCTCCTTACCTGCTGCAAAGCGACGGCCGTAGTGGCCCTGACGCTGTCAAACAAGGGCAGCTTGGGGAGGTCCCGTAGCAGCCACTGGTAGCCCTGCAGCAGCTCTGAGTCGCCAGAGTCTTCCTCCATAGGAGGTTCCTTCTCCTCCCTGTCGCGGATTCCCCCTTCCGAAAGCACCAAAGAGAGTCCCTACAGGGAGGGGGGGGGGAAACCACACAACAGCTACTGAGAATGTTGAGCCTTTTTGTTTTTCCAAAATAATTGCACTCAAGAAAGAAGAAAGAAAACCCCAAGCTTTTAATTTAGGTTTCATTTCGACCTGCTTCTGGCCTATGTACCAACGCTATTTAAGCACATTCCTGTTTAAGTAAGATGGGGAGCAACTAAACGTTGGCTCTCCAAACCTTGGCTTGAGGCTGAAATACCATCCAGGAACAGATGCTGTCCATGTGTTTGCCTGTTGTCTGAGTTTACACAAACAGAAGAGGAACCAGTATGGACTGTGTCCGTTCAGTCTGCAGTGCTGGGGTGGAGACATCGTGGCCCGCGGGTTACATGGGGCCCTTGGATGACCTTGTTGTGACCTCTTAAGCCCCCCAACCCTCCATTTCTTTTAGAAAAAAAAATTCAGCACAGTTCTTGGGCAACCCACATAGAAAGCCCCTCAAATGCACAATACACAAAATACCCAATCCCACCCCCCATAAACATGCCAGAACTCCATACTACTTCCAAATATCTCCATTTTCCTCAGCAGTCTCTCTCAAATAGGTGATGGCAACACTTCCTGATGTCATTTTGAGAGGGCCTGCAGTGGGAAATGAAGGTTTGGGGGCTTGCTGAGAGAGAGTGCATCCAGAAAGCTAGCATGTGATGAAGACTTAGCAACAGCAATAGCACTTACATTTCTATATTGCTTTATAGTGCTAAGCACTTCCTAAGCAGTTTACAATGTGCTAGCTAATTGCCCCCAACAAGGACCTATGGAAGGATGGAGGGCTGAGTCAACCTGGAGTTCTGCAGGATCAAACTCGCAACTTTATGGCTGCAGTACTGGCATTCAACCCCTGCCCCACCAGGGCTCCTGAGCTAGAACTCTTCACATCTTGTTTTCTACAAGCAGGGGCATATATGTATATTTCTAAATATGGAAGAGCATGTGATTGTCCATGCGCAACCTGAAAGTAGGAGAGGTGAGACACACATTTACCACTTTCATCCATTCTCAGATGGTCCAAGATTTCCATCTCTAAAAGTAGTAAAGCAGCCCTTGCTCTCCAGAAAGCTCATAACACTGTAACTGTATGGCTGCCTTGGGGCCACCTTTCTTACCTTCATGGCCAGCACCCGGGAGGCCACCTGTGAGGAACTCAGGCGCCTCAGGAAGTAGTCGAGCACTTCGCATGTGGTCTGTTCATCGGCCTTGGGTCCCAAGAGCAGGTCCTGGAGGCGTCCCAGCAGCTGTCTTTGTTTCTGCTGCCTCTGTGGAGAAAAGAGGCTGTTGGTCCTTCTAGCAGAGTGGCAGACGACTGCATGGCGCCAGGGGCCAAGTCTCCTCACCCCAGCAAGCCAAGAGATCTGTTTCAGCTTCCCTCTCAAAGTGGTGCATCACTTCCGGCCACCATTTTGAGAGGGACTGCAGAGGAAAGCAGGTATAGCAAAACACACACACCCCAAATATCCATGGGACCAGCACCTGCAGTTTCACTTACCTGTGTCAGAAAAAAAAATATGATCTTTAGGCATTTTCTAGGTCCTCCAGCATGATTCTATGGTACGCTTTCTCCAGAAATTGACCAAAGAGTGAGCCTGGAGGACCTAGAGATCCCTACAGAGGTGTTCTCTCTAGGAATCGCTAGGTCCTCCAGCAAAACTCTATGGTATGCTTGGGCTGGAAGTTATTCATTTCAATAGGGTTTGCTGTTATCTGCAGTTCTGCATTTCCACAATAAGTCCAAGAATGTAGCCCCCACAGATATGGGGGGGGGGGGCGTTCGTACTGTATTTTGTATGTAGTATGGGATTCTGGATTCCTTGTGGGGGGATATTTTCATGTGTTTTCATGCATATAGAGGCTTTATGCATGGTTTGGGGATAAAAAAAACCGTAAAATTACATCTAATTTAAAAAAAAACAAACAATGGGGGGTGCTTTGAGGGATGGTGAGGGGTTTAAGGAGCCACAAAAGTGGGGTGGAGGGGTTGCCTGAGAGCCACAGGCTGCACTATGCCCACAGCTGCCAGAGCTATACTGGAAAACTGGCCGTAGAACATGCTGGGGTCACTAGGCATTTTTAAAAGTGGTCCTGTACAACACTGAAAGGTTTGTTGGTGTTGGGCCTCAGCTACCTTCTCCAGAAAGGGCACTGTACAAACAGGGTGCCACCAACCAAAAGGCCCCACTCCTTCACCACAACAGCTCCACATGACCATACCCTCTCGTCTAAAGCCTAAATGGACACCCAAGACCACCCACCTGCCGCTTCTTTGCCCGCTGCTCTTTACTCTCTCCCTCTTCTTCTTCCTCGCCTGAAGCAGATTCATCAGCGGCGTCATGCAGAAGGAATTCACAAAGGCACTGCACAGGAAGGACGTCCAAGGAGCCTTCGCTAGACTGAACTAGATCCGCCAGCCAGGGCATTGACTGGGAAGAAGCCTAAGGAGGACAAGAAAAACAAGGAAGGCGGGATTAGGGAAAGCAGCTTACCATGTCCAGCCTCTTTTGATCACCACAGGCACCCACCCCACCTTGATTTCCTCTATCAGGCTCTATAACCTTTATATCCCAAGTTTCTTCAGTGTGTAAAAGGGCTCTGGAACCTTTTAGGAGTCTCACATCTTTTTAAAGTGGGCCTTATTCAAAGTCATTAAGCAAAGCAACACAGCCGGCTGGCCTTCTTAAATCCCCATGCTCATCTCCGTAGCACCTTCTGAATCTTCAAGGTGCCCACCTGTCTTTGGATGATGTTGAGGAGAAAGTCAGGATGCCTGCTGCGACACAGGAGGTGCCCTAAGCGGAGCGACTGATTGAGGCTCTTCACTTGATCCAGGACCGGCTGAGGCGGACGGCGCGGCGGGCCCCTAGCAAAGGAACAGAAGACACCTTGCTCATTTCTAAATCAGAATCCCATTATGAAGCAACAGAGGTAGGTAAGTACTGTATCCTCTTCTGGGGAGACTAAGTTTAAAGGACTGGCACCCACCCTGCAATTTCTAGCACACCCACTTTGAAAGTTCTGGTCTTATTTAATTTTCCCCAGCCTCAAGTCTCTCTCCCAGAATTCTGGCTGTTCCCTATTCTGGAACAACAGAAGCCGCATACTGGGGATCCAGGCTGGTGAGCTGAGAGAGCAAGAGGCTGCTGCTTTCTGTGATGGTCTGCTTTGTGGAGGCGGCCGCCAGGTGGCCTTCAAAGGCGAGGATTTCTTGCTTCTCCCGCTGTGAGATCTGGAGCTCGCGGTTGATCATTTCCGTGCGGGTCTCTTCGTCCGTCAGTGTGCAAGGAGGATAGGAGTAATTGCTGAGAAAGAAAGGAAACACGGGCTTTACATTTTCAAACTTCATTTCCCACTAGAGAGATACCAAGACAAAGCAGATCTTGGAAAACATGGGAAACAGGCTTGGATCCAGACTTCAATCATGTTTAGAAGTTAACCAGTGATGCAAATTACGTGCCCCTCCAGATGTTATTCGACTGCAACTCCCAGCACTCTCCATCACTAGTTATACTAGCCAATGCAGCTAGGAATTGCTGTTCAACAAGATCTGGAGGGCAACACAATTTCCATCATGGGAACAGACCCATGGAAATCAAAGGGACTTAATGAACCCAGAGGACATTTTTTTCAGCCACCCCCCTCAAGTGTGGAATGACCTGCCAGAAGAGATTCAACAGCTGGATATGCTTTCTGAGTTTAATACAGCACTGAAGACCGGTCTCTTCTGGTAGGCCTAACCAGATTTTTAAATTATGACTTTTGAAGTCTGTATTGTTTTTAATGAGAACAGGTTGCCCCTTGTGTCTTAAGGGATATATTCCCAGATTTACTTCAGATACATGAGATTGCATATACAGTAGGACCCCCGTATCCACTGATTCATTATCTACTGATTCAGTTATCCACATGACACAAAACAGCACGCCTACCATAGAGTCTTCCTAGAAAATGTGTCCCCTTGAGCCATTTTCTAGGTCCTGCAAGGCAACTCTACGGTATTTTAAACCGGAAATCCCATTATTTTCAATGGCGTTCGCTATTATCCACGGTTTTTGGTGTCCATGCCCCCCCCGAACCAATCCCCAGTGGACATGGGGCTCCTTCTGTAATAGCAAACTGCCATAGAATACCACAGAATTGCGCTGGAGAACCTAGAAAATGCAGATTTTTTTTCTGTCGGAAGTTGACCATAGAGTTGTGCTGGAGGACCACCCAATGCCTAGAGAGACCACCTCCAGCACAACTCTATAGTCCTCCAGATGTCTACAGAGTCCTTATCACCACCCCCCGACCGCAGGTAAGTGAAATCGTGGGTAAATGAGAGGGAGCAGTCACCTGTATTGGTTTTATATGCTCTTTTAACTGTTACGTGTTTAATTTGTTGTTGTTCCCTGACTCGATCCATAGGGAGAGGTGGGTAAGAAATGAGCATTGTTGTTGTTATTACCATTACTATTAAATTAGTGATAGCTCAATAGACTCACAATGATTTGAACAGGCCTACTCTAAGCATGCCTCAGCCTCCAAGTCTATGCGAATACCCTTTCTCTCTTTATTCTTAGCCAAATTTATTTATGTATTAATTAAAGTCTTTATATCCCCACCTTATATCACACTATCTCAGGGTGATAAAAAATAAAATAAAATCAATTTTAAGCAACTTTCACTTAAACAACAGCAAATCACTTCAACAGACTCAACAGCATATTGAACCATACAGGAGCTTAAAAAGTGTCAAGACAGTTGAAAACCTATGTATCTGTACAAATTGGACAAAATTATTACACTCCCCCCACAAAAGGCTTAGATTTAAAAATTCATACTTTTAGCCAGAATGGAGCTTGTGTTCGTGCAAAAATGTCTTCAGGAGAAGAGCATTCTAACACAGAAAGAAGGCCCACCTGCATCCTTACACAGCGGTAGGACAGAGAGTGGCTGTCACCCAGCACCAGGTTTATGGGATTTCAGAATCTCAGATTTATGTTAAGATCACTTTGCCCAGCTTCTAGTTGTTTCCGTCCAACCACCAGTGCAGGCAAGAAGGCTAGAGGGAGCTAACCCCAAGGCCAGGTGAGCATCCCTTCCAGCTCCAGAGGTTGGGTTTGGCCAGAAGAGTCTGGCTTGGGTTGCACAAAAGGCCTCCCCTTTCGACCTGTCAGAGTCAGTAGCTCACTCTGAGCTCTCCGAGGTCCTGAAACTTTGGTTCACCTGACCCATGATGGGCCACAGGTTTCCACAGAACTGTCAGGCTCCATCCCTGAAGGTGCCTAGTGGTTCTGTAACCTTCCTGTAACCTTGTTGTTAATTGTTTTCATTTCTCTGTACTGGCTAATGAGTGCTTTAGAGCCAGGAGTATCCCATTACTATGGAATGGGAGATAAGGTGGCAGACGGCTACAGGAGTTGTCTGGGAACAAGAGGAGGTATAATGGTCTGGGAAGAAAGGGTCAGGGAATGAGAGGTAACCAACAGCTCTGTAGCCCACCAGACTTCATAAATTTTAAACTGCATCTAGTATACTGTCTGTGCTCTGGGTCTCCATTCTGAGCAATAACTTTGTATGTTATGCTTTTTGGATATCTGTGCCAATAAAGGTTTCTGTTTAACTCTGAAACTGCTAATACAGTAACTGCTAGTCACATGACAAAGACAGAAAACAATGCACTTATTCTCAGCTTCCTGGGCTTTCATAAAAACATGGAAACATCTTGTCGCCTGAAGTGCTGCCATCTATCAGCTGTCCCCTACATATGCAGGCAAGGCCTCCCCTCTTTTGACTGGGCAGGACTGGGATACTCACTTGGTCATGACCATTTCCATGAGCATCTTTAGTGTGGGGTATTCCTCCCAGGCAGCAAGACCTAAGACACAATGGAGGGAGGCAGAGGTAAATGAAGGAGGAAAAGTTAGAGGACACCAAGATCAAGAGTCAGAGGTTTGCATAGGTGAGCATGAAAAATGTACGAAGACCTCCCCTGAAAGTTCAGCCAACCTTCCCGAAGCTGGTGTCTATGAGATGTGTTACACTTCAGTCCCCATCTATCATCAGTGATGGGAGTTGCAGTCCAACACAATAGGCCACTTCTCAATACACAATTTGGGGCAACGACACAGACAGGCTGTTTTCTCTGTGCAAATATCCCAGCCTGACACTGGAAACAGGATGCTGGGTCTGACCCTTCAAAGCATTTCTTATTTTCTCACCTAGGAGAAGAATTTAAGTCTGTACAGCTGACACCCATGTTAGCCATGACAGTGAAATGAAACCTCCAGGTTCAGAGGCAGTATACCTCCAAATACTGGTGGCTGGTATTCAAGCCCTGCTTCCAGAAGCATGTGGAAGGTTTGAGACCAGGATATCTGAAAGACCTCCTCCTACTCCATATTGAGCCTGTGGCACATCCCAACACCTTGCAGATCTAGGCTAGTGAGTACACACAGTAGAGCCATCCCTGTAGTGTCACCCTAACTATGGAATCCCCTCCCAGGAAAAGTCAGATTGGCTCTGTCCCTTCTGAGTTTCCAGCAGGTGGCTGAGGCTGTGCTGTTTCACTTAGCCTTTGGTTCTTCAAATTAGGGGTGGTTGCTCTAGTTGTTTCTAGCTAGTTTTTAGAATGATTTTTAAAAACTCTTTTTTTTCCCCGTTTGTTAGGTTGAAAGGCAATAAATAAACATCATTAAATGTATAAATAAAACAAACAAATAGGCAGGCCACTGTTGGAAAGAAGATGTTAACCTAGATGGACATTTAAGTCTGACTCTGCAGGGCACTTTTTATGTTCAAATAATGCCCACCTCGCAAAGTCTGTGTCGGAGGCTGGGAAAGTGCAGCCCTCCAGATGCTGTTGGATTGCAACTCCCAGCACAAGAAGTTGACAGTAGGGGATGATGGGAGCAGCAGCCCAACAACATCTACTGTGCTACACCCATACATTCTTGTTACACACAGCTGTGCCATGCAGTTACAGGGAGAGGTGTCCTGCAGTCAGAAAAGCACCCCCGTCATGACACTCACCAATATTCTCGGGATTGAATGCAGCAACGACAAGCAACAGTGGCCAAGCTTTCCAGTAGAGCGTAGAGATGGCCAGGTTTGGAGGCTGGTACCTTCAAAGCAAGCAGAACAGAGAACATCACATAGCAACAGCCACAGCAACCATTTTGCCAGTCAAAATACAGGCCAAACTTTGCAACTCCATATATTTGCCTCCCTTTGAAAAGAGAAAAAAAAAAGAGGGGGGGATATTATGTATCTTTGAGCATTTTGTATTAAAAATGAAATGGTTCTTCTCTCCAGGTAAGAGTTGCATGGATGAAAACCTTACCCTGGAGGAAGCTGGATGTTCTCTGGATGGTGGTAAGTGCACAGGTTCAAGACAGCATCAATCAGTTGGATCCTCTCCACTCTCAAGACTTCCAGGTCTAACAGAATACAAAAGATGATGGCTAGGGATGAGCATTATCATCCATTTACACAAAGACAGAAAAACAGCCGTCCTCGATTTCTGAGGCCCAATCTATCAAAGATTCTTATGTGAAAACAGTGCAGCTTCAGCAGAGAAACACAAAGCCTGCTTCTGCCACTATCCCAACAGCAGCCCTTTCAGCAGGCTGCAGACACTGGAGCGGACCACAAGCTGGCTCATTTCAACAGCCTTGCTAAAAGACCATTTCCTTTTTCCTCTTCCCTCCACAGCTCTTCTTCTTGTGCTGCTGTGTGTTTTTAGATTACAAGCCTGCAGAAAGGGGACTGGCTTTGTCACGTAATTTGTCTGAATTTAAAACAGTATTAAAGACCTATCTCTTCCGGCAGGCCTACTCAGTTGTTTTTAAACTATGAAATTTAAATTGGTATTTTACATTTATGAATGTTTTTAATGTAATGCTTGTTTCAATCCTATGTGTTTTAACCTATGTGTTTAAATGATTTTATGTTTTAATTATATAAAATGGCATGGGGCAACAACATGCCCGCATCATTGTGCCTGCCAAGTGTTGAGAGGCAGCCGTTTTAACAACCAGTCTAAGCAAACCAGTGCGAACCAGCTGAACAACACTATGGAAGCCAACATACCCCTCCACACCCCAATTCTTACCATCTGCCTGCACAGCTGCCGCCCGTTTCACCAGATGGTCAGCCAGCTCCATGGCATCGGCCGGGCCAAGGGGGAGATCACGGGACAGGCCAATCACAAGGATCCGCATGAGCGTGTCTTCAAGGATGGGCACTTCGGAGCAGAGGCGAAGGAAGAAGCTGGGGAGGAAGAGGAGAGCAGGGGTGGTGACTGTCACGAGAGCTTCCAATAGAAGACCATCGAAACTAAACCAGTTAGCAATTCAGCTGGTAGTTTTGGCAAGCCAACTACTACAGCCTGCCTCTCTTGTGGCGGTATGGCTCCGGGTACAAGCTCGGGCTTACTTGCGGTCGCTCTCAGGTGGCCAGTTGTCCCATTTGTAGTAGGTCTCTGGCTGCTCCGTGAAGAGCACTTTGTGGAGGCTGTTGGCAAAAACAAAGAATGTGAATTCTCAGAAGCTACTGTGGGGGAGACGCTGAGCCACGGTCCACAAAGGGCTCCATTCCAAAGACCCACAAACTCACAAGCAGAGTCTGGAGCACCTCTGATTTCACCAGGGGTGGACAAAGTGTAGCCCACAGTGCCCTGAGGGGGTCAATTGTTCTGCTCCCAAATGACCTCTAGAAGATGTGTGTATGGGGGGGGGTATTTCTATCACGTTTTGAGACCCCATGGACTCCTCTAGGGGTCAAACAAAATTTTTGCAAATTCCCCCCCCCCAAATGTTTTGCCTCAAAAGTGCCCTCTAGCGGGTGTGCAGGTCATCTCCACCATGTTTTTTGTGCCCCCACGGCCCTGGAACCAATTTAGGCTGAGGAGAGGGCTTTTTTGAAGTAGGAAGTGAATAGACAGTGACTCCTGCTCACTTCCTGTTATTAGAAAAAAGACCTAAAATGGTTCAGGAAGGCCCCGAACATGGCAAAAATAGCCCACGTGCCCTCTAGAGTATGCCTGGTGGCATTTGGGGGGAAATTTGTGGGAAGGGGGTTGTGGGAGCAGTTGTGCTGTGGTCTTCCTGCAGAGCTAATATGGCCTCCTAGCCTTCCAGTTCTCCACCCTTACTGGCAGTGGCTCACCAGGGTCTCGGGTAGAGTGGAGCTTTCTCTGCCTGACCTAGAATCACTGAACTCAGGGCCTTTGGCATTCAAAGGATGCGCTCTTGTGCCAACCTACAAACTGATCCCAAGGTAGGGGGAGAGTGGCACCTCCAAGTTCCCATCCCTCTTTCCTACCAGTGGACGTAGTCCTTGGGAGCCAGTTTGGTAATAGAGGGAACCACAGTGTGCAGCCACCAGACAGCATCCCGTTGAATCGCTGCAATCTGGTTCTGGAAGGCCCGCAGCACTTCCAGGTCTGGGCAAAAAGAGAAGACAAAATAAGAGTCAGATTTAAAAGAGTAAGCTGCCAGCATCGCAAATCTATCAAGCAGGATTTATCTGGACTTGTTACGACACATGCATTAATAACGTTCCTATCAGTTGATTCACAATGCTGTAGCCTTATTTGAAAACTCACGCCAAACATCACCCAAGGAGACCTTCTGCTGTGCTTCCTGCAACCGGACTTGTCTATCTCAGATTGGCCTTTTTAGTCATCAGTGCGCTTGCAGAAAGCGCGGGATGAGTCCTTCCTGAAAGTTGATATTCGGTCACAGTATATCTTGGGACGTTTTTGCTCTTTTTCTTCACAATACAGGTAACTATTTACAATATATTTTTTTAAAAAATAAAAAATCGAATGCAAATTGTTTTTTAAAATTCACAAATTGCAGGTCATAATCTTTGTGTGGACTACTAAAAGTAGAGCTATCTCGCCACCTCCATATTGTTGTTGTTGTTATTTGCCTTCATGTCAACTCTGACTTATGGCAATCATATTCTCGGGTTTTCTTGACAAGATTTCCACTGCCTTCCTTTTAGGCGGAGAGAATGTGACTTTCCCAAGGTCACCCAATGGGTTTGCATGGCTAAGCAAGGATTCAAACTCCAGTCTCCCAGAATCTCAGCACAACGCTCAAACCACTACACCATCCTGGCTCTAACAACACAAGGTTTTCTTGGCAAGCTCCGCCCAGAAGAGGTTTGTCATTGCCTTCCTCTTAGATGCAGAATGTGTGACTTGCCCTGTGGGTTTCTGTGGTTGAGGGTGCTGACACACTGCAGAAATAATGCAGTTTGACACCACTTTAACTGCCATGGTTCAATGCTATGGGATTCTGGGATTTGTAGTTTTTTGAGATATTTAGCCTTCTCTGTCAGAGAGCTTTGGTGCCACACCTAAACTACAAATCCCAGGATTCCATAGGATGGAGCCATGATAGTCAAAGCGGTGTCAAATGGCATTAATTTCTGCCGTGTGTGTCAGCAGCCTGAGTGAAGAGTCAAAACCTGGTCTCCCAAAGTTCTAGTCCAACACTCAAAATATTATACCATACCAGCTCCCAGGTCCACATAAACCGTTTAAAAATATAACAATAAATGGGAGGAGAGAGGAAGCAAGATATTTAGCATTTGGGGCATCCTTCTTTGCTCTTCCATTATGAGTAAGGGGGAGGGAATGATAACCTCTATCGCAAATCAGAGCCCAGCTTTCCTGGCAGTGTCAGAAATGATAATTACCAACAATAGGGAAAGCACAGGGGACTTGCAAGTCTTTGGCACAGACAACAAGCACAAACCAAAAGTCTTTGCTTACTCTCTTCTTCCTTGCCCTTTTTTCAGTGGAAAACCAGACTCCGTGGATGCTTACTCTTTTTCTCGCCTTTGTCCCACGCAATCCCTGCTTCTTTCACCTGGGCGGTGATGCTGAGCATCATGGAGACAGCCAGCAGGTCTGTTATGTGGATGACAAACCGGTCCTAGAAGAATAAGAGGGGAACATGGTCATGGGTGTCTCAGCAGAGTCCCAAAGATGACAGGCTGGCCCTAAAAGAGTGGAAAACAAATGTGTCTTCAAGTCTGTCTGTAAATCTGTGTTTGATGGAAAGGTGCTGTATATATGAGATAGATTTAAAAAAAGAAAGAAAATGCCTTCAACTCTTCAATGGTGGATGATGTAGATCTGAGCTCTGTGAACATTTTTTGCTCTTGAGGAGGCAGGACTGGACCAGGTAAAGAGAAACACCTTCCATTAAGGAGGATCAAGTGCAAAAGTCATTTGCATAGCCCTGCCCCCAAACCAAGTGGGAGGAGCAATCCATTCCAGGAAGAGGCCGCTGCATTCGTGGTCAACTTGTGTCATCATGTCTGATGGGAGTAAAGTCGGAAAATCAAGCTGTAATGGCAGCCTATCTGCTTGCCCAGTAAAAAGCAAATTAGACCAGAGATGTTAAGAAAGCTGTGTAAGGATGCCACCTGTAGCAACAAAGAAAAAGACACATCGGCCCAGGCTTTTGCAAGATATTTTTCCTAGGTCAGTGATTCTTAACCTTTTCTTTACCAGGGACGCCCTTTAAATATCTTTTGTTGCCGCAGACCCCCAAGACTTAACTCAAGATTTAAACCCTAACAACAACAGACCACCCATTAAACCTTCCCTCAGAGACAATGGAGGAGGAGGGAAGACTTTTCTCCTGTTTCTTCCTGCAAGGTTGTGGCTGGAGTGGATTGAATGGCAATGCGCAGGCCCAGCCAGCCAGCCTCTGCCTTGGCTCTTATCACGTGGCTGCTCCACTGCAGGGAGGAAGCAGGGCAAGCAACTTTCAAGCCTTCACAGACCCCCTGTGAGGACATCATGCACCTCTGGTTAAGAACCACTGGTCAAGGTACCCTTACAACCATCCCAAGCTAGGGGGTGGAAACCAGAGCCTGGAAAATTTATCTTTCCAGATGACAACTCCCAGAATTGACTTGCCCTCACAATTCTGGGAGTTGTCATCTAAAAAGGTAACTTCTCCAAGCTCTGGTGGAAACCAAGCCAGCCCCTCACCTTGAACTCCATCTCGGCATACTGGGACTCCTTCCGTTCCTGCATGAGGCCAAGACAGAAGGCCTGGAAGTTGATTTCGTGTTTGGTCTGCTTGATGATCTCTCGCAGCAAGGCCCGCGATGCCCGTAGGTAGTCATCTTTGTTGGTCAGCAAGTCCTGGAACACCATCGCCAGGAACTGGAAAGTGGGGTGGGGAGAACCAGAAGAAGCTCTATAGAAGCCAAGACTGAGACAAAGGGATCAGTCCTGGACTGGAACCAAATGACCCTCTAGATCTTATGGGACTGCTGCTCCCAGCTAGATTCACCACTGCCAGTGCTACCTAGGACTGCTGAGACTTGCGTTCCACACAAACCAAGGATATGGAAGACTGTTATTAAAGATAAACCACTAAACCTTTTCTTTGGGAAGGTCCCACTCCTGGTTTGCCAGATTCTACATTTTGGGAAACACTTTCCATGTCAGCTCATCTGCTGAAGAACTATGATACTTGGAAGTGATTCTTGGCTAGGAAGCATTAAATTTTGGGGGGACTACAAGTCCATAAATCCCCTAATGGCCATGGGTGGGAACTGTAATAGGAAAAAAGCAACTTTTTCAAACTCTGCCCTACTGATTACAAAGTCAAATCAGTCTTCCACAGTAATCAACTTCTTGGACCGTTGGGCCATATCTGCCCTCTCCCTCCAAAGGTACTATATGCTCTTTCACGTTACAACCCCAGATGGATAGATGGAAAAGCTGCTGGTCATCTGAGCTGCAGCAACTGACTTAAGTGGGCAGTCACAGGGAACTGGCCTGTTACTCTCCACTGCCCCCCTTGTCCCTTGGCAAAATGATTAGTAGTGGGTTCTAGGAGCAAGAAATCTGGGAAGCGAACAGGGCAGGTTTCTTCTAGCAAGGATGGGTCCACAGGTCATACAGAAGGCTAAAACTAAAGGAATGTAATTGGCAGCCTATTGTTCTTTCTTGTTTTCCTTGCTGGTCCGCAAGGGCAGTCATGGACATACCTTGGGAGCCAGCTCTGGGCTGTGCTGGAGGACTGTGTACAGAATCTGCATGTTGTTGGGGTTCCGGGCATTTGAAAGTTCATTGAAGATCACCGATTTGACCACTGTGCCCAGGTTGTCCCGGTGGGCATTCAACAGCTCCCTGGAGAAGTTAGAATTCTGGGATCATAACCTGCATGCCAGCAGCAAAATCTAGATGTCTCCCATCTGTCTGGACCAGAAGGGACAAAATGTGGCAGAATGGGACAGTACATTGCCGCCGGTTCATCATGGCTGTTTCAGCGCTGCCACTTCAGTGCTGCTGGCTGATCATGGGCAGTTGACTGCAGCCATTTCAGCATGGCCAATACAGTGCAGCAGACAGTTCAACACCACTGTTTCAGCACAGTGGCCATTTCAGTGCTGATTGGAGCAGATGAGTCAATGCTGCTCTGTTTCCTTGCATAAACAGGCTTCCCAATAGGCTGTGTTCTTTTTCACAAACCAGTCTGCAGTGAACTGCCTGAAAGGAGTAATTACTGGAAAACTTGAAGTGGGAAAACTTGAGAAACTGGGAGGGCATGGGGGGGAGAGACAGTGTCTCTGTCCATCTTCCATTCCCTCTGTATATCTCACTATTCTTGATCTACGTCTTCTGAAATAGCAAATGAAGACAAAACAAATGTTTTCTTTTCTTTTTCTTTTTGGAGAAGGCAGGAAGGGGGGGGGAAGTAAAGGGAATACGTACACCAGGGCTGAGGGAGGAGCAAACAGTGGACATTCTCCATCTCTTCCTACCCCCTGGCCCCAGGTCTAGAGGGGAAAGAGAGAGACACACTTAACATATATTTTATGGTGACTTGTTCTCACTCAGTTCTGAATGATAGTAGGCAGGAACATTTCCTGCCCTGGCATACGGGGCACTCAAGAGTTTGCCAGCTTATCAAAAGGTAGAGGTAAGAAAGGACAAGATGAAGTAGGGGCACAGGCAGGGACGGAAAGGGACAATTCTTAGTCTACAGACAAGCAGGAAATTCCAGGGAAGACAAAGGAGGAACATGAGTGTCATTTTTCCTTCTCTTCATTTGTTATTTCAGAAGATGTAGATGAAGAATAGTGAGGTAGACAGAGAAACTGACAAATGGAGAGACACTGAAACAGCCGTGCTGAAGCAGCTGTGATAAACTACCTACAATGAATTGTCCTAGACCCTAATGTGAGCACCATGTGCCCATCCTCTTTCCTCTGGCACAGAAGAGGTGGCTCTTTTCTTTCTCTCTATCTCTCCTGCAAGCCAAGCCTGCCTGCTTCTGTCCTTTTTCAGAGAGTCTGGCAAATTTCTGCTCACGCACCTGACACAGAGCATGTAGTGGTTGAGAAGGACTTTGGGCTTCAGGCGGATTTTGATCAGGTTGGAGACCACCTCCACATCCTCGGAGCTGTGGGTGTTGCAGTTCATGCAGACTGATGTGAGCAAGTCCTGAGCCGGTCGGGTGAGCTGAGGATAGGAGTTTGAAAGGTGGGATCACAAATGATGTTCTTGACAAAACAAACACAGGTACTGGGTCTTTCCCGGGATCCGGTTTCACCCATCCAGTTTCAGTTCTGGATTTGGATGAGGGTGGAATCCAACTTGTCCCTAAACTCAAGGAGTCAAGATGATCTGTTTTGCCCTTACCTTGGGGTTCTGGAGCCACATCTCAAGCCTCTGCACCGCCATTTGCCGGATCTCCTTGTAGCCACACGTGGCGGTCAGGAGGCGCAGAAGATTCCGAGATACGTTGTCCATTGGCTGGCGCCTGTTGAGCTGATCCCGCAGCATGTCCAGAACGTACTCTTCCACGCTCTCGGCCAGGTCATCATACCTACGCCAGAAGAGTGACATTTTTATAAGTGCATGCTGCCTGCTCTCGGGTGTCTTTCCCTTCCCCTTCCAACAGAGACTGGAGGTAGAGTATATTAACACAACGTTTAAAGGGAAGAAGGATAACTACAAGACTCATCACCCCCAGCCAATGGCCTCCTAGCTGAGGACGATGAGAACTGTAGCCCCATATATTTGGAGGGCACAGGGTTTTAAAGCCTTTTAAAACCATCCAAGTTGGCAGCCATTACTGCATCTTGTGGCAGCAAGTTTCCCAGTTTCCCTAGGTGATGTACAGAGAAGTCCTTCTTCTTCTCCAGCCTCAATCTCCCATCATTCAGATTCAGTGGGTGACTACAGGAGGGATGGCCTTGATATACCTTGTCAGATATTCCTTGGCTCAGTCATCAATCAAAATGGAATCTATAGCCAACTAATCGAAAGATGACTGAGACTTGGAAGGGTAGCTATGAAAGAACTAGACAAGATCCTCAAGTGTAAATATGTACAGGTTGACCCCCGTATCCATGGGAGATATGTTCCAAGGCTCTCCGTGGATAATAGGGAACCCTATTATTTTCAATGAGATAAACGGCAGAGGTTGACCACAGAATCACACTGGAAAACCTAGAAACGCCTAAAGAAAACATATTTTTTTGGGCAGGGATAAGTGAAACTGTGGATACCGAATCCATGGCTAGAGGTCAACCTGTATCTCTCTATCTATACACACTCCCACATATTTTAGATACACTAAAAAACTACAAGTTATGCAAAAATGTTTTTTTTATATACAACTGTTGATTTACAACAGTTAATGGCATTCCTTGTTTAAAGTGACAGACTCTCAGAAGTAAACAACCTGAAGTTCCTGTTGATTGAATTTTCACACATTACAACCATGTTAACTGCTATGATAAAGCATTCAGAATAAAAAGAGTAATCTCCAGAAAAAGCTTGGGAACGTTTATGGAACACAGATGTAGAGGATGTGCTCTGAACTAGCTGTTAATGTTCTTGGGAATGCTTATGTGAAAAACAACCTGTAAAAAAGGTATATAAGGTGGGCTCTTAAATGTCTCCTTGTCCCACTCCCAAACTTGTCATCGTTTCCAAGCATGTACCTATTTCTGCTGATTTCCACCCCTACTCCTTGCTTGTGTTGCTTTGCAAAATTGGAACAATCTGCTAGGCAGCAGATGCCACTCTTGTGACAGTGTGCCCAGACAAGAAAGGGTACATGAGCAAAATAATGAGAGGAAGGGCCTTTGTACCTGGGCATCAACTGTCCCTCTTGCTCAGGGCTCATCTTGTCCTCTGCAATCAACAACTCACTCTGGCTGTCTTCCTCATCTGGCACAGAGGGGTGTGGGCTGTTTCCTGAAGCGAGAGCCAGAATACCCACTGAAGACACAAAACCACTAGCTGAGTTCAGACAGCAGAATAAACCAAAGTTTATACACAAAACCATTGGCTGAGTTCAGACAGCAAAGTAAACCATGATTTAAGCACAAAACTACCGGCTGAGTTCTGACAGCAGAATAAACCATGATTGAAACACAAAACCATTGGTTGGATTCAGACAGCACAGTAAACCAGGAGTGAGCAGCTGTGGGAGGGTAGGGGGCTGCTTTCACTCCACACCAGGAGACCTAGGAGAGCTGCACATTCCACTCCACCCCTACTTTTTTTTAAACCCCCCCCCCCCACAATGCCAAAATGCATTGGGAGCATTTTTGTCATTTTTTAGGCACAGGAGAAACATCTTTTAACAACAGGAAATGACCACAAGTCATTTATAAAAAGGCCTTTACTGGGTCTAAAATGGCCCCAGGGGGGGGGGGGAATGTAGTGAAAATGTTCCCCATGCCCCCTAGAGGGCAATTAGGTGGGAAAAAATAACCCTCAGGGCCACAAAAAACACCATAGATGACACTTTCCTCACCACTGCAATAAACCATGGTTTATGACAGGACCAGATGATGTGGGGCTCTCTAGCTACTGTTTGATTCCAATGTCCATATTCCCTAGCCAACCTAACCAGTGAAGATGACCTATTAGGAACAGCAACCCATCTACATTTGGGTGGCCCCCTTCTGCCTTTAACTAGTCATGTACGGTCCTCGAGAAATAATTTGCCTCCATTTCCCATCAGCCCCTTCCAGAAAGGCTAAGGGTTGATGAGAACAGTAGCTCATCAATATCCAGGGGGCCACAGGTTCCTGTCATTTACAATGATAGGAATGATTTTCAGTAACTTGCACACTTTCCACCCTCAGGTCAGATGCAAAGAGTTATCTAGAATTTTTCACTTCTAGTTCATATTAACCATAATTTAATGTTATACTCAATGGCTGTTTTAGCAATCATAAATTTCTGGGGGTTGCAGTTGAAAATTCCTCTGAGCTAGATACTAATATTTCCTTCAGTAACTCCCAAAGGCATCAATGCTGAATAGAATCACAGAATCTTAAGAGCTGCAAGGAGCTGCAAGGGCCATCTAGTCCAGCCCCCTGCCATGCAGACATATACAACTACAGCTCTCCTGAAAGATGGCTATCCAATTTTAAATGGAGGAGAGTCCACACACAACCCTGGCAGGCTATTCCACTGCTGAACAGCTCTTACACTAAAGAGGCTCTCCCTAATGTTTAGGTGGAATCTCTTTTCTTGTCATTTGAATGTATTGGTTTGTGTCCTAGTCTCTGGAGCAGCAGAAAACAAGCTGGCTCCATGTGAAGTTGAAGGCAAGCTGACTCCACCTTCTACATAAGACCCTTTCAGATATTTCATGATGGTTATCATATCATCTCTCATACCTCTTTCCTCCAAGCTAAACATACCCAGCTCCCTAAGTCATTCTCTCATAAGGCTTGGTTTCCAGACCTTTGATCATCTTGGTCCCCTTCTCTGGATGTGTTCCAGCTTGTCAAAACAACAGAACATTTATTTAAATCCCACTCACCCATTTGTAAAAAGGCAAATTGTTCATATATATATGTGTGTGTGTGTGTGTGTGTTCATTCCCTATGAAATGATGCCTCCTAATTTCATTTCCATCTCAGAGCAGCCATCTAGATGTTCAAAATTACTGTTATCCCAAATGTGAACAATCCTAATAGATTTTCCTCGGGTTTTTTCCAGGCTGTGAGGCCGTGTTCTGGAATAGTTCTGGAACACAGCCTCACAGCCTGGAAAAAACCAAGGAAAATCTATGGATGCTGGCCATGAAACCCTTCGACTTCACAATCCTAATAGCCTGACTCCTTGTCCTCCCTTCCCACACTAAAACCCACTCTGCCTTAATCGGCCTCCCGAAGGAACTGCCTTACCAGCACTGAGGTCCCCTCCGCCCCGTCCAACCTCCCCATGTAACAGAATACTTCTGGGGGGCATCTTGGTGCTGAATGCCGTCTGAATGTTTTCCACAAAGGTCTT
The DNA here is from genome assembly GCA_030847615.1 of Gambelia wislizenii. Taxonomy (NCBI): domain Eukaryota; kingdom Metazoa; phylum Chordata; class Lepidosauria; order Squamata; family Crotaphytidae; genus Gambelia; species Gambelia wislizenii. The sequence goes on from JAUMIR010000012.1 coordinate 4,774,047, forward strand.
GCAATGCGGGCTGTCCACCCAGATCCTTTCCCCTAGAGAATCCTCGATGTACACCTGCCAGGGAGCAAAACGCAAACATTCCTTCATCACCCTGTGTAGGACAGGACCTCACTGCATCTCCAGACGAGCAGGTCATCTTTCTAAATCCTCAGGCTTTGCAATTAAGGTCAAAGGATTCAGGCATCAAAAGGAGCTAGAGGAGGTGGTGGTGGCAAAGGGAAACTAATGGGCAGAGCTGAGATCTGTCATCCAGAATAAATAACATCAGCTGGCGAAGACTCCTCAGCAATGAATCTACAATGAACAGAAGTTCATAATCTGCAGGGAACCAGATGAACTGGACTGCCTTCAATCGTAGCAAGGATCATGCCTCCCTGGGACAATAAGGTGCGATCGTTGCCTTTGACTTAAAAATGAGCTGGAAAAACTCCAAATGACTAAAGGAAAGAAAGGACAAAAATGTAATTTGGCAATGACTGGGAACTGTTTTACTGAATATACAGTCAGACTGCCATATCTGCAGGGGTTTGGTTCCCAGACTTATCATGGATACCAGAAGCTGCGGATAACAGCGAACCCTATTAAAATAAAGGACTTCTAGTAAAAACATTGGAGTTTTGTCAGAGGACCTAGAAGATGCCTCACTAGGTATTTTCCAGCGCAACTCTATCATATCTGTCCCTATCTTGTGTCTTGTGGATAACTGAAACTGCAGATATTGGTTCTGCGGATATGGGGGTCCAACTGTATTGGTGGAGAGCTAACATTGGACTCCACAGGCATTCAGGTCCTTTCAGTTGACTATCTGAGGAACAGTTTTTGACATTTAAAATTTGTATGTTTTGACTGTATATTTTAATATTTTATGCTACTTTTTGTATCACTGTAACTTTCACGGAGGAGGACTGTTATAGATATTATAGCATAAAGTTAACAAAAATGTATTTCAAATCATGCCTCTTCCACATAACCTTCAAAAACAGTGTTGATTCAATTTCTGACTCTTTAGCACAGGTTATTTTCCTTTCAGCTCCATTTTCCTTTAGGAATAGCCACTCCACCTGGCTGCAGGAGATCAAAGAAAAGAAATTGGGTCTACTCTACCAGCAATGATGGGAAAACAGCTCCACTGGGCATTTCTCACTCCCTGGACTGTTTCCACTCAAGCTGCAGAACTGTGTAACTCTAAGAACCAAGGCCTCTTTTCCTCTTCCCTCCTCATTCCCTTTTCCTCTTATGCCGTGTCTTTTATGGGTACACCTTTTTTGCATGTTGTCATCTGTCATGTCTGTTATTTCCCCAAATCAACATACCTTGACAAAGATCTCAGGCCAGTTCTCGTCTTCCTCATAAGCTGCCATGAGCAGGTTACAGGCCAAGACAGAGACTAGGCTGTTCCCTTTTGCTTTAAAGTTGATAGAGGCGTCTCGGCGGAGAAGACTGCACAGCGCCTGCAGAATCAAAAACACCCATGAGTGTGAGAGCATGCAGAGAAGTCTGAAAGCTGGCTATCAGAGCCTCAGTTTATAAAAGGCCAATACCAGAACCGACATCAGATGTTGCTTAGGAACTCATGAGAAACCTGTGCTTTCTGCAACCGGACTTGTTTATCTCGGATTGGCCTTTTTAGTCATCAGCGCGCTTGCAGAAAGCACGGGATGAGTCCTTCCTGAATCTTCATTTGCGAAGAAAAGCCAGAGAGAATGAGAAACCTGGATCTTTGGGGACAGGCAGCCAAAACGACCTCAGTTAGCAAAGTAGATCTGTTCCTGGACATGACTTTTTTAACAAAAAAATTGCTACCAGAGGCAGAAATAACATGGAAAGAATAGAGATAGGTTCCTACATCACAAAAAAGAAATGCAGCTTAACATGTTTCAGCAAACTTTTTATTCAAAACTAACAATGTGCATTTTGAATCTTCTAGCTGAAAACATCTTCCAAAATGCATTTCCTTTTGTTATTATTCCCATTTTGGAGGCCAAAGTGACAGATCAAACCTTTTTTTTAACATGCTGGGGGTAGTTTGTGAGGCAGGCTTATCAGATATTTTTTTTAAAAAATGTGAACATTAAATTAAAATTTTAAATTGTGAATTTTAAATTGTTTTAATATGTATTGGTTTTATTGTTCTTTTAAACTGATACCATGTGTTTTAATGGGTTTATGTACTTTATTTTTCATGTATTTTAACTAATATTAGTTGTATGTAAATCTGTTGTTCCCCACCTCGATCCATGGGGAGAGGCAGGCAAGAAATAAATATTATTATTTTCCCCTTTCTGTTTTGCTGTTCATGCATGCTCAGAAACTCTGGAAGCAGCTGCTGTTTATCATGCCTATCGTAGAAAAAGCACGTCCAGCTACAGCAGGATTGGCTACAGCACAATCCCATTCTTTCCAAGCTCAAGCTTTATTGCATGGTTTAATGCAGAAACGCTGCTGCAAGTCTGTCTTTCTCCAGCCCTCCTTCATCATTCGTTCAATGCTGTTGCTGCTAAAAAAAGCTTCCAGATAGACAGAAGATGAGGAAAGGGGGGGTTGGGCAGGGATAAAAATTGTTTTAACAGAGGGGCGGGGTATAAATAAATTTTATAATAATAATAATAATTATTATTATTAAAAAGACTTTGTAAAGAGGACCTTCTTTGTCAGAGGCTTTGTTAATGAAGATAAGCCTCTATTTCAGATGCAACACTAAGCACTTACAGGGATCCTAGGAACATAAGAGGAGCTGCTGCATAGAGGGCCAGATGATTTGTCCATTTAGCCCAGTGTGCTCTGATGTGATAGCTCTTAAACATCTCCAGCAGAGAGACACATCTTTCCCACTCCTTGCAACCTGCTACCTGGGCCTTTTGTCCTACCAAGCAGTTGTTCTACCACTACTTCAGTCTTGCTCACTTATTTAACAGGACCCAGATCCCAATGAATTGCACTTCCCATTAAATATTGTACTTTCCCAGCATGCAGTCATCCAGAAAGAATAACTTTCCAGAAACTGTGAAACCAAAGGATGCAGAGGGAATCTGTTTGGGGAGGGAAAGAAGTTTACGAAAAACAAAACAGGACAAAACACAGCATCACGCAGAAGCAAAGCGGGAGGAGCACCTTTCCCACCCTCACCCACGTAGACATGAATTGTTCTGCAAAGTAATTTCCATCGTCTCGCCTATCACTGTGGGAAAGAGAAAAAAAACCACACCCTCATTTCCATTTACAAAAAAACCCACCATAGTGGCCTCAGAAGAAATTAAAATACAGGACGTCCCCTGTATCCGTGGAACCAATATCTGCAGTTTCAGTTAGTCGTGGAACACAACATAGGAACACATACCAAGAGTTTGGTCCCCAAACTTTTGTCCTCCAGATGTTTTGGACTTCACCTCTGAGAATTTATGGCTGTTGGCCAAGGTGGGTTTCTTAGAGATGAAGTCCAAAACACCTGAAGGACCAAAGCTTGAGAATCACTGTAATAGAGTCATCCTGGAAAACACCTAGAGAGGCATCCTCTCTAGGCATCTCTAGGTCCTCCAATGCAACTCTATGGTATGTTTGTACAGGAAGTCCTTTATTTTACTAGGATTTGCTATATACCGCTTACACACACTAAGTCCAGGAATGTATTCCCCTGCAGATACAGGGTTCAATGTGTATGCAAAAATAATACACTTTTGTTTTATGAACCTTTGTATTTTTAACTTTCCTATGTGAGCTCAGGTCCAGTTCTTACCTCAATCACTCCTTCTGTGGCAAATATATTTGGCTTCATTTTCGCCAAGTACATCAGGCTCAAGTACAAGGTGGTGTCAGGTTTGGCCCTATTCATTTTCAGCTGCTTCACAGCCCCACACAACACCCCTTCGATGCGGTCGTCATTGCCTTCAGCTTCTGCAGACTCAATTTCATCCACCAGCACAGTTGGGGCCACTGTGAACAGAGACAAACCAGTACAGATAGTGCTCCTAACCAGTTAACAATTGTACTTTTAAGTAGCGCTTGGAAAGGCTCCCTTTTTGGCCTAATACTCCCAGAATTCTTCACTAGCTGGGTGATTCTAGGGGTTGAAGTAACTTCTTCAAGCTCTGCCTTCACTAATCACTAATGTTACAGAATATGGTTGAAAATCACTAAGAGCTCTGCCAACAGAACTGTTCTACCCACCTCTGATGGGAAAAGATTTCAGGCTTGCTGTGCTTGCCATGATAAAAACTAATGGCCTAACTTGATTTTGTATTTAAAACCAAGACATTTGGGGCAGGGGGAATATTACTGCTATTTAGGATTTATATATGAGCTAGTGAGACACTATCTTTGCCCAGAAACTTAAAACATTGAAGGGGGAAGGGGGCAAAGGAGGAGAGGAACCCTTTGGCTCTGCAGATGTTTCAGCCTACATCTTCCATCAGCCACATCCAGCATGACAAATTGTGGATTTTGCAGTTCAAAATATCCGGAGGACCAAAGGACATCTACTCCTGGATTGAAATCACAAGAGTCTTTTCATGCACCTTCACGAAAAAGCAATCTGCACAGAGAAGCAATGGCAGAAGAATGTAAGAAAAGCTCTCCCGGATCAGACCAAAGGCTTGGTAGTCCAGCATGCTGTTTCTACAATAGCCAATAATCAGTTCCCTGCAGAAAGCCCACAAGAGAGACATGAACACAACTCCATCTTCCAGCTCATGTTTCCCAGCAAGTGATATCCGGAGGCATACTGCCCCTGATCCTGGAGAGGACAAGTAGGACTCCTGACTAATACCCTGACAGCCCTAACTCCCACAATTTCATCCAGTTTTCTTCCAAAGCCACTCCAATTGGCAACCATTGCTACATCCTGTGGCAGTAAGTTCCCTAGTCTCACTATGCGGTGTGCAGAACACAACTTCCTTTCGTCCCATCCTCAGCCTCCCATCATTCAGCAGATTAATAATAATAATAATAATAATAATAAAAATAAAATTTATTTTTACCCTGCTCTTCTGTTAAAAATAATCGGGGCGGCTTACAGCAATTAAAATGCAACAATGCTAAAATCCCTAAACACCACCCACCCCCACCCTCCCCCATAAAAAGATATTAAACTAATATAACATTTAAAACCACCTAACTAAAATCACATAAAAAACAAATACAAGCAAGACTAAAAGAGGCCAGGAGACGCAGCTCCTGACGTCGGGATCTAATCAGGAAAGGCCTGCCGAAAGAGATCCATCTTTAGTGCTTTTTTAAAGCTACTCAAACTCGTCATCTGACGGATCTGACGGAACCCCCTTGGACTGAAATACTTTGCAAAAGGGAAATGTAGAAAGATATGTGTTCCCCGCACTTTTCTTTACCTTCAATGGGAATCACCGAGGGCTCCTTGATGGAAGGCGAGATGGCTCGCTTCTCTGCCACGGCCGCCTCGGCCAGCCGTCCCAAAGCACTGAGGGGGGGTGTTGTGGCGAGTTTGGGGCGCTTGGAAAGTCCTGTGAGCCCAGAAGCCCCCGACAGAGCAGCAGAGGGGTCCCGCTTTCGCTCGGAGGGCAAGCCTGCCGAGGCCGGCTTCAGCAGCGTGACGGCTGCTTTGGAGTCACTGCCCTGGCTTTTCGAACCCAAGGCGATGAAATCTCCCGGAGGGGGATGACCTGGGAGGAGAAATAACAGAAATCAAAACAATAAGAGAAAAATCTTCTGGACTCTGTTGCTATTTTGAAGTGAGTGGGGTTAACCAGAGAATAGCATTCACAATTGCATTTATATTTCTGTATCATTTATCAGTCCAACGCACTCCCTAAGAGGTTTACAATAATAATAATAATAATAATAATGACTTTATTTTTGTACCCCACCTTTTGCCTATTAGGCAATCAAGGTGGCTCACAACAATTGGATATAAATAACAAATCCATAACAATAATAATAACTTAAAATAATTTATCTCTCTGGCTTTTCTTCACAAACGAAGATTCAGGAAGGACTCATCCCGCGCTTTCTGCAAGCACACTGATGACTAAAAAGGCCAATCTGAGATAAACAAGTCCGGTTGCAGAAAGCACAGCAGAAGGTCTCCTTGGGTGATGTTTCCGGGTTGTGATACTTTCTGCATTGTTGTTTCTCTTCAGGACTTGTTCGGCGTGAGTTCTCAAATAAGGCTGCAGCATTGTGGATCGTGCGTCTCCATGCCTCCCGATGTGAGGCCAGGGCGGACTATTATTGGGGATCAATTTGGCCAAGCCTGAGATGTTGTTTCATGGAGTCCTTGTATCGCTTTTTTGGAGCACCCCTCTTACACTGAGCCGTGGCAATAAAACAATTTACGCCCCTTAAAATTGCATATAATAGTGCATATAGAAATAATTGGCAAATTCACCAGTGACATAAAATAACTACCCTAAAACTTTAAAACTATAGAATAAACGCATAAGCACAAAAACATAAAACATAAAAAGAGGGAGAAGCATCCATTAAAATGGTCTGTTCTGTTCAGGGAGGAAATGTGTTAGAGAGGACACAATTTCTAGGAAGGCTCTATGGCAGATGTGCTGTTTTGTGTCCCATGGATAACTGAATCACTGGATAAAAATGAATCAGTGGATACGGGGGTCCTACTGTAGTTTAGGGGGTTGGGGGCATTTGCAATCATGGCAAGTTTGCCACAGTTGTACATATGAATATAAAGTTATGAAAGCCTAGGTCTAGCTTATGGATATGGGGGGGGGGTGTCCTACTTCAGCACAAGTTGACCTTTGTATCTGCAGGGGATACATGCCAAGTCACTCACACACACACCGTGGACACCTGAAACCGTGGATAATAGGCAACCCTGTTATTTTCAAAGACTAGTGGCTGGAAATCGACCATAGAATCGCCCTGGAGGACTTAAAAATGCCTAGAGAGGACATGTTTTTGTGGACGTGGATAAGTGAAACTGGGGTACCAAACCCGTGGATACGGGGGCTCGCGCTCTTCTCTTTCCCCCCCATCCACTCACCAGAGGGCTTGACGGCGGCGCTAGGGCGGCGCGCAGCCGCGGGCTTCGGACGGTTCATCCTGCCGGGAGGGGGCGTGGCTTAGAGGGCCTAGGTGGGCGGGGCGCTGAGCCGCCCAACGGGGAAGGGCCCCCCTCACGGCCTCCCCCCTCACTCAGCCTCCCAGCCGCCGGTTCTTTCTGCAGCATGAAAGGGTGAAAGAGCGGAACCGGAAGTTGCCCGCCATTGACCCGGAAGGAAAACGCTGACTGGAAGGTGAACCAATTGACTTCCGTTTTCACGCCCTGATTGCCGCCACCGTGCGGCTGGGAGGAAGAACGGCGGCTTCTTTCGTGCTGGAAGTCAGGTCAAAGACTGCAGCGACACCTGTCGGTCCGGAGTGGGACTGCAGCCTCTCAACAGGCCTAGGCAGTGGCTCTTAACCTCTTTACCAGGGACTCCCCCTTTACTCTCTCTGGCTTTTCTTCGCAAACGAAGATTCAGGAAGGACTCCAATGTGGCTTCAGAGCCAATAGGAGTACTACAGACATGGTATTTGCCCTTAGGCAACTGCAAGAAAAATGTAGGGAGCAGAACAAGGGTCTCTATGTAACATTTGTCGACTCCCCCTTTAATAATAATAATGATGATGATGATAATGATAATGATGATAAAGATGATGATGATGATAATAATAATAATAATCTTTATTTATTTATTTATTTAATTAATTTTATCCCGCCCCTCTGTTAAAAACAATCAGGTCGGCTTACAACAATTAAAATACAAATACAGTAGGGCCCCCGTATCCACTGATTCAATTATCCACAGGACACAAAACAGCACACCATAGTCTTCTAGAAAATGGGTCCTCTCTAGCCATATTTGAGGTCCTCCAAGGCAACTCTATGGTATTTTAAACCAGAGGTCCCATTATTTTCAATGGTGTTCGCTATTATCCAGTTTTCAGTATCCATGGGCCTCCCCAGAACCAATCCCCAGCGGATACGGGGATCCTGCTGTATACTTTTGTTCTGTGGCAGAGAACTATGGCAATCCTAGCTCCAGTTCAAATCCCTACTCAACCATGGAAACTCACCTTGGTCACACTCTCTCAGCCTTAGAGGAAGGCAATGGTAAACCTCCTCTGAATAAATCTTGCCAAGGAAATCATATTTTTAGACCCAGGATGGTGTAGTGTCTTTTTGAGCGATTGGGATAGGACTCTGGGAGAGAAGGTGAAGGCTGAAACACAAATCTGTATTTGTAATTCGATAATGCTGCATTGCTTTATTAGAAACATGCATGGTTAGCTATAGCTGCAGTGGGATATCTATAGAATGACAGCGGGGTCCTGGTATATTGATCAATAACAAACACTATCTCTCTCTCTCTCTGGCTTTTCTTCGCAAACGAAGATTCAGGAACTTTCTGCAAGCGCGCTGATGACTAAAAAGGCCAATCCGAGATAAACAAGTCCGGTTGCAGAAAGCACAGCAGAAGGTCTCCTTGGGTGATGTTTTTGGGTTGTGATTCTTTCTGCGTTGTCGTTTCTCTTCAAGACTTGTTCGGCGTGAGTTCTCAAATAAGGCTGCAGCATTGTGGATAGTGCGTCTCCATGCCTCCCGATGTGAGGCCAGGGCGGATCATTGTTGGTGATCAATTTGGCCGAGCCTGAGATGTTGTTTCAGGGAGTCCTTGTATCACTTTTTTGGAGCGCCCCTCTTACGCTAACCCGTGGCGAGTTCACCGTAGAGTACTATTTTGGGGAGGCGATGGTCCTCCATCCTAGAAACATGCCCTGCCCAGCGCAGCTGTGTTCTCAATATCATGGCCTCAATACTGGTGATCCCTGCTTGCTCAAGGACAGCAACATTTGTCACATCGTCAGTCCAGTGTATATTTAGGATTGTGCATAAACAGCGCTGATGGAAGCGTTCGAGGAGTCGTAAGTGGTGGCGATAGGTGACCCATGTTTCAGACCCATAAAGGAGAATAGACAGTACAATGGCTCTGTACACACTGATTTTTGTGCTTTGCCTCAGGTGTTTATTGCTCCAGACTCTTTTGTGAAGTCTTCCAAATGCACTATATGCCTTTGCTAATCTGTAATCGATCTCTTTGCCAATCTTGGCATTTGAGGAGATGATGCTTCCCAGGTAGGTGAACTGCTGTATGGACTTGAGCACAGATTTTCCAACGGCAATGTGGGGATGGTGGTGTTCACAAACATTATAGATAGTAATGAAATGAACCGAAGTAAAGCCATCTTTGTTGAGAATGCTAAAACTGTGATAGACTTTGACTGTGTCTGTGAGAGATATTAACAACTTAGAAGCTGCTAGGAGCTGCAGTTCCCAGCAGAGGAATGTATCTTTTTCTGTAACATTAACCAAGAAACAACATCTCAGGCTCGGCCAAATTGATCACCAACAATGGTCCGCCCTGGCCTCACATCGGGAGGCATGGAGACGCACTATCCACAATGCTGCAGCCTTATTTGAGAACTCACACCGAACAAGTCTTGAAGAGAAACGACAACGCAGAAAGAATCACAACCCAGAAACATCACCCAAGGAGACCTTCTGCTGTGCTTTCTGCAACCAGACTTGCTTATCTCAGATTGGCCTTTTTAGTCATCAGCGCAGTTGCAGAAAGCGCGGGATGAGTCCTTTCTGAATTTTCATTTGCGAAGAAAAGCCAAAGATTGAGAGAGAGAGAGAGAACCAAGCCTGTGTAAGCACATGAATGGTCAACTGTCTTACTTATGTGTTACCTGAAGTTTGCTACTTAAACTGGATGAGCTCGTGAGAATCTTTCTCTCTAACACGTGTACAAGACCCAGGAGCGGGGTCTATAAAATCTTAGCTTCCAGTAATAAAGTTGTTCTTCGTTGCCTGCACCTGACACTTACTGCGTGGGTCCTTGTTTGAGGGTAAGAACTATCTTTGGCCAAACATAAGCAGATGCCTTTATACAGGGATTCAGGATCCAAGGACTGCTGTTTCTCCCATAGACTCCAGGTCTGGCGAATGGGGCTGATATCTCAGTTCTCTCCCCACTGCTAACAGTAGCACCTTTGAGACTAACAGAGAGAAAAAAGTTATAGCATAAGCTTTTGTAGACTTGGTCTACTTCCTCCATGCATCTGAGGAAGCAGACCAAGTCTACAAAAACTTATGCTACAAGTTCTTTCTCTCAGTCACAAAGATTCGACAAGACCCCCCTGCTTACGGATATTCTAGACTAACATGGCTATGGTCTTTAAAACTCTCCTCCGAAGAAATCTAACCAAGAAAATCCTATGACAGGGTAGCTGTAATTCAGAGGGCTTGTCTAGACAAGAAGATGTAATGTGGATTGCTGAGCATTAATATAAATTTGCAGCAGCATTCATTTGTCTCCACGATCCTTTGGCAAAATTGTTGGTATGTGAAGCTATCTATGTTTGAAGTTCACACACAGACATGACTGTGAATCAAGATGGTGGCTGGGAGTGAATTACCTTATTATTCTCAAGTTGTCACTATTGCACAATATTTTTTTTAACTGTAAATAGGTGTGCAAGTGCGACCTTCTGCTTTAAAAAAGCTGTTTGGTTGCCTCAGCACAGCGAAAAAGTGCATGATCGGCAGTGCAAAACTCCAAAATGGCACTTCCGGCCACTTCATTGCCAGCAAGCCTGCGCCCCCCCTCCGATCCGACCAATCAGCTTTCCACTTCTGCTCTTATCGAGGAATACACTATGCTGCAAATCAGTTGTCCAAACAAGCGGTAATGTGCATTTCCCCCATTTAAAAAAAAACAAACAAACAGAAAAAGTCACTCAGGCTTTTTTCCTGCAATTTTTGAAGTTTTTTTTTTGGGGGGGGGGCTCCTTCCGAATATGGCGAAACACCGCGGGATCTCATTGGAACTAAAGATATTCCCCTTGAATTCTATGAGGAGTATTTTCACCGTCTAGACAACCCGAGTTGACTTGACACAACAACAACATTGGACAACAGGCCACTTTGGAGGGACGGTGGACAGCAAGCCCAGCTCTACTGGTTTTTGGAGGGGGCTGCCATTTGGATCTTCCTCTCCCCACTAGTGGCCACTGTGCATGGTTATTACAGTTGGTCCTCTGTATCCACGGATTCTGCATCGTCCACGGATTCAACCATCCACATCCCTCTCCCCCCCAAAAAAGAAATAGAAAAAGGAAAACCGGATTATGCCATTTTATATAAGGGACACCATTTTACTATGCCACTGAATCTGTGCTCAAGTCCGTTCAGCAGTTCACCTACCTGGGAAGCATCATCTCCTCAGATGCCAAGATTGACAAAGAGATCGATCACAGATTAGCAAAGCATATAGTGCATTTGGAAGACTTCACAAAAGAGTCTGGAGCAATAAACACCTGAGGCAAAGCACAAAAATCAGTGTGTATAGAGCCATTGTACTGTCTATCCTCCTTTATGGATCTGAAACATGGGTCACCTATCGCCACCACCTACAACTCCACGAACGCTTTCATCAGCGCTGTCTACGCACAATCCTAAATATACACTGGACTGACTATGTGATGAATGTTGCTGTCCTTGAGCAAGCAGGGATCACCAGCATGGAGGCCAAGACATTGAGAACAAGCTGCGCTGGGCAGGGCACGTTTCTAGGATGGAGGACCATCGCCTCCCCAAAATAGTACTCTACGGTGAACTCGCCACGGGTCAGCGTAAGAGGGGCACTCCAAAAAAGCGATACAAAGACTCCCTGAAACAACATCTCAGGCTCGGCCAAATTGTTCCCCAACAGTGGGCCGCCCTGGCCTCACATTGGGAGGCATGGAGACACACTATCCACAATGCTGCAGCCTTATTTGAGAACTCACGCCGAACAAGTCTTGAAGAGAAACGACAATGCAGAAAGAATCACAATCCAAAAACACCACCGAAGGAGACCTTCTGCTGTGCTTTCTGCAACCGGACTTGTTTATCTCAGATTGGCCTTTTTAGTCATCAGCGTGCTTGCAGAAAGCGCGGGATGAGTCCTTCCTGAATCTTCATTTGCGAAGAAAAGCCAGAGAGTATATAATGGAACTTGAGCATCCTCAGATGTTGATATTCCACAGGGGGTCCTGGAACCAAACCAGAGCGGATACCAAGCACCCAGTGTACATTTTAATTTAAGTATGGGGCATGGGCAGGGGGATGTGTGATTCAATATGCTTATTTTCCTCTCCCACCCATGTCCTTTCCAGTTTATAAAGTGGTACATTTTTAGGCTTGTTTTCTCCTCTTTGCCCAGTATTTAGAGAACTTTATGAGCAAGAAGAGATGACACTGGTAAGAAATGATCACATCGCATCAACTTCAATTTTTGTACTTTATTTTTGTTTGACACAGAAACTCAAGGAAAAGAATCAAGCAAAGATTTTAAAACAATCTATATGAGCCACACTTCTCCATCTTCTCCCAAAGGATGCCACTGCACAAGCCTGAAAAATCTATGCCGGCAGCAGGCTGCACGCCCTCCTCAGTGGATGGACTCCGTGGGACCACAAGAGAGAGAGTCAGCTGGGGCAAATGGGCAAAGCAGCCTGGGATGGTTGGGAGCCATGGGGAGAAGGCAGCAAGATTGATGGTCTATACACTGGCTAATTGTTTCATCACCATTACACCTCCTGGTATAGAAGTGAGAAAAGATAATACTGTCCAGCTTTCCACAGCCCCTTTTCTAGACTTGGAAGGTGCTAGTGGGTGGCACATTTTAATAAAAGCTTGTTAAGACCACAGGCTGTAAGCTTTAAGGCAGTGATTCCCGAACTTTGGTCCTCCAGATGTTTTGGGCTTCAACTCCAGAAGCCTCAGCCAACTTGGTCAACTGTCAGGAAGTCTGGGAGCTGATGTCCAAAACACCTGGAGGGCCAAAGTGTGGGGACTGCTACTTTAAGGCCAGGAGGAAGGTTCCCTAGATGTTTTGGATTTCAGCTCCCAGAAGCCCCAGCCAGCATCACCAATGGCAAGGGATTATGGGAGCTGTAGTCCAGAACCTCTGGAGAGCCAACGTTCCCCAGGCCTGCAAACTTCCTGGAAATAAACTTGGCTTCTGTGTAAACACAGCGAGAATTGGATCGTTATCGCAACCAATTAGTCAACATGAACTTTATAGCACAGTTGGCTGCATGTTTACTCAGAATTAAGTCCCACTGAGTTTTATGGTGTTTATTCCCAGGTAAATGTTCTTAGGACTGCAGCTTTAAGTCCACATATCCTATTCTAGCTACATCTGTTAAGACAACTTTGTGATCTGAACAATACTATGCTGATGTTACGTAGAGGGCAGGATTATAACTAGCCATTCATTTATCAGGGAAGGCTTGACTCTTATGGGCATATTTCTTTTATGTTTTAAATCCATTTTTGGTTTAAGAGGGAGAGAATGAAAACAAAAAACTAAAGATGCCCTTTAGTTTCTAGCAATCAATGATATAATGTTTGGTGACATCAAATCACAAGTTCACCTCCTTCAAACAGGTCCCTTGATGAGCAAATGCAAATTTATTTGGTGAGATTAAGGGCAAACAGTATATTAAAAAAACTCTTTCAATTTTTGGCAGTCCAAATTAAACACTCTTCCAAAACAGGAAACCAAACTGCAAACCAACTAAAGCAATTCCCAGAAGGCCAACGTAACTGAGATACAATACTTATCTAGTCTCCAAGGCTATCAATGGCTATTAGCCACACACATGGCTATGTATTACCTCTAGCGGTTTCAAAGGCAGGATGAGTCTCCATACCAGTTGCTGGGGAACCTGAGCAGGAGGGTCTTATTGGACTCATGACCTGCTTACGGGCTTCCCACTGGGACAACTGGTTGGCCACTGGGGGAACAGAACATTGGACTGGGTAGACCCTTAGTCTGATCCAAAATGGCTGATCTCATATTCAAGAAAAGGTGCCCCTCTCCCAGGCTACCTTTGGGCCAGTTCTGTGGCCAATACAAACGGGGCAGAACCAACTGGGGTGGCTACCAATGGCAGGATTTCCTCCTGGGCCACAGTACAGTTAGAACACAATACATTTGCAACCCTACATGTTAGCACCACCCCCATCTGATGCCAACAGTGGGTTGTGACACTGCTTAAAAAGCGATACACTTTTTAAAAACCTGCAAGTTGAATTTAAAGAGGTATTTAATGTCCTCAGGACTAATCTGGTCCTGACACCCCGGCACTGAGGGTCAGGTCTAAAGTGGCCAAGTCAAAAGCATCTTAGGCCCTGAGATAGCAGGGCATGATTTTGAGATGTGGGGATGGCCCCTGTTGATGTCACTAATTCAGAGAAACATGAAAATGGTTTTGCAGGCTCTGCATTAAATGGCAGGGGGCACACTTCTCCAAACTGTTTTTACATCTTTCCAAGCACTACTTTTAAGAACACCTAGGAATGTAGTCCAACCAAGGAGAGTTTTCTAAGCTCTCCTTTGAACAGAAGGCAGTAGCTGTGGGGACCAGGAATTTCCAAGGCAATGCTCTTATCCTGAAATTCCTTCCCCAGGAACAGAGAAAAGGAACCAGACCCTGAGATCTAGGAAACTTGGGACCCATTCACACTATGCCATTATAGCGTTATGATTCCACTTTAACTGGTGCAGCAACAACCTATGGAATTCTGGGGTTTTTAGTTAGGGAGGGACATTTAAAATTCTCAACCAGAGAGCCCTAGTGCTTCGCCCAAATTACAAGTCCAAAGATTCCATAGGAAGGAATCCTGGGAGTTAAAGTGGAATCATAGCGCTATACTCTAATTGTGTAGTGTGAAAGGGTCCCTAGTGAGGTCAGTTATTATTATTCTTTGTTGCTAGCTAATTTTGATCTTTGCTATTTTCTTCTTAATGCTCCATGTTAGATTACTCTGTTACAACTGAGAGAAATCTGCTAATGGATTGTTTCATTTCATTGGGTTGGAAGCAGATGTAGATCCGCTGAAATCAATGGGACTCAAATTCATCGTGCCTAGCTTCACTTCCCTTAAAAGCAATGGGACTACTCTAAGTATGACTAAATCTGGCTCCAATTCACTCTCCTACTAAATTTCTGTTCTAGAGTGGTATGATGAATGGCAAGTTTTGTTTAATTCAAATGTGTGTGACTGAGTTAAGGAAAGGATCTAAATAATTTTCCCATGTGCTAATTCAAATATCCATTTGCTATTTAAGTGCAAGCTGGCTGGGACATGATCCACTGGGTAGGAGTCCCAAATTGTACACCAGCAGGAGAGTCCTACAGATGCCTATGCCAAAGAAAGTACTATTGAATTCAATGATGCTTAGGCCCAGGGAAATGGGGACAGCACTGCAACCTAAACAAAACTGGAATTATCTTATACAATGACAGTTTTTAATCCATGAACTACTACAAGTTAGAACGGCTTTTCCAAGGGTTTAGAAACAAGAGGGTGTCTCCCTGCTCCATCCTGTTGAGGAGAAGCTTTAAGACAGTGAAACTTTTACTTATAGAGCTCTAGATACATGTCAGGTTGGTTCTGTGTGGGGGGAAAATAGTGCAACTGAAGTTTTTCTTACTGCAGCAGGCTACAGACATTCAGACTGAGGGTGAGTTCAGGGCTGGCTCAAAATGCCCTGGAGCAACCCAAATAGGGTGGCCAGTGAGGCAGTTTGTGAGCAGAGTCTGACGCTTCCAAGATCCCTTACAAAAATTATGCCTCATCACTGCAAAGGGATCCTGAGGCAGAACTCTTCGCTTGTGCAAGGCAGCCCCTGGAGACAGCAAAACACCACGTGCTGACCCCGGGGGAGGGGGGATTGTGTGCGTTCGGTCACCTAAGAGTGGCATCTTTCGCTTGACTACTTGGTGAGACAACTCGCCCATTGCCACAGATCAAAGCTTCATCACTGTGGGATGGCCGGTTCAGTTAGCACTGGACAGTGCCTTGAGGCATGAATGAGACTGACATTAACTGGGCACAGTCATGTGCGGGGTGAAAACCCACATTTAATTTTGCTGGGGTGACCATTGATTTTGGCAAACATGTGCAATTTGACATTCAATGTGCTTTATAAGGTGTTGCTTTATGCACTCGGAACTCTAAGAATCAGGAAATTACTAGGGTTGGGGTTGGGGATTAGGTTGAGTGTGTAACCAGGGACTGTGTGTGCGTTCATGCCTCAGAGACCTCTAAAAGTACAGAAGGAAACTGTGCTGTGTAATATTGGCCTTTCTCATTGGCAGGTAGCATGAAGCCTCGGGATTGGCCCAAGCTTGGCATAAAACTAAAGTGCCTGAGCAGAGGTGCTTTACTTTCTGTAATTCCAATTCTGTTTAAAAGGCTGACATGTTTCTGGTTTTGGTTGTCTTCATTCTGCATTGGAATCCAGACAGGGTTGTGGGAAATGCAGTGTCCTTCCCACTCAAGTTTGGCAGCATGTCTTGGGAAAGTTAACCTTCTAGGACTACAAGTCCCAGAATCCCACAGCCAGCATTGCCTACTGGGTCAACTTACTCAAGATTCTGGGAGTTATAATCCAAAAAGGAACTTTTCCCCAAGCTCTATTTAGCAAATTCTCCTCTTAAGCTGAGAGTCTCTTTCGCCCTGCCTTGGTCACACCTTGATCCTTGAAAAGTAGAAATGCCAATGCCTGAACTAGAGGAGGTTGGCATGCAAGCTTAGG
Source organism: Gambelia wislizenii (assembly GCA_030847615.1). NCBI lineage: Eukaryota > Metazoa > Chordata > Lepidosauria > Squamata > Crotaphytidae > Gambelia > Gambelia wislizenii. The sequence continues at coordinate 4,790,681 of JAUMIR010000012.1, forward strand.
GCTCTCTTCTCATGCAGCAACGGAGGCAACCCTACCACAGGAAGCAGCGGTAAGGAGCAACACAGGGCTTCTGTCCAGGAAAAAAAGAAAGGAAACCGTTCACTTCCACAGCTCCCTTCCTGATGAAACCACAAAGCACCATCCGACACACGTGGGGTGGAGCATGAGATGTCTAGCAACATGCAAGGGACTCTCACAGAGGCAAGATGGGAGATTCTTGTCAGGGAAGCATTAAGAGCTGAAGCGGAAAGGGTGACAGCTACAAGTCCTCTTCCCAAGCAGATGCAAAGAGGAGACAATGAGGCTGAGGCCAAGAGACTGACCCACAAAGACTCGCATGGTGCGGTGACCCCATCCAGTGGTCCTCCATGAGCCAAAACCCTGACCTGTGCATGTCTGTACAGCTGTCTGGCTGGGCTGGAGGAAACTTTGCCCAGCTCACATCCATCGGACAGAGAATCCCTGGCTAAGGTTGAGCTGTAGGTCACTCACAGTAAGAACCTACAAGAAGGAGTCGAAAAGAGAAGTCAGTAACTGGGTGGGGCCATGATTTCATTTCACTGGCTGCCATTCTGATTGGGACTCAGCGCCTTCGTGAATGGCCTCGTGTGCGTGCAAAACTGAATTGAGTCATTTTACGACCACCATATTCACCTAGATGCTGATGTGATGTTAAGATATACAGAAGTCTGTTGTGTAATGGGACCCAGTGGAGTGACTGATGCAACAAGGCCCAATGGCACAATGGGCACCGATGCGCATCAAGGTGCTCTCCCATGTTCATCTAGTCACTGGATAGAAAATGCTGGAGCACAACACAAGTGTCCAATGTGCATTGGAGCACCCTTGCCAATGCCCACATGCATATCCTTGCAAATTGATTAATAGGGTTTTGTTGCATTTCAGCAACGTAGCTCCAATTTGTAAAGTTACAAAATTTAGACTGTGATGTAGGATCTCAACCCTTATTTACACTTCAGCTTCTTAAATCCTCTGTGTTCTTCTTGCAATAATGAAAAGTAATCTAACAGAAAGCCAGCATGGTATAGTGGCTTAAGCGTTGGACTAGGGCTCTGGGAGATCAGGGTTCGAATCTCCGCTCAGCCGCTGAAACTCACTGGATGGCCTTGGGCAAGTCACACTCTCTCAGCCTCAGAGGAAGGCAATGGTGGCAAAATCTTGCCAAAAAAACCCTAGGAGAGGATTGCCCATGACAGTGTCAACTTGAAGACACATAACAACAACAATCTAACAATGGCCTAAATTGTGGGAGATGCCCTCCAGGTATTGTTGGACTATAAGTCTCAGTAGCCCTTGCCCACATAGCCAATGGTGAGGAATGATGGGAGTTGAAATCCAACAACAACTGGAGAGCTGCAGGATTCCTGCCCCGGCCTCAATCCAATTGCTAGTTGCAACTAGAGTAGAACCACTGAATCAACTGAACTTACATAAGTGTGAACTTAGCAAGTTCCCAGTGCATCTCCTCTCATTGAGACTAGCAGTTGGATTTAGGTCAAAATGGACAAATATTTTTGGAAGACAAAAACACATTTCCTTTTTTCAAAAAAATTGGATCCTTGCTTCACTAGCAGAGCCTACGAATCTTTCCTGGTGTGGCTGGAAGAAGCAATTCTACATCAGGCCCCTCTTGGCAACATATTGAAATCCAAGGTGCCAGCACAGGAAAGACTCTGTCCCTTGATCCTACTTGCCACACATTGTGAGCTGTCAGCTGGTTACCTGATTTGTCAAATAGCTGAAGGGCCACTCCTTCCCATTAACAGTAACGGTCTTTGGCTCTTCCCAGACTCCGTAGACAGTCAGTATGTCCACAGTGACGTAGGTGGCTTCCACATTGGAATGCAGGACGGCAGAAGTGAAGGTGTTCTAGAAAAAAGAGAAATATGGTGGGGTGAGGGTGAGTTCAGACAAACAGGGGAGATAAAATTTACCAAAGGCGACCTAGATGTTGTGGTGATGTTATCAGTTCTTCCCTTTCTCCCCCTTGCCTTGTTACTAACATGCCACCCCCATCTCCCACCCGTGTCCTTTAAAAAAAATCAAACTCAGTCCAGCCATTATTTTATTCCCAGTTTTGTTTTCCTTTCAAAGATGTTTCAACCATTGTCTCCCAAAACAGTGACAATGGAAATCTCTGTTCCTTCCCATACCTACACATTGATATAGTGTCACATTGAGGATGGAGCAAGCTTGTTTTCTGCTGCTCCAGAGACTAGAACACGGAGCAATGGATGCAAGCTCCAGGAACAGAGATTCCACCTCAACATTAGGAGGAACTTTTTGACAGTAAGAGCTGTTCGGCAGTGGAATGCACTCCCTCGGAGTGTGGTGGGGTCTCCTTCCTTGGAGGTCTTTAAACAGAGGCTGGATTGCCATCTGTCGGGGATGCTTTGATCAAGATTTCCTGCGTGGCAGAATGGGGTTGGACTGGATGACCCTCGTGGTCTCTTCCAACTCTGCAATTCTATGATTCTACACACATGGTAAATAAAGGGTACTTATTTTATTTCTGTTCATTAGAATATTTATATCCCAACCTCTGTCATGAGATCTCAGGGCAGTGTACAAGAAAAATCAATATAAGCCAATGAAAACTTTTTAAAACAGTTAAAAAAAAACCAATTCAAATAGACATGAAAACCCACTGGGTGACCTTGGGCAAATCACACACTCTCAGCCTCAGAAAACCCTGTGATAGTGTCACCATAAGTTGGAAGTGATTTGAAGGTGCACACAGCAGCAACAACACAAACAGATTAAACCAATTGACAAGATTAAGGAAGTTAAAGCAATTTAATACTAAGTGCATAAATATTTTGCAGTAAATCAGTTACGCCCCATAAGCTTTTGTGAATAGCTAAGTTTTTATGGAATCTTGGAACCTGTAGTTTGGGGGAGGAACTCAAGTACTCTGCTTAGTAATTCTAAATGTCTCCCCCACTTGAACTGCCGATCGCAGCATTTCAGAGGACAGAATCATGGCAGTTAAAGTGGAATAATAGTGCTATATAGTGTTAATGAGCCCTCTGATGCCAGAACAAGTGGCCATCATGACCAATTGCCACTGCCTGTGTTATTCATGTTGTAATGGAGCAGAAGAGCTAGCTCTTCTTCCTACCTGTGTGACGTTGAACACTAGGTACGAATAGTCACCCTTCGCAAAGGCATCCAAGCTTTCGCCATCATCCCAGTAAAGATCTCCCCAAGCGTTGGCATTCTGTGACAAGGCCGCAATCAGGCGCAGGGGATTCCTACGGCTCACTAAAGTACAGCATCCTGGTTTCTGGAAGATGAAGGAATAAGTGTGTGAATTTGGGGCTCAACCAAGAGTAGCCCTGTTCGGATGGAGGAATGGAGAAAGCAAAAGGAGTAGCACAAAACAGACTTCAATAAGACCCGCATCAGTGTAATAAAACAGGATGCTGTAATGCACTGGGACCCCAGGCACATGGCAGAGCCTACCTTAGCATGTGAACTGCTGCCCTTGGCTCTGGAACTCCCTTCCAAGGGAGGTCAGGGTGCCCTACTTCCTGCCCTTCTGCTGGCAGGCAATACTTTTTTTTTATTCCAATAGGCTTTTGAGAACTGAATGATTTTAAAGAAGGAATTTTTAAGAACATGCTGTGGGGATTTTTTACTCAGTTCTACAGTTTTTAAACTGCCTTTTAATCATTTTTACTGTATGCTTTAAATTATTTTTGATACAGCCAGCATGTTGTGGTGGTTTGAGTGTTCAACTAGGACTCCAGGAGGCCAGGGTTCAAATCCCTGCTCAGCCATAGAAACCCACCAGATGATCTTGGGCAAGTCTCACTCTCTTAGCCTCAGAGGAAGGCAATGTTGGCAAAGCCTCCTCAGAACACATCTGGCCAAGAAAACCCTGGAGAATGTTTCCATACGTTGGAGTTGAGTTGAAAGCACATTTAACAAGAACAACTGAAGTTGTCTTTAATGTTATGGATCATTTAATTACATTTTAGTTGTTTCAATTATATTGATTTGTCTTAATCTGTAAACTGACTTGAGTCCCAGGGGGGGGGGTTTGGAGGGGGGGGAGTGATTTATAAGAAAAGTTAATAACAATGCAATGTTCCATGCTTGTTGATAAGGATAAAAACAACAATCAGGGAATCACATATTGTATTCTAAACTCCTTGAAAATCTCCTTGTACAGGCCAAAAAAGTTATTGAGCCCAACTGGAAAATATCAGAGGTGGATAACCAATGACCCTCCACATGTTGTTGGACTACAATACCCATCAGCCCTCACCAGCACAGCCAATGATAACAGATGATGAGAGAAGCAATCCAACATCTAGATGGCCCCAAGTCACCCATCCCAGTAATAAATTAACAGCCACCTGGAGTCTTATGTTTCATTGACAATAGTTACACAGCGGAGGGATTTATTTAGGAGTCTGCCACTCTGATCTCCTTGTGACATACTGGAGAGCAGTACAAATCCTGTTTTACAAGTGAGAATGTGTCAGGATGACCTGGGAAGGCTCAGGCAAAGACCTAAAGGCAGAAGGGAGATGCTTCAAAGAGGAATATGAAAGGAACATCTATTCGCACTCCATCTCAGCATATCTTATTGCTTTATTTATTCCATCATGCCTTGGTCTCAGTGGCTGGTGAGAGGCCCTCCCAATCCCTGCCCATGGTGACTGGGGCTGATGGGAGTTACAGTCCCAAAAGCAGATGGCTACCTACTGGAGACTCTTACCAAAAAGCTATAACTCAAAGATCCTCATTTCTCCATGACCTCTTCCTACTCCCCTGCGGAGATAGCAGAAGGTTCTCTAGGAGCTGATCCATGCCAAGCTGTTTGAGAATGAATTTAACAGCCAAAGATGATAAAGCTCACAGGTCTTACCTGGGTTGGAAGAATGGTCCCTTCACGCACATGCACGTTGATGTGATCCAGTGGAGCCGCCATTTTCAAGTTTTCCCCGCTGCTGTTCACCAAAGAGCCCTGCAGGGGGAAGCCACCAAGCCAAACAATCAAAAGTTACCAATCTACTCAGAGCCTCAAGTCACTGTACCACCGACAGAGCTTGGAAAAGTTAACTTTTCTGGACTACCACCTCCCAGAATCCCCCAAGGAGTTGTAGTCCCAAACTAACCTTTTCACACTGTGATATCACCCACAATCCTCCTACCTACAACCCAACTAGAACTTGGTGACTCCAACAGATAGTTCATGCATTTTTTGGAGGATCTTGGGAACTGTAATCCTAAAATTAATGTTTCAAGCTCTGAATCCAGCCCTGTTCCTCCCATCTACAACCCATCTAAAAGTCTAGGTTACTACCTGTCATGTTAGGGCCATAAACAAGCAATAAGTGTCCGAAGTGATCACATCTCCACAGTTTGGGCAACCAGCAGGATCAAAGCAGAGAAGCCAGACCACCACAGCCTTACCGTGTAGTAGTCGTACCACACGCCTCTGGGGAAGTAACCAATCACCCAGTCCACACCAGGGTCCAGCACTGGTGTCACCAGCAGGCCACGTCCCCAGAGAAACTGCTTGTCTATGGTGTAGGTGGCCATGTCCTTTGGGAACCTAGAACAAGGAGCAGCACAATCCCATGAGCTTCAGGACAAACTGACAGATAGAACATACCCTGACACAAAGTTCCTACTCTGCCTACATGTCACAGGTCCATGTGAAACAATGAAGGAGGTTGTAGGACTGGATTAAACCTTATGTTAAATAAGCTTTAGCACGGGGCCCTTTGCTCTCCTTCCATCAGCATAGCCCACGTTCCAATCTTTGGAGGAATGGACCCACGTTCCAATCTTTCCCCTTTTTTCCCAAAGTCCAGAGGCAATCCTATGACACTTCCCCAGTATTGGGTCAGAACATGTGTCCATGTAACCCTGCTCCTGTCCTGGCCTATTTCTTGTGAATCTCCAGGACGTAGCCACAACATTTAAACCCAGAGCAGGCAGTGATGTCTTTCCCCTTTGTCCTGGGAGTTTCCCACGGCTGTATCCATTGATTCAGTTGTTGCTGTCATTGTTGTTGTTGTTGCTGCTGCCATTTTATTCATTTATATCCTGACTCTCTCATAATAATGGGACACAAGGTGGCTTGCAACATATTCAAAAACAATCCAATTAAAAATTCTACAAAATGTCAATAAAAGTATAAACATAAGCTTGTTTAAAAGAGAATTAAACACTTGATGAAGTTAAGAATGTTAAAATTTATTTTTAAAAGTTTTATATATACCAAAGAATGTTTTGACTTGCTGGACAAAAGTACTGTAAGGATGGAGCCATCCTGGTCTCCCTCAGGAGGGAGTCCAAAGTCTAGGAGCAGCCACCGAGAAGGTCCTCCCCCTTGTTTCCAGCAAATGAGCCGGAGAAGGTGGTAGGACAGAGAGAAGTGCCTCTACAGAAGGTCTTCGAGCTCTGGTGGGCTCATAAAGGGAGATACGGTCCTTCAAACAGACTGGACCCAAGCTGAATAGGGTTTTATAGGTCATAACCAGCACTCCGAATTATGCTCAGAGTCTTCCTATACTTCTGGCTGGTCCCACTGATGATGTGTGGAGTGGGAGCGTGACCTTTGCCAGGAGGTGCTCCTTCCTGCACGACTGTTTTGTTAACCAGACTTAACATTTCTTCCCCCTCCCCATTTCATTTAGAATTACAATACTACAGTGGATAGTACTGCAGCAATATGACTGTAACAAAAATCTTTTTAAAAAATTAAATGTGAAAGAAAGGGAACGTGGTCATTGGAGGAGCATGAGCAAAAGGAAATGATGGAGAGAGAAGAAACTCCAACCATACTCCCATTACCCACATCACAAACTAGGAGGAAAAAAAGAGTGGATGAAACCCACCAGCCATATTTATTGTATGAGTAGATGCAGGAGTGGCAACAACTGTTAAAAGGTGCAAAATCCAGAAAAAGAATAGGTGGACATCTATGGGAACTATTGGACTATCAGGACAAGCCCTATGCAGAAGACTTAAGAAAAATCAAATCATTTTTACTTGTCAAGCATTTGAGATAAGAAACAAAACCAGTCCTGATTTTGAGATTGAATTAAGGGCTCATTCAGAAAGGAAAAATGTCTCTGAAGTATGGAGAGTTTCCAGTTCTTTTTTTACCTGCATTTTCCCAAGTTTGTATCCAAACTCTTTCCCGAAATATTCCAGGTGTCCCTCACTGCCCCCTCCCTTGTGTTCTTCTGACTCCCCTTCCCACTGATCACGTGTCACATCTAGACTCACCCAACATTTCAGAAACTGATTTTTTGCCAATTTCCACAAAGCCTTCTTTATTTTTATTCAAGCGTTCTAGTCAAAAGTGCTAAAGTGCTTTAGCAATATTAAACTACCTAAGCATTAGGATCATTTTGCTTTAGTGCAGACATTCTTTTTTTCTTTTGCTTGATCTCTGTTGAATCTGTGTCCCAGAAACATTAGCTGTGTTTATTGATGGTGGCTTTCTCAGCTATATCAAACAGACAACCAACCAGAGATACATTTCGTTCTAGAAAATATTGGATTAATTTAAACTGGCCTGGGAAGCAGGAATGAAAAGTCCTTGATAATACTGAGAGTTCCCAGGAAATGCTTTGGGACAAAGAAAACGTCATGTGGATCTCCAAAATAAAATCAGTTTCTACAAGAACAAAACCCGGGACCTTTCAGACATTTCACCCTCCCACCCCACTTGTCTGGAGAGGCTCTAGGACAACACTTTTTTTTGTGAGCTGTCTCAAATGATCATCCAATTACTTACTCAAAAAACAGAGGTCGAGCCACGGTGTCCCCTTGCAGGTGAGCCCGATGGAAAAGGGAATAGAGGTATGGCAGCAGGCTGTAGCGGACTTCCAAGGCCTCTTTCATGGCAGTCCGCCCTGCAGGGCTAAACGCTGGGGGATCCTGAGCCTGGCAGGAGGACAAGACCATCTTGAATGAAGGCAAGCAGGGGAAAAAACACTGGACCAGCTTTTCCTGAGCACACCCCCTGAAGGCATTGGGCTAGTTATTTATTTATTAAAATAATTACAATCTGCCCCATATCAAAATGATCTCAGGGCAGCTTATAAATAACATTAAAACAACAAGTTAAGCAGCTCAAAACATGAAAAATAATTTAAATAAGCTAAAAATGTATTAAACATCACAATGAGTTAAAATCAGATTTAAAAGTTTTTAAAACTATGTAACATCAGCATTTAGGAAGAACTAACAAGGCCCAAAGGCCTTCAGGGACAGCCAGGTTTTAACCTGGTGCCTAAATAAAACGAGTGCTGGGGCCAATCGGGACGCCAAGGGGAGAGCATTCCACAGTTGGGGCACTACAGATGAGAAGGCCTATCCTAAGTCCCGAAACAGTGTGTTGACTGGCGGGATACAGAAGAGGAACCCCCAGCAGACCTCAGTCCTTGGGCAGGTACACACAGGGAATGACACTTGTTCAAGTAACTTCCATCGTTCCTGACCAGCACCTGTGCTGGTGGAAATGATGGCTGTGTAGTCTAACAAGCCCCAAGGGTGGTTGGGGAAGGCTGAGTCAATGAAGACAAACAATGAAGACACGAATGCATCATCATCATCATCATCATCATCACCACCACCACTGCCACCACTACTATTATTGCTGATATATTTACAGTCGGACCCACGGGGCTTCAGTTTTCGGACTCCAAGGATAACAGTCAATGCCGTTGAAAATAATGGGACTTCCGGTTTAAAATACAGTAGGATCCCCGTATCTGTGGGGGATTGGTTCCAGGGAGCCCCCATTGCCATTCCCGCCACTGTCAGCTATCCCGGGGGCCAAAGGAGAAGGGAGGAAGAACTCCTCCTCCTCTCCCTTGAACCCCCCATCCCAGGGGAAAGGAGGGGGCAGGCTAGATCCCTTCAACGCCCCCCTGCCATCATCATCCCCCCTCCCCGCTGTGACCAGAGCTCTCTCAGGGAAAGGAAGGGGGCAGGAGCTCCCTCCCCCCTCCCTTCACCCCTGCCGCAACTGGAGCTCTCTCAGGGGGAAGGGAGGGGACAGGCTAGATCCCTCCTCCCCCCTCCCGCCATTGCCCCCCAGCCACAAACAGAGCTCTCCCAGGGGAAGGGAGAGTGCAGGAGATCCCTCCTCCCGCCATCGCCAACCTTGGATAATTGAATCAGTGGTTGGTAAATCAGCAGATGTGGGGGGGGGGAGTGCTACTGTACCATAGAGTTGCCTTGGAGGACTTAGGGTACGGCTATACGATCATAAAAAAAATCCGTATGGGGGGCAAAAAATGTATGCATATGAACCGGCTATACGATTTTTAACCCCCCTGAACTCTGTATGACTCCCTCTTCCCGAAGCTGGCTGGAGCGAGCAAGCCAAGCGGCAGTTTTAAATCTCCCGCCGCTTTTTTTTTTTTTTAATTTCCTGATTTGCGGACAGTCGGTTTTCCATATTTACAATATAAAATAAAAATAAATAAACATATAAATTCACGGACTTACGGGACACTCGCTAACCGGGAAACCATCATGGCGGCCGCTCCCAATTCCCCTCCGTGCTAGCCCCGCCCCCTCTACTTGGCCAGCCAATCAGATTACCCTGCTTGTTCGTATGTGTGCGAACGGACCGTACAGACCTGTCAGCCATCCGAACGGCATACGGATTTCTCTTCACAATCCACTTTCCCTCCCAAATGCTGCATATGTGTATTTCAGGGTGGAAAACCGGGGGCCCCCTCTTTTGCATTCATGTGCATCCGAACGGCCGTTTGTACCGAAGTGCGAACTTCCACACGCCGTACGTATTATTTAAATCATGTAGACGGGACCTTAGAAAATGTCCATAAAGGATGCCTCTCAGGGCATTTTCTAGGAAGACTCTATAGTATGTGGTTTTTTTGTGTGTGCCCCACAGATCACTGAAACTGCAGATATTGGGTACGCAGATACGGGGGCGGGGTCCGACTGTATTTATAATCTACCTTTTTCCCAGTTGGGGGCTCAAACCAGCTTACAACAGATTTTTAAAAATAGTTAAGAATTCACAAAACACAAAAGTTAAAAAGTTATTAAACTATATTAAAAAACAGTTAAAAACATAAACCATAAAAAGCACAACAGCACAACAAAAACAACAAACAGTACACAGTTCAGAGAAAAGAAACTTGTCTATAGCTTGCCCCCTCCCCCTGTATCTATGGGGGATATGTTCCTGCACTTACTGTGTATAAATAGCAAACCCTATTAAAATAAAGGACTTCCTGTACAAACATACCATAGAGTTGCATTGGAGGACCTAGAGATGCCTAGAGAGGATGCCTTTCTAGGTGTTTTCCAGCATGACTTTGGCATGTATTTCTCTTTTGTGTCCCACAGATAACTGCATATTGCTTCTGCAGATACAGGCGGGCAACCTGTAATAGGAATCTGAACTGGACGCCCTTTTCTCCCAGCACTTAATTTCTCCCCACAAGTTTATTCTGATATAATATTTGGCATAAGATATAGCTGAGCAGGACAAGTATATTTATAAAGTAGCAAACTGGATGGCTCTGTTACCCATATTGTAAAGAGAGACTCCATGTTGTGTCTCTGCATGAGTACACCCAGGTCAGAGACTCAAACAGAGTCACACCTCCAAAAATAGGTAAGCCATAATCTTACCCATCCTTTTGCGTGCCAATGAAGCCAGTCTCCAGTTCTGGGTGGAACATATGTAGATTTTTGTTAAGAAAAACAACGATTTAACACACATTTTTGCATCCTCCTGCAAATTTTAACTTGGGAGAGGTGGGAGTCAGCTCTGATGTTTGTGAAAACCCTTTACACACACAGAAAAAGGACAAAGGAAGAGCCCTCCCCCCCTCCTTACCGCTGCTTTACCTTCTCATTTTGGGTGTTGTGGTTTCGGGAAAAGGGATAAAATGCCCCTAGCTGCGTCCAGCGAGTGCACAGCTCCTCGGAGGTAGAACCAGAGAAGCCACAGATATCCGCCCCAACCAAGGGGATCCCAAAGAGGCTGAAACTCAGCATCCCTGAAGCATTTTTAGGTGGAAGAAAAAGGGGTCAGAGAGACCTGGCAACTCATGCTCAGGCGACTTCCTGACTGCATTCCCGCAAGATGTCCCAGATACATACCAGGGATGGACCAGGCCATGTCCTTCCAATTGCTCCGGTTGTCGCCAAGCCAGTGTCCCGAATATTTACCCTGGCTTGGAAAAGTCGAGCGGGAGATGATGAAAGGCCGCTTCCCCCGGATTTTAATCAGAGCACTGGAAGAACAACAAAATGTAGTTGGTTAGTAAAAATAAATAATTAGATAAATAGATAAATAAATAAATATTTTAAGCACTGGGGAGACACCTCCAATCCCTTCTCAAGCTATATCACACCCTAGTGGCTGCCATTTTTTTTACAGCCAGAAGTGATATTCTGATCACCTCCTGTTACTTTAGGGCTGGATTTTTTAAAAAATGTTTATTTTTTTCTGCTAGCTGATTTGGGGAGCCATGGGAAACACAGTAACCCCCTCCCACTACCAAAAGGTTGCATATAATGTGTGGACTACACAATTCCCAATGCAGACTCACTACACACTTATAGCACTTTGAAGCTGCTTTAACTGCACAGCTCCATCCTATCAAATCCTGAGATTTGCAGGAGTATTTAGAATTATAAAAGTAAAGAGACTGAAATAGTTCAAGATTTTCCACACCTTGGCTCAGTCATTAATCAGAATGGAGATTGCAGTCAAGAAATCAGAAGAAGACTAGAACTTGGAAAAGTAGCTATGAAGGAACTAGACAAGGCCTTGATATCAGTAAGGCCTTTGACAAGGTCCCCCATGGTATTCTTGCAAACAAGCTAGTAAAATGTGGTATAGACAACGCAAATATTAGGTGGATTTGTAATTGGTTGACCAACCAAACTCAGAAGGTGCTCACCAATGGCTCCTCTTCATCCTAGAGAGAAGTGACTAGTGGGGTGCCACAGGGTTCTGTTCTGGGTCCAGTGCTATTCAACATCTTTATCAATGACTTGGATGAGGGAATTAGGGGCATGCTTATCAAATTTGCATATGATACCAAATTAGGAGGGGTAGCTAATACCCCCCAGAGGACAGGATCAGAATTAAAAATGACCTTAACGAATTAGAAAGCTGGACCAAAACTAACAAAATGAATTCCAACAGGGAGAAATGTAGAGTACTACACTTAGGCAGAAAAAATGAAATGCAGAGATATAGAATGGGTGACACCTGGCTTGACAACAGTACATGCAAAAGGGATCTTGGTTGACCACAAACTGAACACGAGTCAGCAGTGTGATGCAGCAGCTAAAAAAAACCAATCCAATTCTAGGCTGTATCAATAGGAGTATAGTGTCTAGATCAAGGGAAGTAATCATACCACTCTATTCTGCTTTGGTCAGACCTCACCTGGAATACTGAGTCCAGTTCTGGGCACCACAATTCATGAAGGATGTTGACAAGCTGGAACATGTCCAGAGGAGGGCGACCAAAATGGTGGAAGGCCTGGAAGCCATTATGTCCTATGAGGAGCAGCTTAGGGAGCTGGGTATGTTTAGCCAGAAGGCAGTAGGAAAAGAGGAAGACCACATTCCAGATGGATAAACTCAATCAAGGAAGCCATGGCCCTGAGTCTGCACGATGTGAGAAGGGGTGCTGAGGATAGAGTGACTTGGAGGTCTCTCATTCCTTGGGCTGCCATAAGCTGAAGTCAACTTGACAGCAGTTAACAACAACAAATACCCTACAGGCACCAGATCCCGACTGATCCTGGAAGCTAATCAGGATCAGCCCTGGTTAGTACTTGGATGGGAGACTACCAATGAATACCAGGTGCTGTAGGCTATATTTCAGAAGAAAACACTGGCAAAAACACCTCTGAATACTGCTTGCCTGAGAAAACCCCATGAAAAATCCATGGGATTGCCATAAGTCAACATACATATATGAAGGTACATACACACATTTAGAATTCTAAGCCAGATAGCATTAGTGCCTCCCAAAACAGCATATCCCAAGATTCCATAGGATGTGGCCATGGCAACTGAAGTGGAATATAATTGTGTAGTGAAAGGGCCCTCAGACTGACTTTCTTCTTCCATTTCTTCTCCCGCTCCTTTTCCTCCTCCTCCTCGATTTATATCCTACCCCTTTTCATAATCTGGGACTCGAGGAATCTTACAAAAGTTAAAACCATTTATTTAGTAAGACAAGACAGAAAGGGATGCTTACTATCTGAAGCCGAGAAACCACTCTGAGCAACTTAAGCCCAGAAACCATTTCTGCACTGTTGACAACCCACAGACAAACTCATCCATGCACAAAGGGTCAGGGACCAGGACAGAGTTACCTAGCAGTAGCTTTGGCTTCCATCAGCCCATACAGGTTGTGAAGATTGTAGTGCACAGATGTACTTTGCCTAGCTGAGGTGCAGATGGTCTTGGCAGAAAGGACGCCTCCCAACACAGCTGACAGGAGACAGAGAAAAGCTGGTTAGCAGAGAGAAGAGGGGGGTTGACAGTTGTATGGTAGCAGCTGGTGGATTCCATGTCAGTGGGGTGACAAAAAGTTTTAATTCTGGTTTGTTGTTGTTGTGTGCCTTCAAGCCATCTCTGACTTATGGTGAACCTAAGGCAAACCCATCAAAGAGTTTTCTTGGCAAGATTTGTTCAGAGGCAATTTGCCACCCTGGCCTTCCTCTGAGGCTGAGAGAGTGTGACTGGCCCAAGGTCACTCACTGGGTTTCCATGGCTGAGTTGAGATTCGAACTCTGGTCTTCTGGAGCCTAGTCCTACATTCAAACCACCACACTATGCCAGCTCTCTTAGTTCTGGAAGTGTGCTTGTCGCACATTAAGCTAGCCTTGCTTTTAAATAGATATCCAAGGTACTGAACCCTCTGCCCCAAATTGGTTCACTATCTTGGACAACTTCTTTAAAAAGCAGCCTAAAACCAGAACAGATTCATCATCCCACTGGTGTGTGTGTGTGTGCGCGCGCGCATAGTGGAATTGGGGCAGGACTAATTTCTTGCTGGTCAAAGCCAGGAGTGATGTTATTGGCTCATCTCCCAGTGACTGTAGGATTAAAGTAACTGAGCTGTACCTGCTCAAAACCCAGGGGGATTTGATGTACACTTTCTTCTTACCAGGCACATATGGTGGGTTATCCAGTTCTCCTTGAGAACAGCCTTCCGATGAGCCATCCATGAAGTCAGATGGTTCATTCATGTCCTAAAGTAAAGATATCAGATTAAATGGCCCAATGGATTAAAATTGCCCAGTTCAAACTTCCAATCACTCAAAGCTAACCTTTCCTGCAGGCAACAAGATCCAACCTGAACCCAACAGAATCACTCTGATCACAAACAGTGCTCAGCAGTGCCATCCTGCCTTGTAGTACTATTGTTGTTGTTGTTTAAGGTTGATTTTTTTAAAAAAAAAGAGAGGAAGGCAAACTGTCCAATCCTCCTCCCCAAATCTCAGTCTCCCAGATGCCTTTGGCATAGGCCCTTGCTCTGCGTATCACATTGTGGCTAAATTCACACTGCACAATTATAGCAGTTTGGCACCACTTCAGCTTCCATAGCTCCATCCTGTGACCTGTAATTTGGCAAAGGACTTAAGAGTTCTCTGACAAGGGAGCTCTAATGCTGTAATTCAAGGGGCCTCATGAATTCCAAGTGTCTCATCAAACAAAAAAGCCCAGATTTTTGCAGGAATAGAGCCATGACAGTTAAAGTGACTATCAATAGGGTTTCCATACCCTGTTCCTAACAGAAGTGTGCAGAACTGAAATAATATATATTCTTTGCCCATTCACCTCTGCTTCTATGTCCCTCCCATTCATCTTTTCTTTTACCCTCTGGCAAATTTTACATTGCAGGTTCCTCAGGACAGGGACCTGTATCCTTAAGCCATAGGTGGCTGGCTACTACAAAAAATGCTAATTACGGACAATGAGGGTTGCAGTCTAACATATCTAGAAGATACCAGATTGGACAGGACAGCCTTGAAGTAATACAAATTATTTCCTATTTTTGATTTCCTGCCCATGTCAATTCACACTTACGTAATTCAGAAGCCAAGAAAAGTTAAGAAAAGACTCACGATCCAAACACCATCAAAAGGAACAAGGGAGTGGAAACGATTCAGATTCTCCAGCCACCACTGGTGGGTGTCCGGGTTAGAGAAGTCAGGGTAAGCAGTGAGACCAGGCCAGACCTAGCAGAAGAGGGTTTAAAGAAACAACAGCGCATGAATGTAACAGTGATAAAATTAAGAAAGCCTTGCAAATCTGGTGGATAAAATACAGAGGACCTTGCATCCTGCTAGCTCCCTGGCAAGAATGGGGGTGATGGGAGTTGCAGTATGAAACATCTGGAAAGCAGCAGGCTGAGGATAAGCTGATATAAGGTAACAAGTATTAGCTATACCAATATTTATATGGTTGTGTTTAATATTTATCTAACAGAAAACTTGGTATTAAGTCTTTTTCTATTTTTAATTTTTTTTATGTTAATTGTTTAGATTCAGTTTATATATGCATGTGTGTGTGTATATATATAAAATGTTTTAAGAAACTTTAAAAAGACACTTCTAGTTTTGTCCTCTCACCTTCCCTATCAGAGGCTCCCCTTGGGTGTTGTTGATGAATATGCCACGCTTCAAACCTTCATCGTAAGGCCAGTAAGAGCCAGGAGGCTGAGTGCTACTGATCCCAGGATCCTGGGAGAAAGAAAGGAAAAAGAGGATGAAGCCAGGATGAAGCTCATCATGATCTAAAGAATGTGGACACTAAGCCCTTGCACCCCACTGTCCTTTGGTCAACTGCTTGAAGTAGCCTTGTAAATAAGTGCATTAAAGTTACTAGCCTACAAAAGAAAATGATTACTAGAGGCTCTTTCCTACTTGGATTTGGAAACATTCCTTTTATGGACCACAATTCCCAGGATCCCCACTCAGCCTGGTTGGAGTGGTTCTGGGAGTTGTAGTTCAATTCCACCCTGTCTAGCCCCTCAGCTCTGCTCTTCTGTCAGTCCACTCATTCCCCAGGATGCCATTACACCCTTCTTCCTGTCTGCAGTTACCAGACTGGTGCCCAAACGTAAGGCTAGCTTGAGAGGGAATAAAAAGTAGTCTACCAGAATCATGACATAATATTGTCCATGTTTGTGAAGGTCTTCCACCAGCTGAGGAAGAGCGCCAAACTTCTGAGAGTCCATGGTGAAGTCCCGATAGCCATCCATGTAGTCAATGTCATTCCACTGGGCATCCTGTGGGGGGGGGGGAGAAGAAGAAAGAGAGTCGGGGGGGGGATCATAAAGTTGAAAACCATTTAGGCTGGATCCACAACAGCAAAATAATTCAGCTCCAGTTTCAGATTTCACCCCATTAATGCCACACTGATTTGTAATAATCCAGGCTCAACTTACATGAACAGTCAACACAAATTTTGCCCACCCAAATTCAAAACGGTACAAAGGGATGTTCCTACCAATCCCTTGCCATGCAGGAATACATAACTAAAGCACTCTTGAAAGATGCCCATACAACCATAGAAACAGTGTGACATAATAGTTGGTGTGTCAGACAAGGGATGGGAGAGACCCAGGTCCAAAACCAGACCTGACTTAGCCATGAGATGAGTCAAAGCTTATCAGAAACCAGACAGAAGTTAAGATCTAATGCTCTCTCTCTAACGTTCAAGAGAATGCACTACAGAATTCTAAGTGTCTCATCAGATTACAAATCCCAGGGCTCCATGGTAGTTAAAACAGAGTGATGATAGCCCTATAACTGTGCAGTTTGGATGTACCCTTTCCAAGCCCACAACCTGGGTATGTCAGGAGTTAAACCTTAGACTGGCTGTATCTGGAGGCTGTGATCTCCTATGCCAGCTAAAGCCATCACCTAAACTTTAGGACTGTGGAATCAGAGTCAGAAGCAATGTTAGGTGGATTCAGAGTCATGGTTGGTAGAAATGTACTCATTCTGACTCTGGCTTCAAAATGAAAACTTACAATATTACATCCCAGTTTTGTTTCATATTTACTTTCATGGAAATTTAAGGAAGTTTTCTTGTTCAGAAATTTTAATGAAACAAATGTATGTTATGTTCAATAGTCTATGTAGCCAGATGATTCATATGGTGATGATGAAATGCTTTGGGCTACCATTTTGTTACAGTAAATTTGTTACTACTACTTAATTTAGGTTTTCCATTTATGAAGCAGCTGGAGTTGGAGTATAGAAAAATAGAGGAGTCAGAGTCGAAGGTTTGGTGTACTGACTCCACAGCCCTGCTAAAATCTTGCACCCTTCTTCCCAGTCTCTGATGACAGATGATGGTTTTTGAGAGTACGTTTGTTTTTACCTGGGGGATCTGAAAATTCCTCATTGCTTTTACAGTCTCCCAGGTCTCGTTGCTTGTCCCATAGCCCCAGCGGCAGAGGTGAAAGCCCAGACCCCAATAAGGAGGCATGGCCGGGAAGCCTGAAACAAAAATGGAGGGTGTTTTGTGCAGGGGGCTTTCAACCTAACTACTGTTTGGACTGCGGCTCCCCAAATCCCCGATCAGGGATGTCCCATTGGGCTAAGGGATTTGCCAGGTTGTAGCCCTTGAAAGTCACTTTTCAAAAGTCTGGCTTCAGTTCAGAGCAGTCACCCCACCACTCTTGCCATGGGTCAGTCTTCTTGTGCATTTGCCAGGCCAAACGGTATGTGGTGATACATTATTTCCTAGCAGTCAAGAAAGGAACATCCTTTGGATTAAGCAAGTGGGAGAAGCCACAGCTGGAAATGAATGCATCACAGGTAAGACCAACATTTCCTTTCTCAGCACTGAGGAGAAGCCACAGCTGGAAATGAATGCATCACAGGTAAGACCAACATTTCCTTTCTCAGCACTGAAAGAAGGAACATCCTTTGGATGTGTTACTTCTCTCATTCATTCCATCCAAAGGAGGTTCCTTCTTTCATGCTGGAAATGAGCACATCATAGCTGAGAACAATGTTTCTTTTAAAAACAAAAACAAAAATAGTGATGAGACAAGCTTTGCATGATTGATTTCCCCACAGTCAAAAATCACACATACAAAAAAATTACCTGGAAAAAATTCAGGTTTTGAAGGGAGAATCTGGGTTGTCTTGGGGTGTTTCCAAGGCAACAAAACTTAAGCTAGAGGCCATATGTGGCCTCTGAGCTGCATTTCCCTATCCCTCCTGTAAAGAGTCTGCACAAACTGGACCACTCAGCTGACCTGTCCTGTCATAGAATCATAGAATTGCAGAGTTGGAAGAGACCACGAGGGCCATCCAGTCCAACCCCCTGCCACGCAGGAAATCACGATCAAAGCATCCCCGACAAATGGCCATCCAGCCTCTGTTTGAAGACCTCCAAGGAAGGAGACCCCACCACACTCCGAGGGAGTGTGTTCCACCGCCGAACAGCTCTTACTGTCAAAAAGATCCTCCTAATGTTGAGGTGGAATCTCTGTTCCTGGAGCTTGCACCCATTGCTCCATGTTCCAGTCTCTGGAGCAGCAGAAAACAAGCCTGCTCCATCCTCAGCGTGACACTCCTTCAAATACTTAAACAGGGTTATCATATTGCCTCTTAACCATCTTTTTTCCAGGCTAAACATACCCAGCTCCCTAAGTCTCTCCTCATAAGGCATCGTTTCCAGACCTTTCACCATTTTAGTCACCCTTCTCTGGACATGCTCCAATTTGTCAATATCCTTTTTGAATTGTGGTGCCTGACCAAGGCAGAATATAGCGGCACTATTACTTCCCTTGATCTAGACACTATACTTCTATTGATGCAGCCCAAAATTGCATCGGCCTTTTTAGCTGCCGCATCACACTGTTGACTCATGTTCAACTTGTGGTCTACTAGGATTCCTAGATCCCTTTCGCACGTAGTCTCACTTAGCCAGGTCTCCCCCATCCTATATCTATGCATTTCATTTTTCTGCCCTAACTGCAGTACCTTACATTTCTCTGTATTGAATTTCATTTTGTTAGCTTTTGCTCAGCTCTCCAGTCTATCCAGGTCATTTTGAATTTTGATCCTGTCCTCTAGGGTATTAGCTACTCCTCCTAATTTGCTGTCATCTGCAAATTTGGTAAGTATGCCCCTAATTCCGTCATACAAGTCATTGATAAAGATGTTGAACAGCACTGGGCCCAGGACAGAACCCTGTGGCACCCCACTGGTCACGTCTTTCCAAGATGAAGAGGAGCCACTGCTGAGCACCCTTTGGTTCTCTTCCATGGGAAGGGCTAGCAAGACTTCCTGTTCAGATTGGGACTTTATTTGCTAACACCAGTATTCCCTGGCTCTTGCCTAACCATCCCACATCCTGTTCAGTTCTTCTGAAAGATGGTTCGGTCAAGATGGGAACCCTTCTGGCTGTGGCTGGGGTTGCTTAGATACTCACCAATCACCTGCTGGTACTGCTGGACCACTAAGTTGGGGTCTGGTCCTAGAAAGATGTAGAAATCCAGAATTCCTCCGATGGTCCTCCAGGTGAGGGCAGGTGCTGACTGAAGGGCCACCTCTGGGCAAAAAACAACAGGGAGGGAAGCGACTTAAAATGCAGCCATTTCAACAGCACTCTTTAAAAGGTTACCCCCCAAAAATGGGACTGTCTGTCCATGGTTCAATAAAACTTGAGTACCTTTCAAAGGTTGCCAACAATTCTTTTTCCATCACTTCTTGGTGGAGTAGCAAAAAAGTATCAAAAGGACCCGATCTTCCAAATCAGCCTTCCCCAACCTAGGAGTCTCTAGGTAAATTGGACAAGTTTTCATCATCTCCAACCAGCATGGATGTTGACTGGAAATGAACGGAGCTGTTGTCCAGCACATCTGGAAGGCTCATAGGGTGGGTTACACCAGTGCTTTCCAAACTATCTGATGTGGAAGCTCTGCAGTTCCCCCCACCAAAAAAAGGGACTGATGGTGGTAGTGGGTGGTGGTGGTATTATCACTACTACCACTACTAATAATAGTACTACAATATTTATACCCTGCTCTATATCCTAGATCTCAGGGTGGCTTACAAACAGCATTAAAACAAGTTAACCAGTTTAAAACAATAACATAATTAAATAAGCTAAAAACATATTACATGACAATTATGAGTTAAAAACTGATTTAAAAGATTTAAGTTTTTAAAACTATGTACAGCCATATTTGAGATGAATTAATGAGGCCCAAGGCTTTGATGAACAACCAAGTTTTACCTTGACATCTAAATGACATGAGTGTTGGTGCCAGTCAGGCCTCCAGGGGGAAGGCATCCACAGTTAGGGTACCACAGCTGAGAAGGCCCTCTCCCATGCTCCAATACAATGTATTGACCTCACTGGTACCTTATTTATGTCCACTGGCTGTAACTGTTTCCTTCTTTTCTGGAAGCTCATCAGAGGCTAGCAGCCAGTGGACCAGCACTGAGCCAGAGTGCTCCAAGTGCTCATGGTCAGAAGCTGACCCCTAGACTGGTCAATTGTTACCAGCATTGACCAGCATGGCTCCTATGCCATTATAATGACAGCTAGTGAACACAGAAATTCAGAAAGTCAAACCTTGCCGATTGTTACAACCTTCACCTGCTCTGTTTCTGGCTGGCTGCTCTTAAAAGGCATAAGAGAGAGAGGCAGTTAAAACGTACACACAGAGGCAACCCTGTCATGATGGCCTGCCCTGCCCTTAGAACACCACTTGAAAAGCATACAGCCCACTGCCTCCATTCCGACATCGAAGAGGTTTCAGCTTCTGCTACTAAGGGAGCCCTGCCAATTCATTAGCCAGTCAAGAGCGGGAAGGATTTCTCAAGAGAAGAGCCTTGGGCAATTGGGATGTAACTGGCTGCCTGTTCCAAGTTCTTGACACTGGACTTGATACTGGATTTTTTTTCTTCCCCCTGGGAGGGGGGGGGAAAGAAAAGTAGGGCACTGAAGTGAGATGACTTGGCTGCCTCCCTAGCCTGGAAACACTTGCCCTTGAGAGCTTCAGAGGGCACATCAAGGTCCCTCCATCCCTCACTGGCCATGACCTCACTGACACCATCAGCATGTTGGAAACCTTGCCGACTTTAGGGCCAAATGGGAAGGATGTCTGCCTGCCAGCAGACCCAGAACATCAACCTGTTTTTCTTTCTCTGCCCCCCACCCCACCCTTCCCCAGCTCTTCTGTCTTCTCTGCAAAGCCAAAAGGCCATGCATCTCAGAGAGAAGGTCAGAAAAGGCGGATAACCTGGAGGTGCAAAGCGCTGGTCCCTGGAGGGAAAGAGCAGCAGCTGCAATATGCGGTTAAACCGCTCAGCGGTTGCTACAGAGCCCATCCCAAGCCAGGAAACAGATGTCTCGGCTCCATTAAGATCTCCCTGCAACCACATCTCTCCCCTCTGCTCTCCCCGGTTACATCTTGACCCCAAGTTCCTGAAGTACTGACTCTGACCAAATCAGCCTATATCTTAAGTCGGTACATTTATCTGAAAAGAAAGCAAGCCATGCCCATGGGAATTCTTTAAAAAAAAAATCTCAGAGGTGAAGCTACTTTTGACCTCCTTGGCAACATGTTAGAAAGGAAGTCAGGGTTTTGAGAAAGATTCTCTTGGGCTTCTCATGAAGAACTCCTTGCAGGTCAAAAAGCACTGCGTTTTCATACACTGTGCATATTATGAAAATTAGTAAATGCCCAGATAAAAAGAAAGGGAGGCTGAGAAGGAGAGATAGCACTTGAATACTATGACTGTGTGCTTTATCAGCTACTCAGTTAGGACTCTGAAGGAACACTGAGAGGCAAGGTGATTTTTAAGAAAAATCAGGACAGAGGAACTCTTGCAATTGTGAGCAAGCATGGAGCAGCCTTTAGACTTCTGGAACAGGTCCTGGAAGATCTAGGCTCAAGGCTTCCCTGTAACTCAGAGAGAATACTGACAAGCTGGAAGGTGTCCAGAGGAGGGCGATCAAAATGGTCAAAGGTCTGGAAGCCATGCCCTAGGAGGAGCAGCTTAGGGAGCTGGGTATGTTTAGCCTGAAGAAGAGAAGGTTAAGAGGTGATATGATAGCCATGTTTAAATATTTGAAAAGATGTCATACTGAGGATGGAGCAAGCTTTCTTACGCTGCTCTACAGACTAGAACATGGACCAATGGGCTCCAACTACAGGAAAAGAGATTCCACTTAAATATTAGGAAAAACTTCCTGATAGTAAGAGCTGTTCGGACATGAAATACACTGCCTTGCTTTAAAGAGAGGCTGGATGGCCATTTGTCAGGAAAGCTTTGATTGGGTACTCCTGCATGGCAGGGGGTTGGACTGAATGGCCCTTGTGGTCTCTTCCAACTCTATGATTCTATGAACGGCACAATCTGATACATCAGTTCAGAAACGAGCACAGCAGAATTCAGTGGGACTTGCTTTCAGGTAAGTGCGTGTAACCGCTTTCCAGGCCCTGCTCCAACACATCAGGAAGGCATCAGATTGGAGAAGGCTAACCTGAATTCTTTTATTGAACAGAATGGGGTGCATTCAGCACCTCCCTCCCTGCAAAGGCCCAAAGGAGATACACACCCATTGCGTTGCTGTTCAAGAGGAAAACCCCATGGGCAGCTCCACCCTTCTCCATGACAAGATAAAATGGATGAACACCGTAGAGATTGTAGGTCTCCTGGAAGAAAAAGGGGTGGTGGGGGAGGAGACAGTTTCTGAATGGACTCATCAGTTATAGCTTCTGAGAAAACTCCCAACTCTATGGGCATTAGCATCATTTAGTTAACCATGGCCATTTAAAATGGATTTGTAAGAACATAAGAGATCCTTGCTGGATCAGATCAAAGACCAACCCAGGCCAGTTGTTCTGCTCCAGAACTGGGTGTAGTTCCAGGCCTCTCCAAGTGGTTTTTTTGTGTGTGTGTCAGACCGTGACACACGTTACTATTCTAGCATAAGCTTTATTGATAGTAAATGGTGCAGCAGACAGGACACAGCAGAGAAGCATTCTAGCCCCTTCGCTGATGGGGTCTAGCATCCCTTCCCAGCCAATGGCAGAACTGGGCCTCCAAAGAAATTCTACGCAGCGCTGGACATGGGCACGTTACACACTCTCAGCCTAAGAGGAAGGCAACAGCAACCTCCTCTGAAGAAAACTCACAAAGAAAATCCTAAATTAGGGACACCATAAGTCGGAGTCAGCTTGAAGGTACATAACAACAACCTTGGCCAAACAGCTGCTTTTGGGAGGGGAGATTTTTAAAGGGGAGAAAGGGTTAACACCCCTCTTCTAACAATGTGGTCATGATTTGAACTAGAGAACTCCACAGCAGCTATTAGCATTTTTTTCAGACCAATTTCCTCATATCCAGATGTGCTGGATTTCAACTGCCATAATTCTACAGCCAGCTGGCTGTGGGATTATGGGAGTTGAAGTCCAGCGCATTTGGAAGGCCCTAGGATGGGGAAGGGTGGTCCAAGCCATGGGTGGTTCTGTTTATGGAGTCTCCCAATCATGCCTACTTTGGTTCTAAGGCATCTAGAAGAACAGAGAAGAAGCCAGAAGAAAACAGATCTGAACTGAGAATATAAATCACAGCAAGACTGAAAATACAGTCAGTTCCTCAACTTTCATGGGGGTTAGGGGCACAGCAGCCCTGCAAAAGTGGAAAAAATGTGAATATAGGCCCACTATTTTTTTTCCTGAGAGAACACTTCTCTAGGTATCTGTAGGTTCTCCAGAGTGATTCTATGGTCAACTTTCACCAGACGTTGACCATAGAATCATGCTGGAGGACCTACAAATGCCTAGAGAGAAAATATTATTCGAATCTGCATATGCTTAACCCACAAATGTGGAGGGACGACTGTAGTTAAGACTGACTGGTCAGGTCAAAAAGATACCGTGGGAGGAACATCTCTGGCCCAAAAAGTCAGGGTATTCCACTCCAGGCTATGTAGAAAGCTGCTGCGATGCTCTCCCAGACCATAAAGGTATGAAGATGGAAGGAGGGTAGAAACCTGGAGAAACTGATCTGCAAAGAACAAGGGAGCCACTGTCGTATTCAACCTAGAAAAGAAAGAAGAGATCTTAAGAGCCACAGATGACAAGAGAAAAGACCACCAAAATATTCATACTGTTTTTCAAAAAGCATTTCTAGTCCTCATGGAAGAAGAGTATTGTTTTAAAAGAGGATGGTAGAAAAACTGAGAAAACATTTTTGGGGGAAAGAACAGGTGATGGCATACCCTCCAGCTGTCCTGATTTGACAGAGACAATCCCAATTAATCCTCCACTGTCCCACTTTTTCAGATGCTTTTAAAACGTCCCAGTTGTTCTCTCCTCCGCCTGCTTCCCCCCTTTCTCCTCAGTTTACTTCCATTGCTGCAAACTAAGTTTAAAAGTAGCTTGCACCCAATTAACTCAGCAGGAGGGAGAGAGGAGGTGGCAGAATCTTGTCCTTCCCAGTAAGTTTAGACAAAAGCCACTTATGTGTTCTTCTATATTAATAACTTTTGCTATCTTGACTACTTCCCGATGTTATTTGGTCACTTGTGTTCAGTCTTCATCTGTGAAATGTTGGAGGGCATGTGATCAGTTAAACCTATCTGCTACTTTTAGGCCAGCGTGTCCTGTTTTTGCGAGCTCAGTCATCTTAACCACCTGGATGTACATTTTTTATTAGCATTTAAGAAGCACAGAGTCTCGATCAATGCTTATACAACCTCCTTCCCAGCAATATCTGAGGTAAGCTAAACACAACCTGCACACACCCCAGGATGCGGTAAACGAAGGCTGACTTACATGACTTAATTCATGTCATAAGCCACATGGAGTCCTGAACTTGCTAAAAATTAGGGGTATTTATTAAACAAATAAATGGGAAAGAGAGGTCCTTACAGCACCGTCCCTGAAGGTTTCCGCTTCACTATCAACCCAAAGGGTTCCTTGGAGAACTCGACAGCATATATGGGATTCTCTGCTCTCTTTGTCACTGGAGGTACTTCCAAGGGAACTTCATACCGAGGAGCTGTGGCATCGGTGATCTGCAAGAAGCATTTATTAGAAAAGGCACAGACAGAGAAAAGTAAAATGGAGAGGAAAGAAACTGTGAATTCTGCTAATCAAAAGGCTTTGTGGATGGCAACAAACAGAAGACGTATTTGAGCCTGCACATAAAAATAAACAAAGTAAGCTATTCGTATGGCTAGGCTTGCCAATTCAGGATCATTTGCCTGAGTTTTCCAGGCAAAAACCTGAAAGCTAGAGACAGCCCCTGGCAGTGTCATTAAGCGTGATGCATTAAGCACCAACCACAGTTGCTCACAGATTGCCCTTCAAACACACACATAAACACATTTTCCTCTTTGGAAATTAAGACAGAAATCTTAGCTGAAGGGGCAGTTCCCACAGCAAGGTGAAATGAGGGGATGATTCTTTCTCACTTACTTACGGCAGAGAAGATAAGGAACCTTTAATCTAATCTACTTACTTCTAGTCTGAAAGTGGATGCAGAAAAGAGTAGAGGGTGAAGCCTGGCACTACAACGGCTGGGGAAAAAAGGAGGAAGCTCACTAAATGCATAAAAGCTCTGGACAGTCTTTTCAAGGAGTAGCAGCAAATGGATTAAGCCTTGCAAATTGTAGCAAGCTCCTGTTTTATAATAGCTGAGCTGGAGATTAGTACACATTCCTTTCCTTTTGCCTGGAGAGGAACCCACCAAAACTGGAGAATTTGCACCCTTGTCTCCTGCCGGAGATGAGCCATGAAAACTGGAGTCTCAGAGCCAGGCCCTAAGATCTGGCAACCCTATTTGGGGTTCATCACAACAATCCCCAAAATCTACTGTCAGGCAATAATTTTATGAGGACAAATCAAATCTGTGAGCAAAACTTTTGAGATCTCCATCTCTCTTGGGCAGCCAAGGTGTCACAGAAAGTGTGTGTGCGTGAGGGTGAAAACAGGAGAGAAAACAAGGAGGATTTAGTGAAGGAAGAGGTAGGTACAATGCAGGAAGAGGAACGCTTCAGGTTACACACAGGACTGCTGGGAAAAGAAACCAATGTGTAATGGCTAATTCCTTAAACAAATGGTGGACTTTACATATTCCCAAATGAGGAAACTAGCTGTTGCGTATTTGTTCAACACCTATGTGAGACTCAGCAGAAATGAATGAGCAGCTGCAGAGGGGATGGGAGTCTTTGGGGGACTGGCAAAATGGGCCTCAAAGGCTGCATCTGGCACATGGGCCACACTTTCCCCACCCCTGCGGCATAGCTGAAACCACTTAGGGCCTTCTCTCACTACACTGTTATAACACTACCATTCCACTTCAACTGCTATGGCCACCTCCTGTGGAATCCTGAGATTTGCAGTTTAGGGTGGTGCATTTCGCATTCTCAGCCAGAGAGCTCTTAGGCTTCACTAAAGTAAAAACCCCAGAATTCCACAGGAGGCAGCCATAGCAGTTAAAGTGGAACGATAGTGCTATAACAGCATAATACGATTTGCTCTTTTCCATTTTAAAATTCTGATCCTGTAGACCTCAGGACTAATATAAAGTTAGGCTATGCCCCATTTCCAGACACACCTGACTTTTGTGATTTCCCCCCCTAGAGATCTTGAAAATTCACCGTTTTGTGCACATTGGGTTTATAGTGACTGCTTGATATCTATGCTTAGTTACAACTGACAACGAGGATGAAGCATTAAGGCAGGGGTGGCCAACCATGGAAGGTTAGGGTTAGGGTTAGGAGACCTTGGAGGGCTGTACCCACTCCTGCAAAAATAAAACGAATCAACTTTTTTGCCTCCAAACACCCTTTAAGTGACACAGGAGGCATATGCAGTATGTTCTGGGGGCTTCCTGGGTCATTTTAGGACCAACAACAGGAAGTGAGCAGAAGTCACTTCCTGTTTCAAAAGAGACTTCACCTGGACATAAAACTGGTCCAGGGCCCCTCAAAACATGGTGGAGGATATTTGACGGTTAAAACCCTCCAAACATTTTACAAAAGCAGTTTTGACCCCTGGAGCACCCAGGGGAGCCTCCGAACGTGGTGGGAAATGCCCACCACAGTAAAATGTAATGGGGAGCCCTGAGGCCCATAAATATGGCCCTGGGGTGGCATGTGGGCCACAGACCACACTATGCCCACCCCTGGATTAAGGGATTTATCCAGAGGTCAGGAAGAAAAATGAAGTTTTCAGGAGGGATCTGAAAGAAAAGATCTCCTGGGTCCTTTCTTGGCACCATGAGGTTGTTCTAAAAAGTGGTTTCCAAACATTACTGGGGGAGTGGGGAACAGATGGAGCCACAACTTCTTATGAAACTTTTGCTGGTTTCGGTTCAGGAAATAAGGTTTTAAAAGAACAACTTGCCGGGAACTGAGCTTAGTCACCCAACCTGCTGAGTTACAACTTTAGGAACACAGGGAAGGCTCATTTGACAGGTCAGGGTTGGTTGATTGCTGGGTCCACCTAATTCTGCATTGTTCATACCACCCTTCCTCAAGCCAGCAACCTCTGGATATTTGGGACTACATCTCGCATTAGACCATCACAGTCACATTGGTTTGGGGACGATGGAGACTGTACTCCAGGACACCTGGAGAATGCTAGGCTGGGAAGGCTGCTGAGTAGCAACAGGTCTCCAAGTTTTTAGAACCTGAAATTCTCCCAGCTTTACTATCTGGAGTTTGGAGATGCTGAAGACTGAATCCTAGGCCTTCTCTATGCAAAGCAGGTGCCTTGTGACTGCTAGGTTACAGCTAACTACCAATTTTATCAGTGGGGAATCAACAGAATAAAAGCAGAAGCCCAAGTGTTTGAAAGCAACACACTAAAGATCAGAAGAGGGCAACTTCAGAAAGTCTGCAGGCCAGTCTTGTCCAAGACCCCTCACAGGAGACAATCCCTCCTCTCTACCAAATGGGAAGTTGCCATCAATCAATCAATAAGTGACTTCCAGATTCAAACAGATCCAGCTACATGGCCTGGCTGGAATTCAGCATGAGACTTCCATCTTCACAAGTTGACTTATGTGTGCAGGAAATGGAACTGTTTCAATGTCCTTATTCACCTAGGGGCTGCTGTGATGTTACTACATACGGGGTGTTAGTTGGATGTGCCACGTCCTGATGCACGATTGGGGGCATTCCCCATTCCACATTGAGCTCGAGCACAACGGGAGCACCCAATGTATGTCAAAAGGGCCTGACGTGCATCAGAAGGGTCCAAGAAGCACAAGAAGTGTCCAATGTGCAACACAACTACCCAAAGTGCACCAGAAGTGTCCAATGTGCATTTAATATCCAGTTTGTGGGACCCTTAAATAGGCAACCTATTTAAATAACTGTGCCAAACTACTGCATATTATTTACCAAGGCCAGGTTTAACACCTTTCCTTCAGAACTACTTTTTGGAAGATATGCTAGGCTGCCCACTTCTGCAAGACTTTGCCCCTGTGGGTGGCAAGATGTTGAAACAATGTCACACATTCTGTTATCTTGTGTTCTTCATAATCAGAACCATAATCATTTGATCTTTCCCCTATTGAGCCATATGCTGGGCTGTTCAGAAAAGTTTTATGTGAAAATTCTGTTGGAGGATTATTTGTCTGAATGCAACCCTGTCAGTTGCCAAATTTCTGTCACCAGCCATTAACACAAGAGAGAGAGTAGCATCCAAAATGTGCCGGGTCATTGGTAACATATCATAAGATCAATTAAATTGCACTGTGTTTGCGGGAGGGAATTTAATGAAAGCCTAATTACATTTTATTTAATATTTTAGATTTTATACAGTTTCAATATATTTTATGCACCTATATTTTATTCCCAATTGGCTCATTTTCTTATATCTAATATTGTGCAATCTTGATGTTTTATATTGGGGCAAAGGACCGTAAAATAAAGTTTGAGAGTGTTTCTTCATTAGAAGTGCCTGATGTACATCACAAGTGCCTGATTGTTAGAAAAATCCAACATTTTTTCTCCCCCCACTTATTTGCTATTAGAGCAAATGAGTAACAGTTAGGATAGGGTCTCCTGCATGCCTTCCTCTCATCCTATCTTTAATGAGCATGGTTGTAAACAGTTCACAACCAAACTACAAGAGCACATGATCTAGAGTTGTGGGGGTTTTTTTGGGTTTTTTGGCCTTCTGGTCTTTTGATCTTTTATTACCATACTCCTTCTTCTTGTCTTGGATGCTGAAGCTGCTCTCTCTATCTTGGTGCCCAAGAATGCCTTCCTTCTCACTTAAATGGTAAGCGAAGATGAACCTCTTTCTTATCTAAAATCTATTCATTAACTTAGTCAGGATGTAGGCTATATACATATGTCGATTCAAAGCCATTAGTAAAGCTTAAGTTTTCTTTCAACAAGAAGTTGTCTGCCTCTTTGTCCTTGCAGTTGGGAAAGCACTGTACCTTTGAGTCACGCTTCAAGCTCTGCTCTGCTACAATGAAGTTAATTCCTGACAGTTTTAATTTTTAAGAAGTTTCCCAAAAGGGCTAACACCCTGGGACCTCAAATTTTACTACACTGATGCTCATCAGGAACACCTGATGCGCATCAGAAGCACCCAATGCATATTTGAACACTCTGGCCAGTACCCAGATATGCATCTTTTCAATTCACTAACAGGGTTTGTTACATTTCTGCAATATAGCTACGGATTTGTAAAGTTATGAAACACAGACCATGATCTTAGCTCCTGCTTTTCATTCTTAGAAAGCAATAGAGGGGACATACAGGGTCACTTGAGCATCCCAGGATTGTGAATCTCTACTATTGTAATGCGTGTGTATATTATTTTTAAGGCAGGGGCCCCCTGTGGGCTACATAAAGAAGTGAGGGCCACATGCAGCCAACAGCTCATACATTTCTTCCCTCAGTTACAGATAATAGCTCACCTTGATGCGCAATCGGGTATCAGTTTCAAACTCCACACTGAGCTGCAACTTCTCAATGTCTTTGGGGTAATAGGTCTTTGCTTTCCTGGTCAGAAAACCCACCAACCCCAGTTCTGTCTCATTCATGCTCCCCAAGGTGTAGCTGGGGAAGTCTGGGGGATAGAAGCACCAAGGCACCCCGCTCGTGCTTCCGGTGGACTGGTCGCTGTCAATGAAACAGCATCCCCGGGCCTCGCAAAGTTCTCGCGTCACCACTGTGTTCCTCTCCGGGTAGCAGTCAAAGCGAAGTTGTTCCGGAACAGAGGTGCACTTTGTCAGGGGGGGTGCTCCATGCTGACTCCACCAAATCTGCCCAAGCACCCAAACAGTCACACCACTAAGCAGAGCAGCTACCATCAGGAGACCTCCACCCAGCCACCAAGCGGACAGCTTTTGGTGGCACAATGGTTTCCCATCCACACTCTCCTCTCCAGCTTCTGGGATCTGCGAGATGTCTGTTGTCAGCTTCTGATAGGATTTCATTTTCTGTGTACTGGATGAAGAAGGAAAAGAAATGCTATTGGAACAATAGTTATCAGATTCACAACTCTAGGAATGGAAGAAATAACCTTGTTTGGACCCTAGTGACCTGCAGGTTAGACTACTGTAAGACATGATGCACAGGGCTGCCTTTTGAGGCTATTCTGAAACTTCCACCAGTCCAAAATGCAGCTGCTGAAGTGGTGGACAGGATCAAACCAATAGACTTATCTTATCTATTCTTTAAAAACTTCACTGGCTGTCAGTTCAATTCCAACCAAACAACACAAACTAGTAGTGGGTGAATATGCTTTTGGTCTAAATTCAAGGTGCTGATAATGACATTTAGAAACTTAAATGGCTTCGGACCTTGACATATGCCTGCCTGAGGTTCAAGATATGCTGGAATGGCCCTCCTCTGTGTTCCACTGGTCAGGGCAACATGGTGTCAGAGGACATGGGAGAGGGCCTTCTCTTCTGTGGCTCTCCAGTTATGGAATGCCTTCCCCGTGGAGGTCCAACTGACACTCATAATGTGTCATTCCAGCACCAAGTGAAAACTTGGTTGTTTACAAAAGCCATGTTTTACATAGAACCCCACATGTGAGTGGTTTTAAATGGTTTAGAAGTGTTCTAACTGATTTTAATCTACCTTCTTTTAACTGTCTAACAATTTTCAGTCTTCTAAAATCACCTTTGTGACATACAGTGTTTGAAACTGAGTGTGACATTTTATTGCATGACACCCTGAAACAGAGGGCAGAATATAAATATTTTTAATAGATACATAAAATCACAAATATTAAATATATTCTTTAAGCCTGAATTCAGGGTGTTGGTTTTAAGTTTTAGAACCTCTGTAGATGAAGCGGACAAATTGTGTCTCTCCTGTAGGTTTCCATGGCTGAGTGTGGGGTCAAACCAGGCAGGTCTCATGGAGTCCTAGTCCAGAACTCAAACCACTACATCCCACTGGATCTCATCCCTCAATCCCCTGAAATACTTTTAACTGCAGTTCCTAAACAAAGTATTTCACCAAGGTATATACAAAAGCACTTCCTCTCCTGGCATTTGCCCCAAGTTGGTTAGTGGCAGCAACTACTAACCAACACTTTTGTTCAGCACTTTTGACCCAGGAAAAGCTCTATTTTTTAGTTTCTCTCTGCTCTCCTGCAAACTGAAGCAGCTGGTCCCTCAACCAACTGCTTCAACAACAGCTTAATACCCAGTTTGATTTGACTAGGCTCAGAGATGGTAGCTTTAAAAAGCAACAATTTTTTTTAATCTCTACGTGGGTTTTCTAAAATTACTAATAGGTGTCAATCATTGTCAGGAGTATGTTATTTTTGCTGTGGGCTGAGAGGTCCAGGTCTGCCCTTTGGAAAGCTAAACACATACACAACCCCCGCCCCCAAAACCATAACTGCATCTGCATCTTCTTGATATGGTGCTAGCAGGAAAGAATTAAGTTACCCCTCAATCTGCAATAGTTGGACAACTGTACCGTAAAGCTGGTAAAACAAGTTCCCCAGTTTTTTTCTTTAATGCTTGCCTATTAACAACCAGCAGAATGAGGCAAATCTGAGTATGCTGGAATCAATGGTTTAAGCATACTAATACATCTCCCCCCCCACACACACACACAAACACTACACACAATTATAGCTCTTTGATGCCACTTTAATAGTCATGGTTGACTCCTGGGATTTGCAGTTTGATGAGACACTAGAGCTCTCTGGCTGTGAATTCTAAACACTTTGCAAAACTACAAATCTCAGGTTTCTATAGGATGGGGCAGGTATAATGATATCAAGATACTAATACTGTCTGGGAGCAAAAAAGACCACAGAGATACAAACTAATTAAATTAAGTTATCAATTAAGTTAGAAATGCCCTATATATGGAAGCAACTTAATAACATTTATTTTACAACTAAAGTAACTGACAAGTTGGAATCTGAGTGTTAACTTAGTTCCAGAATTAAGTTATTAATTGAGGGGAAGATGCTAAGAGAGCCTGGAAACTTTACATTTTCCAGTTTGTTTTTTAACCCAAAGCCTAGCTTTCTTACAGTTTTGCAAAATTACATCTTGCTTTTTATTAGCCCCTTAAGGTTGGGAAATTACAGTATTTAAGTCACAAGAAGAGTGGGTTTGAAGGAGATAATCCTCTATGCATCCTGTGTTTTACACCAGATGCTACATAGAGGCTTCTCCGAGGAAACAGAATTCTGCTATTCTTTATCCTGAAGCTCTTATTTTTTTTGCTGGGATTCACATCAAAGGGAATAAGGTTATAAAGGTAGGGAGATACGGAGACTAAGAGAAGGTGTTTGGCAAGGGAGATGAGAAGTAAGAGTTTCAAAACATCCAAGCACCTTTTTTCCTTCTTTCCCAGACTCAAAACAGGAACAGAGGGAGAGGAGAAGACTAAAACTGGGAATGGCATTTTTAACTACGTTGTGATACCATACCTTCCAACATTTCACAGATGAAAGCCAGGACATGTGTAGCCAAGCAACATCACAATGTAGTCAAGATGGCAAAAGTTACTGATAAGGAAGAATAGACAATCTAGAAGAGGCTACAGAAGTTTGCTTTTACCTGACCCTACAGGGAAGGGGAAGATTCTGCCCACTTCTCTCTTCTTCTTCCTGCTGAGTTGAGTATAAACTACTTTCGCATTTTGAAATCAGTCTGCAGGTATTGAAGTAAGCTGAGGACCATGGGGGAAAGACAGAGGTGGAGAGAGAAACTGGGATGTTTTAAAAGCAGCTGAAAAAACAGGATGGCAGAGGATTAGATAAGCTGATAGGTAAAAGGGCAAATTACAAGGTGTAAAGAAAAAAAAATCAAAAATCAAATTTGGTTAATACGAGAATATAGGTATTACAGATAAGAGATGAGTATGGAATATAAGGGAAAATAAGAAGAAGGTTCTTAGGGAAGCAAAGAAACGAGACGAAAAGAATAAATATAGAAAATCCTTGGTTTTATAACACTAAGGAAGTCAAAGGAGGGGGGAAGGAAAGAAAGGAAAATGGAAACTTCAAAAAAGTAATGCATCAGTAGGATAATCGAACCACGGTTATTTCCTTTCTGGATTAATGATGGTCTTATGGTTAGTTTTAAGTTGATAATGTGACTCAATTGGAATCCATGTAACTAAAAATATGTTTAGATGCATTTAATAATTTGTCTTAACTATTTGTAAATAATTTATGTACTCGTATTGAAACATTGTACAGAAGAATGTTTAAAGCTTGAATAAATATATATGGCAAAAAAAATAAAAAATAAAAGCAGTTGAAAAAACAGGATGGCAGAGGATTAGATTGAGACTCTCCCTGCCAAATCGGTAATCTTAACACTATAACTGGGTAGTGTGAAAGGGCACCTGTGTATAGAATGGTACTATAAGTTCCACTGAGTCCGGTGAATCTGCTCTAGACTCCCGAGTGAGTCTACACAGGACTGCATGTTACAAAATGAAGACAGGTAAGTCCCCTGATAGGAGGGAAATTCATTACAATCAGCCTAGAGTTAACACTTGGCTACTGTCTTCCCCTCAGAATTTTCAACCAGTTTCACTTTCTTTTGTGAGATTCATTGTATTACAGTAACCAAATAAAAGCCCTTGTTCTGTTTTGCCTCACTGCTGAGAAACTTGGAAAGCAAAACTCACTTTGGGTTTGCAACCTCAGGCAAAAATCCAGACCATCATACAACGCAGAGCACCAGAACCTTTCTCTTTTTCTCCTCTCCGCTATAGGGTCCCCCCCCCCAGGTTATACACAGATAAATATAAACAAGTAAACCTTGCAAAGGTCCAAATCCTGTTCTCTCTAAATAGGGTGATGCAAAGAATAAAATACGATTGCCATAACACAGAATTGCAAATACATGTATGCCTTCCAGCTGTCTGAATTTGGCAAACACAATTCCAATTAATCTTCTGATATTCCACTTTTTCAGCTGCTTTTCCAAATGTTCCAGTTTCTCTCTCCTCCAACTCTCCCCCTTTGTCCTCAGCTTCCTTCAATTGCTGCAAATCCAGTATAAAGTGCAAGAACAATTTGCACTCAATTGGCATTGGGGAAAAGAGTGATGGGGGTGGAATCCTGTCCTTCCCTGTAGGCTTAGGCAAAGAGCAAACTGCTGCAGCCTCTCCTAGCTTGTCTTTTCTTCTTCATTAATAACTGAGATTTCATACACACATTAAGAATAATTTCTTAGCCATCTTTTGAAATAAACATATATTTTTTTCCAAAAAGAGTATACACAATGTAGAAAAATCCTTTCAAAGCAGTCATCTGCACTTTATAGCAGAAGGATTTAGTCCATCAAAAGATTATTATTTTCAAAAAGAGACTTAAAAACTGAGAGATATACAGTGTACAAGAGAAGAGGATTCTACCAAATTTGAATTGGGGAAGAGGGGAAGGCAGTAGACGATGCAGAAAGAAATGAGTGGAGGATAGTAATATACAGTAGTGTTATTTCAGTTCCTTACAAGCTGATCTTGTTTTAATTTTCTGTTATTATATTGCTTTGATTGCTTTTGTTTAGTTGTTCTCTCTAAAAATTGTTTTGTTAGCCAGCTTGAATTGCTTTGAAACAGAAAGGAAAGATACAAATTAAAAAACTGTTGGCAGGCAAAGAGTTTTTTATTCCAACAGGTTTTTGAGAAGGACATTATTTTATAGAAGGAACTTTTAAGAACATGCTGGGTTTGGTTTTTTTCCCCCTTCAGTTACACAGCTTTTAAGCTACTTTTTATAAATTTTATTATATGTTTTAACATTTTTTTTAATATACAGCCAGCATAATATAGTGGTTTGAGTACTGAACTAGGACCCTGGGAGAAAAGGGTTTGAAGCCCCTCTTAGCCCTGGAAACCCACTGGATGACTTCAGACAAGCCACACACTCTCAGCCTCATAAGAAGGCAAGAGCAAACCTTCGTAATAAATCTTGCCAAGAACACCCCAGGAAAGGACTGCCAGAAGTCGCAGTCAATCTGAAGGCAAAGAACAACAATTGCTAGGCTGACCCAGGATTCAGGGAGTTGTAGTAGCAAAAGAAAACACATTTATCAGAAATTTAAAAAGTTATCCTTTTTTTGGACAACATCTCCCAGAATCCTGGGGACTAATGCAATCTTAGGGATGATAGTTTTAAAAGTAATAAACATTTCCAAGTTCTGGTAAAACTATAAAAGTAACAATAATTATAGTTACATGGGGAAAAGTAATCCACTTTTTTAATTACAAATGTGATGTTGCTCAGTTGTGCCTTTGCTGTTTGAAGAAGCAATTGATTAGAAATAAGTAATTATTCATAACTAGTCAATTCCAGTGAACATATTTTATATGTGTGTGGACTGCATACTATATATTAAAAACGAGTAAAGCAACTAAACACCATTGTTTTCATGTATAGCCTCAAAATTAGAATACCCTAAGACTAAAATAGATTAAATACATATTAAACAAATCGTTTAAATATTATATAGTAAATAACTATAGTATAAATAAATAAATAAATATTTTATAATATTTGCAGCATTATAAATAATATGTGTCTGTGTGTATAGTATTATAGTATATAGTATAGTATTATAAATATTTTGGTATCAGCCATGAAAACCCACTGGGTGACCCTGGGCAAGTCATACCCTCTCAGCCTCAGAAAAACCCATGAAAACACTTGGAACAAATTTTGCCAAGAAAACCCAGTGACAGTTTTGCCTTAGCCCCAAGTAGGAAACGACTTGAAGGCACACAACAACAACAATTGTAAATATTATAAATAGGTGATTAAAAAAGTAAGCCAACGCTTCTCCCATGTCCATCCTAGATCCCAAAAGGAAGCAGTTAATCATTTCATACACACATATTGAAATGATTAACAAACAGAACTTTAAAAAAAAATGAGGAAAACTTTTCTGCTTCTGCCTTTTTCAATTGCTAATGAAAATATATGAATATTTTCTATAACACAGAAAATCAATATACTGTACTTATTTTAATATTTCAATATGAGTATATTATATATGGCTTACATAATTATAATGGTAACACAATCATTGTAAAAGATATTATGCTATAATATAATGTATATAATTATAATTATAAATATGATTATATTTCTTCCTCCCCCACAATAAAATCAATTTTTTTAGGACATCAGTCAGCAGTACAAGGCTGGACACATGTACTAATGTAGTTTCTTATGACTATGCACTAAAGTCCTTATTCTGTTTCACTATTAATGTGTAGTTTATATGGTCGATTGTTCCAATATAGTAAAGAAATGTGATCATAACCTTTCTGTTGAGTTAAAAATGATTATATTTCTATAATAAGGAAATATCTCTAGTATAATGTAAAGTACTATCCATTTAACATTGCAGAATAAAGGTATAATAAATAAATAAATATTATTATAGTTCTTCCTCCCCCAGCCAATAAAATCAATTTCATTAGGACATCAGTCAACAGTACAAGGCTGGACACATGTTGTACTAATGTAGTTTCTTGTGACTATGCACTAAAGCCCTTATTCTGTTTCACTCTTAATGTGTTGTTTATTCGGTGGATGTTTCCAATATAGTATAGAAATGTGATCATAAGCTTTCTGTTGAGTTAAAAATGATTATATTTCGATAATAAGGAAATATCTCTAGTATATTGTAAAGTACTATCCATTTAACGTTGCCAAATAAATGCATAATAAATAAATAAATAAATATATTTCTTCCTCCCCCAGCCAATAAAATCAATTTTTGTTAGGACATCAGTCAGCAGTACAAGGCTGGACACCTGTTGTACTAATGTAGTTTCCTATGACTATGCACTAAAGTCCTTATTCTGTCTCACTATTAATGCTTTGTTTATATGGTCGATGTTTCCAATATAGTAAAAAAAAATGTGATCATAAGTTTCCTGTTGAGTTAAAAATTATTATTATTATATTTCAATGAAAAACTAGGGAATTAAAAGGAACCAAACCAGAGGAGAGTTAAGTGGCAAATATATACATATATATTTTTAAAAGACATAGTTTACTGCAGTTACTCAGGAACTGCTTTTGATTTTCATAAAGAGCTGCTTTTGGAAATAGAAACTTTAAAAAAGGATGCATTAGTAAATAAAAAGATTATACTTCTATAATAAGGAAATATCTCTATTATACTGTAGAGTACTATCCATTTATAGTTGCTGAATAAATGCTGTTATCAATGTTATAAATCAATGTAATAAATCAATGTTATTAAGACATTAGTCAGCAGTACAAGGCTGGACACACGTTGTACTAGTTTCTTATGACTATGCAGTAAAGTCCTTATTCTGTCTCATTAATGTTTTGTTTATACGGTCAAGATCCGTCTTATTACCACCTTAGACAGCTTCAAAAAAGCTGTCAAGACGGATCTTTTCCGGTAGGCCTTTCCCGAATAGCTATCCTGGCTCGAAGATTCGGCTGCCTTTTCCCTTAAACTGCCACTGGATCATTTCAATTTTTTTTCTTCCCCCCCCCCTTTTTAATTATTGTAAGTTTTTAATCTGTTTAATTTAATATTGTTTTAAGGGGTGAGTGGGTTAGGGTATTAATGTAATTATGGGATTTTTATGATGTAATCTTCCCCATTGCGTTGCACAGGGGCGGGATAGAAATAAATTTTATTATTATTATTATTATTATTCCAATATAGTTAAAGAAATGTGATCATAAGCTTTCTGTTGAGTTAAAAATGAATATATTTCTATAATAAGGAAATATCTCTAGCATATTGTAAAGTACTATCCATTTAAGGTTGCAGAATAAATGCATGCATCTTTGCCTAAGAAAACCCTACGAGATCCCTGGGGTCCCCCCTCCTCCTTCTCCACGTTCCCGCGCTTCCTTTTCCCATGAATGAAACCTTTTCCCCTCAGTGGGCGTGGCTACGCCGCAGAGTAAACGGAGCTCGGCGCTGATTGGACGGAGAGAGAGAGAACACTGCGCGCAAGCCTCTCTACTGCTCTCAAGTTCCACAGGGAGGATGAAGGGGGCGTGGCTTACTCTCTTTTTACCCCGCCTTTCCCCCTCCCCTTTCTTTTCTTTTTTTCCTCCGCCTCCTCTGACGTACCTGCTTTGCTTTTTGAAGTGACAACCCATCCCGGAAACAGCCCCGAACCGTTTCTGATTGGTCGGGTGGGGTGGAGGGAGGCTCGGAGTGGCGCGCGCGAAGAGGGGGGGGAAGGGGGAGGAGCTTGCCGCGCGCTTGTTGCTGTTTGGCTTTTTTTTTTTTTTTTTAAGTAAGTCGCGCGGGCGGGCGGGGGAAAGAACTTGACTTTCACTCAGTCAGTCGCGCGCGAGGGCGGAGACGAGAACCAGGGAGGTTCTTCACCGTTGGGCGGCTTTGGCCTCACTTTTTCCCCTCAGAAACGCGGCGGCGGCCCTCCCCTCAACACTTCGCTTGTATTATTTTGTAGAGTTTTATCTCTCTCTCTTTTTTTTTTCTTTTTTTGAGGGGGAAGACTGCCCGCGCCCTCCCGCCTGAAGCCAGGTAAGCACCAAGAGTCTGGTCTGTGGCTTGGTTATGGGGAGAGAGAGACTGAGAACTGATGAGGAGAATGACGGTTGGACCGCTGAGGGAAGGAAGGGGGGGAGGGGGGGGCTCTTCTGGCTCGCGCGTGCGCACTCGGGTGGGCAAGGGGAGAGAAGAGGGAGGAAAGGGAGGGTGAACGAGGAGGCGGTCCTAGGGGCGGGGCTTAATGGGGCGGAGGGAGGGGAAAGGAGGGATCTGCTGAGTCATGCTCCTCGTGGGGATCACGTGGCCTTGGCCAGTCGCCCCTTCCTATTCGCTGGGCTTTGGTTCAAGGACCTCCCCTTCCCCGTGGATACCAAAACCCGTGGATACTCAAGACCCATGATATGCAATGGCATAGCAAAATGGTCTCCCTTATATAAAACTGGCAAAATCAAAATGTTGCTTTGTTTGGATTATTATTTTTTGAAGAATATTTTCAAGCTGTGGATACTTAAATCCGTGGATATCAAATCTGTGGATACAGAGGGACAACTTTTTCTCTTTTAATTATTGTATGTTTTTAATCTTTTTAATTTAATATCTTAAGGGATGCGTCGGTTAGGGTACTAACGTAATTATGGAATTTTTATGCTGTAAGCCACACCGATTGCATTGCAGAGTGGCAGGATAGAAATAAATTTTTTGATTACTATTATTATTATTTGCTGGGCTTTGGTTCCAGGACCCCCACCTCCCCGTGCATACCAGAACCCGTGGATACTCAAGACCCATGATATGCAATGGCATAGCAAAATGGTCTCCCTTATATAAAACTGGCAAAATCAAAATGTTGCTTTGTTTGGATTATTATTTTTTGAAGAATATTTTCAAACCGTGGATACTTAAATCCGTGGATACAGAGGGACAACTCAGTTGTCCCTTGATATTCGCTGGGGTTTGGTTCCAGGACCCCCTCCCCGTGGACACCAAAATCTGTGAATACGCAAGTCCCATTGTATCTGCAATTGCATAGCAAAATTATGTCCCATTTGTAAGATAGTAAAATCAAAATTTCGCTTTATTATTATTATTTTTTAAAGAATATTTTCAAACTGTGGATACTTAAATCTGTGGATATCAAATCCGTGGATATACTGTAATAATAATAATAATATTTATTTATATACCGTCCTTTGGTAATCCAATCAGGGCGGTTCACAACATTAAAAAACCATACAGGTAAAACAATATACTTGCTTCCCCCCCCTAAAAAGTTATTAAATCAATTTACAAATTAAAACAACAATTAAAACATTTGATAAAAACACATACCTACATTTGGCAATAACAGTAGGTCCCCAGCGATATTCAGTTCTATTAACAAAGGAGGCTGTGGGGACTCTCCTGAAAAAGGGGGGGGTCCCGAGGCCAGGATAATCTATTCTGGAAAGGCCTGCCGGAAGAGATCCGTCTTGACAGCCTTTTTGAAGCTGTCCAAAGATGTCAATTGACGGATCTCATCCGGCAGGCCGTTCCATAGTCTGGGGGCGACAACAGAAAAAGCCCTCTGGGAGGTAGCCAAAAGTCTCGACTTTTGAGGCTGCAGCAAATTCCTCCCAGAGGACCGGAGTGCGCGGGGAGGGGATTATAAGGGAGGAGACGGTCCCTGAGATAGCTTGGACCCAAGCCATTTAGGGCTTTAAAGGTGATAACCAACACCTTATACTGGGCCCGGAAACTGATAGGCAGCCAGTGGAGGGAGGCAGTCAGTTGTCCCTTCATATTTGCTGGGCTTTGGTTCCAGGACCCCCCTCCCTGTGGATACCAAAACCCATGGATACTCAAGTCCCGTTATATATGCAATGGCATAGCAAAATGGTGTCCCATATGTATCTTATGTAAGATAGCAAAATCAAAATTTTTGCTTTTTTTGGATTATTTTTTTTTTAAGAATGTTTTCAAGCTGTGGATACTTAAATCTGTGGATACGGAGGGACAACTCAGTTGTCCCTTCATTTCTGCTGGGCAACCCTAAGGCAAACCTATCAAGGGTTTTTCCTGA
Organism: Gambelia wislizenii; assembly: GCA_030847615.1. Lineage (NCBI taxonomy): Eukaryota > Metazoa > Chordata > Lepidosauria > Squamata > Crotaphytidae > Gambelia > Gambelia wislizenii. The sequence goes on from JAUMIR010000012.1 coordinate 4,831,733, forward strand.
TCCTCATGGTATTTCTTGGGGCTGCTCACATTATACCTACAAGCATTGTTGGTTGCCCTGGCTCCCAGTTTAAAGGATAAGTTTAACGTGTTAACATCCTAGGCTGGGGTGGGAATCATCCATTTCTCTAGACATTGTTGGGCTAGAACTCCTCATTATTGGCTAGGACTGGTGGGAGTTGCAGTCCAACAACATTGTGGGGGCTGATTGAATCTCACTCCTGCTCTATACCAAGAGATCTAAACTCTGGACATTCCAGGTATTTTGAATATCAACCCCCATGATCCTTTATTCATTGGCCATTCTCGCAGTGGCTTCTGGGAGCTGAAGTCCAAACATCTCACCAGCGAAAGATTCTTTGACATAAAACAGTGGATCTCAAACTTTAGTCTGCCAGGTGTACTTTGCCATGTGTTTGGGGTTTCAAGTATCAGAACCCATAGCCAGGTTTTCCAGGGCACTGCAGTCCTAAACATCTGGAGGACCAAAGTTTGACAACCACTGCCCTGAAGGACTGGAGATCTGGTTACCTGAAAGACTTCTGTCTTTGCATGTATCATCAAAAGCCCTACTATGTTTCTTGGAGCTTCTGTTTCTGCTAATTAACTCTACAGAGTGGTCTGTACTGGGCGTTTTTGGTAGTGGCCTTCCAGCTGTGAAACAGCCTTATTGGTGAGGTTTGCCTGATGCCATCTTTGTGGTCTTTTAACGCCTTTGTGTTCACTCAGGCATTTCAAACAACTTTTATCTTGTGAGGTGTTGGTTTTAAAATCTATGGGTCTAATTTTGGGGTGCTATGAGTTTTGTTTTGCTTTTGGATTTTATGTAGTGTTTTGTTTTTTGTGATGTTATGTTTTATTTTGCGTTTGTATTTTGCTGGTTTGTTATAAGCCACCAAGAGAACTTTATGCTGTGGGCAGGCCTGGCCCTGCTCTGTCTTTAGGCAGATTAAGGGAACTACTACAAGCTGGAAAAGCAGAGGTGGCAGCTCCATAGCTGTTCTTCCTGAGACCCCCTCAGCCATTCCCCTCTTTTGGAGAACAGACCGCTGTGTACTATACTGTACAGTCTGTTCTTGGTCCCCTATAATAGCTGGCTGCCTGAGTTTAGAGAAAGGCTCTGTCCCTCTAACAGTGCTGAAGTAAGATTCAGCTGCCAGTCCCTCTGGCTTCTTCATATGGAGTGGGGTTGTCCTTTGCCTCAGGCTGCAGAATATTAAGTCAGTCTTGGTTATAGGACAGCATACAGATGTCTTTAAAATATATTTATCCTGTGGTAAAAGTGGACAATTTCAGGACCCCTCCATTCTTTTTTAGTACTGTTTTTTTCTGAAAAGGCCACACAATATAGATCCAGCATCATGGGAGGGCATATCTTTGCATTACAGATGAGCTTTGTGTACAAAAGATGTTTTACTCTCCCAAATATAATCCCCAATTTTATTAGTTTTTTCATAAAATATCTGTAGGAATATATATGTTTATCCACTTATTTATATCGTAGTATTGTTCCAAGAAGTTCAGGGTGGCACACACTTCTCCACCTGCTATCTCCTTTATTTATTTATTTATTTATACCCCGCTCTTCAGCCATAAGGCTATCAGAGCGGCTTACAAATTGTTTTAAGCAATAGCAATTTACACATCTACACTGCATTAAGCAGTTTCCAATGTGTGTTAGCTAATCGTCCCCACAAGCCGGGTACTCATTTTACTGACCTATGAAAGGATGGAAGGCTGAGTGAACCTTGGAGCCCGCTGGAATCGAACTTGCAATGTGGTGACTTGCAGTCCTCAAAGCAGCCCCATTGGGTGTGTTTGCCCAAGAGGGAATGGATGGTGCTGACCAGCTGATCCTGGGCCACCTCAGTCTGGCAACCTAATCTTTACACCAAACTGTATTTATATGCAATATTTTTATCTCTTAAAAAAAAGTTCTGACCATTCTATATATATGAGAATATGGCAGATTTAAAAGCGACAGGTCCTTTAGCCAAAACCACCCTCTGGTTTTCTGAGGTTTCCACAGTGGCTGTATGGCCTGTCCCTATGACACCATCATTTAATGGTTTCCCAGCATTTATAAAGGGTTTCCCCCATTCTGGAGCGTTGAGTGCCTCTCCTAAAGCTTAGTTCCTACCAGGGCTAAACTAAAAGATGCTGATATTTTTGGTCTCATCCTTTTGCCCCATTCACCACTGGGTTGTGGCCCCAGAGAACTTCTCTAAAATTGAGTTGGACTGAAGGAGGTTCCCAGCTCCTGCTCTACAGTCTACATCAGGGGTGACTAGCTGTGGAGGAGGTATTCTCTCCCATTCCCCCCTCACCTGTGGTCCAGACCTACATGCCCAACAGGAGCGGAAATGATGTTGCATCACTTCTGGTTTAAATTTTTGGCTTTTTTGGGGGGGGGGGGACTTTAGAAGGTGTGTGAGGGAGTGGAGCAAATTCTGCAGTGGTTTGCAGCAGTTCTGAGCTGATGGGGGGAATGATGCCTTGGGGGGCTTCAGGGGCTACACTTTGCCTGCCCCTGGCATACATTCTCTGTAAATAAATATTCCCATTGGACAGAGAAGAGGTGGGCACAGTGCAGACGTCCAGATGGTGCAATTCAGTCAGTCCCAGCTAAGATAGCTAATGGTGAGGAGTGTTGGGAGTTACAGTTCAGCAACCTCTGGAGGGGCTCAAGTTGGCAACCTTGCTCTAGTCAGTGTGAAGATACATACTGTTCAATCCTACAGTTGTAAGAGGAAGGGAGCTGTAGCCCATAGAAAACTAAGCTATATGAAATCTACTGACACAAGACAAAAGGAAGGTTAATTCTCTGAAATGTGTACTAATACAGTTATATATTGATATGTGAAGGAGTAATTCTGCATGTAGAAATACTTATTTCTGCCTTCTACTACATTAATGGAAAGCCCTTTTCTCCCCAGCAGATTCTAGTTTACAAAAGCAAGGAAGTTCCTGGCTTCAGACCTCAGCTCAGCCATGCAATGAACTTATTCATTGTATTTTGTGAATCTGTGGCTCCACCATTGTAATTCTTTTTGGAGGGGGAATAACTCTGTTAATCTGCCCTGATTGATTTAAGGCTGGAAATGATATGCATATGCATGTTTTTGGGAGCAGTGTATGGAGCATAGAATGCCAATGAAGTTTTCTTAGTTCAGGGATAGAAAAACTGGGCCTTCAAATGTTGGATTAGAACCCCTGCCAATCCTAGCCCACAGAGCTAATAGTGAGTGATAATAGGAACTGTGCTCCAACAAGATCTGCAGGGCTGTACCAGTTTAGTGGCTGTGAGGGGAGGAGCCTGTGACATTCACAACTGCCCGTGCATACCCGAGCAGCCGGATGGAATTGTTAAAATGTGTGTTCAGGAACTAATGTGAAAATTGCGCTCTACAATTAGAATGAAAAGCAAAGACATGGTTAGTTGTTAGGAAAGTTTGGACTTGAGTTTGAGGGATTTCACTCACATGGGTATTTTGCTCCATGAGAATTGAGTCAGCAGAGTGACTCTTTCTAGGTATTCTAGATATGAGCTATTTCTGAGTCATTGTGCGCTTCAAATATAGTACGGTAACGTGCACGTTCCCCTCTGCATATCTGTTCAACACAGTCTAATCCCCATGCACCCTAGCAGCATGCATAACAGTCATGTATGATTGAGGGCAGGTATCTGTGGAGGGCAGTTTTTTGAACAGGGTTCAATGCTTTTGGAATCCATTGCAAAACAAGACAGAGTTTCCCCTTCCCCAGATAGTTTGATCTTTGTAATCTTTGAACTACTGTTGATTTTGATAACTGGTGATACCTTCTTGTGATAGTAAAGTGTTGAAATTCCAAAGAAGGATGTGTCACTTGAACATCTGCCCTTTCATAGCCATGGGACTTTCAAAGGTTGCACAAGGTAGCTCTCCTCAACTGCCAGATATTTTGCACTACAGCTCCTATCATCCCCAAGCAGCAAACTCTTCACATTATCAGGGCTAATAGGTCTGTTCAGAACTCTATTATGTCCTTGAATCAATGGTTAGGGTTTTTTTCCCCCTAGAATAAAATGCAGATGTTTTAAGAATTTATTTTGTTACATATGATTCTATGATTCTATGTGTGAATTACCTCTAATATGTTAATTCTCAAATTGTATACTAGAACAACAGAAGGACTGAAAATGTACTTTGGAAATGACCATTAGAAATCAGTATTTAGTGGGCTACCCTTTAGTTACAAAGATGGTGTGTGTCCTATGTTTTGGAAGTCTGGGAAACATTGCACTAATCATTCATGACACTAATGTATTCCAGTTGCATATTGCAAATGGAATGTCTCCTTGTTGAATGCTTCTAAATTTCATTTGTGAGTGGGGGTCATGATTTTTTTCCCCCCAAACTGGCAAAACTTCTGTCTCTTTTAACATCTGTGGAAAAGACAAAATTCTGCAGGTGACCCATGCTGCATGCTCAAAAAAGATTTGGCCATTGAAACACTACCTGTTGTAACCACAGCAGTAGGCATTCTACAAGATTTTTTTTAAACTTGACACTCCCCCCTTTAACTCTGAGCATTTTTAACTCTCTTTTTTAAGGAAAAAAAAGTACACTTAAAAGTGAAAACAAAATAGAGGAGTGTCAACAAAACCCCTCAGTTTCTATAATTTGAAGAAGTGGACTAAAATCCATGAAAGCTCAAGCTAAAAGGAATCCGTTATTCTCAAAAATGCTTCTAAATTGTTTTCCCAACCCCCTTTTTCCTTTTAATACTGAAACAGACTAGCATGACTGTTTCTTTTAAAAGAGACACTGCAAGAAACTATTAAAAATATGTGTCTGGGGCTTGGAACTGTGAGAGGTTGCTGTGGAATTGTGGTATGGCTCTATGTCCTTTGACAAACTGTTGACAATTTGCCCTTCCAAGTATTCAAGACACCAGAGAGATGAAAGCCTCTTGTCTAGGGTTTTTGTTTTTGGCTGTTCTAAAAGTGACCAGATGCCAAGAGAGAGTGCTACTCTTTCTTTTAAAAAAGTTAAATGTGGGATGGAGAATCTTTAGTAAATTTCATAATCTTTCCTTTAAATCAGTAATTTATTATATTGGGCTGCAGATGTAAGACTACAGCTCCCATTATACCTGGCTGGGAATGAGGGCTGTTGAGTTCAGTTAGCATCTGGGGATCCAATGTTGGGAGTAACTGCATAATTGAGAGCCCAGTAGATTTGTCTGTATTACGATTGGAAACACAAGTATGTGCTTAGGAGTTTGGCAGTCAAATTGAAAGTGACTTACAAAATGGAGTCATCTTCAATTGAGCTTTCATCAGCGCTGTCTACGCACAATCCTAAATATACACTGGACTGACTATGTGATGAATGTCACTGTCCATGAGCAAGCAGGGATCACCAGTATTGAGGCCATGATATTGAGAACGCAGCTGCACTGGGCAGGCCACGTTTCTAGGATGGAGGACCATCGCCTCCCAAAAATACTACTCTACGGTGAACTCGCCACAGGTCAGCGTAAGAGGGGCGCTCCAAAAAAGTGATACAAGGATTCCCTGAAACAACATCTCAGGCTCGGCCAACTTGATCACCAACAGTGGTCCACCCTGGCCTCACACTGGGAGGCATGGAGACGCACTATCCACAATGCTGCAGCCTTATTTGAGAACTCACAACGAACAAGTCTTGAAGAGAAACGACAACGCAGAAAGAATCACACCCAGAAACATCACCCAAGGAGACCTTCTGCTGTGCTTTTTGCAACCGGACTTATTTATCTCGGATTGGTCTTTTTAGTCATCAGCGCGCTTGCAGAAAGTGCGGGATGTGTCCTTCCTGAATCTTCGTTTGTGAAGAAAAGCCAGACAGACAAAATTGAGTGTATTCCCTTGGTTGGTGGTAAAAGTCTGTTGTGAACAGTCTGTTGGGAGGAGTAACCGAATAGTTTTGTAAAAGCCACCACGGGGTAATCGACAGGCTTTCAACCTCAATCATTTTGTGAACAGTATAGGAATAAGCATACTAACTTTACAGAACTAGTATTCTAGCTTTCCCTCCAGAACAGCTGGAACTACAACAGAAACATTTGATACAAAATGTCGGCCTGTGATTCTAACATCACTACTTTTCTTCTCCTGTTAATGATTTTTAAAGCTTGTATTTTCTTCATTGTGGTTGGCCAATAAAAGTATTGTTTTTTTTGTGGATTTTGGATTTTATTTTTATTTATTTATTTTTTAATTTTGCTGCATGGACAACACGGTTACCCCTTAATACATTATCTTTACAGTTGTTGTAAAGCTTTACTGAATAGAAACAAGAGCCGTGCTGGATCAGACCAGAAAGCTCTTTTTGTCAAGTCCAGCAACTTCATTGCATTTCCCACCATGTTTGGTCAGCTGCACATTGGAAATTTACAAGCAAGGCTTGAAGGCAAAGTGCCTTCTCCTGCTGTTTCTCCCTAGAGGCATGGTGCTTCTGATCTTGTAGACTCCAAATAGCCATTAGGATAAATAGCCCTTGGCTGATCCATCATCCTCTAAAAATGTCTAAAAATGTGCCTCAGGCACTGAACACTTGCAAGAAGTGTCCTTTGCATGCTGTAAAAAGCATTATGTAAATGCTGGGCATTAGAAATAACAAGCTAGAAGAACCCTTCTTCCCATTTTGTAGAACTGGAATGCTACTGAACACAAATTCACTCCAGTTTTGATTTCAAGCATTTCCTTCACTTCCTTGTTTTCCAAAGTGTTCCTCTTTTTTCAGAGCAAAGTAAGGGAACTAAGACGGAGTGAAGGTTGGGAAGAGGTTTTTTTTTAAGATACAGTTGAAAGAAAGTCCCATGTGAATCTGAAATTAGCAAACAAGCAGAAAAACCAACAACAACTCTAGGCTAAGGAGAAGTCAAGAGATAGCCTTTCTTCATTTCCTGCTTTTGTGGGGGTATCCCATTCCTAGCATATCATTTAAAAATGGACTTTATGGAAAGGTCAAGAAGCAGAAAACAGAGTTTTCCAGCTTCTCAGCGTTAAAAGTTGTGCGTCCTGTTCGCAATTTCCTGAGGCCCTCTTGGTTTGACTCTGCCGCCCTGCTCAGATTACATGCCCAGACAGCCTGCTGTGATTTAGAATTTAATGCATTTACCTTGCTGCTTCTGCACTGGTGAAAACTGCTGCTTGCTGGACTGCTGGCTGTGTTTTCTTCCTTCCTTGTATGACGATGTAATGCGGAGAAGCCTTCTTCCTTGCAGTCACTTCCTAAACATGACTGATGCCTGTGTTACCCAATGGCAGCACACAGGCTCAGCAGGGCTGCAAGCGAGGAATAATTAACCCTGTTTTGTATCTAACAGAGAGACATGATGAGAGAATGAAATAGATTTCTTTCCCTTAATCTGGACCTTGCCACTTATGGAAGCTTTTGTAATGGATTGCATCAGCAAAGCAAATTTGCTAATCTCAGCTGGGCTTTGTATAAAGATTTAATGGGTTAAAATCATTAACAAAGAAAAAGCAGCAGTAATCCATAAGGTCAACAGTTCTAGCTATTATCATTGCTTTTTAAGTTTTCAAAGGCATACAGGCTAGGACAGGGCTGGAAAATGTGGCTTTTTTTAATTAAAACAACAGGCGTCCCCGCCGATTGAATCAAGCTCTGTCCTCAGCTATATCTAGAGAGGTTCAGAAGAGTGCTGAAAAAAACCTCCAGCTGCTCCCCCACCATTACCTTGATCCAGCTTAAGGACTGGGAAAACTGTGTTATTACTGTAATTGTGTAGCTTGGTGACAGAATCTCATTCTGATGAAGGCCAAGGTTCTGTATGAGAGGTGTGGTAAACAACAAAATGTTTTCCCCACTTCTGGGTTCACTTTCTTCTTGCTTAACCTCAGCAACATAGTGGCTGGTGAAGGGTGGAGGTGGCTGGGAAGCAGCTATCTTTCTGACACACATCCCCAACATCATCTTTCAGGACCTCCACATCTTTGTTGTTGTGCATCTGGCTATAGCCATAAGGCCAGACATTTCTTGAGTGTCCTCCACTCTCCACTGGCCATTACATGGCCATGGAGGTAGTCAGAATTTTGGCCATTGCATGAGAAAGAGAATTCCAACCTTCACAGCAACAACAACAAAAATGACATAGGGAGACATAAATTGGACTTGTGCCTGCATGTGTCACTAATAGGATGCTAGGTGATATTTGCAGAATCTGCAGTTGGAGTCTTGGTGTATAGTGTTTCACGTCTGTGATGTGAGCACTAGTGATAACTTCAAATGTTCCATTTGAACTTGCTCTCTCCTGGTAAGTCTGTGAGCCTGCAGAGTAGTATCTGAAGGGCTTCAGCAGGAATCATCTACAATGTGTGAAGCACCCAGGGAAAGCAACCATGAACCCCCAAAACTCAGCTGAGGTGCTGAGGCCATGCTAGTTGCGAGCCTCTCAAGCAAATCTGTAAAGTATTTAAAGGGCCTGTGGTTTGGGTTGAAGCCAGGATTATGGCACCAGTGAATGGCCTTAGAATACATTGGGTGCTTTTTTACACTGGAAACCCCCAGAAGATCCAGCAGTCCTGGATGTTGGGTAGTTCAGTTCAGATTTCTGCTCTTTCTGGGCTTACAACTTAAAAAAAAAGTTTGCCTCAGAGTTCTTGAGTTAGGTCTTTCAGACTCTTGGCTTGCCAGATTTCACCTTCACATCATCTCCCAGAGCCAAGGCACATTGCAGCAGACTTTTTTGACTACAGCTCTCAGAATCCACCAGCCAGCTACTAGCTCTGAGAGTCAGGAATCAAAGTCTAAAAAGGTAATAACTTTTCCAATTTCTGGCCATAGGATAGTGTTGATCCCATGCTTAGCTGACATCAAGTAGTGGATCAGGCCTGACCATTGCTCTGCTTGGTCTGAAAATATACTGTTACAGTGCGTATTCTGTTTTCATGGAAGAATGCCTAGTAAGCTTGAACAGGACTGTAGGATTTCCCAGCACACACTGAAAACCATGGCTTTCCTTTCTACAGTATTGTCTTAGGAGCCTGGTTTTTTCTTCTCTTCAGTCAAAGGATTCCAAGTAGCTAATGATGAGATAAGTATCACTTGTGGAGAACATCACACAAACAAAGAGTCATGTAGGACCCTTAAGGCAAACAGGTTTATAATAGCAGTAGCTTTGATCACAGTTGCATCTGAAGAAGTGGATTGCAATCAGCAAATGCTCATGCTATAATAAATTGTTTAGCTTAAAGGTACTTTTGTTTTATGCAACACAGGTTCCTGCTCCTTCCCGGCTTACAACCTGACCATTAGGGTAGACAATACTAGGCCAGAGAAATCAATGGCCTCATGGGTTTAAGGCAGCTTTGCATGTTCAGTGAGGTTACAGTGGGCTTGTCTAGAGGTGATGGTATACTCTGGGTGGATGCACATTTTTGCCCATTCGCAGCGACACTGGTCTTCACATTTTTATTTATTTTTATTTTTTTGCCTATTCACCTCTATTCAAATGGAGTGTCCACACAGTCTGATAAAGGGCAATAGAGTGAAAATGCACAGTGATACGGATTCAAACGTCCACGCATGTGAAAATGCTCATCTGTGCACATTTTCCAGGAAACTTCAAGGGAAACTCCGAATCCTTTTACTACATTGTTTGTGGAGTTTTTAGCCCTTCTCCTTCCGAAACCACAAATCTCATTTGGATCACGTCGGGACACATCATATTCTCTGTGCATTATATGAGAAGTTGCTTCATCGTTTGGACAACCTCAGTGTCATTCTGTGTATCCCATGATTGCCTCCAGTCCCTTGTCTGGATTATCCCAGCCTCTTGTCTGGCGTATAGACTTGTCTCCCCCTCCTCATTTGCTGAATCCACTTCCGTTGTAACTCAAAGCTATCTGCACCATCTGTGCAGGGTTCTTACCAGACCACAGTTTTGGCAAAAGCCTGTTTCAGTCTGGTAGTTCCTGACTCGGATTGTAGGTGAAACAGGAACCTGGCCAGCTAGGTGAATTCTCTGTGATGCTTCTTTCCAGAAGAAGAAACACTGCCTCACCTGTCTTCCTGATTCTCCCACCTCCCCTCACATTCATGATGAATTTCACGCTTTATGTATGCATGTAGTCTGTGTGAGTCACATCAGTATAAATATTCATTCTTTCTGTATTGTGAGTCATGCGTGGCAAGGGTCTCTTTGAGGCAGATGTGCAAGGAAGGTGGGATTGATGGAGCAGAAGGAGGATAATTTATGAAGGCTGAAAAAGAAAGTTCTCTCTATGCACAACAACCCTGCAAAATTCATTGTGTGGGGGGACTGAGTAGTAAAATTGATATACCCTGTGTTTCCCTTTGTTGAATTGAAGTTGAAAAGTTCTTTGTTTTTTTAAAGATTGTTTGTTTTGTCTTGATGCATGAAACAGAAGAAGTAAAAAAGGAAATGGGAAAGTAGTTCCTTGTTATAACCAGAGAGTAATGATTTCACAGTGCCATCTTCTGCATGTCTATGCATAGGGAAGTCTCAGTAAATTCTCAAGAGTTTATATTGGAGGGTGACAAGAGGGTATTATTGCATGGAAAAGGGGAGAGCTCTGCTTTTCAGAGATGAAGTTTGCAAATAATAAAGTGCAGGAAGAGATTTGAATGGACAGAGCATATTTCCCCACAGCCACCTTTCTCAAGGAGAGAGAAGAAAGGAAATTTAGTTAACAAGAAATGCTGGCTAGGGTAGCATTATATATAGTAAGCAGCAAAAGTGAAAGTGTGCATTTGGGTGCTAATGTGGTAGAGGGACAGAGCTTAGAACACCATCTTTGAGCAGCTTCACAGGTTTGCTGTACAGCGATAATAAAAAAGGCAAGGGAATGATATCTCTGCTGCCCCAAACTCCCTGTTGCAATGGTGGGATTAGAATAACAGTTGGAGCTTGAAAAAGTTACTGTTGTCGACTCTAGCCCCAGAATGTACCCATCAGAATGATCAGTGGCCATGCTGGCGGGGTGTGTGTGTGTGGGATTCTTGGAGTTGTCCAGGCTTCCAGGCTCTGATAATAACACTGGGTGAGTGCTAAAGCAACTTCACATGCTCCCAGTATCTGGCATGAGGAGACTGTCCTACATAGAATTGCAGAGCAAGCTGGACCATGCTCTGCATATTCCCACCCTTGGCACCTTGGGTGTGTGAGTCAATTGCCAGCTGTCAGTTTGACACCCCCTCCCCACTGTCTTTCTTGTTAGCTAGCTGGCAGAATATTTATTTTTCTTAAAATTCTGCTCTTTCTCCTCTTCTTCCTCCTCGTTGCTGTTGCTATTATGTTTTATGCGGGCCTTAGTGTAAGCCATTAAAACATGCATCAAAACAGGCAGGTTGATGATCTTGGGCACCTGCTGGCTGCTTCACCAGGCTGCCACACCTGGAACCATGGCACACACTGCGGGTGTGCTTTTGCAATAGCTGCTACCCACAGGTTGGGCACGTAGCACAGATGAAGGAAATTACGTTCCCACGTATTTTCTCCTGCATTATACTTCAGACATAGTTCTGCTCACTGCATATATCAGTTGGGCAGCTAACAAAGTGTTTGCTGCCACCTGGAGTTCACCAGGTTCATCCACGACCCCTTCCCCCAGTGTGTGCCTGACCACCCAACCAGTATCATTTTTTTTAAATTGACAACCCCAGCTGACCATTGGGAACTGGCTTTTGAGCAGAGCGAGGGAAAATTAACTCTTTTTTGAACTGGGTATTCTGGGAGCTGTGATCCCAAAAAGTAACTTTTCTGAGCTCTTCTTTTAAGTGTTATGATGATGGTCTGGGAAGAGTTTTCATATCTAAAGGAAATTCCACAAGATGAGATGCATAATACTGTGTAGACAGCTGATGGGCAGAATGAAGAAGTTTTATATCCTCGTCACAGACAAGGGAATGTGCCTTGTCAAATTTTGAATACCTTTCCCAACCAGACTGAGGCAATCTTTGCAGCAGAGATGAGAACAGTTGGTGTTTTTAGCTCCAGCAGTTGTGATCAGACCACACATGTGGGTTGACATGTTGATTAAAAAGCTGGCTTGCCCTGCAAGAGTAGGAGAGAGATCTGGATGGCCAAACAGATTTATTGGTGTTCATAGCAGTGCCAGTGTACATTTGCCAGAAAGGGGCTTCTAAAGCAATGGTGCACATTTAATTGCTAAGTGGGCCAGCCTGCCATCTGCCAGGCCACCCTGAAGTTATCAGACTTTGCTACAGCACTTTAAGAGAGAGGAAAAGCACCCCATTTTGCTATGTGTTAGCCTGTCCTGCTGAGATTGCAGACCTGGCTTCGTAAACCAAGGTACTGCTTGAGTGGTGAGCAGCTGCACATAGTCCCTTTACTGCCACTTTCATATGAACAACTGAACAAGCTAAGATTCAACCCTAAAACACAGTTTCTTGTTATGTTGAAACTGGCAACTTTGGCTGAGTGCTGAATCCTTGCTTGTTTTCAAATTGACTGTTGTGCATGGTGACCCCCGTTGCAGGTGCCCCATTTTATTGAGCCATCATTCAGATTATGTGTCGGGGTGGAATGAGAGTGACAGTTTTTGGAGACATGCAGTGTAGCCATTGAGGGGAGACAGGTCTGAGTTTTGGAGCTGCAAAGAGGGAAACATGTGGGCTCCAAATGGATTTTGTGAGTGAGAGGAACATTCGTATATGGGTACAAGGAAGTCCCTCTGTCTCCAGCGTACTTTTGCATAAGAGGAAATGAAACTTTGTCTCTGTGCCCCTGGAACTCATCTGGGAAGTGTGGGGAACCTATTACAATAAGTCAGAATTGAAGTGTGAGGCATAAATCGCAGCAGGTGATCAGAAGATGGGAGAAAGTGGCAGTGAGTTTTTTAAAAATAGGAATGGAACCACGGAGAGACACAAAAGAAAGCAGGGGATTTTATCAGCATCTGCTGTTCCTGGATCTTGCACCTTCCATGCTCAGTCAGCCTTTCCTTCTGTCGGTGGGTGGGGAAGGGTAGCGCTTTGAAGATTTCCTGGTCCAGGATCAAAAGGCTTTTTGTGTCTGCTGGTGGGATGCGGCCAGTGTTTTCCCTCCACTCCCTGGTGGTGCTGGATTTTATTTTATTTCTTTAACTTCCCTTTTCTTGTAGAACTCTGCCAAGAACAGGGAGACTCCAGTGCATCTCTCTCCTTGTAGGGATTGGGCTGGAAGGGAAAAGGAGGGAGGGGAAAGTGCGTGTGGGGTGGGAGAGAGAACACACAGGCAGAGGAGGAGAAGGAGGAAGTGTTTCTGGTTCTGTGGGAATGTGAGCTTTCTCCAGCTCTGTAAACAGCTGGTGACTCATTACATAGCTATGGCACTGAAGGGATGCATGGCCTAAGGCATGGTGTGTGTGTGTGTACACATACAAGGGGAACTGCAACCTGCTTCCTTCGTGCCACATTCCACTCTGCTTCCTTGACTCTTTCTCACTGCAAGAAAGGTTCCTGGAGAGAGACCCTCCTTCTGCTTCATGCCTCTGGGGGCTTCATGCTCTGCCTTCCACAGGGGAGCTGCCAGCCAAGTGGCGTGGAGGCTTCCACAGTGCAGAGCCAAAGTCCAGCCATGTGGGTGGGAGAGGAGAGCTTGAAAGGAATGAGCAAGGGCCTCCTCGAAAGGGCTCTGCAAATCCAAGGTAACGCTGCTGCTGCTGCCACCCCACCACTGGCGCCCGTTCCAGCTTGCTTAAGCTCTTCAGTGCCCCACCCTGTCTTATCTTATTTCCCGTTCTGCAGCTTGCTTGTGACTTGGAACTCCTGACTTTACTCTTTGCACTGATAGCCATAGCTGCCCTCAAACTTCTTGCTTTCTGAATCAGCTCTGCCTTGGCAGTCCTGAGGCCTGGGACTCGCTTCTGGCATATAGCTGTATGGTGCTGCCTGGCTGTCTCTGACTTTTTATTCTTCAGACCCTTCTTTGCCTCATTGCCATTGGCATAACCCCTTTAGCCCTCTTCTTGACATGAAATAGATTCTGTGTTTGGTCACATAGATCTGTTGCTATTTCTGTCTCCCCTCCGTGCGTATAGGGAACTGCTGAGTTAGATGGACGGTGCTATAGAAATAAATAATAATTCCCTTACTTATCCTGTGTGGAATATATAGATCAGTCTCCTGTCTTAACCCCTTTACACTGAAGTATATTTTTGGTTTTCCTTCTACACCTTTACTGTTTTTGTTGTAGATCAACTCCCTTACCAGAGAGCTCCCTCTGTCCCATTTCTTTGCTTCAATTTGCATAGAAACCAGCAGACACACTCAAGTGCAGTATCAGTGTCTGCTTGATTGTCACCATGGAAGTAGTTCTAACATTTGCAAGCTTTAAATGTTAAACAGAAATAGGCAGTGTTCTCACAATAGTATCCAGGAATGCTGGGAGATGCCCTCAATTATTAAAAAGGCAGGTGTCAGGCAGACTCTCAGAGAAAGCCCTCCTGTTTCTTTCTTCACATCTGGGGACATGTAGTTGCTTATTAGCAGAGCATAGGAAAGTTACTTTTCTTAGACTACATCTCCCAGAACCCAGTTTCTGGGAGTTGTAATCCAAAAAGTAACTTTCCCAGGCTCTGCATATTTAGGGAGTGAAATTAACTCCACGTGCCCTTGGATATTCCTTTCTTTGCTGTAGCACTTCATTCTTTTTGCCTGTTGCTTTAAAGAAGGGGCATGGCCAACAATGGAGGATTGGCTTGTGGAGGTAGAGAGGTTGGGCCCCTGGATGGCTAGTGGCTACATGGGATTTTTGCCCCTCACCCAACCCCAATTTCCAAAGCAAAAGCAGCAGTGTCCCCTTTTGACTTAGAATTTTGTTTTCTTGTCTCATGATGGTAAAACTACATTGATTTCCAAAAGTCAAATGAAAAGACACGCAGGCTGAAGCTGAGCCAGCCAACCTCTCCCACCCCGCCCGCCACCCAACAACATGCTTCCTGTGCAGACCTGCTCTCCGCCACCTTCCCCCCCCTTCCTTCTTCAAGAGTGTCTTGAAATGAATGAGTTTGTTGACTCCCTGTCCTCCCAACGTCTTTGCACAGAAATGACCCCAAGTCATTTGCTTTTGGGCTTCTCTTGTTTCCATGGTTACCGTCTCAGGGTTGGCTACTTTCCCAAGGTCACCATAGCAACTATCAGAAGGGAATCATGCTTGGGATGCTTTGGCTGGGTATCTTCTCCCCCTCCCCTTTTTTTCATGAATGATTAGAATGTGTGACACGATGTAGACATAGTTGGAGACAAGAATATGTGTGTGTGTGTGCGCGTGTGTGCGTGTATTCTTTATGGTCGAAATGTGGGGAGAGACGTGGAGAAGGAGAAGCTCCAGCCAGACAGTCATGACCATTGCCTCTGTCCGGTGCTGCAGCCTGCCTTAAATCCCACGCTGCTTAGGCACAACAGCCTTTTAACGTGGTGGTCGGTTGGTGCGGCCCAGGCTGGCTGGCTGGCTGGCTGGCAGGGGAAAAGAAGGCACTGTGATGTCACAGCTGCATTGCCCTCTTCTTCAGTGGTAGGTACGCAGCTCTCTGACAGCCCCTCCAAGTGCATTATGCACGCTCGCTGTGGGTGATGCAGGTGTGAAGGCTCTCCATGGAAGTCTAGACAGGCAGACTGTCTCTTGTGCTGGTTGAAAGGGTATAGGGTTTTTTTTTTCTTCAGAGGACCTGAGGTGAGAGTGAAGGGCAGCTGTCTTCAGCAGAGAGATTTGAGGAAGGGGGGAAGCATTGCTGTTGTGCCACCTCTCCACATTGCTGGGCAGAAGGGAAGAGCTCCTCTTAGGCTCTGGGACAACCCTATCAAGTGAGAAAGTATTTCATCCCCCCCCCCCTTCTTTGCAACCTGTTCATCCTCCCTGCTTTCCCCCTTTACCTTTTTTGTTGTCTTGTGATTTATATGATGATGGTCAGCCTTCTGTAAAAGGAATTGTTGCTTTTAAGGCACAGGTGGGCTACAGGTGCGGTTCAGAACAGTCAAGGTTCATTCACTTTTCTCAATGGATAATTTGAACCTTTGTCTATGCCATTGAAGAACTAGGGGGTTGTTGCCCCTTAGTTTTGTTTAGCAACCTTTTGTATGGAGAGGTGGGGTGAAACTAAAAGTTTACGGTGGTGTTTGGTGTTTTTCAAAACCCTATTTCCAGGCTTCTGGTGTTTGGATAAATGTGTGCAAGTAATGTCTGTATGCATTTTTAAAGAAAACAATGAAGAAAAAAAGACAACTCAATACATCCGCTGAGATTGGGGTAGGAAGGTCAGGGTTTATAGAATGTTCTGAACAAAAGGAACTCAAATTGGATCCTGTCTGTTAAACCAGGGCTGGGATCAGTGGCCAAGGGTGGAACAGGAAGCTTGCTAGGATTACTCTTAAAATTGGGTACAAAGATGTTGCCTTACAGGACTCTGGTAGTGGTGTTAGGTGTGACTCTTCCCAGACAACTTTGTATTAATCTGGGAAAGTGTTGACAAAGCAACATTCAGTTTAGACTGTTTCTCCTTCCTACATTTGCTCCTCCCCTCTTTGATTTCTTACTGGATGTCTTGCTTCTGGTCCTCTTGTGTGCTCTGGTTTGCTATGCTTAATCGCTGAAAAAAAAATCCTTTCAGGTCTGTTACTTCAGTGGGGAGGCAAGCAGGTCAGGGGATATTCTTGGCAGATGTAAGGACTTGGTCTCAGTCCCTGGTAACTCCGCTTAAAACAAAATCTGATAGCAGGGCTGAGGCAAGTCCATTGCCTTAAATACTTGGAGAGTGGCTGCCATTAAAAATGGAAGGTACTGTGCTAAACAAACCAGAGGCCTGAGTCAATGTGGGGCAGCTTTGTCAGACATTCATTCACATGTATATTCGGGATTCTCTCTTCCTCAATGAGTACTAGCAACTTGGCCTGCTACTACTTAAGATGATGTTTGGATATCGCAGAACCTCTCATCTGCTGTGATTTACAACCCACTGCAAGCAAAGAAATGGACCACACCCTCACACAATTGGACCAAGAGAAGATGAATGTCTGTATGCAGATTTGTGGACCTATTTACTCTTGCTTTCTTTGCAAAAGAGAGGGAGGAGGAGGAGTAACTGTTTGAAAATCTGCTTCCAGTTTATGGCAAATGTGTCCAAAACAGGCATGCCTGTGATGGCTGAGCAAGTTACTAAGGGCAAGGCATGTCCTTATTTGCCTGTAAGAACCCAGAGTGAAATCATTGGCCTGTAAGCAACAGTCTCCACATGCTGCTATGCACGCTGGAGATGAGGGGAATTTTAATCCAACACATCTTGAGGTCACCATGTCCTAAAGTATACCGGAATCTCTGCTTACTCACTTTTGGAATGAGTGGTTGGCAAGCTGCGTTATGAGATCTCAGAAATAAGTGCATGTTTCAGAGGATGGGAAAAGAGTTGAGGAAAAGAAAAGGATGGAGGAAGTCAAATAGATTTTATGCAGGAAGGATAAGTGATGATGTTTGAGTCTGTAGTGGCATACAGCTTGGAAGAATACCCTAGTCTAAATGTCCTTTCTGGACTATTTTCCTAAACCTATGTGATAGGCTTAACCTGTTGCCTTTGGTTTCTTCTCTCCTCCTCCAGTTGCAATTTCTGAGCAGTTCTGTCCAGGAGACGGTGCCCAGGTTATGACGACTAATCCAAAGCCGAACAAAGCATTAAAGGTAAGGTGGTAAAGCTGGAATGGCTTGAGGAACAATAAGTAAGCCTTGCAACAAAATGCTGTATATGGAGGACTCCTATCCAGGATGCCAGTCACTCCATTCTCCCTCCCTTTCCCACAAGCAGCCAGTTAACATCCTATGTCCACCAAGCACAAGCAATCCTTATTGAACTGTTTTCTTTCCTACTTCCATTAGCTCCTTTAGATTTGTCTATGGGGAGGGAATGTACTTCTGTAAACTTCAGAAGCCTACTGATAATCTTTCTCTGCTCTGTGGGTGGTGCAGTTTTGGCTGAACAAGTACCAGAAATAGAGTGATATATTAGGCAAATTCATGGAGGATGGTTTCTCAGACTGTTAAAAAGAAAAGAAAAGCAGTGGCTTCTACCAATGGCTGGCGAAGAAGGGGCAAATCACTCCCTTCCATTCTGCTGGAGGAATGGAGTGAATTATCACTCATCTGTCAACCTGTTCAGTCATTTGACTCTATGGATTTCCTAATCTCTTTTGGCTACTAGACTGATTCTTAAAGACAAGGCTGGATTAGACAGACCTGGAGCTATTCTATGAACTTTTTTTTTAATGTTCTCTGTTAAAATGAGTTACATAGGCATAGTGCCTCCCCTGCTCAGACACTCCATAAAATGCCATTCATTGCTCTAACATCTGGTATGGAGGAACTGGTGTATTTTGCCATACTACAGAGTTTGCCACTTTTAAAATGTATTTAAATCAACTATATTAAATTACCCTAAAATATTTATTTATGACTTGGAGATTAGGATAGCATTTTGTATTGAGATTTCAGCTAAGCCGCAGTTTTATAAAGTACATAAAATCTTGTAGGAAAATTCATGGCGCTTTCACAGATCAAGATTCATAGTGTGATGGCTAGAGAACATTTGTAACATGTAGAAACTCCCAGATTAAACCCCTGCATCTTCAGTTAAAAGGGTTTGAGGTAGTCATCTGGAATTACCTCTTCCTGATACCAGTTCTGTCTTCATGGGCTTACAGTCTGATTCTATATAAAACAGTTTCATATGCTCAGGCCTGATAACAGATTTCCTGAATGTCCTGATATGGTCACAATTTCTCTGCATGATCATTTGAACCATTTCCCTTTCTTTCCTTGGGGAAGAAGGACATGGGAAGTCCCTTCTGTATAGCATCCTGAATTTGATGTAACTTCTGAACAGGAAGGAAGGGACCACTTCATTACTTCCTATCCCTCTTGTTGTTCTACATCCCTAACACTGCTTTGGAAAGTAAAATGGCCAAGTATTAGACCTATGAAAGCATGACATTACTTGCTGTCTGCTCAGGCCAATGTGAATTTGCAGTAGGATTAGATGCAGTAGGATTAGGATGGCCCTTTTCATCAGTCAAAATCTTCAATCAAATATTGGTCAAACATGGCAACATAAATGGTCAAGTATATTTTAAACCATAGAAAGCAGGGGAAAATGAGATATTTTTCACCATAAATAGGTTTGCTACTTGTGCTAATTACAAAAATAAGTTAGATGGGTAATTTTTTGAATAATCAAATTAATGTTTTTTAATGTAATTAATCACTGTAACTTTTCACAGTGGTAGGTGAGGTAAACAAGTGGAAACAATGTATTGAGTGAAGAGTGGCTTAGAAGGAGGAGTTACATGCAAAAAAAGATCCAGTCCCCTATGGCATCCCCATAACCTGTACCCTGATAGAACCTTTGTCAGATTCTATACAGATCAGGGATTTTAACACAATGCAGCTAGCCGAGCTATACAAAGACATGGTCAAAGTCAGTCCATGAATAATGTACAGTATTCATATTTTACTAGAAGAAACACTTAGACATAGAAAGAAGCAACTAGCTGTGATATGGAATTTTATTTTTCCTTGCAGTGTTGTTTGTTATTGGGAGTCTGCAAATAATCCAGGTAGCTACCAGCAAAAGTCTGCCCACCTCCCCATCTTCACCACAGCACATCTAGATCTGGGAAGAAGGCATACTCTCAAATGCTCAGGACCTAAACAGTTTAAAGCATTAGATGTCAATACCAACATTTTGAATTCTGATCAGAAATTTCTGAAAATAAGTTCTCAGCTGGACTTGATTAAAAGGCAAGCACCAAAACACGTGACTAATTGTAGTTGCCAGACAGTATTCAAGAACAGCCCTTGATCAGGCACAGCCCAGTAGACTAGGTACGCAAAAGTTACAAAGGTATGAAAGATAGTGAAATAGGATAGCAAGACTGTCGCACCATAGCTCACACTTCTCATTCCCTCTGTGACACTGGTGTCTGCAGGTCAAGGAGGAGTCAGGAGAGAACGCCCCGGTGCTCAGTGACGATGAACTCGTGTCGATGTCTGTGCGGGAGCTGAACCAGCACTTGAGGGGTCTGACAAAAGAGGAGGTCATCCGCCTGAAGCAGCGACGGCGCACACTCAAGAACCGGGGCTACGCCGCCAGCTGCCGTATCAAGCGCGTGACGCAGAAGGAGGAGCTGGAGAGGCAACGGGTTGAGCTGCAGCAGGAGGTAGAGAAACTCGCTCGGGAGAACAGCAGCATGAAGCTAGAGCTTGATGCCCTACGCTCAAAGTATGAGGCCCTGCAGACCTTTGCCCGCACAGTTGCCCGGGGGCCCATCACCCCGACCAAAGTTGCCACCACCAGTGTCATCACCATTGTGAAGTCGGCAGAAATCTCTTCCAGTTCGGTGCCATTTTCAGCAGCGTCCTAGTGTCTAGGGCAGGGAGAACTAGCAAGCCTTTGGGAAAGAGAGGGTGAAATCCTTCCTTCCACTTCAGAGCCTGCCTGCCTTCCAAATCACCAGTCTGTCTTTTCTAGAACCACAAAGTGGACTTTTCAAAGGGAAAACTTAAAGTGGCTGCTCTGCTGTTCACCTCAAGTTCTTGTGAGCCTCTTGTGGCTGAAATTGGAATTGTATACCTAGTATGATGAGTTGCAGGATGGCCTTGCTCAACTGCTCCTCAGAGCCTCATAGGCAGCTCTCCAGTTGATAGAAGACACCAGGATGCCGCCTGGAATGTTTTGGAATGAAACAGGGCCACCCAGAAATAGAGAAGCTGGCAGAATCATAAGGTGCAGTGGATGAAAAACAGCATCCCCCTCCCTTCAGGAAGAGAAATTAATATTGTCCCATCATGGCTGTCATTGTAACTACCATAGGGTGGGTGATAAAAGATTGGTCTCTGGAGCAGCTTGTATTTAGAGTTCATCAGAATGTTGAAGATTAGGGTCCTTGTTCTCCAGTTAGGAAAAGCCCTTCTGGGTGAATGTCCCCATTTACACCTTGGTTACAAGGTGATGTGACTGTTCTTTCCCTCTGCCCACTTTGCTGCGTGGCCTAGCAAAGTGGAACATCTACAGTGCAAAATCACCCATTAGTTGCTACCCTATGGTGTGCCTGTGAATTGGGTATCTATTCTTAATGTAGTCTTGTTGCTTCCAACAGTGTACTCCTGTAACAGCAGCTTTTGAAATCCAGGTTCCACAATGCTGCAGAGAAGAGAAAATGGGAAACGATTAAGAAGAGTGTGGGATGTGGTTAATGGGAGGGAGGTAGGAGGAGAAGTATTAGAAGAGGAATTGTCATAGTAGGATTCATTGCTGTGAGAAGGTGTTTTCTAACAAGGCATGCTAAAGGGCCTGCAAAGCACAGACATGCAGGAGAAGGCAGAAAGTTGCAGTGAGCCACAGAAACAAATGGGAGTTTGACGTATAGCCTTATTTGTAATCTTTCTGATGCATAAGAGGTCACTCTTCAACACAAATAGCTGGTGAAGTTGAATGAGCAGTGAAAACAGAAAGCAGTCTTGTTCAACAGATTACTTGATAGTTTCTGGGTCTCAGAAATGGGGAAATGGGTTTCTGGAGATACAGTACGCCCAGTAAAAAGTTGGCATTTGTTGAGTCAGTGCAAGTTGGGTTGGAAATGTGTTTCATGGGTCTGAGAAAACGAATTGGAGCTGATCAGCAATGTGGGGAAAAGTGGAAGTTGGAGGACCGGATAGGTAGACTAGGCTGTGAATCCACATGCAGGACAAAGAATGCATGGCCATGAGTCTTGAGTTTTCCTGGGCCATGTAGGAGTATTTTTCTGGAGGGAAGAAAAGAAAGCAAAGTTGCAGTGGTTGGGGCAGGCATATTGGGGATGGAGAGGAGTGGCTAGTGGCCAAGGAGAGTTTGTAAATCAGGGCTCCTGGCTGGAACCAGTAAGTGAAGGAATGGCGGGGGGGAAATCAACAAAGGTTTAAGATTAAATAGGAAAGGAGGGTGTTGTGTGAGTTGGCTTAGAGTGGATGTGCCTGTAAGGCAAAAAAAAAAAAAAAAGAAGAAGCTTTTTCTTTTTCAGAGCTTGGAAAAGTTACTTTTTGGAATATAATTCCCAGAATTTCCCCTGCCAGTGTGGGTGCTGTAATCTCCAGTGAGTCATTTTTTTCAAGGTTTTCTCTCTTATAATCTTTATTCTTTAGCAGTGTATTGCCTAAGGTATAATCCTTGAGGTTCACAAATAAAAGTGGAGGACTCTGTGACTTGGAGTTAAAACCAGTCAGACAAAGCCCCATGGGACACCTGTTCAGAAGGGCAGGATTAAGAAGGTTTTGAATGCTTCCCCATGCAAGATACTATGCCCCTCCATCCACATACATATGTGCCAAGTAAGCTTGTTAGAGAAAAGACCATCCTATAATTTCTTCCTGACATGCCTCTTTTGGAGTTGAGGAATACATTTTATGTGGGGGAGCATTCAAATACCCAGTGCCCAAACTGCAGCATGTAATGGTGTGGCACTCTTTTGCAAGTATTCTAGCCTAGCTAACTTGAAAAGCAGAACTGCACCAATATTTGCATTTGGAAGAGGAGAACACTGAAGGTCTTAAAAGATGCTCCCATGAAATACTTCCCCACGTGTGACTTGGGGTTGAACTAACAGTGTTGCGGGGTTCATTTCCAAAATTCTGGTTGCCATGGCAGGTCAGTATTTTCCTTGTGGTGATTTAAAACTCTGTACAGTTCCAAGTAGTTGGCATCAGTAGGAGCAATAGCTTGAGTTGGTTCCTGTCCCTCCCCGCCCCGCTCCTTGGGTGCATAATTACTTCCACAGCACCAGTCAGGAGCAGTAATCTGTCTGAGACAGTGTTGTCTGACTATCATGGATAATGCTGAGTGGAGGCCAGGCTTCCTTAGTGGAATTAGTAATGGTGGTGGTCCAGCATCGATGGTTGGGTGCCCGTACGCTGCACAACTTTTACCACCATTGTGACTTGTGCACCTCTTGCTGCAGAGTGTTCTCAGATAACACTAAGAGTTCTAGTTGCAGCTCATGCCTACTGTCAGTGCCGGATCACATCTGTGCCCCTGGCAAGAGTTAACCAGATTGGTGGTTCCAGTCTTGTAGTAACCAGAGCTGGGAAGAGAGAAACAGTGGAACTAACTGAGGCATACCAGACCTGAATTCATCCCAGGCTACTGCTTGACAGTTTATCACAGAGTCACAATTTTTAAGTATATTGCATTTCTCCCCAGGCCTTGCATAATCCTCTGAAATGCAACTTAATGTTCTCTGTTTACCTATGCTGCTTTTGACTCCCTTAGCAAAAGCTGAGGAAGAAAAAAAAAAGGGGGGGATACTATATATTACTATTATTTGCTCTTAGATGTATTTGGGGAAATCCTGGGACTTCTACAAACTTCATGAGTTCTTAAAACCAGAGAAAAGGGGTTACAACCCTTGTACTGTTGCAGCTTCAAAAACCACAAGAAATGACCAGTGTGGGCTTAAGGATGTCTGGATACTTCGTACTGTACATCTCTTCCCTTCCTTCCTGCTGGTGCCCCATGACTCATTCTCAAGCAGAAACCAAAGTCTTCACCAAAGCCAAGGGCCATCTTTTGGCAGAAACCCTGAAAACAAGAGAGAGGGTAGAGTTGTTGTTGGTTTCATCATAGAGATAAGAAAAGGCTGGAACAGCCATTTCAACAGGAAGTCATCCAGATGTGTGGGACTGCCATTCCCATCACGTGATGACAAAACAGGTGTGATGGGTGTAGTAGTCCTACACATTTGGAGGGATCCCAATTTAGGAAGGGTGGATTGGAAATCCATGTGAAAGCTGCCACATCTAGGGAAGAAGGAACTGGTCTTCCCACTCAGTCCAGATGATACGGTGCCCTCTTCCACAGGTACCCAGCAATGAGCTGTTTTGCAAGAGGCTAAGTCAAATTAGCATCCATCTTGCAACCCTGAAGTCACATGGATGTGCAAGTCAAGAGTTTTCTTGTCCCTTGTGTTAGTTGTGTAACACTTTCTGTTCAAATTTGAGAAGAAAGATTCTGTTTCTGCATGGCACTTCCTTACAAAAATACAACAGCTTTTAGCCATTTAAATAGACTAGAGGTGAAGATAAGTAATTTAAAAACAAAGTAGATGGGAGACACTCTGACAACTGTGGTTGCATTAAACAGCTGCTTCTGACTGTTAGAGCTATGGTTTCACCCTTGGGATATGTATACACAGATCCCGTTTACCAGCTGTATCATGGTGTCTTTACTGCTGGGTAGTTGTTCAAAGCCAACTACAGTTTCAGTAGGTATTCTAAGGATCTCTATCTTCATTTCTTTAGTACCCTTAGTATCATTGCCACTGCTCCATGCTATACTTTGGATTTTCTTTCCCTGTGGCTATTAGTGCCCCATCATCCGTGTTCCTTTAGACTGCCGTACATATATGGGTGGATATTCTAAAGAAACATAAAGACCAGTGAAAGTTGCCATTACTAGTAGGGCCACATGCCTGGTGCAGAAAAGTAGGGTAGATCTGTGCTACAATTAGGCCGACACTGGTAGGATGAATGATGGTCGGAACAACCCCTGAGAATTAACTACATCCAGTCTCTGTAGAGTAGCTTCTGTTGGGTAAATGATAGCCCCTTCTTCCCCCACAGCAAAGAAATGGGAATGTGTGCCTTTGCAATTTGATCAGTAGCAAGAGGCCTAAAACATTAAAGCTGTTGATACCATAGTCATGGTAGGTAATCCATATTGGATGTCAGTTTAAGGACCATGTGGAAATATTTGAGAGACATGCATATAGATACAGATATATAGATATAAATATATAAAATAAATACATAGTTATATACATTTTATCGTACAGATTTTTTGTAAAAGTTACTGGCTGTGTGTGTATGTGTGTGAGTGAGTGATATTGTTAATTTTCTTATTTAAAAAAAAACCAAATGTTCGTGTCTGGCAAGGAATGTGGGAGGATTGGGAAGAAGGAGAAGGGCTGTTTTGTTTTCTCTGGTAACATCAGAGGAATCAAAGGGCCACACCATTTTTGGTGGAAGGAGTATGAAAGTTTCTGCAATGTTTTGACGCCGGGGGAAATGCCAGTGGCATCCGCTTGAAGTACTGTCCTCCCAAGAACGGGGCTTTCCAAAGAGCCAAATTTACTGTTTCATTAAAACAACCTGAAGGAGCTGTATAAGGAATGTGTCATTTAATTACCTTTCTTCCTCACGCCTGTACCTTCTGCTTTAGGGACCTTGCTCAAAGCTTACACAAAAGCACTTGTGTATGGGAATTCTCATACAACCCCTGTGTAGCACCTTCCCCTCCCCCCCCCCCGCAGACCAAGTGTACATTTGTAACATGAGGGTTGCAAGCTACACAATGCCCTTCCTTACATTCTGCTACCACCTTGTTCCCTAAGTTTCATTCTGTCCTTCCTGTCAGGTTTGTTTCACCACCCTGGGATGCTGAATTTTGCTTTCAGTCTATCTACAAAGCAGTTCTGGGTGCTTTGGCCTTCGTGAGGAAGAGCTTGCACCCAGCTCCTGTTCTTTTTAGCTGAGCTTCCAACAGAACTACCCAACTGGGTCAGGTTTGTTTGTCTCCCAGCCTGTTGTCTTTTATGAGGCCCCAAATCCATCCCTGGAGGTGGTCACCCTGTCTCACACCGGGCTTATATTTGCACTCTTTGTGGACTGTAATGCTGCTTCCCCCATCCCAAGTGCAGTTTGTTATAGGAGGGTTAGAATGCAATCAGTTAGGAGAGGATAGATGCTTACACCTTAATGGGTCGTGTGTTGCACCTACAGTTCACATGGTTTGTCATTTGGGTTACCCGTGTCTTCTTGTCTTGCTTTTCAGTGGCACTGAGCTTCCTCTCTTTGTATCTGCTTTCCTTCCTAATATGTCAGAATGGGGCAGATGATCTAGCAGACAAGAAACAGCCACGGGTAGCCAGTTGGACTGTTTTGATCTTAGTTCGACTGTTTTTACCCTCTGGATGCTAAATATCATTGATCTACATTACAGAGGTGGCTGTATTGGGCTGCAGACAACAGTGGTAGATGATAATTCTGAATGTAATGTACCCTGTAGAAAAAACACTCCCTGTGTGAAATAAACAAGCACATTAGGGAGAGAACCGTGCTAAATATTTCCCCCTTCTGTGCTAATTTATTACATATATATATATATATATATATATATGGGGGAGCATTAAAAATTACCTCCCATAATTAGTACAACCCAGAATTCTACTTCATCAGCATGCCACCTCAGTCTTCATCATGTATAGAATGACTCTTAGATATGTGAAAGCTAACCAGGCTGGATCATTTAGGTTTGCTGTGAAGGATGTATGCTAAAGATGCTGAAAAACATCTGAAGCAATCAGGTGGGGCTTATTTAATAGAGAAAATGAAAATGATATCCAGATTCATGATATGTCTAGAGCTCAAAAAGGACAACTCCCCCAACTGCTATATTGTGTTTGAGAGTCTTTCAATGATGGCAGATAGGAATACTTCCCTCCCTCTGTTTAAAAAGAAATGGAAGTCTCCTGGTGTTTGTGTTCCTTTTAATCACTTGTCCATTCTATCCTCTGTGGTTTACTCAGTTTCAGTTCATTTCAATATTTATTTTTGTGCTGCTTTTTTATTATGAAATAAATTATTGATATATCAAGTAATGTGAGTGCCTGTTTTCGTAAGGCGTATACACTGTGTTTGTGTGTCCAATCTCCTTTTCCCCTTTTGACAAAAAAAGCCAACAACGCAATGTTAATTTATTGCTGTAGATTTTAAGCTGCAATGACTTTTTTTTGTACCTTTCCAATAAAGCATTTTCTGGTTTCAGATTTGACCTGGTCTGTCATCTGTTTTCGGAGCTCAGGTTCTTAACAGTGCTTTCCCCAGCAGTTATCTTCCCTTGACCCCCTGGACATGAACAACTATAGGTCGGTTTCTATGTTACCATTCTTGAGCAAGGTGATCGAGAGGGCAGTTGCGCTTCATCTCCAAGTGGTCTTGGATGAAACTGACTATCTAGACCCATTTCAAACTGGCTTCAGGACGGGATTTGGAGTTGAGACTGCCATGGTTGCCTTGACCGACGACCTGCGTCTAAGCATTGACAGGGGTAGTGTGACCCTGTTGGTGCTTTTAGACATCTCAGCGGCTTTTGATACGATAGATCATAGCATCCTCTTGGATCGTCTGAGAGGGTTAGGAATCAGAGGCACTGCACTCCAGTGGTTCCGGTCCTTCCTCTCGGGCAGGTCCCAGAGGGTGTTGCTCGGGGACAGCTGCTCCAGCAGAAAGGAGCTTACTTGTGGCATTCCGCAGGGCGCCATCCTGTCCCCGATGCTGTTTAACATCTATATGAAGCCGCTGGGTGAGATTATTCGGAGTTATGGGGCTGGGTGTTATCAGTACGCGGATGACACCCAGATCTATTGCTCCTTGTCCCGATCGTCGGTCTCAAATTCTGATAGCATCTCTCCTCTTAATGATTGTCTTAAAGCAGTAATGGGCTGGATGAGGGAAAACAGATTGAGATTAAATCCAGACAAAATGGAGGTGCTCACAGTAGCAGTTCCAAACCCAGGAGTTGGGTTGCAACCTCCAGTCCTGGACGGGGTCACACTCTCCATTAAGGACTGTGTTCACAGTCTGGGGGTGCTTCTTGATTTATCGCTACAGATGACTAGTCAGGCGAGTGCGACGGTCAGGAGCGCCTGTTATCAGCTTCGGCTGATACGCCAGCTGCGCCCTTTCCTGGAAGTAAGGGACCTCGAGACTGTGGTGCACGCGCTGGTAACCTCTCGTCTAGATTTCTGCAATGCGCTCTACATGGGGCTACCCTCATGCTTGGTCCGGAAACTTCAGTTGGTACAAAATATGGCAGCCAGAGTGGTCTCGGGAACATCTCGGAGAGACCATATATCTCCAGTGTTAAGATCTCTCCACTGGCTGCCTATCAGTTTCTGGGCCCAGTATAAGGTGTTGGTTATTACCTTTAAAGCCCTAAATGGCTTGGGTCCAACTTATCTCCGGAACTGCCTCTTCCCATACAATCCTCCCCGCACACTTCGGTCCTCTGGGAGGTATTTGCTTCAGCCACAAAAATCTAGGCTGTCTGCAACCTCCCAGAGGGCCTTTTCGGTAATCGCCCCCAAATTGTGGAATGACCTGCCAAACGAGACCTGTCAGCTGACAAACCTGATTAGCTTTTAAAAAGCACTAAAGACGGATCTCTTTCGGCAGGCCTTTCCTAATTAGATCCCGGCCTCAGGGGCTCCTGGCCTCTTTTAGTCTGCTGGCTATTTATTGTATTTATTGTTGGGTGGGTAGGGGTGGGTGGTGTTTTGGGATTTTTATCTGTATTGTATTTTAATTATTGTAAGCCGCCCCAATTGTTTAACAGAGGGGCAGGGTATAAATATTATTATTATTATTATTATTATTATTATTATTATCATCATGTTCAATAGACAGGAGAGAAGCTCTGGAATAAAATTAGTTCCCTACAGGCAGGGCTGTGAAAGTGGAGTCGATAGAAAAGTACTAACGCTTGCTTAAAAATATAAACAATATATGGTAACATATTCAAGGGTAGTTGTGTTGGTCATGCAGCAAAATACAACAAAATCCACAAAAGAGTGATACTTTTGTTGGCCAACTGAAATGGACAAAATAAATCATCCAAGCTTTCGAAACTCCACTGTCTTCTTCATCAGGCAATCAATATTAAATCATACAGAAAAAGAAAAGTCACAGGCCTACATTTTGTATCAGATGTTGTTTCTATTGTAGTTCACTTGGCTTGGAGGAATCTCAGTATAAGAATAAATATTATATACTTATTTTATACTTAAATATATTATGTACTATCAGTCTTAAAAATCCAAATCTACACTACACAAATAATCCAGTTTGAAACCAGATTATTTGCCATGGCTCCTTCCGATGGAATCATGGGATTTGTAATTTGGTGAGGCACCAGCACTCTGGCAGAAAAGGCTAAAGACCTTGTAAAACTACAGATCCCATGATTCAGTAGAAAACTACAGATCCCATGGGAAATAATCAGTTTCAATTTGGATTATTTGTATAGTGTGGATTTGGCCAAGTAGCCTAATGGTTCAGGTGGCAGTGATGAAATGCCTTGTGCTACCATTTTACTACAGTAAATTTGTTATGACTAATTAATATACATTTGCCATTTAGGAAGGAGTCAGACAGCAGAAAAATAGAGGAATCGGAGTCAAAGGTTTGGCATACCAATTCCATAGCCCTATCTACAGAGTACCATCCACTGGGGGAAAATGGGTAGGGTCTCCCTGGTTTGCAGGGAGGAGGAGATAGCACATACCCATGGGCCTGCACACCAGTTTGTAGGATACCTAAGGGAGCTAGTAATTCAGAGTAGTTAACCATTAAGCCTATTCAGTGATTGTGTACCAATGACCAATGCTCAGCTTTACCCTACCACATTGGCATTCTTTTTGTAGGAGAGAAAAACCATGTAATCCAAACAATTTTATCTGCGAAGTGGTAGGCAAATTCTTCACAGTAAGCTATTAATTAGAATGGGTGGATGGCTTTTTGTAGTTTCATACCCAGTGGCTGAGACCACAATCCACTGCAAGCTTAACGCAGTGTAGATGTGTAAATAGCTATTGCTTAAAACAATTTTAAGCTGCTCCGATAGGCTTGTGGCTGAAAAGCAGGGTATAAATAAATAAATAAGTAGGATGCTCCGAGTTCTATAGTCTCCCCTTTTGTGTAGTTTCAGGATTGTCACAGAAACATCACCACTGGATCCTTTAATGGCCAACTACGCCAACAGTGACTTGACAGTCCAAGACAGCAGTGGAATTTTTATTTTATTAGAAAAGTATTTATAAATAATTTAAAATTTACAAGTTTACACTTGGACTCCTGGCAGTCGCCTTGCTAGAAGAAGGAGCATCCAAAGCAGAAAGTATTATGAATGTTTATCATGCCGCAGAAGAGTTGCATTGTCCAGGACCAACAAGCAAACAGATCATCCATCGGGAAAGAGGTTCTCCATCAAAAAGCGGAAACTCTCTTGTACATTTTACCCCTGCAAAAGATTTTGCCGCTTTTAGCACAGCTGGCTGCTTGCTAATCTAATCCATTCATTACAGTTGAAGAGATTTCAAAGCTCGCTAAGGTTAGAGAAGAGACACAGTGACCAATATAACAGGCCAGATGTCTGGACTTGAGCTGCTTCGCTCTCCCGTCATTTAAAAAAAATCACTTTTCCTGAGGAAGGGTCCTGGAAAACTCACTCCAACACCGATTTTGTAATATTTAGTGCTCCTAATAGAAGTGTTACCCAGTGCTGACTTAGCCTCTCCAGATATCATGGACTTCAATCCCTCTAGCATGGGAGTCCAACACTAAGGAATGCTGGGTACTGAAGTCCAAAACATCTGGAGCACTAACGATTCCTCATACAGGAAGCTCCCACCTTTTGACAGCTCATTATCTGACAACTTGCTCTTTCAACACTTGCAAATTAAAGACAAGTTCCATTCATTCAACAAGGAATCCATTCTTTCAACCATCCTTGCCCACGGCGGCTTGCTTGGGACTGCTTGTAAAGTGAGCTGAGGGGGGGGGGAAATCACCAAGCTGACTGACTTTGCAAGCAGTGTGCACATGGGTGGACACAAGCACCCATGGGCGCATGCAGGCATTCCCAAGCAAGCCACTGTAATTCCCTCATGTTCTCTACATGGGTTTTGCTTTTCGACCAATTCTGGTTTCTGACACTGCTGCAGTCCCTAACCTGTTGGATAAGTGGGTTGGGTTATAGAATGGGCCATCTTGTGTTTTCCTAACCCAAGACTAGTATTGGAGAAGCTTGTTGCATTACAGCTCCCATCATTCATCCCAGCTGAAGCATCAAGATTCCCACTCCATAACAGATCATTTTTGGTAGGCTTGTGATGGTGAATGCAATGCCATCTTTTGAAAAGACAAAAAGTCCTCCTTCCTTTAGCACCCATGGAGGCAAATTTGGTCTAAGCAACTTTTAAGCTTTGTTATCATCTTACAAATATTTATTTTGCTCTTTTTGGTCCTGACCCCAGCTACTATCTTGTTTCTGGAGGCAAAAGTAGTGGGGAGGACTATGGGGGGAGCAACAGTTGCCATTGTTACCCTCTGCCTGATGATTCTTCACGTATATCTCTACTACACATTTAAGCAGTTTCATACCACTTTATAACTGCCACGGCTCCATTCTATGGAATCCTAGGATTTGGTTGTTGGGTGAAGGTTGTAGAATTCTCTTAGTGAGCTATAATTCCGGGGAGTCCACTAGAGTGTTCCAATGGAGAATAATAACTTCCCTCAACAAACTACAAATCCCAAGATTCCCTAGGATGGACCCATAAGCATCAGAAGTGGTATCAAAGTCCTTTAACTGGGTAGTGCAAATACACCGTTCCTTTATTCCCAATATACTGAGCCAGATCTGCAAACATGGTGATTAGTTTCCACAGAAAACATTAGGCACTTTCCTTCGTTTCAGTACTTTCCATGGAGCTGAAGCATTACTTGATGCCACAACAGTTGGCCCCCCAGTATCAGTGGCAGATACATTCCTGGACCGTGGATACATGAAACACTGGATAATAGCAAACCCTATTGAAATGAATGACTTCTGGCCCAATTTCCAGCAGAAGCATACCATAGAGTGCGCTGGAGGACCTAGAAAATGCCTAGAGAGGACTTTTTTCAGACCTGGATAAGTGAAACTGTGGATACCAGTCCCATGGATACGGAGGTCAACCTGTGCTTCTATTTGATTAAGGACTATAAATTTGATCCCATTCTCTTGTTCTCTTCTTCCTTTCTCTGTTCTTACAAAAGAGTCCCACCCACTCTCTGGTTCAAATCCAAGTTTGGAGTGTTAATTTTTTAAAAAAGCAGTTCATTCCCATTATAATGCTTTAAAAGGGATTTGCTGCCATTGAGTTTAAGAAGTGTTTAAAAAGTAACTCCTCTTGTGCCTTGTTGCCCTTTCATTACTTTAAAAAATAACCTGGATAGAATTGGTGACTGTCACCAAGCTTGAAACATTTCTGTCAAAATTCTTCTACAAATTCCCCTAAAACAACATTTAAAAAGTAACTAGGAAAATATTTCTTCTTATATCAATGAATTCATCCCACTTGTTGCATTACTTTGCAAATATAATTTCATTATGCCCTTGGCTGTTTTTTTAAAAAATACCGTAACTTGTTACATATAATTATGCTACATGTAACTCATTCTTCCAAATGCCAGTTTGGACCTTGAATTTTGGAACTGAATCCTTTTGAGAAATGCCTCCTTCAGGTGTGAGGCGTTTTAAAAGCAATCTCATAGGACCTCCTAGAACTTTCTGGAAGAAACCACCATGTCTGTCCTCATTTGCTCATTCCCAAAGCAAGAGAAAGTGACTAGAGTTGCAACAGACATAGTGTGAAGATCAAAAAAGAGCAAGTCCTGTACGTGTTTAAGAAACCAGCATTCAAGTTCCCAGTCCTCCTTGAGGCCACAGCGTACTGTCCCAATCTGTGAGGGACATCTCAGCTTCTCCATCAAATGGGTCCACCCAGCCTGGTCCGATTCTGTTCACAGCTGCCAAGATGAAGGAGGTAAGGAGGTTTTCCTAGAAGACCCAAATTCTCCTTCTCCTCCAAATACGTCTTATATCTCATCGTCAGACACGATCAACACTCTTTTCTCAATGTTTTTGCTCTTCCTGCCATGTGGGACGTCTGCTTTGGGTTCCACATGCCCGTTCTGTCCCCGTTCCCTCACCTCTGCCTCCTGCATGGACTGTTGGGTATATTGCTGGTATGCTGGGGAGAAGTTATGTATGGCATCTTGGACTATATCTTGAGGACTCATAGTCTCCTTCAGTCCACTGGAGATGCTCTGCATTGGAGCAAGGGTGGCTGGAAGGAGGAAAGGACGAGAAGGGAATAATCATGTCAGTTAGACTTCCTAAGGAAGTAAAATAGTAAAGGAAGGAGCAAAGAAAAAGCTGCCCATAAAGAGAACTTATTTCTGCAGATCTTGAAACAACAGGTTAGATGTCCATATAATTCCAGAGATAGGGAATGTGTGTCATAGGATCATCAAGTCTTAGAGTTGGAAGGAACCACAAGGGCCATCAAGTCCAACTCCCAGCTATGCGGGTAGATAGGACTAAAGCGCTCCTGAAAAATGCCCACCCAACCTCTATTTAAAGGCCTCCAAAGTTGGAGAGTCCGCCACCCTCTGAGACATTCTATTCTACTGTTGAATAGCTCTTAATAGTAAAAAAGTTCTCCCTAATGTTTTGGTGGAATCTCTTTTCTTGTCATTTGAATCCATTGGTTCATGTCCTAGGATGCATCTACACTGTAGAAATAATGCAGTTTGACACCACTTTAAGTGCTGTAGCTCCATCCTATGGAATCATCCGATTTGTAGTTTCACTTTAGCAGTCTCTGGTGCCTCACAAAACTACAAATCCCAGGATTCTGTAGGATGGAGCCATGACAGTTAAAGTGGTGTCAAACTGCATTATTTCTACAGTGTAGATGCACCCTTAGGGGATGTCCAAATGGTGAAAAAACTCCTTAAGGAATGTGAGGAGAATCCTACTTAATGGCATTCTGTATGATTTTGCCATATTTCGCCACGAAGTGGGCAAAAAAAGCCAAAAACCTCACCTGAAAAGTCTTTGAGGCTTTTCCCGTCTTTTAAAAAAAAACAATGAGAGGGTGCACATTTCTGCTCATTAGGATAAGTGAGTCAATCTGATTCGCTTGCCCAAAAGAGAGGATGTGCAAATCTGACTGGCCCGACGAGCCGGGGGCAGAGCTTGCTAGCAAGGCAAGCACGTGCTGCCGCCATGTTAGATTTTTGCCTTAGCAGACAAGCGCTAAGGTGAGAAAACAAGGTGTTGGGATATTTTTATTTATTTATTTATTTAGCTTTTGTGTTAAAGTTAAAAATGGCTCAATTGCACCTTGGATATCATTTTTTAAAAAAAGGTCATGGTCGGCAAATTCAGGTAAGTGCAAACGTAAGTCACTTGCGGCCGCCATGTTTCCTAGTGGGCACGCAGAGCTTAAGGGAGCAGAAAAACCATTTGGACAGGTTGCAGCTGCTGCAAGAGGTCACTACTGCAAGGGACTCCATTTTTTACGGGCTTGTATAGACAAGCCTACAAAAGCTGATGCTATCAACTTCTTTCTCTCAGTCTCAAAGGTGCTACCAGATCCTGTTACATACTGATCCAGACTAGCACAGCTATGTTTTTGAATTCTACCAACAGGATTTAAGCCATGGTTCCCAAATGCCCTCTAGGAAGTGCGGAGGGGCCAGGAGAGACCTTTTAACAATCATAAAACCAAGAAGTGATTTCCTATCTTTTGTGCTCACTTCCCTCCCTATTCTAAAAAATTAACACCCTTCTCCAAAAGCTTTGCAACTCGCAGTAAGAGTTTCAGCTGAAAGATGCTGGGTTTGGGGCCCGCCCCTTCTGCTTTGGCCCCACCCTCCACCTTGAGAACTTTCCTGAAATTGAACTCGGCCCTCAAACCAAGAAAGGTTCCCCACCCTTTGTTTGTTTGTTTTTTTAAAGCTTGTTACCTGTTGCGCTCTCCTTTTTCTCCCTATACACCTGGCAGGTAAAAGCGTACCGGAGGGCAATGGAAGCAAACAGCATCTCGATGCAGATGATGAAGTTCTGATAGCCAGCAGCAACTGTCCCGGCTCCCACAGCCTTGCCGTCAATGATCTGAACCTCAGGGATCACCCCACATTTCTCCAAGATTGCCAGCAGCATCCCTGTTTGTTTGTTTGTTTTTTAAAAAAAGGTAATTGAGTATCTTGCCAGGTTCTATCTACATGCATAGACTTTCTTTCAGTTCACAGAACTCGGGTGGGGACGACGACACAGTTTTGGCCCTAGGGGCTGTTTCTGTAAAGGCATTTGTATATCTTTATACCTTGTATACAAAGGTTAATGTATTCCTGCATGGCAGGGGGCTGGAAAAGACGTGGACTAGTTGTGGTCTCTTCCAACTCTATTATATTATATACACTCTGATCCTCCCCTCTCAAAAAGCCATTAAACCTCTCTAGAAGGGAGCAGAAGGGACTTCCGCTTGCAAGAACAAGTGACAATCCAGGTGCTGAGGAGCAACATGGTGGCCTGTGGACCTTCAGAGATTGCCTGTTGTCTTAGTGCAACACTCTGAACTGCTATACCACCTGATGGTTCCCCATATGATACCTGGGGCCCATTCACAATATGTTATTACAGCACTGTGATTTTGCTTTTAACTGCCATGGTTCCATCCTATGGAATCGGGTCTGTGGTTTGTGAGGAAAGTTCTCACAATTTTCTGGCAGAAAATTCTAAGTGCCCCTCCCTAAACTGCCGATCTGTCATGCCCCCCTCCTAGACCCCCTGTCTGGATTATGGCACAGACAGTGAGGCAGACAAAGAGGGTGTCAGGCTTATCTCTCAGGACCCAGGGGCAGATCCTAATAGGGAAATGGAAGGGCAGAGGGATGTCCCCATGCAGGAGACAAACAGAAATAATTCCCAGCATCCACAAGACACAGATACAAACCAGACCATTCTGACAGCAATTCAATGCAGGCAGGAAAGGGTGGGTTTAAGGCGCTGGAGCATCTTTATACTAAATGGTCATTAATCAGCCAACAGCTAAGGGAGGACTCCAGACTATTAATACTGAAGCCCCACTCTCAGCCAGGTGTTGCTGACAACCAGCCTTTCTGGAGGAAGCAACATTCTTCTCTTAATTCCTGGCTCCTGCTTCTTTGGCTTTTGAACTCTGTTTTGTGGACTGACTTTGTTACTGGTAACTCCCTCGGACTGTTGCTTTGAATTTACTGCCTGACCCTACTGACCAGGACTGACTGAATTTTGATGCATTACTCACTGCCTGGTAAATCCCTGTTTTGCTCACCTGGTGGACTTTTCTGCTTACTCCTGGCTGGCTCCCAAGATAGGACAGAATCCCAGGATTCCACTGGATGCAGCCATGGCAGTTAAGTGGAATCATAGTGCTGTTGAGTGTGGAAGGGGCCTGGGATGGACGACTAAAAGAGAGGAAGCCACTCTAGGAAAACAGAAACGGAGGAAGCGCACCTTGCCAGAAGGAGAGGAAGATCACAGCTTTGATGGTGAGGAACTTGAGGACAGGCTCAAAGGGGCGCAAGAGGTCTGTGGTGGCAAAGTAGAAGAGGAAGAGGGCATACAGGGCCAGGCTGACAGAGAAGTTGTAGATGATTGTGATGTAGAGGTAGCCGCTGTGGACGCTGGGAAGACAAGAGACAAAAAGAAACAAAACAGAGCCAGGAAGTAAACCAATGTATATGTAAGCTGTTATTAACAGATTACAACAAATGCATCAATTGTATACAATATTTTTTACACAAAACCCTTAAATGAGACCATAAAGCGTGTTGCTATATGAGTCTAATGGTTGTATTACTCAAAATAAATTGATATTTCTTTTTAAATCGAGTAATACAAGCATTATACTCATACAGCAACACGTTTTATGGTCTCATTTAAGGATTTTGTGTATATTTTTTTGGCCCTGCATATGGTACCATTCCCTGAACATTATACAGTGTTTTGTTTATAGAGTTTTCAATTTTGGGAGTACTACATTCCTAGTTTTCTTTGTTCAACATACAAAAAAACATCATTAAAAGAATTTTGTAGCAATATAAGTTAAGGTGCATTGGGCATATTTCTTTAACAGAGGGATGGCTGATGACCACAGATGTAAACAAGGCTTCAGTAACAGAACGGCCAGACATCTTTCAGCATCATTATGTTCTTCAATGGCCAGTATTAAAGTTCTTCTAATCTCCCAGTTCTCCCCACCAGGATAAACCAAACAACCATTTAGAATTCCTCATGGAATGAAAGAAACATGCCTCTTGCCTTCACCATCCACAGTGTCAGCCAAGAGGGACCCGTTCAGCCAGCCATGGGGAATCTGCATGCTGAATTAGTTGTTTAGGGGGCTTAATTCACAGAACAACTTCCTCTTATTATAAAGCTTCCACCCTAAAAGGGAGAGGAAACCATGGGCTTGTCTAGATGAGAAGATATAATGCTGAGTGCTGCACATTAACACAAAATCGTAGCAGCGTTCATTTGTCTCCACGGTCCTTCGGCAAAATCACTGGTATGTGAAGCTATCCATGTATGAAGTTCACACACAGCCATGCCTGTGAATCAACATGGTGGCTGAGAGTGAATTACTTGCATTATTATTCTTAACAAGTCGTTGCCACTGCACAGTATTTTTTTTTTAACTGCAAGGTGTATGACCTTCCACTTAAAAACACTGTTTGGTTGCCTCAGTGCAGCAAAAAAGTGCATGATCGGCAACACAAAACTCCAAAATTGTGTTTCTGGCCACTTCGCTGCCAGCAAGCCTGCCCCCCCAACCGCATGTCTGACCAATCAGCTCTCCACGTCCGCTCTTATCTCGGAACACACTGCGATGCGAATCTGATGTCCAAACGAGTGGGAATGCACATTTTCATGCATTATTTTAAACACTTTGGGGAAAGCCACAAAGGTTTTTCCCCTGTAATTTTTGGCCTGCTTCCTTCTGAATAAGGCGAATCACTGCAGGATCTCGTTGGAAAAAAGGTATTCCCTGAGAATTCTATTAGGATTATTTTCACCGTCTAGACAACCCCTCTGTCAGCACATTTTCCGATCAGAACTGGAGGGGACATCCCACCTATCCCAAGCCAAAATCATCAGCAGTGGCTGAATTACGATTTAGGAAGGAATTTGCTAGCCAAATTTCAACAGTGGGTGTAGCTAACAACAAGGGGCAGGCCAAAGCAAAAAGGGGGTGACACCAGATGTAAATCTCACCAATTTGCTCCAGAGCATGGAAAGAAAACCCAGAGCATGGAAAAATTAGTAATTTTAGAATACAGCTCCTAGAATCCCCAACAAGCATGGCTACCAGACTGCAAATGTGACCTCCCGTGTCATGCAAAACCTTGTGGGTCTGCAAATGAGACCTCCTCTGCAATGCAAGACGATACCAGTGTGCAAACTTGAGCTCTTCTTGCCATGAAAAACCTTCCAGGGCTGCCAGCTAGAGTTTATTTCATTGCCAAGCCTCCTCAGGTTTTAAACTGCTGTTTAAATAGTTCCTTCTCTCTAAGTGGAGATCACAGCAAGAGCAACTCATGGACAGAATGAAGAACCACAGGCCAGAAGTCTTCCTCCCCAACCCTATACTCCTTGAGGACTGGCCGCAGGTCAATTGCTAGCATTTTGCCCAAACCCTTCTCTCTTTACTCACTTGAAATCACCATCGTTATATTTCCCAAAAGCTTGTAGGATGATAGTGACGAGGGCCATGAGAGGTTTCACAATGCAGAACTGCAGTGTTGCCTGGAAGGGAATTGAACAAGAAGAAATAAAAAGGGAAACACCATAAGAGCTGTTCAGCAGTGGAATGCACTGCCTCAGAGTGTGGTGGAGTCTCCTTCCTTGGAGGTGTTTAAACAGAGGCTGGATGGTCATCTGTCAGGAACGCTTTGATTGGGTATTCCTGTAGGGCAGGGGGGTTGGATTAGATGGCCCTTGCGGTCTCTTCCAATTCTATGAATCTATAACGGGAGTGAGACAATCACAGACTTCTCACTTCTCCTCGCCCTTCTCCAGTCTTCCCTGTAAGAGAAATCCCTGCCCCCCAAAAAACTTCACCATTTATAGATACCAGCAGAAGCCAATTCCAAGAAGACAGAGACCCTGTGGGTAGAGGGATCCATTCCTGGGTACAGGGATTTGAGAAGTGCACCTATTCTAGATGGGGTTGTGCCCCCCCATGAAAAGCTGGGGGGGGGTGGTAATGCTGATATCAATGGAAGAGCAAATCCACTCTGGGTTTTAGTCTGAATTTGGGAGGAGCTGTCCAAGATGCTGCACTCTCATCTGACCTAAAATAGCTTCAGGACCTTAGATTGCACCTTTAATGTTCAGAGGAAAACCCAGAGCAAAGTCCTTGCCGCAACAACATGGGAGCCACCAGTCTCAACTGTAAGTATTGTTGTGGGGTTCAACGTACAGCCAGTTGCAGCTACAATTCTGCCTCTCTCCCTTCTGTGCACGCATACAGTCACAGACCGTTGCTACTCACCTGCTTGCAAAACCTGAGGAACCCGATAGAATAGGACATCCCTTGCAAACAGCACGTGCCGTAGATGCAACTAGACCTTCAATGAAAGAAAACAGCCACCTATCAATGCCGGCCTAGAGCCCAGAATGGTGTGTTGTTGAAAATTGAGTTAGAGGTAAACTGGGCCAGATTATCAGTGTGGTTCAACTGCAAGAATTGTTCCAGGATTAGGAGCCTAGTGCTGAAGGAAAGAGGTGGAGTTTGCTTCCTTTTCCTCCCCAGTCACTTCCTAGATCTCCTGATGTTTCTGTCATCAGTAACATTTGGAGTGTTATGTGAGTAATTGATTAAACATGCATGGGACCAGGCTATTAGTCTTTTTGTGTGTGTGTGTGCTGAGGCATACCTTCCAACTGTCCCAATTTGGCACAGACGGTCTTCATTAGCCCTCTGCCATCCCATTTTTTCAGCTGCTTTTAAAATGTCCTGGTTTCTCTTTCCCCATCCCACTTTGTTCCATCATACTTCCATTGCTGCAAACCGAGTTCAAAATGCAAAAGTAGTTTGCTCTCCATTACAGAGAGAAAGGAGAGGAGAGGAGGGGCAGAATCCTGCCCTTCCCAGTACTTTCAGACAAAACCAAACTGCTGCAGCCTCTCTTAGCTTGTGTGTTCTTCCTCATTAATAGCTTTTGTCGTCCTGACCACACTCGGATGTTGCTTGGCCACAGGTGTCCCGGTTTTCATCTGAGAAATGTTGGAGGGTATACTGAGGTCTACCATCCTCTGTATTTCATTTAGCGTTTATTATTTCTTTCATTTGATTTCTATGTCACCCCTCCTAGAAGAGTACAAAGGTGTGCAGAAAAAGGGCCCTTTTTGGAAACTGCTCCAGGGCCTCAACCACCTTTATCCAGCCTTAAGAGTAAGAGACCTGTGGCCCTCAAGATGTCATTGGGGAGTGCATCTGTGTGGGACTGGGGGTGTTTTTACAGATTTGGGTGGCTTTCTACATAGTATCCAGGTGAAAAAAACCCTGAAAGTGACATCTTCTTCTTTTAAAAAAGGATGCGAGGGGCTTAGTGGGGGTTTTCAGGGCTGGAAAAATGAGATTCAAGGGCCACATGTGAACTGCAGGATGCACTTTGCCCACCTCTGACCTAAGAGAAGACTGGAAATTTACACTGTGAAGCCACAGGAACCAATTTCTGTCAACTTACACAATCGGCTTCCCTCGGATCTCTGCCATGATGGTGCTCTCCCCTCCGAGGTATTCAAAGCAAAGGCTTAGGAAGCTGTAGATCACAAACGCTGCCAAAGAGAAACCATCATCATTCAAAACCACACTGAACACTCACAGTTCACCTCATGACTGCTAATTGTGGAACCCACAGGGCTCATTTGTTGTAAAAATGATGAGAAAATGACCTCATTCATTCACCTCTACTATGGCAGATCTGAAGTCAGGAAAGCGGTATCGTAGCAGTCGAACAAAGACGAAGAAGGATATTTTGAGAAGTCACAGTGGCTTCCCAGTTCAGCATGCATGACAGTCACGCATTCTCTTTAGTTAAATTCTGGCTCTCCATCCCTCCACCCTCCTCACGCGCTCCGCATTTATCTGCAGATATGGACAGTTTTGCTTGCCATGGTGAGCAGGCTGTCACTTTGTTAACAAATATATTTACAATATATCTCTCTGGCCCTCCAACACACTCAAAGTGGTGTACATGGCTTTCCTCTCACCCTCCCCTTTATTCTCACAACAGCCGTGTGAAGGGTCCAGTTGAGGGAAAGAGGGAGGAAGGAACTGGCCCAAGGTCAGTGAATTACCGTACACAGATGAATGAGGACCTGAACCCAGATCTCCCAAATCCCAGTCCAGCACTCTAACCACTATACCACACTGTTTCTCTAACAACCCTTCTCAAACTTCAACCTGGAGACCCGTGTGGGAATGTTCGATATGGTTGCACCATGATCCCACCCATGGAAGACTTTGGCATGAGGGAGTGGCAACCATAATTAACAACAACAACAACAACAACTTCTTTGGAGGTTTTTAAACAGAGGCTGGATGGCCACCTGTCAGGAATGCTTTGATTGTGTATTCCTACATGGCAGGGGGTTGGACTGGATGGCCCTTGTGGTCTCTTCCAGGTCTATGATTCTACTACCCAACGTGGTGTGTTGGGGGTGAGTTGCTCTTTTGACCTGTCCCCAACCTTCTCTAAATGGCTCCGCTGTGCCAATTTCCTTTGCCTTCTTCCCAGAAACCATTCCCACCCCAATCGGCTGAGCTGCGCAAGCTTGGCAGCTGCAGCATCCGGTCGTGCCTTGCGGCCACACGGAATGACCTCCTCAAAATGTCTCCCCACATCACCGTTTTCCTCTGCCCCTTCTTCCCAGGAGAGTTTGGTTCTCAGGTGTGTGCAGGCACAACCACTGAACCATTTGCCATTGTGGAGTGCCAACTCCCCTGCAGAGTATTGCAGACCATGGAGCCCTGTCTCCCATCGACGTCTGAGGAGAAACCATTTGGTAGAGCGAGAATGAAGATGGGGACGGTAATATTGGCGGGGAATTGTGGCCTTTCACCTCGCACCCCTCAACTAAGCCTCCTTTCCTTCTCCCAGTTGCCATTTTATATGGGAAAAGGTTACTTCTCCACCACTCCCCTTGCTGGGGGACACCCTGGCAGTCGCAGCCCCCTGAAAACAAATGTTTCCAGCCCATGGCGGTAGCACGTATTTCCGCTCCCAGTGTGGTGATTGGCCAGCCAATGGAGAGCTGTTTCCCAAGCAGCCAAGCAGCACACTGGAAATGGCAACATATCTAAGAGTTTTATATATAGAGATTTTTATTTCTTACCGGCCTCTCCCCAAGGCTGAGGCAGGTGCAATATAAATTAAAATACAATACATAACATAAAATTATTAAAACACACAGGTAAAAACACATAGGATTAAAGCAAACATTACATTAAAATTATCCATACAAATTTAAAAATCATAGATTAAAATAAATTGGTCAGGACTGCCAGAAGAGATAGGTCTTTAATACTGTTTTTGACAGAATATTTAGCTGTCCATTTTTGGGCCATATGGAGCCCAATTTAAAACAAACAAACAAACAAAAAAACAATAGTATTTGAGGTTTCAGGAAGGGACACTTCTGTGTGGGACTGGAGGTGTTTAGGGGTTTAGGTTTGAAGGCTTTAGGGGTACCATACCTTCCCCAACTCTGCTCACCTCCCACGTCAAATTTTGCCAATCAGAACTTGGGTACTTTTTATAAAGCATCAATAGATCAATGAAGAAACACCCCTCCGTTATGCCCGCAAATTGTTCCAGCCAAAAGCACAAAATCTGGCTCACCT
Organism: Gambelia wislizenii; assembly: GCA_030847615.1. Taxonomy (NCBI): domain Eukaryota; kingdom Metazoa; phylum Chordata; class Lepidosauria; order Squamata; family Crotaphytidae; genus Gambelia; species Gambelia wislizenii. The sequence continues at coordinate 4,874,322 of JAUMIR010000012.1, forward strand.
TCATAGCAGTCGCGGACAGAGTCGAAGTAAACGTAGTACTGGTGGCTTCCAATCAGCAAAAGGCTAAGCCAAGAGTCAAAGGCATAGATGGGTACGATAAATAGGATGCGGATGATGTAACGCTGCTCATTAGGGATGGTGTAGTTTTTCAGATGCAAGAATATCTGGGGAGGGCAGGTGGGGAGAGAGAGATTAAAACAAATGAGGAAAACTGAAACGATCCAGCAGAGATCTAGCTAGGCCAGGCTTTCATGCTTATGGTTTGTCGTTGTTGATGTTACATTCATTTATATCCTGCCTTTGTCAACATTATTTTTTCTTTTTTAAAATTAATTTTTATTACAATATATTCTCAACATACTGTTTACATCAACTCCCTAGGGCACAGAGCAATGGACTCAAACTACAGGAAAAGAGATTCCACCTAAACATTAGGAAGAACTAATGTTTAACCAGTTAAGGCTGGTTGTGGAGACGAACTGCTGCCACACTGCAAAAATAATGCAATTTGACACTGCTTTAACTTCCATGGCTCCATCCTATGGAATCCTGGGATCTGTAGTTTGTTGTGGCACCAGAGCTCTCGGACTGAGAAATATCTCACAAAATGAAAAATCCCAGCATTCCACAGCATGGAGCCATGGCAGTTGTTGTTGTTGTTGTTATCATCATTATCATCTTTTTTTTTTATATATAGCCTGCTTTTCCCCCAAGGCTGGGACCTAAAGCAGCTCACAGTTTTAAAAACACACAATTAAAATATACAAAAAGTGCACATTAAAACAGAATTAAACCGATATCATTAAAACCACATCAAAATATTTAAAAGAACAAAATGTACTTATAAGCATTAAAAACTTTTAAAAAGATAAAAAGCTTTTAAAAACAGCCCAACAAAACCACACAGCACCCTCCAGCCTGTTCTTTTTAAAAAGCCTGCCTCAATAAAAAAGGTTTTGGCATTTGTCCTGTGATCATGCTTTCCCAATGTCTATTAGCATATCCACATAAACATCTGTCACCTGCTGCCACACTGCAGAAATAACATAGTTTATCAACACTTTAACTGGTTATGACCACCGGAAGGACAACAGGGAAGGGGCCAATCTGGCCTCCCTGGGGAGGGAGTTCCAGGGTCTTGGGGTAGCCACCAAAAAGGCCCTCTCATGTGTCCTTGCCAGCCATACTTGAGATGGTGGTGGGACTGAGACAAGGGCCTCTCCCGATGATCTCAGGGCCTGGGCCGGTTTATAGAGGGAGATATAGTCTGCCAGATATCCTGTGCCTGAGCCATATAGGGTTTTATAGGTCATAATCAATTAGTGGTGATAAACTGTGTTATTTCTGCAGTGTGGCAGCAGCTGACACATGTTTATGCAGATATGCTAGTAGACGTTGGGGAACCATGATCACAGCAACAGGACTGACTGCAGGAGTTTGAGAAAGCCATTTTACTTTGAAGGCAGGAACCTAGAGCGTGGCAAACAAGGGAAACCCGGAAGGACCAAGTCCACTCTGATAAGCTCTCCCCAACGGGGAAAGATCAACAGCAATAAAAGCAGTCCGTGGAATACCAATCTTCTGAGACAGAGCTTAGAAAAGGTCCTCTTTTGGATTCTAGCTCTCCCAGATTTTGTAAAGATTGGTTTTAGATTTGATCACGTGTATTGGTTAGTTTGTTTTATTTTTATATATTCTTGGTTTTTCATACTATATTGCTGTTGGGTGGTGTTTTTTTTCCTCCTGTAGTTATCTGTCTTGCAATTGTATTTTATAGTTTTATATTTATTATTCCTTCCTTCCGTCTGTGTGTGCTTATGTATACACTTGCCTTTGGCAAGACCTAATATTTTGGTTTGGTTTGTTTGTTTTTTTGCTTGTTATAATGTAAAGCACCATGTACATAGATTGCGCTATATAAACAACAACAACAATAATAAAACCAAAGAAGGCATTCTGGAATATCATGATCTAGTTAATAAGAAACCAGTCCCTCTGTAACTAGATAGCACGGATACGTTTCTGTTTGCTTTCTTAGTGCTTACCTTGCTATTGCAGGCTTCCCTAACCTGGCAGCCCTCCAGATGTGGTAGACTACAATTCCTATTGGCCTTGCTGACTGGAGATGATGGGGCATGTAGTCCAAGACACTGGGTTGGGTGAATCTGGCTTACAGTCCCCCACCACCACAAAAAAAACCCAGCAAAACGGGAAAGCATTCAGTGGTATGCAACACAGAAAAAGGAGCAACATGACTCAAGAGAATGAAAAACGATATTTATAAGGTAAAAACCTCGATGTGTTTTGGCCTGTAGGTATTTTTTTGGCTTTCTTCAAAGAGTTAAAGCCATGTTCTGCAGAAATGTATTGATCAAGAAGACTCCAGTGGTCATTTAGTCACATTACAAACTTTTTCACATTACACAACTATAGCACTTCGATCCCATTCGGTCCTGAGATCTGGCAACCCTATTCCTCACTGCTAGCTACACTGGCTGGAGTTGTCATGAGCTGCAGTCCCACAACATTTGGAGGGCCATACAGTTTCTAACTCAACCTTAAAATAGCTACAGTGCAGAAAATACTAAGCTATTTAGGTAACAAACACGATTTTTCAGCACCTTGGGACATTGGGGTTGTCTAAACGGCGAAAATACGCCTTTCTGAATGTGAGGAGAATATGAGCTGTCTTCATGGCAATCCCACATTGTTTCACCATATTCAGAAGGAGGGAAGTCAAAACCACCAAAAATTCTGAAGGAAAAGCCTTCTCAGCTTTTTCCAGAGTTTAAAAAAACAGCGTGGGGAATGCGCATTCCTGCTCATTCGGACAAGCGACGTGAATTGATTCGCTTTCCCATATGAGAGGAAGCACAAAGCTGATTGGGCAGATGAGTGCAGGGGGTGGGGCTTACTAATAAAGCAAGCACCCGGAGCTGCCATTTCGGATTTTTGCCTTAGCGAGTGAGCACTAAGGCGATAAAACAGGGTGAGGGTTTTTTTTTTGTTTTTTTGTTTGTTTGTTTGTTTGTAAAGGTGAAATATCGTTCTACTGCACATTGGAAATAGTTTTAAAAAACATCTAGCGATGGCAAACTGAGCTAGGTAAAAACACTCAGGGCCACCATTTTGATCCACAGGCATGCAAAGCTTATGCCTGCAAACAACCACAACAACAAATTGCTTATGCCTGCAAACAACCACCACAACAAATTGCAGCTGCTGCGAATTGCCATTACTGCAGAGCAATCCGCTTCTTTTTCCCTCGTATAGACAAGCCCATCACCTCCTCTTTCTCTCACATCACCTACCTGGTGGAAAGTGATGAAGAGCGCAGCCCATACGAAGAGACCTGAGACGACCTTGGCTGTTGACGTGGTCAAAAAGAGGGACTGGTTATCCTGGGAAGCGTTCTGTTCGGTCCGGAGCTGGGAGCCATCGCCCACAACTAAGTGGCTGGTGTGCACCAACAGCGAGAGGACGTCTAAGCGCAAGGTGGTACTAGGAGCCATGCTGGTGACCAGGAGGTCTCCCATGGGAGGAGAGGACTGGTTGACGTTGGTGGTATTGTTCATCTGCAGAGGACGAGAGAGGGAGCAAAGGCAAACATCTCAGTGGGAGGGGAGTCAAAGTACAGCAAGAAGCAATAAAGGCCAGCCCAGGCAACGATACAGGAGGGAGGCAGAAGGAGGCAGCAAAGAAAGACTGAGTTTAACATTGTTTTACCATCTGGGTTTGTACATTTGGGTTGTATGTCTTTGTCAGTCTGCCTTATATTATATTGTAGTGATTTTTATATTTCAGTCTGGATACTTTTTTTAACAATTGTATTAGAATTATAGAACTGGAAAAGACCACAAGGGCCATCTAGTCCAACCCCTGCCTTGCAGGAATACACATTCAAAGCATTCCCAACAGATGGCCATCCAGCCTCTGTTTAAAAACCTCCAAAGAAGGAGACTCCACCACATTCCCAGGCAGCGCATTCAACTGCCAAACAGCTCTTACTGTCAGGACGTTCTTCCCCTTTTTAAAAAATAATTAAAATATTTAAATAATTAAATCAATAATTATTAAATTAAAATAATTTTAATATTTTATTAAAATAAGTATTTAATAATAATTAATAATTTTTTTAAAAATAATTTTTAATAAAAATTTATCAAAAAACAGTAGAATACAATTGAGCATGTCCATTTTGTAGTTACAACTCACCACAAAATGTCAGACAGTAATAATATTTTTATACATAAAAAAAAGAAAAAGAAAAAAGAAAGGGAAAAATAATCCATTATACATAGAACAAATTAAATATACTCTCCTAGTAAACAGTTCCATTTGGTCATGAAAATAGAGGTAGACAGTTTTATGCAATGTAGTTATGTAATGGTCTTTGAAAGAGTTTGTATTTCATTCAGTTAGGACATCATTCCACAATTTCTCATGGTGGGCAGGTGGAGCCTGCTGGGCTATATTTCAGTTTATGTAATCAATTATTGGAAGCCATTTTTCTGCAAAGGGTGTTTTTATGGGGTATCCTTAAGATATCTTAGTTTGTTCCTTAAGCTTTTCCATTAACCAAATATTCCAGAACCTCTTCCACCATTTTCCCAATGTAAAATCTCCCATTTCCCAACTTTGTGCAATTTCTAGTCTTGTTATTGCCAACAAAAATTGTATCAGGTCTTTGTGTTTCATTGTGGTATTTTGATCAGTGAAAAGGGAGAGAAGTGTTATACTAGGGGTTATGGAAATGGTTTGCTTTGTGATCTGAGTACTTCAGACCAGAACTTCTGGACCAGAGGGCAATGAAACCACATGTGGAGATATGAGCCTTTGTCCTTGCAACCCCTCCAGCAACTGGGATTACTACTTCTGGTGATTTGAGCTAGTCTGTGGGGTGTCAAATACCACTTATAAACCCCCTTAAATGTGTTTTCTTGTATTATGACTGGACTTTTCCGAAATGTTGGAGATTTCCAGATGTTTGAGCAGTCCGGCTCACTTAAGGGGTGCACTACCTCAGTTTCCCAGGCCGATTTGAATCGAATGGTCTCAGTCATTGTGGTTAGGAAGTTCTTCCTAATGTTTAGGTGGAATCTCTTTTCCTGGAGTTTGAACCCATTGCTCCATGTCCTAGTCTCTGGAGTAGCAGAAAACAAGCTTGCTCCATCTCAAGTATGACATTGCTTTTAAATATTTAAACATGGTTATCATGTCACCTCTTAACTTCTCCAGGCTAAATATACCCAGCTCCCTAAGGCACTCCTCATAGGGCATAATGGCTTCCAGACCTCCCAACATCCTGGTCACCCTCCTCTGGACTCATTCCAGCTTGTCAATATCTTGCTTTGGGAGACAGGATAAGGGTCACTTAACCTAGGCTACTTGCTACTAGACAAAAGGCAGAGTAGAGTGGAGGGTAAATCCTGGTGCAGCAATGATTGGGAAGGAAGGAGGAAGCTACCTAAGTAAATACACAGGCTCATTGGGAGAGTCTTTGGAAGTTGTAGCAATTACACCTTGCAAATTGTAGCAAGGTGCTGCTCTCCTAGGTGAGCTAGAGATCTGCATCCAGTGCTTTCCTCTTGCCTGGAGCTGAGTACTCCAAACCTGGAGAATTTGCACTCTGGTCTCTCACCTAGAGATGACTCATGCCAAATCCTGAGATCTGGTAACCCTAAGTCGAGATTCCTCCAATGAAGACAAGCAACAACAGCTCCTTTCAGCTTTCAACTTGCTTTCCCACCCCATCATCTGTGTTCCTCTCCTTTTCCGTTGCAAAATCACACCTCACAAAATGATGGAATAAAAGGCCATCTTGGGTCCCCAATGGTTGAAAAGATATAAAATAAACAAATACTCCATCTCAAGAGATGACAGTCAAGAGTTAGAAACGGACAGACAGAGCCAGCATATTCTGAATACCTTGTTCCCAGCATCAACCTAATAATATACAGTACTCATATTTTTAGAGTGAACACACAGCCCAAGGCCTCTGAGCAACCAACTTTCCATCTTTAGATGTTCATTCCTTACATGCATTCAATATATTCTGGGATTGCGCTCTCTCTCTCTCTCTCTCTCTCTTTTTTAGAGAAAGAAAATAACTTGGATTTTCTAATAAAGGCAGCTATTACAAGGAGTTCACCCTTGAGTTGCCTCTCCCAAGCTGGGGCTGTCTGGGAAATGTAGTCTCTAAAAATAACCTTCACAATCTCTGCTACCGCCCCCAGTTATTAGAGATCTGAGACAAATGCAAAGCAATGGGAAGTGGGGTCTAGCAGCTAAGCCCCAAATTAGAAAGATGCCAGATTGATCAGATGCCACAGAAACCCACTGGGTGATCTTGGTCAAGTTACACTCTCTTAGCCTCAGAGGAAGGCAAACACAAACTGCCTCTGAATACATCTTGACAAGAAAAACCCATGATAGGTTCACCTTAGGGTTGCCATCAGTTGGAAATGACTTGAAGGCACAAAACAACAACACCAGCAACAACACCACCAGCAATAACAACAACCATAATTCAGCACTGGGAATGCTGAATTATGGGCTCGCTGATCAGAGATTGGAAAAGTTCATTTTTTGGACTATAACTCCCAGAATCCCCCAGCCAATATGGATCAATTTTGGGAGTTGTATTCCCCCAAAGTAAATTTTCTAAGCCCTGCTTACACCCTGCGTTCCCCAACTCAGGAAGCACATGATCCAAAATGTGTGCATATATGGAAGTAATTGTTCTGCTGGAAGAGGCATTCTGCCTGCCTTCCCAATGAAGGGCAGGAATGCCTCTTCTCAAAATGTTGCTTGACATAATCTATTCTCAAGATGGCACCCGGCACTCTTTAAGAGCTTCCATTAAATGAAAAATATTATAAATTGGTATGGAGATGGTACCTGACACCAGTAAGAATAAGTCAAATAGATCAACACTATTCAATGTTATGTTGGAGGGGATGTCAAGAAAAAGGCACATATGTTCATATGTGGTGGAGTTGTAAATATGTACAGAAAATGGTATTTAATGAAATAAGAGAGATAACAGAACAAGATTTAGAAATATGTCTAGGTACTGCATTATTATCAATTTAGGATAAGGTTAATTGTACCCAAGTTATGAAGGATCTGATTACAAATTTATTAACAGTGGCAAGATTAATGATACCTAGAAAATGGAAGCTACAAGGAGATTATCATATAGAGAAGTATGGGACATTGTTATTAATGATAAATTAACATGTAGATGGAAAGTTAAAAAAGGATTATGGAAAAGTTGTACATTTGATGAAATATGGAAACCATTTATAAATTATGTTTTTTTAAGAAAAGGGGTGAACATACCCCCAAGGGAATTAATGCAATTTTGGAAAATGGAATAAATAATTGGTATAGATGGTCCTGGGGGTGGGGAGCACTTGCAGGGGGACATAAAAATTAAATCAGTGTTAATAATTAAGATGAAAGCTATGTATTCATTTTAAATAAGTATTATTTAAGAGTGTAACATGGTTGATGTATGAATTTAAGATTTAAAATAAAAATTAAAAAAAGAGCTTCCGTTAATGCGAATCAGCCTTTTACAGAAGTTGGTGCTGGGCAACGCAGAGGGAAGAAGGTTGCCTGATGACAATTTTTTAAAAAAAGCAACTCATCTTGCCAATTAACTGCTTAAAAATAATGAAGGCATCCAACCTTTAAAGAATCATTACAGAATCTAGTCAATTCATTAGCTGACTGCGTTGGTCTCCTTGCAACTCTTAATTGATTTAATCAAGACTGATATTTAGTAGAATTTGTTCATTACTCTACTCTTAATTCAGGTGCCTTTGGGATGAAAAAAAAATCTCTGGGTGATAAACAAAAGTGACTGCTTGTTCTCAGAAGAAAAATACCCATTTTTAACATCACCAAATACCCCTTTATTATTATATAGCTCGAACCAAAATGAACACATTTTAACCTTTTGTCCCATTAATTAAAGTTTGCCTTGTACTGGCAATGAATCTATTGGGTCACTAATTCACCAGTTAAACCAATCAAAGGGTGCAGTTGAAAAAGGAAGATTTTTGGAGGCTTGGAAAAATTGTAAAAATTTTGGATGCTATTTCCTTGAATTTTGGAGTCCAAAATCTTTTCCAAGCTCTGGCAAGTCCTTCCAGAGATGAAGGCAAGTTTTTTTTTTAACTGCCCTTTTCACAAACATACCAGTTACAAAGCTGAGCCAGACCTCAGAAATATTTGCTGTAACTCTATTTCTACCAAAAGAATCTATTTTTCCCCTCATTTCTGTTGCTCAGGTGAATCTCTCTTCCTGTCCCTACAGCAAACATAGGTACTTACCCACCCCAAAGGTTTCGGCTTTGCAGAAAGAGGACGTCTGAAGCATTAAGCTAAGAAATACACCCGGGTCTAAAAATACTCCCCTCTTTTGCCTGGAGCAGATGGTAATGAAGGGAAACACAGGGTAGAGAAATACACAGATTGGAAAGAGGAGACCCACAGCTGCTGGAGATCTGGGAGGGGGAGCACTGAAAAGCAGCTCAGAGCTCACCCCCAGTATCTACATCTAGGGAAAAGACACACCATTAAAAAGAGACAGAGAAGAAACTACGGTAAGATGACCAAGGTGGCAGCTGACTGCCAAGTTCCCGTGGAGACTTCCATGCCCAGTTTAGTCAACACAAGAGATCATCTGTAGCCAAGAGGGAGCTGGCAAAGGAAACAGCCCTTGGGGCCCACCTGATCCGCCATGGCACGATCCACACCATGTAAATATTAACCGGCCTGCAAAGGTCTCATCAGGTTGGCAATGGCACAGCAGGAAAGGCAATGAGAAGGGACAATGCTCCCTTTGCTATCGCTGGCTGTTCCCTTCCTTGTTTGCTTTGTGACTGTGCCTTGGGGCAATGTGGGAGAGGCAGCCTGCCTCCGGGACTGGAGGTGGCATATAGCTCTCACAGACCCTCCAGCACTTCACAGATGAAGGCTGGGACATGTGTCAAGCAACACTGAAGTGTGGTCAAGGTGGCAAAGTTAGTAATGCATAAGAAGACTGATGCTAGGAGACGCTGCAGCCATTTGCTTTTGCCTGGGCCTACAGGGAAGGGCAGAATTATGGCCCATCCCTGCCCTCTCCCACCATTGAGTTCATTGAGTGCAAACTCCTTGTCACTTTGAACTCAGTTTGCAGCTGCTGAAGTAGCAAAGAGGGTAGAGGAAAGAGAAACCGGGACATTTATAAAAGCAACTGAGAAAGTGGGACAACAGAGGAGTCATAGGTCCTTCTCTCAATCCCACCACCATCTCAAGTATGGTTGGTGGAGACACAAAATAGGGCCTTTTCAGTGGCTGCCCCTAGACTCTGGAACTTCCTCCCCAGGGAGGCCTGACTGGCCCCCTCCCTGTTGTCCTTCCAGCAGCAATGCCAAAACCTTTTTCATTCAGGCTTGGGGGGGTTGCTGTGTGATTTTGTTGGACTATTTTTAAAAGCTTTTTATCTTTTTTTTAAAAAGTTTTACTACTTTTAAGTATATTTTATTCTTTAAAAATATTTTGATGTGGTTTTAATGATATAATCAGTTTTATTCTGTTTTAATGTACACTTTTTGTAGGTTTTAATTGTGTGTTTTTAAACCTGTGAGCCACTTGGGGTCCCAGCCTTGGGAAAAAAGTGGGCTATAAATAAAGATGATGATAATGATGATGACAACAACATTAGGGACTGTCCATGCCAAATCAGGACAGTTGGAGGTTATGTAGTCTTGACTCATTAGCAAGTGATGTCCCTAACCTCCTTGAATAGATCCAACATCCTTTTAAAGCCATCCAAGGAGACTGTCATTGCTACATCTTTTGGTAGTGAGTTCCACAAGTGATACACCATGAGAAGGGACATTTCACTTTTAGGAGTCTCTCACCATTCAATAGCTGGCACTGACTCATTTGGGTTCTAGCCTAACCAGAGAGAAAAGCTTTTTCCTATTGACTTGTGCCTCACCGTAAGCAAATTTTTTTACAGCTCTCTTATGTCTCCTCTTACTTGTCTTTCCCCACCTTAAGCTAAACAGTCCCAACCATTGTAACCTTGTTTTTGGATATCATTTGCTAGTGCGTGTAAGATGGGAAACACAGTTGCACTCATGTCCTGCTGCTACATACTGTCCAAAAGTCCCAGTTTAGCAGGGATAGTCCCAATTAATCCTCTGTCATCCCATATTTCCAGCTGCTTTAAAAATGTCTGTTTCTCTCTCTTCCCACCACCTTCCCTGTTCGTCTTCAGCTTCCTTCAATTGTTGACAACTGAATTCAAAGTGCAGGGCTAGTTCGGACTCGAGGGTTGTCTAAACAATGATATTGAGAACACAGCTGCACTGGGCAGGGCACGTTTCTAGGATGGAGGACCATCGCCTCCCAAAAATAGCACTCTATGGTGAACTCGCAATGGGTCAGTGTAAGAGGGGCGCATCACCAACAGTGGTCCGCCCTGGCCTCACATTGGGAGGCATGGAGACGCACTATCCACAATGCTGCAGCCTTATTTGAGAACTCACGCTGAACAAGTTTTGAAGAGAAATGACAATGCAGAAAGAATCACAACCCAGAAACATCACCCAAGGAGACCTTCTGATGTGCTTTCTGCAACTGGACTTGTTTATCTCGGATTGGCCTTTTTAGTCATCAGCGTGCTTGCAGAAAGCGCGGGACGAGTCCTTCCTGAATCTTCGTTTGCGAAGAAAAAGCCAGAGAGAGTCATCATTTTGCCATATTCAAAAGGGGAAGGGGAATGCCAAATACTTCATGGCTTTTCCTGTATTTTTAAAAAAGTTCCGCAGGGAATGTGCATGCCTGCTCATTGGGACAACTGATTTTCTTTGATGCACATTCCTGATAAGTAGAAAGTTGATTGGTCAAATGTGCACAAGGGGCAGAACTTGCTAACAAGCGCCCCAAACCGCCCCAAACTGCCATGTTGGATTTTCACCTTAGTGATCATGCACAGAGGAGATGAAAAAGCCCTTTCCCTCTTTTTTTCTATTTATTTAAGAGGAAGATTGCACTTTTGCACCTTGGATATTCTTTTTTTAAAAAATACTGTTAGGCGGCAGCAACTGGCGACAATAAAAATGCAAGTAATTCACACGCACCCGCCATCTTGATTTACAGGCATGCCCATTTGAACAACAAATGCGTATGGCTTAGCATGCCTGCTATCTTGCCAAAAAAACTGGTGAAACAAATGAAAGCTGCTGCGAATTGGCATCAGTGCACATCAATCCACAATTTATTGCCTCGTATAGACAAGCCCTTAGTTAACGCAGAGGAGACAGTGCAGAGGAGGGAGCGGAATCTTGCTCTTCCCAGGAGGCTTAGGCAAAAGCAAACAGCTGCAGCATTTCCTAGCTTATCTGTTCTTTTTCAGTCATAACTTTCAACATCTTGACCATACTCTATTGTTGCTTGACCATATATGCTCCAGTTTTCAACTATGAAATGTTGGAGGCTTCCCATGGGCAACTTGTTGGCCACTGTGGAAAAAGAATGCTAGACTAGATAGGTCTTTGGTCTAATCCAGCAGGGCTCTTGCTATCTTATAAGAATTCCTTGAACTGGGAGGTTAAAGGGAGATGAAACACTGGGTAGAAAAACAGAGGGAGTGTACTACAGGTCTGGCCCAATAGGAGTGGGGGAGAAAAAGACTTGGGATCTACTGGTAGATCTTTGGGTGACCCACAGTAAATGAGCAGCAGTTTCTGTCTCCCAATAGCTACATCATGTCAATGGCAAAGTGATTTTCTCATTGGGCTGCTGAAAGGAAGAACGCTTGCAAAACTCATCAGAAGTAGATTTGTGCCCTATGAGACTTTTTAAAAAAGCAATATTAAAAATGTATCTTCATGCCTCTTTCTTAAAAGCAAGAGCAGAATGTATCAGTGTGGCTGAGCCAATGTGGGGGGAAAAGGCAAAAGGACCACAAATATCAGATAAGATTTGGGATGTACATTTCCAGAATAAAGACACTGGTGAGGAAAGGAAGAAATATGATAAATTAAAAGCATCTATAAAAATAATCAGCTCTAGAGGTTACAAAATCTACTCTTCCTGGCTTGTAGCGTGTGTTGCCTTGGAGAAAAAGCCTGATCTTTCCTTTTATACAAGCAACAGCACGTAAGATTCCAGTGGCCTACCTCATAAGGTGGTTGTGCAAGGGCAAGCAAACATGTGTAGTCAGACCACTCAGGTAGGGCTGCCAGCCAATTGGGGCCCCTAAAGGCCACCTACCCCACCCTTTCTAGGGAAGGAGGAAAAGGAGAGAAGAAGGAACACAATGCCAGGGACACGGGGTTTGCCCATTTTAGCATAAAATCACTGACCCTCAATTAAGTTCCCCACTGATTAGCATCTTTCTGGTGTCAATTTGGCAAAAGAGCCCCAGTACTAAGGCACCATGGACCATTAATAGCTACTAACAATGAGAAAATAGGGACTGCATCCACATAATAGGTACAGAGAGTATTGTCATAAGTTCCAAGCTAATGGTGAATACCAAGAGGGCTTGTTCATACAAACAACAGGCAGAGTGAGTAAAACCGGCCTTGGAGCTGGCTGTACCACTTTCTGAGTAATGGTGAAGGAAAGCTCATGGTTGAATGCAGTTCTGTATTTCTTCGTTGTTTGTTGATGGTGTCTCTAAGTCATTTCCAACTTGTGGTTAGGGCTGGTTTAAGGCACCAGTGGCGTCAGCATCTGCAGGGGCCCCCATCATTGTGCCCCCCCCCCCGCTGGAGTAACCCTCCTCCTGCAAAAACATTATTAATAATAATCTGAATATCCTGTATTGTGAATAGCTTAGGTTGAGTGAGGTTACATTGACCTGAGATAAACATATGGGACCCCCAAAATAAAGCATTGCAGAGGCTCCCCAAATTCCTTAAACCGGTCTTGCTTGTAGTGGCCCTAAGGTGAACCTGTCACTGGATTTTCTTGGCAAGATTTGTTCTGAGGTGGTTTCACCATTGTAATCTGCCATGGCCTCCAAAAGGAGGGGGGGCTGACAGGTCTCTAGCCTTGGGGCCCGGAGTTAGGAGGGCCCCCCGGTGTGATATTATTTTATTATGTAAATTTTATTAAGCAAATCCATTTAGTTTTTTAAAAAATAAATAAATATAAATATTACTTTGGTGTCATCACTTAAACTGACTTAGTTTAAACTTTTAATTCTGAGCTCTGAAATTGTCTTCTAAATAACTTCAGTGCCCATCTACAGATCATCTGCAAAACTACAAGCCCCAGGTTTCCATAGGAAGGAGCCATCAGAATTAAAGCTGTATGGAACTGATATAAATATGTACTGTCGATATGCCCTTATCAGCAGTAGCTGGTGGTATTCATGCCCATTGGGTAGTAAACCCACTCCGGCTTTTATTTCAGAGAAATGGGTGCCCATGGACAAATAAGTGGATTCCAGAGCAAATCAGGCTTGAACTTTCACTAGAAGCCAAGATAACTAAATTGAGGCGGTCATAATTTGGCTGTATCATGAAATGACATGACTAACTAGAAAATATGATAAAGTAAAGTGGAAGGCAGTAGGAAGAGAGGAAGGCAGAACTACGGTGGAGGGATTCAATCAAGGAAGCCACGGCTGCCCTGACTTTGCAAGACCTGGATGACCAGGGATCTTGGTGGTTTTTCATTCAATGTTGTTTGTGTGCTTTCAAGTCATTTCAGGTTTATGGTGATTCTTAGTCAAACCTATCCTGGGTTTTTCTTGGCAAGATTTGTTCAGAGGGGGGTTGCCATTGCCTTTCTCTTAGGCCAAGAGAGTGTGGCTTGCCTAAGGTCACCTAGTGGGCTTCTATGGCTGAGTCGCAATTTGAACCCTGGATTTCCCACAGTCCTCGTCCAAGGATCAAACCACTACACCATGCTAATAAATAATTATCTATTAAAATTACAGTAGGACCCTCGTATCCACTGATTCATTATCCACTGATTCAGTTATCCACAGGACACAAAACAGCACACCTACCATAGAGTCTTCCTAGAAAATGTGTCTTCTCTAGCCATTTTCTAGGTCCTCCAAGGCAACTCTATGGTATTTTAAACCAGAAATCCCATTATTTTCAATGGCATTCGCTATTAACCACAGTTTTCGGTATCCCCCCCCCCGAACCAATCCCCAGCAGATATGGGGGTCCTACTGTACATTCCATTGAATACATAAAATTAAAAATTAAAGTTAAATAATTAATTCATTTTCCCTTGTAACAAAAGATCTAACTATATTGTATTATGACTGTCATTCATAAAGGGATCACTTCACTTCACTCTCTTGGCAGGCTGGCTCTCTCTTAGACATAGAGCTGCCGTAAGTCAAAGTCAACATTATCACCACTGGGGGATGTTTGGGGTCAGGGTTTAGTATCTTGGATAGTGGCATTAAAGTTCAGACTAAAACCTGGAACAGATCTACTCACCCAACTGCGGTGGATGCCACCAGCCACTGCCACAGGAAGCTGATCTCATGAATCAGAATGCTTTTTCCAGCTGGGTGCTTGCCATCCATGAGACTGTCCCTCGGCAGCAAAACCGTCTCCTTTCACCTACTTACTCACCAAATTGCTAGTAAATAAGCAAAGCATGCATGCCGGAGCCACACCCTAAGCTCTTGTTTGCTCCGAGCGGAGACGGAATAAGTGGCAGGGAACCCACAACATCTCCAGCTAGACAGGTTGGCTCACACCACTAAGCTAGGTTTCTCTCTCTCAATCTTTCTCTTTCTGCCGTTCTTCCTTGGCTCAGGCATGGAGACTATTGTCAAGAAATCAGAAGTTGCCTAGGACTATGAACGAACTTGATGAGATCCTCAAATTTAAAAATATATACAGGAAGCCCCCCGCCTTTCATTATTGGACAACTCGCTCTTTCAGTGCCTGCAAATTGAGGACAAGTTCCATTCATTCAATGAGGAATCCACTCTTCTGATATTTCTGGCCTACGGAGGCTTGCTTGGGGCTGACTGCACACTCGTGTGCTGCTTGCAAAGATGGCTGAGAGTGGGGGGAAAGTCACCAAGCCAACTGAGACACTTTGCTAGCAGTTCGTGGGTGGGTGGGCACAGGCGTCATGGGTGCACACAGGCAGACTGAAGCAAGCCACTGCAATTCCCTTATGTTCCCTACCATGGGTTGTGCTTTCAACCAATTCCAGTTTCGGACACTGCTGCAGATCCTAACCTGTTGGATAAGAAGGGGCGTCCTCTAATTGAATACTAAGGTCAGGATTGGCCATGACGTCAATACTAAGGTCAGGATTGGCCTGGTGGCGCAGTGGTTAAATGCCAGTACTGCAAGCCACCACGTTGCAAGTTCGATTCCAGCAGGCTCCAAGGTTCACTCAGCCTTCCATCCTTTGGTAGGTCGGTAAAATGAGTACCCAGCTTGTGGGGGGCAATTAGCTAACACACATTGGAAACTGTTTAATGCAGTGTAGATGTGTAAATAGCTATTGATTAAAACAATTTGTAAGCCGCTCTGATAGCCTTGTGGCTGAAGAGCGGGGTATAACTAACTAACTAACTAACTAAAAAATAATAAATAAAATTTCTAATTTCTGTGCATGATTGTGAAAGCTGGATAGTGAAGAAAGGAAGACAATCAACTCATTTGAAATGTGGTGATGGAGGAGAGTTCTACAGCAACCGCGGACTGCTAAAATGACTTAGTAAATGGGTCCTTGAGCAAATCAAGACTGAACTCTCCCTAGAAGCCAAGAGAACTAAACAGTTCTGTACTTTGTTGTACTTTGGACATATTATGAGACAACTGCACTCATTAAAATAGAGGATAATGCTTTGTACAGTGGAAGGGCGTAGGAAAAGAGGAAGACCACATTGCAGGTCTCTTATAACCATGTCTCCCTTCTTTCCCAGGAGCTCTTGGAGGAAGTCCACAGATGAAGACCTTGGAGTCCTGCTCAGTAGGTACCCAAGGAGACTAATTGTTATGTGCCAAATGAAGAACTACGTGACTAGCGGATGGACAGTTACTAAGTGGCAGAATACCTCCTTTGGCTGCACACCTCCCTGATTCAATTCCTGATATTTCTAGTTAAAAAGCATCAAAGAACAGATGATGGGGAAAACTCTTCTCTTCTCTGCCCTAGACTCTGAAGACATGCTGCTGATCAGAAGACACAATACTGAACTAGATAGACAAGCAGGTGTATTCAGAATAGATGGCCAATTTGAACCCAGGCTAGTTATAGACAACGCCAGAAGATACCAGCCACAGACGCAGGCGAAATGTCAGAAATAAACTCTTCCAGAACACGGCCTCACAGCCTGGAAAACAACCACAGAAAGCTCCAGGAGAGCTGGTCCCCTCCCTGCTGTCATTCCACTGGTAAAGACCTTTTTATCTAGGGAGGTGTATGGGTTTTAATGTGTTGTGATAGATGGAGCTTTTAATCGAAGATGTTGTGTTTCTATTATGTTGTAAATGATTTTTTAAAAGCTGCTTGTAACTTGTGTTTTTAACATGGAAATTGGTTTAATTGCCTTTCACCTTTTGTATTACAATGTGGGGGGGTTGTATAGTGGCCCCTTGGTATCTGCTGGGGTTTGGTTCCAGGACCCTCCATGGATACCAAAATCTGTGAATGCTTAAGTCTCATTATATACAATGGTGTATATTAAAGTGGCTCTTAACCTTTTCTTTACCAGGGACCCCCTTTAAATATCTTTTGTTGCTGTGGACCCCCAAGACTTAACTCAAGATTTAAAACCATAACAACAATAAAACAATTACACCATCCATTCAACCCTCCCTCAGATGCACTGGAGGGGGAGGGAAGACTTTTCTCCTGCTTTTTCCTGCACGTTTGTGGTTGGAGAGGATTGTGGCAATGCGCAGGCCAAGCAAGCCAGCCAGCCAGTCTTGGCTCCTGTCATGTGGCCGCTCCACTGCAGGGAGGAGGTCGGCCAAGCAGCCTTCAAGCCTTTGTGGACCCCCTGTGAGGACATTGCAGACCCCTGGGGGTCCCCAGACCACAGGTTAAGAACCACTGGTGTAGTAAAATGGTGTCCCTTATATAAAATGGCAAGCAACTCGAAAGTTTGCTTTTTGGATTTTTTTTGGTGAATATTTTCAAGCTGTGGTTGGTTGAATCTGTGGATGTAGAACCCATGGATACAGAGGGCTGACTGTGTTCTGTTTTTAAGAGGTTTTAAGCCACTTTGAATCCTGAGCTGGGAGAAAGGCGGGAAATAAATTAGAGAAGTTAGACTGGCAGCCTCCCTACTTTCTTTTTGCAGACAAGTAAAAGACTTTTCTGTTTAGTCAGGCTTTTGATGAGTGATTGTATTAGGATCTCCTAAACAATGTGCTGGATCTTGCTAATTGTGTTGCTGTGGTGTGTGCGCACATGTGTGTGTTTAATGGTTTAGGTTTTAATCTGATTTAATTTTTTATCATTTAATCTCTTTTTAACTTTTGTATTTTGTCAGTTTTTAACTATGTGGTTTTTAATTTCTTATAAGCTGCTTTGAGTCCTGAACAGGAAAAAGATGGGATAGAAAAATCAATCAATCAATCAATCAATCAATTAAAACCAGAGAAAATTTAGCTCCATTCCCTCGCAACTTCATGTCATGTATCAATCTGTAGGACTCAAACCCATTCTTTGGAGCTCTTAGATTTCCTTAAAGAAGTCCAGCTAAAATCAATACGGCTTCCTTGGAAGTAAACCTGCTTAGGGTTGTGGTGTAGTACCATTGCTTTGGAACCTGAGCGCCATGAAAACCACAGAAAATTAAAACTCAACAACATGTATTTTGAATTGAGTTTCACCCCAGTGATAAGGCTTAACAGCAAGATCCCAAACATGTTTACTCAGAAGCAAATTCTACCATTTCCCATGGGTCCTTCGTTCAGGTTAGCACATTTAGAATTACAGCCTAAGGTGCAGATAATTTTCTTTTGATTCAGCCCGGAAACCATCTCCGCTGATTCTGAAAAGCATCTTCCATATCTCCTCTGATTCAGACAATGTTGAATTTCATCTCCAGGGAATAAATGAATTTGCCTGCCTTATTTAATTTGGGAGAATCTTTATCTTTTATTGGAGAGCGTCTCAAAATAGCACCTGCTTCTAGATAACATATTCTTCACTTTTAAATCATCTGCGAATTAATCAGTTACAAGGAGGGTGGTTAACATGTATTTATTTAATGACTTTCCCTTCTACTTCAATGTAGCGTCTATGTGGAAAAGATATGATTAAGACTGGCACTCAAAAAAAAGCATTCAACGCAGTGTAAGTGAGCTCTTTGCATACCTGAGCTACATTTGCGTTCAGGCAGATCTACATAAAACAGTCCTCCCATGTTCCTCAAGGGGACGATTCTGCAGAATCGAGGGGCTTGTCTATACGGCGAAAATACTCCTCATAGAATTCAAGGAGAATATGATTTGTCTTAATGAGATCCCACATCAATCTGCCACATTCAGAAGGAGGGGGCCAAAAATGTCAAATACTACATGGGAAAAGGATCCCAACTGTAGTGTGTTTATTTTAATGTTTAAAAAAGCCTGTTCTTACCAGCAGCACAGAGGAAGTAAAAATTACAATGAAGTAAACATCAAACCAACCAGAACAAGGCAACTGCAACACTTATGATAAAAAGTAATGTATTTACCTTTCCTGAGTCCCAGGTTCTGTTCACATTGTAACACTAAAAAGATAATAAGAGTAGCTTTTATGTTTTGTTTTCACTGTGAACTCCCTTCCCAACTTCTTAACAACAAGAGGTACTTATACAATGATTTAAATATACACTGCAACTCTTAATAAGGGAGAAAAAGACACACTCGAATTCTCCTAAAACTAAGATATCCAAAAGTTCATTTCTTCCAGGGAATATTTATATTATCAGAAGTTAAACACACACACACACACACTGCTTTGTGCATCTGGCAACCCAAACTTCTAGTCTTACTTTCCACCATGGCTGACAGGGCTCTAGCCTGGGATTTTTTTTTGGGGGGGGGGAGCAGCATGGTATTATTGTAAGTGTTTATTATGTAAATCCATTTCATTTTTTAAAATATAAATATAAATATTACTTTGGTGTCATCATGTAAACTGACTTACAGTATTTTAATTTTTATCCTAAATCCTGCAGAGCATTTCCCTGACCTTAAACTTAGCAGTAGGTAGGGGACCCGCCAAAGATCCTGGCCTAGGGGCCTGCTTCAGGAGTTGGGGACCATGCTTTCTGCTCTGAGTAAACTGGAAATGGGGCCTAGACGGGGACACTGGGGACAAGAAAAACCTATGCAAGGTAGGGCTACATGGGACAAAAACAGGGTGCTTGGAAACATTATTTTTGGGGACTATAGGTTATGGTCAATAGAAGGAAACATTTCTACTTCTGCCTAGAAGGAAGAACCGAGCCAGGTCCCCAAGTAGAAATTCCAGGAACTATAATCTAAAAAAGTTATTTTCCCAAGCTCTGTAAACATATCTAAGGGAAGGGGTGAGATCAAAGCGGTACTGGCCATCAGGTAGAAGGAAGTGGGTATTGCAATGGTTCTTAACCTGTGGTCTGGGGACCCCCAGGGGTCCACAATGCCTTCACAGGGTGCTTAAAAGGCTTAAAAGTTGCTGGTCCACCTCCTCCCTGCAGTGGAGCAGCCATGTGAGAGGAGCCAAGGCAAAGGCTGGCTGGCTGGCTTGGCCTGCACATTGCCATTCAATCCCCTCCAGCCACAAACTTGCAGGAAGAAGCAGAAGACAAGCCTTCCCTCCCACTCCAGTGCCTCTGAGGGAAAGATTAATGCATGATGTACAGTTGTTCCTCCGTATCCACGGATTTAAGTATCCACAGCTTGAAAATATTCTTTAAAAAATAATAATCCAAAAAAAAGCAAAATTTTGATTTTGCCATTTTATATAAGGGACACCATTTTGCTATGCCATTGCATATAGTGGAACTTGAGCATCCATGGATTTTGGTATCCATGGGGATCCTGGAACCAAACTCCAGTGAATATGTAGGGACAACTGTGGTAGTAGTAGCATTATCAGGTATTATTATTATTGTTGTTATTATTATTATTATTATTATTATTAGGGTTTTAATTCTTGAGTTAAGTCTTTGGGATCTGACCAACAAAAGACATTTAAAGTGGGTCGCTGGTAAAGAAAAGGTTAAGAGCCACTGGTGTATTTTTCCCTCCCTAGCAGAAAAACCAAAGAAAAACTCCCAGTCCATCTCAGAGGGGTTCTCCAAACATTCCAGACCTCTCCAATTAGGGACAACCTGGTGACTCCAAACTCTCCACACAATCTCCAGTATTTCATTTCCCTTTCCCTACGATCCCACCCGCGACCGTGGATCCTGTGTGTGTGGGATGTTATGCCTGAAACTCTGGCTGCTTCTCCAAGGCGACCTGACGAAGCGACCTGTAGCTCTGGAAACCTTGTGGGGGGTAAGGATTTTTCTCCCCCCCTGTGCGTAAAAGCGCAAACTTTTTCCTTTTCCCCCTTTGCGTAAAAGGAGCCCCTCTTTCCCCTTCGCCAGGGCCGATCGCAAGAAGTCTTGGTCCAGGCCGGCCTCCCCTCCTTGCTCCTCGGCCTTCGGACCTTCCCCACGCGCGCCACCCCGGGCAGGCAGCCCACCCACGCGTGGACACCCACCTGGCGCGGGGACCGTTGCGCACCGGCGGAGAGGCGCTCTCCAAAGGCGCAGCTCCAGGGACGGCGGTGCTCGGCTCGGCCCGGGCCGCTTCCTCTTTCTCCAGCCGGCCCACGAGAGCCCTCCCTCGGCCGCACCTCCACCTGGCCTCCCGGGCCCTGGAGACGCCTCCTTCTCCGCCTCCTCCTCCGGCTCAGCGCCTGGCCTTGGCCGGCAGCCCAGTTTCCCTGGGAAAGCCCTCGTCCCCCTCTCTAAAGCCCTGCCCCGCACTTTCCTGGACCCCCCCCCCAAAAAAAGAAGAACCCGACTCCTGTGCAAAAATGGGAAGGCTTGGATGGGGGGGGGGGAACAACACAGAAAACTTTTTTAAAAGCCCCCCCCCATTTTATTCACCTGAAGTTTTTTTTTGTTCCCCCCCCCAAAAAAAAAAATTGGAAAAAATTGTTCCAAGGCCCTTTGTTAAATGTTTTGTATTTTATTATAAAACAAGAAAATACTAATTTTTTTAAAAAAAATCTGTTTAAATCTGGAAAAAAATGAAAAAATAAATAAAAGGAAGACAATCGATTATGGAATGTACAGTAGGACTGCGCATTGCCATTCCGTCTGCTCCAGCCACAAACTTGAAGGAAGATTTAGGAGAGAAGTCTTCCCTCCCCTTTCAATGCCTCTGAGCCAAGGATGATGTACAGTAGGATCCCCATATCCACGGATCCATTATCCACTGATTCAGTTATCCGCAGGGCACAAAACAGCACACCTACCATAGAGTCTTCCTAGAAAATAAGTCTTCTCTAGCCATTTTCTAGGTCCTCCAAGGCAACTGTTACGGTATTTTAAACCAGAAGGCCCATTATTTTGAATGGCATTCACAATTATACAGTTTTCGGTATCCACAGCCCCCCAGAACCAATCCTCAGTGGATACGGGGTCCTACTGTATTAATGTTGTTATTGTTATTATTATTTTTATTATTATTATAGTAGGACCCCCATATCCACGGGAGATTGGTTCTGGGTTCCACCGCAGATAACAAAATCCATGGATAATAGTGAACACTAGACTTCCCTCGCCGCCACCACCAGAAGCCCCACAGAGAAGGGAGAAAGGAGGTCCACCCTCCTGCCATTGCCATCCGCAGATAACTGAATCAGTAGATGGCAAATCAGTGGATATGGGGGTGCTACGTTATTATTATTATTATTATTATTATTATTATTTTATTCATTTCTATCACACCTTTCTCCCACAAATGAAACTCAAGGCAGCTAACAACATTATAAAAACAATACAGGCTAAATACAGTATAAAGTTAAAATCACATTATAAATATAAAATTTAAAAAGAAATTAAACAATTTACAAGTTAAAAGCATTACAGCAACAACTTAAAAGACCCTTTAAAAGACACTTTAAATTTTTTAAAACCACACGGCACAGCCTCACTAGCCCAGCCCTTGTTGGTTCACAAAAACCTGGTGGCATAAAAATGTCAACCTGCCGCAGGGAGGAGAGCAAAGATGGGGCCACCCTGGCCTCTCTGGAGAAGGAGTTCCATAGTCTGGGAGCAGCCACCGAGGCGGCCCTGTCTCCCTTGTTCCCACCAAATGTGCCTGAGAAGGTGGTGGGACCAAGAGAAGGGCCTCTCCAGATGATCTGAAAGCTCTATTGGGCTCATATCAGGAGATTTTATTTGAGCATGATGAATCAAATCTTTAAGACAAGGTGTTCATATATCCTCCACATCAACTTGCAAAACCAAAGAGGTTCCCCACAGTTCAGGAGATTGTTGCTCCATTTGTTACAAATAAAAACCAATAAAAGTTTTAAAAATAAATAAAAGTAAATTCTGTCCGTAATAATTGTTTGAACACGCTGTATTTTTAATATACCAATTGTGATAATTTTATGCCAAATCAAATGTACATAGTCCTATTTTATGGTCTTAAAGTAACAGTGACCTTCAATCTGTAAAAAGGGCTAATGTTGCATTTCCCTCCCCAATTTTTCTGACACTGAAAAATTCAATTCCCATTTTTTCTCCCATGGCTTCCAAATTTCTGGAAATTTTACATCTTTTAGCTTTGTGTGCAGTATTGCAAGGTTTTCAAAAGAGTAATAAAGTGATGCCAAAATCAAGGAAGTGCAGGGTTGAAAGTCAGGAAGTAGCGGTTAACAGGTTTGTTTTCTACCTAACTGCCAGATGAAAGTATTGATTTCAGTTAAGGTAGCCCTCTGCCTGCAAAATTTAACATATGGTCCTCATTCATCGAGAGCCTGTGTGGTTGTCGTGGTTTGGGTGTTGGACTAGGATCCTGCAAACCAGGGTTCCAATTGGCCATGGAAACCCACTGGGTGACCTTGGGCAAGTCATGCTTTCTCAGCCACAAAAGAAGGCAAACACAAACTGCCTCTGAATAAATCTTGCCAAGAGAACCCCGTGATAGGTTCGCCTTAGGATTGCCATAAGTCGGAAACGACTTGAAGGCAAATAACAGCAACAGCCACATTCATTGTATGAAGGTAATGAGTCTAAAAATAAAATTGCAGGATCTAGTCCTTTAAAAACAACAAGAATTATCTCCTTTTTAAAAAGGTAAAATCATTCAGTCACATTTGACTTCACGCTTTATGCAGAGTGCGATTAAGAAGCAGACTTAAGCTCTATTATCATTTGAAAGTGTATTCAGAGATCTGGGATTACCCAGTTAAATTAGACTCATTACAAAACAAAGGAGTCAGTTTAAAATGCAAAACAAAGTTTACTGAAGGTATATCAGTCTCAATCTACATACTAAAACAAACTTAAGAAAAGGTCCCTAAACTGACTAAGAATGGGTAGGAAAGACTCACCAGCCTTGGCTGGGTTCAGATGCATCATGGCATGGTTACAGGAAAGCTTAGGATGCCTCCATTCTCATGGAGAGTCAGATTCAGAAAAAAACAGGAGTCACACAAAAGCAATAAAATTCAAATTAGGTCATGTGTGAATCATCCAGCACTTCTAGTTGGCTAGAAGTGCCCAGTGAAGTAAGAGAAGGGAATTTTGGGAGAACAAAATGCATGCAGGGAAAAACCCTAGACTTATCTAAGATTGTGAATGAGGTACACAAGATTGCTTTTACATTACAATGATTATTTCCCCACATACAACATTCATCAATTACACGAGCCACATATAAAAAGGAAATGCTTTCTAGCTCTCAAATAGGAGACATCCCTTAAAACAAGGGACAATCCCCAGTCCTATATGGGACAAGATTTCCAACCCTCAAAGAAGGGACATCTCTTACAATACTGGAAACCTGGTGACCCTACCTGTGTGACACCTCAGAAGTCTCTCTCTTTCATCTTGTACTTCATCAGAGCTGGGGAAAATTTCCTTTGGGGGAAGATCACAATGCCCAGAATCCCTGGGCATGCTAACTGTATAGATCTATACATATAAACATATATTTTTTTAACATGCTGGGGGTAAATGATGAGGCAGACTTATCTGCTGTCCTCTTTCCTCTCTGTTTTGCTCTTCATGCATGCTCAGTAATGGATCCTGGATGCTGTTTACCTTGTCCGCTACAGACACCTACAGCTACAGTAGGATTAGCTAGAGTAGAATCCCATTCTTTCCCAGCTCAACCTTCATTGCATTGCTTACTGCAGACATACTCCTGCAACCCAGGACTGAAAGTTTGTGTTTCTCCAGTCCTCCATTAGAATCCTCCAAATGCCCATGCTGCTAAAAAATGTCTGGCTAGACAGATGATGAGGAAGAGAAGAGGCAGAGGGCATTAAAAAAAACTTGTAAAAAGGACATTCTTTGCAGAGGCTTTGTTAACTGAGTTATGCCTCTACTGTAGTTTACTTTCAAAATAAAGGAGGTAAATAAAAAAATGCCTCTACTGTGGTTTACTTTCAAAATAAAGGAGGTAAGTAAAAAAATGCCTCTACTGTGGTTTACTTTCAAAATAAAGGAGGTAAATAAAAAAAAAAACCTTCTACTGCTTGTTAGTCTTCACTTTTTTCTTTCTTGAAAAGAAGTCAGATATGCTGTTCCAGCTTTCTAAAATTCCTTTTTAGATTTATGATCCATCTGGGATTGTTTTCAGAAAGGGATTAAACACACTTCATTCCCAGCCCATAAACATGGTTTGATCCAGGTTCAATCCATCCTCACACTGTATTTGGATTCTTAAGAATGACAGCTGACTTTAACAATTCAAGCATCTGGTCGTCAGTTTTACACATATACTAGAAATGAAGCGATCCCCCAACCAATGTGTTTTCTTTTTGCTGCTAATCACATAGAATCACATTGGAGGACCTAGAAATGCCTAGAGAGAATATATATATATATATATATATATATATATTTACATGTGAATAAGTGAAGCCATGGACACCGAATCAGTGGATACAGGGGTCTACCTGTACATACATGTGACCAATCTGCACTTGGCTGTTAAGACTTTTCCCCTGACCAAAGTGCATTCCATGTGCTTGCATGCAAGATATGAAGTAGGCTAGCAACTTAGAATCATAGAATCTTAGAGCAGGAAGGGACCCCAAGGGCCATCTAGTCCAACCCCATGCCATGCAGGAATACATAACTAAAACACTCCTGAAAGATGCCTATCCAACCTCCTTTTAAATACCCCCCCCAAGACAGAGAGCCCACCACCCTTATTAGAGGCAATCTACTCCACTGTCAAACAGGTCTGGGGGGTCCTACTGTATTTGAAAGGATGTCATATTGAGGATGGAGCAAGCTTGTTTTCTGCTGCTCTAGAGAGAAGGACACAGAGCAATGGACTCAAACTACAGGAAAAGAGATTCCACCTAAACATGAGGAGGACCTTCATGACAGTAAGAGCTGTTCGGAAGTGAAATACACTGCATGGGAGTGTGGTGGAGTCGCCTTCTTTGGAGGTTTTTAAACAGAGGCTGGATGGCCATCTGTTGGGAATCCTTTGATTGTGTATTCCTGCAGGGCAGGGGTTAGACTAGATGGCCCTTGTGGTCTCTTCCAACTCCATGATTCTATGATTCTATCCTAGGATTTTCTTGACAAGATTGATTCAGAGGAGGCCTTCCGTGGCTTTTCTTTAAGGATGAAAGCATGTGACTTAGCCAAAGTCACCAGCGGGTTTCCACGATTGAGCAGGGATTCGAACCTTAGGAGATTTTCAGACACGGAAAAATCGTCCCTTGCCGCGCGAGCAGCCTCCCGAAACTGCTGCGCGGCAAGGGTCTTTTTCGGACCGCGCTGTGCCTGTGGCGAAACCGTCCGTGTCACTTCCGTGAAGCTTGGGACGGCTCCGCGTCATATTTCAATCACGGGCAGCCTCCGTGCTTGAAATATGACGCGGAGCCGTCCCAAGCTTCACGGAAGTGACACGGACGGTTTCGCCACAGGCACAGCGCGGTCCGAAAAAGACCCTTGCCGCGCAGCAGTTTCGGGAGGCTGCTCGCGCGGCAAGGGACGATTTTTCCGTGTCTGAAAATCTCCTTACTCTCCTAGAGTCCTGGTCCAACACTCAGACCACTGTATCATGCTTGCTCTTATCCGATAGTTACTTGGATTGAACCACGTTCTTTGCTGCCAGTTTCTGTATTAGTGCCCTCTAGTGAAGATTGTAAAGTTTATAATTTGCTTGGAAGACATTATCAGTCATACTTTATGGTGTCAGAATGGCCTCCTTTACCTCCTCCTAAGATGGCAGAGGGACCGAGAATTTGGCCGCTCCTTTTAGGCAGCTGCTGCATCCAGATGCAGTCAATTAAAGTGGTGTTTTATAGCACCGTTGTAAGTTACAAATTGGACAAGTGATTGCCAGGGAGAAATTATTGGGTACCTAAGCGTCCATCATTGCTCCTTGCCGCCTCATAATTTACAGGGAGACATGTGAGATATAAAACAGGCACATCGACTTGACAGCCGCTGCAAAGCAATCTATCACCTGCCGGGGTCTTTGGATGGGGAGAATTGTAATGAACTTCAAAGGTGTAGGCTCATCCAACAATCAGGCACTAAAGGGGAGGGAGGCTCGACCAAGATGATCAAAGGTCTGGAAACCAAACTTTATGAGGAACGACTTAGAGAGCTGCGTATATTTAGCCTGGAGAAGAGAAGATTGAGAGGGGACATGATAGCCATCTTGAAATATCTGAAGGAATGTCAGGTAGAGGATGGAACAAGCATGTATTCTACTGTTCCAGAGACTAGAACATGAACTCGTGGATTCAAATTACAGGAAAAGAGATTCCATCCAGCCATTAGGAGGATGTCCTTCTCTCTAGAGCAGTAGAAAACAAGCTTGCTCCATCCTCAATATGACATCCTTTCAAATACAGTAGGACCCCCATACCCACTGATTCATTATCCACTGATTCAATTATCCACAGGACACAAAACAGCACACCTGCCATAGAGTCTTCCTAGAAAACCCTCTGTAGCCATTTTCTAGGTCCTCCAAGGAAACTCTATGGGATTTTAAACTAGAAGTCCCATTATTTTCAATGGCGTTTACTATTATCTACAGTTTTTGGTATCCATGCCCCCCGCCCCCAGAACCAATCCCCAGCGGATAAGGGGGTCCTACTGTATTTAAACATGGCTATCATGTCCCCTCTTAATCTTCTCTTCTTCAGGCTAAACATAACGTGCATTGGGACACTAGCTGTAGAGTGCCGATGCACATCAGTGGATCCCGATGTGTGCAGCAGACACTCTTGCTGATATCCCATTACACATCTTCCCAATTCAATGACAGGGTTTCTTAGAGCCTCTGATACTTGACTAAGTATACATAAAGTTATGCAATGTAGCGTGCGATAGAGGATTCAAGCCACTGTCTTCTCAAGTCCTAGTCCAATACTCAAAACCACAACACCATGCTGGCTCTCGGGGAAGAAATAAGAACAGGAATATACAATGAGAGGCTGGTGGATCCTCAAGGGTGGAGAATCTACCCTTGATTTTAGCACCACTCCTGCTACAGCTGAGATGAATTCAAGAGGAGCTATCCCGGCATCAGACTAGGATCCATCTCTGTCAAAGCACCCATTCAATTCAGAGCTGCTGCAGGAAGTTCAGCAGTAAAAACCAATGTCCATGTGCAGCTCCTGTAGTGGCCACCCTAGGAATCTATATATATATAAAACTCTTGGGTATGTTGCCTTTCCCAGTGTGCTAATTGGCTGCTCAGGGAACACACCCAACCAATCACCACCCACATGCAAATTCCCTCTCCACCTCACAATCCACTCCCGCCACTCAATCTGTGGCCCAGATTGGGACTCAGGCAGTCAACTGGCGGCAGCAATTCTGGGAAAAGTGTGGAATGCTGAGAAGTGGGAGGAAGAATTTAAAAATCCACTTGCCTACCATACAGGGTTGTCGTGAGGTCTACTGGGTGATTTTGGGGGAGTTTTTTAAACGGCGTATGTTACACCGGGTACAGCTAGTACACATATACAACAAAAGGCTGGGTGGATGAAGACACGAGGCAGGGGTTACTCAGTAGTGGCACCTCAGCCATGGAACTCCTTCCCAAGGGGAGTCAGCCTGGCTCTATCTTTGCTGAGTTTCTGGCAAATAGCTTAAACTATAATACTACAAGATTTTGGTCAGGAGGTCCCCCCCCTCCCGCAGTCCTATTGGGAGATGCTGCAGATTGAACCAGGGACTTCCATCGGCATGCATACCTGATGCTTTACCACTAAGCTACACTGTTGTTGTTGTTGTGTGCCTTTGACTCATGGCAACCGTAAGGTGAACCTATCATGGGGTTTTCTTGGCAAGATTTGTTCAGAGGGGATATGCCTCTGCCTTCCTTTCAGGCTGAGAGTGTGAGACCTGCCCAAGGACACCCAATGGGTTTCCGTGGCTGAGCCAGAGCCAAACCCTAGTTTAATAATAATAATAATAATAATAATATTTATTTATATCCCGCCCCTCTGCGAACAATCAGGGCGGCTTACAACAGTAAAATAGTACATGGTATAAAACAATTCAAAATCCCTTCCCCCCCTTAAAACATTATTAAATCAATACAAATTAAAATCAACATATAATACAATTGTTATTAAAAACCACTGAATGTTCCAAAGCCCATATTTGCCCAATTTGGACCCCCTCTATCACTACATAATACACTTGCTTCCTTCATAACCACTTCTCACCAGCAGTTAAAGCAGTGTAAAGGTCAACCAATCTTCAGAGATAAAAAACAGATAAACAGATATACAATGAATCCTCTGCCTGCCAAACCCAGAATAAAAGCCCTTTCCTTGCTTCTAGCAAGTTAATCTTTTCATGGTATTGAAATTTTGCAAGAGTCCCAGCCCAACACTCAAACCACACTGGCACTACATCCCATACCAAAATATCATATTATTTTAAAAAAGTGATAAAATCCAGGACTTTGGAAAAGAGTTCACCCCCTCATCCTCCTTGGACAATTATTTCCAGAAACAACTTAACCAACTTGGCCATGCTGGCTGGGAGATTCTAGGAGTTTTAAAACAGAATGTTTGTAAACTCTGGTGAAGCCATAAAGATACCATTCACATGGGTCTTTCCACATGGGTTTGAAATAAAATTTAATAGCCATGGCATTGCAACATTGACTCTCCGCTGAGGTCATTTCAACTTGTTCAGGGTCCTGTACAAGGAAAAGGTGGGTGATCAATTAATTAGATAAATATTAAATAAATATCCAGCTTCCATGCTTATAGTCAGAGTCAATGATAATGCCTGAGATTTGGAATGGAGATTTTGCAAGGACGTTTATTGCATTAGAGGATACAAAGCCAGCCTGCTAATCATGGATCCACATTAGGGAGTAAAAACCTATAATATCCAAATTTTGCCCAGATGTCTTCAAGCCCTAACATCTCATTTTTTTTTTTAAAAAAATGTCCAAACTAATAATATTAATACAATGAAAAAAATTAAAAATGCGCCTACATGGCAAAGATAAGTCCAAGAGCAGGGTCTGGCTGAAAAAGCCAATGTCTACCCCAGGTAGATCTGATCCAGAAGGTATAGTCTTCCTTGGAGGAGTTAGAGTCTCACCACACTCGGCATTGACGGATCACCTCCTGGAGCGTTTGGATCCCCTCGATGCTTTTATCCTTCAAGGCCATGGCTAGAAGAACAGGCTTATTCCCGGCTTCTTGAGACACCGAGGTCACAAGATGTTTGGCACAAATATGGACGAGAGGCTGAAAGCAAACAAGAGTGTACTTTAGGGGGAGTACAGATATAACCCTATAGATATAAAATTTCTGGAAATGTGGAAGCCATGTGGGGGGAAATGTCCATTTCTGGAAAAAATGAACATCTGGGGTAGAAATGCAATGCAATGCAGTATGACCCCTGTATCCATGGGGAATACATTTTTTTCTGGACTTACCATGGATACCAGAAATGGCAGATAATAGTGAAGCCTATTAAAATGAATGACTCCGGCCCAAGCTTACCATAGAGTCACACAGGAGGTTTAAGAAGATGCCTAGAGAGAACACCTCTCTAGGCATCTTCTATATCCTCCAGCGTGACTCTATGGTCAGCTTCCGGGGGAAGCACACCATAGAATCGCACTGGATAACCTAGAAGATGCCTAGAGAGACTGTATTTTTTCGGACATGGGGCAGTGAATCTGTGGATACAGGTCCCACAGATTCGGGAGCTGTACTGTTTTAGCATGCTTTAACAGCAGGGCTGGGCTTCAGGAAAAAAATGGAATATTTTTTAAATGGAATAAAAATGGAATTCCACAACATATGCCTCTTGAACACAATTTAAGCCTTCCATGTCCTCAGAGGGTGTTTGAAGGAGGAAAAAAACTAATTTTTTGGTGCGTGTGTGTGTGTGTGTGGGGGGGGAGAAATGCAGGGGAGGTGCAGTTTCCTGGAGGGCTAATGGGGCCCATGAAAACATTGCCCATTCCTGCATTAAAGGTTCAGGAGTCCCCTCCAGTTTTCATAGAATCATAGAGTTGGAAGAGACCACAAGGGCCATCTAGTCCAACCCCCTGCTATGCAGGAAGATACAATCAAAGCACCCCTGACAGATGGCCATCCAACCTCTGTTTAAAAACTTCCAAAGAAGGACTCCACCACACTCCTAGGCAGTGCATTCCACTGCTGAACATCTCTTACTGTCAGGAAGTTCTTCCTAATGTTTAGGTGAAATCTCTTTCCTGTAATTTGAACTCATTGCTCCGTGTCCTAGTCTCTGGAGCCACAGAAAACAAGCTTGCTCCATCCTCAGTATGGCATCCCTTCAAATGTTTAAACATGGCTATCATATCACCTTTTAACCTTCTCTTCTCCAGGCTAAACATACACAGCCCCCTAAACTCCTCCTTATTGGGCATCATGGCTTCCAGACCTTTTACCATTTTGGTTGCCTTCCTCTGGACATGTTCCAGCTTGTCCATATCCTTCTTGAATAGTGGTGCCAGAACTGGACACAGGGTTCCATGTGAGGTCTGACCAAAGCAGAATAGAGTGGCACTAGGACTTCCCTTGATCTAGACACTAAGAAGACTAAGGCCAGGAGGGAGAAAAATGTCTGGAGGGAAAGAAGCAAGGTGTGGAAGGCAGTAAAGACATCAGGAGGGAAACCGGGTTAGGGGAGCAATACCTCGTCTTTGCCCAGCAGGACTTTGGTGGTGAGCAAAGGTCGGCTGAGGTTGTCCGCCACCACGTTGGGCTCTACGGAGACAAGGGTCCCCATCTTCCCGTACTGGGTCACCACCACCAGGATTGTGTTCCCAAAGGCCGTGCATACCACCTGGGTCGGGATGCCCCGGACCACCTCTTCGGCCTGCTTCGAGGCCACGAGCGGTTTGGTAGCCATGATCCTGGGATTTAAAACAAAACAAAGGACTTATCTATATGAGGGGGAAAAAACTGGATTGCTCCGCACTAATGGCATTTCCCAGCAGCTACAGCTTCTCTGAATGGTGTCTTTCCTCCCGTAAGCTTCGCACGCAAGATGGCGGCCACAAGTGATTTACTCATGTTTGTACTTACCTCAATTTGCCACCACCATTTTTTTTAAAAAAAAGACATCCAAGGTATGATAGAGCGATTTTTCGATTCAACAGGAAAGCAAAAGAAGAAAAAAAAAACCAACCCCATTTTATCGCCTTAGTGCTTGCTCGCTAAGGCAAAAATCCAACATGGTGGCAGCAAACACTTGCCCTGTTAGCAAGCCCATCCCCACCTGGTCCGTCATATCGAATCACTTGTCCCAACGAGGGGGAAATGCGCATTTCCCACACAGTATTTTAAAAACTTTGCAGAAAACCGTGGTCACCTAGTACGCAGTATATGGCAGTTTTTGCCCCCGTTCTTCCGAATACGACCAATTGCTGCGGGTTTCCCTTAAGACAACACGTGTTCCCCTTGAACAAGGATTATTTTCATTGTTTAGACAACCGCAAAACAAAATGGCAGAACCCCCCCCCCCCACAATGATGAACCATTATTCTATTCCAACCAACAAACCCACCAAAATAACAACAACTTGATTTTTATCGCTCCTCTCCGCACCCCCACCCCTGCAACCTGGACTTAAGTCAGCTATTTTTTTAAAAAAAATAACCCCAATTTTTAAAATATGTTTTTAAAAAAATAAAATAAAATGTTTTAATATATTTTAATTTTTTTTTTTAAAAAACAAATCTTTTAAAAATATCTATTATATCTATCTACACACCGAGAGAGTGAGAGAGAGACAAGCTGCCCCCTGTTTACGTGGGATCAGTACCTGAGATTTCACCTAACCGCAGCTGGGAAAAAAAGTCTCTCTTGGCATCTAGAAGGCTGGAGGTTGTCCCTCTAGGCATCTTAAGGTCCATCAGCAAGACTCTATGGTCAACTTCCAGTAGAAATTGACGATAAAGTCATGCAGAATGCCTACAGAGGCATCCTCTCTAGGCATTTTCTAGACCTTCCTGCGCAATTCTATGGCCATTTGCTACTATTCATGGTTTCAGGTTACAGTGTGTGTGTGTGACCTGTATATAAACGGTTTCAAGAGATGGACATTGATTTATGATCTGATGAGGCCTTTTGTAATTGCATCATCCTCATGTATTATTATTATTGTTGTTGTTGCTGTTTAAAACATCACCCAAGGAGACCTTCTGCTGTGCTTTCTGCAATCGGACTTGTTTATCTCAGATTGGCCTTTTTAGTCATCAGCGCGTTTGCAGAAAGCGCAGGATGAGTCCTTCCTGAATCTTCATTTACGAAGAAAAGCCAGAGATAAGTTGCTGTTTTAAATCTTGAGTTGTCTTGGGGGTCTGTAGCAACATACAGATACAGTAGGACCCACATATCCACTGGGTATTGGTTCCGGGGGGGGCGTGGATACCGAAAACCGTGGATAATTGTGATCACTGTTGAAAATAATGGGACCTCTGGTTTAAAATCCCATCGAGTTGCCTTGGAGGACCTAGAAAATGGCTAGAGGACACATTTTCTAGGAAGACCCTATGGTAGGTGTGCTGTTCTGCATCCCGTGGATAATTGAATCGGTGGGTAATGACTCAGTGGATACGGGGGTCCTACTGTATTTAATGTTAAGGTTGAGCGCCATTGCAATGGACCACACACCTCCTTGCAGTGGATGCTGCATTTATATACCAGACCCTGTTTGCGCCCAAGGGTGCGGATTTGGGAGGGTTGGGGAGGCAAGGACTCGGCCGGTTGAATGTCGGCCTGCAGCCTTAAAGAGAGAGGCCCCTTTCGAAGCCCCAGCGGCCCAGGCGTGCCACGCAAAGGGTCTGGGCTTGCAATGCAAACGGGGAGGAAGGCTGAGCCTCCTTGCAAGCATTCAATGCAGACCTGGGGGGAGAAAAAGTCCCACTGCATGTAGGAGCCGAGCACGGCCTGGTGCAAGGGCTTTGGCTTGCAAGCCCGGGCTTGCAAGGAGGAGGAAGAGGAGGAGGAGGAGGCCGGGTTGCAAAGGCAGCTCCGCCCTGCTCAGCTTCCCATCCGGATGCAATCCACTACTCACCCCCCCGAGACCCCCCGGCTTGGCTTCTCTTTGCACGCCCAGTCCGCACCTCTGGCCCGGGATCGGCCCGCTTTGCCTGGGCTGTCCTTCCTGGGGGTGGAGCTCCAGCCTGCAAGGCAAGCTTAACAGGCGAGGAGACCTCTGAGCATGGACAGAGCGCCTCCTCTGGCGCCGCAGCGCCAGCGCTCCAGATTTTTGCTTTGGCTTTTTAAAATTCAAAGCCTGGGAAAATTCTCTTCTTGGAGAAGGACTCCCCAAATTTCTTAATGGGAGTGGGAGGATTCTGGGCATTGCAGTCCAAAGCAAACTCCCTCCCCCCATATATTTTTTTATTGAATTTCAAACATAAAAAACACACACAAAGAGACAAACAAAAACAACACAGCTCTCAATGATCCTTATAGCACCCCTAAATGTGTTTGTCATCTTATTGCATTTCTTTTTTTAGTATTGCTGTTGTTATAATTAGCATTGGTGACGTCCAAATACAGTTGTCCCTCCGTATCCACAGATTTGTTATTCACGGATTTAAGTATTCTTGGCTTGACAATATTCAATAGGGATTTTAGTCTGTATTGTTGTATTTTAACTGTTGTAAGCTGCCCGGATTGTTTTTAACAGAGGGGCGGGATAAAAATTATTATTATTATTATTATTATTATTAAAAAAAATTATCCAAAAAACAAACCTTGATTTTGCCATCCTATATAAGGGGCACCATTTTGCTATGCCATTGCATATAATGGGACTTGAGTATTCATGGATTTTGGTAAGGGGGGGGGGTCCTAGAACCAAACCACAGTGAATGTGAAGGGACAACTGTATTCACAGCATGAAAATACTCTTTAAAAAAAATAATACTCCAAAAAGCAAACCTTGATTTTGCCATCTTATATAAGTGACACCATTTTGCTATGCCGTTGCATATAATGGGACTTGAGTATTCATGGATTTTGGTACCCATGGGGGGTCCTGGAACCAAACCCCAGCGAATACGAAGGGACAACTGTATTCACAGCATGAAACTATTCTTAAAAAAATAATAATCCAAAAAGCAAACCTTGATTTTGCCATCTTATAGAAGGGACGCCATTTTGCTATGCCATTGTTGCTGTCCTTGAGCAAGGAGGGATCACCAGTATTGAGGCCATGATATTGAGAACACAGCTGCACTGGGCAGGGCATGTTTCTAGGATGGAGGACCATCGCCTCCCAAAAATACTACTCTACGGTGAACTTGCCATGGGTCAGCGTAAGGGGGCACTCCAAAAAAATGATACAAAGACTCCCTGAAGCAACATCTCAGGCTCAGCCAAATTGATCACCAACAATGGTCCACCCTGGCCTCACATCGGGAGGCACAGAGATGCACTACCCACAATGCTGCAGCCTTATTTGAGAACTCATGCCGAACAAGTCTTGAAGAGAAACAACAACGCAGAAAGAATTACAACCCAGAAACATCACCCAAGGAGACCTGCTGTGCTTTTTGCAACCGGAATTGTTTATCTTGGATTGGCCTTTTTAGTCATCAGCGCGCTTGCAGAAAGTGTGGGATGAGTCCTTCCTGAATCTTTGTTTGCGAAGAAAAGCCAGAGAGAGCATAGAATGGGACTTGAGTATTCACGGATTTGGGTATTCATGGGGGGGTCCTGGAACCAAACCTAGCGAATACGAAGGGACAACTGTACAATTACACCATCCATTAAACCTTTGCTCAGATGCACTGGAGGAGGAGGGAAGATTTTTCTTCTGCTTCTTCTTGCAAGTTTGTGGCTGGAGTGGATTTAATGGCAATGTGCAGCCCAAGCCAGCCTTTGCCTTGGCTCCTGTCACATGGCTGCTCCACTGCAGGGAGAAGGTGGGCCAAGCAGCCTTCAAGCCTTTGCGGACCCTCTGTGAGGACATCGTGGACCTCTGGGGGTCCCTGGACCATAGGTTAAGAACTACTGCTCTAGGATCTACTCATCTTTTTAGTGGTCCACAGTATCTGTAAAACTCTCCTCCAGTACCATGTTTAAAATGTGTTTATTCTCTTCCTCTCCGCTTTCTTCACGGTCCAGCTTTCTCTTTATTTAGGTACACAACCATTGAGCACTCACCATAGTCGTGTAAAAGCAAGCACACAGATCTGCCGTGCTAGCTGTACAGTTGTCCCTTCACATTTCCTGGGGTTTGGTTCCAGGACCACCACCACCACCCCCCGTGAATACCCAAATCCGTGAATACTCAAGTCCCATGAT
This sequence comes from Gambelia wislizenii, assembly GCA_030847615.1. Lineage (NCBI taxonomy): Eukaryota > Metazoa > Chordata > Lepidosauria > Squamata > Crotaphytidae > Gambelia > Gambelia wislizenii. The sequence continues at coordinate 4,910,301 of JAUMIR010000012.1, forward strand.
AGCAACGGCATAGCAAAATGGTGTCCCTTATATAAGATGGCAAAATCAAGGTTTGCTTTTTGGATTATTATTTTTTAAAGAAAATTTTCAAGCCGTGAATACTTAAATCCGTGAATGTCAAATCCGTGAATATGGAGGGACAACTAGACTGTGTTGGATGAGGACTCGGGAATTGTCACGCCCTGCTTGGAGGAGACCTCCTTGGATGAAGAAGGGAAAGAAGAGAGCCAAGAGAGCTGGGCCAAAGCTAACAAAATGAAATTCAATATGGAGAAATGTAAAGTGCTGCACTTAGGGCGGAAAAATGAAATGCATAGATATAGGATGAGAGAGACCTGGCTGAACGAGACTACATGCAAAAGGGATCTAGGAGTCCTAGTAGACCACAAGTTGAACATGAGTCAACAATGTGATGCGGCAGCTAAAAAGGCTAATGCGATTTTGGGCTGTATCAATAGAAGTATAGTGTCTAGATCAAGGGAAGTAATAGTGTCACTCTATTCTGCCTTGGTCAGACCTCACTTAGAATACTGTGTCCAGTTCTGGGCACCACAATTCAAAAAGGATATGGACAAATTGGAGCATGTCCAGAGAAGGGCAACTAAAATGGTGAAAGGTCTGGAAACCATGCCTTATGAGGAGAGACTTAGGGAGCTGGGTATGTTTAGCCTGGAAAAAAGACGGTTAAGAGGCGATATGATAGCCCTGTTTAAGTATTTGAAGGGGTGTCACGTTGAGGATGGAGCAAGCTTGTTTCCTGCTGCTCCAGAGACTGGAACACAGAGCAATGGATGCAAGCTCCAGGAACAGAGATTCCACCTCAACATGGGGAGGAACTTTTTGACATTAAGAGCTGTTCGGCAGTGGAACGCACTCCCTCGGAGCGTGGTGGGGTCTCCTTCCTTGGAGGTCTTTAAACAGAGGCTGGATGGCCATCTGTTGGGGATGCTTTGATCGTGATTTCCTGCGTGGCAGGGGGTTGGACTGGATGACCCTTGTGGTCTCTTCCAACTCTACAATTCTATGATTCTAAGATGACCGACTCCAGTTGGAGCCAGAGGAGGCTGGTGGTCCTGTCATGGCAGAGGCAGAGGCCGGGCCTGGTCCATCCTAGACAACAGCTGCAGATCGGGAGGAAGTGACAGAGGCACGTAAATTAAAGTGCCAGGAACAAAAGTTTAGTCATCTTGGCTTCTAGGGAGAGGTCAGGCTGGATTTTCTCTGGAACCCATTTATCTTTCTTTTTAGCAGTCCACAGGATCCATAAGAACTCTTCTCCAGCACCACATTTCAAAGGAGTTTATTCTCTTTCTATCAGCTTTCTTCATTGTCCAGCTTTTACAACCATACATAGAAATGGGAAATACGATGGCATTGACCAGTGGCTCTTAACCTCTTCTTTACCAGAGATGCCCTTTAAATAGCTTTTGTTGCCATGGTCCCCCAAGACTTAAGCCAAAATTTAAAACCCTAACAATAATAACAATAATAATAGCTAACAACAACAACAATATACACCATCCCTTAAAACCTTTTCTCAGAAGCACTGGAGGGGGAGGGAAGATTTATCTTATGCTTCTTCCTTCATGTTTGTGGCTGTAACAGATTGAATGGCAATGCACAGGCCAAGCCAGCCTGACTTGGCTCCTGCCATGTGGCTCTGCACTGCAAGGAGGAGGTGGGCCAAGCAGCCTTCCAGCCTTTGCAGACCCCCTGTGAGGACATCACGGCCCCCTGGGGGTTCCCGGACCACAGATTAAGAACCACTGGCATAGATAATCAGTCCTAACTTTAGTATTCAATAATATATCTTTACACTTCAGGATGTAGAGCTGTTCAGCAGTGGAACACACTCCCTCCGAGCGTGGTGGGGTCTCCTTCTTTGGAGGTCTTTAAACAGAGGCTGGATGGCCATCTGTCGGGGATGCTTTGATTGTGATTCCTGCGTGGCAGAAGGGGGTTGGACTGGATGGCCCTTGGGGTCTCTTCCAACTCTACACTTCTGTGATTCTATGATTCTATGATCTTGCCTAGTTCCTTCATAGCTGCCCTTCCAAGTCCTAGTCCTTTTCTGATTTCTTGACTGCAGTTCCCATTTAGATTAATGACTGAGCCAAGGTGTGGAAAATCTTGAACTACTGTTTTTCATTGTCTTCATTGTCTGTTTCAAAGTTATGTAAATCATCTGTGGTCATTATTGTTGCTTTCTTAATGTTCAGCTGTTTCACTTTCTCCCTTGGCTTTCTTCAGTAATTGTTCTAAGTCTTTGTTATTTCCTGCTAGGAGTATGGGATCATCTGCATATCTTAAATTGTTGATGCTCCTTCCTCCAATTTTCATGCCTCCTTCCTCTGAGTCTAATCCGGTTTAATGTATGATGCATTCACCATGGAAGTTAAATAGCTAGGACCAAACATATGAACTGGAAACATGATGCTGCAGGCAATCTGGGACGGGGAATTGGCTGTGTGGCTGGAGACCATGGATACTTGTGGGAAGGCCTTCAGGGGCCACAAAAGGGGGGATGTGGGAGCTGCATGTGACCCCTGGGCTGTACTTTCCCCAACCTCTGAATTTCATTTGGTTGGTACAGGAAGAATAAAACCATTCCCCTCAGTTCCACTAGGGGGCAGCAGAATTCCACAGAAAAAAATGGTTTCTAAATGAAAACCTCTTTTTTCCCCCACTAAAGGAATGGTAGAAAGCTTGATTTCTTATCACCCTCTTTCCTGATGCCAAAGAACATGGCAAACAAACACTGCCTTTCCCTGGCTTCCTGTGTGCGGCCTCTCCATCTCTGCTTTTGCTTCCCACACTTGCTCATAAGAGATTTACCTGCCCAGCATAGATAATGGCTTCAGCTGTCAATAAACAGCTCTCTTGTGAACTTAACAACCACAATCTATATAGATATATATTTAGTAATGAAGGACCAAACACCGACATCCTTTGAGGATCTTTTATTCTCCAGCCCAGAAAGCGACTGGCTATGTTTGTTCACGTCATTGTTAACCTTCAGAATTTTATAGGGTGTGTGTGGATGATGAACAGGTTGTCTGCATGTCAATTTCTTTTTCTTCCCTCCACAAAGTTAATGCCTTTTCAAAGTGCAGATTTGTAAGAGAGAGGAGGGAAAGCATCATGAGGGGTAGAGGAACAGAAGAGCTGCATAGACTGGGGGATTGTCTAGACGGTGAAAAAACTCATAGAATTCGAGGAGAATAGCTTTTTTCTCAACGAGATCCTGTGGTGATTCGCTGTTTTAGGAAGCGTGGGGGGGGGGAACTGTGTCTAGATCAAGGGATGTAATAGTACCACTCTATTCTGTTTTGGTCAGACCTCACCTGGCATACTGTGTCCAGTTCTGGGCACCACAATTCCAGAAGGATGTGGACAAGTTGGAACATGTCCAGAAGAGGGCAACCAAAATAGTGGGAGGTCTGGAAGCCATGCCCTATGAGGAGCAGCTTAGGGAACTAGGCATGTTTAGACTGGAGAAGAGAAGGTTAAGAGGGGTCAAGATAGCCATGTTTAAATGTTTCAAGGGATGTCATACTGAGGATGGAGCAAGCTTGTTTTCAGCTGCTCCAGAGACTAGGAGACGGAGCAATGGACTCAAAGTATAGGAAAAGAGATTCCACCTAAACATTAGGAAGAACTTCCTGACAGTAAGAGCTGTTCGGCAGTGGGATGCACTGCCTGGGAGTGTGGTGGAGTCTCCTTCTTTGGAGGTTTTTTTTTTAACAGAGGCTGGATGGCCATCTCTCAGGAATGATTTGATTGGGTATTCCTGCATGGCAGGGGGTTGGACTGGATGGTCTCTTCCAGCTCTATGATTCTATGACCGGAAGTCAGGGGCTGTTCCAGCACTGATCCTCATAAGCACCTTTGGCTCCAAGTGCCCTTTGGTGCCTGCTGCACCCGTGCTGAAGTTGGCCTGCAGCTGTGTCCATTTGAGATCTTCCTTCATGCTCTATGGGAATGATTTGCAGCTGCCGCCCACTCCTGGCGCATTGGCGCTCCTTCTTTACGAAAGAAAAGGCACTGTAACATCTCAGGGTGGTTCCTTGGGAGTTGGATGAGCTTGAAAGGAAGGTGGAGGTTGTTTCCCCGTGATTGATACAGGCTGTGGTTTTGCAAGGAGCCAAAGCGAGTACATCCCCCCAGGAATCTCTTGTGAGATGGAAATATTTTCTCCTCCTGTAGAAAACCATACGCTTTAGCTTCTGAACAGCCATTAACCATTGGCACTTGTGGGAGAATTGTGCTATCAAAGCCTCCGGTCAGTTTATTAGTTTACAGGTTATTACTTCCACGCACTGTGCTTTATCGTTTCCAGTGTTACGTTTATCAGCAGTAGAAATCTAGGGTTTTTTTATTTTTTAAAAATCTTGATTTATAGCAGGTGTCACCCTCCCCTGCCTGTTCTGCCCTCCCACCCTAAGGGTTCAAGCTTAGTAGCAACAAATGGGGATGATGGTGAAAGATTTTTCAGGCCAAAAGGAACTTCAGCACGTTGGGAAGCTTGAGAAAAGTTTTCATTTTGGCTAACCAAAGAGGGTTGGGGTGGAATGAGGTGGACAAAGAGGGAAGGAGGAAGGTTTTCATACTTTACCCAGAGGGATTTCACAGATGGGAGACAAAAAGAATCTCCACATCCTCTGAGACTCTGAATGTCTCGGACTGTAACTGCCATCGTCCCTTACCATTGGCCACGTTGGCTTGGGATTCTGGGAACTAAAATCTAAAACACCTGGAGGACCCCAAAATTGTCCTCCCCTAGTTGGATTCACTCAGCCCTTATTTACCACTGCTCTTTAATTCTAATTTGGCTAGGAGGGTTTCTAAGGTGTATACAAAGGCACCAGATCCCATCTGATCTTGGAAGCTAAGCAGGGTCAGCCCTGGTTAGTACTTGGATGAGAAACTGCCAATGAACATCAGGTGCTGTAGGCTCTATTTCAGAGGGAGGAACTTGCAAAACCACCTCTGAGGAGTGCTTGCCTAAGAAAAGCCCTATGAAATTTGTGGAGTTGCCATAAGTCGACAGGCAACTTGAAGGCACAGATACACACACAGGGCCTAAATATCCAAAGGCACCAGATCCCATCTGAATGGGGAAGGTTCTTCTTTTTGGACTGCTACTCCCAGAATCCCCCAGACAGCAAAGTTGGCTGGGGGATTTTGGGAGTGGCAGTCCAAAAGAAGAACCCTTCCCAAGCCCAGTGGGACTGCCAAAGAATACCAGGTAGGCTCTATTTCAAAGGAAGGAGCTGGCAAAACCACCTCTAACTATTTGTTGCCTAAGAAAACCTGATTAGATTCAGGCAACTTGACGGCACATGTACATACGTCCACACTCCACTCTTTGATCCACACTCCACACTTTGATGGCACTTTAAGTGCCATGGCTCTCTCTTTCAGAATCCTGGGATTTGTAGTTTGGGATGGTCCCTTGAATTCCTTACCATTTGTCTCTGAACAGCAACATCAGAACTTTCTGGAAGGGGATTTTAAATACCTCGTGAAACTACAAATCCCAGGATTCCATAGGATGAAGCCACAGCAGTTGAAGTGGCATTGAAGTGGTATAACTGTGCAGCATGAATACACCCAGGGCTGAAGGTCTTGGCTATATCAGTTCCTTCAGTTTCAGCTGCAGACTTGATCAACTGGTGGTTGCAACTGTCTAAAATGTTCTATCTGGCCTTTGTGGATCCAGTATTCCAGGCTTGGCTACCATGCGATGACCTCTTCCATCTCAAAGAAAAGAAGGAAGAAAGGAAGGAAGGAAGATGTCAAGAATCTCAACTGTGAGCCTATTGCCATATTCTCCTCCTGCAGCAAGTCACTAGTCCTCATTATCAGCGTACAAGGCCTTCTCTGTCTTTTGAAGAAGGCTGTTCAGCCTTGACTAGGCTTATCCCATTGAAGCCAATGGGGCTTCCTTCAGGGTATATACCAAGCAGAGGTGGGAAATACATGGCTCTTCCAACATTGCCAGAAGGCAAATCCCATCGGCCTCCACCAGCCTAGCTAGTGGTGGGGAATGCTGGGAGCTGCAGTCTGACAGCAGCTGGAAGGCTGCCAAAATCCCTTGTTGTATGCTTTCAAGTTATTTCCAACTTATGGCGATCCTAAGGAGACCCTATTACAGGGTTTTCTGAGGCTGAGAGTGTGTGGCTTGCCCGAGGTCACACAGTGGGTTTTCCTGGCTGAGCAGGGATTTGAATCCTAGTCTCCAGAGTCATAGTCTAACACGCAAACTACTGTGCCATGTGGAAGCTTCCACTGCACTTCATAGGGCATTTTTTAAAAAGCACAGCAAACCTCTCTCCCCCCTGCCAGGATAGTTTTATGGCTCCAGGCATCTACTTAGTTGCTGCCCTCCACATCTTTTGCATCCTTCAGGTTTTCCTTTGGGAAATAAATGCACACTGGCAGGACTGGAAAACCCCCCGCAGATTAATTGCAATAATGGCCCAGTGGCAGCTGGTGGCTTCAACATCAGGGGCTCCATGAATCTGGGTATTCTTCTAGGCCAGAAGTGGGCAACTGTGTGAGGCCAGGGGCCAAATTCTCTCCTCTCTCCCCCCAACCCGTTACACTCCCCTCTCACAGCAAGCCCAAATACCTCCATTTCCTACTTTCCTCTGCAGTCCATTTCAAAATGGAAACAGAGAGAAGGATCACATCACTTCCTGTTGCCATTTTGAGAGATGCTGACGAGGAAAACAGGTAATATGGAGTTCTAAGAGGCTTGCGTGGGGGGCATTTTCATATGTTTTCACATGTTTAGGGGCTTTCTGCATGGTTCTGGAGCAAAGGTTGTGCAAAAATTACCCCCTTTTTTAAAAATTGGGGGTGTTGGGGAGCTTTGGGGGACTTTGGGGCATAGAAATGGCCTCCAGGGGACTCCAGCAATTTGCACACCCATTCTAGACTTTAACAGAGCTATCCAAGGTGCTGAACCTGAGCTTCAGCCCACCTTCAGTACCTGAGAGAGCTCCTTGAAAGTGACATGGAAGCTACCAGCTGCACAAGATGGCACATCCCTTTCATCCTGGGAGTTGAATTAAGTTTTAGAAGGGTACCTTGGCATGGGGGCACATTCCAGTGGTGGGAGGAGCCAAAGGCAAAAAAGACAGAGCCCCCAAATACCCATTTCTGTTAGCTTATAGGTCTTACAGCCAAGATTTAAGCCTTAGCAGTGGTTTACAATGGAGAGAAACCCACACAAAAGATGGGAAGCCACCAAACAATGGTGACATGAGGGGAGGGAGTGTGGCCACCTGGAAAATTTAGAAGGGCTGGATTGGAACTCCAGGTGGGCCAAATGCCCTTGGCTTAGAGGACAGAGATGGGCAGGATTTCCATAAGAAGGTAAAGGAAAACCAGTGATGCATTTCATAGAATCATAGAACCACAGAATCTTAGAGTGGGAAGGGACCACCAGGAACATCTAGACCAACCCCCTGCCATACTACAATACACAACCAAACCACTCCTGAAAGATGCCCATCCAACCTCTGTTTAAAGACATCCAAAGATGGAGAGTCCACTAGCCTTGAAGGCAGTCCATTCTATTGCTGAACAGCTCTTACTGTAAAGAACTTCTTCCTAAAGTTCAGGGGGAATGTCTTTCTCATTTCTTTATCCCCTGTCATTATCTATAGCACTCCCATCCACCCAGCAGATATCCTTAGGCTTAACTTAGTAGTGCCTAGTGACTTGCATGTCAGTGGGCTGGGTAGTCCACTCTGTGTGTTATAGTCTGAAGTATTGACAAACGCTTCACAAGGAAGAGAAAACGTGGGCACACCAAGCCTTTCCTGAGCTATGCTACCCTCTTGAAACCTATAGGAGTTGAACGGGACAGAGAAGGTGAAATATATTCAGAGCAAGCAAGCAAAGCAAATGTCATCTTCTGCACTGGGAAAATCCAGAAGGGAGGGAGAAAACATGTTGTTTGTTTTGTTGTGAGTCATGGTGTTTAGGGATGAAAAGTCCTCTTCTCTGTGAAGCTTTGGGTTTGGGTCTCGTCACTGATGGGGGACAATGAGCATTAATAGGAAACAGGCTGTTCCGAGATATCTCGAATGAGTCACAGCCATCATCTAGGCTGGGTGACATGCAACTGCTTTTGCCTTGCAGATTCTTTTTGCAAAAGGTCCTGGAAACCAGGAGTTTGGACTTGGCAGGGAAGAAAACTTTTTTATTTTGGACTACTGTGTAATTCTGTTGCTGACCAAAGAGGAGATGTTCTCTGCTGTCCTGCCCCGACTCAGTGCTGGCTTTCATGTCAGTGGGTTGAGAATCCATTCTGAGATTTAGGCTGCTGCCACACTGTAGAAATAATGCAGTTTGTCACTGCGTTAACTATCATGGCCCCATCCTAGTGCATCCTGGGATTTGTAGTTTGTTGTGGCACCAGAGCTCTGTGACAGAGAACGCTAGATATCTCAGAAAACTACAAAGCCTGGAATTCCACAGCATTGAGCCATGGCAGTTAAAGCGGTGTCAAACTGCATTATTTCTGTAGTGTGGCAGCGGCCTTAGACTGAACTTTAAAGGAGGCCTCCAACATGCTCAGCCACCCCTCCCAATAATATGGACTTGGCTGTGAATCCAACTTTTTTGATTGTGGAACTACTGGACATTTCTGTTGCTGTTTCTGCTGAGGGTGATTTAATGTCGTTTAGCAACAGTGGTTGCAGGCTGGGAATCCACTCTGGATTTTAGTCTGACCTTTAAAGGAGATCTCCACAGTAGTGAAGCCTACTCCCCTACCCAAATAGGCACAGCACCTTGGGTAGCTCCTTTGAAGTTTGGAGTAAAGCCTGGAGAGGACTGATTGCCCTACTGACATTGGAGCCCTCCAGGTGTTTTAGACTCCAACTCCCAGAAGCCTGAGCCAGCTGGTCCAATGGTCTGGAATTCTGGGAGCTGTAGTCCAAAACACCTGGTGGGCCATAGGTTGGACACCACTGCTCCAAACCTTCTGGACCACCTTTTTGCTGGCCAGAAGAAAAGAAAAGAAACTTTTCCTGGTAGTCTCCAGGAGAGGCAATTCACCTTTGAAATCAGGCCTAATCCACGCTACACAAATAATCCAGTCTGAAACTGGATTATTTGCCATGGCCCCTACCTATAGAATCCTTGGACTTGTAGTTTTTACAAGGCGTTTAGCCTTCTCTGCCAAAGAGTGCCAGTGCCACACCAAACTACAAATCCCAGGATTCCATAGGAAGGAGCCACGGCAAATAATCCACTTTCAAACTGGATTATTTGTGTAGTGCAGATGCACCCTAAGTTTCAAGCACACACTGCTCTGCTGAACTTTTTTTTAATTGAGTTTTTTATTCTTAGGAGTGGATTACAGGCTTTTCCTCCCCCCCCCTCCGGTTTGTGGTACACATTGTTGGCTTCCCCTGAGTGCAACATCTGGAGTAGCTACAGACCCAGAGGTTGGGAAAGTTCCTTTCTTTGTTGGACTACAACTCCCAGAATGCTCAGCCAGTATTACTGTTGTAATTTGAATCAACCAACCAACTAACCAACTAACCAACCAAGGAGCTTTCCTGTACTCTCTGGTGGGAACATGGGAGGCAGGGCCTTTTCGGTAGCTGCCCCCAGGCTCTGGAATTCCCTTCCCAGAGAGAGGTTGGACTGGTACTCCCTATTCTCTTTTAATGAACAGGTGAAGACTCTTCTGTTTCGGCAGGCCTTTGAGGGCTGGTGGGGAGAGGGCCTTGAATAATATGCTGTATTGCTTTTGTTTTTTGTCTTTTGAATGACCAGTCTTTTAACTGCTTTCAATTCTATAGATAGCTTCATTATATTTTTAACTTTGCTAGGATGTGAACTTTAGCTGTCAAAACATGGCTTTTTATTAAAGCTGTTGGGTCCAATTGATTTTATTCAGTTTGCACATGTGCTTTGGTCGGCACTATTTTAAATTGTTTTAACTGGTTTTAAATTGTGTGTATTTGAACTGATACGTGATTTAGCATACTTTTAAAATTACGATCATTATTCATCGTTTTAAATTGATCTTATTGGAAACTGCTTGTAGTGGGGATGTGAATAGACAGACAGAAAGACAGATAGGTATTTGTTTCAATTTTTGTAAGCTGCCTTGAGTCTCAGACTGGAAAAAGGCAAAAAGGTGGGATGATGATGGTCATCATCATCGTTGTTGTCGTCATCTTGGCAAGATCCACAGTAGAAGAGGGAGACCAAGGAAGAAACAGGCATTTGGGTTAGGAGGCCGTCCTTCTGTTGAACTAACAGGGCTATTTGGAGGTGTTCCTGTCTGCAAGCCAAAGTTGCTCTGTGAAATGAAAGCATCCCATAATACACTTTCCAGCTGGGCCAGTCAAAGATGTTATACCACCTGAAGCCAAGGCTCCTTCCTATGGAATCTTTGATTTATAGTTTGGTGAGACACCAGCACTCTTTGGCAGAGAAGGTGAAAGACCTCGTAAAACTACAAACCCCAAGATTTCATAGGAAGGAGCCATGGCAAGTAATCCAGTTTCAAACTGGATTATTTCTGTGGTGTGGATTTGGTCTAAACTGGGACCTTTTTCCTGGCCGCAGTACATACACTGGACTGCTCAGCTTGCTACCCCTGTCTCTTTTCACCGTGGTTTCTAGAAAATCCATGTTAACCTAATTAAAAAAAAAAAATGCAATACTACTACAGGTTGAATCTGCCTTATCTGGAATTCCAAAATCCAAAATACTCCAAAATCCAAAAATTGTCCACATGGACGGCTGAGATGGTGACACTTCTGCTTTCTGATGGTAACTTTGTTTAATGCACAACATTATTAAAAATATTGGGTATAAAATTACCTTCAGGCTGTGTGCATAAGGTGTAGATGAAACATAAATGAATTTTGTGTTTAGACTTGGGTCCCATCTCCAAAATATGTTATTATGTACAGTCGGACCCCTATATCCATGGAACCAATTTCCATGGTTTCAGTTTTCTGCGGGACACAAAACAGGGACACATACCATAGAATCATCCTAGAAAATATCTAGAGAAGCATCCTCTCTAGACATCTTCTAGGTCCTCCAAGGCAACTCAATGGTATGTTTTTACCAAGAGTCCATTATTTTAATAGGGTTTGCTGTTATCCATGGTCTCCGGGATCCGCGGTAAATCCAGGAACCCAACCCCCATGGATACGGGGGTCTGAATGTATGTGCAAATATTTCAAAACCCCCCCCCAATAAAAAAAAAACAAAACCCAACACAGAACACTTCAGTCTCAAGCATTTTGGATAAGGGATACTCAACCTGTAATAATGAAGCAATAGCAACAGCCACATCTGGTATACAGCCAAATTGATGGTGGTGATGTTGTTGTTGTTATTATTATTATTATTATTATTAGAAAAAGTAACTGCGCTCCTGGACTTAGATTCACATGAGACCAGCTGAATTAAGTCTCTTCTCCTTCCAGGCCTTTTCTAATCTTGTTCAGAGCTGGAGATAATTCGGCGAGTTCCATCGCGCAGCCAGAGGTTAATTCAATTGGGCTTGGGTTATTTATTCATGCCCGGATTTGCTAAGTGTCACCACAGATATGAGAGGTTCCTGTTACAAGTTATATGAGACGGCTTCATTAGCCTGGCAGACTTCATCCAGATCGGGTCTCCCCCACCCGTCCCCACCCGGCGGCACAACACCTTTCCACCTCTGAGCTGCTGTACTATTTTTGTTTTTAAATACAGTCCATCCACATTCTTTGCAGCTCTCCCCACCTGGCATCCTCCAGAAGTTTTTGGAGTACAAATTCCAGTCACCATTGCCGGTGATGTCTGTGCCAGATGGGGGTGATAGGGTTATAGTCCGCATTGCACCAAGCTGGGCAAAACTGGTTTGTGGATGAAGCTGTGGGGGCTTAGTTCCCCAGTTTGGAAAAAAATTACTTCTGCACCCATAGTCATGGAGATAGCCCCATTTAAATCAAGGGTAGTTACGTGAGTCAGTGGGTCTACTCCAAATATAACTAGGTCTGGATCTGCCCCAGACTGTTTCCATTCTACACTGTTATATCAGTCTGATCAGACATTAACTGCCATGTTTAGGCATCCTGGCATTTGTAGTGTGCCTTTTCAATTTTGTGCTAGAGCAATTTTGTGCAAAATTTGTGCTGTAGCAGACTAGAGCTCCCTAGCAGAGAATTCAGAGCACTTACCCATACTGCAGATTCCAAGATTTCATAGGATGGAACCAGGGCAGTTAAAGTACTATCAAAGTGGCATAATTGTGTAGTGCGGACTCATCTCCAGTGGGTTCAGGGAAGCAATTAAAAGTTATTCCAGGCAGAATCATCATCAGAAGAGTACAACCATCCTGCGTCTTGATCTCTGCCTCCCCTCTGCGAAATCTCCCCCTTTCCTTCCTTCCTTATAAATCCAAGCCGCATCTGGGTTTATTGGCTGGTTTCAATGGCACCACTGAGCATTATCACAGATCCCGGGTGGTGCTACCGTGCTGTGTCCCGATGATTAATGATGGCATTCATCATCGTACCTGTTCCCGCCTGCCATTTTTCAATTAAATTTTAAACCAGGGTGGATTATCAGTCATTAAGTTTTCAAAGCGTGAGGAATGGTCCCTCGCACATCTTGGTCTCCTTCAGGGAAAAGAAAACACACACACAGAGCAACCTAGCAACATGGTCATGGCTGCACATTGTGAAATATGCTCCCCTCATTCAGCCTCCCTCCCTGTTACACAGTGCTTCCTCCCGAAAGCGGCCCAGGAACCTTTGCCGATAGGCCTTTCCAATCTGCTGTGTGAGCCAGGCCACCGGTTTGCAAACAAGAGTGGAATGGATTTTCTGTTTATCAACCGAACCTGTGTCAAGTCCTGGCTTAATGAAGCAGGCATTCATAGGTTCAGTGCTAGTGAGCTTCCATTCACACATGCATCCCTCCTTGGAGGGATAACCAGCATGGGTGAAAACATGCCAGGTGATGGAGCTGGATGAAGAGGTTGGAAAAAAAAATTCTTTCTTTTTTTTTGAACTAAAATAATAAGGGGGTTTCTCCACTGCACAGTCAGAGCAAAGTCATACTCCTTTAACTATCAGGACTCCAGCTAAGGGAATCCTGGGATTTGTAGTTGTAGTTAATAGGAGTATAGTTTCTAGATCAAGGGAAGTCATAGTGCCACTCTATTCTGCTTTGGTCATACCTCATCTGGAATACTGTGTCCAGTTTTGGGCACCACAATTCCAGAAGATCTTGACAAGCTAGATACGTCCAGAGGAGGGTGGCCAAAATGGTAAAAGGCCTGGAAGCCATTATGCCCTATAAGGAGCAGTTTAGGAGGCTGGGTATGTTTAGCCTGGGGAAGAGAAGGTTAAGAGGTGATATGATAGCCATGTTTAAATATTTGAAGGGATGTCATACTGAGGATGGAGCAAGCTTGTTTTCTGCGGCTCCAGAGACTAAGACACAGAGCAATGGGATCAAACTCCAGGAAAAGAGGTTCCGCCTCAATATTAGGAAGAGCTTCCTGACAGTAAGAGCTGTTCAGCAGTGGAATACGCTGCCTGGGAGTGTGGTGGAGTCTCCTTCTTTGGAGGTTTTTAAACAGAGGCTGGATGGCCATCTGTTGGGAATGATTTAATTGTGTATTCCTGCATGGCAGAATGGGGTTGGACTGGATGGCCCTTGTGGTCTCTTCCAACTCTATGATTCTAGTTTAGTGAGGGAATTAGGATCTACTAGAGAGCTCCAGAAACCATTTACATACAATCCACCAAACTACAAACCCCAGGGTTCTTTAGGAAGGATCCATGACCATTTAATGGGTATCACACTGATATAATTGTGCAGCGAAGCTTCCATTTGGCTTCAGCACTTTTGATGAGACAATCTCTTCTGCTCCGGACAAAGCCAGTGGGCTAATTTAGGGAGTGCAGAACAGGTTGTGTGACATGGAGAGCTTTGTCCTAGAGCGGAAAGCAAAGGACAGAGACCAAAGGTGGGGCAGGCAAAGAGCTGCTGCCACCTCCTCCCAGGTATCTGCTGCCCAAGGCAGTTTCCTAGGGTGCCTACTGGCAGGGCTGGCCTGGGGTTCAGTTTCTCCAAGTTCAGTCTGAGCTAGACTGATCTCATGCCATCTTTTTCAGCCCCGATTTGACCTGTGGACTCATCTGGGTCTTCTGGAAACCTGACCCTTCTAGCTGGCCCCTTTTCGCCAGCTGGTCTGGGGGCAAACTATGCCACAGTGGAGAACCAAGGTTGCCTGGATGTTGGACTCCAACATCCATCATCCTCAAATACTGGTCCCACTAGCCAGGGATGATGTGCATTACTGCCCAAAGTCTGTGGAAGGAAAGAGATTCCCCCACTGACAGTCAACCGGACTCCTTGGCCCAGCCTGTTAAGTCCCATTCTATTAGGTACCCATCTTTCTCCCTCCTGTTTTTAAAAAATCTGGTCTCATTCAGGTACTCTGGGCCAGTTGCCTGCTGAATATTCCTGGAACCTAAAAAAATCTCTTCTTTTCCCTCCCTTTTCCTGGCCCACTAAAATGTCCAGGTTTTACAGAGAGATTGGCAAAGTTCCTTTTACAGATTAGAAGCCCCAGCATCTTGGCTGAGCTCTCTTTTTAAGGGCCTGATCACACTACACTGTTATAGCACTATTATTCCACTTTAACTGCTCTGGCTGCCTCCTGTAGAATCCTGGGCTTTGCAGTTTATGGAGGAGCATTTAGCATTTTCAGCCAGAGAGCTCTTAGGCCTCACTAGACTACAGTAAACTAAAACTTTCTCCTTGCTAGCATTCTCAACCATTCAGGAAATACTCATATTTCCCCCCTTTAAACACATACAACCTACGGGTGTCACCGGAACGGGAGGAAATTTCAGCTCATACCTGTGGAATCAAGAGGCAGTTTCATTAATTAAGTTGTCTTCTTTTCAGGCACGTCGCTGATTCTCTGTGAAAGATGCCACAAGGCTCTGTTCGTCACAGTTCACGTTGCATCCTAATTGTCCCTTCTTTGCAGAAATGGACTGTGAATATTTTCCTTCTTGTTGCCTCTCTGGAAATAATCAATTACTTTGCATGAAAATCAGGAGTGTCAACAAACAAGTGCATCTTTGTGTGTCCTGGGAATGGATTTGGGTCAGGAGATTGAGAAAGTTACCTTTTTGGATGACAACTCCCAGAACCTCCAGCATGCCCAGGGTTTCTGGCAGGTGTAGTCTGAAAATTAGCTTTCCAAAGCTCTGATCTTGGTCCTAGGGCTTGTCTATACAAGGGGGGAAATGTGGACTGATGTGCACTAATGCCAATTCACAACAGCTTTTATTTGTCTTAATGTTTTTTTTTTGACAATGTCACAGGAATGCCTGTGAATCAAAATGGTGGGTGCAAGTGAATTACTTACATTTTTATTGTCACTAGTTGCTGCCACTGAACAGTATTTGTTTTTGAAGAGCATATCTAAGGTGTGAAACTGTGATAATCTGCCTAAATAAATAGGAAAAAGGGGGTGGGAGAAAGGCTGTTTCATCACCTCAGCACACTATCACTACGGTGAAAATCCAACATGCCAGTTCTGGGCGCTTGCCTTGTTAGCAAGCTCTGCCCCCTGCGCACATCCGACCAATCAGCTTCCCCCTTCCGCTCTTATTGGAAATGCATACCAATTCAAATTGGTTGTCTGAACAAGCAGGAATGTGCATTCTCCGTGGAGCTTTTTTAAAAATATGGGAAAAGCCGCGAAGGCTTTTCCAGTGGAATTTTTGGTGGTTTTGGACCCCTCCTTCCAAATACGGTGGATTGATGCAGGATGCCATTTAGACAAATCGTATTCTCCTGAAATTCTAGGAGGAGTATTTTGGCCGTTTAGGCAACTCTCTAGATCGGAACTCCTTCCCCAAGCCCAGAAGGACTGCCAAAGAATCCCAGGTGCTATAGGCTCTGTTTCAGGAAAAGGAACTGGCAAAACCACTTCTGAGTATTCCTTGCCTAAAAAAACCTTATGAAATTCAGGGGGTCACCTTAAGTCAACAGCGACTTGAAGGCACACACACAGACACAAGTTGGAGTGGGTTGAGAAAAGGACAAGAAGGATGATAAGAAGCAAGGAGAACCAAACATACGAGGAAAGGTTGAGTTGGGTATGCTCAGCTGGGTGAAGAGAAGGCTGAGGGGTGATGTGATCACACTCTTTAAATACCCCAAGGGCTATCACAGAGAGGAGGGGGCAGGTTTGTTCTCTGTTGCCCCAGAGGGTAGGACCAGGTTTAATGGTTTTAAGTTACAGGAGGGCAGATTTTGATTGACCTCTGTTTAAAGACCTCCAAGGAAGGAGACGCCACCACGCTCCAAGGCAGTGCGTTCCACTGCTGAACAGCTCTTACTGTCAGAAAGTTCCTCCTCATGTTGAGGTGGGATCTCTGTTCCTGGAGCTTCCACCCATTGCTCCGTGTTCTAGTCTTTCGATGCTTTGATCGTGATTTCCTGCATGGCAGGGGGTTGGACTGGATGGCCCTCGTGGTCTCTTCCAACTCTGCAATTCTATGATTCTATGATTAGATGGAACTTCTTGACAGTCAGAGCAGTTCAGCGATGGAATCAATGACCTAGAGAGATGGTGGGGTCTCTTTCTCTGGACATCTTCAGAAAGAGGCTGGACAGCTACCTGCTGGGGATGCTCTAGCTGGACAGCCTGCACTGAATTGGGGGGGGGGGTGTCCAGGCAACCCCTTCCAACTCTAGGGGCTTGTCTATATGAGGCAAAACAACAACAACCCTAGAGTGCTCCACAGTAATGGCATTTCACACCAGCTGTGACTTGTCTTTATTCTATTTTTTTGCCCCCGTAAACTTGGCATGCCTATTGGTCAAGATGGTGGCTGTGAGTGATTTACTCACTTTTTTCACTACCTTAATTTGCTGCCACAAAACTTTTTTTTTTTAAAAAAAAAACCCTCATAGAATCATAGAATTGTAGAGTTGGAAGAGACCACGAGGGCCATCCAGTCCAACCCCATTCTGCCACGCAGGAAATCTTGATCAAAGCATCCCTGACAGATGGCCATCCAGCCTCTGTTTAAAGACCTCCAAGGAAAGAGACCCCACCAGGCTCCGAGGGAGTGTGTTCCACTGCCAAACAGCTCTTACTGTCAGAAAGTTCCTCCTCATGTTGAGGAGCTCTGTTCTCAAGCTCTGTTCCTGGAGCTTGCATCCATTGCTCCGTGTTCTAGTCTCTGGAGCACCCTATTTCCATTGTGTGTTCAAACAATACTTTGCCTGTAGAAGAAAAGAAAAGAACACAACACCCCAATTTTCTTGCCTTAGTTCTTGCTCGCTAAGGAGAAAATCCAACATGGCGGCTCTGGGCACCTGCCCTGTTAGCAAGCCCCACCTCCATGCTCATCCAGCCAATCAGCTTTACACTTCCTCTCATATGGGAAAGCAATTCATATCGAATTGCTTGTCCCAACGAGAGGGAATACGCATTCCCTATGCTGTTCTTAAATAACTCCCGGAAAAGCCGCAAAAGCTTTTCCCGTGTAGTTTTGGACGTTTTGAGCCCCTCCTTCACAATACAGCAGAATGATGTAGAATGCCATTAAGACAAGTAGGATTCTCCTCACATTCTGTGAGGAGTATATTTGCTCTTTAGATGACCCCAAGGATTCATCTGAAGTGAAAATACAAATTTGAAAATTGCCATTTCAAAACTACAGGTCTTCAGTTGAGTGCTGGTTTAGGCACATAGGTCCAGCGGTGGGGAAGAGAGCGAGTTTTGATGGCTAGAGTCAGTCCCGACGCCTGATGCAAAGGCCCTTCATTAAATTCTTCCATGGAGCCAGAGCTTTTCTTCTGCATGCTTTGCTCATTGAAGAGCTAGTTAGTATGAGAGACATGTTTATTGGGTACCAAAAAAGGAGGGCCATCCATCATGACACTTGAAGTCTCTGGAAATCTCACAGACTGTGGACACATCGAATGAGGGAAGGCGAGGCAAGATTAAAGTGCTGTCGAGCCATTGACTGTTGGCTCATAATATGCTTATCAGGTTCTCAGAACAGCATCCCCTGATCTTCCTGGCCGTGGCTGAGATACAGATGCCTCACTCAGCGTGCTTGGAACCAAGCAGTGCTCCGAGAAACTTCTGAAGCAAAATGACAACAGCAAAAAAAAAAAGCCTTTAAAAGCTGGGAGGGAGAGAGCGAGAGAGGCAGAGAGCTAGAGAGACACAGAGAGATCTCCTATGGTTGGGGAAAAACAAATGTCTGGTTCTCATTTCCATAAGGAAAGAACTATTTTGGACCTTCCAAAGCTGGTAACAGGAAAAAGGGCCTCTTGCAGGCATTTCCAAGGTTTGTGACAAATTCAGGTGGGAAAAAATATAAATAAATCCATGCATCCATGCACACATTTGAAAAAAAAAATACATGCAGCTGTGCCTTAGGAGATTTTCACACGGGCTATATATTTCGTTTCTGGAACGGAAGAGGGTCGGGAAAGGTTTTCCCTTTCGGATGACGTCCACCCTGTTCCGTTCCTATTTTAAGTCTGTTCTGTTTTCTCCCCGTGATATAGTAATCACGGGGAGAAGTCATTAATAGGCACCCGGTTCTGTTACTATTATGGAATCACGGGTGTGCGAATTGGATCCCATTCCTGTTCTGGAATGACAGGGACGGGGGAGGAGCTCCGTGGCAGGCACTTCCTGCCACGATCTGAACAGCCAGGTAAGTGCCACCCTTCCCACCTCCCTTCTCGGGTTACTAGTATTTTTTTATTATTATTTTTATTCTTTCTTTTGATAGCTGGGGGCTTTTATTTGAATTTCCCTCCCGTTCGCTCTCTCGCGAGAACGAGCGGGAGTTCCCCCGGCCAGACGTAAAAGCAACTTTATGAGAGCTGCATTTACAGCCAGCCAGGCAAGGAGGGAGGAGGACCATTCCTGTTCCGGAATGGAGGTAAGTGTGCAAACATTTACCTCCATTCTGTTGCAGGAATGGGAGAGGAGGTGGCGGGACAGAACTGGGGCTTTTAGCCCCCATGTGAAAATCTCCTTAGTCTAGGAATTTATTTATTTTTTTTAACAGAGGGAATTTTTTATTGGAGTAAGACCATTCTACTAAAAAAATACACCCGACCGCAAAAGGCCATAACAATAATACAAAAATAATACTAATTATTTTCCTCTTTTCTTACTAATACAAAAATAAATCTATCCTAACACTAATGTATTTTTTCCTTTGATCTAAACACACTATAATCTAGGGTGGGGAACTTCAGGAGCTTGTCTATAAGGCTATAATACTTGTCATAGAATTTGAGGAGAATACCTTTTCTCCAGATGGGATCCTACATCATTTTGCTATATTTGGAAGGAGCCCTCCCCCCCACCAAAACTCCAAATACTCTGCAGGAAAAGTCTTTGTGGCTTTTCCTGTTTTTTTTTTAAACAACTCCAAAGGCAATGCACATCCCTGCTCATTGGGACAAATGATTCACTTTGGTGTGCATTCCCAAAAAGAGCAGAAGTGGAAAGCTGATTGCTTGGATGTGTGTAGGGTGGTGGTGGTGCTAGCTGGCAAAGCAAATACCCAGAACCGCCATGTTGAATTTTTGCTGTACCAATCGTGCACGGAGGTGATGAAACAGTCTTTGTTTTCCTCCCTCCCTGTGTTTATTTAAGCAGAAAATTGCACTTCCACACCTTGGATTTGCTTTTTTTTTTTTTTTTAAATACTGTTCGTCCATGGCAACTGGTGACTATAAACATGTATGGCTTTGCATGCCTGCAATCTTAGGGCGGGGGAACATGGAGACAAATGAAAACTGTTGCGAATTGGCGGTAGTACACATCAATCCATGTTTTATTGCCTCATACAAACAAGCCCCAAGTTTGGAGGCAAATTTGTTTCTTTGGGCTTCCCCAGAGCTTCTAGCTAAAGCATGCTGGTCTTTTTGGCTCTACCCCTTCTGCCTTTGGCCCTGCCCGCCACTAGAATGGTCCCCCCTGCAAGAACTCTGAAATGGGATTTGGCCCTTGAGCTGGAAGGGGATCCCCATCTCTGCCTTGCTCCATGAAAATAACATCTGTAAAGCGGCGGGGGGGGGGGAATCTCACAATCTGATACAGAGCCAGAATGGGATGAGAATGTCCTACCCTCCAGCTATCCCAATTTGACAGGGACAGTCTCAATTAATCTTCTGCTTTCCCAGTTTTCCACTGTCTTTAAAATGTCTCAGTTTCTGTCTCCTCCCACACACTTTCCCCCTCTGTCCTCAGCTTACTTCCATTGTGGCAAACTGAGTTCAAAGTGTAAAAGCAGTTTGCATTCCCTTAACTTGTCTGGAGAAAGAGGAGAGGAGGGCCAGAGTCTTCACCATCCCAGTAGACTTGGACAAAAGCAAACTGCTGAAACCTCCTAGTTTCTGTGTGTTCTTCCTCTTTAAAAACCATTGCCATCTTGACTATGCTGTGATGTTGCTTGGCCAAGCCAAGCATGTCCTGGGTCTCAGACTCACTTTCACAGCACTGTTCATTTGTCCCCATGATGCATTCTCAAGATCTCTGGCATGGAAAGCTATCTGAGTTTGCAGTTCACACAGCATGCCCTTGCGAAAAGATGGTGGCTGCAAGTGAATTACCTGCATTATTATTCAACAAAAGCTCCCTCCATTTCCCCTCACTTTTTTTGCCTTTTCAAATGAGAGACAAGGAAGAGCAATCTTATGCTTAAAAAACTTTTTTTTCCTCTGCTGCTCGAAAATAGTGCACAATCACTTCTGTGAAAGATAACAATGGTGGCTTCGGCCACTTTGTTGCTGGCAAGCCAACCCCCAATGCATGTCCGAGCAATCACGTTTTGACTTCCTCAATGTGTCCAAATTCGAATTGGTTGTTCAAATGGGCTATAATGTGCATTTTTGTGTATTTAAAAAAAAAAAAGGATAGCGAGAAACAGCGAAACTGTTCTTGCGAAGTACTTGGAGTTGTCAGCCCCCCTTCCAAATATGGCGAATCCTGGCAGGAGCTCATCTAGACAAAAGGTATTCCACCAGCATTCCTTTATTATTTTTTTCACCATCTAGACCATTGGCCCCCAACCTTTTTGGCACCAGGGACCGGTTTCATGGAAGACAATTTTTTCATTAACTGGGTGGAGGAAAGAGAACACATGTATGTTTCCCAAAAGAGAACCTTGTTTATGGCTTGGTCCCTAACAGACCACGGACCGGTCCCTGTCTGGGGACTGGGGGCTGGGGAACCCTGATCTAGATGACACCCTGGTTTCATCTGTGAAACATTGGAGGGTATGGAATATTTCTGGGATCCTGAAAGCTGCAAGGAAAAGTAGACGGATGGGTTTTCTTATCCCTCATTTCTCCCTGGTTTGACAAAGTCCTCTATGTCCACCACTCATCTTCCCCTTCCCCTCTGGTCTGTACTGAGCTAAACAGTACTGGATTAATTTCCTCTACCCCCACCCTGCAAATCTTTCCCTCTCCAGATGTCTTCTATATTAAAAATAGGTTGATGTCATTTTTATTTAATCAAAGCGTTCATTAAAAGAGAATCAAAGAACGAGGTGGGGGGAGAGGAAGGGAGTCTCTAGGGATATGGTGTACCAAGTCAATCTGAGAGAAAAAAAAATATTGGGCAAATAACCCACTGGAGAGGGATGCTCACTGCTTCTCAATAAAAAGGCACAGGTTTCTACATGGAGATGGTGGGTGAATGTCTTCTCTCCCTTCTCCTAGCTTAGCCCATCTGGAGCTGTGCGGTGCATGCAGAGGCGTACTCCAAACCCCTTTAATGTGCTTCATTGTTGAATTATCCCTCTCCTGCCCACCCCAGAGTTGTCTAAATTGCAATAATTTCATTTCCCAACACGCCATGCATGCGATCAGCATCTCCTTTCCCTATCAGCTGGAAGGAAGATGGAGAATTTTAATATTCTTTGGTGTTGCTGCTGAGACCTCCAAATCCCAAATCGCTTCCCTCCTGTGATACGAGTTTGCAAGCATGTGCAGTCTTGCAGTGATTCCTTCAACTTGTGTAATAGCTGTCTCCCCACTGTTGGAAAGCAACTGTTAACTTTCTAGTCCTCAGTTTACCAGGGAAGGGAGGGGGAGAACAGAAGAGAATATGGTATTGGAGGTAAGCTATAATCCCATTTACAGTCCATCCTGTGTGATACCAAAAGCCTCAGCAGGTACAGAACTGTCCTTCCCTTTGGGGACTTCAGCTCCCAAAAGTCACCAGCCAGAATGGCACCAGTTGAATAATTGTGAGCAAAGGATGGTAGGCATATGAGGCATAATAAAATTATATGATATGAGGCAAAGCACAAAAATCAGTGTGTATAGAACCATTGTACTGTCTATTCTCCTTTACGGGTCACCTAGGTGGTCACCTATCGTCACCACCTACGACTCCTTGAACGCTTTCATCAGCGCTGTCTACGCACAATCCTAAATATACACTGGACTGACTATGTGACGAATATTGCTGCCCTTGAGCAAGCAGGGATCACCAGCATTGAGGACATGATATTGAGAACACGGCTGCGCTGGACAGGGCACATTTCTAGGATGGAGGACCATCGCCTCCCAAAAACAGTACTCTACGGTGAACTCGCCACAGGTCAGCATAAGAGGGTTGCTCCAAAAAACTGATACAAGGACTCCCTGAAACAACATCTCAGGCTTGGCCAAATTGATCACCAACAATGGTCCGCCCTGGCCTCACATCGAGAGGCATGGAGACACACTATCCACAATGCTGCAGCCTTATTTGAGAACTCATGCCGAACAAGTCTTGAAGAGAACCGACAACGCAGAAAGAATCACAACCTGGAAACATCACCCAAGGAGACCTTCTGCTGTGCTTTCTGCAACCAGACTTGTTCATCTTGGATTGGCCTTTTTAGTCATCAGTGCACTTGCAGAAAGCGTGGGATGAGTCCTTCCTGAATCTTCGTTTGCGAAGAAAAGCCAGAGGGGAGAGACTGGGAAAGGTATGATTCTGCCTTCTCTGCTCCTCTCCTTTGCTGTTGAATGCAAACTATATTTGTACTTTGAACTCAGTTTGCAGCAGTTGAAATAAGATGAGGATAAAGGTGGAAAGTAGGAGGAAGGGAGGGAAACTGGGACATTCTAAAGGCAGCTGAAAAAAGTGGAAAAAGAGGGTTAATTGGGACTGTCCCTGCCAAATCGGGACAGTAGGAAGGCATGGCCTGATGGGCAGGCATGGCCCTCCAAGGTCTCCCAAAGGGCTAATGTCTCCTCTCCCAGCTTCCCATAATTGCCCACCCTGTTTTAGCAAATGATGATAGGCATCTTTGCTTTGCTTTGATGCTTTGATCAAGATTTCCTGATGCCTTGATCAAGATTTCCTGCGTGGCAGGGGGTTGGACTGGATGGCCCCTGTGGTCTCTTCCAACTCTACAGTTCTATGATTCTATCTGATACATAAAACCATATGAAAGGCTTGCCAGCAGTTCTATTGTTGTCTTCCATTGTTGACCAACATACTATATTTGCAGCTAATACATCTTAAATTGTCTGTTTTCCTTCTTGTGGGGTTGCTTAACACTGCATGATTAGACTGCTTTGATTCCATTTTAATGGCCAGTCCTATGTCATTTTGAGTTTTCAGCCAGAGAGCTCTAGTGTCTCACCTAACTAGAAACCCCAGGATCCCAAAGGATGTGGCTATGGCAGTTAAAGTGGAATCATTGTGCTATAACTGTGTAGTGTCAAAGGGCCCTCGTGTTCTGGATACATAAGACTGTGGCTTAACTGAGTAGGTTAAAAGTAAACTGAATAAAAAGGTATGGGTGGCGAAAGGCAGCAAAGTTACTTCCAGTGAGAAAAAGTAATACAGTCGGACCCCTGTATCCACGGGTGTTCAGTTCTGGACTTACCGTGGATACTGGGAACTGTGGATAACAGCAAACCCTATTAAAATAAAGGACTTCCACTTAATGACAAGGTTCGCACCTGTGCTTTACCACTCCTCTGGGTTGTTTTGTATGTGCAGCTGATTGTTACAAACAACAAGTTAGCAATATAATACAGCTCACATCTCCTGGTATAGCGTAAGAACGTGCATCCTGGCTGAATTTGCGAAAGTAATACAGTCGGACCCCTGTATCCATGGGACCGGAATGAAAAAATGATCAAAGAACAACAACGTCATGCGATAAGACAGCATGGAAAATGGAACGTTCCTGCTCTCTTGCCGCTTTTCTTCGGAGTGTGGTAAGATGCATGCTCTCTCTCTCTCTCCTTGACCAGCTTGTGTCACATGCTCCTTGTTTTATAGATGTGAAGGTAGACCAACCCTAATTAAACTGCAGACCCCCATCAAGGATATTTCTCTGAGAATCAGAGGTGGAGGACAACCAATACCTTGGTGGCCTGCTAAGGGATGAACAACAGCCACATGGGCTGGGGGGGGGGTGTCTGAGGCAGGAGAGGAAACATGAGTGATGGATGTGAATTCTTGACCTGGTTATTGATGGCAAGAGAATCCGAATGCGCTGAGGATTTAAGCTCTTCAGTGCAGGATTTGAGTCTAAACTCCACTGATCAATTTCCTTTTCTTCTCTTTTTTGCTTCTCTCTCCCTCCCCCCATCTCTTTTTCTCTCTTTCTCTGTCAGGGGCCATGAGAACATTAATGATCCCCCTCCCCACTTCTGGAGGGGCTGGATTTGAATGATGGAAATGGGCAGTGAGAAGCTCAATGGCTGCCATCTTATGCAAGGAGCTTAAAGAATCTCTAGCAGGAGTGGTCCATATGTGGCCCCTGGAGTCTGCTTTTGGGGCCCTCAACCCCTTCAGACTTTGAGACCCCCCCACCTATTTTCTGACCAAAAAGGAGGGGTGAATTGTCTTTTCTGGAATCTCTTTTAAATAGAAAGCACTCCCCAATCCAAGCACTAGCAAACATTTTAAAAACCTGCTTTTCCAAATCAGATGTGGTCTTCCAGATCCATCTGTCCTTGTCTTTCCCCAACATTTTTGGCCCTCTATGTGGCCCACAGAGGGTTCTTGGGGCAGAAAGTTGGTGCATGGACTCACCACAGTTCCCCACCTGTGTTGTACTTCGAGCCCAGAATTCTCAGAAGTAAGATTAAGGAACAGCTTAGGGATCTGGGCATGTTTAGCTTGGAAAAGAAAGAACTGAGAGGTGACATGAGAGCCATCTTTACATATCTGAAGGGAGGTCAGGTAGAAGATAGAGCCAGCTGATTTGCTGCTGCTCCAGAGAGTAGAATACACAATGGTGGTGTCGTCTCCTGGCATTCCCAGATTCAGACCAGCAATTTCAGAGTTCAAAACAGAAAACTTTTATTGGCACAGCAATCCAGAAAGCAAACCCTACAAGGTCGTTTGCTCAGAATGAAACTTACTAATAAACAGTATGGTAAAAGCATATTCCAATGTCTAAAATCTGGCGAGCTACAAAATCATTGGCTATTCATCACCCCTCTTCCCATTTTTCACAGTACCATGGCTCATTTCCCACAGTTGAGACCCAGGCGCAATGCTTATCAAACCATCCCTGACATAGGACTTTTTCAGACGGTACTTACCGTGCTAGGAGTTCTCGCTAGAGGCACAGTGCTGTCACGTGGCAGGGGGTCCGTTTCAGACGCCGCCATCTCTCTTCTGAAATCATCTGTTTCACTTCCGTGAAGGATTGGAAGCGCCCACGCCATATTTCGCCAGATTTTATTCACAGACATTGCCCATGATTAAAATATGGCGCGGCTGCTTCCAATCCTTCATGGAAGTGAAACAGATATTTCGGAAGAGGGACAGCGGCGTCCGAAACGGACCCCCTGCTGCGTGACAGCACCGTGCCTCTAATGAGTACCGTCTGACAAAGTCCATAGACCAAATACCCTCTTCTACAGTTAGGCTACATACTCCTTAACAAGCACAGAAAAATGCAAACACAATTACCCACAAGGTTACACAGTAAAACTGAACTTGGCAGGAAAAGGTTACATCTGGGACTGATCCTGAGAGATGGATTCAAATGACAAGGAAAGAAATTCCAACAAAACAATAGGAAGAACTTCTTGACTGTAAGAGACTGGCTCAGAGGGTGTGGTGCACTCTCCATCTTTGGAGGTCTAAACAGAGATTGGAGGCCCACTTTGTGGGAGTGCTTC
Organism: Gambelia wislizenii; assembly: GCA_030847615.1. Lineage (NCBI taxonomy): Eukaryota > Metazoa > Chordata > Lepidosauria > Squamata > Crotaphytidae > Gambelia > Gambelia wislizenii. The sequence continues at coordinate 4,936,509 of JAUMIR010000012.1, forward strand.
AGTTGTGTATTCCTTCTCTTCTGCTCATGGAGCTTTGTTGGCTGGGAGATCCTGGGATGATGGGAGCTGGAATCCCTAAAAGTAACTCTTCTAGGCTCTGAACTCAGGAGGTCTTCCTGTTTATTGAACTTTGCTGGCTTGGGGAAATTCAGCATACCCTTCAACTGTTCCAGTTTAGCAGGGGCAGTCACAATTAATCTGGGGAAGAGGAGATAAATCCTGCTCTTCCCAGCAGGCTCAGGCAAAAGCAAACTATTGCAGCCTCGCCTAGCTAATAATGTTTGCCATCTTGACCACACTGATGTTGCTTGGCCCCACATATCCCATCCTTTATCTGTCAGATGTTGGAGGGTATGAATTCTGGGAGCTATAGTCCCCAAGAGTGACTTTTCTGGACTTGGGAGGCCTTCCTGCTCATCCAACTTGCTGACTATGGGAACGGAAGTCCTCAAGAGTAAATTTCAAAGGCTCTGGACTTGGAAGGCCCTGCCACTCATTTAACTTTGCTATCTGGAGAGCTCTGGGAGCTATAACCCCCCAAAGTAACTTTCCCCAAGCTCTGGACACCACACAACGGGCCTGGCTTAGCACAATTTGACTGCAGTGCAATACAATGGATGAGAGGCAACTCACTGGTAGGCATAGAGCTGTGTGCCACCTGCTAAGAAATCCAGTTTTCTCTTGGGCCGCCCGAATCCTTCGTCTCCCAAAAAGCACACATTTGCTTATCAGCCCCACTGCCAGACACTTTCTAATGAGGCTTATCCCACTTTTGCAGGCTGGCTTAGCCGTGTCCACCTAGCCCAAGCGGAAAGGATCCTTTCTTTCACAAACCTAATTAATAGCGTTAAGCTGTCCTGGGCATGTGGCGATAATGGCCTTCGCAGTTTAAGGCACAGTTCACCAAACTGGGCTTTTTTTTTTTTTTTTTTTTTTTTGGTGGGTAGGTGGCTGGGTGGGAAGTTTTAACACGAGAGTGTGTGGTCTTTATCTCTTCCCCTGCTACCCTGGGCGCATCCTTATAGATGCCAATCTTCATGACTCTTTCCCCCCTTTTTCTTTTGAAGAATCAAAGAGCTAAAAGAGGTTAAAAGTTTGCAAACCCAGCAGCAAACTTGTCTGAGTGGCAATCTTTCTTTCTTTCTTTCTTTCTTTCTTTCTTTCTTTCTTTCTTTCTTTTGTCTTCTCCCCTCCTTCCTTGCTTCCTTTCTATCTTCCTAACCATAAATCAGAAAATCAGAAAATCAGAAAACCAGAAAACCTTTGATCAAAGACAACCTGCAAATGAAAACACCTGTATGTTCTCCTTTACATATTGGCTGCCTAGGGCAGGCTGCCAGATATGCAAATAAAAAGACATTGACAAATTTCTTGGCATGTGTGGATTTGGGAAACCCAACTCTTTTAACCTGGCATTTGTCTGGGCTTTCAGCAACAACAGAGCTCTTATTTAATGTTATCATTGTACCAGGTCAGGGCTAGAAAACCATAAATCAGAAAACCAGAAAACCAGAAAACCTTTGATCAAGATTTCCTGCGTGGCAGGGGGTTGGACTGGATGGCCCTTGTCAGGGCCGGTTTAAGGAATTTTGGGGCCCCCTGCAATGCTTTACTTTGGGGCCCCCATATGACTTGAAGGCACATGGGCAAGAAAGAAAGAAAGAAAGAAAGAAAGAAAGAAAGAAGCCCTTTCTGAGGGAGACAACCCTCAAATTCCCTCTCTCTCTCTCTCACACACACACACACTCACCCTCTCCTACGTGCCTCTCCCTCCAGCTTCTGCCACGGAGGGCTGCTGTTTCTTTCTCTTTCTCTTTCTCTTTAGTTTTGGAGAGGCTGTTTTGTTTGTTTTTTAAAAAAAGCCAGCAGGAGGTTTTTGGAGGAGGAGGGTAAGAGGGGGCTCCTCCCGGCAGTCTCCTGGCTGTTCCTTCGTCAGATTAAGGAAGCCAACACGGGCCCCTCTCTTGACCTCAGGGCCCCCTCTAGACCTCGGGGCCCCCTGCCAATGCTGATTTGGCAGACAGGTTAAACCGGCCCTGGCCCTCGTGGTCTCTTCCAACTCTACAATTCTATGATTCTATGATTCCTTCCTTACTTCCAGGGAGTAATTATGAGGGCATGAGGAGAGACACCCACCAAAATAAGAATTCTGACCCCCAACACCAGGAAATTTTTCTGCAAGTATCCAATTTCTAGCATTACAGCACCTTTAAACTTCAGCTGAGCATTCAGAAATGCAGTTCAGAAAAGGGCCAAGCACAGTTACCAAGGGAATGCAAACACAGCAGATACAACATACCTGCCAATTGTCCAGATTAAGCTGGGACAGTCCTAGTTCTCCTCTGCCCTACCACTTTTCCCCTGCTTTTAAAATGTCTCAATTTCTTCCTTCTCTCTTTCGAAATAGGAGAGTTTAAAAAGCAGCTTTTCAAAACCAGATTTTACAAATAAAGCCATGGTTTAATTCCTTTTTTAACTTTTGTCAATTAACATTTTAGCTTGATCTTTTAAAATTATTGTAAACCGCCTCAAATCCCATCTTGGGAGAAAGGCGGGATGTAATTCAACAAACAAACAAACAAACAAACACCCTTTAAAAATGAACAAATTTGGGCAAAATCAATCAGATCTGCAAAGTGCTAAAAGGGCTGTTTTTGTAGCACCAAGCCCCCCCCCCCCATTAAAAGATTTTTTTTTAAAAAAACTCTCCTTATGCCTCCAAATGCCCCCTTCTGGGCAAATTTAGGCCCAGGGGAGATTAAAAAAAAAAAAAAAACACAGAAGAGAACAGGAAGCAACTTCTGTTCACTTTCTATTGTTAAAAAAGACCTCCTTGGCCTAAATACCTTGGCCTAAATCCAGATACCCAGGGACCCCTAAAAACATGGCAAAAAATTACCCCCACATACCCTAGAGGTTGTTCAGGAGATTTTTTTTGGGGGGGTGGGGATGTGTGATGGGGGGATGTAAACTTCAAAGCTCTCCTGGGGGGGGGCAATGTGGTTCCTTAGCCTTCCACAGTTATCCATTCGTGATTTAGTGAATAGCCCTGTTTTTACATAGCCCTGCAATGACAGCGATGTTGCCACCAATCGGGCCTCTAAGGGGAGAGCATTGCATTCCATAACTGGGGTGCCATAATAGGAAAGACCCTCTTCCACATCCTCTTCCAGTGTATTGCCCCAGCTAAAGGGGCACAGTTTGATACTTCCCCATTTACAAAGCTTGTGTTATTTTTCTGGACTACAATTCCCCAAATTTCCCAGTCAACACAGCTATTGACCCTGGCCATTCTGGGAGCTGTAGTCCAACAATGACACTCCCAAGCTCCTGTGTGATCCAGACAACCATTTCCCCCTGTTCTCCTTTTGCAATCATTTCTCTCCTCCCACCATACGGTGAGGCTCCATCTATTCAGCACGATAACATAATAAATGGGGATGAGGATGGCAGCAATGAATTAGCTGAACATGTTCAGTAAAGTAACCATTGAGTCAACACAGAGCACAATTGGAGAGATGTACAATTATTTTGACGCACATCTGAGACCCAGGAGATTATATCTTTCCCTGATTGCTCAAAGCAGTTTGCAGGGGATGTAAGAGAGAAGGGAACGGAAGTTGGGCGCCAAGAAGAGTTACTACAGGGAAGATTAAGAGAATTAGAATACTTGCTGGCAGGGGGAAAATAGAAGAGGAGAAGGCTAGAGGGGATACAATCCGGAGATAAAAGCTCATAAAAGAATGTGCAAATGAGTAGAGGGAGAAATTGTTCTCCTTAATTAGCAACTGATAAGGCTAGAGATAATGGGCTTGGAATAAAAAAGAGGGGGGAAATCAATTTAAACAAGAGAAAAGCACAGTTTAATAGTGAGATCAGCAAGGGGATTGAGGTGGTGGGAGGAAGCGCCCACAAATGGAAAGTGAAATAACAATTTCAAGGCGTTCTCTTGTTGGGTGTGACAAATCTATGTTAGAGTGGTAGCAATGGAAATATCAATGGGTGTTTGCATTGATTGTGTTTTTATTAACCTCCAGTTGAAATTGCTTGTGAGCCTTCTCTTTGGTTAGGGTTGTTGTGTACCTTCAAGTCGTTTCTGACATACGGTGATCCTAAAGTGAACTGATCACAGGGTTTTCTTGGCAAGATTTCTTCAGAAGGCGTTTGTCTTCTCCTGAGGCTGAGAGAGTGTGACTTGCCCAAGTCCACCGAGTAGGTTTCCATGGCTGAGCAAGAAACTGAACCCTGGTCTCCAGAGTTGTAGTCCAACACTGCCTGGATGTTATGATCTCTTCAGGGGAGGGCTTTGTCTCCCACCCCCTCCCAGGCTCAGCTGCTGAGGACATGGGAGATAGCCTTCTTGGTGGTGGCCCCCAGGCTATGGAGCTTGGGAGGGTCGGTTGGACTCCTCTCTGCTTTGGTTTCACTGGCAGACAAAGACTTTCCTGCTTAAACAGGCCTTCATGTCATGCCTTGCCTCTCAGAGGACAGTGAGGAGGAATCTGAAAGTTGGGATAGCGTGCCTGAGCTAGAGCAGAGTGACCAGCAGCCACTACATGCTGAGAAACAGAGTGTCCAAATAGCTACAAGCCTCTGAGCAGGCTCACACATCTGACCAACAAATATTCCACAGCCACAAACCCCAGAGGAACGGGATACAGACTTAGCCAGTTTCACTCAGCATCATCAAGAGAAGGAATTTCTCTGATGAACAGAGAGGTTAAATAGGAAGCAGGAAGCAATCAGACAACACCCACGAGATGCATCAGAAATCACCAGCATCTCCTCTGGAAGAGCATGGTTGACAACTGACTTGTTTGGGTGAAAGCCACACCAGATTGTGATTCTTGACTGACTATTTGCTATCTTGAACCCTGCCTTTGCTTTTGTGATTTCATCCCTGGATTACCCCTTTGGACTGTTTGCTCGGCTTCTTGGCTCTCTGTGTTTTGACCCTTGGACTGGACTGCATTTATGCTCCATGCTGGTAAGCTGAATAGACTTGGCTACTCCCTTTAAACTATGAAAGCTGATTTATTGAGTCTCTGCAGCCTGCCCCGAGAAATACAGGACACTTCAGCCTGAACTGATCAGAGGCGAGAGACATGCAATTAGGCATGCAGCTATTAATATGAAAGATGTATTTCATGTGCTTTTAATAGTCCTTCAGTTACAATGTCTTAAAAGTAGTGTTTCAATTGGGCTTGATGACTTTGTGCTTTTTAAAACGTTTGCACTCCATCCTGTTTTAGCTGATCTGTTTTAACTTATACTGTAAGCCACCTTGAGTCCCATTTGAGAGAAAGGTGGGATAAAAATCAAATAAGATGAAATCAAATCAACAAGTAAGTTACAGCTTAGGGCCTCAGGTTATGAGGGCCTTCCAAATAAATACAGACTTAAAATAGTGGTAACATGAAGGTGGATACACTGAAGCCTCCACATACACATCACCCCCATTTAATAATATGGGATACAATAATCTGTATTTTTTGTCATCCACCAGAGGGGGAGGGTTCCTGGAACCGAACCACCACAGATCTGGACGGTACACTGTATTTACATTTTTAAGTCTGTAAGTAAGTATAGGACATGACAATCTGTGGTCACTTGAAACCATGAATCTGGAGCTCATGGCTCAGGAGGGCCCATTGTGTTGCTGAATACATTTTAGTCAGTTTTGAACATGTTGTTGGCCTTTAAAAACAGGAGGCCCTCTTTCCATATTTCATTTCAGAGAAGCTCTCAGAAGCCACATTTCATTGGTGGGGGAAGCAAAGGGAAAGAAGGAGGAGCAAAAATGGCAGTACAGTTGGACCCTTGTATCCATAGAACCAATATCCATGGTTTCAGCTATCCACAGAATGCAAAATAGGATACACATACCATAGAGTCGTTCTAGAAAATGCCTAAAGAGGTGTCCTTTCTAGGAATCTTCTTGGTCCTCCAACACAACTCTATGGTATGTTTTTTTTTTTTAATCTGAAATCCTTTATTTTAATCGGGTTCACTGTTATGCACAGTTTTTCGGCATCCGCAGTAAGTCCAGGAACTAAACCCCTACAGATATGGCAGTTTTAGGAGATTATCAGAGGTGGTGGAATACAGCAAAAATCTGCGTTCCAAACCACACCAGGAGAATGGGAGCAGAACAGGAAAGGTGACTTTACAGATGCTATATCCTTCCATTCTGGGGGTGTAGTGTTGCGATTGGTGAGGCTTCCATTTTGTATTGATGGGGAGAAGCCACCAATAAAAAGGGACACTTTAATGATGGCCACACTATGTCCCTAGAATGCTAGACAACATCATCAGTTAAGGTCGCCCATTTTTGTTCTTATAGCATTCTTCTGATGAGGTTTTTGCCGTGTCTGATAGTCTCCCAACTGTATATTTTAGTTTAAACGTCTTTCTGCCAGACTTTTAGAATTGGGGAAATGCTTAAGCTGGGGAGCCACTCCATGACATTGCCATGGGTGTGGTCTTTTGGGGAACCCCAAAGAACTGGATTGGGACCTTGAGGGGGGCTGGATTGGACTCCTAGGACCTGCAGTTCCCCAACTTGGGTTTAGAGCTTCACCATGTCTTAATCCAGCTCTGGTGACTTTTGCAGGGTCACGTGAACCAAATGAGACCAATAAGGGGAAGTGCAATTTTTTTGGTCATGCCAAAAAGGATTCTTGGAATTTTAGTCCCGCCAAAAAGGAACTTTCGCCAAACTCTGCTTGCAGATTCAAGCCTTTGCTGCCATTGGTCCTTGCTTTCTTGCTTTGAAGGAGAACGGAAGGGCACTTTGTCTCCAAGACTGCACTCTGAGTTTTGAAAAGCTGCTGGCAAAATGGCACTCCCTCCCACCCAGGAAGAATGCTGGCAGGGGAAAAAGAGAGAAACAATTTCTCCCTTTGTTTCTTCTTAATTTCAATGCAAAATTTTAATATTTACAGTAATCCGCTCAGAGGCTTTGGGAAGACAGAAGGATGGAGATGAAATTAATTTAGAGTTGCTGCTGGGAGAGGCTTTACACAGCGCACTTCCTCTTTGAATGCTCTTGAACAACACTTTAGAGGTGGGTCTATCACTGTTACTTCAGCTGGTCCAAAGAGCTGCAGCCAGACTGTTACCTGGGGCAGGTTATACCATACCACGCTCCTGTTGAAACAGCTCCATTGGATGCTGGTCAGTTTTCGGTCACAATTCAAAGTGCTGGTTATGACCTATAAAGCCCTATATGGCTCAGATCCCGGCTATCTTATTTATTTATTTATTTGATTTATACCCTGCCTTTCTCTCAAGACAGGACTCAAGGTGGCTTACAACAGTTAAAAAATACAGCTAAAATATCACAATTTACAAAAATTTAAAAAAGCATTCAATTAGTTCTCTCTGGCTTTTCTTTGCAAAGGAAGATTCAGGAAGGACTCATCCCACGCTTTCTGCAAGCGCGCTGATGACTAAAAAGGCCAATCCGAGATAAACAAGTCCGGTTGCAGAGAGCACAGCAGAAGGTCTCCTTGGGTGATGTTTCTGGGTTGTGATTCTTTCTGCGTTGTCGTTTCTCTTCAAGACTTGTTCGGCGTGAGTTCTCAAATAAGGCTGCAGCATTGTGGATAGTGCGTCTCCATGCCTCCCGATGTGAGGCCAGGGCAGACCATTGTTGGTGATCAATTTGGCCGAGCCTGAGATGTTGTTTCAGGGAGTCCTTGTATCGCTTTTTTGGAGCGCCCCTCTTACGCTGACCCGTGGTGAGTTCACCGTAGAGTACTATTTTTGGGAGGCAATGGTCCTCCATCCTAGAAACGTTGCCTGCCCAGCGCAGCTGTGTTCTCAATATCATGGCCGCAATGCTGGTGATCCCTGCTTGCTCAAGGACAGCAACATTCATTACATAGTCAGTCCAGTGTTTATTTAGGATTGTGCGTAAACAGCGCTGGTGCGTAGGTGGTGGCGATAGGTGACCCATGTTTCAGATCCATAAAGGAGAATAGACAGTACAATGGCTCTATACACACTGAATTTTGTGCTTTGCCTCAGGTGTTTATTACTCCAGACTCTTTTGTGAAGTCTTCCAAATGTGCTATATGCCTTTGCTAATCTGTGATCGATCTCTTTGTCAATCTTCTGAGGAGATGATGCTTCCCAGGTAGATGAACTGCTGAACAGATTGAGCACAGATTTGCAATACAAATACAACATTAAAACATTAAAGCAGCACAGCCATTAAAATTCACTTCTCAGATGCCTGCCTAAGTAAAAATGTCTTCAACTGCCGATGAAAAGAGAGCAGAGAGGGGGCCATCCGGATCTCCTGTAGAAGGGAGTTCCACAGTGTGCGAGCTGCCATGGAGATGGTCTCTCCTTATCTGGTAAACCATACCTCCCTCCATGAACCAGCCCCGCGGTCGGAGATCATTGAGGGAGGCCTTTCTCTCAGTCCCACCACCATCTCAAGTGTGGTTGGTGGGGACGCGAGAGAGGGCCTTTTTGGTGGCTGCCCCAAGACTCTGGAACTCCCTCTGCAGAGAAGCCCAATTGGTCCCCTCCCTGCTGTCCTTCCAGCAGCAATACCAAAACCTTTTTATTCAGGCAGGCTTTTAAAACAGACAGTTTTTAAAGAACAAGCCAGGGGGTGCTGTATGGTTTTATTGAATTGTTACTAAAAGCTTTTTATTTTTTAATTTTTTTAAAAAAGTTTTTAATGCTTTTCAGTATATTTTATTTTTTTAAATATTTTGATATTGTTTTAATGAAGCAATTAGTTTAATTCTATTTTAATGTACACTTTTTGTATGTTTTAATTGTGTGTTTTTTAAAAGTGTGAACCACTTGGGTCCCAGTCTTAGGAAAAAAGCAGGTTATAAATAAATATAACAACAACAACAACAACAACAACAACAATTGCAAGGGTCTGCTTGGGGTCATGTATTTACTGAGGAATTCACAGCTCTCTGCATGGAGGATGTGTATGGTGAGCCCCTGCAAATGCAAGATGGGGTGTTTCTGCCTGAAAGTCTATGAATCCCAGATACTGAAGTGGTTGCCAGTAGTGGCTGGTAAGGTTGATGTCAGTGGGGGCAGTGGTTTCATGCCAAATTTTATGATATACTATGAAAGAGGCTGAACCCAAATATTCCCCAAAGGTGCTGAACCCAAATATTCCCCAAATAGGTTCAGCACTTTGGTTAGCTCCTTTAAAGTCTGGGTAAAGAGGGCAGAAGGGGAAGCCCAGGCCTGTTGCTGGAAAACCACTCCAGGTTTTACTATAAGCATCCCCCTCTTTTCAATCTCTCGTCTTTTCCAACATTCAGCTGTTTCGACAGATCTAAATTATAGCCACGTGGCACAGTTTCAAACTCTGGTCTGCTCTTTTGACCACTGCCACTATCTACTCGGCACGCTGTTTTTCTCTCTGTCAACCTGGCACCAAGTGTTCGGTCTTGCATTTGTAAGTTAAAATAACCTGGGTTCCACCTTTCAACTGATTCCACTTTATGACAGGGCTGCAATCCTGACCCGTGTAGGTTTCCCTGTCCAGACTTTAAAGGAGTTCTCCAAGGTGCTAAACCCTGCACCCTAAACAAGTCCAGAACCTTGGTCAGCTCCTTTAAAGTTTGTGTAGTGGTAAACTATAAAGAGTGCAGAAGGGAAAGCTCTGGTTCATTACAGTGAATCTGTTCCAGGTTTTACTGCAGTCTTTAAAAAAGTTCTCCAAAGTACAGAACTCTCTCTTCAAAACAGGTTCAGCATTTGGGATCACTCCTTTAAAGTTTGGATCAAAACTTTAGAGTGGATTCACTCCAGCAAGTTTTCCTATGTAGCTTGGGACTTTGTTTGGGTTTGTTCTCTGCCTCTTACCTTCGGCTTGACCTTGCAGCTGATACCTTTGTCTTGGCTGTCAGGTTCTGACTCCTGCTCAGCAGCTGGGAAGGTTGTCAGCAGCTCTGAAGGTCTGGTTAAGGTCAGGCAGGCTGTAGCAGGTCAGGCGCCCAACAGAGGAGGATCAAAAGACCACGGGGATTGCAGAGCCAGGGTCAGTCAGGCAGAAAGTTGGACTTCAAGGCAGGCATAATGCTGGAAACACCAGGAGCAGACAGGAGGTCAAAGACAGGCAGCAATCACCACTGGAATCAAACAAAGAAAATGAGAAAGCAGGTGGAGTCCTCACACTTAAGGGAAGCTATTTGGACTGATGTGCTGTGTTAGCTACGTGACAAGACTTCATAGAACAGTGACACCTCCTGGCTACCACGTCAATGGGATGGGGAGTCTGTTTTCAGTTTTAACACACACTCCTTTAGCTTTCTAAAGTGCTGAACTCCTTTTGGAGAGAGGCTACAGCACTTAAACTTTGGCCCAAGACTCAGACTGCTCTCATCAGCCCATGAACATGGAAGTTACCCACCGCCATTGGTCTATGTAGTATTCCCAGATTGGCTCGGAAGATCAGCTGACAGGCTTAGGAGGTCAGCTGACTCTCTTCAGAGTGCAACTGCAGACTAGAGCAGTGGCTCATAACCTTTTCTTTACCAGGGACCCCCCTTAAATATCTTTTGTTGCTGCAGACCCCCAAGAGTTAATCAAGATTTAAAACAACAACAACTATAATACAACTACACCATCCATTAAACCTTCCCTCAGAGGCACTGGAGGGGGAGGGAAGACTTTTCTCCTGTTTCTTCCTGCAAGCTTGTGGCTGGAGCAGATTGCATGGCAATATGCAGGCCAAGCTAGCCAGCCAGCCTTGACCTTGGCTCCTGTTACGTGGCCACTCCACTGAAGGAAGGAGGTGGGCTGAGCAGCCCTCAAGCTTTGGTGGACCCCTGATGAGGACATTGTTTCCCCAGGGGGTCTGTGGACCACAGGTTAAGAACCACTGACCTAGAGGTCATCCTTTCCCATCAAGGTCTATTCAGTCTGAGAACTAGAACTTGGAAATGTTCCTTTGCTAAGTCACAGTGCCTATGCACTGTTTGGCTTTTTGGGGAACAGAGTGCTGGTGGCATAGGAGCTAAGGAACTCCTGGTGAATACCTGAAGGAGGTTCTGGTTTTAGACACTCCCCCCCCCCCGCATGGTGCCTTCCAGTGCTTCTTTCAAAAGAGACATGAAAATGAGCAAGATACAAATAAATAAAGACAATGGGAAAACTCTAACAAGTCTGCTACTGAACAGGAGGGCAGCTGGTGGCTTCTGTGCCAATTTGGGCAAATCCAGTGGGAGTGACTCTGCTCTGGAATTTAGTCTGAACTTTAAAGGAGCTATCTAAGGTGCTGAATAGGACCCCCCTATAGGCCCAGCACCTATTAGGATAGCTCCTGTAAAGTTCAGGTTAGAATCTAGAGCTGATTTGCCCTTCCCCCAACAACGTATTTAAATATCTGAATGGATGTCACGTAGAAGATGGCACCAGCTTGTTTTCTGCTGCTCCAGAGACTAAAACATGATGCATTGGATTCAAGTTGCAATAATTCTGCTTAAACATTTGGAGTTGTTCAATAGTGGAACGGACTGCTTTGGAGGGTGCTAGACTCTCCTTCTTTGGAGAGGTCTTTAAACACAGATTGGCTGGGCATCTTTCAGGAGTGTTTTAGTTGTGCCTGCATGGCAGGGGTTGGACTGAATGACCTTTGTGATCCCTTTCATCTCTATGGTTCTATGAAATGGGAACCACCAGTCTCCACTGACTGAGCACCCCTGAGCTAGGAGCCCTAAATCATGGCTAATACAAATGCCTTCCACCATTGCAGTCTTAATGGGATACCAGGGACACCCAACAAGGCCATTCTCCATCAGATCACAGACAAGTGATCTGTGCTGTGCCATGTGAACAGCCCTTCCCTCTATATGTGTCATTGCTTGGAGTCTCAGTGAGCCAGAGAAGAAATCTTTAAAAGGGAGGATAAGCCAATATAGAGGAACAGAGATGGAGCAATATGGCAGTTGACCTGAATGTGAGGCTAAGTGCCAGCCCAGCAGGAGGGTGTTTACAGGGCAGTCCTTGACTTAATAGTAAGTCCTTTAAATTGACTCTAGTCCTGTTGGGGTGGGTAGAGGAGGGCTCACTCCTGTTCAGCTCAGTTCCTTTTCTGCTGCTTACCTTGAGCTTGTTTGGAGGTTTTAGCAGGGGAGCACAGCTATCATATCCTCTTGACTGAAGAACGGTACACTCTCTTCCAGCTGAGCATGCAGCTTTGGAAGGGATGCACATGGAGTGGTGAGGGACGAAGGGGACACCCGCCTTGCCAGCCAGATCAGCCAAATCAACCCTGGCAATCAATGGGGTTACAGATGTAGCAGCCAGATTGCTCTCACAACCCTTTCCCTCTGCTTACCAAAGTGAGCTGCCTCTGGTTCCTTAGCAGTTAATATACCCACCAGTTTAGGCTTTAGTTCCTCAGCTGTTGCCCACTGTGGGCACAGCCCATCCAGACAAGAAACAACGTGGCACTCACAGAAGAGGATGGACTACATGAGCTCATGTTGCTCCATAAGCACTGCTGCTTGCTATGTGACCTCCAGAAATTAACTCAATAGCACATCCAGTAGAGATAGCAAGAAGAGTTCTGAATAAGGGTGGAAAGAGTATTGGAAAATACAGTTGGACCCTTATCTGTGTAACCAATATCCACGGTTTCAGTTATCTTAGGGACACAAAATAGGGACACATACCATAGAGTTATGCTGGAAAATGCCCAGAGAGGCATCCTCTGCTAGGTCCTCCAACATAACTCTATGGTATGCTTTCACCAGAAGTCCTTTATTTTAATAGGGTTTCCTGTTATTTGTGGGTCCCGATATCTGCCGTAAGTCTGGGAACCAAACTCCCGTGGATACGGGGAGGGGAGTTGACCATATTAAAAAAATTGTTGACAAACATGTTTTCTGAGTGTCAAGAAACTCTGACAAGAAGAATCCAGGACTTGCAAGAATCTTCACAGTTTCAGACTAATTCTGCGCATATTTCACACATGGTTGTATCATGCAGAAAACAGCCTTTTTTGTGCAAGGAATGGCATTTTTCTGCCCAGGAAATGGTGTTTTATTTCTCTATATAAAAATTATTTCCACTGCAGAAAAATCTATCTTCTGCACAGAAAATGCTGCAATTGGGGACTTGCTCTACACAAAATTTATACATGGGTGATGGACAACAGCATTTTTTTTGTGCAAAAATCAGCACAGGAAATAATATTTCTGCACAGGAATATCATTTCCCATGCAGAAAATGCTGTTTCCTGCACAGAATATGCTGCTTTCTGTGAAAAACAACTGCGTTCAAATTTTTGCTCAGAATAAGTCCCAAACTGTACCGCTTTAGCAGTGGGAAGAAATTTGCTAAAATTATTCTTTGTTTCCTTTGAGAAGAAACCTAGTGAAGAATTACGTCCCTAGTTCTGAAATAACAAAGGCTTCTGTGACACCTTGAAGGCTAACCTGTTTCCTATGGCATAAACCAAGGGTGGGCAACCTTCTTTCAGCCTGAATGAATGAAGAGGCCTCCAAGTTATTGGCAGGCTTTCTCAGACCTTACAAATCCAAGACTGTGACTTCCTTGATGGAGACTATCCTCCTGTAATGAGGTCTCCTTCTTTTCCTACTGCCTTCTACTGTACCAAACATTATGGTCTTTTCTAATGAGTCATGTCTTCTCATGATATGTCCCAAGTAGGACAGTCTCAGTTTAGTCATCTTGGTTTCCAGGGAGTTCAGCCTTGATTTGCACTTTTTCAGCCTGAGAGCCCAGTTCAGTTTCTGAGACATCTCCATAGGCCAAAGTCCAGTGGTGGGAGGGGCTGAAGGCAAAAGAGGTGTGGCCAAAAACCAGGTCATTTTCACTTGAGTCCCTTCCTCTCAGCATATAAACTTTAGGAGAGTTACTACAATCCTATAGGATTAGAGTTGCCATAATTCTCTGCCACAAAACCAGGACGAAAGTATACAGGACTGGATTGGGTGGACTACAGTTGTCCCTTCACATTTGCTGGGGTTTGGTTCCAGGACCCCCTGTGAATACCCAAATCCGTGACTACTCAAGTCCCATTATATGCAATGGCATAGCAAAAGGGTGTCCCTCATATAAGATGGCAAAATCAAGATTTGCTTTTGGGATTATTATTTTTTAAAGAATATTTTCAAGCCGTGAATATTTAAAACCGTGAATGCCAAATCCGTGAATGTGGAGGGACAACTGTATTGACAAAAAACAAGACAAAAAATCCCCACATTTTGCCATTCAACATTGTTTTATTGCATATTTCAGATGTTTAAGGTGTTTTGTACCAATTGTACTTTTCAGAACTCTGCTAAATACCTTGTAAAACTACAAACCCCAGGATTCCATAGGAAAGAGTTTCAAACTAGAATTTTTGTGCAGTTTGGATTTGGTTCTGGTCTCCTCGTATCCTAATCCAGCACTCAAGCCACTACACCACATTGGCTCTCAGGTTGGCTATGCCTGTAGAAACAGTAAAATGCCAACATTCATTTCCCCCCCAAAGGTGCCAGTTAGCAACCAGAGGCATTTGAACTAAAGGTTTGCTGCTCCTTCCCAGACCTTAGAAATGTTACTTTTTATTACAAACCCCCAGTTTATTACAATTCCCCCAGCTTTGCTGGCTGGGGGAATTATGGATATTACAGTCTTAAACCTCTTTTGAGCTCTGATGTGGGGCTTGGAAAAGGAAGGAAGATCCCCCCTTCCCCTCTGAAGCCTCTTTCCATTTGGCTTGTGGGGACTGGAAAATGAAGGGGGATTCCTACCTCCCCTTCTGAAGCTTCTTTCCATTTGGCCATGGCCTGTCATCCAAAGATTTTTTGGGGGGTTAAGTTACTCTTAATCTGACTCTGCTGCTGGCCTTCTTTCGTCTGACTTTCCTTCACTCTCTCTGTTGCTGCCTGTTCTGCACTCCCCCAACTCCCACCTTCTGCAATCTCCAACCTAACTGCACTCTCCCGCCATATGACCCCAGAGCAGGACTGGTTTAAGGAATTTTGGGGGGCCCTGCAATGCTTTATTTTTTGGGGGGGCTATGTTTATCTCAGGTCAATGTAGCCTCACTCAACCTAAACTATTCACAGTACAGGATATTCAGATTATTACTAAAATGTTTTTGCAGGAGGAGGGTTACTACGGGGCTCCCATAAGGATAGCCCCCCCTGTGGATGCTGATGCCGCTGATGCCTTAAATAGGTCCTGCCCCAGAGCCTGCAGACCATGAGCCTTGAGTCAGAATCTGGGATCTGCTACTTCAAGTAGCCCAGCCCAGATGGGACAACTTTTTGTCTCTTTAATCTGGGATTTTCCTGGTTTTCCGTGGCTTATGGCAACCCTATATAGGATGGAGTTGGGGAAGATTTGTGCAAAAACTGGGAAACCACCAAATGAAGGTGTCATGAAGAAGATATTGTACCGTCCAGGAAAACTCGATTGGAAAGCCAGGATCCCCAGGGGCTGAGGTTCCCCACCTCTGGCATAATCTTTCCAGAACCAGAATTCAGCTGCATGGAATTTTATCCTAAAATGGGAGATATGGCTAGAGAAAAAAAAGGAAGGGGGAAAATTGCAATGAGGCCAGAAATGCAAATGCCAGAAATGCAAACGGTGAGTGTCATTTCTGGAGAGGGTGGAGTCATGTTGATCTGTTGCAGCGAAGCAAAGACTCTTGCTGCATTTGAAAGGCTAACAAGTTTCATTAGTCATGAGCTTCCATGGACTGCAGCCCACTGCATCAGAGGCAGGGAATGTTGCTTCAAATGACAGGTATATAAATAATCTACCAAATGAGGCAATACTCCATTCCAGCGATGCAGTGGGCTGTGAAAGCTTATGCCTAAGGAAGTAAATCTTCACTAAATTTCTTCTCAAAGGAAGCAACATGTAAGTTTAGCAAGTTTCTACCCACTGCAAGAAAGTCTTCAAAAAACCACACAAGGGCCTTATTGCACTACACTGTTATAGCACTATTATCCCATTTTAACTGCTCTGGCTGCTTCCTGTGGAATTCTGGGGCTTGTAGTTTAGGGAGACCTAAGAGCTCTCTGGCTGAGAGTTCTAAATGTCCCTTCCATAAACTGCAAATCCCAGGATTCCCCAGGAGGCAGCCAGAGCAGTTAAAGTGGAATAATAGTACTATAACACTGTAGTGTGATAATTGACAGTTTTCAAAGCCTATTCGCAATTCAGGACTTATTCTGTGCAAAATTTGTGCATGGTTCTTTTACACAGAAAACAGCATTTTCTGTGAAGAGAATAATAATACTGATTAAACATTATTTTCCATCATATAAAATGCTGTTTTCTATGCAAATCACTCATGTGCAAATTTTGTGCAGAATAAATCCCCAAGTACAGCATTTTCTGTCCAGAAAACAATAATTTGACATCTTCTATACATATAAAAAACTCTTGGGTTTGTTTCCTTTCGTAGTGTGCTGATTGGCTGCTTACCCAGCCAATCCCCTCCCTCCCTCAGCCAGTGTAACATACATTGTTATAGTACATGCAATTTCCCACATGCAATTTCCCTCTCCACCTCCCAATCCACTCCTGCCACTCCATCTGCATCCACACCCCCAGCCTCACAAGGGCCCCTCCCTCCTCTCCCTCCCTCAGCCAATCACCACCCACATGCAAATCCCTCTCCACCTCACAATCCACTCCTGCCACTCAATTTGCATCTAAAACCCCAGCCTCACAAGGGTCCTTCCCTCCTCTCCCTCCCTCAGCCAATCACTACCCATATGCAAATTCCCTCTCCACCTCACAATCCACTCCTGTTACTCAATCTGCATCTACGCCCCTGGCCTCACAAGGGCCCCTCCTTCCTCTCACTCCCTCAGCCACTCACCACCCACATGTAAAACAATGCAATATTTCCCCCCTGAAATAATAGCATGTAGCTGAACTGTGTGAACATTTCAGATCTACTATAACAACTTTGTGAACCTTTCAGATCTACTATAACAATGTATGTTACGCTGGGTACAGCTAGTAGAAATAATAATCCTGCACAGATTTATTATTTTCTGCACAGAAAATGTGAATTTTGTGCAGGATAAGTTCTGAGCTGCAAAGATACTCATCAGTCCAGCATTTTTCTCATCAGCGGTTCTGGACCTTCAAAACATACGTTGTTTGATGGTTTAAAAAATATTTTTGAACTGTCTGTCCATCCCTCCTTATGCCAAATAAAAGTGGTTAGTCTTTAAAAGGCCACAAGATTCTTACTTGTTTTCTATGATTTTTGAGAGGTGGGGGGATTTGGTGACAGCTGTATTAAAGGTTAAATGTGTGTACAATGGCTACATCAGCCCTTCACACAGTAATGTATCCTGGCATTGCTAAGCAAATTAATATCTACAAGCAAGTAAAAAAAGACAATATGTTATCTGGATTTAAGCAACAGGTAAGAGAACTAAGCTTCTAGATGAGCATTAATTCAGCAATCTGACACTAGAGTTTCTTTTGAAATTTCTCTTTTTTTAAATCACACTACACTGTTATATCACTATTATTCCACTTTAACTGCTCTGGTTGCATCCTGTGCAATTCTGGGGTTAGTAGATTAGTGAGACCTAAAAACTGTCTGGCTGGGAATTCTAAATGCCCCTCCTGAAACTGCAAATCCCAGGATTCCACAGGAAGCAGCCAGATCAGTTAAGTGGAATAATAGCACTATGATAATGTAGTGTGATATTCTCATAAGTTGAATAGTCACTTCAGGCCTAGCAGCAGAAGGATATATATTTTCTGATGGGTATCATTTTCTGTAATGATGAAAAGAAGTCTGCCTCCCAATGGCAGCTATAATTCCTTGGGGCATTATGCTAGATACATTGGACAGAGTGTTCTTGTTGGTTGTCCAAGCTGCAGTGTCAAGTTACAGGTTGAAAATCCAAAGAAGGAGTTCACCAGAAGCAAAACAAGGGAACCTGCCAGGACTCATTGGGATATCATGGCAGATGCCTCCAAATTTGACAAAGTGTTTTTGGTGGCTGCCCAAGCTGCTGTGGCCAGGTTCAAGTCAAAATGCCAACAGGTGGGCTTCCCAGAAGCAAATGCCGGGGGGGGGGGATGCTATAGCTCATCAGGAAATCTGTTAAGATTTAGGTTCTACTCCCCACTGAGCCATAAAACTCACCTTATGAGTTTAGGCCAGCCTCTCTTTCTCTTTCTCTTTCTGTCTCTTTTTTTGTCTGTCCCACCTCACAGGGTTGTTGTGAGGATAAAGCGAGGAGATGATGAGCTGGGCATGCCATCTAGAGCTCATTAAAAGAAAAACAAGATATAAATGAAAGTAATAAAGGCTAAGTGGCAGCTGGTAACGCCTGTGTTGGTACGGCCTGTGAATCTGCTCTAAGGAGATTTTCACATGGGGCCAAAATGCCCCGTTACTGCCCCGCAATCTCTCTCCCATTCCTGCCATGGAATAATGTAAGTCTTTCACACACTTACCTTAATTCCACGGTAGGAACGGGCTCCCCCTCCCCTCGCTGGCTGGCCATAAATGCAGCCGTCATAAGGCTGCTTTTACGACCGGCCGTCTGAAACATTATCACGTTATCACATTATAACGACCGGGTGATAAATTTAAAAAATAACCCCCCAAAACATAAAATCAGTTCACCAAGCACAAAAACACACTTTAAACCACACAATCAAATCAGGGAGGGTAAAATAAAAGGTGCCACTTACCTGGATGTCCAGATCATACCAGGAAGTGCTCAGAATGGACCTCCCCTCTGCGGCTGTCATTTCGGAACAGGAACAGGGCTCCTGTTCGCACACCCATGATTGCATGATAACAACGGGAGGTCTATTTACGATGAAAAATCGTGATTACAGTACATTGTTCTGGAATAGTCACAGGAGCAGGATGGATGCAGGACAGAACGGGGTCAACATCGTCCGAAAGGGAAAACCATTCCTGACCCTGATCTGATCCTGCCATGGGATATATAGCCTGTGTGAAAATCTCCTAAGTCTTAGTCCAAATTTCAAAACCGACGCTCAAGGGGCTGTACCTAATTTGGGGATAGGTTCAGCACCTTGGAAAACTTCTTTCTACCTAAACATTAGGAAGACCTTCCTCACAGTAAGAGTTTGTTAGTGGAAGTGCTCAACTGTGTACCAGACCCCAAAGAGAGTAGAATGTCGGGGGAGTAAGTCAGAAAATTCCCCATAATGTTGTTTTTTTAAAAAAAAAATCCTAGGGTGGGGGTGGGAATTATGCATACCCTCCAGCTGTACTGATTTTGCCAGGGACAGTCCCAATTAATCATTTGTCTTCTCCTTTCTTCAGCAGCCTTTAAAACATCCCACGTTCTTGCTCTTCCTCCCCCTTTTCCCCTTTGTCCTTAGCTTATTTCAATTGCTGCAAATTGAGTTCAAAGTGCAAATGTAGTTTGCACTCAGTTCACTCAGCATGAGGGGAGAAGAGAGGAGGGGGAGAAATCTTGCCCTTCCCAAGAGGCTCAGGCAAAAGCAAACTGCTGCAGCCTCTCCTAGCTTGCCTGTTCTTCCTTGTTCATTAAACCTTTGCCATCTTGGCCACACTCTGACGTTGCTTGGCCACACACATCCCATCTTTCATTTGTCAAATGTTGGAGGGTATGATACACTGCCTGGGAGTGTGGTAGAGAGTCTCATTCTTTGGAGGTTTTTAAACAGAGGCTGGATGACCATCTGTCAGTGGTGCTTTGATTGTGTATACCTGCAGGGCAGGGGGTTGGACTAGATGGCCCTTGGGGTCTCTTCCAACTCTGTGATTCAGGCTAAAACTCCACATGGATTTCCCAGCCCACTGGCATGGAAGCTACCAACTTTTCCTGTAAAGAATAAGACAGAATCTGTTGAACAAATCATGGCGAGAGCTGGAAGCCTAGCCACTTTAGGTCAGCATATGCCTGATCTCCTGTCCCTCTGCTTGCATAATCATGTTCTTTCCATGTTGGTGGTTCAGTTTATGTGGCATTCCCCCACCCTCTCCAGCTTTCTTCCCTTCTACAGGGAACACCATATGAGCCAGGCCAGCTCGGCTTGCATGAAGCACCCTGGGGGGGAAACGGGACATCCATCCATGCAAATCTCTCCATTCTACAACAGAAACCTCTGCCTGACTCAGTAATTGTCAGCCGGGGTGAAAAAGAGCATCCATTCTCCAGTAAGTCTGGGACACCCACTGAGCCCAGAGGGCTCTTCAGTCTTTGAAAAGATGCCGACAAATGCTCATTAGTTATCAAGCGTGTTCTTTTTCCATTGCCATTGTTGTTATTTTTAATTGGGGAAGGCAGTCGAGTCTGCTGGATTTAGGCCTTTTTGCTGGAAAGCACAGAAGAAGGAACTAAGTCTAAAGCTTTTCATCAGGTAGTGCTAGCTGTGTCTTGTGAAAGCTAGGGGTTGTCTATCTGATGTTATAAAATATGGATCGATGGGCACAAATGCCAATTCGTAGCAGCTTTCATTTGTCTCAATGATTTTTTGGCAAGATTGCAGGCATGCAAAGCTATCCACGTTCATTGTGCAAACAGGCATGCCTGCGAATCAAGATGGTGGGATGGTGGGAATTACTTGTGTTTATATTCCCACCAGTTGCTGCCACCAATTTTTTTAAAAAAAATCATATCCAAGATGCAAAAGTGCAAAATTCCACTTAAATTCTCTCTCTCTCTCTTTCTCTCTCTCTGGCTTTACTTCGCAAACGAAGATTCAGGAAGGACTCATCCCACACTTTCTGCAAGCGCGCTGATGACTGAAAAGGCCAATCTGAAATAAACAAGTCCGGTTGCAGAAACCACAGCAGGAGGTCTCCTTGGGTGATGTTTCCGGGTTGTGATTCTTTCTGCGTTGTCATTTCTCTTCAAGACAAACAAGGAAAAAAAAAAGGCTGTTTCATCACCTCAGCACACAATGGCTACAGTGAAAATCCAACATGGTGGTTCAGGCGCTTGCCTTGCCAGCAAGCTCTGCCCACTGCACATGTCTGACCAATTAGCTTTCCACTTCTGCTCTTATTGGGAAAGTGTAGCAAAGCAAATTGGTTGTCCCAATGAGCATGCACATTTCCTTTGGATTTTTTTTTTTACATACAGGAAAAGCTGCAAATTCTTTTTCCACAGAGTATTTTGCATTTTTTGCCCCCTCCTTCTGAATTCTGCAGTTTGATGCAGGATCTCATAAGACAGATTGTAGTCTCCTCAAATTCTATGAGGAGTATTTTCACTGTATAGACAACCCCCCAGTTGTCTTCTTTGGATGAAGGGGAAATGCTCTTGAAAGGATAGATGCCTCCAAAGATATTGTCAAGGAGAGGCTGGGAATTTGCCATTCGACTAGGGGTGAAAAGAATATTCACAAATATTACAAGAACAGACAAATGAGGCTTTTCGTTGAGCATCTGGAAACCCAGATGAGGTGAAAACTGTGCATTGAGAATTATTGCAGTTCTGGACTTATTCTATGTGGGAAAAACTGACATTTTATGTCCAGGAATATTTTCTATGCCAAAAATGTGATTTTCTATGCACAAAGCAAGCTTCCTGTGCAGAAAACAACATTCCTATAGACACTTCTCATGGAGGCTTTTTTGTTTGTTTGTTTTTTGCACAAAATCTAGGTCTTGAATTGCAAATAGTTTTCAAAAACTCCATGGTTGTCTAAGACTTTCTTGTAGCAAGGAGAAAATGGACTTTTTTAAAAAAAAAAACCCATGAAAAGGAAATAAATGACAAAAATTTATGCTCCTCTATTTTAACCAGCATGGCCCATTTTATAGCAGTGATGAGGAACTGTGACTAAATGGATGTTGTGGGACTTCTGAGTTCTTCAACCCCAGCCAGAATGGCTAACAGTCAGGGTCGATGACACTATATAATTAAAGTGCTTTCATAGACTCATAGAATTGCAGAGTTGGAAGAGACCACGAGGGCCATCCAGTCCAACCCCCTGCCACGCAGGAAATCACGATCAAAGCATCCCCGACAGATGGCCATCCAGCCTCTGTTTAAAGACCTCCAAGGAAGGAGACCCCACCACGCTCTGAGGGAGTGTGTTCCACTGCCAAACAGCTCTTATTGTCAGAAAGTTCCTCCTAATGTTGAGGTGGAATCTCTGTTCCTGGAACTTGCATCCATTTCTCCGTGTTCCAGTCTCTGGAGCAGCAGAAAACAAGCTTGCTCCATCCTCAACGTGACACCCCTTCAAATACTTAAACAGGGCTATCATATCACCTCTTAACCGTCTTTTTTCAAGGCTAAATATACCCAGCTCCTTTCATTCCACTTCAACTACCATGGATCTATCCTATAGATTTCTGAGGTTTGTAGTTTGGGGAAACACTAGAGTTCCCTGGCTAAGAGTTCTAAATGCCCCTCCCTAAACTGAAAATCCCAGGATTCCATAGAATGGAACCATTACCATTAAAATGGAATCATAGCTCTGTAATTCTGCAGTGCAAATTGGCCCCAGATTTCCCAGCATTCCAGTCCAGCATTCAAACCACTGCACCACCTGGGCTTTCATACAATCCATCGTCCCCATAGGGCCCTGTTCCATAGGAAAGTGGACTGGGTCCCTCATTGGAAATCTTCATAGAACCCTTTCCAAAGGATAAAAGTATCACGCCACTGGATGTCATTGTTGCTGTAACCAATTTGCCACATCTATTTCTGGTATCAAAATGCAGTGACTTTTAAATACTTGTTGGGAAAAGCTTTTAAATCCATCTCATTAGAGCTGCAATCAATTCTCTTCTCCCTCCTCTCCATGTTTGTCTTAGAGCCAAGGTGAACCTGGAAAAGTTGAAGCAAATCCAGAATAGTAAATTCCCCATCTTCAAAATAAAATGGCATAAATAAATAAATAAATATTCAAGAAAAACCTGTCCCTAGGGGCCAGTCTCTCCTTTCAGATGGAATTCGTAAGCAAGGCGGGGTTAGAAATGAGAGATATATAGTAGCACCCCCGTATCCGCTGATTCACCAACTGTGGATTCAATTACCCACAGTTGGCAATGGAGGGGGACAGGAGGGGGGAGGAGGGATCTTGCCTGCCCCATCCCTTCCCCCGGGAGAGCTCGGTTGCTGCCGCCATGGGGATCACAGGGGCAAATGAAGGAGGGAAGGGCAGGGGAAGGGAGTTTGTCTGCCCCATCCCTTCCCCTGGGACAGCTGCAGTTGCTGCTGTGGCAATCACGGGGGTGAAGTGGGGCAGGAAGGGTGGGAGGGATTTTGCTTGCCCCATCCTTTCCCCCAGGAGGGCTCCTGAAGCAGTGGTTGGGTGGTGGATGGCATTTGCTATTATCTGCAGATTTCACCATCTGTGGTGGGGCCCGGAACCAATCCCCCATGGATATGGGGTCCTACTATATGGTGCAGAATTGACTTTGGGGAGATTATCATACAAGGCTAGAGAAGTGGAATTAAAGCAGGGTAGTTGTGTCAATAGCCAAACCTTATCAGATGACGTTGTGACTATCCTGTAGCTGGCGTATATTCAAACTGTTATTTTGGCATCCCTTTTAAAAGCCTGCCAATAGCTCTAAATGTTGCTATTGTTCCACTGCTGGCCCTGGTGCAATAGGTCCCTTGGCTTCAATTGTGGCATTACAGCAGTCAGTGCTATAAGGAGGACAGAATCTCCTCCTCTCTCCCCATCCTACTTGCTATTTCAAAGCAGACAAATTCCATGCCTGTTGGGTTTTTAAATTTTTTTTACTGTGTTTGCATAATTATGGCAAAATGATTAAAATTATTTTTATTTTTTCATTTTCCTGTAAGTACACAAACATAGCAAATATAAAAAATAATTAAAAAACCAACAGGCATGGAGTAGCCTGCTTTGGAACAATGAGTGGGAGGGAGAGAGGGCAGGAGAATAGGAGATTCAGCCCCCCTCATGGACTGACAGTTGTAATGCTGGAATTGCAGCGAAGAGACTCATCACACCGGGGGAGAGGGTTCAAAGCAATGCAGCCACGTAAAAGAAGAGAGGTGTGATAAGAAATGTTTTCAAAGTGGCATGTTCCTGGTTCTTTTCACAACATGATTGCCTTGAGATACTAGCCTTATGTGACAATCTCCTTGAATTACTCAAACCAGTGAGCCAAGCTGCAAGCTACAAAACCAAAACAAAGCAGAGGAGCAGAAACAAAAGGCATGATGGCCAGTCCCGAGGCTGAGCCAGCCAGCTAGCTTTTGCCTTGGCTCCTGTCACATGGCTGCTCCACTATGGGGAGGAGGTGGGCTGAGCAGCTTTCAAGCCTTCGTGGACCCCCTGTGAGGACATTGTGGACCCCTGGGGGTTCCTGGACCCCAGCTTAAGAACCACTGGCTTAGAGGATATGCCTATATATTCCCACATGAGCAATGAGATCGTTCAGAGGGGCTCTTCTCTGTATCCCACCAGTGGAGATAATATAATGCAGAGGACACAGATAAAGACCTTCTTGGATGTGGCACCCTACTCATGGAATGCCTTCCCCCTGGAGGCCCAACTGGCACCATCATTGGTTTCTTTTTGGTGACAGCTCAAGACAGGGTTTCTTATGAAAGCCTTTGGGGGCTTGTTTACTTTCCAGTATATACTTGGTTTACAAAAAACTCGTTTAGCCTTTTAAAGCCGTTTCAGCTTGTTTGAATGGTTTAATATGTTTTTATCTTGTTTAAATTATGAGTGGTGTTGGGGTTGGGGATGGGTGGATCGCTTTCAACTCAAGAGCTCAATCCAATTTCGGAGAGGTTTCTCAAGGAATTGTCCCTTCCAGGGGTAGGCAGAGCTAAAGACGAAAGGGGCGAGGGCAAAAGAAAGACAAGCAAATGAGGGGAACCAAACCAGAGAGAGGAGACCTGCTGAGGCAACCAATCAAACATAACCCAAGGAATCAGGCCTGATTATTTGCTAACAGTTCTGCACACAAACAACTCATTTGTATGGCCATAGAACATAGAAATGTCCACTTCAGGCAAAAAAATGTTAGATTTAGACCAAGGGTGGGCAACTGCATGGGGGGCTGAGTGCAATTTTGCCACCTGGTATGTTTAGGTGCACTTGAAGTGACATGATCTGGCTGTCATTTTGGCTAACTTTTAGCCAATTTTTATTTTGTCTGTGTTTTGGGGAATTTTGGAGGGTTAAGGGAAGCAAACCAGTTTGGTTTTGGCACATCGTTGCCTGTTTGGGGGAAACATCACTCCCATTAATTTTTGTCAGGGAGGGCCTGTGAGCTTTGGGGGGCTTCTGGGGGTCTCCAGTGACTGCCCAAGGACTCACCCTGAATTTACACCATGCAAACATATTGTGGGCTCTCAGCCCAATCCAGAGTCTTTGCACTTTGGATCAAAGATCCCAGTGGTCCATCCATCAAATCTGTTCTCCTGGCTCCCTGCTTTTCACTGTTTCATGTACTTCAAAGAGGGCCTGAAAAAAGCTCACACTTGGCTGAAGGGAGCAAAAGTAATTTAATATCACAGGAGAGGGGACAGGAGAATGGACTCAAGATGACAGGGGGAAATTCCAGCAGGAACCTTTGCCGGAAAAATCTTCAATCAAGCCCCAGCGCTTTCCGTACTCTTTCATCTTTATGTTCTCGCCAGTAAATTACTCTTTCTTTGTTATGTCTCATTGACTGTTTTTCATTGTTCCAACACAGTAGTGGAAACAGGCGGAGAGGATGCCTGTTGCTTCCATCTAATGTATGGTGTTTTTTTTTATTAGTATTATTTTGAAAAAAAGGAAATAGAAAGAAATAACCTTCAAATGGCAGGACTGGGTTTTGCCAAGCTCCATCTCATTTCTGAGACCGCCTGGGGTCCCACAAATAGAGCAGGTCATTGCTTTGGGGGCTCCCTCCACACACATTCTGAGCTGATTTCATTTGCTCACATGGAAGAGGAATTACTTCGCCAAAATCTTCATCGCTTACGGTCTCATTTGGTAAACTTTAC
Organism: Gambelia wislizenii; assembly: GCA_030847615.1. NCBI lineage: Eukaryota > Metazoa > Chordata > Lepidosauria > Squamata > Crotaphytidae > Gambelia > Gambelia wislizenii. Next base: position 4,962,446 of record JAUMIR010000012.1, read on the forward strand.
CGTGGGGAATTCAGGAATCATATTGCAAAGTGTGTGTGTGTGTGTGGGGGGGATTTCTTTCCATTTGAGGGCCCCGTTCAATTTCAGAGAGGTTTCCCAAGGGGATGATCAAAGGTCTAGAAACTAAATGTATGGACCTAGGTATGTTTAGCTTGGAGAAGAGATGACTGAGAAATGGCATGATGACCATCTTTAAATATTTGAAGGAATGTCACACAGAAGATGGAGCAAGTTTGTTTTCTGCTGCTCCAGGGACTAAAATATGACCAATGGGTTCAAATGACAAGAAAAGAGATTCTACCTCATTAGGAAGACCTACCTTTACTGTAAAAGTTGCTCAACAGTGAAATAGATTGCTTTGGAGGATGGCAGATTTTCCTACTTCAGAAGTCTTTAAACAGAGGATGGATGGATAGTTCTCAGGAGTGCTTCAACTGTGTTTCCCTGCATGGTCGGGGGTTGGACTAGATGGCCCTTGTGGTCCCTTCCAGCTCTAAGAGTCTATGTTTCATTGCTATATTTAACCTTGATATTTGGATTGAGACAAGAAAGAAAGAAAGAAAGATAGATTACAAATATATTTACACAGATCATATCCTAGCCTAAGAAGACATGAAAGAATCTCGTAGCACCCTTGAGGCTAACTGGGAAGCCGAAGTTTTTGTGAACACAGTCCACTTCATCACATCTTAACATTAGTCAATGTAACTTCTAATCTGAATCGGGTTCACTGACTAAATTACAGTTGTCCCTTCACATTCACTGGGGTTTGGTTCCAGGACCTCCTGTGAATACCCAAATCCGTGAATACTCAAGTCCCATGAAATGCAATGGCATAGCAAAATGGTGTCCCTTATATAAGATGGCAAAATCAAGGTTTGCTTTTTGGATTATTATTTTTTAAAGAATATTTTCAAGCTGTGAATACTTAAATTCGTGAATGCCAAATCCGTGAATGTGGAGGGACAACTGTATATACATCCCCTTGTTTCTACTGGATATCCAAAAGCCAGGTGTCCATTTGGACACACAACTGTTACTTTAAAATGGCTTGGACCTCCAGAGGACCTCAGTGAACTTCAGTGGTTGATGTAGTCATTTTGCATCTGGGTAAAGGAACATAGGCAGATGCTTCTTTGATCAATCCTCCTCTCCCCTCTACATCAGGCACAGAATGGTTATGGAAGGGCTACAGTAGCTCTATTGCAAGTTTTTTTGGGGGGAGGTCTTTGATCATTGAGGTGGGAGGAAGGAAATGCCAACCTCTGCAAGAACTAAACACATATATACATAGATATACTTGTGGATCCCACTAACAGGATGTCAATAAAACATTTATACTCCTGGAGGCACCATATTGGGGAAGGCTGGTCCAACCCATTTGGAGGTCATCTAAGGCTGCAGAAATAATGCAGTTTGACACTGCTTTAACTGCCATGGCTCCATGCTGTGGAATGCTGGTATTTGTAGTTTTGTGAGCTATTTAGCCTTCTCTGTTAGAGAGCTCTGGTTCCACAACAAACTACAAATGCCATGATTCCATAGGATGGAGCCATGATAGTTAAAGTGGTGTCAAATGGCAGTGTGTCAGCAGCCTAGGAATGTGTTTTTGTTCCTGCTAACCACAGGTAGAAAAGTTCCTCTATCCAACTTTGGTTTGACCTGAACCTTATTGGTAAGTCCCTACTGAAGTTGACCCATTGGCTCCATGGGATTTGCCTGTGGGTTGACTCACCAGTTAACAATGAATATTAAGGGTTTATTCCAGTCAGATTCCAAATAGGATTTAGGCTCAAGTGTCTTGTGCTCAAACAGGATCTGCTCCAAGACTCCATCCAACAATGGCCACAATACTGCTGAGATTCATCCCTCAACATCAAAGCTGCCATCCAGCAGTGATGCCAAAGTTATAAGAGGTGCAAAGCATATGAAAATGAATCAGCCCCAAATAGGAAAGAAAGAAAAAAAGGGGATTTCTGCTCTGCCAACTCAGACCAGTACAATATTCATCACAATGTAAAGTTTTGCTTATTTCAAGGAAACATGAATTGAAAAGATGAGGGCTGGATCAGAGCCACTCCCCAAATAATCTTACTAATGAGCACCTTATTAAAGTTGGCCTAGGCATTCCCAAGAAAGTTTGAGTGAGATAGCATGAAATTCAGCAAAAAAGACATGAGCATGCCAAGGAAGGAGATCGGTTAGTCTGCTGTGATGAACAAGGAAAAGAAGACCAATGAAAAATGGATTTAAAAGATTTAAAGATGCATCTCATGAGCTGGGGATAACTGTCTCCTGCAGTCCCAGAGGCATGCCTCCTATAAGTAATAATATCTTAATAAAGTTGGAATTTTCACATTCAAACTGAAATATCTATTTTTCTCTCTGATGATAGAGAGAAAAGTTGTCAAGCTATCTGACTTGTAAACCTTCAATTGCAAAGGTTCCTCTATGGAAGCGATGGCACTCTGACCAGAATCAAGTAGTCAAAAGTCACATTTGGACTACAACTCCCATGATTGCCCAGCCAGGATTCTGGGAGCTGTAGTCTAAAACAACACCCTCAGGTTCTGGTCTGAAGTGGAGATATAGCCCATATGAATATTCAGAGACTACATTCCACCTTCGATACCATTGTCCAAGATAATGCCTACATTGGATGCAGTTGATAATTAACACAAATGCCCACATTTGCCAAGTAATTTGCAAGAAAGTCAACAATTTTCTGGTACTTGAGCCTTTCTTAGCCTATAGGGGACACACTGTTAAAATGGTGATAACACCAGGGTCAACTGAGATAGCATGCTTACGATGTTATTTGGAAGTGATCCTTCAAGTGATGAAAAATAGCTGCTTATCCCAGCATGTGCTTTTCCTTGTCTTTGAATTGTGCATTTAGTGTCATGTCCTTGGTTACTGGCAGTTAAATATGACATTGAGTTGCAAGTCTGATTGCTGAGGAAGTCATCTCTGAGGAAATCCCATTGTGGGAGGAAAAATGGATTGACTTTGGGGAATATGAGTTCCCCTTAACATTTACTATGGTGCCCAGTTACTCACATCATCAGTCTTCCTGTTCCATCTTGATCTCTATGGGCTCTTTTCGTTCATAGATGCACAGGGGGTCTCAATGAGTTCTTCCCCACCATAGATGGACAGAAGCACCTTGTTCTTAGTAGACATGCACGCGAACACATGCTTATGAGCATTAAGACAGCATCCACCACACAGGTCTGGATTCTATTGGTCAGTCCCAAGTAGAGTAACCCCATTGAATCAATTGTGGAATGGTGATTCAACACATAGGTAAATCCCCTTGATTCAATGGATCTACTCTTATTCGGACTACTAATAGAATTTAGGCCACACTCCACTGTTCCCTTGCGCTGTGTAACAGGAACAAGACACCCATAAAGCAGGGTGAGCCAATTGTCACAGGGAGAAGATTTGGGGTATCATTCAAGGGCAGCAAATATTATTTATTTGTTGTCATTATTTTTTTTAAAAAACTACCACAGATGGAGAGAGGTGCTTGTGGGATTTTCAGGCATGTGCCAGAATAACTTGGTAGGTCATGGGTACAAAGCACCTGGACATAGACTGGAGGGAAGTGCCATTTGCTTTTCTGCCTCAGGCAGCAAAATGTCTTGGGCTGGCCCTGATGCATAAGAACAAATCTGTCATGTCCTACCAGAAGGAAGCCTTCTCTGATGAGGAGTAGCAATAGCATTAACATTTATATTTCTATACCGCTTATCAGTGCCAAAGCACTCTGTAAGCGGTTTTACCATGTGTTAGCTAATTGCCCCCAACAAGCTGGGTACTCGTTTTACCAACCTATGGAAGGATGGGAGACTGAGTCAACCTTGGAGCCCTGCAGGATCGAACTCACAACCTTGTGGCTGCAGTAACGGCATTTAACCACTGCTCCACCAGGGCTCCACTAAAGGAAAGCTCAGGTGGCAGGCTACAGTCAAAGACAGAGGTGGCTGGTAGCCCTGCCTCAGAGCCAGAGGAGGAGACTGACAGATCTGTTATGGATATGGAGCCTAAATCGTCCTATGTAACCCTTGAAAAGCATCAGTCAAAGACACTGCAACCTTCTGAATAATAGAGATTAAAGTAGCAGCAACAGCAGTAAAAAAAAAGCAGGAAATGCCTTGGCCTGCCTTAAGAAGGAAATACTAGAATAATTATGCCAACAGCTAGCTGTAAACTAGCAGAACCAAGGTCATAGAGGAGACAATAGCTCCTCTATCTCTGCTGGGCATCACGAGACACTCCCTGCCCTCTCCTTTCCTGACCTTTGGCTTGCTTCTTGGACTATTCTCTTTAGCTACTCTCTACCTGGCTACTCTCTGCCTTCTACTCCTCTTGGACTGCTTCTCATGTTCAGACTCTGGATTGCTTCAGCCATACTTCTGCTCTTAGGAACTCTCTGTATTTGATGCAAGTCCTGCTCGGTTTCTCAATTGCTTGCTATTTTGAATCACAGATGCTTTCTCCAGGGCACTCACTACCCTGAAAAGGATGATGGTGAGAATCCACCTGGATCATAAGTTCCTGACAGTAATTGCTGTTTGGCTGTGGAATAAACTGCCTGGGAGTGTGGTGGAGTCTCCTTCTTTGGAGGTTTTTAAACAGAGGCTGGATGGGAATGCTTTGATGGAGTATTCCTGCATGGCAGGGCGTTGGACTTGATGGCCCTTGTGGTCTCTTCCAACTCTATGATTCTATGATCAGACCAAAGAGCTAACATTCCAGTTCCCATTGTGGTCAACCAGATGTCTACAAGCACTTAATGCCCACATGAACATAATAGCACCTTCCCATGTGTGTTCTCCAGCAACTGATACTGACACTGGAGGAAATACATAGTCATCATGAATAGTAGCCACTGACAAGAGGTATCTTCTATGAATCTGTATAATTCTTCTGTTAAAGATGTCCAAGTTGGTGGCCATCAAGAAGGAAGCTTCATGGGTGACTAGAGGCCCCCACGTCAATAGGGTGCTGCATCCCCTCCAGGATTTTATGTGAACTTTAGAGGTGCTGAAGCTATTTTGGAAGACATAGGGCTCAGCCCTTGGATAGCACATCTGTCTGCAAGTCTGCATAAAAGTCTGCATAAAAATTTGTAGCAGATTTACCATCCCATTGACATAGGACCCACCAGCTGGAAAAATTGCAGTGTCCCTGGTTATTAAGCTCTTTAAAAAAAGGCTGAGGGAAGCAGGCTGTGATCCAGATACATACATTTATGTTGAGGTTGAAGATGATAGAAAAGAAGACTTTTCACTCCTCATTTCACTCATGATACTAGAACTTGGGGGCATCTACTGGAGCTGAATGGTAGGTGACTGAGGACAGATAAAAGGAAGGACACCTTCATACAGCATACAGTTAAAGTACAGAATCTGATGCCATGAGATCTGGCAATTACCATCAGCTAGGGGGGCTTTAAGAAGAGAATGAGCACATTTGCAGAGCATGAGGTTTTCATGGGCTGCTAGCCACGGCGGCTATATTTTGACCAAGATCCAATGGATCCAGTGCATTAATTGGGCTAGACAACCTGGGTGTTGAATGGCAATGTTGTGCAACTGAGCCAACATACCAGATGGACGACCAAAGGCACATGCATATCCATGTTCAATGCATAATGTGCATCCATGTGCAATGCATGTACAATACCACTGCACGTGCAATTCTGCTTGTCTGTCATGCACTTGTATTCCCATATGCAGTGACCGGAAGTTTCAGAATTGATCAGAAAACTTTATTGGCACAGAAATCTGTTACCCAAATTGCGTGGGGTCTGTGAAGAACCCACTTGTGTCCAGATATTAATATGGGGAATTTTAATTGGCTCAGTATGGCAGCGAGAAGCTGGGTAACTACAGGACCTTTTGACTTATGTATATTGGTACTAATTGATGAGACTCACAGCCAGGAAATAAAATAAAATGTTTTTCTATTGAAAAATAATCTCGGAGGCATTCACACCAACACTCAGGCTTCAAGTAATCACACAAGGCTATCGAAGAAAGTAGGAAATATTGGGATAGAGGAATAGAGTTCAGGATGATGGGCTATACTATGCCTGTCCAAAGAGCAGAGATTCATGTAGCAGAAGATACTTAGACGGAGCTCTGAGGGTCACACAGTGGACGGACAGCATGACAGGATGCAGGAAGCTGTGAATGCTGTGAACACAGAAGATACTTGATTGTGTTTTGGGGCGATATTTATACCCAATATTTACCCTTAAGGAGTGTTATGAGTGGAATACAATGTTAAATGGAGTTTCCTGCAGTTACACAATGGAAGCTCCAGCTATGTTAGTGATCACTAATGGCTGAGATGTTAAGACTGATGGGTGTCAGGCAACCATCTATTGTTGAGGAGAGGGGTGCGAAGAAAATCAGTTTGCAGAGTAATGAGTTTTCTGGCCACTTGATTGAATTAGTGAATGACTTCCAGGTGCATCTAGGAGAAATAGCATATTCCACCCCAACTACCGGTCCAAGGGGGTTTCACATAATTACTACCTGGGCGTGTCTTTTGGGAATTTGGAAAGAACTCTTTACTAGGGTTTGAGCAAACCTTTGCTCAGTCTCTATTTCTAAGGAAGTCCATGTCTACTGCTAACCTCATGAAGTGTTAATAAATAAGCCAATTTATGAAATATAGCCAATTGATGAAATATTGGAAGGGTGGGGGGTGTCAGGGCAGGTAACAAATCCAGAAAGCATGCCATACAAGGTTCTTATCTTATATTACAAGGTTCTTATGCAGCTCTTATCTCTTTTTACCAGCCTGTTAGAAATCTTTGCTCTGTGAATTCTGGGCTTCTTACCCAGCCAACAGTTTCTTCCTCCTTGGCTCTAATTTGTCCTTTTTCTCTTGCTGCCCCTCATTCCTGGAATCACCATCCTGTAAACTTGCAGACTGTTTCTTCCCTTGCTGTTTTTAAATCCAAATTGAAAACTTTTTTGTTCTCTGAAACTTTTGGAATTTCAGATTAATGCTTATATCTTCACTATATTTGATTACCAGTACTGATTACTTTGTTTTATTCTGCATTATGTGTATGTGCATGTTTTTTTTTCTCCTATTGTATTTTAGTATTTTATATTATTGGGATAGTTTTAAGGAACACTCGTTGACAAGCACAGAGAAATGCAAACACATTTAACACCAAGGTCACAGAGCAATGCATAAAATGGCAGGAATAGACAACATCAGAGGATGAGCCTGATATTCTGTGACCTTGACCTGAACGAAGATGTTTTGGACAAATATGTCCAACCACTTTGGTAGATGAACTCACACATGCATAAGATTCTTTCCATTACGTTCTGCACCACAGGTACCTCCAACTTCAGAATATCAGTCCCTGGGGATCATGCTCTTCCACTCATGTCCTGCTTGTGGGCTTCCCACAGACATCTGGTTGGCCACTATGTGAAAAGAATGCTTAACTGGAAGGGCTCTTCCTTATATTTTATGGCTGGCATCCTGTTGAGCAGTTACGGATGCAAAAGCTAGACTTCTGCATTCATAACTGTTAGGTATTCATGGTTATGATTGTGGCATTGAGGGGCAGAGTTCTGTTGTGCTGGCGATCAGGGCACTGCAGGATGACTTTTCAAGCTTCCTCTTACCAGTGAGCTGTGGTGTGGTAATCAAAAGCAGGACTCCTGTTACAACTCCTCATTGTACCATAGCTCACTTGTGGGAGGGGGCTGTAAAGGTCATCTTGCAGCACTCCGATCGCCAGCAGAACAGACCCCCACTGCTCAGTGTGGCTACTGGCTGCTAGGTAGGTTTGGGGCATCAGATCAGGAGATGATACACAGTTACAATATGCATTTGTAACTACGGAGGTTATCAGACAAGTGCCTAAAAACATTATTATGGCACTATATTTTACAGCATTTGTGTTCTGGCACAATGACACACATTTTCGCACACTGCCGTGATAACGATACAATATCACCCTAAGAGTCTGGCAATATGAGCACTTGTGTCACTTACTTCCGCATTACTCCATGAACAAAATATTGGCACATCTTATGAGAAGATGTGAGTGTGCTAAAATGCCCCCAGACACCAACATTAAAAAAGAAAATATTCAGAAAAGCACAGATACATATTTAGAAACTTGCAAGCAAGATGGGGAGGTTCATAAAAAAAGCATACGGTACCTAGTTTTCCCATTCATACCTAGAGGTGTTCTGGCTGGACCGTCCAGTGACGCTGGAATTGTGCCAGCAGAATGGGGCACCTTTTTGCACACATGAAAACCTGGAACACAAATGCTATGGGAGTTCAGTCTTCAACTTTGCCCTGACAATAAAAAAGAACTCCCTCATAACAGCAGCAGAACACTTGCATAATGCTGGGGCACAATGTTGTCTGATAAGGAAGCCCTTTTGCAATCTCATGGCATTGCCATAAAGCCATTTTTGATGTGTCTGATAATCTTCTACATCAGTGATACAGAATCTTAGCCTAGAATCATAGAATTGCAGAGTTGGAAGAGACCACGAGGGCCATCCAGTCCAACCCCCTTGCCACGCAGGAAATCTTGATCAAAGCATCCCCGACAGATGGCAATCCAGCCTCTGGTTTAAAGACCTCCAAGGAAGGAGACCCCACCACACTCCGAGGGAGTGTGTTCCACTGCCGAACAGCTCTTACTGTCGAAAAGTTCCTCCTAATGTTGAGGTGGAATCTCTGTTCCTGGAGCTTGAATTTTTTGTATGAATTCTTTTAAACAATAGCCAAATAAAACACATGGACCCCTTCTGTATAGAACCTTTTCCTTCCACATTCAGAGCCCAATCCCCCATCCAGATGACAGTGTCATAAAACCAAACTTTCCTTCTGTGTTAAGTGACATTTTTTTCTCCCAAGTTCTGAACTTGACTCTCTGTCATCTTTTCCTGACCCCCTTGAATGCTGCCAATGCCAGGTAAACAACTCCCAAGGGTCAATTAAGATGTCTCGCGATGATTAGAGCTTGTCACTGATGAAACCCAGTGGTAATTAGTAAATTATTATTTTTTTTAAAAAAAAACCCTTTTGATTAGTACTCAGCATAATTCCCTCCAATTATTCAAAGTTCACAACCGCAGGGGGTGAGATATCTACAGGAATACTTTATTTATATCCTTATATTTGTCTTTCCTCCAATCAGCTTTGTGAATCTAGTTAATCATCAACGTGAGAAACTTGTTATCTTGGAGAGCTGCTGGCAAACTGTCACTCCACCTGATTATTGCCCATGGCAACTCGGCAAATGGTTTTTTGGGGTGTAAAACAGGAAGCTAAGAAGAAAAAGAGAAAGGGCAGCTTTCAAATAAATCAGATTTAAAAAAAAACATTCAAAGTTGGAACCAACCTGATGCCAGGAGGACTTATGCTCAGAACAGGCCGTGGACGGGCAGAGAAAGCAAAGACAGTAAGCAATGTTCGGAAAGTACTTTTGAATAGGCTGGAGCAGGGATGGGGAACCTCAGGCCCTACAGCTGAATTTGGTCCTCTGAGATTTCCCAGAAAATCATGACCTCGTTTGTCCCCATGACATCATCTTGGGTGGTATTCCAGCTTTTGTATGAATTTTTCTCCATTCTGAAAGATTGAAATGCCTCTCCTAAGACTTAGGTCCTGTCTAAATGGTCAAAATAATCCTCATGGAATTCACTGGGAATATGATCTGTCTTAATGGGAACCTGCATCGATGCATTGTATTTGGAAGAAGGGCAGCAAAAAACTCCATAAACTACACCCGGAGAGCCTTCTCAGTTTTCCGCAGTTTTTAAAAAGCTCTGTGGGGAATGTGCATCCCCACTTGTTGGGACAAGCAATTTGACTTGAATCACTTTCTCATATGAAAGGAAGTGCAAGCCTGATTGGCTTGACCAGCACGGGGGGCGGGGCTTGCTAACAGAGCAAGTGCCCACTGCCGCCATGTTGGATTTTTGCCTTAGCGAGCGATCATGATTTGTATTATATTTTCTCTCTCTCTCTCTTTTTGTAAATGTGAAATATCACTTGTGCGCACCAGTAAAAGTTAAAAAAAAAAAATCAACAGCGGCAAATTTAAAAACGCAAGTAATTCACCTGCAGCCACCATCTGGGCTAGAGGGCATGTGAACTTTATGGGAGCTATAAAACCATTTAGACAAGTTGTAGCTGCTGTGGCTTGCTATTACTGTGGAGCAATTGTGTTTTTTTTTAGGCTCATATAGACCAGACCTTAGTTATGGGAAGGAAGAGCAGGAAATTGAAATAGGCTGGGGCCCTACCATGTCTGTCTTGGTCCCACTCGCTGCTGGAATGTGGCCCCCAAGAACTTCTCTGAAGTGGAATTTGGCCCTTGGGCTGAAAGAGGCTCCCACCATAGGACCTGTAAATAGGATCTTGTAAAATGTGGGTGGTTGTTGTGTGCCTTCAAATCCTTTCTGACTTATGGCACCCCAAAGTGAACCTATCATGGGATTTTCTTGGCAGAATTTGTATACTAGTTTTGAAGCAGATGTTGGATGCTCACCTGTTATGGATGCTTTAGCTCTGGATTCCTACACTGGCAGTGGGATGGACTAGATGGCCTTTGGAGTTACTTGCAGCTCTAGGATTCTATGAATCTGGCCGCAGAAGACTAAATTCAACCACTCACCCTACTCACAGTTGAAGATGGGATGCTCTTTATTAGCAATGATTCTTTCAAACTGGCTCTTCTTCCAAAAATGTAGCAGTCTTTGTCCAGATAACTTTTTGTTTGGGCTGTTTCAGCCTACACTATGCATTATGATTCTGCTTTAACGGCCATGGCTGGATCCTATGGAATCCTAAGGATTGGGAAGGCACTAGAACTCTCTGGCTGAGAATTCTAAATTCCCTTCCCTGAACTTCAAATCTCAGGATTCCATAGGATGGAACCATGCAAGTTAAAGTGGATCATAGTGCTGTCATGGTATAACGTGGAAGGGCCCATTAGCTTAGGAACTGGAAAAAGACTATTCTGGAACATTTCTTATTTCCTTCTCCCTTTAACCAGAGTTTGAGAATGTTCCTTTTTTGGACTGTACCTCCCAGAAATCTTCAGTGGCCATGCTGGATGGGGGATACTGGGACTTATAGTCCAAAAGAGGGACTTTCCTCCTCTTATCCTGCAACCTATAACATAATGTTCTGGAGAACCTCTGTCTAACCATCCCGAAAAGAGTTCAGAGGTTCAAAAATAATTTCAGGAGATGGAAACCCACCTTCTTTCATCTTCACTGACTTATCTTTGGATCCTGTCTATTACCTTTCTGTAATGAAAGTTTCACTGGGTGGTGGAGGCAGAGATCAATGCCTTAGGAACAGTCTATTTTGACTAAACATGAAAACTTTGAAATTAAATCAGGTGCAGTCTGTATTTCTCAACTTCAATAAATATGCAACAAATACTTTTCAATGTGACGTAGTCATATTGCTTGAGGTTTCTGCCAACACGGAACCTGCCACAAATCACAACATTAGCCAATTAACAAATACGGAATAATGAATTAATGGGTTAATAATTCATCAAATCAAATACCAAACTGAGAACTGTTGAATAATGCCACCCAAAATCAGGTTAATCTGCATAATGGGAAACTGGGAAAGGTGATGAATATTCATATTCATATTCATACACACACACACACACACACACACACTAAAATCCCAGAGGATGTGAGAAAAAGAATAAGAAGTTGTTAGCCATGATTCAATAAGCCTGTTGAAAGCACTGAGAAGACCTGTTGAAAGCTTGTTGAAATCACTGAGCAGGATGTGTTGATTTTTGCACCAGAATATGGCTAACAGCAGACATAAAGAGTTAACAATAGCTTATTCCAAGCAGGGATCACCAGCATTGACACCATGATATTGAGAACATGGCTGCGCTGGGCAGGCCACGTTTCTAGGATCATCGCCTCCCAAAAATAGTACTCTACGGTGAACTCGCCATGGGTCAGCGTAAGAGGGGCGCTCCAAAAAAGTGATACAAGGACTCCCTGAAAGAACATCTCAGGCTCGGCCAAATTGATCACCAACAATGGTCCGCCCTGGCCTCACATCGGGAGGCATGGAGACGCACTATCCACAATGCTGCAGCCTTATTTGAGAACTCACACCGAACAAGTCTTGAAGAGAAATGACAACGCAGAAAGAATCACAACCCAGAAACATCACCCAAGGAGACCTTCTGCTGTGCTTTCTGCAACTGGACTTGTTTATCTCGGCTTGGCCTTTTTAGTCATCAGCGCGCTTGCAGAAAGCACGGGATGAGTCCTTCCTGAATCTTCGTTTGCACAGAAAAGCCAGAGAGAGAGAGAGAGAGTGTCCATTGTAACAAAAACAAAAAACAAAAAAACAAAACAACAACAATAACAAACAACACCCCACACCCCACAACCCAATTCGATCCTGATACTTGGATGCACATATTCCCAGCAGATGGCTTCCAAGTGGGTGGGCTGGTGAACCCATGCCAGTTTTTACTCTAAACTTTAAAGGAGCTATCCAAGTTGCTGAACTCTTACCCTAGAATAAAACTCAGTCCCCAGATGGCCAGATTAAATTATGACACAGAGAGCAAGGCAGAGGAAGAGGGTGTCAGGCGTAGCTCTCAGGACCCAGGGGCAGATCCAGACAGGGAAATGGAAGGGCAGAGGGATATGCCTATACAGGAGACAAACAGGGATACTTCCCAGCAGCCAGAAGACACAGATACAAACCAGACAATACCTACCTCAATTGAAAGTAGACAGGAAAGGGAGGGCCTGTGTTGTTCAGAGTACTGTATATTTATAGAAAATGTGCATTAATCAGGCAACAGCTGAGGGAGGAGTCTAGACCATAAATATCCCAGCCTTGCTCTCAGCAGGTTGTTGCTGACAACCAACAGTTCTGGAGGAAGCAAACTTCTTGACTCTTAAATTCTTTGCTCATGTTTCTAAGACTTCTGGACGCTGCTTTATGGAATGACCTTGCTACTCAGTACCCCCTCAGACTGATGCCTTGGATTTAGTGCTTTACCGTACTGACGGACTGCCTGGACTCTGATAACAGTACATGCTGGCTGGTAAGCTCCTGTTTTACTCTCCTGGTGGACTTTTCTGAATATTTGCCCCTGTCTGGCTCCTAAGACAGGACAGATCTCCAAGTCACCCCATCATCAAAAGCCCTGCCCAGGTCTTGTAGATTGATTGAATCTATCCACCTGTAATGTGGTCTTCCTCAGTTTAATCATCTTGGCTTCTAGGGAGAGTTCAGGCTTGGTTTGCTCTAGGAGCCATTGAATCAAATGGATTTTCCTACGGGTTGGCTCATCCTCTCTACAGTTGATTCCATAGGTTTACTGTCATTGGGACTAACCAACAGGATTCTAGCCAACAAGTTATGTTGTTTCCACATTGCAACAACTAACAGCAAACTGCTGAGTAATGGGAATGATTTATATTTTTCAAAGAAACTCTTCTAGCTGAGAATTGGGGTCTAGATCCTCCCTTGATCCAGAGAGTTGGCACTGAAGGACAGAGCTGTGCACAGAGGAGGTCCCAGTCCATTAACTGCTGCCTTGTTACTGCCTAAGCCTGGTCAGGGTAGAGAGACCAAATTGCTTGCTTGCAGTATCATTCCATGGATGCTGTTGGGTCCTCCCCTCCTCAACATTGTTTTTCCTTCTTTCTAGTGGACTTTCCCCTCTCTCTAGGGCCAGAAGTGTGCTAAATATGCTACATCTTATGCTACCATTTTCCATAGTAGTGGCTCCAGCAGATCTGCCATGCCATAGATCTCCATGCACATGAGTGATCTACTCCATTAGAAAGAAAAGGTGTGGCTCCCAGAAGGATGTTGAGTTGAGAGTTTGCATCAGAAGATGGCTTTCTCTCTCCACAGAGCCATATTTCTAAGAAAATCACCCTGTTCAGCTTGGAAAAATAGTTGCATGCAACACAAGTACCAGCCAGCTCTAAAAATAGCACTGAATTAAATAGAAGGAAGATTGAGTGAATGGGCTGGGAAAAGGTCCAGGGAGATGGAGAGAGAGAGAGAGAGAGAGAGAGAGAGAGAGAGAGAATGAAACAAGAATAGAGATCTAAAATAGATAGAGTACCATTGAATACCAAACTCAGGATTCTCCATGCCATAATATTTCTGATTTCTATGTATGGTTGTGAAAGCTGGATAGTGAAGAAAGCTGAGAGGAAGAGAATCAGCTCATTTGAAATAATAGAATCATAGAGTTGGAAGAGACCACGAGGGCCATCCAGTCCAACCCCCTGCCATGCAGGAATACACATTCAAAGCACCCCCAACAGATGGTCATCCAGCCTCTGTTTAAAAACCTTCAAAGAAGGAGACTCCACCACACTACGAGGCAGTGTATACCACTGTTGAACACCTCTTACCCTCAGGAAGTTCTTCCTAGTGTTTAGGTGGAATCTTTTTTCCTATAGTTTGTGTCCCTTGCTTCATGTCCTAGTCTCTGGTGCAGCAGAAAACAAGCTTGCTCAATCCTTAATATGACATTGTTTCAAGTATTTAAACATGGCTATCTTGTCACCTCTTCGCCTTCTCTTCTCCAGGCTAAACATATCCAGATCCCTAAGCCGTTCCTCAGAGGGAAGGGCTTCCAGACGTTTGGTGCTGGTGGAGAATTCTACAGATGCCATGGACTGTGCAGAAGACATACGAATGGTTCTAAAAGCAACTCAAGCCTGAGTTCTGATTAGAAGCAAAGATGACTAAACTGAGGCTATCATACTTAGGACAGATCATGAGATGATGTGACTCATTGAAAAAGACGATACTGCTTGGCAAAATGGAAAGCAGTAGGAAAAGAAGAAGATTGCAACACAAGTGGATAGACTCTATCAAGAAAGCCATGGCCCTGAGGTTGTAAGCAGGGCTGTTGATAACAGGGTGCTTGGAGGTCTCTTGTTCATAGGATCACTATAAGTCATAGTCAACTTGATGGCCATTAATAGCAACAAAGAGAATGGAGCAGCCTTGGGCATTTTGGCAACCTGAGGAGAAAGAAATGATGCTTAGAACACGGTCTGTTTGGAACTGATCATGGAAGCTAAATCAAGATGGAACCCCAAATGCAAAACCTTGCTTTTTTAATGAAAAGAAAGAAAGAAAGAAAGAAAATACAAGACAGAGGAACAATTGAGAGATGTGCTAACAGTTAAGCCATCTGTAGCAAAGCTTGGAAAAGTTCCTTGTTTAGACTCCAGAATCTCCCCAGCCAGGGAGGGAGGAGTCCAAATATATTATTATATTTATTTATATCCCTCATTCCCCCCATTTAGGACTCAAGGTAGCAACAATTACAACAATTGAAGAGAAACATACATAAGATGTACAATACAGAAAAATTGAAAAGTAATTAAACTACTGAGCAATTAAAAACAATGTAAAAGCAAACTGTTAAAAACAAGTAAAAAAAAATCTGCCACATTATACAAGGTCTGTTTCCTCTAAAACGCTCAATTCTCAAGGGTCTGCCAGTGTGAAAAGAAAAATAGTAAAGTGGGTGCTAGTCTGACTCCTGTAGAAAGGGACTTTCAGTGCCTGGGAGCAACCACCAAAAAGGCCTTCTCTCATGTTCTCAGCAGATGTACCTGAGAGGCAGGTGAGACAGAAAGCAGGGTCTCCCCAAAATATCTCAAAACATGGGCAGTTCTGTATGACTGAACACCTTCCAACATTTCCCATTCCCTCTAACAGCTCACATGTGAAAACTAGGACATATGTGACCAAGCTACATCAGAGTGTGGTCAAAATGGCAAAAGTTATTAATGAGGAAGAATACACAAGCTAGGAGAGGTTGCCACAGTTTGCTTTTGCCTCAGCCTACTGGGAAGGGTTAAGATTCTGCCCCTCCTCTCCTCTCCCACCTGGTGAGTTAAATGAGTGCAAACTCCTTTTGCACTTTGAACTCATTTTGCAGCGACTGATCTATGCTGAGAATAAAAGATGAAGTGAGTGGAGGAGAAAGAAACCAGGACATTTTAAAAGCAGCTGTAAAAGTTGGGATGACAGGGACAGATGTCTAATTGGGAGTATCCCTGACAGACCTGGAAAGTTGGAGGGTGTGCAGGACCAGTCTAAGGAATTTTGGGGTCCCCTGCAATGCCTTATTTTGGGGGCCCCATATGTTTATCTCAGGTCAATGTAACCTAACTCAAGCTATTCACAGTACAGGATATTCAGATTATTACTAATAATGTTTTTACAGAAGGAGGGTTACTACGGGGGCCCCCACAATGATGGGGCCCCCTACGGATGCTGACGCTGCCAGTGCCTTAAACTGGCCCTGAGGGTGTGCAGTCCTTCAAAAGAAGAAACTTCTCCCAGCTCGGATGGGTCATTTTCCTTGCCTCTTCCTCCTCCAATCTGGGCCAAATGAAGGCTGATGTTTAAAAGAAACCGCAGCAGTACAACTGTGAAGTGGGTTTCCCCTGAGAAATCAAGTGTATGTATTTCTTGTTCTCATCTACGGAGTGTTGCATCATTCATGAACTTCTTTCAGGGAAGATTTGCTTCCAATTCCAAATCAGAAGTCAGAATACTTTTCTTTCTCCTACACTTGGAGTCCTTTGCCGATGTCTTCATTACCTTTTTGACCCAAAGGGCATGAAGAAGAACCTCCAACCCTCCTGACTTCTGTAATGGTATTGCCTGTGTTCTTTCAAGCACATACCTGTCCGAATTTGGCAGGGACAGTCCCCATTAATTTCCTGTCACCCCACTTTTTTCAGCTGCTTTTAAAACATCCCAGTTTCTCTCTAGCCTTCTTCCTCTTATCCTCAGCTTACTTCAACTGCTGCAAACTGAATTCAAAGTGCAAAAGTAGGTTGTACTCATTTAACTCAGCAGGAGGCAGAGGAGAGGAAGGGTGGATTCTTGCCCTTCCCAGTAGACTGAGGCAAAAGCAAACTGCTACAGCATCTTCTAGCTTGTGTGTTCTTCCCCACTAATCCCTTTTGCCCAGTTGGCCACACTCTGATGTTGCTGGTTGTGAAATGTTGGAGGGTATGCCAACAGTGCTTCCCAGCCAAAAGAACTAGAAGTGTGTTTGATTTTTAAAAACAAAATTTAAACTGAGAAATACACACAGAGAGAGCAAAGAAGCTGACTTTTGCTTCCTCTATGACACACTCTACTTTTCCTTTGCTCCCATATACAGTTTGGTGTTCATAAATATCTAGCATCAGATGACATTTCTATGCCACAGATTATACTGCAGGCAGGGTGAATATAAGCTGTACCAGTTCTCCCCTTAGGCTAAAACATACTGGAAACATGGTAGCCAAATGAAACATACACTGTTAAAGGCCCTGTTTCCTTCACATGGCTGGTTTTCAAATGGGTGGGTGGGGATTCGACTATAGTTTCCAGGAATTCCTCAGATGGTAGGGTCAGTAGCCATGTGGACTGAGGTTTTCCCATGTGATACAGCTCAGATACTGTTTCTTGACCTTCACATACTCTCTAACTGTCCCAGTTTGGTAGGGACAGGCCCAATTCATCCTCTCTTTCCACTTTTCCAGCTGCTTTTAAAACGAACCAGTTTCTCTCCCCTTCTCCCACTTTTCTCCATTGTCATCAAATTTACTTCAATAGCTGGAAACTGAGTTCAATTGCAAAAAGTAGTTTGCACTCAATTCAGCAGGAGGGAGAGGAAAGGATAGGGCACAATCTTACCCTTCCCAGTAGTTTCAGGCAAAAGCAGGCGGCTGCAGCCTCTTCTAGTTTGTGTGTTCTCCCTCTTTTATAATGTTTGCCATCTTGATCACACTCTGATGATTCTTGGATGCATGTGTTCCAGTTTTGAGCTGGGAAATGTTGGCATGTATGCCTTTGTGAAAACCAAGCCTTCTATAGCTAGGCTCTGTAGGCTGGGTGGCAGTTTGGAAATGATTCAGGGCAATCCACAATTCCTTTTACTATTGTGATATAGGTGCCAACCCCACCCCCCACCCCCATGCAAACCGAAACCCACCCAAAACTTGGGAAAGGGAATTGTTTGGATTACAACTCCCAGAATCCCTAGCCAGCAGGACAACCTCTGGCTGGAGATTCTGGGTGCTGTGGTCCAAATAATGTCTTTTCCAAGCTCCGGGCCAAAATATGTGTCAATGTTGGCCAGAAACATGTTGGTGAATTATGGTATGATGGTGTAAGTTGGACTTATGCCATTGCAACTCACTTTGTGGGGAGGTTTGTTATGGGAGGTTTGAATGATTTTACCCACTGTGCAATGTCCAATATCTCCCTTTCCCCAAACTCACCTTTTAAGCAATGCAGTTTGCCCAACACAGCCATTGCTGTGTTATTAGAAAGTGGTGGGATCAGCAAAGGTATAATCTGCATGCACCTCTGCAGAGACCTCCCAAGGAGCCCTGGAGGTCTCTGTGGAGGGATGTTTCAGGGTCTCCAGCTACAGGATAATAGCAGGATGTGTCTC
Organism: Gambelia wislizenii; assembly: GCA_030847615.1. Lineage (NCBI taxonomy): Eukaryota > Metazoa > Chordata > Lepidosauria > Squamata > Crotaphytidae > Gambelia > Gambelia wislizenii. Next base: position 4,980,966 of record JAUMIR010000012.1, read on the forward strand.
TGCAGAACACCCTGCTCTCCCATGACAAAGAAATGGATATATGTGGGGTGGGGGGAAGGAGAGCTACATTGTTTAAAAGGTGGATCTGGGGAGGTATGGCTAGGAGATGTAGCTACAGAGACATAGGTCCACACCACCCATCTCCCAGTGCAGGTTTCCAGCCAAGGCTTGGATTCTGCATAGTGGTGTAGTAGACCCAGAGCTCCCAGGGTCAAAGCACTGGGTCTTCTTAATGAGCAGGGGGGGGGCAATCACTCGTATCTACCACCACACCCCTATCCCAGCTCTCTAGTCTATGGCGGTCAGATGTTCCTAATAAATTAGTATTATATTATGTGCCACTGCTCTGGGATATACACACACACAGAGATATGGATCAACACCTCAGCCTGGGTCTTCACCATTACAACTCCACCCAAATCATGCCAATTTCTCTGGTCTTTCAAGAGCAATCCCCCCAGCAGCCTGCAGAGGGTACTGTTAGACAGAATAGAAATAAGGCCTCTGCCTGCCAATTCCTGTACTCCAGAAGGAAGACCAGTTCTCAATCCACACATACCTGCATGTTTAGGCAACATGGCAGTCCATACTGGGGAAATATCTCCATTGACCCCTCACAGGAAATCGTATGCACATACAGACCCTAAGTCATGGACATCAGCTTGTCCTGGGACCAAGCCAATCAGTCATGAGTCCATGAAAGTTACTTTTTTGGGGACTATTAGTCTCAGAATCCCCAGTGAGCATGGCCAATGACCATGAGCAGATTCCTCCAAATTCTGGTTATTCTTACATCCTTTAAAAAAGGAGGGAGATATTCCGCCATGTTCAGAGACTATCTTCAGAACTGAATGTCTAGGGGCTGGTTTACACTGCAGGTTTTATTGCGTTAAGTTATCAGTGGTGGGTAGTTTACACGGTATATGTTTACACAGCTATATTTTGTGGCTCTTTGATTTTTTCTGCTTTCAGGTTCACACAGCCAAAAGTGCTGGGGGCATGGCCAAGCATTGGAGAGGGAAAGGAATGCCATAGGAATTTCTGCCCTGGCCCGAACTCCGTGCTGAACAGCTTAGAGGCAGTCCCCCCCCACACAAATCAAACGGAAGGTTTTCCTCCTTGCTTAACAGCATTTTCTCCCAAACAGAGGAAAGCCAGAGAGGGAAAATAACAGCTTAGATCTGATGCAGCCCTTAGTGAAATGGTTTCTCTCCCTCCCCCATGCACAGGATCACAGATGACAAAATAAGCTATTACATACTTGCAAAACAGCAGAGAGGATGAGAAGGAATGCTCCCTGAATGAAAATTGTTGGGAATCCTTTTTGTTTGCAAACTGGCTTGCAAAATAGCAGAGAGGATTTTTCAAAGTTTCCTCTAATCACTACTGTTTTTCCTTCCCTCCCTGCCCCTCTTTTAAGCCCACCCCTGCATCATCAACCAATCAACATGCAGCTCTGCTGTAGCTCTTCGCGGAATGGTAGTTCACACTGCCAATAATGCACTACATTGCAAATATACCTGCAAAAGTAGCGACATCCCATGCCACGCTATATTTGGGTGTTTTACCTTCCCCCTTTCTGAATGAGGTGATGCTGTGGTGTGATCCATGGGAACTATGAGCTATCTTAGTGGTATATTTAGAGAAATATTTGCCCGTGTAAATGACCCCTAGGAATAATATTAGAAGCATTTGTCTCCTTGAGAGTTAATTTACCCCCTAAGATGGAGATGATGGAGATTATGATGATGATAACCATGATTTTATTGATTTATATGCTGCTTTCCCTCCAAGCAGTGAGACTCAAGGCAACTTGTATGTGTGTGTATGTGCCTTCAAGTCACCTGGCAATTTATGGTTATGGCCAGTTCCTTCCTCTGAAATATAACCTACAGCACTTGGTACTCATTGGCTGTCTCCCATTCAAATACTAACCAGAGCTGAGCCTGCTTAGCTTGCACAACAGAAGGGATCTGTTGCCTTTGGGATATTTGGATCTGCTCCAAGGCAGCTTGCAAAAGTTTAAAACAAATGATAAAAAACATATAAAAACAGAGGAAGGATGATTGCGTTGTCTATGCCTTTCCTTTATGGAGGTATCCATTCCCTTTTTCAAAAATATCTAAACGGGTGGCCATCACTTCCTCTTGTGGCAAAGAACTCAACAACAAGCAAAGTGTGCGAAGAAGGACTTTATCTTTTTGCCCTTTAAAATGCTGCCGACTGATTCTGCTTCATGATCCTGAATTCTAGAATGTAGGGAAAAGAAAAGTCCCAAGCACCAGTATCTGGTAATACGTCTGGTATTTAAGAATAGTATTCATCTGGGGCCCATCCACACTATGCAGTTATAGCGCTATGATTCCACTTTAACCACCATGGTCCCATCATTCATTGAATCCTGGGATTTGCAGTTTGATGATGGGCATTTAGAATTCTCAGCCAACTACAAACCCTAGGATTCCATAGAATGTTGCCATGGCAGTTAAAGTGGAATCATAGAGTGTGAATGGGCTGCTGGTATTTGGCACCTATGGGGTGGCTGGCTGCTCCTATGCCAGCAGGTTAGGGAATTGCCTCCAGGTTTTCATCTGAGCTATCCAAGGTACTGGACCTATTTGGGGGAATATGTTATTTATTCATCCAACTATTTGTACCTTGCCCTATATCATGGGATCTCCTGGTGGCATATGATAAAAACAAGTTAATCCATTTCAGAAAAATTAAACCAATTAGGAGCAATGCAAACAGACTCAAGGCATATTAAACTACACGACAAGCTACAACAGGATAGTTGAAAGCCAGTTAAAAATGTGAAGCTGTGCATCCGGGCACTTGCAAGCATGATCCAATGTGCAGCAAGCACTTCTGATGTGCACTGAGAATTTGTGATGCACATTGGGCACTTCTGATGCACACTGTGTGCTCTTGTTGTGCTAGATAGGGTCTGGATGAGCATCGGGGTGCTCCCCAATCAGTGCCCATTGCACATCAGCATCCATTGCACATTGGATCATGGCATACCAATCATAGAATCATAGAGTTGGAAGAGACCACAAGGGCCATCTAGTCCAATCCCCTGCCATGCTGGAGTACCCAATCAAAGTGTTCCTGACAGATAGCCATCCAGCCTCTGTTTAAAAACCTCCAAAGAAGGAGACTCCACCACACTACGAGGCAGTGCATTCCACTGCTGAACAGCTGTTACTGTCAGGAAGTTCCTCCTAATCACTCCACTATTGTGCAACGGAGGCCCCTATGTTGCATGTCACAGCAGCCCCTAGGTGAACATGGATGTTGCAAATCTACTCAATCCAACTTTGCATACACATAAGGCCATTTACAAAGACACAAGTCCCAGGTGGAATACCAGCCCCTGCCTGTACTCGGCTGGAGAATGAAAGTCATGTTGCCACCAACCAGGGCTGTTAGGGGAGGTTATTCAACAGCTGGGGTGCCAAAGCAGAGAAGGCCCTGCTCCCGTGTCCTCCCACAATGTATGCCTCTCATTGGTGGGACCCCGACAAGGACCCCCCCCCAGCAAATCTCAGTCCTTAGGTTCAGTTTCTGTGCCTGCTCTCTGCTGTGACTGTTGATAATACAGGATTGCTTTCTTATATTTGCCTGGTTAGATATAAATCCAATCTTGATCGCATACAAATATATCTTTGTGGCTTTCTTTGTTGCATTTTCTATTTGCATCCTGGCCACGCTCCTTTTCTGCTTCATTTTTTCTCTCTGCGTGCTCAGTGTGTCTTCCCAGCCAAACATCAATGAAGCCGCTGCAACTCTTGTTTTGTGTCTCTGCATTTTTTCTCCCCAACCACATAATACTTTCAGAGACAAATGCAAGCCATGAATATTTGCATCTGTTTGTGTGTAAAATAATCTGCTGCTCCTATTTACTCTGCTTGCTGCTGAACCAGCAGATTCAAATAAAATCTGTCGCTTTGTTTTTGCTGGTTCTTTAAGTCTTAATTTCTTTCTTCTTGCTCTCACTTTCTATCTTCCGCTCCTTCTGCAAAACAATATGTGTCTCTACCATCTGCTCTCTTTCTATACATGCTACTCTTTAGCACTCTAGCAAAACCAAGTTCCTTCCATCTTCTCTGTGTGATCTCATCTTTAGATCTACTCAAGCTAGTCTGAGTCAGGTTGAATGCTAGACCAGCATACCCTCCAACTATCCCAGTTTGGCAGGGACAGTCCCATTTTTTCAACTGCTTTTAAAACGTCCCAGTTTCTCTTTCCTCCTACTTTCCTCCTTTCTTCTTGGTGTAATCAACATGCTGCAAACTGAGCTGAATGCACAAAAAGTTGTTTGCACTCAGTTAACTCAGCAGGGTGGGGGGTGGTGGAGAAGAGACGATGGCAACGTAAGTGACGAGGTGGCCAAGTTGGAGGGTGATGTGAATTCAGCGGGTGCGCCTGATCGTCACTGGCATATCACTAGGTGGGGATGAGATGCTGGTCCTCTAGTCTAGCCATGCCATACCTTAGATCCTCAAATTTCATTGGACATTGTTGTTGTGTGCCTTCAAGTCATTTATGACCCCAAAGGTGAACCTATCACAGGCTCTTCTTGGCATGATTTGTTTAGACAGGGTTTGCCATTGCCTTCCTCTGAGGCTGAGAGAGCGTGACTTGTCCATGGTCACCCGATGGGTTTCCATGGCCAAATGAGGATTTGAACCCTGGTCTCTGGAGACCTACATGATTATCACACGAGGCTAGTGTCTTGCAGGGAATGGCATTATGAAAGGAAATAAGGACATACCACTTTGAAAATGTTTCTTATCATACCTCACTTTTTGTGTGTGACTGGACTGCTTTGAAAACTTCCTCGGTGTGATAAGTCTCTTTGCTGAAGTTCCAGCATTACAGCAGCCAGTACCATGAGGTGACCTGAATCTCCTTCTCTCTCTCCCTCCCCCTTGCTATTCGAAAACAGGCTCACTCAGTGCTTGTGTGTGTTTTTTTTAATCTTTGCTGTGTTTGCATCATTATGGCAAAAATGATAAAATAAAAAGAATACAGCAAAATATATATTTTAAAAAAACCAACAGTAACGGAGTTAGATTGCTTTGGAATAGCACATGGAAGGAGGAGAGAGGAGGAGAAGGAGGAGATTCAGGCCTCCTCATGGCATTGACTGCTGTAATGCTGAAATTGAAGCCAAGGTACCTATTGCACCAGGGCCGGCAGCAGAACAATAGTGACATTTAGAGCTATCTATTAAAAGAGATGTTACAGTAATGGTTTGAATACACACCAGCTACAGGACTGTCACAACATTGTGTAATAAGGTTTGGTCATAGATGCTACTATTCTGCTTTAATTCCACTTTTCTAACATTGTGTGATAATCTCCCTAGTCTACCACTTTAACCACTACACTATGCATCCTCTACAACTCCCATAATTCCCATGTCTTTTTAACTACTGTTAAGACCTTGCAAAATCCAGCCATGCTGTGCATTCCAAAGTCTCCAGAATAGAGTTCAAAAATACGTGCACAACAACTAACAGCAAACATTTTTCTAGTACAAAATTAACATTGCAATACATCCAGCCAGAAAGGAGTGAGTGCTGGACATGTCCAAATTATGTGCTACAAGGAAGCATTATCTGTATTACATTGGCAACATTTAGCTGAAGTGGCCAATTTCTTTCTAAAAAAGAAAGTCGCGGTGAGCAATATACATGAAACATCAATTTTTGCTGAATCAAACATTGGCCTGAATTCTATCAGCCAGCTCCCAACGAGAGCAGAATCAATGGCTGAATGGTAAGTCAACAAGTAAATCCCATTGATTAAATGGGTCTTCCCTAGTTGGGATTAAATGATGACACTCAGGCCTTTCTTTTAAATTAAAAGTTTGGGTGAGAGAGATTTAAAGTAGGAGTGAGCAGCTGTGGAAGGATAGGGAAGGATCCATGAGACCCTTCTAAATCCTACCAAAAAAATATCAATTTTCTACCCCAAATGCTCTCTAGGATGTATGTGGGGCATTTTCACCATGTTTTGGCACCTCCCTCAGCCATTTGGGGTCAAGGAGAAGCTTTTTTTAACAATAGGAAGTGAGCAGAAGCCACTTCTTGTTCACTTCTAGCATCAAGAAATGCCTCTCTTGGGCCTAAATCGGACCAGGGTGGTTGGCCCCCAAATGTGCTGGAAATGCCCTCCTGCTAGGCCCTGCATGCATGGCCAAGCAAAAGATTGGTTCAGGCTGCTTTTGATACTCTAGGCCCAGTTTACCTATAGTAGAATGGGTCAAGGAGAGGTTTCTCTCCACAGCTGGAGGGAGCGGGACTGGATGAGAATGTCATCCTACGGCCAAGGAGATAAAGATGTTTCAGTACATCCTGGCACCTGGTACGATAATTGGCATGAGAAAATTTCTTCTTAACTGGCTTGGGAAATTTTCCCCTCCTCTCCATCATTTTCTTGAAGATTCAGTAGGAGAAACACATATAAAGTGATGTCAGATACAGGGCTGGTGCTTTGCAGCAGCATGCAACTCTGCATAGCCAATTCATGTATGTATCTCCTTGCTTTCCATACCTGTTTGACTGATGAGAGTATGCCTATTCTGCTTCTCTATCTGCTGTCATTAATAAAATAGCCTTCTTTTTCAAGCCCAGGACTGGTGCATGGTCATTCACTTGCTTCATATCCTGAACCAGCAGGGCACTCAAGCCAGGGTTCTGCTGCCAATGTAACACTTCCATAGGACATTTGTGGCAAAATAATAATAATAATAATAAAAATAAATTTTTTAAAAAAACATTAAAAAAAGATTTTTGCAGATATTTCATAATTTTTGACTCCTGGGGGTGGGCTGCACTTTGCCCACCCGTGAACTGAAGGATCATACACTAAGGACTGACAAATATTCATCACTGGTCATTCAATGCTCAGAAGATCTTATAATTTCAGCCTTGGATGAATGTGTATTCAACAACTACCAATAGCCAGTAAATTTTGCTTCATTTAAATTAATGTGTATATCTAGCCCAGAATTATAATATTTATTATATTTCCCCTCCCAACTTCTTCCCCACTTTCCCCCCTCTTCGTTCCGTCCTACTTTTCACTTAGGAGATTTTCAGAAAGGAACAAAAAAAGCGTTCCTGTCCTAGAATCTCCACTCCCGTCCCTGTCTCGTCCCTGTCCTGGCACAATAAAAAAAGATTTTTTCAGACCTACCTTGAGTAGCATCGACAGGTCAACCCAGGAGTGAACGGAGCTCTAACGGAGCTCTATTCACTTCCTGGAGTGAAATCCCGCGGATTCTTGCAAGAAGACGCAAGTGTGGGAAATTCAAAAAGAAAAAGAAAAATACACAAGAAAAAGTGACACCAAGAACAAAAACACACTTTAAAACTTGCAAGTAAACAAGAAGAAAACACTTGAGAAATGGAGTCCAGTACTAAAGTATTGGGAAACAAGAGGACTGTGTTATGATGAAGAGAATTTGTTATTAACGGGATAAAGAGGAGAAGGATAAAGTAAATAAGGATTGTATTGTATTAGAAAAGAGAATACTGTAGAGATCTTTAATATAATTTGGAACCATAGGAAGTTGTATGATGATTTGAATAAGCAAGATGTTGATTTCAAAAGCATCACCTTATAGGAAGTCATAAAGTGTTGATTATTTGGTTACGGTATTTAATGTGCAAAATGCAAAGAAAGTAACCAAGGTTATTAATATGTGGCTATGTAATATTAGAAATAAGAGTTATAACTAAAATTCAATGTATAAGCGATATGTTGAAGAAAGATGTATTTGGAGAATGAAAATTGAATAAAATATGAATGACAAAAAAAAAACTTGCAAGTAAACCAGGGAAGTTTTTAAAAAGCGTGTCACTTACCTTGATGTCCCGATCTCACCCAGGAGAGATTTTGGGAGGAGATTGCCCCCCCCCAAGGCCCCTACCAGTCCTCCAAAGCCCCTAACATTGCCATAAAAAAAAAATCTGTGTGCTTATTGTACCAAAGTCATGCCAATTTCTCCAGATACACAAAATTCCACATCAGCACCCTCTCTCATACAACCCCCTGGCCCAATAACTACCGCAATACCTCTCTTGATGGCTGTATCTAGGGATGTAGCTATGAGAGAGGGAGAAAATGAGGGCATTGACCCCACACACAAAAATAAGAATTCTGCCCCCGTCAGCCCTCAAATTTCTAGCATTGCAGAGAGGGAGACACTGAAAATCATTCACAGCTAGAAGTTTTAATCATAATAATAATAATAATAATAATAATTTTTACCCTGTCCCTCTGTTAAAAACAATCGGGGCGGCTTACAACAGTTAAAATACAGCAATACAGACTAAACCCCAAACCCCACCATCCCCCACCCTCCTCCATAAAAAGATATTAAACTAGTATCAAATTAAAATCCACCTAAACCTAAAAGTCACATAAAATAAACAAATACAAAAATCAACAGCCAGCGAGTCAGGGTAAAGGACTAAAAGAGGCCAGGAGACGCAGCTCCTGAGGCCGGGATCTAATCAGGAAAACAGTTTTCTATTTGCCCTGTTTCCATTTCCATTTTGAGAGGGACTGCAGAGAGCAATGGAGGTACAGTAGGACCCCCGTATCCACTGGTTCATTATCCACTGATTCAGTTATCCATGGTTTCAGCTTCAGCACAGTTACCATAGAGTCTTCCTAGAAAATGCATTCTTTCTAGCCATTTCTAGGTCCTCCAAGGCAACTCTGTGATATTTTAAACCAGAAGTCCCATTATTTTCAATGATGCTTGCTATTGTCTAAGGATTTCATTACCGGCAGTGGGCCCCAGAACCAATCCCCAGTGGATACGGGGGTCCTACTGTATTTTGGTGTGGTGGAAATATCTGGGGCAGGAGGTGGAGGGAATAGCGAGGTGTTCCACATGGTTTCATGGTCTGGGGAATTTAGTGCATAGTTTTGGGGCAAAAATTGTCCAAAAATCATGCATTAAAAAAAATGTAGCTGGGGGGGGGCTTTGGAGGACCAATGGGAGGCTTCAGGGGTTGCAATACAGGTCGACCCCCATATCCACAGATTTGGTATCCCCAGTTTCACTTATCCACATTTAAAAATATTCTCTCTAGGTATTTCTTGGTCCTCCAATGTGATTCTATGGTTAACTTCCAGTGTTCATTTCATTGAAAATAATAGGGTTCCTTATTGTCCATGGTTTCAGGTATCCATGGGGAGTCTTAGGACACATCTCCCATGGATACAGAGCCCATGGGGCTCACTCTGCCCACTCCTGATTTAGGGAGGCTTTGCATGGTGCAAACTGTCTCATGTAAGCCAGCCAGGGATACATAGACTTATAGAAGATCAGCATAAGAGGAGACACATGAGAAAAGAAACTTTGTTTCTGGGCCAGAGGGTGTGCTATTCCCCCTTTCCACTTCCTTGCTTTTATTCCTTACTTTTCTTTCTTTTTCTTTTTTCTCCCCCTTAGTGACAGTGATGGACTGGCCTGCGTACCCAGCCTTAAATGATCATATTTCATGTTGTCTTCTTGCTCTTCCATTTTCATTTTGATCCCAGCATAATGTGGATCCATTTATGGCATGCAAACATTCTCATTATTGCAAAATATGAAATGAGGCTTGAAGCCTGGGTGTTATTGACTTACAATGGAGATTTTATATATATATAATTTGATCTCGTTCATACTTTTAAAACTCCATGTAGCTGTATTTCCACACTCTCCTTAAATAATTTCCTTGCCCATCTTCTCTGTTATTGAATTTCTAATATATCCTTTTTTTTTTGCAATTGGGGTAGGCTTCTGGAATATGTAAAAAAACTCCATAGTTGGGATTTATATATTTTTTTTAAAAAAAATCCTAGTTTGTGATTATTTTTCTTTGTCTGTAAATGTCAGACTGCTTGTTTTGTGGGAAAACCTAATTTTGAGCCTGTTACGTGGCATTAGCTGGAGGCCTGATTTTTTTAAAAAATAAATAAATCTGCAGTGATGGTTATCAGGTTTGCATGGGGCGTTCTTTGGAAATATAATCAGCAGCAGCCTGAGGTGTTGTGGTTGTGGTCGGGAACATGTTTCATCCCTTCTGGTTGATTTGTTGCCAAGGCCCCTTCTTGCAGGAGCAGAGTCTGAACACTGTATTTCATGACCTAGGAACTTTCCAGCTAAATTACCGTAATGTATTTAACACAGGGCAGCCCTTGAAGGCTGTACAGAACCAGTAAATTTCAGATGCCTAAACACCACGGGTGGTCCAAACTGGAACAGGCTCATTAAATCAATGGGATTTGCATAACTGTTGACTCATGATTCAATCATTGATGGAGTAGGTCTTCTCTAGTTGAGGCTACCATCGGATTCAGGCCAAAATGTGGCAGCCAAATAGATACAGAGAACAGAGAACAACTTTAAAAGCTTTATTGGGTTCCATGAGAGGTCTACCTAGCATGGCATCTTTCTTCTCACAGTAGTCAGCCACTGTGGTGTCACTAAGGCTGGTGTTACCCTCCCCAAATGGTGTCACCTAGTGTGGTTTGGCCTCTCCACACACCCCGGTGCTGCCACTGGTCAACCAAATGCCCGAAAGGGAATCCTGGAAGTATGAAGGGAAACAGCCCTTCCTCCTGCAATTGCTCCTTAGTGCCGTATTGGCTGGAATCCTGTCGGTGTCTTTGTTGTTGACTTTGACTTATGGTGACCCTATGAATGAGAGACCTTCAAGATCCCTGGTCATCAACTACCTCTGCTCCAGTCTTGCAAACTCAGGGCAGCCGTGGCCTCCTTAGTAGAATCAATTCAACTGCCATGCAGACTTCTTCTTTCCTACTGCTTTCTACTTCAACAAGCATATTAATATCGATTTTCCTTGTTTTTTTTCTGGGCTGTGAGGCCATGTTCTGGAATAGTTTCTTTCTGATATTTCGCCTGCATCTGTGGCTGGCATCCTCAGAGAATATCCTTCTCTGAGAATGCCAGCCACAGATGCAAGAGAAACATCAGAAAGAAACTATTCCAGAAAACGGCCTCACAGCCTGGAAAAAACCAAGGAAAATCTATGGATGCTGGACATGAAAGCCTTTGAATTCACACATTAATATCCTTTCCAAGGAGTCATGTCGTTTCATGATACTCCTATGTCCAAAGAACGACATCCTCAGTTTAGTTATCTTGGCTTCTAGGGAGATTTCAAGCTTGATTTGCTCCAAAAGCTATTCATTTGCCTTTTTTTTCAGTCCATGGTATCCATAGAACATTTCTCCTGCACCACATTTCAAAATAAGTTGATTCTTTTCCTGCCAGCTTTCTTTACTGTCCACCTTTCATATCCAGACATAGAAATCAGAAATTTTATGGCCTGATGCTGATACCTTGTGTGTGTGTTCACTAAGGAAGCAGTTGGGCAGTTTTTATTATTTATTTTATTTTATTTTATTTATTTATATCCCGCTCTTCAGCCACAAGGCTATCAGAGTGGCTTACAAATTGTTTTAAGCAATAGCAGGATGTCTGAGTTCACTTTAAGGCTGTGGAAGTGGAATAATGTTGTATATTGATGATTGTTTCACATCAATACACACTGCACGTTATGCATGTGTGCACATTTGGGCATTTTGCGTGATAAACATGTTCCTTTGGCTGTGCATTCTATTGCACATTTGGTATTTCAGTTCAGCGGCACAGCATTGCCGTTCAACTCAAAGGTTGTGTAGCACAATTTATGTGTCACTTTACATGTAGATATTTAGGCTATGCAACTCGGATGTAGGATCTCAGCCTTAACGTCATAACTTGGAGGTTCTATATAGCCTTCATGACTACTACTAGCCAAGCTTAAGTGCCAAGTCTATAGCTACTAGTCAAGATGAGTTTCACTGTTTCCTAATCCATTTTAGGGCTAAATTTAAATGAACAGAGCCAGAAGAATCCAGATATCCTCTGGAGTCAAGATAGTTAAGGCAGTGCTTTGTTCTATATGGACTTTCTCCAGCTGCTTGTACAGTGAAGCACTGCTGGATTTTATTCTACACTTTGATGGAGCTCTCCAAGGTTCTGAATGTACTTGAATGTACTCACTAGCCTTCATTTCTTCTTCCTCCTGAAAATCTGTCAATAAATCTAACTCTTTGGCAGGCTAAACCCAAGACATTTTGCTGCCTGAAACAAAAGATAAGCTGGCGTTCAATGTACAGAATTTTTTTTAAAAAAACCCCACAAAAACACAAGATTGTACACCTTTGGCAGGGGTCGTATGTTTTTATTGCTTTAATTTTGTATAGTACCATTTAGGCCCCCTGTGTATGTATGTACCTTGAAGTCACCTGTTGACTTATGGCGACCCCATCAATTTCAGAGGGTTTTCTTAGTCAAGGAATACTCAGAGGTGGTTTTGCCAGTTCCTTCCTCTGAAATATAGCCTAATGGACCTGGTATTTGTTCTCAGTCTCCCATCTAAGTACTAACCAGGGCTGACCCTGCTTAGCTTCCAAGATCAGGCAGGATCTGGTGCCTTTGGGGTATTTAGGCCCATTTGGCCTCAGAATGTTGTTGTTGTTTGCCTTCATGTTTTTCTTCCAATTTATGGTGACACTATCATGGGATTTTCTGCGGCTGAGAGTGTGTGACTTATCCAAGGTTACCCAGTGGCTTTTCATGGCTGCATGGGGATTCGAACCCTGGTTTCCAGAGTCATAGTCCTACACTCAAACCACTATGCCACGCTGGCTTGGTGCCCTCAGAATATCCCCTGGCTTTTTAGCTGAAAATTACCCTCTGTAAAAGCTGACCAATCTTGGATCTAAACACTATAATGAGACTCCGCTTTTCATCCATGGAAACAGAAGGATCTTTTGGCTTGGATTAAATATTTTATTTCTCTCTTTCTTAGCCAGGAGTGGGAGCAATATTAACACACACCTGAGCTCCCCCTCCAAATCCATTTCAAATATAATTACAGGGATTTCTTGGCCGCTCATCCCACCCCTCTAAATACATCTAGAGGAGGGGGCAGCTTTTCATTTCATTTTCCACAATGGTGCCTTTCCAAATGGTGGCGCTCATCTGTCATTCCTGCATTGAGCAAATGGTGAAGCTCACCTGCTAGAGTTCCTGCACTTAGCAAGGGGTTGGACTTGATGGCCCCATAGGGACCCTTAAAATTCTAGGATTCTATGATTGCCTCCACATCTTCAAAGAACCAACCTCATTTGACATTACACAACGCTCCTGTAGTGGAACGTCTGCTTGGATAAGGGAGCATTCAAAGGCAGAGGTCACTCCTGCTTCCTGGCCAAGTGGAGTTGAGCCAAAAGACAGTAAAATTTGTATCCCTTTGCAGCAGTGAGGCAACTCTATGTCATGGCCCTGTTCCTTTGTGAGATCATGGGACCCTTTGTTAGGGGATCAGAGTTTATCAATAGCTTGGAAATATTTCTTCTTTGAGATGACAGCACCCAGAAGAATGTGCTCTTTTTTGCAAACACACCTTCTCCCCATGCCTAGGAGATGCAGTCTGCCTTCAGTCAGTCTCCTTGAGAAGAAAACTCACCTGAGTTTCAGGAGAGAAAGGTGCAAATCTTCCCTGATTCTCATTTGTCCTCTAGATCAGTGGTTCTTTACCTTTTATTTACAGGGACCCCTTTAAGTATCTTCTGTTGCCACAGACCCCAAAGACTTAACTCAAGATTTAAAACCCTAACAACAACAATAATACCTGATAATAGTAATAATATAATTACACCATCCATTAAACTTTTCCTCAGAAGCACTGGAGGGGGAAGAAAGACTTTTCTCCTGCTTCATCCTGCAAATTTGTGGCTGGGGCAGATTGCATGGCAATGTGCAGTCCAAGCCAGCCAGCCTGTGCCTTGGCTCCTGTCACATGGGCTGAGCAGCCTTCAAGCCTTTGCAGACCCCCTGTGAGGCCATTGCAGCCCCCCGAAGGTCAGTGGACCATAGATTAAGAACCACTGCTATAGATCCTCTTAAGTTTTCTTAAAGGTCCAATCAACCATTCATTATACTAGTGAGCTTGCAAGGCTCTTAAAAAGCAATTGTTCTCATGCTATCATACTCTGTCCTGATTTGGCCACCAATCCTCTGTCATCCAATTTTTAAGCTGCTTTTAAAATGTCCCAGTTTCTCTCTCCCTCTCCTACTTTTCCACATCATCCATGGTTTATTTCAGTTGCTGCAGAGTTCAAAGTACAAGAGAAAGTTACACTCAGTTAACTCAGCAATGAGGAGAGGAGAGAAGGAGACTGAATCTTGCCCTTCCCAGTAGGCTCAGGCCAAAGCAAACTGCTGTAGCCTCCCCTAGTTTGTTCTTGCTCATCCATAGATGAAACCCAGGAGATGTGTGGCCGAGCACCATCAGAAAGTCTTGACCACTTTCTGATGGTGCTTGGCCACACATCTCCTGGGTTTCATCTATGCAAAGTTTGTGGGTATGCAATATACCTCCTTGGGCATTGCTGGTTTGTTTGTTAATTTATTTATTGGATTTATAGCCTGTCTTTTTCCAAGATGGGATTCATGGCAGCTTACAATAATTAAAAAATACAATAATTAAAACATCACAAGTTACAAAAGTTAAAAAGGAATTAAATTAAATTGCCATTGTTAAAATATAGTTAAAAAGACATGAATTGAAAACTTAAGATCGATAAAAATGCAACAATTAAAAGCAGCACACCAATTAAAATTCACATTTCCTTTTTTTAAAAAATATTTATTTATTTTTTAAAAACATACAAATTATAAACCCAACCAATACAACAATTATACTTATTAACATATAAGTGATTCCCTCCACTATGGGACCTCAACCTTACATTCATCCCTCTTTCCAAAATTCCATTGTTTCCAACGCTGGTTTGTTCCCTCATCCCTTCATTAATACCAAATCTAAAAACTTGCTCCATTTCTCTCCAAAATCTTTCTTATTGAGCATTCCCTTTTTCTTCCTTTAATACTGTTTGTTAATGTCTCATTTATAGCTATATCCCATACTTCACTGTACCATTCTTCTATAAAATTCACATTTCCCATGCCTGCCTAAGTAAAAAACGTCTTCAGCTGCTGATGAAAATAGAGAAGGGAATGGGCTAACTGGACTTCCTGGGAGCCGCCCCGGAGAAGGCTCTCTTCCGAATCCTCTGCAACCTGCCTCACCTTCTTGTTGTCTCCACGTCCACTCATTCCATTCTTTGGGGGAAGCCATGGGTAGTGATTTGGATCTGCACTGCTTTGCTGAGGTTGTCCTGTGCCTGGAAAGGCAAAATTTCTCCTCTCTGATTTTCAAAAATTCTTATAGAATTATAAGAAGATGTGTGTGTACCAGCTCAAGAGCTGAGGTCTACCAGAGGGCCCCTCCTCTGTGTCCCTCCTGGGGGAAAAATACAAGATGGTATGACATGGGAGCCTTCTCAGTTGTAGCACTTGAATTATGGAATGACCACCCCTTGGAGGTCCAACTGCTGCCAACATTGGTTTCTTGCTGGTACCAACAATTTTGGGAACTCATTTACTTCAAAGCGTGCATGTGCTTGGGTTTTATATTGTAGTACCTGTAGCTTTTAAAGTTGTTTTCTCTCTCTGGCTTTTCTTCGCAAACGAAGATTCAGGAAGGACTCATCCGCGCTTTCTGCAAGCACGCTGATGACTGAAAAGGCCAATCCGAGATAAACAAGTCCAGTTGCAGAAAGCACAGCAGAAGGTCTCCTTGGGTGATGTTTCCGGGTTGTGATTCTTTCTGCATTGTCATTTCTCTTCAAGACTTGTTCGGCGTGAGTTCTCAAATAAGGCTGCAGCATTGTGGATAGTGCGTCTCCATGCCTCCCGATGTGAGGCCAGGGCGGACCATTGTTGGTGATCAATTTGGCCGAGCCTGAGATGTTGTTTCAGGGAGTCCTTGTATTGCTTTTTTGGAGCGCCCCTCTTACGCTGACCTGAGTTCACTGTAGGGTACTATTTTGGGGAGGCGATGGTCCTCCATCCTAGAAATGTGCCCTGCCCAGCGCAGCTGTGTTCTCAATATCATGGCCTCAATGCTGGTGATCCCTGTTCGCTGAAGGACAGCAACTTTCATCACATAAGTTGTTTTAACCATTGCAGATTTGAGGAAAGGGCCCCTGTCTTTTCTCCAGAATTTGAACTGTAAAATGCTCTTCATGGAAACAGCATCTTCATGAGCAGAAGCAGCGAAAGGGAACCTTAGATCTAACCTGTCATTTTGCAAATACATTTCTCATTAAGGATTTTTAAAAAATGAAACACACCACTGCTTATGGGTATTAAGCTGCAAGTCGGGTTGCCATATCTCAGGCCTGAATTGTCTTCTCGGATCCTTGAAGGGGAGGGGGGAGGAATATCAGGGTGAGAGTGCAACCTTGAAAAGAATTTGTGTATTGTGTGTGTGCATTGCGTGTGTGTCTATTCATCACTTGCTCGACTTGGGGGGTTGTCTAAATGGTGAAAATATCCCTCATGGAATTTTCTGGGAATCCTACCTGTCTAAATTGGATCCTGCACCTATCCACACTATTTAGAAGGAAGGGGACCCCAAACAGCAGAGAATGCAGGAAAAGCCATTGTGCCTTTCTCCGTAGTTTAAAAAAAAACACAGCAAGGGGGGGTGCGTATTCCTGCTCATTAGGACTACTGATTTGAAGGGAAGAGCAAAGCTGATTGGCCAGGTGACGTTGGAGGTGGGGCCTGCTAACAGGGCAAGTGCCCACTGCCACCTTGTTGGATTTTCGCCTTAGCGAGTGATCACTAAGGCAATAAAATGGGGTGGGTTTTTTTGCTTTCCTGTTAAATTGAAAAATCACTATATCACCCCAGCATACCTTAGCCGACTTTAAAAAAAAAAAAAGTTTGGCTGAGGCGAAGAACTAATGTCAGTAAATCACTCGCGGCTGCCTTGTGGCGAAGCTCATGGGGGCTTCTGAGTCCAAAAGCACCGTTAAGACATGTCGCTGCTGCTGTGAAATGTCATTACTATGAGGTACTCCATACCACCCCCCCTGTGTATATGGGCCCTAGGTTTCTTTTTATTTGACTGGCATACCCATGTGCAGCTATGGCTGTTGTTGTTGTGTACTTTCAAGTTGTTTCTGACTTATGGCAACCCTAAGGCAAATCTATCACGGGGTTTTCTTGGCAAGATTTGTTCAAAGGGGGGGGGGTTGCCATTGTCTTCCTCTGAGGTTGAGAGAGTTTAACTTCCCAAGGTCATCCAATGGCTTTCCATGGCTGAACAGGGATTCAAAACCTAGTATTCTTGTGTCCTAATCCAACACTCAAACCACTATACCATGTTGGGTGATGCTTAAGGGATAATGACATCATCAGGGACTCCTCCAGATGAATCCCAAGGAGTCATCCCTAATTCTCAAGTTTGTGTTCTGAAATCTCAGGCCCCGGGATAGTCCTGAGCTGGCAAGCACCATCTAGTCCTATCCCCTGCCATGCGGATAAGGTATGCCAGCCAAAAAGGGATTTTTCCATGCTCTGAGAGAAAAGGGGGGAAATGAATGAGAGTGAGTGAAAGAGGCCAGTTACAAGTACTATGCGGAAGATGCTCATTGATGAGTCACTCCTTCCTTAATCAGGATGGAAGTTGTCCAGATCCTTCAGTGACGGCGCTGGTACTTGAGCATCGGCCCCTCTGGGGTCAGGCGCACCAGATGACATTTCTCTCCTACACAAATTGGACTCTGTCCACGCACTTGCCAACTCATTCCAATCTGGACTGGTGCTATACTCATCCCAGCTTTGATGCTGACGCCAGGCACCGGCCGGGCGGGGTGAGGGGAGATGGGAGAAACAGCTAAGCCAAGAGATTGACATCCACATTGTTTTTGCCCATAGAGTCAGAGCCAATTTGGGTGAGCAATGGGGAGGCCCCTTGGGAAGACAGTGTAGAAGCAGAGGGGATGTTATGACCATGTCTGCCAGCAGCTACAGGTGTAAGTATGGTGTGGCAGACAGGAAGGAACACAACATTTGAGTATGGAGGATCCTGTTAACCTGGAAGAAGAACCTCAAGAAAGAAAGAATGCTTTAGTAGGCTGTTGTTTGTCACCCTCAACCTGGAGAGTTACTTTATAAAATTCAGTAGCTCATTAGCCTGGAAAAGAGAAGGTTAAGATAGCCATATTTAAATATTTGAAGGGATGTCATACTGAGGATGAAGCAAGCTTGTTTTCTGCAGCTCCAGAGACTAGGACATGGAGCAATGGGTTCAAACTGCAGGAAAAGAGATTCTGCCTATGAATTATGAGGAACTTCCTAACAGTAAGAGCTGTTTGACAGTGGAATGTGTGGTGGAGTCTCCTTCTCTGGCGGTTTTAAAACAGAGGCCACCTATCGGGAGTGCTTTGATTGTATGTTCCTGCATGGAAGGGGATTGGACTGGATGGCCCTCGTGGTCTCTTCCAGCTCTATGAGTCTATGTTTATATGATAAGTTGACCGGCAACTTGAAGACCCAAACACACGCACATTACACACACTTATGGAAAGCAATGGGAAGCCGGCTGGCTACCAGTTCAGTTTGATGGGGCTCCATCACTACAAGAGACAGTTGCTGGATGAAGCCCTCATATGTGAGCTTTTCCCTCCCCATCCTAGCCTCCCTCAGATTCCTGTCTCCTTTCTCCATCCCACTTGACCTCTCCATGTCCTGACCTGATCAGTGTAACTGTAAACTTCAATTAACAGCATTTGGGCAGATGACACACACATCTCCTACCCCCTCCTTTTGGTCTATTAAATCCCCTTCTGGAACTGGAGAAATTTCATTGTTGTCTCTGGCAGCCAATGGACTGCACCACCTTGAACATCTGTAGAAGCTCAGAGGGTGAATACCTAATAAGGATTTGAAGCCAGTCCTGCACTAGAGAACAAACGCAGTGGCCAGATGGTCGATCATTACCCATTTTTATTAATTACTGCCTCTACAGACTTTGATTGGCCCATATGGGAAACTCTCCTCATGCAAGCAACCATTTCCAGCGATTCATAAAGCAAACCTCCTCTTAATTAAGCTGAATCTCCCATTCTTTCGACTGCTTTGAGGCTGAGAAATTGCTTTCTTAATTCGCTCGGTCTTGATCTCGGAGGATGCTAAAAGTTGTCACCAGATGTTGTCCAAGACGACAACATTCCTTTCTTCACCATTTAATTGCAACCTCTGGAATTTCTCCCTGAGTAAACATTTCTTATTGTGTTGCTCGTTTTGCTTGGAGCTGCATTTTCTAGAAGGGGAAGACAATTTGCTCCATGCAATTTCTTGCTGAGGAAGCAGAAGGAAATGCTGAAAGAGATCATTCCTTCATGATTGGGGTGTCAAAAAACCTCCAGCCCCCATGAAAACACAAAATTGGAACTAATGTCAGACCTCAATGGAACCTTGGCTTCCTTTTAGTGCTTCAGCTCTTGTTCAGGTCCAAAAGATCATCAGCATTCAAAGGTTCTGATGGACAAGTTGATGTACTATGATTTTAGGAGGAAAATCTAGGTGGTCCATGAAGATCTAAATCAGGGCTGGGCAACTGTGGTCCTCCACCTGTTAGGGAACTGCAGATCTCCTAATCTGTCACTGTTGATCATATTGGCAAGGGCTGCTAGAAGCTGTAGGACCAACACATGCTGTGGATCACAACTGGTTGGGAGAATTTGGGATCCAGAGTCCAAAACCTAACTTTTCAAAGCTCTGGAGAGGAAGTATGTCATGCCCCACCCAGGAGTTTGTCTTCATTAAAAAACAAACTAGAATTATCTTTGGAGGAGTCACGGTAGATGCCTGATAGCCAGTCAAGTCCTCCTTCCATTCAGTAGTCCAGGTCAGGTTCAGAGGAGGGAGAGCTGGAGGAGACCCCCCCTCCCAAGTCCCAGAAGAAGGCAGAGGTGCAAATGTCTAGCTGAGACCATTCTCCACAGACAAAGTGAGAGGCTGTAATCAAGACGTTGGGAGGAGCACAGCTGTGGAACGCTCTCTCTAAATTCTGCCTGGGCTCTGGGCGTTGGCTGAACATGCTGCCTTTATAAGGGAGTTACAACCACCGGCTAACTTGTTGAGCACAACTTCAGTCTTCCTCCTCATAGTGCAGCTTGTGAAAGTGTATTGGATTTATGACCCCTAAACTGTTTAAGGATTCAGCTACCATGACTCTCTGGAAACCCGACTCTGATTTATGGCTTTCTTCACCTTTGAGTGTATGACACTGACTACCTCATGCTTCTATGGCTTACTGACTTGGGAACACTGAACCTTGTTTGAGGTTGAGTGCAGTCCAACACTCAGACCACTAAACTAGACTGGTTGTTTTCCAACTTGAGTGACTTATTTCGTGGCCATTAATCCATGGGTCTCTCTAGTGTTATTGGGACTAAGAATTGGGTTGAGGGCAAGAAACCAAGTGGAGCCATGGTGGATCAGGCCAAAGCCCATCTGGTCCACCATTCTGTTCCCACAGTGGCCAACACAAGTGTATTACAAATACCCCATCTCATGTTGCCCACCAACTCGTACTGAGAGGCACGTGGTTTGGGTTGTGGATGGCGTAGGGTAGGTCAGAAAGCTGTCATGACTAGTACTAACCATGGATGGCCTTCTTCTGATGGAGCAGATTGTGCTATCTCATCTCTCTGCTTCTGCCTCAGCTAGTAATTGACACTTGCAGAAGAGTAGGTGGCTGGCCCAAGCTATTCTGTCACCCAAGGCAAAAGACAAGATGGCACCCTCTCAGTTTCAAGATGCTAAAGCTGACCGGGCTGATAGCTTACTCTTGTTTCAATTCTGGAGATGGGTCCACCACACCTGAGGCAGTAGTGGGTTTAGAGGGTCTCAAGACAGGTTATGCTTCATATAAAAACTCTGTCCTCCAACAGAGGGGAATCAGGAGTCCATTCAAACTACAGAATTATAGCCCGATAATTCCATTTTAACTGCCAAAGCTTCATCCTGTGGAATCCTGGGATTGGCAGTTTAGGGAAGGGACTCATACCCTATTACTCTGACTCCAAAGATAAACCAGAGGAGGATAGAACTTTAGAACAGGATTTTCAGCAGTGAGTAGGTTTATCCAGCAGGGATTCCTGACCCCTCTGGAGCAGATTTATCAGCACCCACCCCAGCAGAGCTTTGTGGCCCCTCGGCAGAGGTGGACAGAGCAGACAACCTAGACCCAGCAGGGAGGCCTGGCCCCTCAGAAAGAGAAATAATAGATAACCTGGACCCAGCCTTACCTACCTTTCAAGAATGCAGACACCAAAAGGTGGAAGTGCAAAGGTCACAGCGCATTTATGAGAAATGCTGAGAAAGGCATCAAGGAACAACTGTGTAAACACTGAGATGGTATAACTCAGGGGCAGCTGCTCTGCAAACTTGTTGGAGATTATCTGACTACTTCAGTGGGAAACCTCTGCTCCTGAAGACTCTTGTTGCCTTGCTTGGACCTCAACCTTTAGATTGTACTAGACACCCTGCTAGGTGTGACCCTTGACTAATGGACTGGTAAATTGGACTACTCTCTTGCCTTTGTGAACTGGTTTTGTTGTCTAGAAATTCTGCCCTGCAATTGTTTCTGTACAGCCGTGAGTTCTGGGCAAACTGCCAGTCAGCTATCCGTTGGCTGCACTTCACCTTGGCTGGTTTCCTAGACAAGGGGTACTTAGAAATCTCATCCAAAGTGCCTCCCCAAACTACAAACCACAGGGTTCCACAGGATGGAACCATGGCAGTTAAAGTGGGATAATAGCACTATACTTGTGTCTCTCTGGCGTTTCTTCGCAAACGAAGATTCAGGAAGGACTCATCCCACGTTTTCTGCAAGCGCGCTGATGACTAAAAAGGCCAATCCGAGATAGACAAGTCTGGTTGCAGAAAGCACAGCAGAAGGTCTCCTCGGGTGATGTTACCAGGTTGTGATTCTTTCTGCGTTGTCGTTTCTCTTCAAGACTTGTTCAGCGTGAGTTCTCAAATAAGGCTGCAGCATTGTGGATAGTGCGTCTCCATGCCTCCCGATGTGATGCCAGGGCAGACCATTGTTGGTGATCAATTTGGCCAAGCCTGAGATGTTGCTTCAGGGAGTCCTTGTATCACTTTTTGGAGCGCCCCTCTTACGCTGACCCGTGGCGAGTTCACCGTAGAGTACTATTTTGGGGAGACGATGGTCCTCCATCCTAGACACATGCCCTGCCCAGCGCAGCTGTGTTCTCAATATCATGGCCTCAATGCTGGTGATCCCTGCTTGCTCAAGGACAGCAACATTCGTCACATAGTCAGTCCAGTGTATGTTTAGGATTGTGCGTAAACAGCGCTGGTGGAAGCGTTCGAGGAGTCGTAAGTGGTGTCGATAGGTGACCCATGTTTCAGATCCATAAAGGAGAATAGACAGTACAATGGCTCTATACACACTGATTTTTGTGCTTTGCCTCAGGTGTTTATTGCTCCAGACTCTTTTGTGAAGTCTTCCAAATGCACTATATGCCTTTGCTAATCTGTGATCGATTTCTTTGTCAATCTTGGCATCTGAGGAGATGATGCTTCCCAGGTAGGTGAACTGCTGAACGGACTTGAGCACAGATTTGCCGACGGCAATGTGGGGATGGTGGTGTTCGTTCTGTGGTGCAGGCTGGTAAAGAACTTCTGTTTTCTTCAGGTTGACTTCCAGCCCAAACAGCTCTGCGGCTGTTGCGAAGCAGGATGTTAGGTGCTGCATAGCTGCTTCTGTGTGGGCAACAAGGGCAGCATCATTGGCGAAGAGCAGCTCACGGACTAGATAGTTTAGAGTCTTAGTGTGAGCCCTCAGACAGCTTAAGTTAAACAAGCTACCATCAGTACGGTAACGTATATAGATGCCGTCATCTTCTTCAAGCTCTGCCATAGCCCTTTGGAGCATCATGCTAAAGAAGATTGTAAATAAACTTGTGTAAATACTTGTGTAGTGTGAATGTAAACCACTGGGAGATTCCTACTATTGCCACCTGAGTTGCTTACCATTCTGCCTAATGGTAGGGCAGCTCTGGAGAGGAGGAGACAAATGGTGGGTTAACAAACTGAAGACTTTTGAAGCCCTGAACAGCTTGGGTCCAGATTACCTGGAAGACTGTATCTTCCTCCAGGAGTCTGCCTAAATTTTAAGATCTTGAAGGGAGGGCTGCACCATCACAAGTGCATTTGGTGAGGACACAGGAGAGAGCCTTCTCAGTGGCTGCTCCTAAATTGTGAAATTCCTTCCCATAGGAGGCTCGCTTGGCCCTTTCTCTGCTTTCTTTCTGCTAGCAGGCAAACACATTTTTTTATTTAGACATGTATTTGGCTCCTAACCTACCGTGGAAGAAAGGTTTTGTTTTTTTTATGATCTGTGTTATTTGTTATTGTTGTTATTGTGTTCCTTCAAGTTGGTTCTGACTTATGGCAACCCTAAGGTGAACCTGTTACAGGGTTTTCTTGGCAAGATTTGTTTTAACAGGATGGCACACTGTTTTTCATTGTCCTGTTTTAAATGGTTTTAAAAAATTATTTTTAGCTGTATGTTTGAAATCATTTTAATATCATTGAATTGATAGTTTGATTCTGTCTGAATACTGGCCTTTTTGTACGCTTTAACTATTTTGCATTTGTTTAAATTTGTAAGCTGTGCTACGTCCTAGTTTGGGGGAAAGGATGGGATAGAGATGATGATGATGATGATGATGATGATAGATCTGGAGGCAAACAATTTACATTGCTTGGGAAACCTAAGTATTTTTCCTGGAAAGGACCTGTGCCAGTTCTGCAACCTAGAATGGGTGGATGCCCTCCCCCCCCATAACAACCAAAACAAAGGCACCATTGCAGATTTGATTTATTTATTAAAATGTTATTCTTGCAAAACATCTACATGGAGAAAATAGATAGCTTGGCTATACATGCCCATCTATCTCTTCCAGGTCCCTCGTTGTTGTTGTGTGCCTTCAAGTCCTTTCTGACCTATGGTGACCCCCAGGCAATCACATCATTGGGTTTTCTTGGCAAGATTTGTTTAGAGGGGTTTCCCCCTTGCCTTCCTCTGAGGCTGAGAGAATGTGACTTGCCCAAGGTCACCCAGTAGGTTTCCATGGCCAAGCAGCGATTCGAACCCTGGTCTCCTAGTCTTTTAGTCCAACGTTCAAACCACTACATCATGCTGGCTCTCTAACAAAGAAAGAAAGATTAATGTTGTACATGATGAAGGGGTAGAAGAGTGGAATATATAGTCCTGGGACTAACAGTGGACTGTTCTTGTGTCCCTTCAAGTCATTTCTGATTTTTGGCTACCCTGAGGTGAACTTATCACAAGGTTTTCTTGGCAAGATTTGTTCAGAGAGGGGGTTTGCCTTTGCCTTCTTCTGAGGCTGACTTGCCCAAGGTCACCCAGGTGGGTTTCCACAGCTAAGCAGAGAGTCGAATCTTGGTCTCCAGAGTCCTAATCCAGCATTCAAACCACTACACCATGCTGGCTCTTATAATTAAAACTTCACTCCTGCTAAACATCTACATGGGGAATGATAGATGGCTGGGCTGTGCCTGTCCATCTGCATCTCTTCCAGATCACTCATTGCCTTGCATCATTTCTTCAACCACAGCAATTATTCCCCCGCCCTCCAAGGATGCAGTCATAAATCCAGAAGCCTGACTTGGAGGGGTGACCCAAGGGTGCCAGAGATTTGGGAAAGATCATGATCCTTTTAACCAGAGTCTGTTCATCTTCTGGTCAAGTGGCTTGGAGGGCATGATGTACGCGCTTGCTTGTGAGAAGCCCACTTGGCATGAGTCACGGGTCTCTTCCGTTTGTCTACTGGTGCTCTTCATCTCTTCCCCCCCACTTGCCCCTGCCTCTACTTTCCTCCATGTCTGCATTTAATTCCCTGATTGTATAGACTGTATCTGGTTAGTTGGGAAGATAATAGGATGTGAAATGAAAAGTTCCAGTCGATAAAAGGAAACCTTGGAGGCTTTTTAGGGCTGGCAGCTGTCATCCTCGCTTGGGATTTTAACGGCAACCCACTTGACAGCTGGTCGTAAAACCTCTGCATCCTTCCTTCCATCCCCACCCCCTTCATCCACCCATCTCTGATGAAATTGAATTAAGAACCATTTAATTTCATCCCAGGGAGACTTCCCTATGTGAGTGGTGAGCCAACCTCTTACCTGGCAGCTGCACTGAAGATAGGAAGATAGGAGGCTCCTGGATGAAAATGAAAAACAGCATATGTTACACTGGGCACAGCTCATAGTGCTATAACTGTGCAGTGTGAATGGGTCCAAGGACTGGTCTTGGTAGGTTCCTAGTTGTGCCAGCTACTAATGCCACCATAACATGGTGCTATGGCCTGAGACACCCAGGAATGGGATTGCATTGCATGAGCAGCCTTTTATCATGCTACAATGTCTCCTTACTACACCCAACACACATGCACATACAAAGAAACATGGAGAGAAAGAGAGAGACCCCATTGCTCTAGCTGAGAAAATAGATCTATTTCCACAATAGGTCCCAGCTGCGGACCCATCACTGAATGGCATTTCCAATAAAAAAATCTTGGAATGGAAATCACTGGGACCATTTTGTACGTTGCATCTGCTGGTTTGCTTTGGTTAGAGAGTGTTCCATGAGTGCAGCAGATGTATCGAATTTTCTTGACAATACCAAATGAGCCAATGTCAACTCTCTTTTATTGGAATTAGCGAGATGTGTTTGTTGTACACAGAGGAGCATCCCATTCCGCATCACACCAAACTGTTGGGAAATGCAGCATCAATAATTTTTCTCCCCCCCCCCTTTTATAAGGGGAAGGGAATAACATTAACTGAAGCAATCTGCTTTGGAAGCCAAAGCTGGTTTAATAGCTGCAAGAATGAAAGAGAGAGAGAAAAAGCTCACCCTCCTCCCATATATATTTAAAAACAACAATAGCAAATTAATTGCTGTAACAGAGTACAAAGCTTGAAAAAAAGTTGCTTTTTGGACTACAGCTTCCAGAATCCTCCAACCAGCATAGCCAGTGGCTGTGCTAGTTAGGATATTTTTTTTTGTAGTCCAAAAAAGTATCTTTTCCAAGATGTAGCTGGGGTCTAAGCCCTGCACTTGTAGGTCCTACATTAAAAAAAAAAAGGGGTGCACAATTGGGACAATGTGTTGCTTTCTAGAAGAGAAAAACATAACATGAGAAATATAGTGAGTTGGAGTCCAGGAGAATGGCACAGTGATGTGGTTAGGGCTGATGAGAAAGTCAAAGTCAGAGTCCAGCGGAGACCACAGAACAAGGGATGACATTCTGTTAGGGAAATATGTATGCATAAGTCACTCTACGCATGCAGGGCCACAAAGTCCCCATTGCACAGTGGGCATAGTCTACAGATAGTGGTGGAAGCAGAGTTGTGCAGACAGCATGCACATCTGAGCCTTCTCTGTCCATGCTGTGCATTGTGCTTTATGTGTTGTGGTTGTACTTTGCATTGTGGTTTGGCATTCTATATACTTCGCCTTGTGGTTGTGCATCATTCATTGTGCAATGGCACCTAGTCATTGACATGGGTTGCACAGAATAGGAGTAATTATTATTATTATTATTATTATTATTATTATTATTATATTTTTAACCCGCCCCTCTTCTCAGCAACCGGGGCGGCGTACAACAAGATTAAAACACAGCAAGTTAAAACAGTCCTTCCCAATCCTAACCCTCTTACCCCTTAAAACTAAATTAAACTAATTGTTGCAGAATTAGTTGCAAAATAGGGGTTGCATAGTGCTCACATAGCATAGCAGTAATACCCACACATAGAGAAATGCTAAGAGGACTTTGGGTTGAGGCCAAGCTTCCTTCTACTCCAGGGCTGGACAAATTCATGGGCTCTCAAATTCTTCCCCATATCTTCTCAATACTGTCTGATCTGGGTGGCAGCAGACATCTAGGGTCTCTGGCAAACACTCTTCCTCTCACCTACTATAGGGTAGGCAACTGTGTGGAGGTAGGGAGTTAGTTGCCTCCCAGGTCCCCTCATGGGCCAGGTCCCCCCCTCCACAGTGAGCCCCAATAGCTCTAATTTTCTAAAGTCCCTCTCAAAATGGTGACAGGAAGTGACATGATGTCATCTCCTCTCACCATTCTGAGAGGGACATCAACGGAAAACAGAGGTATTTGGGGACAGTACAGGGTGCAGACTATTTGAAAGACGTATACATCTTCCTAGACAAGCCTACCAGAGTCTTCAGATCCACAAGAGAGGGCTTTCTCTCAGTCCCACCACCATCATAGGCGCATTTGGTGAGGACATGGGAGAGAGCCTTCTTGGTGGTTGCTCACACTCTCTGGAATTCCCTTCCACAGTAGGCTAGGCTGGTCCACTCCTTGCTCTCAAAAAGACCTTTTTTTAAAGGTCTGAATGTTTTGTAATGTTTTGTTGTAATGTTTTGTTGAAGGAATTAATGTGTAATTGCTTGCAAAGAGCCTCCTAATCGTGTGTCTGTGGACATGTGTGAGTACACATACACGCACTTTATTTTAAACTTTTACAAAACATTAACTTACTTAGAGGCTTTTCTCTCAGCGAATCCCTTACGATTACCTTTGACTGATACCTCAGGGATTGCTGTGTCCACACACTCCAGTATCCCCTTATTTTACCCGGTCTTTTTTACCTCAGGGGTATACTGTACTTAGTTCAAAGTGGCAGCACTTTTCCTGTCACACTTTATTGTGAGGCTTGATTTTCAGCAACCTTTACATTTACCTTGGACAGTTACCTCAGGTTTTGCTGTTACCACTCATTCCAAAAAAACAGTTTTTTAAAAAATGATTTTCTACTGTTTATAAGGTATCATTTTAATGTGATGGTTTTAAACTGTGTTTAACATTTTATTGTGAGGTTTTAGTAGGTTCTTTGGGTGAGTTGCCTTCGGCCCCACTCTGAGAGAAAGGTGACATATAAATGAAATAACTAAAAATACACTAATAAATTTTGGGTTGCTTGTGGGAGTGGGCTGGGGCATCCAACCTAAGACATTCCCCCACTCCTCCTGTGATAAACCTGAACCTAAGCTCTCCTGCAACAAGACTCCTCTCAGCAAATGATCTTACAGTGGCTGCATTGGGCTTTCTCCTTCCTTTTCTGTCCTGGTGATTTTTGGTCCTTCACCTCATTCCGTGGATGTTTCATCCACCTCAGTTGTCCCCTCTTTGCTCCTCATTGTGCAAGATGTCTTTGCTAGCTTGCTTCTCCTTCCTGGTAGCAAATGCAAAGGCCTTTTCCTCTAAGAGGACACTGCTTCCCCATCATCATCATCATCATCATCATCATTGCGGTGAAAATTCAGCTTCCACCTGGGGTGGAGTGTTCCTGTCATTCACCAAGACCGGCTGCTTAGCATGTAAAAGGTGAGGTGGTTCTTTTTCACCTTGCCGACAGGCATTCTGTCTCCTGTGCAGTGATTGGACTGACACTGGCATCGCCTTTGCAGGTTGGAATCCAAGGTTGTGTGCAGAGCTCCAAAGAGAACTGCTGGAAGCATGTAGGTTAGAGAAGACAAAGGAGTTCTTTCAGATGTTGATTGATCAGTGTTTTTTCTAGGGGGTGGGGAGCAAAGTGTTTTGGAAGAGGCTGGTCCAGAATTTAGGGGATTACAGCATCCCCTGTTTTCTGAAATTACTTGGGCCATTCTCCTTGATTTGCCTTATCCCAGGAATTCCCTCCAGTACAGTTTCCCCAAAATCTGGCTTTTCTTTGGCTTAACCTTGAGTCTCTGCCTCCCAACTGCAAGGAAGGCTAAGTTTTAAAGCAAATGCTTGTGTTTTGTCAGTAGTATATGGTGGATGACAGCATACTAATAGCATAAAATAGCAAAGCCTTGGGAATGATTACTGAAGAAAGTCAGGCAAGAAAATGCAAAGGCAGATTTACAGCTGAACATTAAGAGAACAAGACCAATAGGAGTATAGTGTCTAGACCAAGGGAAGTAATAGTGCCACCCTATACTGATTTGGTCAGACCTCACCTGGAATACTGTGTCCAGTTCTGGGGATAACAATTCAAGAAGGATATTGAGAAGCAGGAACGTGTCCAGAGGAGGGCAACCAAAATGGTCAAAGGTCTGGAAACCATGCCCTATGAGGAAGCTGGGTATGTTTAGCATGGAGAAGGGAAGGTTAAGAGATAACATGATAGCCATGTTTAAATATTTGAAGGGATGTCATACTGAGGATGGAGCAAGCTTGTTTTCTGCTCTAGGACATGGAGCAATTGACTCAAACTGCAGGAAAAAAGATTCCACGTAAACATTAGGAAGCGCTTCCTGATGGTAAGAGGTGTTCAGAAGTGGAATGCACTGTCTCAAAATGTGGTGGAGTAACCTTCTTTGGAGGTTTTTAAACAGAGGCTGGATGGCCATCTGTTGGGGATGCTTTGATTGGGAATTCCTGCAGGGCAGAGGGTTGGACTAGATGGCCCTTGTGGCCTCTTCCAACTCTATGATTCTATGATTCTAATGACCACAGATGATTTACATAACTTTAAAGTAGGCGATAAAGACGTGGAAATAGTTCAAGATTTTCCATCCTTGGCTCAATCATTAGCCAGAATGGAGACCACAATCAGGAAATCAAAAGAAGACTAGGACTTGGAAGGGCAGCTATGGCAGAACTAGTCACAATCCTGAAGTGTGAGGATATATAATTGGATACTAAATTTAGGGTTGTCCATGCCATTGTATTTCCCATTTTTATGTTTGGTTGTGAAAGCTGGACAGTGAAGAAAGCTGATAGGAAGAAAATCAACTCATTTGAAATGTGGTGCTGGAGAAGAGTTCTATGGATCCTGTGGACTGCTAAAATAAATGGGGCCTAAATACCCTAAAGCAGTCTTTCTCAACTTTTTTATTGTGGAAGAACCCTTGAAATAATTTTCAGGCCTCAGGGAACCACTGCATAAACATTATTCTATATACTGCTATTGCTTCTCCCCACAATCACAATCTCTTGAGGAACCCCTTGCAACATCTTGGGGAACCCTGGTTGAGAAACACTGCCCTAAAGGAACCAGATCCTGTCTGATCTTGGAAGCTAAGCAGAGTAAGCCCTGGTTAGTACTTTGATTGGAGACTACCAATGAATACCAGTGGCTGTAGGCTATATTTCAGAGGAAGGCACAGGTCAAAATCGCCTCTGAGTATTCCTTGGCTTAGAAAACCCTATGAAATCCATGGAGTCACATCAAGACAGGCAGCTGAAAGTCACCTGCACACACAGCCAACAAGCCCAAACTCTCCCTAGAAGCCAAGATGATTAAATTGAGACTATTGTACTTTGGACATATCATGAGAAGCCATGACTTACTAGAAATGGCAATAATGCTTGGTAGGGTGGAAGGCAATGAGGAAAGAGGAAAACTGTATTGCAGATGGATAGACTCAATCAAGGAAACCACAACAGCCCTGAGTCTGCAAGATGTGAGCAGGGCTGTTAATGATAAGGTAACTTGAAGGTCTCTCATTCACAGGGTCACCATAAATTGAAGTTGACTTGATGGCAGTTAACAACAGGTTCCCCAAAATCTGGTCTTTCTTTGGCTTAACCTTGAGTCTCTGCCTCTCAAATGAAAGTAAGTCTATGTTCTAGAGCAAATGCTTGTATTTTATCACTAATATCTGGTAGTGTTCATGTCAGCAGGGCAGTGAAATAGTAAAGCAACACGCCACAGTGCTGAACTCTCTCCTCCAAATAGTTCTAGCACCTTGGAAACTCCTTTAAAATTTGAAGTAAAACCTGAAATGGGCAGTGGTTCCATTCTTCCGTGGAAACCTCAGAATATGGCCAAGGAAAATAGCTGAGAATTTTGTTCAGGTAGTCTTTTTTTCCCCATGAGGACTTACCAAAATCAGTGGCACTAGGTGGCTTCCATTTCAGCAGGGCAGTAAATCCACTTCAGGTTTTAACTGTAAAGCTATCCAATGTATTCCTAAGGGTTTTCACCCTAACTAGCTTCCTTGGAGTTGAGATGAAACCCTGGAGTGGACTCTCCATTCCATTGACATGGAAATCACCAGTTGCTACTTTCCCAAATCCTTAAATACCTTCACAAATGTAAGAACAACAACAAAAAAAAGAACTTGAGATTAAAAATTTCAGTAGTAGAGAGAAAAAGAAACTCAATACATCTGTTTCAACATCCATTTCTACCTGGAAAGCCTCTGTATGCATGCCATCTTGAATAACATCATGGAATAATGATATGAATAATAATGACTGATTCTAGTCAGCAAGAAAGTTTGGCTGCATCCCAAAGTAATTTCTCCCACCTCTTCCTAATATTACATATTTGAGATGCTTTTTTAAAACTGTTGTGTGTGCGTATATGTGATCTAGTTTAATTGGAATTTTTTTTAAAAAAAACCACAACAACGACATTTTACAGGCTGTTAGTTGTCTAAGTGGACTATGCCTTATGGTATTTAAAAACTGTTTTGCAAACAGCCAAGATATTTTACATATGAGAGAGGGAAAGGTTGCCAAGTTTTCTGTGCACAGGGAAAAAGAATTCTCTCTCTGGTTCTGAGTGTTTCATCTGAATACACTCCGGCATAGCAATGCTGAGCTCTACCACACATCATTGCTCCAATTTTCCGGGGTGCAAGCCCCCCAGCCTTTGCTGATTGGCAATGATGGGAAACTTGGCAGCCTGGATAATGTTGGGTGTTGGAAAAGGGAGATGGTTTTTAATATTTGGTTACAGTTTTCTTTCTTTCTTGGCATCGTGGTCTTTTCTGTTGTGAAATGAACCGCATCTTCCAAGTGGGGAAGTGGGAAAAGCATGCCAGTTTCGGAGGCTGCTGGTTCACACTCCAGAATGCTGTGAACAATGGAATGAGTGTCTTGGGGTACAGCTTGCCAGACTGACCAAAGCTCAGGGCTTGGGGAAGTTGTTGGACTACCAAGACACACACATACCATCCAGCCGCCATCCTGGATGGGTAATTCTGGGAGTGGAAATCCAAAAATGGGACTTTGCCATGCTCTGCCTAAACCTGCCATGAAGGAAATGCTATGAAAGAAAGACATTCTGTTGGAGTTTATGCCTCCCAAAAGATGCACTCAGTGGAACCAAACTAAATATTATTATTTTATTCATTTACATCCCACCTTCCTCTTAATAATAAGACTCAATAAAGACTTAATAATGAGACTCAAAGTGGTCAAAAAGTTATCTAAAAACAATGCAGATTAAAACTATACAAAAGTTTCAATATAAATATATATAACTAGCTGTACCCAGCATAACATATGCCATTAAATAACTCCTCACAAATGGCCAGTAGACCTCACAACAATCCTGTAAGGTAGGTTGGTGGATTTTTAAATGCCCCCCCTTCTCAGTGTTCCACACTTTTCCTGGAATTGCTGAGGGTGACTCACTCTGTTACCCTGCCACCAACGCCAGTTGACTCCCTACGTCCCATCGCAGGTGGCCCACTGCTGCCAGTTGGCTACCTGGGTGCTGTTGCAGCCTGTGACTGGTGAGTGGCTGAGGGAGTGAGAGGAGGGAGGGGCCCTTAGATGCAGACTGAGTGGCATGAGTGGGTTGTAAGGTGGAGAGGGAATTTGCATGTGGGTGGTGATTGGTTGGGTGTGTTTCCTGAGCAGCCAGTCAGCCCACTGAGAAAGGCAACATACCCAAGAGTATATATAGTATATATTAAAAAAATAAAAATAATAATTAATAATGTTAAGACATTAAACATTAAAAATGACATACCAAACTTAAAGCAGCAGTGGGCCACCTGCATTAAAAGCCCACCCCAGCCAGTTTCTCAAAGCCTGGCCACATGATGCTTTGATTGTGTATTCCTGCATGGCAGGGGGGTTGGAGTGGATGGCCCTCGTGGTCTCTTCCAACTCTACAATTCTATGATTCTAAACATGCCTTAACTTGCTGACAGAAGGAGATCAGGGAGGGAGCATTCTAGCACAAGGAGACTGGGTGTTTGAAAAGCTCAAAAGCAGCCTTGGAAGACTGCATGCCATCCCATGGCAATACTTTGCCCATCTCTGGCACTGGGCATCCGGCTAACACACCCCTTGCAGCTGTTTAGCTATAGAGTTCGAACTGTCAAGGCTCTCTCATCTGATGCTCAGAAGTGGAAGCAGCCAAAAGGGCTCAATCTTCTTGAGGACGATAAGGATGACATGTGCAAGGCTACAAAGAGGGATAGCCTTGTAAAGCCTCCGGAAAACAAACAGCCAATATCAATCACAGCTCTTGATGGGCGTAATGGCCAGAGAGATGGTGTCGTATCACCAAGGGAGAGAAATGGGCAGTAAAGAAAATGTACAGCTGGCAAGACAATGTGAGACTGTGGGATTGCCTGTAGGAAAGCCATGGCGAAGGATCTAATCAGTGGTGGCTGGCTGCCATGTTAGCAGAGCAGTGAATCTGCTCCATGGGTTGGTGCAAATGCTAAAGGGCCTCTCCAAGGTACTGGTCCCATTTGGAGGGCAGGATTCAGGACCCTGGAGAAGTGCTTTAGCATTTGAACCAAACCATGGAGCAGAGTCACTCCTGAATTTCTCACCAGCCCTGTTCCAGGCTCCTTTTCCAGGTTTTATTTGATAGGTAGAGCTCTTACACTGACTATGCCAGTCAGAGGATTCTGGGAGTTGCAGTCTAAAGCACAGGTGGCTGGCAGCTCTGATGTCTGTGGGCCGATGAATCTTCTGCAGGTTTTAATCCAGGCTTTAAATGACCTCTCCAAGGTGATGAAATCTCTTCCTAAAGAGAAACAGAAGCCCCTACTTGTTACACTGAGAAAATACTTTGGCTCTTATTTGATTATGTTAGGGGTTGTCTAGACGATGAAAATAATCCTAATAGAATTCACAGATAATACCTTTTGTCCCAACAAGATCCGACTGAGATTTGTGGCTTTTGGAAGGAGGGGGCCCAAAAACTGTGTGGGAAAAGCCACAAGGTTTTTTAAATATTGCATGGAAATGCGTGTTACCACTCGTTTGGACATCTGATGTGCATCGCAGCGCATTCTCAGTGAGGGCGGGAGTGGAACGCTGATTGGTCAGATGTGTGCAGGGGGTGGGCTTGCCAGCAATGAAGTGGCCAGAAGTGCAATGTTGGTATTTCACATTATCAATCATGTGCTTTTATGCTGCACTGCAGTGACCAAACAGCTTTTTTAAGCAAAAGGTTGCAGTTGCGCACCTTTGATTTACAGTTTTAAACAAATATACTGTGTAGTATTGACAACTTGTGGAGAGCAATAATGTGAGTAATTCACTCTCAGCCACCATCTTGATTTGCAGGCATGGCTGTGTGTGCAGTTCAAACACGGATAGCTTCTCATACCAGCAGTTTTGCCAAAGGACCATGGAGACCAATGAATGCTGCTGTGAATTTGCATTAATGTGCAGCAATACACATTATATCTTCTTGTCTAGACAAGCCCTTAGATTAGAAATGTAACTCCGTTTATTCCTCTTTATTTCTAGAGAGGTTCAGCACCATGGACAGCTCCTTTAAAAGTGGCCAAAACCTGGAATGGATACACCACCCCATTGATATGAGAGCCCCTAGCTGTCATTGGCCCAAAGAAAGTAACTTGCCCAATTTCATTATGCTACCCTCAAACCTACATATGCACAGAAGCTGGGATAAGGTCAGAGACTGGTTTTTGCCAGTCCTTGAGCTGGACAGCCAACAGCCCCCTTGATGCAATTTTTTTAATGCTATTTATGAATTAAATTATTGATGATCTCTCCCTTAATTTATTAATGAGCCCAGCTGATCCAATGTCAACAGACCACACTTTGTTTTATGTGACCCACAGTTGTCACCTATGATTTTTTCATGAGCAAGCTGCACCGTTGGGTTTGGTTTCTGATCTGATCATTTAAAGGATCATTATTGACACTGGATTATGAGTGTCAGCCGAAAAGAAGCTTTGTTTATGGAGACTGCGAAAGGAATGCCTCGGTCATGTTTCATTTGTGGCCGATAGGACATCCTGTCTGCAGATGCTTGTTAGCAAAGAGTGTTCAAATACAAAAGAAACACAGACAGAGCCTCACACACACTCACACACTTGCACACACCACGCTTTAAAAGCAAATCCTTTCTTCTCAGCATGAAAGAAAATATAGATCTCTTCTTCTGGCTTGTATTGGAAAAGGTTACTCCGGGGTCTCATTATTTTCATCTTGAGGATACCCAATCTGAACAAATTCACAGGGCAAGAAGAAAATGAGGCATTATTGGCCAGAAATGATAGACTGACAAATTGTATGGAGGCGTCTCTTGAAACAGTGAGCATTATCATCTATTCTAATGAGTCACATTGTCTTATCATGGGGCCAAAGTATGATAGCCTCAGCTTAGTCATTTTGGCATCTAGGGAGAAATCAGGCCCAATTTGGACTTGGACTCATTTATTTGTCTTTTTGGAAATCCCTGGAATCTGTAAGACTCACCTCCAACAGCACATTTAAAATGAATGGACTCTCTTTCTGTCAGCTTGTTTCACTATCCAACTTTCACAACCATACATAGAAATTGGAAATACGATGACACGGATACAAAAGCTGAGAAGCCACTCAGTTCTGGCTTCATGGGGAAGAGGTGGGAATTCCTGGTGAGCCCCAAAGGCCAGATTGGGACACCAGGAGGGCCCAATTCAATCCCAGAGCCTGGTATTTCTTGTTCCTGCTCCATCCTTTCCTGTGCATGGTTGTCCTGTTTAAAGCCAGTGAGTGCCCAGGCGAATGCACCTGTAGTCCTCAAGAACTAGCAGGGAAAAGCCATGTCTGTCCAAAAGGTTACAACCAGAAGTGTGGTCCAGACAGTCCAAGGTTCCAAAAGGAGAAAGCAGTCCTGAGCAGAGAGTCCAGAACCAAGAGGGAGGTTGCTGGAAAGTTAATCCAAAAGTATGTGCCAAAGGTCAGAGAGCCAGGAAGTCAGAGATGTCAGACAGGGTTGCCCAGAGGTTTGGGAGCTGTTGTTCTGCAGCAATGGAAAGGCTTGGGCTGAGTCCAGCAGTTAATCAGCCCAACTGGCTTCATAAGCTTGGTGTCCTTTATTTAAAGTGAAGCAGGGCATTGCCTGAATTTTTGCTCCTTGCACTTTAATGTACATAGAATCATAGAATCATAGAATTGCAGAGTTGGAAGATACCACGAGGGCCATCCAGTCCAACCCCCTGCCATGCAGGAAATCACGATCAAAGCATCCCCAACAGATGGCCATCCAGCCTCTGTTTAAAGACCTCCAAGGAAAGAGACCCCACCACGCTCCGAGGGAGTGTGTTCCACTGCCAAACAGCTCTTACTGTCAAAAAGTTCCTCCTAATGTTGAGGTGGAATCTCTGTTCCTGGAGCTTGAATCCATTGCTCCATGTTCCAATCTCTGGAGCAGCAGAAAACAAGCTTGCTCCATCCTCAATGTGACACCCCTTCAAATACTTAAACAGGGCTATCATATCGCCTCTTAACCGTCTTTTTTCCAGGCTAAACATACCCAGCTCCCTAAGTCTTTCCTCATAAGGCATGGTTTCCAGACCTTTCACCATTTTAGTTAGCCCCCTCTGGACACGCTCCAATTTGTGTACCTCTGCCTACTCCTCCTGATCTGCCCCTCTTTTCTGGAGTGGCTCTGACATGACTGCCAGCCTCCTCTGGCTCCAACTGAGGCCTGTCATTCATCCTGGCTCTCCTCTACTTCATCCCAGAAGGTCTCCTCTGGTTCGAACATGACCATGGGAATGGAGACAGTCATTGGCCCCAGCTGAGCATGGTCTCTTCTCCCCTGCCATGCCGGTCTCTCTCTCTCTGTGTTGAATTTCACTGCCTTGGTTTGCCTTCAGAAGATGATGTAGATGCTGACAGTCACACTACCCTATTTCCCGCTGTGCCTCCAGATAATTGGGCAAAACGGCAAATGTTTTATTAACTGATTTCTCCCTGCTTTGCCTTGTTAGACCTTCCTCCAACCTGCTGTGTCAACAGTGTGTCTGCCAGGCCATAAAGAGACTTGTCAATCAAAGGATTCCGGGCCCCCGCCACCCTCACTCAGGAGACATCATCTTAGCTGGACTCTAATGGGGAGTTGTCTTCCAATCAATCCAGGTTATTCTCTCTCTCTCTCTCTCTCTCTCTCTCTCTTTTGTATTTTATTCCTTCCTGACGTTAACACAATTAACAGCATCTGGTTTAGATTTTGACTAAATATAGGGCTCAAGGCCACTCTGGACCCTTAGTATTTGATATAGACAAATGCACTTGATTTGTAAATATGTTCCTTCCTGTGATAGATGCTGCCCTTCTAGCATGTGTATTTATTTACAGAAAATGGGATTTGCTAGAGGGAAATCTTATTTCTCAGAGGCCACCCGGAACATGCCAAAGCCTGGATCCTTCATTATATTTCTGTAGTATAAATCTACACTACATATTTAACTGCTGGCTGTGCTATACCACCCCATGTTGTCATGCTGTTGTTGTTCACTGCCATCTAGTTGATTTTGACTTATGGCGTCTGTATGAATGAGAGCACATTGTCACCCTATTATCCCTAGCTTTTTAAACAGAGGCTGGATGGTCATCTGTCGGGACTGCTTTCATTGGGTGTTCCGGCATGGCAGAATGGGGTTGGACTAGATGGCCCTTGTGGTCTCTTCCAACTCTATGATTCTAAGATTCTATGATTCCAGCTCTGCTCAGGTCATATAAACTTTTGTGGCTTCCTTGAGTGAGTCTATATGCCTGTAATGCCTCTTTTCCTACTTCCGTCCACCTTGTCAAGCATTATAATCTTTTCTAGTGAGTCATGCCTTCTAATGATATGTCCAAAGTCAGTTTAGTTTAGTTTAGTCCTCTCAGTTTAGTCCTCTTGGCTTCTAGGGAGAGTTCAGGCTTGATTTGCTCTAGGACTCATTTGTCTTTTTAGCAGTCCATCGTAACTGCAGAGCTTTTTTCCAACACCACATTTCAAATGAGTTGATTTTTTTTCCTGTCAGCTTTCTTCATGGTCCGGCTTTCAGAACCATACAAAGAAATCAGAACAACAATGGCGTGGTCAATCCTGACTTTGGTATTCAATGATAATACTACCCTTTTGCTGCAGGGCTATAGTCTACCAGAGATCACATATCTGCAAGTGTAGGCATATAATTCTTGGCTAATTTTGTTCTCAAAGGAAGAAATAAGCAGTTGCAGCAATTTTCTTTTTGCTGTGAGAAAGTCTTGGGAAAATGTGAAGTCAAAGGCTTTCACGGCTGGCATCCATAGATTTTTCTTGGTTTTTTTCCAGGCTGTGAGGCTGTGTTCTGGAAGAGTTTACTTCTGACATTTCACCTGCATCTGTGGCTGGCATCATCAAAGAATGTGCCTTTAGGAACATCTTTTCTGAAGATGCCAGCCACAGATGCAGGTAGAACATCAGAAGTAAACTCTTCTAGAACATGGCCCCACAGCCTGGAAAAAAACCAAGGAAAATCTTGGGAAAATGTGCAGTTTTTGAAGACTATTCACTGTTTGGAACTTATTCTGCATTCAAAAGAAAATCCATTTTCTGGAAATGGGAAACAGCTTTTCTCTGTGCAAAAATATTATTTATTTTTTGTGCAGAAAATGTGTGGAAGAGGCTTGCACAGAAAATAGGATTTTCTATGCAGAAAAAAGCATAGAATAGTAGGACTCCCTGCACACCTAAATAGCATTAGATGTGGTAGGGATTTTCTTTCCCAAGTCTTGCTAGATTTCCCTGAGTGGAAACATTCTAAAGTACCACAATGCTCCTCAAGTTCTTATGTTCCGAAAGGCACTTCAGATTGGACATGGGACCATTTAAATTATTTCCCCCCAATTTTAAAACTAATATTTATCTGTTATTGTTATTTAGAATGGATCAAGCAATACAAGCAATCACAAATACAACACAATCAGAACAAGAGAAGGACAAGTTCTGGTTAAAAGCATGAGTCATCTATGAAATGAAAAAGAGAAAAAGCAATGAGCCAGAAATTACATCCTTCCATCCTTCACAGATAATGTGCACCATAATACTAATGCTATGTATCCTAGATTACACAGTGTATGACATTATTATTATGGTTAACATAATCTATGAATGGAAACCAAACATTGTAAAAAACAAACAAAACCCAGCTTTTATATATGAAGATCCCTGCTTATTAGCATTCAACATTTTTTCCATTTATGTTGGAATCCACAGACTCTTTTCCAAGTTCTCTAAGAATAGTTCAACTGTCCTTTCCCGATTTTGAACAATTTATATTCTGGCAGTAAAATAGAAGTTACCACACTACAATGTTACAGCACTATTATTCCATTTTGACTGCTATGGCTGCCTTCTATGGAATCCTGGGATTTGCAGTTTAGGGAAGCGGCATTTAGAACTCTCAGCCAGATCTTTCTGAAAGATTTGGGAAATTATATAAAAATCTTTCCAACAATTGTTGGAAATGTAAAAATTCAAAAGGCACATACTTTCACGTTTGGTGGAGTTGTGAAAAAATTAGGAGCTTTTGGGAAAAGATACATAGTACAATTGGTAGAGTTCTAAAAATAAAATATGGGTTAGATCCAGAAATATATCTATTGAAAATGCTCCACAGTATAGACAGCGACAGAAAGAAAAAATATAGAAGAGTAATATTATATGCAATTATTGTTGCTAGGTTGGTGTTGGCTAAAAAATGGAAGAGTGAAGACATACCTACAATTCAGGACTTGATTGATAAATTACAGGAAATGTATGAAATTGATAAATTATCAATAATGATAGATGAGAGCAAAACTATGGGAGATATGCAGGTATGGGAAGAAGCATCTCTGTTATGGAAAGTGAACACTGGTGGTGATAAAGGAGGTTTAGAGAAACATGTTGGAAATGATTAACAAAATAGAAGAATGAGAAGCAGAAGATGGGGAAGGATATAGGAAAGATGATATAAAGAATAATGTAATTATTATACCCAAAGGAAAATAGGATGATGGAAGTCATTATATATTTGTTTGTATAGTGTTTAATGCAGTTGTTAAATTGAAAAAAATGTCTTTGTTTATGTGTTTTCATGTGTTTTATTGATGTGTGATATGATATAAATAAAATATTTTTTTAAAAAAAGAATGCTCAGCCAGAGAGCTCTTCGGCTTCACTAAACTACAAACCCCAGAATTCCACAAGAGGCAGCCCTAGTAGTTAAAATGGAATAATAGCACTATAACAGTGTAGTGTGATATACTGTAACTGTTCACCATTGATGCACAATAAAAAAGCAAAGCAATAGCCAGAGAGGTGCTTATACTTTGGTTGGTAATTTTACATATTTTCTCAAATACTTTAATTACCAAATAAAAACTCGGGGACACCCCCACCATATATGGAGATATATGAATCTGGGGCCTTCATGGTGCAAAATCAGTGCTCTACCAATGAACTACAGGTGTTTACCCATCCAAGCACTAATGAAACATGATCCTACCTACTTCTTCCTCTGGTGTGTGTGTGTGTTAGAGAAAGACATTGACCATTTCCCTTCCCCACTTCGCTTTCTTTCTTTTGGAAAACCCCTCTTTCTCCCTTGTCCTCTTATCAACTCTTGAGCCTCAGGTG
This sequence comes from Gambelia wislizenii, assembly GCA_030847615.1. Taxonomy (NCBI): domain Eukaryota; kingdom Metazoa; phylum Chordata; class Lepidosauria; order Squamata; family Crotaphytidae; genus Gambelia; species Gambelia wislizenii. The sequence continues at coordinate 5,021,638 of JAUMIR010000012.1, forward strand.
GCTTAGATCTTAAACCTACAATCCCCTGCCATCACTGCTCTGTAATTCCTCCACACCTTGCAATCACAACCTGGTTCTTAACCCCCCCCTTTTTTTTTCTTTGTGAATTTGCTTAGCTGGGTTAATATTTCCTCATTCTGAGCTGCATTACCTAGTTTTCTGTGTTATCCATTTACTGTTTGCCGTTTATGAAGCCCTGCCATAATATTTGCTATTCCCCCATGCAATCATTCTGTATGCTTTGATTCTTGCACGTTCAATAAAATTCTCCTTTAGATAGCTCTGCATCAGTGTGGGTTGTTGAGTCCAATCTGCCAAGGACACCCTACTACCAAGGTTAAAAGATGCCTCAGAGGCATGTATACTCTGAACACGCATGAGTTAACACACATGTGCTCTGAGAGCATACCTGGTAACAGTGAATCACTGCTCCAACTTCCTGGAAGTTAGACGCCACCATCTTGTTACCCAATGGGAGGATTCCCAGAGAGAGGGAGGACATATTTGCCCTCATTCTGTTTGGCTTCAGGGTGATGCCATGTGTTCCACCTCTCACTCTAGGGATCCTGAGAAAAGAAAAACGCTAAGCTGTGGAGAAATGTTGCTGCTCCTAGAGATAAATTTGCCACCAACTTTATTCCCTTTTGTCCCCTCCCAGCTGCTCAAAGTGACATTGCAGCCCTTGAGCAGAGTTCGGGCAAAATCAGAGGGGAGAATTTGGCTCAGGCCAAATAAAATATAAATGAACAATGCATACATCTTGCAAGGCAGCCATTCTGCTATCTCACCTCAAAACCCTGTACCTTAACAAATGTGAACCAAAGACATCAAACAATGCAAGAAGCAGTTTGTCTACTGGCATCATAGGAGTATAGGGAGAGCAAAGGAATGCAGGAGCTGATCAAACTCCCACCAGTGTGTGAAGTCGCAGGCTTTCATGGCTGGCATCCATAGATTTTCCTTGGTTTTTTTCCGGGCTGTGAGGCCGTGTTCTGGAATAGTTTCTTTCTGATGTTTCGTCTGCATTTGTGGCTGGCATCTTCAGAGAATGGTTGTGTAGGTGTGTGTATGGAGTTTATATGCTGTGAACCCCTGTTGGGGAGGACATGTAAATTTGTGTAATTGAATGGTTAGTTTCTGGGTATAGAAATGCAAGGCTCGTTAGTGTCTGTCTGGCTGATGGGCCGTTATCTGCTGGACTCCCCCTGTCCCTGGGTGGAATTCTTTTGTAAGTGTTGAGTTTTGATTCTATTGTATTGCAAAACTGGAAGCCAGATTTTGTTTACTTTTAAGGTTTCTTCTTTCCTGTTGAAGTTGTCCAGGTGTTTGTGGATTTCAATAGCTTCTCTGTGCATTCTGACATGATAGTTGTTGACCTGGTCTAGAATTTCTGTGTCCAGGTTGTTCTGTGTCCAACATTTTGTGTCCAGGTTGGTTTATCACATGTTCTGCTACTGCTGATTTTTCTGGCTGGCCCAGTCTGCAGTGTCTCTCATGTTCCTTGATTCCTGTTTGCACACTGCATTTAGTGGTCCCTATGTAAACTTGTCCACAACTGCATGGTATGTGGTAAACTCCTGCAGCTGTGAGAAGGTCTCTCCCCAATAGGGGCTCACAGCATATAAAGAGTTGCCCTAGGATGGCACCATCAACTACAACAGTGAGTAGTTCACCACCTCCACCACCATTGAGAGAGCCAGGGAGGTGGAGTGGTTTGTGTGTTGGACTAGGATGCTGGGAGACCAGGGTACAAATCCCTGCTCAGCCATGGAAACCCCCTGGGTGACCTTGGGCAACTCACAATCTCTCAGCCATAGAGAAAGGCAAGGGCAACCCCCCTCTGAACAAATTCTGCCAAGAAAACCCTGTGATAGGTTCACCTCAGGGTTGCCATAAGTCAGAAATGACTTGAAGGTACACAGCAACACACTCTCTCTGGCTTTTCTTTGCAAATGAAGATTCAGGAAGGACTCATCCCATGCTTTCTGCAAGCACACTGATGACTAAAAAGGCCACTCCCAGATAAACAAGGCCGGTTGCAGAAAGCACAGCAGAAGGTCTCCTTGGGTGATGTTTCCGGCTTGTGATTCTTTCTGCATTGCAACAACAGCAACAAGAACCAGTGGACTCTGCATTTGGTTTTATTATCCATATTTTTTAGCTTTTTTTCAAGTTGGGCAGGTTCATGGTGGTATGGATAAGGCCAAACCACCACATTTGGGGGGCATTTTTAATAAAGGTTTAATAAAGGGTGATGTTGAGGCACTTTCCCCTCATTTTATTTTCAAAAAATAGAGGTCCAGGTTCTTTGGGGCATTGTTAGGAACTGGGGTGGAGGGTGGGGTCTACATATGGCTCATATGCCACATTTCTCCTTCTCTGTTGTAAGTCAATCTTCCTTAATCTGTTACCCTCTTGCTGCATTAGACCACAACTCCCATTTTCCCATACCATGGCCACATTCTCTAGGGCAGGATTGGGAATCTTGCATCTCTCTAGATGCAGCTTCACTATACCTCCCAACATTCATTGCCATTTCCTTTACTAGCTAGGATTGCTGGCATTTGTGTTGGGATATGTAGTTGCGATCCTATAAGCTGACTTGTTTAACTGTTGAAAGGGTTAACTGATAGAAGTAAATAGAATCTGTGATGTAATTTCCTATTCCAATGTGAATGGCTTTCCAGAGGGAAGAGGTGTGTCCAGGTACCTTCTTTGCTCTGGAGAGACAGACACGAGGTAACATTATGATTTCATAGAGACAACAGCTCTGGGAAAGAGCTCCCACATATTTTGTTTTTAATATGTAGTTTTTCAGTTATATTTTGTTAGTTTAGTCTACACTTTTTGAGTTGCTGCTGATATACAATGAGATATGCATAACAAACTGTTTTTCTACTTTTAAACTACTTTTGAGTTTTGGGGGTCTTTTCATGCTATAGAGTGGGGCTGTGTGCTTGGGTGGATGGCTATAAAAGAACCTGCATGCTTGGAATCAGTATGCATTTCCTGTGTATGTATTTTTAAACTCAAATGTTTTCATCAGCACTGTCTACATACAATCCTAAATATACACTTGACTGACTACGTGACAAATGTTGCTGTCCTTGAGCAAGCAGGGATCACCAGCATTGAGGCCATGATATTGAGAACACAGCTGCGCTGGGCAGGCCACGTTTCTAGAATGGAGGACCATTGCCTCCCCAAAATAGTACTCTACGGTGAACTCACCATGGGTCAGCATAACAGGGGTGCTCCAAAAAAGCAATACAAGGATTCCCTGAAACAACATCTCAGGGTAAATTGATCACCAACAATGGTCCGCCCTGGCTTCACATCGGGAGGCATGGAGATGCACTATCCACAATGCTGCAGCCTTATTTGAGAACTCACGCCGAACAAGTCTTGAAGAGAAACGACAACGCAGAAAGAATCACAACCCAGAAACATCACCCAAGGAGACCTTCTGTTGTGCTTTCTGCAACTGGACTTGTTTATTTCAGATTGGCCTTTTCAGTCATCAGTGCGGTTGCAGAAAGTGCGGGATGAGTCCTTCCTGAATCTTCATTTGCGAAGAAAAGCCAGAGAGATTTTTAAACAGAAACTCTGCTGATAAGACTGTGTTTTCTCAAGGGGGTTAAAGCCAACTGTTCTTTGGTGTCAGTTTTGCAAAGGTATCCTCAAGTAAAACACAGGAGATAACAAGTTTAATACTTCCCATTAATTTGTCCTCCAACAGTATCCAGAGAGTTGCCTCACATTCTCACTTGTGATCTGGGTACAGGTGTGAAAGGAACTCTTGTTTAACTCATCTGAAGGGAGACCCAGTTGAAGGGCACAATATTACCTGTTCTCAAAACCATCGTCATAGGTACATCTGGTGTGGACTTAAATCATAGAATCATAGAATCATAGAATTGCAGAGTTGGAAGAGACCACGAGGGCCATCCAGTCCAACCCCCTGCCATGCAGGAAATCACGATCAAAGCATCCCGGACAGATGGCCATCCAGCCTCTGTTTAAAGACCTCCAAGGAAGGAGACCCCACCACGCTCCGAGGGAGTGTGTTCCACTGCTGAACAGCTCTTACTGTCAAAAAGTTCCTCCTAATGTTGAGGTGGAATCTCTGTTCCTGGAGCTTGCACCCATTGCTCCGTGTTCCAATCTCTGGAGCAGCAGGAAACAAGGCTGCTCCATCCTCAACGTGACACCCCTTCAAATACTTAAACAGGGCTATCATATCGCCTCTTAACCGTCTTGAGAAAAGGCCTTCTTGGTAGCTGCTCCCAGGCTTTGAAACTCCCTTCCAAGAGGGGACTGGGCCTTGCAGAATTCTGCTGCATTGTCTAATCTGTGTTTAGTTTGTTGGTCATTTTTAATGGTTATGTTTTTAAACTGGTTCTTAATTTTATTGAAAGTTTAATTACACTTTTAACTTTTGTATTTGGTATATTTTTAGGGATGGATCTTTGAACTGTTGCAAGCCCCCTTGAGTCCCATACTGGGGGGGGGGGGAGTGGAACAACGAACTGAGACTAAACTCTCTGAGGTTTCTACCTCCAACAAAGGTGAAACTTCTCTTTTGGACTATAATTGGCTAGGTTTTACCTATACAGCACCTAAAAGTTGTTTCCAGATGGAGTAGTACAGACACTTCTTGAAAGAATCAATGCTCTTTCCCTACACAAAGGGAACCATGGCTTCACAGAGGAACAGGGACATGCTAGATGCCAGAGAGGTTGCCTCATTGCTGGAAAAGGATTTAAATGTTACCATCTTTTGTCTCAACTCCATACGGTCAGGAAGTAGGAGCGGCCTTTGCCTGTATGAGACCCCTCATCTGAACAACAATGCAAGGAATTAGCTAACACACATGCAGTGCAAGGAAACTGCATTGGAAACTGCTTAATGCAGTGTATATGTGTACATTGCTATTGCTTAAAACAGTTTGTAAGCCGCTCTGATAGCCTTGTGACTGAAGAGCAGGGTATAAATAAATAAATAAATAAACAAATAAATATAAAGGAACTTCTGAAACAGCATGTAGGCCTGTGACTCCAGTGTCATCATAGAATCATAGAGTTGGAAGAGACCATGAAGGCCATCTAGTCCAACCTGCTGCCATGCAGGAATACACAATCAAAGCATTCCCAACAGATGGCCATCCAGCCTCTGTTTAAAAACCTCCAAAGAAGGAGACTCCACACACTCCCAGGCAGCCCATTCCACTGTCAAACATCTCTTACTGTCAGGAAGTTCTTCCTAATGTTTAGATGGAATTTCTTTTCCTATAGTTTGAGTCCATTGCTCTGCATCCTAGTCTCTGGAGCAGCAGCAAACAAGCTTGCTCCATCCTCAGTATGCCATCCCTTCAAATATTTAAACATGGCTATCATGTCACCTCTTAACCTTCTCTTCCCGAGGCTAAACATACCCAGCTCCCTAAGCCACTCCTCATAGGGAATGGTTTGCAGACCTTTCACCATTTTGGTCACCCTCCTCTGGACATGCTGCAGCTTGGCAACATCCTTCTTGGAATTGTGGTCAGTTTTCTATATTTATTTTTGAACATCTTTTGCCTGATGAAGAAGCCAGTAGAACTTCAAAAGTTTGCATCATATGTTTTGCCTTTGGTTGGCCAATAAAGTTATCGCTTTTTTGTGGAGTAATAGTAGTAGTAGTACTTGGAATAGTCATCTTGGCCTGCAATAACACAGAAACTTCCCCCTGTATATTGGCTTGCATTGTTTCAAATAAACAGAGGCTGGAGGCCACAACAACAGCTCTGGAGGGTTACTTGTGGCCCACAAACCAGTTTCCCTATTCCCAGCCAACTGCAGGCGGTTGGCTGAGCTGCCATTTGGAGCTATCCAAGGAGGCATCTGGCTGTAGCTGCCTGTCCCTTCCTCTGCTCTCCTGTCACACACACACTCTCTTCTGTTGACTACCCCCTGCTCCAGCTGGCAGCTAGCCTTCTGCCCACATGTCCAGCCAGGAGTTGGGGACTGTGCCCAAATGGCCTCAACACAATCCCCTCCTTGTCTGCCAATCACAGTGTTGCGAGTTCAGTGCCACTCATTTCAGCCATATGGAATGTCCTTTCTGGGTCTGTGTTATTAAGCTAAATAATTTTTTTTAAAAAAAATCTGGGTTGCCAGATGTTGTTTGGAGAAGTGCCACCATGCACTCCCTCTCATTATATCCCTTAGTTTTATTAGATTTCTCTTCCTTTCTCAGGCCTGTGCACCTTTTAATCCCAGGTTTCTTTTTAAAAAATCCCAGTTTGACTGGAGAGAGGCAGCGGAATCCCTATCTGGTTTGTGTCCTTTTGTTTGTAGCTCAGCAACCTGTCAATCTCACTGTTCTTTTAGTGCTGTGGTTAATGCTCCAAAAAGTACAACTTTGCTTGGAATGATCGTTCCACATTCAGTTTGGATGTGTTTTGGAAACTTCTTCAAAATATACATGAGAGAATGCCAGATCGTTAATTTCCTAAAAGGATCGGAGTAATGGAGAGGAAAGAAATCTTTTATTCCAGAATTCAAATGCCTATTAAAGTGTTTCACTTTCTCTTGGCTCGCATTTCTATCTGCCATTTGTCGCTGTATCTCAACATATATGAATAAACCCTGATGAAAAATATGGATGAACTGGAAAATGTGGGGGGGAGCATTATTCATGTGAAATCTCACTCAACTAATCCCTGCTTTATTTAGGCTATTTGCTTCTCAAAGAGATGCCTTTGTCCATTTGCTGCAGCTAGAATAACAGAGCAGGAATAATTCTCGGATAGGTTCTGAGGTGACCTTATCTGTTGGGATTTACCTTTCACATGTAAATACAGGCTTCTGAATGAATGCATCTCCACACTCCTTTGCATGCTTATATTGGGATGCAATATTTGGATCCAAGGACACACAATCCTCCTTCCTTCCCTGCACCATCAGACTGTGGATAACATCAACAATCCTTAGAAGTACAAAATATCTATAAGTCCTTACATTTGTATCTTCCACAGTACTCTTGTAAATACATATCTCACGATTCCTATACTAATGGTCTCTTCTCTTTCTTTCTCAGAGAGTGAGAGACAGAGAACATGTGTGTGTGTGTGTGTGAGAGAGAGAGAGAGAGAGAAACAGAGAGAGAGGGGAGAGAAGAGAGGAGCTATTCACCCATGTCAGTGCGGTGCTGAATCTGCTCTGAGTTTTAGGCTGCATCTGCACTGCAGAAATAATCCAGTTTGACACCACTTTAACTGCCATGGCTCAATGCTATGGAATCCTGGGACTTGTAGTTTGTTGTGGCACCAGAGCTTTCTAACAGAGAAGGCTAAATATCTCACAAAAACTACAAATCCTAGAATTCCATAGCATTGAGCCACGGCTGTTAAAGTAGTGTTAAACTGGATTATTTCTGCAGCACAGATGCCACCTTAGTCTGAACTTTAAAGGAACTGGCCAAGGTGCTGAACCTATTTTGGGAGAGTGTTCAGCATCTTGGCTATCTCTTTAAAATTCAGACTAAAGTGCACCACAGATTCACTGTCCCACTGAGACTGGAGCCAAGAGCTCTCACAGGTCCATTGTCACCTATGGCTATTAGACTAGTGCTTAAAACAAGGTTGGCATGACTTCTGAATCACAGAATGCCTCCTTCTGTGTTTGAATTATGGAGCAGGAGATGGGAGGCCATGACATAAACCACAACACCTTCCAACTCCTACCTAGTTTTACTTAGAGAATAACACCTGTTGTTCAGGAAAAACAACAGCTTGAAGATTTATTACCAAAGACAATAAGGACTTTCCTTCTCCATTGGCTCCTGCAATTTGAACCCTGGTCTACCTGATCCAGTCTGGTGGTAGAACAGTCACATACTAGAATGAACTGTGGCACTTCTGTTTATGGAGCAGGGGACAATGCTTTTTTTAAAAAAAAAATCCTGCTTTTATTATTAGCTCTCTGCAACTAGATAACCAGCATCTTGGTAAACAATCAAGTCATAATCTCCCTGGTTCCCTAGATTTTGACCTGCAAGGCTTGGTATTTTTGCTATGGGAGACTATTTTAAAGCTAGACTATCCAACCTCAACTGAAGAGAGGATGAACTGAACTGAAGTACATCCCAGATCTTCACTATTCTACCACTTTATTCTGTGGCATAAGTGTGGACTCAGTTGATTTTGGATACTAGAGAGCCTAGAATTATCTAGATTAAAATTACAATGATAGCCTTACAATTAATACAATAACTAGCTGTACCCAGCATAACATACACCATTGTAGTAGACTTGAAAGGTTCACACAGTTCAGCTACATGCTATTATTTTAGGAAAAAATATAGCATTATTTTACATGTGGGTGGTGAGTGGCTGAGGGAGTGAGAGGAGGGAGGGGCCCTTGTGAGGCTGGGGGTGTAGATGCAGATTGAGTGGCAGGAGAGGACTGTGAAGTGGAGAGGGAATTTGCAAGTGGGTGGTGACTGGCTGAGGGAGTGAGAGGAGGGAGGGGCCTTGTGAGGCTGGGGGTGTAGATGCAGATTGAATGGCAGGAGAGGATTGGGAGGTGGAGAGGGAATTTGCATGTGGGTAGTGACTGGCTGGGTATGTTTCCTAAGCAGCCAATCAGCACACTGGGAATGAAAACATACCCAAGCATTTTATGTAGCTAGATTGTAATTGTGATATTATTGATCCTCCTCTTCCTGACTTTGGTATGGATTTATGGAAAGATGTTCTTATGCAAGGTTTTTTTTATGCTTATGTACTTTTGAAGCTAACTCTCACACACACATTAAAGAATACAAAATGAGAGAGAATTTGAGAGAAAGAGATTTTGATTTCTAGATTTTACTCATAGACCACACTTTCCCTGGAGTGTACCACAAACAGCCATTCAATGCAAGTTCAATCACTCAAGAGTTAGCACTGCACTGAGTGCTCTAACTTTTCTAAAACTAGGTCTTTATACCTAGCGGGAATTGAATTTCCAGTTTGGCTGATATGGACGTCACCATGTTACTTCTTTCTTTTGCTTAAAGCCAGAACAGCAGCTACATGGTTCAATTAAAAGGCAAAGGACAATTCATTCCATGCTGGAAATGTTTTTGCCTTTAGTGGACAACTCAGGTTGGCCCAAGGGCCAAATATTCTGCCCCTAGGATCTCCCAGGAGACACACAGAGTACAAAGAATTCCAAAAAGTAAAGACAAAACCCAAGACCCTTTCTGGTTTTGAAAAAAACGAGTGTTAGTTGCAACCTATTTAATAAGTGAATGGCCTCTACTAGAGGCTCCCAAGAGAGGCGATTATGAATTGTCCTTTGGGGAGGGGGGAGAGAAAGAATGGTCAAAGTGGTGGTCTATGGACCAGTGCTGGCCCATGAGCCATCAGCCGCTGGTCTCTGCGGAGTTTCCTAGAAAGAGATACAATTGTAGCTAATGGGCATAAATATGGTACTGGTCCCCGGCACATTGGAAAAAAGAAATTACTGGCTCTCCACATCAGATAGTTCCAGAAACACTGGTCTGGGGAATTTGGAGGAACTCCAGTGGTATGGAGATAATCCAGTCTCAGAGCCTCAGTTTGCCTATAGGGAGAGAGATAGGTCATTGAGTTTTGCCTACCTCCAGGTGTAACCTGATAACACCACACTTGAACAAGTTCTTCAAAACCTCAGCCTCCAGTTTGGGACTTTAGTAACTATAGACCCCATGGCTATAAGTCCTAGGGTTTCCTCTTGGTTCACAGGCAGTGGCTGCTCCCCATGGCTGTAGAACTCCTTTCCATGGGAAATCCAGTTGGTCTGCTCTCTTTCTGCTGGCAGGTGAAGACCCTTTGATGCTGGCAGACCTTTGAAATTTAATTATACAACATTAGTGTGTGTGTGTGTGTGAGTGAGTGAGTGAAGTGATGTGATGCATTTTTATAGTGTGTTGGTAATTATGTTTTACATGTGTTTTAACTATTTTTAACCATTCTAAAAAATGATAGCAATATTATTTAATTATTTTTTTAACATTTGTAAAAATAAGATTTTAACTTTTATCTTTCTTTGAATTACTGTAAGCCACCTTGGATTCCATCCTGGGAGAAAAGTAGGGTATAAATTCACTAAATAATAAATAGAAATAGAAGACTTAGCCAGGATCATTTATTCCACTTTTCTGTTTGCCTCCCCAACCCAAAGTTTGTAATGCTTAGTATATTAAAGAATCATAGAATCATAGAATCATAGAATTGTAGAGTTGGAAGAGACCACAAAGGCCATCGAGTCCAACCCCCTGCCACGCAGGAAATCTTGATCAAAGCATCCCTGACAGATGGCAATCCAGCCTCTGTTTAAAGACCTCCAAGGAAGGAGACCCCACCATGCTCCGAGGGAGTGTGTTCCACTGCCGAACAGCTCTGACTGTCAAAAAGTTCCTCCTCATGTTGAGGTGGAATCTCTGTTCCTGGAGCTTGCATCCATTGCTCTGTGTTCCAGTCTCTGGAGCAGCAGAAAACAAGCTTGCTCCATCCTCAGCGTGACACCCCTTCAAATATTTAAACAGGGCTATCATATCACCTCTTAACCGTCTTTTTTCCAGGCTAAACATACCCAGCTCCCTAAGTCTCTCCTCATAAGGCATTGTTTCCAGACCTTTCACCATTTTAGTTGCCCTTCTCTGGACAACTAACTGTGTATGATGATATTTTGGTGGTCTAAGAAAGGTGTCCCCTGCCACGGCTGACCCTGCGTAGCTTAGCTTGTCATTTTTGGTTACCCTAATACCCTAAAGGCACCAGATCCCATCTAATCTTGGAAGTGAAGCAGGATCAGCTCTGGTTAGTATCTGGATGGGAGACCACCAACAAATCCCAGGTGCTGTGTGCTCTATTTCAGAGGAAGGAACTAGCAAAACCACCTCTGAGGATTCTTTGCCTAAGAAAAACCCTATGAAATTCATGGGGTCACCATACATCGACAGGCAACTTCAAGGCCCATAAATGGACAGTGGTTCATAACCTTTTCTTTACCAGGAACCCCCGGTACAACTTTTGTTGCCGTGGACCCCCAAGACATAACTCAGGATTTAAAACCCTAACAACAATTAATTAATTAATAAATAATAATAATAATAATAATAATACATTTACACCATCCATTAAACCATCCCTCAGAGGTAGTGGAGGGAAGAGCAGACTTTTCACCTACTTTTTGCTGCAGATTTGTGGCTGGAGTGGGTTAAATGGCAATGTGCAGGCCAAGCCAGCCAGCCAGGCTTTGCCTTGGCTCTTGTCATGGGGCCACTCCACTGCAGGGAGGAGGTGAGCCAAGCAGCCTTCAAGCCTTCCCAGACCCCCTGTGAGGACACCGTGGACCGCTGGGGGTCCCTGGACCACAGGTTAGGAACCACTGCACTAGGAAATTTATAGGGTCTCCATAAGTTGACAGGCGAGTTGAAGGCACACAAACACACACAGGTAGGAAAGGTATGAGCACAGAATGGACCTGGCTGGTCTTATGGAGCTGTCCAGCACTTGGATGCTGAATGCCAATGCCCTGTGAATGTGGCCTTTCCTCCCCCACCACTTCACCAGTGGAGATAAACACATAACCATCTGTTGGATATCCCCCCTAGCTTGCTGTAATGAGTTTATAGGGCTTATCAGGCCTGACCTCCAGGGAGGGAGGAAATAAATCAGGCATTCAGCAGCCCACCTCTTAAAACCAGCTCTTCATCCCCCTTCTGACACACAAATTGCAGCTCTTGAATTTTACATCCAGAACATTGCAAACAGCGTTAAATATTTATTCCCTCTTAAAGAAGGGCTGGGGAGAAGCACCTTCGGGGAAATCATTGTCTTCTCCCACGCCCCACCATCGCAAATTACTTTGTGGGTGTGGGTGTATACTCAGAAATAAGATCTTACCTTCTTGAGGTCCCCCTCCAGGCTGCAAATGGATCCCTGTACAATCATGACCATCAGTTATTGATTGGATCACCACAATTCAAGAAGGATATGAACAAGCTGGAATGTGTCCAAAGGAGGGAGACCAAAATGGTGAAAGGTCTGGAAGCCATGCCCTATGAGGAGTGGCTTAGGGAGCTGGGTATGTTTAGCCTAGAGAAGATTAAGAGTTGACATGATAGCCATGTTTAAATATTTGAAGGGATGTCATACTGAGGATGGAGTAAGCTTGTTTTCTGCTGCTCTGGAGACTAGGACAGGGAGCGATGGACTCAGACTCCAGGAAAAGAGATGCCACCTAAACATTAGGAAGAACTTCTTGGCCTAGAGCTGTTCAGCAATGGAATGTGCCACCTGGGAGTGTGGTGGAGTCTCCTTTGGAGGTTTTTAAGCAGAGGCAGGCTGGCTGTCAGGAGTGCTTTGATTGTTTATTCCTCTTGGCTTTGGGGAAGAAATGAGGTTCAAAACAGAGAGGGGGGTGTTGTTCACACGAGCAGGAAGAACTGGGCTTTCCTCGGTCACCTGTTCTCTCTGGTTCCAGAGCTCTCCCCCCCACACACACCACCACCACCAACCACACAGCCTCCCAGGCTATTAGAGAGAGATCAAGTCCCCTCTGCCCCCTCCCTCCCTTTGAGAAAGTAGGTTGTTGCTCGCCAAGGCTCCCAGAAATGAATCACTGTCCTCTCCCAGGAACCAATGCGCATGTCTACTTCAACAAACACAACATAAGAACAACAACAAAGTAATAATAACGGAGTGAGCATCATTAAGAACCAGAGGGGGGGAGGGGTGCTCAGGAGTGAGAAAGAGACCCAACTGCATGAGCAGGTCTTCTGAGCTGACCGTAGTCTTGAGCTCTTCTCATAAATCTGCTTCTGAGCATGAAGAGATCCCTTGAAACCTCAAAGTCCAGCCAGCCCTCCAGGAAGCCTACAAACTGGCATTTAGTGGTAGATTGCTCCTGAACATGGAAGTTCTAGAGATTATCTTGGTTATGAATATAAGATGTGTCCCTGGGGATCAGACCAAGAATGTTGACATCCCATTTTCCACAGTGGCCAACTGGAACTCACTGGGAAACCCATAAGCAGGGTCTGAAGGCCATGATCTTGACCCTGACTCAAATGGGATTCAGCAGCGCAGTCCCTGAACCATTGAGATGTCAGCTCCAATGATTGCTCTGGAAGGTTTTCTAAGTGAACTACAATTTCTGCACAGTTGTTGAATACATCAGTGGGTCATATCCTGGAGTCCAGGATCCCAGAGGTCAACAATGTCCTCACTGGGTGTCCTGCGAAGGTTTGAAGGCTGCTCAGCCCACCTCCTCCTTGCAGTGGAGGGGGCCACGTGACAGGAGCCAAAGTAAAGGCTGGCTAGCTTGGCTTGCACATTGCCATTCAGTCCACTCCAGCCACAAACTTGCAGGACGAAGCAGCAGAAAAGTCTTCCCTCCCCTTCCAGTGCCTCCGAGTGAAGGTTTAATGTATGGTGTAATTGTATTATTATTATCATCAGGCATTGTTATTATTATGATGATTTTAAATCTTGAGTTAAGTCTTGGGGGTTTGCAACCACAAAAGGAGGACCCTGGTAAAGAAAAGGTTAAGAATCACTGGAATAGATCTCTCTCCGTCTTTCTCTCTCGCACACAGGGTAGCTGAAAGGCTTCCACTAAAGAAAGAACTACCACTAAGTTGCTTTGCCCACCATCCGCCAACATTGCTTTTTTTTAAAAAACAGGGGCCAAAGAACCTCCTTTGACTGAACGGCCTCGGAGGGCTGGTGGCTACTAGCTATATCCCAGAGGGGGGCGTTTTAGTTTCTGCTCCGCTCTGGCAGCTGAGGAAGGCGAAGGAATGGGAAGCTGGCTGGGTGGGTGGGCGCTATTTCCGAGGCCTTTGCTGAGCTGCCTCCTCGTAACACCCCCCCTCCCCGTTTCGTCGGAACGATAAGTAAATAATTAAATACGTATATACGTGTATATAAAATAATACATATCTATAGTTGTCCCTCTGTATCCACGGATTTGGTATCCACGGCTTGAAAATATTCTTTAAAAAAATATCAGTCTAAAAGGCAAGCCTTGATTTTGCCATCTTATATCAGGGACACCATATTGCTATGCATATAATAGGACTTGAGTATTCACGGATTTGTGTATCCACGGGGGGGGGGGTTCTGGAACCAAACCCCAGTGAATAGGAAGGGACAACTGTATACACACACACACACACACACTTTCCCCAAAGTTTCCAAAGGGCGGCGAAGGAAAAGACTCAGGAGGGGAGGAGAGCTCTCTAGCTACTGCTTGGAAACTCCCTTCCATTCTCTGTCTCCCCCCACCCCCGTCGGCTCTGTCTCTTCTCCCCTCTCTTCTCCCTTCTCCAGGAAGCCCAGCCAAGGCCTGGTGGAAAGAAGACCCCCGCCCCCCCTAAAATATCAAAGTTTCCAGAGACTCCCTGGAAGAGCGATTGATCGAATAGGCTCTGGAAAGAAGGCAAGGCGAGAGGAGGGAAGGAAGGAAGGAAGGAAGAAGGAAAGCTGGGAAAGGGGAGCGGAGGGTGGGTGGGGATTCCTCTCCCCCCAGCCCACCCCAGCCTTGCAGGGCTATTCCTGGGAAGCCTCCCTGGCTCCTGCCTCGGCCGTCTTTCCCCAACCAGCCGCCGAGAGACGCTTCGCCGAAGTTCCTTGGAGCTCCCGGAATCGCGCAATCGCGGAGAGACACACACGCCCTCCTTTCCTTTCCTTTCCTTTCCTTTCACACACAGCCCGATCCCCCCGGTCTCGGGTCCCTCCCCTCCCTCCCCCCATCCCACCCCACCCCTCCTCTCCGGACGCCTACATTAAACCTTGGATCGCGCTGGGCGCAAGACCGAGCCTGGCTGGCTCCCTTGGCTGGCGTGTGCGCGCCTCTCCAAGCAGCTCCACCGCCCGCCCTCTCCTCCCCACTCCCCCACCCCACATCTTTGGGGCCTTTCCAACAGCGGGAGAAAGAAAGCGAGGAGCAGACTTGCAAGGAGGCGGAGAAAGAGAGAGGGAAAGAGATTGAGAGAGAAATCAGGATTAACTCCCCCCCCCCACTCTCCAGCCACCGCCTTCCAGCCCTCTCGCTTCTGGGATTTTTGGCAAGGCGAGGCCAGCCCCAGAGCGCATCCCCGTGCCCTTTGGGGTGAGCCAGCCCCCCGAGCGAGAGCTTTGGAGAGAGCAAGAGGAGCCCAGCGCCTCCTCGCCTCTCCGGCGCCGGGTGGTCGGAGCTCTCCGCCGGCTTGACGCAGTGACGGCGCCCAGGAGCCAAGGGGGAAAGGAAAGCTGCCGCGGCCGCGCAATTCTGCTCGCTCGCTCTTTCTGGCTGGCTGGCCAAAGGATTTGACTGAGAGGGAGGGAGCCTTGCCCGTCCGCCCGCCCGCCCGCCCGCCTGTCGGGAGAGGAAGCTCTTGGCTGGAGGAGGAGGCAGAGAAAGAAAGAGAAAGAAAGAGAGGAAGAGGAGGAGGAAGAGGAGGAGGAGGAGGAGGGAAAGCGGCGCCAGAGAAGAAGGACTGGCCGCCCCTCGGCTCCTCCGAGCTGGGCTTGCAAGAGCCGCCTCTTCCCCCGTTGGAGGCAGGTAGGTGAAGCCGGCGGTTGGAGTGATGGGGGGCTTGGGGGGCTGGGGGGGAGAGGGCTCAGTGGGGAGGATGGGGACTGGGGGGTTGTCTCCCCACCTCGCCTTTTCCTTCCCCACTGCAATCCGCGGAGGGAGGCTCGACTTGGTCTTGGTGGTCGTATTCTACAGAGGGGAGATTTGCAGGGGGGGGGTCTGTTTGAGCAAAAAAAAAGAAAAACCCCAGTCTCTCCTCCTCTTCCTTGTGTCCCTGAGCTGGGGGGGGGGGATTGTACGCCGTCTATCCCCCCACCCACACCCCCTCTCCAACTCTCTGGCTCCATTTGCAGATTGAATCAGGCATAAGCACACACTCACACACGCTACCGCCAGCCTCGGGCTCTCCTGGGCCGTGCTCGGCTTTCTCCGACCCCCCCTCCCATGACAGATGTTGCCGGAGATAAGCCGCTCTCTCCTCCCCCCCACCACCTTCGGCTTCCTCTCCCGGGCTAACCTGAAACTCTCCCGCCCTCCCAGGAGAGGAGAACACACGAAAAAAGGTGGTGGGTGTTGCTGGTATTTCTTGGGGTCCAACCCATCTCCCCATCTTAAGACTAACTTGTCTTCCTCCCCCCCTCTCCACCTTCGGCTTGGGAAGGCCGGTGCTTGGCTCGCTGATGGGTTGTCCCATGTTGTCGCTAAACTTTTCTATGCTCGGCCGGAGGAACCAGGTGGGACTTTGGGCTGGCAAGACAGCTCTTGGTGCCCTTTGAAGCGAGTTGGAAGCGGGTGGGTGGGAAGAGGCAGATAGCCTTTCTGCCCCCCCCCCCATAAGAACGGGATAGGTTCCAGTCGGGATAGGACGAGCTATACTCAAGAGTATAGAAACTCTGTTAGCAGAATGGGGTGATTTCAGCACCATAGGAGGCGGACAGCTCCCAATGCCCGGAACCGGCCAACCTATTACAGCCCCCTCTTCAATTATTTTAGTGGGGGGAACTGGGGGTACAAATTTTTCATTCGCTTCCCTCCCGGATACTTTCGATCTCCCCCCTCCTTCCCCGCACCTTCTCATGGCTCCCTGACTGGTTATCTTGCAACCCCTAAGGCTTAAAGTAGCTTCGTCGCCTAAGGAAGGTTAATGCAACTGTTGCCTTCAGGAAGCTGCCCTGACCCGGGTCTAAATAGAGGGTTTTTGGCCCCCAGTATGTAGCCGGGGGTCTTCTAGGTGCAAAGTCAGGGGTTGGCCGGAGCAAGGCTCCCTTGCACTTGGAGGGTAGCCTCAGCACAACCTCTCGGAACCGGCGGCGATTCGGTTCTATGGAGTTCAGGCTCTCAGCGGATGGATGATCAGGACAGATTTGGCCGTGTGTGTGTGTGTGTGTGTGTGTAGCGAGATGGTCGCCTGAGCAGGCGTCTAGTTCGCTATTCCGGAGCAATGGGATGCTTTTGGAGCTTTGGGTCTCAAAAGGAAGAAATATGTCAGTTGGAGGGCGAAGGGACGAGCCAGGAGTGCTGTGGTTTTGGCCCAGCCGGCTAGTCCTGAAAAGTCACCTGAAATCACCCTGACAGGTTAACTTGAGCTTTAAATAAAGCTGTTTACTGATCGCTGTAGAACTTGTCCAAAATGATGAATGACCCTGATTGTCAAAGTATCGGCCAGAGAGAGAGAGAGAACGCGTTGTGCTGAGTAGCAGCAGTTACATTGAGCTTCCGATTCCCCCATCCTTTCTCTAACGAAATATACACTTTCTTTGATGCTATGCTTCCAGCAAAGCCAGACCTGGTGTAGTTAGTAGTTGGGGTGTTGGGCTAGGACTCTGCCAGACCAGGGTTCGAATCCCCGCTCGGCCATGGAAACCCACTGGGTGACCTTGAGCAAGTCACACTCTCTCAGCCTCAAAGGAAGGTGAGGGCAAAACCCCACAATGAACAAATCTTGCCAAGAAAACACCGTGGCCTTTGGGGTCGCCATAAGTCGGGAAACGATTTGAAGGCACACAACAACATCCGTCCAGGGACAAGGTTTAACAGTAGCTGGGTGGGAACTAAATCTCCTTTAAGGGTTCCCCTCCCGGGCCACTCCCCCACCCCCGTTGAACTTAAGCCAAGGCTCTGCCCGCAGCCAGTTTTAACCTCAGAAGCCCACTGCATGGGGCCAAAGGTCCGTCCAGCCTATTATTCTGCTTCCAACAGAGGACAACCAGCCACTCATCGAAAGAGTACCCAGCTTGTTGGGGACAATTAGCTAACACATTGTAAACCGGTTTGGAGGCGTCCAGACTAGAGAAATAATCCAGGTTGAAACTGGATTATTTGCATGGCTCCTTCCTATGCAATCCTGGGATTTGTAGTTCGGTGAAGTACCAGCACGCTTTGTCAGGGAAGGCGAAAGACCTCGTAAAACTACAAACCCCAGGATTCCATAGGAAGGAACCATGCAAATAATCCACTTTCAAACTGGGTTATGTGTGTCCTGTGGATTCCCCCCTACAGAGAGTGCCTAGCGCTATAAAGCGGTGTAAAAGTCTTAAGTGCTATTGCTAACAATTTGTAAGCCGCTTTGAGAGCTTTGGTGGCTGAAGGGAGGGATATAAATACTCAAAATAAAATAAAATAAGGGCATGAAAGCCCTCAACAAAGGAAAGAGAGATTGACTTCCGAGGAGGTTTCTCCACAGCTGTCTTCTAGGAATGTCGTGATCCTAAGCCAACTTGAGAGGATAAATGCAAAGGAGTGAATAGCCGCAACTGAGTAACCAGGCTCAGGGGCTGGTTTAAAACGAGGCAAGACTCGAGGATGCGTGACACCTCCAAGTAGATATTCCACCACTGTCCCATATGCGTTTGCAATACTTCGTCTCTCCCCCAGCCGCAGTTGTCTAAACTGCCCCAATCCACAGCCCATCGAAGCCGAAGCCTTCAGGCTTCTTCAACCTCCCATAGAGTAAACCTGAGGTGCATTCTGCTCGGATTTCAGCCCCGGGGCAGCTCGCAATGCTGTCCTCCAAGAACTTCACTCCTGCCTTGGGCGTTTCGCTGGTTTCCAGACACCCACCTCGTCCTTTTGAAAATAGGAAGCAGTGGAGGGGGGAACCTAAATTTTTCTCCCCTCAGCCATCTCGGCAGGTGTCTCCTTTTTAATTAAAAACTACACACACACACACACACACACAAATGCGCCCGCAACACCTCTTTTCACTCACACCTCCTTGCAGACATGGGCTCAGCGATATAATCATCTCCTGTGCATTTTAGTCGAGCTATAAGGAGATCTAATTAGAAAGAGATCAGCTGGAAGAGTTATAACTTGCTGGTATATACAGATTCTGAACCTAGGTAGGTAGATAGATAGATAGATAGATAAAATCATCTTTGACCTTGGCAAAGTAAACCAATTTCCATTGGGACGGTGGAGTCACAAGGAAGGATCCAGACTTTTCCTAGTCTCAAGTCAGAGTTCGCTGCTCAGTATCGACTGGATCTATTGGATCCCTGGAATCCCCCCCCCCAACCTGAGGTCTCCCTGTAATAGTTGATAGGGTTTTGTTTCAGATCTATCTATTTATCTGAATGGTGTGTGATGCTTAGCTGGTGAGTGCATTGCAGCTTTAATTAAAATGACAGATGTTGCCGTAGAGTTCCACAGAATTAATGATAAACACAGAGGAACTTGCCAATCAAGGCGGCTATTGTTAAACAGTCAATGGGTTTTTTCCCTTCCATTTTTTTGGGGGGGGGCAAAGATCCTTGATTGCATTTGAATGAATCCCAGCCAAGGGGGTGGCCTTACTCCAGCCCACCTCCCAGCTGTGTTGGAAAGCTTGAAAAAAGAAGACACACACACACAAGTCTTTGGTCTCCTACAGACTGTAGTTGCTAAGAACTCAATATGAAATCTCAATGGACTATCTATCCATCCATCCATCCTTCCATCTCATCTATTTATCTAGGTGGCTTATGCAATACATTTTGCTGCTGGAGGTAGGATTTATGGATTTGTTCCACTCTATATCATAGAACAGAAAGGCAAATCCACACCCACGTCAAGGGGCAGTGTACCCACCAGAGGCACAAGTGTCGCTGCTCAAAAGTAAACCAACCTGTGTGTGTATGTACCTTCAAGTCGCCTGTTGATTTATGGCAACCCCATGAATTTCAGAGGGTTTTCTTAGGCAAGGAATACTCACGGCTATGCTGGCTGGGGGATTCTGGGCGTGACAGTCCAAAAAGGCACCTTTTCTCATACTCTGGAAGTTCAGATAGGATCTAGTGCCTTTAGGGCATTTTGGCCCTGTGTGTGTGTGTGTGTGTGTGTGCTTTCAAGTCCTCTGTCGACTTATGGCCACCCCAAAAATTTCAGAGGGTTTTCTTAGGCAAGGCATCCTCCGAGGTGGTTCTGCCAGCTCCTTCCTCTGAAATATAGCGGAGGGAGCCTAGTATTGGTTGGCGGCCTCCCATCCAAGTACTAACCAGGGCTGACCCTGCTTAGCTTCCAAGATCAGATAGGCTCTACCCACCCTCGAACCCACAGCCATCACCAATGGCAGGGGAGGGAGCAGATCGCCTTTGGGTTTCTTTCCAAGCCTGTAATCCTGCAACTGGACAGCGGTGGCCTGACGCCCTAAATCAGACGCCTGAGGCCGCAGAGCTGCCTTCGCTCTGCCTCAAGGTTGGGCCGGCCCTTGCCTCTTCTTTGCCTCGCCGGGGCGCTCCTGCGCTCTGCAAGGACCAAGAAGGCCAGAGCTCAAGGCGAGCTGGGCGTTTGGTTTGGGCTTCCTTGGAATCCGTGGATCTCAGTGAATGTTAAGCCCTCTTTAGTTCATGGGGGGGGGGGAGAGGTCCAAGAGGGTCTTGAACGCCCTTGCCTAGGTACCCTTTACACGCGCTACAAAAGACCGTTCCCACGTGGCCAAAGACAGCAGATCAAGGGTGGCCTGTGTACGTGTGAATAGGCTTTTCATCCTGATGGGTGTGTATGGGGGGGGGGCTCACGGGGGAAGGAATGGGGCAGGAAGCAGGTTTAGTTCTCAACTCATAGTGGTCCTCTTTGGTCACCGATAGACGCCCCCCCCCCCCGAAACGAAGGCTTCCCATTCATTCCTATGGGGGGGGGGATGATGGGGAGCACATAGGAACGGAGGCGGATGCAGCTCGTAAAGACCCCAGCCCCACACTCCCCACAACTCAGATCCTGATGGGCAGAGGAACCTCGTGGTTTCCAGCGACCAAAGCTCTCGAAGCATCCTATGGGTAAAGGTTGAATCCCTCACCAACTCTGATCCTGCCTTTATGAATGGCAGGGTACACGGTCCCCCATCCTTCCTCTAAATGCAGGAACATCTCCCTCCTAAAAGCCATCCCTTGAGGGATGGAAACAGCCTCCGTTTCTCTTGTCCCATAGAACTGAACGGGAGCCATAACTAACCAAGCCCAGGGGCTGCCCTGTGTTCTAATCCTCCCTCACCTTGGAGGCTGGCCAGGAAGAGTCGATTGTGGGGAGGTCATTTAAGAGGGGGCATCGTTCCAATCCTGTGTCTACCCCAGTCCCTTCTTTTCACTCTGATTTCGCCATAATGGAAGGAGAAAAGGAAAATAATCCATCCTGTCCTCTCTCTATGTGTCCTCTTCTTATCTTCCTCCTCCTCGTCCTCCTCCTCTTCTTCTTCTTCCTGTCCTCCTCCACCTGAACAAATCTTGCCAAGAAAACTGTCTGATAGGTTCACCTTAGGGTTACCATAAGATGGAAGCAACCTGAAGGTACATAACACACATAGGTCTACTGAGCGGTTCTTTCCTAGCTCTTCCTGGCACTTCTTCCTTGCTATATAGTTCCCTCTCTTGGCATGAAGCAATGGCCCTCTCTGTGTTTGGGGCCTACTATGCCCTGCAGCTCTATTCAACACAACTGGTGGTGAAGGATTGTGGAAGCTGCAGTCTGAAAACAAATGGAGGGCCACAAAGTTGCCCACCCATGATCTAAAAGGAATTCCAAAGCCACCAGGTAGCCCCATCACCATGAATCCCTCCCTCCAAAAAACCAAAAAGAATCATTCTAAGACCCTAATTTTAGTTTTGGAGGTAGATCTGCATTGCCAGCCACTTCTGGCCAATTTTTAAGTTGGGGTGGGGAACAAATTGTTAGATTTCAGCTCCCTTTATCCTTCACTATTAGATATGCTGACTATGGCTGATGGGAGTTGCTGTCCAATAATGTGCTAGAGGGCCACAGCTCCCACTTCCAGCCTGGTCTGAATTCAAAACATCATCCATGTCGGTTCATTTCCCCCTTTCCCCCTAACATATTTCTGTCTAATTTTCACAGTTTATGAGTTGAGGGTCACTATGATCAAACCTGATCACCAACTGCATCCATGGTAAACTCGGACACCTTAGGCTGTAGCCACTCTGAAGAATTAAAGCAGTGTGACACCACTTTAACTGCCATGGCTCAATTGCTATGGAATTCTGGGATTTGTAGTTTTGTGAGATATTTTGGCCAGAGGGCTCTGGTGCCACAACAAACTACAAATCCCAGGATTCCATAGACTGGAGCCATGATAGTTAAAGCAGTGTCAAACTGCTTTAATTCTGCAGTGTGGCTACAGCCTTAAACATACTTCTACGGAAGTAAGGTTTGTGTCCATATTGATATCAATATCCATCTTTTTTATCACTGTTTTCCTATCGTGGTTCCCCAGAAATCCTTGATGATGGTAGGGCTTCTGGCAGGTGAAGTCTGAGGACAACTAGAGGCTATAATTTGGAACCCACTGCTTTGTATCTAAATAGACAGCTACAGGTGTTCTGACACTCAAGACATGGGAGTTAGAAGATCCTTTTGAGACCAATCAGCAAGATAGTTCTGGATGCCTGTCAGTACATTTCTTGACTTCACACTGGAAACCAAAACCAGCAAACTTGAACTGGAGCCCTTCCACAGTATACAATTACAGCACCATGATTCGACTTTAACTGCTATGGAAACATCCTATGGAATCCTGGGATTTATAGTTTAGGGAGAGGGGTTTAGAATGATCAGCCAGAGAGGTCTAGTGCCTTGCCAAACTACAAACCCCTGGATTCCGTAAGATGCAGCCACAGAATTTAAAGTGGAATAGAGCATTATCGTTGTGTCCTGTGAAAGGGCCCCAGGCTGAAAAACAGGGACCTGGATCCAGTCCTAAATTACTTGAACTTAATTGGTTTTCATGGGACTTAAGGGGTGATTAATTCCATCTCATTGATTGCAGTGGGAATTGACTTTCTTTGGATCCAACCCATGGTCCCCCAAACCTAGTTTATGAACTTACGTAGAAAGCACTGGTTCATGTTGTCTTGATAAGAGATAGCTTTAAACAAAATCAAGGAGGGAGTCTGACAGATTTATGGACAAGGAGGAAGGTACTATAGGCAATTTCCATTCTCCGTGTTCCCGGGCAGTTGTTACTGAACAACAAAGAGGGATTGTGGACCTTCTGGAAGCACCTGCTGGACACTGTGAGAAACATGATGTTGACCTAAATTTGGGGTAGACAAAGTTGGGGTCACATATGGGGCTGGGGTCACATACGGCTGAGGTCACATACAGCTCCCTCAAACTGTTTTGGTGGCCCTCAATTCCTCCAGATCCTTCTTATGACATCCATGCCTCACCCTAGCAAAGCCTTCTTTGCAATTCACCTTCCTGACCCTGTTTATCATTTAAAAATGCCAATTTAAAAAAACTAGAAATTGACTTCCAGACACACACACCCCTTTTTATATTTGGCATTTTGTGCCAAATTTTGTGCAGCTCCTATAGGGTCTCGGTGGACTTGTCACAGCTACACAACTCTAGCTTTTTGCTCTGATCCTGCCTAGATGCCAGAGTCACTTGTCTCCAAACCTCTGACAGCTCTTTGCTTTTCTAACACTTCTTCCATGGCCTGTGGATCTCTGTGTTGATTTCTTTCAACACATGAGCCCCTGAGCTCTCACAGTCCTACTGCAATGATACCTGTGAACGTGGGCACCAGGCATCCTCCGTCCTATATTTGCATCCTCTTCCCCTGCCACTTTGGCTTCAAGCAGGAAAGGTAAGGAAGTGCCCCTAGCCCTGCTCCCAGAAATGACAGTCGTCATCATCCAATCATAGAGTCACCATGTTGAAAGGGGACCCCAAGGGCCATGTAGTCCATCCCCCTGGTTTGCAGGAATACTGCAGGAAAGCACTCTTGAGAGATGCCCATTCAAATTCTGCTTAAAGATCAATGGATGGTATAATTGTATTACTACTACTACTACTACTACTACTAGGTTTTTAAACATTATGTTGGATTGTTGTTTTATATGATGTTGCCACCCCGATCCTGATGGGAGAGGCGGGATCCAATCTATTATTATTATTATTATTAGTCTCTCTCTCTCTCTCTCTCTCTCTCTCTCTGGCTTTTCTTTGCAAACGAAGATTCAGGAAGGACTCATCCCGTGCTTTCTGCAAGCGCGCTGATTACTAAAAAGGCCAATCTGAGATAAACAAGTCCGGTTGCAAAAAGCACAGCAGAAGGTCTCCTTGGGTGGTGTTTTTGGGTTGTGATTCTTTCTGCATTGTCGTTTCTCTTCAAGACTTGTTCGTCGTGAGTTCTCAAATAAGGCTGCAGCATTGTGGATAGTGCGTCTCCATGTCTCCCGATGTGAGGCCAGGGTGGACCATTGTTGGTGATCAATTTGGCCGAGCCTGAGATGTTGTTTCAGGGAGTCTTTGTATCGCTTTTTTGGAGCGCCCCTCTTACGCTGACCCGTGGCGAGTTCACCGTAGAGTAGTATTTTTGGGAGGCGATGGTCCTCCATCCTAGAAACGTGCCCTGCCCAGCGCAGCTGTGTTCTCAATATCATGGCCTCAATGCTGGTGATCCCTGCTTGCTCAAGGACAGCAACATTTGTCATGTAGTCAGTCCAGTGTATATTTAGGATTGTGCATAGACAGCGCTGATGAAAGCGCTCGAGGAGTCGTAGGTGGTGGCGATAGGTGACCCATGTTTCAGATCCATAAAGGAGGATAGACAGTACGATGGCTCTATACACCCTGATTTTTGTGCTTTGCCACAGGTGTTTATTGCTCCAGACTCTTTTGTGAAGTCTTCCAAATGCACTATATGCCTTTGCTAATCTGTAGTAGTAGTAATATTGTTAGGGTTTTAAATCTTGAGTTAATGTTTGGGGTTCCTCAGCAATAAAAGATATTTAAAGGGGGGCGGGTCCCTGGTAAAGAAAAGGTTAAGAGCCACTGTTCTACATGGCATCCCTTCAGATACTTAAAGAGAGCTAGCATGTCCCTCCCCCCACCCCAGTCTTCTCTTCTCTAAGCTAAGGACTTGGTGTCCAGACAATCTCTCTCTAACAGCCCTTTCAGTCAAGTTCTTCCTAATGTAGAATCTCTTCCCTCACCATTTGAATCCACTGCTTTGTGTTCTCTGGAGCAGAAAACAAGTTTGTTACATCTTCTGCATGATGTCCCTTCTGCTATTCAAAGAGAGCTCTCAGGGCATCTCTCGGTCTTCTCCTCTCCAAGCTAAACACACCCAACTCCCTAAGTTCTCCTAAGACTTGTTTTTTAGACCTTTGATCATCTTGGTCACCCTTCTATGGACCCAGGCACTCTAGTCCCGTCCCTAACAGTTCTTACAGTCAAGACGTTCTTCCCAATGTTTAGAGAACATTTGATGATGGGTGTGTGTGTATTTTATTTAATTTAATTGCAATTCTTTGCAACTGGGTAGTTTTGTAGGCCTCCATCCTCCACAGGCCTCTGGTCTGGCTTGTGAATTTCCACAGTCAACCAAGCCGGAGAGCCCAACTCTTCAAGCTTTTCTTGGTTTAAGAAGGGATAATTAGAAGAAGGAGGAGAGGAATATGGGGAGCAACCCCTCCTCCCCTTCGCTTGATGCATTTTGCTGCCCGCTTGCAGTGAATTAAATATTCAAACGTTTGCAGTGGTGAATAAAGAGATCATTAATATAAATTGATTCCAATGTTTCAAAGGCGGGTGGTGGTGGTAGAAGGGAGTGTCGCTGTATATAAATGACAGCTATTAAGAGAATTGTGTGTGTGTGTGAGAGAGAGACAGAGACAGAGAGAGAGAGGTTTTTAAAGTGGGGTTTTCAACATCCTTTGATTCCTCCTTCCTCTACCTGCCAGTAATATTTTTAGAGGAAGGACAAGCAACTGATACACACTGCAACACACATTTGATGTGGTCCTGTTTGGACATTCTGAGCTAGGTTGCTAGCCTCAAGCATGGGAAGGGTGGGCAGATTCATACATGCATGGATACCTTGATGACTCACTCATCCAAGGTAAAGTGTGAACTCTCTCCCCAAAATAGCATTATACCTAAGCCATGATGCCTCATTCACACATGCAAAGCACAAGGTGAAAGGCTGCAACCAAGGTGCGGAAGTGCATGTGTGAATCAGCCTGCAAAGGGACAAGGTGGGTCAGAGAGCCACCATTCAATAGCGGGCATCTGTTGGACGAACATCATGCTATGCAAAGGGAGGCAGAGAATTCAGACAGGGAGAAATTTGAGGAACAAATTTGGTCTTTTAACAAACCAAATCCAGAGTTTTGCAGTGGATCTCATATTCAAGAAAGGTACATTCATATGTTCACAGCCTCATTCCTGTTCCTCCCAGCTTGATGCCCAGCAGGAGGAGGAGGGACCTTCATGGTGTCTGAAGGCCCTCCCAGTCACCAATTCAGACATGCACTCACCCTTAGATGGCTATGAAGACACCACCATCAGCTGGGGACAGGATAGACATGTGTGAACAAATTCTCCTTCGGAGTTAGAAGATAGGGGTGAAGAAATAAATGCATTCTATAGACACCAAACACTCGTGCTCAAACTGGCCCAGTGAAATCTGTCTCATCATGGGTGCATCAGCACTGTAGAAATAATGCAGCCTGACACCACTTTAATCCTGGGATATGTAGTTTTATAAGTACTTTAGCATTCTCTGCCAAAGAGTAGTGGTGTCTTACAAAACTACAAATCCCAGGATTCTGTAGGATGGAGCCATAGGCAGTTAAAGTGGTGTCATTCTGCATTATTTCTACAGGGTAGATGCACTGAAATTTGAGAGGAGATTCACAAATGGAATGAACTTGACAGTGGAACAGATTGGTGGGGGGAGTGGTAGACTCTCCATAATAATAATAATAATAATAATAATATTTTATTTCTATCCCACTCCTCTGCAACGCAATTGGGGCAACTTACAATATAAAAACTCCATAGTCACAATACCCTAGCCCACCCACCCCTTAAAATAATATTAAGTTATAAAGGATTAAAAACATACAATAATTAAAAATATATAAATTAGAAAAAAATTAAAACATACAATAATTTGCTTTTAGCACAGGTGTTATATGCTCTCTTTTGGAAACACCAGAAATCCACCTGGCTGCCATGTTCTGAACTAGCTGAAGTTTCTGAGTCAAGCACAGGGGTAGCCCCATGTAGAGCGCATTACAGAAATCCAGACAGGAGGTTACCAGTACACAGTGCACGTACCACAGTTTCGAGGTCCCTGGTTTCCAGGAAAGGGTGCAGCTGGCGAATCAGCCAAAGCTGATAACAGGCACTCCTGACCATTGCATTTACCTGATTAGACATTCAGTTTTAGAGGTCTTTAAACAGAGGTTGGGTGGGCATCTTTCAGGGGCACTTTAGTTGTGTATCCCTGCATGGCTGATGGGGGTTGGACTAGATAGCCCATATGGTCCCTTCCAACTCTAAGATTCTCTGATTCTAAGTGAGGAGATCTGTAGATGCAAAGATGAGACCCTGGCTCAGCTGTCAGTCAATCTCTTTCCCCACTTCAGCCCTTTGATCCTCCCAAGAATAATTTGGATTAGAAGGGGGAGGAATTTGGAAGGGTGTTGGGGGACTGATGCCTTTCCCCCTGGTTCTTTCTTCTTGCAGACCCTATTAGGCCAACTGGGGAGCAGAGGAGAAGCTGTCCTCTTCCTGCAGAGAAGCCGATGAAAAATAGGATGCTGGGAGGTTCATTTGTCTTCCGACAGTTTTACAAGCGCTCGCTTTGCTGGTTTCCCAAAGTGGCAACGACAGGAGCCAGGAAGGAGCCCGTAAAAACCAAACTCAGAGCACACGCCACCAATCCAGGAGTTTATGGGCTGTGAGACAGGCAATGGCTTGGCCTCCATCTTCTTCCACACTGGAAGAAGAGGCCGAAGGGCTAAGGAAGAAAGAGAGAGAGAGACTTTCACACTACATTGTTATAGTGCTATTATCCCACTTTAACTGCTGTGGCTGCCTCCTGTAGAATTCTGGGATTGGTAGTTTAATGAGGGCTAAGAGCTCTGTGGCTGAGAGTTCTAAATGCCCCTCCCTAAACTGCAAATCCCAGGATTCCACAAGAGGCAGCTAGAGATGTCAAAGCGGAATAAGGCCCCTAGTCCGACACTCAGAGCCCTATGCCATGCTGATGTGCTTACTTCTGAATAAACACATGCTTAAGATGTGTTTATAAGATCTATAGAATCATCGACTTTGAGGTAACCTCATGAGTGATGAGTGATGACTAGCCCATCCCTCCAAGTTGATGATTCAATAGATTGAAACAATGGAAGGGGGTTTGTTCCCTTAGTGATACAGGAATCCTCAGTTATTGTCCTTGAATTGGCATAATGCCCCATTCCCAGATCATACTGAGCAATGAAATTGCTTACAAAAATAGATGGAGAGGCAGAATGAAAGGTGACAAAATATTGAAGTCATATGAAACATGCAAGTTCTGAACTTCTGATGGGCCACATAGAATATAGCAAGACCATCTAAACGATTACATGTTTTTGGAGTCTGTTGTCATAGAATCATAAAGCTGGAAGGGTCACCAGCGGGTCATTTAGTCCAACTGCCTACCCGTGTAGGAAGTGATAACTAAAGAAGCCCTGGGAGGAAGCCACCAGACTGCTCCTTGAAAACCTCCAAGGAAGGAGAGTCCACCTTCTGAGGGAGTCTTCAGGAGTTCTTCCTAAGGTTTAGTGAGAATCTCTTGCCATTTGAATCCTTGGCTTGGGTCTTGCCTTTAAAGCAGTGGTTCTCAAACTGTGGTCCTCCAGGTGTTTTGGACTTCAGCTCCCAGAATCCCTGGACCAAACTGGCTGGGAGTTGAAGTCCAAAACTGACAAAACACCAAAGTTTGCTCCAGAGCAGCAGAAGATGGCTGCATGGTGTTCTCCACACCATATTTTGTATTCCCACTGCCCCATCCAGCATTTGGGAATGGTGGGAGTTATAGGACCAAAGATTTGGAGGGCACCTATTTGGACAGGGGAGGTGGTTGCAAGAAGTAGAGCAGCAATTTGAGACTCTTGAGGTTTGATCCTTTCCAGGACTTAAACCTTTTCTGAAGCTGTCTTGAGTCCTAGTTGCTTGGTGGTGGGAAAGGTGGAATATAAATAAAGTTAAAAACAACAACAACAATAATAATTTTAACATTGAGTACTAAACGATATTTGAGAGGAAGAGACCCAAGCTTGTGGGTCTTACTTTCCAAGCCTGTGTTTTGTGGTCTGGGACTGGTTTGTTCATAGTCTAGGACATAGGATGGGCTACGATTGCATACAAAAGCCCAGAACCATTGTTGTTGTGCATTCAAGTGTGTGGATCCCATGAATGGGACACCTCCAAGGCCCCCTGTCCTCACCCGCTCTGCTCAGGTCCTTTAGGCTCAGGGCCATGGCCTACCTGATTGAGTCTATCTAGCTCGTATGTGGTATTCCTCTCTTTCTACTACCCTCCACCTTTCCTAGCATTATTGTCTTTTCTGTTGAGTCGTGGCTTCTCATGAGGTGGCTGAAGTTCGACAACCTCAGTTTAGTCATCTTGGCTTCCAGGGAGAGTTCAGGCTTGATCTGTTCTAGGACCCATTTGTTTGTCTTTGGGGCCATCCACAGCATCCTCAGCACTTTTCTCCAGCATCACATCTCAAATGAGTTGATTTTCTTTCTTTCAGGTTACCTGCCTGTCCAATTCTCACATCCGTACATGTGATAGGAAATATGATGGATTGGACAACCCTAACTTTGGTGTTTAGTTTCATATCTTTGCACTTTAGGACCTTGCCTAGTTCTTTCACAGCTGCCCTTCATAGTCTATGGCCCCATCTATATGGTAAAAAAAGAAAAATACGTACGGCATTCGGAAGATCGATCATCTGTACACACGGCCATTCGGATGCATATATGTCATTCAGAAGGAGGGCTAGCGAATCCCCCGTAAACTCTGTGGATTCGGCATTTGGGAGGATTAGCGAAGCTCGACCTAAAATCCGTACAGCAGTTCGTATTGTTGATGGTCTGTACACCCCGTTCGCACACATACGAACAGGCAGCGTAATCTGATTGGCTGGCTGAGCACAGGGGGCAGGGTTAGCAAAGAGGGGAATTGGGAGCGGCCGCCATATTGGATTCCCGGCTAAGCAAGAGTCCGGTAAGTCCATGAATTTTACATTTATTCCTTTTTATTTTATTTTGTAAATATGGAAAACTGACTGTCTGCATAACAGGCACCTTTTAAAATTAAAAAAAAAAAGCAGTGGGAGATTTAAAACTGCTGCTTGGATCGCCTGGACATACAGGTCATATGGAGTTTAGGGGGGGTAAAAAATCATGTAGGCGGATCGTACGCATATGAATGGCTGCCTTTTCGAATTTTTTACTCCCCAAACAGATTTATTTTTAATCATATAGACGGGCCCTTAGTCTTCTTCAGATTTCTTGACTGCAATATCTGTTCCGATCAATGATTGAGCCAAGGTATGGGAAATCTTTAACTATTTCAGTTTCCTGGTCATGTAGATTGAATATATGTAAATCTTCTGTGGTCATTGATTGATTGATTGGATTTATATCCCACCTTTCTCCCAGGGTAAGATTCAAGGTGGCTAATTTTCTTAATGTTCAACAGTAAGCCTGCCTTAGAACTTTTCTTTTCTTTGACTCTTTTTTTAAAGTAACTGTTCCAAGTCCGTTCTTTTCTGTGAGTTGTATGGTATCCCCTGCATAACTTTGTTGATATTCCTGTTTATTCAGAAGTAAGGCTCAATGGATTCCTTGGGACTTCCTTACAAACAAGCACCTTGTAGGCTTGCAACCTTTTGTTGTTGTTGTGTGCCTTCTGATTTATGGTAACCTTAACGTGAACCTATCACAGGGTTTTCTTGGCAAGATTTGTTCAGAGGAGGCTTGCCTTTGCCTTCTTCTGAGGCTGAGAGAGTGTGACTTTGTCACGGCCACCCAGTCGGTTTTTATGACTGAGCAAAGATTTGAACCCTGGGCTCCAAAGTCATAGTCCAACTCTCAATCCTCTATACCATGCTGGCTATCATTGCAACCGTTATCCCTGGTTAAACATGGCTAGGCTTCATCAGAAGAAGCTGAAGGATATTTTAAAGAACAGTTTCAAAGGAATTATTTTCAAATGAATTAACAAGGGAACATGGCTGGGTAAAGAGGTGTAAAAAAGATACACTCCCAACTCAATCATCCATGAATGTGGATTATACACCTTGTGTTGCTTTGCCTGGAAGCCTACAAGAGCACCACAGAACCTTTTAATCAGATTCTATCACCACCCTGCACTGTTTAATATTTTTAAAAACCCAGTTGTTTGAAACCAGAAGTGGACTTCCAGCCATGTCCAGTGTTGGATGGTTGGTTGCCAATTTTTTGGTAATTTATGGGGCCCTCAAAGTGTTCCTGGGGCAGAAAATTGGCCCTCAGACCTAGCATGGTTGCCCACCCCTGCTGTACACATTGACTTGGGCAATGAAACCCAATACAGCTGACTTCTGAGTAGACCTGTATATGATTACACTGGCATCCGACACAGGTGAAATGTTATTCTGGTGCTTCCTTGACTTTTGTGTTCCTGCCCAAGGTCACTCTTCATTTCTTTATGAAGTAATAATTGGTGATGATAGTGTGCATAGTAGATGGGATGGTGGTAATAATTGTGACCAATGACCACGGATGGTTAGAATGTGGTCTCCTGCACGTAGCAATAAGAAACTAGGCTTGCCTGATGAACACTAAAGGTTCCTCTGTTGGCTTGAAGAACAGGGGTGAGGAAAGTATGGCCATGGAGCTGTTGTGTGTGACCTTTAAGGGCCCAACCAAGGAAAGTGGGAAAGGAAAGTGAATGGTCCCTCTTGGAAGCCTCCTGTTCAATTTGGCCAGAGTCCATGCCAAATTTTCATCACATTTTCTTTCTTGCTGGGTCAGTTTCATTCGATGTCCTTTTGTTCAAGTCAGTAGTGTTAGGAATGTTTTATACTGTATTGTTTAGGTGGAATGAGCCTTGTACAATCAGGCTCAAAGGCCTGTTGGAACAGTGTACTGTGTGATTTCGCCATATTGTGAAGACGGGGGCAAAAAAGGGCAAAAACCTTGGCAGAAAAGCCTTTGTGGTTTTCCCCGTCTTTTTAAAAAAACAATGAGAAGGTGCACATTTCTGCTTGTTAGGACAAGCTAGTCAATTTGATTCACTTGCCCAAATGAGAGGAAGCGCAATTCTGATTAGCTGAATGAGCACAGGGGGTGGGGCTTGCTAGCAAGGCAAGCACCCACTGCCACCATGTTAGATTTTCAGCCTAGTGCACAAGCGCAAAGACGAGAAAATGGGGTGTTGGGAGTTTTGTTGTTGTTGTTATTGTTTTGCTTTTGTGTTAAAGTGAAAAATCACGCAATCGCACCTTGGACATCATTTTTTAAAAATAAGGTCATCATCATCAAATTCAGGTACATGCAAACGCATGTAAATCACTTGCGGCCGCCATGTTTCCTAGCAGGAACATGGAGCTTAAGGGGTCAGAAAAACCATTAGGACAGGTGGCAGTTGCCACGAAATGTCATTACTGTGAGGGGCTCGGTGTTTTATGGGCTCATATAGACAAGCCCCTTGTTTCCGAAATAGAGGAGAGACCATTTGCTTTTCCTTTGCTATGGTTTTCTGGGAGTGGGGACAGAGAGACGGGGATTCTGACTAGTGGGGGTTTGGGACGACTCTCCCAAACTGCTTTCCCTTAAAATAAATAAATAAATAAATAAATAAATAAATCTGTAGATGGGGGGTTGGAAATCAAACTCTCCCTTTGCTTGCTCCCTCCCTGGCTCCAAAGAAGCCCTCTCTTTTGTATGCAGCCTGAATTGGGCAGCTGCTTTCTAAAAGAGAGGCATTGTGATCATGCCACGGATACAGAGAGAGCTGCGAAGGGGCGGACAGAGAGAGATGGAGAGAGAGAGATTTTGAGCTGAAGCAAAGAAATCTTTCAATTTTTATTATTATTATTTTTAATGACTGAGAGGGATGTTGAAATGCTGGCCAGGAGACCTAAGAAACCATCACTCCTTCCCCCTCTGCCTGTGAAATTTGGGAAGGGAAGGAGCCCAATCCTCCACTGTTGGGCAGTCCACTCTGAGTCAGCTTTACTTGGGAGTAAGGCCCTCAGCATCCAATGGCACTGGCCCTTTTGGTTGCTCTGAGGTGTACCTGTGTGTGTTTGTGTGTGTGTGTGGTGTTGTAATGCTGTACAGTTGTCCCTTCATATTTGCTGGGGTTTGGTTCCAGGACCCCCATGGATATCCAAATCCGTGAATACTCAAGTTGCATGATATGCAATGGCATAGCAAAATGGTGTCCCTTGTATAAGATGGCAAAATCAAGGTTTGCTTTTGGGATTATTATTTTTTAAAGAATATTTTCATGCCGTGAATACAGTTATCCCTTGGTATCCACTGGGGTTTGGTTCCAGGATCCCTGTGGATACCCAAATCCGTGAATACTCAAGTCCCATGATATGCAATGGCATAGCAAAATGGTGTCCCTTATATCAGATGGCAAAAATCAAGGTTTGCTTTTTGGATTGTATTATTTTTAAAGAACATTTTCAAGCCCTGCATACTTAAATCCGTGGATACCGAATCCGTGGATACGGAGGGACACCAGTAGTCCCGTTGGAACTGGGCATCTTCAGGTCTGGGTGGGTTTACTCGGAAGTAAGATCTCTTTAAGGCTGCTCATCCCCCATCCTTCTGGGCATCGGGCACGTCCCAGGAGGGTTGCTTTGGGGTCCAGATGGGAGGGGTGGTGGTTTTTTCTTGACTCCCCCCGAACCCCATAGACAGAGCGGTCCTCCAATGCCAACGCCCTGGGCCGTTTCCTGAACGTTATTCCCACCCTCACCCCCCAGTGTGGTCCCTTTCTTCTTCTCCTCCCCCGACCTTCGCAGATCGGAGTGGGAGGGAGTTCCAGAGGCTCGTCTCCTCCTTCTCCTCCGCCCCCTCCAACTGTGCCAGCCAAGGCGTCGCTCGAGAACCGGCAGTGCCGGGTGGGCGGCTGCCAAGGCAGGAGGAACCCGACTGGGGGGTGGGGGGGCTGCAATCTAAGGCGATCTAAGGAGCCCATGCCGCTGGCAGGCAAGGTAAGAGGGGAGAAGACACGTGTTGGCCGTGCGGTCGTCGGAATCCGGACTCCCTAGTTTTTTTTCCTTTCCCATCCCAAGTCTCGAACCCGGGACAAGGGAGCACGATTGGGGGCAGATCCGAGGTGTGGAGCCAAAGAGCCGGACTTTAAGAAGCCTTGGGTGGGGGGCAGCGGGGGCAGCCCTCTTACCTGCCCCTCCTGCCCCTTTTAGGGGTTGTGTCGAAGAGGGAGTTTCCACAGGTTTGCTGCTGCTCCAGAGACAAGGATTAGATTCCACCTAAACATTAGGAAGAAATTCCGAACAGGAAGAGCTGTTTAGCAGTGCCTTACATTGCCTCAGATTGTGATGGAGCCTCCTTCTTTGGAGGTTTTTAAACAGAGGCTGGATGGTCATCCGTCCGGAATGCTTTGATGGTGTCTTCCTGCATGGCAGAATGGGGTTGGTCTGGATAGCCTTTGGGGTCCCTTCCAGCTATGATTCTGTGATTCTAAAAAGAGATGCTACCTAACCATTAGGAAGAAATTCCTGACAGTGAGAGCTGTTGGGTAGTGGAATCTGCTGCTGCCTGGGAGTGTGGCGGAGTCTCCTTCTTTGGAGGTTTTAAAAGCGAGGCTGGATGGCCATCTGTCGGGAGTGCTTTGATTGGGTATTCCTGCAGGGCAGGGGGTTGGACTAGATGGCCCTTGGATTCTCCTCCAACTCTATGCTTCTAAGAACTCAGGGACAAGATGCCAGCCCATATCTCTGAGTCATTTTCTCCATAGATTCCTGCATGGCAGAGGGTTCAGCTAGATGACCCTTGTGGTCTCTTGCAACCTCTATGATTCTCTGCCAAAGAGCAAACGGATTCCACGTAAACATTAGGAAGAACATCCTGACAATAAGAGCTGTTCGGAAGTGGAATACACCGCCTTGGAGTGTGGTGGAGTCTTCTTTCTTAGGGGTTTTTAAACAAAGGCAGGATGGCCATTTATTGGGGGTGCCTTGCTTGGGTATTCCTGCAGGGCAGGGGGTTGGACTAGATGGCCCTTGGAGTCTCCTCCAACTCTATGATGCTAGATGTGGCTTGTGACCTGGTGGCACGACAACGCAACACACCGGCTGAAATCCCCTTTTCTACACCGCCGTGAAAAAAGACAGGAGCTCTCTCCGGTTTTCAGTCTGGCAACCTCCTTGGAGCATTCAGAGCCTAGAGATGTTTTGCTTCTCTTTTTAAATAAATAAATAAATAACCTTTCGTTGGCAGGGGGTTGGATTACATGGCTGCCCAGGGGATGCTGGGTGTGGTAGTCCCCCATCCCCAAGGCAACGTTCCCCAGCTTTATTCGGTTCTTTAGATCGGCGGTGCCATCTGCACCTCTTCGGCAGAGGGAGAGGTCTGGAGGCGTAGGGGAGACATAGAGGTCCTGAGATGGATCCAGAGGGGTGGGGAGGGGTGGGGTGGGGAGCTTTCACTTTTGAGAACAAAACCTTCTGGGGGTTAGATCTGTCCGGTCAACAGAAGCCTGCGGGTGTTCTCTGCCAGGAAGGCACTTTTCACATGCCTAGGAGCACCGTGTTTTTAGATACAGTGTATATGACGTTTTGCATTGGATCCGCTTTTTCCCTTTTGGTCAATGATTCTCCGCTTAGCTCCCCGGATTTATTCCGCCCTCGCCGCCGCCCCCCCCCGACCACGATTGCTTTGCTACCTAAGACAGACCCCGAAGCTCACCTGCTGTATGTTGTGAAAAATCATAGCAGGCTGGAGAATCATTGGCCAAAAGGGAAAAAGCGGATCCGGGTCTCTTTTTCGGGCTGGGGAGACTTCTGGGAATGGGTGGAAAGGGGTTCAGAAAGCCACGTCGTAAAGGGAGGAGAGGGTGGGTGGCTGGGTCAAGTTTGCCCTGCTGTTTTCGAATCGGAGCCAGGAGGGGGCATCTAGACTGACCCCTGTCTGTAGTCCGAACTAGAGAAGACCCGTCGGACCGAAGGGATTTTCCTACGTGTTGGAACTACTCTAGTTTGGGAGCAGCGATCGGTTCTTCTTGCTGGTCTCCTCTAGACTAGATCCATGGGATTTATGTAAATTTTGAGTGGCCCTTCAGCCACTTGATTTTGTGCGTCAACCTGTTGGCTTTGTTGCAAAGGAAGGAAATATGTTAAAACCACCTCGGAGTTTTCCTTGCTTAGGAAAAAACCCAGGAAATCTATGAGATCGCCCTAAAGTGGACAGGAGACTTTTGTTTCTCTACTAGGCTCCTATTGCTGTCCATATAAAAGTAGACCCATTAAATCAGTGCTATTGATTTCACTGGGGGTTGGCTGCCACTCATCCGTTGATTTTATGTTTCTAGTCAGGAGTATGGATAAGGATTCCATGGGTGGATCCATGGACAGGACGCAGGCTTCTGTCTTTAAACATCAGGCGAGGGTGGTGGTGGAAGGAGAGATAACCGGCTGCTCCATCCTCTCCCCCTCCACTGTTCTCCCCCCTCCCGCTTTCCAATGCAAAATGTCATTAGTGCGCTTAATCGAAGAAACCAGCGTGGAGCATCTCTATCCCCCGGCATTGATTCGGACTGAGAGCGAATTGCATCTCAATTCAGCTCCAGGGGGTGCGGGGAGGAAGGTGGGGGGGGGAAAGCTTTTCTTCCCTCCCTCCCTCCTCCAGGCTGCAAGGAAGCACACAGGGGGAGGGAATGGGGTGGGGGCGAGGGAGAAGGAAGGGAGGGAAGCCTTGTTTTCCTGTAGTGAATGAAGCATATGCTAAATGTTGGAAGAACTGCTTCTCCCCCCCCTCTCTGCTGATTTGAATCCATCCGAAGTGGAGGGGGGGTTGCAGGGGGGGAGCTGGCAAGGGAATTTGGGGCCCCCTCCCCAAAGGAAAGCTGAGGAGCATTGCTAGGAAAAGTTCTCCAACTCCCCAAATCACTGAAAGCGAGAAATCCTGGTCCCTTAATTTGGTGGTGTTATACTCCAGACATAATCATAGAATCATGGAGTTGGAAGAGACCACAAGGGTCATCCAGTCCAACCCCCTGGCCTGCAGGGACACACAGTCAAAGCAAGCTGGACAGGGGGCCATCCAGCCTCTGTTTAGAAACCTCCAAAGAAGGAGACTCCACCACATAATGACAAGTCTTTCTTGGCAAGATTTAGTCAGACCAGGTTTGCCATGGCTTTCCTCCAAAGCTGAGAGAGTGTGACTTGAGCAAGGTCACCTAAGTGGGTTTCCATACTCAAAAAGGGCTTTGAACCTTGGTCACCTAGTCGGGGACTCAAACCACTATACCACGCTGCCTCTTCTCTGGTTTTCTTGGTCAGATTTCTTTGCAGGAATTTTGCAATGGCCTTCCTCTAAGGCTGAGAGCTTCCTAAATACCCTATAGGCACCTGATCTGTTCTTGCTTCTGCAATTTAGCATGGGGATTCTATGTGGCCTTCTAGTTGTTGTTGGACTACATATCCCAACATTCCTCCTGTTGTGATGGTGAATTTTTACTGCAAAAATTCTCCATGGATTTTTTTTTTTTAAAGACAACTAGGTTTTGTGGAAAGCATTGCTGCACCATTTTTATTCATTTCTGCTTCTCATCTTTTAAACATCCTGGATGGATACACATTGATCAAAACACTGCAGCAATGATCTTCAGACTGCTATGATTTTTCACAACATACAGTAGGTGAGCTTTGGGGTTTGTCTTAGGTTGCTGAGCTCTTGAGCAGGACTAGTGCTAGAATTGGGTGTTTTAACCACTTTCAATTTTTTAAAAAAATGAACCTTTTCAGGATGAATTCTGGAAAGGGAAACTAGATCTGGTCTGGTTTCTGGAAAGAAAGGTAGCTATCTTCAGATTTTTTTTTTTAAAAAAACCTGATTTCCTTTGGCCTAGGATTCCCAGAACCCTCCAGTTATCATGGCTGTGGCAACCAGAGTAGTTCTCAGAAAAGTTACTTTTTTGACAACAATTCCAAGCGGGGTAGTGCTCATAGAAGTTACTTTTTGCACTGCAGATCCACGAGCAGCACCGCTCAGAAAAGTCCAAGCACTCAGTGCTCAGAAAAGATACTTTTTTTCCCAACTGCAGTTCCAAGTGAGCATGCTGTTTGGAGGAGTTTGGGAAATATATCAACTTTTCTAAGCTTGGCTGCTTCATATTGAATCTTTTTTAAATTTTGCATTTCTCCCAGCTGTGCTTCAGAAAGTGAGTGAATCTCTGGACGATGACCTGGCAGACTGACCTCACCGAATGGTGGGGATCATAAAAATATAGGGAACGTCCCTTGAAATCCCTTCCATTCATGGCTAGCATGAGCAGGTTTTGTAGCATTTGACAGTATCTGATAGAAATCTGTCCTTGCCATCTCTGCTCAATCAAAGCAGTTCATCTTTGACCAGCATCTGAGAGTGGCAATGGCATTGCAATATCTAAAACTTGTCTTTAAAGCCTCTGACATGAAGCAGTTCATATCTGACAGTATTTTCACATAGAGCTGCCAACCTTACCGAATATCTCACAGAAATTTTGGAACCTGACTTAGACCACTTGATATTAAACCTTGTCTGTGCCAAAATGTGGACACCAACCCTTAAATCCAAGAGCTGATGGAATCAAAGTTTGAGCTTCAGAGCTGAATGGTTTCTTTTTTTTAAAGCCAAATGATGACAATGGAAAATCTCCCACAATTTGAGGCTTTGGCCAGAATGTCCTTTGGGCTGTACTTATAAAAGCCAACTGCAAGTAAGTTGCTCAGTTGTTGCTGTGTGCCTTCAAGTTGTTTCCAACTTACGGTATTTTGAAGATCCCTACCATGGGTTTTTCTTGGCTAGATTTGTTCAGAGGGGTTTGTCATTGTCTTCCTCTGAGGCTGAGAGAGTGGAGCTTGTCCAAGCTCACCCAGTGTGTTTCCATGGTTGAGCAAGGATTTGAACCCTGATCTCAAGAGTTGTAATCCAGCACTCAAACCACTATACCATGCTGGCTCTCTAAGTTGCTTGGAGCTTCACTTCAGCTTGACATGACCACAAGGCAATCCTAAACAGTTTATTTAAAAGTAAACTCCATTGTGTTCAATGGGTTTCTTCCAGGTAAGTGTGCCTAGGATTGCAGCCTAAAGAGAAATAGACTTCCACAGTCCAAGCCCTGTAGTCCAAGCCAGAAAGGAAATCTCCCAAGATCTTGGGCTAAGGTCTTTCTTCTTAGATGCACATCTTTCATGTATAAGGGACTGGGTCCTTTGGGTGGCTTATCCATGGGTAAGATCATCATCAAAACAATTGGACATTTTCATCCAGTGCACAACATTCTCATTCAGTTCAAGGTTGTGAATACAGAGTTCTACATGTACATTGGAAGCACATGGATGTACATACGATGTTAGCTTGGAAGAAGACCAAGAGATGACCTGAGAGCCATCTTGAAATACCTGATGGAATGCCATGCAGAAGATGGACCCAGCTTGTTTTCTGCTGCCGCAGAGACTAGAACATGGACCATTGGGTTGAGATTACAAGAAAAGAGATCCCACCTCAACATTAGGAAACATTTCTTGACTGTAAGAGCTATTTGACAGCAGAATAGATTGCCAGGGGTTGGGATGGTGAACCCTCCTTCTTTGGAGGTCTTTAAACAGAGGTTTCTTGTATGTATAGTTGTGAAAGCTGGGTAGTGAAGAAAGCTGATAGGTGGAGAATCGACTTATTTGGAATGTGGTGCTAGAGGAGAGTTCTACAGATACCACGGACTGCTAAAAGGACAGAGGACTAGGTTCAACAGCAAACCAAGCTGGAACTTTGTAAAACAGAAATGACTAATGGAGACTGTTATACTTAGGACATATGAAAAGACAATGAGGTTTGGTAAGGTGGAAGGCAATAGGAAAAGAGGGAGACCACATTACGGGTGGGTAGACTCAATAAAGGAATCCACAGCTGTGAGCCTGCAAGGCCTGAGCAGGGATGTTGATGACTTGGGAGGTCTTTCATTCATAGGGTCACCATAACTTGAAGTTGACTTGATGTCAGTTAATAACAACAAACAGGCTGGATAGGCATTTTTCAGGAGTGATGTATAGGTCAAGCCCCTTATCCATGGATTCTGTATTCACAGCTTCACTTCTCCACATCTGAAAATATATGTTCTCTCTAGGCATTTCTAGGTCCTCCAATGTGATTCTACGGTCAATGTCTGGTGTTCTTCTCGTTGAAAATAATAGGGTTTCCTATTATCCACAGTTTCAGGCATCTATGGGGTGAGGGCGTCTTGGAATATATCCCCTGTGCATATGGGGGTCAACCTGTAGTTGTGTATTCCTGCATGGTGGGAGGTTGGATTAGATGGCTCTTGTGGCCCCTTCTGACTCTTAAGATTCTATGATGCTATGATGCACATTTGCTTGCAGATTTGGGTGTGTGATCAATTACACATTACCATTCAACACAAGGGCTCTGTAGCATAATGAATGCTCAGCTCTGCACATGGAGGTTTGTACTGTGCAACCTAATGTGAGATCTCACCTGAAATCAACAATCCTCACCTTTCCCTTTTTGAAAGAAACAGCCAAGGCACCTAACACAGCCATTATAAAAATATACCTTGATCAAAACATTTGTTATTTTTCCTCCCACATCCTTTCACATTTGTTGAGTGGGTGAGTTGCTGATGGCCAGTGGCCACTGGTGACTTCCATATCAGTGGGGCAGTGAATCAATTCTGGGTTTTAGTATGACTTGCAAAGGAGATATCCAAGGTAGAGAACTCTATCCCTCCCCAAATAGTTTCAGCACTTTGGATAGTGCCTTTAAAGTTCAGACTAAAACCTGGAACAGACTGAAACCTGGCTGCTGGCTTCCTTTGCACAGTAGTCCTCATCCTTTGCAGAGCTTGGCCATGTTATGTTTTGAATGACAGCTCCCAGAATCCCCTGAAGCCACCAAGACTTTTGGGAGCTGCAGTAAGAAAAGGAACGCTTCCTAACTCTGACACTTTGAGTGCCAAAGGTCACAGGTTCAATCCATAAGGTCTCACCTTTTTTTTCAGGCTTAGCAGTAAATGGGACAGAGTGAGACCTCAGTCTGAGACTTTGGAGAATGCCACTCAAAGTGGTAGAGACTGTTAGGGAGATGAAACTGGTTGGCTTTGGAATGGCCTTCTTGAGAAAGAAGGTACCTGGTTTACAACCCATTTGGGTGCCAGGTTAAGGCATCACTTTTTAATTTGTATAACCTCTCAGCCTGCCTTTGTAATTGAAATTGTAATTGAAATTTTTATGGCTGACTTTTATTAGGGCGGATGGATATTCTTTTTAGTGCTCTGTGTTCAGTTTTCAAATAACTTTTTTTTTTGTTTATATTGTACCCTGTCCTGGAATCTCAGAGGATGAAAAATGGCAGAGAAATTACACTAGTAGCCTTTCTCAGCTCTATGGCCTCCAGATGTACTTGTATCAGTAGTATTACTTAGTACTCCTGATAATAATATATTCAGGGGTAGCTGTGTTCACCATGCAGCAAAATACAACAAAACCCCAAATCCACAAAATAATGATAGCTTTTTTAGGGCCAACCAAAATGCACAAAATATATCATGCAAGTTTCCAGAGTTTCACTCACATCTTAATCAGGCAAAGAGTTCTCCTGTATGATTTTTAACATCTTTAACTGATGAAGAAGCCGGTGAAGCTTTGAAAGCTTGCATGGTGGATTTTGTGCATTTCGGTTGGCTGAAAAAAAAAATGTATCACTCTTTTGTGGATTTGGGATTTCATAGTAACAATAGAAGTAGTAAGCTCTGCTGTAGTACTCGTAACTGAGCACTGTGTGTTCCAGTTCTGGAAGTAATTTTAGAAATTCTCCTGATCAGATCAGAATCTCCAGGAGGAGTTGAATGCAGTGTGCATAGCAGACTTGAGTCAGAGAAACAGTCAGAGCAGGGAGCTGAACAACCATTTCAAAAGCCTTCTGCAAGTACTCAGTTCAGACCTCTTGCAAAAGGTGTCTTTATGTCACCACCCACCCACCCTGGCTGGGCAGGGATGGAGAGCAGAAGGGAGGGAAAAAGAAAGAGAGAAATGGGGTGTCTGAGAGAGAGAGAGAAGGGGTGTCAAAATGAAGGGAGGGGAGGGTGTCAAAGAAAAATGAACAGGTGAGAGGCAGAAAGGAAATGTCAAAGGGAAAGGAAGAATGGCAATAAGGGGAGGGTGTCTCACACACGGTGGGAGGCACTATCAAAGCATAAGGGAGGGGTGAGTTTGGGAGAGAAGGGGTGTCCAAGAGGAAGGGAGGGGGAAAAGTAGGTGGGGAGGGGGCAAGAGAAGGAGTATTGGGAGGGCTGTCAAAGAGACTGGAAGCAGGAGGTGAGAGGGGTGCCAAAAAGAGAGGGAAGGGACATTAATGGGGAAAGGACATGTCAATTTCAGATAGAGGAAAAGCGTCCAAGGAGGGAGGGAGTGTCTGAAAAAGGTAGAGAAGGAATGTCAGAGGGAGGGAAGAAGGATCATAGAATCATAGAGTTGGAAGAGACTCTAAGGGCCATCCAGCCAACCCCCTGCCATGCAGGAACACACAGTCAAAGCACTCCTGACAGATGGCCATCCAGCCTCTGCTTAAGAACCTCCCAAGAATGAGAGTCCACCAAGACTCCCAGGCAGTGTATTCCACTGCTGAACAGCTCTTACAGTCAGGAAGTTCTTCCTAATGTTTAGATCGAATCCCTTTTCCTATAGTTTGAGCCCATTGCTCCGTGTCTTAGTCTCTGGAGCAGCAGTAAAACAAGCTTGCTCCATCTTCAATATGACATCCCTTCAACAATTTAAACAAGGCTATCATGTCCCCTCTTAGCCTTCTTTTCTCCAGGCTAAACATACCCAGCTTCCTAAGCTGCTCGTCATAGGGCATGGTTTCTAGACTTTTTACCATTTTGGTCTCCTTCCTCTGGACACACTTCAGCTTGTCCATATCCTTCTTTAATGGTGGTGCCCAGAACTGGACACAGTATTCCAGGTGAGGTCTGACCAAAGCAGAATACAGTGGCATTATTACTTCCCTTAATCTAGTCACTATACTGTACTCTTATTGATGCAGCCTAGAATCACATTGGCTTTTTTAGCTGCCACATCACACTGCTGACTTGTGTTCAGCTTGTGGTCCACTAAGACTCCAAGATTTCTTTTGCATGTACTGCCATCAAGCCAGGAAGGAAGGAAGGAAGAGGAGGAAGAGAAGAGGGTGTCAAAGAGGAAGGTTGGAGGGAGATGAGTGTCAGAAAGAGAGGGAATGCACAGAGAAAAGAGTGAGGGAAATGAGAGGGAGTCTCAAAGAGAGATATGGAACATCAGTGTGGAAAGGAAAGGTGGGTTTCAGGCCGAGAAAGGAGGGAGGGAGAGGGCTGTCAGAAAGAGAGGGAGCATCAAAGGGAAGGTGGTGAGAAGGGCTGTCAGAGGGCTTGTCTCCATGATGAAAATATTTGTAGAATTTGCAGAGAATACGATCTGTCCAAATGAGATCTGAAGGGAATTCACAATATTCAGAGGCAGCGGCGGGTGTGTGTGATAAAAAATCCACAACTGTGCAGTTAAAGGATTTGTCCCCCCTCCCCATTAAGCTTCCTGTAAAATGTGCATAGATGCAAATTTTTGGATGTGTGGCCATCCGAATTAGCATTGCTGCACATTTTCACTCCATTGCCCCTTATGAGCGCGTGTGCCCGCTGGATTTGAATCAACATGAACGGATGTGAATAGGTGCAGTAATGCAGACAAAACAACTTTGCTGCGAATGGGCAAAAATGCGCAGCCACTTGCGGTAAACCATCGCATCTAGACGAGCTCAAAGAGAGACAGAGGGGTGGGATTCACACAGCTCTCCAGATGTTTGGGGACTGTTGCTCCAGGAAGCCCCAGCCACCATAGTCCCTGGGGGAGAATGCAATCCAAAAACCTGTGGAAAGCAGCATACTGTACAAGTACAAGCGGATACTGTACAAGTAACCACTTGTACAGTATCTGCTTCTCAGGCTCCTGCCACTCTGCAGAAATAATCCAGTTTGATACTGCTTTAACTGCCATGGCTCCATGCTATGGAATCCTAGGATTTGTAGTTTGTTGTGGCACTAGAGCTCTCTGCCAGAGAAGGCTAAGCGTCTCGTAGTACTACAAATCACAAAATTCCATAGCATGGATCCATGGCCATTAAAGCGGTGTCAAACTGCATTATTTCTGCAGTGTATCATCTGCCTAAGTCCCAGGAAATCTCCTTGAATTCCCCACCTCCCTTCATTCCTAAATCAGCACCTTGACTGAATTAAAGTTTGGATTTCTT
Source organism: Gambelia wislizenii (assembly GCA_030847615.1). Lineage (NCBI taxonomy): Eukaryota > Metazoa > Chordata > Lepidosauria > Squamata > Crotaphytidae > Gambelia > Gambelia wislizenii. The sequence continues at coordinate 5,065,970 of JAUMIR010000012.1, forward strand.
TCCGTCTCTCTCTCTCTCTCTCTCTCTCTCTCTCTCTATTTGGTTATTTCTTTTTGAACTGTGATTATTTTCTTGCCTTTGAGACACAGCCAGATTAGACTGTGGATTTGGTTGTTTTCAAGGAGCGAAGGAAAAAAGGAAAACCTGAAGATACCTTGGCAGAAACTCCTGAAGGGAACAGAGATCAGGGCTATGATAAGAACTTGTTCTTCCCTGTCTGGTTAGAGAAATCCTGTTTGATCATTAGGTGGGACAAGATCTAAGGCCTCCCCTGAAGGGAAGATTAACTCTGAAAGGTCAGGTTTTGAGGGGGGAGAGTTGAGTGAACATGGGAGTGGGGGATGTTGTTTGTACAAATAATTTATTTTGAACACAGAATCTGAGCTGGATCATGCTGGTAAAACAACAGAGACTATAATCCTAGCTATACAAAGCCCAAAGGCCTTTCTGCACCCAGAAAAGATGATTTGCTACCACTCCAGGAAGGGGCTTGTGCGTATTCTGTGTGCCATTCTTCCCCTAACCTCTAGGTGACGCCACCCAACATGGCGGCACTTGGTGACTCCCATGTCAACAGGATGGTAAACCCACTTCAAATTTTAATCTAAACTGGAGAGCTCCTTTTAAAGTTTGGACTAAAACCCAGAATGGATTCATCACCTGACTGATGTAGAAACCACCAACTGCCTCAACCACCATGTCTTTCTTTTAATTGAGCACACCAGTCAAAAAGAACCATGTCCACTGTTACTAATATAAAGACTGCCCCAGTCCAACACACCAACCAGTATACCATACTGGGTGTGTGGTAAAACAGAGTCCTAAATGGAGTCCTCCCAGCTACAGTTTTTGGACTGATTTTGTATTCCCCACACCTCATTCCCTCCCCTGCCACTGAGCCTGATGAAGAATGCAAGAGAACTTGACAGCTTACACACCATTTTGTGACAATAACAAAGCCATTTCCCAGCCTGTGGATTACTAAAAAGGAAATCCCAGGAGAATTTACTTTGAAATAAACAAACAGGTAAGATCAGAGCCGACACTGAGGTCTTTCCACACAGCTCAATTCTCTCCCCAAAAGACCCCTCCTATTGTATTCTCCCCTCCCCAGCCCTGCCAAGGCAGAGCTCTGAAACCCCAATGCAAACATGAATTGGGCTGGGTTATTACTTAGGAGTAAGTCCAGGGAGTTTATCCGTAAAGTAAACACATATAAGATTTGGCTGTAATCTATATCCGCTTGCTTCAGAAATAATCCCATTGGACAGGCTGGTCTAAATCCAATTGCTAGTCCTTACTAGAGTAGACCCATTAAATCAATGGGATTTGCAGAAGTGTTGATTTATCACCCACAATTGATTCAATAGGTCTACTCTAGTGGAAGCTAGTAATTGGATTTAGGCCACTGGGATTTTTATTTTTGAAAGTCAAGTGGGCTCTTGAGACTGACTCACTGCTTTGTCAGCCTTGGCTCGGTGATATGTATCTAATTCTCCTTTGCCATCTTCCTCCGTCATCTAAGATGGAAAAATGGCAATCTTTTAGCTGAATGGTGTTGTTAGTCTTTCACAGCCCTGCTCCTCTGTCTCCTAACAATAATTTGACTTGGGAAGATTGAAGCAGGAAAAGCTTTTTTCCTATCCCTTCCCTGACACAGGGGGAAAAAGTGATAAGAAAAGCATTACCTGATACTACAGATGCTCATAGTGTCGCCAGATTGAAAACTGGAGAAGGTTCCTGTCCCTTTAATGAAGTGTTGAAGAGAGAATTTCAGTAGGAGTTGCTTGCCTGACTAGTAACCTCTGCTAAGATCCCCTCTTCTACACAACCCTTAAAGGGACAGCAGCCCTGTCACTGATTTCATCTGGCAACCCTAGCTGCTAAAGACACAGGAGCAGAGCCATGAAAAAATTGGCAACCTGCTGTGGGCCATGTGCATAGGAGAGGAAGTGATCTCTTACATTCCAGTAGAAAAGGCTGTGAAGTTTAAGCCTGGCATCATTTGCATTGGGTACCTTCCATGTCAGTGGAAGAGTGATTTCCCTTCCTGACTGTAGTCCAAACATGATAGAAGCTGCCCAGAGTGCAAAATGGGGTCAGCCCTCGGATAAGTCTTTGAAGACTTGCTTAAAATCCAGGGAGGATTCACCACCACATTAACATGGGGGTCATTCACATTCATATTGCTGGCAATAATATATTGAAAAATTTTTTGAGAATATCTATTGATAATATATTCACTGTAGTACTTCAATATATAAATTTATTAAAAAGTAAGCATTTTAACTTTATTGATATATATATTTAAATTCCCAAAAGTACAAAGAAATAATAAGTCACACCAAAGCATCTTTGAGGGATATTAAATGTAGAGGCAAAGATATTCGAACATAGAAACCCCACATGACATTAAAAAACCCCAATATTTATTCTCCCCAAGATTTTTCCAGAAATTGCAATGTGTAGTTGGAGGATGGTAAAGTAGTATTATTACTGGAGTAGTTAGAATGACAGTAATGGACCAATGGATTCAAATTACATGGGAAAAGATTCCACCTTAACATTGGGAAGAGCTTTTTTTCCCTGTAAGAGCTGTTTGACAATGGAACAGACTGCCTTGGAAGATGGTGGACTCTCCATCTTTGGAGGTCTTTAAACAGAGGTTGGATGGACATCTTCCAGAGGATTGTAGTTATGTATTCCTGCGTGGCAGGGGGTTGGACAAGATGGTCCTTGTGATCTCTTCCAACTCCAGAGGCTTAGTGTATGCCAAAGTAAAGTGGAAGGTTCCACTTTACTGCGTGACATCGTCATTCCTCTGTTCCGGTCCCATGGGAGAACAAGGTAAAACCTCATCTTTTTGCCAACTGGAAAAACCCATTAGTAAAAAGACACGGTTTTATCTCTGTCTTCCACAGGACTGGAATGGCAGAACACTGTAAAAACCATGATGTCATGTGGTAAGGCTGCATGGAAAGCAGAACCTTCCGGCTGCCCTGCTGCTTTACTTTGGCATAGAATCATAGAATCATAGAATTGCAGAGTTGGAAGAGACCACGAGGACCATCCAGTCCAACCCCATTCTGCCACGCAGGAAATCTTGATCAAAGCATCCCTGACAGATGGCCATCCAGCCTCTGTTTAAAGACCTCCAAGGAAGGAGACCCCACCACGCTCCAAGGGAGTGTGTTCCACTGCTGAACAGCTCTTACTGTCAAAAAGTTCCTCTTCATGTTGAGGTGGAATCTCTGTTCCTGGAGCTTGCATCCATTGCTCTGTGTTCCAGTCTCTGGAGCAGCAGAAAACAAGCCTGCTCCATCCTCAGCGTGACACTCCTTCAAATACTTAAACAGGGCTATCATATCTAATATATAATATATCTAATATCTAATATATAATATATATATATATATATATATATATATATATATATTAGAGGCATGTGGTAAGCCTCTAAGATTCTATGATTCAATGAATAAAAGGAGACCAAGTTTTGTAGTTGTCTATCTGATTATTTCTAAATTTTCAAATCCATGCTGTCAATGTTTCCAGAAGAGTTAGACTCTGAAGTTTAGTGAAGGAGCCTGACCATCCTGACTGAGTGACAAGTCCCATATTTGGTTCCTCTCCTTTCCAATTTTGTGCTGGGTTAAAATAAACTGACTCGGGGAGTGGATATAAAATGTCTCTGATTGTACCAGGAAGTGACACAAAATATTCTGGGATAAACAAAAATGTCTGGATCTCCAAAATAAAATTAGAAATGTCAGGGACAAAATCTGGGACTTTCTGGTGCATCCAGACTGATTTTAAACAGATGAAAAAGGCCTAGATTTTGTTCCTGTTCTTTCAGATTTTGTTTGGGAGATCTGTGCATGTTTTGTTTCCCCAGATTATTTTCTGTCAGCTCCCTGTGCAATCAGGGAGTTTTTATCCCAGCTCCCCAGGTAGGTTTATTTTAACCCATAGAGAGTGTGGGTGTTGGACTCAGACTCTGGAGATCAGGGTTTGAATCCCTGCCTGGCCATGGAAACCCATTGGGTGACCTTGGGCTAGTCACACTCTCTCAGCTTCAGAGGATGGAAAAGGCAAGCACCCTCTGAACAAATCTTGTCAAGAAAACCTCATGATAAGCTCACCTTAGGGTCACCATAAGTCGGCAATGTCTTGAAGGCACACAACAACAATAAAATTGGAAAATACAGGAAGGAAATCTGGGACTTTCCAATCAGGCTGGATGTGACTGTGGGGACTTTATCATCTTTCCACAAGTCTGTCTATATCCATCCTAGCTGCTAAGCCTAAGTAGTCAATTGGATAGGAAGCATTTTTTTCTTGGTAGAGATACATGGTTGTTATGGGGTGGTGGTGTTGGAATATATGTTGGTTTCTTTATCTATTGATGGGAAGTGGCAAGAGATGTAGCTGTCCTCTGGACCTATAGAAAGCTCCTCCCTCCATTAGTGTATTTGAATGGCAGGGGAAATGAAGGTGTGCTTAAGAACACTACAGCCGAAAGCAACTTAATTTTTCTCCCTCCACCCAGGCTTCATTCCCCCTGCTTGTGATAGATCACACTTGAGTAAAGCATCCAGTTGGCGACAGATGTTAGTGAGGAAGGGAGATGGCTGAGTCATCAGAGTAACTGAGGCAGCAGCTGGGAGCTGTTTGAATAGATGAGATCACTTAGCCCATGAAGATCAGGCAGGAAAAAAGAAGAAGGCATGGGGAAAGGAAGGAGCAGGGAAGCCAGATAGAGGCCCCATGGAAAAGAAGAATGGAAGGGCCTTGCAAATTCCCCGTGGCTTGCTACAGAAAGCTTCTGCTCAAAAGGAAAGCTGGTAGAACTCAGAGAGGCTCACTCCCAGGCAATTGTCTATGTGGGATGGCAGCCTGGCTTGGCTCCTCCAGGGGCAGGCAATCACCACCACCACCACCGTAAATTAGAGGTGGACCCCCTGCAAGCTCCAGACAGATTTCCAGGAAAGGTAGTGAAACCTTCCATGTGTCTACTCTGAAGGCAATCCCACTGAGTAAGGGGAGGCTGACTCCCAGGCAATTAATTGCTGCTTGGATTGCAGCCAGCCCAACACTACTGACTGTGAGTTGGAGAAGGTCTGATTTATTCTGCAGTTCTTTCTAGGGAATGGTTGTCAGAATGGCTTTGGTAGCAGAATGCAAAGCCTGTGGCTAGGAATTTGTGGTTGGTGGGGATAGGAGTGTGGGGCAGAGGGCTCAACTTTGGTAATCTAGTTCTTATTAAATGAATTCCATAAGCATTACATTGTTATAGTGCTATTATTCCACTCTAACTGGTATGCTTGCCTCCTGTGGAATTCTGGGTTTCATAGTTTAGTGAAGTTCCACTGGAGGCAGCCATTGGAGTTAAAGTACAGTATAATAATAGCACTATAACAGTGTAGTGAGATAATCTGATTTAGGCAAGGAATACCCAGAGGTGGTTTTGCCATTTTCTTTCTCTGAAATACAGCCTACAGTACCTGGTGTGCGTTGGCAGTCTCTAATCCAAATTCTAACCAGGGCTGACCCTGCTGAGCTTCCAGGATCAGGCAGGATCCTTCCTTGCTATTGGGAGCTCCTGCTGGCAGGTGGGAGAGAGCAAAGCACCAGCTGTTGCTCCTTACCATGATTGGTGGCTGAGATCTGGTTGGTCTCACCTGGGCTTTGAGGCTCTACCTGGGCTTGTGTACAGACTTCTGGTGACCTTTTTCTCTGTTCCTTTCTGCAGCCAAGTAGTCACAGAAGAATCAGGTACAGCCATAAAAAGTGGGAGCAAAATGTGGGTGTCTTCCCCCCTATAAGAATTCTGCCCCTCGAAATGAAATTTTCCTTCAGTCACCAAGTTTTTATATTTATTTATTTATTTATTTATTTATACCCCACTCTTCAGCCACAAGGCTATCAGAGTGGCTTACAAATTGTTTTAAGCAATAGCAGTTTACACATCTACACTGCATTAAGCAGTTTCCAATGTGTGTTAGCTAATGTTTTAGCATTATTTTATGTTTTTAAAACGTTTTAGCATTTTAAAAACATTTAGCATCCAATGTTTTAGCATTGGAGAAACTTAAACTTTCTCCTGGGTGGCACAGTGGTGGCCAGAGAAGATGGACAAAAATTCCCAGCCTCCATCATTTTATTACTTTTGCAGCCATGGCCAAAGTCCCCCCCCCGCCCCCCACCCTCACTCCTGTTGCTTACATACCAGCCGAATCCCAGCCCTAATATCCAAGAATCAGTTGAAAGCCACACTGCATGGGAATGTATAGACTCATCACAGACTCTTAAAATTGGAAGGGATCCTAAAGGCCATCTACTCCAACCCCCTGCTATGTAGGAATGCACAACTAAAGTGCTCCTGAAAGATGCCCATCCAAACTCTGTATAAAAATCTCCAAAGATGAACAGTCCACCACCTTCTGAGGTAGGCTGTTTCACTGTTGAACAGCAATTACAGTCAAGATGTTCTTCCTAATGTTTAGGTGCAATCTCTTTTCTTGTTCAGTGAGCCCTTGGCATCAGCTGGAATTTGGTTCCAGGACTGCCGTGGATGCCAAAATCCGTGGATGCTCGAGTCCCATTATATACAATGGTGTAGTAAAATGGTGCCCGTAAAATGGCAATATCAAGGTTTGCTTTTTGAATTTGGATATTTTCAAGCCATGGGTGGTGGAATCCATGGATACGGAGGGCTGACTGTAGTTTAAATCGATTGGTTCATGTTCTAATCTCTGGAGCAGGAAAAAAAACCCTGCCTCCATCTTTCTACCCGACATCCCTTCAGGTATTTAAAGATGGCTCTCATGTCACCCCTCAAAGAAGCAGTTGTGTTTGTCTCTTGCAGCCTAAAAAGGAGGAAAGGAGGGGGAGAAAAAAAAGGAATGTGTCAGCACCTTTAAGACTATTTTTTATTTTTGCATGAGCTCTCATGGATATAAACCCACTTCTTCAGATGTGGTACAGGCCGACATTAAAGCCTCAGGTTATAATGCATATTTGTACAGTTGTGGGAGTGGGACAGAATGTGATAGGATCCAGAAAGATGCAAATCATGTCCTTTGCCCTAAGTTTTCAAATGTTAACTGGCCACATTAAAGATCCGAAGGGCCTGAATCACCTTGCCCAACCCTTTGAAAATTTAGAGCAAGGGACATGCTTTATGACTTGAGGTTTTAATATCACCCTGTACTGTATCTGAAGAAGTAGGTTTATATGTATGAAAGCTCATGCTAAAATAAAAATCAGTCTTAAAGGTGGTCCACATTCCTTTCTCTCCTCTCTCCTTTTTATGTCACCTCTCAGGTTGCTGTCACACTGCAGAAATAATTCAGTTTGACACCGCTTTAACAGCCATGGCACAATGCAATTGAATTCTGGGATTAGTAGTTTTGTGAGCTATTTAGCCTGCTCTGTCAGAGTGCTCTGGTGCCACAACAAACTACAAATCCCAGGATTCCATAGGATAGAGGCGTGAAAGTTAAAGCGGTGTCAAACTGCATTATTTCTGCAATGTGGCATCAAGCCGCAATCTTCTCTTCTCCAAGCTAAACATACCCGATTTTCTACATTGCTCCTCATTGGCTTGGTTTCCAGACCTTTGATCATCATGGTCACCCTTCACCTTGTCACTCTCCTTCTTGAATGGTGGTGCTCAGAAGTGAGCAGAGTGTTCCAGGTGAGGTCTAACCAAAGCAGAAGAGATGATGGTGCTTCACGCTACGCCAGATCACTGAGCCATCCAGTCCAGTATTTTTATACTTTGACTGGCAGTAGCTCTTTGTAGGAATCGGGTGAACAGGATTTCTCAACACCTGATCTTTTCTAGGTGTGGGGGGGCAGTACTGAATTTGGGAATTTTTCATTCACCGAACCTGTATTCTGTTGCTGAGTTACTTATCCCTGTCCAAGCAGGGCTAAATATCTTGATTTTTATTTCTCTTTGGGCAATTTTTGCAAGTCTTGAATTTGGGCTTGCTTCTGTGATCTTGACATTGTTCTGGAGGCATGGGCGTAACTGTGGGAAAGATCCTCTTTTGCACTACAGCACCCAGAATCCCCTAGCCAACTGTAAAACAAAATCACTTTCTTGTCACTGTCTGTGCAGGATGGGTGGTTCGTGCAAGTTATGGGTTAAAAAAGGAACTCTGCACCACTTTGGGTGTTGGTTTGGCCGGATCGCGTGAAACAGATTCTAGGATCTGTTGCTTTTAGATTGCTGCTGTGCGTTGGTTTTCATTTCCCCGTCTGCTCAGACTGTGTGTGTGTATGTAAACACTACCCTACAAAGCAGTACTCTCTCATTATCTTATTTTTATTTCATAGCTACCTTTCAAGATCATAGTCTTACCAAGGTGAGTTTGTTGCATAAAAACACCCTTCTTCAACACTGAGCATAGTCGTGGAATCGCATTAAATATACACAACAACTTGAAACCACCTAGTTACGAGGAAATAAGGGAATAGATATTTCTTTTAATGCTGCACTCATTGGATGCGGAAATATGTTCCTGTTTGTCAATCCTTACTCTGAAGCCAACTGAATTAACCCTTGGAGATCCATGTGGCAGTGCCAGTTGGTGGCGTCCAGGTTAATGGGGCACTGAATTGGCTCTGGGGTTTTAGTCAGAACTTTAAAGGTGAAATCCATGGTGGTGAACCTATTTGGGTTCCCTGCCCCCCTGACTAACCAGTACTGGTGTAGAGAGAATGTGATTGGGGATGAGGAGCATGAAATATTGTTGTTTTTGACTGTGGGAAGCCATATGTGGGAAGCCAGGATTAGCAAGGGTGCCATGCTAAATCCTCAGTGGTTCCTGATGCATTGCTCAAGAAATCAGTAAAACAGGCTATACACTATGTGGAAAGCCACAGCTAGTCGCTTCCATGTCAGTGGAGCAGTTGATCCATTCCACGTTTTATTTTGAACATCAAAATTGCTATCCACAGTGCTAAACAAGGTGCAGGAGGCACACCTTGGAGAGCCCCTTTACAGTGCAGACTAAAATCCAGAGTGGATTCACCACCTCACTGCTATGAGAGTCAGCTGTTCCCATTGCTATGAGGTAGGGAAGATATCTGATAAACATTTGGTCTCATTGAAGGTGCAATATTTTTGATCTGGCCCAAAGCATGACCTGTTTGCTATTGAGAATGGATCTGTGCATTAAGATCCTGTGTGTAACTTCTGCAACCCACACAAGCAAATTGTGTCACATCAAATATTTGTATGTTTTGAGTGGAGTTTTCTTTTCTTTTCTTAAGCTGTGTTGTTGCTAAAGGCTGAACTTAGGGATCAGTTTTACACCAAATCATATTATTGGTGAGAGCTTGGTAGTAATGTTACCTAAGGGTTGTTTTAACAGTCAAAATAATCCTCATAGAATTTGCTTGGAATTCTACCTGTCCTAATGGCATTTCGCATCGGATCACAGTATTCAGAAGGAGGGGGCACAAAGCCACCATAAAGTCTGCCGGGACTTTTTCCGTATTTTTAAAAAAGCTTTGTAGAGAATGCGCATTTCCTCTCATTTGGACAATCTGATTCACATTCATTTGCATTTGCAATAAAAGCAGAAGTGGCAGCTGATTGGTTGGATGTGGGCAGGGGGCGGAGCTTGCTAACAGCGCAAGCACCTGGAACTGCCATCTTAGATTTTCACTTGAGCGAGCGAGCGAGCAAGCGCCCAGGCCACAAATAGCCTTTTTCTTTTCTTTCTTTCTTTAGGCAGAATATTGCACTTTTGCAATTTAGATATGCTTTTTAAAAAAAAATAATACTGTTCTGTGGCAGCAACTGGCGGCAATAAAAACTCGCGCCTGCCTTCTTTATTCACAGGCATGCCCATTGGAACAACAAAAGCGAATAGCTTCACATGCCTGCGATTTTGCCAGAAAACCATTAAGACAAATAGAAGCTGCTTTGAATTTGCGTTAGTGAGCATCAATCCACATTTCCCCCCTTTGTATAGACAGGCCCCTATATGAAGTTGCTTTTTGGGGGAGGGAGGCAGACACAAGGGGATTTTTATACAATAACAGAACAAATGGTTGTGTCATTGCTTACTGTACTGACCATTACTAACCATATCTGGCAGAGCTTCCCCAGTGATGCCTCCCACCCAGTTATGGAATTTTCTTCAGTTTGATAGTTGGTTGCTCCTTACACTCTTATCAGTCAGCTGCCTGTTTAAAAAAAATCTCTAATTCCACAAGTTCTCAGGGAACAAACAAGTCTTTATCTTTTGCTGCTCTTTGTTTATACAAATGTTATCATCTTTACCAGACTTGTCACCTGTAATTTACTGTTTTTAGATGTTTGCACATTGTGATTTTAGGTGCTTGTAATTCATAATGATAACTGTGTGGGTTGTTGTTGTTGTTGTTTTAATGTAGATTCTTAGCTGCCTTGAGCCTTTATGAGGGAGTATGGGGTATATATCAGATAAATAATATTTCTTTCATCAAACAAATGACATATAGTTATTTGCGGACAGCTTTTATTTTAAGTGCAATTTTGTAAAAAAATAATAATTGAAAGTAACTATAAGAAGTAATTCTCCAAGTGAAAAAGTAGTGATTAACACATTGTTTTAAAATCAGAATCGGTAATAACATTCTAATCCTTTCTGTTGGTCCATGTTGCTATCAATTACTACAGTAGGACCCCCTTATTTGCTGGGGATTGGTAATGGGGGGCATGGATACTGAAAACCATGGATAATAGTGAACACCATTGAAAATAATGGGACTTCAGCTTTAAAATACCATAGAGTTGCCTTGGAGGATGTAGAAAATGGCTAGAGAGCACACATTTTTTAGGAAGACTGTATGGTAAGTGTGCTGTTTCGTGTCCTGTGGATAATTGAATCAGTGGATACGGGGGTCCTACTGTACATTGGCATTGCTTCCTGGGGAATTTTGGGCATTGTAGTCCAAAAAGTTATTTCCCCAAGCTATGGTTTCTTTGATGGTGAGCAGCTGGGAGAGTTGGTTGTAAGCAGCTGTTGGGACTAGGAGGTGGATGTTCACAGCAGCATCAGTATAAGGGATGCAATTCGTCACTAACTTCTTCAAGAAAGCAGCAAATAACTTTAGCAATTTTCTTCCTGCTGCAAGAAAGGCTTCAAAAACCATGCAGTTTTCAAAGCCTATTTGGAATTCGAGACGTATTTTCTGCGCAAAATTTGCATGGGGTTGTTTTACAAAGTATTTTTCTGTGCTGGAGATAGTGTTTTCTGTCCAGCATTTTCTGTGTAGAAAAAGCTGCTTTCTATGCAAATTGACGGCGTACAAATTTAGCACAGAATAAGTACCTAAAATTACAGCATTTTTTGTGTAGGAAATAGCTTATTTTCTGTGAAGAAAATATTTATTTCTGTGCAGAAAATGCTGTTTCCTGCACCAAAAAACCCCCACATGTGAATTATGCACAGAATAGCTCCCAAACTGTCAAAATTTTCACCAGTCCAGGATTCTCCTCAGGGTTTCTTGACACTTGAGGAACATTATTTTGGACAAACTATCAAATACAGTATTTCTGAATATTCCTTCCATTCCTATTCAATATTCTCAATTCTGACTGGCGGCAGTTCTCTAGGGTTGCAGGAAGGATTCTCTCCTAGCCCTACATGGCAATTTCTGGTAGTGCCTGGTGGTCTCCCACCCAAGTACTAACCAGAGTCAATCCTACTTAGCTTCTGAAATCAGGTGAGGCTAGTGTGGTACGGTGGCATTAATATTGCCAACTCAGGCTGGCAGCAACTCTCAGACAGGATCTTTGCCAGCCCTCTTTGGAGATGCCAAGGTGGGATTGGTATCTCAGGCTTGCAAAAACATGTGCTTGATGAACTGCAGCCTTCTTCCTAAAAGGGGATGGAGAGGTGGGGGTAAAGAATGCCTTTGCCAAATTTGTCATGCCTGTTTCAAACCCATCCCATGGGCACAGGGAGACAGGCAAGTCAGCAGACATGAACATGATCTGGAGCAGGCAGAAGTTTAAGTCTGCTATAATAAAAATTAAAGAAGGTCCCCTGATCGTCCTCTTATCTGCAAGGGTTCCCAACCTCCTGTTGAAAGCCAGACAAAGCCAGCGAACATTGTCACATCTTGCCATAGCAAAATTCATCCGAAAGCAGCAAACAGCCTTATGCTAGGGCTACCTATTTCTCCGTCTCAGCCAGTGTTTGCTACTCTGTCTGGTTTCAAGCAAAGGGAGGCCTTCCAGAGCCTGGAAAAGGTGTTTCAAACAACATTTGCCAGAACTCCCCTGGCAGGGCTGCATAGTTGTGAAGGCTGGGGGAGTTCTGGCTGTTGTGGTCTGAAATAACATTTCTAAACTAGGCTTGTTGCATCGCTTCCTTTCTGATCCTTTTCCACTTGAGATACCATGGTTGTTGTTTCTTACCTGCCTCTCCCTGTGGATTGAGGCAGGGAACAACACATAAACACATAAACATAATATTAGTTAAAAACACAGATCAGTTTAAAAAAACAGTAAGACTAAGGCCTTTATCAGATGTGGCAAAAGCCGTGTCATAAGGATGGGATGATAACACAAAAAGGTGAAATTATCAGATGACATCATCATCCAACTGTTCCGGACGTGTAGCGCGGGTGTGAATTTGGCATCACTTTTTATTGATGGTTTTTCCTATCAATAAAAAAGGGATGCCTTATTCATGCCCGTGCCATGCAGGGGGAAGAATGAGGATGCAGGCATCTGATTATTTTACCCTTCGGGCTAACATCCAGTCCTTATAATGCAATTTTGGAGTTTTTTTTTGCCGCGTTTCCCCATATCTGATAAAAGCCCTAAAACATTTTAAAACAATCAGTACACAGTTTAAAATTCACAATTTAAAATCATCTGGATAGTCTTGCCAGAATTCCTGGAGAGATGTCTCCATGCACAACCTTGGAGAGTCTTTTCTGCCATAGAGCAAAGTCCCTTCCTTCCCTTCCTTCAGCAAATTTGACTCAGGGAAAGATATTCATGGTCCATCTTGACTCTAAGGCCAATTGAGTTCATTTGGTCCAGCCAAGGTCATAACTGCAGGGGAGGTGGGGGAACAAAATTGCCCCCTCCAATAAGAATATTGCCCTCACAACAGAATTTTCCTTCAGTCTCCAATTTTCTTGCCTTGTAGTAATTGAAAATCCTAATTGAGTGTTAGGAAATACAATTTAGGCCTGCAAAGAAAAGGGGCCGATCTGAAAGACCTGTTATCACCTCGCCCAGCCCTTTCAAAATTTAGGGCAAGGGATGTCATTTGCATCTTTCTAGATCCTATTACATTCAATCCCACTCCCACAAGTGTATAAATATACTTTATACCTGAGGCCTTAACACCACCTCTGAAGAAGTGGGTTTATATCAGTGAAAACTCCTGCTAAAAAAACCCAAAAAACAGTCTTAAAGGTGCTGCCACATTCATCATAGTCTCCCTCCTTTTTTATACAGCAGAGAGAAGAGTTCTAGCTGTGAATGTTTTTCAATGTGTCTCTTCCTCTGACATGCTAGAGATTTGGAGACCAAAGGAAAATTTTATGGGAGAAGAATTCTTATTTAAGGGGTAATGCCATCACCACCACCCCCAGCAGCTCCACCCCTGACAGAGATCTAGGGGAGAAATGCTTCTTTTCTCACTCCTCCTAATTTTATGTTGGTTCGTCTGCCACACAGTTGCCATCTTGGGCCACAGAGGATTAATCTGAGCTACAGCTCAATCAATGCCTGAGCCCAATCCTAGAAAGCAACATTGATAGACAGGAGCTCCTCTGAGCAACGAATGAGTGCCTTTCCCAACATCTCTCTCTCTCTCTCTGGCTTTTCTTCGCAAATGAAGATTCAGGAAGGACTCATCCCGCGCTTTCTGCAAGCGTGCTGATGACTAAAAAGGCCAATCCGAGATAAACAAGTCCGTTTGCAGAAAGCACAGCAGAAGGTCTCCTTGGGTGATGTTTTTGGGTTGTGATTCTTTCTGCGTTGTCGTTTCTCTTCAAGACTTGTTCGGCATGAGTTCTCAAATAAGGCTGCAGCATTGTGGATAGTGCGTCTCCATGCCTCCTGATGGGAGGACATGGTGGACCATTGTTGGTGGTCAATTTGGCTGAGCCTGAGATATTGTTTCAGGGAGTCTTTGTATCGCTTTTTTGGAGTGCCCCTCTTACGCTGACCCGTGGCGAGTTCACCACAGAGTACTATTTTTGGGAGGCAATGGTCCTCCATCTTAGAGACATGCCCTGCCCAGCGCAGCTGTGTTCTCAATATCATGGCCTCAGTGCGGATGATCCCTACTTGCTCAAGGACAGCAACATTTGTCACATAGTCAGTCCAGTGTATATTTAGGATTGTGCGTAAGCAGAGCTGATGAAAGCATTTGAGGAGTCGTAAGTGGTGGCGATAGGTGACCCATGTTTCAGACCCATAAAGGAGAATAGACAGTACAATGGCTCTATACACACTGATTTTTGTGCTTTGCTTCAGGTGTTTATTGCTCCAGACTCTTTTGTGAAGTCTTCCAAATGCACTATATGCCTTTGCTAATCTGTGATCGATCTCTTTGTCAATCTTGGCATCTGAGGAGATGATGCTTCCCAGGTAGGTGAACTGCTGAACGGACTTAAGCACAGCTTTGCCTACAGCAAGTTTGAAAAGCAGGCTTCTTCATTGAGACAGGGATTGTTAGCCACAAGCGTGAGCATGACCTTCACCTGTGAAATAACAACAGTGCAAAATGTTATCTTGCACTATTCTCTGAGTTGCCTAGCTAATGACACAGTTTGGAAACTCAAGATAGAAGGATATTTTGTCTCTCAGTCTAACACAGTCAGATCTAATACAGTTGGCCATCGATATCCACCGATTCCATCATCCATGGCTTGAAAATATTCCCAAATAAATAAACAAACACCTGGAAGCTAACCTTGATTTTGCCATTTTGAAAAAGGGGCGCCATTTTACTCATTGTATATAATGGGACTTGAGCATCCATGGATTTGGTATTCATGAGGGGTCTTGGAACCAAACCCCAATAGATACCAAGGGCCCACTGCATTACAGAGAGAAGCCCAAAGTGTACAAAAGTTATGTTTTAGATTACCACTCCCAGAATTCCACAGCCAGAGTGACCAGAGGGGGATTCTGGGAGAAGCAGAATCCAGAAAGGAACTTTTCCATGCTTGGAGAGAAAGAGATTGGTTGAGAATGAGCGACAATGCCTGGGGGATTTGGGGAACTGTAATCCAGTGTGGCATAGTGGTTTAAGGGTTAGACTAGGGCACTGGGAGAGAAGGGTTTGAATCCCCGCTCAGCCATGGAAACCCACTGAACAAACCCCTTCTGAACAAATTTTGCCAAGAAAACCTTGTAAAAACCTTGTGCTTCCACAGGTCAGAAATTATTGAAGAAACAACAACCACCATCCAAAAAAGCATTTTTCCCCAAGCTGTGCAGAAGGTTGTGTTTCTAGGAAGTTACATTAAAAAAATAGCATTTGACAATTGTCATTGGTGACCCATACATATTTTAGAATGTCCATGCCATTCTTGTGTGCTTGTGTGAACGCACATGTGCATACATGTGTACACTTATGGCCATGAAGTTCTCATGTATTTATTTATGTACTTATTCTAGATTTCCTGTGATTTGAGTAGAAAGAAAGGGTTGTTGTTTTTCTGCATGAGATGTTAACCTATTAATTCAATTGCACACTTTTTAATAACAATGCTAGCTCCAAATGGAGTGGCATCATTAATTAAGATGTATTGCTTTCTGAAATTCCAAGATCCCTTTTATTTGTTTGTTCTTTTATTACTCAGCATGGTTAGGTTCTTATTCTCTCTCTCTCTCTCTCTCTCTCTCTCTCTGTTTCTCTTTGTTGGCAATTTCGGTTTTGAATTTCCTCGCTGCTTAGTCAGACTCATAATGCACAGCTGTGATGTGGATTTTTTTTTAAAATATGGGCTGCTGCTCCTTTGATATTATCTCAGTTATGTATTATGAATGTTTTTAATGCTAGCAGGCTGTGCGGTATGAAACAAATCCGATAATAATTAGAGAGAAAAAGAGAGACCGATCCATCTTTGAGTCTCACAGTACATATTCTAAGTGATACTGGGTTCCAACTCTGAACCCATTTTATTAAATGTTCAAGGTTTTCTGCCTGCGAAGGGGCTTGGAGCATGACATAGGCCAGATACAGGCTAGATCTCCAAGGAACTGCTTTTGTTTCTCACAATGGAGAAAAAATTTGACTGCCTTGCTTTGTTTTTGTGTCCCAAACACCTCAGAGAGTGTGTGTGGCCTTTTAACTGCATCAGGCCTGCCTTCACCACCATCTTAAACTCAACTTTAACATCTTAAACTAACCTCTTAAACTCAGCTGAAGCCTCTTAAGAAATACGCAGCTCTGTGACCCTCCATCATCAGAGTTCTCCCCCTCAAATGGCTTTTAGCATCTATACCTGATGAAGAATTGAGCCAACATGGAGTAGTGGTTTGGATGTTGGACTAGGTTCGAATCCCTGCTCAGCCATAAAAACCCACTGAGTGACCTTGAGCAAGTCACACTTTCAGTTTCAGAGGAAGGCAAAGGCAAGCCCCCTCTGAACAAATCTTGCCAAGAAAAGGATAGGTTTGCCTTAGTTGGAAATTATTTGAAGGCACACACCACCACCACCAACAACAACAATAGGTGAAGATGCCTGTGAGCTTCAAAAAGCTGGCATAATACAATTTTGTCCCTTGTGGTTGGCCTAATAAAGGTATCACAATGGATTTTGCTCCATGGCCAACACGGCTACCCCTGGTTATAGGCCCTGAACCCTTGTGAAAGATGGGTATTGATCAGTCGAAATCCCAGCAACCTGAAGCATCTTGGCAATTTATTTATATAGGTCAGGGGTGAGAATCCTTCAGCCTTCCAGATGTAGTAGGACTGCCATTCCCAGAAGCCTCAGGCAGCAGAGCAAATGTTGAGGACTGCTGGGCCCTGCTCTCCAACAAATTCTGGAGGGCTACATGATTTTCACCCTGATACCAGCCAAAATCCTACTGCTGGTTCCAGCTGGGCATACCCATTAAATCAATGGGGTTTACATAAAGGTTGATTTATCATTTGGCAATTGATTAACATTTGTCAAGGTTTTTTTTCTAATACAGTACAACATACTGTCTTGGGTCCCATATTGGTTGAAAGATGGTATATAAAATGAATAAATGCATAATACTCTAGCTGGGATAGACAAGTAGATTTAGGATTAAATCGATCAATTGCTGGCTCCACCTACCAATGGAATGCACAATAAAAATATCAAGAAGCTGATCATAAAACCAAGCAGCAGACAAGCAAACACTGTAAACATAGCATTAAAAATAAGGGCAGCATTAAAATTAAAACAGAGATCTTGAGCATCCTACAGCATTAAATTTCTGACAAGCTGGAGCAGTTGTTGGTACCCAATCTCAAGCAAAGTAAAGAAAGAGCCAATCTCTGCATTTTAGGGAGGGAGTTTCACAATCAGGGTGCTGCTACCAAAAAGGTCTTGAAAATTATCTATCTATCTATCTATCTTAAAAAAATTATCTTGGGTATGTTGCCTTTCCCAGCATGCTGATTGGCTGCTCAGGAAACACAACCAACCAATCACCACCCACATGCAAATTCCTTCTCCATCTCACAGTCCTCTCCAGCCACTCAGTCTGTGGCCCAGATTGGGACCCAGGCAGCCAACTGGTGGCAGCAGCAATAGGTCGCCTGCAACAGGACCCAGGCAGCCAACTGGTGGCCACCACCGCATCAACAGGACAACAGAATGAGTTAGCAATTCTGGGGAAAGTGTGGAATGCTGAAAAGGGAAAGGAGGAATTTAAAAATCCATTGGCCTACCTTACAGGATTGTCGTGAGGTTTACCAGGTGTTTTGGGGAGGAATTTTTCAGTGGTGTATGGTATGCTGGGTCCAGCTAGTTTTAAAAGAATTCACTGAGAATACCTTGCCCAGATGAACTATGCAGAAGATTTGTGGTATTCAGAAAGAGGGGGGCAAAAAAGCCATACACTGTGTGACAAGAGACTTTGCGGTTTTCCATGAAGTTTTTTAAATACTGCGGGGGAATGTGCATTACTGGTCATTTGAACAAGTGATTTGCAACATTGCACATTCTTGGCAAAGGCGGATTTGACAGCTGAAAGGTCCACCATGCAAGTGGGGTGGGCTTTCCAGCGGTTGAGTCCAGAAGCTCCATTTTGGTGTTCCGGATGAGTGAGTGTGCACATTTTCCCTGCGCTGGGGCAAAATAAACCATTTTTTTTAAGAAGTGGAAGGTTTTCCTTCCATCCGTTAGCAAAAAAAGTTTTTAAAAAGACTTTGCAGTGATGATAACATCGGGGAGAATAATAGCACCCCATACTTGTGGTCGCCATCTTAATTCGCAGCATCTGAACCTGAATGCGAATAGCTTTGCAGACAATTTTTGGTGCCAGAAAGTCATGGAGATGGAAGAGAGCTGATCATTGTCTGGACTCAGACTGCGAAAATTTTCAATGGACGAACGAAGATTGGCTGTTTCCTCATTGCCTTCCAGCTCTTCGTACTGTACACTCCCAGGTGAAATATACATACAATCCTCAACTGATTTTCTCATTTCAAGGTTGTGTTCAGGGGCACAGCTAAAGGCTCTAGTTTTATCGGCATTCTGCCTAAGCTGGTCCAAGGCAGATTCCACAGGAAACTGTTCAAACAATTCCTCAGTACCTGGCTGAAAATCTTGCATTGTCTCTTCCACCTCTTCATCAGTCTGTCCTGATGGCAGAGTATTACTTAGTTTTCCTGTGCTAAGAAACAAAAAACTGTTGCTTCTCTCTTCCAAAGTGAAAGCTGTTAATTCATGACTCTTGGATAAATCTGAACTCTTGCTCAGGTCTTTGCTGTTGTTGGATACTTTACACTGAGAAAAGCTCGAGGAAATATTGAAGTCAGGACTTGGCTCCAAGGGCTGAAAAAGCTCACAATGGAAATATGGAAAGTTTCTTTCAATATCAGTAGCATCAAGTACTACTGCTGGATCATGGGAAGATATGTTGCTTAGAGATGACCAGCTGAAATCTCTTGTATACTTGTCTATGATTTGTTGAATTTTGCTTTTATCAGAGTGTAGCACTTCTTCAAAAGATAGATGGGAATGAAGAGATTCTGAACGATTATCCTGCTTATTCAGTAGCTGTTGCAAATTGCCAGCAATGTGCATCCCTGCACAGTATTTCCTCCTGTTCAGCTGAGGCCTAGGTGATGGGACACATAGAAAGGTCTCCACTGATCATGGTCCATAATTGTGGGAGGGTGTTATAGTGGAAGGAGGCAGTCCTTCTGATCTCCGGGCTCAAATTGTTTCAAGCAGGGGTAGAGAACCTTTGGCCCACCAGAAATTAATGTACTACAGTTCCCATCATGCCTCACCACTGGCCAAGCTGTCTATGGCTGATGGGGTTTGGAGTCCAATGGCGCTTGCTGGGCTGTAGATTTCCCAGCAGTAGTTTTGAACTTGCAATGGTTGGAACAATTGGACTGGGGATACAAAATATGGAAGGAAATGAAAAGCAGACTCTCGGACGCATCCATGCAGCAATTTGGTGCACTGTTTTGGGTGCATGAGAGATGGAGAGAGAGAACACGGAGGGGGTGATTGCTGCAACACAATAAAACATGCTAGTTTGGTTTCACGGGATGGCACACCATTTGTTGCTTGGCTATGGTTGTTTTATTTTAAAAAGTCAATGTTCACACAGGTCAGCTTGGCAAGTGAAGAGAAAAACTTTGGATTAAGTGTTTCAGCTACTGTAGAAATCATAGAATTATAGAGTTTTGATAATATGTGGCTTATCAGTTACCTGGCAGTTTTGGGTTTGCTCTATTCCCTTACCTGTGGATTTGTTCCAACTGGACTTTTCATATATTCTTCAGGGGGAACATTCTATATTCTCCTCTTCATTCTGTGGGATATTCTTGTGTATTATATACTGGCACAGTTATATTTAATTCCTATTTTGTTTTTCATAGTATGGACTTGGATTTTTTTGGTATCAACATATAGCATGGGGTACCTTTAGGTTTGTCATCCTATGGATAATAAAGTGATACATTGCAATTACAGGATATCTATCTTATATATCATTGCATGCTATGTTTATTGGATATATTTATTCATGTACATTCATTATATTCATTTTATGTTGTATCAGTCAGTTTTTGTGGTACGTATTCGTCATTTTCAACATAGGACACAAATAGTCCAAGAGGGGCTGGTTTCTGACATACCGGCTAATGTTGCTCTTCATTCAGTGTCTGGTGTGTTTCATCACAATGCTTGTCTTCCACAATTTTCCACAATTTCCCCTCCTCTTCTTAATCAGTCCTCTGCCTCCTCCCTGTCCTTTTCTTGCTTGTTATCATCTGTGATTTGCAGCTAGAGAAAGGGCAGCCATCCATTGAAGGAATGAATATTCTGCTTTTTAGCAGCCTAGTAGCTTGAGTGGTTATGCCAGCAGCAACGATCTTTGAAATCATTACATTTTGGGAGATAGTTTTCAGAGGGTTGTTGTGGTGGTTACCTTTATTTCTATCCTGCTTTCCCCCCCAATTTGAGACTCAAAGCAGCATTGTTAAGATCAGCAAAATGCCAAAGTTAAAACACAGTTAAACAACTAAAAAAGTTAAAACAGCTACAATTCTAAATATACACACATGTACACAACACTCAATATACCCCAGCATGCCATTAGCAGTGTTCGGCAGAGGCCTGCCGAAACAGGAAAGATTTTACTTGGCTGCAGCAGGAAGGCAGGGAGGGTGCCAATCTGACTTCTCTGGGCAAAGCATTCTCAGGAAATACAAGAAGTGTTCATTACACCTCAACTGTATCCCAGACACCCAAGAGAGTAGAATGCTGTGGGGGATGTCTGGAAATTCCCCATAATGTTTTTTTTTTTTTTAAATCCTAGGGTGCTGGTGGAAATCATGCCTACCCTCCAACTGTCCTGATTTCCCATTGACAATTAATCCTTTGTCATCTCCTTTCTTCAGCAGCCTTTAAAATCTTTTCCTCCCCCTTTGTCCTCAGCTTATTTCAATTGCTGCAAACTGAGTTCAAAGTGCAAATGTAGTTTGCACTCAGTTCACTCAGCATGTGGGGAGAGGAGAGGAGGGAGAGAAATCTTGCCCTTCCCAAGAGGCTCAGGCAAAAACAAACTGCTGCAGCCTTTCCTAGCTTGCCTGTTCTTCCTTGTTCATTAAACCTTTGCCATCTTGGCCACACTCTGACGTTCCTTGGCCACACACATCCTGGTGTTCATCTGTTGAAATATTGGTGACAATGATACACTGCCTTGGAATGTGGTGGAGTCTCCTTCTTTGGAGGATTTTAAACAGAGGCTGGATGGCCATCTGTTGGGAATGCTTTGATTGTGTATTCCTGCAAGGCAGGGGGTTGGACTAGATGGCCCTTGTGGTCTCTTCTGAGTCTATGATTCTCTGACTCTATGATCACATGGCCCTCCAGATGTCGTTGGACTGCAAGTCCCAGCTTGCCTCATCATTGGCGATGTTGAGAGGGCTGCTGGGGCTTGAACTCTAGCATTTCCCAGAAGAATGCATAGCTCTTGCCTAAAGGATGAGGCTTAAATATCTCAATGTGGTTGCAACTGATTTCCTATATAAGTAAAGAAGCAAGGCTGGAGAAAGTTATAGTTATCTGGGGAAATGGAGTGGGGGGGGGGCATCAGAAATAAGTAGTTCACTCTGTGCCTTAACTCTTGTTGTCTGCCACTGTCTAGAAGTCTCAAGCCGCTTTGCATTAATTAATTAGCTGATCAATTAAAGAAGTCTTGGTGAGGCTCTGGATGGGAAGTGAAGAGGTTGTTATCTCTGGTCTCCTGCTAGAGGGAAGGGAAGGTGCACAGATGGAGGCTTCATGCCTGATGATTCTTACTCAGGAGGAATTCCACTGGGCTCAACGGGAGCTATTGGGGAAATGCAGCTCTGGAAGCCTGCTGTCTCTTATATAGAGCACCAATGATCCCTGCCCCCTCCCTGGCTCTGAACATTTTTGTTGTTATGAAACATGCAGGCAAGAAATCATCTGGTGGCTTTTGTGCGGTAAAGTTTTCCTGTGCTAAAGAGCTCCAGGCTTGCTTCTGTTTTGTAAAGATCAGCTGGAAAGGGCACCATTTCTGTGGACAGATTTAGGGCCAGGGAGCTAGATTCTCAGCCAGTCCCCCCGCCTCAACCTTCCTCGTCATATTCCAAATTAAATTGCAAAACCAGCAAAGGACAAACATATATATGCACACCTTATTTTGAAAGGACTTGTTTCCACTGCCGTCATTATGAGGGACATATAATTAAACACACACAAACCCTCCAAAGTCAATACAGAGTTCTCTCTTCATCACTAAGCAACGTTTTTTTCCCCCATGCAAAAAGGGTTGTTCCTTTGGCATGCATAATTAAAACTTTACTCATTAAAGCTATAGTAAATTTTATACCATGCTTTATTTTTTAAAATCTAGATTGCCTCTCGAGGGACCTTGCAATTAAAATCCACAGCAAGGGGGTTTGTCCAAAGCACACCCCGCTTTCCTACAAAAGCAAATGACATCTGTATTTAATTTTCCTGCTTTCACTGTGAAGTGTTTTTTTTTTAAGTTATTACAACCTCTGGGCCTTAACCCTATTGCTTAGTCCCAAATTAAGCAGACCTGGGGAATCAAGCACTGAGTAGTGAGTCAACACATAGGTAAATCCTATTGACTCAATCGGTCTCCTTGAGTTGGGGCAAATAGGAATGGGGCTTTTGAAAAGGCATTGTATTGTTTTCAATAGCTTTTAACCATTTTTAAGTGCCCACTTCAAATTGTTTTCATAGTGTTCTTAGTTTAATTTTATTTCCATGTTGGTTTTTTGCATGCTTTTGTACATTGCATTCATTTTAATGTGTAAGCTGCTTCAAGAACCGTCTTGGGGTAAAGGTGAGGCATTCACAACAGCAGCAGCAGCAGCAGCAACATTTAAGCTACACTCTTAAAACAAACATGAGTCCCAATGTTGGGGAAAGGTGGGTTATAAAGAAAGTTGGTAAAAATAATAATACGACGATAGGGGCAGAGGCCCTACTTTTAAAATAAGTATGTACAGTGTGACCCCCGTATCTGTGGGAGATAGGGTCCAAGACACCCACCCCAATGGCTAACTGAAGTTACGGATAGTAGCAAACCCTATATTTTGACTATACTTGGACTGGAAGCATCCCATAGGATTGCACCGGAGGACCGAGAGAGGCCCAGAGGTGGAAATGGGTCTCTTTAGGTCCTCCAGTGCTATTCTGTGGTATGCTTGGGCTAGAAGTATGCCATAGAATCGCACTGGTAGGACCTAGGAAGGCCCACAAACACTTCTGGGGGTGGGGATATATTTTGGAGCATGGGTAAGCGTAACTGCGGGTGTCAAGTCCATGGATAAGGGGGCCATACTGTATGTGCATTCCAGTGCAGGCCTTTAAACCTTGCTGAGAATTTGTCCCCCAGTGAAATTTGAATCTGTTTCCTCCCTTCCAGCTCCTTATTTTACATGTAATACCACAATCCTAGGTAATATTTTTTGTGTGTGTGTGGGGGGCAACGACTCTTTCCTTTTAAAGCCATTGTGTTTTGAATATCCTGGTTGTGGTTGGTTGACTGTAGCACAGGCGGCTCCTCCAAGAATGGAGTTTGTCAAGAGCCCCCCTCTGCTACCCAGATGTCACTCCACGCTGCTTGAATCCATCACGGAGGGTGACAGCCACCTTAATCATTCATCACCCAGCATCATGGAAATGAATTCATCCCAATGGAACACTGACACAGGATAAATGTCCCATCTTCATCACACCGCTTGCTGTTGTTGTGATGCTTGATCATGTGCCGGTTCATTAAGATGTAGAGCAAGCGACTGAAATTGGATGATCTGTGTTCCAACCCCATTAGCTTTTCTTTGTATTTTTTTAAAACTGTGCTTGATATAATTCCCTGGAGGTACATGATTCAACCTGCTCTCAGGCTACTATATGATGCATCAGTATGAAACTACAGTATGGAATTGAGACACGGAATCAAATCCTCTTTGGTTTTGCTTTTCTCATAGATATGTGTTCACTAAGTAATAACCGTTCAATTCAGGCCTTCAAAATTTGGTAGCAAGCTGCTTACAATAGCAGCTGACATCTTCCATGTGAACAGGGCAGTAAATCCTCTCTGGATTTTTGTCCAAACTTTAAGAGCACTATCCATGGTGCTGAACCTATTTGGGGGGAGGGATAGGGTTCAGTATCCTATTGCAGTATCCACAGTACTAAGCAGTGCCTTTAAAGTTCAGACTAAAACCCAGAGTGAAATTGCTGACCCCACTGAGATGGAAGCCACTGGCCATTAGTGACTAGCCCACTTGGCAGAAGTGAAAGGATGTAGAAGGAGAAATAAGCCCAGCAAGTCACTTTTGGCTTGCTTGGAACAACACGTATTTTTATACTTTTTGTTCTAGCTGTAGCTGCCCTAGATGTTTGTTTTTGAGAAATGAAGGATTGTGTATATGTGTGTGTGTACTTAATATATTTCATAATTTGTTTGTATGCATTTGTACATTTAAAAATGAAGACTTTGGCCCAATGTACAGCGCATTGCAGAAATCCAACCTTGAGGTTACTTGTGAGTGCATTACCATCTTTAGGTCTGCTAGTTCTAGGAAAGGGTGCAGCTGGAATATCAGCCAAAGCTGATAGCAATCCTATAGCAGTAGTAGCTCTCAGTGCCGGGCATTGAAAGAACCTCTGGAGCTATACCCAGTTCCGGCACAAGACAGACTGTAACTCCCAGCGTTCCTGACCATTGGCTATGCTGACTAGGACTAATGCAAGTTGTAGTTCAACCACACTGGGAGGGCCATACAAGCCATGTAGATACAGTGTTGAGATGCCTTCTGTTTCTGTTGAAATTAATAACAGCTATTTCTACGTTCACACCTCTATGTGTCAAATTAGTGTATGCAAATCTGTGTCCTCTTTGGCCGCCTTTTTAATGGTGCACTTCCCCTACCTCCTTTTTTTAAGGGAGGGGGAATGAATCAATGACACAGTAGTAGCATATTCCAACAGGTGAAGTTACTATTTGCAGGCCCAGTGCAATATTTGGGCTGCCCAATGCCCTCCCTTAAAGGCTTGGCATCAGCCAAAAAAAGATGTCTCAACCAAAGAATTCAGAAAAAGAACACACAAACATTGAGAAAACCCATTGATGGGACCTATGCAATATCATTTTGGTCTGATTCGTCATCTTGTTTTTCTTCTTGTTGTTTAATGTTTCCAGGACTTCTAGAAATGTAGCTTTTATGAAGTCTGGAGTGTGTTCTACCCGTGAGAAATGAAAGAAAACATCGATAAATCATCTAGTTCTGACAGTTCTAATTCAAAGAGTAGCAGAAATTGGAGAGCTGGGTTTGTATAGCTGAATTATATTTAAAGGGGCGGGGGGGGGGGCAGATGGAGTCTAATTCTGTGTGAGATGCAGTTATTAAAACTTCCACGGAAAACATCTACTCTTGAGACAACAGAGTACCTTGAAGACTGAATGCTAAAGGTGGTTTGCATGGTGTTTCACACCTTGCTGTTATAGGCCTAATTTGTAATGTTGCCATCCACCTATTCACTGTAAGCCTGAGAAATGAAAGCTGGAAAAGTCACCTATAAGCTCTGCAAATGTTAAAACCCAAATCCAGCTAGAGCTCCATTCATACCACACAATTAAAGCACTATGGTGTTATTTTAATTGGAGAAGGGACTTTTGGGACTTCAACCCCCAGATGCCCAAATATAAGAGAAGGGAAATTGGAATTCTGAGCCAGAGAGCTCTAGTGCCTCACCAAACTACAAACCCCAGGATTCGATCAGATGGAACCATGGCAATTAAAATGACATCATAGCAATATAATTGCATAGTGTGAATTTGCCCCAGGACTTTGTTGGTCCTAGCAATATACAGTTGTCCCTCCACATTCACGGATATGACATATGACATTCACGGATTTGAGTATTCACGGCTTGAAAATATTCTTAAAAAAATAATAATCCTAATAGCAAACCTTGATTTTACCATCTTATATAAGGGACACCATTTTGCTATGCCATTGCATATAATGGGACTTGAGTATTCACGGATTTGGGTATTCACGGGGGTTCCTGGAACCAAACCCAGGCAAATATGAAGGGACAACTTAACACTATTCTTAAGTAAACCCTAATTCTGTCTACAAAACCATTCAGTTTCCAAAACCCACAGGCAGGCAGTATCTTTATTAGGACTGACTAAAACCAACTGTGCAAGCTTCCGAGTTCTCCAGAACCCTTTATCAGTTCTCATGCTTACAGTGGCTGGCTTGGTTTTTGGATTTGCCTGCCTCCTTTCCCCACCCCTTAACTGTTGTATCATCTAGCCTACTGAAAAGAAAAGGGAATCTTGTGGCCCTTATAAGATCAACCAATTTATTTCAGTGTCAGCTTTCCAATGCCCAGTGAAGGGTTCTGGAGAACTTGAACGTTTGCATAGTTTGGCGGCATTTTGGTTGGTAATTTCTGCCAATGGGGTTTTCTCTCCTCACAGGCCACAGCACAGGTAGCTTTGTTTTAATAAATTTCCAGATTCTGAAAAACATCATTTGTAACATACCACTATTCTTCTTACTATCATCAGATACCATTTTGGCTATTCACCAGCCTTCATGACAGGATTGTAGTTTGTTGAGGGGGAGGGATAGCATTGCAGTAACTTAAAATTTCAGTTAAGCATTTAAAAGTACAGTTTAGGCATACAAAGAAAAGGGGCAGGCAGGGAATGAGAAACACAGCCCATAGTATGTGTGTATATATCTGCCTTCAAGTCACCTGTTGACTTATGGCAACTCCATGAATTTCACAGGGTTTTCTTAGGTAAAGAATATTCAGAAGTGATTTTGCCACTTCCTTCCTGTGAAACATAGCCCACAGCACTTGGTATTTGTTGGTGACCTCCCATCCAAATACCAACCAGGGCCGAACCTGCTTAGTTTCCAAGCACAGACAAGATCTGGCACCTTTAGGGTATTTAGGTCCTTAAAACAAGACTTCTAGATATGAAGGATTTTCAGTCTTTCTTTCTCTGCAATGCTAGAAATTTGGGGAATGAAGGAAAAATTCACTGGGAGGTCAGAATTCTCAGGAGGAGACCTCATTTTTGGCCCTCTCCATAGCTATATCCTTGCTTCTAGATCAGGAGCTGGGTAATTTTTGTCCCTCTCGCCTGATGTTTTATTTATATTTTATTTCATTTATTAAAATATTCCTACCCTGCCCTATACAAAAAAGATCTCAGGAAGGCTTACAAATAACATTAAAACAACAGGTTAAACAGTTTAAAACAATAAAAATAATTTAAAGAAGCTAAAAAACATAGTACAGTTGTCCCTTCATATTCGTTGGGGTTTGGTTCCAGGACCCCTCGTGGATACCAAAATCCGTGAATACTCAAGTCCTATTATATACGGTCGCATAGCAAAATGGTGTCCCTTATATGGCAAAATCAAGGTTTACATTTTGGATTATTATTTTTTAAAGAATATTTTCTAGGCATGAATACTTAAATCCATGGATATCAAATCCATGGATATGGAGGGACAACTGTAATTAATTAAAACAGATTGGAAGATTCCAAAGTTTTAAAAATCTATGTACAACAGTATTTGAGATGGATCAATGAATTAGACTACAACTCCCACACTCTCTTATATTTGGGCTTCTGGGGGCTGAAGTCTCAAAACATCTGGAGAGCCAGAGGTTTCTCCACTCCTGTTCTGAATTCATCCATGCTCTGATCTGACTCATTCAAATTTCTCCCAGCACCAACAAAGGAATTATCATTTTTGAAATGAATGTTTTGTGACCTGTCACATCTCAATTTTTGCAAACAGTTTGCTGACATTGTTTGACAAGCTGGAACATGTCCAGAGGAGGGTGACCAAAATGGTGAAAGGTCTGGAAGCCATGCCCTATGAGGAATGGCTTAGGGAGCTGGGTACGTTTAGCCTGGGGAAGAGAAGGTTGAGAGGTGATATGATAGCCATGTTTAAATACTTGAAAGGATGTCATATTGAAGAGGGAGTGAGCTTGTTCTCTGCTGCTCCAGAGACTAGGACACAGAGCAATGGGTTCAAACTACAGGAAAAGAGATTCCACCTAAACATTAGGAAGAACTTTATGACAGTAAGAGTTGTTCAGAAGTGGAGTTGCCTGGGATTGTGGTGGAGTCTCCTTCTTTGTGTTGCCTGGGATTGTGGTGGAGTCTCCTTCTTTGGAGGTTATTAAACAGAGGCTGGATAGCCAACTGTCAGGAGGGCTTTGATTGTGTTATCCTGCATGGTATGGGGTTGGACTGGATGACCCTTGTGGTCTCTTCCAACTCTATGGTTCTATGAGTGTTGTTGCATGTCTTCAAGTCATTTCTGAATTACAGTGACCCTAAGGCAAACCTATCATGGGGTTTTTCTTTGCAGAATTTGTTCTGAGGGGGTTTGCCCTTGCCTGCCTTTGAAACTGAGAGTGTGTGACTTAACCAAGGTCACCCAGTGGGTTTCCATGGTTGAGTAGGGATTTGAACCCTGGTCTCCCAGTGTCCTACTCCAACACTCAAACTACTACACCACACCAGCTGATGTTAGCTCCTTCCAAATCATTCTCCCCACCCTGATATTCCGTTATGCCAAGCTCATGTTCACTCTTTTGGCTTTTGTAAAAGAAATGAATGATGCCTTTCTCTGTTTTCCCTCATAACTGTTGTTGTAATAACTGGGGATCAGGCAACAGAATAATAAACGGTATACATGCCCTCTAGCTGTTTTGGGTACCCTGCACTCTGGTGTATTGTAAATCTAATTTACTGAGCGAAAGAGGCGTAATATGCTTTTTTCATTTTAATTAGTTTGGGATGAATTGGAGCTAAATGTAGTACTCTTCCCACCTCAGCAACCAAGTCTCCTCCCTTCCCCTCCCTCATACATATACACCATTTAAAATGTAAAGAATGATTTTTCATAATGATATATCATTGCACTACCTGGGAGTGTGGTGGAGTCTCCTTCTTTGGAGGTTTTTAAACAGAGGCTGGATGGCCATCTGTCGGGAATGCTTTGATTGTGTATTCTTGCAGCGTAGGGGGTTGGACTAGATGGTCCTTGTGGTCTCTTCCTACTCTATGATTCTATGCTCTTGGATGTTGTGAACCAACGTGCTTGCCATGGTGAGGGAAATTTTCTTGTGTACTTTCCATGGAAAGCCACCTACACTGATGACCTCTGCTTCTTTTCCACTGCCTGGGGTTGGCATAAAGGGAGTTACCTGGGTGGGGAGAGTGGTCCGTCCATTACGGCAAGGTGTACGTAGCTTTTGTGAATGCAAAGTACAGTGTATGACCATGGCACAGAGCTTAGACAATTTGTTTTGAAACTCCCAGAATCCTCCAGGTTGGCCATGCTGACTGGGGAATTCTGGAAGTTGTAGTCCAGGGAAGACTTTTTTTCCTCCCTCAAGCTCTGTCATGGTCACCAAATTGTTTACTCACATTAGAGCTCCTGGCTAGGAATTCTAAGGACCCCAGGATTTCATAGGATAGAACCATGGCAGCAGTTAAAATGGAATCATAGCACTATAATTATGTACAGTAGTCTGAAAGGGCCCCACTGTTAGTCATCGTATGTCAGTGGCGCTCATCCTCTTATACTCCCTAGTCATTCTGACAGAGTGGGAAGCCTATGTTTCTTTCTCATCTCTTAGAGTCCATGAATGTCCTCTCTCAAGTGGCTGTGTGTCCTGTTTTACAGAGGACAATCCTCTGTTTGCAGGGCAGTAGAGGGATCATTCTGTATTTGAAGGTGTCATCAGATTCAGTAGTTCTGAAAATTTGGCCCTCCAGAAGGTTTGGTTTTCAACTCCCAGCAGACCCAGCCATTGTGCCCAATGGTAAGGGATCTTGGAAGCTGAAGTCCAGAACATGTAGAAGCCCAAAAGTTGAGAAAAGTTGTTAAAGAAATGTGAACGATTGGGGAGGTATGTGAGAGGGTACGAGTAGGTTTATAAGTGGGAGGAAGTGAGTGAGAAATGGAGAAAGGTGGAAAGGATGGGGGAGTGTATAAAAGTGGGCGGGAAGAGTGAGACGAAAGGATGGAAGGGTGGAAAGATGGGAAGGGAAGGGAATGTGTTATTTGATGAGTGGAGACAGGATTATATGAATGAACGTAATATATTAGAATGAATGTATAAATTAGATAAAAGTTATAAGGTGTAAAATACGTAACAAGAAGTATAATAATTGCAATTTATGGAAATTGATAGAGGCTCTACAGAAATATGCTTGTATGATAAATGAAGAACTGGTGCACAATAAACATATATATATATATATATATATATATATATTGAGGCCATGATATTGAGAACGCAGCTGTGCTGGGCAGGGCACGTTTCTAGGATGGAGGACCATCGCCTCCCCAAAATAGTACTCTACAGTGAACTCGCCACGGGTCAGCATAAGAGGGGCGCTCCAAAAAAGCGATACAAGGATTCCCTGAAACAGCATCTCAGGCTCGGCCAAATTGATCACCAACAATGGTCCGCCCTGGCCTCACATTGGGAGGCATGGAGACGCACCATCCACAATGCTCCAGCCTTATTTGAGAACTCATGCCGAACAAGTCTTGAAGAGAAATGACAACGCAGAAAGAATCACAACCCGGAAACATCACCCAAGGAGACCTTCTGTTGTGCTTTCTGCAACCGGACTTGTTTATCTCGGATTGGCCTTTTTAGTCATCAGCGTGCTTACAGAAAGCGCGGGATGTGTCCTTCCTGAATCTTCGTTTGCGAAGAAAAGCCATATATATATATATATATGAACAAAAAAACCAAAAGTTGAGAACCACTGTGATGTCTGGCCCAAGACTAGTTTAAAGATAAATGGCCCTTTCATTCAAAGCCACAGAGCAGCATTTAACTGCAAGATAACAGACAAGCATATAGGTCCAACAGCCACAGTTTTCCATCAGCGATATATCTCACCTTTCTCCTACCACATGATCCAAGAGAGTGTATAAAAAAATTAAAAGAAAGTGCAGCTAAAAATAAAAAAAACAAAAAAAATGTTAGTACAATTTAAAAAAAAAATTAAACAAGAGTTCTGTTAAAAACACCAAGTTAAGTCCATTTAGAACACATTAAAAACCTATGAAAGATTTAAAGTGTAGCACACCCCATTAAAAGACCCTTGTGACACAATAACTGCCTAAATAAATGGGTCTTTGCCTGAAAGAGAGCAGAGAGGGGGACGAACTGAACCACCCATGGGAGGGAATTTTACAACCTGGGATCAGCAACCAAGAAGGCTTCCTCCCGTGTCTATACCAAATATGCTTATGATGGTCGTGGGATCAAGAGAAAGTCCTCCCTTGAGGATCCTAAAATCTGGGCAGGCTCACGTAGGGAGATGCTGTTTTTCCGATAGTCTGGACCCATGCTGTAAGGAGGGATATACTGTATTTCTGTTAAAGCAATGCTAATGATTTCTGGATTTTTATTAGTATATGCAAATATTATGTAAACCTGCATCCTCTTCTCTTCTCTTTTTGGAATGCGTAAGTGGTCATCTTAATGAGTCTTGGGCCGTGCTTAGTTCACACAGATGGCTACCAAATGAGGACTGGGAAAAAGGGGAAAATGTGGAGATGTGTTCAGCCGAGTGTATATAGAACCCCATGTGTTCACATTTCATTTTTTGCATCCACCGGGCATCATTATGGGATTTGGCTGGCCCCACTGAAGGCAACACAATGGGAAAGTGTGACATCAAAGGGCTTTGAAAGCAGTGGATGTTGGTTTGCCACAGGAATAAAAATGTTGCCCTTTTCAGTTGCACAATGCAGTCTCCCAGTTGACTGGCCTGGGCGTGCGTCCAAAATGATCCCCGAGTGGTGAAAGTGGCTTGTTCCGTCATCACCGCACCTGGCTTTTGGCTTCCTGGAGTCTTGTTACCCCTACTTCCACACAACGAGCTCAATCATGGCCTTTCATTTGGAAGATCTGGATGACCTATCCATATGAGAGAAAGAGAGGGCTGCAAGGATATCAGGAGATGAATACTCTCAAAAGAGGCAAAGCTGAGCAAAGTCCTGTGGTCTCCAGGATATAATGAATTTATTTATAACTCCACCTTTCTGTCCTTAAAAAGAGGCCGCTGAGCCACTAATAGCCATTGTAAAATAGGCACCCATCCCAAGCCAACAACCCCCTCCCAAAATGAACAGCAGAGCTGGCAATAAATTGGGAACAGATTATTCCTCCTAGCAGAAAACATACAGATGATGCCATGTTTAAACTGGCCATGTTTACAATTACCCTATATCCAGTCTAAGAGCCAGGGGCTGTAGTTGTTTGAGTGTTGGAGTAGGACTCTGGAAAACCAGGATTCAAATCCATGCTCAGCCATGGAAAGCCACTGGGTGAGGATGGGCAAACCACACTCGTTGTGCCTCAAAGGAAGGCAAGGGCAAATCTCCTCTGAATTAATCTTGCAAAGAAAGCTGTAGGATTTCTTTCCTAACTTATACCATTTCTTTAACTCATCAGGGGAAATAGGAGAAGAAAACTGGGATGTGTGTTTCCAAGCTACATTAGGGTGTGTCAAGATGGCTACAGTGATTAATGAAGAAGATCCAACAAGCTAGTAGAGATTGCAGCAGTTTGCTTTTGCCTTTTGCCTGAGCCTACTGGGACTCATCAATCAGGACTGTCCCTGACAAATTGGGACCGTTGGAAAGTATGAAATGGTTCTTGCTTTGGGCAATGGCCTATGGAGACAGCATTATGGGATACTGGTGAGAAGAGAGAGTATAGAGAGAGTTAAGCGAATAACCTGTGTTCACCCATTGTAAAGAACTCCCTCTTCCCAAGAACAATGCATCACACCATTTCCCACTTCACTGTTATAGCACTATCATTCCACTTGAAGTGCTATGGCTGCCTCCTCCTGTGGAATTCTGGGATTTGTAGTTTAGTGAAGCCTAAGAGCTCTCTGGCTGAGAATGCTAAATGCCTCTTCCTAAACTGCAAATCCCAGGATTCCACATTAGGCAGCCAGAGCAGTCAAAGTGGAATAGTGCTATAACAGTGTAGTATGATAAGCCCCCCCTTTTTTGGCATGTTGAATGTCTAAGACTCAGTCCCCAGCACCTCCGGAAAAGATTCGTGGTCTGAAATCCTGACCTCCCTCTGTTGTTCTGTGTAGACAAGTGGACAGACCAATGACAAGGGATGGAAAGAATATTAAAATATATTCAAAGAAGTGATCAAAACACATGCTTCTTACATGTTGCAAAACCCTGATGAAGAGACTCCTGTACTGATGAGAATCTTCTCAGTTTGGGACTCATTTTGTGCAAAATTTACGCATGGACCTTTTGTGCAGAAAATAGCATTTTCTTATGCAGGAATATTAATTTTTGTGCAGAAACTGCTGTTTCCTATGAAGAAAGTTCTACCTTCTGCACAAAACTACCAGTGTGTGAATTTTCTGCAGAATAAGCCCTGTGCTGGAAGTAGTGTCTGAAAATTGCAGTTTTTGAAGACTTTCTTGGAGTGGAAAGGGAATTCCTATATGTACCTGTTCCTTCCTTAGAGAATGAAATTAGCAAAGAAAGACATTCCTTCCAATAAGATGAGGCAGCTTTCTTTGTGCCCCAAACCATTTCTGAATGATGTTCTTATCAGATGGAGACCTCTGTCTTTATTTAAAAAAACGAAAAAAGGGAAGCAATAGGAATCTCATGGAACCTTTAAGGCAAAGTTAGATTCTTTTACCATGAGCTTTTGTGGATTTCAGTTGACCTCTTCTGGTGCATTGATGGAGTACAATATTCAAGGCAGAGGCAACGCACTTGGTGTCCTGTTGGAGTATTATTAATAATTCTGACTAATCTTGAAAATGACAAAAGCTCATGAATTCCAAAAGTTAAAGGGTGCGCTTCTGGAAGTGAATTCATCCACTGCGGATTTACAAAAGATACCAGCAATCCAGTTAAATGGGGAACAGTTTTCATTACTTTTGAAAATTGGAGGGGGAATTCTAATGTAAATGGGATGTGAATTTGATGTTGGAGGTGGTTATACCTATATTTGCTGGCAGTTTTACTTCTATAGTCATTCATAAAACAGAACTAATGGAGTGTCTCTATTTATACATACTTAATCAACTGAGGGAGAAATAAGTGATTTGAAATGGCTGTGTGTGTGTGTGTATTTTCTCCTCCATTTTTGATATCTTGCAAAGGGCGCCCTGTAATCTTCAGTAGTTTAAGAATTTTGTTCAAGTCTAAGATTTCTTTTCATAATCAAATTCTGTTCACTCTTGCTGAAGTTTTGAGATTCCAGAGAGCAAATGATGCTGAGCTTATCTCAAACCGTACTGCATTTCAGGAGAAAACCTTTTGAAAACTCAACCTCTATCTTTACGCTAGAGTAAAAATTCATGAATTATTTTCCAGATCAATAGCATCTGAAGATGAATTGTATTCTTCGCCCATCCCAGGCTGAAAATTGTTAAGAGCTTCTGAAGCTACGAATGCCAAGATACAGCTTTTAACCAAGTGTTACAAAGTCAGACACCTGCATGTACCAAAGTCAGATACGGATTTTACACTTGGAAGTGTGTTTATGTGTAAAACTGATGCACTCCTTACTTCCGTCATGACTTCGGATACAGGCAGGCCCCCATAAATTTAATTTAGAAAAAGAAAAAAAAGGCATATAAACTGGCTAAAATGCAGAAAAATATTCATAATAAATGTTGGAAGTGCTTAGAAGAAGTGGGTACTTTTAACCATACTTGGTGGTCTGGCAAAGAGGTTAAATATTATTGGAGGAAAATTCATGGAATGATTTATGAAATATTAAATATCAAGGAAAACCTAGATCCAAAAATGTATCTTTTGGGTATGACCAGTGATGAATTAGACAGAAAACATAGTAAACTTATTTTTTATATGAAAACTGCTGCCTGAGTGTTGTATACTTATAAATGGAAAAGAAAAACTTGCCCAAACCTAAATGAATGGTTGTTGAAATGATACGACTATATGGAGGTTGATAAACTGACACATATGTTAAGAGGTAAATCAGAAGAGAATTTCTGAACAGAATGGGGCCCATTGATAAGTTATTTACAAAAGAAATGGGGAGGAAAAGCTACAGTTGGTTTGATGTAATAAAAATAAGTATTGATTTCATAGATTAACAGACAAGTCCAGGAAGTCAAAACTGTTGCAATAGTAATTAGGTTTGTTTGGTGTGTGTGTACGTGAATGTATGTTTGGATAGAGATCCTTGTTATTAATGTCTATGTATGTAGGTATGTAGGTACTGTATGTGATTAATGTATATGTGTGTAGATATTTTTTTTAATATTGTGGGAATATATATACATATATATGAGAGAGAGAGAGAGAGGATTTAATTCAGGGGAGATATTTAAGATGATTTCTCTTGGGGAAGTCAATCTGCTGGTGGGGAAGTCACAAAAGGTCACAATCTACTGGGGAAAGATGGTTGGGAAATGTAGGAATATTATTGGTACCTGTAGCTCAACCAGAAAGTAGGAAGAAAGTGAATAAAGCACAGGAACAGTTTTTTCAAGAACGTTGTGAGCATGGATCCCAACTCACTTTAACATTTGCAAAGGCTTTCCCATACTCACCAAACATTTCACAAACAAAATCCAGAACACACGAGGCTGAGCAACATCAGAGTGTGGTCAAAATGGCAAAAGTTATTAAGGTGGAAGAACACACAAGCTAGGAGAGGCTGCAGCAGTTTGCTTTTGCCCAAGTCAACTGGGAAGGACAAGAGTCTGTCTCCTCCTCTCCCCACTTCTGAGTTAACTGAGGGCAAACTACTTTGTCGTTGTACAGTAATTCAGTTTGCAACAACTGAAATAAGCGGGGGACAAAGGGGGGAAAGTGAGAAGAAGAGAGAGAAAAATGGGAATATTTTAAAAGTAACTGAAAAAGTGGAATGACAGAAGATTACTGGGTCCATCCCTGCTAAATTGGGACAGTTGGAGAGTATGCTTTCTTTGGATCATCACTGAATGTTTTGGTGGTTAATGCAATCCATCACAAATCTGTGATTGTAAGATAGAAGACCATTTATGCTAGTTGCATTGGGACTGTCTTTCTAGGTTCTACAAGGCATCCACAGTTAGAATGCTGTATACAATTCTGGTTGCTATGTCTCAAAAAAAAAAAAAAGATATCAAAGAGCACTGATTTCTTGGATGTGCTAGGTGCCTCCCCAGGGCTTCCTGCAGTCCCCCCAGCCTGTTTTTGTTACCCTTTACAGACTTTATCAGACTACCCTCCACAAACATTCTTTTGCTGGCATATTTTGTGGCATTTTTCTGCCGACAAAAGAACCCCCCCCCCCACCACCAGACTTTACTTTGATTAGCGTGAAAGCACTAACGCAGCAGGGACGGAGCTCTGTTTACTTCCTGGTTCAAGATCTCAGCAATTCTCGCGAGAAGACGCGAGTGTGGGTAAATTCAAAAATACATCCTAAACCCCCCCCCCCCACAAAACGTACACACAAGCACAGAAACACACTCACAAAGTCCCAAGTAAACTGAGGAGGTTCATAAAAAGAATGTCCCCAACCGGGCTGTCACAAATCCCACCTGGAAGTGTTCTGTCGTTGATGCTGTATTCACGTGAGTGCAATGGCGCGAAGTTTCAAACATCGGCAATACTGGGGGGAAAGCACCAGGGGAGATCTATTGCTGGCTTGGGCTGTCAATAAAAAAGAACAGCTTTTTAACAATACAAGATCATGAAAGGACGACATCATTTGATACGGGCACCCTTTTGCATTAATTAGGCATCGTTATGATGCCATATTTGTTGCATCTGATACAGTCCTACCACTCCAGACATACTAGACCATCTCTTTTCTGTCCTTCCCCTATGGCAAAGAGACTTTCTTGGAAGCAATTCACCTTTTAACAGGGTCTCCTGCAGTGTTTCATGCCCCCACAACATTTCACAGATGAAAACTGGGGATTGTATGGCCAAGCAACATCAGAGTGTGGTTCAGATGGCAACAGGTATTAATGAGAAAGAACACACAGGTAAGAGAGGCTGCAGAAGTCTGCTTTTGCCTGAGATGACTGGGAAGAGCAAGACTCTGTCCACTTCTATCTTCTTCTTCTTCCTACTGAGTTAACTGAGTGTAAACTCCTTTTACATTTTGAACCCATTTTGCAGCAATTGAAGAAAGTGGAGGAAAAAGGGAGACAGTGGGAAAGACAAGAGAGAAACTGGGACATTTTCAAAGCAGCTGAGAAAGTGGTTTGCCAGAGAATTAATTGGGACCATCCTTGCCCAGTTAGGGCAGTCAGAAGGGGTGCAGTTTGACATTTTTAAGACTTGTTTTTTCAAAACCAGTAGTAGATTTAAGTTTCTGGTTTTGTGTTTTGTTTTGTTTTGCCTTTGGGCAGTCCCTGTTGATACCAGATCCACTGTGGTTGCCCACTTCTGACTTATTGGGGGGGTGGACTGCTAAAATGAAAGGTTATCCAGCACTGAGAGGTCACACACTGTTCTTGGGGGCTGTGGAGTTAGGAATGAGAAAACTGGAGAGAGGGGCTGGAATCCTAATGGTCAGTACTCCGTCCAACTGCAACACTTTGTTGCAATTGCAGTTTTGTTGCTGTTTTTGTTTTGCGAGATCCACACTTACATTTTTCTAGCAAAAGTGTTTCTGCTCTTTATTCACTTTGTATCCCACCCCCCTTCATATTTCCTTTGATACATCAATTGTTTGGGTTTCCTTTTGGAATGGAGAACAATATACAAATGTAGAAATGGATGGAACGAAAAGGCTGACTCTGTACACGGATCTCTTGGACTCCTGAGAATGAAGTAATCTTTCCTTCCGGTGGCTCACTCTCGTACGCTCTAGCAAAAGGGATTTTCATTTCATGGCCTTAAGGCACACCTTGCAATCGGCTTTATGTGATGCCAGAGTCACCCGGGCTGACAAGCGACCATTTGCTGCTGCCCAGAGCTGTGTGTACTCTGCATTTAAAACCATCAAAAAGAGTTAGCGTTGGGACAGAAATCCTAGACCTGTGGTCAGGCATTAGGCCACATGTGTCCTCCATCCAGACTGCATGGGGTGATTATGATGTAGGGTCTACGCAACTATGGCCAATCTTCATATTCCTTTCCTTCACACATACACACACACACACACACACACACACACACAAAAGGAAAAAAAGAAGTGTTTTTAGGTTGCATACCCACCTGTAAGACCTGTGAATCATACCAAAGGTCATTCAGTCCAGAATCTCTGCTCTCTCTTGCTCTTTCTACCTCCCTCCCTCCTCCTTTCTTCCTTCAACATCATCTACCTATACCAGAGGTGGGAAAGAGCAGCTAGGGGCCCAAAACATTATTTTGTCCCCAAACAGGAAGTCTCTTGGAAGTGGACACTTACTGGATACTACCTGTTGACACTCTAGGAAGTTGACTCTTATAGATACTTTCTGTTCATGCTCTAGGAGGTTGACACTTATTAGATACTTCCTGTTGACACTCTAGGAAGTTGATGCTGATAGATACCTTCTGTTAACACTCTAGGAGGTTGACCCTTATCAAATACTTCTTGTTGACACTCTAGGAAGTTGGTGCTTATAGATACTTTCTGTTCACACTCTCCTTCGAGTCCTTTGAGCCTGTGCAATGGATTTTTCTGGTGGAGCACAGCATGCACAGAACTGGCCTCACCCTTTAAACTAAAGGTTCATCTGCTGTGGCCTTGCAAGTATGGACGGTAGCAGTGAGGTCCTCGGGTCGTAGGTTTGATTAGAGTTTCCTTCTCTTAGATGGTTGACCTTACAGGGTTGGATGAGCACCATCTGCCCGGGTTTGGGATTAGAGTTTTCCTTCTCCTAGGATGGTTGCCATAAGGCTAGAGAGCCCATCCTGCCCTTTGATGCTCTTTGTCAGACCCTTTGGTTTTGACCTGTCTGGCATGAGAGACCCTACCGGTGGCTATTATGCCACCGCCAGCATAGCTCAAAACATCATTAGGGTACACAAGCCTCTCTCCATGACAAGGGAGTGTCAATGGAGAGGTCACACTCTAGGAGGTTGACAATTATCGGATACTTCCTCTTGACACTAGGAAGTTGACACTTATAGATACTTCCTGTTCACACTCTAAGAGGTTGAAACTTATCAGATACTTCCTCTTGACACTCTAGAAGTTGACACTTAGAGATACTTTCTGTTCACACTCTAGGAGGTTGACACTTATTGGATATTACCTGTTGACACTCTAGGAAGTTGATGCTTATAGATACCTTCTGTTCACACTCTAGGAGATTGATACTTACAGGGTAAGTGCACAGAGAAGCTATTGAAATCCACAAACACCTGGACAACTTCAACAGGAAAGAAGAAACCTTAAAAGTAAACAAAATCTGGCTCCTAGTTTTGAAACACAATAGAATCAAAACTCAACACTTACAAAAGAATTCCACCCAGGGACAGGGGGATTCCCAGCAGATAATGGCCCATCAACCAACCATTAGCTAAACAGAAACAATGAGCCTTGCATTTCGATACCCAGAAACTAACCATTCAATTGCACAAATTTACATATACTCCCCTACAGGGGTTCACAGCATATAAACTCCACATACACTCCTGCCCAACCATTCTCTGAAGATGCCAGCCGCAGATGCAGGCGAAACATCAGAAAGAAACTATTCCAGACCACGGCCTCACAGCCCGGAAAAAAACCAAGGAAAATCTATGGATGCCGGCCGTGAAAGCCTTCGACTTCACTTGCAGGATACTTCCTTCTTCACATTCTAGGAAGCTGATACTTATGGGATGCTTCTTATTAACAGTGGATCTTAACCCTTTCTTTACCAAGGACCCCCTCTAAATCAATCAACCCCCTCTAAATATCTTTTGTTGTTGTGGACCCCCAAGACTTAACTCAAGATTTTAAACAAAACAACAACAACACTGAACCATTAACAATTACACTGTCAGTTAAAGTTTTCCTCAGAGGTGCTTCTCCTGCTTCTTCTGGCTAGTTTGCAGGTGGAATGGATTGAATAGGAACATGCAGGCCTAGCCAGCCAGCCAGCCTTTGCCTTGGCTCTTGTCACGTGGCCACTCTGCTGTGGGAAGGAGGTGGGCTGAGCAGCCTTTAAGCTGCCAAGCCTTTGAAGACCCCCCGTGAGGACATTGCAGACCCTTGGTGGTCTGTGGACCACAGGTTAAGAACCACTGCTCTAGAAAGTTGTTTAGGGACATTTCCAGTTGACGTTCTAGGAAGCACTATGTTGGCAGGGACTGATGGGAACTGTGGCCCAATAATATCTGTAGAGCTGGATCATTCCCATCCTTGCTGTAACATGATCCTGAAGTGACAGATTTGGAAGAAAATTGATTGTCCCGACATGCTGGAAACCCATTTTTAAAAATCTATTATGAGCTAAAAAGGTGAATGTGATTCTAAGCTGCATCAGTAGGAGTATTCTTGTAATGTATAGATCAAGGGAAGTCATAGTGCCACTCTATTCTGCTTTGGTGAGACCTCACCTGGAATACTGTGTCTAGTTCTGGGCACCACAATTCAAGAAGGATGTTGACAAGCTGGAATGTGTCCAGACGAGGGTGACCAAAATGATTAAAGGTCTGGAAACCATGCCCAATGAGGAGTGGCTTAGGGAGCTGGCTATGTTTAGCCTGGGGAAGAGAAGGTTAAAAGGAGACATGAGAGCCGTGTTTAAATATTTGAAGGGATGTCATACTGAGGATGGAGCAAGCTTGTTTTCTGCTGCTCCAGAGACTAGGACACGGAGCAATGGACTCAAACTACAGGAAAAGAGATTCCACCTAAACATTAGGAAGAACTTCCTGACCGTAAGAGCTGTTTGGAAGTGCAATCCGCTGCCTGGGAGTGTGGTGGAGTCTCCTTCTTTGGGGGTTTTTAAACAGAGGCTGGATGGCCATCTGTTGGGAGTGCTTTGATTGTGTATTCCTGCAGGGCAGGCAGTTGGACTAGATGGCCCTTGTGGTCTCTTCCAGCTCTATGATTCTATATTTTCAGATATTCTTTCCATCCCTATAATCTATCCATCCCTTACAGTTCTTAGGAGAGGCCCTTCTCTCTGTCCCACCACCTTCTAAGCCTCATTTGGTAGGTACAAGGGAGACAGGGCCTTCTTGGTGTCTCCTGCCAGACTTTGAAACTCCCTCCCTAGGAAGGCCAGGATGGCTCCCTCCTTGCTTTCCTCCCTCCAGCAAATCAAAACATACTTATGTGATCAGATTTTTTAAGAAACTGACTGGGATGGGATGGGCTTTTAATAGTGTGTGGTGCTGTTTTGTGGTTTGTATATAATTTTTTAAAACTTAATTGTAATGGTTTTAACTTTATAAATTGTTTAATTGTCTGTTAAATAACCTTTTTATTTATACTTTTTTAGGGGAGTTGCATAGATTTTAATCTGTCTTGTTTTTAACATGTTATAAGCTTCCTTGAGTTCCATTATTGCAGTGGGGGGGGGAGGAAAGTGGGATATAAATGAATGAAATAAAATAAACATTAAAAATAAATATAAGCAAGTAGGCTTCTTAGCATGGTGTAGTGGTCTGATTGTTAGACTAGGACACTAGGTGTTGTCTAGACAGTGAAAATACCCCTCATGGAATTCGCTGGTGTTCCTGCACCAATCCACACTATTCGGAAGGAGGGGGACCCAAAACCACAAAAACAACATGGTAAACCACAAAAACAACATGGCTTTTGCCTTTGCGGCTGTTCCTGTGCTTTAAAAAAAAAAACTGCGAGGGGGATGCACATTCCTGCTCATTTGGACTATGTCATGACAGGAAATTTGAAAGGAAGCACAAAGCTGATTCGCCAGGCGAGAGCGGGGACAGGGCTTGCTAGCAGGGCAAATGCCTGCTGCTGCCATGTTGGATTTTTGGATTTCCTGTTAAACTTAATTCATAGCAACAACCTTGTATAGTTTGTTTCTTGGGTTTCTGTGCCAATAAAATTTTTTATTCTAACTCTGAAACTGCTGGTCATGGAGTCTGGCAATGCCAGTACATGACACAAGCTATGCTCAGCTTTTGTGATAATGAATCCACATGTAGGTGGTGTCATTGTGGTGCACAGAAGGCTTGGTTTTCGGTCTCCCTTCTACCAGCCGGTAGCTCATTAATTTCACAGAATGACTTCTGAGGTCTAGGGTTATGGGATGGGAGAGGGTAACCTTCTCCAGTCATCTGAGAGAGAATAAACCTTTCAGAAACCCCTATCGTGTTGCCTGCTGTGGATTCATTTCTCAGAAACAACAGCTGAGCTATCTGACCTCTTTCTGGATTATGGCAGGTGTCCGTCTGAATGAACGATGCACCGTACCTTTTTTTAAAAAGCTACAACTCCAGACATATAAAACTAACCTGTTGCAGAGATGAGTTCTAACCACACCCTAGTACAAAAGATTAAAAAAGATAAAAACCAAGAACATTTATGCCACACAAATTGTGAACCAATGACCTGCCTAAATAAATTTTAAAAAAGTCTTTGCCTACCAGCAAAAGGAAAGAAGAGAAGGGACCCAGCGCATCTCCCATGGGAGAGAAATCCACAACCGGTGAGCAGCTACTGAGAAGATCTCTCCTGTGTCCTTGCCCAATGTGCCTGTGATGGTGGTGGGACTGAAAGTTTTCCCCTGAAGATAGGGCACGCTCATCCCGGGAAATACAGTCTTTCAGATAGTGTGGACACAAGCTGTACAGGACCTTGAAGGTCATACCAGCACTTTGAATTCGGTCCAGGAATGGACTGGTAGCCAATGAAGCTGTTTCAACAGGGTGATTATATATCCCCTGAAGATCTCTCTCTCTTTCTCTCTCTCTGGCTTTTCTTCGCAAACGAAGATTCAGGAAGGACTCATCCCGCACTTTTTGCAAGCATGCTGACTAAAAAGGCCAATCCGAGATAAACAAGTCCAGTTGCAGAAAGCACAGCAGAAGGTCTCCGTGGGTGATGTTTTTGGGTTGTGATTCTTTCTGCGTTGTCGTTTCTCTTCAAGACTTGTTCAGCGTGAGTTCTCAAATAAGGCTGCAGCATTGTGGATAGTGCATCTCCATGCCTCCTGATGTGAGGCCAGGGCAGACCATTGTTGGTGATCAGATTTGACTGAGCTTGAGATGTTGTTTCAGGGAGCCCTTGTATCACTTTTATGGAGCTCCCCTCTTACGCTGACCCATGGCGAGTTCACCGTAGAGTACTATTTTTGGGAGGCGATGGTCCTCCATCCTAGAAATGTGCCCTGCCCAGCGCAGCTGTGTTCTCAATATCATGGCCTCAATGCTGGTGATCCCTGCTTGCTCAAGGACAGCAACATTCGTCACATAGTCAGTCCAGTGTATATTTAGGATTGTGTGTATATAGCGCTGATGAAAGCGCTCGAGGAGTCGTAAGTGTTGGCGATAGGTGACCCATGTTTCAGACCCGTAAAGGAGAATAGACAGTACAATGGCTCATACCTTGTTGGGAAATGGGAGAAGGAACTATAAAGAGAATGCTTGGTTGAGCAGTATTTTCCAACAAGGTGCATTTTTAGGCTACAATTCTCAGGAGGCCATTTTTGTTAATTCATTTGCACTACAACATCTGTGGCCTGTGGCTATTTTGGCTGGGAGATCCTGAGAGCAGCCACCCCCAAAACTTACTTTTCCAAATCCTCTCTGTAGCACAGGGTTCTGTTTATGTCCAAGCATAGTCATTCACTTGTAAGCACATGTTGGCAATGCCCTTTACATGGACTGTATCCTTGGCCAGTGGTAATATTAATGGTCCCCATAGTCTTCTTGAGTTGCCATAATGCTCTGCCGTGGCACTTGACGTTGCTGATGATTAACGGTAAGACAATACCTCGGCATTGCTTAGGAAAACGATCAAATGCATTGTACGATAAATATCAACATTGGCTGTTGCGATATTTAATCCCAGGAAAACAACATGATGCATAGCCGAGGAGCTGTCATTTGACTGCAGCAGATGATGAATAAAAGGGATTAACTATCCTGCTGGTTAAATTATCTGAGAGCAGCCGGGCCATTTTGGCAAGTGATCCGAAGCAAGATGTTGTTATTGAACGAACGCTAAATGCTTCTTTTTAAAATATGCCCCACAGGTCACAAACAATTATGTGTGTGTGGCGGGACAGTCCAGTTGATGCATTATTGAAGATACTGGCCTTGTTGACTTTTGGAAATAAGAAAATTTATAAAACAGCAAAAGGGGACCGGGAGATGGGGAGGTCTTTTCATTGAATCAAATATTGGAATCAAAATGAGGGGGTGAAGAATTGCAATTATGAATGTGGTTATAGGGGGATCCCTTTTCATTCCAGTTTCTGGCCAAAAAGCTGAGATCCTTAAGAACAAAAGCATTCAGTCAGTTTTTCCGAAAATAATGTACCA
The DNA here is from genome assembly GCA_030847615.1 of Gambelia wislizenii. Classification (NCBI taxonomy): domain Eukaryota; kingdom Metazoa; phylum Chordata; class Lepidosauria; order Squamata; family Crotaphytidae; genus Gambelia; species Gambelia wislizenii. Next base: position 5,110,669 of record JAUMIR010000012.1, read on the forward strand.
ATGGGCGGTGGGGGGGGGGGAATAATCAAAATTAAACTATCCAACAGAACCCTAAAAGCAGTTGTTTAAAAATATGGTTCTTAACCTTTGGCCTTCTCGGAGGTTTAGACCTCGACTCCCAGAAGCCCAAGCCAACATGGACAATGGTTAGGAATTCTGGGAGCTAAGGATCAAACTATGTGGAGAACACAAGACTGAGAACCAGAGGGTGAAACATACACCAAAGTCTGAAGCACCACTGGGGGTTGTGGCCTCACTTAATCTTTTTCAGGTAAGGGTGACCAATGTCTTGAGCCTGGGGTGAGAAGATGGGTACCCATATTTTCTTCTAATTGTGTGTCCAGATCCTGCATTTTCCCTGCCCTTGCTTGACTCTTCATCATGGTCAGAAAGAGTCTCTCCCCTGGGTACATGAAGCTGACACCATACAAGTTGGTGAGAGCTACTGTGGTGGTATAGTGGTTTGAATGTTGAGCTAGAGACCAGGGTTCAAATCCCCACTCAGCTGTGGAAACCCACTAGGTGACTTTGCACAAGCCATACTCTCTCAGCCTCAGAGGAAGGCAGAGGAAAATTTCCTCTGAAAAAGTCTTGTCAAGAGAACCCTGGGATAGGGTGGCTGTAAATCAGAGCTGACTTGAAGACACGCAACAGCCACTCATAATTTAACATGATAGTGAATCTTCGTTTGCGAATAATTTAACATGATAGTAGTGCTAACACAAGAGTCAGCATGGTGTATCGGTTTGAGTGTTGGACTAGGACTCCAGGAGCCCTCTCGCCAACACTTACGACTCCTCAAACGTCTTCATCAGTGCTGTCTACGCACAATCCTAACTATACACTGGATTGACTATGTGACGAATGTTGCTGTCCTTGAGCAAGCAGGGATCACCAGCATTGAGGCCATGATATTGAGAACACAGCTGCGTTGGGCAGGGCACGTTTCTAGGATGGAGGACCATCGCCTCCCAAAAATACTACTCTACGGTGAACTCGCCACGGGTCAGCGTAAGAGGGGCGCTCCAACAAAGTGATACAAGGACTCCCTGAAACAACATCTCAGGCTCGGCCAAATTGATCACCATCAATGGTCCACCCTGGCCTCACATTGGGAGGCATGGAGACGCACTATCCACAATGCTGCAGCCTTATTTGAGAACTCACGCCAAACAAGTCTTGAAGAGAAACGACAATGCAGAAAGAATCATAACCCAGAAACATCACCCAAGGAGACCCTCTGCTGTGCTTTCTGCAACCGGACTTGTTTATCTCGGATTGGCCTTTTTAGTCATCAGCACACTTGCAGAAAACGTGGGATGAGTCCTTCCTGAATCTTCGCTTGCAAAGAAAAACCAGAAAGTCAGGAGACCAGGGCCTGAATCCTCGCTCAGCCATGGAAACGCAAGTCACACTCTCTCAGCCTCAGAGGAAACCAATGGCAAATCTCTTCTGAATCAATTGCCAAGAAAACCCTGTTATAGGTCACTGTAAGCCAGATTTTACTTGAAGGCACATAGCAACAAGCCATCCATGCCAGTGAGGTAATGAATCCACTCCAGTTTTTATTCTGAATTCTACAGGAGCTCTACAAAGTGCCAAATCCTAGCCCCCCCCCATATATTCAGTACCCTGGACAGTTACTTTAGAGTCCAATCTAAGGACTTTATCAGATGTGGTAAAAATAGTGGGAATGGGTCCCACTATTGCACGATATTATCCCATTCCCCAGCTGTGAAAAACCCATCACTTTTAATTGACAGGTTAACCCATCAGGTCACCAACAGCACTGTTTTTGCGGTATTGAAAGCATGCAAAACCACATCCCATTGTAATCATGATATTACAGCATGAATGGGCACTCGTCAGAAAGAAAACCTTTGGGCGAGAACATGAAAACAAAGCACAGGGCTCTCTTTTTATACCTCGCCCCGTTTTGCTGGCAAGTTTGTAGGTTTGTTTCAGTGCTTGTGTGTTCATTTACTTTGTAAATTGAGGTGGTTTTTTTACTTTTAAGCATGCTCACGTCTTCTTATGAGAACTGCCAAAATCTTGCCCATGCTGAATTGTAGAAGTAAACTTCCATTCTTAAAGCACTAGTGGTCATCGTGTGATGATTCTGTGTTGGTTATTTCATGTGATTACAGCAGTGTGCGAAAGTAAATGTTATCATGCCATGATGTTTCAGCTATCCATATTTGTGGAATTACAGCATTTTTGGACACTTGTATGATAATGTCCTAAAAATCATAGTGTATTCGCTATCCCATTGCTACTATCCACTAGCCACTTCTGGAAACAGAGGGGAGGGGCATGCCCACAAAGAATGAAATGTCAGGCACTTTATAAGGGACAGGTGCCCTTCCCATAGGGAAATCATAGGGGTGATATGTGGAAAGCAAAGCAAGTGCTGGACCCAGGGAAATGAATGAATCAAGACCCCATAAAATGGGTGGATAACAGTGGGCAGATATATTCTATATCCCAGACTGAGATAAAAATGTTTCTTCACTTGAGCTTCACCCTGGAGTTGGCTGGTTTCTCCCACAACATGGCATGGAGGCATTAGCAATTCTTGGATTCAAGGTGGCTTATAATAATTTTAAAAAAGATTGAGCTAAAATGTTAGTTTACCAAAGTTTGAAAAGAAAAATAACATGATGATGATGATTTTAAAAGCATGCATAAAAACAGTTTTAAACCAATTAAAACATAATTACCAATATTTTTTTAAAAAAAATACAGCACACCACTTCTCTCTCTCTCTCTCTCTCTCACACACACACTTTATCATTGTTGTGTGCCTTCAATTCATTTCTGACCTATGGCAACCCTAAGGTGAACCTATCATGGGTTTTCTTGGCAAGATTTGTCCAGAGGGAGTTTGCCTTTACCTTCCTCTGAGGCTGAGAGGGTGTGACTTGCCCAAGGTCAACCCGGTGGGTTTCCATGGCCGAGCAGGGAGTCTTCAGAATCATAGTCCAACACTCAAACCCCTCCCTCTCTCTCTTTCTCTCTCTCACACACATAACTGCTCTTTAATTAAAATTCAAAGGCCTCCCTGAATAAAAAGTCTTCACCTACTGGAGAAAGCATGCAAAGAGAGGGCCAACTAGACCTCCTGTGGAAGGGAGTTCCACAGCTTGGGAGCAGCCACTAAAAAGTCTCTCTCCCAAGTTGTCACCAAGCTCTCCTGAGAAGGTGGTGAGACTGAGAGAAAGTAGACCACCTTGGTTAAGGAGATGTGGATTTTCAGGTAGTTTGGACCCAAGCATTGCAGATGACGTAAGATCACAAGCATCCCATTCTGGGAGAAAGGCGGCATATAAATCAAATGAACGAATGAATGAATGAATGAATGAATGAATTAGTTGTTTAAGGGTCCAGTTCACTCAGGGAGGCCTGGAACTACAGCCAATTTTGGCATAGAACCCATGGTAATAATTGCTGAAATCTGCTCTCCTCCCTAAATTATGATCAGCACATGAATCTCGCCCTCTGCCTGTGTCTTCTGACCACCTAAGCTGATTGAATATTGCATACATTCTCACGTGACGCACAGCCCCTGGCACCTGGTTGCTGGTTGGCTGGAAGGTGCCGGGGCAATTTTGATGATACGTAGGAAAGTGCTGCAGATTATATTTCTGCAGAGAGCAAAGGAGCTGTCCAAATTTGTGAAGTGCTGACATTTTCCCTATACTCAAAATAATGAGGTATTGATGGATAAGACAGCTTCTTGCTAATGGAGCTGAGAGCATCCTATTTATGCTTACCGTGTACTCATTTGTGTTTTTTTCCTTGCTGCAAGAATTACATCCTCCCCCTCCTGCTGCCTGCCCAGTAACTGCATTCAGAATCCTTCCTGCTGTTTCTAGTTATTTAGCTCTCTCTCTCTCTTTCTCTCTCTCTCTCTGGCTTCTCTTCGCAAACGAAGATTCAGGAAGGACTCATCCCGCGCTTTCTGCAAGCGCGCTGATGATTAAAAAGGCCAATCCGAGATAGACAAGTCCGATTGCAGAAAGCACAGCAGAAGGTCTCCTTGGGTGATGTTTCCGGGTTGTGATTCTTTCTGCGTTGTCATTTCTCTTCAGAAATGACAACGCAGAATGACTTGTTCGTCGTGAGTTCTCAAATAAGGCTGCAACATTGTGGACAGTGCGTCTCCATCCCTCCCGATGTGAGGCCAGGGCGGACCATTGTTGGTGATCAATTTGGCCGAGCCTGAGGTGTTATTTAGCACTTGCAATGGAAAAGAGAAGGAAAAGCCTATATATCTATCTAGGCTCTATATGCCTATGGCCAGAGTCCTTCTTTTGGTGTCATGCACCCATGTAATTTCCCTTACACCCCCAGTTGTACTTTTTGGGCCATTACACCACAGGCATATTCAGTTCATGGAGCTACCATTTATAAGTGAAACAGGATAATAGCAAACCCTATTAAAACTAGCTGTACCTGGCATAACATATGCCATTATCTTATCCTGCTCTTCCAACATGCTTCATGGGTGGGGGGAGAGACCAAGTTCTGCCACTTCCTTGGGAAAGGAAGCCATGTTGGGCTTTACTCCTGAATAAACCTACTCAGGATTGAGGTGTGGGCCCCCAAGGCAGCTGTGAGAAACCCAGCTCCAGCAGCGTGTGTGGGGTTCGGCTGAACAGCCCGGCGGAGGGGGGTAAGAAACCCTTTATTCATGAGTAAACCTCTACAGACCTGCCCAATGGTGCACTTGGGGCCTGAAGCTAGTAGAAGCGTTTCACACATTTCTGCTCCCCGTGTGCTGATTGGCTGGCCAATGGAGAGCTTTGATTGGTTGGGAAGTTTCCTAAGTGGCCAGTGAGCACTAAGAGTTTTTTATATAGAGATAAAGGGTTTCCTGTTCAAATATACCCTGCACACTTTCCTCCAGCGGGTGGAGACTTTTTATTCAGGGAGGCCTTTGCATTTTAATTTTGGAGCTGTAGTGTGTGCATGCAAGAGAGAGACAGTGGTTTGAGTGTTGGACTGCAACTCTGGAGACTCCCTACTCAGCCATAGAGTTATGTTGGAGGACCTAAAGATTCCTAGAGAGGATGCCTCTCTAGATGTTTTCCAGCATGACTCTATGGTATGTGCTCCTATTTTTGCAGCCATGGATAACTGAAACTGTGGATATTGGTTCCATGGATACAGTGGGCAACCTATGTAACCATTTCACATGAACCTAAATCCTATTTAAACCAGTCTTTTCTGGCAGGCCTATTCAGATGATTTTAAATTGTGTATTGATTGTTTTAGGGTGTCTTGGCTTTACTTGTTCTTTTACATTGATACATGTTTTTGGCTGATGTATGTTTGTAACCAACATTATGTTTAATAGGTTGGTTTTTTTGTTCTCCGCCTTGATCCATGGGGAGAGGCGGGAAGAAAATAATAATAATGATGATGATGATGATGTCTCAGCTAGAGTAGAGGTATTGAATCAACTGGATTCACTGAACGGTGCTGATTCACCATTCAACAATGTATGGATCTCCTCTTGTTGGGGCTAACCAGCAGGGTTCAAGTCATGCTGTTGCACACTCTTGGGTTGTACATTACTATAGGTTAGGGCCTTCCCTGTACCGCTTGATTCACTGGGATGCAGAAATGGCCATGGTGCATTATTCCTCATTGCACAAGGGGACAATAAAGCAGGTACAAGGACAGATACACAATTGTTACACGGAAAAAGATTCTGGCTAACATTAGGAAGAACGTCTTGACCATAAGAGCTGTTGGACAACAGACTAGGCTGCCTCAGAGGGTGGTGGCTGTCTCTCCTTTAAACGTAGGTTGGATGGCCGTCTTTTGGGGGTTTTACTTGTGTATTCCTGTGTGGCAGAATGGGGTTGGACAAGATGGCTCCTATAATTCCTTCGAATTCTGTGATTTTATAGTGCTGAAATTCAGCAAAAGGGTGATGTAGAGCAAACGCCATGTAACTACATGTATGAGTAGATTTACAGTATGTAAGCATGATGTAAGATCACAAGCATGATGTAGGAGAATTTAAGGGGTGACTTTAAGGATGAGGTAGAAATTAGTTGGTGTTGTATTTTAATCTGTGCTGCCCTTTATTTTAATACAAATGGACACTTGCCTTTTCCCCCTCCTGAACTTGTATGTGAACAAGAATGCAATTGCCCTTCTGTTTTTGACATTCCTCAAATTTTGGGTCAGAGTTCTCCAATTAAAAGAGATGTACAGGAATACATATTTTTTTTGTACAAAGAAATACTTATTATTGCTCTGACAGCCTTTTCTGAAAAAAAAACAACACACTAGGTGTCTTAGGGCTTCTCTAGATGAGCAGATATAATGTAGATTGCTGTGTATTAATGCAAATTCACAGCAGTGTTCATTTGTCTCCACGATCCTTTGGCAAAATCACTGGTATGCAAAGCTATCTGTGTTTGAAGTACACACACAGCCATGCCTGCGAATCAAGATGGTGAATTACTCACATTATTATTCTCCACTGCACAGTATTTATAACTGTACATCAAAGGTGCGCAAGTGCGACCTTCCATTTTAAAAAAAGATGTTTGGTCACCTCAGTGCACACAAAAAGCACATGATCACTAAGACAAAACTCCCAAATGGCGCTTCCAGCCACTTCATTGCCAGCAAGCCCGCCCCCCCCTGCGCATGTCTAACCTTTCCACTTCCACCCTCACCAAGAATGTACAGCGATGCGAATTGATTGTCCAAATAAGTGGTAATGCACATTTCCACACATTATTTTAAAAATGTTGGGAAAAGATGCAAAACCTGCACTTTTTGGAGTCCCCCCCCCCTCTTCTGAATAAAGTGGATCACTGTGGGATCTCGTTGGGACAAAAGGTTTTTTTTTATTAATTAATTTTTTAAAAAAATATTTAGTTATTTATACCCCGCTCTTCAGCCACAAGGCTATCAGAGTGGCTTACAAACTGTTTTAAGCAATAGCAATTTACACATCTATACTGCATTAGGCAGTTTCCAATGTGTGTTAGCTAATTGCCCCCACAAGCTGGGTACTCATTTTACTGACCTACAGAAGGATGGAAGGCTGAGTGAAACTAGGAGCCCTCGGGAATCAAACTTGCAATGTGGTGACTTGCAGTACTGGCATTTAACCACTGCACCAGGGTATTCTATGAACATCCGATTAGGATTTTTTCCACTGTCCAGACAACCCCTTAGAGATTCAAATATGTAAAAGTTAGAAACAGTGAGTGATCTAAAGAGTTAACTCTCTGCCTCCCGCCCAAAAAGAACAAATTGTAAGGATAATAAATTGGTCTCAAACTAATATTATAAACTTTGTCAATCACCAGCTAGGGAAAAATGTATGCGAAATAGGTATGTTAATGAAAACAGCATTTTAAAAATGCATATGTCCAGGGAAATTGCTTGCTCAAAGTGTGTATATTAGGCAAATATGCTTGAGGAACAGATATGAATGTTCATATGGAATTTAAAACAAATTGCGAACTGGTATGGAAATGAAATGGAACAAACTTGTGCTTGGAGAAAAAAATGTAAAATGCTATCCAAAGGGGAACAGATTCATCCATTCCTTAGTGCTTGTGTGTCTTTTCTCCAGTACACTCAATTAGTCTAACTAGAAAATCTCCCCATTCTGCTCTAAATCTGTTTGCTGTTACTACAAGCACAACATGCACAAGAAGTGGGACATTCAGTGGGAAGTTACGATCTGTACTGAAATTTTAGTGGGTTAATCAAAACTTCCCAGCCCTTCTTTGGATCCAAGCAACAGTTCAACTCCTGCATCATAGCTCAAGAAAACCGCAAAATATTACTACATGTTAGTCGGAGACCAAAAGGCTAGAATTATTAGCACCATCCTCTGAAATTCTTTAGGATGCTGAATCATAGCTCTGAGATACTGCAAAATACCATTGCATGTCTGTTTGAGATGGAACAGCTACCATTATTACAAATGTCCTCTGAAATTTTTAGGGTGCTGAATTCTTCATCCTCTGCATCATAGCTCATACTGTGAAATGCCATTGCATGTCATTTTGAGACCACAAGGCTAGAATTATTATAATAACCCTCTGGATTTCTTTAGGTTGCTGAATTTTTCACCATCACCATCAGAGCTCAGAAATCCTGCAAAATACCATTGCATGTCTAAAATGGAATGACAAGAATTATTACAAGCTTCCTCTGATATTATTTAGAATGCTGAATTCTTCACTATCTGCATTGTAGCTCTGAAATGCTGCAAAATACTATTGCATGTCTGAGATGGAACAGCTGGAATTATTGCAAGCTTCCTCTAAAAAATTTTAGGATGCAGAATTCTTTACCCTGTGCACCATAGCTCAGAAATCCTACAAAATACCATTTAAGATGGAACAGGTAGAAATATTACAAGCTTCGTCTGATATTCTTTACAATGCTGCAACATGCTTCTGCATCGTAGGCCAGAAATACTGTGAAATACCAATGCATGTCTGTTTGAGACCAAAATGCTAGACTTGTTATCACCGTCCTCTGAAATTCTTTAGGATCCTGAATTCTTGCCTTCTTGACCATGGCCTTTTCTCTTACCTTCTTTGGTCCCTCCTCAAAAGTCAGTTTTCCTTCTCTACAGTTCCCATACCATACTATAGCTCATTTAAATGTATTTATATATTTGTTGGGGTGGAGTCCCCAATACCCTGAAGGCACCAGATCCTGTCTGATCTTGGAAGCTAAGCAGGATCAGCTCTGGTTAGTACTTGGATGGGAGACTGACAATGAATACCAATTGCTGTGATCTATATTTCAGAGGAAGGAACTGGCAAAACCACCTTTGAGGATTCCTTGCCTAAAAAAATGTATATGGGGTCACCATAAGTCGACAGCCAACTTGAGGGCACACACATACATGTTAGTTGAGATGCACTGTGGTGTAATGGATTGAGCATTGGACTATGACTCTGGAGACCAGGGTTCAAATCCACACTCAGCCTTGGAAACTCACTTGGGCAAGTTTACATTCTCTCAGCCTCCAAGGAAGACAAAGGCAAACCATCTCTGAACAAATTCTGGCAAGAAAACCCTGTAATACCCCCACTTATGATTAGGGTCATCATAAGTGGGAAACAATGTGAAGGCACACAACAACAGCAACAACAACAACAACAACAACAATATTAGTTACATGTATAATCTGTTCTTTCTTTGAAAAGCTCAAGGTAGCCTGCGTGATGCTCATCCTCTTCACTCTGTCAGCACAACCACCCTGCAGAGTAGGCCAAGATGAAACAGTGCAAGCAAGCACATCTGGCACCAAGTAACCCAGTGAATTTCATGGTTGGGGTTGGGACTGGTCATTCAGGCCTAAATCACTCCTGTCTAGATTTCTGCAATGTGCTCTACATGGGGCTACCCTCGTGCTTGTTCTGGAAACTTCAGTTGGTACAAAATATGGCAGCCAGAGTGGTCTCGGGAACATCTTTGAGAGACCATATAACTCCAGTATTAAAATGTCTCCACTGGCTGCCTATCAGTTTCCGGGCCCAGTATAAGGCATTGGTTATTACCTTTAAAGCCCTAAATGGCTTGGGTTCAACTTATCTCCGGAACCGCCTCCTCCCATACAATCCTCCCCACGCACTCCGGTCCTCTGGGAGGAATTTGCTTCAGCCACAAAAATCTAGGCTGTCTGCAACCTCCCAGAGGGCTTTTTCGGTAATCACCCCCAAATTATGGAATGGCCTGCCGAACGAGATCCATCAGATGACGAGCCTGAGTAGCTTTAAAAAAGCACTAAAGACGGGTCTTTTTCGGCAGGCCTTTCCTGATTAGATCCCAGCCTCAGGAGCTGCATCCTGGCCTCTTTTAGTCCTTAACCCCGACTTACTGGCTGCTGCTTTTTGTATTTATTTATGTTATTTTAAGTTTAGGTGGATTTTAATTGATACTAGTTTAATATCTTTTTATGAGGGAGGGTGGGGGTTGGTGGGGATTAGGAATTTTAGTCTGTATTGTTGTATTTTAACTGTTGTAAGCCACCCTGATTGTTTTTAACAGAGGGGCAGGGTAAAAATTATTATTATTATTATTATTATTATTTTTCATGAGTGGACAAACTAGGGCCCTGGGGCCTCATGTGGGCCCCAGGTTGGTTCTGTGTCCCTTGACCCCTTCAGAGCACCATGGACTGACCTTTTTCTCGCTTTTCCCCAAAGGGGAATAAATTCCCTCTCATGGAAGCCATCTTTTAATTCACCTTTTAAATAAATTCCAGTCCCTCCTGCATTTCTTAACATTTTTAAATACCACCATTCCCCCCCCCCCAAAAAAAAACTAAAAGTGGTCAGCTTCTGTTTTGGTTGGCTTGGCTTCTTTGGGGACAATCTGTACAGCTCTGCCAGGGTCCCAGGGCCACCATAGATCTCCAGCTCTGCTCTAACCATTACAGTTGTCCCTCCACATTCGCGGGGGTTAGGTTCTTGAGACCCCCGCGAATGTGGAAAAACCGCAAATAACAGATGCGGCTCCCGCGGCCCCCCCCCGAAGGAGGGAGCCAGCGGGAGGGTGTCTGGACAGCCTGGCTGGCCTCTCCGTGGCCTTTCTGAGGGGACTCCAGGACTTAGAAGCCCCGGAGCCCGCTGAGAAAGGCTGGGGAAGGCAGCGTGTGGGCGGGGAGGAGGCTGCGCTGCCTCTCCCCAGCCTTTCTCACCCACCACCCTTCCCAGAGTGGCGAGGGGGGCTTCAGAAGCCCCCGCCGCCACTCTCCCTCCCCCCGCCCTTCCCAGAGTGGCTACGGGGGCTTCAGAAGCCCCCACCGCCACTCTCCCTCACCCCCCGCCCTTCCCAAAGTGGTGTAGGGGGTCCCTCGCTGCCTTGGGAAGGGACGGAGTGGAGAGGGGTGGCAGGTGGCTTTCCGCGAATAATCAAAACTGCGAATGTGAAAGCCGTGAATGTGGAGGGGCAACTGTATACCGCACTAACCCTCTAGTCTCTCTATATAAAAAACTCTTGGGTATGTTGTCTTTCCCAGTGTGCTGACTGGCTGTTCAGGAAACACACCCAACCAATCACCACCCACATGCAAATTCCCTCTCCACCTCACAATCCACTGCTGCCACTCCATCTGCCTCTACACCCCCAGCCTCGCAAGGGCCCCTCCCTCTTCTCACTCCCTCAGCCACTCACCACCCACATGTAAAACAATCCAATATTTCCCCCCTAAAATAATACCATGTAGCTGAATGGTGTGGAGCTTTCAAATCTACTATAGCGGCATATGTTATGCTGGGTCAGCTAGTTAACTATCTAACGTTGTCCACTTTGTTGCTGCCTCTGTTTCCTTCCCCATTTTTAGTCCCCGGAAAGCAATGCTAGACTCCTTAGGGCAAGTGTCTGTCTGTCCCATTTATCCTTCCCAAAGTGTGAGACACACAGAGAGATGGTGTTTCCCAGTATAACAGTTGCCATGACTAAGTCCCAATGAATCGGATGGATGCTAATACAAAATATCTTTATCATATGTCAAATACTGCTGGATGCTCATAACACTGTGCATGGGCTATTAAAAGCTATCAAATGTCAAATTGCATTGCCAGCTAAATATCATATCTGCAACTCTATTGAAGATGTTTTGAGTGATTAATCATGCTAGCTTTTTGTTGATCTACTAATCTGGCATTTGAATCTGCAGATACGTACAAGCGCAGGCTCTGAAGGAGCGATTCGGAGCGTAGTCTGAAACAATGAGCATTTAAAGCTCAGGAATGACATCTTAGAAGCAGGCCCTTCTCTGTGGTGTGTGTGTGTGTGTACATGATCATGAGAGGGAGGGAGGGAGGAATGTTTCTTATAACATACCAACTGCACTTTTTCTAAGTACTTCTGCTGTTTAAAAGATCATCCTTGACATATTGACAAATCAGTGCTGCTTCGTAGTCGATCTAAAAGCTTCTAAATGAATTACAGTTAGACCCCTGTATCCGCGGAACCAATATCTGCAGTTTCAGTGGGACACAAAATAGAGACACGTACCATAGAGTTGTGCTGGAAAATGCCTGGAGAGGCCTCCTTGCTAGGCATCTTCTAGGTCGTCCAGCGCACAACTCTCTGAAATGTTTTTACCAGAAGACCTTTATTTTAATAGGGTTCGCTGTTATCTGCAGTTTCTGGTATCCATGGTATCTGCGGTTTCCGGTATCCATTGGAACTGAACCCCTGTGGATACGGGGGTCCGACTGTAATTCAACTGAACCAGAGGATGGGGAGACTTTCCTAGGAGGAAAAGATGCATCTCTGGGAGCTTTTTAGCTGGGAAGGGGGGGGGAATGTGAGAAGGGGACATGATAGAGGTGCATAAAATTATGCATTATGCAAAGAAAATTTGCAGAGATCCCCCCCCCCTTGTAGCTCATGATACTTGAACCCGGAAGAGACTGGTGGCTTCAAGGTCAGTGGTGAGATAAATCCTCTCCTAGTTTTCATCTAAACTTGAAGGAGCCATCCAAGGTGCCATGCCCACTTGGAGAGTTCCTTTAAAACTCAGCCTAGGGGTTTGTCTAAATGGTGAAAACATCCTCATGGAATTTGCTGGGAATATAACCTGTCTAAATGGGATCCCATATCAATCCAATGTTTTTGGAAGGAGGGGGCCCAAAACAGCAGAAACAACACAGGGAAAGCCTTTACTGCTTTCCCCGTAGTTTTTAAAAAACAAGGGAGTGCGCATTCCTGCTTGTTGGGACAAGCAATTTGTTTTGAATTGCTTTCCTATAGGAGAGGAAGTGCAAAGCTGATTGGCTGGGTGAGTGCAGGGGGCGGGGATTGCTAACAGGGAACGTGCCTGCTGCTGCCATGTTGGATTTTCGCCTTAGCGAGTGATCGCTAAGGCAATAAAATGGTGTGTGTGTGTTTTGCTGTCCTGCTTAATAAAGAAAATGCACTATCACTCTAGCACACCTTGGACATGTTTTTTTTTTTTAAGTTTGGTGGTAGCAAAGTACAAACGTGAGTAAATCACTTGCAGCCACCATCTAGCATGCAAAGCTCATGGGGGCAAAAGCACCATTTAGACAAGTTGCTGCTGCTACAAAATGCCATTACTGAGAGGTACTCCATTTCCTGCCCCCTCGTATAGATAGGGTCTAGGACTCTGTGTGGATTCACTGCTCCACAGACTTGGGAAGCCAGTATGATCATCCACTGAAGCTGAACTGTGAGGAATTCAGGACAGAAGACTGTGGAATATGTTAATGCAAGATAGTAATGATGATGGTTTTCCTTGCTGATGTGTTGGAGGGTATGTGGTGGTTTTGAAAGTCTGGAAAAGGTCATGGAAGAGAAGGCTATCCATGGCTACTAGTCACACTGGCTATATGGGCCTTCCAGTATCAGAGGCAATATGGACCAGACCTGTTGTGGGGGAACACAAGCAGGGGAGTGCAACACTGGTGGGCTTTCTGCAGGTAACTGGTTGGCCCCTGTGGGAAAAGAATGCTGCACCAAATAGGCTGTGGGTCTCAGGGACAGTTGATGCCTTCCAGGCCAAGGAGGTGCAGAATCATAGAATCATAGAGTTGGAAGAGACCACAAGGGCCATCTAGTCCAACCTCCTGCCATGCAGGAATACAGAATTTTCTGTGGTTCGTAACAGGCCTTATTGCACTACACTGTTATAGCACTATTATTCCACTTCAACTGCTACGGCTGCCTCCTGTGGAATCCTGGGATTTGCAGTTTAAGGAGGGGCATTTAGAACTCTTCTCAGAATTCCATAGGAGGTGGCCATAGCAGTTAAAGTGGAATAATAGTGCTATAACAGTGCAATGTGATAAGGCTCGTAGTCTGAATTTGAACAGAGCCATCCATGGTGCTGAAACTTATCTTCAAAGGAGATTATCAGATGCGGTGAATATGGATAACATTAGGATACTGCAAAAGGGTTTCCCTACTGCATGACGTCATCCTCTCGTGCTCTGCTGCTGTCCAAAAGGCATTCTTTTTTATTAGCGGGCCAAAGCCACCAATTGATCACCTATGGCGCTTTCCCCTTGGTATTGCTTGTGTGCAAAACTGTGCCCTGTTCTGCTGGCAAGATTTCAGCATCAATGGGCAGTCCCCACCAGTATACTTCCAGGTGAGAATGCGAAAACTAGGTATGGGATGCTCTTTTTATGAACCTCCCCATTTTGCTGGCATTTTTTGAGTATGTTTCAGTGCTTGTGTGTTCATTTTGTTGTTAATTTAGATGTTTTTAGACTTTTAAGTGTGCTCACATTTTCTCACCCATGCTGAAGTCTCACCCATACAAAAATGTGGAAGTAAGCAGCGCAAGGAGTCATGTTCCCAAAATTCTGGGCCTGCTCTTTCTTGTGGTTCCAGCAACATGTGATATGAAGCGTTATTATGCGAGGATACTTATGCTTTAAAACATAGTGGAGGAAAACTGTTTTTAGAAGCTCATTTGATAATCTCCAAAGTAAGTTAAGCACCTACAATAGTGCCTTTAAAGGTTCCAGCTGAAACCCAATGCGACACACTGCCCTGTTAATAGCAGCATCAGCCTCTGCTGCTGTCTGATCTGATCTGGAACAATGGTGTATGTTCTTAACATACTAGCTAAAGAAGGGGTGGGCAAGGTGCCCATCTTTGTGGGCCTCGGAGGGGGGCAGGAATAAAACAAACCCAATCCCCCCCCCAAATGTCACATTTTGGGGTTACCCTGAGCCATTATAGGCCCGGCAAAGGGCTTTTATTAAAACAGGAATTAAGCACGAATCATTGCAGCTCTACAAATAGCCCAAGATAGTAAAGATTCATCAAATACCTGGGAAAGACAATCCAGTATCAGAATCCCCAGAAGGGTACTTCTGAGGACAAATGTGTATCAGCTTTGACCGTCACCTTCTTCTGGCTAGACTGTGTTTACCGGGCTTGAATTTCTTTTGGAGGTATCAGAAAATCAGGAGAGCTTGTCCTACATTGTAGCAGCACACTGTCGACACTGTTATTTAGCTGGGAGATTGTCATCGTGTATATGGATTTTTATCTCCTTTTTCAGAAAGGCATTTCATATTGTAGTCTTTTTCTTAGGAGTGAGGAGGGGGAGGAGAAGAGAAATCAATTTAAGATTGGCTCAGACAAGGCAGTGTGTCCGTGCAGATTGAAAGCTTAGCTAGATGTTGGTAAGCAAAAGGCTAATGTGTAATGGCAAAAACCCAAACGGGTGGGGGGTGGGGAGATGCCATGAAGAGGCTCAGTTGTCAGTGTGAGAACAAGATGGAATGTTTAGCTCTTCCTCTTGAAGACTGAGGAAAGCAGTAATGCCACTCTATTCTGCTTTAGCCAGACCTCACCTGGAATACTGCGTCCGGTTCTGGACACCACAGTCCAAGAAGGATATCAACAAGCTGGAACATGTCCAGAGAAGGGCAACCAAAATGATCATAGGTCTGGAAACCAATCTTTGTGAGGGGAGCTGGGGATGTTTAACTTGGAGAAGAGAAGATGGAGAGGTGTGTGTATGTATGTGCCTTCATATTGCCTGTTGATTTATGGTGACCCCATGAATTCCATGGATTTTCTTAGGCAAGGAATACTCAGAGGTAGTTTCACTAGTTCCTTCCTCCAAAATATAGCCTACAGCACCTGGGAGTCTTTGGTGGACTCTGATCCAACCAGAGCTGACCCTGCTTAGCTTCCAAGATCAGACAGGATCTGGTGCCTTTCGGCCCCATAACTGTTTTTAAATAACTGACGGGACATCATGTAGAGGATGGAGCAAGCTTGTTTTCTACTGTGCTAGAACACAAACCAGTGAATTCAAATTGCAAGAAAAAAGATTCCTCCTAAACATTAAGGAGAACTTTTTTTACTGTACGAACTGTTCATCAATGTAATAGACTACCGTGAACGGTGATGGGCTCTTTATTTGGTGGTCCTTAAACAAAGATTGGATGGACATCTTTCACGAGTGTTTTAGTTTTGTATCCCTGCCTGGCAGGGGGTTAGGTTAGATGGCCCCTGTGATCCCCCCCACTCTAAGATTCTGTGTAACCCTTAGCTGAGTTATTTTTAGATTGGAAATGTCACTGTTGGCCCCTCCCCCCAACTTGTGGACCACCAGATACATTGGACTACAACTCCCATTGGCCATGGTGGCTGGAGTGCTGGGAGCCAAGGTCCAACCCCTTTAGTAGGCACCATATTGGAGAAGGCTGGCTGATGTGTGAAAGATGGGGAGTGTTTTTTAGTCTGAAGGCCAGATTCCATTTCTGAGAAGGTTTCAGGGGCCACATTCTGGTAATGGGTGGAGCCAAAGGCAAAAGAGGTATGGCCAGAAATACAAGCATATTTTGTCTTAAAGCAATTACTGCCAATGGCTAAGCCTTAAGAGAGCCATTTGGGCTACAGGTCACCCCCCCCCCATATCTGCGATTTCAATAACCATGGCTTCATTTAACCACAGTTGTGGGGGGAGGTCTCTCTACGTGCCTGGAGAGTCTTTCTAGGCAACTGGAGGTCCTCCAGTGTGACTCTAGGTCTCTAGGCATTGGAGGGCATAGGGTGGGGGAAGAGGGAAGAGGAGTAGTTGTGAGTTGTAATGTAGTATCATAAGTCCATGTGTATTGTCGAGCAGTGTACGTTATTGAAGGTCTGAATAATTTTTTTTAAAAAAAATAATTAACCAAGATAAAAATGTATTGAAATAGACCACAAGAAAAAGAGCAGGAAAACTACAGCAACATAAAATCACATACATATACATTTAAAAGGCAATTAGTCCCCAAAGGCTTCAAGAGAAGAGCCATATTTTGGGAAAGAAACTAGCATTGGTTTCCATCAGACCTCTAAGGGAGGGGATTCTATAAGTGGGGGGCAATAGCCGAGAAGGCCCTCCCCCATATCCTCCCACATCACATTGCCCCTCACTTGTGGGACACAAAGGAGGGACCCTCTTACAAACTTAAATTCTTGAGCAAGAATATATAGGAAGAAATGCTCCTTCAGGTACAATAGTCCCACACTGTATATATTTTGATGTCTGAGGGCCTTATTGCACTCTGAAAAAAAGCAGCAAGGGAGCAGAAACGTTCTGTCTTCCATGCAGCCTTACTACATGATATCATTCCATTTTCTGCGCTGCCTTACTGCATGATGTCATTGTCCTTCCAGTGTTCTTTCATTCTGGTTCCATGGGGAACAAAGGTAAAACCACATCTTTTTACTAACCAGAATAACCCACTGGCAAAAAGATGTGGTTTTACCCCAGTCCCCCACAGGACCGGAATGAAAGAACACTGGAAAGACAATGATGTCATGCCGTAAGGCAGCGCAGAAAATGGAATAACATCATGCAGTAAGGCAGCGCGGAAGACGGAACGTTTCTGCTCCCTTGCCACTTTTCTTTGGAGTGCGGTAAGGCCCTGAGTGTGTTTGCACCCAGTTGATGTTTAGGTTTGAGGCAGTACAGATCTGGAAGAGCCAGTGTGGTATACTGGTTTCAGCATTGGACTGCAACTCTGGGAGACAGGATTTGAACCTCCATTCAGCCATGGAAACCAACTGGGTGATCTTGGGTCAGTCACACTCTCTCAGCTTCAGAGGGAGGCAAAAGCAAACCCACTCTGAACAAATCTTGCCAAGAGAACCCCATGATAGGTTCACCTCAGGGTCTCTCGAAGTCCTAAATGGCTTGAAGGCACACAACAAAGATTTGGTACATTTGCACTGAGACGTGAAGCAAACAAATGGATCCACCCATCCCGAAGCTCCTTTTCAGTTTGCAAAGAAATTACCTCTATAGTCACAGGCTGTTTTTTTTCCTTTGTAAATGATCTGGGACTGCCCAAATTAATACACAGGCGAGTTGTGACCTGAGATTTTATGCTCGCCTGCCTTGACTTTTCTCATTTGTGAGAGAAGGGCAAGCAAAAACACGCCAATTTTTCTATAATGTGGTGATGGCTTCTCCTAATGAAAAGGCAAAGGACCCATAAAATAATCATTGCTCAAGGCGACGGAAATGAAACTCACGTCAATGGAGGAAATTATGCAGGTGAGAAGATTTCCTGCTGTTAACAGGAAGAAGAGTGAGGTGCATCTCTTCCCCTACTCTGATATGCTCCTGTCTTCAAGACTGATTTTTAAAAAAATCCCCACTTGGTTAGAACAGTTCACCCCCCCCCCCATTACAAGTATCTGCAAGTCTGTCAAATTACTTCCTTTGCTGGCTGCCTCTTTGCAGCAGCCGGGTGGGCTTCTGGATGTGACCTTCTGTGTTGTTTGAATCCAGTGGCAATGGTGCAGAGCCAACATGACACATCCTTGTCATCATCAATACATTTATTGTGCTAGCCAAAGGCCGTGACAAAGCACTTAAAAAACAGAAAACATTTAAGATAAAAAGAAGACGAGTACAAAAGACACCCCATAATTTTACATGCAGTAACCAAAGTTATGGCCAAGCTGGTATACAAAGTAAAAAACCTTTCAAGTGATGGGTACATTTCTACGTTGCCAACATGAAAATCAGTTTAATACATTGAGTCTCCATGACAATTTGGACAATTATGTCTAACTCTCTCTTTCTGATCTTTTTTGCAGCCAAGGCAAAAATGGGCCACCTTATGTGTTAGATAGTCATTGGTATCACTCAAAAGAAATTGAACCCATTCTACTCAGACCTCACCTAGAACACTGTGTCCAGTTCTGGGCACCACAATTCAAAAAGGATATTGACAAATTGGAGCGTGTCCAGAGGAGGGCAACTAAAATGGTGCAAGGTCTGGAAACCATGCCTTATGAGGAGAGACTTAGGGAGCTGGGTATGTTTAGCCTGGAAAAAAGACGGTTAAGGGGCGATATGATAGCCCTGTTTAAGTATTTGAAGGGGTGTCATGTTGAGGATGGAGCAAGCTTGTTTTCTGCTGCTCCAGAGACTGGAACACGGAGCAATGGATGCAAGCTCCAGGAACAGAGATTCCACCTCAACATGAGGAGGAACTTTTTGACAGCAAGAGCTGTTCGGCAGTGGAACACACTCCCTCGGAGCATGGTCGGGTCTCCTTCCTTGGAGGTCTTTAAACAGAGGCTGGATGGCCATCTGTCGGGGATGCTTTGATTGTGATTTCCTGCATGGCAGGGGGTTGGACTGGATGGCCCTCGTGGTCTCTTCCAACTCTGCAATTCTATGATTCTATGATTCTATGATACTAGAGGGTTCCCACTTCCATTTGTCAGCAAGGGTACATCCTTGTCTACCACCCACTGTGACACCACTGTTTGGTGGTGGCATCAGCGACCACTCGATTGCCCCAAACAAGAGTGTGTGTATGTGTGTTTAATTGATGTTCCACCTTTCTCCCTGCCTGCATACCCTCCAATGCTCCCAATTTATGAGTGGTTTGCTATTGTATAACCTCCCACTATCTTGATTTGCCTGGAACAGTCCCGATTAATCTATTGTCGTCCCATTTTTTCAACTGCTTTTAAAATGTTCCTGTTTCTCTCTCTGCCTCTCACTGTGGCACTTTCCTCTTGGCTTACTTTAATTGCTGCAAACCAAGTTGAAAGTTCAAACGTCGTTTGCACTCAGCACAGGGAGAAGAGAGGAGGGGCAGAATCTTGCTCTTCCCAGGAGGTTCAGGCAAAAGCAAACTACTGCAACCTCTCCTTGCTTGTTTGTTCTTCCTTATTAATAACATCTTTCTTGATGCTGCTTGGCCACACATGTCCTGGTTTTCATCTGTGAAATGTTGGAGGGTATTCTCTGGCCTGATAAGACTGAAACATGAATACAAGCTCATGAATCCTTTAGAAAGTCAAAATTCATGCCTACTTCTAGCTGTAACGGTTACCATTGTGCATTCCTTAGGGGGGAAAAGCAGGATGTAATCAGTATGTAATGGTACCGATATTTGAAAGTCATTCACTAGCAGCCGTGGCTTCTTTGGATTTTTTTTTTAAAAAGAGAGAACAAGAAAGCTTCTGTAAAGTGGTACTTTGCATTTTATTACACTGTCATCCCCCCACCCCTGTCGGCTTATTATATGTTCTTAAAATCCTAACTTCCAGGGCTTAAGGGCTTAGCCATTTCAAATCGCGTCAAGCTGAAATTTAGCATATAATTTCTGCACACAGCATTGTTTTAATCTTTTGCATTTTCTGCTGGCAGAATCTTGAGCAAGCAAAATTCAGTGTGCCTGTCCCTGGCTGGCTGGTTCTGCCACTGAAAACCTGCTCAGCGGAGGAAGGCAAGCAAATGAGAAGAACCCATTTGTAATAATTAGGTTTTTGCCTCCCTCCGTCCTGGGCTTGTGAGGCTGCCAGTTACAGGGCCAAAACCTGACACCTAGGGATGGCCCCTGGTGAAGTCATTAAGTATCACTCCACTTGAGACTTCTGTCCAATTCAAAGCATAGTCATTGGTGACAACTCTTGGTTTTTCAAACAATTATGGAACATTCTGATAGAAGTATAGTATCTAGATCAAGGGAAGTAATAGTGCCGCTCTATTCTGCCTTGGTCAGACCTCACCTAGAATACTGTGTCCAGTTCTGGGCACCACAATTCAAAAATGATATTGACAAATTGGAGCGTGTCCAGAGAAGGACAACTAAAATGGTGAAAGGTCTGGAAACGATGCCTTATGAGGAGAGACTTAGGGAGCTGGGTATGTTTAGCCTGGAAAAAAGACAGTTAAGAGGCGATATGATAGCCCTGTTTAAGTATTTGAAGGGGTGTCACGCTGAGGATGGAGCAGGCTTGTTTTCTGCTGCTCCAGAGACTGGAACACGGAGCAATGGGTGCAAGCTCCAGGAACAGAGATTCCACCTCAACATTAGGAGAAACTTTTTGACAGTCAGAGCTGTTCGGCAGTGGAACACACTCCCTCGGAGCGTGGTGGGGTCTCCTTCCTTGGAGGTCTTTAAACAGAGGCTGGATGGCCATCTGTCGGGGATGCTTTGATCAAGATTTCCTGCATGGCAGGGAGTTGGACTGGATGGCCCTCGTGGTCTCTTCCAACTCTACAATTCTATGATTCTATGATTCTATTATGCCTTACCTAGCATCCACAGTTGTTCACAGCTTCTCATTCAAGTGCACACAGAAAGTATTTCCTTGTTTAAGAAATGAAGACAGAACTCTTAACTAAAGGGGCTATTCCCAGATGAAAGTGAAACGATGGGATTGTTCCTTCTCACTTGCTTTGGGAGATGGGAAATAGAGCATTTAATCTAGGCTACTTGCTTCTAGCCAGAAGGTGGGTGCAAAGCAGAGTAGAGGGTGAGCACTGGCACCTCAAGGGCTGGGAAGAAAGGAAAAGGCTGAGTAAATATATAGACAACCTGGCTCTACCAGCTGAGCTGGAGATTTGCACACAGCCCTTTCTTCTTGCCTCTAGCAGAGCCCACCAAAATTGGAGAATTTTCACACTTGTCTCCTGCCTGAAGACGACCTATGAAAACTGGAGATCTCGCAACCCTATGCACTTGTATTAAGAGGCATTTGCTGTTTAGGCCATATAATGGTGACAGTGTTGGAGCTCATTCGTAGGCTGCTTCCAGAGTGGAATTTGTGAAGCTGCGGCTCCAGTTGGGAGTTGGAGGGCCAGGCCAAACAGGAAATAAAAGAAATTAATGCCACAAATGACTTTGCAACAATTTAGTATCACTTGCTTGATTTAGTCTTGAAATTGCTTGCAAATTGCCAAGGTGCATGATGAATTTTTTTTGGAGAAACCCCTTCTAAATATGAGCTGATAATGATGTCTGACTGCTCTGTTACAATGATATGTTTGTCAAATTTACAACTGTTGCACTAATGTTTGAAAAGTAATTTAAAAACAGCAACAACACACCCAACAGCACAAACTGAAAGTCAGAGACATCTATCTATCCATGGCTGCAATTCTGTTAGTGAGATATGCATCAGTAACTCATGCTATATATGCAGGGGAAATTATTTGCCATAGTGCAACAGACCTATTCTGCTGACAGTGGTGGAAGCTCAGTTGTGCATACAGCAACATGGTTATGTGCTGCACCTTGTGCGTTGCAGTTGTGCATTGTGGTTGGGCATTGCATATTGCACAGTGGCACCCAGTCATTGACATGTATTGCCCAATTCACGGTGGCTGTATAGTGCTGGTACAAGGTATATCCGCATGAGGATATTTATGTTATGGTGAGGGAATCGTAGAATCATTGAGTTGATAGAGATCACAAGGGCCATCCAGTCCAACCCCTGACCTGCAGGAACACCCAATCAAAGCTTTCCTGACAAATGGCTATCCAGCCTCTGTTTAACAGCCTTCAAAAAGGAGACTCTGCCACACTCCAAGGCAGTGCATTCCACTGCCAAACAGCTCTTACTGGATTTTCCTTGGGGGTTTTTTCAGGCTGTGAGATCAGAGATCTTCTGAAGATGCCAGCCACAGATGCAGGTGAAATGTCAGAAAGAAACTATTCCAGAACATGGCCTCACAGCCTGAAAAAAACCCAAGGAACATTTATGGACGCCGGCTGTGAAAGTCTTCAACTTCACAGCTCTTACTGGGTTGCTGGATGTTGGGTTGCAGCCTGTCTGTCTGTTTAGCTATCTCCCTGTCTCTCTGTCTATCACTCTGCAGCAGCTTGCTTTTGCTTTTGCTTTTGCTGATATTGGGCACCACAAAGAAGAAGATGTGGTCCCATGCATCCCACGGGTTGCACTTTGCCCACCCTCTGATGTAGATTAGACTTAGAGAGTGCCTAGTGCTATAAAGTGTTGTAGAAATGTAAGTGCTATTGCTAAGACAATTTGAAAGTTGCTCCCTTGCCACTTTTTCTTTGGGGTGCAGTCAGGCTGAGAAACATGGCCATTAAAGTGGGACAATAACGTTACAACTGTGCAGTGTAAATGGGCCCCAGTCAATGTTTTGATTCCCCACAATGCTTCTGGTGTAGCATTGGTCTGGGCCACCATGTGTGAAAAATTAAAAGGGCTGCTAAGCCCAACTGCTCACAGTGCTGCTGCCTTGTGTTGCTCCAGAAGCCCCTCTCCAACATCCATTTATGGGGGTGGGCACTAGAAGATCCTCAGACTCTGCAGGAAGGGCATTCTTGGTAGTTGCTCCAAGGCTACTAGGAACTCCCTTTCTAAGAGGCTAGAATGACTCCCTCCTTGCTGTTCTTCAACCATTCCATTTTTCTTTATTCCAACAGGCTTTCAGATACTAACTATTCATAAGGAAAGGACTGTGAGGCAGTGTGCTGTACTATTTCTGCTTCTAGCCTTTTAACAGATATGTTTTAAAGTGTTTTTCATTCTTTAGCTGTTTTAATTACGTATTTTTTGCAATAACCTTTGATATATTGTTATCTATTAAGTGTTTTTATCTCTATTTTAATCTTTGTATGCTGCTTGATGACCTGGTTGGGGAGAAAGGCAGAACCAGTGTGGTGTAGTGGTTTGAGTGTTGGACTATGACTCTGGAGGCCAGGGTTCGAATCCCTGCTCAACCATGGAAACCTACTAGGTGACTTTTGGCAAGTCACACACTCTCAGCCTCAGAGAAGGGCAAAGGCAAGCTCCCTCTGAACAAATCTTGCCCCCCAAAACACCCCATGATTGGCTCACCTTAGGGTTATAACATGATGATGATGATGATTGGAAGATGGAAAGAGGCAGCCATTCCTACATTCTGTTTTGACAAATGGGATTTGGGTCCTGCTACCGCAGAATTCTGGTTCTTGCATGGTATAAAACAGAGCAGGATATGTCAGTTAATTTATTTAGGAGACTCTTGGAGGGTTGACATGCAAAGGTCACTGTGCTGCAGACCACATGATAAATAAATACACCACAATATGTTAAACAGGTGATAATGAAGGCAAACCACAGACAAATGCGGGAGGAGAGAAAGAAAGGAAGAAAATAAAATTTACACACAGTCCATTGAGGGAAGCCAGCCATTCTGGAGTCATATCAGAGCATAGGTTTAAAGCCAGAGGCGTTTTCTAATAGGGCAGTGGTTCTTAAGCTTTGGTCCTCCAGGTGTTTTGGACTTCAGCGCCCAGAAACCCCAGCCAGCTTGCCCAACAGTCCAGGAATTCTGGGAGTTGAAGTCCAAAAGATTTGGAGGGCCAAGGTTTGGGAACCTATGTAATAGGGGTTTTCCTGTTGGAAAAGTCATTTATCAATTATTTCATTCAAATTAAGTTTGATGGATTTTCTCTAAATTAAGGAGGGGGGCGGTTACTTTCTCTGTTGGAGAGGGCAGAGGAAGAATAGGGATGATGCACCTGAAGGAGTTACTTTTCTCTGGTGGGAGGAAGGAAGGGGAGAACCAGAATTATGTAATTTGTTTCTGTCTTGATGCGAGTCTGCTAAAGCTGTTCCTCTGCAAGCTCAAGACTGTGGCAGCTGCAGATTTCCATGTCGGTGAAGCAGTAAATCTGCTCCAGGCTTTAGTCTGAACTTTAGAGGAGCTATCCCTTGGTGCTGAATGAGCACTGGCTCCATTTTGGTAGTGGGTGGAGAGCAGGCTCCACATCTTTAACTGCAAGCAGATAGAACATGGTCCTCTTTGTAGCAAGAGTAAGTATATGTATTGAATATGGCCAGTGCACCTGGTGGCACAGTGGTTAAATGCCAGTACTGCAAGCCACCACGTTCCAAGTTCGATTCCAGCAGCTCCAAGGGTCACTCAGCCTTCCATCCTTTCGAAGGTCGGTAAATTGAGTACCCAGCTTGTGGGGGCAATTAGCTAACACACATTGGAAACTGTTTAATGCAGTGTAGATGTGTATACAGCTATTGCTTAAAACAATTTGTAAGCCGCTCTGGTAGCCTTGTGGCTGAAGAGCGGGGTATAAATAAATAAATAAATAAATAAATAAAATTTTAAAAAAAATTGCTATGGATTTTGTTCAGGGGTTTTCTTCTAAGAGGTTGTCTTAGCTGGTGGCTTCTGGCTTCCAGGTCAGTGGGGTAGTAAGCCGTCTGTTTTGGGTTTTAGTCTGAACTTTAAAGGGCGCTCTCCAAGGTGCTTAGGCTGTTTTGGGAATAATGTTTAGCCCCTTGGATAGCGCCTTCAGGCCTCATCTGGAGTACTGCATTCAGTTCTGGGTGCCTCATTTTAAGAAGGATATAGACAAATTGGAGTAGGTTCACAGAAGGGCAAAGTGGATGATAAGAATTATGGAGAACAAAATATAGGAGGGCAGGTTGAAGGAACTGGGCATGTTCAGTTTGGTGAAGAGAAGACAAAGGGGTAACATGATTTCACTCTTTAAATACCTCAAGGGCTTCCATAGAGAGGAGGGAGCAGATTTTTTCTTTGCTGCCCCAGAGGATAGGACCAGGTCTAATGGTTTGAAGTTATAGGAGAGTAGATTGAACATTGAAAGGAACTTCTTGACAGTGTCAGTGGTTCAGCAGTGGAACCAATTGCCTAGAGAGGTGGTGGGGTCTCCTCTGCACGTCTTCAAAAAGAGGCTGGACAGCTCCCTGCTGGGGACACTAGCAGGAGATCCTGCACTGAACAAGGGGTTGGACTCTGTGGCCCATGAGGCCCCTTCCAGCTCTAGGATTCTATGAGAATCACCATCCCTCTGATGTGGAATTGGCCACCCAACATTGCCTACATGGTAGCACAAAGAGCATGTCTTCCAGCTAAAAGTGATGTTCCACCTATGTGTGCCATCTATGGGGATGCCAGATAAAGCCTCTACTGCAGTGCTGCCCAACGTGTGGCCCTCCAGGTGTTTTGGACTACAGCTCCTAGAATTCCTGACCATTGGACCAGTTGGCTCAGGCTTCTGGGAGTTGGAGTCCAAAACACCTTGAGGCCCACAGGTTGGACAGTACTGCTCTACTATGTGGCAGATGCACCTCATTGTCGGGTAAAGTGAACAGTTTTGAAAGCACAGGCCCTCTTCATGACAGGCACATATCCTCTGGGGAATTCAGATAGGCAAACTGCTCTGTTGAGCTGTATTAATGAACCATTTTTAGGAGTTTTTCTATCTATGTTGCGGGTTTTGTAAAGGGTAGAAACTGCCGAACAAGGCTGGTTATAGGGAGCATATAATTATTTTGTTTCAACAGCTCCGCTGGCAGCTGATCCATTTCCAGGGAGAATCCAAAGTGCTATTTATGACCCACAAAGCCCTATATGGCTTAGGTCCAGACTATCTGAAAGCCAGCTGTCTCTCTACATGAATCTATCTGAGGGCTTGTCTACACTGGGGGTAAACATCCAATTGAAATTCGTACTCCTCTGGCCCAGATTTAAGTGCCACCCCTTGGCCAAAGCCTGAATCTGATTCATCCAGATTTTTGCTCCCAATTAGATAAGCCCGCTGTTGTCGGTTCTCGGCGCCATCACTGCTGGCATGCAGCCGCTTGCTCTGACCTCAGAACGAGCACCCACACACAGGGCTCTTCCTTCCCAGCATCCTGTGGTCAGAACAAATGGCTGCACCTGCTGCACTTGCTTGCTCTGACTTCAGAGCAAGCAACTGCACACTGGGAAGGCAGATCCAGCAGTGGTGCCAAGGAGGTGGGGGAAAATGGCAATGCCTGTCAAGCAGCAATGCCTGTCCTGCCTCCCCCCACCCCTGAATCCAGTATGGATCCTTTGTTCACACTATAGGTTTCTCTGGAGTTTCCAGCAAACTCCAGAGAAAACTGTTGAGTTTTTTAAAACCTGGATTTAGGTGTTATAGCCTAAGTCTGATGTGGATAGGGCCATAGGTCATGTGGCATTATCACACCAGATTTGGGGATAAGACCACACATCATGTGGCATTATCAGGCCAGATTCGGGGCAAGGGGGATTCAGAGTTTTTCACTAGTGTAGACAAGGCCCGAGTCTTGCTATCTCAGTGGGAGGCCCTTCTCTGCATCCCAGCTTCCCTCCCCCCAGGCTTCCACAATGAGGACACAGGAGAGAGCTTTCTTGGTGGCTGCTCCTAGGCTGTGGAACACACAAAAATTGCCCCCTGTTTTTCAGCAAAAGGCTTAAAAAAAATTTTTTTTGGCCAACCTCTTCCTCTACTTTTTCAGTGGGGGAAAAAAAAAAACCTTTTCAGCCACCAACATGAATTACCTTCTTGTGGCACGTTCAAAATTTCCTTGTAGCATGCCTCAGTGCATAGTTTGGAATTCACAAGTGTAGAGGGAGGGAGAATGAATTATTTTCTATCATTGTTACCTCTCAAGAGGCAATCAAAAGACGGTGCCTCTTCCCCCAACTTCTCTGCCACAGCTTGTTAGGAAAGGTTTTTTTCTTCTTCCAAACTATAAAACAATTCTGAAGGGCTTGAATGGGAGACTAGGTGCCAGATTCATAGGAACACTTGATGAGTAATATGTTACTTGTAGGGATGGAGAAAGGGAGAGAGAAATGGAGAGCTAGAGAGAGTGCTCCCAATCCCACTCATGGTGCTTGTTCATACACCAGTTGGGTAATACATTAAGAAAATGGGGATACAGAAAGGGGTCTTTGACAGTAGAATGTGCCCCGGGGGAACAGGATGCAATGTTGCTTTGGGTTCCTGCTGCTTCTCTATCTGAAAAGGGAGCAGGTCAAGATTTAGCAATTAGAATGAGGGAAACAAAAGCTGTATCCACACTACGTAAATAATCCAGTCTTGGATTATTCGCCATGGCTCTTTCCTATGGAATCCTGGGGTTTGTAGTTTTACAAGTTCTTTAGCCTTCTCTGCCAAAGAATGCTAGTGCCTCATCAAACTACAAATCCCAGGATCCCATCGGAAGGAGCCATGGCAAATACCTGGAGCCCTGGTGGCACAGTGGTTAAATGCCAGTACTTCAAGTCACCACATTGCAAGTTCAAATCCAGAGGGCTCCAAGGTTCACTCAGCCTTCCATCCTTTCATAGGTCGATAAAATGAGTACCCAGCTTGTGGGGGGCAATATGCTAGCACACATTGGAAACTGCTTAATGCAGTGCAGGTGTGTAAATTGCTATTGCTTAAAACAATTTGTAAGCTGCTCTGATAGCCTTGTGGCTGAAGAGCAGGGTATAAATAAATAAATACATAAATAAATAAGTTTGAAACTGGATTATTTGTGTAGTGTGGATTCAGCCAAAAGTTCCTTTAAAAAAACGAAGCTTGTTACCTTGTGCTATAACAACACGAAGAGATATTAGCCTCAATTCACTAGTCCAAATTAGCATAGATCCAAAGGATCATAGAGTTGGAAGGGACCACAGCAGCCATTAAGTTCAACCCTCTGCCATACAGGAATGCACAGCTAAAGGACTTCTAAAAGATGCTCGTCTGACTTCTGTTTAAAGCCCTCCAATGAAGGAGAGTCCACTACCCTCTCAGATAGTCCACTCCACTGTCACAGCTCTTACAGTAAAGAGGTTCTTCCAGATGTTTAGGTGGAATCTCTTTTCTTGTCATTCAAATCCATGAATTTGAAACCAATGGATTAAAATAACAAGAAAATGTCTCAAAAAGATTCCACCTAAACATTAGGAAGACCCTCTCAACTGTAAGAGTTGTTTGACAGTGGAATAGACTACTTTAGAGGGTGGCAGGCTTTTCTTCTTTCAGGGTGTTTAAACAGAGGTTGGATGACCATCTTTTAGGAGTGCTTTGGTTGTGTATATCTGCATGGCAGGGGTTTGGGCTAGATGGCCTTTGTGGTCCCTACAAACTGAGATTCTATGATTCTAATCTTTAAAGTTCATACTAAACCGCAAAGTGGATTGATCACCCCACTGGCCTGGAAGCTACAAGCTGCTTCTTGTAACTTCCTTTCATTTCTTTATGCAGTTCATGAAAGAGTTTAGATTTGAACTGGGGACTTCCTAGCTCATGGCCCAGTCTCTCAGTTTAGCACTGCTCTCAAAAGCTCTGTGGCTTTTGCTGTGTCGGCTTGATACAACCCAGCCAGAGTGAATTGGTGGCAGGAGATGAAGATAAAGGATATGAACGAGAAGGGCTGCTCAGGAAGACATAGCAGGAGAAAATACAAACTAATCAGCAGAGGCAGCCACTGCAATAAAGCTCTAAACACGGGAAAATTACGGTCTATTTGGCTCCTCTGTTTCTCATTGTAGGCATTAGATACAAAGTCGTCAATAGGCTATTCAGTGTAACAAATGCAGTGCCAGGGGTGCTCAGCTGCATTGCCTGCTGAGGAGAGGACCAGAATTCAGAATGGGAGCCAGGGAGAGGAGGGACGGAAAATCCAAGAGAGGGGAGATGACCTCGGCAGGTGCAGAGAAGCCGAGTGCTCAAAGGAGCTTCGCACTGAGTGGTTGGGCCACAGGCTTCCAAGAGAAGGCTACTGTTCCAAACAATAGGAAGGATGCTGAGAAAAATTCCCTAAAAAGAGAGGGGGAGAATGCTGTACTGGAGGGCACAGAATTGGGCAGTGAAAAAGGAAACAAGTTATTGGGACAGTAGAGTTTAAATACCCTAAAGTCACCCAATCCTGTCTGATCGTATAAGCCAAGCAGAGTCAGGCCTGGCTAGTACTTGGATGGGAGACCACCAATGAACACCAGGTGCTATAGGCTATATTTCAGAGGAAGGGACTGGCAAAACCACCTCTGAGTATTCCTTGCTGATGAAAATGCTATGGAATTCATGGGGTTGCCATAAAGCGACAGGCAATTGGAAGGCACATACACAGGGAGACATTTAAGAGAGGGCATCTTTTCAGTCCTGTGTCCATCCTCTTCCACTCCTCTCTCTCTCTCTCTCTCTCTCTCTCTCTCTCTCTCTCTCTCTCTCTCTCACACACACACACACACACAGAGGGACAGTCCTCATTAGCCCTCTGTCATCCCACTTTTGCAGCTACTTGTAAAATGTCCCGGTTTCTCTCCTCCTTCCACTTTGCCCCTTTATCCTTGGCTTGCTTCAGTTGCTGCGTACCGAGCTCAAAGTTCACACTCAGTTCAGTCAGCCAGGGGGACAGGAAAGCAGGGCACAGGATCTAACCCAACCCTTGTAGGCTCAGCCAAAAGCAAACTGCTCCTGCCTCTCCTAACTTGTGTGTTTTTCCTCATTAAAAACTCTTGCCATTTTGTCCCCGCTCTGAAGTTGCTTGCCCACATGGATCCTGGTTTTCATCTGTGGAATATTGGTGGGTGCAGTCTCTGTGTTTCTCTTTTTCTAATTCCAGCCTTCTTTCTTTTTCTTGTTTTAATTTAGGAGCTTCACCTGTGATCAGTGCCTGAAATGCATTGTCAGCCACAGGATGTCAGAATGTTATTGTGAGGCTGCAACACGTTCCACAACACTCTTTGCCATGTGGGGAAGGATGGAGCTCCAGGTAAACATGGTCTTAATTGTCTTCAGATGCCTTGTGCCAACAAGGAGTGTGATGCTCTCTTCCCCTACCTCATCCATCATCAGTGGTGAGATGTTTCAGTAGGAGGACAATGATGGTAGCTGAACACAGAAGTGTTGCATTTTGGACTACAGAACCCAGAATCCTCCAACCAGCATGTTGGCTAGAAGGCTCTGGAAGTTGTGATCCAAAATGTAACCCTTCCGTGCTGTGGTTCAGTGCTTCTCAAAATGGTGGTCCTTGGAATGATACCAGTCCCTGTTAGCTGCTGGAATGATGCCAGTTCCCGTTAGCTGCTGGTTCCTGAGGAGTTTCCAGGAAAGAAACAGTTGTAATCAATGGGCACAAATATGGTGACAGTCCCTAGCACACTGGCATAAGGACCCCTGCTAGTGGTCCCAATATTGGATGGCTTAAGAAGCTCTGCTGTGGTGTATAGTGGGTTCAGAGAATTTCTCATAGATCCATTCCAAAATGAAGGGTGTTAAATGGATATGTGTCATCCTTGTACTTGGAATTTCTATACCTTTGGCAAATGTATCTAAGGCCTAGATCTTTTGCACCTGAACCAGTGAGTGAAGCAGAGGATGAAGAGCTTCTGAATGCTAGTCACATGTGATTAAAGTCACCAAGTACATAGTTCCATCCTCATCTCCCTCTCAAAATGGCTCCCATATTTGGGCTGAGAAGAAAAAAGGTGCTTCAGTGATTGAAAATGGGCACAAAGCAGGCTAGGGGAATTCTTCAGTGAGTGGTCCAGACTAAAGGGAAGTCAACAGAGCTATATCCATATTGAACAGTTATCCTGCTTTAATACTGTTTAAAACTGCATGGCTCCGTCCTATAGAATCCTGGGATTTGTACAGTAGGCCCTTGGTATCTGCTGGGGTTTGGTTGCAGGATCCCCTGTGGATACCAAAATCCATGGATGCTGAAGTTATATATTATATACAACAGTGTAGTAAAATGGTGTCCCCTTATATAAAATGGCAAAATCAAGGTTTGCTTCTTGGAATTTTTTTAAAAAAAATTTTTTAAATTAATTTAAAAAATATGTTCAAGCTGTGGATGGTGGAATCCATGGATGCCATATCTGTGGATAAAAAGGGCCAAGTGTAGTTTGTTGAGAGGGACTTAGAATTCACAGCTAGAGAGCTCTAGTGCTGTACTTCAGAGGAAGTGGACTGAAGCTCTCTAACAGGGAATTTCCAATATTTCTGCCAAACTACAGACCTCAGGATTCCATAGGATGGAGCCATGACTGCCAAAGTGGCACCAAACTTGCTGTCATTATATAGTAGCATAGGAATGTCCTCTCAGATCATATGACATCAAGTGAAATAAAGGCAGAACATGGAAAAGTCACTTGGGTGGACTAGAACTCCCAGAATATCCATGCTGGCTGTGGGGTTCTATGAGTCATAGTCCAAAAAAAGATAAATTTTCCAAAATCTGGACTGAGAAAGGGACAATAGCTGAAGCGGCTATGGTTCTAGCTTGCTGCTGTGCAGTTCTCTTCTCATTAAGATCATCACTGTGGTATCCATCTATGTTTTACCTTTACCTGAAGTCACACTTGCAAATGCACAAGGCAGGGTCTTCTACACATCAGCCCCTTGGCTTTACAATGCCATCTACTGAGTGGTG
Source organism: Gambelia wislizenii (assembly GCA_030847615.1). Taxonomy (NCBI): domain Eukaryota; kingdom Metazoa; phylum Chordata; class Lepidosauria; order Squamata; family Crotaphytidae; genus Gambelia; species Gambelia wislizenii. The sequence continues at coordinate 5,142,631 of JAUMIR010000012.1, forward strand.
TATTTTGCTCTCTTCTGTATTCTTTTGTTGCAGATGCCATGGCAGCACATACCCACCCTTTGAAAATGGCAGGTTTTACCATGATAGCTTTTATTGTTTTCCTTCTCGTCTTCCTTCCTTGTTGAGATGGAAATTGCTACTATATTGTATTTTGGGGTTTGGTTTATTTATCTTCTGATGTTATGTTTTTACTTGTATTTTAACAATATCTATGCTACTCTTTTATGGATGGGTGGGCTTTAGTTCAAAAGCATCTAAGAACTAAATCTGGAGGTAACATGATTACAAAGAGCGCTCTGTGCATTGTGTGTAGAGAAGGTCATGGAAGAAATTGTAGTCAACACTTCAAGAGGACACCAGGTTGAGACTGGCTGCTCTTGGCACTCTGTCGTGGAATAGTGGTGACCCTGTTTTGGTTTGATGCCAGGGCCAGCAGCAGCTGGTGACTTCTAGGTTGGTGGAGTGGTGAATTCACTCCAGTCTTTGGACAGAATTTCAGTACCTTGGACAGTTCCTTTTAAAATTGGAGTGACTTCACCACCACGGCCAGGAAAAAAAGGATATCAGATGAGAAATATAATTGGTGATTTCAGTTCATTGGATCCATTCAGTGACCATTTTGCTCTGTGGTTATTGTATCTCATATCTGAATGGAGTGGAGGAAACCAGCATTTTGGAGAGAATTGCCTTATCTCCTACAAGTCTTTCACATTTCTCTCTCTTAAATAAGATATTTCATTTTGGTATGGACAGAGAAATCCTGATAATACTTCACCATAGAACAAAAAGAGGGGTACAGATCAAATGAGACAGGGGTTCATGGTTTTGGACCTGATGGCTGTGGGGGGCAGAAATATGGAGCAATTTAAGAAGTGGGTGGAATTTGTGGGGGGCTTACAAGAAGGTGATTTTTACATCTTTCCTCCATCTGTCCCTTTCTTTTGGCAACATCGCTTTAGCAGTAGTGATGGTGCCATGGACAGCCAGCAAGGTGTAGTGGTTGGGTTAGGACTTTGGGAACCCAGGGTTTGAAACTTTGCTCAGCCATGGAAACCCACTGAGTGACCTTGGGCAAGCTTTCCTCAGAGGAAATCAGTGGCAAAACTTCTCTGAATAACTCATGCCAAGAAAACCCTCATTCAGAGATCGGCAACTGTGGAAAGGTATGGGACCACATTAGCCCCCTTGGAAGGCTGGAACCACATGTTGCATCCCTTCCTGCAACCACCCCCCAAATATTTTTGAACCCACATCTCCTCTAGGGGGGTTGGATGGATTTTCACCATGTTTTGGGGGCTTTCTGGGCCATTTTAGGCCCAGGAGGGGCTTTTTGTAACAACAATGGAAGTAACTTTCTGTTTCAAAAAAGGTCTCAACTGGGTCTAAATTAGGTAGTAATGTTTTAGAACTGCCCCTCATTCCCTAGAGGGTATTTTGGAACAAAAAAATATTTTAGGGTCTAGTAGACAATCATCATAACTTGCAGTCAAATTGAAGGCGCATAACAGCAGGGACAGCTGCCGGCTTCCATGTCAGTGGAGCAATGAATCCTTTCCAGGTTTTAATTTGAACCAGTTTTGAAGATTGGGAGTAAGCACCTTTGATGCCACCTTTAAAATTCAGACTATAAGCCCAAAGTAGATTCACTATCCCACTGCATGGTAGCACTGGAGTTTTTCTGTGCCAGGGGCTGGCTATATTACCCTTGGTAGACCAGGGACCTCCCACAACTAGGAGCCAAGGTTTGCTCAGAAAACCTAAGGTAGTAGCCAGCTCAAATTCCTCAAAGACTCACCCAGGTAGGAATTATACAGAAACCCCTGGAACTGATTAGTGAGGGAGATAATGAACTAATTCTCACTGGGGACTTCTGGAACTGAATCAATCACTAATTTGATCATAAATGGCTGAGTCCCCATTATCTGCAAAATGGGTTTTTCTCCCTTCTCCTGCCCCAACATTGGAAGGTTGCCTGTGACCATTCATTCCTTTATGTACCTTGCATTAACAGTTGTTAACACATCCAGAGAATCCATGTTTCATCCTATAGAATCGAAGATAGACATTGTATTCCACTCTAAAACTCAACCTTCAGGGGAAACATCAAATATAATATCACCCTAAAATGCCACCAAAGTGTGCACAGACCCTCTTCCTCTCATCTCCACAACAGTCTGTGTAGCCAGGTGCACAGATCCCCTTCCTCCCATTACTCAGCCAGTCTGTGTCACCAGGGTTACAGCTGCTACAAAGATCTCTGCTCTTTGGATCAGTATAGTATAACCCACAATCCCCTCACTCTGTTCCTCTATCCAAATACACCCTACTTTCTTGGATAGCTTTGTGTGATTGTTTGAAGCCTGAGCATTAGCATGAAGGCTGTTAAAATGATTGTTCAGTTAAAAAACAATATTATTCAAACTTTGTGGCTGTGAGTCTGTCCAAGTTAGTACTGGGATACACAGGTTAAAAGATCTGCACAGTTGCCCGACTTCTCGCATGCCAATCTGAGCAAACTAAGATTCGGACATGTGTGGAATTTCCACGGACCTCAGCAACTCAGGTAACAGTTCAGGGCCACCAAGACAGCTTTGGGGTCCATGCATGGCTCCAGGGTCTTACCTTGACCATCCCTGCTCTAAACCATAGTGGCTTGGTTTGGATATTGTATCACCTTTGCAAGAAACCACTTCATAGATCTCCCTGCAGGGAAGTCAAAAGATTAGATGGATTTATGTATTTTTCTAAGCTGCTTTGGGCACCTTTTCAGCTGTAAGGCAGCCTAAAAATGAAGGAATCGCTTAATGAAAATAAAATAGGTGCGATTTATTAGATGAGAAAGAAGAGTGGAACAGGAAACAGTTTGTTTTGGAATCTGAGCCAAGGAAGGCTGGAGGTTCATCTAGTGCTAAAATCTTGTGATCTTCCCCCCAGCCGCATGATAAAGAGAACAGCTGACATGTTCTGAACCGTGAGCAATTTCATAAGAGCTGAGCAGAGGAGAAGGGATAAAACTCACCTCCCCACACCCCCGTTCTGCATTTGTTTCTTGTTTCCGTCATTTTTCTATTTTTGTCAGCCTCGATTCCTTATTGTTAATGTATTCTATTTTTGGATAGGCGTGAGCTGCTTGAGCAGGATCAAAGTAACTTGAACAAAATAACAAAACAAACAAACAAAAAGCAGGTAGGGAAATTTGGAAGAGAGAGTCTAGTGAAAGAGGGGATCCTTAAACTAATACATGTACATAGGGCTGCCAGATCTCAGGGCCTGGCCTTGGGTCTTCAGTTTGCAGGGGTCATCTCCAGGCTGGAGATGAGGGTGCAAATTCTCCAGTTTGGGGTGGGGGGGTTCAGCTCCAGGCAAGAGGAGCAGGCTGTGTGCAAATCAGGAGTTCAGCCAGTAGAGCAGCAGCATGCTACAATTTGCAAGGATCCATTGAGGGGTTGCTGCAACTTGCAAAAATTCTCCAGCTGCGTCTCTGTATTTTCTTCCTCCTTCCCTCCCAGTTGTTGGAGAACCAGGTCTCACCCTATGCTCTGCATCCACCTCCTGGATGCAAGGAGGCTAGATCAAAAGCATGGAGGCTAGATTAAAAGTTCCTTATCCCATCACCCAAAGCAAGTGAGTAGGGACAGTATCCTCATTTCACCAGGATCTGAGATCAGCCCCTTTAGCAAAGAGTTCTGTTTTAGTTTCCAAACAGGAGGATACATTCTCTGTCTATGTTTGAATGACAAGTTGTGAGCCACTGTGGCTGGCATCTAATGCTTAATGACATCACCAGGGGCTATCCTTAGGTCTCAGGGCCCACAATAATCTGGAACTGGCAACCCTACATGCACACCTCCACCATAGACTGAAGTGGCATAGTCCCAACCATGGCATAGTCCCAGCAGTTCTGTATAAAGGCCCAGCTGATAACCAAATATCAGTTGCAGTGTGCAGAGGCACATTAAGTGGATTGGTGTACTCATGTTCAGCTTTCAGGTTTCCCATTGGGGTGTTTAACCACTCCAGAAACTGAACACTGGTCTTGGAAAGCCTTTTTTAAAAAAGCAAATAGCAGTTTGCCATTTTTTGCAGAAAACTTTTTATTCAGAACTAACCATATACCCATGTGAAGTGAAACAATCAGGTCAGGCAAGCCTTGCATACCTAAACAAACCATTTTGAACATTCTAGAGACCACTTGAAGGCCTTTTCCAAAATGCATTCCAGCACGACATTTTCCTTCACCACTTTTCTTAGGCGTTCCATTTGCCAAACTCATAGATCTATACTTTTTAAAAACCTGCTAGGGATAGATGGTGAATCAAGCTTATCTGCCCTCCCCTTTACTTCTCTGTTCACACAGGGGACTCAACTAGACAAGATAATTAATTGCAGAAAATATTGCATTAACTCACCATTGCAGCAGCATTCATTTGTCTCCGAGATACACTTGCAAGATCGCTGGCAGGGGAAGCTATCTGTGTTTGAAGTTCACACGGAGCATGCTTGCGAGTAAAGATGGTGGCTGCAAGTGAATTGTGTGTCTTATTATTCCCTAAAAGATCCCTCTGTTTCCCTCCGCCCCCCTTGTTAAATCAGAGACACAGAAAAGTGGTCATAGATAGATAGATAGATAGATAGATAGATAGATAGATAGATAGATATTGCTCTGCCACTTGAAAATACAGTAGGACCCCTGTATCTGCTGGGGATTGGTTTGGGGGGGCATGGATAGAGAAAACCATGGATAATAGCAAACACCATTGTAAACAATGGGACTTCCAGTTTAAAATACCATAAAGTTGTCTTGGAAGACCTAAAAATGGCTAGAGAGGAAACATTTTCTAGGAAGACTCTATGGTAGGTGTGCTGTTTTGTGTCCTGTGGATAATTGAATCAGTGGAAATGGGTGTCTTACTGTAGCACACAATCGCTTCTATGAAATTCAATAGTGGTGGCTCTGGCCACTTCGTGGCTGGCAAACCCGACCCAGGCACATCCAACCAATCACATTTTGACTTCCAAGATTTGCCCCAATTCAAATTGGTCATTCAAATGGTCTGGAATGCACATTTTTGCCTATTTTTAACCAAACTTCATGATAAACAGCAAATGCTGTTATCACAAAGTAGTTGAAGCTTATGGCCCTCCTCCTTTCAAATATGGTGAATCGTTGCAGGAGCTCATCTGGACAAAAAGTATTCCCCTTGCATTCCAAGAGGATGTTTTTTTCACCGTCTCGATAACACCAGGCTCAGTAAGAGATTCTGGAGGCAGCTGCAGTTTACTTTTGCTGCTGCACGCAGGCACCCACACAGCTGCAGTGAGATTGAGTGCAATCCCACTTTTTTCCAGCTCGAGCTTTATTGTACTGTTTACTGCGGGTGCATATTTCACACTATAGTTCCAATCTAGCATTGCCCAGGGACATGGTGGGAGATTGAAATGCCGTCCATCCAGTGCCCAGTATGGGAGTGTGGACAGGATGGCAAAAGTTAAATGGGCAAGAACACACAAGCTAGGAGAGGCTGCAGCAGTTTGCTTTTGCCCGAGCAAACTGGGAACAGAAAGACACCCGCTGAGTTAACTGAATGCCAACTCTTTTTGCACTTTGAACTTGGTTGGCAGCAACTGAGGTAAGCAAAAAATAAAGGGGCAAAGTGGAATGAGGAGAGAGAAAACTGGGACATTTTAAAAGGAGCTGAAAAAGTGTGATGACAGGGGATTTTCTGGGGCCACCCTGCCAATTCAGGACTGTTGGACGGTGTGCTGAGGGTTTGGGGTTTCTTTTATGCACAAAGCAAAACCTTGTCTCTGACTTCTGGGCACAAAATGAATATAGGTTCACCAGCTGAGCTGAAAACTTCCTAAAAATTTCAGTTTGTTGTTCCATTATAATCTTGTAAAATCGCCCAATGAAATGGCTAATAGAGCAAATTTCTTTATTAGCAAATGGCTGTTCTAGCTTATTCCCCCATTCCAGTTTGCTTACGAATGAAAGGGCTGTTTAAAGAGCAACTTTTCTCACCAGGGACCACTTTAGGCGAGATCATGCTTATAAACTGGATTAATGTCCCTAACTCCTGTATTATCATAATATTTCCTTGCTGGTTTTGCTAATTGCCAGTGATATTTGTCTTTCAACGACCTATGGCTTTCAGATCTTATCTTAGAGGCCCAGTTGTAAAGCCAAAGTTGTGATGTTGCCTTGGAAACTAGACTGTGGTTTCACCGATAGGGGATTTTGACTCCTTGCAGGATCAAGACCCCGGTAATGGGTATCTGAGGCTGAAGCGTTTATTGACACTCCCTGATCTTTAAGCAAAGATATACGAACAAGAAGAACTCCAGAACTTCTTCAGGAAGAAGTGTTTTTTTTTTCCCCCAGAAGAAACTGTTGAACTTTATCCTTTTTGTCTTTACTTTTGTCCACATTTTTTTCTAAATTGAAAAGTAGATCACGAGCGTGTTCCTCGTGAGATGTGAATGGCAGTGAGTTATGCTAAATATTCATTGAAGATTTCCTCAAATATTTGCTGCCAAAATATTCAATATTAATATTTTTCTCCCTGGTATTTGGAACCCTCTGGCATTTAACAAATGCCTGGAATCAATATTGGATATTTGACCATTGGCATGTAGCAGTGTTTTGCATCACTTGGTAGTCCTCATATAAAAAATGTTTGATGGCATTCATTGTTGAGTGCAGGAGTAGGCAAATACTTAGAAGTTTCCATTTTTAAGGACTGAACTGTGGGTTGCAGAGAGGTAGGAGTTTATCATAAAAACTATAAGATGTTGCAGGTATTTTGTTCCCTTCTCCTGCCCTTGGTTCTGTTTAGCACCATGGTGTGTCCAGTTTCAGTGCCATTTTGGTTTGTTGGTTCTATGATTAGCCACCTTGAATCCAGGTTTTGGGGAAAGGGCAGGATTAGGAATGAACAATTGTGGAAAGCTAGGGGACCACAGTAGGAAATATTGGGGCACTGTTACCATGCCCTATGCCTCCTCCCTATAATAACTCATTATTGGCAATACAATAGGACCTCCATATCTGCTGGGGACTGGTTCTGGGGGTATGTGTGGATACTGAAAACAATGAATAATAGTGAACACCACTGAAAATAATGGGACTTCCTGTTTAATATACCATAGAGTTGCCTTGGAGGACCTAGAACATGGCTAGAGAGGACACAAATTTCTAGGAAGACTCTATGGTAGATGTGCTGTTTTGTGTCCTGTGGATAATTGAATCAGTGGATAATGAATCAGTGGATATGGGGTTCCTACTGTATTAGAACAGTTCATGGGGTCTAGTAGACCTGGTAGACCAAAAAGTGAGGTCAAAGGGAGGTCACAGGAACCTAGCAGACACACCCAAGATAGGATTAAGCAAAGCCCGTAGTACACAACACCATTAAGGTGGTATGTGCTAATCCCTTCTTGGGCACCCTTGGCAATGAGTCACATGAACAAACAAATGACCAAAACTACCCCTACTCTAATCATCCCTCCCTGTCCTACAATACAGAGGTTGTCATAAACCCATCAATGTCTATCTCTTAGCCATTAACAGCAATCAGCATAGTTTTGGTTTCCTTTGTTTAAATGGTGGTAAACCCATCTAAGCTTTGGTCTAAGCCCAAATACCCCTTCAGGTCATGAAATACAGTATACATATTAGTCCCCAAACAATAGCAAAGCATGCCACTATGGCACACATAGTGTCGGTGTGCTCCTGGATTGGACTTCAGGGCCACCCTCAGACTGCTGTCTGAGTACTTCGCTTCCCTCTTCAGGACTGGTAACTATTTCCTTATCTCCGAATCTATTCCTCTATCCAACCTTTCTGCCTTAAACTCTTGGTTAGCCTTGTGTGGTTCTTGTGAGCAAGTGTTGTGTGTGTGTGATTACGTTTTGACTTATTTTCTAATACAGTAGGACCCCTATATCTGCTGGGAATTGGTTCTGGGGAGCTCCGTGGATACGGAAAACTGTGGATAATAGCGAGCACCATTGAAAATAATGGGACTGCCAGTTTGAAATACCATAGAGTTTTAAAATAATACCTAGGAAAAACAATTCCTGCCAGCAAAAGACAGCTCAAGCCTCGTGTGACTACAGAAGTGTGTTCTGGTGTGCTGGCCCATTGCTTCAGCTGCCCTCTGCTGTTGCTCTTCTGCAGCAGGAAACAGGCTTGTGGCATGGGACCAAGGCTGGTCACATGCAGAGGGCCTTGGTCACATATTGCGTGCCAGCTTCCTGGCCTCAGAGAGAGTAGGGAGACAGTGATGGTGGTGGGCACAGCAGTGGGCTGGCATGCCCATCTGGATGCTGGCCCATTCCATCTAGGTAACAGGAGAGGAATGGGTCTGATCTGCAGACAGGAAACGCTGGCAGGGAGCTGGTTTATCTTGGCCCATGTACATGAGCCCTATGTTGCTTTAGTCTATAATTTGTTACACCTTTATTCCTGGGTATACCTAATTGAATGCAATGACATTTACTTTTGAATAGGCATGTATAGGATTGCCCACATATTAGGGTTCCTAGGTATCCCTTATTATAAAGGGTATCCCTTACTCGAGGACCAGAAAGCTTCTCTCTTATAGGGCTGGCTGGTGTCCCTTGTTATAAGGGATATCTCCTATTTGAGGGTTGCAAAGCTTTCCCTTTTTATATAAACTGAATGCAATGCTAAAAAATCCACTGTTTGGGTTCTGGGCTCTTTACAAAGACAGAAATGGGTGCATCGTGTTGCTTATGAATGCAGACCATATGTTAATTTTGGAGAGAAGAAGTGTGACTAGGTTAACTTTCTTTTGGTATTTAGATAGAACACAAATGTGTAAGCAATGACTGCCTTTATAGTCAATCCTGAATGTACTGAATTTGGACTTTCCCTTATTGCTATTTCGAAAAGCTGGCAACACTTCCTTGCGTGTCCATGTTGCCGTTTCATTCTGCTCCATTTATAGAGCCCAGATTTGCAGGGCTGACTGATCTGCAATGTTTGTACTTTTTAATTATTGCGGCCGAATTGGATTGAGCGTATCCTTGTGCATACTTTTCTTTGTTTTTGCAAGGTGTCAGGCTAGGCAGTGACGCTCCATCTGTGGCTCCTGGAAAAGTCTCTGCTCTGCTATGTAATATTTCACCATGCAGTCTAGGGATGGCTTTTCAGCTACAAGCCGGCAGTGCCTGGGGTCCCATCCAAAAGTGGGTGGGGTCACCCCTACCCCCAACTTGGTATGATTGTGCTCTCTCTCTCACACACACACACACGCACACACACGCATGTACACACACACACACAGAGGTATGTGCAAAGTATTCACAGATATACTTCCAAACAAACCTTCTCAGTCATAAGGTCTAGAAACTTGATTTATTCATCCATTAAATAAAAATGGAAGTTCTCAGCCAAACAGCATGTCTGCTGTTATCCCTTTGCTCAACAGTGTGTGGAGGATATTTGTACCATGTCTGGGAGGCTTCAGGGTTCCCTAGTGGTCAGAATTTTTTTTACAAAATTTTCCAAATTTTTATAAAGTTTTCTTTTTGCCCTAAAATACCCTCTATGGGTGGTGGCATTTTCACCATGATTTAGGCCCAAGAGAGACCTTGTTTGAAATGGAAAGGGAAGAGGAAGGGATGCCCACTCACTTCCTGTTGTTAAAAATGGTCTCTCTTAGACCTAAAATGGCCCATTAAAGACCCAAAACATGGCAAAAAAAAAAAAAAATACCCCACCTTGTCCCTAGAGGGCATTTTGGAGGGGAGGTTTCTTTTGTGGAAGAAGGTACAGCAGGGAGGTGTGACCATCCAAGCTCTCCTGGGTTGCTAATATGACCGCATACCTTCCCACAGTTGCCCAGCCCTGCTCTATAGACCCAACCTTTCTCTAACCCCCTTCTAGGAAATTTGTCCACATTGTTAGGTGTTATTGTCAAATCAGAAGAAAATGCCTTTCGTTCACTGCCTTCTTGCCTTGGCCTTTTCTGATTCTTCAACAGATCATGAAGCAATCGGTCTTGATTTCCAGTCAGCATGAAAACAACATTAGGACACAACTTCATTTTGCACTTCAAAACAAATCAGGAGTGAAAGGGGCACAATTGAGTGACCAAGTAACACAAATTAAGTGAGACGTCTGAAGTGACAGTTTCCCGAAACGTATGAAGGCGAAGCTGACAAAATGAATATCTATGTAATTCCTTTAGCCGGCAATGGAGAGAGAGAAAGGAGCAAGCTGTGCGTTATCAATCTACTTTATTTTTATATACCAGAGATAGAAGCCCAAATGGTATTTCAACCGCCGGTGCAGTCTCAAGAAAACAGCACCAAGGTTTGTGCATGTTGTGTGGGAATACTGCTAGCAAGCACATCATCTTGTTTCTTTCTTTCTCCCCGGTTGTAACTTCTAAGATGGTTTCTGTAGAAAGAAATTGGATATGTTTCTTTTTTAGTTAAAAAAAAAAAAAGCCAGTCCAACAGCAACATTTGAAAAAGCAGAGCTAATGGGGAAAGGCACACACATCGTTACAACATTTTGACAAACCCCTTCAATATTTAATGCTCTGTGCAGCGCACTAGGCCAGTGGCTAGAAGTCTGACTCGCTCCTCTGGGGCTGCGATGCCCTTTTCGTTAATGAGAAACGGGATCCCCCTCTTGTGCATACACGGAATGGAAATTAGGCAAATGATATTTGAGCTACAAGCTGCTAAACAAGCTGGCAAGGAATGTGAGTCAGTCCTGTGGAGTGCTGGATGGGAGTTCCTTTTTAGCTTAAAACAGAGAATTGGACCAGATGTGTTTTTGCAGCCCTCAACCAACCCTACCCAACTACCCTCTTTTTTTCTGCCCCCCTCCCAAAAAAGGTGAGTTACAGTTGCCCCTCCACATTCACGACTTTCACATTTGCGGTTTCAATTATTTGTGGAAAGCCGCCTGCCCCCGGCCCCCCACTCTCCACCCCGTCCCTTCCCAAGGTAGCGAAGGGCTTCTCACGAAGACTGTCGCTGCCTTGGGAAGGTGGGGTGGAAATCCGTTGGCACACCTGCTCTCCACCCCAGTCCCGTCTGAGGGGCTTCTCATGAAGCCTGTTGCTGCCTTGGGAAGGGGGGGTGGAAAGCCGCTGGCACACCCACTCTCCACCGCACTCCCTTCTCAAGGCAGAGAAGAGCTTCTCACGGAGCCCATCGCTGCCTTGGGAAGGCGGGGTGGAAAGCCATTGGTGCGTCTGCTCACCACCCCACTCCTTTCTCTAGGCAGCGAGGGGCTTCTCACAAAGTCCGTCGCTGCCTTGGGAAGGGACTGGGGTGGAAAGCCGCTTGCCCACAGGCTCATTTCTTATTCACAGTTTTTTCACATTCACGGGGGTTGTCTTCCCCTAACCCCCGCAAATGTGAAGGGATGACTGTACTTCTCTTGGAAGACCCCAGGGTGGCAATTCTTAGGACATTATCAGACGAGCATCTAAAAATGCTATAATTCCATGAATGAAGATAGCAGAAACGTCGTGGCATTATTATACTTATTACTGCACATCGCTGTAATCACATGAAAAAACTGCCATGGAATTATCACATGATGACCACTAGCACTTTAAGAACGGGAGTTTACTTCCATGATTTAGCATGGCAAGATTTTGGCAGTTTTCACGAGAAGACGCAAGCATGCTTAAAACTCCAAAAACACCTTAATTTACAAAGTAAATGAGCACACAAACACTGAAACAAACATTAAAAACATTGAAACTAAATGGGACAGCTCATAAAAAGAGCACCCTGTGCTTCGTTTTCATGTTCCCACCTGGCAGTTTTCTCACTGAGGACAACCCATTCACGCTGTAATCTCACAATTACAAATGGGATGTGGTTTTATATGCCATCAATACCGTGGAAAAAGCACTATTGATGATCTATTGATGGTTTGTTCTGTGAATTAGAAATAATGCATTTTTCATGGCAGGAGCATGGAGTAACCACAGGAAGATGATGACATCATGCGATGTTAGAGCCCGTTCATGCTAGAGTAAAAATAATGAATCAACCAAAAGTGGCAGGAGGTCTGGAAGTCCTGCCTTATGAGGGTGGCTTAAGTTGCTATGTTTAGCCTGGAGAAGAGAAGGTTAAGAGGTGATGTGGTAGCCATGTTTAAATATTTGAAGGGATGTCATACTGAGGATGGAGCAGGCTTGTTTTCTGCTGCTCCAGAGATTAGGACAAGGAGCAGTGGGTTCAAACTACAGGAAAAGAGATTCCACCTAAACATTAGGAAGAACGTCCTGACAGTAAGAGCTGTTAGGCAGTGGAATGCACTGCCTGGGAGTGTGGAGGAGTCTCCTTCTTTAGAGATATTTAAACAGAGGCTGGATGGCCGCCTGTCAGGAATGCTTTGATTGTGTCTTCCTGCATTGCAGTGGGTTGGACTGGATGGCCCTTGTGGTATCTTCCAACTCTATGATTCTATGAATCTATTCTATGATTCAATGAATCAGTGAGATTTACAAAAGTTTTATCTTTCAGTTAATTCTTCATGGGTCTACATGGAACCTTTTGAGAGAGAGAACCCTGATTGGCTTTGCTACAAAGCAGCAAAGGAAAGGAAGCAATTTTCAGTGGAGCAGCAGTTTTGGGGGGATACTTAACCTTTTATTTCCCCATCCATTTTTGTTTTGTGGTGTTGTGATTTAAACACACACCCAGCTTCTTTCTCACGCTGACTTGCCTTTTCCAAGGACCTTGTAGAAACAGCAAGGTTGTAGAAATAAAAAGGTTGTTTCAAGAATTCATGTATACCAAAGCCCCCTTTTGTCCACCACACAATTTGGGTGGATGTAAGTCCACAGTAGTCTGTCTGTCTGTCTGTCTGTCTGATTGTGCCACGAGAAGCTCCTTGACTTCCATCAGAAGGGTTTCCAGCCATTCAGTTAGGAACAGAGGCACCCCACAAGTGCCCCTATGAACCGTACGTTATTAACTTGGAAGCTCACGCTGCATTTCATTTTCCTGGCAATTTCTGGCAGGTTGAACACGCCTCTCCTTGCTGCTGCAATCTCCAGCACAAATTGGAATATCATCTCTGTACATCTGAGAGCCGTGAAATGCAACATGAGAAGAATGAGATTGGAATAAGCAAATTATCTGGAGGTGGTTTTGCTGTTCTACATGCCTTCCACCATGAGCATCCTTTCCCTTCTTAGCACCCAGGCCATTGTCCCAGGTAATAGCAATCCATGCACTGAGAGCAAAGTGCAGAGAGCTATAGTCCAATGTATGTGGAGAGCATTAGGTTGGGAATGGTGTCGGAGGAGTTTGAGTTCCCCCAGTGGTGGCTACTGGCTTCTGAGTCATTAGATGGGTGAATCTGTTCCAGGTTTGTTTGTTTTTCCTGGTCCTGCAGGATTTTTCTCATGTTTGAGTCTCACTCTAATTTAAAGTATATATGAATTTATTTATTTATTTAATATATGTAATCCTATTGTTCCAGTGCAGCATTTCTGGGGGTAGCTGGGGAGGCAGGCTTATCTAGTCACCTCTCTCTCTCTCTAGCTTTTCTTCGCAAACGAAGATTCAGGAAGGACTCATCCCGCGCTTCCTGCAAGCGCGCTGATGACTGAAAAGGCCAATCCAAGATAAACAAGTCCAGTTGCAGAAAGCACAGCAGAGGGTCTCCTTGGGTGATGTTTCCGGGTTGTGATTCTTTCTGCGTTGTCATTTCTCTTCAAGACTTGTTTGGCATGAGTTCTCAAATAAGGCTTCAGCATTGTGGATAGTGCGTCTCCATCCCTCCCGATGTGAGGCCAGGGCGGACCATTGTTGGTGATCAATTTGGCTGAGCCTGAGATGTTGTTTCAGGGAGTCCTTGTATCGCTTTGTTGGAGCGCCCCTCTTACGCTGACCCATGGCGAATTCACCGTAGAGTACTATTTTTGGGAGGTGATGGTCCTCCATCCTAGAAACATGCCTTGCCCAGCGCAGCTGTGTTCTCAATATCATGGCCTCAATGCTGGTGATCCCTGCTTGCTCAAGGACAGCAACATTTGTCACATCATCAGTCCAGTGTATATTTAGGATTGTGCGTATACAGTGCCGATGAAAGTGTTTGAGGAGTCGTAAGTGTTGGCGATAGGTGGCCACCACCACCCTATTCACAGATGTTCAGTAAGAGATTCTGGAGGCAGCTGCAGTCTATATTGCCTGTTGTAGGCAGGCACACAGTCCTACAATGGGATCGGCCACAATCCTGTTTTTTTCAAGCTCATGCTTTGTTGCATTGCAGGCTCACTACTGCAACCCAACACTAAAAGTCTCTGTTTCTCCACTTTTCTTAACTATTTTTCTCCCCACTGCAAGAATAGCCTCAAAAATGACACACTTTTCATGGACTATGTGTGGTTCAGGATTTCTTCTGTGACAAATCCACAGATGTGTGGGGTTTGTTGAGAAAACAGCATTTTCTGTGCAGAAATCATGTTTTCTGCACAGGGAATCATGTTTTCTCTGCAGAAAATGCCATTTTCTGTACAAAAGACTCCATGTGCATTTCTCATATAAGATTTTTTGTTTTTTTACAGAAGAAATCATATTTCTATGCAGGCAATCATGTTTTCTGTGTAGAAAAACATGTTTTCAATGAGGAGAAATCATGTTTTCTATGCACAAAGATTGTGTTTTCTGTTCAGGAGACTAGCATTCTGCACAGAAAATAACGTTTCTGTGGTAAAAATGCCATTTTCTCCACAAAAATCATATGTGCATTTTCCCCCCACACAGTCCTGAACTGCATAGATGGTCATCCATCCAGGGTTCTCCTCACAGAGATTCTTGGGAGGGGGACTCTTTTTTCATCTGACATATGAATAATTCTGAATATTCTTTGCCTCCCTGCCTCCCTTATTCTACACCTGTGAAAAGCAGAATCAACACCTGCTCTCTATTCCCTCTCCAATCCTGAGGACTAGTGGCTTGTTTCTTTTTTTAAAAAAAAAAATACAGGTAAGATATCCCAGATCCCATGAAAAGGTGGGCATAACAGAAAAATGACTGGAAGGCAAGCTCAGGAAAAAATTCACAGCACTGTCACAGAGGCAGAGAGGGATGAAGGGCCTTTGTGAGTGATTAAATGGGATCTGCTGAAATCCTTCCAAAGTCGGCTTAAGAAGTAAGACCCAACAATGTCACACTGAGGGTCATTCTCTTTGGAGCACCTCTGTCCCTCTGGCCGGGGCTTTGTCTCCTAAGCATCCCATTCAGTTAAAGGGATCTGTGCCATTCCTGCAAGGGGGGAAGAAAAGGTAAAGCTCTGTGCAGCCTGGCAGCATCCAAGCACACACGCTCCCCCTCCATCCTTGGGAGTTCCTCCCTGCTTGGGAAAACTGTTTGCAGTGGAGGTTTTGCTCTCCGGCTTGGCTTTTGTCTTCAGATTATCCTTGGGAACTTGCTGGCAGTGGGAAAAGTGTGATTATTTTTTAAAAAAAGAAAATAAATTAAATGAACCGTCATAACTGCTTGAGTCGAAATCTCACCCCAGCAAGGAAGTGGGTGGATCTGTCGCACTGCCAACAACAACAGAGTAATATATGAACGTGCTGAAAATAAACATTGGAGAGGTAGCAGAGGGCAGAACGAACCAGGACTTGCTAAAGCTAGGCTTCCCCGTTCATTCCCATATCCTCCAGCATTTGACAGATGAAGACTGGGACACGCGTGGCCAAGAAACATCAGAGTGTGAGCAAATGGCAGATGTTGTTAACGAGGAAGAACCGGCAAGCTAGGTGAGGATGCAGCAGTTTGCTTTTGCCTGAGCTGACTGGGAAGGGCAAAACTCCACCCCTGCTCCTCTCCACTCCCTGGAAAACACAGCTGAGTTTTTGCTGACTGAGCACAAATTATTTTTTGCCCTTTGGACTCAGTTTGCAGCAGTTGAAGTAAGATGAAGAGAAAGGGCCAAAGTGAGAGAAGGAGACAGAAGCGGAGACATTTTAAAAGCTGCTGGAAACATGGGATGACAGTGGATTATTTGGGACTGTCCCCATCAAATCATCACAGCTAGAGTGTATGCATTTGCATCAGATAGAAATTAGGGCCATTAAGAATTCTGCTAAACCTCCAGGTCTCTGTACAGCTTGGTAAAGTGCCTTTTTCAGGTGGACTAGTCACTTTCTCCCCATTCCTCACCCCCATCAAAGCAACACAGCCTCATAAGAAGCTGCTTTATACCAGGTCAGAATATTTATCTGCCTTGCTTAGCATATACAGGTTGACCCCCATATCCATGGTGGTACATTCCTAGACTTACCTGAGGTACAATAGCAAGCCCTATTGAAATGAATGACTTCCAGCTCAACTTCTGGTGGAAGCATTCTGTAGAATCACACTGGAGGACCTACAAAATGCCTAGAGAGGACCTTTTTTGGACGTCGATAAGTGAAACTGAATACATCAGTCCCATGGATTCTGGGGTCAACCTGCACCTTTCTAGGACCATACATTCTGCAAGTGATCAGGGCAAATGTCTGGTAGGAGTAATGCATCCCAAATTTAGAAAAGCTAGATTTTTGGCCTACAGGTCCCACAGTCTACCTGCCAGCATGGCCACTGTTGGTGGGTGGCATTAATAATGTCAGATACTATGTATACCTAGAAGAAATGTCTCCAGTGTGACTGGGGATTATGGCAGTTTTAGTCCAACATCTCTGGAGGATACCAGGTTGAGGAAGGTAGGCCTAGAGCAATCTCACCCATGTGCTGCAGCTTTAAGAAGTCTGTAATCTTCATAATAATGACATCCAGGCTGGTGTTCAAAGTGTTAGACTGTGATTAGCCAGTCCTCAAATTTAAAACATTGTGCAGCCATAAATGTGAAAGGTCCACTAGGTGATTTGGGGCCATTATAGTTCAGCCTGGCTCTACCTTGCAGGGTTGTTCTGTAGATATAGAATGGGATGGAGCTATGCAGGCAGCCTGCTACTCTGGATATAAAATTAATAGATTGAAATTCATAATACATATCCTGCATTTGAACAGAACTCTTAATAGTCTTCTCTCAATCAGTGCATTCTCCAAAGGAGACCAACTATTAAGTTATATTATGATGCTGTTGTTATTGTGTGCCTTCAAGTTGTTTCTGACTTATGGCAACCCAAAGGTGAACCTATCACAGGGTTCTCCAAGGCTGAGAGTGTGTGACCCGGTGGGTTTTCATGGCTAAGCAGGAATTTGAATCCTATTCTCCACAATTGTAGCCCAATACTCAAACACTACTCCATGCTGGCTCCATGTTATTATGCTATTAATATTTTGCTATTATTGTGTTATGTTGTGCTAAACTTTGACTGGTATTATGAAAGCATCCTATCATAGCTGGAGAATCTCTCAATCAATTCCAGTGTTGGAGAACAATTGGACTTCTTATCCAGTCAGGTCTTGATGGAACTGGTAGAGGTGACAGCATTTTGTTCTTTGTATTGGGCTGGAAAATGTCTTGGCTAGGGGTGGAAAAGACTGCAGAGAAAATGGATGGATGTGAGGGTGATCTGGTGGCGACATCTGTCTCCCCATTGATTGCCAGAGTTGATTCGGCTGATCTGGCTTGCTAAGCAGGTCTCCCCCTCCTCCCTCACTGCTTCATGTGCATCCCTCCCAATGGTAGCCCCTTGACAGAATATAGAATCATAGAATCATAGAATTGTAGAGTTGGAAGAGACCACGAGGGCCATCCAGTCCAACCCCCTGCCACGCAGGAAATCTTGATCAAAGCATCCCTGACAGATGGCCATCCAGCCTCTGTTTAAAGACCTCCAAGGAAGGAGACCCCACCACACTCCGAGGGAGTGCGTTCCACTGCTGAACAGCTCTTACTGTCAAAAAGTTCCTCCTAATGTTGAGGTGGAATCTCTGTTCCTGGAGCTTGCATCCATTGCTCCGTGTTCCAGTCTCTGGAGCAGCAGAAAACAAGCCTGCTCCATCCTCAATGTGACACCCCTTCAAATACTTAAACAGGGCTATCATATCGCCTCTTAACTGTCTTTTTTCCAGGCTAAACATACCCAGCTCCCTAAGTCTCTCCTCATAAGGCATGGTTTCCAGACCTTTCACCATTTTAGTCGCCCTCCTCTGGACACGCTCCAATTTGTCAATATCTTTTTGAATTGTGGTGCTCAGAACTGGACACAGTATTCTAAGTGAGGTCTGACCAAGGCAGAATAGAGTGGCACTATTACTTCCCTTGATCCAGACACTATACTTCTATTGATACAGTCCAAAATTGCATTGGCCTTTTTAGCTCCTGCATCACACTGTTGACTCATGTTCAACTTGTGGTCAATATCACCCTTCTTCTAATACTCTTACTAAGGCAGAAAATGCACAGCCAACAAACACGCAGATGACTGCTTATGCTGTCTACAAGACCCCCTTCAACATGGCTTCAGTTTCCACTAGCTCTTTGCACAGCATAGCCACTGCCACCTGCTGCAGTCAGAAGGCACCGTAGCATCCCACTAGCCAAGAGCTGCCCTCTTCCAACCCCTTCCCAATCCAATTCTCACTTTGTCTGATTGCAGTAATAACAACTTCGGCAGATTTTCCTGCCCCAACCTGAAATCTTCCTCGGTGCCGCTATGCAAATAATATAATGGTGTGATGAGTGGCATGACAGAGGGGGATAATAAGAATAATAATCACAATGATGCCTTTATTCAATGAATGAATGAATGAGGGAATCAAGCAAAAATAAATGATATTCAGAGGCTGAGAAAAGAAAGGCAGGAGTCCACAAAGAGGAGGGGAAAGGAGAGGGATGTGAGCTGGGGCGGTGAAGCTATTTGTGCTACCTATGAAGGCACCAGGATGCTCATCCGACATCTGGGACCATTTGCCAGTTTCTAGGGGAGGATACAGAGCAGAAGCAGTAGTAGCCGGTGCCCTCCATGTCAGGGAAAATGGTCAGTTCTCTCTAGGGTTTATAGAATCATAGAATCTTACAGTTGGAAGGGTCCCCAAGGGTCATCTAGTCCAACCCTATGCTATACAGGAATACACAACTAAAGCACTCCCAAGAGATCACCATCATCCATCCCATGTTTAAAGACCTCCAAAGATGGAGAACCCACCATCCCCTGAGGCAACCTATTCCACCGTCAAACAGTTCTTAAAGCCAAGAGGTTCTCCTAATCTTTAGGTGGAATCTCTTCTTGTCATTTGAATCCCTTGGTTGTGTGTTAGTCTCTGGGGCAGCAGATAACAAGCTGGCTCCACCTTCTACAAGACCTCCCACCAGATAGTTCAAGAGGGCTGTCATTTCACCTCTCAGCCTTCTAGTCTGACCTTTAAAGGAGCAATCCAAAAATGGGGCTGGAATTAATAGAACGAGATTCAGCAGAGACAAATGGAAAATTCTCCAAGCCTTATGAGGAATGACTGAGGGAGCTGGTGATGTTTAGCTTGGAGGAGAGGTGACATGGTTTCTATCTTTAATATTTGTATTTATATTTTAAAATTTGCATTAATTTATTATGATAGAGACTGTTTTAATGATGCCATTTTAAAACTTGTATTGGACTATTGTTCAATATTTTGTATGTTGTTTGCCACGCTGATCCCGAGAGGTAGGATATACATCATCATCATTATTATTATTATTATTATTATTATTATCTTTAAATCCCTGAAGCAATATCATGGAGAAGATGGAGCCAGCTTACTACTCCAGAGACTAGGACACAAACCAATGGATTCAAATTACAAGAAAAAAGATTCCACATAAACATTAGGGAAAACGTCTTTTTTCTTTTTCTGTTTTTTATTGCAAGAGTTGTTTGAGAATGGAATAGACTGAATGCCTTGAAGGGTGATGGACTCTCCTTATTTATTTATTTATTCATTTATTTTATACCCCACTTTTCTCCCTATGCAAGATCCAAGCAGTTGCTTACAACCATTTTAAAACAGCAGAAAGTGTTTTTTATTTAAAAAAATTCACACAGAGATGAAAAAACAATTAAATGATAGTTCAGCTAAAAAACACAAGTTTAAAACAATGTAATACACAATTAAAACATAATAAAAAGGTTAAAACCAATTAAAACATCACTTTTTGAAGGTCTTTAAACAGAGGTTGGACAGGCATCTTTCAGGAATGTTTTAGCTGTGTACAAGTTCCTGCATGGCAGGGGGCTGGACTAGATGGCCCTTGTGGACCCTTTCAACTCCCAAATGGACAAGATGGCCCTTGTGGACCCTTCGAATTCCCAAATCCATAAGGAGCCCTGGTGGTGCAGTGGTTAAACGCCAGTACTGCAAGTCACCACGTTGCAAGTTCGATTCCAGAGGGCTCCAAGGTTCACTCAGCCTTCCATCCTTTTGTAGGTCGGTAAATTGAGTACCCGGCTTGTGGGGGCAATTAGCTAACACACATTGGAAGCTGCTTGATGCAGTGTAGATGTGTAAATAGCTATTGCTTAAAACCATTTGTAAGCCGCTCTGATAACCTTGTGGCTCTATGATTCTAGGGCACAAAACCAAATACATCAGTATAGGATGGGGAATACTTGGCTTAGCAATAGTAAATGTCAAAAGGACCTTGAGGTTATTATTGATCATAAATTGAACATAGCCCACAAGTGTGATGCTGCAGCAAAGAAGGCTAATGCTATCTTAGCCTGCATTAATAGACCCATAGTTTCCAATTCAAGGTAAGTAATAGTCCCACTGCATTCTACACTAGTCCGGCCTCATCTGGAGTACTACATTTAGTTCTGGGTGCCTCCTTTTAAGAAGTATGTAGACGTGTCTGGAGCGGGTTCAGAGAAGGGCATCAGGGATAGTAAGAGGCATGGAGAACAAAACATATGAGGAGAGGTTCAGGCAGTTGGGTCTATGCAATGTGGCGAAGAGAAGACTGATGGGTGACATGATAGATTGGATGGTCCTTGTGGTCAATGCCAACCTTACAGTTCTATGATTCTATGATTGCACTCTTAAATATCTCAAGGACTGTCGTAGAGAAGAGATGACAGGTTTATCTCTGCTGCCCCAGAGGGCAGGACCAGGTCCAATGTTTGAATTTATAGGAGAGTAGATTTTGATTGAACATTAAAAGCAACTTCTTGGCAATGAGAGTGGTTTGAAAGTGGAACCAAATGCCTAGAGAGGTGGTGTGTCATCTTTCTCTGTCTTCAACCAGAGGCTGGACAGCTACCCGCTGGTGATGCTTTAGCTGAAGATCCTGCACTGAGCAGGGGGTTGGACTCGATGGTCCATGAGACCCCTTCCTGCTCTATGATTCTATAAGAATCACTAACCCACTGATGTGGAAGTTACCATCCACCATTGCCTACATGATCGCACAAAGAGTAAGAGTGGTTTGGCAATGGGACCAATGACATTGAGGGGTTCTGGAAACTCTTTCTCTAGACATCTTTAATTGGGGGGCTGTCCAACTCTGTGATTCTATGATTCTAAGGAGCTGAGCCCTATCTGCCAAATAGGTTCAAGACCTTGGAGAGCTCCTGTCCTCACTGCCATGGAAACCACCAGCTGCCACTGGGTTGAAGTCTCTGATTTGAGACCTGCCTGGCCATTGTACAAAGGTAGGAATGACCCCTGCCCCGGACAGGCCCTGTTCTGTTCTTGAAGGGGGACACCACAAGGATCAGCACAATTTGGTGGATTCATGGGTTCACTGAGAGTCTTACTTGCCTCCTGGGATCCTACTTTACCAGCCAGGCTTCCATAGACCTACACACCAGCTGTACATGTCCTTGGTTAACTTTGCCAACTCAAGTCAGGGGCAGTGTTGCATCTTTCAGTCCAGGTACTCCTTAGGGCATTGTAGGTACATTATGGTGCTGTGGAACTGCAGCCCAAAGGAGAGTCCAGAAACATAGGGCTTGTCTAGATGGTGAAAATACTCCTCATAGGATTTGAGGAGAATACCTTTTGTCCCAATGGGATCCTGTGGCAATTCAGCATATTCAGAAGGCAAAAAACTCAAAATATGCCACCGGGAAAGCCTTTGCAGCTTTTAAAAAACTTTTTAAAAAAACCCAAAGGAAATGTGCAGTCCTGCTCATTGGGCCAACTGATGCAATTTGTTGCACAGTCCTGAGAGGGTGGAGTTGAATGTCTGATTGGTCAGTTATGCGCAGGAGTGGGCTTGGTGCCAAGCATCCAGAAGCGCTAGTGATCATGTGCTATTTTCCCTAGTTGCTTCCCAGCTGGCTCAGGCAAAAGCAAACTGCTGCAGCCCCTCCTAACTTTTGCCACCTTGAGCACACTTTAATGTTATTTGGCTGCATGTGTCCCAGGTTTTATGTGTGAAACGTTGGAGGGTATGTGCTTTTACTGCTTCCTGGTCCTCTCCCCCTTTTCTGTTTGTCCCAAGATGCCATCCTTACATTGCAGGGTGCTTCTGTTTTTCCTCCAAGAAGCTGCTAATGAAGTGATTCTATTAGGGCCATCTACTGTGTGCTTTTCAGTGGGAAGTAAAAATTCTCTTTTAACAGACTTCCTTCTTTGCTGTAGACTCATTCCAGGCAGGAGCACTGCATGCCCACACTTATCTCTGTCACTTTGGGTAACTAAATTCAGCATTCAGTCCGTCAACAGGTGGCTGCATTTGTTTTACAGCTCCAAGAAGCATTCTCAGCACCCTACTTTCTTGAAGATCTAGGGGAGGATTGAATCATCTAAGGGGGGGGGGCTTCTTTTGTCAAGTGTGTGTGTTTTAACAGCCTCCATCTCCACCAAGTTTGGAGATTGGGCTCTTTTGAACCAGCAGGGTTTACCAGTGAAACTTCAGTTATCTAAGGGATTTTCCTGAATCTTTCAGAGACAAACTGTGACTGAGATGGAGTTGAAGGTTTTGCTTTCTCAGTCAGATGGAGACTTAGCTACCAAACAGTGTTGATCCAGCACCACAAGGTAGGCTGAGCTGGGACAAGATGCATGAAGACTTTGCCCCCTGAGGATATTACATGTTTAATGATGCCATTAGGCTAAAAAGGTCTCTGCAGAGGTTGCGCAAAAGCAGTTTTCTTGTATGCTTCCTTAAGCATGAAAGCATTTGTTTAATATTTGTATAAGTTTGGAAGGAGGGGTTGCATATTGCTGCAGAAATTGCCTAGTGTGAACTGAGAAGGAAACAGATGCAAAAGTGACACAGACAAAACTCAGACTGGTTTGTTCATCCCTGAGAAAAATAATTATCTGTCTGTCTTATTTAAGATAGGACACTTTTAGCCTACTCTTAGCATCCTCCTCCCTATCCACCCACCCACCCACCCACCCACCCCCACTGGTCCTAGAAGGTTTTACAAACATCAGAAATAAGGCAGTGCCTACTTGCAGGCTTGCAGTCTAAAAGGCATGATGCAAAAGGAAGAGGAAGGAGGAGGGAAGAGGGGGAAAACAAGCTTGGGCACTCAGTTCTTTGGTTACAAAGTTCCACAAGTAATAATTACCTGTTCTTCAGGCAGTATGCAGGCAATTGGACTGACAGAGAATGGAAGGATGACTGCTTCCTGTCTTCATGATAGTCTTAGCAATAGGAGCTGGAAACTGGAGGTAGGGTCTATCACCTGGAGCTAAATCTAGTCTGTCTCACTGCACATTCTGTTGTACAGTACATAGGTATATTGAACTTGTGCAACCTATCAAATCAGGAAAAGACAGGGGAAAGGCTTTATCCAAATGTCAAAGTGTGGAAATACTCCTTTTTTGAGTGCAGCTCCCAGAATCTTTATGGTGACTGGGGGATTTCATGTTATCACTCATGGGAGGAAGCTTCAATCCATAGTGTCAACCATCAGGCCACAAAGTGGACACCCTTCTCTTGCTAAAGGTGATCACAAAACAAAAGACAGCACTTGGGAAAGTTGCTTTTTTGACTACAACTCCAGTAATACCCCAGCCAGCATGGCCAATGGCTCTCTAGCACTTTCCAAGTCATTGCACGTCTCTGTGACATGGTAGATTTGACACACTGGAGGCAAGGGCCCATATCTTATTTCACAGGAAGTCTGCTCACTGACCTCACTTTATTTATTTATTTATTTATTTATTTATACCCCACTCTTCAGCCACAAGGCTATCAGAGCGGCTTACAAATTGTTAAGCAATATCAATTTTCACATCTACACTGCATTAAGCAGCTTCCAATGTGTGTTAGGTAATTCCTACACAAAGACCTGCTTTCCTTTTTTCATCTGTAAGATGGTACCACTTTCCTATCTATTACCAATGGGTGCCTCTTCTCCTTCATACGACCCAAAGAGAGCATCCATTTGCTTGGTGGTAACATGATCCATAGATCCATAATGGTGTCATGGTTTGAATTTCAGACTAGGACTCTGAGAGGGCCAAACTATGAGGAAACCAGAGTTTGACTCCCTGTTCAGCCAAAGAGACCCATTGGGTGACCGTGAGCAAGTCACACACTCTCAGCCTCAGATGAAGGAAGTGGCAAACCTCCTCTGAATAAAACTTGTGAAGAAAACTTCATGATAGGGTCAGAGTAAGTTGGAATCAACTTGAAGGTACAAAACAACAACATGAAATCAGACCCTCTTGGAATTTTAAAAACAGTTGAGATTTGGTGATCTCAGTAGCAGAGTTAAAATTGCACTTAGCATAAGTTTGGGAACAGATAAGCCAGCCACCTCCTCCCCACACACAATATATCTAGCTGAGAAATAAAGCAAGCTTAGTCTTCCTTAGAAAGTAGTTTACTTACAAAGTAGTGTGTGCATAATTCAATACACAGGTTCAGCATCTTCAGGTAGGTAGGAGGGGGGATCTAAACAGGTCTACTTGCTATTCAGAACTTAGAAGCATCTCACCCAAGGAGCTCCTTTAAGCCCACATGCTTCATGGAGGAAGGTTAGATAAAAAGTGTGCTTAGGGCTTGGTCCCCAGAGAGTGAAAGGTACCCACATGGCCAGGAAGAGGAGAAGTATGTAAATAGGAAAACAGCCATAAACATGCTTTGCATAAACTCCTAGAGAGAACATGCAGTTTAACTAACATAGAGTCCATGCATGCGAAAGGTTGTTATCCCAACAGACCCATGAAATCAGAACTGGAAGGAGCTAGAAAGAAGGGGGTGAGAGCTGATTTCCACTGGATGCCCCAACTAGGAAGCAGTGATGGCTTGTGGGCTCCATGTCTCTGGGGTAGGGTACTGACTTCAGGCTCTAATTTCAACTTTAAAGAGGTTGTCCAATGTGCTGAACCCACTTGGGGATTTCAGCACCATGGATAGATCCTTTTCAGTGTGAAATGGGTCCACCACTCCAGTTACACATACGCCACCGGCTGCCACTGCCACGAAATGCATAGCAAAGACATCCTAGAGATTTAGCCACAATTTCTCCATAAGCCTTGCTCTGTCGAGGAGGAAAGGCAGATCCATACTGTATTTAAATCTATTTAAATCTGCTTGTGGATGAAATATGCAAAAGGGCAAGTCCAGGAAATTGAATCTGACTCACAAGCGTGCAGGAGAGTGGCACGTGGTAAATTGATTCTGAGGCCCGCTTCCCTTTTTGCCATCACCTTGTAATAGATGCCTGTCGTGAAGGCCGTAGCAGGGGGAGCAAAGCAGCAGGGGGAGGCAATGCACTGGAGGGGGTGGGAAGTTTCCTAATTAATGGGTAGCTCATCTCTCTCAATGCAGAGATGGAACAGGAGTGTCCCTGTTGAGTTTCCACTGTTGGATGCTGCTGGGCATAGCAACTGAAGCGAGAAGCTTCTTTAAGATCTCTTTCCCACTACACTGTTAGAGCACTGCAATGCCACTTTAACTGCTCTTGGTGCGTCCTATGGGATCCTGGGTTTCTCATTTGATGAGGCTCTAGAGTGCTCCAGCAGAGAATTCTAAATAACTCATGAAACTAATCAAATCCTGGGATTCCAAAGGATGGAGCCGGGGCAGTTGAAGTGGTACCAAAGTGCCATAATGGTGGGATATGAACGAGAACTTGGAGAAGGGTTCACTGGTCCTTGTGCAGGCATTGTGGTCTGTTTGTGCAATTTATGGGCCATTCCTGTGGTCTGGAATGGAGTACATCTGGATCTTTTGGGAGACCTTTGGAGGAGCCCTGATGGTGCAGTGGTTAAATGCCAGTGCTACAGCCACAAAGTTGTGAGTTTGATCCTACAGGGCTCCAGGTTGACTCAGCCTTCCATCCTTCTGTAGGTCAGTAAAACCTACAGAGTACCCAGTTTGTTGGGGACAATTAGCTAACACATTGTAAACCACTTGGAGAGTGCTTAGCATTATAAAGCAGCATAGGAATGTAAGTGCTATTGCTATTTACAATAGATCGGCAAGGATTTCAGAGTCCTACCAATGCAGAAGATGGCTTCCACCCCCAATGCTGAAACAAGGAAGCATGGGATAATGGGAGTGATTTATGTGGACAGCCTGTGAGCCCTGATTTCTAATTCAGGTTTGGCGAGGATTTTGGCAGCCTGTGAAATGAGTTCCCCTCTTCCCTAGTCATTTGGGGTGATATCCTCCTTACATTGTTTGATCAAAGAGTCCAAAACCCTTTAAAAAAAAAAAAAGCAGGTGTTGTGGAGTGTGGGAATGTGTCCTATGGTTGAAACTTGATGCTCCCTTGCACTGGATAGATATAAAAATGTACATCCAGTTGAAAGTAATGGATCTGGAGTTGGAGACATAGGACTTTATCAGACACAGCAAATGTAGTACCACCATAATGCCAGCATAACGCAAAAAGATGCCAATATCAGACAATGGCGCCCTTTTTGTGATCCGCTGGGATTATGCTCCCATTTCTTCTTATTGATGGCTTAAGCTGTCAATAGATCCCCCATTGCGATTTGCCAGTGTGCAAAACCTTGGGCCATTTAAATCTTGTCACTGCAACGAGAATGGCTGGTCCGGCGCAACCACTTTCGGGTGATATCAGGATATCCAGGTAAGTTTTACTCTTGTTATTACCCTCCCTGGGTTACTTGTAAGTTTTGAAGTGTGTTTTTGTGCTTTGTGCAACTTTTTATGCTTTCTTTTTCTTTTTGAATTTCCTGTGTGATGAATTCTCACGGGATTTCAAGACTTTGTTCACTTCCTCTTTATTTTCAGAGCTGCCTTTGCCAGGAGAGGAAGCTAAGTGCAGGGGGAGAGGTCTTTTTCCAGCATAAAAATGGTTGTTTTTTTTTTAATATGCCGGCAAAAGAACAGGTTAAGGAGCTAGTCTGATAAAGTCCATACTGTAGTGTAGGTAGCATCAGTATTTTTGGATCAGTTGTTCCATTTTCCAAACTAAATCATAGTCACACACACCCCTCTCTCTTTCTCTCTCTCTCTGTGTGTGTATTTGTATGTGTGAGAGAGTTTGAAAATGAGTACCCAAAAGTTCACAAAAGAGTGATGAATAGGATGCTTTCCACAAGTATTTGTGCACCCATAAAATGACACACACACACACACCCAAAAAATCAAAGCTCATGAAAAGTCAACACATGATCACTTTTGATGGTTTGGGACTCTGATTTTTGGTTATGTCTCATGGCAGCTGGTAACTTCCATGTCAGTGGAGTGCTGTATCCATTCCAGGATTTAATCTAGGCTTTAAGGGATCTCTCCAAGGTACTAAACCTGATTCCTAAATAGCTAAATAGCTTCAGCACCATGGATAAGTCCTTTAAAGCAAGCCAAAACCTGGAGTGGATTCACTGCTTCACTGTCATGGGAACCATCACCTACCATTCGTTATGTCATGAAGTTTCTATTGCTTTAGAGGCTGGGGATTGTAGCCTTGAATCAGTTTGGTCCAGTGATTTCAGCTGTGTGTTCCAACATGCAACTCCAGCTCCCAGAATTCCTTCAGAACTGGAGTCTCTGAGAGTTGAACTCCAACAAGCATCTGGAGACTCAAACTGGGCAGCCACTGTTTTAATCATCTTAAGCATTAGTTGATTAACCAGTGGAGGGTGAGATTAAATGTTTTGGATGGCATATTCAAAGAATTCTTGCTTGTTTGTAGTGTTGTGCAGCTTTTTTAATTATTGTCTGTTGTTACTTTCATGTCCCAAAAATTGAAGCCTCTTGAGCTTTATGAAATATGCCCAGACATTGGAGAACACCCAGGTTTCCAGAGCTTGGCTCTGGAATTTAGCTGCCTTTGGATGCCAGTGCACTCATATGAGCTATTATGTTCTGGGGAACTTTTCCCTCTGGCTACAAAACCTACAGTTTTGGATCCTGGTCAGTAGCTTCTAAATCTGCACATGCAAAGATTGAGCTGGTAGTCATTCCACTCTCCAAGATGATAGGAGAATATATATATATTTGAGAATAATTTATTTCTGAGGTCTGGTGCCCACTTTGCATGCTCTGCGATAGATCCCAGCAGGCAGTTCATGGTGGATTTGGAGGAAAAAAGAAGCCCTGTACAAGATGCCTGTGTTTGTTAGGGATCTCATTACGTCTTTGACAGCAAGAGGCTACAGAGTCCTGGGGCTCATTCACACTATACATTTATAGTGTTACATTCTACTTTAACTGCTGTGGCTGTATCCCAAGGAGTCTGGGGATTTATAGTTTGATGAGGCACTCAAGTTCTCTAGCTGAGAATTCTAAATACAAGGCAACTTCTATTTCTTTTTTTAAAAAAATACAACTAAAAACATAAAAAAAGGTGAACATTAAAATGAGATTACTCTATTGACAATATTTAAAATGATTTAAAACTACACTTAAAAAGATAAAATACAATTAGAAGATTTAAAAAGCAAGTAAAAGAGTACAGTCTAAAACAATGCAGCCCCCTCATGCCCATTCTTTAATGCCAGTTGGGATAAGAAGGGTTTTGCCTGCCGGTGGAAGAACAGCAGGGAGGGGGCCATTGTGGCCTCTCTGGGAAGGGAGTTCCAGTGTCTAGGGGCAGCCACCAAGAAGGCGCTCTCTAGCATCCCCTCCAACCATGCTTGCGATTGTGGTGGGCTAGGAGAAGGGCCTCTTTTGATGACCTCAGGACCCAAGCAGGCTCATATAGGGAGATATGGTCTGCCAGATAGCCTGGGCCTAAGCCATATTGGGCTTTATAGATCATAACCAGTGCTTTGAATTGTGCCCCCAAACAAACTGGCAGTCAGTTTGGCATCTATGCCATTTGAGCTCACTGGAGGAAAGACAGACAAGAAATGTCAGTAACAGGTAAACAACAACAACAAAATGAGAATTTTAATTGCCATGATCTTCCGCTATCTCTGCAGCTGAGAAAGCCTTTCAAAAACCATTCTCAAAGCCATCGTTTTCTCCCTTCCGTCCCTCGCCTCTGCCCCGACATCTCCCCTACTTCAAATTTAATATGCTCATTTTGGGATCATCAAGCCTTCACTGCCAACTCTTAACCAAACACCAAATAAATTAGCAACAATGGAAATTTTGCTTGCAAGAGCAAAAAAAAATGTCCTAATAATTTAGGCAATTACTTAATTAACTTCATTTACTTAAAAGTGCAATTTGGTCTAGGGAGGCATTTTCATTATGGGTTGCTTTGAAAAAGGATGATGATGATTATTTCTTCTTCTTCTCCTCCTCCTTCTTCTCCAGAGTAGAAAAGAATTACACTTCTGGCATCCTCCATCATTTTCCGTTTCCTTCCTCCTTCTAATACATATCTTTCCTTGTTCATGGGCTGGGTTTCAAAGCATAGGGCCTGAACTTGCTTCCCAGAGAGGGAAGGATTTTAAGGCACCAAATATATGTTTTGCATAAGCCCTATACAGAAAAGTCCCCTCCTCTGTATAGGGCTTATACAAAACAATAGCATTGGCTTTGATAGTGCTTCACAATTGCACATCACATCTTGCCAAAGAACATAAGAAAAGTCCTTCTGGATCAAACCAAAGGCCTGTCTGGTCCCGCATTCCTTTCACACAGTGGTCAACCAGTTGTCCATGGGAAGCTCACCAGCAGGACAGGAGGGCAACTGGACCTTCTGTCTTGCCCTTCCCAGCACATGATATACAGAGGCACTCTTTTGATGATTCTTGAAGGTGGTATAAGTGTATCCTGGCTAGCCACGTTCCTACCTTCCATGGGCATCTCCATAACTTGCCATCAAGAAACGACCAAACAAACATTTAGGATTTTGCTTTTTAAATGCTTCCATTTCTCAGGTGCTATTTTGGGAGGGGTGGAAAACTACAGAACTGGGATGGGAAGCCTTTGGTCCTCCAGATGTTTTGGACTCTAGGTTCCATGGTTCCTTACCATAGGCCAGGAGGACTCTCCAGATTTCCAAAACATCTGGAGAGGCAAAGATCTCTCACCCTCGCATACAGAACAATAAAATCTGGGTCTATAGCCTGAATCCTAGTTGTAGTTCCATCCAGAGTGGGTGTACAGAAGCAGTAGGATTTATGTAAATTTTGACTCACCATTCAGTATTAATTCAGTGGGTCTACTGTAGTTGGAACGACCAATGGGGTAAAGATCTAGTATGTCTGCAATTCATCAGAGCAACTTTTTGGCTACCTTGGAGCTGTCCTAGGTCCTGAAGACAGGGCTTCTCCACCATTCCTGCTTGGCAGATATAATTTGGGGACCTTCCTGCTTGTAGAATAATATTAATTAACACTTATGGACTTCACTTGTTCTCTACGGCGATTTTCACACTACACTCTTATAGTGTTACTATTCCAATTTATTTGCTACGGCTGCCTCCTGTGGAATCCTGGGATTTGCAGTTTAGGGAGGGGCATTTACAACTCTCAGCCAGAGAGCTCTTAGGCCTCACTAAACTACAAACCCCAGAATTCCACAGGAGGAAGCCAGAGCAGTTAAAGTGGAATAGTAACACTGTAACAGTGTAGTGTGAAAATCTCCTACCTCTGGGTTACCTGTTAAGTGATTTTAGCCTCTGCTCCAACAGATTTTGATTAGTTGGGAGTGGACAAATATATAAAATCTGTGTGAAATTCTATAATTCTGTAACTGGCCTAAATACCCTAAAAGGCGCCAGATCCTGTCTGATCTTGGAAGCTAAGCAGGGTCAGTCCTGGGTAGTACTTGGATGGGAGATTGCCAATGAATCCCAGGTGCTGTAGAGTACATTTCAGAGGAAGGAACTGGCCAAACTACCTCTGAGTATTCCTTGCCTAACAGAACCCAGTGAAATTTCTTGGGTCACCATAAGTCGACAGGTGACTTGAAGGCACATACACACACAATGCCGATGTGATCAGCACTCTTCCTCTTTCCTATACTATCCCATCTGTTAGAATAGGCTCACCTTCAGTTCCACAGTGGCTTCTGGTTTCTAAAAGCACATCGATCTGGAGGTAGTGGCATAATTTACTAACACTGGGCAAGGTGTCCAGCACTGCAGAGCTGACAGCAATAGCAGAGGGAGGAGTGAGAGAACCTACTAAGAGGTCACCTTTCCATCTGTCTCTGCAATCATGGAGAAGTCTCTCTCTTCCCCCTCTCCCTCCCTGCGTTTGAATAATTCTTCCTCTGTTCACCCATGTGACGTCCCACAGAGTCCACTCCATCAACCCTGTCTCAGGCTGAACCTTGGCCTCTCCTTATTGTCACAAGGTGGAGAGCTGACAACGGCTCTTTTGTGTGCTCTTTCCATGAAAACTGCTTTGTCCTGGAAGATCCTTAAAAGCAGGGTAGAGAGAAACTCAGTTCCAATAGCTCTGATGTTCTGAATCCTCCGTCAGCTAGTTGCTCAGATTTGCTGTTGTTCTGGTGTGCTGCTCTTCTCCTTTTCATGCAGAGAGAAAGAGAGAGAGGAACACAAACAGAGAGATACATACATATACAGTTGGCCATCAACTTTCACAGGGTTTAGGGGTATAGAATCCCCACAAAAGTGGAAAAAATGCAAATATAGGCCTGCTATTTATTTGTTTGTTTTTACCTAAGAGAACACCACTCTGGGCATGTCTCGGTCCTTCAGCACGATACTATGGTCAATCTCTGCCAGAAGTTGACCATAGAATTGTGCTGGAGGAACTACACATTTCTAGAGAGAGCATATTTTTTTTGGTCTCATATAGGGCAGCAGTAGATGCCACAGAAAATACAGTCATCTGCAAATAATCAAACCCATGCATGCATAACCTGCAAATGTGGAGGGATGACAATATACATATAAACAAGCTCTAGGGGTCTACAAGCTGTAAAGGGGCAGCAGTGTGGTGAGTAAACTAAAAAAGCCAATGTGATTCTAGGCTGCATCGATAGGAGTATAGTGTCTAGATCAAGGGTCTACTTTGGTCAGACCTCCCCTGGAATACTGTGTCCACTTCTGGGCACCACAATTCAAGGATGTTGACAAGGAATGTGCCCCTTGGAAGGGTCTGGGGGAAAACTGGCCCCTGGACTCCCAAGGAATTCCCCACCTCTGCCCTAAAGCGATGATATCATCCTGATAGAGGCCCCTGATCTTGGTGCTGATGCTCCTTCCAGTGTTGCCTCTGCCTATAGAGGTTTAGCAGGATTTTCTAGTGCTACCCTGGCTGGAATCCAGTTGGGGACTTATATCTTTGTAAGTGGACTTATGTCTGCAGGAATTAGAATTGGTCAGTTCTATAATGTCCCTATCCAATACATGGAGGCTGTTATGTTACTATGTAGGTGGAGCCAGCAAGGTGACTGATGCACTTTGGTGATGCATTTGTTGTGCATTGAGACTCTGGCTAGGGAGTGCTGATGCACATTGGGACTTGCTACTGTCCTGTTACACATCTTTACCATTCACTAACAGGGTGTCTTAGCACTTCTGCTACATAGCTAAGAGTATACTTTACATAACATACACCACAGTAGAGGTTCTAGCCACCCTCCTGCACCACCTGCTCATGCAAATACATGGCATAAATGTGTGCATGAACTAAACCAATGAGATTGATGACTCCTCAGCTTTAGATCACCCTTTAAAAGCCACCAGTTGAAACTAAGAGTGGTGAGCTACAGTGATCCAGTTGAGAGATGAAATTATTTTATTCCTCCCCGATGGCTTTTGTCGAGTGGGGATGCGGAAGTAAAGCGAAGCAGGTGAGGACAGCCAAGCAGATCTGTATCCAGAAGTAGAGGAAGGCTGAACTGGAAGTTTTCAGGGGATGTGGCAGGACAGCATCTGCAGTTTAGTGGCAGAGCTCATGCATTTTCCTATGGAAGCCTCCCTGGTTCAGAGCCTGGTACCTATGGTTAAAAGGTTAAAAGGAAATACCTGCTATCCCAATCCTAATCAGAACAGAGACGCGATGAGAAATAGGTGACCTTCCTGATGGTGTTGGACTCCTAGAGTTGCCTTTGCATTTTTGTGAGGCTGAGAGAATGTGACTGGCCCAAGGTCACCCAGTGGGTTTCCATAGCTGAGCAGGGGATTTGAACCCTGATCTCCAGAGCCATAGTCCAAGACCACTATACCACACTGGCTCTCAGTATCAGCATATTTACACAGGCTATTTATACAGCTGGTTGCTGCCAGCCATGTGACAGCACAAGAGAGCTTTTTCCTGCTCACCCCACTGAACAGTCAATAGCCATTGGGGGCTGGGGGTGGCACTGCATATAGATACCCTCTGGCAGTTGCTCTGCAGCCTAGGAAGGAGGTACTGGACACCTCCTTATGCAACCTCCAGAAAAATGATTATGCTACCATAACTCCAAATTACACTGCTCAGAGTCCCCAGGGGGTGTTCCAGCCTCCCAATGAATCATCTCCAAGTTCTGGAAAGCTTCTTATGTTTGAATAGATTGTCTGTGGTCTACAGTGGCTGGCTGGTTTTCCTCTCACCTCCCCACTCCTTGAACTCAGACGTACACCTTAATTACTGTGGCTGAAAATTGCTGATTCAGATCACGCGGTTCAGGGCTGCATCATTCTCTCTTAATATGAAGCTGCTACCTTGTCCAACCAATCCAAGGCTCCTTAGAGGTCTGCTTGTAACCACCTAGAGTGTCTCCTTATCCTGTAATTTTCTTTTTGTTTTTTAAGTGGTGTGAGGCAGGAGCTGCAAAAACTGCTACACCGTCAGCTAGCCTTTAAATACTTCGGTGGCATGGTGGGCTCTTCCACATTGCTCTCTCTTTATTGTCAATTTACAATCACCTTGGTGGGTTTTTTTTTTTAAAGGAAAATTCATTTGAACTCAATGGGCTCTTTGATTGTCAGCTAAGAAGATTGTAGAAATCCACTGGGCACTTTTGCTGGTTCTGCCTTGTGCTTAGTCATGACTCTACTTGGCATGTTGTGTAGGTCACTTTCCAAAATGGGGATGCTTTTTGTTTCCCCAGCATCATATATTTCTCTGCCTTCCTCTGCCTATGCCTCTGGTTGGTATATCGCTTCTCTGCCTGAAGCACTTAAAGAGCTGAGCAGTATCTCTCTCTCTCTCTCTCTCTCTCAATCTCTCTCTCTCTGTGTGTGTGTGTGTGTGTTCCAACAAGTAGCCAGCTGAGCTCGAGAAACGTATTATTTGCCTGACCTGGTTCCAGCCAGGTGTGAAAAGATTTCACTGGTGCTGGCTTCATTCCATTTCTTAAAAACCTGGGAGGAGAGCCGAAGAGGCTTACTAGCCATTCACTTAATTCAAACCCATCGAGAACTAAAAAGAAGAAAGGGGGGAGTCTTGAAAGATATAGGTGCTGGTGGACAGAGAGACAGACAGAACTGAATGAGAATCCTGTTACGGGGGGGGGGGAGGGGGAAGCTCTGTGGATTAGAAGGCATTTACAGGGCATTCTGTTGCTAGAACAAGAGGGAATAGCCCTTCTTTTAACCATCTGTCTGAAAGTTTTGAGGAGAGCTTTGTAAGGCTCTGTATTTTTCCACAAAATATTGGAAGGGGAGAAATGTGCTTAAATGGCCATTTGGAGGTGCCATGGTTAAGATGGCCAACAGAACCAAATTCTTAGGCAGCATATCCTTGGAGTAGAGGAAGGAGCGCAAGCATGTCCTCTGAAGAGTAACGTCTAGAATTGTAGCACTAGAAAGGGCCCCATAGTCCACCGAATCCAATCCCTTTCTCAGTGTAGGAACTCCAGCTAGAATATCCCCGGCCTCTTTTTGAAGATGCCCAGAGAAAAAGAACCCACCACCTTGCTTGGCAATTGGTTCCCTGATGTTCAACTGAAATCTACTCTCCTGTAACTTCAAACCATCAGACCTGGTGCTACCTTCTGGGGCAGAAGAGAACAAACCTGCCCCCTTTAGGTATTTAAAGAGGACAATCATGTCACCCATCAGTCTTCTCTTCACCAGGTTGAACACGCCCTACACCCTCAACCTTTCCTCATATGTTTTGTTCTCCATGCCTCTTCTGATCCTTGTTGCCCTTCTCTGAACATGCTTCTTCTTGTTTTCTGGCTCCCACAAATGGACCTTTGTGGTTCCTTGAAGGAAGTATTGGCCTGACTTTTATCAGTAGCCCTAACTAGAGTAGCCACATTGAATGAAGAGGACTTACATGCATGTTGAACCATCATTCAACCACTGAGTCAGTGGTTAGGACTTCAAATAGGAATCCACATGTACAGTAGGACCCCTGTATATGCTGGGGATTGGTTCTGGGGGGCGGGACGTGGACACAGAAAACTGTGGATAATAGCGAACACCATTGAACATAATGGGACTTCTGGTTTAAAATACCATAGAGTTGCCTTGGAGGATCTAGAAAATGGCTAGGGAGGACACCTTTTCTAGGAAAACTCTATGGTAGGTGTGCTCTTTTGTGTCCCATGGATAATGAATCAGTGGATACAGGGGTCCTACTGTACCTGGATTATAAACTGGACATTTAAAAGGAGACTGTGGTTCCATTGAAGTCAACAGGAAATACTTTGGAGAAAATGTGTTCAAGAGATGGGAAGATCAATGAGAATTATATCTCTTACAGAAGCTGGGCATGTGAGACGTCCCCTCTAATGTACTTGCCCCCTTCTGTACCCTTGTGCATGCATGCATTATTGAAGTGGTTCACAAACAGAACTTCATAAATAATATGGATCGTTCCCCCCGTATCCCATGGAGATACATTCCTGGACTTACTGTTTATAAGTGAAACCACAGATAATAGCAAACCTTATTTTAATAAAGGATTTCTGGTACAACCATACCATAGAGTTTTATTGGAGAACCTGGCGATTCCTAGAGAGGACACCTCTCTAGGATTTTTCCAGTGTGGTATGTGTCCCTATTTTTTCAGCCATGAATAACTAAAACTGCAAATATTGGTTCCGCAGGTATGGAGGGAACAAGCTATATGAGCAAAACATTTTGGCTTCTGTCTTCTTCAGTTGTTCAAAATGAAAGCTGCATACCAGGTGGCAGTTTAGGACACTCTGTTGTCAACACTCTTAAGTAAATGATGGCATTAATTATTATTAATTATTATGGTTTCCCTGATTGAATCAATCCATCTGTGGTAGAGTCTGCTGCTTTTCCTACTGCCTCCCACTTTACCAACCATTATTGTCTTTTGTAATGAGTTACCTCATTTCATGATGTGTCCAAAGTACAACAGCCTCCGTTTATTTATCTTGGCTTCTAGAGAGAGTTCAGACTTTATTTGCTTTTGAACCCATTCATTTGTCTTTGGGGCAGTCCACAATATCCATCGAACTCTCCTCTTCCAGTACCATATTTCAAATGAGTTGATTTTCTTCCTATCAGATTCTTTCACTCTCCAGCCTTCACAACCATAAATAGAATACATCTCTGTATATAAAACTCTTGGGTATGTTTCCTTTCCCAGTGGGCTGATTGGCCTCTTACCCAACTAATCCCCTCCCTCCTCTCCCTCCCTCAGCCACTCACCACCCACATGGAAAGCAATGCAATATTTTCCCCCCTAAAATAATAGCATGTAGCTGAACCGTGTTAACCTTTCAAATCTAATATAACAGCATATGTAACACTGGGCCAACTAGTAGAAACTGAAAATACTATATGCCAGAACATTATGGCATGGGTGATTCTGACATTGGTATTTAAATACCCCCACCCATACCTCCCTTTTAGTCCAGAGTTCCTGCTCAGACAGAGGGATGTAGTCTCAAGAGCACTCTGTTTCTTCTTCAATGTTGCCTCCAGGTAACAAGACATCCTGCAAGGGGATCAGGGTTCAACTGAATTTCTCAAGTGCAGAGGGGAAAAAAACATGTCTGAGGTTCCAGAGGCTTTTTTCCTGCCTTCCCCTCAGACGTTGGCAGGCCATAACCACCCCCTTCCTACCCCCAGTAATCTTGAGAAAATTTTTTTCCTCCTCAGATGGCAAGAAATGCCCCTGGAAGAACCAAGGAGGGACAATTTGCCATTTAAATGTAATTTTGCCCCTCCAGGACTATTCTTAGAGAGCCCACATGGTGTAGGGCTCTGAGCATTGGACTAGAAGCCAAAGAGACCAAGGTTTGACTCGTTGCTCAGCCATGGAAACCCACTGGGTGAACCTGGGCCAATCACACTCTCTCAGCCTCAGAGGAAGGCAAGGGCAAACCCCCTTTGAACAAATTCTGCCAAGAAACCCCCATGACAGGTCAACCTTAGGGTTGCCATAAGTCAGAAATGATTTGAAGGCACACAACAACAATCCAATGGTGGGATATGGGAATCATGAACCAGGAGCCCTGGTGGCACAGTGTTTAAATGCCAGTAGTGCAACCACAACATTGTGAGTTCAATCCTGCAAGGCTCCAAGGTTGACTCAGCCTTCCATCCTTCTGTAGGTCAGTAAAATGAGTACCCAGCTTGTTGGGGACAATTAGCTAAGACATTTTAAACCGCTTAGGGAAGGCTTTGCAGTGATAAGCGGTATAGAAATATAAATGCTATTGCTATTGCTAGATGCTTTGGACTACAGTTCCCAGTGCTCCTCACCTTTGACTATGCTGGCCAGGGCTGTTAGGACCTTCATTCTAATAAGATCTGGAGAGACATAAGATACCCATCACTGTTCTACAAGCCTTGACCTCAGCCAGTATATTGGCTGGGCACAATAAATGTTTAGCATATTGTTACTTTGCCCATAACACAATGTCTCCCTGATTGAAATGTGATTCCCACTCAGAATGTGGAAATACCACTTTTTGGACCTCAAAAAAGTTCCAGATAGGAGGATGTCAGGCATCCATTTAACACAGTTCACTCTTGGTTGCCACATGGAGGAAGTGTCTGAGCCTCCTCCAAGCCAGAACTTGGAAAAGTGGTTGCTGATCATGCTACCTGTGGGATTCTGTAGTCCAAAATAAGTAACTAAAAGAGATTCCACCTAAACATTAGGAAGAACTTCCTGAAGATAAGAGCTGTTCAACAGTGGAACTGCCTTGGAGCATGGTGGAGTTTTTTTTCGTTGGAGGTTTTTAAACAGAGGCTGGAAGTCCATCTGTCAGGAACGCTTTGGTTGTGTATTCCTCTTGGGCAGGGGGTTGGACTAGATGACCCTTGGCGGTATCTTCCAACTCTATGATTCTATAAGTTTTCAAACCTCTGTAGGTAACACCAGCCAGCACCACAACACCAACAAGAAAGTGGCAAGCAGTAAATGTTGGTGGCTTCTAGATCATGAAGCACAAGTGGGACCTACAACAAAATGTAGTGTGAAGTGCTCTTGCTCAGGGGTCTAGCTATGCCTTCCTCCATTCCATCCTATTTTTCTTGGTTTTCCATTTGTACTCTTCCTACAGTAAAGTGGAAATGACTAAACATGGCCAATTATACACTCTTGGAACTCTTTTGAGTATCTCACATGCACCCTACTTCATTGCCTCCCCAGTTAACCCCCCTCCCTTCCCCTGTATGAATGGTTCCATTTTCCTTCCATAAAGATCCACCTTTGGAGAACTGATTTTGCTATTAGCGTATTTAAATGATGATTTATAATGCTACTGACTTGCGAGATGAGCAGCAGTTCTGACGCTTCCAAAGCCAACTGTGAGACACAGGGAGCTAGGGAGAGGAAAATTCCATGGGCCTGCCAAGCATCCAGTGAAAGAAGGAGTTACCAAACAACAGCAGCATTTAAAAATAACCTGAATCATGCACCCATGAGAACCTGAAAGGAACACAGAACAAGGGAGTCAATAGCTTTCATTGGATGGATCCTGGAATAGGCTTGAAAGCTTGACCTTGCAACCTTGAGAGTATTAGTTGGTTCAGGGAAAGGCTTCTTTGCTTCTTGTTGTTGTTGTCTTAGAAGTATGAAATATCAACTATCAGTCATACACAGAGGTCAGTGCTTCTGTCACTGTGTGTCCTTGTCATTTAATCATACACGTTTGTCCCACTGACACAGATTACTGTGTCAAAAGATGGTTTTCCAAAAGTCATGATGAGCTGCATCATTACAGGGGCATCCAGCTCTTAAAAAGGGTAATGAAGCCAGAGTTTAGAATAACAGAATGTGATGTTTAAGTAGACAATCAAGCCTACGCTTAACATAATAGAATCTGCCATATTCTGGATGTCCCAGCCTTCCAGCCAAAGCGTGGGTATCATTCCCGGGTATGTTAATGGATTAACCTACTGTGTCCATTTATTGCACTGTATGCCTAAGGCATTTTTTGTTGCTGCTTGGCATCCTTCTTGGACAAATGGAGGTTTTTTAAATCAAGGTACTCGGGTATAGAGGAAATGCCAACAAGGTTGAGCTCCTGGGTAATAGTTCTGTCTTTTAGGTATAGCATAGCATATGATTCTCTTTGTATAGAGCCATTGTACTGTCTATCCTCCTTTATGGATCTGAAACATGGGTCACCTATCGCCACCACCTACGACTCCTCGAGTGCTTTCATCAGCACAGTCTACGCACAATCCTAAATATACACTGGACTGACTATGTGACGAATGTTGCTGTCCTTGAGCAAGCAGGGATCACCAGTATTGAGGCCATGATATTGAGAACACAGCTGCGCTGGGCAGGGCACATTTCTAGGATGGAGGACCATCGCCTCCCAAAAATACTACTCTACGGTGAACTCGCCACAGGTCAGCGTAAGAGGGGCGCTCCAAAAAAGCGATACAAAGACTCCCTGAAACAACATCTCAGGCTCGGCCAAATTGATCACCAACAGTGGTCCACCCTGGCCTCACATCGGGAGGCATGGAGACGCACTATCCACAATGCTGCAGCCTTATTTGAGAACTCACGCCGAACAAGTCTTGAAGAGAAACGACAACGCAGAAAGAATCACAACCCAAAAACATCACCCAAGGAGACCTTCTGCTGTGCTTTCTGCAACCAGACTTGTTTATCTCGGATTGGCCTTTTTAGTCATCAGCACGCTTGCAGAAAGCGTGGGGTGAGTCCTTCCTGAATCTTTGTTTGCGAAGAAAAGCCAGAGAGAGACTGATTCTCTTTGACATTCTCCTGGAGTAAATAGATAAATAGTGTGACTAAGAAATAAAACTTGTGTTATACATATACACAGAGGATCCAATTCTTATTCACTGTTTAAAGATCACCATTGTGTTTTCACCTCTCCAAGTGCTCAAGTGGTCATATGTAGTTCCATTGTTGTTGTTAACTGCCCTCAACTCATGGCGGCCCCATGAATGAGACATCTCCAAGACCCCCTGTCTTCTACCGCCCTGCTCAGGTCTTACCAGTTCAAGTCCGTGGCCTTTCTGATTGAGTCTATCCATCTAGCATGTGGCCTTTCTTTCTTTCTTTCTTTTCCCC
This sequence comes from Gambelia wislizenii, assembly GCA_030847615.1. NCBI lineage: Eukaryota > Metazoa > Chordata > Lepidosauria > Squamata > Crotaphytidae > Gambelia > Gambelia wislizenii. The sequence goes on from JAUMIR010000012.1 coordinate 5,183,302, forward strand.
TCCATCTTTCCTAGCATTATTGGCTTTTCCAGTGAGCCATGTCTTCTCATGATGTGACTGAAGTACGACAGCCTCAATTTAGTCACCTTGGCTTCTCGTGAGAGCTCTGGCTTGCTCTGTTCTAAGACCCATTGGTTTTTTGGCCACCCACAGGATCCTCAGCACTCTTCTCCAACACCACATTTTGAATGAGTTTATTCTCTTTCTATCAGCTTTCTTCATTGTTTGTTTCATTGTTTATTTCTCTTACATCCATCCATACATGTTGATGGGAAAGATGATGGCTTGAACGATCCTGACTTTAATGCTCAGTGTTATATCTTTCTATTTTATGATCTTGTCTAGTTCTTTCATAGCTGCTGTACCCAGTCGTAGTCTTTTTCTGATTTCATGGCTGCAATCTCTGCTCTGGTCTGACTGATCCAAAGAATGGGAAGTCTTTCACTATTTCAATTTCCCCATCCATCATCTCTTTTGAATTTGTGTAAATCCTCCATGGTCATTATTTTTCTTTTCTTAATGTTCAGCATTAAGCCTGCTTTTGCACTTTCTTCTTTGACTTTCTTTAGTAGCTGCTCCGAGTCTGTGCTGTTTTCAGTTAGTATTGTGGTGTCGTCTGTTAATGTTATTTCCTCCAATCTTCACTCCTCCTTCCTCCAACTTTAAACCTGCTCTACACATGATGTTTTCAGCATACAGGTTGAACAATAGGGTGAAAAAATTCAACCTTGTCTTACTCCTGTTCCAACTGGGAACCGTTCTGTTTCTCTGTATTCTGTTCTTACGGTGGCCTCCTGTCCCAAATACAGGTTACACATCAGGACTATCAAGTGTGCCGGTACTCCCATTTCTTTTAGAGCACTCTAAAAGTTTCTCCTGATCTATGCAGTCAGAGGACTTGCTGTAATCAATAAAGCACATGCTGATTTTCATCTGGAATTCCCTGCTGTGCTCCATTATCCAGCGTATGTTTGCTATATTGTTCCTAGTGCCTCTACCTTTTCTGAACTCTGTTTGCACCTCTGGAATCTCTCTCTCTATGTATGGTAGGAGTCTTTGTGCAGAATTTTGAGCATGACTTTGCTAGTGTGGGAGATTAATGCAACGGTCCTGTAATTGTTCCAATCTCCTTTTTGCAGGACGGGGATGTATACTGACCATTTCCAATCTGTGGGCCACTGTTTTGTTTTCCATATTTGTTGACAGATTGTAGTTAGAACTTGGGTCAATTCTTTCTCTGTAGATTGTGGCAGCTCTATTGGAATGCCATATGTTCCTGATGATTTATTCTTCCAAATTAATTTGAGTGCCTCTTTCATTTCACTGGCCAGAATTTGAGGTTCATCTTTATATGTTTCTTCTTTCCAAATATCTTTCATCCTTTTGATTTAACAGAAGAAAATAGAGACATAAGCAACATCAGAACGTGGCCAAGATGGCAAAAATTATTAATGAGGAATAACACACAAGCTAGAAGATGTTGCAGAAGTTTGCTTTTGCCTGAATCTACTGGGAGGGGCAGGATTCAACTGCCACCACATCTCTCCCCCCTGCTGAGTTAATTGCGTGCTAACTATTTTTGCACTTGGAATATAGTTTGCAGAAATTGAATAAGCTCCAGGAACAGAGATTCCACCTCAACATGAGGAGGAACTTTTTGACAGTAAGAACTGTTCGGCAGTGGAACGCACTCCCTTGGAGTGTGGTGGGGTCTCCTTCCTTGGAGGTCTTTAAACAGAGGCTGGATGGCCATCTGTCGGGGATGCTTTGATCATGATTTCCTGCATGGCAGGGAGTTGGACTGGATGGCCCTCGTGGTCTCTTCCAACTCTGCAATTCTATGATTCTATGATAAGATTTCCTGCATGGCAGGGGGTTGGACTAGATGGCCCTCGTGGTCTCTTCCAACTCTGCAATTCTATGATTCTATGATTCTATGATAAGATTTCCTGCGTGGCAGGGGGTTGGACTGGATGGTCCTCGTGGTCTCTTCCAACTCTGCAATTCTATGATTCTATGATAAGATTTCCTGCGTGGCAGGGGGTTGGACTGGATGGCCCTCGTGGTCTCTTCCAACTCTACAATTCTATGATTCTATGATTCTATGATAAGATTTCCTGCGTGGCAGGGGGTTGGACTGGATGGCCCTCGTGGTCTCTTCCAACTCTACAGTTCTATGATTCTATGATTCTATGATGTAAGCTGAGGACAAAGGAGGAAAGTGCAAGGAGGCGAGAGAAGCCAGGACATATTAAAATCGGCTTAAAAAGTGGGACAACAGAGAATTAGTCAGGACTGTCCCTGCCAAATCAGGATAGTGGGAGGGTATATCGTTCCTTCCTTTACTCATGTCATGGCTGTGATGTCACCATACAAAGAGAATGTGAGTGCTTCAAGGGCATCCAATAAGGGAGGGATGTAGCTACCATTGGAGTGGGAGGGGCACTGCCCTCCAGCCAATGGAGACCCTCCTGCCTCTCCATGCTCCACCCCCATTCTTTGCCCAAACAAGACAAGATGGTAGCAGTGGCCAAACTCTGGAGATTGATCTGTACTTCTTGATCTTGCCAGCTTTGTGACAGAGAGGGTATTTGAACGAGGTTTTCCCCTAGTCTAAGATCAACATGGTACCTCAGCCCTCTCCAACATGGTCTCTTCCAGATGTGTAGGGCTGTAACCCCCATTATCCCCATCTAGCATTGCCACCACCATTTATGCCACAATAACCACACCATGAAAATGATGCATTTACCGCAATTGAAATAAACTTTCAAATGGTTTACAATCATGAACAGCCTCAGGTCATGTCTAGTTTGGTGTTCTAACCTGGCGGGACAAACAGACAACTGCATTTTCAAAACATATTTGTCTTTAAAAGGTTACAAGACTCTCTGTCATTTGAGGGATACAGCTGAAACGGATAGTACATGGGCTTTATTTAGCAGCGAATAGTATGTTTACTCCAACCACCACTATCTCGCTCACATCAAGTGTATCCTAGCATGCACCTCCCTTGTTTCTTGGATTTTAGCGGCTGGGTGCCATTTGTTGGGGTGAAAGACTATTTAAAACATTTCAAAATATTGAGCCCAAAGCTCTGGAGGTGACATTCTACCGTGGCCTTCCAGTTCCCACAATCTACCAATTTTTTCCATCATACCCCACAATTTTCAGAATCAGATCCTTCCATTTTCTTTTCATTGCCTCTGTGTGTGTGTGTGTGTGTGTGTAGCTAAAGCAGGGCAGGTGGGGAGATAAGAAAACAGCTGTTCCACATTTTCATAGCCTCAGCTCTTTCTTTTCACATGTATCCGCAGAGGCAGCCTTCTCACCTAACTAAAACACTGTATTTAACAAAAATATGCAAATAGTTTAATTGCTGTTGTTTGTTTAAGCTGTGAGAAGCATCTGAAACACAAATGCCAGCGCTGGGTATTTTTTTAAAAAAACATTAAATTATTGGTTCTTTTCTCTTCCTTTTCTGTCTGCTGGTATGTACATTTACCCAACTCCAGCTACCGTATTTGACACTTAATGAGTTTCTTCTCATCCCAAAAACAGGGCTCCATAATATTCGCTTATGCAAAATAATATTTTAGAAGACCTTTCAGTCCTTCCTTCCTTTCTTCCTTCCATTCTTCCTTCCTTCCTTCTGTCAAATCTATAAGTGGGATCTAAAGCAAAATATTTTCAGTTTGGAATTTCAGCCAATCAGCCAGCTGGCTGTACCATTTTCCATGGTATTCCGTTCTGTCTCCTCTTCCGTTTGCCACCTTGTTTCTCCTACAATAGACATTTAGCATTCTGTGGTCACTGGTCATATTTAATCCTCACTGGGGTAGGGTCTTTTGGAGGGGAAGAGAAGGAGGAGCCAGTGTGGCATATCTATCTGATAGATATATCTATATTCTAACCATATTCTAACCATAGAGTTAGAAGAGACCACAAGGCCCATCTAGTCCAACCCTCTGCCATGCAGGAATACACAATCAACGCATTCCTGACAGATGGCCATCCAGCCTCTATTTAAAGATCTCAAAGAAGGCAACTCCAACACACTCTGAGGCTAAGACTCTGGAGATCATTGAATCCCTGCTCAAACATGGAAACCTTGAGCAAGTCACATTCTCTCAACATCAGAGAAAGGCAGAGGCAAACCCCCTCTGAACAAATCTTACCAAGAAAACCCCATGATATGTTCACCTGGAACTGGAGACTGGAACACGGAGCAATGGGTGCAAGCTCCAGGAACAGAGATTCCACCTCAACATGAGGAGGAACTTTTTGACAGTAAGAGCTGTTTGGCAGTGGAACACACTCCCTCGGAGCGTGGTGGGGTCTCCTTCCTTGGAGATCTTTAAACAGAGGCTGGATTGCCATCTGTCGGGGATGCTTTGATCAAGATTTCCTGCGTGGCAGGGGGGTTGGACTGGATAGCCCTCGTGGTCTCTTCCAACTCTGCAATTCTATGATTCTATGATTCTATGATTCCCATGAATCAAGGTGGCAGCTGCAAAAATGGGTGCTGTTATTCCCACCAGTTTTATTGTCACTCTACATTTAAATTTTTTTTTAGGTTTTAAAAGGATGGAAGGGAGACCTTCCACCTCTGAGTGGTGAACTAATGCTCCCTCGCTGGTCCGGAAAGCCAAAATGGTGCTTCTGGACTCAGCTGGAGGAAAGCCCACCCCGCTTGCATGATGGACCAATCAGCTTTCAACTTCCAGCTGCTCAGTAGTGGAATGCGCTGCCTCGGAGTGTGGTGGCATCTCCTCCTTTGGAGGTTTTTAAGCAGAGGCTGGATGGCCATGTGTTGGGAGTGCTTGGATTGTGTATTTCTGCATGGCAGGGAGTTGGACTGGATGACCCTTGTGGTCTCTTCCAACTCTATGATTCTATGATTCCTCCTGGCTCAGAATGCTTAGCACTGTGAATCAGTTGTCCAAACGACCAGCAATGCGCTTCTCCCCGAAGTTTATTAAAAACTTCACAGAAAATAAGTCTCTTAGGTTGCAATTTATGGCATTTTTTGCCCCCTCCTTCCCAATATGTCAATTCTCCTGTACGGCTCATTGGAACAACGAGTTTTCTCCGCAAATTTATGAGGGGTATTTTGACCATCTATCCAACCTCGTAGTCTTACTGAATACAGAGCAGTTATGGAACCATAACTCTAGGTTACAAATCTATAACTGCAATACTGATTGCCAAGCCAACAAATGTAACACATGAGGACAATATATATATGTGCATACTTTTCAAGGCAGCATTCTTGCCCTGAGATTTCTCCCCTTAATCAGAGGATTGGAGAAGAGAGCTTGAGCTCTGGGAACTATAATCCTCTGCCTTTAAAGTCTTGCTGTCCCCTGGGAGAAAAGACTGTATGCACCTATTCAGATTAGACAGAGGAGTATAGCTACATAGATAGCTATCCTCTTGTTTTGCCATGATTTTTAAATTCCTTTTCTTTTTTTTGCTCTTCCCATCTGCAATCCAAGATAATCTACAGCTTCCTGTAGGAAAGAATTTGGCTGAAAACTGAAAGAATTTCACCTCCACTAGACATCTGCCTTAATCTGTTTCTGCAGTCAAAACCCCTTAGGAAAACAATGAGCATTAAATCTTTAACTCACTGCTCTGATTTGGCAGGAGTGGAGGCCCCATTTGAATTCCACCTACTTATATGTAAATTCCCTTAGAAATGGCAGGTTCAGTGCTATTAGCATATTTTTCCATTCCATCCATTCTTATTTTAATTAGCTTCGAGTAATTAGTTCTAATTCATCATCAGTTTCCCCCCTCCCTTTTACATATTTTGGGGTTATTTACATCCATTCCTAAGTAACAATTTTGTGTAATTATGTGCCACTTGTTAGCCTGTATTTACATATTTCCCCTTACTTAGACATGGAGAGTGGTGAGGGGTTTCTTCCCCTTCCTTTTTGTAATTTCCTCCCCCCCACCCTGCAGATCTTCTGAATTCCCATTTGGGCTGTTTCTCAACTGTCAGAAAATTGCTGCTGTTCCATGCAATTTCTGCATTAGCATTGGATTTTCATCTGGGAGCGGGGCTGGACTGAACAGAACATTGTGATAGGAAATCTTCTTGTATTGTCTTAACTTTGCTTCTTCTGATAGTTTCTTTTCACTCACTTTCCATATCCACAGGGTAAGTCCATAGTAACTTTAGTTATGTTTTATCACTGCTTTGTGGTTTCATGACTCGATTTTATCACCTATAGCAGAGGCTCTTAAGCTTTTCATTTTTCGTGGGTTTTTTTCTGGGCTGTGAGGCTGTGTTCTAGAAGAGTTTATTCGTGGACATTTCGGCTACATCTGTGGCTGGCATCTTTAGAGAATGGTGGCATAGGGTATGTGGGAGGTTTATATACTGTGAGTACTTGTTGGAGAAGATATGTAGCTTTGTGTATTGGATGGTTCAGTCCTAGGAGAAGATATGCAAAGAGGATTAGTGTCAATTTAGCTAATGGTCCATTGTCTGCTGGGAATCCCCCTGTCCCTGGGTGGAGTTCATTTTCATGTGTTGAGTCTTAACCTTTTCTTTACTAGGGACCCCCTTTAAATACCTTTTGTTGCCACAGACCCCAAAGACTTAACTCAACATTTTTAATAATAATAATAATAATAATAATAATAATACAGTTACACCATCCATTAAATCTTCACTCAGAGGCACTGGAGGGGGAGGAAAGACTTTTCTCCCGCTTCTTCAAGTTTGTGGCTGAAGTGGATTGGATGGCAATGTGCAGCCCAAGCCAGCCAGCTAGCCTTTGCCTTGGCTCCTGTCACGTGGGCACTCCACTGCAGGGAGGAGGTGGGCCAAGTAGCCTTCAAGCCTTTGTGGACCCCCTGTGAGGACATCACGGCCCCCTGGGGGTTCCCGGACCACAGGTTAAGAACTAGTGGTCTGTTGTATTATTGGACATTATAAGCCGCTGTGGGATGTTTGGAGGGCAAAATGGTATAAAAATGTCTAAATAAGAGGGATGTAAATATTTGTCACTTTGATTCTCAGAGGAGAATATGAATGATTCAATCTAGTTTGCCCACTTCTGTGACAAAGTCCTTGAAGACTGAGTAGTTTTCAACAACTATTCACTGTTCAGGACTTATTTGCTACACTCCAAAAAAAAGTGGGGGAAGTCTGGAGGAAATGGCATTTTCTGTACAGGAATGTGGTTTTCTGCTCAGCAAATCACATCCTCTGCTTAGAGAACAACATGCCTACACAAAAATGTGCAGTTTTCTACATTTAAAACCCCACATTGCATTTACACACACACACACAGAATAAGTCCCAATTTGTGAAGATTTTCATTGTGCAGAATTCTCCTTGTTGGGCTTTCCCAACATTTAGGGAGCCCTTTTTTTCTTTAAATATTTACAAACGTTCTTTCCATCTCTGCTCAATAAATTGTATCGCCCTATCTGTTTAATTTACGCAAAGAACACATCTTAATGAAATCTGGATTAGACTCAGAGGAAGGAGGTGTGAAAACTGAGAAAAGGACATCAGCAGTTGAAGATTTGAAACCATTTTACTAGCAGAAAATAGCAAAGACGATGAAAGACTACTGGTTAAAGTTGAGGAAGGAAGTGCAAAAGCAGGGCTACAATTAAATATTCAGAAAACAGCCATAAAAACCACCCATGAGTTGCATAACTTTGCAGTCAATGATGAAGAGATAAAAATAGTTAAAGGTTGTCCATACGTCAGCTCAGTCATAAATAAGAATGGAGACTGTAGTCAAGGTATCAGAAGAAGACTAAGGTTTGCAAAGGCAGCTATGAAAGCACTCAATAAGATTCTCAAGGATAAAGATGTTTTATTGAATACCAAAACCGGGATCATCCATGCTATAGTATTTCAAATGTCTTTGCCTGGTTGTGAAAGTTGAAAGGAAAAGCATGCGCTCATTAGAAATCGAGGCCCGTGGATAATGCGGACTGCTAAAAAGACAGATGAGGGGGTCTTAGAGGAAAGCAAGCCTCTCATTAGAAGTGAAGATGACTAAACTGAAGCCGCCATACTTTGGATATATCATGAAACAAGATAACTCATTAGAAAAGGAGCTTGGTAAAGTAGAAGGCAGTAGGAAAAGCAAAATAGGGCATTGCAGGTGGATCGACTTGATCAAGAAAACCATGGCTCTGAGTCTGCAAGACCTGAGCAAGATTGTCAATAACAGGGAGTCTTGAAGGTTTCTTATACAGAGGGTCACCAGAAACTGACTTGATGGCAAAAGCAGGTCTCTCTCTCTCTCTGGCTTTTCTTCGCCAACGAAGATTCAGGAAGGACTCATCCCGCGCTTTCTGCAAGCGCGCTGATGACTAAAAAGGGCAATCCGAGATAAACAAGTCCGGTTGCAAAAAGCACAGCAGAAGGTCTCCTTGGGTGATGTTTTTGGGTTGTGATTCTTTCTGCGTTGTCGTTTCTCTTCAAGACTTGTTCGTCGGAGGTATACCTCAGTTAACTAAGGTTGATGTGTTCCTGGACATCTCTTCTCTAACAGAACATTTGATGTAGAAGAAGCAATAACACGGAAGGAATATGAATGGGTTCCTACACCAGAAGAAGAAGAGCAGTTCAATAGGTTCAACAAACTTTTTCTTCAAAACTAACAATATTCACAGATGAAATGAAACAACTAGGTCAAGTAAGCCTTGCATAAGTACCAAAGGTATTTTCAGCTTTCTAGAGACCACTTGAAAGCTTCTTCCAAAGTGCATTCAGGAATGACTTTCTCTATCGCCAGCCCTCACTTGTCTTATGCTTTTGAGACTGGTGGCCAAACTTATGCTTCTTTCTTTCTTTTTCTTTTTTAACATGCAGTAGGAGTTGGTGAGTCAGAATTCTCTGCTCTCCTCTTTTCTCTCTGTTTTGCCATTCATGCATGCTGAGTAAGGGCTTCTGGAGGCAGCTGCTGTTTACCTTGCCGGTTGTAGGCAGGCACACACAGCTACAGTAGGATTGGCGAGAACAGGACGACGTAGATTAGGATCCCATTCTTTCCCAGCTCAAGCTTTATTTGCAGTGTTTGCTGCCGTTTACTACTGTAAGTCTGTCTTTCTCCAACCCTGCTTCACCATCTTCCCAATGCTGATGCTGCTAAAAAAACACCCCCCCAGCTAGACAGAGGAGAAAGAAGAGAAGAGGGCTGGGCAGGCATAAAGTATCTGCTGGATTTATCCCTACCCGCACTGCCATTCCCTTTTCCTTATGTGTCGTGTCTTATTTAGATTGTAAGCCTGAGGGCAGGGAACTGTTAAATTGACCGTTTGTAAGCCACTCTGATAGCCTTTGTGGCTGAAGAGCGGGGTATAAATAAATAAATAAATAAATAAAAATAAAGGGATTTTGGAAAAAGAAGCCATACTGTCAGAGGCTTTGTTAACTAAGGTACATCTATAGGAATGGCAAGCCGCTCTATAAGAAGAATCCACAGGCATTTTGCTTGCAGGCATATGCATGTCTGTGCATGTATGTAATCTTTTCAATTAGTAATTGCTCAAAGAATGTAACACTGTAGTTAAACTCCACCATAAGGCAGCCACTGAAAGTATTTTGACAAATAAAGAAACCATTCACTAACCCCTTTATCGAGGATAGCTACAACGTCATTCATGGTTACCAGGGATCAAACTTCATTGAACTGTGAGCTGCTTGCGTTCCGCTGTTTGAATCAAAACACACTCATCTTCCACCAGCTGAGATGCAAACAGAAAGGCAAACCAACCTGGACAGCTAAACAAAACCCAAAATCACTTAATAGACAGTAACACAAACTAGAGTCAACAGCCGAAATAGAAGCTAACCAATCAAGTGAGGTTGGAAAAATTAGAATCGTGAATACATTTTATGAAATTTTGGCACCTGTTTATTAATAATGTGGATCAGAATAATAGGCATCCCTCATGCTTGCATAATTGCTTGCAGAATGTTCTTTTGGGGTGGCTTCATTGAGAAATGTATTCATAAATACCTAATGATGAAAGGTGAACATTTTATCCCACCACAATCTGTGATGTTGTTTCTGGGGTGCCGTTTACATGATGAAAATATCCCAGGAAGAATTTGTGTCGATCCCTGGCAGTTTACACGTACATCGGGTTGGGTATGTGATTTTCAGAAGGGGGGCCACCTTTTATCCCTCAACCTGCGGGACTTCCTGTCCCGCGGTTTGTGCCGGTTTTTAAAAAAGTCACTGGAGGATTCAGAAAATTGGAAATGTAAACAGCCTGGGACAAAATATCTCGGTACTAGAGGATGACCGGAAATGGTGACTGGGGGCGGGCTTAGAGATCAGTGGCCAGAAAAGGAGGGGTCAATCACCCGTTCAACAGATCCAGCCTCACCAGCCGAAAACAAAGGCATCCCTTCCAGCTGCACGAAGGTTGATGTGTGTGTGTGCGTGCACGTGTACTCAATCACCTTTTAAAATGGATTTCTACACTGCAAACCCTTCAGCTTTACCTTTTCCTCAACTGCATGTTACAGAGAGATCGTGGTGGGCAGAGGGTCACCCATTCATCCCCTGCCTTGATCACCTCCCAGGGTCTGAACGGGCACATTAAAATATTCCAGCCTCTGAGCGAATGAACACCCTTTAATTCCCCCTCTCTGTGTCTGTGTCTTTCAAAACGCCTGTCTGTAGCTGGCTTGAAACTTAAACTCTGAAGCTAAATCTCTGCTGTAAGGGTTAACATTTTAAAGAGGCAAGGGGAAAGCCAAGCGGCTTGATTTCAAAAGGAAAGCACTCGGCTTGATTTCAAACGGAAAGCACTCGTTCGTTCCTGCGTCTGAGCAAAAGATCTGCTTTCTGCCACTGCTTGAAGGGTTAACATTTTAAAGAAGCAAGGGGAATACCAAACCTCTGCCCCCCCTCTCTCCCCCCCCAGCCAGCCAATAGCATCACTCGTGGTGCGGAACTCTAAAGGAAGTGCGTCACCGAGGTTGGCATCCTTGATTGACAGCCAAAAAAAAAAACTAAAACAAACAAAAAAACCCCAGAACTTTTGACGTGTAAATATCAGTCACGGGACCGTCCGGGATATCCAGATCAGTGACATAAATCATATAAACAGCGAGGGACAGATTTGTGATCACAAAGTCACGGTAAGCACCGCGACAATTTTTGTCGTGTAACTGGCACCTGGTTTTTTGCTAGATTTTTTGTTGTTGTGTGCCTTCAAGTTACTTCCGAATTACAGTGACCCTAATTTGCCTCTATCATGGAGTTGTTTTGTGAGTTTTTTTAAAGCAAGATTTGTTGAGAGGGAGTTTGCTGTCGGCTTTGTCTAAGGTCGAGAGAGTGTGACTTGCCCAAAGGCATCCAGTGGGTTCCATGGCTGAGCTGGGATTCAAACCCTGGTCTCCCAGGGTCCTAATCCAACACTCAAACTACATCACCACACTGGCTCACTCATTTACTAGTACGTGCTGTAAATACATACTTTTTAAATATAATTCCTATTGTGCAAATACAAACAGTTGTGCAAAGAAATGTTATCACTGGAACTTCTGCTAAGAGGTAGGGATGCCATCAAGAAAGGTGAAGATGTTTCCAGACTGTACCTGAACTTTTTCTTATTCTGGCATGTTGTTGTTGTGTGCCTTCAAGTTGTTTCCAACTTATGGCAAACCTAGGGTGCCCATATCATGGGGTCTTCTTGGCAAGATTTGTTCGAGGGGGGGTTGCCTTTCCCTTCCTCTGAAGCTGAGAAAGTGTGACTTGCCCAAGGTCACCCAGTGGGTTTCCATGGCCTAACTCTGGTCTTCAGAATTGTAGTCCAATGCTCAACCACTATACCTAACTGGCTCTCACCCTTATGTTAATCTGTTGCCATTCATAAAACTTGAAAGCCTCATTATCACCTCATTCACTTTATAGAGCAAGGAAGGTAGATCCTTGACTTCTTGCTCAAATAAAATGGTAGCATCACTTTTACTCTCAAAAAAAAAGTCCAAGAGGATTTCCTTGCATCCCTTTCTCCATTACAGTGGGCACTTGGGTTCGGTTCCAGGACCCTCCGTGGATGTTCAGCTCCCATTATAGTCAATGGTACAGTAAAATGGTGTCCCTTATATAAAATGGCAAAATCAAGGTTTGCTTTTTGGAATGTTTTTGTTTTGGGAATATTTTCAAGCCGTGGATAGTTGAATATTTCAGCATAGAGTTTTTCAGCATTAACTAAGAGTTCTTAGATTACCTAAAAACTCTCACCATGGACACTGAGGGGACTGTGGCGGTCACCTGCAATACTTGTGTGATGTTTGTCTTCTTGGCTACAGACGTGGGGAACTTCACATGTACCAAGTGCAAGTTGGTAGCCCTCTTGGAGGAGAAAGTCCAGCAGCTGGAGACACGGGTAGCTACACTTCAACAAATTCGGGAGCAAGAGGTTTTCCTGGACAGAACAGAACAAACACTCTTGGATGGGGATCGCACAGAGGAACTGGCTGGGGAGGAGAGGGTCACTCCACAGACACAGGAGGTAGACAGCTGGAAGAATGTCACACACAGAACAAGAAAATCCAGGGATACTTCGAGCAGCTTGCAGATACAGAATTGATTCGAAGCCCTCTCTCTTATCAAGGACAATGAGGAAAAACAGCATGGACAGACTTCAGGGGCAGAGCAGGGGACCTTGAGAGGACCACCGCAAGGAAGAGAAGCTGCAAAGCCTTGGCGGAGGCGTGTGGTGGTGGTGGGAGACTCCTTGCTGCGGGGTACAGAAGCAGTGGTTTGTGGGCCTGACAAGATGTCTCGGGAGGTGTGTTGTCTCCCTGGGGCGAAGATCCGTGATGTGACGGAGCGGCTAACAAGACTCGTCAAGCCTACGGATCATTACCCCTTCCTTTTGGTCCATGTGGGAACCAATGATACGGCAAGGCACAGCTTTCCGAAGATCAGAAGAGATTATGAGGCTCTGGGGAGGAAGCTGAAAGAAATGGATGCACAGGTTGTCATCTCGTCTCTTCTGCCAGTTGAAGGGCATGGTCCAGGAAGAGAGAGGAAAATAGCCGACGTAAGCAACTGGCTCCGTAGATGGTGTCGCCGAGAACAATTTGGATTCTTGGATCATGGGCTGCGCTTCGATGAGGGGGGACTTCTGGCAAGAGATGGGGTGCATCTCACACCAGTTGGCAGAAATGTTTTTGTCTACAGTCTCAAGAATTTGATCAGGAGGGCTTTAAACTGAGTCAAATGGGGGAGGGAGACAGTATTCTGGAAGGCAAAAGGGCTGGAGAAAATAATCAAGCTGTCATTGAGGGAAAAAGGCAAACAGCGCAAGGACCCAACAGTGGGAGGCAAAAAAACTTGCACAGGCAGCAAGTAAAGGGAACACATGGTCTCAGATGTCTCTACACTAATGCACAGAGCATGGGAAATAAGCAAGGTGAACTTCTAGCACTACAAAACAAATATGATATAATAGGCATTACTGAAACCTGGTGGGACAAGTCTCATGATTGGAATGTAGGAATAGAGGGGTATAACATTTTTAAGAGAAACAGGCCAAACAGGAAAGGAGGAGGAACAGCATTATATGTCAGGGATATTTACACCAGTGAAGAGATCCATGACATCAATACTGGAAGCCAGGTGGAGAGCATCTGGATAAAAATTAAAGAGGAGGGAAACAACACGGATGTTATTGTGGGACTCTACTACAGACCCCCGAGTCAGATGGAGGAATTGGATGATGCCTTTCTAGAACAGATGACCACACATGCAGAAAGGAGAGATGTAGTAGTGATGGGTGACTTCAACTATCCTGATATTTGCTGGAAATCTAACTCAACCAAAACTTCAAGGTCTAGCAAATTCCTTACTTGCCTGGAAGACAATTTCATGGTCCAAAAGGTGGAAGAGGCAACAAGGGGGTCAGCTATTCTGGATCTGATCCTAACCAACAGGGATGACCTGGTTAACGGGGTGCAAGTGGTGGGATCCTTAGGTGAGAGTGATCATGTTCTCCTGGAGTTTGTTATACAATGGAAAGGAGAAGCCAGGCATAGTCTGACACACATTCTTGACTTTAGGAGAGCTGATTTCAATAAACTCAGGGAAATACTGGGGGTGATCCCATGGTCAGGAATACTAAAAGAGAAGAGACCTCAAGATGGATGGGACTTTCTCAAAAGGGAGATACTGAAGGCACAATTTCAAACAGTACCATTGAGGAAGAAAAATGGGAGGTGTCTCAAGAAACCAGGATGGATGACTAAAGAAATATCAACAGAGCTAAGTTTTAAACGGAACAGGTATAAGAAATGGAAAAAGGGGGAAATCACCAAAGAAGAATTCAAACAGATAGCAAACACATGTAGGAATAAAGTCAGAAAAGCTAAAGTGCAGAATGAGCTCAGGCTTGCTAGAGAGGTTAAGAACAATAAAAAGGGTTTCTTGGGGTATGTCCGCAGCAAAAGGAGGAAGAAGGAAATGGTAGGGCCACTACGTGGAGAAGATGGCAAAATGCTAACAGGGGACAGAGAAAAGGCAGAATTACTCAACACCTTCTTTGCCTCAGTGTTTTCAGAAAAGGTAAAGGGGGACCAACCTGAGGATAAAAGTACAGAAGACACAACAGGGGAAATCCAGCACAGAATAAGCAAAGAGGTAGTACAGGAATACCTTCTTAATCTAAATGAATTTAAATCTCCAGGACCAGATGAACTACATCCAAGAGTATTAAAAGAGCTGGCAAATATAATCTCAGAGCCATTGGCAATAATCTTTGAGAACTCCTGGAGAACAGGAGAAGTCCCAGGAGACTGGAGGAGGGCAAACGTTGTCCCCATTTTCAAAAAGGGGGGAAAAGAGGATCCCAACAATTATCGTCCAGTTAGTCTGACATCAATACCAGGGAAGATTCTAGAGCAGATCATTAAACAGAGAGTCTGTGAACATTTAGAAGGCAATGCCATAATCACAAAAAGTCAACATGGGTTTCAGAGTAACAAGTCATGCCAGATTAATTTGATCTCTTTTTTTGATAAAATTACCAGCTTGGTAGATGAAGGAAACGCTGTGGACATCGCATACCTTGATTTCAGTAAGGCCTTTGACAAGGTTCCCCATGACATTCTTGCAAACAAGCTTGTAAAATGTGGGCTAGACAAATTAACTGTTCAATGGATTTGTAATTGGTTGACTGGCCGTACCCAAAGGGTGCTCAGCAATGGCTCCTCTTCATCTTGGAAAGATGTGACCAGTGGGGTGCCACAGGGTTCTGTCCTGCGCCCAGTGCTATTCAACATCTTTATGAATGACTTGGATGAAGGAATTAGGGGCATACTTACCAAATTTGCAGATGACACCAAATTAGGAGGAGTAGCTAATACCCTGGAGGATAGGATCAAAATTCAAGATGACCTGGATAAACTGGAGAGCTGGGCCAAAGCTAACAAAATGAAATTCAATACAGAGAAATGTAAGGTACTGCACTTACGGCGAAAAAATGAAATGCATAGATATAGGATGGGGGAGACCTGGCTGAATGAGACTACATGCCAAAGGGATCTAGGAGTCCTAGTAGACCACAAGTTGAACATGAGCCAACAGTCTGATGCGGCAGCTAAAAAGGCCAATGCAATTTTGGGCTGCATCAATAGAAGTATAGTGTCCAGATCAAGGGAAGTAATAGTGCTGCTCTATTCTGCCTTGGTCAGACCTCACCTAGAATACTGTGTCCAGTTCTGGGCACCACAATTCAAAAAGGATATTGACAAATTCCAGCGTGTCCAGAGGAGGGTGACTAAAATGGTGAAAGGTCTGGAAACGATGCCTTATGAGGAGAGACTTAGGGAGCTGGGTATGTTTAGCCTGGAAAAAAGACGGTTAAGAGGCGATATGATGGCCCTGTTTAAGTATTTGAAGGGGTGTCATGTTGAGGATGGAGCAAGCTTGTTTTCTGCTGCTCCAGAGATTGGAACACAGAGCAATGGATGCAAGCTCCAGGAACAGAGGTTCCACCTCAACATTAGGAGGAACTTTTTGACAGTAAGAGCTGTTCGGCAGTGGAACGCACTCCCTCGGAGCGTGGTGAGGTCTCCTTCCTTAGAGGTCTTTAAACAGAGGCTGGATGGCCATCTGTCGGGGATGCTTTGATCGTGACTTTCTGCATGGCAGGGGGTTGGACTGGATGGCCCTCGTGGTCTCTTCCAACTCTGCAATTCTATGATTCTATGAATCCATGAACGCAGAATCTGTGGATATGGAGGACCGATTGTACCTTACTGCCAATGACATGGTAGCGAAACCCCACTTTGGCAACTGTGGGTGCACGCATTTTGTCATTGCATTTTCCCAGTTCTCCAATGCATACGCTTCCATGATTCCCATGTTTTCAAAGCTGTATTTATGTCATTCTCAAGCAACATTTAACCAATTTCCACTGAAGATTGTTGTTTGTTTGTTTTTTAAATAGATGTTTAAAATGGAATGAATGAAGTGGTCCTAGCAATCTAACCTGATCCGCGTTTTCATATATCCATATCACTCCCATTGGTATGTCAGTGCAAAAGAGAGATGGACCACGAAGTATCCAGAAACCAGTAGTATTGGCCTTCCAAAAGGTTAATAGATACTTCAAAACTTATCACTACCCCACTAGTCCTGCATCTTAAAATCCTACTTGTGGCTATTAAAAAAAACCAGATAGTTCTTGCCATGTTTTGTTTTTAAAAAGCCTTCCTTGGACCTATGTGCACATTTGACAGATAGAACTACAAGGTTTTTATCACCAGTTTGGACGTCTTCTTGTTCCAGCCACCCTTTTTGCAAGGGAGGCATCTTTATGTGCCCATTTTGAATTTTGGCACCTGCCCTTCCAATGCAATCTGTGCCCTTCTTTGTCAAGAGAACTCTGTGCTTTTGCTTCCAATCATACTTTTGGTGACACACCAACTATTTTCTGCCAATTGGTCCAGGCTTCTGCGGCTGAACCAAATTATATGTTTGAAGCTCGATTTCACCATGGCTATTCCCTCCAACACGGCTTGTGAGTCAGTAGCAGCAAAGTCTGTAATCCAGAAGGACCATAATAGATGCCAGATTAAGGTTTACAGACAGGGTGTTTTCATCAAATTGCAGGCGGAAAAAGCTGACTGCTTGCACATATTAGGAATATGCTCAAGTCTTCCTTTACCTGTCAGAAACCAAGTGCTTCCCTATCTCATCCCATCCTTCTTCTCTTGGTCGCTTTTTATATCCAAATTTATCCATTTCAGTTTATGGTCTATTGAATTGCTGTAGATTCAGGAACAGCCTCAAAATTATGCAGCCCAGGTTTCACTTGGACAAAGTTATCTCTCTGGCTTTTCTTCGCAAACTAAGATTCAGGAAGGACTCATCCTGCACTTTCTGCAAGCGCGCTGATGACTAAAAAGGCCAATTCGAGATAAACAAGACCAGTTGCAGAGAGCACAGCAGAAGGTCTCCTTGGGTGATGTTTCCAGGTTGTGATTTTTTCTGCGTTGTTGTTTCTCTTCAAGACTTGTTCGGTGTGAGTTCTCAAATAAGGCTGTAGCATTGTGGATAGTGCGTCTCCATGCCTCCTGATGTGAGGCCAGGGCGGACCATTGTTGGTGATCAATTTGGCTGAGCCTGAGATGTTGCTTTAGGGAGTCCTTGTATCACTTTTTTGGAGCGCCCCTCTTATGCTGACCCGTGGCGAGTTCACCGTAGAGTACTGTTTTTGGAAGGCAATGGTGGACAATGTTATATATTTCTAATTATGGAAGATAATCCTCTCTGGGGGTGGAGGTCCATGTTCATATTGGTACTTCTATTTCTCATTTATATATATATATCTTTTTTTTAAAAGTCCCCTTTCTATTAAATTACTCTGCCCATGAAGGGATGTCATACAGAGGATGGAACAAGCTTGTTTTCTGCTGCTCCAGAAATGAAGACACAGAGCAATGGACTCAGACTCCAGGAAAAGAGATTCCACCTAAACATTAGGAAGAACTTCCTCACAGTAAGAGCTGTTCAGAAGTGGAATACACTGCCTTGTAGTGTGGTGGAGTCTCTTGTTTTGGAGGTTTTTAAACAGAGGCTGGATGGCCATCTATCAGGAGTGCTTTGATTGTTTATTCCTGCCTGGCAGGGGGTTGGACTGGATGGCCCTTGGGGTCTCTTCCAACTATGTGATTCTATGATCGCTTATGGCACCTTATGCCAACACAAGAATGCATGCCTCCAATATATATTGATCTGTTTGTTTTCAAGAATTACACCACACATGCACGCGCACACACACAGACAGCAATAAGGTGGCTTATGACTGGGTTTCCATCTCTCAGGGCTTGGCTCCAATACTCAGGGCAAGGAGGAAGAGCCTAAGGATGAGAGCATAGGACACAAGTATTGTTAAGAGGAAGTTGGTGAACGGAGTAGTATGAAAGGCCAAGAGAGAAGATTTATTGACATGTATAAGGAAAAGGTTTGTGAGTGGAGTGATTGTAGTATTAAAATATATACTTGAGTTACCTATCTATATAAAACTCTTGGGTATTTTGCTTTTCCCAGTGTGCTGATTGGCTGTTCAGGAAACACACCTAACCAATCACCACCCACATGCAAATTGCCTCTCCACCTCACAATCCACTCCTGCCACTCCATCTGTGGCCCAGATTGGGACCCAGGCAGTCAACTGGTGGTGGTGTTGGTGGCGGCGGGCATGGGACCCAGGCAGTGGCAGGGCAACAGAACAAGTCAGCAATTCTGGGAAAAGTAGGATGCTGAACAGGGGGAGGAGGAACTTAAAAATCCAGCAGCCTACCTTACAGGGTTGTTGTGAGGTCTGCTGGGAGTTTGGGGGGGAGTTTTTTAATGGCATATGTTACACAGAGTATAGCTACCGGTAGTTCTTTTTTATTATTACTAGCTAACCCAGCATAACATACACCATTATAGTAGATTTGAAAGGTTCACATGGTTCAGCTATACACTATTATTTTAGGAAAGTAATTTTGCATTGTTGGACATATGGGTGGTGAGTGGCTGAGGGAGTGAGAGGAGGGAGGGGCCCTTGTGAGGCTGGGGGTGTGGATGCAGATGGAGTGGCAGGAGTGGATTGTGAGGTGGAGAGGGCATTTGCCTATGGGTGGTGGTTGGCTGAGGGAGTGAGGGGAGGGGGGATTGGTTGGGTAAATGGCCAATGAGCTCATTGGGAAAGAAAACATAACCAGGAGTTTTATATATATAGATTGTTGTATCTTTGGAAAACTAATTAAAAAAAAATAAAGATACATAGAAGTGGGCTAACTAATAGGATGCAGATCCAGGTTATATGAAGGACCACATTTTCCCCTGTGAGCCTAGCCTATGTTTTGAGATCTTCTAGGGAGGCCCTTCTCGCTGTCACACCACCCTCACAGGTATATCTGGTGGGAACATGAGAGACAGGGCCTTCTCGGTGGCTGCTCTCAAGCTCTGCAACTCCCTTCCCAGAGGGACTAAACTGACACCTCCCTTCCTATGTTTCTGCAAGCAGGCGATGACCTTTTTGTTTTAGCAGACCTTTGAGGGCGGATTGCTTAGGCCAGGATGAGGTTCACATAATGTGCTGGACTTTCTATTTACTGTTTTGTTGTTCATGGTTTATATTTTTAACAGGTTTTAATTCTGCTATAATTTAATTACATTTTAAAAAAACTTTTGCATGTTTTGCTTCCTTGGGTCTTAAACTGGGAGGAAAGCAGATGTGATGATGATGATGATGATGGAATGTGCTGCCTGGGAGTGTGGTGGAGTCTCCTTCTTTGGAGATTTTTAAACAGAGGCTGAAGGTCCATCTGTCAAGAATGCTTGGATTGTGTATTCCTGCAGGTCAGGGAGTTGGACTAGTTGGCCCTTGTGGTCTCTTCCAAGTCTATGATTCCATGGTGATGGTGATATTATACTGCACACATCCCCACAGCTACTGTAGACTCTTTTATTCAAAGCAGATCTTGGAAAATGTTCTTTGGTTGGACAACAACTCCCATGTGTCCTTAAAAGCAATGCCTGCAAAAAGGTGTTTAAAACTGTGAGAAGTATTTATGAGTAGGTCCCCCCTCCCCCTTTTGACACTAAGCTTCAAAAACTCAATTTCCAGTCTGAGAAATCTTTTCTCACTTGTGTTAGATGTAGTGATTATTCTTCGAATGGCATGCTGCGAGCGGCTGAGGCTGATGTTTCAGGCACTGTGTTTTATGATTTCACCAGCGGATGATATTAGATCTTATTTTGCCCCTGAAATCTTAGGGTCTGGGGTTCTCTACTTAGGAAAGATAGGTTCTCTTGATCCCAACTCTTCTCGGGTCCCAGTCCAATTTCCTGGGTTACCTCAGGTGCCCATGATACCATCATTGGATGGTATCCTCACAATTTTGTGTGGTTTCCTCCCACCCATTATAAAAAGCGAAAGAGGTAGAATCATAGAGATAGCAAGGACCACAATGGCCGTCTAGTCCAATGCTGTGCCACACAGAAATACATATTAAAGCACTCCTGAAAGATAGCTATCTAGCGTCTGTTTTAAAACCTCCACAAAAGGAGAGTCCCCCCACTGAGACAATCTATTCAACTGTCAAACAGCTCTTATAGTCTAGAAGTTCTCCCTAATGTTTAGGTGGAATTTCTTTTCTCGTAATTTGAATCCATTGGTTTGTGTCCTAGAGTCTGGAGCAGCAGAAAACTAGCTCACTCCATCTTCTACATGACCTCCTTCCACATATTTAATGAGCTGTTTGACAGTGGAACGCACTGCCTCGGAGTGTGATGGAGGCTCCTTCTTTGGAGGTCTTTAAACAGAGGCTGGATGGCCATCTGTTGGGAATGCTTTGATTGTGTGTTCCTGCATGGTAGGGGGTTGGACTGGATGGCCCTTGGGGTCTCTTCCAACTCTATCATTCTATGAAAGGCACTGCAGCCCAGAATTATAGCCCTGTGTGATGCTGTAAGATTGAAATCTGTCCTTCGCTTGTCTTTTCCCATTCCTGGTTTGGAGGAACAAATGACATCTGTTGCCATGAGGCAGCAGGGATTTTGTGAAAGAAAGAAGTTGTGTGTGTGAAAGAAAGATGTAGTGTGTGTGTCTCCTTTTTCCTCCTTCTATAGTCATATGTTCTGGTTAGTCAGTCCTTTTGCACACACAAAAAAGAAATTTAAAGGTGGGGGGGGGGAAGGTTGTTCTCCTTATCTCCAGGTTCAAGTGGTTCTATCAGCAGGAGGTTTTCAGTAACAGACTGTGATGTGCTCTTTTGTAATTCAAACACGGGTGCCAAGAACTTTTGTGACAAAAAAGATTTTCTATAGAAAACTATTTATAAATTATAGCCTATCTCCGCAATCTATCCACTACCCCTCAAGAAGATCTGCTAACCATACATTGGAACTTTCAGCAGTTTCTGTATTGTCAAAGTTGGTTTCTGGAGCCTTATAATTTCTCTTTCTGTGGGTGGGGGAGAGAGAGAATTCAGCTGGGGTGGATTTTCTGTGTCTTTCATTGGCATAATGGTACCAGGGCTCACGGGATCAAAGTACTAGGACCTATAGATTAGTGGGAGTGACTGACATTGTCTGGCACCTGAGTAGGGGTGCTAGATCTCAGGGACTGGCCTGAAGCCTCCGGTGTGCCTGGGTCATCCCCAGGTGGGAAACAAGGGTCCAAATTCTCCAGTTTGGGGGCAGGGAGGGTTCATCTCCAGAGGAAAGGAAGCCTCCAGCCCAGCAATTAAAGAAACAGCTTGCTACAGTTTTCAAGGCTTAACTCATTGGTTGATGCAACTCCAAAGACTCTCCCAAGCTTTTATGCACAGTTGGACCCCCATATCCATGGGGGATTCAGTTCCTGGACTTACCATAGATACTGGAAACCATGAATAATAGTGAACCCTATTAAAATAAAGGACTTCCGGTACAAACATACCATAGAGTTGTGTTTGGAGGACCTAGAAGATGCCTAGAGAGGACACCTCTCTAGCATTTTCCAGCGTGACTCTATGGTATGTGTCTCTATTTTTTCAGCTGTGGATAACTGATATTGGTTCCATGGATACGGTGATCCAACTATGTTTACTTGGTCAGCTTCCTCCTCTTCTCCTTGTCATTGCAGTGCCAGGGTTCATACTCTGCTCTGCATCTACCTTTGGGTTAGAAGTCAGCTAGACTAAAAGCTCCTTGTCCTGTCTCATTTCACCTTGATCTGGGAGCAGCCCTTTTAGTTACGCTTCCTGTCTTAATTTCCAGGCAGGAACATGTGTGTGTGTGTGTGTGTGTTTATGTGTGTGTTTGAATGACAAGCTATGAGCAACTGTAGCTGGTGCTTAACACATAACACTTTATCAGACCACCCCATGTTACTGTTCTTTTGCTGGCATAAATTGTGGTGTTTTTATGCCGGCAAAAGAACCCACCCCCCTTCCACGCTTACCTTGAGCAGTGTCAGTGAGGCTTCCCCAACAGTAATGGAGCACAAACAGAGCTCTGTTTACTTCCGGGGTTGAGATCTCACCAATTCTTGTGAGAAGATGCTAGTGCAGGAAATTTAAAAATAAAAGTAAAATGAAGACATAAAAAGTTAACACAAGCACAGACACACACTTAAAAAGTCCCAAGTACATGAGGGAGGGTTTCATAAAAAGAGCATCCCCTACCTGGCTGTCCTGATCCCACCTGGAAGTGTTCTGTGTTGGGGCGTAGGAGCTTAAAAATTAAAAATTCATTAAAGATCCCAGGGTGCAAACCCTTTGGGAAGGTTTCTTCAAAGTTAAAATGGTTAAGAGTTAACTTCTAATACAGCAGAGTGGCAGAGACAGGAAAGCAGACAGGACTCAATTAGCAAATCACTCAGGACTCAAGCTACTTAAAGAAAATAAAAGACTTCTTCTTGAAATAATACTTAAGAATTTACTAATGGATTTTCAATCTACATATGCATGGGAAGGCTACATCCTAACTAACTAATGGATTTAGGGTAGAACTCACCCATCCAGTGAGATCAGGACAAGTGCGTTCATTCACGCTGCATTCACGTGAGTACAACAGTGAGAAAATTCAAATGCCAGCAATGCTGGCAACAAAGCACCATGGCTGATCGATTGATGGCTTGGGCCATCAATAAAAAAAGTACAGCTTTTTAGCAATATATGATTGTGAAAGGACGACGTTGTCTGGTACGCGTGCCCTTTTGCGATCATTAGGCATCCTTATGATGCCATATTTGCCGCATCTGATAAAGTCCACAATGCCGTCACCAGGGACATCAGGTAGGCCTCAGGTTTTAGGCTGGGAAGCTTAAGGCCTGGGACAAGCCTGAATTATCAGCCCTTTATCTGGCTCAACCTTCCCCGTTTCCCCAGAGCTTCACTGTAGTGCTCTGAGTAGTGGGATTCAAGGAGGAATGGATTTTCCCAGCAACTGTGAATTGTTATTAGGGAATGCAAAGAATATTCAAACATATTCCCCCAAAATGGTTTTTAAAAATATGTTTCTTGCATGTCAGGAAACCTCAATGAGGAGAATCCTGGATGGATGAGAACCTTTGCAGTTTGGACGTGCAAAACTTCCATGTAGTCTGTGGTTTTTGTTTGTTTGGTGGTTTTGTTTTTGTTTTTTTGATTGCTCAAAACCAGTATTTTCTGTGCATATTATAATATTTATCTGCAGAAAATGCTCTTTCTCACCCTCCCCCCCAAAAAAAGTTGTGTAAATTTTGCACAAAATAGGGCCTCAGCTAGATGAGAGGAAAGACTGCATGGGGTTGCACATTACTGGCAGTTCACAATTTTGTCTCCATGATTTTCTGGCATCAAAAACTGTCTGCAAAGCTGCTCACATTGAGGTTCAGATGAAGCCATGCCACGAATCACGCATGGCAACTGCAAATATGCGTGCTGTTATCCCCCCCCCACCAGTGTTATTATCACTGCATAGTCTTTTTAAAAATGTTTATTCTGAATGGGTGGAAGGGAGACCATCTGCTTATTTAAAAAATAGGTTTTTTCATCCCAGCGCAGTGAAAATGTGCACACTCTCTCATCCAGAATGCCAAAATGGCACTTCCAGACCACTGGAAAGCCCACCCCTATTTACATGATGGACCAATCAGCTGTCAACATCCGCCTTTGCCAAGACTGTGCAGTGCTACAAATTGGTTGTTCAAATGACTGGTAATGTGCATCCCCACAGTATTTTAAAAACTTCGTGGAAAACTGCGAAGTCCCTTCTCATGCAGTATACGGCATTTCCCCAAGCCCCTTCTGAATACCACAAATCTCCTGTGCAGCTCATTTGGGAAAAAGGTATTCTCAGCAAATTCTATTACAGTTCTTTTCACCATCTAGGAGATTATCAGACATGACTAATGTGGTGCCAGAATAACAACAGCAGAACGCAAAAGGACATCAGTATCACATGACATTGTCCTTTTGCACTCTGCTGTCATTATTCTTGTGTTTCTTTTTATTGATGGGCCGAGTCATCAATAGAGATTGTGGGACAGATAATCTCCCTAGACAACTCCTAAGTATCCAGCTAAGGCATTTTCAGTGTGAAAAACAGGATCTTGTGCACAGAAAATAAGATTTCTGCACATACAAAAATGACCTTCAAATTTTTGCTTAGAATAAGTATCACAGGGCAAATAGAAGACTATTCTGTGCAAAATTTGTGCGTCATCTTTATGTGTTCAGAAATCTCATTTACTGTGAAGAAGATCCTGTTTTCTGCACTGAAAATGCCCAGTTTTTAAAGATTTTCTCACCATGGGAAGAAAATTGCTAAAATTACTCACTGCTGATTGCTGTTTTCTCTTCCGATGTAGATTGCAAAATTTTGCACAGGATAAATCTGAAAGGTGGACTGTTTTTGAAGGCTTTCTCAGAGTGGAAAGGCAATGGCTAAAATTACTCATTGCTTCCTCTGAAAATGAAATTAGTGAAGAATTCCATCCCGAATTGTTATGAGCACTCCACAGTGAGAGAGAGAGAGATAGAGAGAGAGAGAAGATTTTTTTAAATTATTTTTTGTTGAACAACAGAAAGATCAATTCCATCATTGTTTTGTTTACAATGCATAATCTTTTTTCAAACATAAATTAAAATAACAAATCCTTCCTTCTTTCCTTCCCTTTATTTCTTATACAGCCCAGTACTAAATTCTCACTAACCTTGTTTTAACATCCTATTTTCATTATACTCATAGAGTAATTCCCTGCCTCTCTCTAAACAAATTATCTTAATATTAAAAGTGTTAATCAGAATCATAAAATTCTTATATTTATTTCCCACTTTGGTTATCAGTTCTATATTAGTCTTATCCCTTTTTGCTCCATGAACTCTATTATCTCTTTCCATGTTTGTTCGTATCTGGTCAATGAGTTCTCTTTAATAAGTGTTGTTAATTTATCCATTGACTTCATTTCCATTAATTTAATTAACCAACCATTGATTGCTGGTATTTCTTGGTTCTTCCAAATTCTATTCCTGAGAAACAAAGTGAGAGAATTTTTAAAAGTATGATTACAATGAAAAAGAGGAAAGAAAGAGAATTAAAGGGGGTGATAGGTATGGAGCAAGGAGAGTACATAGGATATGAACATGGGATAGGTGTATACAATAATACAAACTGACCATATTTTGAAAAAAAAACATTTTATTGAAGTCTATAAAATACACATTTGTGGGTAGCCCAAGTAGGGAGATCTTCTCACCATTGAACATTAAGTGGTACATGTTTATCTTTACATCCCTGGAGTATAAGTATTTTCACAACAGCAAGAGCATGCAGAATCCAGCCATGTTGACCATTATGTAAATTCCACATTGCAAGGATGCAATTTCAAAGAACATGTGTGTCTACAATATGAAGGATTTGTCAGTTATCTACTGGCCTTGTTGTAATCCATAATATTTGGGGGACAACTTGATCTTGAATTGGAAATTAAGTCCCATAAGCTTTACAAAAGACCCATTACTAATGGAGATGTAACCTGCTAGGAGTGGTTTGTTGATATGGATTGATAGGACTGTCTGCTTTTTTTAAAGACTCATTATGAGTACCTATACTTCAAAATTTACCATTAAACCACATTGATGTCCTCTTTCACACCTACCCATAGCTGCACCTCCATATCCACAATTCTGTATCCACGGATTCAACCATCCACAGCTTGAAAATAGTCCGGGGGGGGGGGAATCCAAGAAGAAAGCTTGATTTTGCCATTTTATATAAGGGACACCATTTTACTATGCCATTGTATATAATGGGACTTGAGTATCCACAGATTTTGGTATCCACTGGGGGTCCTGGAACCAAACCCGAGTGGATACCAATGACCCAGTAGAAGATGGTCCAGGATCCATCTTGATCTATAGCAGTGGCTCTTAGCCTTTTCTTTACCAGGGATCCCCTTTAAATATCTTTTGTTGCCGCAAGACTTAATTCAAGATTTAAAACAACAACAATACAATTACACCATCCATTAAACCTTCCCTCAGAGGCACCAGAGTGGGAGGGAAGACTTTTCTCTTGCTCTTCCTGCAAGTTTGTGTCTGGTGGGCCAAGCAGCCTTCAAGCCTTCCCCTGTGCCCTCCTGGGAGTCCATGGGCCACAGGTTAAGAACCACTGCTCTATAGGATCTGTTCTAATCTAGTTCATTCTTGCTGTTTGCTTGTCTGTTTTCTTTCATTTCACCAAGGCATTTCTTAAATAGGACATGACGAGTGTGATAGCCCAAAGTAAACCTTTCATGTCCAGGGGCTGGGAGAGTCTGGGAGCTGAAGTCCAAGTAGTGCTATTTGCATAATCTGTGTAGCCTGATTAAGACTGATGCCTTGCAAAAGGCTAAGTACCTAACCATGCAAAGAAAGAAAGGAAGAAAGAAAGAAAGAAAGAAAGAAAGAAAGATACATTCATTTGTGCCATTATTTCAAAAGACACAGAGAGGGGGCTTATAGAAACAGCATTGCCAACTCCCCCCTCTGGATTGACCCTCCCCCCTTTAAATTCTCATCCCACCATGCCCAGATCTAAGCAGTGTGAGTCTTCTCTCCCTGTAGAGAAGCCCTCGGCAGAATTCTTTGCTATAAACATAAAACCAATCTTTTGAGAAGGCAAACCTAAATGGACAGCGAAACAGCACAGATGTGTCTCTGTGCAGCAGTTTACGGCTAGCATTGAAAGCCGGTGCCACCAAGCCCGGGACCCTGAATATGAGATGTGGAGGAGAAAAAAGGAGACCATTGTTTGTTCTCCCAGTTAGCTCAAATGCCAGTGTGGGGTGGAAATTTGTGTTGGAAAAGAACCAGCAGGCCTGGCCTGGGGGTGCTAAACCTCTCTCCTTCCCGCCTGCTTCTCTGAGCTAAAACCATGCCTTTCCTCATTTGCCCAGGGATCCAAAATTGGAAAAGTTACTCTCTCTTTCTTTTTTTAACAGTTCCCAGAATTCCCCAGCAAGCATAATTCATGGCAATACTGGCTGAAGGAGTCTTAAGCATTCTAGTCCCCTGCAAAGTAACTTTTCCAAGCTATCATTTATGGGCAAACGAAGCAAGGCTTAGTTTTAAAATTCTAGAGAAGCCTGTGTTATCATTTCATTTTTTTTTTTTTTGCATTCATGGATGACATTTTTTTTCAGCTAAAAGAGTCAGCTAACATTACCCAATTTTGGCATGACTTGATTCCAAAACTGTACTCATGTTCTTTCGGAAATGGAATGGCAGTCCTCCTCCCCTCCTTTTGGAAAGGCACATATCATGTCTGGGTTGCATTTGTAAAAAAACAAGAAAAGAAAAAAGCCCTGATTCATCTTAGAAATGAGGGATCTTAAAAGAACAGTCTTATGTTCCCCCCATGAAGTGGTGGAGGGGAAAAAAAACAAGTGGAGCGTGGACTTGAAAAGTAGCTTCCCTTTAATTGAGTGGTGTTGAATGTCAAACAGTCAATCTTCCATTGATCTTTCATCTATGTAGAATATTCTCTGTTTGCTTTTGATAGGCAGTGAATAACCACATCAGCTGTGGGTGGGCTTGTTCCAGCCTGGCATAAGCAAGGCCCAATTAAGAGGGAACTGTCTTATATTTCACTCATGGTTTTGTTTTGGCTTTTATTTTATTTTCATTTATTTATTCATTTGTTTGTTTGTGTATTTATGGTCCTTTGTGGCAGCCTTTCTGTGTGGTGATTTCTGCAAACCTTGCTGCTTCCTCTGCAAAGGCGAATGTGGATTATTATTTTTTTTACAGTTGAAGGCATACCATCCCTGGGGTTGCAGATAAGCAATACTGGGGAGAAAATTCATTCTTGGTTGAATTTTTGGGAAGCTGCTCCCAGGTAGAGTTCAGGTTGTTGTTAGGTGCCTCCAAGTCAACTCCAGTTTATGGGAACCCTTTTCTAGGGTTCTCTTGGCCAGATTTCTCCAAAAGAGGTTTGCACCGCATACCATCCAATTGTCCTGATTTGGCAGGGACAGCCCCAGTTTTAATCCTCTGCCATCCCACTTTTTTCAGCTGTTTTTAAAATGTCCCAGTTTTGCTCTTCTCCTCACACTTTCTTTTCTTTTTCTTTTTCTTTTTCTTTTTCTTTTCTTTTTTCCTTTGGTCCTCAGCTTAGTCCAATTGCTGCAAATGAAGTGCAAAGTGCAAAAGTACCGTAGTTTGCACTCAGCTCAGCAGTAGGGAGAGGACGAGAGGGGAGGCGAAGAATTTTGGCGTTTCCAGTAGGCTCAGGGAAAAGCAAACTAGTGCAGTCTTTCCTAGCTTGTGCGTTCTTCCTCATTCATAAGGAAGAACACGCAAGCTTGTGCGTGTTGGGGCATAGAAAGACGTGCTGTGTCCCCCACGACCACCTGCAGAGTTGTTCCACATCGACAGGATGCCAAGGAGAAGGTTTCTGGAGAAACTTCTGCAAAAGACTTCAGGCTGAGAAGGAAAAATTCCTTCCCTCCAGCACACTGCCTTGAGCTCTGGCTTGCCAAATAAAGACAGCAACAAGGCCAGCCTTCACTCAACTTGAGCGCTTTAATCTTTGTTTGCAGTATATTTACAATATATATACAGAGTATAGGACAGCCATCTCTAATACTCACAAATCTCTCTCAAACCAACAAACTGCTTCGCCAACCACCATTCACAACAAACCCACTCTGGAGATAATTCCCATCTCCTTTTTATAGGTAGTTAAACAATGCCTGTTACATCAGTCATCTCAAATGTGCATACTCTCAAGTGCTGACTCACACACACACCTGCCACTGGAGCTTAACTACTTTCATTTCTAAGCTTACAGCTCCATCTTGTGGCCACATCCATGTCATTTCCTGACAGTGCGTTCTTCATTCATTCGTGTAGGAGTAAAGTCAGAAAAGCTAAAGTGCAGAATGAGCTCAGGCTTGCTAGAGAGGTTAAGAACAATAAAAAGGGTTTCTTGGGGTATGTCCGCAGCAAAAGGAGGAAGAAGGAAATGGTAGGGCCACTATGCGGAGAAGATGGCAAAATGCTAACAGGGGACAGAGAAAAGGCAGAATTACTCAACACCTTCTTTGCCTCAGTGTTTTCAGAAAAGGTAAAGGGGGACCAACCTGAGGATAAAAGTACAGAAGACACAACAGGGGAAATCCAGCACAGAATAAGCAAAGAGATAGTACAGGAATACCTTCTTAAACTAAATGAATTTAAATCTCCAGGACCAGCTGAACTACATCCAAGAGTATTAAAAGAGCTGGCAAATATAATCTCAGAGCTATTGGCAATAATCTTTGAGAACTCCTGGAGAACAGGAGAAGTCCCAGCAGACTGGAGGAGGGCAAACGTTGTCCCCATCTTCAAAAAAGGGAAAAAAGAGGATCCCAACAATTATTGTCCAGTTAGTCTGACATCAATACCAGGGAAGATTCTAGAGCAGATCATTAAACAGAGAGTCTGTGAATATTTAGAAGGCAATGCCATAATCACAAAAAGTCAACATGGGTTTCAGAGAAACAAGTCATGCCAGACTAATCTGATCTCTTTTTTTTTGATAAAATTACCAGCTTGGTAGATGAAGGGAACACTGTGGACATCGCATACCTTGATTTCAGTAAGGCCTTTGACAAGGTTCCCCATGACATTCTTGCAAACAAGCTTGTAAAATGTGGGCTAGACAAGTTAACTGTTCAATGGATTTGTAATTGGTTGACACGCCGCCGAACCCAAAGGGTGCTCAGTAGTGGCTCTTCTTTGTCTTGGAAAGATGTGACCAGTGGGGTGCCACAAGGTTCTGTCCTGGGCCCAGTGCTATTCAACATCTTTATCAATGACTTGGATGAGGGAATTAGGGTCATACTTATCAAATTTGCATATGACACCAAATTAGGAGGAGTAGCTAATACCCTGGAGGACAGGATCAAAATTCAGAATGACCTGGATAGACTGGAGAGCTGGGCCAAAGCTAACAAAATGAAATTCAATACGGAGAATTGTAAGGTACTGCACTTACGGCGAAAAAATGAAATGCATAGATATAGGATGGGGGAGACCTGGCTGAATGAGAGTACGTGCGAAAGGGATCTAGGAGTCCTAGTGGACCACAAGTTGAACATGAGTCAACAGTGTGATGCGGCAGCTAAAAAGGCCAATGCGATTTTGGGCTGCATCAATAGAAGTATAGTGTCCAGATCAAGGGAAGTAATAGTGCCGCTCTATTCTGCCTTGGTCAGACCTCACCTAGAATACTGTGTCCAGTTCTGGGCACCACAATTCAAAAAGGATATGGACAAATTGGTGTGTGTCCAAAGAAGGGTGACTAAAATGGTGAAAGGTCTGGAAACGATGCCTTATGAGGAGAGACTTAGGGAGCTGGGTATGTTTAGCCTGGAAAAAAGACGGTTAAGAGGCGATATGATAGCCCTGTTTAAGTATTTGAAGGGGTTTCACATTGAGTATGGAGCAGGCTTGTTTTCTGCTGCTCCAGAGACTGGGACACGGAGCAATGGATGCAAGCTCCAGGAACAGAGATTCTACCTCAACATGAGGAAGAACTTTTTGACAGTAAGAGCTGTTCAGCAGTGGAACATACTCCCTCGGAGCGTGGTGGGGTCTCCTTCCTTGGAGGTCTTTAAACAGAGGCTGGATGGCCATCTGTTGGGGATGCTTTGATCATGATTTCCTACATGGCAGGGGGTTGGACTGGATGGCCCTTGTGGTCTCTTCCAACTCTGCAATTCTATGATTCTATGATTTTATGATAACTTTTGTCATCTCGACCACACTCCAACGTCACTTGGCCATACATGTTTCAGTTTTCATCTGTGAAATGTTGGAGGATATGCAATTGCCATCTTCTCTAAGGCTGAGAGATTACAGCTTGCCCAAAAGTCACCCAGCGGTTTTCCTTGGCTGGGTTGGGATTTGAACTCTGGTCTTCCGGAGTCCTAATCCAATAAAGTACAACCCCCATATCTGGGGGGGATTTGTTCTCAGGCTTACCGTGGACACTGGAAAGCATGGATAATAGTGGACCCTATTAAAATGAATGACTTCCAGCCCAGGCATAACATAGAATCGCACTAGAGGACTTAGGACTTTATCAGATGCAGAAAATATGGCATCATAACAATGCCTAATGACCGCGAAAGGGGGCCTATACTGCATGACTTCGTGCTTTGGCGTTTTTAAGTAGTTAATAAGGGGTTCCTTTTTATTGACGGCCCAAGCCATCAATAGATCTGCTGTAGCGTTTTGTTTGCGGTTTTGCTGGCGTTTGACTGAGCTCTCGTGATTACAGCATTAATTGTCAGAATACTTCCAGGTGAGATCGTGAAAACCAGGTAGGGGTTGCTTTTTTTATGAAACCCCCGGTTCACTTTTAAGTTTAAAAGTGTGTTTCTGTGCTTGTGTCTACATTTCGTGTTTTCGTTTTGATGTATTTTTTAAAATTACCATGCTCTTG
Source organism: Gambelia wislizenii (assembly GCA_030847615.1). NCBI lineage: Eukaryota > Metazoa > Chordata > Lepidosauria > Squamata > Crotaphytidae > Gambelia > Gambelia wislizenii. The sequence continues at coordinate 5,215,245 of JAUMIR010000012.1, forward strand.
TCTGATCAGAATTAAACAGAGCTCCGTTCATGCTCTGTCAATGCTGGGGATGCCTTTGAATGCTGCTGAAAGTAAGGTCTGGTAGAAAGGGTTCTTTTGCCAGCAGAAAAACGGTTTAAAATATGCCGGCAAAAGAACGTTTCAGGAGGCTTGTCTGACAAAGTCCTCAGAGATTCCTAGGAAGAACACCTCTCTAGGAATCTCTAGGTCCTCCAGTGTGACTCTATGGTCAACTTCCAGCAGAAGTATACCATAGAATCATGCTGGAGGACCTAGAAAATGCCTAGAGAGGCCATAGTTTTTGGACACGGGTAAATGAATGCACAAATATAGGGGTTGCACTGTACTCAAACCACTACAGTGTACTGGTTCTTATGCTGTGCTCTCACCATGAGAAAAGAACTACATAAACATTGGCAAATAGAGTTATATCACAGGCCTGGAGATTTCACCGCCAGAACCTGAGACTTAAGGATGACCCTCACCCTTGAGATGTCACAAGGGGGAAGACATAGGTGATGATAGAAGGGTGATGCTACAAGGGGCAACCCTGGAGATGTCATTATTCAGGATACATTGAGCATCAGCCACAGTTGTGCAGATGCCATTCAAAGAAAAAAGTCACGTCTATGGACTTTATCAGACAAGCCTCTGTGATCGTTCCTTTGCTGGCATATTTTGTACCATTTTTATGCTGGCAAAACAACCTCCCCCACCAGACCTACCTTGTTTCTCTGTGAATAGGCATCCTCAGCATTGATCGAGAGCCAATGGAGCTCCATTCACTTCCTGGTTTGAGATCTCTCCGATTCTCGTGAGAAGATGCGAGTGCAGCAAATTTGAAAAATAAACCAAAGGAAACACTCAAGAAGTACACACAAGCACAGAAGCACACTTTTAAAAGTTAAAAGGACACCGGGGAGGTTCATAAAAAGAGAGCCCCCTACCTGGCTGTCGCAATCTCACCTGGAAGTGTTCTGTCATTGATGCAGCATTCACGTGAGCGCACTAGTACAAGGTTTCAAATGCTGGCAACACCAGCAAAAAAGCACCACGGGAGATCCATTGATGGCTTGGCTTGTGGCTTCTGGACATTACAAGATCACGAAAGGACAGCGTCATATGATATCTGTGCCCTTTCATGTTAATTAGGTGTCTTTATGATGCCATATTTTCCTGATCTGATAAAGTTCTATGCAAGAAGGAACATATATTTACACATAGTTTTTGAGGCAGTGCTCTCACCGTAAGAATCTTCCCCCTTGCCTGGAGACACAGAACAGCGGGCCAGGCCCTGAGATATGGGAACTCCATCAGTGATTGAGAATCAAGCAAGCAGGTGGTAGAGCGCAAGCTCACTGTGAAATGCAGATCCCTATCAACGCAAACTCTCAACGTTTTTATATTTCTCCCCCTCCCTCAACATAATCCAAAGCTGTCCAGCTGTGGTTGATAAGTACCAATCTATTGCTGTGGAAGCTGGTGATTCCAATGCCCTTAAAAAAGTAATGATAGCTAATCTAGCAACGGGGGGTCCAGGAGCAGCTCTGTGTTACTGAGACATTAAGAAAGATACTGTAAGTTTGCAAGAGAAAAACATACTAGAGCAACATTCTTCTAGGAGCCCATTATGTTCTTCTGTTTCTCAGGGTGGCACAAGGGTGGACGATTGCACTAACTGTCATTCTCCTAGATGCTCATTTGCAGTACTTATTTTCCAGCGTGCCCAAGTGGTATTGTTGCTAGATTGTCTGAGGGCGAGATGGTAGTAGATGGCTTGTAATTTTAACCATTCTGGATCTGCAAGACTTTGCTTCTGTCCTTCCACAGAGCTGATGTTTCTAGATATAGTATATAACTCAGGGGTGGACAAAGTGTAGCACATGCAGACCCTGCAGGGCTGTTGTGGGGGCCCTCAGGACTCCCCAGGGTCAAAAGATGGGGGGGGGGAATAAACAATTGCACCAAGATGCCTTTATGGGGCTTCAGGGTATTTTCACCATGTTTGGGGGCGGGCTGGAATATTTTATGCTCAGGAGAGGCTTTTTTCTTAAAACAGGGTATGAATAGGAAGTGATTTCTGGTCATAGAATCATAGAGTTGGAAGAGACCCCAAGGGCCATCCAGTCCAACCCCCTTCTGCCATGCAGGAATAAACAATCAAAGCACTCCTGATAGATGGCCATCCAGGCTCTGTTTCAAAACCTCCAAAGAAGGAGACTCCACCACACTCCCAGGCAGCACATTCCACTGCCACTCTTACTGTCAGGAACTTCTTGCTCATGTTTAGATGGAATCTCTTTTCCTATAGTTTGAGTCCATTGCTCTGTGTCCTTGTCTCTTGGAGCAGCAGAAAACAAGCTTGCTCCATCCTCAGTATGACATCCCTTCAAATATTGAAACATGGCTATGATGTCACTTGGTATTGCTTGAAACCCTAGGTCTACAATGGCCCAGGAGGCCAAAAAAAAAAAAAACAGCAAAATTCCCCCACATTCCCTAGAAGGCATTTAGAGAGAAAAGGGGGAGAGATTTTTGCAAGAGGGTACAGTGTGAAGGTGTGACCCCCAAGATCTCTTGGGGGGCAATGTGGCCCCCTCGCATCCCACAGTTGCCCACCCCTGCTCTAGCTGTATCTGAGCAAGATGGAGGAAATGGTTTCAAACTTTTCTCAAGAAGTCAGGAGTGGGGAATCATGGTGGCTCTCTAGATCTTATTGGACTGCAACTCCCAGCGTTCCTCACCATTGGCTCTACTGGCTAGGGCTGCTTGGAGTTGTAGCCCACTGACATCTGGAGGATCACCACAGTTTCCTACCCCTATGTGGGAATTTTGATGTTGGAAATAACATTCTGAAATGCATGTGCATGCACCTGTGTGTATGTGTGCATAAGAGAACGTGTGACAATGTGTATGTGCATTTGTTGTTGTTGTGTGCATAAGTTGCTTCTAACTTATGGTGACCCTAAAATGAACATACCACAGGGTTTTTTTGGCAGGATTTGTTCAGAGGGGAGGGTTGCCTTCGCCTTCCTGTGAGGCAGAGAGAGTGTGACTTGTACAAGGTCACCCAGCAGGCTTCCATGGGTGAGCAAGGATTCGAACTCAGGTCATGCTGGCTCTCATATGTGAGTGTGTGTGTGTATGCATAACAGGTGAATAAAACAAATGAACAGCACTGTTTCCAGGTGGAACCTGGATGCTAAAAGAATACAGTCAGCCATAAAATTAAAATAGGTTTAATGTAATGATTAAAAATAGGTATTTGCATGTTGCCCTATTTATACAAATGCCTGTTTTCAATCATTTCATTGAATCAGTGTGTGTGTGTGTGTGTGTGTGCATTTGATTTGCCAAAAGCTGTGAGATTCTTGGAGTACAAAGGCAAAGGCAACACAAATAAAGAAAGTTTTAACTTTTTATTAGATAGCAGGGAAGGGAAGGGAGGGTGATTGAGAAAGCTGACAGAGCAAAGAACTTCCATTCTCTTGAGCTCCAAACAAGCAACAGCAGAAAGGTTCCAGTGGGCCAACAGTTCCGCAGCACTGCCGTTGTCAAAATCTGTGTTAAAGCCTTCTAGTCACAGTCTAGAGGGCTGTTTTTATAGAAGTCTCCTTGGCTTCCTTCAGGGGTGTAGTGGGACCATTTTCACTGGGAGGGCAGAGCCAAGAATTGAGGCAGAAGACTTTGGGCATCAGTCACTGTAAAAGAGGTTTCAGTGGGGAAAGGTTTTTATAAGTAGTGACAAAAATATCACCCAATTAATGCATTTTAAAGAAAGTATAACAGAATCATTGAGTTGGAAGAGACCACAAGGGCCATCCACTCCAACCCCCTGCCCTGCGGGACTACCCAATCAAAGCACTCCCGACAGCCGGCCATCCAGCCTCTGTTTTAAAATGTCCAAAGAAGGAGATTCCACCATACTCCCAGGCAGCACATTCAACTATTGAATAGCTCTTACTGTCAGCAAGTTCTTCCTAATGTTTAGGTGGAATCTCTTTTCCTGTAATTTGAGCCCATTGCTCTGTGTCCTAGTCTCTGGAGCAGCAGAAAACAAGCCTGCTCTATCCTCAATATGACATCCCTTCAAATATTTAAATATGGCTATCATGTCCCCTCTTAACCTTCTCTTCCCCAGGCCAAACATGTCCAGCTCCCTAGGCTGCTCCTCATAGGGCATGGCTTCCAGACGTTTTACCATTTTGATCACCCTTCTCTGGACACACTCCAACTTGTCAACATCCTTCTTGAACTGTGGTGCCCAGAAATGGACAAATATGTTACATTCAAATATGTTGCATTTAAAAAAACAAGACTTCCAAATGGGCTTTCCTCTGACAAAACACCGCATGCCAATCTGGTGTCAGCACATGTGTCAAAGTGGAGAATGAATTTTCTCACACAGCTGTAGCTGCACCAAAGGTGAGTCCTGCAGCATACAAACTGTACATGTGAGGAAAGGCTACCTTGTACATTGTTTTAGTAAATTCATGAAGTCTTAAGTCCCGTTCACACCACATAATTGTGACAATATTACTCCACGTTGACCGCCATGGTTCCCTCCTATGGAATCCTAGCATTTGTAGTTTAGGGAGGCATCAGAGCTCTCTGCCAGAGAATCCTAAATGACCCTCCCTAAAGTGCCAGTCCAAAGATACTATGGGATGGAACCATGGCAGTTAAAATGGAATAATAGCACTATAATTCTGTAGTATGAATAGGCCCTTAGGTTGGAATTTGCAGAATTCCACTATATCATTTTGGGGAAGGGAAGCCTAAACTATATTTCTAAATGCTCAAGTGCAATGCCAGAAATCTGGGGACAGAAGGAAAATGGGACAGAAATCCCCCCCATCATTATATCCCAGCCCTCCATGCATGCAAATTTGCACACACATCTTAATTAATTGCACCTGGTTTGGTGGTCTAACTCCAGACCCTTAGCAATATTTATGAAAACTTTCATAGCTCATCAGTGACTTGTTAGTGGCAGCTGTCTTGCCTAGCCAGCTGCTCCCAGATTTCAAGGCTGTGCCATCCTCCTTCATGCAAATCCAGCAGGGAAGCAAGCCCATCTTGTCGGAAATCTCGAGGCCTGAACATAGAGGGGAATTCAGTATGCCAGTCTCTCTCCTCACTGCAGTGTCTCCCAGCCATTTCTCAGGCAGCATATTTACATATTACATTGGACGTTCCCTGCCCCGCTGAGCTGTGTGTCCTTTGAGGCTACCACACACATCAGGACTTCCTTGGTGATGGCACCCTGAATCATGGAATCATAGAGCTAGAAGAGGCCACAAGGGCCATCTAGTCCAGTCCCCTGCCATGCAGGAGTACCCAATCAAAGCACACCTGACAGATGGTAGTCCAGCCTCTGTTTAAAAACCTCCAAAGATACAGACTCCACCACACACTGAGAGAGCACATTCCACTGTCAAACAGCTCTCACTGTTAGGAAGTTCTTCCTAATGTTTAGGTGGAATCTTTTTTCCTGTCATTTGAGTCCATTGCTCTGTGTCATAGTCTCTGGAGCAGCAGAAAACAAGCTTGCTCCATCCTCAGTATGACATCCCTTCAAATATTGAAACATGGCTATCATGTCACCACTTAACCTTCTCTTCTCCAGGCTAAATATACCCCTAAGCCGCTCCTCTTAGGGCATAATGGCTTCTAGACCTCCCACCATTTTGGTTGCCCTCCTCTGGACATGTTCCAACTTCTCAATATCCCTGGCTGTTGAACATTCTTTTGTTAGAGATCTGGTTGCCCCCCGACCCTCTTGTCTTTCAGGCGCCAGTTAAAAACATCCTACATCACAGCCTATATTTTGTAAATTGAGGAAAGTACATTGCAGAAATGCAATAAAATTTGCTAGGGAAATGTGGAGTTGCGCATCTGGGGACTAGAAAGATGCTTCAGTGCACATAATGCACTTCTGATGCATATTGGGTGCTTCTGATATGCATTGTGCAATTCTGCTGTATATTGGGTGCTTCTGTTGTGCTCTGGCACATCTTAGCCAATGTCCAGGCACATCAGGGAGCACCCAGATGTACACCACTGTGCATTGGGCCATGGTGCATGTGTCACTCCACCATTGTGCAACGAATATCCATCCTCAAGGTCAATATGGACTTTGCGCAACTCCTCAATTCAATTTTGTGCATGCATAAGGCTGCTTACGAAGATGCAAGCCCCAAGCAGAATACCAGCCATCTTTATTTGTAGCAGCTTTGAAGGATAAGCACGAATTTGCCTTCTCACCTATCATGGCTTGCTTGTCTTGCTTCGGTTGTATTGTACCAGACAGTTTTAATGTATTACTTTAAGATATTTGGAATCAGAGATTTTAGCAGTAGCAATTGTGACTCCCGTGCCAGCTATCCAAGGTGCTGATCCTAGTTTTCTAATAGGATTCAGGACTTTGGATAGCACCTTTCAAATCCAAGCTAAGACCTGGAGTGAATTCATCAGCACACTGGCATAGAAGCTACCAGCCACCATTGGATTTTAGATATCTGTAGTTTTTAATTGTGTGTTTTTATGTAATTGGTCAAATCAGGGTTTATTGCATACCATATGATTCTATATGATATGGTACAATTCATCCAGATCTGTAGCTACTTGCATTCACAGATCCAAGCGACAAGCCTTAAATGACCCAAAGCAATAAGAATGAAAAATGTACAACCTGTACAAATCAGGTTGGATAGCTGCAATATGTATAACAATATGATTGCAGTTGTAATATGTATAACAATTGGTTAAAAAAAAACATAGATAGCTGTTGAGTAACTTTGTTGTTGCTGTTGTTGTGTGCCTTCAAGTCATTTCTGACTTATGGTGACCCTAAAGTGACCCTCTCATGGGGTTTTCTGAGGCTAAGAGATTGTGACTTGCCCAAGGTCACCCACTCAGTTTCCATAGTTAAGCGGTGATTTGAACCCTGGTCTCCAGTGTCGTAGTCCAATGCTCAGACTTCTATGCCATGCTGAATCCTAGTCCAGTAACATAAGAACAGTATATTCCTAGTCTTTCCTTTGAGCACCCTGATGTACTGACCAAACCAGGAGGGATAAAATGATATCTGAAATGATTATACATGCTATAATACATCACAGAAGTACATGAGTCACAGTTTCGGGGGATTCCTGTCTTACCTGAGCACGGGCTGTGCTGAAAAGGAGTTCTCACAAAGCTGCCCTGGAGTGTTGTTGAGAGCAGAGAATTGAGTCTCCCATGAATAAAATGCTCTAAGCACTTGAATGTTCTTAAGGGAGATCAAATGGAATGGTGAAAAACTGTAACCAGCTAGGACTCCATGAGCCAGGATGCTGGGAGGGAGAGAAGAACAGGATCTGTTGGCCAAAGCATACAAATCTTGTTGCTCAATAACGTATAATTGGCGGTAAGGAGAGTTGCCAACTGTCGGGTGTCTACCAAAGTCTTAGGAAATTAGGTTTCTTTGGGCCTCCAGGTAGGGCAGAAGTGGGCAACATATAACCCTGGCATGACACATGGCCTGCCATGGATGTCTTTGTGGCCCTCGTCTACTCAAGATTTCCAGACCAGCATTTTTCTCAAATTTTTGAAAAGGTGGAACTTCAGCCTCTGAGCCCTTACTTTGCTTTCCACAAACCCTATAACCATTGCCAAGGCATATGGCTGCATATCTCACGTAATTTGGAGCCTCCAGAAAATATAACTGCGTACGTGCACACACACACACACACACACACACACCAAAAGTTCTTGAACTTTCCCCTGAACAAGGCTGGCTAACAGCAACCGGAACAAGGTGCCTGAACAAAGTCGGCTAACTCAGTCCAAAATGCTTATAGATAGTGCAGCCATCTTGAGTGGCATAGAAGTGATCAAGTGTAGCTGAATTACAAGTGACAGATCGAAGCACATGTTTATAATGTTTTCACTATGTGATGATGAAAATAGATCCTTAAATACTTAACTCCTTTAACCTGTTCCAAAGGGTTAGCTGTCCTGAGCTCCCCAAAAATGAACAGGGCATAAACTGGAAGGAGGAGGTGGAAGCAGAGGTGGCAGTGGAGGAGGAGGGTTGATGGCACCTTACAGAACAGAAAAGTACAGATTCCTGCTCTAAGGAACTTCCAATCCCAAATTTAACAGAGGCAGAATGACTGGAAGGAGAAGCACGTGCCTGACAGTGTAGCTTTTGAGCCAAGAACTCAGCTACAAAACTTGGGGGAAATGCAAAACCCAAACAAATCCAGACCAGCAGTAGTTGGTGTCTTTTGTGCTGTGAATTTGCTCTAGGTTTTAGAGGAGGTTACAGGAGTTGTCCATGGTGCTGAACCTATTTGGGCAGAGGGTTCGGTGCCTTGGATAGCTCCCTTAAAGTCTAGATTAAAACCCAAAGTGGATTCACTGTTCCACTAACATGGAAGCTCCCAAACCTCTCTGACCCACATACTAGTCTTGGAGGTATGGGTGACAGCTGTTCACATCAGGGCTTGCAAAAAACAAATTCCTCATCCCTCTTTGCTCCTGTATCCTTGGTTTATTCTTCAGTCCTACCTCCTGGTTTTCTCCATAGTGTTGTTTCCCCGTTTGTACTTATTTTAAAAACCTTCCATGGCCTTAAAAATCACACTACCCCACTTTATCTCTAGGAAGATAAGCTTGGACCTGCCTCCCTGAATACCTGTGTGAAGTCTCCTTCCTTCCTTCCTTCCTTCCTTCCTTCCTTCCTTCCTTCCTTCCTTCCTATAAATACTCAGAATTCATGTTTTCTCCACAGGCTTGAGCAATACGATCTCCCCTAGTTTCCATGCCCTAGTGAATGGTGGGTAAAATCATACCCTCTGCCTGCTCCAATTTGGCAGGGACAGCCACAGTTCATCCTCTGTTGTCCAACCTTTTTAAGCCATTTTAAAAATGTCCCAGTTTCTCTCTCTGCCTTCCACTTTCCTCCTTTGTCAGTTGCTGCAAACTGAGTTCAGAGCAAAGCAGTTTGCACTCAGCTCAGCAGGGGAGTAGAAGGGAAGGGGAATTGGCAAAATCTTGCCCTTCCCAATGGGCTCAGGCAAAAACAAACTGCTACAGCATCACCTAGCTTATCTGCTCTTCTTCATTAATAACATTTGCCCTCTTGACCACACTCTGATGTTGCTTGGCTGTACGTATCCTGGTTTTCATTGGGAAATGACCAGGGTATGGTTGTGTGACATACAGTCTGTCCAAGATATGTTCTCTATGGTAGCCTGCCACTTTCCAGTCTGATAGAGCATGCTATTCCATCAGTAGCCTTGAAGAAAAATTCAGCAGCTGGTCTGGTCAGCTTCCATACCTGGAATGGGAGTGGACACCATCTTGTTCTTGAGCAGCCATATGTCTTGGGATGCTCCTGACAGTAAGAAGATATATTTTTAAAAGATGATGTCATTCTATTGCACGTTTAGACTAGGCTTTTGTCAATCTGGAGTACAACCAGCACTTGAGAAAGTTCCTTAACTTTGCACTCAAATTCCCAGAATCCCCCAGGCAGCATGGTTGGTGGACATGCTGGCTGATGGAATTGGGATGTGATAACCCAAAAGCTCTGACTGTGACCCAATACTGGAAGAGCAACCAAGGCAGTATTGGGAACGAGCAATGTAAGTATTGCAAAAACAACTAATATGGGTTGCTTTTTTTAAAAAAAAAGGACACATGCTGTTTCCTATAAACCGTCAGTATAATTGAATGTGAAATTAAGAGGGGGAGAAATTACAGAGACGTTCTAGTAACAACTGCAAACAACAACAACAAAAAATGGGTCAGAATGCATCAGAGAACTGGTTCAATCCAAAACAGTTCTTCTGTTCAAAATTATTCATTCAGTCCTGATTGCCCAGCTCGGTGCTATTGTTGAGATGGCAGTGTGGTACCTTTGTGAAGTGTGGTTAAGTCCAGGGAAAGTGAATGCAAAAATTACTTTGTGCTCATCAGCTCTGCTCCCTTTGTGCTCTGAGGATTATACGTCTCTTTAGTTTAGTGACAGAAATAAGTTTGGCAGCTTTTAACATCTGTTATTACTGCCTGGGCTCATGTAGCGAAGGCTGAATACGGCACAATCTCTTTTCCTGAAGCAGAATACGTGCCAGCAGCAAAATCCTTATCGGGTGCATCTCTCAGCGACTGATGGGAGGCTTATGGGGTTGACACTATTGTCAAGGAGAAACCATATGAATCAGGAACGTTTTTATCCTCATAGGAGAAAACTGTTTCCATATCTATAATGCACCAGATGTGGGTTTGTCCAAGATCTAGTAAATTTTCAATAGAGACTGTCAAATGAAAGCATTCCTCCCCATATATTAGAAAGAGCTACACCTTTTTTTAGACTGCAACTCCCAGAACTCCCCAGCCATAATTTTTCAGAGATCTACTCCTTATTCACACAGACACAACCCTAATCCATATTTTTTAAAAGAAGAATTCAAAGATATAGCCATGTTAGCCTGAATCAGTATGCAAAGGGAACTTATAGCAGCTTTGAAACTAAGTGAGAGAAAGATGTTGGTTAGGAGAAGCTTTCATAGACTTAAGTCTGCTTTGTCAGATGCATGGAGTGAAGTGCATAGGAACAGACCTTTATGAACAGGCTATATGTGTGAATAGCTATAGAAATGCAAAACCTGTGGGTATAGTGATGAGGTGATAACTAGTTCAGTTTTGGGGGACAACGGCTGGAGTAAAGATGTTACCTAAAGCCAAGGTAAGTAGATAACCCTATGAATGGTGGAGGGAGTTACTGCAATGTAGTGCCATGCTGGCTGGGAACCAAAAAGGAGATGTGATAAACTGGCCAAGAGAGCTGTCATGAGGCTGGGGTGCTAACTAGTGTTAGAATATGTGTAGTGTGCCAAGAAACCATTGTCTTTGTTTAAGCCACTGTTGATGGACTTGGGTTTGTGGATATATCCCAATCCTTCTCTTTCTCTTTCCAATCTTCCTTTGTAGTTTTTTGTTCAAGGAGTGCTGTTCTGAGGTCCAAGATGGAATGCCCAGGAAGATGCTTTTGTGTATTCCCGTTCCTAATGTCTGATATCCTCTGGCACAGAGACTGACCTGTTCGCCCAATGTAGAGTGCTGAAGAGCAGTGTTGACAAAGGGTGGCATATGTCACATTAGAGGATGAGCAAGTGCCTTTGCAATTGTGGATGATGTGATTAGGGTCTGTGATGACATTTCCCAAGTAGCTGTCTCTGCAGAATTGGCATCTGGGTTTGTGGCAAGGTCTTGTACCCATCTCCTCATCCATATTGCATGTCCGCCTGTAGATAAGTAACTGAGATTGGGAGGCTATCTGTAGGCAAGTAAAGGCCTGCCACCAAGAGCCCTTGTGAAGGTAGTATTGTTGTCCACAATGGGTTGTCATTCGCTGATGATAAGTCTGTATGGTCTCAGTTGGGAGCTGTATGTGACTACTAGTGAGGTTCTGCCATTTCCTGTCTATAGTCTCTTCTGTAATAGATTAGTTCTGGGTACAAGTCTTGCTTTATTGATGTGGGTTGTAGTTGTTGTTTACTTCATATGGTGGGTACTGTAGCTTGAGGAATGCATGTTATAATTCTGTGTGTTTGGCAGCTGAGCAGATGAAGTTGTATCAGAGGGCTTGGCTGTAAACTATGGTTTGGTAGTGTGTTCAGGGTGGAAACTAGAGGTATGTACGTACATGTAGCAGTCAGTGTGTTCATGATATAGTGTGGTGCTTAGATGTCTATTGTGTAGCTGCACAATGGTGTCCAGAAGTGAACTTGTTCTGTTTATAGTTCCAAGCTGAGATTCATGGTAGGGTAGAAGTTGTTGAAATACTGGTGGACTGTCATGAGTGCGTCCCTCCAGGAGCCCAAATTATGAAGATATCATCAATGTATCTCACAGGTAGAGGTGAGGTTTCTGGGTGCAGGAATTAAGGAAGTGTTGTTCTAGTGGCAGACCTTGGTGGCAAGGCCTGTTATGGTCCCATCTGGAATGATGTTCCTGACAGCTTGTAGTCCATCCTTGTGTGGGATGATGGTATATTGGGATTCCACATCCATAGTGGCTAAGCTGGTGTTCCCTGGGAGGTTGTGGATGGACTGTATTTTCTGCAAGAAATCAGTAGCATCCTTCACATCACTGGTTGCATTGGTGGCACCGATTTGTTTGCAAGCACAATTCAAAGTGCTGGTCATGATCTATAAAGCCCTATACAGCTTGGGTCCAGACTATTTGAAAGACCATATCTCCCAATACAAACCTGCCAGAATTTTAATATCATCAGGGGAAGGCTTTCTCTCATTACAGGCTGATCTGGTGTGGACACGAGCCTTTTCAGTGGCTTCTCCCACCTTCTGGAACTCCCTTCCATGGGAGGCTAGGCTGGCCCCCTCCCTGCTTTCCTTTCGCTGGCAGGCAAAGACATTTTTATACCAGCAGGCTTTGAATACATAGCTGGGCTTATGAGGGCTTTTCTTGGGGTGTGGTTTTTTTTTATGTTTTTTATTTTTAATGTATTTATTTTCAATCTTTTAACTTGTATATGTTTTATGTAATTTTAGATTTTTATACTGTGGTGTTTTAAATGGTTTTAAAATGTATTTTATATGGCATTTTGTAGCTGCCTTGGGTCCCTTCCAGGAGAAAGGCAGCATATAAATAAAATAAAATAAAATGTGGTCTAAGGATATTGCCCATCTATCCAGAGGCACCAACTGTTAGTGCACAATGCTTGAGACAAATGGCAGTCCAGAGTTGCCCTGTTTATGTAGACTATGCCTAGTCAAGGCAGCTGGCACAGGTGAATTCAGATTTGGTTCTGCACCTCCATGGGAAATTCCCTGAGTAGTCCGTGTAATTCCTCCTGGTATTCATCTGTGGGATTGTTAGATAGGACTCTGTAAAAGGTAGTGTTGGAGAGTTGCCTCTCAGCCTCCTGTGTGTAGTCACATTTGTCCATGATGGCTACAGCTCCTTCTTTGTCAGCCTCTTTGATGACACTATTAGGATTGTTCCTGAGACTGTGCATAACACCTTGTTTCTTGCAGTTGAGATTGTGTGGTAAATGACTTCTCGTATTGATTATTTTTGTCTGGGCACAGCAGCAGAAGCCTTCTATGTAGAAGTCTTGTTCTGTGTGCCAACCATCAGGAGGAGGCCATGTGGAGATCTTCCTTTTATGACTCTGAGAGGTAGTGTGCTGTATATTGGTGCAGTGTCTATTGTTGTGTTGTGGAGACAGGGGAAATCCCTGTGAGATGTTGTCCAGACTGGTGTCAGTGACTTTGAAGTATTCCTTGAGGCACAGGTGGATGAAGAAAACCCTGGAAGAAGAAAAAGTAGAAGAGGAAGAGGAGGAGGACACCGACAACCCTGCGGTTGTCTAAGGAGATTGTTAGATGGGAACAAAAAAAAGTGCTCCTGCCCCACAATCCCCTCTCCCGTCCCTGTCACAGAATAATAATGAAAACATTCACACCTACCTTGTTCACACTTGCCCCGCTACCTAGGAGTGAACCGAGCTCTAAAGGAGCTCCTTTCACTTCCTGGATTGAAATTCCAGCTGTTCGTGCAAGAAGATGAGAGCGTGGGAAATTCAAAAATAAAAAGCAAAATACATGTCAAAAAGTTAAACTAAGCACCTAAACATACTTAAAACTTTACAAGTAACCTGGGGAGAGCTCAAACAAGTGTGTCATCTACCTGGATGTCCTGATCTCACCAGGGAGTGTTCTGGCACAGACCTCCCATTGATGCGGGGATTGCGCCAGCAAAACGGGCACCTTTTCACTTGCTGTCAATTCCGTCACAGAAATGAAACGGAGGATCCATTCACAGCTTAGCCTGTTAATAACAAACAGCCCCGGTGGAACAGCAGCAGAACAGAGCATTATGAGAGGGGAACAACGTCATCTGAAAGTGAAGCCCTTTAGCAATCTTCTGGCATCGTTATAATGACATATTTAGAACGTCTGATAATCTCCTAAATTGTGAAAATACTCTTCACAGAACATGAGGAGAATACAATCTGTCCCAATGGTATCCCACATCTAATTGCCATATTGTGATGGAGGCCCCCCCCCCAAAAAAATGCCGTATACTCCACGGGAAAAGCCTTTGTGGCATTCCCTGTATTTTTTAAAAAACAGAAAGGGGAATGTGCATTCCTGCTCATTGAAACAAGCAACCGAATTGATTCACTTTCCCAATATGAGCATATGATTGGTCAGACATGTGCGGAGGGCAGAGCTTGCTAACAAGCCAAGTGTCCGGAGCTGCCATGTTGGATTTTCACCTTAGCGAATGAATGCTAAGGTGGTAAAATGACTTTTTTGGTTTGCTATTTTTGTTAAAGCGGAAGATCACTCTTTTGCACCTTGGATATTTTTTTTTAAAAAAAAGTACTGTCTGGTGTGGCAAACTGAGCTGAGTAAAAATGTGAGTAATTCACTTGCAGCCACCATCTTGATTCGCAGGGATACCCATTTGCACAGCAAATGCGGATAACTTTGCATGCCTGTGTTCTGCCATTAAAAAAAAAAAAATAGCAGCTGCTTCTATTTCCAGATTGGTTCATACTTTATTAATGATGGCTGGCATTCACTATTGCAGTTACAGATTTGGACTTGCTCTGTGTTCAGTAAGCCTACATAGTCTTACTGTAAGTCTACATAAATACCACCCTAGCCCACCTTACGAGCCATCACCCAGATCTGCTCAAAAGGTGGAGGAGATAGACCCCCATCCCACTGACATGACACCTCTCCTTGCTCTCTGGAGTCTGTGCAATCCAAGTCTTTTTGAATTGCTCTTAACATTTCAGAGACTGAAAACAGGGACATTTAAATCTCTGAAAATGCTCATAATACCCCTAATCCTCTGCGGTTACAGCTATGCAATTTTACAGTATGGATTTGCAGAGGGCTCTCTCTTAAGATGGTAATAGGTATTATTGCATTAGCTCCAGTTACTAAAGAGCACTCTATGTGTGCCCACATGCCTGTCTGTTTTATGGTAATCATGTGCATTACTTCACTCGCTTCAAATTTTTTAGTAAGGCCAAATCCTGCTGCCTTTGAGGTTTCTCCTGCTCAGTCTACCAAGCAAGGTCCTGGCCACCTGCCCCCAAAGTCCCACCTGGATGGCAACCTTGCCAATCCTCATGCCAGCAATCATTGCCCAGTCACCTAACTCCCCGCTCTATGTTGCTGAAGGCTCCCCTCCGTCTGTTGTCGGCAGCTTCTATTTACCATGCAATAGCCTGTTCTCTGTTGATTTAAAGCCCAATGTGTGTTTGTTCATTTGTTTAGTTCCAATTTCTGGGCATGGTTGTGAAAGCTGGACAGCAAAGAAAGCTTGACAGGGAGAGAATCAGCCCGTTTGAAATGTGGTACTGAAGGACAAGAGTTCTGCAGATACTGTAGACTACTAAATAGACCAATAAAGGGGTCCTTGAGCAAATCAAGCCTGAACTCTCATTAGAAATGAAGATGACTAAACTAAGGGTGCGCTAGTATGGGAAGCTATCCATGGTTTGAAGTTCACACGGAGCATGCCTGTGAATAAAGCTGGTGGCTGTGAGTGAATTACTCACGTTACTATTTTCCAAAAGCTCTCGCTGTTCCCCTTTTTTTCTCCCCTCCTCAAATCCGAGACGTAGAAGTAAACCATTGGCTTCAATATATATATATAACTTTAATGCTTGAAAATCGTACACAAGTGGCATATACATGGACCCTACATGCCAAGGGACATTACTCTAAGCCAGTGCTTCTTAAGCTGTTTGATGTGGGAATCCTTTCCCCAGTGGGCCAGGGACCAGCACCGTATTTGTGCCCATTGGCTATGACTGTTGCTTTCTTTCCTAGAAACTTGCCATGGACCCGCAGCCCGCAGCTCACAGAGTGGCAGTTGTTCACAGACCACCTCTCTGCAATATGGCATTGGCAGTGGGACAGGTGTCCTCAGAGACTGGTAGACTCTCCATCTTTGGAAATCTTTAAAGAGAGGTTGGATGAGCATATTTTAGGAGTCATTTAGGCATGTATTCCTCCATAGCAGGGGGTTGGACTAGATGTTCCTTGTAGTCCCTTCCAATTCCATGATTCTATGATTCTACAGCTGGCGTGTGTGTTGTTGTTGTTATGCGCTGTCAAGTTGGCTTCAACATAAGGCAACTCTCTGAATGAGAATGGTCCAAAAGATCCTGTTATTAACAGTTCTTGCAGACTCAGGGCCATGGATTCCTCGATGGAGTCAACCTTTCTGTCTTCCTCTTTTCCTACTGCCTTCAGTTTTACTGAGCCTTGTTATCTTTTCTAAGGTGTCGCACATACACAAAAGAGAAACCCTCCACTGCGCTTTAGCAGTGTGGACTGTCTGTGCCAGTTAGACTGTTTATTACAAATTTTTCCAATAAAACAGTCCTGCCTGATAAACCAGGACAGTGGACATTTAGGAATATGCTGTGCTACATCTGAGAAATTTTTGATGACATGGACAGTCTAGGTGAGGAGCTGGAAAGCAATCCAGAATCTAAAAGGTGAAATAAAGCAAGCAGACGCTAATGGTTAAAAAAAAAAAACACAAGATACTGAGACTGCTAAATATTAATACTAGGTATGGGTAATCTGGGGCTTAAATACCCTAAAGGTACCTCATCCTGTCTGAACTTCCAGAGCATGGGAGAAGGTGCCTTTTTGGACTGCCATTCCTAGAATCCCCAGCCAGCATAGCTGGCTGGGGGATTCTGGGAATGGCAGTCCAAAAAGAAGAACCTTCCCTAGGCCCAGAAGGACTGCCAAGGGACACCAGTGCTGTGGGCTCTATTTCAGAGGATGGCACTGGCAAAACCACCTCTGAGGATTCCTTGCCTAAGAAAACCCAATGAATGAGCTCAGCCCACATTAATACAATAAACGATAAGACACTAAACTAGGGTCTTGTCTAGATGGACGGTTTGGAGCCCTGCAGTCCATACGATGCAGGGCTTTTACCCCATTTTGCCCCTGGGCAGTCCTCACGACCCTCAGGGCAAAGCCGTTAAAATGTTTCAGCAAAATACCCAGGAAAAACTGCCTAATTTCAAGAGAACGGATCGGGCCTTGTGCATCTGAAGGCGGCAATAATGCCACTACGGTCCATCTTTGCAGCCACTGCTGGTCACATGCAGGGCTAGTCACTTGCAGGGTGCCATGGCCACGTGTTTTGGGGCCTGCTTCCTGGCTTCAGAGAGTGCCACGCACATCACGGTGGCGGCGGCACGGCATTATGGATGCCATCCTGTTTTGTGCAGGTAACAGGGGAGCAACGGGCTCGATCTGGGGCCAGAAAACACCAGCGGGAAGCCTGTGTAAATGAGCCCTAGGCTGTATTCTATACAGTTGACAGGCAACTTGAAGGCACACACACACAATACGTATCTTCACTGCTAAAATGCCATTTATTTGACTCGTATCTCATCTTTCTCCTAAAACTGGGGCTCAAGATTTCACAACAAAATTTTACTTTCTTTTTTTTTAAAGAACATATTAAAAATGCAAGAAGTCACAATGCAGTATTTAGAACAACTTATGTTGCTTCATGTCATTGTATATTTCATTCAGTTGTTTTATATATAAAACAAATGAATTAAAAGCATTGTACTTAAAAAAAATCCTACCCCATTTCTTTTTATCCTTTTGGCCCCATTAAATTCTAATCTGGTTAGTTAAGTGTAATTAATTACCAACTTGAGACATTTTAAAAAATGTTTCATAGAGATGTCAGTGGCGTTTTCCAAGCTAGGGCTAATTTACAGGCGTTGGAGTTTTGCAAAGGTCATCTGAAAAAGGTTTATGAGTCCCCAAATTCTTTTCCAGCTCAGATTAAAATCTGATGCAGAAAAGATGTCCAGACTCCACATCTCCCAGCCAGCTCTCCACTTCTAAAAAAGCATATTTTTCTATTCCCCTTCCGTGCTTACTAGGTGACAATGGGAGGCACAGTAGAAAATGATGTAAAAGAAAGTAGGTACAGATATATTTCAGTTCACAAAGCTTCTAGCAGTGAAGCTCCTTTTTACAAAGGCTTTTTAAGCCCAGCCAGACCACTTTTTCTCTTTGTCCTCTGTCTAGCTGGAAATATTCTAGCAGCATTGGCATTTGGGAGGATGGTGGAGAAGGGCTGGAGAGACACAGGACTTTATCAGACTAGCATCTAAAAATGCTGTCATTCCACTATCGAGGAAAGCGGAAACATAGTGACATTATCACACTTGTTATTACACATTATTACACACCAGTGAATAAGAAAAAAAATCACACAATTATGATGTCATGGTAGTGCAAATGGGTTCCCACTATCACACAACATCATTGTTCTTGCATGGTCCCTGTTTGCTCCAGCCGCTAATAACGCATCCCTTTTAATTAACGGGACAAACCATCAATAGCTCTCAATATTGCTCTTTTCGCAGTATTGAAGAGCATGCGAAATCATGTCCCACTGTAATTGTGAGATTACAGCTATGGAACATTACAACATAATGTTTAGGTCTGGAAACCATGCCTTATGAGGAGAGACTTAGGGAGCTGGTTATGTTTAGCCTGGGAAAAAGACGGTTAAGGGACGATATGATAGCCCTGTTTAAGTATTTGAAGGGATGTCACGCTGAGGATGGAGCAGGCTTGTTTTCTGCTGCTCCAGAGACTAGAACATGGAACAATGGATGCAAGCTCCAGGAACAGAGATCCCACCTCAACATTAGGAGGAACTTTTTGACAGTAAGAGCTGTTGGGCAGTGGAACACACTCCCTTGGAGCGTGGTGGGGTCTCCTTCTTTGGAGGTCTTTAAACAGAGGTGGGATGGCCATCTGTCAGGGATGCTTTGATTGTGATTTTCTGCATGGCAGGGGGTTGGACTGGATGGCCCTTGTGGTCTCTTTCAACTCTATAATTCTATGATTCTATGATCCTATGATTCTATATCCCAGATTGTTTTTGCTGTGTGCCTTCAAGTTGTTTCCGACTTATGGTGATGCTAAGGCAAAACCTATCATGGAGTTTACTTGGCAAGGCTTGTTCAGGTTCCATAGCCAATCAGTTATTACTGCAGGCAAGTGAGGGCAACGCCAGTGAATAAGAAAGAAGAGTCTTGGGTGGGGGGAATAATCAGAGGAGGCGTTTCTTGGAATTGTTGAACATACTTTCCAAAAAAACTTTCCCTCAAGCACCTGTAAGTTCTTTTAGCTTAGTTCTAATTATCATCCTCTTACAACTGAGCTAGGAGTCAGGTGTCTAGATTATCTCATTGTCAGCTGGATACCCTTGCTTTTCATCCCCCAGTGATGATTGCACATCCTTCTCTTCTTTGTGCAGGTGACAGACCTCCTAGAGTGTCTTGCCTCATTCTTTTCCATGGTGCCTTGCAACCTTGCCTGGCTGACTGATTATTCCAGTGCACTTTCCTTCCTGATATGGCTCAAATTGCCTGGTAGATGTTTTCAAGCTGACATCCCCTTTGTTAATATTTGCTTCTGGACTCATTAACGTCTCTCCAGCCCCTGACCCCTCTCCTTTGATGCGCTGACACCTTTCTTTCCTTGCTCCATCTTCTCTGCCTTTCACCTCTGGGCCCTGCATGTCTCTCTGCGGTGCCATTCACCACTGGCTTCTAATGGCCATTGCTAATCTTGTTGTCCCTAATAGGATTCTTGTCCAGCGTATTTGAAGTGTGTAGGTATGGATTTTGCAGCTCTGGATAATAACATGGACTAATGTGCAGGAGAGTTAAAGCGGCATCTTGCAATTCACTTTGTGCTTTGATAGCTGAATTCAGGATTCATATACACCGCACATTGTGAAGAACACCTGTGTGAAGAAACAGCAAGCTTTCCCTTTAGAATGTGCATTTTGAGTAAGATCTGGACCGTTTCCATTTGTCATTATAACAAAGAGAAGAGCACAATCTCTGTGTGTGTGCCTTCAAGTCACCTGTTGATTTATGGCCACTCCATGAATTTCATAGGGTTTTCTTAGGGAAGGGATGCTCAGAGGCAGTCTGCCATGGCTTTCCTGTGAAATTAGGGTTGCAAGATCTCAGGGCCTGGCCCTGACTCTCCAGTTTTCAAGCATCATCTCCTGGCAGGAGACAAGGGTGCAAATTCTCCATTTGGGGAGGACTTAGCTCCAGGCAAGAGAAAAGGGTTAGGTGCAAATCTCCAGCTCAGCTTGCTACAGTCTGTAAGACTTAGTTGATTGTTGCTGCCATATGCAATGCCTCTTGGGGGGGGGGTCTATGTATTTACTTCCTCCTTCCCTCCCATTGTTTGTGGTGCCAGGTTCACCCTCTGTTTTTCTCTGCATCCACCTTCTAGCTAGAAGCAAGTAGGGTAAATTAAATGTTCCTTATCCTATGTCCCAAAGCAAGTGTGAGGCAATAGTCCCATTACTTCACCTGGATCTGGGAACAGCCATTTTAACTTAGATTTCTGTTTTAACTTCCAAACAGGAAAATGTGTTCTCTGTATGTCTGTGCGTGCGCGCATGCATGCATGTGCACATGTGTACAAACTATGTGCAACTGTGGTTGATACTTATTGCATAATGCTCAGTAACATCACCAGGAACCATCCCTACATCTCAGGTTTTGGCCCAGAAACCTCAGGGCCTGGGATGATCCAACACAACTACAAAACCTGATATTCTTTTGTGGTTCCCTCATCCAAGTACTAACCTGGTCTTAGCTGCTTAGCTAAGATAGCATCTGGTGCCTTCCCCTGTGTAAATTCCCTTACTCGTGTGGTTGTGTTCTTCTGGCTATTATACAATGGATGCATTCAGTTTTTGGTTGTGTAAATGGAGTTCCTCATGGGTCTTCATCTATTCTTAGTCCTCACCAGAATAGAACTACTGAATCAATTGGCTTTTCCTTATGTGTAGACTCACCATTCAGCAATTAATTCAATGGCTCTACTCTGGATTAACCAGCAGGATTTCAGCCATGCAGTTCCATATGCTTTGGTAGTACTTAATAGGAATGGAAAGAATGTTGGTTCTTATTTGTTTCCTGGGGGTAAAATGGGTTTCCTGACTCCCAGGAAAGCCAATCAGGAAGAATAATACAGTGGTGAGACTTTTGCAAGGTCTTCGCCCAGTATTTGCACATCCTGAAATGGTTTAAGAAATTATTCTCCACAGAAATACATGTGGGCTTTTTTTTTTTGCATACAAATTGTATGCAAAAACAAAAAAACAAAAAAAACCCATGGTTTCCAGGCAGCCACGTGTGTTTGGGTGCAAAACTGCTGTTTTATATACCAAAAGCGATACTGCTCACTTAAAATCTTATGCAAAAAAGAAAAAAATATCTTGTGCAAACCCCAGCAATTTTGCACTAACAAATAGGCACATGAGTTGTTGTGTAAGACTGCTGGTTCCTGCACAAGAATTTAGTAATAAAGTAATAACAATAATAATGTACACTGTACAGATTTGGTTGGAATTGTTAGACACACACCCCCAAAGCCAAGTTTTAACTCTGAAGATAGAATTCCCTCCACTTGAAGCTCAATTAGCATCTAGCCTGGCTTTATTCTGGCACCAGTTCCTGATTCAGGGTGCCACAGCAGTGAGAGTGTCTCACCCATGCCCTTGGATAGGGCATGGCTCCCACTGGTGATACACAGAGGAGAGATTTCAGTCCTTGGACAGTTGAGAACCTCAGTCTTTGGACAAGTGATGCATATGTCGAGAGTGGTGGCCCTTCAGATATTGAGACTGCAGGCCATTTCAGGCTTTCAGTGTAGGACTTTGAAGTAGATGGGGATGGGGCGCACTCTTGAACATTGCCATTATACAGTGACCCCTTGGTATCTGCTGGGGTTTAGTTCCAGGACCCCCCATGGATACCAAAATCCCATTATAATCCAATAGTGGAGTACAATGATTCTTAACCTGTGGTCCAGGGGCCCTCAGGGATCCACAATATCCTCACAGGGGGTCCACGAAGGCTTGATGGCTGCTTGGCCCACCTCCTTCCTGCAGTGGACTGGCCATATGACAGGAGCCAAGGCACAGGCTGGCTGGCTGACTTGGCTTGCACATTGCCATTCAATCTACTCCAGCCACAAATGTACAGGAATAAGCAAGAGAAAAGGCTTCCCTCCCCCTCCAGTTGTGCCTCTGAGGGAAGGTTTAATGGATGGTGTAATTGTATTATTATTGTTATTGTTATGGTTATGGTTATGGTTATGTGTTGCTGTTGTTGTCGTCATTGTATTAGAATTTTAAATCTTGAGTTTAGTCTTGGGGGTCCATAGCAACAAAAGATATTTAAAGGGTGTCCTTGGTAAAGAAAAGGTTAAGAGCCACTAGTGTAGTATAATGGCATCCCTTATATAAAATGGCAAAATCAAGGTTTGCTTTTTGAATTTTTGTTTAATTTTTTAAATTTTCTTTTGGAATATTTTTGAACCGTGGATGGTTGAATCCATGGGTGCAGAATCTGTGGATACGGAGGGCCAATTGTACTCTCCTGTCTATTTTTAAATGTCCTCTGTTCTATTTATACCATTGCTCCTTTGCCCATGAGTTCACCTTCTCTTTCGTTCCCTTCCCCTCAGTTCAAAAGCCGGCCTTGGTGAACGGCCCTTCAAGACCCTTCAACTTTGACTCCATTGTGCCTGGCAGCAACACAGAGATGAGGATGGGGCAAAACTCATGATGTCCACCAGGGAACATCCGCTCAGTGGCTGGTTTTGGATGTCGAGAAGCAGCACCACGACTCCATCACCAAGGTAAGAGGTGACCTTTTCAGTTGAATCTGTGGGGACAAGGAAAGCAGTCAGCTGCAGATAACAGGCAGACGCTGGGCCATCGGGGACGGAAGGAGGGAGAGACTGAAGCTTTTCAGATAAAACACATCTTTGGGGAGAAGAGAAGGAAAAACCTGCACTGTGGTTGGAGTTTTGTTTGTTTGCTGTCCCTGGATGAGAATGCAAATGGTCTTTGACAATCATTCAGGATGGAAATGCCGCTTTGTATCTCAACATACACACATTTGGGGGATGGAGACAACAATCCAGAAATGGGTTTTTGTTGTTGAGGATGTTATCGCTTGCCCCATTACCGCTCTAAAAAGTCCTTAGAGGTTGCTTTGCCTGCAGTCTTTTCCACTTTGTCTCTGCAGAGAGGTGAGGCAATGAGATGAGATGGAATCCTTCGCTGCCCTCTAAGGAAATGGGACAAAATACCTTTGAACATGGTTAGAAGGAAGTCCCCAATGGTGCATCATGAGCTGGTTAGGTGTTTTGTACCACAGCCCTGTGGTTTGTAGCTTCCTGATTGCCCCCACCAGCACCACCATTCATAAACCATTTTAGTCTGGAATCCTATATCAGCTACAGGTCAACCCCCGTATCCACAGAACCAGTATCCAAGGTTACACTTATCCAGGTCCAAAAAAATATGTCCTCTCTTGGCATTTTCTAGGTCCTCCAGCATGATTTTATGGTATGCTTCTTCTGGAAGTCGGGCTGGAAGTCATTCATTTCAACTAGCTGTACCCAGCATAATGTATGCTGTTATAGTAGATTTGAAAGGTTCGCAAGGTTTACATGTGGGTGGTGATTGGCTGAGGGAGTGAACAGAGGGAGGGGCCCTTGTGAGGCTGGAGGTGTAGATACAGATTGAGTGGCAGGAGTGGACTATGAGGTGGAGAGGGAATTTGCATGTGGATGGTGATTGGCTGAGGGAGTGAGAGGAAGCGGCCAATCAACACACTGGGAAAAAAAACATACCCAAGTATTTTATATACAGTAGGACCCTTGTATCCACTAGGGATTGGTTTGGGGGGTGTGGATACTGAAAACCATGGATAATAGCAAACATCACTGAAAATAATGGAACCACCCATTTAAAATACCATAGAGTTGCATTGGAGGACCTAGAAAATGGCTAGAGAGGACACATTTTCTCAGAAGACTCTATGGTAGATGTGCTGTTTTGTGTCCCGTGGATAATTGAATCAGTGGATAATGAATCAGAGGATACGGGGGTCCTAATGTATATAGACAGGGTTTCCTATTGCCCATGGTTTCATGTATCCATGGTAAGTCTGGGAGTGTACCCCCACCCCCATGGATACAGGGGGCAAACTGTACTTAGTTACTTGACTAGTAACCTCTCCTGGCCCAACACTCCCCTCAAAAAAAAAACCAAAACCCAGATGGAAACGTCATTCACCAACACTCCAATCCCTGGCAGAATGGGTCTCCTCCTAATGCAGCTGATGTCCAGTAAAGTCGGTTTGTGGGGAAGTTACAATTGCGGCAATAATGTCACAGTTGTGACTAAGTAGCAATCATGAATACAAAACAGTTACAGAGGAGTAAATCTAGGTAACTGTTTCCATATGCACAATTGCTACTTAGCCACAATTGTGACACTATTACTAATATTGTAACACCCTATCCCCCCCTCCCCAAAAAAACTACTTTACTGGGCATCAGCTGCATGGGGCAAAGGAGGCTCATTCTATCAACTATTGGAGCATAGGGGAATGGCACTTCTGGGATTTGTAGTTTTACAAGGTCTTTAGCCTTCTCTGCCAAAGAGTGCTGGTGCTTCACCTAACTACAAATCCCAGGATTCCATTGGAAGGAGCCATGGCAAATAATTCAGCTTCAAACTGGAGTATGCAGTGTGGATTTAACCTTAGTTATTTTTAAATAAGAAGAAAGCAAATACTGTCTCTGAATGTTTCACTCTAATGGCCCAAGGCTTGTGTGTTGTGGCTTTACCCTTGAGGTGTGTTTTGTTCTGGAGGCCAGTGGTGTGTAGCATCCTGGGGTTTCTTTAAGTTCTCAAAAGGACTTAAGCCCTGCTAATGGCTTTGGACCAAAGAGAAAGCTACCATAAGTACAAGAGTAACTTAACTGCTTTTACAATGGGTAAACCAAGATCCTGTTCACTGGTTATGTAGCACAAAATTGCGCAAGCATAGCTGTGCTGCAGTAGTGGATAGCACCATTGTGCGACAGTGGCACAACAGACACTGCTACCAATCACTCTCTGGTGGTAGAACAGTCACCCCAATCTTCCATCTACTATTAAGGGCTGTGCTTGCTGTACTGCTAAGTTTATGCAATGGTTTGTGTCAGCGTCACAGCACTGCTGCATCCTTGAATAGGACACCAGGCTTATGCACCCTCTAAGAAAGTATCATCTTTTCTATAATTCTGTAAAGTACCAGCCTAAAACCACATCAGGACTCCTGCCAGTAACTGGATGGCTAAGTACTTTTTGAAAAAGTAGTTTTCCATGCCCTGATTTTAAGGAGCCAGTTTTTCCATTAACTGCACCTACATCTGAGTCTGAGTTGATTAAAATGTGAACATGGCACATGAGACTTGGGTTGGATTGTCTTTGTTGCTAACATTTCAGCCCAAGCTTGAATGGTAAGGCTGATGAATGACAGTGCAATCCTATCCATGTCTACACAGGAGTAAGTCCCATTAAATTCCATGGGGCTTGCTCCCAGATAAGCAGGGATGTACTGCAGACTGACTCTGTCATAACCTGAAAGCTGGCAACCGGTTTGCTCCCCTATTCTAGCTTGTACAATATTATCTCCCCCTGCCCCCCAGAATGGAAAAAATATCAGGCTAATGCTGCTCTGTAATAAGGCTTCCTCCAACTCCATCTTGCTCTGTGTGCAGGTGTATGTGTGTTTGCTGCCAAAATGAAAGGTTGTGTCGAAAGCTCTAGGGATGGCTTGTGTGAAGGGGTTTCATCCTTCAAGTGACAGAAAGGAAAAAGAAGAAAGGGGGAAGGGGGAAGGGAGAGGAAAGGTGGGGAGAGAGAACTTCTGAATAGATGTACACAGTCAAGTACGTCTCTTTTGGGGAGGCAGTATGCATTTTTTTTCTGTACTGTTGTTATTCAAAATATGCTTTTTGGAAGGACAAAGTGGAATGCTTCAATGGAAGAAAAATACTATGGGCGAAGGCACCGCTGGATAAATTGATTATTTCCATTACTACATCGGGAACAGAAAGATTATATTTTTAAAAGGGGGAGTTTTCACTTTGCTTTAAGGTGTGGCTTAGGAAGAACAGCTGGGTCAAGGTACTGCTTTGTTCATGGCCTCCGTTGTCAGGGGAAAATTGGTTAATGGCAGCTGCCATCTTGTTTAGATTATGGCTTGTCTCTCTCTCTCTCTATCCCCACCAACAGTAGCATCATGTCCAAAGGTGTGTGACTTCCATTCATCCAATAAAGAGGCAATGCTGTGTGTATTTACCTAGGAGTCAGCATCATTGAAACAAATGAGACTTGATTCCAAGTAAACGCCCGCATATCACCACACTCCTAAACTCACTAATCTCTGGGGCAAGTGCTATCCAACTGGATAGGATTTACTTACATGTAGACACTGTTGTTGCATGCCTTCAAGTCCTACTAGCTGGACCTGGAGTACCATACACTATTGAAAAACTCCCCCCAAAATGCCCAGTAGACCTCACAACAACCTTGTAAGGCTGGCCAGTGGATTTTTAAATTCCTCTTCCCCCTACTCATCATTCCACACTTTTCCTGGAATTGCTGAGGGTGGCTCGCTCTGTTGCCCTGCCACTGCCGCAGCCAATTGACTGCCTGGGTCCCATCATAGGCTGCCTATTGCCACTGCCACCACCAGTTTAATGCCTGGGTCCCAATCTGGGCCATAGATTGAGTGGCAGGAGTGGGTTGTGAGGTGGAGATGGAATTTGCATGTGGTTGGTAATTGGTTGGGTTTGTTTCACGAGCAGCCAATCAGCACACTGGGAAAGGCAACATACCCAAGAGAATTATATTTAGGCCCATAAATCAGAATTGCTTTGAAAGCACACAACAACAAGAACAACTTAGAACTCTCAGCCAGAAAGCTGTTGTGCCACATCCCAGAACTTCATAGCTTGCTTATTTATTTATTTATTTATTTATTGCATTTGTATGCTGCCTTTCTCTCACAATGAGACCCAAGGATGCAGCCATGGCAGTTCTAGTGCAATTGTAGAGCTAAAACTCTGTAGTGTGAAGGGGCCCCAGCTGTTGTTGAACTGCAGCTCCCATTCTGGCATAGTCAATGGTGAGGAGTGCTGGGAGCTGCAGTCCAATAACACCCAAAGGCCAGATAATTCCCAAACTTGCTTGTAGATGAAGACAGGACTTGATGGTGAATTGAAGCATCAGAATTAAGACGGTAGGCTCTGGCTATAGAAGGAACCAAACCCCATTTCCTTATCTGAGTTTCTATGCCTGCATTTCGCTGACAGGGAGACGACAAACTCCCAACGGGTCCCCTTGGCCAAGCACCATGAAGTCTATCATTGAGTTACCCGTCGATGTAAAACAGAGCTTGTGACAAACCAGGAGATCAGAGACATGTTGTCGCATGTGGCAAAAGACGAGGGGCCTGGAGCGCTTTGACAATTATTAAGCGGCACAGTTTGGGAAATCTGTCTTTTTGGACAGGCACTGAGCAAAGAGAAGCAACAGATTCATTTCATTCACGGCAGAATTGTTAATTATGATGTATGGCTCCAGTCTCATCCTTTTCCTCTCCACTCACCCCTGCTGCTGATGACGCCTCTCCAGTTCTGCAGGGACTCATTCAAGCCCCACTGGGCAGCCGAAGCAAAAGCAGCGAGTGGCTCACAAAATCTTCCTTGAGGAAAAGAACAAACATGGCTGACTTTTATTACCCTTACAACTAGCTTCCCTGAGAAACATAAAAGCCCTCCAGCATCTGGTATACTGCTCCCAGCCTTTACAATACAATCCTTCACCAGCCTACTCAGGGACCTTTCACATTATGCATTTATAGCAGGATGATTCCATTTTAACTGCCGTGGCTGCATCCTAAGGAAACCTGGGAGTTGTAGTTCAATGATGCTCTAAAGCTCCCCGGTTGAGACGTCTAAATGCCCTTCCCCAAACTCCAAACCCCAGGATTCCATGGGATGACGCCATGGCAGATGAGGTGAATGATAGCGCTATTATTGAGTAAGCAAGGGAGCATAGCAGGGTTTGACAACCAGTAGTCTTCAGTTGTAATCATGCTTTCCTACATTTCACAGATGGAAACCAGAATGTGTGTTGTCAAGAAACATCAGAATGTGGTCATGGTGGCAAATGTTGTTAATGTGGAAGAACAGACAAGCTAGGAAGGGCTACAGCAGTTTGCTGTTACCTAAGCCTACTGAGAAGGGCACGTTTTTGTGCCTCCTCTCCTTCCCCTTCCCTTCTGATCAGATAATTGAGTGAAACTATGTGTAGTTGTTGCTTTTACTTTGAACCTAGTTTGCAGGAATTGAAGTATGCTAAGGATGAAATGGTAGGAGGAGAGAGAAACCGGGACATAGTTTTTTTGTGGGGGTTTTTCTGGGCTGTGAGGTTGTGTTCTGGAAGAATTTATTCCTGATGTTTCACCTGCAACATCAGGAATAACGTCTTCCATAACATGGCCTCACAGCCCAGGAAGAAAAAAAAAAACCACAGAAGACCTATGGATGTTGGCCATGAAAGCCTTTGACTTCATAAGGAACTGGGACATTTTAAAAGGAAGTGGGATGGCAGAGGATTAATTGGGACTCTTCCTGCCAAATTGGGACAAATCGTATGCATGATTTCAAAAGCCCTCTCTAAGTTGTCAATTGAGATGTCTGGCAAGAGGGGCTTGCCCCTCTCTTGGCAAACAAAGAGATTAAAAAAAAAACATGCCAGAGATAATCATTGGGAAAGATGATGATGCTTGGTAAAGTAGAAGGCAGCAGGAAAAGAGGAAGACTGTGGCATTGTTGGGTTTTTTTCCCTTGCTTTTTTGTGAAATCATAGAATAATAGAATTATAGAGTTGGAAGAGACCATGAGGGCCATCCAGTCCAACCCCCTGCTATGCAGGAATACACAATCAAAGCATCCCTGACAGATGGCCATCCAGTCTCTGTATAATGACCTGCAAGGAAGGAGACCCCACCATGCTCCGAGGGAGTGTGTGTTCCACTGCTGAACAGCTCTTACTGTCAAAAAGTTCCTCCTCATGTTGAGGTGGAATCTCTGTTCCTGGAGCTTGCATCCATTGCTCCGTGTTCCAATCTCTGGAGCAGCAGAAAACAAGCTTGCTCCATCCTCAACGTGACACCCCTTCAAATACTTAAACAGGGCTATCATATCGCCTCTTGACCGCCTTTTTTCCAGGCTAAATATACCCAGCTCCCTAAGTCTCTCCTCATAAGGCATGGTTTCCAGCCCTTTCACCATTTTAGTCGCCCTCCCCTGGACACGCTCCAATTTGTCAATATCCTTTTTGAATAAAGCGAAAGGTTGCTCTTTCACACTTCGAATATAGTTTTTTTAAAATATATATATATATATATACTCTCCGGCAATGGCAAATTGAGGTAAGTAAAAATGCAAGTAATTCACTTGCAGCTGCCATCTTGATTTGCAGGCATGCCTGTTTGCACAGCAAACACGGATAGCTTCACATGCTTGCTATCTGCCTAAAAACCTATTAAAACAAATAGCAGCTGCTGTGAATTGCCACTACTGTGCAGCAACCCATGTTTTTTTGCCTCATATAGACAAGCCCAAAGTGTGTCCAGACAACAGAATCTGGGTTCTGTGACTGCAAAAGTAGGACAGGAGTTTCAAAAAGACAGGCCTGGGCAGGACAAGGCTTCCCACCTCCCAGCACAGGTTGCCAACTATGCAAACGCTGCTCTTGGCAGGGATAATTCCTTCCTCACGAGGAATCATCAGCTTACGTCCAGCAGCTCTGATTATTCTTAGCTTAGCCTAGATAGCAGTAACTACACCTTGGGTGTCAAATCCTTTCAGATCTTTGAAAAGTAGCTGAGCACAGTTCGCTGGACTCCTAGATCAATGAAGTAAAGTCAGCCTGCCATATCCACAGATTTGACATCCATGGATTCTGCCAGCTATGGCTTGAAAATATATTTTTTTTTTTAATTCCAAGAAGCAAACCTTGATTTTCCCATTTTATTTAAGGGATGCCATTTTACTATGCCATTTATATAGTGGGACTTGAGCATCCATGGATTTTGGTAGCCATGAGGGATACCAAGGGCCCACTGTACATACTGCGGCTGTAATGCCTGCCACTCTCAATTAGAGCTTGGAAAAGTTACTGTCTTGTTCTACTTCCCACATTCAGTGTCCATGATGGCTGGGGGTTTAGGGAGTTGTAGTCCAGAAAAGTAATTTCTTCCAGGCTCTGATCTTGGTAAGACTCACAGAAAGATTTCAATCACAGTGGAAGGGAATTGTAAAATGAGGAGTTATTTCTCTTCCCTTGGGGGTTACCTCTCAAATGGGATATTCTTTACAATAAGGAGCACCTGCCAGTCTGAAAAGTTTGTGCTTTCTGGCCCTCAAATAAGGGACATCCTTTAGTATAAGAGACCCCTGACAATCCTAGTGGGTGGAATGGGATGGGGGAGAAGGGAGCAGAGGCAGCATGAAAAATAACGCTAATATATTCAGGACGAGCCATGTTGTCCATACAGCAAAATACAATAAAATCCACAGAAAGGTAATACCTTTATTGGCTGACCAAAATGCAGAAAATTTATCATGCAAGCTTTCAAAGCTTCACTGGCTTCTTCATCAGGCAAAGATGTTAAAAATCATAGAGGAGAAAAAAGGTGGGGTCACAGGCCTACCTTCTGTCTCAGACGTTAATCTGTTGGCAAGCAGAATCCACTCCATTTGGCTATGTGAGGACCAGGGACAGAGAGCAATAGAAGACATGTAATAAAATTTCAGCTCCATTAGCAACAGAAAAGTAACTTCCCTTTGAGATCCGACTGTCCCTGTCCCATGCAAAAGTTACCTGCTTCTTTCTTAGGAGGAAAACATGGAATTTCTCAAGGAGTCTCTGTACTGTTGCATCTGGGGGGAAAACTTTAGGTATTGTATAGATAAAACTCACTAACTGTAGTAGTTTGGTGAAAGAGTTTTACCTTTGCTGGTGGGAAAAATCTCAAAGAAAGAAGTCCTGTCTTAACTGATAACAGGTTAACATCTGAGACAGAATGTAGGCCTGTGACTCTGACATCTTCACCATTTTTTGTCCCGTGTGATTCTCAGCATCTTTGTCTGATGAAGAAGCCAGTGAAGTTTTGAAAGCTTGAATGGCGCATGTTCTGCATTTTGGTTGCCCGATTAAAAAAAAAAAGTCCTTTTGTAGGTTTTGGATTTTGCTGTAAATAACCCTCACGTGTCCCTCAATGGAGCATTTGTTCTGCTGAATATGAATGCCCAGTGTGTTTTGATAAATATGGCTTCAGTACCTTCAGAGGTGAAGGCAGGTGGTGATTCAAGATAAGGCCGTTATCAACGATGGCACCTTGACTCCAGAGCATTCACCCTGGAGCTGTCCTAGTGCTCCCCTTGTTATCTTTTCTGGGCCTCATCAAGACCTTTGTGGGGTTTTTTAAAGGTCCTCCAGGCTTTTTAGATACTGTTTTGGTCTCATTTTTATCTCCCCAGCTCTGAGATTCTCCAATTTTAACACCTACTCTTGTTCTACTGCTTTCATGTTTTAATCAAAGGGTAAGAAAAGTGACCATTTTTTGGACTACAACAGCCACTGACCATGCTGGCTAGGGAGTTATGAGAATTATAGTACAAAAAAGTCACTTTCACCTGCTCTAGCCACAACTGGATCCTGTTCTTTGGAGGTTTTCATTCCTAGAGGCCTCAGAAACCCTTTGGAACAGAGGTTGTTGTTGTGTGCCTTCAAGTTATGGAGACCCTAAGGTAAACCTATCATGGGATTTTCTTGGCAAGATTTGTTCAGAAGGGGTTTGCCACTGCCTTCCTCTGAGGCTGAGAGAGTGTGGTTTGCCCAAGGTCACCCAGTGAGTTTCCATAGCTAAGTGGGGATTCGAACCCTGGTCTTCCAGTGTTTGGAAGTCCTAGTTCAACACTCAAACCACTGCTCCACATTGGCTCTCTATGAGGAACATAAAGACTTTCAAAGCCAGTAAGCCTCTGAATTGATAGATATGGAAACTTATCTACAGAACTTTCAATATCACCTTTGAGCACATACAAGGTCCATCTATTAGTAACAAGACTGATACAATAACCCATCTTTATTTATAGGTATTACAATTTTAATGATTGTCCCCTTCAGTATATTCCCCATTCACACTCACACACAAATGCAGTCTTGTTTTCCACTGGTTGGAGGCATGGAGCAGATCAGTTTCCATCAGTTGTTCCAACGCATCTGCCATATTCTTTTTTACTGCATCAATTGACTCAAAACGTTTTCCTTTAAGCACCGATTTCACTTTAAGGAAAAGAAAAAAGTCGCATGGTGCCAAATCTGGCCAATATGAAGGATGTTCAAGTGTAGTAATGCATTTGTTGGCCAAAAACTGCTTCACAGAAAGTGCTATGTGAGCAGGCGCATTGTCTTGATGAAGAATGTAACCATTTTCCCACATTTCTGGCCTTTCCCCCCCTGACTCTTTCTCTCCGCTTTGTCAAAACATCCTTATAATAATGTTCGTTCACTGTTCTGCCTTCTGGAACCCATTCTGCCAAAATTACACCATTGGTATATTAAAAAAAATGAGCATGGTGGTGTTTTCTGCTGCATTGACTGTCATTTTGTCTCAGGATCATACTGGAAGATCCAGGTTTCATCACAAGTGATGATTTTTTTGGGTCTGCCTCAAGTTTCTGCAGAATGTCCCGTTGCTTGACTTTTAGCATTTTCCCAGCACACAACAGACAACACAACTGCTTTAAATGATAACTGACAAGTAACAGAATGGCTGAGAGTGTTGATGTTTGTCATGCAGGCTCAGACATGTTCCAGGTCACCACTCAAGTGTCCACAATCAGTTCTCCTTGATTTGTCTGAAAGGTAGAATCACAGTCTCATTATTTAATAGACAGACCTCATAGTGGCTTATCTTCTCAAAAGGCCAAACAAGAGCCAATGATAATGCAGGCAAGCTGGAGTGAAACTAGAGGTACATCCAGGTACAGCTATGGCCGGATCTGCTGGACTGTAGCCAGAGCCAAACAGAAAATAATAATAATAATAATATTTTTTTATTTGTAACCTGCCCCTCTGCTTGGCAACCGGGGCGACGTACAACAGGATTAAAACAGCAGCAAGTTAAAACAATCTTTCCCAATCCTAACCCTCCCACCCCTTAAAACTAAATTAAACTAGTAGAGAATTAAAACAAAGATAAAATACAATACAATATAATAATAATATTTTTTTTATTTGGTGTTCTGTGGGCATGGCTTGGACAAATGTTCATATGAATGGCTTCCTCGGCTTCTATATTGTTTACCTGCCAAAACATAATCTTCTTGGTTGGGTCAGTTTTTCAAAAAGTGTATATTATTTATTGTAATAATCGAAGCCTGCTTTTCTGCAAAGCTGTAATGCAGGTGGCTAGCAGGAGAGGCAGGGCTATGCTCAGAGGTTGGTCTAGATTCTGGGCACCACCACCAAAAAGTCCTTCTCTTACAGTTGAGGGACGCTGAGAAATGCTTCAGCAATGACTCATGATTACCTGGCCATTGTGGCAACCTCATACCCTCTAACATTTCACAGATGAAAATGGGGACGTGTACCACCAAGCAACATCAGTGTGTGGTCAACATGGAAAAAGTTTTTAAGGAGTTAGAACACACAAGCGAGGAGAGGCTGTTGCAGTTTGCTTTTGCCTAAAACTACTATGATGGGCAAGATTCTGCCCACTTCTCTTCTCTCTCCCTCCCTATGGATCAATGGGGTACAAACTTCTTTTGCACTTTGAACTCAATTTGCAGCAACTGAAATAAGTTGGGAACAGAGGGAGAAGAGAAAGAAACTGGGACATTCTAAAAGCAGCTGAAAGGGTGGGATGGCAGAGGATTAACTGGGACTGTCCTTGCAGGTTGGGATAGTTTGAAGGTATGCAACCTTACATCTCCATATCCAAATTCCTGGGTGAGAGCTTCCTGCTTCCTTCCTTCCTGGTTCTGAGGTATGTGTTGGCTTGCAGCTTTAATACCCATAAATGAACTGCCTCAGATCAAGGTGACAGAGTGAGTTTTTCTGAATAGAAATAGGAAAGAGTGAGCAAGCTGGTAGGTGGTGTTGTTCTGCTCTCCCATTCCCCACTCAATGATTAACAACCAACAATAGCCTTGGTTTAATCCACTCCCTTATATCAGATGGTAAAATGAGATATCGCACCGACTCAGCTGGGAGTTAGACTCCCATATAAAATATTGCTGGAAGATTAAAAGGCTTCCCGAGATGAAGGCAGACGAAGGTATTTATTTATTTACAGCTTTTCACACCACCTGATAATCGAGTAGCAACAGGAACCAAAGCCTCCCTCTGACAGCCGAGGCCATAAATTTGGCAACCCAATCAGATGACTTCCCTGTCTTGCAGCAGAGACAAGAGGTGCACGGCATGAGATGGTAGACTCAAAGCAAGAGGGGAATGTGGGTTTCACATTTTGGAAGCCCCCCACATTTAAATACCCCCACCAAAAAGCTCTCCTGCATGTAGAAAATGAGTATACTGGGGAGAAAGGCTGAGTTTGGGCCATGTTTTTATTTATTTATTTATTTATTTATTCATACCCCGCTTTTCAGCCACAAGGCTATCAGAGCGGCTTACAAATTATTTTAAGCAATAGCAATTTATACATCTACACTGCATTAAGCAGCTTCCAATGTGTGTTAGCTAATTGCCCCCACAAGCCAGGTACTCATTTTACCGACCCACGAAAAGATGGAAGGCTGAGTGAACCTTGGAGCTGGCTGGAATCGAACTTGCAATGTGGTGACTTACAGTACTGGCATTTAACCACTGCGCCACCAGGGCTCCACACAATGTTGTTGTGTGCCTTCAAGTCAATAATGACATTTCTCAGCAGCGACATATCTAACAGTGGTTTTGGCCCCAGGAACCCCCAGAAGCTTTGCGTGCCAGATGGCGGCCATGAGTGATTTACTTGCATTAGTTTTTTGCTGCCACCAAACTTTTTTTTTTTAAGTTGTCTAAGGTGCACTGGAACGATAGAGCAATTTTTCTCATTAAAAGGATAGCAAAAAAAAACACCCCATTTTCTCGCCTTAATGGTCGCTCACTATGGCGAATATCCAACATGGCAGCAGTGGGTACTTGCCCTGTTAGCAAGCCCCACCTCCCACGCTCATGCAGCCAATCAGCTTTGTGCTTCTGATGAGCAGGAACACGCACCCCTCTCGCTGTTTTTTTTAAAACTATGTCATTTCGAGCCCCCCTCCTTCTGAATACTGTGGATTGATGTGGGATCCCATTTAGACAGGAAGGATTCCCAGTGAATTCCATATGGGGTATTGTGACCGTTTAGACAACCCCGATGTTTTCTAGGCAAGCTCTGTTCAGAGGGGGTTTGCCTTTGCCTTCCTCTGAGGCTGAAAGAGTGTAGCTTGCCCAACACCACCCTGCTCTCTGACCATTTGAATCAGAGATGGCCAGGTGGAACCTGGGCATGGCGGGTTCCATGTGTCCTTCTTCACAGTCCTCACTTTGATGGGATATCCAGTGTATAATCTGGTTCTGAAAGGAAGAATTCCAAGGAAGGCAGGGCCTTTGAGGATTCCCATTCATAATTTGCACTATCTGCATCAGATGGACCAGCATCCAGATAGGCCACTTTAGGGCCATCCCAAGACATTTTGCCACCCGAGGAAGAACAACCAAGGTCCCCTCTTATTAAAACAGTGGCAGCCAAAGCATTGCTTTTTATTTGTATTCTCCATATTCCCTACTTAACTGGTAGCAGTTATTTCAGAATGAGTGGCTGGGATTCTCTGCTGCAGTCTAACTCATGTGACTTTATGCATACATTGGGCCCTCGGTATCTACTGGGCTTTGGTTCCATGCCCCCCCCCCGATACCAAAATCTACAGATGCTTCAGTCCCATTATATACAATGGTATATTAAAATGGTGTCCCTTTATATAAAATGACAAAATCAAGGTTTGCTTTTTGGAATTTTTCCCCCCTGAAATATTTCCAAGCTGTGGATTGTTGAATCTGTGGATACGGAGGGACAACTGTACTTAGCTACGTAGCATAGGAGCTAAAGAATCTGGCTTGTGAAGATGTGTATCAGGGCATTGGACAGAGTGCCCCAAGGCACATGGACCCCATTGTTGTGCATCAGTCCCATTGTGCATTGTTCCCAATGTGAGATCCAGTGTGATATAATGACTTGAGTGTTGGACCAGGGCTCTGGGGGAACTAGGGTTCAAATCCCCAATCAGCCATGGAAACCTCACTTAGGCAATTCATTCTCTCTCTCTCAGCCTCTGAATAAATCTCACCAAGAAAACCCTAGAATAGGGTCACCATAAGTCAACATGAAGGCACAGAACAACTTAGCAGCAAGAAAACTACAAAGATAAGAAGCGTTTGTCTCTTGCTGTTTGGCTCCCAGCTGGTCTGATCTTCTGACTCACACTGGGCAGTCACTGTTTTTTTTTGGCTCTGGTTATTTATTAAACAAACTAATTGGTTCTTCCACTAAAATTTGCACAATTAATTGACGACAATTTCTTGCATCAGCTGACAGTTCTCAGATACACATGTATCTCCTGAGCCTCATAATGAAACAACCCCTGTAGTTTTTCCTTGGTTTTTTTCCGGGCTGTGAGGCCGTGTTCTGGAAGAGTTTCTTTCTGACGTTTCGCCTGCATCTGTGGCTGGCATCTTCTGAGAATGGTTGGGTAGGAACGTGTGTGGAGTTTATATGCTGTGAACCCCTGTTGGGGAGTATATGTAAGTTTGTGTAAATTTGGGGAGCATATGTAAATTTGTGTAATTTTGCAGCCAAAACAAAACAAACCCTCCCCCAAACCACTTTCCATTAAGTACATTTTTTGCCTCAAATGCTAACCATTTGAGATTGCCATTGCAATGATGATTGCCTGTTTGCAGTTAATGATACTATTTTCCCCGTTAATGTACGCTTCTCAGAAAGAGGTCAATAAACCTTGTTAAAGGCATTAGCGTTCTCACAGTAATTCCTCTGTGTGTTTACCTATATGAGGAAATAAAGAGCAGAAGGGAAATCCATTAGGTCCACAGAGATCAAGAGACAAGTGCCTGATACAGACATTTCCAGTTCGCAGGCGAACACCACCTTGACCCAATGCAAGGTTATTACACAGAACAGGAAAGGAAGAGTTGGTGCCCTGCCACTGTGTCTGTGAACAGGTTATAACCCTCTCATGCAACTGAGATCTGGAAGGGATGCTGTACCTTCAAGACCAATTTTACCATTGGGCAGAGTGAGGTAGCTGCTGAGAAGAAGTAAGGCCTAGCAGTGAGGTGTCGATGGAGCCAGAGCTTGGGAGAATCCCATTTGGGGACAGAAACTTCTGCTAACTGAACCAAAGCTCAGAAAAGTTCTGGTTTGGGACAACAACTCCCAGAATCCTATGCTTTTTGGTGGATTCTGGGAGCTGCTGTCCCATTGCAGCACTTTTCTGGAGTTGAGCTGGACTGCTGCCCTCCAGTCCACTGTTATCCTTTGCCTCAGGCAGGCAAATGTCCAGGACCACCTGAGAGAGCATCTTTGACTTTCTTCAGTATCTTTAAGACAAATCTGACCCCCCCACACTGGAGAAGCTTGGCAGGGCTGAGAACTACATGTGAAGTTTTCTGTGCACTTAAGCAAGTGGGCCTAATCCATATGCATTTATTCGGGAGATGGGGAAAAGCGGCTCCTTGCTTCCAATGCAAAACGTGCTCCCAATCTGGACTGGGAGCCTGGTTTAATAGTGAAAAATTGCCTCCTACCTGATGAACATAGAATCATAGAATCATAGAATTGCAGAGTTGGAAGAGACCA
The DNA here is from genome assembly GCA_030847615.1 of Gambelia wislizenii. Lineage (NCBI taxonomy): Eukaryota > Metazoa > Chordata > Lepidosauria > Squamata > Crotaphytidae > Gambelia > Gambelia wislizenii. The sequence goes on from JAUMIR010000012.1 coordinate 5,253,172, forward strand.
CGAGGGCCATCCAGTCCAACCCCCCTGCCACGCAGGAAATCACAATCAAAGCATCCCCGACAGATGGCCATCCAGCCTCTGTTTAAAGACCTCCAAGGAAGGAGACCCCACCACGCTCCGAGGGAGTGCGTTCCACTGCCGAACAGCTCTTACTGTCAGAAAGTTCCTCCTCATGTTGAGGTGGAATCTCTTTTCCTGGAGCTTGCACCCATTGCTCCGTGTTCCAGTCTCTGGAGCAGCAGAAAACAAGCCTGCTCCATCCTCAGCGTGACATCCCTTCAAATACTTAAACAGGGCTATCATATCGCCTCTAAACCGTCTTTTTTCCAGGCTAAACATACCCAGCTCCCTAAGTCTCTCCTCATAAGGCATTGTTTCCAGACCTTTCACCATTTTAGTTGCCCTTCTCTGCTTTTTTAATTTTGATTTTCAATATATCCCAGAGTCTGATTTTTCACACTGTTAGGTCCCAGAATCCCCCCAGCCAACAGGGCTGGTTGTGAATGGCCAATACTGGTTGAGTGATTTGGGGAACTGTAGTCTGAAAAACTAAGGGGATTGCTGCACTCCAAAGAAAAGCAGCAGTGTAGCAAGAAGGTTCTATTTTCCTCGCTACCTCACCACATGACATCATCATACTTTCATTCCAGTCCCATAGGGGACCAAGCTATAACCGTGTCTTGCTAACCAAAAAACCTATTAGCAAAAAGTAGCGGTTTTACCTTGATCTCCCATGGGACCATTACAAAAGAATGCCAGAAGAATGACGATGTCATGCAGTAAGACATCACGGAAGACAGAATCTTCTTGTTATGCTGCCACTTTTCTTTGGAGTGTGGTAAGCCCCTAACTTTTCTGAGCTCTGGTTCTTCCCAAAATGTTTGGTGATTGGGGCAGCCTGAGGCATCCATATCAGGGGTGCGAGCAATCTCCTCTGGTTTTATTCTAGAATTGATAAGAGCTCTCCGTGGTGCTGAAGCCAAGACCCTCAAAGAGTATCAGTACTTTGAAGAGTGCCTATAAACTCTAGCCTAGAATGGATTCACCATCCCCTTGATTTGGATGCCCCTGGCTGCCCCTGTTAGCAATGTTTCACCTTCCCAACCTAGACTTGAACAAAATTGGCACAGATCAGCCACTGTCTTGCACACTCACCTGGTTGGTATTTCTGACAATGAAATGATGCCAATGGACAGGTTGGTTTACTGTAGAGGGAAAGCATCCGTCAGGGAGTCTGACAAAGCAGCCGTGTGACAGGCAGGTGTTTGCGTCTGGCTCTCTGTTTCCTCCTCAGATGCGTGAGCATAAAATTGTCCCGGCGTGCTCAGCAAGGAGAGTTTAAATTGTTGCGGCAGACCAAGGGCTCACGCTTCATTAATCCTCCATTGTCAGTAATACCCACCATTCTGTAGGTGTCAGGGTGGCTCCTTGTATCCCTCTTGTATCTGGGGGGAAATCAACATGGCTTGGGTCTGAGAAAGGATTGATGTGCGGGGCCTGCTAAGAATAAAAGGTGGAGGTAATGAGAAGGAAGGAAAGGGGGCAGAGATATGCCAGGCTTGAGAGAAGCATGCCAAGCTGGTGCTTTTCATGCTGACCCATCTGTCCTCGCACATGCCCCACCCACAACACGCAAGCTGTGTCACTGTGTCAGATTCAAAAGTGCCAGTCCTCACAGATGTATGGGGGCAGCGTGCACATCATGGCAATGAAAACATCCTCTGAACTGTCTCACATGAGGCTGAGTTTCTGACTCCTCCACATATCTGCATGTCACTCAAACGAAGAGTGACTTATGCAGCCAGGCCTGGGCAAAGAATTGTCAAGGCTGAAGATGCCACTGCAATGACAACTCCTGTAGCAATTCTCTGCTGAGGTTTCATGTTCAGCTGTAACCAAGCAGTGGATGGAACTCAAGAGTGGGGAAAAAGGGTGGCCACGATCATTGCTTCATTCCTTGCTCACTGGCTGGCTTGATCTCCCCTTTCTTTCTGGTTCAACAGCAGAGCCGTTTGCTCTCACAAAAGCTCTCAGGTCCTCTTCGAAAGCTTAACTGAGGCAACCACAGACACACAAAGAAGGGAATGGAGGAATAACATCCTGAGTCAGAGCATAGAAAATTTCCTCTTTGTTTTGGACCATCACTCCCTAAATCCCACAAAAAACATGGCCAGCTTTTTTAAAATATATTTCAATATTGAGTGATTGATTTTGATTTCTATCCTGCTTTTCTCCCAAAATGAGACCCAAAGCAGTTTAACCCTATAAAACAAAAATAGCTAAAACAACCTGTGGTGCAAAAAATAAAAAAATAAAAAATTAAAGTGTTGAATGACAGTCCAGAAGCCCATGTGCCAATAGCTGCCGGCTGGCGTTTAACTTGACGAGTCACTATTGGATTCTCCTCTCTGTAACATCCCCCAGAAGCAATGCTCGAGCCTTCCATGAGTCCATCTCTTGTTCGGAATAAAAAAGAGAGGAAGTGGCTTTTAATTTGGTTATCTTCTAATAGCCACTCTGCTCTGGCAATTAAAACTGATTTGGGTGTCCTGCAAGCACACGAGTGATAGTGAGGAGTTAATAACATTGGGTGTAGGGTTTCTGGAAGGGTTGTTTTGCATCAAGGACCTACCTTTAGGCAGTAGCAGCAGATTGGCTGGGCAGGCACAAATTTCTGGTGCACTTTTTTTACGTTTAAGTAATGCTTTGCTGCTTAAAGGCTTGGACAGTGGAAGGTAGATTTCCCACAATAAGCTGGACAAGCAGAACATTAAAATATACTTGTTTCCTAAGGGGATCCTATGGATTTACTCTCTCAAATCTGCGCTATATCTGGAGGCTTATGTTGCCACGATGCAACATCAGAACAGCCATGTTGCCAAGGTGAGCAGTTTACATCCATTAGTTCTCCCCAATCCCATGGGCAGGGATGGACCCTGCCGACATCCCCCCCCCCAAAAAATTCTGGGGTTGCAGTGGTGCTGGCAGCAAATGTCCTGTTTTCCTTTGTAAACTGGGTGTGCAAAGAGAATGCATCTTGTTTTAAAGTATTGTGCTTCCTAGAGGCTTCTGAGGGTGCAATTCTGCTTCAAAACAAAGTGCATGCTCCTGGCACACCTTGTTTTTCAAAGAAAATGCCAAGAGGAGGCAGGTTGTGATTGCCACGCTGAAGTAATTCATAAAGCTGCCCTCTACTACCCATGGGCCATGTGCTGAGCCCAACCCACCTGGTATACCATACAGCCTTAGCATAATCTTGTCATGCCTGCTGTAATGTTAAGGTTGCCAACCAGCTGGAATTTTACTGCTTGGCTGGAATGTCATCCTCCTGGCTCATTACCAAATCCTAGAGGGCGTTACACTAGGAAAAGGATTGATGGCAGTGTTTTTCATTGTTGGCATGCAGTGGTGCAGGCTTTTGCAAAATGTCAGTGAGAACATTTTAAATGGTGGAATCCTGTGTCACTATAAATTAATGTTTCAGGCGCCAAAGCTCTCTCCCTTGCTGTGGAGGAATGCAGGGCCTCTGAGAATCTTATTTAACAACTACTCCAGCCCGTGAGGTTTAGACATTGCACTATTTGCATACTTGAAGCATTACCTTTGCAATCCATGAGGGCTTTGCAATCCATGGCCACTTCTATGCTTTTTCTGTGTGTCCATGGCTATGGCACAAACACTGTATTCTGCTTGCCTCCAGATGTTTTTGGGATTAGTGGGTAGAGGAATAGGAACATCTGTGAGTAGAGCAGGGGTGAACCACTGTGACACTTCAAGGGACCAATTAAATCCCCCGGACTCTCCAGAGCCTGCACGGACTAGTGAAAAATAAAACAAAAAAGCCAAAGTGACTGTAATTTTACATCTGGTTTTTGTATATATGTGTGTAATTTGCAACCTACTGTATTTAAAAGGTAAATTGCCAGACCCTAGGCTTCCAAGGTCAGCAATTCACCTGGATATTTTTGCCAGAAAAAGGTTGATCTAGGATTTGTGGAGGTGTTGAGGGACACAGAAACATCTTTAGAGGTCTGTGTGTGTCCCCAGGGCTGTATTTTACCCACCTTCTCTCTAAAGTAAACTGCAGGAGTGAGCTCATTATTTAGCCTCCATTTCCACTAGTAAAAAGCCCATCAGCTGGTCTGCAATTGTATCTTCTGCATTCTGGATCTGCCAAGCAGCTGTGGCTGGAGTCTAGTGAGCTGAAATAGTGAGAAATCTGTGCCACCTTGCGCTTTTGCTCTGAGCTTTCCAAGGCAACTGAAATGCATGATCTCCAATGGCCAGGGCAGAAATTCAAGTGAGCAGACATCTAGAGCAAGCCCACTTTGCAAAATTGTGGTTCCCCTTCTACTATATTGTGTGTAGAGAAAAGCCAGGCACTTATCTGATAACCTTGATAACAGCGGCTGGATGGTCATCTTTGGATGGGCGTGCTTTGATTGTGTATTCCTGCATGCAGGGGATTGAACTAGATGGCTCTTGTAGTCTCTTCCAACTCTATGATTCTAACCCCTCTCTGCACTAGTAAGGGAATGGCTCAGGGGGCTTCCGTAGCAAAACGGTGGGTCCTGTAGGTAGTGAGGAGGGAGCTATAGCAAAGTTTCTCATGAGAAACCCTTACACAGTGCTGGACACTGCTGGATTGTGGCCACAAACTGGAGGGGGGGAATCTCATCCAACAGAAGAGACTTCTGTAGGAGTTTCTTGCTCAACCTCTCATGCAGAGAAACAGAGCTTGGGAAAATTACTTTGTAAGACTACAGCTCCCAGTGAGTCCCTCACTGACCATGCTATCTTGATCTGTAGTCCAAAAACAGTAACATTTCAAACACAAGAAGAAAATGCGAGCTCCCCACAGTTTTGTATCAGCACTGATCAGACATCTTCTCCCTGGCTGTCATATCTTCAAAGGCAGTTTTAATAAAATATGAACCAACCTTAGGGATTACAGGGCAGGACATGGAACGGCTGTTCCCTCCCTGGTCAATTATTACAGTAGTTTCTCTTTCAAGCAGGAGAGAGTATGGACAAGGGGTGAGAATTGTGGGTTGAATCCTATTGTTTCTCCCAGATATAGTGGATGCATTGAATCAGAGGGATGAACCAAAGTGTTGGCTCACCAGTCGACAGATTCATCCGATGGGCTTGTCTATATGAGGCAATAAACTGTGGATTGATGTGCACTAACGTCAATTCGAAACAGTCTTCCTGGTTTTTTTTCAAGATCCCAGGCATGTGAAGCCATACATGTTTGTAATTCAAATTGGCATGCCTGTGAATCAAGATGGCGGGCATGAGTGAAATACTCATGTTTTTATTGTCACCAGTTGCCACAGCTGAACAATATTTTTTAAAAGAAGCAAATCCAAGGTGTGGAAGTACAATCTTCCACTTAAATAACCATTTAAAAAAGAGAAAAAAGGCTGTTTCATCACCTCAGCACACAATTGCTATGGTGAAAATCCAACATGGTGGTTCTGGGTGTTTGCCTTGCTGACAAGCTCCACCCCCTGTGCATGTCTAACCTATCAGCTTTCTACTTCCACTCTTATCAAGAATGTGCAGCAAAGTGAATTGGTTGTCTCAACAACTGGGAATGTGCATTTCCTCTGGATTCCCCCCCCCCCAAAAAAACCCAATACTCCTGCAGAGTATTTTGAGTTTTTGCCCCCCTTCTTTCTGAGTACAGTGAAATGATGTGGAATCCCATTGGAACGAAAGGTGTTCTCCTCGAATTCTATGAGGAGTATTTTTTGCCATTTAGGAAAGCCCAATAGGTCTTACTCTAGTTAGGACTACCAATAAGACTGGGGCTCTGCGCCCCTCCCATGTTGTTGGACTGCAAGTCCCAGCAGCCCTAGCCAGCCAATGGGAAAGGATTCTGAGACTGGCAATTCAATGATATCTGGAGGGCTACACAACACCCCCCCCCCGGTTTAGAGCCTGCCATCAGAAACAAATATAAATCAACATTATTTCTATGAGTTGAGAGCATTTATTGTAGGGGTGGGCAAGGTGCAGCCTGTGGGGCCACAGGGCCATATTTGTGGCTCCTGGAGGTCCCCTTGGGGTCAAAAAATTTTGGGGGAAAAAATGAAAAATCATTTTGCCCCAGTTTACTTCCAAATGGCTTTTAGGATGCATTTTCACCACATCCTTTCCCCCACCCCATACATTTTAAGCTCAGAAAAACCTTTTTTTTTTAAAAAAAAGGAAGTGAATAGGAAGTGACTTCTCTTCCTGTCCTGGGCCTAAAATGGCCCTAGGATGCCCCAAACCATGGTGGCAATTCCCACCATGCCCCCTAAAGTGAGTGCAGTGATGGGAAGTAAAGCCCTCCAAGGTCTCCTGTGGTACCCATGCAACCCCTTAGCTCCAACAGCTGCCTGACACTGATCTATATTTATGTATTTGTGCAATTTCTATGCTGCCTTTCCCCCCAAATGGGATCCAAGGCAGCTCACAAAACAATTAAAATCACAAGTAAAAGCAATTAAAACATACACAGAAAAAAACAGATAAAAACAACATAAAAACATAAAAACACAACCCAATAAAAACCACAATTATATGTCAAAGGCCTGCTTAAACATGAATTTTTTTGCCTGCCAGCAAAATGACAACAGGGATTCTATCATGTTCCTTGGTGATAAGGAAGCATCACTTCTTGTTTTATTATTTATCCTTCCTTCATTGAACTCAAAGTGGTGAACCTAGCTCTCCTCCTCCCTACTTTAGCCTCACAACAATCCTATGAGGTAGGCTCAGGCTAAGAGAAGTGACTGAACCAATGTCACACTGTGGATTTCATGGCTCATCGGGGCTTAGAAGCTAGGTCGCTCATGTCCCAATTCAAGTCTCTAACCACTACACCACAGTGGTTCTAATCTGGCCTTCAGCACTCTCAACCCACTACACTGCATGGGCTTTTTATCCTTCTTTGTTGTGATGACAGGCAGAACTGGATGCTGGATGAGAGCATCTGTGCTTCATTGCTCCTTTTGGACCTCTGTCACTGGTAATCTGGATGCAGAAAAGATATAATTGTATGAGAGCGGCTTGTTGTTATTTAGAACGGGACAAGGGCACCAGAAGGGTCCACACTGGCCCTAAGTCCAGCTCAGCAACTTGGCACTGTCAGGCACCTCACATTCTGGCTGGAGGAGGAGGACAGGACTGGGTTGCCAGAGAGCCAGTTTTGGACTGGCTCTAGCAAGAATAGAATTGCATTCCCTGTTATGTAGTCCCAAGTTGCTCATATTGTGAGCCGCTTAGTTGATGTCCCAGAAGCTCTGGATTTGTACTCATAGGGACACCTAGCTCAATGGAAGAACATCTACTTTGCATGCAGAAGGCTCTGGTTCAATCCCCAGTGACTCCAGTGAAAATGAAACTCAACATAAATTTACACTACACAGTTATAGCAGTTTGATACCACTTCAACTGTCACAGCTGCATGGGATTTGATGAATTCTCTGCAAGAAAACATTAATGTTTTAGTTCAGGGGAGTGTACAACACACACACCCCATTATCTTTGGCCAGTGTAACCAATTCTCCATTTCTGGTGGCACAGTGGTTAAATGCCAGTCCTGCAAGCCACCATGTTGCAAGTTCGATTCCAGCGGGCTCCAAGGTTCACTCAGCCTTCCATCCTTTCGTAGGTCGGTAAATTGAGTACCCAGCTTGTGGGGGGCAATTAGCTAACACACATTGGAAACTGTTTAATGCAGTGTAGATGTGTAAATAGCTATTGCTTAAAAAAAAAAAGCAATTTGTAAGCCGCTCTGATAGCCTTGTGGCTGAAAAGTGGGGTATACGTAAATAAATAAATAAATAAATAATCTCAATGGTGAGGAATGCTGGAAGTTGCCATCCAACAACACTGGGAGGGCCCCATGAGTCCCACCCCAATTTATGCATCCGCTTTGTGTATATGTGTCTTCCAGTCATCTGTTGAGTTATGGCAACCTTTTGAATTTTATAGGGTTTTCTTAGGCAGAGAATACTCTGAGGTGGTTTTGCCAGTTCTTTCCTCTGAAATAATATAGCCTATAGCACCTGGTATTCGTTGGCGTTCTTCCATCCAAATACTAATGAGGCTTGACCCTCCTGAGCTTCCAAGATCAGATGGGAACTGGTACCTTCTGGGTATTTAAGCATGCATCTGCTTTAGCCAATAGAAATGGTCAAAATTGACAAATATAGGACATGCTGTTCTAGTTAGCCAAGAAGGCAAATAATTTATAACAAATGAAAAGATTGAATGGAAGCATTATCAGAACATCAATAAGACATGGCTTGTTCCTCATCACCAGACTGAGCATTTCCAGGATAAGAGGAATGGTTCTCATGCCTCTTCTAAAGATAATTGTGATGTGTGTGCTTTTTGTTTGCTTATTTATCTATTTTATATCACACTTTCTCCCAGTATGGGACCTGAAGTGGCTTACAAGAGCTGACATCCTGTTAGTGACATATGAATGTGAAACTCACACTGTGCATGCAGGGCAAAATATTCCCTGCTGCTCAACAGATGTATTCTGCTGAGAGTGGCAGAAGCAGCACGTTGTGCATTGCAAGTTGTACTTTATGCATTGGAGTTGCAACTTGACAATGCTACAGTTGCACATTGTGCATTTTGCAAAATAGCACCTGTTCATGCAATGTTGCTGTTCAGGATGGGGGTTATGTAGTGCTGGTGTAGCGTACCTCCACATGTCGATCTTTGTGCTGTGGCAACGGGATGTTGGATTGCAGCTGATATGAGTTAAAACCAACTACAGTTAACTTACACCCTGGAGGTTCGTGGGGGTTTGGGGGTGGGGGAGTGCTTCGGAAGCTGCAAAAATGGGATCGGAGGTCACGCGAGATCCATGAGCCACTCCTGAACTAGAGATTGGTCTTGCCATGCAATTGCTTGGAGGAAGCCTACCTGCTTTTGCAGCTTCAAAGGCGAGAAGGTAGGCTATTTGCCAGAGGGCAACATCAATCACCATGGCAAGTGGAATGGATGAAGCTGGCCCCTTGCAATGAAGGGGGCTTCCCACAGGTTCATTGGGAGAACTTTGAAATCCACTGTGCCCATGTTAAATGGGCCACTCTATGGACTCAGTCCAACATCTCCTCAGTGTAGCATAAGTATTTGCCTGCAGACTTATGCTGATAAGCCCCAAATGCTACACCACACAACCATTTCATACTTCCTGCCAAGCAGGCAGGCTGGGAGAATCATAGCATTGGAAGAGACGCCAAGGGCCATCTAAGCCAACCCCCTGACATGCAGGAATACCTAATCAAAGCATGCCTGACAGATGGCCATCCAGCCTCTGTTTAAAGACCTCCAAAGAAGACATGAAAAAGAAATACTAGAAGAGAAGATTGTATGTGGAGTGTTTGTTGTAAGAGAATGTAAGATTTTTTATTTTTATTTTATTATTTATTATTAATATTACTTACTATTATTAATTTTAATCACAATATTTCTATATAATGTTTTAAAATCAATAAAATAAACGAAGGAGACTCCACCACACTCTGAGGCAGTCCATTCCACTGCCAAACAACTCTTACTGTCAGGAAGTTCTTCCTAATGTTTAGATGGAATTTCTTCTCCTGTAGTTTGAACCCATTGCTCCATGCCCTAGTCTCTGGAGCAGCAGAAAACCAGCTTGCTCCATCCTCAGCATGACATCCCTTCAAATGTTTAAACATGGCCATCATGTCCCCTCTTCCCCTTCTCTTCTCCAGGCTAAACATGCCCAGCTCCCTAAGCTGCTCCCATAGGGCATGACTTCCAGACCTGCCACCATTTTGGTTGCCCTCCTCTGGACATGTTCCAGCTTGTCCATATCCTTCTTGAATTGTGGGGCCCAGAACTGGACATGGTATTCCAGGTGAGGTCTGACCAAAGCAAAATAGATTGGCACTATGAGTACCCTTGATCATGTGGGACATCCCACATAACCAGAAACAAACATGATTTACAGCAACGCTGAGACCCTGGAGTACCCTGGTGGATTTCAATGCTCATGTCATCATTTCACATCTGGCTATGCTGCCAGGCACACCTCTGCACCTGCCTGCTTACCCAGAAACAGGGAATGGCCACATGGATGGTGTCAGGGGTTTACCAATAGGTTGGAAGAAGAGGGCTTTGGGCATTGCTCAGAGAGGGAGTACCAACCTCCTCAATGCCTGAGAAAGGACATTGATATGCATCAGGGAAAACTGTGCATCTGGTGGATGTGCCCACCAGAATTCCAGCCTTCCTGTGTGGTAGAGAGCAGGTGCACATGTGTGCAGTGGGGGAAGGAGAAATGTTCAGCTTCCACCTCAAATGGATGTCCCTTGGCATGGAGATGTGCATTCTCTGCCCCACATCAGAGTAATGCACATCTCCCCATAAAATCAGGGATTCCTTTTTTGCAGTTTTCTCTAGAACAACAGAAGGGCCTCTGAGATGTCCCTAAATGCATTTGAAATGAAAAATAAGCAGGAGGGGGGGGGAATCAAGCTAGGTAATTAGCAGACAATTCCTGCTGGGTTCCTTGACTGCTGTTCCTTCTGAAGTATTTCTTCACAGACAGATGCCAGTGTGACAGCTGTGTGCCATTGAAGAGATATCTCAGTCACCAGAGAAAGATAGACACTCGTTGTGTCTGAGCAAATGCAGATTAATTTTTTTCTCAAGGCCAGTTGGGTGGGGCATTGGCCTCTACTGAACTGATTTCAGTTGGTTTAGACCCTTCTTAAAGTGTGTTTTAACAAGTGCGGAACAAAGTGTTACTATTACTTGATATTTAGAACAATGGTTCTCTGAATGCAGTCTAAAATCATATTTGCCTTTTTTGTAGTTGCAGCATACTCAAATAAAGTGAAAAGATTTCAGGACTGGGTATGGTACATATGGGGGGCGAGGAGAGAAAGTAGCATTGTAGTCCACCATGAGATGAATATGAGCCAGCTGTGTGCTGCAAGCTCATATTCATCTATCTCCTGGAGGACTTTTTCACACGTACCATTCCCAGTCCTGAAATCCTTTCACTTTATACCATTATGTTTGATTTGATGGTTCTTGTGATATATTTTTTGGCCCAAATATTAAATTTTGCATTTATCTGTTGAATGTTTATCTGTTCCTTTCAGCCCAGTTTCCTATTATATCACCACTTTTAATTTTATTCTTCCTTTCAAGGTTCTAAGCTGCCTTTCCCAGTTTTTTTGTAAACTGAACCTTTGATCATGAATTCTTCCACTCTTTTATCTAAGTCACTGACATATATATCTTGAAGAGTCCAGGGGACAGGACTAAACTCTGCAGTATCCCAATCAGATTGTCCTTCCAATTTGATGAAGAACTATTGATGAGTTTGGATATGGCTTTCTAACAAGCTGCGACTACCTGATGTGAATCCCTCTAGCCCACATTTAACCACTTTGCTAACCAAACTGTGGCCAACATTCTCTGTCAGCTACTTAAGTTATAGATGAGTAAATCTAGGTAACTTCCATATTCACAATTGCTACATAGTCATGATTTTAATACTATTGCTACAGTTGTAATACAACTTACCGGGCTTCAGCTGCATCGAGAGAAGGGGGTCCCTTCTGCCCACAATCAGGGCATGGGTGAACGATGTTTCTATCAGGTTTGGGGCAGTTGGGTCAGGAAAGTTACTCAGGACTTTATCAGACTAGTGGCTAAAAACACTGTAATTCCACTATTGAGAAAAGCGGAAACATAGTGACATTATTACATTTATTATTGTGCATCACCATAATCGCATGATACAACCGCCACAGAATCACACGACCACAACTAGCACTTTAGGAATGGGATTTTACTTCCATGGTTTAGTACGGGTGAGATTTTGACAGTTCTTGCGAGAAGATGCAAGCATTCTTAAAAACTCCTCAAACCCCTGAGTTTACAAAATAAATGAATGCCAAACACTTAATCAAACCTAAAAACATGCAAACAAATGGGACAGTTCATAAAAAGAGCATCCTGTGGATAGTTTTCACATTCTCACCCGGACAGTTTCTCTCTGAGAATGAGGATGGAGGAAAGAGGACCACCATTCATGCTGTAATCTTGCGATTACTGCGGGACGTGGTTTGGCATGCTCTTCAATACCACGAAAAAAGTGATATTGATATCTTGTCCTGGCAATGAAAACTGATGCCTCATTCATGGCTGGAGCACAGATTGACCACACAAGGATGACAAAGTTGTGCAATAGTGGGACCTATTTGTACTACTGTGATGTTGTAATCGTATGATTTTTGTCGTGTCTGATAAAGTCCTAAGTGGCTGATAAAGTCCTAAGTGGCTATTTCAGAGTAGTAGCCATGTTAGTTTGTTCCTGCAGAAACAACAAGGACTGTTAACAGTAGTTTAGAGACTAACAAATGTGCTTATCACATAAGCTTCTATGGACAACAGGCTGTTTCGTCAGATGCATGAAATCTTATCCTGATTTGCAAGTGGGCAGAAGAGGGATTGTAAACAGTGAGGAGAGCGATAAAACACAGAAAATGCAGACAGTAGCAATTACCTTATTCCCATAGGCCATTTACAAAACAGTTTTTAGTGGTAATACCTAGATCCTGCCATTGGGTAAAGTAATTAACACACAAAGTATGATTGAAGCAAAACCTTTATCCTGATTCAAACAACAGGAGGTAGAACTAAACCTCTTGATGAGTTGTAACCTAGTGATTTCTCATTGAATTTCCTCAAGACCGGCCAGCTTAAGGTCAACAACAACAACAGAGGCCGAGACCTGAGAATATAACCCTCCTTCTATGCAGTTCTGTGTCTTCCCTTCACCCTGCATTGCCTCAGTAGATGTCCAACCCTCCGAAGGTCCTCTGTTGCTGTTCCCAGTAGGGAGGGAGGCAATTCAGACAATGAAGGAGCAGTTGGTCTCAGCTCAGAGGGGAGAAATGAAGGCATGCTCACAGATGGAGTACACCCTCCTTTTCCTACCCCCTTAAGCCCAGACCAAAAACTGTTAAAAGGTTTTAAAAGACTTTTATCTGAACCCCCCCCACCATTTACCCACACAGCAGTGGTTCTCAACCTGTGGGTCCCCAGATGTTGTTGGACTATAGTTCCCAGGACCCTCTGAGGTCTCACCTTGACAGCAAGGTGGTCCTCCCAGTCATTAGTGAGGATATGAGTTCAATCCTACAGCCTCACTAATGACTGGGAGGACCACCTGGCTGGAGGGCTCCTGGGAACTGTAGTCCAACAACATCTGGGGGCCCACAGGTTGAGAACCACTGATCTAGAGGCTATATGGGCAATTTTGCCATATTTGGGAGGGGCAGCTGGCTATGCCCAGGATAAATTCATTTTCCAAAGAAGAAGTGTCTAAGAATAATTTTTTGTGTGTGTCAGGAGACCCCCCACCCTAGGGACCCCTTGTCTTCTAGCTCTGTAATGAACAAGCCAACACCCTCAAATGTGGTGAAATGGACTCCCACGGTGGGGACTGTGGGGTAGGGGGTCACACTGGAGTTTCTGAGGGGTCCACACAGCCCATTTGCCACACTTTGCTCTTCCCTGGCATACAGACCCTCTCGTTCATTCTATGTACAATGCAGATAGGTATTGCTGGCAGATGACAGTATTGGACGAGGAGCACATATATTGGACAATTGGACAATGGGCACATATATTGTATGTTGGACAATGAGCACACACATAACCCTCCTGGTGTTGTGAGTGACATATTAGGTCCAATATGAATACTGACAACATGGAGACAGAGTTAGCTTGTTGGAGAATCTGGTCCCCGTGCTTGTATCTTTATGATGTGACCTGCTATAATGATCCAATAGTCATTCATTCATTCATTCATTCATTTGATGTATATACTGTCTTTCTCCCAGAATGGGACCCAAGGTGGCTCACAACACATAGTTACAGTATCTTAGATTAGATAAGGGCTGTCTTTAAGTACGGACAGGCCTAGCACCCAAGACCTGTGGGAGGAAAGTGTTATTATCAAGAATGGAATGTAGTTCATTGATGACAGAATGGCGTGGTTTTCTACAGTGGTAACTGGTAGCTCCCATGTCAGGGGAGTGGTGTATCCACTCCAGGATTTTATCCAGGTTCAGCACCTTGGATAGCTCATTTAACAGTAGGCAAAACCTGGAATGGATTCGCTATCCCACTGACATGGGAGCCAGTAGCCACTGCTGGTTTTCTCTGAAGGCTACAGGTGATATGATGATGCTTTGTCTTCTAGGTCTGTCCTATAATGAATTACTCCTGAGTACCAGTCTGTTTTTGTTTATCTGTTTTCCTCCCTTCACTGTGTGGATTTTTTTTTTTTACCTTGAGAAGCACCTGATATTAATCAGTCTGTCTGATGAGTCTGAGCAGATGTAGTTACCTAAAATGCTTTGTTGAAATCACAATAAATTACACCCACTTCATGCCCACAATCCACTAAATTAGCAACTGGATCAGGAAAAAAAAGAGATAAGATTTGTTGGGCAGGATTTAATTTTGACAAATTGTGCCAATCTCTAATCAGTCCATTGTTATTGAGCTACTTACAAGCTGTTTTCTTTTAATCCATTTCACCTCTTCTCTCCCAGTATCTCCCTTGGTACCAAAGACAAACTGAACCTCCTGTAATTTTCCAGATCTTTATTTCCCCTCCTTTCAACAACTAGGACAACATTTACCTATCTCCATTCTTGTGACCCTTCAACTCTTCTTCAGGATTTCTCAAAGATGCATAATTGTCTGCCAGTTTTACTATTTATTTCCAAAGAGATTCACACCAGGATGAAATCCTACAAAAATACAGCTTGTCACATTGTCTGAAAGATCATTTCTCCCTGTATGAGCCTGACCAAGTTTGAAGATTTGTGAGAGTTTGTGAGTGAAGGCTTTCAGTCCCATCACCATCACCAGCACATTTGGTGAGTACACGGGAGATAGAGCCTTCTCGGTAGCTGATCCCAGGCTCTGGAATTCCCTCCTGGGGGAGTTTTCTTTGGCTCCCTCTCTTCTTTCCTTTTGCTGGCAGGCAAAGACCTTTTTATTCAGGCAGGCCTTTAGCTTACAATGTATTATTATTATCATCATTTATTCAGGGCCTTTCATCTGCTTCTGGGCCCAGGCATGGTGGAGCTGTGCCTGCCTCTTCTTCTCTCCCTCCAAGGCCAGGAAAAGGACAGTTGGGATGGAGGGAGGGCCTTTCATCTTCTGGGCCAAGGCATGATGGAGCTCTACCTGCCTCTTTTTCTCTCCCTCCAAGGCCAGGAAAAGGACAGTTGGGATGGAGGGAGGGTCTTTCCTCTGCTTCTGGGCCCAGGCATGATGGAGCTGTGCCTGCCTCTTCTTCTCTCCCTCCGAGGCCAAGGCAACGGCAGTTGGGATGGAGGGAGAACTTTCCTCTGCTTCTTGGCCCAGGCATGATGGAGCTGTGCCTGCCTCTTCTTCTCTTCCTCCAAGGCCAGGGCAATGGCAGTTGGGATCGAGGGAGGACTTTCCTCTGCTGCTGAGTCCAGGCATGATGGAGCTGTGCCTGCCTCTTCTTCTCCCCCTCTGAGGCCAGGGCAATGGCAGTTCGGATGGAGGGAAGGCCTTTCCTCTGCTTCTGGGCCCAGGCATGAGGGAGCTGTGTGTGCCTCTTCTTCTCTTCCTCCAAGGCCAAGGCAATGGCAGTTGGGATGGAGGGAAGGCCTTTCCTCTGCTTCTGGGCCCAGGCATGATGGAGCTGTGCCTGCCTCTTCTTCTCTCCCTCTGAGGCCAAGGCAATGGCAGTTGGGATGGAGGGAGGGCCTTTCATCTGCTTCTGGCATAATGGAGGTATGCCATGTATGCAACCGAAAGGGTTTTTACTGTGGTTGTGTTGTTGTTGTTGTTTGACTTGTGTTTTTATAGTGTTTTAATCTTTTTTAACTCAACAGTCATTAAAAAAAAAACCCTTTTGTTTAGATAATGTTTTAACCATACGTTGTTTTTAAAATGTTGTACGCCACTTAGAAAAAAAGTGGAATGTAAATCAAACGTTAAAGAAATACCTAAATAAATATGCAATTGGAACTCCACATGTAGAAACAGGAAACAATGGCATTTCCAATACAGTGGCAGGGAATCTATCCTAGATGCTAATAATTCTTTATTTTTGCTGGCATCACATACTTTTAGTGGCCTTTCGGCCATCCCAGGAAAATATCTCCTTTTGTTGTTTGGACCACTTGTAGGCACCAGTCTAATTTTCTTGCTTTCTCAACAGAATAAGGCTTCACTAACACAGATTTCTAGTGGTCAGCTTTTGACAGACTCTCTTTAAGTTTTCCCACCAGATAAGGTCCTAGCTGGAGAAAAATAACACAGCTGATAAGTCAGAAGTGTACAGTGCAGATATCTTTTCTTTTAATATTTTTGGAGCATCACATTTCTAGCCCTTACAGCTGCAAAGAAATATTCACATATGAGAAGAAAGCTTCAGAGATGTAGCTGCCCGGGGGTGGGGTGGGGCAAAATGAGGTCCATGTCACCCAAAATAAGAATTATGCTCCCCCATGAAGTTTTCCTTCATTCCCCAAATTTCTAGCAATGCAGTAACTTAAAACTTGAGTTAAGCAACTAGACATAGAGTTTAGACAGCCAAAGAAAGGGGAAAGAAAAAGTGCCCAACAGTACAGTGTTAAGAGTTCTAGGTTATTCACAAGCTAGAATGTGTCCACACAAGGGCTACCGGGATGACCAAAGATCTGGAAATCAAGCCCTGTGAGGAATGTATTAGGGATGTGTTTAGGTTGGAAAAGAGAAGACCAAACGGGTGATATGACAGCCATCTTTACTTATCTGAAGGAATAGCATGCAGAAGATGGAGCGAGCTTGTCTTCTGCTGTTCCAGAGACTAGGACGTGAACCAATGGATTCAAATTACAAGAAAAGAGAATCTGTGATGACTCTGTCATTACACAAAATAGCCAGACAATCTGAGCAGCAGTAATTGTTTTTTGAGCTGAAGAGGTTATACAGGCTCTTTTGCCCAGAATGAGGCTACAGGGGAAATACAGTTGCATTTTAAAACTCAAGATGCTTCAGTTTTCCTCTCCCTCCATTCCCCCCTTTCACACTCCATTCACACTTGCTGAGTATCACCAAGAACTGAAACCAAGCATCTGCCTGGGACTGACTGGGTCTCCCTTCTTAGGAAGGGAGAGAATCCCAACCATCACAAAGATAGCAATCCTGAGTTCTCAGCTACTTCTTAATTAGTTACCAAGCATAACATAGAATCATAGAATCATAGAATCATAGAATTGCAGAGTTGGAAGAGACCACGAGGGCCATCCAGTCCAACCCCCTGCCATGCAGGAAATCACGATCAAAGCATCCCTGACAGATGGCCATCCAGCCTCTGTTTAAAGACCTCCAAGGAAGGAGAGCCCACCACGCTCCGAGGGAGTGTGTTCCACTGCCGAACAGCTCTTACTGTCAAAACGTTCCTCCTAATGTTGAGGTGGAATCTCTGTTCCTGGAGCTTGCATCCATTGCTCCGTGTTCCAGTCTCTGGAGCAACAGAAAACAAGCCTGCTCCATCCTCAGCGTGACATCCCTTCAAATACTTAAACAGGGCTATCATATCGCCTCTAAACCGTCTTTTTTCCAGGCTAAACATACCCAGCTCCCTAAGTCTCTCCTCATAAGGCATGGTTTCCAGACCTTTCACCATTTTAGTTGCCCTTCTCTGGACACGCTCCAATTTGTCAATATCCTTTTTGAATTGTGGTGCCCAGAACTGGACACAGTATTCTAAGTGAGGTCTGACCAAGGCAGAATAGAGTGGCACTATTACTTCCCTTGATCTAGACACTATACTTCTATTGATACAGCCCAAAATCGCATTGGCCTTTTTAGCTGCCGCATCGCACTGTTGGCTCATGTTCAACTTGTGGTCTACTAGGACTCCTAGATCCCTTTCGCACGTGGTCTCATTCAGCCAGGTCTCTCCCATCCTATATTTATGCATTTCATTTTTCCGCCCTAAATGCAGTACCTTACATTTCTCCGTATTGAATTTCATTTTGTTAGCTTTGGCCCAGCTCTCCAGTCTATCCAGGTCATTCTGAATTTTGATCCTGTCCTCTAGGGTATTAGCTACTCCTCCTAATTTGGTGTCATCTGCAAATTTGATAAGTATGCCCCTAATTCCCTCATCCAAGTCATTGATAAAGATGTTGAATAGCATAAGTTCCCCAGTCAGCTGCAAAGTAAAACATAGCATAGCCCTGATCATCACAAAAGTCGATCTTGCCCTTCTCAGGAAGCTCTGGCAAAGCATGCTGCTGCAGCCTCTTCTAGCTTGTGTATTCTCAGTAGTAACTTTTGCCATCTTGATCACACTCTGAAGTTCCTTGGCCACATGCATTCCAATTTTGTTCTGTGAAATGTTGGAGGGCAAGCTTTAGGAAGAATTTCTTTACTGTAAAAGTGTGGCTCAACAATGGAACAGACTTCTTCAGAGGGTGGTGGACTATCCATCTCTGGAGGTTTTTAAACAGAGGTTGGACATTCCTGCATGGCAGAGGGCTGGACTAGATGACCCTTTCAGTCCCTTTGAACTCTATAAGTCTGTGATTCTACAGTTTGAACAAATCTCAGTGTTTCACTTTCTGCAATGCTATAAAATTGCAGTGCTCTCAATATGCCCTTCTCCCCACCATAGCTACACCCCAGTGTAGCTGGATGAAACTCCCTGGAGTTGAGGGCAGGACTTCAGGGCTCCCTGTTTTCTTGTCCCTCCTTCCATGGCTAGACCCTCCTGCCTTAATTGTACAAGATAATAAAATAAAATGAAAAATACAGCACCACATATGCCAGCAAGAGAAATTATGCATGCAAATAGGATTTCAACTGGGCATAGGAATCCAGTATTCTTGGCTGGCAGTCTGGATTTGCTGGGATGCAGAATTTTAATTCCTTTAGCATGGCATATAGCTTTGACCCAAGCTTCCCATGAAATGATCACACACAGAGAGACATAGACACACCATTTAACAAAGCGCTGTTGTTTGCTTGTTTCTGCTCAGTCTTCCAGTTGGGAGAATCACAATGGTGAGTAGGGCTTCCAAAAGAAAGCTCTGCAAAAGAAAATGCATTTTCCCCTTCCAATCATATTTATGAAAATAACAATTTTGCGCTAGCAAGACTCTGTCACTCAGATGTGCATCAGTGACAGAGACATAAACAGGAACAGAGAGAGAGCTCATTCAATATCCATGACTATTCAAAGTTGAGGGTGGTCTGGAATTTGTTTAGAGGTTTGAACAAACTTTTTTGCAGAATTTCCATTTTTAAACATATAATGAAAGTTTGCATATCTAGGAGGCAAGGAACAACAGCAAAAATATCTAGTGTATGGGACACAACCCTAATAGAGAACCGACTACGTACAGATTGAAGGCTGCAAAGGGAAAAGTAAAAGACCGAAGCGGGGAATGGAGTATTGGAACCTTTTCATTTTCTTCGTAAACAAGGAGAGCTCTTTCTCTCTCTTGGAGAGATGTTTTCTAAATGACAGAAGATAAGTGATAGAACAGTTAATAGTTATAAATCAAAATAAATTCACATTACCTCTTTGGGGATGTTACCCTAAGGGGTGGGAGTGCTTTAGAGTCCCCTACACATGGTGCCAAAGTCTATATTATTATCTGGGGGAAATATTAGTTCAAACGAAAGCCTGAGAGAAGAGGGTACTTTGGGGATCTTTTCACCTATGTAAACCAATATTAACTGTAGAGAGCACTCCAGTTAAAGTGAAATAAAGTATTTTATTGGAATAACACAGAGAGAACTCGCATACCTAACATACATGCCAAAGAACCATAAAAGGCTATACCAGAGTCAGACAAAAAGATTAGACAGAGGGAGAGATACAGGGCAATAGTTACCAATCTTGAAGAGAAGAGTTCCATGCAGTGAAGATACTCAGGGAGGCGTCTGAGCGTAGCACAGGAGGTTCCGATCTGGGGTGTGCAGAGAAAGAGAGTGGCCGAATTCGCCCACTGTGACACACTTTACTATTATTGGGGAACTAATATTTATACCCTATTTCATAACCTGAAGGGGTACTCTGGTTATGACAAAGTCTGGATTGCTTTCCCATGGCATAGACAAAGGAAGCCGAAACTCATCTGATTGCTTTATTTGCTGGGAGATAGATATTGATGGGTTTGTGACAACCTCACAAGGTTGGACAGGAGGGGTTATAGGAACAATACCTGTAGGAATACAATAAAAATGGTCACTTAATTGTTTGATTGAATCGTTGCTGAGATGCCCAGGGCTGGAAGAAAGGATTAGAACATACCTCCTTAACAACTGGGTTGTTAGCATGGATCCATTATGGAAGCTTCCTGCTCAATGGGCTCTCTTGCCATTATATTTCTAGACACATCCCAGATCATTGTGACCTCCAACTAACCTTTGGTTTGTCCCAGCCAAACTGACTCTTAAAAGTGTCCAATATTTCCAATTATAAGATACCATGGGGCGGGTGGGGGGGGTGTTAGGGCATAGTTGGAACAAACCTTAATCAAACCAACAACAGAGCAATTAAAATGGACCTTGCCTATGTATTTGGCTTTATACCTACTTTTAAAATAATCTGTTGCACTTTTCTTTTTCTATTGGAAAAGAAAATGAATAATTGAGATCCCGCACCATCATTGTAACTACAGTTGCCCCTCCACATTCACGAACTCAGCATTCGTGGTTTTGGGTATTCGCGGTTTTGGGAGGTGGGAGCCCCCCCCCCCGCCCTCCCAAAACCACAACATGGGGCCTCCAGAGGCCCTGTGAAGGCCCGGGGAGGGAGGGGGGAGAGCCGGGGAGGCCTCCACAGGGCCTTCGGAGACCCTCCAGAGGCCCTGAAGACCCTCCGGAGGCCCCAGGGAGGCCTCCATGGAGCCTTCTAAGGCTCCATGAAGGCCTTGGGACGGAGAGGGAAGGGCCAGGGAGGCCTCCATGGAGCCTTCGAAGGGTGGGAGCGGGGGCTGGGGAGGCATCCACGGGGCCTCGGGAGGGTCTCTGGAGGCCCTGTGAAGGCCTTGGAAGGGAGGGGGAGGCAGGGGAAAGCGACTATGGGGCCTCCAGAGGCCCCATGGTCACTTTGGCAGGGGAGGGGGTGGGCAATCATTATTCGTGGATTTTTCACATTCGCGGGGGTCTGGGGAACCTAACCCCCACAAATGTGAAGGGACGACTGTACAGTGATGAGGCTCTGTCATCATAGTTATGACTGACAATGGCTCCCCCTCTACACACACACACACAAATCACCTTCACAGCCTGGCAGCACTGCAACCAAAGCCTTTCTGAAGCACTGGTGATTGGGATGCTGAGAAATGACATCCATAGCATGCCCCGGTCTTAGGGTGCTTTGAGAACAGGCAGCTGGAAAGATACACACACTCCCAGGGTCCTACCACAACTGCTTGTCCCAATGCAAGGAGATGAAGAGCAGTCTGGACTTCTTTCGGGAGGATGGCTGACTAATGCTTCCCAGAGAGTGCAGACCAGAGAGCTAGAATCATAAAATCATAGATTTAGAAGAGACCACAAGGGCTATTTAGTCTAACCCCCTGCCATGCAGGAATACTCAATCAAAGCATTCCTGACAGATGGCCATCCAACTTCTGTTTAAAGATTTCAAAGAAGAAGATTCCAACACACTCCAAGGCAGCGCATTCCACTGCTGAACAGCTCTTACTGTCAGGAAGTTCTTCCTAATGTTTAGGTGGAATCTCTCCTAAGAGCTAATAGATTAGACTCTCTGCTTCCAAGAACTTTTGGCTCTCTTTGCAATCTTTACATATCTGTTCTACATCAGCAGATTAGGCGAAAGGGTCAACAAATATACTTGCCCCCACAACCCTCCCAAAGGAAACATATGAAGCAGTACTAGGACAAGACTGGGGAATCTCTTTCAACCAAGGGACAACTTTAATTGCAGAGATGTTTCAGAGGCCACATTCCCATGGCAGGTGGGGCCCAAAGCTAACAAATCAAGGACAAAAGAGCAACTTTTTAAAGTTTAAACCTTTGCTGTTGTTATGTGCCACCAAGTCAACATTGACATATGGTGACCCTATGAATGAGCAGCCTCCAAGACACCCTTGTCTTCAACAGCCCTGTCTAGCACTTGCAAACTCAAGACCTCAACTTCCTTGATGGAGTCAATCCATCTGTTCTGTGATCTCCCTCTTTTTCTACTGCCTTCTACTTTATTGAGCATTGTCATGTTTTCCGGTGAATCATGGAGTCTCATGATACGTCCAAAGTATGATAGCCTCAGTTTAGCCACGTTGGCTGCCAGTGAAAGTTCAGGCTTAACTTGCTCTTGGACTCATTTATTGGTCTTTTGGGAAATCCATGGTATCCATAGAAGTCTTCTCCAGCACCACATTAAGAGGCACCACATTTTAGATTGGGAGCAAGGAGGAAGCCATAGAAATGCTGGGTAACCCCCATGTAATAGTGTCACTCTCCCATGGCCAATTGGGCTGGTGGGCTTTAGCTCTAGAGCCTGAGGTTCCCCATCCCTGCATTAGGATGTGGATATAACAAAGGATCAACTTTGTGTATTTTCTACCCTTGAGTCTCAAACTTCCCAGCTCTTGGTGACCATTTAGTTTTGTGGAGGAGAGCCTGGTGTCAGCTGCATCCCTCTGCTCTATCCTGCCCATGCCCCTTGAATATCTAGTGGCCTGATTCTGCTCAGATCCGTGACCCTGCTCTGATCCGTGACCCCATGCGCTGGAGAACTTGGAGCTAGCTGTTAATTACAGTTGACTTAAGGCTCACACTCTATTCTTACCGCCTACCCACCAGCTCTTCCTTCTGCTGTATTAGGGAACGGTTAATACCAAACAGCCCCAATCTGGCCAGTGGCTGGGTGAGTCCAGCCATGGCCAACCCAAGATATTTTGCTGCCTGAGGCAAAGGGCAAGATGGCTCCTCCCCTCCCTTTTCCTTGTACAAAAATGGAGGACCCTGGCAGCATTGGTAGAGCAACTTCCACTCCAGCAGGGAGCAGCAGAATCACAGAAGGGAAGGCTAGCCAGGCACACATTGCTGTGTCATCCCTCACTCATTGGTGCTCGCAGTCATTCACCTTTCTCATAGAATCATAGAGTTGGAAGAGACCTCAAGGGCCATCCAGTCCAACTCCCTGCCATGCAGGAATACCCAATCAAAGCATTCCTGACAGATGGCCATCCAGCCTCTGTTTAAAAACCTCCAAAGAAGGAGACTCCACCACACTACGAGGCAGCGTGTTCCACTTCCAAACAGCTCTTACTGTCATGAAGGTCCTCCTCATGTTTAGGTGGAATCTCTTTTCTTGTAGTTTGAGCCCATTGCTCCATGTCCTAGTCTCTGGAGCAGCAGAAAACAAGCTTGCTTGCTTGCTTGTTTTCTTGCTTGTTTGCTTAGACAGTCGGAGCAGCAATGGTAAAACAGCTGTGTTGGATAAGGCAAGAACTTCTTCAGTAGACCTTCCATGGAGTCTTTAGCATCTGAGTAGCAATGTGGTGGATGGTTAGTGCATTAGGCTGGAAACCCCGGTGTTCCAGGATCTCACCCTCACTGAGCATTGAAATGTAGGCCTGCCATTCCCATCACTACTACCCCACCAGCATAGCCAATTTTGTGGGATTCTGGGAGCTGCAACTTACAAACACCTAGAAAACTACAATTGCCCACCCCTGCTTTACGTGCAGAGAGAAAGTGTTGTGTAGTGGTTAGAGCATTGTCTCTCTGGCTTTTCTTCGCAAACGAAGATTCAGGAAGGACTCATCCCGCGCTTTCTGCAAGCGCGCTGATGACTAAAAAGGCCAATCCGAGATAAACAAGTCCGGTTGCAAAAAGCACAGCAGAAGGTCTCCTTTGGGTGATGTTTTTGGGTTGTGATTCTTTCTGCGTTGTCGTTTCTCTTCAAGACTTGTTCGGCGTGAGTTCTCAAATAAGGCTGCAGCATTGTGGATAGTGCGTCTCCATGCCTCCCGATGTGAGGCCAGGGCGGACCACTGTTGGTGATCAATTTGGCCAAGCCT
This sequence comes from Gambelia wislizenii, assembly GCA_030847615.1. NCBI lineage: Eukaryota > Metazoa > Chordata > Lepidosauria > Squamata > Crotaphytidae > Gambelia > Gambelia wislizenii. The sequence goes on from JAUMIR010000012.1 coordinate 5,277,279, forward strand.
GAGATGTTGTTTCAGGGAGTCTTTGTATCGCTTTTTTGGAGCGCCCCTCTTACGCTGACCCGTGGCGAGTTCACCGTAGAGTAGTATTTTTGGGAGGCGATGGTCCTCCATCCTAGAAACGTGCCCTGCCCAGCGCAGCTGTGTTCTCAATATCATGGCCTCAATGCTGGTGATCCCTGCTTGCTCAAGGACAGCAACATTCGTCACATAGTCAGTCCAGTGTATATTTAGGATTGTGCGTAGACAGCGCTGATGAAAGCGCTCGAGGAGTCGTAGGTGGTGGCGATAGGTGACCCATGTTTCAGATCCATAAAGGAGGATAGACAGTACGATGGCTCTATACACACTGATTTTTGTGCTTTGCCTCAGGTGTTTATTGCTCCAGACTCTTTTGTGAAGTCTTCCAAATGCACTATATGCCTTTGCTAATCTGTGATCGATCTCTTTGTCAATCTTGGCATCTGAGGAGATGATGCTTCCCAGGTAGGTGAACTGCTGAACGGACTTGAGCACAGATTTGCCGACGGCAATGTGGGGATGGTGGTGTTCGTCCTGTGGTGCAGGCTGGTAAAGAACTTCTGTTTTCTTCAGGTTGACTTCTAGCCCAAACAGCTCTGCAGCTGTTGCAAAGCAGGATGTTAGGCGCTGCAGAGCTCCTTCTGTGTGGGCAACAAGGGCAGCATCATCGGCGAAGAGCAGCTCACGGACTAGATAGTTTAGAGTCTTAGTGTGAGCCCTCAGACGGCTTAAGTTAAACAAGCTACCATCAGTACGGTAGCGTATATAGATGCCGTCGTCTTCTTCAAGCTCTGCCATAGCCCTTTGGAGCATCATGCTAAAGAAGATTGTAAATAAAGTTGGTGCAAGAACACAACCTTGCTTCACTCCATTAGTTATTAGAAAGGGCTCTGAAAGAGCATCGCCATATCTGACTTGACCACGCTGTCCCTCGTGTAGCAAGATAATCATTTTAAGGAATTTGGGGGGGCATCCTAGTCTTTCCAGGATCTGCCACAGACCTTTTCTACTTACAGTGTCAAAGGCTTTGGTGAGGTCGACAAATGTTACATAGAGACCCTTGTTCTGCTCCCTACATTTTTCTTGCAGTTGCCTAAGGGCAAATACCATGTCTGTAGTACTCCTATTGGCTCTGAAGCCACATTGGCTTTCAGGGAGAAGTTCTTCTGCAATAGCAGGAACTAACCTGTTCAGGAGTATCCTTGCAAGGATTTTTCCAGCAATAGAGAGCAGTGTTATGCCTCGATAGTTTGAGCAGTCGGATTTTGCTCCTTTTTTCTTGTACAGGGTGATGATGACTGCATCTCGGAGGTCTGATGGCAGTTCCCCTTTTTCCCAGCAATTCACAAGGAATTCGTGGAATTTTTCGTGGAGTGCATGACCTCCGTGTTTCCAAACTTCAGGTGGGATTCCATCAATCCCAGCTGCCTTGCCGTTTTTCATCTGCTGTATGGCCTTAAAGGTCTCTTCCAAAGTGGGAGCTATGTCCAATTCATTTTTCATTGGTTTTTGTATCATATCTTGGATAGCTGAGGCTTGGACTACTCGGTTGGCGCTAAAGAGACTTTGAAAATGTTCAGCCCAACGATTTAGGATGGAGGCTTTATCAGTAATTAATGTTTGACCATCTGTACTGTATAAGGAGCTTTGGACCTGATAAGTAGGTCCAAACACTGCTTTAAGAGCTTCATAAAATCCTCTATGATTACCCAGATCTGCACAGCGTTGTGTCTTTTCTGCTATACTGATCCACCACTTGTTCTGCATGTCTCGGAGTTTTTGTTGTAGTTTGCTACATGTGAGGCGGAAAGCTGCTTTTCTTACATGACAGGTTGGCTGGGCGAGGTATGCCTGGTGAGCAGCTCTCTTCCTTGCCAACAGTTCCTGGATCTCTTGGTTGTTTTCATCAAACCAGTCTTGATTTTTCTTGTGGGAGAAGCCAAGGGATTCTTCTGCAGACTGGAGGATACTGTTTTTGATATGTTGCCAAAGCACTGTAGGAGAAGGATCTGTAGGGTGGTCTTCAAGTTTCGTTTGTAGATTTGCCTGGAAGTTGTCTCTCATGGTAGCTTGTTGAAGATTGTTGACTTGGAGTCTCTTCTTTAAGATGCCACCCCTCTTAGGTTTGAACTTAAGATGAAGATTTAGTTTACATCTGACAAGGCGATGATCTGTTTGGCATTCTGCACTGGGCATCACTCGGGTATGACGGACATCACGAATGTCTCTCTGACGGACTAGAACGTAGTCAATGAGGTGCCAATGTTTGGATCGGGGATGCATCCAGGTTGTCTTCAAGCTATCTTTCTGCTGAAAGATTGTGTTTGTAATAGTCAGCTGTTGTTCTGCACAGAACTCTAGCAGGAGGCGTCCGTTATCATTGCAATTTCCAACACCATGCTTGCCTAAGACACCTTTCCAGGCTTCGGAGTTCTTTCCTACTCTGGCGTTGAAGTCACCAAGGATAATAATTTTATCTTCTACAGGGACTTTTTGTATGAGTTGGCGTAGGTCTGTGTAGAATTTGTCTTTCTCTACAGGGTCAGCTTGCATAGTTGGGGCATATATACTAAAGAGAACAACATGTGGGAGGCGTAAGGAAATAATGCGATCAGAGTGTCCTGTTGGCAAGGTTTCGAGTTTGGAGGCAATGGAGTTTTTAATCATAAAGCCTACTCCTGACAGATGTTTTTCGGTTTTGGGTTTGCCAGACCAGTAAAGTGTGTAGCCGGCGCCATGTTCTTTAAGGCTGCCTTCCTCATGGAAGCGAACTTCACTAAGAGCAGCGATGTCAATATTAAGCCGTGATAGTTCAAGGGCTATTAGGGCAGAACGACGCTCAGGCCGTCCACTATCTTCAGAGTCTTGCATGGTTCTGATGTTCCAGCATGCAAGTGTCAGTTTATTTACACCTTTGGAGGCCGGTGTGTGCCTTTGTTTCTTTGCCTTGGTTTGACCGCATCAGAAGATTCCCGTTGGCCGCGGCTAGCCAACCAGGTAGTTGGGGATGAGCTTTCTTTAGGCCACCTTTTCTAGGCCCCTCTCCATGTGGAGCAAGCAGTGCTCTCCTTTAAAAAGGCTGCTTGGTCGTTCAGAATGCTGCCGAACAAGACTGTCATCTCCCGGGTCAGGCTTGAGCGACCAATGTCCTGAACCGCCTGCATGCAGGGTTGGGGCTGCGGCTTCCAGTGCATCTTTACACCTGCCGGTTTCGTCCCTCGCCAGTCGCTACAGGGCTTTTTTTTTAAATGGATTTGTCCTTCGAGCCTGTGCAATGGATTTTTCTGGTGGAGCGCAGCGTGCACAGAACTGGCCTCACCCTTTAAACCAGAGATTCATCTGCCGTGGCCTTGCAAGCATGGACGTGGCAGTGAGGTCCTCGGGCCGTAGGTTTGATTAGAGTTTCCTTCTCTTAGATGGTTGACCTTACAGGGTTGGACGAGCATTGTCCAACCTTACAGGGTTGGAAGAGCATTGTACTAGGACTTGAAAAACCCAGCTTCAAATCCCTGCTAGGCAACTGAAACCACTGGGCAACTGTAGACCAGTCTTTCCTCTCAGTATAACCCTGCCACAAGAATTACTGTGAGGATGAAGTGGGGATGAGAAAGGCCATGGCTCCTGCCTTTCCATTAAAGGAAAGGTGGGAGAGAAATCTAACCAAAAATAACTCAGGCCCTCTGGGATGCTCCCCAGGGACTGTGGGATGATGCCCTAAGTTACTGATACCCTACTTTTAAAAAATAAAAGCCTTTTACGAACTTACAAGCTTATGGAGGACACACTTTCAGTGCACATAAAATTAATAACAATATTGATATTTTCAGCAATAGACACAGGTTTAAAACAGTGCAACATCTTCTGATTTTAAAAAAAATCCTCATGGAGTAAAACAGTTTTCAAGCCCACCCTAAAATGAGAAGTGGGGAGATAGTTTCCCAGGGAGAATGCTTCATATTTATTGGTATTCCATATTATCTATCTATCTATCTATCTATCATCTACCTATCTGTCTACTTACCTAATTATCGACCTACCTACTTAGCTATCTAGTTTTGCTTGTCTATCTATCTAGCCTAGATATCTAAATATCTACCTAGTTATCTATCTACCTACCTGTCTTTCTACCTAGCTATCTACCTACCTGTCTGTCTATCATCTACCTACCTACCTACCTAGTTTTTTCTCTCTCTCTGTGTGTGTCTACCTGGTTGTCTGTCTATCCATCCATCCATCTGACTTTTTTTATTATTCATCTGTTTCTGTCTCCTTTTTCTCCTTTTTATTTTTCTCTCCCTCCCTACAAAATGGCTGTAGTACTGCCAACACAAGGCTGTCTGCAGTGTATATAAAAGTTACTTCCTTGGACTACAGCTCCCAGAATCCCCCCAGCCAGCATAGCCTTTCCTGGATGAGGGATTCTGTGAGTTATAGTCCAGAATAACTTCCCTAAGTAAGGACACTTTGCTCAGGTCATAACCCAATTCCTGATGACTGCCTTTCTAATTGCATACAAATGAAACCCATTTCAAATGCACACCCTTCTTTCAGCAGCAACAACAACAAAACCACCCTCTGTTCATCTTAAATATAGTCTCTGTGCACTTGCTGTGCAAATTGGATCACTGGTGAAGTATCCTCTTCTCTTTGTTCACAGATCCTAATGGGGTATTTTCGGCTCATGAAACATTTGCATTTTGCAAATCCTGGTGTCATTCATCACTTTCCAATTTGGCACCTTTGAGAGTCTCAATGTGTGTTTTTGCGTCTGTGGGTGATTCAAAAAGCAATCACCATTTGCATGTTAAACTTAACGGGCCTCGACACCATCGCTAGCTTGTTTATTATTGGTTGCGGGAGTGGGAATCGTGTTTGCAATTTGCCCTTCTTCCCAAGGATGTATCAGAACTGGTTCTGGCAGTTCCTTCCTCTGAAATAGCACCTGGGATTCATTGGCAGTCTTTCTGGGCTTGGGGAAGGTTCTTCTTTTTGGACTGCCACTCCCAGAATCCCCCAGCCAGCTATTTCCCTTTCCCCATGCTCTGGAAGTTCAGACAGGATCTGGTGCCTTTAGAATATTTAGGCCCCGTGTCTGTGTATGTACCTTCAAGTCACTTGTCGAGTTGTGGTGACCCCATGAATTTCCTCTGGTTTTCTTAGTCAAGGAATCCTCAGAGGTGGCTTTGCCAGTTCCTTCCTCTGAAAGAGCCAATGGCACTTGGTATCTGTTGGTGGTCTCCCATCCAAGTACTGACCAGAGCTAGGCTAGACTAAAGTCACCCAGCAAGTTTCACTGGGCATTTGAAATTTGGGACTTTCTGCAGGTAAAATGTTGCTGTTAACTGCCCTCAAGTCAGCTTTGACTCATGGCAACCCCATGGATGAGACATCTCCAAGACCTAGTGTCCTCAACCACCCTACTTAAGTCCTGCAGTTTCAAGCCTGTGTCTTCCTTGATTGAATCCATCCACCTAGTGTGCAGCCTTCTTTGCTTTCTTTTTCCCTCTACCTTTCCTATTGTAGCATTATTGACTTTTCTAGTGAGCCGTTCCTTCTCAGGATGTGTCCAAAGTACGCCAGCCTTAATTTGGTCACCTTGGCTTCTGATGAGAGTTCAGTCTTGATCTGTTCTAAGACCCATTTGTTTGTCTTTGGGGCCACACGTGGGATCCTCAGCTTTCTTCTCTGTCACCACATCTCAAATGAGTTGATTTTCTTCCTATCTGCTTTCTTCACTGTCCAGCTCTCACATACACAATGGTTTAAACAATCCTGACTTAGTGCTGAGTTTTATATCTTTGCATTTTAGGATCTTGTCCAGTTCTTTCATAGCTGCCCTTCGCAGTCCCAGCATTCTTCTGATTTCCTGGCTGCAATGTCTGTTCTGGGCTATGACTGAGGCAAGGAATGGGAAGTCTTTCACTATTTCATTAAAGCTCCGATCATTTAAAACAGGGCTTTGTTTAGTTCAGGCTTGGAGACTCTCTGGACCTCCAAAGAGAATTGGACTCAGTGGCCTTGGATAGCTCCTACACTGCTCAGTGGGGCAGTGTAGGAGCTATCCAAGGTGCTGAACCCAATTCAAGGATAGAGTGCAGCTCCTTGGGGCTCTTCCAAACTGCTCCAAAAATGCCTGGAGTATCTCCCGATATGAGCCTGCGATCACCAGGAGAGGCCATTTTCTCAGTCCCACCACCCTCACATGTATGAATGGTGGGAAGACAAGACAGGGCTTTCTCAGTAGCTGCCCCTAGACTTTTGAACTCCCTCCCTTGAGAGATTAGAATGGCCCTCTCCTGGCTGTCCTTCGATCAGCAGGCAAACACAGTCAGACCACGTATTCATGGGGTTATGGTTCCCGGACTTACTGAGGATACTGGAAATTGCAGATAACAATGAAGCCTATTAAAATAAAGGTTTATTTATGTTTTTCCAAATGATTTTCTTTTACTATGTCTGGTTGTGAAAGCTGGACAGTAAAGAAAGGGGACAGGAAGAGAATCAACTCATTTGAAATGTGGTGTCGGAGGAGGAGAGTTCTACACATACCGTGGACTGCCAAAAAAAGACTGATAAATTGGCCCCAAAAGAAATCAGGCCTGAACCCTCCCTAGAAACTAAATGAAAAAATGGAGGCTGCTGTGAGACTATATATAGGAGTATAGTGTGTAGATCAAGGGAAGTAATAGTGCCACTCTATTCTGCTTTAGTCAGACCTCACCTAGAATACTGTGTCCAGTTCTGGACACCACAATTCAGGAAGGATATTGATAAGCTGGAACATGTCCAGAGGAGGGCGACCAGGATGGTGGGAGGTCTGGAAGCCATGATGCCCTTTGAGGAGTGACTTAGGGAGCTGGGCATGTTTAGTCTGGAGAAAAGAAGGTTAAGAGGTGATGTGGTAGCCATGTTTAAATATTTGAAGGGATGTCATACTGAGGAGGAAGCAAGCTTGTTATCTGCTGCTTCAGGAACTAGGACACAGAGTAATGGACTCAAACTACAGGAAAAGCGATTCCACCTCAACATTAGGAGGAACTTCCTGAGGATAAAGGCTGTTTGGCAGTGGAATCCGCTGCTGCCTGGGAGTGTGATGGAGTCTCCTTCTTTGGAGGTTTTCAAACAGAGACTGGGTGGCCATCTGTTGGGAATGATTTGATTGTTTGTTCCTGCATGGCAGGGGGCTGGACTAGATAACCCTTGTGGTTTCTTCCCACTCCATGATTCTATGATTCTATATGACTCATTAGAAAAGTGACGATACTCTGTGAGATGGAAGGCAGTAGAAAAAGAGGAAGGCCATATTACAGGTGGTTAGATTCAATAAAGGATGCCACAGCTACCTCGAGTTTGCAAGAAATGAGCAGGGCTGTTAATAACAGGATGTCTTGAAGGCCTCTCATTTATAGGGTCATCATAAGTTGAAGCTGACTTGATGGCAGTTAACAACAAGAACATTTTCTTCCTTGAACCACCGGAGGCTTTTAGGAATGGAACTCTCTGGAAGGAGAATGGTGAGGTTGTTTTCGCTTTCAACTGTAATACTGCGCCTGACCTTGCCTGGTGAAGTGTTTTCCTTGCCTGTCGCTCCTATTGTCAGAGAGAGAGAGAGAGAGAGGGAGACCTTAAATATTCATAGCCGATGAGTTCTCTCAGACTTTTTGTACAGTTTCTGTGCGATGGGGTAGGGATGCCTCCCTGGGAAGGAAGGCTTGACTGGCCCCCTGATGCCAGAAGCAACTGATGTTTGCCATTGGAGCAAATGGGAAAGCCAAAAATGAGCCATTTAAATGATTGTGTGCCAAATGGGATCAAGAAGACAGACCCAAACTGACATTTTCCCAAGGCCTCCTTGTGACCTCCAGTCCAGCCCACTTTTGTTCTCAGATACCTGGGTTGCCCAGAAAGAGGGCCAGGTGGCAAGCAACCAACGGAGAATCGAACATGAGATGGGAAGGTTTTTTTCTGCCAGCTCCACCTGAGGGATGGTGACAGCTGGGTGAATAGGCACAGCTTGCCTGGCGTTAGTGTGTGGAATAGCCAAGCAAAAAGACAGGCAGACCAGTCATATCAGTTGGGGGGAGGATTCTGCCTTGGGGAGATGTACATTGCCCAGCAAAAATGAGGCAACCAGTGAAGGCAACTTGCTGGCCCAGAAGAAGACACATTTTAGCAGCTGATCCTCAGGAACATAGGGCTTGTCTGGACGAGAAGATATAATGCTGAAGTTGAAGGCTTTCACAGCCTGCATCCATAGATTTTCCTTAGGTGTTTTTTCCGGGCTGTGAGGCCATGTTCTGGAAGAGTTTCCTTCTGACATTTTGCCTGCATCTGTGGCTGGTCTCTTCAGAGGATGGTTGGGTAGGAGTGGGGGGGGGGTAGCCAAACAGACACTAATCCTCCTTGCATATCTCCACCCAGAAACTAGCCATTCAAATACACAAATTTACATATCCTTCCCAACAGGGGTGCACAGTATATAAACCACATACATACTCCTACCCAACTATTCTCTGAAGATGCCAGCCACAGATGCAGGTGAAACATCAGAAAGAAACTCTTCCAGAACACGACCTCACAACCCAGAAAAAAACCCAAGGAAAATCTATAGATATAATGCTGATTGCTGCACATTAATGCAAAATCACAACAGCATTCATTTGTCTCCACAGTCTTTTGGCAAAATCACTGATATGCAAAGCTATCCATGTTTGAAGTTCACATGCAGCCATGCTTCTGGGTCAATGTGGTGGCTGAAAGGGAATTACTTGCATTATTATTCTCAAAAAGTTGTCACCGCTGCACAGTATTTTTTTTTTACATTGCAAATCAAAGGTGCACAAGTGTGACCTTCTGCTTAAAAAAAGCTGTTTGGTTGCCTCAGTGCAGCAAAAAAGTGCACAATCAGCAACGTGAAACTCCAAAATGGTGCTTCCAACCACTTCCTTGCTGGTAAGCCTGCCCCCCACGCACGTCCAACCAATCAGCTTTCCACTTCCGCACTGCAATGTGAATCAGTTGTCCAAACGAGTAGTAATGCGCATTTCCATGCATTAGTTTAAAAACTTCAGGAAACTTTCGGCCACCCTCCTTCTGAATAAGCCAGATCACCAAAGAATCCCATTGGGACAAAAGATATTCCCTGAAAATTCTATTAGTATTATTTTCACCATCTAGACAACCCCATAGAGTCTCTACTTTGAGTTGATCCTCAAAAACATACTGTAGATTCTCTACTTTATAATGTAGTTTTGAGAAGGAAGCAACAGCCCATCAGTCCCAACATGAACCATCTGACTTCCAGCTTCCCCCAAAGGTCTTCAACATTCAATGGCCAGATATTGTCTGGTCTGCAGTGGACCACCCCCATGCTTGGTTAATGGTCATTCCCTCTCCCCCGCCTCTCTTAACCCCAGAGAGTCTTGAAGAACACAGTTCTATGACAAAGACCTCACAAGAAGGCAATGGTAGACTTATGTTCTAATGAAATTTAGAGGCATCCCCTAAAAGAGCTTGTGCTGGGCTGATTTCTCAGCAACCTCCCTGGATCACAAGTCCCTGAATTTTACTTGGAGGAAGTCACGTCTGCCAAGCTGGTATCAAACTGAGGATCAGGAACCAGACCCAGGGGAGAGAACTGGGGACCCATGACTTTGATGGGGGCTTCCCACCAGAGCTGCAGTCGGCATAGTTGGGTATTCTCCAGCATTGAGTTGGCACCACCAACCTGGCTGGCTGTTGGGTCCCTCCTGTCAGGAAGGGCTATAGCACTTAACACTATCACACTTCTATTTCTATACCACTTATCACTGCCAAAGCACTCCCTAAGCGGTTTACAATGTGTTAGCTAATTGACCCCAACAAGCTGGGTACTCATTTTACCGACATATGGAAGGATGGAAGGCTGAGGCAACCTTGGAGCCCTGTAGGATTGAACTTACAACGTTGAGCCTGCAGTACTGGCATTTAACCACTGCGCTACTAGGGTTTCAAAGGGCTGTAAAGGGCATTGTGGTTGTGGCTTAGGCAAAGGAATCTCTGGTCTCATATTCATCTTCTTGTATAACCCTTGGATCCAAGTTGTCTTTTTCCAATTTCTCATCCCTGAGTTGTTGTTGTGTGCCTTCAAGTCATTTCTGACTCATGGTGGCTTTAAGGTGACCCTATCATGTGGTTTTCTTAGCAAGATCTGTTCAGAGGGAGTTTTGCCTTTGCCTTCCTCTGAGGCTGAGAGAGTGTGACTTGCTCAAGTCCGCACTGTGCAGTGGATTTCCATGGCCGAATGGGGATTTGAACCCTGCTCTCCAGAGCTCTAGTCCAACACCCAAACCACTACACCCCACTCATCCCTGAGACCAACACAATATGTGTTGTGTAGGCTTGCTTTTTCTCTTTACCTTCCCACCAGGGGCACCTTGTGGTCTCCATGTCAGAGGGACTGTGAGTCCACTCCAGGTATGTGTTCCAGCTTTAAAGGAGTTCTCCAAAGTGCCGAAGCGTCTATTTGGAGGGAAGCAGGATGTAGCACATTGGACAGCTCCTTTAACATTCAGACTAAAACCGAGAGCAGATTCACCACCGCACTGGGATGGAAGACTTCAGCCACTGGTGGCCCATTAAAGGGGAAATGGAAGCGGCCAGGAACGTCTGGAGGGACCACAGTTGCACACCCCCTTTTCTATCCCAATAGAAAACCTTCCTTGTATCATTGCCACAACTTCTTTTGCCCAATAGCCACACAGGCCAAGCCTTTTTCTTTTTCTTCTAGCCTTTTGGGTGATGCCGCCCAGCTGAGTTTCTCGCAAGTCCTCTCCAGACTTCCCCATCAGTTTTGTGTGTCATTTTTTTTTTCTCCTGGCACCATCAGCATCCAATGCCCTTCATTTCCCGGCTTTCCTCCCTTGTTGCTTACTTGTTCTCTTTTGATTTGAATCGCTACATGTGTGTGTGTCCATCTGTGTGTGTGTGTCGTTGTCTTTCTCTCATACACACACACACACACACACACACACTTGCACAAACAGCTCATGCCTGTGCAGCTGTCTCCCCTTGCGCTATAAAATTTATTCTGCGAATCCATCTTCTCCCCGCCAGTGAACTGCTCGACTGTAAATCTGACAGTTAAAGTGGGTCAGTCAGTGTGGAGGGAGGTGGCCCAGGGAATAGTAAGAGAAAGAGAGAGATAGAGGCAAGGCGGAAACACCACAGCAGTGATTGGCAGCCAGAGTGGAGAGGTGAGGAAAAGAGAGCTGAAGAGCAGAGGAAATGGAGCGATGGAGGCAAGGGACCTGGAGAGAGGCATTCTTTCCTTCAGCTCTTTACCATTTTAATGGACACTTAGCTAAATACAATTAATAAATCCCCAAGTTTCATTGCTCTTCTCTTTTATTTTCAGGGAGGGGGGAATCCTATAGAAGACTTTTTTAAAAAAACAGCCGTAGGCACAAAGCACTCCACAGAGATGCTCTCGGAATGGAACTGAAATGTCACAAATCACTGAAAATTGTTCTCCACTTGACACAAGTTGCCCATTTCAGATACACAGGGCTAACCAGAGTTCATGCTCAGGGGTTAAATCCCACTGTGAGAAGGGACTGTTGCTACCCTAAAACTATTAGGGGGAATCAGAGAGTTGCGAAGATCTCCAAAGGTCATTTAGTCTGGCCCCACTGGAGAGGCTGGAAATCTGCTGCAGCCGTGGTGGATGAGGTGGCAACTAGAACATCCACTTCTACATCCATAAGCCCACTTCTACCACTATCATTGGATTTGCTTCTGGTGTGGCGATGGGAACAAAAGTGCCAGGTGTTTACAAGGGACATTGAGGTGACTTTTAAGTAGAACTGTGCCTTCTAGAAGCTTCAGGGGGTGGAATTCTTCTTAAAGACAAGATACGCAGCCCCTACATTACATCTTTGTATGTATAAAAGTGCACCCTAGAGATGTGAGGTCCTGAGTGGGAGAAATCTCTAACACCACCTCCTAAGGCAATCTCTTCCATTGTCAAAACAGCTCATACCCTCAGAAAGTTCTTCATATTTATCTGAAATCCCAACTTCTCTTTCTCCCCACCCCTTTTGGGAATTTGAATCTATGGGCCTAAAACACCTAAAGGCACCAGATCCTGTCTAATCTTGAAGCTAAACAGGGCCAGCCCTGGTTAGTACTTGGATGGGAGACCACCAACTAATACCACATGCTGTGGGCTATATTTCAGAGGAAGGAACTGCCAAAACCACCTCTGAATATTCCTTGCCTAAGAAAACCCAATCAAATTTATGGGGTCACCATAAATTGACAGGTGACTTGAAGGCACACACACACACACACAATTTGAACCTGTCAGTTAAGGTCTTACCCTCTGGAATAACAGGAAAAATGATTTGCTCCACATCCAGACATTTAGGTACCAGCCCTTCAGATATCTGCCTACATATTGCTTCTGACTCTAAATATATGTACCTCCTTCAACCTTTCCTCACATGACGTGGTCTCCCGGCCCCTCCAAAGCTGTTTAACAGAAACGAATGTGGTTCTCCAAAATTAACTAAATTTGTATCCATTTGCTAAACAGGCATTTGTGGATGAAGGATCTCTTGGATTTTTCTTGATTGCTGGCCAATTTAAAGCTCAGAATATATGCAAGAATGTGTGTGTGTGTGTGTGTGTGTGTGTAAGCCTTCAACTGGCCTGTTGACTTATGGTGGGCCATGAATTTCATAGGGTTTTGATAGGCAAGGAATACTCAGAGGTAGTTTTGCAAGTTCTTTGCTCTGAAATGCAACCTATAAACCAGCATTTGAGGGATTTCTAGAAAACAGCTCTGCCCGTCAAACAAGCCCACTGGGATTTGGGATAGACAGACAGCTAGGAGCCCAATATGTTTATGGGGAGTTTCAACATATCTGGGCAGATGAAGCTTTTGATTACTCTGAAATGTCACACCAGGTTTTTGCATTGTTCAGAGAAGAGCCTCTTAGAAGAAACAGGAGATTCCCTCCCTGTCCTTCACTCTTGCCCCCTCCCTCAAAAACATCACGTCTGGGGGATCTCCTGCTTAGAGACTACATGGGGTAGGAGGATTTGATCTCCTAGCATAATCTCCATGGCAGATCTGGTGGGAGATTTTCTGCCCCAGAAACCTCCAAGAACTGCACAGAGTGCCAAAAATGCAAAATGAAATAATCCAGAAATGGCCAAATGTCTACTTCTGGCTTGGAAAAAAAGTTTTAAAAAATGTTTAAAAGTGCAAGGGCACTTGGAAATCTATTTCATCGTGGCTTTAGAACTAGGCTATGTGACAGACAATATCTCCTCAAACAATCCTCGGCGTGTGGTAGAGTCTCCTTCTTTGGAGATTTTTAAACAGAGGCTATCTGTCGGGAGTGATTTGATTGTGTATTCCTGCATGGCAGGGGGTTGGACTGGATGGCCCTTGAGGTCTCTTCCAACTCTATGATCCTATGAGTCTTGAACTGTGGTACCCAGAACTAGATACAGTATTCCCGGTGAGGTCTGACCAAAGCAGAATAGAGTGGCACTATTACTTCCCTTGATCTAGACACTATACTCCTATTGATGCAGCCTAGAACCACATTGGCTTTTTTAGTTGCCGCATCACACTGCTGACTCATGTTCAGCCTGTGGTCCACTAAGACTCCTAGATCCCTTTTGCATGCACTACCATCAAGCCAGGTGTCACCCATCCTATACTGGGGGCCCTTTTCTCCATGCAGATGGTAAAGTAGTTTGGGGGAGGGTAGTTTCAATCAGGTGAATAGTGCCATGGTTGTGATTATGGAGGGACCGTGAATACAGATCCACTACAGATATGGAACTCCTGGTTAAGCACCCATTAAGTCTGTTCCTGAATTCTAGCCCCAAAATAATTATAAGCACAGATTGTTAAACTGGGACTGGCTAGAAGGAACATGCAACCCCTTTAATGCAACAGCTTTAATTGCTGGTTTGTTTCCAGATGCAATTCCAAATGCTAGTGATGGCCCTGTATACCTCAGAGACAGGTTATCTGAAGGATCATATCATTTCTATATGAAGCTGCCTTGGGAAGGCCCTTCCCTCTCACACCACTACCACCCTCATCCATACATCTGGTGGGAATACAGGAGACAGCCTTCTAATAGTAGCTCCTTTGAAAGTTCAGACTAAAACCCAGAGTGGATTCATCACCTCCACCAACACAGAACCCCCCCCCCAGCTATCTCTGAAAAATGACAGCCTTTCCTCCCCACCCACCCCAAAATCCTCCTCCTGGACTTCAGTAAAACCCAGCCCATTTCCAACCTGAGGCCTGCTGTTGAGGCTGTGAACTCCACAGGCTGGATTGCTGGATGGATGAAAAGGTTGTAGGGAGCTGCATTTGGTATTGCCTGTCAGCAGCATAGGGTGATAACGTGTGCCGAGATGGAAGGGCAGAATAAATTTTGCTCTCCTAGTGACAGCTACATCAGATTCTGGTCTGTAACCAGCCGGTAAAGATAAGATATGTGAGTGGAGAATATTATTGGATCTGTTTCCCCCTCATTCTTGGGATGAGGAGGTGCTTGTCGCTTGGACTGGCACTGAGGTCGAAACGTAATTTCATCATTTCAGGCTTTAGTGTGGGAAATGCAGGAGGTCATCTTTCTCTCTCTCTCTCTCTCTGCCTTAACCAGCGTGAATCCCTCAAACAGAGGATTTCCTTGATCTACTTTGCCTATTCCAAAATGCTATTTGCACCCCCCCCACACATATTGGAATAAAGAGTTACAGTTACTTTTAGTACTAGAACATTGTGATTGTTGTTGTTATCTTAGTTTCACAGTCTACCATGCGTTGCTGGCTATAGAGTTGTGGACCATCAGTGACTCTGAGTCTGTCAAAGAATCTAGGAATTGGTGCAGTATCTTCAACTAATGTGGTGCATTCCAAGCAGTGTCTTATTTTTTTGTAATTGTGCTGTTGTGATCCTATCTATGGTGAGTTCCTTCACATGTTTTCTCAGTCCATTTGTTACAGCACCCAAAGCATCTCTCACAACTGGAATCATGGTTGTTTTCTTTTCTCAGAGGCACTGGATTTCAATTTTTATTATTCTCACAGGCTGGAATCCTCAGTGACAGTTCTGCATGCATATCGTAGAGTTACACACTCATGATTGTTATTTATTCACAATCCCTATGTAGCTCCTAGTTTAGGGGATAAGTAGGGACCTTGAAAGTCCCCCAGTCCCTACTTACTGGGCAGCAGGTGCTGCGATTGATGGGGCCTTTTCCTCTGTTGATCAGAAAGCAGCTGACTGATGTTCCCACTCATCCCATGTGAGTGAGGGGGAATCGCAACAGAGGTCCTGCTTCTACCTGTCACAAAAGGTCTGGAAGCCCTGCCCTCTGAGGAGCGGTTTATGGAGCCACGTATGTTTAGCCTGGAGAAGAGAAGGTGAAGAGGGGACATGATAGCCATGTTTAAATATTTGAAGGGATGTCATATTGAGGATGGAGCAAGCTTGTTTTCTGCTGCTCCAGAGACTAGGACATGGAGCAATGGACTGTTGGAGGAATGAGTCTAAAAATAAAATTGTATTAAAAATTCAAGGGATCTAGCCCTTTTAAAAAGTCATAAAATATTTTCTTTAAAAGGAGTTAAAAATCACTTACTTTCAAATTCATGCAGAGTGGCTTAAGAATGCAGACAAGCTCAATTAACATTTAAAAGTGTATTCAGAGGTCTGTGGTCTGTGATCACCCAGTTAAATTAGACTCATTACAAAAACAAAGGAGTCCGTTTAAAAATGCAAATCAAAAGTTTACTGAAGGTATATCAATCTCAATCTACATACTTCTCTCTCTGGCTTTTCTTCGCAAATGAAGATTCAGGAAGGAATCATCCCACGCTTTCTGCAAGCGCGCTGATGACTAAAAAGGCCAATCCGAGATAAACAAGTCCGGTTGCAAAAAGCACAGCAGAAGGTCTCCTTGGGTGATGTTTTTGGGTTGTGATTCTTTCTGTGTTGTCATTTCTCTTCAAGACCTGTTCGTCGTGAGTTCTCAAATAAGGCTGCAGCATTGTGGATAGTGCGTCTCCATGCCTCCCAATGTGAGGCCAGGGCGGACTGGATTTGTCCTTCGAGCCTGTGCAATGGATTTTTCTGGTGGAGCGCAGCGTGCACAGAACTGGCCTCACCCTTTAAACCAGAGATTCATCTGCCGTGGCCTTGCAAGCATGGACGTGGCAGTGAGGTCCTCGGGCCGTAGGTTTGATTAGAGTTTCCTTCTCTTAGATGGTTGACCTTACAGGGTTGGACAAGCACCATCTGTCTGGGTTTGGGATTAGAGTTTTCCTTCTCCTAGGACGGTTGCCACAAGGCTAGAGAGCCCATCCTGCCCTTTGACGCTCTTTGTCAGACCCTTCGGTTTTGACCTGTCTGGCATGGGAGACCCTACCAGTGGCTATTATGCCACCACCAGCATAGCTCAAAACATCATTAGGGTACGCAAGCCTCTCTCCCACGACAAGGGGGCGTCAATGGAGAGGACATACTAAAACAAATTTTAAAAAGGGTTCCTAGCTAACTAGGAGGATTTAGGGTAGAAAGACTCACCCAGCCTTTAGCGGTAGAGGCTACATGGTGATTTGAAAAACAACATCATGGCATAGTTTCATAGCAGCAGCATGGCTAGGACATCATGGCAAGGACAAAGATGGCTACAGCCGCATGGAGACTCTAACTTAAAAGAGAGCTTGCACACAGAGCAATAAAATTTAAATTAGGTCATTTGTTGAATGACCCAGCACTCAGTTGGCTGGAAGTGCCCAGTGAAATAAGAGAAAGGGAGTTTGGGAGAACAGAAGCATGCAGGGAAAATTCCTAGACTTATCTTAGGATGTGAATGGGGCACACAAGATTGCTTTTACATTACAATAATTATTCCCCCACATACTACATGGACTCAGACTACAGGAAAAGCGATTCCACCTAAACATTAGGAAAAACTTCCTGATGGTAAGAGCTGTTCAACAGTGCAATGGACTGCCTCGGAGTGTGGTGGAGTCTCCTTCTTTGGAGGTTTTTAAACAGAGACTGGATGGCCATCTGTTGGGAATGCTTTGATTGTGTATTCCTGCATGGCAGGGGGTTGGACTAGATGGCCTTTGGGGTCTCTTCCCATTATGATTTTAATAGAGATCACTTACATGAGATGGTGGGAACATTAGTTGGCCACTTCCTGAACTACAAGGGAACAGATCCCCATAGATCCCAGTGGCTGCTGGGTATTGGAGGGATTGGACTGGGATTCACTGTGTTGCTGCGTAGCTACCATGGTTACATAGCAACATAGCACATAGAAGACTCCAGTCATTATTATAATATTATTATTATTGTTATCAGTTTCACAGTCACCAGGTGTTGCTGGATGGAGTTTTGGACCATCAGTGATTCATATTCTAGGAACCAGGGATAATGTGGCACATTCCAAGCATTGTTGTTGTTGTTGTTGTTGTTGTAATTGTGCTGTTGTGATCCTGTCTGTGATCTTGTCTGCCCATTCAGATATATTGTGAGTCTGTTTGGAACTGCTCCCGGAGCACTTATCACTGCTGCAACCACAGTTGTTTTCTTCTCCCAGAGATGCTAAATCTCAATTTGCATTACAGTTATACCTCATTTAGCAAAGTGGGATGTGTTCCTGAGCATTCCTTCTTTAACAGAAACTTGGGTACCAGGGTCAGAACTAACATGGAAAGAATTGGATAGGCCCCTATGCCACAGAAAAGAAGAGCAGTTCAATAAGTTTCAGCAAACTTTTTATTCAAAACTAACAATGTGCACATGCAAAAAGAAACAACCAGGTCAAGTCAGCCTTGAGTAAACAAAAACATTTTGAGACTTCTCAAGTCCACTTGAAAGCTTCTTCCAAAGTGCATCCCGGGACACTTTTTTTTTTCATCAGCACCCCCCACCTTTCTTATGCTTTCTGTCTTGATGGCTAACCTTATAGATCTATGCCCGCCTACAGGCCCTCTGTCTGTCTGTCTGTCTCTCTCTCTCATGCACACACACACACACACACACACATACTGGGGGAAGCTGGATATTGTTACTATGTGCCCTCAAGTAGTTTCTGACTTATGGCATCCCTAAGCCAAACCTATCATGGGGTTTTCTTGGCCAGATTTATTATTCAGAGGAGGTTTTCCTTTGCTTCCCTCTGAGGCTGTGAGAGTGTGACTTGCTCCCTCACCCAATGAGTTTCCATGGCCAAGCAGGGATTTGAACCTTGGACTTGAGAGTCGTAGTCCAACACTCAGACCTGGCTCTAAAGCAGGCTTATCTGTTTACCCCCTTCTGCAGTTCATGCCTGCTCAGTAAGGGATTCTGGAGGGAGCTGCTGTTTATCTTCCCTGTTGTAGGCAGGCACACACAGCTAGAATAGGAGCCTTGGTGGCACAGTGGTTAAATTGTAGTACTGCAGCCACAACATTGTGAGTTCGATCCTGCAGGGTTCCAAGGTTGAATCAGCCTTCCATCCTTTCATGGGGCAGTAAAAATGAGTACCCAACTTGTGGGGGCAATTAGCTAACACTTTGTAAACTGCTTAGAGAGTGCCTAGTGCGGTAAAGCAGTGTAGAAGTTGTAAGTGCTATTGCTAACAATTTGTAAGCTGCTCTGAGAGCCTTTGTGGCTGAAGAGTGGGGTAGAAATACTCTAAATAAATAAATACAGTAGGATCGGCTAGAACAAAATCCCACCTTACACCTCATTGCCCTGTTTACTGCTTTACATGCAGCTGCAACCTAACACTGAAAATCTATGTTTTTTCCAGTCCTCTTTTACCATGCTTTTTACCGATACTGCTAAAAATCTTCCAGTGAGACAGAGGATAAGGAACAAAGTGGGGCTGGGCAGGTATAAGAAGACTTTGTAAAAAGGAGCTGCCAGAGGCTTTGTTAACTGAGGTGCGTGCGTGCGTGTGTGCGCCTTCAACTTGCCTGTTGATTTATGGCAACCTCATGAATTTCAGAGGGTTTTCTTAGGCAAGGAATCCTCCAAGGTGGTTTTGCCAGTTCCTTCCTCTGAAATACAGCCGGCAACACTTGGTATTCATTGGTTGTCTCCCATCTAAGTTCCAAAACCAGATGGGATCTGGTGCCTTTAGGGTATTTAAGCTGAGATAGGCCTAGATATTATTATCAGTTTCACTGCCTGACATGTGTTACCAACTGGAGTTTTGGATCAACAGTGGTTCAGATTCTATCTAATAATCTAGGCACAAGGGAGGCATAATGTGTCACATTCCAAGTTGTGGTGCTTTTTGTGATTGTACTAGTCTGCTCCTCTATATGGCGAGTTCATTCAGCAGTTTTGCCAGTCCATTTGGAATTACTCCTAGAGCACCTATTGTCATGACCAAGCAAGAGGCCCGTTTTAATCAGGGGGTGTTAAGGATCACCAGAACAAATGGCAAGCAAAAAGGGCCAGAGAGACCAAATTTGGTTTCCAGTCACTATTCATGTAACATTTATTTAGACATAAGACATTAAACATTCAGTTAAGTATCAAGAGCTCTTTTCCATTCACACACGCACTCACACCACATACTCACAACGATCCTTCCCTGAACGGTGATCCATGAAGGTGTGGATGGCCCATTGCCGCGGATTCAGGAACCATGTTTGAGGCTGGAAAAAGTCCCATGTTTTATACCTTCTTCATCTCCTCCCTTGAGAAAGGCAAGCTTTACAGGTTAGAACAGTTCCTTAGGCAGGGCAAGGTATGTTCTGTGTTCGGAAAGAACTCCCTCAATCATGCCGACAGCTGGTATTGTCTATGTTATGCATGGTCAGCAGTCCACTAGCAGTCCGGTGGGAAGTTCTGTTTGTACTGAACTTCCCCAGGCCAAGCTGACAGGTCCTATTGTTCAAGTTCTGCTTGGTTAGCATTTTCGCTTCATCTGCCAAGTCTTCCTTATTTCTTACAGCTAACACTCAGGGAGTGTTAAGGATCACCAGAACACTATCACTACTGGAACCACAGTTGTTTTCTTTTCCCACAGGCACTATTGATGTTGCTGTTCTTATGCTTTTGTCACTGCTGTTGTCGTTGGGATTTCAGGCTAGAATTCTCTTGATGACCTTTGGAAGGGGTTACACCATACTAAGTACCTTTTTGGTTGTTGCAAAAGAAGGTATCCACTGCTTCCTTGTGCAATGGTGTTTTTTTAGCAGCTATACAATGGAAGCCAGACAGAGCCAGGTGCAGCTCCTGCCTCATCCTGTTTGGCTGGAGGTGTGCTGGGGGTGTTCCCTTAGGCCTTGCCCAACAACCACCCACCCATCCACCTAGCTTCATGGACCTAGTGCAACTTCTCCTTCTCTACCCTTTTAAGTCCAGTCTAAAATTTAAAGAAGATCTCCAAGGCATTTTGGGGGTATGGTTCAACACTTTGCTTTGGTTCTTTAAAGTTGGGACTATAACTCAGAATGGACTTGCCACCTCGCTGACATGGACGCCACCAGTTGGCCTGCCCTGCCCTGCCTTGCCTTACCTACTTCTGCCAATCACCGGTGGACACTTTGCTTCCAAAACCAACCACTTGCACACATTCCGTTGTAGCTCTGCACTGCTGTATGGAAAGATTGCTCAGATCAAATTCTAGTTTGACAGATGAGATTTGGGGGTTGTTGTTGTTTTAAAGAAGAGAATCCAATTGATCGGGGAGGGGAGGGCGCTGGCCAACTTCCACCTAATTCATATTCACAGGATTCCAAAAGGTCCACATTATTTCAAAATCACTGGATGGATGCATGGATGGATGGATGGATGGCGCGCAAAGCACAGGAGGTATCCAACTCTAGGGGAGCACAGGAGGTTTCAGCTACACACAGGAACCCGGGCACCCAGCTGCAGAGAAGCTGCATTCAGAAGACAAGGTGAAGCTGGGCAAATAAAAAAAATGTGTCCCTTTACATCTTTACAAGATTAGAAAGGGGACTCAGAGACAGGTGAGGAACCAGGGGAACCTGCAGATGGTGTAGGACTCTTGGCTGCATTGTGGCCCAGCAGTCAGGAATGATGGGAATTGCAACCCAACCACATTGGGGGGGGGCACAAGTTCCTCACCCCAATCTAAGAGCTCCAACCACATAAAAATGTCCTCAACCCAGGAATCATTACATTATTAACAATGGCAGGTATTCCGTATCACAGTTACAGATTCACAACCTAGAGTTATGGATCTGTAACTGGTTTGTATTCAGTAAGACTTTTATAATAAACAGTCCATATTCCCACAGAGGTCTGGTCTCTTTGCCTAGGCAGCTTCAATATTGTCAAAAGTAAAGTCATCAAAAATAAAATATGAAATTGTCTATCTTATGAAATTACTTTTCCCATTATCCATTTATAATTTTGTTGAGCAACAATCTTAAGCACTTAGAAAGGAATGCTGTGATCACTAAAAGTCAACATGGATTTCTCACAAACGAGTCATGCCAGACTAATCTTATCTCTTTTTCTGACAGAGTTACAAACTTGATAGATGAAGGGAATGCTGTGGATGTAGTGTATCTTGATTTCAGTAAGGCTTTTGACAAGGTCCCCCATGATATTCTTGCAAAAAAGTTAGTAACCTATGGACAAGACAATGCAACTGTTAGGTGGATTTGTAATTGGTTGACTGACCGAACCCAAAGGGTACTCAGCAGTGGCTCCTCTTCATCCTGGAGAGAAGTGACCAGTGGGGTGCCACAGGGTTCTGTCCTTGGCCCAGTGCTATTCAACATCTTTATCAATGACTTGGATGAGGGAACTAGGGGCATGCTTATCAAATTTGCAGATGACACCAAATTAGGAGGGGTAGCTAATCCCCCAGGGGACAGGATCAGAATCCAAAATGACCTTAACAGATTAGAGAGCTGGGCCAAGACTAACCAAATGAATTTCAGCAGGGAGAAATATAGGATACTACACCTGGGCAGTAAAAATGAAATGTGCAGATATAGGATGGGTGACACCTGGCTTGATGGCAGTACATGCAAAAGGGATCTAGGAGTCTTAGTGGACCACAAGCTGAACACGAGTCAGCAGTGTGATGTGGCAGCTAAAAAAGCCAATGCAATTCTAGGCAGCATCAATAGGAGTATAGTGTCTAGACCGAGGGAAGTAATAGTGCCACTCTATTCTGCTTTAGTCATACCTCACCTGGAATACTGTGTCCAGTTCTGGGCACCACAATTCCAGAAGGATATGGACAAGCTGGAATCTGTCCAGAGGAGGGAGACCAAAATGGTAGAAGGTCTGAAAGCCATGTCCTTTGAGGAATGGCTTAGGGAGCTGGGCATGTTTAGTCTGGAGAAGAGAAAGTTGAGAGGTGACATGATAGCCATGTTTAAATATTTGAAGGGATGTCATACTGAGGATGGAGCAAACTTGTTCTCTGCTGCTCTAGAGACTAGGACATGGAGCAATGGGTTCAAACTACAGGAAAAGAGATTCCATCTAAACATTAGGAGGAACTTCCTGAGGGTAAGAGCTGTTAGGAAGTGGAATGCACTGCCTCATAGTGTCATGGAGTCTCCTTCTTTGGAGGTTTTTAAGCAGAGGCTAGATGGCCATTTGTTGGGAATGATTCGATTGTGTATTCCTACATGGCAGGAGGTTGGACTGGATGGCCCTTGTGGTCTCTTCCAACTCTATAATTCAATATTCTATGATTCTACCATTGTGTAGGACTGAAGCTAAATTAGTGATATGTTCAGGAAGCCAAGCAAAAAATGTAAAATACAACCACTGCAAAATGTGAATTGGAGCAATAATGGTACTAAATAGAAGCCATCTTGGCAATGTTCCATCTAAAATATTTCATATCCATGCAATAGAAGCAAGGTAATATAGCAGGGCGGTCAGTCAGTGATGAATGAAGTTAAGCTGATGGGTGCTTAATCGATTTGTCAATTGCATTCAACTACACTGGCAGATAATCAGTAATTCAGTAAAGTATCCGTGCATGAACAGGGATGGATTTAGGAGGAACCAAACCTGACGTTTACATGGAGCATCTGTATTGGGAGTTGCCAGAGGAGGGCTGGCCCTACCATTAGGCAGGGTGAGGCTACCATCTCAGGTACCAAAGGATGGTGGTGCCAGCCCCTGGCCTGTTCCTCTAAAGTGTCCTCCTCCTCAGTGATTCCTTTCTGGTGGAGGGCAGAAAACAGCATATGCCTCATGGCCTGCCTTGAGTCCTTGGTTTTCCCTCTTGGGTGTGATCGAAGATGAGTTAGAGATCGGGGGCCCTTAAAGACTACACAGTTCTAGCATTATGATGCCTCTTCCTATGGAATCCTGGAATTTATAGTTTTACAAGGTCTTTAGCCTTCTCTGCCAAAGCATGCTGGTGCCTCACCAAACTACAGATCCCAGGATTCTATTAGAAGGAGCCATGGCAAATAGTCCCATTTCAAACAGGATTGTTTGTGTAGTGAGGCTTTGGTGTAAGAGAACTTTCCAGCCACTGAGAGAGCTAGGAGCATGAGAGATGCAGCAGAAATAGCCTTTGGGGCTTTAGAAATGGATTGAGGTTAGGATCTTTTGGGGTCTCCAGTCTGCGGTTCCCTAGGATCAACTCCCTCTCCCACTAGATGAACTTCCTAGCAATCAAAGGCTATTTTAGCTGACAATGAAACATTCATAGAATCCCCCAGAGCAAGGAGCCAATTCACTTGGAGCAGTTCCAGCTTGTTCGTATTAATACCCCCTTGAGCAATTTTCTAAGGACCAGCCTCCAAATCCTGCATTAAAAAGAGTTCCTGCTCCTTTGATTTATAGATATCAGCTCTGCCAGGAGGCAAAGGCACTACTGCATAATACAATCACTGCAAAATTGATTTCCCTTTTTATTTCTTCTCTCCTGCAGATCTTCCTTTCCTCTCTCTCTCTCTCTCTCTTATTCTTTCTCTCACAATCCAACTCACAAAGTGAGGTGCTTCCAAGACCTGCTCATGTCAGTGGGCTTACCCACGGCATAGACTTGGTTGCCAGTGCACCCCATCCAGTTCTATGGAGCACAGTTAGCAAGAGTGGAGTGTGGAAGAGAGCCATTGCTCAGTGGCAGATCTGATTTGCATGGAGAAAGGTCCCAGCTTTAGTGCCCAGCATCTCCAGTTTAGAGGAACACAGGCCAGGCAATTGGGACGTCCCCATCTTACCTTATATTCCGGTGTATAAGATAACTAGGCTTATAAGATGATCCCCCAATTTTTAAGTTAAAATATAGAGTTTGGGATATACTTGCCATGTAAGACAACCCCGCCTTCTCTTATATGGTGAGTATAGTTGTCCCTTCACATTCACTGGGGTTTGGTGCCAGGACCCCCATGAATACCCAAATCTGTGAATACTCAAGTCCCATTATATGCAGTGGCATAGCAACATGGTGTCCCTTATATAAGATGG
Organism: Gambelia wislizenii; assembly: GCA_030847615.1. Classification (NCBI taxonomy): domain Eukaryota; kingdom Metazoa; phylum Chordata; class Lepidosauria; order Squamata; family Crotaphytidae; genus Gambelia; species Gambelia wislizenii. Next base: position 5,301,748 of record JAUMIR010000012.1, read on the forward strand.
CAAAATCAAGGTTTGGTTTTTGGATTTTTATTTTTTAAAGAATATTTTCAAGCTGAGAATACTTAAATCCGAGAATACTCAAGTGCCATTATATGCAATGGCATAGCAAAATGGTGTCCCTTATATAAGATGGCAAAATCAAGGTTTGCTTTTTGGATTATTATTTTTTAAAGAATATTTTCAAGTCGTGAATATTTAAATCGGTGAATGCCAAATCCGTGAATATGGAGGGACAACTGTATATCCCAAACTCTCCCCTCCAGCCACCACCCATCCATCCTTCCCAAAACCGTGATAGGAACCCCATCATGGCTTTGGGAAGGGCGGATGCTGGTTGTAAAGCCCCCCCCTCCAGCCACCACCCATCCACCCTTCCTAAAGGAATGGAAGGCGGAGGAGAGGGGCAAATGTAAGGGTGGCTCCAGGGAGGGTGCTTTCCAGCCAGCCCACCCCCTCTCCAAGGCTGCAATCAGGAGCCCAATTGCGGCACCCGAGAGGGTGGAAGGGTGGCTCCAGGGGTGTGTGTGTCCAGCCAGCCCACCCCCTCCCCGAGGCCGCCATCGGGAGGGTGGAAGGGTGGCTCCAGGGGGGGCTTTCCAGCCAGCCCACCCCCTCCCTGAGGCCGCCATCGGGAGCCTAATCACGGTGTCAGGGAGGGTGGAAGGGTGGCTCCAGGGGTGGGGGCTTTCCAGCCAGACCACCCCCTCCCCAAGGCCACCATCGGGAGCCCGATCATGGTGTCGGGGAGGGTGGAAGGGTGGCTCAAGGAATGAAGACGGACCGCGGGATTCGCCCCTTTCTTCCACCTTCCAGGATGGTGGAGGAAAGGGGTGAAAACACCAGGTTTGTCTTGTCTGCCCCCCTCCCTCCATCTTCATTCTCTTTGGGAGGGAATGAGGACGGAGGGAAGTGGGGGCAGCCATTGTAAACTGCAAGATTCGCCCCTTTCTTCCACCTTCCAGGAAGTTGGAAGAAAGGGGCGAACGTACCCGGTTTGCCTTGGCTTCCACTGGATCTCCTGTGTGTTTGTTCCCTATGGAGAATGAACACACAGGAGATTGAGTGGCGGCCGCAGCAAACTGCAATGTTCGCCCCCCTCCTCTGTCTTTGGTTGCTCCCCAAAGGGGGAGGAGGCAGATGAGGGGGCGCGAATAAACTGGTAAACACTTTGCCTCACCCCTGCCCGATCTCCTGCCTCTTCGCTCCATTTGTGAAGGGAGCGAAGAGGCAGGAGATTGGAAGGCAGATGAAGCAAAGTGTATCCGGCGTATAAGATGACCCTGAGTTTGGAGGCTATTTTTCTGGGCTCAAAGGTCATCTTATACGCCGGAATATACATTACCTAAGATACTGTTGGAGCACTGTCTGCCAGAATGGTACTGGGCAAGATGGATCAATGGCCAGTCTCAGTAGAATGTTATGCTCAAGAGGCAAGGTTGCATTGCTGTGAAATGGGGTGCACAAGGTTTCATGGTCTGATTTCACTGGTCCAATAAGAGCCACATGAGAATGGAGGAAGAATCTGGTTGGATGAGACCAAAGACCCATCTCAGGACTAGACAGGTGTGGCCTTCCAAATTTTTTGTCCTACATCTCTCATCAGTCCTAGATCACCAACATCACTGGTGTTGAGAGATTATGTCACATTATGTTGCAGTGTAAAAACATCTGGAAGACAACCGTTGGCCATTCCTGGCCCAGGTAGTCTAACATTCCCTTCCCTCGGTGGTCAACCAGGTTCCTCCAGGAATCTCATAAGGAGAGCATGAAGGCAATAGGTCTTATCCCTGGCTGCCTTCCCATCAATAATATTCTGTATCATACTTCATCCTAGTACTTAGATCTTACCTATCCATCATGAACAGGGCTAGAATTCTGTTTTTGTCTTATGCATGTGTAAATTCTGCTAGGAAAGCAGTTGGACATTTTTGTCAAATGTGAAATATTCTCATTAAGTTCAAGTTCGTGGAAGCAGAGTTTTGCACATGAGGCCATTGTGTGTCCAAATTCATATGCACATGTAAATTCATACAGTTGTCCCTTCATATTGTCTGGGGTTTGGTTCCAGGACCCCCCATGGATACCAAAATCTGTGAATACTCAAGTCCTATTATATGCAATGGCATAGCAAAATGGTGTCCCTTATATAAGGTGGCAAAATCAAGGTTTGCTTTTTGGATTATTATGTTTTAAAGAATATTTTCAAGCCGTGAATACTTAAATCCGTGAATACCAAGTCCGTGAATATGGAGGGACAACTGTATTTGGGTGTGCATTCAGTTGTGGAATGTTGCCATTCAACACAAAGACTGCATAGCACAGTCAATGCATCATACCACTTGCAAAGATTTATGCTTTGCAACCCTAGTGTAGGACAGGGTTGCCAGATGTCCCATATAATAAAGGATTTCCCTTATTTGAAGGTCAGAAATCTTGTCCTTTCTTATAAGGGGTGTCCCTTACTTGAGGGCCAGAAAGCTAGTCCCATCCTGGGTGAGCAGGTGCCCTTTATTTTAAGGGATGTCTCCTATTTGAGTGCTGGAAAGCTTTCGCTTTCATAGAGACTGAATAAGATGCCAAAAAATCCTATATGTGAGGGTGTAGGCCCTTCATAAACACAGAAATGTGTGCATTGTGTAATTTTTGAATATGGATAATATGTTAATTTTACAATGACATGCAGGGCTAAATTAACAGAAATCAATATTTTCATTTGGTATTCAGATAGAGCACTTACTTGTTAATTACTTCTTGATTATCAATCCTGATTATCATGAATTTCAACTGTCCCTTATTATTACAATGGGCCTTTGGTATCCGCTGGGGTTTGGTTCCAGGACCCCCCATGGATACCAAAATCCATGGATGCTCAAGTCCCATTAGATACAATGGCCAAGTAACTAGTTTATTTCCCTTGGACAACCTTTATTCGCTTTTTGACCTCTGGACTCCTTTAACTCAACACTAGCTGAAGTACTTCTCTGAAGTACTTATGACACCCCCATCAAATCAATTGCTCAGTGGTAAGTTAGTGAGTATGCAATTCCAATGGATTCAATGGACTGCTGTACTCGGGACCAGCAATTAGGCCAATGACTACTAGGCCAAGATCCTACATGAGGGTTGCCAGGTATTCTAAATACAGCCAGGTCTCTGTATCCATGGGTTCTGTATCCATGGATTCAACCAACCACAGCTCAAAATATTCCAAAAGCAAACCTTGCTGTTCACTATTTTATACACTGTGTTTTAAACTGCTGCTTTAATAGTTGAGCTGGTGCTTGGCACACAGTCTTCAGAGACCTGAAAATTCTTTCAAGGGTTCTACCAGGATAAAAAGGTTGAGAAAGGCTGGTCTAGATTATATTTGCACTGAAATTTGTGATACACAGATTGTGATTGTGAATGAGATTTATGTAAAAAGAAAACCAGGCTCCCTTTGGTTTTGAAGGAAGGGCAGAAGGAGGAGAAGACTTGCTCAGCTGCTGCCAGGTAGTGCTGGTTGTGTGGGATCATCACTATATTAAGTTTGGAGGAGTTTTTTGGAAGGCTCTATGGATGCACAGTTTGGGGGAAATAAAACAAGGTAGAAATATGTTTGGAGCTGTACCACTAAGAATACAGGCAGCGGCAATGTTTTTGAATGGTCCTTTAGCATACACCCACACGGCCCAATTATAGCAGTTTCCTTTTGGGAGTGCTTTGGTTATGTATTTCTGCAGGGCAGGGGGTTGGATTAGATGGCCCTTGTGGTCTCTTCCAACTCTATGATTCTATGGTTCTATGGTTCTATGGTTCTTGGCTGGAGGTGAGACCATCAAGACTGGAAAATTTGGACCCTCATCTCCTGCCTGGAGATGACACATGGAAACTGGAGACTCAGGGCCAGGCCCTGGGATCTGGCAACCCCATTCGCCACAGCGTCCATCAGTGTCATTCGAGAGAGCCTGCTTCCTTGCAATGGGGCCCACTGAAGCCTACCAGCACTGTGCATAGAAGAGGCTCCTCACAGCCATATCCCATCAGAGTCAGTGTCATTCAGAACTCCAGGCAGGTGAGAAGATTCCTTCCTCCCTCCCTCCCTCCCTCCCATCCCACCTCAAAGCAGTGTTCTGTCACTGTCAGTCACAATTTCATGCCAGCGCACCCATCCTTCTGTAATGACAGCATCACTTTAAGGTACCCGTCGACATGCCAGGAAGACACATCGCCTTGAGTTTCTCTGGCTTCAGCTCCATGTTGTCAGTTCTTGCATTACTTGGCCATTCAGGAACTGAACTCCTCACCCAAGGGCAAAGCAAAATGACATTCGCTCTGCAGAAACCCCCCTTCGTCCCTGGCCTTCCGCCAACTCCGGTTGTTTAGTTTGACTTTAAAGGATTTGTGGTAGGTTAGTGCTGCTTGAGGTTTCAGGAAGCTGTGCCATTCCAAGACAGATTAAAGTTCCCTCAGGTAGGGGACTTTTTTGGCTCTGAGGAAAGGTACCATTCAAATGTCTCTGGTAATAAAGGTAATGAAAAGAGAGGCTTTGGAGCCTATGATGTACCAGTATTCATAGAGCGGGAAAGAGCCCATGCTTTCCAAATTTCATAGAATCTTAGATTTAGAAGAGAGCACAAGGGTCATCTAGTCCAACCCCCTGCCATGCAGGAATACACAACTACAACACTCCTGAAAGATGCCTGTCCAGCTTCTGCTTAAAGGTTTCCAAAGAGGGAGAGGCCACAATCTTCTGAGGCACTCTCTGTTCCACTGTCAAACAACCCTTACAGTAAAGAAGTTCTTCCTAATGTTTAGGTAGAACCTCTTTTCTTGTAATTTGAATCCATTGCTTTGTGCCCTAGGCTGTGTCCGCACGGGCCAACAATGCCATACTCACCTTGAACCTGGTATTGACAGTAGTCATGAAGTATGGCTGCTTCTGGGAAGGTAATATGGTTTTTAGCCCTTGACCCAACTTTACTCCACACTAAACAAAGTCAGGGAAAAGCCCAATGTTTTCAAGAAACCTTGGAATGACTTCAGGTTCTGTTGGTGTGCTGACAGCCAGATTGGGTCCACTTCAGCCAATCCAGTTGCCCACATGCCAAAAAACTCACCATCCCCCTACCCTATGGGTCTTATCACACTACACTGTTATAGGGCTATTATTCCACTAACTACTTTGGCTACCTCCTGTGGAATCCTGGGATTTTCAGTTTAGGGAGGGGCATTTAGAACTCTCAGCCAGAGAGCTCTTAGGCCCCACTAAACTACATACCCCAGAATTCCACAGGAGGCAGCCCTAGCAGTTCAAGTGGAATAATAGCTCTATAACAGTGTTGTGCAATAAGTCTCTGAGCAATCCAGGGGAAAGGGGTGGAGTGCCTTTGGAGTCCCTGCTGCCACCTTCTCACAAACAGGAGCTCTGTGGAAAGCCTGCACAGTGTGCTGCCACCTCTGCTGAGCCCAAAAATGGGCACCTGGACATGTGACCAACAAGGAGGGGGGTCACTCTACCCCCCCCCACTAATCACATGGGGGCCCTGTTCTGCCCTCAGGAGAGGCAGTGGCACACTGGGCAGGCCTTCCATGGATCTCCTGCTCATGAGGAGGCAGTGGCTCCAACAAGATCCACCCCCTTCTCTGTGCATCGGCTGAGGGCAGAAATGGGGCACCCATGCAATCAACGAGGAGGGGGTAGAGAGACCACCTCCTTGTTGATTGCATGTCTGGGTGCCCATTTCTGACCTCAGCAGAGGCAACACAGCCAGTCAGGCTCTCGCAGGGAGTTTCTTGACTGGCAAAGAGGTGGCAGCACCGGGGACAAGAGGACAGGCCAGTGGGACTGGTGTGGTGTTGGCCCAGTTGGCCCATGTGGACAATGATGTGCCACTACACCGGATTGGGCCCTGTGTGTGCAGCCACCATTTTGGTCAGTCTTGGGCCAGTCCAGAGCATCATGCTCCAGACTGGCACCCGATTGAACACTCCATGCAGACAAGGCTCTGGAGCAGCAGGAAATAATCTAGCTTCATCTTCTACATGACATCCTTTCAGATATGTAAAGATGGTTATCATGTCACCTCTCAGTCTTCTCTCCACAACAGCCATCTAGTCCAACCCCCTGCCCTGCAGGAATACCCAATCAAAGCATTCCCAACAGATGGCCATCCAGCCTCTGTTTAAAAACCTCCAAAGAAGGAGATTCCACCACACTCTGAGGCAGTGCATTCCACTGTCAAACAGCTCTTACTATCTTCCAAATGTGTAGGTGGAATCTATTTTGCTGTAGTTTGAACCCATTGCTCCGTGTCCTAGTCTCTGGAGCAGCAGAAAACAAGCTTGCTCCATCCTCAGTATGACATCCCTTCAGATATTTAAACATGGCTATTATCTCTCCTCTTAACCTTCTCTTCTCCGGGCTAAACATACCCAGCTGCCAAAGTCATTCACTGATAATGCTTGTCTTCCAGACCTTTGATCTTGGTTGCCTTTCTCTGGACACATTGTAGCTTGCCTATATCCTTCTTGAACTGTGGTGTCCAGAACTGGAGACAGTTTTTCAGGTGAGGTCTGACCAAAACAGAATACATTGACACTGCTAGTTCCCTTGATCTGGACAGTGTTTATTGGACATTGATGTGACCTAGAATTGCACTGGCCTTTTAAAAAAAACAGGAAACTTTTCTCTTGCTGTCATTTGGATGTTTGAGCAGCATTGGGTGGAGGGGGGGATCAGCTGGGCCCAACAACCATGTGTTTCCAGAAAGAAACCTGAAGGTTTTGAGGTCCAATTTGTGGCATGCCTCTTTCAGTGCATTTGCAGCCATGCATAGCACAAATTATGAGATGGAGATTTGTAAATTCAAGAGCAGAAACATGTCAAGATGTGGACACATGAGGGGCTAGAAAAGCCACTTTGGGGCAGGGGTATTAAAATTCCCAAAATTCCCAGCCAGTATTTTGGGAGCTGTAGTTTTTAGAAAGTAATTTTCCTAAGCTACAATCCACATTCAACCATTTTTTTCCTGGAGTATACACCTAACACCTATTTACCAACATGTACCCTCTACTCATAGTTTCTGGTATCTTTGAGGTCAGCCTCAATTAATTCACCAGGGCAATGTACCTGGTAGGGCTGCCAGCAAATCAAAGAACTGATGGTTGATCGGTCATTTGCTGTTTTATTGATTAATAGTTTCAACATATTTGTGTATTGCCAAGACTTCAATAAATATGCCCTTTGGAGATGCAGAGATAAAGGCTAGCATCCGTAGGACAGTTATGATGTTGTAAGGTAGGCTTAAAACCTGGTAACTCGACTTCACAAACCTGTTAACTGTTTGGTATTCACATTTATGATCATGGCGCCATGGCACAACCACAAATGCCCCCGTCAACCCACCTTAAAATCCAAACAGTTGTACCAAGGGATGGAGTTCTCTGGAGCCGGTGAGCAGGGTGCTGAAATATGTCTCATCCGACCCCCTTCTGCTAGTGAGCAATGGTGTAATGAGGAGTCACAACAGGACCCGATGGGCACTCCTGTTTCTGCTCATCACACTGCGCAAGAGGCGGCTGGATGTGTCATCCTTCAGCATCCCACTCACCAGCATCACAGAACTCCATCCTTCAGAACAGCCGCCTGGATTTTAAGGCGGGCTTTGGGGGTTGGATGGGAAGACAGGGCATAGCCGTGACATTCTGGCTACATGTCCAATGCAAGATCTCAGCCATAGATGCTACCACTCATTTCAATTAAAAAAAAAATGAAATTCAGTAAGGAAGGGCTAATCTGAATTCTCTCTTGCAATCACAAATCAGAGCAAAAAGAGTTTGAAAATACACAAACACATATCAATGAATCAAATACCCCTATCTCGTTTTAAATGGGCTCCACTGACAAAATAACTAAAATATCAAACAATTTTATTTCTATGAACCATATATCAAGTGGTACAGTGAATATTCACTTTCAGGCTGGAACTACTTTGGTTTGTGTCCCTTTAATTATCATATAGTTAATAAATTTATTTATATCCCCCCTTTCCCATGCACAGGGCCCAAGGCAGCTAATTTATGTATAGCTTGTGTATTCAAACTATTTCAGTATTCAAACCACTTTATTTACAAAGCTGCTATAGCTGCTGTTTCTTCTGAATATGTCACATGAATTGAGCCCATGCAGTCTCCAGTTCAGCAGTAAACATGAAATATGCCATGATGATGACAAACAGTGAAAGAAATCGCAAAGTAGACTTAGCGATGTCACTGGAGGCAAGTGAAAGCAACTGAGAGCAAGGGCAAGTGAAGCCAATTGAGAGCAAGGGCAAGTGAAGCCGATTGAGAGCAAGGGCAAGTGAAGCCAATTGAGAGCAAGGGCAAGTGGCCATTTTTGCAGCAAGGGCTGCAAAAATAGCTGAAGCATGCTTTTTAGCATTGCCAAAAATGTTTCTGGAAAACAGTGGAATACAGCCTTGGAATGTATGGATAGTTCCGTAAAGTAATCCATTTTGATAATGGAGAGAAAAACCTATACAGCTTAATGTTTCATCTCATTATTGCAGAAGACAGAGAACTATCCATCTGTCTTTCCCTTTCTGTCTCTCACTCTTACACACACACACACACACACACACTCATTTGCTAGTTCAATCATCTTTAGCCATAGCAACTGGCGGTCTGACATCTGGCTTCCTTGTCCACCCACACCTGTCAGCCTCGTGCTACGCCAGATCCCAATAATTGACTTGCAGCAACAAGACATCAACAGCCTGAAAAGCCAGGGAATAATTTGAAGGAGCTCCTTTTGGTAAAATAATAATAATAATAATACCTGGAGCTCAGTGGTGATGAAACACCTATTGTTCACCTGCCTTTGGGTAGCGTTAGTTACGGCTTTGCAAGGGAAAATAGGAGAGCCTATTATTACCCAAAGCATACCGACTGAAAGTTGTTACTGTATATCAAACAGCAGTGTGTAAGGCCTGAATTCCACTGTCAGTCATTTGCACATTTCTCCCTGTTCAAGATAGAAAGAACTTGATATTTATTTATTTATTTATTTTTGAAAGACTGGAATCCGGGCTTAACTCTTAAAATGTTGTCTCTACATTAGGGTCCTTATAAGAGATGTCTCTTATTTGAGGGCCAGACAACTTGTCCCTTACAGGACTAGAAGGTGTCCCTTTTTATAAGGGATGTCCCCTATTTGAGGCTTGGAAAACTGTTCCTTTTATAGAGACTGAACAAGATGCCCAAAAAATCCCATTCAAAAAATTCCTTCCTAGAAACAGAAAGGTGTGCATCATGTAACTGATGAATGTGGACAATGTGTTAATTTTACAGAGAAAAACGTGGCTAACTTAACTGGAGTTAATATTTTCATCAGGTATTTAGGTACACCACAAACTTGTCAATACCTACTTCCTGGTTGTCAGCCGTGCATTTCATGATTTTAACTGCCCCTTATTGCTGTTTTGAAAACCTGGCAATACTACTATGACTCCCTGCATATTCAACCACGTCAATGCTAATTCCAATCTTTTTTTCCTGAGGGTTTCCTTGTCTTTAACACCTACATGTTTGTGGGCAAAGTATGGTCCTCTCTCTGTTGTCACTTGTTGAGTTTGGCCAGTGCAGATGGGTGGTAGTTTAATTTCAGATCATTTCTGGATAAATTGCAAAGCAAGTCTTTGCACATTGTTTAGAGCAGGGTCCCACCGGCCACTTCTACCTGGGCATTGATGTTGCCCTCTTATACATCAGGGTAGGGCTCATGTAGACCTTCATAGGTTGATGGACTATAGCTCCCAGCATTCTTTACCACTGGCTATCCTGGTCAGGGCTCCTGGGAGTTAGTGCTTTGCATTGTAACCAGGAAGGAAGGAAACTGGAGAGTCACATGATTCCCACCCCTGTTATACATGCTTACCTGGCAGTAAGATCCATTGCATTCAGTGGGGCTTACTTCTGAGTAGACTTGGGTAGACTGGTGCTGTCACTTGAGTCATAGTGGCTTGGCTTTTATATAGAATCATAGAATCATAGAATTGCACGGTTGGAAGAGACCACGAGGGCCATCCAGTCCAACCCCCCTGACACGCAGGAAATCTTGATCAAAGCATCCCCGACAGATGGCCATCCAGCCTCTGTTTAAAGACCTCCAAGGAAGGAGACCCCACCACGCTCCAAGGGAGTGTGTTCCACTGCCAAACAGCTCTGTCAAAAAATTCCTCCTAATGTTGAGGTGGAATCTCTGTTCCTGGAGCTTGCATCCATTGCTCCGTGTTCCAGTCTCTGGAGCAGCAGAAAACAAGCCTGCTCCATCCTCAGCGTGACACCCCTTCAAATACTTAAACAGGGCTATCATATCACCTCTTAACCGTCTTTTTTCCAGGCTAAACATACCCAGGCTAAACATCCCTAAGTCTCTCCTCATAAGGCATCGTTTCCAGACCTTTCACCATTTTAGTTGCCCTTCTCTGGACACGCTCCAATTTGTCAATATCCTTTTTGAATTGTGGTGCCCAGAACTGGACACAGTATTCTAAGTGAGGTCTGACCAAGGCAGAATAGAGTGGCACTATTACTTCCCTTGATCTAGACACTATACTTCTATTGATACAGCCCAAAATCGCATTGACCTTTTTAGCTGCCGCATCACACTGTTGGCTCATGTTCAACTTATGGTCTACTAGGACTCCTAGATCCCTTTCACACGTAGTCTCATTCAGCCAGGTCTCTCCCATCCTATATTTATGCATTTCATTTTTCCGCCCTAAATGCAGTACTTTACATTTCTCCATATTGAATTTCATTTTGTTAGCTTTGGTCCAGCTCTCCAGTCTATCCAGGTCATTCTGAATTTTGATCCTGTCCTCTAGGGTATTAGCTACTCCTCCTAATTTGGTGTCATCTGCAAATTTGATAAGTATGCCCCTAATTCCCTCATCCAAGTCATTGATAAAGATGTTGAATAGCACTGGGCCCAGGACAGAACCCTGTGGCACCCCACTGGTCACATCTTTCCAAGATGAAGAGGAGCCACTGCTGAGCACCCTCTGGTAATACCCTCTGAAGTAACTCTGTGGACTCTTGGTGATTATGACAACTGTCTCCATTTTGTGGGGGTAACATTATTTCTAGCTTGTTCCAACCCAAGCCCACTGTCATATAGTTTCTTCTTCCTCCTCCTCTTGATCTTCTTCTTCCTCTTCCTCTGGCTGCTGATGAGCTCCTCCTCCTCCTTCTCTTTCTCCTTCCTCCTCTTCTTGTTTATTTTTATTTTTTAAAATAACCCATCTGTTTAGTCATTTGCTTAATAGGGATTATTATTTATTCATAAACAAGTTAGATTTTGAATGGATTGTTTTATGTCTGGTTTGGGGGCCTTTGAAATTGGCGCTGGGTTCAGTCCCTCCTGATCAGTCTCAAATTCACTGAGTTGCCCATCAGCCCTATCCATTCACCCCCAATTCCCCCAAAAGGGAAGGCATGTCTCTTCAAGTGAGCTTTGGCTTCCGTGGCTGCTTAGTTTAATTGGATTGTTAATTTGGGCTCTGTGTCTACTTGCTTTCTGAGGCAATTTTGTTTGTAGCACCTTTAAGGCTTACCGATTTATTTATTTTAGCATGAGCTTTTGTGGATTGAAATCCACATATTCTCTAATAGTGCACCGATGCAGTGCAATATTACAAATTTTAAGTATACGTGAAGTTCTATCCTGATGGTGAGGGGAGAGGTCATGAAATGTGTGAAATGCATTTGCAGAAAAGCAGTACAGGAAAGGCAAGTTGTCACATCCTGGACGGAAACCAACAAGGCATTGCCATTCTGGCATCTATATGTTAAGCAGGGGTCTCTACAGTTGTCAGAGGTAAAAGCCTTTTCCAGACTCTTTTCTTCAGAAAAATAAGAAAACTAAAATATTGTGTTGGATTTATTTCTTTATTTTTATTTCAAGTATTTCTGTATCACCTCCCAGCACACAAAAGGGTTCCCAAGGCAATGAACAAAAATAAACCAATTAAAACAATACAGTTGTCCCTTCACATTCACTGGGGTTTGGTTCCAGGACCCCCCATGGATACCAAAATCTGTGAATACTCAAGTCCCATTATATGCAATGGCATAGCAAAATGGTGTCCCTTATATAAGATGGCAAAATCAAGGTAAGCTTTTTGGATTATTATTTTTTTAAGAATATTTTCAAACCGTGGATATCAAATCCGTGGATATGGAGGGACAAATGTACAAAGATAAAAACACTTTAAAAACATAAGACAATATTCTTTAAAAATTCCTAAAAAGCAGTCTAAAAACAATCCTAGAATCCAGTTTTGAAACAGTTAGAACAGCAATTGGAAACACTGAATGCGATGTTTTGGTTCCCCATCGGAAGCTTAAAAGAGATGGGGGCCAGTCTAACTTCCTTGGGCAGGGAGTTCCACAGTCGAGGTGCCACTACGGTGAAGGCCCTGTTACGTATGCCCACCAACCTAACTTCACAAGGTGTTGGGGCACTTAACAGGGCCTCCTCTGAAGATCTCAAACTGGGGGGGGGGGTTGAGCAACCAGAATTCCCAGGACAAACCAGGGAGAACTGGAGTCTGGGGAAAAATGTTACCAAATTCTGATGGTTTGTGGCCTGGTTGTCCTGAGCTGCAGCATGAGTTGTATGTCAGCAAAGGCGGCCCCCTGCCCCTGTTCCTTCACTAAGCATCCCATTCTGCACATCATCAGATTCTGGCTGCCAGCTTTACTGTGGGCCCAGACGCTTTCACGAGCAGCTGAGAAGCCCAGATGGAGAGTTGGCAGCAGTGCTCTATTCTGGGAAGAGCTTCTGAGCAGGGATTCCCATGGCTTCGCTGAGCCACAGGGAAACGGTTTAAGGGTCAAGTGACACGTTACCTTAAGCACATATGTTTTAAAGCACATGCCTGGAAAACTCCCTCTCATCTATAAAAGGCAAACACACACACTTGTGTGTTAAGATTAGGATAGTGTTGCCCAGTGAAAAGCAGGACGGAGCTCCTGTACCCATTATTGTTGTTGCTGTTATAGTTTTGTATCCCACTTTTCTTCCAAAATTGGGACTCAAAGTGGCTTAAAACTTAAAAGAACAAGAAAGCTAAACACATACAAAAAGTGAACATTAAAATTATTATTTTATTTTTATCCACACAAGTCATTATATTCTCTTTAATAACTCTGTAAAAGTGGGGAATTCAGCAGGAGTTGTTTGTCAAACAAGCTGTCCCTGCTGAAATTGTCTCTAGCACACCACCATTCAAGGTGCAGAAGACCTGTCTTGTCTTTCAATTAGCAACCCTAGATTAGGAGAAATGGGATCGGTATTTCATTTTGCAATTAATGAGAAAAAGAAAAGGGGGGTTGCACTATATGTCAATCGAAAATCCTGGGATTTGTAGTGTGTTGTGGTACAAGCATTTTCTGACAGAGAAGGCTAAATGTCTCATAAAACTACAGATCCCAGAATTAGATAGCATTGAACCATGGCAGTTAAAGCGGAATCAAAGTGGATTATATCTGCTGTGCAGATGCAGCCCATGTCTGTGCTTGTGCTTTGCTTCACAGGGGATGATGGTTTAGTGGAGAGACTTTTCTGAACAAACTACAGAAACTTGGATCTCTTCCTCCAAGTGCCCTTGTCCTCATTCTTGTGCTGGAGATGAGAGCTCAGGCAGAGGCTGGTGATACCTCAGCAGGTTGTCTCGATGTGAATAAGATTGTGAACATTTCTCAAGAAAGAAACTTTGCAAATACTTTTCACATTCCTGTTCCTAGCCCAATCCTTCTTGTCTGAGCTAAACACCCCACCACCCCATGGAGGCTTTCCTCATTGAGCAGCTGGTCATTCTTTAATCTTCCCACCTCTACCTGTCCTTCTTTTTAAAATGAGGTAACTGGATGTTCATGCAGTGGGCCCATTGACTGGTTCCTTCCTTGGGTGTCTTGGTTTCCAAACATCCTTGACTTTCTTTCCCAGAGCTTCTTGGGTCAGGTTCAAGGTGCCAGCATAAATAAGGCCCTGCATCTTCTGCTGCTCTACCAAAAAAATCAAATGCACCATCTACCAAGAGCCATTCTAGGTGGTTACCTCTCATGGCCACTTGGCGAAGGAAGCCCACTCCTCAGATTCTCCCAGGCACTTCTGTTGCACATTGGACACTTCTGATGTGCACTGGACATTTCTGGTATGTATGGGCACTTCTTTTCTTTAAAAAAAATTATTAGCAGAGCCTAGAAAAGTTCCTTTTTGGAGCCAACCATCTCCAGAATCCTCTGGCTCCCTGGAAGATTCTGGGAGTTGTAGAGCCCTGAAAGGAATTTTCCCAAGCTCTGCCAGAGAATGGTTGTTATAATTGCAGTGGGAACGCAGAGGAAACAGGAAGCGGCCTTGTGTGGGGTGAAGGAGGGCTGTGAGTCCAGCACTGTACTTGTAGATCCATATCACAGCTCTCCTGTCAGGGAGTGAAGTCTTTAATTTACTAAAAGCCTTGAGTTACACTGGTCTGACAGCAGTATCACAGTAGGCAATCTTGCTCCAATCCTACTGGGACCCATTATCATCTCTCTAACACACACTCCCGGCCTCCTCTTCTATCTGATCTTACTGTTTCCTTCCTGCTCTTGCTGCTGTGGTGGAGATGCAAGCAGGGAGGGTGGGGGGACACCTATCCAGTGGATGTCCCTCTCTTCCTCATGCTGCAAATGTGCCTGGCTGTTTGACAGAGAGCCTGGCCTTCCATTAGGCTCTCTCCTGATTTCCTAGGTGCAATCTCTGTTTTCCAGACCTTGGTAAACCATGGCCCCCCATGCCCATCCATGAAGTCAATGGAGTGAGGCAGCCGCTTCAGGCAGATGATTTGGGGTGTCATGAAAAGGTACCCACATTGCTCAGGATGATATCGTTGTAGTATTATTATTGTACTTTCAAGCGGATGGAGGAGGAATGATTATGGTGGGACTTGGAATCACAGGTACACAAATAATTTGACCAACCTTGGATACTATGCAAGTGGACTAGAGTGCATAGGTGGGTGGTAATTCATGGTTCTGTCTCAGGCAGCACAATATCTTGAGACAGCCCCTCAGGGGTCCCCTGCCGAGATCCTACATCACAGTCTATGTTTTGTAACTTTATGAATCCGTAGCTATGTTGAAGAAATGCAATGAAGCCCTGTTAGTGAATTGTGAAGCTATCCATTCAGGCACTGGGAAGAGTGCTCCAATGCTCATCAGGCACTTCTGTTGCTCATTGGACACTTCTGATGTGCGTTGGACATTTCTGGTGTGTGTTGGGCACTTCTTTTCTTTAAAAATAATTATTAGTTTTAATACATACAACTAATTCACAACAAAGTAAACAGCATTCAATCAAAGCAAGAAAAAAGACATACGTAACATATAGGATAGCTAAAACGAAACCTAAACTAGGCTTTTCTACACTAACACTGCAACACATTACTAAAGCACTAATCTGTTACAATGAGCACAGCCAACTAAACACTACATAATGAAACACAAAAGAACTCTGCCCCCTTCAAAAACTGTAATGAAAGGCAAAAGAAAACGCCAATCAATAAAAACCATGTTATTCTACCATTACAGATTTAACCAAACTCCACTTGCTAAAATTCCTAGAAACCATAACCACAAATCATTGCATCGTTAGAATTCATATTGCTCCAAAAATCCATAAACAGTTTCCAATCTTTCATAAAAATCTTCAGTGGGTTTATCTTTTAGACTCCATGTCAGTTCAGAAACTTGGGCGGATGCTGCAACCTTAGCAACCCATTCTTCCATTGCTGGTGCTTCAGTCTTTTTCCAAGTTTAAGCATAGAGTATTCTCATATCAGACATTTCTGATGCACGCTGGGTACGACTGTGGTACATTGGCATTTCCTAGCCGGTGCCTGGATGTGTAGTGGACCATGGTGCATCACTCAGTCCCCCATTGTGAAATGGATGCCTGTACATTGTAACATGACCGCAGCCCCTAGGTGAAGATAGACATTGCAGGAGTACTCAATTCAGTTTTGCACATGTGTAAGGCCATTTTAAAAGATGCATGTCCTAAGCAGAACACCAGCTGCCATTTTAGCCTTTTATGGATGCTACAGTTGCAGCTGCCACACTGTCTCTGCCCTCTGTGCACTCATTCCTGGGCATATCCCAAGCAGTTTTGCTACTGGGTGATTGCAATGACTGCAACTCTGCTGCTAACCAGGTAAACAGACAAGTGAGCACATGATGATAGTAAAGAAGAGGGAAAAGATGCCTTGTCCCCACACAGTAGAGCTCAAGGGAAAGTTTGGTTTTTTTGGATTACAGCTCCCAGAATCCCCAGCTGTTGTCCAAAAAAGGAACTTCCCCCCAAGCTCTGTCTCATACTCACAGGTGTAGCCAATAGAAGCAGTTCTACCACCAGGTAAGCCTATTTATCAGCAAGTTTAAGTGCAAGGAGGGTGCATAGGAACATGTAGGAACAGCATAGCTGGGAGGCCCACCATGTCCAGGGTGTCTTAAATCTGGAGCTGGGTGTGGGTTTTCTTAGGTATTCAGGCACATGGGCACCTTGTAAGCTGGTGATTTTTCAGAATCTCACATGTGGTCTGAAATAATAGGCACAGTCCTCTAGGTAATTTACGCTAGTATAACCAGAATTATGGCAGCATAAGTACTTTTCAAATGTTGTACAAGGAGAAACCAGTACCTCCTTCCCTCAGCTGCACAAAGGCTGCTAACGAACAGCACTAGGGAGAGCTCCACCATGCCCCAACCCAAATGGTCAGTGATTGCATGGGCAATACACTGAGAAAGCTCTGTTGCACTGTTGTCCTACCCACACCGACCTCCATATGGGTATGCTGGTGGAACTTAAGGATGCAGTCCAATTAGTGACATATACACATGTTAAGTGTTGCTTACGTCTGTGCATATCTCTGTTTTGAAGGGGCACAGGGAGCTATTCTCTAGCCCTTTACTCTCCATACATACCCTCCTGCTCACACAGCTCTCAAGGTCCAGGAGGGACTGGTGGTCCTGCTTCTTACCAGTGGAGAAGGCAAGGAGAGAGGAGGGTGACAATTCTGATGTTGAAGATGCTACTATTTTGGGCTCCAAGGAGAAGGAAAAGGGGTCACTCTATCTGTAAGTGGACCCTCATTTCTTTCCCTCCCCATTTGACCTGAAACCAGCTGCTTCTTTGTCATCTGAATTTCTCTCCTTCCCACTACTAAGCAGCAATAGGGGCACCTCTTGGAGTTCAGCAGGTGCTGAGCATGAAGAGGACATGGAACTACATGGGCAGAACATTACACTCCACCTGTGTGATGTAGAATCTTAGCCTTACACTCCATGGGCATTAAATAACTCCTAATGGAAACTCAGTCAAACATCCCAGGCAATACAAGGAAAGCAACAAAGTTTTGAAAAGATTCTCCTCTTGTGAATAATAGGATTAAAGCTGATAGGATCTTCGGTTATGAAAATGGACACTATGTAGGGGTAGAAGGAATAATACAAGGAAAGAAAACCTTAATGGTGGGCATATACGCACCTTTAGAGAAGAAAGGAAAAATTTATCAGGAACTTATGTTAAAAATATTAGACTACAATTATGATCGAATAATTATATTTGAAGACTGGAATGGAGTTATTTCGCCCAAAAAGGATAGAAAATCAACAAGGAAAATAAAAGAGTTACAAGGAAAATTACCTAAAACATTTGAGGATTTGAAGGAAAATCTGGTATTAATAGACGCATGGAGACACAAGTACAGTGATACAAAGGAATATACCTTCTATTCAGCGTGACATAACTCCTTTTCTAGATTAGACTTCTTTATGATATCCAGCACTATGGGCAATACAATTCAAAAGATGGAGATCCTTCCGAGAATATGGTCAGACCACAATCCGGTAGTATTGGAATTAAATGAATATAAAACTCAATTTAATTGGAGACTGAATGAATACTTGCTTCAGAAAGATGAAATTGTTCAGAAAGCTAAACAAACATTGAAGTGGTACTTCCAAGAGAACTCAACAGAAGGAATGAGTGCGAGTACAATTTGGGAGGCATTCAAGGCGGTAATGAGGGGATTCTTCGTCCAACAAAACAGAGAATTAAGGAAAAGGAAGTCTGAAAGATTAACAAAACTTAAGGAGGAGATAAGGAAAAAAAGAGAAGGAATTGGAAGAAAACCCACCAAAAAAAAGAAGTTAAAGCAGAATTACAAATACTCCAAAATCAAATATCAACAGAAATGGTGGGCAAAATCCAAAAGAAACTAAAATATGCAAAGCAAGCATATTTTGAACATTCAAATAAACCCGGCAGATGGCTGGCTCTTAGGATCAAAAAGATGAAGGAAAGAAATGTCATAGCCAAAGCAAGATTGAAAGGACAGATATATACAGATCAAAAGAAGATCAAGGATATTTTAAAGAATTTCTTTGAAAATTTATATAAAGGAAAAGAGATACCAGAAGAGAAAATACAAAAACTTTTCAAGAAATTTAGATGGGAGGAATTCTCAGATGAGCAAAGAAAAGGACTAAATCAACCCATCTCAATGATGGAAATTACAGAAGCAATAAGAAAACTAAAACCAAATAAAGCCCCAGGACCTGATGGATTTTCGGCAAAGTATTACCAGGTCTTTTAAGATCAATTGACGCTACCCCTTAAGAAAACATTAAACAAAATAACAAAAGAAATATTGCCAAATTCATGGAAGGAAGCAAATATTACACTTATACATAAAGAGAACCGAGACCCATGAGAACCAAAAAACTACAGACCGATCTCACTACTGAACCAGAATTACAAAATATTTACTTCGATTTTAGCTAATAGATTGAAGAAGATACTATCATCTTGGACGCATCAAGATCAAAGGGGGTTTCTGCCAAGCAGATACTTAAAAGATAATGTACGGCTTATTTTGAATGTGATCGAGTACTATGAGAAGCATAATGACAAGCAACTTGCCCTGATTTTTCTTGATTTAGAGAAAGCTTTCAACAATGTTAATTGGCAAACCATGTTTAAAATTTTAATGGAAATAAATGTAGGAGAGAAATTCACAAATTGGATGGAGATTATCTATAAAAATCAATTGGCTAAAATAATAATTAATGGAGAGAGGACTGAGGCCGTGCAAGTACAAAAGGGGACAAGACAGGGGTGTCCACTATCTCCACTTATTTTCCTGATGGTAATTGAAGGTCTATGTAGAAGGATAAGAGAAGATACAAAACTAAATGGAGTTAGAACAGGAGGATTTAATCACAAAATAAGAGCTTACGCAGATGACTTGGTGGTATTATTGGGAGACCCAATAGAAGAGATAACTATCATTTTAGGAATATTGAAAGAATTTGAGACGGTATCGGGACTGAAAGTCAATACCAATAAAATGGTAATTATTACGAAAAATATGACTGAGGAAGAAAGGAGCGCTCTGGAAAAGAAATCAGGTTTACAAATAGTCAAAAAAGTAAAATACTTGGCCATCAACATCACAAATAAAAACTGAGACCTATTCAAAAATAACTATAAGAAGACAATGGCGGAAATGAAGAAAGAGTTAAAGAATTGGCAAAATTTGAGACTCTCCTTTCTAGGACGTATATCGGTAATAAAAATGAATGTATTGCCAAAATTCTTATTTTTATTTCAAATGCTCCCGATTATCCATAATGAGATAGATTTAAAAAAATGGCAAGCTGACATCTCTAAGTTCATCTGGTTGGGTAGGAAGCCAAGAGTTAAAATGAAAATAATGCAAGACGCTAGAGAATGTGGAGGCTTTGGCGTACCTAATTTGAGACTATATTATGAGGCGAGTTGTCTGACATGGATAAGAGAATGGACTACACTGGAAGATGAAAGGCTTTTGAGGATAGAGGGAGAGGGTAACAGATTTGGCTTTCACGCCTATCTTATGTATGGCAAAGACAGAATTAATAAAGACTTCAATAATCATTTTATTAGAGGCTCACTATTAAGAATCTGGAAAAAGTATAAAGAAAGATTATGCCCAAACATTCCAGCATGGACATCTCCTCACGAAGCTTTCTTTAGTAAAGAGGGTATTCCATCGAAAAAGTGGATTACATATAAAGATATGGTTGTGGGGAAAGATAATCAACAACGCATAAAAACACAAGAAGAACTTGGAGCAGAGGGGATTGAGTGTCATTGGTATCTGTATAGACAGATAAGAGAAAGGTACAACATGGATAAGAAATTAGAGGGTGTTGAAACAAAAAAATCGGTATGGGATAAAATTGTTCAAGCAGGGAATAAAAATATGATTACGAGATTTTATAAAGTATTGTTGGAATGGGAACCAGAAGATAATGTTATCAAAGAAGCAATGATAAAATGGGCTCAGAATATAGGTCACCAAATTGAATTAAAGCAGTGGGAGAAAATGTGGAACAAGTGGATGAAATATACCCTAAGCCAAAACATCAGAGAGAATAACTATAAGATGTATCTGAGATGGCATTATTCACCATATAAGATATCAAGAATGTATAAAAATACTAAAAGTAACTGCTGGAAATGCAGTCATGAAATGGGCACCTTTTCCCATCTATGGTGGACTTGTAAAGAAGCTGGAAAGTACTGGAAAACAATACAAAAAACTATAAATGAAATTTTAAACACCAATATTCCACTCAAACCAGAACTTTATCTTTTGGGGATGATGGATGATGAGACGGAAAAGGAACATGGTAAAATGTTGTTCTACATGCTAACGGCTGCGCGAATTGAATATGCAAAAAGATGGAAGGCTAAAATAACACCCACGGTGGAAGATTGGATCATAAAAACCCGAGAAATGGTCGAATTGGATAGATTGACAACTTTATTGAAGGGTAAATCACTGGGAAGGCATTATGAAGACTGGAAAGCTTTTTCGAATTTTTTAAAGGATAAATGGGGAGAAATGGCAGCAATCAATGTATAACTAAATATATTTAAAATGTAATTCTTCACACTAACAGGGAAAAATAAAAAGGAAAAAGAAAAAAGAAGAGGGACAGAAAAGAGAGATGGAAATGGAGAGAATAAGAGAGCATAAAGGACGAACAAACAAGCATATAAATAATTAAATGAAAAAATAATAATAAGATATCAATAAGCAGGTAATGGCAATACAGCTCAACATAACAATACGAGTAGTAACATCAACTCTAGTGGATTATGAGATAATGGAGATATAGTAAGCTTGGGACAGATAATGATCTCAATGAATAGCTTTAAAGAGTTCCTAGATAGGGGCAATACAGAGGGAAACTTATGGATTCTGCAAAATAAACAGATAGAAACATGCGATAAGATGAAACAGAAAAAGGACAGTAAAGCAGAGTTCGTTTCAGACAGGAAGTTTACTTAGGGAAAGGGTATTTTAGAAGATTAGAAGATAATAAAAGATTGGTGGTGGGTTGTGTTTTTTTTTTTTAGTTTAGCGGGATTTTGTTTATTAGACAAGGGGGAGAATTTATATAGATAATAACATACATATATATACAAATATGTGTGTGTATATATATATACACACACACACACACACACACATACATACCAATAATTCTTATCGGTCACAAAGCCCAGGATTTTAAAGAATAGAAGTAAAATTATGATTTATGGATGGGGGAAGTTTATGGAATAAGAAGTATCACATCATGGATTGTATGATTTCGCTTGTCATTTCGATTTTTCTCCTTTTTCTTTCGTTGATTCAGCATTTTATATAATAAAATATTTGGGGGGAAAAAAAGAAAAGATTCTCCTCTCAGCGAGAACTCAAGATGGTTTTTGGAAGGCAGAAACTGGCGGACCCATCAGAGACACCTTTGAAGCAGTCAACCCACATTAGGCTTTACAATAGGTTCCCAATTTACCAGCAGCTGTCCATGGTGCTGAACCTATTCAACACCTTGGAGAGCTGCCATGAAACCAGGAGCAGTTCCTGTAAACAGTGTGGATTTAATCCAAGCCATTGGCTGCCTCTGATCCCCACGAGAACCAAAGCTTTACTCCCAATCTATTCCCTAACCACCAGCCAAACCCAGAATCCAGAGCTTCTCTCAAAAGCCTCGAGAATTTGACAAGCTCTAAAGAAGGAGATTAGAAGAGGCCTCTGTGACCCTCAGCCATGAGAGCACAGCAAGCTGAGGATTCTGGAAAGGGTGATTAGAAACAGAAGCAGTGCAAAAAAAGAAAGCAAGGTCCTCTCCCTGGAACTTTTATGCAAGCAAGAGATGGTTCTCAATGGGCTACTTGCATGGTACAAAGCAGCAGACAGGTGGAATCATAGAATCATAGAACTGCAGAATTGGAAGAGACCACGAGGGCCATCCAGTCCAACCCCATTCTGCCATGCAGGAAATCACGATCAAAGCATCCCTGACAGATGGCCATCCAGCCTCTGTTTAAAGACCTCCAAGGAAGGAGACCCCACCACGCTCCGAGGGAGTGCGTTCCACTGCCGAACAGCTCTGACTGTCAAAAAGTTCCTCCTAATGTTGAGGTGGAATCTCTGTTCCTGGAGCTTGCACCCATTGCTCCGTGTTCCAGTCTCTGGAGCAGCAGAAAACAAGCTTGCTCCATCCTCAGGTAGAGCTTCTTCAACTCTAATCTGCACCCAACCAAACACTTCAGGAATTGGCTCAAGGGCTGCCCAGCAACCAAGTGAGTCAGAATTCCCCACACACAATGCCACATTCATTCCTAATCTCACAGTGCCTCTTCATTCACTCATGGAAGTCTACCAAGTGCCTATGCCAGAGACAGGCAAAGTGCAGCCCTATGGCTGTGTCCACCATATTGCCTATGGCTGTGTCCACCATATTGCCACAGACTTCTCAGACTGAACTTTCTCTGGCCAGAGATAGAGAGGGAGGGGAGGTCTGTCAACATTTCAGTTTTGAAATAGGTTGCTGGACCCACCTGTACTCTTAGCACCAAAATTAATTAATTTTAATTTATCAGTTAAAATAATTATACCCCACCCTTTATTGTGGGATCTCAGGGTGGTGTACAACATAAACAGGTGAAAAATTTAATACAATTCCAAATGAGATAAGATGCTTTCAGAAATAACTTCTTGTTAATTCCAAATAAGTACATAGATAGATAACTAGGAAAGTAGATAGATAGATAGATAGATAGAGAGAGAGAGAGAGAGAGAGAGAGATAACTTCTCCAAACTTTGCATTCTTGTAGGTCTGCTGCCTGACATATCTTTGCTTGTTTGTTGGTCATGCTATTTGTGTTACATAAGGATGACTACGCTTAGCAGAAAGGTGGAATTACTGTATTTATTGATTTTTTTGGACAGATTTAGTGCCCTGAGGTTTAGGGCATCAGCTTTCACAAGGCAACCAGCCCATTAAAACACCAAAACAATCAAATGTAAAATACATACCATAAAACAAAAACTTACTAGAAGATAAAATCGTTTTAAAAGAATCTCTTAAAATGATCCCAGACCCATTCAGAGCAGAATCTTGTGCTTTTTAAAGTAAATTGCTACACTAACACCCACATATATACCCCAGCTTTTCTCCAAGAAGAGCAAGGTGGCATAGGCCTCCCCATTTTTGTCCTTAGAATAACCCTGTGAGGTAGGTTAGGCCGAGTGATAGTGACTGCTCCATTGGACTTGGACTTGGACTTGAAATTGGTCCAAGTCCAAGTCCAATGAGCTTCAATGCCGAGTATTGATATGAAGCTGGGTCTTTCAAGTCCAAGTCCAATGCTCTAACCACTGTACTTCACTTCCTCTCTGTATGCAAAATGAGAGTCCGCAACTGTGGCCTTCTAGCACTTTTTCAATGGCAGTGCACACTACGGGCTCTACTATTGAGGGCTGATAGGAGTTGTAGGCCAAAAACATCCGGAGAGTCACAGTGGCCCACTCCTGTTGTCAAGTACGTATCTTCAGCTAAGAGACCATTACAGTACTGGATCCACTATGGCAGAAACAATTCATCAGCCAGGGTGTGTGTGTGGCCTGGTTAACTCAGGCTACCATCCTGTTAGTGACATATGCAGGTGTCAGTTATCTTACACAGGAAGGGTAGCATCCTGTTAGTGACACATGCAGGTGTCAGTTATGTTACACAGGAAGGGTAGCATCCTGTTAGTGACACATGCAGGTGTCAGTTATGTTATATATGCAGCCTAGCATCCTGTTAGTGACATATGCAGGTGTCAGTTATGTTACACAGGAAGGGTAGCATCCTGTTAGTGACATATGCAGGTGTCAGTTATGTTACACAGGAAGGTAGCATCCTGTTAGTGACACATGCAGGTGTCAGTTATGTTACACAGGAAGGTAGCATCCTGTTAGTGACACATGCAGGTGTCAGTTATGTTATATATGCAGCCTAGCATCCTGTTAGTGACACATGCAGGTGTCAGTTATGTTACACAGGAAGGTAGCATCCTGTTAGTGACACATGCAGGTGTCAGTTACTCATGCAGGGTAGCATCCTGTTAGGGACAGATGCACACATAAGTTTCCCTATGTATGTTCTTTTTTGGGTGCTGCAAGACTTGGTATTCCCTTCCTCTCTCCACAGCACCCCAAGCCTTCCCCCACTTATTGAACAGACTTTGAAGCCCCCCACATGGCCCGTTGCCATACTGTGCAGTGGGTAGAAGCCAATGTGGAATGCACACCAATGCTCACCTCATTGCACATTGCGATTGCACAATGGGGTATCAGCCATCTCCACTGAGCAGTGATCCCTATCTGTTATGCTACAGTGGTAGCCAGTATAGGGATGATGTAATGTGAGCATAACGTTAACACCACTGGCGGTTATTGATGCTATGCCATGGCCACATAGAATCTCGGCCTCACAAACCAAAACAGACCATCACAAATGCATCATAAATACTAAAGGATGTTAAGGAATGTCATGACAATTATAAATGAGAATAATATTTATAACAAATGAACAAGAATGGCAAAAATACAAAGCTTAATGGAACATGGCAACTTACAATAAAAAACATGCATTGAGTACTACTAAAATTAATTATACAAATATGATAGAAGAATCAAAATACAAGAAACAAAACTGCTTCAGAACACAGTGTGACATAGGAAGTCAGTGTCAAATAAATAAAGTCCATGGCCAGAATCCTCTATCACAGCATATGTTATGTAATTTTATGTATACATGCCCCCCCCTCCTCCTGGTTATGCAGGGGAAACATTCCTGGACTTATCACAGATACCTCCAAAGAAGGAAACTCCACCACACTCCAAGGCAGTATATTTCACTGCTGAACAGTTTTTACTGTCAGGAAGTTCTTAATGTTTAGGTGGAATATCTTTTCCTGTAGTTTGAATTCACTGCTCCGTGTCCTAGTCTCTGGAGCAGGCCTAAGTCCTCTTATGAAGATGCAAGTCAACAGGATTCCAGCAGACATAAAAGGTCTAATTTGTATGTTCTTGTTATCATATTCTTTAACATGCTTTAGTCTTTTATGTATTTGTGATTATCTGTTTTGGATAACAGCCTCCAACTGCAACGACAAGACACTTGTCATGTTTCTGGTAGACCACCATGCATAACCAGTATTTGGAAAAGTTACTTTCTTGGTCTATAGCTCCAAGTTGTAGACCAGCATGGTCAGCATGCCTACTGGAATTCTGGGAGCTGTAGTCCAAAAATGTGCTGTCCCAAACTTTGTAGGTGACTGCCTGGTTGGGTTTTGCTTGGTGTTTCACAACTGCTGCGTGTCTGTCTCACAACCATGCATGCTTGCCAGTGTGCACATAGAGAATCCAAGTCTTCCTTCTTTGTTGCGTGTGCCATGAAGTCATTTCCAACTCATGGTGACTCTAAGGAGAACCTGTACTAGGCTTATCTTGGAACTTATTATCTTGGAATATATTCAGAAGAGGTTGGTATTGCCTTCCACTAAGGCTGAGAGAATGTGACTTGCCCAAGGATATTCAGTGGGTTTCCCTAGCCAAGTGAGAATTTCAACACTCATCTCCCAGAGTCCTAGTCCAACACATAAACCACAACATAATTCTGGCTGTACCTCACCCTCCAATAGAATCCACTCTCTCTGACATACACAAGTACACATAATTATGGAAATCTCCCAAAGCAGCCCTTCCATTCTGCCCAGAAAGCAAGCACAACTTCTCAACCTGCACCCCCTCCCTCTCTTCTTCACCTCTCCTTGCAATCCTCGATCTCCGTTTCTTGCTGCTCTGTCAATTTTTGCAACTAACCAGGGCATTAGCGTGCGCTTTCAGATCAATTCCCTTTCCAGTGGTCTTTCGGCTATAATTAATGTTTGCTGTATAATTAGATTGATTTTTTGTTTAATGTACTCGGAAAGATAGAAGGAATTTATAGACTGGATTCAGGAAGGTGAAGGTGGACAGATGGTGGTCTTGCAAGAGGCAGAGGCAGCGGAGGCTGACCCTTTCACTAACCGGAGGGGGTGGACGTCTTAGCCGGAGGAAGGGAGTGGGGAATGTGGGATCTTTTTGTGCTCTCGAACTTCTGAGCAGATCTTGGTGCTCAACACAGCAAGATCTGAACAAGGTGGGTAGAGCAGCAGCAGACCACAAGAATGCCGAGTGAGGCCTGCATGCATGGCCGTGCCCTCTGCTCATGTGCAAAGCTTGGAAAGGTTAATTGGATGGACTACAACTCCCAGAATCCCCCAGTCAGTAATTATCTGCCTTTGCATTGGCTTTAGTGACCCTATGAATGAGAGAGAGCCTGTAACTAACAGCCTTGCTCAGGCCTTGCAAACTCAAAGCTGTGGACTCCTTGACTGAGTCTGTGGTGTGATCTTCTCCTTTCCCCACTGCCTTCAATATTGCTGAACATTACCATCTTTTCCAATGAGTAATGTCATCTCGTGAGATGTCCAGAGTACGATAGCCTCAGTTTAGTCATTTTGGCTTCTTTTAAGAGTTCAAGCTTGATTTGCTCCCTTTTCTCTATTATTTGTAGTTCGTACATTGGGGTACACCTTTCTTCCAGTGAGCTCCAAGGAGCATACATTGCTGTCTTCCTCCCCACCTTCAGCTCATAACAATGTGTCACAAAATGGGACTTCATGAACAGTAAAATAAATAAATAAATAATAAAAATCTAGGAGCAGTCCATTTATGGGAGAGGAGAACCCTTGTCTTGAGAAAGCAGGATTGAAACTTTAATATCTGGCTGGCATCCTGTTGGTGACATATGCCATTTAGCAGCCAGTGGAGAGCAGGGGGCAGCAGGAAAGCATCCAGCTAAATCTTTAGAGCAGTGATTCCCCAAACTTTGGTCCTCTAGTTGTTTTGGACTTCACCTCCCAGAATCCCTGAACATCAGACAAGCTGGCTGGGACAACTAGGAGTTGAAGTCCAAACTGTCTGGAGGACCAAAGTTTTAAAAAACAAAAACAAACTGAAAACCTGGGCGGGGGTGGTTTGAACTGTTTTTATTTTTATTTTTTTTTAAGGGTTTTTTGGGAGGGGTTGTATTAAAACCAAGATAGGACTAAATCAGAAAATTTAAGTAACAAAATGCAGTTCAGCTGTTATGGCCACTAGCTTAAATAATAATTTCTCTTTTAAAAGGTGCTTTTTAAAAGTAAGTTGTTTTGGTTAACTAAAGAGTATGTTTCAGAATGGCATTTCTTGCACTATAAAATAAAGTGATTAAAAAATAGCAACTGACATTGGTCTAAAAATGAACAACTGCCAACAAACTGTTAAAGTTAAAATGCTTAAATTCAAACAGTCATCGTTGCTCCAGTAAGAGGGTTGTAAAATAGTAATAATAGCCAGACTTGAATCAGGAATCTTTTTTTTTTTTTTAAAAGGAGTTTGTTTTTTAAGTTGTGACATTTAAACCAAGATTTAAACCATGGTTTAAACCAGCTAACCCTGGTACTTGATTTTGGTAAACAAGGTGCAAAAAGGGGAGATTCTCAGGAATCTTGCTCGCTTGCTCCTATGACGCTCTTTTCCTCCTCCTCTCCATCAATTCTCTTGCAGAATGAGGGCACAAACACAGCTATTAATCTTCCAAATATATGATCCCAGCTTGGCTCTCACCACTTGGGTTCTTTTTACCTCTGAAACCCACAAAGATTATGAGCCGGTTCTTGGTTCCACTTGTGATAGTTGACTTTTAAGGGAGGAAACACCTTTGTGGTGTGTTTCTTTTCCCTTGCATCATTTCAGTCGCCATGCCCCCCCTCCCCGCTTCGACAAACTGATGCCACTGTCATCATCTTTTAAAAAAAATAGAACAAAAGAAAAATCTTGCATCTCATTTTGTGTTTTCTGTTAATTATATGCCCTCTGAGTAGCATGTGCGCCGCTTGAGCAGCTCAAACAAACCTCACAAAAGCGCCGCCACTGCCTTGCCATTATCCGAACGGAGAGACCAAGACAATCAGGTATGAAAAACAGGCTTGTCAAGCACAGGTGTTAGGAGCCAGCTGCAGATGTTAGACATTTTTCAATTAAAAACTCCTAAATTAAAGTTTTAAAAAAATTAATTAGACAAGCTTCTATAACTTGGTGAACACAAAAAGGTAGCGATAGTCATTATGAGCACACTGGGCCATTCCCTTCCATGCCAAGTCCCAAAGCACTTTAAAAAAAGAGGGGGGGATATTTCACTAAATGCCCCAAGGGGACAATTGGATTAGAAGCACCCTGCTGAGTGTTTCATTTTAGGGAACAAAAAAGGCTTACAGCTTGATGCTTTAAACCAGGGGTAAGTAGAGTGTAGTCCACAGCCCGGCCCTGACCTCCCCCTCTGTGGCCCCTGAAGTCCCTCACAAGTCCCTGAAAGCACCTCCCACACCAAAATAGGTGTGATTTTCATAGAATCACAGAACTGCAAGGCGTCTCAAAGGCCATCTAGTCCAACCCGCTGCTGTGCAGAAAAACACAGCTAAAGAAATCCTGAAAGATGCCCATCCAACCTCTGTTTAAAGACCTCCAAAGACAGAGTGTCTACCACTTTCCAAGGTGATCTATTCCACTGCTGAACTGCTCTTACAATAAAAAAAAAAGTTCCTCCTACTGTTTAGGTGGAATCTCCTTTCTTGTCATTTCAATCTATTGATTTGTGTTTTAGTCTCTGGAGCAGTAGAAATCAAGCTCACTCCATCTTCTACATGACATCCCTTCAGATATTTAAAAATGGCTGTCATGTCACCTGACTCTTCTCTTTTCTAAACTAAACATATCCAAATCCCTAAGTTGTTCCTTGTAA
The DNA here is from genome assembly GCA_030847615.1 of Gambelia wislizenii. Lineage (NCBI taxonomy): Eukaryota > Metazoa > Chordata > Lepidosauria > Squamata > Crotaphytidae > Gambelia > Gambelia wislizenii. The sequence continues at coordinate 5,331,049 of JAUMIR010000012.1, forward strand.
GTTTTGATTTCCAGACTTTAATCATTTTAGTCACCATTCTCTGGAAACATTAAAACTTGCCAATAGCCATCGTGAAGTGTGGTGCCCAGAATTAGACAGGCACTCTCAGGCAGTCCCCACCCACAAAGCATGCGGAAAGCCCCCCAAATGTGTGAAAACACACAAAAATACCTCCAACTGACCCCCACAAGCATCCCAGAACTCCATACTATTCCCCAAATACCTCTTATTTTCCTCGGCAGCCCCCCTCAGTAAGCAACAGGATGTCACTTTCTGTTGGCATTTTGAGAGGGACTCTAAAGGCAATGCCATTTTGAGAGGCATTGTAGAGGGAAATGGAGGTATTTCAGTTTGCTGTTGTCATGTACTAGCTTCTTTAGACTCAGTAACCGGCAGCTTCGGGGTTAAACAGAAAGCTTTATTACTATAGTAATCTGAAGAGCGCCGTGGGCAAATCTGTGCTCAAGTCCGTTCAGCAGTTCACCTACCTGGGAAGCATCATCTCCTCAGATGCCAAGATTGACAAAGAGATCGATCACAGATTAGCAAAGGCATATAGTGCATTTGGAAGACTTCACAAAAGAGTCTGGAGCAATAAACACCTGAGGCGAAGCACAAAAATCATTGTGTATAGAGCCCTTGTACTGTCTATCCTCCTTTATGGATCTGAAACATGGGTCACCTATCGCCACCACCTACGACTCCTCGAGCGCTTTCATCAGTGCTGTATATGCACAATCCTAAATATACACTGGACTGACTATGTGATTAATGTTGCTGTCTTTGAGCAAGCAGGGATCACCAGCACTGAGGCCATGATATTGAGAACACAGCTGCGCTGGGCAGGGCATGTTTCTAGGATGGAGGACCATCACTTCCCGAAAATAGTACTCTATGGTGAACTTGCCACAGGTCAGCGTAAGAGGGGCGCTCCAAAAAAGCGATACAAAGACTCCCTGAAACAACATCTCAGGCTTGGCCAAATTGATCACCAACAATGGTCCGCCCTGGCCTCACATCGGGAGGCATGGAGACGCACTATCCACAATGCTGCAGCCTTATTTGAGAACTCATGCCGAACAAGTCTTGAAGAGAAACGACAACGCAGAAAGAATCACAACCCAAAAACATCACCCAAGGAGACCTTCTGCTGTGCTTTTTGCAACCGGACTTGTTTATCTCGGATTGGCCTTTTTAGTCATCAGCGCGCTTGCAGAAAGTGCGGGATGAGTCCTTCCTGAATCTTCGTTTGCGAAGAAAAGCCAGAGAGAGAGAGAGAGACAGAGACAGAGACAGTCATTGGAAATTCATCATCCCCACTCCCCTTTCTCATTCAGAGTTGGTTCCACGTCCCATTCTCACAGACCATTGCAGGTGCACTTAGCCAGTTTCCAGGCTCATACCATCCTCCCCATCTGTTCACAGAACACCAACTTGTTACAAGTTCAGAAATAATGCAAACATCAAACAGCACACAAAAATGAAAGCACACAGTAATCTTGGCAGGAGAAGGTCCCTTGTAGGGACTGATTCTGACAGTTGTGGCTGCAGGGTGTGGCCTCCATGTGGTTGCCGGCCCCTTCTTTAGTTACCGGCCCCTGCTTTAAATAGTCCCTATGTTGTATAGAGGTGTTTCCCCCACCCATCTACAACTAGGGTAGCCACATATTCCCCATTCAATTACGTTGCTCCTTTCTCAACCTTTTTGCCCTTTTTACGTTCAGGTCTCAAGGAACCTCGGCATAAAAATTATTACATCTCCAGCTCAAAATAAAAATGTTTGGGTTTTTTTCCCAATCATAATCTCTCTTGGGACCTCTAGCAAGCTTTCATGGACCCCCCCCCTTGCAGGTTCCAGGGGATCCTGATTGAGAGGACCAGGCCTAGGAGGACAATTCTTTATGTTCAGCACCTTCCATTTGAAGGGCTTTCTGGCCCAAGTCTGACTAAGGAGAAAGACTCCGAAGGGAGACCAGCAAAGGTCTTAAAGCTGGCGGTCCTCAGTTCACAGCAGCTGGAATAATAATAATAATAATAATAATAATAATAAAAAATAATTCCTTTTTTGAAGCAGTCCATTCCTTTACCTTGTGTAAAGTGTAACCCTGTTACTCACCACAGTGATGAAAAGAAGTGATGGTCCATTGCTTCTTGTACCATGCCTTACTTTTCCATTATGTTCCATTACATTTTTGAGAGGTCAGGGAGAGGGAGAGACTTAGGATTGATCCGAGAGTGGCATGAAACGGAAAGCAATCTTCTCAAGATGACTCCAGAAACAGAAATGACATTCAGAAGTAACTTCTGAAAATCCCTTTGAACATTAAGGCCAAGGGACATGATTGGCATCTTTTTGTACAGAGAGAGCTTTCAGTGGCTAGAACTTGCCTCCTAGCTGGCAATTTTGCCACCGAAGCTTTCCTTGCTGTGGAGCATCTTGCAGGGATGTCAATCTACCATCCATCCTTACCCAGAAATCCGATAATGCTATGATTTCTATGAGCTTGGAACTTGAAATTACACATTCTTGGGATTTTTTTTCAGAGGTAGCAAACACGTTGTTTTTGTTGTTGTTGTTTTCTTGCCCTAACACATGAAGACTGAAGAAGCCACTGACTTCTTCATTCCTGAGGGCGTGCCTCATCCCATACATTTAAGACTAAATGGCACAAAAAGTTCATACAAGAAACATACAGAGTTAGAACAATGATGCATCCATCTCACTGACTGACAACAGCTCTCCATGGTTTTAGATAGGAGTCCTTCCCTGCTTCATCTATTACGTTGTATCCCACTCCCACAATTGGATAAATATGCTTTATAACTGGAGGCTTTAATATCACTCCGTACTGTATCTGAAGAAGTGGGTTTGTATCCATGAAAACTCAGGCAAAAATAAAAAAACTTAGTCTTAAAGGTGCTACTATATTCCCTTTTTTCTCCCCTCCCTTCCTCCTTTTTATGCTGCAAGAGACGAATGCAGCTGCGTCTTTGAAAATCACTCGAAACTGTTACTCACTGCAGGGTAAAGTAACCTTGCTCTCACTCATTAACAAAACTTTTGAAATGTGACCTCACTACACCTTTGTTAGAGTCAAAAGGAGTCACATGCATTACATTGCAGTTCCACATTGTGCGTTGTGGTTGCACATTGCTCAAGAGCACTCTAAGAGGGACGTGTGTTTTGTAATGTTGCCATTCTGCATAGAGGTGGTGTCGAGTTCATGTAGGACATCTCTCAGTGTGGATATTTACACTATCCTGAGGTTGACGTTGGATTGCAGCCATAATGTGTTACTTCTTTTTTTTATTGTAATTTTTATAAAAAGCATCCATCCATGCATACATACCCACCATAACATAAACATAGATTCTTTTTCCTTCTTAAAAGTTAATCACCCCCGTGCTTGGTTTAATGATAAATCAATAAATAAGATAGAGAAGGAGTGGTCGCCAATAAAAAAGTATTGGAAAAAGAAATGGAGAAATCTGGTCAAATTTCACCTTTAAGGAGTTTAGCAAAACAATCTAATTCAGATTTTGGGGAAGGCCGAATTAAGTTAGATTAGGACAAATCATGTTAATCTAATGTAATGGTAATCAAGTACAGATTTAATAGAAATCGGGAAGACCAGGGGGAAGATTTGGGAAAAGGTGAAACAAGGGCTAAAGTGGTTAAAATAATGAACTAATGACGATAGTTATAAATATTACAAAAAAACTTTATTTTTGGGGATTATTTTTTTAAATTATCGAGATTCATGGTTCAGTTTATGTTTTATGATCCTGTAAAAAGTTACATCGTTTAAGCGAAACAATGATAAGTAATTATGTAATGATGTATCAAAGTGCATATTTTGAATGTAACCTAATAAAAAGTATATAAAAAATAAAAGTTAATCACCCCCACATTGTACTCTATTTTATTGGACGGAATAATATAATTTAAACAAATTAAACATTTCCTTCTATACCAATTGTATCTTCTTTGGTATCGTTTTTCTACAACTTTCCATTCCATACATTTGTCTATTATATTTATTGGATGTCTTCTCTAAATCTCCAAATTATACTAATTATTTATGTTCTAATACTTTACATGTAGATATTGAGTATCTTAGTTTGTGTACCTCATTTATATTAAGTTTCTTATGGTTCCCCCCCCCCATATATCCTGAATCTCTATCTCTATCATGTGTTACTTCTAAGTTCTGGTATTTCTCTTCTGTTCAAATTTCTGAAGAAAGAAATGGAAGGATGTCAGAGCAGCATGCGCGATGGGGAAGCCCTCCATAGTCTGTGGAGGAGGGTGGGTACCCCCAGCCCAGCCTGCCCCTGCTCTAAGTTCACTGAAAGGTTCACATAGGAAGCTATATGACCCACAGTCCTCTAGCCCAGTATTGCCTAGTTTGATCTGCAGGGCCTTAAACTATGGATTTTATCAGATGGGGCTGTAATCACAGAATTACAGCACGACAGTACTGCAAATAGGTTCCCATTATCACACAACGTCACCTTCCTCCCATGGTCAATATGTGCACCGCACGTTAACTGCTCGTCACTTTTCATTGGTGGGAAGATCTGTGACTAGCCCTCAGTATTGCTCTTTTTGCCATATTGACAAGTGTATGAAATCATGTCCCACTGTAATTGCGCGATTACATCGTGAATGGGCAGTCCTTGTTTCCCCTCCCCTTTCCCAATGAGAACACAGGATGTTCTTTAATGAACTTTTCTTGGTACGTTTTTATGTTTGTTTAAGTGTTTATTTGTTAATTTATTTCATTATTTATATGTTTTTGGTGTGTTTAAACAAAGTCGCATCTTCTCACGAAATCAGGCAAAATCTTGCCCATACAAAATCATGGAAGTAAAATCCCAAACTGCTAGTGGTGGTCGTGTGACGATTCTGTGGCCGTAGTATCACGCGATTACGGCGCAGGATTGTGCAATTACAGCAATGTGCAATAATTTCTGTAATCATGCCACTATGTTTCCGGTTTCCTCAATAGCGGAAATACAGAATTTTTAGACACTAGTCTGATAGAGAAGGGTCTTTCCTATTGCGTCCTACTTCGAATTGGAAATGTTGGGGATTAAACTGAACTGCACACTTGCAAGACATGGGAATTGAAGGGAAGGGTGTCTGCCTGCCTGCCTGCCTGCCTGCCCAGGTCCCTGCAAGAAACCTGTCCTGATGAGAAAGACTTTTTTTTAAAAAAAATGAAAACAAACTTATAGAATATGCAGATCATTTCAGCATACAGAGAGTATAGAAATCACAGGAAGTCCACACAAATCAGGTCCAGCTTCGGATGAGCTGAGGCCAAGGGAGATAAGTGTCTTGCCAAAAGCTATGTTCATGCTAAGGGGAGTCTTGGGTTCTAGTCCTCCTGCATGGCTGTACTTCACACTGTCCTGGGGACAGGGAGGGACAGAAATAACAGGACTAAAAACTCCTCTTTATATATGGAATAAAACCCTCTGTCCCTACACATAGAAAACTAGCCTGTCAGGGAGTTCCCTTCTCTTTGGCAGCTAGTTCTCTGCATGGACAGAGGGTGGTATGGAGAAGGTTTTAATCATGCAAGTGTCCACCTGCAATTGCAATCCAAAGGGACACAGCCTAGAGGGTGGGGACCTTCTCTTTACTCCAAATCTGTCTGTGTTGGAATTCCCCAGTCAGCTCTGCATACTTCCCCCATAACACCCCTGTTAGGTGGTTTCCCAGCTTTTTATATGCATTTCCCCTCATTCTCAAAGGTTTAACATCTTCTCCTAAGGCTTGGATTACTGGCAGTGTGAACCAACTTTATTAGGTATCATAAAATCATAGAATCATAGAATTGCAGAGTTGGAAGAGACCACGAGGGCCATCCAGTCCAACCCCCTGCCATGCAGGAAATCACGATCAAAGCATCCCCGACAGATGGCCATCCAGCCTCTGTTTAAAGACCTCCAAGGAAGGAGACCCCACCACATTCTGAGAGAGTGCGTTCCACTGCTGAACAGCTCTTACTGTCAAAAAGTTCCTCCTAATGTTGAGATGTAATCTCTGTTCCTGGACCTTGCATCCATTGCTCCGTGTTCCGATCTCTGGAGCAGCAGAAAACAAGCTTGCTCCATCCTCAACGTGACACCCCTTCAAATACTTAAACAGGGCTATCATATCACCTCTTAACCGTCTTTTTTCCAGGCTAAACATACCCAGCTCCCTAAGTCTCTCCTCATAAGGCATGGTTTCCAGACCTTTCACCATTTTAGTCGCCCTCCTCTGGACACGCTCCAATTTGTCAATATCCTTTTTGAATTGTGGTGCCCAGAACTGGACACAGTATTCTAGGTGAGGCCTGACCAAGGCAGAATAGAGCGGCACTATTACTTCCCTTGATCTAGACCCTATACTTCTATTGATGCAGCCCAAAATCACATTGGCCTTTTTAGCTGCCGCATCACATTGTTGACTCATGTTCAACTTGTGGTCTACTAGGACTCCTAGATCCCTTTCGCAGGTAGTCTCATTCAGCCAGGTTTCCCCCATCCTATATCTATGCATTTCATTTTTTTGCCCTAAGTTCAGTACCTTACATTTCTCCGTATTGAATTTCATTTTGTTAGCTTTGGCCCAGCTCTCCAGTTTATCCAGGTCATCTTGAATTTTGATCCTGTCCTCCAGGGTATTAGCTACTCCTCCTAATTTGGTGTCATCTGCAAATTTGGTAAGTATGCCCCTAATTCCTTCATCCAAGTCATTGATAAAGATGTTGAATAGCACTGGGCCCAGGACAGAACCCTGTGGCACCCCACTGGTCACGTCAAGGCCAAAAGAGATTTCATCTAAAGAACTTCCTGTAAGAGCTGTTCAACAGTGGAATGTGCTTCCTGGGAGTGTGGTGGAGTCTCCTTCTTTGGAGGTTTTTAAACAGAGGCTGGATGGCCATCTGTCGGGAGTGCCTTGATTGTGTATTCCTGCTGGACAGAAGGGGGTTGGACTAGATGGCCCTTGTGGTCTCTTCCAGCTCTATGATTCTGAGTTTAAGAGAGTCAAATTACCAAACTACAGTGACATCACCAAAATACAATATAATAATAATAATAATAATAATAATAAAAAATCAGCACCAGCTCATTATGCATACCACTAATAGAAATAGGGGCCCCAATGTGTGGGTGGGTTTGGCCCCACCCACCACTGGAATCCCCCTCCTCCTGAGAAATATTCCAAAACTGAATTTGGCCTTTAGACTAAAAGAGGTTCCTCACTTTTGGTCCAGACACTGGCTGACCACCTCGGTAGGGCTGCTGGGCCTCAAATGACAACCTTTCTGGCTTGCCACTCGACTGCCCATCCCAAGCCCTGGGCATACGGTGCAAGTTGCTCTCAACTTCCTTGCATAGACCAGAGAAACAATTTCCTTATCAAGTGTAAACTACCAACATCCATCACCTTAACGCGCTATGACTAGCGAGGTAGGTAATTTTTGCTGAGACAACGTGCTTCTCTTATCTCTCCTGCCAAGCTAAACGCCAGGGAACCATCAGCTCCCTTCTTCTCCACCCCCCCCTATAATGGAGGAGGTGATTTTGCTGCAATGCCATCATGCTATCACCAGGCAGCATTACAAATGGGGAGGAAGAAAAGGAGCAAGGAGGATTGGGGAGAGCTGGTAACACATATGCCCTCCTTCCAGGGCCCACCTCCATCTCAAATCTCCAAATAAAGAGGAAGAGGAGGAAAGCCTTTCATCCTATGACTGACGGCAGTGCCAAGTTAGGCAGGGTGGTGGTTGAAAATGGAAGGGGAAGGTTGGGGATAACAGGAGTGGCGCACACTTACATTAACCACACTAGCTAGGGGATTCTGGGAGTTGTGGTCCAAAAATAGGGCCTTTCCTGAGCTTTGGGAATAGCCGTGCCAATTGAATGGGCTCTGCTAATTTGTAATGTTGAGCAGTGTAAGAGCTATCAGGTCTTGATCCACAACAAGGCAACAAAGAGATTCCACCTAAACATGAGGAAGGGCTGCCTGACAGTAAGAGCTGTTCGGCAGTGGAATACACTGCTGCCTGGGACTGTGGTGGAATCTCCATCTTTTGGAGGTTTTTAAACAGAGGCTGGATGGCCATGTGTCGGGAGTGCTTTGATTGGGTATTCCTGCAGGGCAGGGGGTTGGACTAGATGGCCCTTGTCGTCTTTTCCAACTCTATGATTCTGTGACCAGAAATCACTTCCTATTCATTCCCTGAGTAGGTCACTAACAGGATGCCAACTAGGAAAAGGCAAAAACAAACCAACAAACCAGGCATCACCAGTTAAAAGGATCACATGAGTAACAAAGCTGGGAAAGACCACTCTGGAGAACTGGTACTAGACAGGGTAAGCACTATTGGGCTAGTTGGACCAATGGTTTTTGCTTGCTATAAGCCATTTTGCTGTGTTCTCTTGCTGCCCAGTTCAGGGGAGGGCTCTACTATTTCACACCTTAAAACAGGTCAGTTTGGGTTTAGTTTTTTGCTTTCAGGAAAAAACAACACAGTAGGTACTTCTCTACACCTTCTCCTTATCAAGGAGGAGGAAATACAGGGGGAAATAGGTAAGCAAGATTCCTTCTGAATTGGCAGGTAAAACAGTCCAGCTGTCACCAATGTCCAGTGTTTCAATCATGGCAGCAAATACACTGGGCTAATGGATAGTGTGTGTGTGCCTTTAAAAAGTTTAATGCAGTGCAATTTTATATTATCAGACTTATTTAGTATTACTAAAACTGCTCCTTGCACTGAGAAATTTCCCCCCATTAAGCATGGATTTATGACACCCTTCCCTTTCTAGCCCTCATTCAGCCATCTCCTGGAAGATACAGGAGGAGAGTATTTCAGCCAGCCTGTTCTTTACAACCTCCTTTTTTCTTGCCTGAGTCTGGATGCTGGGAGATGAAACTGAGACTGCATTGCTTGAAGGGAGTTCTCTTATTTGCCATTACAGTCATCATAGTTTTGCTGGATTTTAAATCAAGGTAGCAAAAAAGAGAATTTAGCATGATGCACCCTCCTCACGCCTGTCTCCTTGGTTCTCCTCAAAGCCTGTGTCTTGCTCAGGACTACCTGGCAGTGAGGTTGCCTCTGTGCATTTTGATCAGCTGTGGGAGCCCCATTGCTGACTTGGGGGCATCTGGTCATTCTCTCTACTTTGCTGCAGGCCCTTTCATCATGTGCCTGGGGTGCTCTGGCGCAGGTTCAAGCCAGGCCTGCTTCTGCTGAGTCAGCTCCAGCCAGAGACTTGGCCCTCTGAAGGAACTGCGGATCTCTCTCACGCATTGGCAGGAGCTTGAGCCAAGATGCTATAGATAAATGCAAAGTGAGTGAGACAGTTTTAAATAAAGGATGGCTTCTGGAGTGAAGGCATAATTATCATCTCTGAATGCCAAGGCCAGATTAGCTATTATGCTAAGTACACTGTAGCAGGGGACTCCAAAGCGAAGTCTTCCAACCAAACAGTGTGTACTGTTTCCTTTTTGCATTGAGTTCCTTCTTTTTTTTGTAACTAAGGATGCCAGTTCAGGATCGTCCCAGGCCAAGGTTTCTGGGCCAAGACCTGAGACCTCAGGATGGCCCCTGGTGATGTCATTAAACATTGTGCATTAAGTACCAATCACAGTTGCTCACAGGTTGTCATTCAAACACACACACACATTTTCCTGTTCAGAAATTAAAACAGAACTCTTAGCTAAAGGGGCTGTTCCCGAATCTAGGTGAAATGATGGGATTGTTCCTTCTCACTTATTTTGGGATATGTGATGAGAAACATTTAATCTAGTCCATTTGCTTCTAAAAGGACCTAAATACACTAAAGGCACCAGATCATGTCTGATCTTGGAACCTAAGCAGGGTCAGCCCTGGTTAGTACTTGGAGGGGATACCACTAATGAATCCCAGGTGCTGTAGGCTATATTTCAGAGGAAAGAACTGGCAAAACCACCTCTGATGATTTCTTATCTAAGAAAACCCTATTAAATTCATGGGGTCACCATAAGTTAACAAGTGACTTGAAGCCCCCCTCCAGACTAGCTTCTAGTCAGAAGGTGGATGCAGAGCAGAACAGAGGGTGAGCCCTGGCACCTCAGCAACTGGGAGGGAAGGAGGAAGTACAGCAAATACATAGACACACGTACCCCAGAGAGTCTTTGCAAGTTGCAACAACAAATCCATTAAGCCATGCAAATTGTAGGAAACTGCTACTCTAATAGCTGAGCTGAAGAATTGCACAAAGCCCTTTTGACTGGAGCTGAGGCCACCAAAACTGGAGAATTTGTACCCTTGTTTCCTATCTGGAGATGACCGATGAAAACTGGAGACCTACCAACCCTGTTTGCACCCCAACCAGCCATTTTGCATAAGGCACAAGAATTGGCCTCACCTTAATGGAAACTAAGGAGCCCCAAATTAAAAAGAGCTGTCTTCTCTTTCCCCTTTGGCCAAGTTCTTTCCCTACCCCTGTTCTGATCTCTGCTGAAATCCCAGCCTCTCCTTCAGATTCCAGGTCCCTGTTTGGGGAACCAAACCTACTAGCACAGTTTGTGAGATTTTCTACAAGCTCTTGTGTAGCTCTCTCATTCAATTTAAGTGCTCACACATTTTGAAACTAGCTTTTCTTTTTTTTAAAAAAAATCCTTTTCTCTTACAGTAAACTCAGGTGGTTGAACACCAATCAAAAATATAAAAATTCTTTCCAGACTGCAGGAGAAAGAAGGCAGTGAAGACAGTCAGGAGCAGGGAGTGTTCTGTAACCCCCTTGGTTCCTTAAACTCATCACGTGCTCTTAAGAGCTAAGCAACACTACAGCCATGAACAGGAGTTCCCAGCAGATGGAAACATACTGTTAACATTTTCATTTTATTTTAATTTTTGCAGACAGCACTTGTTCTCTTCTGTTACCTGTGGGATTCCCTCAGGGCTGACCATCACATATTAGTGGCTTCTTTTATCAGCTCTTCTGTGTGTGGTTCTCAAATAGGACTCCCCATATTGTGTGAAATTTCTGCATGTTGTCTTTAGAGAACGGTAGTCTGGGCCAGTCTCCTATTGGCCCCAATTCAGCAAAACACTTAAGCACATGAATCACTGTCCCAGTGCCCTACGATCCATTATTTGATTAAACCCTTCCTTTTATAAAAGTGAGCTTCTGCTTCTCTTCCCCCATCAACTTGCTCCCCCTCAGTCAAAATTAATAGGCACATTGCTGCCAATAGATTGATCCCTTCCCCACTCAGTTTTTTTTAAATGTCAATGCATTTTTTTTAAAATATGCTAGCTGCTGTCCTTTCATGGTATAAATCCCATCCTGCATATATTGGGACATCAAGCTGCTTGCCAGTAAAGAAGGGGTAGGGAGAGCAATTCCTATGAAGAAAGGGTGAGGAAAAGGATACGTTGAGCCTGGAGAAGAGAAGAGTGAGGCAAAGGAGGGAGGACAGCTTTCTCCAAAGATGTGAAGAACTGACATGTAGAAGAGGGCAAAGACAGAGGGCAGGCTTATGTTAACGGATGGTAGATTTGGATTAAACTTTAGGAGAAGGTAAAGAACTCTTTGACTATGGAACTGATGTGCTAGAACCAGTGGCTCTTAACCTGTGGTCTGTAGACCGCCAAGGGGGCTGCAGTGTCCTTCCTCACAGGGTGTCTGTGAAGGCTTTACGGTTCCTCCCTGTACTGGAGTGGACACATGACAGGAGCCAGGGCAAAGGCTGGCTGGCTTAGCCTGCACATTGCCATTCAATCCACTCCAGCCACAAACTTGCAGGAAGAATCATAGAATCATAGAGTTGGAAGAGACCAAAAGGGCCATCCAGTCCAACCCCCTTCTGCCATGCAGGAATACACAATCAAATCATTCCCAACAGATGGCCATCCAGACTCTGTTTAAAAACCTCCAAAGAAGGAGACTCCACCACACTACGAGGCACTGTATTCCACTTTCGAACAGCTCTTACTGTCAGGAAGAAGAGGAGAACAATTGCGGAAGAAAGTCAAGGAAGAAAATGTAAAGGTAGGTTTACAGTTAAACATTAAGAAAACAGGAATAATGACCACAGATGATTAACATAACTTTAAAGCAGACAACGAAGACAATGAAATAGTTCACGATTTCCCCTATCTTGGCTCAGTCATTAATCATAATGGAGACTGCAGGCACAAAATCAGAAGTAGACTAGCACTTGGAAAGGCAGCTGTGAAGGACCTAGACAAGATCCTGACATGTAAAAATATTTCATTGAATACTAAAGTTAGGATGGTCAATTCCATGGTATTTCCAGTTTCTGTATATGGTTGCAAAAGCTGGACAATGAAGAAAGTTGATAGGAAGAAAACCAGCTCCTTTGAAATGTGGTGCTAGAGAAGAGTCCTATGGATACCATAGGCTGCTAAAAAGACAAATAAATGAGTCCTAGAGCAAATCAAGCCTGAATTCTTCCTAGAAGCCGAGAATCAGGAGAAAAGTCTTCCCTCCCCCTCCAGTGCCTCGGAGGGTGTTATTGTGTTATTATTGTTATCAGCTATTATTATCATTATTAAGGTTTTAAATCTTGAGTTAAGTCTTGCAGATCCACGACAACAAAATATATTTAAAGGGGGTCCCTGGTAAAGAAAAGGTTAAGAGCCACCGAGCTAAAAGGGTGATGGCTTCTCCCTCACCTTCAAACTGGCTGGCAAATTCAGTGTCAGGGGAGAAAGGGATCCACTCAGTTTTGGCAAGGTCCTGAACCTCAGGATCTAATATGGAAGCCATCAGCCACCACTTTGTGAGTGGGGCGAATACTGCAGAGGAGTACTTGTTTCCTTCCACAGTGGGGAGAAAATTACCATAAAATTTACCTATTTTGTCTTGGTTTAGTTCTGGTTTCTTTGTGTGTGGGGAGGGGATGACTTTGCTCAGTGAATACTAGCACAATTAATACTTTAAACAGGAGCAGCCAATGTGAACTCTCGGTAAACTATACTCCCAATAACTACGATTGATTGATAACTTTCCCACTATGTTTTCTCCCTGTACCAACAAAATTAGACAGCTGCTTAATATTAACTTTCTCCCCACCCCACCAATGCCCAACAGTATTCAGCAGTTAGCAAACTCCCACTGGCAAAAAAAAAAAAAAAAAAAGAAAGAAAGAAAAAGGAAAAAAAAAAGAAAGAAAAGAAAGAAAAAAGAGGAAAAACCCCTCCCCAGAGTGGGTCTCACTGGCCAACCAGCAGCTCCCACCAAAACTGGATGATTGAGGATTAGAAGGATATTTTCAGACAGACCCCTTCTTTCTTTTGGACGGCAGGGCCCATTATGCAAATTCAACAGGGAGAGAAGTTTAAAAGGCTGGAACCACCATATTTCTTTATTTCATTAACATCAGCGCAAAGCGGGAGAGTAAATGTGACAAAATGAACTCAGTTTTCGTGCTTATCCAAACAGTTCCTTTATAGATTAACAAGATTTGTGATTTTCCTCTAACAAGGGCCCCAAATGGCTGTATTAGGAATGCAGAAGCTGTGTAAGTTTATGGAGGACTCAGACAGCCGCTGCGGTGTTGTGGGTTTAGGTGTCCAACTAGGACTCCAGGACAGCAGGGTCTGAATCCTCACTTGGCTATGGAGACCCCCTGGGGCAACCTGGGCAAGTCACACTCAGCAAAAGTGGAAGGCAATGGCTAACGTCCCCGGTAGAAATCTTGCCAAGAAAACTGGATGATTGGGTTGTTGGTCTGAGTGTTGGACTAGGACTCTGGGAGACCAGGGTTCAAATCCCCACTCAGTCATGGAAACCTGGGCCAGTCACACTCCCTCAGCCTCAGAAGAAAGCAATGGCAAACCCCCTCAGTAGAAATCTTACCAAGAAAACTGGATGATTGGGTTGTTGGTCTATGTGCTGGAGTCGGGCGCCCGGAGACGAGAGCTGACTTGGAATGACCTGAAGGAAGAGCCAATGTAATGTAATAGTTTAAGTGTTGGACCAGGATTCCAAGAGACCAGAGTTCGAATCCTTGCTTGGCCATGGGACTTTGAGCAAGTCTGTTGTAGCTGCTGGCCTCCCATTTGCCAGGCAACTCCCAGCAAGCGGAGCTGGCTGAACATTGTCCCAACAGACAAACCGTCAAGAGTAGTTTGCCTATCCAGGAAGTGAAGTCAAAAGTCAGTGCAGAAGTTCAGGAACATGGCGAGCAGCATCCGGGGGTCAAAGAATCCAGGCAGTCAACAAGCAGGGGTCCGAGGCATACAGCACAAAGATAAGGGCCAATGAAACACACAAGTTGTTTCTGGTGTCAGACTACCGCCCTCTGCCCTCCACCCTTCTTAAAAAGGCTGGAGCCAGCCAGCTCTCATTCAGGCCTTCTTCCTTCATGGCCTGACATGCTCCCAGTGTGATTGCATTTGCTTGTCCTACTTTGAGACTGCTGTTCACCTGGAGAAGCTGACCTCTGGCCCATGACAAAGTCACACTTTCTCAGCTTCAGAGAAAGGCAACGGCAAATGTCCCCTGAATAAGTCTGGTCAATAAAACACCAGTGGGAATTGAATTCAAGCCACATAGCAACTGAGAGCCAGCATGGCACAGGGATTGGGGTGTTGGATTAGGACTCTAAGAGGTCAGAATTCAAAGCCCTGCTCATTGGTGAAAAATCACTGGCTGCGCTTGGGCAAGCCATGCTTTCTCAGGGTCAGAAGAAGGCAATGGCAAGTGCCTCTGAATTAATCTTGCGAAGACAACCCCATGATTGGGTCCCCTTAAGGTTGACCTAAGTCGGAACTGACTTGAAAGCACACAACAATAACACAACAAAGAGGACTCATAGGGAATGAGTGTTGGTGTGTAGGAATCCAGAATGGTAAAAAGATGAATCGCAGCATCTTAGAATCACATCTAATAGGGAACCAAGACATGGCTGAGAAGGCTGCCAGGCAGGCAGGCAAGCAAAGAGTGTGGGGGATAGATAATAAGTTTGGGATGTTGAGCTTAAAATTCAGAGAGACTAGTTCTGAAAATATGAGAAAGTGTCATTTTTGTAAGGCTCCTGGACAGACGTACAGACAAGCTCTGAATCTTCCTGCTGCCAGATAAGATTTATTTATCCATTTTGATTTTATGTTGTGTCTACTCTACCTTTTAGGGTAAAATATATCAGTTGACTTCTTAGGATGTTCCTTGAAATTTCGCTCACAACAAAATGCCCAAAAATGTCATCAGTGTTGGTCAATATTCTGTATCAGCTACTTAGATTACTTAACAGAGTAAACTCCCATGGCCAGCCCCTCCCCACCCCCCAAAAACCCTGAAGGATATTTCTTTCACTCACATTCTGATCACCAGCAGAATAGATCTCCTCTCCAAGCACCTCGTGCCCGGTAAAGTAGATTGCAGGAGGAAGGTAGTTAAAATCATGGCCTTTCCTGGCCTACCCACCCCACAAACCTGACAGAAATGTCCTTCAGCTGCACACCGATTGCTGACAGACCTCCTTCTCCCCATACAGCTGATACCTAGTAAAGTGGAGGTGGGGAGACAATTTGGTAATAGTGCCATAGTCATGACTAAGTAGTGATTGTGATTATAGAACAGTTACGGATGCTTATATAATCACAGATTCGGAAGAGACCACAAGGCTATCCAGTCCAGCCCCCTGCCATGCAGGAATACACAATCAAAGCATTCAGGACAGATGGCCATCTGCTTAAAAACCTCCAAAGAAGGGGATTTCACCACACTCCAAGGCAGCGTGTTCTACTGCCAAACAGCTCTTACTGTCAGGAAGTTCTTCCTAATGTTTAGGTGGAATCTCTTTTCCTGTAGTTTGAGTCGATTGCTCCGTGTCCTAGTCTCTGGAGCTGCAGAAAACAAGCTTACTCCATCCTCAGTATGACATCCCTTCAAATATTTAAACATGGCTATCATGTCCCCTCTCAACCTTCTCTTCTCCAGACTAAGCATGCCCAGCTCCCTAAGCCTCTCCTCATAGGGCATGGCTTCTAGACCTTTCACCATTTTGGTCGTCCTCCTCTGGACATGTTCCAGCTTGGCAATATCCTTCTTGAATTGTGGTGTCCAGAACTGGACACAGTATTCCAGCTCATACACAAGCAGCATTGCTACCCCATTACTGCCCCATGCATCTGATAGGCAGGGGTCTACTTGTTTTTGCCCTCGAAGGCTTTGTTTGCATACTCAAAATCAATGCAGAGCTGCTTATGTTTACACTTGGACCAAGGTGGTGTGTGTGTGTGTGTGTGTGTGTGTGTCTGAGGGTGTGCTAGAACCTATTAGAGGCTGGTGCATCTGCTCTGTGTGCACCCCCAGCTGCGATCCCTTGGAAGTCCATTTCCAATGAAAGTGCTCTCTTCCCTTTTTCCAAGGGGAGGGGGAGGCTGATTCACTGCTTGGGGGACAAGGGCTTTTGTTTTAAGAAGCCTTAACTCATCACCCTCCGTTTGCCAATTCTCAATCACCAGCTGGGCTAAGCCCTGCATGCTCGGCATCAAGTGGAATATAATTGATCTTTCTGCTCAGGAACGTTTCTTTTTCAGCTCCTGCGCATGCTTTTTAGAAACAGCAAGGGTACAGATTTCACCCAGCAGCCTACGATTCCCCCCACCCCGCCGTCACCTCCCCAACTACTGCTCTGTGTGGATGTGCAGTACTGATAGGTTTTTAATGGAATGCTTCCAGTGGGTAGGTGTATGTCAGCCGCTTCTACAGCCTAAAGCAATAATGGATGGTAATAGAACCAGTTGTCTGGCTTCAAGGATTTCTTTTAAGAAAAAATAAAAATATTTCCCCCTAATAGGACGGTGGCCATTCTTAATGCTCCTTAATTCCTTTTTTTAACAACTTGAAGGTGAAGAAGACAGTCATTTCCCCAGAATCATTTAAGCCTAACACATTCCCAGGCAGTGTATGAATGTTGCATTAGAATTACAATATTTACATGATTAATTGGTTATATTAAAGATGGGCAGAACTCTGTATCATGCCACAGTCATAACCTAACAGCGGAATAGGAGTGCTCCTGACAAAAAGGCCAACAGGCATTTTGTGAGTGGGCGGTTAGTGGAGGAGTTCTGAGGGGAAAGCCCAAAGTTCTGTTAAGATAACTACTTAAGATAACTGAACATGGGTAGTGAGGGAGCTGCTGCTATCACCTGCAACAGCTGTGGTATATTTGTCTTTTTGCTGGAAGATGTGAGTTGCTATACCTGCAGCAAGTGCAAGTGGGTGGCCCTGCTGGAAAAGAAGGTCCAGCAACTTGAGGATGGGGTATCTACTCTTCTGCATATTAGGAAACAAGAGGTTTTCTTGGACAGATTGGATTAGACAATCCTGGATGGGGAACACAGTGGGGAGGTTTCTGTGGAGGAGATAATTTCCCAGGCAAAGGAAATAAACGTTTGGTGACACATAGAAGTAGAAGGTCCAGGGCTTCTTCTGCGAGCTTCAAGCTACAGAATTGATTTGAAGTTCTCTCTCTTATCAGAGATTATGAAGAAGAGCAGCAGTGCCAGGCCTCAGAGAACTTGTAGGAGGCCTTGGTAGATTTAGCACATGGAATGGTCTCTGCCAAGACTCAGAGGAGGTAGGTGGTGGTGGTAGGGGACTCCCTGCTGAGCGTAACAGAAGCAGTAGTTTGCAGGCCTGACAAAATGTCCTGGAGGTATGCTGTATCCCTGGGGCAAAAATTCAAGATGTAACAGAGAGGCTGACAAGACTCATCAACCCTTTGACTGTTATCCCTCCGTTTTGGTCCACGTAGGAACCAATGATACTGTAAGGCATAGCATTCAGAATATCACAAGGGGTTATGAGAATTTGGGTAGGAAGCTGAAGAGCCTGGATGCACAGGTAGTAATTTTGCCTGTCCTTCCAGTGGAAGGGCATAGCCCAGAAAGGGAGAGAAAAATAGTGGAGTGGTGATGCCAGGAAGATGGTGCTGCTGGGAATGATTTGGCGTCCTGGACCATGGTGTGCGGTTTCAGGGCGATGAACTTCTTGCAAGGTGTGGGTTGCACCTCACAGCAGTTGGTGGGAATGTTTTTGCTAGGAGTCTGAAAGATCTGATCAGGGGGGCTTTAAACTGAGTTATACAGACAACCAGGCAAATAGTACATGAACCCAACAATGGGAGGAAAAAAAACCCTTAAAAAGGCAGATAGGGGGAACGGCCCAAGGTCTTAGATGTCTCTATACTAAAAATGGGAGGTGTCTAAAGAAACCAGGATGGATGTCTAAAGAACTTTCTACTGAGCTTAGATTTAAAAGGGACATGTTCAAGAAATGGAAAAATGGGGAAATCATCAAAGAAGAATTCATACAAATAGCCAGCTCTTGCAGGAAGAAAGACAGAAAAGCTAAAGCACAGAAGGAGCTCAGGCTTGCTAGAGAGGTTAAAAACAATAAAAAGTTTTTGTTGTTGTTATTTCCATCGCAAAAGGAAGAACAAGGAAGCGGTAGAGCTGCTGCGTGCAGAAGATAGTGAAATGCTAACAGGGGACAGAGAAAAGGCAAAACTACTCAACACCTTCCTTCCCACGGTTTTCTCCCAAAAGGAGAACAGTGCTCAACCTGGGGAAAATGGAGCAGATGATGCAGTAGGGCAAATGCAGCACAGAATAGGTAAAGAGATAGTACAAGAATCCTTGGCTACTCTAAATGAATTCAAGTCTCCAGGGCCAAATGAACAGTTCTGGGTACCACAATTCAAAAAGGATATTGACAAATTGGAGCATGTCCAGAGAAGAGCAACTAAAATGGTGATCGCTCTGATCCACTCTGACTTGGATGCCATAATTGATACAGATCTGGTGGGTATAGCTTTGACCCCTGCTCACCCAGTGCTAGTGGATACTTTTCAATTTGTGCAACCTAAGGATGTGGACAGGGTTCTTGGAGAAGTGAGAGTCACCATATTTGAAATCAAGGTGAGAGTCACCTTGAAATCAGTAAGGCCTTTGACAAGGTTCCCCATGACATTCTTGCAAACAAGCTTGTAAAATGTGGGCTAGACAAGTTAACTGTTCAATGGATTTGTAATTGGCTGACAGGCCGAACCCAAAGGGTGCTCAGCAATGGCTCCTCTTCATCTTGGAAAGATGTGACCAGTGGGGTGCCACAGGGTTCTGTCCTGGATCCAGTGCTATTCAACATCTTTATCAATGACTTGGATGAGGGAATTAGGGGCATACTTACCAAATTTGCAGATGACACCAAATTAGGAGGAGTAGCTAATACCCTGGAGGACAGGATCAAAATTCAAGATGACCTGGATAAACTGGAGAGCTGGGCCAAAGCTAACAAAATGAAATTCAAAACGGAGAAATGTAAGATACTGCACTTAGGGCGAAAAAATGAAATGCATAGATATAGGATGGGGGAGACCTGGCTGAATGAGACTACGTGCAAAAAGGATCTAGGAGTCCTAGTAGACCACAAGTTGAACATGAGTCAACAGTGTGTTGCGGCAGCTAAAAAGGCCAATGCAATTTTGGGCTGCATCAATAGAAGTATAGTGTCCAGATCAAGGGAAGTAATAGTGCCGCTCTATTCTGCCTTGGTCAGACCTCACCTAGAATACTGTTTCCAGTTCTGGGCACCACAATTCAAAAAGGATATTGACAAATTGGAACGTGTTCAGAGGAGGGTGACTAAAATGGTGAAAGGTCTGGAAACGATGCCTTATGAGGAGAGACTTAGGGAGCTGGGTATGTTTAGCCTGGAAAAAAGACGGTTGAGAGGCGATATGATAGCCCTGTTTAAGTATTTGAAGGGGTGTCACGTTGAGAATGGAGCAAGCTTGTTTTCTGCTGCTCCAGAGATCGGAACACGGAGCAATGGATGCAAGCTCCAGGAACAGAGATTCCACCTCAACATTAGGAGGAAATTTTTGACAGTAAGAGCTATTCAGCAGTGGAACGCACTCCCTCGGAGCGTGGTGGGGTCTCCTTCCTTGGAGGTCTTTAAACAGAGGCTGGATGGCCATCTGTCGGTGGTGCTTTGATCGTGATTTCCTGCATGGCAGGGGGTTGGACTGGATGGCCCTCGTGGTCTCTTCCAACTCTGCAATTCTATGATTCTATGATTCTACCCTAGATGAAGGACAGGCATACAGAAAGAAGGATAGATACAGAATTCAAAATGACCATAACAGATTAGAAAGCTGGGCCAAAACTAACAAAATGAATTTCAACAGGGAGAAGTGTAGAGTACTAACACTTAGGCATAAAAAATGAAATGCAGAGATATAGGATGGGTAACACTTGGCTTGACAGCAGTGCATGCAAAAGGGATCTAGGAGTCTTAGTGGACCACAAGTTGAACATGAGTCAGCAGTGTGATGCAGCAGCCAGAAAAGCCGATGTGGTTCTAGGCGGCATCAATACGAGTGCAGTGTCTAGACTGAGAGAAGTATTAGTGCCACTCTATTCTGCTTTGGTCAAACCTCACCTGGAATACTGTGTCTAGTTCTGGGCACTACAATTCAGGAAGGATATTGAGAAGCTGGAGCATGTCCAGAAGAGGGTGACCAAAATGGTGGGAAGTCTTAGAAGCCATTATGCTCTATGACAAGCAGCTTAGGGAGCTGAGCATGTTTAGCCTGGAGAAGAGAAGGTTAAGAGGGGACAAGATAGCCATGTTTAAATATTTGAAGGGATGCCATTTGTTCTCTCCGTCCTCTGGGACTGTCTGCCTAAATAGGAGGGAAAAGCAGAATTTAAATTACAGTCAGTACAGTTGAGGTTTGGTACCACGGACAGCGCTCTCTTTACCAAATCCTTTTAACTTCTTGGCTTGATTTTTCCCCCTCCCCCTTTCCCTCTCCTCTTGCTGAATTTGAGTCTGGTCGGTCCTGACAGCTCATCAGTCTTGTAACTTTGGAAATAACAATGATTTAATGGCTGGAAGCTAAAGTTAGCTATGTTCTGCTTCGAAATCAGCCGCCACCAGGTAATTAAAATGTTCAGGTTTTTTTACAGCAGAGGACTGGCTGATGGTTCACACCTCCCAAATCAAGATCAATTATTATTTGAGTTGACTGGCTTCAGGGGAAAATCTCTAGTGATCTGTACATCGAAAGAAGTTGCTCAGGTAATCCTCCTCGAAAGATCTAGCCAGGCAGAAACCCACTTGTGAAGCCAGAGGTGGAGGGAATGTACTGTTAGACTGGGGCTCGAGAGAGGTTTGAATAATGGCCGGAATCCTAGATTGGAGGTGCGTCTTCATAACTAGACTTATGTGGGCAGGAATTAGACTTCTGAAGATGTGCAACATCCATATCCAGTAGAGAGCTGCTTTTACCTAACTATGTAGCAGGGCTGATGAAGGGACCAATGTGCAAAGGGACCAATGCACAACAATGTGCCAATGCTCATTGGGCACTCTTGCTGGTATCCTGTTACTCATCTTCATAATTCACTAACAGGATCTCTGAGCACTTCTACTACATAGTTAAGTGTATGTAAATTTTTGTTCAGTAAAGGTCATGTAGGATTCTGCCGATTATTTATTTGGCAAGACTCTAATCCATTCTGAGAAACATCATATGTCTTGATAGTCACTTTTAGAAAATTAGGAAGAACTTCCTGACTGTAAGATCTGTTTGGCAGAGGAATGTGCTGCTTGGGAGTGTGGTGGAGTCTCCTTCTTTGGAGGTTTTTAAGCAGAGGCTGGATGGCCATCTGTCGGGAATGCTTTGATTGTGTATTCCTGCATGGCAGGGGGTTGGACAAGATAGCCCCTATGGTCTCTTCCAACTCTATGGTTCTATGATTTCCTCTAGGAGAAAAAAGGGTTCTGGATTCTGCACACACTTGATCCAATCATCAGGACTTTCTGTGCCCTCACTCAATTCTTTGCCTCTCCCCATCACTAGCAGGACTACAAAATACAGAATGTGATGCTTGTTTTAGCTAGTGCTGGGGAAAGATACCTTTAGAACTACACAGAATTCCCCAGCATGGCCATTGACAAGATGGCTGGAGAATCCTAGGAGCTGTATTCTGAAAAAAGGGGAGGTACTTTTCCAAGCTGTGGTTTTAGCACGCACAGCACAAGGTCCCTGTTTCCAGCTTAACCATTTGTACCGTATCAAGTTGGAGGGCTGTTTTTGGCTTCTCTGAACATCACACGGATGCACTTCCACCATTTTGTGGAACTTGGAAGTGACATTCCGGTCACTGCTGCTCAATGGGGGTAGTGGTAGAAATTTGGCTGTTTCAATGTGGATGGATCCAAAACAGCATTTCACAGCAAAAGTGTGGCCCCTTGAGTTGTTTTTTGGCCTCAAAATGTGCTCTGAACAGCCATTTCTTTTGCCAGGGACTTGAGGAACAGGGCCCAGGGTGGTCTGTAAGATATGCAGTTCCCATCCCTTAGTTATGCAGAAGAACTTTAATCCCTCATGCGTGGTTGAACTGCCCTGGTCTTGATTAAGAAATCAACTACAGAAAACCGTATATTTTTCTACGGTTGGGAAAGGTCTTTCTCTCCGCCCCTGTGCCCATATCATCATCCCAAACACATCACAAGCAATGCAGCAGGATGTCAGAGACTTTCTTCAACCACTACACTCCGCGAATCAAAGACATGCCAGTTGCATTCTCTTCAGCCAAACATATAGAGAGACAAAGGAGGAGAAATAGTGGAAGCAAGAACTCTCCCTCAAATGCTGCAATACTAGAAATATAGTTCTCCAGATATTAGTTGGGCGCCGAGGAAAGTGAGGTTTTCCAGGACTCTTTATGCCTGGAAGTCTACTGTGATGGCATTTAGGCATCCTTGGCTTAAATCGTATAAAGCAATAGGATTTATGCAAGTGTTGACATACCATGCAGCAATTGATTTGGTAGGTCTACTCTAGTGATTCAGTTGGATTTAGGCCATTGTTATTACTGACCTTCCATTGCTTAAATTGAGGAGAAGGGGGAAGACACGTAGAGATGTTAGGGAGGGGAGAACTGGCTAATAGCTGTGAGACGAAGTAAGCCACAATATAAAGCAATATGAACCCAACCCCAAATTCAGAGTTTGGCTTATATTAAGAAGAAGTATTCTATACCGGGGCATTCTCCAATAGAATGGAATAAGTAGCAGAAGACCAAAAACAAAGCAGAAGAGGACACACTTAACTTGAAAGGTGACATCAAGGAGCCAGTGGAGAAGAGAGGGTTCTACAAAGCTACTGACTGATGGAGACAAGGGAGTAAGAGGGGGGGGGGAACCAGAGGAGGATGGGGCACAGACAAGTGTTTTCTTTCTCCAGGACCCAGCAGCTTCCACCCTGTCTTACAGAAAGGTCAATGCAACAGGCATGTGAGTTTTGGCGATGCATCAATCACCAGCGTCCTCCTGTAGAGCCGAGAAACGTTCCCAGCTGGTAGCAACTCAGTGCCCTGTGGGCAGCAAGTTAACATTCGCGCTCCATTTCCTAGTTGGCAGGGTCTGGGTTGTTGGGTTGTTTTTTTTTTAAATACATTCTTCTCTTGTTTACCCAGAACATTGAGCTCTTCCCTTAAAAAAAAAATAGTGCCAAAAGATACAGTACTGGAAGATTGAGTGAGTGTGCATGAATGGGACTCCTTTACCAGTAAACTATCTATCATCACCATGATGGAGAATAATTAAATGTTGATTATTGGGCTTGGTTTTGTCCTGCCCGGAAAACAGTTTTGGCAGTTGCTCCCCAGTTGCATTACCCCCATGAGGCTTAAATAGAATCAAAACCCTGAAATTACTACACAGCAGGGCCAGTCCTACCATTAGGCAGAGGGAGGCAGCAGCAAATGCTGAGGGGTTGGGAGTAGGTGCAGAGAAGTGGCAAGGTCTTGGAGAACTGAGCTGTACAGCCTGCCCCTAAGCTAGCCTCTCACCTTCAGATACTGTGGAGGAAAGCTGACGTAAGATGAAACTGCTATTGTCACTAGTATCTGTATGTGGAATGGGGGTTGGGGATGGGCTATTATCTTGTTGTTGGCCACAGGCAGCAAAATGACTTTGGCCACTCTTGCTGTGCAGCCCACCATGCCAATGCGATTTTGGGCTATATCAATAGAAGTATAGTGATATCAAGGGAAGTAATAGTGCCGCTCTATTCTGCCTTGGTCAGACCTCACCTAGAACACTGTGTCCAGTTCTGGGCACCACAATTCAAAAAGGATATTGACAAATTGGAGCATGTCCAGAGAAGAGCAACTAAAATGGTGAAAGGTCTGGAAACCATGCCTTATGAGGAGAGACTTAGGGAGCTGGATATGTTTAGCCTGGAAAAAAGACGGTTAAGAGGCAATATGATAGCCCTGTTTAAGTATTTGAAGGGGTGTCACGTTGAGGATGGAGCAAGCTTGTTTTCTTCTGCTCCAGAGACTGGAACACGGAGCAATGGGTGCAAGCTCCAGGAACAGAGATTCCACCTCAACATTAGGAGGAACTTTTTGACAGTAAGAGCTGTTTGGAAGTGGAACACACTCCCTCGGAGCGTGGTGGGGTCTCCTTCCTTGGAGGTCTTTAAACAGAGGCTGGATGGCCATCTGTCGGGGATGCTTTGATTGTGATTTCCTGCATGGCAGGGGGTTGGACTGGATGGCCCTCGTGGTCTCTTCCAACCCTACAATTCTATGATTCTATGATTCTATGATCTGCATCGTCCTTGGCTCAGGATTTCTGGTCACATTGGCACGTGAAAGAAGACAGGGAAGACTGACTTTTCTACATCTATGGACAGGCATAGCCAGAATGTGACTTGGCAGATATTTGGGTTCTATGAGGATTTAGGGGAGGGTGTGGGAGTCCTGTGGCCCTCCAGATGTCGTTTGACCTCATAAGCCCTAGCCAACATGGGCAATAGTGAAGAATGCTGGGAGTTGCAGTACTGGGTGGGGCAACTGCATGATTCCCACCCCTAATTTGGGGTCAAGAGAATAAATGAATGATTTTTTACTACCTGGAGACCCATCTTGTTTGACCAGGGTGGGGAGTGTGAGGAGGAGGAGGAGGAGGAAAGACTTTAAAACTCACCTCTCCCTTTTTGTCTCCACCACATGCATCCACTCATCACTGCCACTGGCGGCTGACTATCTTGTCACCGTTCGGGCAGTAGCAAGTCTCCTTGTCAAAATACCAACTAGTCTGGTGGACAGCGCATTTCCATTTTTTTAAAAAAAATCCATCCACTAATACTAAATAAGACAAGGACTTTTAAACTGAATAAGGGAGACTGAAACATACCTTTTCAAAACAGAACTCAGTTTCACTGAATCATGACGATTGTCAACCACATGCAGATATGTCATTTGTCTGAGGCTGAAGATATTGCTTTCATGATAGGCTTTCTCAGTGGTCACACATGGGCTAAAACCTAGAGTAAGGGGGAAAAACAGCCTGAGGTTTGACCAGTTCTGGCATGTGTACACCTGGAGATTGGAAAAGTTCCTTTTTTGGATTGCAGCTCCCAGAATCCCAGAACCATCATGGCTAGGCTGGTTAAGGTGATCTGGGAGTTGCAGTTCAAAATACTAAAAGTTTCCAAGCTGCCTACAACATAAATTATAGTTTATTCAGCTTTAGCTGCTTAAGGCTTTCTGCGAAGAACTCGGGGAGCTGTAGTGTTTGATGATGGTGCTATCCTTTCTCCATTAGAGACCTCTATATTTTATTGCAGGGCTACAATTCCCAGAGTTTCTTGGAGACAGACTCCCTGTTAAACCAATTTAAAAGCTGTAGTATACATCCTTTCTGTGTTATCAGCAGGGCTCAGCTGTTGTTCCCATGACCTAAAGGTGCAAAATCCCAAGGTGCAAAATTCTGGATCAGCAGCACCCCTAGAGACAAACAGGAGCAATAGCGGCTCACAAACACACAAAGCACAGAATTCACTGTGAAAGCTGACCAG
This sequence comes from Gambelia wislizenii, assembly GCA_030847615.1. Classification (NCBI taxonomy): domain Eukaryota; kingdom Metazoa; phylum Chordata; class Lepidosauria; order Squamata; family Crotaphytidae; genus Gambelia; species Gambelia wislizenii. The sequence goes on from JAUMIR010000012.1 coordinate 5,356,961, forward strand.
GGTTCATTTTAATTGCTCAAGAAAGGATTTCCCAAACTCGCCAATGCAATATATGCTTGACAGCCACATAGTTTAAGTAGGAGACCTGCAAAAGTTCATGCAAGGTTTACTCCTTAAACAACATGCATGATTGCAGATGGTGAAGACGGGAATGTGTGAGAACTCAGCCAAAGCAAATTTATATACCTAAATTTATACACAGTCAGCATACCAGAACAGAGTTGGATGCCTCCCCTTGGTTTACAAAGAAGTAGCTGTGTTAGTCTCTTGTAGCATAAAAAGAAGGAAGAGAAGGGGAGGACGAAGGGAATGTGGCACCCTCTTTCCCTTTGTTTTTCATTTTAGCACGAGACTTCATGGATACAAGCACACTTCTTCAGATGAAAACTCATGCAGAAATAAAAACCAGTTAGTCTTACAGGTGTTGCTATGTTCCTTTTTTGCTCCCCTTCTCTCCTTTTTTTAGACACACCATGCACATTTTCTAATGCAAAGTGCCATAGTTTTAGATCTGGGGTGCAAAATTCCCCATAGAAGCAACAGCTGCCCTGCTCTGGTGGCCCCGAGCAACAGGAAGACCAGCCATGGCATCAGAGAAGGGGTCTGTTTCAGCTCCCCTCCCCCTTTGGAGGAAGACTAAGTCTGTTACACACTGACAACAACAGTGGCTTAGGCCACCTAATCCCTCCTTTACTTGACTTTGGGCTATTTTGAGCAGGAGATTAAAAGCGATTATTGACATCACCTGAGATGTTGCCTTTTCTCTCCCCCTGCAAACCCTCCTCCCCTTCCTCAAGCTGGCAGCTATCTGGCAGCGCAGTTATGTGCTCGCTTGCAAATGGAGGAAACCTCTGCTGCTGAGCTCCCTGGCCCCACTGCAGGACAGGCAGAAGGGGCTCTGCTTTGCAGCGTGCGACCCACCATCTGTGGCAGATTCCCCCCCACACACACACACAGTGTAGGACACAGTTGTTTTTGGAAAGATCCAAAAGAGACAAGGAAGGAGGCAGGTTTGAAGAAGAACCCTTCCAAAGGAGACGTTATTCCTTTGGCTTAAAGGCTGCACTGTATCACTTCCTAGATTTTACAAGATGGCCTCAAGGACAAACTGAGGGGAGGGGATCCTTTTTTAGACTACTACTTCCAGGATCCCCCAAACAGCAAGGTCATTGACTAGGGGACTGGGGGATTTGTAGTCCAGAAAATAAGTTTCCCAAGCTGTGGACTGTGTTCACCCTATGAAGCACTACCCAATCCAGTGCGCACACACGCACACACTCACCCATATGGTTGTCAAACCTGCAGCACCCTGTTCCCTGAAGTTTCCAGGGCAAAACCTGAGACCAAGGAATGGTGCTTTGTGATGTGACAGAGCTGGGGCAGGCCACACATAGATGTGGGGCTGGAACTGCTTCTACCTCAGCTGATGGTTCTAAATGTACACCAGGGGAATCTAGATAAAACCTAGCTAGCCAAGAAATATGGAAACCCAGAGCTGGGGAACCAAGGCACCTAGTGGTGTGTGTGTGTGTGTGTGTGTGTGTGTGTGTGTGCCCAGCAGCTGCACTGATTGTTAGCATTTCTCAGGGGTCATACCTGCCACAACCTTGACACATGGTGTGTCTTTCCTGGTTGTACTGCCACTAACAGGGTATGTGCAAGGCTCACCACCATAGGGAGGTTACCCCCACCACCAGGCTCTGCACCACTGCTGCCAGGAAATCTGCAACAAGCTGGCTCACAAGTCACAATGGTGGTGCTCTGCTCCCTGACTTGTTCCAAATGGCACAACAGGCCCATGAGCAGGCACTTCCTCAGTTCTTTCTCCAGTCTCCTCCTCTCACTCCTGGCCTTCTGGCACACCAGTGTAACACAAGCGCCACACACATATGGACACCTATACACTGTGCCAACGAGTCCTGCCCCAGCTGGGAATGGGTGGAGAGGGCATCCGTTGAGTGGCTTAAATGCTATTGCGTGCACAAAAATTTCACGTCGTCCTTCTTTAGTATTGGTTTTGCCTAGAAATGTGGCGAAGCACAGGAATTCCCAAAGTCTTCAGCTAATGCCTTTAGACCAGCCAACCTGACTGGCACCTCAAGGTTCAACACTATGTGCTTTATTTACTATGCAAAAGCCTGTCAGAGACTGAAAAGCAAAGTATTTAAGCTTCTGGGGAAAAGGCAGAGTGGGGTAAACTTCCACAATTTTAGCAGGGCTGGAAAGAAACCAAGTTTCTTAAAAGAAAACTAACTAACCAACCAACCCCTGCCCTTTTTGCATTGAAACCAATATAGAACTAAATCAGAAATTTAAGCAGTAAAATGCAGTGCAGATGTTATGGCCATTAGATGTTATGGCCATTAGTTAATTGTTCTTTAAAAAGTGCTCTTTTAAAGCAAATTGTTTTGGTTGAACTTACTTTAATTGAAGGATTTGTTTCTGAGTGGCATTTCTTCCACTATAAAATAGAGTGATTCTGGGCACCACAATTCAAGAAACCTGTTGACAAGTATCCAGAGAAGGGCAACCAAAATGGTAAAAGGTCTGGAAGCCATTATGCCCTATGAGGAGCGCTTAGGGAGCTGGGCTTGTTTAGCCTGGAGAACATAAGGTTGAGAAGGGACATGATAGCCATATTTAAATATTTACAAGGATGTCATATTGAGGATGGCACAAGCTTGTTTTCTGCTGCTCCATAGACTAGGACATGGAGCAATGGGTCCAAACCACAGGAAAAGAGATTCCATCTAAACTTTAGGAAGAATTTCCTGACAGCAAGAGCTGTTTGGCAGTGGAACGTGCTGCCTCGTAGTGTGGTGGAGTCTCCTTTAGAGGTTTTTAAACAGATGGATGGCCATCTGCCAGGAATGCTTTGATTGTGTGTTCCTGCATTGGCAGGGGATTGGACTGTATGGCCCTCATGGTCTCTTCCAACTCTATGATTCTATGATTCTAAGCAACCCACACTGGCTACTGGTCTAAAAATGAACTGCCAATAAACTGTTAAAGTTAAAATGTTTAACTTCAAACTGCCATTGTTGTTCCAGTAAGAGGGTTGAAAAATAATAACAGCCAGACTTTTTAAAAAATATATGAGAAATCCATTTTTTAAAAAAAACAAGAGTGTTTTTACCCCTAAGTCATTTGGTTTAAACTATAGTTTAAACTAACCTAGTTTAAACCAGCCAACCCTGCTTTGTAGCAGATGCTGATGGATCCCACATCAGTGAGGTGGTAAATCCACTCCTGGCTTTCAACAGACTTTAAGGAGTTATCCAAGGTGCTGAATCATTTGGGGAGACAGGGCTCATCACCTTGAAATAGCTTCTTTTGAATCACATCTAAAAACTGGAGCTGATTTACCACCCACTGACACAGGATCAACCAGCCACCAGGGCTCCTTTGCATTTGGGATGTGTGGGGAGTATCTGTAAATTCAAGCCAAGTGGGTTGTTGCTGAAACGTACCAGAGCTTCAGTCAAGCTGGAGGCTGCCATATTTTCTGCACACCACACTTGTCTAAGATTATTGTTGGATGAAGGGAGAAGCAGCCAGCGGACAAAAGAAACGGTGGCCCCACATGTTAAGATTCATCCCTGACCCTACCAAAAAGCTTCTTATAATGGGCCATTTAGGACAACCACTAGCTTAATAGAGCTGCAAAGAAGTCCAGGTAATTCTCTCACCTACATGAAAATAACCCAAATGCCTCCCCCATTCTTATGTCCTATAAATACACACATAGAGACACGGACCCCTTCCCAAACGATTGCCAGATTTAAGGTGTAATTCACAGAGCTGGAAAAGATGAGCCTTTTGGGGGGGGGTGATTACCACACCCAGAATCCCACAGCAAACATGGGCACTGCCATTGTAATCCCCCAAACTAACTTTTTTTCATCACTGTGGAGCAAGTCCAAGGATGCAGCTATGAGGGAGCAAAGTGTAAGCAGTAACAATCCTGCCCCCCTGCAATGAAATTGTCCTTCACTTCCCAAATTTCTAGCATCATAGTCACTTAAAACTTCAGTTGAGCATTTAGAAATAGAGTTTAGGCATCTGAGGAAATGGGGTGAGGAAAGTGACCAAGAAAAGGCAAAGACAACCAAGTCAAGAGTTTGACATGTGAATGATTCCCCATGTCTCTCTTTCTGCATTGTTAGAAATTTGAGGACAGAAGGAACATTTTGTATGGGAGAGATTCTGATTTGGAAAGACACTGACTTCATTTTCTTGTCGTCCCCACCATACCTACACTCCTGAGTTAGCCCCATTGAAATCAGTGGGACTTAAAGTCCAAGGAGATATGTATAGATATTGCACTGTTACTATTCCTTCTTGTACAAAAAGAGAAGTAAGCATAAAAAAAACAAAAACAAGCCTGCAAGGGAATTGTCATTCAAAAAGCAAAAAGATTCAATCCCAGCAAGTGTGCTCCTTCGTACATCTTCCACAGACCATAGCTCTCCTTTCAAATGCCATTAGGTTATGCTTTGGGTCCATCTGCCACCTTGGAAATTAATAGCAATCATTAAGCTGCAGAAACCGATGCAGCATCAACAACCACAAAGAACTGGTGAACAAGGCCCAAGGTAAAACAAAAACAAAAACAAAATTAAAAAATTAAATACTCTGAGCTATTTCTGCCAACAAAAAAATTAAAACTATTTAGACATACAGTGAGTCATTTATTACTGCAGAGTTTTCCTTCCACCTGGGGTTTAAATCTCATTATAGTTTGTCCAAAACAGATGTTACCCTGTTAGCACTAGATTATTAACGATAAAACTCAATTTCTCCAGAGAGATTTGGAGTCAGGAATTTGGGTTGGGGACAGCTTTGTTTTCAGAAAGCTTAGGCGTGTTCCAACCTTGGCTAATGGCTAATGTTTGGGCAAGCAACACATCTTCTGAAATTTGAGATCTTTCTGAGACTTGCCCACCTTAGACAAGACCACAAAGTCCTTCAGCTTTCCCTCTGGACCTCAAGAATAGTAGCTCTCAACCTTTGACCCTCCAAATGTTTGGAACTTCCTTACCATTGGCCATGCTGGCTACTGTGTCTGGGACATAAACATCCATAATATCTGGAGGACCAAAAGCTGAAAACCACTGCTCTTGAACAGGGGTGGCTCAGAAATGTCTGCAGTTCTGATTTTAAGTGGCCTCCGACAAAGGCCTTAAGAGTATCTACAGGCCGAAATTCACTCGGCTTTTTAGGTACTGAATCAAACAATTTTCCAGTATCTTGAGATGTGTCTCCCTTTTCCCTTCTGTATTTTAAACGGCATTTTAAATGGCCACAACTCTCTCCATTTTCATGAGTCCTTTCCATGGCCTATCCATTTTACATGACCTCTCCATTTTCAAACGTGATCCCTAGTCAAATTGCATGTGGATGATGATTGGTTGGGTGTGTTTCCTAAGCAGCCAATCAGCACACTGGGAGAGGACACATACCCAGACCTATTGTGCATACCTGCTTATCAGCTTTCAGGCCTTCTCCTCCTGGGTCAAAAGGTTGAATCAGAGCAGAGCTCATGTTGTTGAGTGCTCTTCACCAGAGTTAGCATCAGGGTTTAGCACTGCTGAGTACCTGCCTGGAGCCTCCTGGTCGCATTCTTCCCCCGTCTCTGCCTGTTCATGTGCTCCTTCTGCAAAGCAAAGCAGGTGGAGATGGATGGGTTTGGTCCACTTGACTTTGGCACTTCTTCTCTGGAGACTTGATGGAACATACAAAGAAATGGGTGGAAGAAGCAGCGGTGGTGAGAAGGGCCACTCAACAACAACAACAATGCTGAATCTTACTCCATTTCTATTTCCTAGCATGCCTGAAAGTTCCAGAGCAACTTAACCATCACAATGCTAGGAAAGAGACTCATTAGGTGTACGTTGGGCCTCTGTCACCAGGCAGATGAGGTTCTAAGTCGTTGTTAGTATCATAGCCAAATGTTAACAGCAAAGGGTTAAGTTGTGTTAGTGTCTTTCATACTTTCTCCATTAGCTTGGCAGTTTGAGATTGGATGAAGATATGTAGGCTTAGAACAGACTGGGGGAACAAAATTTTCTCTGTTGATAACCTGCTGGTAGGGGGCAGTGTGCTATAGTGGTTTGAGCGCTGGACTACAACTCTGGAGACCAGGGTTCAAAACCCCACGTGGCCATGAAAACCCACTGGGCGACCTTGGACAAGTCACACATTCTCAGAAAACTGTGATGGGTCCACCTTAGGGTCACTGTAAGTCAGAAATGATTTGAAGGCCCATGCCCCATGAGGAGCCACTTAGGGAACTGGGTATGTTTAGCCTGGAGAAGAGAAGGTAAAGAGGTGACATGATAGCCATGTTTAAATATTTGAAAGGATGTCATACTGAGGATGGAGCAAACTTGTTTTCTGCTGCTCCAGAAACAAGATCACAGAGTAATGGGCTCAAACTGCCTCAAAGTGTGGTGGAGTCTCCTTCTTTGGAGGTTTTTAAACAGAGGCTGGATGGCCATCTGTCAGGAATGCTTTGATTGTATGTTCCTGCATGGCAGGGGGTTGGACTTGATGGCCCTTGTGGTCTCTTCCAACTCTATGATCCTATTCTATATTCTGTTCTATTCTGTGGCACACAACAACAACCAAACAACTTGCATGGTTCTCATAGCTATGGAGGTGATAGATGGTTCAAGCTTGTGCATTTTGATTTTCTTTGTTGACTTCTGCACTATCGAACCCTTGGGGGTCCATCTTCAAGGAGGGAAGGGAGTGCATGGAGGGAGGGAGTGCACACCAGTCTGGAGGGAGGCATAGCCAGCTATGGGGAGTTGGATTGCCAGCCAGGAATAGTCTGGATAGAATTTGTTGTTCAGATGTCCAGTTCTATCATCAGTTGTGAAGGGATGCTGGAACCCATCATTAAAAGGGCTGGAATGCTTCAGTACAGTAGATCATCTGCTGTATGGTCTACTACCAACCAAACTTATCTTGTACCAGTAACATGTGTTCAGCACCAAATGAAGTCCTACGGAGGCCTGGAATGACATACAGTTGCAGAACAGAGCAATAGGTTGATAGAACTACAGTATAATATTTTGGGAATTTCATGAGATGACAGGACTAATTAGAAAAGAAGATAATGTTGGGAAAAGTGGAAGGCAGTAGGAAAGGAGGAAGACTGCATTATTAGACACAATCAAGGAAGCCATAGCCCTGAGCTTGCAGGATCCAAGCAGGGCTGTTGAGAGCAGGACCTCTTGGAGGTCTCTATTTGTTGGGTCACCGTAAGTCGAAGCCAATTTGATGGCACATAACCGCCTGCATGCAGGGTTGGGGCTGCGGCTTCCAGTGCATCTTTACATCTGCCGGTTTCGTCCCTCGCCTGTCGCTACAGGGCTTTTTTGGAACTGGATTTGTCCTTCGAGCCAGTGCAATGGATTTTTCTGGTGGAGCGCAGCATGCACAGAACTGGCCTCACCCTTTAAACCAGAGATTCATCTGCCGTGGCCTTGCAAGCATGGACGGTAGCAGCGAGGTCCTCGGGTCGTAGGTTTGATTAGAGTTTCCTTCTCTTAGATGGTTGACCTTACAGGGTTGGACGAGCACCATCTGCCCAGGTTTGGGATTAGAGTTTTCCTTCTCCTAGGACGGTTGCCACAAGGCTAGAGAGCCCATCCTGCCCTCTGACGCTCTTTGTCAGACCCTTTGGTTTTGACCTGTCTGGCATGAGAGACCCTACCAGTGGCTATTATGCCACCGCCAGCATAGCTCAAAACACATAACAACAATAAAGATAACAGACATTGGTGTAGGTAAAATAGACCGGTCTTATGTTTAAGGATTCACCTGATCACTCCAAGTGACAAGTGATGCTATGCAGAAAAGGATGAAGGAATATCTATGTATATAAGTCTCTTGGGTATGTTGCCTTTCCCAGTGTGCTGATTGGCTGCTCAGGAAACACACCCAACCAATCACCACCCGCATGCAAATTCCCTCTCCACCTCACAATCCACTCAATCTGCATCACTGCTTCACAAGGGCCCCTCTGTCCTCTCACTCCCTCAGCAACTCATCAGTCATGGACTGTGATGAGATCCAGGCAGTCAATTGTTGGCAGTGGCGGCAGGGTAACAGAGCAAGTCACCCCCAGCAATTCCAGGAAAAATGTGGAACGCTGAGAAGGGGGAGGAAGAATTTAAATCCACCAGCCTACCTTACAGGGTTGTCATGATGTCTACCAGGTGTTTTTGGGGGGAGTTTTTAATTGTGTATGGTATGCTAGGTAGAGCTAGTTATCTCTTGATCTATCAAGCCACTTAGTAGAAAAAATTATGCTCTTGGCTGCTAACAGACTAGTGGGGTGCAATTTCATCTTGTCTATGGAGGAGAGACAATTCCTTTCTTCCATGACCAATATGGAAACATGGGCTATACATTCTTAAGATGGCTAGTGAAGATAGATATATTCAGAAGGCTGGCCACAAGGATATAATAAATAATGCATCCTGGGGTAGGCATTCTGTTGCCCTCCAGATGATTTGGACTACAACTCCCATATGATGCTTTTGGACAACAGCTCCCACTAGCTACTCTGGCTGGGACTTACAGAAACTGTTGCTACAAATATCTGGAGAGTACCTGGCAGCCTAGCCCTGATTTACATAGACAGATGTAGCAGGTGGGAAGCAAGCTGGGTTGGCACAGAAAAGATGTGGGCAAAGTGTGGCCCATAGGCCATGTGTGGCATCCCACAGGGTCAAAATAACTTTTTGTTCCAAATTGCCCTCTAAGCAGCACGGAGGAAGTTTCCACCATGTCTGGAGGCCCACTGCCATGCCCAGGGATAAGAAAGTGCAAATGTTTTCCAAAACATTTTTTTGCCCCCAATTACCCCAAAATGTCCTCCAAAGGGAAATTTCTACCATGTTCTTCACCCGCTGGACAGATTTAGGTTCAGGAGAGGCCTTTTTTGGAAACAGGAAGTGGATAGGAAGGAAGTTTCACTCAGTTCCTGTTGTTTAAAAAGCCATCTCCTGGGCTTAAAATGGTCCAGGAAGCCTCCCCCCCCGATGATTTTTTTTTTTTTTTGGTGGGAGCAGGTGAGGAGGTGCAGCCCTCCAAGTTCCACAGTTGCCCACCCCTGCTGTAGAAGTACAGACACATGATCCTGAAACAAGCATCAGTCCAGCACCTCAAGATCCACTACAGCCAGACATAAAGTGCCTTAGAAATCTTTCCTCACAGCCTGCTCCAAAAGTCAAATGGTTTCTCACCATCTTGACCCAAATCCAACACTGCTCAGATGCCTTCTAAGACATGTTCCTTTAGATGAACTCTAGCATTATGAGCCAATACTGGCCATTCAGGAAATGTTGGTAGTCCACTCACTATCTCCTGCCCATCTGGAGAGCAGGTGATGCTTTGCCTGTCTTCCATTTTCTCCCTGCTTTTTGCTTTCCCCCCAAATATGGCAGCCAAGATGGTTAAAAGATGGAGAAACCAAACCCTGTGAGGAACCGCGTAGAAAGCTGGGTATGTTTAGCTTGGGGAAGAAAAGCTATGGCTGCCATCTTTAAATATCTGAAGGGATGTCATACAGAAGATGGGACAAGCTTTTTTCCTGCTGCTCTAGAGATTAGAACATGAATCAATGGGTTCAAATTACAAGAAAAGAAATTCCACATGAACATTCGGAGGGATTTCTTGACAGTAAGAGCTGTTCAACAGTGGAAGAGTCTGCACTGGAAGGTGGTAGACTCTCCTTTGGAGATCTTTAAACAGAGGTTGGACAGGCATCTTGCAGGAGTGTTTTATTCCTGCATGGCAGGGGGCTGGACTAGATGGCCCCTGTGTCCCCTTCCAACCCTTTGATTCTGATGAACAAAGACATTGGTTAAGGAAGTCTTATATTATCTTGTGGGGGAGAGAAGAAGGCTGGTAGGTCCAACAGGACGTACCACCATGTAGAATCTAGCCATCACATGCCGCAATCTCCATGCTCCCTCCCCCAACCCAATAAAAGAATTTTGAACTAGAAATTAGTTCAGGTTTAGAACTGATGGCCCCTTTATTATTCAGCTCTGCAGCAATTCTAACTATAGACTTTGCCTTGCCAGTGTATGGAAACGGTGCTGGGAGTATGCATAACGTGAGCTGGGGGTGTCCAGGGGGAGGCGGGGATGAACGTGAATGGATGCCTGCCTAGGAGCATCCTTTCTGCACCTGACATCTCCAAAGTGGACGTTGCAGCCATTTAGCAGAGACTTCATCATTAATAAATGTTTGCTACGCCATCTTAGAGATGTCTCCTTTGATTATTTTACAAGTAACGAATAGCCCTGGCTCATTTTAACATTTGGTGCCTGAAAGCCAAAAATAAAAAAAAATTAAAAAAAAACACCTCACCCATCTCTTTGCGTGATTAAACATTTATCATCTGTAATGGATCACCGTTGCACTGTCATTGCTCTCTTTTTGTAAAAAGGCAGCTCCCTCATTTATTGATAAACTGACCCGGGCGACGAGGAAAGAGGATCTCGGAGAGAATGACAAAGTGAAGGGAGACACAAGATGGAGTTAGGTATAGGCGGAGAGGAAAAGTAGAATCTACTGTCTAGACTAAGGGTGGAAATAATATTCACTCCCATATTGAAATATGGGTTCCCTGATGGACAGACAGGACCCCCATTGGGAAAAATAACAGAAAGCAATATTTTTTTGCAATTTTCTCCTGGTATTTGAACATCTAAAATTTCTGCGTGGGAATTGTTCTGCAGACAAAAACGTGTTTTCTTGTACAAAAACTGTTTCTGTGCTAAAGAAAAATAATGGGTATCCTGAACAGAAAACAAGGCTCGAATTCAGCATGGGATTTAATGCCTTCATATCTGGACTCATATGTATGGGAAATAGAACTGAGTAGTTTTGCAATGTCTGTATTTGCCTAAAGGCTGACATCACATTACAGCTTACAGGCATCTGTTGCAGTAGAGTGGAGCAACTGATGTGCCATTGTCCCTGATGTCCAATCAGCACTGATGCACATTGGGGTACTTCCAGTGTATATCTGGACACCAACTAGGAAGTGCGGGAGTGCAACACGAATGTCCAATGTGCATCACAAGTGCCCAGTGTGCATCACATATGCCCAATGTGCCTGAGAAGTGCTCAGTGTGAATCACAAGTGCAAAATGAGCATGAGAAATGGCCAGTGCTCATCAGGAGTGCCCAATGCACATCGGAATACCCAGATGCACATCTACACAACTCACAACAGGGTTTTGTTGCATTTCTACAAGGTACAAAATGTAGACCAATATATATAATCTCAGCCCAAGTTTTTTTGTGTGCAAGACAATACATGTTTTTGTCTGCAAAATAATTCTTCTGCAACATTCCCAGTTGTTCAGATACAGAGAGTATACTGTGGACAAATACTCATTTTCTCCCACACTGAGGGGAAAACCTACTCTTTTCATCCTCATACACAAGAGCAAAATGGTTGAGGATTTACATCCCTAGTCTAGCCCAGGGATGGGAATCTTGCAGCCCTCCAGATGTTGTTGGACTGCAAGTCCCAGCAGACCTAGATAGTATAGCCAAAGGCAAGGAATGCTGGGAGGTAAAGTTCACCAACTTCTGGAGAGTTGCGTGAGTCCCACTTTTGGTCTAAAAAGAAAGATAGCTGGTAGGCAAATTAAAGCAGTGCCATGTGCATGGGATGTATTGCATTCAGTGTACAAAATCTGTTTGCATGATGCTGCACATGGACCTGCTGCTACTACATATGGCAATTGGCCACCCTGAAGGCTTCAATCAGGATCACCAGTGACTTGAACCCAGCCAGGAGAGCCACCAAGCAGTATCTGTGCTTAGGCCTCGGTGTTATCCTTCAAGAATAGAAGGCAATGTGATTGTGAACTATCAGACTTTCCGCCTAGTGAGAGTTATGAAACTTCTGGTTTTGTCTGACCAGTACCTCATTTGAGCCACATTAGTACTGTATTCATATCCTGTTAGTGATGTAGGTGCAAGTAAGTGCAGCTCACCTGTGTCTGCATCACTTTTTGGAAAGGCCTTGTGTGGTGTCCAAAACCTTCCCACTCTCAGCAGCTGTCAAACCCTGGGAGGGGTCTCTGCTGCCCTCTCTTACCAGGGGGAGGTGATTCATATCATGAAGTTCCAGCTGCTCTGGGCTCCTGGAGGAAGGAAAAGGTGGGTAAACTCTCTTTGAGAGTACACCCTCATTTCTCTCACCACCACCCCCAAAGACCGAGGCAGAACCAGCTGCTTCTCAATGGTCTCATCACCCCACCCCACCACTGGCAAGCAAGAGCAGCAAGGGGCCTTCCTGGGGTTTGGCAACTTGGGTGGTGGGAGAATGTAGAATTGCAGAGTTGAGTGCATGCGTAGGGTCTCAGCCACCGTTTCCTGGAAACTTGCTACAAACTGGCAGCTGACAGCTTGTGGACTGGCACTGATCCACAGACCACCACTTTCAGTAGCACTGCTTAATTTACAGTTGCTCTACAACTGACAGCAACTGAGTGGCTTTAGAAAATCAGAATTAATACCTCGCACCCCGTGCATTAAAGAGTACACTGTATCTAGAAGAGAGCATGGAAAACTACAGCCCCCAGAATACTCTCTGATAGCAAGGCTAGTGATCAAGCTGGCTGGGGAGGGTGGGTTCTGAGCTGTAGTCCAAAAGCCAACTTTTCCAAACCCTTCTTTATCCCTCCCTTTTCCAATTCTGAAGAAATGCCAATTTTCTTTCTTTGCTTCAGCAGGAGCACCAAGTAACCTGGCACATGAGGCACTGAGAAGCAGAGATACGGAGATCGAGAATGACGGAGCAGGATCCCCACTCCAAAATGGGGGCTGGTGGCAAGAAGAAAACAAGAAGAGCCAGCATCAGGAGGGAGAGGAGAGCTCGCGCCTGAGTTACGACACTGTCTTCTCCCCGCTCCACCCCATCCCTCCTTCTCCGGAGTGACCTTAAAGGAATCCTGATATGATGGAGGAAGAGCCAACTTCCCTGGAGGAGCTTTGCTAAAGCTTTTGCTGGTGGTGCCTGGCCAGAAGCTTCCTTTGCTCCCCCTTCACCAGACGCTTCCCTTCATGGTTGGAAACCATGGAGAGAAAAGAAAGGATGGCCAAGCTCTCCACGAAACACTAGCCAAAGGCAGGGCTGTGCCATCCAAGGAACCACCCTCCTGTTCCCCTTCCAGCAGATAAGGGGTGAGTCCCCCAGCTCTGCGCGGCCCTTCCAAATGGCAGGCCATCGGTGGGCCGTGACATCAGCACTGTGCACATGCATGGCGGCCATGTCTCTTCTGTACGTGGGCAAGGTGCAGGCCGACTGCTGGCTGATTGAGGGTGAAAAGGGCTTTGTGTGGCTGGCCATCTGTAGCCAGAACCAACCTCCTTATGAGTCCATCCCTCAGCAGATCAACAGCACCATTTTGGACTTGCGGCTGAATGACAACAAGATCAAGACCGTGCAGTTCTCCTCTCTCAGCCGCTTCAGTAACCTCACATACCTCAACCTGACCAAGAACGAGATCTCGTACATCGAGGATGGTGCCTTTTCAGGACAGTACAACCTGCAGGTGTTGCAGCTCGGCTACAACCGCTTGAGGAACCTGACGGAGGGAATCCTGCGGGGACTGGGGAAGCTGGAGTACCTCTACCTCCAGGCCAACCTGATTGAGACTGTCACCCCCAATGCCTTCGGAGAGTGCCCCAACATTGTGAACATTGACCTGTCCATGAACAGGATCCAGCGACTGGATAGCAACACCTTCAGGGGCCTGAGCAAGCTCTCGGTCTGTGAACTCTACAGCAACCCTTTCTACTGCTCCTGTGAGCTCCTGGGCTTCCTTCAGTGGCTCGAGGGCTTCACCAACATGACCCGCACCTATGACCGCATGCAGTGTGACTCTCCGCCGGACTACTCCGGCTACTACCTTTTAGGCCAAGGACGGAGTGGATATCGCAACGCCTTGGGCATGCTCTCCTCTCTCTGCACCGGTGGCCCCTACACCATGCCACCTTTTGTAATCCTACCCAAGAACCCAGTGACCACAGCTCTTCCTGAGAGCCCATGCCCTGAGGAAGAATGCTTCTCCGGTGATGGCACCACCCCACAGATCTCACTCCACACCCCTGTGATCGACCCGGGTTTGTATCCGACCATGAAAGTCAAGCATGTGACTCACAACTCAGCTGTGCTGAGTGTGCAAATCCCAGCCCCTTACAGCAAGATGTACACGCTGGCCCAGTTTGAGAACGGTCGGTACAATATCCTCACCAAGCTCTTGAAAAAGAAAGAAGAAATCGAGCTGACCGACCTGGGCCCGAACGAAGACTACACCTACTGCGTGACATCCTCCAACCGAATTGGGCGGTATAACTACACTTGCCTCACCCTCAACCTCAACAAGCAGAACAGGGAAGAGCCAATACCCAGCCCATCAACTGCCACTCACTACATCATGACCATACTGGGCTGCATGTTTGGCATGGTGATTGTCCTAGGGGTGGTCTACTACTGCCTCCGGAAGAGGCGCCACCAGGAAGAGAAGCACAAGCAAGCTGCCATCAACATGAAGAAGACCATCATTGAGCTGAAATATGGGCCAGAGATGGAGACAACCAGCATCTCTCAGCTGTCCCAAGGCCAGATGTTGGGTGGTGAGACCATGACCCGCATCCCTTACCTCCCCTCCGTGGGAGAGGTAGAGCAGTACAAGCTAATTGACAGCAGTGAGACCCCCAAGGCTACCAAGGGCAATTACATGGAAGTGCGGACAGGTGAGCAGCCAGAACGGAGGGACTGCGAGCTCCCCATGCCACCAGACAGCCAAAGCTCCGTAGCAGAGATTTCCACCATCACAAAAGAAGTGGACAAGGTCAACCAGATCATCAACAACTGCATTGATGCCTTGAAGTCAGAATCCACCTCTTTCCAGGGGGTGAAATCAGGCGCAGTGTCTACTGCTGAACCCCAGCTGGTGCTCTTATCTGAACAGATCCCCAGCAAACACAGCTTCCTAGCTCCAGTCTACAAGGAGAGCTACAATCACCCACTCCAGAGGCACCACAGCATGGAAGGGCCCCCCAAACGTTCCAGCACTTCTTCCAGTGGCTCCATCCGGAGCCCCAGGTCCTTCCGCTCCGAGGGCTCTGGCCACAAATCAGAAGCCAAATATATCGAGAAGACATCTCCGACTACCGATACCATCCTCACTGTGACACCGGCAGCTGCTATCTTACGGGCCGAGGCCGAGAAGATCCGACAGTACAGCGAGCACCGCCACTCTTACCCAGGTTCCCATCAGGGAGAGCAACACGACAGTAGCATGGGCGGGCGCAAGCCCTCCATTTTGGAACCTTTGACCCGGCCCCGTCCAAGAGACTTGGCCTACTCTCAGCTCTCCCCCCAGTACCACAACCTGAGCTACACCTCCAGCCCTGAGTACACGTGCAAACCATCCCACAGCATCTGGGAGCGCTTTAAACTGAACCGCAAGCGGCACAAAGATGAGGAGGAGTACATGGCCGCTGGCCACGCCCTGCGCAAAAAGGTCCAGTTTGCCAAAGACGAGGATCTTCACGACATCTTAGACTACTGGAAAGGGGTGTCTGCCCAGCACAAGTCTTGAGTCCTCAGCCTCCTTGTGACTTAACCCTGGACCAAATGAAACAAACCATAAAATCAGCAGCAGCAGCTATTCTTTTTAACCCAGACTTCTCTTTAAAAAGGAAAACAAATAAATAACTTATGAGAATCTACAGTTATTCTATATAATGTATCAGAGAAGAGGGAGAGAGGAAGAGAGAGAGAGAGAGGAGGGAAGGAAGGGAGGAAGGAAGGAAGACAGGTATGAAAATATTGTCTCACAGTTGTGGGCTCTACACCAAATCTGAAGAGTGGGGAAATCCCTTCCCCCACACCAATGCTTAAAAACTGCAGGTGTGGAGGGGGGGAGTTTTCTTTTCTTTTCTTTTTTTAAAAAAAACACAGAAAATCAAATAAAAAGGGAAGGAAGGAAAGAAAGAAATGAGAGAAAAATCAAAGTGCGGGAGAGCCAGGCAGAAAACCAAAGGAGTATGGAGTAACTACCACCACATCGCATGGCTCCTTCTTCTGTGTTCTTTGTGGACTCTGTGTACAGTTATGTCTTCTTCTTCTTCTTCTTCCTTTCAGTAACCAAAAAGGAAAAACTAAACAAAAAAGAGGTAAACCAGGAAAAAAAGTTGCAGAAGGATTTAAAAATATAATTAAAAAATATATATCCTTTGGGCCTTTTGCAAATGGAGTCTTCCAGTTTAGACTATGAATTGCCTGAAGTCCCATTTGTGCAATTTTGATGAGGGTTGTTTTTCTTTTGTTTTTGGTGGAAGGGTCTGTCACAATCTTGCATTGTAAAACAGACGCCGTTCTATTGTACAGAGAGAAAAGAAATTCTATATTTGCAAATGTTTGCTGTATAATGAGAAAGAGAGAAAGAGAAAGGAAAAAATTATTACATCTACTAAAAGAAATATATCTATATATTCACCTGTTTGTACCAGGTTTTAATCATGGATTTTAGAAAAAAGAAGAAAAAAACCTACCGTTGGGCTTGGTTTGAAGTTTTTTGTTTGTTTGGGGGTTTTGGGGGGGGTGGGTGTCTTGATCTGTTGTTCACTGTGGACGGGTGGGGTGTCTTTTGCTTTCGATGAATGTTTGTGACTTCAGTTCTGGTCAATTCCAAGTGCACTGAGAAAAAAAAGACACATTCTATAAGAGAAAAAAAAACACAGAGTTGCTCTCGTTATTCAGGGGTCGAATGGGACACTGCCTTCCAAAACAAGGAAGGGGCCTTGAAGGGTGGAAGGTTTCCTCAGTGCTGTGCCCCAAACTTCCCTGTGTGGGCAAAATGAAAAATACCCATCTTAGAGAGGCTTCCCTGCTTGGGGAAAGCAAGAATAATTCCTCCATGCCTCTTCTCTTGCTACACATGGTTGTTGTTAGTCGTCCCGTACCTTCAAGTCAGAGGAAGCATGACTTGCCCAAAGTCAACCAGTGGGTTTCCATGGCTGTCAGGAATTGAACCCTGGTTTCCCGGAGTCTTATTAAAACACTCAACACCATGCTGGTTCTCCCTTACCTCTCCTCTGTGGGAAAGGTTGAGCTTGAGAGTAGTGGCCCTTTACTTGCAGCCGGGAACATCACCCAAGGAAACCTTCTGCTGTGCTTTCTGCAACCGGACTTGTCTATGGCCTTTTTAGTCATCAGCGCGCTTGCAGAAAGCGCAGGATGAGTCCTTCCTGAATCTTCGTTTGCAAAGAGAAGCCAGAGAGAGAGAGAGAGAGTGAGAGTCAGTTTGCATGAGAACATAAGAAAAACATAAGAAAAGCCCTGCTGGAGTGGACAAAAGATGAGCATTCTCTTACAAGATTAACTAAACTAAGGAAGGGAGTATGCTAAACTTTTCCCTTCCATGATTGTTCTGCTCCCATGAAAAGCCACATGTCTGATGCTGAGAGCCTCTACTATCAAAAGAGGCTCTCCACTTGATTCACATGGGGAGCCTTGGCACATACAAGAGGCTTTCTGCTTCAGGCTCATCACTTTTCACATGAGCAAAGGCAGAATTAGCATACTCCTCTGTTCATAGGTTTAGTTAACTCTATAAGAAAATGGCTGAACAGATCAACATTATAAATGCAGGTGCCCCACCCCCATATCCATGGGGGATAGGTTCCTGGACTTACCGTTTATAAGTGAAATCACAGATAATAGCAAACCTATTAAAATAAAGGACTTCTGTTATGAGCATACCATAGAGTTGCATTGGAAGACCTATAACTTTATCACACTATACTGTCATAGTGCTATTATTCCATTTTATCTGCTCTGGCTGTCTCCTGTGGAATTCTGGGATTTGTAGTTTAGTGAGGACTAAGGCCTCTCTGGCTGAGAATGCTAAATTCCCCTCCCTAAACTGCAAATCCCAGGATTCCACAGGAGGCAGCCATAGCAGTTAAAGTGGAATAATAGCACTATAATAGTGCTATTGTGATACTCCCGCTAGTGATTCCTAGAGAGGACACCTCTCTAGTCATTTTCCAATGCGACTCTATGGTATGTGTGCCTATTTTTTCAGATGTGTATAACTGAAACCATGGATATTGGTTCCACAGACAGTGGGGGGAGTGACCTGGGGGGGTCATACGTTTTTCTCTAGGAAGACTACAAGATGGACATGAATACAACAGCATCTTTCCAGTTGTGTCTCCCTGCAACAACTGGTTTTGAACAACCTTCTGCTTCTGGCAATACTACATGGACATCAAGGCTATTAGCTCTGGCTAGCTACGGTACCTCCTTTATGGATTTGTCAAATCCCCTTTTGAAGCCATTCTCTTCACCAGCTATCATAACACCTTCTTGTAGCAAACTTGACCATTTGCTCACATGCTGTGTGAAGGAACATTTCCTCCAATTTCCCACTACTCATCTCAAGTATTATAGGGGAAGGAGCATGCAATGCAAAACGGAGAACAAACATTGGATTCACCCTTTAAGGTAAGGTACATCAATTGCCAAATGCCACCTTGCGTTACAGAATCAAGCAGAGCACAGTATTGGCAGTAAAAATAAGCCTGTTTTCACTGAGTCATACTATGAAAGGAATTGAAAGGCCCCGATCCAAGCCTGGTCACCCAAACCTCTCCAACACAGACCAACCAGTGCAGTTGCAGTCTGCCTCAAACACAAGATGCCCAGATCCTCAAAGAGTCATTTCAATGGGTAGGACAACCCAAGTATGTCATCTAGAGAAGGCTTAAATTCTTGACCTCACAACAGTAATCAATTAAGACCATTATCCTAAACCAAGGGTGGGCGATTGTGGGAACCTAGGGGGGATGTATTGGACCCCTAGAAAATATGGGATGGTCCCAATGTCCCACAATGCCCTCTGGGTGCTGTGGGGGGGTATTTTGCCACATTTTAAGCCCACCTGGACCATTTTGGGCCTAGGAGACACTGATTTTCAAAACAGGAAGCGACAGGAAGTCACTTCTGGGGACCATCTACATGATGAAAAAATCCAGCAAGAATGCGGGCAGAATACCTTTAGTTTACATGAGCTCCTCCTGGGATTTGCCATATCAAGAAGGAGGGGGGCTGAAAAGTCCACACAGACCGCGCTAACAGCTTTTGCTGTTTCTCGTGATATTTTTTAAAATGTGTGCAAAAATGTGCATAATAGGTCATCTCTACAACCAATTCAAAAAGGGGACACAGTACAGTTAAAAGCTGAATGGTTGGACCTTGGAGGGGGTGGGCTTGCAAGGGAGAGCTTGCGATGCCAGAACCGCCATTGTTGTTTTCACTGGCGTAATCGTTCAGCCAGCAAAGCAGCAGAGCAAAAGTAAGAAGTTTCTTTTAGTATTTATTTATTTATACCCAGCTCTTCAGCCACAAGGCTATCAGAGTGGCTTACAAATTGTTTTAAGCAATAGCAATTTACACATCTATACTGCATTAAGCAGTTTCCAATGTGTGTTAGACAATTGCCCTCACAAGCTGGTTACTCATTTTACCGACCTATGAAAGGATGGAAGGCTGAGTGAACCTTGGAGCCCTCTGGAATCGAACTTGCAACGTGGTGACTTGCAGTACTGGCATTTAACCCCTGCGCCACCAGGGCTCCTTTTTTTAAGTGGAAAAGTGATGAGCTCTTCGGCATCTATCACTTTAAGAAAAAAAAGGGGGGGTGAATGGAGGGAGATTTTCCAGACTCAACTCACTCGTGATAACCTTTTTCCCCCATGGATGTAAACTGCAAAATATTCCATTCAAAGCCTGCTAATGAGCCATGGGCACAAATGGGCACTCCAGTGAAAGGGAGGTAAGGCAATATTTTTTGCTACAAATTCTCCCATGTAGCTGCTCCCCTGGTTTACTTTCCTGGGCCTAAAATGGTCCTGAGGGCCCCCAAAGCATAGCACAAAAGCCCCCCACACCCCTTAGAATTTTTTTAAAAAACTTTTCTTTATCCCTGGAAGGATCTTGGGGGGGGCACATATTCAGCCCTGGGGGCTGCATGTGACCTGAAGCCTGTAATTTTGCCCTGCCCTGTCCTAAATGGTGACCAGTCCCATATATTTTCAACAGCCAGCAAGCTCCAGACCTTCTAGGGCTGGGACTGTACCAGTTCCGAATTCAAGCAGAGGGAGATGTACGCTTCAATGCTCTTTCACAGAATACGACAAATGCTTTGTGTTTTGCAGACAAAGAACACATTGGCGAGACAGCTAGGTCAGACCTCTTTCCCCAGATACACTGGCTGCGTATGCACACTGCACAATTATAGCATTTTAATTGTCATGGCTTCTTGCTGTAGAATTCTGGGAGTTGACATTTGGTGAGGTGCTTAGAATTCTCTGCTGGAGAGCTCTAGCATGCTCATTTGAACTACAGTAGAGAATTCTAAGTATGCTTAATCAAACTACAAAGCTCTGGATTCCAAGGGATGGAGCCGTGGAAGTTAAAAGTGGTATGACCATAGAACCACAGAATCACAGAGTTGGAAGAGACCACAAGGGCCATCTAATCCAACCCCCTGCCCTGCAGAAATACATAACCAAAGCACTCCCAAAAGGAAACTGCTATAATTGGGCAGTGTGGGTGTATGCTAAAGGACCATTCAAAAACATTGCCGCTGCCTGTATTCTTAGTGGTACAGCTCCAAACATATTTCTACCATGTTTTATTTCCCCAAACTGGGCATCCATAGAGCCTTCCAAAAAACTCCTTCAAACTTAATATAGTGATGATCCCACACAACCAGCACTACCTGGCAGCAGCTGAGCAAGTCTTCTCCTCCTTCTGCCCTTCCTTCAAAACCAAAGGGAGCCTGGTTTTCTTTTTACATAAATCTCATTCACAATCACAATCTGTGTGTCACAAATTTCAGTGCAAATATAATCTAGACCAGCCTTTCTCAACCTTTTTATCCTGGTAGAACCCTTGAAAGAATTTTCAGGTCTCTGGGGACTCCGGCCTAAAGATTATTATATCTACAACTTAAAAAATGTTGGTTTTTTTTCAATCTCAATATCTTGCGGAACCCCTAGCAACCTCTCGTGGAGCCCTAAGTTCCAGGGAACCCTGCTTGAGAAACCCTGATCTAGATACACTTCCCACTCATCAGTTCTTGACCTGTCTACAGAGGACAGGGTCAATGATCTGACAGAGAAGGACTTTTTGAATGCTTAAATGGAAGCCAGAAAGAAGAATAAGAGCAATCTATGTTTTCTCTGCTTTTGCTTTTAGGGCAGTGTATATGAAATTAGGCCCCCATTTTGCCTTCACAATAATCCTACAATCCTGTGAAGCAGTGGGAGAGAGGGTGAAAGCCTCTGGGTCAGTTTCACAGCTAAAGCAGGAACTTGAACCAGCTCTCGCTGGTCCAGCACTCCCTTCTGTCTTTTCTTCCAGTTCCTTCACTCTTTTTCATAAGGTTTGCTTTTTTATGACCTCTTATCTTCTTTTCTGATAAGGCAACAGCTACAACCTTTGTTTCATCAAGAGAAAACGATGACAATTAAGGAGGATTACCAACTTGTGATGGAACAATTTCTAGCTCAGAGGACAAGTTCAGCTAGCAAACTCAGGATGTCTAAAGCCTATTAACCTCCAGGGTTCATTCTGATTTGAGTCCATATTCCTTTGACATTCCTAGTTTGCCTCAATGGGAAGTCTTAACCTTTGCACACAACACCTAACAATTAGGTTCCCCCCGCCCCCAAGGCAGTGGTTTCCAAACTTTGGTCCTCCTGATGTTTTGGACTTCAGTTCCCAGAATTCCTGACTGTTGGCCAAGCTAGCTGGGGTGTTCAAGTCCAAAACACCTCGAGGACCAAAGGTTGGGAACCACTGCCCTAAGGATTGCCAACCAGCCAGCACTGAGCCTGTCCAATTCAAAAAGCTGTTTCCTGTCACACAGACCAGTACTGAAAAGCTAGTCAGGTCCTGATCACACCAAACACCCACCCATAATGCACCAGGCTGTGATCTGGCTTTTCATAGAATCATAGAATTGCAGAGTTGGAAGAGACCACGAGGGCCATCCAGTCCAACCCCCTGCCATGCAGGAAATCGTGATCAAAGCATCCCTGACAGATGGCCATCCAGCCTCTGTTTAAAGACCTCCAAGGAAGGAGACCCCACCACACTCCTTCTGTCCTCCTGGAATGACCCAAAGCATTACCTGACTTTACCAAAGCTCCACACACACCTGGCTTACATCTGGCAATGGTTTGCTCTGAGAGATGCCATTTTAATTTCCCACCATCAGCTCCTAACACAGTATCATTCTGGGGCACTTAGGAATGGATTCACACTTTTCAAGTAGGGGGAAGAACACACATTAGCAGTAGCTGCCCAAAGGTTGGGAAAGTTACCTTTTGCAATGCAACGTCCAGAATTCCAGAGCTATGCTGGCTCATATACTGTGGGACTTATAGTCCAAAATGTAACTTCTCCAGCCTCTGGGGGGAGCTGCCTAAAGAAGTGACATGTGGCGGTTGGGCTAGACCCACCTCTCTTTATTTGGCATCCACCCCATGGGCCAGCCCAGAGCGAGCCAAGAATTTTGAAATTAAAATATCCAGCAACCCGAGTTGAGCCTGACAACAAAACAATAGATGCACACATCCTGCTTACCCCAAGGCTGTCCTGTCGCTAAGCAACCCATAATAACATGAAGGGCCCGCATATGCCCAAGTGTGTTCCGTCCAGCTGCTTCCTCCACTCAGCTTGTGGGTTGTTGTTTTGTCTTTTCTTCCAGGGCAGACCCAGTGGATGCCCAGATTCACCAGCCCTGCACTCCTCTGCTCTCACTGCCATCCCTCAAAGCGGTTTTGACAAGCATTCCTGCAAAAGGTTACATCTTTTCCGAAGGGGGAAGCAAAGAGATCCGGAGTAGGCTGATGGAATGGAAGGAAGGAAGGGTTCGCTCGCTCAAGTTTTATCCCCGGCTCCAGCAGTTATTTGTGTAGACAAGAAGCTATTAACAAGGCTTCATTATGAACGACAGGCTATTTCCTCCGGAAAATATCCACTCAGCATAAATAAAAGGCAGGTTTCATCCATTCCCCAGCTCAACCCCACCTTGTGGTGCCCGTAAGCTCACTCCTTGACACAGCTTTCTACAGCACGGCCCCTGCGCCAAGGTCACCAAGGCTGAGAGAACCTCAGGGGTGTAGCTATCAGGGAGCAAGGTAAAGACATTGCCCCTCCAAATAAGACTTCCTCCCTGCCTCCCATCAATCTCCCCTTCATGCCCCAAAGAGTGAGACGTTGAAAATCATTCCCATCTAGAACTCTTCTACTTACCGTCTTTGCCTTCCCATGATCACTGGGCCTGACCCTTTCCATGGGATGCCTGAACTCTACAGTGGGCCCTTGGCATCCATTGGGGTTTGGTTCCAGGACACCCCCCACCCCATGGATACCAAAATCCGTGGATGCTCTAGTCCCATTATATACGTACAATGGTGTAGTAAAATGGTGTCTCTTATATAAACTGGCAAAATCAAGGTTTGCTTCTTGGAATTTATTTATCTATTTATGGAATATTTTTCAAGGATGGTGGAATCCGTGGATGCCAAATCCATGGATACAGAGGGCTAACTGTATTTCTAAATGCCCAGCTGAAATTTTAAGATACTGCAGTGCTAGAAATTGGGGACTGAAAGAAAATGTCATTTGGAGGGGAGCAGAATTCTTATTGGGTTGGGGGGGACAATGCTTTCATCCTGCCCCCAGCTATACTCCTCTTTCCCACCTCCAGTTCTGGATCATGTCGAAATAAATGTTTCATCAATTCCCTCCTCCTTCCCTGCCTGTGTACCTTGTTCAGGGTTTTATCAGGCCAATTTTAAGGAAATATTTCAAATGTGATAACAATTTCAGTCCCAATATATACTTTTCACCAACAATACAACAAACTGTATACTAAATTTGACACCCATGCTCCTTCCCCTAAGTTCCATGCATCCAACGAGGTGTTGGTGCAGGACTTGATTGCAGGGACTCTTCTGCGTGTGCTGTTCAGTAGTACAGGTTGAATATGTGATTTCTATGCAGAAATTCCTATCCCCCCCCCCAAAATGAGATTCCTATGCAGAAAACAAATTTTCTTGCACAGAAAACTCACCACCCCACACACACACACAAAAAAATCCATGTATTTTTCTTTGCAGAATAATTCCTCCACAACTGTCTGGGATATTCATATAGGAGAATAGAATCATAGAATCATAGAATTGCAGAGTTGGAAGAGACCACGAGGGCCATCCAGTCCAACCCCCCTGCCACGCAGGAAATCTTGATCAAAGCATCCCCAACAGATGGCAATCCAGCCTCTGTTTAAGGACCTCCAAGGAAGGAGACCCCACCACGCTCCGAGGAATATTTGTTTTCTCCTGCAGAGGGGACAAAAACTACTTTAGAATCATAGAAGGGACCACAAGGGCCATCTAGTCCAACCCGCTGCCATGCAGGAACACACAACTAAATCACTCCTGAAAGATGCCTATCCAACCTATGTTTAAAGACCTCCAAAGAGGGAGAGTCCATTACCCTCCAGGGCAGCCCATTCCACAGTCGAACAGCTCTTACAGTCAAGAAGTTCTTCCTAATTCTAATTATTCATCCTCACATCCATACAAAATAGTTGAGGATTTACATTCCTCATTCTGACCACAAGTTCTACATGTACTCTGTTGAGGAGGTGTTAAAAGGAGAGGTATTCTCAAAGATGATACCTTAAGGTAGTATTCCTGTATGACTGAAGAGCAAGACAGATGACAATAGGGCTCATTAACACTACAGAATTATAGCACTATTATTCCATTTTAATTGCTGTGATTGTGTCTTCTGGGATCCTGGGATTTCCAGCTTGGAGAGGGAGATTTAGAATGCTCAGCCAGAGAGCTCCTCTTGTTCCCCATCAAACTATAAATCCCAGGACTCCATAGGATAGAACCTGGCAGTTAAAGTGGAACTATAGTGCTATAATTCTGTAGTGTGAATGGGTGCATTAGCCAACCCACAGCCTATCAGCTTCACTGTCCCTTTTGTCCAATAGTGCTAGTGCCATGGTAGGAAACATGTTCAGGACTGCAAGTCCTACCAGGCCTAAGTAATGGTGAGGGATGTTGGGAGCTACATCTGGAAAGTTGCATGCTTCCTACCCCTGGACTAATGGTTTGCTTTAGCAGGGCTGGGAATGAGCAGCCTTCTGGGTCTTGGACTGCAACTCACATCACCTCCTGCCAGCAATGCCAGTGTGATGTAGTGATTACAATGCTGGACTAGGAGATGGAAGATCCAGGTTTCAAGACCCCCACTGAGTTGTGGGGTCCATTTTATTTTTAATGTTTATACCCACCCATATTACAAAAGCTCTGGGAAGCTTATAATAGTTAACAATTTGAACAATATAAAATATTTGTTGTTGTGTGACTCCAAGTTGTTGCTGACTTATGGTGACCCTACGGTGTGAAGAGATTCGAATCCTGTCTCAAGTCATAGTCGAACACTCAAACAACAACACCACACTGGCTCCACACATATAGGTATATAATGTAGGACTATCAAAATGTAAATTAATGAAAACATACATTCCAAACACATATTAAACAACTGAATCATTTAAAAAGTTAAGAGTTAAAACAATATAAAACCGTGTATGTATATAAACAGGAGGAAATCAATAAGTCCCAAAGGCCAAGTTAAATTTGGCACCAGAATGAAGCCAAGATTGGTGCCAATTGGGCCTCCAAGGGGAGAGTATTTCAACACCAGGGTGCCACTGTTGAGAAGGCCTCGTCCCACAACCTCACAGAGTGTATTGCTCTCACTGGTGGGATACAGACCTAAATCTTGGGGCAGGTGTCTACAGGGAGAGGCACTCCTTCAAATATTAAGGTCTTAAACCATTTAGGGCTTTAAATGCCATTGTTACCCCCATCATTCTCCCTCAGCCTGACCTACCTCACAGGGCTGTTGTGAGGATTAAACAGGAAAGCCATGCACACTGGCTTGAGCTCTCTGGAAAAAAAATGAGATGGAAATTTATCCAAAAAGCAAACACTGCCAATGGCGAACCAGCCTACCTAACAGGGCTGTTGTAAGCTGAACAAGTAGGCCTGAATCCCTCCAAAGTACTACATCAATCCCAGGTCTCTTAACCAATTATTTCAATTATTTCTTACCATATCACTTTTCTTCACTGTAACTGATCACCGCTGCCACAGCTTAAACATTCTCTGCCTCAAACCTCCTAAAATCATTTCCTCTATTTAATCAGTTGAATAAAGACACCGGCAGGGGGGTGGAGTACAGAAGCTGTTATTACTGTGAACAGCAAGACGAGTGGATGTCAAAAGGATGCCCACGCTTTCATATCCACGCTTTAAGAGTGAGATGCCAGTGGAGGGCAACGCTAAAAACAAGCCGCAGACGCAGCCTGAGTTAGGAATTAAACGCAGGTCTACTAAAGGTCAGCCAGGAGGTCTTCAGGCAAAGAGAGAAAGAGATAAAGAGAAGGAGGAATAGTACTGAAGAAGCTCAAAGCTCTAGGAAAATGCAGCTGCCTGTACAACTTCATGGGAGAGGCTTTGTTCCCCGTCAATTGTTTGTGGATCTAGCTGACAGTGAAGAAATAGTTATCCAAGAAATTCCCCCACATGGTGTACAATGGACCAGCCAGCTTCCTAGATTAGCCTGTGGTTAAAAGGGTACACGGCTGAAACTTTCCAGCCGATGCACAGTGGGGAAAAGCAGAGCTTGAAAAATGCTGAGGGAGTCTGAGACTTGTAACGCCAAAGGGAACGTCCACAAGGAAAGGTACATAGCTAAAACAACTAACACATCCTGTTAGGCATTTATGTCATCAGAATGGGAATTACGAACAGGTAGAGGTGAATTGCAACATTGCACAAGGCTCATATTGTGAGGAAGGGAGCAGAAACATAGCTATGTCTTTGGGACCAGTGCACAAATAGCAGCAGCACTGGGGCCATTGTACTATGAGTCCCATTGCACCATGGGCGTTGTGAATGCTTTGGGACCCGTTGCACAACAGGAACTCCCCTCGTGCAACAGGAAAACATGCATCATCACAATTCACTGGAGGGGCTACATGTCCTATTAGGGATGCAGCTATAACATCATAAAGTTACAAATCATAGAATCTGAGAGATGGAAGAGACCACAGGGGCCATCCAATCCAACCCTCTGCCATGCAGGAATACACAATCAAAGCACTCCCAACAGATGGCCATTCAGCCTCTGTTTAAAAACTTACAAAGAAGGAGACTCCAGCACATTCCAAGGCAGCACATTCCACTGCCAAATCGCTCTTATTGTCAGGAAGTTCTTCCTAATGTTTAGGTGGAATCTCCTTTCCTATAGTTTGAGTCCACTGCTCCTTGTCCTAGTCTCTGGAGCAGCAGAAAAAAAGCTTGCTCCATCCTCAGTATGACGTCCCTTCAAATATTTAAACATGGCTATCATGTTTAAAGACCTTGGAGGTCTTTAAACAGAGGCTGGATGGCCATCTGTTAGGGTGCTTTGATCGTGATTTCCTGCATGGCAGGTGGTTGGACTGGATGGCCCTTGTGGTCTCTTCCAACTCTACAATTCTATGATTCTATGATTCTATGATTCTATGTCACCTCTTAATCTTTTCTTCTCCAGGCTAAACATACCCGCTCCCTAAGCCACTCCTCCTAGGGCACAGGGCATAAATCATAGCCTTGGCCACAGTATCTCATCCATATGCCTCCCCCCCTCCCACAATCAAGGGCCAAGATCACTAAGGAGTATGTGGGACTGGATACAACTGATGTAGGTTAAATGATGAACAGTCTGGAGAGAGGGATGTTCTTCTTCTCTCATAGTTCTAGAATTCAGAGTTGCCCAAGAGACAGCCATTTCTAACTGGATGGAAAGGAGACAGAGGGAGTGAAACAGGTTCACACAAGAGGCACTGAAGTTATGGAACTTTTTACTACAAGTGGCTGTTATGTGCCTTCAAGTTGTTTCCAACTTATGGCGACCCTATGGTGACTCTATCACAGGGTTTTCTTGGCAAGATGTGTTCAGAGGAGGTTTGCCATTGCCTTCTTCTGAGGCTGAGAGAGAGTGACTTGCCCAAGGTCACCTACTGCATTTTCATGTCCAAATGGGGATTCGAACCCTGTTCTCCAGAGTAATAGTCCAATACTCAAATCACTACACTACACTGGAAAAGCAGGAAAAAGCAGAGATTCACAATGGGAGCATTAAAGCAGAGCTTGGGAAAGTTCCTTTTTGGGTTACACATCCCAGAATGCCCCAGACACCATGGTTTGGTCAGGCTGGCAATTCTGGGACTTGTAATCCAAAAAAGAACTTTCCCAAGCTGTTGGGTGTGAAAGAAAGCAGTACTGCTTTGTGAAAGGTGTACCACCAAAAGAAACTCACAGCCAGATGACGTGTTGAGGATGGGAACTAGCTATATGGCTTTAAAAGATGACTGAAACGCTAATTGAGACAAGAAGATCGATATCTATGTTTGTATTAATTTATTTTAATGCACATACAACCTTAGTTCTGCTTGTGGGGCAGTGACAAGTGGTGCACACCATAAAGAAATACAACACAGCTACTGCATTAGTCAACTTAAACATCAGTGAAACAGCATAATCTAATGCAGGGTTCACACAATTTATTACTGCTGTCCTGCCTCACTCCCTAGATAATGGAGTGGACCCTCCATGATGTGAAGCAGTCTACCACCAAACACTAGGTTGCTGAGAAACCGCAATGATTGCTTTCCAACTTCCAACTTTCTATATAGTTGTAGAGTAGTGCAGTTTGTATTGTATTTTATGTTTGTTTTTCTTTTATATAACCTAGTTACTATGTGTGTTTTCTTTTTGTCAGAGACATTCAATTTTTAGTGTATGTGGAATTTTAATAAAAAGGACTATATTCAAAATGATTGCTTTATATTTGAGACTGGAAGCTTCCTAGAGGCATTTGGTTGACCATTATGGGATGAGGAATTTGAACAAGGAACTTGATGTCTGAACAAGGCATGGTGCTAGGACCAAAAGAGGAACATTTAGGAGGGAGAGAGGAGAAGGAATAATCTCCAGGCCAGCTGCAGGAATAACCAAGCTGGCCTCAGCTCAGAGAATGGGCTGGCTGGCCCAGTCCCATGAAAGCAAAGATCAAGGAGAGTAATTTATGGCTGGACGCAGTGCGCTGCTCCTATTTTTAGCCTTCAGCACCAGTTTGGAAACCCAGCTCGGAATCTATTAACATTTCTGAGGGCTCCTTAGATAAAGTAGGGAAAACAAGCCCATAATTTCCAAATGATCCTCCTCAGTGGAAGCCCAATTTGTTCTACTGCTGTTAATGTAACCTTTCGGAGCTCTGTTGCCCTGGGTGAACCTGCATATGGGTGGCAGCACATCTTATGGAGGCTCACAGCCCTTTCCCACTACGTATTTATAGTGCTATGATTCCTCTTTAACTGCCACAATGACAACCTAAGAAATCTTGGGATTTGCGGTTTAGGGAGAGCATCTGGAATTCCCAGCCAGGGTGCTCTAGTGCTTCCCCAAACAACAAACCCCAGGATTCCAGCTCCCAGCCTCTGAAGCTTCGTGACCTCTGCCCTCTCCTCATCATTCCAGCCTATATTAAGTCCTTTGAATACTTGAAAATACTATATAGTTGTTTTATACTACTGCTGGTGCTAGTATTGCTAAATAACAGCAGCAGCAACAATACAATAATCAGTAATTTCAGAGAGATATTATTACTCTTTGTATTTATTTTATTCATTTGCATCCTGCCTTTCCCCCCAAATATTGGGACTCAAGGCGGCTTAGAAAACATTAAAACCAGTATAGTTGAACTGGATGGAGGATTATGGAAGCTGTAATTCCCCAAGGAACTTTTCCAAGCCCTGCATATGCTAAAGCAGACCATTCATCCACCAAGCCCAGTGCTCTTTACTCAAGCCTTCTGCAACCTGGCACCTTCCAGGTGCATAGTACTGCTATTCCCATTGTCCCCCAGCATGGTCAATCATAGTTCCAGTCCATCCCATTTGAAGGCAGAGGGAAAACTGGTCTAGTTTAAGGTTCTCTTAAGGCCTGAGAAACATCTTTCCTGGATCTATGTACAGATGGTAGAAACTGAATTAAAACTGGCACCATCTGTATGCAATATGTGTACTCAACCAAGAGTTCTGCCCTCTTGAGATCCAGTTGAAGGAGAAATGTTGGTTTCTCTGGGCTTTGGGGGCCATGCTGAGCCAGAGAAGAGAGCTGGGGTTATCTTTCACTCCACACTGCAGCATACCCTCCAATTTGGCAGGGGCATTCCCAAATTATCCTCTGTCATCCACGTCTTCACCTGCTTTTAAAAAGTCCCAGTTTCCCTCCCTTCCTCCTGCTTTCTCCCTTTCCCCTGAGCTTCCATCAGTTGCTACAAACTGAGTTCAAAGTGCAAAAGTAGTTTGCATTCCAATTTGGGTCCCAAGGGATGCTGGAACACATAAAAACCTCAGCTTCACTAGCATCATCCTTGGAGTACAGAGTGTCTCACATTCCCAAGGTGTGAAGGGTTATTTTGTGGGGTGGAGGGGAAGGGACAAGATTACAGAGCTGCCCTTTCAGAGCCTGACACTTTACCCTTTTCAAAAGAGAGGGAATGGGAACAAACAGTTGCCTTAAAGGCAGGATGGCAGGAAGGAGGAAGAGGAGGAGGAGGAGGAGAAAATAGTGTAAGGACGGAGGCAATTTAGCTTCCAGACAAGCAAAGCACTGTTCAAAAGTCTCTTGTTAAGCGGCAAAAATTATGAAGCAAATGCCAAGGGAGAGATGGGACCTTTCTAGGTCAAGGTACATCTTGTGCCTGCCAAGAAGAGACCCAGATGGGCTTTCGTTTTATAAGGATCAAGCCTGGCGATGGATAGGGGAGGGGGAGGAATGATAGAATCATAGAGTTGGAAGAGATCGCATGGGCCATCCAATCCAACCCGCTGCCATACAGAAATACACAATCAAAGGAGGAAGAAGAGGCGGGCATGAGGTGAAAACTAGGGGAAAGAGCTGCACAAGAAGCCGGCCAGGCAGTGTTTGTAAAAGAGAAAGCCAGCTTTCTTTGCTCTGGACGGCCAGCTAAGAACTGGCAATGCTGAGATGCATTGTTTACTGAGGTTCACTTTGTTAACTGGCTGTGTTCTTGGGGGTCTGGTCCTACCATTGGCCAGAAAAAAGGCATCCACCCTGGGCAGCTGATTTGGGATGTCCTGAAAAGAGAGCAAATTGTGATTTAATTTGTTATTATCAGGATGCCAGGGATAGGGAAAGGAGTTTGTGGGATTTTCAGTGCTGGCTGGATTTAGAGACTATGCCTGTCTTGGCTCTGGTGGAACACGCTACTCTGCCTCAGATAGCAAAATGTGTCAGGTCAGCCCTGCATTTCTGGAAGACATTAACATAGCTGGGAGCAAGACTTAAATCAAAAGCCAAGGGAGGGAGCTAAATACAGCCAGCCCTCCGTATCCACAGATTCTTTATCCACAGATTCAACCATCCACAGCTTGAAAATATTTTTTAAAAAATAATTCAGGAATCAAACCTTGATTTTGCCATTTTATAGAAGGGACACCATTTTACTACACCATTGTATATAATGGGACTTGGGCATCCATGGAGTCCAGTATCCACGGGGGGGGGGGGTGTCCTGGAATCAAGCCCCAGAAGATACCAAGGGCCCACTGTATTAAAATGTGCCCTCCTAGGATATGTAACATTTTCCTCTCCCCTCTGGCCATTCACTCACAAGGTGGGGCAACTCCAAGTCAAATGATTCCAGGAGTTGGGAGTCCAAGGTAAGGCTGTCATTTAAAAAGTAACTTTTGCAACATCTGGGACAAAAACATAGCTGAGGTGGCCAGCAAGGCTTAATAGGCAAAGTTAACAGGTGTGCAGGTGAATATACGAAACAAATACAGACATCATTTAACAAAGCCTCTGGCAAAGAAGCTTCATTTTACATCTCTTTATGCTCAATCCAACCCCCTTCTCCTCCTTGTCCTCTGTTTAGCTGGAAGGTATTTTTTTAGTATCATCAGCACTGGAAGGATGGTAAAGGAGTGCTATAGGAACACCAGCTTTCAGTGATGGGTTGCAGCAGTGTGTCTGCCATAAACCATGCAATAAAGCTTGAGCTGGAAAAGAATGAGATTCTGCTGTAGATGATGTTGCTATAGCTGTGTGGGTCTACCTACAACACACAAGGTAAGCAAAAGCTGCCTCCAGAATCCCTCCCTGATCTCTCATGAAAGGCAAAACAGAAAAAAGGGGAAAGCAAATAAGCCGGCCTCAACAGGTTCCACACACCCCCTCTCCAGCATGCTAAAAAACATAGGGCTCATCTACACAACAAAATAAATAAATAAATAAATAAATAAAATCCGGCAAGAATGCGGGCAGACTACTTTTAGTTTACATGAGCTCCTGCCAGGATTCGCCATATTCAGAAGGAGGGGGACTGAAAACTCCACATAGACTGCAATAACAGCTTTTGCTGCTTCTTGCAATCTTTTTTTAAAAGTGTGCGAAAATGCGCATAATTGGTCATCTGTACAACCGATTCGAAAAGGGGACACAGCACAGTTGAAAGCTGATTGGTCAGACCTCAGAGGGAGCGGGCTTGCAAGGGAGGGCTTGCAATGCCGGAGCAGCTACCGTTGCTGATATTGCCAGCACTATCGTTCGGCCGGCAAAGCAAAAGCAGGTTATGTTAAGTGGAAAACAGCTCTTCCGCAACTGTCACTTGAAGAGAAAAAAAGCAGTGTTGAACAGAGGGAGATTTTCTCGACTGTGTAGCTGCTCCCATAGATCTGTAAGTTTGGCTATGAAAGTGGAAATCACAAGAAAATAAAGAGGCTGGTGAAAGAAAGGGGGGGGGGAATCACCCCAGGATCCATTTTGGAAGAAGCCTTCCAATAGTCCTAGAAGGTTTTAAAAATTGTTTACTCATACAAGGATTACCTAACCTGGTTGTTTCATTTCACATTGTTGGTTTTGAATAAAGAGCTTTCTGAGACGCATTGAACTGCTCTTCTTTTCTGTGATGTAGGAACCTATCCCTGTTCTTTCCATGTGGTTTCTCCCTCTGGTATCAACTTTTCTGTTAAAGAAGTCATGCCCAGGAACACATCTGCTTCATTAACTGAGATATATCTGTAATTTTCCTCAAGGAAGTGGTAGCGTTAGAAAACATAAAAGTGGGGCGGGGGGCAGTGTCACAGCCTTCTGCATGGCAGGTTTCTGGTTATCCTGCATGGTACAAATCCCTGAAAAGGAACTTGATAAAAGTCTAAGTCAAGGTGGGAATTGTGTGACTCCCCAGCTGTTATGAAGAGCCAATGTGGTGCAGTAGTCTGAGTGTTGGACTAGAACACTCAGAGGCCACGGTTCAAATCCCCTACTCAGCCTCGGAAGCCTACTGAGCAACCTTTGGCGAGTCACTTTCTCTCATCCTCAGAGGCAGGCCATGGAGAACATCCTCTAAATAAATCTTGCTAAGAAAACCCTTTGTTAACTACTGTCAAGTTGACTTTAACCTATAGTGACACAATGAATGAGAGACCTCCACATCACCCTATCATCACCAGCCGTGCTCAGGTCTTTCAGGTATATATATATATATATATATATATATATATTATATATATAATTTCAGAGGCTTGAGAAATGCTGTTTGTTTGGATTACAACTTCCAGAATCCCCCACCAACTCTCATGGCATTCTGGGAGCTGTAGTCCAAAGCAAGCAACAGCTCTTGAGTTTTATTGCTTTCAAGTGGCTTTAGCCAGCCTGAGTCGTATGTAAGCATGAGAAATGTGGACTAAAGGTTTTTTGATGAAATAAATAAATGAACAAAAATAGGGTGATAGCCACTAGATCTTTTGGGGGGAAAATGAGGGTTGCCTCATGTCGTGCTCTTCCCTTACCCCTCCCCACTGCCATACATATTTTCTCTAGTTCCTACAGATTGCCTCTCCATCTCCAAGTTTAAATGCATGGCGCAGTGGTTTGAGCATTGGGTTCAAATTCCCGCTCAGCCATGTAAACTCACTGGATGACCTTGGACAAGTCCCTGCTCTCAGCCTCAGAGGAAAGCAGTGTCAAACTGATTCTGAATAAATCTTGACAAGCAAACCCTGCAATAGGATCACCATAAGTCAGAACTGATTGGAAGGTAGACAACAACAATACAATGTATTGATGACAGTCAGTGTGATGTAGTGATTTCAGTGTCAGAGTAGGACTTCAGGACTGCAGAGCTAGAATAATAATAATAATAATAATAATAATAATTTATATACCGCCCTTTGGTAATCCAATCAGGGCGGTAGAATCCCTACTCAGTCACAGAAACCCACTGGGTGATCTTGAGCACGTCCCACTCTCACAGTCTTGGAAAACCTTCTCTGGGTAAATCTTTCTAAAATCTTTCCATCCGTAAGTCAGATGGCCTTGTCTATATGAAGCAATTTTCACAGATCGCAAGCCTGTGAAACTATCCGCGTTTGCTGTGCAAACAGGTATGCCTGCGAATCAATATGGTGGCCGCAAGTGAATTACTTGCTTTTTTACTTGCCTCAATTTGCTGCCGCCAAACATTTAAAAAAAAAACACCAACCCAATATGTGATAGAGTGATATTTTGCCTTAACAAAAAAAGCAAAACAAAAAACAAAAAACAAAAAAACAACAACAAAAAAACAAAAATCACAACCAAACACAATACCCTGTTTTACCGCCTTAGGACTTGCTCACCAAAGCTGCTTCAGAGACTGGAACACGGAGCAATGGATGCAAGCTCCAGGAACAGAGATTCCACCTCAACATTAGGAGGAACTTTTTGACAGTAAGAGCTGTTCAGCAGTGGAACACCTCCCTCGGAGCATGGTGGGGTCTCCTTCCTTGGAGGTTTTTAAACAGAGGCTGGATGGTCATCTGTCGGGGATGCTTTGATCGTGATTTCCTGCATGGCAGGGGGTTGGACTGGATGGCCCTCGTGGTCTCTTCCAACTCTACAATTCTATGATTCTACGAAGTATTTGAAGCGGTGTCACATTGAGGATGAAGCAAGCTTGTTTTCTGCTGCTCCAAAGACTAGAACACAGAGCAATGGATGCAAGCTCCAGGAAGAGAGATTCTACCTCAACATTAGGAGGAACTTTCTGACAGTAAGAGCTGTTTGGCAGTGGACCACACTCCCTCAGAGCGTAGTGGGGTCTCCTTCCTTGGAGGTCTTTAAACAGAGGCTGGATGGCCATCTGTCGGGGATGCTTTGATCGTGATTTCCTGCATGGCAGGGGGTTGGACTGGATGGCCCTCGTGGTCTCTTCCAACTCTACAATTCTATGATTCTACGAAGTATTTGAAGCGGTGTCACATTGAGGATGAAGCAAGCTTGTTTTCTGCTGCTCCAAAGACTAGAACACAGAGCAATGGATGCAAGCTCCAGGAAGAGAGATTCTACCTCAACATTAGGAGGAACTTTCTGACAGTAAGAGCTGTTTGGCAGTGGACCACACTCCCTCAGAGCGTAGTGGGGTCTCCTTCCTTGGAGGTCTTTAAACAGAGGCTGGATGGCCATCTGTCGGGAATGCCTTGATCGTGATTTCCTGCATGGCAGGGGGTTGGACTGGATGGCCCTCATGGTCTCTTCCAACTCTGCAATTCTATGATTCTAAGGTGAAAAACCAACATGGTGGTTCCAGGCACTTGCCTTGTTGACAAGCTCCACCCCCGCAGTTGTCCAACCAATCAGCTTTCAGATTCCATTTGTCTGGGAAAGTGAATCAATTTGCGTTGCTTGTCCCTACAAGCAGGAATGTGCATCCCCCCTGCTGTTTTTAAAAACCTCCAGGGAAGGCCGCAAAGGCTTTTCCCGTGGAGTATATGGAGTTTTGGCTCCCCTCCTTCCGAATATGGTGACACAAAGCAGAATCCCATTAAGACATATAGCATTCTCCTCACATTCTGTGAGGAGTATTTTCGTCATTTAGTCAACCCCAGAGGTGACTTGAAGGCATGTAAGATCCACCGCTACCAGATGTGGGATTGCAACTAACATGTAGATTCTTAATTGTAGAGGTTGCTCATTTCCTGTGACTGGCCTAAATCCATTTGAGTCCCAATTAGAACAGATCTATTGATTCAATGGGAACTTGTTCAGTGAACACTTTTAGAAGGTCCATTATCTCAGAGGATCTCTTCTAGGTGGGACTAGCAATTACATGTAGGCCAAGGTCTCTGACAGCATGTTATCTCTACTTAGAATTGACCGAGCTAAACAGTACCTGCTCCCAGATTGCCACCAAAGGTATGAGGAGAATATTCTGCCATTGGTAACTTGGAAACATTACAACAGCCTCCCCTGACTTTGCACTCTCACACTGTGTTGGACTACAGCTCTCATCATTCCCAGACATCACACAGACACATGCTAGCCATCTTGGCTGGGGATAATAAAAACTACATTCCTACACATCTGAAAGTTACAGGGTTGGGGAAGACTATTACAGGTTAATATACATTACAAACACTGAATGAAAAAGAAAATGTAAATGTGTACCAATATATTACATTCATAACTTCTGAAATAAGAGTAGCACTGAATTCAAAGCACTTTAAGGATAATATACTCAAAGGATTGGCATCTCCATAGCAACATTTTGTGGTCGGTATTTCAATATTATAAAAATCTAGACCAAATTTTCATAATAGAGCTCAAGGTTACTAGCTTTCGAGAACAGGCTTAGATCGGACAAAAGATCAGACAATAGGAACATGGTTGGATCAAACTAACCTAGGCCAGGATCTAGTTAATTGCATGTCTTTAGGAAGCCCACAAGCAGGACGTGGGGTCAACCACATGGCCCAAATGGTATTCAGTGGTATACTGCCTCAAAAGCTATGGGATTTATTTAGGCACTGCAGCCACTGGCCATTCCCAGATTCAACCTCCATGGTTTTTGCCACCGATCAAGATATTTTTCTGCTGAGGCAGAACAGCCAATAATGTTCCACCCAGTTAAAATACATACAAATATGACTGATTCTTCCCATATCAAACAAACAGCAAATGTGAAGTTGAAGGCCTACATGGCCAGCATCCATAGGTTTTTTTTTGTGGTTTTTTTCCAGGCTGTGAGGCCATGTTCTAGAAGAGTTTATTCCTGATGTTTTGCCTGCATCTGTGGTTGGCATCTTCAGAGAATGGTGGTGTGGGGAGTTTATACATTGTGAGTCCCTGTTGAAGAGGTTTAGTATGAAAATTTATGTATTCAGTTGTTGGATGTTCAATTCTTAGGATGGGAGGATATGCCATCTTCCCATCCTCATTGATTAATTTGTACCCTCCAACTGCCCCCATTTGGCAAGGGGGACAGTTAATTGCCTGCTGGGAAGCCCCCTGTCTGCTGGGAAGCCCCCTGTCCCTGGGTGAAGTTCATTTGAATGTGTTGAGCTTTGATTCTACTGTTCTTCAAAACTGGGAGCCAGATTTTGTTTACTTTTAAGGTTTCTTCTTTCCTGTTGAAGTTGTCCAGGTGTTTGTGGATTTCAACAGCTTCTCTGTGCATTCTGTCATGATAGTTGTTGGCCTGGTCTAGAATTTCTTTGTTTTCAAATAGCATTTTGTGTCCAGGTTGGTTTATCACATGTTCTGCTACTGCTGATTTTTCTGGCTGACCCAGTCTGCAGTGTCTCTCATGTTCCTTAGTTCGTGTTTGCACACTGCATTTACTGGTCCCTATGTAAACTTGTCCACAGCTGCATGGTATGTGGTAAACACCTGCAGGTGTGAGGGGGTCTCTCTTGTCCTTCGCTGAGTGTAGCATTTCTTGGACTTCCTTGGTTGGTCTGTAGATTGTTTGGAGGTTGTGTTTCCTCATCAGTTTTCCTATTCTGCCTGCAACTCCTTTGATGTATGGTAAAAATACCTTCCCTTTGGGTGGCTGTTTTTCTTCTTCACTCCTGTGGTTTTTTCTGGGTCTGGCTGCTCTTGTGATGTCTGATCTGGAGTAACCATTAGCCTGTAGGGCCCAGTTTATGTGCCTCAGTTCGTCCTTCAGGTAGTGGGGTTCGCAGATCCTTTTTATGCGGTCTACCAATGTTTTTATTGTGCTTCTTTTTTGTCCTGGGTTATGATTAGAGTTCTTGTGTAGGTATCTGTCTCTGTGTGTAGGTTTTCTGTATACCTTGTGTCCTAATCATTGGTTTGGTTTTCGGATGACCAGGACATCAAAAAATGGCAATGTTCCTTTTCGTTTTCCATTGTGAATTGGATGTTTGGGTGGATGCTGTTCAAATGGTTCAGAAACATTGTCAAATCTTTTTCTCTGTGGCTCCAAACGGTGAAAGTGTCATCCACATATCGGAACCATGTTGTGGGCTTTTTTGGTGCTGTTTCCAGGGCTTGCTTTTAGAAGTGTTCCATGTAAAAGTTTGCTATCGTGGGTCTCAGAGGGCTTCCCATGGCTACCCCATCTCTCTGCAGATGAAAACTGAGACATGTGTGGCCACGACAGCAAAAGTTATGAATGAGGAAGAACAACAAATTAGGAGAGGCTGCAGCAGTTTGTTTGTCTGATCCTACTGGGAAAGATAAGATTATGCCTCCTCCTGTCCTCTCCTCTTTCTGAATTGAGTGCAAATTACTTTTGCATTTTGAACTCAGCTTGCAGCAACTGAAATAACTTGAAGACCAAAGGGGAAAGAGGGAGCAGGAAAGAGAAACTGGGACATTTTAAAAACAGCTGAAGAAGCAGGATAGCAGAGCATTACCTGGGGCTGTCCTTGCCAAATGGGGACAGTTGGAGGGTACAAATTAATCAATGAATGCCCCTCTTCTGTAGTCTCTAAATGCCTTTTTCCAATGGCCCATTTTGAAGCCAAGTTTGCCACAATTCTTTGGTAGCTGCCTGTTTAATAAAAGCCATAGTGAGACACATTTTCCCTGGCAAGGGCTTGCACTGTGGCCCACCATCTTCCCCTCAGTTCACAATTTTTTTGGCAAAGAGCAAACATGGCTGATTTCATCCTCCAAACATCTGGATAAAATGGAGCCAATCAAGTGGGAACCTTGTTTAATAGGAACTTTGGAAAAGAGGACTGTGTTGCTGGGATGGTTGAGAAAGTGCAATGAACCACCGCTCTGCATTATGGGTCGGTGTGAGCATGCAGGCCAGCTTCTCATCCATCTTCTTGGCCAAATGGTATTTATATTGCCAGTGATGGATGGAGCCTGCCTTCATTGCTCTGGATTGATTAAGGAGCCCTGTTCTCTTTCCCCAGTTTGGCACTTGCAAAAGCCGGGAGGCACTGGGCAGTTGTTCAAGCGGCAATGAAAATTGAGGTATTTTGTGTTTGTTTTACTTAAAAAATAAACAATCCCCTACATCTGATGAGCAAGCAATTTCATAAATGCTGCAGAGCAAATAGACCACAGGAGTTTAACCTCAGCTCTTTTCCGGCAAGCTTTCCTCAGCTGCAGCACAGAACGGATGGCAGAGGTGCAAAATTGCCTGAAGGAGGAAAGGTGCCCAGGCCACAAGGTCAACCACATTTTGTCAGAGGATCTGTTTTAACAAAGAAGTTAAGGTGCAAACAATGTGCTGAGGCTGGTTGTTATTTCAGCCAAATGAGCAGATTGTTGAAGGTTTTTTTTTTAAACATCAGCAAACTCTCAAATCCAAAGCAAGAAACCATTTGTGAGCCAAAGCAGAATTTTAACAGGGGTATAGCCATGGGGGGGTGTGCAGAATGAGGGTGCCGCCCCCCAAATAAGAATTCTGCTCCCCATGAAATTTTCTTTTACTCCCCAAATTTTTAGCATGGCAGAGATTGAGATACTGGCACAAAACAAGAACCCTAACAGTACAGAAGTAATATATTGTCACACTTCTAATTTCTAGTGAAAAATGTTATTTGTTTTCTGTATTCTGGAAATAATAGCAATAGCATCAGCTCTTCTATTTCTATACTGCTTTATAGTGCTAAGCACGCTCTAAGCAGCTTACAATGTGTTAGCTAATTGCCCCCCAAAAGCTGGGTACTCATTTTACCGATCTATGGAAGGATGGAAGGCTGAGTTAACCTTGGAGCCCTGCAGGATTGAACTCAAAACATTGCGGCTGCAGTACCAGCATTTAATGACTGTGCCACCACTGTGCCAATAAAAACAATTGTAGTAAAATGTTTATGAAAAAAACACAAATTCTGTTTAAAGGAGTTGAATAGTCTCTAACACATTGGTATTAAATTTCGTGTTAAAGCTGAAGAAAGCTTCCAAAAGACAAGTGGACATATCGAAACATCTTTCACACCGGTGTGTGTCTTCAAGTTCCCTTCTGACTTATAGCAATTCCCTGAATGTCATTGGGGTTTGGCGGTTTTGCCAGTTGCTTCAATTGAAACATAGTCTACAGCACCTGGTATTCATTGGTGATCTCCCATTCAAGTACAAACCAGGGCTGACCCTGCTTAGCTTCCAAGATCAGACAGGCCTTCAGAACTCTTTGCGAACCCAATGAATTTTTCCTACAGTCTCTAAATTTCTAGCATTGCAGAGAGAGACACAGAAAATCATTCCCACCCAGAACTCTATTTGCTGTGTTTGCATTCCTTTGGTCACTTTGCATACGCCCCTCTTACTTTGGGTGCCAAAATTGTATTTCTAAATACTCAACTGAAGTTTTAAATTACTGCATGTCATGTACTGGCTTCTTCAGACTCAGAAACCAGCAGTTTTAGAGTTAAAAAAAATAGAAAACTTTATTGGTACAGTAATCCAAAGAGCTAAGCCTACAAGTTTGTTGCTCAGAATGAAACCTAACAAACAGTATACTAAAAGCATTCTACAGTCTACAAAATCTGGCGGGCTATGCAGTCATTGGCTATCCCTCACCCATACTCTCCATTCCCACCATACCAGAGTTCAACCCACTTTTCTCATCGCTGAGACCAGGGCCTTATCTATACATGGCAATAAAATGTGGATTGGTGCACAGTAACACCAATTTGCAGCAGCATCACAGGCATACCTGCAAATCAAGATGACGGGTGCAAACGAATTACTCACAGTTTTATTCTCCCCAGGTTGCTGCTGCTGAACAGTATCTATATATATAAAACTCTTGGGTATGCACATTGGACTTAGGTATGTAGGTATGTTGCCTCTTGGTTATGTACAATGGGTTTAGGTACTTTGCCTCTTTCAATCTGCTGATTGGCTGAGGGAGTGACAGGAGCGGCCAATCACCACCACATGCAAATCACTACCCACATGCACATTCCCTCTCCACCTCACAATCCACTCCTGCCACTCATGACCAATCTGCATACTGGGAG
The DNA here is from genome assembly GCA_030847615.1 of Gambelia wislizenii. NCBI lineage: Eukaryota > Metazoa > Chordata > Lepidosauria > Squamata > Crotaphytidae > Gambelia > Gambelia wislizenii. Next base: position 5,398,459 of record JAUMIR010000012.1, read on the forward strand.
CAACCAAACAATGTGCTACAGTGTTGGCTATAGTTACTAAGGCTGCAGGCCTTTCCAGTTCACTAATGTCTCAGGGCTGCACAATTCCCACTTATGATTTAAATCTAGACAGTAGTATCATTTCTGTTCCCGCTGTGACAGGACCCTGGCAGTCAACTGCTGCTGTCAGTTGACCACCAGCTGCTGCTGTTACGAGTCCCAGGCAGTGAGCTGGCAGTGGCAGGACCCAGGCAGTCAACCAGGTGTGAGGTCAACCGGTCATTTTGGGGGGAGGTTTTTTTAATGACGTATGGTACGCCGGGTCCAGCTAGTTTTTTTTTTTTTAAGAAATAATAAATCCAAGGTGTGTAAGTGCAATCTTCCACTTAAATAAATAAATATGACTGTTTTGTTGCCTCAGCACATGATTGCTATGGAAAAAATCCAACATGGTTGTTCTGGCGCTGTTCTGGCACTGCCTTGTCTGCAAGCTCTGCCCCTGTGCATGTACGGCCAATCAGCTATCTGCTTCAGGAATGTGCAGTAATGTGATTCCGTTATCCTAATGAGTGGGAGTGTGTATTTCCCCCACAGTTTTTTTTTTTTTAATTCAGGAAAATTCCTGAAGTATTTTCTAGCATTGCTTTTGCAGTTTTTGGCCTCCCTCTTTTCAAGTACCACAATTCATTGTGGAATCTCATTAGGACTCATGAGGAGTATTTTTGCCATAGTATAGACAACCCCAAAGTGTCAGCTTAATCAAATGGTTATGGACATGAAGCCATACTCACATTTTATTTTTAGACTACAGGTTCATAGCAAGTACAAAGGAATGCAAACAAAATTAGCCACAAGTGATAGAACAGAACTGAACTTGGCAGGAAGAGGTCATGTCTGGGACCGCTTCTGATACAGCAATGGGGACTGAAGGAAAATTCCATTTGAGAGGAATTATTGCTCTCAAATGCCAAGATTGACAAAGAGATCGATCACAGATTAGCAAAGGCACATAGCACACTTGGAACACTTTACAAAAGAGTCTGGAGTAATAAACACCTGAGGCGAAACACAAAAATCAGTGTGTATAGAGCCATTGTACTGTCTGTGCTCCTTTATGGATCTGAAACATGGGTCACCTATCGCCACCACTTACGACTCCTCAAACGCTTCCATCAGCGCTGTTTACGCACAATCCTAAATATACACTGGACTATGTGACGAATGTTGCTGTCCTTGAGCAAGCAGGGATCACCAGTATTGAGGCCATGATATTGAGAACGCAGCTGCGCTGGGCAGGGCACGTTTCTAGGATGCAGGACCATTGCCTTCCAAAAATAGCACTCTACGGCGAACTCGCCACAGGTCAGTGTAAGAGGGGTGCCCCAAAAAAGCGATACAAGGACTCCCTGAAACAACATCTCAAGCTCGGCCAAATTGATCCCCAACAATGGTCTGCCCTGGACTCACATCGGGAGGCATGGAGACACACTATCCACAATGCTGCAGCCTTATTTGAGAACTCACGCCGAACAAGTCTTGAAGAGAAACGACAACGCAGAAAGAATCACAACCCGGAAACATCACCCAAGGAGACCTTCTGCTGTGCTTTCTGCAACCGGACTTGTTTATCTTGGATTGGCCTTTTTAGTCATAAGTGCGCTTGCAGAAAACGCGGGATGAGTCCTTCCTGAATCTTCGTTTGTGAAGAAAAGCCAGAGAGAGAGAGAGAGAGAGAGAGAGAGAGAGAGAGAGAGAGAGAGAGAATTCTTATTAGGGGGACCGATGCCCTCATTTTGTACCCTCCCTCTAGCTACACCCCTGATCTTTGCCACGTCTTTCTTTCAGTCCTAAAAAAGCAAACAGTATCCTTACAAAATGAAATCACAATTCTGCCGTAAGGTAACCTTGCTTCCACAGTAAGCACAATTTAATTCAATACCCTGTGCAAATGATGCAAGCTATTAAACATACATTTTGTGTACTTTCTGCTAAGCAGGGAGAGAAATGGGGAATTGATGTAGATGCTAAAGGCAAGAGCCTGACCATTGCAATTCAGCACCCTTCCACTGATATATTTTAACAGACATGACTCATTCCTTCAAACCCAAAATTGCAGCCCTGAGGGCTAAAAATCTATTCCTCTTTAAAAAACAAACAAAAAAGCTCAAGTTTTTAGGAAGCTCCATTCCATGGATGTAATTCTTCACTAATTTTGTTTCTGAAGGAAGCTATGAGTAACTTCAGCAGTTTTCTTTCCAGTGTTTAAAGACTGTTCACATGTTAGCACTTATTCTATGCTAAATTCACACTTTTAAAAAATAGAAAGCAGCATTTTCTATCAGGAAATAGCATTTCCTACACAGAAAATAAAATGTTTGCACAGAAATATTATTTCTGTGCATAAAATGCTGTGATTGGGGACTTATTCTGTGCAAAATGTGCACATTTTGATGTAGAAAACAGCAGGAACAAATGTGCAGAAATATTTTCTGTGTAGACAACATAGTTTCCTATGCATAAAATGCTGTTTTCTGTACAAAACAATTACATGCAAATTTTGCATAGAATACATCCCAAACTGCAAAGATTCTCATCAGTCCCAGAAATCCTCATCAGGGTTTCCAGACACTCAAGAAACCCATTTTTCAACCATTTTCCCCCCACCTCTGCTCCATTCTGTGCCATCTCAATGGGAAACACTGAAGTAAGAAGGAACTATGTTATGGTTGATAGTGAATTATAGCTGTTATTGTCTTTCTACAGTTATAGAATTTCTACAGTCATAGAAAGAAAATGATAGCAAGTACATACTTGTCTATTTTATCTGTCTTCCTAGAAGGTATTCACAGCATCCTGCAATGTTAAATTAAAGTGGCAAAATAATAAAATCAAGATGTAAATTAATATTAAACACATACAGATAGAAACACAATACATTTCTAAATAACCACAATGATTTATTTTCGAATAGTTCTGAGGTTTGTTTGTTTTTTTGATATGATGATGCCTAAATATTTCGTTTTCTTTACTATCTTGTAACCTGTGATTTTCTCTAATACTTGTTTTTCCTGCGTTGTTATATTTTTTGTTAGCATCATTGTTTTTTCCTTATTTATTTTTAAACCCGCCCATTTGCCAAACTCCTCAATTGTTTCTATTAATTTCTCTATACTCTCTTTTGGGTCCTCCAAAATAAAGACCAGGTCGTCGGCAAAAGCTTTATATTTGTATTCGTCTCCTCACCATTTCCACCCTCTTATTTGTTGATCTTTTTTTTAACCTTCCTAAGTAATATCTCCATTACCATAATGAAAAGTAGTGGAGATAGAGGGCAGCCTTTACAGGTCCCTCTTTTAATCTTGCATGAACTTGTTTTTTCTCTATTAACTATAACATGGTCTTCCTGGTTATCATATATCTTACGTATCCAATCAAGGTACCTTTCTCCAATGTTCATTCTTTTAAGGACTTCAATCATAAAATCCCATCTTATCAAATGCCTTCTCTGCATCAGCGAATATCAGTAACAGTTCTTTTTTGTTATGCTTCTCATAAAACTCTAAGAGATCTAAAATTACTCTCGTATTATCTTTCGTTTGCCTACTCAGGAGAAACCCACTTTGATCTTCATAGATCCAATTCCGTAAGATTTTTTTTCAATCTTTCTGCTAAGATATTTGTAAAAATTTTGTAATCTATATTCAATAAAGAAATTGGCCTATAATTTGATGGTAATGTTAGGTCTTTTCCCTCTTTCGGTATCAGAATTATATCAGCCTTTTTCCAAGATTCTGGACATTTATTTATATCATTAAGTAATATGTATAAGGGTTCGATTACTTCTTCTTCAAAAGTTTTATAAAATAATGCAGAGAAGACATCAGGACCAGGAGCTTTGCCTGTTTTCATCCACCTTATCGCTTCTCTAATCTCTAATTTAGATATTTCTTTGTTTAATTCCATCTTCTGTTCTTCCGTTATTTGCAGGATTTCTTCTCTATCTAAGTATTTCCCCATCTTAATATCCATTTCCTTTGTTGTTTTATAATTCCCATATAGTTCAGAATAATATTCCTGAAACACTTTAATAATTTCTTTTTGTTTTGTATCTTATTTGATTTGACTTTTTTCCCATTATTAATTTTCTCTCTCTTTCTTTTCTTAACCTGTAGGCTAGCCACTTGCCCGGTCTGTTTGCATTTTCAAAATGTTTGTGTTGCACGAATTTCAATTTGTTTGCTAGCCCAATTGTCATATTAAATTCCATTTTTTTTCCAGAACTGTCAATTCCTTCTTAATTTTCTCATCGTCAGGTTTTTCCTTCATAATCTTTTCTTTTTCTCTTATCCTTTCCATCAACTCTTTTTCTCCACCTTTCCTTTTTTTTTGTTAAGTTCAAAATCTTGTTGAATAAAATGTCCTCTTATAACCGCTTTTGCAGTGTCCCACACTACATCAATATTGGTTCCTTTATCTAAATTTTCTTGAAAAAAATGTTTTATCATTATTTTAGTCTTCTCTACTATTGAATCTTTCTTCATTAATATATCCTTGAGTTTCCAATTGTAGGTGTTCTTTCTAATTCCTATTTCTAAGATTACCGGACTGTGATCTGATATTATTTTTTTGTTATATTTCTATCTTTCTTATATCTCTTACCAAAGTTTTCAATATTAAATACATATCTATTCTGGACCATGATCTTTAACGATCAGAATAATATGTATAATCTTTTTCCTGTCCATGTTTTAATCTCCAAATGTCTACTATAGAAATTTGGTCCATCATTGCTATTGTCTCTTTGGGTAGTTTTCCCTGAGATTTTTGTTGTTGTTGTTCATTTTAGATGATCTGTCCGTATCAAGGACGCCGTTCCAATCCCCAGCTAAAATCAAGTTATCATAGTCATATTTCAGCAGTTCTTGTAATAACTTATTATAGAATTTTCCTTTATTTTCTTGGGGTCCGTAAATTCCAACCATTAAAACCTTTTTATCTATAAGGCTGATTTCTACACCTATAAAGTGACCCTCTTGATCATGAAATAACTCTTTGGCTTCATATTTTTTTTATTAATATAAATCACCATGCCTCTTTTATTTTTTTCATAGTTAGTTGCATATACTTTCCCTAATCCATTGTTTAATAGAAGTTTCTTATCCTGTCTTCTAATGTGAGTTTCTTGTAAACAGGCGAAATCAGGGTTTTGTTTTATTAGATAATGGAATATTAATTTTCTCTTTTGCGGGCTATTTAAACCTCTCACATTCCAATTGCCTATTTTATTCATCCTTTGGTCTAATTCGTAATTTGTCTAACTTTTAAAAAAAAAATTGTGTCTTTGTTCTCCGCTTACTCTAAATTTTCTTCTTCTATCTCTCCTGATTCTACAGATTCTTCCTCTGAGGTTTCTTAAAATTCTTCTACTTCTCCCTCTCCCTCTAAATCTTCCTCTTCTTTTCCTTCTCCTCTTCTTAGCACTTCCTGTTCTATTTCTTCTGGTTCTCCACCGTTTTCCAACTCTGTGTCAAATCCTTTTTTATTTTTGTTTGTCTTAATCATTAATCTTAAATTCCCTTCTTGTTTTCCCCCATTTCTCCCTCTCTCTTTTGTGTCTTTTTTATCCTTTTGTTGAATTTTTAGAACTTTTTCTGCTTTTGTATTTAGTTTCTCTAACTTATTTTCTTTTTCTGTTGTCTCTGTTTCTTTGTTTCTTGGTAGATGTTCTTGAATTTTTTCTAGAATTTTTTTTGCCTTAGAGAGTGTATCAATTAAATATATTTTGGAATGGTATGTTACCAAAATGCCTTCTATCTTATTCCATTTGTATCCTATTTTTCTTTCTCCCAGTATCCGTGTCAAGAACCCATACTCTTTCCTTTTTTTCAGAACACTTGTTGGTATGTCCTTATAAAAAATTATAATCCCTCTATAATCAAGTTCTCCTTTAAACTCTGCTGAATTACTATGTCCTTCACTCTTTCTCTGATAAAGTAGACCGCTATATCCTGCGGTAGTTTGTTCTTCTTAGCTGTCCATGAGTCAACTCTGAATAATATATCTATCTCCATGCCCAGATGCTCACGATCCCACTTTATAAAATCGGCTAATGCTGGGATTATTCTCGTTACTATGTTTTCATCTTGCATTTCTGGCAAGCCTCTTATTTTGATACACTTCGATCTTCTATTTATTTCCTGCACTATTCTTTGTTTGTTGTCTGATTCCACTTTCAATTCTAGGACTTGGGTTCTTTTATCTATACTATCTGTTTTAGTCTGTAACTCTTTGAGATCATTGCTAATTTTATTTATATCTTTAGTTACCAAATCCAACTGAGATCCAAATTTTTCTAATTGCTTCTGTAAATCCACTCTTATTTCTCCCTTCAGATCTTTCATCTCAGATTTCAGTTCTATACTTAATTTCTTGAATTCTTGTATTAGCATCGTATTTACTTCATCAACTTTAGTGGTTAATTCAACAGAGGATCTTCTAGCTTCCTGAGTTTGTGACCTAGTGTGTACCAAAGTTTTCCTGGATGTTGACATACTTTGATTTATTAATTTCTCTTTCTATATGCAGTTTACCACTATGTCCTTAGGGTCTTTCTCCCTAATATTGTACCTCTCAAGTTTAAATTGTTAGTCATACAAACAATTAAATTACAGTTCATGTATCTATTTCCCCTATATGCCCCCCATTTCCAAATTGTTGCTCTATTGTAATTCTTGTATTACCCCTTATAAGTTTTGTAAGAATAATGAGTGTAAATGACTACAAAAATAATTCTATATTACTTTGCCAATTAATTATTAATTATTACGAATGATTACCAAGATTATTAACGGATAGGTTGACAATAAATTAATGACAATAAAACAATTAAATCAATATATATTTAAATCAATATACCAACAATTGAATCAATGTATTCAATCAAATTCCTAACTCAAAATACAAAATTCATTATTTAATCAAATTAAAATGTTCTTATCTCAATTCATTCAGTGACCCTGTCGTATCTCTCTACAATATTTCTGTACTTCTATATTAATTAACAAATTGACTGTTACAAAAATTTTGAATCAATTGTTTTTGATGTATAAGAATAATCAGTGTAAATAACTTAAAAATAATCTAAATTAATTTGCGCTTTGATTATTACAAGGATTTTGAATCAATTAATTTTTAGCAGATGAGTTAATATATCACAGATGGATTGATATATCTCAGATGAATTGATATCTATAAAGCAATTGAGTTAATATATAATTAAATCAATATTCAATATACACACAATTAAATCAATTTATCTAACAGACACCTATCTCAGAATTCAAAATTCATTATTTAATCAGATTAGAATGTTCTTTACTTAATGTACTCAATAGACTCACAGTCTTTCTTTACAATGTTTCTTTTTTTACCTCTCTCACTCTCTCCTTATTTAATATTAGCTAACACACATTGGATGCTGTTTAATGCAGTTAGATGTGTAAATAACTATTGCTTAAAACAATTTGTAAGCTGCTCTGATAGCCATGTGGCTAAAGAGCGGGGTATAAATAAATAAATTAAAAAATATTTATTATATCAGTATAATTCGTTTGTTGTCTTTATTGTCTTTATCTCTTAACAACCTATTATTTCTTCTTTTTTTTCTTTCTTTTCTTTTCGTTATATCTTTTCTTTTCCTTGTTCCTTCCTTCTCATTCGCACCTCTTCCTTTACCCTGTTTTCTCTTTCTTTCCACTCCTGTGTTTGGTTCGGTAGTACTCCTCTTCTATTCGTAGCGTTACAGTCTACTCTTGCTGTAAAACTTTCCCAAACCTTTCTTGTGGTTTGTATTTCTTTTAGTAGTCAAGGTTGTTATTTTACTATGTACCTTTTCTTGTTTCTTTGTTTCTCTGTTTCTTTTTGTCTATTCTTTCCAATTTCGTCCTTTCTATACTTGCGGGTGTTGAGTACACTGTTTCCTTTACTTCCTTTGTTTTCTTTATTTTTCTCTTTACGTTACTAGATGGGTTTTCGCCAGCTTAGAACCTTTATATTATGTCTCTGTTCTGTTTCTTTTCAGTTCTATTTCTTTTCTTTTCAGTACCTTTCAATCTTCTTTTCAGCTACTACCCCTTGTGTTTTTCAAATCGCCTTTTCAACTTTCCCAGCTTCCGTAGTGTTACTGCCTCTTTAACTGTTAAGGTCATACCTCAAATCATACCATCTTCTGGATCAAGTTACATTTCACTTGATCTGTTTCGTTTAAGTTCCAACAGAAATGCAGACTTAACCATAAAGGAGTTTTAAATGGATAGAAGAAAAAGAAAATGCTTTCTGTAAGGTATATCTCACGCTAGTCCATTAAAAGTGGTGGTGTTGCTTAAACCGCAATGCGGTAGCTCCACTTGGGCGGGGTAATGGTGGTTCGGTCTTTGCGGGTCTATACAGGACGTTCGAAGTGATTTTTCACTTTGTAGACCTGGACCTCAAAACCTTTCGTCACCCCCTCCGTTTGTCCAATACCAGGGACAAAATTCACCACCACAGCTTTTTTATATTGGGTGGCCTTTCCCGAGTTTTGCGGCAGGTTCTCCGGAGCCTCTGGAGAGCCTGTCTGTCTCGACGCTGTCTCCACCAGAAGTCTGACCCTCGAAACACAACACATTTCTAAGTAACCACAATGATTGTTGTGGTAGCATAAAATAGTCTGATATTCTTTGCCCAGTTTTGCTCTTGATTTCATTCCTCTCCTTTCTCTAGGGTCTCCTATGTTACTCTTTCTAGATTGTAAGCTGTGTGGGCAAGGAACTGGTGCTTTTCATCTCTGTGATTGCCACATATTACTTTAAAAGTATGAGATTATTTTGTGGATGGGAATCGTACATCACCAGCAACTGGTCCCAACAGCCAGTATCCTACTTCCTCTGCTTCCCACTCCTTCCTCCAGATCAATGATCCCCTTCTCTTTCCTTTCTACTGGTGTTGCATACCAAAACTCACAACTAGATCTTGGCCTCGATGTTCACAGAAGATCTACCTCTAGGTCAAATGTGAGGTCTAGATTATTATTTGCTGTTGTTAATGTTAAATTTGACATGCACTTCAACATCTACTTTTTGCTTCCTTTATCACATGCTTGCATTGCTTTTGAGCAAGTCTGTGTTCCTTTTTGTTCTCCTCACTTGGGCACAATCTTATTTCTTTATTTTTTTAAAAGAAAGCCTTCTATTATCTAACAATTCCCTTGACACTGTCCCAGCCATACATTCTCCATGCTGTGGTATAAATTCCAGCTGAGCTTCTATGACTGAGGTTTTCCCAATCATTCTGGAGAAATTTAGTCCCATCTTTCCTTTTCTCTTACATGACTTGAAAGTGGGCAACAAAGACCCTGAAATAGTCAAAGACTTCCTATGCCTTAGCTCAGTCATTAATCAAAATGGAGACTGCATCCAAGAAGTCAGAAGACGACTAGGGCTGCTGCCACACTGCAGAAATAATGCCGTTTGACACCACTTTAACTATCATGGTTCCATCCTACGGAATCCTGGGATTTGTAGTTGTGGCACCAGAGCTCTCTGACACAGAAGGCTAAATAGCTCAGAAAACTACAAATCCCAGAATTCCACAGCATTGAGCCATGGCCGTTAAAGTTGTGTCAAACTGCATTATTTTTGCAGTGCGGCAGCAGCCTAAGATTTGGAAAGGCAGCATGACGGCACTACATAAGGTCCTCAAGTGTAAAGACCTATCATAAAAAACCAAAGTGAGATTCATCCAGGCCATAGTAGTTCTGGTTTCTAGGCATGGGTGAAGAAAACTGACAAGGAGAAAATCAACTAATTTGAATTGTGGTGCTGGATGAGTGTTTGACAGGTACCACAGACTGCTAAAAAGACAAATGAATGGATCCTAGAGTAAATCAAGCCTGAAGTCTCCCTAGAAGGGAAGATGACTAAACTGAGGCTGTCATCGTTTGGACATCTCATGAGATGACGTGGCTCAATGGCAAAGAAAATAATGCTCAGTACAGTGAAAAGCAGTAAGGAAAGAGGTAGACGGCACTACCGGTGGAGGGATTCAGTCCAGGAAACCTGAGTTTGCAAGAGGAGAGTGGTGCTGTTGATGGGCACATGGGGAGGTCTCATTCATAGGGTTGTCATTAAGTCAACATCAACTTGATGGTAAACAACAACAGCCACAACTTTGCCTTTCGACACTCTTTTTAGAAACCATTCCCCTCGATTTTTGAGAATCTTCCTCTTTTGAAGTCAAGTGTGACTTCCTTGGCCATATTTACTTCCATAAAAAATAAACCTGATACTGCTGTGGTCACAGAGTTCAGAACAGAGCAACACAAGTCAACTGATCTAACATGGATTACAATCACGGATGCTACAGATCAAACACAGAAAGATGTAACAGCCTCACCAAGCATATGCAATATGTTGCCCAGACATGCTTTCCTCATCTATATGTATGTTCTCCTGTGTGGCTAAGTGAGAAATGCAGCACGGTATTATTTCCAGATACAAAACAAATAGTTTTGGTAATTCTCAATGCGCACAAACTGAATTATTCAGACTTTTGCTGTGAAGGCTGCCTCTTAGAAAACAGAACAAAACAAACAAATCAACCTCCTTTTCCTCCAGCAAGTAAAACATAAAATAAGATGATGGAAATGGATGCTACAACTTTCCCATCACTTTGGGGAAGGGGAACAGAAGACGTACTATATTCATAACCTCCTTTTTTCTCAACGGGGAACAAAGGTTATCCTCCGTTTCCTCTCCTAGAACTCTCTCTGCCTTCCAGGGTTGCTGGCATTGCTGGGATGTCAACAGTTAAACAACTCTCGCTATGCAAATGAGATTTAATTAATCCTTTTCATCAGTAGCAAATACACCTTCTGAACCCTATTAACATCATGAATATGCAAATCATACCTTTTCAAGGATCCGGTGATTGTTCGATTCTAGTTAGCAGTCTGGAAACCTAGGTGCAAAATTTAATTTCCATTTTAAGTTCCATAAAAAAAATAGAATCTGTTGGTAATTAAGTTAATTACAGTTGTTACACTGGAAAAGGAGACAAACAAGGAGGACAAGATCATTCATTATGCTTAATGCCAGCAAGGGATCCAAAGGCTAGGTTTTGTGTCTGTCTGGCATCAGAAAATTAATCCATGGTACATTTCCCAAGAGTGGAAACCCATTCTGAATTTGTGGTCCAGTTAACTGAGCAATGAAAGTGCCTTCCAATCCTCCATGCAATATTGGATCTGAGATTCAAGGAATATAATCCAGGCTGGAACCACTTTAGGATTTAGAACAGGGCAACGATCCCTGATAGGCTAGCTTTCCAGTGCAGGGAATCTTTTATACATTGGACATGTGTACCCATACTGGAAACTGAGCACAAGATGCACCTCTCTGGCAATTTTCATCATGTAATTCAATAGTAAGCTGCAGCTAAACAATCCCATTTGTTACTACTTTGCCTAAACAACCAGATTGCATTTTCAGCATTGCTGAATCAGTTCCTGAGCCTCTCAGTAGTTTCTACCAAGGAGCAACTATTAGAATTCAGAATTCTAGGCCACATATTATAAGGTAGAGAAAACCTTTTTTTATCTGTAATCGGGAAACACTGTTCACAACATTAAGTAACCAAGAGCTAATTCTCATAAATCATTCACTGTGATTTAGTTAAGTGCTACACTGCAGAGCTTGGAAATGTATGTGTATGGGGGGGGGGTTACTTGTTTGGCCTCAACTACAACTTCTATGATTCCTCAGCCAGTATGATCACTGCAGGATTCTGGGAGCTACTACCCTCCAACTGTCCTAACAGCTGCTTTTAAAATACCCCATTTCTTTCTCTTCCTTCCACTTTTTCGTTTGTCCTCAGATTACTTCAATTGCTGCAAACTGAGTTCAAACAGCAAAGGTCATTGACCTTCAATTAACCCAGCAGAGGGGAGAGGAAAGGAGGGACAGAGTCTTCCCAGTAGGTGAAGTTGAAGGCTTTCACGGCTGGCATCTGTGAAAAACCCACGGAAAACCTTCCCAGTAGGCTCAGGCAAAAGCAACCTGCTGCAGTCTCTCCTAGCATGTGTCTTCTTCCTCATTAGGAACTTTTGCCATCTTGACCACACTCTGATGTTGGCTGGCCATGGTAAGCTGGTTTTCATCTGTGAAATCTTGGAGGGTTCAGAGTTATAGTTAAAAAAAAACTTTCAAAACTCACAGTTGCAGTGGGGCTTACCACTAGACTAACTTGAGTGTCTAGGTTAGGGGCACATGAAGAACCCACCTGGATCAGACAAAGGATTCATCTCACTCAGTACAGGTCGACCCCCGTACTCACAGATTCGGTATCCACAGTTTCACTTATCCACTTCTGGAAAAAAAAAGTTCTCTCTAGGCATTTCTAGTCCCTTTCCAAACTCACAGTTGCAGTGGGGCTTACCACTGGACTAACTTGAGTGTCTAGGTTAGGGGCACATGAAGAACCCACCTGGATCAGACAAAGGATTCATCTCGCTCAGTACAGGTCGACCCCCGTACTCACAGATTCGGTATCCACAGTTTCACTTATCCACTTCTGGAAAAAAAATGTTCTCTCTAGGCATTTCTAGTCCTCCAATGTGATTCTATGGTCAACTTCCAGCATTCATCTCATTGAAAATAAAAGTTTCCCTATTATCTATCCATGGTTTCGAATATCCACTGGGGGTCTTGGAATGTCTCCCCCATGGATACAGAGGTTGACCTGTAGTCTGCTTCCTACAGATGCCCTTCAAATTCCATAAAGATAAAAGCCCTCTACTGCTGGTGCTCCCCAAACTTGGTGAGAAATGATACGCCGGAGAACCAGTGGGATGTAGTGGTTAGTGGTGGACTCGGACACGGGACACGGAGGATCCCAGTTCCAGGCACCACTCCTCTCTGAAGCTCACTAGGTGATCTGAAGTCAGTCATTCTCTCTCAGCCTGACCTTTAGTTCACGTCATTTTGAGGATAATCTGTGTGAAGGACAGGAGTTCTGCACACTGCCTTGCATTGTTTTGAGGAAAAATGGAACATAAAGGTAACCAAGTAATTGATTTCATTGATTTACTTGGTTACTTTCATTACTTTTATAACAATTGATCTATTAAATCTATAATTAAATCTATAATTCATTGATCAATAAAATGGAAGCTTCATGGCATGATGAAGCACTTTGGATGGGCATCTTTCAGGAGGGTTGTCTTCCTACACGGCAGGGAGTTAGACTAGATGGCCCTTGTGATCCCTTCCAGCTCAAAGATTCTATGATTCTATGAGCATGGCTAAAAATCCCTGATAGATCTCTTCTTCTCTATAAATCTATTAAAACCCTTCTTTAAAGCCCTTTCAGTGTGTAGCCATATCAGCATCTCGTGTTAATCTCAAAAAATTAACAATGAGAAAAAGAAAAAGGAAAACCCACTCTCTTACCTGTGCTGAATCTGCTGCCAACTAATTTTAGTGAATGGCCCCAAATGTTCATGCTAAGGGAAAAAGAGGTGATTTTAAAAAACGCCTCTGCATCTACTTTATATCATGCATCGTTTCAGAAATCTCTGTTCATGTCCATCCTTCATCCTCTTCTTTAGACTTTAGACTTTCCTGATAGAAGAACTTTAGACTTTCGTGCTTTAGACTTTCCTGATAGAAGAACTACTTCCACCCTGTTATCATTTTGGTTGCCCTGTTTTGCACTTTTTCCAGCTTTGCAGTAGCCTTTCTGAGAGAGAGAGAGAGAGAGAGGGAGGGAGGGCAACCAGGAAGACAGGGCCAACAGTGCCACCATGAGGCCTAGGCAGGCACTGCAGTATGGGCTGGCTAACCAGAACCCAAAAAGATTAGTAATGCAGGTACCTCTACTTCCATAGATAAGCTCCAGAGTTGTCTCATGCATTGTTTTTGCTCTCTAATGGCTCAATGCCAGGGTATTTGAAGGACCACCTCCTCCCGCATGAACCTGCCCATCAGTTGCAAGCATTGTTGGAGCCAATGGCCTGCATTTTAGCACCAAAGGAGATCCCATGGGTGGAGAAAAGACAGGACGTTTCAGTGGCAACTTCCCAAATGTGGGACTCCTTCCCAATAGCAATCAGGAAACTCCTCCCTTCTCTCTTGGCTGGGTAGTAAAGACAGTATGGTTTTCCCAGGCTTTCAATGTGCTTCAGTTTGTTCAAGCTAACATGCAATGGTATGACGTGTTTTAGTTTGTCTTGCAATGTTCTTTTTTAATTGTATTGATACAAGAAACCTTCTTTGCGGCTCATGTTAGAGTTAAAAGGTAGTATCAAAATGTTTTAGGCATTTAAAAAAATCGCAAAAGAACATTTCCTGGAGAGTTCCTGCTCATCTTAGACATAATTTTAATCTCTTCTCCTCTAGTATTACTCTTTCTAGAACCCTGGAACTATAAAACATGTAAACATGCATATCTGCACACATTCCAAGACAGTCCAAATTCTACAGCATGCCCAATTCTGCTCTTGGTTTCACACAAATGTATTTTACGTTTTAGTACTATTTTGCATAGCTCTTGTTTTCCTGTTCATCATGGGAGAGATGTGGGAATATGTACAGTGCCAAAGTCTCATCTTCCAGCTTCTCGACTCTGCCTGATCCAGCAAGGCAGTTCTAATATTCTAATTGCACCATGCTGAAAGCATAGACCGCATAGTGAAGGAAAGAAGCACAACTTTGTCATTGTAGATTTCACAGCGCCATCTGAACGGTCTTGGCAGCTCATGACCAGTTCCAATTCTGAGCACCACAATTCAAGAAGGATGTTGACAAGCTGGAGCGTGTCAAGAGGAGGGTGACCAAAATGGTTAAATGTCTGGAAGCCATGATGCCCTATAAGGAGGAGCTTAGGGAGCTGGGCATGTTTAGTCTGGAGAAGAGAAGGTTAAGAGGGGACATGATAGCCATGTTTAAATATTTGCAGGGATGGCATATTGAGGATGGAGAAAGCTTGCTTTCTGCTGCTCCAGAAACTAGGACACGGAGCAATGGGTTCAAACTACAGGAAAAGAGATTCCACCTAAACATAAGGAAGAACTTCCTGATGGTAAAAGCTGTTTGACAGTAGAATGTGCTGCCTCATAGTGTGGTGGAGTCTCCTTCTTTGGAAATTTTTAAACAGAGGCTGGATGACCATCTGTCGGGGTGTGTGTGTTTTAATCTTGTGTTCCTGCATGGCAGGGGGTTGGATTGGATGGCCCTTATGACCTCTTCCAACTCTATGATTCTATGACCCACCAAAGCCAAACAAGGTGGTGTAGAATGGCCTGCAAAGTGCATTTCCTTTCTTTTTGCCGGCTACCCACAGGCCATGAAGGGACGTTAGTCCAAAATACATGGCTGGTGGGTGGCATCTGTCTTGGCATGTTAAAGATTGGGCAGGTCAGTGTTAGCATGATCCTATTCTGACCTCAGCTCTTCTAGAAACAGCCTGTCACTCAGAGAAGGTCCTGGTATCAGTTCACTGCTATCATCACTGGGGCTCATCCCCATGACATAAACAGGGGTCATCCCTATGTGTCCAGTTTGGGCCTAGAAATCTCAGGTCCTGGGGTGACTCTGATTCGACAACCCTGCTTGTCAGAGACCCTGAAGTACCACAGCCAGAGTATTTCATCCTGGATTAGGTGGACAATGGCTTGAGCTGACATAAAGCAACTGAAAGTACGATTCTCTGGCTTTTCTTCGCAAACGAAGATTCAGGAAGGACTCATCCCGAGCTTTCTGCAAGCGCGCTGATGACTAAAAAGGCCAATCCGAGATAGACAAGTCTGGTTGCAGAAGCACAGCAGAAGGTCTCCTTGGGTGATGTTTCTGGGTTGTGATTATTTCTCCATTGTCGTTTCTCTTCAAGACTTGTTCGGCATGAGTTCTCAAATAAGGCTGCAGCATTGTGGACAGTGTGTCTCCATGCCTCCCGATGTGAGTCCAGGGCAGACCATTGTTGGTGATCAATTTGGCCGAGCCTGAGATGTTGTTTCAGGGAGTCCTTGTATCGCTTTTTTGGAGCGCCCCTCTTACGCTGACCCATGGCGAGTTCACCGTAGAGTACTATTTTTGGAAGGCGATGGTCCTCCATCCTAGAAACATGCCCTGCCCAGCGCAGCTGTGTTCTCAATATCATGGCCTCAATGCTGGTGATCCCTGCTTGCTCAAGGACAGCAACATTCGTCACATAGTCAATCCAGTGTATATTTAGGATTGTGCGTATACAGTGCACAAAAAAAAGAAAGTATGATTACATAGCAAAGAAAAAGAAAAAAAAACCATTAAAAAAAAAAAGAAGAAGAAGTCACGACTCAGTAAGATTACTTGCTCTGCACAGTTCCATGTTCCCAATATCTCCAGTGAGACAGACAGGGCCATCCCAGTCTCTTTTAAAATCACAAACGAAGGGCCCTGCACTTGAATTTGGGGTTGGTTCCTCTCCCGATTGCCTCTGTGCACATTGCTGCATAGCCAGGGACTAGACAAATCCCGATCGTGACACAGGCAAGAGGGTCAGGGGGCTTGTAACACGTTTAGCCTTCCCTGTTGCCTGGCTCTGGCGTAATTAAATGGGAAGCACCATTCTAAACGGTTAATTATGGTTTACCACGGCAATAATCCCTTAAAATCGGTCATTAGCATGCTTAAGAACTATTTTGTATGTGGCATATTCTAATGAGTTAGCGTAGTTAACGAGTGATTTGTTAGAGCTATAATCCTTTCAAAAGCACCACCTCAGGGCTGTTAACCAACAAACAGTGGTGCTCCATACAAGCATCTGCGGCAGCACCGAATGGGCTGAACAACAACGATGCTAGGAGGCGGAATGGGGGAAGAAAGGCAAAGGCAGGACACAAGGGTAGCAGAGCCCAGGGGTGAGGATTTTTTAAAAACATAAAACCAATGGAATATAAACCCCACCTGCAGAATTGCCTCTGACATTTAGATCAGGCCAGCCTTTTTCCACGGCACTTCTATTTTGCCACTCTTCATGCTAAATTCTTTTATTTCAATCCCCACGTGACAGCTGGAACAGAGTGAATTTGACATAACTTTATGGGCAGGTTTATTAAATCCACGCCGGAAAGACCTGAGAGAAAAGGGAGATGCTACCCAGGGATCATTTATCAACCTGCTTGCACCAACGTCTCTGACATGCTGGGTTATTCTGTTTTATTCTCTCTCCCCCCCTCCCTCCCACTTTATTGCAAACAAAAATAAAATTCCCATAATCTTAGAAAGAGTAGCTGTCATTTCAAAGCGCAACAGTTTTAAGCAGTGATGTTCGCCAGCCAGGGAATAGGAGCCTAAGCCAAACACACATGAGGTGGGCAGACAGACTTCAGGCTGGTGAGATTTACATCACCATACCCTCCAACATTTCACAGTTGAAAACTGGGACTGCCCAAGCAACATCAGAGTATGGTCAAGATGGGGAAAAAATATATTAATGAGAAAGAACACACAAGCTATGAGAGGCTGCAGCAATTTGCTAATAATAATAATAATAATAATAATAAAAAAAATTATTTTAATTTAATTAATGGACTGGATGAGGAAAAACAATTTGAGACTGAATCTAGAAAAACGGAGGTACTAACAGTTACGGGCCCGAAACCAGGTCTGGGAATACAACTTCCAATCCTGGATGGAATCACACTCTCCTCCAAGGACTGTGTCCGCAGTCTGGGGGTGCTCCTGGACCCGTCGCTCCAGATGTCTAATCAGGTAAATGCGACGATCAGGAGTGCCTGTTATCAACTTTGGCTGATAGGCCAGCTGCACCCTTTCCTGGAAACCAGGGTCCTCGAAACTGTGGTACATGCACTGGTAACCTCCCGTCTGGATTTCTGTAATGCGCTCTACATGGGGCTACCCTTGTGCTTGACTCGGAAACTTCAACTAGTTCAGAACATGGCAGCCAGGTGGATTTCTGGCGTTCCAGAAGAGAGCACATAACATCTGTGCTAAAAGCTCTCCACTGGCTGCCTATTAGTTTCCGGGCACAGTACAAGGTGTTGGTTATAACCTTTAAAGCCCTACATGGCTTGGGTCCAACTTATCTCTGGGACCGCCTCCTTCCGTACGACCCTCCCCGCGCACTTCGGTCCTCTGGGAGGAATCTGTTGCAACCTATGAAAACAAGGCTGTCAGTGACCTCCCAGAGGGCCTTCTCTGCTGCCGCTCCCAGATTATGGAATGGCCTGCCGGACGAGATCCGTCTTATTACCACCTTAGACAGCTTCAAAAAAGCTGTCAAGACAGATATTTTCCAGCAGGCCTTTCCCGAATAGCTATCCCGGCCCGAAGATTCAGCTGCCTTTTTCCTTCAGCTGGATTATTCCATTTTTTCTCTTTTTAATTATTGTATGTTTTTAATTTTTTTAATTTAATATTGTTTTAAGGGGTGGGTGGGTTGGGGTACTAATGTAATTATGGGATTTTTATGTTGTAAGCTGCCCCAATTGCATGGCAGAGGGGCGGGATAGAAATAAATGCTATTATTATTATTTATTATTATTAAGACAGTTCCACAGCATGGGAAGAACCACTGAGAAGGCTCTCTCTCATGTCCACACCAGATGTGTTTGAGACGACAGCTAGATGCAAAGATCTAGATGCAAAGATCTTAGCATTCAGGCCAGCTTGTACAGGGAGATAGAGGGACATCACTGGGGCAGGGGATGGGCTGCACCAGGTGGCACCATATGTGGTGTGACACCACAACCACCACCCTAATGATGCCACTGCCCCAATCCCCAGCCATATCTCTGCTGTTCCTTTGAATGCGTGCCTTCCCCTCTTTGAAAAAAAGAGAGAGAACGCTTGCTCTTGCCAGCAGGGCTGTGACACATACCCTTGGCTTCATGTGAGGGCAGCATACTCCTCCACAGCATGATTGGTCAGAAAGAAAAGGGAGAACAAGCAGGTGGTTGCCTCTCATGCTGTGGAGTCTAGCAAGCAGCTAGAGGCACTATGGCCAAGTTAAAATTAAACAGAAATGTAGCCCTGCAAGGGCCTTTTTGCCTGATATAATTTCCTCAGCTCCCTCTTCTTTTTCCTCATGGGGTGGCTGCAGTGACTGCTTCTGCAGCTTTCCTTACACCCCCCCCAGCTCCCCCCATCCCTCGTGTTGGCTGGGCAGGGGGGGATTGTGTGTGTGTGAACGCATGTGTGTGTGTGTGCATGCCTCCATCCCTCATGCTGGCCCGACGGGGTGGGGAGATATGGTCTTTCAGGTAGTTTGGATCCAAGCCATCTAGGGCTTTAAAATGTGTCCAGAAGAGGGCAAACAAAATGGTAGGAGATCTGGAAGCCATCCCCTATGAGGAGTGGCTTAGGAAGCTGGGTATGTTTAGCCTGGAGAAGAGGGGTTGAGAGGAGACATGATAGCTGTGTTTAACTATTTGAAGGGATGTCATACTGAGGAAGGAGCAAGCTATTTTTCTGTGGCTCCAGAGACTAGGACACGGAGCAATGGATTCAAACAACAGGAAAAGAGATTCCGTCTAAATATTAGGAAGCACTTCCTGACAGTAAGAGCTGTAGAGCCACTGCTGTTGAATGCCCTGCCTGGGAGTGTGGTGGCGTCTCCTTCTTTGAAGGTTTTTAAACAGAGGCTGGATTTGCTTTGATTGGGCATTCCTGCAGGGCAGGAGGAGGTTAACTGGATGGCCCCTGGGGTCTCTTCCAACTCTATGATTCTACGATTCTAAAGGTCACAAGCAGCACTTTAAATTCTGCCTGGAACAGATCTAGAAGTCAGCAAAGCTGTTTCAACAGAAGACTTACATGTTCCTGTAACCAGCCCTGGTTAGCAGCTTGGCTGCAGCATTTTGGACCCACTGAAGTTTCTCCAACAGTTTGCAAAGGCAGCCTTAAGTAGAATGCATCAGTAATCTATTCATGGAGGCACTGTGAGCAGGGCAGTGGAGTCTCAATTGGCAGTAATTTTGTGGGGAGTCAGTCAGAAGACATTCCAACTCCAGCTTCAAAATAAAAAACAGATAATAATATTAAATACCTAGTTTGTTGTCTATTCACTTTCATAGGAATTTAGGAAAGCCTTCTTGTTCAGAAATGTTAATCAAATCACTATATTTTATATTCTACCAGTCTAAGTAGCCAGTTGATTCAGATCATGGTGATGAAATGCCTTGTGCTACCATTTTACTACAGTAAATTTTCTATTACTTATTAATACACACTTGCAATTTATGAAGGAGTCAGAGTTGAAGTCGGACAGTGGAAAAGCAGAGGAATTAGAGTCAAAGGTTTGGCAGCTCCACAGCCCTGTTGTGGAAGACAGGCAGACTTGATCCACTTGGTAGGGTCTCCTGCACAACCCCACTGAATTGAACATGATGCACACATAGCTTCAGGCCATTGCTTCTGGGATGTCAGCAACCAATCCAATCGAATTAATTGTGCCACGCTTTGGGAGGGGAGTGAGGGGTGGAGAATTGCCTTCTCAATCCCTGCAGGCAATCAGCTTGTTCCTTGAAGCATGAGAAGCAATTGCCCTTATTATTTTAAGCTTGCATCGCAGCTAACGTTGCTAATGGTCATAAAATTACCCAGTCCTTATTTAAACCCAGCTCCCGTCTGTGTCAGGATGACCTCCCAATGGGTTTTGGGCAGCTTGCCAGCCAAGGAGAAAATGGAAAGGCAGAGCTGGGAAGCCTGGGAGCAATGCTGGGTGGAGTGGGAGGGATCCACAGCACAAAAAAGCCAGAGAGAAAGAGAGTGCATCAAAATGTAAACATGGAGAGCAAGACTAATGAGGACTCAATCAATCCATCAACCAGAAACTTCAAAAAGAGACCTGAGAAAAGACTGGAACAATAACAGGTATAAATAGCTATGTTAATAAATTCCACCTGGGCAATGAAGAACCCCCACCTATGAGAGAGAGAGGCAGAAAATTGCTGTTTTACACATGACACATAGAGAGGTGATCTCGATCCAGCGTGGGGGATTTTTCTAGCCCTGAGAGACATCTATCTCTTTTTCTTCTTTGTACATGGGCAATACAACTGATGACTTTTTTGTTTGTTAGTTCTGGAGAAACAGAGCCAGGCTTCACATTATGGACTGAATTTAAGGGCCATAGATCAGACTCTTTGGATCAATGAAATGAAGTGTTCTCAGTCCTACCACCTTTACAGGTATGAGACAAGGCCTTCTCAGTGGCTGCCCCTAGACTTTGGCACTTTCTCCCCAGGGAGGCTAGGGTGGCCCCCTCCTTGCCAAACTTCTGTCGGCAGGTAAAGACCAAGGTCAAATCCACACTACACAAATAATCCAGTTCAAAACTGGATTATCTGCCATGGCTCCATCCTCTGGAATCTTGGGATTTGTAGTTTTACAAGGTCTTTAGCCTTCTCTGCCAAAGAGTACTTGCACCTCAACCAAACTACAAATCCAAGGATTCCACAGGAAGGAGCCACAGCAAATAATCCAGTTTGAAACTGGATTATTTGTGTAGTGTGGATTTGGCCTTATTTTTTTTCTCACATCATCTTATTTTTAGAGCTGAAGACTTTTAACAAAGTTTTGTAACTGCTGTGTTGGTTTAAAATGTATTGTGTAACTTTACATATCTATTTAGAGTGTATGTTTTTAATACAGTTGAGTAGTTTAATTTGGTTTGACTGTTGACGTTTCGTATGTTTTTAATTGCAATCTTTTCAATGTGTAAGCTGCCTTGAGTCCCAGTTTTGAGGAAAAGGTGGGGTATAATTAAAATTAACAATAGTAATAAGAACAAAAATGACAACAACACCATTGATTCAATGGGCCTAATTCCAGTTGGGACTAGCTGTTTGATCTAAGGCTATGTCCACTACAAGGTACATTGCCAGAAATTATGTTGTAATGAAGAATGTTCCTTGTTCCCACTCCAGACCACTGGAAGAGATAAGGAAACTCCACACCTTACTATTCTGTTGGGTAGGGGGAAAGCTTTGAATTCTGGGACAGTACTACTTCTTGCCCTTAGTACTGGGAGAGGCAGAGCTCCTTATGGGGATGCCACATCAGTGGTGCCCCTACGGTGAGAGTAACAAGTAGTCTGGCTCTTAAGAGTCAATACACACACTTCAGAATAGAGCTTGGAAATGCTATTGTTAGGGACTGGCCATGCTGGCTGGGGAATTCAGGGAGTTGCAGTCCAAAAGTTAATTTTTCCATGCTCTGCTTTTGAGAGCACTCACCTCACACGTGGGGCACAGGGAAAATCCTTTCTTCATCTCAGGCAATAGGTATGGGATGTAGAATGAACAACCTCCTTTTCAAGTGTGCAGCTCTGCAAGAAGCTGCATCTGCATCTATGGCCTCTACCACAATGGTGGTCTTCCGAATACTATGCTCTCTGGCAAGAGGAAACACTTTTCTGATATCTTCATATGCATATCTGGAGCTGCCTCAACCCAAATCAGATCACTCACTCACCAGACTTTTTACCGATTGCTCTGGCTGGCAGTGTGGATCTAGGATCACAAGCTGAGCAATCCCTCACAGTTCCTGAATTCCTACTGCAGATGGGCAGGACTCACCCTGGGACCTTGTACATGGAAAGCAGGTACTCTGCTACAAAGATACGGAAACACCTAAACACGTGAAGCTGTTTTATATTTCAATAGTTCACTGGTCCACCCAGTCTGCCAGTAACCACCCTTCTCCAGCAGAATCCATCTCACTGTTATCTCTGGGACAAAAAACTCTTTTCTCTCTCTCTGTCAGCTTCTTTATTATTTTAACTAGAAATAGCAGGAATTGAACTTGAGAACATCTAGATACAAAAACATACACTCTATCCAAAGGGTGGGTGCCCTCAATTCAATTTCAGAAATTTCTCAAGGGCCACATTCCAGCAGTGAGCAGGGCCAAAGGTCAGAACCCCCCCCCCACAAAACCAGCACTTTTTAGCTCTTACTGTGACTAAACTAAGTATTAGAATGATAGAACCATAGAATCATAGAGTTGGAAGAGACCACAAGGGCCATCTAATCCAACCCCCTGCCCTGCAGAAATACATAACCAAAGCACTCCCAAAAGATAACCATCCAGCCTCTATTTAAAAACCTACAAAGAAGGAGACTCCACCACACTCCAAGGCAGTGTATTTCACTGTTGAACAGCTCTTACTGTCAGGGAGTTCTTCCTAATGTTTAGGTGGAATCTCTTTTCCTGTAGTTTGAATCCATTGCTCCACATCCTAGTCTCTGGAGCAGCAGAAAACAACAATTAGGAGAACATTACATCCTTTTAGAATGGGAGGAAAATGCATACAAAAGCAGAGGAACCACCAACCGCGGTTTCATGAGAGTGGGCTGTGGCCATTTGGGGAACTTCAGGAGGTCCAAACTCAGATTCCAGGAAGGCCAGATTCAGCCTCAGAGCCTGAGGTTTCCCCACTGCTGCTCTACCATTAACCCACAGACCTTTCCATGGGGGGTGAGGAACATCTAAAGCAGCTGATTAGTCCATCAGGAGGTACAGCTATACAGCTTCCAGTGACATAAATGGGAGATGTAGAAAACCACAACTGCTTCAATGTAGTTTCACAACTCCCCAGAGGATTCACAGCACCCATATCATCAGGGGAGATTATCAGGCAAGAACAAAAAAGTGTTCCTGTCCCACAATCTCCACTTCTGCCCCTGTCCCTTCCCAGTCCTGCCACCATCACCCTTCCACTGCACTTACCTTCTCTCTGGTCAACAGGGCAGGCCAGGAGTGAAAGGAGCTCTAATGGAGCTCCGTTCACTCCCTGGATTGAAATCCTGCAGATTCTTGCGAGAAGATGCGAGCGCGGGAAATTCAAAAATAAAAATAAAGGTAACATTTAAGAAGTGACAGCAAGCACAAAAACACAATCTAAAGTGTTCAAGTAACCGAGGGAGGGTGATAAAAAGTGTGTCACTTACTTGGATGTCCTGATCTCACCCGGAAGCATTCTGCCAGGGACCTCCCATTGGCACGGGGCTCTCACCAGCATAATGGGGCACCTCGTCGCACACAGGCAAATCCGGGACACAAACAGAACAGAGGATCTATTGATGGCTTCTCACATCAATAAAAAGTAGCGCTGGTGGAACGGCAGCTTAACGGGTGCATAACAAGGGGGGAATGACGTCATCTGATAAGGGAGCCCTTTTGCGATCTCCTGGCATTGCTGTAACGCCACTTTTGATGCATCTGATAATCTCCAGGGTCTCTGTCCTTTCCACCTTTCTGCCTTTAATGCTACACAAAATGGTTCTACTTGGGACAGTCACCTCTTTGTCTCATAGTAGGGCTGGATCACTTTACAGGTTGTTTCAGTCTTAAACTCTATTTAAATGCTGTTGGATATGTTCCCAAGTTCCCCCCTTTGGGGAAACACAATAAAGGGAAAGAATCTCCTGGAAATGAATTTTAAAAGCCACCGAGCTCTGTCACAGATTTCTATAAATTTTGCAACAGGCTTCTGCTGTTCCATTAAAAAAATGGGAGGGAAAAAAGGAGGAAAGTACTTCCAAGCTTTGTATGAGCCCAGAAGGCCATTGCTCAAAAGGGAAGAAATGAGATATTCATACGATATTTTTAGATACCGTACTTCTGTTAAAGCAAGCTGGACGTAAGCCACATAGACGCGCAGCTTTCCCCGATGAGAAAAGGGGTGGATTTAAGCACAAATTATACCAAGAAGGAAAAAAGCCAGTCTCTGTTTGTAGCAGGTGCTTTTTGTTACATCAAAAACATCAGACATATTTAAGTACTGTTGTAGTTAAATTCCAATCTGCTGCAAAAGCAGAAGGCCACACCAGATGAGCCTAGTTTGCTTAGAAGGAAGAGTTGCAAAGCATCCAGCATTTCTTTCCAGCGCAACAATGAGCCAATTACTCGCCAGTTCACATGTTTGGACTGGAACCCAATGGATGCCAGACAAGCAGAAATGCACCCCTTCCCATTAATAGTTAGTTAGTTCCAGTTTGTTGCTTATGATCACAGTGCAAAGCATACATCTTCACCCTCATCTAAGAAGATGTACAGGTAAACTATATGATGCAATTAACAAACAGTACTGAAAAAGTTATAATGAGCAAAACATTTCCACTTCTACCTTTTTCAGTTGTTAAAGATGAAACCAAGTTGCATCCAATGTGGCTGTTTAGAACGCTCTGCTTTCAGCATTCCTTAGCTGAATGATGGCATTATCCTCTAAGTTGAGGCCATGCAGCATTAGGGCCTTAAGTCTATAGATCCAAAAATTCTCCCTTTTGTTCAAAATGTCTGAAGGAGAAGACACCTCAATACCAAACAGAGACAGCTCAGAGAGGCTGTGATGTTCTGAGTAGAAATGCCTGGTCATTGGATAAGAAGTAGAAGAGAAGTATGACACATATACAATAATTATTTATAAATGCTGACTTCCACAACCCTAAAAGCATAAGTAATCCTGGGGACTTTGAAACACCCCCCTTCCTAAAATTTTGGCTTACACAAAGTGTTACAACAAAATAAAATCATATTAATTAAACATGCAGTCTGACTGATGATTTTTCAGAAAGCTCTCACAAATCTGTAAAATGGCATTTTGGAATGTAGAATTTCCATTAGCTGGAAAGATCATTGGTCTGAAACTAAGACATATCAAGGCAATTTTTAAAAAAAAAATAAAAAAAAAACTCCTTTAACTTCAATCCATGGTGAGATGTGGATAAGAAATGTTGTTGTTGTTGTTGTTGTTGTTAATCAGGGTTTTAAAAAATGGGAATGTATGCTCCCCCCTACCAATACACAGAGTGAGTTATTACCCACTACAATTTTCAGGTAAGATTTGTTCATACTGTGGCAGAGGCAGGGTGGGTGGGTTTCAATCCAGTGAAAAGAGGAGGAGGCCACAGGTTTGGCTAAACAACACTAGAATGGGGCACTGAGGGGGGGGTTGTGTTATCGCTGCAGGAGGTAGCAGAAAGGCAAGCAGGAATATAGCTATGGGAGGTGGGGAATGAAGGTGTTACCCTCACAAATAGAACCCTGTTCCCCAATGACATTTTTCTTCAGTTCCCCACATTTCTAGCTCTGCAGGAACTTTAGCTGAGCATTTAGAAGGAGAGTTGAGGCATCCAAAGAAAAGGGGCAGGCAAGGTGATGGAAGGAATGTGAACACAGCAAATAGACAACTTATAGGTAGAAATGATTTTCAGTATCTCACTCTCTGCAATGCTGAAAATTTGGGGACTAAAGGAAAATTTTATTAGGGGCAGAATTCTTCTTTGGAGGGGCAATGCTCTTATTTTGCCCCCCTGCCATAGCTACATCCTTGGGTGCAAGGCCCACCACCTCTGCCAAGTATGGACTCTGCAGCTGCAAGGAAAAGGCCTGGTGACAAAAATCACCTTAAAGCCAATGGACCCTTGTTGGGGGACACAACAAATTCTCATTCCCAAAACTTGCCTCTCTCCTATAATTCCAAGATATCTTTAGACTTGGGGCAGAAAATGTAACTGGCCACCCAATGTCCATTCACCGAAGCACAGGGGATGGCAGCGTCTGATGAATTCAGAGGAGTCTAGGAGTGTAAAGAATATTCTCAAATTTTCCCATTCTTCATAATGAAGGGTCACCTCAATCCATCAAGACACAGCATCAGGGGAAAAATACTGGTGATTGTGCTAACATTTTTCACATTCCAAGACTTGTTGCAAAAAAGTTACAGTTTACTCCAAAAAGAACATTAAATTGGGGGGGGGGGATGCAAAATTTTTACTTGATACAACTTTCCTCTTTTGGCACAAAACTGCTGCGGGACTGAGAAGCCACAGAGGTCACATGGACAGATAAAAGGAAGCAGTAAGTAAAGAAGCCAGTGATTAAAGAAACTTTCTTTTCCTTCAACCTGTCTTCCTATTAAAAATTCTTCAATGAAATTGCGTGATAAAATTTTAGCAGGCTGGGCAAAATCCACCATCTTGATACGCAATGCACTTCCTGATACCTTTCAGAGCCTTCTTTGAAATTTGAAAACATCCTGGCCCATTCCAACCACAGGTCGACCCCCGTATCCAACCACAGGTCAACCCCCTGGTATCAGTGATTTCCTTTATTCATGTCGAGAAAAATATATCATCTCTAGACATTTTCTAGGTCTTCCAGCCCAATTCTACGGTATCCTTTCACTGAAAGTTGAGCTGGAAGTCATTCATGACTTCCAGCTTTCTGTTATCCATGGTTTCATGTATCCACGGTAAGTCTGGGAACATATCTCTTATGGATACAGGGGCAACCCGTGTTCTCTTACAATCCAACCACCTTCCCACCCACCTTGCAGCTGCTCTGCCTCCCTTCCTTTCCATCTCCTCCCCTTTCCCACCCAAATTACCTTCCAGGCAGCAGTGATAGCTTCTTACTAAGGTCTGTGGAGCCTTCAAGGATCTTTCCATGAGCTTCATCTTCATAAGTTGTTGGGGCCTCATGAATGTTGGAGAGGTGGTCCTGCTTTCCATTCATTGCTTCTGGAAGGCAGGTTTTGGGAAAGGAGGCATGAAGAGTTCAGAATTGGCCATGCTTTTTAATTGAGCTAAAGTTATCTTTTGGGCTTGACTCATAAAATCCTCCCCAGCTCCAACCCACTAAGCTCAATTAGAAACCCCAGCAAGACTACCTGAATTCATCACACTCTTGTCTTGTTCTCTACAACCCAGTGTCTTGCCTGAAACCAGCTTTGCGATAATGGAACCTCCCCTCCCTCTCTTCAGCTGCCCCATCAATAGATCCTAGGAAAACAGCTAAAGCTTAAATCTCCACCCTGAGGATCAACCAAAGTTTTCTAAGACTGGTCTCCCTCTGAAACTGTGTTGTGGCTTGTGTTGTGGCTTGCCCCACAAATCAGCTTTAAGGTCCATCTCAGAACATTCATATTCCTCCCACCAGAAATGTGACCTTTCACCACAACCAGGCAGTAGATGAGCTACAAAAAGAAGCCTCATTCAAAACACAAGGGAAGATGGCAGTTGTGCATCTGACTCAAGTTTTCTTGCCCTGACCCCAAGATGAGATGAAAGCACCAAACAAGCTGGACTTAAAGGCTTTCTGTAATCTGTCCCCTCCTGCCCACCCTGCCTTCCTCTCTGCCTGAAAGAAATCTGCAAGAAAGGATGGAAAAAAGAGGCTTTTGTCTCGCTTCTCCTGACACCAAAAGATGATGCGACTGCTTCCTGGCCCTCTTCACCCCCTTCACAGAAAGCCCTTTTGAGAGCATTCTAAGCAGAAACACAGAACACGAACCCCCTCTTTCAAATACCCCAAGTCAAGTGGGGCATGTGAAAGTGTGTGTGAGAGAGAGAAATACAAAAGCAGATACATAGGTACTTCTCCACTACTACGTTTGAAGCCTGCCACAGAGGGAGAAATGCACTGAATCTGCAACAATTGAAGTCACTGGAGATCCAGTCAGCACATATACTGTAGCTCCTCATGATCAACTTGCTATTATTTTATCCTCATAGATTCTGGCTGACAAGGGCTGCCATGGGGAGTTCAGCTCAACTTGCCCTGGATTCAGTAAACAATGACGGGAACAGCTGCAATCTTCTCTTCCTTTCTCTAATGCACTAACCCCTCCACAGAAGCAGGGATGACACTGAGAGAAGACGGCTTCCTCGATGAACAAGTGGGACCTGAAACAAAAGAGGGCATCATGGATAACCAACCAGTCATGCCTTTTCCCAGGATGCAGGATGTTGCTGTGCCTCCCTCTGACAGGGAGCAGATACAGCCGAGCCTCAGATAGGAGACTAGTGCAACTTCAAAAATGAAACACAGGCACTTACCATGAAGGTTCCCTTTCTGCAGTAGTGGGGAGGAAATCCTTATGCTGGGTCTTGCTCCAGCTATACCCATCCAAGGTAGGGCTTCTTACCAAACTGTCAATCATGTTAAACACCCTAAGAGGGAGAGCTAGTCTCTCCTTCCAGTGATGGAATAACAAGCACCAAACAGATACCAAAATACTGCCAGTGGATCCAAACAACAAACCCTACCAGCCAGAACAGTAAGGACTCCCTCCCCACTACTGCGGAGAAAGAACCTTCATGGTACGTGTCAATGTCCTATTTTCCTGCAGTGTGGGGAGGCAATCCTTATGCTGAGACCTATGCAAGTGGCTACTACACCCAATGGGTGGGCAATAAATCCAATCACAAAGACACAACTTGCTGCAGGACACACCTGCCAAAGGACACATCTGCTGAAGCAAATGTATCAATCCTATAATGCCTGACAAAAGATGACAGGGAAGCCCGAGTGGTTGCCTACCAATTTCCACCAAAGATGCTGCTGTACCCAAGGACACAAAGGTGGCATCACTATGACTGGATGTGCTTGAATCCCCTCGGGAACCGACGTGGAACTGTGAACATAAGCCAATGCAATGCAAAGCCTCAGCCAACGAGACAAGGTGGAAGAGGACACCTGTTGACCTTTAGTAGTTTCTTGGAAGGAAACAAACAATCCAATTTACAAAAGACTTTGGTTCTCTCTAAGTAGAATTTAAGAACCCTATGCACACCCTATCTATGCCACTCTTTCTCCTGAGGTGCTCTAAGATCCAGGCAAAAGGAAGGAAGAACAATCTCTTGGGACTGGTGAAATATGGATTCACTTTAGGAACAAAAGTGGGCTCTAAGAGAAGAACAACTGAATCCTTATGAAAAACACACAACTCCTTACACACTGACAAAGCCCTAAACTAGGAGACTCTGCAAGCAGACATAATAGCAACCAAAAACAACACTTTCAATGTAAGGAATTTCAAACCCACCAGTCTCAAGGGTTCAAAAGGAGCCTTCAACAAAGCCTGCAATGCCACATGTAGAGTCCACTAAGGAAAATGATGTCAAAGCAAGGAAACACCCTTCAGATGAGGATGGGATGCAAACAGCCTGCCCTGCTTCCATTTCAACATGGAACCCAAGGCTGACATATGTCTCCTGAGGGTGTTGGTGCTGAGGTCCATATTCAGTCCCACCTCCAGAAAGGCTAAGACCAACCCCACTAAAACAGACTGAAGATGAGCCCCTTACACCTTTTTTTTTATTTAGTTATTTATACCCTGCTCTTCAGCCACAAGGCTATCAGAGTGGCTTACAAATAGTTTTAAGTAATAGCTATTTACACATCTACACTGCATTAAACAGTTTCCAATGTGTGTTAGCTAATTGCCCCCACAAGCCGGGTACTCATTTTACCGACCTACGAAAGGATGGAAGGCTGAGTGAACCTTGGAGCCCTCTGGAATCGAACTTGCAACATGGTGACTTGCAGTACTGTACTGGCATTTAACCACTGCGCCACCAGGGCTCCTACACCATCTACAAAAGGCCCTCCAAATATATTCATACAAACACTTAGTGGAGGGTCTCCTAGCCCAGAGAAAGGTCTGAACAACACCTTCATCACACCACTCAGCCACTAACCTTTCCCACTCATCCTCCATGTGTGTAACTGTGACCAACCTGGGTCGGAATGCAGAAGGATCCCACACTGCAGGGTAAAAAACAAAACAAAACCCTCACACACCTTTAGAAATACAGGGCTACAGCATTAGGAAGTTGAACAAAAAAAGAAAAAGAAAAGCTCCCTTCTTGCTTCTACCTGTCCCCATCACTCTCCCAGCCACCCTCCTCTCACAGAGGTGAACAGGGGTGGACCACCAGACAGAGACAGAGGATTATCCTCTGATATCTGCCAGGGTCCTCTGGAAGTCTCCGTAAATGATGTAACCATTTTGTGTCTAGCTATGGGGACAGAACCAGATGCTTCTCGCCTCTCCCTGTGAAATCCACCAGTCATGGAATGATCCCACGTGGAGCTATCAGAGCAAAACCATGAATCCTGGGGTGGCTTTGGTCATTGAGGAAGGTGGAAGAGAATAGCAACCTCTGTGATGACAAAAACAGATTTACACAGGCATTAAGGTGGACTTATGCCTGCGTACGTCATTAACAGGATGCTCAGAGTGGGACTGAAGGAGCTTTCCTAACACAGTTGCTCCTCAGCTGAAAAGTTTTCCATCCTCTTTTTTTTAATACAGTTTATCATCAAAGTTAAGTTTTGGGACTCTACTCCTTGATGGGTGGCAGGTTTGCTGTCAATTTCCAACACAGCTTCTGCCTGCCTCCCCTCCCCACCACCTCTGTTTAGCCAAGATAGTAGGTTTATTGTAAATTTATTAATTACTTCATTTCTCTTGTAATAAGCCTGCAGAATGATTTTTCCAGAGGCAGCTGTGGCTCTGCCATTGTGTCGACCAAGGAGCCGTGAGCAGCTGACGTCACAATTCATTTTCTCCATGACTGATGAAGGCGGCTCTTGGTGCCATGCCATGCATATGAATCAGGAAGTGCTTCCCTGGCAGAGAATGCTAGGCCATCCATCTTCACACCAAGACTCTAAAGAGCCTAAAGAGAGTGGTGGGAAAGGGAACTTTTGCTGTTGGCTCTTGTTGCAAACAACTCCTAACAATGGCTCCTCAGAGCCATGCTTAAGGTGATGCCGTGGCACAGTGGCCTCTTTGTAGCAATTGCACTTTGTACGGTACTACTTTTCCAGCAGAGGATGCTAGATAAGCTCCATTCTTTCCTCTGACAACAGTAGGACTGATCTAGTCCTGGATGACTGGCCTTTTCCCCCCTCCTGAGCTTTTTTGACATGTTTGGAGCAGCACCATGTGTGACACAGTTCAGGATCTGCCCACGAGCCGCCAGTTCCACTGACCACATGGGCTCCACAGGGGAGAATGAAGAGACCTCAGCCTTCCCTTCTGCTCCTCCACTGTGTGATCTGGAGCCACATCTGCTTGTGGGTACCCATGCTGCCAGTCAATCTGTTAGGGACAGGGTGATAGATGGAATTTTGTCTTGATGGTGACACTCGCCAGCCTTTCCATGTAGCTGGGGGTGGGGGTCTGGATCAGACCCACTGGTGTTATTGGGTACCCTCATTTCCTGCAGGGCAGGGGGTTGGACTATATGGCTGTTGCGGTCTCTTCCAACTCTATGATTCTCCATGTTGCCTTCCTCTGCCAAAACCTTTGGTCATCTTCTTTTCTTGGTAGGTCCCTTAGGCAAAAGAACTTACAGAAGGAAGAAGGTAGGAGGGCCTGTGGGAATTATAGGGGAGGCTCTGTCTCCTCCAGGAACATCTATAAAAGCATGGCCCCAGAAGTGAGGCCTATCACCTCCCAAAAAGTTATTTGGCTTCCTGTCTTCAAGAAACGTCAGAAAGGGTCCCACGTCTGGAGAGCAACCTGGCTGGGACTGTATGGTCAAGCCCTTTAGTAGAACAGGAGATAGCTGCAGTGGGAAACAGGATCTTGTCAATGGCACAAAGGAAAAAAGATCTGCCCAGGCAGGAGAGATGCCCAGGCTTTCAACAGATACAAGGAACCTAACTTTCTCCTTTTGTCTAAAAGCAAAATCCACATTCCAGCTCTCCAAGCTTCCAGTTCTATCTTCCAGTGGCCAGCCCCCCATCTGGGGTGCAGAAAATGCCTTCTAGACACATACATGGAATAGCTTGCCCATGGCCCTGGCCTGGCCCTGAGAACAAGAGAGAAGCAACCATCCTCTGATAGATTTTCTACTTCTGAGATGATTATTTGTTTTTCACTGTTTACAATGATATTGATTTTGTGGCTATTGCGAACTACCCTGGAGTACATTTTTTTCTTTAAAAATATTGAAGGGAGGTATTAAATAAATAAGCACAGATGTGGACACACACCGTTGCTGACCCTAAGATGCTGCTGCAAACTACAATCATTTGCCTTGCTCTTAATTTCTGAACAGGACAGTCAAGGGAGACCTTGACAGGATGACAGGACAGGCTGGCATCACAGCCACCACTAACAAGAAAAATGGAGGGCTCACCATGTGCTGGGGAGTAAGTATCCTTCTCTTTGTGTAGCCGTATAGGCCTCAGGACCACCATTCGTCGTTCGCTATTGCAACAAGAGCTGCCATACGGTTGGTGTAGAGATGAAGCTGCACCCTGGAAATGAAGATGTTCATACACACACACACACACACAGAGTGCGCAAATGACGCTTTATTGGCAAAATCCTCTTGAACCATCTCAACAGGGTACACAGTTTTGGAGCAACAATTCCCAGCCCAGCCCCTTCAAAATGGAAGGAAGAGCAATTAACCAAAGGTGAGAACTTTCATCGCATCCAGATGGAGGTCAAAATCCCTTTCTCCTCCCATAGGGCAGGTACACTGCAGAGGGGGGGGGACCCCAGAAACACCATTTCCATTCCTTGGATTTCCAGAAGAATCTGAGAACCACAGGCAAAGGTGGAGGAAAGATTAAAAATGGCACTAGGGCAGTAAAATAAAAGGGGGCAGAAAGACCGGGATATAAACAGGTCTGAAGGATCATATGAAATATCAATATACTATATTCTTAATCTGCCTAATAACAAAAGTTATCTAGGTAAGTTACCACAGACAAAAACAAGCAAAGCAAAAACCCAGCCCCCAACTTAGTAGGGGTTTGTCCTTTACATGCCAACAAGAAGAGAAGCATTACATTTTCCACAGGCTGGGTCCACCGTCTATCTCTAGGACATCAGAGTCAGCTGATGTCCTATTCCAGGGGCCCTTTCACACTACTCCATTGTCGTGCTACGATTTCACTCTGCCATGGTTCCACCTTACAGAATCTTGGGATTTGCAGTTTAGTGAGGGACTAGAGCTCTCTGCCTGGGCACTGTAAATGCCTCTACCTGCCAATCTCGACATCCCACAGGATGTTGCCAGGGCAGTTAAAGTGGAACGCCAGCACAATAATTGCATAGTGTGAAAGGGCTCCAGAAATGGAGCCGTTCCAGCCCTCCAGATTTTTGTCAGCCTGCAGCTCCCATCATCCTTAGCCAATACAGCCAATGGCAAGGAAGGCAGGGAGCATCTGTCCAATGTTTGGAGGGCCAGAAGTAGCCTATCTCTACCCTACTTTTCTCTCTCGCTCTCTGGTATTTCTCATTGAGAGATGCTCTTTAGACACCAGGAGACATCAAATGCTATTATTTAATTTTTGGTCACAGTTAGGCGATGGTCTGGCGACTGAAGAGGTCAAGGGTGACGGCGCTGAGGAATGCCGGGATGCTGTCCTGCTGCAGCAAGTGGAGGTCGATCAACTCATGGACTGTGCGTGAAAACTCAGTTTCCAGGAGCTGCATCTTTGCACTAGAGGACCTGGAGGCCTGTGGGGAGAGCAAAGGAGGTGTGGGGCAGAGAGAAAAGGAAGGAAGAATCTGTTAATCAGCTATTGTTCGGCCTCTCCCGGCATGCCAGCCCATTCCTACACCTTCACAGCTGAGCCTTTTCCAGTGTATCTTATTCTAATCAAGGCAACGTTTGCTACTGCTGGGCAGGTGTTCAACACACAATTTAATTGGGCCATTATTAAGATTCTGCATTTCCAAAATCTCTCAACAATACCCCCTGCGCGAGCCTCAGATGAATAATGAATTACCGAGCGGTGGGAAGAATGTTGAGAACATTTTGAAAACAAACTTGAAAGGGGCTGTCGAGTTAACGTGCTCAGGAGTGGGGGGAACTGAGCGCCACAGAAGGTAATCTATCAATAAAACCTGTCTCTGTGGGACTGAAATATATAAACAGCTCTATCCCCTGTCCTATGCAAGATTGATGGTCTTAACCCTTCAGCCCCCCTCCTCCTAGCCAATTCTTTTGTGTGTGTTTTTTTGAAGATCTGATCATTCAACCCCCCAGCACTTCCATTAGATTTCTAAACAGCTCGGCGGCAGGTACACCCAAGTCATTTTTGATGAAGGGTTCTTTTCCCCCTGTCAGGGAAGACATCTGTTCAAAAGGAACCACAGGGTTGCTTCATTCATTGAAAACGTGGATGGGAAGCAGCACATACCAAGGGTGGCCTGGCCCTGGGCTTCCTTGGAGCTGCAGAACATCAAACAGCTGCCCAGGGTGGGTGCCCATCCCACGGAGGATGGCCAGAAAAGTAGCACAAATGCCACGCCAACCACGTAACCAGCTGAGAGTAAGGGAGGGCACAGGAGTGGCAAGTGGGCTAAGGTGGCACATCCGTGACTTCACAAAGGAGAAATTCCATGATAGAAATGTCAAAATCAAAGGGGACTCAACATTGACCTGCTTATTTGATTCAGATCCTGCTTTTCTCTCAAAATGGGACCCTAAGTGACTAACATGTCAGTTAAAACAACACCTTTAAAACAATATGTGATTCAAAAGTTTTAAAAAAAGCATTAACCGACCAATCCAATTAAAACCTAACTTTTAAAACATCAATTTAAAACACACAGTGCATGATAATAATAATTTAAAAAACCACACACACACACTCATTGCACATCTTATCCCAACTAGTTAAAGGCCGAAGGCCTCTTTAAGTAGGAAGGTCTTTGCCTGCTGGTTAAAAAGGGGGTCTGACCAATCCTCCTCCAGGAGGGAATCCCATCGCCTAGGAGCAGCCACCAAGAAAGCTTTTTCCTGCATTCTCACCAGACAAACCTGGAAAGGTGGTGGGACAGAAAGAAAACCCTCCTCTGAACATAGGCTCATATGGGGAGAGATGGGCTTTCTGACAGTCTGGACCTAAGTCCTGGGTGGGGAGGCAATTTTTAATTTTTATTCTTATAACTCTGCTTTAGCTGTACCACATGAGGCAGCAAGAGAGCCCTTTTTCATCCTCTGAGAACATAACTTTGTTATGAGGCACTCTGGCAGGGGAAAAAAATGTGGTGCCACAATTGCTACTGAGAAGAAACCCAATGTCTCTGCCTGTGGCGCTAACACCAAAACAGAGCCACTACTGCCATGGTAAGCCCAACCCTCCAAAACCTTGGAATACTCATCTGCCTATGAATGGAAATATTAAGGGGTGGGTTCCACTACTAAAATATTAAAACAGAGCATGAATCTCACAGATAAACATTTTTTGTGCCTCACAATTATGCAAATAGGCTCAGAAAAGTGCAATCAGTGCACAGGTGATGCCCATTAAAACTGACTGGTGAATGGTCAGAGACAAAGGTCCTTAATCTATTCAAAGCCAAGCTAAAGCAGAATGAACTATGCTACAGGTTTTTTTCTCCTCAAAAAACAAAACAAAATACACACACGAACCCCAAAAGATAGAAAGTCCTAGAACTGCTCTTATTATGGGCACACATACACAGACACACACATGGTCATTAATCAGAATGGAGACTGCAGTCAAGAAATCAGAAGAAGACTAGGCCTTGGAAGGGCAACTATGAAGGAACTAGACAAGATATCATTGAATACTAAAGTTAGGATTGTTCATGCCATTGTATTTCCCATTTCTGTGTATGGTTGTGAAAGCTGGACAGTGAGGAAACCTGAAAGGAAAAAAAATAATCTTATTTGAAATGTGGTGCTGGAGAAGAGTTCTATGGATACTGTGGACTAATAAAAAGACAAATAAATGCATCCTAGACTGGGACTGGGATGGGCATCTATGAAAGAAGTGGACAATATCATAAAATAGACCTTGAACCTGGTTGGAGTTTCTAGCAAGGGAGTGTAGCTATCATGTACCAATCAGCCGAATCAACCTTGAATCAATTCATTTGAGATGTGGTGTTGGAGAAGAGTCCTGAGGATGCTATGGACAGCCAAAAGGACAAACAGGTTGGTCTTAGAACAGCTCAAGCCTGAACTCTCATCAGAAGCCAAGATGACTAAATTGAGGCTATTATACTTCAGACACTTCACAAGAACAAACAACTCACTAGAAAAGTCAATAATGCTAGGAAAAGTGGAGGGAAAGAGAAAGAGGAAGACCACACACTAGGTGAATAGAATCAATCAAGGAGACCAGAGGCCTGAACCTGCAAGACCTGAGTAAGGTGGTTGAGGACAGGGAGTCTTGGAGATGTCTCATCCAAGGAGTCACCATGAGTCAAAACCAACTCAAAGCCAGTTAACAATGACAATAGAATAAATCAAGCCTGAACTTTCTCTAGAAGTCAAGATGACTTGACTTACTAGAAAAGACAATAATGTTTGGTAAGGTAGAAGGCAATAGGAAAAGAAGAAGACCACATTCCAGATGAAGTGACTCTATCAAGGAAGCCACAGACCTGAGACTGCAAGACCTGAGCAGGGCTGTTGAGGACAGGGTGACTTGGAGGTTTCTCATTCATGGGCTCACCATAACACGAAGTTGACTTGACAGCAGTCAACAACTGATAGGAGCACCTGCAGAGCCTGAAAACCATGAAATCTCTTCAAACATTTATTAATTCACACTATGCAGAACAACTAATGGATTGTAGCCAAATGAGAAGGGGAGAACCAGGTAAGTATGTAAAGAAGTGTGTACACTGTCAATTAAACTCTATTTCTATAGTCAATACACAATTCTCACACAGAGGTTAAGTGTATAATATATATCTATGTATAATGAAAATTAAATCCTATTTATACAGTTGCCAAAATTCTATATGTTACACAAAAATACAAAAGAAAAATGCAATAATACAATGTGGTCAATCAACTCTGTATGATATACAATATAAAACAATATATGCATTTAAATCGATACACAAACAACTTCGCTCCGGAGATTCTCTACGTTGTTTCATGGTCACTTCTTCAGTGTGTATCTAAAATAAATATGTTGTTATAATTGAACCATGTATTATATCAAATAAAACCATTTTTATTTTAATTACTATGGATGTGGAGTCATTATACATATTAATTCCACATTCTAAGGCTAGGATAGTTGCAGAACAATTTATTCAGTGTCGTCACAATAAAAATCCTCCTACACATTTTTTGATTGACCTTTTGGATATAGTTTTGGGAAAGAATTTCTTTCATTTTCAAAATGAATTTTATTTACAGATGAAAGGCGTCACCATGGAGAGTCCTGTTGCTCCCACAATAGCAAATCTTTCTATGGCTTCCCTTGAATGTTCTCACATTAATGACCCTATCATTAACCCTTTTCATGAATTTTGTTTATTTTATGGGAGGTACATTGATGACATTTTTATTATTTTTTTTTAAAAAAATGATTGCTCAGCAGTTCTGCGACTGGATGAATTCCATAAATCCTCACATTAAATATAAAAGTTATATCAGTACGCAAGAAGTTCCCTTTTTGGACACTATGGTATATATTAAAGATCAAAGTTTGGGAGTCCAATGTTATCAGAAAACATAAACAGGATTTAATTTTCATTATACATAGATATATATTATACACTTACCTCTATGTGAGAACTGT
Organism: Gambelia wislizenii; assembly: GCA_030847615.1. Classification (NCBI taxonomy): domain Eukaryota; kingdom Metazoa; phylum Chordata; class Lepidosauria; order Squamata; family Crotaphytidae; genus Gambelia; species Gambelia wislizenii. The sequence continues at coordinate 5,436,804 of JAUMIR010000012.1, forward strand.
GTATTGACTACAGACATAGAGTTTAATTGACAGTGTACACACTTCTTTGCATACTTACCTGGTTCTCCCCTACAGTTCTGTACAGACATCCAGCTCACTATTTTTTTGAACAACTAATGGATTGCACTGTTCTCTTCCCAAATTCAGTGTGATTTTGAACCCTAAGAGGGCAGTTTTCCAAATTCCATATTCAAGCAATATATGCATAAAGAATTTAAGAGAAATAAATGTAATTATTGGTACATATCTCAATGTGCTTGAGACATGCAAAGCAGGTATATTTATAGCACTGGGGGTAGTCCAGCAACCACTAGTTATAAGTGCAGAGAAACCAGGCACCTTGACTAGCAAGACACGCAAGAAGGTAGAAAAAGTGGAGGATGCAGATAATTATTTTTTAAAAAATTTAAATGGATGCCCAAGAAGACAGTAGGAAGGGAGAAACAAGTTAGTCAGAGAAAAGCCAAACTGGGTTGAGAGAAGAGCCGAGCATGCATAAAACACACGTATGCAGGAAGAAGAGGCCAGGCTTCTAGACTTCTTTGTCTAGAAGTTCTTTGCTGATCTTTGCTGTTCTTTGCTGATGAACTTTAAGATTTTTTTCAGTTGCCTGACTGAAAAATTGCAGTCACAATTTTAATTAATCCATTTCTTTTTATTGCTACTTTTTAATATTGGATAATTTTAATCTATTGCACACTATTCTGAAATACCTTGATAGGAGAGGTTTTATAAGATTTGTCAAGCAATATAAAGATGTGTTAATTACATTACATTATAACCTCAAATCAAAACATGGAGAGTTTATCACAACCCTCACTGTAGAAACAGAAAGGAGTTTTTAACTTGGAAAAAATGCACATCAGAAGAGGAAACAGAAAAGCTGGGATCTGCCCATCTCTCCTGAGTGCTCATGGCTGCAATGTTTTTTCGCAGAGGAGTGCTTGGGCACTCCCAGGATCATCCCTGAACAGAAGCTGCTTTGCTACAGAAATAGCTGGCAACTGCCCCATATGGAAAAGCCACTGCAGCCTCTCTGGGAAGCACTTTCCAAATGTGGTCTTCTTCCTTTATCCCATCCAGTGTGACCACTGGATCTTTCTGGGCTGGCATGAGTACAAAGGACTTGCTTTCCAGCTAAGGTTTGCATGAGCAACAAGATCTACCTGAGCCCTGGCAATAAGGGTTCTCTGATTCAGATTCCTCCCTTGTTCAGCTTTCTGGTTTGTCCCAAGCCCTGGCTTGCTCTTCAGTCCTGGCCACAGGCCCTCTCTCGACTGTGGCCCAACTCTCACACTGATACAGAACCAGACCACTGGTCTATCCCTTGTTGTCTACCCTGAAGGGAAGCAGCTCTCCCCGAAACTTGGGATGGACGATGTTTCCCAGACAGGCTAGCTAAGAACCTTTGGCTGAGGATGCTGGACACTTTCTGCATGCAAAGTGTGTGCTTTACCCCTGAATGATGCCCTTCCATTCCTGCAAATTAAATATGCCCTCCCCATGCTTCCAGCCACTGCTTTGCCTCCTAATACACGGGCCACAAACTCAGAACCAGCTTTTAGCCTGCTCGGTAGGACCTGAGATGAGGTGGGCTTCTGATTTTGGACTATATGAGGGTGCCACGTTCTGGCATCCCTCGGAGAAAAAAGGCCTTTAACATAACTGCTTTCTTGCAAGAGACAAGATTAGCTCCCCTCGGGGAGAAGAGAAACATCATCAATCTTCCTTTTAACACTGGAAATCGGTAAATTATTCAAAGCTTTATATTTTTAATATATATTCCTCTTAGAAGGCAGAGGCTTGTGCAACAGATCCAGCTGAGTGTCGATGCTCAGTCCTGAAGTGATCCTGTTGCTTCCAAAGCGGGGTGCTTTTTCCTTTAGTTTTACACAGTACATCTGCCTGTGAAGGAGATGAAAGCTGGAGAGGAGCCAGAAGTTTTTGAGAAATGGCTGCTCGTGAGAAGGGAGAAATCCTAGGATCATCTTCCTCTTAATTGCAGAATAAGCTGTTTGTCACATTGGTTTCTGCCTCCTCATTCTTTCCACTCACTCTGGTTTTCTCTGGCCTCCTCCTGCTCTGACCCAAGAATGTGCCTGTCCTGCTCATGCATCCCATATACTTATCCTGCCCCCAATGTTACCAGAAGCACATATGAGGTGGTAATGTTAGAAAATGCACATCAAACTGAACACAGGCAGATCCCAATCAATCATTCTCAACCTGCTTAGACCTGTGACCCCTGCCTTTATCCCACAACATGCATTTGGGGACCTAGTTCTTGACTATTTCTTTTAAACATACATTTGTGTGATGGTTGTGATTTTGTTGCAATTGTTAGGCAACAAAGCACTATTTATCATTTATTTAATACACTTTTAAACAGTCTACCAACCAGTTATATGAGTGGTGGACAATCTGTTAAAAACGTTAAACAGAACAATAATACATACACCACGTCCCTTCACCTTTGGCTCATCATCAGGATTCTGTAATGTCATGCAAACTGCTGCTTATTAACTGAACATAATCCTCTTTTTGTATCAATGTAGCTTTTATACTAGTAAGGTATGAGGCAAGGGCAGGAACTGTGTGGCCCTCCAGAAGTTATAGGACAGCAGCTCCCAGCATTCCTCTCCATTAGGTAGACTGGTTAGGGCTGCTGGGACTTCACAGACCAGCAAAAGCTGGAGGGCTGCATCATTCCCATCCCTGCTTTAATCTGATCAGTACTGGTTGCTGGAAGGCCAAAATGGAGGAATTCCTGTTGTTTCTATATCATCATCATCATCATCATCATTTTATTCATTTCTATCCTGCCTTTCTCCAACCAATGAGACTCAAGGTGGCTAATATCATTATAAGAACAATACAGGCTAAAAACAGTACAAAGTTAAAATCACTTTATAAATATAAAATTTAAAAATAAATTAAACAATCTGCATGTTAAAACATTGTAGTAAAAATTAAAGTACCTTTTAAAAGACCCTTTAAATTTTTTAAAACCACACCACACAGCCTCACTAGCCTAGCCCTTATTGGTTCACAAATACTTGGCAGCATAAAAACCTGCCACCGGAAGGAGAGCAAAGGCGGGGCCTCCCTGGTTTCTCTGGAGAGGGAGTTCCATAGTCTGGGAGCAGCCACCGAGGAGGCCCTGTCTCCCTTGTTCCCACCAAATGTGCCTGAGAAGGTGGTGGGACCGAGAGAAGGGCCTCTCCAGATGATCTTAAGCTCTACTGGGCTCATACAGGGAGATGTGGTCCTTCAAATAACCTGGACCCATGCCATCTTCACCATCCTGCCTTTAGCCCAGTTTGAGACAACTTATAATAGAGTAAAAGAACAAAACCATAGTTAAAAAGTCACAACATAAAAAAAGTTACAAGTGATTCAACTATTGTCAAATTTAAACCAGTTTAAAACATAACCCATTTTAAAAAAAGGAACTACAAAAATAACAAATAGAAAATCCAGCATATGTTCTAGGTGGCACAGGCCTTATACAATCAGTCCTCAAGGGATGTCAAAAGAGAAAGGTCTTCTGTCTGCAGAAAGAAAGTAGGGAGGGTGTTAGTGTAGCTTCTCTGGGAAGGGAGGGCAACCACTGAGAAGGCCCTCTCCTGTGTTCCCACCAAATGTACCTGTGAGGGTGATAGGACAGACAGAAGAGACTCCCCAGCAGTTGTCAAAATATGGGCAGGTTCATGAGGAAGAATACAGTCCTACAAATGACCTGGACCTGAGCCATATAGGACTTTATAGGTCAAAATCAACACTTGGAATTGTGTCTGGAAACCAACAAGCAGCCTGTGGAGTTGTTGCAACAAGGGAGTTGTGTGCTCCTTGTAGCCAGCCCCAGTTAGCAATCTGGCTGAAGCTCTTTGGACCAGGTGAAATTTCCGGATGCTCTTTGCGCATTACAGTAATCCAACCAGGATGTGTCACTGTGGCCAGGTCTGATGTCTCAAGGAACAGAAGCAGCTGGCGCACAAGTCTTAACTGTGCAAACACACTCCTAGCTACCACCAAAACCTGAGCTTCTAGGCTCAGGGTTGAATCTAGGAGCACACCCAAGCTGCATCTGTATCTTCAGGGGAGTATAACCCCATCCAGCATAGATCGATTCCCTACTACAAAAATCTACCTTTTGACTGACCAGCACCTCTGTCTTGTCTGGATTTGTTTACCCTCATCTAGTCCATTACTGGTGGCAGGCACCACTTTAGGATTGAGACTGTTTTCTTAGATTGTGATGGAAAGGAGTAACAGAGCGTCATCCGCATACTAATGGCACCGAATCCCCAAACTCCAGACAACCTCTCCCAGTGCTTTCATGCATATATTAAATAGCAGGGGGACAGAACTGAGCCCTGAGGGACCACACATGCCATCAGCCAAGGAATCAAATAGGAGTCTACCAGTACCATCTTCTGAGTTCATCCCTCCAGGAAGGAGCAAAGCCATTATAAAACAGTGCTGCCCAAGCCCTATCCTAGCAAAGCACCCCAGAAGGATACCATAGTTCATGGTACTGAAAGGCGCCAAGAGGTCCAGCAGAACCAACAGGGACACACTCCCTCTTCTCTAGTTCCCAGCTCAGGTCATCTACCAAGGCAACCAAAGCTGCCTCTGTCCCATATCAAGGCCTGGATTGAAATGGATCTAGATCATTTATCTCATCCAGAAACTCCTGGTGCTGGAAAACCACCACTCCTCTAGTACCATGTCCCAAAATGGAAAGTTACAGACTGGCCAATAATGATCCAAAATGGTAGGATCCAGGTATGGTTTTTTAAGCAATGGTTTTCTGGCAAGCTGGAACTCTGCTTTGTTTTAGCAAGGCACTGACCGCTCCCTCTACCCACTTGGTCAGTCCACCTCTGGCTCTTTTAATGAGCAGTGGCAAGGGTCTAACACACATATCATAGAATCATAGAATCATAGAATTGCAGAGTTGGAAGAGACCACGAGGGCCATCCAGTCCAACCCCCTGCCATGCAGGAAATCACGATCAAAGCATCCCTGACAAATGGCCATCCAGCCTCTGTTTAAAGATCTCTAAGGAAGGAGACCCCACCACGCTCCAAGGGAGCGCGTTCCACTGCCGAACAGCTCTTACTGTCAAAAAGTTCCTCCTAATGTTGAGGTGGAATCTCTGTTCCTGGAGCTTGCATCCATTGCTCCATGTTCCAGTCTCTGGAGCAGCAGAAAACAAGCTTGCTCCATCCTCAATGTGACACCCCTTCAAATACTTAAACAGGGCTATCATATCGCCTCTTAACCGTCTTTTTTCCAGGCTAAACATACCCAGCTCCCTACGTCTCTCCTCATAAGGCATGGTTTCCAGACCTTTCACCATTTTAGTCGCCCTCCTCTGGACACGCTCCAATTTGTCAATGTCCTTTTTGAATGGTGGTGCCCAAAACTGGACACAGTATTCTAGGTGAGGTCTGACCAAGGCAGAATAGAGCGGCACTATTACTTCCCTTGATCTGGACACTATACTTCTATTGATGCAGCCCAAAATCGCATTGGCCTTTTTAACTGCCGTATCACACTGTTGACTCATGTTCAACTTGTGGTCTACTAGGACTCCTAGATCCATTTCGCATGTAGTCTCATTCAGCCAGGTCTCCCCCATCGTATATCTATGCATTTCATTTTTTCACCCTAAGTGCAGTACCTTACATTTCTCTGTATTGAATTTCATTTTGTTAGCTTTGGCCCAGCTCTCCAGTTTATCCAGGTCATCTTGAATTTTGATCCTGTCCTCCAGGGTATTAGCTACTCCTCCTAATTTGGTGTCATCTGCAAATTTGGTAAGTATGCCCCTAATTCCCTCATCCAAGATGAAGAGGAGCCATTGCTGAGCACCCTTTGGGTTCGGCCTGTCAACCAATTACAAATCCATTGAGCAGTTAACTTGTCTAGCCCACATTTTACAAGCTTGTTTGCAAGAATGTCATGGGGAACCTTGTCAAAGGCCTTACTGATTTCAAGGTGACTCTCACCTTGATTTCAAATATGGTGAGTCTCACTTCTCCAAGAACCCTGTCCACATCCTTAGGTTGCACAAATTGAAAAGTATCCACTAGCACTGGGTGAGCAGGGGTCAAAGCTATACCCACCAGATCTGTATCAATTATGGCATCCAAGTCAGAGTGGATCAGAGCGATTTTATCTACCAAGTGCCAGGCAAGTTGTTCACAGCAGGCAGGCTATCTGTGGAGTGGTCTGGATTTTCCTTTCCTGGGCCTGTGTGTAAAAGACCCCTGACCACTGGGGTAGCTCCGCTGGCTGGCTCTTTGCAGATGTAATGGACTCTAGATACTGTGAATACTGGAACACTGACACATATGCTATTTGATTGGAAATCATTTATCAAGGGCTTGAGGAAAACTAATTTACTCCACTTTTAACATGATTTCCAGGCAGTTTTGATGAGTTCCTACTATTGATATGTATGGAAGGACACAAAATCAAAATGACCCAGGTTGTAATTTAACTAGGTCAAAGATGTTAGAAAATTACTAAAGGTTCATGTTTTCCTTTCATTTTTGTTATGACTTGATATTCTACAGTATATGATTTTATTGGTTTTATGATTAGATATCATCATGTAGCTCCTTTTTATAGCTCCTTTTTTCTTTGTAAATGGTAAATGGTCTGTGGACTAAATAAATTCAATACAATAATACAATTAAACAATGATTAAAACAGCAGAATATAAAGCCAAGATAAACTGGCAGCAGAGAATTAAAAACAGTTTGGCTTGTAAAACCAAATTAAAGCCACCAGCAGGATAAGAGAGTCAAGGTGTAGAAGCACTAAAACAATTCTTAAAATGTCTGGAAGAGCAGTTCTTAAAATACAAAGGCAACCTGGTGGCCTCCAGAGATCTAAAATACGTGAAGGACACCTGGTGTCCTATGTTTGCTGTAATGGGTCCCAATCTACCACCTAAAGGTCAACTAGTGGATTTTACCCAGGAAACTATCTGCACATAGGCCTGAAGTTTACAGCTTTGCACAGAACTTCACCTGGTGTTTGCTCCCCTCTACAAGATAACGTAAGGGAGCATCTCATCTTTCACTCTCTTTGCAAGATAAAAACCAGAGCTTGGAAAAGTCTGAACAACTCCAAGAATCTCCCAGATAGCAGGGGCAAGATGGCTGGAGGGTTCTGGGAGCAGTTAGTCCAAAAAGTAACCTCCCCAAGTTTTGCTCAGAACCAATCTGTGCTTTCAGTAGAACAAAGTAGTGAAATTTTGTCTGGAACGTTTAACTTTGCTCTACTTGTGTGTGTGTTTTAATTCACTCCTCCTGCCCCCATGGGAAAATTATTGTACACATATTTAATTGCACAAAGCATATATACAACTAGTAACCAAGGAAGAAGCACTTGCTCTAGCTTTCTCCCTGACATGCAGTTTTGATGTGTCCAAGGTATTTTCTTTTTCATTTTTTCATTCCATATTACAATATTCAAATATGAACCTCTTCATCTCCATGTTACATGGCATTGCCTAGGTAAACACTGCGCTGGGATCAGACAGCCCCAAATTGTAAGTCATCTCACCATCACCCAGGAAGAACATCCACTGGTGTTCCTTCTTTCCTCTATGGTGAGGCAGAGTTCCTTTGAGAAGTCTGAGCTGATTTCATAGCTGTCAACTGATAATGAGGCACCCCCTCATCCTTAACACAAGCCAAGAGGGAAGTCAGCCATGCTCTTCAGCTCTCCATGCAAGCGTGTCCGGCACATCAATTTTTTAAAAAAAACAAAAAAAAACACACCCTCCTCATTGCAAGATCACTCACTTTGACTGGCAGGGCCATGCCAATGTCTGTTAAGGCAACATGGGGACAAGTGAACTACAAAGGCGGATCGATGTTGTCACTCCAGAATGAAACATACACAGCTCCAGAGCATGGGAGCATTGCTAGACTTATGGAGGGAATGACAGGCCATGTATGAACATGGCACTTGTCAAACATTTCAAAAATGTAACCTCCTGAACCTGAACTCCTCTGACTTCTCTAAGTCAAAGATAATGGAAATGGATGCTTAATTCTCTCCAACAGTGTAGAGCAAATGGATGGAGAGACAATTCCCTCCCCCTCAGAGTCCCAGTATTCAAAGCCTCAAGGTCATGCTTGCAGTTAAGGTGTGTCTGAATTTCATGCATGGGTCTCACCACATCTTCTTTACAATGAAAGTGGCTGTGGGTGCAGTGAGGGGTATCTGTGGGTTAACCTTGGATGCCCATACCACTTTTCTGCTGAAAATCATTCCAGTCATCTCCCAGCTAAGCCACTGTTTAAAGAAAATAGCTACAAATGGGTTATTTTCAGTGGGGAAGTGATACCTGAGTGTAGTGTTCAAATTTATCTCCCCATGCTTTGGTCCTAATCTGGATTATACTTCTTCCTAGGCCTGTTTTTTTTTAAAGGGAAGAGTTTAGAAAGGCATGGAAAATCCACAAGATGTAGTGACCAGTTGAGATGGCTTTACAAGTGGATTAGATAGGAGGTTGAGGCCATACATGGATATTAGCTAGGATAACTATATATAAGCACTAACATCACAGACAGATTACCTCTGTATATCAGCTGCTGGGAAATAGAAGAGTGAAGGCAACCAGTTGGCCACTGTGTGAACAGAATGCTGGACCAGAGATGCCTTTGGTTTGAATGCAGCATAGCTCTTCTCCCATACTAAATCCAAACAGGGACTCTAGCCCACCTTTAATTTAATGCGTACATGTGACCATCAACTTGTAAATGCTACATAAAAGGTGGGGGAAGGATAAAACATTTCACCTGATGCATAATTCATTGGTCAAATTCAAGGCCAGGGCATCTGGTGATGACCACCGGCTGGAACAGCACTAAAAAACCTTAGGTTGATTCAATGGCATTGGCACAGAAGAATAACTGGGTACATTGTGTCACATTTGTACTGCCTTCAAAAGGAAAACTTTGTGGCATTTTTGACATCACTTTGCAAAACCTGCTGCTGGACATTTTCACTGCCTTGACTTGGTCTGTATTTTCTAATCTCCACTGCAGCAATCTTAGATCTTGTCACAGACTAACAAACCAATGTTAAAACATTCTTTCCTTTTTTACACACACACACACACACACACCAGCTTTGACCTTTCAGCATGAAAATCCTTTGGTTTCTGCCTCTTGCTTTAGATTCTAAGATTTTTCTAAATGTCAGGAGCTAACTGTCCATGCGCAGCTTGTCTCTAAAAACAGCACAGAGAGACTGTCGGCTTCTTCTGGAATGTTGACACACAAAAAGGGCAGGCCAGAAAACACAGCTGATGTAGCAAACAATCCTTTCACAGGTTTCCATGGGCACACAGACAAGCTCTTTATAGTAACAGCCATTTTCCATTTCACAACTGGGAGAATCAGGGGATGAGGAAGTCTAGCTGACCAGCAAGTCCCACTGATAAAATTAGCTGCCATCGTTCCCTCAACGGATCTTTCTTTGTTCCACAAAACACAACTATCCTGTTGGCCTCTGGAGGGGGCAGAGAGGGACCCAACAGAGAACTGAAATGCGGTCAAGGTTTCAGATGTTAATAATGTAATTGGTAGAAAGTAGGTCCATTTAGAAATGAGGGTCTAGTCTGGAGACACTTCAAAGAGAGATGAGCCAGCGTGATGCAGAGATAAGCGTGATGGGCATGTTCAGCATGGTGAAAAGAAGATGGAGGGGTGACACGATTGCACTCTTTAAGTACCTCAAGGGCTGTCAGTGAAAGGAAAGTGCAGATTTATTCTCTGTTGCCCCAGAGAATAGGGCCAGGTCTAATTAATTTAAGTTGGGGTGTGTGTGGCAGATTTCAACTGAACATTAGAAGGAACCTTTTGATGGTAAGAGCAGTTTGGCAATGGAACCAATGGCCTAGAGAGATGGTGGGATCTCCTTCTCTGGACGTCTTCAAAAAGAGGTTGGAGAGCACTAGCTGGAGTTCCTGCATTGAGGTGGGGGTTGGATTTGATGAACTTATGAGGCCTCTTCCAACTCTACATGTCTGCTCTGAATAAATGCCTGGAGGAGGTAATGGGCTCGATGAGGAAAAAACAAACAAGCTGAATCCAGATAAGGCAGAGATGCTTATTGTCAAGAGTCCTAAACTGAATTTTGGAGGTGTGTCAACCTGTCCTGGACAGGGTTACACTCCCCCTGAAAGACTGTGTTTGCAGCTTGAGAGTGCTTCTAGACCTATTGCTCCAAATGACAGCTCTTACATCTTGTACGCCAGCAACGATGTCTGTGAAAGTGGTGATTCCAATGGAAAATCTGACATAAAGGAGTCCCAGGATTTTTTAAAAAGTTTTTATTTGGGCTAATTTGAGAAAAATTTGTTATCTCATAGTATTCAAAGCTAGCCATGTTATTTTGGCTCTATAGGGGGTGCGGGAATCCCACAAGTACCTCTTTCCCCCCCGGCAATGTAAATACAATAATACCAAAATGAATAAATATCAAGAGACCCAGCATCATGTAGTGGTTTGAGTGTTGGACTATGAATCTGGGAAACCACGGTTCAGATCCCATCCCTGGGTCATGGAAATCCACTGGGTGATGCTGAGCAAGTCACACTCTCAGCATTAGAGGGAAGCAACTCCAAACCCCCTTTGAACAAATCTTGCCAAGAAAACCCCATGATAGTTTAGTCTTATGGTTGCCACAAGTCAGAAAGTCAGAAACAACTTTAAGGCACACACCACCAGGAACAAATAAGTATCCATGACACTCAAAATCAGCCTTTTCCAAAGTGGCCATTTCACCTATCTCATGGTAAGGCTGACTCTGCAGCTTAGACAGCCATTCCAGGTACCCCAAGGCAGCATGTTTTGAAAGCACCTTAAAACACTCATTTGGCTTTCAAAAGACTCCCTTGCCCGAAGTACCATCCTACTGCATGAAGAATTGAGGGGAGTAGAAGGGCAGGGGAGAAAGAAGAACATGATCAGAAAGAAGCAAACACTCCAGTCAGTCCTGCAATTCAATCAGAGGAGAGTTCCAAGTTGCTGCATAATTGCTCAGAAGTTTGCTCTCATGGGTGGTGATATCATTATCCAAATCCCCCAATTGAATCATGCCTCACTGAACGGTCTCTCCAAAGCATTCGGCCTTGCTCAAATATCATGTCCCCAGGTAGTGAGTAAATCACTATAATTAGAGGCTGTTCATTTAAAAATGATAGAAATATTCGAAACACAAAACAAGACAAATTGGCCCACCTGATGCGGTTAGGCCTGGCAATGATTCTATGAATTGCTTCGGAAGTGCTTCTGTTTGTTGTTCTTTGGTTTCCCCTTCTTAGCAACTGGCAGGTTTTAATGCCTCTGTGACATCACGTCCTCCTCCTCTCCCATGGGACAGCTTAACAATGCAGGCGCTAATAAGGATGCTTTGCCATCCATCAATCAGAGGAAAAAGGTGTTTTTTTCTTCTTCTGGCAATAACTTCCTGCATTTGCTGCTACGTTCATCTTGCCTCTAATATTCTCTCTGTAAGCTAAGAGTGACCAGCTGGTTCTTTATAATATCATTGCTTCTTGCTAAGACCTCTGACCCTGTGTTGCTGGCTTGATATATAAAGTGAATTTATGAGGGGAAAGGGGGAATGAATGACTATGAAATGACTTCTAGGGAATATAATAAAAAGAAGCGGCTCTTACAGGGTTGGGTAAAAGGGAGACTTTGGTTGACAGGGCCAGAAAGGAAATGGACTATCTGGGTGGGAGAGGTGGAGAACAATGGTTTGAACAAGATTTCTGGCAAACACATTCTCTCTCTCTCTCTTTTTCATTCAAATTCCTCCTTTAGTCTTTGAGAACTGACCGCAATCTCTTTGTCACTAAGGTGGGAGGCTCTGGCCTCTTCTTCTAACACCAGGGAGAAGATGAACTAGGTATCCCATACTGATGACCAGCCTGTCTGTATTAGGCATGGAAAAACATAGGAAGTTGCAGGCAACAAATGTCAGGAGAAGCAGTTACAGGGAAGTCAAGCCAGTCTGGCTCATACTAGCTAGTCAAGAGAGTTAACCAAAGCCAAAGGTCAGTGCACTAGTGATGTCTTAGCCATTCCATAATCCAGCAGTCATGATCACAAAAAGCCAAGAGATAAACACCATAAGTCAGTCCAGAGGTCAAGAATCCAAATAAACCCATGAGTAGGAAGGGCACAAAAGCCAGGGAAAATGAGCAGTTGCAAACAACAAAAGCTCCCAGCAGCTGTTGTGGAATTTATAGCTGCCTGACCATGAGATGCCAGGTGCCTGGTTGCTCAGTGTTTCTTATTCAAAAAGTGTTGATTTCCCCCGCCACTGTTCCTTGTCATGATGACGTTCCACAAATGAGGAGATGTCTCGTCAATGTTCAACTCTAGCTGAGGTGATGGCCCACCTTGCTGAAATTCCTCATTCACCACATTGAGACTATCTGCTCAGAATTTAGGGGAGAGGAGTAGTCATTGAGAGCCAGGGGCCCTTTTATATCTGATTGCTCTGCATTGGATTTCACTGATTCCATGGGATGAGTTATGATACTGACATACTACTTGATGATCACACTACTTGACCATTTAACCCACCATCACTGGCTCTTCAGAGTCTTAGGTGGCATTTTCCTCATAACCAGCTTATTTCCCCCATCCCACCAGCTTATCTTCTTGCCTTCCTCTAGATGTAGCACAACAAAAACAAAGGTGAAAATTCCCAATCCAAGCCACCAACCAGAGAACCTGAGATGTGATTCATGGCGCAGGTGGGCAGGAGAAGATCTCAGGATATGCTGGCTACCATCTCAAAATCAATTCTCTTGTTTCAAGCAAGAGACTCATCTCTTTGAAAGAGACTGTGGGGGTGAGAATAAATAAGGGGTATGGGAGGCATCAAAGAAGGAAACAGAGATAGACTGGTATCTTAATCATGAAGAGTGACTATTGCTTTTGAATTGTGTAGAAGAATAGCAGGGTATGATTAATCTGTTGAGCTGTTGTTTTTCACATTTTTAATACTCTTGCTAAAGGGGAACAGAGTGGGCAGAGAGACAGAACGTGCTGACCAAGATCCAAGGAGTGATGCTGGTTTAGGAAATCCACTGACACCTTGGATGGGTCATTGTACAGATGCTTCATTTCAATAGAAGAAAAGCAATGAGAGCAGGGCATTGTTGATATCTGTCTCCAAAGCATCATGATTTCAAAGCAACAACAACATACAGGCTCGACAGCAAGTCTCATCTCTACTTCACATTTGGTTTAGTCATCCTTGCTCTTCTAAGTTCTTATTTTGTCTCAGCCTAGCGCCCTTAGGCAGAACCTCAAGATAAATTAAGAAACAAGAACAGTAGCATGTGCTTAGTCACTTCCATGCAAAGCCACTGATGCTGAATAGAGGGAATTGAGTATACAAAGGAGAGAGGGGGAAGAAGTTACTATTCTTCAGTGGGAGGAGGGTAACCAAAGATGATGGGGGTAATTCCATACTGGTCATCCATTGTTGGATCTCCAGGTGATTAATTAATTGTCTGTAAGCCAGGGTGTGTGGTCTGGACCCCAAAGGGTCCAGCAGCTAGCTTCTAAGAGCATTCTAACTCTTGCACTAAAAGAGTGTTTTAGGTCAGTGCTTCACAGGTTATATGATGTGTGGGACCAGCACTCTCTCCAGCCCAATATGCCAGGGACTATCATCTTTGTTCCCATTCAATACAACTGTTTCTTTCCTGGAAACTCTGCACAGAGTGGCAGCTGATGGTCCCAACAGGGACCATCATTTTGAGTAGCACTGCTTAACAAGGTCTTTAAAAGGCCAGGCAGATTAGTTCTACAGAAAAGTCTGCTTTTCTAGGCTGCACTCAAGTCCTGAAGATAATCACTAGGCTTCCTAGCTTGAAGATTGTCTGCTGACCTTCAAAGCCAATTGAGAAATACCGAGCTGTATTGGGATACACAAAGCCTGTTCAAACTTTTAATATTTTCAGAAGGGGCTCTTCTCTCAGTTACACCACCTTCTTAGGCTTGTTTGGTGGGAATAAAGGAGAGGGCCTTCTCGGTGGCTGCTCCTAGACTTTGGTACTCCCTCCTTACAAAGAGGCCAGGATGGCTCTCCTTTGCCAGCAAGTGAAAACTTTCCTGTTCCATGACACTTTGAGGAATTGACTGTGATGGCCTTTTAATGGTGTGCTGATTTTGTTGATGTTTTATATTGTCTTTTAATGATTGTTAAATGATTTTGACTCTATAGATTGTTTAGTTGTTTTTTTAAAAAACTGATATATATCATATCATTCTATTTAGATACATAGATAATTGAACTTTTTTATAGTTTTTAGTCTATATTAATTTTAATAAATTGTAAGCAGCCTTGTCTCCCATTTGTTGGGGAAAGGTAGGATACACATTAATAAAATGATGATGATTGATGATGATACCCTTGCAGACAATCCAAGATTATGAGCCCGTATGACCTGCCCTAAATGAGAACTCTTTCCCTGCTCTTCCTTGGATCATGACTTTTGACTTTTGACCTTGTAGATCCCTCTGATCCCTCCAACTCTTCCCTGTCCCCTGTCATGGGACTTCACTTTCTGCCTGATCCTGGCTCCACATTGCTTCTAAGTCCCTTGATTCTTACCCCCTTGATCTACAGATAACCACAGCCCTTCTGCTCCTTGCCTGCCTGTGTCCAAAGGAAAAAGAGAGGTCAAGGAACACTACAAAGATGAAAACAAATGTCCAGCTTGACTCTCAGTGAGAGGCCAAGTTCTGTTATCTATCTGAAATAGGGCAAAGAGAAAAGAAGCCACAAGAGAGGCTTGCCGCTCCAAAGAGGAGGAGCCAGGCAAGGAGACAGGAGAAGCAGCAGCTAGCTGAAAGGCAGAGATACCAAGAACATTCTGGTTACTGTTCAGGAGAAGACCCAGGTCTGACTCATAAGTATCTGTAGATAATCCAAGTTTTGAGGAACCAAATGAGTTGCTTGGGGTGTGTTGGTATCACACTTATGACCACGGAGAACCAAACCACCTCTTTTCTTCCCATTCTGGAGTCTTAACTTACTCACCACCATACAGACCCAGATTGAATCCAGGCTTATCCTGACAACCCACCAACTGTCACAAGAGGGCTGTTCACATGGCTGAACTGTAGAGCTCTGAAAATTTCATCTGAACCGTTGCGGCCATTGCCAAATACCTACCTTGAGACGAAAGCATCCCCTAAGACAACCACTCTTCTTTGGGCAGCTTCAGAAGCACTGGCTAATTTAATTGGAGCCTTATTTTCTGAGTTCAGCACAGCACTTGAATGGCTATAACACACAAGGTACTGTGTTGACTGGGGAAATGATTCAACAAGATCAACAAGCCATGCATGGCAAAGAACAGAAAAATGGGATGCTGGAAAGATCAATTAATTTGGCAGCCCTCAATGATATTTTCTCTCTCTCTCAAAGTCAGGCTTGAAATTCATTATTGTGCTAATACTTGGAGGCTGAGAATCATACACAGCAGAGCTTAAATCCCTGTTCGCTTCAGCGACTGCTGCCTTCTCCAGGACGGAGCTTCCCTGCAGCATTATGAAGAAACCCATAGCTAATTTCAGCATCTGAAGGTAACTGTTGAAGTTATCAGGTGCACATGGGAAGCCCAGAGCCTGAAGGTGGAATGACAGCCATGAATAAGTTCTGTTCAGGTAACAACTTCAGCTGCCAGAAAACGTGTCCTGTTGCTTGCTCCCTTCATGTCCTAATGCAATTGTTCAAAAAATGTTTAATGAAGGGAACCAACCAATCCAAGTGTTTACTTTGGCTTGGCAGCCATACTTTTTGGGCCCTCCTCTCTGACCTACAAGTGAAACCAGGTTCCCTAAATCTGGACAGGGTACAAGAGTTTGCCAGTACAGGGGTCCTTGCTGTCTAGTGGTGAAACTGGAAGCTGGAATGTAAGGCTGCAGCAGGAGAAACATGAGGCTCTGCCAAACCAGCAAGGGCAGGGCAGTGCCTGGTGTTTACAATAGCCTAACCCAAAGACTTCATCCAGTGTGACAGAGTCTGGAGCTACCAGCCCCATAACCTTCTGTGCTCTGTTGTCTAAGCACTGGCAAACGTAGGAAGACTATTGAGGTTCCAGAGGCCTTCAAGCTCTTGTTGGCCAGAAACACCCCTAACATGGATAGTTGTTAAAATGGGAATTTCACCTCCCATCCAAGCCAAGGGGTGATATGGCTTGCAGGGCACATGCGGGTTAGGGAGTTTTGATGTGTTCCTCAACCCCTTGAAACCCTTCTCTGGATTCACTAATGAATAGGAAGAGAGTGCCAAAAATACAAAGCTGCACCTCCAGAGGGCTCTAGGAAGCATGATTTTGACAGTAATTGCTCTTTCAAGAAGCCATCCTTTAAAAAGCAAGAAATAATCAAAAATAACAACCCAAAAGCTGCCAGTTCTGGTTCTGAGAAATGGTAGATCCTGCAAGTGGTCTGTAGGACGTGGAAATGTAGACGGTACAGCCCTTGACCTTCTGGGGCTGCCTACTCCCATTCCAGATGCTCCATTTGAGAACTACTGCCTTTATCTATGACAGATATAAAAATGCCACATCATGGATGCCACAGAAACCAAAGTCTGTCTAATAAATCTACCCCAAACATGGAGATCCCCCCTGTTCTGGCTGCTGTTAGAGTGATCTAGCATCATCACTCACTATCTTGGGCTGATAGCTTACTGTGTCTGATGGAGATGTGAGTAACTCGTTTCCTGCTAGAGCTTCTCTAGGGATGCCAGTGCAGCTCCTTTTGCTGCAGGTGCACTGGGGAAAAGATTTATGCAGACACCATCTCTGCAATTATGAAGAGAGAAGAAAAGACGCCCAGATATCATATGAACTGATGCATTTTTGCCAGCAGGCCTCTCCGCATCACAGATCCTGTAACAGCTGTCACACTCCGGTCTCATCTGAGCTCCAATACTGCCTCAGCTTGATTAAATGCACTTTCAGTTAGATCCTGTCTCCTCCCTTTGCTGCCGCTTCCCTGATGTGACCATATTCTCTTCTCCAGATGTCACTGGGTGACAGGAAACGTCCCAACATCAAAGGGGAGGTGGTGCGATCAGTGGCTGTTTTCACAGCATGACATTAAATTTTTAATGCTGGCTTCTTTCGGCAACACGTAGCTAATTAGCAATGACCTCGAGGCAGCCAGATCGCTCAAACAGCAATCCTTGCAACCCTTGGGCATTCTTTAAAATCTGGCCTTTCTCACTGCATCACATCTTCCAGCTATCATTGCTAATGCCCAGACAGACAATCTGTTACCTCTCAGAGAGTGCTAAGGAAGGGACAAGGGGGTCTGATGAGAGCCCCAGTTCCTAATCTCCCCCCCCCAAGTGGGAAAGGCATCAGCTGCTCTCTAAAGATTTCTGCTGACCAACAACCTGCTGTCTCCCCCACCTTTCATGCATTCTACACTTTACTTTCTTCTCATCAATATATTTTATTGCTCTAAAATTAACTGCAGAGCAGATCTTCTGTTGGCATCAAATGGATTTCAGACAGGAGAGGGGGAAATAAAAATGCTTCCCCCCCCCAAATATTTTTCATCTAAAGACATAAAGACCTTGAACACCCTTCTGCAAATGGGTGTTTTGTGCTTCTCTCAGATGAAAGGTTCTTAACAACAGCAAAGGTACTTTACAGCCACAGGACTGTAGGTTTTTCAAAACAGTATAGTATCTTTCAAGTGGGGTATCAATATAGGTTCTGTCCTCTGAGAACATTGTGTGTGTGTCAAGCTATTTGTCAACTTATGGTGAGCCTATGAATTTCATATGATTTTTAAAGGCAAGAGATACTCACAAGTGGTTTGCCTTTGTCGTCTTCTAAAGTAGAGCCTACAGTACCTAGTATTCCTTGGTGGTGCCCCTTCCGAGTACTAACCAGGCCTGACCCTGCTTAGTTTCCAAGATCAGATGTGATCTGCTACATTTAGGGTAGTTAGGCTCTGGTTGGATAAAATGATGCTCATAACAGCAAATCTCAGGATCGTTGAAGGCCATCAAATTGCACTGGAGCCACCAGTAAAACCTTCATGACTTCTTTGAAGCTTAATTAGCACCAAGTTCCCTACACAAGAATTTATCCTACAGTCAATTAGCCACCATCCAGATAAGGTGGTCAATATACAAAGTATATCTTTGTCCAGGCTCCAAAGAGCTGTTGTAGGGACAGATAAAGACTCATATGTTCTCAGTATGATTTCTGAGCTTTGCGCTGAACAGCAACACTGCCCTTCAGTGTTATATAACAAAGTATATCTGGGAAACTGTCCTCCTTTCTAAATGCAGTTTGCCTCCTGTCCATAGACGTGTTTACACTGGCAATATACCCTATCTTGCCCCCATCATAGAGCCCCGCAGTCCTGCTGATGCAGGGCTTTCCCCCCATTTTGCCCACAGGCAGTCCTCACAACCCCCAGGGCGAAGGCAGGGCTAACATGGGGAGAAGACGGGGTAGGGCCCAACAAACTGTTCTAAAATAATACTTGGAAAAACCCACTCCCATTGGGAAGGGAAAGATGAGGACCCATGAGACTGCAGGAGCCTGTCCTGGCAAGCTGGCCTGTTGTTGCAGTTGCTGGTTTGCCTCACTCTCTCTAAAGCAAGGAGTAGCGCACTATGTGACCAAGGCTGGTAAAATGCTGGGGGCTTTGGTCACATGTTGTGGGCCAGCTTCCTTATGTCAAAGACCGTGATGTGGAGGGCATTGTCAGTGGCTGCAGGGATAGTCCAGTGTGCTCACTGGACTCCAGCCCATTCCATGGCGGTAACAGGGGAGGAACAGGCCTGACCTGCAGCTAGAATATGCTGGCAGGGAGCTGGCATATCCTGGCCTGTGTAGATGAGCCCAAGGAGAACAGTTCCTGAAAAATATTGTAAGACTTCTAGAGTGGAACTCTCTCCAAAGGAGAAAAGAGCAGTTTGAGAAGGGTGAGCCCCTAACCCACAGCCAACCCTGGACTTAAAGCCATTTGCTACTTTCAACTAGAATAATCCCACTGAACCAATGGAACTGATAAGACATGCTTCCACACCAAGTTCCCACTGATTTTATTGGCCTATTCTGGTTGGGACTGGTTAGAATCAGGTTCCAATGTCCACCTGAAAAATCTTCATTTGCCTTCCTGCTTTGGAAGGAAAAGCCTGGAAACTGGACTCGGTACTGTATAACCAGATACAGGGGCCAAAAGAAACTGCAGCCCCAACATATTCCTAATTATTTTGCATCTCTGTATAAATTCAAAGCATAAGCCACCTCTGATGATAATCTCAGCCTTTATCTTGTTTGTCTTCACAACCACCTGGTGAGGTAAAGTGTTTTTCCTCTGATTCTGTGCTGAAGCTGAGAGATAGGTACTCCCCACTCTCCCTTGGAGCCAAGCAAAATGTTTATACTAAAATGAATGGAGACATTTTATGTCTCTCCAACAGCCTCAAAAATAATATCACCTGCATCGAAGAAAGCATTTGGTATTTATGATCCAATCTTGCTTCCAAGGGAATGCACTTTGTGCTTTTATTGTGTTTATATAGTAAATTCAGCTATGTAAAACATGCAGGCATTAGTGCACATTTTCACACACTGAATAAGGCAGAGTCAGGTACCTGTAAAGTCCCTGCACCCAACAAAGCTGGACTCCAAACGATACCTCCTCGCACAACACACACACTGTTTTACACAATACAGGCAAAGTCTGGTTTGAAGATCTACTGAGTTATGCTGCCAGACCATGGGCCCATCTATCCCAGTATCATTTTCTCTGACTGGCGGTAATTTTCTAGGGTCTTAAGAAAAGGTCTCTTCCAGATCTTCTTAAGATGACAAGGGTGAAACCTGTCCTTACAGACACTCAGATATCCTTCACAAGTATAGCCATGAAATAGACATGCTTGCAATGCATGTATAATATGCTTTACTTTTGGGATTGTATACCTATCACATAGCTGCACATTTAATAGATACTATGTGTGAACTCTCACCTTGGCAAACCCAAGGAAGAAGGTATGAAAATCATGGGAAGGAAGGAACATTAACAATGTAAGCTATACAGATGATACCATTTTAGTAGCAGAAAACAGCAATGACTTAGAAGGGCTACTCATGAAAGTTATGGTAGAAAGTATAAAAGTAAGGCTACAGCTGCATATTTTTTGAAAAAAAAATAATGACCACAGATATTTTACATAACTTTAAGGTGGGTAATGAAGACATTGAAGCAGTTAATGTTTTTCTATACCTTGGTTCAGTCATTAATCAAAGTGGAGACAGCAGTCAAGAAATCAGAAGAGGATTCAGACTTGAAAGGCAGCTATGAAGGAACTAGATAAGAGCCTGAAGTGTAAAGATATATATCACTGAATACCAAAGTCAGGATCATCCATGCCATTGTACATCCTATTTCTGTGTATGGTTGTGAAAGCTGGACAGTAAAGAAAGCTGGCAGAGAGAGAGTCAACTCATTTGAAATGCAGTGCTGGAGAACAGTTCTATGAACTGGCAAAAAGACAAATAAATGGGTCTGCAAGAAAATCAAGCCAGAACTCTCCCTAGAAGTCAACATCACTAAATGTGGCTATTATACTTTGGACATAACATGAGACAAAATGACTCCTTGTAAAAGATTGCTCAGTAAAGCAGAGGCAGTAGGAAAAGAGCTCATAAAGACCACTTTACAGAAGGACTGATTCAATCAAGAAATCCATGCCTCTGAATCTGTAAGACCTGAACAGATCTGTTGGTGGGGTGCAGGTGGTGGTGGGGCTCTTAAAAGTCTCTGATCCGTAGAATCACCAGAAGCCAAAGCTGACGTGACAGCAAATAACAACAGAATACATGAACTGGTCCCTACAATAAAGCTGAATCTAGCAGCTTTGTCCTTTCAGTTTAAAAAAAAATCCCCAATTTTCCCACTGACAATGACTTGGAATATTAATGCATCTTTGCTCAGATGGACTATAAACATTGTCAAATGGTGGAGATAAAATTCAGTGTCTGCATCCCCCTCCAGTCGCTTCCTGATTGCCCAGATAAGCTTCTGGCTATCGGGAGTCACATGAACCTCCAGCACATGCCTGCCTTGTGATTATTTTCCAGTTCAATTAGCAAGCACTAGTGTGGAGCAGTAATTTTATACTACAACTATCAGCTCCAGGAAAATATTTTTCATTATGGTATGAAAAAATAAAGTTACATGGAAAATAAAAGCTAATAAAATTACTGCTGTGTGCTCCCCAGTGTTTGTCTGGGGATTTTATTACAAGTTCTAGCAAGCCATTTAAAGTCCCAGCTTCTTATAACAACCAACCAAACCCTCAAATGAAATGCTAGTTTAGAGTTGTTAAGTTAGCAGAGAATAACATAAAATGAAATGGTTAAAAAACTGGTAAGCCACAGAAGTCAACTCTCACTTTTTGGCTTCTTCTCTGGCTTTTCCCCCCAGGGAGGGGGGGGGGAAATACCTCCCATATACAAGATACCACTGCTCAAATTTTGCTAGGTTTCTTTTATAATACTAATTGGCTTAATTTATACTTTCTGAATAAATATGTGAACTGGAAAACCCTTATCCTTCTGATTTTTACTTCTCTCAATTTTGTGACACAGTTCTTTATTTAAAAAAAAATAGGTACAAAATTGTGTATGCTGAAGAAAGCAGGCCAGTATTATTTTCTGTATACTTCTCATTTGGGAGCTTCAGATGGAATGGTTGGGCTAAGGCCACCTAACAACATAGGCAAAATTTGACAAGCTGGAATATATCCAGAGAAGGGTGACCAAAACGATCCAAGATCTGGAAACCAAGCCTTATGGGGAATGGCTTAGGCAGATGGAGAGGTTTAGCTTGGAGAAGAGAAGACAGAGAGGTGGTATGATAGGTATCTTTAAATATCTGAAGGGATGACACGTAGAAGATGGAGCCAGTTTGTTTTCTTCTGTTCCAGAGACCAGAATGCAAATCAGTGGGTTCAATTTGCAAGAAAAGGGATTCCACCTAAACATTAGGAAAAACTTTTTTCTTTTCTTTCGTTCTTTTTTTCTTTTTTTACTGTAAAGAGCTGTTTCATAGTGGAAAGGATTGCCCTGGAAGGTGGTTGACTCCCCATCTTTGGAGGTCTTTAAACAGAGGTTGGATACCCATCTTTCATAGTTGTGTATTCTTACATGGTAGGGGGTTGGATTACATATCCCTCATGGTCCTTCCTAATTCTACTTCCTGATTCATAAGTCACTTTCTTACAAAGAAACCTATGCAGGGTTACTCAGAGGTTAGTCCAACCACGTCCAGTGATGTCTGTTCCTTAGGAGGTGTGCCGAATCATAGCCTTTGTTCTCTTTAGCATCCCTTTGTAAGGCCCATAATTAGGTACTCCCAGCTACAATCAATCAAGAAATGTAATCTGTTTCTCTCAATCCAAGTCTGCATTTAACCCAGTCAGTCTGATAGCTGAAATCAGCTGCTCCCCATCCATGCTTTGCTTAGAACCGTATATTTCTGGCAGAAGCATACCATAGAATCACACTGGAGGATCTCCAAATGCCTAGAGAGGTATTCTCTCTAGGCATTTGGAGGTCCTCCAGCTTGACTCTATGGTCAATTGCCACCAGAAGTTGGCAATACAATTGTGCTGCTGGACCTAGAAAATACCTAGGGAGAACATATTTTTTCAGACATGGTTAGGTCATACTGTATTTCCTCTTTATGCACCCCATGAAGATCAGGATCTTCTCTCCCCTTCGTATTCATGCATCCAAAATGCATGCACAAGCCACAACATGACCAACAACAACAGCAGCAGCAGCAGCAGCATGTGTTTCTGCATATAAACTGGGGGAAGCAACATTCTTTTGCTTTTCCAGCAGATAATGGACCATTAACCAACCATTAGCCAAACAGACACTAATCCTCCTTGCATATCTCCACACAGAAACTAGCCATT
This sequence comes from Gambelia wislizenii, assembly GCA_030847615.1. Lineage (NCBI taxonomy): Eukaryota > Metazoa > Chordata > Lepidosauria > Squamata > Crotaphytidae > Gambelia > Gambelia wislizenii. The sequence continues at coordinate 5,459,838 of JAUMIR010000012.1, forward strand.
CAAATAGACAATTTTACATATCCTCCCTAACAGGGGTTCACCATATATACACCCCCCCACACACACACACTCCTACTCAACCATTTTCTGAAGATGCCAGCCACAGATGCAGGTGAAAGGTCAGAAGTAAACTCTTCTAGAACACGGCCTCACAGCCCAGAAAAAAACCCCAAGGAAAATCTAATTCTTTTTCTATTTGCTAGGGAGGGAAATAATATTTGAAAATATTTGAAATATGTTCTATAAATATTTGAAAAATCATCTACAGCGGTCTGATGTTATTGCGGACCAGGCTTCTTGGAAGTCTGATAGTCGAGTTCCAAACAGTGGGGTCTAGAAGGAAGAAAGAGATAGTATGAGGTGGAAAATCAACATTTTCTCCTGGCTGGATCCTTAGATTGTTGTCGTCCAGGAGATCGGTATCATGAAGCTGACCTCACTGATGAGGCTGGAGAGGGAGAGGGTACATATCGGGAATGTCAATACAATTGGCCAGAGAACCCCTGTCTGAACTGCTGGCCCAATTAAGAGGTCTGCCAGTTGGTGCGGCCTCTGGAACGGTACTGAGAAGATGAAAAGGTGGCCATACCATATTTTCTGGCAGTGGTCCTCATCTTCTGGGTAAACTCCAGTATTTCATCCGTGGAGCCCTTGAAGAGTCCGGATTCGTCAAAAGGCAGATCCTCGACAGTAGCTGAGGCCTGTGGGGTGAGGCCTGATGAACGGAGCCATGCGTGTCGACGCAGAGCGATGGATCCTGCAATTGTGTTAGCGGTGCAATCAGCAACATGCCAGGCCGCATTCATCTGTTGCCCCACCAGTAATAACGCCTCCGACTGCATTGCTTCAGCTATCCATTGTCGTTCCTCCGGGAGATCTTGGATGAGGGGCATAATCCTTTCCCACAATACCTGCTGGTAGGCCCCCATACAGGCTGAGTAGTTGGCCACATGAAAACTCAGGCCTGCTGCAGAATAAATTGTCTTGCCCAACCCTCTGGGTCCGGCGGGGATGATTGAGGCCGGCGTTGCTTCCTATTCTGGGAAGCCTCCACCACCACTGAATTTGGCTTCGGATGAGTTTGAAGCCAGTCGATATGCTCACCTGTGACTCGGTACAGCCGTCAATTTTCTTGGAAGTAGACTGGATCCAGGAGGGGTTCTCCCAGGACCCTTGCGTAAGCTTCAGAAGGGAAGGCAAACTAGGGAGGGTAGCCATAGGAGGAGCCTTCGACTGAATCCGATGAAAGATGGGGTCCACCGGTTCAACCTCTTTTCTCAACCACCTTGAGGTCCACAGCGTGAGACATATGGACCATCTGCTCCAAAAAAGCACAGATGTCATCTGTTGGCAGAGTCCTCCTCGACTAGGTCAGGTCGCGGCGATGGCAAGTAGGGCCTGTATGGATCCCAAGAGCCCGACAAAGATGATGTTGAATCTGAAAGGGACAGACTGCGATCGCCATGGAGCAGAGGTGGTGCGCAGAGGTGGTGTTGGAGGAGTCGGAGGCAGAACGCGTTGTTCAGGATGTGGAGACACCTGACTCTGCATCCTTCCTCGGAATAGCTCGTGGCTCCTCAAGGTACTGGCCGGCATACATATCCCTGAAGTCATCTCCCTGGGAAGTCAGGATCTGAGAGCCCGTCGGTGACATGATTCCAGTTCAACAGATAGATCTTGCCAGATCGTAGGCTGTATAGGCAGGTATATCCACATGGATGTTGAGTGAAAACGGTCGGGATCGGGCCACGACCTCAGGTTCGACGACCTCGACTTCAATGTCCGAGGGTGAACGCTCAAGAAGTTGGGCTCTTGAGATGACAAGGGTCAGAGATTGGGCCGTCCATTGGGGGGGACACGTCCGTCGGCACATCCACTGCCACAATCTCCACCAAACCCATAGGGGTAGGAGCCCATCGTGCCGCAGTAATCTCCAAAGTTGGTACCGGAAATGGTCAGATGAACGTGGCCTCGGGTCGCTACACTCCTGCGCCATCACCATTATGATGTCTCACTGTTTCTCTATTGCTCTCCACATTATCTTCACAAACATGTTTTTGGGCAGGGTATGGCTGGGAGAGATCACCCAGTGAGCTGTTTGGCTAAGTGGGGATTTGAACTTGGATTTCATGCAGCAAAGCCCATGCACACTCATCACTACACTACACAGCCTCTTTATTCTTCTCTTTATTTACCAATTCCTGGTTCTAAACTTGTCTTAATCAGTATTTCACACTGCATGTACAATTGGCTCAATTGTGCACCTCCTCCTGCTTCCACTTTTTCAGGTGGTATTTTCAAGACTACTAACTGTTGGAATGCAGATCTATATAAACCTTGTGAAGCCTTGAAAAAAAGTACCTTATCAACAGATGACACGTCACATCCACAAAACCCCTCAATGGTAGGGATTATAGACAACACTATAAGAGAGGAGATAGTTTCAATCAGGTGTTGGTAATTTTGGGGGCCTTCTAGATGTTTGGGGATGGGAACTCCCATCACTCCTTAGCACTCACTATGCTGGCTGGGGATGAGGAGAGATGCAGTGGAATCATATCTAGAGGACCACGGGTTGCCCACCCCAATCTAGCTCCACAGGCTATTCTGCTGCTATTACTATCAACACCACTACTTAATAAAACACAGCACAGAAGACTTTCCAAGCAGGAACGCAGGACACACAGAATTCAAAAGGGGGGTCTATTTCTGTTTCTCTCCAAATGATTAGGAATCATAATCCATGTGTTTAATTTGTCCAGTTAGACAGGCTTTGTAATGTTTCAGCCAAAACTTTCTAGCCTCAGAATCTAGACAGATCCCTTTCATGATATAAACTGGCAATCATCTCCTTAGTGCTGCCTCGTCCGGTGACACCCTCCAGCCTCAAGCTCATTAGATGGCTGCCTGTCTGCAAAGAGGGCTTTCTCCAGCTTTAGTTGCCAAAGCCTTGAGAGTCCCCCTCCCAGCCTCCTCCTTGTTAGCCTTGAGACTGGGTCTGGTTTTGGCAGGGAGGGCAAGGGGAAAGGAAAACACTGAAACAATTGCCTGTCAGTCAAAAAATCAGTTAGATTTGGTATTTCATCCTAATGCCCAGGACACATCTTCAGGAAAATAGAGGTGTTCATCACACACTGTATGGAAGGTGCAATCCCAATTGGGCATCAGCAGGCCAGTTAAGCTTCATCTAGACACTTCAGTGCTTGCCTTGGGTTCAAGGTTTGAGCTGTAGGATTTTCTATTGCTCCCTGTTTGTGTCACAGGATAGGGCTGCTGTAGGGAGATGCGAGGTATTTGAAATCAGAATGGCTGGATGCAGCTTCATCTCCTAAATAAAAGTCGGCAATGAGGAATGGGTTCTCCAAGTAGGACCAAGGGATGGGCAAAGAGTTAATGTACTTCCTACCTACCCCACAGTCCTGGTCCAACAAAGCCTCTCCATTCCCAATGCCATTCGATTGTATACTTTAATCTTATGCACCAGGGCTAAATATGTTAATGGTTTCTCATTCCATTTGGCCCTCAAACTGGATCCACAAATGAAGCTCCCCTGTGGCGGCCACAAATCACAGAGATGGCCACAAGCTCAGAAGACTTTACAAGTGGGTTAGAGAAATTCCTGGTGAAGGTGATCGAGAGCGATATGAACCCTGCCAGTTCAGGCCTCTCAGTACCAGTTGTTGGGGAACACAACTGAGAAAACACCATCATACTCATGTCTTGCTTGTGCACTTCCTCGGTGCACCCAGCTGGCCACCGAGGGAAGCAGGATGAGGGACTAGCCCTTAGAGCTGATTTTATTTATTTATTTGTTTGTTTGTTTGTTTGTGCAATTTCTATGCCACCTTTGTCCCAAAGTGGGACTCAAGGCGGTTCACAGGACAATTAAAATCACAATTTAAAGCAATTAAAACATATGAAGTAAAAAAACAACAACATAAAAACACACCCCAATAAAAGCCACAATTATACATCAAAGGCCTGCTTAAACAAGAATGTTTTTGCCTGCCATCAAAATGAAAACAGGGAAGGGGGCCAGCCTCGCCTCCCATGGGAGAGAGTTCCAAAGGGTGGGAGCAGCCACAGAGAAGGCTCTCTCTTGTGTCCTCACCAAGCGAGCATATGGTGGTGGTGGGACCAAGATAAAGCCTTCCTCTGAAGATCTTAAAACCCTTGCAGGTTCGTAAAGGGAGATACGATCTTTCAGATAGTCTGGACCTAAGCCATGCAGGACTTTATAGGTCAAGACCAGCACTTTGAATCATGCCTAGAAATAAACCGGTAGCCAGTGCAGCTGTTTTAACACAGAAATTATATGCTCCCTATAACTGAATCAGCAGGGCTCTGCTCATGTTAAGGAGAAACTCCTGCAAGCTTTCTGGCACCATGTGAAGGCCTTTCTGTTCAATCAGAGCTTTTAAAGAACTCATGCAATCAGAGACTTTCAGTTTTGAAACATAGGCATTTAATTTGGAGATGCTGTGAATTGTGTTCTGCCAGCATATCTTCTGTGCCAGAACTGGCCACAGTAGTTCCAGGCTTCTTCATGAATTCTTTCAGTGGGGAACACACTAATACATACCAGTGCTAAGATAAGCTTTATTGGTGGTAAATGATGCCACAGGTGGTCTGTAGCAGAGAAGCATTCCTTTACAGCCAATGAGAGACCTAGGGCCCTTAAACTAATTCTACCCAGACTATCTGGCTGGTGATCAAATTTACCATTGCTGGTTAAATGGAGCACCTCTGTCAGGGCAAGGCCAATGGAAGATGGGACTCCCAAGGGTTATAGAGTGGAAAAGCAAATAAAGAAACCCAAAGTGAGCAAGTGTGACCCATTTTTCTGAGAACTGTGCAAGCAAGTTAGCAAAAAAGAAAAATACACTTCCCAAGCCCATTCCCAGCCTTCATATCTTTTCCCAGCCTCAAACTGCCAAGCTAATGCAGTAGGAATCAACCAAGCTCATTAATACAAATGGATGCCTTCTCTACACTGGACAACTGTTAAAGTTTGACCATGATGCAAACAGGACTCTAAAACCCATCTGCCTGGTGGCAGAGGCCCAATTCACTACGCCATACTTTACACTGCTCTTGTCTACATTTCTGAAATTGTTTTAAAGTTTACTTATTGCAAGCCACCCAGAGACCTTTGTTATGGAGTGACATGCAAATGTTATGAATAAATAACATCAATAAATAAGACATCTATGGTCTGCTATCAGCCATCATAGTTAAATGGAAGCTCCATGTTCAGGGGTAACATGCTGGGGAGAAAGATAAAGCATGTGGAACTATTGCCTTCATGCCTGGCATGTGAGTTTCTCAGGACCATCTCGACTATTATAGCTAGAAAGAGGATGTTGAACTAGATGGTCCACTGGTCTAATCTATCAAGGCTCTTCTGACCCCTAGGTCTAGAGTTTGAAAAGTGCCTGTTTGGATCGTATCTCCCAGTACACCCAGACAGCATGGTTATGCCCACTGGGGGAATCTGGGAGTTGTAGTCCAAAAAGGATTGCCCCATGATTTTTTTTTTTAATGCACATCAAGTTAATGCACAGAATGAACTCACAGAGTTTTGCACAGAAGAGAATGGCTGATGTGTGCTTACAGGCATCAGTGCAAACCACCTGCAGAATGCAAAGAGGCTAACAAAAGTATTAACTCTTACCTTCACAAATACCATCCTGTAAAAGAAGAACCAAGGGAGTAAGCTGTGCTCCATATGGCACTGAGAAATGCAAGTGAATTCAAGTAACAAATGGACAGAGAGAGCAGGTAGTGTTTTGGGTGCTAATGAAAAACAGCAGCATCATTTAGTAGTACTAAACGCCAGAAGAGCTCCAGAGATCGGAACACGGAGCAATGGATGCAAGCTCCAGGAGCAGAGATTCCACCTCAACATTAGGAGGAACTTTTTGACAGTAAGAGCTGTTCGGCAGTGGAACACCTCCCTCGGAGCGTGGTGGGGTCTCCTTCCTTGGAGGTCTTTAAACAGAGGCTGGATTGCCATCTGTCGGGGATGCTTTGATCAAGATTTCCTGCATGGCAGGGGGTTGGACTGGATGGCCCTCGTGGTCTCTTCCAACTCTGCAATTCTATGATTCTATGATTTCAAGAGCATAGGAAGATAAAGAAATACAGGGAGCCCCGCTGGAGTCAAGATGGCCAATCTTCAAATCCACCTGGCTTTTCTTTCTAAAATAACTTTATTGATTTGTTCTAAACATTTTGCTATGTTCCCCCAGAGTTAAATCTCCATCATTATGGGATTTATATAGCCAATATTGTACTCACGGCGTTCCCGTGTTTTGGCGTTTAGTACTACTATATTCAGCGCTGGGTTTGTAAGACATGGGCAGGGCAGTTGCTGACGGGGGCTCATGGATTTCTTTCAGTCACAGAGTGGCCATAAGTCCAAGCTGACTTGATGGCAAACAGCAGCAGCAACAAATTTATTACCTTCTCTAATTTTCAATAGCTGGTTGTTTCCTCATATATATGTTTGTTTCCCACAGTGCTTGCCTATGATAATACTAACAGGCATCATGTTGCATGTGGTAACACCTCTAAGGGATATTCCTTCCCAACACTAGGGTTAGCAACTCTGTTACTGCTTACTGTGAACACTTAGAGCGGCCACATTCAAAATTGGCCCAAGCATGGCCAATTCTGTCCACAAGACCTTTCTTTCCATAGCACCTTTCATACCAGTATCATTTCTTCCTATTCAATTCCTCGTGTTTCCTGTCTTCTTGAAAAACTATGTGTTTGTTTTTTACACTGCAGCATGAACAAATAATATCTTGCAGAAAATATCAGTATTTACTTATCTAGTCCATTTCACAACAGCAATTGTCAGACTAAAAGTTAAGAGTGTTCTTGGGGTTCCCCCCCTCTCTTAAGAATGTGTTATAGTTGGCTTCTCCTCACTTTAGCTACTCTCTTTCCAGCTGTCTGTAATATCTTATCTAGATAACCTCTTTTTGTGGAAGCTCAGTTTCCAGACTCTACCATACATAATCTCTCTGAGCAATTGTGTTTGATTCTTATAAATTGGCCATAGGGAATGTTCTCTCTGATATGCTCTGGATGTGAGTGATCGTATCTGAGGAATCCATTTTTGTTTCATATAAAATGCAATGTTCACTCCTCCATCTTGCTTGATGATAGTATCTAGGTAGTTCTAACTACAGCAGTCTTCACTCATATTGTATTTGATATTTTTGGACCTATTAATCCTGGAATGAAATTCACTAGATCTGTAGTCCCCCCCCTCGCCCCCGCTGCTAGATAAGAAAAGTATCTCTGTATCTGCACCACAACTTGATATAACCTGGAAAGATATTAGTGTGCATGTAAAGTATATTCGTCAAATTGCCCCATATAAACCTGTGATGGTTTTGGTGACGTGGCTACATTTTGAATTGATAAATATAGCTGCAGCGTGATATAGCCTCTGAAACGCAAAATAAATTTCAGAACATACTCTGAATATAGGACTACAATAAAGTGAGTGGATACTGTTTTAATCTCTGTGTTCTAAAACCTATGACTGCTCCAGGCTTTATGAACTACAGTTTATATAACTGCAGACAAGGAACCTCCCTTCCCACAGGGTTGTAAACTAGCTTCACACTGGCTTGTATTAAACCAGAGTTCTCCAATGCTTGCAAACCAGGAACTCTGGCTTAATGCTAGGTAAGAAGCCAGGAAAATAAACCACAATGTGATCATCTTCAAAATAACATCTTCAGTATTCTCTATCATTCATAATTCACCCTCAAACATTTATAAAATACCTAATGTAAAACTGTAAATCAGATTTTAAAAGAAGGAGGGGAGCAAACACAACCTGCTGTATTTCAAAAGTGGCTCTAAATTGGAGACACATTCCAAGAGGTAAGAAAAGGAAGCCATGAAAAGGAATCATAGAATCATAGAGTTGGAAGAGACCTCAAGGGCCATCTAATCCAACCCCCTGCCCTGCAGGAACACACAATCAAAGCATTCCTGGCAGTTGGCCATCCAGCTTCTGTTTAAAAACTCCCAAAGAAGGAGACTCCACCACACGCCCAGGCAGCGCATTCCACTGCCGTACAATTCTTACAGTCAGGAAAGTCCTCCTAATGTTTAGGTGGAATCTCTTTGAATGCACATATAAAGCTCTGTGGATGTGTCCAAGAATGTTATTCAAGCACAATGCTGCTGCCTCTCATTTCTAGATCATGCCCTTCAAATTCACAATTACAGCTTTACTTTTTTCTCTCTCCCATAAAAGTAGGTAAAAATAGCCCCTGATGGCTATGGGATTTCTGCCCAAAGGCATATTTGAAACACACAGCCAACAAGCCTCTGAGGACTGTGTTGTAAGTTTCTAAAGAGGCTCAGAGCAAGTCAGCCATTCCTAATAAATCAAAGCCAAAGCCAATCCCAGTTCTGAATAAATCAAACTCAAATGTGAGAAGAGAAGGGGGAGGGGTACAGGACCTGGGATCAACATCACAGCTTGGGACCAGGGTTAGAAGGCAGAACATTTGCCCTGGGAGCTCCATTGCTCCCCGCACCCCTCCATGAACTACACAGTGGACTTTTGCAGGTTCATAAGGCTCACAATACCCCCTCCCTGAAAAAAGCATAAAGAAAAAGGGGAGGGAGAACGACTGGGAGAGGCTTCAAGTCCGTATTTACTGACTTTTAGATGCTTGATTACTCAGCCTTAATGCTTCATTAATGTTGTTCCTTGCCTGGAATAGAATACCCATGCCTGTCTATGAGCACAGAGTTTATAGAAGAGCTTGGATCTGATGTGACCTTTAATCTGCAAGAGAGAGAGGGGAAGATGCGGAGAGGGCTGGCCAGGAGGCTTCTCAAGTCATTAAGGTGTCTTCTCAATTGAAGCCTCTCATAAATTATTTGCAAGCTATTTTCTCACTTATTCTCCTTCCCGTACAGACATTTCTCTCCCCGCCCATTAAAAGAAAGTGGGGGAACACAAGACTCCTAGAAACAACCTGTCTGTTGAGTTATTTGTCTATTTCCTTTTCATGCACTGACTGTTGTTGCCAGGTTGATGTTGCTATGCTGCGATTGGAGAACAAAACCAGCCAGGTCAATGTAAATGAAAAATGGAAGGGGTGGGAGTGGGGAAGGAATCCTTGGAGAGGGCAAGTTAAAATTCAGAAACAGGAAATGAGCCAAACTCTAAGACAAATAGAACTGGTGGTGGGAGGGGGCTGTTTCCCCCCTCCTCTATGTGATTTCTATTTATATATATATCAACAGTCTGCTCCAGCCCTGAAATAGCAGGTAGCAACAAATGTAAATAAATATCAAATAGCCAGGTAAACTCCAGGGGCTCATCTAGACGAGGCCATATAATGTGGATTGCTGTGCATTAACGCAGCAGTGTTCATTTGTCTCCACAGTGGTCTTTTTTTTTTTTTTGCAAGGTCGCTGGTATGAGAAGTTATCTGTGTTTAAACTTCACACACAGCCATGCCTGCAAATCAAGATGGTGGCCAGGAGTGAATTACATGCATTATTATCCTCCATAAGTTGTTGCTGCTGCACAGGGTTTAAAAAAAGCAAAAAAACTTTAAATCTAAGGTGTGCAAGTGCAATCTTCCACATGAAAAAGCTGTTTGGTCACCTCAGCACTGCAAAAATGTGAATGATCGCTACCGCAAAACTCCAAAATGGCACTTCTAGCCACTTCATAATTGGCAAGCCCACAACCCCCCACACGTGTCCAACCGATCAGCTTTCCACTCCTGGAACGTGCTGTGAGTTGGTTGTCCAAATGGGCAGTAATGTGCATTTCCACGTATTATTTAAAAAAAAAAAAAAAACCTTTGGGAAATATTGCGAAATTTTCTCACGCAGTTTTTGCCTCCCCTCCTTCCAAAAATGGTGAATCACTGCAGGATCTTGTTGGGACAAAAGGTATTCTTCTTGAATTCTATGAGGAGTTTTTCCACTGTCTAGACAACAACCAGATAAAAACAGCTAAGAAAAAAAGAGCACTCCTGAAAACCCAGTAATGTTCGAGGGCTAATCGCAAGGTGAGCATCCTCCACTCAGTGTGCTAGAGAAAAAAGACTTTAGGATGCCATCCAGAAAATGGGTGTGATTTTGCCAAGCTTTGGGGCATCCTTGGGCTGTTTTAGGTCCAGAAGTGGCCTCTTTCCAACCAGGAAGTCAACTGGAACTCAAATCTTAGTTGTCTTCCTAAATTAAAAAAAGGCTTGTCTTGGAAAAATGGCAAAGCTGCCCCTTGTGAGGTGAGGGGCTTTCAGTGGGAAAAAGTAAAATAATAAAATCTGGGGGGCCCACAGCAGATAATCCTTCATAGCCCCAAGGAAGACCAATGCAACTCACCACCCCCAGCTATTTCTCACCCATGTGGTGCCATAACAGACAGAACTTCATTGCTCTGGCAAGTAAGTGACATGAATAACAAGCTTTGGGACAGACTCACATAGAGCATGTCAGAAATGACTGTGGAGATAATTCTGCAGACAGTTATCATAATAATCCTAATCAACTGGACATTATGGTGTGTATGCTCAGTCTCTCTCTCTCTCTCTCTCTCTGTGTGTGTTAAGATTAGTTTCTGCACTTCAAAATAGATCACTTCGCCACTGCAGACCATTGATTTTTGTAGCCCAGTATTCTGACTCATCATGGTTCTCCAGAATTTTGGTAGCTGAGGAATCTTTCCAAACATTGTATTGTTAATTAATGGTTAATTGCTGTCAAGTCAGCTTCAATGTCTGGCAACCCCATGAATGAGAGACCTCCAAGATACTCTGCTGTGGTCTTCCAAACTCAAGCCATGGCTTCCCTGATTGAGTCTACCCACCTATAAAATGGCCTTCCTTTCTTCCTACTGCCTTCACCAGGAAACGCTAAAAACCTCAATTTCTATAGTAAACCTGCCATAGACCCACAGAATTGGATCTCTCTTCTTGTGGAGTGCCTGGAAACCATTGGTTTTCATTCAAAATGGATAAGAGCTAAAAGGAAACATTCAGAAAAAACAAATGATCAATTCTCAGCATGGAAGCCAGTCAAGAGCAAGGTGTCCTGCCGAGACCAAATCATGCTCACAAACATCTGACGTGAGGAAAGCTAATTTCTACATGCAAAATCAAAGTGTGGGTGGGTCCCACTGTGGTTTCTGATCCTTTGCCAAAGATATTCACAGGCATATTTGTTGAGGGTAGAGGCTGTTCTTAAGTGAGGAACAAAGACTGAAGTAGGGCTCCTCCAAAGAATTTACAGGTCACCAGAAGGATAACTAGTTTTCCTTGAATGGCCAAACTTTGATGTCATCCAATGGAGATACTGTAGCACCACAGCCATGAGGCCAGCAATGGCATTCCTGTATCTTTGCTCTGCAGCATTTCAGAAGTTATGGGATCCTTTGACAGCCATGGCAGCATCTTATACTGTCCTGGGGTTTGCAGCTTAGGGAAAGGTGTGATAATGGGCTCTCCCATTATCTGGGCAGCACAGCCAACCCGGTAAACAAAGGGTTAAAGATGTATCATGTTAAGTTTCAGCTTCTGGGTGTCATCTTCAGGAGATAGCTAACTAGATGATCATTGGGAGGGAGCTTTGAGATGCTTTTGTGAAAAGGTGATAAAAATTGCCTCAGGGGCCAAAAGACAGAGAGAACTAAGGAGAAGGACAAGAGAGACCTGCGCCAGGGGACTCCCCTCCCAGCTAAGGGGGGCACTTGGTAGAGGCTGGACTGAAGGGCCTAGACTCCCAGCTCCCATGAACATCCAGCACATTTGCACTGCACCCTCATGAGAAGATTAGGGAACTGTTTACCTTAGTCATGGCAGGGTTATTTCATAATCTTGGCTGGGATGACTAGATTTATCTGTAAATTGTAACTTCTAAGAGTGCCTAAAAGGAAGGTGCCTTTCATGAAAGAGTATCTCTACTATCTCTGCTTAGAATAAACTTCCTTTAAAGTTTTCCTTAACAGCACTCTATATTCATGTGCCTCACTTGGCTCTCTTCCCACACGGGTAGATGAAGCTCTGCAGCATCAGAATGGAAAGTACAAGCTGAATCCTGTAACTTCCCATTGGGTTACACTGAAAGTGGAAACTGAAGTCAATGGCTGGTGGTGGCAGATATTTAGATTAACTCTGGAATCTAGGGTGCATGTGTATGTGTATAAGAGACCTCCAGAGCTTCACAAAAGGTATTGAGAATTCTCAGCCAGAGAGCTCCAGTACTACATGAGGCTGCAGACCCTAGGATTCCATGGGATGTGGCCATAGCAGTTGGGGAGGGAGAGGGAATCATGGTACTATGGTTGTGTGGTGTGAAAGGGCCCCTAACATTTCTGTAACCTAGTGAACAGGAGCAAGAGCACAAGAATTAACCAGCTCCATTGTGATCTTTGTTGCTGTTGTTGTGTGCCTACAAGTCGTTTCCAACTTATAGTGACCCTAAGGGTTTTCTTGGCAAAATTTGTGCAGAGGGGGGTTGCCTTTGCAATCGTGTGAAGCTGAGAATGTGTGACTTGCTCAAGGTCACACAGTGGGTTTCCATGGCTGAGCGGAGATTAGAGCTCTGGTCTCCAGAGTTGTAATCCAATACTCAAACCACTACTCCACGCTGGCTCTTTTTTGTGATCTTTGGCAATCACAATATATATTATATATGTATTTTAAGCATGCATGCATGTGCACACACACTTTCTTAAGTATTTTAATATGGTGGTCTATTTCATTTTTTAAAAAAAATTGCACTGCATATTCTTTTAATCATATTATATTTCCATCTTTTAGTGTAAGCTGCCTTGGGCACCATTTTGGGAGAAAGGAAGGATATAGAATCAGTCAGTCAGTCCTGCTTGCAGAAGAGCCCTAGCAACTCCTCAAGATAGGCCAAGGACCAAACAAAGTTTGTTGGCACCAAGCAGTATGAGAAAGCTGAAAGTTCTCTTTTTATTGACTTTGCGTTTGTCTAGAGGCAGAGTGTCTTAAAATACACATGTGCGCACGAACACACACTGACTCTCCATGCTATGGTCCTCTGCTGCACGCCCCTCACTTCTCTCGATTCCTAAGGAACAAGAGTTGGTGGCCTTTCACAGAGAAGCAATCTACTCTGGAGCAAAAGGCAACAGGAATCCACTTCCTGAGGACACCAAAGCCTTGTTCAAACACTGCCTCACCACAAGCTACTTCTAGTGGGATAATGAATTCTACGAACAGATAGATGGGGCAGCCCCTGAGCCCACTGATAGCAAAATTTTACATGGAACATTTTGAAAAGCAAGCCCTGGAAAGAGCACCAAAAAAGCCCACAACATGGTTCCGATATGTGGATGACACTTTCACCATTTGGGGCCACAGAGAAGAAGATTTGGTCTCATTCCTGAACCACCTGAACAGCATCCACCCAAATATCCAATTCACGATGGAAAAATAGAAGGAAGGAACACTGCCATTCTTGGATGTCCTAGTCATCCTCAAACCAAACCAATGGTTAGGCCACAAGGTATGCAAAACAAACAAACAAACCACACGAACAGATACCTACACAAGAGCTCCAATCATCACCCAGGACAAAAATGAAGCACAATAAAAACATTGGTAGACCATGCAAAAAGGATCTGTGAACCCCACTACCTGGAGGACGAACTGAGGCACCTAAACTGGGCCCTACAGGCTAATGGTTATTCCAGATCAGACATCACAAGAGCAGCCAGACCCAGAAAAAAAACACAGGAATTAAAAAGAAAAACAGCCACCCAAAGGGAAGATATTTTTACCATACATCAAAGGAGTCACAGACAGAATAGGGAAACTGATGAGGAAACACAACCTCCAAACAATCTATAGACCAATCAAAAAAATCCAAGAAATGCTACGCTCAGCAAAGGACAAAAGAGACCCTCTCACAGCTGCAGGAGTTTACCGCATACCATGCAGCTGTGGACAAGTGTACATAGGGACCACTAAACGCAGCGTGCAAACACGAATCAAGGAACATGAGTGACACTGCAGACTGGGCCAGCCAGAAAAATCAGCAGTAGCAGAACATGTGAAAAGCCAACCTGGACACAAAATGCTATTTGAAAACACAGAAATTCTAGACCAGGCCAACAACTATCACGTCAGAATGCACAGAGAAGTTATTGAAATCCACAAACACCTGGACAACTTCAACAGGAAAGAAGAAACCCTTAAAGTAAACAAAATCTGGCTCCCAGTTTTGCAATACAATAGAATCAAAACTCAACACTTACAAAAGAATTCCACCCAGGGACAGGGGGAATCCCAGCAGATAATGGCCCATCAACCAACCATTAGTCAAACAGACACTAACGAGCCTTGCATTTCTATACCCAGAAACTAACCATTCAATTACACAAATTTACATATCCTCCCCAACAGGGGTTCACAGCAAATAAACTTCTCACACACACCTATCCAACCATTCCCTGTGGATGCCAGCCACAGATGCAGGCGAAACATCAGAAAGAAACTATTCTAGAACATGGCCTCACAGCCTGAAAAAAAAACCAAGGAAAATCTCTTCAGACTGTTCTGTGTCAACTGGGTGAGGGAATCGCCTGCATTGCGCTCATCCATAGACTCCACTATTATCTCTTCTGCAACTGTTCCACTGAGCAGCATGCCATCACATAAAGTGGGAGTGACCTCTGCTTGAAGTACCTGTGTGTAGATTATTCTTAGGCAGGGTATGGTTCAAGCGATTTGTTAGCAGAGGACAGGAGCAGAGGAAGGGAGGGAAAGTGAATGTATATGTCTCTGTTTACTCACTTGTGGAGGTGCCTTCTCAGTCTCAAGGCACACTTGGTACACACTGATATTTTCACTCTGGTGATGCTGTTTAAATCTGCTCTCCACCCCTACCCCCCCCCATGTCATTGCTGGTTGGAGGGGAATTCTGCCTCTGGGAAAAACAGAGCATCAGGTAAAGAGACCTTCTTGAAAGCAGAAAGGAGAGAGGGGTGGGTTGGATGGGGGTACTGTTCTTATGGGCCCTCCTCCTCCTTTCTGAGTGGAATATTAATTTTCTTTCCGCAAGCCGCCTGCTCAACACAGTGGGGCTTACAAAACGCAGCCAATATCTACTCAGCTGTAGCTCAAGGATGATCGATACTCAACCGGGATCAAATGCAATAATTGCCAAATGCAAAGCACCACTGTTTGCTTTGAAAGCCTGGAAGGCCTCTCTCCTGGAAGCAAGTACAGCAAAGCAAGCAGCTCTCCTTCGGCTGAGGGAGGGGCAGAAGAAGCTCAGAGAGGCAGGTGGACTAAAGCAGCCTGCGGTGCACTGAGTATAACATCACCACCAACTGATGCTGCCACCCCTGTAGCTCTTTCACACATTTTTAAAGCAACACAAAGTGAGGATTGCTGATTACATTTTTTTTTAATTAGGACAGACTGAGCCGGCCCTGCCCTCTGCACTGCCAGTGCCAAAGGAAGCCTTTCATGTTCACAGACAGGAGACTTCAAAACAACCCATTCTGAGCTCTTAGAAGGATCAGAAAAACCCTGCTGCTCAAATTGTGACAGAAGCTTTGGAGAGAGTGGCAGATCCCAGGAAGGCATCCGCAGCAACCTCACCTATTCACCAAAAAACACACGTGGGCCTGTTCAGCCTTGCTTATTTCTTTAGGATGTCTCATTAGATTCAAAAAGTGATAAATGTTCTCAAAATGTCCCATCTGCAATGAGGAAAAAAGGTTGTGTCCAAAAAACTGTCAACGTAATGAGGTTACCATTGCTGCATGAAAGCAGCAATAGTGATGAACCTATCCCAGGGGTGGGGGCACCCACAACTCTTAGTGATATTTTCTGCTTAACATATTAAAAAAAAACCCAAATTCAATCAATCAATCAACCAATAAACAAAATGCTGTAATCTCACATGGCAAAAAGAAAATTTTGACATTAAGATTTACACACTATCTGCGGACAAATTTTGGTATTTTTGTTTTTTCCCCCCTCAATGCAAAGATTGTAGATGAGATTTTGAAGCCTAAGCATGCTTCTGGCAAGTAACACAAGTCAAGGTAGTCCAGAATACTAAAAGCTTGGCGGAGTCATCAACATGTTACAACATTATTCACAGCCACTAACTGAAATGGCTTCAAAAGGAGTGGGAGTATAAAAATGCAATGGCAGTCAATTCCTGCCAGTCACAACAGGTAAAGGGAGTGTTTATGTCCCTCCCTCCCTCCCTCCCCAAACTGAAGCATCTATCATGGAATAAGAGGTGCTGGAGACAAACAAGAGGGAACAGCCATCACCATCCTATCCCCTTTCCTGAGCTTCCCAGTTGCCTGGTTCAGAGTGACCTTGGCTGGATCCAGTAAGGCATGCGTGTTGCAGCTGCGCATTCCATGTTGCTGTTGTGCATTGCAGTTGCCCATCACAAAAATTTCATTTATGCATCATATATTGTGTACTGCAGTTGCATATTGTGTGCAGTTGTGCATTCTTATATTGTGCACTGCAATTGTGAATCATGTACCGTGCATTGTAATTGTACATTGTTATTCTGCATGGGGATTGCATAGTGCTGGTGTTGTGTATCTCCACATGCAGATATTTATGTTATGTTGAGGGATTGTTGAATTGCAGCCATAGTATGCCATTTCTTTTGTTCAATAACTTTCATCTGATGCAGAGGTTAATATACAACAATGTAATATGAGACATTTTTGCCTAAAGTCCTGGGCATCCCAGTTAGAACTGCTATTAGACATTCATGCATCAACAATCACTGCAAACACATTCTCTCCTCTTACACTCAAGAGGGGAAATCTGCATTATACAGTGAGCCTTCGGTATCTGCTGGGGTTTGGTTCCGAAATCTGTGGATCCTCAAGTCCCATTATATACAATGGCATAGTAAAATGGTGCCCCTTATCTAAAATGGCAAAATCAAAGTTTGCTTTTTGGAATTTCAAATATTTCCAAGCCATGGATAGTTGAATCTTTGGATTCAGACTCTGTGGCTATGGAGGGCTGACTGTATACCTAAAACCTGGAGTATGTGAAGAGGCCCTGGGAGGCCTGTGGTAGCACTGGAGTCAGGAAATCACAAATTGCTCCTGCAGCCAAAAGGTATCAAAACATCCTATGAACTAAAACTAGTGAACTCCTTGTTGGTAAATGGGCAACAAAGACATACCATTTATACAATGATTGCCATTAACGAATTAGCTTCAGTAGCAGGGCAAATAATGGGTGAGTGAGAATAGAAAACCGTTTAAAATTAGATGCCCTGAGCCTTGGATAGGTTTTCTAGATCCCTGTGCTGGACATTTCTTCCTCTGACAAAGCAGCCTCCAATCCCTTTCCAACTGGCCCTTTCTAGCCCAATGGCACACATATACTGAAAACACATAGCAAAATGCATTTCAAAGGCATTTGCTCAGTTTTATAGAATCCAGCGTGATTGCCTGCCAACACCAACCTTTAAAATACAAGTTGAAAATGAATAAAAGGAATTTTCCACCCACATGGCTCACAATTGATTTTTTGGAATTTGCTGCAATAGGATGGGGTGAAGGCCAATACTGTAACTGGGTTAAAATTGGAATGCTGAACAAATTCATGGAAGAGAACACCAAGGGTGAGTAACAAAGGCCTGCATCTTCTGGTAGAACTGAGATACAACCAGTATCTCTTTGTTTCATGTGTGGGCTTAAAATCCTCTTAAGCAGGAATGGTTAATACATATGAATATATGCGGAGGAGACCGGAATTTTGCTAGTCATTTCAAAGCTCAAGAGATCTGTTGTCTTTAGCAGAAGAACAAGATAAAATAATTTGCCCACCTTGGAATGTTGACTCTCCATGGAAGTTGGTCCCTCGCTCCCCTAGCCAGGGAGGGGTGAAGATACTGTCTCGCCTTGCATTGCAGGATGCATTGCAGAACCTGAGCTACATTCCACTGTCTTGTACTAAGTCACAAATATTCTACCACAAGAACAAGAGAGTCATAGAATCATAGAGCTGGAAGAGACTGCAAGGGTCATCTAGTCCAACCCCCTGTGACAGAGAAACACGAGCTCCTGGGAAATGGTCATTCAACCTCTGTTTAAAGATCTCCAATGAGGACAGTCCATCACTCTCTGAGACAGTCCATTTCACCATTACCACCAGCAATAGCAATAGCACTTATATTTCTATATCACTTTATAGTGCAAAGAACTCCCTAAGCAGTTTACAATGTGTGTTAGCTAATTGCCTCCACAAGCTGGGTACTCATTTTACTGACCTACAGAAGGATGGAAGGCTAAGTCAACCTGGAGCCCTGCAGGTTGAACTCACAAGGTTGTGGCTGCAGCACCAGTATTTAACCACTGTGCCACCAGGGCTCCAGGAAGTTCTTCCTAATGTTAAGGTAGAATCTCTTTTGTTGTGAATCGAATCCATTGGTTCATTACCTAGTCTCTGCAGTAGCAGAAAACAAGCGTGCTCCATCTTTTATATGATATCCCTTCATATACTGAAAAATAGCTGTCACCTGTCAGTTTTCTCCAAGCTAAACGTACCCAGTTCCCTAACCTGTTCCTCACAAAGCTTGCTCCCAGCAGACCTTTTATCATCTTGGTCATCCTCCTTTGGAAATGTTCCAGCCTGTCAATATGCTTCTTGAATGGCAGTGCCCAGAACTGGACACAGTATTTCAGGTGAGGTCTGACCAAAGCAGAATAGATGCTACTGTCATATCATATGAGGCTTCATTGGACTGCTGCTATCCTGCAATACCATTGCTCCAAGCAACTGCCACATTTCTTATGTAGGCATGTCGACCTGTGACAGTATCAGCTACATGTGCTGCTACCTGACCAATGGGGCCTACTCCCTCTTCATCATCACTTGTCTCCACCTCTACTTCTGCAGCTATAGTACTTGGAGTAGGAGGCAGCAGCTGAAGCACTTCATTTGTCCCTAGCAGGCTTCTAGCTTGAAAGTGATGCTCGTCAGGACAGGACCATGGCAGTCATTTTGCAAAATCCTGATATACAAGTCTCTCAGCTGGTTCTAATAGGAAGCTGTGATGGGATGAGGAAAATCCCATTCATCTTTGCCCTACCCTTTTTACAATAGGGTCAGTGACCTCCCGAACGGTTAAGTCCAAACACTTCTAAATCTGTTATGTGAGGGAAACAAACATCATCTTCAAGGTCACATAGGGCTGACATGCTAACCAGCAGAGGGGGAAAATCCTGCCTCTCATTGACTTGCCACCCATACTAATGGCTCCTTTGCAAGGCCATGGCCAAGGTGAGTGCAGCAGCTCATACCTTTGCATTCAGAGCATGGAGAGAAACTGCTCTGCTTGAGAGAAAAACTAAACAAAAAAAGTCCACCTTTGTCACCTGTAATTGTCACAGCTAGAGTCCGCAAGCACAACTCCTCTCCTCTCCTCTTTGAAAGCGGCTGACTGATCAGAGGAGGCTACAAATGCTGCAGACAAGCAAGCCGGTGAAGGACCACAGAATGCCCACACTGCAGGGAAATCCATTCCATCCCCTCCCTCCACCGTGAAAGAGATGAAAAGGCAATGAACTCTCCAAACCACCCTCTCTCTGCCTATTACTGTGGCAAAACACTGATCCAGCACTGGCAGTCTGAAAACTGAAGAAACCATGGAGACAAAGGGAGGGCAGATAATGAAGACAGGGGCAGGCCTTGCTCCTTTTTCCTGACGGACATTGATTCTACTGATTCTACAGAAATCAGTGGCACAATAGAATTAACTGCACCAAATTACAAGCATTCTGATGTACGGTAGTCAATTTCACATCCAAGAGGAAACTCAGCAATCCCCATTACCTTTGCAAGAGCCACATGACTATGTAAGAGGATGGGTACCTATCCTTTCCCCACATCTTAAAAACAAATACTGTCGCACTGAACACTCTCGAAATCCAAGTGTGCATTGTTTATCATAAGCACTCTCTAATGCAGGAGTGGGCAATGGGGAACAGGACAGGAGTTATTCCCCACCCACACCCATTCCCCCTGCATGTGACCACAACTGATGTCACATAAATTCCAGTTTTGTTTTTGGCCAATTTTCAGTGGATTGGAGGGAAAAAAAATTTGGGGGGTGTTCAATGTTGTGAAGGTCTTGTGGGGGTTGTAGGAGCAAAAACACTGTATTTGCAGCTGTTTGGGGGCCCAAAAAGTTTTAAGAAGTTAAAAAAATTGCAGTCTGGAGTTTCAGGGGTCACAAAATGGGGCCATGTGGACCCCATGAGACCTGTGGGCCAGGCTTTCCCCACCCCCACTTTAGTGGGTCTTTGTGACAATCACACAACAATTTCCCCCCAGTAGGTCAAGGATGAGGAAATGGTGTGCCTCTAAATGTTGTTGGATTACAAAGTCCATCATCGCTAGCCATCAAGCATACTGATTGGGTCAGCCAACAACAGCTGGAGGGTCATAGGTCCTTGGTTTTCCTCTTCAGTAGATGGTCAGATTTTGGAAGATCAGTTTCAGGACACAGTTCAGAGTGCTATAAGGTTGTGAGAGGTTTCTGGTCTAGAGGTTTCTATAGAGTCCCTAAAACTCACAGAAAATGACTGCAAGAACCAGGCACAATGACAAGTGATGCGATCTACTTGCCCAACATTTGCAGTTATGGTAGCCCATTGGAATAAAATAATAATCAAAATGTTTATAGAGGATTTATATAGTATTATTGGAAAGCCAATTCAAACTAGAAGATGGATTATTAGAAAGATGGGGAAAAGATATCAAAATAACTAGTAAACAAATCCTAGAATGGCAAAATGGAATTATTAAGATTAAAAATACTAAAGTAAGGGAGCAGCAACTGAAATCAATTAGCAGATGGTATAGAACACCACAGCAGTTATCCTATATAATAAAATATATATCATCAAATTGTGGGCATGGATGTGGAAGTAGAGGTAAAGATACATATATACACATGTGGTGGGAATGGTGTAAGGTGCAGAATTTGGGGGAAGAAATAACTAAGGAAATTTACAGTATAACAGGAAGAACTTTGGAATTAAATAAAGAAAATGGTATGACTCTAAAGGTAAGAAATCTGGGATTGGGTAGAGATTATGAGTATTTGCTAAAACAAATGTTGAGGGCAGTTCATGCAACTATAGCTTTTGGATGGAAAGAACAAAAATGGAATTTGGATAGATGGCAGTATTATGTTTCAGAATATATAATGTTTGATTTTATATTAGAAAGATGAATGGGGTATATGGGACAATTGAAAAGAGGAAAGTGGCTAAAGAAATGGAATAAACTAATCGAAATAATTAAAGAAGAGGAGGGGTACAAAATTATAAAAGATATAATTAATACGATTCTCCACATCAAAAGAAAGGAATTTTGAATAAATAACAACTTGTTTCATTGGTTGGAGGGAAGGAAGGGCTATAATGGAATAAATAATAATATTTTGGTTATTGGGATAATCGACTTGATCTCTATTAGCATTATCTTATGCTGACCAGTACTGTAATGGTTTTGTGTTAAGTTTGGGGTATATTATTAAGTCCGTTCAGAAGTTCACCTACCTGGGAAGCATCATCTCCTCAGATGCCAAGATTGACAAAGAGATCAATCACAGATTAGCAAAGGCATATAGCACATTTGGAAGACTTTTCAAAAGAGTCTGGAGTAACAAATACACAAACATCAGTGTGTATAGAGCCATTGTACTGTCTATTCTCCTTTATGGGTCTGAAACTTGGGTCACCTATCGCCAACACGTACGACTCCTCAAACGCTTTCATCAGTGCTGTATACGCACAATCCTAAATATACACTGGTCTGACTATGTGACGAATATTGCTGTCCTTGAGCAAGCAGGGATCACCAGCATTGAGGCCATGATATTGAGAACACAGCTGCGCTGGGCAGAGCACGTTTCTAGGATGGAGGACCATCGCCTCCCAAAAATAGTACTCTACGGTGAACTCACCACAGGTCAGCGTAAGAGGGGTGCTCCAAAAAAGTAATACAAAGACTCCCTGAAACAACATCTCAGGCTCGGCCAAATTGATCACCAACAATGGTCTGCCCTGGCCTCACATCGGGAGGCATGGAGAAGCATTATCCACAATGCTGCAGCCTTATTTGAGAACTCATGCCGAACAAGTCTTGAAGACAAACAACAACGCAGAAAGAATCACAACCCGGGAGCATCACCCAAGGAGACCTTCTGCTGTGCTTTCTGCAACCAGACTTGTTTATCTCGGATTGGCCTTTTTAGTCATCAGCGCACTTGCAGAAAGCATGGGATGAGTCCTTCCTGAATATTCGTTTGCGAAGAAAAGAATATTCGTTTGCGAAGAGAGAGAGAGAGAGAGTATGTAAAAAATAATGTTTGTTAAGAAACCCAAAAATTCAATGGAAGTTTAAAAAATGTTTTTAAAAACTGTTTTAAAAAATCAAAACATCAACAGAATAGAAGCTTTGTAACAGCTTCTACAGACTGCAAGTTGCCCTGGGGGGCCCAGTTTGCCACCACTGAAACACCCTGGAGACCCCAAAGCCTCAGACATCTTTTTTTTTTTTTTTTTTTTTGCTTTTTTCCTGAAAAACTTTTCTAAAAATACTCAAAATACTGCAAAAATGTCGTGGTCTGACTCCCCGTCTGACCTGCTACCCCCCCCTTCAGGAACTGGCTGTATTTCGGATGATTCCCAGGATTGGAAGTGATGTCATGTCACTTCTGTTTGCACCACGAGTAGCCATGCAGCTGGGATGGTGCTAAAAGAGGGAAATGACCCAGCCCTTGGCCGCCTCCACAGTTACCCATCCCTGCTTTATAAAGACTCACTAAGAAGTTGCAAGTCCATCACTAAGCTTTTTAAAACTCTTGTTCAAGCTGGGCATGAAGCGAAACAAAACTACCCCAAAAGGAAGGTTGTTCAGGAGCCTAGTAAACAAGCACCAACATGGGCCGTTGTCTCATTTCAGACATATGTAAAATGCTATTCCAGAGTTAAAAGGAAATATCAGTCTCTTCCAGCATTCTGGAGAAGCCATGAATGAAATACAACCAGGCCAAATGGCTGAGGAAGGAAGCCTCTGCTACCTGTTTGTACTGAGCCCTAAAATAACAGCGGAGGCTGCTGGCAACACTGCAATAAAACACTCAACTCTCTGGAAAACTGTACAAGACCACAGCATGGCCCCTATTGCTTCTACCACTGAGCCACACTTTTGGTGCCAAGGAAAAGGAATGTCACAGAAGCAGCACCATGGATGCTACCCATAGGAACAAATATTTGCTTGGGAACTTCAGGAACGCTTGGTCCAAAGACCTGCTGAGCCTTTTATCCTGGCATGAAGGCTTTTTGGCTGGAAAGCTGCCCTGATGCCTCCTGTCCCAGCTTTTTACTTGTCATGTCTATTAAAGTACGGTATGCAAAGGGATCAAAAATATTACTGGGACACTCAAAAGGCCACATTGACCTGAGGTAACCTGTACATGATAGGGCAGAAAGAGAACATATGTATAGACATGTGCCTAAGTATCTGCAGCTAGCATCATGGTAGCTTGGAAAATAAATCCAACTGGTGTAACACAATAACATCTTCCATCTGGGAGGATTTCTCGTGGTCTCTTCCAACTCTACAATTCTATGATTCTATGATTTTAAAAATTATTAATGTCTTAGTGCACGGTTCCATTCTTCAGTCAACCCAGAGGGCATCTTTCCAGCTAAGAGAGTGCCCTCTTCTGGTCACATCTTCTGCCTTGATCTGCTGGAAAAGGTCCCATCCCTCCCAGACTAGAACTGGACAAGCAAGAAAATTCTCACCATGCCTGCTCAACCTTATCAACATGAATATTAAAACTGAAGGACAAACTTGTCAACCAATTTGAGAACATTTTGAACTCTGGAAGCTAATGAGGAGCATCCCTGTGGGTCTCAGCCTACATCTCTCAAATATGCCTGAGCATTAATCAGCAGAAGCTTTCACCACTACTGCCCAGTGAACACTTTAGAAAGATCTCTACTATAAAATAAAGAAAAATCTCACCCAGCTGCTCAGATGGCTAGAGAGGAGGTGTGATGTGCATAAGTACCTCCGATTGGAGCCTGATGGTATAGGGGTAGACATAGGGAAACTAGGGCCCTCTATTCAAAAGAAGCCAAGGACATGAGATAAAGGTAAGCCATAACATTGGTCTTGCAACCCAGCCAAATGAAATCTTCCCTCTGCTTTAGCCAGCACCTTATATCCATGAGTGAGCTGTAGTCCTGTAAAGTGGAACTTCTCTACTGCCAAGTGAATATACACTACAGCAAGAGTGAGGACCCTTTGACTTTCCAAATATTTTGGACTACAACTCGCATAATATATGATCACTGACCATGCTGGTAGGGGCTTCTGGGAGCTGAAGTCCAGAATATCTATCTTTCAGGCTAAATATTCCACACTCTGCACTATATATTCCATTGGTCACTTAGACAGAGATGCCCTAGGAGCTTTTCTTTCCGTGTTAGGTGGCAGCAGTAATAATCCATCTTCCTAAAATCTGGCTTTGGTTTTCTCTGCAAGGGCTGGGCCCCAATGAATCTGTGCCAATCTGGTTCTTTCTGGAGATAAACATCTGGTTCTTTCTGGAGATAAACATCTGGCAAAATCAATCCCTAAGACAAAATGGAGTCAACTTCAGGATCAACACTGTACCTGTCCTGATCACTACTACCTTTGCTAGTTACCTGCAGATGGAAAAGCCACTTAAGGACCCTCCTCAGCAGAGCACTCAGAGGGGATGTTTTTCAATATGGATATGAGCAGATTTCATGTAAGAAACCTATGCTACATGGTGGGGGAGAGAGTTCTTTAGTGCCCTGCCTTTCAGGCACCTATGAAAATGAGCTTAAAGTTTTGTCTTGCTCCCATGCCACCCTACACATTACTCATAGCACTCCATTTCTTTCTTCTTTGTTTTTTTTAAAAAAACAAGGCTAGCCCTACCAGCTCTCAGCACACTGTCATCAGGCAGAATGATGTAACGACATCAGGTAGCAGAAATGGCAGTCCCCCAGCAATCATGTGCAGGAAGGAGCTGAGTGCCCAACACATCCTCTCCTCTGCCATCCAGATGGTCTTATGACCTCAGAGTGGTGGAGGACCCTATTCTATTGCCATTACAGTAGCAACCCCATATCCGCTGATTCACCAACCACTGATTCAATTATCCGCAGCTGGTGACAGTGGGGGGGATGGATGGGGAGGGAGGGGAGGAGACATGGCTCCGGCGGCTGCAATGATGATGAGGGGGGAGGGAGGGGACATCTTGCCTCCCTTCTCTCCCCGCCCCCCATGGCTCCCATTAGAATCATAGAATCACAGAATTGTAGAGTTGGAAGTGACCACAAGGGCCATCCAGTCCAACCCCCTGCCATGCAGGAATACATAATCAAAGCATCCCCGACAGATGGCCATCCAGCCCCTGCTTAACGACCTCGAAGGAAGAAGACCCCACTACGCTCTGAGGGAGTGTGTTCCACTGCCAAACAGCTCTTACTATCAGAAAGTTCCTCCTAATGTTGAGGTGGAATCTCTGCTCCTGGAGCTTGCATCCATTGCTCCGTGTTCCAATCTCTGGAGCAGCAGAAAACAAGCTTGCACCATCCTCAATGTGACATCCCTTCAAATGCTTAAACAGGGCTATCGTATCGCCCCTTAACCATCTTTTTTCCAGGCTAAACATACCCAGCTCCCTAAATCTTTCCTCATAAGGCATGACTGACAACAATGGTGTTGGGGGGGGGCAAAGGGAGGGAAGGAGAGTTCTCGCCTCCTCCCTCTCGGATGGCTCCCATTGATGACAATGGCAACGGGGGGGGGCGAAGGGAGGGAAGGAGAGCTCTCGTCTTCCTTCTCCCTTTGCCTCCCAGGATGGCTCCCATTGACACAACGGTGACAGGAGGGGGGTGAAGAAAGGAGAATTCTCACTTCCCTTCTCCCCCCCCCCATGGCTTCTGTGGTGACAATGGCAACAGGGGCATTCGCTATTATCCACGGAATTCATTATCTGCGGGGGGCCATGGAACCAATCCTCCGTGGATACAGGGGTGCTACTGTACTAAAGAAAAGTTCAACTGCCAGGTCCTATTGGCTTCTGTACATGGAATGTTAGGGGAGACATCTTCTTTTATGTAGGCAGCAACAAAATGCCCTGGACAGTCCTGAGTAGCAGATTTCTGCTGCCCTGTGTGCAAACTCCTTGTGTCACACCAAATTGTGAAGACCAGAGAAAAGAGCAAACTTGATCAGGGCAATCCCACAGTTCACAGCACTGGCCACTCAGGCTCCAAACTACATTTTCAGCTATGATCTACCTGGCTGCAGATATACTGCTTGGCCTTGAGACAAGAGGTGTACTCTGCTGGACAGCCATTGTGTGTGTCATCAGCTCTTCATATAGAAACCAGTTAAACTAGGAGCTCGTCAGTGACTGCATGGAAGACAATCTGGAAGCCCTATGTATGCCACCTTAAGTTCTTCCTCGGCGAGAGAAAAATAGGATCTACATGCCAATTAAGTCAAGTTCATTAGAGCTTCCCTAGAGATGCTCCACTCTTTCCACTGACCAGAGCAGGAGTGGACACCTTGTACTCATACAGTTGTTATTAAACTACTGCTTCTACCATCCCTCACTGTTGGCTATTCTAACTAAATCTGAAGGGATCTGCAGTCCAACAACTTCTGAAGAGCCATATGTTGTCCACTCCTGCTTAGGAGCTCAGTGATCCTTTAGGTTAGCTGTGTGTCCCTCTATGCTGGCCCTTTATTTCTCCCACTGCTCTGCATATTAGCTGATCTCTCTTCTGTTTACTCTTTCCAATAAAACAAGCACCTCAACTCCTGTGCAACTGCATTCCCTAAGAACTTATTTATCATTCTGGCTTGCCATCTGCTGGACTGTCTCTTGGTTTCTATAAACAGAAAGCAGCGAGGAAGCTAGAGGCCATGGGGAGGTCATCTCTAAAGGTAGTTGCAACATTGGAGCCGTCTAGTAGCCACCGGACTGTCACATAAGGCCTGGAGTAGCCTGGGAGAGCAAATGGCCAAAGAGAGTGCTGGAAAAGCTCACCTTTGGAATGGACAATAACAAGCAGCCAATCATGACCAGGTTTTTCCAAGGACTGCTTATTTTCTTCAGCTGAATTAGGATAGTGGTTTCCCCCTGAATGAACAAAACCAAAGGGGTGGTGGTGTTCCTGTTAGGAGGTAGCATTATAGGCTGATCACTGAGTGTTGTCTTTTGAATGAGAATGGGGATGGCAATGCTGTGAAGAACATGGCAATGTAGCGGCTGCCTTGGCAAATAGCTGGAAGCTGCAGCACAATTTGAAGATGCATTCTGATGGGGATATGTTACTGAGATCTGGAATGCCTTGCATGAAAGGGGAAGAGAAATAAAAGGCAGATGCTGGCCTAACATAAGCTATAAAAACCAGGCAGTCCAAAGGGCAGAAAGATTCTGCTGTGTTTCTCAAGGAACACCAGGACAAGGGAGGAAGAATAAAGGCAAAACCTTATTCACCTTTGGATCAGACCCCTTCAGTAGGCAAATAGACAGGCTATCAGTGGATGTGGGGATTAAGCCCTCAGTAATGTGATAGATTCCAGATGGTAATCCTATCCACAGCCATTATTGTGGCAAAGAGATATAATTCTTTGCTAGTTTTGTTCTCAAAGGAAGCAATAAGTAATTTGATCAATTTTCTTTCTGCTGCAAGAAAGACTTCAAAAACTCTGCAATTTTCAAATACTATTTGTAGTTTGGGACTTAGTCTACGCAAAATTCACATGTAGTAGTTTTGCGCAAGAAACAGCATATTCTATGCAGGAAACCATCTACAGAGGAGAAAACATTTTCTGCACAGAAATTGCTGTTTTCTCTGCAAAAATATCATGAGTGAATTCTGCTCAGAACAAGCCCTGAAATGTAAAGATTCTCATCAAGTCCAATTATTATTTTTTCATCAGGGTTTCCTGAAACATAAGAAAATTGTTTCTGATTTTTTAAAAATGCTTTCGAATATTCTTTCCATCCCTATGATGGAGCATGCAATGGCAGTCAAAGACTGCAACATGGTCCTGCCCCCTTTTGTGTGATGCTGCCTTAATTACCAGTTTTAAAAAGCTATAGAGAAGGGATATGATTTAGCCAAAATGAAAGGAATCCAGGGAGTGGAGACTGCAGGTTTCATTTAGAGACACTCCCTCCCTGACCCTTATCTCTAACCCAAGCACTGGGCATCCACATCCTGGTGCACCTTGAACAATTTTCCTCTCACCTCCAGCTCTTGTATTCTTTTGTTGGGGGGGTTGGGGGGGAGGGGAAAAAAGACGTAATTTTAATCTTTTTGCTATGCTGGAAATCTGATCATGAAAGAGCCTTTTTTCTTTCTTCTTTTTAATTAGTACTTGGTAATATTACCAAGCTGTGAGTTTATGGCTTTGTAGATCTTATATTTTTGACACTAATTACTCACAAAGGCTTTTAAAGAAACATTTCAACATAGCAACTGTAATTAAGTCAGAAGCGGCAAATTCTGCCTTTCAGAAAAAGAGAGAGGGAGAATCTCCATTCTTAGAGCCGGCATCACAGCTCAACCCACAGTATCACTTTCATGAAGAGACCCAAGTACAGGGAGTGTATTACATTCAACATATTCAAAGCACAAAGCGCCTTCCATCCCACTCCTCAACTGATGTATTTATAGCTCAGCTCGGTGCTAAGAATCCACAGGGATTCACCGTTTGCATATTGGCAGTGTGAGGAGCTTAGTTAATTTTAGGCTCGCTTGCTTTGACTCCTAGCAAGAGAATATTCTCCCCTCATTCATATGCTTGAACCTCAAAGATGATGCTCCAAGCACCCCACGTGACCATGCTTCATTTATTTCGCTCCCTTCATTGATCTATCTATCATCTCTTCCTCTCTGAGGTCATAGAATTAACACAGGCAAGGTGATGTTAGCCTTTCGGATGCTCAGAGGGTTACCAGGAAGGAGCATGCCATGTCAGCATGGAAAGCAGGGGGATGCTCATCATAGACAGTTAACTGGGAAATGAACCATTATGGGGAAAGGGGGAAGGCGGGGGTGTGTGTTAAAGTTCCATTTTTAAAACCTCAGCTGCTGTCAAGAATTAGAACTGGGAACTCTACTGGGGACCCAGTGCTACTGGATTTTGTTGCTTCTGCCAGAATAGTCAGCCTCCCTCTTCCTGCAGGCCCCATGCAACCCCCCCCCCAAAAAAAAACTGCCCTGGAGGCTGGCAAACTGTCTACAGCAGGGGTTGGGTGCCAGAGAGGGGTGCAGCAGTGGCTGTGATGGAAAAGCCCAGTTTGGCGAGCAATGCTGTCGCTCCAATCAAAAGTTCCAAAAGCTATAATGCACTACCTGCTGCCATTCGACACCAGCTAGGCTTAGATAATCTACCACCTCACGTTGCTGCTTCTGTAGATCCAGGCCACTGTCTTCTCCATGCTAGCCAAACTACCAGCATTTGTAGTCATATACAGCTAAAACCAATTTCGTTGACATTGTGCCCATTTGCCTGACAGAGAAGTGTTCAAATTTTCCACTAACAATGGCAGTTTGTGTGTATGTGAGCGCGTGCCCATACATACACACAATGTCTAAAGCAGTGCAATCCATCCTACCAACCCAGGACTCTAATCATCTCATTCTGCAACATTCAGTTTCCTATACAAGACAAATGGGACAAGTGGACCGCTTCTGTGCCAATGTTCGTGCCAACACAGATCGCTTCTGTGCCAACATGTCTCTGAGAACCAGCTTCCCTTTGGTTCTTCCTTCAGATATTTTTTAGAATATATCTTCAGGATATTTGCAGCTGAGTTGTGATTTTCGCAAACCTACAACCCAGCACACACTCTTCTGAGACCTAGGTCACAATTTCTGTCGCTGTTGTGTTTGACAGTCATTTCTCTTTCTAGAGCTCAAAGGGGGGGGGAAGGTCCCATCTGGGCCACAACCCTCACAACCTTTCTATAGAGGTGCAGTGGGAACAGGTTCACTGTGACATTCAGGTGACAATGGCTTATGTCCAATAGAGCATCAGAGGCAAGCTAGAAAGGAAGCATAGTGCAGAAACATGTCATACAGTTTCACAGGTTTAAGCCCAGACATCTCTACTTGGAAGGAAACATGAGATGGGAAAGAGATTTCTCTGCCTGAGACCCTGGACAACTGCTGCAAGGCTGTTGGTACCAGTGAGTGCCAGGGATTAAGCTATATTAACAGAAAGACAGTTAACAGTGCAGGTTCAAGGAGAGTAATAGTACCAGTCTGTCCTGCTTCTATCAGGCCTCACCTGAAGTACTGAATCCAATTCTGGGCACCACCTTTTAGGAGGATCTCAAAAAGCTGGAACATGTCCAGAGAAAGGCAACCAAAATCTGGAAATGAACCAAAAACTATGAGGAACAGCTGAGAGAACTCGGGTATGGAGAAGAGAAGACCTGGCAGGTGATATGATAGCCATCTTCAACTATCTGACAGGGTGTCATATGGAAGATGGAGGCATGTTTTCTGCTGCTTGTAGGGGGTGGGTGGGGCAGAGATGGGTGCAATGGATGCAAATTACAAGAAAAGAGAGTCTAACAAAATATTAAGAACTTCTTGACCTGAACAGCTATTCAGCAGTAAAATGGGCAACCTTGGAACCTTGGAAAGTGACTCTCCTTTATGTAAAGTTTTTAAACACAAGTTGGCTGGCCATCTGTCATGGACACCAGCTGTGAGTTTCTGCAATGGCAAAGGAGAGGATGAGATGAACTTTGGGGTCCCTTCCAGTTTTACAATTCTGTGATGCTATGACGGGAGAGGACTGTGATTGGGAATTACTACATTACTACCAGTAAACATGGGCCCCTCATCACCTAGTACCCAAGTTTGGGGCATCTGCCTTATAGAATTGATGCCTGGGACTCTTTTAAGGAACCATAAAGATATTTGTTGTCCTTGGGATGCCCTGTTTATTGGACAGCTGCTGCAATTGTGCATGCATAGAGTGCTCTGTTAGAGGGCTGGCTTTCGTATTTACTTATTAGGTCAAGTCATCCTCGCTTTTATTTTAAAATGTACTTTATTTTCCAATTTGCAAGGTGCCTGTAGGTGGATTTGAGCGGGGGGAGGATATAATAAATAAAAAGAGTGTTCACATTTCTAATCCTCTGGCAGGCAGAACGAACAACCGCAAAGTTTGATTCTCTAAAATGAGGTATATTAAACAACACCATGAATATGATATGTAGTGAGTATCTGTGACAACAGCAAACCAATTCCGCCGCTGGAATATTCATGCAAATAGGAGCAATTTCACTATGATTAAAAAGGCAATTAACTGGGGGAAAAATGCCAACGATTGCAAAGGCAGCCTGTGTGTCAGTGAGGCCTCCACGC
This sequence comes from Gambelia wislizenii, assembly GCA_030847615.1. Lineage (NCBI taxonomy): Eukaryota > Metazoa > Chordata > Lepidosauria > Squamata > Crotaphytidae > Gambelia > Gambelia wislizenii. The sequence continues at coordinate 5,491,333 of JAUMIR010000012.1, forward strand.
AATGGTGAACTGACATTTCACTCACTTTCACATCCTATCAACAAGATATGTATAACTATCTTGCATGTACAACCAGAAATTACCCCCAACTGGAGGCAGATGCCAGCTTCAAGATAAATTCAAAGCTGCTCACTTGGGCAGTTAAGGAGGACCGCAAAAATTACTGCACCCATCCCAGTGTTGTTTAAAGAAGGAATGGGTTTGTTCATAATGCAAAATTGAAATAGAAGGGGAAACTTTGCCAACTAGCACTATCTTGTTTTCTTCCCCACACACAATGCAGAGTAAGGTACTAAGACTCTCGGACCGTTCCACTAAGACAGGAGTTCCACTATTTAATGCGACAAAGAGTCTGAAATTTTGGAATGGTACTAGACTGCTACCATTCCATGTCTATGTTATTTGTAGACTACATTGTTTATTATTTCATATTGTGTGTATTGTTTGAAATCAATTGTCTGGATTTATTGTATGCCACCCAAGAGTTTTAAATAAACGGCTAAATATAAACGAACGAATGAACAAAGTCTCTCATCTTAACTTTCCTGTATCAGGATTTTATTTTTAATTTATACTGAAGGAGTTGGAGATGATGCTGGATAATTTCTGAACCCAATGAGAATTCCACACTGTTGAGGGGTTACGATTACAGTTGCAGTTAACATTAATGGAAAATGTATACTTCTTGTACTCGGAGTTATCTTCTGACCCCAATGAAAATCCCAGTTCCATCCCAATGGAAGACAGTGGAGGCAACCTACTGCCAAACAAAACATTTCACTTCTGCTTCTCTGTATCATGGGTTGCTGAAAAACAGCATAGGACATTTCCTCTCTTCCCCAATATGTTACATTAGCCAAGACCAAAAAGAAATGTACCAGAAATGAATTAAAGGCTACAAATTTATCATCACCAATCCTCTTCCTGAAACACATCTTAAGATGCACGCCTATGCATACTGGAGTATGTGGTTAAGAAAACAGTATTAGCTTGTAGTCATGCTTTAGAGAGTGTGCAGGGTTGAGTACTGGCCTAGGACTCTGGGAGTTGTTGTTGTTGTGTGCCTTCAAGTCATTTCCGACTTGTGATAACCCTGCAGCAAACCTATCATAAGGTTTTCTTGGCAAGATTTGTTCAGAGGAGGTTTGCCATTGTCTTCCTCTGAGGCTGAGAGAATGTGACTTGCCCAAGATCACCCAGTGGGCTTCATGGCTGAGCAGGGATTCGAACCCTGCTCTCCAGAGTCATAGTCTGACACTCAAACCACTATGCCACACTGGCTCTCAGGACTCCGGGAGACCAGGGTTCAAATCCCAACTAAGTCATGGAAACCCAAATCGTGATCTTCAGTAAGTTCCCTTCTCTCACTCATATAGGAAGGCAATAGTAAACCTCTTCTGGATAAATCTTGTCAAGAAAGTCCTAGGATTGTTGCTGTTAACTGCCATCAAGTCGCCAATTTATGGCGACCCTATGAATAACAGACCTCCAAGACACCCTATCATCAACAGCCTTGTTCAGGTCTTGCAGACTCAGGGCCGTGGCTTCTTTGGTCAAGTCTTATCCATCTGAAACACGGTCTTCCTGTTTTACTACTGCTTCCTACCTTCCCAAGCATTATTGTCTTTTCTAGTGAGGCATGCCTTCCCATGATATGTCACCCCATTTCTTCTTAGATTTTCATTTCCTGAGTAAAACAATGTGTAATTACCTGACTCAAACTTTCCCATTCCTGTCCACTTTAGCTCACTCACCCCAAGTATTGCAATGTTTATACGTTCAATTTCTTGTTTTACTATGTCTAGCTTCCCCTCATTCATGCTTCTCACAATCCACGTTCCTTTACAATATGTTGTGCAGCTGCAGACTTTCCTTTCACCTTTGAGCACATGAACAGCTGAACATCCTATCAGTTGGAGTCCAGTTTCATCATTAGCCACGGCACTACTTGTAGTTGTCCTCTGCTGTACCACAGTAGCTTGTTGAGTGCCTTCCAACCTGAGGGTGTCATTTTCTGGCACTATCTCTTCTTTTACCATGCCTTCTTCTGTGGAGTACTAGCCAGTGTTAGGTTGTCTCAGAGGTCCTCCACCAGTGTCTCTTCACACACACTCACCCGACTACTGCTGCTGCCCAGTAGCTATTTGGCACATTTAGTCTGGCTGCTGAGCAAAATCCAGTCTGACATGGGAGACCCTACCAGTAGCACTGATTCCAGCAGCATAGCCTCTTGCCTCACAGGAGCACACAATCCCACTACCATGAAAAGAAAGTATCATGGTGTAGCCCCTAGGTATCCCTAGGTCAAAGTCAATTTGAAGGCAAATAACAATGAGGCAAAAATCAATAGATAATTTGGGACATTTTTTTGTCTTCATTCAAAGAAAATACTGTACATGCCATGATGCGGAAATATGAGGGAACGGTTTGGAAATGTTCAGGTGACAATGCCACAGAATGTCTGAATTGCAGGTCTAGTTCAGTGTGGAGCCTGAAAGAAACTGTGATGGGGAACTAAAATGCCCCATCCTGGTGTATGAGAGTTAAGGTGCAGAATGCCATCCAAGACAATGGACCGTTTTCTCCCCAAATACTATGTCTATGGCCCCCCATCCACCCCCTATCTTGTAGCATTGGCTAGGTACATGATTGGACTTTCTTGATTTTGAACCTCTCTGCTTGGTGGTGGGACTGTCTTGCTCCAAAGCTCTATAGACCTCTGTACAGGTCTCCATTCTAGAAGGTTTGATCAGGTAAGATCATCCCAGTGCCTAAGATGTTCATTAAGTAACTTACAGCTGATAAACTATGTCTCCACAATTGCACAACAAATGCTTTTTGCTCTGGATACCCTTTTTTAAAAAAAGTTCCTTCTTTCTCCTTAATTTGTCTGTGCTTTCACTCTTACCAGGATCTCACTTCTTTTCACAAAGGCTAACAAGAAACAATGGACAGAACCTTCAGGTTAAGGAAGGCAATAAGTGTAGAATATTCATGGGAGGAAGACGACACATTCTGGCCCTCTTCAATTAAGCTGCCATCTCCATCACCTTCAGCTGCCCTGGAAGGACCATCAACGAGAAAAATAATTGTTCCGAGGTCACACCAGGACATCTTTAGCCATTTGTTTCCTTGCCAGAACTGGCTTCCAATGCCTTTTTAACAGATAAAACCCAACCTGCCAAGGAGGAAGGCTGCTTGCTGTCCATAGTGCTGAGTGTGTGAATGAAGGCTAATCAGGTGTGGCTCATTAACAGATATCAAGAGCCGGGCATTCTGCCCATCACAACCCAGCCCCACTTTATGCCCTCGTAGTCCCTCTTTTTCTGCCAAGATCAACATAATGTATTTTTTGCAATAAAATCATTGCTGACATTACAGCGATGGGTGTAAGATTCTCATTTGCATCCTTCACATCCGACCGCCGAGTACTGTGCAAATATAAAAGGAAATGCAGCACTCAGGGTTATGTGTGGGGGGGTGGGGGGGTGAGAATTCCAGGATTTAAAAAAGAGCCAAACAAAAAAAGGGGGGGCATATATGCCTCAAATCCCAAGTAAGATGAGCATATCTGATTGAAGGTGGTGAGAAAATTCCAGCCCATCCACACAGTTTAATATGTCTGTACAGTTTCCTCTTTAGGAATATATGCCTAGTGAAAAATGGCCACTTGGTGACCCTGCTGAGTCCCTTTCCATCTGAGTCACTCTGGTCAAAATGTTACTAATATACAATTCCTGTCACCTAAAGCAAGCAGCATTGATCTTTAGGACTATCATTTAGCACCCTGACAGATGAGTGGACAGGATGCTGGTTTCCTTCACTCTGAGGCTCACTAAAGCAGTCTTGGGCCAGTTATGATCTTTCAGCCCAATTTGTCCCACTGGGGTATTGCAAGGATGAACCGAGTTCCAGAGACCACCCTGAGCTCTTGAGAGTAACACAGAGATTCAATATCTGCATTCAGTATATCTATACCTCTTGGGACATCATTCACTATCACTAATGCATTAGCAGTACACTTTTCGCTTTCTTGCAGTCAGTAAAAAGTGATGCAAGGCTAACTAGGTATCATGCTTCTATATGCTGCTCAAGTTATCTGATATAGCAATCCCACCCGTGGCTAGCCCTTGCTTCACGCCAGGAAGAAGAGGCTGGCTTGTAGTTAGACTTATCTTCTAAGCTGCAGGAGAGATGAGCTTTGGCCAGAAGATCTTTATGTCCAGGAGGGTCAGAGGCAATGAGGTGGTCTAAGGTATGCCAGTGGACAGGATCCAGGACAGGAAGAACAAGGGCCCCCAAATCCAAAGGCAGATGGTATGGCTGAAGAAGGGCTGGTGGTCAGGTTTTGAATCAGCAGACAAGGAAAGGCAGTCTGCATAGCAACTCACTAAGATGAGTTGCTCAGACTAAGGAACCATGCCTGGAGCTATAGATACCTGGAGCTTGCTTAGGCCTCTAGTGCTTCCTTGGATCACCTCTATGGCTTGGCAAAGCAGAGCTGGATGAGCCAAAATACTAGAATCCCTGATTCAGGACCATCCAGCACTGTACCCTTTCCTTAGACCCAGCAGCTCCATGATCATCTCTTAGAACCAAACCTTCACTTAGAATCAATCTCTTTCATTTCTCCTTATGAAGAGAAGTGCCAGAAAATGGTCCGAAAGCAGCTAACATAGTCCTGACCCTGAAGCAAAGGAGACCAGGCCTTAAAAGCTGTCCAGATGAAAGAGGGCAGAATACAGTCTGACTTCTCTATCTTTGTAATTGTAGATGTTGGTTGCGGTTCAGATATGTTGTATGTGAGGAAATAATCATTGTAATGTCAAAGCAATCTTGTGTACCTCATTCACAATCTTAGATAAGTCTAGGGTTTTTCCCTGCATGCATTTTGTTCTCCCAAAATTCCTTTCTTTTACTTCACTGAGCACTTCTAGCCAACTGGAAGTGCTGGGTCATTTGACACATGACCTAATTTGAATTTTATTGCTTTTGTGTAACTTCTTCTTCTGAATCTGACTCTCCATGAGGATGGATGTATCTTAGCCATCTTAAGGTTTCCTGTAACCATGCCATGATGCATCAGAACACAGCCACGGCTGTAGGCTGAGTGAGTTTTTTATTACCTAAATACCTTCAGTTAGGGACCTTTTCTTAAGTTTGTTTTAGTATGTAGATTGAGATTGAAATACCTTCAGTAAACTTTGTTTTGCATTTTAAACTGACTCCTTTGTTTTTGTAATCAGTCTAATTTAACTGGGGGATCCCAGACCTCTGATGATAATTGAGCTTAAGTCTGCTTCCTAAGCGCATTCTACATAAACACAAAGTCAAAAGTGACTGAATGATTTTAACTCTTTTAAAGGAAATAATTCTTGTTGTTTTTAAAGGACTAGATCCTGGAATTTTTTAATACAATTTTATTTTAGACTCATTACCTTCCAACAAGATGCACTTCAACGACAGACAGGTTCTTCAATTTCTGCAATCGGGGAGTTCAAAGCCATAACCACTGAAACTTCTGATGAAGCAGATGTGATTTAGAGATGGTGGACCAGATTCAAAACAGATTAAAAGCCAACTTTATTCATCTACTGTACAGCGTGGGAATGTTGGCAGACTTTTGCAGGCAGAGGCTAAAAGGTGACCACTGTTAAAATGCTTGATATAGATTTTTCATCATAAAGACAATAATAAGGGACTCACCAATAATTCTCCAGGGTTTCTGGGAAAACTAGCCCTTAGGTATGCAACTGAGTTAAACACATTCTCTTCCATTTTGCCAATCTGTTTCACAAGATCTGGACCTTAATCTTTCTTCTTTCCACAACTTCCAAGAGCCCAGATCTTGCAGTAGGGTGGACTCACCCTCTTTGGAGGTGTTTAAACAGAGGTTGGATGAACATCTTTCAAGAGTGCTTCAGTTCTGTATTCCTGCATGGCAGGGGGTTGGACTAGATGGCCCTTGTGGTCCCTTCCAACTCTTAAAATTCTATGATTCTATGTAAGATCTAATCCAGGGGCACAATCATTTCCTTCTGGTCAACAACTTTGCTTCCTCTTTACATCTAGGATGTCTGTCCATTCTGAGGAGCTCTGTCTCCTTTATCGAGTTCCTCCCAATAGATGAGACAGTAGCATTTTTCTGGCCTAGCAGTCAAACCACTACACTAGGATCCTTCTACCCAGTGCCTATGGAAAATCTGGCCTGTCAACAACACCAACAACGTATCAACCCAAGACACTGGGGACAACATTACATTAGCATGGGCAGATCTGTCATTAGTAATTGGTCTGATTAGAAATCAGACCGCAGAACTAACTGCACTCAGGTTCCCCCTCCAATTTTTTTTCTCATTTCCGCTCTGAATAGACTCAGTACCCCTCTAGATCAGAATTTACACTGTCAGAACTCCATTTAGTGATAATTCCATTCTCCTAGCTCGACTTAGAATACTGACCTCAGAAAAAACAACCAGCCTGGTTTATTCCAAGTCAAAGTGCAAATCAACCACAGTTACAGCCATAGTGACAATCTGGATCCCATTGGGGTTCAATCCCCTTGAGTCTACTGTACCTAGTATGCTCAGTAGTGGTGGGGAAATTACATTTCTTTATGTCCTAGGAAGCATGTTCCCAGCCAGAGTAGTGTGAGAGGGTGGATGGAACAAGTGTTACCTAGGTCTGCCACCACTACCAGAACATTTTCCTGGCTTCTAGGACACAGCTCTGGCAGCATGGATTCTGAATGAATGAAGGAGCAATAAGTTCCCTGTTGTTGACACAGCAAGGAATGGAAACTGGGTGCCAGGTGGGATAGAGGGTGGAGGTGGATGTATAGGAAAGAAGGAGCCAATTTCTCCATCTGAGACTGTAGTATGTGGGGAAATAATAATTGTAATGTAAAAGCAATCTTGTGTACCTCATTCACATCCTAAGATAAGTCTAGGGTGGAAACATCATCTTCTACGGTGGTGGAGCAGTAAGTTGGACAAGTCGGAAGTAGAGTACAGTGGCGGATAGTTCCACAGGTGCCGAGTGCGTCTCAGCGAAAACAGCTTGTGATGAAATCAAATGGATGCAGAATTTGCTTCTGGATCTTGGGATAGAGGAACCCAAGCCAACCATTTTGATGCAAGACAATCAAAGCTGTATCAAGATTTCTCTGAGTGACAAGCCTCTGAAGAAAAACATAGACATTGCTTTCCACAAGGTGAGAGAAATGTGCCAAAGTCAACTTGTTCAACTGGAGTACTGCAACTCAGAAGAAATGATAGCTGATATTTTAACTAAGCCTCTCCCTAAGGACAGTTTCCTTAGACTACGAGAAGAAATGAAGATTGTTCCTGAAGTACCCTACGATTGAGACGGGGACTGTAGTATGTGGGGAAATAATCATTGTAATGTAAAAGCAATCTTGGTTACCTCATTCACATCCTAAGATAAGTCTAGGGTTTTTTCCCTGCATGCCTTTGTTTATCCCAAGTTCCCTTTCTCTTATTTCACTGGGCAGTTCCAGCCAACTGGAGTGCTGGGTCATTCAACACATGACCTAATTTAAATTTTATTGCTTTTGTGTAACTTCTCTTTTAAGTTTGAGTCTCCATGAGGCTGTTGCCATCTTAAGCAATATTTGCCATCCTCATCTGAAAGCATGCCATGATGCATCGGAAGCCAGCCCTACTGCTGTAGGCTGAGTGAGTTTTATTACCTAAATACCTTTAGTTAGGGACCTCTTTTTTAAAGGTTGTTTTAGTATGCAGATTGAGATTGATATACCTTCAGTAAACTTTGATTTGCATTTTAAACTGACTCCTTTGTTTTGTAATGAGTCTAATTTAACTGGGGGATCCCAGACCTCTGAATACACTTTTCTTTTAAATGATAATTGAGCTTACAAGTCTGCATTCCTAAGCGCACTTTGCATGAACCTGAAGTTAAAGTAAATGTTTTTAACTCTTTTTAAATGAAAATATTTCTTGTTGTTTTTAAAAGGACTAGATCCTGGAATTTTTTAATACAATTTTATTTTAGACTCATTAGCTTCCCACAGAGACTAAAATCCAAGCTGGAGAAAGCTTTCTGGACTGCAGTACCTTCCACATATGTGAAACAAGTGTTAGGAATCACCAAGATGTGTATTTCCAAGCCATAATTAAGTGTATGAAAAGGAACTTACACAAGCATGGACCCTTTCTGTACTTCCTGCATTGCAGTGATGGAGCAACTGCTCGAGAAATATATGCCATGTGCAGAAACACCCACCCACCCTATTTAAAAGTTATTACAAGCACAAAAGATGTGGTGTGCAATCTGTGACCTGAAAACAAGTTAACTGCATTTTCCACTTCACTGGTCCTGCCTGCTACCACGGAGCCGCAGTTTCTTCTCAGCCCTACCACGTGCTCCTTAAATAATGTTTCAGAGATTCTCTTTACCTAGTGCTAAAATGGTGCACCATGATGACAGGGCTGAATCAGCCCATGATCACTTTAAATAAAATAAAGGTAGAAAGGAATATATATTGGATCCCCTCTTAGATCCTTGTGATTTGTATTCCATTCCCCAGTTACCTCTCCCATGTATCTTTAAGTCATTTCCTTTCACATGGGAATATTTTTAAAAAGAATAATCTCTGGATGTGTCAAAGAGGAATTAATTACTGCTCTAATTAAAAGGACACTGTTGAATATAATCTTGCTTTTGCTGCTGATTTTGTCCTTTTCTTTAAAAAAAAAAAGTTAAAAGGCTTTGATTTCTCTTCCCTGCTCAGCTCTAAGGAAATTTTAAATTAAAATGGCTCCCATACTGCCAAATTATGCATATGCCGGAGCATTATTTTAATTGAGGCACATAACAGTCATGTAATTCTGCCATGACTTTAGCAAAATCTGGTTGACAGTGAAGGGGACAAGCTTGGGGTCAGTTTTTTCCTCTTCTGCCAGGATTTTGAAGCCCCTAAGGAAGGTGAGACCTGGCAATGAAGAATTCTCTCATGCCATCTCTCCCCTTCATGGGGCCATCATGCCAAGTGAGAGTGGGGGTGCTGTGAGGTGCTAAGCACTTTTTTAGTCTTGGAAATGCTAAATGTTCAGCCTTGCAAATGCCCAATGTTTTCACCCTCTGGAGCCAGTCCGGTTCCCAGCAATCCCTCTGGCCTTCCAAGGGAGAATGTCATGACCCTGGCTATTAGCTATATAGTTAGGTATTCTCTGCTGTTGTATTAGTTAGATATTGTTAGGCCTACTTGTTAGCCAGAGTCTGGACATGAGTGGAATGCATTGTGGGAAAGGTTGGTTGGGGCTGGAATGTGATTGGTACTATCTGCAGACAGCTGAAGGATGTTTAGAGCCCAGGTTAGGGAGTTTAAAGCCCTCCTGATCAAATTCTTGAGACTGTAGGCAAAAACGTTTCTGCCAACTGGTGTGAGATGCACCCCATCTCTTACCAGGAGTCCCCCCTCATGGAAGCGCAGCCCATGATCCAAGAATACAAATTGTTCTCAGCGACACCTTCTACGGAGCCAGTTGTTTACGTCGGCTATTTTCCTCTCTCTTCCTGGACCATGCCCTTCAACTGGCAGAAGAGATGAGATGACCACCTGTGCATCCATTTCTTTCAGCTTCCTCCCCAGAGCCTCATAATCTCTTCTGATCTTCGGAAAGCTGTGCCTTGCAGTATCATTGGTTCTCACATGGACCAAAAGGAAGGGGTAATGATCCGCAGGCTTGACGAGTCTTGTTAGCCGCTCCGTCACATCACGGATCTTTGCCCCAGGGAGACAACACACCTCCCGAGACATCTTGTCAGGCCCACAAACCACTGCTTCTGTACCTCGCAGCAAGGAGTCTCCCACCACCACCACATGCCTCCGCCGAGGCTTTGCAGCTGCTGTTCCTTGCGGTGGTCCTCTCAAGGTCCCCTGCTCTGCCCTTGAAGTCTGTCCATGCTGTTCTTCCTCATTGTACTTGATAAAAGAGAGGGCTTCGAATTGATTCTGTAGTTGCAAGCTGCACGAAATATCCCTGGATTTTCTTGTTCTGTGTGTGACATTCTTCCAGCTGTCTACCTCCTGTGTCTGTGGAGTGACCCTCTCCTCCCCAGCCAGTTCCTCTGTGCAGTCCCCATCCAAGAGTGTTTGTTCTGCTCTGTCCAGGAAAACCTCTTGCTCCCGAATCTGTTGAAGTATAGCTAGCCGTGTCTCCAGCTGCTGGACTTTCTCCTCCAAGAGGGCTACCAACTTGCACTTGGTACATGTGAAGTTCCCCACGTTTGTAGCCAAGAAGACAAACATCACACAAGTATTGCAGGTAACCACCACAGTCCCCTCAGTGTCCATGGTGAGAGTTTTTCGGTAATCTAAGAACTCTTAGTTAATGCTGAAAACTTAATGCTGTACGTTTAAGTATGCTTTTTTGGGGGGGGAGGGATTGGTCACTGAAACTCGCGCGCCGTTAGGCGCTTGCCTCTGCAACAAGTAGCCTCTCCCAGGCGTTTAAAAAAATTCAAACTCACAGAAGCTCCACCCTCTGCAACAAGCAGCCTCTCCCAGGAGTTTAAAAAAATTCAAACTCACAGAAGCTCCACCCTCTACAACAAGCAGCCGCTCCCAGGATTTAAAAAAAATTCAAACTGCAATAAAGCATTTGAACTAATGTCTGTTGTTCAAATGACTGAAGTTTGACTGGATTCATCACAGAGGTCTGCCTCATGCTGAGAACTCTGGACATCACAGGATTTTCTGCTTCCTGTGAATATGTTTCCTGTTTCCTCCTCTTCCTTGTGGCTAGTGGTGCTTGAGCAAGGCATCCTAGACTGAAGCTTATCTAACCTGAGACCTATTCTTTATATTCAGTGAGCTGCTGTGCTTGGATGCCCCAACCTTAGGCTCCTTTGTCACCACCAGGGCATCCCCACCACCCCGTTCTAACCCACCCTCCGGGCTCTACCACCCTTTTATCTTAAGATACCTCTAGGCTGCACCCTCCCTCCACCTGCTCCATCCTTGGCTGGCACCTCTGGGTGCTACTTGTTAAGGTGCCCTTTCCAGATAGGTGCTTGAGCCCTCCTCTTATACCAATCTTCCCCAACCTGGTGCCATCCAGATAGTTCAGACTTCACATTAGCCCCAACCAATGGTCACAAATGGTGGGAATTATCACGAATAGTGGAAGTACCAAAACATCAGGGGGTGGGGTCCGGTTGGGGAAAGCTATCTGAGTTCCTGGGCTGAAAACATTTCTTCCCTAGTGTGGGTCACTCCTTTTTTTAAGTAGAAGCATAGGTTTCTAAATGGCACTTAGTGGGGAACAAATATAGCAGGATCTGGGAACTTCCTTGGAGCACCTCTTTGGTCCCTGGGAAAAGCTCTCATGCTGAACTTAGATGGGTTTTGGGTCTGATCCAGGAAAGTTGCTCTTATTTTTCATGCCATCTCTATAAAACTGACATTTCAAAGACCTGCTGTTGGTGTCACTTGTCACTAAGTGTTAGGTGGGTGATTTACATAGAAATTTGCATATACTAGATTTGAAATGGAAGAAGAACAAGTTAAAGAGTGTATGATAAAATGGGCTAAGGATTTTGGTTAAAACATACAGATACATCAGTGGGAAAATATGTTGTCAAAGGGGCTGAAATTTACATTATGTTACCATCTTAAAGAAAATGTTTATAAAATGATGTACCGTTGGTATATGACACCAGAAAATTATCTAAATGTGTAAAGATGTATCTAAAGTATGTTGGAAATGTGAACAACATGAAGGGACATTTTATCATGTATGGTGGACATGTGGAAAAACTTTTTAAAAACTGGATTCAAATACACACACTGATGCAGAGGGTCTTAAAGATTAATATTTAATTAAAACTGGAGCTTTTTCTTTTGGGATTGATAGACATACAGCTGGAAAACAGTCATGGAAGATTACTCCAATATATGATCATGGCAGCAAGATTGTTTTTGCAAAAAGATGGAAGAATTCAACACTACCAGCTATGGAGGAATGGTTGGTGAATCTGACAAATTTAGCAGAAATGGACAAATTGTCTGGTTTGATTAGAGAAAAGTCATTAGTGACATTTCTCAAAGACTGGAAAAACCCTTATAGACTGTTTGTGAAAAAAAGAAAATGACTTAATAATTTTTGATTTTGAGGCTCAGAAAGAATAGGCTATTGAAAGAAGGGAATATGTTGTAATTTTGGAGAGAGAGGTATGATAAACTATATGTATATAACAGTATAACCATTGAAAGGAAGATTGTAAGTCGCTTTCTTCTTCTTGAATTTGATTCTTTTTTTCTTTTCTTTGTTCTGCAGTTTTTAATTTGTATTTTATTACAGTTTATTTTTAAAATCTTTTTTCTTTTCTTAGCCTTTGTAATTCTTGCTGTATGTTAAAAATCTTTAATACAAATTATTATCTTTTTAAAAAATCAAGTGCTTTTTAATTTCCTTGTTCATAACAATGGCATGATCCTTCGACAGCAGACTACATACACAATACAAAACCAAGTGACAGCAACCAGATGGACGGACTACAACACCAACTGAGTAAACCTGGTCTCAGACAGGTGCTCCAAACAATTGCACTATTTGAAAGGAGTGAACATCTTTGAAGGGAAGGGAAAGCACACCCAGGCTGCCCGCACACTTTAGAAATAATGCAGTTTGACACTAACTTGATGCTGTGGAATTCTGGGATTTGTAGTTTTATGAAATATTTAGCTATCTCTGTCAGAGAGCTCTGGTACCAGAACAAACTACAAATCCCATGATGCCATGATAGTTAAAGTGGTGTCAAACTGCATTATTTCTGCACTGTGGCAGCAGCTTCAGTTGGGTTCTCCAAGAAAATTTAACCCATTCTAGTGAAGTTCAGAGCCCAAAATATATGGAAGTATTTGCAAAACTGCCTGACAGTCTTACTTAACTTGCAGAAGGCAAGCCATACTTACTAGTTAGTGTATTTACATGTGCATATGCATACAGAAGCAATATTTAGCTAAATTGATGAATATTTAAGGCCACAAATGCATTTGGCTTCTAAACCAACCACTGAGAGATGCAACTTTCATCTTCTAGGTAGCAATAACTCTAACTGACCCTCTTCTAATTTGGCTACTATTCCATCTAAAATTAGGAGGGGAGCTTTTATGGTCCCTCCAGATGTTGCTGCACCACACTTCCCATCCAATCTAGTTAGCATAGCAAATGATGAGAGGTACTGGGAATTGCAGTCCTACCACATCTGGAGGGCCACAGTTGTCTGCCCTGATCTAAAGCAGGAAGAATAGGCCAAGATTCCATTTCTTTTTTAAAATTACTAATTAATGTTATGGTAAACTGAAACCTGGGAGGGGGTGAATCATAGAATCACAGAGTTGGAAGAGACCTCAAGGGCCATCCAGTCCAATTAGTTCAAGTTATCATGGATTATTTTGTAAAACACATGTGAATTCTAAAATTTATTTTTGGGGGGAGTGGGGTCATCCACAGCACACTTTATAAGGCAGGGATAGGAAATATGCAGCCCTTCCCATTTTGTTCTATCGCAAGTTCCAGGAACACAAGTTCACATAGTTAATGGTGAGGAATGCTGGGAGTTGCAGTTGAACAACATCTGGGCTGCATGATTCCCAGCTTGTTGCTGCTGTGATGTGCCTTCAAGTCAGCTTTGATTTATGGAGACCCTTTCACAGGGTTTTCTTGTCAAGATTTTTTCAGAGGAGGTTTGCAATAGCCATTTCCTAAGATTGAGAAAGTGTGACAAGCCCAGGGTCACCCAGTGGATTTCCATAGCTGAGTGGGGATTTGAACCCTGGTCTCCAGAGTCCTAGTCCAATGCTCAAACAATGACACCAAGCTGGCTCTCCAAAGCATGGCTACAACCTAATAACGTTTTCTATGCTATGTACACCTGTATGCATAAGTCTGGATACTAAGAAGTGTTTGAAGAAGAGGAATGGTGGACAAAAAATTTGCTGCACATTTTTCTTCTTCACAACACCCTAAAAAGTACCTCCTGCAAGCTGAATGGCACCAATGGTTGAATGGGAAGAGGGAAACTGGTCAACCTCGGATGTAGACATCTTCCACAAGTGGAGCTCTAGTCACAGCACATGGCAATACCTGATTTTGGATGATCCTCTCAATACCACATCCCATTCTCTGAAAGGAGCCCCCCCCCGGGGAGGATTTTAGGAGGGAGTCTGGGGGCTGTATAGGGGAGGGCAGCCAATTCCCTCTCACATGTACTTCTCAGGATCCCAGCCATCCCTTGCGCTAAATTGTCTTGTACCCAATTGGTCCAACAGCAGGCTTCACAACAAATACTAAATCCATCTTTCAGAAGGCTGGGCATTCTCTTGCCAAAAGCTTTTCAAATTCATGAGAACATAACCCAAACTCCACTATTACTATGTAAGATACAACACTGAGTATTTTTTCATAGAGTTATGCCATCTCTGGAGATTTTGAGAAAAATCTTACTCCCATCTGCCCACCAAAAAATAATCTAGTCAGGGCAAGAGGGTCTTCTTTGGGACATGTTTTCGAGACAACTATCAGTCAGATTTAACACGGCATGAATGCAAGCAGACACAGGCAAACCAGCAAGAAGCCTACTTGTTTCTAGTCATCCTGCAAGTACCGGTACCCAAGAGGTCACCAAATGGAAAACAGGCAGCTCTAATCGCCCCAGGATGCTTGACAAGTGACAAGTAGTACAATAAAGTTCTTATCTAGCGTTCAACTGGTTTCATAACCAAAGCAATGCAGCTTTCCGGACCATTCTGCCTGCCTTATCTGTATCAGTTTTGCAGACACTCCTGCTCCCACACCAAAGATTAAAAACAGCTACAAACAAAGATTTTCCCACTCCCTTTCCTCCTTCCCTTCTACCCGCTGCATTTTGTCCTCTAGGTCTGGTATTCACAAAAGCATCCCTCTTTCTCCTATGAAGTCACAGCTGCTGACACAGCAATACCTGCCTCGAATGGAAAAGATGGACACCATCAAGTCGGCCAGCCCCCGCTGATGTCTCATTTGGCTTATCACCCTGTCATTATTGTAGACAGCCTCATCCAAGCATGGCTGCCCTTCCTCAGTTTGGCCCATGTTTCTGCTCTGTAGGAAACATGTGTCAGAGCAAGATGCTATCACACACCCTCCTGCCTCAGTGTTTTCCCAGCCATCATCCCTCCTGGAGCTCTGGGTGGGTTTGTCATTGTAGTTGTTGTTCTTCAGCTATATCTCTGACCTTCCCCAAACAACCGCTATAAGACAAAGTCAGCTGCATCCTTTGCCATAGAAATATTAGAAATGGCAGCTCCTGCTCATTCCCATTTCACAGACAGAGGGGGAAGAAATGGAAACATACTGGTTTGAAAGACAGTCAAGGTGAGGGAATGAACATACAGTGCTGGAGAGGAATGGCTCTTATCTAGTCTGTCTAATATATCCTCTGCCATTCTGTGCCACTTCCTCTGAAATACCTACTACTTTCAGTATAGCAGAACTACTGTTTCCTCTCTAAAATGGCACACAGTGGTTATTACGCAAAAGTTTAAGGAACATGATTATGTCCCACAAATCCATCCCCATCTTTGCCTGGATTGGAGAAGGGCTTGTGTTAATCAGAAAGTCCTTCTTGCTGTTGCCAAGAGAAGGAACCAGCTGCTAAGGATTTTGGATTTTAGATTCTTCCCTCCTAAAATGGAGGCAACCCTTGCTTGAAAACACTGATGATCAGAAAGCCTAAGAAAAATCAGAGAATATCAGGTTTGTTAAAGCATATGATCTGAAGGTTACATCCCAAATGTGTTAATTCTGCACTTTCCTAAGAGACAAAATGGTATGGGAAATGAATGGGGCTCCCTTTTGTGAAAAGATAACATGAAGCTCTTTGTTAGGAACTTTATCTTGATCTGACTGTCCTCAGCTCCCTTGTTTCACACAGAAATCATCTCAAGGTGCTTTACAGATACCCTCCAAACTAATGCAAAGAACTCCTGCTTTAGACTCTGGAACTCATTTGGGTCACATGAGCAAAAGATAACATTCAGGCCAGTAAACTGTACAGCGCCTAACAGTCGGTCAGTCTTACACTATATAAACATAGCAATTTGAAAAATGACAGGTACATAAATAATTTTAGTTTGATGTTAGGACCAAGCCCAAAGAGCTAATAGAGATGCCTCCACTTAGCTCTAAGCTCTGTTCATGAACAAAGGAAGAAGAGCAGGCAGTACAGTGGGCCCTTGGTATCCACTTGGATACCCACCCTCCCACCCCACCTTGTGGATACCAAAATCCGTGGCTGTTCAAGTCCCATTATATACCATGGTGTAGTAAAATGGTGTCCCTGATATAAAATGGCAAAACCAAGGTTTGCTTCTTGGAATTTTTTTTAAAAAAAACTATTTTCAAGCCATGGATGGTGGAATCCATGGATGCCAAATTCGTGGATACAGAGGGCCAACTGTACTAGAATCTGTGACTGACAGGCCCTTGAAGTTTCTGGACCAGCCCAGCTAGGTATAACCACTAAAGGTCTGGGTTTTGAAGGGAAAGGTCGGAGGTTGACCATAACGCCAAAATAAAATACAGTCATGCTATATTGAAAAACAATTAAGTTTTTTAAAGCTCTTAGGAATTTTAAGGAAAAGCAGATTAAACATGACCAGCATATTTTGACCCTATCACCAATTAACTGGCACTTTCTACTAATAAGAATAACTATCTGAAATGCAAAGAAAAGGTTTAATAGGAATAGTTTTCACGTGGTGCTTGCTTGGTAATTTTCCATTATGGTTTAATGACTGCAGTTTCATGATTGGCTAATGTATCTCCAGTAGCCTCCTATGATTTGCTATATAGTGTCACATGTTGTTATGTAGATTTTTCAAAACTGCTACAAATGATAAGGTGTATATTTGCTTCAATTCCATACTGCTCGGATTAAATGCTGTGTATCTGAACTGGCACCATGTCATTAAATAAACTGCTGCCTCGATTCTTTAACCCCAAACTGGATAATTTTGCCTTTACTTTCAACCGTAGCCTGGTCAACCGAGCTATGTCCTCTGTCTGGTTTACATCAGAATCCAACTTAAGAGCTAGTTAAGAGCTACCATGGCACAACCTCCAGCCCCCACAATGTACAATAAGGCCTCTATCTTGGAAAACCATCAGGCTAGGGGCCTGAATTTGAATATGGTTGCCCACGGCTCTGGCCATGTACATGGCCCTGAGCCATGACATCCTGAAGAGAGGGTAACTCATTCTATTTAGCTGTTCAGTTGATTACTTTCTCTCTTCCAACCATTCTGTCTCTTCACCACCCCTCCGCTTCAGCCAATTTCTCTACAGCGTCTTTCAAATTTAGGACTTCAGCTCATTTCTACACCCCATTCTGATGTTGCTTTTTGTCCCTCTAATCTCACGAATGCCACTGTCCCTAACATGTGTTGTCTTAGTGTCTTGTAGTCAGGCCCTTTGGGAAGGGTGAAGTCGGGGTAATTTCATTAAAAGGAGACACATTGACAGTGATGTAAGGGGGGGAAATGGCATAAAACACAGCATGGAGTGGGAGGGAAGAGGAAGAGCTCAAACAAACATTGGATGACCATCACTGCCCCTCCATGTAAGCCAGGTCTAAAATAATTCAAAAACACTTCCTGCCATCCACATTTTATTTCCAGGGAAGAATATCTACAAAACTGTAGCTTAAGGTTTTGTTAAGGGGACATGATAGCCATGTTTAAATATTTGAAGGGATGTCATATTGAGGATGGAGCAAACTTGTTTTCTGCTGCTCCGGAGACTAGGACACGGAGCAATGGGCTCAAACTATGGGAAAAGAGATTCCATCTAAACATTAGGAGGAACTTCCTGACAGTTGTTCAGCAGTGAAATGCACTGCCTCGTAGTGTGGTGGAGCCTCCTCCTTTAGAGGCTTTTAAACAGAGGCTGGATGGCCATCTGTCAGGAATGCTTTGATTGTTTATTCCTGCATGACAGGGGGCTGGACTGGATGGCCCTTGGGGTCCTTTCCAACTCTATGATTCTATGATCCTAAACTAGCCCTTAAACTGGATTTTGAAGTAAATCAGACAGTGGACAAAACTGTGTTGACAAGGCTAAAGTTAAAGGGGAAAGGGGAAGTTGTCCAGTGTTGGGTTCAAGAATAAATGTAGCAGTTTATTTATGATACAGTGCCGGTTCAGATATGCAGCATTCAAAATGAGCAGTCTGGCATCAAAGCAAACACACACTTTCTCATTTATAGTAGTTCTGGAAAATCTATGGTCAAATCCATACTACACAAATAATGCAGTTTGAAAGTGGATTATTTGCCATTACTCCTTCCTATGGAATCCTGGGATTTGTAGTTTGGTGAGGCACCAGCATTCTTTGACAGAGAATGAATGAATAAATAAATAAATAAATGAAGGCTGAAGACCTTGTAAAATTACAAATCCCAGGATTCCATAGGAAGGAGCCATGGCAAATAATCTACTTTCAAACTGGATTAACTAACACACATTAGAAGCTGCTTCTTGCAGTGTAGATGTGTAAATTGCTATTCCTTAAAACAATTTGTAAGCCACTCTGATAGCCTTGTGGCTGAAGAGTGGGGTATAAATAACTAAATAAATAAAACATAAATAAAATAAAAATTATTTGTGTAGTGTGGATTTGGCCTATGTAGCAACAAGATACAACATTATATAGCAAACCATAGGAGGCTACTAGAGATATACTGTATTAGCCAATCATGAAACAGCAGTCATTAAGCCATAATGGAAAATTACCAAACAAGTTTGAAGTAAAAGTCTATTCATGTCAAACTTTTTTTTTTATGTAGCAGACTGTTACTCTTATTAGTAGAAAATGGATGATGGGGTCAGAACATTCTGGTAATGTTTAATCTGCTTAAGGCCCAGCTCTGAACTTGTCTGTTAGCACAGAGGAAGGCAGCAACAAGGATAGCCCACAAAGGCAAGTCTTCATTCCCTCCATGTTTGCTACATAGTTCTTTAGAAGACAGCAGGTCAGTTTTGGTGCACTGGGAGCCAATTCTCTCCCCCACAGGCAGTAGCACCTCCCCTGCCCCCCCCCCAAAAATCAGAACTGACCAGACATCCACTTCCAGTTTGAGAAGAAAAATGTATTCTTGATTATAACAAGGTGTACAGGGGCTGTATGCTCCATTTTAAATGTGAATTGTACATCCTAGAGGCTTCAACAGGTTTAATTCCACCCCACCCAGTGGTGATGGAGGGCTCCGGGGAGCGTACAAGCGGGTGGAGGGCCCATGTAGCCTATAGATTGCCACCCATCCTTTAGAAGGTTAACAGACTAGCCATGTCACACAACCAGCAATTAAAAAGCACCAGAACCTACTGTTCTAGCCCCCAGCATTGGCTTTATAAGCAGACCAGTAGCCGCTGCTTCTGCCCAGCACTTTGAAGGGAGGGAATGTAAAGCCATCCAGGTTTAAAAGTCAATTAACTGAGTGATATAAAGTGCAACAGCCTCAAGGGTTGATTTCCAGCTTGCATATTTCCAGAGAGTTTGGAAGGCAAAGAGAAAAGAAGACTGGGAGCAGGAGGAGGAGGAGAGAAGAGAAGGGGTAGAGTGAAGGAAATTAAATTTTTAAGAAAACCTTGTGATGTGTTGGATTACTAATCATGCTACTGAACCATTCTGGTTCTGGAGGATGTCTAGTAACTCAACATTGTCTCCTAAGGCACAGAAAATAAAGGCCAGGCAGAACTGAGTGATCACTGGCATTCATGGCCCCCACATAAAGAACCATTATGTGGTCTGGGGAAAATGAATGCAGAAAATAGGTTTACTGGGGAGAAGTTCTTGAGATGGTAAGTTGGTGAACAAACATGAAGGTCAACTGCATATAGAAGCTTCTTCTGGAGATGAGGACAAATACTCGTACACACAGAAGGTATTGGTGGAATTAAGGTCTGCTCTAGCCAACCCTAAGCTGTTAGGCTATTAGCTGCTGATTTTTGGTCATCAGAAATGGAAGGATTACTAGAAAGGCCATTATTATCCAAAGTGAGGCAACAGAAAGTCCATTGTTTTGATGAGCTGCTGAAATGAATCACCCTCATAATCTGCCATGCTAAACATCTTCCATGTGAGGACAACTTGGTAAAGCAGTACTGAGGATCTGGTCAGGTCTGATATATAAAGCACGGGTTAAAATTCCAGTCCAGGCATGAATTTGCTTAATGGCTGGCGTGCTTCTCTGTTTCTAAAATGGGAAGAATTGTTCATTTTCAAAGGGTAGCTAGGAAAGCAGGCTGAACATCTAAACAGTAATTTGGGATATGATTTGAAGTTCATGCTTAAGGCTTGGCTTCTCTCTTATGACACACAGAGTAAAATCCATTCAAGGAAGACAGATCACAGCACCCCCTGGCCTGTTTCTTTATCCATGATGGTGACAGAGGGTTGGGATTAAGTGTCGATGGATCATCCCCAGGGCTAGAGCTGCTCCTTGGAAGGCATCACATCTCAGAACGCCTTTCGGCATTCTAAGGAAAAGTCCATTTTTCTGTAATTCATCAGGTTAATAAATGACTCCATCTTCCTGCGCAGCCTCTCGTATAACCAATTCTCATGCAGCGTACTGAAGCTTCTTTTCACTATTAATATCACTCATTGAGAAATGTAATTACCAGTTCTATCACAAAGCGTCAGGCACATTTATCCACTCCATACCCTGGCAGACTCTAGACCACATCAGTCACTGGCAGACTTGCATGGTGACAATGTCATCCAGTGGAGAACGCTGCCTCAAAAGTTCCCAAGCTCAGTTAAATCACTTGCAGAGAAGGCCTGCCTGGCAGATCTTGGCCTTTCAGAGCAGATGGGCAAATGAACCAAGGGAGGTGGAGCACACCACTGAACTCGACATAAACAACACAAAGTGGTGGAACATGACATCTCAGGAAGGAGAATAAAGAAATGGGCATCTAGGGTGGGGAATAGCAGAAAATGTTGCTTTCCTCACTGTCTTCTGAGTTAATTTTACTTTGGAAGAATCAATTACCTTACCAAATAAATGAGCATTGCTTGTTTGTAACATCATGCAATGTTACAAAGAAGATTTTCACAATTTTAAAATGTAGATGCCATCCAACTGGAAAATGCCCTGAGGGCAGTTTGCAAAAATAAAAACACAATGATCAGTACAACACAACCAAAGCAAATGAGTCAATTGATTCAGTATTAAAATGTTAAAATATAAGGAAGTTGAAAGCCAGCAATAGACAGACGGGACTAAATGCCTTCCTACAAGAGAAAGGTCTTGACCTGACATCTAAGGGTATGTCTACATGAGCCAAACTGATACAGCCCCCATAAACTTTGCATGCCCTCTGGACATGATGGTGGCTGTGAGTGAATTACTCACATTTTTTAATCTGCTGCTGAAGCACTTTAAAAAAACCTATTTTCACAGTGTGCACAAGCGATATTTCACCTTTACAAAAAAAAGAGAGAGAAAAAGAGAGAGAAAGATAACACAAATCCCCATTTTATCCCCTTAAGCAAGTGCTTGCTAAGGTGAAAATCCAACAGGCCAGCAGCGGGCGCTTGCCCTGGTAGCAAGTCCTGCTCCCCTGCGCTCATCCAGCCAATCAGGTTTGCGCTTCCTCTCGTATGGGAAAGCGATTCAAATCGAATCGCTTATCCCAACAAGCAGGAATATGCATTCCCTACGGAGCCTTTTTAAAACTTCAGGAAAAACCGCAAAGGCTTTCCCAGCATAGTTTTTGTAGTTTTTTGCCCCCCTCCTTTCGAATACAGCACATTGATGCGGGTTCCCATTAAGACAGCCAGTATTCCCTGCAAATTCCATGAAGATTTTTTTTCATCATTTAGACAGTCCTTAAATGTGCCTAATGAGGATTTGATTGGTCTTCTTATTGCTGCTCTTGTATGGTTACTGACCATGGTGGTCTAACTCAACTCATATATGGTACAAAACATTTTTTAATTAAAAAAATATATATATCTGAAAATAAGAAGCTTCCACATTCTCTTTCTAGGCTCTCAGTACAGTGCAGGGTGGGATTATAAAGCCCTGAGCCACTAGAAGCTGGGGAAAAGAGCACTGAGATGGAAGTTCATTTCTATTCCACTTTTCTGCTAATGTTAGTCAATGTGGTTTCCCACTTAAAATAATGACTTTCAGCCTAATGAACACAATGTAAAACAGACAAGGATGGAGCGAAAATGAAAAGTAATAGAATGCAGGTACCAAGTTGTTCAGAGTAGTTACATTCTAACTAATTGGAATGGCTGCAGACAGAGGAGTTAGTGTGTATTTATCTTCTACCTCTCCTCACATCCTACCTTTATGCCCTATGAGGTATAAAGCAATAAGGTTCTTGGTTCCACCTTCACTTTCACTTTCCCACTCAACACCAGTATTAGTACTCTGGCAATGAAGTCTTTTGAAGAATATCAGATTCTGCACTGGGCAAACAGTTCTGAAAAATGCAGATTTATTTTCAAAAACTGAAGACCATACATCCCCTCATTGCTCCAGCAAGTTACTCTTCTTCATAAAAGCCCCCAGTCTTTGCGGTCAGAACTGCTGCCTCAACAGAACAAGGTTATTTAAAATCAATTTTTTAAAAAGACAAACACACACACACACACACACACACACACACACACACCAACCTCTACCGGTCATAGTTACAGCTGCACAAAGAACAAAGTCCCTTTGAAAGCTGTCTACACAAGCAAGCTGAAGCAGAATAAAACAAGATTGGTCTTGGGAACTAATTAGCCCCAGGGTGGGCAACCTGTGGACCTTTGGATGCATGAGGCCCTTGGCCCAATTTCAAAAGCCCTGTCTTTTTAAAAGTTTTCTGTAGGATCAGTTCAGACTTATGTCAGGAGCAATCTGTCCATCTGCTAGCATTTTACTGGCTGGGGAAGGAAAGAGGGAAAGAGAGAGGCAGACAAAAGGGGATCAGCACTTTAAATTAATCCTAGAAATGGGATCGAAGCCAAAGCGTATGGTAAAGCACTGAGATAATAAGGTCAAAACGCCTAGGCCCACTTAATGAACCTGCGGCCCTGCTTTGTTTTGTTTTTAAAATGGCAAATCTGGATTGATTCTAAAGGTAGCCCCTTTAGACCATGCGACAGTCTATACAGGAAGAAATCAGACTATGGATAACTATGACCAAGATATCTCCATTCTGCAGCTGGAATATCACAAGGTACTTTAAGCTACTGCTTTTCAGGACACCTGATATGGAGGGCCACCAATCCCCCCCCCCAAACGGGTCAATTACCAGCACCTTATTTGGGCCCACTGGGTACAACTGGTTTTTTCTTTCCTGGAAGCTCACTGCAAGCTGGCAGCTGATGGCTCATAGATCAGCAATAGGCCCTGGATCACCAAGGCTATTTGGGCCTCTAGTGACAATATTGGATCCAAGTACTGAACCTGAAGGATTACATGCTATATTTCAAAAGGAAGGAACTGGCAAAGCCACCTCTGAGTACAGTATTCCTTGTCTAAAAAAACCCCTATGAAATTCATGGGGTCACCATAAGTGGACAGGTGACTTGAAGACGCATATACACACCAATCTGCCACATCAACCTGCCCGTGCTTAGAGATCTTCTGGGAAGGCCCTTCTCTATGCCCTCTACCCGCACAGGCACACCTGGTGGGAACATGCAAGAGGGCCTTCTCGGTGACTACCCCAAAAACTCTGGATCTCCCTACCTGGAGAGGTTGGACTGGCAAATCCCTTACAGTATTTCCACACCTAGGTAAAGAGCTTTGTATTCTGGTAGACCTTTGAGAAATAATTTTTAGGGGATATGGGCCTTGTATAAAGTGCTAGATTTTTATTTTTTGTTCGTAATGCTTCCTGCTTTAACTAGTTTTAATTTTATTATTTTTTATAATTTAATTACTTATTAACTTTTCTATGCAGTGAAGTTTTAACTATTTTTTTAACTGGCATAAATCCCCCTGAGTCCCAAACTAGGAGACAGGTGGGATGTTGCTGTTGCTATTGTTGCTGTTGTCATTATTATTAGCACCACCACCAGCAACTGCAAACCCCATTGTTTTGGGAGAATGGAAACTCTTTCAAGTCCATGTACCCTCTGTTGATTCTATGTCAGAATATAGGTTGATTAAAACTGAAAAGGAACTCGCTTTTTTCAGCAGCTCTTATTTATTTCCCATTTCAAAAGACCACCTCCCTACACACCCCTCACCCTTGGAAGCATGGTCCTTACAACCAGACAATCATTTCCCAGTGATCCATAAACCAATTATTGGATAAGGCCAAAATGCATTTGCCTCCCTATAAGTAAGAACTAGCACCAATGGCTTCTATTTATACCTTAGCCCTTTATCACGTCTCTGTGTTTGATAATGCTACAAAACAAATACAGTTGTCCCTTCCTATTCGCTGGGGTTTGGTTCCAGGACCCCCTGTGGATACCAAAATCCATGAATACTCAAGTCTCATTATATGCAATGATATAGCAAAATGCTGTCCCTTATATAAGATGGCAAAATCAAGGTTTGCTTTTTGGATTTTTTTTTTTAAGAATATTTTCAAGCCATGAATACTTAAATCCGTGGATATGGAGGGACAACTGTAAATAATGTTTTATGAGCAGTTTTGTCCCTTGGATAGGGAATCAACATAGATTGTAATCTTACACTTGGGTGGGCTGCTTGTGGCCCTCCACATATTTGTTGGACTGCAACTCCCCTCTCCTCTCACTACTGGTTAAAGCTGGCTAGTGTTGATGGCAGTTGCAGTTCAACACTTAGAGGTCTACCAATTGCCCACCCTGTTTTTCACTATCGTCCTGGAGAAAAAAAGCCAGAACCTGAACAAACAGGCATTTACTTTCTGATGTTTGTTGACCATCACTTCCATGCCCAATGCTACACTTTTCCCACAAAGCAGTATGGATTAGATGAGAGAAACAAGAAAAGCCATTCTATTACATAGCCATTCTATACTTCTCGGAAAAATGAAAAGAAGCAATAATAGTGAAAGAACCAACTTTGTTTCCTGGTGCTGTTGTCAACAAAGATTCACTTATATCTCCCTCTTCCTTCAAATTCATTCAATAATACCATTTACTGCTCCAAATCGAGGTCATTCTGAGCAGCATGATAGCAACCCGTTACTCAGTACAGTGCTGGAGATGTGGAAAGGCAGAACGGTAGCATTTAGGAACAGGTAAAATGATAGCACTTACAAAAGTCACACAATGCCAAGGGAGCCCCCAAAAGATCCGGGATTTCATTTCTGCTTGTCAAATAATTAGTTATTTGAATGTATTATGAATGTTGTAAACATAGGCAAATGAGTTACTGAAGATACATTATTAATAGCCACACATTATTGATGACCTTATACATTCATGAATAACCAAGATGCGATGGAGGCTTGGGAAGGGATGTGGAAAATGAAGCAGTGATAAATAATGTAGGTTGTGGGCCGCCGCATTCCACATGACAGCCGTACAACCTCATATTTATTCAAATCATTTTTGTGTTGGCTTTTTACCCTTCTCAGGATAACCGCGGAAGTGCTGGGGAAAATCCGATGTCTGCCATTACTTTGTGATGGATCAAAATGGACAGGTGACTCATGCCAAGGTGCATATGGAGGTCTTCTGCTGCATTCAATGGTGCACCAGTCCTCACCCTAGTAGACAAAAAGTCTACTGCCATTTGTTGCTCTCGCCTTTTTGACATCTTACCTCTAAAGATGAAGCAAGTTGGGCTTCCAAGATTGCTAGAACAGCCCTAGGTAAGTTTACTGTGAAGGGGAGGCCTGGATGATGTGCAACTGCAAAGCTGTTCTAAAACACTCAATGCTGGATAAGTGATAAACTAGAACGAGGCAATCTTCTGCTCTCTTTCTGTGGTATGTATCTACACAAATTTGAGCTTTGGTTCCATCTGTTGGGGCTAATTTGTTAATTATTCAATAGATAATTTATCATCTCCGCCTGCCTGATCTGTGCTTATTACCTGCTGTCTACTGCAAAGAGAGAACTGTGTGAATAAAGATAGGATTAATTAATAAAGAAATGTTCTGGAGAATGCTAACAGAGAGCAACTGCTCCCTGTCTTCAGATTTGTACAGAGCAAACAACATGAGAAGAACTACAGGGGCAACCTCATGTTTCTCGCTCTTCAAATGTGCAATTATTCCCTCCCGGTTTAGAAAGATGGGGGTCGTACCCTCCCATTAACTCAAAGTGCATCAGCTTCTCAGTTTCACCACCCTGGGGATGAACAACCTTTTCAAAACAAGGGCTTGGGCAGATGCTCATTCCTGCCAGACTGCTCATGTCATCCCAGCCATGGCATTGTAGGTGCCAGGAAGGGCCTTCAATGAGGATGAGGCAGTAAGTATGCATCATGCTAGTGTGGGGTGTCTGGGAGCAGAAGCAAATCTTTGTGTTATGTTTAGCAGTGCACATGAAGGTACTTCTGAGCCTGGAAGAAGTCTTAAGCAAAGGCAGAGGATGAGATCAAGACGTATGGGGTATACCAGGATTTCATAGTTTGACCCTGACAAGTGAGAAGTGGTATACCATTGTGGGACCACTTTCAATTCAGGTGATAACCCAGAGACAAAAAAAACACAAAAAGGGACATCCGAAGCTTCTGATTTATGACAGAGACCCCTGTGGGGGGTAATGTTACATCCAGAAGTAAAAGCTTTAGAAGATTCTGTGACAGGTTAGCCATTTACACATCCCCAAAGAAGAAGAAATGCATCACAACAAAGAAGTTGAAAAAGGGGCCCATGTTTGTATACATTTTGTATGTGTTCACTTATCTGTATAATCTAGAAATAGTGACTACAATTATAAATTCAAAGTATCTAACCATAACTTGCAAAAGTTGCTTTTTTGGACCACAGCTCCCAGAATCCCCCATAAAACATAGTTACTATAGTTGAAACAGTAACTTTTCCAAGGTCTCCATCTCACCATAGGAGGAAGCATGGTGACCAGGTGATTTCAACATCTGCTTTTTCTGCTCTCCAGCTGCTAACAGTGGATAGATAACTTCAAGAACATTGTGTTCCATCATTAAAGTTAAAACAAAACTTTTAATTGGATAACCCTTCAAATAGAGGACAGTTTTCCATAAGGTAGGATATATGGTCACTGTACTCTGTGATAATAAAGTTGCATCTTCGTGTAGAGATGCTAAGTCCTAGAGAAAAACCAGGAAAAAAATGGAGGAAAACATGCTTTTCCATTTTTTCCTGAAACCTCCTAATGGGAAAAAAAATCCCCCGGGACACACTCTCTCTCTCTCTTGGCATAGGGTGGGGAAAGGGAAAAAATTCCCCTGGATTTCCCCATTGGGGGGAGACTTCACATCTCTACTCCTGGGGCCATTTCCTCTCAGCTTCTGCTGGGAGCCTGTTGAGTTGGAAGCATGGTCCAAAGGGAGACAAGAAGGCACTCAAACAAAGGATGGTGATATGGTGAGTTTAAGCTGCCAACAGAACCTCCTGCTTTGGTCAGACTGTGCAGATCAGAATCAAATTATGTACCTTACAAGAGGGATCATAGCTGAAAGTACAAACCAAGAGGAAAGGATAGGGTTCCATCCTTTGCTGATAAATAAGTCCATGAAACAAGCAAAAACTAATGCTTGTATTAAAAAATGCCAGGCCAGAATCAGTAGCTTCATGGGGCCAGATGGAAACCTAGCAGGTCTTTGTATCATCCGATTCTTCCTGGCTTGGGAGCTACAATACCACCTGTAAAGCTAGCAGTGCAGCACAGCTGACATCAGGTGCTCCATACATAGGCTGTCATGGCACCATGTGGAGTAAAATGCCAGACTCTTTGGTTTGAGACCACCAGTGACCTCAGAGAAGGGCTGTCACTTTAGACATTGCTGTGTCAAATCTATACCTCAAGATGCCCCAATTTCACATTGCCCAGGATGGATTCTTGTCACTGGATATTGTATATTTTCCTTTGTCTCACCTGTTCCTTGCTTTGTCCTTGTCTAGCACATACTTTTCTTTCCACTAACTTACATGCCAAGAAAATTCACCCAATTAGTGTGGATTTTATATTTGCGTACTGACCATTCTGATTGGTAATGAAGAGCACACAAAACCATGAGCCAGGCTCAAAAAAGCTCAGGAGCTCATAAACTACTTGCTTTGCTTATACAATCCCAGTTTTCAGATCCGTATTTCTTTATTTATTTATTGTCCAAAGGCAATTTCTACTGCATGGCCTACTGCAGCAAGACCATCTCTCCTTCTTCAAAATGCTATGAATTCCAGGGTTGTAGCACAGTGCTGAGACCAATTCCCAGATGCCTTCAAGACAGATGACGCAGGTCAGATGCACGTTACAGACGCAACACATCAGAGCAGCTGCATGGTAAGCAACTAATGCAGCAGCTGCACAAGGCCAGAGAGCAGAAAATATTGCCTTCAGCAGGAAGAGCTGGCTAAACAAACTTCTTGTAAGAGTGACTCACACTTTCAGATGCAAAGAGAGACAGCAGGCCTAAGACCTGAACCATCGCATTACAGAAGCATGGCTGAACAAACACAGACACCCCTGCATCCTATAAGAAAAGTAGGGATGCTGACAAAGCTGTCCAGAGCCAGGCTCCAAAATGAACCACAGGGACTCCTAAAAGCCTGCTTCAAACAAAAGTTTCTACAGACCTCCCAATTATTACAGGTTGCATTATAATCTAAGATGGAGATGAATTCCTAGCTCTGCTCCCCAGCCTCTAGCCAACAGGGACCTCTTACAACTGCCTTTCCTGCCACCAAATTCTTCCTTCACAGACAAGATGGAGGCAGCAGCTGTGCTTGGAGGAACTAGCAGCTCAGCTAGATGGGAGAATTAATTGTGGAAAATAGTGCATTAACTCACCATCACAGCAGCGCTCGTCTCCATGATACATTCACAAGATCACTGCCAGGGGAAGCTATCCATGTTTGAAGTTCATACGGAGCATGCCCACGAGTAAAGATGGTGGCCACAACTGAATTACGTGTGTTATTATTCCCCCAAAGCTCCCTCAGTTTCCCTTCCCCACTTGTTAAATCAGACACGTGTAAGAGTGATCTTCTGCTTAATACTTTTTTTTTTTTTTTTGCTCTGCTGCTCGAAAATAGTGTACAATCACTTCTGTGAAAATCAACCATGGTGGCTCCGGCCACTTTGTTACAAGCAACCCCTCCCCTGTGCACATCCGACCAATCACGTTGTGACTTCTGGGATGTGCCCCAATTCAAACTGGTTGTTCAAATGGACTGGAATGCGCATTTCCGGGCATTTTAAAAAAACACTTCACGATAAACATCAAAGGCTGTTATCATGAAGTACTTGGAGTTTTTGGCTCCCCTCCTTCTGAATTGCTGTGGGAGCTCATCTGGACACAAAGTATTCCCCTCCAGATGTATTTCTTGCACCTATATGCTAAGCTTACCCACCCCTCCCTGATCCCAAAGGATCCTCTCCACTGGCACCCCATCCCCTTCCAGTTCCCTTTAAGGCCTCACCAGTGGCACAGAGGAAAAGGAAAGCAGGAAATGTTTTCCCTTCCCCTTGTCCCCTCCTGATATCTTGATACACAGTGTCTTAGTATGCTCAAATTCTGCTGAAATCTACTGCAATGGCAGTGATTTTTGATATCCCTTTCCCATGAAGTTACAGTTTTAACACTTAGAAGGTTCTCTGGATGGAAGGGCTCCTGCCAATTCCTAGAAGAAGAAGAGACCGGTGGTGGTGATAGGTGATTCCCTGCTGAGAGGAATGGAAGTGGTGGTATATGGGGGCCTGACACGATGTTTCAAAAAGTGTCATGGTTCCCAGGAGCAAAGATCCATGATGTAACAGAGATCCTGACAAGACTTATCAAGCTCACCAACCGTTACCCCTTCCCTCAGATCCACGTGGGAACACTTGCTATAGCAAGATATTGCCTTCAACATATTGGAAAGTGACTATGAGGCTCTGGGGAGGAAACTAAAGGACCTTTGGACACAAACTGTTATTTCATCTCTCAAACATTAGAAGAGTGTTTAAGAGCTGTTCAACAATGTAACAGACTGTCTTAGAGGATGGTGGATTCTCCTTCTTTGGAGGTTTTTAAACAAAAGTTGGATGGCTACCTCTCAGAAGTGCTGTATCTGTGTACTCCTGCATGGCAGGGGCCCCTTCCAACTCTATGATTGTGGTCCCTTACAATATCTTCCAACTCAATGGTTCTATCATTCCAATTTAATTCTAAGTGAGTAGGGGCAAATTTGGCCATCTCTAAACCAAGTGACACCACTTGAACCAAATGGTTTTGTTCAAGCATGACCCCTCCACTCATGAATGCTGAAAAAACATTTAAGCAGAGTAAAAACTTAATTAATCCAATAAAACCAAACGGCTCTGGTCTACTGGGACACACTCTTGATGGTGGTTCATGCAATAAAAGAAGTTCTGTACAGTCAGATCAACATAAGCCCTATATATCCTGCTATATATAAGCATTTAGGCCATTTCCAAATGATATCCTCATGGATGGGATAACATCTGAAATGCATCATGAATTTCAGGGAAAGGAAAGGAAAATTTATAAACACCATGCGCGAACATAGAAAGATTGTGCTGGGCTTCAGAAAAGCCAATGAAAATACTGCCCACCCTCTCAATCAACTGCATTGATAAAGAAAAATATATAGCCAAACTTGAGTGAAGTGGAAGTGGAAATATCCCACACTAATTTTGGCCACAGTGACAGGTAATAAACACAATGTGGGTGCAATTTATTCTAGATAGGTTTGGCTCCACTTCCCCAATGAATTTTGCTTTCTATTGGCTTTTGTTCACATGCCACAATCAGGGGAAACAATGTGGGTGGAGTCCAAATGTGTGTCAATGTACCCTACAGAAAGAATGTAGGGCAGGACTAGTTATTCTTAGTCCATCATAAATCCCATGATGGGAGAAAAGCAGGATATAAATTAAATAAAACAATCAATCAACCCTAGAACTACGTGGCCATGATGAACACTCCTGGCAGTTCCATCAGGAGCTATTCTACAAAGCTCATTGTGTTTCTCAGCAGAGGACAGGACTGCTCATTTCAGCAGGCCTCTGTCTAGCCATGTCAGCAAACTCTTCAAGGCCGAGAGGGCTTGGTTTCTGAAACTTGAAGCTAAATCATTCCTAGCCTTACAAGCCACCCTTCAGATCCCTTTTCCTGCAAAGTAGTGTCCAAAAGGACCCCCTACACCTCAGAGGCAGCAAGCCTATTTGATCTCTAGGTAATCCTATCATTGGAGTTAAAGCATGAGTTTTAACTCCCAGGCGCTTTTGCATTTCATGAATCGCTCAAGCAGTCAACAGCAAGTGCATGATCTGAGCAGAACTATTTGAACAGGCCATACAGTTTCTAAATGCATCTAACCAATGTTGGTGGGAGAGGGGTAGATATGCATTTGGGGGAGAAGAAAGGTTAGCCACTCGCAATGGGAGGAAAGCTGGTGGATGCCAGCTCATCAGACAAAACTGGTTTCAGATGTTACTAAAACTGCTGGTGCGTTTCCCCCCTGCTTAGGCTTCCATATGCTTCTGTGGGTATAAGTGCCCCTCTGTCACCTCAGCAGCTCATGATCAATTTAACAACCATTTTGCACAAACCCAAGTTTCCTTGCTGGATTAATTATGGAAGAGTAAACATAAACTTTTAAAAAAACATATGTTTCTGTGCAACTGCCTTTTTTTTTTTTAATTGGTTGCTTCAACATCTGATATTTGACTTAATGTTCAACATAATTTCCTCACCAGAGAGCCAGGTTGACAGACACACAAGTCATTACTGGAGCTCTGCTAACTGTCAAGCTGGCATTGTCCCAGGGCAATGGTTAACTCTTCTGCTTCTGTCGCCTCCTGTTTGCCCGCTGTCATCATTAACACAACAGAATTACCGCCACTGTTAACAGATTATGCAGGGAGTCTGGCAGAACAGGAGAGCAATCTGTGTCTAGTGCCATAGCATGTAGGCCTAGACTTTAGTCTTCACTCTGATTTCTACACCTCCCACAGCTATGAAGTTAAATCCTCTTCTCCTCTCTTTAGGGTGGGGAAGTGGAAACAGTTGGGTTTGATTTTATTACAGCAGTCTTTCAGTCAAGATATCCAATTCACTTTTATCATTCCAATTTTACAGGAAACCCCAGCAGATTTGATTAATTCCATTTATTGTACCTTTTGTCATATTATTAATTCATAATGATAATTTGTCATTATATTAATTCATCCTCCAAAGGCACAACGGGAGACCTAGTACCTATGTCATGCTCTGGTCTCTTCTCACTCCTTTCCCTCTATTTAACTAGGTATTCCTTCAGATTTCTAGTCATTTATGTTGCAGATATCCCTTGGATTTTTATACAACTTTTGCATGATAAAACTTTAATCAGAGTGTCCCTCTCTATGAAAAGATGTGTCTTCCTTTCTTGAGGTTGAGCTTTAAAGATTTTTCTTCTCTCTCAAAATAGCTTCCCTTATATAAAATGTGGTTCCAGGAAGCTTTTGATGGCTTGCTGCTTGATTGGGGGGGGGAGTGTTATAGCTACGGGGGTTCAGGAAGCAGTGGTGCCCACACTGGGGTCTTACTGAGTCTCACAGTTCCCAACCCTGCAGAAAGACAACCACTCTCCCAATATTTGAGGAACACACAAGGGGATTCAGACCCTGCCTCTAGTGACATGACTAGTGACCATGACCCCCAACCTTTGTTTCACATGTATGAGAAGGGGCTCTGGGTTACATACCCACATGTGTCCATACAGATATTCGATATGAGGATGGTTCCTGGCCCAATGAAAATCCACCCTCTGACGGAAGATCAGTGCATATGCAGAGTTGCTTCTCACATATGTCAAATGCACAGATAGATGCCTGTAGCTTCCAAGCTCATCAGCAGGCAGTGGTTAGCTTGGGTACCACCAGCCCCTATCTTATTTTCATTATTCTCCACATACCTTATATTTCTTTATACTCTTCTGCTTGAGGGTAGTTGCTAATAATATGCCTGACTTCTACCATTCTGTCCCCTTGTCCGCAATCTTCTACCACTCCTCCCTTTAATGTAGCACCATGAATCAAACTCTGACTTTGGCCCAGGCTACCTGACAGACCCTTTCCCCCCATATGAGCCTGCCTGGGCCCTGAGATCCTCAACAGAAGCCTTTCTCTCATTCCCGCCCCCTTCACATGCATGGCTGGTGGAGATGAGAGAGAGGGCCTTCTCCATCACTGCCCTAGGCTCTGGAACACCCTTCCTAGGGAGAT
This sequence comes from Gambelia wislizenii, assembly GCA_030847615.1. NCBI lineage: Eukaryota > Metazoa > Chordata > Lepidosauria > Squamata > Crotaphytidae > Gambelia > Gambelia wislizenii. Next base: position 5,524,734 of record JAUMIR010000012.1, read on the forward strand.
GAAAATCCCCCTCTCCTTGCAGTCCATCCGTCTGTAGGCAAATACTTAAAAAAAAAATTAACAGGCTTTTGAGTAATGAAAGGTTTAAGAGCTTTTAAGGGGCTACTGCACTTTTTAAAATCTGTTTTAAAATCACTTTTAATTGTATACTTTAAAACATTTTTAGGCTGTCACTAATTTAATGTTGATTTTTGGTAGGTTTTAACTTTATTGCATTTATTTAAATTTGCAAGCTGCCTTGAGTCATGGTTTGGGGGAAAAGGCAGGGCATAAATAAAGTTCATCATCATCACCACCACCACCACCACCACCTTTGTAAATGTAACCTCTACTGGATCCAAGTGAGGATGACCAACCCGTGCTTTCTCTGCCACCCAAAAGCTGCCTTACTAGATCAGACCAACCTGCTGTTTCTAGCCATGGCCAACTCGATGCTCCTGTGAAATTTATGAGGTGGTGAAAGCCCTCCTCGCAATTCCACCCCCTGTTGCTTGCCCCGGGCATCTCCTGATCAGAGGCCACCTGTCTCCACATGTGGATGGTGCACTTAGCTATCATGGCCAATAGACCTCTCCTCTCAGAACACACCTGAAGTTTCACAGAGTCATCAAAGCTGGAGTTCGCCACCACCACCACGTCTTATGCTAAAGAAGCCCCGTGACGCTCTAATGCCCTTTCCCCACACAGCTTTACACCAGAGATACGGAGCTTCACTATCATTTTACACAAGCAAATAAAACAAGGTGGTTGAGAAAACAAGCAACCAAACAAAATGGACAGAGCAAAATATGGCCACCAAGCAAAGATCAGGAGTGAGAGAAGAGCGGATGTGGAAAGGGGATCTTTGATATCAACCACAATTCATAACATGGAAAGGTTAATTTTTTTGGACTATAGCTACCAGAATCTCCCAACCAGTCATGTTGGCTGGCAGACTGCAGGAGTTGTAGTACAAAAAGTAACCTTTTCAAGCAGTGCCGCCACCACACTCCTATTATTTCCCAACAGGATTATGGCAAAACCCTTCTCCTTTCAAGAAGACACCACATTTTAATAATCACCAGGAACTTGTGGAGCTTCATTTGTCAGTAATTGCCTTTCTTCGTTCCACAAAACAAAGAGTCCAGTCACAGGCATATCTTGATTTGCTCTAAATTGACTAATAATGGCGGCTCCAGGCACCAGAAATGATTGCAATTAACTCTGTGTCAGCATCGAACAGTTGCTTGTTGGTTATGACAGCTGGGAAAATGGAAGGAGCGGGATCCCAGGGCAGTATTAAGGAACACAAAGTGATGGGGTGGGGAGGGTGAACCAAGAAGAGAGCCAAACAACTGTCTGTAGAAATCTGTCAGCTTAAAACCAGGAAAGCACTAAGCAATTAAGAATAAATAAAATAAACAGGCTAGAGGATCTTCGGACAAAGCAGAACAGGAATGGACTTGATGGCCACAAAAACACCCAGGAAGAGAGAAACAGGTTGGAATAGGCACCTGGCAGACAATGTTTTCTCCCTCTGTAATTTCAATCTGTTTGTGATCGAGATGCAGAGCTGGGCGGAAAAGCAGAGGTCACCTTGGCGTAAATAAAGGCAATGTGAGAGATGCTGGCAGAGACAGAAGGCTGGATTCCTTTGAACACTCTGCTCCCCCCTTTGTTACTTTTTTTCTCCCAAAAACTTCTGGTCAGTACACTGTAAACAAGAAACTGGCACTTAGCTCCACGGGACACAATATTGCCAAAGAAAAGGAGATTTTCAAAAACAACTTTGGATTGCTTCTAAGCTGGGGAGGAGTGAACAGGACACTTCTCTTGAAAGGAGTAGTGCTCTCTCCTCAAACTAACCCTTACCCCATTGTGAAGAATGGCAAATATGCGTAACCCAGACTTCACCATACCTGGAAGGTATGTGATGGTGGTATATGCATGGAGTTTAAATGAACCATATCTTTTCCTTAACAAATGAGCCAAAGACAGAACACTTGTGCAGTGAGGCAACAGAGGCTGGACTCCAGGATCAAGGTCTAGGGCTTCACAGGCTTGAGAGCTCCCAAATGATCACCCAGAAATAGTCAGGCAATTTGGCAGCAAAGGGGCACACCATCAGCACCTGGGCTGTCACAGGCAGGGGAGATACCAAGGTGGATGCTATCTGCTAAAGCGCCCTTTCCTTCTTTCTAAAAAGATTTTATAGTCAGGAGGCAACCACATGGGCATGTAATTTCTTTCATTATTTTTAACTTTTATAAAATAGCATCCCTTCCTGCCACAAAAGAGTGCATATTCCCAAGCATAAGTGTTTAGCATCAGAGAAGAAGAAGCAAACTCCACTTTATTCCTGTAATTTGTTTAAAATGCAAAACTTCACTTGTTCACAGTATTTATCTTTTACACGACTGGCAAGCAATATCAGGAATGTGTAAGCTTTTCTAGAGCATGGAGTGGCAGTGGTGTTGGAGAGAACTGTACAGTACATCTCACAACTGAAGTTCTACATGTGCTTGTCTAAAAGTTGGGGCGAAGAAGACCATTAAGTTCAGATCCTAAAATAATTTAGCTTCCCCACTGCCCTAGATGAAATGCTGCCCTTAAGAGAACTCCAACACATGCCCTATCTAGCAGGATGGCCCTTTCTCTACCAGTTCCTGACCTGTGCCTTCTCCTCCACTCACTGCAGGATCGTCTTTAAAAGAGGAGGAGAATCTCACAGATGTTCCTGTCTTTAAGATGAAAACTCCCCAGGGCTCCGTCTGACAAGCAGAGAACAATTCTGCCTGGCTGGCCTCTCGAAAGAAGCAGAACCTAGAAACCTCCTTCTACAGTTAAGTAAGCTCTGGCCTTATAGGGAACAGATGACATGTTAAAACTAATCAGGCTCCTGTTGGAAATAGTTTGGGTCAACAAATGAACTAGCAGTTGTTCACAGTTAAGAGATCAGGAGTGAGCTGTGGGTTCACATGACTCCCTACTGTCTTAAATACAGCAGCAGTATACGAACCACCAACATTAAAGCCCCAACATTGCTTTAAGTTGAACCACTTCGCCAGCTTCCCACCCTAGCTGATTGGGAACCTGGGTTAGCTTAACTGCAGTCCGTGCCACTGCTAATGCAATTCTTAACTGCAGTTAAGGTAGGTAGGTGAAAGACACATGGCTGCCAGGCTCTGTGAAGGCAAAAGGAAAGAAACTGAGCTCGGAATACACTTTCCACACAGCCGAGACACTGAGCAGAGATCCAGAGAGTCCACACTGAAGGCAGGTGATCGTTAAAGGGTTGTTGTGTCTCCCTAGACAGCCTTTAGGCGAAAGCAGCATCAGGAAGGGAAGCAAATCAGTTTCTAAGAGCCAGTTCCCACCGGTCACACTCGACATTCTGGACATAAATTCTCTTCTATTAATGACCCACTCTGGTCCCATCGCCTGCCTTTCCATCACCGCAGACTTTCCAAAGGCCCCGGTTGGAGTTTTAATCTCAGTAAAATGGAAGAGAAGCCTTCCCAAATGACTCTTCTTTACTGCTGTCAGTCTGTCACTGGTGTGACTTGCCAAAGGGCTATTAAGGAGGTGGAATAAGCCCTTGCTTCCAAGAGCAAAGTTGCACACTAATGACTGGAGAAAAAAGTTGTTCATCCTCTGGCTCACACGGGCCCAAATTTTTGCCTGTCCCCCTTTTGAACAGATTCATTTGCTTATGGGAGCAACACCATTCAGTTCAGTTTTGCTCCCATAAGCAATTCTTAGTTATTACCACTGTGTTTGTTTCTCTTCTTTCCCATAGGAGAGGAACCCAGAACAGACCTGACTCATATCTGCAGCATCTCAGTCTACGAAGAAATAATATTCCTTCCACGATCTGCTGTAATTTCGGCTGACCAAAGGTGGAATCAATTCATAGCTGCAACACATGATTTCACACACATCTATCCAGATATTTCTTAAAAGCCAAAGCAGTAAACCAGATATTTCTCTTGAGTCCAAATATTATCCTAAGCAGCAGCAATAATAAGCTCAAGCTAAAGACGAAGTTTGACCCGGGGAGGTACTTTGAAGACAAGGAGGTGAGAAGGGCAAAAGACATGGAGAGACATAATTGGCAAGCCAGCGCATGAATTACACTCACTATTACAGGTGCTGGCCCTCTCCACTTCTGTCTTATAAAAGTTAAAGATGGGCCAAGAGTTGGTTAACAAGAGAAGAAATCAAGGGAGGGGACTTCTGAAGATTGTAAACTGCCTTGGATTCCCTGTTGGGAGGAAGGCGGGATATAAATTAAACAAATGAATAAAATAAAGATTATTAAGGGCACTCCAGAAACCTCCCACTTCCAGTTTTTCCTCTTCTCTTTTGAGCCTTCCAAAGAACCAGACATTTCTAGAGCAGATCTTGGAACAAATCATCTGGAACAACCTAATTCATGCAGCTTCAACATTAACAAGATTTTTAATAAATAAAAAAATAAAGGTTGAAGGCTTCTTAATTTCAATCTGAATTTTATTAGCTGCAGTTGTATCAATTTTTATGGTGTTTTGGAGGTGTTTCTGTATGTAGTTTAAGAATAATAATATTACATTTCCATGTGCCGGTTACTGACTAGGTTTAAAAGATTAAACCTAGTGTCTACATAGCACTTTGTGAGGGCTTTAAAACCAGAAATACACTTAAGAAACTTGTTAATAAATAAAATAAATATCATGATCTATCTAGACCTGTAGGGTGTGCTTTTGAAGAACAACAGTCTAGGTACAGGTGAGCAACTGTGGGGAGGGCAGGGGGCCCAAATATCTGTCTTCTTCTCCAGCTCCTCTCAAAACAGTGGCAGGAAGTGATGTCACATCATTTCCTGTTGCCGTTTTGAGAGGCACTATGGAGGTGCAGTCAGATCCCTGTATCCATGGTGATTTTGTTCCCAGACTTATTGTGGATACCTGAAACCACAAATAACAGCAAACCCTATTAAAATGAAGGACTTTATTAAAATGAAAGTTCTAGGTCCACCAATACACCTCTATAGTATGCTTTAACCAAAACATATTTCTTTTCACAGAATCATAGAGTTGGAAGAGACTAATTGTTATCTTTTTAGCTGCACAGGTGAGAGATTTTACCAAGGCCCTGGATTGTAGGGCAAGAGATAGAGAATGGTCTGGCTCCAATCTCTCTATCTTCCTTAATTAATACAAATAAGATAGTACCGCCCAGTACTAAAGTGCAATACTCCCAAGAGATAATGCCCCTGGTTTGGCATCACTATTGTTTGGTACTAGATGGAACCAATGTCCTATGCTACCTATGACGGAGAAAGTGAAGGTCATAAGTGTCAGAACTGTCAATACATTTGAGAATCCATTTAGTCCTTTTGGTCTGTGTCTTTGTGCTGGTTGAAGCTAAACTTCCATGGTGTAAAAGAATAGTCTGAAGTGACACGTGGTAATTTAATGTTTGAAACTAAGCTGGACTTGGATCTGACCAATGCTGTATCAGTATAATGGTACCCAAGTGGAATTGACAAATGCACAGACATACAAAGGGGTGATTGGAAGTGGTGTGTGGTGGAGGTGTTCAACCATTTTGCCACCTCCCACTGTTCTGCTCCAAACCATCCCTTGAGCTGCTTTGCATCCAGCCCCTTCCTTCTCCAAGGGTTGCTGGAAGACTATTACATGCTATCAACCAGGAAATAGCTGTTCAAATTCATCTCTAGAGTATATTTCAACCTCTCCATCTTATCACCTTCATCTACAGTCTGGGAACTGACAGCCTAGACTTTGCCAAGCATTGCTATAATAGTTACTGAGATAGTGCATGTGATTTTTCAAACGCTTCAAAACAATAATGAGAAAATCTGCACATGTAGAACCTTAGAGCTGGAGGTGGGCGCAAGGGCCATCTAGTCCAACCCATGTCATGCAGGAGTACACAACTAAAGCACCTCTGAAAGATACCCATCCAACCCTCTGTTTAAAAACCGCCAAGGAATGATAGTTCATCACTCTCTGAGGCAGTCTATTCTGAAGATGTACAGTTCTTACAGTAAAAAAGTTCTTCCTAATGTTTAGGGTGGAATCTCTTTTCTTGTAATTCCAGCTCTTTCTGCATTCCAATTCCCAGCAACCCTAGCCAGACCTAACCAAAGTCAAGGATAATGGAGGCTGTAGTTAAACAACATTTGGAGGGCTACAGGTTCCCTACCTTGGCTTAGGCTTTCAGTTTAGCATGATCTATGTTTAAACACACACACACCCAGGGCTCAACAATATGTTTTAAATTTCAAAGCAATACAGTAGTTCTCTTAATTGTTGAGGCTCTCTTAGCAGTTAACTGATAACTGATCTGTTCAATGTATTCTGAGCATACATCCTTCTTAAGAACATAAAAATGCCTTGATGGATCAGATTAAAGACCTACCTAGTTCTCTATATGCTCTGAAACAATCCTAGCAACCAGAAGGTACTGGATGATCCACCAGAAATTAGCAATGTTGTCACCTACTCCTTGATACACAAAATGTCAGGAGTTGGAATCTTTCTAGTAAGAACCCAACTCCTGACATTTTGAGTATTATGGAGTAGGTGACAACTCAAGCCTCCAGTGCTACACACCTATTTATAAACAAGGCCTACTAAACACAATGGAGCTTCTGAGTAAAGAGATTTAGAGTGATAAATTCTGTTCATCGTTTGGAAATCAACATACTTAAAAGCTACATCAAGCATCTTGTGTGAGCTGATGAACCTACAGAAAATAAAATGTACCTCCCCTCTTCCCATGGTCTCTGCTCCAAGTGTTCAATATGCTGCTTCTATCTGATCTCTAAAAGATGTGCTCTGGAGTAAGTTTCCAGAGCTGCTGTGAAGTGGTTCTACCTCTGAGTCTGTACACGAATTCAGGCAACCCAGTAGGAGTTTGATCAAGTGCCACTTAGAAAATCAACACCTATGACTCTTCTTCTAGCAGCCCCATCCCTCTGTTCCAGGTGCACAAATCCCAGAGCCCTTCTTGGGCAGTCAGATTCTCTGCTTTGAGAAAGTTAAAGGAGGAAAATGCATGGACACAAACCAAACATGAATTAGAAAAGTTATATTTTCCAGGGCTACAAGCACCATCTAGAAAGCTACTGAAGATTTTTACAACAGCTCCAGAGATATTCTCTGTTTCCTCAGAATTAGGTGGCATTTACTATATTGGGGTCTCTGGACCAGCCACCTGCAGCTCTGCTTGTTTTTTTGCCCGGGGTTTTAAACCTGCTTGTTAAAAGTAATTTGGCATGTGTGCACCCAGACAGTAGACAGGAAAATCATACAGCTTGTTGAGAACCTAACTGACAGCAAGCTCAGAGCAGACAACCTAGCTAGCGATGCAGCTCATACCTCTTCAAATTGGGATAACAGGACATTACAGCACCCAGGATGATGGGCCAAAAACTTGAGCTGATGAACAGTGTTGCGCTTGTGAGGGCAAGCTGCTTTTTGCCATGTTTATTCACTCCTCCTTGTGCCCACCTAGTCAGGCATTCCCTTAAGGCATGGCAGCTGGTGCCACAACTGCAGTCCTCAAACACTTTTCGGAAACGGGGCCAGCAGCCATCAAGATGTGTTTGTGCCTCACGGAACAACGACCCATGGCATTGTAGGAGCCAGCACTGTGACTGTGCAAAGCGCCAAGTGCCCAGGTGTAAAGGTCTTCAAATTTGTTCTCTCTCTCTCTCTCTCCCCTCCTCTTTTCTGTGTCAGGGGGAGAATTAGTTCTCAGGAGGCACAGGGGCTTTACAAGCAACAACTAGGAGTGTGACCTCAGCTAGGGACAAGTGGTCAAGATAAATTAGTCTGGAAAGGAAGCCATCTGCTTGTAAAAGGTTACACATTTGGTCCTTGTTGCGCCTGTCTCTTCCTGCATTTCAGTGCTTTTCTGATTTTTCTTACCCCTTGCTCTCCCTAGCTTTTCTAAACCTGCATCCTATTAGGTAGCCTCCCACTCTTTTTCCTAATGGCATCAGCTATGCAAAGCTTCCAGCCACAGCTTATAAGCATTAAAGCTTCCCTGGCGGCTGGGTCTCTCAGCTGACTTTAAAATAAGCAAGTGAAAATCCTAATTTGCACATGTAACGGGCAACACCATCCTGTCCAGCTGGTCCTTGAGAAAAAAAAAAAGTCACCCAGACCAGACACATCTCAAGAAGCTGAAATTGGATGGACCAAACAGAGGGGCCATAGATGATTTCAAGTGTCTTGGCTGGAAATGGGGAGAGGGCCAAAAGGTCACCCACCTTACATATGTGGGGCTCTTAAAGTTCATCCCAGAAGCTAAACCTGTTTTCACATACATGTCTGAGAAGACTGACATGAGTTGTTTCTTCTAGTAAGCTAACCTGTGAGGTATGTATGAGATAACAGACAAACTATTCACAAATATAGAATCCAATTTTATTGTTCAGTGCTTTACATACTCCCAGCAAGGCCTGGGCCATCCTGGGATGGCTCTTGATAAGTCTAAGTTTGCAGACTCATTCTCACATGCCACCTGACTAAGGGTGCATCTACACTGTAGAAATAATGCAGTTTGCTGTCACTGTATGTGCAGTAGCTCCATCCTATGGAATCCTGGGATTTGTAGTTTTACAAGATCTTTAGCTTTCTCTGCCAAAGAGTGCTAGTGCCTCACAAAACTACAAATCCTAGGATTCTATAGGATGGAGCTGTGGCACTTAAAGTGGTATCAAATTGCATTATTTCTATAGTACAGATGCACCCATCGTCATGTAATCCTAATATTATCACTCCTACCCCAGCACATATTTAAAACTTCTTTGTCTGATGCAAAAGAAAAAAAAACTGTTTTGAAAGTTAGCACCAATATTTCTCTGCCTTTTTGGTTGCCCAAAAAAGGTATTAGCACACTACGGACTTGAATTTTATTTATCTATCAAGGGATCAACACAGCTCCCCCTGCACTTGTTAGTTGTACCTGTAATGGCTGGAAAGTCCTATTGTTGATCCTGTAAGGAAATGCAATGCGGAAGCAAGCAGATTCCAGGCCAAGATCAGCCTAAGCAAGAAAACTAATAAAGTACAGTAATCCAGCGAAGGGAAAAAGCACTGCACTCCACTTCTGAGAGGACCAAAGATCAGGGGAATCCTCTTTTTTGTTTGGAGACCTCTTGCTCCTTTTGAGACCAGGAAAATTTCTGTGGAACAGACAAAAATCACTACACTTTGCAAAACAGAACACAGCAGGCCCTGGGAAAGAGAGTAGTCTCAAGAGAAAGCATTTTACGCTTGGGTGCAAAGACGGTGTTTAACACACAATTCCCTCCTGGCATCTGTGTGTTACATTTACAAGCCAAGCCATATGGTTAACTGTGTGGTGAAACTGCATCCCATCCTTTCCCCTGAGTTAACAGGAGCTGGCAGGACTACCTGCCTTTTGGAAAATGGTGTTCTCACCAAGCCCAGTATTTGCCTAATCTAAGGTCAGGCCCATTAGAGAGCATCTCATTTGCAACATTAAGAGCCTTTCCCCAGCAGCTAAATGCTTGCTTTTAGATTTGGAATGACTGTAATTAAAGTTACATTGCGTTCGGATCGGTGCCAATCACAGTGGAGTCCCAGCACGACCTGCTGTTCCCGGAACCAGGCACCCAGGCATCCCACTCCATTAACTCCAGGGAATTAGCTGTCATTAAGGAAGAGATGCACCCTCCTTCGTGTTGTCAAACTGCAATCAGACAGGTCGCAGGTGAAGAATAAATACTTCCAGAACAAGCCCAATTACACCATTTACATTTCATTACCGAACCTGTTTAAAAACCACTGATGGGCTCCCAAGTTCTTCTGCCTAATAAACAGTGCTTTGGTGGAATTAATAGGCCCTGCAGAACATGTTAATGGTGTTCTCCCACCCTCAATGAATATGCAATGGAGATAGTCAAAGCTGCTGTCCTACCCTGCTTGGCTGTTTCTGAAGTTTGGGTGAAGTGCATCTCAAGGCTGCTAAATTAACAAGGTGTTTGGAAATTCAGCCGACTCTGTTGTCTGAGGCCAGCTCAGGTGAAAGCAGCAGTCTGGGGGTATGGGATGCTATGGGTCAGTTCATATCAGCACCTCAAGATGGCCAGCAGAAACAGCTACCAAATAGCCACTGAAGGCAAAGACTATGCTTTGGTGGAGGTTTTGCCATAGCAACATGGCCTGGGCAGACCCTCTCCCCCCAATGCTCTGTAGTAGAAACTAGTATGGCTTTGCTTGGGCTAACTCAGTAAAATGCAGGTTTCCCTTTAGAATTGTGTGTCTTGGTTTTTAGGAAATGTCCTTCAGAAAAGCAAAGTGACACAGCAAAGGGTAAAATCCAGCAGATCTTTTTCAACCAGGGTATATAAGTATCAGGGACTTACTAACAGAAGCAAAATGGGAATGTAGTGAAAGCAGATTACAGACAGACAGCTTGATGCTGAGCCTGAAACATAACCAAACGTCTGCCAGAAATGTTTGGCTTGATGGAGATTTACCTCATGTGGCTGGCTTTTCTTCGCAAACAAAGATTCAGGAAGGACACATCCCGCGCTTTCTGCAAGTGCGCTGATGACTAAAAAGGCCAATCAGAGATAAACAAGTCCGGTTGCAAAAAGCACAGCAGAAGGACTCCTTGGGTGATGTTTTTGGGTTGTGATTCTTTCTGCGTTGTCGTTTCTCTTCAAGACTTGTTCGGCGTGAGTTCTCAAATAAGGCTGCAGCACATGTGCAATGTATGAGTGACTTGGCGACTTTTTAGAAAACTATATTAGAACATACAAGCCATGAGCTCAAGGACTGCATTTTGTTCAGATTCTGATCTGATGGGATGTAGGTCACAAATTCCTTTTTTTCAATAAAGGTGGTCCTTGATTCACCTGCATGGCCTTGTAATCAGTCTTGGGTGGCCAGGGGAAGCCATTCTGCTTCAGTTACACCCTGCCATGGAATAAGTGGAATAATTGCCACAACTGTGCCAACCTTTCCTTCAGATGAAGGAGACTCAAAACAGAAAAGAGTAGAAAGATGTCCAGTGTAATTACAACTGCTTGATTCTTCCTTTTAAAAAGTCATTCTCACATTTGGGGCCCAAGCTGAACCATCCATGCTGAAGAGAGCTGGTGGCATGGGAGGAACAGGAGGTGCTTATTAACACAATTAGGCTGCTTTCTTGCTATAATGCTTCTTCCGTAAGATGCATGCTCCACTTCCTCAATTGCTAAGATACTGATCCCTGCACTTTAGCTTCTATTTACTCCCAACTGTTCCATTTGGTGGTGTTCCCCCTCAGCCTTCCCAACTTCACTCTGTTGCTCGGCTTTGATTGCCTCCTCTTGCCAAGCTTGATATATCCACAGCCCAGTGGCTGTTGAAGCAAGCTCAGAGAACATGACACACTGATGATAGACAGCGGAACACGTCTGCTCTCTAAGCAGAAGGGTGGATTAAAAAGGGAAGCCAGCTGGGTTCAGCTTATGTGGCTATGCCTTTTTGACTACCATCAGAAGGAGGCAGCAAAAGGAGACAAATCTATCAATCAGGGTCTAGGTATAGGAAACTTTGTAGGTGGTAGGAGAAATGCAGAAAATATACCTATGTTAGATGAGCTCTACAAGAGGCAACAGCATTGGGGGGGGGGGTTAGCTGAAGGAGTAACCTTCCCATGGTTTAATTCTACAGCACACAGTAACACAGGAAGCTGCCTTGTACTGAATCTGATGAATAGGTCCTCTAGAGCGGTAGGGCCAACACTGACTGGAATGAGTTCTCCGGGGCCCTGGGAGAAATTCTTCCCAAGATATACGGTACCCAGACATGCTAGGGATTGGACTTGGGACATTTTGTAATCCAGATCATGTGCTACATCACTGAAATAGGAATGTTGGTCTTACCTGTGATACGTTCTTTTCCAGTGTAGAGGCGAAGAGCATCCGCATGCTTGGGTTGTCCCTCCCACTTGCTCCCGGTAGGCAGGATACAGAGACTCTTATTTTGAAGAGTTTTGACCACCAGTTGATGTCATCCAGGAGGGACGACCCCTCTGCTGGCCAGTTGATATCACAGCCTCGTGACACCGTAGTCTGACTCATCCGGCCGTGATACCACCAGGACGATCCGCTTTTGCACCCAGACGACCAGTCTTCGCAGTTCCATCGGAGGGATTGAAGTGTCTTCTTTCCTCCTCTTCTGGACCTTCCATCTCGTTCGCCCTGGGTGGGCCGGATGCTCTTCGCCTCTACACTGGAAAGGAACGTATCACAGGTAAGACCAATGTTCCTTTTCCCAGTGGAGAGGGCTCCAGAGCATCTGCATGCTTGGGATTTGCTAAAGCTTCCAGACCGGATGGGCAAGGGCGACCTTCTGACTTCTAGGGTTGTAGAATTCGCTGCAGCACCCTCCTCCCAAAGGCGGCCTCTGCTGACTACATTCTGTCCAGTCTATAATGCCTGACAAAGGTTGAAGGAGTTTTCCATGTTGCTGTTCTGCAGATTTCCTCTAATGGGGCGTATTTTTCCAGGCCGTCGAGGCTGCTGTGCTTCTTGTGGAGTGAGCCGTGATGCCCCCTGGTACTGGTTTCCCCAGGGACTCATAGCATAACACTATACAGCACTTTATCCAATGCGCCAGGGTGGAGGATGAGACCTTCCTCCCCAAGTACTTTGAATGGGGAGAGATGAATAACGCTTCAGAGACTCTGAAGGGTGCCGTTCTCTTGATGTATACTTTGAGTGCTCTACGCACGTCCAAGGTGTGCCAAATCCTTTCCAACTCCCTTTCTGGTTTAGGGCAAAAGGAGGGCAGGACCACTTCCTGAGATCTGTGAAAGGCTGAATCCACCTTCGGCTTGAAGTCGGGGCGTAGTCTGAGGACTACTGAATTTTGTCTGAAGATACATAAGTCTCTTCTGATAGATAGCACCGCCAGTTCCGATACTCTCCGGATCGCCACCAGGAATAGAACCTTCCATGTTAGGAACTTCAGGTGTACCTCCCGGATAGGTTCAAAAGGGTGTACCGTTAAGGCTTTCAAGACCGTATGGAGATCCCATGAAGGAAAACGGTGTCTCGTTGGCGAGGCCAAGTTGGTAAGTCCTCTGATGAAACGACGTACATGGGGGCGTGTTGATAACGCTGTAGCTTCAGCTGGAGCCAGGAATGATGTCACTGCTGTGACCTGTCTTTTCAGTGTATTTGGGCGGAGTCCGGCGTCGACTCCGTCCTGGAGAAAATCCAACAGCACTGGGACCGTGACCTCCCTGAAGTCCTGTCCCTTGCATCTGCACCATCGACGAAACACCCTAAAGGTGTACTCATAGATCCACTGGGTAGACTCTCTTCTTGATGCCAGAATTGTCCCTACCACCGGCTCCGAGTAGCCCCACGTCGGCAGCATCTGGCGCTCAATCTCCAAGCGCGGAGCTGGAGCCAGGCCGGGTCCGGATGATGCATCTGACCTTGGGACAGTAGGTCTATCTGTGGTGGGAGGGGCATTGAGTCCACCTGCATTTCCAGAATATCCGGGAACCATGCTCTCCGGGGCCACTCTGGGGCGACCAGTATGATCTCCGCCTCCTCCATTCGGACTCTGCTGAGCACTCTGGGGATCAACTGGACTGGTAGAAAGGCATAGAGTAGTGTTCTTGGCCACGGGCATGTCAGGGCATCCATGTCCATTGCTCCTTCTGACATGTACCTGGAGACGAAAAGAGGAAGCTTCGCGTTTGCGGGAAATGCGAACAGATCTATCTCCGGTTGTCCCAGGGTCCGAGTTACATCGTTGAACACCTCTGGGTTCAGGCTCCACTCCCCTTGATCTATGTCTGCCCAGCTGAGCCAATCTGCTTTCCGGTTGAGGGCTCCCTGAAGATGTTCCGCCGCTATGGATTCCAGGTGTCTTTCGGCCCAGGTGAGGAGCTGAGATGATTCCTGCATGAGGGTTCGTGACCTGGATCCCCCTTGGTGATTTACATGCGCCTTCGTTGTGATGTTGTCTGTTCTGATGAACACCGACCTGCCTCTGAGCAGGTGCGAAAATTCCTTGAGGGCTAATCTGACTGCCCTCAGTTCCAACCAGTTGATGCTGTGGGTCGCTTCCTCTGGGGTCCATTTCCCCTGTGCCAGCTGGGTTCCACAGTGGGCTCCCCATCTCCGTAGGCTGGCGTCCGTGGTTATCTGGATCCTGTCCCGGATCCACAGATGGCGACCCTTGTGAATCGCCAGAGAGAGCCACCATCTCAGGGATGTCTTGACCTCCTTCGGGAGTCGCACCATGTGGTGTCTCCTGTTGGCCCTCTCCACTGGAGCCGTCTCCACTGGGAAAATATTCCTTTCCCTTCCTCAAAAGCACTAGTGTGACCACTTGGACAGGTCTGAATTTAGGGACTAGGATTCGGCTACTGTTCTGCCTCCCTCTGGAATAGCAGTGGTACTGGAGCGTTTGCAGCCTCAGCTGGCTTCAGCCATTCCCACTGAGAATCAACCTGCCTAGATAAGGCAAGCAGCAAGCACTGGTCAGCCGCTGGAAGCAACGTCTATCTTCCACTCTGTAGAAAAGATGCCCAAGCCAGCTCAGAGACTCTGCCCTGCTTTCTGGATCCTTGGAACTGGACCCTGACTACTGTTTTGCAAGTCCCTCTGCCTCTCTTGTCTTTCTCAGGTACTGACTAGTTCCTCATCTTTTTTACCTCCAGACTATTAGTTACCCTGGAAGTTGTCTCTCATGGTACCTTGTTGAAGATTGTTGACTTGAAGTCTCTTCTTTAACATGGCACCCCTCTTAGGTTTGAACTTAGATGAAGATTTAGTTTACATCACCCAAGGAGCCCTTCTGCTGTGCTTTCTGCAACCGGACTTGTCTATCTCGGATTGGCCTTTTTAGTCATCAGCGTGCTTGCAGAAAGCGCGGGATGAGTCCTTCCTGAATCTTTGTTTGCGAAGAGAAGCCAGAGAGAGAGATTAATTACCCATTCAGCTTCTCTCCCCTCGCACTGAATTACAACAGCTATAGGTAAATCTAGATCCCACAGTGTCAATTCCATACGTCTAAAATGGATACATGTCTTATTTTCCCAGGTGTACTATGAGGGGAAATGTTTTTGGAGTGCTTTGCTAATTGAGAAAAGGCTGAAGAAAAATGGTGTGGAAATTCTTTCTAGTACAGAATACCTCTTCTCCCCAGAATACAATATAAAGTGGCAGGTGATTTGGTGCACCTGCCTAATGTGGGATAGTGTGACACAGGCAGAATATTTTCAGAGGCAAACATTTTCAGAGGGAAAGCAGTATCACACTATTAAAGGTTTCACTCTGCTGGGGCAACGGACTTTTCAAAAGCAACCAAAGAAGCAAAAACCTGCCATCCTGAGTATTGCAAAAACTGGGGTGCTGCCTTAGCTTGCCCATAAGATGGTTCCACACTTAACACAAAAACTTTGGTAACTAATAGAAGCCCACAGAAGCAAAGAAATTCAATAATTGCAGCCAAAGACAACCCCAAGGGCAATCGAACGTGCAATGATGAGATGTGTTGTTTTATCTCCTTCTGGCTCAGCTGCTAAGTAGAAGAAAAAAGGTGGGAAGAACAAGAGACATTTTCCTTCTGTTAATTTCCACTTTATGCTCTCAAGAGCCAAATGGAGTGCCTCCTTTAAGCGTACTCGGGGTGAAGGATTCTGGAAGCGGAAAGGTTCCCAAGTGTCTAATCTCTGTAACTGTTTATCAAGATGAAAGAAAAACATATCTGTCCGGATCTTTTCTGGTAAACTCAGCCACTTGTACAAATACTCAAACTTGAAATATCGGCCAGATGCCAGCAGCTGCTTCCAGTAACCTTTCTGTGCATGATGGTTATACACCTGCTGTTCAAAGTAGCCCCTGTGCTATGAATGGCCTGGTGACTTCCTGCTCAGCTAGCTGAGAAACAGCATCCTTCTGTTCATTTGGCCTATATGTTCTGTAGCAACTAGGCCATCTGAGATGAACAAGACCCCTTTACAGACTATGGATACAAAAGGGCAGCTCAGAAGTCATGGGGAAGAGCTGGGAACTTTGGGAATGGAGACAAATGGAAACTGGAACTGGAAAGCTGGGATCAGAAACTGCCCTGTGTGCTTAGACATGAGCCCTGTTCACACCAATGATGTGCCCAAGTCCTGGACCCTGTTTCCTCTGAGATGACTGAAAATTAGAGGATCTGGTTCGAAGGTCATGGCACAACTGTTTAGAGGCTTTGGGCAATCAGTCCAGGGAGGAACTGCCTAAGAGTCATGATTGCAATGACTGGTGAGTTCTGTGGAAAGAGAAGAAGCTGGCTGCCATATTAACCCCCTTCCCCATCATTCAAAGCTGACACAGACTGGCAGCCCTGCCTGCACTCTCAATCCTGACAAAACATTCATGATAAGCCAGCAATCTGGGGTGTGAAATGCATCAAGATAACCTGTGCATTCATACTGATCAAGTGCTGTAACCATTGTAGGAAAAGGAGGACTTGTCCTCTTTTAGGACACTTTTCCTCACCCTTGAACCCTTGAAATAATTTTCAGGTCTCAAGGAATGCTTTCATAAAAATTATGGGTCTCAGGAAATACCCTGCATAAAAAATTGTTATATCTATCACTCAAAAAAGTTACCCTCCGCCCCAGATCACGATCTCTTGCTGAACTTCTAGTGGCCTCTTGGGTTCTAGGAAACTCTGGTTGAGAAACCCTGTAACAGAGTCTGAATAACTCGTTACAGCCAGATATTGTGGGTGCTAATTCATGGAGCTTATTCCTATTTCCTATGCCAGTGAGCCAGCCATGCAAATAGGTAGCAACAAGCATTACTTGATGTGGATTCTGCATCTTAGTCCATGGCTTCTAAGATCAAGGGAGGTCTTCCTCCATGCCTCCTGTTCCCCTCCACAATCTTTTGAAGATATATATCTTGGAGGCTAGGAAGCAGTAGGGGAGTAAATCTTCACTTACTCAACTCTCACTTGCACTAACGAATAACTTCAAAAGTTTCTTCCATGCTAGATGAGGTTAAAAGAGTTTCTGTACACTTTCTGATGATTTTTCACACTTTTTAAGCTAAAAAAATCATTTGCAAATACACACACACACACACACACACACACTTACATAAAACATCAACCAGAATCCTATTGGGGCCTTATACCTGTGGGAATTAGAATCGGGGACTTCCGTAACATCCATATCCAGTAAAGGGCTGCTGTTATGTTACTACATAGAGGAGTGAGCAAAGTGACCAATGTACATGGATGCGCAATGGCACCCATGGACATCGGTCCCATCAGGACACAGGCTAGGAAGTGCCAATGCATAGCAGAACACTCTTCCCATTATGCATCTTCACAATTCACTAACAAGGCTTCTTAGCCCCCTCTGCTACGTAAGTTAAGTATATTTAAAGTTATATACCATATACCATGTTGGAGGATTCCAACCATTATTTTTTCCCCACAAAAAGCAGTGTATTTTGACCCTAATACACTGTTTGCTGCATGAAAACGTTGAGTTTTGCACAAAACCTGATCTTCTTCATACAAACATAAAGGAATTAGTGAGAACCTATTTCTCCCTAAAACATTTCCTGAAATGTGAAACATCTCATGGAGGATTGCCATTTCATTGACAGAGTATCTCCACGTGTCAAGAGACCCTTTCTCGCTGAGGACAAGAAACTTTGTATTCATTATATCCCTTCAAATCACATGACTTCCTTGGCAATTGTATACTCTTTTGTGGAACTGTTTGCCCAAAAAGACATGCCATGTCTACTTGCCCTTCATAGGGTGGCTAAGACTTTTCTATTCAGACAGGCCTTTGGTTTCTGATTCTCCCTTCAATATTTGACTGCTCCAGATTATTTCAAATTGTTTTTAGATCATGTTTAATTGCACTATAAGCCATCTTGGGAATTTCTAGAGGGCTAGCAGGCAAGATATAAATGTTTAATCATCCCAACCCTCATCAAACTGCTGTTACTCCACTGAAGCCACCATCTGCAACAGCTGGAGTAACTTATCAGCCAACATGCTTCAATTACACTGTATCGTTCTTGTTCTTCCATGTTCAACTCAGTGCCTGCCTGAGACTTGACAGTTCATCAAATCACTGTCATCTATTTTGCTCCCATCTCTCCCTCCCTAAATCCCAATCTCTCCCCCCTGTTCACTACCTTCAATCCTGGAAGAGATCACAAAGGGTCTAACACACAGGGTAAACTGGGAATCTCTGGCTAGTAGCCACAGAGCAACAATGAATGTTTCCAAACAGACAGACATTGCACACAGAACTCCAAGAAAGGCAGCAGTTTAGATTTTCAACCTGGGCATTGCGCCAGTGATTGCAGGCTAAAGAAGGCTTCTATTTAAAGAGTTAACTGGAGTTGCAAAGTTCAGCATTGAACAAAGCTCATTACAATCCCCTCTGCTGAAAGCAGGGACAACCAAACAGCTGTACAGGCAAGCGTTCTTCAGAACTTTCTGTCCTCAATCAGTCATGAAGGAGCCAACCCAGAGATGTGCTTCTGTCTCCTCTCCCTCAGGTGAAATATGAACACAAATTCAGTGCCTCCCACCCCCCAGCCCCAGTTAAGGACAAAGAACTAGTTGTGTGTAGTTTGCTTTTTCCATCTGTTGTCAATGGAGATGATGTTGGGATGCTGCACGACTGATGACATTATGGCTGTACTGCTAATGTGGTTTCTTTTAAAAGGAACCCCAATTCATGTAAATAACACTTTGAAAATATGCTATCTTGTCCAGTGCCTTTTATACAACCATTCCAAAGCAGCCAGCACTGTGGTGTGAGAAAGACAAAATCAACCATAAACACAGAATGGGAAAGAGAACTACTTTGATTAGCATCCATTATTGGAAATTGAGAAAAGGAAGGTACCCATTTGATGTTATTCTCTGGACCTCATGGGGGAAAGGAGTGCTGAAAGGAACAGCAACAATCCAGTGGGAAGTTGTCATGAGGGTGCAGGACAAGAGGACAGCAAAAGGCAGAAAAGTCTTTCCAGTTTGTGGGAAAGTATTTACATGTCTTCTGGTAGCATCTTTGAGACTAACTGAGTGAAAGACAGTTGTAGCATCTTTCTCTTAGCTAACCTCAAAGGTGCTACAAGATCCTTTTGTATACCCATATAGACTAACTCGGCTATGCCTCTGAATGTGACTACATGTCTTCTGTTGCTGCTGCTGTTGTTATTAGTATTTCTTGAGTTTTTTCCCACTCTTACAAAAGCTAGAAGAAATACAGCTTGAAAATTCACCACACAAAAAAATTAAATATAATTACACTACCAACAGAATTAAAAGCAGTTAAAAGCAAAACCATTTGAAAACAACAACAAATAAACAGTATGGCACCTTCTAAAAGGTGTACTGAAACAAAAGTGTCTTCACCTGCCTAAGAAAAGACAGCAGGGAGGGTACTTCTGAATGTTTCAGTGGAATCTCTTTTCCTGAGTCCATTGCTCCATGTCCTAGTCTCCAGAGCCACAGAAAATAAGCTTGCTCCATCCTCAGTATGACATCCCTTCAAAAATTTAAACATGGCTATCATGTACCCTCTTAACTGTCTCTTCCCCGGGCTAAACATACCTAGCTCCCTAAGCTGCTCCTCATAGGGCATGGCTTCCAGACCTCCCACCATTTTGGTCACCCTCCTCCGGACATATGCCAGCCAGCTTGCCTATATCCTTCTGGTTAAGAGGTGACATGACAGCCATGTTCAAATATTTGAAAGGATGTCATATTGAAGAGGGAGTAAACGTGTTTTCTGCTGCTCCAGAGACTAGGGACACAAAGCAATGGATTCAAAACACAGGAAAAGAGATTCTACCTAAGCATGAGGAAGAAATTCCTGACAGTAAGGGCCAACAGTGGAATGCACTGCCTCAGAGTGTGGTGGAGTCTCCTTCTTTGGAGATTTTTAAACAGAGGCTGGATGGCTATCTGTCAGGAGTGCTTTGATTGGGTATTCCTGCATGGCAGGGGGTTGGACTGAATGGCCCTTGTGGTCTCTTCCAACTCTATGATTCTATTATTTTTTCCAACCTCACCCTTGTTTTGTTACTCACAAGCCTTTTTTCTTCCCACAATCATCCGAAAAGCTGTTCCTGAGGATCAAAGTACATTGCTGTTGGAGATGGAAAACCACCACTTACCAGCTAAATGAATTCTTCTGTAGCAGCCAAATAATCCCTACAATTCAAGTTGGAATGTATCTCCCCTCACAACTCCCAATAGAATAGACAAAGGAAATAAATTCAAGCTACGCAAACGGCCCTTGATAAGTCACTGAGTTCCTCCTCTGGCAGCCTGCAAAAGGTCCAGACAGCCTTTCAGAATGCATCTTCTTTAACCTCTTTTTGCCTTTGAGACTGGAGAGCAAGGACAGGGCTGGTGCAGAAGTGCATTGTTCTTGTTCACCACAGCAAGTCAAGTGATCAGCTTTCAGGCAGGCAATGAGCAGGGAGAAAGCCCTTTAAAGAAGAGGGAGCACCGGTTCATGGGCATCCAAAGGACCAGATGGCAAGCATCAGGACTGGCATTTCACATTTGCTGAACAACTCAGCAAGGGTTGCCACTGTGGTATGAAAAGAACAGGGGCTCACTTGCAAGATTAGGAGTTGCCCTTAGCCTCACCCACAAGAGAACAGCAGCAGCAGGCACCACCGTATGGAACGAGATATGCCAGCACCCTTGGCTGGAAAGGGCCTGAGCTCCGTCCATCTGTTTGTTACTGAGATCCCAGGCTGGTCAAGCAGGATGGCAGTCCAAAAACATAGAAAGATACAGAATTTATTTCACAGTTCTCAGCCAGCCCTGTGAGTCTCAGCTGCTGAATTAACATAAAGACCGAACACAGAAACCACTTCCCTTCTGCCCTAGAGGAAAGGTCTTTAGGGAGTTGAACCCAGAAGCAAATACTTGTTACTTGTGCAGATTTCTGATCCACATTAAATGGACCCCGTGGTCTGCTTTTAGCTATTGGCATATGTTGCTTCAGGGAGGGCACCATATCTGAAAGACTTACAGAGAAGCAGGGCACACAGGCTCCTTTGGGTAGAAAACAAGAGCAACAAGAGCCTTTGGAAGAAGAACTGATTGGAAACAAGCATCTGCCTGGTTTTGCCATCATTCATTTAGCTTTTGAGCCTCCCCTCTTCTCTATGGCTGGGTGGGGACAACAAATTCAGAAACTACTATACGCACATAAAGTCCAGGTTTAAAAGATGAAACCATGATAGATACTACCTCTGTTCCACCTGAGCTGACAAGACTCTCAGTGACATCAGGAGCTAGAATAGCCAACAAGTGCATAGGAAACAGACATTTAAGTGCAATCTACAGCGGTGGTGGTCCATGGACTATCGCTGGTCCCTGAGCCATTGGCTGCTGGTCCCTGGCAAGCTTCCAAAAAAGAATGAAACAATTGGGCACAAATATGGTACTGGTCCCTGGCACGCTGGGGAAAAAACTTTGCCACTCTCCCACATAGCTTGTGATGCACTGATCTAGAATACCCCACAGGCTGAAATATTGGCAATAAACTGAACACATGCATCAGTTGTAATACTCTATGGAAAAATAATATCCAGAGAAGAGTCAGTAGTAACAAATGTATCAACAACAATCTCTAGCCCATCTTGGACAGTAGCTCCTTGTGTGGTAGACCTATGGTTGTTGAGTTTACCCCCTCACCTAAAATAGCGCCTGCCCAGCAAAGAGGTACCCTAACCAACTTATGACTATAGGTGTCAAATCCTGCCACAAACTCTGATGAAAACATCACCCTCACATTTACTCAGCCAATAACCTTCATACAGGTCTCAATATCAAAAGTTCATTTACTTAATCTTCTTCCAACGGGATGTATGCTATCATATGCTGGCAATGTCTTTCTGCTAGCTACATGGGACAAACACGTCAGTCTTTACTGAAAAGAATAAATGGACACAGATCAGACATTTAAAACATTAACATTTAGAAAGCAGTGGAAGAAACTTTTCAACATGTCATTTTCCTAAGAATTACCACACCTGACCTAAAAATGGTGTTTCTTCAACTTAGGAAAAAAGAACCTTTAAAGGAAGACACAAGTATGAATCTGTTTAGTTAGAACTTAGTAAGAAGTTGGATTCTATCTGTTTGGGCATGAGCAGAGACAGTGGTTTCCTGTCCCATTAGTAATGTTAATTAAAATGAACTTAACAGCGCCAAGATGATCCTGTTACCACTGATGACTACTGTTATGAATGGTTACTGCACTCCCTTTGTAAATATTTAAACTTTAATTAAATTGTCCATGACCACTCTGTTTTCTTGGATTTTAACCTTTTATCATTAGAGGGGAGGCAGGGGAAAAGAAGAGAAGGGAGAAAGCTGAAGACACAAAAGCAGAACAAGGACATAATCACTGCTGATGTACAAACAGCTTAGAGAGGTGACAAAAAAACTTTGGAGTGTCAGAAAGCAATTACAAGTCAGGTCAATGTGAAGCAATGAGGCAGGATGGCAGGGCAGAGCAGCTTTTCAGAGAAAGATGTGAGCCAAGCGCAGCATGCCCTGATGACAACTGACAGAATCTGCCTGCAGGAAGGATAGATTCGGTGGGTGAGGCTCCTTCTCATGGGGAAGCTGGCTGGTTGCTATTCTTCCCCGAGCGGCTTGCTGCACAGGTATTTACATTTGTGTGCACCGGGAAGGGGTGGGAGCATGAGAGTTTTTCAAAGGGAAAGAAGAAAGAGGGAGAGATGACATGACCAGGACAACATGCGCTTCAGGCTACTTCTCTACCTTTGCGGTGCACAAAGTCGACAGGCTGTGCTGCCTCGGTGAAAAGGGATCCTATTGATCTGACAGCCGACAGCAGGCCACGGAGCTGGTGATGGGCTGTCCATTAATTTGCGCTGAGTTGCCCTAGAATACCACTCCTGCCCCCCTTCCTCCACACCATCAGTACCACTGGCCTAAATTCTCCGTGCCACTCTATTCGCTTTGAAGGGATGATTTCTCTTGATTATTTATAGGCTCCGCTTGTATCAGAAATGTTTCTGGATGTCTAACAGAATGAAAACAACAAGAAGAAAAATTAAAATACAAAAAAAATTAAAATACAAGATTGGAAGATTTGGGCATGGTCAGGAAGATCTCATGGACGTCCCATCAAACTCAGTGATTCTGAACACTAGGATTTCTGAAGAGGGCAGGTGGAGAAGGAGGGAGAAGATTGCTTATTCTTATTCCCCACAGTAGACCAAGGGGAGAGGGGAACCAGGCCTGTATGTAGCAAGAAACAAAAGAAGAAACTGGCAGATGTTTTGGGGAGGGGAGGGAAAAGAGAGAGGCTGACAAAAGATACACAGAGAGATAGACTGCTTTCTGCAAGAATCCTGTGGTGCTGGTAGTTCCCTGTGAAGCCCAACAGGACAGCAGAAATGTGCTGGGAACGTTACTGCTTAGAGCCATCACTCATGTTCAGTGTGCCCATTTCTGTAAAACAAACCTTGTGTAACAAAATCACTTTCAATCTCCAGCAATCTCATTCTAAGGCAAATGAACCCTGGGTAAAATACTTGCATTCCTGGCGTTCTCACTGGTGTACAATGAGGATAACGACAAATCAGATAAACACCACATTTGCATGGAATATACAAAGATGCCTGACTTCAGTGCTGGAGGTTACAGAAGTTTCTTGTCACATGCTGATATCTCCATCTTCTCCAGCACTTCTGTCCTCCTCCAAAAGAGAACACCAGAGTTGCACACTGCAGGAAGTGCTGGAAATAACCAGCTCTGCCTTGAAAATGTTATTTTAGTTAACCTGAGCCAACTAAAGAAATGAATTAGGTGCACCCAAGAACAATCCACCACTAGCTCCAGAAGGAACTTAAACCCTTTAATAATCAGAGGGCTTGTCACATCTTCTCTGGCCATCTCATGCTAGCTACAAAGTTTAAGGTGATATGATTTCATCTACCGGTACATGACTAAAAAATGTTGGTATTTGGCACCAATGTAGCCTCAAACTTTCTCTTTTAAGGAACAGTTTAAGACTAACAGAAAAATATCTTCTAAAAAGTTAGTTTGAATCACTGGCCTTTACCTTCAAAGGTAAGTCACCCTTCAGTTTTGATGCCTGGGTACATTCACAACAAGCTATTGGAAGTCCCTCATTCATAGAGCTGCCATAAGTTGAAGTCAATTTGATAGCAAGTAAGGTAGAAGGTAGGAAGAAAAGAGGAAGACTCAGGGCTATGAGTTACAGTTGGATAGACTTGATCAAGGAAGCCACGACCCTGAATTTGCAAGACCTGAGCAGGGCTGCTGAAGTCAGGGTGACTTGGGGTCTCTCCTTCATAGGGTTGCCATAGGTCAAAGTTGATTTAACAACAACAACAACAACAACATGTGCTAGCAATTTGGCTGCACCTGAAATGTAGCTTAGTAAGTTACTGTGGCTAGTGTGTGCTACGATCTCAAGCCTTTCTCAATGGAAAGACGTGTGTACAACACCCATGGCTGGCATATTAGATTGGGTAGGCCTGGTATTAAAACAGAGGTCTGGCCTCTCCCACTTGCCGATTAGTCACTCTCTCGCTTTCCCCTCAGATGATTGCTTTGTTTCTAAACTTCATCCAGACAACTATTCTGTTTCCAAACATTGGCATGGCTTTCTAATAGTCCTAGGGTTGATGCACAAACCATATTTATCATGCAACGTTGGGAGTCAGGAGTCACATGGTGGTCTAATTATATGCAATAGCAAACACAGATTTTCGAGAGTGGAGCAGGCTGTCTTTTGATACGAATTCAGTACCCATCAACGCAAGCAAGATTTTCACTGAATACTTATATATCAACTCATTGGGTTCATTTATATTTATAGCCCACATGGCAGTGGAGAAATGATCACACTGCTCCATTATTTCACAGTTGTGATTCATTTCAGTTTGGTGAAAGCTTGATAAAATAATGAAGATATTATGGAATGCCATGGAACTCATCCAAGCTTGTGCAAAAGGCACTTTTCTAGACTGATTCGCAAATCTGGCAAACAAAGCTACTTTACATGGTAGATATCAAAGGGTGCAGTTAGATTTTAGGCCATTAATGTGCAGTTAGATTTTAGGTGATTAATGTGTTTCACTCACTGGTATACTCCCAAGGCTCCTTTATGGGTCTGAAACATGGGTCACCTATCGCCAACACTTACGACTCCTCAAATGCTTTCATCAGCGCTGTATATGCACAATCCTAAATACACACTGGACTGACTATGTGACGAATGTTGCTGTTCTTGAGCTAGCAGGGATCACCAGCATTGAGACCATGATATTGAGAACACAGCTGCGCTGGGCAGGGCACGTTTCTATGATGGAGGACCATCACCTCCCAAAAATAGTACTCTACAGTGAACTCACCACAGGTCAGCGTAAGAGGGGTGCTCCAAAAAAGCGATACAAGGACTCCCTGAAACAAGATCTCAGGGTCGGCCAAATTGATCACAAACAATGGTCTGCCCTGGCCTCACATCAGGAGGCATGGAGACGCACTATCCACAATGCTGCAGCCTTATTTGAGAACTCATGCCGAACAAGACTTCGACTAGACAACGACTAGAGCGCAACTCGACTCTTATCCGACAGGACTCATCATAGGAACTTTCTTTGGTCCTATCGAGAGACAATATGTGCAGCGCAGAGATCCTTCTCCTCTGCACGTATTGCGTCTGCAGAATCCCGTCCAGCAGGGCTGTTTAGGGTGGTAAGGGAGACGACACAGGTTATTCCTGCGCAGAACCCGTTGCTTAACCCAACGACGGCCTGCTGTGATGCGTTTAACAACTTCTTAGCAGATAAAATCTCTCGGATAAGAGCCGACTTAGATGCCAGCAATTTAATCATAGAATCATAGAATTGCAGAGTTGGAAGAGACCACGAGAGCCATCCAGTCCAACCCCCTGCCATGCAGGAAATCACGATCAAAGCACCCCCGACAGATGGCCATCCAGCCTCTGTTTAAAGACCTCCAAGGAAGGAGACCCCACCACACTCCGAGGGAGCGTGTTCCACTGCCGAACAGCTCTTACTGTCAAAAAGTTCCTTCTAATGTTGAGGTGGAATCTCTGCTCCTGGAGCTTGCATCCATTGCTCCGTGTTCCGATCTCTGGAGCAGCAGAAAACAAGCTTGCTCCATCCTCAACGTGACACCCCTTCAGATACTTAAACAGGGCTATCATATCGCCTCTTAACCGTCTTTTTTCCAGGCTAAACATACCCAGCTCCCTAAGTCTCTCTTCATAAGGCATGGTTTCCAGACCTTTCACCATTTTAGTCGCCCTCCTCTGGACACGCTCCAATTTGTCAATATCCTTTTTGAATTGTGGTGCCCAGAACTGGACACAGTATTCTAGGTGAGGCCTGACCAAGGCAGAATAGAGCGGCACTATTACTTCCCTTGATCTGGACACTATACTTCTATTGATGCAGCCCAAAATCGCATTGGCCTTTTTAGCTGCCGCATCACATTGTTGACTCATGTTCAACTTGTGGTCTACTAGGACTCCTAGATCCCTTTCGCATGTAGTCTCATTCAGCCAGGTCTCCCCCATCCTATATCTATGCATTTCATTTTTTTGCCCTAAGTGCAGTACCTTACATTTCTCCGTATTGAATTTCATTTTGTTAGCTTTGGCCCAGCTCTCCAGTTTATCCAGGTCATCTTGAATTTTGATCCTGTCCTCCAGGGTATTAGCTACTCCTCCTAATTTGGTGTCATCTGCAAATTTGGTAAGTATGCCCCTAATTCCTTCATCCAAGTCATTCATAAAGATGTTGAATAGCACTGGGCCCAGGACAGAACCCTGTGGCACCCCACTGGTCACATCTTTCCAAGACGAAGAGGAGCCACTGCTGAGCACCCTTTGGGTACGGCTGGTCAACCAATTACAAATCCATTGAACTGTTAACTTGTCTAGCCCACATTTTACAAGCTTGTTTGCAAGAATGTCATGGGGAACCTTGTCAAAGGCCTTACTGAGATCAAGGTATGCGATGTCCACAGCGTTCCCTTCATCTACCAAGCTGGTAATTTTATAAAAAAAAAAAGAGATCAGATTAATCTGGCATGTCTTGTTACTCTGAAACCCATGTTGACTTTTTGTGATTATGGCATTGCCTTCTAAATGTTCACAGACTCTCTGTTTAATGATCTGCTCTAGAATCTTCCCTGGTATTGATGTCAGACTAACTGGACGATAATTGTTGGGATCCTCTTTTTTCCCCTTTTTGAAGATGGGAACTACGTTTGCCCTCCTCCAGTCTGCTGGGACTTCTCCTGTTCTCCAGGAGTTCTCAAAGATTATTGCCAATGGCTCTGAGATTATATTTGCCAGCTCTTTTAATACTCTTGGATGTAGTTCATCCGGTCCTGAAGATTTAAATTCATTTAGATTAAGAAGGTATTCCTGTACTACCTCTTTGCTTATTCTGTGCTGGATTTTCCTTGTTGTGTCTTCTGTACCTTTATCCTCAGGTTGGTCCCCCTTTACCTTTTCTGAAAACACTGAGGCAAAGAAGGTGTTGAGTAATTCTGCCTTTTCTCTGTCCCCTGTTAGCATTTTGCCATCTTCTCCACGTAGTGGCCCTACCATTTCCTTCTTCCTCCTTTTGCTGCGGACATACCCCAAAAACCCCTTTTTATTGTTCTTGACCTCTCTAGCAAGCCTGAGCTCATTCTTTGCTTTAGCTTTTCTGACTACATGTATTCGCTATCTGTTTGAATTCTTCTTTGGTGATTTCCCCCTTTTTCCATTTCTTATACATGTTCCGTTTAAAACTTAGCTCTGTTGATATTTCCTTAGTCATCCATCCTGGTTTCTTGAGACACCTCCCATTTTTCTTCCTCAATGGTACTGTTTGAAATTGTGCCTTCAGTATCTCCCTTTTGAGAAAGTCCCATCCGTCTTGAGGTGTCTTCTCTTTTAGTATTCCTGACCATGGGATCACCCCCAGTATTTCCCTGAGTTTATTGAAATCAGCTCTCCTAAAGTCAAGAATGCGTGTCTGACTATGCCTGGCTTCTCCTTTCCATTGTATAACAAACTCCAGGAGAACATGATCACTCTCACCTAAGGATCCCACCACTTGCACCCCATTAACCAGGTCATCTCTGTTGGTTAGGATCAGATCTAAAATAGCTGACCCCCTTGTTGCCTCTTCCACCTTTTGGACAATGAAATTGTCTTCCAGGCAAGTCAGGAATTTGCTAGACCTTGAAGTTTTGGTTGAGTTAGATTGCCAGCAAATATCAGGATAGTTGAAGTCACCCATCACTACTACATCTCTCCTTTCTGTGTGTGTGTTCATTTGTTCTAGAAAGGCATCATCCAATTCCTCCGTCTGACTTGGGGGTCTGTAGTAGAGTCCCACAATAACATCCATGTTGTTTCCCTCCCCTTTAATTTTTATCCAGATGCTCTCCACCTGGCTTCCAGTACTGATGTCATGGATCTCTTCACTGGTGTAAATATCCCTGACATATAATGCTATTCCTCCTCCTTTCTTGTTTGGCCTGTTTCTCTTATAAAGGTTATACCCCTCTATTCCTACATTCCAATCATGAGACTCATCCCACCAGGTTTCAGTAATGCCTATTATATCATATTTGTTTTGTAGTGCTAGGAGTTCAAGTTCACCTTGCTTACTTCCAATGCTCTGTGCATTAGTGTAGAGACATCTAAGACCATGTGTTCCCTTTAATTGCTGCCTGTGCAAGTTTTTTTTGCCTCCCACTGTTGGGTCCTTGTGCTCTTTGCCTTGTTCCCTCTATGACAGCTTGACTATTTTCTCCAGCTCTTTTGCCTTCCAGAATACTGTCTCCCTCCCCCATATGACTCAGTTTAAAGCCCTCCTGATCAAATTCTTGAGACTTTAGGCAAAAACATTTCTGCCAACTGGTGTGAGATGCACCCCATCTCTTACCAGGAGTCCCCCCTCATGGAAGCGCAGCCCATGATCCAAGAATCCAAATTCTTCTCAGCGACACCATCTACGGAGCCAGTTGTTTACGTCGGCTATTTTCCTCTCTCTACTTGGACCATGTCCTTCAACTGGCAGAAGAGACGAGATGACAACCTGTGCATCCATTTCTTTCAGCTTTCTCCCCAGAGCCTCATAATCTCTTCTGATCTTCGGAAAGCTGTGCCTTGCAGTATCATTGATTCCCACACGGACCAAAAGGAAGGGGTAATGATTCGTAGGCTTGACGAGTCTTGTTAGCCGCTCCGTCACATCACGGATCTTCGCCCCAGGGAGACAACACAACTCCCGAGACATCTTGTCAGGCCCACATACCACTGCTTCTGTACCTTACAGCAAGGAGTCTCCCACCACCACCACACGCCTCCGCCGAGGCTTCGCAGCTGCTGTTCCTTGCGGTGGTCCTCTCAACGTCCCCTGCTCTGCCCTTGAAGTCTGTCCATGCTGTTCTTCCCCGTTGTCCTTGATAAGGGAAAGGGCTTCAAATCGATTCTGTAGCTGCAAGCTGCTGGAAGAATCCCTGGATTTTCTTGTTCTGTGTGTGACATTCTTCCAGCTGTCTACCTCCTGTGTCTGTGGAGTGACCCTCTCCTCCCCAGCCAGTTCCTCTGTGCGGTCCCCATCCAAGACTGTTTGTTCTGCTCTGTCCAGGAAAACCTCTTGCTCCCAAATCCGTTGAAGTGTAGCTACCCGTGTCTCCAGCTGCTGGACTTTCTCCTCCAAGAGGGCTACCAACTTGCACTTGGTACATGTGAAGTTCCCCACGTCTGTAGCCAAGAAGACAAACATCGCACAAGTATTGCAGGTGACCTCCACAGTCCCCTCAGTGTCCATGGTGAGAGTTTTTAGGTAATCTAAGAAAACTCTATGCTGTACTTTTAAGTATGCATTTTTGGGCGGGGGATTGGTCACTGAAACTCGCGCGCTGTTAGGCGCTTGCCTCTGCAACAAGCAGCCTCTCCCAGGAGTTTAAAAAAAATTCAAACTCACAGAAGCTCCACCCACTGCAACAAGCAGCCTCTCCCAGGAGTTTAAAAAAAATTCAAACTCACAGAAGCTCCACCCACTGCAACAAGCAGCCTCTCCCAGGAGTTTAAAAAAATTCAAACTCACAGAAGCTCCACCCTCTGCAACAAGCAGCCTCTCCCAGGAGTTTAAAAAAATTCAAACTCACAGAAGCTCCACCCTCTGCAACAAGCAGCCTCTCCCAGGAGTTTAAAAAAATTCAAACTCACAGAAGCTCCACCCTCTGCAACAAGCTGACAGAAACAATTCTGACAGAAACAATTAACGAGGTGTCCAGCAACTCCATTGATGTAAGTTTACTGGATGAATTTCAATCTGTGAGTACCGAGGACGTGGACAAGCTACTTGGTAGAGTGAGGAAGACGACCTGCCCTCTCGATCCTTGCCCTTCATGGCTGGCCATCCGGGGTGGGGGGTGCCTTGATGGTGTTCCTTAAGGACATCATCAATGCATCCCTCAGAGAAGGGTGTGTTCCATCTTGTTTAAAGGAAGCGGCCGTTAGGCCGCTCCTGAAAAAATCTTCCCTTGACCCCCTGGATATGAACAACTATAGGCCGGTTTCTATGTTACCATTCTTGAGCAAAGTGATCGAGAGGGCAGTTGCGCTTCAACTCCAAGTGGTCTTGGATGAAACCGATTATCTAGACCCATTTCAAACTGGCTTTAGGACGGGATTTGGATTTGAGACTGCCATGGTTGCCTTGACCGACAACCTGCGTCTAAGGATCGACAGGCATAGTGTGACCCTGTTGGTGCTTTTAGACAACTCAGCGGCTTTCGATATGATAGATCATAGCATCCTCTTGGATCGCCTGGGAGGGTTTGGAATCGGAGGCACTGCGCTCCAGTGGTTCCGGTCCTTCCTCTCGGGCAGGTCCCAGAGGGTGTTGCTCGGGGACAGCTGCTCCAGCAGAAAGGAGCTTACTTGTGGCGTTCCACAGGGCGCCATCCTGTCCCCGATGCTGTTTAACATCTATATGAAGCCACTGGGTGAGATTATTCAGAGTTATGGGGCTGGGTGTTATCAATGCATGCATGACACCCAGATCTATCTCTCCTTGTCCTGATCATCGGTCTCAAATTCTGAGAGCGTCTCTCCTCTTAATGATTGTCTTAAAGCAGTAATGGGCTGGATGAGGAAAAACAGATTGAGATTAAATCCAGACAAAACGGAGGTCCTCACGGTAGTGGCCCCAAACCCAGGAGTTGGGTTGCAACCTCCAGTCCTGGACGGGGTGACGCTCTCCGTTAAGGACTGTATTCAAAGTCTGGGGGTGCTCCTTGATGGGAAGATTGTGCTGTGTTTTTATTCCTACATTTTTAAAATGATTTTTACACTGTTTTACATTAGTGGTTGTTTTAAAATGATAGTTTAATTGTGTGGGGGTTTTTTAACAAAACTTTTGTGTTACCAGATTTTTAGCTGCAGTTTGTTTTAAACCTTGTGGTAAGTTACCTTGGGTCCTGTGTCAGGAAAAATGGTGAGAGGGAGGGTAGATTGGATGGATGTGTGGATGGATAGAAGATAGATGGATGACTCATAAGTGGTACCATCTTCACTGATGAAGGAGGCAATGAATCCATTCAACGGCACAGCAATTGTTGGTATACTGGCTTACATCCTTTTACCTGTTTTGGTATGTTTTGCTTTTTCTCTTTCTTTGTTTTGTTCTTTTTTTGTTCCAATGCAGAGCATGATATTTCTTCCCTCTCTCCAGAACAACCAAAGCCCACCCACCAGACTCACTGGAAAGTGGTTTTATGCCTGGTGGAGAGCAAGGGTGATTGCATCTGGCTACACTCCCATAACCTGAGCAAAATGATTACATCATCTGCTGAGATGCACTAGGATACTCTTGACATCTTGGTGGATGATGTAATCATTTTGTGTCTGCCTACAGGGTCTAAATAGGTTAAAGGCACCAGAACCTGTCTGATATTGGAAGCTAAGCAGGGTCAGCCTGGTCAGTACTTGGATGGAAGACAGCCAATTAATACCTGGTTGCTGCTGCTGTTGTTGTTGTGTGCCTTCAAGTAGTTTCTGACTTATGGCTACCCTAAGGCAAACCTATCACAGGGTTTTCTGAGGGATGAGAGTGAGTGACTGTGCCCAAGGTCACCCAGTGTGTTTTTATGGTTGGGTAGCGATTTGAACCCTGGTCTCCAGAGTCTTAGTCCAACACTCAAACCACTATGGCATGCTCACTCCTGAATGTGCAGTAAGCTAAATTTCAGAGGAAGAAATGTCAAAACCACCTCTGAGGATTCCTTGACTAAGAAAACCCTACAAAATTTATGGGGTTACCATAAGTCAACTGCTGGTCTGACTTCTGCCTCTACTCTACTCTCCCAGCCAGTAGACTTGTTTACAAACAGGTAAAGAAGAGGCAGGAGAAACAAAGGCCCCCGTCTCCTCAGGCAGGATGGCAAAATGATGGAAGTACTGTACTTAAGAGGCGCTATCTTCTAGCACAGACTACCATTCCACTGTTGGAAGGTTGCATCTTATGTGTTAAGAACACACAAACACTGGCAGAGCCATGTTGCTAGGTCAGAGAGATGGCTCAGTGTCTAGTCCAACATTCCTTTTCTCCCAGTGGCCAACAAATGTCTCTGGCCAGCTCTCAAACAGCCAATCTCTGCTGTTATTCTCAATGTCAACACCCTGCAACAGGTCCTATCCTGCATCCTGCCATTGAATATGAGGACTCCACTTTTGTTACGGCTGACAGCTAGCCAGAGCTTGGGAAAGTTACATTTTCAACTACAACTCCAGAATCCCCAAGCAAGCATGGCTACTGGCCATGCTCACATGGGGATTCTGGGGGGTTTAGTAAAAAAAAATGTAACTTTCCCAAGCACTATAGGTACAATGCAGTTTTCTCCTTCAATTTGTGGAATTCCTTCTTAGTGCCATCTGGCTGTGATCACCTCAGCCTGAGGGAGTGCATCTTTAGCACTGAATCTTATGCACAGTGAAAAAGTCTTTATTTTGGTTATCTTCAGTCTCCTGTAAGGGATGGGAGACCTGGACTCCTCTAGATAATGTTGGATGATGGCTCCCACTATCCCAAACCCTTGGCCCTGCTGGCTAAGACTGACGGGAACAGGAGTCAAAGAACACATGCAGAGTCACAGTTTCCATCACTCTGACTTCCATTCATCCATTTCACTGGACAATACCTTGTTCTAATCTTTTAACTGACATGAGAGGCAGAAAAATAACAGTCTCTGATCCATTTTCTCCAAAATGCATGTAACTTTATCAACCCTCAAAACTTTGTCCCCTCCCACTGTTCAAAGCATATTTATTTCTCATGCTTATATCCCAAAGAGCTCCAGGCAGTGCTCATTTATTTTCAATATTTCTATGCTCTTCTTCAGCTAAAAAGCTCCCAGAGTGGCAAACAACATTTCAATAAAATATTAAAATTAGGCAGAAATCAATTTCAAATGGGAAACAATAAACAATATCAGAGACATTGAAAACTGGTAAACCAATAAAACCAATACTGGGGCAAAAGAATAATGATCAGCTATTAAAACATTGAGAGTCACTGTGATGTAGTGGTTTGAACATCTATTACTCTGGAGACCATGGTTTGAATCCCCACTCAGCCATGGAATCCCCACTCCCCCATGGTGACTTTAGGTAAGTCACACTCTCTCAGCCTCAGAGGAAAGCAAAGGCAAACCCCCTCTGAACAAATCTTGCCAAGAAAACGCCATGGCC
This sequence comes from Gambelia wislizenii, assembly GCA_030847615.1. Lineage (NCBI taxonomy): Eukaryota > Metazoa > Chordata > Lepidosauria > Squamata > Crotaphytidae > Gambelia > Gambelia wislizenii. Next base: position 5,558,559 of record JAUMIR010000012.1, read on the forward strand.
TCAGGCTTGCCATAAGCTGGAAACAGCTTGAAGGCACACAACGGCAACAACAAATTTAAAACTTCCTATCTTCTGGGCTTCTTCAGTATAAGTTCTCAGGGCGGCTGAAAGCTACAAAGGGATAGGCTGAAGGTCGCTAAGTGACTACATGAAAGGCCTGGATAAATAAAACAAGCTTTGTCTGGAACTAAAAAGATGACAAATTTGACATCATAGGAGGATTTATGGCAAAAATGCAGGGAGCCACAACCAAGAAAGCTCTGGTCATCTCCCCTGAAAGTGTGGATACTGATAAGCGGTACTTGAATTATGAACAAAAGGCCAGGCGGGCTTGCAAAGAATTCAAATACAAACTTTCTCATCCAAGTATAAAACTCTGACCAACCCACCATACTTCTTGTTCTTGGGTAACTTCAACTCTTTTTCAACTTATGGTAACCCTAAGGTGAACCTCTCAGGGGTTTTCTTGGCAAAGTTTGTTCAGAAGAGGTTTGCCTTTGTCTTCCACTGAGGCTGAGAGAGTGTGACTTGTCCAAGGTCAACCAAAGGGTTTCCAGGGCCGAGCAGGGATTTGAACCCTGGTCTCCAGAGTTCTAGTCCACTACTTAAACACTATATGATGCTGGCTCCCAGTGCAGCATATTGTCTACCCTGAATTTAATCTGATATGAACATGCAAATAACTTAACAGATCATTCTCCTTCATCAGACGATATCACCCTTATATGTTATGGACAGTACTGTAAAGTTTCACTTTGCCAAGCATCTACTGAAGAGTTCTCTTCCATGTTAATGGAAGCTCACTTATTCCTAAATGCATTTTTAAAAAGCCATGCTGAGTTCAGCTAAAGTCCTAACTACTGTAATCTAGCCTCCTGGTTCCATGGTGGCTAACCAGATGCTCCAGTGGGAAGTCCACAGGTAGGACAAGTGTGTCAACAGTGTCCTCCCACTCATCTTCCCCAGTAACAGCTATAGTGACGCTGGAAGCATGACATACTCATCATGCCTAGAAGCTATCGATAGCCTTATCTTCCATGCATCTGTCCACTCCCCTAAACCTGCAATTATTCCAATGTTCCAAAAAAGGGACTGAGAGTGTATCTATGCAATGTACATCAGTGCACTCTCTTTCCTTGCCCTCCTTGATCCTTTTTATAACTGAAAATCATTGACAAGCCTAAATTTAATCACACGCTCACCTAGATTACAATCGTTAATCTCCCAGCCACTGATGGGTAATTTAATTAGGGCACAATTGTAATGAATTACAATCATCAATTAGCACCATCACATCAGAGTCTGAAATAAACAGAGGGGAGTCAGTAAACGGGCATTGTCTGCCTTGTTAATTATAAACAGGCTGTGTGTAAACTCTCCTTTCTTCCGCCCCATTGCGTTAATGCTTAAATCCAAGCATTTTATTATTGGGTCTACGGACACAGAACAGAAACATTCCAAGATCTCCTGTAAAGGCATTCTAGCAATACTTTGTCAAAAAAAAAAACCAGCCCCACAATATAAAAGAATATCTGAAGGTTCTGATGCAGCAGGTGTCAGAAGTACAACTACCTGAGAGATGAAAACTTCAGATTCTCAGAGTGAAAAGTCTGCTAGGATTGAAGCCATGTGATTGGGTCATCTCCTTCCTTGTTCAAAAAAGCCTTGGGGATGTCCATCTTCCCCTAACTGTGGGGTAGGACTTACCAACTACTTTGTAAAATCATAATGCCTTTGAATTTAAGAGAGACAACATGATGGAGTGGCTGATGGATCAGACTTGGAATGGGGTGCACCTAAGTTGAACCCATCCAGCCACAAGTTTTTTGGGTAAACACCTTTTCACAGGTTAACCTATCTTAGAGAGTAGATGTGAAGATGAAGGGAGGCAAGGGGTCATATATGCTTCCCAGAGAACTCCCAATTGCTTGTTTATACAGATATACAGAGTGCCTCTGGGTTTTTTTGCTGTCTGGACAGCTGGATTGGGTTTGATTCAGCCCAATCCAGTTGTCTACTTGCAAAAGTGGCCCCATCTCCCTTACCCTGCTCTGAACAGCACAGGGAAGGGGATGGCTCTTCTTCAGAGCTGCCACTGCCACCATCTCACCAGCCAAGCAGCTTCCTGCAAGACCATGGCCAATGCTGTCACTTCTGCTGAGGTCTGAATGGTGTGACAGTGTGATCAACAAGTAGAGGCAGAGCAACTCCTTCCTTGTTGATCACATGTCTGGGTGCCCATTCTGACTTCAGCAGAAGCAATGGCGATGGCCAGGCTCTCACAGGGAGATGCTTGGCCAGTGAGGGGGAGGTGGTGGCACTGGGGACAAGGGGCCGGGCCAGCGGGGCCGATGCCGTGTCAGTCTGGCTAGTCTCTGACATGGATTTGCCCTGGGTACAATGGTCACCACTGTATTAAATCAAAATGCTCCAGACTGGCACTGGATTAAGGTGCCAGTGGGAAGAGCTTTTAGGAAGCTTTCTAATACTGAATCCAACCACTGGTTCATCTAGTTCACAATTCTCAACACAGATCAGCAAGGTTCCAGAGTTTCATACAAGGAAATTCCTCAACTCTACTTGGCCATGTTAGGTAATGAACCTGGGACCAACTCCATGTATATGACATACCAAAGAGCCATATTCTCTCACCAGTTGCTGGGAAGTAATTTCCCCTGCTGCCTCAGTGGGAGGAGGCAGGGATTTTGGACATGCTCAAAAACCTCACTTCATTCTTATTCTGCTTGTTCTGAGGTCCAGCCCCAGGGTTCAAAAGAAGCCTTAGTTTCACAAGTGGCTTCAGTATAATTTCAGAATCAGTCATCAGTCTCTATATGATTAAGATGAACATAACTGACCTGCAACACAGGAATTAGTTAATTTGCCTTGGGGAAACTATAGCAGAGAAAGCCAGTGTGGGGTAATGGTTTGAGAATTAGACTAAATCTCCAGGAGATCAGGGTTCAAATCCCCACTCAGTCACAGAAACCTATTGTGTGACTTTGGGTAAGTCACACTATCACAGCCTCAGAAAAAGAAGGGTGCAACCCCCTCTGAATAAATCCTGCCAAGAAAACCCTAGGAGAACCGCACCTTAAGTCAGAGTCAACAATCACAAATCTTATGGCTGAAAGTGATGTGTAAAAATGCAGTAAAATAACATAAATGGACAATGGTTGAAAAACAGCAGATGAGCAATGGAAATACTCCTTAAAACAGTAAGGATTTTGCATTTGTACAGTAAACTATAGTGGCACTATGCTCCTGTGTCCCCCTCATGTCCCTCTCAACTGTCACTGCATACTGCATGTACTAGCACCCTTCTTGTCTGAAAATGTAACCATGAAACACCACACTCTGGTTCCAGTAATGAAAAGAACAAAGTATATGAAACGACGGATCTACTGCCAAATTACCATGATGAGCAAAATCTGAATGACTTTGGTAAAGGTTAATTATACCTCTGTAATTGTTCCAAATACTTTTCGAGTTCACCAAATGGCAGCTAAAGAGAACCTGCGGGAGACACTTTATTGAGAGTTTCAAATCCCTTTCTGATAAAGCCGATTTAAGGTTCGGTTTACTGATTCTATTATTATAATAAGGTATCATGCTGTGTGATATGGCCTCCATTCTCTCCGTCTGTAAGCAATTAGCCACTGAAAGTCCCTCTAATGCAGTCTTCCCAAATGTGGGGAGTTCCATGTGTTGGACCAGAATTCCCATAATCCCCAGTCAGCATAGCCAATGGGGAAGAATGACCTCGTGAAAAAACAACAGGAATACAAAGTCTAAAATAAACGAAGAGGTTCTTATAGGAAGCTAGTCACCACAAAGCAAAACATGCAAGCTTAGCAATGGATTTTGAGAAGTGGCTTAAGCAATGAGAAGCACTAGAAAGGAATACGTGATTAAAACCTCAGCAGCTCAAAAGTGAGCCTGTGTGCTTACATCATCACTGAAAAGACTCCTGTGCTGGATTTCCAGGCATCTTCTGCAGACTTGGTACAAAGTGAAACAACATCTATCAACTACAATTGGTTACTTGAAACTACCAAGACTAATAAAGAATGGAAGTTTACAAAGAGAGAATTCAGAAATAGTGGCAAATATTTGTCAAAATTATGGCTCAGGCATGACACTACTCCTGCTCCCATTCATTTCCATGGGGATAGTCCAGGACACCCCATGAATTCTGGGCACCACAATTCAAAAAGGATATTGACAGAGAAGGGCGACTAAAATGGTGAAAGGTCTGGAAACCATGCCTTATGAGGAGAGACTTAGGGAGCTAGGTATGTTTAGCCTGGAAAAAAGACAGTTAAGGGGCGATATGATAGCCCTGTTTAAGTATCTGAAGGGGTGTCATGTTGAGGATGGAGTAAGCTTGTTTTCTGCTGCTCCAGAGACTGGAACACGGAGCAATGGATGCAAGCTCCAGGAACAGAGATTCCACCTCAACATTAGGAGGAACTTTTTGACAGTAAGAGCTGTTCGGCAGTGGAACACACCCCCTCGGAGCATGGTGGGATCTCCTTCCTTGGAGGTCTTTAAACAGAGGCTGGATTGCCATCTGTCGGGGATGCTTTGATCAAGATTTCCTGCGTGGCAGGGGGTTGGACTGGATGGCCCTCGTGGTCTCTTTCAACTTTGCAATTCTATGATTCTATGAAATTTCCAGTGGATCAAGCCCCACTGGTTGGATCTGTCCCTCCTTCTCCTCCAACCATGCTCTAAAAAGGGTCAGCTGCTACACAGTGCCTGATGGTGATATTTATTTATCAAACAATTTCATAAGATCACTTTTCTGCCCATCAGGATTCTCCCAAGTCATGTGTCATAAAACTGTAGCATAAAACCAGGACAAAACAAGACATTCTTTGAAAAATTGACTCAACAAACAATTTAGAAGTCAAAGGCTTGACAAAATAATACCAGCTTAACTACACACTGGAATCTCTGTAAGAATGGACCCAGCCTGATTTCTCTTGAGAGGAATTTCACAACTGAGGGTCCACCCCATCTCATGTACTCACTAACCAATTCAATTGTCTATTTGCAATCACTAGATCATGAAATCCTTAGATTAAAAGAAGACACATTTGATAGAAAAGAATACACTGCACAATAACATGTCTAAATATTAAAACAGCTTTAAAAATTCAGTTATGAATTAAATATAGTTAAAATTGTTCTGTCATCTGTGATCTAGTAAGAATTACAAATTTAAAAACTTAGCTACTTGCTTTGTAAACCTCTTTTGGGAAACTTTGAGCAAAATACATAGTTAAGAGAGACTCAGGGGAGAACCCTAGGAAAAGCTGAGTAATTTGGAATATTACGTCTTTCTTAGCCCTTTGATAGTAATCATAATGAAAGAATACATGTAAGAGAGATTCAACTTCAATCTTGTTACAGGGGCAACATCAGTTGTTCAATGGGGTTCTAGTGTATCTTCCAGCTAATAAATTAAAAGGAAGAACACTGAACCCTGACAAGGAGAAAGTCTTCCTACATTTGGGGTGGGTGGGGAATAGTTAACCAAATAGGGCATTCCTTCTTTATAAAGAAGGTATGGTAGCCCCAGTGAGTGGGGGAAACGTGGTCTCTGTGCTGCTTCTTAAAGGTCTATAGACAAAAGCCTTTGGCTAAAGATTTGACAGTGTGGAAGTCCATAAATAACAGGCAGAAAATAAACCTACAGAGGTAATTTTATGTATCACAACTTTTGTCCAGGGTGATTTAAAGGAATCTAGCATTGTCTTGGACACCAGAGAGTTGGGTGGTACTCACTAACTTATAACAATTTAGGATAGTTTGTGACATGGAGCAGGGACACACTTACAATCTCAATTTCAGGAAGCAAGGAGATCTTGTAGCACCTTTGAGACTAATTAAGAGAAAGAAGTTGTAGCATAAGCTTTGATAGACTTGGTCTACTTCCTCACATGCATGGAGAAGTAGTAGACCAAATCTACAAAACCGTACACTACAACTTCCTTCTCACAGTTAAGTCTCATAGATACTATAAGATCCCCTTAGTTATGTCTTTGGAATCTCAATTTCAGGCAAGCTCATATGGGAGGAGGTGATCTTTCAGACAGCCCAGCCCTAAACCATGACAGAGTCACTTCTGCACATTTTTCTAGATTTAATATATTGATACTTGCAAGAAATGGTTGGCTGGTCAACCCTACAAGCTACTAGTCAAGAAGCTGTCACCCATGTCTGATGCACTCTTAATGTTCCATGTTTCCTCATCCAATGGCATGTATATACATGCACACAAATAAATACTAAAGAAGCCAAGCTGGAGAACCAACAGCAGAGAAAGATAGGAGCAACAGTGATTCAAAAGAAAACAACCAGAAACTAAAATGACTAGCTAGAGAACTTTGTGTGTAGCTATATGGGGCCTGCAGGCTGTTATGGTATCATTCTAGCATTTGAATTAACAAAATTTAATTCTATCAAACTTTAGGAAACATTAGGGCTGCAAAAATGTACATGCTTGGTCTGTGAAGAAGTCATTTTTCTGACAGCATTTTGTGCATTTTTAATCTCTCTGTGGCCACACTTATCCTCTTGCTTTTCCTTGCTTCAGCAACACCACGCAAGAAAAATTCAGAAAATTATAGCTCAGAACAACATAATTTGATTGCAATAGCTCAGATGTATGTGGGAGACCTGAATCTGAGTAGATTACTCATTGAAAAGTGTTACTTGATATAATGAATTCATTTGCAGAAGTTCTCTACAACATTATGCTGATTTTTCAACACGTTTTTAATTTCTGGGAGCAAGTATTTTCTACACATTGTGTCTGCTGGAAAGCAGGAGTGAGTTGGGCTTTCACCAAAAGTGTGAAAGGTGCAGTGTTCTCTGCGGCTTGCAAAATCAAGAATATTAGAAGCAAGTTCCACCCATGCTAAATAAATTTTTGAGGAAATAAACAGTCTGTCCAGCTGCCTAACTTTGAGAATAACTAAGGAGAAAAAATAGCTGACTCTTGAAGTAGAGGTTTGGCATGCAAATAGTCCTTAATGAGCTGAATATATTTGGTTTGGAAAATTGGGTTCAAAACAGCCAAGTCTGAACGTGAGCAGGACCATATGCAAGAGAAAAAATTCTATTAGGCTGTTAGCTGTGCAATTAGAAGAGGAAGTAGTGAGCGCAAGCCGTTAACGGCAGAGCTAAAACCCACAGGCCCATTAGCTCGGGAGCAAGTGTCTGCTGATTAGGCTCAACAGAAGGAAGCTGACAAGATCTGCCAATAAAGCTTGCTAAGCTGCTCACAAGGTTGGTGTACCTTGGAAGCTCTGCAAAGCGATTAGCTCTGGGAAGGAGGAGGCAGAGGCTAATGATGCAAACTGTTCACTCTGGAAGTGCTCATGCTGCACAGATGGGTGCAGCTCTGGACTCCATCATGGAGCCTTCCCAGATCAGACAAACATCTCCCTGATACCAACGGTTGCTTCCAAAATCCTTCTAACTGAACTTTGGGCCATCCCCTTCCAAAATCACTTAAAGCCACCGTCCAACTGCTTGGCCAGCCCTGGTTGTATCCACTGCAAGACTGTCCATCCCCCAACAACTTGAAGAACGTCACTGAGACATGTCCCAATGTATCTATTTGTCAGCACCAAGCAGTGGATGCAGACTATTCAACTGTCTTTAGATATCTACAGAGGAGTAGCAGAAGTCCCATTGGCATCAGTTGATATCATTCATATTCCTGCAGGAATAATGGAGAGGGACTCTTAACAATGAGCAAGGAGTGGACTCTGGAATTCTACATTACCTCCTCTTAGCCCCCATTCACACCTCAGCAAATCCAATCCTCCTACCATAATCATAGTTACAAATTATGCTGCTGGCAATTTTAACTGCATTAAAAAAAAAAGCTAACTCAAATTGTAACCTGGCCTTAGCTTCACTTAGTCTAATGTTGCAGTTAAGGGTGGAGGTGGGAATTTGTTCTGGGAAGGAGCAGGAAATGTGGGCAACTTTCAGGTCTCTTTAGTTCTGTTTAACCAAAGCCTTCCCTTTTAAATGTGGAGCAGATCACCCCAGAGGCTCAAATGATAAGACCACAGGCCCTTTCCGCATGTTTGGAACTGTGTATTTTGTTGTTGTTGTTATGTTCCTTCAAGTTGCGTCCAACTTACAGTGACCCTAAGGTGAAACCATCACTGGGTTTTCTTGGTAAGAGAGGGTTGGTCTTTGCCCTCCTCTGAGGCCGAGAGAGTGTGACTTGCCCAAGGTCACCCAGTGGGTTTCCAGTGCCAAGCAGGGATTCAAACCCTGGTCCCCTAGTGCCCTAGTCCAACACTCAAACCATTACACTGCACTGCCTCTCTGTATATTATCATACTCCATATTTATATTTGTAAACCCATGTATGTTTGCATACATTGTTTTCAAATGTGAAGCAGCAGCAAAATAAAATAAAATAAAACTCCACATTGCTCTTTTCATACAAATTAAAATTGATGTGGTGCTGAATTAAAATACCATGCTCTCAAGGTGAAGACCCACTGTGCTAAATGTCTGCCTGGAGTAAACTTCAACACCACCATTACAGTTTGCCAGAAACAGGTTTCTCATAAGGGCTGTTGACAGTTCCTAAGCTGCTGCAACAAGAATGTAACATCTCCTTCGGTTCCCACTAGGTCTTCTAATTTGATCCTGTCCTCAATAAAGGCAAAACAGAAGCAATGGAAAGTAACCATGTGAAATATTAAAGTTTCTTTGAGAAACTCCTCCACTTCTCTGGCTGCTCTTCCACTGCTTAGAGCCATAAATCTTCCAGTCATGGGAGCTCACTACCAAGGAACTTATTACTTTGATTCGCCTAGCTGCTAGAAGTTGGGGATATATTAACAATCCATCAGAAACAACATCAATACCAGTCCGAGAGAACCCAAAGGACAGCACATATGTGCTCAAGCGCTGTGATTATAAACACAGTGCAGTAAGTACTGGCTGGTGCCAGGCTGCTGTGGGAAAGATGTATGTAGGAGCCCACATTCATTGGGCAGTTCTTAGCTTTCACCACACATAACCACAAATAATACCCATAACCACAAATTACTGCATCGTTACTGTTCTTATTGCTTGAAAAGTCCATAAATGGCTTCCAAAAAATAATAGCTTCAATTGATTTATCCTTTAGTTTGTTAGTTTGGCAATTTGGGCTAACTCAGTAACTTTAACAATCCATTGCTCTGTTGTTGGTACTTTAATCCATTTCTAGGTTTAGTCAAACAGCATTCTTGCTGCTGTCGTCATGTATTGGAGAACTAATCCATAGCCCCATCTATACAAAGGGGGGGAAACAGAGTGTTCTGCAGGAATGTCATATCATAGCCCCTGCAATTTGTCTTAATGGGTTTTTTGCCCCCAAAAGCTTTGCAGACCCACCAGTCAAGATGGCAGCTGTGAGTGATCCCCCTGCTTTCTATGTACCTTAATTTGCTGCCACTGAACTTTAAAAAAAATTCCTAAGTGCACTGGAGCAATAGATCGCCATTACAAAAAAAGGAAAAGAACCCAACACCCCATTTGCTCACTTCAGTGCTCATTCACTAAGGCGAAAAACCAGCACGTCAGCTTCGGGCACTTGCCTTGTTCAGCCAATCAGGTTTGTACTTCTTCTAGTATGGGAAAGCAATTCATATCGAATTGTTTGTCCCAATGGGTGGGAATGCACATTCCCCATGCTGTTTTTTAAAAAACTCCAGGGAAAGCCATTTTGGGGGCCCCTCCTTTCCAATACAGCAAAACAACGCAGATTGCCATTAGGACAGGTCATCTTCTCCTCGCATTCCATGAGGAGCATTTTTGCTTTTAAGACAACCTCCTTATTTAGTTTCTAATTCTTTATCTCTAATACCCAACAGAAACATCTCTGATGATATTGCAAAGTCTACCTTAAGAATTTTTTGAATTAGCATATATATCCTAGACCAATAACTTTTCACCTTCTTGCAAATCCACCACAGATGAAAATAGGAATCCTCCTTTTCTTGACGGCTGACTTGTTTTCTAGATTTACCCACTCCTCTGGCCTTTTTTTTCTGATTTGTCAAACAGGGCTAAATTATATATTTCTGATCAGCAGAGAGGCTAGCTGGGAGGACAGTTTTGCCATGTTTGTGCCCACCCCACGCCATTTTAGTTCCAGTACAGGCCTCTCTGGAAACAGGAAGCGAAACAGATAGAGCTCTCCATTGCTTCTTGTTGTACAAAAAAAGGCATCTCCTAAGCCCCAAATGGACCAGGTGGCAATAAAAGTGGCAAAATCCTCCCCATACTCCCTAGAGAGTATTCAGGGGCATTGGGGGGCAAAACTTGACTTTTTGGTGGAGTGTGCTGTGGAAGCCCGGCTTCCAAGGGCTCCTTGGGGGGCAGTTCAGCCCCACTAGTTGCCTGTTCTAAACAAATAAATTGAAATTGTTGGTCTCTTCCATTACAGAGCCTTCCAACATAATAATGGTTTGGTAGAAGACATATAAGTGCATGTATACATGTGTCTTGCACTGGTGGTTTATTCTGTATTATCTCTCCTGTTGCAGAAACTCCGTATCATCCGGAGTTGCCACATGCCAACATCAAACAAGATTGCTCCAGCTAACATAGCTTCCTTTCGTTCTATGCAAATCGACTCCACAACCACTTATTTGTGTTGTCTTTTATATATCACATCTCTTGAAACTCAGCGGTTTTATTTATTTTTTATGCTTAGGCTCAATGCCATGCAATTTCAAATCTGCATACATTTAAATTAATTAACATCTGCAATTAAGCCGTGGCATTTTCTTCCTCTGAGTTGGCAACAAATAATTACAAACTCTCCAGTTGTTTCCAGCTGTGTTTATGCAGAGGCAGCTTCAAATGAAAAATCCAACGAACCCTACAGGTCCAAGGATTATACTGGGAGATTCACGTCCCCTCTGCCAGTCCCCAGTTCTTTTCTTCGCTTTGTACAGAGAAACATATGCTTTTTGAGTCCATGCCCCCACCCTGGATTTCTGGTTGGATTTTTTTGAAACTGTCTTTTTGCTGTTCTTCTCTTTTCACATTAGAAGAAGTCAGAGTCTGTTTCCTGAGTGCTTGGCTTTGTGTTGTGACTAAATTGCACTTATGGCAGATTATGAACCTGCAGAGTTCATAATCACAGATAAAACTCCAAGCTTATTTGCAACATTTTTCTGTAAGCTTCCCCATGCCTTTGCCTCGTGAGAGACAATTTGGCAAAGATATTTTTGCCAAATATTAACCAGAACCACATCTGTTAGAAATTGGGGGACTCTAGCACAGCTCCTCTCAAACTATCAGGTGTAGTAGACTGGCAATTTTTGTCCTTCATGTGACAAGAGATGGGCACTGTATTTGTGCCACATTACTACTGAACTTGAATACTTTCTTGGAAACTCACCACAGCCTGATAGCCAATGGTTTGTGGATCAGCACTAGCCCATGGTCCACCAGTTTGAGTAGTACTGTTCAAGTGAGCCCCTAGTCTTTCATAACAAAGTTACTTTACTATCAAGGAAACTACTCTGGTTGAAAGATCATAGAGAACTGAAGTAGACACAGTAGGGCTAGCTATAAAAACTCTTGACCTAAGTTCTTTCCCATTCTGTGTGTGTGTGTGTGTGTGTTCAAGTCACCTGTCAACTTATGGTGATCCCATGAATTTTCATAGGATTTTCTTAGACAAGCAATGCAGAGAGGTGGTTTTGCCAGTTCCTTCCTCTGAAATATAGCCTACAGCAGCGGGCATTGGTTGGCGGTCTCCCGCCCAAGTTCTAACCAGGAATGACCCTGCTTTGCATCCAAATCAGACAGGATCTGGTGCCTCTAGTGTATTTAGGCCTCACATTCCATATGGACACCTCTAATTCCTGGAATTATATTCATATGTGGGTGGAACCAAGGTAAGAAAATGAGCTAGTTGTAAGCAATCTGGTACCTACAGGTAGAGCTAATTGTTTGTTTTTTAACAGTGCCTTGTGGCCAAAGTCTTCAGAAGAAAGCATTGCTTTGTCTGACTCATGTTAGTCCTGATTAATTTATCTTGCTGATTTCAATGAGACTAAAGTGAGATTCTTGATCAAACACATAGCGCCAAATGATACAACTTTCTCAACCCTTCAGCATCTCCTGAAGCCATGGTTTCCCAAATGATTGGTGATGAGCCTTCCGAGCTCAGTGATGCTGCCATTAGGTAACAAGATTTGTTGATCTGTGCAGCTTTACACAAGTGCAAGTTATTGAGTGGCTCATGGAAAATCATATTAATTTCAGAAATAATCTGTCAAGCCTGCCTGGCTGATTACCCCTTATTCTCCTCTGCTTACAAACAATGATTACTGTCTAATCTCTGCACTCTTGGAAAAGCTATCGAGAGTGCCCTTCATCTACTACAATTATGTTACATCTCCCTTGGAGTTAGGGCTCTTATTCACTCGAAGCGCTATCTGTGGACTCATCGCTTCAGCTAGAACACAGATGAAAATTACTACAAGAAAAACAAGCTGCATCAGCCTCAAGTTCTGGCTCCAAAGCCAGGTAAAAGGAGCCAAACCATCTTGTAGTAGCCAGAAGGCAAAAAACCCAGTGTGAATCAGAGCCAAAGTGAAACTTTTTACAACTTATACTTCCTATTTTCTGTTGGGTTTTTTTTCCTGCTCCACTGGCTGCATATCTAATTCCAGGCCAAATCTAAATCACAGGTTATTACTGTAACTTTAAAGCCCTAAATGGCTCACTTCTTAGATGATGGTCTGCACTTACATAAAGAAGGACGTATGGCAAGGAATGGGTTGCACCTTACAATGGCTGGTAAGAACATATTTGCTAGAAGTTTTTACAAACCTGATCAAGAAAGCTTTCAACTGAGTTATGTAGGGAAGGGAGAAGGTATTCCAGAGGGCAGTGGACTATGATACCAGATATTGCGACCATATTACAAGAACATACCACTGGGCAGAAAAGAACAACAAAGAAGCAGCTGGAAAAAATGGCCCATAGATTTAGCTGCCTCTACAGTAATCCACAGAAGATGTAAAGCAAACAAGAATGAACTTAAACTCAACACAGGAAGGCAACTATGGTTTTATAGGCATAATTGAAATGCAGCGAGATGCATAAAAACAGGTGTGTGAAAATTAAAGGGGACTGAAACAACAGTAACAACAAATAGGACCTACTACAGATCCTGAAGCCGAACTCATAATTTGAATGATGCCTTCCCAGAATAGGTGACAAAACATTCAAAAAGGAGAATAAGGGGGGACTTTAATCACCTTGATATTTGTTAGAAATTAATTTAAAAAAATTAAGAGTCAACAAATTATTCACTTGCTTTGCTGACAATTTCATTGTCCAGAAGGTGGAGAAGACAACAAAGAGATCAACTGTCTTGGATTTTATCCTAACCAACAGGGAAGTACTGGTCAATAGAGTGGAAGAGGAAGCCAAATGTACCCAGACATGTGCTCTGGACTTTAAGAAAAGTGATTTCAGTAAGCTTAAGGAAATACTGGGTGAGATTTCATGGTCAAAAATGTTCAAAGGGTACTTGGTTCACGATGGATGGGAATATCTTAAAGGTGAGCTACTGAACACACAGCTGAAAAAAAATTTCAATCAGAAAGAAAAGTGGGAGGTGTTTAAAGAAACCAGGATGGATGCATAAAGAACTTTCAGACAACAGAGATTTAGAAGGGAGATGAACAAGAAATGGAAGAAGATGGAAATTACTAAAGAAAAGAGCTTCCAACTAAACATTAGAAAGAATTCCTGATGGTAATTGCTGTTTGATAGGAATGACAACCTTGGGAGGGTGATGGACTCTCCTTTGTTTCAGGTTTTTAAACAGAGGTTGGATGGCCATCTCACAGGGTTCTTTAGCTGTGTATTCCTGCAATGCCTGGCAGGTGGTTGCACTAGATGGCCCTTGGGGTTACTTCCAACTCTGTGATTCTATGATTGTATCATTCTAGGACTAGGACTATATAATCTTGTCCATCCTTTAAAACCAACCAGGGAATCCCTTTCGGACATTTTCCTTCATCTAATGTATGTTTGGTTGATATGTGCAACAGGAGCTTCTCTGCAGAGATTGTGGAACTCGCTGCCTTGGGAAATCTCTCTGGTTCCCTCCCTACTTTCATTCCATTGCAATGCCATCCCATTGTCTTTTGAAGATCTTCTTCTTCTGGCAGGTATTTAACCTTGCAATAGACTAATTATTCTGACTACCATCTGGAGATTTTGTTTTACTAGCCATTCTGTTTAAATTGTTTTGGCCAAGCCTGAGATGTTGTTTCAGGGAGTCTTTGTATTGCTTTTTTGGAGTGCCCCTCTTACGCTGACCCGTGGCGAGTTCACCATAGAGTACTATTTTTGGGAGGCGATGGTCCTCCATCCTAGAAATGTGCCCTGCCCAGTGCAGCTGTGTTCTCAATATCATGGCCTCAATGCTGGTGATCCCTGCTTGCTCAAGGACAGCAACATTCATCACATAGTCAGTCCAGTGTATATTTAGGATTGTGCATATATAGCGCTGATGAAAGCGTTCGAGAAGTCGTAGGTGGTGGTGATAGGTGACCCATGTTTCAGACCCATAAAGGAGAATAGACAGTACAATGGCTCTATACACACTGATTTTTGTGCTTCACCTCAGGCGTTTATTACTCCAGACTCTTTTGTGAAGTCTTCCAAATGCACTATATGCCTTTGCTAATCTGTGATCGATCTCTTTGTCAATCTTGGCATCTGAGGAGACGATGTTTCCCAGGTAGGTGAACTGCTGAATGGACTTAAGCACAGAGTTGCCGACGGCAATGTGGGGATGGTGGTGTTCGTCCTGTGGTGCAGGCTGGTAAAGAACTTCCGTTTTCTTCAGGTTGACTTCCAGCCCAAACAGCTCTGCAGCTGTTGCGAAACAAGGGCAGCTGTATCAGCGAAGAGCAGCTCACGGACTAGATAGTTTAGAGTCTTAATGTGAGCCCTCAGACGGTTTAAGTTAAACAAGCTACCATCAGTACGGTAACGTATATAGATGCCGTCGTCTTCTTCAAGCTCTACCGTAGCCCTTTGGAACATCATGCTGAAGAAGATTGTAAATAAAGTTGGAGCAAGAACACAACCTTGCTTCACTCCATTAGTTATTAGAAAGGGCTCTGAAAGAGCATCACCATATCTGACTTGACCGCGCTGGCCCTCGTGTAGTAAAATAATCATTTTAAGGAATTTGGGGGGACATCCTAGTCTTTCCAGGATCTACTACAACCTTTTCTACTTACAGTGTCAAAGGCTTTGGTGAGGTCGACAAATGTGACATAGAGACCCTTGTTCTGCTCCCTAAATTTTTCTTGCAGTTGTCTAAGGGCAAATACCATATCTGTAGTACTCCTATTGGCTCTGAAATTGTACAAATGCTTTAAAAACAGTTTGTTTTTCATTTGAATTGTTACCTGCCTTATGCACGTTTTCAAAAATGGAAAGGTGGGACACAACTCTCTCCGGATATATGCATCATTTCCCTTCATATTCAGCGGACTCAAAAAAGAAATCAAAATTCTTTGCTTGCAACCCTCTAATCTCCAACTCTGAGAAAGAGAGATGGATCGATGCCAGATGTCTCAAACCACATTTTTACAAGGTTGTAACTGTGCTTCATCTACCACATTTGTGTGTGTGTATGCCTTCAAGTTGCCTGTCAACTTATGGCAACTCCATTAATTCCACAGTGTTATCTTAGGCAAGGAATACTGAGAGGTGGTTTTGCCAGTTCCTTCCTCTGAAATATAGCCTCCAGCACCTGGTAATAATAATAATAATAAAATTTTATTTCTATCCCGCCCCTCTGCAATGCAATCGGGGCAGCTTACAATATAAAAACTCCATAGACACAGTACCCTAGCCCACCCACCCCTTAAAATAATATTAAATTATAAAAGATTAAAAACATACAGTAATTAAAAATATATAAATTAGAAAGAAAAAAATTAAAACATACAATAGTTAAAAAAATCTGATTGCAGCTCAGAAAGGATAGCTGAGTCTTGGGCCGGGATAGTTATTCAGGAAAGGCCTGCCGGAAAAGATCCGTCTTGACAGCTTTTTTAAAGCCGTCTAAGGTGGTAATAAGACGGATCTCGTCTGGCAGGCCATCCCATAATCTGGGAGCGGTAGCAGAGAAGGCCCTCTGGGAGGTCACTGACAGCCTTGTTTTCATAGGCTGTAACAGATTCCTCCCAGAGGACCGAAGTGCGCGGGAAGGGTCGTACAGAAGGAGGCGGTCTCGGAGATAAGTTGGACCCAAGCCATGTAGGGTATTCATTGGTAGTCTCCCATCCAAGTACTAACCATGGTTAGCTTCCAAGATCAGATGAAATCTGGTGCTTTTAGGTTAATCAAAATGCTGGTTTGTCTTGTGGGAAATGGTCTCGGGAACTTCACAGCCAAAGCATAAGAGGTAAGCACATCACTTTACTTAATGTGGGGAAATTCTGCATGGGAGTGATGTGCTCAGTTTCAAGCAACAAAGATCTCAAGGAGGATGCATGTGGTCAGATTTCAAATGAGTCAAGAGACGTACAAAGGTGATAAAGGGTCTAGAAGAGACATCACTTGTGTGAAGGGGACAGGAATGGGATATTTTAGCTATTTTCTTTGATTTAGAAAGTTGTCTAAAATAAGAGGGATGCAGAGTCACCATATTATCCACTAAGGATATAATGTGAAGCAGTATATTAAGCTACAGGGAGATTTCAGTTGACTGTTATAAAAATTTCCTACCATTCTGTCTAAGTAACAGCATAAACTGCATGGAGGAGGGTGGAATTTTCACCCCTGGAAACATTGAAGAAAAGACTGAAAGGGTGTTTTTAAGGGTAATTTCACCGACAGACAATCTGACCTTAAGTATTTACTCCTGGAACAGTAATTTTACCATGTGGCTATGCACTTAACAGAAGTATTTCCTGCACTATATGAAAACTACAGGGGAAACCCCTTCATGGTGAGTTTTCTAGAGGTGGGAGAAGTGACTTCAGTCTTTTTACCCTATGGATGCAACTTATTTAGACTAACCAAATCTGTTTCCCAGAATTCAGCACAATGCCAGCTCTTGAACTGGCATAGGAAGAATTCAGCTTACATACAAACAGAGGCCTGAATCATCCAGCTCCTGACAACTGTATTATATACATATACCCACGAACCCAACCCATAACAACTAAATAAATAACCTGGCTGTTTCAATCAAGAATGAGAGTTCAGGCAAAACTCATTCCATTAGTTCAGCGCCTATTCCAAGCACACATTTCCTAGACACTTCACTGCAGCCCTTACTCTTAACTGACTAGGATAGCGGAAGTATGGTGCAGATTAAAAATGTAAAAGAACCAAGAACAGTGAATAACAACAGCTCATAATCAATTTGCTTCAGCTACTTAATAAGAATACAGTGGAGACCAATGCTATGGTCAGCCTCTATCACCATCACAAGTTAGGAGGTAGGAGGAGTTTTAAATTCAAGTAGCACAGAGAGCGAGTAGAAATGTAACAAATAATGTGGAAAAATTAAACAGGTCATGAAAAAAAGATTTGAACTACTGACAGATATGAACACAGTCTAAACAGCTAATCATTCATTTGCGAAGAAAAACCAGAGAGAAAGAAAGAGAGAGAGATCCCAAAGCAGAGTTGTTATCCAAGGAGGTGGGAGTGCGTGGGGAGCCAACCAGTAATGCCAAAATTTCAGTTATTAATTGGCGGAATTATTAGCTCAAATGGCGGCCTGCAAGAGGTTGGGTAACTTTCTGGACCTTGTGCACCTGTGTATACCAGTACAAACTGCAGAGGCCTCCAGATAAAGTGAAATAAATGGTTTTTACTGGAAAATTACACAGAAAGAATTCATACACACAACGCATGAAACACACAAGACTAGCGAAGAATTTAAGGCAGAAAGGTTGGACAGAGGAATATATTCAGGAATAGGGTAATAGTTACCAGTCCTGAAGAGAGGAGAGAAGTACTCAGACAAAAGTCTGAGGGTGGCACTGACAGAAAGAGTGGTTGGGTGTTGTCCACAGTGGCACACTTTGCTATTGTCTGGGGACTAATATTTATACCGTATTTCATATCCTGAAGGGATATTTGGGCTTAGAACAAAGCTTAGATGGGTTTCCCAGCATTTAAACAAAGGAAACTAAAACTCTGCTGATTGCTGTTAATGGCTGAGAGTTAAGAATTGATGAGTTTATGACAACCTCGTATTGTAGGACAGGGAGGAGCGATGTGGAATATTTCCTGGGGAGAAGGGTTGTTTTGTTCACTTGTTTGTTTGTGATGTGTGATTCATTGCTGAGGGTGCCAAGAGGGGATTAGCACAAACAGTAGTATCCTGTATCCGTTGATTCACAAACCACTGATTCTCACTGATTATCTGCAGTTGGTGATGGCGGGGGGGGGGAGGGAGGATCTTGCCTCTCCCGTCCTTCGTCTGGGAGTGCTCCTGTCGCCACCGCAGCGATCACAGGGGTGAAGGGGGGAGGGATCTCATCTCTCCCGTCCCTTCCCCTGGGAGGGCTCCTGTCACCATAGTAGCTATCGCGGGAGCAAAAGGGGAAGGGAGGGGGAAGGGATCTCACCTCTCCCATCCCTTCCCCTAAGAGGGCTCCTTTCGCCACTGTGGCGATTGTGGGGGCGAAGGGAGGGGGAGGAGGGATCTTGCCTCTCCTGTCTCCTCCCCTGGAAGGGCTTCTGGTCGCCGTCGCAGCAATCACGAGGGGGGGGTGAGGGGGAAGAGGGATCTCGCCTCTCCCATCCCCTGCGAAGACTCCAGTGGCAGCGGTGGAGTGGTGGTGGGTGGCGTTTGCTATTATCCATGGATTTCATTATCCGTGGTAGGTCCTACTGTACCACCTTAATACCGTTGTATACTAGGGGCTTTTCTGAATCCCATCTTGGGTGTGTCTACTAGTATTTTTCCACAACACTTTCCTTAGTCCTTGTGACCTCCATTTGACCTCACCTTTGGTCTACCCTGATCTACTAAACTCCATGAAGCATCTCAATATTGACAATTATGAGATATTATAGAGAGCGGGTGTAGGGCCTGGTAACAGAATATTTACTCCTTATTTGAAAATCAGGAAAGAGAAGACAGGATCCAATGGTGAACTTCCATTGGATCTCACTTCTTCTTCCAGAACCACCAGTCTGCCCCTTCTTCCCACAGTTCTGCATGTATCTTAAAAATGTGCTGTGGAGGACTGGGACCCCTTTGGAACAGGTTCTAGGCACCAATGAGTACTGCAGCAGGAGGGAGAGGGAAGGAAATTCCTCTCTCAACATACAGCATTGGATCTTGGCCAGAGACATAATGGGCACCATGGAGCTTAATAAATATTGGGTAAATGGTATAGTCATTTTGGATCAAGAGTCAAAGCCAGTTAGTATTACAATAAAGAATAATTTATCAAGGAAGTGTGAAGCAAACCTCAGTGCAATGGATTCAGGCCAAAAGGGAAAAAAATAAGTATAAAAAATGGAAGACATTAGACAGAAAAGTCTTGGCTAGTTTGAAAAAAATACTTATGATTTTTGACAAGACATAATCAATATTTCCTTTTAATTTTTCTTTTTACATTTTCAGCCTCAGAGTTGGCAGCAGAAATAAAAAGATTTCTCTGTTTCAAGAGTCTGCCCTTCCATTTTTTTTTTTAAATCACAATTCAGGTTTTAATTACAGAACAGCACATAAAACAACCAGGATGCTCATCTTCCATTCATCACTACCTATCTGATAGATAATTAAGGCTGCAAGACAATTGTTTAAAGGAAATGGCTAAGACTCAATAGTCTTCGCACTGAGGAAAGGCTGAAATTAAAAATACATCATGTGACACAACTGTTTTATGTGTTACTGTCTACCTACCTACCTAGATACTAATCTTTGATCTGTTTTCATCTTTGTTGTGAGCCATCCCAAGGACATACGTATAGGAATGGGATATACATATTTTAAGTATATCCCTCCGTAAAAAGTTGGTGCTTTCCATGGTGGTAGAATTCAAAGACATAGTCATGTTTGTCTGGATCAGTATGCAAAATGATCTTGTAGCACCTCTGAAACTAATTGAGAGAAAGAAGTTGGTAGCATAAGCTTTCATAGGCTTGAGTGTACTTCATCAGATGCATGGAGTGAAGTCCCTAGGAACAGACCTTTATAGCTATGTAGATTGTATGTGTGAATACAGATTGTATGTGTGAATAGCAATAGAAATACAAAACTTGTAGGTATTGTGATGAGGTGACAAGTGCAGTTTTTTGTGGGTCAAACAGAAACAATGGTTTCGTGGCACACTACATATATCATAACACTAGTTAACACCCCAACAATCTAGCCCAGTTTATCACATCTCCTTGGTGATTCCCAGCCAGCATCACACTACATTCCAATACAGTACGACACCCATATCCACTAATTCATTATCCACTGATTCAATTATCCATGGGACACAAAACAGCACACCTACCATAGAGTCTTCCTAGAAAATGTATCCTCTCTAGCCATTTTCTAGGTCCTCCAAGACAACTCTATGATATTTTAAACCAGAAGTCCCATTATTTTCAATGGCATTCACTATTATCCATGGTTTTCAGTATCCATGAGTCCCCCAAACTAATCCCCAGTGGATAAGGAGGTCCTATTGTAACTCCCTCCACCATTCATATGGTTATATACTCACCTTGGCTTTAAACAACATTTTTCTTCATGCCTTTGTTCCCCAATAACTATGACTATTGTAAAAACTGAACTTGTCACCTCATCACCATACCCACAAGTTTTGCAATTATATTGATATTCACACATGCAACCTGCTCATTCATAGTTATAAAGGTCTGTTCCCAAGCACTTCACTCCATGCATCTGATAGCTTGTAGAATAAGTAGAAAGCTTATGCTACCAACTTCTTTCTCACAGTTAGTCTCAAAGGTGTTCCAAGATTCCTCTGCACATCAGTAAAAAGTTTGTTCGAAATGAACCACTCAGATCTGTTGTCCTATAATTACTCCTGGCTGTAAGAGCAGAAAGTGAGGGGGGAAGGGACACGAACCAGACAAAAAACAGATGGGAGAAGATGTGAAGTCAAAGGCTTTCACGGCCGGCATCCACAGATTTTCTTTGGTTTTTTTCTGGGCTGTGAGACGGTGTTCTGGATGAGTTTACTTCTGACATTTCGCCTGCATCTGTGGTTGGCATCCTCGGAGAATGGTTGGGTAGGTGTGTGTGTGGAGTTTATGTGTTGTGAACCCCTGTAGGGGAGTATATGTAAATTTGTGTAATTGAATGGTTAGTTTCCGGGTATAGAAATGCAAGGCTCGTTAGTGTCTGTTTGGCTAATGGTTGATTGATGGGCCATTATCTGCTGGGAATCCCCCTGTTCCCAGGTGGAATTCCTTTGTAAGTGTTGAGTTTTGATTCTATTGTATTGCAAAACTGGGAGCCAGATTTTGTTTACTTTTAAGGTTTCTTCTTTCCTGTTGAAGCTGTCCAGGTGTTTGTGGATTTCAATAGCTTCTCTCTGCATTCTGACATGATAGTTGTTGGCCTGGTCTAGAATTTCTGTGTTTTCAAATAGCATTTTGTGCCCAGGTTGGCTTATAACATGTTCTGCTACTGCTGAGTTTTCTGGCTGGCCCAGTCTGCAGTGTCTCTCATGTTCCTTGATTCTCTGAGGATGCCAGCCACAGATGCAGGCGAAACATCAGAAAGAAACTATTCCAGAACACGGCCTCAGAGCTCAGAAAAAAAACCCAAGAAAGATGGGAGAAGCTTAGGGAAATGACCTGATCAATCCAAGGATGAACTGGCCCATTTCAACTAATGATGGCTTTATGATCTAATGAGTAATGTCTTCCTGAACAAACACAGACTTCCTAGATTATAAAGAAGGGAGGAATATTAATATCCTTTCTTGATTGTGCAAATCAAGTCATTTGGATGCCTCTTTACAATATCAATTACTAAGTTAATCAAGGCTAAGACAGTGCCATGGAATCAGAGGAGTTGAATGGCAGATGATATTTGGAATGGATGAATCAAGCACAGAGCAGACTGAACACAGTTATTTACTTACGTTGCCTAGTTTTAAATGAAATGCAACTATCCAGGAAGAAAACCTGAGGGAGTCACTGTGGGCAGCTCCGTGGAAACAATTGTTCGCTATGCAGACTGAGTTGCTTTAAAACAACAACAGCAAAATAAATAGGAGCCAAAGGGTCCACCTCTCCATGTATCACAGTTTAAAATTAGCTGGATGTTCCAATAAATGACATCTCTGCCTTTCAATAACTGAACTGCAACACGGATTTCTACTCCAGGAAACAAAGGGAAACATATTAAGCCTGTAGAACGTTTATGCCCTCATGTCAATTGCTATGTGAAAAAGTGGAAATTGGCTATATTTAAATCAGTGTTTACACCTATGTCATTTCCTGTTCTGAAATTCATAACTGAGTGGCGCCTGGATCTAATAATTGCTAAATGTTATGAAATGTCAGTACTATTAATCATAAATTTCATACCATTTTCTATATTTGTGGAGGTTGTATTTTCAATGATTCCTTACATAGCACTATTCATGGGCAAAACGGTCTAAAATAATCCTCATTTGTCATATATTTTTTAAAATCACCTTGTGAGGTAGATGAAATATACCTAATTTACAGACTGAAAACTGTGGATGAAATAAAGCAGCGTGCTCAAATAATACTCAAGTAAGAATATGGGAAAGCCATATAGGAACTCAGCTGCCGATCATATTTTATTATATGCTAACCAGTTCCAGCCAATTACTCCAGGTGTAGGTTGCCTAGTGGCCACCAGATGTTTTAAACTACAACTCCAATATACCTGAGCCAGCATGGCCAATGGTCAGCTACAGTTCAACACATCCAGTGGGTACCCATTTTCATTCACTTGGGTGGGGGTGTTTAGGGATTTTTATCTGTATTGTATTTTAATTTTTGTAAGCCGCCCCCATTGTTTAACAGAGGGGCGGGGTATAAATAATTTATTATTATTATTATTATTATTATTGTTACTTGCCATTGAGTTGGCTTCGACTGAATATCGCTGGGGACCTACTGTTATTGCCAAAAGTAGGTATGTGTTTTTATCAAATGTTTTAATTGTTGTTTTAATTTGTAATTGATTTAATAACTTTTTAAGGGGGTATGGTTTTTTAATGTTGCGAACCGCCCTGATTGGATTACCAAAGGGCAGTATATAAATAAATTTTATTATTATTATTATTCGACTTAATGTTGACCTTATGAATGAGAGGCCTCTGAGAGATTCTGTTTTTAACATCTCTGCTCAGGTTTTGCAAACTTGGGGTAACTATGGCTCTTGGCTGATTTCACTCATATCATTCATATAGTGCATATATAACAACCACTTCCAGGAACATATTTAATACTAACCCTTAAATTTATGGCATTAGGGCAATTTTAGGGAGAGCGAGATTACTAGTGGGCAGAACTGGTAAATCAAGTAAGGGCGGCTTGTGTGTATGAAAGACGGGGGTGGGGGGGACAGGTGAAGGAGAGACAGAAACTAAGCCATGTGAAACAGCAAAATGATAAGCAAAAGCAAGTACAGCACTATTTTGATTGTTTTACATTATGTGTGATTTATACTTGAATCTATATGCCACCGTGAATGGAAAGACTTTAATAGAAAGACCCTATATGAGCCTGCCTCCATCTTAAGATCTGCAGAAGACATTTTTGTCTCAGTCCCAGCACCCTCACAGGCACACTCGGTGGAGACACAGGAGAGAGCCTTCTCAGTGGCTGGCCCCAGGCTGTGGAACTCCCTCCCACTGGAGTCTGGTTATCTCCCTCTCTATTTTCTTTCCACCAGCAGGCAAGGAACTTTTCATTTAGGGAGGCCTTTGACTGTTAACCTGTAGTAGCAAAAGGAGCTTTTAACAGGGTGTGTTGTTCTTGTATTTTTTAAAATGTTTTAAACATATTTTAACTTCATGATGTTTAATAGAACTGTTTAACTGTGTTTCGACTTTTATACCAATAGCATTTTTAAGCTGTAGTTTAACTTGCTGCAAACCTCCTTGAGACCTATCCTGGGAGAAGGGAGGGATATAAATTAAATAAATGGATAAATGAATAAATATTGGTTGGATTTCATCTAAAGAGGGGTATAAATGTTGAAAGGAACAAGACCTTCTCACACTATCCCTTCTGTTATACTAGAGTAAGGGCCACAGCTCTGGGTTTTTTTTATGCAGATATTCCTAGATTGAGTCCTCAGCACCTCCCACTGGAAGGGCCAGAGAGACATTTATGACAGTGTTGGACACAATGGACAAACAGTCTGACCGGGCAGAAGGCAGCTTCTTACACTCCGACTGCTGCTCAGTATAGAGCAGGTATAGGCAGATTGGTAGGTCCATGGGCAATCTGGACCAGCAAGTATGGTTCTTGGAATGCAATAAGCCAGTGGAGGTCATGAGAGAACGTGCGGTCAGGGAGGGGGAGGAAGAAAAAGAAACTCACATTTCTACATGCAATCATTTTTTTAAATGATGATATTTGTTGTTTCCAACTTATGGCAACTCTGGTCTCCAGAGTTGTAGTCCAATGCTCAAACCACTACACCACGCTGGCTCTTGGAAGATGATATACATTCATCAATTTCACATTTGCTTCAATTTATTAACTTTCCAGAACTGAGACTTTGAAGGAACTGGGGATTTCTCAGTAAGAAAGAAAGACGTAAGAGACAAGCCCATGATGATTTGGTGGCTAAGGGGGCAAGGAGGAGGGTTAAGGATACAGCATGTATGGGGAACCCCATTCCTCTCAGACAGCAGAATTCAGTAAGTCCTAGTGATAGAGAATGAAACAGGGTGAAGAGCACCTAAGGGCACCTTTGGCTAGCAATGGTCACTGAACCTTTGCACATTTAGAAATCCCCAAGACCAGACCAAGGGGGCTTGCTGCCATAAATACATTAAAAATTATGTTGCTGGTCACCCTCTTGTGTCTTATTATGACAGGGATAGGAGCACAACAAAAACACCAGAAATTATAAAGATTCAACTCATATGGTTTTTAAATTTTTTTATTATTTATTTATTTATACCCCGCTCTTCAGCATGTACATTTTTAATGCCCATCTACTACCTTCCTTTTAAGAAACTCATGTATGCCACAGGGAACAGATCCTGCAGAAATCAGTCTGTTCTGGAAGCCAGGAATTATTAGTAGCCCAACCAGCTGCAGAAGCATTTCTGTGACTTTCTTCCCACAGTGTGGACAGAAACTCTTTCTTTGACCTCTTTGCTTCATAGCTAAAGTTGATGCCCAAGTCTGTTGTCAAGTTTGCCTCCTATGGCTAGGCTTTTCCTGGTAATGCCCATATACATATCAAAAAGAATACCACACATGGGTTGTCTCTAATTCCAGAAGTCACTGGCATTTGCCAAAATTATTGCATTGAGAGCCTAATCCTATATAGATATGCCTAAATCCACTGGAATGTGCATTTGCCAGTTCTCTCTTTCCCAATCTCTCTGTCAGCTGTGGAAAATGATTTCAAGTATGACCACTCACAAATATTTAATTACAGCAGTTTAAAAAATTAAATTCTTAAAGCAAAGGGTGAGCAAAGGCACAAAGAAAATGTAATTATGAAGGTGAGGTATCACTAATTAAGGCTGACTCTTGATTTGCATATAAAACAAAATTTAAAGCTCGTTTGTTCAGTGTCGAAAAAGCAATTTAATTTACCAGCAACAGCACTTAGTACTTTGAGATCAGCTTTCATGTTCAACCACCTTCCCAATTACTAAGGACCATAACCTACCTTAGGGGTAGGTAAGGAGGACACCTGATTTTATAGGAAAGGGAATCTAATCAAGTAAATCCAAACCCAAGCAGACGTGGCAGAGCTCAAAATGGAGGCAGGGCTGCTATCTCAAATCTTCCATGCAGTTTCTTGCTTCTCACTTGTCACAGAAGCACCATAGGGCAGGACAGTTTAATGATCCTCATATTGCAGATGTGAGAGGCAAGGTACTATAGTGGTTTGAGTGTTGGACTAGGACACTGGGAAACCAGAGTTCGAATGCCCGCTGGGCCATGGAACCTAAAGGGTGTCCTTGGGCAAGTCCTACTTGCTCAGCCTCATTGGAAGGCAAAGGCAAGCTCCCTCTGAACAAATCTTGCAAAAAACCCAAACAAACCCACACACCTGTGATACGTTCACCTTAGGGTCGACATAAGATGGAAACAACTAGAAGGCACACAACAGCAAACTGCAGATGGGGACAAAGCAAGAGGATGAGGCTAATTAAATTAACTTACCCATAGGTCACCTAGTGAGTTTGTGGTTTGGGCAAGATTTGAATAGGAGATGTTCTAACTTGCATAGCTCACACTTCTTGCCATTGTATTAAACACCCAGCACAATGAAGTTAGCACAGAAAAATCTCCTTATTTTCGGGGTACAAACACACCAAGACATTAGCTAATACTTTCCTCTAGGAGACATATCTAAAGCAGTAATGATTTCTTTAAGGGCTGCACACAACTCCTTTGGGAACTTTTATCAGTGTTATCAGAACCCCTTCTGTTTTTCCTCAGCCTTCCCAAGGTTCTTCTTTTAAGCAACTTGTAATCTTGTTTTAAGTAAAATCTACTGATTGCTTAGTGATACAAAGAACCCCCACTGATAAGCATTGCTTTTTTAAATTTCCTCAAAGTTCCACACATGTATTTCAGCAAAGGAACCTTCAAAATTCACTCTAAGCTCTAGGATTTCTTTATTTTGTTTTTATAAATAATGTGTCTTTTAAGGGCACTTCCCTCATTTGCTAGGGCAAGATACTTTTTCCTGTGTTTGTGGTTCTGACTGTGCACACTAAGTCCTCTTTCCCAAGCACACTCCTGCAACACACACTAGCTACAGTTGCTTCATGGCTTTGCTTTTTAAAGCATCTCTGAAGAAAGGAGCAAGATGTGGATACACTGTGTTCCAGACACATAAACAATCTGGAATGGCACCAGTCTAAGTTTAAATACTAGGTGGTCAAAATACGTCTGTTGCAGCAGAATGACCTCTGCTGACCATTCACCTGTAGCAGTGAGGGAGCACAACTTAGAATAGAATAGAATCTTTATTACGGTCATAGACCAGCACAGGTAAAAAGGGGATACAGAATAAAGGTAAAAACACAGGTTTTTGTTGTTCCTGGGTTGGTGTCTGAAAGCAACAAGTTTATGTAGAATTGTCCAGTGTGCCCTTGATATTTATGCAACAGGGGTGAAATTAGGCTGAGACGTATGTCCCTGTAGTATGAGCACTGGAATAATACATGCTCTGTTGTTTCTATTTGGCCCGAATTGCAGGGGCACAGTCTGTCTGAGAGGGGGATCTTCTTGTAGCGGCCTTCAAGGACAGCTGAAGGGAGGGCACGATACCGTGCAAGAGTAAAGGCCCTTCGATGTTTAGGTACTTCAGGTGTTGCTAAGTATGCCAAAGGAGAGGCCAGATATCTATTGGAGTCACTAGCAATGAAGGTTGGAGCACTGGCTACATCCAGTTGTCGCTCTATATCTACTACCCGTTGTTTGATAGTAGCTTTCGCCCTATCATATCCCAGGCAAAGCAGAAGATCTGGAGAAAGGCCCAGCATTGAAATTTTAGTCATCACTGTCTGTTTCACCCACACTCTGGCCTCCATTTTCATAAATCCTGACTCTAGTCTCAGAGCTGCATTAGAGACACATTTTGGAGTTTGGAAAGCTGATCTTAAAAATTTGGATTGGACAAGTTCTAATGGAGCAGGGTTGGGGAAGGGTCCCAATTGGGATCCATAAAGCAGTTGAGCTACTGGTTTGGCTTCAAAGAGTTTGAGTGCTGCAGGTAAATAGTGGCCTCCTCTTGTCTTAAGAAATTTGAGAATGGCTGTTGTACTCCTCTGCGCATTGGAAGCAGCATACTCCCCATGCGCTTTCCTACTACCAGTCCTCCCAAATGCATGAAAACATGCAAAAAATATACCCACAAGCACCCCAGAACACTGTGCTGTCCCCCAAATACTTCTGTTTTCCTAAACATCCCCTCTCAAAATGGTGATAGGAAATGACATGACATCACTTCCTGATGCCATTTTGAGAGGGTCTGCAGAAGAAGGAAGGGGTATTTGGGCTTGCGGGGGGGGGGATATTGACCCCTGCCCCCCCACAGTTGCCTACCCCTGCTATAGACTCTACTACAGCAGTGGGCAAAATGCAGCCCTGGAGCTCCATGTGGCCCCTGCAAGCTGCTTTATGGCCCTTATTCCTCTAAGCTCCTTTTGCCTGCTTTCTTTTCCTTTCAAATGTGAACTGCCTCTCTTGGAAGTCTCCAGCAGCAGCCATTCACTTTTAAATATGTTTCAGCTCTCCTCCCCTACTCCAACACTGTTTAACATCAACAAGCACCCATTTTTCCAAACCAGAAGTACACTTCCACCCACTTCTGCTTTGTGTATTTTGGATGACCATGCAGCCCCCTGAGAATCTTGGAGCCAGAAAGCAGGACTCCCACAATGTCTGCAGTTGCCTACCCTCTACTAAACAACATTTCCATCAAAACACTGCACAGCCAAGCAGACATGGACAAGCAACTGGGTCATGTTACCCAGTATCAACCAATACTGTTCCTAAATGTGCTTTTGTACAGCAGCTGGTATATATCAGCTCAACCTAACAATCATATGAGAATGAAAACTGCTCCTAAGAATAGAGATTATGCATGTGGATAGTATAAAAATGCATATAAGAACACAGAAAGGTGACTTATACCAAGCCAGGGCCATCTATCCCATTGCCTTTCTAAATGGCTATACGGTTTAAAGAAGAGGAGTTCCCCAACCCTGAGGCTCAAGATCAATTTAACCAGCAATGTCAGGGACTGCAAAGCATGGGCTTTTCTACTGATCTATGCTCCTTCCCAATACCTCAAAGATTAGAAGAGTGTGCCTTCTGGCTACACATCTTGGGCTATGGAAGATAGTCTTGGAGGCTATTTTAGATTTCAAAATCTTGCTTGGAAAAAATATGAAAAGTAATCAGACAAAAGTAATCAGCAAGATGCAAAAAGTCTATACAGAGAGAGAGGGAGCACTAAAGAAATACAACTTGTCACTTCTTTGAGCATTTTTTAAAAATAACACACAATGAATTTTCAACAATACACACTGCCCTAAATCTTGCTGTTAATCCTGATTAGAGTAGACCCATGGAATCAATGGGATTTACCTATGGGTTGACTCACCATTCACCAGTTGACTAGCTAAATATACTCTAATTGGGAGTCACTAGCCATAAAGTGAATATGTCAATCAGTTGTCCTGAAAACTTGAACATTTGATATAGCCAGGATTGGCTGCAGCTTCCTGTAGAGTATACATAGGGTGACAAAGCCGGATTTGTTACTATGTCGTGTGTGCTGTAGCAGTTTCAGCGTTGACTGTTGACCAGGGTTTGAATCCCTGCTCAGCCACGGAAACCCCCATGGTAACTTTGGGCATATTACACACGCTCAACCTCACAGGAAGGCAAAGGCAAATGGCCCTCTGAACAAATCTTGCCACAAAAAACCCTGTGATATGTTCACCTTAGGGTCACCATAACTGGGAAACTACATGAAGGCACACAACAATGTGTGAAACGGCCACTCTGCCTTTATAGAACCAAGCAATTCCATAAATCAGGAGCAAAGAAACGTTGCCTCTCCAGATCTTTGGGACTATAACTTACAATCACTTTGCACTGGCCATGGTGTCAGGGGATTCAGGGAGTTGAAGTCCAAAACAGCCAGGAGACCAGTTTCCTCATCCTTTCCATAAGTTAACATTGTCTACTATGTTTCCTTGACGGGGTGTATAATATGTATGCGTACCCACTTACCAGGCCACTAACATCTCCTATCAAAATGGAGCAGGGTGATCCTGATCTATACTGCAGAGCTGGCAATAGAAGCTGTGAAGAACTCTGGTTGCTACCAACTACTCCTGTAAGAGGGTCACTTAGAGGCTGAACAGTGAGGAGTAAAGCCAACTACGCTGTGTTGGTTCAGGTTCCTCCCCGAGGAAAGAGCAACACAGGCTTGATTTCCAGATCTTTCGGCATAAACATCTTTGATTCTTCTGCAAAACAATATTTCCTCATCAAAGGGAGAAGCTCACAGAGTTTGACATTTGAAACTTTGAGCAAAAAACAAAACAAAACAAAAAGTCATTAGATTTACTTTGTCTTAGAAATCTGTAGTCATCTGATGCTTCCAGAGAGAATGAGGGTGGAGAAGGCAAGGATAGATTAATGATAGTTGATAATTAGAGTGGAAGGTTCAGCTCATCATGTCATGAACTAGTAAGAAAAGTTAATCAAGTGTTCCAGGTTCCCTAGGAGAGCAATAAGGCTGAAACTTGTCAATGGGAAGCAAGAAGAGCCAAGGGCATGACTGCTATATTACAGCCATGGTTAATTTTGCTAAGCGTTAAAGCCATTTTGAGGAAAATCCCTGGGGCAACATTTAGACCGCTAACTCCATATTTAAGGTCCTGCATTGTATTTCTGTTGATCTTATTACTTCCTAGCTGTCTTCTCTGGTTCAAAAATTGTCACTGCTCTTCTAAAAACCTACGTGACAGGACTTCTGCACTATAAACACATTGCTCAAGAAGGACAGCAATGGGAAGGGGATGAAGAACAGATTTACTCTTAGCTGAATCCCAATACCTGAATTTACAGTCAAGTGCAAGTCCTCCCCAGATCTTCCAGTTTGCAGGAGCTGAAACAATTCGATCACCAAAAATTCCATTTACAGCAGTTCACCCTGGATGGCTCTTGGTTTTCCTAACCCAGGGAATTGGGATCTATTTAGATCTAAACAGATACAGCACCAATACGCTTGAAATCCATTATTGTAGATGGATATTGTGGTGTCACAAAATATCCCAAAGTGAGTGGCATAATTTCCAAAGATAGATTATATTAACATGGGAGAATGTACTCTAACTCAAGGATGGGCCATTGCAGTGAGTCCAAGAGACAGTTTTCTGCTCCAGCAATGCTCTGGGGCTGCACACAGTGACCAACCCTCCCTCCCCAAATAAAACACAAAAATCTGGAAATGGCAAAAAGATCAGTTCTGGTTTGTGGAATTTTTTTAATGTTTAATAATACAGGTGGGTCCTGGAGAGACTTCCAGGAGAAACAATTCATCCCCTTCTGTTAGCCACAAAAACAGCAGTATGATTTATTTATTTATTATCTGATTTCTATCCTACTTTTCTCCAAAATGGGACCCAAAGTAGCAAAATTGGACCCAATCAGCTTTGGAGAGCTGCATGTAGTCCTGGGGCTGCCCTTGCTCAAATGATTTTCTAAAGCAGGAGAGGTGGCCTAAATACCTCAAAGGCACCAGATCCTGTCTGATCATTGAAGCTAAGGAGGGTTAGCTCTGGTTAGTACTTGGATGAGAGATCACCAACAAATAGCAGGTGCTGTAGGCTTTATTTCAGAGGAAGGAACTGGCAAAACCACCTCTGAGGATTCCATGCCTAAGGAAACCCTATGAAATTCATGGGGTCATTGTAAGTCCACAGGCAACTTGAAGGTGCATGCATGCATGCACACACATGTGCAGAAAGAGAGAGAGAGAAGGAGAGAGAGGACAGCCATGTAGAGAGGCAAAGAGCCAAGACAAATACACTGGGGAAAGTGCTTCAAAAGAACAAATGAAAAGAAATAGTGGTACAAGGCCCCTCTAAAATACAGAGGGGATTCAAGATTGAGCACTACTCTCACTGTGATGCATCTGAAAAGAGAAGACAAATGATGGGTGATTGCCTTCCACCATGAACTATGGAGAGATTTAATCTGTTTTTCTTCAATTTACTCAGTGAAAGTAGAGCCAAAATGGAGAAAACTCTTCTTATCGGCAAGCAGCCGGCCATCATTACAGCTTTGCAGTCTCTGCAAATGGAAGTGAGTCTGCAGCTGCCGGAGGATCTCTGCCATTACCCAAGAGCTTCCCCAATGAAGAAAACAAAATGAGGTGATGGAGTGAATATTCATCATATATAACTCCTCTGAGCATACAAATGCAGGTCATCTTTTTTCTCCCTTAATTAAAATTTCTAGGGATACCGGGCTCTCGAAGCAGCAAATGGTAGGAAAAGGAATCCAGGCCTCAAATGTTGAATTGTCAGAGGCATGCTGGGGAAGTGAGAAATTGTATGTGAACCTAGATGTGGGGTGGTGCAATCTCCAGCCCAAAGCTTCCAGTTACTAGGACCACTGCACCCAATCTGAGTAGAAGCCAGAAAAGCCAGGAAATTAGAGGTGGGTGCTAAAGGACAGCAGGGAGCAGATATTGCTCTGTTGATGTGACACAGGCAGATGTAGATGCTGCAAATAGTTTACTATCAGTGTGGTGGTGGTGTTACCGCAATGAGGATTAATTCATTTATAGTCTGCCTTTTCCCTAATAATGAGACTCAAGGCGCTCACAAAAATTTAATAGTTAAAAGCTTTTACAAACACCTAAGTAAAAGCATATTAAGGATAAAAGGCTATTAACTGAAACTGGCTACAGGGAGCAAAACTCCCTTGTTGCCACAGTTCCACTGGCTGCTGGTCCATTTCCAGGCACAATTCAATGTGCTGGTTATAACCGATAAAGCACTATAGGGCTTAGACCAGGATATCTAAGCCAATTTGAGCTTTAAGATCTTCAGGAGAGGCCCTTCCTCTCAGTCCTGCTACCTTCCCAGGCTCCTTTGTTAGGAAAAAGGGAGATGGCTTCTTGGTGGCTGCTCCCAGATTCCTTCCCAAGGAAAGCAAGGATGGCTCCTTCCTTGCTCTCCTTTTCTTGCAAGTGAAAACTTACCTTTTCCGTAACACTTTTAGGATTGGACTGTAGTGAGTATTTAATGGTATGTGGCTTTGTTGGTTTTTTTTTTTAATATTCTGTCTTCCAAAACATGTTAATAATAGGGTTAACAACAGCAACAACGCAGAGAATTAAAACCCTATAAAACAAATCCATTAAAAGACGAGATAAAAAATCTGCACAACAGCATCCTAGTATTATAACCATGCTGTTTTAGAATAAGAATCACCCTCCTAGATACATCTGCAGGTTCATGGAGTCCAGCAGTCTGTTTCCAAATCTGAAGACCACATGCTAAATCTGAGGGCAACAGCACACACACATACACTCGCCCAGCAATTGGTATTCTGAACGAAGACCTAAGTTCAGTTCTCCACTCAGCCATAAAGCTCACCAGATTCTCAGCTTAACAGAAATGCAGTGAGAAGGTGAAATGGGAAGGACAGATCATTTATTTTGCCCCTTCGTTCTTTGGATTTTCTGTGAGTGTAGGCTTAAAGATTATATGACACTCAACCAATTCAAATCTGGGAGATTAATTACTGTGACTATACAACCGTATGTCTGAAAGCCTGTACATACTTAAGGTAAGCATGAGGATGGATGGATAAATAAGTGTAGTTCATCTTCTGGGCCAGGCAATTCCAAATTCAGTTTGGTTTTTCCAGTCCATTCAGGGCTGGGTTTTTGTTTTGTTTTTTTAGAACAAAACCACTTCCTAATGACTAAAAGAAAGCCTAATTTGCTTAAGTATGATCTTTTGCAGATGACAATCTACTTCATCAGACAAACCGATGGAACAGAAGACTCTCTTTTTTCCAATTTCTTACTGTTTTTATAGTGAAATGGATGATCTCAGCAATCTCTTAGAAACTCTCATGCGTGCTGCCAACAACTGTGAACAAGAGGCACTTAGATTCAATACACCCAGGATCACACATGCACCCATTTCCTCCAGCTTTCATTCTCCTGCCATTGCTAACCCACCAAGTGCTGCAAGAAAAGGGCTCTGGTAATGGTTACTAATTCAAGCCCATATGCAAGTCTTTGGTCTCTTCCCAGTGATCAAAGATAAGGTACATGCTAGAAATAGGGAGTGAAAGCAGTGAGAGGAGATCCTGTACAGTTTAACTGGACCCTACACCAAACACACATACTCACACACCTAGGGGAACTCTTCTCCAGGTTCAATGACATGAGGTAGGGGAAGAGGAACATTGCACAGACTTCTCTCAGTTCATAAGAACACAAGGAACAGTGTTCTCCAGCTCTACATGTATTGATGAATTGATTTTCGAAGGCCCTGGCACCTCCCACAGAGAGACAGGAATCAGAACGTGACTTCCTTACCTTTTGCTCTATCTCAGCAATACATAAATGCTATTCAACAGAGGCAGGGAATGTAGAGTATTCTTTCCCCCCAGATGAGTTCTGTTTTCTGTGTACCCAGGTTAGCAAAACAGCATAAAATCATGACTTCAGGTTTCATTAGGGAAGCAAAAAGAGGGCCAGATGGTCACATATTTGATTTCCAAATCTACTTCTCTTGCTCTCCTTGACCCAAGTCTGTGACATACATTTATACAGGGGCAGTGAAGGTTGCAATGGAGTAGAAATCTCCTTCAGCTGCTGCTACTTCTTAATGACTGATCCTTTACCCCAACTGTTGTTGAGCACTCTCATGTTTGTCTCTACAACATACTGTTTAAAATAAAGATAGAAAGAATATGCAAAAACATATTGAAAATGGTGGAAAAACAGGTATCTCAAGTGCTGGGAAACACCAATGAGTATAATCCTGAAAGTTTGGAATTTATTCTGTGCAAAAAATGCACATTTAGTGCAGAAAGCAGCATTTTCTATACGGAAAACAAGTTTCTTGCATAGTAAACAGAATTTTTCTGTGCAGAAATACTATTTTCAGTAGCCAGCCTGGACACCTTAAGACAGCAGAAAGCAGCAAAAACTGTACACAAAACTATCCTTGTTTTCCAGCAAGCAAGCAGGCACCATCATTTGAATGATGAAAAGGGAGGCTGCTCTTCCACTGGGTAGAACCTTTCCAGCAGTTGCTGTCCTGATGCCTTCTGCAGACCTTCCACACAGCAACAACAAAGCCAACCATTTTCACCAAAGATAGCACTGGGTATATGCAGCACCTGTACTATGCAGCACCTGTATGTATGCATGTGTTTCCCATTATTCATTTCAACTTTCTTAAAACATGCTTATAATCCCACAGGAAACAGATCATTCATGGGACCTATCTGGATACTATGTATTTTTCCTTCCCAGCATTATCCCAGCAAGAATCCAGGAAGGAGCTTTGGGACTTTCACACTACACAATTATAGCACTATGGTTTCGCTTTAATTTCATAGCACCATCTTATAGGATATTGGAGCTTGTAGTTTGGTGAGGCATAGAATGCTGTGGCTGAGAATTCTAAATGCCCCTCCTTAAACTGCAAATCCCAGGATTCCATAGGATGGAACCATGGCAGTTAAAGTAGAATTGTAGTACTTATAATTGTGCAGTGTGAAAGGACCCCAGCTCTTGACTGTTT
The DNA here is from genome assembly GCA_030847615.1 of Gambelia wislizenii. Taxonomy (NCBI): domain Eukaryota; kingdom Metazoa; phylum Chordata; class Lepidosauria; order Squamata; family Crotaphytidae; genus Gambelia; species Gambelia wislizenii. The sequence goes on from JAUMIR010000012.1 coordinate 5,594,129, forward strand.
CTTTCCCCACCACCCAGGTGAATTTAATGACCAAATTAATACCTCCTGTCATCTCCCACTAATTCTGAGACTGGCTGCAGTTTCCAGAGTTGGATAAGGTTCTGAATTAAATCATCAAGGGGCCTCTTAATCAATCATGCCTTTTCCTTCTATACTATGGGAAAGGGGGGGGCAGGGAGATTGTGGAAGAGAAGGTAAGAAGCAATATAAGGCTGAAACCTGCTCCCCATCTTCTCTCAAGAGCAAGATCAAGTCACATATACAAGCAAGTGTAAACAAATCTCAGGGAACAATAGTGCCCAACTACATCTTTAAAAAAGGAAAACTGCAGGTTTGCTTTCCTTGGATGGCTACTTATCACTTCACCTAAAGGTTCCTCTGCTACCATTTGGTAAAAATAATCTGATATGATGCCCCCCCCCCGCCCCTTTTCCATTTCCCCTAGCTTTAGTCATTTTTTTCTTCTGGCTTCACTGATACCAATCCACCTCCTGTAGCAAAGCAAACAAGCCAAAATGTCTGAAAGTAGAAAATCTTGAGGACAGGTCCACCACAAGGTAGGGTAATTAATTTATTTCAGTGCTCAGAGGCCAAGCTGAGTTTGGCCACAAATTGCTGGCTAGTTTTGGGTTCTCTGGCTAAGAGAGAGGGGTAGGGGAGAGGCAGAGACTAGAGGTTGCAACCACAAAGTAATATGCAGACCACAGCTCAATCAGGGAAGGGAGGTTCGGATGTGTAGTAGGCAAAGAAAACAATCCTTAAATCAAACTCCTGACTACCCAAACCCTGTTGCTAGCTCAGTGGAGAATCCAGCAGGATGTAAATTCCTGCCAGTAGCCAAGTTATCTCACTTCACAGCTCTTTCTCTCTGCAATCAATAGCAGCCTTGAATGCAGAGACTAGAGTGTCAAAGCCCCCCCCCCACCGAATTTCTCAAAATAAGACTATGAAGGAGGATTTTGCAGAGCTTAGATGACCTACCCTCCTATCTCCATCATTTGGTAAAGGAAGACAGCCATTCTAGATGCCTCCTTGGCTATCGTGTGAGGACAAATGGCCTATGTATACTAACCCCCGCATTTGCTCAATTGGCCTGGAAAAGGAAAACAAATGAAAGACAGAACCACATTTTAAGGGTACCTCCATAAAGAGACAGGCCAATAGGATGTTCCTGCTTTTCATTGCTCCTAGTAGAATGGCTGTTGGATAACAGCTGAGAGAGAACCAAAGCCCATGGAGCCCCTTGGCCACTGAGGCACCTCTGTGGCAATGAGTGGGAGCTATGGGCTCAATCTTTCCAGGGCTGCAGCAGCACCCAGGCAATGGCCAAGGAGCAGGGTTGTAAACCCTTCATTATTTTGTCCTTACAGGCAAAGACAAATTGTGGGTGTGGATTTCTCCCAGCTGCAGAAGACAAATATTTCTCTGCAGTATTTTCCCCGTATTTGAGTGTTCTGAAGCACTGAGGAGGAATTGCTACACAAGAATAACGTGGGCTTTTTTGTGTAGAAAACGTGTTTCCTACACAGGGAACAATATTTTCTGCACAGGAAATCCAATTTCTGCACAGACATTATTTTGCATTACCCCCTCCCCATTTTCCTCCACACAATATCTGCTCCACAACACTTGTGGGTGTTCAAATGCCAGAAAACTGCATAAAAATCCATGGTGTGTTATTATTTTTTTGACAGGGTTTCCTGACTGTTAGGAAACCTATGTGGATATTTTTAATTTTTTTTAACTTGTTAAACCTGTTCTTTCCAGTCCTAGTGGCCATTCACAAACAGCTAGTGAACTTAGCTAGAACAGGCTTTTCAGGAACAAATGGAGGCCATAGCTGGCCACAAACAGTGGCTGCTTCAGGCTTAGTTATTATCTTCATAACTATTTTATTCTCATATGTCATGTCTTTTCCCTAGAGCTGCGGCTTAAAACAGCTTACACAAATTAAAATGGATACAGATAAAAAACACGTATAGGTAAAACATAGAAAACTGAATATTAAAATATCATTAAGTTTTCTGCAGCATACAGAATAATTTAAAACTTAGCCTTAAAAAGGCAAGAAACTTGGTTCTCATGCCTGAGCCATTCATAGCCATATAGACTCCTGTGCCTTGATTCTCCATCACCAACCACTTTTCAGAATCTCATTGTTTGCACGATCCTGAAGTGCACTTTGATCCTCTGATCTTTGTTTTTTGCTCTGAATCTTGATTTCAACTTAACCCTAAATCCATTTCACCTGGAGCCCCTCAAACTGAGCCTTTGTAGGGCTGGCCCCACAAAGTTCTGGAAGTCATTATAGCAAATCTCATTTGCTTTGGGGAACAACTTCCCTCTGCCTAGTCAGCCTCAATGAATGAGCATCTTCTAAGCAGAGGTGTCTTTTCTTTCACTACCGCTTCTCACCCATAGAAATCTTGAATCCTGTCAGCTCTGACCAGTGGATCTTAAGAAACATAATGCCACTGAATAATACTTCTGGAGAAAAGACAAGGCTTCAGTTGCTGAGTTTCCACTGGAACATGGCATTGTCTCTCTAGATACCTAAGTCAGTGGCTGGGTAGATGTCAGCATTTTTGAGTTGTTTGTTTCTTCAGTTCCAGTGAATGGGTTTTAGACAGGACTTAGTGAGGCAAGACTAGACTGAAAATAGAAGACCAAGAGACTTTCTCTTTTCAAAGTTCTCCAGGGGCTATTTGCCCACATATCTGCTTATCTCCTGGGTATGCCAAGATCAAGCATGTCCACGCAAGGTGTCCAACTGGAGCAGCAGTTTCCAAACTTTTTACCTTTGATGCCAACTTATTCACAAAGAAACCTTTATGTTACACATTATTCTGGAGCTCTACCAAGAGTGTACACAAACTCCACACCAGGGAGTTCCCTTTAGGAACTGAGAAAACCCTTAGAACACTCCAACAGCTTTCCTGTGTGCAATGCCTGCCCATACTAGAAGGCAATTTATAATGGTGGACAAGGAGTCTTTTATCTATGACTTGTTTGTCATTGCTGCTCTTCTTCAGAAGAAACAACCCCTGATAAACTCTTCATGAGTCCTGGGGACCCAGTTTTAAATGGAAAGGCTGGTTTTAGGATGCACATGGCCTAAATATCTATAAGGTACCAAGATCTTAGAAACCAAGCAGGGTCAGTATTTGGATAGTACAGTAGGACCTCTGTATTCACAGGGGATTGGTTCTAGGGCCCCCCACGGATAATGAAATCCGCAGATAATAGCGAATGCCCCCATTGCCATTACTGCCACAGGAACAATCCCGAGGGGCAATCCTGGGGGCAAAGGGAGAACGGAGGTGAGATCTCTTCTTTCCCTCCCTTCGCCCCCTCCCCCCGTCACCATTCCCACCATGGAAATGATCCCAGGTGGTGATCCCAGGGGAGAAGGGATGCGAGATCTCTCTTCCCCCCCATCCCCCCCCCCCTGTTGTCATCTGCGGTCAATTGAATCAGCAGATGGAGAATCAATGGATATGGTGGTGCTACTGTAAACTGCCAAGGAATTCTAGGTGCTGTAGGCTATATTTCAGAGGAAGGCAATGGTAAGCCACCTCTGAGTATTCTTTGCCTGAGGAAACCCTATGAAATTAATGGGGTCACCATAAGTCAACACACGACTTAAAGGCACATATCTCAAGATGCACCTCTCACAGTCTTGCAAAACTACCCCTTATCCCTTCCTCTTTTCCTTCCTTCCTTGCCTCTTTTGCCAGTCTCTCTTCCTCTGGTATTGTTGGAAGCAGATTTTACAGACCTCCAGCGTTATGTCCCAGCAAAGGAGTGTTTTTCTCCTCTGGCACATACCAGTAGGTCTTAACTGCAAACTTTCAATTACCATAGAACAAAACTATAAAAACTGCTCAAGTTGAAACAAACACAGTGAGCTATTTTCTAAACCCGCCTTCATCCACCTTTGTCAGATGTTGGAATCTTTTTTCATTTGTGCTTGGCTGAAAGCTACATTAAAGGACATATCAAAGCATCCCTTAAGCATGCAAAACTTCAAGGCTACTGCTTGAGGGGAGACGATGTAGCAGTATTTAACATAGTAAAAGGGCTATGTCACGTTTTCCAATCCCTTCACCTCAAATAACCTATATTCAAATGTTTGAAAAATCAGCATTCTTCCTGCACCCCACACTTGCTTGCTAGTAGAGCAAAGCAAGTCTTAGGAAGTTTTAGGGACCTCCTTCATGTGAAAGAGTTCCTCCCCTTCTCCTCACACTATCCTTAGTGGGCTTGGTTTGTATCTCAGTCACAGCCTAGCTGGATGATCATCGTGTCATCACAATACCCAGGTCAACTGACCTCATGGTCCAAGAAGGCCAGGGCAATTACCTATGAGGAGTGGCTTAGTGTTGGAAAAATCAGCATTCCTACTGCACCCTCCACTTGCTTTCTAGCAGAGCAGAGCCAGTCTTAGAAAGTTTTTATGGACTTCCTACATGTTTAAGAGTTCCTCCCCTTCTCCTCATACAATCCTTAGTGGGCTTGGCTTGAATCTCAGTCACAGCCAAGCTGGATGACCATCATAACATCATGTGACCCAGGTTTAATAACCTTACAGTTTCAAAGTTTTATTACTCTTTGTCTGCTCTCTGAAGAAGAAGCATGTTCTTCCCTGCATGTCTGTAGGGATGGTTGCCTTACCTATCCCCCCCCCCGCCTCATTGAATTGGTGAATCATGATACCTATCCTAACCAAGATCCTTAGTCAACTAGGAGGTAGTCTTCCCATGCATATGTAGATTGAAAAGCTATTAGAAAATGCTTAAGTATTCTTTCACGGAGAAGTCTTTTGTTTTTTTTTTAGTGGCTTGAGTCCTGAGTGATTTGCTAATTGAGTCCTGTCTGCTTTCCTGTTTCTGCCACTCTGCTGTATTAGAACTAACTCTTAACTGTTTTAACTTTGAAGAAACTTTCCCAAAGGGCTTGCACATTGGGATCTTTAATGAATTATTAATTATTAAGCTCCTATGCCCCAACATTTAGGGAGCTGGGTATGTTTAGCTTGGGGAAGAGAAGGTTAAGAGGGGTCATGATAGCCATGTTTAAATATTTGAAGGGATGTCATATTGAAGATGGAGCAAGCTTGTTTTCTGCAGCTCCAGAGACTAGGACATGGAGCAATGGACTCAAAGTACAGGAAAAGAGATTCCATCTAAACATTAGGAAGAACTTCCTGACCATAAGAGCTGTTCGGCAGTGGAATACACTGCCTTGTAGTGTGGTGGAGTCTCCTTCTTTGGAGGTTTTTAAGCAGAGGCTGGATGGCCATCTGTCAGGAATGCTTTGATTGTGGACTCCTGCGTGGCAGGGGGGTTGGACTGGATGGCCCTTGTGGTCTCTTCCAACTCTATGATTCTATTCTATGTAGAACAAAATCCCCATTTTCAACAGGAATGCAATGGGTGAAGGAGGCATGTTAATTATCAGAGTAGATTAATGCAGTTCAATCAATGTATTGTCATTTCTCACCAGCATGCATTCATCTGCACCAACTGACACACACCTGCTTCCATCCTACATTTTGGCCACTGGTAAATGTCTATTAGGCAGAAACACGTTCAGATCCATCTGTGTAAAGGCAGAGAAACCTCCTGCTCAGGCAAAAATGCCTGCCCGATCTGTGATGGCACATTTGCTCCATGCTGGTAGGATTATATAATGGAAGATGGAAATGAAGAACCACCCTGCATATTTTGGAAAGATTTTTTTGAGAACCTGAAGCACATGGAGTCCATAAACTACAAACAGGGGGTTAATTATTTGCCAATGTATGTGAGGATTGCTCCCTTCCTAATTTTTCAGGTGGAAAAAAAAATTGCTCCTTTACTTGCCTCCCCTGAAAAAAGTGGTGAGGGAGAAGGGAAGAGAACATTTGGCAAATGAAGCCACCTGCACTGGCTGCACACTGCAAAAAATAAAAAAAAATGTGACAGTATCCATAATTTATAAGAGAGCTACCCACAGGCAAATTGCCTGCAGTCTGTTAAAGGGAGACACCCCTGATTCTTTCCCTGGCTACATTTCTTCTCCGGATTTGGCAAAAGGGGAAAGCTTTAATTTCTAATTAATCTGCCCATATAAAACCCTTTCAGTTTGCTTTAAATAATAGTAATAATTCACACCTTCAGCATCACAGAAGGCAGCAGCCAACTACGACTAACATCTTGGCAGCAACTCAGGTTGGGCCTTCTGCAAATCTGATGCTGCAAGTGACAAAAGCCATCTAACATACTGCTGCTGCCAGCAAGGGCGTTGGAGGGACTGGCTTCCTGCTCTTTATACTGGACAATGGGGGTTGTGACAGGACTCATGAGACTGAAGGATGGGGCAGTCCCTCCGCAAGACCTCTCCCACGTCTTAACCTGCTTGGTTTATCAATGCTGTTAGGCCAGGCCTGAAAAACAACTAAAGTTTGTACTTGCTTCCCGGGTTCTCTCTATGTATGCTCAAGACAACTGTATCCAATATAGAGCTGGATGTTGATTCTAGTCTGTGCTTGTTGCCATCCCAGTCTGCTAGCTTCACTAACTGTTTGCTTACCTTTTTGACTGCTCCATGAATGCATCCTCATTCCAGCCACTCTATAACTGGAGGTCTTGGCTTTTACTCTGACCTGCAAATGATCTTACCTCAGTAAAATCTACCCCAGAAAGACACTTCACTCTTTCCAAATTCTTTTAAGTATGCATGGCTTCCTATGGCTTAGTGCTGACGAGGACCACTGCATGAGATTATAAGAGCAAATCCCTGCTGGACCAGAGCAAAAATCTGGCTTCCAACCAAACACATTCATATGTTTACAGAAGGGATGGGGAAACTCTGGTCCTCCAAACATTTCGGAATTCAACTCCTAGAAGTCTCCATCAGCATGGCCAACAGGAAAGGATTATGGCAGTTGTGATCCAAAACATCTGGAGGGCCAAAGTTCTCCACTCCTGGGTTAGAGGGGGCCAAGAAGAAGTGCTTGAAGGCAATAGCCTTCTCCCAGTGTTGTCTCCTTGAGGCTGGTATTTGAGGAGTAGGCTGCCCCTGAAGATCATTCAACAGTTGGGATAGACCTTGATGAATCTGCCAAGTCCTCTATGAAAAGCACCTAAGCCAGACTTATGGACATGACCCATCACACAGTAACGTAGCATGTAACCAAGTGCTTTCTTTGTCAAACCCTTCAAACACTTGGTGTCATGTCCACAGCACATGCAACACAAATTACTATATTTATATTTTTAATTGGCAAGGGATGGCTCCACCATGAAGCAAGCTGTGGCCATGTCTGGTCATTCTTTCTCCAATTTTTATTGGAGGGACAGCTGCTAAGGCATATATGACTAGCCAAGCTTATGAAAGACAAGCCGTGTGGCTGGCAATAAGCCAATAACACCACAATGGACTGTAATGTCATCATCTGCCCACCCCCCAGAAATCTAAATATTGTGTGAGGAGCATTAAAACAAGACTGTGTGCTAAGGGTTGAGTTTAGTTAGTTTGAGTTAAGGGAGGAGGAGGAGGAGGAGGAGGAGGAGGAGGAGGAGGAGGAGGAATAGTGCTTATTTCACTTTCTGTGAAACTGGGCCCTTGTTTCAAACCATGAAAGTTTGGAACAGCGGGGAGAATAGACATATCAGATAATACAACAAATGCTCAATACCTTAAGGGACAGCAGATAGGAAGGACACATTGATGTAGTAGAATGAAGACTGCAGATAGTTCTTGCCAGTTTGGAATGATCCAAGGCCTGCCCCCCAAAACAAGTTCCCCTGCCCCTTCTTCTTCCTTCCTCCCAAATGCCTCTCATTCCCTGTATTCATTATTAATACAGTTACAAATTTGCAGTTGGGTTCTTGAAAAATTAATTCAATGATTAAAATTTCAGTCCTTACAGAATGTAAAGAAGTCAAGCAAGGTACAGATACAATTTTATAGTTGGCGAAAAAAGCAGCATGTGTGTTTGGGTGAATGTGTATGTGGGTTCATAAGCACTGGTGTGTGGTCCAACTTACTGCACATATTTTTAAAGTCTTCCTTTCTTACAAGGAGGGGGGGCTCTGTTTTTTAGTGTTAGACCTCAGAGGTCAAAATAGACAGAAAACCTGATCAGTCTTAATATCACATGCACAACCTGTTGCCCAAGAGTAAATCCTAACTCAGCGCTTCCAGTTCCTAAATCATGTAATCTGAGTGAAGATGCAGGAGAAAATGTGAATGTTAGAACAATCATCTTGCAAACTCTCCTACTTTTACCCTGGACTTCGTACCTGGGCTATTACTTTCCTGTAGAGTAAGGGAAAAATCAAATTTAGCATTTTTACAAATAAATGGGTTAAGGCTGAAAAGAGACTGTTTAGGAATTTACTGCTTACAGCAGCCACAAAATTACAGACCCATCAAAGTCTATTACTCTGCTTCCATTCTGTCCATCTTTCCCTGTTACAAAGTGGTCCTTTCATCACGTCTCCCTCTGTTCCAGTATCAAACTATCATCACTGTAATGGATTTAAGTGAAGACGCATGTCGTTGGGCTTCATTGACTAGCCTGCCAAAGAAAAAAGCAAGGGCATCTCTTCTTTTCCACTGAATTGTGATGAAGTATTTTCTTCTGCTTCTGTCAGAGGAAATGACAAGGGCTGTCTGCCTCTTCCAGAGGGAGGGCAAGCAGACAGATCCCTCATGCTTCATTGGCCCAGTGTGGGCTTTCTATGATTGCTCCATTAAGGAGATGTTGATTGTGCAAACCTGAGTCCACAGACTGAAGCACAACTGAGATCATGCTGGGAGCAGTAAACATTTAATGGGCCACAAAAATATATATTTCAAAGGATAAAACAAATCAAAAGGGGCCTAAAAGTTGCACAAATTCTCAGTCTAAAAAAGAACAAAGGTTCTCCTCAGCTGGGACTCTTATCTTTTCAAAGTCAACTTCAATGGAGAGTGTAGGGCCAAAAAAGCAAACAGGAAGAGCTCTTCTGAGGTCCCAGACACACAACTGGGTGAGTGATAGAGTCCACAGACAAATGGCAAACAACAGCTCTGATGTCCAGAAAACATTATGGGCTCAACAAATGACAGAAGAATGACTTGAAATGGGGTGAACTTGCCATCCTGAATTCACCTGTTCTTGTCCAATTTTGGAAGACAAGCAGGATCAGGTCTGGTTGGTGGTGGTGGTGATGGTAGTGGCAATGATTATCTTTATTTATAGTCCATCTTTTCTCCAGAAACAGGACTCAAAGTGGCTTACAAACTAAAACAAAATTAAAACAGTACTTGGATGCATGTCCACCAGGGGTTCTCAAGGTAGGAAAGAATTCTGCCTGAAAATCCAGAGCACCACAGCCAGTCATGCTTGGCAATGCTGGCCTAGTGGAACAAGTGGTTTAGTTCACTATAAGACAGGTTCCTAGATTCCCTTATCATCCTGCATCATTATTGAAGAGCCACTCCTAGAGAGTCTGAAACCACTTGGAGAACAACAGGAATGGGGTCTTTAGTGCCTATCAGCACCCATCCTATGAAATGCCCTTCCAAGTGAGTTCAGGTATTGTCCTGAACATGAGTCAGCAAGTGCCGAGGAAGCAGGTGGTTGGAGTGTAGGAGCTGTCAGGTAGTTAGTCCAGCCTGAGTCAGTCATGGGTTGTCTGAGCAAGGTGAAGGGAAAAGCATGTAGGTAATCAATAGCTGGTCCAGAAGTCATATCAACAGGTCAGAAGTCCAGACACATGAGCCAGCAAGGAGTAAATAGAGTAGTCCAAAACACAGCCAGTCCAACATCATGAACAACAGGAATGCAAGAGACTACTGCCAATCAACCAGATAAGACAACTGTCAACACTAAGGCAGAGAAAGAACTACTAGGATATTTATGGGCAGTTCCTTTAAGGCCACAGGTGCCTAATTAGTGCCTATTTAGGTCAGAATTCATTACTTAACCGGTGCTGGGCTTGGCGTTTCTCCCTCCATCACTCAGTGATGGACAGGGGCATGTCGTCTCCAGCCTCTGCAGACTCTGCCAACTTCTGCTGGGGAGCAGGGTCCCCTACTGCTCCAGCTCCCAGCTCCTCAGACTCAGAGAGAGCTCCACTATCAGCAGCTGCACCTTCCTGGCAATCTGCCTCCTCCTACTCCTCATCTGAGTTGTCCAGAGTGTGAGTGACGACAGTTAAACACCTACACTTCTCTGGTTTTGGTCACGACTGAAGACATTTTGAGATAAGCATTTTCCAATATATGATGGTCACTATTTTGTTAATTCTATTGTATTTTTTTCTCCACTGGTTTCATTTATTGTACATTTCTCCAAAAGCTTTGCTATCCTATAGATAAGATAAAAAGGAAAACTTCATATTGGGTTTCAAGGCATACTGGAATAAGGAGGGTCCTTGTGTGCAGAGGATCTTACAGATGCAAGTGCTACTTGGAAGAGAGCTACAGTATGCATGTTTACCTACTTTTCCCAGCTCTTGAGCAGATAGATACCAGGTATGGATTGCACTTTATTTAAGGGAAGTCACCATCAGACAGTGTGATGCTGTTAGGGCCCTACTGCTGCCTGTACTAAGCTTTGCTGTTGGCTGATTTTTATGGCTGAGGCAAAAGCAGGTGATATTTGAGAAGCTTTTGATAACCTCTGATTGAGATTATCATGTTCACATCCATCTTGGGAGAATACGAGGAAACCCTTGGAAGCAGCTGAGGTCATCTTCAGCTAGTTATCTCCTATAAAAATATCCGCTTACACAACTTTGTATGCTTAGCTCATCAGGGATTGTTTCATTGCATCTGTTTCTGTTGCTGTCATTTTCTCTGAAAAGTCTGTCAGTGAAACAGTTTTTAAACTGTTCTTAGCCAGAAGGTTCCACCTGTGTGATTTATTAATACTCCTTTAGTTTAAAAGAAGAAGAAGAAGAAGAAGAAAAGACTGCAGTCCAAAACCCACTGGCCAGTAAAATCTTTATTTGAGCAAGCAGTGCTGAAGTTGTGATGAAATGTTTTTCCCCCTTTGAATCAGCTTTCTGTAAAAATATAATACATACACAGCTTTTCATCAAAGATATGAGGATTTGTAAATCTGCACTCTGCAATGATATGGAACATTATACATGGATCCATCGTGCATTGTGACTAAGCCAAACCCCCTCCACCCTACTTGGGAGAGGCGTAGAACTTGTGCATGCAGGGCACAGGCGCATACAAACAAGGTCTCTGATGTGCTTCCAAGCATCTTCAATATTTGCTGGTTCATAATAAAAAAGATAATACTTGAAATCAAAGAACAAGCATTACGTTAATGGAGGAAAACAGCATTTTAACAGTGCTCTAATGTCAGGAGCCATCAGGGATACAAAACAGCCACCTTTCCTATTTCATATGGTGAGCTATTTTAGGTTGCAGCCTCAAAGGCTTCTGGGAAAAGATTCCAGGATTGCCCTAACATCCTGCTCCCACAGCCCCAGAAGTCCCCAATTTGTCTTGGCTACCAGAGGAAAAGACAAGATAGTCTATACCCCAGAGAGAGATGGAGGAGAGCATCAGGAAGAGATTCTGAGGACGGGATAGAGCTGCCTCTGTTTAATGCTCCCAGCCTCCACTGCTCAAGGCTGCTGCCTCACTCTGCCCAAAGGTAGGGCCTGCCCTGGACAAATGCTTTGATTTCTACTGGCTGACCGGGCTGCTTGCAACCTAGTATCACTTGGACCTGGCCTACAAGCAACAGAATGAGAGGTCAGACCCCGATGCATCTGAAACCTTGGGAGATCTGAATAACAACTGTAGCATTTATTTATATATTTAAAGCAGTTGTGCCATTCCTCCCTCCCAAGCATAATGAGTTGTCAAACTAAAACAAAATGGAACAGCACAACAGTTCCAATAAGACTACATAAAATATAACTGGAGAATTAGGAAGGAGCAGGAGAGAGGGGGCTGATGATGGAAGAAGCAGCCACCACTGTTGCCCATAGCAGCCGCAATACAGAACCTCTCTGAAAAGGCAGAAGCAGGGTACAGTTGGAGAAAGGCTACAGCCCTCGGGAAGCAGAACACAGATGCTGCAAAATTCTGGACCTGATCCCCTCTCTGGGAGAGACCCTGTCTGGCACCAGGGACAGCCAAGCATCTGAGCTGGTGTAACACCGTTTCCTGTTAATAATAATAATAATTATTATTATTATTATTATTATTATTTATACCCCGCCCCTCTGTTAAAACAATTGGGGCGGCTTACAAAAATTAAAATACAATACAGATAAAAATCCCTAAACACCACCCACCCCCACCCTCCCCCATAAAAAGATATTAAACAAATATAAATTAAAAAGCTATTAATCTAAAATCACATTTAAAAAACAATAAATACAATACATACAATAAATGGCCAGCAGACTAAAAGAGGCCAGGAGCTCCTGAGGCCGGGATCTAATTAGGAAAGGCCTGCCGAAAGAGATCCGTCTTTAGTGCTTTTTTAAAGCTACTCAGGCTCGTCATCTGACGGATCTCGTTCGGCAGGCCATTCCACAATTTGGGGGCGATCACCAAAAAGGCCCTCTGAGAGGTTGCAGACAGCCTAGATTTTTGTGGCTGAAGCAAATTCCTTCCAGAGGACCAGAGTGCACGGGGAGGATTGTATGGGAGGAGGCAGTTCCAGAGATATGCTGGACCCAAGCCATATAGGGCTTTAAAGGTAATAACCAACACCTTATACTGGGCCCAGAAACTGATAGGCAGCCAGTGGAGAGATTTTAATACTGGAGTTAAAAGATAAGTATACAGAAACGTCTAGAAACCTTCAGGTGAGAGATAAAAACTCAGGTAGCAAAGAAATAACTAACATTTTGAGGGATTCAGAATTAATTTTTGAAGCCTAAATTCATTCTGGCAAGGGTTGCTTAAAATGCAAGGAGGGAACATTTCTCCTCAACATACTCGTGCTAACCTGCAACGGCTGTCTTGCCCTCTCACTTCAGACTGGATGGGGTCCTCAGGTCCAGAGGTACCTTGGCCAGCAGTGGGCACAGTATGACCATCCCTCCCCTACTTGCTCACTCCTACTTTGCTGGTCTGCTCACTCTGGTACCAAAGTACCATCACCAATGCCCAGTTGCCTTCCTGAGAAAAAGTGTAGGAGCCATCTGTGGCCATCTTCAGTCAAAATGGCTCCCTTTCTCCACCACAGTCTATTTAAATTCAATAATGATATTTTAATGAGGGTGGAAAAAGATAAAGTGGGAACAAAAGCCCAGGCCTGGGCAAAGCAGCAGCAGGCTTATAATTAGGTTAATTATTATGATGGCAGAGATGAGAGAGACAGATGCTGGGCAACATGACAGGCCTCGGCCTTTGGTTGAGGTGGCACGCGACAACAGTGACCTTGGCACCAAACAGGAAAATGGTCATCCCATCACCAGCTCCAGCGACTGGAACATGCAGAAAAAGATGCAGGCATGGATGGGATGGTGGGACATTGAGTCTATTAAAGATGAGACAAAGAAAAGGAAGAAAATAGGCAAGAAGGGGATCTGTACAGACTCCTAATGAAGAGAGATGATTTTGGAAGACGCTGCCTGAAAAACCCGAAAGAATTAACTTGCATTCACAGGAGCAATTTAGATGCATGCACCTATACACTCCGGTCTGCTTTGTTTTGAAATTCTGCCTTGAAACCTAGAGTGAATTTTATAGGGAAATAAAATGGACTCCCTATTCACTAAAAGATGTTGCCATACATTAATTTATCAGACAGATTTATATCCCACAATCCTATCACTGCAATAAGGAATCATTATTTTACAAATTGCAGTTTCTATACGCTAGAGCTGAAACTATATCATCTTATCAGCTGGGTACCAGCAGCAAGCCCACAGTAGGAAGGGGCAGTATTGAACCCTTCTGCACAAGATACATTCAAAGCAAATGAGGAAACTTCATTAGATCAGCTGGGAAACAAGGCTTATAAAGTCTGTTCGATAGCACCTACTAGGTGATTGCGTGTGTGCATCTACACACAGACATGAGCATACACACACACACACACACACGGATTGAAGCTGGGGTCCTTGTCCCTGCTTCAGCTTTAACCACCAGCATGCAAATTCGAACCCAGATTAATAGCATCCATGTGTGTATAAAGCAGTCACCAAAATTAGCGTATCATTAAAACACCTAACATTTATTCTGCTGGGAGCACAATGAAGGATGAAATGCCCTAGAAAACTTGTCAACGAGACTCCTCCCCTAACAAACAATGATTTGTTTCTTATTTTTAAAAAGTATATGCAGTATGATCCATGCCAAATCCCAATGACACCCACCCAGTCCCTTTGTCCAAATGTAACTTATGGCAACTTACTGAAAACTTAACATTTCAAAGGCTTTGAAAAAGGCAAGTAGGCCTTAAAACGCCCAAACTGCTGTCAATACAGAGCAGAATAGAGATCTCGTTCAGTTCTTACTCCACTGGGGCTATGTGATAAAAGGATTATCTTTCAGTCGGGTTTCTTTTAGATTAAGCTATTCTTTAGGAGATCAGACTAATTTAAAAAGAAAAAAAAAACCACTTAAGATTCCACCAGGAGGTAAGGAAATTGTTTAGCAAAAAGAAGAAGCAAACTACATAAGACGTGCATCAGGACAGAAACTGCAATGATTTGCAGGAAATGGAGACATAGGCTGAATGAAGTGTAAGGTGGCAGGGTGCTGGGTGGTTCAAGATAAAGGACTTAGACCTCCCTCCTCCGCAGAGGTGGTTGGCAACAGGGGTCTTCTTTGGGAACAGCTGATGACAACAAAGAGAGAAAGGGAGGGAGAGGGTTAGTTTGTTGACCTTTCTCACAAAATCTGATGCAGCTCATTTGCCAGAAAGACATTACGCTCACTCACAAATGGCATGCACCTCCTGGAGCTGAGCAGAAACTAAAGCCTTGGAAACAGTGCAAGAAAATTGAAAACAAAATACAAAAAAGAAAATAACGTGTAATTAACAAGAATGAGGACTTAATAGAGGCCTGCAATCTCTAATCAATCTCTCTCTGCCTGGCCAGTTCTACCAATGAGCTCCATTGTTAATTTCTGATTGTGTGTGCAGGGGTGCGGGACGGCTGCTGAGAGAACAGCGCTCTGTCAAGAAATGGGACTGGAGCCTCGCCGAGCAGCAGGGGGTGGGAAGAGTCAAGAAGCAGGCACAAGTAGAATTAGAATTGGCGGCGGCAAGGGAAGCAACTGGGGACAAGCAGTGTGATGGGGTCTCTCTTTTTCTCGCTCAGCTGAAGGGAAATAGCTACATGTGTACAAATCATACCCTGTGTCAAAACTAGGGCTTCTGTACACACACACCCATTAAGACTGTCCCACAGCTTGGCCAAACACTTGGGGTTTCTGCTTGTGGGGATAGGAACTGCTAGGCCCCTTCTTGGTCTTGCAAAGCATTGCTCCAAAACAATCTGTGTGAACCTATTTGAAAATTAATAAACTGAATGAAACTATTTGTCAAACTTGGGTGAAGTATTTCCTGAACAAACCCATTTAGGTATCACATTCTTCTACTTTAAAGATTTTGAGTACCGGTACTTGCATCCTGGTATCAGCTGGGCCCCTGAAAAGACCTGGAGTTTAGGGTGCTCGTGGACACCCTGCTCACCCCCATTTTGTCACAGGCCAGAACTGCCAGTGCAACCATCTCTCCCCCTCGAATACTGCCCTATGTCACCATCCCCACCATCATCAATGCTCCACTGCTGCTTGCCATCCCCACTCACCCCTGCCTCTACAATACATTTATTCATCCAATGGGTGGCAGGTGTAATTTTGGATGGGACAGAGCTGTTCCAACACTGGTCCCAACAGATGGCTGCCATCTTTGGTCTCTCACAATGAGGTCCAATGTCATCAGCTACCACTGATAGGATTTAGAATAGTGGTCACCATGGCAGAAGACAGCCATTCAGGTCTGTCCCATCTAAAAACCCAGCAATACCCCCCTCAGGGAAATACACATGTGGTGGAGGGAAGAATGACTGGAAGAAGCGAACTGCAGTGAAGAGCTCAACAGTGGGTTCTCTTAATGCAAAATGGGGTCAAAGTCTCAGATTTTGGAAAAGAATACTAATTGCCTGAGGTGTTCAGGTAATATGTGTTGGGCTCAAACCATGTTCAACCTGTGCAACTGTAAGCAAAATACTACACATCTCTAGCGCCCTCTATCCAAAAGAAAACAAACCTGGGTAATAACACTTATCACTGCTCTGAGAAGTGGGGTCTGTGTGACAATCTGTTTTATATTTTTCAAAGATCAAAGAACTTTGATTTTTTTTAAGGTCCAAATCACCAATACAAGAACAATCAAGCAGGACTATGAAGCAATCTCTTTTCCAAATCATTTGAGAGCTGCATGATGAAGGAACACTACTTACCAGCAATAAGGCTGGGCATTTGAAGCTGGCTCAGAACTTTTAAAAACATAAATATTTTAATTTTGTCCTTCATTTTGACCTGCTACTTTAACTTTCCATTATAATTTTCTAGTCAAGGAGTTAAAAACCATCCAAAAGTATTTTTTTCACTTTCCTCTAGTTTACATATAAAATTGTTCTCTCTCTCTTACACACACACACACACACACACACTCACACTTAAAACTATTCTCAGTAAGGCTTCCAAATTCCTAACATATCTGTAGAACAGGCTTTGGACAGGATCTTGCTGCCACCACAACTAGTATTTTGCATGTTTCTTTGACCAGGAAGTGCAGTTAGAGATTCCAGGAGCAGACTGGGTGGTAGGCCAATGAGAAGCTTCATATTAACAATAATAATATTAATAATAATATTTATTTTTATCCCACCCCTCTGTTAAAAACAAATGGGGCGGCTTACAAAAATTAAAATACCAATACAGATTAAAATCCCCAAAAGCCACCCACCCCCACCCTCCCCCATAAAAAGACATTAAACCAAAATACATTAAAACAACTGATCTAAAATCACATTAAAATAATAAATAATAAATAAGCAGCAGACTAAAAAGGGCCAGGAGCTCCTGAGGCCAGGAACTAATTAGGAAAGGCCTGATGAAAGAGATCCGTCTTTAGTGCTTTTTTAAAGCTACTCAGGCTTGTCATCTGACGGATCTTGTTCGGCAGGCCATTCCACAATTTGGGGGCGATTACCAAAAAAGCCCTCTGGGAAGTTGCAAACAGCCTAGATTTTTGTGGCTGAAGCAAATTCCTCCCAGAGGACCGGAGTGCGCGGGGAGGATTGTATGGGAGGAGGCGGTTCCGAAGATAAGTTGGACCCAAGCCATTTAGGGCTTTAAAGGTAATAACCAACACCTTATACTGGGCCTGGAAACTGATAGGCAGCCAGTGGAGAGATTTTAATACTAGAGTTATAACGTTTCTCCAAGATGTTCCCGAGACCACTCTGGCTGCCATATTTTGTACCAACTGAAGTTTCCAGACCAAGCATGAGGGTAGCCCCATGTAGAGTGCATTGCAGAAATCTAGACGAGAGGTTACCAGCGCATGCACCACAGTCTCGAGGTCCTTTACTTCTAGGAAAGGACGCAGCTGGCGTATCAGCCGAAGCTGATAACAGGCGCTCCTGACCGTCGCATTCACCTGACTAGTCATCTGAAGCGATGAATCAAGGAGCACCCCGAGACTGATGATCGGGACAAGGAGAAATAGATCTGGGTGTCATTAGCGTACTGATAAACCCAGCCCCATAACTCCGAATAATCTCACCCAGCGGCTTCATATAGATGTTAAACAACATCGGGGACAGGATGGCGCCTTGCGGAATGCCACAAGTAAGCTCCTTTCTGCTGGAGCAGCTGTCCCCGAGCAGCACCCTCTGGGACCTGCCCGAGAGGAAGGACCGGAACCACTAGAGCGCAGTGCCTCCGATTCCTAATCCACTCAGGTGATCCAAGAGGATGCCATGATCTATCTATCTATTGCCTGCCAGTGCTACATAAGTCCTTTTTCCTCTGTGACCGTAGAGAGCTCTGAGGCTGAAAGACACATGCACCCATGCAGCTCACAAGGTTAGGTCCTAGCCACAGGCCATTAGGTTCTCAGGTCAAACCAAAGTCTGACAAGTGCATGTGATTAAAATATGTTCAGAGTTAGAAGCTTCTTCCACCCAAGGAAGCTACTAAGGAATACATGTTTGCGATGTCTTGATAACCAGTGAACACTGAAAGTGAAGATTAAGCATTCAAACTGCTAAGGTGGATAAACATCCTGACTGAAAGGTTCTGCTTAGACCCCACTTAAGACTCAGCTGATCTCAGTTACACAGTGTTTCAAAGAGCTGTTACACAGACAATGGCCACAATCCTGTTTGGTCCAGTGTAGGACATTAATTTCATATGTGGAACTATGCTGCAGCTGGCCATTCACAGACCCCTGGACCTACTGTAGAGCCACTGCAGTCCCCACACAGACATTTTGGGACTGGTGAGAGTGGTGGTGGATTCGAGAATTATTGCAACCAGATGCAAAATGACTGCCTCCTCTGCTCTGGTACACTGAGGCCCTCCAGAGGTCTCAGCAGAGAAAGTAATCACTTCTCTGATTCCCCACCACTTTCACCAAGTATGGAGCAGTCATGAGAGGGCTGCAGTGAATCTATGGCAGGTTCTGGAGGTGGGAGCTTTGGTGGTCACAGAGGCAGGAAGGCAATACTGACCTCCACATCGACCATATGCCACTTACAAGATTCCAGCCAAAATCTTATTAGGCTTTTGAAGCACTTTCTGATCAAGGTATTGCAGAGTGACAGCAAAAGAAAAGCCATCATTAACTTTCAAAGCGAACGGTCATTGATGCTTTATTTGTCTGCTGGCAAAAGCCATTGAAAGTCTGCTTCCTTTACACCAATGAAATGAAAACTAGGACAGGAGACCTGGGCAAACAGAGGGTGTGACACACCATGACCAGAGTCACACAGGTTAGAGATGCGAAATCACCTTGTTTCTGGAGGCCAAGGCCAGGCCTTCCCCTCCTTCCACCTTCCTGCTCTCTTTGCAAGGATAGGCACAGAACCCCATGGCTTTCACTACAGAAAAAAATGTCCCTGTCAGAACATTCTACTGAACTACCCTATTTGACTGTAGCCATGGCGTGTCACACTCCCATGGGGAACATAAGTGTGATGGAGAGAAACCCCTCTTTTATACCACACTGGATGTAACAAAGGGTTCCTCCCATGTCACTTGCTTAGGGGATTTTCTCCAACTCTGGATGGATGGAGCTTTGGGGAAATTACATTAGCAAAAGGTGGGTGTGAGAGGCCTCCTCACTGATTTGGGGGATAGCATATGTGACTGTAGGATGCAGCTCAGTGGCCAGGGGTGCAGCTTCTGAGAGCACTGTGAAGTTTCCCTTCAATCCCCCAATTTCTAGCATTGCAGAGAGTGTGACTTTGACCATGGTTCACACTTGGGGCTCTTATATCTGCATTCCCTTGGTCGCTTTGCCTGCTCCTTTTCTTTGCATGCCTGCTCTATTTCTGAATGTTCCACTGATGTTTTTAACTTACTTCAATGCTAGGAAAATTTCCTATGGGAGAGTGGCAGAATTCTTATTGGGGGGGGTGTGCCGCCTCGTTTTGCTACACCCCTACCGTGGCAAAGCACATGTTTTCCATAGAGAAGAAGCCAGATTCGATCACCAATATCTTCTGGGAAGGCTGGGAGAGACGGTTCTCTGAAAGCCTAGAGCACTGCTGCCAGTCAGTGGGCAGTACTGGGTCAGATAGACCAATGGTCTGTATCAGTGTAGAGCAGCCTCCCACATGGCTATGACTAAGGGTGGCCATTTTAGAATGATGGAGATTGTGGGAAGAGTCTATATATCACTGTCTAAGATGTCTGCAAACTCAGGGTCAGCTTGGACCTTGAATTGAAAAGACAGAGAATTTTGTGGAGCCCCCTGAGGTACAAACATATTTAAGATCATGGAAAGAAATGAGGAGTTACAGGCCAAACAATAAAGATACTTCATTTATAAGCATCACCAGGGATGCCAAATGAACTATGGAACAGATAAAGAAACGAGCCTCAGTTTCTGCTGCTACCAAATGTGGCTTTATCATTGCAAGCTTTCCCTTCAGGCTTGCACAATAAATATGCATGTTAATGCATATTATTAAGTGTGCCAATGCCTCATAGAGGTTTCCTTGCTCCATTAATTTTGTTCCCTTTAAATGCTACTGGTTCATACTGGTTCTCTAGGCCTAGGAAGAAGTTAGGCTCAGTGATCCAGATTAAAATTTTATTTCCATCTTTGTGTCTTCATACATCAAGCCCTTCAGTAGTTCCTTAAACAAATGGGAATCAAATGTCGGGGTGTGCTCTAGCTGTAATTTAACAGGCCCGAAGGGGAGGGATGCTGTTGATTTTATTACACCAAGAACTATTCAGGCCGGACACTAATAAAGATTTTATTTTTAAAGAAGCTGTGCCAGACACATTGAAATAAGGCTTCCCCCTCCCACATAACAACCCTTGCTATTCTAAAAATATCTTAGGCTTGTTTCTCAAGGAATCACAATGAAATAAAAATCAGGTAACTACATTAGCTCAAAGGAAAGGAAAGGAAAGGAAAGGAAAGGAAAGGAAAGGAAAGGAAAGGAAAGGAAAGGATCCAATTTGGGAAGTAATACTTTTTAATAGGGCACAACCAGAGTTGAAAAGGACCAAAGAGTTCCAAAGTTAGGCACAGTTAGGCACGGCTTGTGTATGGTACTGTTGTGAGTCATGCTTGATAAATATGGATTGCAAGTAGACTTTTGATGCTTTAGGAGACATTGATAACACCAGGGCACATGTCTTAAAATAAATGCTCAGCTTTCTGTCCCACCAGCTCTCTGTTTTAGAGCAGGCCTGGAAGGCTGAATGTTGGTTATCCAATGTCAGAACTAAATTGTCAGTTCACACATCTTTGGGCTCTCTGTTCCTAGTTCTCTAGATTTTAACCTTTGAGTCTAATTTTACATACCTGTCTCCTGCTTCCCTGAACCAGATTTGTCTACTGCTCTGGAACTAGACCCCTGTCTCATTTGGAACTCTACACTGACTTCTAGCCCTCTTGAACGCAGGCAGCTCCTGCAGTTCAGCCTGTCTTGTGACCCTGGCTGAAAGACATTATTTTTACACCTTCTCTGCATAAGACTGGCTGCACAGAAGCTGGCTGCACAGAGCATCTTATTCTTCTCTGCTCAATGTGGCTCTCAGGTCCCCCACCCCCAAGCAGATATGAATTACTGTTGATGTTCTGAGTGACCAGGGCCCAGAAGATTTGAAGGGATGTTCTACTCCCACATGAGCACTCCTCAGCTGGATGTCTTGCTCCAGATCATTTCATTTTTGGAAGAAAGATCTACTTGTTTCTGGGGACAGAGCATCAGAGTGGTTCCGCTATGATAAGATCCTTGTGAGGTCTGTATCATGCCACCTCACTGCTTAGAATTAGATGTGCTTTCCAAAACATTTTTTATGTTATTTACCCTGGCATTTCATCTTGGAGCCTTTTCAAAATTAAAGGCTGCTACACTATTTCATTTGAAGTTATTTTCTCTTACTTTCCAGCCTCTTTAAAAAAGAGTTCTAATAAAAATATTATTTTTTAAAAAGGAGTTCTGTATTACTCACAAACTTGCATACTGTCTCTTGAACACACGTTTCTCCTACCAAAATGTATTGCTTCATAGACTCTATGATAGCTATAAGCAGCTTTTTGCAATATGATCAATTCCTGTTACAATGAAAATGTTGCCACTAAAGGGTATTAGTCACTCCTAACTCCCATGATGGAGATTACAGTAACTGAAACTGAGAGAGGAATAGATACAATGCCCTCCTTGCAACACTTAGTAGCACCTTTAAAGTGAGAATGAAGAGTCTGAAAAATGCTCTAAGCTGCCTTTGAATAAAATAAGGGCACATCAAGTGAATGTTTTTTTTTCTTTGCAATAGAAAGGATCAGTAGCCAAACCAATCCTTCTTGTTCAAACAGGAAAGGACCTGACAGACTCCTTCGAAGAAATCAACACTCAATGCCTAAGAATAAGCTTTGACTTTCACTGGTCTAGCCACTTAGGGTCATCTGAACTTTCTCAAGAAACCCCAGCAGCAACCCGGGCAGGCTGGAGTTTGAAAAATAAGAAGGGAGCTGTCCCTTAAGACCAGAAAGAACAGGAGTCATCCAGCCAGATAGTCCGAAACAAGATAGTTAGTCTGCATAGTGTTGGGAGCAGTGAGCATCAACAAAGGCCTGGGGTCTGTCTGTCTGTCTTCCTTCCTTCCCTCCCCAGGGCTTTGCTCATGCTCACTACCATCTTTGCTCCCAAGGATGAAACTGAGGCATCTCAAACAGGGAAGAGAAACAGACTGGAAGGCTGTAAAAATTCCAAATTCCACAGGGATCACTATGTTGTTTTGTTACAGTAGAAGAAAGCAACTAAATACTTGCTAATTTATGACAACAGAAGCATCCATGGACTAGAGCCCAATTCTTCATTCACATGAAACATTTCCTGACTTACACACACATGGTTCTGGACTAAGAGGTAGGGACTGAAAACATTGAGGTCAAAGGGAATGAAATAGGCAAAATACATGTAGTTCTAATAAGCATCACGGAGGCCACTGGCAAAAGTGTAGTTGTTAAAGACGTGTTTACAGAAGTTCAACAAAAGGAGTCTCTCCTTGTGGTTCTGATCTTCATTGATACCTGTGTTTTCCTGTGGTTCTAAGTCCTCCATCTGGGTACAACAGACAAAACATCTACTCCTTACAGATGTTCTATCCAATTCAGCATATCTGAAACGCAATCAAATCTGTGATACAGTTCAGTCAATTAAATTTAACTGCAACAAACAATGAAGTCCTGGGACTATATACATTTGTAGGTATGCCGGTGATGGGGGATTAGACTCAGTGAACTGTATTTACAAGCAGTTATCCAATTCATCTTATTCTATGAATCTGCATATGAAACAGTAATCCGCTCTGTGTGTGGCTGCCTTTGAAAAGTGCTCCAAAACATCAGTTGGCCCAAAGAGCTGCATGCAGCCAGATTGTTAACTGGTACTGGCTACAGAGAGTATACAACTCCATTGCTACCACACCTCTACTTGCTGCCAGTATATATCCAGTCACAATTCAAAGAGCTGGTTATGAACTATAATGCTCTATACAGCTCAGGTCCAGGATATCTAAAGACCTTATAGAATCATAGAATCTTAGAACTGGAATAGACCACAAAGACCATCTAGTCCAACTCCTTGCCATGCAGGAACACACTATCAAAGCATTCCTGAAAAATGCCTGTCCAATCTCTGTTTTAAGACCTCCAAAGATGGAGAGTTCACCATCCTCCAAAGCAATCTAATCCACCGTCAAACAGCTCTTACAGTAAAAGACTTCTTTCTAATGTTAGCTAATACACATTAACTAATACACATTGGAAACTGCTTAATGCAGTATAGATGTGTAAAATTGCTATTGCTTAACAATTTGTAAGCCACTCTGATAGTCTTTGTGGCTGAACAGTGGGGTATAAATACCTAATTAAATTAAATTAATGTTTAGGTAGAATCTCTTTTCTTGTAATTTGAACCCACTGGTTCACATTCTAGTTTCTGGAGCAGCAAAAAACAAGCTGGCTCCATCTTCTACATGACATCCATTCAGTTATTTAAAGATAGCCATCATATCTTCCTTGAGCTTGTCCAAGCTCTAAGATCTTTGGGGGGGGCTCTTCTCTCAGTCCCACCACCTTTACAGGCATATTTGGTAGGTACAAGGGAGAAAGATGCTCCCCAATTTGGAACTCCCTCCCTAGGGAGGCTAGAATAGCTCCCTCTCTTCCACCAGCAAATGAAAACTTTCCTATCCAATGGGTTCTCAATGGTTGTGTTGTTTTGAAGTTTTTTTTAAAAAAAACCTATTACAGTATTTCATTTAATGCTTTTTAATGGTTCTGATTCTATACATTGTTTAATTGGTTTTAAAATAATTTTATGTATTTTTACTGATGTTTTTGTATGTTTTTGGTCTGTTTTGCAAGCTGCTTTGAGTCCCAATATTGGGGAAAGGGTGGATATAAATGAATAAAATCACTGTCATCGTCATCCAATGCATTTGGATAATACAGCAAACTCTCTTTCTAAATAATAATAATAATAATAATAATAATAATAATAATAATTTATTTCTATCCCGCCCCTCTGCAACACAATTGGGGTGGCTTAAATCATAAAAATCCCATAATTACATTAATACCCTAACCCACCCACCCCTTAAAACAATCTTAAATTAAACAGATTAAAAATGTACAATAATTAAAAAGAGAAAAAAATGAAATAATCCAGTGGCCGCTTAAGGGAAAAGGCAGCTGAATCTTCGGGCCGGGATAGCTATTTGGGAAAGGCCTGCTGGAAAAGATCTGTCTTGACAGCTTTTTTGAAGCTGTCTAAGGTGGTAATAAGATGGATCTTGTCCGGCAGGCCATTCCATAATCTGGGAGCGGCAGCAGAGAAGGCCCTCTGGGAGGTCACCGACAGCCTTGTTTTCACAGGCTGTAACAGATTCCTTCCAGAGGAGCGAAGTGCGCGGGGAGGGTCATACGGAAGAAGGCGGTCCCGGAGATAAGTTGGACCCAAGCCATGTAGGGCTTTAAAGGTCATAACCAACACCTTGTGTTCTTAGATGTTGCATGTATGGTTGTGGCAGCTGCCTCTTAGAAGATGCATGCCATACTCTGTGGATGTGAAGAGGAAGGCCTCTTCTAAGATGGATATGTCCACTTGCCATTGTTATAAGTAGCGGCATGTTCTTTTAAAAAAAAAATCAGTTGCCCAATTAATCAGGGGTTAACTGATTAATCTTACTGTTTAAAACTGAAATGCTATATGAGCCTGAAACACACTTCCAGTTCTCGCTAGAGGTACACCTGGTCTACAGAAGCCACAGAATGCAGCTATCAAGTGGACTAGAAACACAATGTTCTGGCTTAGCTAGCACACACTTGCAGTTCCAAGTTAGTTCAGCAAGGGCAGTAAATCAACAGGGCTCAGAAAGCATTCCTGCCTGTACGAGTCTGTTTGGCAAAAGCATAGTCAAGGCCAGTCCGGATTTGGGAAACAAGCAGCATTGTCAGGCAGTCCAGGATCCAAGAATCCAGCAAGGGTTGACAGACAGTCCAGGAGTCAGAGTAACCAAAGTCATGAAACAAGAATGTCAGCCGGAAAGCAGACACAAGTTGCTTCCAGCAACCAGCCTAGCCGGCTCTTAAATGGGCTAGTGCCAGCTGGCTTTGATCAGGAGCCCCTCCCTTGCTGCTTGGCAAGGAGCCTTATTGAGTGTTGCTCCTCTGCTCCACACTCCAGCTCTGTTGATTTGGGGGCCCTGCTGTTTCCCTAGCTGCATCCTCTGCCAAATCAGCTGCAGGTGAGTTTTGGCTCTTTTCCTCCTCGGACTGAGGCTATTCTTCAACCGGGAGAGATGCACGAGTCTTTTCTTCAGACTTGGAATCCGAGTCCAAATCCTGGCCCAATATGACACACAAGTTGAATGCACCATTATGTTAAGGATGTCTTTGACAACAGAAGACATCCATGGACTAGAGCCCAATTCTTCAGACACATGAAGCATTTCCTGACTTACACACACATGGCTCTGGACTAAGAGGTGGGGACTGAAAACATCGAGGTCAAAGGGAATGAAATAGGCAAAATACATGTAGTTCTAATAAGCATAACGGAGGCCACTGGCAAAAGTGTAGTTCATGTCCTTAGCTGGCCAGGGGAAGAAATGTGCTTCTAATCTATCTCTGATGGCTTCTGTTCTAAGAACCTGTTTCTGCATAAGAAGGAGACTCCTTCTTATACAGAACCTGCCAAGGCTGGGCTAAAACTCTCTCCACCTCAATTTATTACTTCTCCATTTCCTGGAAGCTATTTTGGAGGAAGTGTACATGGGAGGGTATTTAAAAGTGCCATCCTTGCCCTGGAGTCTGAGATGGTAAGGGCCATTCTTTCATCTGAGATCTCAAGTACCGTACCTTAATGGTTCAACAGGGCATGGTGGAGGAAGTAACATTTTAGGAGTCTCCTTCTTATACAGAAACAGATTCTTAGAACAGAAGCCATCAGAGATAGATTAGAAGCACATTTCTTCCCCTGGCCAGCTAAGGACATGAAAACGTTAGGTACAAGATTGGAGGAGAAAACTAAATAAGCGCAGCCTCTATATATACATCATTGAGCCGCCTGCACATTACAGTCACTTACATAAATGAAAGAAATATGTATAACCAACTAAGACCTTTAATGAACCAGCAACAGTAATAGACTATATCTGTCAAAAGGCCGATAATTGTAATATATGACTTTCCACAAAATCATCTACATCTAAAATCCTGGTGGAGTGTTTAGATGAGAACTTCCGCCGCATTTAATTTAGAAAAAGGAGACAGAGAGCTGTAAAACAGAGACGTGCCAACACTGCATATGCACTAGAAGAGGTTCCAAAAAGCCACCAGCATCCTTCAACATAGACTTATTCTATCTATGGGAATCCTCTTGCTAAGAACTCTTTGGCAAAATGCATTTAATGGGTGGAAATATGTCCTTATTCACACACTGGGAGGAAGTCTGGGTCAACCCTTTTGTTCGTATCCTCCTCAACATCACCATCACCATTATTTACATCCCACTGTTTCCCCAATATTGGGACTCAAGGTGGCTTAAAGAATAGTAAAACCAGAACAGATTAAAATTCTATGTTCTTCTGTGTTTTGTTCTAGTTCAATATCCAGCACGGCTGCAGGTGAACCCTCATAGTTTTGAGGCCAGATGTAAATACATTCTGAAGGACTAGAAAATAAAAGATTTCAAAATAGGGCAAAAGTGTTTTTATCTTGCAACTTGGTTGGCAGCTAGAAACCAGTAGGTTCGTGCCTATGAATGTACTATAACATCTTCATCTTCAGTTTTCCAGTGACACCTCAAAGAAAGAAAAGAGACCTCACTCTCTCCCGTGCAGTATGGAAAGGTCAAAGGTTCCATCTACCTGCAACACAATCCACAGTGAAAATAACACTGCTTCAATCAGAAGTGTTATCCAAGTGCATCTTGGAAACAACACACTGTGAAAGAAAGCTGAACAAGATGTGGCCAGAAGGCACGCCCTGAACCTCTGGGAAAGAGGCAGCACTTAATTCAAGCTTTAAAGGAAAGAAAGTGGCATATTTTACATCTCTCCATCAGAGCTGCAATGAAAATTAAAAGCCACCAGCAGCATCAATTGAAACTTGTCCTCAAGTTTATGGGTGAGTAGTGGAAATTTGCAAGGTGCCAAAGGACTTGTTTGTTCTAATTGCATTGAACCCGCTCCATGAATTACACAAGTGAGATAAACCCCAACGCTATGTGCTCTGTAGATTCCCCAACTTAATGACATGCACACAAACACCCGCAGCCAGTTACAGGCCAGTGGAGCGCAGACACAGGGAGACTGCTGGGTGTAAACACAAGCAGCAAACCTTCACATTCCTGATCAGCCACAAATTGCATTGGCTGGCTACGCTCTCGCAGTCACTCCATTACAGCTGGAGCCCTCCATCTGCAAACGCTGAAATATTTATATGAATGGATAGGTCTCATAGGTTTAAAAGCAGAACGTGATAAGGACTAGACTGTATGCACCCTCTAAAAATACTGTAAACCACAGATAATAAAAGCATTATATTATATATTGGCAACTGGAAATATGAACAAATTGAAGGAATTATAATGGCACACACAAGCCGGGTTCAGATGTAACACTAAACTATGGTATAAGCATTATTGCTCCCTGCTCCGACCTCCTCATCCAGTGCAGTTGCAAGGAATGTGAAAGCTTTCACTGATGCTTTGGATAAGTGCAGCTTGACTATGGTTGTTGAAAAGTGACATCTTCAAACCACAGTTCAGGAAGCACACAACAGGATAAACAGAGGCTCATCTAAATCCAAATGTTCTAGTCCTTCTCTTTGTCCAATGGCACATCCAAGGAGCCCCCCTGAAACTTTGTGAGAGGGACTGCCATAAGGAGAGAGAAGCCCCTGCATTCATCAAGGCCATGCATGAAGCTCTGGATTCTAATTCACTGCAGCAGGTGAAAATTTCTCCCTTAAAAGTATATCCGTAAAATGAACCCAACACCTACTTGAACTTCTTCCTGATGCTGCTACATTTGGATTTGTGATTCTTCTATGTTCACACGGGCTGTGTGTGTGTTAAGTGTAATGGATCCAACTGGATCCAACTGCCAGTCACATCGTGCCTATTCTAATTACCATGCTTAATACCAGATCTAATTTATGTGAAAGATCAGGGGCTTAACGGCAATAACACATTTCAAACAAGATCTTCCCAAAGTACAAAACTTCACACATACATTAAACAGATACTGTTTTTTACACCCCAGGACTGGCACAAAATGTTGCTGTTCACATAAATTGATACCTGTCTCAATCCAGTTGTCAACTGTGCTCATCTGAGAGACTTGAGGGTTGGATGAGATAGGGATCCCACCAGAAAAAGGTAATATTTCTGAGCCCCTCTAGTCAACCCCAAGATGGCTAAAGAAAATAGCATCCTTTTATGATTCATTGTTAAAATCACTGTGCAGCTTTAGAATTTAGAAAGCCAGTGAATCTTTAGCACCACAATAGGGGGAATACACAGGCCTCAAAAGGCCTTTTACAATGCATCAATCTTAAAAAAAAAAAGTGGCATCATCTCAGGACAGGAGTACAGCAAAGAAGATTGTTGCCACTGATGTCTTGGTTTGGATATCCAGTGTGGTACAGTAGCTGTGATACTAGCAGGAAAACAAGCCATAGGAACAAAATAATCTGTATCCCAAGCTGAAATCATATGATGAAACCTTGTTTTCTCCCTTCACAAAGGGTATCATTATAGCTGCTTATTACTTGATACAGCAATGTCCACTAAGTGCCTTCCTTCTCCTACCTAAGAGTTTATTGTTTGCAGAGTCAAAGAGAATGAATGAACACACAAAGGGCCAATTGGTGAAGAAAAACAGTAACAGCCTTGAAAAGTGATATCAATCCTCGAGAAATATTTATAAACTTCCTTAAGTAAGTGTTCCACAAAATGGAACTCAGGCCTGCAAAGCAAGGAATTGGCTAACAAAGAAGCCCAGGGTTGTTGGGTGTTTTTTTGGGTGTGTGTGTGTGCGTTTAGGTTAACCATTCCTTGACAAAAATAAATGGAGCTCAAGGCTTAGCCTGTATTCCAAATGTTCCCAACTTACAAGAAAGCTCCTCCAGCCAGCTAGCTCAGTAAAGAAGAGAATTTATGAGCCAAGATTCCAGTTTCATGGCACTGTTTGCAAAACAGAAACAGTCAATGAAATGATTCCCTTGGTAACATCTGCAGTTTGTTGATACACTCTGGGGAAGTGAATGTATGTAAAACTCAGATTGAGCCAAGGCTCACTCCTCACTAACACCCATTTTCACAGCCAAGCTAAGGCCTGCTGCAGCAAAAATTTCCCACAATGTGGGAAAGAGCAGGAGACTGTTAACTGCTGGAACATGTGCTAAAGTCATCACAGATTACAGTACACCCAAACCAACCATGGAGTGGCAAATCCACTTCATGCCAGCATGTGGGTCAACTGCCATTAGACTGAGGATGTTCCATCTCCTCTCATGACTACTGAGAGGTAGCTTTCCTGTTCAGACTTAGGATGGTTTGCAATTTACTGGTAGGAGCCTTGCTTTATGATGGCTCCAATTCCTATGGGTTATTGCTATGGCATGAGATGATTGCTCTGGGGAGGCTGTTCTGAGCAGCCCTCCCTCCCCCAGCTATAGCAGCATGTGCTCTGGCTCCAAAGGACTATTCCTGGGCCTCCTATTTGTATAAGAAGGAGTGCCTGTCAAGCACATCCTGATGCAGATGTTGAAGGGTGAATTCATGACCTTCTGGCAACAGGGGAGCTCCATGGTTGTAAACTAGCACCACTAGTTCTCTGGTTCAACACCAGTGATTTGTGCTGGCAAGCTGTTCTTAACATATTCAAGAAAAGAGAATGGAGAAAGAGAAGCCAACACAAGTCAGTTCTCTGAAAATCACCAACACCTTCTTGACTATAAGTGCCCTCATCTGCTGGTACAAAAATAAAATGAAATAAGTGAAAAGTAAGTGAAAGTCATCGAGAACAAGATACTCTCTATTATCATCTCAGCAACTAAATTAGAGATCATCAGATAGGGTAGGAATGTGCTACAGCTGTGCTTCCACAAAGCATGATCATGTATGTTGGGATGAGGGTCAGGAATTGAACTTGCCTTAAAGATCAAGCAGTCCTCTCTGTTCTCAGCGTAGACTGAGGTGAGCCGGTACTGGTTCTCCGTAGTCATGTCAATCTGATAACCAGTCAACTTGTAACACACCTTACGGAACTCCTGGATCTTTGTCCGAAAAACTTCTTTTAAGCGCTGGTTTTTCAGTTCAGCACTCTCCACCTGTTTCTTTAGTTCTGCAAGAGAGGGGAGAAGGAGAAGTGTTTTGTTGCAAGTTACAAATTGTCCTTCTACATTTTTCTACTCTTTTTCTTTCTGTGTTCAGAAAAGGAATGGATAGGGAAGGCATAGTAAAACAATGACGGTTGAGAAAGCAAAGCCTCAAAGAGGCTGATTCCACACAGAGCTCCTATAGGTCACTAGGGGATTCAAAATGCAGACTCAGGTGTCTTACTCCTGGCACCATTGTGACCATTCTCCACATTGCTACAGTGCCACCAGTATGGAGCCCAAACTTGAGCTGCCGTTGCTGAATTGAAGGAACCATGTTGACTTGAAAGA
Source organism: Gambelia wislizenii (assembly GCA_030847615.1). Classification (NCBI taxonomy): domain Eukaryota; kingdom Metazoa; phylum Chordata; class Lepidosauria; order Squamata; family Crotaphytidae; genus Gambelia; species Gambelia wislizenii. The sequence continues at coordinate 5,625,039 of JAUMIR010000012.1, forward strand.
ACGATAGGTCCTGAGCAGATATGCATAACTCTTGCTCCAAGCTGTCTCAGTCTGAGAAACTCACCTGACAGACCAACAGCATGGAACATTTTGCTTTATTGGTTACCAGACCTCCAGCTCCTCTTCACTTATGCTTCTGCCTCTGTCCCATTGATTCTCATCTACCTAACATGGTCATCAGCATGTTTTCTGCCTATAGGTCTGCCTTAGTTTGGCTGGCATGATGATGCCTTGTCTTTAGGCAGTTCACAATCATGGGTGGTTTTCTGGGTCCCTTTGACCTCCATCTAGTTTTCCAGAATCAGAACCCAGATGTGTAAATAGCTATTGCTTAAAACAATTTGTAAGCCGCTCTGATAGCCTTGAGGCTGAAGAGCGGGGTATAAATAAATAAATAAAATTAAAAAAATAAATAAATAAGATGCTGCCTGACAGTTCTCAAGTGATAGACTTTGTCACTCTAAATCTTGAGATAAACAGAGAAACAGATGTACATGCTAGATTGTACCAGCAAAAAAAATAGCCAAGGAGACATGGGGAAGCAGGAGAGAGACCAAGTCCTCTGTTCTCACTGTGATGGGGACATGAAATTTCTACATGAGAAAATGAGTTAGTGGCTCATGGGACAGCCATTATCTACTGACTCATGTAACCTGTTTCATAATACTACCCAGTAATGCACTATCAGGGTATACAATTGTGTTTTTTAAAAAACAAAACACCGTGCCACAAATTAAAGTTACAGTTTACCTGGCACATTCAGACTATTCTCTCAGTACCTGAGAGACAAACAACACTTTTGTCCATGTGTCCATACGCATTGTGACAAGTGAGTTTCCTATCTAATTCAAACCAAGACGCCATATTTACCAACTTAACAAACAAGACAGAATCTTAAGCCAATCTTAAACTGTAACTAAAGATTCTGGCTTGTTCTAAAGTTTGCTCCAAAACTGTAAACCTTAATGGGGGTTTTCCCCAGTTTGGAAGAAACAGGAAACTATGGTTAATTAAAAACTTTCTTGCTCATCAAGTTAACCTGCAAAGGAAGGAAGGAAGGAAGGAAGATGTGTATGCGAGCAAAAGCCTTGTGTGTATCTCATAGATACAATCAAAGTTTCATGGGTAACAATACATGATGCAAGCCAAGCGAATATGAATCCAAAGGTTAATTGGACTGTAGGTGGCTACCTTCGTAATTCACCTTAGACCAGTACATATGGATATTTCACATTTTTTTATGAGCTTGGGAAATCACAATGTAAGTTAGCACTGCAACATGTGGAAATATCATAGGAAGAGGAGGGAGAAATCCTTATGTATGCTAAAGAAAGACAAAACACAAAAGGACCAAATCCAGATCTGTAGATCCCTGGTAAAGAAAACCCCAGAAACCTGGCTGCCACTCAACCAGCATTTTACTGCTAGGAAGGTTTGCTGCTAGCATTGTGAATCCTTCAAGAGGATACACAACAATTACCACGAATCTTTCACCCAAGATGCATTCTGAGCAATTAAACCATAATTTATCTCCCCATTAATTACAGGAGGGACTGGTTTTAGTTAAACACATGTCAGCAATGCTGCCTAAATAAGCTTGTTTTACCAACACGGCAGTTCCAGGGTGAGCAAAGAGATATCCCTTTCCCTAAGTTACCCCTGGGGCTTATAATGAGCTAGGGCTTGCAGTGGTTGGCTCTCTGACTGTGAATGCCAGAGTTCCTTCTAGCAAATACTCTGCCACTTGAAGGGCCAAAAGCAGAGACTGTTAGCTGGAGCATCCACTTGTCTGCTTGATCAAAATGCATTGAGGAGATGCCATGCACCATCCTCTCCATGTAAATTTTGCTCCCTGCCAATCTGCCAAACCCCAGCTTCACTCTGATCAAGGGTAGCTCCCATGCTGGGCAAAAAAGAAAAGGTTTCTCTTTCTCCCACACTAGCACGAAAGAAGAAGGCAGCCTGCTGAGGCAGGAAGAGAGTGAGCTTCCCTTTCCTTCCCTTCCTTGGCTGGTGAGGAAGAAAAGCTTTCCATTTCTCCCACTCTATCAAGGTTGGGAGAACCCCTATAAGCTTTGACAGGTTGGGAGAAACTCAAATCTTTTCTTCCTCACCCACCAAAGGAGGGAAGGGAAGTATGAAGGGAGAAGAGATCTGTGAAGGGGGGAAGAAGGGGATAGGTGTGGTTTTTTGTGAGTGTTGATGAGCATGAAAGAGAGAGGAGGGAAGAGATCTCTCCCTCTCTCTCCTTCTCATTGTGTGCATGGCTGTGCTGCTCTCCCTCCCTGAGATAATGGATCAACAGATTGGGGGCATGCATGCACCTGTGAGAGAGATGGAATACAAATGAGAGAGAGACTGAGAGGGTGATGGATAGATCAAGGGGAGAGAAAAGGTTTGGCCCTTGACCCCTTCCAGTATCCAGGTCCAACTATTCCTTCCCTACCAAAGGAATGTATCCATCAACCTCCAAAGGTTGCTCACTCCCTCAGTAAACTAAGCAGGCCAGTGGAGTGCACCAAAGACTTCAGAGGAAAGGATCTGAAAAAAAGTAAAGGACTTGGCAAGAGCCAAGGCACAGGCAGTGATTTGTTGCTGGTGGGTGGCAGGTTCCAAGCATCTGAGGAACACTGTCTCAGGGGCACCTCATAAATGTGTAATAAATCCAATTATACAGCAGAAGCAATTAGAAGTATGGGACAACATGCTAAACAAAAGCTTTACCCATCCCTTGCCATAAGCCACACTGCTCTCTCTTCATCCTCCTCTTCCTTTCACTTGGGACATGTTTATGGATTTTCCCCAGAGGTGATCCCACTGCTGGGTGCAACCATCCCTCTCATAGGCTGCTGTAAATTCATCGATAGTTCAGCCAAATTTATCTCAGTTTGAGACAAGCTAACCCCTTCCTGGACTCATTCTTGTGCATTGCAGCTTTTCCAGCCTGGTTCCAACCCTTGATTAATTAAGTAATCAGCTACTGAAATCAGGAGGTTAATTGGCAGCGTGACCACAATATTCCCCCAATTCTGCATTCATCTAGACTGTCCCTAAAACAGAACTATCCCTAACAAAACCCCACAGATGAAATGGGGTGGGAAAACCTAACCCAAAATCAAATGCCTGTGTTTTAGTGGCAAGCCATATTTCACCACTGCCAGACTGCATGAGCTTTAATATATCCCAGACACCCAACTGCAGTATTTTTTTTTTTAAATAAACACAATCTAGCCTTGAAGGACTGGCTAAGATTCCAAAAGTTGCCTTGCTGAAATTTCATAAGACTTGGGGAAGGCCATTGCCACGCAGTCTGATGATCTCATATAAAAACCTGGTAAAGGGAATTCTCTCCAAGGGAACTTAAAGCAGCATTCGTCTTGTTCTGTCGACTACCAGAAGCAGTGCACTGCTCCGTTCTCAAAAGGTGCTACCCTTGAAGATGGCCCAGCGGTTCCCATGACTTCACAACGTTGCTGCTCAGCTTTTGACAGGTACTGACCTAGGGAAGCACAGGGCCTGCCCTACCATTAGGGGAGGTGAAGCGGCCACCTCAGGCTGCAGATTTTGGGTATCATGAAAGGGCAGCAAATTGTTGGTTATTTAATTTGTTATTACAGTGCTTGTACTGCCAGGGAAGGGGAGAAGTGCTTGTAGCTTTTCTGCTTCAGCCACCAAAATAACTTGGCTGGCTTTAGGTAAAATGCACCTTCAAGGCATAGGGAAGAGGGAGGAAGATATGGAACTGACTGCTCTGTCTCAAGCAGCAAAATGTCCTAGGCCAGTCTTTTTCTTTTTCTACTTCTGTTACACCTTAATTTATTATTTTTATACCCCACTTTCCCCCCAAGGGGACCAGAGGGATGTATATGACCCCCCCCATTCACTTCTCTCATGCCAAGAGATGGATTAGGCTGAGAGACAATGACTAGCTTGAGGTGTTCTCCACAGCTATGTGGGGAGTTGAATCAGGTAATGGCAGTCCACAATACAGTCTTGTTCTACCCACTCTACAACACAGATTGTTCACTGACAGGAAACTTCTCATTTTGACATATCAAGGCCTAAATGGTCTGGACTTAAGTATCACCGGAGCAAACTGTCATATACCATCCCCAACAACAACATCAAGGTACAGTGTCTATTAGCCTACTACGTATTGTAGTGGTTTGAGTGTTGGACTAGGACTCCAGAAAAGCAGGGTTCAAACGCCTGGTTGGCCATGGAAACCCACTGGGTGACCTTGGGCAAGTCGCTCTCTCTAAACAAGCAAGGCCTTCTCAGGGGTTGCCATGTTGTTGTGGATTACCCTCCACAACATCAAATGCTTAGCCTAATAGTCTGTCCACCTTTGGAGACCAGTGGAAACTCTTTTCTTCTGCTTGGACTTTGTGATCAACCCAGTGGTTGTAAATTGGATCTTACTGATCAATGCCTTGTGCATCTGGTTAGGTTTTACTGTTTGTTTCAAAATGTGTAAAAACTGTGTTTAGATTATATTCTTATTCTAATAGATGTTATGTGCAGTAAACAGAAACACAGCATTTTATACACACTGAGCTAGAGTTCTTCATTAAAACATATAGTTTGCTCATATTGGTTTTTCCTCTGTAATATCACAATGGTTCTCCATGCACATTTACACTGTTTTAGGATGAGTTATTTATCTTTCAGTCCACAAAGCAATGCATTTAAATGGAGAGGAAGTCTCAAGCATGTTTGGATGTCTTAGCTCCTCTGACTGATATTCTTCAATGAAATTGTTGTTGCTGTTATTATTGTTGTGTGCCTTCAAGTGATTTCCAACGTATGGTGACCCTAAAACAGATCTATCACAACATTTTCTTGGCAAGATTTCTTCAGAGGAGGTCTGCCCTTGCCTTCCTCTGAGGCTGAGAGAATGTGACTTAACCAAGGTCACTCAATGGTTTTCTATGGCCAAGTGGGCATTTGAACCCTAGTTGCCTACAGTCCTAATCCAACACTCAGACCACTACACCACACTGCTTCTCTTCTTGTACAGATTTATTCAGAGGAGATTTGCCATTTCCTTCCTCTGAGGTTGAGAGAGTGTGACTTGCCCAAGCTCACCTAGGGGGGTTTCAAGGCTGAACGGAGATCTGAATGCTGGTCTCTCAGAGTCCTAATCCAACACTCAAGCCACTACACCAAACTGGCTCTCCGAGTGAAATGCAACCTAGGAATGGCTTCTTTGCCAAATGTGCTCCTAAACCATGCTCTCTGCAACAGCAATGGCAAATGTGCCCCAGGGATGGCTGTCCACTTCTCTTTGTCAACATCAAGGTATATTTGAAGAAGAAAGAGACGCTGGCAATCGAGTGACTGTCACCGCCTCACAGCATCCAAAAATCCAGACTGTTTTTAACTCCAGACTATTTTCAGAAAACTTTCTTCAAATGGTATCTTTACAAAGCATCATTTGAACACTGAAATTACTATCTTTAGAGCACAGTAAGCTAACTGATTGTGCCGTGTCTTTCTGTTTTGCCACTCAGGCAGAGATGCTAACATACTTTGAAGAACCTTTTGTCAGAATAAATGCAAATCAATTAGCAAAAGGCAAATATCTGATTTAGAGTGGATTTTTTTAAAAAAAAATCCAATTACAGTTCATTTTCTTTCAAAATAAATAAGTAAAGAACCTGCTTTCCACTGAAATCTGAATGCAAGACAAACATATTAAAGCTAAGCCTATGCATTTATAATCTCTTAAAACTGAATCTGTGACCCTCTTTCTGTGCCAAATGAGATTCAGTGCCAGAAATATGTACCTTCAGAAGTCTGTCACTTTGACGAGGAATGGAAGAGTGGGCCCAGACTGCTGAAAGGTATAAAGTGATGTGTGTGTGCATGCACCCACAGACATGTGCATATGCATGCATACAGCACCTTGCAAAAGCAAGCACCTCCTTTGATATTTTCCCCACATTTTATTGTGTTACAACCAGGAACTGAAATGGATTTAATTGGGACTGGTTATTACTTGAGGCACACAACATACTCAATGTTGTGAAAGTGCAAAAATAAAAATATGTTTGCACCTTTGCATTGTTGAGGATCTTGTGCACATCAAGTGGTAACAATGCCAGCCAGATCCATTTCAGTTCCAGATTGTAACAGCTAGAATTGGGGGAATTAGGAATAGTCAAAGACAGCCCTATACTTCTGCAAGGCACTGTACACTGTTGTTATGTGTCTTCAAGTCAATTCTGACTTATGGCAACCCTATCATAGTGTTTTCTTGGAAAGATTTATTCAGAGGAGGTTTGCCACTGCCTCCCAGTGAAGCTGAAAGAGTCTGACTTACCTAAGGTCACCCAGAGGGTTTCCACATCTGAGCAGGGCTTCCAATTCTGGTTCCCTAGACCCTAGACCAACACTCAAACCACTACACCACACTGGCTCTCATATGTTTATATAGTAAGAATTGGAGGGAGTACCACTTATAGAATTCTCAGGGTTTTGATATGGAATTCAAAGTGATGGAAGCAGGAGTGGTCCTGTCTAAGTCAATTCCATATGGTATTAAGGTGTCAAGTTTGCAGATCCTGAAGTATTCTCTCATCTTAAGTATGGATGGATCACAGAGCTTCCTTCTTCAAAATATAGCAAAGGTTGTGTCCCTCAGAACAGGTTGCTCTAACTTTTTAGTGATAATGACTGATTTATGGTTTCTGACTTGAGAGATCAGTGGTGGGTTTTCCCCACATATTGCATGTTGCATCTGGAGTGCTAGCATTCAGTCTCTTCTATGACATTCTGCAAGTCCTGTTTTATTTAATGATCGATTTTTCTGTGCTTCTGGGTTATAAAAAGTTGCTGTTTCAACAACATGTATAAATACAGATACATGTGTATGTATACACACATTTCTTTTTCTCTACTGGCCACTGGCTTGTGAGAGGGGGGTACAGAGTGAACAAACAGCAGGAAAAGAAAAGGTTGCACTGAGCCTCCCTACCCACCCACCTGTTCTTCAGTTCTCTACTGCAGCTTCTGAGCAGTTGCATGCCTTCAAGTTGTTTCTGACTTATGATGACCCTAAGTCGAACCTATCCCAGGGTTTTCTGGGGGCTGAGAGTGTGTGACTTGCCCAAGATCACCCAGTGGGTTTTCATGGCCAAGTGGTGATTTGAACCCTGGTCTCCAGAGTCCTAGCCCAACACTCAAACTACTATGCCAGATTGCTCCTCAATAAAACTAAATGAACAGAATTGGGTGATGCACTATGTATCATCTACATAACATTTAATTTGGACTTTTAACAGATTCAGCTAAAGGCTGATTCTCTCTGTCAAGCACCCAGGAGGCAATATCTATCTTTGGAGGTCGAGCACACAAGAGGTCATGCACAATGTTTATTAATATGGACTTGTTCCTGGACATTATTGGCCTGGAAAGCTCACACAGTCCATGGAAATCTCAGCAATTTAAATCACTGGGGTGTAAATCAATCCTCCTTCCTCCCCTGAGCTGTAGAAAGCAATTTCTCTCAGCAAGAGAACAGAATCACTGGCATAAACCTTTTACCACTCATCCTGGACAGAAAGAGAGAGCCAAAAATACAAGAAGGGATCCATCAGGAGTGCCAGGTTCACCTGATCTTCTGCTTTTCCATATCTTCTGGAAGGAAAAATGAACCAAAAGACAGGAAATTGCCATAGAAATTTATAGCAAGGATGACAAGACTGGACTGGATCCAAGGAGCCCTTTGACTTTCCCCTTGCTGAGCAGTGGGCACCCTCCACACCACAGATGGAAAAGTTCTGAAACTCCATTTCAAAAGCAGTCTGCAGTCCAGTTCTGGGGCTGCATGGACTAGTTTAACCATTTGGATTCAAGCCAGGGTCTTGAGGCAAACCACACTGTGCTGAAGTGGGCTGAGGGCAAACGAGATGACTCTGGAAAAGGCATCCTCCTGGACTTCTTGGGAAATCAAAATCTCCACATCCTTGACTCTCTCTTGTAATATCTGCCCTACACATTTTGTTCTCTCCCCATCCATCTCTGGACCCGAACACCCACATACTTAACATGAGCATTAAATGAATCATTCACACTGTTTTGAATAAAGTATGGGATGGGCTTTCTCTGTCTTCTAATGAAAATGTCACTGCTTTCAAAACAGAATGTTAGCCAGCGAACCTTTTGGTGACGCCTGGATCCAATTACAGTTTGGTCACTAAGCATGTTGCTGGTCTCTACATAAAACAGAAGCAAGGCTGGCTCTGACCCAAGAACAAGGTCACTACAGACCAGCTTCTCTACAGCAGCTCTTCTAATATGGATTTAGCTTCTTAGCTGCCTTATATTTCCTGCCTTAAGAACAAACAGGTTACCAAGGAAATGGAGAGCAAATCTAGCTCCTGGGGGAGGCTTCTTATTTTCAAATGAACAAACAAGGGGGGAAAAAAAAAAGCACCACAAAACCCTGATTTTAACATGCTGGTTAAAATGTTACATACCTTGTTCCAAGAGAATTCCCATCTACCACTTTGCCTTAAAAAATTATGCCTCTCATACATTATTACCCTGCTCTTATTCCATCCAAACTAGCCATGTGGTTGGAAAATATTCAGAAAATAGTTTTGAGCTGAAAATATATATATATATATTGAAATATGGAATACTTGTGTTTAATAATTAGCCAGCCCGGCAGCCACTTTGCCTTCCTCTCCCATGCTGCTTTTCATTATACACACCCTTCTTGCAGTGGGTAACTATTCCATAGCCACCGAATCCTCCTATTCTTTAGGATTTTGTTTCTTAGACAGCTGAGAGGGGGATGGCACATCTTTAAAAAATGGTCTTCCCAAATGCTTATATCCCCATCTTAATGTGCTGCCATTTTGGGTAAATAAACAATGGCACTTATTCCTGAACATCGAAGAGAGGGAAAGAATCATTGGCACTTACTGTGAGATTGTCATTCTGTGCAGTGTATGGAAGACATCCTGGATTGGGGTTTGACTGCCCACGTCCTCCGATAAGCAGGCTCTCCACCAATAAAATTACAACACTAAGCTCCTCCTAGTGGAAGGACGAACTCCCCTCACAGGTGCACAGCCTAGTCCCTGCATCCCTTGTGTATGGACTTTGGAAGAGTTCAGTAATTCCCCTCCTTTTTCTACTTGCCTCTCAATCTCTCACTCCTTCTTGCACTCTTCACCCAGCCACATTTTCCCCTTATCTTCCCCCTCCAAAAAGGACCCCTTTCCTCTCCTGAACCTCCTTGCCTCCCTCTTCCTTTGCTCTTTCTCATAATTCCCTGCCCATCAAAAGAGAGGGAAGGAATTTCACGGGTAAGTTCTTCTGCTGCTTTAAACTTTCCTCTCTTGCCCTATGCTCCAGTCAGAAAGTGTTCTAGGAACCAGGTGGTTGAAGTGTAAGAGTTGTCAAGGAATTAATTTAGTCCAGGTCAGTCATAGGGTAACCAGCAAAATGAAGGGAGAAGCAATAGAGTGGTCATCAGCAGGTCTAGAAATCATTAAGTCAGTAGTCCAAATAAACTATGGACTTTTTCAGACAAAGAAAAAACAACGCTAGCAGCTTCGCCACGTTGCGAGGCTGTAGCACTGCAGGACGTCCGTTTCACATGACGCCCGTCCCTAGCGGTACTGTTGCACTGATGCAGAAATCATGGAAATCGCCGAAATATAACGCTCAAATGTCCCAGCGGTACTGCAACAGTGATGCAGAAATCATGGAACAGCAGACCCATGGATTGGAAAGTGAGTTTTATTACACCGGTGGGCCTGACTGGAATATCTTCCAAAGAGTCAGAACCCAGAGTTGTTGTTACAGAATATTTTTATACTGTATGCAAAAAGCAATTCCCCACTCCTTCTCTTTGGTGTCAGCAGTTTCCCTTGAGTTTTCCTTGAGACAGTTTGTTGATAGTTCAAGGCAAGATAGCTTAGGAACATTTAAGTACAGTTTGACCGTTATTAGAGAAAGAATTTGTTTACATCATATGTTTATGGAGCATAGAGTTGATTAGTAAGGAACACTGAAAAGACTCTGCAGACTTCCAGAGTCTCATGGGCTATCTAGTCTGACCCCAAATAGTAATTGTAAGTAACAGCATTCAGCAAATAGACATTAGAGTCTACATGGCCACTACAACAGTACCGCTAGGGACGGGCGTCATGCGAAACGGACACCCTGCAGCGCTGCAGCCTCGCAACGTGGCGAGGCTGCTAGCGTTGTTTTTTCTTTGTCCGAAAAAGTCCTAAGCCAGCAAGAAATAAAATAGTTGTAAACAATAGCCTGTCCAGCATCAGGAAAACACAGAGAAGTACTGCTAGTTGTCAAGAAGGAGGGTTGAAAACAACAAAGGTGTCAGGGAGTGGCTGAGAGATTTATGGGCAGCTGTTTTAAGACACCAGGTGCCTAGTCAGGTCAGTGTCTCTTATTTAACAACTGCTGGGAATTATAAAATCTCTCTTTACCTCTTCATCACTTGATGAATGATGGCAATGGGTCTTCAGCATCTGAAACCTCCTGCTGGGGAGCAGGACTCTGCTCTGCCTCAACCCTCTGCCTCAGAGAGACCACCAGCTTCACGAGCTGCAGATTCCTGGCAACCTGCCTCATCCCCTTCATCTGAATCTTCTGACTCCAGAGGGTGTGGTATGACATCTCTGATACACGTGAGTATCCTCACTCATTCAGAGGTTTTCTCTCAAAGACAGCAGTGTTCTGTCTACAATCGCTAACAGGGAATGTATTACAATTATCACCAAACATGCTGTAGATTAGTTACATTTTAATATTCTGATGTTATGAGTCCTGCTGTTTCTGAGCATGCCAAGGGGCCAACCAGTCCACAGTCTCATCCTTAATAGACACTCAACAAATATCCCTGTAAATAGTCATTTTCCATGTATTAGGGGCAAACCACACAAGTTATTTCTCAGAGCCACACTGCCTCTGACTAAGGAGATTCCATTTAAGTATGATAGTTTAATGGCTACAGGCAGACCTAGTCATTGTCATTTGTTGGAAGAAAAGGTGCTACCATGTGACTATAAGGTTGCCATAGTTATATCAACATGATTCCCCTACAATAATTTTATCTCCTTCCACATGTTAAGATTTATGATTTTTTGTCCATTTTTTCCACATATCTCTGTACGGTTCTCCACCCCCAGCCAGCCACAGATCCCATATACTTATAATTCCCTATCCATTCTTTCAGCACTCCAGAAATTTGAAATATTTCCTTACACTGCTCTTTGTGCTTTGGAAATACTAACCCTGCTAAAACCTTGAGCTGAAAGCTTATTTTCATGCTTATAGTAGTTTTTGACACAAAAAGTTTTGTAATAATGTGTGAAAATATAAAAATAAATGGTATAGCATTAAATAAAGGCTAATAGAAGAAGAGCAGAGAGCCATCTGACCTATACAGGTTTATGATCTCCATTCCAGAGAGAGATAAAATTCACTTGTTCTATTTTATGAGGCTCCTTTAGGTCTAGGGCGCAGTACTGACAGAATGGGGAGGTGTCGGAAGAGAGGCGGCCACACACTTTGGATGGCATAATATTACTGTAGCTCCCTACATGGTTGAGCAAACTCAAATTAAGCTTGTAGTTGGGGTCAGGGAGTGGGGAATCTTGTATTATACAGCACTGCAGCCACAAATGTGCTTTCAAGTTTCTTTAAGCCAACAGAAAACAGTTTTAAATTAAGCCATCTTGGCCTCTGCCATTTTTGATATTAACTATATGTTGCTCTATTTTTCTGCTTCTTTGTATGAGGGATACCACTTTTTTAAAAAAACAAACTCTTGTTTCTAGTGATGGGCAGAACTGGGGAATCCAAAACTAAATGGATCAATTTGTTGGACCTACATCATTCCATCAAAGAAACAGATCGTACTCCATATTTGGCCTAGAACAGACCAAGATCCTTGCAGCCAAGACATCACTCTGTTCTAGTTCACTTGTGAGTCTGCTCTGATGTGCCATCCCATCATACAGTGAGTGGTGTGTTGTTGGAAGCAGGGAGCATTTTCTAAAACCTTGAATTTTCTTTTTCTGCAGATGTCTGAAAACCCAGGCTGTATCACTAAAGAAGAGACTTTTCCTTCCCATATCCACACATCCCTTTTAATATTCTATCTGTAAGGATTTTAACTGTAAGCCACATTGGAAGACAGCCAAAAGGCAGAGCCTAAATATAACAACACATCATAAAGTGATACATAATTTTATGGATCTGGTGCCCAATGCAAAATGGATTCAGGGGGAGGGCTCATAGAAACTAGTGTTTGAAGTGGTGGATTACAACATCCATCTCACTACTGCTTCTCTGACAAGCATTTCATCTCCACCAGAGGTGGGAATCATGTGGCCTTCCTGGTGTGGTAAGCATCAGTTTCAACAACTTTCATAAAAAAATATATGTAGTAAACCTATACACTCAGTAACATTTCAGGATAAGTGCTAGACCTTTTGTATTTTTCGGAGTGTTTTAGAACCACTTTGGGATAGGAAAATGTAGCCTCCAGTGTATATCAAAGTTCAGTCTAAGATCAGTTGCAGTACTGTGAAGAGATGTTATGTAATAGCAGAGCATTGGAGTGCCTTCTTGATTAGATGAGAGAAAATGTATAGAGCCCATGTTTGTCAGGCAGAGCCTCAGCATATTCAGGGATATGATGGAAATGGCACCAATAACACCAGAGAAAAAGCTGATCATTACACAAAACCACCACTATTTCCTATCACTAGGAATCCAGAGCTTATTAAAAAAAAAAAAATCAGAACAAACCTTCATCCTCCCAAGTGGTACCAACGAATTGCACCAATGCAGCCCATGGACTATTTCCAACACTTTTTTAAAAAAAATTAAACCCCTCTCTTCATGTTGGTACAGTTGATACAAAATGTATGATGCAAGACACTGGTGTAGCTAAAATTAACCTAGGAAGGACACTGTCCCCATGCCACCAACGAATGGGGACCAACTGCCCCACAACCAGTCCCTGCTCTACCATCCCACATGATCTGCTAGAGTGAAAGGAAAGAGTCAGCCTACCAGATGCTGTTTCACGTGGAGGCCCTGTCCACAATCAAAACAGCCATGGCATGGCAGTTGCAGTCCAACAAGTTCTGGAAGACCACTGCTGTGTTATAGTGTCAAGAAAATGTCCTTGTTGTGAACTGCTGCACACACATGCACACATAGGGAGGGGGGGGGAGAAAGTGGTGCCTGTAATCTTCAGCAATTCATACATGCACCCATGTGGCCCCTGTAACATGTTGACTAAGCCCCTATTTCTCCATCATGAAAGTAAGGCGGGGCGGGGGAGGGAAAAGTTTCCAAATAACTAAGGTGGTAAACTAATCCTGATCAATATCTTAGCAGCTGTATATTGAGCCACATTTTCTCAGGTTATAGGAAGAGAGTGTCAAGTTCACTTCTGCAGTTTGGTTCTACTGCTTACTGTTACTTTTTAACCAATACCTACTTCATACTGGATGGCCATCTGTCAGGGATGCTTTGACCGTGATTTCCTGCGTGGCAGGGGGTTGGACTGGATGGCCCTTGTGGTCTCTTCCAACTCTACAATTCTATGATTCTATGATTCTATGATTTCACTGGCACCAATCTTCAAAGGTGCTGGTCTTGACTCTAAGATGGTGGAGTGACATTGATGCCAGATGAGTTTGCATTTCTCTCATGTGACAGGGAGAATGGGGGAACAGACATTCCCATCCCATGTGCTGGCAGAAGAATGAAGGGAGTCAACTGAAAGGTTGCAGCTGGGAGGGAAAGGAGACAGAGCCGTGTGGCCTAGTGCTGGAGGCAACCGGCGAATACCATTCACCATGGGTAAAGCCAGAGGCAATGTGGTGATCAGGCTGGTACAGACACAAAGTAAGGCATAGGAAATTCTCTTTTACCAAGTCAGATCATTAATCCATCTAAGGACAGGTTGCTTACCTGTAACCATAGATCTTCGAGTGGTCTTCTGTGAGTTCACACAGTTGGGTTATTCCTGCGCCTGCGCAGAGCATACGGAACCTTCTAGTATCGCTAGGCAGAATGTGCACAGATACATTTGGGCAGTAACTCCGCCCACATTAACGGTCCCTTAAAAGGCGCTCCCGCCTAATTCCCCTCAGTTCCTTGAATGACGTCGCAATCAGCAGCCTCAGGAACATTAAGCACATATGCATCAGTAGGACATAGAGGGGAGGATGGGCGGGTCTGTGTGAATTCACAGAAGACCACTCAAAGATCTATGGTTACAGGTAAGCAACCTGTCCATCTTCTTCGTGGTCTCTGTGAATCACACAGTTGAGTAGACTAGCAAGCTTCCTCACTGGAGGAGGGTATGTCCTGTACATCATTAGACGAGGACCCCACCCATTTGCCTAAAAAGGGATTTCTCTATTTCTCTTTCTTTCCTTCATTCATTTTCATTTTTTTTTTGCACATTCTTTAAACATTAGACAAGTCAATAGTGCATAAAAAGTCCACAGTTCAAATATACAGAAAAGGTGTATAGTCCAAATATACAATACACTCAGTCATTGGATGGAGGACAGAAGAACTGCACTTCCAAAAGCAGCCTCGTTCCTAGAGTGAGTGTCCAGTCTGTAGTGTGAAATAAACATCAATGGCGATGACCAAGTTGCAGCACGGCAGACATCCTCTAGGGGCACCCCCGAGAGGAACGCAGTCGAAGCGGAGACAACTCTTGTAGAATGTCCTCGAATCCGAGGCGGTAGAGGCTTCTTCGTTAGTTCATAACAAAGAGCGATGGTCGATGTCACCCACTTCGACAGACGCTGCGACGAAATCAGTGCCCCTTTCTTCGAATCAGCATATGAGACAAAAAGCTGAGGTGACTGTCGAAATGGGGCAGTCCGTTGTATGTAAAATGCGAGCGCCCTCTGCACATCCATGGAGTGGAGGGTACGCTCGAATTCGTCCTTTGGATCCTGCATCAGGGCAGGCAGGACGATGGGTTGGTTCAGGTGGAAGCTGGAGACCACTTTGGGTAGAAAGGAGATGTCCGGCCTCAATACCACCTTATGCTTGTGAAAGCAGGTATATGGTGGGTCCGACCGAAGAGCACACAGTTCCCCAGCTTGATGAGCGGAGGTGATGGCAACCAAGAAGGCCGTCTTCCAAGTCAGTAGCCGGAGGTCAGTCGAAACCATAGGTTCGAAGGGTCGTCTCACCAACTGAGAGAGGATGAGTTCGAGGCTCCAGGTTGGAGTAGGATCAAGGACCAGAGGATGGAGATTGACATACCCCTTGAGGAACTTGTTCACCATCGGGTCCTGGAAGGGAGATGGTCGATTAAGAGCCTGGAATTTGACAGAGATAGCTGTTAAATAGCCTCTAAGAGATGAAACCAAGAGTCCCGATTCCAACAGGTGGAGCAGGAATTGAAGGATTGTCGGTACCGAGCAGGATTCAGGACTCAGTCCTCAGTCCTCTTTCTGCTAGGAACTTCTTAAAGCAGTTCCACTTATATAGATAAGCTTTTCGAGTGGAAGGTTTCCTAGCAGCATCTATAACAGTTTGAACTTCCCGAGGCAAAGAGCAAGCCGGGATGGTATGGGAAGGTCACAGGTTCACGGCGCGATCCTCCAGGCTGTCAGGCGAAGCGTGTCGAGATCGGGGTGCCTGACCTCGCCCTGCTGGATGGTGAGCAGATCTGGACGGCTCAGAAAGTGAAGAAAGCACTTCCCGGACAGGAGCAGTAACGGTGCAAACCAAGGTTGCCGGGGCCACCATGGCATAATGAGAATCGCATCCGACCGGTCCCGATGAAGCTTGGCCACTACCCTTGTCAGCAGAGGAATTGGAGGGAAGAGATACAGGAATGGTCCATTCCACTGATACAGGAAGGCGTCCCCCTGGAGTCCCTGTGCGGTGTCCTGGAGCAAAACTGGTCGCACTGACTGTTCTGGGCAGTTGCGAAGTGGTCTATCTGAGGGGTACCCCACCGATGAAAGAGGTCTCATACCACTTGTCTGTGGAGCATCCACTCGTGGACACTTGAGTTGGAGTGGCTCAGTCCGTCTGCAAGAATATTCTCCTCCCCGGGGAGATCAATCGATTGAAGGGAGATGTTCCTTTCCACACACCAATCCCAAATCTGTAGAGTAAGTTGAAGGAGCTGATGAGATCTGGTACCCCCTTGTTTGTTTAGGAAGTACATTACCGAGGTGTTGTCTGTAATGAGAAGAACTGTCCTGTTCCGAACCAGCACCTCGAAGGCACGAAGAGCTTTTTGGACCGCTAGGAACTCCAGAACGTTGATATGCAATTTCCTTTCTTCGGTGATCCAAGAATTCAGGATCCTGTGGCAGCCCAGACGGGCTCCCCAACTGTGTAGAGATGCATCTGTCGTGAGGGAAACCTCCGGTTGAGGAGGGTCAAAGGGAAGGCCGGAGAGAACATTGAGCGGTTCGAGCCACCAGTCCAGGGAACGTTGGACGGAATGGGGCATTGTCAGGAGCTGCTTTGGAGAATCGTTTAAGTGATCGAAGACACCCAGGAACCAGTGCTGGAGCGGTCAGAATTGAAGTTTGGCAAGACGCATGACCGACGTCGTGGCCGCCATGTGCCCAAGGAGAACTTGTACATCGTGCGCTCGAACCTGACGCGACCGGCAACAGCTGTGGATCAGAGACCAGAGTGTGTCGAACCGATCGCTGGGAAGGTATGCTGCTCCCGAGATCAAGTCCAGTCGGGCGCCAATGAATTGGATGGACTGAACAGGATTCAGCTGAGACTTTTCCATGTTGACAACAAGTCCCAGGATGCTCAAGACATCTAGGGTAAAGAGGACGTCTCTCTTGAGCTGAAGCCTCGAAGTCGCCACAAGCAGCCAGTCATCTATGTAAGGGAACACAATGACCCCGTGTTGTCGAAGAAAGGCTGCAACAGCCGCCATACATTTCGTGAAGACCCTTGGCGCCATGGAGAGCCCGAACGGGAGGACGCGGAACTGGTAGGCTTCGTCCCCGACCTGAAACGCTAGGAACCTCCTGTGTGAAGGGTGGATCCTGATGTGGAAGTAGGCGTCCTTCAGGTCTATGGACGCAAACCAGTCCCCACGTTGAAGAAGAGGGAGTATAACAGCGAGGTGGTCATCCTGAATTTCTTCGGGATGATGTACCAATTTACTCCTCTCAAGTCTAGGATTGGTCGAAGGCCACCGTCCTTCTTCGGTACCAGGAAGTATTTGGAGAAGAAGCACTGGTGACGACTTCCGACACTCACGGGTTTGATGGCCCCTTTTTGAAGCAAGGTCTCGATCTCCTCGATGAGGGGAGGGGAGGGCGGCGTAATTCGGATCCTTCCTGTTGGAGGTAGTTCTTCGAACTTGATCCAGTAGCCATGCTGTATAATCTGGAGTACCCAGCGGTCCGATGTTATCGAGGACCAAGTGTGCTGGAACGAGAGCAGACGGTCTCCAAACAGGGGTTTCTAAAGGAAACACAAAAGCATCAATAAGAGGGGGGGGCAACTTAAAACTTCCTCCTGCCTTGGTCTTTTGGCCTCTGTTTGGAAGAAAGGTGGTATCTGGAGGTTGACCCCTGGATCCTCACAGATGATGATGACGACATCAGTTGTTGGAACCTTGAGCATCTGGGTGGTTGTGGTATGTTCCCCCGTCTAGGGCCCTGGCCATAGGAGGACGTGTGCCAGACCGACCGGTGCCTAGGGTGGTACGCAGAAGATGAGAACAATGGCATACTGTACTTTCTGGCGGTGGTCCTCATCTTCTGCGTGAACTCCAATTTGTCATCAGTTGCACCACTGAAGAGGCCCGAGCTGTCAAAAGGCATGTCTTCAATGGTTGCGGCTGCTTGTGTGGACAGGCCCGATGAACGAAGCCAAGCGTGGCGGCGCAAAGCAATAGACCCAGCCACAGTCTTGGCGGCACAGTTGGCAACATGCCGTGCAGAGTTCATTTGTTGGCCTGCAAGAAGCTGGGCCTCCGTCAAGATTGCCTCTGCCATCCTCTTTCTTTCTTCCGGGAAGTCCTGTATAAGAGGGGCCATTCTCTCCCACAGGACCTGTTGGTAGGCCCCCATACATGCCGAATAATTAGCTATGTGAAAGCTAAGACCAGCAGCCAAGTAAAGCTTTTCCCTGATAATGCCAAGTTCCCTGCCCTCGGGATCAGAGGGAGTGGACTGTGCTCGGCGCTGCCTTCGGGGTTGTGCTGCCTCAACCACTACCGAGTTCGGCTTGGGGTGCTCTTGCAGCCATTCAATGCCATCGCCGTCAACCCGATACAGGCGGTCAATCCGCTTAGATGTAGATGGAATCGATGATGGATTCTCCCAAGAGCCCTGTGACAATTTCAGCAGGGATGGGAGTACCAGGATGCAGGCCACGGGTGGAGCTTTTGATTTGATCCGGTGATAAATTGGGTCAACTGGGTCAGAGTCCTTCTCCGCAACTTTCAGTTCGAGCACATGACACATCCGTACCACCTGCTCGGAGAAGGAGCGCACGTCGTCAGTCGGCGAGGAAGAGTCCTCGTCCAATAACTCAGGCTGAGGTGACAGCAAATAGTGTAGGTATTCTTCGGAGGCCTCAGAAGAGGATGACGTATCCAATGATGGGGAAGGGCTGCGGTGTCGTCCTGCCAGCGAACACGTGCGAGGAGGCGGGGGGGAAGTAATGGAGGCAATGGGCACGAAGGAGAGACCTGGCAGCCGGTATCCTTGACCAGAGGTGCAGGTAGGGGCCGTGGAGAAGAGGGCCTTCCCAATCCATGGAAGGAGATGCAAGGTAGAGGCATCGATAGGACATGACGGGTGGCAGCTTCCTCAGTCATGTAAAATACCCTCTCGGTATCCAGCTCAATGGCGTGCTGTGTGGGCAGGGGCGTGCTGAAGACCGCTCTGGCTAGATCGTAGGCCCCGTACGCTTGGACATCCTCCTGGATCCGAGAAGTGGATGGCTGAGGTTCGGTCTCCTGGCCCTGTTCCATCGAAGGGTCCCACAGGAGTTCCAAGTGGGAGACCACCAGCGCCGGCGATCGTGGGGAAGCAGCCTCAACACTTGATGGGTCACCCACTTCGACCTCCACGATTTCGAGGGAGGCAGTCGGGGTGGATGCTCTTGACCGCGACTGCTCGGTAGTGGTGCCTCAGTCCTGAGGAAGGACCTGGGACTGAGGGACCTCCAACACAGGCTGAATAGGCAGTGTGGTTGCCACCGACACCTATGCCGAGGATGTTTTGTTTGTCCTTGCCTCCTTCTGTTTCCCATCAGAGTGAGGATGCTTCTTCTTCTTCTTCTTAGGGGCCTTGCCCTTAGAGGAGGAAGCCGAGTCCCGGTCCTTGCTCGATCCCGAGCGATCCCCATGCTTCCTCTTGGGTTCGATGCCACCAAATCTGAGGAGGCTCGGTCCCCAGCCGGGGTTGGCCTCAAGCCATGCTTGTGGGAGTGGAGCACGGCTTCTGGGTAGGAAGCAACTGAGAGGCGGCGTGACGGGCTCCGGGATCGGTGGCGTTTGGCATCAGAAGGCTTCGGAGAGAGAGATTTCCCCCTTTTCTGAGGGGATCCAACAGCAGGTGTCGAAACTGCAGAAGGGATCAGAGCCTGCTCATAAAGGAAGGACTTTAACCGGGACGAACAGTGTTTTCTCGCCTGAGGGGTGAAGGCCCGACAATGCACACAGGCGTCCACGTTATGGGATTCACCCAAACAAATTAGGCAGTGGGAATGGCCATCGGAACTGGGTAGTTTCGCCTGGCAAACCACGCACCTCTTAAATCCAGTTTTACTTGCCATAGCAGGGAGTAGACGTAGACGAAGTCGAAGACGGGCCGAGTCACACCAAAGGTTAGAGAGCCGAGACAAAGCCAAAGGGACGTGAAGAAACGAGGTCAGAAGTCCGAGTCAAGCCAAAAAATCACCGTGAAGCCAAGTTAAAGGGAAGAGCAAAATCCGTAAGCCAAGAAACAGTCCGAGTCAGGAACGAAAGTCAGTAGCACTAGCAAGAGAAGGTTCCTTCGAGCTGCAATATGCGGCGGAAAAAAAAGGAACTGAGGGGAATTAGGCGGGAGCACCTTTTAAGGGAACGTTAATGTGGGCGGAGTTACCACCAAAATGTATCTATGCACATTCTGTCTAGCGATACTAGAAGGTTCCGTATGTTCTGCGCAGGCGCAGGAATAACCCAACTGTGTGATTCACAGAGACCACGAAGAAGATCTCAGTATTGACTACACTGCATTTTAACATTTTAGGCAGGGGTTTCTTCCAGCCTTACCTAGGAAGGTGAAGGAAAGACAGCAGCTCCCACTGCTGTTCTGTACTCCTGGCACTGTGCAGACAGATTCCTAGATGAGTCTGGAACCCTTGCTTCTCAGACAGACACTGGCCATCGACTCACAAACTGCCTTTAGCTGATGGTCCAGGTCTAGCACCCCTCTGTACATCATTGCTCTGATCACAAATCATCCCTCTTTCTCAACAATGTCAATGAGTACAGCTCTGCACAGAGAATTATCTGACATCACATCTGAGAGTGAGTTGCCTTTCTCCATCCCATCCCTGCTGAGACTGCTATCCTTGGGGAAGGGGATATGCCCAATTGGCAATTCTGCTGCTCCTTCAAGCTCTTTCTTACGCCTTTGGTCATGCAACTTTTAGACTCTCTTCTGCCTCTCTACCTCCAGGCTTCCACATCCATGCTTTAGGGATGCTGGATGGTAACACAGAGTAAAGATGTTCTAGATAATTTCCCTTCCCACTACATATGCAAGACTATGCCTTTCTGCCCTCTATATTCAGGCAAACATGTTTCACAGAAATAATAAATCTGATTTTTTTAAAAAAAAATTTGGCCACATAAGAATATCTTGAGGAGCTGCCTTCTCCTGAGTCAGGTCAATCATCCATCTACCACTAGAGCCACCATCTCAGATGTCCATCAGAGGTTTTACAAAGCTCTAATATTTTAGTCATGTTAACTAGTGGTGTTTGGGAAGGCCAGGACACTTTTATATTCAAGCCATGTGCTTAACAAACTGGGTTGATAAATTCTTCTCTTCTCCAGCTGACCATGGGCATGCCAGACAGAATCTTTCACCATTCTTTTTGTCCCACCATCACCAACGTAAGCCAACTTTCCTGAAAGGTCAGACTGGCCTTTTTTATTTGCCTATGTGGCCCAGGCTAATGGAACTGCTTCCACTGTGAACAGCAAGGCATCAAGACTGCAGATCCACTGAGAAAAAGATACACCACTTTACCCCTTCAGCAGGAGTCACAGACCCCACAGTCTGGTGAAAGTAATGTCTCTTTGAAGGAGGCCATCTTAATCCTCTAGGAAGCCCTTAGAAATTCTCTCACCCTGATTTAACTCCTTCAAATCCCTGCCATGGTTTGAAAGTTAAGCACATCTTTTGTGCCCTTGCCAGCCATTCAGATTTGCTCCGAAGCCCTCTCTCGTTCCCTTGGTCCTTCCACTGAGTCGATCTGCCTGGCTTGCCACACAGAACCACTCCTTTGGGTGTACTTTCAGATGGCTCTCCAACCTCTTTGCTGAAGCCCCGGACCAGGAGGTTCTGCTCCTTCTTTATTGGAATATTTGTCATGGTCCCCTTTGCTTCCTGGAGTCTACTTTATGAAAACCATCATTTAAAAACAATACTGCTGAGGCAGAACAAAACCGACAAGTTTAGTGATGGCGGGGGAGGGGGGAGAAAAACAAAAAGAGCATCAGGGGAGAGGGAGAGAGAAAAAGTGATATCAGAGAAGAAAAGTGCCAGAAAGGAGGAGATGGCCAGGCTGTTGTGTCTTTCCTCTTGAGAGGGATGAGGAGCCTGGAAGGACTCTTCTGAGCTTTAAAGGGGAAGGAGGCTCTAATATGGTTTCCCTTGAGCTAACTAAGGAAAACATTTGCATTTCTTTAGAATTGTGTGCCTTGGTTCCTGGGATATCTTTCCAGAAAAATAAGCTGACATGGCTAGTGTTACACTGAGCATAGTCTCATCCTCCCTGGCTCTTAGGAGTTAAAGGCCTCCCGATAGCAAGGAGTCTGGAAGAACTTTTGGGAAGGCCCTTTTTGACACCTAGCCTGGGAATTATTATTATTATTATTATTATTATTATTATTTAGTTATTTATACCCCGCTCTTCAGCCACAAGGCTATCAGAGCGGCTTACAAATTGTTTTAAGCAATAGCAACTTACACATCTACACTGCATTAAACAGTTTCCAATGTGTGTTAGCTAATTGCCCCCACAAGCTGGGTACTCATTTTACCGACCTACGAAAGGATGGAAGGCTGGGAAGATAATGTAAACATCGGGTCAAGAATGGAACATTACTCTAGCACATGCTGCAATGTAAGGTGACCTGGTGCTTTTTATATTAGACTATGCATGTACTGAACTTAGGGGCCCCGTTCTGTTTAAATTCTGGTCTTTCAGAATGTGGGACAGAAATATATTTCTTTCAATAAAGCTGAAAGCATGGCCTTCTGATTTCTCCTGGGATTACTGGGGAAGGAAATTTCCCTTCAGCATCCAAGGCTTAGGTCATGCTTGCCTGCTTCGGGCCCTTCCCCCTCTGTACAAGGGAGAGATTATTCTCAGGAAGACACATGCACACACTAATGACATGGAGTCTAGAAATGACCTCCAACCCTGCCGCGACCACCCTCAAGACCACGACTGCACCAATCCCACAAGTCAACTGCAAACACGGGCATGCGGCAACAGCACCATCACCCCCATGCCACACCGTGCCTCATTTGCAGCCTGTGAATTATTCATCACATGCTCACTTCAAAAACTATTTCAGTTTTAAATTTTTAAATATTTAATAATTGTGTATTAAATATTCATGGCATTTTATTAGAAAATGTTGGCAAAGCTGGGCAGGAAAATCTCACTGTTAAGTTCATCCTTGGGAACGGATTGGCTGCTCATGGAGGCTTCCAAGTTTATTAAGGGAAGGAGAGAAGTGAGTAAATGATCACGAGCCCAGCGAACTGAGAGGGATGCACAACAGCCTCTCCTAAATGGACTGTATGAGATCTCTATAGCTGTCTGTCTCTTTAAAGAACCCATCACCACCACTAATCCTTTCATAGCATGGTTAATGAGCTTTATATAGTTGGGATAAAATAGAGTCCTTTAAGTCATGAAACTAACCATCGGTTGAACAAAAGTATGAGATCTCAGGCTTGATAATGCATTAAGCATAATAAGCCAATACAATATGAGCCCAAAGGGTGACTGGAAGGCAATTCCCTATAATATACGACTTCATCGTTTCTAACCAAAAGATATCACTTTAGTTCTACATCTTATTCCAGTGCCAAAATTTCTATAAAGCTCCTAAGTATTTAGATGTAACTACTATAGACTAGTGTGGTTAAAAATGGAATTGGCAATTCAGACTTTAGGGTGCTGATAAGGATGTAGGGTATTCATTTTCTCTCCAGACTATAAGACGCTCAGCAGGTTTCTCTGGTTCCTCAGTATCAAAACTAGACATAAGCAGTGAGAACTAGAAACTTGCTTTTCAAGTAAATTCCCAAAGAAATAAGATTTTGCAGGACACTGGAGATTCTGATACTCCAAAGATGTTTTTAAAGAATAGCCATTCAATTTATGTAATTCTTTTTCCAAAGGAAGTGGCCTGGTCTTATTAAAATGATAAACTGGGAAAATTGCAAACCTGGGTTCTCCCTCCCATGAGTAATGTTGACACTGAATGAACATTCATCTTAAATTAGCTCCAAGATTCATGATGCGCCAAGTGGCAGCCTATAGGTGTGGGGCAGTGTCTTTCTTTAAAAAGAAAGTTTTGAGTTATCTTGAGCCATTGAGATAAACATGTTCATGGAGTGCAATCTTGGAGATCAAATCAAATGAGCAAAGTGTGGCCCACAGGCTTCATACAACACTCAGGGTCATTTGAATTTTTTTCCAAAAACATTTTTTTGCCCCAAATACCCTCTAGGGGCTGGGGAGGGCATTTTCACCATGTCTTTGGATCCCCTGGGACATTATAGGCCCAGGAGAAGCCTTTTTTTTTTTTTTTTTGTAAACTGGAAGTGATCAGGGTGTGAATTCCCATCCGCTTCCTGTTGCAAAAAAAGGAGGAGGAGGAGGCGGCCCCTCTCAGGCCTAAAATAGCCTGGCTGGTAGCCCTCTAGCCTCTGGCAGTTGCCTTTCCTAAGGAGTTGCTATGTAACAAAGCAGATGTGGCTAGCTTCCATTCCCTGCAGACAAGTGGTTTACATACTTCACACAACAATTTATCTGCTGAAGAACTGGACATAACTGCTATAGAATCCCTGCATATGGGGCATGGTCCAGGGTGTACTCTTCTTAGTGGTCCATATAGCTAATTGGAAACTCTACACAATGGTCTTACAGAATTGGAGTGAGGGGAAGAGTAGGCCATGAATTTAGACCACCACATGGATTACTTCAGTTGTGAAGTACTTGTGGTTCTGCTGCCTTGATGCTACAGACCCTTTATTGGAAATGGGTGGCATTTCAGTATTTTTCAGTAAAAATGATAAAATAGGTAGTAGCCTAGTTAGCTAATATGAAATAAAGAGAAGTCATTCCATTAAGCAGCATTAGCTTGTTGATGCCCTGCCATGCTTCTGGTGGGACAGATGTCAATAACAGGCCTGTTTGCCAGTGACCCCATCCCTTGCAGCTCTCTGGCCAGCTATTTGGGTGTGAGTAACCTGTGGGGCTCTGGAGTTGGCCTCAAAGTCGAGCTCTAGCAGCAAACCTGACTCTCAGTCCCAGAGCTTGGGGTTCCAGAATTCCCATGTTCTGGGAACTGTTGTCCCTCCCAAAATAACTTTCTCAAGCTCTTCTCAGTCCAAGTGGGACATAGACTGGATGTGCCACTCTACACTGACCCCAAACTCTTGTGACACTGTGTATGTCAGGGGAAGGTCTCCTCATGATTTTGAAACCATTGCTATCAGACAGTAGCCTCTTTCACCCATTTGCGAAGAAGATGTGTGAGGCTGTGTGTGCCAGCCCCACCCACAATGTTCTCATTCCCACCTGTTGCAGCCTCAGACCTTTGTGCATTGAGCAGGAACATCTGAAGAGGCAAAGTGTGTGTGATCATCTGAACCAAAGTCCATTTGTCCACAGGACTGAGATTCTCAACCAGAAGGAAGATTGTACACGCATTCAGCCAAAGTCACAAAGATCCCCCTTCTGTCCCTTCTGCTTGAGGCTGCAGCCAATAAAGATGATGAAGACAAGGCTATTACTCCTTTTTCTGCTGCAGAGTCTGAGACCACGTGGAAAGGAACGCCTCAATGCCTACAGGCCCACCTGGATGAACCGCTTCAAGGTGACATATATGTTTGCAGGGCCTTCCCCTTATTTGGTTAAACAAAGTGTTTCTTCCTGCCTTTTTCTAGGTATCTCCTGCCGCCCATTTCTGTTGAAGAGGAGCCATCGCTTTAACCCTGATCCAAGAGGAGGGGGAGCCCATTTCTGCCTTTCTCTTTATTATGAACGTGCCTTCCCTGTTGTGCCAGAAATTATACGGTTTACACAGAAGATGACATCTAAGCCCCCAAATTATATGCAAATAAGCCGATTCATTCCTTGCATCTTACAACAGTGCTGCTCGCCTTCCAACAGACGTGTTGGGTAATTTCCGTGCCAGCTTTCAAACAAGGGGCATCTCCATGTTATTAACATCTCACTCTGGCAAACAGTTTGTCACCTTTCATCAAAATTATCTGGAAAAAACACCAGCAATTATCCCCCGACCAGATTACTGGTTGGCTCCATCCCAGGATGGTGGCTGGGGAACAAAGTGACATGATATTCACTGGAAATGTTCCCCGCCCCGAAGTCGAGAGGAAGATTAGACAAATTAAGGAAAAACGAGTCTCGATGCCTGCAGAAAAGAAGGAAACCCAAACTAACTTTCTTGATCCCTTAATATGAGAAGACTGTGGGACGGGAAAACAATTATATTTCAAGCTGGTAACTTCAAAGAATATTCTCTAATAGCTACCATGCAGAGACTGCTTAACTGTATTGTTCTGGTTGTGCTTTAATTTATCACTCTGGTTGCAAGCTTTGGTTCCTTTAACTGATAGATTAACCAAGGTTAGTTTGGGCTGATGCACTGGTGGGACAAATCTGATGGTGAGACTCTTAAAAATTGACTTTATCTTGGAGGCTAGTTCTATTCTAGTGCTTCACCGGAATAGAAAAAGCCAAAGAAAATATTACAGACTTTTTTGTTTTGTTACCCTGCACTCTGTGTTCAATTAAAAAAAAAGCATCTATGCTAAGTTTTGACTAATATGAACATTTATTTACATTTGATTAATTGACCACAAGGTACATGATTAATCAACTAAAAATTCTTGAATAATTTAACAAGACTAATTATCACCCAAGGTTGATCTCTCCATGCAACCAGATGTTTCTGTGCAGGGTGTTTTCCCGCACCAGCACAATAACTCCCACAAGGTTTGTGGTGGAGTGTAGAAAGTATGCAAAAATAAATAAAAACAATAAAGCCAGGCTTCCCCAACCTGGGGTCCTTCAGGTGTGTTGGACTACAATTTACAACTTCTCCAAACAGCATGGCCATTGGCTGGAGATGTTGGACACTGTAGTACAACACAACTGGAGAACCTCACATTGGTGAAGCCTGGATAAAATAACACATTTCTTTTAAAAGATCTGAGCAAATAAGACACATGTGCCTGCCCAGGCCCTGAGGTCATCTGGAGAGCCCTTCACTTAGTCCCATCACCGCCACAAGCACAGTTGGTGGGGAGGAAAGAGAAGGTCTTCTTAGTGGCTGCCCTAGACTCTGGAACTCCCTTCAGAGCGAAGCTAGAATGACCCCTTCTTTGCAGTCCTTCCATCAGCAGGCAAAATCTTTTTGTATTCCAACAGACTTTTACAGAAAGTTTTTAGAGAATGTGCTAAGGGGTGCTATATTATTTTTAAACAGAACTGTTTAAACTGTTTATAGCTTTTTTATCTTTCCAACTGCATTTTAGTCTTTTAACTGTAGGTTTGAATTTGTTTTAATACTGTGAATAGTTTAATTCTATTTTAATGTTCACATTTTGTATGTGTTAAGCTGTACTGTTCTTTTTGGATTGTAAGCTGCCTTGAGTCCCAATTTTGGGAGAAATTTTGACCTGTCACTGCAAAGACCATAACACTAATTACAATCACTCCCCCATGGACGGGCCAGTCCAAAGGCAAGAACCATGACAAATATTGTTTTCTCTTGTAACCATACAATGAACTTCTCCAAACAAAGGACCATGGAAAAAAGCTTCTTTTGAAGATCTTAAGTCACTGGCAGGCTGATATGCTAATTGGTGGAGGTAACAAACTAAGATTGAAAAGGCATTGAAGGGGCAATAGAAGTCATTGGCCTGGTTCCAAAGACACATCACAGTGGGTTCCACATGATCCTTCTTGGCAGCCTCGCACAATGGATGATACAGGGAGAAGTTGGTTGCTATCCACTTGACCTGCCCATCATAAGGTCTGCTTCCTCCAACATGAGCTTGCTCATATAACACTGATTATCTTAGATAACCTGCTCTGCTGCCTGTGTCATCTGAGTAGTAACAGAGGAGACGACCTTCTCAGCTGTGGTATCCCATGTATGGAATGCTTTTCCCAAAAACTTTCATGTGGAACCCACTATGATGTGTCTTTGGAACCAGGCAGGTGAGTTCAATTTTCCAGGCCTTTTCAATCTTAACTGTCAATCAGGTCATTTTAAAGCTGTTTTTCTGCTACTCTATTTGCAGAAGTATTTGCCCCCTCTGACTTTTCCACATTTTATTGTACTGAAATCTGGAACTGAAAAGGGTTTAATTGGCATTATTGCCACTTGATATACTTAAGATACTCAGTATGGTAAAGGTGCAAAATATTTTTACTGCGGCACAAAAGTTATGTAAACAAAAACAAAAGTGAATCTTGTTGGTTGTATAAGGATCTGTCCTCCTGCCTTTGCTGTGACATGCCTAGATAAGCTCTCATACAACACAATTCCTCCAAAAATTACTTAAGTAGTTGAATGGAGTCCACCTGGAAATAACCAAATGGAAATAACATGGCTCAACTGTGGCTTTGGTTAGCAAGTCAGTGACTGGATAAGGGAGACCATTCGTCAGATAAGCAACCAAGAGGCCAATGGCAACTCTAAAGAAGCTGGAGAGAACCAGCTCAGATGGGGAAAGTATCCAAGGGACAACTATCACCTGGGCTCTAAAAAGGTGGACTTTATGGGAAAGTGGCAAGAAGGCAGCCATTGCTCAACCAAGCCCATATCAAAGCCCATTTGGATTTTGCAAAAAGACACAGAATCATAGTTTGAAGAGACCACAGGGACTTCTAGTCCAACCCCCTGCCCTGAAGGAATAACAATCAAAGAATTCCTGACAGATGGCCATCCAGACTCTGTTTAAAGACCTCCAAAGAAGGAGACTCCATCACACTCCCAGGCAGCACATTCCACTGCTCTTCAAGACTTCTTCGTCGTGAGTTCTCAAATAAGGCTGCAGCATCGTGGATAGTGCGTCTCCATGCCTCCCGATGTGAGGCCAGGGCGGACCACTGTTGGAGATCAATTTGGCCGAGCCTGAGATGTTGTTTCAGGGAGTCTTTGTATCGCTTTTTTGGAGCGCCCCTCTTACGCTGACCCGTGGCGAGTTCACCGTAGAGTAGTATTTTTGGGAGGCGATGGTCCTCCATCCTAGAAACGTGCCCTGCCCAGCACAGCTGCGTTCACCTAGAGCAAGACAAAGCTACCTCTTTTTTGAAACAAACAGCACAATGCTTTTGCATGACATTATTAAAATGTAAGATTTTTCTTCCTCTCAAAAATTATTATTTTTTGCTTAGCTAAAAAGTAAATAAAAATGGTAGTTTTCAGGCTGCTTAAGGAAATTGGAAAATGATGAACTAAGGAACTGTATATCTGAACAATCGAAGGAACTTTGATTTTGAGTATAGAGATGAAGTTTTGTAATTGATTAGTAATTGATTAGTAAACTGATTAGTAACTGATTAGTAAATTTTCTTTGAATTTGAGGAATTTAATGAATTTAATGAAATCAATGAATTTATGAGCTTATGATTCAGATTAATGAATTTATGTGAATGAATTTACAAATGTATGTATCTACAAATGAATTGTGAATTGATGAACTTGGGAAAGTTAGAAATTTTATAAGACAGAGACATAGAAACAGAGGACTTTATGAACTTGGAGAGACATGGAGAGCGTATTCAAGAATCATAGTTTTTGAAGGGAGTGGAATATAAACAGAAGGAAAATACAGAGAATATAGAGGAGTGGAGAAAGTAGTTAAGAATAATAGCTCTTTAAAGGAGTGAGAAGTCAGTTCTGGCCACGGTAACACATGCCATAGTTACATCCCATTTGGATTACTATAATGTGCTCTGTGGGGCTGCTTTTGAAAAGTGCCCAGATACTTCAAATGGCCCAAAGACCTGCAGTCAGATTTGTTAACTGGCTATAGGGAGCACCCAACTCCCTTGTTGCAACAGCTCCACTGGATTCCACTCTGTTTTGGTGATGGCCTACAGAGCTTTGGTCTAGGCTATTCGAAGGAGTATATCTGCCTTTGAGAGCCCATTAGAGCTCTAAGATCTTCATGAGAGGCCCTTCTCTCTGACTATCTTCTCAGAATTGTTTGGTGGGAAGAAGGGAGAGGGCCTTCTTGGTAGCTGCTCCCTAATTTTGGAACTTCCTCCCTAGGAAGACCAGGGTGGCTCCATCCTTCATATCCTTCTGCAAGCAAATAAAAACATTCTTATGCTGACAGGCTTTTAGAAATCGACTGGGATGGGCTTTTAATGGTGCACTGTGCAGTTTTGTAGTTTGTATATAGTCTTTTAAGGAATTTTAATGGTTTTAACTACAAAACAGTTTGTATTTTAGGTAAATTTTATATTTATATTTTTAAAACTACATTTGTGTATAGTTTTCAATACCCTGTTGTTTTTAACATGTTGTAAGCTGCCTTCAGTACCATTATTAGGGAAAAGGTGGGATATAACAAATAAATAAAATAAATAAGAAATAATGAATTATAGAATAAAAATCTCAAAAAGCAGCAGGGTCGTTGTGCAGGGAGTGGATTCCTGATGGGCATGTACACTTATGTACTGATTGGGAGATTAACTAGTTCCTAGAAGAGTTGGGATTGCAATAAACCCAAAAGGAGGCCATGATATGGAGGCCATGATATTGAGAACGCAGCTGCGCTGAGAACTCACGCCGAATAAGTCTTGAAGAGAAACGACAACGCAGAAAGAATCACAACCCAAAAACATCATCCAAGGAGACCTTCTGCTGTGCTTTTTGCAACCGGACTTGTTTATCTCGGATTGGCCTTTTTAGTCATCAGCGCGCTTGCAGAAAGCACGGGATGAGTCCTTCCTGAATCTTCGTTTGCGAAGAAAAGCCGGGGGGGGGGGAGGATGCTTTAAAACAAAACAAAAAAAACAGAGGTCACCATATTGTGGAGACATGACAAACCCTTGGGATAAAGGCTGGAAAATCCTGGTAGTCATGTCATATTTAGCAAGTCAAAGATATGTTTGTATAAGGCTGTAGAGGGCTAAATCCATTTTACATGCTGTATGTATTATTAATTTTTGACAGTGGGCTTAGAAAAACCTAATTCCCAGAATACGAACTTCCTTTGAGCAGAGGGAAGCCTTTTCAGAACTCATCTTTTATTGACTGAGTCATTTTGGAGTCAATCTGTCTGCTTCCGTCAAGACAAGAGTTTTAAATCTTCTCCCTTTTCTTTCTCCCTTTCTGAATCATGGCAAGTCTATTAAAACCTGCTAATGTATGCAGGAGGGCCTCTGATTTGAAATGTAATGAATTCTTCAGATAATGACAGATTGAGGAGGTGGAGAGATGATGAAAAACACCCAACGCCCTCCCCCAATAAGAAAACTTTATAGAAAAAAAGAAAGTAGGAGCTGATTAACTCTTCTCAGTCTGCAAGAAGATACTAAGAGGTTTGCTGATGCCCAGACAAGCAGAACACATTACACATTGCAAAGTCTCTCCAGGGTTGCCTGAGGCTAAATGAGAAAAGTCACTTGAATCAACTTCTCAGTCTCTTTCCCTAGCCAATATTTAAAACATACACACCACAAAACTACACAAGTGTTCCCTTTCTATATGGGGCACTTTTTTCCTGACTTGCAAAGGAGAACTTGCTCAGAGTACATCCTGAAGTTCATTATTTTTTGATGGCTTAGGTACAAAGTCATTGACATTGCCTCCCCCTTTCCCGATGCCTTACTACTGATCTTATCTTGGTCACAGGCAGCTCTAGCCCTGCATCTAAAGGCAATGTCCATCAAGAATTGTGATTTTACGGGTCATGAACAAGAATTGGTTCCAGAGAAGTCAGGGTAATGATGACCATGTATGCATTTCTCTCTGAAATTAAAATGCTGGTTGCTAGTTGCATGTATATTTACAGGTTTGCATCAAAGAAAGAAAATACAGAACATTTGAGCTGAAGCACAGGCACTCAAGAGGTTTCTTTCAATGCCATCGTAACAAAAATACCTCTCCCTTTAGGCAGCTTGTAACATGATCTTATTAGTTTCCTTTGCTGGTCATTTGACAGTGACACTGTCACACAACCAAACCCGATTGGCTATATAATGTCTCTTTTGTGAAGTTGTCTGATGGAGTGCAAGATTCCAGATTGAATGAGATCACCCATGTGGAGGAGAGGGAAAAAGCAAAAGCAAGGGAGAAAAAGTAACAATGAACACAATCTGGAACAAAACAAAACAAGACCTAATTCATACAAATACTGAAATGGCTCATTCAGAAAATCTAAAAACATTTGGTACAATGTTCAGTGCATGGAATATTACACTGGGAAGGGATCTCATAGGCCATCTGCTCCAGCCTGCTCATGCAGAAAATCCACTATTTCACTAATCCCCTGATCATACAATAATACTCTGCATTCCCTAAAACAGGACATCCTTTTAGCAGACACCCTCCTATAGGGTACACACTTATCCCCAGGCCAACTTCCAAGGCGGCCTGAAGCTTTAAGGGAGGTCTCTTCCCCAATGTGATTTGGATACCACACAAAAGCAAGGGCTACTTTGAGAACATACCATGGTCCCAAAGGCTGCACTTTTTATGAAACGCAGGTTTATCCAGGCCTTTGGAGGAAGACAGAATTAAAATCCAGTAATGGCTTAATAGGAATCACAAAAGCACAATGTACTTGCCAGTCTGAACATAACCTCCCACCAAAGTTTGCAGAAATGTCACATCAATATGGTGGTGGGGAGGAATAGGTGGGGAAGGAAACAATCATTTCAGCAGCAGCATGTAGCTGTTCCACCCGAAAAAAAGAGGTTTATTAAAGGAGAACTGCAGGGAATTTTTGTTAATGCTTGAGAACAACTACAGAGAATTCCACTTAATCATAACACTGTAAACAAGGAAGTTAAAGCAGTATTTAAAAATATCTGAACATGTTTCAAAATCCCCATTGACTTAAATTAGGCAGCTGTGTAATCACTAGTCCTGCAATTTTAATGAAAATTCCAAAAGGAAATGCAGATTTGATTATACTTATTAACCAGGAAAGATCAGATCAGAGAGCTGCAGTCAGGCACAGGGGTGCAACCTCCTTACCCCCACTTCCTCTCAGCTTGCATTCAATCAGAACTAAGGAGAGAAAACTGCACAAAATGTACCTGTCTCTTTCCTTCACCAGTTCTAGCTCCACAGGCTTGGCTAACTGTTGCTGTTATCTTCTTGTCTCCATGCGTGCCATTGGGCATAGCACTTTTGAGAATAATTAGTTATTCAAGTCAGGGTTCACAGCAGATCAAGCAACTACCAACTATTTGATATTCTGTTGCAGTTTTCCTTTAACATAGTTTGGGGCATATCATATATACTTAATTGGTTGGTGATTATATAAGTCCTTTGAAGATATACCACACCATAGAAAGACTATGTAGCCTGATCAGCAATGAAGGAAGTGTGTCACTGGAAGTCAACTCAGAGAAAAGTTCAACAGAGATAAGCCAGCATTGGTTCAAGGAGGAAAAAATAATGAAATGAAGATATGCCCCTCTTCACACAATTATCACCCAACAGGTCTCTTCATATTATGGAGGACTGGCATGGACCCTTCCTCTCCTTCAAGCATTTGACACAATGTGCAGTGTGGAAAGGAGGTGGCTCTACAGGAAAGCCCATATACAGAGGACGTATAATAGGAGCTGTTACATCTGTATTTGGTGAACCTCGGTGCTTGGAATCTGAATGCTGTTTTCACTGCAGGAATACGTTATGTTGACTGGATCTGACATTTTCTATTTTTCTATTTTGGAAGTTTAAGGGCCTTGGAAACAAATAAAGCAAACATTTCTTAACCAAAGTTGATACTGTTATTTCATGTAGATTAAATGTTGAAAGCAAACTTTTGATTTTTTGCTAAACAGTAACTTATTGTGAATAGGTCAGTGCCATTTTTACAGGTTTACTTTTTTAAAGAGTAGAAATAACTGCGGCATATATTTGTTTATAAGTCTACCATATGTATAAGTTGATGGCTGGTTTTGAGGCAAAAATTACCAAATTTGCTATGATCCATGGATAAGTCAAGGATAAAACTGAATCTTCAGCCCTATCAGCCAGGAAGTCCCCTAAAGCCTTAAGGGAGACCAACAGTGCTACAGGGAGAGATCAAGGTAAACTTCACAAGGAAATGAACTGCACATGGCATTCCCCCCACCATTTCACAGATGAAAACCAGGACACTTGTGGCCATGCATCAGCAGAGTTTGGTCAAGATGGCAAAAGGTTTTTTGTTTTTTTTTAATAATATATTTATTAAAGAGTCTGGAGCAATAAACACCTGAGGCAAAGCACAAAAATCAGTGTGTATAGAGCCATCGTACTGTCTATCCTCCTTTATGGATCTGAAACATGGGTCACCTATCGCCACCACCTACGACTCCTCGAGCGCTTTCATCAGCGCTGTCTACGCACAATCCTAAATATACACTGGACTGACTATGTGACGAATGTTGCTGTCCTTGAGCAAGCAGGGATCACCAGCATTGAGGCCATGATATTGAGAACACAGCTGCGTTGGGCAGGGCACGTTTCTAGGATGGAGGACCATCGTCTCCCAAAAATACTACTCTACGGTGAACTCGCCACGGGTCAGCGTAAGAGGGGCGCTCCAAAAAAGCGATACAAAGACTCCCTGAAACAACATCTCAGGCATGGCCAAATTGATCACCAACAGTGGTCCGCCCTGGCCTCACATCGGGAGGCATGGAGACGCACTATCCACAATGCTGCAGCCTTATTTGAGAACTCACGCCGAACAAGTCTTGAAGAGAAACGACAACGCAGAAAGAATCACAACCCAAAAACATCACCCAGGAGACCTTCTGCTGTGCTTTTTGCAACCGGACTTGTTTATCTCGGATTGGCCTTTTTAGTCATCAGCGCGCTTGCAGAAAGCGCGGGATGAGTCCTTCCTGAATCTTCGTTTGCGAAGAAAAGCCAGAGAAACATTTTCCAGTTAAATAAAATCACATGTTTCATTGTTATCCATTCTCATCCATTCTATTCTATACATTCTATACATTCATCTCCATCTTACCACAAAAACTTCAACACTTATATCAACATTTATAACATTTACAACAATTACTCCCTCTTTACTTTCTGTCTTGTGTTTTTAATTACATACCTCTTCTCCCCCTCTTCCCTACCTTGCTATATGTGATTCTGTTGCAGTTTTACTTCGTATTTAAATCTCTTCTTTTCACATTAGATCTCAGTATTTATAATTATACAATCACCCCATTTTTCCTTCCAGAGTGAGATTACCACTTCCCAGTCTTCATAGCTTTTACTAGTTTTCCCCCCTTCCAACAACAACGTCAACCTATCAATTTCGAACATCTCATACAATTTTAAGAGCCAACAATCTACAGACAGAGTTTGTTGATTCTTCCAATTTTTTGCGATAATAATCCTTGCCGCTGTTATCATGTATAGGAGAATCCTTGGAAACGTCCCTTTCTTCCACATTATTTTATGTAGCATATTCAGTAGGTATACCTCTGGTTCGCAACTGAACTCCACTCCTAACGTTTTTGCAATAATCTTATGAATCTTATTCCAATATTTTTTTATCTCATCACATCTCCACCACATATGGTAGTAAGTACCTTTATTTTTCTTACATCTCCAGCATATTTCTGAGGAGTTTTTATATATTTTTGATAATCTTTCTGGTGTCAAATACCATCTGTACACTGATTTATAATAATTTTCTTTTAGATTATAACTTCTCGTAAACGCTAGATTTTTACCCCAAGCTCTTTCCCAGTGTTCGAGTTGGATTTCATGTCCTATATCTTGGGCCCATTTTATCATATAAGTTTTTATTCTTTCTTGTTCTAAATTAACTTTCAGTAACAATTTATAAATTTTGGCCACAATTTTCTCCCTTCCTCCTTGCAAAATTTTATCTAACTCTGTTGTTTCTGATTCCATTTCTTCTACTTTGATGTCTTTCTTAAACTTCTCTGTTAATTGTCTATGGAGGAACCAGTGGCAATCTATGCCCTCTTCTTTTAACTCTTCTTGTGTTTTTATCATAGCTGTATTCCCTTCCCATTTCAGAATTTCTTTATACGTTAACCATCTATTATTATATAGGTTTCCCCTTTTATGGAAGGCTTCGTGTACTGACAACCAATGTGGTGTCTTTGAACAGAGTATTCTCTTATATTTCAACCAGACATTTATTAACGCTCGTCGTATATAGTGATGACTAAATTCTTTGTGAACTAAAGCCTTATCAAACCATAAATAGGCATGCCAGCCAAACCGTAAGTTGAAACCCTCCAATTGCAAAAGTCTATTATTTTCTAGAGTTATCCATTCTAAAATCCATGCTAAACTGTTTGCTTGGTAATATGTTTGGAGGTCTGGAAGGGCTAGCCCACCTCGTTCCTTAGCATCAATTAGAATCTTCCTCTGTACTCTGGGCTTTTTCCCTGCCCATATAAATCTTTGTAGGTCCTTGTTCCATTTCACAAATATGTTATTATTAGTTATAATTGGGATATTCTGGAACAAATATTGTAGCCTTGGCATAATATTCATTTTTACCGTAGCTATTCTACCTAACAGTGAAAGTTCTAATCTACTCCATTTATTTAAATCCTCTTTTATTCTATTCCATGTTTTGATATAATTATTTTCCAGAAGGCCCGAATTCTTATTTGTTAGCACTATTCCTAGATATTTTATTTTATCCTCTATCTTAAATCCTGTTCGTTCTCTCATTTTTTGTACTTCTGTCTTACTTAGATTCTTATTTAATAACACTGTAAGATGGCAAAAGGTATTAATGAGGAAGGCCAGACAAGCTAAGAAAAGCTGCAGCAGTTTGCTTTTGCCTGAGCCTACTGGGAAGGGCACCCTCCCTTCGTGAGCTAACTGAGTGCAAACTACTTTTGCACTTTGAACTCAGTTTGCAGCAACTGAGTAAGCTGAGGACAAATGGGGAAAGTAGAAGGAAGAAAGGGGAACTGGAACATTTTAAAAGCAGCTGAAAAAATAACAGAGGACTAATCAGGACTGTCCCTACCAAATTGGGACAGTTGGAGGGTATGACATGATAATGGGGTTAAAGGGACAGACATACTGCTAACACTGATCATCTTCTGTTTGCCCAACAGCAAAACCCAGGTCCAAGGGATGATTTGCTTTAGTCAGTCATTTGTGGTGCTTCTGAGATTATGGGCAAATGCCTGAGATACTCGAACCCCTTCCCCTGCTAGCACAATCTGGGGCAATTTGTCTGGATGGTTTTTCAGGGACCTTTGTAGAGCCATGCTGCTGGCGTGGGGGGTGGGGTTGAGGGAGCAGATCATCAAAAAGCAGCCCAGCAAATGCCTCCAGGCTTCAGGCAGGCAGAGGCAGGCTCTAGGGCCTTTTCGGCAACCTCATCTTCCTCCTTCCTTCTCCTCCAGGCTGGGTGGGCTGGCCTTGACCCATGGACAAGTTGACCCAGCTTTTTAAGCGTAACTTTTTACTAAAATTTCTTGACTTACAGTCGAGTATATACGGTAATTTAATATTTGTGCCTCTGAGTTTATGTGTGACCACATCATCTCAAAAATGAATAGACTGATTCAAACCAGATTTGGTATGTAAGACTCTCAAAGCAAAACAGGGGTGGGGAATATATGTTTTTCGATGAACAGCCACATCTGGAATTGGGATGAGCAAAAAATTGCATAGAACTGCTATAATAAACTCATCTCTCTTCTAGGGTGAACTTCTGTTTTCCTTACAGCTTTAGAGGAAGAATCACTAGGGAAGCTGATGCCTGGAAGCACCTTAAAGGAAAATAGAAGCAATGATAAAGTAAATACTTCGTAAACATTGGGGCAGCAGCTCTGCACAGGCCTTGCTTAGCTGTGATGAAGTGATACATGCCAGGAAACTGCCTACTATCTTTGGATGCAAGACATATCCAACAAGGGTACAAGACTAAAATAATATACTACTGTTAAAAAGGACAACATTCCTAAATAGAGGCTAAAGACTTTTGAAATAGATGGTTTTCTTCACTGCAGTCTTCCATGTACAAATGTCATTCAGTTGCTTATGCTTTCCTGGCAATTTCTACCACTGAAGCCATCATCAGATTGCTAAGGCCTGACTCCTACAGTCCCAACTCAAACAGACCCACCAGATAATTTGTTAAATAGATCCACCAAATAACCACATTTCTGT
The DNA here is from genome assembly GCA_030847615.1 of Gambelia wislizenii. Taxonomy (NCBI): domain Eukaryota; kingdom Metazoa; phylum Chordata; class Lepidosauria; order Squamata; family Crotaphytidae; genus Gambelia; species Gambelia wislizenii. Next base: position 5,662,930 of record JAUMIR010000012.1, read on the forward strand.
AAACTCCAGTGATTCAGTGAGACTTGTTTAGCTGGGAATACTAACAGGATACTGGTCTAGGTCTTCTCTCATCTTTAACAATGAAGTTGACCCCACTCTGTGATAACAATATCACACCACAAAGGCATGGATTTCAACCCACACTGTTACTGTTGCCAGGTAAATATAAAGTTCATGTGTCACATCATGGCTGGTTGCAGGAGCAAAGATGTCGCACAACAAACTTCTGGTGCACTACCAGATGATAACACTGAGCTCAGTTCTACACCAGTCCTCCCTCTCCTCCTCTTCTCCCCCTTATCAAGATCAGGCAACCAGATTAGACCCCAATTTATGACATGCAACTCACAACCCAGGGGACATGATCTGGAGAGGTAAGTATAGAGCCTCAGGCAATCTGCAACTTCTGTTAGAGCCAAGTGTAAACTTGAAGCTATCCAAGGTGCTGAAACTCTGACTGCTTTCCCTATGCATTCTCAAAGAAACAGGTCAGAACAGAGATTAACTGGTGAAGTGCAAGCATATTTCAAGCATATTTAAATGTATTAAATAAATGTAAGCATGTTTTGCCCAAGTAAAACAAATGACAACTAAGAACTGCAGCAACATATGTCAGGAAGTAGAAAGAAATTTCTTCCCATTTGAAAAATCAACCAAATAGAGCAAAGAGCAAGGAAAACTGTTCAACAGACCCCCTGATGTCCCAGAAAGACTAACAATGGATATGGGGAGCAATGAACAGAATGACAGAAAACAGAGCCCTGGGGGTTCTCCTCTGTACTTCTGGTGTGCTTATAAACTAGATGACTAAACTGCAAGAGTCCTTTACAAGTCCAATTAACCAATTAACAGATGCAGATGCCCTTTACTGCCTGATATTTTAAATCAAATAAATGACAGAAGCCCACATTGTGCCCATCAATATTGAGCTCTGTGATGGCACCATATACCATTTGTCCATTACCTTCATGTTTCTGATGGGAACAGTCTGAACATCCAAATCTGCCGCAGACAACTTCTGGAGAGCCAGCATGGTTCAGCTTTCTGCACACAGAGAATATTCTAGCCTGGGGGGGGGGTACTACTTTTCAGCATTAGAATTGATCTTTTCATTCACCCAGACCTCCCATCATCTAAGGGCTATAGAAGGAGAGCCACAAAGTTACAACATTTTGTTCTCCTGTGGAAATGGATATTATGATGTATCATTGCCCTGATACATCATATTAGCAGATGGTAAAATTGCTAATTCATCTACGGTAGTTGCACAACCAACTTCCCCCATCTCAGCCTCTCTTTACCTTCAGATTCCTAATAAAATGGAATCTAACCTGACAAGACAGCAAACGTTATGGTCAACCCCACTGACACACACAAGCTAGCCAGCATTCAATCCACTTTGGAAATAAATCATCCAAGGAACACAGTAATTCGTGGGGGTGGAAGCTTTACTATGCTGAAACTCTTCCCTTAGCATTCTCTGCATTAAAATGATATAAAAATCTTTAATTATTCTACATGCTATCCATTTTAATCTACCAAAATTTAGCTTTCTAAGGTAATTCACTGCAGCTGTACACATTTCAAAAAGCTCCCCCCCCCATCCATAGTTAGACGAGCTTTTTTTTTTCTACTTTAAGAGGTAAAATGTTGCTTTAGATTCTTGGTAGCAGCTCGACAGGAGTAAGAACAGCAAATTTTAGCTCTGTAGGAAGGCTGCTATAGTTTTCAGTTTTCTCCCTGAATTACCTTCTCATGTTCCATATTCTTTAGTATTATTATATGTTGATGATAGCCCTCCACCCAGATCTCTCATCCGCTGTCCAGCTAACCATCTCTGCCTTCCTGTCTAAATGTATCATCTTGGGTACCTCATCATGGTTCCAAATGGAACTTGTTAAAAATCAAAATGGCTAGCTTGAAGCTGAAGGCACAGCCAAAAGGCCAAATCAAAGAAGAATGCAGTTACTACTGATGCTGATGCAGCAGCGGACAAAAAGGAACTGGCAGATTTGGCAGGAAAGCCCCTATACAGTGGCACTGGAGGTGGACAGGGATACTGCCAATACACTTACGTAACACTCTAGAGTCTAGAAGGTTCCAAAAGATGCACTGCGTAGGAACAGGATAACCCATTTGCGAGACTCACACAGACCATGAAAAAGAAATGTAAGATGCTACCATTAGGCAGAAAAAATGCACAGGTGTAGGATGGGTGACACCTGGCTTGACAACAGTGCATGTGAAAGAGATCTAGGAGTCTTATAATCATAGAATCATAGACCTCAAGGGCCATCCAGTCCAGCCCCCTGCCATGCAGGAATACACAATCAAATCATTCCCAACAGATGGCAATCCAACCTCCATTTAAAAACCTCCAAAGAAGCAGACTCCACCACACTACAAGGCAGCACATTCCACTGCCGAACAGCTCTTACTGTAGTAGATCACAAGCTGAATATGAGCCAACAGTGTGATGTGGCAGCCAGAAAAGCCAATGCAATTTTCGGCTGCATCAATAGGAGTGTAATGTCTACATTGTGGGAAGTAATAGTACCACTCTGTTCTGCTTTGTCAGACCTCACCTGGAATACCATGTCCAGTTCTGGGCACCACAGTTCAAGAAGGATATTGACAAGCTGAAACATGTCCAGAGGAGGGCGACCAGGATGGTGGGAGGTCTGGAAGCCATGCCCTATGAGGAGCAGCTTAGGGAGCTGGGTATGTTTAGCCTGGAGAAGGGAAGGTTAAGAGGTGATATGATGGCCACATTTAAATATTTGAAGGGATGCCATATTGAGGATGGAGCAAGTTTATTTTCTATTGCTCGAGAAACATTCCAGCAAAAGAAAAAGCAATTCCACCTAAACGTTAGGAAGAGCTTCCGTATGGTAAGAGCTGTTTGACAATGGAATGTGCTGCCTCTGGAGTGTGGTGGAGCCTTCCTTCTTTGGAGGCTTTTAAACAGAGGCTGGATGCCTATTTGTCAGGAGTGCTTTGATTGGGTATGCCTGCATGACAGGGGGTGGGACTGGATGGCCCTCATGGTTTCTTCCAACTCAATGATTCTATGAAATGGGAAATACGATGGCAAGGACAATCCTATATTTGGTATTCAATGATATATCTTCTCCTGTTTCCCATGCAATTTATTAAATTAAGCCTGAAGCATTGAAAGTAGGGATTAGTAGCTTACAATGATCTATATCTACATCTATCTATCTATCTATATCAGCCATTCTTCATCAGCAGGAGAATCCAACTACATCTTTACTTCATTATTATTGATTGTAAAGTTGTACCATATCCAAAAGCATCTTTGAAAAATAAGTGGAAGCATCTCTGTCTCATCCTCAACAAGTAAGCAACTAAGAAAATTTGCTTAATCCAGTTCCAAAGCTGGCATCTCTAATTGAAAAGACAGATAAATAAAGTCTCCAGCCAAAATTCTAACTCAGAACACTGTAACTCCTTTTCCCAAAACAGATGCAAGTTGTCTGCATTCATGTGCTGTTGGAGGACATCAAGTCACCAAAAAAGATTGAAACCGTTACATATGCTTATGGAGGTCAAACCAACTGTCATGTGGGAGTCATACAACGGTGTCTCTTGACTTGTCTCTGATTAAAATATCAATCTAATTGTTGCATATCTGTAGCTTCCCTTGTTTAATATGGAAATCAGGCTCATGTATCACACAGCTAGGAGAATGTGTTACTCCGTTTCCTTGATTAGGCTGGGAATTACTGGTCCTGCTGTCACCATGTTTAGTTTTAGTGACAAATTTTGCATATCAGATTCACATAATGCACTGCCTGTTAAACATAAACTCTTTTTGTTTCAGCCCGCCAGGCTGGTGTTCATTTCCTGTAGCAAGGTAAACTTTAGTTTTGCAGCTCTTCACAACATTTGATTAAGATCTCATTTAACTGAACAGACAAAGTAGCTTCAAAAGCAAATTGTCTTCATAGATGAGCTATCCAGGCTGACACAGAGTGAAATGCTACACTTGAGTAGTTTTACCCCTTTTGCAAAAGGATTGCTCATCTCTCTAATACTACTGTAACTCAGGAGTTTCCACCCTGAAATGTTGAGAGCCACCATGCAGGGTCACACCAAAAGCCTATCTGTCAAAGTATTCTTTTAATGTTATCCTATAAAAAAATATTTATGGGGCTGAGCCTCAAACCATGAACCAAAGAGAAAATAGAACAACCCTCCCAAATTGGCATGGTTAAGAAGACACCTCGACTAAATCCTTCTTGGGATAGGATTTCTTTATCTTATTTATAAGGAATATTTCTTTGTTAGCTTCTGCATCTACTATGGGAGTTGAGGTGATGACACATAAACTGGACATCTGCACAAAAAGGCACACGGATGCATAGAAGGCTGTACACTGTCTCTTCTTCTTCTTTTCAACACTGCTCTTTTCTGCTTCACTCTGCCTATCTGCAGCCTCAACTTCACAAATACAGTACAAACTCCGTATCTGCAGGGGTAATACATCCCTGGACTTACCATGGATATTGGAAACCGTGGATAACAGTCAACCCTATTAAAATGAATGACGTCCAGCCCAAGCAAACCAGAGTAACACTGGAAGACCTAGAAGATGCCTAGAGAAAACACCTCTCTAGGCATCTTCTTGGTCCTCCAGGGCAACTCTATGGCCAGCTTTAAGCATATCAATATGCCTAGAGTGACCATATTTTATCGGACATAGATAAGTGAATCCATCGATATGGATCCCATGGATACAGGGTTTGTACTGCACATATGAATGGTCAGTGACTAGTAGGCTGAACCAATGTCCCATGGTTATGGAAATCTGGAGCACTTCATTTTTATCAGGTAAAAATGCTCACTAGGTAGACTGTTAATATTTCTATTAAAGAAATTGCCACATTGGTTTTTCATTTGCATAGGAAAACGTCCTTAACTCAGTGAATGTGGTACAGGCAATAATCCCATTAGCAGACTAACTATAGCACTATCATGTTTATATCAAGATTATTTAACATTAACCTAACTATTCTCTATGAGAGACTTAGTAGTTATATTTTAATTATTCAATTTTAAAAAAAATCAATTTATTTATTTTTCAAATTAATCACTGATTTTTATTCAACACACTTGCACATCTCTGCTTGATGATGTAATCATCAAGCCACAAAGATACACACTTGATCCAGCTTACAGGGACACTTTGGACTGAATACATTTTAAGACCATGGCACTAATATCATAAATTTCAAGCCTCTCCAGCGGCTGACTTCCAGCTGGGGCCACTTAATGCAAACCAGATTCCACTCAACTAAGTTACCTGAGCACTGCAGCCTTAGGGTGTTACTGAAGACTGCAAATGCAGACAAATGTCAGCTCCTGCTCAATGTGTCTAACTGGAAATTTGAAACTGAGGAAACTGGGGATCAAATATGAGTTGAGCAAACTTTTCTGCTGATCAGCAATGCTGCCATCCTGAAATGTGTGTGTGTGTGTCTTCAAATTGTCTTTTGACTTATGACAACTGCTTGAATTTCAATGGGTTTTCTTAAACAAGAAATACTCAGAGAGGTGGTTTGCAAGTTCCTTCCACTGAAATATAGCCTACAGCACCTGGCATTCAATGTCAGTCTCTCATCCAGGTTTTAACCAGGGCTGACTCTGCTTAGCTTCCAAGATCAGATAGAGTCTGGTGCCTTTATAGTATTTTGACCCTCATCCTGGAACTTAGATGGCAAAGATTCAAGAACATCTGGACATTACTCCCTCTTCTTAAAATGTCTTCCCTCTCAAACTCTACTGAAAATTTGATTGCTCCCATTTCTTTCCTCAATATTCTAATACTCAATGCACCCCCCACCCCATTTTACACTCCTCCTCTAATAGGTTTCACCATGCTTTGCTGTTCACTGAGACATGAAGCTTTGATTTCTAGGAGGAACAATGCACTGACAACATGCTGAGCAAAGATCTAAGGCTCTTCCCCATGCTCCCCCCACCCTCTGTGCTGTGCCATGCTGGCAGGCTGATTTTTCTAATGTCAGGGAATTTGTGTGGGCCTGGATTTGAGACATCAGCAGAACTCTTTCTTCACATTCCTGCTGATGAATGAAAGAGCATTTTCAATTGTGTACAATCCGGCAGCCCTTATGGCACTTCGCTTCAAGTGGCAATTCCCAGCACAATCCCACTGGGTATGAAGGACAGCTGGGGAACACGTGGTGTGCTGCTCTCCTATAGGGAACCAAATGGTGGCAAAGAAGGTTCCAACACTGAAGTCCAGGATCCTATCAACAACACGTCCAGGGCGGAAGCTGAAAACCAGCACTGCCTTTCTGTTTTAAACAAACACCAAACAATTCTAGACTGTGGAAAGTGTTTTGACGGGGTCTATGTGGGAACCAAACATTCCTGGCACTGTTTGCATGAAGGCTACAGGTGCAAGTTCCTAGCATCTCCATCTGTAAAAGTGATCTGTGGTACCAGAGTTAAGGAGATGCTCTGTTCAGGATTCTCCAAACACTATGGGCACTAAGAAGAAACAGTATTGGAATAGAAGGATCAACAATTTGACTTCATAAAAGGAATTTAGTATGAATGCCATGTAGGGTTCCCAGGTTTTCAAAACAAGCCATAAGGGACAGTCAAGACTGGCAGGGACACGTAAGGCAGGCCCACCTCAAGTCTCATGAGAGGAGGGCCTCTCAAATCTCGTAGGAACCTCCAAAACCTGGAAAGCATGTGAGGGCAGGCCAACAGCCATCACAAGGGGAGTTTTACTGCCACCAGGCTAAAGCATGCTGCTTGATCTGCAGTGGAAACAGTAGGCACCAGCAACGCTCACAACAACCCCCTCCCCACACGTGGTACGTAATCTGAGGACAGTATGTTTGAATGATCCCTGAAAACACAGGATTTTTGGTGTCCTGTTTAATGTTCATAGGGGACAATTTTTCTGGCATTTAAGTAAGAGCATCCCCTACAATAAGAGACACCTGGCAAACCTACCGCAAGAGAATTTAGTCAGGCTGTGATCTTCTGCTGCTAAAACCAACTGCCTACTTTTTTCTTATAAAGAACATCTGACTATAGATTTTCCTTGGTTTTTTTCCGGGCTGTGAGGCCATTTTCTAGAATAGTTTCTTTCTGACATTTTGCCTGCATCTGTGACTGGCATCCTCAGAGAATTGTTGGATAGGTGTGTGTGTGTAGTGTATATGCTGTGAACCCCTGTAGGGGAGGATATGTAAATTTGTGTAATTGATTGGTTAATTTCTGGGTATAGAAATGCAAGGCTCGTTAGTGTCTGTTTGACTAATGGTTGGTTGATGGGCCATTATCTGCTGGGAATCCCCCTGTCCCTGGGTGGAATTCTTTTGTAAGTGTTGAGTTTTGATTCTATTGTATTTCAAAATTGGCAGCCAGATTTTGTTTACTTTTAAGGTTCATTCGCTGGGGTTTGGTTCCAGGATAACCCCCGTGGATACCAAAATCTGTGAATACTCAAGTCCCATTATATGCAATGGCATAGCAAAATGGTGTCCCTTATATAAGATGGCAAAATCAAGGTTTGCTTTTTGGATTATTATTTTTTAAAGAATATTTTCAAGTCGTGAATACTTAAATTTGTGAATGCCAAATCCATGAATACAGAGGGACAACTGTATAGACCAGGGCTAACACTGCATAGCTTCCAAGATGAGACAGGGTCTGGTGCCTTTAGGGTATTTGGGCTCTTTAGATACACCTTAATTGTTAAGAAATCCCACATACCTTTGTTTCATACTGGTTGACCATAGGAATGTGAGTGTTGTTTTGTTTTGAATAGACATTGACTGCCTAATGTCAGCCCTTCTCTATCCTAAAGTTACTGTTTTGTTAAGAGACAGGGAAGCTGCTAAATTCCCAGTAGCTGGAAAACACAAAATAAAAAACTGCATTTCAGTGGATGCTTTCAACAGGAACAGAAGGGGCTTTCAGGTCCCTTTACTGCTCATTACGTTTTCTCCTCTTTCAGGCAAAATCGCCTCTGGCTAAGGAGAGATGGATGGCACTACTTCAGGAGCCCAAAGAGACTGGCATGACAGCTACGGAGAGCATCTCTACCTTCCCTGTCTCTTCTAACCCACCACATTCCCCAAACACACGCACACTTTCAACTATGGTCACAATTTGGGAGCATGGGACAATAGTTCTCCCTCAGTCCCTGGCTTCTTAGAAGGTGTGAGGCTCAGAAACATTTAATAGCCTTGTTCCTGTTTTGCCTTCCCATGAACAAAATGCTGTGATATTTTTGCAGAGCTATCAGACCTGCTGTCTCTTCCCCCATTCCTTGGCACTTTATGACTCTATTATCCTTAGACCATTATTCTCCTTTAGGGATCTGAAACATGGTTCACCTATCGCCACCACCTACGACTCCTCGAACACTTTCATCAGCGCTGTAGACACACAATCCTAAATATACACTGGACTGACTATGTGATGAATGTTGCTGTCCTTGAGCAAGCAGGGATCACCAGTATTGAGGCCATGATATTGAGAACACAGCTGCGCTGGGCAGGGCACGTTTCTAGGATGGAGGACCATCGCCTCCCAAAAATACTACTCTACGGTGAACTCACCATGGGTCAGCATAAGGGGGCACTCCAAAACAATGATACAAGGACTCCCTAAAACAACATCTCAGGCTCAGTCAAATTGATCACCAACAATGGTCCGCCCTGGCCTCACATTGGGACGCATGGAGATGCACTATCCACAATGCTGCAGCCTTATTTGAGAACTCACACCGAACAAGTCTTGAAGAGAAACGACAACGCAGAAAGAATCACAACCCAGAAACATCAATCAAGGAGACCTTCTGCTGTGTTTTCTGCAACCAGACTTGTTTATCTCGGATTGGCCTTTTTAGTCATCAGCGTGCTTGCAGAAAGCGCGGGATGAGTCCTTCCTGAATCTTCGTTTGCAAAGAAAAGCCAGAGAGAGAGTTAGTTAGTTAGTTAGTTAGTTATATCCCGCTCTTCAGACATAAGGCTATCAGAGCGGCTTACAAATTGTTTTAAGCAATAGCAATTTATACATCTACACAGCATTAAGCAGTTTCCAACAGACCTCTTTGGAAATCCAAATCCATGTTCTCCCACTATCCAAGATTAATCTTACCTAGAATCATAGAATCTTAGAGTTGGCAGGGACCACAAGGGCCATCTAGTCCAACCCCCTACTATGCAGGAATACACTAGTGAAGCACTCCTGAAAGATGCCCATCCAACCTCTGTTTAACGAGGGAGAGTCCACCAACCTGCGAGGCAATCTGTTCCACAACTCTTACAGTTTCATGCTTATATAAGAGTAAACCAATTAAACTGTGAAACAGAAAGTTCCTGGTTTGAATCCCACCTGTCTCTTGAATTCACCAGCATTGTTCTGATTTAACAGGAAACCATAATTTCCCATTATGAGTAGGTACCACAGTTGAGCTCACAGATGGTGTGCTTCCTCCCACCTTTCTAGTCAAAAGGATGGATAGAAGGTTAAAAGCTAAATGTTTCAGATAAACCAATATCCCGTTGTATCCAACTCAAGAAACTGAGTCATTTTAAGAGTGGAAGGTAATAATGTGAATCATGCTCTGCTAGAACTAACCAGTCACCAAGTTTGGCTGTAATGGGGGAAAAACAATATATCCCTACCCAAAATATACAGCACAGCTCCTCACTGTATACTCTTCTAATGGGAAAACTATGATTGTCCATGATGTCTGAATCAGCCCAACAGGTGGCCTTACAAAAACCACTGTTCTATCATTCTCAGCCTCATATCTGAAATACCGGGATAACTATATTGTCTATTGTAAGGGCTGTTGCATTGATGAGATAGATAATGCATGTGATGTACCTTGAATATCTCCAAAATAATAGCAAGGCCTAAATACCCTAAAGGCACAAGATCCTGTCTGATCTTGGAAACTAAGCAGGGACAGCCCTGGTTAGTATCTGGATGGGAGACCACCAACAAATACCAGGTGCTGTAGGCTATATTTCAGAGATAGGAACTGAAAAACCATCTCTGAGGATTCTTAGCCTAAGAAAACCCTAGGAAATTCATGGGGTTTCCATAAGTCAGCAGGCAACTTGAAGGCATGTGCACACACACACACACACACACACTATAAGAAAAGAAAGGAGAGGAGGGCAAAGGCAAACTCCCTCTGAACAAATACTGCCAAGGAAATGCTGTGATAAGTTTTCCTTAAGGTAATAATAATATTTATTTTTATCCCACCCCTCTGTTAAAAACAAACGGGGCGGCTTACAAAAATTAAAATACCAATACAGATTAAAATCCCCAAATGCCACCCACCCCCACCCTCCCCCATAAAAAGACATTAAACCAAAATACATTAAAACAACTGATCTAAAATCACATTAAAATAATAAATAATAAATAAGCAGCAGTCTAAAAAGGGCCAGGAGCTCCTGAGGCCAGGAACTAATTAGGAAAGGCCTGCTGAAAGAGATCCGTCTTTAGTGCTTTTTTAAGCTACTCAGGCTTGTCATCTGACGGATCTTGTTCGGCAGGCCATTCCATAATTTGGGGGTGATTACCGAAAAGGCCCTCTGGGAGGTTGCAAACAGCCTAGATTTCTGTGGCTGAAGCAAATTCCTCCCAGAGGACCAGAGTGCGCAAGGAGGATTGCATGGGAGGAGGCAGTTCCGAAGATAAGTTGGACCCAAGCCATTTAGGGCTTTAAAGGTAATAACCAACACCTTATACTGGGCCCAGAAACTGATAGGCAGCCAGTGGAGAGATTTTAATACCGGAGTTATATGGTCTCTCCGAGATGTTCCCAAGACCACTCTGGCTGCCATATTTTGTACCAACTGAAGTTTCCGGACCAAGCATGCGGGTAGCCCCATGTAGAGCGCACTGCAGAAATCTAGACGAGAGGTTACAGCACGTGCACCACAGTCTCAAGGTCCTTTACTTCTAGGAAAGGACGCAGCTGGTGTATCAGCCAAAGCTGATAACAGACGCTCCTGACCGTCGCATTCACCTGACTAGTCATCTGAAGCGATGAATCAAGGAGCACCCCTAGACTGCGAACACAGTCCTTAACAGAGAGCGTGACCCCGTCCAGGACTGGAGGTTGCAACCCAACTCCTGGTTTTGGGTCCGCTACCGTGAGCACCTCCATTTTGTCTGGATTTAATCTCAATCTGTTTTTCCTCACCCAGCCCATTACTGCTTTACGACAATCATTAAGAGGAGAGACGCCATCGGAATTCGAGACCGATGATCGGGACAAGGAGAAATAGATCTGGGTGTCATCAGCGTACTGATAACACCCAGCCCCATAACTCCGAATAATCTCACCCAGCAGCTTCATATAGATGTTAAATAACATCAGGGACAGGATGGCGCCTGGCAGAATGCCACAAGTAAGCTCCTTTCTGCTGGAGCAGCTGTCCCCAAACAGCACCCTCTGGGACATGCCCGAGAGGAAGGACCGGAACCACTGGAGCACAGTGCCTCCGATTCCTAACCCACTCAGGTGATTCAAGAGGATGCCATGATCTATCATATCGAAAGCCGCTGAGAGGTCCAAAAGCACCAACAGGGTCACACTACCCCTGCCGATGCTTAGACATAGGTGGTCAGTCAAGGCAACCATGGCAGTCTCAACTCCAAATCCCGTCCTAAAGCCAGTCTGAAATGGGTCTAGATAATCAGTTTCATCCAAGACCACTTGGAGTTGAAGCGCAACTGCCCTCTCGATCACTTTGCTCAAGAATGGTAACATAGAAACCAGCCTATAGTTGTCCATGTCCAGGGGTCAAGGGAAGGTTTTTTCAGGAACGGCCTAATCGCCACTTCCTTTAAACAGGATGGAACACACCCTTCTCTGAGGGATGCATTGATGATGTCCCTAAGGAACACCATCAAGGCAACTCCCCCCCTGGATGGCCAGCCATGAAGGGCAAGGATCGAGAGGGCAGGTCGTCTTCATCACCCTACCAAGTAATTTGTCCACATCCTCGGTACTCACAGATTGAAATTCATCCAATAAACTTACATCAACGGAGTTGCTGGACACTTTGTCAATTGTTTCTGTCAAAATACTGGCATCTAAGTCAGCTCTTATCTAAGAGATTTTATCTGCAAAGAAGTTGTTAAATACGTCACAGCAGGCCATTGTTGGGTTAAGCAATGGGTTCTGCGCAGGTATAACCTGCGTCATCTCCCTTACCACCCTGAACAGCTCTGCTGGACGGGACTCTGCAGACGCAATACGTGCAGCGGAGAAGGATCTCTGCACTGCACGTATTGCCTCTCGATAGGACCAAAGGGAATTCCTATGATGAGTCCTGTCGGATAAGAGCCGAGTCTTCTGCCAGTTGCACTCTAGTCATTGTCCAACCCGCTTCATTTTCCTAAGCTCTGATGTATACCATGGCTTATGGTTTGGAGCAGGTTGGAAAGGATGCTTGGGAGCAATTGTGTCAATAGCCTTGGTAACGTCGGTGTTCCAGGTATTAACTAAAGCTTCGACAGGGTCACCGGCATTACAAACCATTAACCCCTCCAAGGCTTTTTGGAATCCTATTGGTTCTATTAGCCTTCGGGGGCAGACCATTTTAATGGGTCCACCACCCCCAGTGGGGCGGGAAGAGACTCTTAGTTCAGTCTTGACCAGGAAATGATCCATCCATGACAATGCGGTGGTTTTAATAACCTCCGCCCACGGATATTCCTGTTCCGTACTGAAGACCGCATTGAGGGTGTGACCTGCACAATGTGTAGGCCCGACGACCATTTGGGATAGGCCCATGTTTGTCATGGTTTCCATGAACTCCCGAGCCACACCAGTCAGATTTGTCAAGCTGGTCTCGAGTGGAATGTTGAAGTTGCCCAAAACTAAAAGTCTGGGCGACTCCAACAGCAACTCTGAGACCAGCTGTGACAGCTTGGTTAGTGAGTCTGCTAGACAATGGGGTGGTCAGTAAACTAGCAGAATCCCCAAACTATCCCTGGTCCTCAGGCTAAGGTACATACACTCAAAGTGGACTGTGTTTCGGACAGGTATCCTGGTCAAGGTCAGATTGTTCTTATAAACCAGAGCCACTCCGCCCCCCCCGCCCACTTCCCCTCACCCGCTCACTGACAGAATACCCGGCTGGGAGGGCCTGTGTCCACGTGACAGCACTATCCTCTCCCAGACAGGTTTCTGTGAAGCAAGCCAGGTCGGCATCCTCATCCAAAAGGAGATTGTAAATAATGTGAGTTTTATTCTTAGCCGACCTGGCATTGCAGAGGAGCAAAGTAAGGTTCTGTGGAATGGTGGGTGCGCTCTCCAACCCATTCCGGGAAACAGGGTGGACTGAAGGTGGGATAGCTAACAAACAGCAATCCCGCCTTCTTTCATAACATCTGTTCACTCTGTTCCGACCATACCTCCCTTTCCCCAGCACAACTTCAATTTCTGCCCCCACTCCATTCCCGGCCTCAGCTGACTCCAATTGCAAGCTTAGGTCTTCCTGGCTGGCAGGCTGGTGTTCCTGAGGGGTGTGGGAGTGGCTTAAAACACCAGCCACTCCTGGCCACGCCCCCTCTCGCTGCTGCTCTGCTGCCAAAGTCCTCAGGGCCCTCCACAGCCTTCTGGCCCGAAGTGGGGAGTGGGGAGAAAGGCTGCTGCAGGCTTGGAATCCTTGTGGCTTGCTGGCTGCTTGGAAATGGCATGAAGGCACACAACAACAAACTATATAAAAGATGGTGTGTGTATGTGTGTGTTTATGCACACGGTTGTTAAAACCAGGTTCTAGACTAGGTATAGGATTCCCTAGGCCTAAAAATCAAAGTGGGCAACTGAGTGAGGACCAGGGGCCAATTCCCCACCCTCACCCCATTGGGGCCACATCCCTTTCCAGGAGCATGACAAAATACTTTCTTTTTCCTGTCTCCCCTCCAAATTGGCATTTGGAAGTTACGCTGTGTCACTTATGATCAGAATTTGGGGGCAGAAACAGAGAAAAAAGAATGTATGTGGGGGCCAGGAAAGCTGGCAGTTGTGTTTACATATTTTCACATATTGGAGGGAGGCTTTGAGTGCAATTTTCTGCAGAAAATGGTGCCAGGTTTTGTTTTTTGTTTTTTAATGGGTGGTCTGGGAGCTTTGGAGGACTAGCAAAAGGCTTTAGAGGGCACAAACATAGGATCCAGGGATCACATTTGGTCCATGGGCCACACTTTCAGGGCTCCTGCAGTAAAAATTACATCACCTCTCCCCATTTAGGTCCATCTGGTCACTCTTTGGTGTAACATTTTGAATAAAAACATAAGTTCGGATCACATTATCTCACTTACTTTCCCACCTTTGCCACTTGTTCATGTTTTTGACTTCTGAACTCATTATTCCTCTCTCTCTCTCTCATTCTTTTCCTCTCCTAGCAAAGGGCTGTTTTTTTCTTCTTCTACTAGGCTCTAAGTCCATTTTAATTTTAATAATTACTTTCATCCATTTCATACAGTGCCCAGAGAGCTTATGACATAATTTAAAAAAAAAAAAAAACTCACAGTGCACACTCCTGGGCTTTAGGGACCTGTAAAACTGAGCTGAAACAGAACTTCTGTACAGTAACATCTACTCTTTTAATACAGTGGAATGTGGCACAGAGAGAGAGAGAGAGAGAGAGAGTGAGAGTGTACTATTTCTCATATAGTCCAATCACTAATCCTAGAGGGACAGAAACAAAAAGCTGTAGGTCTTTTGCCCTTGGTGGATACCAGGTAGCCTTTGATTGATGCCAACCATTACAGGTTCTTTTGACATGACCCTGTTTATGCTACTGACTTTTATCAGTAACCTCTGGCTCGCCTGACCGTGGATGGATGCTAAATTCCCCTTCACAGAGTTAATGGAGTCACCCTGATGTCTTTCAAAGCAGAGGCACCTTTGCCAAGACATTGCCTTTCCCCATGTTCATGCTTTCTTCAGAGAGGTTCCTCCAGCCCTGCTCTTCTGTGCTTAATTCAACTTTGGGTTGTTGCCAGGCAATGAGCACAACATTGTTTTACTTTGGAGACAGGAAGATTTCTAACACTCTGAAGCCAGAACATACACAAAGATGCAGAGGACTTCGCAGAATGTACTCACAAAGGATGTGACCTTGGCCAGGTCTATTAAGCTTTTGAGGATACTTTGTTACTTTCTCTCGCACTGATGTTTTCCCAGTAATATAACTACTACTAATCATCATCCCCATTCCCAGAAGGGGTTAGAATGGAAAACAAAAGAATCTATTAAAAGACAAAAGCAACTCCTTCATTTAACTCCTTATAAGTATCTCAATAACAGTACCAAAGTAGCCCTCCAATGATGAATGCAAACTCTCTCCAGTTTGCATTCAACTGGATGCAAACTGGAGTTGAACGCAGTTCAACTTTAAACTGCATTTAAACTTTAAACTTTAAAACAAAAACAAAAACCCAGTGATAACAGAAAGCTGAAATAAATCAAATACAACCTAAGTAGATCCAGTCATGCCAACATTACACACTCAATCCCTCAATGGCTCTTTAAAGTACAGTACTTTCTTTTCCATCACAACTGTGGTCAAAAGTAAGTGACAGAAGAATTGTTTTTAAAAACACAAAGTGTGATCAAAATACAGTATACCACTAGGCAGTATTCAGCACCCAGAGAGAACAGTTGCAGAGCCTGGCTTTTATCCCTTCCATGTTTTGATATATAATCTCCTTCTAAAGAAAAAGTTTCTTAAGTTTCTATCTAAAACACAGTAGCTACTAAAAATCTTTGCAGCTGCATCTAAGCAAATGTACTCAGCAGTGCTGAAAGAAATAAATCTGGAATGAAGCTGAAGCTGATTTCTTTCACAGGAACAAGGGAATGCTTTATCCCAGATCAGAGTATGGGTGGCATCCCACATTCCAGGTGCATAACATTCTGCAAGCAGTTCAGCATTACCACTCATGCACCTGGAGCACATCTCCCAAGTGTCAGGACATGCTGCCATAGCCTTTCATGACCAGGGGAAGGTGTGTGGGGTAGTGCCCTGTCAGCATCCAGGTGCAGTTCTGCAGCGAAAGGCTGCCTGAGTATCTCCTGCCTTCCCCTGACCATCAAATATCTGTGGCAACATGCTCTCTTCTTTTGAAGCTGTGTTTTTCTTTTTTTTTTTGAGCATTTGGGGGTGATGTTCCTCTCCATTGACGCCCCCTTGTCATGGGAGAGAGGCTTGCATACCCTAATGATGTTTTGAGCTATGCTGGCGGTGGCACAATAGCCACCGGTAGGGTCACCCATGCCAGACAGGTCAAAACCGAAGGGTCTGACAAAGAGCGTCAAAGGGCAGGATGGGCTCTCTAGCCTTGTGGCAACTGTCCTAGGAGAAGGAAAACTCTAATCCCAAACCCAGGCAGATGGTGCTCGTCCAACCCTGTAAGGTCAACCATCTAAGAAGGAAACTCTAATCAAACCTACGACCCGAGGACCTCACTGCTACCGTCCATGCTTGCAAGGCCAGCAGACAAACCTTTGGTTTAAAGGGTGAGGCCAGTTCTGTGCACGCTGCGCTCCACCAGAAAAATCCATTGCACAGGCTCGAAGGACAAATCCAGTTCCAAAAAAGCCCTGTAGTGATAGGCGAGGGATGAAACAGCAGGTGTAAAGATGCACTGGAAGCCGCAGCCCCAACCCTGCATGCAGGCGGTTCAGGACATTGGCTGACCCGGGAGATGACAGTCTTGTTCGGCAGCATCCTGAATGACCAAGCAGCCTCTTTTAAGGAGAGCACTGCTTGCTCCATATGGGGAGGGGCCTAGAAAAGGTGGCCTAACGAAAGCTCATCCCCAACTACCTGGTTGGCTAGCTGCGGTCAATGGGAATCTTCTGATGCGGTCAAACCAAGGCAAAGAAACAAAGGCACACACCGGCCTCCAAAGGTGTAAATAAACTGACACTTGCATGCTGGAACATCAGAACCATGAAAGACTCTGAAGACAGTGGATGGCCTGAGCGTCATTCTGCCCTAATAGCCCATGAACTATCATGGCTTAATATTGACATCGCTGCTCTTAGTGAAGTTCGCTTCCATGAGGAAGGCAGCCTTAAAGAACATGGCGCCGGCTACACACTTTACTGGTCTAGTAAACCCAAAACCGAAGAACATCTTTCAGGAGTAGGCTTTATGATTAAAAACTCCATTGCCTCCAAACTCGAAACCTTGCCAACAGGACTCTCTGATCACATTATTTCCTTACGCCTCCCACATGTTGTTCTCTTCAGTATATATGCCCCAACTATGCAAGCCGACCCTGTAGAGAAAGACAAATTCTACACAGACCTACGCCAACTCATACAAAAAGTCCCTGTAGAAGATAAAATTATTATACTTGGTGACTTCAATACCAGAGTAGGAAAGAACTCCGAAGCCTGGAAAGATGTCTTAGGCAAGCATGGTGTTGGAAATTGCAATGATAACGGACGCCTCCTGCTAGAGTTCTGTGCAGAACAACAGCTGACTATTACAAACACAATCTTTCAGCAGAAAGATAGCTTGAAGACAACCTGGATGCATCCCCGATCCAAACATAGGCATCTCATTGACTATGTTCTAGTCTGTCAGAGAGACATTCGCAATGTCCGTCATACCCGAGTGATGCCCAGTGCAGAATGCCAAACAGATCATCGCCTCGTCAGATGTAAACTAAATCTTCATCTTAAGTTCAAACCTAAGAGGGGTGGCATCTTAAAGAAGAGACTCCACATTTCCAACATATGTTGGAAATGTTGGAAATGTGGGAAAGCTCGGGGTTCATTAATCCATATGTGGTGGAGATGTGGGTTTGTTAAGAAATACTGGGAAAAAGTACATGATAGAATAAAACAGATACTGTACATTGAGCTAGAATTCAAACCAGAATTGTACCTACTAAATGTACTAAAGGGTTTAAAGAGGAAGGAAGAAAAATTATATTGGAAGATAATAATGTACATGCTAACTTCGGCAAGACTGGCGTTAGCCAAAAAATGGAAAAGCAAGGAAGTGCCGACGGTGGAGGAGTGGGAAGATAGACTTTTAGAAATAATAGAAATGGATGAATTGACGAATAGATTGAAAAATAAGAATTATGGTAAGGTGAAGAAGGAATGGTCTGCTGTAATCAAATTTTGGATTGGGAAAAATGGTATAGAGGAAATAGGTGAGGTATACCAAACCAATGGGGAAGGCCAGGATAAAAGTACAAGACACAAAGAAGATGGGGAAATATATTATTTAGTATAATAACGAGAAGAAGTGTAGTTAGAGAACAAAAGAGTAAAAGCAGTATAAACGGAGGAGAAAAATACTAAGGTGGAGTACAATACCAATAAGCGAAAGACAGACAAAGGGTAAAAGCGAGATTACTGAATTATAATAGAAACAGGAGAGCGAGAAATAAGGAAGAGAACAATGATAGGAAGTTGGCTCAATGATTGATAAAGGAAGTCTTACTATATTCTGGTGAGAAGAAAAGAAAATTAAACTATATAATATGTAATTATATGATATGTAATTACAATTATAGCATAGCAGTGAAAACAACAAAGTCGGACATGTAAATATTGTAAATATTGTAAACACTGATTACTTGTGATGCAATATAAGAATGTAAAAACAGGAACAAAGAATAAAATACAAAGTTCTGCTTTTGAAAAAAAAAAAAAAGAGACTCCAAGTCAACAATCTTAAACAAGCTACCATGAGAGACAACTTACAGGCAAATCTACAAACGAAACTTGAAGACCATCCTACAGATCCTTCTCCTACAGTGCTTTGGCAACATATCAAAAACAGTATCCTCCAGTCTGCAGAAGAATCCCTCGGGTTCTCCCACAAGAAAAATCAAGACTGGTTTGATGAAAACAACCAAGAGATCCAGGAGCTGTTGGCAAAGAAGAGAACTGCTCACCAGGCATACCTTGCCCAGCCAACATGCCATGTAAGAAAAGCAGCTTTCTGCCTCACATGTAGTAAACTACAACAAAAACTCCGAGACATGCAGAACAAGTGGTGGATCAATATAGCAGAAAAGACACAACGCTGTGCAAATCTGGATGATCATAGAGGATTTTATGAAGCTCTTAAAGCAGTGTTTGGACCTACTTATCAGGTCCAAAGCTCCTTATACAGTACAGATGGTCAAACATTAATTACTGATAAAGCCTCCATCCTGAATCGATGGGCTGAACATTTTCAAAGTCTCTTTAGCGCCAACCGAGTAGTCCAAGGCTCAGCTATCCAACATATGATACAAAAACCGATGAAAAATGAATTGGACATAGCTCCAACTGTGGAAGAGACCCTTAAGGCCATACAGCAGATGAAAAAAGGCAAGGCGGCTGGGATTGATGGAATCCCACCTGAAGTTTGGAAACACGGAGGTCATGCACTCCACGAAAAAATCCATGAATTTTTCCATGAGGATACTTGTGAATTGCTGGAAAAAGGGGAACTGCCATCAGACCTCTGAGATGCAGTCATCATCACCCTGTACAAGAAAAAAGGAGCAAAATCCGACTGCTCAAACTATCGAGGCATAACACTGCTCTCTGTTGCTGGAAAAATCCTTGCAAGGATACTCCTGAACAGATTAGTTCCTGCTATTGCAGAAGAATTTCTCCCTGAAAGCCAATGTGGCTTCAGAGCCAATAGGAGTACTACAGACATGGTATTTGCCCTTAGACAACTGCAAGAAAAATGTAGGAAGCAGAACAAGGGTCTCTATGTAACATTTGTCGACCTCACCAAAGCCTTCGACACTGTAAGTAGAAAAGGTCTGTGGCGGATCCTGGAAAGACTAGGATGTCCCCCCAAATTCCTTAAAATGATTATCTTGCTACACGAGAGCCAGCGTGGTCAAGTCAGATATGGCGATGCTCTTTCAGAGCCCTTTCTAATAACTAATGGAGTGAAGCAAGGTTGTCTTCTTGCACCAACTTTATTTACAATTTTCTTTAACATGATGTTCCAAAGGGCTATGGCAGAGCTTGAAGAAGACGATGGCATCTATATACGTTACTGTACTGATGGTAGCTTGTTTAACTTAAGCCGTCTGAGGGCTCACACTAAGACTCTAAACTATCTAGTCCGTGAGCTGCTCTTCACCGATGATGCTGCCCTTGTTGCCCACACAGAAGCAGCTCTGCAGCACCTAACATCCTGCTTTGCAACAGCTGCAGAGCTGTTTGGGCCGGAAGTCAACCTGAAGAAAACAGAAGTTCTTTACCAGCCTGCACCACAGGATGAACACCACCATCCCCACATTGCCGTTGGCAAATCTGTGCTCAAGTCCATTCAGCAGTTCACCTACCTGGGAAGCATCATCTCCTCAGAGGCCAAGATTGACAAAGAGATCGATCACAGATTAGCAAAGGCATATAGTGCATTTGGAAGACTTCACAAAAGAGTCTGGAGCAATAAACACCTGAGGCAAAGCACAAAAATCAGTGTGTATAGAGCCATTGTACTGTCTATCCTCCTTTATGGATCTGAAACATGGGTCACCTATCACCACCACCTACGACTCCTCGAGTGCTTTCATCAGCGCTGTCTACGCACAATCCTAAATATACACTGGACTGACTATGTGACGAATGTTGCTGTCCTTGAGCAAGCAGGGATCACCAGTATTGAGGCCATGATATTGAGAACACAGCTGTGCTGGGCAGGCCACGTTTCTAGGATGGAGGACCATCGCCTCCCAAAAATACTACTCTACGGTGAACTCGCCACGGGTCAGCGTAAGAGGGGCGCTCCAAAAAAGCGATACAAAGACTCCCTGAAACAACATCTCAGGCTCGGCCAAATTGATCACCAACAATGGTCCGCCCTGGGCAACAATGGTCCGGGAGGCATGGAGACGCACTATCCACAATGCTGCAGCCTTATTTGAGAACTCACGCCGAACAAGTCTTGAATAGAAATGACAATGCAGAAAGAATCACAACCCAAAAACATCACCCAAGGAGACCTTCTGCTGTGCTTTCTGCAACCGGACTTGTTTATCTCGGATTGGCCTTTTTAGTGCTTGCAGAAAGCGTGGGATGTGTCTTTCCTGAATCTTTGTTTGCGAAGAACAGCCAGAGGGGGAGATGTTGCACAGAGGCACTAATGCCTTCTTCTGCCATGTCCAAAACAGCACATGTTTGTATAACCACAGGTTACCATTGGTTACCTGAGCGATCATCATCATCATCATTATTACCACCATCATCATTTGAGCCAATTATATCCTGCCTTTCTCTTAACAATGAGATTCAAGGCAGCTAACAACATTTTTTTTAATGCAGATAGAACTATACAAAAGCTTCAATAAAAGTATAAATATAAATGGTATTTTAAAAGCAACTGATTAATTTATACAGTTAAAAACACTAAACATTAAAATTCATTTTTAAAAAAACCCGTATAAAGATCAAAATTGTCCAAGATGCTCTTTAATAGGGGAAGGAGTCTTCTAAATTTGGGAGAAAAATTAAAATGTCATATGCATAAAGATTAATTTGATGTTCCACCTTATTGATTGTTGGTCCTCTATTCAATCTATTGGAATGAATCAATGTTGCTAGTGGTTCCAATGACAGAGCGAATAAGATTGGAGACAGGGACATCCCTGTCTCGTCCCTCTGTGAAGTGGAATTGGCAAAATCTTGTCTATTGACATGGATCAGTGCCTGTGAGGAGATGTATACATTTTTCAGAAAGTTGATAATTTTGCCTCTGAAGTCCATTGCCTCCAGAAGACAAAATAAGTAAGGCCACTCTAAGCAGTCAAAAGCTTTTAGAGCATCAAGCAAAATGGAAGATGTAGGGTGACGATGCCTCCCTTTTCTGAGCTCAGAGACTAACACTCACCACTCTGCAAAACTTCACCATCTTTCACTAACTGCATGTCCCACATTATGCCCATCTTTGTGGTTCTCATACAGAAAAATGCATATGCTCACCTCCCCACCCCCATTTTTCACTGAGTGGGGAGTGGGCCATTAGAATCCTGTCCTTCCACTGAGCATCAGTTTGACATATTTAGGCCCATCTTCACACTACTCTGTATTGCTTGGCTTAATGTTGGCGATTTTACTTATGTTAAACATAACGTCAAACAACCTACAATGCTTAGCGTTTGCTTCATATCAAATTACCAGCAATTATTTAAAAAGCAAACAAACCAAAAGCCCAAGTCTGCCAATTGGTCACAAACTTTCACAGAAATGCAAGTTCAGAATGTTAAAACTAATTATAAATATCAAGTTTGGTCAAAACTGTTTCACAAATGTGCTTTCTAGAGCAAAAAATCTCCTAGACAACAACATTATCAATATATTTATATACTGTCTTTCTCCCTAAACTGGAACTCACTTCAGAGTCCTGCAGTGTTAGGGGGAGGATGCCCAAAGGAGTTGACAGATCAGGTCTGAAACCTTACTAGGGGTCTTTGTTTTCATCCCACTAGATAACACACCAAGGCTGGAGTTTTTGTGCTCAAGCTTGTGGATTCTGGATGATACAATGGAGTGACACTTTTAAGTTGTAGTATATAGCCCTAAGAAACAGTGTGGTGTAGTGGTTGAGTGTTGGACTAAGATTCTGAAGATCAGGGTTTAAATTCCAACTCGACCATGGAAACCCACTGGGTAATCTTGGGCAAGTCATGTTCTCTCAGCTTCAGAGGAAGGCAAAGGCAAATCCCCTCTGAACAAATCTTGTCAAGAAAATCAGAAATGACTTGGAGGCACACAAAACAACAACAACAAAGTTATAGGGGCATTTTTGTGGCTTCTTGACCCTTCCTACAGCCCTCTCCACAATGCCTCCTGCCATCGGGATAAACACTGAAAAATCCAGGAGCAGTGATTTGCCTTTGCAAGCCCACACCCCCAGGCCTTGATCTCCTTCCCCAGCCCCCCTAAGAGACCTTTGCAAAACCAGAAGTGGACATTCAACAACTGATGTCATTTTCAGGGACTAGTACAGTCAGGGGTTGTTAGGTCTTGAAAACTAGTCCTGAAGCTCACCTACTTCTGCATAGACATAGTTCACTGGTACTAAAGAAGAGCCCGGTTTTTCTCTCCATGTACGTCAGGTGGAGTGGGAGATCTGTGTACAATTCACACATCCCATCTGGTTCTTCTTTCATCAATCCTCACTTATGACTTGCTCTCTGAGCCTAATAAATTTGTTTTCAGTAGAGACAGAAAACTGAATGGAACCCTCACTCCCCCAGCATCCTGTTTACTTACCTACATGGCAGGCAAGGGGGAAATGAGTCTTAATTAACACAAAGATGCTGGTACATGAGTGGCTGAATATTTCTCTTTCTCCCCTTTGCAAAGAAAGTAGCGGAAACGAACCATGATCATTCCTAATGGCATCCCACCCCCCTTTCCACCATGCTCCAAGGCCATATGTGCACACGTGCGCACGCTCTATCTCTCTCATTCTCTTACGCACTCATCAGTAGAGCAGGCGGACTGGACAGTGACTAATTTTACTGTCTCCAACTTGTCACTTCAACAAGATTAGATTATTTTAATGTTAATTCATTACCCAATTTAATTCCAATTAATCTCTATTACAAGGGCTCGCCATGGCAGCGATCATGGGTAAGTTTTCTGCTGAAGTTCTCTACGAAACTAAATGACTACTACATTCATGACAAAACCTTTTGTCTGCTTTGCAAGTGACAGCTGAAAAGAAAAAGACCCTCTAGACAATATTCCAGGAGTTGTCTCTGTAGATACAGAATGGGTTGGCTACAGGGGTGTTGGTATGAGAGGGAGGGGAAGGAAAAACAATGCATCCCTCCCACCCCCAGCAAACAGTATTCTACCTCTGCATGAAATGCAGTCCCCAAATTACAACCATTTAAAACTTCAGCTGATCATTGAAAAATACAGCTAAGACATCCAAAGAAAAGGGCTAGGCAAAGTGACCAAGGGAATGTGAACATAGCAAAGAGAAGAGGTTAGGTATGAATGATTTTTAGTCTCTCACTTTTAGTGTTGGAACTTTGGAGACTAAAGGAAAAGTTCATTTGGTGAGAGGAAATTCTTATGGGGGGAGGCCATTTTCATAGAATCATAGAACAATGGAGTTGGAAATGACCACACGGGCCATCTAATCCAACCCCCTGCCATGCAGGAATATACAATCAAAGCATTCCCAACAGATGGCCATCCAGCCTCTGTTTAAAAACCTCCAAAGAAGGAAACTCCACCACACTCCCAAGCTGCGCATTCTACTGCTAAACAGCTCTTACTGTCAGGAATGTTTAGGTGGAATCTCTTTTCCTGTAGTTTGAGTCCATTGCTCCATATCCTAGTCTCTGGTGCAGCAGAAAACAAGCTCGCTCCATCCTCAGTAGACATCCCTTCCAATATTTTATCATTGCTATCACGCCCCCTCTTAACCTTCTCTTCCCCAGGCTAAACATACCCAGCTCCCTAAGCCTCTTCCATGGCTTTGCCCCACCCCCGCTCCATACCCTACCCTGGGTTGGCTGTCCCTCTTCTGTTGTTTTACTCCTTGGTTTCTAAATGCTAAGAAAACATTTTCAGAAGATTCTATAAGATCTAGCAAGATCCAGAAATTTCCTTAAAGTCTCTAGAAACAATAGACTCCAGCTTCAATTCCACCCAGACACTCTGGTATTATCAATACCAGACAGACCTATCTGTTGATCAGGTTTCAAATACATATACTCATCTGGAAAGAGGAGTATATATGTAGGAGAGGAGCCCCATTCCTGCTGCCATCACCCTCTCCATCCTGTGCATCTACTTAGAATGTACAGGAAGTTGCACAGACTCAGACATCAGTGACATGGCAAGCTTTAAAATCACGAACAGGCAGATGTTCCATTAAGCTGAATGCCCAGTACAACTGGGAAACCAATGGGAATGACTGTGGGGAAAATTAGTGTGAGGAAGATGGGAGCATTGCCAAGGGTAAGAGGACATAGCAGCATATTCAAGATGGGTACGGATGAAAGCAGCTGTGGCAATCTATAGGCAATGCTGTGCAATGAATTTAAAGATTCTAATTTATATATATATATATATATATATATATATTTGACTTCATGATCAAAGGCCAGCATGCATTTCAGTTGATTGCAAACCAAAGAAGTGTGTGAATATCCACCTCTGTGTTCCCTTGGCCATTTGTCCAATGAGTGGGCTTTCTTCCCCTTCATGAGGCAAGCTGGCCTACTGCTGTGGCTTGCTGAAGCCCCTTGGCTCTGCATTCCAGCTCTGAAATGCTGGAAGAAGGAAAGCATGAAGGTAATGTGTTATGTTTGAAGACTCTGAAGATGGGAGAGGGTAGGGAGAGAATGTCAGATCATTACTGAGAGAAGAATCTGATGAGTTAAGCACCCCCAAACACCACAGAAATGCTCTGGCTTCCTTTCCCACACAGACACACTACGCTGACACCAGAAGAAAGACATGAGTAATATACACTTCCAAAGGGTTTGCCTTGCTTTCTCTCCTTGTCATTTCCTGACAGAAATTAATTGTCTAGATTGATCTGCGGTGCAACAGCCTTGCTCATTAACAACTAAGGAATTCTATAGAGAGTTGTGCCCAAGTAGCTAGCAATAAAACACTGCAGTTATTTAAGTTAGCATGAGAAAAAAATTAAAAATATGCAAGATGACACGCAGGAAATTATGCTGGGGTAAAATAAAAGAAGTTCATGGGAAGGAAAAAAGCACACGAGATGGGGAGGACCCAAACTACGTACTGTAGCAGGGATGATTTCAGGAAATAGAATCTAAATAAAGGAAGGTCGCAATTGAACAGAAAGCTCCTCCCCTTTCTATCCTTATAAACTTGCTACTCAAACTTTCTTTGAAGGACAAAAGAATTTGGGAGAGCCACTCCATTCACAGCAACCTGATTTCAATCACTGTTTCATGAGCCAAATGTAATTATCAGGTCCAAAACTCTGAAGCATTATATCCTCTTCTTATAATGGAGCTGCTGGAGCTCTACCCCCTTAATAAGTTGTGGCCCATTCCATTTGCCATTTTTGTAGCACAAAAGGGAAGAAGATGGGGGAGGATCCATGTTCACAAGGCACGCCATTCAAAGTGCTCATTCTCAATAGCCATGTCGTCCATTTTAAATGCAGGCTATTACAAAGCAAATTAGAGGAAAGCACCAATGAACCCCATGGCACTTGGCCAAAACTATGATACAGCTTCCACTGGCTGTGCTGAAAGAGATTTAGAGTCCAGCATAACCTTGGTTTTTAATGGAGTCACATTTAATGAGCTTTAGCACCCACCGTAAAAATCTCCTTATTACCTAACCCACAAGTCAGAACCGCCGTCAGTGAGTACATGGTGCATTCCCATACACTGGGAGGTTTTAATAGCAGCCAACATATTATACTCAAAACCCATCAGCATTACCATCCTTAATGTTTTCTTGATTATTTTTTGTTGCTGTAATTATAACCCACTGAACCTTAAATTCAAACTTCTACGGATCACAACAAGCTCTCTGGACATAACAAAACTGACTGGCAATTCAACATCCATATTGGAGACTTTACAAGTTGAGATGACAACTCAGTACACAGAAATTTAAGTTCAACGTGCCTACTGGGACTGGCTTATGATTTATTTTGAAGAGCAGCAAACATGTTTGCTTCTCCTCAAACAGCTTTCCAAACAATACATAAATCTATTAAAGCAAAGCCATAAAATTAAAGCATCTTTTACCTGTACAACTACTTCTTACTGCATTGATGTTGGCTGACTGGACATGTCAAGAGTCCAGCTTTCACCATGTATACAGTTTATCACTTGCCTTCAATTTAAATTAGTTAACATTTATTTATCCATTCACTTACTTCCTTAATTACTTATTCACTCACTCACTTACATTTCTGTAACACTCAGTAGCCAATGCTCTCTGGGCAGTTCACAAAACAGAGGTTAAAACCATTAAATATAAGCACATAATAAAAACATGATGTAAAACGGATACAGATTTTTAACAGCCACAGAATAAAACTAAAGTAAAATCAACAGCAAAGCATACCAGCAATGCAAGGATTTTTACACTTGTGGTGTATAGGAAAGCACACACAGAGCACACACATTTCATATCCTACATGAAATGCTGTAATTGCAGAATTGATAAATTAACTATTCTGAGGGAGAGAGCTGGATTCAACAGGTCAAGACAGCCTGTCAAGGGTTCATTATTGACAAATTGGAGCGTGTCCAGAGAAGGGCAACTAAAATGGTGAAAGGTCTGGAAACGATGCCTTATGAGGAGAGACTTAGGGAGCTGGGTATGTTTAGCCTGGAAAAAAGACGGTTAAGAGGCGATATGATAGCCCTGTTTAAGTATTTGAAGGGGTGTCACGTTGAGGATGGAACAAGCTTGTTTTCTGCTGCTCCAGAGATTGGAACACGGAACAATGGATGCAAGCTCCAGGAACAGAGATTCCACCTCAACATGAGGAGGAGCTTTTTGACAGTCAGAGCTGTTTGGCAGTGGAACGCACTCCCTCGGAGCGTGGTGGGGTCTCCTTCCTTGGAGGTCTTTAAACAGAGGCTGGATGGCCATCTGTCGGGGATGCTTTGATCGTGATTTCCTGCATGGCAGGGGGTTGGACTGGATGGCCCTCGTGGTCTCTTCCAACTCTGCAATTCTATGATTCTATGATTCATTAAGCCTCTAAGATTTTTTGTCTCCAACCAAAAATGGGAATACAAGAACTTTTTGCTGAGATTCATGGAATGTGCACAAAAAAAAATCTGCACAAAACTAGTAACTTTTACCTTAGTGAAACAAAGCACACATGCACACAAGTACAGAAGGACTGTCAGATAGTACTGACACAAATAGCTTACATCGTAGGCTTGCAGCAGCTACCATAATTTATCTATGCAATTTGCACAAAAATGTGTCCCACAAATACAAAAACTCTTGAGACCAATAGAAAATATTTTGCATCTCACAAGAGAGGAGAGGAAAAAAAATGTCATTTCATGTTCTTGCACCTGAGAATACCAAAAGGGAGGACATACCGTAAATCCCTATCAGTAAATCCCTACTACGAACACTTCGACAGAACAGGAAGAGTTGAATAGGAAAAGAAGGAGGGGGGAGAAGGAAGAGGAGAAGACCTGCAGGCAAGGCAACCTGGAGATGAAAACATATTAATTCACTGCCTAGGGAGAGAGGAAGAAAGCCCACCCAAATGCCTCGACAACAACCCTAAAATCTAAAGACTCCATAAGATGAGTCCTGTATGGTTGGACCAAAAGGTCCACATGATGTTCTGGACTTTTGTAAAACTGTTGTTGCATTTATTGGAGAAATTAAGTTAAAGTATGGTTATGTATGTGAGGTACATATATTCTCTGTATCTACAGATTCTGCATCCATGGATTCAACCATCCACAGCTTTAAAATATTCCAATTTTTCCCCAAAAGGAAAAGTTGATTTTGCCATTTTACATAAGAGACACCATTTTCTGTGCCATTGCATATAATGGGACTTGAGCATCCAGGGATTTTAGAACCCATTTCGGGGTCCTGGAACCAAACCCCAGCAGGTACCAAGGGCCCACTGTACAGTATAGGCACGAGACGGATATGTATATTAGAAATATTTTTAAAATGATCTGTTTGGAGGGGATGAGAGCACAGGATGAAGAAGTCCAGTGATTGGCTGAATGTTCAAATGGGATACTTTGAAAAGGCTGGTGTGTATGACAGTCAGAGATAGGAATAAGACTGAGATATGAGGTAGAAAGAAGACAGTGAAAAAGGAAGGAGTTTGTGTTTTGGTCAGTTAGGACAGTTAGTTAGGTTCAGCTAGGATTATGAAGAGACAGGGACAGAGGTAGTGAGATGTGTTAGAGTCAATTAGGATTTGGATAAGTTAAGTAAGTAACAATAACAACCAAGCTTTGAAATTCTGTAACCCTAGGCTTCTGTACATAAAGTAGTCTTGAACTGCATGCTGAACCTCTGTTTAGTAAATTATTCCTGCAGTATACACAAGTGCCTCTTGGAATGCTACAATAGTGTTGCTACATCTTATCATCATCATTATTCATTGTTTTATCATAATCATTTATTTATTTATTTATTTATTTATTTATGTGGTGCCATCAATGTACCCGGCACTTTACAAGTAAAACAACCAAAAACAGTGGTTCCTGCCAAAGGTCTACAATCTAAAATATATGTATGTGCGCGCGCACACACACACATGGAAGGAATAATAAAACTATACTATATGATTATTAAACAAATTATCCGGATAAAATACAAAACAAACCCCATATAATATAAAACAAACTGATAAATACATAGAATCATAGAGTTGGAAGAGACCACACGGGCCATCTAGTCCAACCCCCTGCCATGCAGGAATAAACAATCAAAGCATTCCCAACAGATGACCATCCAGCCTCTGTTTAAAAACCTCCAAAGAAGGAGACTCCACCACACTCCCAAGCAGCGTATTCCACTGCCAAACAGCTCTTACTGCTCCGTGTCCTAGTCTCCAGAGCAGCAGAAAACAAGCTTGCTCCATCCTTAATATGACATTCCTTCAAATATTTAACCATGGCTATCATGTCCCCTCTTAACTGTACTGAATCCTAAAAGGAATGGATAACCAAGGAAGAGATATCAAAAGTGGGGTAATATGATCAAAACAACAGGCCAAAAAGATAATCTTAGCAGCAGAATGTTGAATGGAAACCAGAGGACTAAGGTGAGATCATGGAAGCCCAATAAAAAGAAGATTAGAGTGGTTAAGTTCAGACACATGGTGTCTGTGGTGGTAGCAGCTGTTCAAGGGTGGTGATAACTTTGGTGCCATAGCAGTGCGATAAGCTGAGGTCTCTGGAGTCCATCTAGCCCAGTTTTTCACAGTGACCAGTCAGAAGCCTCTGGAAAGTCCCAAAGCAGGACATGAGTGCAAGAGCCCTCACAGAAAGAAATGCAAACATCAAAATAATTGAAAACAAACAAAAAAAGGGAGGGGGAGAAATCTTTGATGTGAGTTATTCAGACAACTACCCCTCTCCCCTCCAAACATTTGGCAGAATAAGGCTTTAATGGAATTAGATCATCCAATGCACAGCAAGGCCTGGAGTCAGCTCTCCCAGGGAACCACTGCAAGAAAAAAAAAGTCTACCATGAAACAAAAACTCTGAGAGGTCAGGAGGAGGCAGATACATGGCTAAAGGAAAGTTTGGAAGAGACGACAACAATGAATGATGAAATGGAAGGCTCAAACGTCAGAGGGAATGGATTCATAAGAGCAGATTACACTTCAGGATGTCACTGGGACAGCCAAAGGCAATACTTCACTGCAGAAGTCTCAATATGACTGATATGAGGCAATAACTGATCGTGTCCCCCCCCCACCGCTAACATAGTGGGGAAGGGATTGGATTGCTATGAGTTTCTACAGCTTGCAAGACATTTACAACCTTCCAGCCTCTTCCTTTAACCACTACTATACTACAAGTGAGTACACAGGACACCTGGTTGTCCCACATCAAAAAGTTCATCTAAGGGTAATGCTATTCTTATTGCACCATAATTTGTTGTTTTGAATCCACAGTTCCATGTTCCCACTAAAGCAGAATGGTTCATTTATAAAGACTCATGCTAGAGATATGCAGAAGTTTCCTTTCCACAGCATAATAGTACAACACTCCAAAACTGGTATGAAACAGAAATGCCCAGCAGCAACAATAGAAAGCATGAGAAAGGCTGAGTACACACGCAGTAAGGGGATTCATTCAGAATCTCTGCCTGCACTTATTTTGATTTCATATTCAAAGTTTCACAAGAAAGATTTGCTGCTCCATTGAGCAACGCAGCTTTTCCAGCAGTGCCTACACCGATGCCCAGATGTTTGCAGTGTCACCGCAAGCAGGTCACATGCAGGCTAAATCAAACCCGACTGAGCACTAGCCCACAGTAAATCCAAAGCACAAACAAGCCCTGTGGGTCATGAGTGCATTAAGACATGCTAGATGGAGCACAGAGTCCCACTTAGCCTGATTTAAAGAGGAACATTCAGCAATAAATTACAGTGCGACTGACCCAACCACTCTGCTTTCTTGCTAGGCACCTGGAGATGCCACTGAAGAGACTGACCCAGTCTGTATGCTCCAGCAGAAGGTGCTACTCCCTTTGTTTATCAGTCTATAACAAACTCCACAAGCCAAGGGTTCATAGCAGGCCCTGGTGGAGAAGAGTCTCTGAAACAGCAAGGTGGGCTGGACAATTTTTCAGACCTAGAAAAGTCTTTAGGCAAAAGCAAGGCTCTTGTCCCCCTGTACTTTCTCATAATCTCTGCCCCTGGCTTTTCAACTCAGAGGCATCACTTGCAACCTTTCAAGCGAGAACTTTCATGGACATATCAGTCTCCCACACTGATGGAGTCCTGCACAGCGTGCTTACAGTCTTGAGAGATTTTATTTCACTCCAATAAGTGTATAATACTACTGTGGAATTTGGATTTCCCCTCCCTTGTATCCCATGCATAACAAGGTTTTGTCTCTGTTCATCCACTGGAGCAAAGCGTAGAACAGGTGGGATCTAGGGACTCCCACTTTCCCCTCAGGATCCCCTGTATCAACCTGCTGGCTCTAAACCATGAACACTCCATTCCAAGATGGTTAGAGTGTTGGACTGGGACTAGGAAGATCTGGATTCCAGTTGCCACTAAGCCATGAAATTCACTGGAAGGTCTTGGGTTGGCTACTGTCTCACAGTAGGTCTTACTTCACAGGACTGTAGTCAGGACAAATGTGGCGGGAGCAGGGATGGGGTTGTAGGAAAAGGAGAGCCATGTGGAGGAAAGGCAGCACACCAGTGTTAACTAACAAAATAAATAAATAAATACATACATACATACATACATAAATTTATTTATACCCTGCCCCTCTGTTAAAAACAATTGGGGCGGCTTACAAAAATTAAAATACAATACAGATTAAAATCCCTAAACACCACCCACCCGACCCTCCCCCATAAAAAGATATTAAACCAATATAAATTAAAAACAACTAATCTAAAATCACATTTAAAAAATAAATAAATAGCCAGCCGACTAAAAAAGAGGCCAGGAGCTCCTGAGACTGGGATCTAATTAGGAAAGGCCTGCTGAAAGAGATCCGTCTTTAGTGCTTATAAATTTATTGTAAGAATAAATAAGTTATTCTTACAAACCATTTAATGGCTTTTCAAAAAAATACAAATGGGCTGTCTGTTTTATTAGTCTGCGAAGCTTAAAGATGATGACACGATAATGTCATGTTTCTATATAACCTTTGTAACTGTAGGCCCCAAGGTCACTCTGAAATGTTCCCCTTTTGGTACTGGTTCAAACAACAATGGCACAGTGACAAATGTGGAATCAATGAGATGACAGAGGCAAATACAAACCTGCAACTTCTTGGGTCGATTGGAGATTTATAGCTCCCTCAAGTTTTTCTGGGAGAGAGCCTCTTTCTTCCAATACTCTGACCACCTCTCTCAAGCGTTCACATTCTTCCCGCAGTTGTGCCTGTTCCTCAAGACGCTGCTGCTTAGCCAGGCTGGCCGGGTTCATACTGAAGTGGAGGACTTTGGTTTTAGTGGGATCATGATAACCCTACAAGATATGTAAACATCACTAGTTAGGATCAGCAAACAGTTAGACATGTGTAAGCAAAAGAATAAAATTGATACTTGTTCTTCAATGACTTTATCATTTAGAAGTTGCTTCTACTGATTTTAGTCATGGCATTAAAAAGCTCAGCACAGGACAGCACCAATCATTTTACTTAACTAATTTGATCATGGAATAGTTGAACATATCATACAAGGGCTGTGTTATCAAATTATTCATATAAGGTGGGTGTGCCTTATAATACTAGGAAACCTAAAGTTTAATTAACAAATGGCTGGGATACCTCTATAGCATGTAAGGTAAAGGTGAAAAAACATTAAAAACTGCAGTGGGACACAGCACCAAACTAATTCAGTACTGCAGTTCTCTGACATCACTGGACTCCAATTGTGGCCAATTCATTACTGAATTGTGTCAGCTTTTCCTCAGCAAGCTACTAAGAGACATTTCATGTTGCACTTTTCCCGAGAGGTGAAATATATTTATAGCTGTTTAAGTGATGAGCCAGATCCTAGAATAGCTGATTAATTTCCCATCAACATGAGACAACAGTAAAGTTAAACTTGTGCCTTCAGAAAATACAGGAACACACTTGACAGAGAATTTTGCATCAACAAAAAGGAAGGGATGATGAACAGGCATGATTCTACTTATTTAGAAAGCAAGGCCCAAACATGTGGAGCAGACTTACATGCATGCATGCCTAATGGTGCACATAAGTCCACAGCCCTTAAACAGCAAAAGTTCCATCCAGTTGCCCCTGACGTATGCACAGCTGTGTCATAAGCACAACCCTCTCCGCTGCCAAAGGAAGAGGGGTGGGTAGCCAGCAGGGAATCCTCTAAAAAGGAACGTTGGTCTTACCTGTGATACATTCTTTTCCAGTGTAGAGGCGAAGAGCATCCGCATGCTTGGGTTGTCCCTCCCACTTGCTCCCGGTAGGCAGGATACAGAGACTCTTATTTTGAAGAGTTTTGACCACCAATTGGTGTCATCCAGGAGAGACCACCCCTCTGCTGGCCAGTCGATATCACAGCCTCGTGATGCCGTAGTCTGACTCATCCGGCCGTGATCCCACCAAGACGATCCGCTTTTGCACCCAGATGACCAGTCTTCGCAGTTCCATCGGAGGGATTGAACTGTCTTCTTTCCTCCTCTTCTGGACCTTCCATCTCGTTCGCCCTGGGTGGGCCGGATGCTCTTCGCCTCTACACTGGAAAAGAACGTATCACAGGTAAGACCAATGTTCCTTTTCCCAGTGGAGAGGGCTCCAGAGCATCCGCATGCTTGGGATTTGCTAAAGCTTCCAGACCGGGTGGGCAAGCGTGACCTTCTGACTTCTAGGGTTGTAGAATTCGCTGTAGCACCCTCCTCCCAAAGGCGGCCTCCGCTGACTGCATTCTGTCCAGTCGATAATGCCTGACAAAGGTTGAAGGAGTTTTCCATATTGCTGCTCTGCAGATTTCCTCCAATGGGGCGTCTTTTTCCTAGGCCGTCGAGGCTGCTGCGCTTCTTGTGGAGCAAGCCGTGATGCCCCCTGGTACTGGTTTCCCCAGGGACATAACACTATACAGCACTTTATCCAATGCGCCAGGGTGGAGGGTGAGACCTTCCTCCCCAACTACTTTGAATGGGGAGAGATGAATAACGCTTCAGAGACTCTGAAGGGTGCCGTTCTCTTGATGTATACTTTGAGTGCTCTACGCACATCCAAGGTGTGCCAAATCCTTTCCAACTCCCTTTCTGGTTTAGGGCAAAAGGAGGGCAGGACCACTTCCTGAGATCTGTGAAAGGCTGAATCCACCTTCGGCTTGAAGTCGGGGCGTAGTCTGAGGACTACTGAATCTTGTCTGAAGATACATAAGTCTCTTCTGATAGATAGCGCCGCCAGTTCCAATACTCTCCGGATCGCCACCAGGAATAGAACCTTCCATGTTAGGAACTTCAGGTGTACCTCCCGGATAGGTTCAAAAGGGTGTACCGTTAAGGCTTTCAAGACCGTATGGAGATCCCATGATGGAAAACGGTGTCTCATCGGCGAGGCCAAGTTGGTAAGTCCCCTGATGAAACAACGTACATGGGGGTGTGTTGATATTATCGGAGCTTCAGCTGGAGCCAGGAATGACGTCACTGCTACGACCTGTCTTTTCAGTGTATTTGGGCGGAGTCCGGCGTCAACTCCGTCCTGGAGAAAATCCAACAGCACTGGGACCGTGACCTCCCTGAAGTCCTGTCCCTTGCGTCTGCACCATCGACGAAACACCCTAAAGGTGTACTCATAGATCCGCTGGGTAGACTCTCTTCTTGATGCCAGAATTGTCCCTACCACCGGTTCCGAGTAGCCCCACGTCGGCAGCATCTGGCGCTCAATCTCCAAGCGCGGAGCTGGAGCCAGGCCGGGTCCGGATGATGCACCGGACCTTGGGACAGTAGGTCTATCCATGGTGGGAGGGACATTGAGTCCACCTGCATTTCCAGAATATCTGGGAACCATGCTCTCCGGGGCCACTCTGGGGCGACCAGTATGATCTCCGCCTCCTCCATTCGGACTCTGCTGAGCACTCTGGGGATGAACTGGACTGGTGGAAAGGCGTAGAGTAGTGTTCTTGGCCACGGGCATGTCAGGGCGTGAATACCCTGGGAGCTGAGGAGAGTCCAAAGGGGAGTGCCTTGTATTGAAAATGCCTGTTGCTGTAACAAAAACGCAGGAATTGGAGATGATCCAGATGAATTGGGATGTGGAGGTACGCATCCCGTAAATCCAGAGACGACAGGAAATCCCCTGGTCTTATGGCTTCCAAAATGTGTTTCAGTGTTTCCATCCTGAACTTCCTGATGAATTTGTTCACCCCCTTTAGATTGAGGACCGCTCTCCATGTACCATTCTTCTTTGGTACTAGAAAAAGTATGGAGTAGCATCCCTTTCCTTGTTGCGAGCGTTGAACCTTCTCTATGGCTCCCACATCCAGGAGACGCTGAATGGCTTCCATCATCAGGGATTGCTGGAGGCTGTCCTTGTGTACTGGTGTGCGCAGAAACCAATGTGGGGGGAGTCGGGAGAACTCTATCCAGTACCCCTGCCGGATAGACTGCAGGACCCACCTGTCCGAGGTAGAGTTTTTCCAAGCCCCCACGAACGCCTGCAGTCTTCCTCCCACCTGGGAGGGATTGTCATAGGTGGGATTTGGAGGGTTGCTTGGAGGACTGGGAGTGAGTGGTCTTGCTTGCTCCTCTCTGTTGGCTTTTACGCTGGTACCTATGCTCTCCCCATCTCCGTTGTTGGGACCTCCCATCCCTGGAGCTAGCCTGGGTGGATGAGTTTCCGCTGGAATGGTGGCTGCCAGATGGGCGAAAGGACCGATATTTCTTGGCATATCTCTTCTCCTCTCTCCTGCGGGAAGCGAGCGTCTTCTTCTTCTTGTCCTTGTCTTCCACTAGCACTGGTTCCAACGATTCCCCAAACAACTTTTCACCAAGGAACGGCGATGACACCAGGTTCTGTTTCGACTTGAAGTCCACGTTCCAGGACTTCAGCCATACCTGTTGTCTGGCCGCCACTGTTGCCGCCTGAGCTCTTGCGCAGAACTGCACAGAATCCAGGGTGCTGTCCGCTAGGAAGGCAGAGACCTTAGACAACTTGTTGAGGTCCTGGCGGATTCTTGTCTGAGCCCTAGGAACATCCTTTAAGGCATCCCTCGACCACTGTATAGCCGCTCTGGCCATCATTGTCACCGTGGTGGAGGCCCTGATGGCTAGTGATATGGCCTCGTGTGCCCGCCTCAGGGCCAGATCCAATCGTCTATCTTCTGGTACTTTTAAGGTCTCTTCCCCATCTTTGCAAAAGATCGCTGAAGAGACCAGCTCCGAGACCGGAGCGTCGATGAGTGGGACCTGTAGTTTTCCCATGACCTTCTTGGGTAGGGAATACAGGCGCTTGGTGATGGAGGGTTGCGGTTTGGCCACCGCTGGTGCCTTCCATTCGTCGTAGATTAGCCTCATTACTGCTGCCGGGACCGGCATCTCCAATGCCACTGGCTGCGCCTCTGGAAAAAACTCCCCAGAAATCTCTGGGAGATCTGGATCCATCTGTGCTTGTGGGGCTGTAGGAGGATTCAGACCCAGGGTTCTGACTGTCTTCTTGAATAACACTGAAAAATCCTCAGGAGCAAAATGGCGCGTCGAGGCGTGTGCGTTCGTCGCTTCCGTCTCCTCCTCTGACAACTCACCCTCCTCGCGGTCTGATTGGTTGCTGTTGGAGTCCTCCTCTGAGGTGTAAAGGGAAATGATGTCTTCGTCATCTTCCTCCTCTCGAGTCCTGTTGCTTGAAAGGTGGCGCCTATCCCCCTCTTGTTCCCAGTCGTTCTCCTCCTCCTCCCTGTGAGGTCTAGCGTGACCGATGGAGCCCTTGCTGGTGCCAGGTAAGGGCTCTGCATCGCCCCCCCCCCTTGTCTCCTGCGCCTGGAGGCGAGGGCGCTTGGACTTTCCTTTGTTGGCTCCACCCCCCTTGCCACCCCTCTGCCTCTTCCTCGTGGCATCGGCAGCCTGGCTATTGCCTGCTATGGCCAGGCTAAGGGGTCTGGGGTGCCCTATGGTAATAGTGGCCCCCGCATTGGCTGGCTGAGCAGGGTGGTGAAACTGGAGATGGGGGGGCTGCGCGGTGATGGGGGGTTGCGCTGCAAGGGGGGCCCACACGGGGGGAGATGGCTGCATCGGGGATGTGTCCCCTGGTGGCCTGAAGGGTCCCAATCCTCTCCCCAAGGTCTGGGCGGTGGCACCCCCGAGGTTCGGCTGGGCCATTGAGTTGGCTAGCCACCTCATTGTCTCCCTGCCCAGGGCTGCTTCTATCCAAGGCGGCAGGGCAGCTGGCACCGACCCCCCCAGAGGTATCGTCCCCGGGGCGTGTGCCCCACTCACGGATCCAGGAACCTGTCCCTCGTTGCTGGGGGGGGGTCTGCCAGGGGCACCACAGCAGCGGAGTTTGTCCCCGGGCTGGGGACGTTCCGCAGCTCTGGCGCCGTCCTCGGCTGCGCTGCGGTGCCCTCCCCCGGCCCGCAGTCTCGCACATCCTGGCGGAGAGGGGCCGGGATGCAGCCGGTGGTAGCCGGAGCGGGGGTCTTCCCCCCCCTTGCCCGTCTTCTTCCTCCCACCGCTGCCTTTTGCGGGCTCTCCGGAGCCTTCTCCACCGGTCCCGCTGCGATCCGGTTCGTGGGGGGGGCAAGGAGCCAGCCCCCATGGTCGTAAGGTGATCGCTGTGAATCACAGCCTCGATCACCGCTTCTATTTCCTCTGTTGATCCCATCTCCTGATCCCCCTCCGTGGACTGGCTGTTAATTAATAAAGGCGATTTTTTTTAAGTTCTTAAGAAAGTTTTGAAAAGTTTTTTAAAAATGGCACCAGCCACATGGAAGGGGACAAAGAGAGAACAGGGAGAAGGATGTCCTACCAGGAGCGTAGGCAGGAAAAAGACTGGCCAGCAGAGGGGTCGTCCCTCCTGGATGACACCAACTGGTGGTCAAAACTCTTCAAAATAAGAGTCTCTGTATCCTGCCTACCGGGAGCAAGTGGGAGGGACAACCCAAGCATGCGGATGCTCTGGAGCCCTCTCCACTGGGAAATGGAAGGATACATAACCAGAGAGGAAAGGGGGGGGCGGACCCAAAAGGCAAGGGGAGATGCCCAGGTGCCTAAAGGATAGGAAGCAATCAGGCTGCCCTACAGCTAGAGGACCCGCCCTGGCCATATTTAGCATCTCAAAACACCAATGGAACATCATTCTTAGTGCCAGAGTCTAGCAGCTGGCAGGGGAACAGTCAGGCCTCTGCCTAAAGAATCCTGAGCACTCAATAAAATTCCACAGACTGATTCCCATCCATGTCTGTCCCCAGGCACTGGCCCTTAGGAACATATGATGGGGATGTGTTTGATCCATTTCCTGCAGCTGTCCTGGAGCACTTGGTGATGGTGATGGAGTTTCTCGTGGGTATGTTACCTGTTGACTTAAAGGGACTCCATGAATTTCATAGGGTTTTCTTAGGCAAGGAACACTTGGAGATGGTTTTGCTGAAGGTGTTTCATTCCTCTGGAATGTAGCCTACAGCACCTGGGATTTGTTGGTGGTCTGCCCTTCCAAGTACTAACCAGGGCTGACCCTGCTTAGTTTCCAATTCCAAGATCAGACAGGATCTGGGGCCTTTAGGATATAATGGCATTCCCAATAAAGCAGGAGATGGACAGGTGGAACAGGCAAGGATGGAATCTTACTCTCTGGTGGCATGCAAAGAAAAATTAAATGAAGCTAGCAACACTGTTACTGAATGGAAAAGAAAAGCTCCAGAAGGATATTCAAGGAGCACAGAAGACTGAGAAGCTTTGAAGTGTTTGTTTATGCCAGAAATTATTTACTTGCTTGATTTTATTGTAAGCCGCTCACAATATGAGAAAATGCTCACAATACTCCAATTTTTTTTTAAAGGGAGGGTGCTTTATATCACTAACCAGGCAGCTGTTTGTACAGCCAGCTTGCTCAATAAACTGTACAAGGAAAGGAAACGAAAGGGAAAGAAAAAAATGCACCTGATTTTATTATTTTTTGTTTTCCTATAGAGCAAAAAACACTGGGTCAAAACAGCAGCTAAACCTAA
Source organism: Gambelia wislizenii (assembly GCA_030847615.1). Lineage (NCBI taxonomy): Eukaryota > Metazoa > Chordata > Lepidosauria > Squamata > Crotaphytidae > Gambelia > Gambelia wislizenii. The sequence continues at coordinate 5,702,315 of JAUMIR010000012.1, forward strand.
TGCCTGACACTTCCCCAGCCAGCAATAAATCCTCCTATAGAATTTGTATTATGGCTTATGATTTCACAGTGGCTCCATTTTAAAAGCAAAACTATAAACATAAAAGGCCATTTTCAATTCTCCAGCAGAGTTTTGCAGAAGACCCCACAGATGCTTATGCATTAAAGATCTCACAGCTGTTTTAGTGCCCTCTAGTGACACATAGCCCGCTGTTCAGATGCTGAATTTAAACAATGGAACACAGCTATGGGAAAACTCCCATGGGTGACAGAGTCCCTACAAATGTATTAAAAATCAACAACACAATGTGATGCTTAAAATCTCATTCAAGCAGTGAGTGTCCTGGAATTGTCAAGTGGGGGGCAAGCATGCGAGCAAAAGGGAGTTAAGTGGCTGGAAGTGACTGGGCTCTACTTGCAGAAGGTATTTTTTATGCATGCAAGCAAACAGCATGGCTGCTTGTAGAGACAGCTAGGAGCAATACTGTTGTCCCCTGAGAACACAACAAAGACAGGGCACTGCAGATCAAAATCAAGGAGGAAGCGGATGTTCACATCCATGTACTTTTGTCACTTCTGAAATTTTGGAATCAATATAAGTTGCAGATTATGTGTTCCTCTAGAAATCTGCACAGAGCAAGAAGCCAACATTTTACACACACACACACACAGCCACAGATTTCAAGAGCTGCTGGCCGAGTATTAAGATTTTATTACATCTATTTCATTAGGTTGTATTACATTTCCTTCCCACTCATACCTCCATCTGGCTGAAGCATGGTGCCACATTTATTTTAGGAAGAGGGTAAAAATGAAATAGAGCAAAACACAGACACACACACAAACACCAAAAACAGGATGGCCTCTTTATGATTAGGTTGTCACAACATTTCAATGTTACCAGTGATGTATTTGAGGAAGTGACTGCAGACCGGGGCGGGGGAACTCTGTGGCCCTCCAGATGTTCTGGACTGCAGTTCCCAGGAGAATTAGTTGCCATAGGCAATGCAGTGATGAGGAAAGTTGGGAATGCACTCCAGCAGTTTAACATCTGGAGGGCTCCAGGATTACCACTCTGCAGTAGAACATCCTCACTCTTCTTTTGGATAAGAGGCTGAGGACTGTATTCCAGTTCTTCCAAATATTTAAGCTCTCCATGCTTCAGGCAGACTTGGCCATATCACACTACACTTTATAGCACTACTATTCCTCTTTACCTGCTCTGGCTGCCTCCTGTGGAATCCTGGGATTTGCAGTTTAAGGAGGGCATTTAGCATTCTCAACCAGAGAACTCTTAGGCTTCACTAAACTACTAGCCCGAGAATTCTACAGGAGGCAGCCATAGCAGTTCAAGTGGAATAATACTGCTATAACAGTGTAGTGTGATAACTCTCCTCCAAAGAACTAAACTGCAGCTTCTGAGGGGCTCAACTTCAGGTGTTACTGTGCAGTGTTGAAATAGAAGAGGCATAAAAAAACCCCAGATTATTTACTCTTTTCTTACCATGACTTGACTAGATGTTGCCCTGTTCATTCCTATTTCTGCTCCAAAATACACTCCCAAAGTGGTACTCAGGGCTCTCTTATTTCTCTCAGCCCATTATATCCACTTCTTTTCAGCGTGACAACATTATAAGAGTACACTCTTATGCAGGCAGCCCAGGACAGGAACCAGTGAAACTCATCCCATTCTTATGAGGCCGCTCACACTCCATCATTGTTTGGGAAATTGTTCATTTGACATTAAAGACAGGCTCAGACTGGAAAACACATTGTGATACCCAACCAATACCTTAGGGCTATACTAGAATCCATCTCATCTTGAATTTCTGGGAGAGATTGTTAAATGTATTTTTATGCCAACGTCAGCTGTGCATCTGAAAGCCTACAGCCCAAGAACTTCTAGCTAAGGTGAAGCCTCTGTACTCCACTGTATACCACCAACTGCAGGCAGGCAGGCAGCACTTTCCACAAAGATAAAGGCATTACAAGAAAAAGGGCAACAGAACTCGGGACTCTTTTGTACTAATAGATAATAACAAACTGAACAGAATAAGCACAGGTATTTTCAATCCTGCTTCTATTCTATGGCCAGAGATCCTGTCTGTCGACCCCTCAGGCTTTCTCTTGGCTGACCTGGGCTTGAGAGGCCCTTTTGAAAAGGGCATGGAAGGAAGGAACCTCTTTGAAAAAGGACAAGTGTAAAGCTGAAAATCAGCTCAAGTTCAGTAATAAAGAGAAAGCATTGGTAGTAACATAAAAGGGAAAAAAAGCTTTAAATGGACTGATCACTTTACTGACAAACACATGGAAGGTCAGAATTCAAAGACATAGCTGTAGTGATGATGTAGACTGAGTCTACAAAAGCTTACACTATCAACTTCTTTCTCTCAAGTTAGTCTCAAAGGTGCTACAAGATCCCTTTGCATACAGAAGTAAACAAGACAGATCCAATCAGTTGTTCCAGATATTGTTTGGTCTTTTCCTGGGGCATCTTTATCCTTGCAGAATGCTTTGCTATGGGGCATGGATGAGGATCCAACTCTGCCTGATTTTAAAGGGACCTTAAATATCTAGATAGTCCAGTCTATTTTCATATGAGTGGATCCTTGAGGTTTCCCCCCCCCCTTTTAATTTTATACAGTAACTTTTTTACTCTTGCTGTTATTTTAGGTAAATTTTTTTAAAAACACACATTGAAAATTCAAGATGGATACTATCACACTGGCATTTCCTCAGCTGTTCCTCAGTTGGCCCAGCTGTATGTAAACCTTTCTGTATCTATCTAGGCATCAGTTTAACAGAACACAAAAGGACTCTTTACCAACTGCTCCAGGACATATGTAAACCCTCCTGGCTGGATAACTAAGCTACACCAGGCCTTGAGAACTACATAGCATCAGAGTGACTAACTATTCCCTCAGGTCAACAGCAGCTTTTAATATTTTATTTGAAAATTCCAGTGAGGAGTAGAAGGAGAGATAGTAGCATGGACTCCTTTGCTCTTTATGCAAGAATTGATATGGAAATTAGATAAAGCAAAATAAATGACAATTTCTGTGTCTACCGTCCTGTGATGGATTTTTTTATTTTTATTTTTATTTTTTTTATTTTTTATTTTTTGGTCAGGTAGAGGCTATAACTGTGATCCTAAACCACATAGGCTCAACTCCATTATACATACTGGAAATAAAAGGCAGCAATGTTTAGTGGGATGGAGAGGGCAGGGGGAAGACAGAATAACATCATGTTAGTGCTATCTGCATGTATGAGATTAAATCCCTATGGAAATGTTCCATCCTTTGTTGACACTGTCTCTTTGGGGAAGCAACCAGAGTAGGTGGTCTATCTGAAACAAAATGTATTCTGGCTCAATGCAAAATGTATTTTGTGATCTCCAAACAGCTGTGAAATGCAGAGAGACAACTGGAGAACAGTTTTGGGGAGAGAGAGAGAGAGAGAGAGAGAGACTAACAGAAGATCTACAAGCATCCTACAGGAAGGATAGTAAAGGATAAGATTTTGACAATTTGGAAATCATATGGGAGAGTCTTTTCTGCAGCAACACACTATACAGACCCACTAGAACTGAAGAGCTAAGCTGCTACTCTCTATGTGTGCATATGTGTCTTCAAGTCACCTGTTGACTTATGGTAACCCCATGAATTTCATAGGGTTTTCTTGGGTAAGGAATCCTCACAGGTGGTTTTGCCAATTCCTTCCTCTGAAATATAGCCTACAGCACCTGGCATTTATTGGTGGTCTCCTATCCAAGCACTAACCAGGGCTGACCCTGCTTAGATTCCAAGTTCAGGATCTGGGTATTTAGGTCCCTGCTATATCTGATAGGTTCGCCTAAGTGTCGCCTAAGTCAGAAATGACTTGAAGGCACAAAACAACAGAAGTGCAGGGGGTGGGGAGATGAAAACCAGGGACATAAACACTTAGCATTCAGTTCACTATTCTATTGAGCCCCTTTGACATGTAGAATGTGATGCAGGTGTTGGGAGGAAGAGATACTGGAGAAGGACAAGTTGCATACCTGTAACTGTAGTTCTTTGAGTGGTCATCTGTGAACTCACACAACTGGATATTCCTGTGCTTGCACATTGCACCTTCAGAACCTTCTGGAATAGTTATATAATGCTTTTTAGCAGTAGCTTCACCCATTCCAACGGTTACCCTCAGGCGTTCCTGCTCATTTACCTCAGTTCCCAGGACGCCACAACAGCAGCATCACAACCATTACGTAAGAGCAGGACAATGAGGGGAGGATGGGCAGATTTGTGTGAGTTCACAGATGACCACTTGAAGAACAACAGTTACAGGTATGCAATTTGTCATTCTTCTTCATGGTCTCTGTGACTCACACAACTGAGAGACTAGCAAGCTTCCCCCCAAGGAGGAGGGATTGTCATGCCCAAACCAGGAGAGAAAGAGCAGAGGACACAGTGTAACAGTGAACCAGGAGTAAATTTATTGCAACGTAGATAAAATAACAGCTCTCCCAAAGGCAGCATCAGCTCTAGACCTGTTGTTAAGTCTGTAATGGGGGATGAAGGTCAAAGGAGTAGACCAAGGAGCTGCCTTGCAAACTTCTTCCAAGGGAACACCTGAAAGAAAGGCAGCAGATGCAGCTACCACCTTCACCGAGTGAGCTCAAATTTGAGTACGGAGCGGCTTTCAAGCCAGTTCGTAGGCTGGAGAAATGTTAGAAACAACCCATTTGGAGAGGTGCCACGGGGAAACCAGAGAACCTAGATTGGAAGCAGAGTCGCAAAAAAGGCAGTTCATCTTGTGCAGAGGAGCCATCCGTTGAGTATAAAATGCAAGAGCTCGACGAACATCCAACGCGTGGAGCGCACGTTCAAAGTCATCAAACAGGTTCTGCATCAACACAGGAAACACTATGGATTGGTGAAGGTGGAAACTGGAAACAACCTTCAGCAGGAATGACATGTCCGGTCATAGCACTACCTTCTGTTTATGAAAGACCAGATAAGGTGATCTTAGGGCCCAGAGCTATCCCGCACATCTGGCCGACATTACAGCAACAAGAAAAGCAATTTTCCAAAACAGAAGATGCAGATGAGATGTGGCCATAGGCTCAAAGGGACACTTGGAGAGCTGCAAAAGAACAAGTTCTAGGCTCCACGTGTGTGTGTTGGGGGGTCCACCACTGGGGGGCTAAAATTTAGCATACTCTCAAAAACCTCTTAACCACAGGGTCCCAAAAACAGGAGGGTCGCCTCAACCTCTGAAATTCAGATGAAATCGCAGCAAGGTAACAGTTGATGGAGGAGTACGAGAGTCCTCATTCGAAAGATGAAGGAGAAACTGAAGGACATTCAACACAGTAGAATCCAATTGGTGACAAACCTCAATCTGCCAGTTAAGTAACAAATTCCTCTATTTATAAGCATAAGAAAATTGAGTTGAAGGGCGAAGGGAGGGCTGATCCCAACATGGAGGTATGCCTCCTTCAGGTCAACGGTGGTAAACCAGTTCCATCTCTGAAGGAGAGGCTGGATCAAAGAAAGGGTGACCATGCGGAAGCGTTTTGGAATGATATATGAATTCACCCCACGGAGGTGGAGGATAGGTCGGAGACCACCACCCTTCTTAGAATACCCAGTTTTATGAGTCACAGAGACCACGAAGAAGAAGCAAGCAATATATGAAACTGAGAAACCTGGTGATGTTTGTAAGAGTAATGTTGACCTGGTGATTCAAATGTGGCAGGGATAAATAAGAAAGCCCCTGAAGTCAACCCAAAGTGACTAATTGCTTGATTTACTGGGCTCAGGTCTTGATGACATGGGCAGGTACTGTGAAATAACTGTGAATTTCCTTGTTTCCCCCAACCCCTAAACCACTTGGTTTGTGCTTTTGGGGGGATGTTCTAGGCAACCGAACTGTGTTCATTTATAAAATGGAAAAGGGGAATAAAAGCTGCTGCCATTTCCCCTTGTTGATCCTCATAATTGGGAACTCACTGTGAAAGTACCTATGTGGTTCTACCATGTCTATTTCTCTCTTTTTTCAAACAGCATCCTTTCTGACAAGGGTTTGGCTTTATCCTTAGTTTCATCTGAAGCAGAGCCAGAACACATAAAGTTGTACATCCTCCCTACATCTCTCCTGCCTTTGCTGATGCTGAAATTTAAACTGTCAGTTTCTTAAGTCAAGGTTAGGTTGAAGAATAAAGCTGCATTTTTTAACCTCTATTTTAAGTTGCATCTGTTGTGTTTACATGTATTGTAATCTGTGTGGGGCATCTGGGATCGAACAGGCTAAGTAGTCTGATCAGTCAAAAAGACAGCTTTGCAAACAATGGGCCCATGTTTAATCTTTCCCACTGAACTCAGTGGGGTTGAAGAGTTTTGACTTTAGGCCTACATTTATGTATGTTATAGGCATGTTCAGTTCCAGAAACATTTTTACAGGATACTGCAGATGTGTTGCTTCTCCAGGAATTCTTAAAAGACACACAGAACAGAAAAATGGAAATTAATGGCAACCACCATAACCGATATGATTTTGATCCTACAGTCTGTTGCTTCTCCATCTGGAGCATTTATTTCCTTATAGAGCACACAAGCCTTTTGCATTGTACAGATTCCAGTGAGCCTGGCTGTCTGGCTAAAGTGTTCTCTTCAGAAAACAGGGCACCTTTAAAATGGTGTGTTAGGATTTGTTCTCTCTTTGTGATTGTCTTGGCAATGCTAGGGTTTAGTCCTCAAATGTTAAGGAGATGGAAGAACTCATTCCTTCACTCAATGTGTGGCAAGGACAAAGGAAGACTAATCCCCCCCCCCAACACAGCATGAATGGAACTGCTGCCTTCTTCAATTTGCTTCTTTGCTCAGGCTTGTTAAAGTGATTACAGGAAAAACCTAAACCAAATTGCATCCAAACATCCCCTCAGGACCCAGCATACAAAAGGCAAACACTCTGACCAAACGCCCAACTCCCTCTGTTGTGGCAGATAACCACGCCCTGGGGATCACTAAAAGCCCTCTAAACAAACTGTACTCACACAGAAATGGCTTGCAAAGACAAGTCTAAGCAAGCAGACAGAACAACCACTGAACATGCCACCTGCTCCTCACAGTGCTGACAGTGCACATCCTTGGAACAAGACACTTGTCAATGTAATTTCCACCCTCTGCTTTTCTGTTCCAAATAATTTCCAGAAACCTCAAAATTCCCATGACTAGCCAAGCTGTGAGGTGTACCAAAGGTTATGGTCCAGGTAGTAAGTTGAAATAGTGAGGGAAGAGATAAGATGTTTGGGAGAAATTTTATCCCCTACCTCTGGCTTCTAGCCCACCCTGCTATTACCATATGGAGTGGCACTAAAAGGGAAACTTCAGAAACGAGAATGCATATGGACTGCTTGCCTGTGTGACTGGATTTCCCCAGGGAACCCCCCACTGTTCCTTTTTTAAAAAAATTCAGAGACTTCTGGAGCATTTACACAGCCGGGAGTGGTAAGTGTGTCTCACAGGCCACATGCAACCATTGCATCCCATTTTTGTGGTGCTTGAAGCCCCCCCCCCCAATCCCTAAAACATCTAACTTCACCCCTATTAAAAAAAAAAATCCACACAATTATGTCCTCAAAACATGCAGAATGTCTCCAAACACATGAAAATAACCCACTTCCACAAACTGTCCCTCTCAAAATGGTGACAGACAATGATAAAATGTAAGTTCCTGTTGTCCATTTTGAGGAGGATTGCAGAGGAAAATGGTCTTGGGCTTGCTATGGGGGCATGCAGACCACAGGGGGTTCCTGGGTGGGGCTGGCCCATAGTCACCATGCAATTGCTCACCTCCGATTTACACTCTTTGAGAACAAAGCTACAACACTTGTGTGATTAGCTGAACTCCCAAACAGACCAGAGTATGGAACAATATAATGCAGTAACCCTGAGTACCACTAAACAATAGTAAAGAACAAGTAAGAACACTGCAGAGGTACCAGACCACCTCAGTATGCTAGCACAGACAATGCTTGCTGGAAATTCAACCAACTTTGCAGTGTGCTCCATGGACCAAGTTTCAGGAGGGTGCCCTTCAGAATACATGATATGTAACTTGGAATGTTTCACACTGAAATTTCAAATGGGGAAGTGCTTAGAAGGAGGATGGATTCCTAACACTATAAAGTAATCTCAAAGGAATGCCATCTTCCAAGGCAGAGGTAGGAATCATGGGACCCACCAGACATTGTATACTGCAACTCCCAACCTGTACTCACCATTGGTTATGCTGGCTTGGGCTGATGGGAGTTGCAGTCCAACAACATCTGGAAGACTGTAGAAGTCCCACCCTATTGAGGCATACTGTTCTCTATCGATCATTTACATTCTTTAAAAAGAAGTCTATATTCCATTGTTGTTGCTGCAGAAGCAAATATATGCTATTGCTCTGTGCAATATACTGAATCCAATATACTTTGTTCTATGGATGTAGGGAACCCTGGTGGTGCAGTGGTTAAATGCCAGTACTGCAGCCACAACACTGCAAGTTCCATCTCAAGGGCTCCAAGGTTCACTTAGGCTTCCATCCTTTCTTAGGTTGGTAAAATGAGTACCCGGTTTGTGGGAGCAATGAGCTAACACACATTGGATACCTCTTAGTGCCTAGTGTGCTATAAAATGGTGTAGATGTGTAGGTGCTATTAATTAACAATTTGTAAGCCACTTTGAGAACCTTTGTGGCTGAAGAGCGGAGTATAAATACCTTAAATAAATACATACATACATAAAGTATGTAAAATGTTTAGTGTGACTTGTTCCTAAGCTCATGTGTACAGAAGTGCCACTGACATTGTACCAAATTATTAGCATATTAGACTAAGGCTACCCCAGGCCACTGCAAGAGAGAAATAGGGTTCTCAACCATGGGATTCTGGACTGATCTGTCATGCCCCGTGAGCCTGATGAGGCTGTAGAGTCAGAGAAGGAGGAGGACATGGCAGGGAACAGCTCTAGGGACCCTGGCATAGGTTTATCTACACTTGTGCCAGCAGGGAACCCTGCCAACCTAGAGGCTCGAGCAGAGGAAGAGCCTGGTCTAAGTGGGTTGGTATCTGTCCCAGCAGAGAGTCCTGCCCACTCGGATAAGGACAAAGAAGAGGAGATAGACTTGCCTCCACTGTCATATACACAGCACCAAGCACAAAAGCAGGCTCAAAGGAAATCTCTGAGAATTTATGAGAGGAACTTGCTCATTAAGAAACACCTGGCAAAGCCTTAATTGCTTTATATAGACTGGGAGAGACGATGGAGGCTTTGTCAGAGATCAACTGATCTCCGTGGAGAAAGCTTCCTGAATCCTTGCTGCCTTGCTGTGTGCCTTGACCTTGAACTGTTCCTGACAACCCTGTTGCCTGATCCTACTGACCTACAGACCAACTTCTGGACTATGCTGCCTTCTGTATTTTGGACTCTTCTCTGTGTGCCTTTTGCCGTGCCTTTCCACGAAATGTGCCCTTCCACGTGCCTTTCCACGAAACGGAACTTTGCTTGCTCTTCCTAATTAATTGTCACTGGAGCTTGGCTGCTTTCCCAGCTCTTGTTTAACTTGCTGGCCATTTTGGAGTTGCTTTCGGACATGATCCAACAGGGATGTTCTTCTGTTATTACAACAACACCAGTAGAATACCATGGCCATGACCCAAAGAAGGATGCAGCTACTCCTGCAGCATCCAAGGCAACACAAGCTTAGTGTTTCCACAACAGCTGTCATCAGTGTCCCATGGTAAACTACTATGGAAGCAGAGGAGCCTTTCCGCTTTCTGCAATATATATTGTAACACTGGGGCATAGTGCAGAAGAGATGAGGACAAACATATACCACTGCTCTCTTTAGAGCTCAGTCATGACTGCTTCATATCAGGAATGGGGAAAATTTGTCATGTCATGAGCCATTCTCCCTGGTATGAAAGAAGCTTCTAATATTTTCTCATCTTGAAACTCTTCTCTGAAGGAAAAAAAAATCTTCTGTTAACTCAAGTACTAGTAGTAATTCACTTAGGTAATACGGTATGTGACTTAGCTAAGAAATAAAGGTCATCAATGGATAAATCAATGTATTAAAGAATACTCCTGAATAATTTTATTTGTACAAAAATGCAATAAAACCAGCCCATATGTCAGAAGAAACACAAGGCATAGTTAGAGCAGTCAAAAACTTAGAAGTGCCTCTACAGACAGTGATTTGGCAACTTTACAAGCAGTGGAAAGTTCTAGACTAGGATTGCTCAGGCTTGGTTTACTGACATGATAGAGCAGAAATCTTCAACAGGCACTTTCATTCAATAGTTGTTGGTACTGGAGGAATCTTCTGGTTGAAAGATATCTTCCATGGTGCCTTGTGATTTACCCTCCTTGCCTCTTGTATCAACAGAAGAAATCAGAAGCATTGCCTTCCAGATAAAGTTCCTGGCCTGATCTAATTTTATCTGAAATCTTAAAGGGTAATATGCTGGTTATTCTGTTTACCTACATAACAAGAACAGGTCAAGTTCCTAAGGCACAGAATTGTGGAATAGTCTTTCCAATTTTTAAAAAGCACATAGATCCCATCCTAATTTGGCTCCTCTTGACATGCTTTGTTTGTTATTCTGCCTGGATTTCTCTCCAGACATGAAAATACAGAGGCTTCCAAGAATCTCACTGCCTTCTGTCTAAACAGGCGCCTCAGGACTTGCACAGGGCAGAAATGGACCCAGATCTCAAGAGGAGGTACCTAACAAAGAGAAGAGGAAAACTTCTGCTGCTTTTCTTTTGTTAGTTTTGTTCCCAGTCACCTCATGGAAATAGAGAGCCCAGCCTAACCTTTCTGTCTACATAGATTTTCTCTCTATACCACCTCAAGCAACATGGAGACTTACATCAAGGCCGTAACTTTTCTTCCCCTGATTTTGTTTTACCATCTTTGCCTAAGGAAGAAGCTAATGAGCTTCAACAACAAGCATGAGAAATATGGCACCATGTGGCTGGCCCAATATAGTCATCATCACAATATAGCCAAAAAAATTAAAGTCATCACCACAGTGTAGCCAAATAAAAAATAAAAAATACAGAAGAAATATTATTCTATTTATTATTAATAAAACATATGTGTAATGTTCATAATCGTAAAGTGAAAACGAAGATACTGCATTCACAGTATGCAGCAAGCTGAATTCAAAGACAGACAAATGGGTGGATGGAAGGTATATCCAAGTCTGTTGCTCAATTTTAGCTCATCTAACTGAAGAATACATCAGACCATACACAGGAAGACTTTTTTCAAATTTCACAGCTCTTAGACTTGTACTGGATTCTACCTTTAGGGAGAGACTTCAGGAAAACTGTCTCGAATTTCACATAGAATCATAGAATCTTAGAGTTGGAAGAGACCACAAGGGCCGTCCAGTAAAAATCAAACCATTCCCAACAGATGGCCATCCAGCCTGTTTAAAAACCTCCAAAGAAGGAGACGCCACCACACTCCCAGGCAGTGGCGTTCCCCTTCCGAACAGCTCTTACTGTCAGGAAGTTCTTCCTCATGTTTAGGTGAAATCTCCTTTCCTGTGAGAATATGCTCCTACTCTTTATTAGACCTCTTTATTCCAATACCACATGAAGTGCACAATACAATCTAACTCAATTTCAATAACTAAATGCTCCACAAGGTATGCTATTTACCTAGCTTACTTGAGTTCCAATTTTGGGGGAACGGCGAAGCATAAATAAAGTCTTCCATCATCATCATCATCATCATCATCACCAATTTTAATAACTTCCAGGCAAGTGTGTATCCCTGTGCTACTAAGATCCCAGTTCTTCTTGAAGCAGACAATGCAGTACTGTTATAATCAAAGGCTGAGACTGTTTTTCTCTTGCTGTCAAAAGAGATCTATTGAGTATTAATTATGATAAAACAAATATAATGGCATTTTCCAAAAGAGCTTTGAAAGGCAGATGGATCTTAGGCTGGTATCTCACAGAACACATGCTGAGATTCAAATACATTGGTGTCACATCTCAGTTATCCATCACTTGGTCAGCTCATAATTTGACACATTATTTTATCTAGATAACGGATCCACCAGTGCCAAGGCTATGGTTAGATTTTTTTGGAGGGAGGGATTTATCCTGCCTTTAGGTTCTTTATGCTAAATCTCAGCCATAACTTCGGGAGTGTGTTCAGGCACAGACAGTAGGGGTAAATTTTAAACATGATGTGATTGCATCCAATTTGTACGTATAAAATATCTTCCCTTAGCTTCAGCTGGAAGTAGAAGAGTTCTATATTTTTGGAGGTTACTTCTGATTTGTCATATTGTATTACATAAGGTGTGAAGTCTTGTAGGAGTGATTGTAAGGACTCTCTGGAAAACGTATTTTGTATTTATGGCATGTCAATATTTGCAAATTTTTTGCCTTAAAGTACAAGGCTAAATTTGTTTTATCCCAAGGGGACAAAACTATTTATTATGAGAATTCTGTAACATCTGCCATGAAATTGTTCCTGTCCCCTCCATCATATTTGGGATATGTTACAGTTGTATGAGGAGATCATGCATACTATTTGAGGTTCTTATTTGTCCCCAAATATCAGAAAGAATTTATTATAATTCCTTCTAATATTCTCCCCTCAGCTATTTTGGAAGGAAGATTTAATGGCACTAGTATGCAAACTGTGTACTGTGTAAGTGAAGTGTTAAAACTGTACTAGGCATGTTACCATTATGTACTTCTTACAGACATGAAACAATCAGATTTGTCTTCTAATAGTTCTCTTCCCAGGAAATTCTCTAGAGTAGTATACGGACTTCCTTGTTAAGGATACAGAACCTTACGTTACTGAATCTGTTGCAGAGCTTGCATTTTAAGCTACCATGAACTGTAGCAAACTCTGCAGCATTATTAAAACAGACTGGTTGTTTTAATGTTGTCTTAAGTCTTCTTCACATTTTTAATGACAACATATATATCCTTATTGGGCTTTCCTGAGTTTTTCCCATCGTATGGAAGCAAATATTGTTGTTTTTCTTTTTGGAACGTAAGAATTTGTAAACTATTAATATACAGATCCACTCCCCAGCTACACTTCTCACAAATTCCACCATACTGCAGTTAGGCATGAAAAGGGCTTCCTAAATGACAAGCGACTTGAAGGCATATAAAACCACACAAATGTCAGAGACAGGGTAAGATCAGGGTGGCAAGTAAGGAGTCTCCATGGGCCACAAGTTCCCCACTTATGCCATAAATGATCCATGATCCATTCTTCTCTTACCTCCAAACCAGAGCCTTAACCACTCAAAGAAACTCCCAGTAGTGCCACATAATTCTTCCTTTCATGTTGGACTTAATTTGACTTTCCCCCATAAAGCTCATTTCTGGAATTAATTCAGAGGGGATTTTAAAGAAGAGCTCCCAGGAGAGAAAAGTAGCACAAATCCTGCAAGCTAGCCTGGAACCCTTATTATTCAAACATAAAGAAGAGAATGACAGTACAGTATGGGGTACAGAGGTCTCCTATTTTGAAAAGATACATCTCTTAAAGGAAAGAAAAACTTTAGCATAATGAGCTTTACTACTTAATATACCTAACTGCAATAGTGGATTTAAAATAAAAATAAAACATTGCCTTATTAATAGACAAAATGTTATACTAGGAATATTAAAAGGAATAATCAGTGAGATAAAAACCAGTGCATGAAGATTCTGGTTCACTACAATGAAACCAGAAAAGGAGATTTTTGTAAGTGTACTCATTGATTCAAATGTTATTTATGTCCAGACAGAGCACAGATGAAATTTAAGTAAATATAATGAAGTCCTTCCTGTTGTTTCCCTAGAGTTTGGTTATGTGAACAAGTGGTTTATACAAAAGCACAAACAAGATGGTGAAACCTAAGTGAATGGAAGATTATGGTTCCTCGGCCACACAGATCACACACAGCAGAGACTGTGAAGATTCTAATTTTTTTCTGTATTCCCAGGTGATGATTCTTGACGGTGTTTATTCCGATATTAAATATGGCAACTGCAGCCTGTTTCTCCAAACGGTTGCTTCCTTCTGGAGCAGCAATGCAATCAGGGATTATTGTGAAGACCAACAACTGGTGAAGAATGGCATTAGGATGGGGAAAGGCAGGACTGTCTCTGTGCTGAGATTATTTAAGAGCATAAAAAACTTACATGGAAGACATGTATATACAGCAGTGTTATATGCTAGTTATCTTCAGCCGTTTATTTCTTTTTTATATCTTTTTAATTAACATTTTACTTACAATAAAAACTGAATAAAGCATAAAAAGACCAAACAAAATTAACTACCAAAAGATAAAATACAAAGATGACACAAAAGAAAGCAAAAGAAACTAAAGAATAAACTACTCCTGCTACTACTATCAAACTACTGAAAAGAAGAAAAAAAGAGAGGAAAGTAAGCAAAACAAAGAGACTTCCAGCTATCTTTCCTGTAGTTATACAGTGTAGCTACATGTCTACCTCACTTTCTGTAAACTAAATGTTACACTTCATATATTTCATAGAAGAGAATCATAGAGTTGGAAGAGACCACAAGGGCCATCCAGTCCAACTCCCTGCCCTGCAGTAAGACACAATAAAAGCATTCCCGACAGATGGCCATCCAGCTTCTGTTTTAAAACCTCCAAAGGAGGAGAGTCCATTTAATCAAATTCATACTAATAGTTAAAACCAAGAATCATCAAATCACCTTCATTTTTTCCTCAAAAAGTCAATCAGGGGTTTCCAATCTTTCAAAAACCCTACTAACATTTTTTCTTTAATCAAAATGGACCATTTGCCCATTTCTGGAAACTCACTCATTTTTAACAACCATTCTTCCTTAGATGGCAATGCATTGTCTTCCATTTGTTGTTCCTCCACTCAGTTGTTTATTTCTTGACTATAACTTTCTCTATTAGAGTTGATAAAATTAAGCAATATCTTCAGGGGCCTTCATGGCTATAATGTTAATTGGTCTAAATCTGAGGTTATCTCTGTTGGGAATAATACTCACTTGTTTGCAAACTGACAGACTCTCTGATGTTCAAAAGCTATTAGATAGTTAGACATATTAGTTCCTCGAGATATTACACACATGATCAAATTAAATCTGGCTGCATTGCTCACACAGGTATCTCTTGATGTGAATAAATGGTCATCATGTAAATTAAGTATTTGGGGTAAGTTTAAAACATTGCAAGACCCAATGGATGTAAAAGGGTGTTGAAAGGTGTTTGCAATACCTCCTGAAGTTTTTAGGGACTGAAGATGAGGCGCTGGGTCTTCGTAAAGCTCCTAGGCCCTGTCTAGGACTTGCCTCTATTCATCCTTGCAATGAAAGCATTGAGATACATAGGGATGCCCTGCTAGCTTTCTCCAGTGATGAGGTATACAGTCTGAAGGAATGCAACAGACCTTGAAGAAATATCAAAGGAAATGGCACGAAACTTACTCTTCCAAGTCACTCAGTTCTGAGCACCAGAAAGATTCTTACATCTGGTGTCCATATCTTGGCCTCAGTCACTATCAATTGTCAAGCAACAGTACAGGAAATCCTGGGTTGCAGAGTCAGTCCCACATGGTGACTAACCACAGTGCACTAGAAGTTCTGGTTCTAGCTCCCAGTGAAGTCGCTAAGAATCTAAAACTTGTGTTGGGACATTAGTAACAGGAATAAGTAGTGGAAACATATTAAGGGGTAGCCATGTTGCTCATGCAGCAAAATACAACAAATGTGGCCTGGATCTCAACGGACGTTTTCTGTTGCTAATGGAGTCGATATTTTATTACCTGTCTTTTATTGCCCTTTGTCCCTAGTCCTCACATGGCCAAGAAGAGGAGTGGCCTCTGCCTGCATTGAGATCCCTCTAGAACCTCTTAACTGACAAACATTTGAGACAAAATGTAGGCCTGTGACTCTAATGTCGTCACTTTTCTTCTTGTGTATGATTTTTATCATCTTTGTCTGGTGAAGAAGCCAGTGAAGATTCAAAAGCTTACACGATGCATTTTCTGCATTTTGGTTGGCCAATAAAAGTATTGTTCTTTTGTAGATTTTTTTAAATTATACACAAATAGTATTATACTAGCCTTACATAACTTGATGCCCTCCAGATATTTGGATGGAATTTCTCATAATTCTTGGCTGGAACTGAGACTATTGGGGGCTGGGAGCCCAAAATATATCTAGAGGGCCCCAGCTTGGACAAGGCTGCATTACAGAAATCTGCTTCCATGCACTAGGTTCCACAAGTGAAAGTGTATCAAATGGTTCCTGCATCACTGCAGAAAGTACAAGAGGATGAATGGCTCGGAGGCTCTGGGGTTGACAAACGTGGTCAGCAAAGGGCACGTTTCAGCATTATATGGGAATTTAGAGTGGACTGTCCCTCCATTGTAAACTTCCATCCCTCAGAGATAATCCTCTTGTAATGAAACTGTTATCAGCATCTGGACAGGTGTTTAATGAGCTGGGGAGGGGATTATCACCTCCCACTCCTCTCCTGTCAGGAGCAGAAGGAAGCAGAGGCAAAAGACTGTCCAACTGCCACATTTCTGGCAGAGGATCAAGGCTTTGCCTTCCTTTTTGAACACCTTCTCCATTATAATTCCAAGTAGGAATTTTAGAAACTAAAAACAGGTAAAATGCAGCCCCACTTAGCAAGGGTTCTAATTTATAACAAGAGAAACTGCTTAAACAAGGATTTCTAAGCTTATTTGGAATTTGTTTAATGAAACTTCTAGCTGGCTTCTCTTTAGATTCCAGAGTGGCTTACATGGACTGCTGGACAACTGCCCACCCAGGCTTTGACCAGGCTGAGACCCAGTTAGCTCTAACAATGTAAGGGTATCTTGCACTCTGAGACCAGGCTGTTCTCTGACTCATATAGTGTTACATTTGCACAGCGGTACAGCATCTGAATTTCCTTATCAGGAGGAGCCTCTTCTTCCTTTTACTTTCTGAGCACTGAGGTTTCTGCCGATTTGGGATTAGCACACACTGGAAAGGTCCCAAACTGTGAGAATAGGGCTGTCACCCAGCAGCTTGCTATGCATGCAAACAGCCTTCAACTGAAAGAGTCAGCAATGCAAGGAGAATTAAAAAGCACAGTTAAACAGCCCCAAATCCTCATGCATATTTATAAGCCGCACAGCAACGAGGCTAAATCAATACTCCTTCCTTTACTCATTACATACAGCTGGAGAAAGTAAGATCCAGTAATATACTCTTGTGCTTCTTTTTTTAAAGTGAGACCCTAGGAAACCAGTCCTTAATAAGGTGTGTGTGTGTGTGTGTCTGTCTGTCTGTCTGTCTGTCCATATCCATTTCTCTATGGATGGTAGAAAGGGAGAAGAGAAAAGGTTTAAAGTCACACTCAAGACAGACAAGCTGCCTACATCATCCTTGTTCTGTTCAGCTACTCTGAGAAATGTATGTATCTTTACACAACAGCTGCAACACTTGTAGACTGGGTCTGCAGAATGGCCATCAACAAGGTGTTTAAATGCCTATTCCAGCACTCCAACATCCTTGGAAGAAAACTGCCCTCCTGGAGATACTGACTTTTCAATCCCCATTTCCCAGCTCCGAGGCTTCTCTCTCAGCCTATAGGGACTTGTTGTTGCTGTGTGCCTTCAAATAATTTCTGACTTCACCCTAAGGCAAAACTATAATGGGGTTTTATTGGTAGAATGTGTTCAGAGGAGGTTTGCCCTTGCCTTCCTCTGAGAGAGTATGACTTGTCCAAGGTTACCCAACAGGGTTTCCATGGCCAAGGGGGAATTCAAACCCTGGTCTCCCAGTGCTCTAGTCCAACACTCAAACCACTACCACCACACTGGCTCTCATAGGGACTTTTCTCAATGCCAAATTTAATGCCACAGGTGGAAGTGGAAGAACTGTTCTTGACTACAGTTCCCACCAGCTGTGGCTCTTGGAGATGAAGTCCAAAACATAATAAGGGCCAAACTTCGCCCATCCCACTCTAGGGGGTCGTTTACATGGGCAAATATTCCTCTAAATATACCGCTAAGATAGCTCATAGTTCCCACGGATCGCAGCACAGCATCACCTCATTCAGAAGGGGGGAAGGTAAAACACCCAAATATAGCGTGCCAAGGAATGTCGGTACTTTTGCCGAGTTATTTGCAATGTAGTGCACTATTGGCAGTGTGAACTAGCATTCCACTAAGGGTTAAAGCAGAGCTGCATTGTGATTGGTTGATGATGCAGGGGTGGGCTTAAAAGAGGGGCAGGGAGGTAGGGAAAGACAGTAGCGATTAGAGGAAACTTAGCAAAAATCCTGTCTGCTATTTTGCAAGCCAGTTTGCAAACAAAAAGGATTCCCAACAATTTTCATTCAGGGAGCATTCCTTCTCATCCTCTCTGCTGTTTTGAAAGTATGTAAAAGCTCAGTTCATCAACTTTTTTCCTGTGCATGGGGGAGGGAGAGAAACCATTTCACAAAGGGCTGTAGCAAGCTGAACTGCTATTCTCTCTCTCTCTCTCTCTCTCTCTCTCTCTCTCTCTCTCTGGCAAGGAGGGACACCCTCCTTTTGAATTGTGGAAAGGGAGTGGGGGGGAGGGGGACTGCCTCTAAGCTGTTATTTTCCCTCTCTCTCTCTCTGGCTTTCCTGTATTTGGCAGAAAATGCTGTTAAGCAAGGAAGAAAACCTTCCCTTTGAATTGTGGAAAGGGAGTGGGGGGACAAGGAGTTGGGGCCAGGCCAGACATTCCTATGGCATTCCTTTCCCTCTCCAATGCTTGGCCATGCCCCTAGCACTTTTGGCTGTGTGAACCTCAAAGCGGAAAAAATCAAAGAGCCACAAAATATAGCTGTGTAAACAATTACCGTGTAAACTACCCACCGCTAATGTGGGAAAGCACTAAAGTGCAACTTAACGCAATAAAACCTGTCATATAAACCAGCCCTGTGACACAACAGTTTGGTTATATGGGTTCTGATACAGTCTCTCACTCTCTCCTACTCATGTCTGAAATTAGAGCAATTAAGTCAATCACTGCAGAGGCTTTTGCATGTATCAATCACCCCTTGATGAAAGAAAAAGCAACCTACTGCTCTCCTAGCGATCTGGACTAGAACGTCCATATTTCCTTAATACTGGCACTCCTCATAGGGGCTTATGTGGGCTTCATTCTAAAACATCTGAAGGAGAGCAAGTTGTCTACTCTGCCACAGAACATCACTAGAAAAATTTGAATTTTCAAACTCAAAGGCATTTGCTTCAGCTTACAATTTCAGCTCCATACTTTTCTGCTACACTGATGCAAAAATTACAGAGAAACTCTTTTCTAAACATAGATTTTAGATGGTAACATTTAAAAGCTACCAAAGCCCAAAGGTTATGTTCCTCCTTTCTTTATCTAAGCATTGATCCATGACTTAAAATTTTGAATCAGATATAGCACTAAGGCAATGAAAACTTTTCACAATTCCTAGGAATCTTTCTTTAGTTTCACATTTGTGTGAATTGCTTCCTATCAACCATGTAATCTGACAATCTATGAACTACAAAATTTGTTCAGAATGATGTTTTTCCTCTGACATCTCACAACCAGTGAAAGTGGCACACATTATCTCTCCAAAATCTTCTGTTCACATGATAAATTTCACCTTAGGTATGGTGGAGGAGACATGAAAGGAAAGTGTTATTCACCGCAATCATTTCCCCAAATAAACTAGGGCATCAATCCTAACCTACAACCAACCAACCATAAGATTTCAAAAGGCTCTGCAAGAATTTCTGAAATGACAAATAACTGTACAGCTAGTGCAGTGTTTTTTCTTACCAAGTCTAAACATTGTACTCAGCTTCTTTCAGATGGCCAAGTGCTCCAAGTAATTAGAGGTGGGGCTGAGATCCAAACAATTGCACAACTAGTCTTGTATGCTTGGGTTTCTTGGACTGCAAGCTTCCATACTATGTGGCCAGCCACATTCGAAAGGCAGGCAACTTTCCAAAGCAGTCAGGAGTATGCAATGAGTGAGATGTTAAAAGGAAGGAAGGAAGGAAGGAGTCAAATATCTGACTGAGTACAGTCAAGTGCCTGGGCATGTTGTTTGAGCCAAGCAAGAAACTACAGTATCATTACCATGGTGTGTGGAATAGCATATTCCAGGTTCTCACATAATTTCAGTGTCAAGGGAATACTCACACACAGAGAGAGAACCAAATGGCACTGGTGGTGTGTCTGCTCTAGAATGAAATTCTGTAAAAGAGGGGTGGACAACACTAGAGTGGTATGTACATATTGACCTGTCTCTGGGCCATATTCAAGGAGATTAGGAAGGATTTCCAGCTCTTAAGACCAACACAAACACAGAGTTTCTAAATTTGACTCCTGAGATGGAAGAAAACTGGTGGAGGGTAGAGCACTAGATTTTTAGCAATGAGGTTGTGAGCTTAATCCTGGTACTGAAAATAAATTCCTGGCACATACTCAAAGCATCCTGAATTCTAATGAGATGGCCCTCCCCCAGCCACTAATATACATCTGGCCCAATTTGTTGGATGTAGTAAAATAAAAAAAAAAAGGACATAAAAACACAAGCCTGGTGTCTACTTTTCCCAAAATTAAGGGAATAGGTTGCCAATGACTAATATTCATAGTGGCTTCATATTCTTTCCAGTACTGGAGCCATTATTCCTCTTAATACCAGCTGCCAGGGAACATCAGTAGGAAGGCTCTATTGTACTCATGCCCTATCTGTGGATTTCCCTGAGGTACATGGTGGCCCACTGTGAGACCCGAATGCTAGACCAAGTAGGTCTTTGATCTGATTCTGATGGTCAACATCTAGTAGACTGCTGTCTGAATGGTTGGGTTGTAGCATCCCTTTCTTACTTTCCTGGAAGAAAATACACAGCTAATGCACAGTTATGGGGCCTACAGATTCTGTCCTCATAGCACTGATTATGTTGCTCACACAGACAGGCATGAACTTACAGAAGTACTCTACCCTCATATTGCAGCTTCAGAATTGGATTCCTATGATGATGGTGGTGCATGCAGCCTCAGAAGACCTAGGCCACATAAGCAAGTGAGACAACATCTTTTCCTGCATCACCCATTTTGGTTTCTGATGTTACCTTTGCAGAAAAAGAGCTGCTGAAGTGAGGCTCCTTCCCACACCACAGCAGCACCATGTGTGGGAAGAGTCTAGAATGGAGTTCCTCCCCACACTGGTACTGTCTCCTTTCCGCTCACCAGCCTTTCGAGGAGAAGGCTGACATGGAAAAGAGTTGCATTATCGGCTCCTCCAGTATGACCCAAGGCTTTGGAAGTTACTTCTGCAGCATGGAAAGGAGCCACATTGAAG
Organism: Gambelia wislizenii; assembly: GCA_030847615.1. Taxonomy (NCBI): domain Eukaryota; kingdom Metazoa; phylum Chordata; class Lepidosauria; order Squamata; family Crotaphytidae; genus Gambelia; species Gambelia wislizenii. Next base: position 5,723,699 of record JAUMIR010000012.1, read on the forward strand.
CCATGCATATGCAGGAGATATCAGACAGGGTTCCTAGGCTGACAGCCTATTTAAGATAATTTTGTTCATGCAGCTGAACAAGTATTTAGTTGCCAGTGAAGGTGAGGCAAGGGAGAGAGGGACCTATGCTTTTACAAATACAAGTTTTTCCTTTTAAGATTTAATTATCTTCTATGGCACAACAGTGTTCAGCTGCAATTGTTGCTACCTATGTTGTGTCTTCCTAGACTGAACAGCTTATAAGAGGAACTCAAGAAAAAGTTAAATAAAATCAGTGCAATTCTAAATGGCCCAAACGGCCAAGAGCCAGCTGAGCAGACAATAGGACAGCTGAAGTTGTGCTTCATTCACACCTTATCTGGAGGCTAAGTAGGACTAATTCTCACTTTCCCGTCATTTGCAATGTGGTGCTGGAGGAGAGTTCTGCAGGTACCGTGGACTGCCAAAAACACAAATAAATGGATCCAAGAGCAAATCAAGCCTGAATTCTTTCAAGATGACAAAGCTGAGACTGTCATACTTTGGACATATCATGAGAAGACATGACTCATTAGAAAAGATAATGATGTTTGGTAAAGTAGAAGGCAGTAGGAAAAGAGGAAGACTGCATTACAGGTGGGTAGATTCAATCAAGGAAGCCACGGCCCTGAGTCTGCAAGACTTGAGCAGGGCAGTTGACAATTGACAACAGGGTGGCTTGGAAGTCTCTCATTCATGGGGTTGCCATATATTGGAGTCTACTTGACAGCAATTAACAACAACAGTTCTCACCCAACCCAAACCTTCTGCTGTCAGTCTCCATGAGCAGAAGGGAGTTTGGACTCTGATGTAAGTTGGTACTCCCATCACCTCCCTCTTTCAGGTCTTCTGCCAGCAGAATGGCTATGTTGACAAGTCACTCTGTTTGAAAAAAAATTGAGATAAGCAGCAGAAGGGCATTTCTGCAGCCAGAAAAGAGGGGTGGTCAAATGCAAACTGATTACACTCAGGACCACCTTTGTGTTGGGATTATACTGTTGGTCAGCTCAGAAATTTGCTTGTCTTTTCAACTTTCTCCATGACAGACCAAAGAGTACAAACTTCCTAAATTTCTCTAAAGATTTGCATCCCATTTTTCCTGCCATTACAGTCACCACACAATTTCCACAGCATTTGTGAATAATCTCCCAAAACAGATGCCTACAAGCATTACCGTGCTGTTCCTTATGTTACTTAACAATCCTGCCATAATGTCTTTGCTGAATAACTTAGTTGTTTAATTTTTACTCAATTCTTTTTTCAATCTCCACTTGATACAACTGAGAGATTAAATCAAACTGGAAAAGGTCAGCATGTCCGGGTCAAGCACGTTCTTATAATTGCCAATTTGGGACTACATAGATGATGGTATTGTTAACATAAAAGAAAGTTGCAGCTGTCCCTATCAGGTTCAAGTATTTTCATTTCCCCCACTTTCAATGGCACAATTAGCAATGGAGCTTGGACTTCTGGAGGAGACATGCCCATAATGAAAAGAGACAGCTCCTGAATTAAGTTGAAGACAACAGAAACTGTGGGTTGACCAGGAATGGCAGCTTCACATCGTCATCAAAATTCAAAATATTGCAACATCATTGGCAGCCAAGTTTCTCAGCTGCATAATCAGAATTCATATAAGTCTTTCTCCTTCAACAAAGTTCCTTTGAAGTGCTGTTTGATCTTGGAGAATCCAGACACAATGTCTTGAAATGAGCAGAAATTGGTTTTTAATGCACCTTCCCTTTCTCCCAGAAAGTTATTGGTGATCATTATCCAACTACATCCAAATTGTTTATTTCCAGCCATTACTTAAAAATTGGGCCTGATGAGTTGCAGTAAATTCACACACTCATGTTTTCTGATAGCTAATTTATTCATTTGCACTATTGATTTGAGCATTGCTTGGCTATTGCATTCAGAATGAGAAGCCAACTTGATAATACTGAATGCAGCATTGTAAAGGCTGAAAAGTGAAATCAGTTAATTCACTCTGTATTAAGGTTGCCAGATGTCCCATTATAAGAGGTGCCCCTTACTTTATTTGAGGGCCAGAAATCTTGTCCCTGACTATAAGGAATGTTCCCTGCTAGAGGGTTGGAAAGCTTTTCCTTTTATATAAACTGAAGAAGATTCCCCCCAAATCCCATGTTTTGGTGTGTGTGCCCTTTAAAAAGACAGAAATGTGTGTAACTTATGAATATGGACAATATGTTAATTTTACAGAAAAATACATGGCTAAGTTAACTCAACTCTCAATACTTTCATTTGACATTTAGGTAAAATATAAACTAGTTAATAGCTACTTCCCAATTGAAATTCATGATGTACAGAGTTGATAATGTCCCTTATTGCTGTTTTGAACACCTGGCAACACTGCTCTGTAGATTAGTGCCTAAAGCATCCTTGTCCACCCTATTCCTAAAATTCTCTGGTTGCAGGCATGCACAAGGCAAAACTGTTTGGGGAGTAGAGGGGTCTCTATGGAAATAAGATAAATTGTTTTCAATTGGTTGATTAAAAAAAAGTAAGGATCCTCAAATTAAGTTGATATCCTTCTTTGACAACAATTCAAGATTAAGCTCAAAGAAGCAGCCATCGATAAAACATGTTTAAAGCTCTGTAAATGATTTTTGTTTGTTTTTTCCTTATAACATTATGACATTCTGATTAAAAAATTGAAGGCTACAAAAAAAAAATCAAAAGCATACACAAAATGGATTTAAAATGACAAACTGACAGACACAGAAGGGGAAAAAAAAGAAAACTACTGCTGATCGTGACATCGACAAACATGAGGATGGCAAACAAAGCCACGCTCAATAACTAGCTGTCAGTAACATTTGACAATAGAAAACAAACAACATATGTTAAAACATTACAGTAGAATACAGCTCCTCTGAACATTCCTAAGAAGTTTAAATTAGCCAGAACTCACCCATCTCCTTCCCATAAGGTACCCCAGAGCAGAAATAGGGCATAAAGACATATACATACCCCCCCCAATTGCAACAGAGTTTCCAGATCAGAGGGAGAGGGGGGACGCTGTACATACTGGTATTCTAAGACCATACAGGTCATACATTTGCAAGATCCAAGCAGGGCTCTTGATAACACAGTGACTTATGTGTGGGTGGGTGCCTTCAAGTAGCTTATCAACTTATGATGACTTCAAAGTCCAGCCATCAATCCAAGGACCTCTGAACCAACCTTGGCATGGTGAGGAGTTTTCTTGGAGGATCCTGTAGGGGATCAAAGACCAAGAGGAACCGTGACTGCAGGGGTCGGAAACGAGGCCTTGCGAAGGGGGTCACAGCTGCGGTTGATGTCATGTGTCCAAACAGCACTTGGACAGACCGGGCAGGCAAGTACCAGGACTTGTGGCACCGATGGATGAGGGCCTTTGGGGTATGGAATCTGGGTTCCAGAAGATAAGCAGTTGTGGTCATGGGATTCAGAGATGCTCTGATGAATTGAACAGTCTGACACGGATCGAGATGAGACTTTTCCTTATTGATCACCAGGCAGAGGGAGTCAAGGAGCTGCAGTGTCACGTTGATGTCCCGGAGACATTGAGAACACAAATTGACAACTAGGAGCCAATCGTGAATATATGGAAAGACTATGATTCCTTGTCAGTGAAACCAAGCCACAACCACCGCCATGGATTTGGTGAAAACCCTGGGCGCGGCTGCAAGGCCAAAGGGCTGGACCGTGAACTGGAAGGTGTTGCCTCTGACCTGAAAGGCGAGAAACTGTCAGTGGGACAGGTGAATTGCGACGTGGAAATACATGTCCTTCAAGTCAACTGTAGCAAACCAGTTCCCCCTTTGAAAGAGAGCCAGGATGGATGACATGATGACCATGCAGAAGCACTTCAGGAGGATGTACGAATTCACCCCTCAAGAGGCTGAGGATGGGTCAAAGCCCTCCATCTATCTCGGCCATGAGGAAGTACTGCGAGAAGAAGCAGAGGTGTCGAAACCAGGGAGACACTGCTTCAATGGTGCCATTCTGGAGCAAGGTTTGTACCTCCTCGAGTAAGACTAGGGAGGGTGATGTTACATGAATTCGACCTGTCGGGGGGTAATCCTCAAATTCAATGGAGTACCCCTTTCGGATAATTCGCAACACCTAGTGGTCCATCGTGATAATTGACCAGGTCTCATAGAAATAAGACAGGCAATTTCAGAATTGCACCCCATGATGGAAGGCGGGAGGATGGGAGAGGTCAAAGGCAGCGCTTGGATTGGTCCTTAGCACATGGCTTGAATTGCATGGAGATGCACTATCCACAATGCTGCAGCCTTTTTTGAGAACTCACACCGAACAAGTCTTGAAGAGAAACGACAACGCAGAAAGGATCACAACCCGGAAACATCACCCAAGGAGACCTTCTGCTGTGCTTTCTGCAACTGGACTTGTTTATCTCGGATTGGCCTTTTTAGTCATCAGCGCGCTTACAGAAAGCGCGAGATGAGTCCCTTCCTGAATCTTCGTTTGCGAAGAAAGCCAGAGAAAGAGAGAGGGAGAGTAAAGCTTAAGTATAGTTTTCAAGAAGAACTTGCCTGTTTCTTTGTTCCTGGGACTTGGGGTCTAAGCACTGTACTTAATTGAGTCCCGATCCCGTCTCTGCTCTAACTTTAATTTTTGTAAGCCGCCCCGATTGTTTTAACAGAGGGGCGGGATAATAATAATAATTATTATTATTATTATTATTATTATTGGCAGAAGCAGGACGTGGAGGATTGGTGCTTACCCAAGGACGCAGAAGATTGTGAAGGAAAACATGACCTGCGGGAGGAGAACAACTGAATGAATGCCAATGAGAGTAATTGGACCCCTGCCACCCAGTGTGACCATGGGCCACAAAGGATTGCAACGGCATGCCTATTTCCTGGTTGTGGTCTGCATATTCTGAGTAAACTCTAATTTCTCATCCATCGAGTGGAAGAGCCCTGAATGGTTGAAGGGCGTATCTTCTATTGTGGTATGGGCCTGAGGAGAAAGACCCGATGACCTGAACCACATGTGCCAAGGGAGAGTGACGGAACCTGCAATGGATTTTGTGAAGCAGTCGGCCACATGGCACGAATTATTAATTTGTTGGCCCACTAAGGACTGTGCTTCAGTCTGGATGGCATGAGTGATTCATTTCTCCTTGTCAGGGAGACAGTCCAGGAAGGGCAAGATACAGTCCCACAACACCTGTTGATACACCACCATGCACACAGAATAATTTGAAATGTGGAAACTGAGGGTCGCAGAGGAGAACAGCTTCTTGGCCATTACATCAAGCTTACGACCTTCTTTGTCAGCCGGGGTCACTTGGGAGCGTTGGAGAGGCCAAAACTGAGAGGCTTCAACGATCACTGAATTCAGCGTCAGGTGCTCCAGGAGTCAATCAATTCCTTCGCCAGAAAGTCTATATAGGCAGTCGACCCTCCGCAATGTTGAGGGAAGCATGGAGGGAGTTTCCCACAATCCTTTGGACAGCTTCAGAAGAGAAGGCAAGATGGGTAAAGTCGCCATAGGTGGGGCTTTCAACTTGATCCTGTTGTATATCAGATCCAAGGGATCGGATTCTTTCTATGCAGTTTTTAGATCCAGGGCATTCGACAGCCTAATCGTCTGCTCAGAAAACACCCTCACTTCATTGGCTGGGGAGAAGAGTCATCATCCACTAGGCAGGAAGGAGGGGACAGGTAACAAGGCAGGTCTGATGAAGAAGGCGTAGATGAAGAAGGCAAAGGGGACCTACTTTGAGGAAGTTCCCATCGATCCGGATAAAGAGAATGTGTGCAAGGAGGGACCGGAGGAAGGCAGTCTGGAAGAGGGCCCAAGCAGTCAGGCGTTGGACGCCGAGGCATAACTTGAATCATGGCATCCTTCAGCACAGGTCTGGATGGTTCAGGAGGACATCGCCAAATGGGATTGGGTGACAGGATGAAGGATCTGGCCAGTGAATGAAAAGGTCTGTGGTGGAAATCCAGTAGATCTGAGTGTGATGGCACATCATAGACAGTCTCATCCTCCAGAATATAGTACCCCCTGGTCTTGTCAAAGCAGAGTTCTCCATGGATAGATGGTATGGAAGGGGAGATTGGTCATCCCTGGGGACACCTTGATCCAAATCACATACTCCCAGGAAGCCTCCGTTTTCCAAACAGGAAGGTGGACTCACAGGTCCCCTTGGGGATGGAGATCTTGATCTGGAGCAGTGCAGAGAAGATTATCTGAATCGACAAAGTACGTGTCGGTGGGGGGAGCCTGTGATCCCAACTTCACGGGATCCAAGAAGTTCTTCCTGAGAGATTGCCAGGGCTGGAGAATGTCGAACCAGAGAGGGGGGTGCCGAACTGGCAGAGATTTGACTATCTCACCCTCAGAGATCAAAGCCATATCCACATTGACGATCTGGACCAAATCCGTAGAGGAAGGATCCTGTATAGGAGTTGGGACACGAACCACAGAAGCCACGGATGGAACAGAGTGGCGAGAGGATCTGTGTTCAGAGGAGTGCTTAGCATGCCTTTTCTTCTTTTCCCCACCTGGCTTTGAGGGGTGGCCTGCAGCTTAGGCAAGGCAGAAGAATCCCTGGGATTCGAACGGTCAGGTTCGTGAGCCAAATCCAGGCGATGCTGTTTGTCGGGGCTCACTTGGGCCCAGATGTATCGACTCACCTGGATCTTTTGGGGGCACTGCAACTGTCACAGAAGAAGGCATGGACGATTTCAAGGTCTGCTCATAAAGAAGGGCCTTCAGGCTTGATTGCCGATTTTTGTGGGCCTGGGAGGTGAAAGCCTTGCAGTGAATGCAAAAGGACACATTGTGTGACTTGCCCAGGCAAAGGAGGCAATGTATTGGTAACTGTGGAGAATGAAGTCAGTACTGAAGAAGGCACTGGTACAGAAGGAGTAGCAGCCTAGCCAGTGTGACAGTTGTCCTCAGAGGTGTAAAAGGATGGTACTGAGGCAACCGTGAGGAGTGGCCTACTGGAGTACCTGGATGAGGCAAACAATGCCAAGGCGAGTTTACTGTTGGATGTTCACACAGGGAATTCAAACAACTTAAATACTGTTGGTAAGATGAGTGATGGTACTAAGCATTCATTATGGTGGTACAAATCCTGGTCTGAAGTTAAGTAGGAATTGTACAGGGAATTCTCCCAGTATTGGTAGTCCCTCTAGGATGGTCTAGAAGAATCATATGTCCTCTCTCTCTTAAAGGGAGACCACTCACATCACGGTGATGGAGGGGGTAGATGACGCCGAGGCAGATCCTGACTTTGGGAAGGAGCCACAAAATGAGACACTGGCACAATTTGTTCGGACATGACCTCTACATTCCAAATCAAGAGGATTCCAAAGCAGGAGCACTCGGTATTGACAGCACTGCAGCACAGCACGAGCACAAAGGTGGTTGTGGAAAAGGCACAATTGTCAATACTGAAGACATTGGTACTGGTTCAGGTGCCATGATTGGGATGGCACCACTCAGAGTTCTGAATGTTTTCACCATTTCTTCTCTTTTGGTCTCACAACTGCTCCATCAGTCGAGACCAACGGTCCTCTGGGGAGACTGTTTTTTTTTTTTTTCTGAGAAGGTTTGGAAGGAGCAGAGAGGACACATTGTGGCCCATATCCAAAGGCCAATTCCCCCACCACCAATGCCACCAATAGCCTGTGGCATAACAGTAGCGAGTACTGAGGTAGTAGACAGGGCCATTGTGACAGGCGCAGCAGTTGATACCAAAGCAGTAGCAGAGAAGCCGCCACCAATCAATACCAAGACCGATGTTGGTACTGAAGCTTTCTTTAGTTTCTTAGGTCTGGAGACAGTTGAAGAGGCCAAAAACAAAGATTGGTTGGTGGCAGCCTGCTCAGCAACCTGTAACAACTTCTCTCAGTAGTACAATTTTAATCTGGAAGCCCTATTTTTAAGGGTTTTGCCAGTGAAGCCCTAACAGATTTTGCACTTTTCAACCCCATGCTCTTCCCCCAAGCAAAAAAGACAGGAAGAGTGTCCATTGGAGAATTTAAAGAGGGAGGCAGAAGCCACAGGATCAAAAAGAGGGGGAGAGAGAGGGGCAAGAAATCATGAAGTAAAGAGCAAGGGGTTTTTTTAAGTACATATATATATATATATATAGAGAGAGAGAGAGAGAGAGAGAGAGAGAGAGAGAACAAAGGAGAAGAATGAACAAAGTCAAAGAGCGGTAGAAAAGGCTAGAAAGAAGCGAAAAGAATGGCAGGACCTACTCAGCCAAGAAGTACAACCAAAGGAAGTCACTCTTCTGGTATACGGAGAGAAAATGATGGGACAGTAGCTTGGCAGGCTGGACATGTACAGTAGGAGGCGTGGGGTGGGGTTTCCGCTAAGCTACTCAGCTCTAGAACATTGATTGGAGTCTCTCCACAGGCATGAAACCCATTTGTGTGAGGCATAGAGACCACAAAGAGCACTTGTTCTATCTGAAGTTATTCCAGAGATGTGTCCCAATACACAGTAGCTCCTGTTTGCTTACACTGAGCTGAATTTGCCATTTTATTGTCTACCCATCCAGTGTGGAGGGACTCAATAGAAGGTTTTGCCACCCAATTATTACTTGTTATTCAGAATTCACTATCTGAGATCCAATTTGAGCTTGCTTTACTTGACAGGGAGTTCATTTAAATTTGTATGTAGCTCCCATCCTGTTCCTACAGTACTCAGTGTTGGTAAGATAAACACACTGCTCATATATTCAGACTCGGGTGTTGGTTGTCAGGTGCTTTAATAAATGATTTATTGGTTCTTCCATAGGCCATGCACAGATTTGACACTGCAGCTCCTTAAAGTCACAGCCCACCAGTTCCTGGCTGTTACCAGGAAACAGTCCCATGCCAATAAATGAAGAAATCTACTTGTAAAAATGTTTGTTCTTGAAGTATATTGACACATCCCTAACAGGACTGGTCCAAAGCTGGATTCAGAAAAATCAAAGTTTTGTTCTTCGTCATATATGGCTGATTCTCTCAGTCAGCAAGGAATGACACTAAGTCACCACAGTTCAATAGAAGAAGCTTCTGCTCATGAATACTTTAAAGTCATTATGACATCAGCTTAGCATCTTCACGGCACTTGTGTGTTTAAAACAGTTCAGATATACAATCATAGTAATCCTTACAACCCCCATAGCAGGAATGGGCAACCTGTGGTGCTCTAGATAACGTGGGACTGAATCTCTAATCATTATGCTTGTTGCACAGCTGCAGTCCAGCAAAACCTGGCAGGCCAGAGACCACCCATTCCTGTCCTATCAGCAGAGAGGTACCCCCATCTCCATACTAAGGAGGTTGGGAAGGTGAAGAGAAAGTGATGTACTCGATCCAGCTCTCAACCAGATGGACTACTGGACTGATGTCATCAAGGGAGCAGCCTATGGGAAGCAGCCTAGCTCAGTGGTACAGCACACGTGTTTTGTGTGAACAAGTCCCTGGCCCAACCCCAGGCACTTCCAGTGAAACGACCATGGGAAGCATGACTAGGGAAGACAACTCCATGAGATCCTGGAGCCTCCATCCCAGAACAGACAATATTGGCCTAGATAGACAAATGGTCTGACTCAGGATAAGGCAAGTAGCATAAACCTCCTCACCACACAAAATGGCGACTGAAAAAACGGAGGAGCCTTGAAGGAGCAGCAACCTTTTGTTTGCTCCTTTCCATCTTACTCTCACCCCCTCAGTTACTCTCACTCTGCTCTGCCCCCCTTCTCAACCCAGGGAGAGAGGGTATATAAGCAGGCAGAGAGCAAATGAGCACATGGGCACAGCAACTGCTGCTACAAACAGCAGCCTCATCTTCTTCTTGCTCCTACTCCCTCTGGGTGGCATAACATGGAGGATGTGGTTGCTGGGGCAGTACCCTGACTCTATCCTATTCTTTTGAAACCTGCATTGAAGAGGTGAGGAAGAAGACAGGTTGCTGCTTACTGAATGATGGTTTCTCCTCACCCAATCAATTTATTTTAATTCAAAATAAAAGTGGAAGTGTTAAGCATCCTTTTTCAAATATGTGTTTAATGTCAAGTGTAGTTAGACCTTGGGTAAGGCACTTCTCTAACACTTGGCTCAAAGCTCACTTATCCTAGCAGTTCTACAGAATTAACAAAAGTTAAAATGTTCAAGGTAGGCTTTCCCTACCAATACAGAGATATCTGTCATAAAAAGAGCAAGCACTGGCAAATTAGCATAACCTGAGAGACCTCCACGGCTGCATTAAATAAAATGAAGTGAAAAATTAGGGGGGAAACCAGCACAATGTTTATGTGGGGCACTGTCCAGGCCAGTTTGACCTTATTGTTGCCTCCACTGAATTCACAATATTCCCCCAGAACATATTCAACACTTGCCCAAAGCTGTGGGTTCTGGGAGGAAGAAGGCTCAACAGTGAAGGGTTAGGGGCAAATCCATACTACACAAATAATCCAGTCTAAAACTGGAATATTTGCTACTGCTCCTTCCTATTGAATTCTGGGATTTGTAGTTTTACATGGCCTTTAGCCTTCTCTGACAAAGAGTGCTAGTGCCTTACCAAACTACAAATCCCAGGATGCCATAGAAAGAACCATAGCAAATAACCACAGTTTCAAACTGGATTATCTATGTAGTGTGGATTTGGCCCAGCTCTTTTTCAGGGAAGATTGTCAAGCCAGTATTAATCACTTCCTCAATTAACTCTGGCAATTCACAGTTTGAAAGCCACTGCCATAAAAATGACCAACTCCATAGAGATAGAACTCTGAGAACTCATGGGTGGTAGGGAGGTATAGCATGTGATGTTGAAATATTTGGGTTGAAAGAGTACCACTGTTCACTGAGCATCTCCTTTGGGCTGGGCATAGTTTTGCTTCACAGGAGACATCAACAACCCCAAGACAAATAGCATCAGATTGGCATTATTCTGTAGAAAAGACAGAAGCAGACTGCCATTCACCTGTTTGAATTGTGATGAAATATGCATGCAGATTCTTTGAAAGACTGCTGTGCTGGAATTTTCTAGTCTTTAATGATGTCCAAAATAGAGTCCCAGAATAGGCTTTTTCACAGCTCACTACGAGATTTTCAACAGTACTATACTGGGACATACTAATACATTGCAACACACTCAGATGGGGTATCTATCTATCTATCTATCTATATAGCAGGCTGTTGGGACAACCTGCTTATATAAATCTTGAGTTGGGGTGGGTGCTGTTCTCTACATAGAATACTTATTTTGTGCCTTTATATCTACATTATGTAGGAATTTCCACTTTGTACAAGGATAATCAGGGGCTCTACAATGGGAATAAAGAGCAATGGTGAAATCTAGATGATACCACACCAAAACATGAAACCAGTCTCCTAACAGAGTGCATTGGGGGGAAATGGAAGACATTTCCAATCTTAGCCATCTGAACAACCAACTTCAGTGTGCCTTTTATAACAAGGAGGCAAGAATGAAATGTACAGGAAAGTGTATTTCAGGTTAACCACTCTACCCTTTTCTGTGACCCCTCCCAAAATAACCCACAACCTCTATCCACTCCTTGTATATTTCTGAACCAACCCAACAACAGCATCCACAACAGTACACCTCTCCGAAGGAGGAAAGCAAGGTAGTCAACTTTCTCAGCTGCTGAGCTGGCCCTCCACCAGCTTGATACTATCCACCAATATATCTGAACAACGCATAGAGAATTTGCTAACACAGTCCTAAACAATGCAGCCATGGCAGTTTTCTCCATTTCCAACTGCTTTACAAAGCTAGAGTGGTGGGTAAAGAAAGCCTCCTCAACTTGCTTCTCTACACCTGTGAAAAAATATATGTGCAGAGAATGACTGTTTTCATACAAGGAAAAGGGACACTTTTCTGAGGCTGTGAGATGGAGGGAGAGTGTAAATGAACCACTTGTCTGATGGCTGAACTGCAATGTCTGCATTTCCATTGACACCGGAATGCAAGCTGTAGGGAGAAGGTTGACAGGAAAAAGACTGCTTTGGAAACACACAGATTCCTGAATTTCAGTTAGGACTTCATCTGAAAACTGACTTGATGATAAACAGAAGCAACTATGTATTTACATTCTAGGGCAGGGCTGGGGACTGTTTGGTCCTCCAGATGCTCTTAGACTGCCATGCTGATCAACCTCAGCCAGCACAGGCAATAATGAGAGATGACAAGGGATGCAATCCAACTGTGTCAGCAGCATGACGCATCAGTGTTGGCTGGTGGCTTCCAGGTCAGTGGGACAGTGAATCCACTCCAGATTTATTTTAAAGGACCTCTCCAAGGTGCTGAACTCTATTCTCTTCTCCCCCCCCCCCAATAGGTTTGCCACCCTAGAGAGCTCATTTAAGGTTCAGACAAAGCAGCTCTATTGCATATACAAAGAAAAACCCACCACCCTTGTTCTTGTCTACTGAAGAAAGAGAACACATACAGAGGGAGAGGGGGCGAGAGAGAGAGAGGGTGGGGGGAGAGGAGGGGTTGAGAATTGGTCTTGCATTGCATACCTATGTGTGGAAGCAAGTTATAAGTACAGTCATTGATCAGCAACACGAAGCACCAATATGGCAAGCAGGGATGTATCCTATGATTATTACTCAGGGCTTGGGACTTGAAGGCAGGGGAAAGAATCCTGTTGGTCCCTTTCTTTCTTCACACACCCCCAAATTTGGGGGGTTGTGGATCAGGTGGAGGTCTCCTTCACCACAGCAGGTGTGGCCAGATGGGGTATAAATAGATAGTACATATGCAGCTTCCAATTCAGAGCCAAAGTCAGACTCGCCATCAGTTTAGGCAGGGATGACATAAGGCAGCTTCTGCTTCAATCCCTGTTTCCATATAGCACTCAATTCTTTCAGATCTCCTTATTATATTAAGAGTTAAGGAAACCATCCCCACAATCAATCAAGAAGTGTTTGAACTCTGTTATTTCGGATATGAGTGTAACCTGTCCTCAGTAAACACATATTTCTTTCAAATCGGTAATTCTTTCAAATCGGTAATTCAGGATTATACCTGTTATACTTCAGGTCAAAAAAAAAAAAAGGAGGTTGATTCAATTAAGAATCGTCTTAGAAAGACAACGCAACATAGGAAAATAGAGTTATAGGTTAAACTTAATGGGAAGCAATAAATGAGTAGGTTTGAAAGAATGAGAGCAGGAAGTTAATAGGATGAGTGGAGATGAGAAAGGACAGGATAGTGATAGGTTTAGAGATAGGAGATTTTTTTTAATTTTAGGTAATATTATTTAACAAACAAGAGTAATGACATAAATGTAATGACAGATAAAGAGATATATGTAATTGTTTTTGTGTGTGTGTGTATGTTAGGAGTATGTAAGAAATTGGTGATAAGACATTATTTGAGATTTGTTTTGACTTGAATCAATATAATGTAAAGGCATTGTGAGAAGTCAATAAAAATGATTTTAAAAAAACAAAAACAAATAGGTAATTCAGCTTTACAAATCAAGTCCCCGGTCCATTACAGTCAGGCCTTTGAATTATAATCTTGCTGATATCACATTTTAATCAGCATCAAACCCCCAGTTTCACTATTGCACAGGATTCAATAATTACTGATCCAAAGCTGCTTATGGCCAGTAACAAGTTCGTAAACAGGGAAGGGGAAGAGTTGCCTGTAGATTTCAGTTAACTCCATCTCTATCTGCATTACATAGTTTAAATGGCTGGGTCATTAAAAATGTTTTGAGGTAAGCCTTTGACCATAAACTTTACATCTTTTTACGGTTATTGGAGCCAACTGCCAATACATCTCATTCGGCTATACTATGCTGTCATTTCATTTTCCCTCCTGTTCTGTGAGTTGTTTGCCATTAAGAGCCTTGCCTCCTTGTTTCCATGGCTATTTTGTATGCCAGGCCACAGCTACTCTCCTGGGACTCAGACTGCTATATGCTGATAGCCTGGAGGAAAGGCTGAAGTGCAAGAATTTCACCCAAAGAGGGTTTTTCAAGAGGAGACACAAAATAACCCAGGAAATATAAACCAGACTGAATGAGCCATGCGAAGGCTCTGCATCAGAGCGTGACTACAATTCATTTTATCATCAACTCATCTTTCCACTCCTGCAATACGACATGACCAACTATTTAATTTAACTTGGGAACAATTAATTCAAATCCATTAAAACCTACTGTGGACTCAAATGGAGGAAAGGAAAGAATCGTTGAGGTCAAGGAGTTTTCCATCCAGGAAGCAGTCAAGCAAACTAAATCCTCTCTCCTGCCAGAGCTTGCCAAGTCTATTGACCCAGATCCTTAGCAACATTTGGTATGGCAATACGATAGCCATGGAAATGTAAGCTGCTTGTACTAGTAGATCTACCAACTGCCAGATGCAAGCAATAGCCAGCAGCTTATCCCAACTTGGCAAGTGTCTAGCTACCCAGCAAGATCTTGGAGGAATGACACAGCCAGCAACATAAGTACAGAAAGAGAAGACACTCACTTTAGCAAGGTGAGATGCTGCAAATGAATCACAAATGAAGGCTACCTATATCTCAAGGTGTGCGACTCAATCCCAACAACATTTTACAAAAAAGATGTTATGAATTATGCTTGATAAATACAAATTGCAAGTAGACTTTGATGTTTAAGGCAGGGAGCTGCCTCTTGCCAGGGTCTGCACACATTGTAAAGAGGCATATTGGAAGGATAGGGCAGCGAAAAGCCTGGAACCCTTCGATCTTGGAGAAGTCAAGTCTCACTTTAAAGTACAAACCGGTATTTCCCTCCCTCCTGCTGACAAGAAAATGGTCTCATTGAGTACCATCAGTGCTGAACTGTTTTGTCTTGTTCACCTCCAATGAATGGAGACCCTGCCAAACTGTCTCAGACTGGTGTACAACCCCCACCACCACCATTGTACAGTACTGTGCAGTTTCAAAAAATGTTGTGCAATTCTATTTGGATTTGAAGAAGGGCAAAGGCTTTGTCTCAGGTGTGCAACTCCATTGCTTTCATCTCCCTAAACCATATAAGAGTCATTACCATTGTCCAGAGGGTGAAAGGCAAAGGTTACATTCATATTACACACTGACCCAAAACATCTTTGCACACAAGCCATAGGCTTTGTACTCATCGCTCTAAGCATACAGGGCCTTTCAACCCCACCAACAGAATAACAAGGTCATGTTTTCCCCTGCTCAGAGGTGTCCCTTCACTCCAGGTGACAGTCCCCAAGTTAGAAAAGGGCCAGAGAGAGAGAGAGAGAGAAGCTGTTCTTCAGAAGCCCTCCCAGAAACCCTCTTGTCAGAAGTTTGCTCCCCAAAGCTTCTTCCTCCAGAAACCTCTTTTCCAGAAGCTCA
Organism: Gambelia wislizenii; assembly: GCA_030847615.1. Lineage (NCBI taxonomy): Eukaryota > Metazoa > Chordata > Lepidosauria > Squamata > Crotaphytidae > Gambelia > Gambelia wislizenii. Next base: position 5,739,080 of record JAUMIR010000012.1, read on the forward strand.
CTCTCCTGAAGCTCTCTCCAGAGGATTTCCTTCCTTTTGAACCCTCCATGTGATCCCCTTCATCAGCTGCCTTGACCTTCAGCCATCCAGCTTCTTCTTCACATCAGAGGGTAAGAAAATCCATGTGTGCCTTAGTCTCTAGTCCCTTAAGATTAGCTCCATCCCCCTAGCACCCTTATATGGGTCAGGAATAAGGTTTTAGCACCTATGCCATTGTTCCCCTCTTTTTACATTGAGAAACTGTTATTAGCAGCTTGTATTGAATATAAACTGTACTGCTATCTTTTTCTATCTTTTTAATAAAGAAATTATTAAAATATATAAATTTTATATTATATATAAAATAAATAAAAATAAAGAAATTCTGCTGCAAATTCAGCTTGTCCTCGGCCTGATTTCTTCCTTTCTACCTCAATTTTTACTTGGAGTCACTCTGGTTAACTGTTCATTTTTAAAAACTTTAGCCTGTAAGGTCCAGCAGAGATTTCGTGCCTGGACGAACCTTTTCCCCAAACCAGCAAACCCAGTGAACTGCTCTTAACAAAGAAGAGACAAAGAACAGCATCAAATGAGGGAAACTTAGAGTGTGTGCTAGCCTCCCTAATGCTCCTCTACTATACATTCTCATCTACTGAAGCGGCTTTTTATATATGTATTTTAATGGCACTGGGACTATGTTACTTAAATGTGTACATAATATTTGGCTAGCCTGTGAATCACCATTCAGAATAAATTAACCAGGAAGTCACCATTCCCCATGACTCTGGTGAAGGAATGTTGTTCAAAATAATGCATGAAACAAATGTGAAGAGATTGTTAATATAATTGAGTAGAAGTGGACAATTCTGGAAGGCTTGTGGGCTAAATTTTTACCCACATATCCACCCTGTACCACAGCAGGCCAAGAAACTCAATGAAGACAAATGCAAAATTTAACATTTAGGCCACAAAAACCAAATGCATACTTATAGGATGGGGAATATATGGCTCAGCAGTACTACATGTGAAAAGGACCTTGAGATTATTGTTGATCATAAGTTGAACATGAGACAGCGCTGTGATGTTGCAGCAAAGAAGCTGAATTTTATTTTAGCCTGCATTAATAGAAGCATACTTTCCAAGTTGAGAGGCCTCACCTGGAGTATTGCATTCAGTTCTGGGTGCCTCATTTTAAACAGGATATAGACAAGTTGGGGCATGTTCAGAGAAGGGCAACAAGGACAAGAAGAGACATGGAAATAGGACATATGAGGAAAGGTTGAAGGTGCCAGGTATGTTCAGCTTGGTGAAGAGAAGACTGAGAGGTGATATGACTTTAAATACCTCAAGAGCTATCAGGGAGGCGGCGGGGGGGGGGAGGCTTATTCTCTGCTGCCCCAGAGGGTAGAACAAGGTATAATGGTTTTAAGTTACAGGAATTTCTTGACAGTAAGAACATTTTGGCAATGGAACCAATTGACTTAAGATGTGGTGGGGTCTCCTTTGGATATCTTCAAAAAGAATCTGGACAGCTACCTGTTGGGAATGTTCCAGCTGGAGATCCTGTATTGAGCAGGGGGTGGACTTGATGGCTCATGAGGCCCTTCCCACTCTATGATCCTATGCATGAGACCCAGCCCACATATTGACATCTGCTTCAGAGGTTCTGCTTCTGTGCCAACCTGTAGAAACACTTAGCCAATCGACTACCCAGCACAGGACACTCTTTGTGGTGGCTCTTAAGTTCTGGATGATTCTCTCGATGGGGCTCAATCACTACTCAGTCTCAGCAAACTTTGAAAACTTTTTGAGGAGCTGAAACGTAACTATTCCTTTACTCCTGCCGAGGCATCATCCAGAGGAGTAATTTAGGGTATGACTCATAACTACTGGGATTCTTCAGTAAAAACAAAAGCAAGACATTACTATGCAAAATCACAACATGCTTTTGAGTGATCCCTCTTTTTCAAGAAGTTAACCATGAGGCATGGGTACTGCCCAAGAAGCCCAAGCCCAAAGCTCCCCTTGGCATGTGGGGATAGGGGAACAATCCCCAGGATTCTGGGCATATTCTGCTCTACATGGGATTGAAGTGGGTTAGATTATCTCAGCTCTCTGGGAAGTTGTGCCTCCCTCTGACAGGGTGGCAGACACAGCCAAGCCAGGAAGATGAGTGTTTGGGGTACAGCTCAGCAGAGAGGCAAACCACTTACTCTCCACACGAGTCCATTCATCTTATGGTTTTAATAAGAATAAAGAGAGGTTGCAGCACAACCAAATGAGCCCAACCTGCTCCTGCTTCACAAACAAGCTCTGCAGAAAAGGCTTGGGACCTGGTGATGTCTGGTAACAGCTTCTTTTCTGTACCCCTCCACCCAATTTATTTTATTTAGCTTCTTGACTCCTGGACTGTTGTGATTCATGCCATAACTACATATAGGGAGACAATGTGGTGCAGTGGTTTGCATGCTGAACTAGGACTCTGGGAAACTAGAGTTCAAATCTCCACTTAGCCATGGAAATCTACTTGGTTGCCTTGAGCAATGTCATTTTCTCTCTGCCTCACAGGAAGGCAATGACAAAGATCCTCTGAAGAATCTTGCCAAGAAAACTCTGTGATTGGGTCAGCATAGGGTCAATGAGCACACAACAACAATTGCATTCCACAAAGAGTTATTTATGACACAAGCAGCCTCACACCATAGATTTTCCTTTTTTTTTTTTTTTTTTTCTGGGCTGTGAGGCCTGCATCTGTGGCTGGCATCTTCAGAGAATGGTTGGATAGGAGTGTACGTGGAGTTTATATGCTGTGAACCCCTGTAGGGAGTATATGTAAATTTGTGTAACTGAATGGTTAGTTTCTGGGTATAGAAATGCAAGGCTCGTTAATGTCTGTTTGGCTGATGGTTGGTTGATGGGCCATTATCTGCTGGACTCCCCCTGTCCCTGGGTGGAATTCCTTTGGTAAGTGTTGAGTTTTGATTCTATTGTTCTTCAAAACTGGGAGCCAGATTTTGTTTACTTTTAAGTTTCTTCTTTCTTGTTGAAGTTGTCCAGGTGTCTGTGAATTTCAATAGCTTCTCTGTGCATTCTGACATGATAGTTGTTGGCCTGGTCCAGAATTTCTTTGTTTTTAAATAGCATTTTGTGTCCAAGTTGGTTTATAACATGTTCTGCTACTGCTGATTTTTCTGGCTGGCCCAGTCTGCAGTGTCTCTCATGGTCCTGTATTCATGTTTGCACGCTGCATTTAGTGGTCCCTATGTACACTTGCCCACAGCTGCATGGTATGCGGTAAACTCCTGCAGCTGTGAGAGGGTCTCTTTTGTCCTTTGCTGAGCATAGCATTTCTTGGATTTTTTTTGGCTGATCTATAGATTGTTTGTGTTTCCTCATCAGTTTTCCTATTCTGTCTGTGACTCCTTGATGTATGGTAAAAATACCTTCCCTTTGGGTGGCTGTTTTTCTTCTTCATTCCTGTGTTTTTTTCTGGGTCTGGCTGCTCTTGTGATGTCTGATCTGGAGTAACCATTAGCCTATAGGGCCCAGCCTCACACCACATATTCAGAAAGGTACATGGCTTGATTTGAGGCCCAACATGAAATGTAGACGTTTCTCTGGCTCTAGAAAGATAAGGACCATCAGAAATACAGCAGCATGTGAGCTACTGCTTTACATGTTTGACAGTCTCCTACATATTGGCCATCTCCCTTCACATGCTTGCATGCACTTGTTTTTGAAGTAATCTCTGTTGCAGAAGTCATTGTTTTGTTGTTACTTTTCATTCAGTTGTTTTAAAATATCAATCCAAACTTTAATCATGTTCGTATGACCCAGACCATTTACAAACCCAAACTAATTACATACATTTATACATACAAAATATACAATCCAAAGAAAAATAATTATCCAGTATTATCCATTAAGCGAGCCTGTATTCATATTGCAGTTAGGAAGAAATCTGTAATTTGGATTGTAAGATAAGGCTTCCAAGTCTGTTCCACAGTACATAAGCAACCTCTCATCAGGATATACTCTCAAAAAATAATGAATGTTACAATCTTTTATCTCTACATAAACAAAAAATACAATATAAAAGAACGTGTGGTATTAATTCAGGGTCCCAAGCATACGAGGACAATGTCTTTGTAAGTGAAGAATTCCAAAAATGTACCCAGGAGTATTGCTGAGGGTAAAATACGACATTCAGTGAGCCTGAATGCTTTGTAAACTCGAGATATTCTAAGTGTTGTTAAATAGGATGGCAGATGCCCCATATACTCGTGACATACCATTTGCAACAGGGAAGTGAGACCTTTTCCCTTAAGAATACAAGTCTTGTCTCTCAATATCATACAGTCTTTGAGACAACACTCGAAACATGTATCATTGTCTAAGTGGTCAGACAGAATACCAACTGACTGAATCTTACACAAAGCCAAATGTGGCAACTTATTCATACCAGAGTCCATTTGCTTTAAGATAGTATTTTGCAACTTGTGTCTTACTCTCCACACGAGTCCATTCATCTTACGTTTTTAATTTTTAAACAGTAAGCTCTAATAATGTCATTGTTGTGAGCTGCTTTGCAGCTTTCAGTCAAAGTGTGGTATGGAAATAGATGAATAAATGAATAAACAAATCTTGCCTCTGCCTGTCACAACATCTAGATGGCTCTTTAAAAAAAAAAGGAAAGGAAAGGAAAGTCACTAACCTTTTCTCTCCTTCCCCTCCCCACAACGCAATGAATAGAATTAATATTTTTGAGAGAGTGCTAGAAACTCATTAGCAAAGCTCACAACACTACATATGCAAAGGAAAATATAATGATCTTATCACCCTCTCTGTGAAAACTCAAAGCTCAGTTGCTTCCTTCTGGAAGTGTAAAGGCAACTCCAAGGAATGCAGAGGTTTTGCCAAGTAGAAAAGACAAGTTATCTCCATTCAGAGATCCAAGTACAGTCAGATAAAAAAACAGAATATTGAAGAAACTGGCTGCAGGGCAAAACCAAGGAAACATGCAGCTGTAAGAATTCCTGGTAGAGAGGGTAGGAGCACAGCAGTAGTCTTATGAAAAACATACTTTCGATTCATTACTGTCCTGCAAAAGCCCATCACTGGGCAACCCATGCTGTTGGTTAAGGAAATCAGCTGCTCTGAAACTATTCCAGGGTCTGCTGTACTATACTGGCTATTTTATACATTTTTGTTTAATTGTGTTTTAATTTTTATAATGTAATATTTTAGCCAACTTCTATTTTAAATTGTGTAAGCCACATTGGGTCCACTGGTGGAAGAAAGGTGGGGTATTAACTGAATAAAAAATAAATAAATAATTTTTAGAATGATTATAACTAGATTCAGTCCACAGAAATGGGCAGAACAGGAGTGTATATAAATAAAGCAAACTACCTTGTGCACAGCAGTAGTTCAACATTAATCAAGAAAATATATGCATCCAGATTATGTGTTTGTAGGAATAGGATCGTGAAAGATCTTCCACAACATTTAAGCATATATTAACTTCAGAACTAAATACACATATTCAGTTATCCTTCTAAAGCTTGCCTCTTTTTATTTGTGGGAAACAAAGGGACCAAACAAAACAAAAATTACAAAATTGGTAGCAGTTTTGCTTGTGAGAGCAAGAGGAAAACTCTGCCTAGAACTTTTGGACAAATACATGATTGCCATGGGAGCCCTTGTTTTTATAATTTTTGAGCTTACAAGACACAAATACATAACTGTGCCCTCTTCAGCTTTATCTTGGGAAAAAGCACTGGAAAATATTGTTTCAATATATTCTGGTTTTGATAGTACTATACACAAGAGCCAACACAAGTAGACTTGTACTAGGATTATGAAACACGAAAGAAACTAAGCAAAGTTCTAATTCACCCCAAGGGCTCCAACATTTACCTCTCTAAGGGATTCTTTTTAGTCATATGGAAGAAACAAGAAATCCTTGAAAATGAAAAGGAACTCACGGCAGGGATGGAGGGTGATTAAAATCCTTACATGGTTCATAACTCCTTCTCTGAACTTGGCTTCTCTAGTATCTCAGTATTAAATAGTGGAGCTTCCTAGGCTAAATTTCACATACTGAAAGCCACTGCCTGATTATCCAGTTGCCAACATGGAAGAAAGTTACAATGCAAAAGCAGCAACAAGCAACATGTTCACCAGTCTAATCTGAGTTACTGGACTTGTGACACTGGCCATTCATGACCCCTCGTCAAAGTGGCCCTTTAGGAACAGTGACTGATAACCAGAGTTGTACAACACTATAACTTAAAATGATCAACTACAATAGACTCTAAGAATAAAGGTTTGGAGAGAACGTGAGATTTCTTTAACAATTATGAGCAGTTGATATTTCCAACTGAGGAGAAGAAAGACAAATACAAAAACTTATTCTCAACCACAGCTTGATGTGCTAAAGACTTGTGGCTAGATATCCCACCTGGAGCGACAATAATATTTGTATGCTTATCTAATTTTCTATGCAGTTCAAAGGTACCCCTCTCTGTGTGCAGCACTAAGAAACTGGAAGACTTGCATTCTATTTCATCAGCAGAGATTAATCCAATGAAATCATCGTATTGCCCACTTGGCCCCTCTAAAGAAGGCAAAAGATTTTTTATTTTTGATTAGCCTGCCTGTAGCTACTACTAAATTTTATTATTATTTAGAACCAAGACTATATTTCCAAGACTCTGGCAAAGCTGTGTAATTCAGCCAAGATGAAATCAGGCAAACATTAATATATTGTGTAAACACACATTCTTCCCTACCCACAGAGCATTTACATACAAGCAAAGGCTATTTTTCAGCCACCTATCAGAACTCTACGCCATCAGGAAGGAGCTGAGATTAGCATCCATCCTTAACATGGTAGCTTTCTCTTGAGCAGAGACGTCTTCACAAAAAGGAGCACTTAAACACACAGCATCCAAATTATATTCTGAGTCTGAAATAACTAAAGAGAGTTGCAGCAAACCTGACTTTACAAAGAGAGGTGACTATGATTCCAGGGAGAAGAAAATGTCTAACAGAAAAAGAAAGTACCGTAATCAAGGCAAGGAAGAGAGCATCTGCTTCTGAACCAGATAACAGAAAATTCAGAAGCGCTTGGGGGCCATGAAAAGAAAGCTTTAGGAACATAAAACAAGCAAACAAACAAAAAATCTGGAGACTACAAGTTGTGGAGGAAGAAATCGTGTCCCCTTCCCCACTGTAGACGAGGGAATTACTTACTACCCATTGAAGCAAACAGAAAAACAGAGTAAACAGAACCATTCAAAATATTTGGCCCTTCTCAGTGATTTAAAATTACTTTCTTTGTGGTTGTGTGACATAACAACAGAATTTGTATCAGAACACAACTGTAACAACTTTACTATAAAACACACTGGAGTCCAACACAGAATGCCTTTCCCACTGCTTGAAAACAGTGAAAAGATCTAACCAATATATTTATTTTGCTGTTTGTCCCTCTATAGAAACAACCTGAGGAAGAGGAAATTTAACCCTCTTCAGTTTCAAGTCTGGGGCAGGAATCAAACTGGCATAATCTTTTGGACAGGAATATCCATGAAGGGATGCAATACAAAGACCAAGTAGTGTTCTACCAAAAGCAGATTTCAAAGTTCAACACTGTCTCATTTTCGCCCATTCTTTTTTGCCAAAAGTGCCACTTTTTTCCACCTATATCAGTACCCTAAATGCACCAGATCCCGTCTGATCTTGGAAGCTAAGCAGGGTAATTGCTGGTTAATACTTGGATGGGAGACCACCCATGAATACCAGGTGCTGTAGCCTATATTTCAGAGGACGGAACTGGCAAAACCACCTCTGAGTATGCCTTGCTTAAGAAAACCCAATGGGGTTGCCATAAGTCAACAGGTCACTTGAAGGCGCGTGCACGCACGCACGCACACACACACACAAACACACACATCAAACTTGTCTCATTAGAGGATCTTTGTAGCCCATCTACCAAAAATGGTTGGAACATTTTTCACTTCATTGAATGTATCTTTACTTGCCAGTGTGAACTGTTCCCGTCTTAAATCATGGAGAATCCTTAAATTAGACCTTGCAGTCAGGAATGGGTCAGTGTCTGAGAGGGAAGACAGTCATAAAATCATAGAATCATAGGTCTTCCAACTCTATGATTCTATGTTTCTATGATTCTATGACTGTCTTCCCTCTCAGGCACTGACCCATTCTGGTAGAGATGGTTTTGAAACAAAGACAAAGATATAGCATGCCTATGTAGATATGTGTGTATGTACACACACCCTTTACAAATTGTACTGAATGACTGAATACTTATTTCGACTTTCTATGAATCTGTAAGTCCCCATTGGTAGAAACATGAAGCAGCATAGGAGAGGGTTAAAAATAACCCTGAATCTGATGAAAGCAGCAGTATCTTTAACATTTATAAGCAGTTCATGTTTCTAACCAAGGAGAAGAAAGTAACATACAATACTGGCCAACCACAGTTTGAGGTGGTGAAGAACTGTGACTGAATAATGGGAAAAGCAGCATTTGTGACACAAGGAAGAATACCATGTACTATGAAAGAGTATATCTAGATAATCCAGAAGTGCCTTTGAACCAGCAATGACACAACTGTTAAACCTAAAGGAAGGGAGAAGAAGCCAAGATCCCCAACCTAGAAGAACCAACTCACAAAAAGATTGCTGAAGGGAACCCTTTAGGCCCTTTAGTCAAAGTCTCTGCTCAGTAAAGGAAATCAAAAGCTATAACGTCCCACAGAATGGCTATGTAGCTTCTGGCTGAAGACATCCAGTGGGTGAGAACCCTTCCATCATGTAACAGGTCTCCTCAACTCCCATGGCAGTAACTAGCTCCATTTACTCCTGGGATAGGGATTTTCATATAATCCTTGAAAAAGGAGGAGGTCCAATGCAGCAATTGCTGGAGAGCTGATTCTCTCTAGAGGGAAAGGGAGTGACCTAGACCTACTGTTGCCAGATACAAATCCCCTACCATAAACTCTACTGCAGCAACCTTCTGATGGACATCCTTTCTCTTTCCATTATCTAGCAGATCACCATGAGATGCACCACCTCAGCAACAGAACTTGGCAACCAATGGCTTTTGAAGAAAAAGATAAACTCTTCAATTAGTTCATTTTTAAATTTTATTTTATTTATTTATTTATACCCCGCTCTTCAGCCACAAGGCTATCAGAGCGGCTTACAAACTGTTTTAAGCAATAGCTATTTACACATCTATACTGCATTAAACAGTTTCCAATGTGTGTTAGCTAATTTGTACGACATGATTACTTTTCAGGCAATGAATGTTGACAGTGCCATGACAAATCTCCATTCACTTTAATAAACACTTCCAGGTATGTGCCTATGCACGGTAGAAGTGGTTGATACTCTCTGCTTCCTGTTCTCAGGCTAGTAGATTTGTGTAATGTTTGTGGTTATTTTTCAGTTTAGCACACTAACGCTGCTATTTCCCCCACATATCTTGCTTGCAAAAGAACCAACAGAATTCTCAAACGTCTTTGTTTCTGGTTGGTTAATAAGCAGCATTACGCTGCAGCAATCCTAACAGCCTGAGAAACCGCAAGGCTGCAAAATTTATGTTATATTTTGATTATGCCATGTTAAATGTATTAGGTGAATATTAATCAGTCCTGAACTCTGCTACAGAAAAATGCTCAAATAAACCATGTCAGCCTGGCTCTGGCAGCAAATTTGGAAATGGTGACTTTAAATAATCAATACATTAATCCCCACCCACCTAAAAAAAGGAAGTTTTTTCAGGACAAATGTAAAAAAACTATGAAACAGCATTATGTTAGAGCAGCCATCCTCCATCTGCCCTTGTGCTAAAGTACGACTCTCACCATCCTCACCAGGGCCACAGAAGTCACCAGACTGGAAAAGCCTGGGCTTAGAAGCTCCAAGTACAGTTGTCCCTCCATATCCACAGATTTGGTATCCATGGATTTAAGTATTAATGGTTTGAAAATATTCTTTAAAAAATAATAATCCAAAAAGCAAACCTTGATTTTGCCATCTTATATAAGGGACACCATTTTACGATGACATTGCATATAATGGGACTTCAGTATTCACAGATTTTGGTATCCATGGAGGGTCCTGGAACCAAACCCAGCGAATATGAAGGGACAACAGTAGCGTCAGGAACATGGGTGACCTTGGCCAGTCGCTCTTTCTTGGCACAACCTACCTCACAGAATTGCTGTGAGGAGGGGGGTGCAGGTATGCCACCCTCAGCTCTACAGAGAAAAGAACATAAAACACCATTTGTATAGTACAACTATAATACATGCATGCAGTTAGCAGATATTTGCATATCCTTCACATAAAAATCTTTTTTGTGCAAAAACAAAGTTGACTATTTTTAACCCAAATGCGGGGGGGGGGGGGGAATCTCATTGTGGCTGACACTTTTATTATTTTTCTTCTCATTTGAGAAAGTCTGAGGGTCTTTATAGCCCTACCTCCTACTAACTTGGAAAACATGTGTTTCTTGCATAATGTGCCTTCCCTCCCTAAAGAAGCGAAAGTTTAAAAAAAATTCAACAACAGAAAATCCAAACTTGAAATGCTCCAGAGAACTGATCTTTTCGTGAATGCACTGCCATCATCTTCTCCAAGGAAACCTTGGTGCCAGCATAAACAAAACAGTGGAAGAAATTATCTGTCAAGGGGATTTACAAGGAAAGAATGCCTCTGGAACTGAACCTATCCTTCTGTAACAAGGATGCCAAGTAAAACCAAATAAAGTCCTCTCTCCCTCCCCCCATGAAACTTGGGCCCTTAACCCTTCCAACATATGCACTAATTCAGAGAATCATCACTTAAATGGAAATAATTCCTTTTGGGGAACCAATTTTCCCTATCCCCCCCCCCCCCGCCCAGCCTGCCCCAAGACATAAAGAAGTCTGTTTATTTTTGGTGAGATGGCCCTAAGAATTCTTTGCACAAAAGGTAATGTTTGGAACAATGCTTATTGTCCTGTTGCTTTGTGTGTTTTTAAGTTTGTCAACTGCCAAATTAGAGCTGGAACTCTCACTTAAATTGCCCTTCCCTGCTCCCAATAAACCCCGGAAAGGCATCAGCTGGTTTACAATTTTGCTTTGAAAGCCTCAATAAGATTTTTTTTGTTTTGTTTTGCTTAATACATCACATTTTCAAGTCCTCCATGTGACAAGCAGGGAGATGTGGGTGGCAATGCGACAGCAGCAGTTTGTGCTTTCAGTGGATTCTTTGGTTAGAGCTTTTATTAACTAATGCCATGATGTGGCTATGTGGCATTTCTCTTGGACATGTGACTGATTCAGGGAGCAAATTAGACAAACAGAATGGTTTCTCCTCCTCCAGAAAAAAAGTATTTATTCTTAAAGTATATTAAAGTATTCATTCTTAAAGTATATTATGTGCCAGCAGCTGATCTTCTCTATCACAAAAGTAACTATGGCATAGAAAGTCTGAGTACCCTTTTTTTACTCAAGAAAAAATATTACTTAAACAGAGCTTCAAGGCTGCCAGTACCTGAACACCAATTTTTCAAGATGTGCATGAATTTCAACAGAAGTACCTGCCATGAGGAATCAGTACACTCAAAGACAGCTGAGGATGGACTTGGACCTGGGATATTGTGGTCCTAGGCAGAACTACATCATACTAGCTCACAACTGCTACTATTACATGATAGTACTACTATCCAGAACACGGCCTCACAGCCCGGAAAAAAACCCACAGAAAACCTATGGATGCCAGCTGTGAAAGCCTTCAACTTCACATTACATGATGCATTTTACTAACTTGTGTGTGCATGTTCCTTCAAGTTGCCTGTTGACTTATGATGAGTCCTTCAATTTCTTAGGTTAGCCACCAACAATATTTATGTTTGTGCCTACCAGCAAATTGCTATTTTGATGAATAGCCAATTTAATAAATACTTTTCGTCTTCTGGAGGAGAAACCATTCTGTTTGTCTAATTTGCTCCCTGAATCAGTCACATGTCCAAGAGAGAAAAAACCAAATCCATATTCTATCTCCTTTGCAATATATATATATATATATATATATATATATATATCTTTGGTTGGTTGGCTAAAGGAGACATTTCCTTGCCAAAGTTTACCAGGAAAGTAGCTATTTACAAGCTTGAATATTCTTTATGTTTAAGTAGCCAAAAATAAAAACACAGCTTCAAAGAAAAAGACTACTGTATAAATTATGACACCAAAGCTTTTTATCAATGTTACACAGAATGAACACATCATGCCTGCCCTGAGTAAAGCCTCAGCTGCTGAGATGCCTAGGCATGTCCACTACAAGATTTAACCACACAGACCCTTGATGAAGTGAGATGCTCACTCCATGCCCACGGGAATCTACCCCACAACAGGAGAGAAGAGGCAGGCCCATGACTCTGTCCCTCAGATGACACCCCACTGATTTCAAACTGTATTTATGGCAAACCTATGTTCTTTTTTTTATTATTATAATTATTATAAAAGCATTATATACAATAACATGCGTTCTTTCTTACATAGTTTATCTTCCATTTCTATAATTACATTAATCAATCTAAAGATAAAAGAAAAATGACTTCCTCCATACAAATAACCCAAGGAGTTTTCCCATTTTCTACATTTGAATTCTCTTTCTGTTTCCATTCATAATAAAGTTATTATATTTCCCCCTCCTTTCTCTTATCGTTTCATTTCCTCTAATTGCAAATCATCCTTTAAACTTCTTTCATTTCTCTTTCATTGCCAGCTTCCCTCTATTTTCTTTCTGAATATTTCTTCGTTTCTTATAATATTCTATTATTGGGGACCATTCCGTTTCCAATTTCGCTTTATCAGATATATATTGAACTAAAAAACACCTATGTTCTGATTACGGAGGTCAGCTAATGACTGAAGGTAGTAACCCAGGTTGCAAACACAGAGACATATTTAAAGTATGTACCATGTTTTTGAAAACCAAACTAGCCCCAAGCGCATATTCCAAGTACATAGGCCAAGTTTCAGGTTTCTAGGTTTCATGGTCTTGAACTGGATAGACACAGCTTCTCTTTTATTGTTTTGGATAATAACAATGGAAGGGAAGTAGTAATTTTGTTTATTTAAAATATTTGTAGCCTCTTCTCCTATTTTAAAAAGTTCTGATATATGAGAAGCAGGGAGAATACATAATCCCTTTGTTACCATGTGCATCTTTCTTCAGTGATAATCTTATTGCTGTGTATTTCTACAAGTGATAATTCATAACTAATCCCAATCAATCTATGTGCATTTTTTTCAAGTGATGGATCTCTGCCCCAGCAGTCTGCTGGCTTACATCATACATAAATCACATATTAATTCTGAAAGCACCAGATTGGAATGTAGTTTGTCATAATTCCAAAATGACAGAAGAAGCTGATCCATGATGTGGATGCCAAACTATATAACAGAGGTGTGAGAAAAAAGATAGGAGGGGGATGCATTAAGGAAGAAAAACATTTAGACTCATGTAAGCATATTAAGCAAAGTGCTTAATGATGTGATAGAAGGACACCTTCAAAAGGTGTTCTCACTTCAGTTTTTTTGGCAGTGTAAATGGCCTTACGAGTTTGTTGATTTTGACCCACTGTTGTTAAACCGCTAAGTAACTTGACCTTTGTACTAGTTCCTAACCTGTATGTAAGTTATGAAAGGACAGAGCAAGGTAGTTTTGTAAAACGAGGAAAGTGCTGGTTGTATGTCAAACAAGATGCTAATCGATTCCACTGAGGACTGTCCATATCTAGGAATTAATCTGCCACCCCTCATAAGGTAGCTGAGAAAGAGGGAGGGAGACAGTCCCATCCCCACACTGACTATACTAGAGAGGGTTGGTGGGTGCTGCAGTCCGTCAATATCTGATGGCCACAGTTGTGTATTTCTCTGCTAGAGGCAAAGCACCAGTGGCAGAGTAGGGAGATGGCACACCTGCTTATTCTAGATCAGATCATGGAAGGTACTTTGATTGAGAAGAAGCAAAGTAGAGAATGCAGCTGGCCACAATTCTTAACAGATCACATAACTCCCAACAATTCTCTTGGAGATGGGCCTACACTCATACCTTTCTCTTTTAACCTCTTCCTGTCATTACTTTGAATGCCAAGCTTTCAAAAATGCCAGTGTATATATTTACAAATAAGTTCTCTCTGTGTACATGTGTGTACTGTACAACCACTCACACATACCTATTTATTCAGTTACTAATCTACAATAATGAAAATGGACATTTGTATCTGTGCTGCAAAAGTCTGGATTGGACAGAGTTCAGGCCTTTTTTTTTTTTCTTTTTTTTTTTTAACTACAACTCCAAGACCCACTAACCAGAGTCAGCCACAACAGATAAGCACCTAGAATTAAAGAGCAGTGTTATTTGTGAGCATATTCAGAGCCTGTTTTTTTTTTCTTCAGAACCCAAACTGAACTAATCCATTTCATGCAAAACTCCACTCAAAATTACTTCAGGTTTTATTCATCTCAGCAGCTTAATTTAGGCAGAAAACATTTTTGATATTGTTACATGATTGGGATTCAGAAATCTTTGCAAATCACATGGAGATTATCTAGTAGATCCCAAAATAACATCTGCCCAATCTAGGTTTAAGCACAGAAAGGCTACTGGCTTCAGGGAATTTCCACTCAAGCATCACCAACCAGTTCAGTTGACCATCAGTATCTAATAACCCACCACCAAAATAATCCTTCTCATGCAGACATAAAGAAAGCTATCATGGCACAGCATCTTGAAAGGGAAATAAAACACCCAGCCCCAGAATCAGTCCTTTCTTAGTTGGGTGCCTTCTGAGTTTTAAAGATTAGGAGGAGGTGTTGTTTCTTCCTTACAGACCCAAGCCTCTGAGGTGTAACCAGTTTTCTCCCCACCAATCAGTTGCAAACAAATCAGATATCATCCTAACTATTTGAAGCACCCTCGCCAAGCATATGGATCCAATTAAGTCACAGTGCAGCTGATTTTAAATGAATCTTCCTTGAAGCAGCCACAGAACATTTTTTTTTAAAGAATCTCTTTTTCCCTTCAACTCCAAAGAGCCGAGGAGAGCAGGAAAGGCAGGAAAGCAGGATTTGCATAAGGAACACTTCACCAGCCACCCCATTGCCTGTAAACACAGGGGCCCTTACAGAAATAAATGCTAATTGAGCACTCTTCAGAAGTCTTTCCTCCCACTTCACCAAGCAGCACTGATTTGATCAATCCTTTATTTCCTGGCTTCAAGTCTTCCAGCTCCTCCGTGGATTTGGAGAGAAGTAAGAGAAGCAGAGGAGGCCTCTGTCTTTACAGAGATTTAAAGCTAACTTGCTTTCTTTCATTGAGGTAACTAACCCATGCAGTCTAAGAGCCAGTAGCAAAGCTATGTCATACCAGCCTCTGGGTCACCTAGCAGAAACCACTGAAGCCAAAAAGGAGACAGGAAACAAAGGAACAATTTAAAATAAGATTTGGTCCCATTTCTTTTCATCATACTAACCACTGTATCCCAACCAGCCCAGGTGAATATACTACCCCGAAGCTGTCAAAGATTTAGGGTACACAGGGTGTTATCACCCAGCAATTCCGGACTGCTCTTGTCTTTCTGTAACTTGAGGTTTTTATTAGCAGCAAAGATCTGAACAGTGAGTAATATCCATGCTACAGACTTTTATAAGAGTGAAGGAAAATCAATGCTGCCTGCAGCTAGGTGTCAGAAGCCAAGGGGGTAGGAGAGGAGAAGGGCTGAGGAGGTGGATGGCGCCTCCAGCCATAATTCAAGCTGTCCCACACAGGTTGAGAGAAGGATTGGATGTCAGGTATTATACAGGCTACTGCACATAATCATCAATATCTCAATTTCATCACTTGCTAATACCTGGTTTGGAACAAAGTAAAAAAGAAACAAAAAATAGTGTTCACAGTATAACACTGGTAGCTGCAACACGAATCACTGCTTATAGTTGAGATGGGCATCGCCAGATATCAGTCAGGATGCAAAACTGGTTAACACCCAGGACAGGTGTTCAGTAGTGCCAAAAGCCATCTTCTTGGAGGAACTACAAGGTAGTAGTCAAGCATGTGTTTGAAGATAGAAGGCTCCAAGTTCAAATCCTAGCATCACTAATGTTACTGATATAGTTTACATTTTGTATTTTAACCCTTTGTCTAGTATGCATCAGTTGCTCTGGGAAAGACTATATAGGCAAGAGCATAAAGCAGTCCAGAGGCTATTGGACTGGAACTTCCATCAGCCTAAGCCAGCATAACCAACAGTGAGTGATGATGGAAACGACAGTCCAGCAATATCTGGAAACTTGTACACTTTCCCAGCACTTGGCAAGAGCCTCAGGACAGCTTTGTGCAAGATCCTGATATGAATGCCCAACATCTGTGTAGCTGGCTCATTGAACTCTACTGTACTTTAATCAAGGAGTTTCCCAACTGAAGATGTCTTCCTGGTTACCAAGCAAAGCAACACACAAGGGTAGCTTTAAACTGTCCGCTCTAGAAAATCAGCAAGAGTTATGTGACCACAAGTCAACTCCGACCTATGGTGACATTATCATAGTGTTTTCTTAGCAAGATTAATGCAGAAGAGGTTTGGCACTCCAGGGCCGGTTTAAGGAATTTTTGGGCCCCCTGCAATGCTTTACTTTGGGGCCCCCATATGTTTTTCTCAGATCAATGTAACCTAACCTATTCACCGTACAGGATGTTCAGATTATAGTAGGACTCCTGTATCCATGGATTCATTATCCATGGGACACAAAACAGCACACCTACCATAGAGTCTTCCTAGAAAATGTGTCTTCCCTAGCCCTTTTCTAGGCCCTCCAAGGCAACTCTATGGTATTTTAAACCAGAAGTCCCATTATTTTCAATGGCGTTCACTATTATTCATGGTTTTCAGAATCCACGCCCCCCCCGAACCAATCCCCAGTGGATAAGAGGGGCCTACTATATTACATAATTTGCCACCAATAATTTAGTTTAAAAACTATATTATAGGCACTAACACAATATTTTTTGTTTATTAGCAATTAATGTAATGGTGTAGATTTCCTCAAAGAAAATGAAGAGTAGACTACAAGCTAAACATGAGTTAGCAGTGTGATGCAGCAGCAAAAAATGCCAATGCAATTCTAGGCTGCATTAATAGGAGTAGTGTCTGGATCAAGGGAAGTAATAGTATCACTCCATTCTGCTTTGGACAGACCTCACCTGGAATACCATTTCCAATTCTGGGCACAACAATTCAAGAAAGATACTGAGAAGGATGGTGCGAGGTCTGGAAGCCATTACGCCCTATGAGGAATGGCTTAGGGAGCTGGGTATGCTTAGCCTGGAGAAGAGAAGTTTGAGAGGGGACATGACAGCCATGTTTAAGTATTTGAAGGGATGTCATACTGAGGATGGAGCAAGCTTGTTTTCTGCTGCTCCAGAGACATGGACATGGAGCAATCAACTCAGAATACAGGAAAAGAGAATCCACCTAAACATTAAGAAGAACTTCCTGACAGTAAGAGCTGTTTGGAAGTGGAATACACTGCCTTGGAGTGTGGCGGAGTCTCCTTCTTTGGGGTTTTTTAAACATAGGTTGGATGACCATCTGTCAGGAATGCTTGGATTATGTGTTCCTGCAGGGCAGAAGCCAATCGGATGGGATCGCTGTTGGGGTCCCTTCCAGCCCTATGATTCCATGATTCTAGACTGCATTTAGAGCCTGGGAAAGTTACTCTTGGATTATACCTCCCAGAATCCTCCTGTCAGCACCCTTTTCAAGGTCTGGTTGCATTGTTCCTTTTCCAGCATTCTCTAGCCCAGAGGTTCTTAACTTGGGGTCCGCAATGGCCTCACAGGGGGTCCACAAAGGCTTGAAGACTGCTTGGCCCACCTCCTCCCTCTAGTGGAGTAGCCACATGACAGGACCCAAGGCAAAGGCTGGCTGGCTTGGCCTGCACATTGCTATTCAATCCACTCCAGCCACAAACTTGCAGGAAGAAGCAAGAGTGTCTCTGAGGGAAAGTTTAATGGATGGTGTAATTGTATTGTTGTTGTTGTTAGCTATTATTATTAGCTATTATTATTAGGGTTTTAAATTTGAGTTAAGTCTTAGGGCAACAAAAGATATTTAAAGGGGCTCCCTGGTAAAGAAAAGGTTAAGAACCACTGCTCTAGGCCAATGCCTCTCACATAACACTCATGCAATACTGGTGTTTTAGTGACAACAATAAAACCATTGTTCCCAGTAATATTACTCCAAATTTTTCTTTATATTCTTTATATTCTTCTGTTAACAGAGCTAGAGTTTTGTAGAAGTTTCAGCATTGCCCTATGACTGTGGAGACCAGGGTTTGAATCCTTACTCAGCCATGAATACCCACTGGCTGACCTTGGGCAAGTCACACTCTCTCAGCCTCAAAGGAAGTCAAAGGCAGACCCCCTTTGAACAAACCTTCCCTAGAAAACCCCATGGTAGGTTGGCCTTACTCAGAAATGACTTGAAGGCACATGGGCAAACACACACAAATTTCTTTTGCAGGCTAAACTCAGTTGACAGCAAGGGGAGGAAGCTGAAGAAGACCAAGGGGGGAAAGGGAGGGGAGGGGAGAGGAACCAAGACAGGTTAAAAGCAGCTGGAAAGATGGGCTGGAGGGGATCTATGTGCAAGGAAGGAAAGGAAAGGAAAGGGAAGGGAAGGGAAGGGAAGGGGAGGAAAGAAAGAAAGAAGCCCTTTCTGAGGGAGACAACCCTCAAATTCCCTGTCTCTCTCCCACACACACACTCACCCTGTCCAACGTGCCTCTCCCTCCAGCTTCTGCCATGGAGGGCTGCTGTTTCTTTCTCTTTCTCTTTAGTTTTGAAGAGGCTGTTTTGTTTGTTTTTTTAAAAAAGCCAGCAGGAGGTTTTTGGAGGAGGAGGGTAAGAGGGGGCTCCTCCCGGCTGTCTCCTGGCTGTCTCCTTCATCGGATTAAGGAGGCCAACACGGGGCCCTCTCTTGACCTCGGGGCCCCCTGCCAATGTTGATTTGGCAAGACAGGTTAAACCGGCCCCGCACTGCCTTCCTTTAAGACTGAGAGAGTGTGACTTGCCCAAGGTCACCCAGTGGGTTTCACAGCACAGCAGGGATATAAACTCTGGTCTCCCAAAGTCCTACTCTATTATTTAAACCACTACACCACAGTGGTTCTCCCTATGAGCAGGAAACATGGACCAACCCTCAAACATCTCCACCTCAACAAGATTAGTAAATGAATACCTGACAGCCAGCATGGTGTAGTGGTTTGAGTGTTGGACTATGACTCTGCAGACCAGGGTTCAAATCCCCACTCAGCCATGGAAACCCACTGGGTGACCTTGGGCAAGTCATACTCTCTCAGCCTCAGAGGAAGGCAAAGACAAACCCCCTCTGAACAAATCTTGCCAAGAAAAGCCCATGATAGATTCACCTTAGGGTTGCCATAAGTCAGAAAGAACTTGGACACAACACCACCAACAACAACTGTTTGTGCTAAGTACTGCTACTTGCCTCTCAGAACCATAGCTTTTGTAATGTGTAGTCAGCTCACTTTTTCTGACGTTGGCCCATCAACCAACCATTAGCCAAACAGACACTAACGAGCCTTGCATTTTTATACCCAGAAACTAACCATTCAATTATACAAATTTACATACCATATTCTCCCCAACAGGGATTCACAGCATATAAACTCCACACACACACCTACCCAACCATTCTCTGAATATGCCAGCCACAGATTCAGGCAAAACGTCCAAAAGAAACCGATCCAGAACACGGCCCCACAGCCCGCAAAAACCCAAGGAAAATCTATGGATGCCAGCCATGAAAGCCTTTGACTTCCTATTTCTTGCCCCTTCATGTGAAATTCTGTTTCAAATTTCTACTTTAGTAGCAAACCAAGTTTGCAATTTTGTATCTGCTCAACAAACCATAGTTTATTCATAAGCCACACTTTGAGCCCAAAATTATCCTATTTATGTACAGTTGGAATTCTTATACATACAAATCATACTTTACTCAGTTCAGACATAAAGCCTAAACTATTATTTGTTGCTAAACCAAGACTGAAAGTTTATACCTTTCAAGTAAGGAGTACATGAGCCCAAGATATACGTTCATAACACTAAACCATGGTTTAGTGTATGTTTGAATGGCCCTATTATCTACACAGGTTTTCAGAATACTTGGCTTCTAAAAGTAACAGGGCAGACCAGTACAACTTGTCATGCACTCAGCCAACTCTAGCTATGTATTGTAAAGTACTGTAGTGCAGTTTCAGAGTTTCCATTAATTTCATTAGAGTTCATACAGGGAACATTCTACTGGACTGTGTCTTTTCCCTTTATATCTGGGAATGCCAAAACCAATTATCATCCTGAAAAGAAGCCCAGAAAACTAAATATTTGTCAATGCATTGCTTTTAAATCTGTGATAGTTTCATTATACTTCTTTCATTCCTTCTATTTAGCATGTTTATATAATAAAAAAATACAGGAAGAAGAGCACATTTGTAAACAAACAAACTACCATACCCAAAACAGTGCAGCTATGCAAAATGTACACAACAAATACAGTGAGCCCTCCAAATTTGCAAGGGTCAGGGGCAAAACACATCCGTGAATGTGAAAAAACCACAAATATTGTAAGCTCCCTGACCCCAACATGAATGTTACAGACTCCTTTCCCACCAACAGCCCTGGTTTGTACTTCCCTTTCCAAACTTGCCACCACAATCTCTCAGCCTAATCTCAAAACCCTCCCAGCCAATACACACTCTTTCTCCCCACTATCACCTGTCTGCCAAAACTGCCAGCGATTAAATCCAATTCACAGCCTCCCACTTCGATTCCTAACCCTCATTCTCAAGATCCCCCAGATGATACACCTCTCCTCCCCACTATCACCTGTCTGCCAAAATTGCCAGCAATTAACTCTGGTTCCCAGCTTGCCACCAGATTTTCATTCTCAGCCTCAGGCAGATTTTAAAGCCCTTCTCCCTGCCTTGGACAGTGAAGCCAATTTAAGCAGTAGCAGCCAAGGAACCTGCAAAGTCTTGGAGACCGGCAGAGGTGTCTTGGTGCCCCTCAGTTGATTATATTCCTGACTCCCAGTTCTTGCCAGAAAGTTAGGAGATTTGCAGTTATGAGACTCGCTGCTGCTGAAATCAACAGGAGATAGTGGGGAGAAGCAGGAAGAGAATGAGTTGGGTGGAGAGGTGTATCCTCCAGTAGGGTATTTAAAATGAGGGTGATGAATCATGGTGTCAGGCTGGGAATTGGAGTTAATGCCTGGCATTTTTGGCAGATTAGGAGATAGTGGGGAGGAGGGATGAAGGCAGAACAGAAGAAGTGGGGCAAGGAGGTTGAGCCACTGAAGCAGTGGCTACAAACTTGCAAAAAACCAAATCTGCAAAAGAGAAACCTCCAAATGTGGAGAGTTGACGTACAATTCTCTAATCCATGGGATTTATATCACTAGTAGAAAAATGGTTTAGTGTATAGTATAGTGGTGGATCAATATAGCAGAAAAGACACAACACTGTGCAGATCTGGGTGATCAGAGAGGATTTTATGAAGCTCTTAAAGCAGTGTTTGGAACTACTTATCAGGTCCAAAGCTCCTTATACAGTACAGATAGTCAAACATTAATTACTGATAAAGCCTCGATCCTGAATTGATGGGCTGAACATTTTCAAAGTCTCTTTAGCACCAACCGAGTAGCCCAAGGCTCAGCTATCCAACATATGATACAAAAACCCATGAAAAATGAATTGGACATAGCTTCCACTTTGGAAGAGACCCTTAAGGCCATACAGCAGATGAAAAACATCAAGGCAGCTGGGATTGATGGAATCCCACCTGAAGTTTGGAAACACAGAGGTCATGTACTCCACGATAAATTCCACGAACTCCTTGTGAATTGCTGGGAAAAAGGGGAACTGCCATCAGATCTCTGAGATGCAGTCATCATCACCCTATACAAGAAAAAAGGAGCAAAATCCGATTGCTCAAACTATCGAGGCATAACACTGCTCTCTATTGCTGGAAAAATCCTTGCAAGGATACTCCTGAACAGATTACTTCCTGCTATTGCAGAAGAACTTCTTCCTGAAAGCCAATGTGGCTTCAGAGCCAATAGGAGTACTGCAGATATGGTATCTGCCCTTAGAAAAATGTAGGGAGCAGAACAAGGGTCTCTATGTAACATTTGTTGACCTTACCAAAGCCTTCGACACTGTGAGTAGAAAAGGTCTGTGGCAGATCCTGGAAAGACTAGGAAGTCCCCCCACATTCCTTAAAATGATTATTTTGCAACACGAGGGCCAGCATGGTCAAGTCAGATATAGTGAGGCACTTTCAGAGCCCTTTCTAATAACTAATGGAGTGAAGCAAGGTTGTGTTCTTGCTCCAACTTTATTTACAGTCTTCTTCAGCATGATGCTCCAAAGGGCTACGGCAGAGATTGAAGAAGACGAAGGCATCTATATACATTACCGTACTGATGGTAGCTTGTTTAATTTAAGCCGTCTGAGGGTTCACACTAACACTCTAAACTATCTAGTCTGGGAGCTGCTCTTCGCCAATGATGCTGCCCTTGTTGCCCACAGAGAAGCAGCTCTGCAGCGCCTAACATCCTGCTTCACAACAGCTGCAGAGCTGTTGGGGCTGGAAGTCAACCTGAAGAAAAGACAGGTTCGTCCTGCACCACAGGACGAACACCACCATCCCCACATTGCCATCAGCAAATCTGTGCTCAAGTCCATTCAGCAGTTCACTTACCTGGGAAGCATCATCTCCTCAGATGCCAAGATTGACAAAGAGATTGATCACAGATTAGCAAAGGCATATGGTGCATTTGGAAGACTTCACAAGAGTCTGGAGTAATAAACACCTGAGGCGAAGCACAAAAATCAGTGTGCATTGAGCCATTGTACTATCTATTCTCCTTTATGGATCTGAAACATGGCTCACCTATCGCCACCACCTACGATTCCTCGTTTCATCAGTGCTGTATACGTACAATCCTAAATATACACTAGACTGACTATGTGACAAATGTTGCTGTCCTTGAGCAAGCAGGGATCACCAGCATTGAGGCCATGATATTGAGAACACAGCTGTGCTGGGCAGTCAACGTTTCTAGGATGGAGGACCATCGCCTCCCAAAAATAGTACTCTACGGTAAACTCGCCATGGGTCAGCATAAGAGGGGTGCTCCAAAAAAACAATACAAGGACTCCCTGAAACAACATATCAGGGTTGGCCAAATTGATCACCAACAATGGTCCGCCCTGGGCTCACAAGTCTTGAAGAGAAACAACAGCGCAGAAAGAATCACAACCCAGAAACATCACCCAAGGAGACTTGCTGTGCTTTCTGCAACTGGACTTGTTTATCTCGGATTGGCCTTTTTAGTCATCAGCGCACTTGCAGAAAGCGCGGGATGAATCCTTCCTATATCTTCGTTTGCGAAGAAAAGCCAGAGAGAGAGAGAGAGAGAAATGGTTTAGTGTATAGTACTCTACGGTGAACTCGCCACGAGTCATCGTAAGAGGGGTGCTCCAAAAAAACAATACAAGGACTCCCTGAAACAACATCTCAGGCTCAGCCAAACTGATCACCAACAATGGTCCGCCCTGGCTTCACATTGGGAGGCATGGAGTCGCACTATCCACAATGCTGCAGTCTTATTTGACAACTCACGCCGAACAAGTCTTGAAGAAAAACGACAATGTAGAAAGAATCGCAACCCGGAAACATCACCCAAAGAGACCTTCTGCTGTGCTTTCTGCAACCGGACTTGTTTATCTTGGATTGGCCTTTTTAGTCATCAGCGCACTTGCAGAACGCGCGGGATGAGTCCTTCCTGAATCTTCATTTGCAAAGAAAAGCCAGAGAGAGAGAGAATAATCCTGGAATGTTGCTCACATACTTTTTTTCATACAGGTATCTAGATGTCCCTCCAGGTAATGCTAAACTTACTATAGGCTGTGCTGGCTAGCACTGCTGCAACCTGCAGTTCAACAACATCTGAAGGGCCATAGGACTCCTACCCCTGAGATGTATCAAATTATGGCTAGATCTGCATGACCTAACATTTGTATAGAGAGAAGAATAAAATTATGCAGTATTCAAATTACTTGTGCTGTAAATCTGAGCGGGCATGTAATTGGACGGCAGACCACATTAGTGAACAAGCTGTAGGCCAAGTGCAACTACCTCAAAAGAGAAAATCTAAGATGTTCTAGTGCCTGAATCAGGTAATCAAAACACTAAAAATGTAAGAAAAAAATGAGAACGCATGAGACTAGACAGGCTTAAGGCCTCTTAAACTGAGTATTATTTTCACATGATGCTCAAGCAGTTGCCTATGGGAAGCCCACAAACAGGACAGGAATGTAATTATACCATGACCACTCACTCATGGCTCTCAGATATGGAGAGACACACTGCCTCTGATACTGGAGATGTTTGCTGCCCTTTAATAAACCAAATCTGAAACTTGTCTAGTGGTTTGGCCCCATTCTGCACCCAAGTACTTACAACAGTATTTGTCAGAAACAGCAGCCAATGGGAGCAGGCAACACTCAACCAGCTCTACCCACAAGCAGAGTCGTAGCATCCAATGCCTGAGACTAATACAGTATTTTCCAACACACGCATTCTGAAGCAGTGAAAATTCTACTCCCATCCATCTGGGATATTTTTAGAATGGCAACTGACTGCATAGATTTCCAGCAGTGTGTGGTACTAATGTCACAGGTGAGATGAGAATTAAATAGATATTTAGTACATGGAAGGCTCCTTGGTGCTGGCCAAGAGATATGCGTCTGTGATGATGCCTGCTGGCGTCTGAGAAGAATTTAGCCTTTATTTCATTTGGAACTGAATCTGGATCTCGAATTAGGTTCCTCTGAAGCAAATGAGATTGCAAGCCCTGAAGGCACAGACTGATTCTTCTCAGCATTCCTTATCTGTACAGACCCAAATATGTTATTGACTCTAAAGCAATGTTAAATGATGGTACGTAAGAGTCTTCTTGCTGTATCTAACACCTATGTTGGACAAGTAAGTTGCTTCACTGAAGCAGTGTCATGCCTCCACTACAGGAGACTCTCAATCCTAATAAAGTTAAGGTAGCTAGACAATTGGGTGGCTGACATGCATCCCATCATTACTGCTGATTTATTTACATAGCTGAAATAAATTGTGATGCTCTGGAGGTCAGCAATGTGAATGCACACACACCTAAAGAACCCCAGAGTTAATCTAAAACTAACCGCCGCCACCCATTGACTTTAACAGTTTCCATGTAACCCACTGGGAAGTTATAGAGTTCAATTTGTGCTTCCTACTCTGGCTCTGCAGAGCTTTGCCTCCTCCTTCCCCTCTGGAAGGAAAGCTGAGCAAGGCACATGAAAATGTGCCAATTTTATTCTTCCAAACAGCCCAACACATTTTGGCCTGAAAACATTTAATGGCCTTCTTCAGGGGCTGATAACATATACAAGAAAGAGAAGGGGACAATACAATTTTTTTAAAAAAATTAACAGAGAAATTAAAAACTGCAACTTACTACATCAATTCTACGTACATATATCTTACAGAATGCATTTAAAATGTCTTGATTTTTAAATACTCATTAACTCAGATAAATTTATACAAAAAAATATAACTTACAATGCAACTTTAAAATCACCTGCAGGGATTCAAAAAAGAATACTTTCCCAGCTTGTGCCTGGCAACTGACAATTTGAGAAGCAGGAGACAGAGCATTATATTGTTTGATTTTTTTAAAGGTGTACCAAAGGGCATCTTTATAACAGTTCTACAGCCAAATGGAAAGTTAGGAGATATGTGAAAACTGGAGTTTTAAATACAGGGTAGATGGATGTACTTTAGGTCTACATTTAGATCATGGGGGACTAATGGGGTCTCCTTCCTTGGAGGTCTTTAAACAGAGGCTGGATGGCCATCTGTCAGGGTTGCTTTGATCATGATTTCCTGCGTGGCAGGGGGCTGGACTAGATGGCCCTTGTGGTCTCTTCCAACTCTACAATTCTATGATTCTATAACTAACATGTCAAGTCTCAATATCCAATCTATTCCTTTTTTAAGCAGGGTCTTCTCATTTTGAGACAAAAGTTTCCCAAGCAGCCAAATACACAGATCCTTAAAGGAACTATTGTCTTCCAAAAAAAAGTAAACAAAGGGACACCTGATATTTTATTCCTGATATTCCCAAGGATCAGATCAATCTGGACCCAATCCATTCTGACCCAGACCCTGAATATGGAATCTGGATTACTAGTCAGCTCCCTTCTTCTCTTGCATGGAAATCCAAGGGACTATAACATCCATGTAAAATTTGGATGCAGAGTACATCCATAAAGAGGGACTAACTGCAGGGGTTTTGTGCTAGAGCACCTACGTACAACGTACAAAGTTAACTGGTTTTCAAAAAATCAAAAACAGTCTTAAAGGTCGTTGTTGACTGATCAATCCTGGTAATTCATTTTGCACTGCTTTTGTCCTGACACTGAACTCCTAAGTCTGTTAAACATTTAACTAAGTCTGTAAAAGTTTAACTATGACATATAACGAGAGTGTGCTTGAAGAGAAGATACTCCCCCTGTTTTCTTTTACCAACAAATCAACTAATAAAGTTTAATGAAGCAGCATAAGGAAGTAGCAGGAGTAAAGATAGAATTGTTATCAGCAGTCCAACTGGTGAAACTCCTTGTGACAATGCCTACCCCCAAAGGCAATTTGGTGATCTGGCGTGCACTGGAAGCACCCCTCTCAGGCTCTCGTACTCTCTCCATCACCATCTCTTTCAGAGTTTCCTGCCTAAACCTGGAGGGGGAGACTGACAGGTACAGCAGCCACAGCCCTTTGTTCATGTCCTATGGAGCTTGAGCCTGCTTCCTGGCTGCTCAGACTATTCGTCTGTGTCTCCCCTAAGCAAGACTTTTCTTCTGTCCTGCCCTCAGCTTGGTGCTGCACTGCTAGTACTATATGGTGTTCATTTTTTTAAACCCCTGCACATTTGCTGCTTGCAGTAAAATCAGATAGCAATCCTGGGATCCATTCCTATTTGAAAGTGGTCCCAAAGAATGGTCTGCTTTTTCTGTCATGACTGAGACCACTTGTCTTCTATCTAACACGTAAATGACAACGACGACAATGAGAACAACAAAAGGGTAATGGGTGGGACAATAGGTTTCACTATTTAAATATATATATTTTAAGCATACTCTTTTAACAGAATTAACAAAAAAGGCAAACAGAAGATTTAAACTATGTTGCTCAACAAAACCAAAGGAAATCAAAAGCTTCCATGAGATGAACTTAAATAACAACAAGAAATCACATCCCCTTACCATAGCTTTCATGATTTGCTATTAACAGAGAATGAAGTGATGGTATGAGGTGGTAACTTCAATGGCCTCAAATAATCCCACCACATAAGCATTATGCTGTCCCATCCTTCCACTCTGCATCAAACTGCCTTATACAGTTGTCCCTCCACATTCACAGATTTGGCATTCACGGTTTTAAGTATTCACAGCTTGAAAATATTCTTAAAAAAATAATAATCCAAAAAGCAAACACCATTTTGCTATGCCATTGCATATAATGGGACTTGAGTATTCATGGATTTGGGTATCCACGGGGGTTCCTGGAACCAAACCCCAGTGAATATGAAGGGACAACTGTATAGTCATGTTGGAGAGCTACTGTCTGCTTGTTTCCATTTAATTTTAATGTCCATATCACTGGATTGGCCAAAAGTATTTCAGATTGTGCCATTCTGCACCAATACTGAATTGAACTTATCAATTCTTATCTGATGCTTGCACAAAAGGGTTCAAATCAGCCCAATATGCTTTGTTATTCTGGATTTGACCAAATTAGTTACCAGTATACAGCTCTAGCAGATAGGTGCCCTGGCATCTACTCTGACAAGACTGTTATTAAATCCAATAACCTGTTTATTGCTGTACTGTCAGGGACTTGTTCACGTTTCACAAGTATGTTCCATAATGCCACATGAGGCATAACATGCTAGTCCACTGCTTCCACTGACCAACAAATCCCTTGTGTTAAGAGGACAATCCTCGTCTTAAATTAAATTGTGCACAATCACCTTCTTGGGTCATTTGTGACCTAGGAGGAGACAAGTTTTGAAGCATGACACTTACCAATGTCAAACTGAAGCAGTTATTAAGAGAAGCTCCAAATGCTCTTTGAATCAGCAGTGCTGGCTGCTTCCCAAGCAACCTGCATCAGTCAAGACTGCACTTGCAATCTGCACTTGATAAATGTGATGATCCAACTAATAGATTTTATGGGCTACCGGCACAGAATTATAGAATTATCAAAATCATATCTCCATTTTGGTAATTCCTGAGATGATTTGATCCTGGTTTCTGGTGCAACATGATGCTTGCAAGGTTTAAGACGTCTGATTAAGGGTGGGTTAATTAGCAAACTGGAGCAGAGAGGTTTGAATAATTCCTCCCACAGGCAGATCTCATAAATCAATCGCTTGCAGGATCTAAAGGGCTAGACTAAAAGCATGGCTGACACAAAAATTTAAATAGAGTAGGCCTTTCCAAACCTCCCAAACCAAAGCAGAGATTTACTTAACTCTAGGTTATGCTGCCCTAGAGCTGTGAACTGACAGCTATCTTCACACAAGGACATCACATGCAATATGAAATGAATGAGCATGTAACCTGCTGCAGAACCAAAGCTGCTGTAAGTGCTCCTTGGAGACTGGAGCATCTAAACACCAACCCCAATACTTTCATCTCCTTCTGACAACAGCAGCCCAATTAAAGGAGAGCTGGATGACAAGCTTCATGCTAAACGCTGCTTGGTTAAAAGCGCTCAGTAGCTCTCTACTCCCCGTTTTATCAAAGCTGCCACTGCTAGCACCCGCATTCCCTATCATCCAAATCTTTAGGAATTGGTAATAAAAGAGGAATTTGATCTGCTTCTAATAGGTGTCAAAAGAAAATCAATGACCTGTCTGGAATCTGGGCCATTTCAAACCTAGCATTTAAAAACCATCCAAAATCTCCACCAAGAAACAATTTACAGTAGGGGAAGGGAGAGAAAACGAGAAGAAAAGAATGCCATAACAATGCTGTGCCTTGTACATCTGAGAGAAGGAAGACAATAACAACTCTACTCGGAGTGGGACACGGTTTGATTTAATGCAAAGAAGCTCAGGTTCTCATATGTTACCTTCAAACAGAAAATGCCTTAAAAGCAGGAGCTATGACAGAAAAAGGAATAGGCAAAGTAACTCTCCTTCGCAAAGGGCAAAAATTCTTTACTGTATTCCAAAATAAAATGCAAGTCCTCTTCTATGTGTTGAGAAGCGAAACCTACCTATCCATATACTGGCCAATAGCCACGCTTTCAGAAAGCAGGTTATGATGCCTTTATACAATCTAATATTTGATATGGTGGGAATGCATGTAAGGACTCTGAGGGAGAGTAGGAAAAGTGTCTGCCCCACCCATCTCCCTACAATGCTGTTGTGTATAAAGCTATTGTGTGACAAATGCACATCCACTCTATTGAACTGGCTGTCACCTCTGCTAGCTTAGAATCATAGAATCATAGAATTGTAGAGTTGGAAGAGACCATGAGGGCCATCCAGTCCAACCCCCTGCCATGCAGGAAATCACGATCAAAGCTTCCCCGACAAATGGCCATCCAGCCTCTGTTTGAAGACCTCCAAGGAAGGAGACCCCACCACGCTCCGAGGGAGTGCGTTCCACTGCCGAACAGCTCTTACTGTCAAAAAGTTCCTCCTCATGTTGAGGTGGAATCTCTGTTCCTGGAGCTTGCATCCATTGCTCCATGTTCCAGTCTCTGGAGCAGCAGAAAACAAGCCTGCTCCATCCTCAACGTGACACCCCTTCAAATACTTAAACAGGGCTATCATATCACCTCTTAACCGTCTTTTTTCCAGACTAAACCTACCCAGCTCCCTAAGTCTCTCCTCATAAGGCATGGTTTCCAGGCCTTTCACCATTTTAGTTGCCCTTCTTTGGACACGCTCCAATTTGTCCATATCCTTTTTGAATTGTGGTGCCCAGAACTGGACACAGTATTCCAGGTGAGGTCTGACCAAGGCAGAATAGAGCGGCACTATGACTTCCCTTGATCTAGACACTATACTTCTATTGATGCAGCCCAAAATCGCATTGGCCTTTTTAGCTGCCGCATCACACTGTTGACTCATGTTTAACTTGTGGTATACTAAGACTCCTAGATCCCTTTCGCACGTAGTCTAATTCAGCCAGGTCTCCCCCATCTATGCATTTCATTTGTTTGCCCTAAGTGTAGTACCTTACATTTCTCCGTATTGGATTTCATTTTGTTATCTTTGGCCCAGCTCTCCAGTCTATCCAGGTCATTTTGAATTCTGATCCTGTCCTCTAGGGTATTAGCTACTCCTCCTAATTTGGTGTCATCTGCAAATTTGGTAAGTATTGTGATGTACCAAGAACACGCGCTCACATTCATTAAACAAGCTAAACTTTATTCAGCAAGGAATCGCATGTCAGGAACATTTCCCAAGCTGAAACTGAGGGTAACACAACTCTATCCCCAGATAAAACCTCACAGCGTGAGAATGGCATGCAGGGAGGTTTTGGGGAAGAGGGGGGTGCCAGGCATCTGCAGGTGCTCGACCTTGAGCCGCTGCAGAGAATAATGTTCCCAGGCCTGGAAGGGTGGGCTGGCCCCCGACCAAACTCTGAGAGGCCCAAGCAAGGGCAGTAGGCCTAGGCCTCCACCAATTTCATGACAGGCTCATCCATGAGGCTCCTACATGGATGGGCCTGACAAGTATGCCCCTAATTCCGTCATCCAAGTCATTGATAAAGATGTTGAATAGCACTGGGCCCAGGACAGAACCCTGTGGCACCCCACTGGTCACATCTTTCCAAGATGAAAAGCAGCCACTGCTGAGCACCCTTTGGGTTCAACCAGTCAACCAATTACAAATCCATTGAACAGTTAACTTGTCTAGCCCACATTTTACAAGCTTGTTTGCAAGAATGTCATGGGGAACCTTGTCAAGGGCCTTACTGAAATCAAGGTATGTGATATCCACAGCATTCCCTTCATCTACCAAGCTGGTAATTTTATCAAAAAAAGAGATCAGATTAGTCTTCACCTCTGGCTCAAACTCACCACCTTGTTATGCAGCAGAGCCGACCAGCTTAGATCAGTGGTTAATGCTTTCCTTCAAAGCAGCAGAGTTTCAGAGAATAGGCTGAAGATCCTGACAAACTCTCCAAGCCTTCTCACTCTTCTCCAGGTGTCTCCAAAACGTCTCTAGGATTCACTCAGGCAACTCAGTAGTTTTACATAAAACCTACTTTATTCTTCTATATAAATATACTATATGGTCAACAAATCACAATCTCTACACACTACTCCACAATATCTCCAAACTACTCCACCTCTACTCAACCACAAAAATACATTGGCAAACATTGCAATTTTATAGCCATTGTTTATCACCACCCACTAGTTAGTTTCCACCCAGTGGGTGTGTACTTCCATTCTGATTGGTCCACATAGTTCCACCCATGCTTAAGACCAACCCATGTATTTCAACATTTCACCCTGTACACTTAATGATTCTCAGGTGTTTCCAATCTGCATTCAGTACCTCTGTCCTTGGCTCTCAGGCCTTCTAGATTACATTAGCAGTTTCACCTGTGTAGCTTCATAATTGCTCTTGCTTAGTCATTGTGACTTTCACATACATATTTTATTTCTTTCACTGTATGTCCCATGTTGCATTTTCCTTAACAATCCCCTCCGAAATAAAATATTGTATGTGTCTTACAATGTCATTCCAACCATTTGTGTCAGCCTTTCCTGTTTTTCTACTGTCAATGCTTTTGTGAACAAATCTGCTATGTTGTGTTGTGTTTCTATATATCTCAATTCTATTTCACCGTTCTGAACCATGTCTCGCACATTTTGATATCTTACACCAACATATTTTGTTCTGTTCTTCAAACTTTCAGTTTCAGCCATCGCTATGCATGACTGTGAATCTTCCAGAATTCCTACTGTTATCTTGTAACTTTCATTTAAATCATTTAGCAATTGCTTAATCCACTGTACCTCATTTACTATCTCATTCAAAGCAGCGAATTCTGCTTCCGTTGTGCTTATCGCTACATTAGTTTGTTTTCTACTTCTCCAAACTATTGGACTTTCACTATATTTAATTATCATTCCTGTAACTGACTTCTTGTCTCCTAATTCTGATGCAAATGAACTGTCTACATAACAATCTAGATCTGAACTACTGCTTCTTATAATCAATTTCCTATCTAAGGTTCCTTTCAAATATCTCAATAAATGTTTTACCGCTGTCCCGTCTTCAATTTTTGGATCATTAACCCTTCTAGACAATACATTTACAGCATAAGAAATGTCTGGTCTGGTGTGGCAAGATATGAATTGTAAAGATCCTATTATACTTCTGAAGAGAATCTTGTCCTCAAACGCTCTAGTTGTTTCCTCAGACACAAAACCAGTTGTCATTGGAGCTCTTACTATTTTTGCATTCTGTAATCCACACTTTTCAATCAATCTTTCAATTTTATTTCTCTGACTTAATAAACAATGTCCTTCTTCTGTCCATTCAACGCAAATACCTAAATAAGACTTCAATACACCTAAGTCCTTCAAAACAAACTTCTCAGACAATTCTCTTTTTACTGACTCAATTTCCTGTTTTGACTTTGCTGCTACGCACAAATCATCTACATAAATCACTAATACTATGTCTCCTTTTGTATAAACACAAGCATCTGCAATGCTCCTCTTGTAACCTACCTTAACTAGCTCATCATTGATGCACAGATTCCACGCTCTGGCACTTTGTTTTAAACCATACAACACTTTCTTTAATTTATATACTCTCTGACTACCATTTTCTTCAAAACCTTGTGGCTGTTCCATAAAAATTTCTTCATCCAAAACCGCATTCAAGTAAGCTGTCTCAAAATCAAAATGTTCTACAACTAAATTCCTTTTTACTGCTACAGCTAGAACCATTCTCAGACTTTCTGGCTTTGCAGTTGGAGAATATGTCTTATCATAGTTCTCGTACTGCCGTTGTGCAAAACCCTTAGCCACTAACCTAGCTTTATATTTGATACTTCCATCTGGCATTTCTTTCCTTTTGTATACCCATTTACAACCAATTACTTTCTTGTCTTTGGGTCTGTCAACAATTTCAAAAACATCTTTATTTACCAGGCAACCAAACTCATTATCCATTGCATCAAACCATCTTTCCTGTTCTTCACTAGAATAACTTTCCAATTCTTCAAAACTTTCAGGCTCTTCTACTGCTAAACAGGCTCTTGCCTTTGTCACAACAAACCTATCTGGAGGCTTTCTAACTCTATGACTACGCCTGGGAATAAAATCTGCTGTTCTGTCTCTTTCATCCTCACTTTCTCTACTAGGAGTTGTAGTTCTATGACTAAATCTCTTGTCTTCAGTCATTCGAGTAGTAGTAGGCCTAGATGCTATCTCATCATCGGAAGAACTACCACTGCTGCTAGGTGATGCTTCCTGCTTAACTGAAACCCCTCTGTTTCCTGAGGTTGGTTCAGTTTGTGCTTCTGGCTCATTTGAACTCCCTAATCTCAAAAACACTTCTTTATTGGCATGCAGTTTGTCCCAACCAGCATGTCTCTCGAAATTTGCAGACCTAGAATACTGCACTTGTTTTCCATCCAAATGAAACTTGTAGCTATTTCCAGAATACCTCAAAAACCTAAGCCTTTTGCTTTTGGGTTCTCCTTTCCTCCTGAAACAAGCAGGTGTGTAAACATGAGCAAATTGTCCAAAAACCCTTAAGTATTTGTAATTTGGCATTCTCTCATACAATACCCTGTAGGGAATGTCTTCAATTTCTGCATGATACAATCTGTTACTGATATGTATTGCAGTCAAAGTTGCTTCTGCCCAAAAACTATCTTTCACCCCTGCATCTGCCATCATACAAGCAGTAATTCTTTTTATATCTTGTATTTTCTTCTCTGCTAACCCATCCTCACTAGGACAAGCAGGGTTTGTAGTTTCATGCCTTATTCCCACCTTTTGAAACCAGTTAAACAATTGATTATTTAAAAATTCTCCTCCTCTATCAGTAATGATGGTGCCTACTCTGCTATCAAATTGTCTTTCCACCATTCTTACCCATGCTTTTAAACTTTGCCCAGCGTCAGATTTGTTTTTCATTATTCTCACAAATGCAAACCTTGTATACCTATCAACAATTACTAGGAAATACTTGCTTCCCCCTAAGGACAAGCAATTAGCTTGGGCGACATCTGCATGTACATACTGAAATGGTCTTTGAGCAATTCTTTTTGTTTTCTTAGCTACTGGAAAAGCTCTGACCTTTACCTGATGACATACCGTACAATCTAAGTGGTTTTTGCATTCAGCAACTTTTAAATCTGGACACATACTGATTAAATTCTTTAAACATTTGAAGCTCGCATGGCCGAATTTTCTGTGAAGCTCGTGTATGCAGTCTTTGTGGATTGGAATATTTTCTATGTTATTAGCTTCTTCAACCCTGTAGCTACCAATATTGTCCTCCAAATAATAAAGTTTGTCCTTTTTCAAACCTATGCCACGCAATTCCCCATTCAGTTTTATCTTACACATGTTCTTTTCAAAGATGACTGTGTAGTCTCTTTCTGTTAATCTGCTTACTGATAACAAATTATTTTCTAACTCCTTTACATGTAAGACATCATTAAAATTCTCTTTTAGCCCTGGAATGTACACAGTACCCATTTGATTTACAGTACTTAGCTCTTTCCCGTCAGCCAAAACTACAGCATTTACATTAGCTGATTTTCTATTACTTATTAAATTTATATCATTACACATCGAAGATGAGGCTCCTGAATCAACTAGCCATTTAGAATTTGCATTTTGTTTTTCCTTAATCATGGTTGCAAACCCCTTTTTATTACCACTGTCCCTCAAAAATGGAGGTCTGGACTGTTTTCGATAATGTCACGGCTGCCATCTGCTCTCTGCTTGCTTGCGTCTCTCAGCTGCAAAATGTTTACAATGTCTCTGCAGATGACCAATCTTCTTACAATAAAAGTACCTCCGTTGCTCCCTTGTAGAGGCTGCTTCCTCCTGCGTTCGCCAGTCAGGAGTTGTTTGTTGTTTTGGCACAGTCTTTAAGCTTGCTGAGTCACCCTGCTCAGACATTCTTCTCTGGTTCTCTTCCAGTATTCTGGCCACAATTAAGTCTCTATTAAGCTCAGCTTCTGGCAAGTTCTGCAAGCTGTTCGTTATGTTGTCCCACGAAGAGTCTAGCGATTCTACTAAAATGTAGCATTGCTGCTCTTTGCTAATTTGCACTCCCCTCAGTTCAGCTTGCACAAACAAATCTTGCATTATTTTTAAATGTTCTATCACACACTGCCCTTTAGCCATCTTTTGCCTGTATATTCTTTTAGACCATAGCATTTTTGCAAAAGCAGTTGAAGGAGTGTGTAATCTCTGCAAGGTATCCCACACATCCTTGGCGGACATTTTATCTCTGACGTCATTAATTAAGTCTTCTTCAAGCATGAGATAAAGACAGGCTTTTGCTTTACTATCTCTCTCTTGAGTGGCTTCATCAGCATCGGCT
The DNA here is from genome assembly GCA_030847615.1 of Gambelia wislizenii. Taxonomy (NCBI): domain Eukaryota; kingdom Metazoa; phylum Chordata; class Lepidosauria; order Squamata; family Crotaphytidae; genus Gambelia; species Gambelia wislizenii. The sequence goes on from JAUMIR010000012.1 coordinate 5,774,879, forward strand.
GCCAGCCCTGTTTCAACTGTTGACCACAGACCTTCCTTTACTAGTAGAGATTGGGCATAAATCTTCCAGGTAGAGTAGTTGTTTCTATTTAATTTACTAAACTTTAGAATTTCCATCTTGATTTGTGCAGTGACTCAATTTGACACAGTCCTTCTGAGTATGCACAGCCGACCCGTCTGGGCTTAAGCAAAACACAAAATGATTTACTTCCGAGGCTTATCAGTGCAGCACAAATAGCTTGCTCTGATCTATCGTCCACAAAGCTTTCTTCCACTCTCTGGAACTTTCAGCTTCTGTGGATGCTGGGTGCTCTAGTAACTGGGTCCATAACCCTTGTCAGGGATGATGGGAGTTGTAGCTCTTCACCTCTGGCTCAAACTCACCACCTTGTTATGCAGCAGAGCCGACCAGCTTAGATCAGTGGTTAATGCTTTCCTTCAAAGCAGCAGAGTTTCAGAGAATAGGCTGAAGATCCTGACAAACTCTACAAACTCTCCAAGCCTTCTCACTCTTCTCCAGGTGTCTCCAAAACGTCTCTAGGATTCACTCAGGCAACTCAGTAGTTTTACATAAAACCTACTTTATTCTTCTATATAAATATACTATATGGTCAACAAATCACAATCTCTACACACTACTCCACAATATCTCCAAACTACTCCACCTCTACTCAACCACAAAAATACATTGGCAAACATTGCAATTTTATAGCCATTGTTTATCACCACCCACTAGTTAGTTTCCACCCAGTGGGTGTGTACTTCCATTCTGATTGGTCCACATAGTTCCACCCATGCTTAAGACCAACCCATGTATTTCAACATTTCACCTTGTACACTTAATGATTCTCAGGTGTTTCCAATCTGCATTCAGTACCTCTGTCCTTGGCTCTCAGGCCTTCTAGATTACATTAGCAGTTTCACCTGTGTAGCTTCATAATTGCTCTTGCTTAGTCATTGTGACTTTCACATACATATTTTATTTCTTTCACTGTATGTCCCATGTTGCATTTTCCTTAACATGACTTGTTTCTCTGAAACCCATGTTGACTTTTTGTGATTATGGCATTGCCTTCTAAATGTTCACAGACTCTCTGTTTAATGATCTGCTTTAGAATCTTCCCTGGTATTGATGTCAGACTAACTGGACGATAATTGTTGGGATCCTCCTTTTTCCCCTTTTTGAAAATAAGGACAAAGTTTGCCCTCCTCTAGTCTGCTGGGACTTCTCCTGTTCTCCAGGAGTTCTCAAAGATTATTGCCAATGGCTCTGAGATTACATTTGCCAGCTCTTTTAATACTCTTGGATGTAGTTCATCTGGTCCTGGAGATTTAAATTCATTTAGATTAAGAAGGTATTCCTGTACTACCTCTTTGCTTATTCTGTGCTGGATTTCCCCTATTGTGTTCTCTGTTCTTTTATCCTCAGGTTGGTCCCCCTTTTCCTTTTCTGAAAACACTGAGGCAAAGAAGGTGTTGAGTAATTCTGCCTTTTCTCTGCCTTTTCTCTGTCACCCCAGCTTGGGGTGAACACTCCAAACCAGGTGATTTTCCACTTTCAAGATAGAAGAGACAAAAACCCATTTGTTTAAGATATATGTTAGTGTCATTTCAAAATAAACATGCATACATCTTTATTTTGATATCCACAATTATGTGCTGCTAACCAGGTTCTTAGGGTCTCTTCCCCCCCCCCCCGCCAACATACCTAGTTCATGTCTTTAAGCAACAGTAAAATGGGTTACAATTATAGTTAGAATATAATCTTGGTAGCTGTATTCACTGGTCTTGTTTCAAGATCGCAGGAAAAGACAAAAGATACAGCAGGCTTGCATACAAAGCAGGTTTGCTCATTAGCAGCATGATCAACATGAGCAGTGAGAATCCATTCAGTTCTGCAGACAGAGGGTTGCACTTGGACCTGAGAGACCAGGGTTCAAACTCCAGCTCAGCCATGGACTCATTAGGTGGCTGTGTCTTCTCAGACTCAGTTCCCCACCTGCAAAACGGGAATAAAAGTGACCTGCCTCAAGGGCCTACCAAGAGCATGAATAAGTTAGGTGTGGTAAAGCACTTTACACAATGGAAATATTATTTCTCCTATTCTGGGGAGGCAGCCGCAGCACCAGAAATTGCAAATAAAGCCATACAGTTTAGAAATGTTTTAACAAGAGAGGAGGGGACATGTACAGACAAACTTGGATGTCCCCGTTCTAAAAAAGCAAGCTTCATCACTCCCAGCTCAAACCCACAGAGGAAAACATAGTAGAAAAGCTACCCATATTTAGGAAATTTTATTCAATTCTTATTCAGCCATAATAAAAATACGAAGGGTCAGAAGGAATATAGAAAAGCGCAAAAGCAATAATCAATGCATTAATTGCAGGAGCTTCCACTTTGTGAACAGAGGTTCCTTAATACATATAACTTGGAAACTATTGTTGGGATGTGAGAAAGAGAAAGAGAGAGAGAGAGAGAATGAATGAATGAATGAATGAATCATAGCAATTATGGAGAGAAGATGCAGTGAAAATATAATCACCCTTTCAGAGTATCCACATAAATTGCAGCAGGTTCAAGACAATCCCAGCATAACTCATTTCCCCACAGGTATCTGATGGTTTCCCCACTCATGTGACTTCTGTGAATTCTCTGGCATATGCATGGAAAACAGTCCTCTGAGTAGAGACAAGCAGGGATGTAAATGTTTACTTTTTTTGTTCTCCCATGAAAGAACAACTAATTTCAAAAGGTTCCCTCCCCACTTGGCAAGATTATAAGAGTTTGGGGACATTTCTCAATGATTTTTCACATTTGGGGAATTTTCTGTGAAAAATCAGTTCATGCAAAAAAACCCAAAACAAAACAAAACAAAAACAAAAACAAACAAACAAACAAACAAAAACCCAACACCCAGCCTGGATTTTGTGCCAAAAAAAACCATTTTTTTTAAACAAAAGAATCAGTATCAAAATATAGTGTTACATTTTATGCAAACTATTTTTTTCACAAAAAGTCATGAAATGGGGAAAATATCTCAATGGCTGACCTTTTTTTCCTTTTTGAGAATGAAGAAACCTGCAAATAATGTTCATATCCCTAGAGACAAGCATTGGAAGCCTCCAAGTATAAAGGTAGGACACCTCTAACTGTGATACTGTAGGACTGGCAGAAAATGGATATCAGGATCATAATTATATCCATCCAGTAAGCTTCTCAGTATCAGGGAAGTAAGCAGGGTGGCTGCTGCCAGTAAACAGAAAGTTGAGCAGAATATATGTCACTGTTCTGATTGAAGATAACAGGACAGACATTGACTAAATCTAGTTAATATAGGAGCTGAGTTATTCTCCCAGAATACGAGAGTCGCCTTTGAGGGAAGTTGACCCAACATAGAATGAGTGATCTAGTTCTTCTAATACAGGTACAGCAGCATGAAAAAATACCTGAAAGGGAGGAGGGAAGACTCTTGGTGGCCAAATTTCCGTGTCACCACTGATCACCCTCCACTTTGCCATTAACTGGCTTTCAGAAGAACAGAAACACATGACGCCATCTTTGATAAAAGTGGAGGGTCCTGGTGTCCCATATCCTTTGTTACTGTGAAGCAATATCAGCTGTACCCAGCATCCCCATGCTGAACAAAAAAAAATTTCTACAGCAGCCTCCCCTCCACACATGTACTTAAATGTGAGCAGAACCTTCCACATGACTGGAAACTCTGCTTTGCCAGGATTCCTGATCAGAATTGCCTATTCTGCAGACCTCCCCATCTAATACAGGAGAATAAAGGATGCGGGGGAGGGGGGGTGCCACCATGCACAAGGACTTTGGGGGCAGGGTTGGTGTGCCTGGTCTCTTGCCTCTCAAGCATATTGCATGTACAGTATTCAGCTTAACCTCTGAACAGGATAATCACCTGCCTATCAATGTGATCATAATACTGGGAACTGCCATGAGAACCATCATAACTAAAAAGAAAATAGTTTACAAGCAGTATAGCAAAAATGAAATAAAATATCTTTATGGTAATACATACATACATACATTATGTATACAGGCATAGTATGGGGTATGAAAAGTGCATTAATTCCTCCAGTACAGTCATAAGTGATAACTGGGAAAGATATAGCAACCCTGCTCACATAAATTCTATGGAGAAAGCCACTTCTAAAATACTTGTGCGTTTTTCATATTACACATGAGATTCCTGTATTCACAGGTATACAGTAGAACATTTCTTCTGAAAAGCAGCCCATATAGCATCACTGCTTTATTTTTCATCTCTAAATGTTTGTGTCAAATGCATTTCTTGAACTAGGCCAGTATTTCAGAATGCTCTAGATTAATCACAGCCAAGTCTCTCTTCTGGGATTTATATAGGACTAAGAGGGCAAGGGGGATTCTAGAAAGAAAATCAGGACTCTGCTTGTGGAACTCTAAGGCCTGAATTCTACTGGTAGTCCAAACAAAAGCTGGAATCCCATTGAACCAACCACTGATTCAATGGTTAAAGAGTAAGTCAACACTTATATAAATCCCAACACTTCAATGGGTCTAAGATTCAGGCCAAAATCTGCAACCAGATTCTTATAACAAAGAGTCCCAATCACAATAATATCTACTCACCCAAACAACTGTAAATATTCTAATATTAATGAGTACAAAATATCTTCCATTTCATAAGAAATGTTCAGCGTAACATTATTATGAAAAAGCAAACAGGACATGGTAGAATCACATTCTTGCAGTCCTGTTCACAGGGGTGACACACCACAGACACAGGACATAACCATTCCAGCCTATGCTTGTATACATGCTGGAACTGCATGCTTCTCAAGCCAGACTAAGCTACCTATATGCTTACCTGAAGGGTAATCTGTTCCAGCTTCATCTCCAGAGACCTGTTCTCCTCTTCTAACCGCCTTCTTTCAGTCTCCAGCTCCTCAATCTTTAATCTATGGGAAGAAAAATGATACACTGAGCTCCTGTAATTTGCTTATTGGTGCTACAATCAGATCAAAAGAAGGTAATGACAACAGAGTGAAAGAGTAAGAATAAGCTCCACATATGGGGAGAAGAGATTTCTACCCTCATGCCTACAGAGGATCTTCTCCATGGTTATCCCCTCCAATATCTGCCTCATGTTTCTGATACAGGTAAGAGAGGAACAGATTGAAGGTCTCCTCAGAGATATCCCATCCAAAATTATATTCCTCCCGCAAAAGCCACAACGAATTCTACAAATTATTAACCCCTTCCCCTAGGGCATATAATACCAATTGAAGTCTCTTTGATTTTCCTTTCTCTCAAGGCCTATTTAAAATGCTTAATATAAGATAAAAAGGGTGGTCTCACTATCTAGTCCCACAGACTAAGCCTAAACCATCCTTTCCCAACCTGGCACTATGACATGCATTGGGCTAAAACTCATATCCTCTACAGTCAGCATGAACACCCAGGTTAATTTGAGATTATGGAAACTAGTGCAACCCGTCTGGAGAGCACAAGGGCTGAAGGCTGGTCTCAACTACCTTAATAGCTAGTTAACCCTCAATATTCTTAAACAGAGGCTGAATGGCCATCTATCAGATGCTTTATGTATTCCTGCAGGGCAGGGGGTTGGAATAGATGGCCCATGTGGTCTCTTCCAACTCTATGATTCTATGATTTAGAGAATCCATACAAAGCATTACAGGGGATAAATTTAAAACAAAACAAAACACTCTTTTCTCCTTGAAACGGGATTCCTTTTGTATTTTTAAGGTTCAACCACTTTTTTTATTGAATGGGATTGAAAAGGCATTCAAGATTCTTGTTTTAACCTGCAAAGCCTGCTTCTCAGCAAAGTCGGATTAAGGAAGCTTGCAGGGAACTGAGCAAGATTTTCTATCTATAACCTTATAAAAAGCCAGTCATCTGAATCACTATACTGTTTATGTTTTTACTGCACCACTTATTTCACAAAGATAAGTTACTTTCAAATCACAAGAGAGCCACTTCCATCCAGCCCACCACAGGAAGGATGAAAAACAAGGGTGAATTTTTCAAGATGTTATTGGTCTTGTCCCTCCACATCTGGGTGCAGGGAGAAGGGATACTATTACTTGCATAATTTGCATAATTTCTAAAATTATGTACAGGTCTCAGGAACACAAGAAGAGTCCTGTAGAATTAAACTACAGACCTATCTAGTCCAGCAAAGAGTGGACCTACCATATGCCTCCGAGAACCCTACCATTAGAACATAGGAACAATAGTACCTTCCTACTTATGCTGCCTTGGTAATCATAGAATCATAGAATCATAGAATTGTAGTACCTCCAATCCCAGAAGTAACATACAGGTATCATGAGTCAGAGCCAGCTTTAGGTTGATCCTCTATGAATCAATCTGACGGTCTTTTAAAGCCATCAGATTGGTGGTTGTGAGCCACCTCTTCTGGCAGCTAATTATGAAGCTTCATTATGTACATAGTGCGAATCTCCAATCATTCTACTCCACATTCTGCATAATTTTTGATATGTAACAAAGACTGCACACTTATCCAGACAAGGTCACGTTACAAATTTGTAGAAAGGAATTATGGTATTGTTAGGTTTATTTTCAATCCCTAGGTTTAAACCAAGTCATCCCTTCCATTCTCCAACTAACCTGGTATCCAATTAGCCCCAATTGCAGGTGATAATATGGTGTTTATACTTAGAGGCAAAGTCTGCACATGTTCAAGTATGCCTTCTCTTTCACACTTACTGCATTTGTTCTGCAGCTGAGCTGAAGACAAACTGCATGGCCAAGTTATGTTGTGTCTCAAACAATGCCATGGATATAGACAGCATCACATGAGCAAATGAAGAGCCTTTTTCAAAACCTTGACTGTTGAAAATATGAACAAGAATTTCAGCTGTGAAGATTGCTTCAAATCCCTTGAAGGGTTTTCCTGAACAGATGTAATTGAAATTAAAATTATCCAGAAAAGCAGACTCGGAAGGCATAAAAATGCAGCATTTGAAGGCACCTCCATGGCACTTTGAGAGCGTTTTAGTTCAGAAAGATCTCAAACAAGCTGCCTCCACACCAAGCTGCATATCTGTTTTTCTAAGAGGTTAGCCTCCTCAGATACATGGATAAGACAAAAAGCATGCATCCAACTCTTACAACAGAGGAACAGTTTATAAAAAGCAAGAGAACCTAAAGAGAAGCGAGAGGCCACTTCACATTTCCCACATTCCTCAGTTGGATCGTCTGTAACTTAGTTATGTCTAGAATAAAAATAAACTACAAGTGACTTCTGTCTACCAGAAGAAAAATAAAGAGAGAAAATGTATATTTATATTACCCTGTGCTAGCTGTGATGCCTTGCCCAAATTGTCAGACACTACTTTTTTTTAGATATATTTAAAATCAGAGATTTAGGAATCTGTTTTCTGTTGTATAATTTTATATTATTTTCAAAAACTGACCATATGGTAAGTTGTAGCTTTAAAAATCTGGAATGGGAACTACTGACTCTCAAGTAAGTGTTCCAACAGATGAGTTTCCGTAGATGGTAGTACTCAGGTTATTACTCTCTTTCCTAGAAATTAAACCTTCAAAAAGTAATGGCACATTACTGCCTCAGGACATAAACTGATCCTTCACTTAAATGCAGCATGACTGACTATTCCAGCATTACAGACTATAACTAGCCGCTGTGCTCAGTATTTGGTCTCTACTGCTTTAATGCAATATTTTTCAAAATGGGCGTACTGAATAGAAGTGTGACAGAAAAGTAATAAATACAGTATCCATGGATTTAAGTATTCACTGCTTGAAAATATTCTTTAAAAAATAATAATCCATAAAGCAAACCTTGATTTTGCCATCTTTTATAAGGGACACCATTTTGCTATGTCATTGTATGTAATGTGACTTGAGTATCCACAGATTTTGGTATCCACGGGAGTCCTGGAACCAAATCCCATCAAATATGAAGGGACAACTGTAATTATGTTCAGCAAAACAACAAAGCAGGGATGGGCAATGTTTGTGGGTCTCAGGACCAGTCTCCTACCCTTAGGAGACTCTGGAGACCACACGACCTGCCAACCTCCCCCCACCCCAAAAAAAAAAGAAAAAGAAAAAGAAAAAAAGAAATTATAAAAACTAAAACAAAACTGGAGGTGTCCATCAGATCACTTCTGGTTTTGAAATGTGCTTTTGTTTTTTTTAACATTAAAGAATACAAGAGTCCCCTTGCATCTTAAAAGCTAAATTGCCAATTCTGGTAGCTTCATGAAAAGACAGTTCACACTTTTCCTGCTTTTTTTCACCAGAAAAAGGTCAGTCTGGGGAGTCTGGGAGGGTCAAGGGCCATGAAAACAGCCTCAGGGGGCTGCAAGTGGTCTCAGGGCAGCATGTTGCCCACCCCTGGGATAAAGCATTTCAAAGAGCAAGATGGGAGGACCTATTCGGAGCAGAACAGAGCCATTTCCAGCAAGTGTGACTAACAGACCATTGCCAAGAACATGATTTTCTTTCAAATTACTGAAACTCTCCCCAGTCACCAAATCCACAGACTACATCTTGTATTTACTAGAAATGTTGTGAGAGAGGAGAATGAAAAAGTTGAGATTTGTTCCAGCTGAAAAGGTCCCTTCATCTGCAGCTACTTGCGTGTTAAGTGTTGTTGTTCTTTTTAAAAATAAGAACACAAACACATCTGGGTACCTTGGCTAGGTCCAACCCATTCCTCTAAAAATATAGTCCTCACCGTGTGGTCAACAAAATCAAATACTAAATCAGCCCCTAGCCAGCCATCCAATGATTGTAAAATAAGGCTAATGCAATTTATGGAAGGCAGCGTGTAGGTGAGGGACTGACAGTGTTAATATTGCCATTGTTGTCTCCTCAGAAGTAATAATGTTGGAAGAGAATTTCACATTTAGCGTTATAAAAGGTTTGATGAAAAAAGTGCTTTGTTCTCATGAGGAGAAAGAAATGGGGAGGGAGGGAAATATATAAAGTCTTTCAAGCTTTCAAGCTTCCCAGGGAAATTTTACTTTCCATATTAAAAAAAAGAAGACAAAAGATTTTTTTTTTAACAAAAAAGCCCTCACACATAGGATGTGAATACAGATTTGGAGGATTAACATGGCTGTCTTTGTCCATCCATTTCTGCATTTGCTTTTTGAAAAGTAAGTTTTTAACGACAAGGTTTATACGGAAGACAACTAAGGGCACATAGTCCTTTCTCTTTTTAGGGTCTTCCACTTATAAGGCTTCAGTAGAGTAGTAAACCAGAGGGGCTGGCTCAGTCCAGAGAAGCAAGGAGCCTGGCACCAGAGGTTAATGACACATCAAGGTACATGACAAGAAACAGTAGCAGAAAAAAATGCTCTCTTGAGCCAGGAGGGATTTCTTTTGCCTCTTTTCAATTTGCTGGAGTTTGTACTTTTTTCCCACCAGACCTTTTGCCAGAGTGCATTTGTGACAGAAAGGAATGTGAGTACAATTGATTGTTCCCCAGCTGGGCAACATCTTGTGGCAAGAGTGTACAGATTTCAGTTACTTAGGAATGGCTGAAATGTCCCTCTTTGCAAACATGCACAATATTTGCATAAAACTCTAGAACAGGGTCCAGCAAAGTGGGGTCCTTCAGATGTTGCTGGAAAAAAAACTTCCTTCAGCATAGTAAATGGCAAGGTTTAACATCTGGATGCTTGCAATTTACCTTCCTTTGATCCACTGTTATGTACTCCTCCCATACATCCTTTCATCAATATGTCAAGTAGACCCTTGTTTCCCCAGGACTGCAACACTAAAGGGAATATGCTTTAACATGCTGTATCCACTGCCTTCCAGGAGGAACATGGCAGCAAAGGAAGACCAGCTTTGCCTCCTCCATCAGCCGGAAAAGAACTGCTACACGGAACTTGGATATATCTTCCACACCGTGCCAGAAAGAACACTCAGCTTCAAAGCATAATTGTTTTGGGACTGCAGAGTTAAAGGGAAGAACAATTTGGTGAACCAAGAGCTCTATATGTGTGTGTATTGGGGGGTGGGGGTGTTAAGGCAATTTAAAGCTGTCTGGAAAATCATTTGCTTAAAAGCCAAGACAGAAATCTTCTAAATAAAAAATATTGCTAGTCCAACAGTGGAGATTTAATGCTGGATGCTGAAGTTAAAAGAATAGTCCAAAAACTACTTGGTGTGTTCATTGCAAAAGTAAGATTTCGGCATTTAATTCACAGTTCTGTATCTTAAACCACCACCACCACCCATGTTAGAAGGATGGAGCCAAGGGGAGGGACAATGTATTAGCATTGTAAATGTAAACTGGTCACAAATCTGAATGTTGTCATGTACAGGATGCTTCTGCCAGATAAAAAGAGCCAGGTAGAATCATAGAATTGCAGAGTTGGAAGAGACCACGAGGGCCATCCACTCCAACCCCCTGCCACGCAGGAATCACAATCAAAGCATTCCCGACAGATGGCCATCCAGCCTCTGTTTAAAGACCTCCAAGGAAGGAGACCCCACCACGCTCCGAGGGAGGTGTTCCACTGCCGAACAGCTCTGACTGTCAAAAAGTTCCTCCTCATGTTGAGGTGGAATCTCTGTTCCTGGAGCTTGCATCCATTGCTCCGTGTTCCAGTCTCTGGAGCAACAGAAAACAAGCCCGCTCCATCCTCAGTGTGACACCCCTTCAAATACTTAAACAGGGCTATCATATCGCCTCTTAACCGTCTTTTTTCCAGGCTAAACATACCCAGCTCCCTAAGTCTCTCCTCATAAGGCATTGTTTCCAGACCTTTCACCATTTTAGTTGCCCTTCTCTGGACATGCTCCAATTTGTCAATATCCTTTTTGAATTGTGGTACCCAGAACTGGACACAGTATTCTAGGTGAGGTCTGACCAAGGCAGAATAGAATAGCACTATGACTTCCCTTGATCTAGACACTATACTTCTATTGATGCAGCCCAAAATTACATTGGCCTTTTTAGCTGCTGCATCACACTGTTGACTCATGTTCAACTTGTGGTCTACTAGGACTCCTAGATCCCTTTTGCACGTACTCTCATTCAGCCAGGTCTCTCCCATCCTATATCGATGCATTTCATTTTTTCGCCCTAAGTGCAGTACCTTACACTTCTCTGTATTGAATTCCATTTTGTTATCTTTGGCCCAGCTCTCCAGTCTTTCCAGGTCATCCAGAATTTTGATCCTGTCCTCTAGGGTATTAGCTACTCCTCCCAGTTTGGTGTCATCTGCACATTTGATAAGTATGCCCCTAATTCCCTCATCCAAGTCATTGATAAAGATATTGAATAGCACTGGGCCCAGGACAGAACCCTGTGGCACCCCACTGGTCACATCTTTCCAAGACGAAAAGCAGCCACTGCTGAGCACCCTTTGGGTTCGGCCGGTCAACCAATTACAAATCCATTGAACAGTTAACTTGTCTAGCCCACATTTTACAAGCTTGTTTGCAAGAATGTCATGGGGAACCTTGTCAAAGGCCTTACTGAAATCAAGGTATACGATATCCACAGCGTTCCCTTCATCTACCAAGCTGGTAATTTTATCAAAAAAAGAGATCAGATTAGTCTGGCATGACTTGTTTCTCTGAAACCCATGTTGACTTTTTGTGATTATGGCATTGCCTTCTAAATGTTCACAGACTCTCTGTTTAATGATCTGCTCTAGAAACTTCCCTGGTATTGATGTCAGACTAACTGGACGATAATTGTTGGGATCCTCTTTTTTTCCCTTTTTGAAGATGGGGACAACGTTTGCCCTTCTCCAGTCTGCTGGGACTTCTCCTGTTCTCCATGAATTCTCAAAGATTATTGCCAATGGCTCTGAGATTACATTTGCCAGCTCTTTTAATACCCTTGGATGTAGTTCATCTGGTCCTGGAGATTTAAATTCATTTAGTTTAAGAAGGTATTCCTGTACTACCTCTTTGCTTATTCTGTGCTGGATTTCCCCTATTGTGTCCTCTGTTCCTTTATCCTCAGGTTGGTCCCCCTTTTCCTTTTCTGAAAACACTGAGGCAAAGAAGGTGTTGAGTAATTCTGCCTTTTCTCTGTCCCCTGTTAGCATTTTGCCATCTTCTCCGAGTAGTGGCCCCACCATTTCCTTCTTCCTCCTTTTGCTGCGGACATACCTAAAAAAACCCTTTTTATTGTTCTTAACCTCTCTAGCAAGCCTGAGCTCATTCTGTACCTTAGCTTTTCTGACTTTATTCCTACACGTGTTTGCTATCTGTTTGAATTCTTCTTTGGTGATTTCCCCCTTTTTCCATTTCCTATACATGTTCCGTTTAAAACTTAGCTCCGTTGAAATTTCTTTAGTCATCCATCCTGGTTTCTTGAGACACCTCCCATTTTTCTTCCTCAATGGTACTGTTTGAAATTGTGCCTTCAGTATCTCCCTTTTGAGAAAGTCCCATCCATCTTGAGGTCTCTTCTCTTTTAGTATTCCTGATCATGGGATTACCCCCAGTGTTTCCCTGAGTTTATTGAAATCAGCTCTCCTAAAGTCAAGAATGCGTGTCTGACTATGCCTGGCTTCTCCTTTCCATTGTATAACAAACTCCAGGAGAACATGATCACTCTTCACCTAAGGATCCCACCACTTGCACCCCATTAACCAGGTCATCCCTGTTGGTTAGGATCAGATCTAAAATAGCTGATCCCCTTGTTGCCTCTTCCACCTTTTGGACCATGAAACTGTCTTCCAGGCGAGTAAGGAATTTGCTAGACCTTGAAGTTTTGGTTGAGTTAGATTTCCAGCAAATATCAGGATAGTTGAAGGTACCACAAAGATAGGCATGCCTTGCCCATTTGCCCATCTTATACTTTGTGTTCCCATTACAGAGAGGACAGTTTCAAGCAGGCACTGCAAGTAAACGGGAGTGTATCATTCTGATCTTTTCCTGAAGGAATGAAAATAAGGAAAAGAAATGTGTAGCCAGCCCTCTGTAGCCACATATTCTGCATGAGCAGATTCAACCAACCATGGTTTGAAAATATCCCCCCTCCAAAAAAAATCCAAAAAGCAAACTTTGATTTTGCTGTTTCATATAAGAGATGTCATTTTATTATACTGTTGTATACGATGGGCCTCAGCAGTTCACCTACCTGGGAAGCATCATCTCCTCAGATGCCAAGACTGACAAAGAGATCGATCACAGATTAGCAAAGGCATATAGCGCATTTGGAAGACACTACAAAAGAGTCTGGAGTAATAAACACCTGAAGCGAAGCACAAAAATCAGTGTGTATAGAGCCATTGTACTGTCTATTCTCCTTTATGGGTTTGAAACATGGGTCACCTATCGCTACCATTTACGATTCTTTGAACGCTTTCATCAGCGCTGTCTATGCATGATCCTAAATATACACTGGACTGACTATGTGATGAATGTTGCTGTCCTTGAGCAAGCAGGGATCACCAGCATTGAGGCCATGATATTGAGAACACAGCTGCACAAGGCAGGGCACATTTCTAGAATGGAGGACCATTGCCTCCCAAAAATAGTATTCTACGGTAAACTCACCACAGGTCAGCGTAACAGGGGCGCTCCAAAAAAGCAATACAAGGACTCCCTGAAACAACATCTCAGGGTTGGCCAAATTGATCCCCAACAATGGTCTGCCCTTGGCCTCACATCGGGAGGCATGGAGATGCACTATCCACAATGCTGCAGCCTTATTTGAGAACTCACACCAAACAAGTCTGGAAGAGAAATGACAATGCAGAAAGAATCACAACCAGGAAACATCACCCAAGGAGACCTTCTGCTGTGCTTTCTGCAACCAGACTTGTTTATCTCGGATTGGCCTTTTTAGTCATCAGCGTGCTTGCAAAAAACGCGGAATGCGTCCTTTCTGAATCTTTGTTTGCGAAGAAAAGCCAGAGAGAGAGAGTATACGATGGGACTTGAGCATCCACAGATTTTGGTATCTAAAGGGCTCATGGAACCAAACCACAGCAGATATCAAGAGCCCACTGCTCTAGCCTCCAACCCTCTGTAGTTCACAGGAAGAATATAGGGAATGCCTTACTGGATACTGAGTGTGTAAATGCAGGAGGAAACTGCATTTAGGGCTGAATTCAAAGGAACCCAGTTTTCTCCTGCACATCCCTTTCCTCTGAGGTGTTTGGGAGAACAATGTACAGAACTGGGAAGCTCCTCCTTTGGCAATAGGCCAATTGCTAGTACACAGAAGAAGTTCCTAACCAAGCTTGCTAGACTCAGCCCTTAAAATGATGGTGAATCAGCCCACAGCATCTATCTAACATTGCCAAATAAAAGTTTGAGAGAATGCATTTCCAGTGTAGTAAGGATACTCTGGAAGGCAGCTGGGGCAGGAGTTTGTCCCAAGCTACATTTGTGAAATATGCCTCGCTTCAAGAGGACACAGAAAAATTGATTTTGACCAAGGCCAAAAGAGGAGTAGGAGAGATGGGAGAATAAATCACTTCCTTTCTGCTCTCTGAAGTTATCTGCAATGTCATCAAGCATTGAAACACATGGTCATCCAACTGTTTTGAAAGTCATTGGGGAAAATATTTTGAAATCCTTAGGTTCCCAAAAGGCCAAGAACACAAAGCTTGTAGCTGAAACAGTAGTAAAGCATCAAACTGAAGATGTAAGCATGTTGTTTTCATGATTGCTGAACTTCTGTGTGGTGGATTGCTGAACTTCTGTGAGCTGTTTGGCAGTGGAACACACTCCCTCGGAGCGTGGCGGGGTCTCCTTCCTTGGAGGTCTTTAAACAGAGGCTGGATTGCCATCTGTCGGGGATGCTTTGATCAAGATTTCCTGCGTGGCAGGGGGGTTGGACTGGATGGCCCTCGTGGTCTCTTCCAACTCTGCAATTCTATGATTCTATGATTTAGCATATCATATTTCATAAACTATAGGAAGATATAGCTTTCTTCCATTCTGCAAGGTTGTGTGGGCTAAAGCTGTGCTACTCAAAATGGTAGTCCTTAGACCGGTACAGGTCCCTGACTTAGTGGCTGCCAGTCCCTGGCAAATTTCAAGGAAAGAAACAAATGGTACCCAATGGTACAAAATTAGTGTCAGTCCCTGGCACACTGGAAAGGTGGGGGGGGGACTGCCTCTCCCCCACATCAAATAGCCTGAGAAGCACTGAGCTAAAGGGCAGGAAGTCAGGAGATTTGGGAATGACTTTTCTTTTAAATGGAGCAGGAAAGTAGGACACAGGAAAATAGGAAAGGAATTTATATGCAGTTCGTTCAGTGTATATCTGGCTCCATACTGTCTACACTGACTTACAGTGGCTTCGCATGTCTTTCTTTAGATAGCAGTCTCTGCCAGCCCTGTTTGAGCTCTTCAGCATGCAAATGATGTCCTTCCAGAAGAAAACATCCATGGTGCTGGCTGTGTCACACAGGACACAAGGTAGCTATTGAACTCTTATCAGTAAGGCAAGTCTTTAGCCCTTGAAGTTTCAGAGAAAGGTGTAGTAAAACAAAAGCTAAATAGCTGGAGTGAAGCAGTGTTAAGTAGGGACCTAGCTGAGTAGACAGAATAAACAACAGAAAAGTGAAATGCAAGGCAATCTACCATTTTCTACAAATCACCACTTTCTGTTCCAGTTCTCCTACAAACCTCAGGAGCTCTCCCCACATTCCATGTTCACCATCCTTCACTCTAGTCCCAGCCCCAAACAGGCTACTTTGCACAATTCAAACAGTGCAAGCAAACACGACATTGCACAAATATATTTACAAACTTACAGCTTACAGTAGTTTACAGTTGTTCTGGCCATGAAACTGAGTTATTGGCATAAAAGAATTCAGCCAGCTTTGTTTTGGCCCTGGTATCATGTGAAACATACAGGAATGACATTGGAACATGTAGTGTCACAGACCAGATCCAAATATTTGCAATACCACCTGGTAAGAGGAGGGGCAGAAACTCTCTTATGAAATAAAAGGCTGCCTCTAAATTCAAGGTTAATGGAGCTTATGAGGAGATCAGGAATCCAATCAAAGGATTCACAGCAAAATTAAAAAAGGAACGTTTTTCTGACCACTGTTGAAGTTGCATTCTACTGGGATGGCTCAGCTGAGCACAGGACACTTTTTTTTACTGACTGAAGCCTTGCCCTACTTGCCTAAGGACAGAACAAATTATACATTGAGAATAACTTTTCAAAAAGCAATCAGCTTCAAGGGCAAAATATGTAGTTTTAGGTTTGCTGGATTTTGCGTGTATGCAAAGTGTTTCAATTCATACCTCGGAGGAAATCAGTTCTTTTAAAACTGACAACACATAAAGCATAGCAGAATTAGAAGTGAAACAAACTTTCCCCCTAGCCCAGAGCACAATTGCAAGTAGTCTCTGATCTAGCAAGGCTTTGTCTCAAGTTTGTTTGTTTTCAATTTAAATTAAAAGAACAAAGTATCCACACTTTTGTTATGGTTGCTGCTGCTGCTGCAGCTCAGATATTGGTATGCCTGCCTTGGAAAGGGAGCCGTAAAAGCTTTAATAACGAAATGAAGAGTTATCCACTCCTACCACAGCTTTTATAAGCACCTCCATACCCTCTGCTGGAATGCTGTTTTATAACTTCTCTCTTATTCAATCACAACATGTATACGTCTGCCATCTGCAACAGCACACTAGGGGGACTCTTTTTCTGCTAGAAGCACATCAGCCTTACAAAAAGGCAGATTCTGAGCCATTTCTACACGGAAGCCGACAGATCCTCTGTTTAAAAGACAGGCAGCTAGTAAAAATCAAAAACAAACAGCCAGGCTGGCTCCACAGGGAAGGAAGTAAATGCAAGGAATAAGCAATGAAGGCAGTCACACACAGTAATGCCAAGTGATGGAGTGCAAGAGATTGGACAAAGCTAGGGAGACAAGCACAGCCATTTCCCACATTTTATTCTCTTCCCTCAATATCCTCTATTAGCAATGAGTCTGAGACAGAGACATGTAAAGCAAAGAGAAATCAAACATTAAAATGGAGAGAAAATCATTTGTTTCAAAAAATCATTCCTACAAGGTTGTTCTTATTATTTATATCCTGCCTTTCTCCCAATATCGGGACTCAAGGTGGCTAATTGAATTTAAAACAATATATAAACATTAAAAACATAAATATAAATATGAATTTTTAAAAAAAGATTAAACAATTTACAGTATTAAAACATTTAAAATATTAAAATACAATAAAACTATATATACCTTAGAAACCATATTGCACAGCACATACAAGACCAGCCACCATCGGATTGAAAATTCCTGATGGCACATGAATGTTTTTACTTGTTGCTGAAAGGAGAGCAGAGACGGGGCCATCCTGGCCTCTCTAGGGAGGGAGTTCCAAAATCTACGAGCAGCCACCGAGAAGGCCCTGTCCCTCGTTCCCACCAAATGAGTCTGAGAGGGTAGTGGGACAGAAAGAAGGGCCTCTCCAGAACTTAGTGCTCTGATGGGCTTATAAAAGGAGATACAGTTAGGGCAATGGGGGACCAATGTTCTGGGCACTGCCATTACTCTGAACATCTTCACTTACACACAAGCACACCATGAAGAGGGCAGCTCCAGTATGTTGTAAGGACGGGCAAACTGGGACCTTCTTCTAAATTCAAAGCAATTAATATTGTCTGTTTCGTTTGTGCTTTTTCTTTATTCAATAGACAGATCATATAAATTTGGAGAGTAGCTTTTGTGTTGCTGTGTACTTTCAAGTCAGTTCTGACTTATGGTGACCTTAAGGCACTTGAACCTATCACAGGGTTATCTTGGCAGAATGTGTCCATAGGGGGCTTGGCTTTTGCCTTCTTCTCAGGCTGAGAGCGTGACTCGCCTAAGATCACCCATTAGGTTTCCATGGCCACGTGGTGATTTGAACCCTGGTCTCTCAGTGTCCTAGTCCAACACTCAAACCACTACATCACATTGGCTCTCTTTCATTACCATCCTTTTTACCATTATAGATGTGTTGGAGGGATTATTGTTCAGTTCAATGGCCACTGGATCCCAAGACTTCAAGGAGGCTCTATTTTGTCCTTTCTGTTTTTGAATATTTATATGAAATTCCTCCAGAAGTCTTAAGAACTGGACCTCATCCTTATATGAATAACAATCAACAATTCCTGCTCCCCCCCAACACACACAACTGATGCCAAGGAGGTTGTAAAAGTCCAGAACTGATCTCCAGACACACTGACAGTGTGGCAGTGGAACACACTCCCTCGGAGCGTGGTGGGGTCTCCTTCCTTGGAGGTCTTTAAACAGAGGCTGGATGGCCATCTGTCGGGGATGCTTTGATTGTGATTTCCTGCGTGGCAGGGGGGTTGGACTGGATGGCCCTCGTGGTCTCTTCCAACTCTGCAATTCTATGATTCTATGACAGACTAGATGTCAGCTAACACAGTAAGGCTTGATCCAGACAGGATAGAAGTCATGTAGATCAGTAGACATCTAAATTGGAGGGAGGGTACAGCCTTATTCTAGATGGGCTGCAAACCCATTTGAAGGATAAGGGTGAAACTGGAAGTGCTTTTGGACTCAGCATTGCTCCACAAGCATCAGGTGGCTACCCTGCCCTGGAGTGCCTTTCCTTAATTTCAGACAGTGCATCATCTGTACTACTTTCCTAGAGAAGGCATGCTGTACCACAAAGATTGGTGTCAATCCCCTTTATAGATTACTGCATTGTATTCCATGCGATGCAGCCACTCAAGAGCTTCCAGAAGCTGCAGCTAGTGCAAAAAGGAAAGTTGGTCTTACCTGTGATACATTCTTTTCCAGTGGAGAGATAAAGAATGGGGAGGAACTACCCAAGCAAATGGATGCTCTGCAGTCCTCCCCATTGGGAAATGTGGTCTCCAGATTGCTTCTGGGAGTGACATTTGTATACCTCATAATACCTGCCTTGTATTAACTATGCTGGTTTCCAATCTGTTTCTGGACTCAATTCAAGCTGTTGGTGCTTACCTATATAGCCTTGACTGGTTTGGGGCTAGGGTACTGAAAAGATTATTGTTTACTGTTTGAACCAGCTCATGAATTAAAATCTTCTTCGGAGGCCCTGTTTCATGTCCCACCACCCAGAGAGACCAGTTTGGTGATAACAAAGGTACACAAGCTTTTTTCTGGTAACACCCAGTGAGGAAATCAGAGAGGATACACTTTTGCTTAGCTTTAGGTAAGCCGTAAAGAGTATTTTTATTTAAATTGGCTTTTTATGAATTTTAAACATATTAATCTGATGTACTCTGCTATAATCAGATTGTAGTGAGATACGATAGTCTTTTGATATACATTTCTTAGAGGCCTTCTGAGCAGAAAAATGAGTTATAAAGATTTTAATAATAAATTAACAAAATGTTAAAATGTTGTTTTTCACCAAATTGGTGAAAGGAGAGAGGAAGGATCAGGTTAGCTAGCCCTTGAAATCTTCTATACTTTTTTCTTGCTTTCAGTTTGTCAATTAGCCAAGAGAGAAATTTTAATCTGTGATTAAAGTTTAGCTAATTAATCACACCGATTAAAGCTCACAACCCTATCACTAAAGCAATTTTACTTCTTCTCAGAAGACAAATTTCCTAATTAGAAAAACTTAGCCCTTTCCATTTCCCACACATGCACAGAGAAAAGGACAGGATGCTCACCTCAGCATGTTCACCTCCTCTCTGGCAATGAAGGTGCTTGAATCCATTGTGGATGCCTGGTTCTTCAGCATTTGCAGCTCTGCCTCCAACTGCGAAGGAAGGAGAAGGCAAGCAAGTTAGCTCTTTTCCTGTTGACCTTTCCACTGCCCACCCCACCCCTGCCCCCATCATCATCATCATCATCATCATCATTTCCTCCTCCTCGATTCAGCCTTTATTGCTGGCATTGTTAGAGCTGCATCTAGAAGGTTTCCAGACTGGGCATTTGTCAGGGCCTCAAGACTAGGAACAGTTCGAAAAGTGCTACCACTTCCACTTCACACAGTTTTCAGAAGATCAGATCCATGCTAAGAGAATTCTTTACTTATATATTTATATCACTCTTTTTCCCTCTAAAGAAGTGTTGGCTGTGGGGCCCCCAAAACCCTGGAGATAGCATTTAACTAATGATGATAACAATAGCAAAAGAGCCAATGTGGTACAGTGGCCAAATTGGAGAGACCCAGGTTTCGTGGCCATATTATCACAAGAATTACAGATATGCAGAAAGATATGGAGAAGATAATTTGGTGATAAGCTTGTAACTAACAGGAACACTGTGCTACTTTTAATTCTTGAATAAGCATTGAGTCTGAAAATCTGAGTAACCACTATCTCCTTGTAGAAAATGATTTCCTGCCCTCATCAATAGCATCAGAAGATAATAAATGTGAACACATTTTTTTTATAGAGAGAGAGCACACTAACAAGAAGGGAAGGATAGGTTCAGATAATTCAAGCTTAATTCTTCTCCTTAGTGCCACTTTGAGGGATCACAGAATCTATGCAGCACTGAGACCTCAGTAACATCAGTAGTCAAAGCAAAATCATTGCATAACTGTCTACAGAGGACCAAAGGCATTCAAACTGGTAGTGTTCTAAAATAAAATGTTCCGCTTCCTTAGTGTGGGAGGGGCACACTGAACTGTATCACTCTATCCCTCCCTACCAATGTGCCTGTGCCTGTAAAGGGAGAGCCTCAAGCCATAAATTTCTTGCTTTTCAATGAAGCCTTAGCTCTTACAAACAGAGGGACAATGTAAGTGAACAGTTTGGCTTGTTCCTTACTGAAGGATTAAGATGCTCCCCTCCCTGCATGCCTCCAAGTAAACAGCAGCTGAAGGAACTTTTCCCACCCTACACTCTGACAGGTGGATCTACTTTAGTTTTAAAATGTGATCAAATCTTCCAATGCCATTCCCTCCTCCTGGTCAGCCTTTTCATCCTGCACCCATCTTTGTCAAAGCTGGTTCCTCCTCCTTCATCCCCCCCCCCATTGCCATCTGCCATCCCTTTAAAAAACACATGCTAAAATGCATAGCTTTCTGCACACATAGACAAATAACAAGCAGGCAGTGCCCTAATTAGAGATGCAAACCCAAAACACACAAACCGAAGTCTCAGGCTTCAGCACCAGGGGAGATAAGGCATTAGCATACAGTATCCTTCAATAGTACTGACAAAGCTTGCATGGCATCTTAATTCCATAACAGACAACTGGGGCCAAATGAAGCCAAATGCACCAACTTTTAGCATCATTAGGGAGGGCAAGAAAGACTGGTGGAAAGAGGGCCCCTTGTGGACAACTTAAGAGCCATGCCTAAGTATAGCAACTAGTAAGAAATGAAACCACAGTAATACACTTGAGGCTCACCTAAGATACATATGATATTGAGACATTGTTGGTATAACAGACAGTCGGTAAAAGAAACCACGACAGTAAAGTTCCTTTCCATCATCTAAACACACACAGGCTCAGCACAAAGGAGAAGAGAGTTTAGGGCTAGATTATTTCATGGACCAACTTCATGAGGACAATCCTGTCTTGACTGTTAAATTTCTTCAGATATCTTACTCATTTGTTGGTCACCAAAATCAATTAGTTTGGCAGGTGTGAGAGACGGGGTCTTTTAAACAGTGGCCTCAAACTTACAGCTCTCCTTTACAACTACAGTTGTCCCTCCGCATTCGTGGGGGTTAGGGTCTTGAGACTCCCGCAAATGTGGAAAAACCATGAATAAAAAATGCTGCTCCCACGACCCCTCCCCCAGAGGGAGGGAGGCGGCAGGAGGGTATCTGGCCAGCCTGGCCGGCCTCTCCGCAGGCCTTCCTGAGAGGACTCCAGGCCTTAGAATCTCCGGAGCCCACTTAGGAAGGCCGGGGAAGGCAGCGGGCGGGCGGAGAGGAGGCTGCACTACCTCTCCCCAGCCTTCTTGAGCGGACTTAGGGGCTTTGAAGTCCCGGAGCCCGCTTAGGAAGGCCGGGGAAGGCAGTGGGTAGGCGGGGAGGAGGCTGTCCTGCCTCCCCGCAGCCTTCCTCAGCGGACTCCGGGGCTTTGAAGCCCCGGAGCCTGCTAATGAAGGCCGGGGAAGGCAGCGCTTGGGTGGGAGGGAAGCTGCCCTGCCTCTCCCCGGCCTTCTTGAGTGGACTTCGGGGCTTAGAAGCCCCAGAGCCCACTTAGGAAAGCCTGGGAAGGCAGCAGGCGGGTGGGGAGGAGGCTGCCCTGTCTCCCCGCGGCCTTCCTGAGCAGACTCCGGGGCTTTGACACCCCGGAGCCGGCTTAGGAAGGCTGAGGAAGGCAGTGGGTGGGTGGGAGGGAGGCTGCCCTGCTTCTCCCCAGCCTTCTTGAGCAGACTTCGGGGCTTAGAAGCAGCAGGTGGGCGGGAGGGAGGCTGCCCTGCCTCCCCGTGGCCTTCCTGAGTGGACTTCGGGGCTTAGAAGTCCCGGAGCCCGCTTAGGAAGGCCGGGGAAGGTAGCGGTTGGGCGGGAGGGAGGCTGCCCTGCCTCTCCCCGGCATTCTTGAGTGGACCTCAGGGCTTAGAAGCTCCAGAGCCCACTTAGGAAGGCCGGGGAAGGCAGTGGGTGGGAGGGAGGGAGGGAGGGAGGGAGGGAGGGAGGCTGCCATGCCTCTCCCTGGCCTTCTTCAGCGGACTTCGGGGCTTAGAAGCCCCGGAGCCTGCTTAGGAAGGCCGGGGAAGGCAGCAGGCGGATGGGGAGGTGGCTGCCCTGCCTCCCCGTGGCCTTCCTGAGCAGACTGCGGGACTTAAAAGCCCCGGAGCCCGCTTAGGAAGGCCAGGGAAGGCAGCAGGCCGGCGGGAGGGAAGCTGCCCGGCCTCTCCCCAGCCTTTGAAGCCCCGGAGTCCCCTCAGGAAGGCCGGGGAAGGTACAGGCAGGAGGTTGCCCCACCTCTCACCAGACTTCCTGAAGGGGTTCGGGGCTAAACCGCGAATAATCAAAACCGTGAGTGTGAAAGCCGCGAATGTGGAGGGGCAATTGTACACATGGCTCTATGGTTCTTGTTCTAGGCCATGTTTGTTTTTTTCTAGCAGTATTGATGACTTACTGTGTTTTACACAATTCTCTGTGGCATGGTTTAAGGCTACCACACAAGCTGCTCTTTTAAACAGTGTACTAGGATCTGGACCACTATAACGTATCCTATATGTTGCCTTGTAAGAGAAGCTTATGTCCTAAAGACCTGAGCTAAGTAAGTAAAGGAGCTTCAGTTCTTTATTCCACCTAAAACTTGAACTCTGATTGCTTCCCAAATCCAGCCACAATGGCATATAGGGAGGAGTGCAGCTGCACCTGTACCCTCAAAGTTAATTCATATTGGCTGGCCGATAAGATTATCACAGCAAGAAACATTTCCCTCAATTTTCTGATTACTGAGCTTCTCTCTTTCTGCACAGCCCATCACAGATGGCCAGGATAAGACAGGTGCTCTAGCTAATTCCAAGGATGTGCATTCCAAGACACCAGGCAGGCCTGGCAGGAAACTTTCAATTCCACCCCACCCCTCTAGCACAAAGCCATTTATTATGTGCTTTGCCTTTCCATTCTTGCCGAAGGTTGCAATGAGGTTTGTTATTATAGTTTTGTGCTGCTCTCTGGTCTGTGTGCGGACAGCATCCAAAGATGCAGTGCCAGTAAATGGGCTATTTATCATTGGCTAAGCGGCCTCAGCCTTGAGTCCAACTGCCACCTGCTCGCTTGACATGAGCAGATAAATTGCTGCTGGTTCCCTTTAGAGGAAAAGGCACAGGGTTAGTAATAGATTGCCATGGATTATGATTGTGTGTTTATGGCGAAAGGGAAAAGGCATGCTTATTAGGAAAGCATGCATGTATGTTTGAGAGAGGGTCCAGCTCGTATGCTTGTGAGTGCTGGAGGGAAGTAGGTCAACATTGAAAATGTTCTTACTTGTGGTGATAGGGTTGCAATTCCCACCTTCATCCATGCATTGTATAAAGACTTCATAGTTCTCAGTTTAAAAACGGAACTGGCCCCAAAAGGGATTTTTTTGGTCAAGAACTGTTTGACAAATGGAAGCCTTTGTATGGAATTTGTATTCAGTTTTTAAAAGAAAAAAAATATTTAATGATTCAAGAAATTACACGATTATCTCTTTGGACAAATTAGAAGCCTAACAACTGGCCAAATATACTTAATTCTATCAACCACTTAATGACTCTATGCTGTTCAGGATCAGGCCTTCTCAAACCTGTTGTCCAGAAAGTTGTTACTGACACTGCTTCAAGGAAGGTCCTTATTGTCATGACTAAGAGCACAGCTATGGGTGAAGTCATAATTGATGATGCACTGGTAAATTCATAGCAAGATTAAGCATTTTGGCTGTGCAATGCCATATTCAGAATATGCCAGAAGGCCTCAGCAACTCGCATCCACTGCATAAGGCTGATTTCAAGCTCTTCCTCTAAACTTAAGATATACACAGCATCTGATATATAAGGCTTGAAGGAAGAACCTTGGGATCTGAGGTGGCACTTTAGCCTAATGAGCTACTGAAATCGTTGAGTGTTTAAGCCTCAGATTCCCCTTCAGAAACACAGGGAAACAGGGATTGAAATATTGGAGGCCAGCTATAAATACTGGAAACACCGCCTCCTGGACTTACTTGTTTGACAGAGCAGGACTCTCCTCATATGGTACTTGAATTTCCAGATTCAAATTCTTTTTTTCCTCCTTGTGCCAGGGATGGGAATCATGCAGTCCTCTACATGTAGATGGGTTGAAATTCTCAGCATTCCTCATCCATTATGCTGGCTTGAGCTGCTGGGCATTGCAGTCAAACCATATATGCAAGGTCACATGTTTCCTACCCCTGTGTCATGCTCATCCCTGGATTCTGGGTATTAGAGTAGACTCCATGGAAGACTCTGACATGAGTTTGGTAATAGGCCTGACATGAGTTTGCTTCCTAGCCTGTCTTTCCTGCCTGGGCCTCTCTATCTCTGGACGGCAGCCAACCTGCCTTTTGGGTCTGGGAAGGCTGTTCCTTGGCAGCTTCAAGGCCACAGCACCTGGAGGTAGCTGCGCTCCTACAGCCTTCCCTACATGCCATTCTCACACTGTAAGGGTTTATCTGGAGGCCGTACTAGATTGGTTTTAGTTCTGTCTTTGCCTATGTTACTGGTCTACGTTTCCTTGCTTAATAAAGAAATCTTATTGAGTTAATGTGAATGTGTGTCTGGTACATCACACCCTACCTTACCGCTACAGATCCAGAAACTGACCACAGGGACTCTGCAAGGACAAATACAGCCTCCTGGTTTACAGCTGGGCATAGTTTATAGACCAGCCACAGACATAATCACAACAGTCTCAGTTAACAAAAGGATAGAGCAGAATTATTTAGAGCAGTGCTGCTGAAAACATGGTCCCTGGACCAGTATCATTGGTATTGGTTCCTGGAACATTAGGGGAAAACATTGCTGGTTTCCACATCAGACAATCTGAGAAGCATTGCTTTAGAGATCACCTGATTGTCCGAAATTCAAATCATGTGAATCTCAACACTCAGTAATGCAAAAGAAGAAAGTTTCACAGTCTCAGGAGTGTAACTGTTGCTTGTTCCCTCCAGGGGTACAGGTGGGGGGAGAATTATATATACTTCCCCCTTGCAGGGCAGGGGGCTGCAGCCACAAAATATCTGCATATTTTAGACTAGACTGGCACAGTACTGAGCATGCTTAAAGCACCAGAAGAGAGAGAGGTACATTAAGATGCCTGGAGCTGCCAGGAAGAAGGGGAGAATCACAGCTGGCATCTCAGGCAAGGACAGAGGCAGGAAGCAGGGGCAATGCTGGGGGCGACAGTGGATTTGCAAAGAACCAAGCCACTAGTTGATGGCTGCACAACAGCTGCACAGGAACAGGGGAGGAAAGTGCTCTGCAGTGCCAGGAACCTACGTTCTTAGGTGGAAGAACTGCTGTGGCCAAAACAAAGGGGAACAAGGATTACTGGGGGGGACAACTAGACTGTGTTTAAAAAAATGCTGATGGTAACTTATTCCATGCTGCTTGTTTTCTAGCAAACAAAGTAATGGCAGAATGAATAGATTACTTCATTCCTTGTCATCTATTCCCACGTTCTGGTAATTTCTAGAAACAAACTAAACTTCATTATACTATACAGTATATGCTTTCTGAATTTGTTCAATTTCCTGTTTTTAGCTCAATTATATTATGACAGAGAGTTCCCTTAGCATCACTGTGCACTTGCACATCTACAGTATCTTTCATCAAAGAACCCAAATTGCATACTGTATTGAAGGGGGTGTAAGAGCCAGCCATTTCTAAGGCCATTCAGATATTTTTGTATAATTTATTGTTCTGCTTCTACCTGTGATTCATGTCCCAATCTGTTGTGATTGTTGGGGGCTTCTGCATCACATAAGCTAGTATTCAGGGTGCTAAGCACAATGTCTCCATGGTATTTATTAAACAGTAATATGTAATCCAAATTTAGAAAAATAAAATGGGTGTTATTTTATCCAACACTGTATGCATCATTTTTTGCCTACCAACAATGATTCTCCTCTGCCAATTTGCCACACAATGGCCAAGTGCTGTAAGATTGGCTAGTGCTCTCCAGGCTGCTTTTAATGTAATTATCTTAAATAGCTTATTCTTTCTAAAAAAAACACATTATCAGCAAAAATGTTAAAAACACATCTAAAAAGGCATCTCCATTTTACTTACCATTCAAGCCAACCTACACTTCTTTTCATTTAACTAACTGCTAATCCTCCTAAACACTATAAAACCAAAATCTTTTGGCTGGGTACATCAGAAATATTTTAAGTTATTTTTCCTGTACCCGCCCAACCACCCACAGTCCTTCTCCCTCAACAAATACTTTGACAGAAAACCTAAAACAATAGAATTATTGTGTCTCTTTACTCTTTTCCTCCTGAGTGGTTTACTGTCCTCCTGCCTTTTCAAAACAGACATAAAGAACTCTATCACACAGTCAGGTCAACAGATCTTATTAACCCTTTGCTAAACAAAGGTCATTTATTTTCAAGCCTGCTAAAGTGGCCCCCTTTAAGTGGATTTGCCACAGTCCTGGACCCTATATAAGTGGCTGCATTGGATCTGAGGGGTGGAGCTGCAGTGAATAATTTTGAGGTAGGGCTGGCCTGGCTACAGCTCCATGGTAATGCATACACCTTATTTTGGAAAAGCACCACCAATCACCTCCTGGCATCTCCATTTTCAAAAGAATCTGATCAAAAGACAACATGAAAGACCCCCTGCTTGAGAACCTCCGAAGCTACTGCCAGCCAGGGAAAAACTACCGTAGACAAGATATCATGCCTGGTGGGGGTGTTGAAGGCTTTGACAACCCTGAACACGCCCAAGATCTGTTCATTTCAGAAGCCTGGCAAAGTTGGGTCCTGATGAAACTTGCATGGGAGACCACAAGAGAACACCAAGATCTCTTGTCAGGACTAAGAAAGAATCTTGCCTGGAACCTGGAGAGCAATAGCAATAGCAATACCATTGATATTTATATACCACTTACCAGTGCCAAAGCACTCCCCAAGAGGTTTACAATATTTTTAGCCAATTGCCCCCAACAAGCTGGATATTCATTTTACCAACCTACGTAAGGATGGAAGGCTGAGTCAACCTTGGAGCCCTCTGGGATCGAATTCATAACCTTGTGGCTTGCAGTACTGGCATTTAACCACTGCACCACCAGAGATCCCAGCCAGTTGACAGTATTGGGCTCAGTATAAGGCAATTCCCTATGTCCTCCCCTAGTCTATTGTTCTATGCAACGCTGCATTCCTACTCCAGATCATGACCCCTCTCCTGGCCCGTTATTTGCACGGGTGGGATTCAATTTTTACGATTGATGTTTTTCCTTCCACAAACTGCAAATAGAAGGAGTGGGCAGGATCTGAATTAGGACCACAGGAGAAGATTAAATTCCTCTTCCTACTAAGGTGCTGATGGTGTGTGTGTGTGTGTGTGTGTGTGTGTGTGTGTCAAGCCCACTGTTTACTTTATCAGAAAGATTATTCATGCACTTGTTAATTGTGTGAATGGCACCTTGTCTAATTTGGTCCTTAGAATAAACCATTCAGGGCTAAAGGAGACATGAAGCAGTGTCCTATGACTTTTGAGCATCATTCTTTGGCATAACCTAAATCAGTGAGTTGTGTTGCACGTTCTACTACCAAGAAACTTTTGCAAGTTACAGCACTACCAAAATAATAGAAGTACAATGACAGGTTGTCTCCCTTATCCGAAATGCTTGGAACCAGAGGTATTTTGGGATTTTGGAATATTTCGGATTTTGGAATTATATACATAATGAGAAATTCATGTATGTTTCATATACACCTTATACACATAGCCTGAAGATAATCTTATACACAATATTTGTAATAATTTTGTGCATGAAACAAAGTGTGTGTACACTGAACGATCAAAAAGCACAGGTGTCACTATCTCAGCCCCCCCCCCCCATGTGGATGATTTTGGATTTTGGAATATTTTGAATTTTGGAATTCCAGATAAACGAGATTCAACCTATACTGCGTCCAGGGCTGCATCAAGGAGTATCCTAGGTTCTTGAGAGCAGGTCTTTGCATTTTGATTAGCACAAGCTAGTACAGCATAGCATGGCGACTAAGAAGCATGTTTGTGAAAAAAAGCTGTGAGGTTTACAGAGGTATTGTCAGCACGGGTTGAAATGTACTATTTAAAAGTATGCCACTATTTATACAAACTGTTGCATATGGCAGCTCCCACATGGTATTGTCTCCTTGCACTCAGGCTCCTTGGCTTCCAGTGTCTGCTTTCAGTATCGGCAGTGTTTGGGCAGGGGAGGTAGTGAAAATTGTTGGAAGTGAAGAAGCATCAATGCTTGTTTACAGCTGTGTGTGTGTGTGTATACCTGATCTGTGTTTACTTCCTGCTTGTATGCAGAGGTCATTTCCCCCCTTGCTCCAAGAAGTTTTAGTGTTTTACGACCCCTTGTCTCAGAAGCCTGAAGCAAGAAGCTAGAAACTATCACACATGACACGGCTCTGCCTAAAGATGCCTTACACACACTCATGAGCGTCAGCTTTAGGGATTCTTCCATCTAAGTTGGATAACTCTTCTATCTATTTTTCCTATCT
Organism: Gambelia wislizenii; assembly: GCA_030847615.1. Taxonomy (NCBI): domain Eukaryota; kingdom Metazoa; phylum Chordata; class Lepidosauria; order Squamata; family Crotaphytidae; genus Gambelia; species Gambelia wislizenii. The sequence continues at coordinate 5,804,013 of JAUMIR010000012.1, forward strand.
AAGATGTATTCTCTGCCATAATAAATGCAAGTTCTGCATTATAACTTTACTGGAGCATCCTGCATGTTTTTTTGTCCTGTTTTGTACCAGAAGCTCATAGCACACTGTGGCTACACTACAATCTGCTCAATATAAATAACAAGAATTTCCTACAAAAATAGGGTGCCAAGTAGAAAGAGCTTGAAAGAAAGAGAGGAAAGAAAGTTAAGATGGATCAGTACATGACTATATGGTGTCTTGTCAAAGAATGCACCATACAACTGTTGGATCTGATTATTGTGATAGCTTTTTCCCCTTTCACCTTCCCTGTTTTGAGTGTTTAGGATGGAAGAGAACTAGACCTCTGCTGTGTGCAGTTAACAGTGACCAAAGGGTACCTAGAATCCTGGCAAAGTGGTAAGGTTATGTAGGAAGAAATAATACTTGTTGTCAGCAGTGATTTCTCAAGAAACATGAAGCTTTTTTTTTTTTTTTTTTTACAAAAAATATGGTTCCCATGATGCAAGGAGGGGCTGCATCCTGCCCATGAATGTGAGCAAAGGCTGCTAATGGGAAAGACAGAAACTTCTTCATCAGCAGGATCTTTTGGGAGGGGAAGAAGGGGGCAGCTGCCAGAGGCAGGCAGTGGTGACTGCTCCTCCTCCCTTGGCAGTTTATTCGTTTGTAGCAAGAGCTCCTGGTAATTACGCCTCTTAATTTAGGAGACCGAGTGGGAGAAAAGAATATAAATTCATGTATTAACTTCGGAGATTGAAAATGGGGGAGAGCGAACCTTCTCGCCAAGAGATTATATTTGGAAATGAAATAGAGTGACATTTGGTATAAACTTGAAAAATTGCTCTCTTTTAAAAGCAACAGGAGGGGAAAAATCACACACACAATCCAAACTGTATTTGATAGAAGCTGAAGTCAGCATGTATGGCATGTGTATCCAAATATCTTACACTATACAGACATTATAGGCAGCAATTTGTTGGAAGAAGTACCGTAGTTAACCCTCTCTTCACACTAGCGTGGCAACCGCAAAATGTTGCCCAAACCATCAGCCATGACCCTAAACAAGCCTAAATGAGTTTGTTCATATCTTGTTGCATTGCTTTAAGTATCTACAAATACTTCCTCTGTGTTTATGTGTGTTTATATGTGTGTGCCTTCCTAGTAAACAGTTCAGATGGCTCAATGTACAAACCAGAGGCTTATGCTAAAACGTATGTTGTGACCCTAGTGGGATGTGCTTCATCCCCCTCAGTTCAATAAGTCTATGACAGTAGCAATTATCTCATAATGACAAGACAGCGTGAATCAGCTTCAGTTGCACACACAAACATGCATTTAGGGCACAAAATATAAATCAAGTGCCAGAGACTTTGCAGATCAAAGGAAGAAATGGGACTGAAGACAGACAAACACATGATCCAGCTGCAGAATCCACTATCATAAGATGCATTTGTGGCTATCGATTAAGATGGCTTTAAAGTAGGATTAGTCAAATTCCTGCTGGATATAATAAAGCCACCAGTGGCCTCTACTGAAGGCAATATACTACCTCCAAGAAGAGAGCATGTCTCAGAATTCCAGCTGCTGAAAAAATACAAGTGGAAGAGTAGGATTGTTCCCACGTCCTGCCTGTGGGCACCTGTTTGGCCACTCTCAGGAGCATGCTAATGGGACAGATAAACCTTTGATCTGACTTAGCATGGCACTTCTGTTGCTGTGGCTTGGCATCTTTACCACCAACTAACATCAAGAGCCTATCTACCCTGCAGCAGAATGTGGAAAGCCACTTTTAAGAAGAACGAAACGCTGAAGGCATCTATAACTCATGAGTGGTAGGATTGGACTGCAGCTTGGAAATGTACTTTTTTCAATTACAAAGCCCAGAATCCCCCTCCTCTGTTAGTATGGCCACTGGCCATGCTGGTAAGGATTCTTAGCCCTGTAGTACAAAAAAGTAACATTTCCAAGCTCTGGGTAGGATGATGCTCTCAGTCCTAGAACATTATCCTACCACTGTTGTTTTATGGATGGCTTCAACACATCATTATATACACTACATTTCTCTTCAAAGTAATTTTGCAAGGGCAGATGTGGAGGCAGCTTCAGCATGTCATTATATTGGTTTGTCTTAAAAATAACTTTCCAAGGGCTGTTGTGGAGACAGGATCTAGGGCTGCATCTGCACTGAATAAATAATCCAGTTTGCCACTGATTTAACTGTCATGGCTCAATGCTATGGAATTCTGGGATTTGTAGTTTTGTGAGATATTTAGCCTTCTCTATCAGAGAGCTCTGGTACCACAACAAACCACAAATCCCAGGATTCCACAGGATGGCGCCATGGCAATTAAAGGGGTGTCAAACTGGATTATTTCTGCAGGGGAGATGCAGCTCTATGTCTACTGACATTAAGTGCCTGGGATCAGAAAAGACATCATAAACACACCTCTATATTGCTTAGTAGTACAATATGTTGTGGTATGGACTGTAATTGGCTGTGGGAGCCAAACTTTGCTTAAAAGTGAGGGATTCTTATAATAAACTAATCTGTAGATCCACATGACTAATGTTAATGGTGATTTCTAGCTCACCCTTTCCAAAGGTCTAAGACCATTTCATTTCCTTTTAAAACTAAAGATCAAACAAATATCCTCATCTTTGCCTTTTCCCTCCTGGACCCTACATGGAACTCCTTCATAAAGAGAGACGATGCTACTTCTTGTTATCTTTTAGGATGGCTTTCATTTGAGACTGCCTTTAGTTGAAAAAGTAAGGTTAGGTTTGCCTGAGGGAAGGGACCATCTACGTACTAGCTTTTTTCAAGTTACTTCTTGGGGGGGAGAATTTGAAGAGACAAACATTCTAAATCAAATCAAAAGAAGGAAGGATGAAAGGCAGGCAGGTAGAATGGCTGTCTGAAATGAAATCATATAATTTTACTGCATGTTTTTCCTCACAATTGTCTTATTATTATTTTTAGTAGTATATGTTTCAATTAACCTGTACACTGTATCTTGAGAAAATGTTGGTTTTGAAAGATGGCTTATAAATCTCTCAAGTATATAAATAAATATGTATGTGTATTTTAAAAATGGAATCAATTGCCTAGAAAGGTGGTGGGGTCTCTTTCTCTGGCCATGTTCAAAAAGAGGCTGAACAGCTACTTGCTAGGGGTGCTCTAGCTGGAGACCCTACACTAAGCACAAGGTTGGACCTGATGGCCCATGAGGCCCCTTCTAACTCTATGATTCTATGTTATGCATGGAAAGATTGGCCTTTGGTAATGTTAACTACCGGTAGTGCCATATTTGTGAAATTTAAAAAAACAGTTGAACCTGGCATGCCTATACTGAATTACCAAAAAAAAAAAAAAAAAAATCACCCATACATTCTAAAGATTTTCCTTTAAAGGAAGTTGAAAGTCAATCATAAATATTTAAAAAGCAATGGGCTGATGAAATGTTTCCAAAAGCTTCTTTGGAAATGAATAGATCTTTAAAAGGCAAAGATAAATAAGAACTGAACTGCTCAGAGATGGTATGATATACTAAAGTAAAAGGCTGTGTTTGACTACAAGTCTCAACACAATTCAAAAAGCTATTTAAACCCATCAGTATTTAAATGCATGTAAGCCGGGCTGTCCTGGGAAAGAAAAATCTATGTTTGAACATGTGAATGATAAGAAAAAGACTTACGTGACCTATTCTCCTCCATATTTAACTATTTTAGCTCACAAATACACCAAGGACACAAGACTGATTTAAAGTAGATGAAATGAATTGCAAGAGTGCCTCTTCTCCCCATAGCACATAGGTGCGGAGACTGCTGTCCCTACTGGTCACCAAAGCATGAGAGGCATCAACTCTCTTTAACAGTTCCACTGTGTAATGTGGGAAGTGCAACTTCCAAATCTTCCTAGGGAAGGAGAGCTGTGAATTCTCTCAAAAAATGACAGTTTTGTATCAAGACTTTCCCAATCCTATGCAAATAAAAAATGAACTCTGCAAACTTCACCATGACAGTACACATTTGTATGGTTTATTCAACTTCTGTTCTCAAACAAACACTGGCTAAAGACCTCTGCAAGGCACTGCATCATCAGCCTCAATCTCTTTAAAAAATCAGGCAGTCCTTTGGCTTTTTGGGTGACACCATTCATCACTCACACCCTCTCAAGTGGATACTTCAGAGAATTTTCAAGACGCAAAGGCTAAGATCATCATGTTTGGGGTGGTTGTTTTTAATCAATTTCTGCAGACAAAATATTCTAAAAAAGAATTCTCTATGCTCCAAGGAAACATAGCTCATGGGCCTTCTTCATAGGATTAATTTCAAAAGTTGGTATTCTGCCTTACAATAAAATTAATTCCAATTTATTATTACCAAGGAGCAAAACTGTACCATTATTTCTGAGATATGCTTCATATGCTTGATTTTAGAATGTCTATTTTGTTGAGAAAGGTTGGCTAAGCAGAGTATGACAATCCACCAGGGCAAGAAAACCTGTCATTTACACTTTCTAATTAAACCACTAGGACCAGTGCTTGTTAGTATGCAGTGCATCAGAACATATTACAACAATGTGACACACACAGCCCAATGGCATTTTTTACTCTGGCTAGTGTCAGAGGCCGAGTAGCCTTCTCCTACATACCCAGGTCAATTGTCTATTCCCATAAAGAGTGACACAACAAATGGTTTGAGTACATAACAGGCCAAGATCAAGCCCTGGTATCTCAAGCTCGGCCTGGGAAAGACCAGTCTGGAGCTCCAGAGAGAATCAATGTAGAGCTGGCAGTTCTGACCTTGGTGGACAGAACATGGTGCACATGAAGCAGAAGGCAGTTCCCTATGTTTATTCAGAAAACAAGTAAAATAGAAATGTTCCTTTTAAAGAAGGTTTCTGCCTCTGATCTTTCTCTGGACAATGCAATGCCTGGGAACTGGCTGGTGTTTCCCATTTTAGGATAAAGTCCTATTAGGAAAGGAATTCCTCTTGTCACAAGGCTTGAGAGGGAGAGCGTGCAACCTCCTAGTGGCCACTACTGTACATTTCTTTCTTCTATTACCATGAACCACAGCTTATATGCAGCTGGCTTCTTGGATTTCACGCCCAAGGGGATCTGTAACTCTCACTTACCAAGTTATACTGAAGAATATGAGCAATGACTTCTGCTGTTTGGGGTTTGTTTTTGCTTTCTTTTCCTTCTGACAGCCATGATAATTCTGTTTCCATAGAAGTAAACTGTAATAAAAAGGCCTCAAGGAGGAAAGTAAAAATGCAAGCTACACTTGAAAGCAAGTATTTGGAAACAAACCTAAAATGTGAAAATGGTCTTGGGGACTCAGTATCCCTCTGCCATTAGCTGGAGAGTGGAACAAGCCCCAACAAAAGACAAGGGGGTAAAAGCCTCCCTGCAAAGATGCCACAGCCAAAAGCAACTCCAGCAGGACAGGGCCTGGCAAGAGCTTGGACTGAAGCAGCCAGTCTTTAGAGGTTAATGAAATATTCATAGAGGATTTTCTTTTAAAAAAAAATATCCTGACAAGCCAGAGCCTGTAATACAACAAAGAGTTGTCAACCTCATTTAAGTGATTCCAAATAGGGAGGGGAGGGCTTTAATAATTTATCAATAGGTCACTAGAAAAGTTCTGCTGCATGATCTCTTTGCCTCTGAGAGGCTGCACAACAGCTCTGGAATAAAAACGTGCCCTAGTGGTCCTACCTCTATCCACCCACTGAAGAGCTACTGATGTGAGAACAACAAAAGCTAAACAATTAGCTACAACACATTGGAAACTGCTTAATGCAGTGTAGATGTGTAAATTGCTATTGCTTAAAACAATTTGTAAGTCACTCTGATAGCCTTGTGGCTGAAGAGCGGGGTATAAATAATTATTTTTTTAAAAAAAGCTACATGCTCGAGACCCAAGAATGGAAGGGTTACAACTGAAAGCCTGTGCATACTTAATAGGGTGTATCTCTGACTGAACATGATGACTTTTTTGTCTCTTGATTTATCCATATAGAGTATGAAGGGAGGGGGTGCTGAAGCCTAACATTGACACTTCAGATTGAATTATCAGTTTTACCCAGTATACTCTGCACTAAAATACAGTTGTCCCTTCATATTCACTGGGGTTTGGTTCCAGGATGCCCCACCCCCGTGGATACCAAAATCCATGAATACTCAAGTCCCATTATATGCAGTGGCATAGCAAAATGGTGTCCCTTATATCATAAAATTGCAGAGTTGGAAGAGACCACGAGGGCCATCCAGTCCAACCCCCTGCCATGCAAGAAATCACGATCAAAGCATCCCCGACAGATGGCCATCCAGCCTCTGTTTAAAGACCTCCAAGGAAGGAGACCCCACCACGCTCCAAGGAAGTGCGTTCCACTGCCGAACAGCTATTACTGTCAAAAAGTTCCTCCTCATGTTGAGGTGGAATCTCTGTTCCTGGAGCTTGCATCCATTGCTCCGTGTTCCAATCTCTGGAGCAGCAGAAAACAAGCTTGTTCCATCCTCAACATGACACCCCTTCAAATACTTAAACAGGGCTATCATATCACCTCTTAACCGTCTTTTTTCCAGGCTAAACATACACAGCTCCCTAAGTCTCTCCTCATAAGGCATGGTTTCCAGACCTTTCACCATTTTAGTCGCCCTCCTCTGGACACGCTCCAATTTGTCCATATCCTTTTTGAATTCTGGTGCCCAGAACTGGACACAGTATTCTAGGTGAGGTCTGACCAAGGCAGAATAGAGCGGCACTATTACTTCCCTTGATCTGGACACTATACTTCTATTGATGCAGCCCAAAATCGCATTGGCCTTTTTAGCTGCCGCATCACACTGTTGACTCATGTTCAACTTGTGGTCTACTAGGACTCCTAGATCCATTTCGCATGTAGTCTCATTCAGCCAGGTCTCCCCCATCCTATATGTATGCATTTCATTTTTTTGCCCTAAGTGCAGTATCTTACATTTCTCCGTATTGAATTTCATTTTGTTAGCTTTGGCCCAGCTCTCCAGTTTATCCAGGTCATCTTGAATTTTGATCCTGTCCTCCAGGGTATTAGCTACTCCTCCTAATTTGGTGTAATCTCCAAATTTGGTAAATATGCCCCTAATTCCCTCATCCAAGTCGTTGATAAAGATGTTGAATAGCACTGGTTTGCTTTTTGGATTATTATTTTTGAAAGAATATTTTCAAGCCGTGAATACTTAAATCCGTGGATACCAAATCCGTGGATACGGAGGGACAACTGTATTTCAAAATTTTGCACCAAGATAAATCAGATATTATGCCAAGGAAATATACATTCTGCAGCCTATGCACTAAGAAGGCAAGCTGAATTTTTTTTCACATTGTGCATAATTTATTCTGCATGTTTAATTATTTTACACAATATATTCTGGTTTTGTGACTCATGGGGAGTGGTAAGGAGCAATGAACAAGAATGAAGCCTTACTCCCAGCCACAGGCAATCATACTCAATCACCTCATTAGTAAGGTTTCTGGAGACAGTGTCCACATTCTTTCAAGTATAGACATCCTTTCAAGTACAGTATATCACTGTAGTCATAACATTTAGAAAAACTTATTAAAACAGCAATACTGTGCCTCAAATCTTGCCCTGTGTTAAGGCTGCTATGTAATCATAAAATATAGCAGAGTGCATAGAAGTCTTCCCATACTTGAGATGGGGAAGTTGACAGCAGAATACACACTTCAAATGCCAAAGATTTGGTTTTCCTGGCATCTCCAGTTAAATGCAACAGGTAACGGGGGATGGAAAGACCTTTGTCTACCTGAGGCCCCTCTTTGTTCCACAATATGGATTTTGTGGTATATCCAGTAACAGTTTCCAAAACTGGTACTTCTTCTGGGAGAAGAAATTGAGTATGGCAGGGGTTGTTAACGTGAAAAGAAGGACAATTTTTATTAATGCTGTACTGTTACCAAGTTGCATAAACCCAGAGATCCCTTTATATTTGATCCTACATCCAGCCCTGAGATGCTATAATCTCAGATCTTAAAGGCAAAAGAAGTCTTCAAGATGAAGTTAAATCCAGTGCAGTCTTGCTGCTGTGGAAATTTTACTTGCAGTTACAGTGGAAAGTGAATACAAACATGCACTAGTATTTAGTAATGCATGCCTTTGTTAGCAGCACTCATGGCAGTGGAACCCTATGTTTTATGCAATTAGGGGAGGTGTGTAATTGAAAGTAGTGTGTCTCTCTAAATCCAAACCCTATTTTGGGTCCATGAGAGTCATCTCTACCAAAAGCCTGATAAATTTGTTGTTGTTGTTGTGTGCCTTATGGTAACCCTAAGGCAAACCTATCATGGAGTTTTCTGAAGGCTGAGAGTGTGTGAATGTCCCAAGATCACCCAGTGAGTTTTCATGGCCTGGGAGGATTCAAATCCTGGTCTCCAGAGTCATAGTCCAACACTCAAACCACTATGCCATGCTGGCTCCCTGATAAATTTACAGACCTCCAAAATACATTTAAATAAATCAGGCATTACACATGGTTTTATTCATTTCCTTGTACTGCCAGCCATAATAACTTAAAAGGTCATGGTGAGTTACAATATCTCTAAAATCATTTCTTAAAAACAACTCTAATATTACAACTAAAACTGATACATTTTCCCAACACACACACACCAGCCTAAATATTACACTGTTAGAGATCTTCCAAAAATATGAACCATCATTAAAAGTATCAAGCAGCTTGAGCTAGGTAGTATGCATGGAAGAGGAAATTTTAAATTTCCAAGGACATAATCCAGGATTTAAAAAGCCAAAGAAAAACCAGATCAAATCTAAATGTCGTTTGGGAATGCAAATTTGAGCAATGCAGAATTGTTGATTATTCTCCGGGTCTCACGTGTGCTCATTATCATTCACCTCATCAAGGTCTCAGTGTTTCCACATCTGTATTTGTTACACTTCTAGTAATATACAACAGATGGTTTCAATTTTTCCAGGGCCTTCTAAATGGAACATCAATTTCCAAAGATGGAACATGAGGCAGATGCACTGCAGCCACCAGAGGGAATTCCTTCACAGACCATTCATTTTAACTGACTTCAGTAAAAAACAAAAAATAGGTGCTAGGCCTACCTTCAGGTTACCATGTATCCAAAAGGAAAGGAGAAAGAATAGTTACCTTAATGCACAGAATCCAAGAAGAATCCACACTAAAAGCACTTCTCTACAAATAATAAACAGGGCTATCCTTGCCAATCTCCCATTACTATTATTATTATTATCATCATCATCATCATCATCATCTTTACACCCTACCTTTCGCTCATCGCTGGGAAGCAAGGTGGCTTCCAACTTAATTAGAAAAAAGTTAACAGTAAAACTGCTCCTTAGATGCCAATACTGACAAAGAGATCGATCACAGATTAGCAAAGGCATATAGTGCATTTGGAAGACTTCACAAAAGAGTCTGGAGCAATAAACACCTGAGGCAAAGGACAAAAATCAGTGTGTATAGAGCCATTGTACTGTCTATCCTCCTTTATGGATCTGAAACATGGGTCACCTATCGCCACCACCTACGACTCCTCGAGCGCTTTCATCAGCGCTGTCTACGCACAATCCTAAATATACACTGGACTGACGATGTGACGAATGTTGCTGTCCTTGAGCAAGCAGGGATCACCAGCATTGAGGCCATGATATAAAGAACACAGCTGCGCTGGGCAGGGCACGTTTCTAGGATGGAGGACCATCGCCTCCCAAAAATACTACTCTACGGTGAACTCACCACAGTTCAGCGTAAGAGGGGCGCTCCAAAAAAGCGATACAAAGACTCCCTGAAACAACATCTCAGGCTTGGCCAAATTGATCATCAACAGTGGTCCGCCTGGGCCTCACATCGGGAGGCATGGAGACGCACTATCCACAATGCTGCAGCCTTATTTGAGAACTCACACCGAACAAGTCTTGAAGAGAAACGACAACGCAGAAAGAATCACAACCCGGAAACATCAACCAAGGAGACCTTCTGCTGTGCATTCTGCAACCGGACTTGCTTATCTCGGATTGGCCTTTTTAGTCATCAGCGCGCTTGCAGAAAGCACGGGATGAGTCCTTCCTGAATCTTCGTTTGCAAAGAAAAGCCAGAGAGAGAGAGGGCCTTCCAGTACACTCTTGCCACTTGGCACCTCCACCATAGATGACAAAAACGTGTCCTCCAACTTCCCACACTTCCAACATTGTGTCTTACCCATGTTATACATTTTGTCCAGTTTAATAGGTGTTAAGTACCATTGAAAAAAACATTTTGTGATAATTCTCTTTCATTTTCACAGCCAGTGTAAATTTATGTGTAATCTCCCAAGATTTCTCCCATCTTTCCATTTCTATCACCTGGCCTAGATCCTTAGCCCATTGTATCATGGTTTCCTTTACTGTTTCATTTTCTAATTCTCTATCTAGCAACAATTTATAATATTTGGCTACATGATGCTCTTTTTTATCAAATATTATCTTATCAATTTCATTATGTTCAGGCTGAAAACCTTCTAGTTTTGAATCCATTCTATATCTTTCACATATTTGTCTATATAAAAAACAGCTTACATTATATCCTTCCTCATTCAGTTCTTCTCGAGATTTGATTAGAGTAGATATCTGAGTCACGTTTTTAAGAATCTGTTGATAGTTAAGCCAATTATAATTTGCTATTTTCAAAATTCCAAAAAAGGCTTCTTGAGATGAAACCCATAACGGGATTTTTTGGTAAAACTTTTTCCTCAAATCTTCCCAAACTTTAAGTATTGCCCTTCTAATATAATGGTGGGTAAAGATTTTATTATCCTTCTTTTTATTGTAAATTAGGTATGCATGCCAGCCATAAATTATATCATGTCCTTCTAGATCTAATAATTTTTTATCATCTAATCGTATCCATGGTTCCAACCACGTAAGGACATTAGCCTGGTAATGTTTTAGTAAATCTGGCAAGGCACATCCCCCTCTTTCTTTTCTATCTGTTAACAATTTATACTTAATTCTTGCTTTCTTATGCCCCCCCAAATATAATCAAGTAGTTCTTTTCTCCAAGTATTAAAGCATTTATTATTTATTATAATTGGCAACTTTTGGAAGAGACACATAAATTTAGGTAAGATCGTCATTTTTACAGATGCAATCCTTCCTAAAAAAGACAAATTCAATCTAGACCATCTAATTAAGTCTTTTTTTAATCTCTCTCCACATAGAACTGTAATTGTTTTCAAAGAGATCTGCATTTCTTTTGGTCAACCATATACCTAAATATTTGATTTTTTTCTCGATCTTAAACCCTGTTTTGTTCTTAATCAGTTTTTCTTCTTGTTCTTTCATATTTTTTGACGATACAACCGTCTTTTCCTTGTTTATTTTGAGACCTGATGTTACCGCAAAATCTTCAAGTATACTTTTAAATTCATCAAGCTGCTTCAACGGGTCTTCCAGTACCACCACCATGTCATCTGCAAATGCCATGATCTTAAATTCATTTCCTTTTATCCTAGTGCCTTCTAGTTTCTTATTTCTTCTAATATTTTTAAGTAAGGTTTCAATTACTATAATAAACAATAGTGGTAACAACGGACAACCTTGCCTGGTCCCTTTAGTAATCTTAATTTTCTCTGTTTTTTCTCCATTCACCAACACGTGAGCAATCTGTTCTTCATAAATCGAATCGATCTATGATCTAAACTTATGTCCCACATTCATTCTTTCTACGACCTTCTTCAAAATATCCATCTCACATTGTCAATTGCCTTTTCAGCATCTAAAAAAAATGCCATTTTCTTTTCATTAAACAACCCCTGGTTAATGGGGTGCAAGTGGTGGGATCCTTAGGTGAGAGTGATCATGTTCTCCTGGAGTTTGTTATACAATGGAAAGGAGAAGCCAGGCATAGTCAGGCACGCATTCTTGACTTTAGGAGAGCTGATTTCAATAAACTCAGGGAAATACTGGGGATGATCCCATGGTCAGGAATACTAAAAGAGAAGAGACCTCAAGACGGATGGGACTTTCTCAAAAAGGAGATACTGAAGGCACAATTTCAAACAGTACCATTGAGGAAGAAAAATGGGAGGTGTCTCAAGAAACCAGGATGGATGACTAAAGAACTTTCAATGGAGCTAAGTTTTAAACGGAACATGTATAGGAAATGGAAAAGGGGGGAAATCACCAAAGAAGAATTCAAACAGATAGTGAACACGTGTAGGAGTAAAGTCAGAAAAGCTAAAGCTCAGAATGAGCTCAGGCTTGCTAGGGAGGTTAAGAACAATGAAAAGGGGTTTTTGGGGTATGTCCGCAGCAAAAGGAGGAAGAAGGAAATGGTAGGGCCACTACGCGGAGAAGATGGCAAAATGCTAACAGGGGACAGAGAAAAGGCAGAATTACTCAACACCTTCTTTGCCTCAGTGTTTTCAGAAAAGGAAAAGGAGGACCAACCTGAGGATAAAAGAACAGAGGACACAATAGGGGAAATCCAGCTCAAAATAAGTAAAGAGGTAGTACCGGAATACCTTCTTAATCTAAATGAATTTAAATCTCCAGGAGCAGATGAACTACATCCAAGAGTATTAAAAGAGCTGGCAAATATAATCTCAGAGCCATTGGCAATAATCTTTGATAACTCCTGGAGAACAGGAGAAGTCCCAGCAGACTGGAGGAGGGCAAACGTTGTTCCCATCTTCAAAAAGGGGGGAAAAGAGGATCCGAACAATTATCGTCCAGTTAGTCTGACATCAATACCAGGGAAGATTCTAGAGCAGATCATTAAACAGAGAGTCTGTGAACATTTAGAAGGCAATGACATAATCACAAAAAGTCAACATGGGTTTCAGAGAAACAAGTCATGCCAGACTAATCTGATCTCTTTTTTTGATAAAGTTACCAGCTTGGTAGATGAAGGGAATGCTGTGGACATTGCATACCTTGATTTCAGTAAGGCCTTTGACAAGGTTCCCCATGACATTCTTGCAAACAAGCTTGTAAAATGTGGGCTAGACAAGTTAACTGTTCAATGGATTTGTAATTGGTTGACCGGCCGAACCCAAAGGGTGCTCAGCAGTGGCTCCTCTTCGTCTTGGAAAGACGTGACCAGTGGGGAGCCACAGGGTTCTGTCCTGGGCCCAGTGCTATTCAACATCTTTATCAATTATTTAGATGAGGGAATTAGGGGCATACTTATCAAATTTGCAGATGACACCAAATTGGGAGGAGTAGCTAATACCCTAGAGGACAGGATCAAAATTCAGAATGACCTGGATAGACTGGAGAGCTGGGCCAAAGCTAACAAAATGAAATTCAATATGGAGAAATGTAAAGTACTGCATTTAGGGCGGAAAAATGAAATGCATAAATATAGGATGGGAGAGACCTGGCTGAATGAGACTACGTGCGAAAGGGATCTAGGAGTCCTAGTAGACCACAAGTTGAACATGAGCCAACAGTGTGATGCGGCAGCTAAAAAGGCCAATGCGATTTTGGGCTGTATCAATAGAAGTATAGTGTCTAGATCAAGGGAAGTAATAGTGCCACTCTATTCTGCCTTGGTCAGACCTCACTTAGAATACTGTGCCCAGTTCTGGACACCACAATTCAGAAAGGATATTGACAAATTGGAGCGTGTCCAGAGAAGGGCAACTAAAATGGTGAAAGGTCTGGAAACGATGCCTTATGAGGAGAGACTTAGGGAGCTGGGTATGTTTAGCCTGGAAAAAAGACGGTTAAGAGGCGATATGATAGCCCTGTTTAAGTATTTGAAGGGATGTCACGCTGAGGATGGAGCAGGCTTGTTTTCTGCTGCTCCAGAGACTGGAACACGGAGCAATGGGTGCAAGCTCCAGTAACAGAGATTCCACCTCAACATGAGGAGGAACTTTTTGACAGTAAGAGCTGTTCGGCAGTGGAACACACTCCCTCGGAGCGTGGTGGGGTCTCCTTCCTTGGAGGTCTTTAAACAGAGGCTGGATGGCCATCTGTCGAGGATGCTTTGATCAAGATTTCCTGTGTGGCAGGGGGGGTTGGACTGGATGGCCCTCGTGGTCTCTTCCAACTCTGCAATTCTATGATTCTATGATTCTATGTTTATCATAATACTCTAGTAAATCTAGCACTGTTCTTATATTTGTTCTCATATATCTTCTTGGAAGGAAACCATTTTGATCCGTATGAATTATTTGACTCAAAATATTTTTAAGTCTATTAGCAAGAATAGACATAAAAATCTTGTAGTCCGTATTTAACAATGAAACACGTCTATAATTTGCTGGATCTTTTCTATCTTTCCCTTCTTTTAGTATTATCATGATATTGCTTTCCTTCCAAGAATCAGGTATGCCCTTGTTTTTAATGGCGTTAAATGTTTTTTGAAGAGGAATCAGTAGCTCATCCTTTAACTCTTTATAGTACCTTGGTGTAAAACCATCTGTTCCAGGAGCTTTGTCTAGTTTCAGTTTCATTATTGCTTCATTTGCTTCCATCATTGTAATATCTTTATCTAATGTTTCTTTCTGAGTTTCAGTTAGTTTTATTACTTCCTGTTTATCAAGATGTTTTTTAACCAAATCTTCCATATTTTTATGTGGTTGGACTTTATAGAGTACTTTATAGAATTCTTGAAAACTTTCTTTTATTTGACTCTGTTCCTTCGTAATTTTCCCTTTATAATTAATTTCTGTTATAATTTTATTTTCCCTATGCTTTTTCAATTTATAGGCCAGCCACTTCCCTGGCTTATTAGCCTGTTCAAAGTGTTTTTGCTTGACCATTTTCATAGATTTCTCTACCTCTGATATATTTTGTGATTGCATTTCCTTTTTCAGCAGTTCCAATTTCATCTCAACTTCTTTATTACTTGGATTTTGGTCAAGTTGTCTTTCTGTCATTAATAATTCCTGTAAAAGTTGCTGAGTTTTCTCTCTCTGTTGTCTCTTCTTCTCACATGCCTTTTTTATAAAATATCCCCTCATTACTGCCTTACTGGCTTCCCAGACTATAATTTTCTTAACTTCATCCGATGAGTTTTCCTCAAAGTACTGTTTCAAAGTATTCCTTGCCTCTTCAATACTTAACTCCTCTTTCAGCAATTCATCATTCAATCTCCATTGTATCCCTTTTTTCTCCTCAGTTACTGTAAGCAAGATGGCGTTATGGTCTGATACCCATCTCGGTTCAATTTCCATAGATTTAATCATTGGTGTTATCATTTTAGTTACTAAAAACATATCTATTCTAGAGAGTGACTTATGGGCATCAGAAGAAAAGGTAAAACCTTTCTCCCCTCTATGCTTCCACCTCCAAACATCAATCAATTCCAATTCTTCTTTTAATTAAAAAAAAAGATTTAGGTAATTTTCCTTGATTCTTCCTTATAACCTTATCTGATTTCCTATCATTTCCTGGATCTAACACCCCATTCCAATCTCCTAGCAGGACCAAGTTTTCAAAAGTTAGATCACACTCTAATATTTGTTTTCAGCTTATTGAAAAACTTTTCTTGGGCCTGTATTGGAGTATATACTCCTATTATCAACAGTTTTATTCCCTTAATTTTCGTTTCAATCCCCACATATGATCCTTCTTCATCTATCAACACCAATTTAGCTTGTAGTCTCCTGTTCACAAACATAACTACCCCTTTCTTCTTTTTGTCATTAGCTGATATAAAACTTTGTCCCAATCTGGGATTTTTCAGTAATTTCTCATCTTTTTTCCTAATCCGTGTCTTTTGGAGACATATGATGTCCATTCTTGATTTTTCTAAATAATGAAAAATTTGTTTTCTTTTATATTCCGTGTTTGAACCTTTTATATTCCAAGAAAATATTTTTATATCCATTTTATTTTATTTATATAGTTATTATTTATATACTTGTCTTTAATTTTCTCTTTCTTCTGTTTCCTCTTCTTCCTCTTCACCTTCTCCTCTCTCTTGTATTATCTCGTCTTCCGAGTTAACCCCTCCAACTTCTTCTTCACTCTCCTCAGTTGATTTTGTCATACTCTCCTTATCTTCTTCCTCTTCCCCTTCTGTTTCATCCTTATTTCTATCTAAATCTCTCTTTTTTCTTTGTTCTTTCTCCTCTATTTGCAGTTTTTGTTCTCCCTCTTTTATTAACTCCTTCTGTTTTTTAATTTTTGCCTTCTTATCCTTTAATAGTTTTTTTGAAAAATCTTTAGCTTTCTCTACTGAATTAATTCTGTATTTTTTATGTTGATACATAAAACATACTCCTATTCTCTCCCAATGATAATTAATTTTGTTCTCCATCAATAGTCGTGTAAGGAATTTATATTCTTGCCTTTTTTAAAAAAAAAAATCAGGTGGGATATCCTTAAATATTTTCAGTTCTGCTCCCTCTATGTTTAAATTCTCATTGTAGCTTTTTTGAATGAATTGTTCTCTTAAGTTAGTTTTTGTAAAGCATACCGCAATGTCCCTTGGGACTTTCCTTTCTCTAGCAATAATCAAATTAATTCTGAAAATTTTGTCAATTTGCAAATCAAGCCTTTCCTCATTTGTTTCAATAAATTTTGCCATTGGGGATAACAATCATTCCAATAGATCTTCATTGTCTTTTTCCGGTAATCCCCTAATTTTTAAACACTTTTCTCTATGCCTCAAATCATTAATTAACAATAACTTTTTCTCATTTTCTTGTTCTAAAGTTAATAGTTTTGTTGTTTCCTCCAATATCTGTGTCTTTGTCTTTATATTTTGTACCTCTTTTTTCACTAAGTTAATATCTTCTGTCAATTTGCTTAATTTTTTCCCAAAATTCGCCATTTCCTTTTTTAGATCACCTTTCATCTCAGCCCTTATCTCTTTCATTTCCTCTCTTATTTCCTGTCTCATTTTTTTCATTTCTTTCCTTAATTCTTCCAAAATTACTGAACTTAATTCTGTTGATTTAGTAGTTCCTTCTATCGATGGCCTTCTTTGCAGTACCAGCTGAGTTTGTTGTGTTTATGCCTGCATGTGTCTTCTAGTACCTGTTGCCATTTTTATTTTACAAATAATAAGATTATAATTTTAATTAATCCCCAAGTAATTGTATCAGGTTCTACAGGAGATTATTAGGGTTTAGTTTATAACTATCAATTTCTTTCACTCCCCACAGAAATCACTTTCCCTTTTCCCCTTTTTTTCACATTTCTTTATTGTTATTATTATTTATTTATTTATATACCTTTCTTTTACCTTTTAGATCTTCTACCCTCCCGCTTTCTCTCACCCATTTCCTGTTCCACCTTTATTTACTCATAATACTATATATGTTTACAAATAAACTCAATAAATTTTTCAGAAATTCTTTAGTAATTCTATTGTTGCCTTCTTTCTCCTGTCTAATTATTGCCCCAGAAAGGAAATCCAATTTTCCCTATATCTCGAATTCAAAATTTGTACCATGCAGATAGAGTATATTCCTATTATTATTATATTCCACTTGTATTAACAATCTTGCATCCCTCCCTCACCAATACAATATCATTTGCAGTATTTTCGGTATTATAGGCTTACAATATTACCATATTAAACAATACCAAATCTATTGTCTCATAAGACACATCAAACCAAAATCAAACCTTTAGGCTTTTTCAAACTTGCCACTCAAATTCCAACCTTAACCTCTACAGCTAATATCAATAGTTGTCCTTTCACCTTTCTTCAAATTCAACCTTTTACTTCTTCCCTTCTTTATTCTATAGGGGTTAAGTATTTAAATTTTCACAATTTTACATCTACAGACCAGTTCTTACAACACAATCTCTCACAGCTCTGTCGTTCTTTCTTTCCCTTCCTCTTACTTCCCACCAGATTTTTACTCCACCCCAGGTATTTCTGTTTGCGTTGTCAGCCCTCTGTCGGTCTTCTTTATTTTTCCTCTTCCTTTTATTCCCCACTGCTTTTATCTCAAAGCCAGATCTTATAACTCTCTCTCTTAGTCCTCCGTTGTTCTCTCTTTCTCTTCTTCTTACACCCCAATTAATTTTACTCCACACTAGTTCCAGTTCCACACCAGTTCCAATAACGTAGTTTCTCAACTTTTTCGCTGTTGTTTTTGCTTCCCCTTTCTTTAACTCCAATCCAGCTCTTTAACTCAGCTCAGCCCAGCTCTCACCAATTCTTACAGTTCACTCTCTCCGCCCTCTATCAGCTTTGGTTTTTCTCAGCTCCCAAACACAGCCGCTTATCCTCCGTTCTTCTTCCTCTAGAGTATGTATTTCCCCTTTTTTCTCACCTCGTCACACCTTTACTTTATCTCAAATTAAATCTTTTTCTCTGTCCCAAAAATAATAGTCCATCAGAAACAACTCAATAAACTATTTGAACTCAGTCCTTTAGCTTTCTCCAGCTCTTCAAATAAAATGTTAAAATAAAACGTGGGTGTTGCTCTGGTTGCTTGCCTGCAACCTATCTGGGTCCTGCTCGTCCCGGTTTCTTCGGTCCCTTCAGCCTTTACACCCTCTGTAAATTGTGTCTCTTGCGAAACACAACCCAAAGGGTCAGGCAGGACCCCCGACGAACCTCGCCCCAACCCCTTACCGGGGGTTGGAGGACCTTGTTAGCTGTTTCAAGGTCTTTTCGAAACCCAGATAGCAGCTGGAGCGAGAGCCCTTCTCTCCTTCTGCCGCTCGCTACGCCGTCATGCCGGAAGTCTCCACAATATCGTCCCAGAGGGTCCGCAAAGGCTTGAGGGCTATTCAGCTCACATGACAGGAGCCAAGGCAAAGGCTGGCTGGCTTGACCTGCGCATTGCTGTTCAATCCACTCCATCCACAAATTTTCAGGAAGAAGCTGGAGAAAGGTCTTCCCTTCCCTCCAGTGCCTCTGAGGGAAAGGTTGATGTATGGTGTAATTATATTATTGTTGCTGTGGTTGTTGTTTTAAATCTTAAGTCTTGGGGGTCCACAGCAATAAAAAATATTTAAAGGGGGTCCCTGGTAAAGAAAAGGTTAAGAGTCACTGGTCTGGAGGGATCTCAGTGCAGGCAGAGGCCACTCCCCTTCTTGGCCATGTGAGGACTAGGGACAAAGGGCAATTAAAAACAGGTAATAAAATATCAACTCCATTAGCAACAGAAAAATAATTTCCCTTGAGAACCAGACCATGTTTCTTTACAAAATTTACCCCAAAACTGACCTACAGTATTGTCTCTCTTAAGATACCTGGACAATAATAAAAACATTTCCCCAAATTTCAGCTATTTACTATTTATAAAGGAGCTGAGGGGAAATCCCAAGTCAATCTCATGTTAGGATGTAACACAAAGAAACCAGGTGGGGGAAACCTGATCTGGGGAAGGGCCCAAGTAGAATTTAACGGGGTAGGTGGGTGGGTTGGTTTTGAACCAAACAGATGATATGTAGCTCTTGCCTCTTATATAGCAACAGAGATACCCATGGACCATAGGTAGCACAGAAAAAGGGTTAAAACAAGAAGACATTGTTATTGACATGATGGCCTCTGGCATTAATTGCAATATGGGACAGTAGAACATGCCAAGACTACAGCCTGACTTCGTTGACTTAAACCAATTGATTTTGTTTTGCCTTCTTGGTTTTCCTTCTGGAAGTGTATACACAGCTCAAGGAGGAATCAATATGTATATGGAGGTATGTGAGTCTTCATGGTGAAAACACGCAATGCAATCAAGAGGGGAAAGAATCAAAGCTCCTTCATTCTATATCCACAGCCCTCAGCTAGAGGTTAATTCTGCTTAAACCACAAAATAAATCCCAGGTTCAGACTCACTACAGAATATGAAATACAAAAGGAGTTTCTTGATGGCTCTAATCACAAACTCATTTCTCCAGCCACTGCTG
Organism: Gambelia wislizenii; assembly: GCA_030847615.1. Taxonomy (NCBI): domain Eukaryota; kingdom Metazoa; phylum Chordata; class Lepidosauria; order Squamata; family Crotaphytidae; genus Gambelia; species Gambelia wislizenii. Next base: position 5,823,877 of record JAUMIR010000012.1, read on the forward strand.
TCCATGCTTAATTAGGGTGAAGTATGTTAATGATAGGACGGCATAGCCCAGAGACGTCTTCAGTTGCTATATTAATTGCATTCAGAGAAAGAAGCATGAATTGTGCTTATACAAGCTAATTAGTATGGGTTTGCTAATTAATACTGGAAAGTCAAACTGCCTTTGTCTTGTCAACTGCAATTAGCTGAAGCTGTTTAAATTTCTCTCTCTTTTCTCCCCAAGTAGTAAACTGACTTTTAGCAGAGACGTAATTGAATCATGAGCTGGAATACACTGTGTCAGTTAGCTTTGCAGGTCTATTACCCTTTGATACAGTAGTTTTGGACTACGCGAGTTGCAATGTCATTGGTAACAAATGCTGCCAAGCCTTCTGGCATCCCTGGTGGCAATCCTGTTTTGCCTGGCACTACCTGCTAGTCATTCATTACTCCACATTATCCTCCTTGTGCAATAAAGGCACACAAGCTTTGATCATAAACAGTAACAGGTTATTTAGTAAGTATGAAAGAACACTAAAAGTAAAAGGCAAGTATGCAAAGGTTTCAGACCTCAAAATAATAGGCAATTGGTTACATCAATCAATTAAAAAACTTTCTTTAAAGCATCCCCAGTTAATCAGGAAATTAAAATCAAAATTCAACCATGTGTTTTGGTGTCCAATGCTAATGGAAAGACCTTTTCCGTAGAATCTCCCTCCCCTTTGGCACAAGATTTTAGGTCACACAGTGGGCTACAGAAGGAAGGGAAGATTGAGAAGTCTGGGAGAAACAGCAAGATTCAGTAGAATTACACCATTAGAACCTGACCTCATTTGATAAGTTTAGCATTTGGAATTTAAGAACTAAACACAGAGATGTACAGTATAAGTGGACAAATATCATGTTATAAGATGCATTCTGTCTTCACAGCTTTACAAGAGGGAAAACCTGTTCAAAAATGACAGTTGTTACATATACATGCACCATCTATGAAAGACTAGATGATCTTGGTTTTTTTGACAAAACTACTGCTTAAGTAAAGTGCTAATTTTAGCATATTGACAGATTAAAACTAATTTGACTAATCAAAATATATTTCTGAGTGACAGCCCTATTTATAATAGATTTATATAACAAAAGAAGGGGTTGCCATTCCAACATGCCATTAGCAAAGTATGTGCCTTGCATGTAGGACATCCCAGATTCCATTAAAGTATCTCAGGTAGATGGGGATCTTTGCTCACAATGCTGTATCTGTTTCTGTCAGGTGCTGGTACAAGCAGCTTGTCTGCCATGAGAATGTATGGTGTAGAAATGATGGGATGTGTAATATTATAGTTTGTCTTGGGGAACATATACCCAGCCTGCCTGTTACTGCATTCCTGTTTGAGTATCTAGTGCTGGAATACTCAAGGTGAGTGAGGTAGGAAAACAGTGGGTAGAAATGAAAGTAAGTTAGCCTGAAAAAGTAGAATGTTTTTGCTTAGTTAACAAATGAGATTGTATCCTGCAAAAAATCTTGAAATTGTTATTCCTTAAATGTATTGAACTAACGAGGACTGGTCAGTCTTGACAATGAAAGTTAGTAGATAATATTTGCTGCACTTTAATAAAGTTTTGCTGAGTTAATGCTGAAAGCCTGGATTTCTAAACTGCTAGAACAAAGCAGATGACAGTTTCATAGCCCAGCAACAGCTTCTAACAAGGGTGGATAGAAAGGTACTGGTTCACTCTGTCTGTAGGACATTCTCCCAGCCCTTAGATGGTGGAGCACACAAGAGTATAGGACTGAGAACAAAATCAAGACCACTACTTCAGCCATAGACCTTGCCATGTGGTTTTAGAAATGCTGCCATTTCTTAAATGTCACTCCTGGCATTGTTTTAGCAAATTCTGGGCTTATTTTGGGGGACTGGGTTTTCAATGTATGCGGGAGTCTTGAGAGGGTTATGGGAACCAAGTTCTGTAGTATTTTTAAGGCAGGGGGGATTAAAAATCAAACCTGGGGGAAAGTGTCTGGAGACTTCAGAGAGGGTCTTCAGGGACCACAGAATCAGGCTCCACAGGCCACACATCCACAATAATAATTTTGGGGTACTGCTGAAGGGATGAAATAGGGTTTGCTGCTCAAAGCTTCTTGAAGAAAGAGTGGGCTACACTGTGGGATAAAACAGGCATAGATGTTACCGCCTCCTCCCTGTTGACATAAACTTAAAAGGTTCCTTAGGTCAATATCAGACTTGATTAGCTATTGGGCAAAGCAGAGCACTCACTGTAGCAAAAGTATTTTAAAAAGATTCCTGCAGAGTGCAGACCTGCTTAACACACATACACATACACACCAATAAACTGTAATGAAAGAAAGAGAAAGAGAGGAAAGAGGAACAGTAACAGTACGCCTAGACTATAGATTTTCCTTGGGGTTTTTTTCTGGGCTGTGAGGCCGTGTTCTGGAAGAGTTTACTTCCAGCAAACTCTTCCAGAACATGGCCTCACAGCCTGGAAAAAAACCCAAGGAAAATCTATGGATGCCAGCCGTGAAAGCCTTCAACTTCAAATATTTCTAGACTGTCAAAGTACTTGGTAATAACTGTTGTTTCTTCAGAATAAGGATGGCCATGATAAGAGATGAGCAGGGTGCATCAACTTTGGCTCTATTTGATGGCATCAGCTTCCATCAAAGCATTTAGATGAGTACCAGCATAACTGTGGATCTAGAAAATGACTTAGGGCAGCATTCATGTATATACTTCCCAATTCCTAACTCAAGTCCACTCATGACATAAAGCCAGTTAGATCTCAGACCCAAATAAACATCACAAGAGCCAATTTTCTTAAAGTGAGAGTGAAACCTTCTCCATGGCCAATGTACAGATGTTACTCCCAGAGCTATTTATCCCACAGAGCAGCCCAAAGATCTAGCGAGTCATGTGATAATAACACCTGACAAGTGTTTTTGCCATTCTGCAGACAGTCATGGTGTTAAGCCCACACACACAGAGTGATTGGTAGAAAAGCAATACCAACATCTGTCAGCACACTGGTTAAGGAGCAGCATTTTTCATACCTTTTCAGCCACACAAGCTTAGCATCAAAATAACAAGGACTCAATCACAGAGAAATAATGGAGAGAAGGTGTTGAAAAGAGATTGGAGGGGATGGAGCAGTGGAAGACCAAAAGTCCCAAGATATCCAAAATCAGTGAAATAAGTGTTATAACCTAAACTAAATTTGAAAAGGCCAGTTGGGTTTAAGCACAAAATAGCTGAAGCAGGTCTGATGAGGGCTGTGTGCTTCCTTGACATGGGCTCATCTATTGCCACAAATCCTTGAGGCCCTCAAGTGGCCTGCCAGGAGAATGGCAGCATACAAGCAGAAAACATTTTCGTTTTCTTGTTTATACAGGCAAGAATGATGCATTGGGGAGAAAGAAACAGCTATAAAATGAACTGCCACTACAGAAAAGCAGGTTAGGCCATGTCTCTCTCAGGAAAATAGCAAGGAACTGGGCCATCAAGATTTAGGTTTATGGTAAGTGATAAACCACCTTTCTGTGTTCTTTGATAGTTTATCTTCCACCCCTCAACTCGGTGCAATTTATTCACATGTGAGAGGATCACTCAGCATGGAAGAGATTTCAAGTGAACATTCTGCACACTTCTCACTAGCAGCATAGGCATGTCAAAGCGTAACTGAGTCTCCAAGCTGAAAGAGTTAATTTGTTTTTAATGTTTATAAAAGCAACCTTAAGAATGATGACAATTTGCTATCAGGCATTTGCCATGCAGAGGTCTCAGAGTAGATCCTTTCCCATCTGGGATCAGGCCAGAAAGAGACTGAACACCTTGTTGAACAATATACACTGGGAACTGGATATTGGGGATGCATTTCTCTTGAGTCTGATGTACTTTTCAGCACCCTTCAGTCCCATCAACCATGATACCTTTCTGAGGTGTTTCGCTGATATGTAACTTGGGGCTCCATGTTGTGGTGGTTCCAGTTTAATCCATTTGAACAGCGTCAGAAGGTGATGATGGAGGATTATTGTTCAGGTCCTTTCCCTTGTACTACTGGGTTCCTTGGGACTCTATTTTATTGTGTATGCACTTGAACGTTTAAACAAGTCATAGAATCATAGAGTTGGAAGAGAACTCAAGGGCCATCCAGTCCAACTCCCTGCCATGCAGGAATACACAATCAAATCATTCCAGACAGATGGCCATCCAGCCTCTGTTTAAAAAACCCCAAAGAAGGAGACTCCATCACACTACCAGGCAGCATATTTTACTTATGAACAGCTCTTACTAATGTTTAGGTGGAATCTCTTCTCCTGTAATTTGAACCCACTGCTCTGTGTACTAGGTTGGAAGATAACATCCAGGGTATGAGGGTTCAGTCCCATGAATATCCAATCAAACTCAGCTCTCTCTTTTTTTAGGAAATGCCAAGTAAGCTGTAGACAAAAGGTGGGAATTACGCATCCCTCCAGAAGTTGTTGAACTGCTACTCCCAGCATTCTTCACTATTGGCTATGCTGGCTAGAGCTGTTAGGAACTGCAGTCCAACACCACTTAGAGAGCCACACAATTCCCAAACCTACTCAAGACATTCTCAATGTGGTGATAGACAGAATGAGGGGCAAGCAAGCTGAAACCTAGTCTAGGTAAGTCAGGAGCACTGTTGGCTAGCAGGAAAGTAAATCTACAACTAGGAGTCCAGTCCAGTCTGTTCTGGACTGAACTGCATTCCTAAAAGGATAAGACTTACAGTTGGGGAACTCTAATTCCTTTTGGCTTTTCATGGTTTTTAATGCATATGATTAAAGGTTTTAACTCTGCCACTTTTAATTTTAAGGACTTAAGTTTTAATTTTTATTTTATGATGCCTTGTTTGATTTTGTTCAGTTCCGTAAACTGCTTTAGAGGCCTTGTTAGGACCCTAAAGCAGTATAATATGCTCTTATATATGAATAAATAATGCTTGAACAAATCCAGCTATTAAAAAAAGACAGAAAGAAAGAATAAATTAAGAAAAAGACCACAATGTTGTACAGCCGAATCTTAACCAAATGAAGTGATCACAACCATTTCAACATCTCAAAAAAAATCCATTTTAGCATTAGATCAAGCTGTAGCAAATCCTTAAGGAAAGACGATCCATTGCACAGCTTGACACAGCTGGCAGGTTTTCCTTATAGAAGGCCCAGTATTGGAACTGCAAAACAGTTACAACCCGGCTGAAAAACCTTGGCATGTATGTGGCAGTTCATTATGGAAATCACAAGGGTGCTGGCAACTAAAATAAAAATGCATTAATAGAGCTGTCCAAGGATGCTTGAAAACAGGACAGACAGGAATAAGCATAGGTTGGACTGAAAAGTAAAGGATTTGGAAAGGAGAGATACACTACCCTTGAGAAGTAACCGGTACTTTCTCAAAGACAAAGTAGCTATATGAGACAGCCTCTCTGAAGGAATTGTATTTGCTATAGATATACACTCTGGGATGATCTTCAAAGGACCGTGTAGTAACTACACTTTTATATTTATGTGGTCAATGGCAAAATTCATTGTCCACAACTTTTATACCACTATGGATGTCAGCATGGCTCTTAGAGAGCCAATAATTGAGGTAGCATAGAATGTCCTGTACAAGTAGAAGATCCAAGTTCAACACCTGATATCTATTAAGAGCAAGTGCTGGCAAACACCGGGGAGTCTCTGTCAGTCAACCAAATTTGGGATAGTCACCCCGATAAATCTAACAGCTATGTCAGGTTGGAGTCCTGGATGGCTACACTGAAATTAATGCTCTGCAATCCAGGATCCCTCAAAGTCAGATGCTGGAGCCAGGAGGTTGAGCCACAAGTGCAGCTGGCAGAAGGTCCCACTGTGAGAACAAGAGAAGGGAAAAGAGGCCAGGCGTTTCATATTTATATGAAGCCTGGTCAATCCAGGTGCTTCATCTTGCCTCACAATCAGATAAAGTAATGGTGCATATTGCTAATCTCTCTTTATCAGGAAATAGCCTAAAGTAGGCTCTGGACTCCATCTTTTGAGGTCATGTGGTGCCCAACTGCATCCCCAGAGTTCCTGAAAGTAGCTCTGCCTGTAGTTGTACTTATCCAGGAAAGAGAACCTTTTGAGACTTTAGCAATATGTGACTGCTCCATATAAATGACTAGACGGCAAGTGGTTTCCTCAAATGGCATTTAACCAGGAACAGGGACGCTCCAAAAAAGTGATACAAAGACTCCCTGAAACAACATCTCAGGCTCGGCCAAATTGATCACCAACAGTGGTCCGCCCTGGCCTCACATCGGGAGGCATGGAGACGCACTATCCACAATGCTGCAGCCTTATTTGAGAACTCATGCCGAACAAGTCTTGAAGAGAAACGACAACACAGAAAGAATCACAACCCAAAAACATCACCCAAGGAGACCTTCTGCTGTGCTTTTTGCAACTGGACTTATTTATCTCGGATTGGCCTTTTTAGTCATCAGCGCGCTTGCAGAAAGCGCGGGATGAGTCCTTCCTGAATCTTCGTTTGCGAAGAAAAGCCAGAGAGATTTAACCAGGAACCACCGTGTACATTTCTTTCAGTGACAGCTTGCCCCACATGTTTCTTTTGCTTCCGTGAATACAAACATATTCCCATAAACCTTTTAAAGCTCATGCTATTTGTTTTGTGCTTTTTAGATTTGCTTAAGCTGTAATGTTCTGACTGTGAAGCCTTGTAACCTCCTCATTTGCAGGTCTTGAACTGCCAAAAACTGAACTGTAAGTTATGGATGAATATAAAGAAAGGTACAGAAAAACAAATTACAGCATTGTTTGTTAAACCTCAACCACCCATAGCCAAGTTCCTCTAGCCAATGGATATGTGTAAGTCACTGAAGGGGATAAAAGAAGCTGAGCTGAGGAACAGAGGGGAAGAAAGAGAGAAAATTGTTACAGAAACCAGTTTGCAGAAAATTTTGCATAATCACACCAGCAAACCTCTTTTAACAGCTTTGATAAATAAGTAGCTACCTCACGAAAACATCTGACAGTATACAAAGGGCTGTGTTTCTGTTCATAGTCATAGTCATCAGCAGATTCACAATTTAATTTTGAATATGACAAGCCTATTTTCCCACTTTAATACTTCAACATTTAATCATGGTTATCAAAGCTGTGAACAACGTGCCATGAAATGTGCAAATTTTAAAGCCAATAAATAAGTACTCCTTTACTGGATATTAAATGCAGCCCTCAAGCTCTTCTCTAAGACAGCATGTAGAAAAAGAAAAGCAGAGGTTTTCCAGAGAGTGGCACTGCATAATGCATCTCAGCATACTTCAGTGATTTCAAGTATAAGACCCAGGGTGTCTTTGGACAAGCTGAAAAGTCAAAGCATAGGTAGCAAGCTTCCTCTTACCACATCTCCACACCTCAACTAAAGCTAGGAGATGTTCATATCTCTGGTGATATGTGGATACTCAGGTGATACATTAATACTCTCTACACATCCCCAAGCAAGAAGAGAATATAAGTCTCAGGGATTTATATCAGCCAACAGAATTGTTACAAATAAAAGCTCAAGGCACTGACAAGATTGGTTTCCAGCTTGTGTAAAGCAAACTTTAGGAGAGTGGAAGCTATGGTAGGTACACTGGTTTTCAAGACTGTCCAACTTTCTCCATGGTGATGGGCTTTTGGCAAGGAAAATCCTGTATTTTAGTGGGTGGGCATAGTTAAAAAGTATAATTCGCACACTATAGAATTAAACAAATTACCCCATCCCTAACACTTACCATGGATGCTCTTTTTTTCTGGTTTCCTGCTTCTTCCAAAGTCTGGGACAATTGAGCCTTCAAGACAGGAAAGAAAGAAAGAACATTCAGCAAAATAGAGCAAACAAAAGCAAAGCAAAATGAGAGGGGAAGAATCAATATTAATTTAGCAAGATATGTAAATAGAAAGTTCCTGGTTCAAATGTCACCTCAGTCTGATTAGGAATTACACAACTATTATAAAGGGGGAAAGATCACAAGGTGAAAACATTCTCAAATGATCCAATATAAACCATACCTTGAGAAACATGGGGATTTGAGGGTGAGGAGCAATGACAGAGAGGTCACATTGTAGTAATACTTCCCTGTACACGATGACAATTACTTAATCCCCAGGTTCTCTCACAGAAAGGGGAACATGGAAGAATGTTTCTGAGGCTGATAAACACTTGCTGCAAAATAACTTCAGAAAGCATTGGGAAAGAAGACTTCTTAAATGAAGTACCATGGAGGGAGGTTGGATGGGAGAAGAACTGGGGCATCACAAGGCATTATTTTCTCCAGACGTGGGAACACTGTTGTAAATCTTGTCAAACATATTTGGGAGCTTAAAAAAAAAAAGCACAAAAGAATCTTTGTGGAAAGCCTTGGCTAGAAGGTTCTCCGAAAAAGGAATTCCAGACTAAACTGGAATTCTATCTTTGTTTTGAAAGAAACAGCATGTAAACATACTTTTCTTATTTTCCCATCTTCTCTTCTTTGTCATGATATCATGCTAGAGACCAATAATCTTCCCTGCAGCTCCACACAGAGAGGTTTACAGAATAATCTCAGATGATGACACAGAAGCTCATTTAAACCAACCTAAACATACCCAATGAGAATGGAAGCCTTTCATACAAATTAATTCATGTCATTGCAGGCAGTTATTCATTAAAGCTCACCAGGGTCTTTAGAACAACATCCCTATACTGCATGAAATGATCTTTTCAATCACACTATCCAAAACAGAGGTGAACAGCAAGTGATTCACTACAAAGAAGTGGTGCCAGTGGAGGAGTGCAGAGAAAACCATAAAGGCACAAAAGCTAATCACACTGAAATGGAACAAAATAAAAATTACTGTCTCAGGAGCTTAAAACAAACTGTGCCATTCTTCTTTCCAAACAAATATTGCAATTATGAGTTTGCCTCAGCAAACTGGGTTCAGTAGGAGCTATCACCAAGTTACAAAACCTGGCTGTGCACACCCTGTAATCATATCAGATTATTAATGTATGGGGTGCTCAAACTGAATGTATGTGATTCTGATATAAACTCAATATCTGATGTGAAAACATGGAATCATGCTCATTTAACACAACAGGGTAGGCCTATCCTGTGCCAAGGACAGAGAGCAGAGGGTGAGCAAGAGGAGGCCCATAATAAAATTACTGCTAAGTTTGCAGCTGAAACATCAGCAGGCTATGTGTAAATACAGTGGTACCTGGAAACAAATTTTCCTCCAATATATAGTCAAGCTGAAGAGGAGAGACTTAGGGAACTGGGTATGTTTAGCCTGGAAAAAAGAAGGTTAAGAGGCGATATGATAGCCCTGTTTAATTATTTGAAGGGGTGTCACGCTGAGGATGGAGCAGGCTTGTTTTCTGCTGCTCCAGAGACTGGAACACGGAGCAATGGGTGCAAGCTCCAGGAAAAGAGATTCCACCTAAACATTAGGAGGAACTTTTTGATAGTAAGTGCTGTTCAGCAGAGGAACACACTCCCTCGGAGCATGGTGGGGTCTCCTTCCTTGGAGGTCTTTAAACAGAGGCTGGATTGCCATCTGTCGGGGATGCTTTGATCAAGATTTCTGCGTGGCAGGGAGTTGGACTGGATGGCCCCCGTGGTCTCTTCCAACTCTACAATTCTATGATTCTATGAATTACATCAGTAGGTTGGAGTCAACATTCAGACACAAAGAGGAAGATTAGAAGTTTACTTGGCAACTATGATCACAAAGTTCTGCACAGGCAGGGACTGCTTTTATCTTAGTATCAAATCAAAACAAGAAAAAAGAAAAAGAAAAAAAGTAATTCTCTGATATCTGAAAAAAACCAATCTGAATAGGCCACATTGAGCACCAGCTCGGTTCTCATGCTATTCTCACATTTGCAACCTCCTTTCTACTTTAACCCATGTCTACTTTGGCTATTAATCTGAATCCAATGACTGCTGAAGATGGACGAGAATATAGTTTCAGGGTTTTTTTTTAATAAGAATTTACTATAATGCAAATACAGAAGAAAATAAAGCTAACAGATCTACTCACCTGGTATTTTTGTTTCAGGTCATTTTTAAATCCAAATTTTGAATGCAGGTGAATGAAAACTGTAATTTTTTCCCAACCCAACCCTTACTTGGGTTATAAATGTAAGAACAACATAACAATACATTTTGCCAAAAAATATTTATGTTGTCATACCCTTCAGGAAGCAGTAGCATTTTTAAGTAGCAATTTCAGAGCAAAATAGCATAGCAATAGCAATAGCATTTATATTTCTATACCTCTTACCAGTGTCGAAATACTCCCTAAGCAGTTTACAATGTGTGTTAGCTAATTGCCTCCACAAGCCGGGTACTCATTTTACTGATCTACAGAAGGATGGAAGGCTGAGTCAACTTTGGAGCCCTGTAGGATGGAACTCACAACATTGTGGCTGCAGTACTGGCATTTAACCACTGCGCCACCAGGGCTCCCTGATGCCTTTAAAACAGGCCTGCATGCACAACGTATGGCCTGTGGGCCACATGTAGCCCAGCAAAGGATTTTGTGTGGCCCACGAAGAGAGGGTATAAACTGGCACATTTTAATTTTCTCCCCCACAACTAATCACTCTTCTCCATCCTTCCTCCTGGTTCATGAGGTGAAGGCTGGTGGGGCGGGGGATAAATTTCCTGCCTGTTCTGGTGCCACCAGTTAGGTTCTAATTGTTTGACAGTGGCCACCAATCTTACTATTGGAAAAAACAACCCCAAAGCAGCAAATTAAAAAGAAAGAAAGCAAAGCCGGTGCAAATGCAGAGCAACTTGCCTGGATGCACCTGCTCATCCCCACACTGGTGGGTGAGAAGGTGTGGCCGGGTCAAGACACTGGAGGTGCTGGCTTTAGATCTTCATACTGTTTGCTTTACATATGAGCCTACTTGGAAAGAACATCTTCCCTTGAGGCTGTAGGAAGCTGCCTGGCCAACTGCTCTTCCCTCTTGCAGCATCCTGATCTGGGGGAAAGATGTGGGTTTCCTCTGCACGCCCTCCACCCATCGTTGTGCACACTCTGCTTCCCTCTTGCAGAGTCCTGATCAATTTGCCACCTGATGGTGGGTAAAGGGACCTGGGGGAAAGGCACAGGTTTCCTCTGCATGCCCTTCCACCTACCGCTGTGTGCACTCTGCTTCCCTCCTGCAGCAGCCTGATCAATTTGTGGCAGGTGCTTGGTCTCGGGGTAATCTGGTGCCGGGGTGGTGGTGTTCTTTCGGAAAGATTTGCCTGGAGGGGGGGGGAAATCCATCTGCTTTCCCTTACATTCTATCCAGGGGGCAAATTGCTTTGCTGCTGGAGGCTGTGGTGTCGAGGTTGGGAATCAAAGGCCTGGGAAGAGAGGAGTGTCTGTGGTGAATGATTCTCTGGGCATGTCCTGAGTGCTGAAGCTATTATTGCAGACAGCTATGTGGAATGGGTTTCATTTGCTCAACTTTCCCTGGCATTTGCTGTTGCCTCTATTTCTAGCTCCTGCTGCTCCTGCTCTAGTTTCAAGTATAGCTTTGAAACAGAGTAAGATGTTCCCATTGTGACTTGTCCACAAAGACTCTTAAGTTGACACTTTATGGGGTTGCCAACTGACCAAGGGATGGGGTTAATAATTGCTGGGCTACCCTCATGTTTGCCTTGAAGACCCTCCATGGGCTGGATGGCACATGAGGTACAGCTTTTCCTGGTAGGGAGCAGGGAAACATTTTTTCTTGTTGCTCTTCTGTACAGAAAGCCAGCCAGCATTATAAACATAGTTGCAGAGCCTATTGAAAAACTGGCAACCATGCCCCTACCTACTGCAAAGTTGTGCAGGTCTACTTTAGAAGAAGGTGCCAGAATATAAAGAGCAAGCACTACAATTTAGAAACCATGAGTGTGTCATCACTTAAGTTTGTAAGCCTATGTCCCCTGAATATGTCATGTACTGCCATCTTTCACATTCCTGTACAATCATCCAGAAAGGGATATTTGTTTAGATCTGAGGATTATGACAAATTTGTCAGAGTTACCTAACTCCCCTACTGCCTTTGGTCCACTGAGGAACATCTGCTTGACTGGTCAGACAGCACCAATCTCCAGGGTTACTCTGTAAAGCACTATCAAAAATGGAAATCTAATCATCAACAGCCTGACAGTCATGCACACACTGTTCATTAAGAAAGAGAAATTCAGCTCTGAACTTACCCAGTGATTCATTTAATCAGTGTGCTTCAAGAAAGCTGCTAGCAGCCACAACAGCTTAAAAGAAGCAGCTGGGAAGAGACTTGGGAAGGCACAAGCTACCTGTTGCACTCCCTTGATCCTGGCACACTTGTGGGGTTTTGTGTTTTACTTTGTTTTGTTTCAGCTCTGCTGTCTCAGAGAAAACCAGGGGAAATTTGTCCCCTGTAACTAATATTTCAAGGGTGAAACAGACTGTTCTCATATGATCAATATGCACTAGTGTGGCCCTTTAGCCAACATCCTACATGGTCTAAGATACTGCACAAGGCCTTGGCAATGTATAGAGCATATCAGTGAAACATGCATCAATCAGTACAAAAAGGGGACAGATTCCAGTTAACATACCTAGGTTTTTATGACACTAGAATGTTTCCTGAATCTTCTTATTTTAATTGGTCTTGCAGCTCTGTGCCTGTGGCAAAGCTCTGCTCATGAGCCCTGGAACCTGCTCAACTTGACTAGATCTCTTCTGCCTTCCTTCCAGCTAAAGTCTGGCCCAAAGAAGTGCACACAGCCTCAGAGATTCTGCCTCTCTCTCTGATTAAACTTCTGACAAATGCTAGGAGCCCCAAACAAATTCCCTAGAGCTAAATGTCTGGACCCTTCCCCATAAGCTGCAGCCTCTCATAACACCCAGTTAAACCTAAGAATATTTCCAATACACATGGAAGAATACTGAGATCTCAGTAAGGTTAATGACTGATTCTGACCTATAGCACCTGGGAAAATGTGCAATTGTGCATGTGGATGTTGCCAATTACACAGAGAAGAAAAAAGACTCAGAAACACATAACAGCAGACCAGCACTTTCTTACAAAAATACAGAAAATTAACAGTATATATGGACACTGTACAGAGCTATATAAGCAGATGATCAAGACCTCTTCTTCATTAATCTTGCAATGTAGTGAGAGAAAAGGGGATAACAAAGTGAAAAGATGAATATGAAAAATAGAAACTTTATTTGGCGGGGAATAATAAAGGAGCATGCTGAAGGTGTGACAGGAAAAGTAGATTTGGGAAGGATCTGAGATGGAGAGCAAAGAACACACCAAGCAAGGCAATATGTGATATAAAGAGCAGTAAGAGAGAACAAGCAACTCATTTATGACAGCAGGAAGACAAAATAAAGCAAAAGGTAGTTTTCATCTCAGTGCTAGGAAGAGCAAGCTTAACCGACAAAACCACATGCGTTCTATTACACCATACTAAGCTCTTGTAAAGCAAAGAATTTAATTAGTACAGCTACATACTAAATTTCTAGACTGAATAATCAATTAAATAATAAGTGAATGGTATGAGGTGAAATAATTTCTTAACCTAGTCTGCACACTAATTGATTGGTGTATATGTAAGGAGTGAAAACCAGAGACATGCCCCTCCAAATTTACCATAAAGAGTTTTGCTTAGCCTTACTCCAATGTTCTAACATCCCTGTCCCCTTTGAGAGAATGCCAGACTGCAGATGCAATTCGTGACAAGCTTCTGAAATAGTGCTGCAGTTTAACTTGAGATATAAGGACCTTTTCAGATGCAGAGAGAACATTTTTCTACTGGTCTTACTTCCCAGTGCTTTTCAATTCAATAGGATAAAGCAGCTCCTAAAGATCAGTAAATGTAGCAACATCAACTGTCTTCAAACTGTGTACACAATCACAGGAAAGTGGGGAGTGGGGACAGATGGGAAGACCCCAGACACAAATTAAATTAATCCCAGCAGTACATGACCATTGCTTTCTCCTGCCTGTTGTGGGAGTCTGTCAAGCACCCATTATAGCCATCTACTGAATCTGGAACAACTGGGATAGCAAATAACAAACTGTTTCAGGTACAACCGATTCATTAACTATCTGGCAGTTACATTGGTCATATCAGCATTGGGCTCACTGTAAGGAAGGACAAGATATAAATCAAATAAATTACATAAATAAATGAACATACCCCAACTGTTTCTTGTCAGCAGATTGGGAAGCAGTCACCTTTTGTGACAGATTAAGCTACTTCATAGGAAAGTACAACACACAATTACCTGTAATGTATTTGACAAAAGTGCTGGACTACCATGTATGACCATCAGACACATACAAGTATTCTCTGGGGAGGGAGATGTTGCGTGCACACACATCCTCTGTAGCTCGCATTTCAAAAGAAAAGTGCCCTTTCATTATTCTATGAGGGAGAGTCCAACACCAGTGGTACTGGGAGGCCTGGTGGGCCATACATCATCTGTGCACTGCTGTCTTTTCTTATGAAGCACATGAAGTCCCCAAACTTGCTCTCCTGTGATTCCTCATCACTACACATTCCAGTTCCAGTCCTATCAGGACTCATGCTTTAGCATCCTGTGCACTTAGCTGTCTATACATCTGATGTATCGAAGCATAACCTGAGTTTGCAACAGGAAAATGGGGTGGCACTGTTTTAAATGCAGGGCAAGAAAACATCTGGAGTGCAATTGTGGTGATGCATGGAAAACATGGCACTATCACAATTCTGCTACATCATGGCCTAAGTCAAAATAGGGCCCATAAATCATGTATGCAGTTTGATAATAATATTAAACAGTATTTAAGGAGCCAACCTTTGACCTGGGACTCACACACCTTATAACACTAAATATTTCCTCATCAAGACAACCTCAACATCCTGACCTAAAGGTCAAGTCAATAAAAATGGGTACAATGTTTTCTTACTTACTAATTTATGATTAAATTCCTAATACCCAGACAGTTATATTAGTACAGTGGGACCTTCCCATCCATGGGGGTTCAGTTCCACACACACACACACGCTGATAGGAAAAAATGTGGACATTCAAGCCTCATATTAACCAATGGTGGAGCATGCACATGGCCATGAGTTGATGCAGCTGCAGGCATGCACCACCATTTAATAATATGGGGTGTGCTGATCCATGGAAGCTCTAATTAATTGATGGCTAACCTGTGCACAGGGTGGTCCCATTGTACATTATACAGGGCTTCTGTAGCAATGCTGCAGTTGTAGAACTTGATTCCAAAGGAAGTCAACCGTTTTGAGAAAACCTTTGGCTGTTAACAATATTTTCATGTTTTTTTGTTTTGTTTTGAATAATGTTTTCTTTCTGTTTCGATTTTTATATTGTGATCTTGTTGTGTGCTACTTATGGAGCCCTGTTTGCCAGAAAAGCAAGGCATTAACACTTTTAATATGGTATAATAATAAATACCTAGAAGAATATTTTAAAACCCACATATACAACAATGATGGACTATTTCAAATCCATTTTGACTATCTACAAGAATTAAATTAAAATGATTTCTGAATAACCTTTTACAGAAGTTGCCTATGAATCAAATGAGATGTAGGAGTAGTATTTATCTTATATTCTAATCTTATCATTAAAAATCTAATAGTTTTGATTTAGGTGGTTATAAAATTTATTTAATAAATGCATCTAACACAATACAGCAATAATACAGCAATAGATTCATCCATTCAGATTTTGTACCAGTTAGCAACTTGACTACTTACTACAGTGCTTAATCAGAGTCCTGAGTAAGATGTTGGAAATTTGGATGGTAGTGCAATGCATTGTTGATGCAGTCAATAAAGGCAATCTATTTATCTTTGAAAAGTTTAGATTTAGTTCTGATTTAGATATATTTAATTAGTTCTGATTTAAATATATTTTAAGTTCTCAAAATAGGATTCAAGGAGGTGTGAGTAGCCTCAGAATGATGAAACATTGCATTTCAAACCATAGTGGAGCAGGAACAGCCCAAGCAGTTTTACTGATGGAAACCTCACCCCACACCATTCCATGCAGAGAACTGAACCACTCTGGTAAGTGATTCATGCTTCACTGCAAGTGATGAAACAGTCTGCTCCACTACACTTGAGGGTAGCACACTAGATTACAGGGTGCATAACATGCCATGGAAAACATAGTCTTCTTCTCCAACAGAGGAAAATGGGAGGGTACTGTTGTCCTCCAACAACTTTTGCTCGAGATGGTTGCCTCAGTCTACCTAATGGTAGGGCCAGCCATCCTGTGGAAGATAATTGGTAGGGAGGCTAAGGAAGTCTGCTAATGCAGCACACTGAAGCAACATACCTTTTTACTTGCAATGTTGTTTGTTTAAATTCAAGCAGCTCCCCAAAACAAGGAAATTAGAGGTAGACTTCCCACTGAGCATTTTCAGCCTGAAGTACAGCTGCCTTTACGAACCTGGAGACCTATTTTTCTATAGTTCTTCCCTCCCCAAACTTATATTTTCTCTAAGACAACACATGATTTCTATCCCATCTAAACTCAGTGCAACCTAGGAGCAGGCCTAACAGACAATTTCATTCTGTGCTATATTCTAAGAGCTTTACACCTTATGATTCCTGAACCCAGATCATGGACCTAGGTAGCCATATCTCCTCCCTTTTCCACTCAAGTAGTATGTCCCAGGTCTATGACAGCACCCATATCAGCCTGCCTGTTTTTCTACCTTGTTTGTTTTCTGACTTGAGACAGGAAGGGCAGTGAGTGATTGCTTTGGCAACAATATGAAGGGCCTTCTGATGCAGAAGATAGCTTTGAAGAGCAGAGACGATACACTAATCAGAATTCTAGCCTTTTTTAATGCAGCAAGCACCTAGGAAATCTCCCCCGTACTTTTTGTTCTCCTCTTAACAAGACAGGTGGATGCAGACCCAGCAAGTCAATTTGGGTGATTATTGCCCTCTTTACCAACAAGGTCACAGACTCAAAATGAATCTCTCTACAGAAAGTGGTATTTGGAATGAAGCTCAGTCAAGTTTGATCAATATCTAGGAGTCACTTCATTGTCTCTGCATTTTTTATTTTAAAAAATATCAAAAATTCTGCTCGGGAATCACAAACCCAATGCCACTTCAGCATCTTGGTACAAAAACATGGAACTTCAATAAGGCAAAGCAGGTGGGTGTTTTGAAAAACCAAGATCTCTCTCTCTCTCCCTCTCTCTCCCTCTCTCTCTCTCTCTCTCTCTCTCTCTTTTTTTTTTCCCAATCTAGCAACCACTGTGACAGGGCAGAAAGATATTCTCTCACTAAGTTCATATTGGCTATGCTGTGCATAGTATACACTTCAGAAACTACACCACCTGGCTCAAGGTCCTAAGAACTCTATACTGTCATTCGAATTGGTTGTTCATTATGAAACAATCAGTAAAAGTGGACAAGCCATTAATGACTGGCAAATTCTCTCTGTGTGTCCTTTGGATACAGCAAATAATCAAATAAGACACTCAAAACCAAAAAAGGGTCAAACTTACCAAACACATGAGGAAATGGGACTTGTCAAATACAGCATTTGCAGCTAAAGATTATACTGTTGTGATATTTAGTGGTTACAAGTCTTCTATTTGAAAAATGTGCCAAGACAGTTAAAAGGTTAATTTTTAAAGACACAAAAAATGCATTTGCTCTCTTGTATATGATATTTTCAAACACTTTCTAGTTCTGCAGCAATAGTGGGGAGCTTTGATTTCAAACAGCTGTGAACAGCTTTATTGTGTGGGTGGAAAGGATTGTGACAAAAGTAAGTTCCAACAGTTACACTGCTAGACTTCAGTTTATTTGCATACTGCAATTCGCTGTATTAAAATATTGTGAAAGCTGGTATGAAAAGTAATTTCCACCAGTAAAACATGCCAATTTATGGCACTATGCAAAAATAAATTTCAATAGCTAAGAGAAGCTACTGAATTAGCCCTTTTATACTACACCTAACAAGAAAAAATAGTACTCAATATAGCTTAAAAAGGGAGGGAGGATGAGAAGGAGGGTTGGTCCAACGGGAATCATACAACACTGTACATGGCATTTTTGGTTGAAGTCTACTTTAAAGTGATAGAGCTTTATGAAAGTCAGGGCGAGTTCCCTCATTACTCACATGCAAAATTTTCAACATCTGCCCTTACAAATTCATAGTATATTGCCCTTTGGCAGACAACAACAGAACACTGCCCACTCCTATCTTGGAGGAATGCCCCCAAGTTGTAAATAGTAGTAAAGGATATAAAATCATCAACTAACTGTTGCTGTTTGAACTTCTTTAAAAACTCAACTGAAAAACAAACAAGAAGCTTCGTTAAATATGATATATACTAGCCTCTCTCAACCTTGTTACCCTGAAGGAACACTGGAAATAATTTTCAGGTCTCAGGAAGCCACTGCATAGAAATTATTATATCTACAGCTAAAAAAAACAAACCACCAAGTTTTTTTTTCCAATCATGATCATTCATAGAACCCTTAACAACCCTGGGGTTCCAGGCAACCTTGACTGAGAAACTCTGACATTGTTTAAGGAACCCCAGACGGTTATTGCTTTCCAGAAAGCATACCAGGCAAGTGAGGAGAAAGGACAGAGATTTTATCTAAATACAGTAATTATTGCAAGTGTTTTTTAAAAAGCTGTTTTGGGGAGAGAGGGTACCTGTGATAATATGACACGGATGAGGGATGTGTCGTCCTCCCTTCCAATAATTAAACAGAGGTGTGAGAGTGGGGACAGATACAGAGAGAAATCACTACAATCACATTTTGAAAGTTTATACATGAATGAACAGAAATCAAGCTGAGTTACAGAGGCATGAACACAGTTTTTCAATTTGCTGCCTTGAGAGCTTCAATAAAAGACAAGATCCACCAGAGTACTCCAATATTCAATTCTGGTGGAACTGTGACTTCTTTTCCTTCCCACTGCAGCCCTCTGGGACTTTCCCTGCCTCCCAGAGCACACTTTTAAGGTGCAGGAATGGCTGCAGGAGGAAAACAGGAGGGGGGGGGTCACCAATTCTGGCAGAAGAAGGAAGATCTTTCAGGCACACAGCACTGGATCGTAGCCCCACAGTATAACTCTTACACCTATCTGAATTCTGCTGGGCTCCAGCCTCCACAAGAATCCTAGCCCACCCAATTACAAAGGCACTGGAAGAGGAACAATATATCTACAAATACACACACACACACACACACACACACAAGAGATTTTTATAGATTTTCCTTGGTTTTTTTCCGGGCTGTGAGGCAGTGTTCTGGAATAGTGGAACACGGCCTCACAGCCCGGAAAAAAACCAAGGGAAACCTATGGATGCCGACTGTGAAAGCCTTTGACTTCACACAAGAGATTTTGCTTGGAATATCTGAACTCCAGGTTCCACTTTAAGCTTAGCTTAGCCTTCTCCCAACCTGGCACAGCTCTCTTCAACCCCAGGCATCATGCCAAACAATAGGGATGAAATCCAAGATGCGCACAGGGCACCAGGTTGGGGAAGGCTATCTTAAGCTATGTCAACAAATGACAGGTCACAAAAGGTCTTATTCAGTACTTCTGAAAAACACTCTGACTTGGGATCCTGTGGGACTTCAGAAAAAAACAATCCCAGAGTTGCTTTAAAACAGTGGTTCATAAACTCCATCCTCACCTCCCACATCACTTGAATACAGCTGAGGGTTTTGGTGGACCACTCAGAAATGTTTATTTTTGTGCTACATCCCAGCATAAGTGTGTATTGGCAAAACTCCAATAACATTTTCATTCTTCAGCACCAACATAATTGTCAAAACTAGCACAATATAAGGGGCCCCAGGCAAGGATGCTGGAAAGGGCACATTTAAAAACAACAGACTGGACCTGTGTCATATGAAAAGCACATGTCTTAAATCAGGCTCTTACCTTGTTACCCTGTTCTGTAATCTAGCCTAGGTCAGAAAGGCCTTTACAGGGGGAAATGATTTATTGTTTCATTAAGAAACTCCTCATAAGCTTTGAAACAACAGGATTCCACAGAACAGAGTTAGAAGCCACTGTCTGAAGAAAAGGATGTGTAATTTCAGTGTGTTCCAGACAATGGCTTCCTCAAGACATTTTGCTTCTTGAGGAAGAAAATTAAATTGCCTTGTATGGGCACCCACACATATACAATCTTCTTCTAATAAGCACATACCAGAATCAACTAGGAGTTTCTGCACAAAGAACTCATGCACAGCTCAGGTAGATTTCAAAGGAATCTGGGTAGAAGAAATCACCATCAGAGGCTGTTTTCTGGGCGCCTCTCTAATTCAAGGCATGGCAGTTGGTTAACGGGAAAGGGCCATTTTTTGTGGTGGCACAGCAGCTCTGCAACATTCTTACTAGAGAGCTTGCTTGGCACTCAGTTTGAAACCCTGCCATCAACATGCAGAAAACAGCCAGAATCCTGTTGGGCAGTTACAAACGCATAACCTAGAGTTATGCACTTGCGACAGTTATATATTCATGATCTTTACGTCGCCCCTAGTTTAGACAACATGTAGGGACCATGAAAGTTCACCAATCTTCACTTATCAGGGTACAGCGACTGCAAACAACAGAGGTCTGCTCCCCTGTGGATCGAGAAGCAGCTGGCTGACAGTCCCACCTCCCCTCATATGAGTGATCTCCAGCATGAGGGGGAATTGCAACAGGGGTACTGCTTCTGCTTGTTGCATTGGAGATTGCTCACAGGAAGGGGTAGGACCATCAGTCAGCTGCTTCTCAATTAGCAGGGGAACAGACCCCCAATTGATAACAATGGCTGTTTCCCAGTAAATAGGGGCTGGGGGGAATCAGGATGGAATTTACTGCGTAACATCATAACTACACTGCTTACACATATGTAAATCCCCAACAGGATTCCAGCCAACTTTTCTCCCAGGCATTTTTCATCTGTCTTTTCTGCCACACATTTTATAGTTCAGGAACCCCAGTTCAGTTAGTTCAGTTTTTTGTACTTGCTATTTTATCATGTCTTTAAGTTTACTGCAAGCCACCTGATAATGTTATTTAAGGGTGGGGTATCTCTCTCTCTCTCTCTGGCTTTTCTTCGCAAACGAAGATTCAGGAAGGACTCATCCCGCGCTTTCTGCAAGCGCGCTGATGACTAAAAAGGCCAATCCGAGATAAACAAGTCCGGTTGCAAAAAGCACAGCAGAAGGTCTCCTTGGGTGATGTTTTTGGGTTATGATTCTTTCTGCGTTGTCGTTTCTCTTCAAGACTTGTTCGTCGTGAGTTCTCAAATAAGGCTGCAGCATTGTGGATAGTGCGTCTCCATGCCTCCCGATGTGAGGCCAGGGCGGACCACTGTTGGTGATATTTTCATACATAATTATCATATGAAGCTCACAGCAGATTTTCACCCCATGGAATGAAGCCTTCTGCTACTCTAGCTCAAGAATTAAAAGTTGCTGCCCTGAGATTTTCAGCAGAAAGGCACTGAGATACTACTTGGGGATTCCTGGGTTTTTCCCTTCATGCAGTATATAATTCATACATTGATCACACACTTTGAATGTCAATGGAAGATTAAAGGAACTGCTCCCAACCCAACAGCATTCATTCCTTTTACTTCGAAAGTCTTGGCTACATAGAAAACAAAATACAAATATCAAAAGTATCAGCAACAGTCTCCTGGGAATAATGTGTTTTCCATTGCTTGTTCCCTCTCAGCATATAAACTGTATGGTGCCTCTATTCGAAGCCAATGGTGTTGTAGCCTCTGGGGAGGTAACACACTGACAAGCAAAAATGCCAAGTTTCAGCTCCCTCAACAGAAAAAGGCAACATGAGTGATGAAGTTCTGCCAAGCCGACTGCTGTTGGAGTTGCATGGCAGCTAGAACGGCATCTTGTAGTCACACTTGCATGAACTTTTGATGCTGATGGAATCCAAGGGACTCACTGTACATCTTTGGAACTCTATAGGAGAGGCTTGATGCTAAAGCAACTCCCTTGTGGGCACAAAAATTGTTTCCAACACATACACACACACAACTACTATTGCCAACAACAACAACAACAACCTGATAAATGTACATTCTTAGCAAGCAACATCAACAAGGATGCACCTCTCTGTTAACTATGTGTCCAGCTAAATTTAGATAATGTTTAAGTCTAATTAGTAACCCAACATGAGCCTGTCTCCTCCTGTTCCCTAGCCAAAATGGATATAAAGAGGGCTGGCTACGTACCAGGCAAAAGGAAAGCTGAGCAGTAAGGGAAAGTAATGAGCAAGCACAAATTACAGCAGTATATTCCTCTTAGGCAAAAACATAAGAAAAAGATCACACACTGTGACATCAGACCAAGTACCTGGCCCAGTACATATCTCAAACAATGCTCTAGGCCAAGCATCATCAGGATCGATGGGTAGATCCCAAAGTGAACTCTAGCAGATCAGCAAGGCTTTTTGACTTGCACCTCTTTATTTACAGACAAATAATAGTAACTGGTATTTCTGCTTTTTAGTGATTATTCATTTACAATATTTATTCCATTTGCATGACGACTTTCTCCCAATATTGGACCCATGGCAGCTCACAAAGCTAAAACTATGTTATGTTGTGTCTTACAAATTCATGTTTATTCGCCTGAACTGTTTAGAGATAAGTACAATGTATGTTTTTATGAATATTATGTATTACTGAAATATTAGTTGACTGTTTTTTTTAATAATATGCATTTTTACATTTCTTCAACAACAATAATGTTTTCCCCTAAATCATGTTGCTGATAGAAGAAAAGTCAGAAGTGGTAAAAGCTAACCGTGAAGCTATAATTAAAAGAAAAGTGGTTTTCACAAGCATGAAGGCTATCCAGTTCAGTCTAGGCCATCACTGAGAAACCTCACATCTGTGATCTATCTGCTTATATCCAAGCTGGATTCTTGAACCTGTAATCCTTTTCTGCCCCTGTGCAAGCAGATTCAGTGAGCAGTGGAGAAGACTTAGAAGAATCTCCTTGCACAGGGACAGAAAAGGATTACAGGAGCAAGAATCCACTTGGATACAAGCAGATAGATCACAGATGTGAAGTTTGTCAGTGATATATATATATATATATATATATATATCCAAGCCTTAAATATACACACACACACATATGTATATATGTACACACCCAAGCCATATATATATATATATATATATATATATATATGGATGGCTTGGGTATGTACAATAGGCCTGGGTATGTTTCCTCTCCCAGTGTGCTGATTGGCTGGCCACTCACCAGTTACGGGCTGCAACAGGACCCAGGCAGTCAACTGGAAGTGGCTGCGGCTACGACAGCAGCCAAGTAACTAAGCAAGTCACCCTCAGCAATTCCAGGAAAAGTATGGAACACTGAGAAGGGGGAGGAGGAATTTAAATCCACTGGCCTACCTTGCAGGATTGTTGTGAGCTCTACTGGGAGTTTTGGGGGGGAGGTTTTTTTAACAGCGTATGGTATGCTGGGTCCAGCTAGTTTCCAGAGATTCCTTGTCTTAAAAGCAGCAGGAATATGTGAGTATGTGTTCAATCTGCATATTGCCTTATGACAACCCCATTAATTTCACAGGGTTTTCTTAGGTAAGGAATACTCAGAGGTGGTTTTGCTAGTGCCTTCCTCTGAAATATAGCGCACAGCACCTGGTATTCCTTGCCAGTTTCCCATCCAAGTACTAGCCAGGACTGACCCTGCTTAGCTTCCAAGATTAGACAGGACCTGGTGCCTTCAGTGTATTTAGGTCTGCAGCACAAACTCAGGTCAACTGTGTGGGATCTGAGCTAGCCAGGGCCACATACTGGCAATAGAAACTTTGTTATAATTTCACCCATAATCCCTTCACAGCAGCTAGACCATTTCTTCACCATGCAGTGTTCCCTGCAGACACTCACTATGTCTCAACAAAACTATTCAGGCTGAGGAGAGAAAAAGATCTGTCCTGCAACTACTTGACAAAAATCTCCCTTCAGTATGTAAATAAGCTATCATTTCTGAAAATGATCTAAGATGTCACTTCCACTCAAAACTGGGTGACAGAGCTGTATCATCTAATAGAAGGGCAGGGTGAATAAAAGCTAATTAGCTCTCCAAAATTGCTATGTAATTACAACCTGTTCCCCAGGTATGTCTGACCAGTAAGTATTTAATAATAATAATAATAATAATAATAATAATAATATTTATTTATATCCCGCCCCTCTGCAAGCAATCGGGGCGGCTTACAATGATAAAATGGTAGACAGTGTAAAACAACCCAAAATCCCTCCCACCCCTTAAAACATTATTAAATTAATGCAAGTTAAAATCAATACAAGTTAAAATCAATATGTAATACAGTATGTTAAATATCCTTTTAAGCAGGCAGCATCTGTTAGGAGATCCAAAAGCAACCTCCAGAGGGGGTTCCTGAGGCCGGGGTTAGCTATTCCGGAAAAGCCGGAAAAGCCTGCCCGAAGAGAACCGTCTTGACAGCCTTTTTAAAGCTGTCTAATGATGTCAATAGGCGGATCTCGTTGGGCAGGCCGTTCCACAATTTGGGGTATTTGCTCTGGCAAAGTAAATTTTTTTGGTAAGCCTTTCTACTGATAGTTTCCTGGGGGCATAGAGTAAGAGATTGTTTATTCTCTCTCTCTGGCTTTTCTTCGCAAACCAAGATTCAGGAAGGACTCATCCCGTGCTTTCTGCAAGTGCGCTGATGACTAAAAAGGCCAATCCGAGATAAACAAGTCCAGTTGCAGAAAGCACAGCAGAAGGTCTCCTTTGGGTGATGTTTTGGGGTTGTGATTCTTTCTGCGTTGTCGTTTCTCTTCAAGACTTGTTTGGCGTGAGTTCTCAAATAAGGCTGCAGCATTGTAGATAGTGCGTCTCCATGCCTCCCGATGTGAGGCCAGGGCAGACCATTGTTGCTGATCAATTTGGCCGAGCCTGAGATGTTGCTTCAGGGAGTCCCTTGTATCACTTTTTTGGAGCGCCCCTCTTACGCTGACCCATGGTGGGTTCACTGTAGAGTACTATTTTGGGGAGGCGATGGTCCTCCATCCTAGAAACGTGCCCTGCCCTGTGCAGCTGTGTTTAGAGATTGTTTATAGTATATGCCTTAATAGACTAGTCTTCTACTGTGGGTGACACAATTTATTTACTGTTCTGAGAGAGATCAGTCAAACTTAGGTTCAATAAGTGGGGTGAAAAGAGCAATCTCAAATTACTTGTGCCAAAGAAGTCCCAACAACATTAACAGAACTAATTCCAGCAAAGTTCTCAAAACTGCCACTTGTACTTGTACTAATAGTACTGATTGTACTACACAATCAGAAAAAATTGTGCATATCAGTTTGGTGAAATTTGTGGAACAACTTAGTTCCCCTTGCTTGCCACAAGACTTCTCTCTTAATAATAGTGTGTATGTCTTTGGTTTCCTAGTTGCCTGTAGTGAATGAAAATCATGACGAAGGTGAGTGAAGCAGGGAAGTGCTACATGAATTTTTTCTCATATTTCTCTAAACCATAATGAGAAACTGCCACATTTTGGTAAAAGGGCCAATATCCCTGTGGACATTCTAACTAAGATGCCTTAATAACAACCTTCTAAGGATGGCGCAAAATGTTTTCACAGTCTGAACGGGGAAATCGAAAACACACCCAAGACAGACTGAATAAGCACTATTAAATACCTCATATCTTATCCAAAACTACATATTACTACTAACCTCACTTCCTGCAGACACAGTATTACAATTCTTATTTTAGCTCTTGCTCTGCTCCCTGCCTGAACTTTAGATTTTGCAGTTACTGCCTTCCATTCAGCCCTATCCTTCAACATTCAACTTGTATGCCCCACTCTTCCAATCAATTATTGGCTCTTCTTTTGACTCACTGACTGCCATTTGCATGGAAATCTCTTGCTTCCTCAAACAACTCTGCCTTTTAATACCACCTTTCCTACTATCTTTCAGTTCCTCCGCAAAACCCATCTTTTCTGTGGAGCACTTGGCACAGTTCCCATCACCTCCTCTAGCTAACCTAACTAAAAATAGATGCATGTTTTTCATGTTTATCTCTGCCCATATCTCTTCTTCCATTATTACCTCTGTTGTCAAATTTGATATCATAAGCTTCTCACATAGTTCTCCTCTTACGTTTTGCAAAGTGCCATAGTAGCAGTCATAATGGTTGTTGTTGTTATGATGAAAAAAATATAATGGCAAAAAATGCCCAGAATTTCCAGGAAGAACATGGGAGGGGAAAAGAAGAAATAAAACTCAGTAGAAAATGCTTTCCACTTGCCGTCCCAAATAAGGTTAGCCAGAGAGGTTATTAAAACCAGTTTTGATATGTTTTCAAACTCTCTAAGTTTCAACCTATTTCTCCACTTTTCTACCCACCAACTCCCTCCTCATTAGTCTTTTTATTTTATGGATTTAATTTTACTTCATAACACTTTTAAATGGGACTGCATTTCATTGCCACTTGGAGTACTTTGAAAACTGGTCAAAAGTGGAATACAAATCGAACATGAACATAAAACAGACATGAAGTTTCACCAAGGCCCTTTGATTTTAATATCTTCAAGGTAAAGACTGACATCTCCCAGCTTGCCTTGTTGACATTTTTTCAGTCTGCATAGCACAGAAAAGAGCAGAGTCCTTTTTACAAAAAATGTTTTTGTTTTTATTTATTTTTTAATATATGAAAATGCATTTCAAAATCAACAAAGCCCAAGAAAATTTTAAATGTGCTTCAAGTAAACTATCAATCTGGTTCCCCTGGAACAAGCAAATCAACAAATATATTCCCTCCTGGCATCCTCCTTTTAAAGGATTCACCACTGTTCTAATTGACTGCCACTGAAGCAAGTTAGTCTATAAATAGGGGATAGAACAGAGAAAAACAAACACACTGAAGTACTAGTAAACTGAAAAGGTATCAGGAGCTGGGGAGAGGGTGGGTTCCAATGGAAGAAGGCCCGCACAAGGAAAAACAAATTCTATAAAACCTTAAAGACCAACATATTTTTATACAGTACATTTTTGTGTATTGCAGCCCACTACATATACAATCCACAAAAGCTTAAGCCGCAGCAAAATCTGTTCAGCTTTAAAATCTGCTGAATTTTAAAACTCTTCCTTGGACAGCTTGCCCCTAGAAACTTCAAGGGAAGTAACTAATACAGAGAGGTAGGGTTTCAAAACAGAAAGTTGCTAGAATGATGCAAAGAGAATATGCATGGGGATAGAAAAAGGCAGCCACTATCTAAAGGAAGAATGAAAGGCCTATTTATGATGCAAGACACTGAAAAACAGAAGCGTTCTCAGTCTAGAAACAATGACAACTGGTGTTACCTGGCACCTTCGATATCAAAACTCTATCATGGTGTACCACACTGATAAACAGAGGTTAAATTAAGCTGTGATACCATACCTTGATTTGCATAAAAAGAGCACTCTTACTCAAGACTTGATGGAGCTGACACAGAGTTAATGTCTAAGGACCAGCATAAAAGAGAAGGCAGACCTTGGGCTAGCAACATTACAGGATGTTAACATTTGACTGCCAGTCCTTACATTTAAAAATGAAGCAATGGGAAGTTTATACCGGAGAAAGATACAATTCCACAAAGGTATTATAAGGGGTTGTCCAAATGGTCAAATTAATCCTCAGGGAATTCACTTGGAATGCAATCTGTCTTAGTGGAAATCTGCATCGATGCATTGTATTCAGGAGGAGGGGAGCAAATCCACCGTAAACTCTGTCGGGGAGGCCTTTGCAGCTTTTCCCAATTTTTTAAAAAAACTCCATAGAAATGTGCATGTCCACTCATTAAGACAGTTGTATTCGCATCACTGTGCTTTTCCATAGGAAAGGCAGCGGAAGCTGATTGGCTGGACATGCATAAGGGTGGGGTTTGCAAATAGGGCAAGTACCCACTACTGCCATGTTTGATTTTTGGCTTAGCAAGTGATCAATAAGGTGATAAAACAGCAATCTTTTCCTCTTTCTTTTCTCCTTTTTTTTTTTTTTGTAAATGTGAAATATTGCTTGTGCACACCATGTTAAGCAGTTTTTTTAAAAAAAAATTCAGCATCAGCAGATTTTAAAACTTGAGTAAATCACTTGTGGCTGCCATCTTGGCTAGGAGGCATGCAAAGTTTTGGGGGGATGTAAAACCATTAAGACAGTTCACAGCTGCTGCCAATTGCTATTAGTGTGGAGCAATCCATTTTTTCCCCTCCTATAGATGACCCCTTAGACTCTTCTGGTGTTCCATGTATAAAAATAACTCATATGCTCAACTGGTGAGACATCACTTTTGAGGCATTAACATGTACAAGCAGAGATAAGCATCATAGAGATCATGAATTAAAATATAAGAAAAAATATTTCATCCCTTCGGTACAATTATGTACCAATAACAGTAAGGTAGAGACATTAATTTTCTTGCTTTGTTCATTTCCAAAAGTCAATTTAAGTTAATGTAGGAATTACTGATTTCTTCCTCACAAGTGGATAGGGCTACAGAGTGTTCCACAAGTTAGTGAACTTCAGAAGGCAATTCATCCACAGCATAGAAGGAAAAGCCTGACAGAGATGGTCCAGCCATTTCCCACTAGAAGACAAATGTATAAAAAACCAAATGGTGCATGATGCAATGGTTAGTGTTGGATAAGGCTCAAATCTCCAGTCTACCATAAAACTCATTAGCCTGAATCACCATCTCTTAATTTAACCCACCTCACAAGGTTATGAAAATAAAAGGGAAGATACATGCACTGGCTTGGGTTCTTTCAAGGAAGACAGGATAAGGAACAGACAAGGACAAAAATGTGGAATGACTGAATCACACAAAAGAAGAAATTTCAGTGGAGCAGTCCCACTTGGTGCTAGCTGTTGCCATTTTTTGTGTCTTCTCAATTTTCATGAGCTCACCCAGTAGGTTGCAATGCTATCCTACTGCATCTGCACTGATAAAGCCCCAAAAGACTACATCATCAGGCCAATGTAATCCATATGTTATTGAAGCAAGCTCATCAAAACTCAGTCACACTGCTTTCCATCTGCCTATTACAGTGAAGCTGACAATCCTATCATACCTGATAAGGATCTGTCAGCTAGAAGCAAGGTCCTGCCAATCAGGGTTGTACTCAGGGCATAGCAGGCACCCAGAGTAAAAGCAAGATGCAAATGCTACATTCTCCTTTATGATGAGCAGAGTGGCAGACACACAACCGTAAGATTTTCTACAAAACAAATCAAGAAAGCAATGAAATGGCTTGTTATTATTTACATCTTCTCAAATCTCTGTTTTATATTTCTTGTTGACATTTGGGTGTCTAAACCTTGAAATTTGAAAAGAAATACTCAAATTGTTGAAGGCAGATTGTATTAACAGCCAATGATACAAGTGAAAGTGCAGTGAGAGATGACTTTGGAAGCATAACTAAAATACAGTTTGGGGGTTGTGCCTTAAAGTAACTATTTGGGCAGCACTGGGAAACTTATGACCCCTCATATGATGTTGGACAGCAATTCCTAGCAGCCATAGCCAGCAAAGCATAGGAGTTAAGAGTTAAACAATGTCTGTAGGGTCACATCTGAAGAGTCTACATTTGAGTGCTCCAGCCTAGGTGAATATATGGATAAAATTTGTTGAGGGTGTGTGTGTGTGTGTTTCTACCTTTGATCCATGCCAGAAGGTGCCATTGTGCTGAATCCAAGAGAAAGTATAGCTCAGCATGCAGATAAATAGAAGCTCGCATCAACCCCAGCAACAACAAAACACAGAATACAAAATCAAGATGCTATGGAGTGCTACTGAAATATGGCATGAATTTAGGCTTTACTAGATTCAGAAGCACAGCCCTTACCATCCAAAGATGGTCTCCATGGGCAAGTATGGTTGTGGGTGTAAATAACAGAGAGGGGTGGGTTGTAATGAATGAATGATAAAGCATGATGTTTGCATTGTGAAGATAAATGGCATACCTAATGCTAGTCATACTCCTCCTGCCCTTCACACCAATATGATTCATAGAGAAATGGCTAGCATTATTGCAGCTCCACATGCTTCTTTTGAAGAAGTAAAATCTAAACATGTTTTCCCCCTGCTTGCATGTTATGTGCTGCTTGTTGTTGTGTGCCCTCAAGTCATTTATAGCTTATGGTGATCCTAAGTTGAACCTACCATGAGCTTTTCTTGGCAAAATTTATTCAGAGGAGGTTGGCCATTGTCTTCCTGTGAGAGAGAAAGAATGTGACTTGCACAAGGTCACCAAGTTGGGTTTCCATGGCTGAGCGGGGGTTCAAACCCTGGTATCCAGAGCCCTAGTCCAATGCTCAAACCACTACACCTTGCTATGTGCCACTCCTTTAGTATTTTACATTTTAAAAACATACTGTAAAAGGCTCCTTTGTAGTAACTATCCTACCTTGAACACACACACATTTCTCTGTGGTTATGACACTCTCATATATGTATACACACACAGCTATGTACAGACAAACATAGAATGGTTCGGGAGTTAACTTAAGAGAGATAAATGTTACCTCAGCCAAATACCTTCAAATGTATTAGGGGGTTGAGTTGGTGTGAATGAGTTTTTATTGTTCATACTTCTAATGCTCCGTTTGGCAGAAAGTACCATTAAGTGCCATGCAAATAGTCAATAAGAAATAAGGCTGTGCACACCCCAAACTAAACCATACACTCAGTTGTCCAGGACAGCATCCTACTCAAAGTGGTGGACTGGGACCAGTACAAGAGCCACTGGCTGCTGCTCGCTGGAGAGATAACAACAAAGAAAGAAACAACTGTGGCTAATGGGCACAAATATGGTAATGGTCCCTGGCACAAAACTGATGTTCTTCCATATCAGACAGCCTGGTAAGCACAGTTCTATACGATGCCCTTTGCTTGTAAAGTTCTATTCACCATAATGAGCAGACTAAGCTTAATAAATTGAAAACATAAAATGTGAGTATGTTAATATGTCATGCAGCCCCTTTCTTTCTTATTGTTCTTTTTTTTTTTTTAATTTGGGTATTTATACCCCGCCTTTCAGCCACAATGGCTACCAGAGCGGCTTACAATTTGTTTTAAGCAATAGCAATTTACACATCTACACTGCATTAAGCAGTTTCCAATGTGTGGTAGCTAATTGCCCCCACAAGCTGGGTACTCATTTTACCGACCTACAAAAGGATGGAAGGCTGAGTGAACCTTGGAGCCCGCTGGAATCGAACTATTGTCATCAAAACCAGCATTTACAGTATATCCACTATATTTATTACTACAGAAAGATATTTTTGTTATTATACGCATGCACACTGTAGTTACACACACATACACACACAAGTGAAAAGCCAATTTATTTTGTTTTACCTAAATTTACCCTGCTCATTTAGGAGTTCAAACTAAACACAAAGAAAAGAAATGTTTACATACTGTCTCAATACTTTTTTCCCCGATGATTTATAAATAAAGTCATTTCCCCACAAAACTGTGCATTAGTCAATTCCCTTTTTATTCTGTTAATTTAAACAACTGTTAGTCCAAATTTCACTAAATTACTCAGTTAAACAAGACTACTTTGAAACTAAGTACTATCTCATAATCTGTATTAGCCTCATTGCTGCAAAAACATACTTCCAAAACAGCACAATTGTAGCTCCTTCTCTTTTGACACCTCTAACACAAGTTACTCAGGAAGGTATAACCTTCTTTCAACCATTGTGGGGTTAGCATGCCATCCAAACTACAAATTTATACAAGCTAACAGCAATCTTAAATACTACTACTTGTTTTATTAAGCAGTACAATGTAACACTAGAGGAACTCCATTGCCAAGCCTGCAGAACCATTTTTGATGCATTACATACAAGATTTGCTGTTTGCTAAAAAGCTTTTGCAAGAATCCATGCTTGTTTGACTTTAGCACTGATTAAGCCAAATGGATAAATGGCAAAGCCTAAGAACTGAATAGAGTCAACAAATTCCTAAAGATCCTGTTTTTATTGAATAGACTTGTATCTGCACTTCAGTGTTTCCTAGTGGCTTAGCAAAAGACCCTAGAAAATATTTTCACTTTTACATTTTACAGTCGTTTTTAAACTCAGTAAGCAGCAGTCTCAGAGTTAAACAGTAAGCTTTATTGTGAGACAGAAAATCTAAAGAGTTTACTACACAAAATTGTTGCTTCAAATGAAGCCCAAAGGAAAAGCATTAGTATTAAAAGTATTTACAAATCAGGCCAACCTGTTGTGTAAACCTGTGATCATCACAAAAGGAATGTAAATGTTAATCTTGAGCAGAAGCAAATGGCAAAAAAAGACAAATGACAGGAAAGGATCGCTTTGCAAGCTGGTTCTGACAACATGCCTCAAAGCATGAGACATGCTCCTTTTTCTCTTCCACTTCTAACAATAAGTACAGTCTGACTTCATATTCACGGGACTGATACCCATGATTTCACTTACCCGTGACCAAAAAAATATGTTCTTTCTGGGCATTTTCTAGGTCCTCCAGCACAATTCTATGGTAAGATTCCACCAGAAGTTGACCACAGAGTCATGCTGGAGGACCTAGAAAATGCCTAGAGAGGTGTTCCCTCTAGGAATCTCTAGGTCCTCCTGCACGATTCTATGGTATGCTTGGGTGGGAAGACATTCATTTCAAGAGAGTTCACTATTGTCCACAGTTTCATGTTTTCACACTAAGTCTAGGAATGTATCCCTAAGGCTATGGGAGTCATTCCATAATCCCATTTAGACATGGGCACAGAGTCATAATATGACAAATTTCGACTGCCATGACAACTAGCTGAACATTTAGTTACATCAATCAAAAACAGCATCCGTGATTAGTCAGGCAACTGATTTTTTAAAAACGTGCTTCAATTCAAGTACTTGGAAATGATTCAGAAACAGGCACTCCCCTTCTCACTCACAGAGGAGGGAACATTGCTTCTAAGAGGCTGTCTGCTGTGATGTGTATGCATTCTTCATGAAAAATAGGGAGGTGTTGTTTTTGTTCAATGTGCTTTTACTTTTACTAAAATGCTGATTTACTATGTTAATAAAGTAAAATTCTAAGTTTAGTGACGTGAGAATTATTTAATTTGGTAGCAACCTTCAAATTTGGTGAGGAAAGTAACAGCCCACAGTCAAAATCCAGTAGCACAGTGGGCCCTTGTTATCCACTTGGGGTTGGTTCCAGGAGCCCCCATGGATACCAAAATCCATGGATGCTCAAGTCCCTACAATGGCATAGTAATATGGTGTCCCTTATATAAAAAAAGTCAAGGTTTGCTTTTTGAATTTTTTAAAAAATATTTTAAGCCACGGATGATTGAAACTGTGGATACAGAATCCGTGGATATGGAGGGCTGACTGTATTCATCAACCACAACAAAGAAGTTTCCCATAGCCCATAAAGCTCATATTCCAAATGCCCTTTTACCATAGATGGTCTTGATTTTCTAGCTGCTATCTCTGGCAAATAAGTCTTACATACTTTGTCCCTCTTTCTGAAGGGGGCCCTCTCTGTTGTGTACCTGAGTAGTTGTTCTTCAGGCTCCAGGTGCTCCCCAGCTGTGGAAGGGAGCAAAGTCCCATGCACCTTGTCTCTCATGCAGCTGTTTGCAGAGCACAGCTTGCTCATTTAGATATTCCTGCTACTTCAGTATATTTTGAATGCTTGATAACATCCTGTGTTGTTGTTCTTCCTAATAAAGCTTTGGCCAAAAGGATAACCACCTTTTTTAAAATTGGCAGAGGAGAAACAAATTCAGAATCAATGGACTATGCACACAGCAGATGTAGAGCAACCTTCAGCACTGTGTAATGGGGAAGGCAGAGGACTCAGGAAAACAATCGTTGATGTGAGGATGGGGTGTTACAAGCACACTCCTATTTTCTTCCATGAAATGTTAGTGGAATTGACATAGTCAGCACATTTCATGAATCAAACAGAATCCTTCCCAGTTAGTGTATGAAGCTGCGGTGGCAATGTCATGCTGTGGGGTAGCCCAGCCCCTAAGTAGCGTGACTAGAAAATCTTTGACCTCACTAGCATGGGGGCGGGGGCTAGGATCTCTTGACTACAAGGCTATCTACAGCCCACAGAAATCTCAAATGTGTGTGTATGTGCCTTCAAGTTGTCTGTCACAAAATAGCGACCCCCATGAACTTCATAGGGTTTTCTTAGGTAAAGAATACTCAGAGGTGGTTTTGCCAGTTCCACTCTCTGAAATATAGCCGACAGCACCTGGGATTTGTTGGTGATCTCTTGTCCAGGTACTAAGCAGAGCTGACCGTGCTTAGCTTCCAAGATCAGACAGGATCTGGTGCCTTTAGGATATTTAGGTATTCGTTTATTTTAACAAGGTTGTGGCTTGCAACATGACCAGTTTTGGAAGTTCTGTCATTAAGATGCCTTTTTTACTGCCATCTGGTGGGGGCCAGCTGCAACCACTACAGAGAAATATCCTACCTCCCTTACAGGGAAGAAAAAGAAAAAAGGTCTATCATCAGAAACAGACTGGACCACTCTGTAACACACATTCATCAAATACTTGGCCCCCGCACTGAAATTGTCTCTCCACTTGTGACAAAACATGAATGAATAGTAAATGAACATTAGTTATCTCCTTCTTCCAAACCTTCCTTGGAAAAGAACCCAATTTTAAATCCTCTATAGAAGTAAGGTTCTGTTATCATCTGCTAGTTTCCACAGCCAGGTGGACTTAAGGAGTTGAGTTGAAGTTTCAGGCTGTTGGGGGGGGGGGCACTACAAATACTGACATGTACCACAGTTATTGCTGACAAGCCCGTTTTAAACAGGTTACACATTTAACATTTCAAAAGAGACACCCAAAGAGGACTGGGAAGAGATAAGAAGTGCCACACCACTGAATGCCAGTTTTTTTTAAAAAAAATATTATTTTAGACAAATTAACCATAAGAAAAGCAGTTAAGACAATCAAGTTGTTTAATCCCAGCAAGAGGATCCACTGAGAACAAAACCTTTGGGGAAGCTTAAAGGGCTGGGGAAATAAATAAAACATTCTTCTGTTTATTTCCATTTAGCACATATTTGCTAGCAAATTAACTAGAGACCTCACGCTAGACTGCTGCACATAGGAATGTTATTGTTGCCAGGTCAAATGCTGAGTAAGCCACAAGTTCTAAAATAGTTGTACATTGGAACCTTGGACCCAAGCATAAGCTGAATTTGTAGGAGTAATGAGTCTAAAAAATAAAAATGTATTAAAAATTCCAGGGATCTAGCCCTTTTAAAAACAACAAAATTATCTTCTTTACAAAGGAGTTAAAAATCATTTACTTTCAAATTCATGCAGAGTGGCTTAAGAATACAGACAAGCTCAATTAACATTTAAAAGTGTATTCAGAGGTCTGTGGTCTGTTCTGATCACCCGTTGAATTAGACTCGTTACAAAGGAGTCAGTTTAAAATGCAAATCAAAAGTTTACTGAAGGTATATCAATCTCAATCTACATACTAAAACAAACTTTAAAAAGGGTGTTCCTAACTAACTAGGAGGATTTAGGGTAGAAAGACTCACCCAGCCTTTTAGTGGTAAGAGGCTGCATGGTGACTTGAAAAGCAAACATCATGGCATGGCTTCATAGGATGGCAAAGACAAAGATAAGATGGCAAGATGGCAATGGGAAGATGGCTACAGCCCCCAAAGAGCAATAAAATTTAAATTAGGTCATGTGTTGAATGACCTAGCACTTCAGTTGGCTGGAAGTGCCCAGTGAAATAAGAGAAAGGGAGTTTGGGAGAACAGAAGCATGCAGGGGGGAAAACCTAGACTTATCTTTGGATGTGAATGGGGTACACAAGACTGCTTTTACATTACAATAATTATTTCCCCACATACTACAGAATTTAAACAGGGTTGCTTTTGAAGACAGCTCAAAAGCTTTTAATTAGTGTAAAATGTTGCTGCTGGGGTTTTAACCAGAATCACATCTCATTACTCTGTAGTATACAGTATTCCCTTCAACTATTACCAGTTTCTTCCAAGATTCATGCAAGGTGCTAATTTTGGCCTTTAAAGTCCTTGGACCACAATGTCTCAGCATCACATCTTCTGACATGAACACAGTAAAACAATGAGAGCTACTTCCAAGATCAAGCTCATAGCTGTTAGTAGAAAAGTCAGGAAAGGGGACAAGTAAACAATAGGCAGGACTTTTGGCTTGTGGTGTCTAAAATTTGGAACACTCTCCCAAAAGAAATTCAGCGGGTGCCATCACTGCTTGTTTTTTTGCAGGCGAACCGTACATTTACCCCAGAAGGTTTTCTTGTATGCTGTTCTACACTGACCTTTTTTTCCTGTTTATTTTACAGAGTGCTGCTTCTCATATTTTCCCTTCTTAGGTAAAATGTATTATGTTGATTTATTGCTGTGTTGATTATGGTATAGAAAAGTAGGAAAGAAGTGCCACTAGTTAACTAAGAGTGGACTTTCTACAAGGCACTTGCTGGATGGCCTTGGGAGTCATTTAATATAGATGCTCCTCATTTCTCCCATCTATAAAACACAGATAGCAACAACTTCCTTGAACATTTTGTATAAATAATTTTCATGCTATAAGTAATGTATAAACTCCACCTACATAAATAGGCTCTACACTTTGGTAACTGCTGGAAAAAATCAGCAGCTATCAAAGTGTGAAGTCTGTTAAGGGAGGTGGAGTTTTATTTCTCCCTTCTTAATTCCTGTTTCCCCCTTAACAAGTGCCCTCAGTAGGACCAGGAATGCTAATGTATTGTGTAATACAGGTCACCCCCTCCCCATGTATCCGCAGAATGAATATCCACAGTTTCAAGTTAGCCATGGCTGAAAAAATATACCATAGAATCATGCTGGAAAATGCCTAGAGAGGTGTCCTGTCTAAGAATCATAGAATCATAGAATTGCAGAGTTGGAAGAGACCACGAGGGCCATCCAGTCCAACCCCCTACCATGCAGGAAATCACGATCAAAGCATCCCCAACAGATGGCCATCCAGCCTCTGTTTAAAGACCTCCAAGGAAGGAGACCCCACCACGCTCCGGGGGAGTGTGTTCCACTGCCGAACAGCTCTTACTGTCAAAAAGTTCCTCCTCATGTTGAGGTGGAATCTCTGTTCCTGGAGCTTGCACCCATTGCTCCGTGTTCCAGTCTCTGGAGCAGCAGAAAACAAGCTTGCTCCATCCTCAACGTGACACCCGTTCAAATACTTAAACAGGGCTATCATATCACCTCTTAACCGTCTTTTTTCCAGACTAAACATACCCAGCTCCCTAAGTCTCTCCTCATAAGGCTGGCTTCCAGACCTTTCACCATTTTAGTCGCCCTCCTCCAGACACGCTCCAATTTGTCAATATCTTTTTGAATTGTGGTGCCCAGAATTGGACACAGTATTCTAGGTGAGGTCTGACAAAGGCAGAATAGAGCGGCACTATTACTTCCCTTGATCTGGACACTATACTTCTATTGATACAGCCCAAAATTGCATTGGCCTTTTTAGCTGCCGCATCACACTGTTGACTCATGTTCAACTTGTGGTCTACTAGGACTCCTAGATCCCTTTTGCACGTAGTCTCATTCAGCCAGGTCTTCCCCATCCTATATCTATGCATTTCATTTTTTTGGCCCAAGTGCAGTACCTTACATTTCTCCGTATTGAATTTCATTTTGTTAGCTTTGGCCCAGCTCTCCAGTTTATCCAGGTCATCTTGAATTTTGATCCTGTCCTCCAGGGTATTAGCTACTCCTCCTAATTTGGTGTCATCTGCAAATTTGGTAAGTATGCCCCTAATTCCCACATCCAAGTCATTGATAAAGATGTTGAATAGCACCGGGCCCAGGACAGAACCCTGTGGCACCCCACTGGTCATATCTTTCCAAGATGAAGAGGAGCCACTGCTGAGCACCCTTTGGGTTCGGCCGGTCAACCAATTACAAATCCATTGAACTGTTAACTTGTCTAGCCCACATTTTACAAGCTTGTTTGCAAGAATGTCATGGGGAACCTTGTCAAAGGCCTTACTGAAATCAAGGTATGCGATGTCCACAGAGTTCCCTTCATCTACCAAACTGGTAATTTTATCAAAGAAAGAGATCAGATTAGTCTGGCATGACTTGTTTCTCTGAAACCCATGCTGACTTTTTGTGATTATGGCATTGCCTTCTAAATATTCACAGACTCTCTGTTTAATGATCTGCTCTAGAATCTTCCCTGGTATTGATGTCAGACTAACTGGACGATAATTGTTGGGATCCTCTTTTTTCCCCTTTTTGAAGATGGAGACAACGTTTGCCCTCCTCCAGTCTGCTGGGACTTCTCCTGTTCTCCAGGAGTTCTCAAAAATTATTGTCAATGGTTCTGAGATTATATTTGCCAGCTCTTTTAATACCCTTGGATGTAGTTCATCTGGTCCTGGAGATTTAAATTCATTTAGATTAAGAAGGTATTCCTGTACTACCTCTTTGCTTATTATATGCTGGATTTCCCCTGTTGTGTCTTCTGTTAATAATAATAATAATAAAATTTATTTATACCCCGCCCCTCTGTTAAAACAATCGGGGCGGCTTACAAAATTTAAAATACAATACAAATAAAATCCCTAAACACCCCCACTCCCACCCTCCCCCATAAAAAACATTAAACAAATATAAATTAAAACAACTAATCTAAAATCACTTTTAAAACTATAAATACAATAAATATAATAAATGGCCAGCAGCCTAGAAGAGGCCAGGATCCCCTGAGGCCGGGATCTAATTAGGAAAGGCCTGCCGAAAGAGATCCGTCTTTAGTGCTTTTTTAAAGCCACTCAGGCTTGTTATCTGAAGGATCTGGTTGGTCCCCCTTTACCTTTTCTGAAAACACTGAGGCAAAGAAGGTGTTGAGTAATTCTGCCTTTTCTCTGTCCCCTGTTAGCATTTTGCCACCTTCTCCGGGTAGTGGCCCTACCATTTCCTTCTTCCTCCTTTTGCTGCAGACATACCCAAAAAACCCTTTTTATTGTTCTTAACCTCTCTAGCAAGCCTGAGCTCATTCTGTGCTTTAGCTTTTCTGACGTTACTCCTACACGTGTTCGCTATCTGTTTGAATTCTTCTTTGGTGATTTCCCCCTTTTTCCATTTCCTATACATGTTCCGTTTAAAACTAGCTCTGTTGAAATTTCTTTAGTCATCCATCCTGGTTTCTTGAGACACCTCCCATTTTTCTTCCTCAATGGTACTGTTTGAAATTGTGCCTTCAGTATCTCCCTGTTGAGAAAGTCCCATCCGTCTTGAGGTCTCTTCTCTTTTAGTATTCCTGACCATGGGATCACCCCCAGTATTTCCCTGAGTTTATTGAAATCAGCTCTCCTAAAGTCAAGAATGCGTGTCTGACTATCACTAGGTCCTCCAACGCAATTCTATGGTATGTTGGTTCCAGAAGTCCTTCATTTGAATAAGGTTTGCTATAGCCCATGGCTTCACGTATAAACAGTAATTCCAGGAACATATCCCAAGGCTATGGGGAGGGAAGCGGTGACGTGTATAATACTGAAGGACTTCAACTACAAATTTAGCAGAATGCACTTCATACTTTTTCACCTTGCTTCTCTCCTCTCTTAGATTGCCCATCATTTCTGAACCTCTTCTATTTTACCTTCTCCACTTGCCTTCGCACTCTAACAGCGGTTCAGCAGTGAAACATGCTGCCTGGGAGTGTGGTGGAGTCTCCTCCTTTGGAGGTTTTTAAACAGAGCCTGGATGGCCATCTGTTGGGCGTACTTTGACTGTGTGTTCCTGCATGGCAGGAGGCTGCACTGGATTGCCCTTGTGGTCTCTTCCAACTCTATTATTCTGCCCCAACATCTCACTCATAGACTCCGCAGCTTTCTTATATCTCTGCTGCTCTCCCCATATCTAGGACCTGGACATGTCAGATAATGAAAGATGGATTTCATCTTCCTGAGCCAGAACCTCTGCTGGCATGGGGAGGATGGTAGGCCACATACTGCCAAATATATCACTACAGTCATCATAAAATTCCGTGTGTGTGTGTGTGTGTGTGTGTGACCTGTCAACTTATGGCAAAACCATGAAATTCATAGGGCTTACTTAAGCAAGGAATACTCAGAAGTGGTTTTGCCAGTTTCTTCCTGTGAAATATAGCCTACAGCACCATTTATTAGTTGGCTGTCTCCTATCCAAGTACCAACCAGGGCTGACCTTGCTTAGCTTTTATGATCAGATGGGATCTAGTGCCTTTAGGGTACTTTTACCGTTCTATAACACAAATGAAGTTCTCTAACCTTTGCACGGGTGGCTGCAGTATCTTCGAGGCACTTCCCCAAAGTGATCAGATTCATTAGAATGTTCCCGCCCTGCTCACTCGCTTCTTCTTTAATTTGCTCATTTTGTATATACCTGGGTCCTGCAACCATTATTTTTCTTACCTTGCGGGGGAAGCTCATTGTGACATTACTCAGTCCCACACCCTCCTATGATTAACAAAGCTTTGGGGACTAGCCAGGAGACACAGGGGTCGATGAAGCCAAGTGAACATTCTGGAATTCTGATAACAAGGGACTGTAAGTTGGCAAAGGCATGATCAAAACCAGCTGCACTTCTGAGATGTTCGCCTCTTTTAGTTTACCCTGCACAGAATCAGCTAACAGACCTTTAAACTTACGGTAGCCTGTCTACAAGAAGATGTAAGCATCTGTTAAGCAAACACCTGCTCAAACATGAAGTAAAAGCAAGCATACACACATACACACGTGTGTGTGTGTTCCTTAGAGAGATGCCCAGTCAATAGAAGAGATATTTTGCAGGCATTTTTCACAGGGACGCCCCCTCCCCCCTCAACTGCTTGAACCCCTATGCCATTTAATTCACTTGAAGGCACAGCCTAGCCAGATGGCTCAGCATGAATGAGGCACAAAGCAAAGAAACTAAATCCTGTGACATACGCCAACCTTTGAAGCAGAAGCAGCTTTGCCCTAACTGACATCACTGAGGGCTCTGAAGGAAAGAGAACAGAAATAAATGGGGGGAAATGCATAGATTGGCTGAGTGAATACAAAATCAGGAGTCTGGAGGAGACTGAGTTGGGCTAAATCAGGAAAAGAATGCTCAGTAATAGTTTTTATTGTCCCAGACTCATAAAACTGATGTGGCAAGAAGTGAATATTAGTCAAAGCAATTGTCAAGATAAGTAGTCTTTAAGACAACAGCCAATATTTAAGCACATGTGTGTACACACAGACAGCGGCAGCTTATCTACATGCATACCTAACATTCTTCTGCCATACTGAAATGGGAGGGGAATACTGTGAATGTCAAAACAATGACTTAAGGATCTTTCCATCATGGTTTATGCAAAATGAATTTTAGAGACCACATCTGGCCATGCTACTATTCTTGAACCCACTCTCTTAATATCACTATCTATATACTGATAACAATGCAAAAACTGATATTGTGTAGAGGCTACTCCAAATGACAGAACTCTCTGCTTCCACCAACTTGATGCTGAGCACATTTCAGATACACTGAAAGGTCCACCCATTTTTGTATAATCTTCTTATTGAACACAGTCTTTCATAGAATCATAGAATTGTAGAGTTGGAAGAGACCACGAGGGCCATCCAATCCAACCCCCTGCCACACAGGAAATGACGATCAAAGCATCCCTGACAGATGGCCATCCAGCCTCTGTTTAAAGACCTCCAAGGAAGGAGACCCCACCACGCTCCGAGGGAGTGTGTTCCACTGCCGAACAGCTCTTACTGTCAAAAAATTCCTCCTAATGTTGAGGTGGAATCTCTGTTCCTGGAGCTTGCATCCATTGCTCCATGTTCCAGTCTCTGGAGCAGCAGAAAACAAGCCTGTTCCATCCTCAACGTGACACCCCTTCAAATACTTAAACAAGCAAGGGTCTTTGGCAAGAGTCTCACAGCTATCTTCCTACTAGGTAGCAGTCTTCCTTCTAGACAGCCACTGTGCATGTGTTCTGCACACAAGTCTTAACCAATAGTGGCTGGTGGTTTTTCTGTATAAGTAGGGCAGCAAATACATGCTGGGTTTTAGTCTGAACTTTTAAAAGAGCCATCCAAGGTACTGAATCTACTTTGGGGAGAGAGTTCAGCCTCTTGGAGGCCTCTTGTAAAATTCCAAGTAGCCTCTGCCACAGACTAATTGCCCCACTGACATGGCAGCCCCCAGCTGCCACCTGTGGTAACTCAGAAGGCTATCAAGATTACAAGCACTCCAACCAACTTAATACAGAGCCATTTTCTTGGAAGCAAAACACAGGCTGACCTCATGGCAAATTACACACTAAGAAAAGCTTTGAAACTGCTCTGTGGTTTCTGTCATCCCCAAAGAAAAGGAGCCTCCCTCTAAGTCTAGGGTGTTTTTCTGTTCCCAAGAAGTAAGAAGATTTTGTGCACCAGCCTGGAAGGCAAGTCCCAGAAAGTTATCTGAATAGACATTATACAACAGACGTTACTGTCTGCTACAAGCCTGCCTGCCACACAAAGCTATAGCAATTTTAATTAAATTGCCTTTAACTCTCTGTAGACCCATACCAGTCATCTTATATTTCTCAGTGATTTGAGTTTCTCAAGGAATTTCTTAAATAGGTTTTCTGATTCTGAACATGATTTGGACAACACACACACAAGTTGTACACATATATGTGCATATGTACATAAGTATGAGTATACATGCACACATATTCTGTTATTTTGAGAAAAACCACAGCCTTAGTTTCCCTGGCTGCATTTTGGTAATAGTACACAGAAGATTATGAACACAGTAGTATTTAGAAACATTTTGTAAAAGTTATTGCTCAGAGGTCTGAATCAGTTCACCTGAAACATGGGGAGGAAAGGAGATAGAAGTCAAAGGGCGAAGGGGAATTTTTAAAACCCTTTTCAAGTTCATGGATTGAGTCTCTAGTAGATTAAACTCAACAGTTTATTTAACAACACAGTGCGGGATGGAATCTGGCTTAGTAGCCCAGGGTAACACACCAAACAAGCAATTAAACCAATGTTATATAGAATTTTGCCCCCACCCTTCCGAATATGGCAAGTCATTGTGGGATCCTGTATGGACAAAAGGTATTTTCCTTGGATTCTATGAGGAGTATTTTCACTATTTAGACAAGCCCTAATTCTTTATATCTTACTTAGATGTTTTAGCTGTTATTATATCAGTTGAATGTGTTGAAATGTTTTGGAACACAGCTCAGAATTGTCGATGTTTAACTTAACTTGAAAAAGGGAGTTTCCCAAGAAAAGTACGTGGTAATGGGAACAGATACACCCATTACTCTTTGCAGTAATCCTATAGAAAGGAATGCACACAGATATGGGCAAGCCTATCTTTGCTGAACAGCAGCCATAGAGATGAGGTTTAACTGGGGAAAGGGGAGATTGCCAAGACTGTCAGTTGAGTTTGGTCAATGCTGAGAACAGATACACAGCTTGTTCTTCCCAGTATAGCTGCAAAGGAGAACTATTAAAAAGCAGAAACACCAGTCATAAGCAAACATCTGCCAAACTTTAGCCACAGAGGCAAGGAGTATGATTGCTCAGAAGAATGACTAGTTTTGAAAGAATATGAAGCAAAGAAAAAATTCTGACAGAATTAATAAAAAGGTACACTCTAAAAATAGGGCCGCTTCATGGAGTAGATGGTGAAATGCTAATGGGAAAGAGAAAAGGCAGAACTACTCAACACCTTCTTTACCTCTTTAAAAAGGAAAACAATGCTCAACCTGGGGAAAATGGAGCAGATGATACAGCACAGAATAGGTAAAGAGGTAGTTCAGGAATACCTGGCCAGTATAAATGACTTCAGGTCTCCAGAGCAGTATGAACTACATCCAAAGGTATTAAAAGAACTAGCAGAAGTAATCTCAGAACCACTCTCAATATTTTTGAGAATTCCTGGAGAACAAGAGAGGTCTCAGCAGACTGGAGGAGGGCAAATGTTGTCCTCAACTTTAAAAAAAAAAAAGGAGGGGGGAGAAGATCCCAATAAATATCACCTGGTCAACCAGACATCCATACCAGGAAAGATCCTAGACCAGATCATTAAACAGACAGTCTGTAAGCACTTAAAAAGGAATGCCATGATCACTGAAAGTCAACATGGGTTTATCAAAAACAAGTCATGCCAGACACCCCTATGGGAGTGTTTTATTGTCAGTCACAAGGCAGACAAACATAATAGTAGCCATTTTGGAATGGCACAGCATCACCTGGGACCAGACTTGAATTTTGTGAGGCTCAGGAGAGAAAGGATGAGGTCTGTCTCAACTGCTTAGTTGTCAGTGATGGTTTTCATAGAGAAGATTGTCCATTAAGATGACTGGAACTGGAGGCAAGGGGGAAGGGAGGGGAAAGGTTTTAGAAGCCAAACCGACACAAAGCATCTGCCATCCCTGAGATGTAAGTAAATGTCAATAAAAATCATATTTTATCCAAGGCTATGTTCACAGACAGAAAAGCATTAAGTAGCAATTGGGGATCCATCGGGAACTATTCCTAACAAAGTGACAGAGTTCATTCAGCATAATTCTCTGCCACCATTTCCTGTACACCAAGAACAACAACAGTATCATGGGCTCTGAACCAGTAGCCCTTCATGTAAGAAAATCATTTTAAAGCTTTTGCACATCAATTGTTTTAAACATGATTGCATGATTTTTCCTGTTTTCAATATGTTATTTTGTCAGTATTATATTTGGTTTTGATTCAAGTAAGCCACTGACTGCTCTAGGAGCATAAAACTAGAATATAAAATCTATTAAATGCTAAATACTAACTACC
Organism: Gambelia wislizenii; assembly: GCA_030847615.1. Taxonomy (NCBI): domain Eukaryota; kingdom Metazoa; phylum Chordata; class Lepidosauria; order Squamata; family Crotaphytidae; genus Gambelia; species Gambelia wislizenii. The sequence continues at coordinate 5,868,798 of JAUMIR010000012.1, forward strand.
GGTAATAATGCTAATGACAACACTTGCAAGGAAAGTCAGCAAGCAAGTTATAAATTTTATTCTCAAAAGTGACAGATTAGTTCCAAACATTTCCAAAGTCTGCTGATTTCTGTTCAGCAATTCATTCCTGGGGGAATTGGCACACTATCCATCCACACTACTACATGGTCTACCTGGCTGCCAGCACACATCCCTTCCTACCGCAGGTACTTGCCACCTGTCCAGCTGCATGGGCTGGGAAGGAAGGGGCTTGCTAGCACTCAGATCTGGGCATTTGACAGACTACTGGAAACCATCACATACATTTGCAAGCCAGCAGACCACCACTGCCAGATATAATGCAGTGGAATATGTGAACAAGAAATGAACAGCCCAAACCTTATGTCTTCATGAGACTGGGAAGGAGGGATTGGGAAAACACATACAACTCATTTCTACTTTACTGACAAAACAAGCTAGTCAGAGGTTGCTCAAGCAGAAGGATGCACACATAAATCCTCAGCTGTGGTTTATACAGTGCATCCCAGGAGAAACCCCACACTGCATTTGAGATTTGACTTATGCAAAGATTTGCCTAGGGAGAAAAGCTAAAGAAAGGAAGAATGTGAGAAACAAAGTCCTACGAAGATATTCAGCATCGACAGACAGACTGCTAGAGTGAGGAGAAGAAGCCAGATAAATATTTTATCACGTTCACATGTACATTTTAAAGAGGAACAGGGGTGGGTTAACACTTTGTAGTGATCTATTTTATGGTTATTTTTCTAAACACTGACTGCCCAGATGTCAGTACCAGCAGATGTGCTGCAGCTATTAGGGGCTGAAAAAAATGGTGAGGAATGCAAGGCCAATGAATTTTTAGGCCACTAGCACAGGATCAACCCCACCCCCACCTTCAATAATCTCTTGGGAGAACAAAACTAGAACATATGGCATATGGTGTGTGGAAACTGCTAGGCTCATAATTAACCAATTAAAGCACACGTGGAGCTCCTATACAACATAAACCTGTATGTGTGAAAAATGCTGTGGACTATTGAAGGTGTCAGCATGAATCTCCCCTGTAAATCTCTCTTCATTAATCTTTCATGCTGAGCCAAATGTGTTGTAATGAAACTATTGTTAATGAAGTTACATTTATGAAGATATGTAACTGATGTTAACCTTTTCAAAACCAGATTCAACATCAACTGTCTTTCAAAACAAATGTCAAACACAGGTCAGGGGGTAAGCCTTGCTTATGGAGAGTGTACTTGCAAAGAGACACGGGAGCAGAGGAAAGGCATCAAAATGCACACAGGTAGCTTGGCTGGTCATGTAATAGCCCCTGAATAATGGCTTATGTATCCCTTGAGGTCAGGGCTCAATCTGCATCACAGAACAGAAGCACAAGATCTCCATCATGAGGGCAATGGCTGTCTGGTGTGGAATACGTTCAGTGGGAGTGCACCAAGAATAAGGTCCCATTATTTGTCTCTGCTTTGGCAGGATAGAAGAATATTATAAACTGGGACTGCACAAGCCGGTTTTCATATGGGGGCCTGCAGCTGGGAGGTAAGGGAATAGCTTGTGCTATCATGAAAACTGAATGTCTGGACCTGGGACTATGTAAATCAGGACAAGGTAAACCATCTCATGCTACCACCCCCCACAACTGTGTCATTTAGTTTCATTTGAAAGGATGTCATAGTAAGGGTGGAGTGAGCTTGTTTTCTGCTGCTCCAAGAGACAAGGACACAGAGCAATGGACTCAAACTATAGGAAAAGAGATTCCATCTAAACATGAGCAAGAACTTCCTGACAGTAAGAGTGGCAGTGAAATGTGCTGCCTGGGAATGTGGTGGAGTCTCCTTCTTTGGAGGTTTTGAAACAGAGCCTGGATGGCCATCTATCAGGAGTGCTTTGATTGTTTATTCCTGCATGGCAGAAGTGGGTTGGACTAGATGGCCCTTGGGGTCTCTTCCAACTCTATGATTCTATGATTTACTTGCTTTATAGAAATCATCACATCATAAAGAGATTAGCAAGTGTTGATGGATTCTAATTCCCAGCATTCCCACCCAGTATGGCCCATTATCAAGGATGATGGGAATTGTTCTTCAGCAACATCCAGGAAGGCAGGTTCACCCATCACAGACCTAACAAGGGGTTTAGCTTGTTATGTTATGGGAAGAGGGGAAGAAGTATGAAGGAACTACAATTTCAAGCATTTTGTGTTTGGTTTTGAAGTTGTAAAATGCTTCCCTTATTGTTTTATTTTTTTTTTATGGGGTTTGGATATTCACAAAAATATGTTCTGTTAAAATTTCAATTCAGGAATCTGACAATTAAGTAGTGAGCTCACAAAAGGGTCAAAGGTTTGGCATGGTAATATACTCATTAAGGAGAAATAGTAACCAGGACTCTACTCTCTCTATGATTAGATGGAGGGTAATAGAAAATACTCTACATCAGCAGACTCTCACTTCCTTATGGTCCATATTTATTGCATATCAGAACCAGTACAGCTGGGTCATTTATCTCTTATTTTCATTACTGAGTTAACTATTCAAACTGTTCTGAAAAACTGGTTCTTCTTCCTAAAAGCATTTCTTCAAAAGTTATTTCCTATTGTTTTATTAAAACGGCAACTAAAATTTGAAGAAAAAAATTGACTAACTTTGACCAAAACTGTGTTCTTCATCACACACTTCTACCATCCAGCAGTTGTTATTGACCACAAAGAGGTCCTTTTAGTCCACCACCAAGCAGAACTTGAACAATTTTACTTGTCAGCTTGGCCTGTGGAAGTTTGGTACAAACAGAACTTCCCAGTGGACTGCTAGTGAACTGCTGACCATGCATAACATAGACAATACCAGCTGTCGGCATGATTGAGGGAGTTCTTTGCGAACACAGAACATACCTTGCTCTGCCTAAGGAACTGTCTAAGGAACTGTCATGAGATCATGCCAGCTCGAAAAGCATGCAGTTCTCAAGGAAGGAGATGGAAAAGGTATAAGAGCTGGGATATTTTCGGCTTTGCTTTCATGGTTCCTGTACCCACGGCTACAGACCATCCACGCCTTCATGGACGTCTGATCACCGTTCAGGGAAGGATCGTTGTGAGTATGTGGTGTGAGTGTGTGTATGAATGGAAAAGAGCTCTTGATAGTTAAATGAATGTCTTACATCTAAATAAATGTTACATGCATAGTGACTGAAAACCAAATTTGGTCTCTCTGTGCCTTTTTGCTGTCAATTGTCTGGGAAAATCTTAAACACTACCTGATTAAAAGGACCTCTATGTGGTCATAACACAGTACCCAGTATTCATAGCGGACTAGGCTGTTAATTAATGTCAAAAGTTAAAGGGCTATCGAGTGGAGACTGGGAATAGTGCTGAGAAGAAGGAGGGGATGGGTTACACCACAGATTACAACCTGTGTCAACACAGGAAGGAAAAAGAAACAAACCATGAGAAAAATGACATTTTAGCTTAATTATAATGTAAATTAGGAAAGATAAGAAAAGGAAGATAGAGATGTATGAAAGGCATTAGTCATGCTGCATGAAAAGTCTGCTAAAGGAAAATAAAGTTTTTGACTTAAAGAGCTAGTGAAGACGGGAAACCATCTGTATGACACTTCTGTTATCTGTCCTATAGCACACCCTATAGGTAAACTACAGTTTTCTGGCTGTTGGAGTTTTGGCGACAAAACTCCAGGCTTCCATTAGTCACTCTCCTATTCTCTCTCTTGCAGTGTGTCAGCAACTAGCAGAAGCTCATTAACTTAAAATATTGCTCCATTAACAGAGAACAGTTCCTAAACGCAAGGGATCTTTTAAAAAATTATTTATTTTTTAAAGACTTTCCCATATTCTCTCTTTGGAGGATGCAAGACAGAATCTGTTCACAAAACAAAACAAAAAAGGCTTTTCTCCCCCCTAAACATAAAGGTGTGAAGTTTGGAGGAGGGGTAAGAAATGAAAGGCTACACTGAGATTGCATGAATAAAAGTATTTAAGCCAGTTTAATAAGAAAAACAGCAGAAGATTTTTTTTAAAAAAAATCAAGCACCTCAAGGAAGACTATGCCAAGTTACTTAAAAGGATGAACTACAAAGTAAAACCGATGCTGTACCAATGCTTTACCTCTTCAGTACCCCTAGAAGTTTAGTAATTTTTTTACTAATTTGCTTCTGTTCAAAATAGACCCTTTGTAATGTCATGACTACAGAATAAGCACACCCATTTTGGGCAGATTTCGACAAAAACGTTGATATACCACCTATAAATATTCTGTATCTTTTACAAGTTGAGAATAAAAGACCTGAATGGGATTAGATGAAAGGGCCGGTGATGTTAGCCTTTTGAGTCATACAGAATCCAAACATGTTTCTCCAGAAGCCCACAAGCAGAGCAGGGCATCTGATTCATGGGTACACTGCCCATGACCACGGAGGAGCCATACAGCCATTACAGCCACTTATTCACCTTGCAGCCACCCTCTGAGGTAGGTCAATCTTGTTTCTATTTACAGATGAAGAAATTAATCTGTACTCAGTACTGCAAGTTTCGGGATCAAAATTCTATCCATTGTACTACAAGTAAGCTTCCCACAGACACTTTTCATCCCATACTCCCCCACTGAAACCACCTCACAAAGGAAAAATATGTATTAAAGCAAAGCCAACACTGAGCAGTGGCAAGCACTATGTTTGCACCGAAGGACCATGTTTACAAGTCAGAACACACCATGATACAGTCTGCTGAAATCTGGCTTCTTCTGGTATGTGATCATGGCTTGTTAACCAGACACAAACCACAATTATAAGCAATAGTTTGTTGCTGGTTTACCAACTCTGGCTTTTTAAACAACAGCTTATGACATCTGCACCTACAACCATGGCTTGTCCATTGTTTATTACTCTAGAGCTGATCCTAGAACAGGTGCTGCCAAAAGGAGTGAACAAGAAACAAACCAGAGGTGAACCAGAAATGGGGGAAGACAAGCCACAGTTTGGTAAAAATGCAGGGCAGCCTGTGGCTCCAGTAACAAATCCTGGTTAACAGAAATGTGACTTATTATGGTAAGCAAACCCGGATTTCCACCTCCACAAAGTACAAACCAAAGATGATCTGGGACATGACAGCTATCCCCCTTGCAACTGTTTAGTCTCTCTTAAGTAGATTAGAACCACACAACGTACATGGTGATTCCACATTACCTCTATTTCAGAACAGTGCGTTTCTACTTTTTGCACCATTTCCTCAGCTTCTCGAACACGAAAATTCAGCTGTGGAGAGTGCTCTGATGGGTTCAGCTCACTATCATAGGACTCCAGGATCGCTCTCATTCCATCACGTGCCTGTTGAAATGAAGAAAGGAAAACAAAAAGCATTAGCTTTTGTCTAAACACAGGCAGGCTGCACGTGCTAGCTGGCATAGAAGTAGCAAGCATTTTCATCCCTTTCCTCCTGAGAGATCAGGCTGTTTTCCTGACATACAGTTCTTTTTTCACATCTCTGACACCACTGTTGACAATTATAATTAAACAAAAATATTTGAATGGGGAATATATTGGCTTTAAATAAACTCTTGGTTAGAAAGATATGCTGCTGACAGAGGAAGATTCATATATGCTGCATCCTTTGCCATATTACACATACACAGCAAAAGAAATTAAAAACAAAAACAGCACAAACAGAAATAGCATCTTTGGTATGCACTTGAATACAGAAAAGCAGCCACACATTACTTGGAAGAAAGAAGCTAAAATGAGCACTAACAGAGATTCCAGTGAGCACTATGTACTAACACTACAGATGCAATGCTTACCACACAAACAGCACTTTAGATGGCCTGCTACACAGCACAGAGTTTAACAACATTCCTACCCACAATTTAACAGCAGCCACACATATACAAAAAATATATATACAGCATTATTAAGAATCTAGACTTATTTCATGAATTGTTTCGGATGCTTATATATTGCTAGATTAAACTATTATTTTATTTATTATTTATTTATTTAATGTATTTTTATGCCACCTTTCTCCCTAGATGGGACCCAAGGAGGCTTCCATAAAACAAATACCATATATAAAGTTAAAATATTTAAAATAAAATAGTTAAAATCAGATTAAAACATAATATAAAACAGATTAAAAACTAAAACATACAAAATAAAACAAGCCCTGCTGCTTATACAAGAAGACTGCTTAAACTAATTCAACAAAGTTCCTTACCACATATACCTGCAGTGAAATAGGTGGATGTTAACTATGGCATATGAAATGACACATACTCTTTAGAGACTTTTAATCTGTCTTTAGGATATTTGTTTTGATAGCTGATGGAGGTAATGCATTCTCTGAAAAAACTGTCTGCCACTTTTGTGTTTTTAATACCTTTCATTGTTTGGTTAAGTTTTCAGCTAAAGCAGGGGTGGGAATCACATGGCTCCCCAGGCATTGTTGAGCCTCAAATCTGGATAACCTACTATGCTAGTAGGGTTACCAGGATGTGTGGTACAAAAGTATCTGAAGGACCACATAATTCCAAAGCCCCATCCAAACGTGGATGTACCAACTGTCAGTAGAAGTTTTTTAGCGATAAGTTGTCATGCAACTATGAATATAAACATTAACATTTCTTTGTATAGAAGATTTTTATGTGAACTCTAAATTATGAATACTTACAGGGAACAATAAATGTCTAGTTGTAGTTTTTTGCAGCATTCATGAGAGAAGATGCAGTCTGTTCCATTGCTGAAAAGTTCATTTTCCTAGTGTTAATTTAAATGCCTTTTCTTCTAATTTTAAACAACTTGTTTGGATATTCCCCTCTGGAGCAACAGAAATGATATCTGCTCCATGATCCAGATGCCAGCACTTCAACTATATGGCATTGATTAGGAAAAGGGGGAAATGCAGGGCCAAGTTGGGAGAAAAATAGGTATGTCTGTCATATTATGTAAAATGGGAGATTCTTGTTCATAGTGTAAGGTGCATATCATGATTACTAGGGCGATCAAATACTTGTACTTTTCACTGCATCAGTGCTGCTTATAGGCAGGGAAGTCAGGTGAGGCCAAGTGAAGAGCTTGTGAAGGTTTGTTGGAACAGAAGTGTGTGTAAAAATTCCTACGAACCTTTTCGGTGCTGTCTGTTTCATCTCTACAAGTCTAAGCAAGGTGACAAAAATTAAATATATAACTGCCAGGATAAATACTGTACTGGAATTTTTTTAAAAAGCTACAATTATCAGCCATACACAAAAACTTTACTGTGTACTAAAAATATTTTTAGCTTTATAAAGATCTGTCTCCCACCCATTCCCATTTTATTCTTACACAACCCTGTACTGGAAGGTAGGTAAGGTGGGGAGAGAGAGAGAGAGAACTGGCCCACATTCACCCAAACCTCATGGCTGAATGAAGGCTTGGACCCAGAAATCTCAAATCCTAATGCACAATTTTAACAAACTGATTCTCAACTATTTAGCACTAGCAACTCATAGTCTAAGAAGACTTCTAGATACAGATGCTCGGGGCTAGCCTAACATGTTAGTCCTGAGAAGGAAAATCCAAATGTCACCCACTTTGCATTAACATGGAATTCTCTTCTCGGGGAACTGCACTGAAGCTACAAGAGACTGAGCAACAGTGAATTGTGAGCCATGGTCCATGACAATCCTCCTTTCTGAGGGAATCACCTTGTCTTACTCCACAGCTGGACTATTCTCCAGATGTCCCTAGGTAGTGTATAATATACAAAGAAACAATACCAGCTTGGATAATCCATCTCCCTTGTCAAAATGTCTGGAGATTGGACAGTGAAAGCTCCCTCTCTGTCTGCTGTCAAACTCCAGGAAGGATCCTTTGTGATCTCGAGTCTCCCTTCTCACTAGTGCCCTATGAATTATTGAGATAAATCTGTTTCTCTTTGCCAGCTTAACAGCACTGAAATGTTTCTCCTGTAAGTTTCGTCTCAGGGGAAAAAGCAAGTCAGGAGAAGTTATCAATTTATTTTGCTTACATAAGAAGGATCTCAAAAGGAGATGGCACCTCTTCTACTCTACCCAACCCAATGAAAAAAGTGGCACTCCATAAATAGTACCTGTGAGGCTAACAAATCTATACCCCAGCATATCTAGATTCTAGATTCTGAGGCTATCTCTAACCCAGCTGTCAAAACGTCAAATGCTTAATAATCTAGCAGTCTGAAGAAGAGCGTGTAAACTCAAGGTAGTGTGAAAAGGAAGGTGGGAATACCTGCTGGAAATGTTATGGATGTGTTCAAAACACCTTTGGAAATGAAAGGTCAAACAGGAGAGGCTGGTGATGGCTCATCAGATGTAACCAAAGGACAGCTTCAGGCTAGAGAAACAGAGTTAATGAAGGGGAACAGGGAAGGCAGATGATGGTTGGACAGGAAGAGCTGGCACTACTACCACCTCCTCCTTTTGCTTCAAAGTGTCCGTACAAATTAAGCTGTGAAGTGGTTCAATGGGTCAACACAGCCTATCACACCGAAACATCACACCTCCCAATCTCTTATGCTGCCCAAAGGTACTTTAATCTCAAAGTGCAGGCTTCAAGGATATCTTCAGGAGATATGTCTTCTCTTATGGCTATCTGAAATCACCGAAGTTCCTACCAAACGGATTGGTAATCCCTTTAAAGACACTGGGGGAACAGACAAGTCTTTACTGTAAAGCTGCCAAACAGATGAAAGGCCCATCAACCTATGTAAACTATCTTTGCTCTCTTTGGCTTTGACACTCATGCATCACCATGTCAAGCAGTGTTGCGCCCCCCCCCCCAAAAAAACAATCAGTAATCTCATTTGAACAAACAATTGCTTTCTTGCAGCAACTACTCAGAACAACACCAGGTTTAAGAGGAAAAATGGATCCTGAATTGTCACCATTAACCAGGAGGTGAAAAAGCAAAAGACATCACACGAACAAGTGTGCAGATGGGCTAGATTAGGCACAGTTCAACTCTCTTCTGAAGCATCCTTTTCATGGCTGCACGTATTAGAGTACCCCAGTCACCTTGTTCTTTCTAGCAATGTAGCCAGGAAGAACATATTCAGTAAAGGCACAAACAAAAACCAAGAACCATTTAGAGCTGTTGTGCTAGATAGCAGGGTCATGTTTGCACTAAGCAGGGTACTTCATAGAATCATATTTAAACTTAATTCTTCCAGGTGGGCACATATTCTGGCCAAGTTATTTTTTTCATATTAATCAAACAGGGATTATTCCTACTGGATGGTGGTCTACTGTTATTGTTTCTTTGTATAAATGGGTAAGATATCTGACCACAAAAACTGTAGGCCATTTATCCTCCTACACATAGTGTCACAAGTATATTCCTGGTTTCTATTGAATAAACTCCAAACCTAAACAGAGGGAAATGACATGGCAGGGGGGTTGGACTTGTTTCACTTTAATGTCAAAACCTATCTGGTTGGAGTCTGGCCCTGGCTGCTCTGCTCTGCTGTAAGTTTTTAGGTTTTTTGCCAACACAGGTGTGGTCCTTGGTCTCTAACCTGCTGAGAGGAGTATGCTCTCTGTTTATCATTCTTTGAAAAGACAATATTCTCCTGAATACATCAGATTTACCCTTTGTCTAAGAGATCACAGCTGGCCAGGTTTTTCCAAACCAATGTTGACTGTATGAGGAAAGTACCCCCTCCATGGAAAAAAAACCTCAAGTCTTTCCCCCCACCCAAAAGGAGAATTGGTGTTGCTAAATTCCTCTATTAAGTTCTCATTTCAAAGACATACTAGCAATTTCTAAGGTATTTCTTCACCTTTTCCCAGAAGAAAATGTGAGCACTTTAAGGAGGAAAACCTGTAATAGGAAAATATAGGCTGAACAATTTTATTTTATTGTTATGTACAGTCTGATATCTACAGAGTCATCTAGATCTCTTTTGCATATTGGCCCTTTTCTAGGATGTACATTTAAACCCTTCAAAGATGTGATATTTGACAGTGAGTTTCTAATTAGTTGTAAAATACACACACAAAAATCAATGGAAATAAAATTGAAGTTACAAATCTAACTAAAGTCAATCAGATATCTGGGGAAAAACTGTTCCTGGGGTAAAGTTTATCTAGTGTCATAATTTTATTGAAATCCTATATCTTCCTATTGACTTTTATGGTTTCAAGCTAGATGCTAGAGTTATCATTATTAGCGTCTCAGTGTTGCTTGCAGGGCCAAAGAGGGACTTTTCTCTTTATAAACAAGCTGTAATTGTCTACTTTATTGATCAATAAATCTCTAAACTGACTCACTTCACCCTGGTTCCATTATATTATCTCTTCTGCATCATTTTCCAAGTGAAAATATAGCAGTTTTCTCCTTTCTTTCCTTTTTTAAAAAGGGAGATTGTCTTGTCATTAGCGGTAAGAGAAGAAGGAACTATGCTGGTTGGCTTTCATAATGAGTTTTTAATGACAAATTCTAGTCACAGTTAAATCTGCTTTATTTCCACATGAGTGAACTTCAACTATTAATCCAAAAACAAACACATAGCTCACTGGCTCTCTGACTTCAGCACAGGCAGAAGCCTAAAGCACTGCTTCAGAAAGTATAATTGTGATGTTATTTTCCACCCAGCACTTTCACAGTGTGGAAGCAGCCCTATTCCTAGCGTTACACTTGCAATTTGCTTAATTAACAATGATTTAAGGAGAATATTAATAGGTTGTTTCATTGGTAAAAATCAAGAAAGTGCTTTTCTATCTCCCTCTTCAGATTACCAAGTCCAATTAGCCAAAAAAAAAAAAAATGCATTTTCAACAGGAAAACTGAAGTGCCTAGATTCCATGCTCAACTATAAAATCATTTCTAAAAACTGCAACTAGTCTTGACACCCCAAAGACAAAAGGAGCTATTTATTTAACTTCATTTATAGTCCTTGATCCTACCATGGATCAGGAAGCCTTTAGGGTGACTAATCAACAAAGACGGCACAAGTTAATGTAGGAAGAGAACTTTTGCTACAAGAGACATGTGTGACTTCTATGGTCTGCCAGTTTCATTCAGCTGTCCTTCAAAAGTTTCAGAACAGTCAAGATTATTTGTACTTAGTCCTCCACCTGATTCAGGAAGTAAGGCCATTTTGGCCAGAGCTGGATTATTGAAAGGCTAAAAGGGCTCGACTTGTAAAAACGTAGTTTTCACAAACAACCTCTTTAATTTCATAGAATCATAGAATCATAGAATTGTAGAGTTGGAAGAGACCACGAGGGCCATCCAGTCCAACCCCCCTGCCACTCAGGAATCACAATCAAAGCATCCCCAACAGATGGCCATCCAGCCTCTGTTTAAAGACCTCCAAGGAAGGAGACCCCACCACGCTCCAAGGGAGTGCGTTCTACTGACGAACAGCTCTGACTGTCAAAAAGTTCCTCCTAATGTTGAGGTGGAATCTCTGTTCCTGGAGCTTGCATCCATTGCTCCGTGTTCCAGTCTCTGGAACAGCAGAAAACGAGCTTGCTCCATCCTCAGCGTGACACCCCTTCAAAACTTAAACAGGACTATCATATCGCCTCTTAACCTTCTTTTTTCCAGGCTAAACATACCCAGGAATTTAAATGATCCATGTTTAAGAGCCTTGTCTGGCAAAAGGGAAGTACAGCAGGACCACAACTTCAGCTGGGGATTGGTTTTGTGAGGGCATGGATACCAAAAACCGTGGATAATAGCAAACACCACTGAAAATAATGGGACTTCTGGTTTAAAATATCATAGAGTTACCTTGGAGGACCTAGAAAATGGCTAGAGAGGACACATTTTTTAGGAAGACTCTATGGTAGGTGTGCTGTTTTGTGTCTCGTGGATAATTGAATCAGTGGATAATGAATCAGTGGATGTGGGGGTCCTACTGCAATTGCATAAATACTGCTATTAAGCTTTGCTCTTCTCAAGTCTGGAGTAAATCAAAACCATACCTACAGTTATAGTATCACAGTTTGCCTCTCTCTCACTTAGCATGCAGCTTCACCAGATGGCAAGTCCTGTAAATAAACCCCCTGTTCAACTTTGTTGTTAACTGCAGCCAAGTCGAATTTGACTTATGGTGACCCTATGAATGAGAGACCTCCAAGTTACCCCATTATCAACAGCCCTGACCAGGTCTTTCAGATTCAGGACTGTGGCTTTCTTGACTAAGTATATCCATCTGTAATGAAGTCTTCCTCTTTCCCTACTGCCTTCTTCCTTACCAAGCATTATGTACTTGTCTAGTGAGTCATGCTTTGTCATGATGTGTCCAAAGCACAACAGTCTCTGTATAAGTCATCTTGTCTTCTAGGGAGAATTCAGACTTCATTTGTTGTTGGACCCATTTATTTGTCTTTTTAACAGTCCACAGTATCCACAGAACTCTTCTCCAGCAACACATTTCAAAGGAGTTGATTTTCTTCCTATCAGCTTTCTTTACTGGCTGTTTTCACAGCCATACGTAGAAACTGGAAATACAATGACACGGACAAATCCTTGACTTTGGTATTCAATGATATATCTATCTTCACACTTCAGGTTCTTTTCTAGTTCCTTCACAGCAGCCCTTCCAAGTCCTAGACTTCTTCTGATTTCTTGACTACAAGTCTCCATTCTGATTCTGATTAATAACTGAGCCAAGGTATAGGAAATCTTGAACTATTTCAACGTCTTCACTGTCTGCTTTAAAGTTATGAAAATAATTTTTGGTCATTATTTTTGTTTTCTTAAAGTTCAACTGTAACCCTTCCTTTGCACTTACTTCCTTAACTTTATTCAGTAATTGTTCCAAGTCTTTGCTACTTTCTGCTTGTAGTATTGCCATGTACAAGATCTGTCTATTAAATAACAAGACTGTGTTTCTACCTTTCAGACAAATCAGGGAGAACTGACTGCGAACACTTGAGTGGTAACCTTGAACATGTCTGAACTTGCATCAAAAATCAACACTCTCAACTGTTCAGTTAATTGTCAGTCATCGTTTAAAGCACCTGTATTGTCTGCTGTGTGCCGGGAAAATGCTAAAATTAAAAGTTGAGCAACGTGACATTCTGCAGCAACTTGAGGTGGATCTAAACCTTTTTTCAAAAAATCATCACTCGTGATGAAACCAGGATCTTCCAGTATGATCCTGAGATAAAATGACAGTCAATGCAGCAGAAAACGCCATCATCACCAAGAATGAAAAAAGCACGTCAAAGCAAGTCCACATTCAAACCCATGATCATTGGGGGATTTTGCATCAAGGGTATAATTTTGGCAGAATGGATTCCAGAAGGCAGAACAGTGAACCAGCATTATTATAAGGAGGTTTTGACACAGCTGAGAGAAACAGTCGGGGGCTGGGAACAGAACTGTGGGAATATGGTTTCATTCTTCATTACTTTCTGTGAAGCAGTTTTTGACCAATAAACGCATTACTACACTCCTCCATATTCGCCAGATTTGGCACCATGTGACTTTTTTCTTTTCCCTAAAATGAAATCAGTGCTTAAAGAAACACATTTTGAGTCAATTGGTGCAGTAAAGAAGAAAATGGCAGATGTGTTGAAACAGCTGACAGAAACTTATCTGCTCCATGCCTTCAACTAGTGGAAAACAAGACTGCATTGGCGTGTGAGTGTGAACGGGTAGTATATTGAAGGGAACAAGCATTAGAATTGTGATACATATAAATAAAGATGGGTTATTGTATCAGTTTTGTTATTTAACAGACAGTCCTCGTCCTTGCGTTCCCAGTGTCAAGCAGTTTCAGGGTTACACAGAAAACCTTGTTGGCAGTAATCCAGAAAGCATATCATACAAGACTGTTGCTCAGAACTGAAACTTAGATAATAGAGCGTATAATAAAAGTACATCTATGAAATCTTGTGGGCTTCAATACTATTGGATAAGAATCATCCCCTGACCCCCTCCCCTCTTCAGGTATAACGTCCATCTCATTTTTCCTATGCTGGTTGTGCAGCTGCAGCCTATCTATTGATTCTTACTATCAACTGTTATACTCCCCTTTCACCGGCACCACAAAACCATGGTTAACAAGCACAAAGAAACTAAAAGAATTAAAGCAAGGTTTCAAAAGAACATTGAAAATAGCAGGAACTGGTCACATCAAGGACCAATCCTGACAAGCATAGTATCATCTACATATCTTAAATTGTTGGTGTTCCTTCCTCAAATTTGCATGCCTCCTTCCTTTAAGTCTAATCCGGCTTTACATATAATATGTTCTCTAGATTGTATTTACAGGGTGTAAATGAGCAGAAATCTCCATCTCATCTGGTGTTGACTGTCTGCCTAGCTATATGTAGGCTTTGTTTACACTTGTGGAAGTCTGCTGTGTTGCTAAGCTTTGGAGCGCTTCCACCAGCCTTTTAACTCACTGTTGTGATGGCTCATTCATTAAGAGCAGCTGGCTGTCCACATTTTATTTAATTTTTAAACTTGCATATACTTTGTCTTTTCTCCAGGGACTTCAAAGCAGATAAAACAACTTCTAAAACCCAATTCTAAAAATAACAATTAAAAAATCCTTTCAACAAAAACAGAAAAACAGCCATGGAACATAACCAAACAGCTTTCAATATATTTTTAAAATCTAGTAAACAGATTTTAAAAAACAAGTTAGAATCACACATCAAACACCTTTTTTGAAAAGAAGGTTATTAGCCTTGCTTGGCAGTGCTGACATTTCCAGAGAGGCAGGAATTCTCCATGCTGTTCTAAATGCCCAAAGGAATCAAGAAGCAATACTGCAGGAAGGAGACATGGCAGCCCAAGAAAGGACAGATTGCTCACCTGTAACCATAGATCTTCGAGTGGTCTTCTGTGAATTCACACAGCTGGGTTACTCCTGCGCCTGCACAGAGCATCGGAACCTTCTGGAATCGCTAGGCAGAATGTGCTTTGATACATTTTTGGCAGTAACTCTGCCCATCCTAACAGTCCCTTATAAGGCGCTCCCGCCTAATTCCCCTCAGTTCCTTGAATGACGCCGCAACCAGCAGCATCAGGAACAATAAGCATGTTTATATGATGTAGTAGGACATAGAGGGGAGGATGGGTGGGTCTGTGTGAATTCACAGAAGACCACTTGAAGATCTACAGTTACAGGTGAGCAACCTGTCCATCTTCTTCATAGTCTCTGTGAATCACACAGCTGGGTAGACTGGCAAGCTTCAGTCCAGGAGGAGGGTATGTCCTATACATATTGATCTGAGTACCCTGCTGCACAGTCAAATATAAGTGGAGTTTTTAGACAGCACATTCTTATCATATCATGAAGTAACTTGGCAATACATTAACACTCACTCATTGAATAGAAGACAAAAGAACAGCTTTCCCAAAGGCAGCCTCGTTCTTGGAACGAGAGTCAAGTCTGTAATGGGAAATGAAAGTCAGAGGTGATGACCAAGTTTCAGCTCTGCAAACATCCTCTAGAGGCACCCCAGAGAGGAAAGCTGTCAAGGTGGAGACAGCCCTCGTCGAGTGTCCTCGAATCCGTGGCAGTAGCGGTTTCTTCACCAGTTCATAGCAGAGAGCTATGGTCGATGTCACCCACTTCAACAAACGTTGTGGAGAAATAGGGTGTCCAAGTCTCGAGTTGGTATAGGATACAAAAAGTCTAGGTGACTTCCTGAAAGGAGCAGTCCTCTGGATGTAAAAGGCAAGCGCCCTCCTGACGTCCATGGAATGAAGGGTACGCTCGAATTCATCCTTTGGATCCTGCATTCAGAGCAGAGAGAGTGATGGACTGATTCAGAGGGAAGCTCGACACCACCTTCAAAAGGAAGGAGATGTCGGGACGGAGTATCACCTTATGCTTGTGGAAGGGAGTGTATGGAGGGTCCGATCGCAAGGCAGAGTTCACCAGCTTGACGTGCTGAAGTAACGACAACAAGGAAGGCAGTCTTCCAAGACAGGAGTCTCAAGTCGGTGGATGCCAAGGGTTCGAAGGGGCATTGAACTAGCTGTGAGAGGACCACTTCGAGGCTCCACATCGGTGTAGGCTCCAGTACCGGAGGATGCAGGTTGACGTAGCCTCTCAAGAACTTTTTGACGGTTGGATCCGTAAAAGGAGACGGATAACCTCTTGCCTGAAATTTGACAGATACAGCTGCCAAGTAGCACCGGATCAATGAAATCAACAGTCCTGTGGAAGACAAGTGTAGAAGGAAATCTAGGACAGTCAGGATGGAGAACGGTTCCGTGACCCACGCTCGATCAGATAGAAAGGCTTCAAACTTCTTCCACTGGTAGTGATACGACCTACAAGTAACAGGTTTTCGGGCAGCGTTGATGACAGCCTGGACCTCTGGAGGAAAAGATGGAAGGTGCCGGCCTGTCGAGATTGAGGGCGAATCCGAGGCCGTAGGTACAGTGGCCCTCTGTACGGAGAATGGAGTCAGGGCCATAGCCTCCATGCCGTTAGCCGTAGAGTTTCCACATCTGGGTGTCTGACCTTTCAGTTCGGAATGGTGAGAAGGTTGGGACGGGATGGGAGTCGGATGAACCAGTGCCTGGCTAAACGCAGGAGGGTTGCAAACCAAGGTTGTCAGAGCCACCACGGAGTGATGAGGATGGCATCTGCTCAGTCCCGACACAATTTGGCAATTACTCGTGTCAGCAGTGGGAACGGAGGGAAGAGGTAGAGAAGTGGACCTGTCCAACGGAAAAGGAAAGCATTGCCCCTCGATCCCGGGGCACGTCGTCTGGAACAGAACTGGTGGCACTGACTGTTTTCCGGAGACACAAAGAGGTTGGCTTGAGGAGATCCCCACTGGCGGAACAGGTTCGAGGTTACCGACCTGTGCAGCTCTCATTCGTGGATGGAGAGGCTTGAACAGCTGAGTCCATCTGCAAGAGTATTCCCCTCCCCAGGAAGATGGATGGATTGGAGAAAGTTGTCCCTGCAGACACACCAATCCCAAATGTCCAGTGTGAGTTGGAGAAGCTGAGGGGATCTCGTTCCTCCTTGCTTGTTCAAGTAGTACATGACTCAGATGTTGTCTGTTACCACTAGAACGGTCTTGTTCGTCACTAGGGTCTCGAAGGCCCCAAGTGCCTTCTTTATGCTGAGAAGCTCTAGGACGTTGATATGGAGAGTCCATTCCTCGGCATTCCAGGAGCCTCGGAATTCGTAGGATTCGAGGTGAGCTCTCCATCCCAACATCGAGGTGTCTGTCATTAAGAGAAACATCTGGTTGAGGAGGGTCGAACGGCATTCCTGCTAGGACATTGCCTGGAATCAACCACTAGTCCAGCGACCGACAAACCACTCGAGGCATCGTGACCAGTTTCTTTGGAGAGTCGCACAGGGGGTCGAAGACTTGTAGGAACCAGTGTTGGAGCGGACAGAAGCAGAGCCTGGTGAGGCGGGTCACATAGGTAGTAGATGCCATGTGATCCTGAAGTATCTGGATTGCATGGGCAGGGAGCCTCCGGGACCAACGGCAAGTATAGATTAGAGACTGAAGGGTCTTGAATCAGTCTCGAGATAAGTAAGCCGCGGCCGTATGCAAGTCCAATTGTGCCCCGATGAACTGGATAGACTGGGACGGTTCAAGCTGTGACTTCTTTATGTTGACTACAAGTCCCAGGGCACCTAAGACATCTAAGGTGAGGTCGATATCGAGTTCAAGCTGATGTTGAGAACTCACCACAATCAACCAATCGTCGATGTAGGGGAAGACCACCACTCCCCATTGTCATAGAAAGGCCACCACCACTGCCATACACTTTGTGAAGACTCTCAGAGTGGTCGAAAGTCCAAACAGCAGGACCCTGAACTGGAACGCCTTGGTCCCGATCTGGAATGCCAGGAATCATCTGTGGGACAGATGGATCCCGATGTAGAAATAGGCATCTTTGAGGTCTATGGAAGTGAACCAGTTGTACTGTTGTAGGAGTGGAAGGATGGAGGCTAAGGTAACCATCCTGAATTTCTTTGGTTCTATGTATCTGTTCACCCCACGGAGGTTGAGAATGGGACGGAGGCCGCTGTCCTTCTTCGTGACCAGGAAGTACCTCGAGAAGAAGCAGAGGTGGTAAAGATTGGAGTCCACGGGTTCGATGGGCCCCTTTTGCAGAAGCATGTGCACCTCTTCGAGGAGGGGAGGGGAGGGCAGTGTTGACCGAACCCAGCCTGTCAGAGGTAGAGAGTCGAATTCTAATAGCCATTCTGGATTATTCGAAGTACCCAGCGGTCTGTTGTTATTGAGGACCAGGCTTCTTGGAAGTCCGACAGCCGAGTTCCAAACAGTGGGGTCTAGAAGGAAGAGACAGTATGAGGTGGAAGATCAAAATTTTCTCCTGGCCGGATCCTTAGATCGTTGCCGTCCAGGAGGTCAGTATCGTGAAGCTGACCCTTGGCTAATCACTGATGAGGCTGGAGAGGGAGAGGGTACGTATTGGGATCAGCGATACGATTGGCCAGAGAATCCCCAACAGAACTGCTGGCCCGATGAAGAGGTCTGCAAGTTGGTGCGGCCCCTGGGACATTACTGAGAAGATGAAGAGGTAGCCATACCATATTTCCTGGTGGTTGTCCTCATCTTCTGGGTGAACTCCACTTTTTCATCCGTGGAGCTGTTGAAGAGTCCGGATTCATCAATGGGCAGATCTTCAATAGTAGCCGAGACCTGGGGGTGAGGCCTGAGGAACGGAGCCACACATCTCAATGCAGAGTGATGGATCCTGTGATCATCTTAGCAGCGCAATCAGCAACATGTCTGTTGCCCCGCCAGCAATAGTGCCTCTGACTGAATTGCTTCAGCCATCCGTTGTCATTCCTCCAGAAGATCTTGGATGAGGAGCATCATCCTTTCCAACAATACTTGCTGGTAGGCCCCCATCCAGGCTGAGTAGTTGGTCACACGAAAACTCAGACCTGCCATAGAATAAATTTTCTTGCCCATGATATCGAGCTTTCAACCCTGTCTTGCCCATGATATCGAGCTTTCAACCCTGGGTCCGGTGGGGATGATTGAGGCCGGCGTTGCTTCCTATTCTGGGAAGCCTTGACCACCACTGAATTCAGCTTCGGATGAGATTGAAGCCAATCAATATGTTCACCCGCAACTTGATACAGCCTGTCGATTTTCTTGGAAGTAGACTGAATCGAAAAGGGGTTCTCTCAGGACCCTTGCGTAAGCTTCACAAGGAAGACAAAATCGGGAGAGTGGCCGTAGGAGGAGCCTTCGATTGAATCCGATGGAAGATGGGGGTCAACCGGTTCAGCCTCTTTCTCCACCACCCTGAGGTCTAGAGTGTGAGACATGCGGAACATCTGCTCCAAAAAAGCATGGATGTCATCTGTTGGCGATGCAGAGTCCTCCTCGACTAGGTTGGGTCGTGGCGATGGCAACTAGGGCCTGTATGGATCCCACAAACCCGACGAAGATGATGTAGAATCTGCAGGGGATGGACTGCGATCGCCCTGGAGCAGAGAGGTCGTGCGCAGAGGTGGTGTTGGAGGAGTTGGAGGCAGAGGGTGATGCTCAGGTCATGGAGAAACTTGACTCTCTGCATCCCTCCTCGAAAGTGTTTGAGGCTCCCCCAAATAGCGGCCAGTATGCACATTCCTGAAGTCATCTCTCCGTGAAGTCAGGATCTGAGAGCCCATCAGTGACATGATTCCTGCTCGACAAATAGATCTTGCCAGATCGTAGGCTGTATAAGCCGGTATATCTGCATGGATGCTGAGTGAAAACGGCTGGGTTTGGGCCACGACCTTGGGTTTGATGCCCTCAACTTCGACGTCCGAGGGCGAACACTAAAGAAGCTGGGCTCTTGAGATGACAAGGGTAGGAGATTGAGCCACCCGTTGAGGGGATACGTCCGTCTCGGCATTGGAAGGCATGTCCACTGCCACGATCTCCACTGAACCCGTAGGGGTAGGAGCACGTCGGGACGCAGCAGTCTCCACCGTTGACACTGGAGATGGTCGGACAAACGTGGCCTCAGGTCTAGCAGGGGTTTGCGACTCAACAATATCAACCGGCTACGCAGCTTTATCAGTAGAAGCTGCAGATGATACGGCCGTCAATTTCGACTTCTTAGGCACCTCTTTCGGCTTGCTCTTCGATTTAGAGCCATCATCATGCCGAGAGGTGTGTTTCTCCTTCCTTTTCTTTTTCAAAGAAGGTACGGCCTCACCAGGGATATCAGCCCGGCTGGTAGATTCAGAAGACACCTGGTCCTGAGAGATGGCCTTCGAGGTGGAGGGCTCTTGGTCCCATGTCGATGTCGAAGGCGTTGAGCGAGCTCAATCCCGAGCTGCTTCAGAAGTATGTTTGTGAGAAGCATGCACAGCCTCTGGGTCCGAGGCGGTCGAACGACGTCGGGACAGGCTACGGGACCGATGGTGCTTCTGGGGCTTGGCCTTTGGAGAAGGTGAACGGCCGTGTTTTTGTGGTTCAGGCGCCAAAGTAGAGGCCGGAGTCGAAGTAGGGGCCGGAATTAAAGCCTTCTCGTACAAGAAGGACTTCAGACGAGACATCCTGTGCTTATGTGCCTGAGGGGTAAAGGCCCTACAGTGCATACAGGAGACAACATTATGGGTCTCTCCCAGACAAATTAAGCAGCGGGAATGGCCATCCGCATTAGGAAGTTTAGCCTGACAGATCACACATCTCTTGAAGACCCCTCGTCCAGACATTTTACTCACAGAGTCGCCAAATCCCAAGGGAGAAACATGGAGAGTAGTCAAAAACAGTCCAGGTCAACACCAAAATTCAGAGGTAAAAAGCCAAATCCGAGTGAGAGAAAATCGTAGTCAAAAATCCAAGCCAAGTCAAATCCAAGTCAGATTGAAAGTGAAAGAGAGAAAAACTAGCGAACGAAGGTTCCTTCAAGCTGCTAACGTGCAGAAAGAAAGGAACTGAGGGGAATTAGGTGGGAGCGCCTTATAAGGGACCATTAGGATGGGCAGAGTTACCGCCAAAAATGTATCAAAGCACATTCTGCCTAGCGATTCCAGAAGGTTCCAATGCTCTGTGCAGGCGCAGGAGTAACCCAGCTGTGTGATTCACAGAGACCACGAAGAAGATCCTTGCAACTGGCAGAAAGATACAAGCAAAGAACTAGGCTAACGAAGAAATATTGAACAAGAGATTGCCTAATTTACTCAACTGACTTCTAAATACTACTGAGAAGGAAGGTCTCAGTTGGCCTTCACCCTTCCAACAGCAATGAGCAAACCAGGTCTAGAAGGTAGTCAAGGACATGGGCCCTTGACATGAACTATGTAGGGCTGTACAGTGGCTGAAGTGGGTATCTTCTTTCTCTTACAGGCTAACCCCAATTTGATTTCATTAACTTTCCCTGCTAGTCTTGGCCCAGAAGAGTCCTTCTGGATTTTAAAGTTAAAATGCCTCTTTTAGACAGCATCTCTCACACTAGATTGCTGTATGTCTGTGTTGTTTTTACGGGAGTGAAATCTTAAGTTACAATCCACATATCAGAGCTTCCCTCAGATGTACATTCTCAAGGCAAAAACCTATCTTCCATGCTTTCGGTTGCTTCTACTAAGAACACCCTCTGGGTCCAGTAACAATCTAAACCCAGTGATGTTAACTGAATTATTAACTAACAAGACCATTACCCATCTAAATTATTTTGATTAGTCCTGCTCAGAGAAGTTAACCTATGCTTCAAACTCTATTTGTGATGGATGCTGCAAAAAAACAGATTTTGTACAATGAAATACACACACACGTGTGTGCACGCGTGTGCTCATCCAAGCAAATTTGACTCAGTTCCAATCATGCTTAGCACAACTCTTGTAAAGGTGGAGAACAAACAAGGCAAAAATAATTCTGATACTAAACAGAGATTAACATGCAGAATTCACCACACAGGGTGCCAGAACAATTTCGATATGATAATGTGATCGAAGTAGCAGACTCTTGCGGTGTGATAGACCTCAATACTGTAATTGTAATGTTCGTTTAAACTGTAAGCTGCTTTAAGTCCCAATTTTGGGGGGAAGTGGGGTGATAATGGTGGTGGTGATGGTGGTGGTGATATCATTTACCACCCCAACATATATGTGGTAGTAAAAGATCCATTTTCACATATACTCTCGTTGGTTGGGCAATGAAGTCAATATCCTAACTGACATTTATTCCTGGATAAAATGTTGTCTAATGCTAGACAATATTCTAGATGGGAACACGCTGTCATTTAAAGCTGGATTTATCTAATATTTTGTAAGAATGAAGGCATAGTAATTTCTGAGCTGATTGTATGTGACGTGTTCTATAGCACTACAGAATGTTTAAATATAATTATCAGTTCCTCCCATGAGATTCATTGTCACCCACATTCATATGGAATTCCCTGAATGAGAGAAATCTTCCTTTCATAGCAAGTATGAATGATTTCATAAATATGATTTTTGAATAATATGTTGCAAATTAACACAATGTCTGCCATTTCTGTGCAGTAAAAAGTCAGGAGGGACTTAAGACTGACATATATTTTGAATGAAGTACTCTCATGAAGTCAATACATGGTAGAAAGCTAAACTTGAAAGGACAATCCTAGTAGGTGTGCATCAGCAGCATGAGATAAATGTGCTATTTGAAAGAAATTCAAAGTTCCAGTAATTATGTAATAATCTTCAGCATTTAAATGATAGTTCTTAATCAAACAAGATTTCAAGCGAAAATTAGGCAATTGCATATCATATTGAAAAGACTTTTAAAATATACATTTTCTATATCTAAATTCATGCTCTGGATAAATACCTCATTGCAGCTATTTGTAAAGGTTAACAGCAGCAAAACCAGTAAGCCTCAGTTCTCCATCTCAAGACTCTTTCAAGACTGTTCTCCTATATCTTCACCCCAGAGTACTGTGCAAGAAGCATCGGTACTATGCATCTTATTAGGTGAATCAATAATGAATGCTTGCAGTTGTCTTCAAACAGTAGCGAAAGTTGAAATCATGAAATTAAACTGCCCTAGGCACCACAACAGTGCACTCTTCAAATGGCATTCCAGAACCAATTAAAAAAAAAAGTCTGCCACCTTTGTAGCTGCTATATGAGCTTCATTAGATCAGAGGCCTGCCAGAACATAGGATGTCTGTTGGCTTTTCTGCCAATGCACATACACAAAAACACGTATAAAATCTGTTACTTCTTCATCTATTGACTTATGGTGACCCCATGAATTTCACAGGGGTTTCTTAGGCAAGGAATACTCAGTGGTGGTTTTGTCAGTTCCTTCCTCTGAAATACAGCCAATAAATCTGACATTCACTGGCGGTCTCCCATCAAAGTATTAACCAGGGCTGGTCCCACTTAGCTTCAAAGATCAGGCAGGATCTGATGCCTTCAGGGTATCGAGGACAATGCATAGACCCTGGCAAAATAAACTCCAAAGGTTTAGATAAAAAGCTATGTTATAACTTGGCACTGGAAGCAAATCAACATGGCGCCAATTGCGCCTCAATGGGAACAAAACTGCACAACCAGACACCACACCAGAGAACACCTTCTCCCACATCCTCACCCAGTGTACTGCTCCCACTTGTGATAAAGAGAAGAGGACCCCTCTAGCAGACTTCAGTCCCTGAACAGGCACATATGAAGAGAGGTGTTACTTCAGCTACTGCAGATGCAGGCTGTTTAAGACTTGTGTCATCACCAGCACCTTGAATTCAGACCTGTGCAATCCATTTAAAACTGGTATCATATGGTTCATAGAATCATAGAGCTGGAAGAGAGCATGAGGGCCATCTAGTCCAACCCCCTGCCATGCAGGAACACACAATCAAAGCACTCCCAACAGATGGCCATCCAGCCTCTGTTTAAAAACCTTCAAAGAATGAGACTCCATCACACTCTGAGGCAGCACGTTCCACTGCCAAACAGCCCTTACTGTCAGGAAGTTCTTCCTAATGTTTAGGTGGAATCTCTTTTCCTGTAGTTTGAGTCCATTGCTCCATGTCCTAGTCTCCGGAGCAGCAGAAAACAAGCTCGCTCCATCCTCAATATGACATCCCTTTAAATATTTAAACATGGCAATTATGTCACATCTTAACCTTCTCTTCTCCAAGCTAAACATACCCAGCTCCTTAAGCTTTTCCTCATAGGGCATTATTTCCAGACCTCTCACCATTTTGGTCTCCCTCCTCAGGACATGTGTCAGCTTGTCAACATCCTTCTTGAACTGTGGTGCCCAGAACTAGACACGGTATTCCAGGTGAGGTCTGACCAAAGCAGAATAGAGTGGCACTATTACTTACCTCGATCTAGACACTATACTCCTATTGACGCAGGTTAGAATTGCATTGGCTTTTCTGGCTGCCACATCCCACTGCTGACTCATGTTCAGCTTGTGGTCTTCACATGCACTGCTATCAAGCCAGGTGTCACCAATCCTGTATCTGTGCATTTCATTCTTTCTGCCTAAGTGTAGTACTCCATGTTTCTCCCTGTTGACATTGATTTTGTTAGTTTTGGCCAAGCTTTCTAATCTGGTAAAGTAATTTTGAATTCTGTATCTGGCCTTGAGGGTATTAGCTATCCTCCTAATTTGGTGTCATCTACAAATTCAGTAAGCATGCCCTCTATTCCCTCATCCAAGTCATTGATAAAGATGTTGAATAGCACTGAGCCCAGGACACCCCACTAGTCACTTCTCTCCAGGATGAAAAGGAACCATTGGCGACTACCCTTTGGGTTCAGTAGGTCAACCAATTGCAAATCCACCTAACAGTCGCATTGTCTAGCCCCACATGTTACTAACTTTTTTGCAAGGATATCATGGAGGACCTTGTCAAAGGCCTTACTGAAATCAAGATACACTACATCCACAGCATCCCCTTCATCTACTTAAGTTTGTAACTCTATGAGAGAGAGAGAGAAAAATAAGATTAGTCTGGCATGACTTGTTTTTGAGAAACCCATGTTGACTTTCAGTGATCATGGCATTCCTTTCTAAGTGCTTACAGACTGTCTGTTTAATGATGTGCTCTAGAATCTTTCCTAGTATTGATGTCAAGCTGACTGAGCAGTAATTATTTGGATCTTCTTTTTTTCTCCTTTTTAAAGATGAAGACAACATTTGCCCTCCTCCAGTCTGATGGGACCTCTTCTGTTCTTCAGGAATTTTCAGAAATGATTGATAGCAGTTCTGAGATTACTTCTGCCAGTTCTTTTAATACCCTTGGATGTAGTTCATCTGGCCCTCCTCTGTCTGCTGCGATATGGTTGCTATGGGATATTTGCATCAGCCATCCGGCTTTTGCATTTTGCACCAGCTGTCCCTTCCAAGTCATCTTCAAGGGAAGCCTAACTTAGAGTGCATTGCAGTACTATAGGAAGTTACCAGCTTATAAACTACTGTGGGCAGGTTATCCTTGTCCAGGTAAGGCTGGAAGACCAGTCAAAGCTTACCACAGATATCTGGAATTATGGAGTCCACCTGTCCTCAACTGGCTGAGATGCATTTAAGGAGTACTTCCACATTATGCATCTTCTCCTTTAAGGGGAGTACAGCCCCATCTAGTGTCAGGCCAACAATGTACTGAAACAGTTCCATGAGTGCTATGGCAGCCATGTAGTCCTAAGTTCCAGACAGCTGGAACTGACCTGAGGTTCTCCACCACAGTCTCTGAGACCATTGCAGCTAGCTCAGGCAGTAAGAATGCTAAGGATGAAGGCAAGTGGTATATTAGCCGTATATTTGCTATTTTCTTTCCCAAGGACACTCAAGGTACTACAATTTTTCTCAGAACTCAATTAAAACACTTTGTCACTCAGTCACTAAGTTCCAAAGATTCATTCACAGAAAGTGATCGCACTAAGCATCAGAGATCCTAACTGGATATTTATTTGACATTATGAGTGACCATTGAGCTCACCTTTCTTCTGCTCATATTTTTTTATGACATTCATGTTTTAAAACTCTTTGAATTCTCTGAAAACCTTATTTAATACATATGATCCCAAAAATTATAGAAGACCAAGGGAATTAGAAAGAAGACATATTCAAAACATGAAAGTAACTTATTACAAATAACAAGTTTTCTCTCCTATAATATAATCATACTACACTATGGTTATAACATAACAAGAGATGACTGCACTCCTTTGTGGTATGACTGTTCCTGGATTTGGGGTTTTTAAAATGTTATTTTTTTTTTTTTTAGTCACAGGGCATATGTGACTTCACTGCCCAGATTACCTTTATACTATGGACCAGGAAGGTTGTAGCATTTGGATGGATTTCCAGGTAGCAGAAAGATAACAGAAAACAAGTACAGTGGGACCTTGGTATCCACTGGGGTTTGGTTCCACAACCCCCCATGAATACCAAAATCTGTGGATGATCAAGTCCCATTATATACAATGGTTTAGTAAAATGGCAAACAGCAAGGTTTGCTTTTTGGATATTTATTTATTTATTTATTTATATGGGAATATTTTCAAGCTGTGGATGGTAGAACCCATGGATGCCAAATTTGTGGATACAGAGGGCCAACTGTAATTAAAGAAAACACATTCTGGGTAGCCGTGTTGGCCATGCAACAAAACAAAATCCAAACATGCACAAAAAGTGATACCTTTATTGGCCAACCAAATGCAAAACACATGATGCAGCATGTATACCTGTGACTCCAACATCATATCGTCACTTCTCTTTCTTTATTTTTTAACATCCTTTGCCTGATGAAGGAGCAAGTAGAGCTTCAAAAGCCTGCATAACGTGTTTTGTATTTGGTTAGCCAAAAAAGGTATCACTTTTTTGTGGATTTTGGATTTTGTAATTAAAAGGTTATTTCAAAAACTGGAACATAAATAACTGGAACATAAATAACTAAAGAATGCTTAAAAGTTTTAATTATTTTTAAAAGTAACATTCCAGGCACTAGGTATTGACTTCCTTTTGGAGAAGATCAGGGATTTTTATCTCTTTCATAGTTAATTCCTACACTATAATGTACATAAATGTATGCATATTGAATGCTTTCTTAAAAGAAAACAAAACCTTCCACTGAAAGAGGCAGGGTTGGGTACAATCTGGTATATGGCAGAGCTGGTTCCACATTGGCTAAGTGGCAATTTTGGGATTCTGCATAGAGTAAACTCCCAAGGAGGAGATAAAGGAGTTTTAAGCCAAAAGTATGATTTTTCTTGAGGAAAAGTAGGGAATTGAAGAATTAATTTGAATTGAACCCCTGAAGCTGACACACCTGTATCTTGGAAGGACATAACTGTCCCAAAAACATGTTAAGCTTTGATAAGATTTGGGCTGTATTCGGATGGAAAATATCCACATGCTAATACATTCTGATCCCACAAGACAACCAGACTGATTGTCATTCATTTCCTCCATAGAGCCCTATGCGTACTAGGAAACTACATATTTCCCCATTTCTGCTGTTTTCTTCCAACATCTCAATGCTGATGGTTGTATTTTTTGAACAAGAAAAAGCTCAGGAATCTGTACCTCAGTTACCACCAAGTTGTGACAACAAGCAATTCATACAGCAAAATAAGATTACAGAGAGGAGCAGAGATGCCTGACTCACCCAATACTCCCACTATGTTAAAAAAAAAAAAAAAACCCCAAAGCACAGATCCCTAAATTTGGCCACCAAAATGGAAATTTTTAAAAAGCGGAGGCTGATGAAAGAAAACATTATTCCTTGATGCATTCTAGAGGAAGCTTTCAAGTGATCTCTACAAGGTTCAAAATACTTTTGTTTACTTATACAAAGCTTACCTGACTTGATTGTTTCATTTCACAAGTGAATATTGTTAGTTTTGGTCTCCAGTAGTAGTCCAATGTTCAAACCACTACACCATGCTGGCTCTGCCTTCATCTGTAGCTTGGACTAAATAATGATCATCATAAAGATCATCACTATCTGTGCTGCCGGCAGATTCTCAGCCATGCCTCAGCCTTCCCACTCTCCTCTAAAAGCTTCTAGCTGGAAGCAGCCCAAGAAGGTAAAATTGCCCACTGGATCAGTATGGTCATTTTCCAATACAACTTCATTTCCAAGTGATGTATGCATTTTGAAAGCAAATCCAACACTTTATTTTACAACAGGATTCCCTTAGCACTGGGCCCAATAGTTTATAAAGCTTTCCAAGTCAGTATGAACTCAATGAATGCTAAAATTACAAAAGGGGCTTTTCAAAGAAAACAAAGGGTGAAGAAAATGAGGACAAATTTAAGTCTACTGCTTGCTGGATATTAGAACAATATTTTGTTGCACACCCTTCACATTTATTTCAAAATATAATTTTCTTTGCAACTTCAAGGCATGTTATACTATCACGGAATATATTTTTAGCACACACAAAATCATTAATTTCAATCCAGGGATGCACTGAACCTAAGAATTCCAATTTAGGAAGTGGGTCTTATTCACCCCATTCTCAAACCACCTCCTCAGAAGCACCACTGTTTTCAACAATTTAAACTGGTTGCAGTGCCAATTATGCATGCCAAAAATTCTTCTTCCTCTCCTCTGAACGTTTAACTTGTGCTTGCAAAACAACTGCTATGGTTATTTTGATGTATAAAAATGTAGCTATATACTCTCAAAACCCAAAGCTCTCTTTTAGAAGCTGCCTATACATGTTCTCCCCCCCCCCGCCCCCATATGCGCAGGGAATATGTTTCCAGACTTACCGTGTACACTTGAAACCATGGGTAATAGCTAACCCCATAGAGTCATACTGGAGGACCTAGGAAATGCCTAGAGAGACCATATTTTTTGAATGATGGATAATTGAAACCGCAGGTCCAGGTCCTGCACGAATTGAGAGGAGAGGTGGCCTGTATATCTTAAGAGTACACCCTCTCAGCCTTAGTGAGACTCATTTTTTTTTCTCACGTACACAGAAACAGCATGCCTCCTGAACTGACAAAAAGACTTGCTATCCAATGAACACAAAGGTTAAATAATGGGCAGGATCTACAATTTGGTCCTCATCCATTCATCCCAATATACCACAGGGACATTAGCAGCCCATTTTTAAACTGTCCAAGAAAGAGGTTTTTTAAAATAAATTACGAATAATTTTTTAACTGATGAACAAGGGTCAGAATTAAATTAAGAGTGCTTGCTGCAATTGAGCAGAGGTAAAAGAACTGCCAAAATAGGCAGTAATGTGTGTGTGGGGGGGTTGTTTCTTGTGATCAATGGATACACATCACAGAAGCCAAGACATAAACAGGATTCATGCAATGCCATGTGGGAACAGAAAGTTTGCCACTGGCAAACATCTGCTTCACAGCCATACATGGATAAATGAACAGGTTTTAAATTAACAATCAAGACTTTCAAAGTTTATTTCCCAAACAAGTAAAACAGAGCAATCTGCATGATTTAGCACCCTGTTTATCTCTGTACCCAACAAACCAGAGAGGGACAATTATTCAACAGAAGCAACCAGCTGAAAGACCAATCCGCCTACCCTCATGAATACACTACAGTGAAATGAATATTATACAAGAGACAGCGTTCCTGTTGTTACTGGAAAAGAAAAGGTTGCTCCATTTTGCTTGAACCATCTATTCAGTTCCAGCTTTTTAACATACAAATTCAGTGAGATGCTAGAAAGATCAGCAATGAGGCATGTGCAGAGATATACGTGTATGTCAGGGCTCAAGTCACTTATTTCCAAATCCTCTTGACTTCAACAGGCTACTTCCCAGCAATTTCAGGACTAGAAACAAGCAGCTCTTCTAAACAAAGTTGTCTACTGCTGGCCAAACATTCCAGGACTCTTGAGAGTAATACTGTATTCAGAATACTATTGATCCTGCTTTTCTCAGCTTTAGCTTCAGCAGGATAGATACGTTCAGAAGACCTGTCAGGTCCATGTTGTAATCATGTAGGAGATGTATGGCACAAACTCAAGAAGGCAGTGAAGGCAAGAGAGCAAAAATCTTTTTTAAAGGGGGTAATAATGGCACCCTTAAATAATACTTTTTTTAATCATGTACACTGGCCCTAAAAAGTGACTGTGTAATCAAGCTGTATTGCTAAGTCAGTGCCAGGTTGGGAAAAGTGTTAATTTAACCAATCAGGGCACAAGATAATGTATGATCAGAAGGAAGTCCCTCTGTCAATGGATCACCATTGAAATTAGCAAAATCTGGAACGGTCTAGCATCTCAAAGCTAAAGATTTTAAAAAGAGAAGTATCCCAGTGAATGCATTGCTCACACAGGGGCTGGTGAAGACAGCAGGCATATCACTATGGAACAGGGGCTGGCATTCTGCAGAGGCTGTGGCTCCTTCTCCCATCCTTGAAATTGGCGTGCTATCCAGGATGAAGATATATTCTATTGTGGGTAGCCTAGCCTAAGTACCCTAAAGGCACTAGATCCCTTCTGGTCTTGGAATCTAAGCTGGGTCAGCCCTGGTTAATACTTGGATGGGAGACTGTCAATGAATGCCAAGTGCTATGGGCTATATTCAGTGAAACAAACAGGCAAAATCACCTGTGCGTATTCCCGCCTAAGAAAACCCTACAAAATTCATGGAGTCACCATAATTCGACAGGGGACATATACACACATTGAGGATCATCTAGTTCAGGCACCCTATATGTAATGTTTTATGTTTATCTCCCTGGCTGGCTGTTGGTTCTAAATATGCTGATATTTAATTTGGTTTTGTAACTCTGCAATTTCTAAGGTGCTTCTGGATGGGTGCTCTAATCTGTAGAATGTCTTAATCGTCTTAATTAGAATAAAAATGTCCTTTCTCTACCTCTCCGTTAATCAACATTCATATACTGAATATTTGGACCAACATTGTGCAGTTTTTCCAAGCAGAGAGAAGGGAAGGTTCTGGATTGAACTGGTTTACTTTTGTTTACTCGTTAACTCATTTACTTAGAGGGAAAGAGGAGGAATAGATGAAAATAAACTTAGCAAGTATCCTCTTCTGCCCCAAATCGAACAGAATAGAAGAGATACACACATAATAGGAACTGGAGCTTTCTAGGAAATAGGTCCCTGTTTAGGAGCTTTGTGAGGATAAGAATCTTTTATGGGAGGATGACTGGAGATAAACTCCATGTTCTGAAGCCCAAGGGTACAGAATTATTTCCCACAAAAGGGCCCACTGAAATGAAATGGTGCTGATAAGGTTTACACCGTAAATATAAACAGCACTGTTTATATAGTACTGAAAGTGGCACTTTCTGAATGAATTTTTGGATTCAGTTTTATAGCATATATTAGTACTGTCTGACAAATGTAATAAAAAAACTAACAAAATAGCAACTATACATTAATATTTACCAGTGTGACTCTAAACACGCACAGTTCCATGGTAGTCTATCATTGTCAGTACAAATGGTGAATGACATTTCCAAAAAATTGTAGTCTTGAATGGAATAAATATGTCTGGCTTCAATCTCATTCAAGATATTACCAGTCCAGTGCCACAGGGAGTGGCTGCTAGTTGAAGATGAGGCCAGTGAACAGTGGATGGTTGTGACTACACTTGGGTCATCTTGAGTCAGGTTAATGAAAACACATTCCAAGACATATTGACTAGTTGCCTGATCAGTGTCCAACAAGAGATCAGGCGCAGGGTAAGACATACGGATCTACTTGATATCCAAGTAGATGATGCTGCCACCTTTTCCAACACTAGTACTTAGGGAGTCCTGGATCAATACAGACACTTGTTTTGCTACCAAGGGAGCTTTGCTCTCTTTCATCGTCCTTGTCCTCACTTGTCCTTGTCTTTTTTTCAATTTCAGAACCTCCAAAGGAAGTGACCTATGCCCTTTGGAGGAAGACATCTGTTTAACTAGAATCATAGAGCCTAAGGCTAAAGACAGCCATCTGCCCAGGTTGTCAGTACAGTACTTAATCCACTGTTGAAGCTGGCAGTCTTGAGCCAGTGGGAACTCTTGACGTCAAAGTGGTCTCAAAATGGGCACTGTGTATCCCTTTACCCAGATGTTCCCTTAATATCACAACGGAAGGTGCTGGGAAAGAGCAGAGCACTGGACCTTTAACAAATTAGAACATTCTGCCCCCAAACTCTTCTCCACAAAGAGAGCATACAAGTAGGACACTGTTTCTTCACGTGTGTCTAGCAAAGGCCTCACTATGGTTACATGAATCCAGAAGATGACCCTCATCTAAGTAAAAAAAGACAGTGAGAGTTGTCCAGAGGCAACTTATCTCCTGTCAGATAAGCATTTGCAGAAGATAGGGATCTCATAAAAGGTGTCAACTATTTTCTACACAACAAAGTTGCTAAAGAGAACAAAACAGAGGTAAAACAACAAGAGGAAGAAAGTTCAGAATAAACCAAGAACTGAAATTAAACAGTAGCGACTCCCCCAACCCCACACCACCCACAGAGAAACAAACACTGCAGCCAAAAGGATCCCCTGAAATGACCAGGAAGGCAAGACCTTTTACACACTCCTGAGCACGTGATAAGAGGATATAAGAAGGGTATCAAAACTCACCTCTAACTATAGAAGTTTGTCTGTAACAGGCCTTGAACAGTTGCAGAACCCATGTATGTGACTGGACAAACACAACACAAAAGAATGCAATGGTGTTCAACTGAAGCATTAACAACTCATCCCTGAAATTTACTCTATTAGGCAAACAGAAAACAGGACTGTCAGCAGTGTATCTAAAAGGAATGAGGTAGCAAGTAGAAAAATACAGGCTCAGCACAGTATCCGTAGCCTAATTTATTAATATGTACAATTTTCAGAACAGGGATATTAGATAGTAAGAACAAAGCCAGACTTGGAGGAGGGGGCAGTCCCTCTGCTCTTTGACTGTGCCAAAGCCTCAGTGTCCCAGTACACACACTCCCTACCATCTGCTCCATTACTTGCAATTTAACACAGACCAAATACATTAAACCTTTGTGTCTGATGAGATGCCAAATGGTAGTCACTCAAAACTCCTATCCAATTGATTTGTGGCTTACAAAATGCAGAAGCCAGATCCCCATGCAAGTCTCTCAGATGGCTCTCACATCATTTCTCTGAAAAATTTGGATCCTTTTCCCCTCCCCACCTCAGTGTGTACACAGTAAGAGCTAGGGTAATGAGCCACAGGCTTACAGCCTCTACTCCAGTACATTCATAAGGAAGGGATGAAGGGGTGGTTGTTGTCTGAACTGATTCAGATAGTGAGGCACTGAATACACCTAAGGATGCCTACAGAATCCTTATCCTGTTACTGAGAAAAACTTGCTATATGTTTTAAGCTCAAAGGCACATGTTCTGACCCATTAACCATGACCCTTCCAAGGCCAACCTCTATCTGTCACTTCAGAAGGAGAAGTGTTTCAGCTCAAGCCTGATTATAAGCTTTGACCTGGAACTTCTTCCTAAAATATCTAACAAGTTCATTGTAAACAGTAAACTTTATCAAAATGTCACTCAGGAAGAGTAAAGTCAGGCTTATGCATAGCACTACTGTGAGGTATAAATCAGTAGCAAAAATTCAGGAAGGCCAATCAAAGGGACTGGGCTGGTAGTGGCAGCATTCTGTTTATACCAAAGCAGCTATGAAACACACAACTTTTAGTTAAGAAATAAAGCAGATGGCCCATGTAGATTAAAAAGTAAGGGTTACCATGATGAAATAGTGCACTGCTGCATGCAAATCCCACAATAATTACAGCAGCCACATTATTTCACTAATGATGCTGTTGCTGCAAACTGGGACAAATTAACACTGAAATACACACAGGCTGGTGACTTACAGCCTTGGGGAAGCAAGCCACAGTACCAGAAAGCAACAGTACTGCAAGACAGCACAAGCAGGGCAGAGTGGCAAAGGAAAAGAAATCCTACCGTTTTCAGAGGTCCTGGGACTATCTGCATATTGCTACTGTCAGGATCAGTCCCAGATATGACCTTCCCATCAAGTTCTGTTCTGCTGTATAACCTTGTGGCTAATTGTATTTGCATTCTTTCTGTACTGCTAATGCATATGTAACTTGACTGTAAAAGGCAGTATGTGTGTGTGTGGAGCAGTTTGATATGTCCCCTGCACCTAGACTCAACTCTGTGAAAAAGAGTCTGAGCTCTGGTAAGGTAGAAACTGGGAGTGGGGATGATGGATAGCCAATGACTGTATAGCCCGCCAGATTTTGTAGATTGGAAAATGCTTTTAGTATACTGCCTGTTTGTTAGGTTTCATTCTGAGCAACAAACTTGTAGGGTGAGCTCTTTAGATTACTGTTTTTAACTCCGAAACTAATGGTCACTGAGTCTGAAGAAGCCAGTACATAACAGCTACAAGGAACCCCTTTTCCAAAGGAATTATGAACTGACCAATATCACTTTAAAAAACATGAGATATATATTGGTAATTATTTTAGAAATTAGGCAAATTGATTAGCAATGACTTGCCTTGTTGGCATAGACAACAAGCACTTGTATACAATTATGAAGAAATGTGAAAAGACAGAATGATAGCCACCTTTCTCCTGCCCCTTTCTCCAGTCTTCCCCTCTAGTGTTCAGTGTCACCCATTCCACAGCAGTGAGCCACTGGGCAGGCACTCCACATCAGGGCTTCTTAAACTTTTTCCACTCGTGATCCCTCTTTGCCCAAGAAATGTTTATGTGACCCCAGATATATAGGTATATAAAATAGGTATACAAATAAACTTTACTGTTGCCAAACTTTTCGCAACCCCCACATTCAATTATGCAACCTCATATGGGGTGGTGACCCACAGTTTAAGAAGCTTTGCTCTACTCCCTCACTTAGCATAGTACAACAAAAATGACTGTAATGCAGGGACACTGCATGCACACTCCTCACTTTTCACCTGTATCGACAAATATGGTCGAGCACCCAAGGATTGGGGTCTTGCAATCATCGTCCCCATATATAAAAAAGGAAGCAAGGATGATCCTGTCAACTACAGACCAATTAGTCTCCTCAGTACAATCAGCAAACTCTATGCAAGACACTTACAGTAGAAATTTCAGACCTGGTTGGAACAAGAAAACATACTTGCAGAAGAACAAGCTGGCTTTTTTTCAATCCCAATATCTCACGGAACCCCTAGCAACCTCTTGTGGAACCCTAGGGTTCCAGGGAGCCCTGGTTGAGAAACCCTGGTCTAATCACTGGTGCCTGTCTTATTTGTCTAAAAATCCCTTCAGATCAGGCAGCGTCCCCTGCCTTACAAGTATCATTTCTCATTTGAGGAGTATGTGCTACTTACGAGTTGGTCCCTTCTGACTGTGAATCCACCTCATGGTGCCAGCCACATGACTAATCTTTTAACGCATCTTTTCCCCCCTCAATCTATACAATGGTGTCTCATTAAAGAAAGTGTTATTTACTGGGGAGGACAGAAACAGAAAAGGCAGAAAGCACAACACATATCAAATCTCATTGTGAAAGACCACTACTGGGTTTTCTATTACAGTGTTTCCTGATAAGTAAGAAAACTTGACACAAATGAAAGAGAACAGTTATGTCACAAAACTGGGTGCATGATTTAAAGTCGTTGGGTTTTTTATTTTAAAAAAAGCTATGAATTAAAATTACCTGCAAAGGAAGAGAATTACATTGGAGCAACATTTAAGCTTTCGATGAAGGGGGAAGGGAGATTTCTGTAGGAAGTATATTTTTCACAGCAAGGGTAAATGGGTCTTATATAATTCAATAATAAATTGCAAAAGGTTGGCTCTTTAAGTGCATTTTTGTGGTTACTGTTCTTACCTCATACTAGCCAGAATTGCAGGTGCCCCAAAGAAACAACCACTTGTGGCCTGGGGGTGGAAGAAGGACGTCCTTTCTATACCATTCCTAAATGGTATACATGTCATCTTCCCAAACAATGTTCCAGACTGTCACAGATTTTATTTCAGAAGTCTAAGAAGTCTTACCCCCACTGTGCAATAAAGCTTAAAACAATAGACCACCTTTTGCAGTAACAGCCTCTCTTCTCATATCATTTCATCTCATCTCCATAGCTGACCAAAAATCTCTTGAGCACTTAATATATTTGGAAACCATACTGACTATAATTAACTGCAGGCAGAATAAAACAGAGTGAGTTACTGAGTAATAAATTACCAGCGTCTGTTCAACAGTATTTGAAAAAGATACACTAAATTTTCCCTTTGCCATTCATGCACTTAAGGTTAATTACCTCAAATTGGTTACAAACTTTCTTACAACTGCTGATATCCAGCAGATTTGTTGTAAGGTCTGTTGAGACCTGCAGCAGTTGTAACTACGTATTTAAAATGCCATCCTATCAGACCAGTAGTAAAACACAATCACTCAGTCCTTCCCTCGCCTCACTTTGATATATAATAGCTCAACAGTGCATTAGGAAATTGATATCACAAATACAATGCTTTTGGCCAACTTCTTGGCAAATATGCCATACAAGTATTTAATAAATACTACTATGCATGCCATAAGTTACACACACACACAGTGCACACTAAAGTATGAATGCTATCACTGTACTCAGGTTTGGTTTTGCTTCTGGATTAGTCTTCTTCAACTTATGTCTTGAAAATGTGCTGAATTATACTTCCTGTAAGGGCCTACTCAAGACATCTTATTGCTTGAGATAAAACAGCAAATGGCATTTCTGCCCCATCCACCCAACCCTCACACACACCAAACCTCTTTCCCAAGTCAAGGTGTAATACAGCCAAGTTATCTTGCTACATGAAGGGGGAAATCCCATAAGCACCTATTAAAAATACAGTATAAATAAACTAACCATTTCATGACCTTTCATTACATCCAAAATCCGTTGTTTGAGATGGCCACCTCACTATGTAATCAAAGACCTGGCCCTGATTTCCATCATCCCCAACCAACATGGCTAAATCTGCCTGCATCACTGTGCATATTTTATACACCATCTTTCTCCATATCTCTCAATAACAAAATCAGAATCATTCAGGCCGTAAGTGTCAAAGGTGGATAGTGAGGAAAGCTGATGGAAAGAAAACCAACACATTTGAAATGTGGTGCTGGAGAAGAGTTCTATGGATACCATGGATTGCTAAAAAGACAAAGGAATGGGTCTTAGAGGAAATCAATCCTGAACTTGCACTAGAAACGAAGATGACTAAACTGAGTTTGTCGAACTTTGGATGCATCATGAGATGACATGACTCACTGATAAACATTATAATGCTTGGTAAAGTAGAAGACATCAAGAAAAGAGGGAGACCTCCTTACAGGTGGACTGATCAACCAAGGAAGCTGCAGCCCTAAGTGTGCAAGACCTGAGCAGGGCAGTTGATGACCGGGAATCTTGGAAGTCTATCAGGGTCACCTTAAATTGTTATTTGCTGTAAGGTCAACTTCAAGCAAAACTTTCTCCCATCCCTGGGACACAAAGGGGATAACAAGATCTTTTTTAAAAGATTCAACTAAAACCACAAAGAGCTGTCATATTACAATACAGTTGAACAAACTACCATGCTGAAAAAAAGGGAAATTTTAAAAGGACATTTAAAAAAAAAAGTACAGTAAATCCTGTTTAAAATCCTCCTTTCCCTGAATAATCAGTCTTTTGCTGAAACTCCACCTGAATATAAAACTTCTTTAACTGCCAGTGGAGGGATACATTACCTTGATTTAAAATTTTACATGGCCACCCAGCCCTGAAAAAACTTTTTATTCTATCTCATTTTATTCATATCTTGTCCTTCTCCCAGCACTCTGGTCAGGGCTGGGGAACCTGTGGCCCTCCAGATATTTTGGACTACAGCTCCCGTAATTACTTGCCACTATGCATACTGGGTGGGACTGGGTGAGGTGAAAGCCACAACATTTGGCGAGCCAATGATTTCTCACCCCTGACTCAGGGGCCAGATGCAACTCAGTGGCTGGTTTTCACTAACTGCTGGTCTAGAAGGTTTGTCCTTTTCAGGAACTCTGGTCCTTCTCCTTTCAAATTAGAACAATACCCACCCTCAACATACTTGAACCAGATTGACCTTTCTAGTCAGTTTAAACTGTACAATTTAAACAGCATCTGTTCCCTCTTCCAGCCCCCCCCCCGCCATCTTCCATTCTCCACCCTACAATTCAGTTTTTGCCTGCCTCACTGATCCATCCCCACAGAGCTCTTGAGTGCAACTAAACTTGTCACTGGAAACCCAAAAGCCAAAAGTTCCAACAATTAATTAATAATTCTGAGCTTGCACAGTGTCTGCCCTGACAAGTCATCCTATTCTGAAAAATCTTGCCGGAATTTGGAGCAGGCATGCAGAAATATCTTATTTTCAGCTTTATGTATTTACACACATACTGTCTCGTACACATAAATCATTTTACCATAGCAGCACTCTAAATATGTGTTTTGAGATAAGCTTTAATTCCTACTTGGGCAAAGTTTATTAAAAATTAAAATTGGAAGGGAGGGTAAAAGAGAGAGAGACTTTCATTCCTTAAAACTATCCAAAAGTGGAGGGGGGGTAGCACCAGTGAATGGAATTGCCTACCATTGACCATGGCTCACTGATATACCTCGACAAATACTCCCCCAGGCCACCTTCCCCCATATCTCACAACAGACTACTCAACCATAAAACTGGTCACATGTAATTCACACACACAAAGACTTCTCAGTTTTCCTCATATAGTAACTCTTGTGTGATGCCACTAAATCAAGGAGGCAAACTAGAAAAGTTTATAGTTATTTTATACTAACAAGCAAACAGCTGCCAGGAATAAGAAAGATTACTACTATGCAAATATTTACACTTAGTTAAAAGAAACTAGAGGAAAATTAAAGGAGCTCCATAGCTTAGAGGTAGGGCACATGCTTTGGTTAAATCCCCAACATCTCCAGGTAGGCCTGGAAGAGACACCTGCCTAGAGCAATAGAAAGATGTTACCAGTCAGTGTAGACTATACCAACCTAGATGGACTAACATCTCATGCAGGACAAGGCCACTTCCTGTGTGCCTAGCTAATAATGCCCAACAGCAGTTGGGCATTCCCAAGATCAGACCGTTAGATGTGGATGCCTATCTTCAGATTCAGGTTGGATCTGACCTTATTTGCTGTAAAAACAATGAAGTGTTGAAAAATAACTTTTTTTTCTCCAGCTGCACAGCACTTTTAGACACTTGTAAGTAACAGTATTACAAAACAAATGTGAGAGCAAGCATATGCGTGCATATTTGGATTCATTCTTGCTCAGCTTTTATACTTGGATTTTGTTGTGTTTGTACCTGACCCAATTCCATCTATTCACACTGGCTACACCTTTCTGTGTCAGCTAAAGTGCAAGCAAAGTTCTTGTGAATGTGCACTTCCACACTTTTTTCTTCTACTTTTACCATCAATCAATACACATTTTATAATATCTGAAAGCAGTGAAAACACAGAGCTGTCTTGAAAATCAACCAACAACAATATTGAGCCTGTAAACATTCAAAATGCAGCTTCCTCAGCAGACCCTGGTCACAATCTTTAGCAAATTTCAAGCATAGGAGATTTTTCATGAGGCCGTTGCATCAGAGAAGAATTCAGTTCACACTGGTTGTTCTCATAATATTAAGTCCCCTAGGGTTGCCAGAACAAAGACTTTAGTAAAGCAACTACAGAAAAAGAACACATACTGAAATCCCATTGCTCTTCTCTTCTCCTTCCCCTTATCTGTGTAAAAACTCTTAATGCATTTTTAAAAAGCTGTTCAGGAGACAGTTTGCAGTCTTTCCTAGTTTCACCAGGAAAGCAAACCCAAATCTCTTCAGGAGTCTACATCTCTGCCTTGTTTACAAGCTGGTTTTCAAGTTTCAAAAGCACTCCAGAGGACATTTTTGTGTCACAGAAAACAAATATTGCTCTTCTAAAAGTGAACATCTTCCAGGATAGTGACACTAATATGCGCTGCAGATGCAGCTTACAGCAATAGTGGAAAGCTTTTCAGAGGAATATGCAAAAAAAAGCCACACACACCACGTAACAGCCACCTAGAGGAGCAGCCTCCTGGAGCTTATGTTCAGTACTGCTCAAACTAAAATATTTAGAGCAACCTTCCCCACCATGGTGTCAGCCAGAGAGGTGTTGGACTTAAGCTTGCTACTCAGATTACTGGGTAATGGGGTAGGCCACTTACACCTCTGGCCTCAAATGTTAAAAGACTCGGGACCATTGTGATACAATGCTACTCCTACTGCATGAACACAACATAAATGGATCAAGGAGTTCCTACAAAAGAGTAAGATAGAGCAAAATGGGATTTGTTCAAAAGCTCATGCCTGCCATTTTGCAGAAGCAATGATTTCATGTTGAAAGCAAACCATTCAGGATTTCTTTAGTTATGCCTTTGTCTTTCTTTGAAAGCTTAATCATCCATCTTATCATGAAGACAGCCCCCCCCCCCCTCTCTCTCTCTCTGGCTTTTCTTCGCAAACGAAGATTCAGGAAGGACTCATCCCGCGTTTTCTGCAAGCGTGCTGATGACTAAAAAGGCCAATCCGAGATAAACAAGTCCGATTGCAGAAAGCACAGCAGAAGGTCTCCTTGGGTGATGTTTCCGGGTTGTGATTCTTTCTGCGTTGTCGTTTCTCTTCAAGACTTGTTCAGTGTGAGTTCTCAAATAAGGCTGAAGCATTTGGATAGTGCGTCTCCATGCCTCCCAATGTGAGGCCAGGGCGGACCACTGTTGGTGATCAATTTGGCCGAGCCTGAGATGTTGTTTCAGGGAGTCTTTGTATCGCTTTTTTGGAGCGCCCCTCTTACGCTGACCCGTGGTGAGTTCACCGTAGAGTAGTATTTTTGGGAGGCGATGGTCCTCCATCCTACAAACGTGCCCTGCCCAGCACAGCTGCGTTCACCTAGAGCAAGACAAAGCTACCTCTTTTTTGAAACAAACAGCACAATGCTTTTGCATGACATTATTAAAATGTAAGATTTTTCTTCCTCTCAAAAATTATTATTTTTTGCTTGGCTAAAAAGTAAGTAAAAATGGTAGTTTTCAGTTGCCAAAATACATTTGAAATGAAATACTAAGTTGCTTGTCATGAAACCTGGCAGAACACAGTACCTAAGACTGAGACTTGTAAAACAGAACGCACCCAGCTGAAATCTCATTTCACAGTAACGGGGAGCATTGGGTGGGGAGGAATTCCTCATGTTTTGGAGATTGTCTGGGCCATTTAAAGACCAGAAAAAGCCCTTTTCCAACAGGAAGTAATCCAGAAATCAACTTCCATGTCATTTCTGGTGTGTGTGTGTGTGTTTTTAAAGGCCTCTCTTGGATCTAAAACAGGCCAGAGGGGAGGGGGGACCAAAATGGAGATAATGCCCTTCACATCCCCTCAGAAGCATCTGGGGAGCAAAGAATGTTCTGGAAAAGAATATTTGGTCCCTGGAAGCTGCTGTTTCCCCACCCCACATTTGACAATGGCAAATGCGTATCAGCCTCACCCTTCCAACACAGGAATGGGCAATATTAGCCAAACTTAACCAGGCTGTTGCATGAATCACAGAGAAATGCTCTGAACAGTTCAAACCCACTGTATAAAAACTGTATTATTATGATAGTCCATTTACTCATTTGAAGCATTTTACTCCATTTTTCAAGTAGAAATGGCTCCTGCAGAATTTCATAAAAATCAACAGAATTCCCTACCCAGAGGCTTACCATTCAAAAGTCACAACAAAAAGGGGAAATAGATTGGGAGGGAGAAGCAGGGGGAGCAAAGTCAGGTGCTGGTTCTTAGCTACCTAACGTTCTCATAATGATCAGCTGAATTAGAAGCAGTTCAAAAAACAAAAAAGGTTAAGCCAATGTTGCTCATCCCTGAGCTGAAACCAAGTACCCTCTTCTTTTACCACCATAGCCCCAGTCTAACAGAAGGGCTACTGTTAGATGACAATAGTTAGAAACATGGGCAGCTGCTTTATGCTGAGCTCACTGGTCCCTGCAGCTCAGTACTGTGTACACATACCAAGAGAGGCTCAATTGGATTTTCAGCTAGGATTTTTTCTTGGACCCTCCACTGGAGATGTCAAGGACTGAATCTGGAATCTTCTGTTTGGAA
Organism: Gambelia wislizenii; assembly: GCA_030847615.1. Classification (NCBI taxonomy): domain Eukaryota; kingdom Metazoa; phylum Chordata; class Lepidosauria; order Squamata; family Crotaphytidae; genus Gambelia; species Gambelia wislizenii. Next base: position 5,910,841 of record JAUMIR010000012.1, read on the forward strand.
AGTAGATGATCTACCACTGAGCTAGGGCCATCTTCCCTTTGTCAGACAGAATATTGTGTTGAAGAATGGATGGGAGTTATTGTTGTTGCCGCTGCTGTTGTTAACTGGGAAGGTAGTTCCAGAGCCTGGGGCAGCGACCAAGAAGGCCCTATCTTGCATTTCCACCAACAATACCTTTGAAGGTGATGAGAATGAGAGAAGAGCTTCTCCTGAAGATCTTGGGGTCCAGGCAGGTTCATACAAGGAGAGTCAGTTAACCTGCACTTAAGTCATAAAGAGCTTTGTAAGTTATGACCAGCATTTTTTCCTAAATGCAGCCTGGGAGAACAGAAAAATCTTCTTTCCTATACTTCCCCATTAATATTCTTGTCCATGAAAAACCAAAACAAAAAACAAAATTGAAATATTTGGCAAAGAGCTGAAGCCAACAGTTCTTGTTACCTTTGTTTCTTTCATATGCACTAACAAATTAATGATTTCAATATGAAAATAATGTCAGTACCCCTCCCCCATCCTAAACAGTAAATAAGCCAATCATGGCAGGAAAGGAAAACCCATTCCCGTTATAAAAACAAGCTTTAAATTTTTTAACATTGTGGGCTTTTTCCTCTTTTATTTCATTCTCTTTATTTGTGAAATTGCTTGTGCTAAGATATTACAGTGTATAATGTAGGAAATTATTATGCAGCACAAGGCGCAACCTTAATGGCATGAATTATATTCAGTCAGATCACACATTCCTGAAAATATGCAAAATGTACAGTGCTACTGACGTTCAATTCATTCATTCATATATATATATATATATATATATTTCTCATCTCATTAGTTTCTACTGTTTCCTTGTGTGATAATATGCCCAGTGCTGACACCTCGCCTATTCTCCCTGGCAGGCCCTACATTAGCATGTAAATAGCTGGCAGATAGGAGGAAATGGAAGCAAGGAAGAGCTCTTTAATTAACTTTAATCCTCTGCAAATCCATACAGCAATCTGTTCTGACAGTTTTTTTACACAAGATCTTCTTAGGAGGTCCCTCAACATTGTTAGTGCCAGGCCAAAATTAGGAGAGTGAATGAAAAATCCAACCTTGGATACAATATTTAGACATTTCTCTTCTATTAAATGCTGTCCTTGACTGCCATCTGGCCTTATCAAGCCTATCATTACTCTGAGTCATGTGAGAGAACAGTTTTGTCCTTGCCAGCCTGCCAGCCAATTCTCCTTTGCTCCTGGAGCAGGACAGGCAGATCCCCTTAGTAAAGACAGATGGCTTTCATTGCAGAAAGTGGACATCCTTCAGACTGATACTCTGCTCCTTCAGTGCAATCCTGTATACATGCACAGAAAATAATACATGTTGTATTTTCCATGAAGGCAAGCAGTTCAGGTCTCCTCCCTTGGGGGGTCATTCAAGAAAACATTGCTGCCTTTGTGCCTGAACAACAACACACAGTTTTTTTATTCCTTCAGTTCCTTCAAAGAAATGCAAAGTATGTTTTTTAAAAAAGGTACCCTTGGGTTCCTCACTCAAAATGTGGGGAGGGGGGTTGAGTGAGAAAGGAAATGTAGACTATGTGTAGACCAGTGATAAAAGCAGGGAGAGATAATAATAAAAGGAGAAAGACAGAGAGGAAAGGCAAGTTTCTTGCTGTAAATTCTTGCTCTCTATATCTTCTGAAGAACATTCCAGAATTTTAAGGTTACCTATTCCTCCTTGATTAAACGTCATGCCCAACCTAGATGATCTTGGGCAAGACTGAAAAAGCAAAAGCAACTTCCTAATGGAAGACAAAAACCATACATAGCTCATAAAGCACCAGTTCAACGAGAAGGGGTAACCTCAGTAAAGAAAACAAAATACAGTAGGACCCCCATATCTGCTGATGTATTATCCACTGATTCAGTTATCTGCGGGATACAAAACAGCACACCTACCATAGAGTCTTCCTAGAAAATGTGTCCTCTCTAGCCATTTTCTAGGTCCTCCAAGGCAACTCTATGGTATTTTAAACTGGAAGTCCCATTATTTTCAATGTCATTGAACCAATCCCCAGTGGTTACGGGGTCCTACTGTATTAAAAAAAGGGGGGGGAGGGAAGGGAAAGTATCGAGTTCTGAGTACCAACCCTAGATTTATGGCAGCCATACACTTGAAAAGAAGTCTAGTGACAAAACAACAGTCTAGTGACAAAATAAGACTGGTGTCAGAATCAGTCTCTGACATGTCCTCTAAGTTTCAATTCTGAGCAACAACCTTGCATATGTTTTCTGGATTTCTGTGCCAATTCTGAAACTGCTGGTCACTGCATCTGGGAATGCAAGTATAGGACAGTTGGCTGGAATTCTCTCCAGAACACATAGGGACAAATAATTCACAGTCATAAACCTCTCTTTTGCTTATATTTTCTGTAAGGCACTCTACAACCTCTATATGTATTCAGAACAATACCATCCCAAAGCTGGCCTCACAGTGGGCCTCATGTACCTTATTATGTTCCCTCTGCAAAACCCTTCTAACAAAACAAGTGTCTGCTGAGGCAAAAACAGTCTTTAAATGCTTGGAAAAAGTGTGAAGGATGGCCAACTGGCCACTTTGCTGTTTTGTTTTTTTCACAGAAGTAGCTCTGTATGCTGCTGTGATAGACAATACTACCACCTTACTGCTGAAAAAAGTGTGCAGTAACATCTGGAGGAGGAAATGTTTCTAGAACTAAGTACATCAAGGATATACATTCTCAAAATCACTAAGAAATATGAGGATGCAGCAGTGCCTTTTCCCCTCCAACAGCAACTCCTGGTAGGAAATAAGAAAGTCTCTGGTTTTCCTAAATTAAACCATTGTGTCCAGATAGAAATGCAATGCTTCATAATATCTAGCACAGCCAGTTCCTTTATTGTACCGGTTTAGGGAATATTGGCATCAGCACAATTTCCTCTGATCTGTGGAAGGTTAACTTAATTCTAGTACAAAGGAAGGATCACTTTGAAGAATCATCTTATTGTGGTGAAAAACACACATCTAGGGACTGGAGGACAGTGCCCTGAATTCTAGAATCAGCTGCTTGGTGTCATGGCCACAAAAAAGGATGGCCAATGCAATGGCCAATGACTCAAAATAAAGGAGAATTTTAAATATCCAGTTTAGATTTCAACTTGGGAACTGGTGAACTATATCAGGTTAAGAGCAGCAGCATCTCTTAACTCAAAAGATGGGGATAGCTAGCTGTTCTGCTGGCAACCCTAGGTGATGTTAGGAGCTATCACCTGGTGGTTAAAGCTAGTTGCTTGCCCAAACCAGCCTGCAGAAAGAATATTTCAAGCAACGCTTAAACCCTACTAGTAGAGATGAAGTAAGTGCAAAGGCAGGTTTACAGCTGAACATTAACAAAACAGAAATAATGACCACAGATGATTTACATAACTTTAAAGCAGACAATGAAGACATTGAAATAGTTCAAGATTTCCTATACCTTGGCTCAGTCATTAATCAAAATGAGAACTGCAGTCAAGAAATCAGAAGACAACTAAGACTTGTAAGGGCAGCTATGAAGGAACTAGACAAGACCCTGAAGTGTGAAGATATATCACAGAATACCAAGGTCAAGGGGTTGTCCATGCCATTGTATTTTCAATTTCTATGTATGGGTGTGAAAGCTGGCCAGTGAAGAAAGCTGATAGGAAGAAAATCTACTCATCTGAAATGTAGTGCTGGAGGAGAGTTCTGCAGATACCCTGGACCGTTAAAAAATACCTCCCCCCCCCAAAAAAAATAGAGCAAATCAAGCCTGAACTCTCCTTAGAAGCCAAGATGACTAAACCGAGACTTTGTCATACTTTGGACATATCATGACCAGACATGACTCACTAGAAAAGTCCATAATACTTGGTAAGGTAGAAGGCAGTAGGAAACGAAGAAGACTAGGAAGAATGGAATCAATCAATGAAACCACAGCCCTAAATCTGTAAGACCTAAGCAGAGCTGTTGATGACAAGGTGACTTGGATGTCTTTCATTCATAGGGTTGCCATAAGTCATGGCTGACTTGACAGAGGGAGCTACCAGGAACACAAATGTATAAACAGCACTTACTTCCAGTAAGCCATTTTATTTAGCTATTACCACTCAACATGCAGAACATTAAATGGAAAAGCCTTAGAAAATGATTGTAAATCAAGCCTTAAAACAGCAGGTCCCTGGGACGCAAAAGCCTCCAGCTCTCCTGTGTTGAGGAATTGGCCAGATTTGGAAACTACAGATATTTGGACAAGTAGTTCGCTACCAGGCCTACTTCTGCCACCAGCTCCAGAATGTTCTGAAGAACCCAAAAGAAAAGAGTTTCTGAAGAAAATGCATTCTATCATCAGCATTATCCCATTTTATCCACCACCATCACCCATTTTATCACTACCCCATCTTTTCCCTAAAACCAGGACAGCTCTATTGGCCATTCTTAGTACAACCATGCCCACTATTCTTTGAGAATGAAGTTATGTCATGAGTGGCTCCAACTGAGCCACTTTTGATATAGTGATAAGTTCCACTACAGGGATGTTGTTAACAGTCCCTTGGTTCTTAGAGGCGGGTCAGCTCTAGCCATCAATAAAACAACTCTGTTGTATCGCTGTCTGGAAAATATGCCAGCCTGACTAGCTCATGCTGGAAAGGGAGAAGTGTCCTCTGATGTTCTCTGATGTGACTTGATAACCTAGTTTGAAGAAGCAGACTCAATTTGGAGAGGAAGTTTAGACTCTCGTACTGGAAAGGACTAATTGGCCATAACTGCAGCAAAGGAAGGGGAGTTAACCAGAAGGTTCTAGAATGTCCTCCAGGGAAAAAAAAGCAAAAGAGTATAGGCAACTGAGTAGGGTAACAATATTCCATTCTCTGATGATCAAAATGTTTTGCTAGCCCTCATAAACATTATAATAAGCTGCTCAGTATCAACAACCAGGCAGCTAGAAACCTGTTTTGCAAACAAAGCTGAAATAATCAGCATCTGAGACAAATACCTGATTCCATGGCTGTATTGACCTTTCCAAGGCTCTTTTTATCTGGAGAAGCATTCTAAATAAACAATTATTTTAGGAATATGAGTTAGGAAAATCTAAATATGTAAGACCTAGGAGAACAAAAAGAAGAGGCATAAGGGACAAGATAATGTTGGTGAAAACCTAATATTCTATATCACCTCCTAAAGTTGACTGAATTTCAAGTCTTGCTTCAAGTCTTTAAAAAAGAAAATTAACTAACTGTCATTTCCTTGAGATGTTCCAGAACAGAGGCTGAGCTGAAACCAATAAAAGCTTATTACAGGGATATCAAAAGATAAAAGTAACAGACCTCCTCAAAAAATTAAGCTACAGCAACAGATAGACCTTTTAATTTGACAGCTCTAAAGGGACCTAAGATTTAAGTTAGCTGAGAAGCCAACAAAAGCCACAATTGAATGTTAAATACAGCAGCTATATCAAAATAATTGCAAAGCAACATCACCCAATTACCATCATTTAAATAAAAGCTGAAGGCCATAAGCCATTTCCATCACAGACCAATATATTTTACTGCATCATTAGGAAAATTAGTTTGAAAAACTTACAGAATGAGAATGGATTTATACATAAAAAGTATGCATGTGATTCTGCACGGGTAAATGCTTTATATTCAGCCTCCTTCATATGAACAGGTTTAGGCAATAACACCCCCTTATCTCCACCTACCCCCATTTGTAATACAAGCATGAAGATCTACCTTATAAGGCTGAACTAACATCACAGCTTACAACATAAGGACTAGTCGAATTCATAAGATACATACAAGTATTCTTATTAGGGTATGTTGTGGAAAGAATCACTAACAGACAATATAATTTTTCACAATGTGAAGTAATTTTAACACTAAGAAGTTACATATAAATATTTGGTATTTACTACTTTTGCACTTCAGCACAAACATGTAGGAAAACAGAGAACAAAGAACCAGTGCAAAGCCACAATTGGTAGCACTGGACCAGAATCTGAGTCTGTGTCAAGCTGGCTATTCCTGCAACTCCACTGCCCTTGATAAAGGCCATGGCAGCCATATAAATCCTACATCTGCAAGACCAACAGGGAAGCCCTTCCACAAAACATTCTCTAAGCTAGGGCTGCCCAAAGTGGTGAGCAATAGACCAGTTGCAGAATCATTGGCTGCCGACCACTACAAGTTTCTAGGAAAGGAACAGCTGTTGCCAATGGGGATGTGGGGGGGGGGGGGCAAGACAGCCAGTTCCCAACATCAGATAACCTGAGCAGCACCACTATAAGCTCCTACCTGGCCTTTCATAGACAATGAAGCTAACATAAACCCAGGCTGAGTTTTGAGCAAAAGAGCAGACACCACCATCAAACCTGCAGAGGGCAAGAAGCTATGGTAGGTATAGAAAATCAGGAAAGATCTAATCATACTGACAAGAATGCAACTGTATTTACCTAAAATGATTCTGCTTTTGCTGAATAGGTACTTAGCATATTTGTATGCTGCCTTTCAACCAAGAGACCTAACAGTATCCAACAGGGTGGGTTAGCTTGCCAAATAGAGACTGACCCAAGTTGTTTTACTATGAGTGAGAAGGGACTTTATGTAATCCACAAGGGCACTGAGTTATCTTCTAGCTAGACAGGCATGATCCAAACCAACCATGCTGTACTAAATACCAAGAATGCTTTTCGATCTTGTTTATCTTTGGGAACAACACTTCTCTCTATACACACATGAGCTCTTTGGAAGAATTTCAAGAAATAAAAGTTCATTTAGGCTTCTGAACAACTGTCACTCTATTTCTAGAAGAAACAGAGTGATTTTCATTCTATATGAATATCATTCCACTAATAGTGTGTAAATGCCACAGTTAAGTAGGCATTAGTACTAGCAGACTCATTCAAAATTTACCAAGATTAAAACCAGATTCAGTTGCCAATCGTATCAGAATCTACAGAAACTCCAGCAGAGATTCAAAAGTTAACTTGCTGAACAACAAACAGAAGGAAGGAAAATGGTTGCAATCATAAAGAAACAGGGGATGATGACGATTATGATGATGATAATTTACCCACCTCTCTCCAAGGCTCAGTGGGGGGTAAATATGAATTAAAATACAATACAGAACATAAAAGCATTAAAACACAAAGGTAAAAAAACATAAGATTAGAACAAACATTACATTAAAATTGTCCATAAACAAAAAATACAAATTTAAAATTCATAGATTAAAATCAACTGGGTAAGCCTGCTGGAAGAGTTAGGTTATTAGTACTGTTTTAAATTCCAACAGCACGTTTAGCTGTCGAATCTCTTCCAGTAGGTCATTCCACAGTCTGGGGGTGGCTGACAAAAAGGTCCTCTTGGTGACAGTTGCTAGTCTAGTCCTGGCTGGTTGAAATAAATGTCCCCATCACCCACTGGCTGCCATATTTTGAACTAACTGGAGTTTCCCAACTTGGTACAGAGATAGCACAATGTACAGCACATTGTAGAAGTCCAACCTTGAAGTTACCAGTGTGTGTACTACCGTCTTTAGGTCATCCAATGCTAGGAAGGGGCACAACTGGCGTATCAGCCAAAGCTCCTGACGGCCACATCTATCTCAGCTGACGTTTAGACAGATGGATCCAGGAGCACTTCCAAACTGTGAACACAGTCTTTTGGGGGAGTGTAACCCCACCCAGAACTGGCTGACACACCTCCATCCCCAGATTAAGAGCTTTAATAGTAAGCACCTCTGTCTTATCTGGACTCAGTTTCAATTTATTTTTGTTCATCCAGCCCATTACCTCTCCAAGCATTCATTCAGAGGAGACACACTATCCTTAGCCAAAGCTGTTTTTGAAGGCATGGAGAAATATGTTTGGAGGTCATCAGCATATTGATAGCATCCGGCCCATGCCTTCACATCTCTCCCAGTGGTTTCATGTAGATATTGAATAGCATTGGGGATAAGATGGCACCTTGTGGGATGCCATATAACAGCTCCTATTTTGAGGAGCAGCTATCCCCAAGCATCCCCATCTGGAACCTGCCTAAGAGGTAGGACCAGAACCACTGCAATACAGTGCCTCCGATTTCCATCCACCCCCAGACATTCCAGAAGGATACCAAGGTCTAATAGCATGAACAGGGGCACACTCCCCCTGTCAGTGCTGAAAACGGAGATCATCCACTAAGGTGACCACAACAGTCTCAACTCTGTAGCCTGCTCTGAAACCAGTTTAAAATGGGCCGGGGAAGTGTTTGTCATCCAAGAATGCCTGGAGTTGGAAGGCAACTGCCTTCTTGATCACCTTGCCCTAAAAAGGAAGATTAGACACTGGCCTATAATTATTAAGGTCCAGGGAATCCAGGGAGGGCTTTTTCAGAAGTGGTCTAACCACAGCTTCTTTTTAAAAAGATGGAAAGCTCCCCTTCCTGAGAGATGGATTAATATGTTGCATATGAAATCTAATTGCATCTCCTCCCTGGATGACCAGCCAAGAAAGTCAAGAATCGAGAAAACAAGTTGTCCTTCTTATTTGCCCCAGCAGCTTGTTCACACCAGCAATATTCACCAATTGAAACTGCTTCAGTATAATCCCACTCACAGAGTTGCTGGACATTTCATTATCAACTTCTGCTCCAATGATGGCATCTAAGTTGTCTCTTATGCGAGATATTTTATCTGCTCTACTATGTTCTGTATGAATATAGCTCTTGACCAAAATAACTAAATACTCTGTAGGCAAACATTCTCAGTACTGGATCCAAATCTCTCCTTATTAAACACATATTGACATATTAAATATATTAATATTAACTCAAGGTGGGTAATAATTCTTGAACGCACTCTCCTCTGCAATGTGAACCCTCTTCCCCAGTGAGAAAAGCTGGGCTAATTTTCTGTCACACATGTTAATGAGTACATTGGACTATTCCTGCCTCTTTGAGAGTAGAGCATGGATAACCTGAAGTTGAGATGAGCAAGGTAATAACAAAAGCAACCAATCTATCATCCATCAATCTGAAATCCACTTAGTGCTCACACAACTGAGAAAGCTTACTCTGGAGGCTCACAGAGGCTACGGGCTGTACCTGCCTGCCTACTTTGGCCTATGGCTTTAAATAGGCCTCCTTGCTGGTTTGGTTGTTTTCTCTTCACTGTCTTCTGTGGGTAGGGCTTGGAGGAAGCTCACCAGCTGACTACTTACCTGATACTCCTTCTGGGCTTGAGATCTTGCAGACTAAGTATATTGCAAAGCTATTCAAACTTTCCTAGCCATATCTCAAATATATTAAACTCTATGCAAAAATAACTTCTGAACAGCTAATTTGTTGCAAATACATATTTTTCAATTAAAGCTTCAATTTTCTTTGAGCTTTAAAACCTATATTTCTAGCAAACTCACTGCAACAGTGTCCCAAAGGAGCTCTCTCAACACTCAGGGCAATTTTCAAATACTCTCTTTGAGAACTTCAATAATTGTTCACAGGCAAGTTTCTCTGAATATACGTGAGCAAATTAATACCCAAAAACCATACAGGGGAGAAAGAGTGTTCATCAGGTAGGTGACAAAATAAGAGAAATTGAAATTTTAGGAGAATTTTTTTCATAGGACTTAGATGTGAAGACAAGCACAGGCTAGTGCTATGAAAAAAATTCTCCTAAAAAATTTTAGGAGGGGGGGGCAAGCAGAGAGATCATGATATTCTGAGAGATCCCTCAGGCAAATTGTAAGCAGTGGTACTTGAGAGATTGATAGTGTATAGCATAGAATATTATCAAATTATATTCTGTTTTACACAGGCAGTGATTCAAAGAGTTTTTAGCCACAAATGGGTAAAGGCATGAGTAGATAGCTCAGTGGTCTGCAATTAATTGCAAACTCAAAGGACCTCTACATAACTAAGAAAAAGATTATACTTTTATTTTATGTTTTACTCCATTCAAGGTGGAAGGAAATCATTAAGAATTTCAATTTACCACTTTTCTCAACAAACAAAAGAGTAACTGAAGGTATCATGACAAACAAATTCTGTTAACCTTCTTGTTAAATTACCTCTTACTTGAAATCTGTATATCAATAAAATCTTACTAATATAATCTAAAGTTTTAACACTGTAGCAAATAAAACTAGTCTGGGCTTTTAAATATTTTTTTATCTTGTTTTGACAACAGCTTTCAAAACACCATGTGCCACAGCTGCTGTTTGGAAACACATTGAAACTTATTTAGCAAGCACTGAAACGTGAGAGTTTAATGTGCTGGCCATACTTTTATTCAGCTCAGGGAACAGGGCCAGGAGGCCACTGAATTATCTTATCTCTATGAGCTCATCTACATGGGCTAGAATATGCTGGCTCCCTGCTGGTATATTCTGCCTGTGCATCTGCCCCCACACCCCACTCTGTTATTTGCATGGAACAGGAGGAAGTCCAGATCACCATGCTGGTCTGTCATTGCAACTGCAGCAGCCAGAAGCCAGGAAGCCGGCCCAAAACATGTGAGCAAGGTCCCCTGCATGTGACCAACCTTGGTCACATGGTGCGGCATTATTTCCTGGCTACAGAAGTGCGAGGCAGACGGCAGCTGCAGCGACAGGCCAGTGTGCCTGAATGGGCTTCTGCAGTCACAAGGGGCCTGATCCATTCTTGCTGGCTGCAGCAGATTTTACCAGGTATTTTTAAAAAACAGTGTAACGGGCCTTACCCATCTCCCGCCCTGCGTCTTGGCCAAGTCTTGGCCTCAGGAGCCGTGAGGACTGCCAGGGTTCAAAACGGGGCAAATGCCCTGCGTCATTATGGACAGCAGGGCTCCAAGACAGGGGCAAGATGGGGTCTAGAGCCCATCTAGACAAGACCCATAATGTGCAAGGGAGTGTAGGGACATATTTATCCTAAATAGGTTGGATAAGAACAGCAAAGTTATACAGTATTAGTAACCAAGTATGCTTTCTGCAGCTTCTTCTGGACTGGTGCAGAAGAGATGCCTGAAGGAATATGATGTGGTAAACTAGCCCATTACTCACCTCCCTCTGTCCTTTTTGAGGCTGCTGTAAAGCACTTGTGGCTACTTCAGAAAGGCACAGAGCAGAGCTGTCAAACATGGCTACATCTTGTTAGCATCAATGTATCCTGCAGATAAACAGGCTTTTAGAGTTCTTTGTATGACCTCAGATGTTTCAAAATATATATAAAAGCATGAAAGCAGAGAGGTCTCCATACAGCAGACAATCTGACTGAAGGCAAAACTGTGCATATAGAGACGACTAGCTTCAAAGGATAAGAGAAGCTCTGACTGCTGGATGTAGATGTAGATCTGTTGTTTTTCCAAGAATATACTTCGGTATCCATAAAAAATGCAAAGCATCATAGCTTCTAAGTGCCTTGGGAAGACACAAGTGATTTCTTAAAAGATGCTTGACTGTTAAAAGTAAATCTTCTCTTTAGATGGAATTAGGATACAATATTTCAAATAAGCAAAGGAATTGTTCCACCATGCTCATTTGCTTTTTAAAAACTTTGAAAGAGAGAGAGAACAGAGAGACTCTGAATGCGTTCCCAATGCCAATTTCTACTTTAATGTTCATGCAACCCCCCTCAAAAAAGGTTACAACTCACCACTACCACCTACCAAATTTGTTCTAAATTATGCCAGATACAAGTCAGTGATATTTGTCTTCCATACCAAAGCTTCACAGACACTATCTTAATTAGCATCGTTTTGGAGGAGGAGCATAAAAAGATTCTGTTTTGTTTTGTTTTTGTTGTAACCCTGAAATTGGTTTTCCTTCCCTTGACACCAAGTTACAAGCTGCTCTCACAGAAGAATAATACAATAATATTTGAACATGCTCAGCATAATAACTTAGCAAATGGCATTTCTCAATAACAAAAACTGGATGTTTTTCCCCTCTTCCCAACTCTGATTTTTTTCCAAAAAAACAGGTATGATAAAATCCCATCTAAAAACCTTGAATTTAAATTTGAAGGCACAAGGGCCTTACCAAATAGAGCATTCCCAATTACTGAGAAGGTTTACATTTTCTATTTCCAGAAGCCTCCTCAAGACAGTTATGAATCCACTACTCCCCAAAATAATTACAATAAATCAATTAAAAAATTAAAACATAAGGGCACTTGATATAGAGTCAAATGTGCTTGTCCTCTGGCAAGGTGGATCAAATCTGACCACTCTCTCTACTCCTAGCCCTATGAAACAGTATAGTAACACTATGAACACAAGAGGCAGCTCTAGTGAGTAACAGAACGTTTAACCTACACATGAATCTGTTTTGCAGTCCAGTGCCATCAGTGTGCAGATGATACTCAACTATGTTACTCCTTTCCAAGGTAACTGTTCTGGTCCTAAACTGGTGCCACTCATTAGTAATGGACTAGATGACGGAGAACAAACTGAAGCAGTCCAGACAAGATGGAGGTACATCTGGTCAATTGAAAGGCAAATCAGGGAACAGAGATTCAGGCTCTTGTTGGATGGAGTTACACTCTCCTTGAAGACATGGACTACAGTTTGGATGTTCTCCTGGGTTTAACCCTGAGCCTGGAAGCTCAGATCTCAGTGGTGGCCAGGAGTGTATTTGCACGACTAAGGCTCGTGCACCTGTTTATTCCTTGAGATGTCAGATCTGGCCATGGTGACTCGTGCCTTAGCTACATCCTGTTTAGATTAATGTAGTATTCTCTATGTTGGGCTGCATCTGAATAATGTTTGCAAACTTCGGTTGCTCCAAAGAGCTTCAGCCAGATTGTTAACCAGGGCTGGTTACAAGGAACACACAAATCCCTTGTTACAACAGCTCTGCTGGCTGCCCATCCACTTCCAGACATAATTCAAAGCATTGGTGATGCTTATAAAACTATATATGGCTTTGATGAACTACAGTCACTCATACAAACCTGCCTGTGTTTTGAGTTCTTCTGGGGAAGTCCTGCTCACTGTTTCACCACCCCCACAGGTACATTTGGTGGGAACACAGAAGACAGCCTTCTTAGTGGTTGCTCCTAGGCTCTGGAACTGCCCTTCCCAGAGAGGCTGGACTGGCACCCTCATTATATTTCAACAGGCAGGTAAATATAATTTTATTCTGGCAGGCCTTCAAGAATTTTTTTTTTAAAGGGGAAACAACCCTTGTATAATGTACTGGACTTTTATTTGTTGTTACTGTTTTTAAATGGTTTATCTTTTTAAAACTGTTTTTAATTTTATGATGCTTTAATTGCTTTTTAACTTTTGTACGCTGTGATTTTTAAATAATGTTTGTTTTAACTGTTGTCATTTGCCTTGAGTCCCAAACTGGGAAAATGACAGTGTATATGTGTATATGCATATGTTTGTGGATGGATGGATGTGGATGGATGGATGGATGTAAAGATAGAGAGATAGAACAACAGCTGCCTCTTCAATATTAGGGAAAACTTCAACTTTCCCTCTTCATTCTGCCTCTATTTAGGCCAACGATCTCTGGGAAGCAGGAGGGCTGAAAGGAGAGGAATTAACATGTAGCATGCCCCCATTCCCAACCACATATTTACAGCCAATCCCACTCCCAAACAATGAGTTTATTCAAAACCAAATACTGGAAGAAGCTTCATTTAAGTTTTGCTGTCACCTACGGACTTTCAGGTTGTGTCTAGTCATTGTTGCCAGACACAACAGAATCCCTTCAGTCCACTAACAGATATGCTACCTTGTGTTTACCTGTTTTCTTTCTTTTCTAGTTCCCCTCAGGCAGACCTCCACCTCCTTTCAGTCATTTCACTACCAACATCCTTTCTTCTCCCCATACCCAGACACCACAATTCAAAACAGAAAAGCTTAAAGCATGACTACTTTGACAACTCACAGAATGAACAGATATTTAAAACAAGTTACCAGTCATCACAAAAGCCTTAAGTCCAAATATACCTGATTTTAATGAATTGAAATTCTCAGCCATAACACTGGATTAATCTAGTTTCTGGCTATAATATATTCTAGCTTCTGGAATCTCCAAAGATGATGCTTCCCAGGAGAGGTGTAGATAATGAAGGTCAGATAAATCTCTCTCTTGTTCATGTATTTCTAATTTTCATAAACTAACCTTCTAGCAGCAAGCGGGATATTAATGTCCTTTTGCTCAGGAGAAAGCAGAATCCATTAGCTGTTCTGGATGAGAGTTACTCTTAGGCCCCCCCAAAAGCCTTACAGGATGGACCAGAGAATTTATTATGATTTAATGTTATATAAATGGTTCATATCACTCTGGCATTAAAGCACCTTTATCATAAATTAAGGTTAACAGATAATGTGCATGCTGCAAGGGGAAAGAAGGCACTCTGTCTTAAAAAACAAAGGAAAAAAAGGTCATTCACTGCTGTTCTAGCACTGTTTGCACAGCTTTCTGGTATAATATTCTGATTCAAGATATGTTCAGATAGAGATCTGTCCTTCTTAGAGGCACTGCCACCCTTGCTTGGAGTAGCATCCTCTAACTTGCCTGCAATTCCAGTAGTTTGAGAGGTTGTTATGGAAGAGTTTATTCCTGATGTTTCACCAGCATCTGTGGCGAGCATCTTCAGAGAATGGTGAGGTAAGGGTGTGTGGGATTTATATACTGTGAGTCCCTGTTGGAGAGGATATGTAAATTTGTGTATTTGAATGGCTAGCTCCTAGGGTGGGAGGATATGCAAGAAGGATTAGTGTCTGTTTGGCTAATGGCCCATTGTCTGCTGGAAATCCTCCTGTCCCTGGGTGAAGTTCATTTGCACATGTTGAGTTTTGATTTTGGTGTTTTTCAGGACTAGTAGCCAAATTTTGTTTACTTTAAGGGTTTCTTCTTTCCTGTTGAAGTTGTCCAGGTGTTTGTTCAACATTTGGAGCCACGAAGAAGATTTGGCCACATTTCTGAACCACCTGAACAGCATCCACCCGAATATCCAGTTCACGATGGAAAAAGAAAAGGAAGGAACATTGCCTTTCTTGGATGTTCTAGTCATCTGCAAACCAAACCAATGGTTCAGCCACAAGATGTACAGAAAACCTACATACAAGGACAGATACCTGCACAAGAACTCCAGTCATCACTCAGGACAAAAAAGAAGCACAATAAAAACATTGGTAGTATGCGCAAAAAGGATCTGTGAACCCCACTACATGGAGGACAAACTGAAGCACCTAAACTGGGTTCTACAGGCTAATGGTTACTCCAGATCAGACATCATAAGAGCAGCCAGACCCAGAAAAAAACACAGGAATGAAGAAGAAAAACAGCCACCCAAAGGGAAGGGTTTTTTAAATCATATATCAAAGGAGTCACAGACAGAATAGGGAAACACAACCTCCAAATAATCTACAGACCAACTAAAAAAATCCAGGAAATGCTACACTCAGTGAAGGACAAAAGAAACCCTCTCATAGCTGCAGGAGTTTACCGCATACCATGAAGCTGTGAACAAGTTTACATAGGGACCAGTAAACGCAGTGTGCAAACACAAATCAAGGAACATGAGAGACACTGCAGACTGGGCCAGCCAGAAAAGTCAGCAGTAGCAAACACGTTATAAACCAACCTGGACACAAAATGTTATTTAAAAACACTGAAATTCTGGACCAGGCCAACAACTATCATGTCAGAATGCACAGAGAAGATTTTGAAATCCACAAACACGTGGACAATTTCAGCAGGAAAGAAGAAACCCTTAAAGTAAACAGAGTTTGGCTACCAGTCCTGAAAAACACCAAAATCAAAATTCAACACATGCAAATGAACTTCACCCAGGAACGGGGATTTCCAGCAGACAATGGACAATTAGCCAAACAGACACTAATCCTCCTTGCATAACCTCTCACCCTAGGAACTAGCCATTCAAATACACAAATTTACATACCCTCTCCAACAGGGACTCACAGTATATAAACCCCACACACCCCTACGCCCCATTCTCTGAAGATGCCCGCCACAGATGCAGGCGAAACATTAGGAATGAACTCTTCCAGAACATGGCCTCACAGACTGGAAAAACCCCATGGAAAACCTATGGATGCCGGCTGTGAAAGCCTTCGATTTCACATCTTCCAGGGAATTTTCCACTGGAGAAAAAGTGTGAAAATAGGTAATAATTGCTTTACTATCTTTCTCAGACTCTAGACCCACTTCCCTTTGCTGCTGGGCTTTAATGCCACCACAGAAAAGTTAGTAAGCCACATACCCAAGAAACAAGATCCCTGCAATTTAGTACAGTACAGCATAATTCATACAAACATCAATCAAGAGAGGCTACAGGCAACAGGGTTTCCATATTAGCCGAAGAAACCCTTAGCAACATGGGGAAACAAACCCATTACCTGCATGTCAGCAGCAAAGCCATTTATGGCAAATCTAAGTACAGTTGCCCCTCCACATTCGCGGCTTTAAGATTTGCAGTTTTGGGAGCCCCCCCCCACCATACAAAAAACTGCGACGAAGCTTGCCTAGCCCCATTGCTGCCTGGGGGGGGCGGCAGGGGGGGGAGGAAGCAGCGGGGGTTGCGGGAGGGCGGTGGTGTGACCTTGTTTTTATTCGTGTTTTTTTCACATTCGCATCTCATGCCCCTAACCCCCGCTAATGTGGAGGGACAACTGTATAGGTAACCCTGAAGATGTTAGTACAAGTATAACTCAATTAACAAAATAGATGTGTTCTTGAGTATTACTTCTTTCATGCTGGTACCAGAGGTAGAAATAACATGGAAAAAAATAGGGATAGGTTCGTACACCACCAATCCCTGCACACACACAAAAAACCCAGTCAACATGTTTCAGCAGGCTTTTTATTTAAAACTAACAGCCAGTGTGGTATAGTGGTTTGAGTGTTGGATCAGAAAGTGGGGTTCAAATCCCCACTCTGCCATAGAAACCCACTGAGTGACCTTAGGCAAGTTACACTCTCTCAGCTTCAGAGGAAGGCAAAGGTAAACCTTCTCTAAATAAATTCTGCTTAGAAAATCTCATTATAAATTCGACTTAAGATTGCCATAAGTCATGACTTGAACGCACACAATGACACATTATGCACATGTGAAATGAAACAACCAGTTCAGGTGAGACTTGCATAAATACACTGAAACATTTTGAATCTTCTAGAGACTTCTTGAAGGCTTCTTCCAAAATGCATCCTAGGGTGATTTTTTCTTTTTCTTTTTTATTTTTTCTTTTCTTTTAACAGCCTTCACTTTTCTTATGATTTCTATTTTGGTGGCAAAACTTAACAGGTCTATTTAAAAAAAACATGCTGGGGGAAGCTGGTGAGGCAGGCTAATCTGATTCCCCCTTTCTTTCTGTTTTGCACTTTGCACATGCTCAGTAAGCTATTCTGGCAGCTGTTTACCTTGCCTATTGTATGTAAGCACATGTAGGTACAGTAGGCTCACCTAGATTAGAATCCCATTCTTCCCCAGGTCAATCCTTACTGCATTGTTTACTGTAGACACACTGCTGTAAACCAAGCAGAGTTGGGGGGTGGGGAAAGAGAACAAGTTAAAAAAAAACCCAAAGAACTGTTGGGGGGGGGGTTGACCTGGGGAAGGTTTTTTGCATTAAAACCAATATAGAAAATTAAGTAGCAAAATGCAGTTCAGATGTTATGGCCACTAGGTTAAATAATAATTGTTCTTTAAAAAGTGCTCTTGTAAAGCAAGTTGTTTTGGTTGACAACTTGTATTAATTGAAGGATTTGTTTCTGAGTGGCATTTTTCCCACTATAAAATAAAGTGTTTAAAAAGAAGCAGCTGACACTGCATACTGGTCTAACATTGAACAACTGCCAGTTCCAGTAAGAGGACTGGGAAATAGTAATAATAGCTAGACTTTTTTAAAAATGAATAATCAATTTTTAAAAACCAGGAGTGTTGTATTTTTAAGTCATTTGGTTTAACCAAACCAATCTGGTTTAAACCAGCCAACCTTGAAACCAACACTGAAAGTCAGTTTTTCTCCAGACCTTCCCCACCATCCTTCCAAAGCCAATGCTGCAAAAAAGCTTCTGGCTAGAATGAAGACCAGAAAAGCAGATGGGGGGAGCGCAGTGGTCTGGGCTCCCTTAAAAAGACTTTGTGAAAAGGACTTTCTTTGTCAGAAGCTTTGTTAACTGTTGTATATCTGTATAGGCTTTACAAAATAAAGAGTGGCTCTGCCTTGGCTGCTAATGAAATGAAGCAACAGACCAGCCGTTTATGTATAGTGAAAACCATGGTACCATAACCCACTGCCCAGAAGTATGTAGATGTGAACTCAGGCCTGTGTTTTAATGCTTTGTTTCTCACTTGAAGAACCACCATAAATACATTTAGCTTTGTAAATTTCTGAAGCATTTACCCGAAAGAGCAACTTCCTTCTAGAACATAGCTTTTCCATAGTATCACTGCTCATTTTCCATAAAGAGATGCCACATGATGATATTAGAGGTGCTCTCCAAACAGCCCAAATCAAACAAGAAAGAGTTTTTTGTGTTCACCTAATTCTGGCAGCCAATCTCCATTTGCTTAATATAGTCATGATATTTCACCAAGATAATTATACTCTTAGCTATCAGTAACAATTAAACCCTTAGATTTGGAGCTGTTTAATAAAGGTCTCAAAATAAAACAGCATATTCCAAACATGGGATTTCTAAATGTCAAGCATACGAATAATGTCTTGTGATGAATGTAATGATGAAACACACCATCAATCAGCATAAGTTACCCAGCCTCAGTATAAAATGATAGCAATATTACATTTGAAGTGCTGAGCAATTCTCATCACAGCTTTAACAGAAAGGGTACTGGCAAGAATAGAGCAATTGCAAAAAAGAGCATTAAGAATGAGCCTTCCTGCTGCTACTTATGGCCAGGTGAGTGCAACAAATTTTGTAAGATTAACTGCAGAATTTCCCCAGTTCTTTTTGAAAGGGGAAGGCCACTAACACAAGGAAGAGTTGTTCATATGGTTGCCCATACTCCATACATCCTCGCCACAAGGTACAGAAATCAGGACAGAATTTTTTTATCTTCCCCACCCCCAAAAAGTGCCCACTGGCATTTATGGTTGAGGAGGAAAGTGTGGAGATAAACATGCAATGCAAAGTCAAGCTTAGACACTAGAAATGGCCTGGGAATGGTTCCTGGAAGATCAGAAAACTGAAAAAAGAGTCAGGAAATTATTATCATTATTCCACACTGCATACAGCTTAAAATAAGACTAGCTTAAATAAAGCAGTATATATCTAACCAATTGACAGCATCAGTCCAGGAAATGACAGGTGAGCTTCTTCTCTTTGAAAAAGGGAGTTTGCCTCTAGGTGCAATTGAAGTTCATTGAACTTCCAGGGTAAATCAAAACCAGCTACTGTGACATAAGAATTCTCCCCTTTCAAGACACAGACACCACTTTAGGAGAGAAACTGAATGTTATCCTGATTTTTCTCTGTCACAAATTCTGAAAATACAAATGTACACAGTAGTTTAATCCTGCACTGCTTTCTGGCATTCATTTCAGCCTCAGACTCCGGAAGAATTATTCATACAATTAGTATTGACAGTTGAGATAATGCCTTCCAGATAAACGGCATAAACAAGTTGGTAGATCTGGTTAATCAATGCACATATTATCCTGCCCATCAAGAAAGTGCAACTGAAATTGTGTCGTGGTTAATGGCAGTCCAAATTACAAACCCAAAACCACAAAAACATGGTTGAGCTTAACTAAAGGACATTTATTGTTTTCCGCTGGGAAAGTACCACAGAGATGAAATAGAATGGCTACAAGCAGGAAGCTCAATTAAAATGATCAAAGAAAAGAGTGGCATCAACATTATCACACACAATATCAAGAAAAGGCCATGCCTCTCAAAAACAACATCCGAGAAGTATTAAACTGGATTGCAGGAAACTCAACATGCTGTTAATTACTCCAATGTCCTTCATATTGCCTCTGCATATGAAAGAGAAAAGCCATTCAGGTTGGTTACATAAAATTAAGAAAATTAATGCTACTGTTAAAACCTCAGAGAGGATTTCTAGCCACAGCATGGTTGAAAGCACGCTAAAAAATGGCAAGTGGTAAGAAACAGCTTGTTAAGAACCCTGAATAATTCAATAAACTCCTTTGTTTTGGTCTATAACAACGATGGGGACAACAATATTCTTTTTGCAAATAGTGTGTGTGATACATAATGTTTACTCATTACTGCTAAAATGTTGGTTTGGGGGAGTCATTCTAATAATAATAATAAAATAATAAAATTTTATTTATATCCCGCCCCTCTGCAACGCAATCGGGGCGGCTTACAATATAAAAACCCCATACTCACAATACCCTAGCCCACCCACCCCTTAAAATAATATAATAATAATAAAAAAAGTACTAAGGAGTACTTTTGGCCACTGATAATCACTTTCAGCGTAAGAAGGAATGACTAATATGTTCTTTTGAAAAAGTAACAACTGATGGTTAATCCATTACTTTTTTAAAACTAGATTCCAAGTTCTGTAAGAGGAAGACATATTTCTCCTCAACTAGAAGCAGTTCTCTCCAAATGAGATCTTACTTGATTGACACTTTTTTAATATACTAATTTCTTCCTCTATAAGCACTTGAAAAGGGTGACACTTTTGGATGCACTTTTAAACAGTCATGGGTACACCTTTAAGGCATACAACCTAGGTTTCATTCATTATATTAATTACCCTTGAATATATTTTTTTCCTGGATTTCAAGAAATCAAATTTAGTCATAACAGGGGAATCCTAAACAAAGGGGAACCAAAGGGCTGGGACTTAACTTTTGTGATTTTCTACCTCCAAACAAAGATAACATTCTTTCATTGGGCTACAATTTGGGACTACAATTTGGCATGTTTTACCTATACAGCACCAAAACATTTTTCCAGATCTAACAGTACAGAGACTCCTTGAGAAATGTAACATTCTCTGCCTAAGAAAAGAGCAGGGTTTTAAATTTTACTGTCCTTTGTCTCAACTCCACACAGCCAGGAAGTAGGAGTGGCCTCTGCCTGCATAAAATCTTTCTTCTGAACAATAGCATCTGAAACAGCATTTAGGACTGTGACTCCAACATCATCACTTTTCTTTCTTTCTTTTTAAACATCTTTTGCCTGATGAAGAAACCAGTAGAGCTTCAAAACTTTGTGTCATGTATTTTGCATTTTGGTTGGCCAATAATGCTATCACTTTTTTGTGGATTTTAGATTTTGTTTTGCTGCATTGCCAACACGACTACCCCTGAATGTGTTTTTAAGAAAAGTGCAGTCAGCTTCGCTCTGGGCAGGGACATCTGGATCTCAACAGAAGTTACTTTCCTTTTACTGATGGAGTTGAAATGTTATTACCTGTCTTCTATTGCTCTTTGTCCCTAGTCCTCATAAGGTTAATAAGGGGAATGGCCTCTACCTACACCGAAATCCCTCAATACCATCTTAACTGACAACATTTCAGACAGAATATAGGTCTGTGACTCAAACATCATCACCATTTTTCTTCTGTATGATTTTTAACATCTTTGTCTGATGAAGAAGCCAGTGAGGTTCTCAAAGCTTGCATACTGTATTTATGTTTTGGAGCTGGCCCAATAAAAGTGTTGTTGCTTGTGTATTTTGTTGTATTCTGGTGCATGGCCAACATGGCTACCCCTGAATATATATTTTCCTAGGTTTCATTAAAATGATTTCCTGTCCGCAAGGTTGCCTCCTGATTTGCTGCAGACATACAAATGACTGATAACGTCATGTCTGTTAACATGCAACCATAACAACCAAACTCTGCATGTAAGATCCCTCAGCCTGAATGAGATTTCGCTCCAGGGACATTGTTACAGGGGGAAGGAAGAATTGGGCATGTGTGAGTTGTTTTTAAAAATGTTCATTCTGAAGTTCAGTAGCGTATTCAGACCTGATGTGGCTTCCGGCCTCAAAAGGACTGAGACAAAACTACCGTAGATCTTAAAGGAAGTTACTCTTACCTCACGTCTTGATTTCTGTAATGCACTCTACATGGGGCTACCCTTGTGCTTAGTTCGGAAATTACAGCTGGTACAAAATATGGCAGCCAGGCTAGTTTCTGGAACATCTAGGAGGGACCACATTACTCCGGTTCTGAGGTCCCTCCACTGGCTGCCTATCAGCTTCCGGGCCCAGTACAAGGTGTTGGTTATCACCTTTAAAGCCCTAAATGGCTTGGGCCCAAGCTATCTCAGGGACCGCATTCTCCCTTATAATCCTCCCCGTACTCTCCGGTCCTCTGGGACGAATTTGTTGCAGCCACAAAGACCTAGGCTGGCAACAACCTCCCAGAGGGCTTTCTCGGCTGTCGCCCCCAAATTGTGGAATGGCCTGCCGGATGAGATCCGCCTATTGACATCATTAGACAGCTTTAAAAAGGCTGTCAAGACGGTTCTCTTCAGGCAGGCTTTTCCGGAATAGCTAACCCCAGCCTCAGGAACCCCCTCTGGAGGTTGCTTCTGGAGTTCCAAACTGATGCTGCTCGCTCAGAAGGGTTTTTAATAAATTGTATTATATTCTGATTTTAATTTGTATTAATGTAATAATGTTTTAAGGGGGGAAGGGATTTTGAGTTGTTTTATACTGTATACTATTTTATTGTTGTAAGCCGCCACGATTGTTCGCAGAGGGGCGGGATATAAATAAATTATTATTATTATTATTATTATTACTCTGAACTGCTAATGGAGAAAGATTTCTTATTGCATTTCTTTTGCCTCCTTTGCTTCAAACCCCTACCATGCCTAGGATGGAGCACTGTTTGCATTGACTATCCCTCAAGAGCATCTTAAACTTTCAACAAACTTCTCAAAGCAAGATGCAGCTCTGTGAGTCTGATATCATTGCAATTCCCTCTCCCTATCTTTATGATACCTTTGCCCAATGAGGAAGCTTGTGAAGCTTCAAAAGATAGCATGAAGTATTCTGGTTGGCCAATTTTGTTGGCCAAAGAACGGTATTATCATACATTTTTTACTTTGCTGTATGAGTTGTTTAGCAATGGCTACTAGTCAGATCAATCTTCCAGGGAAGGGGGTTTTACTATCTGCTGGTTATTTCTTCCATGTCTTGCTCACCAGTTTCCCAGAAATCTTTTGTTGGCAGAGTGCTGCCCAAGATGGATCTCTGGTCTAATCCAGCGAGGTGCTCTTTATGTTCTTAATTGTGATGCAGATAATCCTGGATGACCCAATGAACAGCAGCTTGGAAATCAAAAAGCTTCCAAACTGAGATTGAGGAGCCATGAGAGCAAAGCACGGCAATAAGCAATTATTGGTTTTTAAATGCTTAAATGTCAGAAGAGCAAAAGGGAAAGTAGCCTCTTTCAAGTAGTGCATAATGAATACAGAACTGTGACATTTCAAATCCTTCCTTCATCCACATCCATAAAGAAAAAGATACTGTCCTTTTAAAGAACATTACAAGATGATACCAATGGGGTATCTCAAGCTCCTAAAGGACATAATAGCAACCCTGCTGACTCAGGTCACACTAAAGGCCTATGGTGTCCAGCAACTTTTTCCCAAAAAGACTAGATGGCTACAGGAAGCCCACAAGAAAAACATATCCTCTCCCATTGTTGTTTCACAGGTACTAGTGATTCAGAGGCATTCTGCTTTTAATACTGAAGGCAGTGTACAGCCACAATGGCTAGCAGCAAGGAGTTTCTCTGCTGCAAAAGTTTAATGGCTTAACACAATGTTTCTCAGCCAGGGTTCCCCAAGAAGTTGCTAGGGGTTCCTCAAGGGACTGTGATTATGAGGGGAAAGCAATAGCAGTATATAGAATAATGTTTAGGCAGGGGTTCCCTGAGACCTGGAAATTATTTCAAGGGTTCCTCCAAGATAAAAAGGTTGAGAAAGGCTGGCTTAACAGAACATTTGGAAAAAAGAAGGGCTCGTAAGTGCTTCATATCACTATCTTAGAATAAAGTGGTTTCTCCCAGGTCGGTATTTCTGTATTTCAAATATACATGACTACATTATTCTGCAGAAACCAGGGGCAATCAGCTGCTTTGTCTTCCCCTCTCCTTTTCCATTCTTGATGATACTTACTGCTAGAGTTTACCATAGAAGCTACTAATTAGATCATTAAATAACAGTCTGGGTTATAAAGCTTTTGGTGCTAAGTTATTATTTTTAACAGGTAATATATTTACTCAATTTAATATTAAATTACATGATCATTTTCTTTTAATTAAAATGAAACCCTCAGTCCTAGGGTTATGGGGAAATTTTGCTTAAAAGGTATTTACATACTTGTCTCAGTTTTCACTGTACAAATCAGTTACAATGGCAAAATCAAACAACCAAGCAATCACAGAGTGGACATTTTAAGTGGGACTATATAGAAAACAAGCAGTAAGTAGCAGCACACAATGCAGATGAGTCCACAGAGACTGGTGCTTTTAAATTCTACCGTAAGAGCTATAGCTCCAGTGTGAAGAGCCAGTACACAAGAGCTTCAAAATGACTCTATGCAGTCAGATTTAAATCAAGCTTCCATGTCAGCCTATTTCGTGAATCCACCTATAACACATATCAATAAACAAGACGCAGTTTTATAAATTGACAGGGCCTGAAAAACATTGGATCAAGCAATGGATTATAATGGTGCTGATATCTCCAAGTGATCTATACTGCATAGATGGGGAACATTTAACCTCCAGATGTGGGCAGAGTGCAGACATCATCTCCGCAGGCTATGCTAGCTAAGTCTGGTAAGAGTTGTAGACAAACAGCATCTGGAGGGCAACAGAGTCCCCAACACTGGTGTAGCCTCTGCATTGTGACACTTCTCTCTCTTCTCAAGTGTGCTATTTAACATTCTGGAAAATCCCAATAAATAAAAACATAAAATCTCCTCTCTGAAGCTTAGACTACAATAAGAGACCCACACCAAACCATGGTATATGAGCAGTCCCAGCCAGCCAGTAGCACACCTGATATGTTAAGTTACAGTGTTACAAGGCTGAAGACTCTACCCATGTGAACATCATTCAGTCATCCCCACCAACTTTACTGAATTTGACCCAAAATGTGTGCACTTTGAAATTCAGCTGGCATAACATTCAGATCAAGTCCACTCTCTTTTGCCTTGGGTTCACAACATGATGCCAATGTTAAGAGCAGTGCACTGGGTTTACTGGATTGCGGGGGAAAGCACTCCCAGGCACTAACTCTTTGCAGGACCTTACAGGCTAAAGGTTTTAAAACTAACCTTTACAGAGACAATTAACCAAAGTGACTCCAAGTGAAAGAAATCAGGTCAAGGACTAGCTGATTTTGCAGCAAAAGCAATTATTTATTTATTGAAAAGACAGAAAAAGACAGAAGTAGAAACCAACAGAACACTCTATATTCAATACAAGCTGTTTCTAAACTGCTTCTCAAAGTAAAAGAGGGGGAAAACATCACAGGGGCTAAAACCCTACTCCTGACCAGTCTAAGGGGGGGCTGAAGATATGCAGCTTAAGCTTAAGGGACTACAGACTAAAACACACATGGATTTTCTCACCCTTTGATGTAGAGAAGATTCCAGGTCTTCTGAGGAAAGCTTTGGGAAAGGAAAGTAGAGGGGGAGAGAGAGAGAATCTCTCCCTTTCTGGCCTATGTATAGCCCATTTCTATATATTTCTATTCTTGCGGGCTGTCACCTAGAGTGAAGGCGGCACCTCTGGGCAGGGAATGTTATCTTACTGGAGGTTTTGGAAGGCCCCATGTGCTTAGAGTGATGAGCGCAAAGCCTATGGCTTGTATGCAAAAGGCAGGTGTGAATGAGACCTCTACCTTTCATGCTCTGGGCACCGGTAATGACTAAGATGGTCTGGGAGAGAAAAACAATGGAACTGCACACCTGAAAACATGCCAATCAAATATAGACCACTGCCTTATTTAGGATTGCCCAAGATCTCTGGAAACGGCACATACCTTACCACGGGGTGTGCCAATCTGAGTCAGTTTGGCAAGGTCTCCTATTCAATGTAGGTAAGCACTGATAGCTCTCAATGAGACAATTTCCTTGTCAGCAGAGGTGGGGGGGGGATTCCAGTTTGTACTTTAAAATGAGGCCTGGCTCTCCAAGATGGTCAGGGATCCAGGATTTTCATTGCCCATCCCTTCCAGTACTTTCTAAAATATGTCTCTTATTACATGTGCAGACTCTTGACAATAGCCAGCTTCCTGCTTTAAGCATCAAAAGTGTACTTAAAATTCCTATCTATCTACCTATCTATCCTGCCTTTCTCCCAAGATGGGATTCAAGGTACCATAACTCGTAACACTAAATGAAGTGTTCTCTCCCTACCCCTCACATTAAAAAAAAAAAATCAATACCACCATTTGACAAAAGACCAGGAATACCCAACTGCTTATTCTTCTTTGCTGGCATAACTGAAGGCTAGATGAACCCAGGAGAATGATACCAGTTCTGAGCAACAATTCTGTACTAGGGGGTCTTCTAGAGCAAGAAGGAGTTCAATACTTTCAGCTAAAACATGCCCATTTCAGGCTAGAAAGGTTAAGAAAGACAGCAGAGATAGATATATATTTATAAGGGACTCTCTGGCTTACAATCCTATTACATAGTATGCACCTTACAAAAACTCTACTTGTTTATCTTTTTGTGTTGTCATTGTAAGTAAACTTATAAAAATTAATGTTAAAAAGATGAAGAATGACTAAATTCACCTCCCACAGACACCCAACCATAAAAGAACTAGGGTGCCATAGAAAATCTAAAATATATGAGGACAAGGGTGGTTTGAGGAAATGATTGGGCAACACTATATAGATACAAGGAGGCTACCATGTACCCTGATAGCATTCTATTATTTAGCCAAGTACAATTCTCCAGGTATCCACGTGATAAAAAAAAAAGGGCTTCCCAGAGTACGTTCTTTTCAATAAGACTGTGGTGGTGAAACATGAATTCTTCATAAAAAAATCAAGAGATGTGACAGCAGTTCCATTTCCTTATCAATTCCCAGGCTCCCAACAGCATCTTATATAAACTCCACACATACTCCTACCCAACCATTCTCTGAAGATGCCAGCCACAGATGCAGGCAAAATGTCAGAAGTAAACTCTTCTAGAACACGGCCTCATAGCCCAGAAAAAAACCAAGGAAAATCTATGGATGCTGGCCGTGAAAGCCTTCGACTTCAGCATCTTATACACTTGGCCAGACAAAAATATTTTAAATGCACTCTTACCACATGGTTGCTTCTCACTCCAAAAAGCTCAGCTTAAAACATGGCATGCCAGTGCATCTTTGGCTGGGCAACAGAGCAGAATTACAGATCTGGCCACCATGACTAACACTGTCAGTAAGGAGTAGGAGAATTTCAATTGAACTAAAACAATAACAGTAATAAAAAACAGCAATAGCAATAAAGGAATTCCAATGAAAACAAATGAGGGGGGGTTACAGCAGGATTGGGTAATATGTGTCCCTGTGAATGATGTTGGGAGTACAACTCTCACTAGACCAATCACAGCCAATAGTGAGGTAAGATGGGGGAAGTGGTTCAACAATATATGTACAAGCATAACATTCTTTTTGAATGCCTGGGCAGGAAAATGGCATGGTGGTAGCCAGGGGTGGCTGGCCCCCTGAGGCAGCACTGGCACTTTCCCCTCCCCACAGAATGACCCTTGACTTATCCATGGATTATCAAAATCCACAATTTTGGGCCCAAAACCTGTTCTCAAATTACACATAAGGTCAACTTATACATGAGTATATACTGTATTTTAAGCATATAAGAAATTATTACCAGACTTCTATTAGACTTATCCTCCTTCCCCTCAAAATTTGCATGCTAAAAATTGCTTCTCAGCCTTTTGGCTAAGATCAAGTGTAATTTGCATACTAAAAACAGGCTAACTTCTTCAGCTGCACAGCAACAAATATGTATACTGCACCCCCGCCTTAATATCTCATAGAATCATAGAATTTCCAAGTCATCTCAAGTTATCTGTTCCTTCCTACTTCAATTCCACCTAAGAAATCATAGGCTGTTTGGATAGGAGACTAATAAGAGGCAAGAAGATATTAAGTAATTAGGCTACAAGACTTTATGATGATTTTAGTTCATTATCCTGTACCCTCTACTCTAACTTAAAGAAAGCAGTTTATTGTGCTTGAGAGCTGCAGATACACAAAAATACCTTCCTAATTACCAAGTCACCATCTCAGTAAAGTAACCCACAGGGACTTATTTTTGATGGACCTGTCTAGAACCTTATTTCAGATAAATCAGTAGGTCAAACTTGATGATGATGGTGATGATGATATAAGATTATAATGATATTGATGATGATGATAATGATGATGATGATATATTTCTTGCCTATCTCTCTCCATGGATCAAAGTGGGGAACAACAGATTAACACACAACACCTAATATCAGTTAAAATATGTATCAAGTTAAATTAAAACACATAAACCCATTAAAACACATAATATCAACTTTAAAGAACAAATAAAACCAATATATATTTAAAGTTCACAATTTTAAAATGATCTGGATAGGCCTACCAGAAGAGACTGATCTTTAATGCTATTTTAAATTTAGACATGCATTCAGCTATCAAATCTCCTCTGACAGGTTCTTGCACAGTCTTGGGGTGGCTGAAGAAAAAGTTCTCTGGGTGATAGTTGCCTAGTTCTGGCTGGCTGAAGTAAACGTCCCCCTGAGTGTACAGGGCAGATTATATGAGAAAAGGTGATCCCGTAGGTAACCTGGGCCCAAACCATATAGGGCTTTAAAAGTAATCATAAACACTTTGTACCTTGCCCGGAAACTAATTAGCAGCTAGTGGAGTGATTTTAATATTGGGGTAATGATCATTCCTGCTGCCATGTTTTGAACTAATTGAAGTTTCTGAACTTGGTATAGAGGTGGCCCAATGTTCACCACAATGTACAGTGCATTACAGAAATCCAGCTTTGAGGTTACCAGTGTGTCTCTGGTGTTACTAAGGCCAGTGTCACCTGGTGTAGTCTGGCCTCTCCGCAATCCCCCTGGTGCCATCACTGCAGTGCATGTGGACTACCATCTTTAGGTCCTCCAGTTCTAGGAAAGGGTATAAGTGGTGTATCAGCTAAAGCTGGTAACAGGCACTGTTACATCTATCTGAACTGTCATTTGGAGTGACAGATCCAGAAGCACTCCCAGAATGTGAACACAGTCCTCCAGGCATTCATCCAGGCACACGATTCTTAGCTGTGACTGTTTTTGAAGGCGTGGAGAAATATATTTGGGTGTCATCAGCATACTACCTATCTTAAAAGTATGGCTTTGGAATATTTAGTAAGTTTATTTCTATTAAGCAGCCAAGAACTTCCTTATGGCTGCCTTTCATTCCCCAGAGTCAAGTTTTTCATTTGTTTTAACACAGAATGACTCTGCCCAAAGTCTCGGTTCCTTCTTATTTTGCAGCCTAGAGCCTATAACTGCACTGTTCATGCACACAGTGCTGGATTGTGGGACACAGTGTGCATAGTCTCCATCACCCAACTCCAGCACTGGGCCATGTGTGTAGATGGATGTGTGCACAAAACTGAATGAGCAAACTGAGTGAGCAGGAGGGAAGGAGTCTAGTGAAGGAAACTATAAACAAAATTGACTTATTTCATCCAAGAGACCTACCTTGATGAGTAGATGCACACGCTTCTGCAAACACTTAGCCATAGCTTCATGCTGCTCACGTTTTTTCTTCTCCTCCAGAAGCTGGTTCTGGACCTTTAATAATTCCTCTTGGAGCTGCTTCCGAGCTTTCTCTAATAGCCTGGCACTAAAGAATACAAAGGTACCAAACACTGAGTAAGTTTCTGTTTCTGATAGTGGGCATTTTACTGCAAACTGACACAGGACAAAAGGATCTGGAAACTGAAACACTCTTGAAATATTGACCAGTTTCAACTCCTCTTCAATTTACAAAAACTCTATTATCATCATCCAGGTAAGTCATAAGTAAAGTATGACCTGGGAGGCACATGTGGCCCACTAGGGCTCTCCATCTTATCTGAAGGCCCCTTTGCTGTCACCCCCAAAATTGGTAGGGGAGGGAGAGGCAAGCAACACTTCCAGCAGCCTTTAAAGGTAGGACATTTGCTATTTAAAGCTTTTATTATGGAGCCATGAATTGTTTCAGGCCCAAAACAAGGGGTGGGAGAGGACTACAAACCGGAAGTAACCCGAAATAGGTCTTTATAAGCATACTATACTATTGTAGACATGAATACTTTTCAGTTCTTTCCTGGAAACTTGCCAAGGACTAGCGCTGATCCAGGAACCACCACTTTGAGTAGTGCTACTGCAAAGGGCATCGTCTCTGATTGAATTCTCCAAATTATCTACTAAGCCATGCAAAGAAATATGGAACTATAACTTTCTTGACTCAAAATTCAAATACAACACTTTCCATAATTGGAGTTTGGTACAGGAAAGAATATGAGAATAAAAACATGTCACCATATATTTATAATGCATTATCAGAAGGCCAGATATACGCTATAAGAAACCAAAAGAAAACAGATTCCATAATAACTAGGCACTGCTGTCCAAATTTGCTCTCCCTGCCCCCCAGATATGGCTGCATAAACTGATTTCCCCCTGAAGCATCTTTTTGGTTCCCAGGGGAAAACTCTAAAAATAATGACCACAAAGTCTCAGCTAAATCCTGATCCACCTGCTTTCTGCTATGAACTTGCATTTTAAATCAGTCAATAAATTAAAGTAGTATCTCAAAGTTCCAGTTCAATTCAAAGCTATTCATATACCAATTTAATAGTCAGAGTATAAAATAGATTCCTTCCATTGTCATATTCAGGTGGGAAAGTTAATCATAAAGGCTATAAATCTGCTGTGGAAAATGGCTAATTTAATAACCAGAACATCACTGTGCCCCTGTCTCTTTTTCTGTTTTAATTAATTAGTTACACAGAGAATGAAACCTTTGCCATAGAGTAGCATGTACATCTTCTGTTAAAACTATTATGAAAGCCAGAAATTTCAATAATACAGGCTCTCAAATAGGGGAAAGGGTTTTTTTTTTCCATTTCGAACTTCAACTGCTAAGATTTCAGAACACAGATGAAAGAAACCAATTTTATGCATGGTCATTCTTGGATAAACTAGCTGTAGATGATACAAACTAAGGAGAAAAAGTACTTTATAGGAGCTAAACACAAAATTAGGATTGCAGAAATTTTCATTCTAGTTGAGAACAGGATCAGTTTATATGATGCTGCAGAACTGATTGGCTATGATCCACAACTGAGTTGCAGCACTGGCCTTTTCTTTCATCCTGAAGTTTTTCTTATTGTTGCTTTTATATACACGAGAGCTAAAAGAATGGACATATGTGATTTTAAAATTAACTGACCTCATTGGTCAAGATCTCACTGGTTCTGCTTCTGAAAAGGCTGGTTACTGCTGGATTTTAGGCAACACTTATCTTGCCTAGCAGGCAGGTCAGAAATAATTATCAACAGATAAAGAGGGCAATTCCTCTAAGTTCAGTATGGAATGGGTAAATACGTAAACAAACACAAATGGTAGGAAATAACAACCAGCAATACTACCTTCAGCAAGTATTATAGAAGAAATCACCTAAGGGCCATCATACAGTTTAGGATCCCTATGCCTTTTTGACCTGAGGATATAAAAATACACATACCAACCATAACTGAAATTCATGGTTAAGTTCCATTTTTCTTTCTCTTGAGGGTTTTTTTTTAGGTGTGGGGGTGGGAATATAAAAGCAACTTAAACTAATAGCTGTTTATTCCCCATTTAAAATCCAATCTCTACAGTCTTAGCCTGACATTCTAATCTCTACCCAGTGTAGTTTATTCCAAGGAATGGCTCACTACTCAATTTCCTGCAATAGGATTCATTGCCCCAAAAGCTCACATACAGATAGACAAAGGACCATACTAATGCTCTGCTACAAATCACATAAGGTGCTTTCCCCCCTTTTACAACTGGTATTTTATGGCTGTTTTTAGTCTGTTGCTTTGATTTTGATATTTTAAATAGAAAAACAGTTACTAAATACATTTATAGATAGTGTTTTTGGGGGTTTTTTTTCTACGTTCAACACACTTGACATGCATTGTCTTAATAAGCCTAACAATTCCTCTTAAAATTGGACCTATGGTGTAAATTAGGGGGCAGGAATGCATTGAAGTAGCAAACTGTCTGAGTCCAATCCCAATGAGTTCATGCTAAGATTTGAACTTGAAATGTTGCAGCTCAATGCTAACACTGTTAGCCACTAAATGACACCAGCAATGTCACAGAGCCTACCAGAAAATTTTCAACATTATTGGTTACTTTACAGAGGTACTATAATCTAAAATGGCAAAATCAAAATTAAAATCTCCATCTCTCCATTAAGAATCCAAATCTACAGCACAGTACAAATGCAGAAGCAGGGTGCATAAAATGATAATGCCAGATTTAGATATTTACATTATGTATCTATTGCACCTTTCAATTTAGAAAAACTAAATGAAAGACAGTAATGCTGGGGCTGCTTCTATTCCTTCTAATCTCTTAAATTGCTCCAAGCAGCAGTTCTCATCTCTCAAAACCAAGTTACCATTAAGTCATTTCTGACTGTTTCCACCAACTTTCAATCCATCACACTCTTCCAAGTGTTGCCAACTGTGTGATCTGTTGCCCAGCTGTACACAGTTTTATTACTTTCCACTCAGGACTACAAGGACTTTTTAAGGTTCAAGGTTAGAGTGAGGGGAGCTGTCGGGGTGAACTGCTTTACAACAGCAGTTAAAATGAGATCCATCTTATTAGTGTAACTCAGCCTTTCCCCACCTGCTGTCCTCTGGAAGGTTTAATCTGTAATTCCCAAAAGGCTCAGCGAGCATGGCCAATGGTCAGAGATTATAGCAGCTTTAGTTCAAAACCTATGGAGAGCACCTAAATGTAGGAGGTCAATATGTCTATTAGCATGTTTACCACAGTTCTAAAAATTGACCAAGGTATATTGGATAAACCTCTGGCTCTTTTAAAGCCAATGCATTGTTCAGTCCTACCCTTTTATTTTTCAAAACTCATAAAAAATTAAACCTCACATCTGATGGCTGAATTGAACTTTGAGAGTGGTGGCATTTTCAGAAATCTTTATAAGTTCAAAGTACATATTCTTGGCCTTAAAAAAGGAAAAACCACTTCTGTTTATCAGTCTATTAATGTTTCTCACTGGCCCACGTCCACTGAATGAAGTGGCAGGATCTTTGTGTTCCCAGCAGCCGAGTAGCTTCTTTTAACGCTATGTTCTTCCTTTCTTTAGGCCACTTTAATATCATCTTAATGATAAAACTCCACTTTCAAGAATGTCCTCAGCCTTTCCAAGAACAATGAGAGAGACAGTGAATACAGAAGATATGAGATGCATTTTAATAGATTCTCTCTTTAAAAAAGAAACCATAATAACTGCAAGTTCTCTTAAAAATACGTTGACTGCAACTGTAATTTTCCAGCAAGCAACCACTCATCTGACAAGAGATGGTAAGGGAGAATAAAGATTTTTTTTTTAAATGGTCTGCTTAACTGCTTGTTGGAGGACAACAGCAAATCAGATATAAGCCATATTGGACAAAGGACATGAAAAGAGCACAAAAGGCCAAAGAAGAATCTGTTAATGCCAGGATTAACAGATGGGAACAGACTTATCGGTGCATCAAACACATGGTCTTAAAACGGCAGAATATATATCAAGAAAGTCTAACAAACTCACAGAAAGCTCAAGATGTCAGAGACTGTGTAAGGGGCAGTAGAAAGACAACACTAACACTAGCCCATCTTGAATCCCACCTTGGGAAAAAGGCAAGATATAAATCAAATAAATAAATAAATAACCACATATGCCACAACAAAGGCAAAAAAACAGGGAGAGGCAGGAAGAAGAGGAGGTTAAATGTACTACAGTTAACTCATGAGCACTGGCTTGGAGGTTAATTCCAAGCATGTATCCTAAAAATATTTTTTAAACCACACATCTCTGATCCATGACTATGCTCTCTAGTATCTATCTGTGTTCACAGTGACTATTCTGTAAAGCACTCAAAACATTGGCCATACTCTATAATACAGAATATACTGTGCCACCTGCCTGGAACTCTTCCCATCACATACCATCCATTAAGAGTCAACCAGATCACACTCAAAGAGATGGCTAACAGAGGAATTTTGAATTTAGTGACATACTCCATTTCCCTAGGCAGTTTCAGAAACTGGAAATCAGAAATTTAAAGAGTTCAAAATATAAGATTCTACCCGTTTCCCTCCTGAAATGTGTGTCCAATATCCAGGGCTGGGTGAAAATCAAAGACATTGGGCAGCTGGTAGTATAAACACATTTTGGGCACATGGAATGGATATTACATTAAAACAACACATCTTCTAAGTCCACATCAGACATTTCCTCAGCATACAGGCACAACACATAAAATGTAAGATAGGAAAGCACATGTGCAGTGTACATTGCATAACAGGTGAAAATGTTATGGAAAAGTGATAGGACTAGGTACACAGGACCTTGAGAATGATTCCCAAGGGTCCTGTTTATCTGAACCAACTACATAATTGTAGTGAAGTTGAACTCAGCCTTAATCAACAGAAATACCAAATGCTTACAGCAGTTTTGTTCACAAAACAGGGATACTGAACAGCGATTTGTAGTGAATCACATTATTAAATCCCCTCCTATGTAGGAGAATGTTTAACATTTTGTCAATGGTCCATTGCTTTATCTCAATGTCTCTGGAGTGATTTTAGGTGTACTAATGGCACAGAATATTGGCTGCACCTCTTATCACAGCACCACTGCCTGTTCCTCTATCCAGCAAACTACCAGGAAAAGGATTTCAAGGCCAGGGAGACACTATGGCCCCATCTATAATAGGGGGGCGGGAGTAGTGCCCCACAATAATAGCAAGTCACAGTAGCTGCAACATGTCTTAATGGTGGTTTTGTCACCAGCAGCCCCCAAAAGTTTCACATCCCAGATAACAGCTGAGGAAGGGAGAAGAGGGAGCAGGCAGGTGGGTAGCGGTGAGGAAACAGAAGGGAGAAGAGGGCTCACTTGCCCTCTTCTTCCTTTCTCGGTCCCACGGAAGTGGTCAGGCGGTAGAGGCAGAGAAACAGAGGAAGGGAGATGAGGGCTCTTTTGCCTCTTCCCCCTTCCTTGGCCCTGCGAGAGCAGACAAGCAGGGGGCAGTTGGGAAACAGAGAAAGAGAGAAGAGGGCGAGATAGCCCTCTTCCCCCTTCCATGGCCCCGTGGAGGAGGGCGGGCTGGTGGCGGCAGGGAAACGAAGGAAGGGAGAAGAGGGAGAGAGAGGCCTCTCTCCCCTTCCTCGGCCCTGTGGGGGTGAGCAGGTGGCAGCAAGATGGGGGGTAGGAAACCGGGGAAGGAAGAGGAGGAGGAGAAAGCCCTTCTCCCTTCTCCGCCCCTGCAGTGGTGGCGGTGGCCGAGGGTGGGTATGACAGCTGCCCTCCTCCCTTCCCCATCCCCAATCACTTGGTGGGGGAGGTGAATGCTGGCTGCAGGCGCTGTCGTGACCAGGTCTGGATAACTGGACAGTACAGTGATCCAGACTAGGCCCGACATGAGTTTGGTTTCCCAAACCAAACTTTCCCAGGGCACCTTAATTCCTGGAACCAGGCCAGCCCGCCTTAAGCTTCATGGACATCTCCTCCTAGCCTAGCGGCCCAAGGTCACCAGCTGGGATATTCAGACCCTTTGATTCTGATATGTGTTTTCCTTATCCTCCCCATACCTCCCTTTCTCTGGTTTGTGTAACTAAGGGGAAACAAAACCTAATTTAGCTTTATCAATCTTCTCTGGCCTTTGAATCGCCAGAACTAGCTTTGCTATGCTACCAACAGATCCTGAAAAATAAACTGCAACAAGGATATTGTTTTCAGTGTGTGTTACTGCTTCATCACAGGGGCTTGCCTTGCTAGCAAGCCCCGCCCCCTGCTCTTGTCTGGCCAATCAGATTTGTGCTTCCTCTCGTTTGGGCAAGTGAATCAAATTGACTCTCTTGTCCTAATGAGCAGGAATGTGCATCCTCTTGTTGTTTTTTTAAAAAAACGGGGAAAGCTGCAAATGCTTTTCTGGCGAGGTTTTTGGCCTTTTTTGCCCCCCTCCTTCACAATACGGTGAAATCATATGGAATGCCATTAGGACAGGTAGGATTCTCCTTGCATTCCGTGAGGAGAGTTTTCACCATTTGGACAACCCCAAAATATTCATCATGAATATCATTCTTGAACCTGAATTCCCATCTGTTAGGCTAGTATGTTAGAAATGGTATATGTACAATTAAAGTCTTGCACGGACTGTAATTAACGGCTGATTAGATAACACATTGTAACCTTTTAGCCCTATAAGTTAACTTCTTATAAGTACATCTTCAGATGTGGTACTGTTTCTCTAACCAGTCTTTCTCAGCCTTTTCAGGGTAACAGAACACTTGAAACTATTTTCAGGGAACCCCTGCATTAAAAAAAATTATATCTACATCTCACAGTCACTTGCAGAACCCCTAACAAGCTCTTACATAACCCTGGGGTTTAAGAGAACCCTGGTTAAGAAACCCTACTCTAAACTATTTACCTATCACACAAAGATATTTCTTTCTGTGTGCTTTATCCTATCATAACCCTCAAATGCATGGAAAACCAACAAGCTGACACATAATAAATAGTCCTGAAACATGCAACAGTGCAGAATAAAGAACAGAACTATTACAGTCAAGTTTTACATACTAATACAGAAGTGAGAAAGTGAGTCTGAAAATGTTCAGCAAGATTTGTCAGTTTGGACACCGCTCTAAGCATACAGAGCAGCCTTTCCTAACTTGGTGCCATATGGATATAATAGATGTATTGGACTACAACACCCACAGAATCATAGAATCATAGAGCTGGAAGAGAGACCTCAAGGGCCATCCAGTCCAACCCCCTGCCATGCAGGAATACATAATCAAATCATTCTCAACAGATGGCCATCCAGCCTCTGCTTAAAAACCTCTGGCAATGTATTCCACTTCCCAACATAATTCCTTTCTTTCCTCTGAGGAAGCAAGACTCTTTGTTGTTGCATGACTTCAAGTCATTTCTGGCATATGGCAACCCTAAAGTGAACTCATCATGGAGTTTTCTTGGCAAGATTTGTTCAAAGGGAGTTTTCCTTTGCTTTCCTCTGAGGCTGAGAGGGTGTGATTTGCCCAAGGTCACCGCGTGAGTTTCCATGGCTCAGCCATGGTCTCCCAGTATCCTAGTCCAACACTCAAACCAGTACACTATGCTCGTTCTGAAGCAAGATTCTACCTGCCTGTAAATGTCACATTTGCATAAGGTCTATTTGCATGAAGTCCAACATCTATAACCAAAACTAAGCACTGGATGAATTCAAGGACTGCTTATATTCATGGGTCTTATGCAGATATTGCATTCAACACAAGTATCTTTGGTGGGTCTATGCATGAATTAGTCATGAGCCACAAGAGTTGAAATTTGCGGTCCAATCTGGTTCTCTCAATGCATACAGGTTCTACATACAGAGATCCTTGTCCAAAGCTGGTCTTAATTGTTAACACACACACACACTCACGTGTGTCATTTCCAACTTATGGCAACCCTAAGGCGAACCTATCACAGGGTCTTCTTGGCAAGATATGTTCAGAGAAAGCTTGTCATTGCCTTCCACTGAGGCTGAGAGAATGTGACTTGCCCAAGGTCACCCAATGGCTTTTCATGTCTGAGCTGGGATTTGAACCCTGGTCTCCAGAGTTACAGTCCAATGCTTAAACTACTATACCATCCTGGCAGTCTCTCCCATACATACATACATACACACACATACACCTCAACTCAAGTTTAAGATCTTTAAAATGAATACAACTGTCAGTTTTAAAGGAGACATTAAAACAAAACTAACATCAAAATGCTATACACGCAAATAAAAATGCATTCCTGAACTCAGTTAATAAATAATTATCTACTTAAATCTCTTTATGTATGTGACCTTATACCTTTGTATCCTACCACAGTTAAATGACTCCTATGGAGGCAACCATTCCCATGGAAACAGATCATAAAACATACTTTGGGTAATGACTTATATCAGGCATCAAACAAAGTGAAATAGATGAAGTGGCCCTGACCTCTCAGACCAATCTACAGTAGTTTCTTCAAAAAGATGCAGGTAGTCATCAGTACTACCGCTCAGGTGCATTTTATTCCAGTGGATCATAAGAATTGTACATATTTAGAACTACTTTTCTTAAATAACCAGTTTAGTATGATCTCAAGAATGTTGGGTTCTTTAGTCCTAAAGATTTCAAAAGATGTAGGAAAACAGTTAGTCAATTTCAGGAACAGGAGAACTTCAGGCTAGCTGCTAGATTTTGAACTTAAAGAGCATCAAGCCAAGAGAGTTTTGCATAGGGTACAATCTCTGAATGTACCTGTGGTGGGTACATTCCCAGACTTACCATGGATAATAGCGAGGCCTATTAAAATGTACGACATCCAGCCCAAGTATACCATATAATTGCACTGGAGGACACAGAAGTACATAGAGAGAATACAGCACTTCTTTAGGCATTTCTAGATCCTCAACCACAATTCTATGGTATGCTTGGGCTGGAAGGTGACCACAGAATCACACTGAAGGACCTAGAAACACCTAGAGAGAACATATTGTTTTGAATGTGCATAAGTGAAACCATGTATATGGACAACAGGGATCATACAGTAGTTACATATTTAGACTTTGTATGCATTTCCCTCTGTGATAAACAGAGGATTCTGCCATATGCCAAATGATATTTAAGCCAATATTGCCTATTGTGCCTGGTTTGGGGTAAATGGTCTTTTCTATCATCTGCTAATTTTTAATGGAGGTGGCAGGGATGAAGTGGAAACATGCTGAATGAAGGGCACACGTCCTGTCATTGAGCTATGGCTTCCAAACTAAATAACAGTTCTGAATGATAGTTCACACTTTCTGACATATATAAACAGTTTTTGCGATTCTTGGGAATAAGATGTGCCTGTCCTCCTTTGAGGGTGTGTAACCAGCACTTCAACTATTCTTTGGCAGTCTCAGGATCCTGACCATAAATACAGAAAAGGGGAAATCTTCTCATTAAAAAAAAAAGCGGGAGATCAAGAACAGAAAGACACTGGCTCCCCCAAGTTGCAGTCTGTGCTACCTGCAGCTTGTTATTTCAACCATCTAATTCCATTTCTAAATACTTCAGAGTGTCATTACACATTTTGCTTTGAAAAACAGAAATCAAAACAACTGAAACAAAACAGAGAATGAAAAAAGAAAGAAACAGCAAAGACTGAAATAATTACTAATCAAAGAAGAGGCCAGGACATGGAACGGTGAAGCCACCAGCCGTTTCTGCCCAATAATTTCTCTCTGTGTCACCTCTGATGAGTTTTATATTTCTAACATTTCATCAATTTGAATCACCAAATTCAATTTGCATCCACAGATAAACAGAGAGGGAATGGTAAATACCCTCATTCGACCTTGAAGTGTGAGAGAGAAAAACTGTCCTCTACAATTTCAACTCAATCTGAACCATAATGAATAATCCAATTTGCCCCATCAGTTTTCAGTCTGTAATCACGTCATTGCTTACTTCAGGAATAAGTTTTTATGCCAAGGCACAACATGAAGAAGCACAATCCCTTTTAACACTTCTCCCACTAAGCATTGTCCAGCATTTCCAGAGAAACCTATGGAAATATAGTGATCTTGCCCAACAGGTTACTAGGAGCATCCACAACATTTAAAAAGTGTGGCAAACAGCCTGTTCTCTAAAAAAATAAAAATAAACCAGGTTTTGGTATGCATTTCTGAGCAAAGGAGCTTGTGAAGACTGGGGAGATGAGGTAGTCAGCACCTGGAAATATACAAGACTTCATTTCAGACCAACCATAGAACTCTTTCTCTAGACTTCAGATGACATTCATTCTGCATGTATATCTTTGATGCGCCCACGATTGTGGCTTACTATACTGAACGTTCTCCTTCCTCAAAACAGCTGATACTGGAGTTCCTGCTGTTGAATTACTACTATTGAGATAGCACAAAGTGCTGCCTCAGTTCTGGAATGCTGAAATTTGGGATGCCTTTCTCTCACAGGCCTGACTGGCACTAACAGTGACCTCATTCCACCAACTCATTAAAACCTAACCATGCAACAAAGCATTTGGGGCCTACGACTACGACTTCGTTCTGGCCAGTTGGATTGTGGGTTTTGTCATTTATGATGGCTAAATTTAATTGTTTTAAGTTCTTTAGATATGTAGGATCTACCTCTCTCTCAGGCTTTTCTTCGCAAATGAAGATTCAGGAAGGACTCATCCTGCGCTTTCTGCAAGTGCGCTGATGACTAAAAAGGCCAATCCGAGATAAACAAGTCCGGTTACAGAAAGCACAGCAGGTCTCCTTGGGTGGTTTCTGGGTTGTGATTCTTTCTGCGTTGTCATTTCTCTTCAAGACTTGTTCGGCATGAGTTCTCAAATAAGGCTGCAGCATTGTGGATAGTGCGTCTCCATGCCTCCCGATGTGAGGCCAGGGCGGACCATTGTTGGTGATCAATTGGCCAAGCCTGAGATGTTGTTGTATTGTTTTTGCTTTTGTTTTTGGGGGTTTTTTTTGCAGCACCCCTCTTACGCTGACCCGTGGCGAGTTCACTTTAAAGTACTATTTTTGGGAGGCGATGGTCCTCCATCCTAGAAACGTGGCCTGCCCAGCGCACCTGTGTTCTCAATATCATGGCCTCAATGCTGGTGATCCCTGCTTGCTCAAGGACAGCAACATTCGTCACATAGTCAGTCCAGTGTATATTTAGGATTGTGTGTAGACAGCGCTGATGAAAGCGTTCGAGGAGTCGTAAGTGGTGGCGATAGGTGACCCATGTTTCAGATCCATAAAGGAGAATAGACAGTACAATGGCCCTATGCACACCAATTTTTGTGTTTTGCCTCAGGTGTTTATTACTCCAGACTCTTTTGCGAAGTCTTCCAAATGTGCTATATGCCTTTGCTAATCTGTGATCCATCTCTTTGTCAATCTTGGCATCTGAGGAGATGATGCTTCAAAATAAGAGTCTCTGTATCCTGCCTACGGGGAGCAAGTAGGAGGGACAACCCAAGCATGCGGATGCTCTGGAGCCCTCTCCACTGGGAAATATGTAATCTATATATACACACAGACACACACACACACAGACACACACACACACACACACAGTTTACCAGAATCTTGTTCATGACAGTTGGGAGCTATCAGGGCAGACAAATATGAGAAGAAGGTAACAGCAATGGTCTCCGCCATCACTACTGAAGTCCTCAATGAGCTTGAAAAGTTGTCTCATTTTATTAGGCTGGACTAAGGAAAAGTCATGCCTCATGAAGGTTTTATTGCCTTAAGCCAGGGAACAGCAACTATGGGAGGCTAGAGGCTGCATTAGCATCCCAGGAGACCTGGGGGGGGGCATCTGCATCTGCAGTCCCCAACCCCAACAACAAAAAATCAAAAACCTATGTCCTCAAATACCCTTGAGGGGCAAGGGGGCATTTTTGCCATGTTTGAGGTCCTGTTGGGCCTTTTTAGGCCCAGGAGAGGCTTTTCTTTTTTTTCTTTTTTTTTAATCACAGCAAGTGAGCAGAAATAACTTCCTATTCGTTTCTGATTTTGAAAAAGGCTTATACTACAGGGCAAAAAAATGGCAAAATGTCCCATGCTCCTTAGAAAGCATTTGGACCACACCAAAATACAAAATAATGTTTGACCCCTAGAAGGTCCCAGGCCACAAAAATGGCCACACTTTATCTATCCCTGACTTCCATTCTCAACAGCAACACACTTTTCTTTCTGTTGCCAAATCTCACAACCTCTTTGAGCTTAGTAAGAGTCATGTATGCATGTATTGTGTATTCCTGTATGGCAGGGGGTTGGACCGGATAGCCCTTGTGGTCTCTTCCAACTCTATGATTCTGTGATT
The DNA here is from genome assembly GCA_030847615.1 of Gambelia wislizenii. Lineage (NCBI taxonomy): Eukaryota > Metazoa > Chordata > Lepidosauria > Squamata > Crotaphytidae > Gambelia > Gambelia wislizenii. Next base: position 5,952,959 of record JAUMIR010000012.1, read on the forward strand.
CAATTCCAAGGTTCCTTAGTTATATGAAACAGTACCCAAGAAGCTTCTGGGAGGGTAAGGCATACGGAAAGCAGGCAACATGATATCCATACTTTAAATTACGCAAACCTGCCTATACAAAGTTTGGGAAAGGCAACTGTAAAAAAATGGGGGACAGACTGAATACTGCTATACAGAGGAATTAATAGGAAGACAATTTTGCATCAAGACAGGAATAGAAAAAATGATGTAAGAACTTATTTTAAAAAAAACAGCACACCGCTTTAATGACAAAGAGCCCTCACAGATTCATGACTCATTACTGCTTTATGAATACTCCCCAGGACTGTCTGAGCTGACCTTTTCCAATCAGACTTCATTCTGAATGCATATTACTGTCCTCCTGAATGAAATGAGCATCACATGCTGCTGGTCATTCACAGTTTTCTGATCTGTATGTTTTTATTTCACAACTGGCTACTCCTTGCAATTGGATTTTTCTGAAATAGTATTCAGGGAGAGGAAAAAACAGCATTTGAGGGGCCCATTTAGTGATCCTGAATAAAATCAGTGTTTCAATAAATACTTGGTCTCCAGATACTTCTGTGTTCCTCAAAATTTCTGACTGATAGTTCCTCACAAATGATAGTTATTTTACAAACAAACAGAAAGCAAATAGGCATGACTGGAACACAAGATGACTGAAAGTAACGCCTACTAAAAGAGGGTCAGGATCTAGCCAACATTCTAACTCTGTGCTTTCAGCAACAGGATGTACCATAAAATTATGTTTCAACAAATATATCAAAACAAATTAGATACAGAAGAGTAATGCAAGGTTTGTATCATACTTTTATTCAACTCTAGAATCTCAGATAGCTTCAATGGGCCACCAACGTTTCATAAGGCCACTAACTGAATTCACCACTGTTTAAGTTCAACAATGCTATAATGTCAGGTGCTCTAATACCATTCATTCTACATTTTGCAGCTTTGGAAAGGATTCAAATGAATAAGGTAAATAAGAATGCTAATTTTACAAGGAGAAGAGTAGGTTGCTTACCTGTAACTGTGGTTCTTCAAGTAGTCATCTCTGCCCTCACACAAATGGGTTTGCGGCTGTGCAGAGACTCCATTCAGAATGTTCTAGAGCTGAGTAGCTTGACAAGAAACCCTGCCCGCTCCCGTCCACTGCACATGTACGAACCCACCAAGCTACCGTCCCATCAGTTTCGAAGTCTGCTGTGAAATATAGGGACCTGAAAGAGGGTAGGTAGGGCAGGTTTGTGTGAGGGCACAGATGACCACTCGAAGAACCATACTTGCAGGGAAGCAACCTGTTCTTCTACTTTATGGTCTCTGTGCCCCGCACAAATGGGTGACTGCAAAGCTTACCATAGGCAGGAGGGTCAGGTCACTGAAGAAAAGAAGACAAAACAGCACATCTGAACTAGGCATTTGCCCTGCTCCTACAATCCAGTTTGTAGTGTTTGGTGAATGTCAACAGCTGGGTCCAAGTAGCAGCCTTGCACAGATCCAGAAGAGAAGAGCCACCTAACAAGGCTGACGAAGAAGCAACTGCCCTGGTAGAGTGTGCCTGAGATTCTGAGGAACTGGACATTTTGCTAATTTGTAGGCCAATGTGATGGCCTGGATAATAACCCATTTAAAAAATCTCTGTAAAGACACTGGTTGTCCCTTACGAGGACCACCGTAACAGAACCATCAGTTGTTTCAGAGAACAGATGTGGAGGTACCTCTCTCAGTGCATCCAACAAACCTGAACTATCATGTCATCGCAGTGGGCTCCCCACCCTGTCCTGGAGGCATCTGTTGTCACCAGACAGGAGGGATCTGGCGTCCTGAACAGTAGATGATGGGGTCTCATCCACCACAGCAACAGCCATGGAATTGTCAGTCTCATAGATGGGTGGTTGCAAAGGGGGTTGAAGCAAGAAAGGAACCAACAGCGGAGAATGCAAAAATCTATTCAGGTAATTGACAGCAGTATTGTCAGCCATCAGGCCGAGCAGCTGTTGAATATCATGTGTGGAGCAGCGAGGGTGGCTCAGAAGGAATCGTATCCTGTCTTGGATAGCCTCTGTTTATGCGAGAGACAAGTAAGCCCAACCAGATAGGGAGTCCAAGGTCACACCTATGAAGTGCATATGCCCTGGCTGATTCCAGGACAGACTTTGAGTTCACATTCCGTCCCAGATCATGCTTATTTGTCTGGGGATGCTTTGATCGTGATTTCCTGTGTGGCAGGGGGTTGGACTGGATGGCCCTCGTGGTCTCTTCCAACTCTACAATTCTATGATTTTATGATCATGAAGAAGGCATAAGGTTAGGCAAATATCTTGGAACAGGCCTGTCTGAGAGGACAACGCTGTCATGAATCCCCGTGCTGAGAGGAGGAGGAGGAGGAAACAAACAGTGCAGATGAAGCAAATAGAGTAGCATAACTTATCCTGAAGAACAAACAGTCTGTCAGCCAGTGTTGGACAATCCAGACAACATGCCACCTTCTTTCTCTGAATGCAGGAGGGAGAAACGCCACATCCAGCATCATTTAAATGCTAACCGCCAATCTGATTACTCACTGATGAGGATCAGCTAGCCTTGAAAGATCTGGCTATAAATATCCCAGCGGTTCTCCTCCCAGCTTCATGAGGACAACTGCTTAGCATAGCTGTCTGCATTCTTTCTGTGTTTCTGCTTTTATTCTCTGGACTGTTGCATTACCCCTTGCTCACCAACTACCTGGACCTCAAACCTCTACTGATCTTTGGAGTGGCTACTGACTCCCCTGGGATCTGGTATGGACAACTGGTAACTGACCTTTATACCAGCTATTGACTTCTCTTGCATCTGGTATGGACAACTGGTGTGGACTTCTTTGAAGTGCATGGCTGATACCACTTATCCTGGAAGAACATCTCTGAAAGGTAGAAGAGTGACGTAGAAAGAGAGGATCTCCAAGGTGATATCTAGCAAGAAACAGAGACAGACAGCTGGTAATGCCAAGAAGACCTATAAGGCACTGCTGTTGCTTCTGTGATGATACTACTATCTTTTTAGCAATCAAGCAAGCTTTGCAAATATGGTCAAGGGGATAATCTGTCTTAGCAATGAACAAGTCTTTAGTGTCAAAGGGGAGATCCTCCACTCTCATGGGTGTCATCAGAAAGGTCAGTGGAGCGGAGCCAGGCGTAGCAGCGAAGGACAATCGTACTGGCCATGCCCTTAGATGCACAGTCCATGGCATGCCGCAAAGAGTGGATCTGCTATGTCACTAAGGCTTGTGCCTCCAGACAGAAAGCCAATGCTGCATTCCTCTGTTCTTCTGGTAGGTTCAGAATAAAAGAGAGCATTTTGTCCCAGAGAAACTTCTGATATGCTGACACGCAAACCTGCACGTTGCCTACCTTTACAGCCAAAGAAGCAGAAATATAAAACCTTTAGCCAAAGAGATCCAACCTGCGACCACCATCCTTATCCACTAGAGTACAATGCAGTTTATCACCGGACTTAGCATGTGAGGCCTCAACTACTAGAGTTATGTGTAGGGCGGTTAAACAGATAAGCTGCACCTTCAGGTTGTACTTGGTATAGATTCTCCAACGATTTTGATGGAGGAAGCAAAGATGAAGGCTTTACCCAGGATCACTTAACAGCCCCTCCCAGGGTTAGAAACAGAGATATGAGAGCTGGTGAATAGGCATGAATGTCAACAATGTGAAATACTAGATCATTGACTGGAACAGGAGGAGTCTTGACCTCGATACCGAGAGCTTTAGCCATTCTCAGGACCACACTGGCAAATAATTTCACATCCTCAGGGGGCAATGGAGGGCCAGTATCTTCTACCACACCAGACGGGGATGAACAAAGCAGAGAAGTGGAGTGAGAGAATTAAGAGTCAGAGGCATAACCATCAAAGTCAATAGGCAATTGCTCATGACAGGAGTCCAAGGGAACAGTGGCTACTACTTGATCAGTCGATACCAAAGGCATTGCTGTCAGTACCGGAGCAGAGTGAGAAGATGAAGAGGTCACAGGAGGAATAATCGGTATTGAGACAACCTGAGAGGCAGCCAAAGTGTAGCAAGGGAGGACGCTCGGTATCGGGGCCACCACCAAAGATCTAAATATCGTCTATACCAAAACAGGCCCAGAGACCAGTGGAGAAAGCAGGGCCCTGGAAATCATGGCTGTAGTCCTCAACGGTGGAGACGGTGGCTGGCAAGTCACAGGGCACTGAAGGAAAGGAGATGGCAGGGTACGAGGTTGGTAGCATGGCAACGGAGGAGACTGACATCAAGATGGCCATAGATGTCTAGCATGCAGAGAACAGGAGCAGCTTCAGTAAAGATATGGAGAGCGAAAAGCAGACCAATCACAGCGGTGATACCAATCTATGTATGCCAGAGAACAGGACAGGTAGGAGGACGGCTGCTCCCTCCATAGATCTTTGTGTCAATACTGTTCCATATATATGACACAAAAGTGTGAGTCCTCTTGGTACTGAAAGTCTCAGTGCAGCAATGTATAGGAACTTTTCCAAACAAACATCGCCTAGGTGATGGCAATGGTTGTCGCACTTTTAGAGAGACATAATGAGCAGGAATCAGGCCTAGAAGATCAGCAGAGGTGAACATCGGAGCCGGAGGAGGAGTGATAAAGCTTGAAGGCATAGTTGTCGAGACCGAGAGACATGACCCAGTAGCCTCAGAAGCAGGAGCTGGAAGTGTTGACAGCACAGTGTCCAAAACAGAGGGCTTGGAGTTCAGATGTGGCCTGATGTTTTGGTAGCCTCAGTTGTTTTTCTCCTTAGGAACAGAGTCCTCCCTAGGGTCTCCTGAGAATGATTGGTTCCCCAGGAGAGGCAGGCCTCTTCTTACTGGATTCAGAGTGTGCCTTTTTCTTAGGCTTCCTTGATAGTACCAAATGGAAACATAATAGTTGGTGGAACATCCATTGCAGAGGGTGAAGAAAAAGCAGCCTCCACTAAAGAGATAGGCCATATCAGTACCAATGACAATATCGATGCTGGGATCAATGTCAATATCAAAGATGCTGAAGACTTAGGCAGACATGAAAGAGAAACAGACGCCAAGAAGAGAAGACTTGTTCAGCATGGTTTTATCAGCAACCTTTAGAGATTTCTCCCAGCAAAAATCCTTGAATCCTTGAGCCCGGTTCTTAAGGGTTTGAGAAGTAAAACCACAGCAAATAGAACAATGCTCCACTACGTGCCCTTCCTCCAAGCAAAAAAGCACTCAGCATGAGTGATGGAAAGTAAAACATTCTGGCCACAAGTAGAACAGCATTTAAAGAGAGCGGTTGAGACCATAAAAGGGGAAATTGAGCACAAATTGAGAGAGAAAAAAGGAGGGAAAGGGAAGGGGGGAACAGAGCATGAGGGAAAGACAAAGTCTTTTTTTTTTAAAGTAGATGATACAAAAACAGAGAAAGAAGAAAAAGGAAAGAGAAATAAGATGCAAAAGTTTGAAATGAAGCTACCCAACAGGAGAACACCCAAAGTGAAGCTGTTCTACTGGCGGATGGAAAGAAACTGAGGGGGACGGTAGTTTGGTGGGCTCATACACACGCAGTGGACATGAGGGAGCAGGGTTTCCCACCAAGCTACTCAACTTTAGAACATTCCAAATGGAGTCACTGCACAGGCACAAACCCATTTGTGTGAGGGCAGAGACCACAAAGGAGAACATCTGCTACTGAGGGAGAAAGATGAGAAGAAAAAGACAATTCAAGGCCAGCATGATACAAATATTTGTATTTTCTGTATCAGTTTACTTTTAATGCAAATTACTTCAAGATGTTTTGTTGATTTACATATAAGTTTTGTAAAATGGACATATAATTACTGTAAGATAAATAAATAAGAATTAAATTCAGTATTAGGAAGAACTTCCTGATAGTAAGAGCAGTCTGGCAGTGGAATGCACTGCCTCAGAGTATGGTGGAGTCTCCTTCTTTGGACATTTTTAAACAGAGGCTGGATGGCCATCTGTCGGGAATACTTTGATTGTGTATTCCTGCAGGGTAGGGAGCTGAACTAGATGGCCCTTGTGGTCTCTTCCAACTCTGTGATTCTATGAAATAAGGAATATTTATTCAGGATTCTGAAATTGACATTTCAGACCAATTTAACATGCTTTTTAATATCAAAACACCTCCCTCATTATCCTTGCAAATAATGTGCCACCATACACAGATTTTCATTACTCAAATAGCATGTGTCTATGTTAAGTTGTTTGGTGGCATAGAGATAGCCTGGAAAAAAGACCTAACTGTCACCAATTTATAAACACTTTTCTACTTTGTCATCTGGAGACAATTCTTACTAGCCATAGGGTAGGAGAAATAAAGTTATTTACAAACTGCCCATAGAATTCTTTACCACAAAAAGCAATTTGCACATAGGAAAAGAAATCATTTTGACAGCTTTATGGGAGTACAGGTGCTTTATACCCTTAAAAACATTTTTATCAGCTCGGTTTACAAATATGTTCAGTATGCAATTTTTCTCTCTACGCTTCAGAATCGCCCATGAGCCCTCTTTCACCCACACCCTAACTCACTCTGCTTCATAAACAGTCATACATCTATGACATGAGCTGTCAGAACTGACAAGCAGGAGCTGGATGCTTCTTAGTGTATTCCCGTGTCCATTCAACACCACAGTAGTGGTACATGCCAAAGGAACAGTGAAGCCAAGCTAAAGAAGGAAGCAGTGACAAGCGAAAGCCATGTTTCTTCCTTTCCCTGAGGTAACTCAACCTCCCAATTAGCAGGTCCGATATCACAGTACATCTTCTGCAATCAATACAGACACTTCAGCAGCCAACATTAGATAGCTTAAGCTCAGTACTCCTTTCAATCGACACCCGTGTTCCATTATAATATTCCCTGCTGCCTCCAATGTACTTGATTAATAAAGCCCATTCTTCCTGTTATTTCCTTATTGATCTTTCCAACCCCAACATAGGAAAGACAAGTCAATGCAGCTGACTTCCAAATCCAGTCTACAGATTTTGCCACTGTTCTATCTCCCCAAACTTTTCTGCATGTATTATACTTGGTAACAAAACACTGTGGAGCTGAAGGAACTCCCGTATACTATATCAGCATTGTCACAAAACCTATCTTCCACATTAACAGTACTGGCAAACCTTCTGCTTGCTATCAATGGCCCACTGAACAAGATTACTCATCTAAGAATCATCCAAGGTTCAGAGCACCTTGCTATGTGAAACGGAGAACCTCCATGTTTTTCTCCATAAAAGGAATACACAAAAGGACAGTGGAATGGTCCTGCACACCAGTTGTTAGATCTATCAGCCAAGCAGTTTGCTTATTAATCTCTCTCTCTTTTTTCCCCCTGTGTTCCTTAGCTTGGGGGCTCAGAAAGTTGACACTTGACTTGAAAAATGCCAACTCTAAGCAGTTTATCTCCTCTTGAACTTTAAGAACTGACTGAGATAGGAGTGACCTTTAAAAAGGCAGGACTAGTTCTTGTATAAAAATGATAGAAGTATTCTCTGCTTACACAGCACGGAAAGCTACTAAACAAATCTAGTATGCAAACACCTGCTCCCTTTCAGGAACTCTCTGAAATCCAAGCTCCTTAATTTGAGGAAGTGTAAGTTCCATAACAGGAAACATAAAATCTGTTCACTATTGATGCAAAGCTAAGGAGGAAAAAAACAGAAAGATTACAATTTTCCTTCAGGTGAAGGACATAACAGGTAAAGCCTTCACTCCAAGAAAAATTTCACCCAGAGTCAACTGTGTGGCCTATATACAAATTACTTGCCTGGGAAACTGGTGCACTACTAGTGATCATACCCATCATTATATAGGGCACAGAGACACAGGTCCAAAACCTGACTGAACTTCCTCCATATTTAAATTGAAATAGTCTAATTCCAATTGCTAAACCCAACTAAAGTATACTCACTGAATCAATAAAACATCCATAAATAATTATTGACCAAGTTCCCATTAATTCAATACAGAATCACTAGTTGTACCTGGCATAACATACGCCATTAAAAACCTCCCCAAAAGATAGCAGGAAGACCTCACAACAACCTTGCAAAGTAGGTTGGTGGGGTTTTTTTTAATTCCTCCGATCCCTTCACAGAGTTCAACACTTTTTCAGAAATTGATGAGGGTGACTCACTCTGTTGCCCTGCCACCACTGTCACCATCAATTGACTGCCTGGGTTCTGTCGCAGGAGGCCCACCACTGCCAGTTGACTGTCTGGATCCCACTGCAGCCTGTGACTGGTGAGTTGCTGAGAGGATGAGAGGAGGAAGGGGCCCTTGTGAGACTGGGGGTGTAGATGCAGATTGAGTGGCAGGCATGGATTGTGAGGTAGAGAGGGAATTTGCATGTGGGTGGTGATTGGTTGGGTGTATTTCCTGAGCAGCCAATCAGCACACTGGGAAAGGCAATATACTCAAGAGGTAGAGAGATAAAGAGATGTTTGAACATTTTTCATTTCTGAAGAAAGCATGGTTTTATAAAATTGATTAATAACAATGCATGTCTACCAAAAGAATACAGGGTAAGTAATTCTGCAGTGGTGGATGTGATTCTACAGACAAAGAAAGTTGGGGTACCCATATTACCTCAGTATAAGAAAGTAAACCCCCGTTGGAAGTAGACGATTGGACAACCAAAGCATATCATGCTCAGTTCACTGGGTGGGCTAAAAATAGGTTGTCAATAATTTTCAGTTCCGTTTCCATTTTATTCTAAACATTAAATGTAAACAAAATGCAAGATGCTAACAAAAATAATTCCCAAATAAAATTCTGAATGTATTTAAATTAAATATTTAAACCACATCAAGTGTACTTTATTTCTTCCCTAATCAAATATTTCAGTTCACATACTTATTGGCTGTTGGGACATTAACAAGCTGTGTTTAATAAAATAAAATAAGGCCACTAAACATACTCAGTCAAATCATACTCTATTTGGGGCAATGGAAAACTTATTTTCTAGAAAACCTACTTAATTGATAGTGCAGGCAGGTGCCATGTGTATTCTAGAAAACACTCTCACCTTGCATGGAGAAATAGAGACACACAACAGATGCGTGCAACCTACAGTCTGCCTCAGAATCCTCTACAGTACATGGGATTCCACAGGAAACACCCAAGAGTCGTTGACAAAAAAAAAAAAAAAAAAAAAAGGTCTGTGTAGAAACAAACTGTTTCCTGGAGGTAAAGGTTTGAAATCCACTGGCCCAAAACACTGCAGCAGAGGGTTGATCATAATCACAATTATTTCTCTTTTGTTGGGTATAAACTACTCATCTTTTTAGAAATCAATTTCCATACTGATGCAATTCCTGTGGGAAATATTAATTGTATGCTTGTTAACGTTAGAGTATGTGGACGAGTCATTTTGAGTCTAGAATTAATGTCAGGTTCTTTATTATTCTTATGCTATTTCATTTTCCTCTGTACCATAAATCTGATGAGGTCAGGATTTCTTCACTGTCTTCTCTTAGGTATTAAGGTTATACAGGAATTTGAATGTTAGACCTAAATCCAACTGCTCCTGCAAGTGGGACCCAAGGTGGCTAACAGCATCCTTAAAACAATACAAGTTAAAAACAATACAAAAATTAAAAATTCAATTAAAATATATTAAAAAATTAAACAGTGTGTAGGTTAAAAACATTAAACTGTTAAAGTAAAAAATGTTTAAATTCAGTCAGTGTTGTTCCAGTAAGAGGGTTGGAAAATAGTAATAATAGCCAGACTTTTAAAAACTATGAATAATAAATGTTAAAAAAAAAAAACAGGCACAGGTTGTTGTTTTTTGTATCATTTGGTTTAAATCAGCCAATCCTGGATGACATGCCATTCAACAAATGATTCAATGGACCTCTTCTAGCTGGAGCTAGCTGGTAGACGGAGGGTTTAATCTTCTATGCTCAGGTCAGAATTTTCAATCATACATTTTTTTCGGCCTGCATTAATATGCAACACATACCACAGTTTAATGGACTGAACCACATCTATATTTAAATCAAATATATCTAAATCCAATTGCTAATCCCTACTAGAGTAGACTCACTGAATCAATGGAATACTGGACTGAGCAAGTCACCATTAATTCATTAGGGCTACTCTACTTGGAACTAGCAACTAAATTTAAGCCAATTGCTCCGGAGCTGTATGATTTGATTATACAGGTGTATATTAAGTCTTTAGTTTTCAAACAAACAAATACATAGTGTGGAAACAAAATATCTACTCTCTTTTAGTTTAGTCAATTTGTTTAATGAACAAAATGTTTCTTTATCATCTTCCAGACCTACCTAGAACTTCATAAACCCCCACTGGATACAACTGCAAAATTGCTACACTCACAGCATTTCTTCTTTATCCATTTATTCTCTACACATAAAAAATCACCTTCTCTTGGCCAGAAACTGCCTACATTATACCTGCTCATTAAAACTGAGACCAAGACCAAAAACATGACGACTTAAACATCATATACTCCCTTCTCTGTTTCCTCTCATTCTCCACAGCCTCCATTTTGGAGATTTTGAGATGTCAAAAACATGTACACATTCTTATATCTTTTTGGTTGACATAATAAAGGTATTTAGTGGTTCCTGTACAGAAAATGGAGATTTACCAAACTTTTGCTACCATGTGGAGAGAATTCTGTGCACACACTTTTGTTAAAGACAACTAGCTTGTTTATAAAACATCACTTATGAGTTCTGTATCCTAGATATCAGCTTGAGTGAAAATCAGCATTAAAACAGAAGCACACATTAAACTACAATTTTACCATTTAAGCTATATTTAGAATTCTATCCTTATTGTTAAGACCACAATAACTGAGGCAATTAAATATTGCAGTACAGGTGTGTGTGTTTTCCCATAACGTATGCTGGCTCTTTTCCTGACCAATTCCCATGGGGACTCAATTAGAGTAATTTAATTATGAGGCTCACAATAACAGTTGTTTGTTTATATGCCCACCATTAGATGAAAGCCTAAGAAATCCAGATTATTTATACTAGTAATTTCTAGCTCTCACAATGGTGCAGTGAAGCAAAAACATACATTAAAAGTTGGCCCTCTCTTCTCAAATAAGGAAATTATTAACGTAATTATAATATAAATAATCAACACACAATTCTTCATAAATAATAATTATCATTTTATTTATTTTTCCAATCAGTATCTCCTAGAATTGGCTCATTAGGCCAAATGACTCCCACTAAAAAGGCTCAAGTAACACTTTATGAGCAACAGAAAAACCAGATTATTCAGTATAAGGGTTCTGAAGTCTTCTTCAAGTAGCAATGAGATTTGACTAATCCAGACTGCTTACAAGCAGATATCTATTTTTTGCCCTAAGGCTGCAGAAGTGAGGTTAAGGGCATCTGGCCAGAGGAATGTGAAACTATCAGCAGGCTTTATCCACTTCCTTCCAAATGTATATTACAGCAAACGGAAGACCACCCTGAGCAGCTGTTCCCTAGGAACTCGTATAAAGAACACTATTCTGCAGTCCAGCAGCCAAAAGTAAGGGGTAAAGATTATAAAGATTATAAAGATTACCAAATATTATAAACAAGCAAAAAGATGGAGATTGGATACAAAAATCTTGAGTTATAAAAATATAGTAGAAAAAATACAGGTAGAATTAAAAGAAATATGAGAAATAAATAGAGGACAAAGAAATCAAGCATTATTGTGGGATTCAATGAAAGCTGTAGTAAGGGGAATATTTATTAGGGAAGCACATGCACTGTGGAAAAAACGGGAAAAAAGTAGGAAGAAACTAGAAGAGGAAATTAAAGGTCTAGAAAAAGAGTATTTTAGAAACAGAGATAAACAGATCCACGCATTAATACAAGCAAAGAGAAAAGAGTTAGAAAAGGAAGATATAGAAATAGCAAAAAGAAATCTGTTATTTATGAAAAGAGATTTTTTTGAATACAGTAATAAACATTCTAGAATGTTAGCAAGACCCACACAAACAAAGAAATCTAAAAGTTTGATTCGAGTTATTAAAAATGAAAAAGGGGGAAAAAGTAATTTGATGAAAGATAAATTAAAGATATTTCAAGAATATTATCAAAAATTATACTCAGCAGGTGATCCACCGAAAAACTTAGAGAAATATATACAGGAAAATTGTAAGGATATAATTAGTGAAGAGGAGAAAGAATTAAATGGAAAAACCTATAACAGAAGAGGAAATAGAAGATATTATAAACAAATTGAAACTAGGGAAGGTTCCAGGAGAAGATAGTTTGGGAGCCGAATATTACAAAATATTTAAAAGTATATTAATACCCAGAATGAAAGAATTATACAATAACATTTTAAAAGGAGACGAGATCCCATCATCATGGAAACAATCTCTGATTATATTAATTACAAAACCAGATAAAGATTTGACAGACCCAGAATCATACAGACCATTATCATTAATAAATCAAGATGCAAAGATACTAACAGCAATAATGATGAAAAGGATGAGTAAATTTATGTATAAATATCTACAAAAAGACCAATGTGGATTTATAGAAGGAAAACAGATGGCTAATTTAACGGGAAGAGTAATAAATATAATAGATATAATTAGAAGAAAGAAAATTAAAGCAGGGCTTATAGCTATAGATATATTCAAAGCTGTTGATTGTGTGGAATGGCCAGCAATAAAAAATATAATGAAAACATTAGGATTTGGAGAAAAATGTAGAGGTGTGATTGACCAATTGTATAAAAAAATAAGGCAACAGTAATAGTAAATGATGGTAAGACAGAACAAATTAATTTAACTAGGGGAACAAGACAAGGCTGCCCACTCTCCCCAATAATATTTGCTATGGTAATAGAAATATTAGCTAATGTAATCAGAAACGATGAAAATATCAAAGGGATAGGAAATACTGAAGAGATTAAACTGAATATGTTTGCAGATGATACTTTAATAACAATACAAGATCCACTGGAAAATATGCAAGAGATAGAGAAACATTTGGAAACGTTTGGGAAGATGACAGGTTTACAAGTAAATTGGAATAAATCAGAAATGATGATATTTAATTATACAGAGGCAGAGCAAAAAAATATGAAGAGTAAAAAGAAATGTATTAAAATAAAAGAGCAAATAAAATATTTAGGAATAAATATTGTGGCAGAATTGGAAAAACTAGAGGAAAAAAATGTACTATGTAAAGGAAAGATATGGAGAAAAGAATAAAGAAATATGGGAAAATTAAATTGTCATGGTTTGGAAGAATAGCGCTTGTTAAAATGAAAATATTACCAAAAATAATTTTTTTATGTAGAATGCTGCCCATTAAAGTATCAGAGATGGAATTTTAAAAAGTGGCAAAATATGATAAATAATTATTGTAATGGAGGTAAAAGATCAAGAATCAATAAAAATAGATGGTATAAATCTCAAAAAAAAAGAGGTTTAGGATTATATGGAGATGGTATTTAACCCCAGTAAGATTGAATTAAATAGATAAAAAGTATTCAGCACAGTGTTGGAGGGGATGCCAAGAATTGGGAACGTATATTCATATGTGGTGGAACTGCAAATGTGTACAGAAATTTTGGAAAATAGTAATGAAGGAAATAAGTGAAATACTGGGGATAAATATACCTTTAAGCCCTGAAATAGCATTATTATCATATTGTGAAAAAATACAAGAATCTCAAATTGTTAAGTATCTACTAACAAATCTGCTGATGGCAGCAAGGTTAATAATAGCAAAGAAATGGAAAATACAAGGTGAATACAAAATAGAAGAATGATATGATGAAGTATGGAATATAGCCATAAATGAGAAATTAACAAATATGGTTAAGGGGAAAAAAGGAGGGCTAAATAAGAATGTTTTTGGTGAAAAATGGAGTAAACTTTTAGAATTTGTATTAATAAAGGGGAGAGGAAGCAAACCTGAGTTGGAAACAATGGTTTTTTGGAAAGAGGGATGAATGTAAAGGGAAGTCCCTCGGTGGAGGGAATCACTGTTATATATGTTTGTTAAGTTTCATGTAATAATTGTATGTTTTTTTAATTTTAAAAATTAATAAAAATTATTAAAAAAACAAAAACAAAAGTAAGGGGTAACACACCCTGGCATGAATCAGAGAAACCAGGGAAACTGCAGCACCCAAGCAAGAAAATCAGAGGAACGAAGAGATGCCTGGAGCCAACTTAATACAGTATAACTGTCTGTTTAAAACTCAGCATTTTGTTCTGGCACTGTCAAATCTCCACTTCCCTTCCCTCATGTTAGATGTCTTGATTTGCAGTTTCTATGCCTGATGGCAGGGCTCTCTGGTTGTATAGGTGTGATCCAATTTGGAAAATAGTATGTACCTGAAAAGGAGGGGAGAAATAAAATTAAAAAAAAAAAAAGGTAAAAAGCCATGGAGTCTCAAAAGACCCTGGACATCAGCCCAGTTATGCAGTCCACTGAAGCACCAGATGGACAGTGACAACCAGAGCATGAAGACTAAATGCACTTCCCAAAATAGATTTGCATTTTTTTCATGGAATATAATTTCTGGATTACCATTCTAATGCCTTTGTGCAGTTTAAAAGGGAAGGCCAGGGCTCACTGTCATGAATCAGTGAACATCAGATAAATTTCCTCATAGCTCTTTAAGCAATGTTTGTATGGTCACCTGTACATTTCCCTAATGAATTAACACAAAACCAGCTACTCTACTGTTTTTGCACAAAAATGGAACATACCACTGTAAATGGTGAAAAGGAGGCAAGGGATACTGAGAGCTAGTGATTTCTGGCATAACTTCTTACAGTTCATAACTTTCTAGTTAATACCAAGACTAACAGAAGTGGTCTCTGGTGACTAAAGAGGGAAATATGGATTTCTGTGGTGAATAATATAGAAAAGTTCAACCATAGACAATTGCATCAAGAGAGGATGAATGAGTGCATCTCTGTCACCAATACGTTTTCATCATTATTAACAGCACATAGAGAAAATCCAAATAAGGGTATTACTGGCAGGGACTGAAAGCTTCACCTCCGGTCTTCACTAGCGCATTTAAGCAAGCAAAACAAACTGAAGTTTGTCTAATTCTGGAGTACAGGTAGAAAAAAAATCTTAGTATGAACCTACCAAGATGATCATGCTAATTATAATGGAGAAAACATCTATCTATACAATTGCTTTGTTGGAGATTCCTTTTAAAGTTCTGCCATCTGTCTGCAGGATTAGTGCTCAAACATTGCAGGTATCATATATTAATTTATGCTGCCAATACATTGGTAATAAGCAAAAATGCAGGTCAGACTGCACCTCACCCAAACTTTGAGAATATGTTTGGCCACATGGCTGCATATTTATCAAGATCCTTGCAAACTTCTAGACAATTAAAGAATTGGAACAATTATGTATTATGCTTTGAAACAACTGAAGTGTTCATATTTTTAAAAAAAGGGTCACTTGCATTTTCTGTTTTGTGAATCTACAAAAGAATCTATCCTGTATGAAAAGTGAAGTAAAGGCAACTCCAATATTATCTGTGTCCCTTGAAGCTAATTATTTAATAATGACCCTTCTCCAAAAGAACATGAAAAAAAAAAAAAACCAGACCCACCCCATACTTGTAGAACTTGGAATTAAATATGAGGGTCAGCATACCAGTAGAGCAATTTTAGTTAACTGGACTTTAGTTAACTACCCAGCAACAGCTGTACCATTTAAACCCAATACAAATATCAGAAATGGAGTTTTTTACTCCAGAGCTTCCATTTTATTGAACAAATATGTGTAAACACCAAATAATTATAGCTAGATCCACTGGTACATTCCTTATATATTATTGGGATATCTTTTCTCCACATTCCCCATTGCTTCCCTTGTGACCCTCAAAACCTTGTCTATAAGGTTTCCAATACCCCCACAGCAGTTTTTTAGGGGCTGCACAGAGGCTGCAGGAGGAAGGCATGGCAGAAATACATAATTACATCTTGTCCCTTCGCATATAGCAATGATTCATGCATATTTTGCGATTTAATTTGTGGTTTTTATTTGTATTATCAACAAACAAAACCAACATCCATGTGTAGCTCTACACTAGCAAAATCACAAAGAGTAAGACCATAAATCAGTCTGTCAGATTATGAGTTCTGGGAAATGTTTCTTGAAAGCATTGCTTTTTTTTTTTTTTTTAGCACAAGTCATTTCTTCTGCACTAAAAAATGCATCCATTTTCATCAAGGGACCTAGTTGGCTATCAATGAAAACTTGCATCACATGTTTTGCATTTTGGTTGGTCAATAAAGGTATCACTTTTTTGTGGATTCTGGATTTTGTTTTGCTGCATGGCCAACACAACCACCCCTGAATGTGTTTCCTGGATTTGAAGATACCTCCTTTTGCGGTAAGAAGGGGAATCCTAAACAAGAGGGAAATACAACTGGTACTAAACTCTCCAAGGTGTCTACTTCCAACAAAGGTAAAACTTTTCTATCAGACTATAATTGGCCAAGTTTTACCTATACAGCACATAAAAATTGTTTCCAGATACAGCAGTACAGAGACTTCTTGACTAAACCAATGATCTCAGTCTAAACAAAGGAGCTCATTACTTCACAAAGGAACAGAGACTGGAGTGACACCAGAGAAGTTGCCTCACTGCTGCAAAAAGATTTACATTTTACAGTCCTTTGTCTCAGCCACATGGCCAAGAAGTAGGAGTCCTGGGTTCCCTCACCTGAACAACATCACAAGAAACATCAGAGACAACATGTAGGCCTGTTACTCCAACATCGTCACTTTTCTTTTCTTTTTTATCATCTTTTGCCTGATGAAGAAGCCAGTACAGCTTCAAAAGTTTGCATCATATGTTCTGCATTTTGGTTGGCCAATAAAGGTAACACTTTTTTATGGATTCTGGATTTTGCTTTGCTGCATGGCCAACACGGCTACCCCTGAATGTGTTTACTTCCTAGTTTGCAAACTGTCACTCCTTTATATATTACTCTTAGCCTAGTGCACATCTGGAATAAGAGGAATAACATCTGTGGCAAGTACAACAGAAGAAACCTAGAGTGAACCACATGAAAATTTTAAGACACTGGATACTTTAAAAAGGCAGAAAATATCAAGTTAGAAAACAATAAAATCAATAATCTTCAGTCCATTCCTATTTACTATCTAACAGTCAGTACCCATTAACTAATAGCTTCATACAAATCCTCCGGCCAAAGAAGAGGTGGGGGTTGGGGACAAATCCAATACAGCAGTTTGAGTGATCTGCAGTCACTTTCATGAGACTTCCTGCTGAAATGTGTGGACAGAGAAATTGATTTTGCCTCATTTAATTGCTGTTATTTTCAACAGTTTTAGAACAATATAGTAAGAGTATATGAAGAAAAAGCCACAGGAAGCTCATGAGTGGCTAGCTATGTTCTGGGGTAGCAGGAGAGAGCACAATCCCATTTCAAAGGGGGGGGGCCTTCCAAGTAAACAACATAATAAATTTTGAAGATGAAATGAAATATCAGAACCATCTGAAGACATTTTTGGTCAAAGAGTTCACTGTTAAGACCAGCAAGATGTTTGAGATTAATATTTCAAAAGGACACCAACAACTAATCAACAAGATTTTTCAGCATGTCTACAATTCTTGGACTATAATCATAATCCTTAAAAACATGTGTTGTAATACATCTATTAAGTCTTAAAAGGAAGAGCACATTTCTTTGTTATTTTGCTGTAGCAGTTTACATAGCTATACTTCTGAAAACTTTCCATTCTAAATACTTGTAACCTGAAAGCCATACAGCATATTTCTGAGTACTGATTTACATTTTAAGCGAATAAAAGATTGTTAGGAAACGACAGCACCAGCTACAGTTTCCAGACCAGTCTTCAGGACAGATCCACAGAGAACAGAGTATTTGGGACAAATCTTAAATGTGTGTCAAAAGACCACTTTTTGTCCGATGGTCCTTTCTTATGTATCTATGTATGTATTTATCTATCTATCTTTAGTCATTGTCAAATATTTATAAACTGCTTAGACCCGGAGATTTCAAAGCAGTGTGCAATCATCTTTTTAAAATGTCATATACACAAAATACACTCTCCTAGCCCGATGTTACAACTACAGAGTCCATAAAAATAGATTGAAGTCTGGACTACATAAAGAAAGCTTACAAAAACAGAAACATTTTGAACATATGTCTAAAATTACAATTGTTTGAAGAAAGGAAATTCCTTCAACATTCAACCAGACTACCTCAGTCAGCCCAGTTAGAGAGGCTACTGGGCAACAAGATGGGCCATAAGCCAGCAGCACCTCCACTCTCTCTTTATGGCCAACACCAGAACTGGAACAAACAAAATCATCAATATCAGTATCTCCCAACACCCTATAAATAAGCATATGAGAACTAACCAAAGCTGCCGTCATAGCTGTCCCTAAAATAGCTTCTGTCAAAAGACAAGGATGGTAAGAGCAAGCAGAGAAGTTCAGTCATTGACAATGAGC
Organism: Gambelia wislizenii; assembly: GCA_030847615.1. Lineage (NCBI taxonomy): Eukaryota > Metazoa > Chordata > Lepidosauria > Squamata > Crotaphytidae > Gambelia > Gambelia wislizenii. Next base: position 5,971,511 of record JAUMIR010000012.1, read on the forward strand.
CAAGTCTTCTATCATAAACAGTTGTCATCAGCAGAGCTGCTTCAGTGGAGCTTCAAGGTATGGAGGGCATTGCTGTTGGGATGGGGATGGAGACTGTGATACAACACACGACAAATAAAACAAAAAGAACTTGGTTTTGTAACATCTTTCTTTTAATTCAGGAACAGCATCTGGCTGCTTCCTACATTTGCAGAACTTATAATGATTTTGCCACATCCATTCATCTGAACATCTTTTCTCAAGGTTTGCTTCCATGAAGTGCCCATAAATCTAAATTTTTAAAATCACAAAATTGCCTCCAGGCTTAAACCTAAAATGGATTGTAAGGGCAAGTTAATAAACAGTGCTCTTCCAAGCAAATTAAAGTTGAGGGAAACCTTTTACCTTTTTAATTTTGTTTTCGTTCTGTAAAAGGTACTTTCAGAGCTGATCCTTTTCATCTTCTGTTGGGCAATACAGACAGCCCACGGATATTCTAGTTCACCTGTTCACTAAGCATTCCTCTCTCTCCAAAACCCAAACAACAACTAAAGCCTTAGTTGGCAAAACCCAGACCCGCCCTGTCACAAATGTTATAGCTCAAAGATCTTTAGAATGATGGCAAAGATTTATTGGGATTAGCATGATAAACAGCTATAAAGAGAGGGGGACAGCTATAAAAAAAAACCCAGCTATCTAAATAACATTTCTTTTGTCTCCTATTGCATCTAATTTGTATCCAATTGCCTAAATAGTGGATACACTTTTCTCATGCTTTTCTCATGAAAGTTGCTAATACTGCTGCTCAGATTGTAAAGACCTGTGAATTTGTGAGAAAACTGAGTGATAACTGCAATTAGTACATCCATTTGACCAATGAGCACTCATTCTAGTCCATCATTGTTCAAATAGAGAAGCACTCAAAGAAGATCTGTAAACAAGTGTTACTTCCCAAAAATGAGCTACTTAGTATAGTTGGCCTGCCATATCCACAGAGTCTGTATCCATGGATTCAACCAGCCATTGTTCAAAAATATACCCCCACCAATAAATAAATAAATAAATTCCAAAAAGCAAACCTTGATTTTTGCCCTTTTATATAAGAGATGCCATTTTACTACACCATTGTATATACAGTACTGGTACCTGAGCAGTCATGGATTTTGTTATCGGGCAGAGGGGGGACCAAAACCCAGAGGATACTAAGAGCCCACTGTATATACTTATGTCGAGGTACTAATTTCCACTTCTGAAACCAATAAATATGTCAAAACTATTGGTCTATCTATCTACAGTATTTCTATCTCACCCAAGGCAGCTTATAATTTAAGTTAAAACAAAAAAATAGAAAACACTGAAAAAGTATAACCTTAAAAACAGTTAAATGGACAATCATACTAAAAATGTTAAAACTCTTTGAAAGGAAGTTAGAAGAAAACATTTCTTTATTATGAAGAGCCAACCAAAGACTTTTGAGAAATGACATGTTTAGATTTTTAAGTGGATCTGAACTCCTCCTTCTTGTTGTGCCTTCAAGTTGTTTCTGACTTATGGTGATGCTAAAGCAAAGATACCATGGGGTTTTGTTATCAACCTTTGTTCAGAGGATGATTGTCACTATACTCCTCCAAGTCTGAGAGATGTTACTTGGCCAATGTCACCACTGGGTTTCCATGGCTGAGCAGAGATCTGAAACCTGGTCTCCCAGAGTCCTAGTCCAACACTCAGCCATGCTGGTTAAAACCACTCCTCATAGAACTGCAGTATTTCAGAATATACATGATGTCCAGCTTCCTGTCAGTGACATATTATGGCATAACTTCCTATTATGTCAGCATATGTATAGTCAGCCCTCAACATTCGCAGGGGTTAGGGGTGCAATATCCCAAAGGAAGTTGAAAACCTACAAACATATGATGTTACAGTATATATTTTTTTACCTGAGATAACACTTTTCTAGGCACTTCTAAGTCCTCCAGCATGATTCTGTGAAGAATAAATATATGACTAACTTGTCTTAAATATTTTATTCCTCATCCTAGAACAAAATATTCCATTTTTTCCATTTTTCCTGGGGGCAAAGAGACTTTTTTAAAAATGGAAAAGAAAAGTGGAGTTAATGTCTTCATTTGTATTTTCCAGATTTTCACAGATTCATCTGTGTGTGAGAAGGGGTTGTCCCAGTGTAATCCATTGAGATTTTGCACAAGGAAGGGAGGGAGAGCCCAGGCAGAAGAAGACTGGCAGAGATTTATGCTCTGCTGGTAATCGTACATGACCTTGGACTAAGGGTGTAAATCCTGTTCACACACACCACACAAACCACATTCAAAATCTCACTGTATAGCAGAGGTGGGCAACTGTGCCTATGAACTGTCACTTCTGGCTATACTAACTAGAGATAACAGAAATTGTAGCCTAGCAACATACAGAGAGCTACTGGCTTCATGCCTGAACTTCCTTATAGTAGAAATCTTCCCATTAGATGTCCATTTTGGTGGATCTCACACTGCCCATGTAACCTCTGTAGGAAGAACCGCATGGACTAGGAGGATGACATACTTGGTTCCCATGCCACGATTGCCTCAAGGGCTCAGATTCTCATTTGTACTATTTAGAGCTAGCCTTTGGGGCATCAAAGAAAATGCGAACACAGGTAAACACAGTTTCTTCTGAAAAGTACCTTTAAAGCCCTAAAAGGGTTATGAGTGAGCTATCTGAAGCAAAATTCAGAGACCTTCCTCCAGCTATCCCTACCATTCAAGAAAGGTGGTGACCATTTCACTGGTATCTCGCACTTGTGAAATTCTCTTCACTGAAAGACCCAGTTTGCACCATCATAATTATCATTATCTTTATGGCACCAGACAAATATTTTTTTTATCATTCCAGGATTTTTAATGGTTTAACATATATTCTTGCTTTTTAAACTTTAGAATCTCTGCTAAAGATATATAAATCATTTAAACAGATATGTAAACTTTGATTATGACTTTTCTGGACGGTTTTGATCTTGAAAACAATCTGGGAGAAAGGAAACCATACTAGTCTCCTATTTTCCCTTATATAAATGTCCATTAAAAACAGTCTCACAAATGTCCTTACATTCTTTGAAATAAAGTATTTTTTCCCAAAGAAAACCAGACTGGTATATGGATAAATGGGAAATAAAATCACCTAATAAACTGTTTAAAAGATGCAACACAGTCTCCATGGGTAACAATATAATAAAATAGGATGATAAAAGTAAATTCAGCCAGTCTAAAATAAAAATCATATTCACATTTCATTAGTTGAAAATCCACAAGATACCCAGAAGTGACAAATATTAAACAGAGCACAAGTTTTATTGCATTTTTCAGCACCTCTCCTGGGATTTTTTAAACGGTGATTACAATTTCTTTAACATATCAGCAGTATGTTTTCTAAAATGTTCATTTTAAATGAGGATAATACATGCAAGTTTAACATACAGAAAGGTTGTTAAGTGCTAAGTTTCCTTTGAAGGGTCGTTTAAACAGTTTGTAAATTGGACTCACAGTAAGGAGGCAAACAGTTGGGCGATAGAGGGATATGAAAGGAAGATTCACTTCCAAGGTGTTGTAGAAACAGAAGCATACTGCATCCATGAAGCAGTTTAGTGTATAAAAATTAATGCAGAATTAATTAATTAATTAATTAATGATGTAGAAAAAATGTGAACATCACAGACATATAAGATCACTAATGTTCAGAAACTGACATAATACCAATTTCAAGTTCATGTACCTAAGAAACAGGCTCTGCCTTAACATCCTACCACACTAATCCATCATGCCAGTAAAAAGCTTTTTTTTTTAATATCAGTAGTGCACAACTTTAGCACAATCAGTGTTTACATACAGTTCAAATGTGTTCTTGATGGTGAAGAATTTCACCAAAAATCAACAGAAAAACTGGAGCATTTCTAAGCTTTCATACTTTGCTGTTTTAGTTCCTTGAGGTTAGCAAGTGGTCTCTCTTTGCTAACTATTTTATTTATGACCTCTATTGCATTAGTGGGTTAGTGGTGACATCAGAACACTGAAGCAATAATGTAAAAGCTTTCTGTCTTGCACAGCCTCCTTAGTCTTAGACAGAAACTCTCCACTGCTCCCGTAAAACTGCAAACCCAACTGTACCATATAAAAGGGGGATCATGAATCTTTAATGTGAATGGGAGGCCACTTGTTGAATATTTTGAATGTAATGATGCAGGACAAAATCATCACACTTGCAAAATATAGAGGAGGCAAGCTGCTCATGGATTCCAAGCTTTGCTCAGCTACATGCTTTTAAGTATCAGTGAATGAGTTATTATAGAATCATAGAATTGTAGAGTTGGAAGAGACCACAAGGGCCATCCAGTCCAACCTCCTGCCACGCAGGAAATCACAATCAAAATCACAATGGCCATCCAGCCTCTGTTTAAAGACCTCCAAGGAAGGAGACCCCACCACGCTCCAAGGGAGTGTGTTCCACTGCCGAACAGCTCTTACTGTCAAAAAGTTCCTCCTAATGTTGAGGTGGAATCTCTGTTCCTGGAGCTTGCATCCATTGTTCCGTGTTCCAATCTCTGGAGCAGCAGAAAACAAGCTTGCTCCATCCTCAATGTGACACCCCTTCAGATACTTAAGCAGGGCTATCATATCACCCCTTGACCATCTTTTTTCCAGGCTAAACATACCCAGCTCCCTAAGTCTTTCCTCAGAAGGCATGGTTTCCAGACCTTTCACCATTTTAGTTGCCCTCCTTTGGACACGCTCCAATTTGTCAATATACTTTTTTGAATTGTGGTGCCCAAAACTGGACACAGTATTCTAGGTGAGGCCTGACCAAGGCAGAACAGAGTGGCACTATTACTTACCTTGATCTAGATACTATACTTCTATTGAATTTGAAATTGCATTTCTCTTCTCTACTACAGATTGTGGGCACTGATAACATACTTTGCTTCATACTGAACAAAGTAAGAGTTGTGGACCCTGAATGCAAGAGAAGGAGGATATGCAAGGAGTAGATGTGAAGGCTCCAATAAGCTCCCTCATTAGTATAGTTTTGCTTATATAAAACTCAGGACTTTCTCACACCAGACTGTTATCTCACCGCAATCACATTAGTTAAGGAAACAGAAACATACTGGTATAGAAACAATCACTATCACACTTCTCCGCAATAATGATATGGGGCTCCTTTGGCAATGCAAGGTCCTGCTATTTCCAGTCTTCCACACTGCATCACTGACCTTCGGGGGGGGGCGTTGGTTTGGTCTGGTCCGTGTGGCAAAGGAAAAGACCGTTGGGGCCCTGGGTGCACATGTGCTCGGGGAGTGTTTTCACATCGTCTCCCTCGCACACACTTTTTCTCACCCTCCCTTTCCCCCTCTCCCCCTCTATGGGACACACGCCTCACTCGTTACTTCAGCAGCCACCACCGCCGCGGAGAGGAGGAGGGTGGGAGAAGAAGGCAGAGCGACATGAAGATGCTGGGGAAGCTGAAGGTCAAAATTGTGGTGGGGTGGAACCTGCCTGTCATGGAACGAGTCAGTGACCTGATGGATGCCTTCATGGAGGTGAAGTTTGGAAACCCAACATTTAAGACAGATGTGTATCCCAAATCTCTTAATCCTTGGTGGAATTCTGAATGGTTTAAGTTTGAGGTGGATGATGAAGATCTATAAAATGAACCTCTACAAATCACTGTTCTTGACCATGATACTTAAAGTGCTAATGATGCAATTGGAAAAGTTTACATTGATATTGATCCTCTCCTCTACAGGGAAGCAGCAACAGTTATTTCTGGCTGGTTTCCAATTTATGATACAATGCATGGTATACGTGGAGAAATCAATGTGGTGGTGAAAGTAGACCACTTCAATGTCTTAAACCGTTTTAGGCAGTCATCATGTGGAATCAAATTTTTCTGCACTACATCTATTCCAAAGTGCTACAAAGCTGTTATCATTCACGTGTTTGTGGAAGAGCTAGTGGTTAACGAAGACCCAGAATATCAATGGATAGACCGAATCCGTACACCAAGGGCATCAAAAGAGGCCAAACAGAGGCTTGTTGCATTAATGTCAGGGGAGCTGCAAAGGAAGATTAGGTTGAAAGTACTAGAAATGAGAGGGGCTACCTGCAGTGTTTTGATTTGGAGGGAGAATCTGGACTAGTGGTATGAGCCATAGGACACTGCCTTCCTACTCTGCCCATCCTACTTAGCTTATGTGTGGAGTTTATATATATATATATATATATATATATATATATATGGCCATAAATGCAAAATGAGTAAAATATGTTAGAAAGTCCGGGGCTTCAACAGCACCAGCATCTCTGTGGATGTCTGTTTTGCAGCCCAGGCTGAAGCATGTTTTCTGGGCCATAAGCAATTCCTTGCTGCCTTTCTGAGGGTGTTCTGTCACCTGAAAGCAGGCTGAGGGGTCACATTGGTTGGACTCAGAGCTTCAGGGAGTTCTCCTGAAGCCAGGCTCCATAACAGCTGATATTGATTTCTAAACAGCCTTCCCACAGGGGAACTTCCTGCTGGATTGTGAGGTTTAGCTAGTAAGTCATATTTGCAGGAGAAAGTGGGGGGCAGATCAATAGAACGAGGTGGAGGGAAAACTTCCTGGCTGAGGAAGGGAGGAATAGTGGATGGTGGGAGCAGTAATTGTGAACAAATTCCTGGAAGGTGGTAGTGTATAACCTCTGCCTTTGATCCCTTTCTCTGCCCCTCACACTCTTCTGCTTCATCTTCTCCCTCCTACCTCAGCTGATCTTGTCAGTATTGGCATTTTGCAGGGTGCTCAAAATGTCAATCTTTATTCATCTCATTTTAAACATGCCACTGTGCCAGCCAACTGAGAGACAGATTGGTGATATGCTCCTGATTCCTTTGTCTCTGTGCTCCCTTCCCTCCTTCAGCCGCTCTGCCTCCAACAAATCTGGCATCAACTGGCACCCCCCCCAATCTGCCATTGGGTGAGCAAAAACCACTGCCAAATAACCCCCCATGTGTTAATGTTTACTAGGGAGCAAATTCTACTGCATTCAATAGAGTTACTTCTGGAGTGTGGAGGCCTTTCCGAACTAAGGACCTAACACCTTCCTAGGCTGGCTTACATAGAGAAAGTGGTTTCCCCCTGCTTGGGGATAGTGAGGGGGGGAGAAAACCATGCCAACTCACACCACATGGCTGCAGTAATATCGCAACTGCAGTGGAACAAAACAATTGCACAATAAACAAATAACAACGATATTAAAGCCATTGATGGGCTCTTCCCATCAATGAAAATTTGTGAACCAATAACAATCAGGATGTCAGAGATCTGCTTTTCAGGCCTCTGCCATCTTGTAGGAGCCACACTGTGGCCTCCCAATTAAGGTTGTTGTTCTGGGCAGTTTATCATTGGGGGGGGGATGTGAGGAGCATAATAGAAGCTGGGTATCCTGGCTCCCAGGAGTGATAATGGCAGAGCTCAGTGCTCAAGGTTAAGATACCTGGGGAAAGGAATGCAATGGGAATGGGGGGGGGAATCTGCGGGAGATGGAGCCCAGAGGCTTGCCTTTTAAAATGACTACTATTTACTTGTGCTTCAGTCCTGATTATGTTTCGAGACTTGTACACGTCGCTTCAACTTCAATAAACTACATTTATTAGTTAATATTGTCTGTTTGAGAGGGGCATTTACAATGCAACAACGGGACAGACATGGCATTGTATGATAAACCCCAGCTAAAAATGCTGCTAGCCTGCTGTGATTGAGCTTTACCAGCTTCATGTTATTAAACGCATGTGTCAAATATTAGAATTTACACAGGAAGCCTACTTTGTTGCTAAAGGAGTATGCAATGCATATATTTCATTCCCCCCTCCCCCAAAAATCTCTGGCTTCAAATAAACAATGAAAAAGAAACAATTTTCAACATTTCTGGAAATTTTACATCTATTGGTAGGAGGAGATTATTTGATGCATAAAAGCATAAAAGACAAAAGTTTGTTGGTCCAGAGGTCCTCTGTTCATAGGATGTGGTATGTTTTTTGTTGTTTGGAGTCTGAAAAAAGAGAAGTAGCTTCAGAGGGAGGGAGGGAGGAAGAGATTTAAAGGAATGCAGCATCATGGAGGGAACAAGTACAAGAAATAACTGTTCTCTTCACAAGAAAATATCTCTGAGAATATAAAAATTGAATGCAACAGTGTGATTGAGATAAAGATGTAGAGTTCCACCCCCTCTGAGAAGTTGCAGGAAAAAGTTGTGATGCCTCATGTCTTGTGAAATTTGGCGAGAAGATAAGAGTGTCGTCTTCCTTTCCTCCTTGCTCTCCCTATGTAACACTGGAAAGGAGAGGAGGAAACCTACATTCTCTTTTGTACAAAATCAGGAAGGGGACTAAATCTGTCCCTTTCCTTTTCACACCCTCCAAAATCCTTATATCAAAATAAAGCACTGGATTTGGAAACGTGAAATGATGTGTATTATAAGCAAGTCTCTTCCCTGCCACATGAGATTACTACACCTCCCTCTTCCTCCACCCCTTTGAGGAGCTTGGTAGTTGATAACACATTGCCTCAACAGGGGCACTCTCTCCATCAAATACCTTCCAAGCAATTCTTTCTTTACTGACCAGAGGCTAATGGACTAGGGTAGGAGAGAAGAAATCAACTCATTCCATATTATATCATCTTCCTCCCTTTCCCACTCCCGAAAGCTGAACAATTTTTATCTCCTTGCCAGTTTCATCTCATCTTCCAACCAACTTCCCCTCCTCTGACATGTCCCTTCTTACCTGATCTCACACTACAGTGGAAGAAGTCAGGTTGTTTAGATTAGGGAAGAAACCACTCCACGAAAGGGGACAAGGAGTCAGGAGAGTTAACTTGCAAGCAAATGAGTTCCCTGCAGCTGTCTGCCAGACTTCCACATCTTTCACTTACTGACTATTTAACCCATCCATTTACAGTTGAGGAGTATGGGAAGAGTGACAGATAACAGGCAAGGCTCCAAAATAAAATCCTATGGAGGGGTGGGTGATGTAGGGGAACATGGCAGTGAGGGTCACTGGCCCCTTATGAGTGGGTGGAGCCACCCTTGTATTTTGTGCTCCTTACACCCCCTCTATGGATACCACTGATTCCCACCCCAACTTAGAGGCAAAAATGGCTGGACTTCCTTGTTTGAATCAACACTTAATGGCAAACATGGTTATTGGGCTACGTAACATGCAACAAGCCAGCCTTCACATATACCCTCCCCACTACCTGCCCACCAAAAACCTGCACAAAATCGTCAGGATCTGCCCAGTAAAAAAGCAAAAAACATCAGAAAACACTACCCTAAGTTTATTTGTGCTACTACTGACAACACATCTAAATCTGACTACCATTTAGACTCAAACTTTCTTTCAAAACAGGAAGAGCTTGCATGTTTTAAAATAATGTGGGATTATGATAACTGTTACTAGAGGGCTACAGTGTTAGAGCTGAAACTGGAATGGTAATCAGAGTCCATCAAGACCAGAGAGAGAGAGAGAGAAATGTTTTTAACATTTCAACCTATTGATCTTTGTGTTCCTGCCTGGGGCCAACAGATTTGCAAATGTGTAAATCTACCTCTAAGAGCAGCATTAGCTGAAGCAAAAAATGAAATTTACACTTGACTGCCTTCTTCAGCAATACACAATCAACATTTTACAGGAAAAACAGGTCAGAGGGCAAGCAAGAAAAGGAAAGGGCTGATTAAGTACATACCAGCCACCAACTGTTTTGCCACCAAAGCAAAAACAAACAAGTTCAGGACACAGACAACTCTGTCATTTTAGAAGTCCATCTTTACAGACACTGTAAATCAATGCATCCAACTTTTCAAAGCACAATGACATCCACTGCTTCTTTATTACTTCCGCAACTAAGATATCTGTGATCAAATCAGGATCTTCACTTTCTCTTCTCTCCCCCAACTTCAAAACTAATGCTTCTTCCTCTTAAGTCCAACCATTCAAAATATGCTTGGCTACTACGTTACTTCAGAGTTATGTACTCTAGGGACTGGCTTCTGCATTATTTGAGACTGAGTATCTTGCAGGTAATCATACAAAACAGAAGAAGAATGTGACAGAACAAACTACAGTTGTCCCTCCCAATCCACGGATTTAAGTATTCATGGCTTTAAATACTATTAAAAAATTAATAATCCAAAAAGCATACCTTGATTTTTACCATCTTATATAAGGGACACTATTTTGTTATGCCACACTGCTCGAACACTTTCATCAGCGCTGTATACGCACAATCCTAAATACAGTATACACTGTACTGACTATGTGACAAATGTTGCTGTCCTTGAGCAAGCAGGGATCACCAACATTGAGGCCATGATATTGAGAACGCAGCTGCGCTGGGCAGGGCACGTTTCTAGGATGGAGGACCAACACCTCCCAAAAATATTACTCTACGGTGAACTCGCCACAGGTCAGCGTAAGAGGGACGCTCCAAAAAAGCGATACAAGGACTCCCTGAAACAACATCTCAGGCTCGGCCAAATTGATCACCAACAATGGTCCGCCCTGGCCTCACATCGGGAGGCATGGAGATGCACTATCCACAATGCTACAGCCTTATTTGAGAACTCACGCCGAACAAGTCTTGAAGAGAAACGACAACACAGAAAGAATCACAACCCGGAAACATCACCCAAGGAGACCTTCTGCTGTGCTTTCTGCAACTGGACTTGTTTATCTCGAATTGGCCTTTTTAGTCATTAGCGTGCTTGCAGAAAGTGCGGGATGAGTCCTTCATGAATCTTCATTTGTGAAGAAAAGCCAGAGAGAGAGAGAGCATATAATGGGACTTGAGTATTCATGGATTTTGGGTGAATGATGCCCACAAGAGGAGTTGTGAGCAGAAATGTGTTTGCTATAGGTGTAAGTTTGAATATGCTTAAAATTTATGCTATTCAAACGTCATAGTAGTAAAGGAGGTCATGGTTTTTAATTATATGTTTACTAACAAGTTCTGTGTCACAGTGATAAGTTCTATCACAACAATGGGACTTTTCACCTTAGTCAATGTGTTGCCATGGATCAGGAAGTAGGCTTAGTTTTTGTAACCCAGGCTTTAAGTCTTGCCATGAATTTGTGTGGCTTTGGCAAATCATTACCTATCAGCCTTCTTTCTTCACATGTGATATACTCATTCTATTACTACCTCATAGGATTTTTGGGTGAGTAAATTTTAATAAAGTATCTTGCAAATTAAAATTATTGTATAAAGAGACAGAGTAGCAAAATGGAAGGATTGTACTCAAGATTGATTCTGCAGTGATTTATAGGAAAGATTTTCTGCAAAAAACAGCACCAGATTTAGCCCAGTAATTTGAGCAAGATAGTCTTTCCAGTCCTCAGAGACTCACCTTCACTCTCTGAACTTGCTTGACAAGTTGACTTTTTTGTTTTAATTTTTATCATTGATGTTACAGCTTTGTTATTAACAGATTCTCATTTACACATGTCAGAGGAGGAGAAAAATTGCCTAATTAACTGATTTCCCTATAAGGAGGAAGAAGGGGGAGGGATGTGAGCTGCCAATTTATTCTCCAATTCTCCCCCCTTAAACGTGTGAGATTTACAACCACCTGTCAGATATGAGCTGTAAGAATCATTTTCTAATTACCACGATTTCTACCATACCAACTATGAATTGTTGGGGCCTTTTCCCCTGTTCCTTTTAAATTAGGGAACGATTTCGTTGAAGCAGTACTTCATTTTCAGTAGGCTACAGCCACAGCCTGAATCTGTTCACTTTGTAATTGATATTCAATATATGTTATTAATGACTCAACCAAAAGAACATGGGCAAAGCAAACAAGTAAACAGACTAATTTCAGTAACTTAGCCACAGTCACAATAAAGAAGGGGATGGTGCAGTAATAACAGCCTATGCAATATTGAAGCTGTTTGTCTTCTGAGGCTACCACTGGATCGAAGGAGAAGCTGCTTCCCGCCCCCCCGCCTTTCGGAGGTGGAAAGCATGCCCCCACTGTAAACCTATAGCCAACCCTTGCATCTGAAGTTTTTTATAGGTTGTGTGGGTTTTCACACTTAGCTACTGTTTGCATTGGTTCTTTATTTTCATTGTTTCTCCTACATGACAAAGAAGTGGGGCAGGGGAGATGTGCCATGAATCTATGTGGTTTATGAACACTTACGGTAGTTTTGAATTACAGTGCTAATGTGGGGATTGTCCTCCCAAGCCCCAGAGGAGATGGCTTGGGTCCCACCTTTGGAGAAAGGTGGCAAATGTTTTCAGTCCTGCAACACTGTCTGCAAATTGTACTCAAAACACCATACAGAAACTCACAGATGAACAACCATCATACCAAAAAAAACAATAAAACTTGCCAAAGAGCTAAAAGAACTAGAGGTGTCCAGAAATTTAGAAATAGAGACAAGCATTTATCTAGCTGGCTCTGCACAGTAAAACACTGCCAGCCAGGTAAGTAATGATCACAGTTTCACAGACTAACTGCACAGGCAAAATCTGTTATTACAGTTACTGTGCCTTGATTACTATAAACCTGTTTTGAAACAAATAAAGACCATCTGATTTTAAGTGAAGAGAAACAAAAAATACTATAGATAGCAGTGCCTAACTAGCTAACAACACAGCAATTTAACTTCAGCTGTTTAGAGGAAACCTTGATTCGGTGGAAATTATATACTGTACCTTGCATTCAAGACAGACAAAACAACCTATGGTGAATTTCAGACCACAGAAGCATTTCTGGCCTTTGAACTAACATATTTTTGTCTGATACATTCCAAGAAAAGGTAACCAGGAGCTGGCAGCAGAAACTATTTCAATGTAAAGCAGAGAAGCATCTAAGACAAAAGGCAATGACTTTACCTAAGTGTGTGTGTGTGTGTGTGTGTGTGTACATGTGTGTGCACCTTCAAGTCATCTGTTGTCTTATGGCAACCCCATGAATGCCATAGGCATTCTTAGGCAAGGAATACTCAGGGGTAGTTTTGCCAGTTTTTTCTCTGAAATATAACCTGAAAAGCCAGAGAGAGAGAGATAACCTATAGCACCCGGTATTCATTTGTGGTCACCCATCCATGTACTAACCAGGGCTGACACTGCTTAGCTTCCAAGATCAGATGGAATCTGCTGCCATTAAGGTATTTAGGCCAGAGTACTCTTATACAAATAAAAAACCAATACAAAAACTAAGGAACAAGATAAAATCATAGCCAACCAATGAGTTCATTGTCAAATCAGCTTCTGATTGTAGATACTGCATATGAAGAACTGAGTAACTAAATCATTATTAATAAATAAATTACAAGTATTACTATATAAACGCATCAACATTGATTATCCAGAAAATGCAAAATCTACTATTGCTGTGTTTATAGACACTTTATCATGGCATTGGCTCACATAAAGTGTGTTCATAAATCATACTGCAAAACAGAGCTTGAGTTTAACATGTAAACTATTTCAGTGTTTAGAGAGCTGATTCTAAGTTCATTTGTATAAAATTTTAATAATGAAAAGGATGAGAACTTCAGAAGTGAAAGGACAGGGATCCAAAATTATCCAAGATATTATTCCAGTCTTTTTCATATAGTTCTGAAAAAGCAACCAGACATTTCTTACAAGGCTAAGCTCAAGTTCTGTGACCTAGTATGCTTACTGATACAGATACCATGACTTAACCCATCAGTTAATCCAAACTAGTGTACACAATTGAATTAGCTGCTAAATGGTAAGTAAATTTGTGTAAATCCCATTACAGCGGGCGTTCTGGATCCGTGTGGGTTTAGTTAAACAGGGCTATCATATCACCTCTTAACTGTCTTTTTTTCCAGGCTAAACATACCCAGCTCCCTAAGTCTCTCCTCATAAGGCATGGTTTCCAGACCTTTCACCATTTTAGTTGCCCTTCTCTGGACATGCTCCAATTTGTCAATATCCTTTTTGAATTGTGGTGCCTAGAACTTCTTTTGCTCTGTGCAGAAACATGGAAGCAGATAATATCTACTGCATAATTTTTTTCACAGCATGCAAAAACAATTAATTTCAATTTCCATTCAATATATTCAACAGATGGCACATACACAGAGGCAACAAGTTCTCTTTACCCCTTGTGGTGGACATGCTTACTTATGCAAACAGAATTTTGCCAGGTGATTTCCAAAGGGGACATACAGTATTCCCTCCCACACATGGACAGAAACTCCAACCTCTTCAGATAAACCTGCTAGAAACCAGAACAATTCCAAGGAGAAAACTACCACTAGGAATTGAAAGGTTGATAATGCTGATTTTACCTCTCATAGAACCTGGCCCTCATCATCTTGACTTGACTTGTGGAATCTATTAAAGTTCAAATGAAAAGAACAACAACAACAACAAATACAAGTCATATGGCTTCCACTCTAGGATTGCAACCTAGGTAGTACATCATTTTAAAATGAAGAAACCCTGATGTCATATTTTAGGATGCACCAACTGAAAATACATTGACACAGTGAGTGCATTATTCATACTCCCTTTTATTTGCATGTATTAAATATACAGTAAAGTACCTTCCTATTGTCTTAATATTTTATCAATACTTTTTTAAAAAGGCTTTGGTCACTTTCATAGACCCATCCCCTAAGTCACCATTCCAAGAAGTAAATCAGTGTGCCCTTTCTGGTTCTGCTGCATCTCTCAGGGTTTTTTTTTTTTTTAATACCATCAACCATGGTATTCTTCTGGGCTGCCCAGCCAGGATGGGATTTGGGAGGCACTGTCATGTTGTAGCTTCAGTCCTTCCTATAAAAACAGGTTCAGAAGGTAATAATGGGAGACTAATGCCTTAGCCATTGGCTTCTGAGGGCCCTTGGGGTCCTATCTTGTCCCCATGCTATTTAACATTTGTTTGAAACTGCAGGAAAAGGCTAGCAGGAGAATTAGGGTTAAGCGTCACCAATATGCTGATGAAACCAAAATCAATTTCTCCATTCCATCTGTATCTGAGGAAGTTTTAGTTCTAGAGAATAAAAAGGAGAAAAGGAGGGGAAGGAATACAGCAGCACCTTCAAGACTAATAGTTTTTTGGGGTTTTTTTTTTTTTTTTGCATGAACTTTCATGGATACCCCATTCGAAGAGGTGGATTTATATCCATGAACATTCATGCAAAAATGAAAAAATAGTCTGAGAAGAACAATTACATTCCTTTCCCACCCTCCCCTCACCTTTTTATGATGTAACAGACTAACACGGCTCCTTCTTTGAAAATGAATCTAAAGCAGTGTTTGATGTCAATAATGGATTGGATGAGGAGAAACAATTTGAAGCTTAATCCAAATCAGACAGAAAAGCTCCTGGTCAGTCAAAAGGCAGACCAATGGAGCAGGAATTCAATCTGTGCTGGGGGAAGAGGTTAGTCCACTCTATGTAGATGAAGACTTGCAATCTAGCTGTACCCCTAGATTCAATCCTGGATTCACAGGTATCTGCAGTGGTGAGGAATGCATTAAAGCTACTGGACACCATTAAAACTGCTATGCCAGCTGCACTCTGGGGATGGCTGACTGGGCAATCTTGACTTAGTTACATCCTGTTTGGATTAATTCAATGCATTCCATATACTTTGAAGAGTATTTGGAAAAATCATCTGGTCCAAAACCTTGTCCAGGGAGTAGACTGGGCTCTCAGTATCCACTTGGGTTTGCTTCCAGGACCCCTTGTGGATCCCAAAATCCATGCATGCTTAAATCCCATTATATACAATGGTGTCATAAAATGGCATCCCTTTTCTGAAATGGTGAACAGCAAGCTTTGCTTTTTGGCGAAAAAATTCTGAATATTTTCGAGCTGTGGTTGGTGGAATTATGGATGCCAAACCCATGGATATGGAAGGCTGACTGTATATATCTTCTCTGTTACAACAGCATCACTGAGCAAATAGCTAGTTATGCCCTATAAAACCCTATACAACTGCCATCCAAGCTATCTGAAAGACTTAACATCCCATACAAGCCAACCTAGGTACTCAGATCTGCAGGAGAGAACCTTCTCTTGGTCTTGCCACCTTCAAGAGCACTTTTAGTGAGGGCGTGAGAGAGGCCTTCTCAGCTGCTCTAAGACTATGGGATTGGTTTTCTGAGGGAGGTTAAGCTGCCTTCCTCCCTGTTGTTTCTCTACTAGGAAAGAACAAAATACTTTTCTGTTTAGCCAAACCTTTGACACCTGTCTAATACAGACATGTTTTTTAAATGGATGTGCTGAAACTTTTTAATTAGTTCATTGATCTATCTATCTATCATTAACAAGAGCCAGTGTGGTGTAGTGGTTTGAGTGTTAGACTAAGACTCTAGAGAACAGAGCTTGAATCCCCACTCACCCATGGAAACCCACTGGATGACCTTGGACAAGTCACAATATCTCAGCCCCAGAGGAAGGCAATGGCAAACCCGCTCTGAACAACTCTTGCTAAGAAAACCCCATGAAAAGTTCACCTTAGGGTCACCATACATCGGAAATGACTTGAAGCACATAACAACAATCTACCATTTAACTGTTTTTAAACTACCTATATATGTTACAGCAGGGCTGGTTTAACCAGTCTGCCAAATCAGCATTGGCAGGGGGCCCCAAGGTCAAGGGGGGGCCCCTGCTGACCTTCTTATCTGACAAAGGTTTTCTAGGAAGACTCTATGGTAGTTGTGCTGTTTTGTGTCCCATGGATAATGAATCCATGGATACAGGGGTCCTACGGTAATCTGAGCATCCTGTATTGTGAATAGGTTAGGTTACATTGACCTGAGATAAACATATGGGGGCCCCAAAATAAAGCATTGCAGGGGCCCCCAAAATTCCTTAAACCGGCCCTGTGTTACAGAAATCATGGAACAGCAGACCCACGGATTGGAAAGTGAGTTTTATTACACCGGTGGGCCTGACTGGAATATCTTCCAAAGAGTCAGAGCCAAGAGCTATGCTTAAAGAATACCTTTATACAGTAATTTCAGTATGCAAAAACCAATTCCCTCCTCCCTTTCTTTGGTGTCAGCAGTTTCTCTTCCTTGTGACAATTGTTGATAGTTCAAGGCAAGATAGATTGGGAACATTTGGGTACAGTTTGACCGCTATTAGAGAAAGAATTTGTTTACATCAGCATATCATATGTTTATGGAACATAGGCTTGATTAGTAAGGAACATTAACTAGGCCTGAGAGTTAAAGGAAAAAGACTTTGCAGACTCCCAGAATCTCATGGGCTATCTAGTCTGACCCCAAATAGTGATTCTTAGGTGACAGCATTCAGCAAACAGACATTAGAATTTACATGGCCACTACATATATATAATTCTCTTGGGTATGTTGCCATTTCCAGTGTGCTGATTGGCTGCTTAGGAAACTGGCCAACCAATCAAAGGTCAGTTGGGCAGCCAATCAACACACTGGGGGTGGAACCATGTTGAAGTTTCAGGCCTGTCTAAACATGGCCGCGGCAGAGGTGTGAGTAGCATGGGGTGTGTGTGATGTGTGTTTATAGTGTGCCTGGCAATGGGGGAATGGGAGGGGGTGTCAGCCTGATGGGGGAGGGGTGAGCCTGGTGACGGGGTGAGCCTGGCAGTGGCGAGGGGTGCAAGCTAGGGAGCAGTGGGGGCATGAGCCTGACAGGGGAGGGCTGAGCCTGGCAATGGGGGGGCATGACCATGGAGGGGGCAGCAAGACCCTAGCGGGGGCAGCAAAACCCTGGCAGGAGGCAGTGGGTGGGCACAAGCCTGACGGGGAAGGAGCGAGCCTGGTGATGGGGGTAATGGAGGGACAAGCCTGGCAACAGGGGGGCACAAGCTGGGGGGCAGCAGGGGGCATGAGCTTGACAGGAGAGGGGTGAGCATGGTGACAAGGGGTGGGGGGTGAGCCTGGTGGTGGGGGTGGTAGCAGGGTGGTGAGGAGGCGTGAGCCAGGTGTGGCAGGGGGCACGAACCTGGCAGTGGGGGTGCAACCCTGGTGGGGAGCAGCGAAACCCTGATGGGGAGCGGGGACATGACCCTGGCAGGAGAAGGGGCGAGCCTGGCAAGGGGGGGTGATGGGGATGATCCTGATGGGGGAGAGGCGACCCTGGCAGGGGGCCGCAAGCCTGGTGGGGGAGAGGCAAGCCTGGCAGCGGTGGGGGGAGTGTGAACATGTATGTTACACCGGGTATAGCTAGTTTAAATTCATATTTTTATAAAATTAATTTAACTCTATTTCAATATTTAGAATTTATTGTGCTATGGCTGGGTTTGTTGTTGTAATTTTGGAAGCCATCTGGCTTCTAAGGTGGGATATTAAACAAACGAACAGAATAAGTATTAACATAATCTCTGTTCTTAGAAAGTATCATCTCAAGCAAAGAAAATGGGGGCATTTCACTTAGAATTGCCCAAGCTTTCTTCATCCAGTTCAAGCAGTAGGTGGCTGCTATAGATTTTAGTATGGCTCAATCACAGAACCATTCCAGGAAGTACTCTAAAATAACAGATGGAGAAATCTGCCACATACTGAAAGCTTTTTTCCAAATGATCATTTTAAAGAATGGCAACTATGTCCATCAAATTTATAACAGAATTGTATCAGAGTTACAAACAGGTGACAACAACTTAATAAAAACACGTCCTTATTTATGTATGTATTTTTTTATAAACTACTACTGGAGCTATTCAAACATGTAACAACATTTCTATCAAAACAGAACGAACTGCAAGGATTATATCAAATCATTTCCAGTTGGATTTGTGTCCACACTAATCGGCTATTCAGTCTCAATCTCATTAACATACCAGTTTTAATTGGCATTTCATCCTTGCATTGTGTCTCCAAAATGAACAAGGTGTAATTATGTTAAAAAGAGCAGTTCAACCGTTTTAGTTTAATTCATGTCATTCATCCACATCAGAATGAGCACAGATGTTCTGTTGCGGAATACTGAGAGAGATGAGCGCCTTTGAAAATACACTTTTTTAGTTGAAAAACTTTTTTAAAAAGAAAGTTATTTAAGCGAAACATGCAACACTGTATTTTTTTTCCTTTGTTTCAGTTGCTATACAGCATTAACTTTCAAAAGCTGGTTCTGCTTAATTTGATTTTTCATTTTGAAATGAACAGCTGTGTTTAAGTTTAAAAGCTCTTTGTTTAAGCATACAAAGCCCCAGGAAAAGGTCTGAACAAAGCATCTTTCTGTAAACACTTGATTACCAGGAAATACAGTTTTCAAAGTAATCTATCAAGCTTTTTTTTTATTTTTTTTTGAGAAAAGAATCCTCTTTTTAAAAAAAGTACACACACACAAACACGTCCCACAAAAAAATCTACCAACATTTTGCTAACTGAACACATTCAGGGTAAATAACGAAATGTACATGAAGGGTTTTCCAATATGATACTTTCAAAATAATCACTCCCATCAATGCAAATGAGAACAGAAGGGAAAATGTGTAGGTTTCAGAAAGTTTCTGGGCCGCATCTGAAACTGACAAATGTTGAAAGCAATAATTTTATTGAGTAGTAAATGTACAAAATAGCCAAAATAATGCATTTTAGGTCCAGAATCAAGCCAGGAAACCTGATAATTTACATAAGAGTAGTTTTCAGTAGTACTTTTAACACTGCAGACCACCAGTAGGAAATGCAGCACTTTCCTATTAGTTAAGAATTTCTGCATTTCCTAAAGCCATAACAAAATGTGTATTACTCCTATTTATATAAACAGGAATTCACCTGTAAAATCTGCATAAAATTACAGTATATTTCTTTCATTTTCCTTTTCAAAACATGGGAGATGCTTTATGCAAAGACCATTTCCAAGGGTTCAGATTTTAATACATTTCAAGCAGAATTAAGTGATGCAGTATTCAGATTTACAATAGTGTGGGCTATGCAATCATAACAATGCACTTTAGATTTTTCACAGTGCACATTACTGGATCTGAAGGAATAATTGTTCAGAGGCTAAAGAACAAATTGTCTGAAAATCAATGAATCAACAGTCCGTGACAGCCACTTACTCATTGCAAATAATACTGATTAAAATGTTCAAGTACAGATCAACTTAAAAATTAGAGGCTTCAGGAACTTTTAAAATAACTGAGTAACAACAGAATACAGGGAAGTGATACAAAGGTTTCAACAGTTTTTTTATATATAAGAAAATAGTTTTGGCATAACATACCTTTTTTTAAAGTACGGTAACACAAGAAGCACACCACCTTTAATTATCAACCAGGAATTGATAAGATGAAGGCATTTGGGCATACATTTGAGAAAGTAACTTAGCCCAGAGTTTCATGTCTGGTATATAAATAGTTCAGTCAGTCTGACTGTACTGATATGCAATTACAGTACATACTACTCTACGGTGAACTCGCCACGGGTCAGCGTAAGAGGGGCGCTCCAAAAAAGCGATACAAAGACTCCCTGAAACAACATCTCAGGCTTGGCCAAATTGATCACCAACAGTGGTCTGCCCTGGCCTCACATCGGGAGGCATGGAGACGCACTATCCACAATGCTGCAGCCTTATTTGAGAACTCACGACGAACAAGTCTTGAAGAGAAACGACAACGCAGAAAGAATCACAACCCAAAAACATCACCCAAGGAGACCTTCTGCTGTGCTTTTTGCAACCGGACTTGTTTATCTCGGATTGGCCTTTTTAGTCATCAGCGCGCTTGCAGAAAGCGCGGGATGAGTCCTTCCTGAATCTTCGTTTGCGAAGAAAAGCCAGAGACATACACTCTAGCATGCTTTGCATACAACATTCCACTATGGTTCAGCACAATATTACCCAACGTGGCTCCCTCCAGATCCACTGTTCTACAGCCCCAATATAACCATTGGGGACCGCAACTTTAACATCATGGTTTGCACACTCATCCTGACTCCTTTCCTCCCCCGGTGAAACAGTGAGGATATTAACAGCTTTTGTTCAATTAATGGACATCACTTTTATGGGTCCCATAAGAGGCACATTTGATGCATACCCAGTATGGAGGTGTGTTGCTGTAATCACACAAAGGAAGGTGATATTGGTTTTTGTCTTCCTTCAAGATTAGATTCTACACATACAGGAATATAGGAAGCTGCCTTATACTTGGCCTAATCATTCACTAATTTGTCTAATCCTCTTCTGATAAAATCTAATTTGGTGGTCATCATAACATTATATGGCAGCAATTAGTTTCTTCTAACTGTGCTTCCTTTCATCTGTCCTCTCCAGCTTCACTTAACAACCCTGGCTTTTAATAACATTAGAAAAGTAGAAAATATTCTCTTTATCCACTTTTTCCACACTATCCATAATTTATTCATCTCTGTCAGCTCTACAGTATCCTTTTTAAGATGCAAAGACCAGAACTGTAGAGAGTATTTAAACTGTAACTCTGTTTAAACTGCAATAAATATTCTACAATGTTTGTAGTTTTTTTAACCTTCTGTAACACGGGGTCAACTATAGCCACACTTTAATAAGGTACAACACCAGGCAGAGTGAAATGTTCTATATTAACTTGGAAAAGATTTTTTTAAGTGGGCATTCAGTGTTTCCCTTTCACCCTACTAGATACACAAATATACCAACCATACCAAACCACATAACAAACTACAGTACATATATATATATATATATATGTGCACTATATAACAAACT
This sequence comes from Gambelia wislizenii, assembly GCA_030847615.1. Taxonomy (NCBI): domain Eukaryota; kingdom Metazoa; phylum Chordata; class Lepidosauria; order Squamata; family Crotaphytidae; genus Gambelia; species Gambelia wislizenii. The sequence goes on from JAUMIR010000012.1 coordinate 5,993,197, forward strand.
TCATAAAAACATCCAGAGCCAGCATGAAATGCAGCCATCATTGGTTTCATCATATTACTTCATCAGGCTAGATTCAGACCCCTGATTATAGGAGACCCACTGAAATTAGTGAGTTCCTTTAACCATGACCGACCTATGCTCTTTTGACTTTGACTATACTCTAACCATGACTACCTGGATCCAACAGAATAAGGTCATACAATAAAGTCAAGGCAGAGTAGAACCCAACAGACAAAACTGGAAATCTTAAGTAACAGCATATATAAAAACTTTCAATATATACAGTGTGTCACCAAAATGTATACACCCTTAACAGTTTATAGTTCTGGATTATTATTAATTTTTGCATTTTTTCCCCAAAAATGTATGCACCCTTAAAGAGTACAATAGTAGAGAAGCGTCACAAAATTACAAGAGAAACTTTAAGTGAGATTTGCAACTCTGTGTTTTGACAATGAGAGCAGTGCACTGCGGCGCAGGGATGACAATTTTAACACCTTATATTAAATACTAATTTAAGATGGAATTTTTAACTCTGATTAAATCATTACTTTTTTACTATAAATGCATTTACTTAGCTTTCAAATAATCACTATAGCTACTATTTTCTGTTAAAGGGTATATACTTTTGGGGGGGGGCACCTTGTATATGGTTTCAAACCAGCAATGGACAGCATCAATAGATGTATGAATGGAAATTTCCTATTCTTAAAAATCTACAAACTGTAAAAAGGTCAATGACAAAAAGCACTGAAAGAAATATGGGAATAAAGTTAAGTTCTAAAACCTAAAGGACATAGCCTAAAGTTCAACAGTAATATGCATGAGAAACAAACAGTGAGAAGGTTAGAAGTATTTAAAGAACAGTTAAGGTTACAAATCAAACTTCTGCGGTGTAAAATCGAAACAGCTGAAAGGGCAAGATAAATCAATGCAGCTAAATAGAGAGGTAAATAACATTGAGCAAGAATATGGTAAGAAATATAACAAAGAAGCAAGTAAGTTAGTGAAGTGGTTGAATTAAATGTGGCCCAAAAAGCTGAATTTTAAAACGACCCCATGATTTCTCAAATATTCAGGACAAAAATTTTATTCTACTAATGTATACCTTGATAAATAGCATTATATCAAATGCTGGGGAGAAGCAACCATGGAGTTCTGTGTCATTCCCTATCTGCAATCTTCCCAGAGACATATGGCTCCCACTACTGAAAATCAAATGCTGGATCACACGGACCTCTAGTATAATTGAGCAAGGCTCCTGCTGGCCTTAAAAAAAAATCATTAAAATCTCTGGACATACTTGAGGTTTACTCTGATTTTCTCCATAAATTGATATGCTAGTCAGCGGGATAAAAACAAGCAATGTGTTCGGATTTGACCAACAAGCAAAGTTGAAACTATAGTTGGATTATTATGAGAAAAGGAAATTTGTAATTTCCACATTTTCTCATGGTGCTTTGGATGGGGGCGGGGAATAGAGTGAGTTATCCAAATGCTCTTGAAGTGCCTAACATCCAATTAAAGAAAGTTCATCCTGAGGCATATCCCAAAAGACTTTGATAACTTATATCAGAAGGTAAGATACAAAGTGCCAAAACATTTTAGGGCAACAAAACAGCCTACAGGACACTTAATGTACTGAGTGTGACTGGCAGTCCTTATGCTAATTTGGGTAGGTACACATGTCTACCAAGATAATATATATATACAAGGCACAGGTTCCTACAAACTTCAAAAGAGAAAGAGTTAAACCTTTAATCTCCCACAGAAATCAGTGGAAGTTAAATATGCTTAAATATATAGATGCATTGATGCCATTCCTTTCCATTTCATGATCTTGCTAGGTATCCTTTCATGTCCACAGAGCAATCTATTTGCTTCACTCAACTACCTACCTTGTCCCTAAGTAGATTATTACACACATAAATATAGATAGGTTATGTGTCCAAAGGTTTTGGATGAATTATAGGTAAATATAAAAATGCTCTGTTTAGTTTGAAAGTGTGTTTCAATTGTTTGTTGCATGCTTATGTAGGAATCTTCTGGATCATAAACACAGAAAATTTACTTAAATCAGTTGTTTAAAATCAGTTCTTTTCTATCTTGCCTCACTCAACTATGAACCCAGTTACTAAACTGCACCAGTGAGGAAACAATGTGTTGGTGGAAGTTATCCTAAATACCAGGAAGACCTTAAGTACATCCTCAGAACAACCTTTGCCTTTCAGTTTTATGGAAACTTTCCTCTCTCAAAAACACAATAGCAGATAGGTCCTGGTTCTGGATGATACACACATTTTGGACGATTCTGAGAAAAACTTTTTGTAGTGCTTTTTCCATGAATACCAAGAAAGCCTTGACACTATGGCACTAACTGAAAATCTACAAGTCATTCCCTCCATGCATCTCCACCTGGCTTGTGGACTGAGCCAAAAACTGGTTTGGTGGACCCGATTCTACTACGGACTGCCTTTCCCTATTAGCTCCTTTTTAAAGAAAAGATGTAACACGGAGAACTGAATTGCTGCAGATACCAGCTTCCAAAAAGAATGCCGCATATAGAGTTTCTCTCACTCATAGGCTGTATGGGTCATTCCCAGCAATTACTGGGAAAATGCCTACACTGGTGTAAGAGAAAGTTGTGCTGGTGTAAGTCACCAGCCAAATTATGGCTGATGAAGATCTCGTGTTAATTTTTGACACATTGAGAATTGTTATGTGTATGCAGTGGCAAAGCCGTTCTCTTAAATTCTGGACAGCCGTGCTATCAAATAAAATTCTCTGGTTGTCTGACTACTAGTTTGTATGAACTGGTCTTTGATTAAGATGCAGTAAATGAATGGGATCTCCCCTCTGCAAAATGTAAGTGGAATTATACTTAAATATAGAAAAAATGCAGCATAAAAATGAAATATTGTGCTTACAGTCCATCTGGCTAGGGAGATGCTTTTCTTTTTAATCCTAAGGGGAAGTGTTAGTTTGGCAAGAGAAAAATTATCAGGAATAAATTAAATGCTGCAGGAGTGGAAATCTGTTTGCACAGCATGAGGTGGTGTTTCTTCAGAAAAATTCCATTTAGTTACAAGAAATCTACGATTTCTACCTTTTAGTATGGGGAAATGCATAGGGCTTTTTTGTTTGTTTGTCAGCCACTAAGTAATATGTGGAGAAGGATACAAAACCAACTGTTATTTTTATTATGTTCCTTATTGTGTCTTGATTGGTGAACTGAGATATGAGGAGAGCTACCAACCTAAATGTGTGGGGTTATTCTGAGGTGTGCATTGTTACATGTTTCTCCATAAAATCAAATGAAAATAATTGCAGAAGGAGTTATTCAGTATTTCCCTATGCAATGACCTGCCTTCAATGTGCCACCCCAGCTCACCACCACCAGGTGAACACCACCGCAGCCAATTAGTGGCCAGGGAACAGGAGCTCCTAGCTACCATACATATGCAGCTAAGGAAAAAGAAGAGTCATTGCCCACCTTATTTCCAGCATACACTGGAAACTGATTGTGGTTGGGGTGTGAGCTGCACTGTGCCAGTGGTGATGACCACACATAACCCAGCAGCCAGGCAGAAGTAGGCTTGCTGAAAGCTTTGTTCTGCCAGCATTCAACATCATGTGCTGTCTGTTTGTATTCAAGGGCCAGCTGACAGTATGCCCTCTTGAAGCAAACATTACACTCTATATAGCTCAGTGTATCCAACTCATTTAAAGATCTGGTGTGTGTGCAATATTAGCAATGAAGAAAGCAAGCAGTGCTTGAAAGCAATTGATATCTAAAGCACCAGCTACTTCCTACTTCAGGGCTATACTTCCAGCTTCCTTCAAGTTCTACCACAATGGACAATAAATAAAGAACACTGACCATGGTTAGACTCACCTAACTTAAACTTACACATAATTCTTCTGTGTACTTACCACCACATCACCCGAAACACACACAATCCCATCAATTTCGGAAGCTAAACAGGGTTAAGCCTGGCTGGTACTTAGATGGGACACCATGCAGGAATATCAGGGATCTCTAGGCAGAAAATAACATATCCTGAAACTCTGGAAAGCCCCTGTCATTAAGAGGTGACAATACCGGGCTACATAGACTAATGAACTGACTCAGTATAAAACAGCTTCTTCTCACAAAGTTGCATATAACCTACATGTAATTTCAATTTCTGATCACTTTCTGATTACCATAGATCTCCAGTTTTTAGAGTGGACTAGGTCACCTACCCACTAATGTTTTAATGTTTCTCTACTAAATCATGCTACTCTTCAAACACAGATGATTGCTGAAATGAGCAGTCAGTTAGTAGTCACATTATTAAGAGGCGTAAAAGACTTTTATATGGGGAAGACTGTCTCTTTTGCTTTACGTAGTAAGAAACTTAGAACAACATGAGAAACTATTTCAAAAAATAAGTTGAAACTTGTTGAGTCAATTTGCTGCATATCCTGCTCTCAATACATACCAATACTGTATATGTAAAATATTAGACTAAAATTGAATAATATACTTTCTTTGAAGATAGAATTTGTTTTAACTTGTATGTGCCAGAAATACTGAAAAAGTGATGAGAGAGAGCAGGCAAGACTGCCTTCAACAACATATTTTTCCAGTCAAGAGTGGGGACAACACTACATATCCTATACCTACTGATATCAACTTACAGCTTTGTCAATTCTACTCTGAATTACGAGGTACACAGTAAAAGTAAAGAGATTCCCAAGCATGATTTAGGGGGAAAAAATTCTCACCTTAACCACACATGTTCCAATTATTTATAACAGTTTTTAGAAGTTTATTCATAAATGGTTTCTCACTGATGTAAATGCTGTATTTTTTGCTAGCTTCCTCCTTAGTCAGTTTCATTTAACCTTTTGTTTCTTTTTTTCTTTTTCAATATGAGATTAAAAACTAAAATGAGGAAAAAATACATTTTAAAAACTAAATGGGGGAAAATAAAGTTCATCTCAAAAATCTAAGACATACAGCCAAGTGGTTATTTCCAATAGTTTATTAAATCCCTCTACTGTACAACTATATCCGTTTCAGTAGAATCTTAGAACACGTTCAACTATTTGTCCAGCACTGTGTTGTCCTACTGTCAGAGACTTCCTAGAGTCTCAGACAGCTTTTGTTTTCCACACATCCCACTTCTAATACTGGACTCAAATAAATCTTCCCTCTACTGAAGGGCAGTTCCTTATTTGAGGGATAAAGTGGGAGCACTGGCATGTTTGCTTATCTTAAACTCTCCTGTGACATGACTTAGGCAAATATAAGCAGGTGGCACAGCTAGGAACAAGTCTCCTAGATTCAAAAGGAGAAAAGAGTTTTCACTATAAGGTCACAGAGCTTCTAATGGTTGTTGCTTTGCACTGGAAATCATGGCACCTGAAAGTACTGCCACTGCCTGACAGAACACAAACACATCAAAGAAACTCTACACGTGTATTTCAGACAAACTATAAAGCAACTCTTTTACATAGTTCAGTGGCAAGACCACTAAAATATGTAGCCTGTTTATCAAGTAGAGAAACAATAATATAAAATCTCAGCTCCTGCGAAATGGCTCACTTTTTAGGCGTATGCTATCTTAAGAACACGTTCAAGAGTCTCAAGAGAGAAAAGAGGGGGAAGGACACATTCTCTTGTTTTCAAAGTTATCTATCCACAACACTCACAGCTGAATTGAGTTTCATAGATAAAACACTGGATACTTATCTGAAGACCACTTATTTCCTTTCCATTGTTAGAATTGCCAGAAAAGCTGCATATCGAAAGAGAATTTACCAATAACATGTATCAAGGTCATCCAATACAATATATATTAAAAGAAGGATGGCAGTTTACCTTTCAAAACTAAGGGACTAAACCTCCAAATGCCTGAGCCTAGCCCTCTGAATATCCAAAGGACATAGCTGCGAAGAATTACAAGCTAGGATATTTCAGCAGGGAAGGAAAGAACGTCAAGATTTGGGTGAAAGTAATGCTATAAATTACAGGATAAGGATAGGTTGCTTACCTGTAACTGTAGTTCTTCAAGTTGTCATTTCTGAACTCACACAAGTGGGGTTATCTGTGCCTGTGCATTGCATCGGTCGGAACCTTCTAGAGCTGTTATGTAAGGGTTTTGGCAGTAGCCCCTCCTCCACTGGTCCATATGACCAAGACTGTTCCCACTCAATCTCTTAGCACCTTGAATGCTGAAGCAGCAGCTAAGGAGCTAGGGAGAGCAGGACACATAGAGGGGAGGAAGGACGAGTGTTGTGTGACTTCACAGGTGACCACTCAAAGAACGACGGTTACAGTCCAAAGTCAAGCTGAACACTGGAACCCAGAACAAAGCCAAATCATAATCTAAAAGAGTCAAGTCAAAACACAGTCCAAAAAGAAGTCAGAAACCAGTCAAAATAAAACAAACATGGAAGTGACCAGCTCACTAACAGTTCCTTCGATGCTGCTGCAGTGCCAGACGCAACGGAACTGAGGGACTGAATGGGAACCACGATGGTCACATGGACCAGTGGAGGAGGGCCTACCACCATAACACTTAAATAACAGCTCTAGAAGGTTCCAAACGATGCAATACACAGGCAAAAATAACCCCATTTGTGAGAGTCATAGACAGCACGAAGAAGAACTAATAAATCAATACTTTTGAAGCAAGAATGCGGGTACTGCATCCCAGTCTCAAACACTTGGCATTATATATTATGTTCCAGGAGTGCATTATTCAGATTGCAGTATTATGTTACAATATCCAAAATAATTGTTCAGAAGCAGCAACTCTAATGCGTTAGTCAACCTTTGCTTTAACTATATTAGTCGTCAACACCGAATGGTTGCTGCAAGAAAGTAGGGACCATTCTAGTAAATCCCATACTATGAATGGGAATATGAAAACACAAATAAATGTGTTTTAAAAGAAATTCTCTGCCATACCCTTTTCAGAGAATGAAAGCCACACCTTTTTCTCATCTAGAGTGAATGAGGGCCTCTCTTAAACATTAGATATGCATGTACAAAAAAAGGGAAAAATTGTAAGCAACATACTCGTAGAAAAAAACACTTTTAAGCAGGAATCAGGTATGGTAAAGTGCACTCCTAATAAAGGTCAATTAAGTGTGTTACAAAATGGGATCAACTGGCTGTTTACAATCAATAGATTCCCTTGGTTTTGTGTTCCTTCAACTAGCAAATCAATCAAGCACCTAACTCTGTTCCCACAGAGGAAGCAAATCTGTTTGCAATTCAGGAGCAAACAAAAACCTACAAGCATAGCCTGAGAATGAAGCAGTACCTCTTTGTTTCCATAGTCAGGGCAATTAATGTAGGGCCGAGTAGCAAGCACAGCAGTCACATTCCATTAAAAGGTGAATTTACCACATCTTTATGAAGCTACAACAAAACAGCTTTGAGCACAAACAGGAACATATGGAGCACTACTTCCAGAGTTATCACCAATCAGCTCTGTAGAGGCTGTCACACATGTTGCAAAACTGGATGGAAGTTCCCATTCCAAGTGCCACTTTGATGCATGTACCTGTGTCTAAAATATGTAAGTTTAGAGCATTCATCTTAACGGTGTGGAGAAAGAAATAACAGAACAGACCATGGCATAATAGATTAAATTTAATAAAATTAACTGAAATTCCACTCTTCCAATTTAACCATGGGTGATGGCCAAATAGATAGATCTTACATTATGGAAATACAGTATACCATTCACTGAAATTCACCAGTGGCATTCTCAAACCACAGAGACTGTTGCCAAAGCTATCAAGGATATTTGAACTGGGTGGGACAGTTTGGGAGCAAGCAACACCCAGTTGCTACATCCCCACTCCCACTAAAGCGCAACCAAATTAATCTTCTGTATCTCCCTCTGCCCTGTATAACTATGACAGCTTCTATAAATCTCAAGCTTCTCCCCCCCCACACACACACACATTTTGAAAGCATTGTCTTCCTATGGCACACTGGCAATACAAGGACTCCCTGAAACAACATCTCAGGTTTGGCCAAATTGATCACCAACAATGGTCCGCCCTGGTCTCACATCAGGAGGCATGGAGACGCACTATCCACAATGCTGCAGCCTTATTTGAGAACTCAAGCCGAACAAGTCTTGAAGAGAAATGACAACGCAGAAAGAATCACAACCCGGAAACATCACCCAAGGAGACCTTCTGCTGTGCTTTCTGCAACCGGACTTGTTTATCTCGGATTGGCCTTTTTAGTCATCAGCGCGCTTGCAGAAAGGGATGAGGCCTTCCTGAATCTTCGTTTTTGCGAAGAAAAGCCAGAGAGCGCAATTAATTGCCAGCTGCTTCTACACCAAATACACATCTTTTGCTCTTTCATAACTCCTCATCACTATGCCACACACACACACACACACACACACACACACAAAGTTACCCTAAACTTGTTACTTGCCCCTAGGATCACTTGAACAACTTTAGGCAACTCATCAGTGAGCTAAATGTGATGCTAAAAACCTTCTTCCCAGACCCATTTGAACAAAAAGAACAAAAAATATCTGCAATTCAGAACAGAGAAAAAGTACTTGCCAGGCAGAGAGATTAAAGAGCAAACTCCTGCTGCTATAGTGTAATCTGTGATTGAGATTTGTGCAGGGAAGGGATGCATTAACTCAGAAGACTTTTTGGCTCCTATGAGATAGGGAAATGCATAAGCAGTGGGACACCAAAGCAAACGAATAGCTGTTCTGAACTGGTAAACCAGAAACATGCGATCAGTATTTGGAAGAAAAGACTGGGAAGGTAACACTGCAGGATGTTTTATTTTTTAAGTAGTGCATGACTGACTCCAGGTTTAAAAATATAATAATCAAAGCTACTATTGACCTGACCCATAGAACAAGAAAGGCTACCATGAACAAAGACAGGGAAAATAAAAACTTTTTTTTAAGGTTAAATTTGATTTTTCTTTGATTGCAAATATGAAAACACCAAATTTTCTCTAGACTCTCATTTAATATAATAGCTAAAAAGAAATCTCATCACAAACATGCTAACCAAACCTATACTTTGTAACTGTGTGCCTTCAAGTCATTTTCAACTTAAGGTTAACCCCAGGAGAACCTGTCATGGGGTTTTCTTGGCAAGATTTGTTCAGAGGAAACTTGTCTTCACTTTCCTTTAAAGCTGAGAGAGTGTGACTTGACCAAGGTACCCTGTGGGTTTCCAAGGCCAAGCAGGGATTTGAACCCTGGTCTCCCATTGTCCTAGTCCAACACTCAAACCACTATACCACGTTGGCTCTCCAGGATAGCAAGAGCAAATTCTGCTGATAATAATGGAAGCTTCTGAACTACCCATCCAGTACAGGTTTGCAGAGTCCTCGTGTAACAGACACTGGCTTAAAGAATGATATTGGCTTTGGCATTACAATATCTCACTTTTTGGATCAATTATACTATAGCAATGCTACAAAAGCTACTGAACAATCACAGAGAAAAGTGTTTGCCCACAGGGAGCTAGATGATCCAATCTCATTGCTATTGTGTTTGAAAAGTCTCATTCCACCTAGGGTTGCATCTTTCTCTACAGGAAACATTTATAACAAATGCAGAATTTAAAGAACAATAGCTTCAATGGACCCCCTGTCCATGTCCCTTTTACTGTCAAAATCTTTAACTTAAAATAATATTCTCTATATTATGTTAACACTGATATCTTGAGCACATATACCATCTACAAGCAGGGGGACCAAACAATAAAACTGTAGTCTCTTTGTTTTGAATATCCAAATGCTCTGGCATGAAAGATTTCTTACTCCAAAGGAACAGGAGAAACTACTAGCTCTAATTATAAAGTCACTCAGAAATATGACTCAGTGTTTCAACTCAACTATTGTCCAATGACCCAGCTATTCTAACAGTCCCTTTTAAGCAACTAATAATACAAGTGCCCCAGGAGGAGGGGAAAGTCTGTGGGATACCTAAGACAACAATGTGCTTATTCTGAGGACTGGAGAACGTTACAATAGCTTCTCAGTTTTAGGTAAGAGAATGAGTTCCATTGTTATACACATGGAACACATAACTGCAGTATAAGCTCCTTGTACCAAAGAAAATAAAATAGAAATAACATAAAATAAAAATCCTAGTGTTCAATTTCATTTTTAGACACACATCTCACTTCATCAAGGGCACCAAGACCCTTGCATTCTAACTACTGTACTTTTGCAAACAAAACTTGTCACCTTTCTGAACACCTTACCAACTGCTAGGGCTAAAGATACAGCACCTGAAAATATCATTGTTCACCATCAAAACCTGTTTGGTTTTAAAACCTGTTTGCTGTTAGAATTTATAAAACAAGGTTTTGCCATGTGTGATGCTATATTTGAAGCCAGCTATGCCAGAACTGGGTTGTCAGACTCAGAATCCAAATCTGATACACTGAGAGAGTGCTCCTTCTTATAGAGCACCCAGACTATATATATTTCTTACATTGTAACAAATAATGTAATAGGCCAGGCTCAAACTGACACCAAGTCTATACTACACCATAAGCTACGGGGTAGAAAAGAAAGTGGGAAGAGACTGCATTACATAAGAAAGAGTACACAAACTGTGAAGTTGAAGGCTTTCACGGCCGGCATCCATAGACTTTCCTTGGGGTTTTTTCTGGGCTGTGAGGCCGTGTTCTGGAAGAGTTTCTTTCTGACATTTCACCTGCATCTCTGGCATCTTCAGAGAAATGCCAGCCACAGATGCAGGCAAAACGCCAGAAAGGAACTTTTCCAGAACACAGCCTCACAGCCCAGGAAAAAAACAAGGAAAATCTAAGTATACAAACTTCTCTGCACCACAGCATTCTTGTACTACATATATTAAATTAATCCTTATTTGGGTTATGTACTCATAGTATTTTAAAAGCTCTAATTCATTACTGACTCTACAGTCAGTATATTTGAGGTATCTGGTATCATAGACTTTAAAAATCTAGAAGGGGGTGGTTTCTTCCCTCTTGCTCACTTGTCTCAATCTACTCTTTTGGAATTCTAAACAACATTTCTTCTCTCTTGTCCTCTACTAAAGTGGGGTGCTTGTTAAATATTTCAAAACTTTAATCATTTTCTCCATAATCTTCTTTTCTCTAAGCTAATGATACATTCCCTCTACATTTCCTCACAGGGATTCTTTTTAGACCTTTTGCCATCTCTGCAGCCAATTGATTTATCTACCTGTTTATCCTTCAGGATATAAAAAGCAGACATTTCAATGCATAGTGAGCATCAGTTGAATGTAGAGCTCTGCAATGAACAGGATATTCTGCTCCTCAACTTTTTATTATCAGCTATATTAAAAACTGTTTAAAGGTAACACAGTCTGTAGAATTTACAGCTAAAAATTATGAAAAGGCAATAAAACTAGCAGAGCATAGAAATTAGGGAGTCTTAAACAGCCTTCTGTTTCTTTTCTGTAGACATATACAGAAGTTGGACTGACTTTAAATGAAAGGAAATTTAAGTACATACCTGCGTCTCAAAAAACAATAGAACACTCATTCACTCCACTTATGCTTCCATTCTGAAATGTATTTATAACACAATGGTCTCAGATATTCATAATTTTTCTATAAATTGCCCTCAGCTATCTCTTTTCTCAGAGTCACTTGATTCTTTCCATCCCAGCCATGCCTGTTTTAATTCACCAACCATTTCTGTTTTATATCCTCTGCCTTTCTTCCATATTTGCATCCTTACACCCAACCTCTTCTCTTTCCGTACATGTCATGATAACAAAATGGATATATGATTATACTGCTAAATTATATGGATCACTCCTGCTGGCACTATCAAAATAATTCTGTTTGGATGAAGAAAAACCCCAGTCTTAAGTAGATAAGTTGAAAATACTGCCCTTTTGAGCTTTGAGATAAAGATCAATCCTTCTCCCCCACTTTTCCATATATATTTCCTGAGAGCAGTGACTCTAGATTTTCTCTTCTTGTTGCAGCTCAAGCCTATCAGCCAACAAAGAAAAGGGCAATTCTGCTCACAGGTCTTCTTGTTACTGCTAAAAAGGAAATATACAGGACCAGGATATGCTTTTAAATTGTTCAGGGAAACAAAAACAAAACTGAGTTAAAGCCACCAATTAGGAAAGGGATAAACATAAAGCAAATTGGCCATTCAATTACTCACAAGACCAGGGTGTTGGTTTTCCAAGCCTTAAAAGATTCTAGGCAATGGGAAAGAGAAATTTTGCTGAGAAGATCAACAAGATCCAAAGACATTGGCCATACATTTGTAAAAAAGAGAAGCACTGTTTGATTTTGTCATAGCAATTCCTACTACAGTCAACAAAAATGAATAGGTGGCTTCATGCAAGTTTCATCATGTATGCATCAACTGTTTCCCTAATTGCAGCTGCCACACGGAACAACTGAAACAATTGACTGTACCCCCAAAGTTGACCCCAATACATGCACATGGTCATGGGAACAATAAAACAGAATGACATGGAGGCCAAATCTATGTAACACATAGAAGGCAAGGCAAAGGAAACAATCAGTGTATCCATTCAAACCCTAGGAGCCTATTGTGGCCTGATCTGGCAACTCTTACCTAAAGAAAACAGCAGTTTATGGATCCAAGTACCTAATTTATCCGCATACCTATAATCTGCTGTGTCAAGGCTTTAATTGTTCCTGTCTGTAAACTTATTTGCAAAATGAAATACAGTGGACCCACCGCATCTGTGGGCTCTGGATCCGCAAATTTAATCAACCGAGATTCAAAAGATTGGAAAAAAATACAGGAGATAAGCTAGCACCCTCACTCACATACAAAGGGAGAAGAAAAGAACCCAAATTGTCCTTGCCCTGTGATCCTCCCACTCACCTCCACAGCCTGGCCAAGCTCCAGGTCGAAGCTCACCATGCACATGGAGTGCCAACCAGGGGAGAAGCAGTCCCAGGGCAGCAGTAGAGGTGGCAGCAAACCTCCAGGGAGCCCACCAACCATCCAATTCCTAGCAGCTTCCACAAGGGCATGGTGATTGACAGCAGCGCTCCTATCATTCATAAACAAACAAGCAGGAGCACTGCCACCGCTACCAATCGCCATATCCCTGTGGAAGTTGCTCAAAGCCAGACCAGGTGGCTGGCAGTCTCCGTGAAGGCTGGGGAGCTTGAAGAATGAGCACGAGGCTTGCCACCACCTCCTCTGCTGCCCTACACCATTTTATAAATAAGATATTTTAGCATCTATGTTTTTTGGTATCCATGTGGGGTCCTGGAACCAAACCTCCGCAGATACTGAGGGCCCACTGTAACAAAATGTTATATCAAAGACCAACATCTAGCAGAGCAGGACAGCAATGTCTTCTTCCAAGTCAAGCAGTATTAAGGTGCATCTGTCAGGATCAGTCCTGGTCGCGACCTTCTCCTGCCAAATGCAGTTCTTTGGTATCACTGTATGGCTAATTGTATCTGCATTCCTCTGTGCTTGTTAACAAATAGGTAGTCTAACTGGAGAAAGGGAGTATGTGTGCTATGTCTGTAACTGTCTGATAAGACCGACACCTGGACTCAGCTCTGAGCAAAGTAGGCTGAGCTCGGGTACTGTGGGAACTAGGAGTGGGGATGATTGATAGCCAACAACTTTATAGATTCTGTAGATTGTAAAATGCTTTTAGTATACTGTTTGTTAGTTTGGTTTCATTCTTAGCACCCAACTTGTAGGGTTAGTTCTTTGGATTACTGTGACAATAATGTTTTCTGTTTTTAACTTTGAAACTGCTGGTCACTCACTGAGTCTGAAGAAACCAGTACACAACAGCATCTCATTGTAAATTAGAATCTACACATACATGCAATGGGTTTATTGTTTTTTTCCATGAAGCAGGCCTGAGAGTCAGGGAGAGTCAAATGGGCAGCAAAAGAGCATAGGATTTTGCTGAAGACATAGCAGTTTTAAATCCATAGTCAGGTGCAAAATTCACAGAGAAAACCTTGCTTAAGCCACCCTCTCTGAGCCTAACCTATCCCACAGGGCTACTGTATTGATAAAATGAAAATACCAACACAATTTGGTCACTAGACAGTGATAAAGGAAAAAGAAATACATAGGCTTGCACTAGTATGCCATGGGAAGATTTCATGAACTTGTGCTTGTAAGATTTTGTCACCTGATGACTTAGAAATATAATAATCTTTGAGCCCAAATATATATAAAAAAGAAAAGGGTAGCCTCTTGAAACAACAAGGACTCCGAACAGACAATTTTATACATGGTAACTGAGAAATAATGTTCCATTAAAGAAAAACTCTTCACCAAAACCTCATTTTTAAAGTAGAGAGAGAATCACACATCCAAAACATTCCATTAAAGCAGCATTCCTTCTGAAGAGTGGTGTATAACGAACAGCATGCTATCAGACCACAATGAATGCTTGTCTTTAAAATCACATATAGCATGTGAATCATCATGTTGCCAAATTTAAAACTTAGTTGCTGTATTGCACTCTCTCCTTCTCGCCTTCTTTCTGACTCTATATTACACATTTCATTGTTCAATAAAAACATCAGGACCATAATATACCCTATTCCTTGTCAAACAAGACATGAAACAGTCATAACGACATGCAAAGGGACAAGATGGATACAGTTCCAAAAGTGAGTACCTAAGAAAAGTAGTCTACGATTGAGTACAAAACACTGACAATGTTTTAAAAGGCTAAAAACATTTAAGCCTCTCTAGGATTTGTGTATTATACAAATCACATTTGAGAGGAAAGAGGAAAACGCCCATTGGCCAGAGGCCTAAGTTAAAACCAAACTCTAAGACCCAGGGTACAAAGGAAGTAGCAAGTCCCATTCCCAACAGTGTGACAAAGAAGTGCTTAACCGTGATTGGGGAACAACCACCACATCTGCACAATGATAATGAAATAAAGGAAAGCTGTGGAATAAGAAAAACAATTGGAAGCATTCCAGTTTGGCAGAAAATGAAGAAGGTTAGGCAAAACTCAGGAGAGATAGCATGATGTAGTGATTTGAGTGTTGGACTACAATGCTGGAGAAGCAGGGTTTGAATCCCCCGCTCAGCCATGGAATCCCACTGGGTGACCTTGGGCAGTCACATTCTCTCAGCCTCACAGGAAGGCAAAGGGAAGCCCCCTCTGAATAAATCTTGCCAAGAAAACTCCATGATAGGTTCATTTCAGGGTCACTGTAAGTCAGAAACCACTTGAACGCATACAATAACAACAGGCAAGACTCACATTAAAAAAAAAAGAAATCAACATCTGCTCAAATATACAGTAATACCATATTAGAATGATTGAAATCATCTGAAGTTATTATGTACAAAGTGCAACCACAAAGTTTCTTAACACTATTTTCCCAAGTACCAAAGACACGAAGTGGTGTTTCCTAGCTAAGTATTGTACCTTTCAGTGTGCTGTACACCAAGGCTAGGAAAGGGTTATCCTGAAAAGCCATCTGAAAGACAACAGATTTGAGAATGCCACAAAACACCAACCAGTTGACTAGACAGAGCTGAGCAAGGACATTACTTTAGAAACTATGCTGAACACCAAAATTTGTTTGTTCATGCCATGGTGGAACTTCAGTACACTTATTGTAGCATTTTTACCTGGTTTTTACCTGGTTTACCTGATAGTTTTATATAAAACTATATATAAACTATACATCATGATAGTTTATATAAAACTATCACTACAATTAAGTCTCTCTTAAACACACAGTCTGCTTTAAAAATTCCCTTAAGCGGTAATATATCAGTAATCTTCAACAAACATCAATGAACTGTTAGCCTTTGCCTCTGGTTGCAATACACACTTATATGTCCCTGTTCATTGAAGTACAACTGGGTGCTGCCTGTCTAATACCACATCACAAAAGGAAAAATGAACTAAATGGAACACCAGATCCTCCAAAACAGTATTCAGAACTGAATTCAACTACTTTCATAACACAGCTAAACAATCTGACTTTTATTTTACTGGAATTAGTATAGGTATGTTTGGTTCAGGTTTAAGAAATTAGTGCCTGGGGCATCAAACAAAATCCAAACAACCAATAAACAGATATCTGAAAACTATGACTGGGCTAGGATGGAGGTATGAACAACCTTACTTAAATCTGACCTGGATCTAGGATTGGATCCAGAGAACATTCAACCTAGCACTTTTAACTTAAGCTAGTACAGTTGCCCCTCCACATTCGCAGCTTTAAGATTCGTGGTTTTGACTATTTGCGGTTTTGGGAGCCGCCCCCCCCCGCCATCCAAAAAACTGCAACGGGGTCGCTGCTCCTGGGGTGGGCGGGAGGGGGGGAGGAAGCAGCAACGAGGCTTGGGTAGCCCCGTCGCTGCTCCTGGGGGGGGGAGAAGAAGCGGGGGTTGTGGGAGGGTGGTGGCGTGATTTATTTGCGGTTTTTTCACATTCGCGGGGGTCTCACGCCCCTAACCTCTGCGAATGTGGAGGGACAACTGTACAGTTGTCCCTCTATATCCACAGATTTAAGTATTCACAGCTTGAAAATATTCTTTAAAAAATAATAATCCAAAAAGCAAACCTTGATTTTGCCATTTTATATCAGGGACACAATTTTGCTATGCCATTGCATAATGGGACTTCAGTATTCACAGATTTTGGTACCCACGGGGAGGTCCTGAAACTAAACCCCAGCGAATATAAAGGGACAACTGTACTTTTAACTCAAATCTGACACGGCTGTAGAATTGGACCTGGGGGCCGTTTACACGATGAAAATGTCCTGGGAAGAATTCGTGTCGATCCCTGGCAGTTTACACGTACATCGGGTCGGGTACGTGATTTTCGGAAGGGGGGCCACCTTTTATCCCTCAACCTGCGGGACTTCCAGTCCTGCAGGTTGTGCCGGTTTTTAAAAAAGTCACTGGAGGATTCGGAAAATCGGAAATGTAAACAGCGTGGGACAAAAAGTCTCGGTACTGGGATGACTGGAAATGGTGACTGGGGGCGGGCTTAGAGCTCAGGGACCAGAAAAGGAGGGGTCGGTCACCCGTTCAACAGATCTAGCCTCACCAGCCGAAAACAAAGGCATCCCTTCCAGCTGCACGAAGGTTGATGTGTGTGTGTGCGCGCACGCGCGCATGTACTCAATTACCTTTTTAAATGGATTTCTACACTGCAAACCCTTCAGCTTTACCTTTTCCTCAACTGCATGTTACAGAGAGATCGTAGTAGCTTGGTCACCTCCCTGGCACATTAAAATATTCAAGCCTCTGAGCAAATTAGCACCCTTTAATTCCTCCTCTCTGTGTTTGTGTCTTTCAAAACGCCTGCCTACAGCCATCTCTGCAGCCAGCTGTAGGGGTTAATATTTTAAAAAGGCAAGAGGAAAACCAAGCGCTTGATTTCAAAAGGAAAGCACTCAGCTGGCTTTAAAAGCACTCTGCTTGATTTCAAAAGGAAAGCCCTGCGTCTGAGCGAAAGATCTATCAGGATCTTTCAAAATGCTTTCTGCCTCTTCTGAAGGGGTTAAAATGTTCAAGAAGCAAAGGGGGAATAATAAACCTCTGCCCCCCTCTCTCCCCCCCCCAGCCAGCCAATAGCATGGCGCGGAACTCTAAAGGAAGTGCGTCACCGAGGTTGTGAAAACACGAGTAATCGCATCTTTGATTGACAGCCAAAAAAAAAAAAAATTTAAAACCTAAACAAAACCGGAACTATGGATGTGTAAATATCAGTCACGAGACCACACGGGATATCCAGATCAGAGACATAAATCGTATAAACAGCGAGGGACGGATTCGTGATCATTTTGTCACGGTAGGCAACGCGACAATTTCTGTCGTGTAACTGGCACCCTGGAGAATATTTAAACTAGTACTTTTAACTTCAGCAGCAAGCAAATGTTACTGTTCCACTGATCATCAAATGGGGTTGGGGTCCCAAGTGTTCATAACTATGACTTTTTTAGATACAGTTGGACCCCTATATCTGCTGGGGTTTAGTTTCCTTACTTACCGTGGATACCGGAAACCGCAGGTAACAGCAAACCCCATTAAACTAATGGGACTTCTGATTAAAAATACCATAGAGTTTTGTTAGAGCGCCTAGAAAATGTCTAGAGAGGATGCCTCTCTAGGCATTTTCTAGGAAGACCCTATCGTATGTGTTCTGTTTGGGTCCCACGGTAACTGAAATCGTGGATATTGGTTCCACGGATACTGGGGTCTGATTGTACTTGCTCAGGATGTAAGACCAAGCCACTGTCCCAATGGCAAAATACTGTAAACATATTACTACAGAAGTTATGCTAAAGGGACCCCCTGCAAGCCTCTAAAAATATGTAAGAAGACTACTGGTTGTGCTTGATGTCTAACTTCTGTGTGTGTGTGCAAGCATGAAAAGTATGAGGAATGCTTTTAACATATTTTGTTCAAAAATTATTTTCCCCATTCTGTGTGTTATTAACTCCAGATTGTATCTGATGTTCCATCACAGGGGACATACTTTGGTTTTATTGTTATACAGATATTTCAAAATCCTTGACTGAACGAGAAAAGACCTCTCTGTAGTTTATTTTTTCTAGCAAGGATTTGATTTTTCTGTTTCCTCAACAAAAGGGAAAACTTCCTATTGTACCCATTTCCAGCTCTTTTAACAATGAAACTTACATAAAGAACTATGAATATGTAAATAATGTTTTTAATTATTAATAAAAATGTGTGAGTACATAGCAAGGCAATAAAATGATGATGATACATGTGGGTTATTGAACTCTGACTAGTCATCCAGACTAAATTTGAAATGCCAAATCCCAAAACAATGCAGGGGGAAACCTACAATCTTCCCAAAATAGATGCCAGGAGAAATGTATTTACAACATGAATTTACATATGTTCCAACTACTTCTGTTTAAAAAAAAAAGAGAGAGATTTTGCCTTGGGGTAGGAGAGGAAGATGCTGGGGTGCCTTTTTGAAAACTTGTTAGTGGACATATTCTTTACATTTTTGATGTTCTTCAAGTTCAATGCTTTCGGCTTTAAATACCCACTGATTAGTTCTCAAGGGTAGATATTTCAGAAGGGAAGGAGAGGGAAGTGGATACCATCATGAAATTAAGCACTGACTTTAAACAAAAAGAGAGGACAAGGGAGAAAATGCCACATTGGTTACTTCCCATGAAGGTGCATTTGGGGGTTGGTTGAGAGGAGGAATCCATTACTGTTGGGATGCTTCCATTTCACAGTTCACAGTGATCATCTTTTTATAGAAAAAACAGTCTCTGTAGCAGAGATAGACAACAATCTCTCCAGAGTCTGCTGTTAGCTCTCTCTGCTGCACCCTGTAGGCTACTTCAGCTCTTTACAGCATAAATCTATTTAACTGCATGTCCCAGCATCCTGACACCGCTCTATATTTATACTTAAAGAGCTGCATTTACACACATTGTACCATACCAAATTTGAGATACAAATACTGATACTTGACAAGACCCAGTGAGTTTGTGAAAAGTCAGCTAGGTTTTCTTGTGATGGACAGTAAGTCAGGGTGATTAGACCTGCTTGAATTGCTCCACACACATTCTGATATTTCACAGCAACATGTTTGGTTCTTGATTTAACTCCTTCAGCTGTTGCCATTTGAATACAGGCTTGAGAATCCTCAAAAATCTCACTAGGTTCCTGTATAGGTATTCCTAGATCAATAAGCAATTGATTGATCATGCTACTCTACACTTCTACCTGAAAAATGAGCCCTCAAGGGAGATGAAAGATTAAAACAACCCAGAAGCATTATCATACAAATGCCAAAAAACAGCAACAAATCAGTACAGTTGGCCCTTCGTATCTAGATTCTGCATCCATGGATTCAACCACTCACAGCTTGAAAATATCCCCCCACTCAAAAAAATCTAAAAAGCAAACCTTGATTTTGCCATTTTATATAAGGGACACCATTTTACTATGCCACTGTATATAATGGGATTGGTGCATCCATGGATTTTGGAATTTGGGGGGTCCTGGAACCAAACCCCAGTGGATGCCAAGGGCCCACTGTATAGAGCAACCACAATGAAAAACACATTTCAACAAGATGCCTTTTCATTGCCTTCTAGTGATAATAATGCCATCAACAGGAAAGATAATCAAATATTCCTCCTACTGCAGTAACTTCAAAAGTCTGGGTGACACCATAGAGTGCTAGTCAGAAGTCCCAGCACTCCGCATTTCCCTGGGCAACTAAACATACAATGAGGTGGGAAAAGAAAGCTGGATATGCTGATCCAGCACTGCACTTTTGCTCCTTTGGCTCAAGAAACTAAAGCCAAAATCACATCAAAGCTCTGAGATTTGCATGTGTATCAGAGTAACTGAATAGTACTTTCACACAGCATGAGCTTTTATGGCACTCACCTGAAGAAAAAAGGTTTTCCATCACTGGCATAAAAGAATCACAGAGCTGTCTCCACAAGCACAAGATTTCTTTCCTAGAAAAATCCTATCATACAATCTCTTCTTCTCTGGACAAATGTACAGAACCCTTTCAGCCATGGTTTGATTATGCAAACCACAGAGGTTGGCTCCAAACTATACAGTGGGCAAACCACAGACTTGTTCCAAGACTGATATGCCAGCAAAGAAGTGGTTACAAAGAAGATGCTGGCTAGCATCAAGGTATAAGCCAGTTAAATATTTCAGACTGAGTTTGAAACCACCAAATAAAAATAAATAAATGACCACACACTGTATATTTAAAGAATATTCAGAAATGTCAGACAGCCACTGTGATGTAGTGATCAGAATACTAAATTGGCATTTAAGAGGTCCAAGTCCTAATCCCCACTGAACAATCAAACTCTCCGGGGTAGACCTTGAGTCTGCCACTCTTTCTCAGTTTGACCTACCTCACCAAGATGTTGTGAGAATAAAGTAAACAGGAAGAAAGCCAATTACACTATTTTGAGCTCACTGGAAGAAAGGCAGGATAGAAATGTAACCAATAAACAGGTAATGAATAATAATGATGCAGTTTTTTAAAAAAAAAAATCTCTCAAAGAAGATAAGAGTTGCAAGTAAGAATAGAATCATAGAATCAAAGAATTGTAGAGTTGGAAGAGACCACGAGGGCCATCCAGTCCAACCCCCTGCCACTCAGGAATCACAATCAAAGCATCCCCGACAGATGGCCATCCAGCCTTTGTTTAAAGACCTCCAAGGAAGGAGACCCCACCACGCTCCGAGGGAGGGCGTTCCACTGCCGAACAGCTCTTACTGTCAAAAAGTTCCTCCTAATGTTGAGGTGGAATCTCTGTTCCTGGAGCTTGCATCCATTGCTCCATGTTCCAGTCTCTGGAGCAGCAGAAAACAAGCCTGCTCTATCCTCAACGTGACACCACTTCAAATACTTAAAAAGGGCTATCATATCGCCTCTTAACTGTCTTTTTTCCAGGCTAAACATACCCAGCTCCCTAAGTCTCTCCTCATAAGGCATCGTTTCCAGACCTTTCACCATTTTAGTTGCCCTTCTCTGGACATGCTCCAATTTGTCAATATCCTTTTTGAATTGTGGTGCCCAGAACTGGACACAGTATTCTAGGTGAGGTCTGACCAAGGCAGAATAGAGCGGCACTGACAACATGTCCTCCATAGCACCAGCCCAGAACCTGAAAGAGGAAAATGTGAAGAAATGAAACACTTTCTCTCTGCACATGTCTTGAAGAAATAAATGCATGGCAATCCAAAAACTGCTTCATTTTCCAGGAAGGAATACCTGTGCATTAATGTTAAGCTTATGCAAAAGACTGTACAACTAGATCAATCCGAAGTACAGTTTGATGCAAGAGAGAAACATAGCATACATAGCCACGTGATACTCTTCTGGAATGACAATGAAATAGAAAGGACATCTGAAGGGCTCCAAGAGGCTGATACAACATGGATCCCTGAGTGTAGGAAGAAACCACCACCAGGGCATCAAAACCACCACCAAAATCTCTGCCCAGTATCCTAGCTGAATAGGCACACGTTATTTTTTTCATGTACCTTCAAATCATCTCTGACCTATGGCAAAGCTAACACAGGGCTTTCTTGGCAACATTTATTCAGAGAGGAATTGCCAATGCTTTCCTCTGGGGCTGAGTGTGACTTGCCGAAAATCAGCCAGTGGGTTTCCATTATAACCCTTGTGCCCCAGAGTCATAGTCCATCACTCAAACCACTACACCATGGTGACTGGAAGAGTGCACATGGTGCAAGTAGCTATCACACCTTGGAGTCTAATGAAGCCCCTAAATATCTTATCTATCTCCAGGCCCCCACAGTAAAACAAGTTAACTCAGCAGATGATTTAGATCTGTGTTGTGTTGTGTTGAAGAATGTTTTAAAGCGCTGGTGAAAGCTCGCTTCTGAGAGCTCCTTAGGAAATACTCTCCAAAGCTGGCATACTCACATGAAGATATTCACCAGCTTTTAGCTTCCTCCTTTCATTTGTAACATTTTTAATCTAATTGGCTTCAGAATTTATAATCCCAGTGACAGCATTCCGGCTGTGTGCTGCACAAGATGGGTTTGGTTTTTTTAAATGTAGGGGAGGAAAGGAAATAGCAAGGAAGTGAGCAAAGTCTGAAGGCACCATCTTCTGTCAGGATCACATTACTGCAGCAGAAGACAGACTTCTGTCTTCTTTCTGCTGCTTTTTCATCCTTATACACTAACTAAAGTAATCCTGAGCTTTCAGGAAACACTCTTCTGCTCAAAAAAGTAACACAGACACCTGACAAGTTTTCTGCATACTCAAGAAAAAATTAATCCAAAGATGAAGTGCAACCAAAACAGCCAGGCTTTGAAAAGACTAGATTAAGCAAAGAAAAAATGTAATTAAAGCAGCAAGAAATTAACATTTCACCATCAGGACTGTACAATAAGAAGGTTCGTCAGGCACCCACTTAGTTGACACATGTTCATATCTGTCAGCATTTACATGATAAATCCCAATTTTCAACCATTGTTGAGCAAACCAAACAAAATTTCATATGCAACTTTTCAGACCCAGATGCTGAAATAAATTATGCACATTAGTCATTTACGTTTCAGAGCAGCAAAAAGCTTTTTTGTAACTTTCGACAATTTGAACTTTTTTGCCATACGCAGCTAAAAACAAAACTTCTTCCTAATGAAACTTCTCAGACAATGCATCCTCTATAACAAGTTAGGGGGGAAAATTGCTGAAGAAATGTGCACATGCAACTTAAGTCAAAGTGACAATTATATTTCATTACTACTGAAGTATAGTATGTTGACCAAAGAAGAAGCACATGCACATGCATGCACCAACATAAATCTGTGCACATGACAAGAATTAAATAACCCTAAATCTCTCTAAAAATAAAGACACTAGCAGCAATTTGTATCACTCCTAAACAGTAACACGAATGCGAGCCTATAAAACGTGGAGTGTGAGGTCCACACCCTCCCATTATTTCCGGTACTGTGCTGTTGCTTAGCTAACTGGAGGCCCAGCTCCCCTGAGGCAAAGAAGAATGACGTACAGTTGTGGCATACTTGCCTAAAAGTTTATCTATATCATCAGGTAATGTATCAGATAGAAATGTATTCTACAAGTACAGTACTTTGGACACTGATTGGTTAAACAAAAGATAATCTGTCAAGTTCATAAAGTTTGTGGATATTATCGCATGCTTTGAGAAAATTTATTTGGAAGAGAAAAGTATTTTATAGTCAGCTCTTTAAATGGGTGAGGAGCTTGATGGGGGTTATTCAAAACCTAGCACACATTTACTTGAGCAAAGCAAGGTACTGCTTTCCCCACAAATGTACTGTGATATCATGAATGCCTCCTTAAACTACACTTTACTTTGTAAGCACTGAAGAGAAAAGTATCTATCATTTTCAGTACAGTCACTATTGCTACAGCTACACTTCTCAAGACATGGATCTACCATCATAAAACCAAGCCAATTTTGTAGTGCAGTAACTGCTCCAATTCTTTTCATTCTCTAGAAAATTGTTAATGCTCTTCCAGAGACATAAAGCAGACAACAAAATGAGAAGAGTGGGGTGGAGAAACAGGCATATACCGTTAGTGCAGCATGCATGCTGAATACTGTGACAATGCAGCCCCCAACCATCTAAGTCAGTATATGATACTTGATATAGATTCACATGACTACAAGCCATGAGCATAAAGTTGGCCCTCCGTATCCATGGGTTCTGCACCCACGGATTCAACCAACCACAGCTCAAATATATTCCGAGGGGGGGCGCGGATCCAAAAAAGCAAACCTTGTTGTTCATCATTTTATATAAGAGATGCCATTTTACTATGTCATTGTATATAATGGGACTTGAGCATCAATGGATTTTGGTATCCACTGAGGGGCCCTAGAACCAAACCCCAGCAGATATTGAAGGCCCACTATATATTCTAATTATAATAATTTTGAACATAATTCAACTAATGGAGTTTAAATTCAGGACACAATTGTTGGAATCTTGATGGTTAGTCCAAACTAGAATAGACTCAACTACTGAATGGTGAATCAACATGTATGTAAATCCAGTTGATTCAATGTACCTACTCTACTGAAGAGTAACAACACACTATATAGGCTAATATTTCACTTCATTTACCAATGCTTACACTTCATAATTAGAATGTTGGTGGAGAGAACTACAGCTTTCTCCCCCCCCCCCCGCCGTATAAATGCTTATTTTCATCCTCCCAAAAACACAGACAGCCTCACCTACATTATCAGTACAATGGACAGAAAAAATCAGAAGATCACAGCAAACTAAAGCTACAACACTATAAACACTCTGATAAACTCAATGGTGTTAACACACATCAAATTGCACTGCACACAGTTAAAAGACAGGCATATATGCTGCTGTGCTTTCTGCAACCGGACTTGTTTATCTCAGATTGGCCTTTTTAACCATCAGCGTGCTTGCAGAAAGTACGGGATGAGTCCTTCCTGAATCTTCATTTGCGAAGAAAAGTCAGAGGGGGAGTGAGTGAGAGAGAGAGAGAGAGAGAGAGAGATGCAACAGTTCAGAAAGAAAGTCAACAAATGTTGATTCTGCTCCATCGGGATATCCTAATAATCCCCACTAATCTTTCCCAAAAGATACATGATAGGCTAGCAGCTGTATTGGCAAAGTTATTTTACTGTTTACATGAGGAATTCACGAAAACTACATGTAATAAAAACAATTCTGGTGCAGTTTTTAAAAACTGCTTTGAGAGTTTTCCCCATTAACACTAGACCAATAGTCTTTGGTACCAACAGTCAACACACCACCTGCTCAAATTACTTCCAATATAACACAATTTCCTGCTCTATTGTCATTAAAAATGCACAAGGACAAAAGCAGAGATTTCTAAAACATTCATACAAGAAATCTAGGTAGAATTCCAATGTTCACATGAGAACATAGGTACCGGGGCAGTCTGATTATTAGAGAGATATCCAGTGGTCAAATGAAGATACCAAGCTGCTAAAAAGATGCATTACAGGACACATAGAGAAGCTGTAATGTTAATGGAGAGGAGAGAAGGAGCAAGCCCGGAAGAGGGTAGAGTGGATTTTAAGCAGGGGATGTTTGGCCTATGGAGTGCATGAGACTCCCCTGGGCTGTTTTTGCAGACTCCCTGGTCCTCAGTATCCCCCCCCCCAATTGAGGGCCTTGTGGGGGAGAAGTGGAAAATGCTTTGCCCCAAATGTATCCAATTCCTCCAGAGAGTGGGGGGCTATTTCACCATGTTTGAAGGGGATCCAGCCCATAACCAAGAAGTGAAAGGAAAGTTTAAAAGCAAAGGGAGCACAACAGGATGGTGCAGTCTTCAAGTATTCAGTTATCTCACATGAGACAACTCAAACTCCTGCACTGTCGTTTTGCACAAGAACTAATACCAATATGAATTTGGTGCTAGAAAGTATTAAGTTATGTAGCAAACAATTAAAGGTGTCCAACAGGCCAAGTGGGTTGCAACACTGACCTGCACAGAATTCATGCTAAAATCTTGCAAGAAATATCTTTCGAGAAGGGCAGGCTGCCCTTCCTGATCTTAGCAGCATGGAACTACTTGAAACAATTGTCCAAGAGCAGAAAGAATAAGCTGCAACAAGAGTCAACATCTTTAAACCTTACTAAAACCAGGTGCTATTTCAAAGAAGGTCACACTGTGTTTTCAATTGTTTACACAAAGAATTGGCATGCTGAGCTTTTACCAAAGCACTCAGCTACCACCTAGTGATGCTGCCACTTTGTACCCATTTAAAAACTACAGTATTTCCCTGCAGCTGGCTTCCTATGTGGAGGCAGTACTAACCAACAGCTTGGCATGCAAATACACAAGGCTTCTGAACAACCTAAAATTGGGGGACAAGCCATGCTGTAATTTTTAGAATCGAAAGCCATCTCCAGTCCTACAGATAGACTAAACTAGAAATCCAAAATGCACAAATGAAATTTGGTGGATTTGCTGATCAAGCCCAAATGTGTGGTCACCAGACCGCCCTTTGGTTGGAGACACTATAACCTCTCCACCAAAGAGCAAAGGCTCCTCACAAACTTTTTTTCTGCAAGAAAGGTAGGCAAGTGGAGCATCTTGGATTTAGCTGATGCTCATTTAAAGACTTTAGATACTAATAAAAACCATTTTAAAAATCCATCTGATCTCACTGGAAACAAGATAATTAGATTTACCCTTAAGAAGCACAGGAATATCTCATGGAGATCTGAAAATAAAAATTGAAAAATAACTTGAAACTAGAAAAATGGAGAAATTTGATGCTTAGAAACCGAGCTCATTAGACTGTCTTGGAAAAGATTTTCTTTCAAAATGGTTTTTTTGGTTGTCCAGCATGAACAGACCCTTGTAAAAAGCCATTTTCTGAACAAAAATATTGCTCCTGCAAAAAAAATAAAGAATACATTCCCTACATTACAAAACACCTTCCCTATACACTGTAAGAGAGTGCCTGAATAAAGAACAAAATCATGTTTCCCTCGGTATTAAGCAAAAATTTATCATGAACCTTTCTTATACCAATGAAAGAAGAAAAGGTCTGGGTGGCATCAGCAATTTCACAGTTTGGCTAGCAATTTGATTAACTACATAGTTAAGCAGTTTCAAGTGCTTTTAATTAAGACACACTGAACACTTTACAGCTCAGTTGCTTGTCAGCAGAGGTTCCAAAACTGGTAAGAGACACTTCAGGATGAATCTAGAAGATATTACCAGCTTGAAGACAGAGGATTTAACAACTACTGAATTACAACTATTGAACTACCACTTGCTTAATTGCTCTGTTTCCATCATAAGGAAATGGGCAATGCAGCTAATACGGTTTACAAAGGCCAAGTGCAAGAAACCCAGTTATCTTTTGGAATTCCACTTCAGTGTTGCTTTTAACAAGAAAAGACATCACTACACACTACTGCCAGAAAATGAAATTGCTTGGGAAGCAGCACAAAGACCAGTAGCCAAGTGGTTTGCTCTTGGACCCTCAACCCATAATCGTGCTCCATTCCATCCTTGCAACATTCCATCCTTGCAACAAAATAGGTAATCACCTCAACCCATAATCGTGTGAACTCTCTTGAGAGTAACATGTTTCTTCTTACTGGAGCAATCTCTGTGGATGAAAACATACACTAGTCTGGTAAAACGGACATATAGAAAAGTCTTACAAGTTCAGCTATACCAATAATTCCCTACATTTCAAACAGCCTAGATTTCTAAAACATTGTTTTGTTAGGAAATCATTTAAATCACAAGTGTCGTCGTTTTTAATATAAACTACTCAAATGGAGTCTGTGAAGAAGAACCCAAGACTAAAAGTATCCAAGCATTATTACCTTGTGCAAAAATTTGACCTTCTATACAGACTGAAAGTTAGAACAGGTATTTTGCATTTCTCGGTTTTAAACTTCTATAAGTAGCATTAATTGAAAATCTATACCAAAGGAATAGACTATTTCCACAACATTAAATAAAATAAAGCTTGAGTTCCAGAGAAATGTAAACCTCAAAGCCTTGGTTTTTAATGCAAAACAGCCACATAGTCAAAAGACCTTATTTAGACATTCTTACAAAGTTCAGCTGACACTTTTTTTCCTTCTGCCATCCATATATTTTAATTAGTACTTAAACTCCAAATATTTGCACTTGAATATTCAGGCCACAAGCGTCATGGTGCAGCTAACAAAATCAATGTGACAGCAATCCAGTCCCTGCCAAGCCTCTAGTAAAGAGAGAAACAACTATAGCCAATGATCCAAATATGGTACCCATCAATGAAATATTGGGGGGGAAATAACTGCTTGTCCTCCACATGAAATAGCTTGAGATGCACTGATCTAGAACATCAAGTACGCCACCTCCCAATCCAGGGATATTTGCATATTTACCTACCCATGCTTGAACTCTTTCTCTTGGCTAATTCCAAATCTAGCTACAGTTCAATGTTATTATCTAATAGGCCACAAGAAAAATGTAAAGTTACTACAGAAATAAAGTTTAAACTGTCAAAATTGGTGTTATACTACCATTGGTTCTACTGGCAAGATTTTTGTAGCTCTGTATTGATTTAAAAACATCAGACCAGAACTGAACCAGGTGGTCAATAACATCTTTTTGTAACTTCATAGCTACTCATAATCCAAAAATAGCAATATCAAATAGCTTCTCACATTTGTGCCACATCTTTAATTAGCATTCCTGCTACCGAAAAGTGTAACCCATGAACCAAAACAAGAGATATAAAAGCACACAGAGAAATAAACCAACCCTTTGATCACGGTCAGGTGATCACGGCCATTGCAAAATCCTTTTCAGTCACCTCTGAGCTGCTACATAACTATATCTTGACCCTGTGAAACACTCAAATCATGCTTAAATAGCAAAGAAACATGGGATTTAAAAGTATTGTCTTTTGTTCATTTCCCAAATGTTTTCAGATCCACAATTATTCACAAAATGTATAAATAGCCAATGACTTTTTTCAGTATCAATCTCATAATGACAAACTAATAAGGGCAAATCTCTCTTGTGTAGCCACACAGGGGTACACACAGGCTAAGCATCAGTGAGTTCCAATTAATCTTTAACTAAAATATACATAATTTCTTCTTAACAAATATTCCAATCCCTATTAAAATGCAGTCTGTTGACAGCCCTACCTGCTGGAGATGGTAGAGTTCTGTTCTTTTAGAACAAGTTCCCGTTGCTGAAGGGCAATAATATGCTCGGAAAGATCATCAGGGCTCCTAAACAATTGAAAGACACACAATCCACAATTAGAGAAACTTAGAGGTTGTTCTTATTAGACGTGTCAGAGTTTCATTTCACTGAAATGCACATTTATAAAAACCAAATTAGCTATATAATTCAGTACCAGTATACATAGATGTTTATCTTTCCTTGTTTAGTAAATAGAAAACACTATTCTTTAGCAAGCCCCCAGGTATACAATAGTACAAGATACAATACATTCTATGTAACACCAGATATATCACCACCCCTGACATCTGCTTTTACTGAACAGAAACAAATAACCAGATCCAGTGTTTGACATAATTGTCCCCTTCGGACTCAGAAGAGGAAGCCCTGCTGAAAGACCACCTATATGAAGCTCCTTCCTTTCTCAACTGTCACAACTGGCAGCCAGTTCAGTGTGCAACAATGGAAGATGAGGTTGGAAGCAAGACCATTCCATCAGCCCTGCTAAATTATTGCTAGTCTCTGCTACCACTCTCAACTGCTGTTTGTTTGTTTGGCATCTTTTTTACACTGCAAGTCCAAAAGCAGGAGGTGACTTTTTTTTTTAACTAACAGTATGTAAGGAGACTTTTTACATGAGGAACAGGATTAATATGTTTTAGGAAATGAATGTGTTCGTATGATTTGGAACATGCAAGATTTAAATAGTCACTCATTTGGCCACCTGGGTTGAGAATCAACTCCAGGCAAACAACCAGATAAAGAACTTTCTGCATATTTAAATAAAATTTGTTCTTTCCCCACCTTCCATTTTTAGGCACTAATCAACCACAACCCAATGCAAGCAGGTGGACTTATACTTTTTGTGTGTTTATTTCAAGTCTCTTCTACCTGTACCAAATACTGAACTTGAAACTTTTCTTAAAAGCACACTATTTTCTATTCAGACAGCAAACTAACATGCAACTTACAGTAAATAAGGCCTGTGAATAAAAGTTTTCACTTCAACAAAAGAAAATAATATAGAGCACCATTGGAAAAAAATCATGAAGTGATGAAAGATTGAAGCCAACAGAAGAAACTACAAAAATGGTTCAGTGTGCTTCTCAAATTCAGTAAGAGCCTGAATTACTCTTACTGTGAACCGGAAGCAGATTTCTATACACTAGACCACACTGCCATCTGCTCAATCTAATTCTGAAAAATCTATATATATACTTCTCTTAGGTATGTTGCCTTTCCAAGTGTGCTGATTGGCTGCTCAGGAAACACACCCAACCAATCAGCACCTGCATGCAAATTCTCTCTCCACCTCACAATCCACTCCTGCCACTCAATCTGTGGCCCAAATTGGGACCCAGCCAATCAACCAGCAGCCATGGCAACAGCAACGGGCCACCTGTGATGGGACCAGGCAGTTAACTGGCAGCGGAAGTGGCGGCAGGGCAACAGAGCGAGTTACCATCAGCAATTCTGGGAAAAGTGTGGAACACTGAGAAGGGGAAGGAGAATTTTAAAATCCACTGGTATACCTTACAGGGTTGTCATGAGGTCTACTGGGCATTTTTGGGGAGTTTTTCAATGGCATATGTTACACCAGGTATAGCTAGTTTTATATATTCCAGTAATAGGGCAGGAATCCTGGCAGTCCTCCAGATGGTGAAAGTCCCAGCAACTTTAGGCAGTGTAAGAAACAATGGGGAATGCTAGGAGCTGCAGTCCAACAACATCTGCAATGCCACACAACTCCCATTCCTGGTCTAGTAGGGAGGTTTTAAACGCCTTAATAAATACGGTAGTCTGTTATGACAGGACCAAGCACTGACAGTAACTTGAAACCTCTCTGGATCAAGCAGGCTGACAATTTCTTCAATATAAATATCAAACCAAAAATATAATATAATATAAATATCAAACCAAAAAAGTGTCCACTCAGTATAGGCTCAGTGAGAGGCACCTGGCACAGTCTGGGGACAAACTAACCCAGGAGTAGCCAAAAGCAGAACTGCACAGCAGAAAGGGCACAAAAACAAAAGCTTCAGCTAACAGCCATTTCACTGCTCTGACCCACTTCCACACACAAAAAGACTTACAGGCAGCAAGGTTCATCTAAAGATATCTGGAGGGCTTTATCTTCAGTTTCAGTATAAACAAACACAGTATACACAGCAAACCTCATTAACTAACTTAACAGAAATTTCTCCAATATCCACCAACACTCCTCTTTCTCCACAACACCAACCCACACACAATGCATCTTGTGCTTCAGCTATATAGGGGTGTTTAACTGTCAGCCTTCTGCCTAGCCAATCAAACCCACTTCAGCTGTGCTGTATGTGGTCTGTTGCTCCAACATTTTTTCCTTTTTCCTTTAAGGATTTTTACCCTGACAAAAAACAAACTGAGAGTCATGCAAAAATCATGATTTGCTTTGTTGTTGTTAACTGCTCTCAAATTGACCTTGTGGCAACCCTGTGAATGAGACATCTCCAAGACATCCTATCCTCAACAGCTCTGCTCTGGTCCAACAAACTCAGGGCTGTGACCACCTTGATTTGAGTCTATCCATCTGGCATGCAGTCTTCTTCTCTTCCCTCTACCTTCTACCTTTCCAATCATTACTGTCTTTTCTATTGAGTCATGCCTTCTCATGATGTTGCCAAAGTACGACAACCTCAATTTAGTCATCTTAGCTTCTAGGGAGAGCTTAGACTTGATTTGTTCTAGGACCCATTTGTTTGTCTTTTTAGCCATCCATGGTATCTGCAGAACTCTTCTCCAACATCCTATCTCGAAAGAGTTGGTTTTCCCTCTATCAGCTTTCTTTACTGTTCTTGCACCCATACATAGTAATGGAAAATACATTTACTTCGACAATCCTAACTTTAGTGTTCAGTTGTATATCTTTGCACTTCAGGACCCTGCCTAGATCTTTCACAGCTGTCCTTCCCAGTCTCAGTCTTCTTCTGATTTCTTGATTGCAATCTCCATTCTGATCAATGATTCATCCAAGGTATGGCAAATCTTTCACTATTTCAGTTTCCTCATTATCTACATTAAATTTATTTAATGGTCAACAATAAGCCTGCTGTATCACTTTCTTGTTTGACTTTCTTTAGTAGTTGTTCCAGGTTGTTGTTATGATATGCTACATAACTACTAAATACAAAATTAATCCCTCTCTCATCATCCATACATCTTTCTGCATGTGCGGTTATCTGTTCTGTGCACACTGTTAACTTCTATCAATACACATCTCTGGTGTATACGAGGTCTGTCTATTAAACAACGAGACTGTGTTTCTACTTTTCAGACAAATCAGGGAGAACTGATTATGAACACTTGAGTGGTAACCTTGAACATGTCTGAACTTGCAGGACAAGCATCAACACTGTCGGCAATTCAGTTAATTATCAGTTGTCATTTAAAGTATCTGTGCTTTCTGTTGTATGCTGGAAAAATGCTAAGTTTCACAGTTAAGCAACGTGTCAATTTGAAATTTTTAGTAAAATTGAGCAAAACACCAACGGAATCTTTTGAAATGTTTACTGAGGCCTACATGGAAGACTACATGTCTCATGCGCGTATGTTTGTGTGGCACAAACAATTCAGAGAAGGATGTGACAATGTGGAAGACAATGAATGCCCTGGACGACCTTCCACTTCAAGAACCAAAGAAACTGTGGAAAAAAACAGCCAGAGTGTTCATGGAGACCACTGACTCAGTGTCTGAATGAAAGCTGAAGCTGTGAACATTGACAAAGACACCATGTGGAAAATTCTGCATGAGGATCTCAACATGAGAAAAGTTTGTGCAAGATGGTCCCTAGGGTTCTCACACCAGAGCAAAAAGAGTGCCACAAGGAAATTTGTGCTGACATTCTGCAAAAACTTGAGGCAGACCCAAACCTTTTTCAAAAAATCATCACCTGTGATGAAACCAAGTTCTTCCAGTATGATCCTGAGACAAAACAACAGTCAATGCACTGGAAAACACCATCATCACCAGAATGAAAAAAAGGACATCAAAGCAAGTCCACATTCAAAGCCATGCTCATTGGGTTTTTTGACATGAAGGGCGCAATTTTGGCAGAATGGGTTCCAGAAGGCAGAACAGTGAACCAGAATTATAAGGAAGTTTTGACAAAGCTGACAGAGTCAGGAGATAAACAGGCCAGAACTGTGGGAAAATGGTTTCATTCTTCATCAATGTGCCTGCTCACACAGCACTTTCTGTGAAGCAGTTTTTGGCTGATAAATGCATTACTACACTTGAACATCCTCCATATTGGCCAGATTTGGCACCATGTGACTTTTTTCTTTTCCCTAAACTGAAATCAGTGCTTAAAGGAAAACGTTTTGAGTCAACTGATGAAGTAAAGAAGAAAACGGCAAATGTGTTGACACAGCTGACAGAAACTGCTCCACACCTTCGACCAGTGGAAAACAAGACTGCATTGGAGTGTGAGTGTGGCCAGGGAGTATATTGAAGGGGACAAGCACTATAATTGTAATACATATAAATAACGATGGGTTATTGTATCAATCTCGTTATTTAATAGATAGACCTCGTATACTGATCTAAGCATGCTCATGTTGCCCGCTAAGTATTCTGGAGGCACTGCTACTTCAACAGCAGACACAAGTCACAGTTAGCCTAACACAGGAACATATGGCCCTCCAGCAGTTGTTGGGCTGCAGCTCCCAACAGCTCGAGCCAGTAAAGCCAACTGTGATGGATCATCAGGCTTGCAGATCCAGCAACATCTAGAGGGCCACACTTTCTGTACTCCTGGAATAACAGGACCTCTTTTACTCTCTACATACAATTATTTCCCTATGCTGTAAAGCATTCTGTAGGCTGATTCAGAGAACAAGCAGAAACAGCAGGAGGAAGACTCTACCTGAGGAGCATTCTGTTCTACTCCATACTGCTATCATGGTATGAGGCATTGCTCCACTAGTCTCTTCTTGTGCTAGCATCTACAAACTGCATCAAGCCACTCTATCCACCCATACCAAGAGAACCCAACTTTTCAATGTATACACACCTTCCTATCAGCTAGCAATCCTTTCTAGTGTAGAGCTATCTTGTACAAGGCAGGCAAATGTAAGAATTGTCAACCATTACATTATAGACATAACCATTAAAAACAGAAAAGTCCATAATTAAGAAGTGAAGTATAACAGAAACCAAACAATTTGAGAGGAAAAAGGATAAAGGAAGGTTAGAGAAACTTAATCGCATTCATCAAACTGTTTCTCCAACTCAAGGGTCAGCAGTGCAAGAATTCAAGTACATCTAATT
This sequence comes from Gambelia wislizenii, assembly GCA_030847615.1. Classification (NCBI taxonomy): domain Eukaryota; kingdom Metazoa; phylum Chordata; class Lepidosauria; order Squamata; family Crotaphytidae; genus Gambelia; species Gambelia wislizenii. The sequence continues at coordinate 6,027,769 of JAUMIR010000012.1, forward strand.
AAAATTAGCCAAAGGCACACTAAGAAAAGAAGCACAAGCAAATAGAGCATATTTTCTACATATGATAAAGGTTATGACAACAGCGTACTGTCCAGCAAAGAGACGGATATTAATGCCATTATTTTGAAGAGTATACCATTCCTGATACTGGCAGAAACAAAGAAGAAACAAATTTCAAAACAATAACATCAAAGTGTGGAGTAAGGTGCTTAAGAAGCAAATACAGTTTGATCCAGACTCTGTTAACTTCCAAATGATCAAGCCTTGGACTGAAGAGTAACATAATAAGAATTACCATATGCAGAAAGCTTTGCTGCTGAAAACCAAAATGAAAATCCTAAAGGAAAAAAAGACTGTTATTTCTCACAGCACATATTATTCCACACTATCCAATATAGGCAGATATAATTTTTCTACATTCCAATATACAATGAATAAATTGTAAAGTATTATTTAGAATGAACTGTAGACTCTTCAATATATGTATCTACTTACATTAACATGATTATTTAAAACAAATTATTTAATAGATTGATAATGTATGTCATGCTAATTGTACTTGCTGCATAAGCACTCCATTTTTTTGAACAGTCAAAAGCAGCTATACTTCTGAAATATTGTAGCACGGGCAAAAATCAATGAAGTATGTACGCTTAGCATGGTTTAGAAGTTACATGCAAAAATGCAAAGCTTTATTTGAAAATTACTTTTATTTTTAGAAATATATTAGTGTTTAAAGACCTGGCCACTAAATAGCAGACTCAGATGGAGGGAGCAAGAGGAAGCTACTTAAAATGTAGTATTAATTTTCACCATTCCTGAAGAGCTACACGCATAGAATATATGCCTCCTAAGAACAGTTACCTGAAAAAGTTAATTACAACTTTGGTTTTACATTTGACTGATATTTTATTAATTCCTTATTTCATTAACCAATGTTATGAAACAATACATGTTTTTTAAAAACTGACTACTGTATTTCTCTGGAAAAATAAAACACATAGTAGAAAGTTATCTGGAGAGGAATTTTTCACTATACAGCCATCCCTCTGTATCCATGGATTTGGTATCCGTGGATTTAAGTATTCACGGCTTGAAAATATTCTTTAAAAATTAATAATCTAAAAAGCAAATCTTGATTTTACCATCTTATACAAGGGACACTATTTTGCTATGCCATTGCATATAATAGGACTTGAGTATTCACGGACTTTGGTATCCACAGAAATCCATATTTCTATGCTGCTACAAGGTAGGCCAATTACAGAGCCCTGTGTTATTGCTATTTTCTGTTTGCACTGCTTATAATACAATTATTCAACATCACCTGCTCTTTCCTGGGCCTATTATAGGTATTGTACTCTCTCATCAAAGGAATTGTACATTTTTATGGTCATCTTAAATAGAATAGTCTTTGAACTGTAAAAAGAGCTTCTTTTTGGGGTTATCTGCATGGTGTAATACTTTAAGGGGCGACTACAAACTTCTTCATACAATACAAGCCCAGGAACAATGGGTTGCATTTCTAAAGTGTAAATTGTTCTTCCATTGCATCAGATGCACCTTATCATAGCTCCTCTCCCCACTTTTTAATTGCAAATGCAGAACTGTTTACTTTTTTTTCAAGAATAATAATGAACCTATTCACAAAAATTGGGGGAACAGAGCAAATACAAAAATATCAGCTACTCACAAATAAATCAAAGCATCCATAAATACAGTTTTTGCCAGCATTTCCTAACAGTTAAGTACAATACAGATGACTTTTTTTTTTTAACACAGAGAGAATCTCCTCATTATCCAAGCAGAAATAACCAGCATTTAGAAACCAAAGGAGGAAAGATTACCCTTAAGGCACACATTAGCCCAGCATCAAAGTTAAGGGAATAAAAGCCAAAAATCATTCTTTAAAAAAGCTCTTTGAATTTCTTTGCAGTACATATAATTTTTTTTAAAGAATAATTTAAAGATGATTTTAGAAATTTGAAACCATTCAAATGGAGCAAGAACTTGATGGCAAGCAGACCCACCACAATTTCTTAGCTTTCAAAATTGGTGTTCTTACAAGCTGTGAGCCGGGTTCAGACTTCACACCCTACTAAGCCACCATACTTTCCTTTCCCGGGATGTCAGCTTCTTCTATACTAAGTCACAGAATCATAGAATCAGAGAATTGCAGAGTTGGAAGAGACCACAAGGGCCATCCAGTCCAACACCCCTGCCACTCAGGAAATCTTGATCAAAGCATCCCCGACAGATGGCAATCCAGCCTCTGTTTAAAGACCTCCAAGGAAGGAGACCCCACCACGCTCCGAGGGAGCGTGTTCCACTGCCGAACAGCTCTTACTGTCAAAAAGTTCCTCCTAATGTTGAGGTAGAATCTCTGCTCCTGGAGCTTACACCCATTGCTCCGTGTTCCAGTCTCTGGAGCAGCAGAAAACAAGCTTGTTCCATCCTCAACGTGACACCCCTTCAAATACTTAAACAGGGCTATCATATCGCCTCTTAACCGTCTTTTTTCCAGGCTAAACATACCCAGCTCCCTAAGTCTCTCCTCATAAGGCGATGCTTAATCCACAGTATGTACTTACTTGACAAATTTTAACTGTTCCATGAATGTGTGTGTTAACTTCTAAGAAATGTACTATGTATATTAAATCCTTGCAGGGATATTGTAAGGACATTTCTGTTTTCTTTAACAAAATTTGGATTACATCACACTGTCAAAATTTCAAAAACCCACTTAATATATATAACAGTAGCACCATAACCACCATAACAAGTGTCCATTAGGGAAACGTGTGTGTGTGTGTTGATCAATCTATTAAAAGGTAAATAACCAGCTGAAACTTTTTCGATAGATGGATAGATCTTTGCTTTAAAAAAACAACACCTGGATCAGACAATACATGTAAAATGCAACACACACACACACACACAATCAGCAGCCCTCCATGTTTTTAGTCTCACTCAGCTGTCCAAAAGCGGGCAACTCAGTTTAAGAACTTCAGGAGAAAAGAATTATACGCATCCCCAGACACATGTAAATAAAGTGAAGAAATTTCAGATTTATAGTCATTGCCTTCAGACTCTTCTTCCCCAGCTCAGGGAGGATTAAGAGGACTTCAAAGCAGCCCAAGCTCCAATTAAACCAGTGTGACCACCCCAGGGATGCAAGACTATTCCTCTGATTAGCAAGATGCACTCTTTGAACTGTTTAGCTATGAAAAAGAAGGCTTTCAGAACTTTAAACAAATGCAGTTATTCTCTGTGGGTTTTTAAACATATTTTTTAAAAATATGCGTATTTGGAAACAAGGACAAATTACAGCTCAGGTCAAAAGCTTCATGGAAACTCATTAATAGGTCAACAGGCAATGCTTTGGACCTGAAAGTACAAAGTGAACCACAAAAAACTCCTGCAAGAATCACAGTAGAAACGATGGCCAATTAAATGCACTACTTTCTTAGTCTGCCAATTTTGCAGCTAGAATTATTAGGTCAGAGGAGGCAATCCACAAAGAACATAAGAAGCTGCCTTGGGTATCATTAATCATCAGTCTATCCCGACTAGCAGTGCCTCTTGAGGATTTCAAATAGTGAGATTTTACTAACCCTACATGAAGAAGGCTAGGATTGAACCCAGAACACCCTATGTACAAAAGTCTATGCTCTATCACTGAGCTCCCTCTCTTCCCTGTATACAACCTCAAAGCATCCTTTCTTGCTTTGGCAAGCCGAAACTTTTTTTGTCATTTCCTCCGTATGTCAACCAATCTATTTTGCAGTATGAGAAGCCTGGACAAGACATATGGCAGTTAGACAGGCTATGGATAGGCTTTCATTACCCCTAGGCTAAATGTTTCTTAAGCAACTCACTGTTTCTACAATTCTGTGGTAAAGCACAAGCACTGTAATGACTTCAATTCCTGGCTTCTCCAGTCAGGCTATGGGAAACACCTCTGCCCAAGTCTACCAGTCAGAGCAGACACTACTGGGCTAGAAAGATTAAGAATCTGATCAAACAGCTACCTATTTTCATCTTCTGTTATGTCTGGATGCAATACTTAGGTGCACTTTACAAGATTTATGTGTATGTCATAACATACACTGTTTAACTGCATAAGCTGGCAAGTTATCACTACAAGCTTCAACTCTTCCATGAGGTCAGTGGCTGGGATCATTATCAAGGCACTCCTTTCATTCGTAAGCCCCAATCATCCCCACCACTAGTAATATAAGACTATATATATATATATATATATATATGAACATAAAGCACCAAGAGCAATTAAAGAAACGATCTGAAGAGCTGTATTTATTTATTTTTCATTTCACTGGACTGACTATGTGACGAATGTTGCTGTCCTTGAGCAAGCAGGGATCACCAGCACTGAGGCCATGATATTGAGAACACAGCTACGCTGGGCAGGGCATGTTTCCAGGATGGAGGACCACTGTCTCCCAAAAATAGTACTCTATGGTGAACTCGCCATGGGTCAGCGTAAGAGGGACGCTCCAAAAAAGCGATACAAGGACTCCCTGAAACAACATCTCAGGCTCAGCCAAATTGATCACCAACAATGGTCCGCCCTGGCCTCACATCGGGAGGCATGGAGATGCACTATCCACAAATAATGCTACAGCCTTATTTGAGAACTCACGCCAAACAAGTCTTGAAGAGAAACAACAACGCAGAAAGAATCACAACCTGGAAACATCACCCAAGGAGACCTTCTGCTGTGCTTTCTGCAACCAGACTTGTTTATCTCAGATTGGACTTTTTAGTGATCAGCGTGCTTGCAGAAAACGCAGGATGAGTCTTTCCTGAATCTTTGTTTGCGAAGAAAAGCCAGAGAGATATATTAAATTATTTATATCTCACTCTATATCCAAGCATCACAGGGCAATAAGATTTATTTAAATGGTTTAAACTGTTTAAAATTTAAACTGTTTCTGTTTAAAATAGTAAAGAATTTAAACCTACTATAACAATATTAAGTAAGTTGACAAGTTAATATGAAATATTTTAAGACCACTTAAAACCCTGCACATGTGCAGATTTGGATGAAACATTGAGCATTGTAAATACAAAGTACTATGGAGTTCAGAAGAAATCACAATAGAAGTTGTCTGTCCCTGTTTTACTCATTTCAACATCAATACTGTAGTATGTGGGGAAATAATCACTGTAATGTAAAAGCAATCTTGTGTACCTCATTCACATCCTTAGATAAGTCTAGGGTTTTTTCCCTGCATGCCTTTTGTTGTCCCAAACTCCCTTTCTCTTATTTCACTGGGCACTTCCAGCCAACAGGAGTGCTGGGTCATTCCACACATGACCTAATTTAAATTTTATTGCTCTGTGTAAGTTCTCTTTTAAGTTTGAGTCTCCATGAGGCTCCATCTTTAGCCATCTTTATGCCATCTTCATCTTAAGCAATCTTTCCTGAAATCATGCCATGATGTTTACCATGCAGCCTGTAGGCTGGGTGAGTTTACCTACCCTAAATACCCTTAGTCAGTTAGGAACCTTTTTAAAGATTGTTTTAGTATGTAGATTGAGATTGATATACCTTCAGTAAACTTTTCATTTGCATTTTAAACTGACTCCTTTGTTTTGTAATGAGTCTAATTTAACTGAGTGATCTCAGACCTCTGAATACACTTTTTAAGTGTTAATTGAGCTTTATCAGTCTTAGCATTCTTAAGTGCATTCTACATGAAGTTAAAAGTATAGTGTCTAGATCAAGGGAAGTAATAGTGCCACTCTATTCTGCCTTCGTCAGACCTCACTTAGAATACTGTGTCCAGTTCTGGGCACCACAATTCAAAAAGGATATTGACAAATTGGAGCGTGTCCAGAGAAGGGCAACTAAAATGGTGAAAGGTCTGGAAACCATGCCTTATGAGGAGAGACTTAGGGAGCTGGGTATGTTTAGCCTGGAAAAAAGACGGTTAAGAGGCGATATGATAGCCCTGTTTAAGTATTTGAAGGGATGTCTCGCTGAGGATGGAGCAGGCTTGTTTTCTGCTGCTCCAGAGACTGGAACACGGAGCAATGGGTGCAAGCTCCAGGAACAGAGATTCCACCTCAACATGAGGAGGAACTTTTTGACAGTAAGAGCTGTTCGGCAGTGGAACACACTCCCTCGGAGCGTGGTGGGGTCTCCTTCCTTGGAGGTCTTTAAACAGAGGCTGGATTGCCATCTGTCAGGGATGCTTTGATCAAGATTTCCTGCGTGGCAGGGGGGTTGGACTGGATGGCCCTCGTGGTCTCTTCCAACTCTGCAATTCTATGATTCTAAGTAAATGAATGATTTTTAACTCCCTTTTAAAGGAGATAATTCTTGTTGCTTTTTAAAACAACTAGATCCTGGATTTTTTTAAATACAATTTTATTTTTTAGACTCATTACTCCTACAAATACAAGCCTTGGCTAACAAACATCAGTACAAGTCTTGGTCTTGTGTATGTACTTATGTACTTCACCCTCACTTAAAATAATGCCAAAGAACCTATATGTGCATTAGCATACTTCAATCCTTACTGGACTTGTCTCTCTCTCTCTCCATCACATGCCTCTGTACTCCTGTAAATTTCAATGTACATGAATATCATGAATAAGAATCTCTAACACAGTCTAAAGAAGAAAAAAGAAATAGCCCCCACTCTCTTTCTATAAATCCCTCACTCTCCCTTTCTATAAAAGGAACAAGAGTTCTACTTGCAAAAGATAACAAAGCCTCAATATTTACCTTGTGGTGCATTCCCAGTTATTCTTTCTGCAGAGTTTATTGTTATTTATTTGTGCACAGAGTTCCTGTACCTTGTTATTGTACAAAAGCAGTAGGCACCAGTACATTTCATCGGTATGTTACTCTGGAGCTCTTTAGATTTTATGTCCCTCTCTCTTCTACAAGAATGGACAGAACCAATTCATGACAATTTGATTACCTTTGTATGTGTGCTCTAAAAATCAGGTATACAGCTTGGAAATGTTATTTTTTGACTACAGTTCCCATCTTGCCTTAGCTAACATGAAAGCAGAAGTTTAAAAAGGAATGTTTCCAAGTTCTCCTTATGTGAAAGTTGTCACATCAAAAATAGTGATGGACATTAGTACAAGTAGTAAAGAATGAGCATCTGTCTAAGTGTCAAAGGCATTTAGTGCTAAGTGGATATAATAAACCCTTGAAAAGAAGCCAACTCCCATCACCATCATCCATAAATAATGCATAATTCACTCCAGAAAGAAATTGAAACAGACTTGAAGACTCATTCATAGAAAGTGAACTGCCGGAGAGTAATCGCATTAAAGATGTAAACAGTGGTATTCCAGCAATTACTGTTCTCCTTTGCCACCTCACTCCCCAGCAAACTGGTACATTGGTTTAGTTGCCTGCATCAGACACTGAGCTCAAATCAGCCAAACATAATTACAACTCCCTGTATCTTTGCCACAGGCTCCTGTGACTAGGATTACGATAAAGGCTGGATCATTGTCCCAGACATGCTGACATCTCCTCTGCTTAGCTCCTGGAAATGAAGTTTTAACCAATTTCACCACCTAATGCATTCTTTTAGCATTTGCCAATACTAAAGACTACAGCTACCTTTTCTCGTGCCAATGCATTTAGGGCACCAACAACAAATGGTCTTCACTGCCACTGGAAAAAAGCAGGTGTGTCCATGTTTTATTTTGGTGTGTGCTTTTGTTTGAAACGCCATTAGACACTGATTTCCTCACACTAAATTACAAATTAAACAAATGTGTCACTATGCTTTCTTCACAGAGTGATTTATACAAAACAAATGTCTACACAGTCTATACCTTACAAACTAACAAATATACTGTACGCAACAAATGTATCTAAGGCTTCAGTTTATGTTCCTAATTTGCTAGTTGTGCGTTTATATATGTGCCTTCAAATCACCTGTTGACTTATGGTGACCTCTTAGGCAAGGAATACTCAGAGGTAGTTTTGCCAGTTCCTTCTTCTGAAATATAGCCTACAGCATCTGTTATTCATTGGCAGACTCCTGTCCAAGTACTAACCAGGGCTGATCCTGCTTAGTTTCCAAGATCAGAGAGGAAGGGTATGTAGGCCCTTTAAAAAATCTACCAGTTCCCACATCACTACTCAGCATTTTTGTAAAACGTCTGCTACAACTACCGCTTGAGATAAAGTAATGAAAAGATTCTGAGCCTGATGTTCAGTTGTTCCAGTTATTTCTATGGGCTCTTGACGTCAATACATTCCTTGAATTTCTGAAATTAAACCTAAACCTAGTCATTTTACTCAATGCCCTCACCCCGCCCAGATATATTTAGTCACTTTTCAGGGCCAGGCATTCACAATGAGATATACACAAAATGAAAGAAACAAGACAACCTGAAGCAAAATCTGTAAGCATAAGGCGGACATAACTACTGTAGATACGGGGGGGGGGGGGACAGATTACAATCACACAAATCACTTTTTTAAAAAAATGGAGTGGTAAATGATAGGAAAGCCAGCATGGTGCAGTAAATTGAAGATCGGATTAGGACTCCAGAAGGCCATGGTCTGAATCTCCGCTCAGCCAGTGAATACCCACTGGGTGACCTTGAGCAACTCACACCCTCTCAGCCTCAGAGGAAGGCAATAGCAACCCCCTCCCAAACAAATTTTGCCAAGAAAACCCCATGATAGGATTGTGTTACAGTCGCCATAAGTTGGAAACAACTTCAAGGCACTAAACAACAACAGAAAATGATAAGGTTTTATATACCTCTTAAATGCTAGTACTGAACCGACCATGTAAATGTTAATTGAAAGAGAGTTTCAACTGAAAGAGAGTACAACTACAGAGTCACCACCACAGGAGCCCTCATGTGCTCACCCATTGAACCTTTACTGGAAGGCACTTGAGCTGGAACCTTCTTACATTCCTTTTCTGTCCAACCTATCTTGGATACATGAAAGTTAATTTAAGCAGTGTAACACACTCAGAGGTACAAACAGAGCACACAAAACAGAAATATTTCACAACTAATTAGTAGGTGTTAAAGAATGAAATGACAGTGCTTTCAGGGCAATCAAAAGAAAACCCCTCAAAGCATACACATTATCTTTTTACCCAGGGAGAGCACACAGGGACATCAGCTTGATATTTCTATAGAAGGTTCCAGAGATTTCTTGGTGAATATTCATTCCACATGTATGCGCAGCCAGCTAAAATAAACATTGATTTGTACTCGATATGAAACAGCTTTTACTACACAGATTTTATACCAGAGAAATCAAGATTAAGGAAGTTAAAGAACGTGAGAGTTATAAGTGAACACAAGTTATAGGAATTATAAGTAGACTCAAGTTCTTCCAGTAGCCTCCCCTCTATAAGCAGAAAAGATTCAAAAATGTCAGCAACATTCAAATTTATAGCTACATTCAGAAATTCTGTTCTTTATCTATACTACTTGTGTATCACAAAAAAATAAGAAAGGGGTTGTTGCTGTTGTTTTAAATGAGACTGGATCAGGACTCTTCTATTGAATGTGTTTTCCTCCAACAGAAGTGAGAGAAGAAAAGAGGGATTCTCTTTTTTTAAAACCCTTAGTCACCTGCAATCACATCATGCCCCAAGGAGACAGCAGAAGAGGATTTCATTAATAAATTTATTTCAACTCTTTTCAATGAAGCTGAAAAATTATGCAAATCCATTCATAATTAGGTTTAAAAATTCCATTTCATGGGATAATCAGACTTCAAAAAACTCAATTTTAGTTTAATCAGATTTTAACAAGGATATTAACTCCATTTCGTTCAGAAGAGAGAGAAACGACGAATTTAACACAAAATTTATTCAAGCTTAGCCCTAGGAGATAATTAAATAAAATTAATTTGGCAAGGGTTGTCTGTAAATGGAAGCATTCCAGACACCAAAGTATGTTTCTGAAAGACACAAATGCAGTCCATTGCTGCATAAACAGATACTAAGCTTATTGTTCAGGCCAGAGAAAAATTTCAAGTCTTCTCCAAAGCAACTAGAGTCCATGAGATGCTTTTAAGGAACAGTACCTTGCAGAGAAGATAGGATTGGGCAGTCTGCCCTCTTTGGGTAAGCTTCTTAAATTAGCCTGGGAAACAAGAGTCTCATAACAAGGACAAAAGGCCATACAAAAGGATCCAAAGCCATCACATGCAGGAAATGATACCCCTGGAGCTACTGAGTAACAGCTATATAGTGCTTTATATTGCATAAAGCACTCCACACATAAAATAGGTCAGAATGATTATCTCACAGATTATACTAAGGATGGGACAGGTGCAAGAGACTGTTATTACAGACATTCTGCAAAACCATGGCTTGCACGGATAGCTTAGAACCCAAATGTGGTTTAAGCTTCTTCATGTACAAATCATGATTTTGAGAAGCTTGTCTGCTTTTATTTCTCCTAATCAACATTGATCTTTCAGCCTCTTTTGGCTGCACGTCAAAGTACTAAATGCTTTAAACAAACAAATCTATTAAACAAGGATTAGCAACTATGGCAGGTGTGGGTTTTGCCCCCTACTGCAAGCCACACCTGATTTTTGGCTCATTTGCAGCAGAAAACTAAACAGGCATTGATTTCCCATTTGTACTGGGTCTTTCCCCCTTTTTTGGTGGGGGGTGGAGAAACTGCAGGCTGCTTTAATGTAAACCACCACTCCAGGATATGTCCAAAAGCAGTGATTTACCCAAGCCCCACAAAATTGATAAAAATATATTAAATAACAGCACACCAAGTAAAATTCACATTTCAAACACCTGCCTAAATAAAAATGTCTTCAACTGCCAATGAAAAGAGAGCAGGGAGGGGGCCAAGCAGACCTCCTGTGGAAGGGAGCTCATGGCCCCAAGACAAACATATTTTCTTATCTTGATCTTCACATCACCATCTTCAGTTCAAGACCCAATCAGTGTACATAAAATGAGGATTTTTATTATTTTACCCTATCATGCATCACTTCGTCTTATTCACACTGATGCATTTTATGGGATTCTTTTGGAATGTCTCAGAATCTGCCTATGTTTTCTTTGAGCCTGAATAATTTAGCATTATCGACAAATTTGGCCACTTATTATTAGTTATTTTTATTAGTATGCAAAGGGATCTTGTAGCACCTTTGAGACTAACTGAGAAAAAGAAGTTGGTAGCATAAGTTTTTGTAGACTTCAGATGCTGATGAAGCAGACTTAAGTTTACGAAAACTTATGCTACCAACTTCTTTTTCTCAGTTAGTCTCTAAGGTGCTACAAGATCCCTTTGCATACTGATCCAGCCTAACATGGCTATGTTCTGAATTATTTTATTAGTTACATTTATACCCTGCTGTCCTTTCTTATATCCCTTCTTTGTCCTGGGAGAGTTCACCTCACTTCTTTCAACTCCATGCTGAGTCCTACCAGCAGAGCTTTCTAAAGTGTCTTACCTTCTTTATTAATTTTTTAGTTATATATTTCTTTTGCTTCAACAAGCCCAAGATGATGAATACAGATCTCCTGTTCCCCATTTTATCCCCTCAACAGCCCCACCAGGAAGATCAGGCTGACAGAGAATGAGCTATCTCAAGATCGGGGTTTAGAATCTGGATCTCCCAAGTCTCATTCCAATGCTAACCACTACACTACATTGACTCTCACTGTGACTCTGGAAGAAATATGAACAAATTACTGATTTGAACCTGAAATCTCATGTTCACAGTTTGGGTGTGCTCCTGGACTCAGATCTGAACCTGGATGCTCAGGTTTCAGCAGTGGCCAGGAGTGCATTTGCACAGTTAAAACTAGTGTGCCAGATATGCCCATTCCTTGACAAGTCAGATTTGGCAATGGTGACACATGCCTTGATTACATCCCATTTGGACTACTGTGACGTGTTCTACACAGGGCTGCCTTTGGAAACTATCCAAAAACTTCAGTGGGCCCAAAATACTGCAGCCAGGCTGTTGATTCGGGCTGGCTACAGGGATCATGTGACACACACACACACACACACACATTTGAAACAGCTGCATTGGCTACCTGTCCATTTCTAGGCTGAATTCAAAGTGCTGGTTTTGACCTTTAAAGCCCTAAATGACTTGGGTCCAGACTATCTAAAAGGCCATATCTCCCTATACAAGCCAGCCCAAGTGTTACGATTGGCAGCGGGGGGGCTTTCTCTCAGTCCCACCACCTTTACAGGCACAGTTGGTAAGGACTTGGGAGACAGCCTTCGCTGTAGCTGCTCCCAGACTGTGGAACTCCCTTCCACAAGAGGTCTGCTTGGCCTTGGCCCCCTCCCTGCTCTCTTTTGATTGGTAGTTGAAGACATTTTTATTTAGGCAGGCGTTTGAAGTGTGAATTTTACTTGGTGTGCTGTTTTTTAATGTATTTTTATCAATTTTATGTTTTAATTATGTGTTAACTATATTTTAATAATGTAAATTTAATTTAATTCTTTTTTTAGCTTTTCTAACTTGTGAGCTTTTAGTTGTATTTTTTTATCTATTGTAACCCACGCCTTGAATCTCATCTTGGGAGAAAAGCAGCATAGAAATCCAATAAATAAATAAATATTTATTCCAGTACAGGTACCAGAGAAATAGAAGATTATTTACTTCCCTTCTTTGGATGAACTCTTCGTTTACTCACTCTCTGCTTCTTCCTGTTCATTAATCAATTACTGATTTATAATAGAATTCATCTCATTATCTCTGCAGAGTTCACTCAGGAGCCTTTGATAAGATGCTTTCTGAAAATTTGTTTTGAGTTCCAGATTTCTAAAAGGTTTATCAAATCATTACTATACATGGTATCGCTCTTTTGTGGATGGCCCTCGTGGTCTCTTCCAACTCTGCAATTCTATGATTCTATGATTCTATGGCATTCTCAAAAAGATCTCCAAAAGTTTAGTAGAGCAAAGATTATTAAAGCTCAATTAGATCTCCCAAGATTAGTGACACTCCTTTGGTAGATTTATTTTTCTATGCACTCAGTAATTCTCTTTTTTAATCAAGCTTTCCATCAATTTACCCCAAACAGACATTAGGACAACTGAATTTCAATTTCTTTACTTCCCCTGGAACACCTCTTTTAAAATAAAAATCAGTGACTCTATTCCAATCCTCTAGTAAGGACCCAAATTCTCAAGAGTATATCATGCAAACTCACTCATTAGATCATTTTTCAATTGTCACTGAACTCCTAGAACTTCATCCAATCACCTCTTCAGGCACCTGCCTGGAGGAGGGACCTTTAGGGTATGGGTAAACTTAGGATTGCCAGAACTGTCTCCACACCTTCTACAATAAAGACAGATGCAAAGAGTCAAGATTCGTTGTAGCTTTGGTTGAATGCATGGTTCTTTGCTGCTGTATAATGTGTGAAGCTGCCTCAGGAAGTACCATGTCTTGTGCAAGTTAACTTGCACCCAGATGTGAAAAGTTTGGCTCCATTCTCTGCTAGGTTTTACAAAATACTGCACTGGCAATTTTCACCTTCTAGATCAGCAGTTTAAATTTGCTGCTAAGAGCCATTTCCAAGTTTCTGCTGAACATACAAATTCAATGGAGCCTTATCATATCCAACATTTACTTCAAAACCCTAAGTTTTCACAAATTTCAAAGCAACAATTCCCTGAATGTCCTAGTTCTGTGCCAGCTTTCATTTAGCTTGCTAACTTCAAGCAGAAACATCTTCTCCAGACTGCAGGCCTTTCCCAGTATCTCTCAGAGGTACGTAACCACAGCACACCAAAGTATAGATAAAAGAACAAGGAGAGAAGCCAGAAGGTTTGAGAGCAAATTAAACACGCAATTGAAAAGGTTAAGCCTTTGTATTTCAGAGGTTATTGCTATTTTACTTCTTTTTCAATGCTACTTCTATGAAAAGGTTTTATGAAAAGGTAAAAATGCACTGCAATGCATAAATTTGCTAGAATATCAATATTGCCCCCAATGCAATGTATTGGTTTCTTATTTGTTTCAGAGCTCCATTCCAGTTACAATTGTTGTTTTCTGCCTTCAAGTTATTTCCAACTCAAAGCGACCCTATCACAGGGTTTTCTTGGCAAGATTTCTTCAGAGGTTTGCCTTTGCCTTCCTCTGAGGCTGAGAAACATCAGGATTAAAGTCTTCTAGAACACAGCCCCACAGCCCAGAAAAAAACCACAAAAAAACTATGGATACCGGCCGTGAAAGCCTTCGACATCACAGTTCTACAATTGTTCTGGTAATCCTTACTTCATTACTCTTTTGAATAATAAATGTTTGATTGTTGGTATCATTTACATTTTTAAAAAAATAAATAAGCATACAGGTTGAGTATCCCTTATCCGAAATGCTTGGGACCAGGAGTGTATCCTATTTGGGGGGGATTTTGGAATATCTGAATTTGCATATACTTGTACATGTCCCACCATTTCACAGATCCTTATATCAATCTCCAGCCTCATATCTCATTCGTTTGCTATCTGTGTTGTGTATGAGACGTGAGGCTAGAGAGAGACTGAGGATCTGTGAAATGGTGGGAATCCAAGCACAGCGCTTGGCATACCTCCACGCTTCCCACCATTTCACAGATCCTTGTGTCTTTTTCCAGCCTCGCGTCTTGTGCATGAGACGTGAGGCTGGAGAAAGACTCAGGATCTGAGAGGAAACAAGCAGGAGCACTGCAGCCACTGCCTTGAAGGCAGAAGCAAGTGGCCAGCAGCAAAAGTTTCAGTTTCTGGAGGTTTACAAATTTTTGATTTAGGGATGCCCAACCTGTACTAGCTGGTACACTCACTCCATATCAGCTGACATACCGAACCGAGCTTTTAAATCCTACTAAATTCCAGTCAGGTTCTCAGCACCAAATGACATGCACAGAGTTTAGAAGTGACATGAAGAACAATTAAACAGAAATAGAAAAAGTTAAAATTATAAATGACTGAGAATTTGGCAGTTACTCTGTTTGTAGAAATGTCAGGAAGAGACAGACTGAATAAAATTAAGATGTGAACATTTGAGTCTTCTGACAGCAAGCACCCCATCCTCTTGCCGATCAGTCTATGGTATATAAATGATAATTTCACTGTAGTTACATTAGGCATGATTGTTTGCCTAGAAATGGTTTTGTATGAAAAGAGAGGAGGAGATATGTGTATGCTGGAAACATCTTCTCTTTATAGTATACTGAGTGTTCAAGCTCAGCTATTTACATTTTTAAAGTATCATCTCACACTTAAAAGAAGGAACAAGCTACATTTACTACTGCCTTTTCCCACTTACTGAAAATGAAATATAAACGCATAACAACTTCCTTGCTAGATTTGAACCACCATTCTGTTTGCAACAGCCAGATGCACTGGCAGTTTCATGAACAGGGCATGAACATGGGCACCTGTTAAATCCACAGAAATACTGCTTTTGTATATGGATGCTCCACTTGCCTAGAATGATTGATAACAATGAGAGCTGTGGGCATGGACCCATCTAGTGCTCCAGTCAATGCAAAAACAAACAAACAAACAAACAAAAAACCAGCAACAAAGAAACCACAGAAACTTGAGATAATCTGATTTCAGTTTAGGACACCTAGCATAATAATAGAGGCTCATCGTGTGCACTGAATTTTCAATCAATGTAGAATAGTACTCCCAGTGCAATGTCACCACTCCACAGCACTGATGCAATCCAATAACTTAGTATTTTTTTTCTTCCCTTTCTTGAAATTCCTCAAAGGCAATGATTGTCATGTACTAGCTTCTCTAGACTCAGTAACCAGCAGCTTCAGGGTTAAACCGAAAGCTTAGTAAACTAGAAAAAAATGTTCCTTAGAATGAAACCTATTAGCAAAGCAGTAAAATAAAAATGGTTTACAATCACAAATCTGGGGGACTATACAATCATTGGGCATCCATCATCCCCACTCCCCTTTCTCACTCAGAGTGGGCTCCACCTCCTGTTCTCACAGGCCATTGCAGGTACAAGGCCACTTAGCCAGTTTCCAGGCTCATACCATTCTCCTCGTCTGTTCACAGAACACCAACTTGTTACAAGTTCAGAAAGAATGTAAACATCAAATGAAAGCACACAGTAATTTTTGAAGGAGAAGGTCCCTTTTAGGGACTGATCCTGACAATGTTCGAGGTGAGTGTAGGAGGGTGGCTAAGATCATGAACTGGAAGCCGGAAAGTCCCTCTTTCAAACCTCACCTCTGACAGACTTACTAGATGGCTTTAGACAAAGTAGTCTATCTCAGCCTCAACCTCTTGTCTCCAATATGACTCCTCTCACAGGGTTGCTTGAGGGTAACTCTTAACATGCATGTAGTCACTGGCGTCTCCAAATAAAATAATGAAGTACTAGATGATATGAAAATCATACAGCTGAGATCCAGGACAGCCACGGATAGTCTGAGTAAGGTCAGCTTCCTAGAACATAAAAGCCTTTACATACCTGCATATACACAAGTATATACACAAGTAGCACAAATAAATAAAATAAATACACACAGGCAGCTACATTTCTGACCACTGGAGAGTAAGAGAAGGAAGGCAATACATGACATGACAGGAAAGATAGAGCAGGCCTTAGTTCAACAATTTTAGCAAGCTGAACTATAAAAATGA
Source organism: Gambelia wislizenii (assembly GCA_030847615.1). Taxonomy (NCBI): domain Eukaryota; kingdom Metazoa; phylum Chordata; class Lepidosauria; order Squamata; family Crotaphytidae; genus Gambelia; species Gambelia wislizenii. The sequence goes on from JAUMIR010000012.1 coordinate 6,044,395, forward strand.
TGGCTCTTGCTGAACATTGTCCCTAATAGCTAGCAATAGTATCAGCTGGGACTTAATTCCCCATGACAGATATTGAGAGCACTATCTAATATCACAACTGTTCAAACACTTTTCTTTCAAACCAGTCTGCCGGCTCCTTCATTTATCGAAGTGTTACCAGAATTACCTTGAGACTTATGAATAAGCTGGACTCTACATTTTTCCCCAAAAGTAGATTTAGCCCATATCTGAAATTATGAAACAGGGAAGCCCGGCCTGTATTCCATGGGTATTTTCAGCAGTGACAAGTGGCAAAGTGACAAAAGCAGAGAATAGCTGTGTTCCTCTTTAATATTTATTTTTCCCTTCTATATTCAGAAAATCCCCACTGTGATGTGACAGCTTGTTTTACATAGGGAAGCTTGTGAACAACCACCATGAAGTGATATTCTTTTTTACAGCTCATAAATCATAGCTAACAACCAAACATTTACAAAAACCATAACAGTTCTCATATTTTGGAACTCACCATCTTTTCCCTATTGCTTTTGCAAGCAGAAAGTTGTGCACCCTCTGAAAAACATGGTCAAAGTTTCAAAAGCCTTAACTGACTTATTACGTGCCTTCAAGTTGTTTCCAACTTATGGCAGCCCTAAGGCAAACCTGTCACAGGGTTTTTTTGTCAAGATTTCTTCAGGAAAGATTTGCCTTTGCATTCCTTTGAGGCTGAGTGTGACTCACCCAATGTCACTGAGTGGGCTTCCATGGCCAAGTAGGTATTTGATACCTGGTCTCCCAGAGTAGTAGTCCAATGTTCAAATCACTACAGCATGCTGGCTCTTGCCCTCATCCAATCTTCTTGTTGTTGTTAACTGCCATCTAGTTGACTTCGACTCATGGCGACTCCATGAATGAGACACCTCCAAGACCCCCTGTCCTCAAACACTCTGCCCTGGTCCTGCAGGCTCAGGGCCATGGCCTCCTTGATTGAGTCTATCCATCTAGCATGCAACCTTCCCCTCTTTCTACTACCCTCCATCATTATAGTCCAGCATTACAGTCTTTTCTAGTGAGTCCTGCCTTCTCATGATATGGCCAGAGTACAACAGTCTCAGCTGAGTCATCTTGGCTTCCAGGCAGCACTCAGGCTTGATTGAGTTGTTCTAGGACCCATTTATTACCCTTTTTCGTAGTCCGTGGTATCGGTAGCATTCTTCTCCAGCACATCTAAAATGAATTTTCTTTCTATCCGCTTTCTTCACAGTCAAGCTCTTACTTCCGTACATAACGATAGGAAATACAACGGCTTAGACAATCCTAACTTTAATGTTAAGTTCCATGCCTTTGTACTTTAGGATTCTGTCTAGTTCTCTCATAGCTGCCCTTCCCAGTCCTAGTCATCTTCTGATTTCTTGACTGGAGTCTCCATTCTGATCAATGATTGATCCCAGGTAGGGAAATTTTTAACTATTTCAATTTCCTCATTGTCTATATTGAATTTATGTTGATCCCCTGTGGTTATTATTTTTGTTTTCCTAATGTTCAACAGTAAGCCTGCCTTAGCACTTTCTTCTTTGACTATCTTTAGAATTGTTCCAAGTCACTGCTGTTTTCTGCTAGTAGTATGGTGTCGTCTTCATATCCTAGCTTGTTGATATTCTCTCATCTGATCTTCAACCCTCCTTCCTCAAAGTCTAAACCTGCTCTGAGTATGATATTTTCTGCATACAAGTTGAACAAGTAGAGAGACTCCCTTTCCAATTGGGAACCATTCTGTTTCTCCATATTCTGTTCTAACAGCAGCCTCCTGTCCTGAGTAGAGGTTGCGCATCCAGATAATCAAATGTAATGGTACACCCATTTCTTTAGGAGCAATCCATAATTTTTCGTGATTTATGGAGTCAAAGGCTGCAATCAACCTAGCCACTCCTAATGAACAAAACAATTAAGACCTTTATTTTTTTTTAGATATTCTGAACTGAAGAAATTAACAAACTCCATTAATCTACCATGGTTTAATTTTCTAACATAACTGTTTCACAAAACCTGACATGTGCCAAACTATATCTTGTGAGTGCAGGTTGAGTCTCTTTTATCCAAAATGTTTGGGACCAGGGGTATTGCAGATTCTGGAATATTTCAGATATAGGAATACTGCATTTACATAATGAGATATCTTGGTGATAGGACCTAAGTCTATACACAAAATTACTTTATGTTTCATATACACCTTATACACATAGCCTGAATGTAATTTTATATGCAATATTATTTTGTGCAAAGGTGTCACTATCTCAGTCACTCATGTGGACAATTTTGGAATTTGGAATATTTTGGATTTCAGCATTCTGGATAAGGGATACTGACCCTGTATACTACTGGATTTGAAGATACCTCATTTTGCCGCAACAAGGGGAATCCTAAACAAGAAGGAAATATGAACTGGGACTAAATTCTCCAAGATTTCTACCACCAACAAAGGTAAAACTTCTCTTTTGGGCTACAATTGGCTAGTTTTACCTATATAGCACCTAAAAGTCGTTTCCAGATGCAGTACAGAAACCTCTTGAAAAATCCAATGATCTCTGCCTAACAAAGGGGCCCATGGCTTCACAAAGGAACACAGACATCCTGGATACCACAGAGGTTGCCTCACTGCCACAAAAGGATTTAAATTTTATTATCCTTTGTCTCAGCCATGCATTGCCAAGAAGCAGCAGTGCCCTTTACCTGCAGGAGATCCCTCACCTGAACAACAACACAAGCAACATCTGAGACATGTAGGCCTGTGACTTCAACACCATCACTTTCTTCTTCTTCTTCTTCTTCTTCTTTAACATATTTTGCCAGATGAAGAAGCCAGTAGAGCTTTGAAAGCTTGCATCATGTTACATTTTGGTTGTCCAATAAAGGTATTACTTTTTTGTTTTTGTTTGAGTCTATGGGGTCGTTTACACGGGCAAATATTCCCCTAAATATACCGCTAAGATAGCTCATAGTTCCCACGGATCGCAGCACAGCATCGCCTCATTCAGAAGGGGGGAAGGTAAAACACCCAAATATAGTGTGACAGGGGATGTTGCTATTTTTGCAGGAATATTTGCAATGTAGTGCTTTATTGGCAGTGTAAACTAGCATTCCGCTAAGGGTTAAAGCACAGCTGCATTGTGATTGGTTGATGATGCAGGGGTGGGCTTAAAAGAGGGGCAGGGAGGAGGCAAAGACAGTAGCCATTAGAGAAGAAACTTGCAAAAATCCTGTCTGCTATTTTGCGAGCCAGTTTGCAAAAAAAAAAAAGGATTCCCAACAACTTTCATTCAGGGAGCATTCCTTCTCATCCTCTGCTGTTTTGAAAGTATGTAAAAGCTCGTTCGTTACGTTTATCCTGTGCACGGGGGAGGGAGAGAAACCATTTCACAAAGAGCTGTAGCAAGCTGAACTGCTATGTTCCCTCTCTCTCTCTCTGCTTGGGGGAGGGAGGAAGGGAGAGATAGAGATAGATAGAGAGAGAGAGAGAGAGAGAGAGAGAGAGAGAGAGAGAGCAGCTGGAAAAACTTGCGATCCACGGCGTGGCAGCAAGGTCTTTTAGCAGAGAGATTATTCTTCCTCTGCTTTATGGAGTGAGTTCATTTACATTCAGAGACACACCGAGCCACACACCCCACACTTATTCAAGTCTGAACTTCAAAGCGACATAATTAGAAAAAAAAACCTGACTGGCACAGCTGCGGAAAATAATTAAACCACAAGTTGCCGCAATAAATCTGCTGTGTAAACCGGCCCTTGGACTACGACTCTAGATATCAGGGTTCAAATCCCCATTCACCCATGGAAACCCATTGGGTGATCTTGGGCAAGTTATACTCTCTCAGCTTAAGGCAAAAGCAAACCTCCTCTGAACAAATCTTGCCAAGAAAACACTGTGGTAAGTTCACCTTAGGGTCGCCATAAGTCAGAAACTACCTGAAGACACATAACAAACATCCCATGAATCGGGTTGTTCAAAGCAAATGAGCAGTTAAATCATCAGTATCCAAATAATCTGCATAAGGTTTGTGCTGGCATTAGCAACAGCAACTGGAGAAACTCTTTGGCTACTGGAGACAATGTATTTACTTTCCTAAAATCCACATATTGCTTTTCATCATGGTAAGTCTCCAATCATTTCTACCTCCATTCTTATAGTCCATCTTCTGTGTCACCTGCTCATCATAACAGGAAAATTGTCACCTTTCTTACATGAAAATAAATTTATACTATTATCATTACAATGAACACTTGTTGCATACCCCTCCCCTCCTCAGTGATATCTGGTAGCATAAATAACAACTTACATAAGAAAAGGGATGAGAGTGAAGACGTGTGAAGTCCAACACTCTACTCCCACAGCGGCCAACTTAGTGACCAAAAATCTGACATGAACTAAGAGCATCCTCCCAGTTATGTTCCAAGCAACTGGCTTCCAGAAAGAAGCACAATGCCTGCTAGCAATATACAGCCATAATGACCAGTGTCCACAGATTGTATTTAACACTTGAAGCAATACTAGACCAGTTAGGCAATTTCTATTCAATCAAGCCCTCTCTCTTTTTGCCAAGTTGTGAGCACATCAAAACCACCGACAGGTAGGCTGGAATGGAGAATGCATCAGCAGCCTTCTCTAATGTATATTGTTAAGCCAAGTAGAACAAATGGAAATATGATTATAATTTCAGCAGTAGCCAATGTGATCCTTATCTGCCAAGAATAAAACTATAATGACAAAGAATGAATTTCATTTTAGCAGCAGCCTCTTTGCTTTATTAAGGGTCATTCACAAAAAAGATACAGTACATTCCTTCTCCTCTGTCCTTCTTTTCAAGAAAAGAAAGATTCTTATCAGCCTCAACTCAGACACACCATGGTCCTGAGTCCTCAGAATGCCACACCTACTCTGCTATAAGAAAGATGATAATCAGACTTCCTCACACAATGGAGTGTAGTTTTGTGCTCCCTGTCTTTTGATATCAAAAGGAGCAAGATAAATAACATGCAGGGAAAGCTCTATGTGATTAAGCTTGATTAACAAGTTTCTCCCTCACACTTCCAGCCACCAAATGGCTATGTACCTCATTCCACCCCAAAAACATTTCAGTAATGAAAAACACCTAACATGACTGCTGCATACAAGTTTCTCCACTGCACACCAGTTTACTACAGTTTACCATTATGAGAGGATACTGCATCTCCCTTTCATTATTACTTACATTTATATCTCTGCCTCTCTTCCAAAGTAGAACCCAAGCCCACATACACAGAGTTCCAAGTAGGCTTCCATCTGAACTCTGAACAAATACAGACTTGGTTCGCTTCAGCAAGGTTACCACAGCATATTGTCTAGGTTGTCAGAGTAAAATATTACTTAAGAGAAGAGAAGCTAATATAAGGCTAACTGCAGCAATGGCTTCACAACAACCAGAATGAGTGGTTCCATTTCGGCAAACATTCCCATTCATTTGCATTACACATCCTATTCAGGACAGCCATTTCCTCTGTGTGATTATATTAATCAATACATAAACTGTTAGTTGTAGTCCCTCTCAGAAAGAAAGATGAGCAATTCCACTAGTTACTTTTCTTAACTGGTCTCAGCCACATCAGGAACCTGTTCTTGAAGCCCTGTCAGACAGCACTCAGAATACAGATGGACCAGGGAGAGAAAAATGTTAGTAACAGAAACTTTAGCATTAGGCAAAAAATCAGTTGTCCAGTGCATATAACTTGCAATCAGCATGAGCTGCCTTTAAAATTGTTTTGGTTGGAGCGGGAGTTGTGCCATGAATGCATTTAGCACAACTGAACTTTACAAGAGTGCAACCTAAAACTGGCTATGCAACATTCATGAAAGCCCACAAACACCGTGAATAAAGTGAAAAACTGGAGCCTTTCAAAGCCCTTCCAAAGCCTCTTCTTCCACACTCCCCACTTGGTTCGCTTCAGCAAGGTTACCACAGCATATTGTCTAGGTTGTCAGAGTAAAATATTACTTAAGAGAAGAGAAGCTAATATAAGGCTAACTGCAGCAATGGCTTCACAACAACCAGAATGAGTGGTTCCATTTCGGCAAACATTCCCATTCATTTGCATTACACATCCTATTCAGGACAGCCATTTCCTCTGTGTGATTATATTAATCAATACATAAACTGTTAGTTGTAGTCCCTCTCAGAAAGAAAGATGAGCAATTCCACTAGTTACTTTTCTTAACTGGTCTCAGCCACATCCGGAACCTGTTCTTGAAGCCCTGTCAGACAGCACTCAGAATACAGATGGACCAGGGAGAGAAAAATGTTAGTAACAGAAACTTTAGCATTAGGCAAAAAATCAGTTGTCCAGTGCATATAACTTGCAATCAGCATGAAAACTAGAAGCATTCACTAAGCAACGGGCTGAATTCTTGTCACATCAATATTTCCTTCTAGAAACTGGGCTCTTTGTCAGTTTCTATAGGAGAAAAGAAATACAATGATTCACCACCCCTCCACCTTAAACTACAAACTGAATTTGCTTTCAATAAATCATTAACTACATACATGGAGCACATACATACTGTATATTGTTCTGAAGATGACTGTCATCAGGTCAACAATTTAGTCAGTATTCAATTAGATTACTACCTTTGTCATTAATATCTTTCCAATATAAATTCTTGGCACAAAACCCAAAGCCACCTTTGTGTTAATACAAGCTTCATGAGACTGATCAAAACCTGAAAACACTATCAGTTTACAACACTCAGTTCTAAATTTACCATACTCCTTTATCAAAGCATTGCATAATTTAGCTAGGGAGGCTTATCCCATCTGATATACTACAGTTTTGATAAACCACAGATTTCCCTTCACAGAACAGAGGCACGTTTACACAATGACAGTTCATGCTACATGGCAATAAAAGACTTATAACATTTCCAAATGCATGAGCTGCCTTTAAAATTGTTTTGGTTGGAGCGGGAGTTGTGCCATGAATGCATTTAGCACAACTGAACTTTACAAGAGTGCAACCTAAAACTGGCTATGCAACATTCATGAAAGCCCACAAACACCATGAATAAAGTGAAAAACTGGAGCCTTTCAAAGCCCTTCCAAAGCCTCTTCTTCCACACTCCCCACAGGTTAAGGAGATACCAATATATCTTTATTTACATCAAAACATTCAAAGCAACATACAAATAGCAGTGCCTAAAAATACAGAAACAAATGTGTACCAAAATATTTTATTAGTCTTAAGACTTGATCTTCTCAAATTATGAGCTGATCATCTACTGTATATACTTGTGTATAAGTCAAAGGTAGATTTTCTGAACAAAATTATGGATTTTGCTATGACTCACAGGCAAGTCGAGGGTGCCAACACATCCCCACTGCTCCCTTCTCTTCTTGGTGCTCGTTTGTGGGGAACCACTAAAGAGCCACCACCTCCATTTTTCCACCTAGGCACTCAAAAAAGTGGCTTTGTTGCAGAGACAGCAGAGGGCGTTAGCGCTTTTATTAAATTCTCTCAGGATGGACTAATCTCTCTTTTACCCTTCTCTGAGAAGAGGGGTGAAAGGCAAGAGAAACACAAGAAAAAGAAATGCTACTCGGACACCCCTGAGACAGGGAGACAGCTGCCATTCAAGGGTGTCAGAGGGGCCTCCTTGCAAGTAAGCACAGGTACAAGAGCAAGGCCATGCTGTGCGCTGCACCTCCCAAAAAATGTAGAGAGAAAGGAAGCAAATCTGAGTGAGCTTCTTTCAGCTGGGCCTGGAGAGGCCACAAAAGTGTTGCTGAGGATCTCCAGGCTGGACTGATGTGGGAAAAGGTGCAGCAAGGAGACGAGGGGGAGCTGAGGCTGTGCTGGGCTGAGGAGCCTTCGTGAGGCTGCTTAACTTCACCTGGGAGCCAGGGCCAGAGGTACTCCCCACCAAAATACAGCAAACGCCAACAGCTAAATGCAACTAAACACCAACAGCCACATTCCCACTAATTCCCTTGCCTTTTGGCTCTCCTTTGAGGGAAAGCACCAAAGAGCCCCCGCCACCACTATTTTCCAATCTAGGCATTCAAAAAGATCAGAAACGGCACAGGAGTGGAGAGTCACTCTGGAGAAGGGTGAAAGGCGAGAGCTTAGTCCAAAGTGGAAGAACTTAAAAGAAGCACCGGACCCTGCTTCTCTCTCTGCCACTGTGCCACTTCTGGCCTTTTTGAATGCCAGGACAGGGAAATGGCAGCAGCAGCTGTCCGGCACTTCCCCTCAAAGGAGCACCAAGAGGTGAGGGAAGCAGTAGGGACATGGTGGTGGCATTGCCACCTGGGCACTCAGCTAGCTGAGCTGCTGCATGGTGGTGGGGAGTGCTCCCAGGTGAAGTTGTGATTTTTAATGGTTTTTAAACTATATTTTATATGATATTTTTGAGCCACCTTGGGTCCCTTCTAGAGGGAAAGACAACAGAAAGAAAGAAAGAAAGAAAGAAAGAAAGAAAGAAAGAAAGCTGAGTAGTCCCATGATGGCTCCCTGGTCTAATCCTTCCCTTGGCTCCACCTCACCTCCTCACTCCACCCTTTCCTGTTCCAGTCTAGTCTGGAGATCTGTGGCAGTACTTTCACAGCCTTGCCAGGCCCAGCTAAAAGAGGCATGATCTCAGCTTTGCTTCCCTTCCCTTTGGCTTACTGGTAGGTGCAGCACACAGCATGGCCCTGATCCTGCACCCCAGATTACTCACAAGGAAGCCCCTCTGATACCCCAAGTGATAGCTGTGCTCCCGTGCCCAGTGGCGTCCAAATAGTGTTTCCTTTTTTCATCTTTCTCTCACTTGTCACCACTGTACTCAGAGACAGGTTAAGAGGGTTAAACTCTTTTAATAAGAGTTACAGTACAGTACTTACACTGACCCATAGATAAGTCGACCCAGGTTTTTGGGTGGATTTTTGACTAAAATTTCTCAGCTTGAGTATATACAGTAACTCTCTGAATCAATATGGCATTACACATGCAAACTTGGAAAAGCATGGAAATTATACTTTCTTCTCTATAACTAAAGAGTATAAGATACCATTCCAGACAACATCATCCATCTTCATCTGGACAACATCTAGAATTATACACCAAATGGATGGAAGACAAGGGCTAAGCTTGGGCCACCAAACCTAGAACCAAAAGTGAGAGCAGTTTAGCCGAACAGAGTGCTCAGAGAGACACTGGGTACATTAACCTCTTATTTAGAAAAACATGGTTGAGGCAATACTCCTAGCCTTACAAGGCTGTACAAATAAGGACCACAGGGTAGTAATTCAAGGGTCTCAGCCTTCTACTGGCTCATAAAATTGAACTCCAGTAGCAAAAAAGTTAGACTAGGCAGTAGCCACTTTCTCCTGTCTTCAAGCAGACATAAGATTCATCAACCGAAGTTGGACACACCCATAAAGCCATCCTGTTATGTCCTAGTATACCCAACTAAAGCAACTTTTGCTCACTTAGCAGAAGCCCTCTACTACCAATTCTCCCTTCTGAGAACTGAAGGGTTTTTTTCAATTAGCCTTAGAGCTGAGGATTTTAAATTATCTTGATCCACTCAATGTACATACATAAGAAGAGGTATTTTTCTGAAGAATAATTTTCACTCCTGCATGAAGAAATATGCCTTAGTAGTGAAACTACAATGGAATCGGAATGCTCACAAACTTTTAAATCAAGTAATCCAGTCTTAAATGAAGAGGTTATTTGTCCATAGCAAAAAGAAGTTCTTCAGTTACATTTATCTGTGGGCTTGTTTACACAGCAGGTTTTATTACATTAAGTTGCGCTTTAGCGCTTTCCCGTATCAGTGGTGGGTAGTTTACACGGTATATGTTTACACAGCTATATTTTGTGGCTCTTTGATAATGCCATAGGAATGTTTGCCCTGGCCCCAACTCCGTGTGCTTAACAGCTTAGAGGCAGTCACCCTTTGCCTCTTCCCCCCCACAGCTCCCTGCCCACAAACTCCAAACAGAAGGTTTTTCTCCTTGCTTAACAGCATTTTCTAGCCAAATAATCAGACTGTCAAAATAGCAGTGCAGCTCTGCTGCAGCCCTTAGTGAAATGGTTTCTCTCCCTCCCCCAAGCACAGGATCACAGCTGACGAGACCAGACAAAGTTTTACATACTTGCAAAATAGCAGAGAGGAGGAGAAGGAATGCTCCCTGACTGAAAATTGTTGGAAATCCTTTTGTTTGCAAACTGGCTTGCAAAATAGCAGAGAGGATTTTTCAAAGTGTCTAGATCAAGGGGAGTAATAGTGCCACTCTATTCTGCCTTGGTCAGACCTCACTTAGAATACTGTGTCCAGTTCTGGGCACCACAATTCAAAAAGGATATTGACAAATTGGAGCGTGTCCAGAGAAGGCAACTAAAATGGTGAAAGGTCTGGAAACCATGCCTTATGAGGAGAGACTTAGGGAGCTGGGTATGTTTAGCCTGGAAAAAAGACGGTTAAGAGGCGATATGATAGCCCTGTTTAAGTATTTGAAGGGATGTCACGCTGAGGATGGAGCAGGCTTGTTTTCTGCTGCTCCAGAGACTGGAAGACGGAGCAATGGGTGCAAGCTCCAGGAACAGAGATTCCACCTCAACATGAGGAGGAACTTTTTGATAGTAAGAGCTGTTCGGCAGTGGAACACACTCCCTTGGAGAGTGGTGGGGTCTCCTACCTTGGAGGTCTTTAAACAGAGGCTGGATTGCCATCTGTCGGGGATGCTTTGATCAAGATTTCCTGCGTGGCAGGGGGGTTGGACTGGATGGCCCTCGTGGTCTCTTCCAACTCTGCAATTCTATGATTCTATGATTCTAATCACTACTGACTCTCCCTCCATCACTCCCCCTCTTTTAAGCCCACCCCTTCATCATAGCAACCAATCACAGTGCAGCTCTGCTGCAGCCCTTAGCGGAATGGTTGTTTACACTGCCAATAATGCGCTACATCACAAATATACCGGAAAAGTAGCAACGTCCCTTGCCACGCTATATTTGGGTATTTTACCTTCCCCCCTTCTGAATGAGGCGATGCTGTGGTGCGATCTGTGGGAACAATGAGCTATCTTTGCGGTATATTTAGAGGAATATTTGCCCGTGTAAACGCACCCTGTGATCCATCTGTGAAATTACTTTATTAAACATTAACAGCATGAGAAAAACAAAAGCTTGCCTCATTCTTTGCTTTTGCCCATCACAGGGAAGTTTGGTAGACAGAACTTCAGGGACTCAAAGCATCACTTCCAAAATTCTACTACAAGTAATGCCAAAACACTTAATGTGGCAAGCAGTTACTCTAAGCAGTCCCTGTGCACAAATTACTAAAGAGCATATTCTGATATTGTTCAAGTCTCCCTGCTGGAGAATGTTTCCTAATACACAGAAGAGACCAGTCTAATTCCTAAGACTATCTGCTCTACAGTAACCTCAGACTTTACAATGTAAGATCACATACATTTTAACTATACTAAATTTTAATAATCTCCCCATTATCAAACCTACAGCCTGAGGAGAAACATGAGGTAGTGCACAGCCTTATCTTCTGTGAATTTGTCTACTCTCCTTCACCAGGAGTCAAGCAAACTTTAAAAGCTAAGAACTGAACTAACGGTCCATTAGGACAGACAAATGATGGCAAATTGTTCAACGCACTAGTGAAGTATCGAAGATACTATATATGTAACTATCCACATATTGTATAGAAGGGAGAAAATGGAGGAAATAGTTGGCTCTCTTATGTTATACTGATCAAACTGGAATACTGGTGGCTCAGAGTTTCACTGGCACCCTTAACTTACTTGATAGCTAAACCAGTGCACTGGTCCAGTTTCTCCCAAGTATTCAGCCTTCTCTGAAGTTTCTGAAGAGGGAGAAAAGGAAAAATGATTTAGCAAACAAAAAAATCAGCATAGCTATATCTGAATTTACAGTTACCTTCTTCATTCATCATTCTGTAGTTTAGCATTTTCTTTTTAAAGTCTTTATTAACAAGTACCATTATATTTCCCAAGTGTAAAAAGGGCCCTTTGTGTACAATCTAAGCCCACCTCACAAGAGCCTCAGATGTTATTAAGCACAAGGAGTGCTCATTTTACAAAACATCAATGGACCCTGTAAAGAGTCACTAGTGGTACACAGACAGGAGAAAAACACAATATGCCTATAGCCTACACACATGCACAACCTTTAAGAGTAGCTCATTTTGTACCGAAGTATCATTGGGGTTAAATTCATGTTGAAATTACTGCACATTTCACCTGTATTCGGTATTTTATCCTACATTTGTGCCTATATCAAGTAAAATCCAAGGAACTGTGCTTTGTTAATGCTATGCCCGTTCGAGATGATTCGAACTTATGGTGATTGTCTTCTAGAGTTTTCTTGGTGAGACTTATTCAGGAAAGAATTGCCACTGTCTTCTTCATAGGCTGAGAGACTGACATGCCCAAGATCACCCAGTCAGTTTTCATGACTGAGCAGAGATTCAACTCCTGTTCTCCCAGAGTCCTTGTCCAACCACTACCCACACTGGCCCCCAGCAACTGCGCTTGCCATGAATCATTCTTCCTAACAGAAAATTCAATTCTAGGCTTTACATCCTTTTTAGCAGGTAACTGAGTGAATTGGATATGCTATCATCAACAACACACACACTCTCTCTCTTTGGCTTTTCTTTGCAAACGAAGATTCAGGAATATACTAATAAATAATATTTTTTTATTTTTAACCTGCCCCTCTGCTCGGCAACCGGGGCGGCGTACAACAGGATTAAAACAGCAGCAAGTTAAAACAATCCTTCCCAATCCTAACCCTCCCACCCCTTAAAACTAAATTAAACTAGTGGAGAATTAAAACAAACATAAAGTACAATACAATATACAAATTATGACCAAAAAATGGCAATAGCGGCAGGGGGGCGGGTAGGCAATCAACTCCACTTGAGCCGGGAAGTTATTCTGGGAAGGCCTGCCAGAAGAGATCCATCTTCAGTGCTTTCTTGAAGCTATCAAGAGTAGTGATAAGATGGATCTTGTCCAGCAGGCCATTCCAAAGTCTGGGAGCCGTAGAAGAGAAGGCCCTCTGGGAGGTCTGTGACAGCCAAGTTTTCATAAAATAAAACATGGCAGCCAGAGTGGTCTCGGGAACATCTTTGAGAGACCATATAACTCCAGTATTAAAATCTCTCCACTGGCTGCCTATCACTTTCCGGGCCCAGTATAAGGTGTTGGTTATTACCTTTAAAGCCCTAAATGGCTTGGGTCCAACTTATCTCCGGAACTGCCTCCTCCCATACAATCCTCCCCGCACACTTCGGTCCTCTGGGAGGAATTTGCTTCAGCCACAAAAATCTAGGCTGTCTGCAACCTCCCAGAGGGCCTTTTCGGTAATCGCTCCCCAATTTATGGAATGGCCTGCTGAACGAGATCCGTCAGATGACGAGCTTGAGTAGTTTTTAAAAAGCATTAAAGACAGATCTCTTTCGGCAGGCCTTTCCTGATTAGATCCCGGACTCAGGAGCTGCGTCTCCTGGCTTTTTTTTAATCATGTGTATTTTTGTTTTTAATCTGATTTCAGTTAGATGCTTTTAATTTTATATTGTTTAATGTCTTTTTATGGGGGAGGGTGGTATTTTTAGTCATTATTATGTTTTAATTATTGGAAGCCACCCCGATTGTTTTTAGCAGAGGGGCCAGTATAAATAAATATTATTATTATTATTATTATTATTATTAGAGGACCAAAGTGCACGGGAGGGATCATATGGGATGAGGCGGTCCCAGAGATAAGGTGGACCCAAGCCATGTAGGGCTTTAAAGGTTAAAACCAACACCTTGTACTGTGCCCGGAAACTGATCGGCAGCCAGTGGAGAGATTTAAGCACAGGTGTTATACGCTCTCTCCTAGACGTACCCGTAATTAACCTGGCTGCCATATTTCGTACGAGTTGAAGTTTCCGGGTTAGGTACAAGGGTAGCCCCATGTAGAGTGCATTACAGTAATCCAGACGTGAGGTTACCAAAACATGTACCACAGTTTCCAGATCCCTTGTATCCAGGTAAGGGCGCAGCTGGCATATCAGCCGAAGCTGATAACAGGCACTCCTGACCGTCGCACTCACCTGACTAGCCATGTAAAGCGACGAATCTAGGAGTACCCCCAGACTGCGAACACAGTCCTTAGAGGAGAGTGTGACTCCATCCAGGACTGGAAGTTGTATTCCCAGACCTGGTTTCGGGTCTGTGACTGTCAGTAACTCTGTTTTGTCCGGATTTAGTCTCAATCTGTTTTTCCTCATCCAATCCATTACTGCTCTGAGACAGTCAATGAGAGGAGAGATGCCATCTGAAATCTGAGCCGACGATCTGGTCATGGCGAAATATATCTGAGTGTCATCAGTGTACTGATGACACCGAGCTCCATGCCTTCGGATGATCTCTCCCAGCAGCTTCATATAAATGTTAAATAGCATTGGGGACAAGATGGCACCCTGAGGGATGCCACAATTAAGCTCAATTCTGGAAGAGCAACTGTCCCCAAGCCTCACCCTCTGGGATCTGCCCGAGAGAAAGGAACAGAACCACAGCAGAGCAGTGCCTCCAATTCCTAACTCTCTCAGGCTATCCAAGAGGATGGAATGATCTATAGTGTCAAAGGCCGCTGAGAGGTCCAAGAGCACCAGCAGGGTCACACTACCCCTGTCGATGCTCAGGCAGAGGTCATCAGTTAGAGTGACCTAGGCAGTCTCAACTCCATATCCTGTCCTGAAGCCGGTTTGAAATGGATCAAGATAATCTTTTTTTTTTTTATTATACCCCGCTCTTCAGCCACAAGGCTATCAGAGCGGCTTACAAATTGTTTTAAGCAATAGCTATTTACACATCTACACTGCATTAAACAGTTTCCAATGTGTGTTAGCTAATTGCCCCCCACAAGCTGGGTACTCAATTTACCGACCTACGAAAGGATGGAAGGCTGAGTAAACCTTGGAGCTGGCTGGAATCGAACTTGTGACGTGGTGGCTTGCAGTACTGGCATTTAACCACTGCGCCACCAGGGCTCCCTTCATCCCTTCAATCTGTTTCATCCAAGACGGCTTGGAGTTGGGAAGCAACTGCCCTCTCGATCACCTTGCTTAAAACAGGTAGCAAGGACACTGGTCTGTAATTGTTCCTGTCCGGGGGGTCCAAGGAAGGTTTTTTCAGGAGTGGCCGTCCAAGTCGGCTCTTATCCGAGAGATTTTATCTGCAAAGTGGATGTTAAATGCATCACAGCAGGCTGTCGTCAGGTTAAGTAGGGGGTTTGGTGCAGAAGGAACCTGCGTCAGCTCCCCCACCACCTTAAACAGCTCTGCTGAACGGGACTCTGCAGATGCAATACGTGCAGAGCAGAAGGACCTCTGTGCTGCACGTATTGCCTCCCGATAGGAATCAACATGCTTCCAATTTGGCTGGCTGGGGGAGCCTTGCCAGCTGATCCTCTTTGTTTCCCAACTCATGAGGATCTCCTCGTGAGTTGGGAAAGCGAACAGGATCAGCTGGCAGGGCAACATTCACCCCTCTCTTCAACCTTCCAGTCAAACTGGACTCGAAGGTGGAGGAAAGGGGCGAAAATGCCCAGTTTGCCTCAGCAGCCCCCTTCCCTCCGTCTTGGCTCTTCCGAAGGGGACCAATGCGGGGGAAGCGGGGGCAGCCGCGGCAAACCCCTAGATTCGCCCCCTCTCCCCACCTTCAAGGAAGGTGGGGAGAAGGGGCGAACATGCCCCGTTTGGCTGCATAGGGAGGACGCGGGGCCATGGAGCCAAACCCTGGGATTCGCCCCCTCTCCCCACCGTCAAGGGAGAAGGAGCGAATCTAGGGATTTAACTCCACAGCCCCGATCCCTCCTTCTGGGCTCCCTCTTCCCGTGATTCCCCAACCCACAGGAGGCTGCCCAGTCTCCTGGTGGGTTGGGGAATGCGGGATGGCCAGCTGGCTGGGGGGGTGGAGGGAGGGGGCTTTGCAGCCACCCCCCTCTCCAAAGCGCGGCTTTGGGGAAGGGGGGTGGCTGGGTGGAGGGTGAATGGGTGGGTGGGCGGAGGGGGCTTCGCAGCCACCCCCGCTCTCCAAAGCACAGCTTTGGGGAAGGGGATGGCTGGGCGGAGGGTGGATGGGTGACTGGGCGGAGAAGACTTCGCAGCCACCCTCCCTCTCCAAAGCGAGGCTTTGGGGAAGGGGGGTGGCTGGGCAGAGGGTGGCTGGGGGAAGGGGGCTTCGCAGCCACCCTCCCTCTCGAAAGCGAGGCTTTGGGGAAGGGGGGTGGCTGGGCAGAGGGTGGCTGGGGGAAGGGGGCTTCGCAGCCACCCTCCCTCTCCAAAGCACGGCTTTGGGGAAGGGGGGTGGCTGGGTGGAGGGCCAGCCCGCAGAACCACTGCCCGTTGTCCGGTGTGCACAACAGCTTGAGGCACCGGCCAATGTGCGCATTGCTCGGCATGAAGACGTGCTCGGTGCCCCCCAGGACTTCCACCCAGCTGCCTCCACCTCCGGCCACTTCCTCTTCCTCAGCTTTTGACAGCAACGGGCTCTCTGGTCAGGTTGGAAAGCCAAAATGCTGTGGAACAGGCTAATCACCTCCCAGAAATGGTAAGCAGAGGAGAAAATTAATTATTTTGAGGAAGGACTCATCCCACGCTTTCTGCAAGCGCACTTATGACTGAAAAGGCCAATCCGAGATAAACAAGTCCAGTTGAAAAAAGCACAGCAGAAAGTTTCCTTGGGTGATGTTTCCGGTTTGTGATTCTTTCTGTGTTGTCGTTTCTCTTCAAGACTTGTTCGGCGTGAGTTTTCAAATAAAGCTGCAGCATTGTGGATAGTGCGTCTCCATGCCTCCTGATGTGAGGCCAGGGCAGACCATTGTTGGGGATCAATTTGGCCGAGCCTGAGATGTTGTTTCAGGGAGTCCTTGTAATAACTATTTTCACACCAATAATCAATGGTATTGATAAAATACTGTACTTACTCTCACTTAAGAACTACAAGGATCTGTGTGTAAATTCCAGCCTCCTCTATTTATGTGAACCAAGGGCTACCATCTCTATGTAATTCTTGATTTCCAGAAGACATTAGAGGAAGTCTTAAAATAAAAGCTGCCACAACAGTGCTCACAGTCTGCTCCAGAAACTTCAAAAACACACAGCAGTCTTGTCATATTATTTTAAATTTTTTCCTCATTACAAATTCTTGCGCAAGCCCAGCAGGCTAAAGGGTCTGGAGAGTTAGTAGAGGTGCAGTCTGTGTGTTAACATTAGAAATTTAACTCCAGAATAATTTACAATTAAGAACAAGACAAATCCTCTACAGTCTAGAGACCTCACCTCCTTCTCCAACTCCAAAGCCACCATTTCTTCCTGAACCTTCTCATTGCGTTCCAGTTTCCTCTGAAGACCTTCCACCTCCTCTTTGAGCAATCCATGGTTTTCTTTCATTTCCCTGAGAAGAAAAAGAAGAACCACCTATTTAAGATAACCCACATCCTAGCTGTGTTCTGCAAATCAAATGACAAACCATCTATTACTGCTATACGTATTACAAATTAAAAACTAATAATGCCAAACCTATATCAGTATTTGGTTGTAAATCAAGTGTAGAGAGGTGATTTTTGATTCTTGAATTCAAGATATCAAGATATGAAAATGGATTTGGAAGCTCACTGCAAAAGCTCCAACAGATGGACAGGAAAAGAAAGAGCAAAATGTACACCATTCCAACCGAACATGCCCATTTTCTTTTTCTAACCTAAGGTAAGCATTCTCCTCTCTAAGCTGCTGCAACTCCCGCTCCATTTTTGGAAATTGTGCTAGCTCTGTCTTCATGTTCTTCACAATTATAGCATCTTGTTCTTGCAATGAAAGCTTCTGTTCCAGATCCTGGAAAATAAAGTGGCAAGGGAACAAGAGAAAAACTAGTTCAAAAAAAAGTCACATTTGAAATCTCTGTAGTTATTTATACATTTAACTTCACCATCTACCCAAACCAACAAGTTTACCAATAAGAGTCTAGAGGATGTGCCCACAAATAATTGAAGTCAATTCAGTAAAGAAAGAACTGTTTTGTATAACTTTTGTTCTCCTGTTCAGTTTATTTTTATTTTTTCTGTTACAAGGTGGAGGAAGAGGTTGATGTTCTCCTAAAATCAGTCTGCAAGAGCAGTGTTTCTCAGGCTACCTAATGTAGAGGACTGGCAATTTGGTTTTATAGCATGCCACGGACTGCTACCATTGTTTGCTTCTTTCCTAGAATCTAACCAGGGACTGACACCCAATGGCTCAGGGACCAGTATCCGTCCAAGGATCACCACTGATTGGGACTATGCTAAAGCATACAGACATTCACTCAACCATGAGAAAAATAAAAGGCTCTCACCTGAATTTTCTGCTCCATCTCAATCACCAGCCCTTCCTTTGCTTGTAGAGCCTGAATTTGCTGACTGGCTTCTTGCCATTTTCTATTGGATGCAGACATAAGATATCCATTTGTTATATGCAGAAGCACATTTCAAACCACAAGTATACAACTTACATATACACTTTATCCATCATTTATCAGTGGCAATTCACTTCTGCATACTGAACAAAAACAGAATTCAGACATTTTATGATTCCCCAGGACCATTTCCCATAGCACCATTTTAAGTCATGTAAATGTTTCTTACTGGAATCTTGCATATACCTAAAATTACATTTACGATGTGTCTAAAAGAGACATTCTGACTGGAACCCTGTTCATATGGTTCACTAGCATAATTTCAAATACTCTAGCATAGTGCACTTTTACCATGGTTGCACAGTGCTACAGAGAAGGATGGCTTGGGAAACTGTCCTTGCCATGGGTCAGGCACTTTTGCAAGCCATCCTTCCTACTGTGCATTTAACTCCAAGGACTCTGAAGAAGGCCCACATTGAAGAAACCAAATGGAGCCACCAGCCTTCTTTTACAAGCAACGGCCAAGGAATCTGCTTCCATTTCTTTCTGGTAATGCACAACCAAAATACAAGCATACTGAGCTAGTGAAAGGAAAGTTACACTGACATAGTCGACCAACAAGGTTCCAACCAGAATCTGCTTTTTTTATGGGTAGGCACATTGTAAATTCAATCATAGGTGTAGGCATGATTCCAGACCGTTTATGAACATGGACAACCTGCCCTCCTTTCCCCATGATGCTGTGCCTATGGCTCTTTAACTCATCACTATCCCAATGCCACTACAATATATGGTGGAACAGTTACAACAGCGTATTTACATAACAAGACCTTGGCCTGTGGCAACCACTACCATGATATTTGAGCATTTGTGCATGTCCTAATTAGAAAGAAGGTCTAAATCAGGGAGGAGCAAAGTGTGGCCTGTGGGTCACATGCAGCCCCAGAGCCATTATTGTGGCCCTAAGGGCATCCCAGAGTTTAAAAAAAAAACTACAAAGAAAAAGTGAATTTTACATGCTTCATGTTCTTAAAAAGGGCTTCTTTGGGGCCTAAAAACATAGCAAAAATGTCCCCCACACCCCGTAGAGTCATTCAGGGACATTTGCGGGAAACTTTTGCGGAGGGGTGGAGCCCACCATGGTCTCCTGGTGGGCTAATATGGCCTCCCAGCCTGCCCTTGTCTGCAGCCATCCGATACTATAATACAAGACACAGAACAAGCGTACTGTACTCACCTGAGTCCCTGAAGCAGTTTAAAGTTACCATTACACAGCCTCTCAATGTGATACCCTCCATATGTGCAAGACTACATACAACTCCAATCATCTTTTATAAAATACACAAGGTTGGGTAAGGCTGCAAAAGGCAAAAGTTTTCTAAGCAACACCAGCTCCAACAGAATTAATGGGAAGCCAGCCAGAAGGCTGAAAGAAGCAGTACTCATTTCCCCTGAATTAGCCTTCCTTAGACCCATCAATATATTCTGATCCCTTGAAGGAGACAAGTTTGGAAGATTTTCAATATGAGTACTTCTGTTCCTTAAAGTTATTTCTATTTTCTACTTTTTATTTTGTTTTCAGTGTATCAAGTTTTCAGTACTATACATAGTGATCAAAGCAGCCCTTTGAACAGCAAAAATCAAAAGCTGTTCAAACTTTTTTTTTCCTGAGTGACACCAGCTGCCAAGGACTAAAGGTTTTATTTCCTGGCAGTTGTTAATCCCCTACTCACTTGTGTAGTACATCCAGCTGTTCAGTCAGCTCCTGTTTCTGTGATTCATGGCTCTTCATTTGCATCTCCTGATTCATTAAGTTCCACTGCAATTCTGATATCTTCCCTTTTAGCACACTGATTGTCTGAGAGAGAAAGAATATACAAATACACCATTGGACCGCCAAACTAGCTGCAGAAGACAATGAACTGCCCCTGATCAAATATTGCCAATGAGAGTGAAGAACCACTAATTCATAATCAGATCTTTAAAGACATCACCTCAGAAGAAAGGCGAGGCCAACTGTCTGCGCTCTCATCTGTCACCCTTACTGTTACCACAAATTAAGTGAGTAACCTCAAGCTGGCATGCAAATAACAAGTTTCAAAGTTAGACTCTGCATCTACACAAGGACCCATCATAGGGATGCAAATTGTTCCACCAACACCATATGTTTTCTCTGCAGCTGAATTTAAAATAGAGGCTGCATAAATTCTCCCAACAAACAACAGTATTTAAGTTTTCAAGGGAGCTGTACAAGCCACAGTCTTCAGAACTATGTTATGTGTAGATGCAAAGGCTCTGAAGGCCTATGGGGCCTTTGCTCACAAGAAAATTACTTTCTCTCATGTACTGACTCATAGGAGAGTCATTTACAATTACATTCTCTCCAGATTCTACATATACCTTTTCTTGAAGAAAAACTCTTGCACTGAACTTACAACACTAGAATTTAATGTATACTATTTTACTCATATTCATCCCAAACATCAAAAGCAAAGCTTGCATCCAAAATAATAAACCAATCACAACAGAAACATCACATCTATAACAATTATTAAACATACAGAACAGCCAGTAAATGAGAATCACAAAAATAGGACTAAGTTCAACAAGTTATAATTGTTACCTTAATTATTACTACATAACCCAACACATCTACATTCCAAATACCACTTGCCACCAAAAGAAATGCTCCAAAGAAAACTAAATACTTAGGTTCTAACTAAGTAACTGCAGTGAGCAGAACTACTCCAGGGTTATAGACCATGAGGCAGTAGCCACATGTTCCACATTATACTCAAAAGTTGATAATGCTCCTAAACAACTCATCACATCTTGTAATTCTTTCCTGTTGTTGTGGTCTTCCAAAAATCTTCCAATTCCATCTTGGTACTGTCTGATCAACAATGGAAGATTGAAGCAAAACTATTATTCTCATTACTTTTGAAAAATATTCCCTCTAGAACAAGTTCCACACTTTCTATCACTCAAATGTTCAGAAGTCTTCTGAAGTCAAAATCTAAGCTGCGAATGGAATGCATACATCATCCATATTATTGTGTATCACTACCTTAACAGCTTTTTCTCCCAGTTCCCATATATGCTCAGAAATTACTTATAGCATAGAATTAAAAAATAAATTGGATTGGTCTTACCTCATTGGCTTCAGCCAACTTATTCTCCTTCTCCTGTAATTTCTTATTCAAGGACTCTGTACTCTTCTGACAAGTTTTGTTGATTTCAATTTGTTCCTGAAGCTTGTTTTCTATCTCCATTTCTCTTTCTTGACACTGCTTGATGCGTTTTAAGAGATCTTGGTTACGGTCAGCCTCCCGCTAGAGAAAAAAGAAAAATCCAAAGACACTTTGAAAACATAGATACACTACATATACCCTAGTGAGAAAGAATTCACTAGGAAGTCTACCAAACACATTCTTCCCAATAATAATTCTTCAGTAATAAAACAGAATATTTTTTAATAAAACAGAATGTACACAAAGTAATGTGTAGTTTCAATGGACATAATGCAGCCCTAAAAGGTTTTTTGTGGCCCTCAACTTCTCCAGAGTCCCCACACCAACCTTTTCTGTCCCAAAAGAGGATGAATTGCTGCTCCTGGAAGCCTCCAGGTGCAACTGTTTGCCTTTTAAATAGATTGTAAGGCTTCCTTCTACAGTTGTCCCTCTGTATCCATGGATTTAAGTATTCACGGGTTTAAGTATTCATGGCTTGAAAATATTCTTAAAAAAATAATAATCCAAAAAGCAAACCTTGATTTTGCCATCTTATATAGTGGTCATCATTTTGCTATGCCATCGCATATAATGGGACTTGAGTATTCACTGATTTTGGTATTCATGGGGGGGTCCTGGAACCAAACCCCAGCAAATATGAAGGGACAACTGTACTGTTTAATATTAAAAAAAAAAAAATACTCATTTTGGAAAACCAGAATTGGACTTCCAATCACTTAGGGGTTTTATTTTTCAGTATTCTATACAGTCCTGCAGAGCACCCCAAGAAAAAAAGTGGCCCCCAGACCTTTTGTAGTTTCCCACCCCTGTTTTACATCAACAATTTCTGTTGTCTCTCTGGCTTTTCTTCACAAACAAAGATTCAGGAAGGACTCATCCCGTGATTTCTGCAAGTGCACTGATGACTGAAAAGGCCAATCCGAGATAAACAAGTCCGGTTGCAGAAAGCACAGCAGAAGGTCTCCTTGGGTGATGTTTCCAGGTTGTAATTCTTTCTGCGTTGTCGTTTCTCTTCAAGACTTGTTCGGCGTGAGTTCTCAAATAAGGCTGCAGCATTGTGGATAGTGCGTCTCCATGCCTCCTGATGTGAGGCCAGGGTGGACCATTGTTGGTGATCAATTTGGCCGAGCCTGAGATGTTGTTTCAGGGAGTCTCTGTATCGCTTCTTTGGAACACCCCTCTTACGCTGACCTGTGGCGAGTTCACCGTAGAGTAGTATTTTTGGGAGGCGATGGTCCTCCATCCTAGAAATGTGCCCTGCCCAGTGCAGCTGTGTTCTCAATATCATGGCCTCAATGCTGGTGATCCCTGCTTGCTCAAGGACAGCAACATTCATCACATAGTCAGTCCTGTACAATTTCTGTTGTACAGCCACTGGAATAAGTTTCATGTAGCTGACAACACTGCCCACATAGAGCACTGAAGGATCCGTTTTTAATCATGCTTAATCCAACCAAAACAGCATATTAATTGTTCCACTGATTAGCAAACAAAAAAAGTGGGATTAAAAAGTTACAACTGAATAATTTTCACTGGCACAAGCTTCTGCATCCCTTTACCTTAAAATGATCAGAAAAAAGTAGATCAAGTATCAACAATTTTAAAAAGTTAGACATGTTGATTTTATGTTGCTACCACTGCTTCTGGTCTTAGTTTCATTTTATTGACAGTTTAATGTTGTCTGAAGATCCATTGTCTACTAAACTATTAGGTTCTACCAGCACCATAAGTTAAATGTTTTTCTTTTTTTTTAAGTGAAAAAACTCTAGCAATTTCATTGAAAAATATATAAATTCTAGATCTGCTCCAAGTATCAGTTTTGTGAGTAAATGGAATATGCATATACCACAATATTCACTAACACATCAGCTGGAAGTGATTTAGGTTCAAGACAGATAGCAACATCTCTCTACACAGAATCTCATCTGACACATTTGGATTACAGTTATCCCTTCGTATTCACTGGGGTTTGGTTCCAGGACCCCCCCATGAATACCAAAATCAGTGAATACTCAAGTCCCATTATATGCGATGGCATAGCAAAATGGTGACCACTATATAAGATGGCAAAATCAAGGTTTGCTTTTTGGATTATTATTTTTTAAGAATATTTTCAAGCCATGAATACTTAAATCCATGAATACTTAAATCCATGGATACAGAGGGACAACTGTATTTGAAACATAAGCAGGCTTTTCCCAGGAACACAAGCTATGTTAGTAATCTTTCATTTCTGCTCACATTTCTAATAACAACTCACAAATTGAAGTCTGTTCGACCTTCCTGTCTCCATCCCATTTGTCATCATGGACAATAGTACACAACACTCAAGTAAAGAGGGCAAAAAAGGTGTATTAGTGAAAACAGTCACTCTTCCTGCTTCACCTGTATTTTCCCCTCATAGGAATTAGCACACAAATTTTGAAATCCATATTTTTTGAGTTTTCCATCATAGTTATTACTGAGGAGGAACACGGAGCAACTGTACATGTTCAAATGAACAGAAAGGAAGTTGAACAGATCTCTCATTTCAAACCAAAGACAAAAGGCGCATACATAAATACTCCTGACACCAACTTCACCAGAAATGCTTCCAATCTCATTTATGCAGGAAAGATTTGCCCCTTTTCAAGATGGTACCATATAAAATGGGTAATTGTAGTGTGCCAGGTCACACCATCACAGTTCAGCTAAAAATGCTACCCAAAAGTGACCATGGGTTTGCTTCCAGTTTGCACTTCTAGTTTCTTTTTTTGGCTACTTCTAGTAAGTGGGGGATCGGAGGATTGTTTTGCTTATAAAACAAATCCAAGTGGTTTAGGCCATTTTTTTTTTCACTCAAACATATATTTTAAATTGGGGACAGCTTTGGAGCTGGCTGGGCAGAAGTTGAGGGTTGCAATAAAGGGGTTTGATGGCAGCCCTTTCATACCCCTACAGTCTGACCATGTTAAGAGGTAAGGCTACATAGGTCACAAATGTATTTCAACTAAAATCTCATCTTTCTTTGTTAAAAAACCCCCACCAAAGTAGGCTGTATTCTACCCAGTTTTTAAACATATTGTGTTTATTGTGGCTAATGAGTGCAGATGGTATTGAGGTCCTTGGTAAACATGTTGGTAGAAGGCCCATTTTAAAAATTATTTTTATTCACATTATTTAATTACCTGAATTTTTTTTTTAAAACCTAAAATCAACATACATAAACATATTACCATTACCAAGGCTATCGGCAGCTACTAGTCATGCTGGCGGTACATAATCTACAGTTCCATAGTTTGACTCAGTCATTATTCAGAATGGAGACTGCAGTCAAGAAATGAGAAGAAGGCTGATGCCACACTGCAGAAATAATGCAGCTTGATGCTGCATTAACTACCATGGCTCAATGCTATGGAATTCTGTGGTTTGTAGTTTTATGAGATATTTAGCCTTCTCTGTCAAGAGAGCTCTGGTGCCACAACAAGCTACAAATCCCAAGATTACGTAGTATGGAGCCATGATAGTTAAAGTGGTGTCACACTGCATTATTTCTGTAGTGTGGCAGCAGCTGAAAACTAGGTTTTGGAAGGACAGCTATAAAGGAACTAGACAAGATTGCAAAAATATATCATTAAATACTGAAGTCAGAAAGAGCCAGTGTGTAACAGTTAGGGTGTCAAACTATGACTGGAGACCACACTTCGAATCCCTGCTCAGTCATGGAAACCCACTAGGTGATCTTGGGAAAGTTATACTATCTCAGCCTAGGATGAAGGTAAAGGAAAAAACCCCTCTGAACAAATCTGATTTTTTTCTATAGTTGTGAGAACTGGACAGGAAAGAAAGCTGATAGGAAGAGAATCAATTCATTTGAAATGTGATACTGAAGGGGAGTTCTATGAATACCATGAATAGTTAAAAAGACAAATGAATGGGTCCAAGAGTAAATCCAGCCTGCATTTTCCCTAGAAGCCAAAATGACTAAACTATTGTATCTGGACACATCATGAGAAAAGATGACTCACTAGAAAAAACAATAATGCTAGGTAAGATTGAAGGCAGTAGGAAAAGAGGAAAACCACATTACAGGTGGATAGACTCAGTTGAGGAAGCCACAGCCCTGAGTTAGAAAGACCTGAGTAGGGCTGCTGGTAACAGGTGATTTAGTGCTCTCAATCACAAGGTCGCTGTAAGCGGAAGTCAACTTGACAGCAGTTAACAACCACCATCACAGGCAGTATGTCTGTGTACTAGTTGCTGGGACGCATAAGGATGGTAGTGCAGCCACACCTTAATATTTCTTTTCTGTCATGCAGGAGACACTCATTACTTAAGCTTAAGAAAAAGAGAACAAACAAAACACTTTCTTGAAAGCAGAACTCATTACTTTAATTGTTCCATTGTTTCTAAATGGCAATAACCATTTAAGAAAATTATTTCTCATAAGTTAATTGCCTTACTTACTTGCCTTACTTAGTGCCAGGACATTTATGCTAAGCCTCTGTACAAAAGTTTATGGACATTGTTAATAATACAAATGTCTCATTCTGCACGTCCTATTTTACTTTGATCACCCCACCAACATGCATGCTGTGGATACATACCCAAGATCTGCATACTGTACTCCATGCATTTGAGGGAGTGGATTTTAATGCATGTATGATAATGCTAAAATAAATCTGTTCTTTTTAAAGGTTCCACAAGACTTTTTTTTGTTGTTTAACTGTAACAGTCTAAAACAGTATAACACACACACTGAATTCTGCAGATAGATTTTATTCCATCTTCACCACCACTACCACTTATGAATTCCAAAAGTATTTCCAGCCATTTCCATTTACTTCCAACTCAAATTGATTAGCGCTTATTGGAAAACGTGTAGCAAATTGCTCTGCTAATCAAAGCAAAACAAGCTACGGATTTACATACTAAGCAAGGATTATGCAAAGCAGCATGAGGTTCCTAAAACCTTTATCCACATGACTCCCAAAATGCAGAATCTGAGCAGGGTAATTACCACACTGTTGGATTAGTGTTGCTCCTTTTTTTTGTATGAGGATTTTAAGTGTTTCTATGACTGACTCAGCTAGATTTTGGGGTTGAACTGACACTGAAATAATCCGCAAAATCACTTGACTCAAA
The DNA here is from genome assembly GCA_030847615.1 of Gambelia wislizenii. NCBI lineage: Eukaryota > Metazoa > Chordata > Lepidosauria > Squamata > Crotaphytidae > Gambelia > Gambelia wislizenii. Next base: position 6,071,237 of record JAUMIR010000012.1, read on the forward strand.
GTGGAACTAGGAACCTCCTCAGCTACCCATTTTTTCTTAGCCACAATAGCGACCCATCTCGTTTATTTTATTATGTGAAGGCTGTATTAAAGCCTCTGAAGCACTGCATGCTAACCTTTTACATATGGCAAAAACCTAGACAACATAAGCAGTCACATCACACATACTAGTTGCCATTTTAGCTCTTCAGATTCTAGATTTATCATGTATCCTGTCTTGAGACGGTACACCTGAGATTATCTTACTCTAACTACACAAGCTTTCAAGGCTGAGAGATACTGACTTAAGGCTATCCAGTAAGATTCAAGACTAAACAGGGATTTGAAACTATAGCTCCCTAGCCCAAGTCCAGCACACTGTCCTCTAAATTATGCTGAAATGTTCCTAAACAGAGGTGGGCAACCTGCAGTTCTAGGGCCTCTGCTGGAGATCAGTTCAGTAGTCTGTTAAGAGTAATCTGTCTTCCTTCTGTGAGCCCACTGGAAAAAAGGAAGATACGGGAAGGAAAGAAGGAAGAGCATGAAGAAAGACAGAGAAAACAAAAAGATAACAAAAAGAAAGAGGGGAAATGATGGCCCTAGTCATTTTTGGTTCTGACTCTACCGGCTTCAGTCCCACCCAAAATGGACATATTTTACACCTTTGGCAGGGTTGGTTTTTTTGCTGGCCATATACTTGTAAAGCACCATGTATACTGATAGCACTATATAAATAGATGGTGATGGTGATGATGATATGACCCCTCAACATGCTGGTCCAGAACAAATGTGGCCCTCAACAGAAGAAAGGCAACCAAACCATGTCCTAAAAGAAGCCTTGCATACTTTCTCTTGTACATGAACATAATCAGAAGAGTACCATGAGATCAAATTAACTAGATCAAATCAGCCAGGGTCAGAAGCAAACTCACCTCAAAATTCCTTGCATTTGTATTAGCCTCCTTCTCAAGTTCAATTCGAGCCCTTTTGTGACTCAACTCCATTTGCATTTTCTCCCGTTCCACCTGCAGGAGCCGGGTCCCTGACTGGATTTGTCCAGCCTGATCTTCCAGCTAATCCATTGCAAAGAAAGGAAAGAAGGAAGACTTGTCTTAAGTTGTACTCCCACAAGTGAAGGTGAACCCATTTTAAAAATGATACAAGTTTCAGCCTTCCCCTTTGCCCTCTATATTCCACCTGCAGGAAAGGCTCAGTAAATTATGAAGACCAGGTGCACATAATGCTTCACACTGCTGAAGATCAGCAGCTGTGGAACTGATGAGCCCTTTGGATGAGAGCTCACATAGAGTCCTTCTCAGAGCATAACCCCCCACACACATACTCTCCCTGAAGGAAACAGCATTCTTCTTAGCCCATATTGCAAGTGAAAGAAGCTGAATCAGACTCCTGCCTCTCAATGTTTCCTTATAACCAAATGTACAAAATGGGAAGAGAATTCCCTGCACTTTGCAGCTAACAGAGGCCTTTGGTTTCTATCCAAATCATCCTCTTAACATACTTTAGCCAACAAGTTAAAGCTGTAGTCAATTTTTAAAAAAAGAAAAACATAACAGATTATTTGCACATCACAGGAAGCTACCTCTATTACGGACAAATGTAATGAAAGTTATTTAAGAGAGAAGCCTACAGTAGTCTTCAATAATAAGCTGGCAGCAGAAACATGGAAATATGAAACACTATGAGGATACATGAAAAACCAGTAATAGAATGTGAAGAGTAGAGGAGTATCCATTTATTTACAAGTGTCTTATTTGCATCATTTTTACAATATTTATGACAAAAGCAAGGCAACAGTCTAAATAAACAAAAGAAGCCCACAGATCTCTCAGCTGATGTAATCACAAACTATTTTGACTTCAGAATGTGATCTTAACTGTGTTCAGTACTGAAAATAGCATCTATTTTAATTGCATTTTAACTGATTTCCTAGCCCTTAAATAAATGAAGAACCAGTTCAGGTATTTTTTTTTCAAGAAGACATACGGTATTTAATATTATAATGTTCAAACACTTATAAAGTATTTAGAATGAAATTAAACAGCTTTCTAACTACACTGTTCTTTTTGCAAATGTGCTGCAGAGCTTCCGATGCTGATATTGGACTTGGGAGAGTCAGACTCTAGTCCCTACTAAGCAATGCAGTTTGCTGGGTCAATTTGGGGCAACCACTATCTCTCAATCTAACCTATCTCAAAGGGTTGTTCTGAAAAGAATGTGAGGAAATCCATGTATACTGTCTTGAGCTTACTGGAGGAAAGGCAGTACAGTGTTATAAATACCATACACCATTATTAATTTTATTATTACAATTTTTTATTATTACCATTCCTAGGTCTACTATTCTTATCCTATGAACAACATCCTCATCATTACTGCTGTAATTATCATCATCATTATAATTATTTTGGGAAGTGATAACAGCTCATCATAAGAGACACATAATCCAGTGGGTAGCTTTAAATCAGATAGATCTTGTCACAACTTACATGAAGTTCATAAATAACCTCAGAAAATTCATTCTCTCTAAATCTAATCTACCCCACAGGGATACTACCTATATAGAGGGGAGAGGAGGAAGAAACATACTGTATACTATTCAGAGCTCTTTAGAAGGAAGTGGGAGTAATGAAGAAGTTTAAACTGCAGTGCTCTTTTATCCAGGTTGTGAGGATCCAAAACCAACAAACTAGCTCTGGAAGTTTTCATCCCCATCCAGAGGAGGTCTTTCATAAAATGAATAGGCCTTGGTAACACATTCAAGACGAACTAACCCCCAAATACTATGCATCACAGAAAGGATATTCAAAGACATCATATTTTAGCTGGAGAACATCTACTTCCTATCCAGACTTTCATAGCTACTATGAGGACTTCAGCTAAGGAAACTTCAGAGGAAGCAGAGGACCCCACAGGATGTGGCAGATAACATCAACATTCCTTTAATGGTCATTAAAAAAAATCTGTGATCCCAGACTCCACTACAGCACTAGTTTTATCCCAGTCCTTTCTGGCAGTGAAGATAACTGTTTAGTTTTTTAAATATAAGAGTTGAAAAGCAACCAAACCAAGGTCTCACCTTCATCATCTGCTGATACTGCATCTGCAGAGAGCCCTGAAGAGATTGTGGGACAGTCAAATGAGATGTTTGCTCCACTGACTGTGACATGAAGTTATTGAATGATTTTAGAACAGAGAAGACCATGGTATTTCCCTCAGTGTCCTCCATGGGCATCTGACTTCTGCAAAGACATAAAATTTGGAATGAAAAAATAAAGACTGTGTATGATCCACTACACCCAATATAGCACTGACAAATTGAATATTTAGCCTACTTTCCAAATGTCTTCAGGATGACATCAGGATGGGCAAAGTACAGCCCATGAGTCGCATGTGAACCCCAGGGGTAAAAATGCCCTCTTTGGGGGTACATGAGGTATTTTCACCACTTATCAGGGAGCCCTGTACCATTTTAGGCCCAGAAAGACCTTTTTTAAAACCAGAAGACTTCTGGTCACTTCCTGTTTTGAGAAAAGACTTCTCCTGGGTCTAAAATGGACCAGTGGGGCCTAAGAACATGACAAAAATACCCCACACAGCCCCCAGGGGGAAATGGAAGGAGAGAATTTTTTTTATTTTATTTTTTATTTTTTATTTTTTTTGTGATGGAGGTATATGGTATAGCCCTCCAAGGGCTCCTATGGGGCTAATGTAGTCCCCTAGTCTCCTACAGTTGCCTGCCCCTGATATAGATGGAAGCCAGTGTAGTATAGTAATTGTAGAAATGAATAAGAACTTGGGAGAGATCAAACATAGTCCCCACTAAGCCACAAAACTTGTAGGCTCAACAGGTTTTGGTCACTGTCTCACAGCACTGTCAAGAGAAAGTGGAGAGGACAGCCATTTACAGAAACATGAACTCACTAGAAGAAAGGCAGTACATATACATACATGGAAAAGAAATGAAAGATAAACACACAGAAGCCATTGTATTGTATCCGACTTAGCCTACCTTGAAACGTTACTGAAAAGGTAAAATGAGGGATCAGGGAGAATAACTATTTATGACATCCTAAGTCTCTGGAAGAAGAGATAGGATAAATATGAAGTTGAAGGCTTTCATGGCTGGCATCCATAGGTTTTCCTTGGGCTTTTTCCAGGCTATGAGGTCGTGTTCTGGAAGAGTTTATTTCTGAAATAAAGTCTTCCAGAACACGTCCTCACAGCCTGAAAAAAGCCCAAGGAAAACCTATAGGATAAATATGTAAATACTTTATGAACACTCAGCTAGCTGCACCATTGCTGAAATCCCATAACAAACCCTCTTCTCAACCTGCATGAACTTCTTTAGCAGTTCAACTATTAACACAGGTCTTAAAAAAAAAATAGCACGTCCTCTTTGCACTTGATGCTTTTACTTCTGTGAATACCAGTCACATTGTGGTGAATCTAAGAAGCTACTTAAAATATGGAGAGAAAAAGTTAAAGGGAGAGTAAAAGTGTTTGATGTTGTGAATATGAGCAGAGCAAAGGGAGCCCAGGGATTCCTTGACACTTACTGAGGCTCTTCTATGAAAAGATCAATAAGGGAACACAATTGTTCCTAAAAGATTGCTCACCTACATTTGTCAATTTCCCCCTGTAATTTTCAGATAGCATTGACTATTTTCTAGGCTACACTGCATACTGCATTTACATTTCCCAACAGGAAGGCCATAACAGATCTGGCCACTGCTCTCTTTGAACACGGTTCCAGTATTAAGGAATTACAGAAGCTGTAGCCTAACACACCTAGAAGGGCAAAGCTTCCCCAACTATCTTAAGGAAGTCACTTTCACGCACTGTAGTCAGTAAACATCTTCAGGCAGGCTTTTCTGGAATAGCTAATCCCAGCCTCAGGAACCCTCTTTGGAAGTTGATTCTGGAGCTCCTAACTGTTGCTGCTCGCTAGGAAGGGTTTTTAATAACAATTGTATTATATGTTGATTTTAATTTGTATTGATTTAATAATGTTTTAAGGGGGGGAAGGGATTTTGAGTTGTTTTATATTATGTATTATTTTACTGTTGTAAGCCGCCCTGATTGTTCACAGAGGGGCGGGATATAAATAAATGTTGTTATTATTATTATTATTATTATTATTATAATACAAAGCCAGTGTAGTGGTTTCAGTGTTGGACTAGGCCTCTGGAAGACCAGAGTTTGAATCCCACTTGGCCATGGAAACTTTGGACAAGTCATACTCTATCAGACTCAGAGCAAAATGACTTGAAGGAACACAACAGCAGGTCATTACAACCATTTTCATATATTTCCCTCCAACCCACCATAAAATGCAAAGTGACATCCTATTCTTTTGGGAACAGCTAACTGAGGGAAAGAGGGTCTGTAAATACAGAGTGCCCTAAACCATAAGTGGAGACACATTCTATTAGGAAATTATCCCTAAAGTTAAGTCCCAGTATTGGGGAAAATGTGGGAGACAAACCCTCTCATTGACTGAACTGAAAATCCCATTATTGAGCATGCTGACTAATGAGAATAGTAAGTAAGCACCTCTAGGGAACATGTGGCTTATGAAAACATTACTGCCATTGAGCATGATGGCTAATGCAGATCTGGCTAGTGGACAAGCACCTCAAGAGAGCCACAGTCTTAAGAAAACACTTCAGGAAACAAAGCTATTGAAATCAGTGACTGTTGGGGGGGGGACAATTTTGAGTTGCATTGTGTTTGTTCTTGTTCATTTCTAAGTAATCTCTTGCAGCAAGTAGGAGTAATCAATGACAGAGCACAGGTTTTGCATGCAGAAGATCCCAGATTCAATCTTCTACATATCCATTTAAAACAAAACTTATCAGGAAAGCAGTTATCAGAGATAGAAACATAGACTTGGATGAGACCACAAGGGCCATGTAGTCCATGGATGGGAAAGGCCTTCACCAGAAAGCCTATGCTGGTTGGAAGCACTGTAGTTTCTCCTAGATGGCCCAACAGTCTGATTTGTTATAGCATCTCCTTATTGTTTATTCACTTGTATCCTGCTTAAACAGTTTTGACACAAAGTAGCATGGTATCATAACAAATTGGTACTACAGTCTAAACATTATACTAAACCATTTACATCAAAATAAATGGAGTAGAATAAACTCTCCTAATTAGGAAAAGCCTGTGGAAATAAATCCGTTTTCATTATGGACAAAGCTTTCCATGAAGGAGGTCCTAAACACAATGTCCAGGGGAAAGGATCAGGAGGCAAATGACCAAGGATGGAGGTACCTTCTCCATCCCAAATCTAAAAGAGCAACTACCACCCTGAGTATAGCCAACACTGGCCAGGAAGGACTTATGGTCCAAACTGATCTTGTTATTTCGCCTTACAGCTGGAGGTCAAACTATGCATATCCAAATAATAATCACATATACACATGAGAATATACCTGTGTTGCCTCAATTTTAACTTTCTGGGAACAAGAAAAAAAGACAACAAAATGTATGAAAACCCAATACTGTTCAAACATCATTGTATTGGGAATGTAACTGCATAAGTCTTAATACACAGCCTTTTTCTTGTGTTACTAAAATTTGATTTATTTATTTTTTTAATTAGCTTCCAGGGATGAGGTGGGGGCACCTCAGCACTTTCTCCTTGCCATTGCAGCCAACTTGTAGCCATACACACACAACCCCCAAAATACAATTTGGGGGTCTCTCTGTTGACAGCACTTTTACCTAAACACTACTGGGTTTCCATTTTGGCAATTAGGGTTTGGCTTTGGCTACGTGTTAACAACTAAGGGCCTGTCTATATGAGCCCCAAAAAACCAGAGTGACCTGCAGCTGCAACTTGTCTTAATGGTCTTACAGCTCCCATAAACTTTGCATGCCCTCTATTCAAGATGGCGGCTGTGAGTGAACTACTCGTGTTTTTAAATATGCCAGCACCATTTTTTTAAAAAACACACACACACCTATTTCCACAGTGCGCAAAGAGAAAAAGATAACACAAATCCCCGTTTTATTGCCTTAGCAATTGCTCGCTAAGGTAAAAATCCAACATGGCGGCAGCAGACGATTGCCCTGTTAGCAAGCCTCCGCCCCGCGCTCACCTAGCCAATCAGGTTTGCACTTCCTCTCGAATGGGAAAGCGATTAAAATTAAATTGCTTGTCTCAACGAGTGGGAATGCTCATTCCCCACGCAGCTTTTTAAAAATTTTGGGGAAAGCTGCAAAGCCTTCCCAGGGTAGTTTTTGCCCCTTCCTTCCGAATACGGTGCATTGAGGTGGGTTCCCATTAAGACCGCTCATATTCCGTGTGAATCCCACAAGGATTTATTTTCACCGTGTAGACAACCCCTAAATTTACGTGGCCCTCTGGCGAACGAGTGCTCTCTTTTGGCCAACAGGTTGGAGAAGGAAATTAAAAAAGGAAGAGAACAACCAATCCCCTGGTGACTGAAACTGGGGGGGGGGGCTGTCTAATTTGCAGGTACAGTTGTCCCCTCATATTTGCTGGGGTTTGGTTCCAGGACTCCCTGTGGATACCAAAATCCGTGAATACTCAAGTCCCATTGTAGTAGCCATTTGGACTCTAACGTCTATTTGCTGAATGCTGTAATCTTACAATCACTATTTGGGGTCAGACTAGATAGCCCATGAGGCTCTGGGACTCTGCAAAGTCTTTTTCCTTTAACTCTTAGGCCTAGTCAATGTTCCTTACTAATCAACTCTATGCTCCATAAACATATGATAAGCCGCCCCGGTTGTAAGCCACCCCGATTGTTCGCAGAGGGGCGGGATATAAATACATTTTATTATTATTATTATTATTATTATGCTGATGTAAACAAATTCTTTCTCTAATAGCGGTCGAACTGTACCCAAATGTTCCTAAGTTATCTTGCCTTGAACTATCAACAATTGTCTCAAGGAAGAGAAATTGCTGACACCAGAGAGAAAGAGGAGGGAATGGCTTTTTGCATACTTGTCATCACCGTATAAAAGTATTTTGCAACTCCAGCTCTGGGTTCTGACTCTTTGGAAGATATTCCAGTCAGGCCCACCAGTGTACTAAAACTCACTTTCCAATCCGTGGGTCTGCTGTGCCATGATTTCTGCAACACCATGATATGCAATGGCATAGCAAAATGGTGCCCCTTATATAAGAGGGCAAAATCCAGGTTTGCTTTTTTGGATTATTATGTTTTAAAGAATATTTTCAAACCGTGGATACTTAAACCCGTGGATACCGAACCCGTGGATACGGTGGACACTTGTACAAGGAGAACTGCCCTAGAGAAGTCCTTTAAACCATGGGGGCGAAGAGGGTCTTCTCTCACCAATAGTATAACGGGGGGGGGCGGGAGAGAAGAGAAAGAAGGGCGCTCTTCACATGCTCAGGAAGACTCTGGATAGGACTAAATAACACAGGACTGTACTGAAGGGAATACAGTACAGGTATTTTCAAAATAATATTTCCAGCTGTGAAACCAAGGGGTCACGTTGAGGCTTGGGTCTCCCCCTTCCCCTCCCGCCCCCCCCCCCAAGCAGGAGAAACTGAGGCAATTTTTCCCCCTCAGAGAAAATCCCCCTCAGAGACTCGCAGCCGCCCCTCCCCCACGGGAGTCACGTGCCCCTGCCCGGCGCTCTCCAAACTCACCCTCCCCAGCCAGCCATGTCCGCGCGCTCTCCCAGCTGCCGCTCTCCCAGCTGCGCGCGCACCCTCACTCTTTCGCTCCTTCTCCGGCTTGGATCTCCCTCCACGCCCGAGATATCACGAGAGTTCCTACCCAGTTCCCGCGAGAGCTCCCCTCTTCCCCCCCCTTTCTCTTTCTCATGCTAAGCTTGCTCGCTCGCTCCCCGGTTCATCTTGGTCTCCGCCCACTCCTCGGCTTTGCTCCGCCCCCTCCCGTAAGCCGCGAGTACTCGGCGCACTCTGAGATTCAGTTCGCCGTAGTACTCGTAATAGGCGGCCATCCAGGTTTCCCCCGACCTCTTGATGAGTACTTGTCCCTCCGTATCCACGGAGTTAAGGATTCACGGCTTGAAAATATTCTTTAAAAAATAATAATCCAAAAAGCAAAGCTTGATTTTGACAACTTGTATAAGGGACACCACTTTGCTATGCTACTGCATATACAGTTGTCCCTCCGTGTCCACGGATTTAAGTATTCACGGCGTGAAAATATTCTTAAAAAAATAATAATCCAAAAAGCAAACGCTGATTTTGCCATCTTATATAAGGGACACCATTTTGCTATGCCATTGCATATCATGGGACTTGAGTGTTCACGGATTTTGGTATCCAAAGCTTGAAAATACTGTACAGTATTCTTAAAAAAATAATAATCCAAAAAGCAAACCTTGATTTTGCCACCTTATATAAGGGACACTATTTCTGCTATGCCATTGCATATCATGGGTCTTGAGTATTCACGGATTTTGGTATCCACAGGGGTCCTGGAACCAAACCCCAGCCAATAGGAAGGGAATATGAACTGTACATCCTTTGCAGGATAATACCTCTGTTATAGATAATGCTAATTGTGAGTTGTGAATTGTTAATTGCAATAATGCTATTTGTGAGTTGCACATTTAAAAACTGTGTTGTTGCTAACTGAATGTTGCAGAGCTACATTGACTTGCTGCTATATGTATGTTGCCTAATTGTGAGTTGCAAATTTTAAAACTGAGTGGTTGCTAACTGTATGTTGCAAAGTTATATTGACTTGTTGCTATATGTATGTTGCAAAATTAAAAATGATTTGTTATTAATTGTATGTTGCAAAGTTAAATGGTTTGTATGTTGTGAATTCATATAGAGTTAACAGGTTACCATTCTAGTAGTTCTCATATTATTGTTACAGTATCTACAGGAACCTAGTCAGTTTCTTTGGAAACCTAGCATGACAGCAATAAGGCTTGGCTAGAATTCTTCTGCCCTGTTTTGAATTATTCACTTAGTTTATTTATTCCATTTATATGCCTCCTTTCTCCACAAGTGGGGCCCAAGGTGGCTCACAAATACAATCAGCTAAAACCTGATAATAAAATTTAAAACACAGTTTGAAATCATCACATGGAAATTGTTAACAGTCATTCAAAAGCATAAAAATAATATTTTATTATTTATTGAATGTAGATCGTGCCTTTCTCCCAGGATGGGAACCAAGGAGATTACAGAAATATAAAACAAGATTACATTTAAAAAAAATCCTATTCCACAAAAGTTTAAAAAGAATTAAATGCTAATGTTATTAAAACCATGATTAAAACAGTTAAAACATATTTAAGACATAAATTACTAAAAAGTAAATAAAAATAAAACACACACACACACCATAAGAAGGCTCCCTGCAAGCAATTATTCATTAAAAGCCTGCTTGAACAAAAAGGTCTTTGTCTGCGGGCAAAGACCTTTCATAATCTAACAGTCTAACAGGGGAATATTTCCACCATAGAAGCTCCACTCTGCAGGGACAAGTGGCAAGAGAGGCCCTCCTCTGCTGCTTATAAGAACATACAGTGGACCCTTGGTATCCGCTGGGGTTTTGTTCAAGGCATAGTAAAACAGTTTGAAAATACTGTATTCCCCAAAAAATAAATTCCAAAAAGCAAAGCTTGATTTTGCCATTTAGTGTAAGGGACACTATAAATAAATAAATAAATAAATTATTGGAAGAGACCACAAGGGCCATCTAGTCCAAGCCCCTGCCACACTTTGATCGTGATTCCTGCGTGGCAGGGGGTTGGAGTGGATGGCCCTTGTGGTCTCTTCCAATAATTTATTATTTATTTATTTATTTATTTATAGCATCCCTTACACTAAATGGCAAAACAAGGTTTGCTTTTTGGAATTTATTTTTTGGGGAATACAGTATTTTCAAACCATGGATGGTGGAATCCATGGATGCATAATCCGGGGATACAAAGGGCCAACTGTAGTTATCATAGGAAGATCCCTCCTAAGGAGGGGGATTGATGCCAGTTACAGTAGTTGTTGTTACATGCCTGCAAGTCAGCTCCGACTTATGGGCTACCCTCCTCCCAGTACAAATACCAAGGGGAAAGAATGGGAGAGAGGAGAGAAAAAAAAGGAGGTGTCTGGCAAGCCCCATCTTGTTCTCGCAATCACCTTCCAGTAAAACTCATTCCTAGCCAGGGCTAGCAGTCTTTTTCTTCATACAGATTTGTGAACAAATCTTTTAAAATTTCACCAAGGACATACTATGCCATACTGTGTCACTGAATGCCAAAGCCAGGATCGTCCTTGCCATAGTGTTTTCAATTTCTATGTAGGAAGCAAAGAGTCAGTACAGGAAGGGCTACTCATGTATACTTAGCCTGCCCCACCTCACAGGGCTTTGGTGAGGATAAAGTGGAGCTTGAGAGAGCAATTTTTGCACTGCCTTGAGTTCATGGAGGAAAGGTGGCATAACAGTGTTACTAATAAATAAAATGTTCCAACACCTGCTATGCACATCCTGTGTTTGATGGAAAGGTGAGTAAAATGATAGTGGCTCATAAATAAGTTGGTCACCAAACCAAAAAAAAAAAAAAAAAAAAATCTCTCTCAACACAGTTTTTAATGTCAAAGTTGTACAGGTTGCATTACTGCATAGAACAAGATCATGCTTTGCATTTTATTGATTCATATGAGTCACCCTGCTGCATCCAGGGATTTAAAAGTTATAAGCAACAACAAAACACAACTAATAAAACAAATCACTTCAAAATAAAACAAAGAACAGAGCCAAAATAAACACTCCAGCAGCAAGTCAGTTTAAAACTGAGGGCAAAGAAATAAAATGTAATCATTGAACTTTGCTTAAGATTTTTTTTTAATTTTTAAATTTTTTTTAAATGTAAAAAAAAAGATTGAATAGGTTGCTCACAGAGAGGAAAAGCCTCTGATGGATATTTTTCCACTTCCTAATTTTATACAAGTGACTGTATGATGGGTAGCATCTTCTACTGTGTGTGGCTGAACAGAACTGACTACATGTTAATGATCAGGGGTGGACAACTGTGCAAGGTTAGGGGGCTGTATTAGTGCCTCAGAAGACCTTGGAGGCCACCCCCACACCACACTATTCTACCAGAAAAAAATTGCCCCCCAAGGTTCCCCCAGCATATGGACAGCATTTTCATCCTGTTTTTAAGATCTCCTTTTACAAAAACAAGAAATGAGTGGTCACTTTTTTAAAAACAGGAAGTGACTGTTTTTTTAAAAGGCCTTCCCCTGGCCTAAGTGGGGAAAATGCCCCCAAGCCCCAGAGGACATTTTGTGGCATATGTATGTGTATATATATATATATATATATATATGGACCCACATATGGCCCACACTTTGCTCACCCCTTCTCTCAATTGACTCCAGTAGCCAACAAATGAAACCTCTGCTAAGTCACTTTGGTGTGCTGAGTTTCTCCCTGAAACAGTCCACACACACACACACACACACACACACACAAAAACTTCTGTCTTTTGGCCCAATCCTATGAGACTGAAATCCATGGCACCAGCTCATCAACATGAACACAGAAAGCATTCCTGAGGATATCCACCCTTCTTACGCTGTGTGGTATGTTCTTGATTTGTATAGTTTAGCCAAGAAATACATCTCAGCTGATTCTTTCCTGCTGGCTTGAGGCTTTATGTTTCTCACTTCCCTGAAGTCTTGCATCAGTCTCTTCTGGAGGAAATGACTCTCCTTACAGTCCCAGAACTTACATAGCATGGTCCCTCCAGGCAGCAAAATATGTGGAGCAAGATCCAGCAGAGACCAGCAGAGCCGGATTAACTTCTCGTGATCGAGTTCTCGGATCCCAGTAGCATTAGGTGCCATGTCACTCAGGATGACATTAACCTTTCCTTTGGGGAGAACCTCCTGCATTTTCTTTCTGGTGCTCGGATCTGTGACATCCGCATGAGATAAAAAGATGGCTCCCTCCAGCGGGGAAATGTGAAGCAGGTCAACTCCAAGGACAAAACCAACAGGTGCATCTGGATCTAGGAAGCAAAGAGGTCACATAAGACAAGCCTGTCACTCCTTCTGAACATGCCCTACCTAACAGGGTTCTTGTGAGGATTAAGTAGGAGAAGGAGCGGAGTTTATATTCTCTGCCCTGAGCTCACTGGAGGAAAGTGGAACAACAGACATAACCAAATAAACCAAGGGTATTTTGATTTGTTAAATTTATTTAAATCAAATCATGATTTAAATCTCTGCTCTTAAAAGATTCAATTGTATCAATTTAAATATCTTAAAGGCACCAGATCCCATCTGATCTTGGAAGCTAAGCAAGGTCAGCCCTGGTTAGTCATTGGGTGGAAGACCACCAACAAATGCCAGGTGCTGTAGGCTGTATTTTAGAGGAAAGAACTGGTAAAACTGCCTCTGATGATTCCTTGCCGAAGAAAACCCTATGAAATGCATGGGTCACCGTAAGTCAACAGGGAATTCGAAGGCACATAAACATAAATCCTAGATTCAATCATCAATGAGGAATGTTAAGTAGATTATTTTTTAGTAGAAGTCATTGCTTAATATAAACTTAATCTGATGAATTTAGCAACTACAGTCACTGGCCAGGACCCAGCAGTATACTTCCACTGGATCCTGCTACTTCTCTCAGAATTGGAGATCTACTGTGAACCCCGAAAACTTACTTTGACAGGCTGGGAAACTTTCGGAAGCTGGAATAGGGGGAGGAGAAAGAAAGTCCCAATTCCACTAATGTTGACTATGGATATACACTGTTGGATCCTGGCCACTGAAAGAAGCTGCAACCTGAACACAGATTTGCAAGAAAGCAAATCCCTACTCCCTCTTCAATGGGCCTTAGGAAGCTTGCTTGCACTCAAGATTTGCAGTCCTCCTACACAGATGCTGACAAAATGCTGCCAGGCCCACCCTTGCCCAGAACGCTAATCCGTTCCAGTCCCATAAACGTTATTTTTAACACATGGTGAGCAAGCTATTTTAAAAGCAAGCCTCTCTGCAAAGATCAATATTTCAGATATCATCTTCATCGATCACTGTCTTGTCCTGTTGTCAAGATGTTCTGAATCTGGCCAACAAGTGACAACATTTTCTGCTGCCAGTGCATTTTCGCCTGATGTTAATGAATTAAATCGAGCTCCTCTCACATGGCTGTTGCAATCGTTTTCCAGAGGGAAAACCCCAGATATGGAAATGAAGTATCTGGATGGAGGATGAAGAAAATTCTTTTTTAACCAAAAGACGTTTCCCAGTCAAATTCCATGGTTGTTTTAACAGCATTTCCTTTTATGACTTATTTTTAGACAGCACTGAGGCCATGATATTGAGAACACAGCTGCGCTGGGCAGGGCATGTTTCTAGGATGGAGGACCATCGCCTCCCAAAAACAGTACTCTACGGTGAACTCACCACGGGTCAGCGTAAGAGGGGCACTCCAAAAAAGCGATACAAGGACTCCCTGAAACAACATCTCAGGCTCGGCCAAATTGATCACCAACAATGGTCTGCCCTGGCCTCACATCGGGAGGCATGGAGACGCACTATCCACAATGCTGCAGCCTTATGTGAGAACTCACGCCGAACAAGTCTTGAAGAGAAACGACAACGCAGAAAGAATCACAACCCGGAAACATCACCCAAGGAGACGTTCTGCTGTGCTTTCTGCAACCGGACTTGTCTATCTCGGATTGGCCTTTTTAATCATCAGCGCACTTGCAGAAAATGCGGGATGAGTCCTTCCTGAATCTTCGTTTGCGAAGATAAGCCAGAGAGAGAGAGTGAGACAGAAACAGATGGGTATAGTATAATTAGACAAATGGACTATCATGACTGTACATGGTTCCTTAAAGGGTTTCATAGGCAAGAAAGGACCTCAGTTCTGAAGGATTCAAAGGCAAAGCCATATTAGTCTGGATCAGTATGCAAAGGGATCATGTAGCACCTTTCTTCTCAAGGAGTTTACAAAGAAGGAAGAGGGAAGCAGGCAGGCAAAGATGACATATCTGCTCCAGTAGCTGACTGTTTCATTCCTCTACCACCAGCTGCCCTGTGGGAAGAATCCTGCTCATTTGCTTCACTTTTTTCTGGTTTTGCATGTTTTCTTATACTTTATTTATGACTTACGATGTTATGCGTAAGCCGCATGAACCCACCAATGTTTTGAGATCTTCTGGGGAGGTGCTTCTCTGTATCCCACCCCCCTCACAGTGGTGGAAACATCTGATGGAAACATGAGAGAAGACCTTCTCAGTGGTTGCTCCCAGGCTCTGGAACTCCCTTCCCAGAGAAATTAAAACTGGCACCCTCCTCATTATCTTTCCACAAGCAGCTAAAAACTTTTTCATTCCAGCAGGCTTTTGAGAGTCGATTCTTCAGGAGAAATAAGCCTTGTACAATGTGCTCGCCTTTTACCTGTTGTTGCTATTTTAACTGGTTTCACTTTTATGATGATTTAATTGCTTTTTAACTCTTGCATGCTAATTTTAAACAGTGTGTGTTCTAGGTGTTGCAAGTTGCCTTGAGTCCCAAACTGGGGAAAAGACAGGATAAGAATAATAATTTTCATCACTTTCTTCTTCTGTTCCCCAGGTCTATCAGTTCCTTAATGTCTATTTTAGGCTATGTATTTATTTTATTATAGTTATTTATTTATAATAAATAAATAAAAATTGTGCTATACCTGGTTTCTTTAGAATATTTATACTTCACATACTAATCAACACTTTCAGGGTGGCTCCCAATATAGTTAAAAGAGTAGCTCACACCAGCATTATTCCAAAGAGATAAAAGTATCTACAAGTATCCTTCCAGTGTTCAGATGTTCCAGCTGCTACTCTGAATCTCTGAATTAGTTCCAGGGTGGCAAGGAGCTAATCCCTCACAGGGCAAGCCAAGCTTCTCTTCTCTCAGCTTCTGATCATAATTACAGATTAAAATAAATAACAAGGAATAAGCCAAGCTCTCACAGAAAAGGTGGGTTTTAGGGACAGGGGAATTACATACGTCAACATGCAGATGGACTGCACTGTAAAATAAAGACTTCAGCCATGGATCCTTCTAACCTGGGAGTGGGAATAATGTGGCCTTACAGATGTTATTGAACTGCAACTCCCAGAAGCCCTCTTCAGCATAGCCAATGGGGAAGAATGCTGTGAGTCGTAGTTCAACAAGATCTGAAAGGCTGCATTATTCCCAGCATACCACACAAGCCCAGCCATACAGCTCCAGAAGGGAAGTTCAGGATCAAAGCAAGATAGGGAGAGACAGGTCCCATAGTTTAGCTCTACTAGATTTTTATAGAATTATTTCAAAGTACTGTAGTATTAAAATTGTTATTGTTGTTTTCTAGACCTGAGTAGAGCAGTTGATGACCAGTGATCTTGGACGCCTCTCATTCATAGGGTCTCCTTAAGTCGAGGTCGACTTGACAGCAAATAACAACAAAACTGATTAAAGCCAACTGTCACATATCTGCCCAACAACCAGCAAAACTGCTGGCAGATCCACTACTGACAAATCAGTGGTTAGATCACAATTCCCATAATCCTGCTATGGCATTATGAGAACTCTTATCTTGGTGTACTGGGGGGCACCAGACTGAGCAAGGCTGTTCTAGACACACTCACCAGAGCCTGCAGCATTGACTCTCTGGACTGCAACTTGAGCCCAAGCACCTGGGGCTGTGCCACAGTCTATCACATGCAGCCCAGGACGAAGGATGCTGTATTTGTCATCTATCTCCAGCAGTTTGAAGGCACTCCGGCAACGATAGCTCTGCTGTTTGGCTTTCTTCACAAATGGGTCCTTGAAATGCCTCTCCAGCCAACGATGCTCTGCTCCCGTTTTGCTTTTCAGGTATGGCACTGCAGTGTGGATCACCTGGTACTGCAGGAAAAGGCGTGGCACCCTCCAATACCTGTAGGAAAGAAAAACAGGCTATTTATTCATTATTTTTTTTATTTGTAGCTCATCTTTCCCCTCATATGGGACTAAAAGAGGTTTACAATGTTAAGTTAAAACAAAATAGCTAAAACAGAATGTTGTACAAATGTGTAAAATGTATTACTCAATCCAATTAAAACATTAATTTAAAAAACTAAAGCACATATTTAAAAAACAGCCCGCCCATTACACATCCTCCTGCCCCAACCAGTTAAAGGCTGAAGTCTTGTTTAAATAAGAGGGTCTCTGCCTGCCAGCAAAAAGAGAGCCTAGAGAGGGTTAACCAAGCCTCCCTTGGGAGTTCCATAACCAAGAAGGCTCTCTCCCGTGTCCTCACTAGCCTGTGAGGGTGGTGGGATGGCGAGAAAGCCCTCCCTTGAGTGAGAATTCTCAATTCTGCTTTGGTCAGACCTCGCCTGGAATACTGTGTTCTGGGCACCACAATTCAGGAAGGATATTGAGAAGCTAGAACATGTCCAGAGGGGGACCAACATGGCAGGAGGTCTGGAAGCCATGCCCTATGTGGAGCGGCTTAGGGAGCTGGGCATGTTTAGTCTGGAGAAGAGAAGGTTGAGAGGTGACATGATAGCCATGTTTAAATATTTGAAGGGATGTCATACTGAGGATGGAGCAAGCTTGTTTTCTGCTGCTCCAGAGACTAGGGCAATGGAGTCAAATTACTGAGGCAGCTAGCTAAGCTCAATAACTGTTAAGTTTCACCTTTGCCCACTTGCTAGAACTGTTACTATGCCTACCTGCCTTGGCCAGCGTATCTTACTGATAACATACCAATGTACTTTACTGATAACATTCATGAACTAAGCTGTGAACTGTGCATGCTTATACTGCGGCATTTTTTAACCAATGATTGTTCAGTGGCCTGGGTGACCTGTGACCAGTGAAATGCTTTAACTCTAAACAATGACCAAATAAGGAGATGTATCCTATTGCCTGTATACCTGCCTATAAAAGGTGTGCCTGAACAATAGAACAGGCTCAGCACTTTGGAACTGTTTCCCACTGGGTCCACCAGCATTACTTTTCAATAAACTCTTTTTCCTACTCTGAGGGTGTTCTGTCCCTGATTTCTGCTACTCTACTGGAAAAGAAATTCCATTAGGAAGAACTGCTGGCGGTAAGCTGTTTGGCAGTGGAACATGCTGCCTGGGAGCATGGTGGAGTCTCCTTCTTTGGAGGTTTTTATACCAGTGATTCTCAACTTGTGGGTCCCCAGGTGTTGTTGGACTACAGTTCCCAGGAGCCCTCTGAGGTCTCACCTTGACAGCCAGGTGGTCCTCCCAGTCATTAGTGAGGCTGGAGGATTGAACATTTGGGGACCCACAGGTTGAGAACCACTGGCCTAGATCCTTGAGCCACAAAGCTGGGAATAGCGTGGAAACAAAACAGGAATTACTGGATCATGACTACTTCCATTAGAACCTTATTGGAATAGGTGTCAGCACTCTTTGTTGTACATTCTGGCTGGTTGGGCCTCTCTACCTTCTGTAGCCTCTGCTCTTCCCTCTCCAGCGCTGCCTCCCCCAAGACACAACCTTTTCCACACTGTTTTTCAAAGTCCTCATACAGATGTTGCAATCAATCCTACAGCCTGGGAACTGTAGTCCAACCACATATAGGGACCCCCAGGTTGAGAACCACTTTAAACAGAGGCTGGATGGCCATCTGTCATTGGGAATGCTCTGATTGTGTCTTCCTGCAAGGCAGGGGTTGGACTAGATGGCCTTTGGGGGTCTCTTCTAACTATGATTCCCCAATTCCAGGGTCCCTGCGTGGCCAGGGTGGCAACTTTAGGCTATCCTGGGCCGCTCCTTCCTTCGGCAGGGAAGGAGGTTCGCTCGGCAAACCCGCCGGGAAGCAGCCCGGTCCCGTTCGGGAGAAGAGGCCCATTTCTAGCCTACTCACCAGTTCATGGCCTTACAAGCCAAGGCGCTTCCGACACTATGGGGGACACTTTTCACTGCTGCACGCAGCCGGTGCAACCCCCTAAAGTTTCCTCCGAGAAACCCAGCTCCTTTCTTCCAAGTTCCGCCCCACTCCCGCGCTTCCTCTTCTTCCTTTCTCAAGTCAGCGCAGCCCCGCCTTCTGTGAGGCCCCGCGCCTGTCTCGAACCCACCTCCTCCTGCAGCCGAGGATTGTTTCCCGCTTTGCCAGGCAAGCTCTCCCCCTTTTCGAGGTAAGGGTTTCTTTTTGAAGGATCGAGGAGAGAATGAGAATGAGAAAAAGTTACCTTGGAGACTGGTGCGTTGGACCGCTAAAGCAGTGGTTCATTATAACCTGGGCTCCAGGGGTCCACGAGGTCCTCATTGGGGGTCCACAAAGGCGTGAAGGCTGCTTGGCTCACCTCCTCTCTGCAGTGGAACGATCGCGCGACAAGAGCCGAGCAGAGGCTGGCTGGCTGGCTGGCTGGCTGGCTGGCTTGGCTTGCACATTGGCCCCTAGAGACAAGCACATTTATTATCTCATGAGCTTTCACATAAGCCCATTTCATCCAATCCCTGGAGTAGTATCCAGAATTTTAGATATTTATACAGCACACGTGATTGGCAGGTGGGACTTTGACATTAAGATTGAAGACAAATGCAGAAAGTGGTGGGTTGTGTTATTTGATGTTTTGTAAAAACATCATAGCGACCTTATCGTAGGATTTTCATGGCAAGGTTTCTTCAGAGGAGGTTTGTCATTGCCTCCCTTTGAGGCTGAGTGTGACTTGCCCATGGTGGGTTTTCATGGCTGAGCAGGGATTTGAACCCTGGTCTCCTAAAGTCCTAATCCAGCACTCAATCCACTATACTATGCTGCTCCTGATTATGTTATCAACACTGGTCTTTTACAAATTGTGGTTGATAACACAAACAGTCTGGCATAAGAAAAGCCAATTAAACAGCTATCCTTTGGGGAAATTTTACGCATGATCAAGGATGAATGAGTAGTTGTCAACTGAACAGGGAGAAGAAAATAAGAGGCCTGGCTTGTTCAGAGATGGTCAGTGCAACTCCCATCCTCCCTAGGGAGCATAGCCCATGGTGAGGAATGCAGGAAGTTACAGTGCAACAACATGTGGAGGGCAACACAATTCCCATGCCTGTTTTAGTTGTTGCTGTGAGCCTTCAAGTCATTTCCAACCCTGAGCCAAACATATCACAAGTTTTTCTTGCCAGAATTTGTTCAAAGAGGATTTGCCTTTGTCTTCATCTGAGGCTCAGGGAGTATGACTTGCCCAAGATCACCCAGTGGGTTTCCATATCCAAGGGGGAATTCGAACCTTGGTCTCAAGAGTCATAGTCCACTGTTCAAACCACTACACCACAGTGGCTTTTCTCGTACCTTATCTTAAAGCTTTTCTTTAGTAGTAGATTTATACACAGACCTGGGCAGGCAAGCTTCAGGATTACAGGATCTACTGTCTCCCCAGTCAGAAGCCCCAAACCCACCAACTGTGTAAAAGCCTCATTTTAAAATTACTCTCCAAAAGGTAATAGTGGCTAGGCAATTTCTATTGTTCTTGGAGAAAAGACATTACCTGGTCCCATTTCAGGCCAGGGCACCATACCGAAACATACTTATTCACTCCGACTAGTGACCTGCTCCAAGTAGTAGTGGCCCCCTTAACTGCCATTCAGCCTTTCCTGTCCCTTATTGTGAATGTTCTACCTGTTTTAGTTTACTGAATGTGTGACCAACTGTTGGGGTCCTTCCCTTTGCACAGTGTGCAGCATGTGTACGACCAAGTTATTCACTCTAGTACTGGTGGTGCAGCCACAGCGAGTCCTGCTGGGTATGAAGAAACGTGGCTTTGGGGCTGGTCTCTGGAATGGATTTGGAGGGAAGGTGCAAGAAGGTGAAACAATTGAGCAGGCAGCTAGAAGGTAAGAATGGAAATATTTCTGTCTGGATCAGTTGCCTTATGCAACCAGAAGAGCACAGGTCTTTGTGTCTTTAATAGACTGCCATGTTTATATTTATTATATGCACTTTTCAATAGAGATATGTTGTTGTTGTTGTTCTTGTTGTTGTGACATGCCTTCAAGTCAAATCTGACTTACGGCGACCCTATCATAGGGTTTTCTTGACCAGATTTCTTCAGAGGAGGTTTGCCAATGCCATCTTCTGAGGCTGAGTGACTGTGACTTATGCAGGGTCACCTGATGGGTTTCCATGGCTGAGGGGAAATTTGAATTCTAGTCTCCTGGCCACACTGACTCTCACAGAGATACATACAAATCTTTTATTTGCGAAAAATAAACACGTTCAATTATGTAAATAGCATATATTAGTCGGCCCTCCATATCCATAGATTGTGCATCCATGATTCAACCAGCCACAGCTTGTAAATATTCGGGGGGGGGGGGGGAAATCAGAAAAGCAGACCTTGCTGTTCACCATTTTATATCAGGTACACCATTTTACTACACTACTGTATATAATGGGACTTGAACATCCATGGATTTTGGTATATACAGGGGGGTTCTGGAACCAAACTGCAGCAGATATCAAAGTTCCATTATTATTCCATCCTCTCTTTAATTATGAATCATATACATAGCTACTGTTACCTATTACCTATTAACACATTTCCGTTCTTCAGAGCCAGTAAAAATGTTAATAATCTTATAAACCAGTAAATTATGAATCTTACGAATGGATGAATGGTTATCTAAATCAGTGTTCCTCAACCTTTTTCTGACTGTGGCCCCCTTCCGACCTTATTTCCTTCCTGTGACCCCCCCTGTCCTACTGGTAGAAAGGTAGCTATTTAAATGTTTTGTTTGTAAGTAGAACATATTTTATTTATAATTTATACAAAATACAGTTACATAAAAAATTATATTTTAAGTATTTCTCAATCAATGTGACCCTTGTGCTTCATGATGAGAAACAAGCTTTGTTATATCTGGTTCTATTGCTGTGAGGGGTAACCAAAGATCACCTCTGTTCATTATGTTAAGGCAATTCCACATTAGGTTGAGTAAATAATTCATACTACTGAAACCTGATTCTACCAAATACGAAGTAGGAAATGTCATGAAAAATTTTTTTGCTTTATCCCAAAGCTGTGGAAACTTTTTAGATAGAACTTCCATATCATTATAAAGCTGCTTCAAATGATTCACATACACAATTATTTCATCATGTTTTAATTGCTCACTAACTACTGCCAAAGAGGAAAACTGTGTGAATTCTTGATGTCCAATAATGGTGGCATACAGCTTGACTTTTCCAAGAAACCCTGTAATAATCTCCTTGCTTGAAAAAAGGTCACAATTCCTGCCCAGTAGTTGTTTGTTTAACAAATTGAGCTTTTCAAAGATATCACACAGGTAAAATATATCACATTTAATGGAGGTCATCTTTTCTTCCATTTCCTTGCCTCTGAAAAATGTCACAACTGAGTCCCACAAAGCAACAAGACAACAAAGGCAGTTACCTTTGGACAGCCAACGGACTTGTATACAATAATAAGCGTGTGAAGTCTTCATTGTTATCTTCACAAAGCTGTTGAAACAGGAAGTCTTGAAGTGCATTTGATTTAATGTAATTTACTGCTTTTATTACAATCTAAAGGGGCTCATGCAAGCACCATGCTAGTCTTTTTGAAACCAAGTGTTGTCAGTGAACTACACAGTGAATACAGAATACATTTGGCACACCACCTTTCAAATATGCAATAAATCCTCTGTATCTACCTGCCATAGAAGCAGCACCATCAGTAGCACAGGCCAGAATGTTCTTAAGAGGGGTATCTTTCTCACTGAATTACCTCTTCTTCAAAAATTGTTTCATCTTTAGTATCTGTTTTAAGCTTTTGAGCAAATAGCATTTCTTCTTTCAGTTTGTCATTGTGCAAATATCTTAACATAAACCAAGATTCCACCTCAACATTAGGAGGAACTTTCTGACAGTAAGAGCTGTTCGGCAGTGGAACACACTCCCTCGGAGCGTGGTGGGGGGTCTCCTTCCTTGGAGGTCTTTAAACAGAGGCTGGATTGCCATTTGTCGGGGATGCGTTGATTGTGATTTCCTGCGTGGCAGGGGGTTGGACTGGATGGCCCTCGTGGTCTCTTCCAACTCTGCAATTCTATGATTCTATGATTCTATGATTCTATGAGCATTGTCGTGTTATCTGGTAAACATGATTCATCAATTTGCCAAGCAAACTTCTGAACTTTTAACTGCAAGACTAGTTGGTTTTCAACATCTTCTGCCATTTCAATATGCCTTGACACTGATGAGTTGCTCAAAGGGATGGATTTGATAATTTCACAAGCATGTAAGTTCATGATGGCTGAAATAACAACAGACACTGCTGGCAAAATCAAGGATTCCCCTATAGTGTGTCATTTTCCTTCCTTGGCTATCAGTTTGGATATCTCATAAGAAGTGATTAAACCTTTGTCATTTAAAACCAATTTCTAAACAATCATTTTCTTCAATGTAGGTGTAGTTTCAAATTTATCTCACATTGCTCAAAAATAGTCCAGTAGTTTATCCTTATTGTCTTAATGAGACATTTCCAAATGCTTCTGCAACTTACATGGATGCATACTATCACTGGGAAGTGAGTTCACACATATCAAACACATAGGTTTTGTGTGATCTTGCGATGATGGGATAAATCTGTAGCCAAGGTACTTGACTGAGTATTGTTGACATTTCTAAGATCACTTCTCAGAAATAAAACAGTGTTAGAACATCTGAACAAATGAAAAATTATGTCTGATCCTGATAGATCTTTACAATGAGAAGCAACTGAACACAGTAACTGCAAAAGGAATGGCAAACTGTCGGGGATGCTTTGATCAAGATTTCCTGCGTGGCAGGGGGGTTGGACTGGATGGCCCTCGTGGTCTCTTCCAACTCTGCAATTCTATGATTCTATGAACACAACGGCTAAAAACACCTGAAGATTACATGCAGAACTCTTGCATGTAGCAACATATCTCCTTTCGCAGTAATACTTGCACAAAGAAACAGCACCTTGCACATTAACACTGCTGCAGGCACTCACCTTGCCCATGACAGACAAGATGTGTACAATTTGGTGTATGCAGCGGTGGAGTGCAGAAGTGGGGGGAAGAAGGAAGCAGAAAAAACGTTGCTGCAGAGTGCATGTGGCGATCCATCCACTGGGAAGCACAGTCACTTCTCTGTTCACTCTACTTCTCTGTTTTCTATTTTCTTCACTTCTCACTTCCCTCTGTAGCCCCCTAGTCTTGTGCGATGGCTCCCCATTTATGTGATTTTCACCTGTGACCCCCTTATAATATACTGGGGGGCCCAGGAGGTCATATGGCCGCTGGTTGAGAAACACTGATCTGAATCACTAATTATTTATTGTTGTTTTTGTTATTTGCCATAAAGTTGATTTCAGTTTATGATGATCCTATGAATAAGAGGCCTCTGAGAGTCCTGGTTAGCACCTGCCCAGTCCAGGTTTTGCAGGTTCAGGGCCATGGCTTTCTCGATTGAATCAATCCACCTGTAGTTCAGTCATCTTTACTGAGCACTGATAATCACTAATATTTCACTTTATTTCAGCTTTTAATATATTTTTTTAATTAGTGTTGTAAAATAGTTAGCTTAACCATCTCCAGTCATTCACTGATTCTCATCTTCTTTTCAGACTCTTTTCTTCTCTTTCTGCTGCTCAGGAAAGTGATCCACACATGAGCCTTTCAAACTGCCCAGCAGAAACTATTGTGACATCTTCCTCAACCACCTCATTATCACAGCCAGCAGTGGGAAGCTTTTAGTTCTGTTGCTGAGATGATGCTTTTTCATTTGGAGGCTGCTGGCACACATTCCAGGAACATTTCTCTAAAATTAGCCAAAACATTAAATCAGGGGGATAACTTTGAAAAATGGAAGCGATCAGAGAAATGCCAAAGAGATGCTGGAGCCGTAGTCAGGGTTCCCATTATCATTAACGGGAAATGACTGCCAGAAATATCCAACTGCTTGAATTTTTCAAGCTAAAGACAGGCCTAATTAACAGCATCAGCCAGACACCTACCAACTTTGAAAGTATTAGCAATTTACTCTTGGCTGGAAGATTAACAAAATCGTTCTGCACTTCCCACCCGCAAGAGTCAGATCCATAGAAAACAGTTTTAAACTGCAGGATGACTGACCCAGAGATAGGACTCACTGGTATGGGTGAAAGAGGAGAGTGAGTGTGTGCAGGTGAGCTTAAAGCTTGCACCTGGTTTGCACATGCCTCACTGGGTACTTTTGGTAACCATTACTGGTTGACTTCATTGGAGTGAAGCAAGCTGATTAGGTAACAGATACAGTATTGGCAGTGGGGAAGTCTGTTCTTTCTTTCCTTCTGGCCAAAGCAGAAGCATTAATTTGCTCCAAACATCCAGGGAGCTGCAGGAAGAGAGCGGACTGACAGTGGACTCTTTAGAAAAGATGGGCAAGATCACCTTTGAGTTTGTGGCCAACAATGAGCTGATGGAAGTCCATATCTTCCGTGCTGAAAGTTTCCAAGGAGAGCCCACAGAAAGTGATGGTAAGAATGAAGTCGGGAGTGGCAGTGTGTTTGTGCTTCTCAGAATGGCTGTGCTTTGTATTTCTTTGTAGAGTTCCTGATTTTCTTTAAATCCAACAATTTTTTTTTTAATGAAGAGCCCACAAACCACATGCAGCTACCATGGGGTCATCTTGGTAGCCCCTCCGGGGGGGGGGATATTTTTAATTGCTTCAAAATGCCCTCTGGGTGGGGTGATAGGAATTGGCGATGGTCTTTTTGCAGGGACAACAGGGGAAAATATTAAGAGCAGGAGTCAAAGATTCAATAATGTTGTAGAAGTTTATTATGTTTTGTGACAGAGGAACTAAAACATTGTATCACCTACAAAACATTGTATCACCAGTAGGAAAGCTGGAAGTTACTGTTTTTGTTAGTGTGTGTTTATTTTGTAGTGTTCTGTTGTTATGTCTTTTATTTCTTTACATTCCTATGTAGTTTTATATGATAAAAAACTCTTTTAATAAAAATAAAAAATACTCTCTGGGTGCGGTGTGGATGGTATTTCCACCACCTTTGGATGCCCCCTGGGCTCCCAAGGGGTTTCAAAAAGTTAATTCTTTCCCAAAAATTACCCCAAAATACCCTCTAGGGGGCATCACCTCCAAATTTCAGGGGCCCCACCACCACCAATATAGGCTCTTGAGAAGCCTTTTTTAAACAGGAAGTGACTTTTGCTCATTTCCTATTGGTTAAAAAGGCCTGTCCTTGCCTTAAAATACTCCAGGAAGGTCCAAAAGCATGGTGAAATTACCCATGCCCCCTAGCAGATGTTTGGGGACCACCCCCTCTTTTTTAGAGAGGTGGGGGAGTTGCAGCCCTCCAAGGTCCCTGGAGGACCAATGCAGCCCCATAGCCTTCCACAGCTGCCCACCACTGATCTAGACTGAATGTGCGAAGCTTAAAACTGTGTGACAACTGGCCACCCACTTTTACCCAGCTCAGAAAAATGGTCTGATTGTACCATCATTCTTTTGTGTCACAGTTCCTTCTGGTGAAATAGTTTTTTAACACACACACACACACATATACACATCAGAAACATACAAACTTTATTTGGCATAAGCTTTCATGAACCAGAGTCCACTGCACCAGATGGAGCATTTCATACCTTAGCAGATTCTAAGTTTGTTTTTCAAACTGGTCAGGTTGCCACGGGCAAAAGACAGGTGGGGACTTTGAAACAATGGTCTGCTTCCATCCTTAACTGTTCTTCTCATTTATGTGTTCCCCCCACCTTTACAGAAATACGCCCCCAGTGGTTTGAACTAGACCAAGTGCCCTTCAAGAACATGTGGCCCGATGATGTCTACTGGTTTCCCCTTCTGCTCCAGAAGAAGTTGTTCCTTGGCTATTTTAAGTTCCAGGGGCAGGACACAATCTTAGACTACACCCTGAAAGAGGTGGAAAAGTTATAAGAAGAGGCTAAGAACAACAGAAGCCCCCTGGCTGAATTTGAATCATAGCCCGTATTGAGCAAAGAGGCAAGCCATTCAACTTTCATACAAATAGCCCTTGTTATCTGCTCCCTAACAAAGGAAACAACTCAGTTTAACAAGTGGACATTGGACAGACACCATCTGTGGAAAAATAAAGGACCTTTCTCATGCATGCATGTTCAGTAGCCTTACTGTGACACTATGGTGTATTCCCTTTTGGCTGGGGTTTTTGCAATCGCCCCAACTTGTTTTAGTATGTAGCATGATTTAGCTTTGTTCCAAATGCCAGGTGGTCTCTTTTGTCTCCGGTGGAGTCAGCTTATTTAAATAGTTCTTCTGTGCTGTGTTCTAACAAGAGGACTAGCTCTCATAACTTCCAAGTGGATATTACAGTGCTTGCATATTGGTGGCTCAGCTATCCATACTTCTCCCCAGTAGTGGTTATGGACAGAAGCTGTATGAACAAGTCTTGCTGACTGACCATAAAGAATGAGAAGGGCCACTGTGTAGTATCACAATGTCAGCTGTCTTTTTTCCACATCTAGCTTGGAGTAAAGGACAACCTGTATTCTGATTGGCTTCTGTGACAGCTTATATCAATGCCACTCAAAGTAGTAGTCTGCAGACCAGTGCTGGCCCACAAGCCATTGGCTGCCAGTCCATGACAATTTTCCAGTTTTTTTAAAAAATTGCCTTATATCCAAAATGGTGGCACATGAGCAAGGTAGCAGCTGTTTTGCAGGTGTTTGGTGGTGTGTTTTTTTTAAAGAAAAAACATTTCCTAAACAGACAGAATCACATAAACAATTAAGTGAGGACTTAAAGTGCTCAATCGTCACAGAATGGTGAACTGACTCTTGAGGAAAAATCCTGGAAAAACAGGTAGGAGGGAGGATGTCAGGCTAGTCTGGGAGGCTCTCCTTAGCTTCCCTCTAAAGGCAACCCTGAGCAGCCTCACTCACGGGTGCCCCCTGGAGGCCAAAACGCTGCCACCACTTGCTGATTGAACCACCTTTCCACACAGCGCAGTGAGAATAATCCTAGACTTAAATCAGAAATGCTTTACACATACAACAATGGCTGGAGAGACGAAGCACTACCCATTCACTATTGCTGACACAGCATTCAGAAAACGAATAACACATTTACAACTGAAAAACTTTCAACATTTTATACAAGTTTTACAGATCTCTTACAAATACATATTTTTGTAACATTTGATAGCTTTTTTTGGAATGTCATAATCTGTAAACATTTTTTTAGTCTACCAGTTGCATTAAGACATCCTAATTCCTACAGTTGATAAAGTGCTTAATTTTTTAAAAAAATAAACAAGATTACTTTTGCAAAGTGGGCAGGAGGTATGGAGTTTGCAAAATCCAAAGAGTAGGGGTGAGGGGGGGGATGAGTTAGTAAAATCCAAGGCAAGGTTAAACATTTGTTTGGCAGTTCTTCCACATGACATCTAGACCTCTCCCTTTGCCATTAAAATATTTCTCCCCCTTAAGGCACAGTTATTATCATGTATATTTCCCAGGGGCTTATGGGTTCCTCAAAAGAAATCTATATTTCCAGGGCAGGGGGTAGCTGTGCTAGTCTGTCACAGCAAAAACAACAAGGAGTCCAGTGGTACCTCAACAGAAGTATAAGGACCCCAAAAGCTGCTCTCACATTAGAGACTAGGCAGTTTTCTTGCAAAGCTTCTTGAAGCATTCTAGTAATGTATACCCTTTCCATGTGAGAAGGGACAGAGGGGTGTTGACATGTTCGCTCCACCCCCCCACCCCCACTGTGATTGCTCTTCATGTACAGAGAGGGTGGGTCCATGCACTGGAAAGCCTCTTGATACAGAAAGATGTGTGAAAGGTGATGACAGAAATGTACCGGGGATATATTGTGCTCATCCCCACTCTTTTCTCTCACATGTAAAGCCTCTGCACTTTAAGAATGTCTGCACAGCTATTCTTTCTTAATAGGCAAAGCTGAAGGAAAACATGAACAGGTTTACCTCTCATGGCTAAAACTATCGAGAAGTTTGTCTCATTCATACAAATAATGCTGCAACATCTTCTGTTTGTTTTCTTTAGCCTAGCAATCTAGTATTATGCAAATTCATTGAGAAGCAAGTCCTAGAGTTCAAAAGGAATGAATGCTAGAAGTTGACTTTTAAAATGCTGGGCATGCAGGCTGTTTGTAGTTCAATCCAGTTTAGATGCCACATTTGCAATTCAGTTCAGTCCTACTGAAGTGATGAGGAAGTGGCTTCCAGAGGACAATGTTAACAGACTGAAACACACTTTATTGCACCACAAACTCATTTTCTCTTTGAAGCAGGCTGTTAAGCCATCTAGCATGTTCTTTCTTGAAAGGGAAATAATTTGTTTTGAAGAAAAACTAGCACACTCATTGAGAGACTCCCATGAAACCCCTAACTCCCAAACACAGGAAGAAATAGCTGCTGGGCTTGGTGTCAGTTCACTCAACTAAAGTGCTATCACAAGAAACTAATCATGCAGCAGTAGGTCTTGCTTTCTGTCCAGCTATGTTGCAGTACCCACCGTTTGCCCTGACTTCCAGCCATCACAGCATGAGCAGAAACAGTTGCTTGATAGCACAGGTTGCACACAAAAGTCTATATCCACTGAGCTTTAGCAAGTTCTCTCCTTGTCTGGAAAGCCCATTCCCCTCAGCAGGATGCCAGTGCCCAAATGCACAACCTTCGATGTGCACCATGAGCCATTATTCAGCTACTCTAACTCATGGCCTGCTTTTGCCACAAACAGTACCAGCCATGCCAGAACCAACTGCACAATTGCAAAGCATGCCTGGGGGCACAATGAGCCACTTTTTTAGTTGCTTCCCAGTACCCACCCCATTTGCTATACTTCTCACCTTCACAGCACTTGCAAGGGTGCACTTTACACACAAAGTAATTAGACAACCATTTTCCAATCAATAGGCCAACCCCTGATGGCTGAATTTTTAATTGAAGAAACAATTTCTGGGAGAGGGACGGGCCCTGCCTCTTATAGCTTCAAAACAATAAGCTTGTCTGAATGGCTTTTTTAAAAGGAAAGAAAAATCCTCACTGCTATAACTGAAGAAATGTTTAAAAAACACTAATATTTTTAATCTCCATTATAAAAATGTTTTTAAAATATTTTGTAATTACATATCAAGAATAAGGCAGGTCTTTTTTTCTGCAAAGAAATGCATATTTTATGTGCCTTTGAGCTGCTTTCAGACTGGGTCATGCCAGCAGATATTTAAATTGATGGCCCTTTAAAAAGATACAAAGAAAAAGCCCCAAGGCAAGCCTGAGCTATCAATTTGGTTCTAAATAAGCAAATAGTTCAGTGTCAAAATTTGGGGGTATCTTGGACTCTTCTCTGAGCCGCCCCCTATATCTGGGACAAGGATGTAATTTTTGCTGTTATTGTGTGCCTCCAAGTCATTTCCAACTTTATGGCAAACCTATCACAGGATTTATCTTTGCCTTCCTCTGAGAGAGTGTGACTTGCCCAAGGTCACCCAGTGGGTTTCCATAGCTGAGTGGGGATTCGAACCCTAGTCCCAGTCCAGCACTCAAACTACTACACCACGCTGGCTCTCCCTTGCACAAAGTACTTAATGGATGGGTAAGGATTATTTTGACTGAAACGTCTTCCACATTCCCAAACATCTGAATGGTTCCTTTCATGTGTGAGTTACCTGAGGACTGGCAACTCAATAAAAAGCTATCACAATGGATTCTTCTAACAATGGAATGCAGTATAAGACTAATTTTGTAACGTGCAAGGCAGGGTTCTGCAAACCAACCAATCCAATGCTGCTTCATTCTATAGTCTTTCCTCTCCCACTGTGTTTGCCTCCTAGTTTTGTTTTAAAAGACATCATATTCACATTAACCTGTCTGTGCATTTACCCTTCACCATTTTTAAAACTAAAATGTGCTCTGTACATGGTGAGGGAGTCATCTTGGTGACATCACAGGCAGTGATCCAGCTGTGAACTGGTGAAAATTTTACCCCTTCAGAAAAAAAAACTTCTGGATAAAAGAGACCCCTTTAAATATGATCGTCAAGTCTGTCTCCACCCTAATTTCTACGTTTAACACAATGATATTCAATCAAGTGAGCAGGAGGCTTGGTTGTAATAGGCACATGTACGCATACACACACACACACACACCATCACCATAAAACCATCACTATAAAGCAGAAATTCCAATAAAGGGGCTTTCATGACATTCCACAGTGAGGCCTCGCTCAGTAAGGATATAATTTCTTGCCAACATATTTAACAACAGGGGGTCATCCTTTACATTCTCCTCCTCAAAAGTACATCTTGCACATTTAAAAGGCAAGAATGAAGCAAACACTTCACACATCCTTTCAGGCTAGGAATCTTTGAGCTGCTTCAAGTGGATTGCCATATCACCCTTATGGGTAAGATATTCCACATATAGAAACATGCAAAAACAGCTTATATAAACAAAAATAATGTGGGAGGAAACTCACACACAACCCAATGGGCAAGAAAATTTTGTCCAAAAGTATATCAGATGAACACTACCTGTAGTGAAAAAGATAAAGTCTGTATTAAAGATCATCTCGGGTCGCCGGGGGGGGGGGGGTGAGCGCAGAATGTTGGGAGGCGGCTGGGAAGATTTACGTGGCTGGTATTTCCCAAAAGGACAAAAAAAGTAAAAATAAACTTTGCTGACACAAACATTATAAATGCTATCAAAATTCAGTGTCCCAGAACCAAATCCCTGCAGATTCTGAGGATGACATATTCTGCTTTGTCCCCTAAGACAGGCAGTTTTTAATGCAGGCATTTAACAATATAGTTTACTGTCCCATTTTTCACCAGTGTGGATCTGAGATATATTGGTGCACACCACCTTAAATAACCAGAAGAGGTCACAGTCAGCCTCAGCTTCTTAGTGTGTGTCCACCAATTCAAATATACATACAGGAATAAGGAGTGCCATAACATTTTCTACAAACACTATCCATGTAATGAGAATGAGAATGAAAAGATCTCATTCCAAACAAGAGATATTTGCTGGAGAAGCACTTTAAGGAGAAGGTGGTAAAGGTTCAAAAATCCCACTTGCAAAGTGGCCTGCTTATAAGTTTCAAAGCCACAGATGTCACTCTCTGTATTTTTGTCTGTAGGTTGACAAGTGAGTAGCACAGAGCATCCCACCTGGGTCCAGATTTGGCCCATGGACCTCTAGCTGCTTATCCTTACTTTAAGACAGCCTCTTCCAATCTGATGTCCTCCATCCTCACTAGATATGA
Source organism: Gambelia wislizenii (assembly GCA_030847615.1). NCBI lineage: Eukaryota > Metazoa > Chordata > Lepidosauria > Squamata > Crotaphytidae > Gambelia > Gambelia wislizenii. The sequence goes on from JAUMIR010000012.1 coordinate 6,103,477, forward strand.
TGGCCAGGTATGATAAGAATGTAGTCTAAAACATATGTAGAACACTAGCTGGGGAAAAGCTACTTTAAAGGCATTGCCAACAGAAGAATCAGGAATGTATGAAGCTAAAAACATAAGGCACATCCGATCAGACTTTGTCTGGCTAGTCTAGTGTTATTTCTTCTGGCTAGCAGCAATTCTCTGGGGTCTCAGGGTCTTTCCTGTTACCTGCCATCTGATCCTTTTATTAACTTGAGTGCCCAGGAATAGACTTGGGAATTTTTTGTATAAAAAGCTTGAGCTTTGCCTATGAGCCCAAGGTCCACCCCACCCCCAAACACACACACACACACACACACACACACACACACATTCTTAGTGTGGGATTTTTGGTTGGCTAGACCAATCATTAAATTTGGGCAGAGTAAAATTAAAGTATATAAGAGGGCTGGGAAACCTGTGGGTTTCCACAGGTTGAACTACAATTTTCATCATCTCTGATGGTTAGGAATGCTGGCAAGGGCTGAGAGCAGCCAAAGTTCAAGAACATCTGGAGGCCTACAGGTTCCCCACCCTGGAGTATATCAGCAACAGAAGATTTCCTAGCACTCTGTCAAGTGTATCACAAAAAAAAGCTGTTGGGATAAGGAAAGTAATCCCTACCACAGAGCACTTCAAAACAGAAACTAAAATAATTTAAAAGGACAGTCTTTCACTCTATGCACTGTGACACATAGGCAGCCCATAATTCATGGAGCAGCTCAAAGCAGCAAAGGGAGGATGGGCAACAAGGACAAATGTAGCCAATAGGAGGCAAACTGTGCATCTGTATGCACAAGTTTCATGGGCCCTCCCAATGACCTCTCCACCACCACACACCCCCAGAGTCCTAAAGCATTAACTAGAAAAGAGGTTGCCCTCTTGAGGTGACAATGGCAGCACCTGCATGTTGCTGGATCCTGCAAAGAGGCAGCTCAGCTTGGGCTTCAGTTCATTCCAGACTTTGCTCATCTAGAGGAAAGAAGAGAATGGTGTGATCTGTCACTAAGGCAAAGCTGAAAGATGACCACAACCAAAGCACCAAAGGGATTTAAAAAGAATTAACCCTGAAAATAGGCCAAACATTTATAGAGATATTTTGAAGAAAACTGTAAACACCTGGCCACAATTTCCACTCAAAGGTTGTCTCAAAGCAGTCCATCATACCTTGAGCAAATTGCTTTTTTGAAAGGGTTTATTACACATCTAAGTCACAATTCTCAGCTGAGCGGGGAGAAAGTAAACAGAAAAAAAACACATCCATAAAGCTGCATCAATGCACACTAGTAGATGATACCTGGAAAATGCAGAAAGAAATAAAGCATCCAGGGGAAAATTTGGATCTTCCTGTTTAGCTAGCACAGAAAAAAGTAAGACTAAATTCATACATGAACTATGGTCCACTATTTTTCTAGCGCTCTTATGTGGTTGCTGCTTTTATAGCCAAAATGGTACCATCCACACACAAGTAGGAAAGTGAGCCCCAAAATCTGAATACACCCCTTCCATGGGAGAAAGTACACAGGGAGGACAGTCTCAAATAAGCCCAAAGAGGACTGAATGTGGTCAGTGAACACAAAATGCTGACTACTTTTGTGGAGGGGGGAGAAACAAAGTGGAGAACAAAGTTCAAGGGAGAATGGAATGGAGCATCTGGGAGGACACACCTGGCTGGCTGGCTGGCTGGCTCCACATTGTAACGATTTGCCCACTTATTCATTAATGAGTAGACAGTAGACAAGAAGTAATTCTGCCTTAACCAATTCTTAAAGAAACTATGAACTCTGAAGGATGATTTTTTAAAAACGATCTGAAGAAAGCTGAGGGTTAGTTAGGACTGGAGCTTAGACAATCTACATTTTTGGATTCCAGCTTCCAGAACCCCAGACAGCACGCTTAGGGTATGATGCTACCTAACCCATTTCATTTATATTTTATTTATTTATTTAAGATATTTCTATATCCCCTCCCAGCCCACCAGGGCTACTGAGGAAATGAACAATTAAAACAATATGATTTTAAAAATACATTAAAATACTTTTTAAAAACTTGAAACAGCCTAAAATCAAGTCATAAAACACAATTTTAAAACAGTTAAAACAAAACTATTGCAAACATTAAAGGCCATGCAGAACATGACTGTCTTAGCTGCCTGCTGAAAGCTCAATATAGATGGATCCAACCTAACTTCCTTTGGCAGGGAGTTCCACAGCCAGGGTGCTGCTACAGAGAAAGCACTGTTATGTTTTACAGACAGAAAATATATTCAAAAGCCCTCTTACCTCTTTATGGCCTTGGATCTGAGAGTTAACAAAAGCCCCCAAAATGTGAGATGTAAGAGGAAGATAAATGTGGATGAGTTGGGTTTCTTGGTGTAGGCAGTACAAGGAGAAGTAATTACGCAGCTCCATTGTCAGGATTGCATTCTCTTGCTGAGAAGGAAAAAAATAAATTACTAGGATGCTCTGATGATACAGAAAAAAAGGGCATTTTTCAACAGGAGTTTCTGACACTACTGTCATGTGGTTCAGCTTTCTGCCTCTGGAATGTCCACAAAAAACAAAACCATTGGCAGTGTGGGGCAACACACTGGGTGAGGCAACCAATCATGGGAGATTGTCTCACTAAACATACTACCATGGCAATAGCAGAGTTCTCCCAATCCATCAACAGTTCATTACTATGGCAGGAGACAGACTGGATTGATTTTCTCTAGTCAGCTGAGATGCCAGTTTCGGGGAGGAGAGTTGGGGCAGCAGAAGGGAGTGCCATGAGTCTGACTTGGGGAAGCTGGCTTCTCTCTCAACCAGGATAGGCCACATGGAGCATACTCCTTCCTTACTTTGCATGTTGTAGCTTACTAGAAGCTCCCTAACCCAGTTCAAAGTGCTGCTTCCTGAATGCCTGGCTCTGGGTCTTCAGAGCCAAGTTCTGTGGGAGACCAAGAAAACTACAACTCTCAAGAAGCAGGAAGCAATGGGCTTCCAGATGGATATTCAACTTTCAGCAGCCCACTAGGTAATGGGCAAGGAAGATGGGAGCTGAAGTCCAATGGTATCTGGAGGGCCACAGGTTACCCGCTCCTATTTACATGATCTACCTTAGGAAGACCTTCTTCCCTATGTTCCACTCCCTCCCCTTAAATCTATCAGGAAGACAGCACTTAGTGTTTAGTCTTTTACAAAGTGAACCATACTGTCTCTGCAGTGAAGTGCTTTTTGGTTCATCTTTTCTGGATTTCCTGCCAAGTTAACATATGGGTCGATCAGCAGACACTTTCTGCTAGCTGTGTCAGATACATTTTCCTTTGATTTTATCTACATGTTTCTGCTGTTTAAACCCAGCAGCATTTATTTTCTGGCTGTTCTTAGGGTTTTTTGGCTTTAAACTCTTCCCTGTTTTAATTGTTGCTCATATGCCACTTTGTGTGCTACTTTGGGCAGAACGCATGAACCACAACTGAATCAAAGAGGTAACTCTATACCACGGGTGAGGAGTTCTTTCAGTCCAAGGGCTAAAGTTCTCAGGAGCTACATTTCCAGTGATGGTTAGAGCCAAAGGCAAATGGATAGGGCCCAAAATACTGGCACATTTTATCTTAAGGGCTTTCCTAAGTGTCACTACTGCTGTACTACATATCCCATCCCAACAATGACACAGAAGCACCATCAGCTGAAACTCCTGCTCTAACACTGGCAGAGAGTTCTATGAACTGGGTATTTCCTGGGTGCTGTTTACACGATGAAAATGTAGTGGGAAGAATTCGTGTCAAACCCTGGTTGTTTACACGTACATCGGGTTGGGCACGTGATTTTCGGAAGGGGGGCCACCTTTTATCCCACAACCTGCAGGACTTCCAGTCCCGTGGTTTGTGCCGGTTTTTAAAAAAGTCATGGGAGGATTCGGAAAATCGGAAATGTAAACAGCCCGGGACAAGCTATCTCGGTACTAGGTGATGACTGGAAATGGTGACCGGGGGCGGGCTCAGAAATCAGCGACCAGAAAAGGAGGGGTCAGTCACCCGTTCAACAGATTCAGCCTCACCAGCTGAAAACCAAGGCATCCCTTCCAGCTGCACGAAGGTTTGTGTGGGTGTGGGTGCGTGTACTAAATCACCCTGTTTAATGGATTTCTACACTGCAAACCCTTCAGCTTTAACCTGTTCCTCTACTTCATGCTGGGTTTAAATTTTAAAGAGAGAGTAAATTATAAAGAGATCATGGGTGGAGGATCGGCCATTCATCCCCTGCCTTCATCCCCTCCCTGGGTCTGAACGGATAATCAAACATTCATCCACACACCCCCAAGGCATAGTAAAAAATGCCAGCATCTGAGCGGATGATCACATATTCATTCATCCCCCCGACAAGGCACAGTAAAAAATGCCAGCGTCTGGGTCTTTCAAAATGCCTTGTGTGTCCTCCCCTTATGACCCCCGCACTGGCTTGAAACCTTCACTCCATAGCTGCCTCTGCTTAAAGGGTTGACATTTTAAAGAGACAGTACAACCACAAGCCTCTGGCCCCCTGCACTCGGCTTCCTGGCTGAAAGCATACAGGCTTGGGCTTCTGTGTGTGCGTGCGTGCCGGGGCTCCAGTCCGCTCTGCTTTTGATCTCTCTCACACTCCCCAGCACCAACTGATCACTCATTCCTCCCCAGTTTAGCTGGCTTTAAATGGTGTTCTTTCATTTCTAAAGGAAAGCACAGGGTTTAGCCACTGATCGCTCCTTCCTCCCCCAGATTCCTCCCCTCATCCCCTCAGCACCTCATCCCCAATGCAACACTCATTCATCCCCTCATCCCCAACCAGAAGCCTGAACAAACATTTGAGCCAGCTAATAGCATCGCTCGTGGTGCGGAACTCTAAAGAAAGTACGTCACTGAGGTTGTGAAAAAACAAGTAATTGCATCCTTGATTGACAGCCAAAAAAAAATAAATCCCAGGACCATAAACTCATGTAAACAAACAAACAAAAAAAACAACGGGGTAGTATATAGTGGGAGAAGGTACATATCACGGGACGGGATGCCATGTAAATAATGATCCCGGGATCTCTCAGGATATCCAGTTCAAAGACAAAAATCGTGTAAACAGGGAGGGATGAATACGGGATCAGGAAGTCCCGGTACACCCCGCGACAAAAATTGCCGTGTAACTGGCACCCTGAATGACCATCTGTGGATTTTCAGAGCCAGGTTCTGTAGAAGGGACAAGGATGACGAGCAAAATCACCTATGCTGCAGCAAAGGCACTTTTCCTAATCACCTTTTGGTCTCCAACAAAGTTTGGTTCTAAAGATCCAGAGCAAGGCATTTAGGAAGTAGCTGGCTCACAGAGTCGGTTGCTGGTGACAGCACGGGGACTTTGGCTGGTGGTGTCCAGAGACCGTTTCTCCAAGGTGTCTCTGTTGCAGTGCCACATTTTCATCCTCCACCATGTTGTCTTTCTCCATCCTAGGTGGTACTCAGGCAGCTGGCCAGTGGGCAAACAAATGAGCAAGTGCTAATAGGGCTGTGAAAGGGCAACTGGTGGTCCAAAGGTGCAAGACAGCCAAAGCTCCCTCTCCTCCATATGTATAAAGAGACAACTTGAAACCTTGCTTTCTAGCTTTCAAAATTTCACCAGAAAGGACCAGATACTTTTTAATGATAACTAAGATTTCTAGAACACGAGATCCTTTGGCCTGTGTTAAAAGCTGCACATTTCTTTGTTGGTTTCGAATCACATGGAATAGAGACAGACCTTGAATGCTTAGTTGCAAAAGAGGGAAAAGATTGTACCTCCACAATTCGGGATTCCAGCTGCTCCACAGACTCTGGCTCCTTATTCTGTGCTGAGGCACTCATCATCTGCCTCTTCATCATGCTGTATTTATGCAAGGCTCTCTGGTGCTTGTGCAGAACTCCCTTCTCATGCCTTTCACACAGATCCTGCAAAAATCAGGTTGTGAGGAATGAGAAAAATTTGTCCTTTTAATAACAGCTTGATGCTCTTTGATTACATATACAGCCGGACCCCCGATATCCACGGAGGTTCAGTTACTGGACTTACCACAGATACCAGAAACCACGGATAACAGCGAACCTTATTAAAATAAAGAACTTCAAGTAAAAACATACCATAGAGTTATGTTGTAAGAACTAGAAGATGCTTATAGAGGAAGCATTTTCCTGTACGACTCTATGGTATTTGTCCCATGGATAATTAAAACCATGGCTATTGGTTCCATGGACACAGGGGTCTGACTGTATTTATTACAATCCAAACTCCTTATACTATTCTGCATCTTACAGAATGTTTTTAAAAGACTGCACCCATACATCCTTCTGAAGGACTATTTGTAACACTGATCTCTCCTTGATTCTATACCGCTAATATGTACATTGTCTTTTCTGCAGTGCTGATGACTGTTGCTTTCTGCAATGAAAAGGGCTAAGAAGCAGTTAATTTTTTTTAATTAAAAGGAGCACTAAATTTCAAGTTTCTGATCAAGCCTCCATCCCAAAGAACTGTTAAAAACCAGTTTGGAAATCTGTGTGTCGCCTGCTGGCCTCAAAATGTCCATCCTGGTCTGGTATATTTTTTTCATTGCTCTTCTACAGTGCGTTCTGGATAAAGCTTTTGAAATATCTTCTTTTTTAAAAGGTTTATTAAGTACTGAATGGCATTAGAGAGCATAGAGAACTGTCAAGGGTAAGAACAATGGACATAGCAGAGAAACTTATGAGTGTAGCAAAGTGCTTTTTCAGTCAGCACAGTCTGACCTTTACCTACCCTCCCAAATGATATCACTTCCCAACACAAAAGTGAACTAGTACAGCAAAATGGCCAAGCAGATGCCAGTTCAGCTGAAAAGTCTTCCGTTCAAATCTCTACCATGATTTCACTGGCAGCCCTAGGCAAGCCAACCTCTTGCGACCTTTATCCTCCATCTGTATTATGAGGTATCTGTTATGCTTATAGCCCACTTTTCTACCAGTATTTTATGTGTTTATTTTATATCCTGGATGTCTCCCATGAATGACACTCCCTAGTTACAATAAAACAGCACCAATACATAATCATAAATGGTTTAAAACAGAATTTAAAACAGAATAGAAGTCAGAGGAAAAAATGCAGCACTCTTCCTTTGAAAAGCTCTGTCTGTAGCAAGGACAGTCAGTCACCAAAGACCGGCAGAATAAAATGGTATTTGCCCACTGGTGGAAAGGCAATGAGGAGAGAGCCTATGGCAAGCATGGCCTCTGTCACCAGGCAGATAGGTTTCAGAATCCTTGTTAGCACCATGGCCAAAGGTTAACAGCTGTCAAATGGCAAAGAAAAGTTTAATTTGTTTTTGGTAGACCCTGCAAGATAGTTTCACTTTATCTTGGCAGTTCAAGGCTAGGGAAGTAAACTTTCCTTCTAGCAACCTATTCGTACAGTATTCATAGCTATTAGAACAGGAGATGGATCACACCTGTGCACTTTAATTTCCTTTCTTCACTTCGGCACTACATAAACCTTGGGGATCTATCTTCAACTGGCCCTGATCTGTTCAAATGTTAATTCAAATTTTAATTGCTTATAACCATAGGTCATCACAATATAAAAATAAAGTGGTTGTACAAATAACAAAGTTAAGATATTAAATATAACATAAAAGTCCTAACACCATTTTAATACTACTAAGCTTATTTGTAAGAATTAAAATATACAAAATGAAACTATAAGGACAATAAAACTTAAAACTTTTGAGAAGGCCTTATCATAACTTGCACAGGCTTCAGGTAATGCCATTATAAAAGTTGCAGCTCTTCTAGTGATACTGGAATCCTTATTAAAAAGCAAAAATTCTAATTTTGGGCAGACAGACCAATTGTTTTTAATAAATAATAACCCCACAAAGTATTTTTCTCTAATTCCCTTTGACAAAGGACAACTAAACAAATGGTGGAGGAGGTCCTCAACTTCATCCAGACTACATCAATAGTAATGTAAATGATAAGGGAGCTTAACTAATCAGCTGTCCAGAACTGTGGAAGGCATTAGCTGAAACCTAGCTAATATTACCTCCTTTCTTAAACAAAACTTTTGAATTTTTTTTTAAACATCTTAGTTTATTGGTTTACAAATTGACACCATAGTCTTTACAATGAATTTTTACATTAAAAGAAAAAAAATTACACATAGAGGAACTACATCTTATTAGCACATAATTTGAATTCTAGTGGCCCTGATCTAGAGGAGGTGCACCCCAGTTCAGGGACACCATTAGTCAGTCATGGAAAATTGCAGTATTGGCCATGGGATAGCCTGGATAGAATTACTTGTTTAGGGCCCCAATTCTTTCTCATGCTTGCTAAGAGGGGATTATGGAACTGACTAGTTAAGGGACCAGAATGCTTTCTCTGCTATAGACCACCTGCAGAACTCATAAGGTCTATCTTGAAGCAGTGATGTGTTCAGGTGTCAAACAAACTTTTGGGGAATCCAGGAACTGCAGTCAGATCCAGCTGAGAACTAACTGCCCCAGGTGGGGAGTTCCAGAAACTGAGAGTGGCCCTTGATAAAGTCCTGTGTCTATGCGGTCATGCCTCAGAAAGTGGCAGGACTGAAAGAAGATATTCCCCTGAAGATCTCAAGGCCCAGGCAAGCTCACACAGGGAAATATAGTCTTACAGATAGCCTAGACCCTAGTCATATTGTGTTTTAAAGGTCATAACAGCATTTTGAATTGTGCCCGGAAACAGACTGGCAGCCAGTAACAATAATCACAACAAGGAAATTGTGCTCCCTGTAAACCGCATCAGTTACAGGGAGTAATAAATATTGGCTTCCAGAACAGCTTTAAACAATTTCCATCCCACAGTCAGAATGTAAGATCATGGAATACATTCCTGTGAGGAGGACAGTCTCTCCACCACTACCCCTGCATTTTTAACATTGCCTAGGTGTTCCCCTCTGTGAATTCTATACAGACAAATTCAAGTTCCATATTGGAAGAAATGTGGGATATAATTACGTATGCAGAACCCAGCCTGTTGAACAGCTCAACTTTGTGGGGTTTTTTTAATGAGTAAAGCTGTAGTCCCTAAAGCCCCCAAGAAAAGGCAGAAAAATCTGTGGTCAACGTCAGGCAACAGCTCAAAAGCCAGAAGCCAGGATGAGTTTAGGGCAAGGCTGGCTTGCCATGAAAGGGAAAATATTTGCCTTTCCTCAAGACTAACAGAAGAGTAAGCTATTGCATACATGGTTGAGGTCACATAATTCAACCTATCTTGATGTAAATTTCCCTCCTCCATCACACAGCTCAAATACAGAGCATACACACCCCAGATGCAGATAACTTGTTACTGGCTCAGACTTCCAGTGTCTAATTCAGCCTCATGGCTAACTCTCTGGCTTGGTTTCCACTGGTCTGAGGCAAGGCCTTCCAGCAAACTCACACAGCTGTTTCTGAGCAACTTACTCACACACTGGCTGGAAGAAAGCAGCACTCACTTTATAAGACTGGAGCAAGTCCAGGAAAAGGTTCAGCTTCTCCACCACATCATTCTCTTCCTGTTTACCCTAGAAAGCCGAAGGGCAAATGAATGAAAAAGACAGTGTAAATTTGGGTAGCAGTGCAACCACACCCAGAGGCCATTTCCAAGTCTCCATTTCTAAGGCTTACTTGGTTGTAAGCTCAGGTAGCTACAGGGGAAGTACTCAGGACTTAAGGGCTTCATTGCTGAGACTCCTGACCCAAGCAAGGCCTGGGGAAGGAAAAGGAAAGGAAAAACTCTCCAAGTGCCTTAAACAAGGAACATGGAAACAGCCCAGTGCTTTAATTTAAGCCACCAAGACAGCTCTCAGGCAGAGGAAACTACTGGCCAGGCAAGTTGTGCCTCTGCAGTGTGGCATGGACAACAGCTGAAAAATGTACTGCAGTTTAACAGCACAGTTGAATCAGGTGATCTGCAGAGCCAAACAGGGGCCAAACTTATATAACCACTGCCTCGGGCATGGTTCCCAACTCTAAGCAATTTCTTCAGCCAGGCTGGTTGTTCTATAAGCATTCTAGACAGCTGTCAAAATGTGCAGATAAACTGCAAGAGAGAGTGGGAGGAGGGGGAAAACAAAGGATGCCTGCAAGCTTGTAAAAAGAGAGCATGAGTGTACGTGGTTTAGGGCCCTTGTTACGATTTCATTCAAAACACTCCTAGAAAAGCCAGGTCATTTCATATAAAAGTCCACGTATCCACACTCACATGCTATCTGTGTTGCAAACTCAAGGGGGCACAGAGAGTTTAGTGGGTTCTTTAATTGATGTATGAGGTCCAAGAAGATGCATATCATCCACCTTTTCTCAAAGGCTTTCTCACCACCACAGGCATATTTAGTGAGGACATGGGAGAGAGCCTTCTTGGTGGCTGCTCCCAAGTTATAGAACTCCCTTCCTCAAGAAGAACAGCTGGCCCCCTCCCTGTTGTCTTTCCACCGGCAGGTAAGGGCCTTTTTATTTGGTATTTGGTTTTCAATACATTGTAACAGATGGCAATTTTAATGTGTGTGTGTGTTGTGTTTCTATTTTATTATGTTTTAAGTGTGTTTTTAAAATTGCTTTTAACTTGTATTTCTTTAACTTGTTTTTAAAATAGAAATCCAGTTTAATTGTATTTTAACTTTTGTATTAATAGCTTTTTAGTTGTAGTGTGCTTTTAAATGGTTGTAAGCCACCTTGAATCCCCATGCTGGGAGAAAGGTGGGGTATAAAATAAATAAAAATGAATCAATGAGGGGGTAAGAAGAGTGGCAGGGATACTTTTCATCAGGAATGATTTGATTGTGTACTCCTGCGTGGCGGGGGTTGGACTGGATGGTCCTTGTAGTCACTTCCAACTCTATGATTCTATGATACAAACATGGGTGGGAATACTTATGAGTTCATAGAATCATAGAATCATAGAATTGCAGAGTTGGAAGAGACCACGAGGGCCATCCAATCCAACCCCCTACCATGCAGGAAATCACGATCAAAGCATCCCCGACAGATGGCCATCCAGCCTCTGTTTAAAGACCTCCAAGGAAGGAGACCCCACCACGCTCCGAGGGCGTGTGTTCCACTGCCGAACAGCTCTTACTGTCAAAAAGTTCTTCCTAATGTTGAGGTGGAATCTCTGTTCCTGGAGCTTGCATCCATTGCTCCGTGTTCCAATCTCTGAAGCAGCAGAAAACAAGCTTGCTCCATCCTCAACGTGACACCCCTTCAAATACTTAAACAGGGCTATCATATCGCCTCTTACCTTTCTAGTTCTAACCTTTCTTTCCCTGGATCACTGATTTTTGTAACATACTATCATCCTGGACTGTGCTACAAGCCTCTGACCTCTACAATGACCGGCCAGTACCCTGAAGACCTGAACAGACAGGGTTTTTTTTACCCTGGCGCTAATGCAAATATATTTCCAAACAGAGCATGGAAATGATTAGAAGCAACATAGTTCCCAGTAATAAGTTACATCCCCAACTGTTTGGTAATGAGAGGATACTTAAGTTGTATTTCAAAAGTAATGTAACCAGTACAACAAATAATGCTTTCTAATTACTTTTGAACATTAGCTTTTAAGAACATTTTTATGGATTTTTTTCTGGTTTACGCTATTTTCTTATCAGTCCTAAGTTGTTGTGGTTTTTTTTTAGAAAGCAAGAAATAACACAAGGAGTCATTTTTTCAACACTAATAACAAGTAACATAAATGAATTACTTTTTAAACATTATAGTGAGTAATGGGAAAGAACTGCTTTTAAAAATTAACCTTCCATGCTCTGAGCAACAGACTTCTTGAAGGATAAGGAAGCAACAGCAGGACCTCACCTGTTGCACAGCTTTGTCAGCTAACAGAGCAAATTCGACAGAGAGGCCTTTCAGTGCCTGCTTGAGGTTGCCCCAAGCACTGTTGTTCAAAGCAGCCCAGGAAGGGAGTGGAGTTGTGTCAGAGCCCAAAGCACTACAAGAAGAAAAGAAGCAACTGTTAGAATCTAGCAAGAACCTTCCACAAACTCACAGTCTGTTCCAAAGCCTGTTCCAAGTGATAACTTGGTTTTATTCTTCTAAACATAAAGATCATCAACTATTTATATCCTGCCCTATATCAGACCTCTGAGCAGTTTACAATAAAGTACATTTAAGCAATTTAGATGTAAAAGAATAGAAATAAGTTATAGATTCTAAAAAGGCATCAAACTGTAGAAAAATTTAAATTAAAAAGTTAATCAAATTAAAACCATTTATGCATGAAGACCTGGATGAAATCATTAGGCCTCCAAGGCTTTAATAAAAAGAGGAGTTATAGCTTGGTGCCAGAAAGAAACTAACACTAGCATCAGTTGGACTATCAAGGGGAGGACATGCTACTAAAGGGGTAGGGAAGGACATGCTATGGTAGAGAAGGCCCCCTCCCAAGATTTCCCGCAATATATTGCTTGCATTGCTGGAACACAGAAAAGAACCCTACCAGCAGCCTTCAGTCCTTGGGCAGGCATTTACAGAGAGAGGCACTCCTTAAAATATCAAGGCTCCAAGTTGTTTAGGACCTTAAATGTAACTGACTTGAAATGTAACAGCAACTGTGACTCTTCAAGTGGTCATCTGTGCCCTCACACAAATGGTTCTTTGCACTTGCTCAGCGACCCCAATTGGAATGTTCTAGAGCTGAGTAGATTAGCAGAAATCCTGCCCCCTCTTATCTGTTTAGTCTGCCAAGCTACTGTCCCCTCAGTTTCAAAGCCCGCTGTGAAATATACAGGGACCTGAAAGAAGGGAAGTAGGGCGGATTGTACAAGGGCACAGATGCCTACTTGAATAACTGCAGTTACAGGTAAGCAACCTGTTCTTCTTCATGGTCTCTGTGCCTCATCCAAATGGCTGACTGTGAAGCTTACCAAAAGATGGTGGGTCAAGTTACTGGAGAATAGCAGAAAGAACAGCATGCCCAAACCGGGTCAGGTGAAACTTGCTGCTGAGGCTCAAGAGGAGCGGAGACAGCTGTGGATGTGGTTGGTGCAGTCGAGGTCACTGCAGTAACAGTAGTAGCAACCAGACTTAGAGGAACTGTGGCCATAGTAGACACAGATAAGCAAGGAATAATGCTGGGACCTGGAGCAGAATAGGCAGTAGAAGTGACCACAGAGACTGAAAATGGAGGATGGTGTGAAGATGGCGATGGCAAGCGCCTCAGTGGAATGGATTGATGGCGTGTCCAATGGGAAGTAGAGTCTTGTAGCAGATGTGCATGTGGGAATCTCAAATGGTTTTGATACTGGTGATATGGAGAGCAACTGTGGTGAGCATACCCACGATGATTAGTCCCGATACAATGGAGAATATGAACAACAGTGCATTCTCAGAGGTTCTCTCCACAAATGCTCCTGACCATGTATACAAGTACAAGTGTTCCTGCACAAGTACACAGAGACTGGGGTGAATAGTGAGTCCTCTCAATACCCATAGTCCCTGTACAACGGTTGCAAAGATCCACAGGACTGCTCTCTATGGAAAGGAGACCTTTCACATCTGGTGATGGCGGTAACAGTCTATGCCTAGATGGATCACAACATGCAGGAGAGTCTCTGGTATGGAGCGCAGGCACATCCTACTCCAGAAATGTTTCAGTCTCTCGTACCAAGGGAGACTCAGGTACAGCAGCACTTAGTACTGAAAGTACTGTCGATACTGATGGCACTTTAGGAGGAGCTGCAGCAGCTGACACTGAGAGCACTGGAACTGACCCAATGAAGTTACTGAATTGAGCATCAAGTAGTGTTTTGAGTGCTTGGATCGCTTCGTACCTTTCAGGCTTGCATCTTCCTTGTCCCCTGATGCAAGTAGCCCTTTGGGGAAGCAGGTCTTCTAAGGCCAGACGTAGAGTGGGTAGATCTCACAGACTTCTCTCCCTGCACCAAGGCCGAATCCCTTGCTACCAAGACAGTGGTAGTCTGTAGGGTGACAGAGGTCAGTACTGAAGACCAGAGAGAGATACCAAAAGATGCCCTCAGTATCGAGGTGATAGGTTGAGGAGTGACACCTGTAGGTATTGAGGCCAATGTCGGTACTGAAGCTGTCTTCAATTTCCAAGGCTTTGATATGATTGTAGAGGCAGAAAAAAGAGGATGGTTGGAGACAGCCCAGTCCACAACCTGTAGTAACGTCTCCCAGCAATAGAGTTTCAGTCTGGAAGCCTGGTTCTTGAGGGCTTGGGAATAAAGCCCTTGCAAATTGAGCACTTCTCCACCACGTGGAGACAACTGGGGCGCCCACCAGAAAGGGAGACCTTCTGACCACAAGAGGTGCAGAGTTTAAACAGGGAGGTAAAGGCACAGAATTGAGAGTGGGGAGAAGAGCCCTGAAGTAAAGAGAAAGAGTGTGTGTGTGTGTGTGTGTGGCATGTGTGTGTGTGTGGTAGAAATATGAAGAGAAAGGAAGAACAAAAAGAACAACAACAAATTTGATAAGAAGATGAGAGAGGAGGAACTACTCAGCCAACAACAACACTCAAAGGGAAGTCACTGCCAGCAGACAGAGAGAAACTGAGGGGAGATTAACTTGCCAGTCTAGGACATGTGCAGTAGATAGGAGGGGGTGAGATTCCTGCCAAGCTATTCAGCTCTAGAACATTCCAGTTGGGGGTCTCTGCACAAACATGAAAATCCATTTGTGAGAGGCACAGAGACCACAAATAAGAACATGGCACTGCAGAAAATGAGATACTCTCTCTCCCTGCAAGAAAGATTTCTCTGCTTAAGCTCATTTACCTTAGTTCCTTCCCAAACATCAGGAGGTCAGAGGCATTGTCAACAGCTCGGGAGGCTATCCTCTCAGCTCGGTCCCGCAGTTTGTAAAAGCTGTTGTAGATGTTTCGGATCAGCTCCCTGCTGGCAGCAAACTGTACCTGGATGTCAGCTGGCAGGAAATCCTAAGAGAGAGCACAAGATAGGTCAACTGATCCTACAAGAGCTTCAGACAGCTGCCAAATGCATAAAGAACAAACCACAGAAGAAACAAAGTGTCTGCAAGCTCAAAGGAAACAGAGAAATATGTCAATCACGGCTCTCTTTACAATTCCCCACACAAAACAGTCTTCAAGCATACAGGAGATTATGTAAACGTCCCAAGTTACTAGTGCAGCAATTCCTTCCACTGATGTACTGAACACAAAGGGAATGTAGATCATTCACTATTGATCCATAAAATGAGGTAAGTGGCAAATAATGTACAAGAAATTAGCTGGGCATTTTGCTAGTTACACCTACAACATAATTAGTTGTGCCAGGGATACAACATGGCTGAAGATCAAGAAACCCAAGGGTCTTGTACATCAGTTTTCATAAGCCTGAACTCTTCCAAGCTGTTTTGGATTAAAATTCTCAATATTCCTGAGTATTGCTCCTGTTAGTGGGGGAGGAGTTTGGAAAGATGTAGTGCCACATGTTGTAGTGATGGTTGCCAACTTGCATGGCTTTAAAAGGGGATTAAATGCATTTATAGAGATTAGGACCATCAGTGGCTACTAATCAGGATGTCTATATAAAAATGTCCAGTGTCTGAGGCAATATAGTATGCTTCTATGTATCAGTTGCTGTGGGTCACAAGACAGAGGGCAAAATTGTACTCATGTCCTGATACTGGGCTTCCTCTAGGCAACTGTTTGGTCACTGTGAGAAGAGAAGCTATACTACAGATGTCTTTAGTCTGAACCAGCAAAGCTGTTCTTAGGAAAGTTACTTCTAAGCAGAATGAGTATAATGACATGGAGCATTATCCTGCTCCTGTTCAATTATGGATAGCTTTCGCACTGTCATTATATCACTCTGCTTAAAAGAAACCTTCCAAGCTCTGCCATTAGGATGATGGGTAATGAAGTCCAAAACATTCAGAGGGCACCAGACTGGGGGATGCTGTTCTATGCTGTGATGATGTAGGTGCTAAGATATGAATAACATATATTGTTATTAGTTGAAGTAGCATGTCCCTCCTCACATGAAATTGGGCCAGGAGCCAGCTATGAACAGTAAGTGCAGTTGTGCACATGATCAAACTGCTAAGAACTCCATCAGTCAATGAGATTTAAACAGGCTAGCTGGCCAGGATTGCAGCCAGTAGCTCCCTTTGTCACAAAAGAAGCCTTTGGAAATTTCCAGTTGAAATAATGCCACCTCTATTTTCCAAACAGGTAGGAGGCTTCCAAAGTTACGTGGCACAGATGATACCTTGGCCTGAGTTGCTAGTTTGCAAGTCATGAATTCATCTCCCACGCCCTGGACCAACTCTCTCAGCTTGTTTTGCACATCCTGGAAAAGCAGGAGAAACAGTTTTTTTTAAAAAAAAAGAAAAGGAGACAAAAAGCAATCATGTTATTTACCCCCAATCAGCATCTGACCACAATTCCATTGTAAAAATTTTGCTTCTCTCAGCAAATGTTACAACATTTAATTGCTTTTGCTCAGGGTGGGGGCAGGCAGAGAGGAAGCTGACCTCTCACACCAAAGCAAGGCTGAAAACAAAGCTGACTCCAAGATTTTTATAGGAAAGAGATCTTCAGGGGCCTCCTGTTTGTGAGACTGGCCTTTAGCAAAAGCATGTTGTTCACTCTCTTCCATGAGCCTTAATCCACTCTTTCCCATGACCTCAGAGAACTGCGGGGAAGGTGGATGAGAAATCACACTGAAGCCAGCACTTGGGCTGGAGGGTTCTAAGTGCTGGTGCTGGCTACAACTGGAGAGGGGGATTATTTCCAAACATTCCTACCTCTCTTCTATTCCTACAAACACCAACGCACCATTGTGTCTTGCAGTATGTCACTTTTGGTCATCTGGCTACAGAGTATAAACTACAGTACTGTAATGTTCAATTTCCATATTCATACTCAATAACAGATCTGAATATCAGGCATTGGTTCCCCAACAAAAAGACCATAAACTTAAAGAAAAGCCAAAAGCACCCTGTCTTGGGAACAGGAAAGTCGAGTACACAAAATTGGATCTATCCATAAAAGCATTTATTGTGTTCTTAATATTTCCTTCATGTATCAAACATTCTTTTACATGCCCCTCAGCTTCCTCCTGTTCATTCCTAGTCAGCACATACAGACTATCATCTCAGGACATCAAAATAGATCAATCTGAAAACTACAGGACATATTAAAAGGAGTTTTAATCAAGTTTAACATGAAGCAATAGACATGTCATCTGGACCTATCTATAATTTGCAAGATTTGGTTGCCTTGCAACCTCTCAGAAGTGATGAGGGCACACTTGGGGAACTATATGGAAGACAGAGGAAGGAGCCACTGTATGAGTGAAGTTTTGATGACTCGTGTCTATACAAAATTGTGGGGTTCCCTCTTCAAACGTAATTCTGATTCATACTTTAGAATTTTAACTGTGCATTTTAAAAGGTAAGCCAAAAAGATATGTAAAAAAAGAGCCCTGGTGGCACAGTGGTTAAATGCCAGTACTGCAAGCCACCACGTTGCAAATTCGATTCCAGCGGGCTCCAAGGTTCACTCAGCCTTCCATCCTTTCGTAGGTCAGTAAAATGAGTACCCAGCTTGTGGGGGCAATTAGCTAACACACATTGGAAACTGTTTAATGCAGTGTAGATGTGTAAATAGCTATTGCTTTAAAAAAAAACAATTTGTAAGCTGCTCTGATAGCCTTGTGGCTGAAGAGCGGGGTATAAATAACTAACTAAATAAAAAATAATAATAATAAAATAAAATAAAATAAAAACCTAGCAGAGAATCTCAACTCCCTCTCGAAAGCATGCTTGTAGCCCTCAAGATTGCAAAAGAGACAAAAGGAGAGAGAGATCTGGAATTGTTCCATATCTTGAAGATTTTTTTAAAAATGAGATAATCTATTTATACACACTGCAAAGGTATAGCAGTTTGATACAATTTAAATGCTATAGTTCCTTTCTATGACATCCTGGGATTTGTAGTTTCATTAGGTATTTAGAATTCTTTGCCAGAGAGCGTTGGCAGTGAAGCACTAGAACATTCTAAATACCTCCCCAAAGTACAAACTGAAGGATTCCATAGGATGGAACCATCACACTTAAAAGTGCTATCAAACTCCTATGTGTGCAGTGCGGATACACTGCAATGTCTTGGATAGGTGAACTGCTGTTAAATGTTAAAAGTGCTCAGCAATCTATGTAGATCTCACAGGCCTCAATATCCATCTCACAGTCCTATTACTCTTCCATACCATGCCGTACATGCAACTTTTCTTGCTATTCTATGTTTTTAGGGGAAGCACCATAGCTCAGTAGTAAGGCACATGCTTTGCATGGAAATGATCCCCAGTTAAATCTCTGAATTTGGCTGGGAAAGACTCTGAACCCCTGGACCGACCCTGCCCATCAAAATAAACAATACTGAGCTACATGGACCAACAGTCTGACTCTATAAGGTAGCATGCCATGTTCCTATTAACCACTTCGTACCCAAAATTGTACCTGAAATTGAAGGAGCATTAGTAAAAGATCTTTCCTGGTATGCATGGTACAAATCACTTCAACACACCCAAATACACAGAGAGAACTTTTCAGGAGTACTCACCGACCCACTGAAGGAGAGGAAGAGCTTCAAAAGCACATCTTCTGAGAATGGAGGATGTCGAGCCACCAAGTTAACAAACCGTTTTAATGCACGCCGCCTTGTCTCAATGAACTCTCGGTCAGCTGCAGGAAGAAAAACAGTGCAGATTAAAGAACATGGACCTCCTGGCACCTCTGTTTATATATAAGCTGAGCACTGCCCACTTTCCAACCTTACCAATTGCATAATGATTCAGTGACCAATCAGTTAACACTGCATCCCTCCTTTCCATCTTTGTCTTGAAGTCCAAGTTAACAAACTGTTAACAGGGAATGTTAGCAAAACTGCATTTGGATATAATGCCAAGCCTTTGTTTCATAGTGTCTGAAGCTTTACTTGCCTGTAAACTATGCATATTTCTTATGGGCAGCCGCACCAGGATATCAAACCAGGATTTGAATCTGATTTGCAAGTTAGTGTTTCTGCTACCTGCAGTTTGCCATCATGTTTACATTCACAAATCACTAATAAACCACTGTTAAGGCCATTGCTGTACCTTATAAGACTCCTGCATGACAGAGACAGGAGTAAACTTATTAAGTTGAGTGATGAGCAGATGAAAACTGAAAACAGACAAGGAGATGCACAGTCAGGTTTGCCTGCTATACTACCAGACTCAAACCACAATGTGGGTTCTTGTTAACTACTGCTTAGCACAATGACTGAACTAGGAAGTGTAGAGTGGGGAACCTCAGGCCTGGGAGCTGAATCTGGCCCTTCTGGAGTCCCCTTTTGATCTTCTGGGTTTTCCTAGAAGACAATGCTCCCTTTCCAATTACACCACCATTTGGCAGTTTTCCAGCATTTTTACAAAATCTTTTTTCATTCTGAAAAGCGAAAGTGGCCCTTCCAAAGGCTTGGTTACTGCCTGTAAGAGCTTTAAGCTAAAATATGTTGTTTTTGGTTCCACTCATTTTGCGCTGTCCACCACTGCAATGTGTCCCACCAGGAATGCATCTGAAATGAATTGAAAGAGGTTCTCCATCCTTGCTCAAGTTACCTTTAAATCTCTGCATCTTAATAGACATCTGTCACACTTACTCCCTCTTCATCCCATCTCATCAGCCCAAGACTAACCTCCAAGCATTCTTTTCGGGGGGAGTGCAGGGACCATCCGGTAAGGAAACTTCTGAAGAAGCATTTCATGGAAGACCACAAAGTCATTGTATCGCCTGTACACAGAACACCTGAAACGCTACAACAGAGATGGAGGAAAACTTTAAAGTGCTTCTGCAGGACAAGCATTGCTGTTCTTTGTAGCGACAAGCACTGTGCTGGATCAAACCACATGTCCATCTAGCCTAGCATCCCATTTCCAGCAGCAGCCAACCTGATGCGTCTGGACCGTTTTAAGCACAGCATGAATGAAGTAGACACCCACCATTTCTCTCTAGCATCTGGGATTCAGACATATACTGCCTTTAATTATGAAGCATTAATTCAGGTATCAGCCCTAGCCTCTTTTAATACTTTGCAATGAGATTGCTACTAAGCACAGGGAATGCTACACCTCCCACAGGTCAAGACACTTTCTTTTTTCCATAAGCCACCTTCCAGCAATAATGGTCAATTACGTAACTCCCCCATTGTGAAAATTCACTGACTAAGAAACTGGACAAATGACCACAATGTTCTATCCCCACTGATGATTCTGAATAACCATAAAGGACAGATTTCCCCCAAAGTAGGACCCAATTGATAAAAAAAGCAATCATTTCTCAAATTTATTTTTTTATTTATTTCATTTAGTTATTTATACCCTGCTCTTCAGCCACAAGGCTATCAGAGCGGCTTACAAATTGTTTTTTTTTTAAAGCAATAGCTATTTACACATCTACACTGCATTAAACAGTTTCCAAAGTGTGTTAGCTAATTGCCCCCACAGGCTGGGTACTCAATTTACCGACCTACGAAAGGCTGGAAGGCTGAGTGAACCTTGGAGCCCGCTGGAATCGAACTTGCAACATGGTGGCTTGCAGTACTGGCATTTAACCACTGCGCCACCAGGGCTCTTACAATTTACTTGTAAAACAATGATGCAATTGACAGCAGCAGTATCATTAACAATACACAATCAACAGTATAATAATACAATGAATAAAAGTATTTTAATGGTTTCCTCACCAAAGCAAAATAGCAGCATGACTTTTGTCTTTCTAAGAAAGGGAATTCTAAAGAAATTAGGGTTTAAATCAGGGCTGTGGAGTTGGTACACCAAGTCTTTGACTCTGGCTCTGACTCCAACTCCTCTGTTTTTCTACTGCCCGACACCAACTCCTTCATAAACAGCAAATGAATATTAACTAGTAATGACAGATTTACTGTGTAGTAAAATGGTAGAGTCCTCCATCCTAGGATGGAGGACCATTGCCTGCCAAAAATGCTACTCTACGGTGAACTCACCACGGGTCAGCGTAAGAGGGGCGCTCCAAAAAAAAGCGATACAAAGACTCCCTGAAACAACATCTCAGGCTTGGCCAAACTGATCACCAACAGTGGTCCGCCCTGGCCTCACATCGGGAGGCATGGAGACGCACTATCCACAATGCTGCAGCCTTATTTGAGAACTCACACCAAAGAAGTCTTGAAGAGAAATGACAACGCAGAAAGGATCACAACCCAAAAACATCACCCAAGGAGACTTTCTGCTGTGCTTTCTGCAACCGGACTTGTTTATCTCGGATTGGCCTTTTTAGTCATCAGCGCGCTTGCAGGAAGCGCGGGGTGAGTCCTTCTTGAATCTTCGTTTGCGAAGAAAAGCCAGAGAGAGAGAGAGAGAGAAATAGCAGAACAACACATTTCATCACCACCACATGAACTATCAGGCTGCATAGATTGATAGTGCATAAAATATATTTATTTGATTAGGTACAGAATATAAGTATAAAATGATGTATTTACCATATATAGTTATAGTACTGTAAGCTTTTATTTTGAAGTCAAAGTCAGTACATTTCTTCTAACTCTATCCAATATTGCTTCCAACTCCCTGCCTCCAACTCCACAGCTCTGGCTTAAATAAGCCATATAAACTGCAGTTGGAAAATAATTCTATATAGGACCACCACTAACAATTGTTAACAAGGCTTGATTCCTCATGCCCACCGGCTTAAATGATCTCATTAGCAGCCTCACAAACACTGTCTCAGAAGTTGTTGCCAAGCAAACCTTCAAATGACCTGCTCAGATCATTTAGGACATTAAGGGTCAGTAACAAGCACCTTGAATTTGGCCTAAAAATGTACAAGAACCATTATTAACTGGTAAAATCTTGTTTCAACCACCTAGCACACGCTCAAATCCAGAAAGCCCAATTGTACACCAGCTGAAGACAGCTGTACTGTATTCAAAGGTGGCCTGATTTACAGTGAGGCAAAGTCCACCTTCTTTAAATCGGTTCACAGTTGGTATACCAGCCTAAGCTGGTAATGGGTTGTCCCAGTACCACCAGTGCTTCCACTGACTACAATGAAGTAATAGTCACTAGTGAACATACAATGTTCTCCTGTTTGCCAATCCAAACTCTTTTAAAATGTATAGTTCGCCATCACTGTGATAGATCACACTCCTTTAAACCATCCCAGAGTTAATACAATCATATTAACTTTCCCCAGTATGTAGCAGTACATATTTTGGTTGGCACTGATAATGTTAATATTAACTTGTTGCCTCCCTTGGCAATTGCATTTTTCAGAAGAGCCAAAGGACACAGTTTTAACAGTCACGTTAGACTGCCATTGTAAGTGGTTTAGCTTATCCTATCATTTTACAAATGAACTTTAATACTGGTTTCCTAAAGTGCTCTATTAAAAGGCCAGTCCGGATTACTTCTGGATCTTGTAAGCTACCTTTAACAAAAGAAGAAGAGTTAGGAGAAACAGTGTGCATACATAAGGAGCATTGTGTGTGGGCAAATTAAGTTGAGATCTGAGAACAATGGTTTTACACATGGGAGAGTCAGTAATTGGTTAACAAATCTCATTCACCTGATCAGACAGGAAAACAAAAATGGAAAGGGTTGCAATCCTAAGCAGTAATGGTAGGGCAGACACAGACATGTGTGTATGTTTTTGAAAGTTTTTACTGGAGTCATCTGCCCCTGCCTGAACAGGCGTACTGACTTTTAAAGTGGAAAAACAACTTGCTCACCTTGCTGCATGACTGGCTGCAGTAAAATGTTCAAAACACTTCCAACTGACTGAATTTCTCCCCTTAGCTATCAAAGGGTCAAACCAGATGAAATGCTTGGCATGGTTTTAGAAAAAAAGTGCTCCCTCAAGTCGAAAAAAACATCTGATTATCATAGCGTCTGATTTTCCCCAGCTATGTGTTTTATATTCAGCATGCTTTGTTTTGTGACTGGTCATTGGAAGGTTAAAAGAGGCTTAATGTGTTGAGGCGTATCCCTCTAAAGAAATCTGGCAGGAGGGAAAATTGATTATTCATAGAAAATACATATTCCCCTTAATGTCTACTTTGATCCCAGGACTGCAGCACAAACATCATCCTATGAATCCCCATTCCTATGACTGTCCCAGAGCTCAGCAAGGTCAAGCAGGCATTTGCTATGAACCCATGACTAAAAACAGCCAAGACCATTTGCCATTCTCATACAGCAAAGAGACTTTAAAGGGCTCATACAGAGCATGAGAATACTCAGGCTGTACTCCCTGCTTTTAAGGATAAGATGGATCCTCACACCAGGGGACATGGGTATCTGGAAGCCATCACACCACTTTCTGCTTGCATACTCACGTTACCAGCAGTCATGCTCTGAGCCATACAATCTTAGTTCTCCTGGCATTTCAAACATTTCAAACCACTAGGCTGGGCAGTTACATAAAATTATGGTTGCCTCTCACTATTGGCTATGCTGGCTAGGACTCATAGGAACTGCAGTCCAACATCAAGATGCTACCAGTTGCCCACCTGGATTTACGTAGAAAAAACTGCTGAAATGCAACATACAGTATAAGTAATTATTACATTTTGAGATTAACATGTTTATATCTAGATTAGACAAACTTCATATTTAAAATTTGAACAATCAAACCTTAAATTTTAAAAATCCAATTACATTTTAAAATACATTTTTTTAAATTAAAAAAATATTTTTATTCACCTTGACCCTTCCTACTTTCTCTCACACACAAGAAGAAATCAAGTGATTCAGACTGCATATCTTTAAACGTATACACTATAAGAAACCACAGCTGTTTTAAAGAAAAAGAGTATACTTCCTTTGTTTCTTTATGATGCAAGCAGAGAAAGAAGACATTGTCTTAGAAGCTGCATTCTTCTTCCCTCACAGACAAGAGGGTAATATCTAGTCCAAGATAGCACACAATGCAATACAGACAAGCATTACTGAAAAACAAAGTATGCTGTTTCTTTTTAAAAAAATACTAGCTATATGTGGTTTTTAAAAACTAACAATTAAAACATACAATTAATTAAGTCCCAGATTTTGTTCCTGTTCTTTCTGATTTTATTTTGGAGAGCCATACATGTTCTGTATATTCCAGAATATTTTCTGCCCACTCCTGGTACAATCAGAGACTTTTTATACCAGCTCCTCAGGCTAGTTTGTTTTAACCCAGTATAAAATTGTAAAGAACAAGAACAAAATCTGAGACTTTCTGGTCTTTTCAAATAGTCTGGGTGTGCCCTAAGAGATTTTCAATCAAGCAACAGCCCTAGAGAAAAGCAGTTTGAGAAAGTGGTTCCCACTCTTCCCTCAACTTGCCTACTGAGTAGCATTACCTTGCTTGAAACTTCATACTCCACATGCTTGAGAAAGAGGCCTTTTTTCTCAGGGATCAGCTCTACCTGCACCGTGTCCTTGCTCAACAGCTCCTGCAAGGTGTGAGAAAGAACTAGCGGGTTTCCCAGGGGTGTCTGCATCGGAGACTCTTCTCCTTCTTTTAAGTCACTTATAAGAGGCTTTGCCAAGTCTAAGGGAGGAGAAGAAAAAAAATAAAACAAAATGCCAGAGAATATTGTGCTGCTAAAACAACAGCCCTGGCAACACAAACTTGGTCCTTTGCTACTGGCAGAGAAAGCTGAGGGCAGAAACACCCAAAAAGCCACTCCTTCCAAATCAGACATGCCCACAATGAAGAAACATCACCTCCCTCCCCATAACATCAGGGGCATCTGTAATCACACCTACAAGCTAAAAAAAAAAAAAAAAAACCTGGCTGCTCTTCTAAATCAGGACAGGTGCCAAAAATTTCTACACTGTAAGCCAGCCAAGAGGCCTGTATTTCCTGCATAGCTTGCTCCCATGAAGACAAGAATCTGAGTGAATCCCTGAGTTGGCATTCTTGGATTCCGGTAACAACAAACTGTGGAAGGAAAAGAACTTATTATTTTAACTCTGGTGCAACTAGAAGCCTTTTAAATGGTTTCTGTCAAGCAGATGTTTCATTTCACCAAACTGTGAGACACAGAAATGTTAAAACAAGAGAACATTATTTAATACAACATCAGAAGTTTCCCACCAATCATGCTTAACTACATGAAGACTAATTTAACAAAGTTCTACTCTTACTCTTCCCCTCTACTAGATACACTTCCCACATGGGGGTGGAAGGGCAATCTATATCTTTCACTTAAAACAGCTACAAACCAGCCTTTCAGTACATTCTCAAGGCAGGATTGTTGTTGTTAATTGTCATCAAATTGACTTCAACTCATGGAGACCTATGACTGAGACTTCCAAATCCCTCTATCATCAACTGCCCTGCAGACTTAGAGCCATGTCTTCCTTGATTTAGTCTATCTATCTGGAATGTGATCTTCCCCTATTCTTGCAGCCTTCTACCTTAATAAGCATTATTGTCTTTTCTAGTGAGTCATTTTGTTACGAGTTATGCACGATAAATATGAATTGTAAGTAACTTTTAATGAGTCAGGCAAAATTACAGTTGCTTCTCATTATTGGCTATGCTGGCTAGGACTGATAGGAACTGCAGTTGAACATCAAGATGCTTACCAGTTGCCCACCTGGATTTACATAGAAAAAACTGCTGTAATGCAACATATAGACTTTGCACTCATCACTTTAAGCACAAAGGGACCTTTTGAACTCTCCATAGAATAGTATTAAGGTCATGTTTTGTCCCATCCAGAGATGTCCCCTTCACTCCAGGTGACAGCCCCCAAGTTAGAAAATGTCTATATATAGGCCAGAGAGAGAGAGTCTCTCTCTCTCTCTCCTAAGTATCTCCTTCATTTTGAACCCTTCATATGGTCCCCATTTTCCAGAACCTGCTTCCCTGCCTTCTCGGTTGAGATTGCTGCTGCTGCTCTGATCTTTAGCAACTCAGCTTACCTGGTCTCTCCTTTGCATCAGTGGGTGAGAAAATCTGTGTGTCTTAGTCTGTAGTCCCTTATGCTTATCTACACCCCTCTGGCCCCCTTAGATTGGTCAACAATAAAGTTTTAGCACCCGTGCCATTTCTTCCCTCTTTTACTTTGAGGAATAGCTTGCATTGAATGCAGACTGCTCTGTTGGGTTTCTACTGCTGTCTTTTTCTTTCTTTTTAATAAAGAAATAATTATCATCATGGCTTCTAGGGAGAGTTCAGGCTTTATTTGCTCTAGGACCCACTTATTGGTCTTTTTAGCAGTCCACAGTAGCCGCAGAATTCTTCTCCAGCATCACGTCTCAAATGTGTTGATGCTCTTCGTATCTGCTTTCTTCAATGTCCAGCTTTCACAGCCAGGACCGGTTTAAGGAATTTTGGGGCCCCCTGCAATGCTTTACTTTGGGGCCCCCATATGTTTATCTCAGATCAATGTAACCTAACCTATTCACCGTACAGGATGTTCAGATTATAGTAGGACCCCCGTATCCCTGGATTCATTATCCATGGGACACTAAACAGCACACCTACCATAGAGTCTTCCTAGAAAATGTGTCTTCCCTAGCCCTTTTCTAGGCCTTCCAAGGCAACTCTATGGTATTTTAAACCAGAAATCCCATTATTTTCATATTAAGGAGGCCAACACGGGGCCCTCTCTTGACCTCGGGGCCCCCTCTTGACCTCGGGGCCCCCTGCCAATGCTGATTTGGCAGACAGGTTAAACCGGCCCTGTTCACAGCCATCATAGAAATGGGAAATACAGTACGACGGCATGGACAATCCTAGCTTTCATACACACACACACACACACGTGTATATATTTACATTTCCTTCATAGCAGCCCTTCCAAATCCTAGTCTTCTTCTGATTTCTTGACTGCAGTTTCCATTCTGATTAATGATTGAGCCAAGGTATGGAAACTGGTAAAATCATAATGTAATAAAACAATTGAGGAGACGAAAAGTAGAAAAATCCATAACAGCCATTTAAAAACCCTCAATACAATGACAGCAGATTGTCTAAAAACAGAAGTCTTTACTGCCTGTCTAACTCCCAAGTCTGGTGTTTCTCAGCTGGGGCGACAAAAACAACAACACCCGCTCTACTATAGATAGTGGCTACTTCCTCTTATTCTTAAAGGCTTGTTTCTTACTATAACATCATGCATCTTGTAATGTATTGCTTCCCTATACCACATATCAAGAGAAGATTAGCCATGTTACACATTATACACAGCTCAGAATTACTGTTATTTCTGAGGATGCTGTTACTACTGTCCCCCCTAAACTAAGAGCTATCATCTAGCAAACTATGGGCCAGAAATGAATGCCCTTCACTCAACTTGAGAAGCAAAAGTCAGATATGGATGAAGAGCATCTATGGTATTCAGTTTGGGCAACTAGTAGGAAAGTAACAGTGGAGTGAGATGGACTTGGCAAACTATGGCGCATGCAACTGGTAGTAACAGGACAAAAAAGACCACTGCCTTAGTGGTCAAGAAGGAAATAAGGCATTGGGGGGAAAGACTGCTCAGAGTCAGCAGCCTGCGCCTGCCTTCCCTCACTGTTGCAGCCCAACCCCTGAAAAAGTGCAACCACAGGTTTAGTGCACCAACAGGAATCTGGACAATGTTTTTGCTGGAAGTTTTTTGTTTGTTTAAGCATTTTGCAGAACTCCAAATAAAGATAGCTTGAAAGGAACATGACGAGAAAGAGAAGGGAAGATATTAACTAAGGCTAGGAAGCAAAGGCAAATTGGAACCCTGTAGACATCATTATCCCCATAAGGCAAAAGGGAAGTTGAAAGAGTAGGTGCTTAAAGACTACTTAGTGATCACAGTTGAGGGTAAATGCATAGTCAGACTATGCATAGCTCACATTCACAATCACTACACTTCGCCATTCTAGACCTGATGCTCCCTTTACCACATGTTTGAATAAGAAATCTGAAATAGCACAGGGCTATTGACAAGGGATCCTTTCATACAGAAACCAAACATAATCAAGATACAGATCATAGCAACCCATGTCAGAATGTTTGGAAATTAGCACAACCCTTGAAACACAGGAATGGAGGCCATGACGTTCCAACTTCGTAGAGGAAAACTGAACATTGTGCAATTTAGAGCCACCAGTAAGTAAGAATAATTTCTTTAAAACCCATAAGAGCATCTGTTAAATCAATCCATATCAGTGCAGATTGCTCTGCTGAAAGAAGATGCAGACTTCCTTCTACCATAGAAAGATAATACAAAGCATTCACTGATCTGGCAAATGGGCAAGAGAAAGAAGAAAGTAGTGTTCTATGTTGATGTATACTTCACTTAGTAAAGTACTGCACATCCCTTGACAAGCAATCTTCTCTTAGTGTTGTTTTCCATCAAACCAATTTTTCTAGCATTCTAGAGCCCCAGCTTTTTGCAGTTATTTAATTTCAATATCTTTCTTGTACATTATTTTTTTAGTAAATAAATAAAAAGATTTTTATTCCAGGGATCTTAAAACATTCAAAAACAGTAACATATGCACACCAGTTCCAGCAGGGAGTCCTATCAATTTAGATAGCAAAGAGAAGGAAGAGCCAAACTTACTCATTCTGTCTTTTAGCCAGTATAGTTTAGAAAAGGAAGCCAGGCGTAAATCTCAGAGCCTTTATCTTAAACACCAAGCAATCAAGGAGCACCTGGGACAGCAGTAATTTACTTATATAGCCTCAGGGAGCTGTGGAGAGTTTGTCAGAGGTTAACGGATTACCCTGGCAAAAGCTCTGGTGTTTGTTGACTGTGACTCTTCATTCTTGTTGCCTTGAATGCTGTTTGACCTCAGACCTCCTTGTGACTACGCTGCCAGGTAATCCTGTTTGATCTCTGACCTATTGACCACCTACCTGCTGTAAGCCTTGACCATTAAGAACTGTGACCTGGACTGTGTTTCTCTGTGTTTCTCCTTGTTTGATTTTGCCACTTCCAAAGAGGCTGAGCATAGCTTGCTATTGCAAGTATTATCTTGCTCCACTTAATTACCTTGTTATTGTAAGACTTGGCCGTCTTCCTGGACATTGGTCTTATCTTTGCCACTCTTTCGTTGTTTATGTTTTGTTGGCATCTGGCAGCTTTCCTGGACAATATCTGACTCAGGGGCATTGATGAGGGGCAGTTTCAGCTTGTCCATCACCTCAGGTGGTAGTGAATAAAGGTGTCTGACTACAGCAGGAGTCGTCCTAGCTGTCCCTGGATGTGTCCACTCCCCCTCCATAACTTGGGAAAACATCTCGGGTAAGGGGACCACCAGGTGATCCAGTTTGGCCTTGGCTCTAATCTCTGGAACACCCCCTGACTCTTTAGCAGGGACTGGATTGATGGACTGCAGCACCCAAAATTTTTCTGCTTTGCAAAGCAGCATCAGAAAAAAAAAGAGATGTCAAACAGGTGAGGTGACACCTGATCTTTGAGAAAACAGTCCTCATTCAAAGACAATTCCCCCTCCTCTTTGGTAGAGGAGGTGGAAGAAGCATCAGAATCTGAGCACTCCTAGGCTGATGACACTGAAACATGTCTGGATTTACTCTTAGCCTGACTGTGAGGAGCACTCTTCTCTTTTGAATGCTGGCTAAGTTCACCTCCCTATTCATGGCAAGAAGAAGACGAATGCCTCTTTGGAAGGAGGAGGTCAGTCCCCCTATCAGAGAAGCACTCCTCAGCTAGCTAGCTCTGGTAGAGCTGTTGCTGATTTCCGTGCCTTTTTTGTTTCCTCTGGGAGGGGCCTCTTGGTTGGGTGGCAGGAGAACCAACCAACGACTTTCCCCCAATCTCCCTGCAGCCACGGTATGTCTGACAATGAGGGAGATCCACTCACACAGACATGGAGCGAGTTTTTTACCATCTATAACAACGGGAGGAAGGGAGGTAGACACAGTCTCCAGACTCACCTGCGTGGCAGAAGCCACATCCGCTATTACCAGAATCATCTCCACGTGGTCTGTTCTGCCAAGCACGACCATCTCACACTTCTTCAGTTGCTAAGTGGCTCCAACCATGGTCTCCTCGGTGAGGCCCAAGCGCTTCGCATTCCCTTCACACCCCATGGGCGTCACAACTACCAAGCCTTCATCGGAGGGCAACGCAGAGCAGTGTGTGCTTGCCTCCCACTGGGACTGATCAAGTATCCCTAAGGGTGGTAGAATTGCTGTAGAGTCCAAAGCAGAGCAAGGCATGGTGAAATAATACCGAAATTTGCTAAGCTACATGGAGATAAAACCCTAACCTGTTACTTGAGCACAAGGCAGGACAAAACTAGGAAGGTGAGGCTGACTCCCCCCACCAGTGGTGGTGGATTATTTGATTGACAGTTCTTGTCCTGCCTGTGAGGAGCAAAGTGTAGAGCCAGACTCAGCTTAAGGATTGCCTCTCCACACTGCTGGAAAAGAGGAAGAAGAGGAAGAGTAGGAGGAGATAGCGCATCCCTTACACATATAGAACCAGAAGAACATAAGGGCAAGCTGCTTGCTAAGCTGTATCAGTTTTACACACAAGGGTGTAAGGAGAAGCTTATTTTAGTCCTAAGGTGTTTCTGAGAGGCATCAGTTCTGAACCAATCAACCATTTGGCGTACACCCCAACACAGTTAAAATTCATGCAACCACAAAAGTCTGCAGACCAAAGCATTCTCTTATGGTAAGAGTCCAGACAAAAACCATTTGGCAAATCTATCAACATTCATTTATACAAATTCTTTCCAAGACATTCTTCATCTTGGACAGTTCTGTGAAGTAGAAAACAGACATTATAGTTGCAACCATAGCATATCAAAGATTCCAACAAGAGACGAAAATATTAATCAGGAAACACAGTAAGTCCACCAGGAAGAGCAGTCAAGGTTTCATCATTACTATCTCAAGCCATGAATTTGGAAGGGAGAGGGGACTTCAGATCCAAATACTGTGGGGAGCCCAGATTTCCCCTCAGCAAAAGCAGATGTTTCCCTACCATTCCAGAGCCAAAAATCTGAACACAATAAAAAAAGGATCATTCATCAGCATTTCCTTTTCTTCTCCCCTATCTTACCCTATACCAAAAAAGAAAGAAAGCACACAAAACAACTAAAAATCCAGGAGCTAGAAATGGAATGCAGTCTATTGAAGGTCATTTCCAAATAAATAAGTGCAGCTCACTTCTGATTAAAGACTAGTTGTTTTGTTTTTTAAAGTCCTGCTTCCTAAAAAATGAGCTCTTGAAGCAATTGAAGAAACCACTCTATCAAGAGACAAACAACTTTCTAATAAGAACTTCCTAAAATGAAGGGGGTTTTCTGCGTGCATTGCTGGGTGTTTTTTTAGAGGAAATCCCCTGTGACACTGGCATGGCTAGAATTCACCAGAAGATGAATTTTATGTGAAGTTTCTTTAAGAGACACAGACCATCTTGCTTCTGCAGTTCTTCCCTTCTTCCAAAGCCAGGAAAATCTCTCTCAAAAAACAATCCTCAACAAGAAACAGCTGCATTGCTTGAAATATTCTGTCTTGCCAAGCCTTGTCATTTTAAACAGGACAGGGCTTAAAACTGGAGTGAACCTTGCTCTAATCCCAGCATGGCCATTAATTAATTGAATGGTCTTCAACTTTCTTGCTAGATTCCTTTATTCAGTTTCCCTATCCATAAAACAGGGAAACCTGTATCACAAGATTGCTCTGAGGATTAATGTAACAAATTATTGTAAGAGTCTGATCAAGTATTATAGAAACTATTTAAATTTAAATTTAAATTTAAATCTGTCAAGACGGATCTTTTCCAGCAGGCCTTTCCTGAATAACTATCCCGGCCCAAGACTCGGCTGTCCTCCCTGAGCTGTAATCAGATTTTTTTTTAACTATTGTATGTTTTAATCTTTTTTTTCTAATGTATATATTTTTAATTACTGTATGTTTTAATCTTTTATAATTTAATATTATTTTAAGGGGTGGGTGGGCTAGGGTATTGGGACTATGGAGTTTTTATATTGTAAGCCGCCCCGATTGCGTTGCAGAGGGGTGGGATAGAAATAAAATTTTATTATTATTATTAAATTGTTATTAATGGTAAGAGTCAATATGGTCTAATGGTTAGAGCAGTCTTTCCCAATCCCAATTGCTTTGGATTGCAGATAGTGAGGGCTTATAGAGCCTGAAGCCTAAAATATCTGGACAACATAGAGTGACAAGGCTAAAACAGATTGCCACATTTGTACTTGGAAGGCTTGGGTTCAAATCCCTTCTCACATCATGAAGGTCAGAAGGAGATCTCAAAGCTTGGAACTTGAAAACCGAGAAACCCTTGGAAGAAGGCATCATTCAGACCACATGCAAAATTTGGCGGAGCTGTACCTCACAGACCCACAGGTAGGGGTGAGAAGATGATGTGAGCAAAGGAGGAACTGTTCAAATTGTAGAGATGCAGGTGTTCATTCACCTCACTCATGGTATAATCAAAGTAGGAGCGTAGACACTTCACACACAGGCTCTGTGCACTGAAAGCACTTCATGTGGAATGTAAACATACTTGTGAAGTTATCAAGTACTCTGGCTTTGTTTAGTGTAAGAAGCAGCCTTTCAATCTCATGGTTTGGTTCAGTGGGATCTGAGCCAAGCCAATACTTATTTTGTATTCCCTGTTAATTAAAGTGGCACACAAACAGTATTCCAATAGTTTTTACTACTGGGCACCAGTATATATTTTGTGTCTGAAAAGGTGAGGTCGCCTAGGGTGTCTTCATCACTTCATTTTCATTTGGGGCTTGATTTTTCTTTTCACCACTATAGTAATTTCAGAAGTCCCTCATATGAAAATTAAAATATATCTACTACCTCAAATTTTAAATCATAATAAGCTCATGAAATAAAACTTGCTGCTGAATTCAACTGACACTGCTTTTCCATAAACCATGACAATATAATACATGACAAAGTTGAATGTATGGTACGAGTTCAACTCATGCATCAAGTTTACTTTATATCTGAGCATATTTATTTATTAAAATATTTCCATATTGCTTTTCATTCCAAAAACCCCCACAGCGGTTTGCAATATTGCAACAGTAAACCTATAAAACAACAACACAACAATGAAATACAGTAGGACTCCCATATCCACTGGGGATTGGTTCTGGGGGGGGGGTGGATATCGAAAACCATGGATAATAGCAAACATCATTGAAAAAATGGGACTTCCAGGTTAAAATACCATAGAGTTGCCTTGGAGAAAATGGCTAGCGAGGACACATTTTCTAGGAAGACTCTATGGTAGGTGTGCTGTTTTGTGTCCCATGGATATCAGTGGATAATGAATCAGTGGATACGGGGGTCCTACTGTATTTTTTTAAAATCCCTAGGGATAGCTGACTGGGTTGGTTATCAAGAAAATGCCAACAGGAGGTAGGAATGCTCTGCATTATAAACCCATCTGACCTCAATGGAAGATGATTCCACAGAGTGGGCTACAACAGAGAAGGCCCTCTGATTTCCAGAATATACTGTCAAAATCAAATATTTACCTAACAATGCCAGAGTGTGCCATAGCAAGAAGTCAACATCTTAGACTGGGCAAAACCAGTGATGACCTTTAGAAGGGGTGCCATGTGTGCAAATAATGTGTAACAATTTAGAAGTAGCAAAGCTTTCTCTCTCTCTCTCTCTCTCTCTCTCTCTCACTCACACACACACACACACACACAGATGGATGCATACATGATACTTTCAGAATCCAAGATTAAAAGGCATTATCCATTGACACCTCATTTGTTGTTGTTGTGTGCCTTCAAGTTGTTTCAACTTACAGTGACCCTAAGGCAAATCTATCACAGGGTTTTCTTGGCAAGATTTGTTCAGAGGGGGCTTGCCTTTGCCTCTGAGGCTGAGAGATGAGTGGGACTTGCCAGTAGGTTTCCATAGCTCTGCAGGGATTCAAACCCTGGTCCCCAGAGTCGTAGTCCAATGTTCAAACCACTAGACCATATTGCCTCTCCTAGCTATAATTTAAAGTCTGTTATGCGATACAAATCCACATGCTTGATCACATAGCCATCCAACCTGGATCAAAACAAATACCATAATAAGACTTCACACCCAACCTGTCAACTACTTCAAGTACCTGCTCAATAAACATGCCACATTTCAGGGGAAGGGTCCTCTCTCTAGAATGGATATTCATGAACAAATTTGGACCAAAGTCAATATTTACTCTTTGGTTGACATGCCAAACACTTTTATGCAAACTACAGCTTTAAAAAATGGCTGTTTTTTATTGATTTTGCATAGAACTTAGTGTAAAACACATTTTAAGGGGTATAGGTACTACTACTCAAATTTTTGTTTACAACAGATCTTAGGTAAAATCATCAACATCAACCCAGACAATGCAGAAGAAATGTCTTAGTGGAAGATAAAGTTTCCACAATTCATTTAACTCTGCATGCAGACAACACATTCAGGCTTGAGAGTTCCACAAATACTTGGAATAACAACAGTAATAACAACTGTATTTTATACTCCACTTTTCCCCAAAAACTGGGACTTAAGGCAGCTATACCAAAATCGGATTTAGTACAAGTTTCATAACATTGCAAGTAATATGTTTTCCAATTTTCTACCTGAGGTTATACACACAGTTAAAGATGAGCACCCAAAACAAATGTGCATGTGCATGCCTTAATTTATCTACATGTCTGTATTCAAGTCCCTGCATAAATGTTAATGGCAAGACACAAGCTTATAGGTACAAACAGGAGTATGTGTGGGAGTATTGAAGTGTTAGCTTTGAGTTGGGGCTTGCACATTTTCCCCACTGCTCTATGAAACAGGGAATTTTAGAGACCTTTCCCAGTCCCAGTGAGATCCTTTCAGATGGAGATGGCAGACTTTGAACTCAAGAGCTTTTGCATAAAAGCTACGTTTTCTGACACTGAATTATCTGCCTCCCTCATCAAGTCATAGTGAAATTTTCATGGATTCCAAGTGACTGGGGTGGGGGGAGAGGAAGTTCAGAAATTTCAGACCCCCATCACTCATAGCAGGGGAATAGAATGAATAACAGTCCTTATACCCTCAGGGGTTTCCTTTGAAAGCAACCCAAGATGTCACTATAGTATCTCATGGATGATAGGGTATCTCATGAATGAACACTCTGCATATGACTAAAGACACCCTATTTAACAGAACTATAAATGGTGAAAGAGCTGGAAGTGTGTGCTGACTCATTTGTCGACCATTTAAGTGGGCCAACTAATACCTCAGCCTCATACCACCTTTGCAGAAGAGCTGGTCAAGATCATTGACAACCAGTTCTCTATTTACTTTCACAAGAAACACTGCAGTGTACGTTAAGTAACAATCCTAGATGTTACTATGCTGAGAAATTTTTCAGAATGCTTAAATTCTGCCTCTCTTATGCTTGCACGTGATTGGTTTTCCAGAGAGGCAGCCCAGTTAAAGACACTATCAGATTTATTATTCACGTGAGCTTAAGCAGACTATAGCCCATTTCATCAGATGCATGGAGTGTTATGCGGAATTTCATGTGTTTTGATACAACACAAATAGTTGATGTTGGGACTTTAAATAGTGAGATCAGAGGGAAATTAAGTGCATAAAGAAAGCAGTGACAATTACAATTACATTATGAACACTGGGCATTCATAAAATTGTTGCTAATAACATAAATATCCTGGTGCTAGGTAAGTCACTTAACATAGGCAGTATGATAATTATCTGGATTCAAACCTAAGGCAATACACTGGAACTTCCTAATTAATTATAACCCCCCCCCATGTCCTTTGATCTTCCTTTTCTTCACAATGCTTAGCGTTGCCACCTTTGGTTTTGTGGTACTGCTCTGTGTACAAGCCCAATGGACAAAACCTTTTAACAGATTCTCCCTCTGGCTTTTTTTTGCAAACAAAGATTCAGGAAGGACTCATCCCGCGCTTTCTGCAAGTGCGCTGATGACTAAAAAGGCCAATCCGAGATAAACAAGTCCGGTTGCAGAAAGCACAGCAGAAGGTCTCCTTGGGTGATGTTTCCAGGTTGTGATTCTTTCTGCATTGTCATTTCTCTTCAAGACTTGTTCGGCATGAGTTCTCAAATAAGGCTGCAACATTGTGGATAGTGCGTCTCCATGCCTCCCGATGTGAGGCCAGGGTGGACCATTATTGGTGTTCAATTTGGCTGAGCCTGAGATGTTGTTTCAGGGAATCCTTGTATCACTTTTTTGGAGCGTCCCTCTTACGCTGACCCGTGGCGTAGAGTACTATTTTTGGGAGATGATGGTCCTCCATCCTAGAAATGTGCCCTGCCCAGCGCAGCTGTGTTCTCAATATCATGGACTCAATGCTGGTGATCCCTGCTTGCTCAAGGACAGCAACATTTGTCACATAGTCAGTCCAGTGTGTATGTAGGATTGTGCGTATACAGTGCTGATGAAAGCGTTCGAGGAGTCGTAAGTGGTGGCAATAGGTGACCCATGTTTCAGATCTATAAAGGAGATTAAGGTTTTCCTAACATGGTAGACAAAGTTTTACAGTCCTTTCACACTATTTTATTTATTTATTGGATTTATATCCCGCCTTTCTCCCAAGACAGGAATCAAGGCAGCTTACAATAATTTAAAAAAAACAACTAAAACAATACATCAGATATGAAAGACATAGGTGCACAGTTGTGACAGAGGGAATGAAAAGGTACCAACCCTAAAAATGAAGCTGTCTGATACAGCTGGATGGGTACTCCTTCCACCAGTGGGCAAGTAACAGTTGGAGTGGTGGAGTGGTGATTTAATTTGGAAAAGGAGGAGGTTAAATACCCCTTTGTCTAATACAGTTGTCTCTAGAATTTGTGAGACTGCTTTAATACAAGGGGGGAATGAACTTCAAAATTCAATCATAGCAATTTGGAGCAGGGGTGGCTCAAGACATTTTGTTTTCCTGGACAAAGAACACCACCCCTATCCAATAAGGTACCTAGTACCATAACCTGATCGAGCTGTATTGGCAGCTGAGGCAGATAATGTCATATATCTGCTTTTCCCTGGCAGTAAAAGTATGTCAGTGATACAAAATAGCTAACAATTTGCTCAGATTTTGTTTTAATGACACAAAAAAAATCTATTGCCCAAGGCAAACACTCCAAGAAGAGACAGGCAGCATGGTTTAGTGGTTTGAGTGCTGGACCTAAGACTCTAGGAGAACAGAGTTCTAAAACTCACTCAGCCACAGAAATCCACAGGGTGACCTTGGGCGTTAGAGGAAGACAATGAAAAATCCCTCTGAATAAATGTTGCAACACACAAACGCACACAACCTGAGGATAAGGTCGCCATATGTTGGAGTCAACTTGGAGGTACACAGCAACAATAGCAAAACTCATTAAGCACCTCTGAGCCACCTTCCATTTTTTTTCTTCTTGGGGCAACAATCTTTTTGCCAAAGTGCCAACAACTTGCCACAGGGAGTTGTTGTGGAGGCAAAACTTAAGGGGTGGGTAAAGAGAAAATCACCAGTGCTTCTTAAGCTATCTGATGTGGGAGACTGGCAGTTCCCACCCCCCTTCCACTGTGGAAGAGACCAGTATCCTATTTGTACCAATTGATTACGACTGTTTCTCCCCCGGAAACCTTCCAGAGACCAGCAGCAGATGGTGAGGAGGGGGAATCAGCAATGGTCTGCAGACCACCACCTTGAGTAGCATTGATTTACTCCACCTAACTTCCTTGAGTGAAAATTTTTATTAAAAATCTAACACCCACAGGCATTTTTAGGCACTGGATAAACACATTTAAAAAACCCAATAACAGATAGAAGGGCTTATTTCATCTTCACGATACATTTTAAAAAACAAGGCTCCAAATGTGAAGTGGCATTTATATTACTGGCAACTAGAAGAACTATTTCAAAGAATTTGGCTGCCTGAGTCTATAGCAACAAAACCAAACATGAGTCTTGTGGGACCTTAAAGACTATTAACACAATTATTACCAGATGAGCTGTCTTGGATTATAGCCCACTTCATGAGATGTATACAAATGGCAAATGGTTGTGCCAAATAAAAATGTGTCAGTCTTCAAGGCATCACAAGACTTCTCCGGGGCGGGAGGGAGGGGTGTTGCTTGTTTTTTATTTCAAACAAGCTGTTTCAAAACCACTATTTTCATGGTGACTATAGGCTGTTTCTTCAAAATGAACTATGCAGCCCTTCCGCTTTGGTTGGACTGCAGCTCTCACCATTCCTCACCATAGGCAAGGGTAGCTGAAGGTTGCTGGGATTTGCAGTCCAACAACATCAGGAAGGCCACATGATTTCCAGCGCTGGGTCTATCTCCACCAGAACACCGAACAGACCTACTTCCAAAAGATTAAAAAGTTGTGTAATTATACTGTATATACAGTGTGTGTGTGTGCGTGCGTGCACACACGCATATGTATATACACTCACACATACACATACTTATGTAACTGTATATATGTATGTATGTGTATTTACTGAAGTGAATAATAAACAGAACTAAAACAATAGTTCTAGAAGCCAAAATGTTTTGGCTTCCACATTCTTCAGTTGCTAAAGAAAAAACTTGGGAGAAGTGTTATTGGTTTGCATTTAATCACATATGTGTATGAGAGAGAGTTTGCATCTACTCTACTTCTAACTAAAATCTGTCAACAAATATGGAAAGCAAAACAATGGCCCACAGACTGGAAACATTCAATATACATTCCAATCCCCAAGAAAGGGGACAACAGGGATTGCAGTAATCACAAGACCATTGCTATTATTATTATTATTATTATTATTATAATATATTATTTCTATAGTGCCATCAATGTACATTTCCCATGCAAGCAAAGTGATGCCCAGAATTCTACAACAAAGACTTTTACCATATATGGAGTAAGAAGTTCCAGATGTTCAAGCTGAGTTCCGGAAAGGAAGAGGCGCTAGGGATCATATTGCAAACATACATTGGATAATGGAGTGCACCAAATAATTTAAAAAGGAAATCAGTTTCTGCTTTATAGATTATAGCAAAGCCTTTGATTGTCCATCATGAAAAACTATCTCTTTCTCTCTGGCTTTTCTTCGCAAATGAAGATTCAGGAAGGGCTCATCCCGCATTTTCTGCAAGCACGCTGATGACTAAAAAGGCCAATCCAAGATAAACAAGTCCGGTTGCAGAAAGCACAGCAGAAGGTCTCCTTGGGTGATGTTTCCGGGTTGTGATTTTCTCTGCGTTGTCGTTTCTCTTCAAGACTTGTTCGGCGTGAGTTCTCAAATAAGGCTGCAGCAATGTGGATAGTGTGTCTCCATGCCTCCCGATGTGAGGCCAGGGCAGACCATTGTTGGTGATCAATTTGGCCGAGCCTGAGATGTTGTTTCAGGGAGTCCTTGTATTGCTTTTTTGGAGCGTCCCTCTTATGCTGACCCATGGCGAGTTCACCGTAGAGTACTATTTTGGGGAGGTGATGGTCCTCCATCCTAGAAACGTGCCCTGCCTAGCGCAGCTGTGTTCTCAATATCATGGCCTCAGTGCTGGTGATCCCTGCTTGCTCAAGGACAGCAACATTCATCACATAGTCAGTCCAGTGTATATTTAGGATTGTGCGTATACAGCACTGATGAAAGCGTTCGAGGAGTCGTAAGTGGTGGCGATAGGTGACCCATGTTTCAGAACCATGTGGATTGCTCTTAAAGAAATGGGTGTGCCAAAACATTTTATTGTCCTGACACATAACTTGTGCTCAAGACAAGAGGCTACTACTGTTAGGACACAATACAGAGAAAATGACTGGTTTGCAATCAACAAGGGGGTCAGGCAAGGCTGCGTTTTATCACCCTATCTGTTTAAACTTGTCATTCGTAAAGCGGGATTAGACTCAGAGGAAGGGGGCAAGAAATTGGAGGAACATCAACAATTTAAGATATGCAAACGACACCATACTACTAGCAGACTTGGAATGATTACTGAAGTAAGTCAAGGAAGTGCAAAGGCTGGTTTACAGTTGAACATTAAGAAGACATGAATGACTTACATAACTTTAAAGGAGACATGAAGACATTTAAATAGTTCGAGATAGTCCACACCTTGGCTCAGTCATTAATCACAATGGAGACTGCAGTCAAGAAATCAGAAAAAGACTAGGACTTGGAAGGGCAGCTATGAAGGAACTAGACAAGTTCCTGAAGTGTATCGATATATCATTGAATACTGAAGTTAGGATTGTCCATGCCATCCTATTTCCCATTTCTATGTATGGCTGTGGAAGCTGGGACAGTGAGAAAAGCAGATAGGAAGAAAATCAACTCATTTAAAATGTGGTGCTGGAAAAGAGTTCTACAGATACTGTGAACTGGTAAAAAGACAAACAAATGGGTCCTAGAGCAAATCAAGCTTGAACCCTCCCTAGAAGCCAAGATGACTAGGCAGAGGCTGTCATACTTTGGCCATATCACGAGAATACATGACTCACTAGGAAAGACTATGGAGATTTTCACACTACACTGTTATATTGTTACTATTCCACTTTATTTGCTCTGGCTGCCTCCTGTGGAATCCTGGGATTTGCAGTTTAGGGAGGGGCATTTACAACTCTCAGCCAGAGAGCTCTTAGGCCTCACTAAACTACAAACCCCAGAATTCCACAGCAGGAAGCCAGAGCAGTTAAAGTGGAATAATAACACTATAACAGTGTAGTGTGAAAATATCCAATAATGCTTGGGAAGACAGAAGGCAGCAGGAAAAGGGAAAGACCACATTCCAGATGGAGGGACTCTATCAAAGAAGCCACAGGCATGAGTCTGGAAGTCCTGATCAGGGCTGTTGAGGACAGTGGGACTTGGAAGTCTCTCGGTCATCTCAAGATGGCAAAATCAAGGTTTGCTTTTTGGAGTACTATATTTTAAGAATATTTTCAAGCCGTGAATACTTAAATCCGTGGATACGGAGGGACAACTGTAGTAGGAAAACCTTCCCTCCCCATCTAGTGCCTCTGAGGGAAGGTTTCATGGATGGTGTTATTGTTGTTGTTGTTTTAAATCTTGAGTTAAGTCTTGGGGGGACAATGACAACAAAAGATATTTAAAGGAGGGTCCCTGGTAAAGAAAAAGCTAAGAGCCACTGCTTTAGGGTATTTAGACCCATATGCGCGCACGCACACACACACATACTGTATATATAAAAGATCATGCAAACAAATAAATAACCATGAAGGCGAGCAATGCTAGAGTGTGTAAAAGGGGCTGCACTGAGGTAACTTGTAGACCTCAAGGAGGAGCTGAGGGAAATAGTGGAGAAGTTGAGGGAAATAGTGGGGGAGCTGAGAGAAATAAGCTGAGGGAAATAGTGGGGGGGATGAGGGAAATAAACTGAGGGAAATAGTGGGGGAGATGAGGTAAATAAGCTGAGGTAAATAGTGGGGGAGCTGAGGGAAATAGTGGGGGAGATGAGGTAAATAAGCTGAGGGAAATAGTGGGGAAGCTGAGAGAAATAAGCTGAGGGAAATAGTGGGGGAGCTGAGGAAAAAAGTGGGGGAGCTGAGGGAAATAGTGGGGGAGATGAGGTAAATAAGCTGAGGGAAATAGTGGGGGAGCTGAGGAAAAAAGCAGGGGAGCTGAGGGAAATAAACTGAGGGAAATAGTGGGGGAGATAAGGGAAACAGTGGAGGAGCTGAGGGAAATAAGCTGAGGGAAATAGTGGGGCAGATGAGAGAAATAAGCTGAGGGAAATAGTGGGGGAGATGAGGTAATTAAACTTAGGGAAATAGTGGGGGAGATGAGGGAAATAAGCTGAGGGAAATAGTGGGGGAGATGAGGGAAATAAGCTGAGGGCAGGGCCGGTTTAACCTGTCTGCCAAATCAGCATTGGCAGGGGGCCCCGAGGTCAAGAGAGGGCCCCGTGTTGGCCTCCTTAATATGAAAATAATGGGATTTCTGGTTTAAAATACCATAGAGTTGCCTTGGAAGGCCTAGAAAAGGGCTGGGGAAGACACATTTTCTAGGAAGACTCTATGGTAGGTGTGCTGTTTTGTGTCCCATGGATAATGAATCCAGGGATACGGGGGTCCTACTATAATCTGAACATCCTGTACGGTGAATAGGTTAGGTTACATTGATCTGAGATAAACATATGGGGGCCCCAAAGTAAAGCATTGCAGGGGGCCCCAAAATTCCTTAAACCGGTCCTGGCTGAGGGAAATAGTGCGGGAGAAGAGGTAAATAAGCTGAGGGAAATAGTGGGGGAGATGAGAGAAATAAGCTGAGGGAAATAGTGGTGGAGATGAGGGAAATAAACTGAGGGAAATAGTGGGGGAGATGTGGTAAATAAGCTGAGGGAAATAGTGGGGGAGCTGAGGGAAATAGTGGGGGAGCTGAGGGAAATAAGCTGAGGGAAATAGTGGGGGAGCTGAGGAAAAAAGTGGAGGAGCTGAGGGAAATAAGCTGAGGGAAATAGTGGGGAAGATAAGGGAAATAGTGGAGGAGCTGAGGGAAATAAGCTGAGGGAAATAGTGGGGGAGATGAGAGAAATAAGCTGAGGGAAATAGTGGCGGGGATGAGGGAAATAAGCTGAGGGAAATAGTGGGGGAGCTGAGGTAAATAAGCTGAGGGAAACAGTGGACCTCGGAAGGCGCCAACTTGTTTCCCTCCCAGGAGCTGGCACCTTCCGAGGTCCACCACCATTTCCCTCACCTCCTCCTCGAGGTCCATAAGTTACCTCAGCGCAGCCCCCCCGCCGGACACACTTTTTTTTGCCCGCTATGTTCTACCCATCGGAGCTCCCGACGCCCCTGTCAGAGCTCTCCTCCTTCGGACAAGAGGGGGCAGCACCCGCCAGCCATGTTGCTCTCGGGGCCGAAAGCTTGCCTCATATTAAAACTTTAAAAAGCACGACGAGCCGCGCTTTTTCCTCTTTCGAGGCGGGAGAGCTGGGGGACCCTCCGCCTGGGCCGCTTTACCTGAGGAGGCCCCGCCGGCTCCCCCCGGACTCGGGGCGGGCAGCTCCCCATCCATGGCTCGCCGTGTCTCTCTCTGGCCAGCGGCAATCTTGTGAGGCGGCCGCCGCCGCCGCCCCCGCGACCCTGCCCGACGCCCTTCCCCTTTCCTCCCCAGCGCCAGCCCGCCTTCTTGTTCGTTTCTTTTCTCTCTTCCCCCTTTTTTCAGCCGGAGGAGGGACGGTGTGGGCGGGAAGAGGCTTTGCTTCTGCCCCCCACAGCACGGGGAGAGCGCGGCCTTCGGACTACGTGTCCGCCCGGATAAGGGGGCTTGATTGGGGTCGGTGCTTTCATAGGAACCGTTTCCCGCCGGCCAGCCGGCCGGCATGCTTATGTCTTATTTTTTTTAATTATTTTTATTAAAGACATCACCCATTAATATGACGTATATATCTCTCTGGCTTTTCTAACATACAATAAATACCCGTTCCACGTATTTGTCCTTAACACTAAAAAGTTCCTCACAATCTCTTAACTTTCTGTATTACATTCTCTCTTCTTTCACAACTTCCCATTATAAGGCCAAATCCACGCTGTACAGTAGGACCCCGTATCCACTGATTCATTATCCACTGATTCAATTATCTACAGAACACAAAACAGCATACCTACCATAGAGTCTTCCTAGAAAATGCATCCTCTCTAGCCATTTTTAGGTCCTCCAATGCAACTCTATGGTATTTTAAACCAGACGTCCCATTATTTTCAATGGCATTCGCTATTATTAACAGTTTTCGGTATCTACAGCCCCCCCAAACCAAGCCCCAGTGGATAAGGGGGGAGTACTGTCCAATTAATCCAGTTTGAAACTGGATAGTTTGCTATGGCTCCATGTTATGGAATCCTGGAATTTGTATCAAGATACAATCTATTCCCTAGTGAATATGACAAGGGGAAGATCAGAAATCTCCTATGTAAAAATATTTAAGGAAGACAAATGCCCAAAGGTTACTCTAGCTAGCTGTAACCAAATTTCTTTCAGAAGCTGCCAAGATTAGAACCCTTTTTGTACAAAGAAATGGCCAGAGTGTAATTTAGGAATTTTATATGTTTCCCTCATAGGCGGGTGTTATTGTTGATTGTTCTTACTGTTTGTATGTGTAAACTTTGAGTCTATTGACCATAATAAATTATGAACGATTGACTGAATTTGTAGTTTGGTGAGGCATCAACACTCTTTGGC
Organism: Gambelia wislizenii; assembly: GCA_030847615.1. Classification (NCBI taxonomy): domain Eukaryota; kingdom Metazoa; phylum Chordata; class Lepidosauria; order Squamata; family Crotaphytidae; genus Gambelia; species Gambelia wislizenii. The sequence goes on from JAUMIR010000012.1 coordinate 6,147,673, forward strand.
AAAGAAGGCTAAAGACCTTGTAAAACTACAAAACCCAGAATTCAATAGGAAGAAGCCAAATTAACCACAATGAGTGTGTGAACAATTAACAGAACAAACTGGTTGGTTTATTATCTTCAAGGTTACAAACTTCAGCTATTCAATTTTGTGACAGACTATTTCTATAACCATATACATTAATACTTTAGTCTTTTGATTAAGTTAACCAAATTGCCTTCATGCATGACACTCTCATTATCTCTCAGATAACAGACTCATTCACACTTCCTCACAACTCTTAACTTCAACTGTCTTAACTCCAACTGACTCTCTTAACTGACATTCACTCAGATCATACTCTCAGAACCCCCTCCCCTCACAGTTTCCTGCGCTGGGACTGGCTCCCAGATTCTCTCATCTCATTCCCTCAGAGGCTCCTCCCATCCCAGCTCCCTGTGTTGGGATTGGTTCCCTGATTCCTTCTTTTACATGCTTTCCAGCTCTAGTTCTCCACACATGACTGCACATGGAAAATAATATCTCCAATTAAAAGAGTTCTAACCCAGACTTCTTATTCACATGTTAGGTTTTAAAATTTATGACTGTGGGATTTCTACAAACTGAAGAGATACATGTTTGTCACCTCATTTGCTGTTTGTGAGAACTGGTCCTGTGAGAGGATTATATTCTACTGGTGTGCATCACAACAGCATATTCACACCCATCCCTTGAGTATTGTGGTTTTGCTTTGCATCTACTAAGAAAGGGAGAAGTACAGCATGGGAGAGAAAGGTGGGCATGACTGAATTTATACCACAACTAGGCTCTATTCCCCCCCCCCCCAGTTGCAATATGGTCACCAGACTTCCTGATGGCTAAACTTTAGAACAAACATCAGACACCGATCTGAAGAATTAAGAGACCATTCCAGGGCATCTTGTTGCAGTGTCCATGACATGATACCTAAGCTCTCCTACAAGCATAACAAGGGTCTGTCTCATACTACAGAATAATAGCACTATGATTCCACTTTAATTGGCATGGATCCACTCTAGGAATCGTTGGTCCACTCTAGGAAACCCTGGGATTTGCAGTTTAGGGAAGGGTACTTAGAATTCTTTCCCAGAGAGCTCTAGTGACTCACCAAACTACAGATCTCAGCATTCCCTAGAATAAAGCTGTGGCAGTTAAAATTGAACCATAGCGCTGTAATTCTGTAATGTGAAAGGGCCCAGGGACCCTACTAGATCAGACCAAAGGACTAACTAATCCAGCATTCTGTTAACACATCACCCAGTTGCCTATAAGAAATCCATCAACTATGCCCTGCATCTTGTGTCCCCTGGCAACTGTTGGTGTTGCTGTCATCATCATCATCATAATTTATTATATACAGTGGATATATATATATATATATATGAGAGAGAGAGACTGATATATGCTGTCTTTGATATGGAAGGTGACATATAGCCATCCTGCCAAATAGCAATTGATGATCCCATCCTCCATGAAGTTATCCTCTTATCTGTGAAAGCTCATGACACAGTATGCAAGCATTCCTTGAAAGATTGCTGTATTTCCAGTGAAACTACCTTATGTCCCTTTTGATTTTTAGATTATTTCTCTTCCTTTTTAAAATTTGGAACAATGTTTCATGTTTTCCTTCAAATGCCCTCCAAATGCTTACAAATCATTGTGGTTGCTTGCTCAACAAAGAGAAAAAGGTCAAGGCTGTCACAAAACATAAAGTCCACTTTATAAATTAAGCCTATAGAGCTGCATTTTCTCATATTATTAATATCATTTCATTGTCATAATTAATAGCATATGTTGTGGCTGCCCAAGGAAGCTCAGCAGGTCTATGCACGCTCAGTTTCATGAAAAAAGGCGGGGAGGGAATGGAATAGAATATCCTGAAAATTGTTTTTTTCTTGTTTGGTTGGAACCCTGGAAGAACACATAGTAATGTTTTTCTTGCAAGTCACATATATAATAATCAACTTTCAAGTCCAAACAACATATGATTTCTGAAAGCTGGTGAAGACCTGTCTCCTTAAACAGGGATTTTGGAGAATCCAAACTGCTGAATTCTTCTATTTGCTGATCCTATTATAACGTTTTATCCTGTTGTTCAGCATTGTTGTAGTTCTCTCTCTGTTCCATGAGCTGCTTTTGAGTTCCCCTAGTGGAGAAAAGTAGGATGGAATTTTTTAAAATATCACACACCCTCCACCTGTCCCGATTTGGCAGGAGAGTCACTATTAATCCTCAGTCCTCCCACTTTTTCATCTGTTTTTCAAATGCCCCCTGTTTCTTTCCCTTTCTTCCACTTTCACCCTTTATCTTCAGTTTACTTCACTTGCTGCAAACTGAGTTCAAAGTACAGAAGTAGTTTTTACTCAACTCAGGGAGAGAGAGAGGGGGAAGGAAGGCCAGAATTTTGCCATTCTCAGTAAGCTCAGGCAAACGCTACAGCCTCTCCTACCTTGTATATTCTTCTTCATTAATATTTTTTTCCATCTTGACCACATTCTGATGTTGTTTGGCCACATGTGTCCCAGTTTTAGTTTATTAAATGTTGGAGGGTGTGCAGTAAAGCAAGAAAATCAATAAAGCATATAAAACATTCATAAAAACATAATAAAAGGAGGCAGTGTAAAACAAACCTCTTCTGAATCAATATTGCAAAACAACAACCACAAACAGAACATGAAAGGTTCATCTTAGGATCGCAATAAGTGATAAACAACCTGAAGGCACACAGTAACAACAACAAATTTCTTGTGACACAGTACACCTTGTCTTCGGGTAGAAAAGTATATCTTAGGATAAAATATGCAAGGTGCTGCATCCTTGTGGGTCCTTAGGTTCAGTTCAGAGACTTATGAAATAGGAACCCAGGAGAGGAGAAATTTAATATAAAGCTTGTCCAGGGAGAGAAATAGGATGCATGTTACCGAGACGCAAAGAAGACTTTGTTGTAATAATGATTATACATAAAAACCTATCTGAGATGAACACTAGAGAGACAAATAGTCTAATTCTCTTCAAAGGCCAACGGTGAATTGTATCATAATGAGGTTTGTGCTAGCAGCATAACACTTACAGGGTTGCATTGATAGATATTGCAATGGAATACTTTAGACTGACACACTGCATTCTTGAGTCAGATTTCCTTCCTTGCTGTTTGAAATCTAATTTCCCTGCCAGACTGAATTGTATCAAAAATGATCTGAAAAGTTCAGCTTTCTTTTATATGTGTAATCATAACCGAATCTAAAGAGAACATATTTGGCATTTATGCTCTCTGATGCTTTATCTACATTCATATTTATTTTGCTACTCAGATATCTCAATAGCACTTTGGTAAATATCAGATTATGTAACATTTCTGAATGACCTTAACAGTCAATATTTTCGACAGAATTTTTGATTTTGACTCAACACAGACACAATATATTAATACATGCCTCTACAGTGCAATGTAAAATACAAGTTTTAATGAATATACAAATATGTTGTTTGGATATGTTTGAATACGTTGAAAGCAAACCTCTTTGTTCAGTGTATGTGATATTAATGGACTGAAGAGAATTAAATTAAATTAAATTAGAATAATTGTGGCACAGCACAGTATAATGGCTACAATGCAGAAGGAGAAACAGTGAGTCCCAGATTAAAACCAGCTGTTAGTCATTAAGCTCAATAGATGGTCTTGAGACAGGAATTCTCTCTCAACCTCTCCTACCTTGCAGTGCTATTGTGAATATAAAATGGGGTTGGGTAGGTGAGAGAATCAGTTTTTTTGGAGGATCAAAACATAAATAGTGCTATAAACTTTTAAAATTGAAGCAACTGATGGCTATCAGTTAACAAACATTCACCAAAGGTTATAACTTGTAATTTTCCGTTGTGATATGAATCTAGGAATTCTATCCATCTCAGCAGTTTAACCATACTGCAAACTTTAGTTTGGCCCATACCAGACCAGCAATTCTCTACATATGCAGAAGACAACTAAATTCTCTTGTATTGCCTGTCTCCTGTCACTAGTATCCATTGAGAGACCTTCCCTCCTCCACAGTATATTGCATTATTTTGAAGCCATCTAAAGAAGTGGCCATCACCACATCCTGTGATGGTTAGCTTCATATATTAATTATAAATTGCGTCTCTGGTTGTCATGGAACTATACCCTATGAGGAGTGACTTAGGTAGAGGAATATGTTTAACTTGGAGAAGAGAAGGTGAAGAGGTGACATGATAGCCATGTTTAAATACTTGAAAGAACGTCATATTGAAGAGGGAGCAAGCTTATTTTCTGTTGCTCCAGAGACTAGGACACGGAGCAATGGACTAAAACTACAGGAAAAGAGATTCTACATAAGCATTAAGAAGAACATCCTGATGGTAAAAGCTGATCCAAAGTGGAATACACTGCCTTGGAATGTGGTTGAGTCTTCTTCTTTGGAGTCTTTTAAATAGAGCTGGATGTTCAACTGTATGATTCTATGGCCATTGGTTGATCCTATTTTTTCTTGGATTATCAAAGAACATATTCTCTCCACATTATATATGGCCTAAACTACCACATGTGCCTCCTTTTTAAAGCTCAGAACCCAACACTTTACTTTTCCAACAGGAAAGATAATTCAGCTGCCTACTAATTTTGACTGCTCTTCCCCTGCACCTCTTTCAGCTATTATAATGCCCATTAGGATATTGACCAATGTAATGCGATCACTACAATGGTGACCAGATTTCCAAAAGGGGCTGAATTATAGACGCCTATGAGCACACTATGATATGGGTAGTCCTGTTCTGAATCTCTCTCAATAATCCTTAAAATGGATTTTTGCCTTTTTCAAAGCTTCCATCCACTGACCTGATGATCACATTGCAAACTTGAAATTCCCTTTCCTGAACCAAAAGTGGTGTAGTAGGGTTGAGTGACTACAACTCTGGAAGCCAGGGTTCGAATCCCCACTCAGCCATGCAAAGTGAATAAGTGACCTTGGGCAAGTCACACTCTCTCAGCATCAGAGGGAGGTGAAAGCAAGCCCCCCTCCAAACAAATCTTGCCAAGAAAACCCCATGATAGGTCCTTAGGGTCACCATAAGTTGGAAGCAACTTGAAAGCACACAAGAACAAGAACGAAAACAGCAACACTACCAGTTTAAATCCCATTAGTGGTGTTAGGATTTTTATTCCCAGCATGACTCCCTTTACACTTATTTATGCTGAATGGCATTTGTCATTTTGCTGTTGTCCGTTTGTCTAATTTGAAGAGATGCTCTGGGAACTCTCACAGTCTCCTCAGGTTATTATCATCCTGAATAACTTGGTGCCATTTGCAGACATTCTCCTATCTACCATGTAGTAAATTGGACAGCATCTGTCATGAGCATTAAATTTCTGGCAAGATTGTTGTGATAATTCTAAGACTAAGACTTGGAAAGGATGGTTCAGGCTGCATGTGACATTGTCGGCCCAGTTTAGAATCGGTCAAGAAGAGTTTTCTCCTGCAGCTGGAGGGCGCAGGAGGGGATGAGAATGTCAACCTAAGGCCAAGGAGATAAAGATGTTTCCATACCTAGCAATAACATTGATATTTCTATACCACTTATCAGTGCCAAAGCACTCCCTAAGGCGGTTTACAATGTGTTAGCTAATGGACCCCAACAAGCTGGGTACTAATTTTATGAACCTATGGAAGATGGAAGGCTGAGTCAACCTGAGAGCCCTCTGGGATCAAACTCATAACGTTGTGGCTTGCAGTACTGGCATTTAACCACTGCATCACTACAGCTCCTGGCACGAGAAAAATTCTCCCTCTTAATTGGTATGGGAAAAGTTCTCCCTCTTCCCCCTGGGCCAATCCACCATCTTCTCAAAGGTTCAGCAGGAGGAACACATATAAGGTGATGTCAGACGAAGGTTTGCACTTTGCAACAGCGCACAACTCTGCGTAGCCGGTTCGTGTATGTATCTTCTTGCTTCCTTCCTATGTCTGTTTGACTGATGAGAGTATGCCTATTCTGCTTCTCTATCTGCTGTCATTAATAAAATAGCCATCTTTTTTGAGCCCAGAGCTGATGCATGGACATTTCACTTGCTTCATATCTTGAACCAGCAGGGCATTCAAGCCAAGGTTGTGCTGCCAGTGTAACAACACTGAAGTGCCACAAAGCTCTTCATTCCTTCTTGTTTATACTAGTAACTAAGGCACTTGGGAAAGGTTCTTTTTCCACACTGCAAACTGTATGCAAAACTTGATCTTGTCTTCAGTCAAGACTTGAATCTTGATTCTGCACATAATTATGATTTTTTTTCCTGATCTGCTCAGGGCCACAAAACCAACATGTCAATGATCCCCCTTTTCTTATTGTGATTTTTAAAAATGAAATTTCAAAAATCCACCAAATGTGGGGGGAAATTGCTCTTGTCAGGTTTTTAAATGATTTAAGGAATAATAGTCACATGCTCATAGTACAGTTGCTAAATGCATATTTCTGTCTCACAAGTACAATCTGGTAAGTACAGGTGTATCAGAAGAGGAAATCAGCATAGATCATGCCGTGGTTCAGAAGACATCTGTCCACATATCAAAGATGTTGTGCATTGTTAGATATATATTATCAAAATAAACCGGTCCTGATAGAACATGTCCATTCCTGTGTGTCTATTACAGGTATCAATAAAATGTGACAGTTTTTCTGATAACCAAGAAGCCCATACTTTCCCCCACCATCCCTCAATCAGCTGGTCTTCCAGTGTTTGGCTATTTCGTTTCTAGTGGCAGCGAGGAGAAATGCAATTAGTTTTCGGTGTTTTAAGGACTTATTATATTTGAGATACAAGGACAACAGTAACAGGGCTGGACAAGGAGTGATTCGACAGATATTTTTTTAAAAAGGCTTCAAAAGATACTAGAATCTATCACCAAATAAAACTGGTGCTGATAAAGCTGGCATCTGGCAGGCTTCTTTGGGTACACCATTCCACACAAACAAACAAAACAGTAATCTGGCACTCAGCAATGAGAGTTAAAACAGACATTCAGTATCCACTTGTCTAGAAGTAAGCTCCACTGAATATAATGGGATTTCCTTCTGAGTAGACACGTAGAAGGATGCACTGTAAAACTTTCCCCTATCACAGTGGTTCTTAACCTATGGTCCGTGGACCCCCGGGAGTCTGCAATGTCCTCACAGGGGGTCTGCAAAAGCTTGAAGGCTGCTTGGTCCACCTCCTTCCTGCACAGAGCAGCCACGTGACAGGAGCCAAGGCAAAGGCTTGCTGGTTGGGGCTGCACATTGCAATTAAATCCACTCCAGCCACAAACTTGCAGGAAGAAACAGGAGAGAAGTCTTCCTTCCCCCTCTAGTGTCTTTGAGGGAAGGATTAATGGATGGTGTCTTCTTCTTCTTCTTCTTCTTATTATTATTATTATTTTAAATCTTGAGTTAAGTCTTGGGGGCCACAGCAACAAAAGCTATTTAAAGGGGGTCCTTGGTAAAGAAAGGGTTAAGACCCACTGCCCTATCATACTATCGGCTTATCAGATGGAGTCAAAGAATCTACAATACAATTCAAAATACACTTGCTCAGAAGCAAACTCTCTAGAGTGCACTAGAACTTAAACAAAAGTGGTTAGCAGTCATAAATGATTTTTTAACATTTTTATCAGTTATTTACACCCCGCTCTTCAGCCACAAGGCTATCAGAGCAGCTTACAAACTGTTTTAAGCAATAGCAATTTACACATCTACACTGCATTAAGCAGTTTCCATTGGGTGTTAGCTAATCATATGCACATGAAAGCTGCATTGACACTGCAATTTAATACTACAGCTGAAAGGTCATTACAGCCCATTATACAGGAACACTAATTTGATTATCTTAAACAATTGTTCTAGTTATAGCTAGAATTAAGAAGGACTCATCCCGCGCTTTCTGCAAGCGCGCTGATGACTAAAAAGGCCAATCTGAGATAGACAAGTCCGGTTGCAGAAAGCACAGCAGAAGGTCTCCTTGGGTGATGTTTCCGGGTTGTGATTCTTTCTGCATTGTCATTTCTCTTCAAGACTTGTTCGGCGTGAGTTCTCAAATAAGGCTGCAACATTGTGGATAGTGCGTCTCCATGCCTCCCGATGTGAGGCCAGGGTGGACCATTGTTGGTGTTCAATTTGGCTGAGCCTGAGATGTTGTTTCAGGGAGTCCTTGTATCACTTTTTTGGAGCGTCCCTCTTACGCTGACCCGTGGCGTAGAGTACTATTTTTGGGAGACGATGGTCCTCCATCCTAGAAATGTGCCCTGCCCAGCGCAGCTGTGTTCTTAATATCATGGCCTCAATGCTGGTGATCCCTGCTTACTCAAGGACAGCAACATTCGTCACATTGTCAGTCCAGTGTATATTCAGGATTGTGCGTATACAGCACTGATGAAAGCATTCGAGGTGTCGTAAGTGGTGGCGATAGGTGACCCATGTTTCAGACCCATAAAGGAGAATAGACAGTACAATGGCTCTATACACACTGATTTTTGTGCTTCGTCTCAGGTGTTTGTTACTCCAGACTCTTTTGTAAAGTCTTCCAAATGCACTATATGCCTTTGCTAATCTGTGATCGCTCTCTTTGTCAATCTTGCCATCTGAGGAGATGATGCTTTTTCTCCAGATCTATTTCTCCTTGTCCCGAGCATCGGCCTCGAATTCCGATGGCGTCTCTCCTCTTAATGACTGTCTTAAAGCAGTAATGGGCTGGGTGAGGAAAAACAGATTGAGATTAAATCCAGACAAAATGGAGGTGCTCACGGTAGCAGCCCCAAAACCAGGAGTTGGGTTGCAACCTCCAGTCCTGGATGGGGTCACGCTCTCCGTTAAGAACTGTGTTCGCAGTCTGGGGGTGCTCCTTGATTCATCGCTTCAGATGATGAGTCAGGTGAATGCGACAGTCAGGAGCGCTTGTTATCAGCTTCGGCTGATACGCCAGCTGCGCCATTTCCTGGAAGTAAGGGACCTCGAGACTGTGGTGCACGTGCTGGTAACCTCTCGTCTAGATTTCTGCAATGCGCTCTACGTGGGGCTGCCCTCATGCTTGGTCCGGAAACTTCAGTTGGTACAAAATATGGCAGCCAGAGTGGTCTCGGGAACATCTTGGAGAGACCATATAACCCCAGTATTAAAATCTCTCCACTGGCTGCCTATCAGTTTCCGGGCCCAGTATAAGGTGTTGGTTATTACCTTTAAAGCCCTAAATGGCTTGGGTCCAACTTATCTCCGGAACTGCCTCCTCCCATGCAATCCTCCCCGTGCACTCCGGTCCTCTGGGAGGAATTTGCTTCAACCACAAAAATCTAGGTTGTCTGCAACCTCCCAGAGGGCCTTTTTGGTAATTGCCCCCAAAGTGTGGAATGACCTGCCGAACGAGATCCGTCAGATGACAAACCTGAGTAGCTTTAAAAAAGCACTAAAGACGGATCTCTTTCAGCAGGCCTTTCCTAATTAGATCCCGGCTTCAGGGGATCCTGGCCTTGTTTAGTCCGCTGGCTATTTATTGTATTTATTGTTTTTAAATGTGATTTTAGATTAGTTGCTTTTTAATTTATACTTGTTTAATATTTTTTTATGGAGGAGGTTGGGGGTGGGGGGTGTTTAGGGATTTTTATCTGTATTGTATTTTAATTTTTGTAAGCCGCCCCAATTGTTTAACAGAGGGGCGGAGTATAAATAATTTATTATTATTATTATTATTATTATTATGCTTCCCAGGTAGGTGAACTGCTGAATGGACTTAAGCACAGATTTGCCAACAGCAATGTGGGGATGGTGGTCTTCATCCTGTGGTAAAGAACTTCCATTTTCTTCAGGTTGACTTCTAGCCCAAACAGCTCTGCAGCTGTTGCGAAGCAGGATCTTAGGTGCTGCGTAGCTGCTTCTGTGTGGGCAACAAGGGCAGCATCATCAGCGAAGAGCAGCTCACAGACTAGATAGTTTAGAGTCTTAGTGCGAGCCCTCAGACAGCTTAAGTTAAACAAGTTACCATCAGTACGGTAACACATATAGATGCTGTTTTCTTCTTCGAGCTCTGCCGTAGCCATTTGGAACATCATGCTGAAGAAGATTGTAAATAAAGTTGGAGCAAGAACACAACCTTGCTCCACTCCATTAGTTATTAGAAAGGGTTCTGAAAGAGCATCGCCATATCTGACTTGACCGTGCTGGCCCTCGTGTAGCAAGAGAATCATTTTAAGGAATTTGGTGGGGGACATCCTAGTCTTTCCAGGATCTGCCACAGACCTTTTCTACTCACAGTGTCGAAGGCTTTGGTGAGGTCGACAAATGTTACATAGAGACCCTTGTTCTGCTCTCTACATTTCTCTTGCAGTTGTCTAAGGGCAAATACAATATCTGTAATACTCCTATTAGCTCTGAAGCCACATTGGCTTTCAAGAACAAGTTCTTCTGCAATGGCAGGAACTAATCTGTTCAGGAGTATCCTTGCAAGGATTTTTCCAGCAATAGAGAGCAGTGTTATGCCTCGATAGTTTGAGCAATTGGATTTTGCTCCTTTTTTCTTGTACAGGGTGATGATGACTGCATCTCGGATATCTGATGGCAGTTCCCCTTTTTCCCAGCAATTCACAAGGCGTTTGTGGAATTTATCGTGGAGTGCATGACCTCCGTGTTTCCAAACTTCAGGTGGGATTCCATCAATCCCAGCTGCCTTGCCGTTTTTCATCTGCTGTGTGGCCTTAAGAGTCTCTTCCAAGTGGGAGCTATGTCCAATTCATTTTTCATCGGTTTTTGTACCATACGTTAGAGAGCTGAGCCTTGGACTACTCAGTTGGCACTAAAGAGACTTTGAAAATGTTCAGCCCATCGATTCAGGATGGAGGCTTTATCAGTAATTAATGTTTGACCATCTGTACTGTATAAGGGGCTTTGGACCTGATAAGTACAGTTGTCCCTTTACATTTGCGGCTTTGACTTTCGTGGTTTTATGTATTCGCGGAAATTCCTTCCCCCCCCCTGCTCTCCCCAACACAGCCTCTGAGCATTTAAGGAGGAAAATTTCCTGCACGCGTACACACACAGGGAAGCTCCCAGCAAGCAACCAACCCCCACACCAGCCTCAGAGGGTCTAAGGCGAAAGAAAATCACAGCCCCATGCTGTGAGCAGGCAAGCAAAGTCCCCCCCTTGCCACTCCCCTCTCTGTGTCTTTACAAACTGAATTGCTTCTTTAAAACTCACATTTCACCCCATGTCTCCTCATGGCCCAAAGAAAAGAAAAGCTGCATGCTTGCCACCCCCTCTCTGTGTCTCAACAAACTGAATTGCTTCTTTAAAGCTCACATTTTGAACCTTTCCTACACACATTCACACACAGGGAAGGTGCGGGTGGCATCTCCCAGCAAGCACCTGACCCAGCCTCTGAGCATTTAAGGAGGAAAGCTTATGTGCTCACAGTATGGGACTGTGCTTTTCTTTTGGCCAGCAAGATGCTTTCCTCCTTAAATGCTCAGAGGCTGGGTTGCTGGGAGATGCCACCTGCCTTCCCTGTGTGTGAATGTGTGTAGGAAAGGTTCGAAATGTGAGTTTTAAAGAAGCTGAGTTTTAAATTCAGTTTGTTGAGACACAGAGAGGGGGTGGTAAGCATGCAGCTGTGCTTTTCTTTGGGCCATGAGGAGACATGGGGTGAAATGTGAGTTTTAAAGAAGCAATTCAGTTTGTTAAGACACAGAGAGGGGAGTGGCAAGGGGGGGGACTTTGCTTGCCTGCTCACAGCATGGGGCTGTGCTTTTCTTTCCTCCTTAAATGCTCAGAGGCTGGGTCAGTTTCTGTGCGAGGGCTCCTCCTTAAACCCTCAGAGGCTGCTTTTATTCAAGTTTTTTTTCACTTTCGCAGGGGTCTTGGTCCCGTAACCCCCGCGAATGTGAAGGGACGACTGTAGGTCCAAACACTGCTTTAAGAGCTTCATAAAATCCTCTAAGATCACCCAGATCTGCACAGCGTTGTGTCTTTTCTGCTATATTGATCCACCACTTGTTCTGCATGTCTCAGAGTTTTTGTTGAAGTTTACTACATGTGAAGCGGAAAGCTGCTTTTCTTACATGGCAGGTTGGCTGGGCAAGGTATGCCTGGTAAGCAGTTCTCTTCTTTGCCAACAGCTCCTGGATCTCTTGGTTGTTTTCATCAAACCAGTCTTGATTTTTCTTGTGGGAGAACCCGAGGGATTCTTCTGCAGACTGGAGGATACTGTTTTTGATATGTTGCCAAAGCACTGTAGGAGAAGGATCTGTAGGATGGTCTTCAAGTTTTGTGTCCAGATTTGCCTGGAAGTTGTCTCTCATGGTAGCTTGTTGAAGATTGTTGACTTGGAGTCTCTTCTTTAAGATGTCATCCCTCTTAGGTTTGAACTTAACATGAAGATTTAGTTTACATCTTACCAGGTGATGATCTGTCTGGCATTCTGCACTGGGCATCACTCGGGTATGACGGACATCGCAAATGTTTCTCTGGCGGACTAGAACATAGGCAATGAGGTGCCATTGTTTGGATCGAGGGTTCGGTTCCCGAACTTACAGTGGATACCAGGAACCGTGGATAACAGTGAACACCATTGAAAGTAATGAGACTTCTGGTTTAAAATAACATAGGAGTTGCCTTGGAGGACCTAGAAAATGTCTAGAGAGGATGGCCCTCTAGGCATTTTCTAATTAGAATATATGGCATGGGTTAAGGTTTGTCCCGCGAATAACTGAAACTGCAGGGTTTGGTTCCGCGGATACCGGGGTCCAACTTCTATATCCGGTTGTTTTAAAAAATCACGTGAACAGCTGGAAGCTGATGTGGCCGGGCTTGTTGGATCATACCACGTAAGAGTGCTATGACTTTTTTTGGTAAAGAGGAATAATGTAACTGCTATCATATTTAATTTTATTTAGGAGATCTAACCTCAGATGCCTAACTTTAAGCGCTCCGTGGGTGAATCAAATACACAGACGTAGAGGCCTCGCCCCCCTCCGTCGGAGTTAGTACAGCCCACGTTCGTTGTACGTCACGTTAATGGACTATCCCATTTTGTTCACTGAGGGGGAACCGGTGGTTTACTCTCCTTAGCCATTATTATTTTACATCCTGGCATTAAAAATCAGACCTAAATAAATAACAGGCCCACCGTTGAACTTTTGTTTATTTACAGCAACGAGATTAATAGATGCAAAAGAATATCCCATCGGAGCCCCTCCTGAGGCGCCGCTTTCAGTTGCTCACGAGCCGCCATCTTGGATTGGTACACAGGGGTTCCTCAAAGCGGGTGTGTGTGTGTTTGACATGGGCATACGTTCCCTTTTGGGGTGTGTGTGTGTGTGTGTGTGTGTAAACCCAGCTCGTAGCAGAAGGAAAACCCATGCATAATTCTTCTATCTGAAGAGATTGCCAATATACACCCGAAAACTTTGAAGATATTTTCTCCCCCTTTCGTCCTTATGAGGGTGGAAAGAGTTGGTTCGCGCCAGCCTCGCGAGACTTGCCGTCGTGGGGGAGGCCAGCCTCGCGAGATTTGCCGCCGCGGGGGCCAGCCTCGCGCACATGGCCCGGCAATAGGGAGCCGCCCTGGCCGTGGTGGGCGCGCATGCGCGTGGTGGGCGGCTCTTCCTTTCGGGCCTGGAGTGAGCGGCGGGGTGACGGACTCGCTTTCGGTCCGCGTGTCTGTGTGTGTGAGGCGAGCGGGAAAGGCCGCGCGGCCCCTTCGACGCCCGTCTCCCATGCAGGAGGCCGAGGAGAGCCTGGCGGCTGCCGCGACCGCCCCCAGCCCCGAAGCCCAAGAGAAGCAGCCCGGTAGTGGAGGCGGAGAGGAGGACTCGGAGGCCGAGCCGCCGCCACCGCCGCCGGACGGGCCTTTGGCCGAGGAGCCTGAGGGGAGGGGAGCCGAGGCGGAGCCCCCTCAGCCGGCCGAGGAGGAGGAGGAGGAGGAGGAGAAGCCCCGAGACGGGCCTCGGCGGGAGCAGCCGCCGCCCTCGCCTCCCTCGCCGCCCCCCATTTCTCCTCAGGAGCCGCCGGTGGCGCTTCCCGGCCCCGCCGCTGAGGAGGAGGAGGCTGCAGGCCGGGAGAAGTCGCCCAGCCCCGGTTTGAAGGAGGAGGAGGAGGAGGAGGAGGAAGGGAAAGAAGAAGACGAGGCGAAGGAGGAGGAGGAGGAAACCGACGGAGGAGGAGGAGAAAAAGAGCGGGAGGTTTCTGAGGAGAAATGCGAGGAATCCTTGGAAAAGGGAGCGGAGGACGAGGAGGAGGAGGAGCGGGCCACCGCCGGAGGAGACGACCGGGGCCAGGAGCCGCCCGAGGCCGACGAGGAGGAGCCGCCACCGACCGGAGAACAGCGGAAGGAGGAGGAGGAGGAGGAGATCTCCTTCAGCGACCCCGAGGGCTTCGTCGACGACATCGAGGATGAAGGTCGGTGGTGGCGCCGGAGGAAGGGAGGAGGAGGGGGATCAGAGAGTCCTAGAGTAGGAAGAGACCAAAAAGGTCATCTAGGTTATATCCAAAGGGATATAAATTATTATTATTATTATTATTATTATTTATTCCAACCCCGGGCCAAGCAGGAATACACAAGCGAAGCATTCCCGACAGAGAGCCATCCAGCCCCTGTTTAAACACCTCCAAAACAGGTTTCAGTCTCATAGAGTTGGAACAGACCACCAAGAGTCGTCAAGTCCAACCCCATTCTGCCATGCAGGGATATACAGTTGTTCCTCCATATCCACGGATTTGGTATAAGTATTCACAGCTTGAGAATATTCTAAAAAATAATAATAATAATCCAAAAAAGCAAACCTTGATTTTGCCACCTTATAGAAGGGACACCATTTTGCTATGCCATTGCATATATCATGGGACTTGAGTATTCACGGATTTTGGTATCCACGGAGGGTCCTGGAACCAAACCCAGCGAATATGAAGAGGTAACTGTACAATCAAAGCATTCCTGACAGATGGCCATCCACCCTCTGCTTTAAAACTTCCAAAGAAGGAGACTCCACCACAGTACGAGGCAGCGCATTCCACTGCCAAACAGCTCGTATACTGTCGGGATGCTCTTTCTCATGTTTAGGTGGAATCTCTTTTCCTGTAGTTTGAACCCATTGCTCCATGCCCTAGTCTCAAGAGAGGCTTGCCTGGGCCTCGCCTTTCTTTCACGGGCAACATGTGTTTGTTGGCTGCTCCTGGTGGTTTACCACTTTAAGGGTGCTGGGGCTTGAGGCCTCCCAGATGCTGCTGCATTGCAGCTCCCATGATCCCTCAGCATCATCGGCTACAGTGGTTTCTAAATGTTGGTCCTCCAGATGTTTTGGACTTCAGCTCCCAGCATTCCTGACTGTTGGCCAGGCTGTGCTGGGGCTTCTGGGAGTTGAAGTCCAAAACGCCCGGAGGACCAAAGTTTGGAAAGGCCTGCTCTACTGTGCTTGCTGGGGTGATGGGAGATGCAGTTCAATGATGTCCAGGGGGGCACACCTCCTCCAATTGAAACCTCAGTGAGGAGACCTGTTGGACCAATGTATATAAAAAAGCGTGATTTATCAGATCCCCACTGACTCTAGTTCAAGCTGACAGTTTCGGGCCAGAGAGGGACGTGTGTGGCTATTGGGATACAAGGATGTGGAGTACTGTATTCCACTGAAATAGACCAAAAAAGGTTAATCTTGTCCAGCAGCCTGAGCCCAGCAATGGTCAGTTGCAAGATGTTTCTGGGAAGCTCTCAGGCAGGGCACCCAGTGTGTGTGGTGCGTATACTGTATATAATTGCTCCTGAATGTGGAGATGCCATTGAACTATCAACACAATAACCTTCTTGAATGAGACTATCTGTTATTTGATCCTTCAACATCTGACATGTGGAGGCATACTGTCTTTGCTCTTGACAATTCCATATAAAACAGCCTTCTTACCAAACCTTTTGCTAGTCATCAGTGATGACCATGTGAGTTGAAGAATAGTTGACTGATATGGAATACATAACCTTTAGTAAAATATTTGTTTTCTGTGGACTCTTCTTGGTGATAGCCTTGGTTCTAGGTATATAAGTTACTAGCGCACATAACTGTCAACACCCCATCTTAAAACACAAACTCCACTTCAAATGAGACATTGTCATGAGGGCAAAATGCAGCTCTCCAGATGTTGGATCTACAGCTCCCCAAGTTATTATGGCTAAGCATCCTGGGAATTGCAGTCCAGAAACATTTTGCCCACTGATTTATCTGTGTTGCCTAGGTCTTAAGTGTATTTTCATGGAAATTACTGCTTAGGACTCCAGTCTTGTTTTTGGAAACTGGCAGCATAATTTTATATATGCTTGGAAGTAAGTTTCTTTGACATTTAACAGACTTGTTTCAGGATCAGCATGTTTAGGGTTGCAGAGGTAACCTGTCAGTTTAATTTGATAAAGAATCTTAGTTGTTACATAGTATTCCAGAAAGGTATGGGATAGTCCTGTGCATGGAATAAAAATAAAAATAAAATTTATACTTGCTTTCCTAGTGGAACCCATGGTCTTACATGGTTCTGGATACCCAGGTAGTATGGCAGACAGAAGGTGTTGACATGAGAAGGAATCCTCCCTCCATAGGATTGCTGTGGCTGTCATGAGACCTGGATCCAAGTGGCCCAGAGCAGAGTTTGATGCTTTCTTTGCTGGACTAGTCTGAGTTATTCTAACCACAGTGGAGAACAAAAGAATCCCAGTCATCATGACAGGACCAGATAGAAAAACAAACATGTCTTGTTTTATTTCTGAATTTCATTGTTTTGAGTTCACTAGAATGAAAAACTGCTATCTGAGCAGTTATAATAGTGGCTGGAATCAGTCTAACTACATAAGCTAGAAGAAGCCTCTATTTTCCTGTAAGACTTTTCAAGGTATAACAGGTTCATTGTGTTACTATACTGCAGATAATATTTGTGTGAATAATTCTTATTTGTATTTACAGACTGTTATTTAATTTGAAATTTGTGAGGGTCATAAGATATCAAGCAGTATACATATAAATAGTATTTCAGGGGTTACAATTGTGTAGCATCATCATTTTTGTCAACCAAGCTTGTGGAAGAGACAGATACATTTAGTGAAAGAGAATGAAGCCATGCTTTTGTCTTGATTTGCTTCTGGATAGGACTAAATGATGCTCAGAAAGCCAGGAAAACCTGTTGAGCTGCTATGATTAAAGACTTTGAACATAGTTTTCTGACTAATTATAATGATACTACAATACTCATCAAAGCATTTGACACAGGGAATGGGTGGGGAGTGTGTGCCTCTCCACATGCTGTTGGACTACATCTTCCATTACCCTTGCAGTTGGGTATCCTGGCTGCAGCTGATGGAAGTTACATTACAACAATGTCTGTAGGGTAACATTTTTTCCACCCAGACACAGAAGGTCTCTGGAAGCATAGGATGACTTCATAAGAGTTTTGTGTTTGTGTGCAAAGTAGCAACAAAACTTTGTAGTTATAGCATTGTGACCTACTTATCTTTTGGTGGAGAGCCTAGATTAAAGTTGCCATCGCAAGGAAGATAGTGGGAAAGGAACAACTCAGCACTATTGTGCCTTCCACTCCTTCCTTTAAGGAGTTGGGACAGGCCTGATGGAGAGGAAATCTGAAGTGACTGAATAGTGCTGGAAGAAATATCATGCCTCTTGGTGGTTCACCTGAGGAAATGGATGAAAAAGGCAATTTACATTTCAATGTGAATTATTAAATAGCCATTTGAGCTATAGTTTTCTGAACTTTATGATGGAGTTGGCAAGAAAAACATGTACAAAGATGCATTCATTTGAAATGTGGAAAAATGTGCACAAAGCATTTTATTTGACAAGGTAATAGTTTCCAAAAGTGTACATCCAAAAAGGTATGTGCAGAAAAGCATGGGAAAATATATTAAAATTTTCTTGCAGACTAAAATACCATAATCCAATGTGGAACTGAGATGAAACACACTTAGTGGAAAAATAATAACCTGAACAAATTTGACAGTTATACCCATTGGTGCATCCAAGGTCATTACCACTGATTTACAGGCGTGGGGCAAATTTCATAGCAGTTCTTTAAAAAAAAAACCTAAAGTATTGCTGTTGGCTAATAGTATCTTTTAAATATGATTGTGGGCTTGATTGTCTCTCTCCTACCCAGACCTGTATGCCAAATTCTCCTTATCTTATTTTCCACAGAATTACTTGAAGATATTCTGCAGGAACGTCCACAGGAGGCAGATGGAATTGATTCAGTGATTGTAGTAGATAATGTTCCCCAGGTTGGACCAGACCGTCTTGAGAAACTGAAGAATGTTATCCATAAGATTTTCTCAAAGTTTGGAAAAATTACCAATGAATATTACCCAGAAGCTGATGGGCAGACTAAAGGGTGCGTATTTGAGCATAGTCCTACAATTTTTACTTGGATAGGTGGGTAATATGTGCCTGGGATGCTCAATGGTGAGATGCACCTAATGCTGTGATTCCAAGCAGCCAAAGAGACTTTAGTTAAGGGCTTTGGTGGGAGTTGCCAAACAATCACTTTCTGCGTACCTCTGCAGCTGAGCTGGTCACTCATCATAGCTCACACCATGGCAAGTGTGGCAACTGAAAATGTCAAACAGAGCCTTTGTTAATGAGGAAACTATGTGTCCATTGGGAAGCAGGACTGAAATTTAATTTGAACAGTTAGCTGTCAAGGAACACTACAGTAAGTTACAGAACCTCACCAGTTGTGCCACAAGTGCATTACTATATATTTCATATTGGCAAATAATCCATTTGTAAAGTTTTATGAGTGTGGAGAATAGCAGGAGCTTCTTGCTAAAAAGTTCTAATAAAAGCACAGTCAAATAAGACCTTACTCTTTATTGTAATAAGAGCCTATTCTGTGTAAGAGTAGATTTTTGTTGATTAAATATTAATATAAATCTGCTTCTGGTATTCAGTTCTTGGAACAAGCAGAGACTAGGGGTTACAGTTAGATGGCTAACCTGCCCACAGTCAGAGGACCAAGGGCTTCTGGGAGTGCAGACTCATCCCAGTGTATGACAAGCAAGACTAGCCTGTCCTTACTCATCAGACCTTGCTTCCTTCTCCTTCCCATATGTCAACAGTAATTTCTGTTAAAATTTCTGCTGTTCATTCTGGTGTCCTTAAACAGACCTCCTATTTTCATTCCGTTGTATTCAGTCCTTTTTTGTATCCAGTTTCTTGCTCAGGTGGAGTGTGTGTGGCAAGCATATGGCATCTCACATTTGTTTCTTAGTTTTTTCAGACACAATGCAGGTTGAGCCAATGTTCCTTCTCTTGAAAGGGTGATTGTTGTGTGTGGAGGAAAGGTCTTGCCAATAGCTGGTTGCCAACCCAGCTTTTGCTTATTACTCAGTGTCATATGATATTTGCCCCATTATCTAAACAAGGCTGGAAGCTGATTTTATTTGATATTAAAATTATAACCAGTTGAAGTACGGCTAGTATCACTGCTGATTTTGCTGAATCCAGAGAGTTTACCCCTTCATTTGGGACATCATCTCTAGGCGCAGTATGATCCCAAATAAAATTGACAACATTACGTCAATTTACTTCCACTTTTCTGCAGGTATATTTTCTTAGAATACATGTCTCCAACTCATGCCTTGGATGCTGTTAAAACTGCAGATGGCTACAAGCTGGACAAGCAGCACACTTTCAGGGTGAACCTTTTCACTGACTTTGACAAGTGAGTAAAGTTTTGGATGCATTCTTTCCTAGAAATCCAAGTGTTTGTGTTGTAAATACAGATATGTACAATTGACTTAATCACTCTTTCAGATATATGACAATCAGTGATGAGTGGGAAATTCCAGAAAAACAGCCATTTAAAGACCTGGTGAGTGTCCAAAAACCTTTTGGGAATGTAAAGTTTTCTTGTAAACACCTCCACTGTCTTCACCGGCAGAACAAATAAGAAGTTAGGAGCTATGTGAAGGAGAACACATTCCTTTATTCCCTTCTTAGGACTATCTGAAGGCCTAATATTTTATTTTTAACAGTGTTTTCATGGTGTAGCTTGAAATTATGTGAGTGGCAGTTTGTGTGGTGTCCACAAGTGCTTGTAAGAATTCTGAGCATTTATTTATTTATTTATTTATACCCCGCTCTTCAGCCACAAGGCAATCAGAGCGGCTTACAAATTGTCTTAAGCAATAGCATTTTACACATCTATACTGCAAGAAGCAGCTTCCAATGTGTGTTAGCATCTTCTTAAAAATGAGAGTTTTCCCTTAGTCTTGTAAATTTAATAGCAAAATGAAAAAGAATAGAAAGCTGTAAATCCTGTTGCAATGAAAAATGTTTACGAGCTGTCATAGAGTACCAGACACATAATATGTCTGTGTAATGATAATTGTTTAACATTTCCTGTATATCAAGTGAACAGCGGAGTGTGGCAAATTTTGTCACTGTCTATTGTATCTTAGGTTTATATACTCACAAAAATCATCTGAATTTGTCAGCATTTAGATTTAAATGTCAGTTCTTATATTTTAGAGCATAATACAACAAAATGAGCTCTTACATTTGTTTTCCTACAGCTAGATATGTGGATAATATGAAGGGAAGAGTTTACAGTATAGCACATTTTTTCATACCTAAATTCTTGGACTGCATTTAGTTTCTTCTTCTTTTCCAGGGGAATTTGCGCTATTGGTTGGAGGATCCAGATTGTAGAGATCAGTACAGTGTGATCTTTGAATCTGGAGATAGGACCTCTATATACTGGAATGATGTTAAGGATCCTGTTACAATTGAGGAGCGAACTGTGAGTGTCTCTAGGAGGTTTCTCTGCAAAGGCAACTTGGTTTAATACCGGTAAAAAGGGGAAAATCAGATTTTTAATGAGACTGAATATTCAGTTGGTAGGCGTATGATTTACGAAACACAGTAATTGTTGAGCATGCACTGATGCCTAACATCAGGTAGGTGGTTCTGCCAGTGAAAGAGTCACATGCTCTGAAAATGCACATCTTCAGAATGCCAAGTGATACAAAGTGGTTTTGAATAAATTGACAGAGTGACTGTCACCAGGCCCTGATTGCTTACCAAAGTAAAGGATTAACTTCTTGGGGATGAAGGGAAAGGATTAAAAAGGTCACCTCTATAAAATTAGATTATATTTCCTATCAAATAGGATTTTTAATTTGACATATTCTGCTTTTCTACTAATAGGCATGCAGTATATATAGTTTGTAAACTTATGGCTTGCAATGTGCCCATTTAATGACATATAGCAAGTCAACTCATTGAGTGCTAGAATGTGAGTTGAAGCTAGTAACTTCTAGCTCCTTCCCAGTGCTGAGCTCCGTCTTGCTTTCCTTCCACTTCAAACATCTTTTAGGGTTCTGGGTACCATGCAACATTCTCTAAATAGTATTATTTTATGTATTCAAATATTATAAATAATATGCTGTACGTTCCCCCCTCCCCACAGCGATGGACAGAAACCTATGTACGCTGGTCTCCAAAGGGTACCTATCTGGCTACATTCCATCAGAGGGGCATCGCTCTATGGGGTGGAGAGAAATTCAAACAGATTCAGAAGTTCGGCCATCAGGGGGTACAGCTCATTGACTTCTCACCTTGTGAAAGGTACTCTTAAAATATAGCAAGGCTCCTGTGGCATCCAAAAGACTTTTAAAAATGTTACTGTAGTGTCAGCTTTTGTGTACACTGACTAGTTTGTTACATGTGTGAAGCATTAACCTCAGGTTGGCAGATGTATAAACATATGGAGGGAGATGGTAAACAGTGAGGTCAGAAGGACCTGAAAGCTGAAAGTGATAATTGCCATAATGCTGGTCATTCACAAGATTTTGTTGGGCGATAGCACAAATATAATCATGTTGATGAACTTAAAAAGTCCTTGTTCAAACCACAAGAAATAGGATTTGAGTATGTTGATGGATTGTATTGCTACACTTTCATGTTGATTCTTCAGTAGTTCAGGAGCTGGCCACTGTAAGGTCACTGACAAAGTGTCCAGGAAGGTTGAAATAGTCTGCCAGTTTTTGAATATTGCGGTGTGTGGTGTCTCATTTGTAACTGTTTATTCTTTCTGTTGAGATTGACTTCTTGTTCTAAGTGGCGTACAATAGGGTACGCTGGCAAATGACATATATCTCATTGGAAGGTGAGCAAATTTATCAACCTCCAATCTGATGGATGGCATTATGAAGTTCTGGTAAATGTGTTTGAGTGGCTTTGGCTCAGAATTAGAAAACTAGTCGGCCATAATTTTTCTAAAAGTAGCCATGTATTGCTTTTTGGTTTTTATGTGCCCTCTTTGTTAGATTTTCTTATACTACCTTCAATAATATTTCCATGGTGGAAATATTGTTAAACTTAAAATGTAAATCTGAAAAAATACAGTAAACTGTAAGTTCACAGCATTGAAAAAGTAGCATCAAAGAGTTAGCAAGATTAAAATTGGTATCTGAAAAGTTTGGGATATATATATATATATATATATATTTGGTTAAGTCCTTTCTTGAAACCAAACAGCCAGTAAGTGTCAGGTGCCAGCCAGATATCTCTGTGGAGAGGATTATTAGCCCCCTTCAGATGCCATCATTGGGGAGGCCCTTCCTCTGGTAGCCTCCTGCCTTGTCATGATAGCAAGGGAACTCCATAAAACCCCCAGAGAAAATTTTATGTGATGTTCGGAAGGTATGACCAATCTGTTGTTGGTAGTTGTAATCCTGTTCTAGGAATTCCTTTCATTCAGAATCACTTAGTTAGATCTGAACAGTTTTCTTAGCCCCTTGTATGGGGGAAGAATTAAAGTTCAGTTGAAGGTGTCCATTACTACGTTTCAAGAATTTCACCTTGATGTCATCTTCAGTGCATGGAATATCAAACTGCATTTTAAAGCAGTTGTCATCTTCGCTTGAAGAATACCAGGATTGTGGTTCTTTCTCAACAATGCTTCTGTGAAATAGCTCTCAGAGAGACTGTTATGGGAGGGTCTCTGTCCTAAGTGCTTGAAGCAATGATGAGGAACTTATGCCCCTTAAGGTATTGTTGGACTACAATTTCCATTATCTCTGATTAATTGATGATTGACCATGCTGGCTGGGGCTTTGTTGAAGTCCAAAAAAAGACTGGAGCAGCACAGAACCTTTACCCACTTTTGTCTCTTAGCACTGAGAGAACAGAGCTCTTGCTCACCCTATCATCTATCTGCTATTTCCTAGGCCTTTAACCTTCTAACTCTATTGTGCATTTCCCACTCTCTGGCTATCCATTCTCCTTATAGCTCGGAGCAAACCGCTCCTGCAGTGTATAATATGTGAGCCCCTGTGTGAAACTTCCACATGGCTTTCCTGCCTGGAAGGTGTTTCAAAGGCCCACTCATAGTTGACACCATAGTACTCCCTTGCAAGTCCATCCATTGGCTTGTTTCCCGCCACACACACACCCAGCTCTCATGAGTTCCTCTCATTGCCACCCTTTGGTTATCCTCCCAAACATTCTCCAGATGATAGGAACTCTTAATTTCTAGAAAACCCAACCAGCATTACCAGTGGTCAGGGATTCAAGGAGTCAAAATTCCAGAACAGCTGGAGGACCAAAGGCTGAGATCCACTGGTGTAATTTCTCCTGGTGCCCTTTCATCCCTTCTTTTATTTGGGCCTTCAGTTGTTTGGACTGGCTAAGATACCTTGGCTTTGAATTTAGTTGTAGTTCTGATGCTGAGATGAGAACATGTGATTTATGTCAAATCTCTCATCTCAGCGTTGTTTGTAGATGCTTAGTCTGGCTACTGTTAAGAAAATGAGTTGCTGAGAGACTGAAACTGTTGGGAAGCTTTCTATAGTATATTTCTTCATGAAGTGGAGCAAGCAGGGATCACCAGCATTGAGGCCATGATATTGAGAACACAACTGCGCTGGGCAGGGCATGTTTCTAGGATGGAGGACCATCGTCTCCTCAAAATAGTACTCTACGGTGAACTCGCCATGGGTCACCGTAAGAGGGGCGCTCCAAAAAAGCGATACAAGGACTCCATGAAACAACATCTCAGGCTTGGCCAAATTGATCCCCAATAATAGTCCGCCCTGGCCTCACATCGGGAGGCATGGAGACGCACTATCCACAATGCTGGAGCCTTATTTGAGAACTCACGCCGAACAAGTCTTGAAGAGAAACGACAATGCAGAAAGAATCACAACCTGGAAACATCACCCAAGGAGACCTTCTGCTGTGCTTTCTGCAACCGGACTTGTTTATCTCGGATTGGCCTTTTTAGTCATCAGCGCGCTTGCAGAAAGCGCGGGATGAGTCCTTCCTGAATCTTCGTTTGTGAAGAAAAGCCAGAGAGAGAGAGTTTCCATGTCAAATAGACAATATTATTAATGCAGTAATCCTGACGCTGGGATTGGAAATGTATGGTCCTCCATCAGCCTAGCCAGCCCAACCAGTTGTGAAGGATGATGGAGTTGCAGTCCTACAACATTGGAAGATCCACATGGTCCTCATCCCTGTGCTAAAGAAAGGTGACAGGACAAGATAGATAATGTTTTTCCAGGCTATGCCATTCACTCACTCCCTTGTCCTCCATTGCCTGTTTTTCTGTCTTGCATACTTTGCAGGGTGCAGTGTGAAGCTGATATTTTGGACTGCTGCCCAAGCAGTTGTAAATAGCTATTTTGAAAACTGGCCAGTATGGTCTTAACTTAATTTTCTGACTTGGCCAGTTGAACAGTGCCTGAATCTTTTCCTGAGTCGTGCTGACAACAAGAATAGTCTCTTGGCTGTTGGACACAACCTCCTGCAGACTTCAGTATCACATTTAAAAAAAAACCATGGATCAAGTCTGGTAAACACAAAATATGCATTTTGGTGAAAAAACTGCTTGATTCTTGACAATACAAAATATTTGCTTGTTGTCTTCAAGGTTATAAACTTAGACTAGGCATTGCAGTTTTCAGGCATGCTTTCTGCTTGTGTAAAAACTTTGGTTTGAAAGGACACAAATGTTACGCCTTGAAAGGGGATTACAATGTTTATGTTGCTATAATGGATCCTTTTTGTGTGTCTGTAAAGGTACCTAGTAACGTTCAGCCCTCTAATGGACACACAGGATGACCCTCAAGCGATTATTATCTGGGATATCTTAACTGGACAGAAGAAGCGAGGATTCCACTGTGAAAGTTCAGCACATTGGCCCATTTTTAAGTAGGTTGTACAGATGACCAAAAAGGACTTTTTTAAAATATTGTATTGTCATTGAAAAAAATCAAATCTGACTTCTTGAAATGCTTTCTGCTTAGGTGGAGTCATGATGGAAAATTCTTTGCTCGAATGACATCTGACACACTTAGCATCTATGAAACGCCTGTAAGTCAGTCATTTTTTTTCTTTTTCCCTCCCTTGACATAATGGCGTAGACCCTGTGTTTACTTCCAAAATATGCTTAAAGTAAAATACTTGCTTGAAAACTAGAATGGAAATACTTACACCAATCAATCCTAAACCTCATATACCATGAGGGGTTTATGTGAGCAGAGTATGATGAAAATAACAGTATAAATAAATGGATGTAACCCTTTCTCTGCCTATTTATTTTCTTTTGAGACCTCTCTCTCTGTGCCAACTTTTTACCCTTATGTCCATCACGGGGGGCGGGATCTTTTTCAGAAGGATGGGTAGCGGAAGATTGAAGGACTTCACTCATACCTATTCTTTTGTTCAGACACCTCATTAGTTTTAGAAAGGAAATACTTACATGGGAGCCCAGTCTTCTAATATATAGCTCTGCTATAAGTTGACAGAGAAATTTGTAACTGTCTTCTTGAAACTCCCATTCCTATCTGTAGAACCCACACATCTGCTATTAGTACCACCTAGGAGGCTGTTAGCTCAGGTTCAGATTGTCAAGTGGTGTTGATATTACCAGAAATCCTTCAGAAACATTGAAACTTTGCATGTGGCAGACTTTTTGTGGCTTTCCTGTCAAACCATTGGACATTAGCACTTAGATGAATGGTATTCTTTCTTTGCTGGTACGTGTTATGTAAAAGTATAATTCCACTCTGACTTTTTGATGTGCTGAAGACTGTCTTTTCTGTTGGACATCACTTCAGAAGGCCCTTCAGGGACAGAAAAGTGGCCTGTGCATTTTTTAAAAATATATTTTTTATTAATTTTATAATCATACATTATATTATCCAATCAATACTTAGTATAACACATAAAATTACTATAAACATAAGCAATTTTTCTATTAACTAATTTCAAAGATTAACATAGATTCTTTACAATAATTCTATTCAAAA
Source organism: Gambelia wislizenii (assembly GCA_030847615.1). NCBI lineage: Eukaryota > Metazoa > Chordata > Lepidosauria > Squamata > Crotaphytidae > Gambelia > Gambelia wislizenii. The sequence continues at coordinate 6,174,006 of JAUMIR010000012.1, forward strand.
ATATTAATTCCCCTACCCCCCCCACCTCAGTGCTCCCCTTCACCGGAGCCATTATCCCTTACCTAATCTTTCCAGAATCTCATTTCTTCTCGTGGAGGTAACCTCCCATCTTTTGTCTGTAATACTTTTTTAACAAATACTTTCCAGATTTTATCAAAATCACTTTCTTTCCAACTTCCTCTTCTTACTTTAATTCTACATGTTAACTTATCATTTATTGCCATCTTCCAAACTTCTTTATACCACTCCTCCACTTGTACATTTATTTGCATCTTCCAGTGTCTTGCTATAATTAATCTTGCTGCTGTTAATAAATTTGTTATTAAATCCTTTTCTGGTTGATTCCCATTCTCTCCATTATAAATTGACATCAATGCTATGCTCGGTTTCCTTTCTATATTTCTATTCAGAATATTCTCTATTTCTATGAAAACCATTTCCCAAAACTGCTGTACAAATTTACAATTCCACCACATATGCGTATATGTACCTATTTCTTGACAACCTCTCCAACAATATTTAGAGTTATTCTTATCTATATTATGCAATCTTGCTGGTGTCAAATACCATCTCCATATTATTTTATAATAATTTTCTTTTATCCGTATCGACATATTTTTAGATGTCTTTGTTTCCATATCTTATCCCGTTCATGATCTCCAATTTTTTTTTCAAATCTTCCTCCCATATTCTCCTTAGATATTCCCCTTTGTCTTTTTTATCCTTTTTTAAATCAATATTTTATATAATTCACTTATAATACCTTTCATACTTTCATTATCATCCCTCTTTTCACCTTTTTTCACCAAATTTTCAAATTTTGTAAATTCCCTGGCCTGTGCATTTTTATACAAAAACATATTTGAAGTAGGGCTCAGTGGTTTGCAAAAATCATTTTTTGTTGATATCTTCTCTTGCAGTCCATGGGTCTGTTGGATAAGAAAAGTTTAAAAATCACAGGGATCAAGTGAGTATGCTTTACTTCCTTTTTTTATTCTAGTTGATGCACCTGGTTTCCATTCTTATAGAATAGAAATGGCTCCCTCTCCTTTTCCTACAGTCTGGGACTGTGAAATCTCTGTCATTTTAAAATATATGTCTTTAAATTACTAAATTTCTGCATCTTACTTTTACTTATTCTCCTTCAGAGACTTCTCCTGGTCTCCGGGTGGCAACATAATTGCCTTTTGGGTGCCTGAAGACAAAGATATCCCAGCAAGGGTAACACTGATGCAGCTGCCTTCCAGGCAAGAAATCAGAGTGCGGAACTTGTTCAATGTGGTGGACTGCAAGCTGCATTGGCAAAAGAATGGGGATTATCTCTGTGTGAAAGTTGACAGAACCCCTAAGGGTACACAGGTACTGAGCTCTTTTATATACTCATAAAACTGGTTAACACTTGGAGAATTTCTGCTTTCTTGTTGTCGAAACTGATGGCACAGGCAAGCTCTTCCTATTTTGGATTTTTGCCAGTTTTGCTCTGGCTTACCATTTGCAGGTGGGTACCTCCATCTATAGGAGCACTGTAGTTCTCTTCTTACCTCTTGGTGTATTCTTCTCATGCTTGCTGTCTTCCCCTTCTTTTTTGTCACATTCTGTGTCACTGTCTTCCCCTTTGGTTCATCTCATTGGACATTCAGTTGTTGCTGTTCTCTAAAAAAAAAATACTCGGCTTCTGATTTGTGAAAGCTCTTTTTAGAACTCAGATTTGCTACAAGCAACCCAAAGATAACTGAAGGGCACGTTAAAGAACCCAAGGCTTTTATTCTAAATATAGATAGCTCAGATGTACCTATAAAACCTGAATAGAATATGACTTGGATTTCATTATAAGGCTTGATGCTATGGTGAAGCTATCTCATTCTGGCAAGGCTCATCTGACACAGAGCTGTGTGTTGTTTTACTGTCCCTGCTTCTCGATTCTTGAGTGTTGAGTGACCTTTCAAGCAGTTCAGTTCTTCACAATTCATTCTCTACAAGCCTCAGACATCAAACAGTTTGAGAGGCCTTCTGTTACTCTGCTCCGCAAACCCTGTAGATGCCTTGTGTAGCATACATTTCACTGCAATGCTTTGTAGATTGATCTTGTCTCTGTAGTGGTAAATAAATAATGGTAGTACATCTTCCTCTAGGGTAGAGATAGGCCACTGTGGAGGCTCTGAGGGCTGTACTTGATGCATTTTCAGCCCCTTGGACATTTCCCCCAAAATGGAACTGAAATTTTGGTTATTTCTAGTTTCCACTTTGGGTATTTGGGGCGTTTTGAGGGAATTGGAATGATGACTAATGGAGAACTATGCCTACTGGAGGCCTTTGGGGGGGTGATTGTGCATTTTTATGAGAAAACAGTTGCTGACACAGGAGTGTCAGAAGTACAGAACAAAATCCCCCTGCTGTGGTGCTCATATGCTGGTCCATGTATAAATGAAATTATATAGGCAGATGAACAGTCAAATGCAAATGGATACAAGCCAGCTACTGTCACTTAATATTAAGCATGCTTTCTCTCAGCTCTTGAAAAGGTTATGCACCTGTGTTTTCTCTCCAGGGTGTAGTGACCAACTTTGAAATCTTCCGCATGAGAGAGAAGCAAGTTCCAGTTGATGTGGTAGAAATGAAAGGTAAAAGATGCATTTCATGTAGATCTGAGACTTTTTCTTACTCTACTTTCCTCTCTCTTATTTTTATTTATACATCCTTTTTTTTTTCAGTGTAGCGGGCATAGTGTTTATGCAAGAGTAAGTGCAGCAGATAAGAAAAACTTCCAAGTTGCAAGTGAGACCGTAATAGTAAAATAATAGTTCTCTGTGACTGGAATGGTGTATAGTAGTGGCTCTTAACCTTTTCTTCCCTTTAAATATCATTTGTTGCTGAGGACCCCCAAGACTTAACTCAAGATCTAAAACCCTAACAACAACAGCACAATTACACCATCCATTAACCCCTCCCTCAGAGATACTGGAGGGGAGAAGATTTTTCCCTACTTCTTCCTGCAAATTTGTGGCTGGACAAGATTGAAGAGCAGTGCGCAGGCTCTGCCAGCCAGCCTTTGCCTTGGTTCTGTTCACATGGGCTGGACAGCCTTCAAGCCTTAGCAGACCCTCTGTGAGGACATCGTGGCCCCCAGATGTCCACGGACCACAGGTTAATAACCACTGGTTTATAATACTGGGAAGTAAAGTGATGTTTGATACCCTGTGCTGGGTCACAGAAGTCTGAGTCTATGTCCTGCTTAGGATGAAACTCACAGTGTTCCTAGGTGACTACCCATGCTGTGACTGGCCAGAACTAGATCTCCTTGGTTTCATTTGAGTTCATTGTGTCATTTGTTTTCAGACCATGTCACAGGGCAGTTTTGAAGGCCATTTTTGCCCTTCCTTGGACCTCAGACCATCACACCCCCTGTGTCTCCTGGGGGAAAAATGCCTGCAAATTACACTTTCTAGGCTGCACAATTTTGCAATTAAATGTAAAGCCCCCACCCTATTTTAGATCTTAAAAGCCTTTTTTTTTTAGAAATTGGAGGTGAATTGCATCTATTACAATTTCTTTAAGAGTCCATTTAAGTCCTAAAACATCCTGGTGTTTGTATGTGTGTGAGCGAAATTATGTTCAAATAGGAAATCATGTTCCCCAAAGGCTTCTGAATGTGCAGTTTGCCTTGCAGGGGCACAGACAAGGGTGCTGTTTGCCTGCCCTTTCCTAGGGCTTTGTATATTGAGTTCACTGCCATGAATTGGAAAGATGTTTGTAGAATCCCTGCACCTTGCTGAGCTAACATTACCAGCCTTACATGGTTTTCCTTTCTTGCAGAAAGCATCATAGCCTTTGCTTGGGAGCCAAATGGAAGCAAGTTTGCTGTGTTACATGGGGAATCACCACGAATATCCTGTTCCTTCTACCATGTGAAGAACAATGGGAAGATAGAGCTCATTAGTAAGTGGAGTTTCTGCTGTTTCCATTAAGAAGTGTTTGGAAAGTTTTGGTTTCTAACGCAACAATGCAGAAGGATTTCTTGAACCCTCATTCCAGATGAGTTGGAAGTTTTAAATGTTAAAGGAACTGGATATCTAAAGATTGCCACTCACCATACAATCCTGTCTATCCACTGCCTCAACACAAGATGCCTTACACACCCCATCACTCTCAAAGATCTGTTTGGATGGGGGTGTAAGATGGCTGTCTTCCATTGAGACATTAAGTTATTGAAACACCTGACCTAGAGAGAGAGGTTGGCATTCCTTCAAAAACCTTAGGTGAGCTGTCAAGACTTTGGCCTAACTTTTAGTTTTTCTTTAAACTTTTTTCTTTTTTGGACTTTCACTTTTTTCCCCTCCTGCTATTGGTTTTATTATATTTTGTTTTCGTTGTAAGCTGCTTTGAAGTTCTTTATTACCGCCCCCGCCCCCAAAATAGCTAACAAAAATTATGATAGAGCTGAGGATGGAATCCCCCCCCCTCATTTAAGCTTCGACAACAGTATGAAAACAGGATTAATCAGTCTATTCTTCTGTTTCTCATCAACTAAAATGCATTTTTAAAAATTAAATGTCGACACTAAGGCTTCTTATATGAATGAGGTTGTCTAGCCTAGGTACCTCAGCCTCTTAAAGCTCTGGAGGCAGTATCAGGAGGCATGAGGATAATGTTACTGTAGTTTATGTGGCTTTATTGATAGAAGGAACAAGAAAGAAATTAAATCATAGCGTCATGTTGTAATTGTTTTTCCTCCTCAGAAATCTTTGACAAACAGCAGGCGAATACGATATTCTGGAGTCCTCAAGGACAGTTTGTGGTGCTGGCTGGTCTTAGGAGGTGAATACTATATATTGACAAGATTTATCAGGGCATCTTAGTTTCAAATACAAAATAGTTGTTTTCTTAGTTTGTCATTATTCTGCTATTATATTCTTACAGGATGCTGTTTTTGATTATTCTTATTGTAGATATGGAAATTGTTTTTATAAAATGGGAATTAAGTTTCTTTTCCTTGAAAATATCAAAGACATGTTTCCAGCTAAGGCCATTTTAAAGCAGTCTCTTCTGCCAGATTTCTGTGGAAGCAGTCTACTTTGGCTCATGTGGTTTCACATGAAACAGTTCCATAGTGCCCATGGCCATTACATAGTTTTAGTTTGTAAGATGAACTGTGTGTTACTTGAAACTGTTTTATAGTACTGGATTTATCAAAGAAATTGAGATCAATAAGTTCATTTTCCTTACTATGAAGAAATGGAAGTCCACTGTCCACGAAGTAGAAGAAGGCTTAAAAAAAAACCTAAAAAAATCCAGCTTCCTAACATGGATGGAAATAACTTTGCCATTTCACTTGCACTCAGATCTCAAAGAGGTCTTAATTTACATTGCTTCATATTTTTAAAAGGTGTGTGTGTGTGTGTGTGTGTGTTTATAATTTATAAAATATATTCCTCCCATTTCTCTGTGCAGCATGAATGGTGCCTTAGCATTTGTGGATACCTCTGACTGCACCATGATGAACATTGCTGAGCATTACACTGCCTCAGATGTGGAATGGGATCCAACAGGCCGATACGTGGTGACTTCAGTGTCTTGGTGGAGTCACAAGGTACTGTATCCTGAAAGGTTTTTTCATATTTTCTCCAACTTGCATCCTATGAGGTTGAGGTGCATTTGTATCAATTTAGATAACTTTTATATTTGGGGCCCTGTTGGGTCCATTACTAATAATACTGCTCACTATTTATGCTTGCTGTTTTCATTCCTAATGCCCTCAGACATGATACAGAAATCACTTGTTTACTTTTGGTAATCCAATGTTTTTGTAGAATTATTCTGGTGAATGACGATCTGAGAATGCATTTTCCCCATGTAAATCAGATCATTGTTCTAAACTTATACCATATGCAAGTAAAAACATGTTTTTGTTGTGTTTAGACATTGTTTCACATTGTAGTACTAGCAGGGCTTATGGATGCTCTGGCTTCAGGTCTGTCTTCTGTACAACTTGTTGCAATTTGTTTGAAATGTATTTCTAGGTGGACAATGCCTATTGGCTGTGGACTTTCCAGGGTCGCCTCCTCCAGAAGAATAACAAAGACCGATTCTGCCAGTTATTGTGGAGACCTAGACCACCTACTTTGCTCACCCAAGATCAAATAAAGGTGTTGTGTCCTTTATAGCGTGAGGCTTGGTGTAATTGGTTGCTACTTGTGTCTTTAAAAAGTAGAGCTCACTGTTAAGGGAGGGGAACCCTTGTACTTTGGTAACGATTCTGCAAAATTGTCCCTTATCAGTGTAATTACTGGCATGAAGACAGGACTGGGTTACAGAAACTAAAGGGAAGTCTGGAAAATTCAGGGCATCTTTGTAGGGTAAGAGAAAAACCTGCAAAAAATAGAGTTCTCAAAGTCTGAAAGATTGTTGTAGCATAGATTGGAGATTGCTTGAAAGCTACCTATAATCAACTTACTTCATTAACAGAAATAAACTTGACATGCTTTTAATCTGTCTTTTTTTCTTGTAGCAAATCAAGAAAGATCTGAAGAGATACTCCAAAATATTTGAACAGAAGGATCGTCTCAGCCAATCTAAAGCCTCAAAGGTAAACTTCTTCTGGAATGTGAATGAAAAATGACTTTGGATAATGCTAAGCTTTTTGTCAGCTGTTAGTGCTACTGCTATCAACTATTAATAACTCCAGTGCTTCTATTGAAGAAGTCCCAAAACGATTGTCATCGTTTTGGCCAAAAATCTTGGTGTGATAAATGTCATAAAGTGACAAACATTTTGTTTGCACTGGAGAAAACTGCCTGGTACTGCAATTCTGTGGACATATTTGACAAGCAAGGATGTTGAAGACTGCAGTCTTGGAAGATACACCTTTTTTCCAAATAATAACTGTTGGGGAAGTTTCTAAGTGTAATTTGATGGCAGGTTTTAACAGCAATCTTTTGTTTTCTGTAGGAATTGGTAGATAGAAGACGAACAATGATGGAAGAGTTCAAGAAATACCGCAAGATGGCACAGGAGCTGTACATGGAACAAAGGAATGAGCGGCTGGAACTCAGAGGAGGTAACTAGACACATGCACTCGGGAAACAATGCTAGGCTCAGGCTGTAATCCTGCGCATAATTATTTGAGAACAAGTTCCCTTGAACTCATTGGGACATATATTTGATTAAATATATTTATTTATATTTTGATTAAATATATTGAACTGTTTCTGCTCCCCCCACTCCAAAAAAAATTATCATTTTTTTTTTTTTTTTTTTTGCTCATTAAGGTGGGACTATGTAAAAAATAAGCATTTAGGTATCTGTAGGGTAGGGGTGAGAAAAGTCCAGCCCATGGGTCACATGCAGCCCATGAGGGCCATTCTTGTGACCCCTCCCGTAGGGGGCCCCAGGATGAAAACACCTGACTCCCTCCCCCCTTTTCTCTCAAATGAACTCTAAGGGATATGGGAACAATTTTGCTATGTTTTGGGCCCCTTTCAACAGGTAGTGCACCACAAATTGACCTCTGGTGCACTTCGATTTTAAAAGTGCAATTGTTTCCCATTCCTCCAGAGAGTGTTTGGGGACCAAAATCCCCCTTTTTTTATTGGGGGGGGTGGGGAGAAGCAAGGGTGGGGCCTCCCAAGTTCTCATGGGAGACCAGTGTGCCCTTCCTGTTATCTAGCAGTTGCCTGCCCCTGCTATAGGGGAAAAGATGCACAAGGACATCACTAAATGAGTTAACCAAATCTTACTAAAGAAATTGACTTGTCACTTGAGATGGCAATTAAGCAAGGCACTAGCATGGTTCACAGTCTGTTTAATTCTAGAGATATTGGAATCTGCAGGACTTGCGGTTGTTGCCTTCAGTTCATCCAGGTCTGATTTCTTTTGTTTCATTCCAGGAGTGGACACCGATGAGCTGGACAGCAATGTAGATGACTGGGAGGAGGAGACTGTTGAATTTTTTATCAATGAAGAAATTATTACAGTTGTAGAGCCAGAGTAATCCGAAAACTGTGGTAAATTATCTTCATATTATGTAGTCAGTGGGAGGTGAGGAGAAGCTTGTTGAAACGCTTGAGTCCTTAAGTAACTGTCTTATTCTTTTGCAGCACCACCATATCTTATATCAAGAAGGGAATTGTTCATTTGCAGACGGTCTAAACAGCTTGGAATTTTTAAAATCCAAATTCTCTCTCTGGACGGTGAATGCACAGGATTCATTCATTCTGACACATTGTAGTGCCTTCTGGTCCTCACTTCCTACTGTGGGGTCCTTTGAAAGGCACTGCTTTTAAATTTTTATTCCTTTACTGTGGGAGGGTTTAGTTTAATTTTTAGAAATCTACCACCAGTATTTGCTGCTTGGTGCACCAGCAGTGCTCCCTAACTGGGTAGCTTGGAACTGTTGCCCTTTCGAGTGCAGCATTGGTCCACTTTTCAGCATCTTGCCACAGACTGACAATGCTTCTGTTTGCAGAGGACTGTGTCACAAGCACACAGACAGTTGTTGGTTTTGTAAGGGGAATGATCAGCAAGAGAACAGTTCTTCACGTGATGTGCTTTAGTGTGCTGAAGCAGCACTACAGTGGGCTTTACCCTCCTCCATTCAGATTGTGACAGGATCTCTCCACAGGTGGAACATTGGAAATAAACCAGACCTGTATGCTTAACAAAGAAAGCTGTCTGTGTCATTTGAGACTTCCAGTCTTTGAAATGTGTCAGTTGGATGTTCGCCTATCAAATTTTTGTAGCCATTTGAATTCATATCCTTCTTGCTTCATGCCCAAACACACAAGTAAAAGGGACCACACAGATTAAGAATATATTTATTGCCTAATGTGCTGTTTGCCTTGAAAAAGGATTTAAAACTGTGGGAAAGTGCTGAATAAGTTGCATTGCAGCATGATTTATGTAGTAGTAAACTGAAACAAACCCTTGAAGACATCAAAATGAGCATCTTCTGTATAGAATTAATGTAATTGGTCTGCAAGCTTGTATGGCTACATGTTTCAACAGTGAGCCATTGAGACGGCATGTCATCATGTCTTGAAATGTGGAATTATTCATAATCCACTTCAGCTTTTTCTGAAAAAATATCATCAAGGGATAAGCATAGGCTGCAAAATATTTGTTGGGGATGTCTTTCTGTTTTTGGTAACAGACCTGAATGTATTCCTTAAACTCTAGTAAAAGGAAAGCAGTGATAAATACTAGGAACCTATACTTTAATTATTTGGATGTTTATCATCATCACAATCCTGCTTTTAAAGGTATTCTCCTACTCGAAATTATTTGAATAGCCATTAGCAAATATGGAACCACCTAGTGGTATTTATTCCAGGTATTTTGGTCCTTATCTGCAGCTAAAACAGAAATGAGCATTCATCCCTTACTGTTTGCATCTACATCTTGCCCTCTTGGTAGAATTTTGATTGTGGACTCCTCATGTCAGGGATTGTGTGGGTTTTTAAAAAAATTGTTAGCTCTGAAAAGTGCCACATAAAAATAGAAATGACTGTTTTCTTTAATGTAAAACAAGAGAGAGAATTTAATCAAATAAAAAAAGAAGAGTGCCACATAAGTTGATTATATATTAATGGCAAGTGGAATAACGAATGAGGACCCTCCACAAAACATTGAAGTTCATAGAATTGTAGAGTTGGAAGAGACCACGAGGGCCATTCAGTCCAACCCCCTGCCATGCAGGAAATCACGATCAAAGCATCCTTGACAGATGGCCATCCAGCCTCTGTTTAAAGACCTCCAAGGAAGGAGACCCCACCACGCTCTGAGGGAGTGTGTTCCACTGCTGAACAGCTCTTACTGTCAGAAAGTTCCTAATGTTGAGGTGGAATCTCTGTTCCTGGAACTTGCATCCCTTGCTCTGTGTTCCAGTCTCTGGAGCAGCAGAAAACAAGCCTGCTCTATCCTCAACGTGACACCCCTTCAAATACTTAAACAGGGCTATCATATCGCCCCTTAACCGTCTTGTTTCCAGGCTAAACATACCCAGCTCCCTAAGTCTTTCCTCATAAGGCATGGTTTCCAGACCTTTCACCATTTTAGTCACCCTCTGGACACACTCCAATTTGTCACAAGTTGTGAGGTGCTTCTTTTTTGTTCAGGGTACTCCCACCATGCCTTTTTCCAGGATATTCCATTCCCTTCTTTTTTTCTGTCTTCCCCAGCATCTGAAGGGTCATTACTCTATGCCCACTGAGTATGCTCAGCCCTATTTTGCTTGATTTCTATGGTGGATTTTTTCCTAAATAATTTTTTAACAATTCTGCAAATCTACCAATAATCTCCCTCTTGTGCATGTATGGTGTCATTTTGGCTACATAATGTTCCACCCTTTGAGAGACTGAGTTTTCTCATCCTGATGGATTGCTTTATAAAGAGATGGACTTGTATGTGGTTAGGTTTCATTAGTAAACACCACTGTCATGAATTGTGGAAATCTAAGATACCAGAATGATACGCTGTAGTGGGCAGTGGTCTTTTACTATGGTGGGAAAAGTTTTATGTGCTGGTTTTGGCTGAAAGCATCTCAAGTCTACTTGAGGTTAGAATGGGAGAAAATGTTAGGAATGATGATTCTTTGCTCATTATATAGCATTGGGAGGAAAGTGCATGCTATTAAGAGGTGAAGTTTGTAAAAATGGTAACAGTTGACCTTTGCTAAGCTAACTTACCTGGATACCAGATTGGGACATAGGCACACTTTGCACCTCTGCAGTGGATCAGCATGGAACAGTTGCCTCTCATGGTCAGATCTATCCTATAACCAGGTGAGAGTAAAGTTTAACTCATGGATACCATCCTGAACTCAATAGGAGAACAGAATCCATGAAATGCCATATTTTTTCCCCTAGTGCTTCTCTTTTAGGCTGTGCCCTCATCCATTCTGTTCATCTACCCATGAGGAAATCACTGGTTTTTAAAATCTAGTTGTTTCTCCTGACTCATTTGTACTAAGCCAGAGGTGCCTACCACCATTGTGGTTTACTTGGAGTGTCTGGTAGTCTTGATAGATGTGCCATCTACCAGATAGCCCAGCCAAGGAGGATCACCAGGGGCTCAGTAACTTCTGCAACTACCCCTAGCTCCATTATCAGGAGACAGCTGAGCACAGGGCAGCTGCATAAATTAATTTAGAAGCCTGCCCTTTCGCCACCGTTGTTGTGAGGGAGCAGCCTTTTGCCCATATTAAAAGGTTCTGGGTAGAGTTTGGAAAACTTTTCTTTAACTGCACCTCCCAAACAGGGATTTGGGGGGTGGGTGGGAGGGAGTATTTTCTATGCTTACACACACACACACACACACACACACACACAAGACTGGAAGATCTGCACCATCCCCCAGTGCTAAAAGTCTTGCTAAAAGCTGAAGGCCCTTAGTTCATGTGTGCAGGCATCCCATTTACAATCACATCATATATTTAGGGGCTGTATGTTTGATCAGAGCATTGGCAGACAGTTATTAGACTATACACAAGTGTACACAAAGAAAATGTGTTTGTTCAAATTGTGTGTGTGTGTGTATTTTTCAGATGATGTAGCCAATTTGTCATTGCTGTTACAGATTTACTTGATGGATGGTGCAATCCAGTTCATGGCTAATTGGAAGCAATTCCTGCTAAACTCATGCTACTTAATATTATTTCAGTTGGGATGATGTAAATAATACCTACATTAAAGTACAACCAGGGAAAAGCTTCTCAAAAGCACCAGTCACACCAAACTACTGCTCAAAAGCGTTCTTTACATACCTGAGATATTTAAAGCACCAGACATTTCCCTGGTAATTTGATCAATTCCTCTTAACCCTCTAGTTTTTCACAAAGGAGAGAGATGGAGGAGGAAACCAAGGCAAACTGACAGAAATAATTACCTATCTTAGAGCTGCTTCTGGAAAAATCCTCATTAGGGGATTGTTTATCAAGACTTAGTATTGTGGAAATGAGACTTGCTCCTGGTTAGAAATGAAGTGTGAACAGTTACTGGAGCAATATTAGATAAGAATTGCCTCATAGCTTGGTCAGTGAGCTAGTTTTCAGATGGTGATGTACTACATTTGCCATTGTTACTACAGGTTTACTAGATGAATGGTGCAAACTAAGGCGTGGCTAATCAGAAGCAAATCCTGCTAAGCTTGATAGAGCTTAACTCCCTAGCCAATAACTTCAGAATTCCAGACTAAACCTAAAGAAGCAGCCATTATAGCCCATATGGTGACCAGGCGAGAAGATGGACTTGCGATTGTAGAATTTCTTCCCAGGAGGGACCGTAGAAGGTCCCAGGTTTTAATCCCTGGCATCTCCCTTGTGTGTCTGCACTATATATGTGAGATATCGTGTGGGCTATATCTCACGATATGTGAGATATTGTGCAGGCCTGGTGGGCATGCAGCCAGTTGCCACCAAGCTCAAAAGCCATTGACGAAACATTTTCTAGCCACACGAAGGCCTACTGAGCAACATCTCACAGCATTCCTCTCTTGAATTTGGATGGTTGCCTTCTTCCTTTGCTTTCATTACCCACTGGCATCTATGTTCTAATTTGTCTCTCTGCGTTTGTGTTTTAGGCAGATGGTTTGTAATCGACATAGTAAACACTTCGCTTAATTATGTATTTATCCAAGAGGCTGCCAGAGTTAAGTACATAATCCCTCTTGAGGCTGAGCATGACTGCTTCTGATGTGTTTTAGTTGAGAAGAAGAATATGCTATCCCCCTTCAACTACACCCAAAAGAATCCCTGAAAATTAGGCTAGGTCTATACTTTTCCATTAAAAAGAAACTTCTGTTTTCATCTAAACACCACCAGGGATCATGTTTCTTGCTTTAGGCCTATATTCCTTAGTGTTTTGCCTTGCAACTGCTACTGAGATATTGTAGCCATTTCATCCATTTACAGGTGGGCAACAGTCCTAAAAAGGTCTGACATTCCAGATTCCCTAACCAGAGATTTTTACCTAAACATTTAAATACAGTACCAAGTCTAACTTTTTTCAGAAATATTTAGAAGCATGCATATAGGAACAAAAACAATTTACCACTGAGTGGTAAATGTGAGCTGCATGTAGAATATACCTTAGCCCCAAGCAGGTGTGTCATAACCTGTGCACTGAGGAAATGGGCCTGTTGATGTTACATGTCTTCAAGCTGACTCTGTCTTATGGTTTTCTTGGCAAGATTTATTCAAAGCAGGTTTGCTGTTGCCTTCTTCTGAACCTAGGAAAGTATGACTTCCCAATATACCAGTGGGTTTCCATGGTTGAGCGGGGATTTGAAGCCTAATCTCCCAGAGTCTTAGTCAAACACATAAGCCATTACACTGTGCTGGCTCTATTAGGGGAAAGGTAGGATGTAAATGCTGTATAAAGGTTCTAGTCCTCATGGCTGTAGGGGGGAAAATCCAACAGCACATGGGCAACAGTTCCTACTAGAACAGAAGAAACAAAAACAGTGAGGTGGGTTTCTCATTATCAAGGGAGGGTTTAATTTGAGCCAAGACTGGACTTAGCTCAAGAACCAGTGCCAAGTAGTAAAACACCCCCCCCCAAAAAAACCCAGACAGAGCCAGAGCTTTGCTCAAAATATGCTATGCCCTAATAAAGATATATGAGCATGAACTGAAACTGAATATTATCCAAATATTATCCAAACTGAATAATCTCTTCTCCCATGCATCTGAAGATAAAGACATCTGGGTAGATGTAAACAGCATTAAAGTTTTGCTCTGAGCGCTTTTCTACCTCATTTCTACAATTGCAGATGGGGAGACAGATGTGACATTTAAAGTAAGGCCACCCATCTCTTTCACTTTGTGCCTGTACTTCCTCCCAATTTGTAGGATCTGAGGCATTTGAAATCACGAGTCCTTTCAGAAGCATGTATAAAATGCAAAAATATGCAATACATTTAAGAAACCATCAATAACACCAGCTGCAACATTGCTTCAGAGACCAGAATAGGAAATGTCTTTATCACATCATGACTGGTAACCAACTGGTGCTGCCCACAGCCTGCTTTTTCTGCAGGCTTGACAGAACCAGTTCTTTTCCCTCGGCGCACACATTTTTGAGCTTGATGGAGAAGAAAGGAACATTTACAATGAATACGGTTGTCCCTTCATATTTGCTGGTGTTTGGTTCTAGGACCCCCGTGGATATCAAAATCCATGAATATGCAAGTCCCATTATATGCAGTGGCATAGTAAAATGGTGTCCCTTCTATAAGATGGCAAAATCAAGGTTTGCTTTTTGGATTATTATTTTTTAAAGAATATTTTCAAGCCATGAATACTTTAATCCATGGATATGGAGGGACAATTGTATAGCAAAATGACTTCCAAATTGGCTCCAGTCCTCTGGCTTTTCTTCGCAAACGAAGATTCAGGAAGGACTCATCCCGCGCTTTCTGCAAGCGCGCTGATGACTAAAAAGGCCAATCCGAGATAAACAAGTCCGGTTGCAAAAAGCACAGCAGAAGGTCTCCTTGGGTGATGTTTTTGGGTTGTGATTCTTTCTGTGTTGTCGTTTCTCTTCAAGACTTGTTCGGCATGAGTTCTCAAATAAGGCTGCAGCATTGTGGATAGTGCGTCTCCATGCCTCCCGATGTGAGGCCAGGGCGGACTATTATTGGGGATCAATTTGGCCAAGCCTGAGATGTTGTTTCAGGGAGTCTTTGTATCCCTTTTTTGGAGCGCCCCTCTTACGCTGACCCGTGGCGAGTTCACCGTAGAGTAGTATTTTTGGGAGGCGATGGTCCTCCATCCTAGAAACGTGCCCTGCCCAACGCAGCTGTGTTCTCAATATCATGGCCTCAATGCTGGTGATCCCTGCTTGCTCAAGGACAGCAACATTCATCACATAGTCAGTCCAGTGTATATTTAGGATTGTGCATAGACAGCGCTGATGAAAGCGCTCGAGGTACTCACTGGATTATAGCTGGATTCATCTTGGTGCACATAGAACAGGGGTGTGGAAAGTGTGACCCATGGGCTGCATGTGGCCCCCAAGGCCTGCCGTGGCCCTTTAAACCCACAGAGACCCCACCAGCCTTCTGATTCCCCCCTTCCAGGACCGGTTTAGGGAATTTGGGGGGGGGGAGGCTGCAATGCTTTATTTTGGGAGGCCCATATGTTTATCTCAGGTCAATCTAACCTAACCTATTCACAGTATAGGATATTCAGATTATTACTAATGATGTTTTTGCAGGAGGAGGGTTACGTCAGGGCCCCCCACAATGATGGGCCCCCCTGTGGCTGCAAGTGCTGCAGGGTCCTTAAACTGGCTCTGCCCCATTCTCATACATTTCTGGGCCAGATACTGTAATTTCCAGATGATTTTTCACCTGAAAAATAGCTGCAAACTACCTGAAGTCATACACATAACCTCCAACTATCCATCTTTGGTCCCGAGTAATTCTTAGTCATCCCCCTTTATCAGCTGCTTTTAAAACATCCTAATTTCTCTCTTTTCCTTCCACTTTCCCATTTTGTCTTCAGCTTACTTTAGTTGCTGCAAACTGAGTTCAAAATGCATAAGTACTTTGCACTCAATTAACTCAGCAAGGGAGCAGAAGAAAGGGAGAAACATGCCCTTCTGTATAGACTCAGGCAAAAAAGCAAACTGCTGCAGCCTCTCCTGGCCTGTGTCTTGAATAACTTTTGCCATCTTGACCACACTCTGGTGCTGTTTTACCACAGGTGCCCCAGTTTTCATCAGTGGAATGTTGGAGGGTATGCATAAGCAATTAGAGCAATTTCATTAACTCATCCCTCCAAAGTCCCCAAACACCCTGAAAATAAAAATAGACTGAAATTGGCCAAAGCAATGGAGGGAAACGGCATCCAGAAGTGACAATGCATCACTTCTGGTGTGCTCAGGAAACGAGCATGTAAGCTTATGGGCAAGTGGGAGTGAAAACCAGCCCTTTTCACACTCACAGTTATCCACCCCGATATAGATGGTGATTGTTGTTATGTGCCTTCAGATCATTTCCAATCTATGGTCACCCTAAGGAGAACTTATCACAGGGTTTTCTTGGCAAGATTTGTTCAGAGGGGGGTTGGCTTTGCCTTCCTCTGAGGCTGAGGGCGTGTGACTTACCTAAGGTCATCCAGTGGTTTCCCATGGCAGAATGGGGATTCAATCCCTAATCTTCAGAGTCCTAGTTCAAAGCTCAAACCACTACACCATGCTGGCTCTTTTTCAGACGGTGGTAGTAGAAAGGAAAAGATTGTGGGCCCAGTAGCTGTGAAAGAATCATCAAGATGGAAGGGACCTCAAAGACCATCTAGTCCAACTGTCTGCCATGCAGGAATACACAACCAAAGCACTCCTGAAAGATGCCCATCCAACCTCTGCTTGAAGACCACCAAAAATGAAGAGTCCACCACCTTCCAATGCAGTCTATTCTTCTGTGGAACAGCAATAACAACAACAATAACAGAAGCCATTTTTTGTGTGTGTTCTAGTCTCTGGAGCAGAGGAAAACAAACTCAATACTGCATATGACGTCCTTTCAGATATGGTATGTAAAGATAGCTATCATTTCCCCTCTCAGTCTTCTCTTCTC
Source organism: Gambelia wislizenii (assembly GCA_030847615.1). Classification (NCBI taxonomy): domain Eukaryota; kingdom Metazoa; phylum Chordata; class Lepidosauria; order Squamata; family Crotaphytidae; genus Gambelia; species Gambelia wislizenii. The sequence continues at coordinate 6,190,575 of JAUMIR010000012.1, forward strand.
CAAGCTAACCATCCCCACCTCCCTCAGTCATTCCTCATAAGGCTTCATTTCCAGACCTTTGATCATCTGGTTCACTCTTCCCTGGATATGTACCCTTCTTGAATTGTGGTGCCCAGAACTGGACACAGTATTCCAGGTGAGGTCTTACCAAAGCAGAACAGAGTGGCAATACTACTTATTTACTTAGCCAAATACTTTGCCTCATTTGAGCTTGTTCGCATTCATTTCTGTTCTTCCATTTATGTATTTATGTGAGATTCTCTCTGTTGGAGAGCAGTGCTTGATGGCTCCAATCTGAGCATCTTTTTTGGCTCTTGACCTCACACTTTCTTTTGTTAAGGTCAATTAAAAATACCAACTGCTTATGTCAAATAGTCTTGACAGGCGATGGGGTAGAAAGCTATTTTGCGTCAGCTGAATGGGTGTGAAGAGTGATTGCAAGAGGGGAATGTGGTAAGAGATGGAAATGAGTCATGCTGTGCTAAATTTCAGATGCTTGATTCTAGACAAGCTCAACCAAATGACCTGTGGGAGAGACATAGACAAACCATTTGATAATCAGAAGTCCAGAGTATACCTCTTTCTGGGTTCTTTGGGTTCAACTATAATTGAATATTTGCAAACCCAATCACACTACACACACACATTTAACAACAGTATAACAAATTATATATTAAATTTTCCACATATGTGCTGTCCCAAAAGTTCTATGCATCCAATGACATGTCAGGGCAGGACTTGAATGCAGAGCTCTTCTGTCTCTCCTGCTAATTTGGATGCAAATCTTAAAGCCCCTACTGGCAGGTGTCTCCATTGTTGTCTGAATCATACTCTCTGAAGCCAGAAAGGAGGCCTCAGCATGTGATCAAGGCTGGGCACATGCAGGGGGCCTTGATCACATGCTGGGGGCCTCTTTTCTGGCTTCAGAGCAACTCCAGTGGTGCTGCTGGAGGCATGTGGAGATGGAGCCTGGTGTGCAGGCATGGACTCCTGCATTCCCACACTGGGCCCATCCAGGTTTCCCTGCATAACATGGGTTTTCCCAGATGTTTTTTTTAAAAAAATGCTGCAAAAGGTCTCCCCTTGGCTTTGCCTTGGGCATTGTCAGGACTGCCTGGAGGTGAAATGTTTCCAAGTAATTGAACAATGCTGGGGGCCTTGTGACCCCAGAGGATGCCCTGCATCTTTTGGACTGCTGGGGTAAATAGCCTGTGTAGACGAGCCCCATGTCTAAGTCCCTCCTTAAACTGCAAATCCCAGGATACCACAAGATGTTGCTATGGTGCTTAAAGTGGAATCACAGTGCTATAAATGAAAGTAAGTCTCACTCTGTTCATTGGGGACTTATTCCTGTCTGTATACATGGGATTCTGAGGGTTAGAAACTTGCTTTAAAATAAAATGAATAAAGCCAAGGAAGAGACATGACTGTCCACTTGTGGTCACTCAGTGGAGGCTCAGCAGGACCCTGAGGAGTACAGGCATCAACAGAGGAACAAGGGACAGAAGTAGCTGGATCAGTGTTTCAAAGAGAACATGGAGATGCACTACAGCCTTATGGAGCTGAAAAATACCCACATGGCATTCTATGCCAACACGTTCAGGCACCTTCTCATGATTGTAATGTGACTGAAGTGCTTTTACAGCTAGGCATTCATTCTCTGTTGTGCCAAAGGACAGGGCTAGAGTCCAAAGGTAAAAACTGCAGAGGGGCAAATTTAGGCTAAATATTAAGAGAAACTTCCCAATAGTAAAAAGAGCTGTTTGATAGTGGAACATTCTTCCATGGGAAGTGATGCCCTCCTCTTCAGTAGAGATATTTAACTAGAGGTGGGATGGCCATTGGTCAGGGAGGCCATGATAGCATCCTATATTACAGAGCTTGCGTTGTATAGGGGATTGGACTAGTTGATCTCAATAGTCCCTTTGAACCTTATGGTTTGAGGATTCAGCAGTGGGACAGAAATAATGGGGCCATGTCAACATATTCAGTGATGGATCAACAGCAATCCATGTATCGCAATAGAGGGGTGTCTAGCAAACTCGTCTGTCTTCAGGAAACTGTTTTCCTATTAGCTGCCATGGCATCCCCATGTTGTTTCCATTACATGCAGTTGTCATCTATTTAAGAGAGTCTGGGGTGTGTGTTGTTGTTGTTGCTGCTGCTGTTATATTTATTTCCATCCTGCCTTTCCCCCCAGTTCAAGATTCAAAGCAGCTTCCAATAAATTAAAAGGCATATTGTTAAAAATCCACATGATATAAAAAGTTAAAACAAGATGAAATAATCCAAAAAGCAAAACCAGATTTAGAAACATATATAGTTGTCCCTTCATATTTGCTGGGGTTTGGTTATTATAGAATCAGAATTGCAGAGTTGGAAGAGACCACGAGGGCCATCCAGTCCAACCCCCTTCCATGCAGGAAATCACGATCAAAGCATCCCCGACAGATGGCCATCCAGCCTTTGTTTAAAGATCTCCAAGGAAGGAGACCCCACCACGCTCTGAGGGAGTGCGTTCCACTGCCGAACAGCTCTTACTGTCAAAAAGTTCCTGCTCATGTTGAGGTGGAATCTCTGTTCCTGGAGCTTGCATCCATTGCTCCGTGTTCCAGTCTCTGGAGCAGCAGAAAACAAGCTCGCTCCATCCTCAACGTGACATCCCTTCAAATACTTAAACAGGGCTATCATATCGCCTCTTAACCGTCTTTTTCCAGGCTAAACATACCCAGCTCCCTAAGTCTCTCCTCGTAAGGCATCATTTCCAGACCTTTCACCATTTTAGTTGCCCTTCTTTGCACGCACTCCAATTTGTCAATATCCTTTTTGAATTGTCAAATTGGAGTGTGTGCAAAGAAGGGCGACTACCAAAATCCATGAATACTCAAGTCCCATTATATGCAGTGGCATAGCAAAATGGTGTCCCTGGTATAAATAAAGGTTTGCTTTTTGGATTATTATTTTTTAAAGAATATTTTCAAGCCATGAATACTTCTATCCATGGATACGGAGGGACGACTGTATTCTTAAGCACGCATACACACACCAGCACAACAATTAGCAAGATCCAGAACATTATCTTGGTGGTACAGGCCTTATACAGTCAATCATCAAACTCCTGTCTAAACAGAAAAGTCTTTCCTTGACTGTAAAAAGAAAGTAGGGAGGGTGCCAGTCTATCTTCTTTGGGAAGGGAATTCCAGAGCCTGGGGGCAGCCACTGAGAAGGCCCTGTCTCTCATGTTCCCACCAGATGTACCTGTGGGGGTGGTGGGACAGAGAGACGGGCCTCCCCAGAAGATCTCAAAGCGTAGGCTGGTCAGTAAGGGAAAGCAGGGTCCTTCAAATTGCCTAGGCCTGAGCCATATAGGGCATTATAGGTCAAAATCAGCAGTTTGAAGTGTGCACAGAAATGGACCGGCAGACAGTGAAGCTGTTGCAATAAGAAAGTTGTGTGTTACCTTGTGTTCTGGTCAGAGCTTGGGAAAATCCTGTTTTAACTACAATTCCCAGAATCCCCTTAAAACTTTCAGGGCAGGGACCCAGAGTATTCTTAAAGGGTTTGCCTTCAAAGTGCACCCCATATTCCTTGTTGCCATCTAGATTTTCAAAGCTGATGGGCTGGGGGAGCTCTCCCTTGATCTCTTAATGGTCTTGAATGTGTGCCTTGTGGCCAGGAGAGGGCACTGTGGTCTCTGATAAATGGCTTTTATGAGTCTTGTCAACTTTTTGAAAAATCGACTGGGTAAATATCCTAGGAAAATAAAAGCTTGATGTGTTTTCAAGCCAAAGCAAAAAAAAAGTTTCAGTTTTTAAAAAATGTACATTGGCCTCAATTTGATTTACAGTTGCTCCTTTTTGCTTTTTCTCCCACATTGCCATGCAAGATGCTTGATGTGTTATAAGTGACTGATGGCTGGAGAGGGGTCCCTATATAACTTTGAATATCTCTTAAGACACCAGAATGCCAGACTCTCCTTCCCATCTTCTCTGTTGTCCTGTTGCCCCCCCCTTCCCTTCCCCAGCTTGCTATAATTAATCAGAGCTGGACTTGGGAGGAAAGGCACTTTGTTGGATTACAGCTCCCGGAATACTCCAGCCAGGTGGGGTTTTCCAAACTTGGGAGCAGAGTGTGTCATAGAATCATAGAGATGGAAGAGACCACAAAGGCCATCCAGTCCAACCCCCTGCCATGCAGGAATACACAAGCAAAGCATTCCTGACAGATGGCCATCCAGCCTCTGCTTAAAAACCTCCAAAGAAGGAGACTCCACCACACTCCAAGGTAGTGTATTCCACTTCTGAACAGCCCTTACTATTGCTCCATGTCTTAATCTCTGGAGCAGTGGAAAACAAGCTTGCTCCATCCTCAATATGATATCTGTTCAAATATTTAAACATGGCTATCAAGTCACCTCTCAACCTTCTCTTCTCCAGACTAAACATACCCAGCTCCCTAAACTGCTCGTCATAGGGCATAGCTTCCAGACCTTTAACCATTTTGGTCGTCCTCCTCTGGACACTCTCCTCTGGTCATGCAGCAAACAAGGAAAGGAGTGATGGAGGGAGGACCAGCTAGGGCCTGGGAGGGGACAGGTGGATCTGTGGTCACCTTACCTCTGGCCACACCATCAGGGTGGGGAGGGGAAGGGAGGTATATGGATGTTCTACATTCTGTTTTGAATATGGCAATTCTTATGGGATTGGGCACTTCTGCCATCGATACTTTTGCTGAGCTCAAGACAATGTATGTAATTCTACTTCTCAGTTAATCTTCACAACAGTCATGTGAAGTAGATCATCCTGAGACAGACTGACCAGCCCAGTGACTGAGTGGGGGCTTGAACCTGAGTCTCCCAAGTCTCAGTCCAACACTCTACTAGCTACCCTAAATTGACTTTGGGGGACCCCCCCCTCCCCAGAGCATCAACCATTCACATAGTCTTGACATGATGCTATTGATCTTCCAATTTTCCTCCTTCCTCTTCAACTTATTTCCACTGATGCTGCAAACTGACTTCAAGATGCAAAAGTAGCTTGCACTCAGTTTAATTTAGCAGAGGGGAGCGGGAAGAGTCTTGCCCTTCCCGGGAGGCTCTCCAAGCTTGTGTGTTCTTCCTCATTAATAACTTTTGCCACCTTGGCTGCACTCTAATGTTACTCTGCTACACAGGTCTCAGTTTTCATCTGTGAAATGTTGGAGGGTATGGTTTTGAGATAAGCTCCCCTTGGGCCTTCAAAATGGTCTTCGGTGTGTAAATTCAGACTGATCTGACCCAATGGGTCTATTTGGCATCCAAAAGGCAGCTGCTCTCTCAGTGGCTGGTGCCTGTCTTCCTTGCTTGACCTGAGCTTTTCACAAAGGGCATGTGAGATATGGAGTATCACCTTGGCTTCTCATGTACACTCCAAGGACAGGGCGTGATTTCTATTAAACCCAGCTGTTGGGAAGAGAGAAACTCAGACCATTAAGGAAAAAATATCCTTGTAAACCTTATGTACTAATCAACTCATCACTGGTACACAAGGTTTACAAGAATATTTTCCCCCTAAGGGTCTGAGTTTCTCTCTTCCCAGCAGCTGGACTGTACACACTTCCCATTGGGATCCACTGTCTTGTGCACAGCTGTTGCCATCTTCCGTTGCACAACCTCCTTCACAACTTGGATAAATATGGGGCAGAAAGGAATATGGAGCTCCCTGTTGTATGATGGCTTTTATTGAAGTGACTGCTATTTAAGTTTTTTAATATATATAATGACAAGTGTTGAAGTGTAGAAGGCAGCAGTGTGGGTTTTCAGGTAAAAGAACTTCCAAATTACATTCAAAGCGTTACATGGAAATTATTTCATTGCAAAATTTTAATAACGTAAAAGGAATAACAGGGCCTAAATACCCCAAAGGCTCCAGATCCGATCTGATTTTGGAAGTGAAACAGGGTCAGCCCTAGGTTTTCTGTGGGGTTTTTCTGGTTTGTGAGGCTGTATTCTGGAAGAGTTTATTCCTGATGTTTCACCTGCATCTATGGCTGGCATCTTCAGAGAATGATGATGAAGATGCCAGCCACAGATGCAGGTGAAACGTCAGGAATAAATTCTTCCAGAACATGGCCTCACGGCCCGGAAACCCCCCCACAAAAAACCTATTGATGCCAGCCATGAAAGCCTTCGACTCCACAGGGTCAGCCCTGTTAATACTTGGATGGGAGACACCAAAGAATACCAGGTGCTGTCAGGTATATTTCAGAGGAAGAAACTGGAAAAACCACCTCTGAGTATTCCTTGCCTATGAAATTTGTGTGGTCACCATAAGCTGACAGGGGACTTGAAAGCACAGACACACACAGTGGGGCTAAATAGCCAAAAGGCACTACATCCCATCTGAACTTTCAGAGCATGGGAAAAGGTGCCTTTTCAGACTGTCACTCCCAGAATCCCCCAACAATCCAAAAAGAACCTCCCCCAAGACCAGAAGGACTGCCAAGGAATATCAGGTCCTGTAAGCTCTATGTCAGAGGAAGGAATTGGCAAAACCACCTCTGAGGATTCCTTGCCTAAGAAAACCCTGAGAAATTCATGAGATCGCCATAAGCTGAGAGGTGACTTGAAGGCACATACAAACACACAAAGCCAAAAACATATATTCCTCTTATATTTGACAAAAAAAAAATGACCATATCTGAAAGAAACATTTTTTAAGACACACACCTAAAGAGAGCTATATCTAATATATTTAATATTGACAGTTTAATTTTATTTTGCTGGGGTACACCTGTAGTTATAAAGATGAGAAAAAACAGCTTCAGTACAAGTAGTTGAACATTTTATTGCAATAAAAAATATACCATGACTCTGTGGACACAGACAACATATTGTATTTTTCTTGACTGCTTGTACTTGTGACTGATGGAGAAGTGAGAGATTTTATGAAATAGAAACAAGCTTAGCAGTAGCTTTCTGCTTTCCTCATTATGCCACCCACTTGCTCTTTATTTCCTGTCCAGAAGAAACCACTTTCAAGTTCTGTCCATAAGCCAGGCTGCCCCAAGCACCACCCAGCAGAGTAACCCAATTCAAATGTGAGGTCAGGTTCTCCAGCAACAGGTCAAAGGTCAGTATGGAGGCTGTGAGGAGCAGTGGATGGAGAGGCCCTGACATTCTTTGTTGGTTGTCTTCAATGTGTGAATTTCAGATATTGACAAGCTAAGGATATTGATAAACTGGAACATGTCCAGAGGAGGGTGATCAAAATGGTAAAAGGTCTGGAAGCCATGCCCTGTGAGGAGCAGCTTAGGGAGCTGGGTATGTTTAGCCTGGGGAAGAGAAGGTGGAGAGGTGACTTGATAGCCATGTTTAAATATTTGAAGGGATGTCATACTGAGGATCAAGTAAGCTTGGTTTTTTGCTGCGCCAGAGACTAGGACACGGAGCAATGGGTTCAAACTACAGGAAAAGAGATTCCACCTAAACATTAGGAAGACCTTCCTGACAGTAAAAGCTGTTCAGCAGTGGAATGCATTGCCTTGGGAATGTGGTGGAGTTTTCTTCTTTGGAGGTCTTTAAACAGAGGCTAAATGGCCATCTGTCAGGAATCCTTTGATTGTGTATTCCTGCAGGGCAGGGGGTTGGACTGGATGGCCCTTGTGGTCTCTTCCAACTCTATGATTCTATGATTCTAAGATGCCCCTGCACCCAGCATCTAATTCTCTCCTTTTTAGTTGGTGCTTTCCACAATCCAATCAGTTTAGGCCTGCTTTCATTGGAAGAAGCACATTAAAAAAAAACAAAACTAGACTGCTTGGCAGGCTTGCTTGAGAACCATCTTTGAAACTGCACACCTCACTTCTGCCCCTGTCAAGACCCTGAAAAATACAAGTAGGTTTCCATATGTGTCTTCTATCTGACTGCCAGAGATTATTGGAAAGAAAGAATTGCTTTCTCAGAAGACTTTGGCATCCCCATATAATCCTGATAGGAAATGCAGAAATAATGGGAACTAGACAGGGTTGGTATGGTATTGCTATTGAGATATCTTCTCTTTGGGAATGCAAACTTTTTTTTTTTTGAACAGGGTCACCATTTTCCATGTTACTTCAAGTCACAGGCTCTGCCTCTTGCCCACATGGGTTTTCTCCATTTCCACACCATTCCCTTGCATTTTGCAGTGAGAACTTCTCGCTAGGAGTATTGTCAAAGTCTGGTTAGGCAGTTCCGTGTACATGGATTCAGTCTCCTCTGAAATATCAAGTTGCTTAAAGAGCTCACTTTCCCTAGAATGTAAAAGCACCAAGCCTGCTCTCTTATTCAGGAAATTTGTCTTTATTAACAGAAACATGCTGAGATGGAAAGATAAAAATAATCCTAGTTTGAATGAGCTTAATCCACACTACAGAAATAATCCAGTTTGAAACTAAATTATTTGGCAGGGCTTCTTCCTATTGAAGCCTGGGATTATAGTTTTACAAGGCCTTTAGCATTCTCTGCCAAAGAGTGCTGGTGTCTCACCAGACTACAAATCCCAAGATTCCATAGGAAGGGGCCATGGCAAATAATCCAGTTTCAAAATGGATTATTTGTCTAGTGTGGATGCATCCTAGACTAGTAAGAGATAGGAAGCCAGGCCTGCCCCATAGTCCTGGGACAAAGCCAAGATCTCTGCTGGTCCTCAGAGTACTGACAAAAACTTGAGAAGAAGCAGGAAAAGTGGCACATAAGAGTATCAGAATGAAGATCAGCATAAGTTGAACAAAGGAGTGTCCAGAGGAATCTTGAGGAGGTCTGCCTCTCCATCTCCTTTTACCCAGGGAAACACAAACTAGAGAGCTGCATTTCTGTCACTCCTAGTAGGGGATTTGTATGCTACAAATGCATGGTGTGGAGGGTGGAATATGTGGCCCTTCAGAGCTATGGTTCCCAGACTTTTAGAAGCCCACTGGGTGATTTTGGAAAAGTCACACTCCTTTGGCCTTAGAGGAAGGCAATGGCAACTCTCTGCTGAACAAATCTTGCCAAGAAAACCCTAAGAGAGAGTCATCGTAAACTGGGGTCAACTTGAAGGCACACATCATCATCATCAACATCATCATCATCGTTTACTTTTCAATCACTGAAACAAGTAATGGCAATGAATTAATTCTCACAGGAGCAGGAAAAAATACATTTTTATAAGATAGTATTCCAAGCTCTTCTCCTTTCCCTTCCCATCCCATTTATTGCAGCAGACCAAATATGATTTGTCTTGTTAGTTCACCCACTGTGAGCCTCTTATTTCTAAGTAGAAAGTGAGATGGATCTTGCTGGAGGGAGCCCATATTCCACTGGAGGGCTAGCAACCAATGTTTAGCCAAGTGCAGAGAATTTCAAATTTCCCTGGAGTGTTGCAAGTTTGGTTTGCAACATGCTGTGAAAGTTTTGATGAGGCAGTTTGGAGATGAGCAAAGAGGAGATATGCTTCCTTGTCTTTGATATAGGAACAAACACACTTCTCTTTCTTAGATTATGTTTGTTTTGCAAAATAAATGATATGCTTATGGTGTGGAGAATGCATTACTTAATCATGGGTAAACTGATGTTTCAAAACTGGAATAGCAATATTCCCCCAAGCTGCAAGAGCACAATAGAACACAAGGGGTGCAGATTGGTATATATTTGCCTTCTTGATTGGGATCCAGCTCTAGATAGTGGCTAAACAATCCTGCAAATTTGTTTTGCAGCCTACGCATTTGGACAGTTATCTGAAGGATAGTCCAGATGGTGAAAAAAACCCTCTTAGAATCCACGGGGAATCCCATGTGTCCAAATGGGATCCTGCAGCATTCTGTCCTTTTCGGAAGGAGGGGGAGCAAAAGTCGGGAAAAGTCTGCGGCAGAAGCTTCCGGGACTTTTCCTTAGTTTTTTTTAAAAACCCAATGGAAATGCACATCCTTGCCTGTTAGGACAACTGAATCACATTGTATCACATTGCAGAAGAGGAAAGCTGCTTGGTTGGATGTGCGCAGGGGGTGGAGCTTGGTAAGATGGCATATTGCAGAACCATCACGTTGGATTGTTGCTGTAGTGATTGTGTGCTGAGGTGATGAAACAGGCTTTCTTTCCTTCTGTTTTTCATTATTAAAGCAGAAGATTGCTCTTAGAATCATAGAATCATAGAGTTGGAAGAGAGCACCTTCTGGAATTGTGGTGCCCAGAACTGGATATTATGGAGATTTTCAGACACGGAAAAATCGTCCCTTGCCGCGCGAGCAGCCTCCCGAAACTGCTGCGCGGCAAGGGTATTTTTCGGACGACGCTGTGCCTCTTGCGAAGCCGTCCGTGTCACTTCCGTGAAGCTTGGGACGGCTCCGCGTCATATTTCAATCACGGAGGCTGCCCGTGCTTGAAATATGGCGCGGAGCCGTCCCAAGCTTCACGGAAGTGACACGGACGGCTTCGCAAGAGGCACAGCGTCGTCCGAAAAATACCCTTGCCGCGCAGCAGTTTCGGGAGGCTGCTCGCGCGGCAAGGGACGATTTTTCCGTGTCTGAAAATCTCCTATATTTCAAGTTTGGTCTGACCAAAGCAGAACAGAGTGGCACTTCTTGGATTTAGTTTTTTTTAAAATACTGTTTGCTAGGGGCCAATTTTGGAGTACAAAACCATGAGTAATTCACTTGCAGCCACCATCTTGATTCACTGGCATGCCTCCGTGTGAACAGCAAACATGGAGACCTTCACACACAAGTGTTGTTGCCAAAATATCGTTGAGACAGATGACAGCTGCTGTGAATTGGCAGCACCCCAATTCACATTTTATTCCCTCGTCTAGACTGGCCCTGAGTTTCTTTTGTTTTTGTATGCATCTTGGCTACTTGGCCACTTGCCTCCCCAGAGAAATCCTGGGTGTCTTGCTCCACATCTTGAAGTTCCTTAGATTTCCTGTTCTTCAAAGACTTCCAGAGAATTTAATGTTTGCAACCAATGGTGCAAGACAGAAGCCACATTGCATGAGGTGGAGTCTACTTCTAGATCTTTGGGGCCCATCCATGTATTGCATGAGGCACTGAAATGTCCTCAGACAGTCTGTGGCTTGTGTTTGTGCACCTGTCAACTTCTGTCCAGACTGAGGAAGCGTCACTGAATAATTCATGAATTGGTGGAAGTCTAGCGTCTAAATGAGCATTTCTGTCTTCTAGTAGAGACAGCTCACTCTCGTTGCAATTTACTCTGTACTGCATCTGAAGAAGTGGGTTTATATCTACAAAACGTCATGCTAAAATTAAAACCAATTAGTTCCTTTTCACCTCCTTTTTATGCTGCAAAAGAGTAACATGATTACCAGTACTTATTTGAAAATTGCGATCCCTGGCTCTTTTCCTAATTATATTTATATTACCACTCTACATATCCCATCTACCCCACATATTCCATCTCTGCTACCGCTTCCAGATTATGGAATGGCCTGCCGGACGAGATCCGTCTTATTACCACCTTAGACAGCTTCAAAAAAAAACCCCAGCAGACTTTTCCAGCAGGCCTTTCCCGAATAGCTATCCCGACCTGAAGATTCGGCTGTCTTTTCCCCTAAGCTGCCATTGAATTATTCCATTTCCCCCCTCTTTTTAATTATTGTATGTTTTTAATCTTTTTAATTTAATATTGTTTTAAGAGGTGGGTGGGTTAGGGTATTAATGTAATTATGGAATTTTTATGCTGTAAGCCGCCCCAATTGCGTTGCAGAGGGTCGGGATAGAAATTAATTCATTATTATTATTATTATTACCCCTCCTGAATCTTATTGCCCCCAAACTGCAAGCAAATATGTATGTATCTTTGCCAATTTATGCACATGTCTTGTGATATATTGTAAAATTCCCTCTCCCCCAACCCTGCTCTGCTTCACTAGTCATGGTAGTCTGACTGGGGTACATCCACACTACATAATTAGAGCAGTCTGATCCCACTTTAACTTCCATGCCCCCATCCTATGGAATTCTGGGATTTGTAGTTTGGTGAGTGACCTAGCCTTCTCTCTCCAAGAGAGCCCTAGTCCACTCCCTTGCACTAAAGCTCTCTGGCAGAGAATTCTAAGTCTCTTACCTTGCCACATTACAATGGAGCCATGGTAGTTAAAGTGGGACCAAACCAAATTTTATAATTGTGCTATAAGTGTGGATGCACACCATCTCAGGCCTTATGTTTTGGATGAGTGTTGCTGTTCTGTTGCATTTGAATAATGTGGTCAATTTTGTGTTCTGTAAATGAGCATCTGTAAGATGAAATTGAATAAGTAAATCTGTGAGGGAAGATTCCTGCGTGGATTTTCCTGTGTGGCAGGGGGTTGGACTAGATGGCCCTTGTGGTCTCTTCCAACTCTACAATTCTATGATTCTATTATTCTATGGTCCATTTGGACCTCTCCTTAGCAGCTGCCTCCAACACACCATAAGCTGGGAACCTCCGCTTGCCCTGGAGAGTTGTGTCAATTTAACAGGAAAGAGGAAACCGGCCAGCCAGGAGGGGAAAACAACCTTGATTCAGTTAGGAAGTATCTGAAGCGTGGAAGTGATAGAGGGAAATCACAGAAGAGGAACTGAGTTTTCCCAGGAGGCAGGGGAGGAGGGGAAAAAACCTTTCTGGAGCATGACAGGGTGAATGGAGGACTCGGTGAATGAAGCTTAACAGAGGGGCCCTTCATCCCAGATGGACAGGCTCCAAATGCTCTCAGCTCCTCCGGTTTGGATTAAATGCCACATTTACATCAGGGTGGGCAGAAGGTAGATCAGGACCTACTGGTGGGTTTAACTTGTAACAGATCACTGAGGGTTGCTGATTTCCAACTGTGTAACCACAAGAGCAGCAACAGAAAGTCCCCCTCCCACTCTCAAGCAGGCTGCTGAAATAAATCGGCAGCATATCTGTGAGAGCGAAAGGAGTGTGAGCTCACCCACTGGTACTGGAAACCAACGCTTGGGCTGAACACGTAGTGAGAGGCACCCTTGTTCCTTAATTCTAGCCACCAGTTTGCACCTGGCTCCAGTTATTGGAGTTCAAACTTCTAGTTTTGAAGAGAAAAAGTAAGTGCTCCAAGCCTGAAGTATGCCTACCCTTAGTTTAGATTGTACGGGATGCACAAATTGTCAAGGCATTTTTGCAAAGGATCAAAGGAATCTGGAGGAAGAGGAGAAACACTGACAATTTATATTTCCAGCCTTGGATGGGTATGGTGAAGAGGAGAGGATTCCAGTAGTGGAATGGAGCCAAGACTGAATGAGCTGGAGCAATCAGACTTCTTCATTAAGAAGTGAAGACAACATGATCTGCCACCCCACCCTAGGCTTCCCTGCAATCCTTAACTGCTGGGAGCCATGGATTTTTCCTCCAAAAACAGTATGCTGTTGTTACCTTTCCCCTGTTGTAATGGAAAGTATTTTTGAAGTCTCTGGGTCTTGAAAAGGCAATTAAGCCCCATTAATTTTACAAAAAACCTGCTCCCAAGCAAACTGAAAACTGCAAATAATGGTTTGCGTGGATGGACCAATGCAGTTGCTGGCATGTTTTCCCTTCTCTTCTCATTCTGGTTAGCCCGCCCCCCAGGATAGCAACCTTCTGGGATTCTTTAGGCCAGTGGTTCTTAACCTGTGGTCCACGGACCCCCAGGGGGCTGCAATGTCCTCACAGGGGGTCCGTAAAGGGTTAAAGCTGCTCAGCTCACCTCTTCCCCCACAGTGGAGTGGCCATGTGACAGGAGCCAAGGCAAAAACTGGCTTGGGCTGCACATTGATGTTCAATCCATTCCAGCCACAAACTTGCAGGAAGAAGTAGGAGAAAAGTCTTCCCTCCCTCTCCAGTGCCTCTCAGGGAAGGTTTAATGGATGGTGTAATTGCATTATTATTGTTGTTGTTGTTAGGTTTTATCATGACGATAATTAGGGTTTTAAATCTTTAGAGTGAAGTCTTGGGGGTCCCCAGCAACCAAAGCTACTTAAAGGGAGTCCCTTGTAAAGAAAAGGTTGAGAACCACTGTTTTAGGGGAGATCCTGGAGTTATCCCTGAGGGGACATGAGGCTCCTTCCAATTCTATGACTCATAGAATCATAGAAACGTAGAATAATAGAATTGGAAGAGACCACAAGGGCAACCTAGTCCAACCCCCTGCCCTGCAGGAATATACCATCAAAGCATTCCCAACAGATGTCCATCCAGCCTCTGTTGAAAAATCTCCAAAGAAGATCTCCAAAGAAGATCCCAGGCAGCAGTGTATTCCACTGCCGAACAGCTCTTACTGTCAGGAAGTTTTTCCTAATGTTTAGGTGGAATCTCTTTTCCTGTAGTTTGAACCCATTGCTCTGCGTCCTAGTCTCTGGAGCCACAGAAAACAAGCTTGCCCCACCCTCAGTATGGCATTCCTTCAAATATTTAAACATGGCTATAATGTCCCTTCTTAACCTTCTCTTCCCCAGGCTAAACATACCCAGCTCCTTAAGGCACTCCTCATAGGGCATGACTTCCAGACTTCCCACCATCCTGGTCGCCCTCCTCTGGACACATTCCAGCTTCTCAATATCCTTTTTGAATTGTGGTGCCCAGAACTGGACACAGTATTCCAGGTGAGGTTTGACGAAAGCAGAATAGAGTGGCACTGTTACTTCCCTTGATCTAGACACTATACTCCTATTGATGCAGTCTAGAATCGCATTGCCCTTTTTAGCTGCCGCATCACACTGCTGACTCGTGTTCAGCTTGTGGTCCACTAAGACTCCTAGATCCTTTTTGCATGTACTGCCATCAAGCCAGGTGTCACCCATCCTATACCTGTGCATTTCATTTTTCTACTCAAGTGTAGTATCCTATATTTCTCCTTGTTGAAATTCATTTGGTTTGTCTTGGCCCTGCTTTCTAATCTGTTCAGGTCATTTTTGTAGTAGTGATGCTCAAACGCCCTCTGGGATTGTCGTGGTAGAGCATATTTTATTGGTACAGAAGGCTGGTTTATATAGTCTAGTGATCAAATATACACTGTTAATTATTAGGTAAGGATTATGTTGGTACACAGGAGTACATACAGACATACTAATTACCTGAATATACAAGAAGGGTTGCAAGATACATACAGACATAATTATCACTTGCCTAGGTACACACAGATATAATAATTTGGGTACACAGATCTTGTCTTGGGGATTATTCTCAGTAGACCTAACACCCTCCTTGTTAATTGGGAGGATATCAGACTACCTGCAATCCCATGGGGGAGTCGGCATTCCTGGGCATCCTGAGAAAGCAAGTAGCCACACATTTGGATTCTGATCCTGTCCTCTGGTTTATTAACCCTCCTATGGATGCAGCCTAGAATTGCATTGGCTTTTTTAGCTGTCGCATCACACTGCTGGCTTATGTTCAGCTTGTGGCCCAGGAAGACTCCTGGATCCCTTTTGCCTAAGGGCAATCCTTTATTCCCATGGGTGAACAGGGCTCCTGAGACAGCCGAGCCAGACAAGCTGCATTCATGTCATGCCTCTGCTCCTGAGGCCAGCTCATCCAGGTTCTTCTTGACCTCGAGGATTCCCTCCAAATTGACCCTGAATCAGAACGTCTGGGGGGGGGGAGGCTTTGGGCCCCTTCACTTTCAGAGCCAGTTTAAGGAATTTTGGGGGGCCCTGCAACCCTTTATTTTGCAGAACCCATATGTTTATCTCAGGTCAATATAACCTAACCTATTCACAGTACAGGATATTCAGATTATTACTTTATTCATTTATATCCCGCCTTTCTCCCGATAACAGGACTCAAGGCAGCTAACAACATAGAATCATAGAATTTTAGAGCTGGAAGAGACCACAAGGGCCATCCAGTCCAACCCGCTGCCACGCAGGAAATCACAATCAAAGCATCCCTGACAGATGGCCATCCAGCCTCTGTTTAAAGACCTCCAAGGAAGGAGACCCCACCACGCTCCGAGGGAGTGTGTTCCACTGCCAAACAGCTCTTACTGTCAAAAAGTTCCTCCTAATGTTGAGGTGGAATCTCTGTTCCTGGAGCTTGCATCCATTGCTCCGTGTTCCAGTCTCTGGAGGAGCAGAAAACAAGCTTTCTCCATCCTCAATGTGACACCCCTTCAAATACTTAAACAGGGCTATCATATTGCCCCTTAACCGTCTTTTTTCCAGGCTAAACATACCCAGCTCCCTAAATCTCTCTTCATAAGGCATCGTTTCCAGACCTTTCACCATTTTAGTCACCCTCCTCTGGACACGCTCCAATTTGTCAATATCCTTTTTTGAATTGTGGTGCCCAGAACTGGACACAGTATTTAAAAGAATATTTAAAACAATACAACTTAAAAACCATACAGGACTCAAAATTATGTATAAATATACAATGTTTTGATATTATAGTTTTAAAGTCATAGGGTAGTTATTTTATGTCACTGGTGAATTTGCCAGTTATTTTAAATATATGTACTATTATATGCAATTTTAAGGGGGGGGGGCAAATTGATCACCAACAATGGTCCGCCCTGGCCTCACATCAGGAGGCATGGAGACACACTATCCACAATGCTGCAGCCTTATTTGAGAACTCACGCCGAACAAGTCTTGAAGAGAAATGACAACGCAGAAAAAACCACAACCCGGAAACATCACCCAAGGAAACCTTCTACTGTGCTTTCTGCAACCGGACTTGTCTATCTCGGATTGGCCTTTTTAGTCATCAGCGCACTTGCAGAAAGCGCGGGATGAGTCCTTCCTGAATCTTCATTTGCGAAGAGAAGCCAGAGAGAGAGAGAGAGACTATTATATGCAATTTTAAGGGGGGTAAATTGTTTTATCGCCACGGGTCAGCATAAGAGGGGCGCTCCAAAAAAGTGATACAAGGACTCCCTGAAACAACATCTCAGGCTCGGCCAAATTGATCACCAACAATGGTCCGCCCTGGCCTCACATCGGGAGGCATGGAGACGCACTATCCACAATGCTGCAGCCTTATTTGAGAACTCACACTGAACAAGTCTTGAAGAGAAACGACAACGCAGAAAGAATCACAACCCGGAAACATCACCCAAGGAGACCTTCTGCTGTGCTTTCTGCAACCGGACTTGTTTATCTCGGATTGGCCTTTTTAGTCATCAGCGCGCTTGCAGAAAGCGCAGGATGAGTCCTTCCTGAATCTTTGTTTGCGAAGAAAAGCCAGAGAGAGAAATTGTTTTAAGTTATTACTGTTGTTATGGATTTGTTTGTTTTATATCCAATTGTTGTGAGCTGTGTTGATTGCCTAATAGGCAAAAGGCAGGCTACATTATTATTATTATTATTATTATTATTCTCTCTCTCTCTCTCTGGCTTCTCATATTATTATTATTATTATTATTATTATTAAAAAACACAATGAAACAATTGATAAGGAAACAATTTATAAGTTAAAACATTAAACACTGAAAACATTACAATGCATTAAAACTATATGGATGTCCTTGAAGAACCTTACTACTCCTAATGTTTTTGCAGGAGAAGGGTTAGGATGAGGGCCCCTCCAATCGGCCCGGGCTGCAAGGCGCCCCCTGGCGGAGCATGAGGAAAGCGCAGCCTCCCTCCCTCCCCCCGCAACCTTTCTCGCGAGAGGGGGCAGCGCAGAGCGGAGAGCGGGGAGGAGCCGCCTTCGCTGCTGCTGCTGGTGCTTTGGCCGCCGGCTGGCCGGGGCGAGGAGGCTCCTCGGCCGGGGGGGGGCTCCGCTGGGTCTCGGAGGGCCGGAGGTGAGTGGGGGGTGTGTGTCCGCCGGGAGAAGCGGGGAAGGGGCGCCCTGGACGAGGGGGTGGCCGTGGGCATCGGGCTCCTCACGTGGAGGAAGAGGAGGAGGTCGGGGACCCCCCAGCCCCAGGGCTGCCCAAGGCCAGGGCCCACGCGCGACGGGTGCGTGGGGAGGGCTTTCCCGCGTGGATTGTCGGTGTCCTCCCCACCCCGGGTCCCTCTGGCCGGAGCTGGCTTACAGGACCAGTTTAAGGAATTTTTGGGGCCCCTGCAGTGGTTTATTTTGGGGGCCCCCTATTCATCTCAGGTCAGTGTAGCCTCACTCAGCCTAAGCTATTCACAGTACAGGATATTCAGATGATTACTAATAATGTTTTTGCAGGAGGAGGGTGACTACGGGCCCCCCACAATGATGGGGCCCCCTGCAGTGAGAGGCAGGGATGGTTTAAGAGATTTTGGGAGCCCCGCAAAGCTTTATTTTGGGGGCCCCCTATGTTCATCTCAGGTCCGTGTAACCTAACTCAGCCTAAGCTATTCACAGGACAGGATATTCCGATGATCACTAATAATGTTTTTGCAGGAGGAGGAGGGTTACTACAGAGACCCCCACAATGATGGGGCCCCCTGCGGATGCTGCTGCTGCTGGTGTTCAACCGGCCCTGATGGCTTAGGAGAGGCTGCCCCCGGACTCTGGGCGCCCCCTGCGGGAGTGGGCCAGGAGGGGGAGCTGAGTTGGGTCCCCCCCCATTCCCATGGAGCATCCCGCCCAACACCGATGGTTTGGAAAGAGGCAGGGCCAGTTTAAGGAATTTTTTTGGGGGGGGGCTGCAATGCTTTATTTTGGGGGCCCTCAGGGCCGGTTTAAGGCACTGGCGGTGTCAGCATCTGCAGGGGGCCCCATCATTTTGGGGGCCCCCGTAGTAACCCTCCTCCTGCAAAAACATCATTGGTAATAATCTGAATATCTTGTCCTGTGAATAGTTTAGGTTGGGTTAGGTTACATTGACCTGAGGTAAACATATGGGCCCCCCAAAATAAAAGCCTTGCAGGGCACCCCAAAATCCCTTAAACCAGTCTTGGGGGGCATATGTTTATCTCAGGTCAATGTAACCTAATCTAACCTAACCTATTCACAGGACAGGAGATTCAGATTACAGTATTACTAATCATGTTTTTGTAGGAAGAGGGACAGCCCCCCCCCAATGACGGGCCCCCTGAGGCTGCACATGCCACAGGGCCCTTAAACTGGCCCTGGAGGGAGGGGGGTCGAAGACCTTGGGAGGTGGCTTTGTCTTCCCCAGTCTCCTCCCCCCACATGCTTTCTTTCCTCCTGGTCCTTAGGTGTGAATTTTTGGGAGATGGGGGCAGGACTGGTTTAAGGAATGTTGCCCCCCCCCCGCAATGCTTTATTTTGTGGGCCCCATATGTTTATCTCAGGTCAATGTAACCTAACCCAACCTAAGCTATTCACAGTACAGGATATTCAGATTATTACTAATGATGTTTTTGCAGGAGGTGGGTTACTACAGAGCCCCCCACAATGATGCCGGTGCCTTAAACCGGGGCCATCTCGTTTTCTTCTTTTCTTGGTTATAGATCCCATTGTCCAGCTAAAGATGTTGAAAACTGGAAACAACCAAATCACCCTATAAAATAGACCAAATGATATACAGTTGTCCCTCCACATTCACGGATTTGGCATTCACGGATTTAAGTATTCACGGCTTGAAAACATTCTTAAAAAAATAATAATCCAAAAAGCAAACCTTGATTTAGCCATCTTATATGAGGGACACCATTTTGCTATGCCATTGCATAGAATCATAGAATTGCAGAGTTGGAAGAGACCACGAGGGCCATCCAGTCCAACCCCCTGCCATGCAGGAAGTCACGATCAAAGCATATAATGGGACTTGAGTATTCACGGATTTGGGTATTCATGGGGGTCCTGGAACCAAACCCCACCGAATGTGAAGGGAAAACTGTACATCCATGGGGTTACTTCACCAAGGGCTCAAGCGGGGTCAGTCTGGTTCTGGCAAAACCAAGAAGGGCTCATCATAGAATCATAGAGTTGGAAGAGACCCCAAGGGCCATCTAGTCCAACCCCCTGCCGTGTAGGCATACACAGTCAAATCATTCCCTACAGATGGCCATCCAGCCTCTGTTTAAAAAACCCCAAAGAAGGAGACTCCACCACATTCCGAAGCAGTGTATTCCACTTCCAAACAGCTCTTGCTGTCTTAGAGCCCTTTAAAGTCCAACTAAGTTTTATTTGGTGTTAAGGTTTTGTGCCTACAACCCTGAATAAAACTTCATCAGTCTTTCGAGACTCTTCGTTGTTTTAAGTAGCCAACTACTGATAGGAGCTGGAGATGTGTCTCCTTTGGAGGTTTTTAAACAGAGACTGGATGGCCATCTGTCGGGAATGATTTGATTGTGTATTCCTGCATGGCAGAATGGGGTTGGACTGGATGGCCCTTGTGGTCTCTTCCAACCAACTCTATGATTCTATTGGGTAAAGTTCCTTATAGAATAATGCTATCAAGGTTTATTTTTAAAAAATGGAAAATGTTTTTGTTTTCAATAAAAATATATTTTAAAAAATCACAGTTTTTAGATACTTTCCAAAGTTGCTGATAAAAGGCATTTGTAAAATAATTTTGTTTACTTTTATGCTACTTTATTATTGGTTATAAGAGGTTTTTTTAAAACTCTCAAAACAGTAACACAAAGTAATAGAAAAGTAACAAGCACTGCAAACAAAGAATATATAGTAAGTTGCTTTTCCAGGATTGTTAACAAGTAATGGGAATGGGGTAGAGTCCAAACACTGTAATGAGTAACCAAAACAACTTTTTAAAAAGTAACTTTCCAAGCTCTGGATGTCTCACCAGACTGATCATCTGAGTACCTATTTCAGTAATTGTATGTGTGTGTATGAACGTGAAGACACTTCCTTATGTTACAGTAGTGTTGCATTTTGAGACAATCTCTGGGGGTCACTGGTGGCTTCCATATCAGTAGTTGGTGAATCTGTTCTGGGGCTTATTCTGAACTTTAAAGGACCCATTCAAGGTGAAGAACCTCTTTTGGGGATGGGGTTCAGCACATTGGGGAGCTTTTTAAAAGTTCTGAGTAAAACACAGAGTGGATTCATTGCCCCCTGTGACGGGGAAGCCACCAGTTGCCACTGACTGGTGTTGTGAAGGATGGCTGAGTAAAGTTGGGAGGGGATCTCTTTCTCCCTCCCACCCCACCCTATGTCTGCAGCCTTTCTAAAGTAGGAAATGGCCTCAGGCAGCCTGGATGTTTATTCCTGTGGGTGCTGGGTGTCATGGCTTTGTTTTGGGAAACTTTGCTCACACATGTTTTTAGGATGTGCCAGTTTTCTTTCCTCTGGGAAACTGCTCATTGGTCTGAATACTTTTTAAGGCTTGGACATTTTGGTTCAAGGAGTTCCTGCTGCTTGTGTTCTTTTCAAAACCTGAATCTATTGTACATCCATGTGCATGAATGTGTATTGCATGTGCTGCTTTTGCCAGTGTGGAAAAAAGTGCACCAGGCCCAAGACGGGGACCCAGCTTCTCTTCGGCCTGTGCAGTACAGAAACACCAGTATAAATGCTAAAATATAAAATATAAATCAACCCTGTCCTCATGTCTGCTCTTCCTGAATAAGCCTGCTCTTCCTGAATAGAACTAAAGAGGCAGAGAAGAAAGGTGGTCTGTGATCGGAATTTGGACAAATTTTTTGGACAACAACTTCCAAAATTCCCCAGCAAGTACAGCCACTTTTCCTTCCTTCCTACCACCCACCACTTTATTTATACCCCATGTTTTTCCCAGGCTGGGATACAAGGTAGATTACAAAAGACAGAAAATTACAATAAAATACATGTAGTTATAAACATACAAAACTTGAGATGAAAGCAGTATTAAACTAACAACAGAATTAAAAGGCTTAGCTGTGTTAGTTTGGATCAGTATGCAAAGGGATCTTGTAGTACCTTTGAGACTAACTGAGAGAATGAAATTGGTAGTATGAGCTTTCATAGACTTAAAACCGTTTAAAATATTACTTTGAAAGAAAAATTAAAAACAGTACAGCACCATAAAGAGCCCTTCTCTTGTTAACAATCAGTTTCCAAAGGCTCGCTGGAATAGAAAGGTCTTCATCTGCTGTCGAAATACAACAAAGGAGGAAACCATCCTAACCTCCCTAGGGAGGGAGTTCCAAAATATAGGAGCAGCCACCCAGAAGGCCCTCCTGTGTTCCTACCAAAGGTGGTGGTTTAGAGAGCAGTGTTTTCCAAGTTCTGGATGTGTTTTCCAGAACTCATAGGAGTGCTTTCCAAGTTCTGGAGCTGTTTTCTACGTTTTGTGTGTGATAACCAAACCATGCTCCCCTTTTGGGCTGGGCCTTTGACCTTTCAAAACAGTTCAGATACAGTACTTGTCTGATCAAAAGAACAATAAGCTCAGTGGTACACTTTGCTTCTAGCAGAAGGACCCTGATTCCTCCAAGTAAAAAGGACCTGGGAGCAGTTAGGAGAGAAACCCTTCTCTGCTTGACATGCTAGAAAGCTATGGCGGCTGGTCTGTCAACCTGGAGTTCGATGGACAAATAATTTGACCTGTGTAAGGGAGCTTTCTAAATAAGTGGTTCTTAACCTTTTATTTACCAGGGGACCCTCTTTAAATATCTTTTGTTGCCATGGTCCCCCAAGACTTAAATCAAGATTTAAAATCCTAATAATATGTAATAGTGATTTGAAAGCTACCAGGTTGCCTGCTTTGCTCCAGGCTTGGTCATACTTTGAACATGTTTATTATAAAGATTTCAGTGAGTTTACTGTTAAGTATGACCAGAGTTGTTTCAGGTCATGACAAAAATGATTTGACCAACAGGTGTCAAGATCGCTTTAGTGATCACAGAAATATCTATGGAAACAGCTATAATGGTCATGGATCTATAACCTAGATCTATAATCTATAACATCTATAATGATCATGGAACCAATCCTCTGTTTTGCATGGGGTAAATCACCCCACTATAGAAGGACTTAAATGCATGCCGTGTTTTTTGTTGTATATATATTTTTGTGCTGAAATTGTACTATTGGAAGATGAGAGATGTACTCCAGTGTTATCAAATTGAATAAATGTTTGTTAAGCCATGCTTAGGTGGAAAAACCTGTATTATTGAGCTGACGCGTTTCGGGTATGAGCTCTTCTTCATGAACTGGTTTTTCTTTCTTTTCTGTTTCCAAGCCAGGATTTTGAATGCAAAATGAGAGATGAGTACATTTCTCATCTTCCAACAGTTTACAGTGTTTCCCCCTCTATCTTCACTGAAATTGTACTAGTCAGGGGATTCCACTGTGTTCTATAGCACAGTGTTGTGGATGTTGACTTGGATGTAGGGCTGTTGAGTATGGCTTATAGTACCTGTTGAATAGGGCTTCCTCTCTGGTCAGTGTCTTAAGGACTGCAGCCTTACATAAAGAGCCAGGTTCTATAATGCACATGTTTTGGAAATGTGAAAAAGTGAGGAAATACTGGTATACCATTAAAAATGAAATGCAACTCGTTTTGCAACTCAGACTTGATTTTAGACAAGAAATCTTTCTTTTAGGTATGGTACAACTTGGTAGACAAAAAGAAAAAGAAACCGTAGAATTCTGTTAGCCAAATATTGGAAAAGTGAAAATATCCCCTCAAGTGAAGAATGGTTAGATAAGGTTATTGAAAAGACGAATTGTCTTTTGTTCTAGAAGGTAAAGCTGAGTATCAATTCATAAAACAATGGAAGCATTTATATAATTATATCCAGAATAATATTTGCTTATAGGAGGTAACAGTATCAGTCAAGCAGCACTAACAGAATTTTGAATGTATATAATACTAAATGTTTATAACATATGGAGCAATACATAAAGAGTTGTCATGGTTATGGACCTGATAGGTGAAGGTGGAGTTTCCTCTTTATGAACCACTCAGAGGATAACATGAGTTGTGATAGGGAATTAGCTGATACCTTAAAGTCGGGGAAGATCTTATTGTGTTTTTTTTCCTGTTTTTTGCCTATGTGCATAAGAATGTTTTAGTGATGTGTTAATGTGCATGTGCACTGTGTGAAGGATTTAGTATTATTTTGTCATGTGTGGTTAGTTTAGGTTCTAAGTATGATGTATTTATGTTTTGTATATTCATGTTTACTCTATAATGTTACTTAAGAAAAATGACAAAAAAAGGACTGCAGCCTTAGATCGCTCATTTTTCAAACTCAGGTAAAATAGGATTTCACATCTGAAATGTTGGAGTCTACCTCTTGGACTTGCAGTTCAAAATTCAGGTGAAATTGGCCATTTTGCTATGAGATTTTGGGAATTGTAGTCCATAAAAGAAGCCCTTTCAGCTTCAAGGCCCAGATTCAGTCCTTAATTAATTTTTTGATTAATTATTTTTCGAAAAAGCCTCAAGTAGCAGGCACATCTGTGCTTGAGACCACGGAGGGCCATTTCCAGTCAGATTTGACAACCGTGGGCTAGATAGATGCATCATAAGGCAGTTTTCTTCTTCCAAAGTACTGGTCAAGTGTGAAGATTAACTTTTTATTTAAAATAAAAACCTATAGGAAAGCAAAGAGAGTTTGGTCATTGAGAATTTGGTGTGATTCTTATGCTAATTCCAAAACTCATCTCAGTTACCTGTTACAGAAAAATAGACTTAACCCTTCAGAAAGCGTAGTGTCTTTTCAGAAAAGTAAGGTTTCATTTAGCATGCTGAATTATAGAATCTATAGTCTGTCTACAGTATGACTTTTTTCTTTTAAAAGGTCAGCTTTTAGAGGGAGGAGAGATGAATTGATGCCTTCATGAAGGCCTTCCTGGATTCGTAGGTATTTGACAATATTTGATCCTGGCCAAGTCACTGTGAATCAGTTGGTGCTATTTTGGCCAGGCATTTGAAATCCGTTGGTGCTGCTGGGCAGGTCGGTATGAGGATGGTGAAATTTTAACTTGCTGCTGCAGTTAGCTGGAGGAAGTGCAAAGGGGGAACTTGCAGAAGCAATTCTATCAACCCTCAGGAAGTGATTCTGACAACATGGGTGGTGTGGCAGAGAATAACTAGCCGCAGGGCTAAAGCTTCTTTTATCTTCTATAGGTAGCTAGATGATCATTCCTGTAGCTGTTATTGCATATGCAACAGATGTGGGAAACTGGTAAGGGTTTCATATTCATCAGTAACCTTTGCTGCAGGGGACTGGAATCTTAGGCTCTCCAGATGTTTTGCACCAGGGATTGTGGAAAGGTGTAGTCCAGAAACATCTGGAGAATCAAAAGATTCCTTTCCAGTCTTATTGTACATCGCTCTCTCAGTTTTGTGGAACAGAGTGTTCTCGGTGACCCTCAGTTTTACAACAGAACCCCTGTATCCACTGGGGATTGGTTCTGGGGAGCCCCGTGGGTACAAAAAACTGTGGATAATAGCGAACACCATTGAAAATAATGGGCTTCTGGTTTAAAATACCATAGCATAGAGTTGCCTTTGAGGACCTAGAAAATGGCTAGAGAGGACACATTTTTTAGGAAGACCCTATGGTAAGTATGCTGTTTTGTGTCCTGTGGATAAATGAATCATTGGATATGGGGGTCCTACTGTATTTTGATGCTAAAATTTTAACATATATATGTTTTGACATTAAAGCAGGGGAAGGCAAATGATGACCTTGGGCCCCATGTGACCCCTTGGACTTCACTTTTATGGCACTTGAAGCCTCCTCCCCAGTATTCCCAACCCC
This sequence comes from Gambelia wislizenii, assembly GCA_030847615.1. NCBI lineage: Eukaryota > Metazoa > Chordata > Lepidosauria > Squamata > Crotaphytidae > Gambelia > Gambelia wislizenii. The sequence continues at coordinate 6,216,102 of JAUMIR010000012.1, forward strand.
CAGTGGCATGATTTTGTGGCATCTTTTTGCCTTAAAACCATGCAGAAAGCCTCCTGAATGCATGAAAACATGCAGGGAAAAAACCATCTTCACCCCCAAACATAACAAAAACCCATAGTATCCCAAATACCTCCATTTTTTCTTTGCACTCCCTCTCAAAATGGAGACAGGAAGTGATGTAACATTTTGAGAAGAACTGCAGAGGAAAATGGAGGTATTTGGGCTCTGTGTGTGTGTGTAGGTGCAGCTTCCACACAGGTGTCCATCCTTGCATTGTTAGGGCTTTGGAGCTCAGTTCTTGGCTGAAAGACAAATATAACAAATAAATATATAGCTATAACGCTTAAAACATGAACACAATCACTCATGTGGGTGAAAGTTGTTCTGCTACCCAGTTGTACGTGCATGTAGAAAACACTCAGTTTCTAAAAATGCCTTGTTGAATACAGTCAAATTGGAGTAGATTTAAGACTGGAAGTAGCATATGTCTATGTGGTTTCGTATGCTTAGTAGGTTAAAATTAGTATGTTAACAGTTTTCAATTTCTTTGCTTTTTTAAAAAAATTAAACTTGTACAAATATTCAGCTAAAGATAATTTCTAAGTGAATCTTTATATAAATCTTTCAACCTCGCATAAACCACACTAGGTACACTTCACTGATATTTACTGTTCTAAAGGAAGAGTTTAACTCTTTCTTTTGGCTGTTGAGATAACATTTTGAGTTATTTCTATGCCCTGTATGGTTATCATGGTTCCCTTTAACCCCAAAGTCATAGTAGCAGTTGGAACCAATTAAAACTGTTACAAAAGTTTGAGAAAAGTTAATTTCTTTAGCACTTCCAAATCTGCAATGTATAGCAATGTGAACCTAGCATGCTGAAAGTGTTGTCTGAGATTAGACCTTACTAGTTTTAGTTGCAAGCCAGAGTCAAGTCAAAATAATTTATGCCATTCCCACTGTGGAAGAGTGGCTTGTAAAGTTAAAGGATATGATGTACGTGGATAGGCTTACTGGTTTGCTAAAAATAAAACAACAGATTAAGTAGAAAAGGAGTGGTCTCCAATAAAAAACTATTGGAAGAAGAAATGGAGAAATTTGGGCAAATTCGACCTGTGAAAAAAAGGGGGGGAAAAGGGAGGGGGAAGTATGTACATAACTCTTAATCTGAGGTTGGGTTTGACTTCAAGAATAGGAAAGTATAGGAGAAATCAAGACAAATTAATAGAATGAAAATCAAATATATTTCAAGGGTGAGCGAGATCTGGGAGAACAGGGTAACAGATGGAAAATGTTTACAAGAAAGCAACAAAGATGGAAGGATTTTTTAAAAATTTCTGTTCATGTTACCTTTTACAAAATTTGATATAGAGTTACATTGTTAAAAAGAGCTGTATAGATCTGTATGGAATGTAACTCAATAATATATATATATATATATATATATATATATATATATATATAATTTATGCCATTGCAAAATGTTCCAGTTCAGTTCCCTGCCACTGCCAGAAAAACCCACATCACTGGTGTAACCAATGTAGACATGCAAACATGTATTATATTTACACCTGCACCTAGGAACCAAGATTAGCTGTGGTTGCTTGCTGAGAAAACATGCTGTGGCTAATTTGTCCTGGCTGAATCTGGGCAGTGGCTCTTGGTTTGTTTGCTTGTTGACAATGATCTGTGGACACCTCAAATTCAGTTTTTCCCCTGCATGGTTTCTGCTGAATCACTTTGCAAGGCTGTCCGCTGTCGTCCGTGGGTGAGTGAGTCCGCAGTCTCAACCAAGGGGTTGTCTAAATGGTGAAAACAATCCTCATATAATTTGAAGATACAATTTGTCTAAATGGCATCCTGCCTCAATCCACAGTATTTGGAAGGGGGGTGGAATCCACCAAAATGGCTTTTCCTGAATTTTTAAAAAAGTTCCGTGTTGAATGCACATTCCCACTCATTGGGACAACTGATTTGCTTTGATGCGCTTTCCTGATAAGAGCAGAAGTGGAAAGCTGATTGGTTGGATGTGGGCAGGGGGTGGAGCTTACTAACAAGGCAAGTGCCTGGAACCGCCATGTTAGATTTTTGCCTTAGTGACTGTGTGCTGAAGTGATGAAACATCCTTTTTCTTTTCTTTCTTTCTATTTATTTAGGCGGAATATCACACTTTTGCACCGTAGATATGCTTTTTTGTTTTTTAAAAAATTCTGTTTGGAGGTGGCAACTGGTGACAATAAAAATGTGAGTAATTCATTCACGCCCACCATCTTGATTTGCAGGCATGCCTGTTGGGACAGCAAAAGTGGATAGGCTTGCAGGCCTGCGATTTTGCCAAAAAACTGTTAAGGCAAATTGGAGCTGCTTCAAATTGACGTTAGTGCTCATCAATCCACATTTTCCCCTCTTGTATAGACAGTCTCCAAGAAAAACTAGCCCCCATCATCCATATAAACCCTGTACAATGAGTAAAGTTGCTGATGCATGTTTACAGTGTATAGTTTATTATGTTTCTGAAGGTCATTGGAGAAAGGACAGTCTCTCAGGATGCTGAAAATTGTGTTGTTGTTATCTTTATAGCTCACTTTTCCCCGAAGGCAAGAACCCAAAGCGGCTCACACTTTTAAAAACACACAATTAAAACTTACAAAAAGTGCACATTAAAACAGAATAAAACCAAGAGTATCATTAAAGCAACATCAAAATATTTAAAAGAATAAAATATACTTAAAAGTATTTAAAACATTTTAAAAAAAAGATTTAAAAAAGCTTTTGAAAACAGTCCAACAAAACCGCACAGCACCCTCAGCCTCTTCTTTAAAAAGCCTGCCTTAATAAAAAGGTTTTGGCCTGCTGCTGGAAGGACAACGGGGAGGGGGCCAATCTGGCCTTCCTGGGGAGGGAGTCTAGGGGCAGCCACTGTAAAGGTCCTCTCTCGTGTCTCCACCAACCATACTTGAGATGGTGGTGGAACTGAGAGGAGGACCTCTCCTGATGATCTCAGGGCCTGGGCCACTTCATAGATGGAGATATGGTCTGTCAGATAGACTGGACCTGAGCCATATAGGTCATAACCAGCTGGCTGGGATTTATTGCACTGGCTGGGGTTTATGGAAACTGTAGTACAAACCCAGTCTCAGTTCGGAAAGGACAAGAAAAGACAGGCTCTACAAGTGATATCGGAACTGGGTATCCCTGAGCATGGGAAAAGTTACTTTTTGAACTGCAGCACCCAGATCCTCCCAGCCAGCATGGCTGGTTGACACAATGGCTGAGGTGGTATTCTTAAAGTTGTAGTGCCCAAAAGGTAACTTTTCCCAAGCCCTGTAGTACATCCTTTGAAGCAAGGCTTGGCAGCTTAATGCCTTCCGGACATTTTGAACTACACTTTCCATAATCTCATTATTTGCCATCGTGGCTGTGGCTTATGGGGACTGTAGCATGTGAAAAGTACCTGGTTGCCTATCTCCACTTTAGAAAAATATGTTTGTGAGGCCAACATGTGCCTCTGAGGCTTTGTGTTTTTTGTTCTAATGCTGCAACCTGACAGATGCGGTCAGTTTGTATTCTTTCTCAAAGCGGATGCGGTTCTTGCGGCCGATTCCCATGCCAGAAATGATTCTGCTTTGCTCTGTCTGTTTACATATTTTCTTCCCAACATCATTGGTAAGTTTCTGTCATACAAAGGAAAAAAGCCTGAGCAAATCCATCCATTCTGTTCTTTTGCTGCCTGGTGACTTGAAAACATTTGCCTTTAACAAGTTCAGTGAGCAGGGAAAATTTGATCCACGAAGCTCCTTCCTTCCTCAGATTGGGGAGCATGGGGGAGACAGTGTGGTATATGGGTTAGAGCAGGGGTTGTCAAAGGGCATTTTTTGTGGTCCCTGCAAAACTGTTTTTGTTGCCCTCAGCCCTCCAGACCCCCATGGACCCCAGCCACAGGAATAATAATAATAATAATAATTTCCTCTAGGAGCAGCAGTTTACCTTTTAAATTGGTTCTAGGCCCCATCTAGCCTTGCTGATAATAAAAAAATCACTTGTTTTTCAAAACGAGAAACAGATTTCTAATCACTTCCAGTTTTTTGGTGCGAGGCATTTTGGGCAGTATATTTGGCCCCCTGCCGGTCCCAGGGGCTGAAAATCTCCCCCTGGATATGGAAGACCTGGTTTGAAATCCCTAATGAGCTCACTCGGTGACTTTGGACACATTTCTCATTCTCACTCAGCCTGACCTACCTGATAGGTTTGTGATCAGCCCAGACCATCACCAACCTGCTCAGGTCTTGCAGACTCAGAGCTATCACTTCCCTGATTGAATAAATCCACCTGTAATGTGGTCTCTAGGAGCTCTTTTTCTATTGCCTACCTTCTGCATTATTGTGCATTATTGTCTTTTCTAACAAGTCATGTCTTCCCATAATATGTCCAAAGTACGATAGCCTCCCTTTAGCCATTTTGGCTTCTAGGCAGAGTTCAGGCTTGATATGCTGTCAGAGTCTTCAGGGATATTCCAACTAGGCAGTAGGCAGAGCTTGGAAGAAGTTACCTTTTTGGACTGCAACTCCCAGAATTCCCTTTGCTGAGCTCCTCATAGTAGCTAGGGGGAAAGTGGGTTTACTATAGTTAGTTCTGAGCTGTCCTTGTTGCTGTGTAAAGTCTTTGGGTGTGGTTTGGTCTCAAATGGCAAATTAAGACCTGTTGGCTTTACAAAAGACCTGTTTGTGGCAGAGATGGAAATGGCTAATTCTGGTTTGTTGATTAACCCCCCCTGCATTGTAGTGTAGCAGACAGTATTTTGGACTCAAAGTGGGGATATCCAAACACAAATCTCCATTCTTCCATTTAGCATATTGGCTCATCATTTTCTGACCCACCTCGTAGGGTAAAACAGGGGACAGAGCAGGGAAAGTAATGTTTTCTGATGCTCTTGGTATTCCAGACTAGCCATATGCTATTAAATAACATTTTGATTTTTTTGCTTTTGCTTTTTGGAGTCAGCTGATTCTCACATGTCATGCTGCTCCCTTTCTAGAAGGAAACGCAGGCACATGTATGAACTGGCTTGTAAAGTAGGCCTGCCCAGGAGGAAGGAGGGGGAGAAATGGTCAGAAAAGTTTCTTTCTTAACCCCAAACTCCTCTTTGCAAGAGGCTCTGTTTTTGTAATGGTTTCATAAGAGCCATGCTTACTCATGAAGGAGAACTCCCAGCTTCTGTTGATTTCAGAAGTCTGGTCTTTTTTTCTTTCTTTTTTTCTGTCTCCCGATTTTAAAAACCCAAAGGTTTGGCTGAAAATGGCCATGGCATCAAAGCCTTTCAGACAGTGATTTTCTTTGGGTTTTTTTTCCGGGCTTTGAGGCTGTGTTCTGGAATAGTTTCTTTCTGACATTTCGCCTGCATCTGTGGCTGGCATCTTCAGAGAATGGTTGGGTAGGAGTGTGTGTGGAGTTTATATGCTGTGAACCCCTGTTGGGGAGAATATGTAAATTTGTGTAATTGAATGGTTAGTTTCTGGGTATAGAAATGCAAGAGAGGGTATAGACCCTCTCACAGCTGCAGGAGTTTACCGCATACCATGCAGCTGTGGGCAAGTGTACATAGGGACCACTAAATGCAGCGTGCAAACACGAATCAAGGAACATGAGAGACACTGCAGACTGGGCCAGCCAGAAAAATCAGCAGTAGCAGAACATGTTATAAACCAACCTGGACACAAAATGCTATTTAAAACCACAGAAATTCTGGACCAGGCCAACAACTATCATGTCAGAATGCACAGAGAAGCTATTGAAATATGCAGACACCTGGACAACTTCAACAGGAAAGAAGAAACCCTTAAAGTAAACAAAATCTGGCTCCCAATTTTGCAATATAATAGAATCAAAACTCAACACTTACAAAAGAATCCCACCCAGGGACAGGTGGATTTCCAGCAGATAATGGCCCATCAACCAACCCTCAACCAAACAGACACTAATGAGCTTTGCATTTCTATACCCAGAAACTAACCATTCACTCCCCAACAGGGGTTCACAGCATATAAACTCCACACACACTCCTACCCAACCATTCTCTGAAGATGCCAACCGCAGATGCAGGTGAAACATCAGAAAGAAACTATTCCAGAACACTGCCTCACAGCCTGGAAAATACCCAAGGAAAATCTATGGATGCCGGCCATGAAAACCTTCGACTTCACCTTTCAGACAGCATTTGAAGACAGCATGTCTTCAAAGTGGTCCATGAGAAGAAAACGTGGCAATGCATAGGGATTTGTTAACAAGTAAATTCCCCCCCCCTTTTTTTTTTTACACTGGCCACATTGCATAAAGAGCCAGTGTAATATCGTGGCTTGAACATTGGAGGTAGATCAAGGAGACCTGAGCTGCAGCCCCATAATTTACCTCCTGCCGGCTTATCGTTCAGTGGCTAGAGAGTGTATGTTTTGCAGGCAAAGTGTTCTGGGTTCCAGATAGGTCTCAGCTACACTGTTCTCTGCAAGCTTAGAGACATGTTTCTTCTTTGCAAGGGTGTTTGTTGACGGTAGGCGTTAGTTTTTACACCCTGGAATGCAGACCTGTCTGTGGGGCGGCATTCTTTTTTTCATGCTTGTTCTTGACTAGTCCCACCTTATGAAAATACCCTCGGGGCTTGCCTTTGCTTTACTGCTGTACTAAAACCAAGGAGACATTCTCTGAGGGAGGGGTGATGCGGTTCCTTTACATCTGGGTTTCGTCAGTCACCGCCCAGGTGTAGCAGGAAGTTACATTAAGCCTCTTCATATTCAAATTTCTTTGTCTTCATCTCCTCCATCCTGGAGCCACGAGGCCAGTTCTAACTTCCTGCTTCGCCCAGTAGGTAGCTGAGAAATCTCCTCCGTCTGGAATTTCTATCTCCACCTTTATTCTTTTTACTTTCTTGTTCCTTTACCTACCTTTTTCCTTCTCCAGGCATTGCTGCTTTTCAGCCCTTGCCTTTCTCCTTTTGAATTTCCCGCCTATTTAAAAAAAAAAAAAAAAACCTCTCCTCTCTCCGCGCGGCTGCTCAGTCGGCTCCAGCCTGCTCCTCCTCTCTCTCTTCCCCCCTCCCACCTCTCTCCTTACTGTTTTCTTTTCTCCGAGGCCATGCAGGCCCAGGAGATTCCCCAGCAGGCGGGGAAGGACTCCGGAGTGGCCGGGGATGCGATTCTCGACCGCGGCCACTCCGAGGACGCGGAGAGCGCTGCTGAGGGAGCCGCGGTCGCCATTGCTGCCGCTGCCGGCTCCCATGTGGGCGTCCCTCAGAGGGACGCGGCCCGGAAGGCACACCAGGCCATCGTGACTGGGAAAGCCTCCGATGGCCAAGCAGCAGCCAAGCCACGGAAGAGGCCAGCACAGCCCAGGAAGAAGCTGGCCTCCGATGCCTCCAGCGGGACCGCGATGGAACCTCCGGCCCTATGGAGTGCTTGGCACGCGCCAGGTGCCTGCTGCCAGGACTGGCCAGGGGCAGGAGCCCCTAGGAAGGTACAAGGGGCCCTTGGGGGGAGCGGGGACGAACTGCCCCTTCCCCCACGCATCGTGCCCTCCCTGCTTTTGGGGACGGCACGTATTCTACCCCCCTGGAGGCCAAACGGAGCGCAGGAGGGGGAAGGGGAGAGCGAGGACTCGCGCTCCCATGCGGAGCCCTCACCATCCACCGGGCCCCAAGCAACCGCCGCAGCTGCCTCGGGGGAGGGGGGCACACCGCATGGGGAACCCCATTCGCTGTCTGACCCCACTCCAGGAAGCAGCCAGGCCCTACCCCAACCGAGCCAACCACCACAAAGCCTGGGCATGGAGGAGCAGGCCTTACAGGCCCCAACTCCTCAAGCACCCCCCCCACAGGCCCTGGCCTCCCAACCTCCACTCCTCCCGACCTTGCCTGCCCAGGTGCCACCCCAGCAACACCAGCTGCCCTTGGTGCTCCAACCAATGCCTCAGCAGGCAGTACCTATCCAGGCGCAGCAACCGTTGGTTTACCAGGCCCTGCCGCCACAGGGGCCGGCGAACCAGACCCTGGGCTTGGGTAACCAAAATCAGGTTTTCCTCCCACCAGTGGTCCAGCCTCAGTCTTTTCCTGTGGGCTCCAAATCCCTTGCGTCACTTGTCCCTGACAGTGTGCTCCCCAGCCCCGTAGGCTCGCATCGGAGGTGACCAGGATCGCCTGGGGTACTGTGAACGGAGAACCCTTGCTGACTGTCTTCATCTGAGACCACCAGGCCAGCGAATCCTTCACATGCTGTGGGAGGAGAAGGAGAGGGGACTTCCTCAATGCGATCTCCTTTTGGTAAGGCATCAGGAAGTTCTGCAGGGGTCTGGAGTGGAACCTTGCCCAAGGCACAACCCCAAAGGCTGATATCATAAGGCCGAGGAGTCTGGCTAGTAGGGACAGTGGTACCTTCCTTAGTAAACGAACGGTGCGAACTTCCCGTAGGAGGACCTCCTGTCGCTCCTTGGACAGGGTGATCTTGGAACGTTGTGTGTCTATTTCCACACCCAGGTGGACGATGGTGCGGGCAGGAGACAGGCTGCTCTTTTTGAAGTTCACCAGAAAACCATGGGCCTGCAGGTAGTGAATTGTGGTCTGCAGGTCTCTCCCTGCTTTGTTCAGAGAGGACGCACGCAGTAAGATGTCATCCAAATATGGGTACAGGTGGATTCCCTGTGCCCTCAGGTTGGCGATTAGGGTGACCAGGACCTTGGTGAAGACCCTTGGTGCTGAGGCCAGACCAAATGGAAGGGCCCTGAACTGGAAGTGTTGATCCCCGAATGCAAAGCGGAGGTATTGTCTGCTGTCCTCGTGGATCATGATGTGCATATACGCATCGGAGAGATCGAGTGAGGCTAGAAAGTCTCCTGGTTGGAGCGCCTCCCTTATGGATGTAAGCGTCTCCATCCGGAACTTTCTGTATGTGATGTGTCTGTTGGTGTATTTTAGGTCCAGGATGGACCTCTGGCTGCCATCCTTCTTTGGTACTGTGAAGAAGAAGGAGTACACGCCTAAGAAGCGCTGAGAGGGTGGTACCTCTTCTATGGCTGCTATGTGTCTTAGGTGAGATATGGCTGTCGTCAGGTCTCTCGCCTTCTTTGGGTCTTTGGGTATTGGGGCTGGGAGAAATCTGCCCCTTGGCCTTGAGTCGAACTCGATTTTGTACCCGTGGGTGATTGTTGAGACGACCCACCTGTCCGTTGTCGAGTTCGACCAAAGCTGCAGGAACAGACTGAGGCGGCCGCCCACTGGGGGCGACCCCGAGTCAGGATTGTTGTCGCGAGCCTCCACGCTGGGCGTTGGAGCCTCCCCTTCTGCTGTTGTTGGGCTGCGGTCCAGTGTTCTGTCTGATGACGTAGTTTGGCTTAACCCATGGTGGGCGAAAGGAGTTGTAGTTTCGCTGCTTCCCGAATCCCCGAAAGGAACGAAAGGGACGAGAAGTCTGAAAGGGTCGTCTGCCGCTCTTCTTGTCTGGCTTCTTGAGTGTGGAGGGCATGGCCAACTTTTTGTCCTTTGTCTCGACTAGGATACCTTTTAGGGCCTCTTCCCCAAACAGTTTAAGGCCCTTAAAGGCCGCTGAGGCCAATGCTGCCCTGGTAGGAGTATCCACCTGCCAGTGCTTTAGCCAGACTGATCTCCTGGCCAGCGTGAGGGCCCCGATCGCACGGGCGGAAAAAATCATGGCGTCCTGTGCCGCGTCGGCTATGAAGAAGAAGGTACGCAGGAATCTAAGCAGAGACTTGTGCAGCACGTTTGGATCGAGCTCCTGGATCTCCATGAGCTCTTGCAGCCACACTATCGCCGCTCTGGAAAAAAGCGATATTGCCAGCGTGGATCTGACCCCGCATGCCGCGGAGTCGTGGGCCTTCTTGATGGCTGCGTCGGTTCTTTTTTCGTCTGGGTCCCGGAGAGAGCCCTCTCCTTCCTTAGGAGCCAGACAATTGGAGACGAGGGACGCGACAGGATTGTCGACCACTGGGGGCTTTAGGAGGTCCAGAAAGCGTTGAGTGGTGTTGTAATATTTCTGAGCCACAGTGGTGCCCCGCCTTCCCATTGAGGGTTTTTCCCATTCGTCAGTTACCAGGGACCAGAAGGCCTCTGGGAAGGGAAGCTCCGGCTTCTTTGGGCGTGAGGTGCGCATCACTGCAGCGACCTTCTCGTTGGACGACGATGTCGATGGAGCTTGGTCTGTGTCTGTAGGAGTAATTTCTAGTGTTGCCATCACCCTAGTAAGGAGGGGAACATACCACTCTCCTTGGAAAAGGCGATCCGATTGGTCCTGGTCTGCAAACTCGGAATCAGAGATTTCTCCTTCTTCCTTGTCGGTTAGGATTACATCGTCGTGGGTCCCAGACGCCCTGACGACGTCGGTGAGGGCGCGCTCCTCATCCGAGGGAGGTAGGGACTCTGCAGAAGAGTGGGTGGAGGGAGGATCCTTCCTCTTCTTGGCCAGGACATCTGTGCCTCTTAATGGGTCCCTAGGGCCCTTGGACGCGGACTTAGCTTTTGCCTTGCCCGGTCCTGCTGGCTGCTGGGACTGCGCGTTGTTCGCCTGGTCCTTAGGGGGAACCCCCGAGGTTGAGGCGCTCGTGCCAGGCTCTTCTGACGAATCCTCGTCTGAGAGCAATGCCTTTGAGAGTAGCTGTAGGGCTGCCTTAATGGCGCCCTTACGCTTTCTACGACCCCCCCGCTGTGTGGGTCTAGCTCCCCTGGCCTTGGGTGGGTGAGCGGCCAACCCCTCGATGTCGGACTCTTCCCCGCTAGAGTGATCGTAAAACACTGGGATGCCATGGTGGTTTTGGCTGGTATGGCCCGTGGGTGCCTGGAGAGGCGGGGCCTGAAGGGCTCCAAATCCCTTGCGTCACCTTCACGGTAAGTAACCAATGTGGCAATTTCCCCCATCTTTGGATGAGCGTTCTTTAGCAATCTGTGTTGTCAGAAGACTCCAGGCTTAGTTCATGGGAAATGGGTGTCAGATTGTTGTTTTAATTAAAACTCTGCTTCCCAATGTTTTGAGTGAGTTTAGGAAAGATGTGGGGATTTTTGGTCCTCTGAATATTGTTGACCTGAGCTCTCAGCATCCATTGCCTGTGCTAGAAAGAGCTGCTGGGAGTTAAAGTCTAAGGTCTGGAGGGGGTATATGATTCCCATCCACTGGTTTTGGAATTTGGGGGGTTAGGAATTTTTTATTGGAATAAGACCATTCTACTGAAAAATACACCCGACCGCAAAAGGCCATAACAATAACACAAAAATAATATTAATTGTTTTCCTCTTTTCTTACTAATACAAAAAATAAAACTATTTATCCTAACACTAATACATTTTTCCTCTTAATCTAAACACACTATAATCACATTATATTTACATAATACAATTATACTTATTTGGAAAAGAAAATAATAATAATAAAAGATTAATTAAAAATAATACAAAGTTATGCAAAAATACACTAATAATAATAAAATATTTATTTATTTAAAATATCCTTTTAAGTTCTTGCTGGGGTTGTCTCACTAAACCACGGCCAAAACTTTTTCCAACGATGGTTTGGCAATTTCTTTTTCACTCAGAGCTAAATTTTCAATTACGTTCTTCACATAATAAGCAGTGCCTTTTACATCCTGCAGATTTTGACTTTTCAGCTCCCTTTGTCTTTGGAAAACTAACCCTAACATCACATAGAGGTTGACCAGGTGCACTGTGGACCAGGGCACTTTCCAAAAACTCTCAGCCATGGAGGTTGTTGTTATTGTTGGTCTGTGCCTTCAAGTTGACTCTGACTTGTGGCAACCCAGTGTTAGGGTTTTCTTGGCAAGATTGATTCAAAGGGGTTTTGCCATTACCTTCCTCTAATGCTGAGAGTGTGTGACTTGCTCAATGTTGCCCAGTGGGTTTCTATATCTAAGTGGGGATTTGAACTTTGGTCCGCAGAGTCCTAGTTCGAGACTCAAACCACTACACATGCTGGCTGCACTTCTGGTGACCCTGCCTTTGAGTTTTCTTGGCAAGATTTCTTCAGAGAAGGCTTGCCCTTGCCTTCTGCTAAGGCTGAGAGAATATGACTTACCTAAAATCACCTAGTGAGTTTCCATGGCTGAGTAGAGTTCAAACGGTCTCCTGGAGTCCTAGGTCTTTATCACACTATACTGTGATAGTGCTGTTATTCTACTGTAACTGCAATGGCTGCAGCCTTTGGAATTCTGGGGTTTGTAGTTTAGTGAGGCCTAAGAGTTCTCTGGCTGAGAATTCTAAATACGGTCTCCCTAAACTACAAATCCCAGGATTCCACAGGAGGCAGCCAGAGCAGTTAAACTGGAATAATAGTGTTATAACAGTGTAGTGTGATAACCCAACATTCAAACTGCAACACCCCCCCCCATGCTGGTTCTTGGAGCTGTTACTAAAAGCTAAAATATAACGCAGACAAATTACCATTTTTCAAATTCAAACATCAAGGTATGAGATGCTTTAGGATGGGGTAGGCAACTTGCATCTAATTTCAAAATCTCTTTGCGAGCAGTCTGTTTAGATCTTGGAGACGAGTGAATTATTCTTCTTTAACAGCCTGCAGGCTTGGTAGGGAGGAAGTACTGCCCCCTCTCCCCTGTGACTCTGGTATCAGGGATGGCAACTCCACTCTGGACTTTAGTTCAAACTTCCAAGGAACTGTCCATGGTTCTGAACCTTATCTCCCAAATAGGTTCAGCCCTGTGGGTAGTGACTTTAAAGGTTGGTCTGAAACCGAGAGCAGAGGCACTGTCTACTGATGTTTGATCCACTGCCATCCAAAGGAGGTTGACCCCATCTCTATTCCAGTATCTCCCATTCTCAGGATTTTTCAGAGGGGCAGGTCCCTGGCTGATTGTTTGTCTCTTTGTTACTGACAACAACTGTTAGTAGAAGTTGCATCTTGGAGAGCCATGAAACCACTGGGTCTTGGGAGAAGGAATTTTATCATAGGGCTGAGCGTTTTCTTTTTTCAAAATCAGTGTCTTCTAAAATTGTGCTTGTTTCAACAATGTCTTAATTGTGTGTTTGGCTGCTGTTATAACATAATAAACTTGTGTATATTTTTACGTATTTTTTTTGGAAAAATATTTATTTTTAGTTTCTTTGGGAGTTATCTTGAGTCCTGGTTCTGAGATAAAGGGACAATATAAATCAAATCAAACCAGATAGATTGTGACTTGTGGTTGATATGACAGTAACAGTTGAAACAACAGTGAAGTATACATTCCAAAAGGATGGGTGTGTCTACATAATGATAATTCATAATTCCTTGAGCTGACCATCAGTTTTCCTTAAAATATGAAAGCTAATGGCCTTATTTCTTATTAACAAAGGGAAAAGTGAATGCCCCGTTGCGAAACAACTATGAAAGGTGTAGTGAATGAGGATCATTGGAGCAAGAGATTAGATAAAAAGTCAGTACACTGCCAAATTTGTGACTGGTGATGGGAAATGAACTTTGACTGCTTAGCTCATCTTTCCTGTCTGTTTGTGATATGACAGCCAGTGTTCTGCAACAGCAGAACAGCCAGCAACTTGCCTCTTTGGCCCTACCGAGTGAGGATGAGGGCAGTTTAAATAAAGCAATATAATATAATAACTTAAATAATTGGTTCTTAACCTGTGGTCCAGGCACCCCCAGGGGGCTGTGATGTTCTCACAGGGGGTCCATGAAGGCTTGAAGGCTGCTTGGCCCACCTCCTGCCTACAGTGGAGTGGCCACGTGACAGGAGCCAAGGCAAAGGCTGACTGGATGGCTTGGCCTGCACATTGCCATTCAATCTGCTCCAGCCACAAACTTGCAGGAAGAAGCAGGAGAAAAGTCTTTCTTCCCCCTTCAGTGCCTCTTGAGGGAAGTATTAATGGGTGGTGTAATTGTATTATTATTACTGTTGTTGTTGTTGTTGTTATTGTTATTTATTACTATTATTATTAGGGTTTTAAATGTTGGTTTAAGTCATGGGAGTCCATAGCAACAAAAGAAATTTAAAGGGTGCCCCTGGTTAAAAAAAAAAAGGTTAAGAGCCACTGACTTAAATAATTTTGTGTTTCTGGAGGCTTCAGCTTTAAATGTGCTCCTCCCCCTGTGTTCATTTGCTGTTTGTCTCTTTTTCCCTTCCTTCCTTCCTTCTTTCCTTCCTTCCTTCCTGAAAATTTTGTCTGGGAACATATTTTAATTTTCTGTTTGATCCTCTTGCAGAGCCACGGCCGTGCCACAAACAGCCATGCTGGGTTTCCACTTTGTCTGCTCCAGCTGGAGGTAAGCTCGGCATGGAGTAGATCATGGCATCTCCTGCCAGGATGAGCAAAGCACGGCTTTTCCGCCTTTCAGTGGTGGTGGGCTCCCTCTTCATGATCCTGCTGATCATCGTGTATTGGGACAATGTGGGCACGGCTCACTTCTACCTCCACACCACTCTTTCAAGGCCTCACGGGGTGCTGCCCACTGTCGTGCAAGGGGACAGGCAGGATTCTTTTGCAGAGGTGGATGAATTTTTGGAGAAACTCTTGAACTCTGACCTGAAACGGAGCCTAGTCAAGCTCGGTCGAAGGACGGAGCAGCCCCTTTCGCATGCTTCCAGCCGGCCTGGTACGGGCAACTTGGAGGAGAATGTCAGAGGCTATGACTGGTCCACTCGGGATGCCAGTCTGATCCTGGACCAAGAGAAGTTGCAGGCCGAGAGGCGGAGGACCTTGAGGGAGTTCTGTGCCAATTCCAGCTTCACCTTCCCGACCAAGGAACGGTCCTTTGACGACATCCCCAACTATGAGCTCAACCACCTCATTGTGGATGACCGCCATGGCATCATTTACTGCTACGTCCCCAAAGTGGCCTGCACCAATTGGAAGCGGGTGATGATTGTGCTGAGCGAGAGCTTGATGGACCAAGGTATCCCTTATGTCGACCCCTTGGACATTCCCCGCGAGCACGTCCACAACACCAGCACCCACTTCACCTTCAACAAGTTTTGGCGCCGTTATGGCAAATTCTCCCGACACCTCATGAAGATCAAGCTGAAGAAATACACCAAGTTCCTCTTTGTCCGTGACCCCTTCGTCCGGCTCATCTCGGCCTTCCGCAGCAAATTTGAGCTGGAGAATGAGGAGTTCTACCGACGTTTTGCTGTCCCCATGCTGAAACTTTACTCGAACTACACCAGCCTCCCAACCTCGGTGAGCGAGGCCTTTGAGGCGGGCCTCCGGGTCTCCTTCTCAGATTTCATCCAGTACTTGCTGGACCCTCGGACGGAGAAGATGGCCCCTTTCAATGAACACTGGAGGCAGGTCTACCGCCTGTGTCACCCCTGCCAGATAGAGTACGACTTTATCGGCAAGTTGGAGACATTGGATGAAGACGCAGCCCACCTCCTGCAGCTCCTCAAGGTGGACCATCTTCTCCGTTTCCCTCCCAGCTACCGAAACAGGACAGCCAGCAGCTGGGAGGAAGACTGGTTTGCCAAAATCCCCATGGCGTGGAGACAACAGCTGTACAAGCTGTACGAAGCTGACTTTGTCCTCTTTGGTTACCCCAAGCCAGAAAACTTGCTTAAAAACTGAACAAAATGGAGTTTAGGGAGGGAGGAGGGAGGGAAAGAAGAGAGCATTTAAAATGCCAAAAGAGCCCCTTTATTTTTATTTTATTTTTTATTTTTACACACGAGACTCCTGCTGATGGTGTCACACTCAAGCATCCTTTTTTCTACTGTGTTTGCCACCTGGTTGCTTGAGTTCCAGATCCTTGAATCTTCCTTTCAGGGGTGTTGTCCCTCTTCCTCTCAGGCTGTTCTGTTTTGTCTCGGCCTACCCCACTTCATTTTGCTGTTAGGAGAAAGGTTGGTCCATTCTACCAGCCGTATTCCTTTTTGGATGCTTTTTATGAAGTGTGTTTTTTTAAAGAAAAAAATGGAAAGAAAAGAATAAAGAATTAATATATTGAAATATTTAATATGAATCCTGCTGTGGAAAATGGGAGAGTAAAAGGGTTCACAGTTATTTAATAGATCCACTACTGGCCTATGATCTGACCCCATCAGTGGTTCGCTTTATTGCAGCCCAGGGGTGGGACTTATGTGGCTTTCCGGACTGCAAGTCCCAGCAGTTCTAGCTATCATTGCCAATGGTGAGGATTGCTGGGAGCTGCAGCCCAACAACACCTGGAGGTTTTATAGAATCATAAAATCATAGAGTTGGAAGAGACCACAAGGCCCCATCCAGTCCAACCTCCTGCCTTGCAGGAATACACAATCAAAGCACTCCTGACAGATGACCATCCAGCTTCTGTTTAAAGACCTCCAAAGAAAGAGACTCCACCACACTCCGAGACAGTGTATTCCACTGCTGAACAGCTCTTACTGTCAGGAAGTTCTTCCTAATGTTTAGGTAGAATCTCTTTTCCTGTAGTTTGAGTTCATTGCTCCGTGTCCTAGTCTCTAGAGCAGCAGAAAACAAGCTTGCTCCATCCTCAATATGACATCCCTTCAAATATTTAAACATGGCTAACATGTCCTGTTAACCTTCTCTTCTCCAGGCTAAATATACCCACCTACCCAAGCTGCTCCTCATAAGGCATGGCTTCCAGACCTTTAATCATTTTGGTCACCCTCCTCTGGACACATTACAGAATGTCAATATCTTTCTTGAATTGTGGTGCCCAGAACTGAACATAGTATTCCAGGTGAGGTCTGACCAAAGCAGAATAGTGTGACACTGTTACTTCCCTTGATCTAGACACTATACTCCTATTGATGCATTTACTTTTTTAGCTGCCGTGTCACGCTGCTGTCTCATGTTTAGCTTGTGGTCCACTAAGAATCCTGGATCCATTTCACAGGTACTGCCATCAGGCTAGGTGTTACCCATCCTATAGGTTCATGCAATTCCTGCTCAGATGGCAAAAGAGGGAGGGGCTTGCTGTTATTGTTGTAGTCAGTGAGCCATACATGCTAACTAATGTTTTGATCTACAGCTCCCAGAGTCCCTTGCCATTGGGCTATGCTGATGGGAGCTCTAGGCCAAAACATTTGGAGGGTAAAAGATTTCTCATCCCTGTTCTAAATTCTGGCAAGTGGGGTGTTTTTCCATCACACTGCAACTCCCTCTCCCTGCTTGTCAAAGAACAAATATGTTTCATCTTTTGTTGATAGAGAGCAAACTAAGAATTCCAAGATGCCTCTTTAAAATCGAATCCAGGCAACACATATGGTGTGTGATCCATTCTCTGGCTCAGCTGTGTTGTCTATGTGCATCTTTCCTTCCCCAAATGATTATGTACTGACAACAGCACTTCACAGCACATTACATGATCCATGACAGTTCTTGCCTGTCCAAATCTCAGCATTGGTTGGAGAGGTTTGGGGAGGATGTGGTTAAGGGATCTTTGTTCCTTCAGGCATCAACTTTGCATGTTTATCATTGTTGTTTGATGAGTTTTGTTGGGCCTCAGCTATTAATTCTTGGCTGACATAGGTAAGAAAGAGACGAACAGCCTCATTGGGCTAGTCTGTCTAATCTAGTATCCTGTCTCTGGTAAAGATCAAATGGAGGTGCTCAAGGAAGCTTCAACAAACTAGTCCACCAGAGGAGAAGTATGGGAAGGGAGGACCAGCCTTGATTTTGGAAAATCCACAGATTCAATGTTTGTTTTCAAGTCCTAGTTTTAAAGGTCCAGGATCCCTTAAGGCACTGTCTGTCTCTCGCAGCTGTGCCTTTCCAGATGTTGCTCCCCTGATCCCTCACAGCTGGTTATAGTGGCTAGAGCTGATGGGAGTTGGAGTCCAAGCAAATCTAAAAGGATTCAGTTGTCCTGTTGTTGCTGACCACTAGATGTGGGGATAAGAACTTTCTGGTGATTCTGTTGTCCATTAAGTTAATGGCCCCAACCAAAGAGATCTTTTCAGTAGCTTCAAAGTTGTGGAATTAGGATTTGTTTGCCTGTTTAGGTTGGGCTACAGCCTTCCCTCTTTCATGTAGGCCCTCATAAGTCATGTTTTTACTGGTGGTTGTTATTAATATCTCTATATATAATTCTTTTGGGTATGTTGCCTTTCCCAGTGTGCTGATTGGCTGCTCAGGAAACACACCCAATCCACACTCAACCAATCACCACCCACATGCAAATTCCCTCTCCCCCTCACAATGCACTCTTGTCATTCAATCTGTGGCCCAGATTGGCACTCAGACTGTCAACTGGTGGTGGTGATGGGCCACCTGCAACAGGACCCTGGCAGTCAACTGGTAGTGGCGGCAGCAGCGACAGCAGCAGGGCAACGGAGTGAGTCACCCTCAGCAATTTGGGGAAAAGTGTGGAACGCTGAGAAGGAGGAGGAGGAATTTAAATCCACATGCCTACCTTACAGGGTTGTTGTGAGGTCTATCAAGCATTTTTATGGGAGTTTTTAACGGCGTATGGTATGCTGAGTCCAGCTAGTTGGCTGATATTCTGCATCACAGTCAATGGTGTGTAACTACACATCCATAAATAAATTGCAGAAATGCAGTGAAACCTTGTTAGTGAATTGCAGAGATGTGTATCACACACATCTGATGCACACTGCCCACTCTTGTGCTCTGGCACCTCCTAGCTGGTGTCCAGATGTGCATTGAGAAGTGGCCCAATGCACACCAGTCACTTCATTGGCTCCTATTGTGCACAGATGCCAATATGCTGTAACGTCACAGCAGCCCCGAGGTGAATACGGACATTGCAGAATTGCTCAGTTCTCCCTGCCAGTATGTAAGGCCAGTAACAAAGATGCAAGTCCCCAACAGAATGCCCGCTGTTATTAACTTTATTTATACCTTGCTTTTTCTCCAGGACTGGAACTCAGGGCAGCTTAGAAATTGACATCATTACAATATAATTATAAACATGCAGAAAAGCAGCATTAAAAAAAGAATTACACTATTAACCACATTAAAGCAATTGAAAACAATTTTAAGAAGATTTTTTTAAAAAGTCAACAGTACAGTTTACAACAGTACAGCAACCTCTAACAGCCCTTTTCTTAACAGCCTTCTGTTCTAGAAGCCTGTCTGAATAAAAAAGTATTTGCCTGCTGATGGCAGGGCAGCAAGTAGGGGCCATTTTCTTTTCCCTAGGGAGGGAGTTCCAAAGTCTAGGGGCAGCCACCAAGAAGGCCTTCTCTTGTGTTCCTACCAACCGTACCTGTGAAGGTGGGGGGAATGAAAGAAGGGCCTTTCCTGAGGATCTCAGTGTCTGAGCAAATACAGTCTGTCAGATATACTGGACTTAAGTTGTACAGGGCTTTATAGGTTATAACCAGCACTTTGCATTATGCCTGGAAATAGACCAACAGCCAGTGGAGCTGTTGTAACAGGGGAGTTGTGTGATCCCAATAACCAGATAACACTCTAAACACCAGTTTTATTTATTATTTTGAAAGAATTTTGCATTTTGAAATGTTTCTGTTTGTGGAGACCACCAAAAAATACCAGGTGCTGTAGACTATATTTCAGAGGAAGGAACTGGCAAAGCCACCTCAGAGTGTTCCTTGCCTAAGAAACCCTATGGCATTTATGGGGTTGCCATAAGTTGACAGGTGACTTGAAGGAACACACACACACCAGAGTTAGGCAACATGACTAGGCTAGCTAATGCTGCTGAGATGCAGCACAACAACATCTTTTTCTGCATGGCAGAATGGGGTTGGACTGGATGGCCCTCGTGGTCTCTTCCAGCTCTACAATTCTATGATTCTATCTGGAAAGCTGCATTTTGCCTGGTCCTAGTATAAGCTCCCTGATGGGGATGCTTTAGCTGGAGACCCTGCACTGAGCAGGGGGTTGGACTTGATGGCCATGGGGCACCTTCCAACTCTATGATTCTATGATTTTAAAAAAATCACATTGGTTTCCAATCAACCAGCCAAAAAATGAGCAACCAGAACCAAAATACACAGCACCATGGTTCCAAAGATAAATAAAATATATGTCTCTCCCACTTTGTGTTTTTTCATTAGACAATATGCAAAGCAACACAGAGCAAAGAGATAGTAGTTACATTTTAGTTCCTAAAGATCCCCTGGAAAATAGAAGTTATCGTAAGTCTTTGACAAGACCACGGAGAGGAAGTTGTATGAACTTCTCTCAGAAGAAGAATGTTCCAAAGCAGTGGGGCTGCTACCAAAAAAACCCTGCCGAGACCAAGCTGGTGCCTTCTTAAGAAGGGATCTGGGGACAGGTTGCTGTCAGAATGTTTGATGTGCTGCAGAAGGGTGGCTTGTATGGAAAGACATGTTCCTTAAATCCCAAACTGCTGTGGCCTTACAAGGGGATTGCTAGTGCTTTGAATTAGGCTTGGAAGCAACCTGTAAGATACAGGACTGGTCCAGATCTGATCACCTTCAGCCTCAGTGGTAAGACCTTGAATCTCTGGATGAAGTTGAGTTCCAGATATTTCTGAATTAGCTAAGTAAGCTATAATGTTGGGCCATGGATATGGATGAGGCTACTAAATGCACAGAAGTGGTAGCAATTTGACTAAATTTCAAATTTTACATAATGTGTATGGAGAGGGATGATGAGGGCCAGTGTAGCATAGTAGTTTGAGCATTAGACTACAACTGTAGAGGCCATGTTTTGACTGTAGAGACCTTGCCATGGAAGTCACACACTCTCTGGGCAAGTCACACACTCTCAGCCTCTCTCAATGGGGAGGGATGAGTTAATTCTGTGGAGCCTCCGTAGTGTTGCCAAGTTTTCAAAATAGCAATAAGGGACAGTTGAAATTCATAACATCTGGGTCTGACAGGAAGCAACGAATAACAAGTTTGTGTCCCACCTAAATACCAATTGAAAGTATTGCTTTCTGTTAATTTAGCCATGGGCTTCTCTGTATATTTAACATTGTGTACATTCACAAATTACACGATGATGCATACATTTCTGCCTTTATGAAGGGCTCATACCACGTAATACGGTATTCTGTGGGGGATCTTGTTCAGCTTTCCAACCCTCAAATAGCGAATATCCCTTATAATAAGGGACACGTTGTTGTTGTTGTGTGACTTCAAATCTTTTCCAACTTCTGGTGAACCTATTGCAGGGTTTTCTTGGCAGGATTTGTTCAGAGGGGGTTTGCCTTTGCCTTCCTCTGAGGCTGAGAGAGTGTGACTTGCCCAAGGCCACCCAGTGGGTTTCCATGGCTGCACGAGGATTTGAACCCTGGTCTCCAGAATTATAATCCAAAGCTCAAGCCACTACACCACACTGGCTCTCTGCCAGCCCCATAAAGGACTCTTTCTGCCCCCAAATAAAGGGCATCCTTTATAACACCTGACAACTCTAGGCCTCTTAACCTGGCACAGCCTGGGGCTGCATTCTCATTCCAGTTGGAGCAGTAGTAGGAGCAGAGCTTTGAGAAGGGGTAATTAGATTAGATTATAATTCCCAGAATTCCCCCTAGCTACAGGCATTTTGGGAGATGTAGTTCAAAAACTATTATTTTTAGGCTCTTGAGTAGAAACCATGACAGGGCTGGTGTTTTGTTACCTGAAGCAGAACACAAAATGACACCACCCATTCAAGAGGCAATACTATCCAGGGCCGGGACCATTATTTTGGCACCCAAGGCAGAAAACCCCACCAGTACTTCTCACCCTGGAAATAAAAATTACGATAAATTAACTGCCTAATAGTTTGTTGCCTTTTCATGACACCAGCTGCTTGAGGCAGGCACATCACTCCCTCTGAGGGTAAGTAGTTGGATATGAATCAATAGATGAATTTAAATGTGATCAAATGCAATTTGTCATTTATTTTGTTTTCTTTTTTTTTAAGCGGAGGGTTGAGCCTTTCTGTGGAGCCAGGAAAAATAAGCGCTGAGTGCCAACCTAGCTCTTCTTGAACCAGAAATATAAATGCCTTTCAAGGCATATGAGTTCAGAAGCCAGGAAAACAAGGCAGGAATGTCCCAACTGGAGCAAAGTGGTTTGCTAAAATGGGCAAAGGAAGGGAAATGTGGAAATTCTAAGCTTCCCCCCCCCCTTCATTGGGCTGCACATGGAATTGAACAGACAGTGTAGGCAGCGTTGGCTGCAGCTGATGGGAGCTAGGAGTCTAATACTATGGGGTGGGTGGTAGCAAAGCTTCCCCAATTTTGCTGTAAATTTGGGTTGGGGAAGGCTTGTGGCTATGGTGAGAGTCATCATCTCTTAAGAAGAATGAAGAGGGGGAATCATCCTTGTCAGAGATGGAACTGCAAAAAGTGTAGAAGCTCTGGAAAGCCGTCTTTAGTTGTGGTTCTCTGTGAAATTTCAGCAGCAAGCCACACCAGTGATTTTCATTTTATTTAATCATGGGAATTTGGGGTCCACAAAGTGTGGGTGGGTGCAGGCTGCATGTGGCCCACCAGCTGCACTTTCCCCACCCCAGGGTAAAACCTGAAAACTTAGAGCCCCCTCCTCTTCTGGTCACATAACTCTTTTGTGCAGCTGAAGAAGCCAGGTAGCGAGCCTTCCTGCCATTTGGATGCATTCATTCTTTAGCAGAGAAGGAGGCTATTTTTTTAAAAAAGTCATCTATTGCCCTTGTTCCAGCCAAGGATGGACAAACTGGTTCTGGGGTGTGAGCCAAGGCAGCTTGTTCCCCATTCCCTTTAATGGCTTCCTTTCACTCTGTGTGTGCTTGGAGTGGGCAATAGAGTCAAGTTTGGGAACATAACAAAAAACAAGCAAACAGATTTATAGCCATGGAAGTCCCCAAATGTAGCGGGTTGCTTGCCACTTCTGCAGGAATGCAGGGGGAATGGAAGAAATTCTTGTCTGGAAGAGAGTTTTGTTTTGCTTGGATGTTATTTGGGATGGAAAAACAGGAGGGTTTTTGTGTGTGTAGGGGGGGGGCAGCACTCAGCCAGCAAAACCAGCATGACGCAAGTGGGAATGTACTGCTCAGCCAAGCCAGCAGTCATTGAGGGATGAGCACAAGACTGGAAAAACAGTTAAAGAGTGTGTGTGTATATTGGGGATAGTGGCAGGAATTTTCATGCAGTGCCAGTCTCCAAGCCTTAAAAAAAAAAACACCACAAAAATCAATTAGGACTCATATGTCTGGATGTTTGCTGGCATCCTTTACTTTGCCCCCTGTCCCTTCCAGCTAAGAGGGGGAAAAAGAATCTCTGAGCATGCATGAAATGCTTTTCTTTCATGACTAATTGGAGCCATCTCTCAGCCTTTTGGAATTGTAGTAGTCTAAAAGAACAGAATATTGTTGGTGTCTTACCCACGTGTGAGTTCTCTTATGAATGCAATTGTACTCTTGGCTGATGCACAACGTCCATCTTCCACTGAATGTTAGAAAAGTGGAGTGATGCTTGTAGTGTCATTGAACGCTATTGCACATTGTGTGCTGTGCATTGCATATTGATTGCATTGTTGCACATTGCATATCAATGTCCAATGCACATTTGGTTATGCAGTGTTACAGTTCTTTAACAAGATGTTGTAGCACAACTGAAGGGTACCTCTGTGACCATAGAATTACTCTAATGTAATACAACTTCCCACCTAACAGGAGAACTGGCTCTATCCAGCCATGCTCTTCTCTGGGATACTCCATCCCTGTCTGTTCTGCAAACTGAAAACTGTAATGTGTGTGGCCAAGCAACGTCAGAGTGTGATCAAGATGGCTAATTTTATCAGTGAGGAAGAATGGAGAAGTTAGGAGAGGCTGAAGCAGTTTGGTTTTGTGTGAGTCTACTGGGAAAAGCAAGATTCTGCCCCCCCATTCCTCTCCTCCCCTGCTGGATTAACTGAATGCCAACTACTTTTGCATGTGATTTGCAGCAGTGGAAATAAGCTGAGAACAAAGGGGCTAAGTGGGAGGAAGAGAGAGAAACCGGGACATTTTATAAGCAGCTAAAAAGTGAAACAATAGTAGATAATCTGGACTGCCCTTTTCAAATCAGGACAGTTGGGGGGTATGGCAAATTGGCTCATATCCTTTAGTGGGTTTTGGAGAGCATTTGGGAACAAAAAAGGGTCCTGGAGAATGTGTGTGTGCGTGTGCATGCGCCCATGCGTGCTCGCCTGCCTGCCTGCCTTCAAGTCTCCTGTTGACTTATGGTGACCCCATGAATTCCATAGAGTTTTCTCAGGCAAGGAATGTTCAGAGGTGGTTTTACCAGTTCCTTCCTCTGAAATAGACCCTCCAACACCTGATATTCATTGGCACTCTCCCATCCAAGTACTAACCAAGGCAGACCCTGCCTAGCTGCCAAGATATCAGATGGAATCTGGTGCCATTAGGATATTTAGGCCCTGTCCCTAGAGACCTTATGGGCCACAAAAAATGTATGTCCCCTGTCGATCACACTTCCCTATCTCTGATCTCTTTCTTTTTCTCTCTGTGTGAACACACACACACACATGCAGAGACACTTCAAGGAGGAGTGGGTCTTTTGTAAAGCTAATGAGCCTTGCCCACTTAAGACCCAGCCATCCCTAAATACTTTGGATTGCCAAAAAGATAGCAAAAAATAGCCATAAGAATACATTGTTTCCCCCTGCAGGTACTGTGAAGACTGCTGCAAAATTTAGAAAGGACAGGGGAATCAGGTTGGGAGGGGTGAGAGGCGATGTCTTAATCACTGTTAATTATCACGTCCCATGTCTTTGACCTTGCAAACTTTGGTTCCAGTACATGACTGCATGAACGTGGCACTTTTACCTGCTCAGAACGGCACATTTTAGTGACAAACACAAAAGGTATATTTCCCTAGTTTGCAAATATGGCTTTGGATGGCTTGTTATACTCAGCTCAACAATGTGGTATAAATATGTTATGGTCCTGGAACAAGGCAAATGTCATGGGCTTCTCTGTCTCAGATATTTAACTACCAAAAATGTCATTTCCTCTCTGTCTGTTCCTGGAAACCACCCACCTACCTGCCTTTCTTTAATCAGTATCCAGAATGACCCTGAACAAAACGCTTAAGAAATTTCATTTCATACTGATTTACCTCTGAGCTTTTTATATGCTTTAAAGGAAAGGGGGAAAAATTGAATGAAATGGTGCGAGAATCATTTTGTTTCCTCGAAGGAATATAGGGCATGATCCCTAAAGGTTCAAACCACAGAATTTTAAAGATCTGACAAGAATGAGTTCAAATTCCTCCCCCCCCCCAAACTCAGATGATTACTAAATGCCAAAAACTACCTAGCTATGGTGATAAGGGTGAGAATTCTTTTAGGTAGGGATGGATTACATGCAGGGTTTGCACCCTGTTTTGTAAGGACGGAAGCTGTCACCCCACCAAATTTTCTACCACTACCAAAATTTGTGCCATCATAGTGAGTAGCACAAGTACTAAAAGCAATTTTTTTCTTTCTGCTCCTCTATCCTAATGTAGAAATCCAAGCAGTTTTGCTGGGAAACAGGAGTGGGGAGTAGACTGATTTCTAGCAGAATCACTATCCCAAAACACCTTGCCAAACTGCATGAAAAGATGGTGCTTTTGTGGTTGTGTTATTTCTGATGACAGCAAATTTAGCAGTGGAGAACAACACCCCACCAGGGAAACAGTGCAGCACTCCAGCCCAAAAAAGTTGTCCATCTCTGTTCTGAGGAGTTACAGTGTGACGCAGTGAAGACAGGTAGAAAGGAAGGTTGTGAATTCCATACTCTTTAAGTATTATTCCCTTTTTTAAGATTCTCCTTCTTAGACACCAAAAACGCCTCCCTCACGCTTGTGTAAGTAAGAAGGAATTTTAAATCATATTGTTGGACAAATGCAAGAGTACTTTGCAGCAACAATCTCTTATTTTTCACCCATTTTTTCTCTTGCAATTTTCCTCCTATGCTGACTGAGGATGATGGGAGTTGTTATCCACCACCCCAGCTCAAATTTGCTCCCATCACAAGATCACAGAATTGTAGTCTTGCCTCTCCTAGCATTCATGTCTGCCTGCATGCCTGCCCATCCATCTGTCAGTCTATCTATCTATCTATCTATCTATCTATCTATCATCTATGCATCCAATGATTGATCAGTCTATCTGCATATCTGTCAACATCTGCATATCTGTCTACTTGTCTGCCATCTGCACATCTATTTCCATATTTATCTACACATCTGTCTATCGGTCATCTGGATATCCATCTATACTCCCCCCTCCCTCTGCATGCCTATTTATCTTCATCTGCCTTCCTTCCTGCCTATCTAGTTACACTTATGTCCTGACTTTTTCCCAATGAGCTCAAGGTGTTGTGCATGGTGTTCCCAGCTTTTTCCTCACAGCAACCCTGTGAGGTGAACCAGGCTGAGAGCGAGCGAGAGAGAGAGCGAGAGCGAGAGAGCGAGAGAGAGACTGATCCCCAAACCACCCTGTCAATCATTATGAGTGAAGTCTTGATCATGACTCTTCTAAGTCCCAGGGCTTGTCTGCACAGACCGTTTACCCTGTTTTGCTCCCTGTTTTGGAGCCCTGCAGTCCTGACAATGCAGGGCTTTTGCCTCGTTTTACTCCCAAGCAGTCCCTACAAGCCCCAGGAAAAGCGGGGAGGAGCAGGTAGGGTCTGTTATAGCATTAAAAAAAGATATCCTGGAAAAAACTGCTCCCATTGGCAAAAAATGGATTGGGCCCCGTGTGAGACCATAGAAGCCTGTTCTGGCTCTTTGCTGCAGCTGCCCTCTGCTATTGCTCTTCCCCAGAAAGAAGCAGGCCCGCAGCATGTGACCAAGACTGGTCCCATACAGGGGGCCTTGGTTACATGTTGAAGTCTGGCTTCCTGGCTTCAGAGAGAGCAAGGGAGAAGGCAGTCATGGTGGCAGCCGCAGCAAGTAATGCAGGGAGGAACAGGCCTGAGCTGCAAGGGGAGCATCCCGGCTCGTGTAAATGAGCCCCCAGTCTAATACTGACCTATGAACATGTGAGCAAGGAAAACATAGGTCTCAGTTACAGTGTGTGTATGAGTGCTGCACTGATCCTTTTGAACTCCCCTGCCCAAAATATAAAAGTATTCTTTGCCTGGCAGAGCGTCCACTTGAGGATCATTGTCTAGAAGTTGTTTTTTAAACAAATGATTCTGGGAAGGGAGAGAGCTGTGTTTATCAGCTGTAGAAGCCTGGCTGACTTGGTGTTTGGTAGTTGCTTCATTTCTGAAAGGGATCCAGCCGAACTAGAGCCAGGGCACACCCATTGCTGGCTCCTATTGCCAAGCCCGCGATAAAAAAGTTTACCAGTGCAGCTGCAACTTTTATTTCATGAAATCAAGTTCAAGGGAAGCAACTCCCCAGTCCTGTATCTATTTCATAGAATCATAGAATTATAGAATTGTACAGTTGGAAGAGACCACAAGGGCCATCCAGTCCAACTCCATTCTGCCTCGCAGGAAATCATGATCAAAGCATCCCTGACAGATGGCCATCCAGACTCTGTTTAAAAACCTCCAAGGAAGGAGACCCCACCATGCTCCGAGGGAGTGTGTTCCACTCTTTCTGTCAGAAAGTTCCTCCTAATGTTGAAGTGGAATCTGCCTCTTGGTAGCTAATTTTGGCATTTTTGTAGGTCAAAAGATCCCACCATTACTCGGTCTCTCACTGACATCTTGAGCTAATTAAAATTCTCCATATAAGAATTCAGACACTAGTGGGATCCCCACGGACCCCACACAATTCAGATTACACCGGTTTAGAAATGGCTGGAGTTTGATTCTAAACAACCTCCAAAGAAAGCTTGAAGGGTACACACTGGTGGGAGCACGTTGGGCTTCTCTACTGATAAACCCAACTGTATTTTAAGGATTTTCTTTCTTTTGTGGATTATCTTCTGTGGATTCCCCTGGATACACCCCAGCTTGTGCTTCCTTTTCTCCCCTAGAAGCTATTGGAGGGGAAACCACCAGCGCCTGGTGGTAGGAATGTCATGCAAAGTACAGTTGTCCCTTCATATTTGCTGGGGTTTGGTTCCAGGACCCCCGTGGATACCCAAATCCATGAATACTCAAGTCCCACTAAGTGCAATGGCATAGCGAAATGGTGTCCCTTATATAAGGTTAAGAACCACTGGTGTAGGACACTGTGGAACTACACAACTCCTGGCTGCTCACTAACTCTGGGACTTATTGTAGAGCTTCAGCAGTCCCCGCCTATAGTCATTCCATGCTTGATGGACAGTTGTGATGGTGGGGAAATCAAAGAAGCCCCTCATAGCCAGACCCCAGAGGCAAAATGATTGCATCATGCACTGAGGTCCAATGGGATCTGCTGGAGGTATCAGCGGATGGTGTAACCCTTTTGTGTCTGGCTATGGGGAGTTAGCCAGATGTGTTTCCAATTCCTCCCATTCTCCACCTGCCATGAAATGGCTGGGGTGTGTGTGTGTGAAGAGGCTCAATGGTAAATCTAGGGGAAGGCTTTGATTTTTGTGGAGGGAGGAAGGGAATGCCACCATCCATGATGACAACTTTTTTTTTAATGACAAGAGTGCATGACAATCTTAGGGTGAGACAAGGCCAGTTCTGTTCAAGTTGGTAACATTTTTATTGGCAGTGTTGCTGTGTTTTATAATATGCAGGCATGCAACTGGTAGAGCATGCCTCAGTCCAAACATCTCAGTCCAAAGGAGTGGCTATATTTAAGACCCACCAGTCAAATAGTTAAACAAGTCAGAAGAGCCGTATTAGGAAATATAAATACCAGTTTGGCCAGGTTTGAGACCGTAGAGGATGGCAGAAAAGTCATGTATGGCCAGTGGCAGCTGTTTGCTCTCCCATTAGTGTGCCTATGGATCTGCTCTGGATTGTAGTCTGAACTTTATGGGGCTAATGGGGCTATCCAAGCTGCAGAACCTATTTTGGGGGCTAGGATTCAACGCCTTGGAAAGATCCTTAAACCATCGGAATAAAACCCAGCCAACCATGTGTAAGGCACCTTAAGTTAGTGGAAAGGCGTGTAATCAATACCATAATAGATAAAGATCTGCCAACTGTGGAAAACATTTCCTGCCTCAAATGCAAGTAGGCACTAATCTATGCCTTTTCCTGCCAACAGTAAATTTACATTTTAAAGTGTTGTTTTGCTGCCCTTGATGGGGACTGCTTTAGAACTCTTATCTCTGGAGGCTTCAAATGGAAGCTCCCTTCCTTCCTTAGAAGCTAGACCTGATCAGCTGATATAAACAGACAGTCTTTAAAGGGAGATATCTTTTAATAGTACTGGTTCCTTGTGGAAGCACCTCATGTGTTTATTTCCTAGCACCCCAGCCATCCTTATTTGCTCATGGATACTGTTCCTTCCCATCTACTGGTGAGGGGAAAATTCTAGGGCATATGAAATTTTCCATCAGTGCCTCAAGTGAATTAGCGCTCAGCATACCAGGCTATCTAGTGCTGTGATGCACAGTCCATCGGGAGGTTTCCGGCCACATACTTGGTGCTCCTGGCACTTTGACGGATTTGGGTCTTAGGAAAACAGAGTAACCAGCCTGTGCTTTTGTTTAAAGACATTATCTTCCCATTCTGCCAGTTTAACCGGTACCTGGATTGTCCTCTTTCATCTCTCCAACAGACTTAATGTTCTGTGCAATGTAAATATCTAATTAATGGCCGGAGGGCTGTGGAATTAGGTTGAATTATGCTATCGCTGCACTTCATCACATCAAATCTGGTGAGACACCCTGTACTAATTTCCCCGCTCTCTCTTCCTTTCCTGTGATACTTTTGCAATATACAGTTCCTTTGTATTCATGGATTTAAGTATTCACAGCTTGAAAATATTCTTAATCATCATCATCATCATCCAAAAAGCAAACCTTGATTTTGCCACATTATATAAGGGACATCATTTTGCTGTGCCATTGCATATAATGAGACTTGAGTATTCATAGATTTTGGTATCCACGGGAGGGGGGGGGGTCCTGGAACCAAACCCCAGTGAATATGAAGGGACAACTGTAGTTATATAGTATTTATTTAACCAACTGGATTTTTCCATCTTCTTCAAAGAGCAGCATTCATGGTAGAGAAAAATCTGTTTCTCTTAGCTGTAACATGAATGTGAAGACTGCAGCTCTCTCATAGAATCATGGAATTGTAGAGTTGGAAGAGACCACGAGGGCCATCCAGTCCAACCCCCTGCCATGCAGGAAATCATAATCAAAGCATCCCTGACAGATGGCCATCCAGCCTCTGTTTAAAGACCTCCAAGGAAGGAGACCCCACCACGCTCTGAGGGAGTGCGTTCCACTGCCGAACAGCTCTTACTGTCAAAAAGTTCCTCCTAATGTTGAGGTGGAATCTCTGTTCCTGGAGCTTGCATCCATTGCTCCGTGTTCCAGTCTCTGGAGCAGCAGAAAACAAGCTTGCTCCATCCTCAACGTGACACCCCTTCAAATACTTAAACAGGGCTATCATACTGCCTCTTAACTGTCTTTTTTCCAGGCTAAACATACCCAGCTCCCTAAGTCTCTCCACATAAGGCATCGTTTCCAGACCTTTCACCATTTTAGTTGCCCTCCTCTGGACATGCTCCAATTTGTCAATATCCTTTTTGAATTGTGGTGCCCAGAACTGGACACAGTATTCTAGGTGAGGCCTGACCAAGGCAGAATAGAGCAGCACTATTACTTTCCTTGATCTAGACACTATACGTCTATTGATGCAGCCCAAAATTGCATTGGCCTTTTTAGCTGCTGCATCACACTGTTGACTCATGTTCAACTCGTGGTCTACTAGGACTCCTAAATCCCTTTCGCACGTACTCTCGTTCAGCCAGGTCTCCCCTATCCTATATCTATGCATTTCATTTTTCCGCCCTAAGTGCAGTACCTTACATTTCTCTGTATTGAATTTCATTTTGTTAGCTTTCCAGTCTATCCAGGCCATTTTGAATTTTGATCCTGTCCTCTAGGGCATTAGCTACTCCTCCTAATTTGGTGTCATCTGCAAATTTGTTATGTATGCCCCTAATTCCATGTGGGTCAATTCTGATGTTATTTCCCCCCACCTACTTCAATATGACCGGACGGATCATGTGCTACTTTATGAAGTTCTAGCCCGAGTTACACAGCGCCGGGTCTGCTCGGGGATGGGTTGTGTGCAGGCGCCCTCGTGTGGTGACATCTGGGAATTATGCTGCGAAGAAAGACGCGAAGAGTCAATTCCAGCGCTGGCCACTGGAGGGCGTATTCCAATAGTCCAGGCGCCTGAAACTGATAAAACTGATCAATATTCACTGAGAATGAGACCTGGAGCATTTAGTAGAGCTTTCTGGTTGGATGTGGTGAGACATATAGGAAAAGCAGCCAGCGTGGTATAGCAGTTCTAGTTGGACTAAGATTCCAAGAGACCAGAGTTTCAAGTCCTCCAGCCATGGAAACCCACTGGGTGACCTTGAGCAAGTCACATTCTCTCAGCCTCAAGGGAGGCCATGGCAAACCTCTTCTGATAAAGTCTTGTCAGGAAAACCCTAGGATTGGGTTGCCTTTTGTTGTTGTATGCCTTGAAGTTGTTTCTGATTTATGGCGACTCTAAGGTGAACCTATCATGGGGTTTTCTTGGCAAGATTTGATTAGAGGAGACATATTAAGGGATAGCTGTGTTGGCCATGCAGCAAAATACAACAAAATTAAAAAAAAAACCAGCAGTACCTCTATTGGTCCACCAAAATGCACAACTTACATCACAAAAACTTTCAAAGCTTCACCAGCTTCTTCATCAGGCAAATATGTTAAAAATTATCTAGGAGAAGAAAAGTGACTATGTTAGAGGCACAGGCCTACATTTTTGTCTCAGATTTTAAATTTAAATTTCAATTTATACATGATGCTCTCAGCCTGAGCACTGAAAATATCACCTCTCTATTAAAGAATGAAGGCAACAGGGCCAGCCCAGCACACAGCACAACTCTATTTGCCATGGGCAACTACTGTTGCCTCACCCCCACCCTTCTTCCACCACTGTCCCTATATGCTCTTGATAGCAATATTCAGTGCTGGCTGGTGCCTTCTGTATCAGTGGCAGGGAATCCACTCTGCGTTGTGTGTGGTACCAACTACAGTTGCTCACATCTGTCATTCAGACACACACACACATACACACACACAGACAGAGAACATATTTACCTGTTTGGAAATTAAGACTTAACTAATGCGGCTGTTCCCAGATGAAAGTGAAATGAGAGGATTATTCCTTTTCATGTATTTAGGGAGACAGGACAAGGAGCATTTAATATTGCCTACTTGCTTCTAGCCAGAAGGGAGATTCAGGGCAGAGCAGAGGATGAGCCCTGGAGCCACAACAACAGGGAGGGAAGGATGAAATGAAGTTCTGTCAATACAAGGACTTTTTGCAAGTTGCAGCAAATGGCCAATGAAGCCTTGCAAATTGTAGAAAGCTGCCGCTCTTCTAGCTCAGGTGGAGAGCTGCACACAGACTTTTCCTCTTGCCCTGAGTGAGCCCACCAAAACTGGAGAATTTGCACCCTTGTCTCCTGCCTGAAGATGACCTGCAAAAACTGGAGACCCAGGGCCAGGCTTCAAGATCTGGCAACCCTACTCTGTATGTAGAGATGTCTTTACCCCCACCCCGCAGATCTTTGCAATAAACAATGCATCTTTTATGTTTCGCTGGGAAGGTGAGTGCCGTCTCTTATCCTCTCTGTGTTTTCCTGATGCTGCACAATCTAATAATTGATGAATAAATGGGTCTTATCCTCAGCTGTCCTGTCCGCTCAAGACTCCATGGGCAGTAATTGCAGCTGATGAGAAAACCCTGTTTCCATTTCCCAGGAAGGTTCATCATCTGCCACACCATGGCAACCTGCCTGAGTCCAGCCCCCTCTGGCCTTTATTAAGAGGTGTTGGGGAACAGACGCTTCTCCCTGCAATAAGATTCATAAGAATACTTCACGTCACTCCCATTGATCTGCTGGCAGAAAACAAATTTCCAGGTGTCAGCAAGAGCCTGGGGAGAAGAAGAAAAGGGTTACCAGGGCTGAGGTGGGAGGAGGCACTTAGAGAGTGAATGAATCATAGAATTGTAGAGTTGGAAGAGACCACAAGGGCCATCCAGTCCAACCCCCTGCCACGCAGGAAATCACAATCAAAGGTCTGACCAGAGCAAAATACAGTGGCACTATTACTTCCCTCGATCTAGATGCTATACTCCTATTGATGCAGCCTAGAATCGCATTGGCTTTTTAAGCTACTGCATCACACTGCTGACTCATGTTCAGCTTGTGGTCCATTAAGACCCCTAGATCCTTTTCGCATGTACTGCCATCAAGTTAGGTGGCACCCATCCTATATCTGTGTGTTTCATTTTTACTACCCAAGTGTAGCACAGTATACTACGTTTCTCCCTGTTGAAATTCATGTTGTTAGTTTTGGCCCAGCTTTCTAATCTGTTAAGGGGGTCATTTTGGATTGTGATCCTGTCCTCTGGGGTATTAGCTACCCCACCTAATTTGGTGTCATCTGCAAACTTGATAAGCATACCCTCTATTCCCTCATCCAAGTCATTGATAAAGATGTCGAATAGTACTGGGACCAGGGCAGAACCCTGCGACATCCCACTAGTGGTCGCTTGGAGATCACACCATCCACAGCTCGAAAAGTTCCTCTGTCTCTATTTAACCTCTATTTAACTTGCTTCTGTGGGCTGATTAAGGTCAGTACTATGATGTGGAAGATTACTGTTGCCATGGGATGAACCAGGGGGTGAAGAATTGGTCCATTTGTTATGGTGTGGAATTCAGCCAGGTTGAAAGGAGGAAGCAGAACTGAGGAAAGTTACCTTTTTTGGCATGCACTCCAACTATCCCAGTTTGGCAGGGAGAGTCCTGATTAATTCTCTGTCATCCAGTTTTTTCAGCTGCTTTTAAAATGTCCCAGTTTGTCTCACTCCTTCCCACCTTTCCTCTTTGACCTCAGCTTACTTCCATTGCTACAGACTCAGTTCACAATGCAAAAATAGTTTTTATTCAATTAACCCAGCAAGAGGAGGCGCAAGGGGGGGACAGAGTCTTGCCCTTCCCAATAGACTCAGGCAAAAGCAAACTGCTGCAGCACCTCCTAGCTTATATGCTCATTAATAACCTTTGCCATCTTGACTATACTCTGGTGTTACTTAGCCACATGTGTCTTGGAAAAACTGATTTATTGTATGTGTGGCTGCCTCCAAGTTGGCTTCGATGTGGAGCTGGAGGTGATGGTGGGATTTTGGGTCACCTGATGATTCCAGCAGCAATAGCAATAGCATTTAGATTTTTATACCATTTATCAGTGCAAAGCACTCCCTAAGTGGTTTACAATGTGTTAGCTAATTTCCCCCAACAAGCTGAGTACTCATTTTACCAACCTATGGAAGGCTGGAAGGCTGAGTCAACTTTGGAGCCCTGCAGGATTGAACTCATAACGTTGTGGCTGCAGTAACAGCATTTAACCACTGTGCCACCAGGGCTCCTAGTTCCTCTGATTTCATTCATATTTTGCCAGTGTGCGGTCATTATTGTTAGCACACCTCAGCTTATTTGTATATTCACATATTTGCATGCATGATGGGAAGAAGAAAAAAAGCAGAGCAGCCATAGCCATGCAGTCAAAAATAACGTGAAGTTTAGGACACCTGATCAGAGGACTGCCCTTTTACACTGAAGTGAGCTCTCCTAGGGAAAATGAGTGGCATGTAATTCTGCTCTCACTTCACTGTAACAAGATGTGTGTGGCATAAACAAGATGTGGCAGAGTCACCGCGGCCCAGGAAAATGTGGTTTGAAGCAGATTTTTTTCACCTGTATAGACAAGCCCTTAGTTAAGTATACTTAGTTAAGCACATTACTTATGTCACCAGTATACTGTGCTTACTCACAATCAACAGTTGTGATCCTAAACTCTTTAAAAAAAAACACCCTACAGTATAGATGGGGTGGTCCAGACAGTGAAATAAATCTTCATAGGATCCCACAGCATTCCATCCTTCTCGGAGGATGGGGGAGCAAAAGTTGGGGAAAAAAGTTGGACTTTTTTGACAACTGTGGGGGAAATGCGCACTCCTGCATGTTAGGACAACCAAATCGCAGCGCAGCGCATTGCTGAAGAGGACAGCTGCTTGGTAGGATGTGTGCAGGGGGTGGAGCTTGCTAAGAAGTCAGATTTAGGAGTCACCATGTTGGATTGTCGCTGTAGTGATCGTGTGCTCAGGTGATGAAGCAGCCTTTCTTTCCTATTTTTTTTCATTATTTCAGTGGAAGATCACTCTTCCACATCTTGGAATTTATTTTTTTTTTTAAATATTGTTTGGCGGTTGCAATTTGGGGAGTAAAGAACTGGAAGTACTGTAGTTCACTCATGCCCACCATCTTGATTTGCTGGCATGCCTCTGTGTAGGGTTGCCATTTATCCTGGGAAACCAGGACAATCCCAGAGTGAAGGGACTTAAAAATGTCCTGGCTGGCTGGGCCAGTTGAAGCAGCTGATCCCAGATTTTTCCTTACTGGGAGCACAGGTCTCTCTGGGTAGTACTGTGCAGGCATGCCAGAGCTGGAGCCCAGAAGGCAGGAGTGCAAGAAAAGAGCCTAGAAGGTAGGAAAGGAAAGGAGGTGAGCGGAGATACCTGTGTTGTGTGGTGAGTGTGACAATGCTGAGTGTGGAACTTCACTTCCAAGCAGCCTTGCAACCAGGCAACCCTACCTCTGTCCAAATAACAAATATGGAGAGATTCACACACCTGTGGCCGTGCCAAAAAATCATTGAGACAGATAACAGCAGCTGCTAATTAGGGTATGTTGTGTACCAATCCACATTTTATTCCCTTGTCTAGATGGGCCCATAGATTGATATGAAACCTCCTTTCCCAGAAACTGAGTTTTTTTGGGGGGGGGGACTTACTGCACAGCACTGGCTTTTACAGAAATTCTGATAAAACTCTGTTGAACGTGATTGTTTTTTTTAAACCCATCAAATCAAAGCTTCTATTCCAGGCCTGTAGGAAAGGGCAGCAGGCGCTGGATTTCTCTTATCTCCTGGAGAGGTGAGTAAGTGAAAACATTTCTGTAGTAATGAACCTCTGATGCTGTCACCCTGTGAGTTGATTGAGGCTAGGCAGGA
Organism: Gambelia wislizenii; assembly: GCA_030847615.1. Taxonomy (NCBI): domain Eukaryota; kingdom Metazoa; phylum Chordata; class Lepidosauria; order Squamata; family Crotaphytidae; genus Gambelia; species Gambelia wislizenii. The sequence continues at coordinate 6,252,183 of JAUMIR010000012.1, forward strand.
TCATACAAAAACAGCCTTCTCTCCCCAACTTCAACATAGAGCCCTTTAGATGTATTGGGCTCCAGTGCCCTTCATCCCCAGCCATGTAGAGAATTTTAAAAAGGGCACTGGAAAATCTGAGGAGAGGGTGTTTCACTTTGGCCTGCCTGATTTCTAAGCTAGCAAGCTTTTGGGTATAAATTAGCAATTCACAGAATCATAGAGTTGGAAGGAGCCTCAAGGGCCATCTATATTTATGTATGTATTTATTTATAATGTATGCCTATATTTAAAACTTATGCATATCACCTATGCTCTGTGACCCTCCATCGTCACATTTCTCCCCTGAAATTATTTTTAAGATTCATGCCTGGTGATGGAACCTGTGAGCTTTGAAAGCTGGTGTGATGTATTTTGTGCCTTTTGGTTAGCTTAATAAAGGTGTCACCACAATATGTGTGTGTGTTTGGAGTCTGCTATATTTTGCTACATGGCTAAGATGGCTACCTTGGCTATCCATCTGATATTTATGTTCATGCTTTTATAAATGTTGATGTGTTTTATCCGCCATATGCCTAGTTAATTTTTAGGCACGTGAAACCCTGAAGAAGTTGCAAAACCATTCTTAGTTGATTTTAAAGAAGTGGAGATGAAACTTGTCAATAAAGGCTTGTGAAAGATATGTGTCCAAAATTACTTGGATTTTTAAAGAATGATTCACACCTAGAGCCTTGGTCCTAGAGCCTTGAATGAAAGCAAGAGATTCCACCTAAACATTAGGAAGAACTTCAAGACAGTGAGAGCTGTTTGACAGTGGAGTGTGCTGGGAGTGTGGTGGAGTCTCCATCTTTGGAGGTTTTTAAATGGAGGCTGGATGGCCATCCATTGGGGGTGCTTTGATTGCGTATTTCTGCAGGGCGGGGGGTTTGGACTAGATGGCCTTTGTGGTCTCTTCCAACTCTATGATTTGACGATTCTAATCCACCAGCATTTACCATCTGATCACACCCACAGTAAAACATAGTGGGTCTTGGCCATGAGGAAAATCTCAACATCCACAATAATGTGGATTTTTGTAAACCAATTAATATGGAATTTTGCAGCTTTTAATGTGGATTTTAATGCCAGCCAAAGGTGCACTAGCTTTTGACTTGTGTCAGGGATGATGGACGTTTATGTCTAACAACTTCTAGAGAGTGGCAGCTTCTTCATCCCTGTTATATTGAGCAAGCCTGCTGCTCTGCTTCACAACACAGTACAGTTGTCCCTCCATATCCATGGATTTGGTATCAACGGATTTAAGTATTCTTGGCTTGAAAATATTCTTTAAAAAAATAATCCAAAGAGCAAACCTCGATTTTGCCATCTTATATAAGGGGCACCATTTTGCTATGCTATTGCATATAATGGGACTTGAGTATTCATGGATTTGGGTATTCACGGGGGGTCCTGGAACCAAACCCCAGCAAATGTGAAGGGACAACTGTATTCCTACTGCTTTTTTCTTTTTTTAAAAAAGCCAAGCCTGTGAATACCCTTATTGGTAATTATTGGACTAGATGACCTCTGGCATCATTTCCAAGGCCTTGACTACATCACCAACCCCCCCAAATCCCCCTGCGAATAACCCTGCCTTTTCCCTGAATCTGGGGCAAGCTGGCCACTCGTCGCATGGCCCAGATTTTCAGTATTTTGGAGTATTTACCTGGATGCAGAGTATGTGGGATTGAGGGTATTCTTCACATTTTAATCTGCCACTATAGCTGCTGCCGCCGCCACCACTGTGACCAATTTTAAAGCTCTGGGGACAGTTCTTGGCCAAAGGGAGAGGTTTTTTCCCCTTCCTCTGGCTCAGCAGTGCTGCCTCCACCCGCTCTTCGCTCGCCTGTTGCTTTCCTCAAGCACTTACCTCACTTTCTTCAAGTGCCTCTTCCTGCGACAAGTGAGTGGGAGAGCAGGCGGAGGCAGCACTGGCCAAACCAGAGGAAAGGAGAAAGCCTCTCCCTTTGGCCTGGAACTGCCTCTGTGACTCTTAAATTATGCTTGAGGTGGCCATGGAGGCAGTGGTGGTGGAAGCTAATGAAACTCCGCCGGGACACTGAAGACAAGGTAACCCATGTCCCTGCAGAGAATAATAATGTGCAGGGCTTTGGTGGGGGAGATGTGGGGACATGTGGGTAGAACTCCATTTGGAGTTTTGCCCCACATGTAGACAAGCGCCAAGTCTACAGTTCTGTGGTTTTGTGAGGTCTCTGCTCTGGGCACTCAGTCTGCACTGCTGCTTTGCTATATGACACAGTATTGCTAATACTTTTTTAAAAAAGTAAAGCCTGTGGATTCCTGCATTGGCAAAGGGTTGGACTTACCATTTACAGCTCTCTGATTATGTAAAGTGTCTGTTGTAGCCATCTAATCCGCCACTAAGCCATCAATCATTGTCTTTCTGGTAACTCCTGGAGGACAACATTGCCAGAATCAATGATGAGTTAGACAAGGATGAAGTTGGTTTCTTATTCCCATGGCACGTTTGATTGTGCCCTGTGCATAGAAATGGCTTTGGGTCAGACCAAAATGAGTGCCATCTCACAGAAAAGACACTCCTGGATAGCAGAGTGTGTAATTAGGGGTGACCAGCAGCTTATTTTGAGGTGCCGAATGTTTCTTTCTTTATTTATAATTGCCACCTTCTGCTATCATTCACTTGTGTGTTATTTTCAAAAATGGCTTCATAGAGGGGCAAGATTTTTTTTTTATCTTGAAGAGAATGGTTTTGTGATTATGGCAATATGCAACATGGAGTGTTTAAAGGATGTTTTTAGGGTGCAGGGGCATTTGAAACCCATGTTTTTATTCATCTGAATGATTTAGCTGTGTTTCAAATTTTTGTGCAAAGAAAGAACTGGGAACTGGGAATAAACAATCCATTTCAGCCTTGTTGTGCCTAGCTAATCTTCAGTCATTTGAAACAAGAAAGTGGCTGTGAAGCAGCTATGTAGCAAAGCAAGACGGGAACTAAATAGATATTTAAAGGTGTTTAAGAAAAATTGGTTTGAGGGGGAAAAACAGTTTTCTGAAATGCTACGATTGTGTAGACATCAACCGGGTGAGTCATACGTACAGCTCCTGCTGAAGTCCTGAAGCCACTTGAGGGGAATAGAATTAAGGAGGTGGGTTGAGTGTCCCCAGGGAGCTGGAGATCCCGACTTTGAACGTCACAGGTTCAGATCTCACTGAGAGTATCAGCAGGAAGCAGAACCCTCTAAGTCTGTGCTATGCGCAGCCACACCCTGATGTGGGGAGAATCTGTTTTAAAAGAGGAATGCGTGCTTGGAACATGGCTCTTTTCATTACATTGAGAAGCCTTTTGGCTGCAGTGTTGAGAAGGAGATGGGTATAGAGAATGGAGACATGGGGCGACTTCACCAGGATATAAAAAGCTTGATTTGAGGCAGTAGGGCTGCAGCTATTGGGAAGGGAGAAATGAGGGCATTTTGTGCTTCCCCCCATAAGAATTCTTCCCCCCCCCAGATAAGTTTCCTTCAGTTTTCAAATTCCTAACATCGAAGGAGTGTGACACTGAAAATCATTCACCCCTTGAACTCTTTTGTTTACTGTGTTTGCATTCCCTGGGTCACTTTGGCTACCCCATTCCTTTAAATACATAAAATCTATTCCTTAATGCTTAAGTGTAATTCTAAGTAACTGCAATGCATGAGATTAGGGGACTGAAGGAAAATTTCATTTGGGGGTAGAATTCTTATTTGTGGGGGGCAGTGCCCTCATTTTGCTCCCCCCCCCACATAGCTGCAACTCTGCAAGGCAGGAATAGAGAGGTAAAACAAGATGAAACTTTCTTTAGATAAAAAGGCTGAAACCACTGAGCACAGAAGAAGGCATAAATAAAGTGTTGATATAACATAGATAGATTGTTGCAGAGTACAGAAGCATGGAGGCACTTGGAGGAAAACAGAGCAAGAATATATCATTTCATTGAATCCTAGAATTGGAAGGTACCCTAGAGGCCACTTAGTCCAACCCAGTGTCAGCACAGAAATCCACTGCTAACATACTCCTGAGAAACGGCCATCCAACCTTTGTTTAAAAATCTCCAACGAAGGAGGCAATTTAATTGAGCTCAGGGGAAGCATCAAATGAGATCATGGTTTCTTGGCACATTACATACGTTAATATATGGGTTTTCAACACAGCTCCACATCTAACAAAAGAGTCCTCCTCATAAAAGTTTCCTACTTCAAGGAATTGATTTTTGGATAAGCAGAAGGATAAGCAGTCTTGTTGTGATATGTTGTGAACATGTGGCCCAGGTCCAGGCTATTTGGCGGACTGTATCTCTTTATATGAGCCAGCCCAGGCCCTGAGGCCATCAGGAGAGGTCCTTCTCTCAGTCCCACCACCATCAAGTGCGGTTGGTGGGGACATAAGACAGGACCTTCTCAGTGATTGCTCCTAGACTCTGGAATGCCCTTGCTGCCCTGTTGTCGGCAGGCAACCCCCTTTTATTTATTCTGACAGGCTTTTACAGCAGAAAGTTTTCAAAGAATGGGCTGAGGGTGCAGTGTTGTTTTAAAATGAACTGTTTTTAATTGCTTTTAAAAACTTTTTATTTGCTTTTTATCTTTTAACGTGTATGTTTAAGTTGTTTTAACGCTGTGAATGGTTTAGTTCCATTTTAATGTTCACCTTTGGCATGTTTTCAGCTATCTTGTTCCTTTTTACAATCATAAGCTGCCTAGAGTTGCAAGAAGTTGCAAGTTGCAAGAAGAATAAGAAAATCCTATTTGAAAAAGTCAGAGACCTATTTGCACCTGGTGCTGGAGACAAACGTTGGGGTCACCGTTGTGCCCTCTTCACCAACGCCAAGAGAAAATGGCTGCCCCCAGTTGGAAGCACTGGAGCACTTGGCACGATCCAACAAGATAATTTACACATTAAAAGCCAACCTTTATATTGTATTCAAGTAACTGTGATCATCTGAATAAGAGTAAAAACCAAAATCCACAGGCAGATGATATTATCGGGACCAACGGAAATTCCACAAAAGTGTATGAAATTCTCCAGAACTTTCCATCAGAACTAATATCTAGTACAGTGATTCTCAGTCTTTGGTCCTCCAAGTGTTTAGATCTTCAAGTCCCAGAAGCTCCAGCAAACATAGCCAATGTTCTGGGATTCTGGGAGCTGAAGTCCAAAACCTTTGTAGGATGAAAGGTTGAGAACCACAGATCTAGTACACCACCTAACATTTAATGGCCAGCTTTGCTTATGCAATGACCATTAAATTTCCCTGTAATTCTATTGTTGTTGTTGTTGTTGTTTACCTTCTTGTTGTTTCTGACTTGTGGCAACCCTAAGGCAATGCTATCATGGGGTTTTCTAGGCAAGATTTGTTCAGAGGGGAGTTGTCATTGCTTTCCTCTGAGACTGAGAGAGACTGTGACTGCCTAAGGTCACCTAGTAGGTTTCCATGGCTAAGTAGGGATTTGAACCCTGGTCTCCTGTAGTCCTAGTCCAACACTCAAACCACATTTGAGTTCTCTGAAACTTTTTGGAAGAGCAAAAGTTTATTTAGCTTTGTGGAATATTAGTTGCTCCTAAAGATATTAGCCACCTGTAGTTTTGGCTTTGGTTTTATTCTCATGGGCTTAACACAGCTTGTTTTGTTTTTCCATTGAATAAAAGCATTTTTTTTTTAAAAAAACCACAACACTCTAATTAGATGACAGCATTGATTACTTTGCCATCTTCCTAAGAGTCTCTTGAAAAGTGAAATTCAAACCATTCCACTTTTGAAGATGCTTCTCCTTTGTAGGAGAAAACACACACTTTTGAGGCTCCTTTTCTGATGGAAATATCACAGCAGGATAGATGGATTCTCATTTTTATTTAGCTAGAAAACACTGTCCTCCTCCTTGCCTGCTTTTAAATTTTGCATTATACATGTCCTTTACTTTCTTACAGCAGAAGCTAAGAAAGAGTTTACTTTTTCAAGTGAAACTTATATCTGCAGGGATCCAAAGGCATCTGAGTAACTGAGAAAGATGAAGATGAAAGAAATAGACATGGAGACCCAGAAGCTTAATGTCCTCATATGGTCTATAGAGAAGTACTACAACTATGCAATCATGGTGAAATTCCAAAGGCAGAGAGATGTGAGGTTTCATTTTATTCCACATTTGCTCTGATGCAAGCTTCCATTTCACATCAGAGCCAGTGTACCCCCAATCTCATCCAGAAGAAAGCAGGGACAAAGAATTACAGTAGTCCCCTGTCCCCATGCCATCTTCCTAATCCATAATTTCTTCTGGCCTCTAAGTTTGCTCTAGAAAATCCAGCCAGGCGATTGTTCATTGTGCCAATGGTAAGATGTCCAGTTTGGCCCAAAGCTCCACGCTTCAGTGGTGCCATCTTGGCTACACTTCTTGAGCTCTCTGACAGTTGACACAGAAGGCTTTTCCTCTGCTGGATGGCATGCAGGTCAAAGCCTTCAGACCACTTCTTCTGTACAATGGGAACAGACCCATCTTCCTTTGCTGCTGATCATGCTAGAGTACAGAAGAAGAAGAAGACAGAAAGAAGTGTCTTGTGACAAGTTCAGGCAAAGATGTCTCCCATGTTTGAAAAGGCTGAAGACCTTTTTGTCTGGATGATCCACTGCACCTTGGCCAACTCTCTAGGTAGGAAATGAGCTTCCCATTTTAAAGAGCTTGATGCAGCTCTATCTTCCCCATTCCTGGAGCCCCCCCCCAGGAGTTTTGGATCACAACTCCCATCTTTCCCGAGACAACATGGCTATCTACAGGGCACCAGGTTGGGAAAAACTGATGCAGTAATGTTTGTAGATAAGGGCAGGATGCAGAATTAACTGTTTTATTAATCCACAGCCTAAATAAGGAGTAAACAGACTTATTTTCACATGTCTCCAAGGAGCTGTTGAAGTCTCATTTCACATTTGCTATGTGTGGCAGGATTATAGCCAGTTTTGAATTGTATAGTAGAAGAGAAATTCAGGAGAACATAGTTTCTGGCATTTATTTTTCAGAGAAGGGTCGATAATGCCATCTGTAGGAGCAGACAGGGAAACTGTCAGATACTCTGCTCTTGCCAGAGCATGAAGTGATAATGAGGCTTCGAGTTGGACTGGTTTGGGATAGATTAGCACAGAGGAAATCAGGGAGCAAAGAAAAGAAGCAGAGGTTGGATCCTCTTTCTTGTTCTTTGGTGGAGGCTCCTACTTCATGCTAGCAGTGTAAATGATAACATTTCTTAGCAGAACTTCTTTGATTTCTCTGGTGCTGTTTACATGATGAAAATGTAGTGGGAAGAATTCGTGTCGAACCCTGGTTGTTTACACATACATCGGGTTGGGCACGTGATTTTCACAAGGGGGGCCACCTTTTATCCCACAACCTGCGGGACTTCCAGTCCCGCGGTTTGTGCCAGTTTTTAAAAAAGTCATGGGAGGATTGGGCTCAGAAATCAGTGACCAGAAAAGGAGGGGCCAGTCACCCGTTCAACAGATTCAGCCTCACCAGCTGAAAACCAAGGCATCCCTTCCAGCTGCACGAAGGTTTGTGTGTGTGTGCGTGTACTAAATCACCCTGTTCAATGGATTTCTACACTGCAAACCCTTCAGCTTTAACCTGTTCCTCAACTGCATGTTATAAAGAGATCACGGGTGGAGGATCGGCCATTCATCCCCTGCCTTGATCACCTCCCTGGGTCTGAACAGATGATCAAACATTCATCACCCCCCCCAAGGCACAGTAAAATGTGCCAGTGTCTGAGCAGATGATCACACATTCATTCATTCCCCCCCCATAAGGCACAGTAAAAAATGCCAGCGTCTGGGTCTTTCAAAATGCCTTGTGTGTCACGGGCTTGAAACCTTCACTCCACACCTACCTCTGCTTAAAGGGTTAACATTTTAAAGAGATGGGGCAATCGCGAGCCTCTGCCCCCCTGCACTCGGCTTGTACTGGCTTGGGCTGCATGGGCTCCAGTCTGCTCTGCTTTTGATATCTCTCACACTCCCCAGCAACAACTGATCGCTCATCCCCCCCCCCCAGTTTAGCTGGCTTTAAATGGTGTTCTTTCATTTCTAAAGGAAAGCACAGGGTTTAGCCACTGATCGCTCCTGCCTCCCCCGGATTCCTTCCCCGATCCCCTCAGCGCCTCATCTCAAAAGCAACACTCATTAACCTCCTCATTCCCAACCAGAAACCTGAAAAAACATTTGAGCCAGCCAATAGCATTGCTCGTGGTGCGGAACTCTAAAGGAAGTACAGTACGTCAGTGAGGTTGTGAAAACATGAGTAATCACATCCTTGATTGACAGCCCCCCCAAAATATCCCGGTACGCTAAACATGTGTAAACAGCAAAAGCATGGGATATAAGAGTGCGGGATAAATGAAAAAATACGGGACCTGATGCCGTGTAAATATGAATCACGGGATCTTCCGGAATTTCCTTAAGAGGGACAAAAATGGTTTAAACAGCGTGGGATGAATACGGGATCAGGAAGTCCTGGTACACCCCGCGACAAAAAATTGCCATGTAACTGGCACCTCTGTGTGTTTCTAATTAGGAGATAAAGGTAACATTTCATCTGGCTGAAATTCAATCTGTTTTACAAGTATTGCACCTATGCAATCTCAAATAAGCGCCCCTGAGTCCAACACAGCTTAGTTTAACTATGGTCAGGATTATTGGTGCAGTTTGGATTTGGCCTTAGTCAAGTATATCTAACTAAGTAATCCCACTTGATGGAAAAGTCATTCATCTGTGTTCCAATCACTTGCAGAATAGATTTCCTTCTCCCCATGCAGCTGATGCCTGATAAAGTAGGTTGTGGGAGAATTACAGTCCTGGCAATAGTGTCACAATTGTAGCTAAGTAGTGATCGTGAATACGGAACAGTTGCGGATAAAAAACAGCCACCCAAAGGGAAGGTATTTTTACCAAACATCAAAGGAGTCACAGACAGAATAGGGAAACTGATGAGGAAACACAACCTCCAAACAATCTACAGACCAACCGAGAAAGTCCAAGAAATGCTACGCTCAGCGAAGGACAAAAGAGACCCTCTCACAGCCACAGAAGTTTACCGCATACCATGCAGTTGTGAACAAGTTTACATAGGGACCACTAAATGCAGCATGCAAACACAAATCAAGGAACATGAGAGACACTGCAGACTGGGCCAGCCAGAAAAATCAGCAGTAGCAGAACATGTTATAAACCAACCTGGACACAAAATGCTATTTAAAACCACAGAAATTCTGGACCAGGCCAACAACTATCATGCCAGAATGCACAGAGAAGCTATTGAAATCCACAAACACCTGGACAACTTCAACAGGAAAGAAGAAACCTTAAAAATAAACAAAATCTGGCTCCCAATTTTGAAATACAATAGAATTAAAACTCAACACTTACAAAAGAATTCCACCCAGGGACAAGAGGATTCCCAGTAGATAATGGCCCATCAACCAACCATTAGCCAAACAGACATTAACAAGTCTTGCATTTCTATACCCAGAAACTAGCCATTCAATTACACAAATTTACATATACTCCCCAACAGGGGTTCACGGCATATAAACTCCACACACACTCCTACCCAACCATTCTCTGAAGATGCCAGCCACAGATGCAGGCAAAATGTCAGAAAGAAACTATTCCAGAACATGGCCTCACAGCCCAGAAAAAAAACCCAAGGAAAATCTATAGTTGCGGATGAGTAAATCTAGGTAACTGTTTCATGATTACAATCACTACTTAGTCATTTCTATGACTGTATCCTCCCCCCTCCCCGCACCTCATTTACCGGGTATCAACTACATGGGGTACATTCTGCTGGGTGTTTGGAGCATGGCTGAATGATACCATCAGGTTTGTGTGGGTTGGGCCAGGAGATGTTACTTAGTATAATACTCCTGGCCCAACCCACACAATCTTGAAGGCAACATCAAGTATACTTATACTTGATATCTATATCTACTAAGTAGATGATTACTTAGATGACACAGAATACTGGCCTATCTATCTATCTATCTATCTATCTATCTATCTAATCTTCTGCGAGTGTGACTATGGCTTCTCTTTGCAAGTCTATCAGTGGAGTTTCTCATGGTCCTTTCAAGACTTTATCATTAGACCACTTGTTTTGAGGAAAGGAGGGGAACTCAGTAAGGCCACGGGGTTATTTTACACTTGGGTTCTTGGACTATAGTTCTTCTGGCACCTCTCCCCAGTTGCCATGACTGGCTCAGACCTTTTGGTAGAGGAATCTGTGGAGCCCCTGTAGGAGACCACTTCAGGAACTGAGAAAGGTAAGCTCTTTTCCGAGAGAGAGAAACTGAGAAGGGAGACCATCTTCCTGTGGTACCTGCTCTTTATCTCCTTAGCCGACCTGTAGAGGTTGCCGATGAAGCAATAGCAGATGGGATTGAGGCTGGAGTTGGTGAGGCTGAGCCACTGAGCAAAAGGTCGGAGCTGCAGGACCCAAGGGGATGGGGCCACCTCCCTCAAGGACTTGGGACTGTTGAACTCAATCCAGATGTCCATCATGTAAATGGGCAGCCAGGAGATGGCAAAGAGCAGTACCAAAGCCACCACCATTTGGGCCACCTTCTTGCGAATCTTCAGCCTGGAAGCTGGAAAAGCCTGGTTCAAGGCACTGCAGTCCCTCAAGGGCCTGGTGGGACTCCAGAGCCTATGGATAGTCAGGCAGCAAATGACTATGTTGAACAGAACTGGCAGGCAGTAGAGGATACAGAAGAGAAGGAAGCTGTAGGCTTGCTTAACCCGCTCCTGCGGCCAGACCTCCCTGCAGATGGGAAATGCCAGGAGAAGACCTGGGACTACTCCAATCTCATCCATTTTGTTCATAAAAATAAGGGGCATGCAGATCCCCGAGGAGAAGACCCAGACCACCAGAATGGTGCTCCAGATCTTCCGACGGGTGAAGAAGGACCTGGCATTGAGTGGGTTGTGCACACTGTAATACCGGTTCAAGCTGATCACCGTGAGGCTGAGGACGCTGGCTGAGACCGACACTGCCTGGATAAATGGCACAGCCCTGCACAGGAAGTTCCCATAGACCCAGGCCTTGTAGACCAAGTTGCCTGCAGTGATGGGCATGCAGATACACACCACCATCAGGTCACAGACGGCCAAGTTGATCAGGAGGCTCCTGGTGGCGCTCAGTCGAGGCATCCTGCTGCTGCGCTTCTGTGTGAGCATTCTGAGCGACATGATGTTGCCGACGAAGCCCACCAAGAAAGAGGCCAAGTACATGACAGTGAGGCTGATGGTGACTGGCTCCTTGTCGAAGAGGAAAAGTAGCTTTTCCAGTTCCTCCCAGCCCAGTTCTTGGCTCCCGTTGACTTGCCCCACTACTGAGGAGACGTTGTCTGGTTTCCAGAGTTCCTGAAGGGTCCCCATCCCTGTGAGACTGATGGAGCTGTTCATTGCTCTTTCTTCTCTGTCACATGGAGGAGGCCAAATGAAAATGGAGTTGATGTCCAGACTGATGATAGCTAGCTAGTGGGGAGTCTCTTTTCCCATAGCAAGGCTCCAGACAAATCCTATGAGTTTAGAGGAAGCTATGTGGCTCTGGAAAAGAGAGGGTTGAGTCAGAAATGATCAGATTGTTCTGGTTAAAAGAATTTATGAACTAACAGTCAATCAGTGATTTAAAAAAGCACTATATGCCCACCAAAACATACCTCTAGAATCAGATTGCATTCTTGGACTGCAACTCCCAGAATCCCCGAGCCAGCCTGTAGTCCAAAAAAAATAAAAAGCTTTGCCAAGAATCAAGTAGATTTTTCCAAGTGCTGCCTAGAATTGTTCTAAGCTCTGCTTAGGGGGATTCTGGGGGTTGTAGTTTTAAAAAAGTAGATTTGCAAGCACTGGATTGGTGCATTTGCAAGCACGAGATTGGAAATTGTGGGGCAGGAACACTCTTTACGTTCCTGTCTTATAATCTCCTTGGACTGTGAAAGATCAGGATTTGAATCCCCACACAGCTGTGAAAACCCCTTGGGTGACCTTGGGCAGGTCACACACTCTCAGCCTCAGAGGAAGGCCATGGCAAACCCTCTCTGAATAAATCTGGCCAAGAAAACCCTGTGATAGGGTCTCTTTAGGGTTGGTATACGTTGGAAATGACGTGAAAGCACACAGCAACACAACAATCGTAAACCTGTCTGTTAATTTAAATGCTTTCCCCCCCATCAAGTTCTGGGGGACCTCCTTGAATGAAGAATATTCTCCTCTCCCCGCCCCCCATTCTCTCTTGTAAACCACTTTGGGTCCTTTCTCTCTCTTTCTTTCACTCTCTCTCTTTTGCACAAACACCAGCTTCTTCATGCTATTTATGGACCTGTGAATATCCATTTATCCACTCACTTATTTTTGTAGGAGTAATGAGTCTAAAAAATAAAATTGTATTAAAAAATTCCAGGATCTAGTCCTTTTTAAAAACAACAAAAATTATCTTCTTTAAAAAAGAGTTTAAAAACATTCATTTTCTTTTAACTTCATGAAGAGTGCAACTTAGGAATGCTGACTAAAGCTCAATTAACATTTAAAAGTGTATTCAGAGGTCTGAGATGACTCAGTTAAATTAGACTCATTACAAAACAAAGGAGTCAGTTTAAAATGCAAATCAAAGTTTACTGAAGGTATATCAATCTCAATCTACATACTAAAACAAACTTTAAAAAGAGTTTCCTAACTGACTAAGAGTATTTAGGGTAGGAAAACTCACCAGCCTACGGCGGTAGAAGGCTGCATGGTGAAACATCATGGCATGGTTACAGGAAAGATGGTATAGCTTAAGATGGCTTAAGAAAGCCTAAGATGGAGTAAGATGGCTACAGCATCATGGAGACTCAAACTTAAAAGAGAACTTACACAGAGCAATAAAATTTAAATTAGGTCATGTGTGGAATGACCCAGCACTCCAATTGGCTGGAAGTGCCCAGTGAAATAAGAGAAAGGGAATTTGGGGAGAACAAAAACATGCAGGGAAAAACCCTAGACTTATCTAAGGATGTGAATGAGGTACACAAGATTGCTTTTACATTACAATGATTATTTCCCCACATACTACAATTTTAAAAGTGCTTAATGTTCCTGTAGCATGGTTATGGTTTTATTAAAGGCATCTGGGTCTTCCCAAGCAGTGTGCATTTTTTTTGCTTCTCAGTTAGTATGACTTTCGCATTGCAGGACCAGTTCTTGTTGCTTTTTGTAAAAAACACTGATGCACTCATAATACAATTTGTGAAAATGATCCAAGGTTCTGGACAGGGAGGCTGCAGTTGTACACACATACATTTGAGACAAACTGTGCAATCCTATACAACATGTGTTCTCAGAAGTAAGTTACATTGATTTCATTGAGGCTCACTCTCAGGAAAAGTGAATATTGGATTTTGGCCAAAGTCCTATTGAATGCAATTGGACTTAATTCTGAGTAGACACGGTAAGTGCAAAGGAACATGGGTATTAGGTGCAGTGCCTGCAACAGCTGACCTTAGTTTTCCTTTCTCTCCACCAGGCCCTGTCTTTGCTAGTTTTTAGCTGCCAGGCAAAACTGGTTCTTTTCGCATGGATATCTATGGCTGTCTGATTAATCTGAATTGTGCTGGGGTCATCCTTCTTTGTAATGTGGGTTCAGGTAGCACTTGCTTTGGGGCATCCATGTCAACATTGCTTTGGTCTGATGTTGCTAGCTCCTTTGTGGAATGATGATGGACTGGAAATAATGCAGATAAACAAATAAGGCTGCAATCCTATGCATGCTTATTTATGAGGAAGCCATACCGAACACCTCAGAATTTCATAGCAGTGCCTTGGACCTACCTGGGAAGCATCATCTCCTCAGATGCCAAGATTAACAAAGAGATCGATCACAGATTAGCAAAGGCATATAGTGCATTTGGAAGACTTCACAAAAGAGTCTGGAGTAATAAACACCTGAGGCAAAGCACAAAAATCAGTGTGTATAGAGCAATTGTACTGTCTATCCTCCTTTATGGATCTGAAACATGGGTCACCTATCGCCACCACCTACGACTCCTCGAGCGCTTTCATCAGCGCTGTATACGCACAATCCTAAATATACACTGGACTGAATATGTGACAAATGTTGCTGTCCTTGAGCAAGCAGGGATCACCAGTATTGAGGCCATGATATTGAGGACGCAGTTGCGCTGGGCAGGCCACGTTTCTAGGATGGAGGACCATCGCCTCCCAAAAATATTACTCTACGGTGAACTCGCCACGGGTCAGCGTAAGAGGGGCACTCCAAAAAGGTGATACAAAGACTCCCTGAAACAACATCTCAGGCTTGGCCAAATTGATCACCAACAGTGGTCCGCCCTGGCCTCACATCGGGAGGCATGGAGATGCACTATCCACAATGCTGCAGCCTTATTTGAGAACTCACGCCGAACAAGTCTTGAAGAGAAATGACAACGCAGAAAGAATCACAACCCAAAAACATTACCCAAGGAGACCTTCTGCTGTGCTTTCTGCAACCGGACTTGTTTATCTCGGATTGGCCTTTTTAGTCATCAGTGCGCTTGCAGGAAGCGTGGGATGAGTCCTTCCTGAATCTTTGTTTGCGAAGAAAAGCCAGAGAGAGATACTGAACACAGTAATATGCACATGCAGTAGAAAGAAATACTCTTGACACTAGGTGGGTAGTAATGGTGCAATGAGGAGGATGAAGTTTGTGCCATTACTTGAGACTAGAGAAAACATCACCAGACACAGAAAGATGTATGGGTGGATGTGCTCGCAACATGTGTGTGTGCGTGTGTGTATCAGATGAGGCTACAATTCTCAAAACCAATAAAGAATCTTGGAGTGTTTTAAAAACTAACATATTTAGGTTGAGATGAACTCTGACTGGCTACAGCTTGCTTCAGCCATAAAATGTAATATCCAGGTTGGGCAATTCAGCTTTAAAGGAACACTCTAGGTTGTTCTTTCCATAGAAGATTCTATTTGGATTAGGAAAATCAAGATAGCCATGTTGACCCATAAAAAGAAGAAGAGGAGGAGGAGGATATCCAAAATCCAAAGTGGAACCCCTGCTCCCTAAGTTGCAATGGAGAGGCAGTGGGGTGTAGTGATTACAGCAGCCTTCCTCCAACCCAGCACCCTCTCCCGTGTGTCCAGCTGCAACTTCCACCACCCATGGCACGAACATTGGCTACAGTGGACAGAGATGACTGGAGATGCTGAATAGTTCAAGGTGAATTTCATAGCAGTGCCTTTGGAGGATGCCAGGTTGGGGAAAGCTGGGGAAACTCCACATTCAGATCTTCACTTTGCTATGAAAATCTCCTTGGAACTATTCACCATCTCTCAGCCTAATCTACCTCACAGGGCTGTTGTGAAGATTTAAAAAATGTGGAGGCAGGAGAGAGGAGAATATATATGTGTGTGTGTGTGTGTGTTAGAGAGAGAGAGAAAAAGAAAATCACATGCATTTAATCTATTATATACGAACCTTTGAACTCTCGGGTGGAAGGCAGGATGCGCTATGAAGCAGCGGCCAGTCGTATATTAATTGCCTATCATTCTTGCCTGGATCAAAGCATCGCATAGCCGCTAAGTCTAGTTCCCCGGCCACCCCAGCGCCCCTGTCTGTCCCAGGCGGTGGTGCTGAAAGGACAGCTCCAGCCCTGCGCCCGTCCTTTCTCGCTGCTTTCCCAAAGGAAGGGAGCAAATGCCCCCCTTAGCCCCCCAATCCTTTGATCCTGCGTTGCGGCGGTCCTGTCCCTCCCCGGGGCTCCATCCCTCCGTCTGCCTCGGAAGAAGCCACCCGCTGGTCTCCTGATGGAGATTTTTGGCTGGGGGTGGTGGTGGAAAATAGCGAGTTGCCGTGGCTGCCACCGGCGGACTGGCTTTCTTTAGGCGCTCACCGAAGCACCCACCCCGTCGCAGTTTCTCATCCATGCTCCAAACCTTCTGCAAACATGCGCTCAGTGGCAATGCACAACCCCAACTCCCTTCCTCCGGCATGATGCTAACTGCTCTCAAGTCCCACAACTTCCCCCACACCTAAGAACTCTTTCCTTACACAGCCCTCCCTCCAAATCTCAAGCCCACCCTCTGGTTACTTACCAACAGCCCAGTTCTCCAGAGGGCAAGATTTCCTTCCCCCGGCCCCTTTCTGACACCATGTTGGCTCCCTCCATGCTCTTAGACATGCTGCAATGCTCTTGTGCACAGAGAGACGTCTGCATGCGTTCATCGATGGACAGCGGGACAAATGTCAGAAGGACCCGTGCAAGTCTCTGCGCAAACACCGAGCTACACAACCTTTATTGCAAGAGACAAGGCATTTGTTACCTTTTCCCTTCCTCATGCGCATGAACACAACCCTTTCCATTCACATTGTCCTCCAATTATTCACAAACACACACATGCGTGTGTATATACCCCCTCCCTCTGCCTGCTCTTTCACACACATGCACCCTTTTCCCTTTCATCCCACTAAACTGTCTTTGATGTTTCAGACTAGAACTATTTCTTCTCCTATACAAAGCTACTCATACACTGTACAGCTCCATCCTCTTGGCTCATCATCTGGTTTTGGCTTCTCTTTCCCTCTGGGCTCCTGTTTGGGTCCAGCTTCTCAGTGTCTTTGGCAGCCATGGATGCTAAAGAGGGAGCCCATCCAGAGCATCTTTGCCAGGGAATGCTGTAGGCTGTTGAACAGAGATCTCCTGGCATGTCTATGAGGAATCTCTTCAGTCTTATTTTTATTTCTTTAATTAATTAATACCCTGCTTTTCTCTCTCATGGGACCCAAAGCATCTTACGTTGTACAATTAAACAAAAGAGCTTAAAGAATCTGTATGTAAAACCTAAACAGGCAACAACAACACACTTAAAAACTTTAAGAACACAGATTTTCCATGGCTTTTTTCCCGTCTGTAAGGCCGTGTTCTGGAAGAGTTTATTCGTGACATTTTGCCTGCATCTGTGTCTGGCATCTTCAGGCGAAATGTCAGGAATAAACTTTTCCACAACACAGCCTCACAGCCCAGAAAAAACCCATGGAAAACCTATGGATGCTGGCTGTGAAAGCCTTCGACTTCACAACTTTAAGAACAGTTAAAATACATTAAAACCTATTAGACATGAACAACAGCTTCCCAGCCAGTTAAAGAATGGCAGCCTATTTAAATAGGAAGGTCTTTGCAGGCCAGCAAAAAGATAAAAGAGAGGGGTCCAAAGGAGCCCCACCAAAGAAGGCTTTCCCCCAAGTCCTCAAGAGATGTACCATAAGTGATGGTGGGACTTACAGGAAGCCCTCTAACAAGATCTCTGTATATAGAGAGACAATCTTTCAGATAGTCTGGAGCCAAGATGCCTCATCACACTTGCACACGAAGGAACAGAAGCCATTATGGGTGGGTCTGTGCAGAGAGATAAAAGGGCTCGACTATGTGATTTATTCATTGAAGGAGCAGGTGAGAGTCTTCCAACTCTATGAATCTATGATTCTATGGTTAGACTAGATGGCCCTTGTGGTCTCTTCCAACTCTATGATTCTATGATTCTATTCCAGTGGCATACACCCAGAGGATGTCTGTGCTTCTTCACAGCTTGGGTCCAGGATATTTGAAAAACCAAATCTCCATTTATGGGTCCAATAGACCTCTAAGATCTTCAGAATAGTCCCTTCTCTCTGTCCCACCTTCTTGGTGGCTGCTCCCAGGGTTGGCTAGGATGGCTCCCTTCTTGCTCTTCTCTTGGCTACTAAGAAATTCCCTGTTCTGTTAGCCTTTTGGGGATTGATTGTGATGGCTATTTCATAGCTTGGTGTGCTGCTTTCTTGGTTTGTAGACAGTCTGTTAATGAATTTTAATGGTTTTAACTGTGTAAGTGAAATGGTAAACTTTGTAAGAATTGTTTTTAGAATAAGTTTTATATTTATACTGTTAAATTATGTTTTTGTATAGTTTTTAATCTGCATTGCTTTTAATGTGTTGCAAACCCCCTTGAGTCATTTTATTGAGGAAAATGTGGAATATAAATGAATAAAATGAATGAATGAATGAAGTGAATGGCTGCCCTTGACTTCTGTAAAGTAAACTGTTGGGCTTAGGAAACAAAACAGTGTTTCAATAAGGGCAAATCCTGATCTCCAACCTCTTGATGCTTTGACCTTTGTTGAAAGAAAGCCCAGGGGAAGATCTTGGAAAAGTTCAGTTTTGGATGACAATCCCCAGACTAAGTAGTTGATCAAAAAAAGGAACAGTTCCCAGGATCTCTGCCAGGTTCAGCAGAAGGTGAAGTCTCTTGCTTCACCTTCTGCTGAAGCCAGTGGAGCTTCAGTTCTGGTCCACCGGTCCAGTTGGTCCATTCATTAATGGAGAGGAAAATGCCATGGTTACTCTCCAACCAGCTCAGGATAACTTGCTGCCTGAGGTAGAGTAGCAAATGATACACCCCACTCTTAAGTTAAGGTGGATAGTACCCAAGGCCAACTGAGTGATGCTGGCACATGAGCAGAAAACTCTAGATTCATGACTAGCAGTTCAAACACAACAATAATGAATTAAATATCTTTTTCATGACACCCCAAATCAGCTGCTTAGGTAACTGTCTTATTCTGTGTAATAGTAGGACAGGCCTTACCCAGCTTGGTTTGCAGCCTAGCTACTATCATCAGGTTGAAACCTTTTGTGGATGCTTGTAGGTTCCATGCCAGAAGGGTAGTGGACCTGCCCTGGCTTTTAATCTTCACTTTAATTGAGCTATTTAAGGTGCTGAGTCTATTTTGGAGTTTAGGGTTCAGAACCTTGGTTAGAATCTTTAAAGTTCTAACTAGAACCTGGAATGCATTCCACTGCTCCACTGACACCAGCTATCACTGCCTGGCTGCATTGCAGGCTAAAAATAAAAACAAAAACTGTTTCCTGTTGTTATTTAGATGGTCAGACAATGTCACTCTATTTCATCTTTCCCAGTAAATGAAACATTCATGCAAATATAGGTAATTCAAGAAAAACAAACCAGGCTTCCTGCAGAGCTGAACTGAAGAGGGTATAGAATACATCTTCACCATGGAAAAGAACATTTAGAAAAGAGGGAGAGCGTTCATCAGAGCAATAATGACAATTTCTTTAGATTAAGCACATAGTTGGATTTGTTTGTGGGAAAATGATAGGCTGTGCCCAACAAGGCAATTCAAATATTTACCAGACTGAGTTACCAACTTGTTCTCTCTCGTCTCTTGCTGAGCTCCTATGTCTTCAAAAGCTGCAGGACAAAAACTTGTTGCAACAACTGAAGCTCTCACTATCTGCACAATAACAAGCCACAGTTCAGCAGCTGTTAAAGGTACAGGAGTGTCACGGGGGGGGGGGGACAGGCAGCATCCTACATTTGGATACTCTTCTTCATTCTCCTTCCCAGGTCAGTGAGGCAGTGATTTCACACGAGGTTTTAATCTAAAACTTACCAGAGCTCTCCAAGGCACTGAGCCATATTTTCTAAATAGGTTCAGCATTTGGATAGGTCCTTCGATGTTTAGACTAAGCCTAGTCATGGACTCACAGTTTCACTGACATGAAAGCTATGGTCTGCTACTGCTTTCTTGTTATGCCCACAGTTGCTCTCCTGCCTTGCCTTTAGCACCAGCAGCTTCAGGCCTGAGTCCTACTGGTCAAGGGTAGGAACTGTGAGGTGCTCCAGATGTTTTTGGTCTGGAAGTCCCAGCAGCCATAGCCAACATAGCCAGTAGTGAGGAATGCTGGGAGTTGCAATGCAATAACATCTGGAGGGCCACCATAATTCTCACCCCCACTATTGGTAATTCCAACTATACTAGACCCATTGAATAAATTGCTGAGTGCTATACCCACTGGAACACGGAGCAATGGGTGGAAGCTCCAGGAACAGAGATTCCACCTCAACATGAGGAGGAACTTTTTGACAGTAAGAGCTGTTTGGCAGTGGAACACACTCCCTCGGAGTGTGGTGGGGTCTCCTTCCTTGGAGGTCTTTAAACAGAGGCTGGATGGCCATCTGTTGGGGATGCTTTGATCAAGATTTCCTGCGTGGCAGGGGGTTGGACTGGATGGCCCTCGTGGTCTCTTCCAACTGCAATTCTATGATTCTATGATTCTATACTGGTAAATTCCATTGTGGTGATTTGCTACCTCTATGGGGCTATGTGTAGTGGATCAGAAACAGGGAGACTCTGACTCCTCAGTTGTTTTGGACTACTACTCCCATAATTCCATGTTGGCTGGGTCTTTTTGGAACTGGCATCCAAAACAGTTGGGCAGCCAAACGTTTGTTACTCCTGAAGCAGAGAGATGTAATAAGATGCAAGAACACCTGGTCAGAGGTGAAGCACCTTGTGATCCTCAAATCCCTTTAATAGAGAGTCTGGCTAGGAATACAGTACAATAATTTCTAAATTCTTCCTAAAGAATAATTTATGACATGAGACTATAGGTGAGCGTCCACAGATATTGGTCAGAATTCTGTTGATGCTCTATGCCAACAGTTGCACTTTTTCGACATTGTGCAGCAGTGCTGAGGGAAGGCACTATGTCAGGATAACTATGTTGACACCTTATGTCAGTGCAACTATGCCAGTGTAGACAGTGGAGGTGGCAGGGGGTGGGTGGGGAAGGCCAAGGGTGATATGTCTGTGAAATAAGCAAGGCACTGGAGAAAGATGCTGGAAGCGAAGAAGCATCAATGCTTGTTTACAATTCTCTCTGTGTCACTGATCTGTGCTTTCAAGCTTTTACTTCCTACTTGCATGTAGAGGTCACTTTCCCCACGAAACTGTAGTGTTTTACAACTTTTTGTCTCAGAAGCCTGAAGCCATCAGATGTGAGGCAGCTCTGCATCAATATGCTTTACAGGCAATCATGAGAGTCAGACTTAGGTACTCTTCCATTCAATTTAGGAAATCCTTTTCTATCTATCTACTTCTTTTATCTAAGATGTATTCTCTGCCACAATAAATGTAAGTTCTGCCTTTTAAAGCTTACTGGAGCATCCTGCATTTTTTAAAATCCTGTTTTATACGAGAACCTCATGTTACACTGGGGCTATGCTTCTCTCTGCTTAATATAAACATTAATAATTCCCAAGAAAAGAAACTTCTCCAAGTTTCAGCAGATTGGGTTTGCCTTTCCTCACCATCAATATGGAACCTTGGGGAAAAAAACTCCAGCTCCACCAGCCAAAGATTCTGGGGAAAACAGTGGTGGCTGAAGATTCCCATGTCAGTGGGGTGGTGAATCCATGTTTTGACCCATGGACCTATCCAGGGTGCTGAACCTTAGACCTCAAATCCATTCACTATCTCAGACAACTCTTCTAAAGCAATCTAACATCCAAAATGG
Organism: Gambelia wislizenii; assembly: GCA_030847615.1. Classification (NCBI taxonomy): domain Eukaryota; kingdom Metazoa; phylum Chordata; class Lepidosauria; order Squamata; family Crotaphytidae; genus Gambelia; species Gambelia wislizenii. The sequence goes on from JAUMIR010000012.1 coordinate 6,273,591, forward strand.
TTTCATCTCTCCTTTGAGGTGGGAGCCACCAGATGACATTGGGCCAAAATCTACTGGCTCCAAGCAGCAATTTCTTCACTGTCTTCCTTCCTTCATTGATCTGCACCCTCAGCCTTTCTCTCATGCTGTCACTGCCTACGCAAGCGTAGTTACACCAGGATAGTGATAGTTAGAGAGGTTAATTTGAAAGCTGGCAATGATGCTCTGGAATTCTCAGGATAAGTCTCCCAGACACTAGAATTTCCTCCCTAGAGAAGCTAGGCTTGCACCCCCAGGATGTCCTTCCAGAAGCATGCAAATACTTTTTTATTTTAATTTTAATAAGCCTTTGGAAACGAACTGCTGATGAGAAAAGAGCTTTTAAAATGGTTCTGTATTGTTAATGTTTGGGTTTTTTTATGGGCATGTTTTTAAATTGCTTTTAATTCTTTTTATAGCTTAATTGTACATCAACTTCTGTATGTTTTAATGAAATGTGATGGGAAAAGACAGAATATAAATAAAATGAAATAAAATATATTTTTTAAAAAAATGGATGTTAAATTTAGACTTGGGGATTATTGTTGGGCCAATGTTTATTTCCTTTTGGGGTTGAAACTCAGATTTCCATAGGCCCTGAAGTCAGTTGTTATTGTTGATAATCACTATTAAGTTGGCTTCACCCAACTTAATCACTATTAAGTTGGTGACCCTGTCAATGAGAGACCTTTCAAGTGCCCTAGTCATCAACTGCCATACTTGGGTCTTGCATACTCAAGGCTGTGGCTTCCTTGATTGAATCAATCCATTTGTAATGTCGCCTTCCTCTTTTCTCACTGCCTTCTACTTAACTGAAAATTATTGTCTTTCCCAGTGAACCATGTCATCACATGATATGTCCAAAGTATGACAGCTTCAGTTTAGTCACTTTGGCTTCTAGTGAGAATTCAGGTTTGATTTGCTCTAGGACCCATTTATTGGTCGATGTTATCCCCAGAATTCTTCTCCAGCAGCACATTTTGAATGAGTTGATTCTCTTCCTATCAACTTTCTTTGCTCTCCAGCTTTTACAACCATACATAGAAATCCAAAATACCATGGTATGGATGATTCTGACTTTGGTATTCAATGATATTTCTCTACACTTGAGGATCTTATCTCCTTCCTTCATAGCTGCCCTTCCTAATCCTAGTATTCTTTTGATTTCTTGATCATGGTCTCCCTTTTGATTTATGAATGAACTAAGGTAGAGAAGATCAGTAGTGGAATAAAATTTCACCTATTGATGGGAAGTGGGATGGCTGGGTGATCTGCCTTTGTTTGTTTGTTTTGCTGTGAAATCAAGCCAATGAACTGAGAAGCAGACCTGCAGGTTAATTTTTAAAGAGGGAGTGGGGAAGTGAACTGAATACAAACCCACAGGGTTGCCCATTCACTTTGGAAATGACAGGATCTATATTTCTTTACAGGTTTCTGGAATTATATTTATGGCTCAGCAAAGATAAACAACCACTGCAAAGTAACGCTAGCATTTGCCCCAAAGCACACAAAAGAAATGTGTTCTTTCATCCTGCACAAATCTCTTTATGGAGACCCACAAAGAGCAATTATAATTTCACACATATCGCCCTCCCACCCAGAAGCAATGATCCTGCTAATGGACAGCCAGCGCACAAGCGTCAAACAGCAGCTTGTATACAGGCACAAAATGGCAAAAAATGCTGGCAGGCTTTGCTGTCAGAGCTTGGTAATCTACCATGATGGATATTTTATTGTTCTTGTTTCATTTTTTAATAATTTTAAATCCTTTTAAAACACACACACACACACAAGATAAGCCAAAATGACTACAAACAGCAATGAGAATGAATGAAGGAAAAAGAAGAATATATGGGAATTTTTTTTACCAAAAAACAATCACAAAACAGCAGAAACAGCAACAAAGATTAATATGCCAGCAGTTGCTTTGTTATTCAAAGTCTTTGAAAACATCACAGCTTGACTGGCTAATGAAAATAAGTAGGGATGGTGCCTGGAGGGTGTCTATGGGGAGGGCATCTGCAAACTAAGATGTCATGTCTGGCAAGGTCCTGTTTTTTTTCCGTACCCATCCAACTTCAGACAGGGGTAGGAATAGAAATAATATGCACAATTACAGTTGTCCCTCCATATCCACGGATTTGGTATCCCTGGATTTAAGTATTCACAGTTTGAAAATATTCTTTAAAAAATAATAATCAAAAAAGCAAAGCTTGATTTTGCCATCTTATATAAGGGACACCGTTTTGCTATTCCATTGCATATAATGGGACTTGAGTATTCTCGGATTTTGGTATCCATGGGGGGTCTTGGAACCAAACCCCAGTCAATATGAAGGGACAACTGTATTCATTTTCTGATCAAAAAATGGATTTTCCAACAGTCAGGAACCTCTTTTGGGAAGAGTTTCACAAAGCAGTGAGTAGTGAAACTTTGATACAATTTTCTCCTCATATTTAAACTGCTGAATTGTTCTGGGAGAATTGTTCTATAGAGCAGTGGTTCTTAACCTGTGTTCCGGGGACCCTCAGGGATCAGCAGTATCTTCACGGGGGATCTGCAGAAGCTTGAAGGATGCTTGGCCCACTTCCTCCCTGCAATGGAGTGGCCATGTGACAGGATCCAAGGCAAAAGCTGGCTGGCTTGGCCTGTGCATTGCCATTCAATCTTCTCCAGCAACAAACTTGCAGGAAGAAACAGAAGAAAAGTCTTCCATTCCCCTTCGGTAACTCTGAGGGATGGTGTAATTATATTATTATTGTTATCATCAGGTATTATTATTATTAGGGTTTTAAATCTTGCATTAAATCTTGGAGGTCTATGGCAACAAAAGATATTTAAAGTTGGTCCCTGGTAAAGAAAAGGTTAAGAGCTACTGCTATAGAGAAATATATGTGGGTTTTTTTGCATAACCCATATTTTTTGTTCAGAAAACATGTGGGGGTTTCTGCACCAAAGCCTCATTTGTATTTCCCTGCAGAATAATTCTGTTGGAACACTGTGGGACATTCGAATACTGGGAGCATACTACAAGGAAATTTTTGTTTTCTTCTACAGTTGGGATAAAGATACAGTAATGACTCATCCTTGTATTAGAGGATGAAATGGTGGAAGATTTGCACCTCTAGGCAGAGGAGGCCAGCGGTTCCCTTGCTGTTGGGGTAGTGAATCTGCTTTCTTGGAACAGCTGCAGGAGGAGTGGCCATAAAACCAAAAGCAGATTCACCATCTCACAGTAATGGACCTCCACCAGTAACCCCAGACTTCAGACAATCAAAGGATATTGGATTCCTGATACATATAGGAAACTTCATACAAAGAGGGATGGTCCTTTACATTTTTCTCCAGAGCTTCTGATGGATGGGGTGGGAGACAGCAAAGAAATAATGAAAGGAAAGGCAGAGCCAAAGGTTGTCATTCATGCATGACTGTATTGGGTCCTAAATGCTGGAGAATAAAGCTGCCAGAGTGCAACCTGAAGACAACCCCCCTCAAAGCAGCAGGTTGCCAATTTCTTTTCTGATGGGGTCCTGCATCTTCTAAAAATTGTACTGTGCATCTCCATTTGATGAAAGCTTCACCTGTTGGATTTTTTTAAAAAAACCTATCATGCAAAGTATGGGGCAGGGGGACAGAGTTGACAATTCTGGACACATGTTCAGAATAGCCCAGGCTTATTGTGCATTCTTACAACAGCCTCTTGACTCGGACTGAATTTTGTCCTGCAACACAAGGTGGAGAGCAACTCAGTGGAAAGGAGAGGGTTGCTCCCTCCTTCCTCCTTCTTCTAATCTTCCTGCTTTGTGTATAGAATCAGAAAAGCTTTGGATATTCACCAGCTGCTGCTACTGCCTCTTGGCATTTAGGTGCCAAGTCAAAACGACCCCCATCCGTTTAACCAGGCTATCAAATTACCTTGAATTAATTGAAGGGAGATGCTTGCTTCTGACCTTTGAAGATGCTGTTTATTTGATTTTTTTTTAAATGGCTTTTGGTGTTAAGTGACTCTGCCTGTTATTATTGTCGATGGTTTTAAAGTGTTGGTTTCATATATATTTATTTGATACTATACTATACTTGCTCAAGGACAGCAACATTTGCCACATAGTCCAGTGTATATTTAGGATTGTGCGTATACAGCACTGATGAAAGCGTTCGAGGAGTCGTAAGTGGTGGCGATAGGTGCCCCATGTTTCAGACCCATAAAGGAGAATAGACAGTACAATGGCTATATACACACTGATTTTTGTGTTTCGCCTCAGCTGTTTATTACTCCAGACTCTTTTGTAAAGTCTTCCAAATGCGCTATATGCCTTTGCTAATCTGTGATCGATCTCTTTGTCAATCTTGGCATTTAAGAAGATGATGCTTCCCAGGTAGGTGAACTGCTGCTCACCAGCAATGAGGCCATGATATTGAGAACACAGCTGTGCTTGGCAGGGCACGTTTCTAGGATGGAGGACCATCGCCTCCCAAAAATAGTACTCTACAGTGAACTCACCACGGGTCAGCGTAAGAGGGGCGCTCCAAAAAAGCGATACAAGGACTCCCTGAAACAACATCTCAGGCTCGGCCAAATTGATCACCAACAATGGTCCGCCCTGGCTTCACATCAGGAGGCATGGAGATGCACTATCCACAATGCTGCAGCCTTATTTGAGGACTCTCGCCGAACAAGTCTTGAAGAGAAACGACAACGCAGAAAGAATCACAACCTGGAAACATCACCCAAGGAGACTGTCTGCTGTGCTTTCTGCAACCGGACTTATTTATCTTGGATTGGCCTTTTTAGTCATCAGCGCGATTGCAGAGGCGGGATGAGTTCTTCCTGAATCTTCGTTTGCAAAGAAAAGCCAGAGATACGATACGATATGATACGATACAATACTATATATCTTAATATATATTTATTATGACCAGAATCCTTTATCATGATGTATGTCATGTAACTTTACGTTTCTGGCTTTGCTTCGCAAATGAAGATTCAGGAAGGACTCATCCCGCGCTTTCTGCAAGCGTGCTGATGACTAAAAAGGCCAATCTGAGATAAACAAGTCCGGTTGCAAAAAGCACAGCAGAAGGTCTCCTTGGGTGATGTTTTTGGGTTGTGATTCTTTCTGCGTTGTCGTTTCTCTTCAAGACTTGTTCGGCGTGAGTTCTCAAATAAGGCTGCAGCATTGTGGATAGTGCGTCTCCATGCCTCCCGATGTGAGGCCAGGGCGGACCACTGTTGGTGATCGGGAGGTGGTTTGAATGCCAGACTGGGCCCCAATAATCATACCCTATATGCCCATCACAAATGCCCTCCTCCTGATTTTGAAGATGATGGAACCCACCTCATCCGATGCTCAAAGGACAAGAAATCAAACTTTGCAGGACTTTGTCTGGATCAAACAGCATTCAGGCTGAACCTTCAAATCCTAAATGGTGCCCTGAAAAATGACTGCCCAGCTGAATTCACTTATCTCTCTGGGTCCAGAATGAGTGCCATTGATTACATAATCATTTCCAGGGACCTTCTTCCCTATGCCAAGGAATTAGAAGTTATGCCCAGATTTGAAAGTGATCATTTACCAATTCGGCTACAGCTTAGCGACTTCACTCAGGAGACACACACCAGGGAGCGCTATCATCTCTCTGTGACACCATCAGGAAGGACTTATCGCCGAGCTAAATGGACCCCCCAACTAAACCAAACAATAAGTGAGGTATTGGCTTCAGACCAACTTCAGCATCTTAGGACTGCCCTGATATCAGCTGAGTCCCCTGATGAAATCTTGGAAAATTACAATACACTTACCCAAGCTCTACACCAATATCTAATCTGTCAAAATAGCGCACATCAGCGGAAACAACAACAGCACCACTCCAAACCATGGTTTGACAAGGAATGTGTTAATGCTAAAAAAGCCCTCATTGATATTTATCAAGGTTACCTATCTAATAACATTCCAGATGCTGCACCAATGCTGCTTCAGAAGAAAAGAGACTACAAAAAGTTGCTGAGGAACAAGAAAAAAGAAGCCATGAAGAATGACTGGACACAACTTATCCAGGCAGTCAGATCCAACAACACAGCTCTATTCTGGCATATTATATCAAGTTCCCAGAGAAATGGGCCAGCTACAGTGGATTGTCACATCCCTCCAGGGATATGGGAGGATCACTTTCAAGCACTTTATAAGGACAACTACATTGAAAGTGGATGCACTAGCCAAAATATAGAAAATATCCAAGAGTGGCCACCAGTGACAGCGACAGAGATCAAGAACCTTGTAGCCCAGCTGAGAATGGGGAAGGCTCCAGGAGAAGACTTAATACCTGCAGAAGCCATTAAAAACAACCTTGAATTTTGGGCCCCTATCCTGGCCTCACTTTTCACCTGTATCGACAAATATGGTCGAGCACCCAAGGATTGGGGTCTTGCAATCATCGTCCCCATATATAAAAAAGGAAGCAAGGATGATCCTGTCAACTACAGACCAATTAGTCTCCTCAGTACAATCAGCAAACTCTATGCAAGACACTTACAGTGGAAATTTCAGACCTGGTTGGAACAAGAAAACATACTTGCAGAAGAACACGCTGGCTTTAGGGAAGGCCGCTCCACCATAGATCAGTGCCTTGTACTCCACCACCTTATTGAAAAATACTCCACCTGCAGCACAGTTTCTCTCTATGCTGCCTTCATAGACTTTAAAGCAGCTTTTGACTCTATATCCCGAACCAAACTGTGGAAAAAACTGGAGGCTTCTTCGATCGACCGACGTTTACTCCATCTAATTCGTATGCTGCATGAAGGGACCTCATTAAAAGTAAGATGTAACCCCCAGGGACATCTCACCAATGACATTGTCACTGAGAAGGGTGTCAAGCAAGGTTGCATTCTAGCTCCACTCCTGTTTAACTTCTACATTAATGATTTGGTGGATCACCTCAACAACACTAACTTCCACCCCCCAAAATTAAAGGGAAGGCATATTTCAATGCTGCTTTATGCGGATGATGCAGCAGTACTTTCAAGAACTCCCATTGGACTAAAAAGAGCCCTAAGAGCACTAACATATTATTGCAGAGTGGAACAGCTAGAACTCAACTATCAAAAAACTAAAATCATGGCATTCGCTAAAAGGCCTAAGAACTACAACTGGAATATAGATGGCCACAAGATTGAACAGGTCTCTTGCTTCAAATACCTGGGGGTAATTTTTCAAGCCACTGGTAGTAGGAAAGCGCATGGAGAGTATGCTGCTTGCAATGCACAGAGGAGCACAACAACCATTCTCAAATTTCTTAAGACAAGAGGAGGCCACTACTTACCTGCAGCGCTCAAACTTTTTGAAGCCAAACCAGTAGCACAACTGCTTTATGGATCCCAATTGGGACCCTTCCCCAACCCTGCTCCATTAGAACTTGTCCAATCCAAATTCTTAAGATCAGCTTTCCAAACTCCAAAATGTGTCTCTAACGCAGCTCTGAGACTGGAGTCAGGATTTATGAAAATGGAGGCCAGAGTGTGGGTGACCATACTCAACTACTGGCTCAGACTATCCCTCTTTCCCACTGGCCTTGCTCCACTAACCTTAAGTGATGATTTCCAATCCAGCTGGAAACAGACAGTGATGACTAAAATCTCAATGCTGGGCCTTTCCCCAGTTCTTCTGCTAAGCCTGGGATATGATAGGGCAAAAGCTACTATCAAACAACGGGTAGCAGATATAGAGTGACAACTGGACATAGCCAGTACTCCAACCTTCATTGCTAGTGACTCCAATAGATATCTGGCCTCACCTTTGGCATACTTAGCAACACTTGAAATACCTAAACATCGAAGGGCCTTTACTCTTGCACGGTGTCATGCCCTCCCTTCAGCTGTCCTTGAAGGCCGATACAAGAAGATCCCCTTCTCAGACAGACTGTGCCCCTGCAACTCAGGCCAAATAGAAACAACAGAGCATGTATTACTCCAGTGCTCATACTACAGGGACATACGTCTCAGACTTATTTCACCCCTGTTGCATAAATATCAAGGGCACACTGGACAATTCTACATAAACTTGTTGCTTTCAGACACCAACCCAGGAACAACTTATAATGTTGCCAGATTCTGCGCAGCTGCGGTTAAAATTCGTCAGACAATGTCCTCAGCAGTAGAATAGTGTCAACCTAGTCTTGTTATCTTGTTATACTTGTTATACTGGAGCTAACATTTTAAGTACTGCTTTTAGCCTGTTTTTATTCTGTGATCTTACCTTTATTCTGTATCCCCTTTTTACCTGTGCTGGTCTATGACCGTAATAAAGATTCTATTCTATTCTACGTTTCATAATTGGAATTGGACTGTTGGTGATCAATTTGGCCGAGCCTGAGATGTTGTTTCAGGGAGTCTTTGTATTGCTTTTTTGGAGCGCCCCTCTTACGCTGATCCGTGGTGAGTTCACTGTAGAGTACTATTTTTGGGAGGCGATGGTCCTCCATCCTAGAAACGTGCCCTGCCCAGTGCAGCTGCATTCTCAATATCATGGCCTCAATGCTGGTGATCCCTGCTTGCTCAAGGACAGCAACATTCATCACATAGTCAGTCCAGTGTATATTTAGGATTGTGCGTATACAGCGCTGATGAAAGCGTTCAAGGAGTCGTAGGTGGTGGCGATAGGTGACCCATGTTTCAGATCCATAAAGGAGGATAGACAGTACGATGGCTCTATACACACTGATTTTTGTGCTTTGCCTCAGGTGTTTATTGCTCCAGACTCTTTTGTGAAGTCTTCCAAATGCACTATATGCCTTTGCTAATCTGTGATCGATCTCTTTGTCAATCTTAGCATCTGAGGAGATGATGCTTCCCAGGTAGGTGAACTGCTGAACGGACTTGAGCACAGATTTGCCGACGGCAATGTGGGGATGGTGGTGTTCGTCCTGTGGTGCAGGCTGATAAGGAACTTCTGTTTTCTTCAGGTTGACTTCTAGCCCAAACAACTCTGCAGCTGTTGCAAAGCAAGACATTAGGCGCTGCAGAGCTGCTTCTGTGTGGGCAACAAGGGCAGCTGCATTGGCGAATAGCAGCTCACGGACTAGATAGTTTTGAGTCTTAGTGTGAGCCCTCAGACGGCTTAAGTTAAACAAGCTACCATCAGTACGGTAACGTATATAGATGCCGTCGTCTTCTTCAAGCTCTGCCATAGCCCTTTGGAGCATCGTGCTAAAGAAGATTGTAAAGAAAGTTGGAGCAAGAACACAACCTTACTTCACTCCATTAGTTATTAGAAAGGGCTCTGAAAGAGCATCGCCATATCTGACTTGACCACACTGGCCCTCGTGTAGCAAGATAATCATTTTAAGGAATTTGGGGGGACAACCTAGTCTTTCCAGGATCTGCCACAGACCTTTTCTACTTACAGTGTCGAAGGCTTTGGTGAGGTCGACAAATGTTACATAGAGACCCTTGTTCTGCTCCCTACATTTTTGACGCCCCCTTGTCGTGGGAGAGAGGCTTGCATACCCTAATGATGTTTTGAGCTATGCTGGCGGTGGCATAATAGCCACTGGTAGGGTCTCCCATGCCAGACAGGTCAAAACCGAAGGGTCTGACAAAGAGTGTCAAAGGGCAGGATGGGCTCTCTAGCCTTGTGGCAACTTTATGTATACTTAGCTATTTAGCGGAGGCACTAAGAAAACCTGTTAGTGAATTGCAATGATATGTAATAGGACATTAGCAATAGTGTTCTGATGTGCGATGCCACTCCCTAGCTGGTGTCCCAATGTACATCAGTCCTAATGTGCATTGCTCACTTTTCTGGTTCCCCTATGTAGTGATGTAGCAGCAGCTCTTTACTGGATATGGACGTTATGGAACTGCCCTGTTATAATTCCTGCAGACCTAAGTCCACTTACAAAGATGTACAGTAAGTCCACAACAGGATTCCGGACATTATATTTATGTTCTGTTTTTCCTTCCAAGGAGATCAAGGCAGAGTGTGCTCTCTCACTGCATCTCTTCTACATGAACACAGAGTTTTAGCCTCAAAATCACTATTTGGGCTGTTAGGACTGTGAAATACTGATTGGCCCAAGGTCACCCAGAGAGTATGTAAATCCAGATCTCTCCAGTCCTATGCTCTACATGGAGTACATGATTATATCAGTGTCATATCAGTCTATTTCTCATGGCTTCATTCCATAGAATCCTAGGATTTGTAGTTTGGTGGAGTACTTTGACTCTTGGGCTATAGAGCTCTAATGCACTCCCTTGAACTACAGTTCCAAAGGTACCCTGGCAAGAATATTAAAGCAAGTGTTGTTCTGTACTATAAACAGGCATTAGAGGATCTCAGCTGTAGTTGAGGGAAGTGGATTTGAGTTCTCAAGTGCAAACAGATCCCTAAGTTTTGGACATCTAATCACCATTGACCTAACTCCTATAGTGAATTGTGACTAGAGGAAATTGATTAAATCAGTGTATTTTATCTATGTGTTGACTCATCATTTACAATTGATTCAGCCAGTCTACTTTAGCTGGGACTATCCAACACAAGGTATGGCTAGTTTATATAGATTAGGATTTGGAGAGACCAGGGTTCAAATCCCCACTCAACCAAATAAACCCACTGGGTGACCTTGGGCAAGTCACACTCTCCCAGCCTTAGAGGAAAGCAAGGGTATGTAAAACCTCCTCTGAAGAAATCTGACCAAGAAAGCCCCATATTTTTTTAGAGCCAGTGTGGCATAGTGGTTTGAGTATTGGACTAAGACTTCAGGAGACTCCTCCCTCAGCTCTGGAAACCCACTGGATGACGTTGGGTTTATTACATTCTCTCAGCCTCAAGAAAACAATGGCAAACCACCTCTTCTAAATATTGTAGCCCAACAGTTTATTGCATATTGTTGTCATGGGTCTTCAAGTCATTTCCAATTTATGGTGCCCCTAAGGTGGCTCTATTGCAAGGTTTTCTTGGCAAGATTTGTTCAGAAGGGATTTGTCATTGCCTCCCTTTGAGGCTGAGAGGGTGTGACTTGCCAAAAGTCACCCAGTGGGTTTCTGTGGTGAAACAGGGATTCAATCTCTGGTCTCCAGAGCACTGGTCCAACACACAAATCACTTTCTTTAATGTATATAGTGGGCCCCCAACATTCCAAGATAACAACTATTTGAAAGCTTGGTCCTTTGTGTGTGTGTGTATGACATTTTTGCCATCAGAACTTCTCTACAATAGTGAGGGCTAGAATATTTGCATCAAGACAGATTTGCAGTGGCTTCATCCTTGCCTACAGAGGCATAGAAGGTCCTCAGGATGTAAATGTTTATTGTGTTTATCATACTTACAGCATGAGTGTTAATCTGGGCACTAATCCATAAGGTATGGACAGGACTAGAGTCTGATATAGTGAAAGAATTAAAATTCAAGTGCATTGACAGATTTATTCAAGTGCCTTCTAGTGGAATTTGAGAGTATTACAGATACAAGTTGCACAGATGATTAATTATACTCAACCAAGCGGCACTGCGCATTAATACAAATTGAAAAGGTCTTTCCTTGAAATTCTTTAGGTAATGGGGCATTAATGCTCAAGATAAAATGAACCCAATTGCACTGCATTAAACACCAATAAGTGAAGACTGCAGGTATGTTTTAACTCATGCCATTGCTTCTGTTGAATGCATGCACTTAATGATGTTTTGCTGTTCTTTTTCTGTAATTGCTGGGGCCGGGGAAGGAAAGTATACTCGATTAATGGTTTGGATTGCTATACACCCATGTTTTAGAGAAGGTCATTCTTTTAAAAAGAAAACAGTTTAAAGCATGGGGCTTTTGAGCGTTATAATTTGAGCTCAATGGCCTTTGTTATTTCTAAAAGATCACAGTGTTCACTTGCACCCTCCCCCTCATCAAGAAGTTTTGGTAGTACATAAAGGAGGTGGACTGCTTTTAATTCAACCAATGTTCCTCATTCAACATGATGAAAAAGCACTGCTGATTGATGAGACTGGATCAGAGGAGAACTGGCTTCCTTCCTTATCTGTTTGCCTGCCTGCCTGCCTGTACTTTCTCCCTCCCTTCTGCTTACTCTACCTTATTTCCTTCCCTATTTCCCTCCCTCCTTCTCTCCTTCCTTCCTTCCACTTTTATTTTTTAATTAATTTCAATATAGCAATATAACAAAATATTCAAAACAAACAACACATAACCCTAACAAAAAAAATCTCAACATATAACACAACACAATACAGTACAATGCTACATATAATACAGTGTATGGCAATATGCAAAAACTTCACAAACAAATACAATAACACTTTTAAAAAATTGACTTCCTGCTTCCTAATTTTAGGTGTTTATAAATAAATTCTTTTCACCTACTTCCTCTATCTTAAACACTTGATTAATCCATAACTCTACCACTAGCACAACATAGTTACTAAATTTCAAAATTTGTCAGTGTAGTTATTTCTCCTTTTTCTTGCATGTATCTCAAAAAAGAGTCTGGAGCAATAAACACCTGAGGCAAAGCACAAAAATCAGTGTGTATAGAGCCATCGTACTGTCTATCCTCCTTTATGGATCTGAAACATGGGTCACCTATCGCCACCAACTACGACTCCTCGAATGCTTTCATCAGCGCTGTCTACGCACAATCCTAAATATACACTGGACTGACTATGTGACGAATGTTGCTGTCTTTGAGCAAGCAGGGATCACCAGCATTGAGGCCATGATATTGAGAATGCAGCTGCACTGGGCAGGGCACGTTTCTAGGATGGAGGACCATTGCCTCCCAAAAATACTACTCTACGGTGAACTCGCCACGGGTCAGCGTAAGAGGGGCGCTCCAAAAAAGCGATACAAAGACTCCCTGAAACAACATCTCAGGCTCGGCCAAATTGATCACCAACAGTGGTCCGCCCTGGCCTCACATCGGGAGGCATGGAGATGCACTATCCACAATGCTGCAGCCTTATTTGAGAACTCACAACGAACAAGTCTTGAAGAGAAACAACAACACAGAAAGAATCACAACCCAAAAACATCACCCAAGGAGACCTTCTGCTGTGTTTTTTGCAACCGGACTTGTTTATCTCGGATTGGCCTTTTTAGTCATCAGTGCGCTTGCAGAAAGCGCGGGATGAGTCCTTCCTGAATCTTCATTTGCGAAGAAAAGCTAGAGAGAGAGAGAGAGATCTCAAAAATGGTTTCCAATCATTATGAGATGTTTCTATTGTTTTTTCCTTTAATAGTATAGTTAGTTTGTTCATCTCTGCCAGTTTGAATATTTTTATAGTCCAGTCTTCAGTTGAGGGAATATACAAGTCCTTCCATTTTGGGGCAAAATGCCCATCCTTCCACTTTTAAATTGCAGACAAACCAAAGTTGTCTGGGCAGTGTACCATCTGTGAAAACCAGAAAATACTTCCAGATGATAAAACAGTAATACACTGGGGTGTGGGGGTGGGCTGGTAGGTAAAAGAGAGCAGATGATATAACCAGAAGATATAACCGACAGCAGAGAATAAAGAATCGTGACAGCCTATAAGAAGCAAATTAAAACCACCAGCAGGATAAGAATGCTAAGATGAAAGAGGTACTAAAACTGTTCTTCCAGATGCCCAAGGGAAAAGAAAATAAAGCTGATAAGAAGATAATGTAGGCACCAGGCAAGCCTAGTTGGGGAAGGCATTCTGAATTTGGGGCATCATTATGAACATAGGGTTCTTCTTCCTTGTAACTTCCTTGCCTCACCTCTTTTAGTGGAAGCACAGAGGAGGACTTTAGCTGAAGAACCCAGGGTCCAGGTACAAGAGGAGATATTCTTTCAGAGAATTCAGTTTGCAGCAATCAAGGTAAGCTGAGGATAAAGGGGGAAAGTGAAAGAGAGAAACTGAGACACTTTCAAAGCCTCTGAATAAAGTGAGATGATGGACAATTAATTGGGATTCTCTCTATCAAACTGAGACAGTTGGAGGGTCTGCAAGGGTACAGTTTCTGCAGAAGAAAGCATTGATGACCAATCCTGAAATAACGAGGCCAGCCCCAGTAAATGAGTTAAAAGGGGCACTTTATTGACCCAGAACCTATTTAATCAAATTTTGGCCTGGGAATGAACAAATGGGGGGGGGAGCAAGCTGATGTTGGTCCAGTTGATGACCAGGCATCAACTTGTGGCCAGCCGCCCCAGCCTTCCCATGGGTGAAACATCAGACCCCAAGCACAATCCAACCACCGTTGGTTGCTATTCAGACAGTAATTTACTGGAAGGAAAAATGTAGGGGGCTGTCCCCCAAATCCCAGGACATTACAAGAGAGAGTAAACCTCCAGGTCAGCCCCAAGGGCAGACTCCTTCTCAAACCTCCCAGGTCCCACAATCTGAAAAGGCAGCTCCATAGCCCTACCCTTCACCAAAAGGGTGCCAAGGTGAACACCGATCTCTTAATTTCTCTCCCCAATACCTGCCAGATGAAGCCCATTTAAGACACCACATCAGCCAATTGCCCAAGTCCAATCAGATACAGTATGGGATAGGCAAAACACCCTCCCCAACTAGAGGGGGGGGGGAACCCTACTTGGCTCTGAATGTGGCCAGTTACACTCAAAATGGCCCTGGCCATGCCCCTCAAACATGCCGCCCATTTTGGCACACAGCGCCAAATGGGCAATGGTCAGGCCTCTCATCAGGGAGACCATCAAATCTTTCCCCCTCCAGCATGCTGCTCCTCAGTGCACTTTTGGGGAGCTCACAACATCTGCAAAGCATTGGGAAAGCTGCAGTGGCTCACATGATATCCTCTCCCACAGGCTGACCAGCTCCATCTCAGCTTAGCTTCAGTCTTCAGAGTCTCAGAGTTGGGGCGCGTAAGAATTTTCCATGGAAGTCAGGCACTTTTGTGAACTATCCCTTTTGGAAAGCAAAGTATTCTGTGGTGGTTTGGTCTTGAATGGGCAGTTAGGACCCATTAGCTTTACAAAACACCTGCTCCTGGTGGAGCTACAAAATTGCTGGAACTGGTGTAGAAATTAATCAAGGCAGATGCCTTTAGTTTTGGACTCTCCTTGAGGCAGTGTGGGGCTGGTAGACTTTAGTCTAACTTGAAATGAGCTATCCAAAGGCTGAACCTTATTTTGGGGACAGTGTTCTGCACCTTGGACAACTCCTTTAAAGTTTGAACCAAAACCCAGGGTGGATTCAGTGTTCCCAAGGACAGGAAAGCCTCTATGGCCTTGAGGGCATGCTGATGAGGACTATCAAAATAGATGTTTGCACTCGAAAATGTTGCTTGTTCTAAGGTTTCTGGAGAACCTGGTCTGTTGTTTTTTAAAAATAATTTCAAATCTTTTCCCCTCTCCTAATTCACATCCTCTGTTAACCTAATGGCCATTTTTGCTACAAATTGAAAACAAGCAAAATTCAGCATCTTCCTTGGTTGTAGAATGTATTTTGAGAGTTAATCATTCTGTGGAAATGGTGGTAGGGCAGGGAGGGAGGGTGGGAAACCATTTTACGGGGTGGTGGGAGGCAGGGGAGGAAAACCCGAAAGTGCTGTTGGGGAATTGTGTAATGAGGCTGATGGGAAGCCGCTTTGGTCTGGAATGGCTGGCAGGTTCCCCAGCTTGGAGTCTGAAGCTTTTCATCTGGTGAATTGGCTCTCTGCTTTGCAGATGGGATGCAGAGAGAGAGAGAATCGAGTTGCAGCTTCTCCCTACAGATGGTGAACAGGCTCTGGTTCCTTCCTCTGGCTCTTGAACAGAGCGTGGGAAGCAATGTCTAGGAGGAAACAAGGGACTCTTCCCCGATGGCCAATGTTTGCAGACAGCTCATTTTAGTTTAGAAATGTTACTTGGCCTCTTTCTCTTCCACTGGAGGCCTCTTTGCATTCTCAGCTCCTGGTCACTGACATCATCAATGATTTATTTCCTAGGGTTCAGAAAGAAGACCAGTGTTTGATATTGCCATATAAGAACAAAAATGGGAGCCAACCTGGGTTATTTTAACCCCAATGAAAGCTACCACGAAACCTTTCTGGGCTCTTGAACAATTTCATTCAGGTGACATTCTTCTTCTTTAAATATTTTTAAAGTATCAATCTTATGGGTATTCCATCTCCTGATTTTAGGTAATGGTTGCAGAGTTTCCAATAGTGTCTCCAACACGTGTTTAAATATAGAACATCTTTCCAAAGTGGTTCTGGTGGTCCTCTCAATTATGTCTGTATTTCTCTCTTTCTCTCTGGCTTTTCTTCGCAAACGAAGGATTCATCCCACGCTTTCTGCAAGTGCACTTATGACTGAAAAGGCCAATCCAAGATAAACAAGGCCAGTTGCAAAAAGCACAGCAGAAGGTTTCCTTGGGTGATATTTCTGGGTTGTGATTCTTTCTGCGTTGTCGTTTCTCTTCAAGACTTGTTCGGTGTGAGTTCTCAAATAAGGCTGCAGCATTGTGGATAGCGCATCACCATGCCTCCCGATGTGAGCCCATGGCAGACCATTGTTGGTGATCAATTTGGCCGAGCCTGAGATGTTGTTTCAGGGAGTCCTTGTAACTGATGCATATGGAGTGTCCTGAACCCAGTCTCTATCAGATCTATGGGACCAGTGGAGAGTGAAATCCAAAACTTAAATGCCTCTGCTTACGTGTGCCTGAGACTTGAGGTCTGCTCAATCATCTTGATTTGGCAAGGGAAGTCCCAATTAATCCTCAGGTCATCCTACTTTTTCAGCTGCTTTTAAAATGTCCCAGTTTCTTTCTCTTCCTCCCACTTCCTTGCTTTGTTTTCACCTTATTTCAATTTCTGCAACCTGAGTATTTTGTACAGGCAGCTGTGGGGCAAAATACATTTGGAGGCCTTCCTGTCTCCTTTCTCAGGTAGTAAAATGTCCATTGATGGGGATCATCAGGCCATAGTATTTCATGAGCTGCTAAATTCCTGACTACATACCCTCCAACAGTCTGGATTTGGCAGGGATAGTCCTGAGATGATAGTCCTCCATCATCTCCCACTTTTCAACGCCTTTGAAAATGTTCCGGTTTCTCTTTCATCCTCATACTTTCCCCTTTTGTCCTAAGCTTCCTTCAGTTGCTTCAACCCAAGTTCAAAGTGCAAAAGTAGTTTGCACTCAGTTAACTCAGCAGGGAGAAGAAGAGAGGAGAGGAGGGGGGGTGAATCTTGCCCTTCAGTGGACTCAGGCAAAAGCAAACTGCTGCAGCTTCTTCTAATCTATCTGCTCTTCCTCATTAATAAATTTTGCCACCTTGACCACACTCTGATGTTGCTTGGCCATCTGTGTCCCAGTGAAATTTTGGCGTTTATGGGTGTGCTGGGGGGTTCTTCTTTGATGTCCCACCACTGTGGTCAATACATTGTGAGAAGATATGGGGGAGGGCCTTTTTAGCAGTGGCACCCCAATTGTGGAATGCCCTCCCCTTGGAAGCCTGATTGGCACCAACACTGAATTCATTTAAGCACCAAATAAAAACATGACTGTTGATTAAAGCCTTTGGGCCTCACTGATGTATCTCAAAATGGAAATGCACATGATTTTAAAACTGTTTTCATAACTTACATCTCATTTGACTTGTTAATTGTATTTAATATATTTTAACTTATTTTATTTATTTATTTTTAATTTAACTTGTTTGCATTGATTTTACTGGTACGCTGCCCTGTACCCTGAGATCTTTTGGTATACAGTGGGATAGAAATATTTTAATAAATAAATTTAATAAATAAAGAACATGGAATGTATTTACTCTGTTCAAGTAATAGCAGTCTGATACCATTCTAACTGCCATCCACCCAGCTTATGGAATCCTGGGATGTGTAGTTTGTTGAGGTACTTAGAATTCTCTGCTAGAGAGGTCTAGTATGCTAGACAATTGGAAGCTATGCAAACCTCAGTGCTCAAGCAGGCACATGACTTCTAACCCCCCCCCCCAAATAAGTTTACTGGCTTAGATACCTCCTTCAAAATTTCAACTAAAACTCAGAGCTGATTAGCTGTCCACTGATGCCAAAGCCACTGGCCATTGTAGTCTTTCAGAGCAGGCTAAGATCCTGGTAGGTGAAAGTTATAGTCATCTTGTCCTTTAGCTCACTCTAAGGCAAAGCTTCATTCAGTACATTCATCTGTGTTAGGCGGCTGTGTGAATGTTTTTTTAAGTAACGACTTTTATGTTTTGGCAAGCTAGGGCAATGCAGGCCCATTTTATTGTTCAGAATAATAGTGTGTAGACAAGAGCCAGTGCAGAGCTAGAAAAACAGGCAGTCTCAAGGACGATGTGATTTGGAGCATGGAGGATTTCTTTTGCTTGGCACAGCAGATGATGATTTAAAAAAAAACACACAACCAACCACTGTTGGAGTATATTGCTTGAAAACAACATTTTCAAATTTTGCAGCTAAACCTCAGAGTCCGCCTTTGATGTTCTAGCTTTTTCAAATATTATGTGTCAAACTGTGACTCTTCGAAGCAATGTGCGGGAAACATCTGGCCCTCCAGATGTTTTGGATGGCAACTCTTAGAGGTTCCGGACTGCATGGTCAATGGTTGGGGATTATGGGAATGGTAGTCCCAAACATTTGTCAGGCACATAGTTCCGCACGCTTCCTTTAAAAGAAACTCAATATCTAAAACCAAATTAAGGCATTTTAAGGCAGTAATTTTATACATTAGCCTATTATCAATCTCAATAGTTTTATAAACTCTTCCCTCTCATGCTTTGGTCAGAGTTCACCAGGAATACTCTGTCCTCTTCTGGGTACCACAGTACAAGAAGGAAGTACAAGAAGGAACATGTCAAGAGGAAGGCAACCAAGATGGTCACAGGTCTAGAAACCAAGTCCTATGAGGAATGACTTAGGGAGATGGATATGTTTAGGTTGGAGAAGAGAAGACTGAGAGATAGCTATATTTAAATATCTAAAGGACTGTCGTGTATAAGATGAATGAGCTTGTTTTCTGCTGCTCCAGAGAACAGAACACAGACCAATGGATTCAAATTACAAGGAAAGGGATTCCGCCTAAACATTAGGAAGACTTTTTTTTTTAACTGTAAGAGCTGTCTGACAGTAGAACAGCCTGCCTTGAAGAGGGGTGGACTCTCTGTTTTTGGAGGTATTTAAATAGAGATTGGATGGCCATTTCTGAGAAGTGCATTATTTGTGTTTTCCTGCAAGGCAGGGCACTGAACTACATAGCTCTTGCAGTGCCTAACAAATGTAAGATTCTACTATTCTGTGACTGTATGATTCATGAACACACAGCAATACGTCTGCATCCCATTTCATCCAAAATTCAGACTTGCGTGAGTTGAAGAAGAGTCTGTATATATTTCAGTTGAAACAAGAAATCAGGTTCCATCAGCTTCCAACTGGTAATTCTTTCTCTGTTTGTAAGTAAGACATTATTTATGCACAGAAATCTTGTTTGTATTCTTTCAATGGCAATCAGACTGGAAATTGTTAGATGCTGGAGACATTAACAGATTGAAACATTAGGGCCTAGTTTAACTGTATTTGGAATAATGAACTGTATGAAAAGCTTTCAGCCATAACAGATGGTACTGACAGCCATGATTCGTTCATAGAGACATGGCTTATTTTCATTAACCATGTAAAAGACAGGGTACATGAAGTGCAACTACCCTCAGACCTCTGGTGATTTTGGAGAGACATGATTTAAATTTGTCTTTGCCACCATATGTTGATATATGAACTATTATGCAGAAGTCAAAGGCTTTCACGGCCAGCACCCATAGATTTTCCTTGGGTTTTTTCTGGGCTGTGAGGCTGTGTTCTGGAATAGTTTCTTTCTGACGTTTTGCCTGCATCTGTAGCTGGCATCTTCAGAGAATGGTTGGGTAGGAGTGTATGTGGAGTTTATATGCTGTGAACCCCTGTTGGGGAGTACATGTAAATTTCTGTAATTGAATGGTTCGTTTCTGGGTATAGAAATGCAAGGCTCGTTAGTGTCTGTTTGGGTAATGGTGGGTTGATGGGCCATTATCTGCTGGGAATCCACCTGTCCCTGGGTGGAATTCCTTTGGAAGTGTTGAGTTTTGATTCTATTGTTCTTCCAAATTGGCAGCCAGATTTTGTTTACTTTTAAGGTTTCTTCTTTCCTGTTGAAGTGGTCCAGGTGTTTGTGGATTTCAATGGCTTCTCTGTGCATTCTGACATGATAGTTGTTGGCCTGGTCCAGAATTTCTGTGTTTTTAAATAGCATTTTGTGTCCAGGTTGGTTTATAACATGTTCTGCTACTGCTGATTTTTCTGGCTGGCCCAGTCTGCAGTGTCTCTCATGTTCCTTGATTCATATTTGCATACTGGCATTGAAATCCACAAACACCTGGAAAACTTCAACAGGAAAGAAGAAACCTTAAAAGTTAAAAAAAAATAATCTGAATTCCACCCAGGGACAGGGGGATTCCCAGCAGATAATGGCCCATCGACCAACCATTAGCCAATCAGACACTAACGAGTCTTGCATTTCTATACCCAGAAACTAACCATTCAATTACACAAATTTACATATACTCTCCAACCAGGGATTCACAATATATAAACTCCACACACACACCTACCCAGCCATTCTCTGAAGATGCTAGCCACAGATGGAGACAAAACGTCAGAAAGAAACTATTCCAGAACACTGCCTCACAGCCGGGGGAAAACCCAAGAAAATCTATTATGCAGAAATTGACTCACCAAGACTTCTCTTATTCCCACTCAGTAAAAAGAGAATAAGCTCAACCCTGACTATACCTCTACTAGGAACTCATCCCATCTGGGCCTCTTTTGGATCCTCTGTTTTGGTCATGTAACATGGAAATATAGGCTGGAGTTCACAATCTCAGAGTGCATCCACACTACCAGTTTGAAAGTGGATTATTTGCCATGGCTCCATATATTGGAATCCTGGGATTTGTAGCTTGGTCAGGCACCAGCACTTTTTGGCAGAGAAAGCTAAAGACCTTGTAAGACTAAAAATCCCAGGATTCAGTAGGAAGGAGCCATGGCAAATAATCCAGTTTCAAACCGCATTATTTGTGTAGTGTGGATTAGGTCTCTGTTACAGATGCATCAGAGTCTTCCAGTCCTGCTTTACTGATCAGCAGCTAATTGCAAGTTATGGAGGTCTGTTTTCCTATCCATCAGGGACCAGCATACTGACATTTCCATCCCCTCCCTCCTGCGATTTTCAGTGTGACAATCAGAAGCAGAGTCCCTGTCACAATTCTTCCTAACACCAAAGATCACCGGCAGGCGGGTGTGTATGGAAATGTCAGTATGCTGTGCCTCTATTGATAGGAGAACAGACTCCCATTACTCACAGCAGCTCCTGCCTGGTTAAGCAGCATTGTGGGGGGTTCGGGCCAGAAGACGCTGTTTAGTTACATATACTTGACTAAGTAGCTGATCTAGGATCTTGGCCATAAATTAGTAAGCAATACAATTTTGAAAAAAGAAAGAAAGATATGGGGTTTCCATAGATTATGAATCAATCTGGACAGAGAAGCATATGTGTCCAAGATGGGCACAGATGCTATCCACACCCTCCTGTAGAACAGCTTGTGCCTTCCAACACAATGACCTCTCAGCTTAATGGCCGTGATCATCTGGGTAATATCATAAACATTGAACAGGTGCATAAATGGAGGCCTCACAGTGTTGCCTATTGTGATTGGCTGAGCTCTTTCCCTTTGGTTTGCTTTGGACATGAACAACTATAGGCCGGTTTCTATGTTACCATTCTTGAGCAAAGTGATCGAGAGGGCAGTTGCGCTTCAACTCCAAGTGGTCTGGGATGAAACTGATTATCTAGACCCATTTCAAACTGGCTTTAGGACGGGATTTGGAGTTGAGACTGCCATGGTTGCCTTAACTGCCGACCTGTGTCTAAGCATCGACAGGGGTAGTGTGACCCTGTTGGTTCTTTTGGACCTCTCAGCGGCTTTCGATATGATAGATCATAGCATCCTCTTGGATCGCCTGAGTGGGTTAGGAATCGGAGGCACTGTGCTCCAGTGGTTCCGATCCTTCCTCTCAGGCAGATCTCAGAGGGTGCTGCTCGGGGACAGCTACTCCAGTGTTCCACAAGGCGCCATCCTGTCCCTGATGCTGTTTAACATCTATATGAAGCTGCTGGGTGAGATTATTCGGAGTTATGGGGCTGGGTGTTATCAGTACGCGGATGACACCCAGATCTATTTCTCCTTGTCCCGATCGTCGGCCTCAAATTCAGATGGCGTCTCTCCTCTTAATGATTGTCTTAAAGCAGTAATGGGCTGGATGAGGAAAAACAGATTGAGATTAAATCCGGACAAAATGGAGGTGCTCATGGTAGCAGCCCCAAAACAAGGAGTTGGGTTGCAACCTCCAGTCCTGGACGGTGTCACGCTCTCCGTTAAGGACTGTGTTTGCAGTCTAGGGATGCTCCTTGATTCATCGCTTCAGATGACTAGTCAGGTGAATGCGACAGTCAGGAGCACGTGTTATCAGCTTCAACTGATACGCCAGCTGCGCCATTCCCTGGAAGTAAGGGACCTTGAGACTGTGGTGCACGCACTGGTAACCTCTCATCTAGATTTCTGCAATGCGCTCTACATGGGGCTACCCTCATGCTTGGTCCGGAAACTTCAGTTGGTACAAAATATGGCAGCCAGAGTGGTCTCGGGAACATCTCGGAGAGACCATATAACCCCAGTATTAAAATCTCTCCACTGGCTGCCTATCAGTTTCCGGGCCCAGTTTAAGATGTTGGTTATTACCTTTAAAGCCCTAAATGGCTTGGGTCCAACTTATCTCTGGAACCGCCTCCTCCCATGCAATCCTCCCCGTGCACTCTGGTCCTCTGGGAGGAATTTGCTTCAACCACAAAAATCTAGGCTGTCTGCAACCTCCCAGAGGGCCTTTTCGGTAATCGCCCCCAAATTGTGGAATGACCTGCCGAACGAGATCTGTCAGATGACGAGCCTGAGTAGCTTTAAAAAGCACTAAAAACGGATCTCTTTTGGCAGACCTTTCCTGATTAGATCCCAGCCTCAGGAGCTCCTGGCCTCTTTTTTAGTTTGCTGGCTATTTATTATTTTTTTAAATGTGATTTTAGATTAGTTGTTTTTAATTTATATTGGTTTAATATCTTTTTATGGGTGTGGGTGGGAGTGGGTGGTGTTTAGGGATTTTAATCTGTATTTGTATTTTAATTTTTGTAGCTGCCCCAATTGTTTTTAACAGAGGGGCGGGGTATAAATTTATTATTATTATTATTATTATTCCGACACAATGACCTCTCAGCTTAATGCTGTCATCATCTGGGTAATATCATAAACTCTGAACAGGTGCATAAATGGAGGCCTCACAGTGTTGCCTATTGTGATTGGCTGAACTCTTTCCCTTCAGTTTGCTGAGAGAATAAATATGAGCAGAAAATGGCTTTATGGCCTGTACACTGATCTTCTGTCAGGACAGGTAACAGCTAACTCCTTAATTATTCAGAAGGAGTACAGAACACATAGAAGATTTCACTGTCCCTCTTTCCCTGAACCAGTGACAAAGGAGGTCAAAAGAGCACCACATGCTAGAGCATGAAAACCCTGGCTGCTCCTTGCTGTGAGTCTGGTGGGCAGATGTAATTGCATTGTTGAGCCTGATCCCATTCACATCATGTCACGGTTAATGGTCATCAAGCTCGGAGAGGTCATCCAATGGCAATTTCCTTCTCCACAAGCTACATTTGAGAAGACTCTATGGATGTGAACACCAGAGAGAAAAGCATGCATCTTTCTGCTGGAGAGATGCCAGAAAGATATTGAGGAAATGGTGGGGAGAGGTTGTTTTGCAACTAGTTGGAATAGTGTGAAATTGTTATCCCCCCCCCTTTTTTTTTTAATGAGGTAGAGGAGATTTGGAGAGGGAAACTGGAACTGTGGCCAGAATTTTTTTGATGAGTTATACCAGTATAGATACCATTACGCAAGTAGTTACACTATCTTGGAGATTGTGCTATGGTGCCATCCTATTTGGGTTCAAGGCGAGACGTGTGATGCTATCATGCAGCCCTAGGAAAGCATCTTGGTAAGTGTGCTCCTTAGTGGTGGGTGTGGAGTTGGATCGACTTGTGCATTGGAGAGCTATAGTCCAAACAAATGAACAAACAAACAACTTTCCCAGGCTCTGGCCTTGGTGGATGCTGGAGCTAGGTATGGCTCTTTGCCAAACACCTCCTTTAAAGATTCATAGAACCATAGAGTTGGAAGGAGTACCCTAGGTCATAGAGTCCAACACCCTGCTCAATCCAGATCTACAGCTACAGCATACCTAGCAGGGAGCTGTTCAGCTTCTTTCTTTCTGAAGACATCCAGAGACCTCACTACCTCTCTAGGCAATTGGTTCTGTTGCTGAACCCCTCTTACTGTCAAGTAGTTCCTTCTAACATTCAGTCAAAGGTTGATGGATTTGGAGAACAGTTTTAGAGGAAGGTGCTGCTCAGAACTGGAGATAACTATTTGCTGAACTAAAGAATTAAACACTGGTCCAGTTCCACCCTCTAGCAGAGACGGTGGTTTGAACAATCCTGACTTTAGCGCTCAGTTTTATGTCTTTGCATTCTATGATCTTATTCAGTTCTTTCATAGCTGCCCTTCCCAGTCCCAGTCTTCTAATTTCCTGGTTGCACTCTCCATTCTGGGCTATGATTGATCCAAGGAATGGGAATTCTTTCACTTTTTCTATTTCCTCATTATCTATTTTGAATTTATGTAGTTACTCTGTGGTAATTTTTTTTAATGTTCAGCATTAAGCCTACTTTTGCACTTTCTTCCTTGACTTTCCTTAGTAGTTGCTCTAAGTCTTTGTTGTTTTCTGCTAGTAGTGCAGTGTCATCTGTATATCTTAGGACATTATCAGACAAGCATCTAATAACATTTTTGTCCCACTATTTTTAAAAGTGTAAGTATCCTGGCATAATAACACTTCTTATCACACGTTGCTATAATAATGAGAAAGAACCGCCACAGAATTACAGCACCATGACCATTAATGCTGTTTACTTTCACATTTTTGCATGGGTGAGACTTAGGCAGTTCTCATGAGAAGACGCAAGCATGCTTAAAACTCTAAAAACACCTAAATTTATAAAGAAAAAAACAAGCACTGAAACAAAATTAAAAACTTGCCAGCAAAATGGGGAGGTTCATAAAAAGAGCGTCCCATACATCATTTTCACATTCTCACTTGGAAGTTTTCTGGCGGAGGACTGCTTGTTGATGCTGTAATCACATGAACAGAATGGGACATGGTTTCACACACAAGCAATACCGCCAAAAAAAAAAAAGTGCTATGGGAGATCACTTCATGGCTTTGCCCATTAATTAAAAAGAATGCCTTTTTCACAGCGGCGAAACGCTTGAAGAATGTGAGGATGGCAATGTCGTGTGATAGGGGCCCCCAATTGCAGTATCCTGTCATCGTTATCGCACAATTTTTGCCATGTCTGATAATGTCCTTAGATTGTTGATGTTCTTTCCTCTGATCTTCATTCCTCCTTCCTTTGAATCTAAGCCTGCTCCACATATGATATATTCTGCGTACAAGTTGAACAAGTAGGGTGATTGAATGCAGCCTTGTCTGACTCCTTTTCCTATTGGGAACCATTCTGTTTCTCCATATTCTGTTCTTACGGTGGCCTCCTCTCCTAAGTACAAGTTACATATCAGGACAATCAAGTGTGTTGGTACATGTATAACAAGTCTGTTATACATACAGGCTTTTATGGACAGGGTTCACTTTGGAGCAACATTGCTGATATCCATGGAGCTGTCCTAGGTGCTGAACTCAGTGCTGCTAAATGGAACATATGAATTCTGAGAAGGGCGGCCAAAGTTTGGAAACCAAGCTTTATGAGGAACAACTTAGGGACCTGGGTATGTTTAGCTTGGAGAAGAGAAGATGGAGAGCCAACATGATCACTATCTTTAAATATCTGAAGGGATGTCACATAGAAGATGGAGTGAACTTGTTTTCTGCTGCTCCATAGACTAGAACACAAACCAATGGATTGAAATTACAGTACAAGAAAAGAGATTCCACCTAAACATTAGGAATAATCTTTTTATTGTAAGAATGGTTCAACAGTGGAATAGATTGCCTCAGAAAGTGATGAAATCTCCCTCTTTGGCAGTCATTAAACAGGTTGGATGGGTATTTTTCAGGAGTGCTTTAGTTGCATATTCCTATATGACAGGGGGTTGGGATAGAAGGTGGTCCCTTCCAACTCTAAGATTCTATGATAGATACTGCCTGTCTGTTACCCTGTTTGCCTGATGTCTTGTTGCTTCAATTCAATAAATCAAGATTTGTATGTCAATGGGGCCATGGATCCACTCTGGATATTAGTTTGAATGGTCAGGGAGCTATCCAAGATACTGAACCCTGTCTTCAAAACAAGTTTCTTCAATAGCTCTTTCAAAGTTTGGACTGAAACAGAGTTGTTTGGACTGAAGCCACTAGTTGCCATGGCCTTTAACAGCAACCTGAGATCCAGGCACGTAAAGCAGTAAAGCTTGGCTATCCTTTAAAGTTTAGACTAAAATCTGGAGCAGATTCATTACCAATATGGTATAGCTGATAGCTGGTGGATCCACTGCTGATAGCTTTCTACCTGTCCCATTGACTTGCTGCTCATAGTCTTGGACTTTTCATGCCCTTTCAAGGCTCAGTCTAGCACGATGTAGGCTAATGTAGAATGTGAAGGACACTTCAAGGGCAAGTCATCACATTTAAAATATGCACATAATGATAGGTCAGTGTATGTAGAGCAAAGGAGAAATGATTTCCCTGTGGGAGATTCTCTCCTTGCCCTGCAACCCTTCAATATAATAAGCTATTTTTATGAAAAGATGCACTTGACATTTTCTTCCCATGTCTTAAGGCACCCATGAAGGGATCTTTTTATCACTTACGATAATGGAACAGGAACTTACTATCCATCTAGCACGTAGAAACATTGAACTGTTCAAAGCCCGAAGGGACAGAATAGCCTTTTTGATACCCTTTTCATGCATCTTGAGTGAGGCGTGGGTGTTTCTTGGAAGTGATAGCTTACAGACCATACTCTTTCCAATTCTGCTAACCATGTTGGATTAGAGTCCTATTTCCCAGAAGGCTGACCACAGAGCTCCAGTTTCTGAAGAGTATATGTCCACAGAGAGAGCAACAACAGCCAGAGGTCAAAGGGCATGCCTCTCTCCATGTTTTAAAGAGCATGTGAATATTGTTTCAGAGCAAGTGATTATTTGTGATGAATGGCAATATCTCATAAGGCCAGAATACTCTTGGTGACTTACACAAGTATAACTGAACATTATGCTAGCAT
Source organism: Gambelia wislizenii (assembly GCA_030847615.1). Classification (NCBI taxonomy): domain Eukaryota; kingdom Metazoa; phylum Chordata; class Lepidosauria; order Squamata; family Crotaphytidae; genus Gambelia; species Gambelia wislizenii. Next base: position 6,300,972 of record JAUMIR010000012.1, read on the forward strand.
AAGTACTTTTTCTGACATTGTGTAAGGAGGTGTCCACTACCTCCTTATGCAACATTCCCACCCCCCCAGACTATGTAGTGGATGTCACGTAGTATCTGGGTACAGCTCTGCATCCCCCATCCAGGTAATGTACTGTTGCTGGTGGATATGTATGCTCAGCCAGCATTAAACTGGCTCATGTGTTTACTCAGAAGTAAGTTCATATGGAATTGTATCTTAAGGTGGAATCCTGTATGTTTTTCTGGTTTTTGTTTGTTAACTGCTGTCAAGTCGACTTCGACTTATGATGACCCCATGACTGAGAGACCTCAACAGCCCTGCTCAGGTCTTGTAGATTCGTGGCGTCCTTGATTAAGTCCATCCATCTGGGATGTGATTTTCCTCTTTTCCTACTGCCTTCTGCTTTCCCAAGCATTATTGTCTTTTCTAGCGAGGCATGTTTTCTCATGATATGGCCAAAGTATGACAGTCTCAGCTTAGTCCTCTTGGCTTCTAGGGAGAGTTCAGGCTTGGTTTGCTCTAGGACTCATTTACTTATGCATGAATTCTGGCATGACACCCCCCCCATTCCCCACTTACTGGGCAGCAGACATTGCAAGTGATGGGGGTCTGTTCTTAGGAAGCAGCTAGCTGCTGTTTCCACCACCTCCCATGAGTGATCCCCATTGCGACAGGCAGAAACAAGGTCCCTGTCACAATCCCCCCTCACTCTGGAGATCGCTTGTATGTGGTGGGTAGGAAGGCTAACCAGCTGCATCCTGAATGCCAGAGGAACAGACCCTCATCGATCACAGCAGCTGCTGCCCAGTAAGTGGAGATTGGGGACTTTCACAGTCCCCATATACCCCTTAAACTAGGGCCAATATAGGGATCCTGAATATGTAACAGTCATGAGTACATAACTCCAGGTTAAGCATTTGTAATTATGATAAAGGATTCCAGCCAATATTTTTACACATGAAACCCTCCTGCATTTACCCACCACTTCTCCCATCTTTTCTTTTTCCTCAAAAGGAAAAGAAAAACCAGTAAAGAAGGAAAAGACGAAATACTACACAAATTTTAAGCTGAGAGTGGGAAGTTCCTCACCCCACCTGTAGTGCAACATGATTCTCTTATCTCTTCCATTTATGCTACATTTAATACCACAACTGCTGTTTAATGACGATACAAATGTAATAAAGAATGATTTCCCCCCTTAAGTTCAGCTGCTTTTCTTAGTCCAATACAAGTCAAAGAAAAGAGATTGACTGGACCTCGTATCAGGCAGATTCTGGTCTAACCAGTTTCACTCCTAACAAATTTTTAAAAATATATAAATAAAATGAATATACTTGTAGGTGTTCTGATACTACACCTTGGTAATGTCCCCCACCCCCAAGAAGCTTAATCCCTAAACTAATTCTTGTTTCTGTGGGGGAAAAAAGAGCTGAGAGGTATTTTTAAATGCAAATGTGCATTCTAGCATGTTCTGTCATTGTCAAATTTGCATCTGTAACCACAACGGATATGAGAGAGTGCTTTAAGAATACTATATGAAAATACTCCAAGTCTGGGAAATGTTATAGTTGGTACAGCTCCATGAAAAAAAAAAACAATGAGGGAAGCCACAGATATGGGAGCCTCATTGGATTATGCCTAACAGACACACTCCCTCTGTGGCTGGCATCCTGTTGGTGACATACCCATGCGTAAGTCATGCTATGCATGTGGGGTGAATTATTTTCCATAGTTCAGTGGATTTATTCTGTTAACAGTGGTGGAAGCAGAGTTGTGCACATAGTGACACTGCACATTGTGGCTGTGCATTGTGCCTTGCACAACAGCACTCAGTCATTGACTTGTGTTGCACAATGTTGCAATTCTGCAGAGTGCTGGTGCTGTGTATCTTTGCATGTGGATATTTATGCCACATTGGGGGGATGTTGGATCACAGCCACACACAGCCTTGAAAACTTTCCAGTCTTACAAGTGATCTTTCTCAGCGCTCTCTGCCCTGTCCTCCTTCGTTCTTTGTGTGTTTCCAGTGACAGATCAATACTACTCTCCAGTTTCTTCTTACAGTCTCAAAATGTGTAGCACCCACATTTTGTCCATTCTTGAGTCACAGCTCATGAAATATCTCCCTGATTTTCCTTGAGACCAAGGACAAAGAAGTTATCCTGCCATCTGCTTTAAAAAGTGTCAGATCAGCTTTGTGTCAGCTGTCAAAAGGGAGCACAAAGTGTAGACACAATTCTGTGGAATGAGTCCCTGGTGTGTTGGACCTTCAAACCATAGCTTTGGGTGCATGATCCCTGTGCATAGGTATGACTCAAAGACTGTCAGGAATCCTTCTAAACACCCTTATCTGTTTTTTAAGATTAGTGAGACTGCATCTCATGTGGCACTCTCTCCCTGTCATCTTGCTCCCTCCTCTGCCATAACTTTCCAGAGAGGTCATTAGAAACAATTCACACTTAAAATATAAACTCAGGGACCTGCTTTACAACCATCAGAGATTTTTTTCCCCCCAGCCACCCCTATTGACTGCTGAGATTCACTGAACATTGCTCAAACACAGTGGAATTTATATTCCCAGTGACACTGGCTAGAACCTTGGGCTGGAATTCAACATGAGACTTATTGTTTCTTTGTTAGTGGACTTACACTGATTTTTTTTGTGTGTGCTTCACCTCAGATATTTGTTACTCCAGACTCTTTTGTAAAGTCTTCCAAATGCACTATATGCCTTTGCTAATCTGTGATCAAACTCTTTGTCAATCTTAGCATCTGAGGATATGATGCTTTCGAGGTAGGTGAACTGCTGAATGGACTTCAGCACAGGTTTGCCTACAGCAATCAGTGTGCATAGAGCCATTGTACTGTCTATTCTCCTTTACGGGTCTGAAACCTGGGTCACCTATCGCCACCACTTACGATTCCTCGAACGCTTTCATCAGCGCTGTATACGCACAATCCTAAATATACACTGGACTGAATATGTGACGAATGTTGCTGTCCTTGAGCAAGCAGGGATCACCAGCATTGAGGCCATGATATTGAGAACACAACTGTGCTGGGCAGGGCACGTTTCTAGGATGGAGGACCATTGCCTCCCAAAAATAGTACTCTACGGTGAACTCACCATGGGTCAATGTAAGAAGGGCACTCCAAAAAAGTGATACAAGGACTCCCTGAAACAACATCTCAGGCTCGGCAAATTGATCGCCAACAATGGTTCGCCCTGGCCTCACATCGGGAGGCATGGAGACGCACTATCCACAATGCTGCAGCCTTATTTGAGAACTCACGCCAAACAAGTCTTGAAGAGAAATGACAATGCAGAAAGAATCACAACCCAGAAACATCACCCAAGGAGACCTTCTGCTGTGCTTTCTGCAACCGGACTTATTTATCTCAGATTGGCCTTTTTAGTCATCAGTGCACTTGCAGAAAGCGTGGGATGAGTCCTTCCTGAATCTTCGTTTGTGAAGAAAATCCAGAGAGAGAGAGAGAGAGAGAGAGAGAGAGAGAGAGAGAGGACTTACATGCGTGGGAAATAGAACCAGGCAGTTTGCAACATTCATATTCACCTAGGGTTTATTGTGATGTTATAACACATGGGTGTCTGTTGCACAATGGTGGAGTTACTGATGCACCATGGCCCAATGCACAATGTATACCAATGTGAATTGGTGTGCCCCCCAATGTGCATCCAGACACCGATTAGGATGCCCTGGTGCTTTATCTGGCATTACTCAGACACACTGAAACCAATGCTAGTGATCATAAGGTCTAGAAACTTTATTTCAAAGAATGCCAAGTTTCTCAGGAATTTATTTTATATTATTTTATTTGTATTTATATTCTGCCTTTCTCCCAACTTGGGACCCAGGGTGGCTTACAACAAAGTTAAAACAAAATAGAGCTAAAACCCTAATGATAAAAAGCTAAAACACAATTAAACAAACTGCCACATTAAACGTGCCATTAATTTTAAAAGGATAAAATGGAGGGAACTTGCAAAGCCACCTCTGGGTATTCCTTGCCTAAGAAAAAGCTTTGAAATGCATGGGGTCACCACAAGTCAATGGACAATCTGAAGGCACACACAGAAACAAATTTTAAAATAAAAACAACACCCCCCATAAAAACACCCTTTTGCAACCAGGTAATCATCAAACATCTGTTTAAATAGAAAGGTCTTTACCTGTCAGTGAAAGAAGAGCAGAGAGGGGGGCAGTCTAACCTCCCATAAAAAGGGAATTTCACAACCTGAGAACAGCCACCAAGGGGACCTTTTCCTCATGATGATGGGACCAAGAAAAAGCCTACACCTGATTATCTTATACAGGGGAGATGTGCTCTTTCAGGAAGTAGGATTCTGCTTCCTGCTCCCTATACATTCTGTGGACCTGCACAGGGTAACAGAAAATACTCTACCTTGAGAACATACCAGATCACTGTGTAAATCTGGTCTATGTAAGATCTCACCTTGACCCTGCAATCTGCCGACTCTGCCATTGTAATCAACATCCTTTCAATCTGGCAGCTCTCTGCAAAATACGACAAAGCACAGATGGATGGTCAATGAAAGGGTCTAGATGTAACATTCGCTCTTTGGATTACAGTGACAATAAAGTTTTATGTTTTGAATTCTGAAGCTGCTGGTCATTGAGCCTGGAGTAGCCAGTATATGACACGAACCCCCTGTTCCATGAAGGAAATCCAGAATCTAACTATCCCCAACAGAGATGACAACCCAAATTTTCTTTGAAGATCTCAACCTGGGAAGAGCCAAACATTACTCCAGATCAGTGGCAGGCAATCTTTTCCCACCTGAAGGCAAAATTCCATTCCCAGAAAGCTTTCAGCAGCCACATGCCAAGGGTAAATGGGAGCATAAGTTAAGCAGGTGAGGCAAAAATGGAATTCTTACCCATTTTGAATAGAAAGTATCCAGATGTGATCCCGATTTCCCCTTCCAGCCACCCCCTGTCCCCTGGTTCAGCTGCGTTCTTTCCTGTGATCATAGAATCATAGAGTTGGAAAAGACCACAAGGGCCATCCACTCCAACCCCCTGCCATGCAGGAATAAACAATCAAAGTATTCCAGACAGATGGCCATCCAGCCTCTGCTTAAAACCTCCAAAGAAGGAGACTCAACAACACTCTGGGGCAGTGCATTCCACTGTCAAACAGCTCTCATGGTCAGGAAGTTCCTCCTAATGTTTAGAGGGAATCTCTTTTCCTGTAGTTTGAACCCATTGCCCTGCATCCTAGTCTCTGGAGCTGCAGAAAACAAGCTTGCCCCACCCTCAGTATGCCATCCCTTCAAATATTTAAACATGGCTATAATGTCCCTTCTTAACCTTCTCTTCCCCAGGCTAAACAAACCCAGCTCCCTAAGCCACTCCTCACAGGACTTGGCTTCCAGACCTCCCACCATCCTGGTCGCCCTCCTCTGGACACGTTCCGGTTTGTCCATATCAGTCTTGAACTGTGGTGCCCAGAACTGGACACAGTATTCCAGGTGAGGTCTGACCAAAGCAGAATACAGTGGCACTGTTACTTCCCTTGATCTAGACACTATACTCCTATTGATGCAGCCTAGAATCGCATTGGCTTTTTTAGCTGCTGCATCACACTGCTGACTCATGTTCAGTTTGTGGTCCACTAAGACTCCTAGATCCCTTTTAATGTACTGCCATCAAGCCAGCTGTCATCCATCCTATATCTGTCCATTTTATTCTTACTGCCCAAGTGTAGTATCTTACATTTCTCCCTGCTGAAATTCATTTTGTTAGTTTTGGCCCAGCTTTCTAATCTCTTATAAGGTCATTTTGTATTCTGATCCTGTCCTCTGGGGCATTAGCTACCTCTCCTCATTTGGTGTCATCTGCAAACTTGATAAGCATGCCCTCTATTCCCTCATCCAAGTCATTGATAAAGGTGCTGAATAGCACTGGGCCCAGGCCAGATCCCTGTGGCACCCCACTGGTCACTTCTCTCCAGGATGAAGAGGAGCTGGTGATGGTTCTGATCCTTTTCTTTAGTGAATTTCAGCATGATGATACTACAGTTCACAACTGTCTTTCCAGGTTCTTGTAGATCTTGTGAGCGGGGGGGGGGTCAGCTTTGAGAAGAATTGAGAAGGTAATTTGTTCAGCGATGGCTAATGACTTGCACGTCAGTGGGGGTGATGATCCTTTCTGAATTTAATTTCAAGGAGCTATCCAAGGTGTCGAACCAATTATTGGGGGCCTAAAAGGTACACAACAGCAACAACAACAAAGAATCTTGGGTAGCTTGTTTAAAATTTAGACTAAGCAGATTCACTCCCCATTTGATCCTAAAGGCAGGAGCTGCAACTGAATTGCTTCCACCATCAAGATCTTTTTATGGCCAACAAATTAGCCCCTCTACCAAAATCTAGCTTCCTAAAGCTGATTAAAAATGGAACTAGACTATATTGGTCTTCTCTGGGCTTCAGTTCTCCATTTGTAAAATGGGGAAAAGGAGGCATGGTTCACGAAACACTTTTGCATAGCTTGGGGAGCAAAGAGGCCTTCAGTTCAAATCCCACCTCTGGCACAACCCTATTAGCTGGTCTCAACCTTGTTCTCTTAACCACTCAGCCCCATCTGAATGGTTAAGCATTCCTTGTAATGCTTAGTAAGGAAATGCATATGAAATGCTTTCAATATACCCTTAGAACACTGTTCTAATATTATTGTTATTTAAAATGGTGGTCATTAGTTGTTTGTGAAGACGACATTCTACACAATCAGTTGGAAAGTTAAGGAAGATGTAGTAGAGTTGTGATACTGGTCCTGGTCTACAGGTGGTGGCATTGGGTAACTTAACACACATTTCCAGATGAGTTAAAAAAAAATCTTATTAGAATTCCACAAGCCAGTGTGTGTCTATTGTATAGCCTGCAATGTTTCCCAGAGGGTTTTGATATCTTTTGGCCTCTGTTCCATCAAGCGTGGGGAGGCATCATCCATGGGGAAACGAGAGGGAAAATTGCAGTAAATTCCTGAAAAATGGTCCTTATAGACATCACACTCTGGGAAAAGCTCACCACACCCCAGTCTCTTAACTGTTCTTGGTTAACATCCATCTAGACTTTCTCATGGATTTTTTGCCATCTCGTATCTGCTTGTAGAAACCAATCATCCTTTGTTGTGGATGTTTTTCATGGCCAACTCTTCCCCAAAGTTTTGAAGCATTACTTTTTTGGATTCTCTGGCTTTTCTTCGCAAACGAAGATTCAGGAAGGACTCATCCTGCTCTTTCTGAAAGCACACTGAGGACTGAAAAGACCAATCTGAGATAAACATGTCTGGTTGCAGAAAGCACAGCAGAAGGTCTCCTTGGGTGATGTTTCCGGGTTGTGATTCTTTCTGCATTGTCATTTCTCTTCAAGACTTGTTCAGCCTGAGTTCTCAAATAAGGCTGCAGCATTGTGGATAGTGCGTCTCCATGCCTCCCGATGTGAGGCCAGGGAGGACCATTGTTGGCGATCAATTTGGCCGAGCCTGAGATGTTGTTTCAGGGAGTCCTTGTATCGCTTTTTTGGAGTGCCCTTCTTCCGCTGACCCGTGGCAAGTTCACCGTAGAGTACTATTTTTGGGAGGTGATGGTCCTCCATCCTAGAAACGTGGCCTGCCCAGCGCAGCTGTGTTCTCAATATCATGGCCTCAATGCTGGTGATCCCTGCTTGCTCAAGGACAGCAACATTCATCACAGCTCCCAGAATCCCCTAATCTTCCCCAGCTGCTGGGTGAATCTAAGGGATCCTGGGACACAGGGAAGAGTGGCACTTGGGAAAGTTACTTTTTGGGCAACTACAGTTCTAAAAAGCCACTTTTCCAAGTTCCTCTCCTACTGGGTTCTATGCTAAGACTTTTAAGGAAGGAAAAGCTTCTGTAATGTGTCATATTTACCTGTGCATCAGATCACATCTGCTCAATATCAGAAGAAAGATTTTTCTTTGCTCCTTGGTGCCTGCTTTTCCAAGTCTTGTCCTATTACTCAGACCCAAATAAGAGTTAGCCCCATTGAACCCAATGTGATTACTTCTCAGTAAATTTGCCTAAGAATGGAATGCCAGTGGATCTTTCAGTGTCTAGTTGCTGCTTGCCTCTCAGGAAACTTTCTTTCTAGACGACAATCTTTTACATCTTTGTTGTTTGCTTACCATGCAAATAGATATGAGCAGTAGGTGAAGATTGGTGTTATGGTGGCTTTTAAATAGGAGACAGTAGCTCTTTCTCCTATACTTGCAAGGCAGTTCAGAAGGAAGAAGGTGGACAAGATGCACCAGTCTTCAGAAGTGTGGGGCGATAAGTGAAAAACCTTTTCCACCCATTTGAATTTGCCCATAATTGGAGATTTTCTGTAGAGGACCTGTTGTCTTCCCCCTAATGCTAGGCCGCTGACTATATATCACAAGGCCTTCTTCACAGCAGCACCTTAACTATAGAATTCCTTTCCAAGAGAAGTCAGGTTGGCTCCATCTTTGGGCCTGTCTACACTGCAGAAATATAGCAGTTTGATACCACTTTATCCACCATAGTTCTATCTTATGGAATCCTGGTATTTGTAGTTTAGTGAGGTATTTAGTTTTTTCTATCAGAGAACGCTGGTGGCTCACCAAACTACAAATACCAGGATTCCACGGGATAGAACTATGGTGGACAAAGTGGTAACAAACTGCTGTATTCCTGCAGTATAGACACACCCTCTCTTGAGCTTCTGGAAGGCTGTCAAACCTGCATCATTCCTTTTGGCCTTTTGCTTTCACTATTAGCTTCCAAAATTGTTTTAAACCTGTTTTAAAATTTTTAAAAAATATCTTATTTTTACATTGCTTCAGGGGTCCTACTAGACAGCAAAATAACTGACAGATACTTTTAATAAAGAAAGAAAATATTCGGTCAGGCCTTTGTTTTTTTCAGACTGAGTTTTTTTTAAAGTTCTTAATCTATATTTTTTAATAATTTAAAAGAAATATTTTATTGCACATTGCTTCCAGGGCCCTGGTGGGCAGAAAAGTAATTAATAAATACTTTAAATAAAACAATTAATACATTTTATGGATGGTTGTAAGAGATCTTAAGGAACTACATCTCAATGATGAATATCAGTGTCAAACGTTAATAACCTGGGGACCAGGTACCCGTGGGCATAAGAACAGAAGGAAAGCCCTCCTAGACTGGACCAAAGATTCCTGTCACTAAGCATCACAATATGGCCAATTGGATGCCTCTGGAAGCCTTAAAGCAAGGCATGAAGGGAAAAACCCTCTTCTGCTGCTGCCACTGCTAAGCAACTGGCAACTGGAATGTGTCCAGAGGAGGATGACCTAAATGGTGGGAGATCTGGAAGCCATTATGCCCTATGAGGAGTGGCTTGGGGAGCTGGGTAGGGTTAGCCTGGAGAAGAGAAGGTTAAGAGGGGACATGATAGCCATGCTTAAATATCTGAAAGGATGTCATGTTGAAGATGAAGCAAGCTTGTTTTCTCCTGCTCCAGAGACTAGGACACGGAGCAATGGGTTCAAACTACAGGAAAAGAGATTCCACCTAAACATTAGGAAAAACTTCCCGACCTTAAGAGCTGTTCGGCAGTGGAATGTGCTACTGCCTGGGAGTGTGGTGGAATCTCCATCTTTGGAGGTTTTTAAACAGAGGCTGGATGGCCATCTGTCGGGAGTGCTTTGACTGTGTATTCCTGAAGGGCAGTGGTCTCTTCCAACTCTATGATTCTATGATTCAAAGATATACTGAATTTGAATTGGGTGGCTTTACTTAGACATCATGTCCAAACTCAAAAAAGCTCCCCCCCTCCAAGTCTACACTTCTTATAATTCCTTCGTCAGCATGAACAGTCTCTGCTGACTGGGGGAATCCTAGGAGCAGAAGACCAAAAAGAAACTTTTCTGAGCTCTGATGCACGTCTAATTGCCACTGACAGATTTCTCCTGCATGAAGGTGTCTGATCCCTTTTAAAAAGTCCACCTAAGGCTGCAGGTTCTTGTATTTTTCCCATTGCAGGTACGGAAGCAACGTGGGAATAGATTGGGCTTGTATTTTGCTTTTAAAAGCTAGCCAAAAAAGCCAGAAAATGCATTACTGATTTGCCGCATATCATGTGCAGTTTGGCCCTTAACCCCCATTAACCTGAATATAGCATGTCAACCAAGCCATTAAAAACTCCACGGCTAATTCCAGCCGCTCTAGCACGCGTACCCATCTAATCTTCCCATCATATTTGCATTCCTGCCCTCTGTAGCCCCTGAACCATAACAATATAAAAAAAATATGGCTAAGATAAACAGTGCAAGGGAGAACAAATGACAGGTGGGCAAATAAAGGCGCACCTGTTAACAGAGGTCTCTGTTTGGAAATGTTTTTACCACTCTAGATAAATAAGGTTTGCTTTGTTCTACAGAACAGGTGAGGTTCGTCACCTTCCCTCCCCTCCAACCTCAGCCCTGGGCATCTTTTCTGTCCTATAACAGCATCAACTAAAATTAAGATGGGGGAAGAAGAGACTCAGCCTGTCAGTAGCACCCATGCAAGTGGGGTGATGCATCCACTCTGGGTTTCAGTATGAACTTTAAAGGAGCTAGATGGCCTAAATACCCTAAATGCACCAGATCCCATCCGATCTTGGAAGCTAATCAGGGTCAGCCCTGGTCGATACTTGGATGGGAGAACATCAAGGCATACCAAGTGCTGTAGGCTTGTATTTCAGAGGAAAGGAACTGGAAAAAAACACCTCTGACTATTCCTTTCCTAGGAAACCCCCCTGAAATTCATGGGGTCGCCATAAATTGACAGGCGACTTGAAGGCACATAGACACACACTGGGCCTAAATACCCTAAAGCAATGGCTCTTAACCTTTTCTTTACCAGGGCCCCCCTTTAAATCTCTTTTGTTGCCATGGTCCCCCAAGACTTAACTAAAGATTTAAAACCCTAATAAGGCCTTTGTCTTGGCTCCTGTCATGTGGCCACTCCATTGCAAATAGCCTTCAAACCTTGGCGGACCCCCTGTGCAGACATTGTGGACCCCTGGGGGTCCATGGACTCCAGCTTAAGAACCACTGCCCTAAAGGTACCAGATCCTGCCTGAACTTTCAGAGAATGGGAAAAGGTGCCTTTTTGGACTGTCACTCCCAGAATTCCCCAGCCAGCATAGCTGGCTGGGGATTCTGAGAGTGGCAGTTCAAAAAGAAATGCCTTCCCCAAGCCCAGAAGAGCTGCCAAGGAAGCCCAGGTGCTGTAGGCTGTATTTAGAGGAAAGAAATGGCAAAACCACTTCTGAATATTCCTTACCTAAGAAAACCCCATGACATTCACGGGGTCACCCTAAGTCAACAGGTGACTTGAAGACACAAATAGAAACATGGACTGCCAAAAGGCCCCCAGAACTGGAGGAGGGCTAGAGTCAGAAAGGGCTAGAAATCCACACACTTCTGGTTTTCAAAACCATGTCAAGCTCCTCAGTGAGAATTTAATCAGTAGCTGGTTCTCCTGCTAGGGGTAGGGGGGGTGGGGGCAAATTAGCTCTGAGATTTAGTCCAAACTTTAACAGAGCTATCTGAGGAGATGAACCCATGTGATGGATAGGGAACAGCACCTTGAATGGCTTCTTTGTGGAGGTGAGGAGAAATAGATACAAAATGTGATCATGTGTTCCCAGGCATTATTTGTGAATTTGGGTAGCTCAGGGCTATAGTTATGCCCTCTGTATAATTATATTCTGAAGACCATCATCCAAACCAGAGAAAACTGACTCATCTTTGGGGTTTGTAAATCTTCCCAGCCATGACACTGTCATTACAAAATGTGCCCCATAATCTTGGAGATTAAGCATTCCCATGAGATCGTTCTTCCATGGCCAGAAAAAGGTTTTGTTTTTTAAAGTCCTTTTTATGATGCATTTAAATCCTGCCTGTGAGAAGGCTCAGAGACATCATAGGGGAGGTGCTTTATCCAGGGCCGGCCCTACCATCAGGCAGAGTGGAGCAACCACCTCAGACAGTAGCTGCTGTGGAGAATTCCCAAACAATCCTTTTCAATTCCTTGGCTATTCTACTCTCTTGGAGGCAGGGGTGTAGCTACCTGGGAGGGGGGATGTTGCCTCTTCAAATAAAAATTCTGCCCCTGGTAAATCTTCCTTCAGTCTCCAAATTTCTAGTATCACAGTAACTTAAAAGAGTCAAACATTGCTAAAGTTAATTGAAAAATGTGGTTATGGAAAGGGAAAAACAGAATGAATCGTGTTAAAAACCGTACGTATTTATGGTGGACAAATGAATATAATTATACACAATAATAAAAACAAAAATCAGTTTTAAAGGGATTGTCAATTATGTGGAGAATAGAATATCAAGTTAGTTAACTAGAGCTAGATAGAAAATTTTTACAGAGGAGTAATATCTTAATACATAGGGGATCAAAGGTGATTAAACAGGAAGTCATTTTATTTGTAACGTGTTAGGTTTAATGTCTCTTGTCATAAGTCATCTGCCTTGGTATCTGTTATTTGTTATATGTAGCGTTAGGTTATGTGTTATATATAGTATCACGTGACTAGGGGAGGGAATGTCTGAGGTCTAAATGTTTGTGTATATGTTTGTCTATGGTGTATGTTATTTTAACTTGCAAAAAGTAATAAAGATTTTTTTTTAAAAAAAGAGTCAACCATTTAGAAATACAATTTAGGCATCCAAAGAACAAGGGAATAAAAACATAGCAAACAGGAATTCTAGGTGTGAATGATTTTCAGTATCTCAACTCTCTGCAATGCTAGAAATTTGGGCACTGAAGGAAAATTTCATTGGAGACAGAATTCTTATTGGGGGGGGCAATGACCTCATTTTGCCCCCTTTCCATAGCCACAATTAAACAATTTAGAAAGTAAAAAATCATTTTTTAAAAATGAAGCCAACAATAAACAGCATAGCACATCATTAAAAGCTCATCCCATTCACTTTCTAAAAGCCAGATGGCACAAGAACATTTAACTTTCTGGGGAATGGAGAGGAAGGAGGGAGCCATCCTGCCCTCTCTGGGGAGGGAGGTCCAAAGTCTGGGAGCAACCACCAAGAAGGCCCTCTCCCTTGATCCCACCAAACAAGTTGAGGAGGTGGTGGGACAGAGAAAAAGAAAAGGGCCTCTCCAGAAGAGCTCTAATAAGAAAACTGCCCCTTCTTCCCTGCAGCTAGTGCTAGATGTCTCTGTGTGAAAAGCTGCAGTTTTGTTGCCAAACTAGAGAGACAAAAGGCTCTTCCAAGTTGGGCTAAAGAAGCAACATGCCTGTGGTATAGCTCCTTGGGTTTTGCCAATTGTTATTGTCTCAGCATCTACAAAGTGTTTTGTTGTTTTTTTTAAACTGGGGCATGGATTGCTGAGGTAGTTCTATGGCTTGAAGGGCAAGTTTTCTTCTCTCTAGATTTAAAAAAAAGAATTACAGAGTTATAGTGCAAAAATGCTATTTCACTGATGCACTGATGTTTTATAGCACTATAACTCTTAAAAAATGTAAACAAGAAGGGAGAAAAAGAAGATGGAAATATATTGTTCTGATATATCTCGGAATTAAAAAGAAACATACTTGAAGGTAGGGATCAAATGTTGCAGATGGTGTCAGGAATTTCCAGAAAATAGTCCACAAGAACAAATGGTCTGGGTTGTTGTCAGTCCTTTCCTGGGAATCTAGAATGTGGAAGCAATGGACTTTGGCTGTCCATTGGAACATTTCCGCTATGTGCTCAATTTTGTATATCTGTAAATAAATGCAATTACCAGTATTATAAAATGCTTGTTAAAATCCAGGGACTTCTTTTCAAAGGAAACGAAACCTTGATAAGCACCATATCCTTGGAACTTCTCAGTACTTAGAAAAATAGAGTGAGCAGAACATTACTTTCATAAATGGGAGATTGTGGCCCCTAGGTGTACTGCCTGTTGGATTCTGGGAGCAGTAATTCAAGAAAGTAACTTATACAAGTTCTGGGTGGCAGCCTGCAGCACACTTCCCACAAACAGCTCTGTTGTCTCTTGGGAGACATTTTCCTCTCAGGGATCTCAGTCAGGAGATGTAGATGAGAGGCTGAGATTGCTGCCCCCTCAGCATTTGCCGCCTAAGACAGTTCCTTCCCTTTGTCCCATGACAGAGTTGGCCCTGTTTAACCCTAACCTGTGTTTGCAACAAAGTCCTTCATTCCTTTACAGTTGCTTTGGGCTTTCTCTAATCTACCTGCACACCATTAGAAAGGAGTCTCCCTCCCGTCTCTGACCAGTCAGGTAAACAGAGAGAGAGAGAGAGACAGATAGACACGCTAATATCTTTACCTAAGAGACAGCTTTCTCAGCCTCACTGTTGACACAGTGACCTCCGGGCCAAGAAGCAGCTGGGAAGGCGCCTGCAGGTGAATCCCTCCTTTCCATCAACACCCATCGCTCTTTCTTTCTTCCCTCTTCTCTGCTTGGGAAACAAGGATGTGCAGGTCAAAGACCAGGATGTCCTTGCAAAAGGTTTCAAATTCTGTTTCCAATGATCAGGATGTGCCATTTTCTTCTTTCGCCTGGGGTTCCTCAGCCCTGGGAGCGAGGAAAGCACACATCACACTGTTGATTCTCTCAGTGGAACATGAGAACACACAAGGATATCATCATTAGAGCATTCCATCAAAGGTCTGTCCAGTCCAGCATCCGGCTTCCCACAATAGCCAGCCAGGTGTCTCTAAGAAGCCCATAGGCAGCCTTGAAGGCAGTAACCTGGCTCCACCATTTACTGATTGCTTCAACTTTCATAACTTCCTTCAATAAGAATGACAAGGGCCAGCCCTACCTGAAGGCAGAGGGAGGAATGGACTGGGCTGTTGTATGCCATGGTTGGACCTGCACCCCTTAACGTAGCCTCCTGTTCTCAAATGGAGAGAAGGATGACACACTGATGCCAGTATTAAAGCAGGATTCAATTGCTGGTCAAGTTGGTTTTTGTACAAAGAATGGCAGAGGTGCCATCTTGTCTTTTGTTTCTGGCAGCAAAATATTTGGGGCTGATCTTCTGGACTGGTTAGGCATTCTTCAAGGCAGGGGCACAGCCGAATGCACAGGGGCTAGGGTTGCCCAATCTCAGAGCCTGGCCCTGAACTGCTATTTTTCATGGGTCATCTCCAGGCAGCAGATGCATGTGCAGATTCTCCAGTTTTGGTTGGCTCAGCTCCAGGCAAGAAGAAAGGGCTGGGTGCAAATCGCCAGCTCACCTAGCAGAGCAGCAGCTGGCTATGTTTTGCAAGCTTAATTGATTTGTTGCCACAATTCGCAAAGACTTTCTGGGGGGTCTAGGTATTTAGCAGTCAGCTCCTCCTTCCCTTCTAGTCATTATGACACCAGGGTTCACTCAATGCTTTGCTCTGCATCTATCTTCTGGCTAGAAGCAAGTGCACGTATGTGTATACTGTATGTACTTTCAACCCCATGAATTTCAAAAGATTTTCTTAGGCGAGGAATATTCAAAGGTTGTTTTACAAATTTCTCCTCTGAAATAGAGCCTACAGCACCTGGTATTCATTGGCAGACTCCCTGTCAGGATCAGTCCCCTTTGCTCCTGTCATATTAGTTTCCCTGTGGCCTTGATGTAGCGTGTGCATAGCAGTTTGTGGAGGGGTGAAATGTATTTGTAACTGTCTGGACTTTGCTTAGGAAAGGAGATAACAAAGCACTTGCAATTAAGGGTTGTAGTTTCAAGGCTAGAGATGCTGGGAAGATGGTAGCTTTCAGTTTAAGCAATGCTTGTGTCAGTGGATGATGGACAACCAATAGTTACGCAGCCCACCAGATTTTGTTGATTGTAAAATGCTTTTAACTTAGGACTTTTTCAGACACGTAAAAAGTGCTGCGGAGGGCTCGGGAGAGGTACGCGTCTGTTTTGTGGCAGGGGGCCATTTTCTGATGATGCCGTCCCTCTCGTGTTACCCTCTGGGTTCCTTCCATGTTGCATAGAAGGAAAAGGCACCACTTTTTATTCACAAAAACTTCTGTGAGTAAAAAGTGGCACCTTTTCCTTCCATGTGACATGGAAGGAACACAGAGGGTAACGCGCGTACCTCTCCCGAGCCCTCCACAGCACTTTTTACACATCTGGAAAAGTCCTTAGACTATAACCACTATATTCTCAGTCGCAGCAATAACTTTGTGTTGCATGCTTCCTGGATTTCTGGCAATAAAGCTTTCTGATGAACCCTGAAGCTTGTACTCTATGAGTTTGGGAATGCTGATACCTGACACTCCCATCCAAGTACTAACCAGGGCTGACCCTGCTTAGCTTCCAAAATCAGACAGCTATTTAGGCAGCACTAAAGGCAAGTTGGCTAGATTAAATGTTCCTTATCCCATCTCCCTAAGGAACTGAGATAGAATAATGCCTCATTTCACCTTGATCTGAGAACAGAACTTTAAGCTTCTTGTCTTAGTTTCCAAACAGGAAAATACGTTCTTGTTCTCTCTCTCTCTCTCTTTGTGACAAGCTGTGAGCAACTGTGGTTGGTACTTAATGACATCACTGGGGCCATCTTTGGGTCTCACTTTTTTTCTTGGAAACCTCAGAGCCATGGATGATCCCAAACTGACATCCCTAAGGGGGACCAAGAGGCAAGGAGTACCGATGGGGCCCAAGAGGGTGGCAACTGTTCAGGGTGGGGAAGGTGGCAGCAAGTGGTCCACATTGGCTGGAGGCACAGGGCAATGCCTCTCCCAGTCCAGTGGAAGCTCCTGAGACATTTTAAAAGAAATTGTTCCCATTTGTCCATTCTTCCTTTCAGAAGGGAAGGGTAGAAGCGTCTTTGCTACCTATTGTGCAGACAGATTGCATTGAAAATGGTTGTTTTTAAAGAAGGGGGCCAATGCAGAGCTGCAAATACATTTAGGCACATCAGTATCCTAGCAATTTTTATTTTCCTTCCCACCACCAGAAAAGAACCTGGATTAAAAAGAAGAAAAGTCTGTAAAACTCTTATCAAAGCTTAGAAAAACTGGTTGAAAACACAACTGATCTGGGACTGCAAATATATAGGTCGACCCCCATAGCCACAGATTCAGTAACTATGGCTTCACTTATCCCAACCTGGAAAAAAAAAGTTCTTGCTGGGCATTTCTAGGTCCTCCAATATGATTCTATGGTCAACTTCTGGTGTACATTTCATTGAAAATAATAGAGTTCCTTATTATCCACGGTTTCAGATATCCATGGGTGTGTATCTTAGAACATATCTCCCACAGATATGGGGGTTGACCTGTATGTATGTAAATATATTTATATATATAGTGGGGGGAGGAATTTTTTTTTATTTTTGGTTTGGGGTAACTAGCAGAAGGTACAGTAGGACCCCCATATACACTGATTCATTATCCACTGACTCAGATCTCCATGGGACACAAAACAGCACACCTACCATAGAGTCTTCCTAGAAAATGTGTCCTCTCTAGCCATTTTCTAGGTCCTCCAAGGCAGCTTTATGGTATTTTAAACCAGAAGTCCCATTATTTTCAATGGTGTTTGCTATTATCCATGGTTTTCAGTATCCACCCCCCCAGAACCAATCCCCAGTGTATCCACCCCTCCCCAGAACCAATCCCCAGGGGGTCCTACTGTATTGAAAAGGTATGGGAACCACAATTTAATTGGTTCACTGATTAAAATGTGTGCGTCCATTTGTCTCCACTGGGCATCCAAAAGCCAGGACACACAAAAGCCATTTGGGCAAGCAACTGTTACTTAACTAGGCCTTGGTAGCTCTGCCCCTGCCTCAGGATTCCTATCCTTTCCCCCGCAGAACTACATATCCCAGGGTGTCCCAACAGTTAATGTCTTTTTGTCTATCAAGTGGAAATTGGAGCTGGACCTGAGAACTTCAAGTCAGGAGTAAGAGAACTAAATCCATTAGCCCACAATGGCATAAAGCCCACCAGTGTGGGATGGTGCTGTGGCTGGAGCTACTGACTGGCAGACATAATTTCTCTTTAGCCACCCACCCTGCCAAGAAACATGCCGCATTGCTGTATCACATCTCTTCAGTTCTTTATGGCTTCGAGAATGGGGTGAGGAAGGAAAATCCACCCATGGGGCCAGCCCCTCCAGTGGATAGTGACAACTCTAGTGTTGTTGTTGTGTGCTTTCATGTTGTTTCTGACTTATACTGACCCTAAGATGAACCTCTCATGGGGTTTTCCTGGCAAGATTTGTTCAGAAGGGGCTTGCCTTTGCCTTCCTCTGAGGCTGAGAATGTGTGACTTGACCAAGGTCACCCAGTGGAATTCCATGGTGGAGCAGGAATTCAAACCTAGCCCAACGCTCAAACTTTGACACCATGCTGGCTCTCCCGTCTAGCATCACTCCCGCAAAAAGATCAGAAGGGGTCACAGTTTATCATCACTGTTCCGTATACTGCTTCGTACGTACTGTATACTTTCAGTGAAAATAAGGAAATAATCACTGTAATTTAAACAGATGTACAACATGTCATATCCTAGGGAGGACCAGTGTTCTGAGTCTTCTTGGTCTTCTCTTCTATGGATGAGCATCTCTGAAGTCTGTTCCTTCCCTTTCTGTGCTTTTTTATCTTTAAAGCCAACTTGCACTAGGCATCCCTTCAAATAAATTGTGAGAGCTCTATTCCATGCCACAACTTCCCAGGCTTTAAATAGGCTCTTATCTCCAATCACTGATCAGAGATAAGAGCAGAAGAAACTAGCAGATCTCATAGGGAATCTCCATGGGCTGGATGTGTGGCCTGGTGGGGGGGGGGGCAAAGGTTCCTCACCTCTGAAACTGTTGGTCCCTTCAATAAAGACCCTTCCTCTGCAATGTAGAACACATGGATATATTGACAGTACCACACTGTGATGGTGACTGTTCTCTCCCCCACTTAAATTTCTTGTTCTTCCAACAAATCATTCCCTGTTGTGTTCTACAATCTGGGCTTGCAAATGTGCCATGGCAAGCAATGTGGCATTTAGGGGCCAGCCCAAATGGAAATACCCCTACTAATGCTCCACCACACATATCTTTGACAAAATGGCCACCCCAAAAACTGAGTCCAGATTTGTTTCATAGGTAACAAAACTCAATAGCGGGAAAATACAGCGTGGCATCTATTGAGTCATTGCAGTGGGAGGCGTGCATTTTTGTGGCTGGAAAGCGCTTCAGAACATCTGGAACAGTTCAGAGAGCTGGACCGAAATGTATTTCTTACAGTGGAAACTGGTTGAAGAGAGCTAGCTCCCTGCTGTGTTTAATGCACTCGCGTCACCTTTGGAGATCGAGGTTCAAATCCCAACATCACTCAGAAAAGGAAATTCATTCTGAAGGCTTTATGTGCAATTCCAGGGGGGAGCATTGGAGCATGTCACTGAAGAAGCATGCAGCTGGGGCATGATTGGCAGACCTTCTGTTGAATCTAGCGGAAGTCCTGAGGTGGGCGTGGGAGTGGAAGGAAGGAAGGAGGGGGAGAGAGATGGAGCACAACAGCAGATAGGGTTCAGATATCAAGGCAAGGCACTTTGTCAGTGCTAGATGCGATCACAGGCTGGAAGCCTCCTTCCTGGCTGCAGAGTGACTCCAGTGACAGTGGCCGCTGGCAATGCAGACCGGTGTGCAGGTACGGATTATGCATTTCCGTGCCGGCCGAATCTGGGTTTTCTCACATGAAGTGAGTTTTCCCAGGTGTTTAAATTGTTGTAAATGTATTTACCCTGGCTCCCCCCCGCCGCCGCCTGGCTTTGCCTCGGACATCATCAGGACCGTCTGGAGGCGAAATGGGGCAAGAGCCCTGTGTTGTTTGGACTACAGGGCTCTAAGCCAGGAGGAAGCCAGGGAATACCCCATCTAGACAAACCCCTTAGTGGTTATTTCCAACTAACGCAGCCCCTATAGCACAATTGTTGAATGTTGAGTCAGCAACGCATAGGTAAATTACATTGATTCAATGGGTCTGCCCCAATTGGGATTAAACAGTTCTGGCAGAGATCACAATCTACCATTTGTAACTTTACAACTCTATACCTGCCTTGCAGAAAGACAGTGAAAGCTCTTAGTGAATTGCAAAACGTGTATCTGGGCACAAGTAAGAGTGCTCCAACATGCTTTGGGCACTTCTGATGTGCATTGGCTGCTCTCATTGTGCTCTGGCACTTCCTAGCTGGGGTCCAGATGCACATTGCAGGGAATGTCACATTTCACATTGGTGCCCATTGCACATTGGTCTGTGTGCCTCAGCCACTCCGCTGGCTACTATTGGGCAATGGACACCCATATATTGTAATGTCATAGCAGCCCCTAGGTAAATGCAGATGTTGTAAAACAACTCAGTTAAGTTTTGCACAGATGTAAGGCCATTTACTAAGATAAGAGTCCCAAGCAGAATACCAGCTGCCATTTCTCAGCCCATTCTCATTCATGCTTCTTCCCTTATTTTTTCCACTATTGTTGAAATTCAAATTGTGAGATCTTCAGGACAAGATACTTTGGGGAGCAGGTTGTTACTCTTGGAAGAGTAGAGCTTGGGAAAGTTACTTTTTCAGACTAAACCTCTTAGAATCCCCCAGCCAGTGGTCACTGACTCAGGTCAAATCCACACTACACAGATAATCCAGTTTGAAACTGGATTATTTGCTATGCCTCTTTCCTATGGAAGCCTGGCATTTGTAGTTTGGTGTGGCATCAGCACTCTTTGGCAGAGAAGGCTAAATACCTTGTAAAAGTACAAATCCTAGGATTCAATAGGAAGACACCATGGCAGTAGTCCAGTTTCAAACTGGATTATTTGTGTAGTGTGGATTTGGCCTGAGATTCTGGAAGTTTTAGCCCCAAAGAGAGTGGTGTGTGTGTACCTTTTAAAGCTCTTTGGAAAAGTTCTCTCCATTGATGGCATTATTTAAATCATCATCATAAAAATGGCATGATCCTACCACAAGGAAGAACAAACAAGCTAGGAGAGGCTACAACAATTTGCTTTTGCCTGAGCCTACAGGGAAGTGCAAGATTCTCTCCCCTCTCACCTGCTGAGTTAATTTACTGCAAACTACTTTGGCACTTTGAACTCGAGAAATTGTGACATTTTATAAGCAGTTGAAAAAGTGGGACAGCAGAGAATTAATCAAGACTGCCCCACCAGATCAGGAGAGTTGGAGGGTATGTACTAGCATAGGAAGCTTTATGCATCATTGTTTTGAAGTCATACCAATTTCAGCTGGAGACATTTATTAAATGTTGGCTTATCTCTTCCATGGGCATAGATGGGATTTTAGAGTAGGTATATAGATTTGGCTGGATTGTGTCATGATAATGAATAGCCTAGTGATGTTCAGGATACAGGATTTAGAAGATGGCTCCTTCGTGCATATGTCTAGAAAGTTGTAAAACAGAAGAACTTTCCAAACACCACCCTAAATGCAGGGGTAGCTTGCAGGTTTGGTGTTGATTTATCTTTCCCACCAATAGCATACTGTGTCGGCATTAATGCAGACATAAATCTCTTCGTGTCCACAGCTTCAAGTTATAACATTTCCCACATGTTACTCATATAGCTCAGGGATAAGCCATAATTAAAAAATAATAAAATAACCATCAGCAGAAACTTCCTTTCAGAAACTTTTAAAGCTGGTTCCATGGTTCATTTTTCTGCATTTTTGCTCATGCCTGGACTGTTGTGCCACGTTCCAAGGCTGAAGAACCAGGGGAATTTTTTTGG
The DNA here is from genome assembly GCA_030847615.1 of Gambelia wislizenii. Classification (NCBI taxonomy): domain Eukaryota; kingdom Metazoa; phylum Chordata; class Lepidosauria; order Squamata; family Crotaphytidae; genus Gambelia; species Gambelia wislizenii. The sequence continues at coordinate 6,322,729 of JAUMIR010000012.1, forward strand.
ACGACACCTTCTAAAATGCCACCCAGTGAGCTTTCCTAGCAGCCTGCTGGCTAAGAGAGTCTTGAGAGTTGTATCCAGGGATAGCTGGTGCCTCCAGCATCAGTGGGGTAGTGAACCTGGTTTGGGTTTTAGTCCAAACTTAAAAGGTGATATCCCCCCCTGTTCTGGTGATTGAGTTCAGCACCTTGGATAGCCCCAAGAAAGTTTAAAACTTGGAGTGGATTCAGCAGTTCACAATGGAACCATCAGCTATCACTGGTTGTAACCCCTGCAGAATAACGTTTTCAAGTTCTGCAAGGTAGGAAGGGATCCTTGAGCAGATATAGGCCTAAATCCTACCATAGCCCTTACTAGAATAGACCCATTGAATTCATTAGATTTATGTGCAAGTTGACTCACCATTCAACAACTGATTGAATGGGTCTACTCTCATTGGAACTAACCAACAGGGTGCCAACCATAGTGGCCTTACTTTATGCAAGATAGTCCTCTGTTTGAAGTGCTGTGTTATAATGGATTGCCTTTCCACTGAAATTACATGTATACCTCAGTTAACGAAGTACAGGTGTTCCTGAGCATTACTTCTTTAACAGTATGCTTGGTACCAGAGGCAGAAGTAACATGCAAAGAAGAGGGATAGGTTTCTACTCTACAAAAAATATTAGCACTTCAACATGTGGGGACGGGAGGTATATAAAGGAAACAAACAAACAGCAAGCTTTTTACTCAAAACTAAACAATGTAAACATGAGAAATGAAACACTTAAGCCTTGCATAAGGAAACAAAACCATTTTAAAACTTTCTAGAGGCCATCTGAAGGTTTCTTCCCAAAGGTATCCTAGAATGACATTTTGCTGGGAGCAGCTGGTAAGGCAGGTTTATCTGCTCTTCCCTTTTCTCTCTGTTTTACTCCTCGTGCATGCTCAGCAAGGAATTGTGTAGGCAGCTGCTGTTTACCTTGCCTGTTGTAGACAGGCACACCCTGCTACAGTGGTATTGACTACAGCAGAATCCTGCTCTTTCCCAGCTTTATTGTATTGTTTACTCTAGACACACTGCTACATTGCAAGGTTGCCTTTTTTTCTGGCCTTCCTTCGCCATCCCCCCACTGCCAAAGCTGCTAAAAAACTTTCAGCTAGACAGAGGCTGGGCAGGTATAAAAAGACTTCGTAAAAAGGAACTCCTTTTTCAGAGGCTTTGTTAATTGTGGTATGCCTGTGTAGTAATTCTTTCTGAACTTACATCTATACATATAAATCAACTTATGAAAATACCATGCAAAGCTTCTCCCTCTCTCCCTCCCTCTCACACACATTTCTGTCTAGCTATTTTTTAGTAATGTGCTTCTCCCCCAGCCCACCCCCACTTTTTTTGGCTATGTGTAACTGGCAGCTTAGAGGCAAATGGAATCTTTTCACTTTCCAATGAAGGTTTGCTTCTAAGGCCAAATCCACACTACACAAATAATCCAGTTTGAAACTCGATTATTTGGTATGGCTCCTTCCTATGGAATCCTGGGATTTGTAGTTTGGTCAGGCACCAGCATTCTTTGGCAGAGGAGGCTAAAGACATTGTAAAACTGCAAATCCCAGGAAGGAGCCATGGCAAATAATCCAGTTTCAAACTAAATTATTTGTGTAGTGTGGATTTGTCCTAAGTAGGAGCTGTATAGGCCTGCATTGAGCCCTTGCTTTGCATTGATAGGGGAATAAGTTTAGTTGCAGGTACTGCCAGTGAAAACAAGATTGGGTTTCACCGGGCTGGGAAGAAAGACCCTGTTTTTTCTCAGACCCTGGAGAGCTATTGTCTGCCAGAGCTACTGGCTAGATGGTCCAACTTAAGTCCAAGGCAGGTCCCAGAGTCTGGAAAAGTTATTTACTAGACTTTAATTCCTCTGGGAGCTGCAGTCCAAAATAGTAACTTTTCCAAGCTCAATCAGTTCCACCTGCTTACAAAATAACTGCTTCTGAGGCCAAGACCTTAGCCAAATGAGACAAAGACTGAGAAGAAAGCAGCAGAGCCTTTTGGGTGGTGGCACAACTTATTCTACCTGACCATGAAAGACATATTCCCCCACCCCAATGTGTCAGAGAACTGCTGCCTGTTTGTGTCTGTTGGCTGCAACTGTGTCATACGTCCCTGGAAATTTGCTGTGGACCAGCAACCAATGGCTCCAAAAGTGGCATCAGTCCACCGCTTTGGGTAGCACTGCCCCAGAGAACAAGGCTAGATAACTGCTTTCCTTTAGACAGCAGATCAAACCTTTCCTTGAATGTTTAATATGCCCAAAGTTCTTAGCTGAGCATGTTTGCCTTTGAAATCCATTTCTAGAAGGCATCTCAGGATGTGTTAGTTCTTAAGGTGGATTTATATTTTTATTTACTTCATTTGTAAACTGCCATGAGGGCTCCCATGATGCTAAATGGTGGGATAAATAAACCAATAGAGAAGTAATTCTGGGGCATCTCTTTACCTGCATTCTTCATTAATGAACTATCCCTCTTAATAGGATTGATTGATGCTAGTTAAGGGAGGCCTTTTGCCAGGACACTCTGTCCCTTCCACGGGTGCCAATAAATCTTTAATTTGCTGCTGGGTCATTGCCAGAGATGTCGGGAAGGGTCAGCGAACATCTTGTCTGGAGTTAACACTATGATCACAACCCTGGGTCTCTCCAACAGAGTCTGCTCATATTCTGGTGTTCTAGTAGTTTATTATTAATGCTTGGACCATAGGCAATTTACATACAAAGGAAGTGAGTACAATTAAAAAGTACAACATGGAGTAAATAGCATATAAATTTAGAATACTTTAAAAAATTGAAAAGGATTAAAACATTTGAATATAAATAAACACATTGTGATTGGATAAGAACATCCCCAGAACAATCAAGTGCAATATCAGCAATAAATCTTGCCCAAATAGTCTGGTGTAGATCTGGAGTTTTACACAAATTCAGTTGACATGGAGAAAAAGAACAATTTGTTGGAAGTGAAGTAGCATCAATGCTTGTTTAGGATAGTTGGGGACACAGGGAAAGTCTAGAGTTGTTTGCCTGTCCTTTTGAGTCATCTCTATGCTTGACTGATCTGTATACTCAAAGCTTATACTTCCTACCTGCATGTAGATGTCACTTTCCCCCCTTGCTCCAAGAAGTTTTAGTGCTTTACAACTGTTTGTGCCTTCAAGTCACCTATTAACTTATGGTGACCCCATGAATTTCATAGGGTTTTCTTAGACAAGGAATGCTCCGATGCGGTTTTGCAAGTTCCTTTCTCTGAAATATAACCAACAGCAACTGATAGTCATTGGCAGTCTCCCATCAAAGTACTAACCAGGGCTGACCCTGCTTAGCTTCCAAGATCAGACGGGATCTGGTGCCTCGAGGGTACAACAATAGCATAGTGACAAAAAGTGACACTGCTTGGAATGTGCCACATTGTCTGATAATACCTTACTGCTGGACCAGATAATACCTAGATTGCTGGACAGAATCTGAATCAATGATGATCCAAAACTCCAGTCAGAAACAGCTGGTAGACTGTGAAACCAGAATGATGATGGTGGTGTGATGTTCCTCCTCAATAGAATCATAGAATCACAGAAGTGTAGAGTTGGAAGAGACCACGAGGGCCATCCAGTCCAACCCCCCTGCCACGCAGGAAATCTTGATCAAAGCATCCCCGACAGATGGCCATCCATTTTAAATATCTAGGGGGGGTTGGCTGGTGTTTCCCCTGAACCTGATGAAAAGGTTACACAGAACTGCCTTTATAAAAACTGAACTCACCAAAATATTGATTTTTTACTGACATCTTGCCTTCGAGGGTATGGAGTGTTGCTTTGATTCCCATATTACAGGCAGTGCACTTTGTCCTCATCCAACCTCTCCAAGCAGTAGCCACAAAAATGTGGGCTGAGTTGCAAGCAGCCACCAGCCTTGGTTGAAAAAGAACAAAAACACACCAGTACCCACTTCGTCTTGACTCAGGTTCCTCTCTACAGTCACAGAGTCCCTCCAGAGGAGTTTGGGGTGCCATTAGCTGTTCTCAATAGGCAGAGCTTGGGGGAATCCATGAGGTTCTCTTAACAGTGAAAATAATCCTCTTAGAATTCGCTTAGAATCCTACCTGTCTTAATGGGATCCCTCATAATTCTGCCATATTCAGAAGTAGGGGGGGGGAAATCCACCATAAACCCCAAGGTAACAGCCTTTGGGGCTTTTCTGAAATTAAAAAAAAAGCTCAGTGTGGAATGCGCATGATCGATCATTAGGACAGGAGACTGAATTCATTCGTATTTCCCCAGAAAAACAGAAGTAGAAAGCTGATTGGCTGGACGGAAACAAGGAATGGTGCCTGATAAGAAGGCAAGCACCCAGGAACTGCCATCTTGGATTTTCGTTTTAGCGATCATGTGCTAAGGTGACGAAACAGCCTTTTTCTTTTCTTTTAAAAACGTTTATCTAGGTGGAATATTGTACTATCACACTTTCGCACCTTTGATATGACTTTAAAAAAAAATCGGCGGCAGCAACTGGCGAAAATAAAAATGGGAGTCATACCCACCATCTTGAATCGCAGGCATGCCACTTGGGACAGCAAAAGCGGATAGCCTTGCATGCCTGCGATTTTGCCAAAAAACATTACGGGAAGTCGATCCTGCTTAGAATTTGCATGAGTATGCATCAGTCCATATTTTTTCCCCTCGTATAGACGGGCCCCAGGGTTAGATGACAACTCCCAGAATCCCCCAGCCAGGGTGGACAATGGGATTCTGGGAACAGACTGGCTATGCTGCCTGGGGGAATCCCTGTGAGTTGTAGTCCAAATAATGAACTTTTCCAAGCCCTGCAATGGCCAGTTCCTTTTGGGACCAGAGGACAGAAAAGAAAGCCAAGGACATAGGAGAACCTGCCTGTTTTCTTTTTCTGGCTTCATGATGGGCTCATGGCCCAGCTTCCGGGTTATCTGGGCACCCTATATATAAACATCCTGGTTCCTGTCAACAGGTGAGCTGTTGCCAGCAGTCTTAAGTCATGCTGCTTCATTCCTGGAGGTTTAGCCCAAGCCTGCCTGGCTTCATTTCTCTCCTGCCTTGGATTCTTGACCTCTTGCTCCACTCCTTGTCTGATTCCGACCCCCTGTGCCATGAACTACCCAGCCTTGCCTAATCAGGAGTCAAGCCAGCCCCAAGTCTTCCTAATATTGGTTGGATTTAAATACCCTCCCTGATTTGGCAGGGGTAGTCCAAATTAATTTTCTTCCATCCCACTTTTTCGGTTGCTTTTAAAATGCCCCAGTATTTCTCTCCTCCTACTACTACCTTCCCCTCCCCCCCCCGCTTACTTCAATTGCTGCAAACTGAGTTGCAGCAAAACCACCTTGGATAGGAAGGGCCTAAATCCAAATAAAAAAATTAAGTACAAACGATCTAATATTTCACAGATGAGAACGAGGACACATGTGGCCAAGGAAAATCGAAGTGTGGTCAAGATGGCAAATGTTATTAATGAAGAACACACAGGATGGGAGAGGCTGCAGCAGTTTGCTTCTGCCTGAATCTGCAGGGAAGGGCAAGCTTTTCCTTCTCCTCTCCAATCCCCCTAGCTGAGTTAACTGAGTGCCTACTTTTGGATTTTGAACTCAGTTTGCACCAATGGAGATAAACTGGTTAGCCTATATTTTCTCCCCTGCCCACCAAACCTGCTTCCCCTTTGAGGAACTGATTTTCAATTGCTGCAAATTGAGTGGAAAGTGCAAAAGTAGTGCGGAAGAGGAGAGGAGAGGGCAGAATCTTGTCCTTCCCTGTAGGCTCAGGCAAAAGCAAACTGCTGCAGCCTCTCCTAACCTGTGTGTCCTTCATTAATTACTTTTTGCCATCTTGACCACACTCTTCATGTTGTTTGGCCTTACATATCCCTAATTTCTCCTGTGAAATGTTGGAGGGGTGTGTCATATATATGCAACAGCACATCTCATTAGTCTCAAAGAATGCCCTGTAGGTCACCATAGGCGGCTTCTGTGTTGCTCCCACACAATCTGGGTAGCTACCAGACTGGGCAGGGAGTTGCTGGCAACTGTAGCTGGCTGTCTTTAACTCAGATGAGAGATTGTTTATCAACGGACCTGGCACAAGCGCCCTCCCTATTGTGTTCATGCTGCTGTTTCCTGCAGTTTAAGCATTTGAACTGATACCCAAGATATGCTGGAGCTTGGAAAGGGTGGAGAGGTTGCCACCCCAGTGCCGTTTTTACAAGATAAGCCTTATAAAAGATTTCACTGCCCTGAAAGGTTAGGTATGCGCCTTCTCCAGTTCATTCCTTAACAAGTTTGCATCTCTTTCTTTGTCTTTGTCTTTCTCTGTCCTTGGTTGCTTTCCCCATGGTCAGCATAGAAGTCTGGTATATATGAGGCAAACCCCCCCCCCATTGCTCTGCAGTAATGGTAATTTGTGGCAGCTGCTATTTGTCTTAATGGGGGCTTTTTTTTTGCAGATTGCACACATGTGAAGCTATCCATGTTTGCTGTACAAACGAGCATGCCTTTGAATCAAGAGGGCAGCTGCAAGTGAATTACTTCTTTTTCTACTTGCCTCAATTTGCTGCCACCAAACATTTTTTCAACGATATCCAATTGCGATAGAGCAATATTTCGCCTTAGCAAAAAGAAGAAGCAAAAAACGAATAAACAAAAACCCCAACACCCCGTTTTATCACATTAGCGCTCGCTCGCTAAGGCAAAAATCTAACATTGTGGTTGCGGGTGTTTGCCTTGTTAGAAAGCTCCGCCCCTGTGCTCATCTGACCAATCAGCTTTCAAATTCTGCTTGTATGGGAAAGTGAATCAACTCGCATCTCTTGTTCCAATGAGCAGGAATGTGCATCCCCCCCCCGCTGTTTTTTAAAAAAAACTCTGGGAAAAGCCGTGAAGGCTTTTCCTGTGGAGTATACGGCATTTTTGGCCCCTCCTTCTGAATACAGAGAAACAAAGTGGAATTCCTTTCAGACATATCGTATTCTCCTCGCATTCCGTGAGGAGGATTTTCGCCATTTAGGTAACCCCAGAGAGAGAGTTCTAACCCAAAGGAATCTCCCCTTATATCAGGGTTGGTAACATGCAGCCCTACGGCCACATGTGACCCCCCCCAAAGGCTTTTCTTGTGGCCCTTGACCTACGCTCAGGACCGGTTTAAGGAATTTTGGGGCCCCCTGCAACACTTTATTTGGGGGGGGCATATGTTTATCTCAGGTCAATGTAACCTAACTCAACATAAGCTATTCACAGTAGAGGATATACAGATTATTACTAATAATGTTTTTGTAGGAGGAGGGTTACTACGGGGCCCCCACAATTATGGAGCCCCCTGCGGATGCTGCCAGTGCCTTAAACCAGCCCTGCCTCTGCTCAGACTTCCTACTGTTCTTTTTTCTGGTAAAAAAAAGGGGGGGTTGAATCATATCCTTCAACTCTCCTTATTTGGCAGGGGCAGTCCCAATTAATTCTCTGTCATCCAACTTTTTAAAGCTACTTTAAATACTTTTGTCCTTCATCCTTGACTGATTATCCTTGACTTACACAACCTGTATGGCTTAGGTCCGGACTGTCTGAAAGCTTGTATCTCCCTATATGAGGCTGCCCAAGTTTTACATTCTTCAGGGGAAGGTTTTCTCTCTGTCTAGCCACTCTCATGGGCTCCTCGAGTGAGGAGGACACAGGATAGAGCCTTCTTGGTAGCTGCTCCTACTCCATGGAACTCCGTTGAACTGGCCTCTCTCTGCTCTCTTTCCATCAGCAGCATACCCTCCAACATTTCCCTGATGAAAACTGGGATAGGTATGCCAAGCCACATCAGAGTGTGATCAAGATGGCCAAGTTATTAATGAGGAAGCTACAGTACTTTGCGCTTGCCTGGGTCTTCTGGGGAGGACAAGACTCCCCTCCCAGATGATTTTTGCACTTTGAACTCAGTTTGAAGCAACTGCAATAAGCTGAGGACAAAGGGGAAAAGTGGGAACTGGGACATTTTAAAAGCAGCTAAAAAAAGCAAGGCAATAGAGGATTAATGGGGATTGTCCCTGCCAGATCAGGACAGTTGGAGGGTGTGAATATGTCCGGTGGCATTGACAGTAGCACTATATGTTCCTTCATAAATGTTCCATAATAAAGGTAGCATTTCCTTAAAAATAAGCACTTCAAAGCTACAGAGTACAAGTGCTCATGAGTTGGGCAGGCAATACTGTCAGGCCATCCTTTGGCACCGAGTTCAAAGCCAAGCCAAGCACAACTCACTGGCTTGATATTTTGTGACTGTCTGTGCTTTTTAAAGTGTGCTGTCCAAAATGAGGTGGCTCCCTTACCCCCAAAAGGAAAACGTACCCTGTCCCCCAAAGTTCTGAAGATTGTTTGGGTATTAATTAGGGAAACAAAGTTTTATCAAGGTTGGTTTCGTCTTTTCCGTTCCCAGTGTGATATTATCTGCAGTTATTACAAATAAATAATGGAACACATCTTTACTTTGAAAGGTTTTGCTTATTATTTCATGTGTCAAAATATTTATATCCTGGCCTATATCAAAGGGTCTGAGGGGGGTGGAGCATAAAATAATTTTAAACAGGTTAAAACAATTAGAGTAATTTCAGCAGTCTTAAAGCGTGCTGAACAGTTTGACACTTAAAACACAATGCTTTGAAAGCAGATCATTCAAAACAGTTTAAAACCTCATGCATGTGCAAATTTGGACAAAATCAAAGTGGACCCTAAAAGCTTTGGCGAGAAGACATATCTTTCCTTGGTGCTGGAATGACACTGGCATTGGTGCTAATCAGGCCTCTGGGGAGAAGATCTTCCAAATCTGCAGTGCCATACCAAAGAAGGCTCAGTTTTTGCAAACCTGGACAAGCTACTCAACTTCTCAACAGTGCCATAACCATTTTCTTCCTTTTCTATTGTACCTTAATTAAAATGTTTCAGACCTGTCCCCCCTCCACAAATTTCCAAGGACTGCAAAAACAAATTGCCCTTGAGATATGAGCTGTCTGTGTTCATTCCTGGCTTTAGACCAGGAGTGGGAATTATATGGCCCCCCAGATGCTGTTGGACTAGAAGTCCCAGCAGCCCCAACCAGTAAAGCCAATGGTGAGGTATGCTGAGAGTTTACTCAAATATATGTTGGGCTGCATGATTCATAACCTTGTTCTAGAATACTAAGGACTGATCCTGTACCTTCAGGTAAATAAATCCCTTAATGATGAGGGAGCAAGTTGAGCCAAATAAATAAATAAATCTCCCTGAGACACTCTGAAGAAAAACATTAAAATGTTTTCGTAATCATAATATTCTTGCCTGCTGCCACAGAAAACAATATCGCAGAAAGATGTTTGCAGCCAATATATGCTTTGGACATTCTTGATGGGATGGGAATTCTGCTACAATCCCCCCTTTGCCTGTGCATTCCATCAGTTTCAAGGCGACTGGAGCAGGTTTCCCTGGTTACTGTTTAATCCGCTTAGCATGGGGGCTGAGTGGCCTGTCAGTGAGAGATATGTTATGTGTCATCCTGCTGTGGTTGTCCATGTCTGGATTGTACATTCCCCAACCACCCCCAGGTCTCAGCAAGGAAGCATCAAGCAGCTAACAAGGCATGACCATCCTCAAGGCATGACTGTCCTGAAGTTGAATGTGATGGGGGAGAATTCTGGCATGTCATGATCCATGAAGTTCTGCAAGGTGTGTGTTGGGTTAATAGAGACCATGGTTTGGCAGGGAGGGGACCAAACCGCCAAGGGAGAAATAGAGTCAAACAGAGTCAGTCCAAATCTATGATGACTCACTTTGAACCTGGGCCATTCTCAGGCTATTCCCTGACTGGAATCATAGAATCTTAGAGTTGGAAGAGACGACAAGGGCTGTCTCATCCAACCCCCTGCCATGCAGGAATACATAACTACAGCACTCATGAAAGAGACCCATCCAACCTCCATGTAAAGTCCTTCAAAGATGGAATATTTAGCAAATGGTTGATATTTGACATCCCAAAAATGCACAAACAAACAAACTGCAGCTTGGGGACTAGGACCAGCCACCTTTGGAATTAAGCTGGAGTTGTTTTAAACTATTTATATTATACGAAATCCCACGATAAAGGGCAGGATATCAATATTTTAATAAATATTAAATAAAGATCTTAGAACAACATTTAGGTGGTCACGTTAAAGAGCAACTTCAGCTGAATCTGGTTTTAGGATCTCAAAATCAGTGCAGTGAACGGCTTTCATATGAGCACTATGATAAATTTGCTCTGGATTGTCTTTGATACCTCTATCAAAGGTGCAGAACTCTATTCTCTGAATAGGTCAATGGTATGCTCTAAAACTCTCTCCCTCTCTCTATATATATATTTAGGGAGCCCTGGTGGTGCAGTGGTTAAAGGCAGTGGTTAAATGCCTGGTGGCACAGTGGTTAAACGTTGCAAGTTTGATTCCAGAGGGCTCTAAGGTTCTCTCAGCCTTCCATCCTTTCATAGGTAGGTAAAATGAGTACCCGGCTTGTGGAGGCAATTAGCTAACACACATTGGAAACTGCTTAGTGCCTAGCACGCTATAAAGCGGTGTAGATGTGTAAAATGATGTTGCTTAACAATTTGTAAGCTGCTTTGAGAGCCTTGGTGGCTGAAGAGCAGGGTATAAATACCTAAATAAATAAATAAAAACTGAGCCAGGATCTCTCCTTTAGATGTTGAAACTTATTCCTCTGGGTTGCAGGAGCAGAGTGGGATAGGCTGAGCTGTATAAATTTTCACTAGAACTCTCACTAGAAATCAAGATGACCAAACTGAAGCTGTTGTACTTTAGATGTACCATGACATGGCACCACTCTTTAAAAAAATACAACAAATGCGTGGTAAAGTGGAAGGCAGTAGGAAAATAGGAAGACAGCATTATAGAAAATAGGAAGACAGCATTATAGATCGACTCAGTCAAGGAAACCACAGCCCTGAGTCTGCAAGACCTTGTGTGTGGGGGGTACTATTCTATATCAGCAATTTAAGTATACTTAACTAAGTAACCTCTTCTCGCCTAACCCACCCCCCAAACCTGATGGAAATGTAATTCACCCATACTGTGACCACCAGCAGAATGTACCAACCTCTTTCCATGCAGCTGATACCTGGTTAGGGAGGTGGGGGGGGTTACAATCGGGGCAACAGTGTCACCATTGTGGCTAAGTAGCAATCATGAAAATCCATAACTGTTCTGCATTCAGGAGTACTGGCCAGGGTCTCTTGGAGGGTCACCATAAGTCGGACGCTGATTTGACAGCAAATACCAAGAAGCTGCTGCTTTCTTCCGAATCAGGGGTATGGAATCCAGCCTGAGTTTTGTTCCAATATTAAAAGGGCTGTTGAAGGTACTGAACTGTAGCCTCAAAATCTAGCTCTCCGGATGTTGTTGGATGGCAAACCCAGCAGGCCAATGATGAAGAATGCTGGGAACAGCAGTGCAATATTGTCTGGAGAGCTGCATCATTCCTCATCTGTATGGACTAACACCAGTCCTGCAAGATCTCAGGCAAAAGACATATTGGAGATAAAGGAGATAAAGGAGAACTGGGCAGATGAAGGCGATGCAGTCCCTGGGGGTCTGCGGATCGCAGGTTAAGAACCACTGGAATACAGCTTACAGTCCTTCCACATGTAAATCTATTCATGTTTACTCAAGTTGTCTTACCCCAAAAACAGTATAATTTAGGGTACAAAAAGAGCTTGGGAAAATTCCTCTTGTAAGACAACAACTCCTACACTCCTTCAGCTAGCAAGTCATCCCCCAAAAGGAACTTTCCCAAGCTTTGGGTAGAAGTGGCATCATTTTTAAAAAATATTTTATTTTCACGTACTATTGAGTACATCTGTGTGTGTGTGCGCACGCACCTTCAAGTCACCTGTCAACTTATGGTGAATTTCTTTGGGTTTTCTTAGGCAAGGAATCCTTAGAGGTGGCCCTTCCTCTGAAACAGAGCCGACAGCACCTGATATTCCTTGGCGGTCCTTCTGGTCTTGGGGGAGGCTATTTTTGGACTGCCACTCCCAGAATCCCCCAGCCAGCTATGCTGGGAGTGACAGTCCAAAAAGGCACCTTTTCCCATGCTTTGAAAGTTCAGATGGGATCTGGTGCCTTTAGGGCATTTAGCCCCCCCCCCATGTGTGTGTGTGCCTTGAAGTTTTCTGTCAACATATGGCAACCCCATGAATTTCATGGGGGTTTTCTTAGGACTTTATCAGACCAACATCTAAAAACACTGTAATTCCATGAATGAGGATAGCGGAAACATCATGGCATTATAACACTTACTATCACACGTTACCGTAATCAAGTGAAAGAACTACCACAGAATTATCACATGCTGACCATTAACACATGAAGAATGGGAGTTTACTTCCACGATTTAGCATGGGTGAAATTTCAGCAGTTCTTGTGAGACTATGCCAGTGCAGCTTAAACTCCAAAAAACTCTAAATTAAGAAAGTAAATGAACACACAAGCACTGAAACAAGCCTAAAAGCATGGAAACTGAAGGGGCCAATTCATAAAAAGTGCTTTGTTTTCCCATTATCAGCTGGAAGTTTTCTCAATGAAGGCCACCCATTCACACTGTAATCTCACAATTACAACAGGATGGGGTTTCGCACGCCTTCAATAAGCACTATTGCCAATCTATTGATGGATTAATTCATCAATTAAAAGCAACACCTTTTTCACAGATAGAACACGGACTAACCATGTGATGGTGACAACATCATGCAATGCACAGGCCCTTTCATGCTAGCATGAGCTTGTAATTCTGCTATTTTTGCCATGTCTGATGAAGTCCTTAGGCAAGGAATCCTTGGAGGTGGTTTTGCCAGTTCCTTCCTCTGAAATATAGCCTACAGCACCTGGTATTGTTGGCGGTCTCCCACCCAATTACTAACCAGGGCCCATCCTGCTTAGCTTCCAAGATCAGACAGGATCTGGTGCCTTTAGGGTACTTAGATTGTCTGTAGTTATCCTCAAACCCCCATCACCACCCTCCACATCCCTGTTTTCAGCATTGTTCAGTGATCAGTCACTACATACATATACAGCAAACTCAATCAAAAGTCCATCATTTATTATTCCATAGCTTTAAACGAGATGCTAGTGGACCTTGTATAGAAAAGTGAGCCATAGCACGGTTGATAAATGGGGACCAGAGTTCCACAAAAGTGTCCTTTGATCTTTCCCCTCTATTCAGCCGGGCATGGGAGGTAAAATTTTCTGCTAAGGCAATCCACCAGAGTCTATCTAACCACCTCCTAATTGATAAACTATTCCATGCCCTCGATATCTCAACTTGAGCAACACTTAGCATTGTAGAAATTAACTGCTTGTGTGGCAAATCTGTTCTGCCCGCATCAAAGATTGACAGAATTAATAAAGTATCTCTAAACAGCATATCTTGCTTTATCATTTGTCTATTCCAGGAAAGGATCTCCTTCCAAAATTGGAGGAAGCCACATCATTTGATGGCTGCTGTTGTTCAAGAGCTAGAAATAACAACCACTCGCTGTTCTATTGCAAATCAACCAAAGATCTATCTATTCATCCAAATCTACCTTCTGCTGCTCCATACATAGACTAGGCCACTTAATCGATAACAACAAGATGGTAAGGAATTCCCTAAAAGCAGATGCTCTGCTGTAGAACTCTCTTCAGCACCCTTTTGCTGCATTTCAGTTTATTTGATCCTTGCTTTTCCCAGGCAAAGCTGGACACCCAAACTAAATGATGTTGATCAAATCCAACCTTTTCTCCCAAACTTCTCTTATGCACCCAGTAGTAATACCGGAATTCTTTTGCCTGGTGGCTTTAAAACCTGGAGCATCTGGCAAAGCCTTTAAACCCATCTTTAATGACTTCCTTGGTTTAAATTTAATTACCCTCCCTTTTCTTATCTTAATCACCCTGCCTCTGTTTATAAACAGAGCCCTGCCTCTGTGCACCCACTCACCCCCACACAGGCCTGCAACCTGAGAGCAGCCCCTGCCATCTGAAAAACCCATTACATTCCAGAGAGCCAGCCTGCTCCTTATAATAAATCCATGGTTGTCTGCTGCTAAGAAAACTGGAACCGAGAAAAAGAGAATACAGTAGATCCCTGACATGTAATATAAAAACATGGGGGAAATTACTTTTTTTTGGGGGGGGGACTACTGCTTCCAGAATAGCTGGCTGGGGGATTTGGGGAGTTGCAGCCAAAAACAGTAGAGCCAACATGGGGCAGTGGCTTTCCTCTACCACCTCAATCTATTTGATCATCTAGCCCAGTATTGTATCTAAAGCATATACTGGCAATCCATAGCCTACAAATGACAAAAAGGCCCTCCATGAAGCTTGCCATGAGTGTCCAAGCCACCTGAATTTCCCAGCAGTTCCATCTGTTCCTTCTCTTCATGTTTATCCTCACAACAATATTGTAAAGAAGATTCAGCAGAGAGAAAAGGACTGGCCCATAGTCACTCATGAAGTTTTGTGACTAAGTGGGAATTTGAACTCTGGTCTCCTCACTTGTAGTCAACACTCAAATGACTACACCTGTGGTTCTTAACCTTTGGTCCATGGACCCCCAGGGGGCCGCATTGTCCTCACAGGGTGTCCACAAAGGCTTGAAGACTGCTCAGCTCATTTGACAGGAGTGGGCCCATTGAATTTCATGGGATTCATGTGACTTACCATGACTAACATGTCATTAGTTTCAATGGGTCTGTTCTAAGTAGGATTCAATTGAATCTAATACAGATGTGGGAATCATGTAGCCCCATGGAGCATCCAGTTTGGCTCTGGCAGTCCCTTTCAATCCCATGGCACCCTCAACCTTTTTTCTCTCAGCAAAAAGGTCTTCTTCTTTTTTGGACTGAAAATATACATGTAAGAATTATAATATCCTTTGCAGGGCTGTTCCATGCTATTTTGATGGGATCCCAGAATGGTGCACACAAAAAACACCCTGAGGCCCTCTAGAAGAGCCAAAAATTAGATTCTGTGGCCCTCTGGCCTCCAGTTCATGCCTATGTCTAGCCTAATCCTTTAATTCTGAGTATATGTCTTTTGTCTCCTGGCTTTAGTTGTGAAATCTTTGAATTTTTCTTTTTTTTAAACAAAGTAAATCCTATAAGCTTGAGGCCCTTCCACTTTGTGGCATGTAATCTGGACACATCCACGTGGGAGCTGGGAATGACAGTTACATCTCTTTCACATGACACAGTTATAGCATTTTGATGCGACTTTAACTGTTGTGGCTCCACCTTACAGAATTGGGATTTGTGGTTTCATGAGCTATTCAGAAGTTTCTGCCAGTGAGCATTAGTACCTCACCAAAATACAAACCCCAGGATTCCGTAGGATGGAACTATAGAAATTAAAGTGGTATAAAATTGCTACAAACTGTGTGGTGTGAGAGTGATCTCTAGTTTGCCTAAACTGGGACTTTTTGCCACTTGAGATGAAGAATGAAGTAGCACCCATTCTATGGACAAAACTGAGATGGAATGATGATTGAATCTTTCTAGAACGTTAATGATGGGAAAAGAAGAGGCTCTATCACCTCTGAGGACTACAGGCTACATTACCAGGTGTAAGCCAGGGCAGCTCACTCCTTCAGCTCCTTGCTGCCATCTCTCAGCCTCTGCCACCTGAGACAACTGCATTACTATCGGCAGAATCCTGTTTGTGCCATACAAGTTTAAGTCCCCTTGTGGTTGCACTTTTTTGACCATTGGGCAATGGATGTACTTAGTTCATGGTTCCCATAAGCAGAGTTCCATAAGTGTAACTGTTTCACATGGGCCTAATCCTATTGTTAGTCCTGCCTAAAGAACAAACATTGGATCAACTGGATTTACCAATGTATTAACTCACAATAAAAGATGGATTGAATGGGTCTACTCTAGTTGGGACTAACCAACTGGATTCCAGCTGTGCATTCTTGAATGGTGTGTATCTATTTCTCAGTGCTTTCAAGGTGTCACTTGATTCACTGAGATTGTAGGAAAAGCCACTATGCCTTCTCCGTTACACAATGAGGCAATAAACAGGCACAATTGGTTATATAATATTGATATTCTACAGAAAGATGGTGCAGGGCAATCACCATTTAACTATGTGAGTGTAGGTTTACATCTCCACGCCCTCCAACATCTTGCAGATGAAAAGTGGACTAAGCAATATGGCCAAGCAATATCAGAGTGTGGTCAAGACGGCAAAAGTTATTCATGAGGAAGAACAGGCAAGCTAGGAGAGGCTGCAGCAGTGTGCTTTTTCCTGAGCCTACTGGGAAGGACAAAATTCCACCCCCCTCCTCTACTCTCCCCTTGCTGAGTTAATGTAGTGCCAGCTACTTTTGCACTTTGAACTCAATTTGCAATAATTGAAATAAGATGAAGAGAAAGGGAGAAAGTAAGAGGAGGAGAGAGAATCCAGAACATGTTAAAAGTAATTGGACAAGTGGGTCGAGAGAGAATTAACTGGGACTGGCCCTGCCAAATGGGTACATTTGGAGGGTATGATTGCAGTGTGATGTCAAAACTTGACCTTTGCCTTGTGGCCTAAACACAAACACAGCAAGCATGTATGTGTACCCACTAAGCATGTTGTACAGCCTAGAAATAATAATTAAGACAAGCCCTCCAGAAAACAGCATAACACCCTGGATAGCCATAGGTCAAGGGGAACTTCTAGTAGTGACTGAACCACCCCACCTCCTCTTCTCCAGCACTATGTGAGCAAGTGACGGAGGCCAGAAACTTTGATTTCCTGGCTGAAGGGTCAGGGAAGATTGTATACACTCAACCCCCCTTCTCTTCAATTAATTCCCCTCTACTCTCCCTTTTCTTGCCTTCAAAGCCCCCAGAACCATTAATCTGCTTTGGTGCATTAGTGCCAGGCGGAGCATCATAAGATCATTTCTCCTCTGACCTTCCGGCAGGGTCCCACACACTCTTAATAGTTTTTTACTCTTCTGTCATGCATGTTAAATGCTCAAAAGGCCTTTGGGTAACCTGATCAAGGCAAATATTCACCCTGCTGAGGTTCTGAAGGCAACTCGTGGGGAGCTGGGAAGCCAAAGTTCAATGCTAGGCACAGTTATTCTTTTGATTCTTTAGATCAGTCTGTGGTTTGTCCTTGGATGGTCAGCTCTGTCTTCCCCAGCTCTCTAGCCCCATGTTTGCTGTGGGATTCTGGGAAGTGAACTCCCCAAAAGGGACTTTGCAAAGCTTGTTTACACTAGGGGTGGGAAATCTCTTGGGTTTGTGAGACCTCAATACTCCACATCCCTGCATGCCAGTGGGGCAGTTCATTCACCCTGGGTTTTTAAGTTCAGACTTGAAAGGCATTATCTAAGGTGCTTAATCCTATCTGCCAAATCAGTTGAGCATCTTATAAAGGTCCTTTCAAGTTCAGACTGAAACCAGGAGTGGGTTCAGCTCCCCCACTGGCATTAAAACTCAATCCGCCACCCAACAGCTTTCCCAGCAAATGAACTAGTGGCAGTATTTGGGGGTTGGGGGGGGGACATCCTTCCCTCCTCCAGCTCTCAAGATACTGTGAAGGTGCTGCCAAAGGGGTTGTGGAAATCCTAGGGATGTCTGGAGACAGTTGCTGGGCAGGTTGCTAGGTGCCCAGATTTGCGGAGAAATGAGGCTTACAAGGGGACCCATTCCTCCATTCTTGGTTCTCTGCAGAATCTATGATCCTCTTGGGAAACAGAACATACCATGACCCCTGGAACAGAATATTTATGTGTGCCAAAGCTGGTTTAAGGAGCTGGAAAATGCAGGTTTTTGGAAACTGAGATAATTTTTTTTCTAGGGATGCTGGAGACTTTTGGGGAGCCTGTAAGCCTCAGTGGAGTATTGCAAGGTCTACGGGTGGCTCATGGGAATATGATTCCCATCCCTGTGCTAAGTGAGATACCAATTTTCTTACAGTGCCTGGCCATCTGTCAGGAGGCTGGATGGTTTCAGCTAGGAGATGTGTGTGTTTAGAAAACTGAGCTTTTCCCAAGAATACAACCATCACTGTCAACCAATCCTACTTTGCTCTGAATAAAAACTGGTGAATGCTGAGTTAGTGCTCAGTGCTCTCAACAGGAGATGCCAAACGATTTATTCCATGAATGAGCCTGAACTCTTTATACAGTCCGGCTACAAAATCTCCATCCCCTTCAGTTACTCCAGAAACCACAGGAAAATGGATGCTGTTTTCCTTGTTTGAGTTCAGCATTGTCACTGGACACTTGGGCCAGCTTGGGAACATTTCCAACTGCTGTTTCTTTCCTATTTGTGTGTGCATTTTAAAAAGAGGCACTTCCTGGAAAGTTTTCTAGCCTGGCACACTGACTTTGGAGGTGGCTCTGTGGGACTCTGGCAGCTTTGTAATTTGAAACACTGGGATTAGCCTGGAGCAGCCAGCAGCACTGTGCACTCAAAGCAAGGCAGCCTGGAGAGCTGAAAGAAATTTGCATTCCAAGAACTTCCTCCATCCAGACTAAGGGGGAAATGGGTACAAAGGGCTGAGACAACCGGTTCTAGGGAACAGCTCACACCAGGGAATAAATTCTAGGGATTAATGAAGCCTCTTTCCAAATGAAACAGGGTTGCCTGTTTGGGGGTGAAAGACTTTGACTCATAGAATCTTAGAGTTAGAAGGGACCACAAGGGCCATCTAGTCCAACCCCTTGCCATGCAGGAATGCAAAACTAAATCTCTCCTGAAAGATGCTCATCCAACCTCTGTTTAAAGACCTCCAAAGAAAGAGAGTCCACCACCTTCTGAGGCAATCTGTTCCACTCTTGATCAGCTCTTACAGGAAATAAATTGTTCCTAATATTTTAGGTGGCATCTTTTTTCTTGTAATTTCAATCCACTGGATCATGTTCCAGTCTATGGAGCAGCAGAAAACAATCTCATTCCATCTTCTACATGACATTTCTTCAGATATTTAAAGATGGCTCTTATGTCAGTCACCTCTCCGTTTTCTCTTCTCCAAGCTAAACATACCCAATTACTCAAGTTGTTCCTCATAAGGTTTGATTTCCAGACCTTTGCTCATCTTGGTTGCCCTTCTCTGGACACTTTCCAGCTTGTCAATATCCTTCTCGAACTGTGTCCCAGAACTGGACAAAATATTCCAGTTGTTGTTGTTTTGTGCCTTCAAGTCATTTCTGACTTGTGGCAACCCTAAGATGAGGTCTGACCAAAAGAGAGATCGAATGGCACTGCTACTTCCCTTGATCTGAAAGCTGTACTGCTGTTGATGCAGCCCGGAACTGCATTGGCTTTTTTGGCCACCAAATCACACTGTTGACTCATGCTTAGTTTGTGGTCTATTATTATTATTATTATTATTAATAATAATAATAAATGTATTTCTATCCCGCCCCTCTGCAATGCAACCGGGGTGGCTTACATCATAAAAATCCCATAATTACATTAATACCCTAACCCACCCACCCCTTAAAACAATATTAAATTAAACAGATTAAGAGAGGCTTGTGGGAGAAAGTTCACAAAGCCTTGTCATAAAATATCTGTTATTCCTCAAAGTAACTCAGATCTCCTTATTAAGATCCGTAGATCCTTCCCACAGGTACTGCTTTCAAGCCAGGTTTGCCCATCCTATATTTGTGCATTTCATTTTTCCAGATTAGATGTACCAGTAGTACCTTATATTTATGCCTTGTCAGGGCTGACTTCTTAAGGGCTGAGCCATGAGTAGTGGATAGAGGCAAGCCAAGAGCCATATTGCCACTGATGCTGGAGGTAATACACAGCCAACACCATGAATGGCTATTGAATAGACTTATCTTCTGTGAATTTATCTAATAATCTTGTAAAGCTGTCCACGTTATTGGCTATCACTATATCACACGGCAGCAAATTCTGCTCTCTTGTAGAGTGGGGTGAGGGAAAACAACAAAATCAACTGTCACTTGATCAAGTAATACAAGAGGCAGTACTTGTTTCTACAAGATGCAACACAAATTCTACTCTAAAGAACGTTGGCACAGAAATACATAGATTATAAGTCTATTTAAGGCCAGGACAGTTAAATGAATCTGACCTCATTTGATAATCTCCTGTGAATCCCATATTTTCCAACATGTCACAGATGAAAACTGGAACACGTGTGGCTGAGCCACATCAGAGTATAGTCAAGGTGGCAAAAGTTATTAATGGGGAAGGACACACACAAACTAGGACTGGCTGCAGCAGTTTGCTTTTGCCTGAGCCAACAGGGAAGGACCAAGACTCCGCCTTCTCTTTTCCCCTCTCTTCCTGCTGAGTTGAAGAACTTACTTTGCAGCAATTTGAAGCAAGCTGAGGGCAAAGGAAGAAACTGGAAGAAGAAGCGAGAATCTGGGATATTTTAAAAGTAGCTGAAAATGTGAGGTGACACATCACAAGGAGGATCAATCAAGACTATGGAGATTTTCACATGCCTAAAATACCCCCCCCCCGCCGAAGAAATCGGGACAGAAATATTTCTGTCCCGGAAGCAGCGCCACGATTCGCACGCCCTGTCCCCACTCCCGATATGCCGTCGTCATCACGCTGGATTATTTCTTCCCTCTTCCAGAATATTTTATTAATGGCGAACTCCCATTAGTAAAATATTCCGGAAGAGGGAAGAAATAACCCAGTGTGACGACGACGGCATATCGGGAGAGGGGATTGGGCGTGCGAACTGCGGCACTGCTTCCGGGACAGAAATATTTCTGTCCCGATTTCTTCAGGGGGTATTTTAGGCGTGTGAAAATCTCCTATCCCTGCCAAATCAGGACAGTTTGAGGGGCATGCCAGTATGGGCACAGAATGATGGTCAAGAAAGACTTTTGGCCTTGTATTCTCAAGCCTCAAACCTATCAGGCTTTCTCATCAGGAAAATGCTCCAGTCTCCTGAATCATTTTGGTTGCTCTTTTTGGCAGCTTTTCCAGTTCTCTAATGTCTCTTTCAGAAAAGAGTGAATGATGATACACTTCATCTCTTTTTCATAGAATGCCGGTTAGTGGATATATTAACAGTCCCCTGAATACTCAGCGATGTCCACATTGTCCTATATAGGCTTCTCAATATGCTGCCTGGGTAGGTTGGATTTCCCTTGTCCTGCCTTCTTTTACAATGGTGTGAAACTCTATTCCTGTAAGGGGAAAAGACTCAATGGGAATCTGCGATGGCAGATGGCAAGAGAGAGAACAAACTGCCCGAGGGCCCTGGGAACACAAGATACACTGTGAGTGAGAAGAAAGCATCACAACTAAAGAAGATCCATTGGCAAGACTCTCTTTTAAAAACTACACAATGCAACTTGACTTTCCCTGAGATCTAAGTTCTGGTTGCACAAAGAAGCCTTGCTTCTATTCTAGTTTCTGTTTTTTCCCCCTTTTCATTAAGTAACTGACTGTTTGGAGGAGGGAATATGGAAACACCAAGGAGAGGACAGGGATGGATAGAAGTGGCTGGAACCCCAAATAGAAAGAAGCACTTCACATTACAACATTTTGTTGCAGTCCCTAACTGGAATTACCTCCAAACAGGTAGGATAATGTCAGTGGCAGCTGCTTCAATGTCAGTGAATTTATTCTGGGGTTTAGTCCAAACTGTAAAGTAGATGTCTCAGTTATTTTGGAAGTAGTGTTCAGCAATTTTGGTAGCTCCTTTGGGGCCTTACTACACTCTGAAGAAAAGTGGCAAGGGCAGCAGGAATGTTCTGTCTTTCCTGCTGCCTTACTGCATGATGTTGCCATTCTTCTGGCATTTCTTTGTTCTGGTTCCATGATGGACTGAGCTAAAACAGTGCCTTTTTGCATACAAGTTTTTCTGGTTAGCAAAAAGTCATGGTTTTAGCTCGGTCCCTTATGGGACTGGAATGAAAAAATGGCACCCTGCAGTAAGCAGCAGGAAAGATGGAACATTCCTGCTGCCTGCCACTTTTCTTTGGAGTGTGGGGAGCCCCTTAGAGTTCAGGCTAAAACCTAGGGTGGATTGTCCACCCCACTGGTGTGGGAACCACTTTCTGACAAGAGACACAACACATTTGATGCTCAATTATGACTCCCAGAAAAAAAAAAAGTCCTTTTGCTCAGTTCTGCAGCTCTCCCCATCATAGGCTGCAGAAATAATCCAGTTTGACACCACCTTATCTGCCATGGCTCAGTGCTATAGAATTCTGAGATTTGTAGTTTTGTGAGATATTTAGCCTTGTCTGTCTGAGAGCTCTGGTGCCACAATGAACTACAAGTCCCAGGATTCCATAGGATGGAGCCATGATCGTTAGAGCAGTGTTAAACTGCATTATTTCTGCAGTGTGTCAACAGCCATGCCTCAATAACACTGCTCTCTATTGCTGGAAAAATCCTTGCAAGGATACTCCTGAACAGATTAGTTCCTGCAATTGCAGAAGAACTTCTTCCTGAAAGCCAATGTGGCTTCAGAGCCAATAGGAGTACTACAGATATGGTATTTGCCCTTAGACAACTGCAAGAGAAATGTAGAGAGCAGAACAAGGGTCTCTATGTAACATTTGTCGACCTCACCAAAGCCTTCACACTGTGAGTAGATAAGGTCTGTGGCATCTGCTAGGATGTCCCCCAAAATTCCTTAAAATGATTATCTTGCTACACAAGGGTCAGTGTGGTCAAGTCAGAAATGTCAATGCTCTTTCAGAGCCCTTTCTAATAACTAATGGAGTGCAGCAAGGTTGTGTTATTGCTCCAACTTTATTTATAATCTTCTTCAACATGATGCTCCAAAGGGCTACGGCAGAGCTTGAAGAAGAAGACGGCATCTATATACGTTACTGTACTGTTGTTTAACTTAAGCCATCTGAGGGCTCGCACTAAGACTCTAAACTATCTAGTCCATGAGCTGCTCTTCACTGATGATGATGCTCTTGTTGCCCACACAGAAGCAGCTCTGCAGCGCCTAACATCCTGCTTCGCAACAGCTGCAGAGTTGTTTCGGCTGGAAGTCAACCTGAAGAAAACAGAATCATAGAATCATAGAATTGTAGAGTTGGAAGAGACCACAAGGGCCATCCAGTCCAACCCCCTGTGATGCAGGAAATCATGATCAAAGCATCCCTGGCAGATGGCCATCCAGCCTCTGTTTAAAAACCTCCAAGGAAGGAGACCCCACCATGCTCCGAGGGAGTGTGTTCCACTGCCGAACAGCTCTTACTGTCAAAAAGTTCCTCCTCATGTTGAGGTGGAATCTCTGTTCCTGGAGCTTGCACCCATTGCTCCGTGTTCCAGTCTCTGGAGCAGCAGAAAACAAGCCTGCTCCATCCTCAACGTGACACCCCTTCAAATACTTAAACAGGGCTATCATACTGCCTCTTAACTGTCTTTTTTCCAGGCTAAACATACCCAGCTCCCTAAGTCTCTCCACATAAGGCATCGTTTCCAGACCTTTCACCATTTTAGTTGCCCTTCTCTGGACATGCTCCAATTTGTCAATATCCTTTTTGAATTGTGGTGCCCAGAACTGGACACAGTATTCTAGGTAAGGTCTGACCAAGGCAGAATAGAGCGGCACTATTACTTCCCTTGATCTAGACACTATACTTCTATTGATACAACCCAAAATCTCATTGGCCTTTTTAGCTGCCGGATCACACTGTTGACTCATGTTCAACTTGTGGTCTACTAGGACTCATAGATCCCTTTCACACCTAGTCTCATTCAGCCAGGTCTCTCCCATCCTATATCTATGCATTTCATTTTTCCGCCCTAAGTGCAGTATCTTACATTTCTCCGTATTGAATTTAATTTTATTAGCTTTGGCCCAGCTCTCCAGTCTATCCAGGTCATTCTGAATTTTGATCCTGTCCTCTAGGGTATTAGCTACTCCTCCTAATTTGGTGTCATCTGTAAATTTGATAAGCATGCCCTCTCTTCCCTCATCCAAGTCATTGATAAAGATGTTGAATAGCACTGGGCCCAGGACAGAACCTTGTGGCACTCCACTGGTCACATCTTTCCAAGATGAAGAGGAGCCACTGCTGAGCACCCTTTGGGTTCGGCCGGTCAACCAATTACAAATCCATTGAACAGTTAACTTGTCTAGCCCACATTTTTCAAGCTTGTTTGCAAGAATGTCATGGGGAACCTTGTCAAAGGCCTTACTGAAATCAAGGCATGCGATATCTACAGCATTCCCTTCATCTACCAAGCTGGTAATTTTATCAAAAAAAGAGATCAGATTAGTCTGGCATGTCTTGTTTCTCTGAAACCCATGTTGACTTTTTGTGATTATGGCATTGCCTTCTAAATGTTCACAGACTCTCTGTTTAATGATCTGCTCTAGAATCTTCCCTGGTATTGATGTCAGACTAACTGGACGATAATTGTTGGGATCCTCTTTCCCCCCCCTTTTTGAAGATGGGGACAACGTTTGCCCTCCTCCAGTCTGCTGGGACTTCTCCTGTTCTCCAGGAGTTCTCAAAGATTATTGCCAATGGCTCTGAGATCACATTTGCCAGCTCTTTTAATACTCTTGGATGTAGTTCATCTGGTCCTGGAGATTTAAATTCATTTAGATTAAGAAGGTATTCCTGTACTACCTCTTTGCTTCTTCTATGCTGGATTTCCCCTATTGTGTCCTCTGTTCCATTATCCTCAGGTTGGTCCCCCTTCTCCTTTTCTGAAAACACTGAGGCAAAGAAGGTGTTGAGTAATTCTGCCTTTTCTCTGTCCCCTGTTAGCATTTTGCCATCTTCTCCATGTAGTGGCCTTATCATTTCCTTCTTCCTCCTTTTGCTGTGGACATACCCCAAAAAACCCTTTTTATTGTTCTTAACCTCCCTAGCAAAAGTTCTTTACCAACTTGCACCACAGGACGAACACCACCATCCCCACATTGCCGTCGGCAAATCTGTGCTTAAGTCCGTTCAGCAGTTCACCTATCTGGGAAGCATCATCTCCTCAGATGCCAAGATTGACAAAGAGATCGATCACAGATTAGCAAAAGCATATAGTGCATTTGGAAGACTTCACAAAAGAATCTGGAGTAATAAACACCTGAGGCGAAGCACAAAAATCAGTGTGTATACAGCCATTGTAATGTCTATTCTCCTTTATGGATCTGAAACATGGCTCACCTATTGCCACCACCTACAACTCCTTGAACGCTTTCATCAGCGCTGTATACGCACAATCCTAAATATACACTGGACTGACTATGTGACGAATGTTGCTGTCTTTGAGCAAGCAGGGATCACCAGCATTGAGGCCATGATATTGAGAACACAGGTGCGCTGGGGAGGGCATGTTTTCTAGGATGGAGGACCATCGCCTCCCCAAAATAGTACTCTATGGTGAACTCACCAAAGGTCAGCATAAGAGGGGCGCTCCAAAAAAGCGATACAAGGACTCCCTGAAACAACATCTCAGGCTCAGACAAATTGATCCCCAATAATAGTCCGCCCTGGCCTCACATCGGGAGGCATGGAGACGCACTATCCACAATGCTGCAGCCTTATTTGAGAACTCACGCCGAACAAGTCTTGAAGAGAAATGACAACGCAGAAAGAATCACAACCTGGAAACATCAGCCAAAGAGACCTTCTGCTGTGCTTTCTGCAACTGGACTAGTTTATCTCAGATTGGCCTTTTTAGTCATCAGTGCACTTGCAGAAAGTGCAGGATGAGTCCTTCCTGAATCTTCGTTTGTGAAGAAAAGCCAGAGAGAGAGAGAGAGAGCTGGGAGAGGCCTTATGGGCTGTCAGGGCCAACCCCCTGCTCAGTGCCAGATCTCCAGTTAGAACACTCTCAGCAGCCTCTTTTTAAAGACAGAGAAGGAGATTCCACCACCTCTCTAGCAACTGGTCTCATTGCCAAACTGCTCTTAACGTCAATCAGTTAGTTCCTTGTACGGTTCAATCGAAATCTACCCTCCAGTAACTTAAAATAATTTCTACCCACTTAAGCAGCAGAGAATGAGCCTGCCCCTTCCCCTCTGGGACAGCTCTTGGGGTATTTAAAGAGGGCAATTGTGTCACCCCCTCAGTCTTCTGTTCACCAAGTTGACCATGGCTATCTCCTTCAACCTATACTCACACGTTCTGTTCTCCATACCTCCTATTATCCTCATTGTCATGCTCTGAACTCACTCCAACTTGTCTATGGGCTTGTCTATACGGCGAAAATATGCCTCATAGAATTTGAGGAGAATACGTTTTGTCCCAATGGGATCATTTTTCCATATTTGGAATGTCCCCCCCCCCCAGTCCAAATTCTCTGCAGGAAATGCCTTTGCATCTTTTCCCATATTAAAAAAAAAACTCCAAAGGAAATACGCATTCCCACTCATTGGGACAACTGATTTGCTTTGATGCACATTCCTGATAAGAGCAGAAGTGGAAAGCTGATTGGTCAGATGTGCACAGTGGGCTGAGCTTGTTGGCAAGGCAAGTGTCTGGAATCACCATGTTGGACTTTCGCTGTAGCGATAGTGCACAGAGGTGGAGAAACAGCCTTTCTCTCTTTTTTTTTTCTGTTTATTTAGGCAGAAGATAGCACTTATGCACCTTGGATATGCTTAAAAAAATACTGTTCAGCGGCGGCAACTGGTGACAATAAAACCACAAGTAATTCATTCGTACCCACCATCTTGATTCACAGGCATGCCCGTTTGAACAACAAATGCATATGGCTTCTCATGTCTGCAATCTTAAAAAAAATCTGTGGAGACAAATGAAAGCTGCTGCGAATTGACGTTACTGCACATCAACCCACATTTTATTTCCTTGTATAGACAAGTCCACAATCCTTAAAATGAGGTGCCTAGAATTGCTTCTGGTGTCCAAGGAAAGTGTCACGGCTCCCTGACACACTCCGGCTCTTGCTGGCTTCTGCTAAGCTTTAGCACCCCTCCAGTACACAACTGAGGGCTTTGGACCTCCAGGATGGATGCAAGCGTCCCTCGCCTGGACTTCCTAGGTCACCCGGACTGTTTCCCTACCACCACCCCACCCGTAGGAGACAACAGCAGAGGCTTTCAATAACACTTCCTTTGAAAAATAATCCATCCCCACTCTTGTTTTTGGAAAACCAGGCTGCACACAGAACAGGAAGAAGTTAATTACTGTCCAGGGGGGTGGGTGGGCGTGTGTTCCGAAATGTTTGAGATGTTTAATTTCCTTGAAAGAGAAAAGAGTTCTGATCTCAGTTGGACTCCCTCCCTGTTTATACAGAGGGTTTCTATTAGCAAAGTCAACAGCCGGGACTGCCTGATGGCCAGAATTGGGCTCTTCTCTTTCCCTCCAAACAGGAACCTTTCCCAAGGGAGGGGTGCGACTGTGTGTCTTTCCTCCAGTTACATGTCCATCTCCCTGAAGCCACAGCCAGGAACTTCAGTTGTTTCAACTAGAGTGATTTTGTAGACCTGGAAATGTAGAGGCGTCTTTTGCATTGTGCTTGCGTTTGGATTTCTGAAGACCTTCCTCATCAACTTGGAAAAGAAGATGCTATGAAAATTAGTATGGAATTGCACTGAAACACCATGAAAAGTGTGGCTTAGGTTCTGCATTGGGAGATTTACCTGTATCACATTGTTACATCTCTGTAGCTATGTCTCCTAATGCTAAAGTCCCCCTATTGCACTACACTGTTATAGCACTATTATTCCACTTTAACTGCTCTGGCTGAATCCTGTGATTTGCAGTTTAGGCAGCGGCAATTTGCATTCTCAGCCAGAGAGCTCTTACGCTTCACTAAACTACAAACCCCAGAATGTCACAAGAGGTAGCCAGAGCAGTTAAAGTGGAATAATAGTGCTATAACAGTTTAGTGCAATAAAGCCCGGCTCATGGCCATTCCCATGTTGTTGAAGATTAGGGCAGGGTGGGAGTAAGCAGGGATGGCTCCAGCTATTTTCTTTTTGTCTTAGGTGTGGCCAACTATGGAAAGCTGGGGGGGGGCACATTAGCCCCCCCGAGATTTTAGGGGGTTGTGCCCCCCAGTGTACCCACAAAAAAATTAAAACAAATCCCCACAAGAGCATACAGATGCCCCCTAGGGGACATGGGAGGCATTTTCACCATGTTTTGGGGCCTTTTTGAGGACATTTTGGGGGCATTTTGCCCATAATATTGACCCCTGTGCGGGCATATGCAATCCGTGAGCCATACTTTGCCCACCCCTGTTTCATCTGGATGCACTGAGACAAACATGAACAGGAACCTCCAGGGGTCCTTGGGGTGTCCCTCCAGATGCTGTTCTCGCAATCCATCCAGCTGCAGGAGAATAGTTGGATGTATCTGTGCTGATCCCCCTGTTCTCCTACAACCTGGAAGTGGCTTTATTTTGAAATCTGCATTGCTGACATGGTAGGAGGGAAACTTTGGTTACTGTTACTGTGCGATCAGAACAGAATTCTGACCTCTGTAGTGCCAAAATATGCTAAAAATCTGACTTAATGTCATTGTGATTCATCAACAGGATGCAAAGCTATGCTTGTATTGTGTGTGTGTGAGAGAGAAAGAGACAGACAGACAGACAGACAGAGAGAGTAAGTAGTTTGCAAAAGCACTAGAGATCTCTGGCACAGAATTCTATATACCTCATGAAACTACAAATCCCAGGATTGCACAAGATGGAGTAATGGCAGTTATGATGGTATTAAAGTTCTGTTATTGTGCAGCGTGAAAGAAATTTGCTTGTTTATGGGGAAAAGGCTTTGAATAACTGTGCTGGACTGTTCTTATTTTTGGCTTTGCAGTGGATATGTTTT
The DNA here is from genome assembly GCA_030847615.1 of Gambelia wislizenii. Lineage (NCBI taxonomy): Eukaryota > Metazoa > Chordata > Lepidosauria > Squamata > Crotaphytidae > Gambelia > Gambelia wislizenii. Next base: position 6,351,537 of record JAUMIR010000012.1, read on the forward strand.
TTAATTACTGTCCTATCTCTGGATACTTTAACCATACTTTAAAATCCAATTAAGACACGTATAAAATGCCCACCTTCCCCAAAGCATACACCCACCCATCTACAGTCTGCTCTGCCACCTCAGGTGCAGAGAAGACTAGAGCAAAAGACAGTGAGTTTCAGAGAAAACTTTTGTATCGAGAACAAAGCTTTGAGTGTAACATTTTCCCAAGGGGCTCTAGGAGAACCTGCATAGTGAAGTGGTTTGAGTGCTGGACTACGGGTGCATCTATGCTGTAGAAATAATGCAGTCTGACACCACTTTAAGTGCTGTAGCTCCATCCTATGGAATCCTGGGATTTGTAGTTTTGCAAGGTATTCAGCCTTCTCTGCCAAAGACTGCTGGTGCCTCACAAAACTACAAATCTCAATATTCTATAGGATGGGATCATGGCAGTTAAAGTGGTGTCAAACTGCATTATTTCTACAGTGTAGATGTATCCTAGATTTCTGGGAGACCAGGGTTTGAATCCCTGCACAGCCATGGAAACCCACTGAGTGGGCAAGTCACTCTCTCTTAACCTCAGAGAAAGAAAATGACAATCTTTCTCTGAAGAGCGCTTGACAACTGGAATGGTGTACTGGTTGGAGTATTGAACTAAGGCTCCAGGAGCTTCAAAACCCTGCTCAGCCATGGAAACTCACTGGGGGGACTTGAACAAGTCATACTCTCTCAGCCTCAGAGGATGGCAATAGCAACCCCCCGGGAATGAATCTTACCTAGAAACCCCCATGATAGGTTCACCTTAGGGTTGCCATAAGTTGGAAATCACTTGAAAGCATACCACCACCATCACTGAAATGGCTAAGGTCTGTCCCGGGTGGTGGTGGGCAGGGTGGCATGACATAAAATTACCCAGGGCATGTTTGTCTGGGGTCTTGGCAGCAGTGGGCACTGTACCTTAAGGGTGTGTAGTGTAAATTCTGGACTGTGTTTGGCAGGCAAAGTTCACAGAGTCCTTATCTCCCTCTCCACCCCACTGTGGGGAGATTGATTTTTCCGTTCTGCTGTTGCTGTAGTTTATCATTTTCTCCTGCTGTAACTGTGATGAGGGGATTAGGGACTCTATCCAATTTCCTTGATGAGAGGAGGACAGCAAAGATGCCCCTTCATCAGAAGCACATCCCCTGCTTGGTGTTATTTTTTCCAAAAATTATTATTATGATGATTGCGATAAGGAAGTTGTGGTTGACAGGGCATGCCTGACTATGCTGCAGCTGCCTTCCCTCCAAAGCTGAGAGACGCCTCGGATTTCCTCAGACCCTGTAGTGTGTGTGTGTGTGTGTGTGTGTGTGATGGGGACGGAAAGGATCAAATGGGAATGTGATAGTAGCATAACCTCAAATATTTCACAGATGAACACTCGGACCCTTGTGGCCAAGCAACGTCAGAGTGTGGTCAAGATACCAAAAGTTATTAATGAAGATGAACACACAAGTTAGAAGAGGCTGCAGCAGTGTGTTTTGCCTGAACTTACTGGGAAGGACAAGATTCTGCCTCTCCTCTCTTCTCCCCCACCCCCCGCCACTCATTTAATTGAGTGGAAACTACTTTTGCCCTAAAAGTAGCTCAAAAAGTGGGATAACAGAGGATTAATTGGGGCTGTACCTGCCAAATTGGGACAGTCGGAGAGTCGTAGTAGCAGCAGTGGCCTTAGGGTAAGACTTGGGGGCAGATGTTCCAGGTACACCACTCAGCACAGAATGAGCAAGAGGACCTAGCGAATAGCTTCCCACATTTTTGAATGAAACAAAGGAATACACAAAGTCAGCTAAAAGGGATGCCCCTTGAAATGTATCTCTTTCTTGATGGATTGGAATGACTCATTACTGGGCAAAAAGATACTTTATTTGGGGGCAATACATGTGTAGAATCTCAGCTTCATTTAGGAAGTACTGTATTTCTTATTTATTTGTTTATTTGATTTATATCCTGCCTTTCTTCCAAAATGAGACTCACAGTGGCTTACAATACAACTAAAAATGAAATAGCTAAAACAATATGAGAAAAAGTTTTTTTAAAAAAAGCATTAAGTCATCGATCCAGTTAAAATGCTACTTTAAAAACCTTCGTTTAAAACAATTAAAGACACAAAAAACACACCCATAGCACAACATTATAGTTCTGTACATCTCTTTATTTGGATTGGTAGGCTAGAATCCTGTTGCCATCTTTGGCAGGTATAAGTATTTATTTGGATTGGTAGGCTAGAATCCTGTTGCCATCTTTGGCAGGCATAAGTATTTATTTTTCTTATTTTCTATATTCTTCCCTGTATCATATGATCTCAAGACAGCATACAATAAGATCAGCCAAGTTAAGTTCCTCTGTTGAAGTGCTTGGATGTTCACCTGTGTCCATATTCAGTTCCACAGAAGCCAAATTGCTTCCCGATTCCAGGTGCAGAATGGACATTGAGGAAAGTTGAATTTTATTTCAGCACAACCAATGGGGCAATAGGTAAACCTTATTGATTCCACAGGCTTATTAAAATCAGGGTTGTAAATCAACATGAGCCAGAAAAGGCCAATGAACTGTGATTGTTTGGCACGAATAGTTTTGGGTTTTGTTTTGTTTTTTTAGCCCCTGTGCTGGAGAGAACAGTTTTTCTTAAGGAAAAGCCACCTGGGGAAAGATTGGAGCCTTTGCCATGCTCATGATGGGGATGCTTTAGCTGTGGGTTCCTGCACTGACAAGAGGGTGGGATCAAATGACCCTGGGGTCCATTGAGACTCTATGATTCTACAGGATAGAGGTGAGAATCTTATAGAATCATAGAGTTGGAGGGGGCTCCATCGGCCACTGAGTCCAAGCCCCGCTCAGTGCAGGACCTCTATTTAGAGCAGAGGCTCTTAACCTGTGGTCCGCGGACTCCCAGGGGTCTGTGATAGCCTCACAGGGGGTTGATGAAGGCTTGAAGTCTGCTTGGTCCACCTCCTCCCTGCATGGAGTGGCCACATGACAGGAGCCAAAGCAAAGGCTGGCTGGCTTGGCTTGCACATTGCCATTCAATCCACTTTAGCCACAAACTTGCAGGAAGAAGCAGGAGGAGGGGGGGCTCCATGACAGCCCTTGAAATATTGAAAGAGGGCACTCCAGATGTTGCCAGATGTGACTCCCAGCAGCCTAGCCAACATAGCCAATAGTGAGAAATGCTGGGAGGTGCCTCCCAATAGCATATGGAAGGTCACATGATTCCCTGGTCCAATTCTGTGTGCTGGTCACAATCATTGGAGTCTCATGTGCTTACTAGAGAGTTTAAAAAAAGGAGAAAGGCTTAAATTGCATGATAAAGATTTAATAGTGTTTGGAATGGGTGCAGTTCACTAGTGGCTTCTGCTTTTCTCATCAGGACGAAGTCAAGACAGTTCCTTCAGACTCTTTTCATTCACCCACGGAGAGGAGGAGTTTGCTTGTGGGGCCACAAACAAACACAATTTATGTGGGTCAGGACTTCTTTCTGTTCTTATTTAGGCAGCTGGGGCGAGAGTTATTGTTTTTAATTTACTTTTTGATGGATTAGGTTGCTGGAGACACTCCAAAGTGACTCTATTTTTAAAATATGTCTCCCATTTCCCTTCCAACCTCAGAAAGAGGACTCCCAATCAACTTGGGAAGATCTATATTTGCAATCTTTCCTCTCTACTTCTCTGTCACTTTTTATCTCTCCGCTGGGAAAGCGGCTGACTGGAACATTAGCCAAATATGTGTGTGTTTTCTCTCCCTGCGTCCTCTTAGAAAATGCTAGCCAACATATCCCTTCTCTCTTTGGAGATTTTCAGACAGGCAAAAATCTCCCCTTGCCGCGCGAGCAGCCTCCCGAAACTGCTGCGCGGCAAGGGTCTTTTTCGGACCGCGCTGTGCCTGTGGCGAAACCGTCCGTGTCACTTCCGTGAAGCTTGGGACGGCTCCGCGCCATATTTCAATCACGGAGGCTGCCCGTGCTTGAAATATGACGCGGAGCCGTCCCAAGCTTCACGGAAGTGACACGGACGGTTTCGCCACAGGCACAGCGCGGTCCGAAAAAGACCCTTGCCGCGCAGCAGTTTCGGGAGGCTGCTCGCGCGGCAAGGGGAGATTTTTGCCTGTCTGAAAATCTCCTTTGTCTGTCATTTTGTGTCCCCCTCCCTTCGATTGTACATCTGGGTCAATTGTTTGCACAACTACAGCATGAAAATAGGAACAGGATATCTTGAAATGAATGATGGGGGCAGAGAAAGACCCATTTTCCCCATGGCTTCCCTGCAGTACAAGCATATACGTTACGGCAGCAAATAATGTAGAATCATAGGACTTTTTCGGAGGACAGTTTACAACGCTAGCAGCCTCGTCCCCGTTGCGAGGCTGCAGCGCTGCAGAGCGTCCCTTTCGGATGACGCTCTGCCCTGCTGTCCCTCTTGTGGTACTGTTGCGTAACCGCGGGGATGCAGCAGCGTTATATTTGGCATTTTTCTACTCACGATCAACTTTTGTGAGTAGAAAAATGCCAAATATAATGCTGCTGCATCCCCGCGGTTACACAACAGTACCGCAAGAGGGACAGCAGGGCAGAGCGTCATCCGAAAGGGACGCTCTGCAGCACTGCAGCCTCGCAACGGGGACGAGGCTGCTAGCGTTGTAAACTGTCGTCTGAAAAAGTCCATAGAATCATTGAGTTAGAAGAGACCTCAAGGGCCATCCAGTCCAACCCCATTCTGCCATGCAGGAATCCACAATCAAAGTATTCCCGACAGATGGCCATCCAGCCTCTGTTTAAAAAGCTCTAAAGAAGGAGATTCCACCACATGTGAATCTCTTCCCAATTCCATGGCTGTGAAAGGGCCATATCTCAGCTGTTACTGTATGCCTTCAAGATGATTCCAGCTTATGGCAACAGCCTCATAGGTTTTTCTTGGCCAGATTTCTTTAGAGTGGGTTTGCCATGGCCTTTCTCTGAAGCTGAGAGTGTGGCTTGTCCAAGGTCACCTGGTGAGATGCCATGGTTGAGCAGGGAACTGAACTTGGCTTGGGGATTCTGGGAGTTGTAGTCCACAAAAAGGGAAACTTTCCCAAGCTCTGGTTATTTGGCAGGCAAATAAGATTCCAGAAGGGGTTCCAGCAGCATCTAAGGCTGGAACAAAGTGTTCTTCTTCTGAACAAGCAGGGTTGGCCAGGAGAGATGATTGTCTCTGTGTTACTGTGCATGTTTGTACACCATGCAGTTCTTCATGATCACAAATCTGTGTGTAGTCACATTAGGTTACTGTTCAAACTCAAATTCAAACTCCCGATGGCTGCTTGGGTTGCCACCAAGTCTCACACTTTGGCCTCTTTAGACTCAAGTTTCAGGGTTCCTTCCTAGGACAGCCTTAAATTTCAGAGCTCTCAGCTAGTCAGACACACTTGCACACTGGATCCCAACTAAACATGACACCTTCATCCTAGTGGGGAAGGGAATTTGGCCTTCATCCTTTGCCTTCTGCTGTTCCAGCTAACACGTGCCTGCCCCCATGTTTGCACTGCAAAAAGTCATTCACACAGTACCTAACTGCAGTCCCCAAACAGTTTTGTCAGGCTCTAAGTGTGCACACATGTTAGACTCAGGGCTTGTCTATATGAGGCAAAAAAAAAAAAGAGAGGGCCTTGCAGTAATGGCATTTTGCAGCAGCTGCGACTTATCTTAATAGTGTTTTTGCCCACATAAATTTTGCACGCAAGATGGGAGCCACAAGTGATTTACTCAAGTTTGCACTTATCTCAATTTGCTGCTGCTGAACTTAAAAAAACCCCAAAGAACTATATCCAAGGTGTGATATAGCAATTTTTCAATTTAACAGAAAAGCAACCCCCCAACCCCCCCCCATTTTCTCGCCAAGGCAAAAATACAACATGGCATCTTCAGAGAACGTTTGGGTAGGAGTGTGTGTAGGGTTGATGTACTATGAGCCCCTGTGCTGAAGTTGTTGAGTGAACTGCCAGCGTGGAGAGACAAATCTGGAGTGGCTGACACAGAGTGATGTGGAGTCACAATGAAGGAGGTGTTGCTTGTCACACACCAGGTAACACCAGGTAACAACACCTGCTAAAATTCCCTCTTCTACACAATCAAGCACTTGTAATGCACATTGGGCACTTCTGATGCACCTTGCACACTTGTGGCACACGTCAGGAAATGCTGATGTGCATCAAGCACTTCTGATGTGCATCAGGTGCCCCTGTTGTACTCCGGCACTTGTTAGCCAATATCCAGATGTGCACCAGCAGTCCCCTGATGCACATCGGGGCCCATTGCACACAGTCACTCAACTGGCTACCATTGCACAACAGACATTGTAACATCATGGCAGCCCCTAGGTTAATATTGCCATTGCAGAACTACTTATGCATAAGTCCACTTAACAACACAAGTCCCACCTTGAATTATTTAGGAATATTTTCAAGCCATGAATACTTAAATCCGTGGATAAGAAGGGACAACTGTATATATTTTCTGACAACTGTCAGCCCAATGGATGCCATGCATTTTGCAGAGTTTGGGGAAATTCCTTTTAAAAGCCACTGCTGTATGATGGCTGAGGGATTCTGAGAGGTGTAGTCCTATAAGTCATGTCTTCAAGCTCTGGAATTTCATTTAAGAATAGAGGCCACTTTCTTTGGCTTTGAGAATGGCTTGCCAAGATGGGGTGAAAGGAGTCACCAGACTTACATCGTCTCAGACCCTCATGGGAATCCATGAGGGAGACCCTCACAGGATAGCTCAGTGTAAATACTGAAGAGTTACTGTAAATATTTAAGTTCTCAAACATGAGACTGTATGGAAAAAACAGACCCTGTGGGCAAACCTAGTCAAAATCCTCTGATGTGTGATGATTTTTACAGGAGGGGAGTCTTCAGAATGTCTCCCTCCACACCCATCCCCTCATTTGAGATTTGTGGACACTCTCCTCTCCTCTTTTTCTCCAGTGCCTTCAAGTGGCCTGTCCACTTATGGTGACACCATGAATTTCATAGGGTTTTCTTAGGCACAAGGAATCCTCGGAGGTGGTTTTGCCAGTTCCTTCCTTTGAAATATAGCCGATAGAACTTCGTATTTGTTGGTGGTCTCCCATCCAAGTACTAACCAGGGCTGACCCTGCTTAGCTTCCAAGCTCAGTCAGGAACTGGCCCCTAATTAAGTCTACTTATAGTTAATTGGAATTAGAACTAATTAATCATAATTAATTAATTAATTAATTACTAAATGAAACAAAATGGATTAAAACTAATGACTTAAAATCAAATCTAAGAAGATGGAAGGAAATACAAACCAACATGCTGTTTCCCCAAATATTAAGAGTGGTGGTCTGTGTAAAGCAAGCTGTGGAAATGCCTCTCTTCTGTCACCACTGCACACTCCCATTCTAATAATAGCTGAGGCAAATATTTATATTTTGGCTTCTCTTAGCACTTGGTGGATGATGAGGCATGGTGCTGGGTTTTTAAATAGAAAGGTTCTCTCAATACTCCCAAAAGTGTCTTGAGAGAACTGGGGGAAAGGCTACAGCTAACCGGGAATGGGGGTCAAGCAGAGGTTAGAAAAGTTTGGTGTAGGGAAAAATAAAAATACCAGTGGTCCCATAAAAGCCACCTTCAACCTGTCACAAGCAGCAATAATGAAAGAAGAGAATTATAGAATTATAGAATCATAGAGTGAAAAGGGCCATCTAGTCCAACCCCCTGCCCTGCAGGAATACACAATCAAACCACTCCCGACAGATGGCCATCCAGCCTCTGTTTAAAAACCTCCAAAGAAGGAGACTCCGCCACACTCTGAGGCAGCGTATTCCACTGCTGAACAGCTCTTACTGTCAGGAAGTTCTTCCTAATGTTTAGGTGGCATCTCTTTTCCTGTAGTTTGAACCAATGGCTCCATGTCCTGTCTCTGGAGCAGCAGAAAACAAGCTTACTCCATCCTCAGTATGACATCCCTTCAAAATTTAAACATATCTCTCATATCCCTTCTCAACCTTCTCTTTTCCAAGCTAAACATACCTAGCTCCCTAAACTGTTCCTCATAGGGCCTGGTTTCCAGACCTCCCACCATTTTGGTCTCCCTCCTCTGGACATGTTCCAGCTTGTCCATATCCTTCTGGAATTGTGGTGCCCATAACTGGACACAGTATTCCAGATGAGGTCTGACTAAGGCAAAACAGAGTGGCATTATACTCCTATTGATTGAATTCCTAAGAAGAAGGGCTGGTGGTTTCTCCTTTCCTATCCATCCTGGCCTCTTGCCCTTTTTTGGGTTGGCTACTGGTTCTTGTGAGTGGGCCATTGCAAATCCAGCATCACAGATCACATGAAAGCAGCTACAGTGGACTAGTTCAAAGTTAAATCATTTAATCCACCATCCTGGTCATGCTTATTCTGGTCACCATAATGGCTAACCAGTTGTTTCCAGGTAAGACAAGATTTTTTGGACTTCAGCTTTCAATAGTAAGGAATTGTGGGAGATTTAGTCCAAAACAACTGGAGGAGCAAAGTCTGCGAATCATTGGACAGAAAAGCATATATTAGGGGAGAGTCCATGCCAAATTCACACATTTGTGAAAACAAATTAAAAAGGACATTATATTAGTAACATTGATAAAATGGGTGTGTGTTGGACAAAAATGCACGCATTAGGAGGAAGATGCAAGGCAATGTTGGGAAGAAATAAATTTAAAGACTGGAAAACTCCTCCAGGTTCAGGATGAATGAAACATAAAACTGGAAAAATGAGAAACCAAAACCTGACAGATGTCCCAGTCTAGAAGACAGCCAGCATGGTGTAATGGTTTGAGTGTTGGTTTAGGACAGTGATTCTTAACCCGTAGTTCGCAGACCCCCAGGGGGCCACAATGTCCTCACAGGGAGTACACAAAAGCTTGAAGGCTGCTCTGCCCACATGAAAGGAACCAAGGCAAAGGCTGGCTAGCTTGGCCTGTGCATTGCTGTTCAATCTGCTCCAGCCACAAATTTGCAGGAAGAAGCAGGAGAAAGGTCTTCCCTCCTCTGCTGTGCTCTAAGTGTTAATGGTTGGTGTAATTGTATTATTATTATCATTATTAGGTGTTGTTGTTGTTAGGGTTTTAAATCTTGAGTTAAGTCTTGGGGTTCATGGGCACAAAAGATATTTAAAGGGGGTCCCTGGTAAAGAAAAGGTTAAGAGCCACTGGTTTAGGATTCTAGGACATCAAGGTTCATATCCCTGCTCAACCCTGGAAATCTACTGGGTGACTTCAGACAAATCACCTTTGCTCAGGCTCAGAGGAAGGCAATGGCAAGCCCCCTCTGAACAAATCTTGCCAAGAAAATCCTGTCATAGGTTCACCTCAGGGTCGCCATAAGTCAGAAATGACCCGAAGGCACAAAGCCACAACATAGTCCCCCCAGATGTGCTTCCATTTCCATCACTTCCAGCTTCTTGTAGAAACCTGTCTGAGGCGCATGGCAGATGGGTTGCACCTGGAAGTGCTTGTGACCATGTATGAGGTGTCTGGCCTGAGAGCTTTGGGGCCTCAAGTTGTCTTTCCTTGCATGCCTCCAGGAAATATCATCCTAGTCATAGCCTTGTAGCCCAAACCAAGCAAAGGTGACACGTGTTGCCATGAAGCGATTAACGAAAGCCTGTTCTGGCCTTGGGATGGTTGGGACTGAAAAGAAAGAGGTTTCTTTGTTGGATTTGGAGGTGGGGGTGGAAACCAGTTCCCCAAACTCTGCTTTTATTCGGTTCTGGCATTCCTCGGGCCTTGTTCTATTCCCTTTCTTTCTTTCTTTCTCATTTCAGTTGGTTGCTCAAACCAAGCCTCCCTGAATGAAATCATGTCCCACCTCCCAACCCCTCCTCCCATCTTCAGCACCATCTGCTCTCCCAACACCCCCATTCCCCCCTCCCCAAAAGGAACACACCCCACCACATTTCTGAAGGATCCCCTCCCTTTTTTGGACTGCTGCACTGTCTTTTGTGGCATGTTCCCCCCTCCCATCTTCATTCCTTTGCCTATTATAACCTCCACCCCCCCCCCAAAAAAACCCTGAATGAGGACAAGGGAGGGTTGGCTGTTCCCCCCCCCTCCAGTGCCTTTTACTCAGTTCTGTAAAGAAATGTGAAAGTGTGTCAGCAGACAATGTGGTGCCCCTTTCACAACCCACCAGCTGCCAGTGGCACAAAAGAGGCCCTGGGTTGTGGGGGGGGGGCAAAGGGGCACTGGGTGACCTTGAAGGGGAAACCTGTCGAGAAAGGGACAGAATAAATATCCCCTCCTTTCCACCCTCCTCCTTAACAAGGGGGGACAGAATCCGATGGTTTTGTTAAGCCCAAGGGTCCAGCCCCCATGCACTGGTTTAACACACGGCTGGGCTCCTTCTCCTCCTCCTCCTCCTCCTCCTCCTTCTTTTTTGCCCCCACCCCACCCATTCCCTGCTTGATGCTGGCATTTAACTCACATCATGTCTTGTCTTTCTTTCCTTGGGCAGAAAATTCAATTAGTCTCAAGCAAATGCCTTCCTAAGGGGCAGAAAGAGAGAACGAGAGAGGCAGACAGAGAAGAGAGGAAGGCAAGAAACTGGTTTTCATCTTCAACAGGAAAAGAGTTTTGTGGAGAGAGTTGAAGAGGCAAATTACAGGTTGCAGGGATAAGGGGAGAATATCTTCCTTCCTTCCTTCCTTCCTTCCTTCCTTCCTTCCTTCCTTCCTTGTCTGATTGACTTTCATTCTTTTCCTTCCTTCTTTCTTGTCCAACTGCCTGGCTTTCCTGCCTTTGCCTGCCTTTATTCCTTTTATTCCCTCCCTCCCTCATTTTCTTTTTCCTTGCTTGTTTCCTTCATTCTTTTCTTCCCTCTTTCTTTCTCGTACCCTGTACAGTTAATCTTAGGGTGCTTCCAGATGGATGCCTTGTAGAACCACCATTAAAAAATATATTCTGCTCATATTCCATCTTTTCCTCCTTAATGGATAGAAGAAATGTGGGGAAATATGATAGGATTACAAGATGAAGATAAGGATTTCTTGACAACTCCTCCCCCTACATCCCAATAACTATCTGTGAATGGGACAGAGCAATCTCATTTTTAAAACCCTCCTCTGGAACCACCTAGTTTTACATTTACCTGCATGTATGGTAACACAACAAAGGGTAAATCGGGCTTATATGCTTAAGAAAGAAAGAAAGAATTAGAAATGGTGCTCTCTGCAGTAGAAGACATCTGTTTGTCATAGCACGTGCTTTCTCTTTCACCTCTGTATCTTGCATTCTAGCATGATTTGTTTTATGATTAATCATTGGAAGATAAGTGTGGATTTAATGTGCAAATTTAATTGTGGAGGTATGCATCTTTAAGGAAATTCAGTTGTGAGAGGGAAAATGTGACAAACATTGGGAATGCACAATGGCTAGAATACTATTGGTTAGATCCAACTAGAGTTAGACAGATTGAATCAATTGTTGAGTGATTAAGCAGGTAGAAGAGGCTCTCCTCTACAGGAAGTTCTCCCTCTTCCAACCTCACTTCCTGTTTTCAAGAAAGGCTTCACCTGGGCCTAAAACAGTCAAAGGGCTCTCTAAACATAGTTCAATTGCCTCCACATCCCATGGGGACATTTACAGGCAAAAACCATTCTTTTAAAAATTGATTTAGTGTTTCTGTGTGTGTGATTCTGGGAAGGACCCTGGAAGCCACCAAAATGGCCTTAGGAGTGATATGTAGCTCATAGGCCACATTTTACCCCACCCTTTTCCTAGGGTGAAAGTCTTCAGGAAGAGGCTCTATCCAAAGGGAAGAGCTGGAGTTTCCCCAAACAAAACCTGTCCTTTTCTCTTTCACCCAGCAGTAGCCGGTGGTTGCAAAAATCACCTAAGCACTGAGGGTTTCGGCTGAACCTCCCTGGAAAAGATCCAGCACCTGAGATAGCTCTGCGGAAGTTCAGACAAAATCAATGAAACTTTGAATCTACTCCGGGGTTTAGTCTGAACTCTCCCAGAATAGGTTCAGCACCTGGGATAGCTCTATGGAAGTTCAGGCAAAATCAATAAAGCATTGAACCTATTCTGGGGGTTTTGTCCGAACTCTCCTAGAATAGGTTCAGCACCTGGAATGACTCTCTGAAAGTTCAGACTAAATCCTGGAGCAAGTTCACCCCCCCCACTGCCTATTGACATTGGAGCAATCAGCTTTTTAATAATCTTTTTTCCCCTGCCTGTGCCATCACATCAAAGCCGTTCAGGAGGAAGAGGCAGGGAGACAGACCGTCTCACGAGAGTTGGGATGTTTTTGTAGATAGAAGATTGCTATCAGCGGTGCCCAGGGCAAAGCATTGTCAAAGGAAATGCCATCAGTGGAACCAAGCACACAATACAATGGAGAGATGGGAGCTGCAATGAGTGCACCTTTTTGGACAGGAAGGTGAATCCACAAATAAGACAGAGACGAGGATGTCAAGAAGTGAATGAGTGTGTATATGTGTGTCTTCTTAGGCCCACCCTGCTGCTGTTTGTCTCCTGTGTCTCATTGGAACATCTGGAGGGATATTTACTTGGCTCTTCCTTCCCTCCTCTCCCACTCCTCTAACCTTCCTGCAGCTTGGCCATGTCCCGAATCATCAGGCGTGTTTTGGCCATCTGGACATTCCACTGGAAGAAGTCTCAAGCTGCTCTTGAAGCCATGGAACAAAAGAGCTCAATGACACCACTGGGCCCTGGGATGGGGTGGGGCGAGGAGGCAGCCTAGCCGCACACACAGAGCCCTTGTGCTGCACTGACGCACATGTGTGCTTTCTGCAAACCTTTGACATCGACCCTTTGGATACCTCTCCCAGTCCGATCTGCTGTCACACCAAGCCTTGAAGCCCACGCTCCAGACTCCATGAGGGAAGGATCCTGAGGTCACCGAGCTCTGTCGCTTGGCAACCTGGCAGAGGCAAAATGAGCAGAGCAGGCCGATATGGGGGCTTCCTTATGGGATGTCACTTTGTTCTGCAATGTCCCCACCTGACCTTTCAATAGCAGTTTATGTGGATTTATTCCATATTTAAAAGTAAGCACGTCTTTATTTTCACATACACACGTTCACTGATATACATGTTGAAAGCAACTGACATGAAAAAGGATGATCAAGAACAAGGCCTCCTTACTACCAAAAGGTAAACGCTACAATCTTTGGGAGCACATGGAGGTTGTTTTTTTTTTTTTTTTGGACTACCACTTCCAAAATTGCCAGCCAGCATAACCAGTAGGGAATTCTGGGAGTTGTTGTCACAAGAAGTACTGTTTCCCAGCTCTGGTCCTATACACATTTAGCTGGGAGCGAGTCCCACTTAAAGACAGTGTGGCTTACTGACTAGTAAGCATAAAGAGGATTGCACTGCATGTAATATTAATGAATAAATAAAAATCTGGGAAGTGGAAATGGTCAGCAGATGTGATATTAATACTACAGTACTAATAAATTCTACGAGGGGGAGAACACAGGGAGAATAAAAGAGATCCTGTCAAAGACCTTGATAAAAAGAGGAAAAATATTTTTGATACAATACAGTAGGACCCCCGTATCCATTGATTCATTATCCACTGATTCAATTATCCATGGGATGCAAAACAGCACACCTACCATAGACTCTTCCTAGAAAATGTGTCTTCTCTAGCTATTTTCTAGGTCCTCCAAGACAACTCTATGGTATTTTAAACTGGAAGTCCCATTATTTTCAGTGGTATCCACACACACCCCAGAACCAATCCCCAGCGGATACAGGGGTCCTACTGTACCTAAAATGACATTCCTAAAAGTCCTTCGAAAATATTCTAGGGAAAGCATTTTATCCATCCATCACTTTATTTATATTCTGTTTTAAGGGGCCAACAACAAAAAAAGGTCTTGTCTTGCTAGACCTCTGCCCCTGAATGCAGGTCCCCCTTTCCAAAAATGACAGAGTTGGCAGATCTGGACTGATAGAGTAGCATGGGGACTGGGACCTTTCACCTTTTGTCCCCACTATGGTGCCAATCCAGAATGGGAGCCCTGCAATACATAATACAAGAACAGAGCACTGTCCTCTTGAAACAAATTCTCTCTCTCTTTTGTGAATTGCAGGTATGGAGGTATGGAGGCATTGTTCCGAACCATAAATGTGTGGTGTGGTGAGGGAGTTAAAGTTCCCTACCCTTCATACTAGGTTCCAATCTGGATTTCACCACCCTGTCTCACCCATACTGGCAGTTTGTGGAGGGATGTGTTACCATGCTTTACACCCCCTCCCTATAATATTTCATAAATTGGCAATATTAAGACACTTCATGAGGTCTAGTAGACTGGGGTGGACCATAAGTGAGGTTGGATGGAGGTCACCAGGCTGGGTATGATGTTCGTTTATTATTTATAAGTTACATTTATTCCTGCAATCACCTTGAGTCCTGTCCTAGGAGAAATTCTGAGATATTAAATACATACATTTTATTATGCTTACACAGTTTCTTCCCTTTAGACAGTTCATGGTAGTGGTTCTCAAACCACCTTCAGCCCAATTCTGTGATAAAACTGTTTCTCTCTCTAGCTGTCTGTCTTCTGAACTACCCTGTAAGGTAGGTCAGGCTGACAAATAGTGACTGGCCCAAGGTCAACCGCTAACTTTCAAACCATTGGATAGAATCTGTATCTCCCAAGTCCCTATGTGACATTCTATCATTCTGGCTCTCCTGGGCCTTGGAGACTCATTTGATTTCCTGGATGAGTTCCTCACTAGGAGCATGTGTAGACATGAGTTGTGACAATGGTTGGTTGTTCTGTGTCTTTAAAAGCCCAATAGAAAGGCACACCTCACCACCCCTGAGCTCGCTCTCCTTGACTAATGCATGTGTTGCTGAGCTGGCAATGCTCGGAGGGCACACGTGTGCAAACAGAATCAACCAAGGAAGCTGGGATTGTCATTAAGCAGCCGAGACACATAGATCCCTCTTGGTTTGACTAGGATGCAGCCTCAAACATCTGCTGTCTTCTCTCATCTTTGAGACATGGAAGAGGAGGAGAAACTTTGCAGCAGCCTCTCTCTGTTCTCTGTGTTTCAAGCATGGCCCATGCAACTTGGAGCCTCTAACCTTTGAATAGCATCTTGAAGGGAAAAAGCTCTAGCCTGGGCAGAGGGTATGTGCTTACCTTATATAGAAGCTGATGGGTTTGATACCCAGTGCATTGTGTATTGAATCTTGGTCATCTATTGATTCCAGGCTCCAATCTGGTGTTAGGAACAAAGCAGGTTTAATAACATGGACTATATACAGTTGCCTGGCAGGTCTGTTGACACAGGCATATGACAAGGTCTGTCCTCATTCAGAGATGGGAACCATGCGGCCTTCCAGAGGTTATTGGACTGCAATTCTCTCAGCCCAAGGGTCAGGGAATGCTACTCCATTAGAGTTAATGAAGAATGTGCAGCCCTCCAGAGCCTGTTGGACTTCAGTTCCCATCAGGTTTCACCACTGGCTATGCAGACTAGGGCTGATAGAAGTTATAGTCCAACAACACAGGGAAGGCCAGACATCCCACACCATCTATGTATCTACCTAACTACCTACGTACTTTTTTCCAGGCAGGCTTTCAGCAACTGATTAACTGCTAAAAAGGAACTTTTAATCAATGTATGCATTGCTGAAGGTATTAGCTTAAAACTCATTTTCAACTTGAGTTTTCAAAAGATTGTAATTGGCTTATTGTTTTTTTGGCATTATAACATTTTTGTTTTTAGCTGTGTCTGCTTTTACCTGTTTTTTTTAAGCCTGTGCTTAATTTTAATCTTGTATGACAAATTATCTGTCTGTCTATCTATCTATCTATCTATCTATCTCTAATCATTTATCTGTCTGTCATCTGTCTATCACTATCTATCTTCTCTTCTCTTTTCTGTCTATCATCCATCTGCCCTCCCTCCCTCCCTCATCTGTCTGTCATCTCTTATGTGTTTCTTAGCTCTGTCCCTAATCTAATCTAAATGTCCTTTCTAAGCAAGGTTAGCAAGTTCCATTTAGAATGTCTTTCTGCCTTGTTTTCTCATTGGCTTTTTGTGAAGACCAAGAGATTCCCTCTCAGGCTGCAAGAGCTGTTGAGGAGAAGGGGAAACAGGTGGGATATACATCATTTGAGATTGCATTCCTCAGCAGAGTCCTCCTGGGATTTGGGACCCCCAGGTTGCAGTAACAGATGGTAGCTGCAGGGATATCCCCCTCACCCCATCCTTCCCTGACCCAATCAACTGCTGTCGGTCACTGTTTTCCAAGTGGAGCAAACGGCACAGATCTGGGGATTTGTTGGTTCTTACACAGTGGAATTAGCTCATTATTATTATTTTTTTTCTCCCAGCCTTGCTATGTTAGCAGAAATTGGAAGGAAGACTTCCGTTTCATATTTCTTCGTCTAGATCACAAATCTGATTCCCAAGCAAAGGAGAAATGGTTTCCCTCTGCTGCTCCACCAGGCGCTTGTCTTCAACCTGGGAAATCACAGTTAGGTTACGTAAGGGAAGCAGCCGTCAGAGGTCTGTGGCTTCCAAGGACTGGAGGTCTGGACACTGGTTTTGTGACCTCATCCTGCCTCCAGCTCCCCACCCTGCCCTACAGTCAGGATTCAAAGAGCTGCACACTGGTGATGTATGTAGGAGTGGAATGAAGGCCCAGAACAGTCAGGGTGGAGGTCCATTAGAGAACTTCCATTGTATGCGTCTTGTCTATGCATGCAGCACCATCACAGTCAGGATGTTAGAACCTGGAATTCCTGAACAGCTGCAAGAGCCCCAACATCCCTGTAGGTATACCCCATCACTTGTTGTTCTTATGTGCCTTCAAGTCATTTCTGACTTACAGTGACCCTAAGGCAAACCTATCACAGGGTTTTCTTAGCAAGATTTGTTCAGAGAGGGTTTGTCTTTGCCTTCCTCCAAGGCTGAGCAAGTGTGACTTGCGTAAGGCCACTCATGGCTAAGCGGGGATTCGAACCCTGGTCTCCAGAGTCCTAGTCCAATGCTCCAACCACTATACCACTGGCTGAGAGCCTGTGCCACCAGATGTAGCTACAACAGCATAGCTCCATCTTCCTACATACATCTGTGGGTCCCACCCCCCAAAACCTCTTGAACCAGGTGGGATTCCAACCAAAGATTGGAGCACTGGAAAATAACATCTGCAGCACAATCCCAGTCACAGGAAAGTGGAGGGACCCTCTCGGGGTCTGGCCATACCTGCTTGTCTTAACAAACTGAGGCTGGGAAAGTGCTGCAGTACTCATTTCCCAGTGCCCCCAACATTTCCCAGTTCCCAGTGCCTTAGAGAGCCTTCATCTGGAACATGACCTAGCTTAAGAGGGAAGTTTGGGGGATTCATGCTCAGTCATTAACAACCAAAAACACACATCCTAAAAGTTGCAGGATCATAGAATCATGGAATCATAGAGTTGGAAGAGACCAAAATGTCAAAGCATTCCCGACAGATGGCCATCCAGCCTCTGTTTAAAACCCCCCAAAGAAGGAGACTTCACCACACTCTGAGGCAGCATATTCCATTGCTGAAGAGCTCTGACTGTCAGGAAGTTCTTCCTAATGTTTAGGTGGAATCTCTTTTCCTGTCATTTGAGTCCATTGCTCCATGTCCTCTAATCTCTGGAGCAGCATAAAATAAGTTTGCTCCATCCTCAGTATGACATCCTTTCAAACATGGAGGCATTATGTCACCTCTTAACCTTCTCCTCTCCAAGCTAAACATACCCAGCTCTCTAAGCCGCTCCTCACAGGGCAGGGCTTCCAGACCTCCCACCGTTTTGGTCCCCCTCCTCTGGACACGTTCCAGTTTCTCAATATCCTTCTTGAATTGTGGTGCCCAGAACAGGACATAGTATTCCAGGTCCTCATTTTCCTCCCCACTTTATCCTCATGATAATCTTGTGAGGTAGGTCAGGCTGAGAGAGAGAGAGGTCCCAGGCCAGCCTCTGTGCTTCATGGGGTCAGTGGAAATTCAAACCCAGATCTTCTATGTCATAGATGAATGCTCTATCAAGTGACTGATGAGTAACCAACACCTTGTTGGTCTCCTTGGCTAACAAAACTAAAAGGCTATTTTAATTTTTTTTTTTTTAATGCTGATGGTTAGATGCAGAAACAGGACTTAGGGCTTTTTCAGACGTCTTAAATGTAACGGAAGCAGCCTCGCCACGTTGCAAGGCTGCTGCACTGCAGGGCGTCCCTTTTGCATGACGCCCGTCCCTGCCAGTACTGTTGTGGTACCGCAGGGACATTTGAGTGTTATATTTCAGCGATTTTTACTCACGATCAACTTTCTCAGTGTATTAGTCTCTGGAGCAGCAGAAAACAAGCTTGCTCCCTCTTTAATATGGCTTCCCTTCAAATATTTAAACATGGCTATCATAACCTTCTCTTCTCCAGGCTAAACATACCCAGCTTCCTAAGCTGCTCCTCATAGGGCATGGCTTCCAGACCTTAGTGTAGTGTGAAAATAACAAGGGCCACAATTCTGTATCACCTACTTAGCTATGTAACCATCTTAGTTATGTACCTAGGTAGCATCTCCCAGCCCAAACTCCCCAATCCCCACTTACTGAACAGCAGCCACTGTGGGCAACCGGGATCTGTTCCCTTAGAATCATAGAATCATAGAATTGTAGAGTTGGAAGAGACCACAAGGGCCATCCAATCCAACCCCCTGCGACACAGGAAATCTTGATCAAAGCATCTCCGACAGATGGCCCTCCAGCCTCTGTTTAAAGACCTCCAAGGAAGGAGACCCCACCACGCTCTGAGGGAGTGTGTTCCACTGCCGAACAGCTCTTACTGTCAGAAAGTTCCTCCTAATGTTGAGGTGGAATCTCTGTTCCTGGAGCTTGCACCCATTGCTCCGTGTTCCAGTCTCTGGAGCAGCAGAAAACAAGCCTGCTCCATCCTCAGCGTGACATCCCTTCAACAGGGCTATCATATCGCCTCTTAACAGTCTTCCCCCCCCCCTTGTTGATTGGGAAGCAGATGCCTGGCGTTCCCTCCTCCCTGCCATGAGTGATCACCAATGTGACAATCAGAAGCAGAGTCCCTATCACTATCCCCCCTTGTACCCGAGATCGCTCATGGGAAGAAGGCTGGGAATGTCAGTCTGCTGCTTCCCAATTGATAGGGGAACAGTCCCCTGTTGGTTGCAGCTGCTGTCGCCTGCTAAGTGGAGATTGGGGGACTTTCACGGTCCCTATGTATGTCCTAAAACTAGTGAATACATTGGAGAATGTGCAACTCTACAATATGCATTCATAACTGTCTAAATGAATTCTAGCCCCTACCTTTAAGGAAGTATCTCATGTCTCCATCAATTTGGCTCACCTCAGAACAACGGCACTTCTGAAGCACACTAGCTCTCTCCCTCCCTCCCTCTACTGTCTCTCTCTTCCAATATCTTCAGGAGAAGAATGGGAAACACATCGTGATTTCCCTGTCTCTTTCTGTGTTTCGTAGGAGCCAAATAAAGAACAGCTGCTTTTGTTAATGTGTTGCCTTGACTGGGTTCACACAGGCGTTTCCTGGATCCACAGGGGAGAGGGGCTTCTCTAGTATATCCAGGTATATAGAACTGGAACGTATACCCCGTCTGTCCATCTGGAGAGCAGCTCCAGTGCTGTGACTGTGTGGATTAGCACAAGGGAAAAGATACCATTCGCAATCCCTTTCTTGGGATGTGGCCATTCCCACAGGTGGCTCAGTTCCCAAGACACAGCTCACGTTCTCACCGGCATCATCCTGCAACTCAAGGTCAATTCTCATGACCATCTTGGCCAGGGACAGCTGGATGAGCTCAAGGAATTTTGGCATCTGAGGTGGGAAATGTACACTGCATCTGTAATAATATCCAAGAGGTGTTGCAAGCATGGCTACAAATGGATCAGCCTCTTGCACTGCATCCTCCTGAACGTGTAGGCAGAAACAGAACTCAGAAAAATGACTTGTTTGGACTAGCACTCCCAGAATCCCCAGAATTTGGGACCACAACTCCTCAAACTCCTTTTTTAGACCAGAGCTCCCAGAACTTTCTCTATGCCGGTAGCCATGATGGTTAAGAGATACTAGAAATTGCTTTAAAAAGGAACTTTTCCAAGCAGAGTGGGAGAGAAGAAGCTGAGATGGAGGGGTGTGATCCATCACATGGGAGAAGCCTGTGACATTTCTCCTGAGAGAAACACTACCCAATTCTATCTTCACCCAAGAAAAGTCATTACAACAAAGACTCCCTCTATACAGAGGGAAGAGCTGTGGTGACATCAGTGACTCGCAACCTAATTCCCTGCCTTTTCACTTCTCGCTATTTGCACGTTTGAATATCCCAAGCTCACAGTGGTGAGCTGGGCTACACTGCCTTATCCAAGCATCCCAGTACTCTGCTAATAAATGTAATGCACAATGACTTGCAGCCATTTAAGAGCTGCTAGCATTTGGCATCTGAGGTAGCTGCCTTCCTCTGACAAATGGTAGGGCTGGTAGGAAAGAGCCAGCAGGCATGAGCTTCCAGATACACCTAAAGCAATGGAGGAGGCTCTTAGCAGAACAGGATTCTCCCTGAATTTGGGAATTTTGATAATGAAAACACATTTTGGATGATTGTACTGATGCACTAAAATATATACTCAGAGTTCCATGCCTTGAATAGTTCCTTTCAAGTCTGGATTAAAGCCTGGAGCAGGTTCACCTTTCCACTGATGTGGGAGCAACCAGCCGTCACTGCTGCCAAGATCTTCAGATCACTTTTTCAGACTGAATCTGACCATTGGTCCATCCAGCCCAGTACTGTCTGCCTGACTTGCAGCAACTTGACTAACCTTCAAGAGAACTGTTTCCTAACACAACCACCAATGTTCTTTTAACTAGAGATAGAAATTATGCAAGGAAAGCATGTGCTCTACCAGAGAGCTATAAGTCCTCCTGATACTAGGCACTGGGCTCAGGTCAAACATCCAAGCTGAGAGTATGGCCAGCTCAATTAATGAAGCTCAGCGTGGCCTCACTCCTACTGTTAGTCATAAGCAATCACCTCCTTGCAAAAAAGAAGGGTAACAGCTTCAGTGGCAGCTGGTGGGTCAGTGAAAATATGTGTGCATGTGCCTGCAAGTCCCCTGTGGAATTATGGCAACCCCATGACTTTCTTAGGGTTTTCTTAGGCAAGGAATACTCAGGGGTGCTTTTGCCAGTTCCTTCCTCTGAAATATAGTCTACTGTGCCTGGTATTCCTTCGCAGTCCCCCATCCAGGTACTAACCAGGGCTGACCCGGATTAGCCTCCAAGATCTAACAGGATCTGGTGCCTTTAGGGCATTTAGGTGCTCTCCGTGATCCAGGTTGTAAGGCAGGCTTTAAAGCAGCTCTCCAAAGTACTGAACTCTATTCCTAAACCAGTTCAGCACCATGGAGATCTCTTTTAAAGGCAAGCAAAAGCTGAAATGGGATTCATTACTCCACTGGCCTGGAAGCCATTAACCACCACTGATCAGCCACCTCTGGCATGCTTTCATATAGAGGAGTCTGCAAAGTAGAGTGCATGGCCATGCTAATAGGTGGGTGCTCACCTGTTCATCTCAAAAAACACCAGGGATTGATGAGCATTCAGTGTAACTTTAGTGGCTCTGCAAGGAAGGCAGAGATGGTCTGTTTCTCTACACCACTTAGTATTCCACCTATGGAAACCAGTGGAGAAAGACAATGGCTAGAAGCCTGCTGGTGTGGAAAAGGGCAACCAAAAAAAAAAGAAAGAAAGAAAGAAAAGAAAAAGGAAAAAGAAAAAGAAAAGAAAAAGAAGAAAAAGAAGAAGACCCACTGTCACAGCTCCTATGACCCTTCATAAGAGAAATGGGAAATGATCAGATGAGACTCTAAAAATGTTTTTGCCCCACTATATTTAAAAGCGTGAGTGTCCCAGCATAATAACACTTTTTAAAACATGTTGCTGTAATAATGAGAGAGCAGCCCCAGAACTAATGGACCACGACCGCTAGCACTGTTTACTTTCATGTTCACTGAGGAGCATGATCTCTCTTGAGAAGATGTGAGCGTGCTTAAAAGTCTAAAAACAGCTAAATTAACAAAGAAAAAGAAAACACAAGCACTGAAACATACTTAAAAATTTGCCATCAAAACAGTGAGGTTCATAAAAAGAGCCTGGAAGTGATCTGGCAGGGACTGCCCATTGACACTGTATTCATGAAAGCATAATGGAATGCGGTTTCAGATGTTTGCAACACCACAACAAAAACGCCATGGGAGATCAATTGATGGCTTGGCCCATTAATAAAAAAAGAACGCTTTATTCACAACAACATCGTGCGATAGGGGAGCCCTTTTGTGTTATCTTGTCACCATTATCATGGCATATTTGCTGCATCTGATAATCTCCATGGTCCTGTTAGTGCTGTATGTGGGCATAAGTTGCTTATGTGTGCATATGGCTCTTTTTGGATGGGATGCAGAGAGCTGTTCTTTAGCCCATTGTGCATGATCCAAAACCTCCCCATAGTAACCGTCAAGCCCGAGGAGGGGATGCTGCTCCTGCATACCAGTAGGAAGGCCATTCAAATGATAAAAAGGCAGGTGGCTAGGGCTCCAAGGGGGATAGAAAGGAGGGTGCACTCCATCTGGGAGCACACCCTCATTTCTCTTTCTCACCCAAGCTGAGACCAGCTGCTTGGTCCTCATCTGAATGGCTTCCACCTCTCTCCTTCTCCCGCTTTCAGTAAGCAGAAGCTGCAGGAACTCGTATGGTTTGACAGTTGTCAGTGCCAGGGTGGGGAGGGTACAATCTCTCTCTGGCTTTTCTTCGCAAACGAAGATTCAGGAAGGACTCATCCTGCGCTTTCTGCAAGCGCGCTGATGACTAAAAAGGCCAATCTGAGATAAACAAGTCCGGTTGCAGAAAGCACAGCAGAAGGTTTCCTCGGGTGATGTTACCTGGTTGTGATTCTTTCTGCGTTGCCGTTTCTCTTCAAGACTTGTTCGGCGTGAGTTCTCAAATAAGGCTGCACCATTGTGGATCGTGCGTCTCCATGCCTCCCGATGTGAGGCCAGGGCGGACCACTGTTGGTGATCAATTTGGCCAAGCCTGAGATGTTGCTTCAGGGAGTCCTTGTATCGCTTTTTTGGAGCGCCCCTCTTACGCTGACCCATGGTGAGTTCACCGTAGAGTACTATTTTGGGGAGGCGATGGTCCTCCATCCTAGACACATGCCCTGCCCAGCGCAGCTGTGTTCTCAGTATCATGGCCTCATGATATTGAGAACACAGCTCATGAGAACACCCATGCCAGGGTGGGGAGGGTACAATACTGTGCAGGCAGAGCATTACACTCTATTTCCTCCTTATTTTTCCCCATATTTTTTGGCTTCAAAATAGCCCCAAACACACTCTGGGGTGTGGAAGGCACTTCCACCATGGTTTGTCCCCCCCTCCAGGCAAATTGAGGCTCAGGAGAGGCCTTTTTTGAAACAGGGAGTGGACAGGAAATGACTTCTGCTCACTTCCTGTTGTTAAAAAAAGGTCTAAAAAGGGCCCATGAAACATGGGCCCATCTATACAAGGGGCGGGGGGGGGGGGAAATGTGGATTGATGCATAGTCATGCAAATTCAAAGCAGGATCAACTTGTCTTAAGTGTGTCTGGCAAAATTGCAGGCATGTGAAGCTATCTGCTTTTGCTGTCCCAACGGCATAACCTGCAATTCAAGATGGCAGGCGCAACTCGCATTTTTATTTTCACCAGTTGTCGCTGCTGAATGTGTTTTTTAAAGGCATATCTAAAGTGCGAAAGTGCAGTAGTGTGATATTCTGCCTAAATAAACATAAAAAATAAAAGAAAAAGGCTGTTTCGTTGCCTTAGCACACTGTCGTTAAGGTGAAAATCCAAGATGGTGGTTCTTAGCAAGCCCTGACCCTTGCTCCTGTCCAGCCAATAAGCTTTCTACTTCTGCTTTTCTGGGGAAATGCAAATAAATTCAATCGCCTGTCTTAATGATTGAGCATGTGCATTCCCCACAGAGTTTTTGAAAAACCTCAGAAAATCCCTGAAGGCTGTTTCCTTGAGGTTTATGGTGGATTTGGGCCCACTCTTTCTGAATACGGTGGAATTATGCAGGATCCCATCAGGTAGGATTCTAAGTGAATTCTAAGAGGATTGTTTTCACCATTAAGACAACTCCCATGGTGAAAATGTCCCCCATATTCCCTAGAAGTGTTTGAGGGCATTTTTTTTCTGTGGGAGCAAGTGCGGTAGAGAGATGTGGCTCTCCACGGTCTTCTGGAGGCTAGCGTGGCCCCCTCCCCTTCCACAGTTGCCCATCCCTGATTTAGGCCATTTTCTCCCCATCCCATGGAGCATGGGCGTTCTCTTAATGGCTGTGTGTTTTCACTATCCTGGAGACAGGCTTGGCTTGACAGATGCTCCCGGCTGGTGGTCAGTCCCTCCACCTCTCTCCAATATTTCACTAAGAAGAACATTTCAGCTCCAGTCCTAGTGTTTGTGTGTGTGTGTGTGTGCTTTGGGTTGGGCTTTCCTCTAACTAAAAAAACAAAAAGAGGAGACATGGTCTTCTGCTAATCAGAACCGCAAGCGTAGAAAAAGCTTCTAGCAGCAGATCATTTTTCATTGACTACACTAATATGAAATCCAGATTTAGTATGAAGTTAATTGTACTATTGTACCAACATGAAGATTTTAAAAATTGTCTGCCTCCAGCTTGATGATTATTAACAGGAGACATTCTTAAACTGACACCGCCCACCCCTCAGAAATATTGGACTACAATTCCCATCCTCCTTCTCAGGAGCTGTGGCAGAAACATGAGGCCCATTTCCAGTTGCTCCAAAGATGGTTGTGTAATAAGAAGAGCCCAATGAATTCCAGCCTATGTAGACTCCCAAAACCTTCCTCGGGGAATCAAAATTCAGAAATTTCTGAACCAGGAAATGTTAAACTGTTGACTGAACAAATGGAATCCTGTTAAAACATTAGATGTGCAGAGGTGGACTTCCTTCTGCCCCTCAAAACCAACTGTTGGTTGCTTTCATTACATGCCACAGCATTATCCAGAGTTTTCCAGCCCACACTAAGAGGATCAGTGTCAACTTCCAACACCTTTTAACCCCTGGCAGGATCTACTGGGGATGTTGACTGTTTGGTACTCCTAGTCACTTGTTCCTCTACCTGTGGGATGTGCAACTGTGTGAGGGCCAGCAACAAATCTCCTCTAGACACACAGCAAGCCCAAATACCTCCATTTCCCTCTCCAGCCCCTCTCAAAATGGGGATATCCTTTCTCCATTTTGAGACGACTGCAGAGGAAAACCTAAGTACAGCGGGCCCTTGGTATCCACTGTGGTTTGGTTCCAGGACCCCCTGTGGATACCAAAATCTGTAGATGTTCAAGTTCCATTATATACAATGGCATGGTAAAATAGTGTCCCTTAAATAAAATGGCAAACAGCAAGGCTTGCTTCACAGATTAAAAAAAAAAAATTCAAGCATGGATGGTGGAATCCATGGATGCCAAATCCATGGATACAGAAGTCCAACTGTATTTGGATATTGTAAAAGGTTCACCAGGAGTCCTGGTGCTGCAGTGGTTAAATGCTGGTACTGCAGCCATAATGTTGCAAGTTCCATCCCAAGGGCTCCAAGGTTAACTCAGCCTTCCATCCTTCCATAGGTCGGTAAAATCAGTGCCCTGCTTGTTGGGGACAATTAGCTAATGCATTGTAAGCCACTCAGGGAGTGCTTTGCACTGATAAGCAGTATAGAAAAATAAATGCTATTGCTATTGTTGTGCTACAAAGTTCTGAGGTGCTTACTGAAGTGGGCTGTGGATATTTTTGTGTGTTCATAAATGTTTCAAGAGCCTTCTGACTGATTTGGGGTACACAAATTGCCTTCATAGAATCATAGAACCATAGAGTTGGAAGAGGCCTCAAGGGCCATCCAGTCCAACCCCCTGCCATGCAGGAATACAAAATCAAATCATGCCTTAAAATCATGCCAATTTTATTTAAACTGGGGTGGTGGTAAAGGGTTTTGAGAAGCTGGGATGGGCTTCATGGGTCACAAAAGTGTCATCCAGGGGTCACATGGAGCCTGCAGTTGCCCTCACACAACCCCTTTGGTGGCAATGGCTGAGTCTGGGAAACTACTTTCGAATGTACAGAATTTGGAAATGCTCCACTCATGCAGTTCTGTGTCCTTCCCCAGCAGCTGTATCAGACTCCAGGTAGGGTTGCTCTTGCTGCTGCTGCTGCTGACTGGTGGAAAAGAGAAGGAGGAGGCAATTCTGATGCAAGAGAAGCAGCTGGTCTCAGCTCAGTCATAGCGGGAAGAAATGAAGATGTCCTCACAGAGGGAGCGCATCGTCTTTTCCCTTCCCCTTGGAGCCCAGACCAGCCACATCAGCTATACAGTACTGTATATAACTAAAACTCTTGGGTATGTTGCCTTTCCCAGTGTGCTGTTTGGCTGCTCAGGAAACATACCCAACCAATCACCATCCACATGCAAATTCCTTCTCCACCTCACAATCCATTCCTGCCACTCAATCTGCATGTACACCCCCAGCCTCACAAGGATGCCTGTTGCTGGCCACTCACCTGAGCACACAGTGATCCCGGCCTGGGAAGGGGGTGGCGATGAGGCCATGGCAAGGACTCCAGGAGCCTAAACGGATCCCCCTCTCCACCTCCACTACACACCTTTCTGTGGGAATACAAGAGAAGATGCTGCTATGCCACAGAGGCTTGCGAGTCCAAAGCAGGAGAGCCAGCCAACTAGGTAGTCGCTTGGTGGTTGTATAGATTTTGGTGATATTTTTCCCCACAATAATAGCATGTCGCTGAACCGTGTGAACCTTTCACATCTATTATAACAGAGTATGTTACGCTGGGTACAGCTAGTATTCATTTGAATTGCCTCCCCACTAGTAAGCAGCAACTGGCAGCATCAGCCTCTCTTGTGTGCAGCACACAGGTGATGTAGCATCAGTTCTAGTTGCCATTTTGGGGGCAATAAAAGGCATTGGGGGGATTTCTGGAGTGGAAAAGCCAAACTGGTGCATTTGTGGGGAGTTTTGTTGTATTTGGGACCTTTAAAAAATCACCTAAAAATTGGTCTGAATTATAGGTGGCTTTGGGAGGTTGCTAAAAGGGGAACAAAAATGGGATTGCCCCAGCCCAATGCTAAAGGATCAGGTGAAATGTTGTTTTTTGGGGAGTTGATGTGCAACGTTGAATAACCAGAACAGGGGAGGCGGGGAAGAAGAGGGGAAACGTTTTGGACAGCTGCCGAGCTCTTTTTTGCAAAGAGGAAAAATTCCAATGCACTTCATTGAAGCGGGAGCCCGAGGGGAGCTGTGGGTGAATTCTGCCTCTTTGCGCAAGCAGATGGATGCGGCCCAACCAGGAAATGGCAGGGCTGCATAGGTGGGGCTTTTGTGGCGGGATGTTCTTTGCCTGGGGCGGCATTTGACGGCAGTGTCTGACAAAGATGGACAAGTAGAGGCCAGTTGACAGGACTGGTGTTGTCTGGAAAGTTAATGTTCTGCCTGCCTCCCTGCCTCCCTCTCTCTCTCCCGCCCTCTCTCTCTGCTCAGCCAAAAGGTGCTGGAGGGCTGGGCTGGTTAGCTGTGGCTTCCCCAGCTATGTCACACATCTCACAAGGAGCAACGATGTTCAGTCTTATGTGTCACCCTTGACAACAGTCGCACAGGCCTCTCTGCCCTCAGGAAGCAAAGTATCAGCTGTGCTGCTTTACCTGAAGAAAACAGTTGCATGTCTCTGTGAAGTAAAAGCACCGAGAGCTCAGATATGCTCCTTTTTTGGACTCTAGCTCCCAGAATCCCCCAGCCACTTGGCTGGGTGATTCTGTAAGCTGGAGTCCAAAAAAATCACTCCTACCACCCACAAACTCTGAAGAAACAAAAATGAAGGTAAAAGCCTTCCTGTTGCCTTGCAATGTGTGGATAAACTGCTACACACACAGTCCACCAGAAGTAACTACAGTCAATTGACTAGGTAATAGTAATTAGATCCTTTCCCCAACAATGAAGGTATAATCATGCTCTATAGCGGTTTGTAACTATTTAGTGAGGGATAGCTTGGTTTCTCTTGTGGCATAACTTTAACTTTTTTAGCTTGGTGGAGGGGGAAGATCACATGGTCTAAGTGCTAGCAGAGCATATTATTATTATTATTATTATTATTATTATTATTATTATTATAAATTTCCAACAAAATAAACAGAAATGCAAGGTGTCCTGTTGGCCTGTCTACTTGGTCAGCTGTCCACATGCTGTTAACAATGGCAGGGCCACCTCAAGGCTCCAGATCTCCCTCCTTAGGGATTTTGTAAAAAACATCTTACAGTTGGACTTGGCTTGGACAGAAATTCAAATAAAGGACTGTTCTTTAAAGTAGAGCTTATGGGCTAAAATTCTCCTGGGCCTTATGCTAGAGTAAACCAGGAGTTATCTGTCATAGTGGCTGGTTACCTCTGGATCAGTGGTGAGATAAAACTACTCTGCATTTTATTCCAGGGTTTAAAGCAATTTTATTGCAGGGTTTAAAGCAGCTGGACCTATTTGAAGGCTAGAGTTCAAAATCTTGGAGCGCTCCTTTAAAGTCTGGAATAAAACCCAGGCTGGATTCACTGCACCCTTGACATGGAATCCACTGGCTACCACAGGTTACTGGAGCATAACTACTTTTTCCAGTATTGCATAGGGAGGCCCCCAGTACCTCCTTATACAGTGGTTCTGCAATAGCTGCTGGATAGCTCTACCCCTCTTAAATGGTTGCTGACTAGCTGTGGTTTTGTGCCAGGAGGCCTCTCTCCCACCACTGCCTGCCCAGCCACCTTCAGCCTTGAAGACGCCCATGCTAGTACGCTGGTGGCACCTTATGCTCCACCAAATTTAATAGGATCTTGGGCACTGACCCTGCCTATGTCTGATCCCATAAGTTTGACAGGTTGTAGCTCTAAACCAGCATTAGACTGAACAGTCCTTGCCTACAAATAGAGGACTTTCCTCTGTAAAGTATTTCTTTCTTATTTATTAAAACATTTCTCTGTCCTGTCCTATGTCAAAGATCTCAGGGCAGTGTACATGTAAAATCAGTGCAAACAAGTAAAATAAAAAAAATGATTTAAATAGATTTTGAAATGCTAAATACAATTAGCAAGATAAAACAGGTTTAAAAATTTAAAACAGCTTTAAACCATGTGCAAGCATTTCATACCCTGCGACATTTCACAGATGAAAACTAGAACACTTGTTGAACAAGCAACCTCAGCATGTGGACAAGATGGCAAAAGTTATTAATGAGGAAGAATGCACAAGCTAGAAGAGGCTGCAGCAGTTTGCTTTTGCCTCAGCCTACTGGAAAGGGCAAAATTCCTCCCTCTTCTCTTCTCCACCCCCAAGGTTAATTGACTGTACTTTGAACTCAGTTTACAGCAATTGAAGTTAGCCAAGGACAAAGGAGGAGGGCAGGAAAGAGAAACTGGAACATTTTAAAAGCAGCTGAAAAATGGGATGGCAGAGGATAAGTTGGGACTGTCCCTTCCAAATCAGGACAGTTGCAAGGTATGGAGTTTTGAAGTAAATCATTTGGACTTACAAGTTTTAATAGACAGTCATGTTTTTACTTATTGCTTAAATGATGCCAGTGCTGGTGCATGCCGAGAAGGCATTCCACAACTAGGGTGCCATAGCTGAGAAAACCCTCTTTCCTGTCCTCACACCATGCATTGACCTCACTGGTGGGTACAGAACAAGTTCTCCTCCCAGCATGCCACAATCCTCAGGCAAGCACATATAGATAGATGCATTCCCTCAGGTAACAAGGCCTTTAGGGCTCTAAATGTCATCACGAGCACCTTGAATTCAGACCAGAAGTGTATTTGCATCCAGTGAAATTCTCAAGTGAGATACACAGCATCTCAAACATGCCTGCATGCACACATATTTTGCCATCTCCTTGCAGTTTCTGATTCTCACACAGTGCCTATGCCAAGAGAGCTGTGGGCCAACACAAGAGGAGGTTAAGAGATCCCTCCCCCTCCTCACTGGGTGTTAGGAGAATGCAATTCACTTTTGGAACTGCTCCGAGGCTGTGTGACCTGATGGGATGGGCAGTCTCTCTCTTCATCCCTCACTCTCTGCTGCCCCACATCCACTCTGTCTCTCTGTACTGGGAGAGGAAATTGTCCATGTCTAAATGAGCCCCGAAGGGCACATCGATCCAAGGCCTAATGTAAAGTCCACAGTGGGACTGTTTGGCCCTGAATGAGGCATTCCAAAAGCACATGATGGGCCTGCTTTGTTTGGCATAAAATAATGGCACACAGTCTCCCTCTGGGTTGCCTCCAGCTGCCCAGCATCCTTTGAAACCTAGTCATATATTGTATTTACTTTACAAGTCGAAATTCCAGAGATGGATTTAGAGAGAGAGAGAGAGAGAGAGAGAGGTTTGCCTTAGGGGTGCCACATGTCAGAAATAACTTGAAGGCACACAGGAACAACAAATACACACACGCAGAGTGTGCAGCAGCAGCACAAGATTTTATGCTGTGTTCAGCATTAAAAAAGAAAAGAGAAGGAGCACCTTTAAAATGAAATGATTTATTTTTTCCATGAGCCTTCGTGGATTTTCAGTCCACTTCTTCAGATGCACCGATGGTGTACAGTACAAGTATAGCTCTGTTAGCAATGTAGATGTGTCGCTGGGCATTACATCTTTAACAGAAAATGTACCAAAGAAGGAAGAAACAGCATGGAAACAATAGGGTTATGTTCTTATACCGCACAAAAAACGGCAGTTCAACATGTTTCAGTGAATTGTTTATCCCAGTGATGAGCAACCTTTTGAGCTTGGTGTGTCAAACTTCACAAAAAAACTGAACATAACTCGGGTGGTGTGTCGCTTTGAGGAAAAAACATTATCTCTGCCAGCAGAAGTGAGGGCAAATATCCCGGCTTAACCGGAAGTCCCAGAACTAGACGCTCTGTGCCTGACTTCTGTTGTTTTGGCCTACAGACCTCCGGCACAGAGTGTCTAATAGGGGAGGATGAAACATTTGCGACTACAGTTGTCCCTCCACACTTGCGGGTTTCACATTCATGGTTCCGCATATTCGTGGATTCCCGCTTTGGGGAGGGTGGGAGGGGGCTGGAAAGTGGCGACTGGGGCTTTGAAGTCCTGATTGCCACTTTAGGGAGGGTGATGAGGTTGCGGGCAGGGGGGGGAGGCCTATGGCCGTGTGTCATCAGAAATGGCTACGCGTGTCAGTGCTGACATGCGTGTCATAGGTTCGCCATCACTGGTTTATCCCAAACTAACAGTATGTTTGTGTGAGTTCCTTGCCTCCAGGCTTACAATCTAAATAAGACATGACACATAAGGAAAAGGGACAAAAATATTTTGAACGTTCTAGAGACTACTTGAAAACTTCCTCCAAAATGTACCCAGAGATTATATTTTTCTTATGATTTCTGTTTTGGTGGCCATACATATAGATCTGAGCCAGCATGGTGTAGTGGTTTGAGTATTAGGCTACAACTCTGGAGACAAGGTTTGAATCCCCACTCGGCCATGGGAACCCACTTGGTGAACTTGAGCAAGTCACACTCTCTCAGCTTCTGAGGAAGGCAAGGGCAAACCCCCTCTGAGCCAATCTTGCTGAGAAAACCATGATATGTTCTGCTGAACATCAGAAATGACTTGAAGGCACACACCACACACAGACAAACTTATAACATGCTAGAGAAAAATCTGCTCTCCTCTTTTCTCTCTGTTTTGCTGTTCACACATGCTCAGTAAGAGGTTCTGGAGGCAGCTGCTGTTTATCTTGCCTGTTGTGGGCAGGCGCACACAGCTACAGCAGGATAATCTAGAACAGAATCTCATTCTTTCCCAGCTCAAGCTTTATTGCGTTGTTAACTGCAGGCACGCTGCTGCAACCTGACAGTGAAAGTCTGTGTTTCTCACTTCACTATCCTCCCAGTGCCAATGCTGCTAAACAACTTCTGGTTACACAGAGGACAAGGAGGGAGGAAGGGGGTTGTGATGCATTAAAAGAGCTTTATGGTCAGAGGATTTGCTAATTGAGGCATGCTTGCATTCAGAGCCACAGGTATTTAAGTCCATTTATTGGGATGGAGTGTAACAGGATACAGAAAAATTACTTGTAGGTTTCTGGGACTTATGGGGCTGACCTCTGTCAGAAACAAGATGTTAGGCAAGACAGGTCTTTTGTTCTGTTGGTGCAAAACTGTGATTACAGTATATCTTACAAGAACCCAATTCAAAACAAGTTCTCTTTTTTTGGACCCACGTTCTAGGACTAATAGGCAAGGCTTTCTAATATAATGGTGAAATGGCAGGATATGTTGAAGTTGAGCCATCGCTTGCCTTCCCAAATTACCACAACCAAACGGAGGTTGTGCTAAATCGCTTTGATTTAGCATAGTTGGTTTTGAGTTTGCTGGGCACAATCCAACTTAGAACTGAAGTTTTTGATACTTATGTATTGATTTGGGGAGTATAATTACGAAATAACATTGCATATTAATGAATATTGATATTTTGGGTTCAGCCTAAACAACTGAGAAGAAATACAGTAATTGTAGCAATCTTTATTAACACAGTTTTTATTGTAACACTATATTGTTGGTTTTCATATTTATATAATGGATTATATGGTAAACATTATATTTTATGTTCTAAATATATCTTGTATACAGTTTAACGTTACAGTGTCTTGCAGGTTGGACTGCCTTCCCAAATTAAGCATGCAGGCACTAAATATTGTTCTGCACTGGGTCGCCTTGTCCACTAGTGCATCTGTAAGTAGGCCAGACAGGTCGGTGCGTTCCCTGTGCCCGTTCGCATTCATGTTTGGAGCTGAAAAGAGAGTGAGGCAATGGGTCACTGAAAAAAAATCTCATCTCAACAGCACAGCCCTTTCCTGAGGGAACTCAAACAACGCCAACCTCTGGGCCATGTTGCTCTCCCACCGACGCCAGACTCCATTGTTCCCAATGTTTCTTAATTGGAGCAGCTGCCAGCTGTACCCTCGGCAGGGGGTGGGAGAGGAAGGTTGGGGGGACATAGCTGGACAATAGGCTGAGGGTGGAAATATGCAAGGACAGATGGGGTTGGGCGCTGGCCAGTTGAGAAATCACCTTGCTTTCACCTGTCCATCAATCAGGCCTCTGACGCCTAGTGGAAAATAACATTCCTGGAGATTTGGAGGAATCTATCAAAGTGGGGAAACAGGTTGTCTATTTGTCTGTTTAAAAGAAATGCACAAAGTGTCTGCTGTTGTTATGTGCTTTCAGGTCAACACCAACATACAGCAACCCTCTCTTAGGGTTTTCTTGGCAAGATCGGTTTGCCATTACTTTCCTCTATAGTTGAGAGAAGAAAAGGTATGATTTGCCCAAGGTTTCCCAGTGGGTTTCTATATATGGCTGAGTGAGGATTTGCACTCTGGTCTTCCAGTGTCCTAGTCCAACCACAACACCACACTAGCTCTAAAAAAACACAAAAACCCAAAGTTTTTTGGCCTGCTTTCTTCAGAGGGGGGGGGGCATTGCCTGCCTCTCAGACAGAAGGAGAGAGTAACTTGCCCAAGGTCACCCAGTGGGTTTCTGTGGTTGTGCAGGGATTCGAACCTTGGTCTCGCAATGTCCCAGGGCTGATCTACATGGGCTTCCCACTGGCATATCCTGCCTGCAGATCAAACCTGTTCATCCCCATTACCTCCACAGAATGGGAGGAAATCCAGACAGGCACACCGGCTCATCTCTGCAGCCCCTGCTGCTGCAGCCTCCCTCGCTCTCCCAGAAGCTAGGAAGCCAGCCTGCAATATGTGACCAAGGCCCCCTGCCTGTGACAAGCCTTGGTCACATGCTGTAGGACTCCTTCCTCATCTGTGGTGGAGTGATGGCAGAATGGCAGCTGTACCAACGGGCCTGCCTGCCAGGATGGGTTCCTGCAGTCATGCAGGGCCTGATCTGCTTTTCACTGGCAGAAAGGGATTAAAGTAGGTATTGTTTTTAAAATACTGTAACGGACCCTACCCCATCTTACCCACCATCTTACCCCACCTTTGTCCCTGGGTCATGAGGACTGCCTGGGGGCAGAATGGGGCAAAAGCCCTGCATCATAAGGACTGCAGGGCTCTAAGACATGGGCAGGAAGGAGTACAGTTATCCCTCCATATCCACAGATTTGGTATCCACGGATTTAAGTATTCACAGCTTGAAAATACCGTAACCCAAAAAGTAAACCTTGATTTTGCCATCTTATATAAGGGACACCATTTTGCTATGCCATTGCATATAATGGGATTTGAGTATTCACGGATTTTGGTATCCACGGGGGGTCCTGGAACCAAACCCAGAGAATACGAAGGGACAACTGTATATTGCCCATGTAGACTCATCTCTAACACTCAAACCACAACACCACACTGGTTCTTACAAAGTGTCTACCTAAACATAAATAATCATTAGCGTAGTACATGTAAACCAAATGACTGACCAACCATCCAATTATGATCCTGAAAAAGAAAAAAGATAAAGATCGGACAACTCCGATCTGCATTGCCTTGTGCAATATGGCAGGTTCAAGGCTAATTCTCCTGGACAGAAAAGGAGAGATGGGCCCCTTGCTTTTCAATGTCTTAGGGCTCCTTCTTAATTTACAAACAGGATAATATGTTCTCTCTTGCTTGCACTGTGTGTGTGAGAGAGAGAGACTGAGAGCAAGAAAGAGACAGAGAGAGAGCGCGCGAAAGGGGAGAGGAACTTTGGTTGGTACTTAGTGTATAATGCTCAATGACATCACCGGGGTGATCCCTAGGTCTTAGGTTTTAGCCCAGAAACCCCAGGGCTGGGAACAATCCTGAACTGGTAACCCTACTGTATCACCTTGTGCTGCACTCTGCCCACCCCTCTTGCAAACCAGTCAGGTCAGCATGTCAGATGTTTAAACATTAAGGGCACCTCTGTGCCCAATTAAAGCATTTTCTTTTTGTGCTTTGGTGGAGGCCAGTGGGGGGGGGGACAGAGAACGGATTGTACATGCAGCTGGACAAGGTTCCCATGCGCTCAGCCCACAAACTACTCTCCACCCATTTAGCATCTGGTCTGGAAGACTCAAAGCTGTTTAACCACCCCCCCAAACTCCCCCCCACACACAAAAACCTTCTACTCTCCTGTCTCTTCCCAAGCCTGGGAAACCCTGTAAACCTCTTACTGAGCAGATGTCTCTCTGCTCCTTCCATGTGGCATGATGCAGAATGGAGAGGGAGGGCAGGCACTACTAATGCTAGGAGGCTTCTGCCACTTATTTACTCTTGAGGCTGTGGGAGGAAACAAGCCGGATTTCCAGAAGAAAATGCCACTTAAGGCTGATCACCAAATTACAACAAGCAGTTATAAGAGCCAAGAGAGGAGATTATGGGATCACTGTTACCATCTGTAACACAGGAGATTTCAAGGATCCACTCGCAGTGGCTTTATTTTTATTTTCGAAGAAATAGCCATGTTAATGTGAAACATAAAAAGAAAAAATAGGGGATAGGAGAAGAATCTAGCAGCATTTTTAAGTCTCACTTACCTATTTTATTATGAGCTTTCATGGATAGCAATCCCTGCCCTGAGGCAAGGCATCTGAAATGGGTTGATGTCCATGAACACTCATGCTAAAATAGATCAGTCAATTCTATCCAGACTGCTCAGTTATAGCAGTTTGATACCACTTTACTGCTATGGCTCCCTCCTATTGAATCCTGGGATTTATAGCTTGGCAAAGTGCTGTAGCTCTATTTCAGAGGCAAAAACAGTGCTCAGTATTCCTTACCTATGAAACCCTATGAGGCTGCCAAAGCTCAACAGGCAATTTGAAGGCACATGCATTTTGCTATTATCCATGATTTCCTATTTGCTATTATCCATGATTTCCAGTATCCGTGGGAAGTCCAGGAACTGAACCCCTGTGAATATGAGGGAGGGGACAACATGCACTTATAGAATTCTATGCCAGAATTAGGAGAGTTGTTATTGTGGTAACTGTACTTCACCAAACTATAAATCCCAGGATTCCTTTGGATGGGGCCATGGCAGTTCAAGGGGTATAAAACTGCTTGATTGCACAGTGTGGATATAATCTTAGTCTTAAAGGGGCTGCTAGATTCCTCCCCTTAAAAAACTTTTCACTCTTTTCATTTTTATTGTCATTTCTTTTACAGAATGGCTTGGCAATGTACAGGTTTTTGGCTTTCACTATTGTCAGAACTGCAGATATTTTCCAGTTCTGCCCAGTCAAACTGTGTAGGCATGAAAGGTGATCCCTTACCATTTTACTTTACCATTACCCTTACTAATGAAGGGTTTTAGACAGATTTTTTTCCTTGCCCAGTCTGAAAACCCCTGGGGTTCCCTGGTGATCTCCCATCCAAGTACTTAAGAGGAATGACCCTGCTTAGCATTTGACATCAGATGAGCCCTGGTGTGTTCAGGGTTGTGTGGCATTCACGAACATTGCTTACTCTATAGTCAACCTATTTGGGGTGGTTGCCTAACCAAGGGTTACCTTGGTCAATATCCAATGATGAACTTCCTCTGGATCCTGCTGATTTAGCGACCCTCTCTTCCATCTGCAACTTGGCACACCAGCATTCCACCCTAGAGGACTGGGAAATGGTCTGGAGTAAGTTTGGCTCACCCCACAGAGCTTGCAAAGGGGAGAAGATGGGAAGAGAATCCCAAACCTGCTAGCACTGGATGCCAAATTGAAAACAAAATTGCACAGTTGGATGTTAAGCCCTGTTACAATGTGCTTGGTAGGAGATAATCCACCATTATGTTGTCCTAGTTTATCTTCCCCCCAAAAGAATATTCCACCAGTTCATCTTTTTTTTATTCCACAGAGACTGAAGATTATAGCATAAATCCACATGGAGTGGCTCAGAACGTTCAACAAATGTGTCATTGTGTGGTAGCGCATGCACTGCTCAGCCTCACCTGTCATGCTGTTTGCTACTGTTGAAGCCCAGAATTTTATTTATTTATTTATTTATTTATACCCTGCTCTTCAGCCACAAGGCTATCAGAGTGGCTTACAAATTGCTTTAAGCAATAGCAATTTACACATCTACACTGCATTAAACAGTTTGCAATGTGTGTTAGCTAATTGCCCCCACAAGCCGGGTACTCATTTTACCGACCTATGAAAGGATGGAAGGCTGAGTGAACCTTGGAGCGCTCTGGAATCGAACTTGCAATGTGGTGACTTGCAGTACTGGCACTTAACCACTGCACCACCAGGGCTCCTTGTTGTTACTTGAAGGTCTCCCTGCATTCATATGAACCTCCCTTGGTCCTAAAATTGGCCACAGAGGGCCAAACATGCGTACCCACTGGAAGGTCTATTAGGCTGGCAAGCAAAACACAGGACCTTTTCTGTGTTGGCCTCGTTCTTATGGGATGATTTATTTCTTGTTGTGTATGTGGCTCTCTCTATGATTATAAAGACCTGGCATGTCCTGGAAGGGTTTGGAAAAGTTACTATTTTGCACTACAAGCCCCCCCCCCCCCCAAACCCAGTGGCCATGCTGTCTGGAAGGGTTTCTGAGAACCGTAGTAGTTGCGGGTGGGGTGAGGGGGAGAAATCTTTCCATGCTCTGGTTCTAAGCTACTTTTAATTGACAGCAGGCCAGAATTGAGAACTTAGAAAGATTGCTTTTTAAGACTAGAGCTCTCAGAATTCTCTAGCCCATGCTGGCTGGGGGATTCTGGGAATCACAGTCCTTGACTTTTTCCAGTTCTGCTGTAGGCCCATTTTTTATGCTGTGATTCTTATCACCATGGCTATTTCAAATGTCTTATATTGTCCTAATTAACTATATTTTGCCTTTTAATTTCTTGCTTTGTGGGAGCTTTGCCTTGAAAGGCAGTCTAGAGATATTTTA
The DNA here is from genome assembly GCA_030847615.1 of Gambelia wislizenii. Taxonomy (NCBI): domain Eukaryota; kingdom Metazoa; phylum Chordata; class Lepidosauria; order Squamata; family Crotaphytidae; genus Gambelia; species Gambelia wislizenii. The sequence continues at coordinate 6,389,597 of JAUMIR010000012.1, forward strand.
AATCAGTGCATTTAATTAAATTAAGAAATAAAATACAGCAGGTTGGGGGATTAGGCCGTGATCATTTGGGATGCTTTCATTATCTGCCATACAGCATCATAGAGTATGTAAACTGTGTCCCATTCCTCCATCCCTCTTTACCCTTCTGTCCCACTTGGGAGAAGTTGCTGCTTGTTGCTGCTTTCTACCTCTCTTCCAATGGAGCTGTAAGGCGTCTGACTCATCTCTTGCTTCTTGCCTGATCCCATTTCTTTTGTGGTTAACAATTCTTGTAACTCACAAAAGCCTTGTCTGGAAATCTCTGTGGGCCAGGTCACCTTGGCTGCATTGCATGGATGACAGCATGGAGAACAAGCATGCCCAAGGGTTTTGTTAAGGTTTTGTTCTCCCTGTTTTGGGCTGAATCTTTTGCGGGTGCTTACAGACAAGACGTCCATTGAGCAATCAGTTACTCTGCCTCATTCACAGAATTTGACTTGCGGCCCAGGACTCTGGGAGACCAGGATTCAAATCCTTGCTCAGCCAGGGAAACCCACTAGGTGACTTTGGGCAAGTCACAGTCCCTCAGCCTTGGGTAAACCTCTTGCCAAGAAAACCCTTGGTCTCCATATGTCAGCGTCAGCTTAGAGGCACCTAACAACAACAATGAGACAAGAACTTGGAATGTTACTTTTTTGGACTGCAACTGCCAGAATCCCCAGGGCTGCCAAGAGTACCTTTGGGCCTCAATGAAGGTTTCCTCGGGTCCCCTAGGCTAAAATCTTTACTTGGAAATCTTCAAGTCACAGCTCAAGCTTGCTAGCTGTTATTCAGAATTATGTGTGCACTGAACATGAAACACATATTTTTGTAAAGAAATACACTAATTTATGATTACTGTATATTCTGTTCTTAACACATCATCATCATCATCATCATCATCATTTCTTACCTGCCTCTTCCCCATGGATCGAGGTGGGGAAAAACAGACGAATGAACATACAACAGCAGTTAAAAACATACTACATCAGTATAACACCAATTTAAAATTCATAGCTTAAAATTCACAATTTAAAAATCATCTGGATAGGCCTGCCAGAAGACACTGGCCTTTAATGCTGTTTTAAACAAAACTAGTTAAAACAAACCTAGTTAAATATGTTTTATTATATATTTATTATATGCTTTATTATATTTATTTATATCCTGCCTTTCCCCCAGTTTGGGACTAGAGGCAGCTTACAAAAGTTAAAACAAACCTAGTTTTAAAAAATTCACAACAAACGAAAGTTTGAAAGCAATCAAACCATCATAAAATTAAAACCTGTTAAAAACATAAACCATTAAACAAGAACAATAAATAAAAGTCCAGCACATTATACAGTACAAGGCTTTAAAAAACCAGTTCTCAAAGGCTTGCTGGAATAAAAAGGTTTTCACCAGTTTAAGGAGAGACTCCAGTCTTGCCTCTTTGGGAACAGAGGTCCAAAGCCTGGGAGCAACCACAAAGAAGGCCCTCTCCCCTGTTTCCAGCAGGTGTACCCATGAGGGTGGTGGGGACAGAAAATGGGGCCTCCTCAGATCTCAACATATGGGAAGGCTCAGAAAGGGAGATAAGGTCCTTCAGATAACCTGAACTTCATCCATATAGTGGTTGATAGGTCATATCCAGTAGTTTACTAACTGTCTTATTCAGCTACCAGTCTTTACATTTCATAGAATCATAGAGTTGGAAGAAACCTCAAGGGCCATCCAGTCCAACCCCCTGCCATGCAGGAAATCACAATCAAAGCATCCCTGACAGATGGCCATCCAGACTCTGTTTAAAAACCTCCAAAGATGGAGACTCCACCACACTCTGAGGCAGTGCATTCCACTGTTGAACAGCTTTTACCATCAGGCAGTTTTCCTAATGGAATTTCCTAATGTAGTTTGACTCCATTGCCCTAGTCTCTGGAGCAGCAGAAAACAAGCTTGCTCCATCCTCAAAATGACTTCCCTTCAAATATTTAAACATGGCCATCATGTCCCCTTTCGACCAGGGGACTTCCCCAGGCTAAACACACCCAGCTCCCTAAGCCACTCCTCATAGGGCATGGCTTCCAGACCTTCCACCCTTTTGGTGTCCCTCCTCTGGACATATCCCAGCTTGTCCATATCCTTCTGGAATTGTGGTGCCCAGAACTGGACACATTATTTCAGGTGAGGTCTGACTAAAGCACAATCTAGACACTAGACTCCTATTGATACAGCCTAGAATCGCATTGGCTTTTTAAGCTGCTGCATCACACTGCGGACTCGTGTTCAGCTTGTGGTCCACTAAGACTCCTAGATCCCTTTCATGTGTACTGCTGCCAAACCAGGTGTCACCCACCCTGTATCTGTGCATTTCATTTTTATTTTTACAGCTTGATCATTTAGTGCACTTCTGATCAATAATTCCTTATGTGGTTTGACTACATGGGAGTCTTGTTAGTCCACATTTGCCAGATCTTTGGGAGGGAGTTGAGTCTTGAGGGCTGCTTGAGCCTCCTTGCTGCTCCCCCCCCCAATGTTCTGGGGTCCATGGATTGAATGGTTCCAGTTTAGTGGGACCTAGCCATAGGATTTAGGCTGTAAAGCATTCCTCTTTGTGGCTGGGCTACCAGCAGGGGGGGAGGCCCTCGGGAAAGGATCCGTTTCAGCATTGGGAGAGAAGCTGATTAGTATGCTCCCTGTGCTCCTTTTGTTGGCTGCCCCCATCCGGTGGCCTCCTCCTGCTCCTCTCCTGGATAGCACACCAGTTCCCATCATTGTCCCAGTACCTCCCAAGCGGATGTGAACGTTCTGCTCTTCAGCCCAGGCTGGCTGCAGCAGCCATCCCAATTAAGAGCAGGCCGAGGCCATTGTCCCTGGCATTCCAGATCCATGTCAAGTAGCCCTCCCCACTTCTTCTCCTGACCCCCCTCCCCTCCTCACACCACCCTGAAAGGCTCTCAGACAAAGAAGCCTCAGTCTATGCTTTGTAAGGGACTTTCTGCCTGATTAACGGTAACATGGCGGCACTTTCAACCTGGCTGGAATTGGGAAGAAGAGAGAGAATTCCGGGGCTGGTATAAAGGATTCAGGACAAAGCCATTTGTGAGCCTCTTCCCATCACGATTGGCAGGCTTCATCCTTGCATTGAGTGGATTGGGATGACTCCTTGGGAACTGGCACAGATCCGTGGTCTGGTTTTGCTGTGTGGCATTTCTCCCTTTTGCTGTCGTCCCTTCCTCAAAGCTAATTAGGTAGCCGAGGGGAATTCCTGGCCTAGTCAAAGGGGCCGAGTGACTCATATCTTTTTCTTTCTTTAAAAAAGGGTCTTAGCCAAAGGATCCGTGGAAGCAAGTTGGAAATAATTTTGATTGTGGGATGCCTGGCCAGGGGAGTGAGCTGGGGTTTGAAAGTAGAGTTTGGGAAAGTAACTTTTTTGGGGGAGGACAATTCCCAGAATCTCCCAACCATGCTAGTCAGTTGTTGTAGTTCCCATTATTATTGTGATTTTTTTATCCAGTAATTTCTGGTTGCGTTCTTTCATTGCTGACCTTCCTTGTGATTAAGGATGCTGGTTAATATATGATTTATTGTAGCAGATACGTTTTCTTATTAGAATGTTTTGCAATAAACATTGTGCCACAGACAAATAACAAACTAACTGAAACTGAAACAAGTTTGCTGAACTCTGATTAGAACCATAGAATTACAGAATCTTAGGGCTGGAAATAACCACAGGGGGCATCTAGTCCAACCCCTTGCCATTGAGGAATATCCAACTAAATTGACTGGGATCCATTTCATAGGTGCTTTCGGCTGCACTGGGGGGACTCTGGGCCCTTTAATATTACACAGTTAAAGTAATGTTAAAGTTTTGCTGCCATGACAACTTCCTATAGATTCCTGGGATCTGCAATTTAGGGAGGGGTATTTGGGGAGTATTCTCTGCTAGAGAGCTCTAGTGCCTTGCCAAACCACAAACCCCAGGATTCCATAGGATGAAGTCCTATGGCAGTTAAAGTGGAATCACAGTGGTGCAGTTGTGAAGTGTGAAAGGGCCCTGTCTATTTCACACTAGACAATTACAGCACTAGTGCTCTTTGGCAGAGAATTCTAACTACTTCGTGAAATAACAAATCCCAGGATTCCATAGGATGGAGCCAAGACAATTATTTGTTGTTGCAGTTATGTGCCTTGAAGTCATTTCCAACTAATGGTGACTCTAAGGTGAACCTATCACAGGGTTTTCTTGGCAAGATTTGTTCAGGGGAGGTTTGCCATTGCTTTCCACTGAGGCTGAGAGAGTGTGACCTGCCCAAGGTCACCCCGTGAGTTTCCATAGCCAAGCAGGGATTCTAACCCTGATCACCCAGAGTCCTAGTCTAACACTCAAAGCAATACACCATACACTACTGCATACAATTTTCTTGGCAAGATTTCTTCACAGCAGGTTTGCCATTGCCTTCCTCTAAGGCTGAGAGTGTGTGACTAAGGACTTTTTCGGACGACAGTTTACAACGCTAGCAGCCTCGGCCCCGTTGCGAGGCTGCAGCACTGCAGAGCGTCCCTTTCGGATGACGCTCTGCCCTGCTGTCCCTCTTGCGGTACTGTTGCGTAACCGCGGGGATGCAGCAGCGTTATATTTGGCATTTTTCTACTCACGAAAGTTGATCGTGATTAGAAAAGTGCCAAATATAACGCTGCTGCGTCCCCGTGGTTACGCAACAGTACCGCAAGAGGGACAGCAGGGCAGAGCGTCATCCGAAAGGGACGCTCTGCAGCGCTGCAGCCTCGCAACGGGGACGAGGCTGCTAGCGTTGTAAACTGTCGTCTGAAAAAGTCCTAAGGCTGAGAGAGTGACCAAGTTGAGTTTCCATGGCTGACCATGGCTGATTTGAACTGGAGCCTTCTGAAGCCATAGTCCAGTGCTCAAATCACTGTTTCCGCTGGCTCAGTTATTATGTACCTTGAATCCAACTCCAACTGGTGTTTTCTTGGCAAGATTTATATAGTGGAGGTTTGCCATGGTCTTTCTCCAAGGCTGACAGTGGGTGACCTGCCCAAGGTCATGCAGTGGGTTTCCATGACCAAGGGGGGATTTGAACCCTGGTCTCCCAGAATCCTTGTCTCAAACCATTATACTACACTGGGTCTCTAAGAAGTATCAAAGTGCCATAAATCTGCAATGTGAAAGATACTTAGCAACTTGCCTACACAGGAAGGTATAAAAACCCCACAAGCTGTCTGTACGTATTTAGCTCTGATATGGCCCTAAGGCATGTCAGGAGATGCTGGGTGTTTCATCACATTGCCAGTAACTTGTTTGTGGGCAGTCAGTCACAGGTCTCCTGTTCCTCGGATAATGAAAGAAGAGAAAATGATGTCATATATAGTGCTTTTCAGCTCTTCATGATCAAAACACATATGCTTTTGGGCTGTGTGTGTAAAAATCCCACTCTTCCATCTAACGTTTAAAAGCATTGGGGGCCCCACGCACCATTGTCTCTGATCACTCTAACATGGAGGCAAGAAGATCACAAAGACTTCTGCAAAGCTGCTAAAAGGCTAACAACCTTAAGAATATTGGACTACTGTACTTTGGACATACCGTGAGATGACATGACTCATTCAAAAAGACGATGCTGGGGAAAGGAGAAAGCAATAAGACAAGATGAAGATGGCAGTAAAGGTAGATTGATACAGTTAAGGAAGCCACAGCTGCCCCTAAGATTGCAAAAGTTGAGCAGGGCTGTTGATAACTGGTGCATTTGGAGGTCTGCCATTCATAAGGCCACTATATTATTTGATGGCAAATAATAACAACCACCCTAGGAGTTGCCCCCTGTGTGCCTGGTCACCCTGTCCAACCTCAGGGCTTTTTGCAGCTTGCATAAAAAGGACTTTTTGCATCCTTTTTATGGGAAGATTTGTGTTTCCTTAGTTGTCCACGTCTGGACTTCTAGGCACTAGCAAAATAGCTCTGGGCCTCCTCCATGGCAGCTGCGACATAATTAACATGACCAGAGATTGAAGCAAATCCTCCTGGACCGCAGTATTTTTTCTCCAGCTAGTCAGTCATATGATACAGAGCAGAGGGATTCCAGAAAGGCAGCCACCTGCAAAGATCTACTGTTAGGGCAAAGCCCTGTCTGCCCTTCTGTTACAGAAGGAGTTTTAAGCAAAAGCAGATTGCTTTGTAATACCCTTGGCTGTCTCTGGCTTTTCTTCGCAAACGAAGATTCAGGAAGGACTCATCCCGCGCTTTCTGCAAGCGCGCTGATGACTAAAAAGGCCAATCCGAGATAAACAAGTCCGGTTGCAAAAAGTGCAGCAGAAGGTCTCCTTGGGTGATGTTTTTGGGTTGTGATTCTTTCTGCGTTGTTGTTTCTCTTCAAGACTTGTTCGTCGTGAGTTCTCAAATAAGGCTGCAGCATTGTGGATAATGCGTCTCCAAGCCTCCCGATGTGAGGCCAGGGCAGACCACCGTTGGTGATCAATCTGGCCAAGCCTGAGATGTTGTTTCAGGGAGTCCTTGTATCGCTTTTTTGGAGCGCCCCTCCCACGCTGACCCGTGGCGAGTTCACCGTAGAGTAGTATTTTTGGGAGGCGATGGTCCTCCATCCTAGAAACGTGCCCTGCCCAGCGCAGCTGTGTTCTCAATATCATGGCCTCAATGCTGGTGATCCCTGCTTGTTCAAGGACAGCAACATTCGTCACATAGTCAGTCCAGTGTATATTTAGGATTGTGCGTAGACAGCGCTGATGAAAGCGCTCGAGGAGTCGTAGTTGGTGGCGATAGGTGACCCATGTTTCAGATCCATAAAGGAGGATAGACAGTACGATGGCTCTATACACACTGATTTTTGTGCTTTGCTTCAGGTGTTTATTGCTCCAGACTCTTTTGTGAAGTCTTCCAAATGCACTATATGATCTCTTTGTCAATCTTGGCATCTGAGGAGATGATGCTTCCCAGGTAGGTGAACTGCTGAACCGACTTAAGCACAGAATTGCCGACGGCAATGTGGGGATGGTGGTGTTTGTCCTGTGGTGCAGGCTGGTAAAGAACTTCTGTTTTCTTCAGGTTGACTTCTAGCCCAAACAGCTCTGCAGCTGTTGCGAAGCAGGACGTTAGGCGCTGCAGAGCTGCTTCTGTGTGGGCAACAAGGGCAGCATCATCGGCGAAGAGCAGCTCACGGACTAGATAGTTTAGAGTCTTAGTGTGAGCCCTCAGACGGCTTAAGTTAAACAAGCTACCATCAGTACGGTAGCGTATATAGATGCCGTCGTCTTCTTCAAGCTCTGCCATAGCCCTTTGGAGCATCGTGCTAAAGAAGATTGTAAATAAAGTTGGTGCAAGAACACAACCTTGCTTCACTCCATTAGTTATTAGAAAGGGCTCAAATTAAGGTAGCTACCTTTGAAGAGTGGAGCATGTTTCCAAAAACACTGTTTTTCCAGGGACAGTCCATATTTTTTCTTTGCTGTGCCTGGAAAAATAGTGCTTTCAGAGGCATGCTCCATGCTCTTTAGGTACAGCCAATTAGAACACAATATTTGGGAATGCAATTTGGGAATGCTAGGAATATTTCATAGGGATGGGGAGACAGAATTCTTATCCAGTTGTCAATGACTTCATTTTATCCAGTTTAACCTCCCCATGAAATTAATTTCTAGCACTGCAGACAGTAAGACATTGAAAATCATTGGTACCAAAAAGTCTCCTACTTGCTGTGTGAGCATTTCCTTGGTCACCTTGCTGGCTCCTTTTCTTTGGATTCCTAAACTCTGTTTCTCAATGCTCCACTGAAGTCTTGAGTTACTGCAATGCTAGAAATTCAGGGACTGCAGGGAAATTTCAATCGGGGGCAGAATTCTTGTATGGATGGGGTGGGGGCAATGCCCTCATTTTTTTCCAACTATAGCTACATCCCTGGATACTTTTGTCTTTGTAGGATGTTATACCAAAATGTTGCTGTGATTTGCCAGAGCTGTTATTTTTCAGGACCTAATTCCCCTCCCTAGGAGCAAAGTTGGTTCCAAAGTTTACACCCTTGCCCCCAACAGCTTGCAAAAGGAATCAGGGATGAGCTCCTATGTCAATAAGCCTCCTATGGATTTATCAGTGGGGATTCACAGAAAGCTGTGATGTGTGGTGATGACTACCTTAATTACCTACAATCCCCCTATAGAGTGTGGCTCCAGAGCATTGTGGGAAATTTGATATGGTGGCTCCCGGTGGGGCTATTGAAGAGTTAAGGCAGAAATGTTGGCTAGAGGAACAGATTTGGGAAATAGAGTGATAGTTATGAGTCTTGAAGAGTAGCAAAGTACTCAGACCAAAGTCTGAGGGTGGCACTGGAAGTTCTGATCTGGGGGTGCACCAACAGAGAGAGTGGCCGGGTCTCGTCCACAATAGGACACTTTGCTATTGTTTGTGGTTAATATTTATACCCTGCTTCATATTCTGAAGCTAATTTTGGCTAGAACAAAGCTTAGATGGGTTTCTCACTGAATAAACAAAGGAAACTGAAACTTAGCTTATTGCTTTGAATGGCTGGGAGGTAGGAATTGATCAGTTTATGACAACCTCACATTGGAGGACAGGAGGGGGGTTCCAAGGAATATTTTCTGGGAATCTGGGTTTTGTAGTCACTTGATTGTTTAGTATGTTGAAGGGCCCAAGAAGAAATTAGCATATAGCCGCTTCATGGTTTTGCTAAGGCCATCTGCTTAATCCTAGTTTGGGTATGCTTGCTAAAACATTTCCATGGCACCTTCCATCTGACCTCATTTTGGATCACCCTGCTCTACTTGACCCTTTCTAAGTATCCAATGCTTCCAATTATGAGATATTATAGGAAGGGGGTAGTAGGGCATGCTAAGACCACAATGCCTCAAGAGTGAGCCAAGGTGGCTAGTTAAAATGGGAGCTTTCAGAGTCAGCAGCCCAGAGTCAGTTTTATCCAGAGTTTGGGAATGTTACTTTTTTTCATGATGACTTCCAGAGCCCTCCAAGGTGGCATGCTGGCTGATGGATTCTGGGAGCCATAGTCCAAACATTTACCTTTGCCGAACATGCTAACTGTGGGATTCTGAAAGTCGTAATTCAAAAAAGTAACCTTTCTCTGTATGATTTTGGGGAGCTGTAGCCCTCAAAAGTAACTTTTCCAAGCTCTGGTTTCAGCTGTGAAGCTGTGGCCACAGCCACTTTTGAAGAAACCTGGATGCTGATGTTGGCTCTGCCTGGGTGTATTAGGTCACACACGGGAATATAAGAACCTGTTTTATATTGAATCAGACCCTTGGTTCATCTAGCCCTGTACTGACTGGCAGAAACTCTCCAGGACTTTCTTAGAAGAGGTTTTCCTAGTTTGACCTGGAGATGCCAGAACTTGAACCTGGGACTGTCTGTCTTGCAAAGCATGTCCTGTACCACTGAGCTATAGCCTCTCCCCATCTAAGGGAAGACTGAAAGATGTTGTTTGACTCTAGCACACCCAAACAAAATGGAGGTGCATGAAGCTAAAAGTTCATAGCCTTGCAGATCTGACCTTTCTCTCTCTCTTACACACACACACACACACACACACACTGCAACTCATGAACCAAATTTGCCACGGCTAGTAACATATTATGGGACAATAATGTTTTTCTAGCACATGTTGAACCCAAATAATAAATGCTCACTTGGCTTTTCCATTGACATCTGTCCCTCCCTGACAGCGCCCCTGGATTCAGTGGAACTTCTATACAGGAAAAAAATATTTTCTTCTTGCAGAGTGAAGCCAATTGAGTCTAATTTCAGTGATCATCTTGTTCTTTTTGCACCTGGAATATGCACTCGCGTATGCACGCACACAAACACACAGAGCAATAATGGCCCCTATTGTGGATTCTGGCCTCCCAAGAGAGGTCGCCTCCCTACATCTCTGTGTTTTGCTTTCTTCCTACCTGGCCTCTGTGGTGTCCCAAAGGAAGGACAGCATTAACCGTACCCTTCCCCTGGAAGCTTGTTTACTGGCAGATGAGAGTCGTTTTCCAGATGTGTCAGGAGAGGGCGGGGATAGAGAAACAGCCCAATGTAGAGAGAGCGGAGGCCTTGAAAAACAATCCCGTGAAGACAGCTTATGTCAGTAAAGCAGCTGGCCCTATCGAGCAAGCCTTGGACCAGCTCCCAGCCCAGGCCAGACTTTCATTTGTCCTGGAATAAATTACTCATAGAGTCTGGCTGTCACACATCAGGCACCTGTATGACAGAATACATGTGAAAGTCTGCCTGTCTCTTTTCTCAGGTAGTAAAATGCCTGTCAATGGGGATCACTTGGCCATGATAGTATTTCATGAGCTGCTAAGCTCCTGATTACATACTCTCCAACTGTCCCAGTTTGGCAGGGACAGTCCCAATTAATTCTCTGTCATCCCATTTTTTCAGCTGATTTGAAAATGTCCCGGTTTCTATTTCTTCCTCCCACTTTTCCCTTTTGTCCTCAGCTTCCTTCAGTTGCTGCAACCTGAATTCAAAGTACAAAAGCAGTTTGCATTCAGTTTAACTCAGCAGGGGGAGAGTGGAGAGGAGGGGCTGGAATTTGCCCTTCTCTGTAAACTCAGGCAAAAACAAATTGCTCCAACCTCTATAAGCTTATGTGTTCTTCCTCATTAATAACTTTTGCCCATCTTAGCCACACTCTGATGTTGCTTGGCCACATGCACTCCAGTTTTCATTTATGAAATGTTTGAGAGTATGTGAGTAGGCTACTGCAATGCAGCAGCTAGTACAATATTCAGCAGCTAAGCTGCTGACAGGAACCTCTTAAAGAAACTATAGGACATGGTTTTACAAGAACTGTACTGCCTGCTGTATAGCTCCAGAGAAATCAAGGTGCTGGTCATGATACTTAAAGCCCTGGGCACTGGATTTTTGAATGAGTGCCTCTCCACATACATGCCTGGCTGAGCAGTGAGGTCTGCTAAGCAGGCCCTCCCCTAAGTCTCACCAGTGGGAGCAATACACTGTGTGAAGACATGGGAGAGGGCCTTCTCAGCTGTGGTTTTAGTACTGCTTTGGAATTTATGACATCAGCTCTATGGCGGGAAGCCTGAAAAATATCCTGGCTGAGATCCTACATCATGTTTGCATACTGTAAATCTACACTCAGATAGTTCCATGGTGGGTTGTGCTACACCATTCTTCTGCTGAGTACCAACATTGTGGTACCGGTTGTATATCTGTCCGTGCCTGCAGATGGGGAATGCACAATAGTTATGCATCATCCAAGAATGTACATCTACATAGCTGGAATCCTGTTAGTTTGTCACAAATAGAGAATCAACATGTTGTTAACTGCCACCAAGTCAACTTCTACTTATAGTGACCTTTTGCTTGAGACCTCCAGGTCACCTTGTTATCAACAGCTTGTCTCAGATCTTGCAAACTCAGGGCTGTGGCTTCCCTGGCTGTATCTATCCACCTGTAATGTGGTCTTCCTATTTTCCTACTGCCTTCTACCTTACCAAGCATGATTGCCTTTCCTAATGAGTCATACCTTCTCATGATATGTCCAAAGTCCAACAGTCTCAGTTTAGTCATCTTGGCTTCTAGGGAATGTTCAAACTTGATTCGCTTTCAAACGCATTCATATGTCTTTTTGGTTGTCCACAGTATCTGTACAACCCGTTTCCACATTTCCACCCCCCCCCATATTTAGAGACATAGCCTGTATCAGCACACAAAGGGATTTTGTAGTGCCTTTGAAACTGAGAGAAAGAAGTTTATAGCATAAGCTTTCATAGATTTAGCCTACATCAGATGCACGGAGTGAAGCACCTATGGACAGGCATTTATACCAATGGATGGGCATTGTGTGTGTGTTCAAATAGTAATAGTCATGCAAAACCTATGAGTATGGTCATGGGGCTGCAAAGTTCAATTCCAAGATAGTCATCAGGGGACAAATGTTGGACACAGGATCTATATAAGCACACAATGAGTAGTTAGCCATATAAATAGTGGAGAAAATCTTGGTCTTGAGAGCCAATCTATGATTGGGTTGTCAACTTGTGTCATAGTATGTGTAGTGTGCCAGGAAGCCATTGTCTATGTTCAAACCACTATCAATGGACTGGAGTTGGTGGATGTACCTAATTCAGCTGTTTTTCTATCCAATATTCCTTTGATTTTTTTGTTCAAGGATGGGCATTTGGAGGTCTGAGATGGAATGTCCAGGAAGGTTGAGGTGTTTGAGTATTTCCATTTTGAATGTCTACTTAATGTCCGGTTATCCTGTCCAGTCTACTTCATCAGATGCATGGAATGAAGGATTATTCTAATGCCCAATTTATATCCATTTAACCAGCATGGTGTAATGTCAGATTAGAACTCTGGAAGACCAGGGTTTGAATCCCTGCTGTGTTGTAGAAACCCATTGGGTGATCTTGGGAAAATCACACTCTCTCAGCCTCAGGAGAACACAATGGCAAACCTCCTTTGAACAAATCCTGCCAAGAAAACCTATGACAGCTTCGCCTTAGGGTCACCATATGTTGGAAATGACTTGAAGGTGCAAACAACAAAAACAACTGCTGATGTAGATACTAGCCTGTTTGCCCCGTGTAGAGGGCTGCGGGGCACTGTTGACAAAGGATGGCATATATTACATTAGAGGATGTGCAAGTGAAAGTACCACTAACATTGTGGGTGATGCTATTAGGTCCTGTGATTATATTGCCTGAGTAGAAGTGAGAGTAGAGTTGGTATGTAAATTTGTGACAAGGTCTTGTTTGTGTTCCCCCTTCCACGTTATGTGTCCAACTGTAGCTGTTTGAGATGGGGGGCTATCTATAGGCGAGTAAAGGCCTGCCACCAAGAGCCCTTGACAGGGTACCACTATTATAACATCGCCCACAATATTAGGGGTACTTTTATTTGCTCATCCCCACACTCACTGTCCATCCTTTGGTATAAACATCTGTCCACAAGTGCTTTGCTCCACCCATCCAGTGAAGCAGAGTGAATCTATGAAAGCTGACGCTACAGACGTCTTTCTTTTGGCTAGTTTCAAAGATGCCCCAAGATCCCTTTGTAATTTGATTTTTTATTATTGTTCTGTTTTATTGTTTGAATGGTTACAGGCACCCTGGGAACTTACACTGAAGGGGAGGTGGGTGGCGGCGGCTCATGAATTCTTCAAATAAATAAATAAATGGGGAAATAAAATGAGCCCAGACTCAATTTACATCTGCCTGAAAAGCCCTGGGCTGGCATCCCACCCCACTTGAAGGGCTTTCTCCTTGTTCTTGCCCTCCTTTGATGCCATGAATGGCAGGACTGTGTCCAAAACATGCCAGGTTATAAGGTGGGAATCCTAAACTGTGTAAAGCTACCAATGTTGGCCTGGCGCAGCCTATTGAGAAAGGAGGGAGAGGAGAAGCATTTTGCCTTTGGCAGAGGTTTTGTTCAGTGTGGAATCTCTTTCTCTATTGTGCCTTAACATCCTGGCCTTTCGATTCCCACAGCCCCTGGGACAATAGAGACACAACAGGTTTCTCTAGGGAGAAAACCTAATCTGAGAGATACTGAGCTTTTCTGAAAAGCTCTTCCTCAAAAAATAGAAAAAGACAAGAAAAATAAAAGGGCCCAGTGAAACCTCCCTGTTTTGGGTGCTTGTCTTATTTTATTTGGTTCCCCTGAATCAGCTGACACTTGATACGTTCGCTTTAGGTATTATTGCTAGCATTGTCTATCTTCTGAATGTGACCCTTGTTTCCAAAGAGAGGGCATTGGGAGGGAGAGCCATGGAGGACAGAGGTGTGCTGGTTTTTCTCCCTTCAGAGATGCCAAGCTTGCTTTGTCCCTCATCTCAGCCTGAAAAGGAGACTCAAAAGGAGAGTGTAAAAGAGCAGCACAGAACAGAAAGAGAACAAGAGCAAGAGAATGCTTTTGGTTGTTGTGAACCTTGGTGGAAAAACTGGGTCACATCTATAGAGTGACAGGGGGAATCAGCAGCATCTAAGATGTCAATGAAGCTTACAGCCCTACTAGCAATGGAGAAGTCACTGATGTTATATGGGAAATCACTCAGTCCTTACTAAGTGTTACTCAAACACTCTCTGAGCATATCTTATGTTTACCGGTAATTTGTTGCTGTTCCCCACCACAATCCATAGGGAGAGGTGGGGAAGAAAGAAATATTATTGGCCAAGATCCTGCATCATATGATGCATAACTTTACGATGATGGAGCTACATTGCTGAGATAATGCGCAAACATGGTAGTGAATTGCAATGATGCACAATGGGGCACTGTGCAAGATGTCCTGTTGCACAATGAGAGCTCCCATTGTACAATGTGTCCTCATGCACAACAGGTCCTGTTGCATACCTTACAACTGTCCTATTTTGGCAGGGACACATCTGAACGTGGGTCTGTTGTCCCACATTCCCAGCTTCACTTAAAATGTCCCAGTTTCTCTCTGGTCCTTCCACTTTCCCCTTTGTCCTCAGTTTACTTCCATTGCTGCAAACTCAATGCAAAGTGTAAATGAATTTTGCCCTCCATTAACTCAGCAAGGGGCGGGGAGAGGAGGAGAGGACAAGAATCTTTCCCAATAGACTCGGGTAAAAGCAAAGTGTTGCAGGCTGTCCTAGCTTGTGCATTCTTCCTCATGAATAACTTCTGCCAGCTTCACCACACTCTGAGGTTACTTGGCCATATGTGTTTTAGTTTCCATCTGTGAAATGTTAGAGGAAAGGTATGCTGTTGTGCATCGGTACAACAATTGTGCAATGGCCATGCTGCTGGTGCCATTTGTACAATGGTCCCATAGATGTAAGTACAATTCTGGTCACCTACTGAGAATATGAGCATTGTGCAACATCTCTATTTACCATGCTCATAAGTCACTTTATAATGACATATGTACCTAACAAGATGTCAGCCTCTCCTCCTCCTGTTGTTGTTGTGTTGTTGTTGGTTGTGGTAGTGGTATTCATTCAGGCTTCATGCACTGCTAGTGACATAACAGGCTTATTAATCAGGGTTGTATATAGCTCTGTGGCAGGGCTCTTAACACAGGCCTGAAGCAGAGCTCCTCTTATTCACAAGTGACAGAGTGGGTAGTGCAGATGCAGGTGTGCACTTAAGGGGACATTGCACAGTTACTTACCATGTCTGACTGGGATGTAATTTTGATTTTGCAGCCCAAGAGCAGGATAGCTGTGATATAGAAGAGATATAGAAGCAATGCAGGTGGCACAACTTTAAAGAAATACAGTTGTCTGTCTGTATCCACAGATTTGGTATCAATGGATTTATGTATTCACGGCTTGAAAATATTCTTTAAAAAATAATAAGCCAAAAAGCAAATGTTGATTTTGCCATCTTATATAAAGGACACCATTTTGCTGTGCCATGGCATATAGAATCATAGAATCATAGAATTGCAGAGTTGGAAGAGACCACGAGGGCCATCCAGTCCAACACCCCTGCCATGCAGGAAATCACGATCAAAGCATCCCCAACAGATGGCCATCCAGCCTCTGTTTAAAGACCTCCAAGGAAGGAGACCCCACCACGCTCTGAGGGAGTGTGTTCCACTGCCAAACACCTCTTACTGTCAAAAAGTTCCTCCTAATGTTGAGGTGGAATCTCTGTTCCTGGAGCTTGCACCCATTGCTCCGTGTTCCAGTCTCTGGAGCAGCAGAAAACAAGCCTGCTCCATCCTCAGCGTGACATCCCTTCAAATACTTAAACAGGGCTATCATATCACCTCTTAACCGTCTTTTTTCCAGGCTAAACATACCCAGCTCCCTAAGTCTCTCCTCATAAGGCATCGTTTCCAGACCTTTCACCATTTTAGTTGCCCTTCTCTGGACACGCTCCAATTTATCAATATCCTTTTTGAATTGTGGTGCCCAGAACTGGACACAGTATTCTAAGTGAGGTCTGACCAAGGCAGAATAGAGTGGCACTATTACTTCCCTTGATCTAGACACTATACTTCTATTGATACAGCCCAAAATCGCATTGGCCTTTTTAGCTGCCGCATTGCACTGTTGGCTCATGTTCAACTTGTGGTCTACTAGGACTCCTAGATCCCTTTCGCACGTGGTCTCATTCAGCCAGGTCTCTCCCATCCTATATTTATGCATTTCATTTTTCCGCCCTAAATGCAGTACCTTACATTTCTCCGTATTGAATGGGACTTGAGTTATTCATGGATTTTGGTATCCATGGAAGGTCCTGGAACCAAACCCCAGCAGATACCAAGGGCCCACTGTAATTACATTTTTACCCTGCTTCATTGCTTTTGAAATAATTGCTTTTCCATGAGGCTGAAACACAGTTGTTCTTTAACTGGTCTTGACTTCCCCACCAAAGATTCAGGACTTTATCAGACAGCCAAAATATGGCATCATAATGGTGCCACATAACCATGAAAGGGCGCACATATCAGATGACAGCGCCCTTTCGTGGTTATGCCCTGTCAAAATCCTGTTGCTTTTAATGGAAAGCTTAAGCCGTCAACAAATCCTGCTGCCACTTTTGTGCCAGCATTGCTAGCATACAACACCTCTGGCCATTTAACTCTCATCACTGTAGTGAGAATGTCCAGTCCAGCGCAAACACTTCCGGGTAAGAGTGGGACATCCAGGTAAGTTTCACTGTTATTATGACCCCCTCCCCCAGGTTACTTGGGACTTTTAAAGTGTGCATAGGTACTTGATATTACTTTTTATGTGTTTATTTTGTTTTTATTTTTAAATTTTCTGCGCGATGAAGTCTCGCAGGATTTTGCTCAAGAAAGTGAATGGTGCTCTGTTCATTTCCTCTTTATTGCTGGGAGCCTTTGCCAGGAGAAGAAGGTGAGTGCAGGGGGAGTATTCATTTGCCGGCATAGAAATGGTTTTTTCTATGCTGGCAAAAGAACTTCTTAAATTGGGTCATCTGATAAAGTCCTAAATTTCAAAAAGGGGATTTATTTTTGTTATTAATTGCCATCAAGTTGGCATCAGCTTATGGTAACCCTATGATAATTACCTTGCTATTAACAGCCCTGTTCAGATCAGGCAAACTCTGGGCAACCCTGCCTTCCTTGGCTGAATCTATCCCTCTGTAATGTGGTCTTCTTCTAGTCCTTCTACCTCCCACCATCACCGTCTCCCTCCTGGCCTATACTGGGGTCAGTCTTGCTTCCGCTGGTCCTTCTAATCCATCCATGCTGTTCGTTTATTTCTCTCCTGTCTCCCCAAGGAGACCCATGAGCCACTCTCCCATTTGTTTTCCTTTTCAACTGGAGGCTTTGCAGATATTAAAATATAATCCAGGAAGAATTTGCTTTGTGAAGGATTATTTGGTGAAGCAGGAGGTCATCTGGGGGCTGATGGCGGGGAGCAAGGAATGGTTTTAATTTCCCCCTCTGTTCCCTTTGGGTTCCATGCTTATGCTTCCCCAGAAACAATAGCAGCTGGGGTGGGAACAAAGTTGGAGACTTCAAAATATTCCCAGCATTACAGGAGCCTGTGATCAAACACATTCTGGGTTTGAAACAGTAACACAAGACAGGGGTGTCTTGGGGTTCAAGGACAAGAAGGGTAAAATAGTTGCTTTGGGTGTGGGCCTGGAGAAAAAACGTGTAGTGAACTGATGGTTTATAGGAGTAATCTAGAGTTCCAGACCTGTAACTGATCTGTATTGTAGCCTTACTGTTAACCTTTGCAAATGCCACCTCAGTCCACCTGAAGAGCCAGCCACCAGATAAGGCAAAGGAGGCCCATTCAGCTTCTAATCAAGGTGCAAGGAGGACCATGTTTACATGTCCCACCCACCAGTGAACAAAACTGTGACAATGGCTTGTGACAGGGGCCTTGATTTTGGTGGCTGCAGCTTTGTTGCTGGTGGGATAGAGGTGGAAACAATCTTCCTCCTTGTGCCCTGGTTGCCAGCTGAACAGACCTCCTTTGCCTATCATGCTCTTAAAATGGGTTGTGGGGAATCAAGCCAGGAGATGCTACTTAGTTTTTGTCTCCTTAACTAAGTAGCCAATCTAGGATTCTGGTGGTGGTCTGGTGTAGTGGTTAGAGTGTCAAACTCAGGGTGCTTCCAGATAAGGCTTTTATTGCACAATTAAGCAGGCTGCTGGTAGTGACTCTTTCAGCAGGAAAGGTTATAATTTGCCATCCGTCCTTCTATGATGCCTGAAGCAAGGGTCTCAGTCTGCCTTGGGAAGAGAGCCAGTTCTAGGCTAAAGGACCATGACCTCATGACTGGGAGTTTAGGAGGAACTGAGCTATCCAGAATGTGTCAAGAAGAGGGCAACCAAAATGGTGGGACGTCGGGAAGCTATGCCTTATGAGGAATGGCTTTGGGAGCTGGGTATGTTTAGCTTGGAGAAGAGAAGGTTGAGAGGTGACATGATAGCCATGTTTAAATATTTGAAAAGATGTCATACTGAGGATGGAGCAAGCTTGTTTTCTGCTGCTCCAGAAACTAGGACATGGAGCAATGGACTCAAACTATAGGAAAAGATATTCCACCTAAACATTAGGAAGAAATTCCTGACAGTAAGAGCTGTTCGGCAGTGGAATGTGCTATCTCTGAGTGTGGTGGAGTCTCCTTCTTTGGAGGTTTTTGAACAGAGACTGGATGGGCATCTGTTGGGAATGCTTTGGTTGTGTTTTCCTGCATAGCAGGGGGTTGGACTAGATGGCCTTTGTGGTTTCTTCCAACTCTATGAGTCTATAATTCTACCCTGCTGGTCTCTGAAAGCCAGAACCAAAAAAATCCACCCCCCCCCAAAAAAAAAACCCTGGAACATTCCTTCTCCCTGCAAAGGACATAACATATGTTTTGTTGTTTTGGCTTGGCCCTGGTTTTGACCCAAAATGAAAAATGGGCCTTACAAAGAATCTCCTATCTTGATTGGGTGTTTCAGACATAATTAAACAGCAAGTTAACCCCGTTTTTGTCACTTTGATTTACCCTTGACAAGTTACCCTTTCTGACAGAGAGCTTGGCAAACATAAATTTGTCCCATTTGTTGTCATAACCAGCTTCTGCTAAATTGATCTATAACAGGGACCTCGTGTCCACTTGGCCTAAAGACTTTTTCTAAATCAATATTTTATTTCCCTGGGCTTTTGCTTATCTGAGTTTTTTTTTTTTTTAACGATTTCCTTTCCTACACTGATTTGCTACTATTGCTTTTGGCACTTTGCTGTTGGATTATTAATTGCTGCTGGGTTATTCACTTGATAGTTCCATAGGCTTGTCATGGTTGGTGTCATCTGAGATCCATTCTCAGATGCCTCAAATTATGAGTTGCCTCAAATTATGAAATGGCAGAGTAGAAACATTTTTTTTACTATATGTCTAGATAAATAACAGGGGTATATCATTCTTGGCCAGAATCCTTGCTTGGAAGCTTTGAGGCAGTGGGTGTCACATGAACAATGCTGCTGTATTATTAGATGAATTCCCCTACTAGTCTCCTACCTAGAAAAGAATTGAAGAAGCCCTCCACTGCTCAGACTATTCTATCTAGTCCACCACAGACAACGAAGAAACCATGAGAAGCCCACCAGCAGGCTGTGTGTGCAAATGTACCCTCTGGCTCACATTCCCCCTGGATTCTGGTGCCTTCTCTGTCAGTAGAGTGATGAACCGGGGTTTTCAGACTAACATATTGTACACATGAAGATCTATTCCTGGATGCTGTCCCTTTGTCACACTCTGGGGTTACCAAGAAAAAAGACTAGTCATCATTTCTGTACCATGCATAATGATAACGATGTAGAAAAGAATAGAATAGAATCTTTATTACGGTCATAGACTGGCACAGATAATGATGTATGTTTTAACCTGGTTTTAATTTTTTGTATGGTTTAATCTTGTTTTAACTTTTGCATCTTGTGCAGGTGCAGGTTTAATGCTGTCATTTTAATTGTAAGCTGCTTTGAGTCCTGATCTGGGGAAAAGGTGGGGTAGAAATAATAATAATAATAATAATAATAATAATACAGTTGTCCCTTCATATTCGCTGGGGTTTGGTTCCAGGATCCCCCTGTGGATACCAAAATCTGTGAATACTCGTGCCATTATATGCAATGGCATAGCAAAATGGTGGCCCTGATATAAGATGGCAAAATCAAGGTATGCTTTTTAGATTATTATTTTGTAAAGAATATTTTCAAGCCATGAATACTTAAATCCATGGATATGGAAGGACAACTGTAATAATAATAATAATAATAATAATAATAATAAATCAGACCTGTCATCATCCCTGAGTCCCCCAGCAAGTCAACTAAAATTTTGGAAGAGCCTGTTCTAACCATAGAATCAGCATCGTAGCGTTGGAAGGGGCCCCATAAGCCCTGCAGGAGTTCCAGTGCAGGAACTCTAGCTAGAGCATCCCCAGCAGAGAGCTCTCCAGCGTCTTTTGGGAAACCTCCAGAGATGGACCCCACCACTTCTCTAGGCAAAGGGTTCCATTGCCAAACTGCTTTTATCATCAAGAAGTTCTGTCCGATGTTCAGTGGAAACCTACCCTCCTCCTGTAACTTAAAAACCATTAGATCTTGTGTTGCCCTCTGAGGTAGCAGAAAACAGGATGCTGCCTCCTCCTCCCTGTGATAGCCCTTGAGGTATTTAAAAAGTGTGATCATGTCACCCCTCTGTCTTCTCTTCACCTTGTTGAACATACCCAATTCCCTCAACCTTTCCTCATATGTTTTGTTCGCCATACCTCTTTCTCATCCTTGTTGCCCTTTTCTGAACCCACTCCAACTTATCTGTATCCTTCTTAAAATGAAGCACCCAGAGTTGAACACAGAACTGCAGATAAGGCTTGACTAGCATAGAATACAGTGGGATTACTTTTTTCTTCTTCTCCATCATTATTTGTTTTTCTAATCAGGCTCTGGTAAATGGCTCTACTTTAGATTCACAGGGACCTCCCATACACCCCCACCCAATTTCTTTCTTTCTTTCTTTCTTTCTTTCTTTCTTTCTTTCATTCATTTTCCTAATTCTGTTCTTCTTTTTTTGAATCTCTTCCCCTTATTTAAGGTCTTATTACAACATGTTTGTTGTTATAATTGTTGCACAAATGTTATGTATGTAAAGGGAAGGGAGAGTTCACTGCAATAGATAGATAGATGATAGATAGATAGATAGATAGATACCGAGCTATCCTGAGCAGTACAGGATGGCTCAATGTAGGACTGAGCACTTTGTAGGAGCTATCCAAGGTTCTGGGCCTGTTTTTAGGGATAGGGTTCAGTACCTTGGAGAATGCCTTTACAGTTCAGACTAAAATCTGGAGCAGATTTACTACCCCATTGATGTGGGAACCAACAGCCTCCAGGGCAGATTCCTGAGCTATTGGTATACTGATGTCTCCTGCCTCTGATACTGCATCTATAGCCACTGTGACTAGTAGTTACTTGATAGGGCTCAATCAGTTTGTCCAATCCCTTGTAAAGCCAGTTGAAAATCCAATAAAATGCCGGGACCAACAGCTCAACAGTGGTTGGAGGTCTGTACAGTTCCCATCCTTTAATTAACATAAAGTAGACTAGGTTGTATCCTCCAGATGTGGTCGGACTGCAGCTCCCCTTACCCCTCACCATTGTCTATGCTGCCTGGGGCTAATAGGCATTGCAGTTCAGTGACCTCTGGAGACCTACAAGTCACCCACCTAGGATAAAGAGTTTGGAGAAGGGACTTTTTCCAGTCCAGAACTTTCAGAATCTTCTAGTAGCCACACTGGCTGAGGCAATCTGAAGAGTTAACAAAAAAAGTAACTTTCCCAAGTTATACCCTGGCACAGAGGCTTGAGACATTTAGTGTTTTCCAGATGGGAATCTATGCTGTGATGATTGCAATGAGGGGAGGGGCAAATTCCCACCTCATCCCTCCCTCCCCTTAGAAGCTCATTTCTGGACCTCTTTATCCTTTCCCAATGCTGAATTGTTTCAAAGTGTATATTTGTATGTGGTTAAGAGATTGAATAACTCTTTCCCCAGGGAAAAAGTGGGAGGGTTAGCCATCCTTGGTTAGCCATGAAGAAAACATTCCATCACACTGACAGATTACAATGGCTGGGTTTTTAAGGACTTTTCTACACAAATATAACCAAAATCCTTTTTAAACACACACACACACACACACACACACACACACACAGCCACTATCTCCCCCTTCCCCTGTTTTTTTCCAGCTGAAACTGGCAGGCCTCATAATGAATACTTTATTTAAAATCTGCTTTGTAGGCGGTTTTGTAGACTTCTGTCACTTGATGACTGCAGTGCTAACAAGTGATGCCTTGCATGTCCAAACAGACGTAAACTCATCTACATTTAAAGACTAAACAAAATCAGCTAGGGCAGATGGTGAGTTGTAGGACAAGAAAAGGCAGTGTGGCAAGCTGTCCATGGTTGCACCCAGACCTTGGAAAAGTTCCCTTTTGGGGACTACAACTCCCCAGTATCCCCAGCCACAGGCCAAGGCTGGGAGCTACAGTTAAAAAAAATATGGCCCGAATCTTATTGGTTAGTCTCAACCAGAGTGGATTCACTGAAACAATGGTTGGCCCCCACTGATTCAATAGACCTGCTTTTGTTGGGTCTAACAATAAGATTTTTAAACACTGTTTCTAAACTTCAGCCAGGCTTAGAATCACTGTAGCATATTGCCAGAAGGGACTGCAAGGACTGTCTATTCCAATCACTTGCCTTACAGGAATATACAACTAAAGCACACTTGGAAGATGGCCATCCAAAGCTTCTAAAGGGGCACCTCCTGGGGCAGTCCCTTCTACTCTCAAAAAGCCCTTACAGTAGAGAAGTTCTCCCTCTGTTTAGTTGGAGTCTCTTTTCCTGTAATTTGAATCAACCGCTTTGCTCCATCTTCTATATGATGTCCCTTTGGCTATTTAAAGATAGCTATCATATCACCTCTCAGTCTTCTCTTCAACAAGCAAAATATCCCCATCTCTATAAGTTATTCCCCGTATGACTTGGTTTCCAGATCTTTCAACATCTTGGTCCCCTTCACCTGGACATGTTCCAGCCTCTCAGTATCCTTACTGAACTGTGGTAATCAAGACTGGACACAGTATTCCAGTTGAGGTCTGACCAAAAAAGAATAGAGTGATAGTATTACTTCCCTTGGGCCTAAATACCCTGAAGGCATCAGATCATGTCTGATCTTGAAAGCTAAGCAGGGTCAGCCCTGGCTAGTACTTAGATGGGAGACTGCCAACAAATACCAGGTAATGTAGGCTATATTTCAGAGGAAGGAACTGGCAAAACCACCTCTGATTATTCCTTGCCTAAGAAAACCCTGTGAAATTCATGGAGTCACCATAAGTCGACAGGAGACTTGAAAGTGCACACAGACACACATTGTTTCCCTTAAGCTAGACTCTAGGCTTCTGTTGGCACAGTCTAGAATTTCACTGGCTTTTTTGGCTACCACAGCACACTGTGGACTCATGTTTACCTTGTGGCCTACTAAGATCACTAGGACTTTTTACATGTACTGCTGTCAAGCCTGGTGTCACCCATCTTATATTTTTACATTTAATTTTTCCTGCCTAGATGTAGTAAGTTACCTTTGTGTTGTGTCTGCCTTCAAGTCATTTCTGATTTATGATGACCCTAAGGTGAACCTATTGTGGGTTGTTGGATTTTTTGGCAAGATTTATTCAGAAAGGGCTTGCCATTGCCCTCTCTGTGACTTGCCCAAGGTCACCCAGTGGGTTTTCAGAGCTGAGCAGGGATTTCAACTCAGGTCTCCAGTCATAGTCCAACTTTCAAACCACTATTTATCCCTGCTGAAATTCATTGTGTTCGTTTTGGCCCAATTCTCCAATCTGTCAAGATCATTTTGAATCCTGACCCTCTCCTCTGGGTTTGTTGTTGGCCAGGCAAGGAAATGTCCTCTGATAAACATTGCAGGGTCAAAGACCCTAAGAGATCTCCATAATTCCAACACTTCTATAACCATCTCTCACACCTCTGAAGAAGCTACACCAGGCTTTTTAGCAATGAGGGGCCTTACAAATAGAGCCCCTGACAAATCAACCATGACTGTGGAATCAGAGGAGGTGGCAGAAAAACCACCCAGGCCTAGAGAGTGTTGACATCCAAGGTTAGGTGGCCTCCTGTCTCAAGTGCCTGCCTTAGGAATCAGAGAAACCAGAATACTCAAGAATAAAAGGGCTGCTCAGGAAGAAGGGACTCCCAGGAGCAGAAAACTTTGAGGCTGGGCTTATTGTTTGCAGCTGGATTGTGGCTAAAGACCAGGTTATATGAGCTTTCAGTTCTGGCTGATGTATTGCTAGAACTAAAAAGGTCCTAAACTTTGTGTAACCTGGCTGTCTCATGACTTGCCCATGTTCCTAAGCTACTTAGCTGGTTCCTAAGAACACGCCTGCCCCTTGGCTTGGTCCACTGTGTTTGGTTCTCGCTTTGCCCAGAGTTCAGAAATATTTTTTACTGCAAATTCCCAAATTCTGGGAGTGATAGTCCAGAAAATAACTTTTCCAAGCTCCAGTAAATTCACAGATCTCATATCAACTTCTTTTCTAGGTTGGTTCTCAGCCTCTTTGGGGACTCCTGTACTTCATTCGTCCCTGACACTCATAGCTACTTGTGACTTTCCTCTTCCCCACATGGCCTGGGCACGCTTGGACCAAGGTCAAAAAAGAACACATGGCAATGAGAATCTAAAAAGCTGCTTTGTCAAGCTATTTCTAGCACTAGCCCACTGCTGTCTATTGCAGATGTAGGTTTGTAGACAGAGGTCCTTCCCCATCACCTGTTATGAAAGCCATCTAACTGGGGATTGTAGACAGGACTGTCTGCCAGGGAGACAGGAACTCTACCATTGAGTTATAGTCCATCCTGTTATATGCTTTGCCATACTGGATGGATGTTACAAGTAGAAGACAAGAGGGTCCTTTTCTACAACTCAGAGGTTTTACTTTAGAGACCTGGTGTAGTGGTGGGGGGTGGGGAGGAGAGGGCTGTAGGAATTCTAGAAACAACCAGAGCTTAGAAAAGGTTGGGTTTTTAAAACTTTTTTGAAAAGTTTTTTGGACCACAACTTCAAGAATCCTGCAGCAATCTTAGCCATGCTGGTTGAGAGGTTCTGGTTCAAAAAGTAACATCTCAAAGCTCTGTGGGGAAAAACAGCAAAATGGATAGGGTTAGGGTTAGCTAACCCTAACCCTATCATTTTTGCTGGGTTGTAACTCCCAAGATTACAAAATCTAGGGGTAAAATAGGAATGTGAGCATTGCCCTTGGTTAATAGGGATGAGACAGAACATATGTTGAAGCCATCCAATTGTCTGTCCCATTCTATGGCAGTGAGCTCCATAAGCAAACAATGTGAAAAAGTCTTCCTACTCTCTCACAAAAGTTGCTTTTGCTGGACAATCTAGGATGTGTACAACTGTCAGTGCCTCCTGTTTGATGTGGGACAGGAGAGACAGCACAACACAAAAAGAGAGGTGGAATTAAAGAAGATATCCCTCAAGGATTTCTGGGTTTGGAAAGCCCACAAAAAAACCACTGAAGGCTAGCATGATTATGAAGGCCAAGCATAAATGTCAGACTTCTAATGTCATCAGGCCCCACACATCTGCCAGCAGTGAACAGAACCCCCTACCCTGGCCTTTTAAGGCAATTGTTCACATGACACAAAGCCCAGATTCCAATGTAAATCGGCCCCTTTGGTTAAGTGCTCTGCAGAAATGGGCTCTGCAGGTTGGGTTGGAGCCAAAAGAAGGGTTTTTACATGGCAATGGAGAAATGCGGAGGGAGAAAGAGACTGGGGCAAGGCCAGCAAGAAGGAGGGGTGATGATCCATCTGCGGGGGGTGGGGGAATAAAGGGAACTGTGGGATAATTCTTAGCAAAAGCAGAGAGAATGCATAGTGAAGAATGTAAAAGGAAGGCAACCCTGACTTTCCAAATATTGTAGTGAGTGTGAACGTATGACAGAGTGAGATCTGTTAGCACTGTCTTAGGGTGTGTGCACACTACACAGTTATATCAGTTTCATACCACTTTGATTGTCCTGGCTCCATCTTATGAGATCCTAGGATTTGTAGTTTTTTGAGAGACTTAGAATTCTCTACCAGAGAGTTCTAATGCTATAGTTCAAGGGAGTGCAGTAGAGGCTTTTATGTCCTTCACCAAACTACAAATCCCAGGTTTCCATAGAATGGAGCCATGGCAGTTGAAGTGGAATGAAAGTGCTGTTACTGTGCGGTCTGCATGTACCTTTGATGTGATTCAGGACTGACCTGTTTGTCCTATATATCTTAGCACAGAGGCCAAGTCCTCATGCTACCATTTTTGTTTGTATAGGGAAGGGCTGGACAACTAAACTGAGGTGAGGGTGGGCTTTTTATCCCCCACCTGATGCCCCAGCAGACTGGAACATCTCATTCATAGTGACTGGGAATGCTCTCACACCACTTTGTTTTCCTTTTTGCCCCCCAACGCTGGTCACCTCCCCATTTCTCTGGGTTGTGGGGTAACGAGCCAAACTGCCCCCAACCACTGTGTTTTTGTGGCAGTTTGGGTGATTTTGAGCTATTTGGAGGCAATTTTCAACTGATTTTTTAAAACTGGATTTTTCACAGCTCCTGGTGGGCTTGGGGGGCTGCCAAAAGGGGCTGAGGCTGCATGTAGCCCAGAGGCTGCACTGATACAGGGCAGGCATTCCATCCTTTCTAACTGTCCCAGTTTGGAAGGGACAGTCCCAATTAACCATCTGTTGTACCCACTTTTTCAATTGCTTTCAAAATGTCTCAGTTTCGTTCCGACTCCCCCCCCCCCAGCTTTCTACAACTGAATTCAAAGTACAAATGTAATTTGCATTCATCTAACTCAACAGGGGGGAAAGAAGTGGGTGTAATCTTGCCTTTCCCAGCAGGTTTAGGCAAAAGCAAACTGCAGCACCCTCTCCTAGCTTATGTGTTCTTCCTCATTAATAACTTTTGCCATCTTGACTGCACCCTGATTCTGTTTGGACACATGTATCCTGGACAGTTTTCATTTGTGAAATCATAGAATCATTGAGTTGGAAGAGACCATAAGGGCCACCTAGTCTAACCCCTTCTGCCATGCAGGAATACACAATCAAAGCACTCCCGACAGATGGCCATCCAGCCTCTGTTTAAAAACCTCTAAAGAAAGAGGTGCCACCACACTCCGATGTTGGAGGGCCTGCCATCCTTGCATTGCAAATATACAGTAATAAGCATATGTGTGAATCAGATTATGGATATCTCCCTTGTCAACATGAATTCTGGAACCAAACAAGTTAATTAATCAACAGACAAAGAATATGTAAGAACTATTTCCTTCTAGCAATCTGCTGCCTTCTGACTTCACTGCATGTCCCAGCAGGGCTGGAGCCTGCCTCAGATAGTTTCAAGAAGGCGGTTGTTGTTGCTTGAGCTTTCTGCTATCACCTGGAAAGCTGTTGGCAAAAAAACACTTAGTTCCAAAAGAAAGCACTTGGCAAAGTGTATGGTTGGATTGACTCTCAGCCAGCGCGGGGCTGTTCTGAGGAATGATGCTGACAACAGAGCACTAGTTTGCAAAAGTATCCCTTCTTAGAAGTGAGAGAGAGGGATGGCTGAGTTGAGGGGTATGTTGGCACCTCCCAAAATGGGACAGGATGTGCAGTAGCAGATAGACTGCCTACTGTGGTGATTGTCATGGAAAGCTTGGAGTATAGGCAATAAGAAAATAGTCCAGCATGTCCTGGAAGATCACTGGGAAATATTTTGCAGTAGAATCATAGAATCATGGAGCTGGAAGAGACCACAAGGGCCATCTAGTCCATTCCCCTGCCCTGCAGGAATACACAATCAAAGCACTCCCAACAGATGGCCATCCAGCCTCTGTTTAAAAACCTCCAAAGAAGGAGACTCTACCACACTACGAGGCAGCACATTCCACTGTCAAACAGCTCTTACTGTCAGGAATTTCTTCCTAATGTTTAAGTGGAATCTCTTTTCCTGTAGTTTGAGTCCATTGCTCCATGTCCTAGTGTCTGGAGCAGCAGAAAACAAGCTCAGTATGACATCCCTTCAAATATTTAAACATGGTTATCATGTCCCCTCTTAATCTTCTCTTCTCCAGACTAAACATGCCCAGCTCTCTAAGCCGCTCCTCATAGGGCATAATGGTTTCCAGACCTCCTACCATTTTGGTTGCCCTCTTCTGGACACGTTCCAGCTTGTCAATGTCCTTCTGGAATTGTGGTGCCCAGAACTGGACACAGTATTCCAATTGAGTTCTGACCAAAGTAGAATACAGTGGCACTATGACTTCCCTCGATCTAGACATCAACTCCTGTTGATGTAGATCTCCAAAGGTTTCTAAGTCCCAACCCCAACTATGAAAAAGTGAGGGGGTCTGGACTACAGCACCCAGAATCCCCCTAGCCACATGGGTTGGGGAGTTTTCTGGGAGTATGTAGTCCAGAAATCTAACTGCTTCCAAATTTTGGAGAAAAAAGAAAGCTGGCATGGCTGTCCTTGGGCTAATTAATTATCTCTCATCCTTCCTGCTCTGCTTCTATAAAATAGAAGTGCTAATTGGCTAGCCCAGCTCCCACCCCCTCTAAGACAAGTTGCATAGAATCCAAAACCAGCCAAGTGGTTCTGGCATGTGTAGCAGAATTTCCCAGAATACTTCTCACCATCCCTAGCAGTAAAACATACAAATAACAAGAGAAATAATGAGCAGTTTGTTGCTCTTTCATTCTATCCCACATCTGCTGCCCAAATTATCTTCAACATGCTGCCTCACAAGAGAGCTGGCCATGTTACAGGTCTTTGTTCAGCTCTGCTGGCTAGTTTTAGAGAACAAGGAAAAGGTGAACCTGTGCCTTAATACCCTCGAGGCACCAGATCCCATCTGATCTTGGAAGCTAAGCAGGGTCAGCACTAGTCTTTGGTTGGGAGGCTGCCAAGGAATACCAGCTGCTGTAGGCTCTATTTCAGAGGAAGGAAATGGCAAAACCACCTCTGAGGATTCCTAGCTGAAGAGGATTCCTTGCCTATCAAATTCATGGGGTCGCCATAAGTCGACAGGTAACCTGAAAGCGCAGACACACACGGGGGGGGGGGGCGCTAAATAGACAAAAGATACCAGATTCCATCTGAACTTTCAGAGCATGGGAAAATGTGCCTTTTTGGACTGTCACTCCCAGAATCCCATAGCTGGCTGGGGGATTCTGAGACTGACAGTCCAAAAACAACTTTCCCCAAGCCCAGAAGGACTCCCAAGGAATATCAGGTGCTTTAGGCTCTATTTCAGAGGAAGGAACTGGCAAAACCACCTCTGAGTATTCCTTGCCTAAGAAAACCCATTGAATTCATGGGGTTGCCATAAGTCAGCAGGCGATGTGAAGGCGCGCGCATGCACGCACACACACGTAATTAGGAGTCACATTGCAAAGGATAAGCCCGTATTGAGATGCATAGGGCAAATGATGGCACAGTGATGGCACTGAAGGTCCTGCCACTGTTTCTACTTTGCACCATGCATGGGTGGCGGGGAGTGACAGCACAGGAGTGTGCTTCCCATGTGCACCTTGCTGGAAGTGAACAAGCAAGTAGTTGGGGGCAGAGGGAGAGTCTAAAGTTGTGTGCCTATCCCTTTGTCTAATCTGTGTGTCATTGATCTGCGTTTTTCAAGGCTTTTACTTCCTACTTGCATGTAGAGTTCACTTGCCCCCACTTGCTCCAATAAGTTTTAGTGTTTTACAGCTCTTTGTCTCAGAAGCCAGAAGCTAGAAGTCTAGAAGCTAGCAGACATGAGGCAGCTCTGCCTCAAGATGCCTTACACACACTCATGAGAGTCAGCTTTAAGGACTCTTCTACCCAAGTTAGATAACTCTCCTCTAGCTATCTATTTTTCCTATCTCAGATGTATTCTCTGCCACAATTAACGGAAGTTTGCTTTTTAACCTTACTAGAGCATCTTGCATGTTTTGTACCAGAAGCTCATATTGCACTGAGGTTACACTGCACTCTGTTTACTCTAAATATCAATAATTGCTTACACACCTCACCTCTTCCAAGTTTAGCACCCCCACCCAGCTTTCCAAATTCCGGCCCCTGCTTTGTAAGGGTAAGTGGTTCACTTGTATACATCCCGCAACAACGGTTTCTCCCTGACAAAGCCCATGGTGGCTGAGCAACTCTTTGGGCCAGCTGATAGCCACCCTCTCCCTCCTGTTCTTCTCCTCCCTATTTATTTTTCCACCCCTGATGTGAAAAGTCACCCTGAATGACATGCATGAGAAACCAGGCGGTTCAGGGCCATCCCCTTACGCCACCCGCTTTCACACAGGCTCAAAGCTTTCTTTGGGCCCATTTCCCCCCTGTTCCTTGGGCCCATCTCTCCCTTCACAACAATGGCGGCTACAATGGGCTAGCCTAGAGGGTTGTCCAGGTTGCT
Organism: Gambelia wislizenii; assembly: GCA_030847615.1. Taxonomy (NCBI): domain Eukaryota; kingdom Metazoa; phylum Chordata; class Lepidosauria; order Squamata; family Crotaphytidae; genus Gambelia; species Gambelia wislizenii. The sequence continues at coordinate 6,420,084 of JAUMIR010000012.1, forward strand.
GGGGAGAGAAGAATGCAGCAGGAAGGGGAGGCTGGGAGATTTGCCCATTCTCACCACCAAAGAGGGAGGGAAAGAGAGATCTTAGCCGTGAAGGAGTCACCACTAAATTCCATTCAAGGAACAGAAAAGGGGAATGAAATCCTTTTAAAGGGAGCCTGATTTTCCTGAAAGGAGGCTCCCCCTCTGCCTTTTGTCTCCCCCCCCCCTTGCTTTCTTACAAATGGTGCTAAGGAAGCCACCCCAACATATTAACCAGTTTAACTTGTTGGTGACCCTCTTTGGCGGCCACACAATAGAGCTCCTCTCTTGCTTCTCTGTCCCCCTTTTCAGCCGCTCAGTTCCCTGTTGTTTCCTCTCTTGCAGCCTCTTTCCCCTTTTCTTTCCCTGTCAACCTTTCTCAGGGTCTTCTTTAAAGCTTTATTCAGGGCAGCCACTCTACATTTCCTTAGATCTTGTTTTCCCTCCAAGATCTTTCAATTCCACAAGAGTTGGATGTTGGAACCTGCAGCATCCAGTTGCGGTTCCCATTTGGCATCCGATTTCACCTTTGATACCTAAATACATTAAAGGCACCAGATCATGTCTGATCTTGGAAGCTAAGCCAGGTCAGCCCTGGTTAGACTTTGGATGGGAGACATCCAAGGAATACCAGGTGCTATAGACTAGATTTCAGAGGAAGGAACTGGCAAAACCACCACTGAATATTCCTTGCATAAGAAAACCCTATGAAACTAATGGGGTCACCAGCATTTGACAGGCAAGTTGACAGGTGAGTTGAAAGCAGGCACACATACATACATCATTTACTCTTTCCTAAGCACTAACAGAGAAAAGTGGTGTTTCTTATTTCCTTTCTCATCCATGCATACTGCCCAGTTGTCTGGATTTGGCAAGGACAGTCTTGATTAATCATCTATCATCCCACTTTTTCAGCTGCTTTTAAAATGTCCTGGTTTCTCCCTAGTTTTCCCACTTTCCTCCTTTCTCCTCAGCTTCCTTCAATTACTGCAAACTAAGTTCAAAGGGCAACAGTAGTTTTCCCTCAGTTAATTGACTCAGTGAGGGGATAGGAGGGGACAGAATCTTGCCCTTCCCTGTAGCCTCAAGGAAAAGCAAACGGTTGCAACTTCTCCTAGCTTTCTCATTAATAACTTTGGCTATCTTGATCTCATCATATTGCTTGGCTACATGTGCTCCAGTTTTCACCTATGAAATGCTCCATGCAGTAGGTCCATGCAGTAGGGCTGATCCTACTATTAGGCATGAGAAAGCAGTCACTTCAGATTTTTGATGTCATGAAAAAGCAGCAATTCATTTGCTACCCTCCTCATCCACTTCCTTGTATTTTAATACCCAAGGACATGCCCGCCAACATTTCATAGATGAAAACTGGGACATGTGGCCAAACAACATCCAAGTGTGCTCAAGGTGGCTGAAGTTATTAATAAGGTAGAACAGACAACCTAGGAGAGGCTGCAACAGATTGCTTTTGCCTGAGGTTACGGGGAAGGGCAAGATTTACCACCTCCTCTCCTATCTCCCACTGCTGAATTGATGGAGTACAAACTACTTTTGCACTTTGAACTCAGTTTGCACCAATGAGAGTAAGCTGAGGACAAAAGGGCAAAGCGTGAGGGGGAGACAGAAACGGGGACGTTTTAAAAGCAAAAAGTGGGAGAGCAAGGATTAATTGAGACTGTCCCTGCCAAATTGGGACAGTTGGAGTGTACAGTTCTAACAAGCCTAATCTGGCATCCTGTTAGTGACTTATGCAGGGATACATCCAGCATGCACCTGCGTAATTTTTGTGAGACATGCAGAGGACCACAGTGGATTTTGGCACAAGATGTCCTTGGTCTGTTGCTGGTACAGAGTTGAGTGTGACATCTCCACAAGGGGTGGTGCTTGCTGATGTCACAAAGGGGCCTTGGTGAAATCATTCATTAAACATCAACCACAAGTGTTCAGACTGTACCATTCAGAATTTGTTTCAAAGTCAAATGAGAATACACATACAAACCCCAACAGTTTTTAATTTTTTTTTAAAATTAAACTTTAAAAATTAATAGTGAATTACATAACTATCATCTGGGTCAAATAAGCTACCTCATGATAGTCCATATAAATGCTCTTTTGATTTTTTTTTTTTAAAATATCACGCCAAAAAGTCCTGTGTTAATGGTGGACCTTGATCAGTCCAAAATTTAGGATAGAAACGGATTCCACATTTCCATAAAGTTGTCTTTTACTATTGCTCCTCTTGCCACTCAAGCTTTTATTGTCCTTTTTCCTGTCAAAACAGGCCACTGGAGCCTGTCCAGCCAAGCATCAGAGACTTTTCAAGGCAGCGCTCTCACCTTGAGATTCCTCCCCATGGCCCGAGGATCAGAGAAGAAGGAACAGGCCCCAAGATCTGGGAACCTTAGAATCATAGAATCATAGAATTGTAGAGTTGGAAGAGACCACAAGGGCCATCCAGTCCAACCCCCTGCCATGCAGGAAATCACGATCACACTATCCCTGACCAGGACCGGTTTAAGGAATTTTGGGGGCCCCTGCAATGCTTTACTTTGGGGCCCCCATATGTTTATCTCAGATCAATGTAACCTAACCTATTCACCGTACAGGATGTTCAGATTATAGTAGGACCCCCGTATCCCTGGATTCATTATCCATGGGACACAAAACAGCACACCTACCATAGAGTCTTCCTAGAAAATGTGTCTTCCCTAGCCCTTTTCTAGGCCTTCCAAGGCAACTCTATGGTATTTTAAACCAGAAATCCCATTATTTTCATATTAAGGAGGCCAACACGGGGCCCTCTCTTGACCTCGGGGCCCCCTCTTGACCTTGGGGCCCCCTGCCAATGCTGATTTGGCAGACAGGTTAAACCGGCCCTGTTCCTGACAGATGGCCATCCAGCCTCTGTTTAAAGACCTCCAAGGAAGGAGACCCCACCACGCTCCAAGGGAGTGCGTTCCACTGCCGAACAGCTCTTACTGTCAAAAAGTTCCTCCTAATGTTGAGGCGCAATCTCTGTTCCTGGAGCTTGCATCCATTGCTCCGTGTTCCAATCTCTGGAGCAGCCGATATATTTCCATAAAGAACAAACTGAAATAATTATGTCATATATAATATAAACAATGAGTGGCCAGATGTGATTACTCAAGCTACTTTTCATTTAGTCATATGAAGCAACCAATATTCAAATCCATGAAAACTTATGCAATAATAAAATATTTAGTTTTGAAAATGTCTTGAAAACATTGTTACTGGCTGTAAAAGATTCAATACAGTTGTCCATCTGGGGAGGGGGGAATTTTTCCAGTTATTCATCAACTCCACCTGTATTACCTGCCCCTAGTCTCCAGTAACCCATCGTGGTGGTGGACATCTGGCCAAGCTACAGCGCATGCGGACTGGAGGTTTATTTTCTTCTTGGCAATGTGCAACTGGAAATGTTTTTGACAGATTGCTGCTTTTACAGAGAACAATACGATGCTTGAAACCAGAACCACATTTGGGAGTACATTCTGACCAATCTACTCACAACCTCACAACCTCATCCTAACTCACAACCTCATCCTTATTCACAACCTCATCCTAAAAAAGAACAAAACTAGGTTGGGGAGGGGAGACCCACTTCCTTCCTCCCAGCTAAAGAAGACAATGTATTGCACATGTGTTTGCAATTCCATGCTGCCTTTTGTGCTCCTTCCCCATTCTCAACAATGCTTGCAGCATCCACCTGTTCTTTTTAATCTTGTACTGAGCGCCTGAAAAAATCTTTTGAAGTTAGGGGTTGGGGGGATTTCTTTCTTTGTCTAATAATGTGCTACAGCTTCCCACAAAGAGAATGGAATCTCCCATCCGGAGGCAGACAAACAATCTACCAAAATAACAATCAGTTGCGGGGTGGGGGGAAGATTGGGCAAGGGATTGTTTGAATGAGGAACAGAGATAGCATGTGGTCTCCAGTGTGACCTTTTGGCAACAGGGAGACAACCACAGTCTTGAGGAGTGGGAAAGGGGAAAGTCAACACACATCCAAGTACAAAGCGCAGAATTATTAGATTTTATTTCATCATACGGTCAAGGATCAGGGCCACAGCCATGTAGGGAGAGTGCCTGACCCATGCGCTAGCAGCCAGGCCAGTTTTTGTCATGGTTCCTTCCTTTATGGCCGTGCATGCTTTCACTGATCCAAAGAGTATTTCTGTCTAGGATTATATCATGTATGAACTGCCATGGCTTTTAAAAAAGGATTTGGCAAGTTCATAGGAGAGAGGCATGCTATTAAGACCACAAGCCGCAATGGCAGTTTCAGCAAGGTGCCTCATCCCTTCCATGCCCAATCCTGCCAACAAGGTAAATTTTCTTCTTTGGTTAAATCCTCCCAGGTCAGAGCCAGCTCTATCATTAGGCTGAGTGTAGGAGTGGCCTCAGGTGGCAGGGGCCGAGGAGGGGCAGCAAGGGGTTGAAGAGAAGAGGTTTATGTGCCATGCAGCTTGCCTCGTGTCCCCTACACTAGGTTACAACTTCCAGGTGTGTTGGGTGATGCTCTCTCGAATCCTCCCATCTCCCAGTGTGGAAGACAGGTTCATTTGTCAGTCTTGAGGCTTGTCTATATGAGCCCATAAAAAAACAAACAAACAAAAACCCAGAGCCCCTCTGAGTAATGACATTTACAGCAACTACGACCTGTCCTAATGGTTTTTCTGCTTCCTTAAGCTCCGCATGCCCACTCAAAAACATGGTGGCTGAGAGTGATTTACTTGTGTTTGCACTTACCTGACTTTGCCGACAATGATCTTCTTTTTTAAAAAAAGCTATCCAAGGTACAATTGAGTGATTTTTCACTTTAACACAAAAGCATGGGGAGAAAACCCAACCTCCCATTTTCTTGCCTGACTAAGAAAATCCCTTTGTCCACTAAGAAAATCCCTTTGTCCACTAAGAAAATCCCTTTGTCCACTAAGGGAAAAATCCAACATGGCAGCAGCAGGTGCTTGCCTTGCTAGCAAGCCTCGATCCCTGCGTTTATCCGGCCAATCAGATTTGTGTTTCCTCTCATTTGGGCAAAAAAATCAGATCAACTTGCTTGTCCTAACAAGCGGAAATGTGCACCCTTGCATTGTTGTTTTTTTAAAGATGGGGAAAGACACGAAGGCTTTTCTGGTGCTGTTTTGGCTGGCTTTGGCCACCATCCTTCACAATATGGTGAAATCAGGCAGAATGCCATTAAGACAGGTAGGATTCTCCTTGTATTCTGTGAGGAGTTTTTTTCATTGTTTGGACAACCCCTTGGTTTTTACATGTAACATGAGAGGGGATGCCATCTTGTTCTAACTTGATTTTTACATGTGGCACAAGAGGGGATGCCATCTTGTTCTTCACCTCAGGCAACAAAACATCTTGGGTCAGCACTACTCTAGCTGCTTCTTCAGTCCAAGAACTAGGGTTGTCAGGTCAGGAGTATTCCAGGCCCTGAGATTTCAGAGACTAAACCTGAGACTTAGGGACAGCCCCTTGTGATGGCACAGAAGGCAGGCTCCGGTGATGTCACACGGTTAGTGTTAAAAGAGGCAACCCCTGGTGGTGCCAAGCATAGTTACCAAGTGTCTGCAAAAAACACAGTCCAAAAAATGAGGAACACACATACACAGTTTTCAAGCCATTGCTCTTACCATGAGATTCCTCCCTCTCTTGCTAAGGACCCGAGAAGGTGGGTCAGGCCCTGAGATCTGGCAACTCTATTGAGAACTAGATTTGTTTGTGCACAGCACTTGGAACCAGAGTGCCTCATGGACTTTGTAGTCTGCAGGTGGCAAAAATAGCATTTTGCAATAGCCGACATCACAAAAGATAAAATTTCATGAAAATATAGTGTATCCCTGCCAAAATATACAAATATTGTGAGTGTGTGTACTGTGAAGGTACCAGAACATAATCTGAGGCAAAGCTTAGCACATTTTGAAATTCATAGCTCAACCTGAGAGCATGTGAAATATTAATAAAGAGGAGGGCAGAAGATATGCATATGTATTTTGCTTGATCAATCAAGCTGTTCCTTATATACATTTTCTTTGTGTTTTTTTCTGGGCTGTGAGACCGTGTTCTGGAATAGTTTCTTTCTAGATGTGTTTGTGCAAGAAAGAAACTATTCCAGAACATGGCCTCACAGCCCGGGGAAAAAACCAAGGAAAATCTATGGATGCTGGCCGTGAAAGCCTTCGACTTCACATGTTCCTTATATATGTCAGAATAGGCTCCTGGGTGTGGTTGTGCCTTTTATTCACTGCGTGCATAAACATTTCTGGAAATGTGAATGCAGGGGAAAGCCCTGCTAGTCCATCTGTTCCAGTATCCTGTTTCCAATAGTGGTCAGCCTAATACTTTTAGGAAGACCACAAGCAAGACACAAACAGAAAAATCCTCTGCTACAGCTCATCAGTAAATGCTGTATACTTCTTAGGACAGGGTGTGCATGTTTATATCCCCAGATAGTGCTGGATTACAAATCACATCACTTCTGACCACTGCTTATCCTAGCTGAAGTTGATCTGATTTGGAGGTTGAAATCCTTTTGGTGGTTTACACTGGTGTAACATGGACTTCTTGTTGTTGTCGTATGCCTTCAAGTCATTTCTGGCTTATGGCGACCTTAAGGCAGACCTATCATAGGGTTTTCTTGGCAAGATTTATTCAGAGGAGGTTTGCCACCATTGTCTCTGAGAGAGTGTGACTTGCACCAGGTCACCCAGTGGGTTTCCATGGCTGAGCAATGATTCGAACCCTGCTCTAGAGTCATAGTCCAACACTCAAATCACTATGCCATGCTGGCTCCCAACCTGGACTTATACCAATGTTAAGTCCTTTTATGGATGTTGTGCAAGAAGGTATACAGAACCTTGCTTCACAGATGATTTTGCCCTGCTACACAATGATAGCCAGACACTGACAGCATAGTCTGTCCCTTTGACCCAAATGGCCACTGGATGGTCTGGGTGGCGCACTGCATTCCACCAATATTAAATAGCTGGGCAGAATTCGAAGTGCTGGTTTTGAACTTTACAGCCTGACACGGCTTGGTTCCAGACTATCTTAGAGACCGTATCTCCCCAGATAAGCCAACCTGAGTTCTAAGATCTTTGGAGTTGGGCTTTTTCTTGGAGTTGGGCTTTTTCAGGCCTGGTTGGTGAGGACACAAGACAGTCTTCTCAGTGGCTGATCCTAGACGATGGAACTCCTTCCCACAGGAGGTCCAGGTAGCCAATCCCTCAACTCTTTTCCCCAGCAGGGTATGACTTTTTTATTCAGGCAGACATTTGACTGATTTTAATCACATCACAGAATACTGTTTAAAATGATGTGCTCTGTTTTTATTTTGTTTTTAATTATGCTTAAAATGTATTTTAACACTACTTTGAACAGAAACTATTGTTTTTTTTAAAAACATTTGTAATAGCGAAATTTTTATTTTAAATGCTGTAAGCCACCTTGGGTTCCTTTGGCAGGAGAAAGGGGGGGAAATAAATTAAACAAACAACATAAGGAGGGCTGCAGATTTCCCACCCTTGGACTCTGCCAATGGACAAAAAGCAGCAGTAGAATTATTGAGTTGGAAGGGAAGACAGGGGTCATCTAGACCAACCCCCTGCCATGAAGGAATACACAACTAAAGCATTCCCAAATGATGGCCATCCAAACTCTGCTTAAAGACCGCCCCCCCCCCCAAAGAAGGAGAATCCACCACCCTCCAAGGAATCATTTCCACTGTTGAACTGCTCTTACCACCAGGAAGTTCTTCTTAATGTGGAGGTAGAACCTCTTCTTGAATTTAGAACAGTGAATGCAATCTACAAACTGGGTTGTATGTATGGGGTCAGCACATAATTAATTCATTGTTCCTGAATACAACAAACATGGAAAGTGTAGCATGTTTAGCCAGTTGGGAGATGTGACCCAATTTCCTGGTGAAAGTTTCCTGCTGGAGGGCTGGAAGTGTGTGTGTGTTGCGGGGGGGGGGGAGAGATGGCTTTTTCTACATAAATTCATCTGCTCTGAGTTCAGCAGACAGTCAAATCTTTCAGCCAAAAAGGCAGGGCTGATGCCTGGAGGGGAAGTCTAGGGAGGGGAGGGGACACGGGGCCTGGAGTCCACTGGAGTCTCTCTAGGGACCCCCCCTCTCTCTGATGAAACAATTAGTCAGGATGGGGAGGGAGGGAAGGCCTCCGTTTTGCCCAGCTGAAGTGGCAGACTGCTGAGCCGGCATAAGTTCCTTTGCTTTCTGGCTGTCTCTGAGCCTGAAGCTCTTGCAGTCAAATCCCTGAGGACAGACAACATCACGATCTCTGGCTGTCTTTCGCCTGCAGCCAAATGGAAATGAGAGAGGAGCGTTTTTGGTAATCAGTTTTTGTGGGTCCTTGAAGACTGGGGTCTTTGTCAGGGTGAGAGTCCACAGGCCTCAGGGATGCCAGACTGGACAGACTGGCCATTGTTGCCAGCGCTCTGCGCTGCAATGGCAAAGAGCAGGTTGGCAATCCAGCAGGAGCAGCAACAGCTGGCCCGACAGAGACCTCAACATCTGTCTGATGCATCGCCAGCCCCTTGGGAGGCATCCAGAGCTGGAGAGCCCAGGCAACCGGGACAGAGTATGTCCTTGTGTGGGGATGTCCTTTGAAAATGGCCCTAGAGCTGCAGATGGATTTCTGTTTTAGTCCTTTTGCCAATAAGTCCTATCATAGCATGTTGGACTCATGGATTTTACCGGACTTTGAATGTCACACATTGGAGTTTGGACAGAACATATTAGAGTTTGGATGTAATGCATTACAACTTGTACATAAAGCATTAGAAGTAATGCAGATATCTGTAAGAGTTGCTTGAGGGTAACAAGGGCATATCATAGTTACATTTCTAAAGAAACGTCATTTCAAAAGCAATGAGTGGGAACAAAATTATTTTGCTAGGATAATGAGGGACATCTGAGTTGTTTATAAACCTTTTTAATCAGATTGAGGGAAGTAATAGTGCCACTCTGTTCTGCTTTGGTCAGACGTCATCTGGAATACCATGTCCAGTTCTGGGCATCACAGTTCAAGAACCACAGAATCATAGAGTTGGAAGAAACTACAAGGGCCATTTAGTCCAACCCCCTGCCATGGAGGAATACACAATCAAAGCATTCCTGACAGATGGCCATCCAACCTCTGGTTAAAAACCTCCAAAGATGGAGACTCCACCACACGCTGAGGCAGCAGCATATTCAACTATTGAAAATCTCTTCCTGTCAGGAAATTCTTCCTAATGTTTAGGTGGAATCTCTTTTCCTGTCATTTGAGTTCATTGCTCTGTATCCTAGTCTCTGAAGCTGCAGAAAACAAACTTGCTCCATCCTCAGTATGCCATCCCTTCAAATATTTAAACATGGCTATCATGTCACCTCTTAACCATCTCTTCTCCATGCTAAACATACCCAGCTCCCTAAGCCACTTCTCATAGGGCTACCCAAGCCACACACTCCTTTATTGATTTAAAAAATAGCCATCTAGTGTGTGCAGTCCAGAACAGATTCTCGACAACTTGCTGAATCTTGATTATTCAGCCATTGGTAATTGACAAGGCTTGTTCAATTCCAACAAGTTTTGTCCAGTTAACTTTTTGTGCTATGATTTAACATATTTTATGCCTTCACACCATTGAGTATCTCTTGTGCACATCAAGTAGTAACAAGGACAATTCAAGCCACTTCAGTTCCAAATTGTAGCCCATTAGCCTGGGGAAGTCAAAGGGGTCTGAAAACCTCTGCAAGGTACTGTATATGCAGAAAGTGTTGGCAATGGCAATTGCACTGAGAGTTATGAGTGTTCTGACAGAAGCAACGTTTCCCAAAGTGTACATCAGGGGGTGGGCATGGAGGCCCAGTTTGGAGCTACGTGAAGCCTAGAAATGTTTTCTAAAGCTCCAAGAATTAACACACATGCATACAATCGAACCCAGGTGTGTCTGGATGGGCACTTCTGGTTTTGATTTTGTGGATTTGGAACTAAAGGCCTCAGAGAGCAGTGGACTCTTCTATGGAAGTCTTTAAACAAAGCTTGGATGGCCATCTCTCTGGAGTGCTTTAATTGCACATTCCTGCATGGCAGTGGGTTGGACTAGCACAGCCTCCAACTTGCGGGAGAGCCGATTAATCTTCCATGATCCCACTTTTCCAGTTGCTTTTAAAAAGTCCCCTGCTTTACTCTCCTCTTCCCTTTTTCTCCCTTCATTCTCAGCTTACTTCAGTGGTTGCAAACTGAGCTGAAAGGGCAAAAGTAGATTATATTCAATTAACTCAACAAGGAGTGGAGGAGAGGGGAGGAAAGGAGGGGGCAGTAGCCAGCCTTTTCCAGTAGTCTGAGGCAAAAGTAAATTGCAGCAGCCTCTCCTAGCTTGCCTGTTTTTCCTCATTCATAACTTTTGCCATCTTGACCACAGTCTGATGTTGCTTGGCCATAAGAGTCCCAGTTTTCATCTGTGAAATGTTGGCAGGTTATGGACTACATGGTCCTTGGTTTCCCTTCCAACTGTATGTGTCAATGATTTCCAGGGGAGAATGGTGGTGAAGGACAACAGGCTTTATGCAAAAGTCACTATTCTTAGAGGCTTCCAGGTGTGGAAAACCCCTTTCAAAAATATTACATGGGGTGCAATTGGGGGAACTCAAGGTTGGGGAGGTGAGGACCTGCAAAAATGGTCCTGGGTCCACACTTTTTCCACCCCTGATGTACAGCGTCCCACACATTTCTTTTGTCAATAGTTTCCTCATGCACATTTTCCCTATAAAAACACAGTGAGAAAAAAAAAGTGTTGAGAGCCATGTTTTGTTGTTGTGCACCTTCAAGTCATTTCCAACTTACAATGACCCTGAGGCAAACCTATGACGGTTTTTTCTTCGCAAGATTTGTTCGGGGGAAGGTTGCCTTTGCCTTCCTCTGAGGCTGAGACAGTGTGACTTGCCCAAGGTCACCCAGTGGGTTTCCATGGAGAGCTATGTTTACAGGCTGAAAAATCCTATTACAAACTATACTCACAGCTCAATACCTGCAGTTCTTACATGGGGAGGCCTCAGTGTATCCAAGGTAGCATTTGGAAATGTTACTTTTTTGGACAAAAAAATCCCAGAATCCCTAGCCAGGCTGGACACTTTTCTGGCAATGATCCCAAGGACCAGTTGCCCATGCTGGGGGATTCTGGGAGTTGTGGTCCAAAAAGGTAACTTTGGCAAGGGTCTCAAGAACCAGCTCTGCAGAATGTTTGTCCCCGGGACTGTTTCTGAGCTTGTGGCCTAAACAAAATGCATTTGACATTGCAACGTTTTCTCCTGCATGGATTATCTCCGTGCCTCCCCACTTGAGATGTACGTCAAGTTCATTCCAGGAATAGAGTCCCGCACTTGTGACTTGGCTCATCATAAAAAAGCTTCACTTCCAGGCCTATCAGCCAACAATGTGCTTTCAGCCATGGAAGGATTAATCAAGGCATTAACCCCTTCAAGGATACACAATTTAATGCATGTTGGAGCCTATGTGTAAGAAAGCACAATGTTACAACAAAAATACAGTAATAACTGTCAAGCAATCATGATGTGTACAAATAAAATAAAATATAAAAAAGCACAGCATTGCACTGTAAATGAAGAAATATATACATACAAATGGACAGTGGAGGCTGGGGCATCCAGTGTCAGTGCAGCAGTGAGTCCGCTCTGGGTTTTAGCCTGAACTTTAAAGGATCTATTCAAGGTGCTGAAGCTATGTTGCAGGGTGGCTTCAACGTCTTGAATAGATACTTTAAAGTTCAGACTGAACCTTGGAGCAGATTTACCACCATGCTGGCCCCACAACCACCAACCCCCTCTTCAGGTAAGGCCCTGCAACAAAATGTTGTGGTGTGAAGCTTTGCTGCGAAATTCAGGATTCTAGCTATTCCTTTCATTCCAGCCACACTGGTTTTCCATTTTTGCCTCCTAACAGTTTCACAGTGGCAGACCACTTGAGCCTCTGTGAGATCTATGAGAGCTGTTTCTTATTTCTTGCTAAACTCATCAGCAATGGTACGGAAATCATCATTGGAAGCAGTGTGAATGGTTGCATTTAATTGTTTTTTGTAAATCGTCTGGAGCATTCATTTATAATGAAGTAAATCGCTTCATTATAAATTGCCTGGAGCATTCATTGAAGAGTCATTAGAAGTAACAAGTACATTAAGAACAACCACACACATACTTAAATAAAGACAATGAGAGGGATAGCACTTAGAAGCACTTAGAACATACTATAAGAGAACAGATTATACGGGGGTGGGCAACAGTTGGAGGCCAGGGGGACATATTAGACCCCCAGAATATGTTGCAGGGCCACACGCCCCTGCAAATCCCCTGTGTAAATCCATTTTTGTCCCCTAGGGGGTGTGGGAGCACTTTCGCCTTGTTTGGGGACCTCCCCCAAATACCCCCACTTCCTAGACAGCATTTGTGGTCCTCCAAATTGCCCCCAAATCCCCTCCAATGGGCTTTTATTTTTCGAAAAAAAGTTGTGCACCCCTGCATGATATAGTAGATTGATTTAGTTATCAACATGATGCCACCAGTATATAAGTATAATGCCACTATAAGTATACCTAGGCTGGTTGGGGATGATGGGGATTTTTGTTAAACACATCTGATGGATGCCTGGCCAGAGGCGGTTCTTTTAGATTAAGGATGGGCAGCCTTTATCCCCCGCCCATTTTGTTGGCCTGCAACTCCCATCACCCCTTGCAAAGACAGCCAGGTAAGGGACGATGGGAGTTGCCATTCCACACCATCTGAAAGGGATGTTGCCTTTCCTTCTTTTAGCCTATTGCAGGTGGCAAGAAAGGTAATAGCTTTTTAAAAAATTCTGTATATGGTAGATCAGGGATGGACAGAAGGGACAGCGACACTAATCATAGCTCTAAGAATATTATGTGGAATACCCAACCATGTGCCTACCATGTCTTCTGCAGCTGAATATATTTTTATTGAGCATTCAAAAGTGATTATGCTCATTATATCCATCCTTTTTTCCACCAGAAAATGACCTTCATATACACTGAGGTGCATTAAGCCGAAGAAGGCATCTGTCCACTGGGCTGCTGTGTGCAAATAGTTGGCTTTTACATTCTGCATGCAGACCACTGTTGGTTTTTTTTTTTTTTTAATTTCCAATAGCCATTCCAGATCCCGTTAAACATCTAACAAGATACTAAAAGAGCACGCTCCCACCCAGGTCAAACAAATTCAAGGAGACCACTCCTCCAATTGTCATTGTTCTTCTTACGTCCCTTCAGGATTCTGAATTATGGTGACCCCATCATCTTCTTGGCAAGATTTCTTCAGAGAATGTTTGCCATGGCTTTCCTCTAAGGGTGAGCGAGTGAGACCTGTCCAAGGTCACCCAGTGGGACTTTCATGGCTGAGGGGGAATTTGAACTCGGGTCTTCCAGAGTCCTAATCCAACACTCAAACAGCCACATCGCTCTGGCTCTGATTCCAACTTATGTATATTGAGTCTCTCCCAAAGGTTTTTTTGTTTTTGTTTTCGTTGGGGGTGAGATTTATTTAGAGAGGGTTGACATTGCCTTCTTCTTAGGCTAAGAGAAGGCACTTGCCCAAGACTGCGCAGTGGGTTTCCATGGCCAAGCGGGGATTCAAACCCCAGTCTCCTTAGTCCAGAATTAGACTCTCCCACTCTTCATATGTAGAACATGTTCAGACAATATAAAGATATACTACAGCATCACTTCTTCAATGCTCAAAGCGCAAATGAAGGTTATATGTGCATGTGCCTTCATGTCACCTGTCGACTTATGGCGACCCCATGACTTTCTTAGGCAAGGTGTACTCAAAGGTGGTTTTGCCAGTTCCTTCTTCTGAAATACAGCCTATGGCACCAGGTCTTCATTGGCAGTCTCCCAGCTAAGTATTAACCAGGGCTGACCCTGCTTAGCATCCAAGATCAGATAGGATATTGTGCCTTTAAGGGATTGAGGCTCCAAAGGAAGTTTATTTGCTCTTTTTAGTCTGCTTTCCCTCTATCTGCATGTCAAGCAGATGCATTTTCTAATCTGGAGACAGCATAATGCTGGACCCTCTCCACAGAGGCATTGTACTGTCTATCCTCCTTTATGGATCTGAAACATGGGTCACCTATCGCCACCACCTACGACTCCTTGAGCGCTTTCATCAGCGCTGTCTATGCACAATCCTAAATATACACTGGACTGACTATGTGATGAATGTTGCTGTCCTTGAGCAAGCAGGGATCACCAGCATTGAGGCCATGATATTGAGAACACAACTGTGCTGGGCAGGGCATGTTTCTAGGATGGAGGACCATCGCCTCCCAAAAATACTACTCTATGGTGAACTCGCCACGGGTCAGCGTAAGAGGGGCGCTCCAAAAAAGCGATACAAAGACTCCCTGAAACAACATCTCAGGCTCGGCCAAATTGATCACCAACAGTGGTCCGCCCTGGCCTCACATCGGGAGGCATGGAGACGCACTATCCACAATGCTGCAGCCTTATTTGACAACTCACGACGAACAAGTCTTGAAGAGAAACGACAACGCAGAATAATCACAACCTGGAAACATCACCCAAGGAGACCTTCTGCTGTGCTTTCTGCAACCGGACTTGTTTATTTCAGATTGGCCTTTTTAGTCATCAGCGCGCTTGCAGAAAGCGCGGGATGAGTCCTTCCTGAATCTTCATTTGCAAAGAAAAGCCAGAGAGAGAGAGTGTGGTAATTATTATTAGGGTTTTAAATACTGAGTTAAGTCTTCTGGGTCCACAGCAACAAAAAATACTTAAAGGCGGTCCCTGGTAAAAGAAATGATTAAGAAACACTGCTGTAGTCCACATTTAAAACTGTGCAATTTATAATATTTCTCTCTCTCTCTCTCTCTCTCTCTCTCTGTGTGTGTGTGTGTGTGTCATGGCCCACCTCCTGCCTACAGTGGAGGGGGCCATGAAACAGGAGCTAAGGGATGGCTGGCTTGGCTTGTGCATTGCCATTCAATCCTCTCCAGCCACAAACTTGGAGGAAGAAGCAGGAGAAAAGCCTTCCCTCCCCCTCCAGCGCTTCTGAGGGAAGGCTGAATGGATGGTGTAATTGCATCATCATCATCATCATCATCATTACTAGGGTTTTAAACCTTGAGTTAAGTCTTGGGGGTCCAACAGCAAAAGACCTTTCCGGCGGGTCCCTGGCAAAGGACGGAAAGGACATCTGTCGGGAATGCTTTGATCGTGATTTCCTGCATGGCAGGGGGTTGAACTAGATGGCCCTTGTGGTCTCTTCCAACTGTGATTCTACGATCACTCTATTCTATGATCTGTGACAGAGAGGAAAGCAGGGCACTGATGGTAGTAGGTGGGTTTTTGTGGTTCACTTGGGACTCTGCGGGGTCTTTGGCTTCATTCAGTTATGACTCATAAAGGCAATATAGTTGAAAAAGGAATGACCTATCTAGGTGCTGGAAGCCAACCATCTCTTTTCAGAGCAGGGCCAAAGCAGTGTCTAGGTTGGGAGGCTTGGGTGGCCAAGTGGAACCTTGTCCTACTCCACATGAGGCACTAGTGGTGGCGCCTCCTTCTTTGTGGGTTTTTAAACAGAGACTGAATGGGCCTCTGTCGGGAATGCTTTGATCGGGTCTTCCTGCAGGGCAGGGGGTTGGACTAGATGGCCCTTGGGGTCTCTTCCAACTCGAGGATTCTATGATCCCACCTGGCCCAAGCCGGGGGGGGGGGAGTCCAACCCGCCGCCCTCAGGGCCCCGCCCCTTTGCTGTGGCCACGTTCTGAGCCCGCCCCTTTCCCGCTTTGGGGGGCGGGGCCTGGGCGAGCCCCGCCCCCGGGGGCTGGCTTGGCGGCGCGGGGCTGGCGAGGCGGCAAAGGGGAGGCCCGGCTGGAGGGAGCGGGTGGTGGGCAGCGGCGAGGCCGGGGAAGGTTGGCCGGCCGGGCGGGCGGGCTTTGCGGCGAGATGCTGGCCAGCTGCGGGAAGAAGCTCCTCTTCTCGCTGCTGGGCTCCATGCTGACCTGCCTGCTGGTGCTGATGGTGGAGCCGCAGAAGGGGCCGGGGCTCCTCTTGCAGCCCTTCGAGGGCGACCAGCCCCAGCCCCAGCCCGCGGGACCCCTCCTCCGGCCGCTGCGAGGTGGTGGAGGCTCCTCGGGGCAGAGCCTCCCCGAAGCCCGGAGCTTCAGCCATTACTTTAGCCGGCTGGCCCGGGGGGACAAGAGGGAAGCGCGACCCAGCAGCAGCAGCAGCAGCGGCGGCAATGCCTGGCGGCCGGTGGAAGCCCTCTCGCCCCAAGACGTCTTCGTGGCCGTCAAGACCACCAAGAAGTTCCACCGATCCCGGCTGGAGCTCTTGCTGGACACCTGGATCTCCCGCCACAAGGAGATGGTAAGGGGCGGTGGGTTGGGGAAGTCAGGAAGGCATGCCCCCCAAATCCATCTCCCCCTTCCCCCCAAATTAGGGGGTCAGGAAACCCGTTCCTTCTTGTCCAGGAAGACAGCACTCTGTACATGCTCAGGGGCGCTGGCGTGGTCCCACAGCTCACCCCTGCAAATAGGGAAAGGCATTCCGAGCTGGGTCGTTAACTCTGGGGGTGGGGTGGGGGTAGAAGGCGCAGTTTCGGGGGTCCCTGTGCGAGATCGGGGGTTGAACCTCGAAAATTAATCCGAGGAGGGGGGTGGGAGCCTTAGGGGTCCCCCCTGAAGAGCCCCTTCTCTCTGACTCTCGCACAGCTCCCTTTCCTGCCCCCCCAGCAGGTCGCACCCATCCAAAAAGCGCGGGATGCCTCCAGCCAGGCGAGGCGCGATGCCAGCCCTGCTGCGCACTGCCAGCCCGTGCCAAGGAAGCGCTCAGGAGCGGGCAGGATGTCGGCTGGCGAGTGGGTGCAAGCCCAGCGCCTGGATCAGGAGGCCGCCTCCGCCCTTGGCCCTCAGGGAGGGAAAGTGAGGCAGGCGGCTCCCCTGCCAGCCCACACAGCCAGCCTTGTGGGCCTGGGGGTGCAGGGCCCGCTTAAGGAATGTTGGGCCCCCCTGCAGTGCTTTATTTTTGGGGGCCCATAGGTCTATCTCAGGTCAATGTAAGCTAACCCAACCTAAGCTATTCACAGGACAGGATATTCAGATTATTACTAATCATGTTTTTGCAGAAGAAGGGTTACTACAGGACCCCCACAATGATGGGCCCTCCTGCAGATGTTGACACTGCTGGTGCCTTAAACCAGCCCTGTGGGGGGTGGCTTCTCAGGAGAAGGGCTGGTTTGGCACACCCCTGTGGGTGCCCTTCTTGTTCCGCACTGCAGGGCGGGCCTTAGCCTAAAAAGAAGAGCACTAGCCAGTGCGCCATAGTGGTTTGAGCACTGAACTTGGATTCTCTCCCACCAGGGTTTGGATTGTGGCTCAGCCATGGAAGCCCACTGGGTGACCTTGGGCAAGTAACTTCCTTTCCTTTAGAGCAAGGCAATGGCAAACCCCCTCTTGCCCCATGAGAGGTTTGCTTTAGGGTGGCCAGTGCCATAGGTCACAGTTAACACTGAGGCACACAACAGCAAAGTGTTTAAGGCTGCCACCCCATAATGCCTACTTATTAATCCCAAATATGTTTATTTAGGCTACAGGAAAAATACTCTGCAAGTGTTAAGGTTTTTCTCCCCTCCGTGGTGATTTCTTGCTGTCCAGCCTGGCTATTGAAAAATTGGGTTCTGGGTGCAAGGCAAGCTTTAACCTCATTAAAAGGCTCCCTACCCAACAACCTCCCTGTGTGCTGGACTACCACTCCCATCCCTTCCTCCCTCCACACTTGGATGGGGTGGGAGTTGTAGTCCAGCATATGCCAAAGGCTCTGGGGTTGGCTGTTGAAATGCTGTTTTCTCCTGCGCAGCACAATCTTTTCTCTTAAGGTTATTGAATAGATTGAAAAAGGGTGAGAGATGAGTTGGGCCACCATAATTTCTGACATCGCCTAGCATGCATCCCAAAGCGTGGTGGTGGTGTTCCCGAACTTTCCTTGCTAAGAAGTCATCGTTTCAAAGTTGGTCTGCTCTGTTCTGTATGGATGCATGTGATCACTGTTAGAGCAGGCAAGTGTGCAAGCTTTTGAGTGGCACCTAACTGTTCGTCACGTGAGAAAGCTGCCTGCCCATCATTTTTCTCTCAATAAAGAGTTCTTCCCAACTCAGAAATTGCCCTGCTATGGCAAGAGAAACTGATAGGCATGCAGCTGTCACATGCTCGACCTATATAGCCTTTGTCCTTGATGTGGGCACGAATGCTACCCTGGCACTAGTGTTTCTTTGGGCATTAGAGCAGCAGGGTTTGTTCCTGCAGTGGCCACAAAATAAGTGGGTGTGGGAGAGAGAAAACGCTCTATGTCTACAGTATACATTTAAACCACTTTCAGTCTGGGCTACGTATCTTAGATTTTAAGCAAGAGACTACTTGACCGCTTTATCTGTTTCTGTGAAGGGATCAAGAACCATTGAATACAGCTTTCTCTGCACCTTTGCAAAAAAAATTTGAGGGGAACTTTTAATGTTTGAAACTAGCTTCAAATTGGTCTATGCTTTGAAGTGCAGATGATTTAAAAACAAGTAGACACTATGAGAGACTTTGCGCAATCCTTGTGTGTGTGATGAACATGCAAAAGGAAGAGGTTTAAAAGTGGGATGCATGGAGCTCTAGAGACCCAATAAATTGTTTAAAACAACTCTGCTAACCAGCTTTCCTGGCTTCTCATCAGCAAGAATTTTAAAATTCACCACCACCACCCCGCTTCTCATAGCCAGAGATGCCTGTTTATCCCCCCCCCCACTCAATTCTTCCCTTCCTCCCTCCTTTTATTTGATTTTCTTGAGACGATTGGGGATGAGGGGCATGAAATGCGATTTGTTTCGGTGGACTGGACTTGTCAGATGTAAAGCAGACCAGGAAGAAAGACAGAGCTCTTTAGCTTAAAGGAAAAGGGTTTGAGGGCAGAGGAGAGAATTCTCAGGCTTGTTTAGAGCGAAGTGGAAGGGGAGATGCTAAACAACAATTCCCACCCACCCCCACACCTTCCATCCTCTAGAAACCAAGGATGGCATTTCAAGATGCTGTGTAAGTCATCAGAAGGGAAGAACTGGACAGGCTATTTTCAAGGGATATAGAAAGTACCAGTGCTATTTTAAAAAAACTTAATACAGGAATCTTTGCACTTAAGTGCCTTTCCATTCCTCAAATGTGTGTTGTTGTTTTTATGGATAGGGAAACAAGGTGAGAGAATGATTTGTGGGGTTGGACTAGATAATTCTTGGGATCCCTTGTAACTCTGCGATTTACTTAAGACATCTCCAAAGCCTGCAGCTGGCTTGTATTTTTTGGCCTCCATCCCAACCTCTTTATTTCAGAGACGGTGAGCCTTCAGCTCTCCAGATGTTAGGGAAATACTACTCCCATCCCACCTCACTGTTGGCTGGGGTTGATGGGAACTGGAGTTCATTAACATTTGGAGGGGCTGTACCTTGTGGACCAAATTAACATTTCACACTGCATTCATATAGCTTGGGAAATTATGTTTTTGTGTGTATGTGTAACCCCGAGTGAGAATTATGCCAGTGTTGTTGGACTGTAACTCCCAGGAGTCCTAGCCAGCATTGGCAATGCTGAGGAATGATGTGAGCTGCAGTCCAATAACACCCCAGTAGCCACATGGTAAAGCTGGTCATCTTGGCCAAGTCTTGCAATTTTCCTACATTTTTTTTCTTTTCTTATCAGGGTAAAGTTGTGGTAACACTCTGCTTCCCACTTGGCAAGGCAATAGAGGACCACCTTACCAAATGGCGATGCATGCTCACGTTGATAAGGTGCCCCTTGGCAACTAGATGGCTACTGGCCTTCTTATTGCTTTTTCCAAGGAGCTCTGCAGCTTCTTCTTTCCTGGGCCTTACAACAACCCTGCAAGTTGGACTCAGTTCCAGAGACAAAAGGGGGTAGCCTTCATTTTAGAGGTTTTGCCAGATAGAAACTTGAAGCCAAGTGGAGGTTTATACCAGTGGGTTTGTACATCCAAGTTTTAACCCTGGTATCCCTGGCAACCCTTTCACAAGCTTTCCTGTTAACAGGATGGATCATTCCCTCTGTGGATTCTGTAGCTGTCAGTTCAGGGGTTACATGGTAGAATTACAGCCCAGATGGTGATAGCAGATGGCACCATGGGCTGCTGTACCAGCCTTTTGTTTCCAGGTGATGGACAGGTTTGCTTCTCTCTGTATCACTTTCAGAAACTTCTGAACCTTAGGGGCTGCTGCTTTCCAATAGTTAAAGACTAAACATTGGCAGTACAGAGAGCTGTTGGACAATGACAGACCTTGGGGGAAAGCTGGGAATCAACAGGTGAAATCGGGCAGGCAAAGCACAGCCTTCCAGATGATGTTGGACTGTAACTCCTAGCATGCTTCAACATCAGCTATGCTGGCTAGGGATGATGGGACCTGGTGGCACAGTGGTTAAATGCCAGTACTGCAAGCCACCACGTTGCAAGTTCGATTCCAGCGGGCTCCAAGGTTCACTCAGCCTTCCATCCTTTTGTAGGTCGGTAAACTGAGTACCCAGCTTGTGGGGGCAATTAGCTAACACACATTGGAAACTGCTTAATGCAGTGTAGATGCGTAAATAGCTATTGCTTAAAATAATTTGTAAGCCGCTCTGATAGCCTAGTGGCTGAAGAGCGGGGTATAAATAAATAAATAAATAAATAAATATAAAAATAGTCCAACAACATGTGGAGGATAACATGATTTCCACCTCTGCATTAAATAGTCATAGACTCATAGAGGTAGGAGGGGTCCCATGGGCCATCTAGTCCACCCCCCGCTCAATCTAGTGCTCTAGTCTGGGATTCTTGGAAGGAATGTTTCTTTGCATACTTTGTATAACAGGTTCTTTATATACTTTGCCAGGTTCTCTTGAACTTGCTAAAATCAGGCATATTCGTATTCTTTGTACAAGGCAGGGTAGTAACGATGCAGCCTATCAGTGCTACTCCAGCAATTGGCCATGGTGGTAAAGACTGCTGGGAGATACAGTCCAACAACATCTGTAGGGCAGCAGGATTCTCACCCTTGATTTATGAGTCTTCTTTTTCTTAGTGTTTGTGGAGCCTTCAAAAACTCCCTACCTTTGTGGTTCCCCTCCCCCCCCCGACTTTCCCAGCAAGAAATCTTGTCAGTGAATCTTACTGTTATTGATAAGTTTGGTTGCACATAAGTGTAACAGGGTTGAATCCATAGGACTTTTTGATTTGCGGGTACATCCTCTGCCCTTCCACCCCACCCACCAGATTTTATCTATTCCATTTGAGTTTAGCTGTAATCCCTACAGCACCTGGTGGGGGGAAATGGTTTTTCCCAACAACAGTATATTGTTACAGAAATATCCCCGTTTCATTCCAAAGAAATGGGACTGACTTGGTCTTGAGCGGTCAAGAACCATTTGCTTTACAAAAGACCTGCTCCTCGTAAATATGCAGAGTGCTAGAAATGGTTTCTATATAGCATCAACACAGTTGCCTGGATTTGTTTTGTTTGTTTGCTTGTTTGTTTGTTTGTTTTACTCTCCTTGGTGGGTGCTGCTATAGGAGTTGGCATGAGGAGGGCCTGCCTTTGGAAAATTACTACTAGCCTATGCGTAGGTGTAGCAGATGTGCAACTGCCACACAGTTGGGTCAATCTCACTTTAGCCTGGAGCAATCTAAGCCACTATCAGTATTTCTCGTAGGTCCATTGGAGACCTGTACCGTTAGGGCTTGGCTACCTACTCCAAAAGCTCAGTTTTGGAGCCTGTCTGTGGGTTTGAATGGAGCAGCAACTTTTATAACAGCGTGCAATCCGGAGGTGGGGAATGCCTCAGCACCTACAGCCAGTCCTGGGAATGGTTTCCCCTTTTTTCTCATGGCTTCAGTCTTTCTTCTGTGGGTCTTTTTTTGTTCCCTGTCGTTTTGTCCTTTCGGCTTCCCAGTGCCTTGCCTCTCGGCTCTCACGCTGTCTCCCCAGGCAAGCTAACAAAGCCCCTTTTCTCCTGGGGGCTGAGAAAAGACTTTGGAGCTGCTTGTGTGCAGTGCTTTTTCCGTGGGAACAGGAGAAGATGGGGTGGGGGGAGAGAGAGAGAGAGAGAGAGAGAGATGGAGCTAGCCCTGTCCAGGTCAGGTTGCCTAGAGATGGGCAGGAGAAAAGCAGGGGAGAAATGTGGGTTACATCTTGCAAGGACGCCTGCCTGACAGGCCGCAGAGTGACATCTCTCCTCCGGGACTTGAGGGATGAGCCCCGAGGAGAGCACCTGGAAGCACCAGGCAGTCTCCCACCAATTGGAATCTCCTGCAGATATCATGGACTGTTAACAAGACAAATAAAAGGGTCCTAGCGCAAACCAGGCCTGAACTCTCCCCAGAAGCCAAGGGGACTAAACTTTGGCCATATCATGAGAATACTAGAAAAAACAATAATGCTTGGCAAGGTAGCAGGCAGCAGGAAAAGAGGAAGACCACATTCCAGATGGATAGACTCTGGATAGTGTGTGTACTTTGAAAATCACCTTGGGTCCCACTTTGGGAGAAAGATAGTATATAAATGAAATAAATAAATACAATCATCATCATCTCAATCAGGGAAGCTACAGCCCTGAGTCTACAAGACCTGAGTAGGGCTGTTGAGGACAGGGTGACCTGTAGGTCTCTCATTCATAGGGTTGCCATAAGTCGAAGTTGACTTGAAGGAAGTTGACAACAACAAGATCTAATGTGGATGTAGGGTCTGATTCTTTGGCTTAGAGGCAGCCTGGATTCATAATCTTTCTCTTATCTCTCTTTCTGATCTTTATGCAGCCCTAAAGAGCTAAGAAATGTATTTTCTTTTTATGTGTCCTACCTCCAGACCCGAGCTAAATGTGATGGTTTGTGGTTGTTGATTGGTTCAGGAGCAGGTTTGCATAGGACTTGGGAATAATCTCTCATTGGACAGTGGAAAAATCCAGTAATGAGCAGGAGGTGGGTCCAGATGGTCTCCAAGGTCTCTTCCAAGCCTACCATTCTGTGAAGTTCTTGATGAAAAAATAATGCTTCTTTATAAGCCACAGCTTCCAGTTCAGTGCTGACATGCCAAACTATGTTGTGAGCAAAGGCCTCTTGTGAATATATCTCAGCTAAAGCACATCCTCTTGTAAAATTGATCAGAAAATAGCTCCGTTTCACAGAATTTCTCTCTTCTTTGAATAGTTAACCTCTTCCCATAATTGCACTTTATGCTGTTCAGAGGGAAGTTACTTCAGTCACCACATGACAGAAAGCTGATAGGTGCATCTTTTGGTTTGAGTCTAGCCTTCCTCCTTTATGGCACCTTCCTCTCTTCTGCATTTGCACAGTTTCTGTTTGGCCACCAGTTTCCAGCAGGGAGATGTGGGTGGGTGGGTGCACCTCAAGTTATTGTGGGTAATCCCTCTGGAATTGCCACAGTGAGTTCTGGCTTATACCATTTAGGCTGAAATCCTATGTGCCTTTTCAAGTTTTTGAATGAATTCAAATCTTTCCCAATTTTCAGTTAATGGACTTTACTGTTATACTTTTCCTGTTTCAGATAGGGGCACAACTACTGTGCAGTGTGTGTGGGGAGAAGCCATTCCTCATTTGCTTCTCCTGGCTGCTAGTTCTTACTGTTCTTCAAGTACAGGTACACCTAGGTTAACAAAGCCTCTGACAAAGAAGCTTCTTTTTGCAAAGTCTTTTTATACCTGCCCATGTGTCCTTTTCTTCCTTGCTTCTGTATAGCTGGAAGGTTTTTTTAAAATCAGGACCAGCATTGGGAAGATATGAAAGAAGGCTGGAGAAAGACAGACATTCAGTGCCAGGTCTCAGCAGTATGTCTGTGCTAAACAATGTCATAAACCTAGATCTGGGAAAAAATGGAATTCGGTAGCTGTGTTTGTCTGTCTGCAGCAGGCATGGTAAGGAGCAGCTGGCTTCAGAATCCCTTACTCGAGCATGTGTGAACAGGAAAGCTGAGAGAAAAGGAGCAAAGCAGATTAGCTGGCCTCATAGTTCCTACTAGTATGTATTTTACAAAGCATAGGTGCATAGACCAAAATAAAAATCATAAGAAAAGTGGAGACTGGTGAAAGAAAAATATCATCCCAGTCTGAGTTTTGGAAGAAAGGCCTCCCCTGAAGATTCTAAGGGTTAGGCAGGCTCATCTGAGGAGCGACAGGCTTTTAAGTGGCTTAGACCTAAGCCAGATAGGCATTGTTTTTGATAGAATGCATTTCTTCACAGATAAGCCAGAAAAAACACAGAGTTGTGAATCTATATTCTAGGCATCACCCTCAGTCAATTTTTAAAATGGGTTAAAGATGTAAAATACACTTCATTTTGTATTGATTTATTGCAACTCGCCTTACTAAAGAGCTCAGCTCTATGTTATCCTCACAACAGCCCTGTGAGGTAGGATATGCTGAGAGAGTGGCAGGTTCACAGTCAAGCCAGTGAGCTTCACAGAGAAGCAGAGAGTTGAATCCAGACTTCCTCTGTTCCAGTCAGAAGCTCTACTTTAATGCCTCTGTTTGTCTTTCACATATGCATACCAGCAGCAAGCAAAGTGTCTTTAAGTGGCATATGTGAAATGGATCTTAAGAGGTTGACCTAACATGGCCAACCATTCTCTTACTCTCTTTCCCTGGGACAACATGCTACGTTGCAGAAAAAAAATCTGTTTTAAAGCAAGCCACCTTCTTTCAATTGTATTCAGAGTGTTTGCAAGAGGGGTTGTAAGATCGAAAAGCGAACATCCTTCCTTCCTGTGGTCACTGCACAAACTGCAAGTTGGTTGGCTCAACTCTGAGCTCAGAAACCACAAAGAGAAAGAGAAGCTGCAGTTGGGTTGTTTCATTTTGTTAATCCTGTTAATGGAGAAGCTGAGGGCAGAAGGCTTGGGAGAAGAAGTGGGCTGAGAAGGAAAGAACCAGAGGAATGGATGGGCAGCTAGTGTAGCACACAGGACCAGATGCTGGAGAGATGTGAATTGGCCATGTTGGTTAGTTGGGGGATTTGGGGAATTATAGTACCTCTCTCTCTGGCTTTTCTTCACAAACAGGAAGAACTCATCCCGCGCTTTCTGCAAGTGCGCTGATGACTAAAAAGGCCAATCTGAGATAAACAAGTCCGGTTGCAGAAAGCACAGCAGAAGGTCTCCTTGGGTGATGTTTCCGGGTTGTGACTCTTTCTGCATTGTCGTTTCTCTTCAAGATTTTTTCAGCATGAGCTCTCAAATAAAGCTGCAGCATTGTGGATAGTGCGTCTCCATGCCTCCCGATGTGAGGCCAGGGCGGACCACTGTTGGTGATCAATTTGGCCGAGCCTGAGATGTTGTTTCAGGGAGTCCTTGTATTATTATTTTTTTGGAGCGCCTCTCTTACACTGACCCGTGGCGAGTTCACCGTAGAGTAGTATTTTTTGGAGGCAATGGTCCTCCATCCTAGAAATGTGCCCTGCCCAGCGCAGCTGTGCTCTCAATATCGTGGCCTCAATGCTGGTGATCCCTGCTTGCTCAAGGACAGCAACATTCGTCACATAGTCAGTCCAGTGTATATTTAGGATTGTGCGTAGACAGCGCTGATGAAAGCGTTCGAGGAGTCGTAAGTGGTGGCGATAGGTGACCCATGTTTCAAACCCGTAAAGGAGAATAGATAGTACAATGGCTCTATACACACTGATTTTTGTGCTTCGCCTCAGGTGTTTATGACTCCAGACTCTTTTGTAAAGTCTTCCAAATGTGTATACTGTAGTAACAAACAATCATTCAATACCAAAGTCAGAATCATCCATGCCATAATATTTCTGATTTCTGTGTATGATTGTGAAAGCTGTGCAGAGAAGAAAACTGAAAGGAAGAAAATCAACTCATTTGAAATGTGGTGCGGGAGGAGAGCTGCAGATACCATGGACTGCTAAAAATACAAGTGAATGGGTCTTAGAGTAAATTAAGCCTTAACTCTCCTTAGAAGCTAAAATGATTAAACAAAGGCTGTTGTCCTTTGGACATATGATGAGATGGCATGACTCACAGGAAAAGAGGATAATGCTTGGTAAAGTGGAAGGCAGTAGGAAAAAAGGAAGACTGTGTTACAGGTGAATAGATACAATCACGGAAGCTACAGCCCTGAGTCTGCAAGACCTTAGCAGAGCTGTCAATAACAGGGTGCACTGAAGGTCTTTTATTCATAAGTTGAAGTTAACTTGATGGCAGATAAGAACAAAGTGTCAAACAGTAGCTTTCCCAAGCTGGGGGCGGGGAGAGCTCCACATTTTCACACTGTTTTGAAACAACCTGTCAGATAGCAGCAGGGTAATTGTTTGGCTCCGGCTGCCCTTGCAAGGAACTTGTTTAAGTCTATATTATTTCTCCTTCCCTCTGCCCTCATTTCTGCTGGCAAATAAATCTGTTTGCTTCCAGCAGTACCCTCCTAGATACACCAATGGCTGCATTTGCAGCAACTGCTGCCACCACCACTGGGAGACCAGCAGAGTTAAAATACTGTAATTGGTTTTCATTTTGAAGGACAAATAATTAGAATTATGGGAGGGGGAAGGGTAGGACCAAACACCCACTATGCAGTAGAACAGGCAAACATGATCCCTTTCATACTATATAATTATAGCACTATGGTATCACTTTAAATGTCATGGCTGCATCCTATGGAATCCTGGGAATTGTAGTTTGGGCCTGTTCACATTATGATTCTACTTTAACTTCCATGGCTGCATGACCCTTGTAGTTTGGTGAGTAACTAGAACTCTCTTTGGCTGAGAATTCAAAGTTTCCCTCCATAAACTGCAAATGCA
The DNA here is from genome assembly GCA_030847615.1 of Gambelia wislizenii. Taxonomy (NCBI): domain Eukaryota; kingdom Metazoa; phylum Chordata; class Lepidosauria; order Squamata; family Crotaphytidae; genus Gambelia; species Gambelia wislizenii. The sequence goes on from JAUMIR010000012.1 coordinate 6,447,024, forward strand.
AGGATTCCATACGATGGAACCATGGCAGCTAAAATGGGATCCCAGTGCTGCAACTGTATAGTGTGAAGTGGCCCCAGATGAACTGTTAACCTTGTGCTTCTGAATTCTGTTCCTTCTTTTATGCAAAACACTCCACCATCACCATGCAGTTCCGTAACCTCCTGTTACTAGACCATTAACTGTCTCATTTCCCTATACCAACAATTTATTTTCCTATAGATCAGGAGTGGCCAACTGTGGGATGTCGGGATGGGGAAGGGGTCAGTTGTGTGCCCTGGGACATTCTGGGGGCTGCACAGTCTGCCAAAAATACCCATAAATGGAAGTGGATGTTTGTAAACAATGTCAAGTGTGTACAATGTATTTAAAAGGTGAATTTCCACCCTTGCAAGCTCCCGTGGGAAGAAGTGCAGCATGCCTTCCAACTGCCCCAGTTTGGCAGGAAGAGTCCTGATTAACTCTCTGTCGTCCTACTTTTTCAGCTGCCTTTAAAATATCCCAGTTTCACTCTTGCCTCCTTTGTTCTCAGCTTACTTCCATGGTTGCTGAAGATTGTATTGCATTACAATAATGATTCCCCATACAATCTTGTATATCCCATGTTAAGTTCAGTCTCAGAATTTTTCCCTACATGCATCGGTTTCTTCCCCTTCCCCTTCACTTTTTCACTAGGCAATAGCTGCCAACTGAGTTCAGAGTACAAAAATAATTTGTCCTTAATTAACTCAGTGGTGGGAAGGAGAGAGGAAAGGATGGAGACTTGCCCTTCATTGTAGGCTCAGGCAAAAGTAAACAGCTGCAGTGTCTCCTAGCTTGAGCGTTCTTCCTCGTTAATAATTACCCTCTTGATCACATTCTTGATGTTCCTTGGCCATATGTGTCCTCTATGAAATGTTGCAGTCCTTTTTTGACTAGACTGGGGAATCTGCAGGAATTAAGGGCCACAAAAACAGCCATGGAGGGCTGCACTTTGTCCGCCCCTGGTCTAGATTGCGCTGCTGGATTGTAGTGATTTCTGCTTCTACCTTTCTTTTTACCTCTCTCCCCAGCAACCCCATTTCTGCTCTGTCCCTGCTTGGAATGGTCTAGTCTGGAGGCAATTTTTGTGAATTCCTCCTCCTCCTACTGGAAGTGATTTCTTACAGTTGTGGTTGATTCAGCCCGCAAATACTTGAGAAGCCAGAGGGAAGAGGAGGGGAGAGAGGAGACTGTGATGCCAGAAAAAAGAGGAAAGAATACAGATGCGATTTAATCCAGACCCACTAAATTCCTGCTGAGTCTGAGGATTTGCCTTAACAGGATCACACAAGAAAAGTGCCTCTCATCTCAGCATGTGGAGGATAAGAGGAGAGAGAGCTCTCCGCTTGGGTTTAGGGAAAGCGGGTGGTCTGTTGGTTTCTTTTTCCCTTCTGCTGCTTGCAGGCTGGGCATAAGACGGGGCCTTATATTCAACAGTGGAAATGAGTGGTCAGGTGGGAGCTGGCATCAAGTATGTCAGAGCAAAGGAGCACCCGTTGCGTAAGCTGTTCCAAACTTTGCAAACATTTCTTTTGGATTCAGTTCTCAGAACACTGTCTGAGGAAGTGGGCACATTTTTTTTAAGGGATGTGGCAAGAACCAGGGATCTATGCCATCCCTCCTGGAATGGAAGTGCACTTCTTAAGAAGGTAAAGAGCCATGCTGGATCAGAGCAGTCTACCCAGTCCACCATTTCATTCCCACAGTGGTCAACTGGGTGCCCCAATCACATGGTGCCAATCTGTGCCACATAGCAGCCAACTAGATGCCATATAAGCAGGACTTGAAGGGTAAGAGCACTCTCTTGTTCCTCTTCCCCAGCCCCTGGTATTGTGAGATATATTGCATCTGATACTGGAGGTAGTATACAGCCGCTAGGCATAGCAGCCATTGATTCTTTTCTTACCCAGCTTTCCCCAATGGGATTAGTGCAGCATAAATGGTATTCCTTACCATCACCTCTTTATCCTCACATCAGCCCTGTGAGTTAGGCTCAAGTAAGACAATGTAGCTGTTTACCTAATGGAACTTTCATGGTTAGCTGAGTGGAGGGTGAGGTTGAATCCTGATCTCCCCTGTCCCTAACCCAGCACTCTACCACTAGATTATAGTAGCTCTTAAGTGTGTTGGAACAAGTGATAGTTCAGTAGTGAAAAAGAGCAAGTTCTCTGTATGTGCACAGAGGAACTCATGTCAGATTGTGTGTTCTTTTATTGTTTAAGGAGCAGAGTGGCCAATGTCGGGAGGGATGCTAGAATTAGAACTTGTGAAATTATTTAGCTGTTTGTGGCTCTCAGCTTGAGGTCTTTCCCAATCTGATTATGTAAAATTCTTTTAAGCCAAACACTGAGCCTGTTTATGTCGCAAGCAGGTGCTCTGTTACTGAGCTATATAGCCCCTCTTTGGGATCATGATAGCTAGTGACTTGAACTTTAACCAGCCATATGTACTGAGACTTTTCTATGCTGGAATTTGTCCTCACTCAAAACACATGATGGAACATACACACATCTCTGTCACAACTGAGCTGTCCTGTGTCCTTATTTTCCAGACTCGTTAAATAATTCCACCCCACACACCCCTCTACTTCTTTTTTCTTTCTTTGCAAGGAATCCTCTTGCCTCCGGGACAGCACATTCCAGAGCTGCAACTCCAACTCCAAATTTTTGTAGCATCTTGGCTGGAGTCCCTGCCCTGGGGGAGAATAGCCGGCTGGGGTGCGTGCCGTTCACCGTGCACACACCCTAGAAATCCCAGTGCGTTTCTGTGTACAGAACAAACAGGGCTGTGTTGACTGTTTATACTCCAAACACAGGTGTGGGGCCCTCCCTGCTCAGATGAGCCTAGTGACCCATGCTGGCAGGGAGGTACTGATCCTGTCTGGGCCGCTTCACTGCAGCTTCTCCCCAGAGGACAAAAAAGGGGCAGGTAACTTGGAGATTTGGTTTTGTGGGACATGAGGCAAAAAACAACACCCAAGTTGTCTTCCTGGAGTCCTGGACTTGAGGCAGGGTGGGTGGGAGAAATCCAGAGGTTCTAGGTGCCAGCAATTCCAGCTAAAGTCAGGAGCAGAAATTTCCTTAAAGTAAGGAATAACTTTTTCTTAAAGTTAGGAGTAACTCCTTAAGGATAGGCATTTCCATTGGTTACAAATACAGGAAACTGCCTCATTCCCAGTTTTTTGCTGCAACTCCCAGAATTCCAAGCAAGGGGACCCTGAAAGTTGTAGTCCAAAATAGGAGAAGTTAAAAAAGAGAGAGGGGGGATTTATAATGGTTAGGAACACAGGAAGCTGCTATATACCTGGAGGTTTTGGACTACAAGTCCTAGAATCCCCTAACAAGTGATGTGTTTATTGCCAGCAGTCTCTCACAGAATGAAGCCATGAAGTTTATTGTCCCAGACTGGATTCCTAGTTGATTCCTGTCCTATTGCCTTCATGCCTTGCCAGCGCACTGCCCATTATATCACCCTGCCTCTACTATGTATAGTGTCAGTGCTGCCCCACACATTCAGGGATGCACAATTGCACTTGAAGCCAACGTCCTGGGAAGGCATATGTGGAGTGCAGGGTGGGAGGGCAGTGTGGTCACCTTAATTGCACAAGGCCCTCATTGTCCCCATGGTGATTATTAAATATAATCACACTTTTAAAATTACAGGGAGGCAGATTCTTCCCGTTGCTCAACAGTGGGGGGCGGCGGCTTGGACACCCATGTCTTTTAAGCTTTGAACCACAGGCCCCGTCTTGAAGCAGAATCCAGTTCTCAACTTTTGGGGTAGCAGTGGTGACAGTTATTTCCCTCCCCCCAGTGCTGCATTTACAAAAGCAAATTTTACAGCCCCAAAGATGGGCATTTGCATTGTGTTTATTTTGTACACAAGGGCTGGGTTTGAATCCTTTATTTGTAGTAAACAGTCCTCCTTTGAAAGAACTAGGCAGACCCTTGTTCTTGTAACCCTTGCTTTGGCTGTCCTACCTTTTCAGGGTTGGGGAGGGGAGGAAATAAATGACATTTCCAGCTGACTGGGAAACAAGGCAGGAGTCAGAATTAGAACTCTCCAGCCATTACCACTCATCCAGGGGGAATTTCAAAAGTGCAAACATTATTTTAAAAAGATCTGCATAGAGCAATTCAGGACTTAGATCTGTATCTCCTCTCACCTTCGGTTAATACTGAGGGTGTTCGCTTGGAAGGAGGAATATCCATGAAATGCTGCTTCCTGCAGGTGTTTTAGCTCTTCTTCAATACCAGCATCAATCAGGATAGCATGCACCATTATTTTGATTATTGTTACCGGGGATCTGTTTTCACTATGAAAAGGTGTTTTTAGGCTATGGTGCTATAGGCTGTATTTCAGAAGAAGGGATTGGCAAAATCACCTGAGTTTCCCTCGCCTAAGAAAACCCTATAAAATTCATGGGTCACCATAGGTTGACAGGTGACTTGAGGGCGCGCACACACACACACATGCATGAGAGCCAGTGTGTTGTAGTGGTTTTGAGTGTTGGGTTAGGACTCTGGAGACCTGGGTTCAAATCCTTGCTCAGCCATGGAAACCCACTGGGTCACATTGGACAAATCACCCTCTCTCAGCCTTAGGGTCACCACAAGTAAAAAATGACTTGAAGGCACAGAACAACAACAACAACAAATGAATTGTGAAGATTGAGAATTAAAGGACAGTTTGTATAGTGGCTAGAGTGTCTGACTCAGCGCTAGATCCAGGTAGTGGTTGTATACCGCCCCTTGTGCCCATTCTTGTCCTGCATTTTCAAAATCCTGCCAGGTTGTGGGTTTGTTTGTTTAGTTGCTTAATGAAATACTTGAAATGCTATAATAATAGCATTTTTGTAAGCAATGCTTTTCACCACCAGCCTGTTCTTAATAAGGAGACATGTGGTGTAGTGGATTGATGTTGGACTAGGAGCTGAGAGACCAGGGTTCAAATTCCCACTCAGCCCTGGGAAGCCCCACTGGATGACCTTAGGCATGTCCCTCATCCAGAGGAAGGCAAACCTCCTGTGAATCAATATCACCAGGAAAACCTAGGAGAGGGTCGCCATGTAACTTAAAGACACATGACAACAACAATATAACTCAGGTCAAACTCCTGGCTCATCCCACAAAGCTCAGTGGGTGATCCTGGGCCAAGCAGTAGCTCTAACTAGCCTTGCAGGGTAGTTGTTAGGATAAAATGCAGGCGGGGCAGTGAGGCATACCTATACTAGATGAGCAGGTTTTAGATTTGCAAGATCTCTGGTTTTATTACTTGAATGCCGAGGTCTCCCACCCAGAGAAAGACGTGAAAGACTCTGGAGTCAGTGTCTTAATTTCTGCTACCTCCTAGGAAATAAACACTGGTCTATACACTAAGCAAGATTTCATTTTCTATTGAAGTAAAGCAACTAATTAATCATCCTGTTTTACAGATGAGGAATACTGGCATTAAAAGATAATAAATTAGTGTTAGACCTGCCATGGATGAGGGTGTTTTTTCCTTGCAGTATTTAATTGTTCTCTTTAAATATTGAATACCAGAAATGATTTTAGATCTACTTCAAATCAATCTGAGCTCCACCATTAGATCACAATCTACTTTTTGCTGTCGTCTGATTTATATCCTCCTGAGCTCCTTGGAGTAAGTAGGTTGTAATTCTAAGTAAATCAAGACATGTATTTATTCCAATCCCTTTATGCTTTATGAGAGGAACAAAATTAGCTTCCAGCTTGCATGACCAAGATGTATGTATTTATTTTGTTTGTAACATACCCCTTCACCAAAGAGTTCAACGCAGCAAATATGGTTTGGGGATATTTTACAATCCAAACAACCCTTTAAGGGAGGCAAGGTCAAGAATGAGTGGTTGGCCCAAGGTCTGAGAAAACATTGGGTAGTGGTCCGGTTCTATTCCTGTTTTTCTCTCTGCACACAGGACTGTGTTTATAAATTGCATCAGAGATGCACCAGACTTCTGGGCCAAGAACATCATCAACTCCTGCACTAGACAATCCAGCACTGGTGTTCAAAACAAAGCAAACAAATATACAGAATATTTGAAGAAATGTTTCTTTTCCCATAAATATGTTTGCATGCCATATTCCAAACCTGATGCATACTTGAGGCTTGGAAGAACTGGAAATCTTTCCACAGCATCCTGTGTGATCTTATGAAGAGGGGTTTGGGTAATAGGGACAATAGCATTTTGTAAGCTGCAGATGCTATTGAGCTGTCTCTATTTAAAGGCTCCAAAATTCATTTTGACTAAAATGGTTTAATCCCTAGGTAATACTTGTGTGATTTAAGTTAAATAAAGTAGGAAAGATCCTGTGTAGCATTTGGCTGCGTACACTTTCTCTGAATCACAGCCTCTCCTTTCTAAATCCCAAACCTTTGTTCTGGTGCACCTTCAAGTCAACTCCAACTTATTGTGAGCCTATCCTAGGGTGTCCTGGCAAGTTTTTCCCCCAGTGAGGTTGCCATGGCCTTCCACTAAGGCTGAGAAACTGTGATTTGTCTGAAGTCACCCAGTGGGTTTCTTCGGCTAAGCTAGATGCTGTGAACTCTGATCTCTTAAGAGTTCTAGACCAGTATTCAAACCAGTACATCACACTGGATCCCACATTACTGCAAAAGAATCCTGCAACTATCCTTGTGTTACCTGGGATATGTGGATAGTGAAACGTCAGTAGATGTCAAATGGGATTGTCAGGCATTTGATATTGCAATAGATATTTCTGCAGCCATGAGGGCTGCTAACTTGTCCCTTTAAAACTGTAGTGGGTTTTTCAAGAGAAATGGGAAATACGATGGCATGGGCCATCCTAACTTTAGAACTCAATGATATATCTTGACACTTCAGGATGTTGTCTAGTTCCTTTATAGCTGCCCTTCCAAGTCCTAGCCTTCTTCTGATTTCTTGACTGCAGCCTCCATTCTGATTAATGGCTAAACCAAGGTGTGGAAGATCTTGAACTATTTAAATGTCTTCATGTCTATTTCAAAGTTAGGTAAATCATAAAGAATTGCTATGTCAAAAAGCACAGAATACCATTTTGCAGATCCCAAGAGAACTGAGAGCCAGACTTGATCGACATTGTTTATTCCTATGTCATTGCAGGGAGCTGGCTGAGAGCTGGTTCTTGCCAAATTAAAGATCTGTGCAATTCCTCTCTTCCAGAGAGAAGAGAATAATGCAATGGAGTTATGGAGGGTCATGAGGTTAATTGCACCACATGAATCTGCTTCAGTTCCTTAAATTGAAATCTGTCTCTGTACAGAAGTGGGTGGAAGGGAAAGAGGTCTGCAGTCACAAGACCCTCCTGTCTCTGGATTTTCATAAAGATATTTTTTTGCAGATAGCTTTTAAGCTGTTGAGAAATGGGACCTCCAAGGGCAAGAGGAGGAAAGATCAGACTTCTCCCCCTCCTTCCCCATCTGCCTTCTGGTTGTAAGAGGGAGTGGGCATCCTTGCCCAACTCAGGAGACCTTTTCTCCACTTCTAGTGCTTGCAGTTTGGCCTTCTTTGCTGCCAGGAAGGGGAAATGAATCACCAAGCAGAAGAGAAATAAGAAAGGGGAAGCGGTCTTGTCATCTGACTAATTGGCCTCAGCAACTTACCACCACGTTGGCAATTCTAAATGGGGAACCTGCGTGTACTCTGACAGTTCCTACTTAATGTCTCCATTTTCTGATGCTGGTCCCTGGTGAATTACTCTGGCTGGAATCCTGTTGGTGCTTTGCACAGCTGTAGCATGGGAGGGCAGACAAAATCTACAGGCTCGGAGTAGCTTGTTTCACCAACACCTTCTTTCCACCACAGCTGCTGCACTCAATGCCACCTTCCTCCTCCTGCTATCACCTATGTTGGCAAAGTTACGCCAGCGTAATGTACCAACAGGATTCCTAGCCTCTGTCTCGCTCACCTTCTAGAATAGCTTTTAAAAGGAAATAAGGAAAGAAATAATACTTAACACATCAGTTCTCAGCCCTTGCTCCTCTAAATGTTTTGGACTTCAGTTTCCAGAAGCCCCAGCTGCCTCGCTGGATCCATGACCCTTTACAGTTGATCTTCATACAACACATTCAGTCTCTTGAGGAGGGCATGCAGGTGTTTCTGATCCTTTGTGGGCATGCATGCCAATGTAGCTGCACATGAGCATTAAAGCATCTCTGGGGACATAGCCTGCCATTTCAGCTGGGGTAGGGGAAGGGTATTGTGAACTGCATGATAGCCATTCACACCTTTTCCCAACCCAGTACCCTCAAGGTGAATGGGACCCCTGCTTCCAGCATCCCCAGGCATCATAGCTACATTGGCAGGGGATGATGGGAGTAGCAGTTCAAGGAGATTAATTATTAGTATTTTTATTTTATACATACATATTCCCCCTTTCCCCCAAATAATGGGACTCAAGATGGTTTTGTTGTTGGTAGTGTGTGCTGTCAAATAATTTCTGACTTACTGCATTACTACGGTGTCCTTGGCAAGATTTGGGTTTTCTTGGAAATGTTTTTTTCAAACCAGGGTTGCCATTGCCTTCCTCTGAGGCTGAGAGAGTGTAACTTGCCCAAGGTTACCCAATGGATTTCCATGGCTGAGTGGGGATTCGAGCCCTGGCCTCCAGGAGTCTGTGCCAGTGTGGTGTAGTGGCTTGAACATTGGACTACGACTCTGGAGACCAGGGTTCAAATTCCCGCTCGGCCATGGAAACTTACTGTGTGACCTTGGGCAAGTCACACTCTCTTGGCCTCAGAGGAAGGCAAAGGCAAACACTCCTCTGAACAAATCTTGTCAAGAAAACAGTATGATAGGTTCCCCATAGGGTTGCCATAAGTCAGAAATGACTTGAAGGCACACAACAACAACTCCAGGAGTCCTAGTCCAACACTCAAACCACTACAACACACTGGCTTTCCAAAGTGGCTTACAAATTATTAAAACCAGTAGAGGTTTGGATGATGATTGGGAGGTCAAAACGAACAATAGTGATCCATTATTATCTGGAGGGGATGGGCCATGATAATGGAAATTAAATGTTGTGAATGAGGAGCGATTCAGTCTGATTCTGTCCCCATCTCGAAAGTTGCTGCACTATGAGAACAAGAGTGCAACACAGTAGTTCTAGTAGCCCAACGGTCTCCCCACTTAAAAAAAAAAAAAAAAAAGAAGTTCTGCCCCATAGGGCTCTCCATCCCAGAAAGGGTAATGCTGCATTGTCCTGGGCTTTCTTTTGGTGGGTGGGTGCTATTGTTCGCTGAGACTTTGGGCATCCTGTGTTTCTTTAAATTGCAGCCTTAAGAAACAATGAAGTTTCCTGTGTGTCCCCAGGCCAGAGTCCTCAGACAATGCAGGCCACTGAGTAAGCTGAGGGAGGAAAGAAAAAAACCTTTTCTTAGTTCTAAAAGTTTACATGGCAGGAAGAAAATAATTGTGTTTTTTTTTTTTTCCAAAGCAGGGCCCCAAAGCTGCAGTTCTCTCTTGCTCCCCTCTCTGGAAGGGGGACCCCAGCCTAATGGTGCAGTGTGTGCTTTGCACATAAACATTCGCAGATTCAGTCCCAGTAAAAAAAGGAGTGGGAAAGATGTAAGAGGTGATGCTAGGTGGACACGTTGACTGAGCTATTTGAAAAGTGTCACATTTAAATCATTTACGTACAATGATTCGAGGGAGCCGGTGTGGTGTAGCGGTTTGAGCAGGGTTTGAATCCCCATTCAGCCATGGAAGCTCACTTGGGCAAGGTACGCTCTCTCAGCCTCAGAGGAAGGCAAAGGCAAACCTTCTTTGAACAAATCTTGCCAAGAAAACCCTGTGAGGGTCTCCATAAGTTGGGGTCGACTTGAAGGCACATGGCCAAAACACATCACTTGATCCACTGGACTTGGCTGACAAGTGGGACCCAGTATGAATACCTTGGAACATGAATGGAGAGCTTTTTGCCAACACAGAACAACTGCTAGCAGAGTCAGGGCCGGGGAAAGTTACTCTTTTGGACTAAGGCTCTTGAATCTCTCCCCCGCCCAGCCGGCAGGTGCTGTTTCCAAAAAGTAACTTTTCCACGCTCTGGTTAGGATTTGAACTTTGGAGAAGCCTCAGGTTCTGACCAGGATGTACATTACCAGGTACCTGTCTCTACAGGGCTGGTAATTGAGGTTCAGATGATATTAGTCATATATTCTTTCTAGTGGAGTTAAGACATAAATACAGTGTCCCATTGATTTTACTGGGAATGAAGTTCAGCTAAGTTAAAGCTGGTTCTATGGGATGGTATTGGTTTTGGAATGCTTTGAATAAACAAATACTGTAGCTTATTTTGTGTGTGTGCAGACTGTAAAAATGTAATGTGTAAATGAGATAATGGCTGTTTGAAAACATGTACATCCTACAGGCATACTAGTTGTGGATCTGGGACAGGCTGTAGTCAGCTCCAAGGTTGATTTAGTATTGTGTAATGTGTGTCCCTGAAGGAAGCCGCCCTGAGATCTTTTGATCTAGGGTGTGGTATAAATATTTTAATAAATAAATTTAATAATGAAGAAAACACCACTACTAGATGCCTCTGAGATGAATTCATTCTCCCTGGTATGTGCTTATCTGTTGTAGACACTGGAATAATAGCTCAGGAACAAAACAGCACAATTGGTGATGGTGGAATATTTTTTTTTTAAAAATGAATACATTTTTGGACTACGACTCTCCCAGTCCACAGCCAGCATAGCTGAATGCTGGCTGAGGATTATGAGCATTGTAGTCCAAGTATGCTTTTTATTTTTATCTCTCTGCAAAAGAAATGAGGCTAGTCTACCTGTATGCACACATGCACACACTGACCTGTGTCTGTAAGCAAAGGGATCTTGTAGCACCTTTGAGATTGAGAGAGAGAAAACTGGAGCATATGCTTTCATAGACTTAGTCTACTTCCTGGGGTAGAAAATTCCTACAATTTTTCTCTCTCTTAGTTAGGACTTTAGCTGTCCTTCATATTTGCTGGGGTTTGGTTCCAGGACCCCACGTGGATACCAAAATCCGTGAATATTCAATTCCCATTATATGCAATGGCATAGCAAAATGGTGTCCCTTCTATAAGATGGCAAAATCAAAGTTTGCTTTTTGGATTATTATTTTTAAAGAATATTTTCAAGCTGTGAGTACGTAAATCTGTGGATACCAAGTCTGTGGACACTGTTACAGTGCTATTATTTATTTCACTTTAACCGCTATGGCTGCCTCTTGTGGAATTCTGAGGTTTGTAGTTTAGTGAGGCCTAAGGGGTCTCTGGCTGAATGCCCCTCCCTACACTGCAAATCCCAGGATTCCACAGGAGGCAGCCATAGCAGTTAAAATGGAATAATAGTGATATAACAGCGTAGTGCGATAATCTGAGGAGATTTTCAGACTACACTGTTATAGTGTTACTATTCCACTTTAACTGCTCCGGCTTCCTGCTGTGGAATTCTGGGGTTTGTAGTTCAGTGAGGCCTAAGATCTCTCTGGCTGAGAGTTGTAAATGCCCCTCCCTAAACTGCAAATCCCAGGATTCAACAGGAGGCAGCCATAGGAAATAAAGTGGAATAGTAACACTATAACAGTGTTGTCTGAAAATCTAGTATGTCTCAAAAGTGCTACAAGATCCCTTTGCTTACTGCTATTCCAGACTATTGAACTTTGAATTCAATAGTTTTTGGGCTATCTATGTCTTTGAATTCTGACCTGTGTCTGTTTGTCTTTAGGATTTTCCATCTTCTGCCTGTCTCTGTGTACCACAACACAGAGTCCTTCTAATGATAGCTTGGCTTGCAAGAGCAAAAAATCATGTATCAAAGAGCGAGTGTATCTTTGTAAGAGACTGAAGCACAAGAGAAGCGGGGAGAGAATGAGAAAATGAGAGGGAGGTTTGGATTTTAATGGAGTTTTCCTGGCTGTGTTCCTGCAGAGAGGCAGGAAGGGGTTGGATAGAGGAGGATCAGAGGAAGGGAACCTGCAGAGGCCAGTTTGTTCTCCAACATGACACTGAGGGCTGGTGGACAGGCAGTAGGGAGAGAAGAAGCAAGTCTATCACTTTCCTTCACTGGCTTCCAAAGCATTGCAAGGTCTCTTCCTGTTGGAAGAGTCTAGAGAGTTTCTCCAACTTCCCAGGGTAGCTGCATTACTCCCCCCACCACTGCAGTCCTTCCTAGGGTGCAAGTTCAGTGTTTGTGGCATGTTGAGGCTAAGTCCTTTCAATGCAGTCCAGTCATAAACAAAACAATAATCATAATCTCCTTTGGTCTATATATAGCAGTGAAAGGATTAGCTAAGGGGCTATTTTTGGGTGCAGGCTCAGGCACAGTTGCTAGAGGCGGCGTGCCTGATCTAATCGAGTAAATATTTTTCAGCTTTCAGAGGAAAACATGAAATTGCAAGCAGATTCTGACCTCTCTCTGCCAGTGCTTCCGTCTCCTATCCTGTCCACTGTGTTTGCATTGCATGGAGAACAAATACATCCGTCTTCATTCTCCTTCAATCACTGCACACATCTTCTCTGAATGTGGTGGCCTTCTGCTCCCCACCCTACCTCATTTTGGAGCCATGAGGACTAAAACCTGCAGGAACATTCAGGGTGTTCAATTTTATCTGAATACTCCCCAACATTTCACAGATGAAAACCAGGACACGTGCAGCCAAGCCTAAGTCAGAGAGTGGTGAAGAGATCAAAAGTTATTCATGAGAAAGAGCACACAAATTAGGAGAGGCTGTAGCAGTTTGCTTTTGCCTGAGTCTACAGGGAAGGGCAATGATTCCTCCACCCCCTGAGTTAATTGAGTGTAAACTACTTTTGCACTTTGAACTCAGTTTGCAGCAACTGAACTAAGTTGAGGATGAAGGGGGAAAGTGGGAAGAAAGAAAAAGGGGGAAATTTTAAAAAGCAGCTGAAAAAGTGAGACAACAGAGTATTAACTGGAACTGTCCCTGCCAAATCAGGATTTGGCTCATTTGCATTCCTTCACACTATCCTCCCCCCCTTCTGCTGTTCCTCCCTGCTTCCACTCCAGCGATTAAACCAAGTTGTTTAATAGATGTTCCTCTCCTTGTTTTGCCCAGTTAACCAGCCCAGCTGTATGCTAATGGAGAACAAACACAATTTCAGTTTTTCTCTCTCTCTTGCATTAAGTTGGCTGCAGGAGTCTATTGTTCAAGCCTGCCTTGCTTCCTTACCCCATCCCCTCTCCAACCATTGCACACTTCAAAGGAGAGGGGGTAATGGAGGGGGGAAAAAAAACTATCCAAACTTGGTGATAGTGAAGTGGGACTTACAAATCCGCAGTTCAAATGGGACTCTGCATCCCTCCATCCTTTGCTTTTGGGGCAGCTGCCTTGCAAGAGACCTTCCTTCCCTAACATTTCTCTCCTCCACTTTCTGTCTTTGTTTACTACATTTTCAATTTGAGCTCCTTCCATCCTCCACCCCTCCCAAAAGTGAGCTGAAGGCTGCCACCCGGGGAGAGAAAGAAAGAGAAAGACAGGCAGCAGATGCCAGGAATTACCTATGTAAATAAGAAAGTGCAGCCAGGCAGGTGGTGGGGCAAAGCTTGCTTGCTCTCTTGGCGCTGGTTCAGGTGGCGGTTGGAGGTGAATCAGCTATAGACAGGAGGGTTTTGTTGTTGTTGATGGCAAGGAACATGTGCAGGGAGCAGGTTGAAGCAAGCGCCTCTGCAACTTGGGGGACCAGCATGGGGTGGTGGTGGTGGAAGCGTGGTTCATGCCAGAGGTGAACCACCTAGGGTCACCTGAGTTTAGCAGTGGCCCATTCCCTTGGTACAGGGAGTTGGCAGCAGAAGGCTGGAAGATGTACACCAATCTTTCCTAATCTTCAGATTTATTTTATTTACCCTATTTCTGTCTCCCTCGCCCCACATGGCATGATCTCTAGGTGGCTTACAATAAAATCTCATGGCATGAATTAAAATGTAAAGCAGTAAAGATTTTAAACAATGTGGATAATCTAGACATACTAAAGACATTAAACGTTGCATAATTTTTTTAAAAAAATTGTACTTGAAACAGTATAAAACCACGTATGTATGCATTGGGTAAAGTCTCTAGGTCCCAAAGGCGTCCATAAAAAGCAAAGTTTTAAGTTGGTGTCAAAATGAGACCAACACGGGCCAGTTGGATGCAGGGCATTCCACTGGTGAGGTGCCACAGGTGGGAAGGCCCTACCATATGTCCTCACACTGTGTATTGCTCCCACTGGTGTGAGACAGAGGAGGGCATCTCCAGAAGATCTCAGTCCTCAGGCAGGTATATTTGGGGAAAGGTGCTCCTTCGAATATCATGGTCTCAAACCTTGATCTATTAGACAACAACTCCCAGGATCCCAAGCTAGCATAGGAGGACAACAGCCTAGAGAGAGAATAGACTGGGTTTAGAGGATCCTGGGGCTCTAGTTATGTTATGGGGTGCTCAGCACCAAAGGAAATACAAATATGTTTTTGATTAGGCTCAGGAAGGGTGGGTAAATGACGCTGGGGGACTGAAGCCATAGGAAAAAAAAGGTGGCTTGGATACGTCACTAAAAGGATGCCAGCCTCTGTGCTTATTTATTATTTATTTAAAAGTACTGTATTTCTATATCACCTCCTAGTCTTCAAGGGCTCCAGAGGCGATACACAAAAAATAAATGCATTTAAAACTGTACTGAGATTTTTAAAAAGTAAAAACACATTGAGATTTAAATCATGTAGCTGTTGTTGCTCCTTCAAGTCATTTCTGACATATTGTGACCCTATCATGGGGTTTTCTTGCCAAGATTTGTTCAGAAGGTGGTTTGGCATTGCCTTCCTCTGAGGCTGAGAGATTGTGACTTGTCCAAGGTCACCCAATGGGTTTCCGTGCCTGAGCAGGAATTTGAACCCTGGTCTGCTAGTGTCCTAGTCCAACACTCAAACCTCTACATCGGCTCTCTATGTAGCTGTACTGTACAAAGTGGTGTGCTTTTATTTTTTTTTACATCTTCTGTTACATAATTCTGTTTTAAGTTTATTTTAAGCTATTGTTAAACATGGTTTTTTTAAAAATTAATATTGATGTTTAAAACTTTTGTAAAATAAGATTTTAACTGAATCTTTGTTTTAAATCACTGTAAATTGCTTTGGGTCCCATCCCAATGGCAGAGGTGGGGATATTAAATCAGTCAATCAATCAATCAATCAATCCCCTATAAATCCTGTGTAAATGTATCTTTAAGTATAATTTTAAAACAGACAAAACAGAGCAGTTTCAAACTTCAAAGGCCATATGGAACAAGACTGTTTTAGTTGTCTTCCGGAAGCTCAAAATAGATGGAGCACATATTAACATGTGGAAAACATATAACAAGATGACATCACAATATGAAATGCATGTCTTCTGTGTAATTTCCAGCAGCATTTTGGTGCAGCACTTTGACCCCTTAGGAAATTATCCAGAATAATGGAAACTGTTTTTTTTTTAATTGTTTGAATCTCCTCTTGGTGAAAGGGACACATTTATGTTTGTGGATCAACCAAACTGAGTTGTGTAGCCCTGACTTACAGTAATAGCTCTGCAAAATAATTCAAAGAGAGAGCTGTGTTTTTAGTCTGCCATGTTAGAAATGTCTTTTTAACAGCTAGTCTCAAAGGTGTTACTGTATTCCTTTATGTCTTTTTTTTTTAATGTTTGCAGAAGTAACAAGGAGATTTGGAGTCACTTGTAGTTAATATTTCTTCTGATATTATTTTTAAAAAGCTTTCTTTCCTTTGCTTCCTTTAGACATTTATCTTCACAGATGGTGAGGACAATGAACTGAAGAAAAGGACAGGTGAGTGGGCATTTTCTGATAAATGTCCCTTATTTTGGAGGCTGCTTGGCCTGGTGGTGGGGTTCCCAGGGAATTTGCTGATTAACTTTTTGAAGTGGGGAGGGGAGAGGGGGACTTACTCAGTTAGTGTTTATTGAGCAGCCCTTCCCTCCATTTAGACTGGGGTTAGATCCCTCTATTCTTCCCATGGTAATGTCATCTATTCAGACTCTGAATTGATTCCCCTTGGGATGCCTCAGTGAGTAACAGGTGGCAGCTGATGGGAAAATACTGCCTGAATACGAGGACAAGAGTTTCTCCCTCAATAAAGGATCCAGTTTGCATACTTACCACCACCACCACCACCCTTTATTTTTCCTGAGTTGGCACTTGCTGAGCTTGGCGTGGAAACAAAGAAAGATCTCTTTGGTCTAACAGCTCAGAGTCTAGAAAAGCATAAAATATTTTCTTCCAGAGCATTTCCAAACCTGGGCAAGGGGTGTGTGTGGGGAAAATCCACATTGTGAAATGTGGTGCTGGAGAAGAGCTCTACAGATACCCTGGAGTGCCAAAATGACAAATAAATGCGTCCTAGACAAAATCAAGGTTGAACTCTTGCTAGAAGTCAAAGTGCCTAAGCTGAGACTGTCCATATCATAAGAAGGAAGGACTCACTAGATAAGACAATGATGCTTGGCAAGGTAGGGAACAGTAGGAAAAGAGGACGATTGCATTACAAGTGGTTAGACTCAGTCAAGGGAACCACAACCCTGCATTTGCAAGACCACAGCAGGGCTGTTGATAACAGAGTGACTTTCATTCAAAGGGTTACCATAAGTCAAAGTTGACTTGTCCACACTTAACAATGAGCCACTGGGAAGCCTTTCTTTTTATGGCTGTTCGTTATGGTTATGCAGGTTTCCCTCAGCCAGGTGTGTAAGAGTGAGTTGGACTAGCGCTCTGGAAGATCAGGCTTTGAGTTCTTGCTCAGCCATGGAAATCCACTGGCTGACCTTGGGCAAGTTACACACTCTCAGCCTTAGAGAAAGGCAATAACAAACCTTCTCTGAATAAATCTTGCCAAGAAGATGCTATTTTTAGAGCCAGTGTGGTGCAGTGGTTTGAGTGTTGGACTAGGACTAGGACTAGGACTGGGATTCAGGGAGACCAAGGTTAGAATTCTCTTTCAGCCATGGAAACCCACTGGGTGACCTTGGGCAAGTCATACTCTCTCAGCCTCGGAAGAAAACAATGGCAAACCTCCTCTAAATAAATCTTGACAAGAAACCCTACTTTAGGGTTGCCGTAAGTCAACTTGAAGGTATACTAACCACAACAAGGCTAGGTATGGACAACTTGGGACTGTCCATGCATTTTTGGACAACAGCTCCCATCAACCATAGCCAGCATTATCACTATAGAGGATAGGATTTGTAGTCCCATGGCATCTGGATAGCATCACACATTCTCCACCCTTACCCTAAGCAGCTGATATAGTAGAAGAGGTATGTTGCTGAAGCAACTGGGCTATGGCACCCCAGAAACCACTGCAGCATTTCACGGGATGAAATGGGATAGGCCTTTGAAGGTGCAAATTGTTCTACAGGTGCGACAACCATGCGGCCCTCCAATTGTTGTTGAACTTCCATCTGTTGCAGGGTGAGAATCATGTTGGATTGCAGTTCTTAGCATTCTTTCCCATCAGTTATGCTGGCCAAAGCTGTTGGGAGTTGCAGTCCAATAACATCTGGAGGGTCACATGATTCCCATCCCTGCTATAGATATAAAGATACATATGTACCTATGTATGAATACCTGTCTACCTATTTGTGCCTCCCAATCTATGCACATATGCCAGTGTGACACCCAAGGCAGCTGAAAGATAGAATAAAACAAAATACAGCCAAAAGTAATCATAATTTTAAAAAAGAGTCTTAAAACAGTTGAATAAGCTATACTAAAAACAGCACCAATTCAACACAGTTTAGAAGCATTTAAAACACAACAGTGAGAATAGCAGTATATCTTCTCCATGAAAAGACCTTTCTACAGTGATCAGGTTTAAATAAAAAGGTCTGTCTATATCTGTCACCAAGCTGAGATTGTTGTGGTATGAGGGGGTCACAGTAATGTCCGCAGGTTACCTGGATGTTTGAACTGAGCCGAGGAGCCAGGCTCAGGAAGGGCTAAAGCTCTGATGCATTGCTTGCAGTATTTCCAGTCCCTGACATCTCTACTTACAGAAAATCTTGGTGGCAGTGTTGGGGAACATTTCTCTTGATGCCTGGCAAAGCTGCTGCAAGTCAAACAGACAGTACTGGGCTGGATGGACCAATGGTTAGATTCAGTCTGAAGAAGAGCTCTGAAGATCTTGGTAGCCATTGCAGCTGGTATGCCCCATGTCAATGGGGGTAGGGAATCTCATCAAGCTTTCAACCAGGCTTTGAGGGAGCTGGCCAAAGTGCTGAATACTTCCTTCCAAATAGGCCCAGCACCCTGGATAGCTCCATGATAACTATCCAAACTCTAGAGTGGATTTACTGCCTCAATGGCACGGGAGCTGCCGGTGGCCCATGTTTAGCAGTTTGCACATTTTGGTGACCTTGAGTTGGAGTAATAAAAGTATTATTTTAATAATGGAATTTGGGATGCTATATATGATTAAGCCTGTTGGGTGTGTGCATCAGGCATGATAGAAATGTTGAAGGTTAACTTCTATTCATTCTCTACCTTCCACAGGAAATGTCATCAACACCAATTGCTCAGCTGCCCACAGTCGCCAAGCTCTGTCATGCAAGATGGCAGTGGAATATGACAAATTCATCGAATCTGGGCGAAAGTAAGAGAAGGGGAGGGATGTAGTGGAAAAATTCAAGACTGTGATTTCCAGAGCCACATTCATTGGTTTTTTTTCTAGTTGTAATCAAAAGTCAGTTGGAGGAGGGGCATGGTTAGAACTCCATGTTTTGATTCTCAAAGGTTGCAGGTTCAATTGCTGGGATCTCTAGGAACAGTTGGGAAAGAATACTGTCTGAAGCTATGTAGGGCTGTTGTCAGTCTGTGGGCAGTCAGTCCTGAGCAGGATTGACCAATGGGAAAATTCCTGTTTTTATTCTGAAAATGCTCTGGGTTAACAAGAACAATTTTAAAGGAAGCAGACTGAGCATTTTGGCTTCAGCTATGAAAGATTTTATTGCATTCTTTATAAACTGCTCTCCCAGTTTCTCTCCCTGCCCTCCACAAGTTGAAAATTCAGCAGTAAATAGGACTAAAATTCATGCAAACCAAGGTTAGGGCTATAGTATCTAATTGGTTAACCAGACTCTGTAATCAGTTGTCCCACATTAATATAGGTATTGATCATACCTATATGCTGTATGGAAGTGAAAGTATTTTGCCCTGAGCATGGTGTTCTCATAACGTGTACAATGTACAACTTCTGGTGCGTGGTGTTCTCATAACATGTACAATGTACAGCTTCTAGTGGACTGGGTGGAAATCATGGAGCCCTGCAGATGTTGTTGGACTGCCAGCACCCAGCAGCCCTAGCCAGCATAGTAGAAAATGAGGAATGCTGGGACTTGCAATCCAGCAACACCTGGAGAGCTGCATGATTCTAACCCTTGTGGTATATGAAGACAAAGACACTCCTGCTCTGTAGGAAAACAGCAATCCTGTGTCCTGTTGTGACTTGAAATCAGCAGCACTTGAGTATACATGTGATATCTCTTGGGTAGTGGTGATGGAGGCTAGTTTTCCTGATTGATCATACCTATATGTGAATGGCTGACATGGTGTAAAAGTTCTGCAGGTGGAATTGTGTTATTTCTCCCTTTTCACCTCCTCCACAATTCACCCTTTAGTTGCTGGAGTCTCCACTCCATGGGTATTTAGCGGCTGGTGGAGAGCTGGGGCCACTGGAGAGGCATCTAGCTGTGTCACTATAGCTCAGCCTTTCTCAACCTTTTTATTCTGGAGGAACCCTTGAAATAATTTTCAGGTCTCAGGGAACCCCTGCATAAATATTATTCTATATACTGCTATTGCTTTCCCCTCAAAATCACAATTTCCTTATTAACCCCTAGCAACCTTTTAGGGAATCCATGTTGAGAAACACTGATATAGCTAAAGGCAGAATTCTGACATCATCTGCCTAAACCTCTGAAGGACCCCTAGTGGCCTTGAGGGATGATAGCATTGTCCTGCATTTGGCTATAGGAACATACAGCTTCTCCGATGTCCACATCTCTCCACTGGCCACTAAATGGCCCTAGATTGGGAGCTGCAGCAGCTAAAAAGGGGAGTCCTGGTGAAATTTTGGTGGTTGTGTGCATTCAGTAGAGAATTCCAACTTCTGCAATGACCTCTTCAAAAAGACTTAGGATTATATAGGTCTGGACTATCGAAAAGCCTGTACCTTCCCATATAAGCTTGTTTTAGTTATTTTAACCTATATTGTAAGTTGCACTGGTTCCAATATTTGGAGGAAGGCAGGCTATAAATCAAATAAATAAATAAATAAATAAATAATATAAAACAAAGTACCGAACAGGATGCCAGCCAAGTGGAGAATTCTGTTTTGTCACATGTAACCCAATTGCCTCTTGTTGTCATTGCTGCGTTAGGTGGTTTTGCCATGTGGATGATGACAATTATGTCAATGTACGGACGCTGATCAAGCTGCTCTCCAGTTATCCCCACACACAGGACATCTACATTGGAAAACCCAGCCTGGACAGGCCCATTCAGGCAACTGAGAGGATCAGTGAGAACAAGATGGTAAGTCAACAGACAGAGCTGTAAGGGCTGAAGATAAAACTGTGGCTGGAATTCACTATTGCAGTTACGGAAGCATAACCTAGAGTTACACATCCATAACTGATTCATGTTTACAGTCCTTATGTATTCATGATCATGGAACTATTGCCATGATCGTAAAAGTCCCATAATCCTGCTTTTCCAAGCAGCAGCTGCTGCCCACAACAGAGATCTGCTCTTCTATCAGTTGGGGCACAGCCTAAGGATATTTCCACCCTCCTCCTTCCAGTGATTTCTGGTGCATGGAAGAATTGTAACAGAGATCCTCCTTCTGATTGTCACACTGGAGATGACTGGAAGGAGGGGGATGAGAACTTCAGTCTGCTGCATCCCAACTGACAGAACAACTCTCCACTGCTCACAATAGCTGCTGCCCAATAAAGCAGGTTGGTTGGGGGGGAAGGGTTGGCCAGGAGATGCTACTTAGTTAAATATACTTAACTAAGAAGCTGATCTAGGATTCTGGCCAATGTCTGTTTTGCACGGGTCTGTTACTCAGCACTTAACTAGATTATCTATTGTGTGAAAAACTGTTTTTAGCTCTCTGTCCTGAAATTTTGAGAACCTTCCCCCATATGTGAGTTTAGCTCCAAACTAAAAGCTTTGCAAAAGACTCCCTTGATGGGAAAGACTAACGTCAGCAACTAAAAAACAAGAGGCCAATAGGAGTATGGCATTTTTCATACTACACAATTATAGCACTTTGGGACCACCTGAACTGCTATGGCTCCATCTTATGGAATCCTGGGATCTGCAGTTTTGTGAGTTATTTAGAGTTCTCTGAGGGGGCTCTAGTGCCTCCCCAAACTATAAACTGTAGGATGGAGCCATGGCAGTTAAAACGGTCTCAAAATGCTAGAATTGTGTAGTGTGAAAGATTGGGTGGGCTGAATGAACAATCTCTATGTTACAAGGTTCCTATCATTTCCAAGCTTCCAAGGAGACATCTTTGGGCAGGAGAAAGCCACGATTTTCACAATGGATGCCATTTTACTAGAACGAATTGGGACTTCTGACTTGCAGATGGGGTGACGGTGGTTCAGTTATTCCTTTCTGCAAAAGAAGAGCTTTTGATAGAGGTGAGCATGTAACTGAAAAACACTAGGAATTGGCATGAACTTTGTTTCCTTCATTCTTCCTGCCCCACAGCAGCCTGTACACTTCTGGTTTGCCACGGGTGGCGCTGGGTTCTGCATCAGTCGTGGGCTGGCACTGAAGATGAGTCCTTGGGCTAGGTAAGATAGCTAACTGTCTAATGCAGGAGTAGCCAATGCCCTCCTCCCTCCAAGTGTTTCTTTGGTCTGCAATTCCCAGCATTCTTCAACATTGGCTATGCTGCTTAGAGTTGATAGATATTGCAGTCCCACATCATCTGAAGGGCTGTATTTTGCCCATCTCTGGGCTAACACCCGTCACTGTGCTTGGAAGGATATGTCAGTGTCAATGTGTGCTGATTGGATGGGAAAGTGGGTAAAGACAGCATGATAAAAACATTGTCAAGGGGCTTGAAATTTCAACGCAACTCAGCAAGAAGCATCTAACAGAGCAGAAGAGGAATTGAAAACTTCTCCCATTTGAACACGGGACTGAACGGAAAAGATAGGCAAAATGAAAATAGGATAACCAAGACCTTCTTTGTAGCTGAGGGAACAGATTGGCACAGACATATTGCCCTGTATCTTAACTGAGGTTTAGCAGTTAGGAATGGGACAGATTGCTGTGTGTTTCTGCACAGACCATTCCACTCTTGTTCTTGAATGGCGGAAGTTCTGGTCTGCATCCTAACAGCATCTCTAGGAGCTATGCTTTGACATAGGGTTCACTCACCCTGGTTATTTCTAATTGTGGTTCAATTCGGTGTACTATGGATAAGACCAAAATGGGGGAGAAGAGTGAGAAGTTCATGGTAGGCAGGGAAGGGGCATTCATTCTAAAAACAGAGAATAGACTCGTGTATAGGTAGCACTAAAACTAAATCATAAATCAAGCAAATATAAATTTTATGCCCTTTAAATGATACAAATCAAGGCTCTGCATTTGCTTGTTTTTTGAAACTGACTTCCTTACCCTATCTGAACCTTTTGTAATCCTCTACAGTGGTGGACATTTCATGAGCACTGCAGAAAAGATCCGGCTCCCTGATGACTGCACCATTGGGTACATCATAGAATCTGTGCTGGGGGTAAAGCTGATCCGAAGTAATCTCTTCCATTCTCATCTAGAGAATCTCCACCAAGTGCCCAAATCAGAGATTCATAAACAGGTAAAAGAAAACAATTCTCCACCATCTCTAATGTATCCCACAGTTTTGCATGATCTTCTGTATGTTTAGAAGGAAACCTGTTCTCAGAACTTAATTGCACCTACATTTAATACCAAACTCTGGTTACAACCTTTATGGTCCATTGCAGCATAGTTCTGCATGCAGAACAGCTGGCCATTCACTGCCCCTTGGACCTACTGTACAGTCATTGTAGCCCTCACCCCCATGGTCATTCTGTGCCTGGGAAAAGCAGTGGGGAATTCGGAGAAGCATCTGGCTATGTCCCTGTGGCCAGACTTGAAATGATTACACCCTCCACTTAGGTCTTCCACAGGTCTCAGCGTATGATGTAATCATTTTACATCTGGCTGAGGGAACATAGCCAGACACTTCTCCAATCCTCACTAATCTCACCATGCATGGAACGTAGAGATGGGGTGGAGGCACAGCAACTCTGTGGTAGGTCCAGGGTGTCTTTGGTTGGTGTGGAGGCAGGAAAGGAATACCAACTTCTGCACTGACAAAACAAAACAAAACAAAAAAAAGACATGCACAGGCACAAGGTTCACTTATGCCTATGTATGGCACTAACAGGATGCCATACATCCTGTTGCCATTTTGAGAGGGACTGTAGGGGGAAGTGGAGGTGTTTGGGCTTGCTGGGGGTTGGAATTGGTCCCTCACACCCACACAATTGTGTGCCCCGGACAAAAAAATATTTTATTAATTTGAGGAATCATGAAGAGGCTGGAGCTCGATTCTCAGATCAAACATACTGCTTTTTTCCATTCCTGCAGGTGACCTTGAGTTATGGAATGTTTGAAAATAAAAGGAATTCTATCCATATGAAGGGGGCTTTCTCAGTGGATGAAGATCCATCCAGGTGAGCACCAAATTGCTCTGTAGACAAGCGTGGGGCAGAGGTCCACAGGTCCTTCTGGAAATGCAGAATAAATGGAGAGTCCATGGAGAAATAAGAAGAGCAACTAGAACTAAAATTGCTGTCATTTTGAGAAAAAACATAATTTCATAAGATGGGGGTAGGATAGCTCTATTAGTCCCTTGCAGGAAAAAACATTAAAAGTCTCGTAGCCCCTTAGAAGACTAACAAGTTTCATTTGTGGACTTCAGCCCACTTAATTTTTTTCCCTGCCTTTTTCCTTCTATGCTGTTTCTCTTTAGATGGTAAGTTTGAGGGCTGAGGCTGTCCTGTCTTTTTGGGGTGAGGAAAAGACATTCAAGGCATTCCAGCTGTTGAGGTATAGAGGGGATAGAAATCCTGTTTTTAAAGATTTGGAAGAACATGCATGAGGATAATTACAAAAAAAAAACAAAAAACCAGCCAATTACAATTGGGGACTGGGTTGGGTGGAAGAACCATAAAGCTTGATCTTATTGAAAGGAAGAGTGGAGATACAATACATGTAATAAACTACAATTATAAACAACAACAAATCTTGTGGTGCCTTCAAAAATAAATCTATTATAGTGTCACTTTTTGTGAACTGCTTCATCTAGTCCAGTACATTTCATGCTATCTGATGTGGGGGTTGGCATTCCCCACCACCACCAATGTGCCAACAATTGGTACCATACTTCTGCTCATTGGTTACAACTGTTTCTTTCCTTACTGCAAACTTGCTGTGGACTGGCAGCTGATGGGCTCATGGATTGGCCAAGGAAACACCCTTTGAGTAGAACTGTTCTAGCCCATAAATGTTTATACAACAATACAGTTGTTAAACCTTTCAGGTGCTGGAAGACTCTTTGCCTGTGTTCCAACAAAACACAGCTGCTTCTCTGAAAAAAGGTTATAATTATAAAGCTGCTATTTATTTAATTTGGTAGATTTTAAATCGGATAACCTGATGGTTCGCCAAACAGCCATCACAATCCCAGTAACTATTATCATGTTGATGGTCTGAATTACTTAGTTCCACTGTTCAATACATAGTTAACCTTCTTGCAGCCTTTAAGACATTGCCTTGAACCTCACTTTCGGTAGAAAGGTGGGGGGTTTAATGCCAGTCCATTGCTCTTGGGTGCAGTGCTGAATTCTCTCTTTTTTCTTGCAGGTTCCGCTCCATCCACTGTTTGTTGCATCCGGACACTCCTTGGTGCCCTCTGAATGTTGTTTACTAAGAGACAAAGCGTCCCCTTTGTAACCTCATCCTGCGTCTCCCCGGTATCCGAAGATACGTGGGACCTGTGTGTGTGTGGTTTTTCCCCTTTGCTGTGAAGCGATTTGCTCTTTAATTACTGTGGTTAATTCACAGTGTATGTATGTTTAATAGGCTGCTGTGCGGCACCCTGTCTTTTTCCTTCTGCGCTCTCACTCTCTAGGTGGGCTGAGTGTGCTGAACATTTTTGTTGATGCCTGCTGTGTTTGTGTGTGTGTGTATATATATATATATATATATATATATATGTACATACACACACACACAAACACACCATTTTGATGCAGTAGAGGCTATGTAAATAGGAAGGAAATGCCCTCAAGCCTCTGCCTTTGGCAAGGGGTTCCAGCTGGTTTTCTAAGGGTGTAAAACAGGGGTGGGGAAAGCATTGCCTGAGGGCCACATCTGGCCCCCAGGATCTTCCAAAAGGTTTTGAAATTCCTTTTGACCAAAATGCACCATAAGGAATATGGAGGGCAATTTTGCCATATATTTGGCCCTCCCTGGTCTTTCCCCCAACTTCCTAAAAAGGCCCCAAGGACTGTCAAAAACATAACCAAAATTGCTTCCCATACCCTCTTGAGAGTTTTGGGTGACAAAGAAATCAATTTCAGGGGTGGGTTACAGCCCTCCAGGTTCTCAAGTACAGCTCCAAAACCCCCAGAAGTTGCCCACCCTGATCTAATCCCACCCCTCCCCCATCAACTAGCTTGGGCATTTTTGAATATTGCTTTGCAGTGCTCTTGTACAGCAACTCTGGGTTTGTTCCCTTTCCACAATTACCTTTGTTACTATGTTCTCCTTTGCTCTCCAGTGAATTCTTCAGAACAAAAGGCACTGGCTAGCCTAAATTAGGCACATCTTTAAAAGTTGCATGTCTTCATCATAGAAGCTAACTTTGTACTGAGGTCTGGTCTATTTACAGTAGACTGGATGGTAGACGATCAGACATGTAATCATGTCACGCTGTAAACTGGCCTTCACTAATGGTTGAAGGTGTGTTGGGCTGCAGCTCCTGTTTCCCCTTGCAAGCCTGCCCACTGACTCTGCTGGTTGCAGATAATGGGAGCTGTAGTCCGACAAGTCTGGAAGGTACAAAGTTGTGAGAGGATGCCCTAAAACTTTAACCGAGATTCCTCTTTTCCTCCTCTTCCTTGTCCCTTTATGCTTGTGAGACTCCGAATAAGTCTTCAAATGAAGGTTGACATACTAAAGTTTTAGTATGTTTTTTTTTCTTTTAAAAGTGTTCCTTTTTTGGGGGGGGGGATTTTCTCCCCACTCCATAGTGTTAATCTCTTGCTTTCTCTTTATATGTATGTGTGTGTATAGGTATCTATTTTTTAAAAAAATACTTCATTTGAGTTCTGGCAAGCTGCTTTTCATCAATTTTGCATTTAGAGCTGGCCTCTTGGGCCCCTTTTAATGGTTAACCATACAGTCCTGTATAAGTGTGATCCTCTATATGTTAGGATGGGATTGTGAGCAAGTACAGGTGACCAGTTTGCCAAGTTACAAGGTATCTCTGCAACAGTTTTGCTCCACCATATATTAATAAATACAAGGTGTTCTGTGTATGTGTGGTAAAGGCTGAAGATCTTATCAAATAGAGAAACCTTCCCCTTTACCAGTTGGTAAGCTGGTCATCTTCACTTCCCATCTCCCTTCAATGCAGCATCTCTGCCCATATGTTGATCCTCTGGAGCATCTTCCTCAAGGTTGATGAATATTTTAAAAAAATGCCACTATTCATCTCTTGTATTTCTAATGACTATTACCCCAGTCTAAGCAACCAGAAGAGCTAGTACTACTCCTTCATCACCCACAGTGGCATGCATCGTTTTCTTTCCCAAATCCCTGTACAGTATTTTGCTTCATAGAGCCTTGAGCAGAGAGTGAGAGCTGAAGGTTTCTGTTCCAAATGAAAAGAAATCGCCCATACTGGGTAGTGTTTGTAAATATTTTATTGCTGCAGTATTTTTTACTGTGCCTTTTTGTTAAAACGGAGGCCTATGTAGCTTTGTAAATCGTGGACTTAAAAAACATTTTTTTTCTGTGGATCAGAAAAAAAAATCACAATTCTTTAAAATCTGTTCAAAGAACAAAATGGAAGAACTCTTTTGTAATGGTCACTTGCCCTTAATTTATACATCCCAGTATCTGGGGTGTTGCTCAGTTCTTTCATCTTCTTCTTCTTCTTCTTCCATAAAGTAGAAAATGTTTGTGTTCTGTTTTTGTTTGTTTTTAAAATATGACAGAGGTTGGGGAGGGAAAATAACCTGGATAAATGTTCTCAGGGAATTAAACCTGATTGTTACCATGGAGACTCTATGGTAGCCATCTTTGCTTTCAATAAAGCAGCTGGTTGGCTGATAAATGACATGTGGCTGTGTGTTTTTCTCTCGCTTGTACATACATTGAGTTGCATGCTGGGATAAAATCCACAAATCTTGTTCTGCAAGATGCAGCATCAGTGGGAGCTGCAATCCAAAGTTGCGGTGTCATGCCCGTGTTTTGAGTGTTAGCCATCTTGTCTTGTACGTTTCTCCATGCTGGTTTGCCATTCCTCTTATGTACCCACTGAATACAAGTCAGAGAGAGAAAGAAATATATTTCAGATGCCTTGCCTTCATGTGTAATGTGGCAGTCAAAACCACATATTCCTCTGAGGTAGACTTCCTGCTGTGCCGCCATATTCATGTTGATAACAAATTGTATTTACACTAGCCCTGCAAAACATACATTTCTTTTCACTTAATTCTGTGGAAGGCTGTACAGATGGAAGATGAAGTGTGGGAATTCAGCTAGGCCCAGCCACTCCTCCTGTTTGCTTTGCAATGCTTCAGCAACCCCAGAAAAGCCATCTTTTAACTGTGAGAGTGGCCTTCCACATTTCAGCAAGGGAAGTTTGGGAGTCTGGCACTGGAGGAAACCGTTCACCTGGCCAAGCTTGCAACCTCCAGAATAAATCTTCTTGTCCCATTGCAAGCAAGATTCAATAGCTAGCTGACAGTATAATTAGAACAGCCAT
The DNA here is from genome assembly GCA_030847615.1 of Gambelia wislizenii. Lineage (NCBI taxonomy): Eukaryota > Metazoa > Chordata > Lepidosauria > Squamata > Crotaphytidae > Gambelia > Gambelia wislizenii. Next base: position 6,475,134 of record JAUMIR010000012.1, read on the forward strand.
ATATTCTGAGAACCCCACCTTTGGCTCCTGTCTAAATGCTGCCTAGCAATGAATTCAGTAGGTGCTCATCAATCTACATAATGCAAGAGAGCTAACCATTTAATGATAGTTTAAACTGCCCTAGGCAGCAGCTGGCTCTGATTTAGCCTTCTGCCTGATAGTACTCAAAATTTGGGGGGGGAAAACACCCTTTTTTTTTTGTAGTCTTTTTAGCAATACTTCTGTATGGTGTCAGGTACCACCAGCTGATTCCAGGCCCTAATGTAGGGATAAATTGTGCAGAAGACATTGTCTCTTCTCATGGCTTCCACTTCCATTGGTGCCAGCACTGTGTAGTGGTTTGAACATTGGACTACAACTTTGGAGACCAGGCTTCTCTCTTGGCCATGGAAACCCACTGGGTGATCTTGGCCAAGTCACACTCTCTCAGCCTCAGACAAGGGCAAAGGCAACCCTCCTATGAACAAATCAAACAAAAAACAAACAAACAAACATAGGGACCACAAAACGCAGTGTGCAAACACGAATCAAGGAACATGAGAGACACTGCAGACTGGGCCAGCCAGAAAAATCAGCAGTAGCAGAACATGTTATAAACCAACCTGGAAACAAAATGTTATTTAAAAACACAGAAGTTCTGGACCAGGCCAACAACTATCATGTCAGAATGCACAGAGAAGCTATTGAAATCCACAAACACCTGGACAACTTCAACAGGAAAGAAGAAACCTTAAAAGTAAACAAAATCTGGCTCCCTGTTTTGCAATACAATAGAATCAAAACTCAACACTTACAAAGGAATTCCACCCAGGGACAGGGGGAGTCCAGCAGATAATGGCCCATCAACCAACCATCAGCCAAACAGACACTAATGAGCCTTGCATTTCTATATCCAGAAACTAACCATTCAATTACACAAATTTACATATACTCCCCAACAGGGGTTCACAGCATATAAACTCCACACACACACCTATCCAACCATTCTCTGAAGATGCCAGCCACAGATGCAGGTGAAACATAAGAAAGAAACTATTCCAGAACACGGCCTCACAGCCTGGAAAAAAAACAAGCAAAATCTTGCTGAGAAAACTCCATACATAATAGGTTCGCCTTAGGGCCACCATAAGTCAGAAATGACTTTAAAGGAGCACAACAATACAGGAAACCACTGCTACGAATCTAGTGTAACCTGGACTTGATGGAATGTGATCTGGCAGAAGAAAGTATTTCCCAGCTCCCATGCCCCAAGCCTACTGCAAAGGGTTGTAGGATTTCTCTGGAGATGAAGACGGGTAGGGAAGAGAAGTTGGGAAAGTCACAAAAAGGATTTAACATATATATGTGTAGCATATTAAGAAGTTAAAGCATTTGCAAAATGAGTAAAAACCTCCATCCTGTCCTTTTAGAAGACAGGCTAGGAAAAATACCCATTTTACAGATGGGGTGCATTAACACCATTTTAAGATGAAAACCAGGTGTTAGTTCTAATCAAAGGCTGAGTGAATGAATGGGATTCAAAGACAAAAGTCATGTTAGACTGTTTAAACTTAAAAAAGATACAAAGGAATCTTGTAACAGCTTTGTTACTCTAACACAGGTTTTAAAAAAATTAAACATGAACACCTCAAGCTAGTATCTAGGTAGGTTCCCTATTCACCTCCCAATTTTACCCATGGATGATGACTTTATAGAAATTCTAGGTTCACAAGCAGTATGCCACTGATCATCAAATTGTCGGGGACTAATGGGAAGGCCGTTCCTTATGTTTTCTGCTGGTGGGCTTTCCAGAGGCATCTGGCTGACCACGGTGGGAAGCAGGACTGTGGAGTAAATTGACCTGATCCACTAGGCTTCTTCCTATATCAGTAACAGACCATGGCCCAACATGTATTCCAAGTTTTCAACAACAGTTCATTCTGTAGTCTATAGGTCAGGGGTGAAATTATGTTCATCAGTGATCATCCTTGGCCTTACACAGAAAATGCTTTCGTTTTCTGATGGACTGATCCCAATTTGCATTCACAGTTGAGGCAGAACATAGCTAATGCTTACTGTGTGTGAAGCTGTTGTGCATGAAGATAAGAGAAGCTAGAGGTTTTCTCTGTGATGGTGACCTCAAAGGTAGCAGCTGCAGTTAACTTGCTGGTTTGCCAGTTCACATTTGTCCACGGCTTTTTAGAACCATACTCTCCAAAGTGTATATACACCCTGATCCACACTGATCCTATACAAATCCTCTTGATTTCATTAAAATCTGTAAGATTTAAATGGACTGAGTTTTGAGGGCAGAATTTTGATGTTCCATTAGGACCATTTCACAGCCTGCTTTTTAAAGAAAGAAGAAAGCTAAGACTTCTTTAACCATTCCTACCCTGGCAGGGTATGTAAACTCCTGCCACTTATGCCCCTTTCTAATGATTCCACTGAACCTTTTCAGCAATGCTTTTTCGAGCCAAGGTTCTTACCCCTATCAAAAAGGAAAGTTTTGAAAGCTTCTTAACAAAGCAAAACCAAAATCTTTGTCTTTGCATGGAGCCACTACAAGTAAACAGGATGTCCTGTACTGGAGAAAAAACTACCAAGATGAAAGTCTCATATCAATTAAGCTTTAAAAACATATATTAATTATACCAGCACTGCAGAAACAAAACAGGGTGGCAGAAGTAGGAGGTGTAGCAGATACCACTAATGAAGCTAAAAGGAAGAAATTAAAAGATTTTCAGGATTGCTTTTAGTCAATCCTGTCACTAAAGTCTGTCATCACACTGTCTCTGATCCATTTAGAGCGATTTTGAATGTAGGAAGCCAAGAGCCTCTGAAGGTATTCCTAGCCTACCTCAGGCCACTGCATGAGTTTAGGGGAAAGCTAAGATTTGAATTCGTTAACAAAACTCACTTCCACAAGGTATCCTAATGGGCACTATCTCTCATGGCTTCAAAACGGACTAGATACATCCAGGAAATAGAAGTTGTCCAGTAATCCTTATTTAACCATTATGGCTAAATAGGGCCCTCATTTTCAGATACAGGCCTAATTCTGTACTTTGTCCTGACCAGAGCAGACCCACTCTATCAATGGGGTTTACCTACGTGTTGACTCACTATTCAACAATTGATTGAATAGATCTACAGTACTCTATCTGGGACTGGTTTGACCGCATCAGAAGATGCCCGTTGGCCGCGGCTAGCCAACCAGGTAATTGGGGATGAGCTTTCGTTAGGTCACCTTTTCTAGGCCCCTCTCCATATGGAGCAAGCAGTGCTCTCCTTAAAAAAGGCTGCTTGGTCATTCAGGATGCTGCCGAACAAGACTGTCATCTCCCGGGTCAGCCTTGAGCGACCAATGTCCTGAACCGCCTGCATGCAGGGTTGGGTCTGTGGCTTCCAGTGCATCTTTACACCTGCCGTTTCATCCCTTGCCTATCGCTACAGGGCTTGCCAATGGGATGCTAATCACAGATTACCTTTGAACACTAGCTGCAATGGTGTAGAAGAATCAAAGTCCAACTCCTCACTTTTCAACTCAAAAATCTGAAGTGTTAAGTTGGAAGGGTTTCTGAATCCATCATACGTCAGAAAGGCAGACTAGACAGCATTTAGCTAGACAGGTCATCTAAACAATATAACATACAAAGGCAGTTGCAACTGTAGGTATTCTTCTTGTAACTGAGTCCTACTGTGGGTAAAAAGGGAATTTGTAAATTGAGATTTAGGAAACATGGGTAGAATAATTAGCCTTACAGTGAGAGAAGAGGGAGGCACAGAGTCTGAGAAGAATTTGAAATCTGAAGCACTGGCAGTCACTGAAGCTTTCACTGTCATGTCCTGCTCCTTGGCAGGAAGATCACACCTAGTAAAACATTTACACAATGACCTCCATGGGGTGCCATTTGTGTTGAAGCCATCCGATGCACCTGACTGCTTTATGTCCATTTTCCATTAAAGCTAAAAAATAACTCATGGCTAAATCCACAACTGTAGTCTAAGTTCCTTAGACTGGATTGCAAAAAAACAAAAACAAAACAAAACAAATATAAATAAAAATCGAACCACTATGATGTACCAAAGTGGACCTAATTTTAAGAAGCCCTGGTGGTGCAGTGGTTAAATGCCAGTACTGCAAGCCACCACGTTGCAAGTTCGATTCCAGCGGGCCCCAAGGTCCACTCAGCCTTCCATCCTTTCGTAGGTCGGTAAAATGAGTACCCAGCTTGTGTGGGCAATTAGCTCATAACACACATTGGAAACTGCTTAATGCAGTGTAGATGTGTACATAGCTATTGTTTAAAACAATTTGTAAGCCGCTCTGATAGGCTTGTGGCTGAAGAGCGGAGTATAAATAACTAAATATAATAATAATAATAATAATAATAATAGCAGGGCCATATTCCTGTTTCCACCCAAAGAAAGGTTGAAGCATTCACTCTGTTCACAAGCTGACATACATAAAGGGCTTTAATTTTTTTTTTTTAAATACAAAGCATTTTGGTGCTTCCTTTAGATACCTCAACTGCGTTCCTCCATTTTTCTGCCTCTTGAAAACTTTATGAAAAGGAAAGATGCACTTTATGAGAATGAAGGGCCCTGTCAATGTCTTTTTTTCTGTTTGCACATGAGAGGGAGTAAAGAGCCCTTTGCTTCTGATTCAACATGGAAGTTGTTGAGCTAGGTGACTGCGACTGCAGTCCAACAACCCTCCACCATAGCCTAAATATCCACATTGCACAACTGCAATGCCCAATCACAATGTGCAACAGCAATACACAATATGGCCATATGCACAACTCCATTTCACCCACTAACTGCAGAATATGAGTGTTGCATTGTGGTGAATAATTTGTCCTGCAGGCGCATCATGATGTACACATGCATATGTTATTAACAGGATACTGGCCTCCAAGTGTCCGGCAACATCCAGGTTTGTGTCATCAGATGCTGTTGTTAAGATGGCGAGTCTTCATGTGCAAAATTTGCTTGTTTCTTTTTTAATAAATACCTTTCTCAGTGCATTTTTTCTAGCTATGAACCCATTATGCACTTTCCTTCTCCTCTTCCTCTGATAAAGCCTAAGCCTGTGTGTTTGGGGAAGCTGTGTTGGTGTTGAGGTTTGGAGTTGCCAATCACTAATACAGAATTATGACCATTTTACAATCTGCCTTGAACACATGATGATCTACCTAAAAACCATGCACATAAATGCTCAAATATGAGATCTCCTTTATCTAGAAGAAATACATTTGAAATATACATAGTGTGGATATGTATGGGCAAGATGTTGCCAAGTGTTTGTGAGCAGACCATGGAAAAACACCATTGATGGAAATGCAAATATTTATACCAACTCCGCACACTCGATCTTGTACATTTTATGCTCATAGGTACATGAAGTCACTGCCTTAAAAGGACAAAACAAGGTTACTGGACTGTGAACAAAGCAATGAGACACACCACCATGAGAACTACACCAGACACTTCTGAGTATAAATCAAGGCATTATTCACATATGTAGCAGAGCAAGAGGAAGATTTGAAGCCTATCTCATTCCCTACAGTGCTAATTTTCTACTGGCAGCAAGGCTTTTGCATGTGAGGGGATGTTGAAGTTTTTCACACTGCTGCCTTTCTGATGAATGTGTAAACCAGGCTTCAATTAAGCTTCCTTCTGCACTCAGTAAAACTGTTTTAACCTAGGTTTTTCCTTACTGTTAACAAATCCACTCAGGGTCCCCCCCCCCGTTCTAAATGGTCAAAAATGATCTAACTGTTTTATTAAAATAGAGCAATACAAAGGAAACCCCCTTAGGAAATTTATACACTACAGAATGGGGTTTAATATATTGGTTTTGAGCAGAATTGGTATGAGTACTGTAGTTGCTAAAGATTTTGCATGGAGTATGGGCTGATGCTGCCATCTAGTGGCAGTTTGCAGAATAAAGTGTGGATACCAGCTGAGATATTATTACCATGCACTTTGGCTGAAAATGGTGGGCACAAAATTCAGAAATGACATTAAGAGTAAACAGAAACTGGAAGAATCAGAGATCTGACCCTTTTATGTACAGTAATATGTTTGCTATCTGTCCTCCCATCAGTTCTTGGGGATCCTCCCCCCCCCAAAAAAAACCACCACCTTACAATCCACCCACAGAATGGCAACTTCTCTTCAGCCTGCATGAGCAGACTCATCTGGAGGTGGTTAGGGAAGAAGATACCCTTTCCCTGGAGACTGCTTATTTATAAAGCAACATCCATATGCAGAGTCCTTTAAAGTGTGCAAAAGGGCAGATTCTTGCCTTACGGAGCTCAAATCTAAAATTCAACAAATGGAGAGAGAAATGGAGAAACGAGAGGAATGTAGATACTAAAGTAAATGGGGAAACAGCAGCTGGCATCCTGTTAGTGACACAAGCAGGCATAAGTTGTGCTACACACATGGGAGTGATATTTTGGACAATGCACAAAGATAATATCCAGCTACATGGAGTTAACAAAACTGGGACTGTTTAGCATGCACTAACACATTAATGTATAGGGTAGCATGTGAATGAACATTGGAATTGCACAATGAGTTGTTCAACATGTACACTGACCACTGAGCCACGAGTTGTGCTATGTTTGTGTGTGTCTGCAAGTTGCCTGTCAACTTATGGTGACTCCATGAATTTCATAGGTTTTTCTTAAGCAAGGAATATTCAGAGGTGGTTTTGCCAGTTTCTTTCTCTGAAATATAGCCTACAGCACCTGGTCTTCATTGGCAGTCTCCCATCCAAGTACTAACCACAGCTGACCCTGCTTAGCTTCCAAGATCAGACAGATCTGGTGCCTTTAGGGTATTTAGGCCCTAGGGATTGTGTAATGTTAACTCAGCTGTGTATGCTAAGCTGAAGCAATATAGAGTAAGTGGGTATTTCAGCAGCACACGTTATGCTTGATTACAATGTTACTTGAGAGATGTCACAAACAGAACGTGGTATATATATTTTATGTATAACACAAGATGCACTAGGACTCCTTCCCACATGGAAGTCTGGCTTGCACCAACATTGATTTCTTTCCAGCACCAAACTAAAACATGGCCTTTAAAAAAAAAAATTAAAGCCTTCAGGGACTAATTTATTAAAAGTACACATGTACATGGTTTTAAATTGTCATAATTTTTAAAGCGGCTTTAAGCTGTGGCTTTTAAAATGGTTTTAACTATTGCTGTGCTTAATATGTCTTTATCATATTCTAGTTGTATATGCTTTTAACCTGAAACTATTTTAAATGGCCTGTATTGTATGCCGCTCTGAGATCATGTGATAAGGGCAGCCAGGGTAGAACTATTTTAATAAATAAATAATATTTATTTATTGAACATTCTAAATAAAAAAATTTATAAACATTCTAAATAAATAAATGTAGCTTTTAATTTGAGTTTTTGTTTTGAGCTTTAATACATCCTGTACACACACTCTCTCTCTTAAACACACACACACACACACACACACAAAACACAGAACCAAGATTTTATATCAAGCAGGCAATTTATAATACTCCGCCTATTCAGGTCTTCTATGGAGGGCACCCTCTTACCTCTACCCCTTAAAGTTACATCAGTTCAATAGCTGTGGCCCTGCAGATGGGGGCATATTTTGGACATTACACAAAGGGCTATAGAATTGTACCTTGAACAGCACCAGGATAGCACCTTGTGCTCCATCCATAAAGCCATACTTAAACTCATGCATGTCAATGTCTTTTACAGCTGCTTGTTCATATTGCTTTTATAGCATTTCACCAAACATTTTAACTTGTAATTTTAAGTACTTGTAATTTTAGATTTGTAATTAGGTGATTACACATCATGGCCCTGAGCAGGGCTGATGATGACCACAGCTCTCATTCAGTGGGCCACCCTAAGTTGAAGCTGACTTGCTGGCTAATAACAAAAACAAAACAGTGATTTTATGTTTTCATGTAGCCTGTTAGGTGTCCTGAATTATTATGAATGTTTAAGTAATAAAACAGTAATATTACTGAATGAAAGAGTAATAAACAGCATAAAAGCATAAACAGTAGTGATGATAACAACAACACACAGAGATACATGTTCTACAAGTTTAAATGAAATATTAAGTTACAAGGAACACTTTTGACTATTTTGTTTTTTAAAAAAACAACCAGTTAGTCCAGTGCTATGCCTTTCCAAAGTTGTTTATTTTAAAACATTAAAACCCAAGCTGAATAGAAACGACAGAAATTACATTTAGAATGTTTTTGTTTAGTATCTGCAGAACAGAAAAAAAATTCCACAAACCAGTAAAAAAATAGCTACAGTACAATTTAATAAAACAAAAGTAAAAGGATACAAAAATGGGCTCACTCCTCAGTTTAAACCCCCACAAAATTTCAAAACATTTGGGGTAAATGCAGAACACTTGAAAGGAACTCATTATGTCCAAAAGATTTTAATATAATATAATATAATATAGTATTAATATGATATGATATGCAACCATTGTGGTTCAAAATAAAACTAAATTGAACAAAGGAAAAGAAGGTCAACTGAGTTACTACCGGTACACCTTTGTATAGACATCCGTGTCATAAGGGGGGAAATAAAGACTGAGAGAATTAAATCCACAGGAAATTACCAGGTTTACTCTTGTTAAAAAGAGGATCTAGGATGTGTGTTGCCACTGAGGTTTCCAAGTGACCTGCTCATGTGCCTTTTCATAGAAAACTGGTGGCAGAAATCATCAGGTGAACATTTTTACAAGTTGGTAATTAAGTGGCATCACCTGCTAATTTAGCCTGCATACTGGGTGCTGCCAAGTTAAAAGCGCAGACTTTTCTGTGTCCAGTTCTTAACAGGTTCCAGTTAAGAATCTGACAGATCCTGGTGGCCACACTGCAGCATCAAAAGCTCTGATGCAGAAGTGGTGGAGTGGTGGGATAAAACTGGCCAGTGAAATAAGCACTCTTTAAAGATGGAGCCCTTGCAGGAGAGATTCTGAATGAAAACTGTTGGGAAAGGGTACAAAAAACAGGGAAACCAACATTGCATAGAGAGGAAAATGTGGTTGAATACACTAAGTACCTAAAACAATTCTGACAGAGGAGATTAACTCCTCTTTATGTTGAAAGTAAGGAGCAATACTTAGCAATACAATGCTCATAGCTGCCCAAGTTGCATGCTAACCTAATATTTTTTTGTTTGTTTGGCCCAAAGCACTCCAAAGACAGAAGGGCACCGTTTTTCCATTATAAATAAACACACACCCTTGCACCTTCCTCTGCAGGATGTCGAAAGCAAAGCTTCACACAGGTGGATGAGAGAGGAGTGGCCCAGTTCAGAGAGGAAAAATAAGAGTGAGGGTAAGTGGTTTTACTTACCACGATCCCATCACCAAATTTACACAGCAAATATATGCAAGAATTAAAAAAAAAACAAATCAAGGAGATTCCAGCTCCCATTTTAACAGTCCCACCAACTTGCCTATAATTGTATCACAATTCTAAACATTTGAATAACCACCCACACTTTAAATGTTAGGGGAACTGGCAAACATTTTCTACATTCTGGCACCTTACACTGAGTTTCTGATTCTAGCCACTGTCATCTAAAGGATCAGAGCCAGTGTGGTAAAGCAGTTTGAGTATTGGATTAGAACTCCAGGAAACCAGGGGTCAGCCATGATAACCCATTCTTAGCTTAAGTTGAAGGCAGTGGCAACCTGCTCCAAAGAAATCTTGCCAAGAAGACCTCATGATAGGATCACCATAAATCAGAGTCACCCTGAAGGCACCCAACAAACAGTAACATCTAAAGGACTAAACTTTGAGCATACCTACACTAAGGAACTATAGCCGTTTGATACTTAATGGAATTCTGGGTTCTGTAGTTTGGTGAAGTATGGCCAGAGAGCAATAGGACTGTAGTGCATGGGCATGAGCTGAAGTTTTCTAGCAAAAAATTCAAATTACTTCAACAAAATATCCTCTGATTCCACAAAATAGCCGTTAAAGTTGTATCAAAGTACTATAACTATTTAGGTGCAGATACTCCTAGCCACGTTGCTGCTATCTGTTAATACCAGCTAGACAACACAGGTTCTGATCCAAAGAGCTATTCTAGAGGCATCTAAGAGTTTTTGTATAGAAATTCCCCTCCTGAACAGCAATTCCACATACCCTATGAGGCACAGGGAACTATTTCTCAAAAACACATCCAAAAGAGATCTCTTTCCCCCCCCCCCAAAAAATCCTGACTAATAAACACAGTGTTTACTTACAGGATGAACAGATGAGACAAGAGTAATAGAAATGGAAAACATAATGGGTTAAGACAGAGTTGGCAGTAGAGGTTATTTGGAGTGAGGATATCTTGTACTCCATGAACAAGTCTGTACTACAGACTGAAAATTCTAGAAACATACGGGCAAAACCTTGTATTTAGAAGAGTAATGAAATTTCATTCATCACTTTAAAGAGGAGACTAGCACCAGAAAGGCTCATTCATTTGATGCCTCCCAGTTCAAGGAAGGCGGCAAATCTGTAGGACAAGTGAGCAGGACTCAATTTCCCCCCAGAAAGAAGGGCTGAGTGGGGAGGAGAGAGGAAAAAAAAGAGAAGACAACAAGCAGCATAAATCAAATTTAGGTTGCATCTGAAATAGCAATAGCAATAGCATTGATATTTATATACCACTTATCAGTGCCGAAGCACTCCCTAAGCAGTTTACAGTGGTTTTTTTTAGCTAATTGCCCCCCAAAAGCTGGGTACTCATTTTACCGACCTACAGAAGGATGGAAGGCTGAGTCAACCTTGGAGCCCTCAGGGATCCAACTCATAACCTTGTGGCTTGCTGTACTGGCATTTAACCATTGCACCACCAGGGCTCCCTAAAATGGCTTCAAAAATGTCTTTTGTGCAAGTGCCGAATGTCTGTCATGTAAGCTTGCCACATTGATGGATACCACCTGACACCTTGCTGGCAATAAACTTTTCACGTAAAGGAAACTGTGCCACAATAGTTGCAAGCTTTGACCTGATGTACACAGAGCCATGTGAAACACCCCATCTTCTTTATTTTCCATGCTATGTTAATGGAATGTCCCAAAAGTACTACATAACTCCTTCTCTTTCCTTTTGCCCATTTCTCTCTTTTTCTTCACCCCCTCCTCTGTTTTTTATTGGGCTCAGTCACTACACAGTTTACCCCTGCTTAATCCTCTCTTGATTTGGTCAACCACTGGGACATTGATCATCTCAGAAGGCAGGATCTGTTTTTCACATTTGCCTCAATTTACACAGGGTGATAATACAAGAGATGTTCATAAACAGAAAAGCAAGAAATAGGAAGGACTACACGTTTTCTAAGAGGTGTTCAATAACAAACATCTCAAGGCAAACTAAACATGTTACTCAGGAAACCAAGTTGAGCTGACTAGCCACATATCATGGCCCACCAACATCTTCTTTGCAGTCCAGGCACCAAAAGCCCAAAAGGCTTACTGAGTCCCCCAGAACGTTGCCCGTTTTGGCTGGAGGGCTCACAATCTGTGTGGGTCTGAAATATCTGGGTGTGGTGATGTCTCTAATGCTGAGCAGAAATTCCTAGTGGCACAAGATTATTTATTGTTGAAAATGTTATCCTTAACACATACCACACATTTCCATCATGTACAAAAAACCCTGTCCTTATGTGTGAGCTTCACTATAAAGGTCTGAACTACCAAACTGGACTCCTTCCATCACTGCTAAACAGACCACACCCAAGGCACTAAATTAAAGTTATAATTTTTTAAAACAAAGGTCAGGGGACAGCAGAGGAGAATCTAGCTCCTCAGGTTTGGATACATGAATGAATGACAAGTTTTTGCCTTGAACCCTTAAAAAAAAACACAAGAAGCATAATTGAACTGAAAGTGGAGTCAGCTAATATTACACACAGGATACAAATACTACACTTATTTCCAAGACAGCACACACACAAAAATAAATTCACAGCCAAGTCTTGATTCAATTTCCTTTTTTTTTCCTTTAAACAATTACAATGCAGTCTTGAACACTGGACTCAAAAGAATCCAACATGCTATATACATTTCACATTGTGGAGATGTTTGTGTGCTTGACAAGGTTCTTGGTTCACAATTTTGTTTAATTTTTTAAAAAGTGCTGTGATGATGTTACAGAAAATCAACTAAATAAACCAGACAAGCAAATGGCCACATATGTGCTCAAACCAGGGGAGGGCGAGAAAGAAAAAGGAAGAGTCTGTACACTCCAGTTTCCCATTCCAATGTACTGCCATCCCATTCAGATTCAGGACAGACAATACTCGACATCAGTCACTTATTTCTCCAGGTTTTTAGGAACTTCATAGCATGTCGAAGTTACAATGAAGGTTTTGAAATGATCTGAGAGTTGCTGAGGAAGTCAGTTGGGACACATTCCAAGCAATATGGCGTTGAGATTTCATCACATAAAAACTCATACAAATCAGGAAAGAGAAAAATAAAGTCTTTTGCAGGTTTCATTTGCTATACTAAAAAATGCTTAAGAGCCCTGATAGGCACCAGAGCTGGCTAAAAGATAAACCCTGCCAGCCAGCTATTTCAAGCTGGCTCTGGGGTCAAAAGATAATGGCAACTCCTGGGAACCCCGTTCCACAAACATGCTGCAATGACAGATACTTTGGGCTTGTACAAGAGATTGCACCAAGTCGCCTCACTTGCAGGCCATGGTTTGTGTGCCCTTCTCCTCAAACCCCTGCAAAGGGCCACATATGTATCACTGTTTCTCAAGCAGTTTCACTTAGACTAGCCCTAGGAGATACCCATGTGCTGTTGGTGTCACCCAAGAATCCGCATTAAGACATTTTTGTGATGGTATCATTAAAAACCAAACTGAGTCTCATCTGTGTAGATTAAAATATACAGAGGTCCTGCATTACATGTAATGAAATAGTTGGGTGCTGTGACTCTCTCTCTCTCTCTCTCTCTCTGCATAAGCTGAAAAGTCACTTCAAGTCTAAAGTTCCCAGACACAATCCATGTAGAATACAAAGACCTTGCAACTTGCCTCAGATTTTCTTCATATGGTTTCCTTTAAAAAAATCTGTTTGAAAACATTGAATTTTCAATTCATGATCCACTAACATGTGCCCTGCTTGAGTTTCCTCTTCACAGTGTAAGTGGTAACTACTTCTTAAAAGGAAGGTAATTTTTATAGTGGTTACTGTAATGAAATGATTGGTCCCCTTCCTTAGAATCAGTATTTACTGGAGCATTTGATATATTGCTACTCTCTGTAGCACTGGTGAGAGTAAAGACCTTGTTTCCTTGCCTTTAAAAATAAACACTTATACTACCAAGATCTTTAGGTCTGCTTCCCCAGTATAAATTTGCTGGTCTTTTGATAAATTTCAGGTGGCTTAGGTGTATACCTAATATCTTTTAAAAACAAGTGCAGCATACAAATGCCCTGTCACAGCCAGGACTGACTATGGCCCCCGGCAATCGTGAACTAAAGGAGAAACCCAGCTGGGACCATTTTGGACGCTGGATGGAAAGCAGTTCTCTCTCGATAAGTTGGATGCATGTGAGTGTACATGCATACATTTATATGAACAAATATGTCCAATTTTAACTTTTCCGTCCTTCCTCTTAACAGTACCAGGTGTTGTATTACCTCAATCTAGACTAAAGGATACATTTAAAAAACTGTGCTGCCCAAATGTATGTAAACCTGAGCAGCTGCTCTTTGAGAGTGTCACAAGAGTCAAGATAAGTTTTATTCTGCCTTCCCAAGGCCACATCCAAGGATCTGATGACCCTCTACTCTGTAAAAAGTAGCCTGTGAAGTCACCTATGCACCTACAGAAGGAAGCAACTTTTCTAAGGAGAAGGTAAATCTTCCCCTTGAATGTGCAAAATGTGTGACAGAAAAGAATCTTAGCAGCCCTTCGTTCAGCTAAAAAGCTAAAGGAAGATAAGAGATATAATTTGTGGGTCTGAAGGAGTTCTTCAATACTGTCTGGAGCAAAGAGGAAAACGCTAGCTGCACAGTCCAATGAAACAATGCCTGCGACATGAACTATAATGAGATCTACCTAGTTTTGTCAATAAAGACAGAGACACTAGACAGGGGACATACTACCCTAGCTGACATTGGAAAGCTTTTACTCTGTGTTTCCCTTAGCCACTTACTTTAGAATCAGTTACACGGGGAACTCAAAACAATGAAAGTGAAATGTTCCCTTGTGGGGTGTTGTGGTTTTGTTATTTGTCTGATGATTCTTACCAAGTAAAGCACCTTCAAGGCAGCTGTGGGACTGGAGCAGGCACATATTAATCCTGATCTCCATTAATCCTGATCTCCAACCTGCCATTGATCTTTGCTATCCACATACAGCTCATTAAGAGGCAACTGGAATTTGGCTGCATGTGGTTTGTGCAATTAAGACAAGAGATTTAGCCTGATGGGCCCAAGGAAAGGAACTTCTCCCACCCAATTCTGACATTATAGTATTTTCTCTTTGTTCTGCTTTCTCATCCGGGAGACAGGAGCAGCAGAAAATTTTCAGATTTCCTGTGGGGCTCCAAGAAAACTATGTCTAAAGTGAACATTCCCAAGACCTTGTACTAGTACATATCCCAGCACTTGGAAGAAGCAACAGTGGAAAGTCTACTGTGCCAGGGAAGAAGAAAAGCATTTGCCATAAGCCCCCTTTTTGCTGGCAATCTTGTTTGGTCTTGATGCAGTTTTAAATCATGCAAAGGCAGATAACCTCTTTAAGTCAGATGCTTCCTCCACACCCTAAAAGCTTTTTTCTCTCTCTTCTTCCCCCGCTAAAATATTTTGGCACCAGAAGAAGTTGCTGGCTCCAGTTTCAAGACTACATGTCAAAGGATATCTGCTGACAGCTTAAAAAGTATAGCACAAGGGGCAGGTATAGTGCAACCAGTGGATGTGTGTGCAGTTGGTGTGTACACACACCAACATATAGAGCAGCTGGTACAGGAAGCCCCCTAATTCTTCCCAGGAGTTTAGACCCAGGTACAAAAAGAGAGAAGTAAAGTTGTATTGGAGGTATCCAATTAACACAGAAGAGGAAGATTGGATAAGCAGGCCTTCACATTCTCAAATGGAAGGAACAAATGGCTTCTTAGAATCCAGTGAGATTCACTGATGCTGGAAAAGAGACTTCTCAAGAGTAGCAAAGAAAGGAGAGAGATGCAGAAAGGATCGGGCATATTTGAGCTTTATGATAGTGTGCGCATTGAAGATGGCTTCCTTAGATTACTATGTCTTATCCACAGCACTTCCACATGATTGACTCATCAGGTCACTTTCATCCTCTATGGATTGGAAAGAGACCCCCAGGGAGTAGATGAGAAACAGCTTGCAACTTCCTGATTGGCTGTCCTCAAGAGCTGATTCCATACACAACAGGGCAACACAGATGAACAGGTGAATCTCCAGCATGTGTGCGCATGCATGTGCATTCATTTCTCTTGCGCTCTCTCTATACATAGACACACACACACAGGTTCAAGTAAGCAGAGACTTGATCTGTAATAAGCTTCCATCAAGGGTGGCCCCAAACAAAGATGTACCAGGCCAGAGGGGAGGAGAAGCAGGAAAAGCAACTGAGCTGGATTCAGGACGAGGGAGGCAGGGAAAGCAGGGCTGATCTCGCAGGACAGTGTAGGATGGCAGCAGTTGGCACATTTTCTTCCATTTTTGTTTTGTTTTACTTAAACACATTCTAGTTTTTAATGCACACTGCCAGAGTCCGGCCGAGGCTGGTTCGTGGCGAGGTATTTGGCTCTCATGCTGGAGGTGTACTGGAGAAAGATAAAAAGAAAAAGAAAAAACACACACAAGAAGAATATCAATTTGGAGCTCATGGAGGTAAGAATGTAAAACTGAGGGATTAATTAATCCCTTGCACTAGAGATTTGCAGTTACTTATGGAATGCTTAATAATATTTCAGAAACCTCAACCAAAGATTTACAGAGACAACAAAGAAGAAGGTTCTTACACTGAAGAAAAGGGTTTGGTAGGAGATTCTTTTGCAAGGCAAATTCAATAACTGCAGCACTCCCATCCAAAGAGCTTATCTGAAACCAGGTTAAGTGTCATTTCCTTCCACTCAGAAACAGAGTCGGAGAGTGGGGAACAGGAAGCAGCATCTAGAATTCCCTAATATGGAATAATTCTCAGAATAATTTGGGAGGGGGCGAAGCTCAGACAGTTAAATTGGAGTAAACTCAAAATAAGTCCATAGTGTAGACAGTCCCTGCACCACACACAAAATCAAACAATATCTGTAGTACTCAATCCAAGTGCTCTCTCTGCTTAAATAGTGAGAAGAAAACGGTCACAGGTATACCCAACTTACAAGTGGAGAGTTCTGGCTCACCAGATTTCCTCTTTCAATCAGGCAAAAGAAGAGATGAGTGGAAAAAAATATTCACATTATCAGCAGAATCATGAAGGATTCAGACATACAATATGTGTTGTAAAACATGGGCTGTACAGGAGAGAATCACTGAAACCCACCTACACTTGTTCCATGCCAGGACACAATGCATATAATCAGTGCTGCAAGGTAAGAAAGAGGAGCTAGATGGAAAACAGCCCTGCATTGTCATCTAATACAACAAAATATGTTCACCTTAATGAAAAGCTGCCTATGGGTTTATCTCTTTCAGGCATTTCATCATAAATCCTTCAAGAACTAGAAGCCCAATATAATAAAATAAATAATAATAAAAAGAAGCCAACTTTTAAAAATAAGTAACAGTGCTAAGACTTGTACGATATTACAACCAATCTTTGACATTCTTGCAAGAGGTCTGTCAAAGTAACCAAATACAGAAGCAAAATATTGTTAGGAAAATTTAGATGTGAAAAATTCCAGTTATTTTTTTCTAAAAGGCTGTCACAATTGACATAGCAACCATATCAAGGGGAATGAAGTCAGGCCTTTCATTCATTCTGAGGGGGAAAATTGTATTAATTCACTACAATGTATGTCTTCTCAGAAACAAATTCCAGAAATTTCCAGCTGAATTAGAACATCAATAACAATTCCATTAAAAATAGCTGCTCACAACAGAAAAATAAAAATGAAACATTTAATTACACCTTTGTTTATCGTTAAAATAAAGACTGTGTTTGGGCAAACGAAGAAGGAGCACCACTGTAAAAGAAACCATTTTGCTTCAAAAATCCCAACTTCCACAGAACACTAAATATCATATACAGTATTACCCATTTCATCACATGTGAATGATTAATAGTAATACTAAGTAAGGTATTCTATTACTCATCTGAATTATACCTTTGAAATATAAGCTAGTAGCTTTAATAGCTCGTGACTGCTATAAACCATACAGGATTATGATATTTGATAACAATTTACCTTTCTCAGCAAGTGAACTTTGATGACAAAATATTCAGAATTTTAATTTTTTTAATCATAAACCAATCTGGCTGGTATATGTCTACGCACACGTTTGGGTCCACAAGGAATGTGGAAGCGCGGGATGAGTCCTTCCTGAATCTTCATTTGCGAAGAAAAGCCAGAGACAGGGATCAATCCTTATCTCCACTAAACTCTGCTAATCTCTTTTACTTCGGAGAGCTCAGATAACAATTTGTTAACTATATTTCAGAAACTCTGCTAACCCTCAAAGCCATCATAGCAAAACTCTTGCACTCACATGTTCCAAGTGCACTTCTCTCTTGTTTGCTACATCAGAACCAAAACCAAAGCCTAACACACATTACATAAATAGACCAGTATAAAACTGGATTATTTACCATGGCTCCTTCCTATGGAATCTTGGGGTTTATAGTTGTACAAGGTCTTTAGCTTCTCTGCCAAAGAGTACTGGTGCCTCACTAAACTACAAATTCCAAAATTCCATAGGAAGGAGCCATGGCAAATAATCCAATTTCCATCTGGATTATTTGTGTAGTCTGGATGCACCCCAAAATTCTTGGGCAGAGACTTGTCTTCCCCCTTCAGGCAGGGAGCCACTCTAAACAGGTGGAATCGTGACCTAGAGAAATGGCTGCCACAAGGCTATAGTAGGGTCTCCCCACCCCCCCAAAAAATGTTTTATGTTTTTCAGTTTCATGTTAGCTGCAAGATAAAAGAGGTTGGGGGTGTAAGCAGCTTTTACCAAGAAATAAATGTAAGGATTTCCCTTGACAAGGGTAATTTCAAAACACACTGGAACAAAATTATGGTAAACTTTGCAGCAATTTCTTTTCACTGTGTTTCCCCTCTTTTTTACAGTTATTTCTCATCCTATTCTGATGCATAAATGTCAAGCAACCTCTTCTTCCTGCAAATCCTCAGGATCGCAAACTCCTAGAGATGCTTTTCCAAATCAAATCAAATTTGTTGGTTTTTATTTGCAATTACAAAAAATGCAGTATGTACAAGCAGAACTATACAAGCAGAGCTTATTTGTATTGATACTAAAACAATCTTTTAATTTTTAATTTTTCCTTTTCCTTTTCGCGTCCAGAAAAGAATCATGAGTCTTACATGTGATGCCTGGTTTGATGCTTAATAGAAAATTAACATATCTATCCAACAGAACAGACAATAGATACACTACAAGATAACTGTCCTAAATTGTGTTTACAACAGGCCATCTCACTTGTTCCTGCATGGCAGGGGGTTGGACAGGTTGGCCCTCGTGGTCTCCTCCAGTTCTATGATTTTATGATTATACACTCTTAGCACTGATCAATATCATCACCACCACCACCACCACAACAACAACCAGGGCTATATATTAGGCTTGGATATCAAAAGATACACCTTTTTGCTTCAAATATGAAAGAGTGTCACAATTTGACTTGTAATGATTATGTTGCTATATTGATTATGAGGGATGAACAATGACTATTGACCAAACAATAAGCAAGTCTTTAAAATTCCTGTTTGCCCTTTTCTTTTACTTGGTCGTTTACTCTGATTTAGCCTTGTGGGTACTCATAGATCTCCACTCCCACACACTGGAAACTTCTATTCCTCCTTACCATGGTAATCCAAAGTGGCACCCCTGGTTTTTAAACAATGAGCAAAACTACATTTTCAGGGCAAAGCCAATAGGTAGTGCTCCAATTCCATCAACAATCTCTCTCTCTCTTTCTCTCTCTTTTAAAGTAAGATCTAAAACTACTGTTTACATCTCTGTCCCTAGCAAGGAAGTGTATTCTGGACTATTTCAGAGTTTTATCCCAGAAAAACAAATTGCCTGAAATACAAATTTTGTAATACAGTATAGATTATTAAAACAACAATGGTCAGCGGTGTTCACATCCACGAGAATAAGAAAATGCTGCACCAAGACTTCATTGTCCATATAAGACGAAAGCAAGATCACTTACAAGAGAGGAAAATGCAGTGGCATTCTGGAGAATACAAGCAACATGCATTAATGGCATACATACACCTCCTCTCATGCGCTTGATGGACTGCACCAGGACAAGGCTGTTTTTTCCTGACATTCCAATCAACATCTCAAGAGACTCACAAGCATATGTCAAAGCAGAGCAAGCCAATGACAAGGAAGCAACAAGAATATAGACCAGGCAAGTGACACCAGAGAATGGAAGCCAGCACAGGATGGCAGCAAAAAAGCCCCAGCAGGAATGAGTGACATGACGGTGTAACAGGTTGGATGTATACAAACAGGCCTAGGAACAGGATGTAGCTGGTGGGCCATCCCAGCCAGCCAACCCAAACTGGAGAAAGGGTGAGAACTTTCCTTTCAGCCAGTGCAGGCATTTTTCCAGTTTGCTCCCACAGACAAAGGTGTAGGTTAGCTGGCTGTTTGCACTGGATTAAGCTATGCATAAGTATCAAGTACTGCGATTCACACTTATACATGACCCTCCTTGGCATGTCCAAGTCACAGAGCTCACACATTATTAACACTGAAAGTTTCCTACTCTTAGCCCAACCACTGATCCATCTACCTGTTAGCACTGGTGGTTACCTGAATTCTCAGGTACAGGCCTTTTCCAGTCATGCTACATCCAACACTTCTCAAGAATACTGGAAGTTTGTCTAAAGCACTGTCTACATGGAGTGGAAGCAGCACTCCAGGGCTTCGGAAAGGATTCTTTCTTTTAGCCATAACTGTAGATGCCAGGGATTGAATTTGGGACTTTCAGCAAGCAAAGTACAGAACTTCTCCTTTCTCAGGTAGGAGTGGCAATTTGGAACCTTTGGAGTACAACACTGGTACTCTTACCACCTGGCTGCACCTAGAGCTTTCCCTTGGTATGAACCAGAAGATGGTTTTTGAGGGATGGATGCCATTCAGCATCATAGAAAGATGGAAGCAGTGCATGGCAACAACTGTGTGTACTTGCTATTCTGATGAATAGAGAAATACTAGGGATGTGCAGCCTACACTGTGCACTGGAAGCTTATGGAGGAGGTATCCTGCTAGAATAAAATGAAGAACTCTAGCACCAGTTTATTGAAGCCAGGGGGCAGGATAGTTTTTGAACAGAACATGAGCAGTGTTCTTCCTTTGAAACCCTATTTGCAAATATTTACAAAAAGGGGAAAGATAGTATGTATAACACCACTAGGAAGTTATTTCAAATGATGATGGCCAACATTTAAGTGCTCTGGGTTCAAGATTTGTTAGGAGATGCTCTGGCATGCAGTTTTATGTTAAGGTATAATATATGTGTTTTTCAGTGTACAGATTATGATATCAAGTGGAAAAGACTCCCTGAAATTCAAAAGGAAGGTAAAAAGGTATTTTGTAAGAGTTTTGGTACACGCAAAGGAGGAGGAGGAGATGGTTAAATCTGTTCATCTTTTAGAAGTGTGCCTCTTACTGCCACGATGACCACAGGAAGCTTTGCTGGGGAAAGATGCTGATGTTGCTCCATTACTAAGCACCAGGGCAGGGTAAGCTAGCGTAGACCCTGGGCAGGAAAGGGATGGGAGTGGGAAGTGCAGGAAGAGGGAATGTGAAGATTGCGGCACTGGCCTGGGAAAATAAGTGCAGGGATGGCAGGGGGTGGGTGGGAGGAGTTCAGCGAGAAGGACCTTATTTCAGTACCTGTTCCATTTTGTGGGCGCTGTTACCAGTACGTCCGAGCACTGTCCGAGGGCTTAAACTGCCAGCTCATATGGCTGCTACTGTCCATGGCAGCCAAATACAACTGTGATGATGCAGGAAAGAGAGAAAAAGAGAGAGTGCAGCCTCAACGTGCATGAAAAACACAGTGCAAGCAAGTGAAACGCAGTGGTGCGTATGCCAATGACAGGGAGGACTCTACCATCCTATGGGAGTAGACCATTGAGCAAGGAAGGGGAGGAAAGGAAGGAAGGAATGACCAAGGGGACCAAAACAAAACAAAAAAACCTAGGCAAACAATGAAGTACCGTAGATAATTCCTGTTCTAGGAGATGTTTTGCCTTGGTTTCCACAACAGAAGCTGTACAGATACTGAATGTGCACCATCTCTTAAATCAGCTTGGGCACCTTGTATTTAGAGATAGATCTCTTACTGACTGGACTGAGTAAAGTTTGCAAATTCAAGCTTTGCTCATAACTCATGGCCATCTGGGTCTTACACAACCATGTATGAGCACCTGATTTCACTGGACAAAGTGTTGGTATGGTAGACAAAGCTTAGCCGCACAAGACCAATGGGTTGTATCACAGGAATGACGTCTTTAACTCTGTTTTTCCCCACACCCAAAGCAGAAATGCCTCCAAAGTCACTACTTCTCCTAACTGCAGTTTTAGTTTATATGCTCTTGGGGGAATACCCTCATCCATTTTGTTGGGATGGCGTTTTTCCTATCTTTCTGGAAGTTCAGATGAGGGAGAGAGGATATGCTGTCCATCTCAAGAGTACAATATTCCTATCACACCTATTTGTGATAGGTTATCATCTCTCTGTTCCTGAATCTAGATAAATTAATTGTACAATTAAAATACAAATTAGGCTATTGACAGTGGCAACTGCTGAATGTTGGAGGAAGCTTCTCACATAGGCTCTTGGAGAATAAAGGTTCCCTTTGCCAAATAAAGGCAGCTTTGCAGTAGGCAAAACTCTATGGCTGAGATTCTGTAGTGCAGAGTGTTGTGCAAAAGTTCTGCAGGTGCAACTATGCTACATCTCTCCTGTCAAACTCCCCTCACCCTGGATTCACCATTTAGTAACTGAGGGGCCCTCCATGGCTATTAAGGGTCTGGTGGAGAGTCAGAAGAGGGTATCTGTGAGGCTGGCTATGTCCCCATAGCTAGGGGCAGACCAATGATATCATCCATCAGGAGGCGTCTGGATGTCCCAGCAGATGATGTCATTGGGCTGTGTCTGGCTATGGGGATATGGCCAGATGCTTTTCTGACCTTCCCCACTCTCCACAGTCACTGAAAGGATGTGGAATGGACTATCGCAACAAAATGGTGAGTCTTTGGGGAGGGCTCTGGTTGTTGAGGAGGGAGGAAAAGAATACTAGCCTCTGAAATGACCAAGAGACATAAGCAGGTATACTTTGGACTTACACTTGTCTATGTCAATAAGAAGATGCAGCCCTATGGGCAAATTCTGCTCTGCAAGTATCTATGATGAACAGATCCTGTGTGCATTATTAAGGATGTAAAATATCTGCAGTAAAAGGTTTATCAATCCACCACCATCATACTCCCCGCCAGAACTTCCAGTAATGATTTCCAACAATATGGTTGAAGATGCATCTGCATTTCCTCTGAAGAGCCATCTTCTTGACTGAAAAAAAAAATCTGAATGCTCTGAAATCAAAAAGCGTGGGAACATAGGAAGATATCCTCGATCTGACCCAGGGCTAATAGTGAAGATTGTCACCATTTTCTCACTCACAATATTTTCCACTGTTTTTCTTGCTGTATATGATATGTTTGCTTTCAAGGAAGGCTATAAAGGCACTTCCACAAGACTAGATCAAGCAGTTTTACAGCACCTTTGTTTTTTAAAAAAGGGGGGAAGTGAAAGTTGGATTAATTTTTTAAGATTAATCTATAATCCTACTGGGCACTAAAGCACACCATCAATTTACCAGTAAGAAGGCTGACTGCAATTTGGTATAAGATTGCAACCAAAGAAAATAAGCAATAAATAAAACAGAGTCGAACCCTGACATGGGTTCCAGGCCAATCCAAACCTTCCATTAAAGATTTTCTTTTTCCTCTTCAGATGGTTAGATACAAAACTGGATTAGATACAAAACTTCTCTTCTCCCGTACCCTTATCTGTTGGAGTTCCCCAGGGCTCTGTTTTGGGTCCCCTATTGTTCTCTCTTTATACCTTGGTCTTTAGGAAAACTTCTTAGTTCTTTCGGTTTTTCCTATCATTTGTACGCCGATGACACCCAACTACATCTTTCCACCCCCTGATCTTTCTTCAGGGCTTGAACAGCAAGTTTCTTCATGTCTTCCAGCTGTCTCTCTCTGGATGCGTCATTGGCGGTTGAAGCTCAGTATGTCTAAGACCAAGCTTCTTGTCTTTCCACCTAAGTCCTCCCTTCAATCCTCTTTTTCTGTTTTTGTTGACAACATTTCTATTCATCTGGTCCAGGAAGCCCGCAGTCTCGGTTTTATTTTTGATTCTTCACTGTCTTTTATACCCCATATTCAGGCCACAGCCAAAGCCTGCAGGTTTTTTCTTTACAACATCGCCAAAATACAGCCTTTTCTTTCGGCCTCCACTGCCAAGACTTTGGTCCACACTCTGGTGGTCTCCTGATTAGATTGTTGTAATCTCCTTTTAGCTGGGCTTCCCCCTTCTCGTCTTCGCCCTTTAATTTCTGTTCAACATTTAGCCGCCCGCATCATTACTTCCGCTCGCTGCTTTGACCATGTTTCCCCTTTGCTGTTTTCTCTTCACTGGCTTCCCTTTCCTTTCCATATCCAATATAAGCTTTTGTGGCTAACTTTCAAAGCCCAGCATGGGCTAGCCCCTCTTTATTTATCTGACTTTCTCTCTTCTTATATTCCCACCCATACTCTTCGTTCTAGTACTCAAGGCCTACTGTCCCAACCTAGGATCTCCACTACTCCATCCCGGATTCGTCCCTTCTCGCTTGCCGCCTCTCACTTCTGGAACCTTCTTCCCCCTCAAATATGGGCCATTACTTCTTTGTCCACTTTTAAATCCGAGTTAAAGACCACCTTGTTCAGGGAGGCATTCCCTGGCTTTGTCTGATATACATTTATTTTTTTCTGTCACTTGGGTTTACTGTGGAGGTTTGTTATTAATTGTTGTAATTATCCTTGTTTTAATTGATTTTTATTATTTTGCCTATTGTTTTATTTAGATTGTATGCCTTCGGCAGGTTTCATTCTGTTTTATCCTGATTGTCTTTGTACAGCGCTGTGTACACAGCGCTCTAGAAATAAACTTTAATAATAATAATAATAATAATAAAATTACAAATATCAAATCAGAAGGTGGAACACAGAACTGTATGCTTTGCTGGGTCCCCCTTCATGGCATATTTTGGAGAAGAATTCTGTGTTAATGTTAAAATAGTTTACAGTATGATCTCAGCAACCACTTTGATAAGAAGTTACCTGCAAATTTTCTGGCAGATTTTCTGGCAGATGATAGCAGAATTCTCCTAATGGTTCACTTCTGTACACAGCCCTCATATTTAAAACAATATGCATTTTACTTGCCTTTTCAAAAAGGTACCTAGATGTTTTACCAGAAGACAGGCAGTATATGCCTGCACAGTTGTGTGGTAGATTCTGTCCTTGGCTGCAGGAGGGCTCATCTTTATGTTCTTAAATAAGATGCTTATTAATGAAGCAGCACACAGGAAATGACTGCACAAATTTTCCAAACAGACATCTGTGGTGATTTTTTTAGCCATTCAAAGCAGTAAATAAAGACTTACAGAGGGAGGTGGAGATTCCCGGCCAATCAAAGGAGTATTCTCACAGCGGGGATTCTGGAAGTTTGCATTCTGGCTCCTGGAGGGAAAGCAAAATGTGAAATATTTGTTCTTTTTTTGATTCACAGTGATGCTGAATAAGTAATAAAACCATGGACACATCCATAGAACTTTGGATCTTTTAAATTATAAGTAATGTAAGAACAGAGCCCAAACAAGCAACTCCTGTTCAAGAGTAGACTCCTGAGTTATCCCCTTGGCTCTACAATGAAGGAATGTTAACACCACTGGCTGGTGCGAGGAGAAATCTACTGCCTGCCCCCCCCCCCACACACACACAATGGAATTCCAAGAGTCACATCATTCACCAGTCCAAAATTGCAGCCACTGCCAAAAACAAAACAAAACAAAAACCAAAAACCCTTGTATATTATTCTATTTACTTTCAGCAAGGAATTGTCTCATACATTATAGGCTTACAACTTGGGCTGGATGTTTCATTCCTTTCCTGTCAGAGATGGAAATCCTTTAAACACACAAAACTTAAGTCTCTCCTAGGCATCTGCTTTGTGCAGTTTATTTGCTGCTGGCAAGGTTTTCCGGTCTTTAAGTACCAAGAAGTCTTTTCCCATTAAGCTCTGCAAATATCCATTTATACTCTGTCTCTCTCTACTTTCAGAGTGAATTAAACAAACTGGGTAACAGCAGTAATTGTCAACAGCTTTGTCTTCTTTTTGGTTCTCCTGTCATAACTGCTGTCTCCATTTGTTTCTGTCCATTATCTCTAAAGCAGCGAACTCCCCGAATCCACTCAGATATGGTGAGCAGTAGACCAGGGGCCCCTTTCATGCCCACCCTGTGAACATGCAAAGTTGTTTGGTACCAAGTTGGACCTCTGGTCCTTTTATTTCAGTGCTGCCTATTCTAAATAACAGAATCTCCCCAAGGTCTGAGATATTTTTCCCACCTGTGTACTCAAGATCCTTTTAAGAGGAAGTGCTAGAGACTGGGTGAAGCTATGACTTTGTGGGTGCAAATAAGATGCTTCAATATCAGTAGCTGACTACTCACATGTACTCTGTTACAGGAGCATTACTGACTGTGTGCGCTGCTGCTGGAATGCTGGTCTCGCTACCATAGCTGCTTCCACAGCTGTAAAGGCTAGGCATGTGAACCCTGTACAGGTTGTCATGTGTTTGCCTATTCCCTTGCGCTGTAGATTCATCCTCTCCATCTTCATCTGAGCTCCTGCAGAAGTGGGGGAGGAATCAAACATAGCTCTTCAGCATGTTAGGGCCTCTCCAAAGTAAAGCAGACCAAGTGATATTCCTAAGCCTTCTCCTTTTCCACATGCAGCAAACATCCCACAGCAACCAACTCCTTCCAGAGACCAGAATGACTCAGACCTCCCACAACTCCCATCTGGGCTTTCTAAGCCTGCCATAGTTCTCATAGTTGGTCTTCCTGCAGAGTCTGCCAGCAAACACAGAACCAGTACACAGTGGAGACAAGCACAGACTTTCAATATAAAATTAATCTCAGAGGCCAAAATAAGACAGCAGGTGTTGGGAGGGCATAAATACACAGCCATGTTCCACACCAGGGGTAGGCAGTCCCTGGAGTGGTTTATGGGACCAATTTTCAGCTCCTGGGAATCATCACAAGCTGCATCAACCCCCTCCCCCAAAGAAAATCAGAACTTGGCAAAAGCCCACTTCTGTTTTTATAAGACTTTTTCAGAACTGAGTGGGGGAGGCAAAGCAAGGTGCATTTAACAGTTGCCTCTCAAGGCTTGCCAAAGTATAATTCTCTTTTTATTGGCTGAATTTATTTTCATTTGAGGGGAGTGGGTTAGGGGCACAAAAACAGGGGTAGCAGCACCTGGCTCTTCTATCCCTATTTTACATGCTAGAAGACTGCCACATGGCATCATCTTTATTTCAGATCCTTGGGAGAGGGCTTTCCCTTAGCATCATAGAGTTGGAAGAGGCCTCAAGGGCCATCCAGTCCAACCCCCTGCCACGCTCTCACCACTCTCATAGGCCTTTCTAGCAAGGAAGTGGGAGAGAAGTCTTCTCAGTGGCTGCTCCCAGACTGTGTAACTCACTTCCACATGAAGCAAGACTGGCCCCCTCTCTGCACTCCTTTTGCCAGAAGATAAATACCTTTTTATTAAAACAGGGTATTAATAATTAATTGGTGACAGGGAATCTTATAATATTATATTTTTAAAATTTATGGGGATTTTACTGTGACGTTTGTTTAATTGTGTTTTAGCTTTTTTTACTGTCATTTTTTTTGTACATTTCGTTTTTAGGCTACGTTGGGTGCCATGTCAGGAGCATGGCAGCATATAAATAAAATAAAATAAAATATAGTAGCCATTCTGTTATTTTATCCCAAAGAGATAGACTTCATGTTTGTAGGATATACTTTATTTTGTGTTGCTCTCTGCAAACAAGAACCAGGAACTTAATAGCAGCTGCCAGGCAAAGCAAAAACAAAATGGTGGGCCAGAAAGAACAGTCAATTAACTACTGCTTCCATGAGTCATACCATGAGATGACCTGCATAAGTAAGCACTAGCCAACCTCTGATCCAACTGGTCAGATGCATTCAACAAATATTAAGACAGAAGCACTTGATATTACTGCCATGGACATGAAGATTTTGTTTCCCGAGAATAAGTAATTGGACAATTTGAACTGAGTGCCGCAAGGTGGCAGTAAACTTTTGCTGTACAGTGGGACTTGTGGGCCAGCCAACCAGCATTTTATACAAAAAACTCTTAGTTTTTACAGAAAGGTGGTTTTTTTTATATATAAAAAATGCATCTCTTCTCATGCTTTCTGTATAAATTCAATCCTAGTCATTCTGGGAAGATGTCAGACAGTCTTTCCTAAACTATCTTGCCATTTCTATTTTAATGACCATTTTGTGGCCCACTGAAGTCATGAAAGGAGTCACAGTTCCTCTAAATGTATAGCCTTCAGTGATATCCAAAAGGCAGTACAGAGATATGACCAAGCTGATTTCTTTGGGATGATTTAATGGGTGGATTTTAGTCCTGAAAAAAAAAATCACACTATAAAAATGAAAGGAGAAAAAGCTCCACCTGCTATACAATGGTCAAACATTTTTATTTCTTAAAAAGCCCAATGTGTTTCGGCCTTAACACCAATTGGCCTTCTTCAGGGGCTATTCTACAAAGAAAAAGAAATACATTTACTATATTGTTTAAGACAACACATGAACCACTCTTGAAAACCTTTTTCATAAAAATGTTAACTGTTTCTATTATGTATATATATATATTCATACCAATCCTCAGAAATTTCTGGAGTTGCAGAAATTCTGTTCAACAACCCTTTGTGCAAACCCATCACCAAGCCCCAACAAGGGCTATTGCTTACCAGTGGGGGAAGCAGAAAGGGCTGGAAGAGGCAATTCACTCAATATAGCTCCGAGGGGAAGGGATAGGAGGGCACATTCTTGTCTGTCTGCAAACACATTTCCATTTCCTTTCCCCTCTGAGCCAAGCATGGTGTAGTGGTTCGAGCACTGAACTAGGAAAGTGGGAGGTTAGAATTCCCACCCAGCCTGGGCAAGTCATACTCTCTCAGCTGCAGAGGAAGGCAAGGGCAAACTCCCTCTGAACAAATTTTGCCAATAAAACCCCATGCTAGGTTTATCTTTTGTTGCTGTGTGTCTTCAAGTAATTTCTGATTTCTGGCAAGCCTAAGGCGAATCTATCACAGGGTTTTCTTGGTAAGATTTGTTTACAGACGGTTTGCCTTTGCTTTCGGCTGAGGCTGAGGAAGTGTAACTTTCCCAAGTTACCCAATGGGTTTCCATGGCTGAGCAAGGATTCGAACCTTGGTCTCCAGAGTTGTAGTCCAATGCTGAAACTACTACACCACACCGGCTCTCTAGGTTTGCCTTGGGATCACCATAAGTCAGATGTGACTTGAAGGCACACCACACAACTGAGCCAAGACAAGTTGGTTCTTCATGGTCTGATCTGCCTCCCCACTCCCTTATTCTCTCAAATAGTAAGCCACAGCAAGATCTCTTGGGACCTGAAAGCTACTATGGAGTACGAAGGGACAGAGCAGGGGTGAGTGACGTGTCCTGTGGGCCACATGCTGCCCCCATGGATCAAAAAATGAGGCCCCTAGGGATCAAAAAATGCCCCCAAAAGGACTCTAGGGGGCATTTTCACCACATTTTTGCTCCTTCCTAGGCCAGTTTAGGCACAGGAGAAGCCTTTTTTAAAACAGAAAATGACTTCAAATTAATTAATTAATTAATTAATTGACAGGGCCTCTTATGGGATTAAAAAATATGGCAAAAAAGCCTCACTGTGCCACCATAAGGTGTTGGGGGGATTTGAGGAAAAACATATTTTTTAAAACTTGGGGGGGGGGAATGTGGAGGGGGGAATATGCCCCCTCAGGCATCCTGGGAGACTAATGTGACCTCCTAGCTTTCTACAGTTGCCCACCCCTGGTCTAGATGATAGGCTCTTGCACCAAATGGGGAGTGGACATGGAATCCCACAGGCAAACGTTAACACACTGGTTGCGTGATGGAGGATTGCAGCCATTTTCTCTCACATCCATTTGGCCCCTTTCCCCAGAGGTGGCTTCCTCTCCTGCAGCACAATGCTTGGGATGTCCAAACAAATGAAATACAGCTGCCTATTCCCCTCTCCTCGGCCTCTGGCAGCCTGAAGTCCCAACAGGCGTCATCAATCTCCCTTTCTTGGTGTACATACCTTTTCTGCTGCCAGGTATGAGGAACACTGCACACTATGGAACTGAACATGAGGGCTGTGACAAAGGAGAAGAGAACCAAGTAGATAAGCCCTTCCACACCATCATAGCAGAAGCCCGTCAGAGCTTGGATATAATCCTAGAGAGGAGAAATAAATTTAATTCTTCCAAGCTAAAGATGTATAGCTGTAAATATCATCTGGCTTCTAAATCTGCACAATCCTGAATTTTAAACATCTCACTGCTGGTTTTATAGGATGTTAAATGTTCCATTTCTCATCCTAACAAAGACAAATCTATAAAGATACAGAGGAGATCTACTGCAGTGTAGTGATCAAGAGACTAAATGGCATCCCTACCATAAACTTACTTAGATCAAGGGTGGGCAAAGTGCAACCCACAGGCTGTATA
Organism: Gambelia wislizenii; assembly: GCA_030847615.1. Lineage (NCBI taxonomy): Eukaryota > Metazoa > Chordata > Lepidosauria > Squamata > Crotaphytidae > Gambelia > Gambelia wislizenii. The sequence goes on from JAUMIR010000012.1 coordinate 6,505,251, forward strand.
CAGCTCCCTAGGCCATTTTTGTAGTCTCTCAGAGCCTTATCAAAGAATCACAGAGTTGGAAGAGACCACAAGGACCATCCAGTCCAACCCCCTGGGGTCAAATTAAAATCATCATCATCATCATCGTCATCTCCCAAATGCAATGGTGTGGAGAGCATTTTTGCCACTTTTTGGCTGCCCTGGGACAATTTAAGCCCAGGAGATGCCTTTTTTTAAACAGGAAGTGATGTACACACACTTCCTGTTATTTTTTAAAACAAACCTCTTCTGCAGTTAAAATGGCTCAAGGGGGGGCCTAAAAACATGGCAAAAATGCTCCCATGGCCCTTACAGGGCATTTGGGGACATATTTTTTGCAGTGGGGCATGTGGCCTTCCAAGGTCTCTTGGGGGAGCTAAGGCAGCCTCCTAGCCTTCCACAGTTGCCCGCCCCTGTACTAGATGCTCTTCAAAAGGCTGTTACCAACACTACCTATCTGCAATCTGAAAACAACAACAACAACACATCTTACCAGTTTGCTGTATGGTTTAAAGAAATAACATACACAAGAAAGCCCAAATGCTATTAAGTATTATTAAAGTCATGTACCATGCATGTATCAAAAGGGAGGGTCAGGAGATGTTAATGATTTACAAAAGCAAGAACTGGAGAAAAGCACAAACAAGTAGTATGCTTCATCTAATTCCACATTTACCCAGAATCATTACCAAATCCTGTCAAGCCTCTCCTGTAGCCAAGGGACTGAAAAGCAGTGTGCCAACATGAGCGTCTGACTTTTTAGTTTGATGAGAAGGCAACTGAAGTGGCTCAGCTGATATTATGTTTCACACAGGGTGTTCAAGCCTTCATGCTGTATAGTGAAACTCAAGATTACATGAGCAATCTTGTTTCCTTGCATTAGGAACACTCAAGCGAAAGAAATTCCACCTACTATTAGGAAGAACTTCCTGATGGTAAAAGCTGTTTGACAATGGAATGCATTGCCTAAGAGTGTGGTGGAGTCTCCTTCTTTGGAGGTTTTTAAGCAGAAGCTGGATGGCCATCTGTTGGGAATGATTTGACTGTGTATTCCTGCATGGCAGGGGGTTGGACTGGATGGCCCTCATGGTCTCTTCCAGCTACATCAGGGTCCCATCTGGCTTCCCAAAATGTTGAGTAGCAAATGGTCTACATTTTATCCTTTCAGCAGCCCGTAATTAAGTCCACCTTCTTTCCTTTGGTACTCACCAAATGTAGACTCCGACAGTCCACCAAGGCAGTAAGATGCTGCAGGTTGATTTCTGTGGAGTTCAGAACTTCCTGGACTCGATTAAGATACTCCTGAAAGGAAAGACATTAGACAGAAGCTGAATGCAAACTCTGGCTTTTGTTTCAGAGAATCGTGAAAAATAAAAGAAAGCAACTTCATCAAGGAAAGAAGGGGAAGGGTAACCAACCTCCAAAGAACTCATCTTGTTTTACCTTAGAAGTGGGGTACTCCTTGACTGCAGATTTCATGAGCTCCAACACTTCATCCTGCATTTCAACCAGGGCTTTGTGGCTTCCTGACAGTTTCTGCTCAACACAAACATCATGTCTCAATCTTTATGGTCGAGGAAAGCAGGCTTGTGTGCAGTCACTGACTTTTGTTAACTACTACCTTGAATTATTGAAACAACATCTATACTAGTTACCATCATGATCCCACACAAAAGAGAGTGATATTGTTTTAGATTTAAGCGTATTTAAGTGTAAGAGGAGAACCTCGAATGCAAATTCACTGTTGGTCATGAAACTCTCTGCATGACTTTAGGTAACTCAGCCTAACCTTCTTTACAGGGTTACTGAAATGATAAAGGGACAATTTTGCATGGCACTCTGAGCCCCCTGGCCCATATGGGTGAGCCATAGAGACCACAAAGAAGAATAAATGATTTCACATGGTTTAATTTGTTCACAGTCCAATTCTTCAGTATGGAAGCCTGTGCTTTCTGGGTTCTGCAGATTTTATATGCATATATATTGTAACATATACTTAAAAGGACAGTGGCAGAATACACTATTGGTGCCCCATGTGTTTGTACATAAAACAAGCACAGGTAGCAAACCAGCAAGATAACACAAGTTTTTAACATATGCCAAAGTATTTGCAAAACTAAACATCATGCATAACATACAATAGCACTGATTAATTTGGAAATAAAGATCATCCACTCTTTTTATCTAGCTGCCTCGGCCAACTTGCCAAAAGCTCATTACAATGTGGTTAAAAATGTTTCAGGTTTAGGTTGGGAAAACTATTGTTTTCAGAAGCTGTGCAAAGAACCATGACATTGCATCTCTTTGGACTTTTGTTGCAGTGGTTTGACCAACAGCTACTCAAGAGTGCTGATGACATGGGCTGACCCACTGTGAGGAGACCGGGTAATATGGTATGAGAACATTCTTGAGCAGCTCCTGCTTGCTTTAGTAAAATCTGTACCAAAGAACAGCATTCTCATTCATTAAAGCAGTGAGAGTTTCTGTCTTGGGCAGTAAAAACTGCTGGATTGGCCCTGAAATGGGATGGAATGACCCATAATGGGAACAGATTCATCTCTTCGAAATCAGCCTTCTATGAAATACCAAAAATTGGGGGAAGGGGGAGGGAGACCATTTCAAATTGAAAAATCAGCAAGGGGATTACTTAATCTCTCTCTGTTTCTTCTGCTCATCCTCTATACCAGGGAACTGCAGAGGGGGCAGGGGCTATTTCTCCCCCATGCCAACCCAGTGGGCCACACCACCACATTAAAGTGCACCAGAAGTAATGTAAAATCACTTCTGGCTGCCATTTTGGCAATTTTTAACCAGACTGTTCTTGGGGGGGGGGGGGCTTTAGGTAAGCAAACTGTTGCAACCGTGGGCAATTTTGGGGACTTTTAGCCAGTTTTCATTAGTCCACAGGGGGAAATGGGATCTAGGGCTTTTGGTGGGGAGATGCAAACATCCTGTCGGCCACACTTTGCCCATCCCTGCTCTACAGGTTCTCCTGTAGATTGCTCCCCACACCACTATTACAAGTTGGGACTGTTTCTGAACTCTGTACTTAGATGGAAAAAAAGGAACTAGAAGAAGCAGACTGTTGGAAAATACAATGTTGGTAGTGACCTATATTTAAAGACACAGTTTGGCTTCCCTGCTTCTCCCTATATTTCACGCTGGAGAGCCTTGCCTAACGTCTGCTTGGAGAGCCAATGAGATCATAGTCAGACACGGTGCAGTGGAATGGCAATTCCATCCTCTGCCCAGTGTTCATGTTACATCTGTCTGGCTTCTTTTTCAAATCAGTACTCCAACGTTTAGGAGAAGCTAGCCTTGCGATTTACTGTTAAGGTTTCCAGGCACGTCAAAGCATAGCTTAGTGAAAGAAGTGTGTGGGTTAAAAGCACTCACCTGTTGAAAGGGATTTGGGTAGCCAGCACTGCAAGCAAGATAATAGTTCAGAGTATCTGTCAAAGAGAAGACAAAAAGAAAAGGAGGCAATCAAGGCTCTGCATTTGGCTCTAGTTACATCTTATTATTCCTGTAATACTGAAAAATATTGTTCTGAAAAATCTGCAAAAGAGGAATGTCCAAGAACTTTTAACTGCCCAGTACAAAAGTAAAAAGAAAATGATTCTTCAAGACTGCCTACGCACACAACTTCTCCTCTTTCGGTGTCTTGAGATGCATCAGATGAAAAATACTCAGCTCCGTTTGAAAACTAATAAACTACAATTTATTTATCATGTGGCTAATTTGGAGAAGCAATTCTAAAGTTATCACACGGTGTAAAAGATGGCACCCTTTTCCTGACCATCTTCTGTCACTCATGAATCCAACTCTCTCTCTCATATACTTACATCCCTGATGAAAATCTATTTTTGATGCAGAGCTAGGAGCCAAGTAGGAAGTACGACAGACTATGGGGACTCATAAGCACAGGTCAACCTGTGGCATCCCTCACCCCACACGCATACATACTTCTTTGCAGTTCAGTATGCAGCCTTATTGTCCTTGAAACAGTTTGAACTTTCACAATTTTTGCATATGTACTCAATGGAAAAGCAAATTTAACATCCTTCTATTGTGCATAAGAGATTAAACACAAACTGATTACTTAAGCCTAAGTCAACCTGAACTTGCCATGTCCAAGTGCTGACACTGGAGGTTACCCATCTATGCAAGTGTGCCCTGTAGTGGCTCCCTTCTAGACTGATGATGTTTGGTGTATTAATTTTGCTATACAGAGTCACAGAATCATAGTTGGAAGAGACCACAAGGGCCATCCAGTCCAACCCCGCCATGCACAATACACAATGAAAGCATTCCCGACAGATGGCCATCCAGCCTCTCCTTAAAAACCTCAAAAGGAGGAGACTCCACCACACTACGAGGCAGTGTATTCCACTGCCAAACAGCTCTTACCATCAGGAAGCTCTTCCTCATGTTTAGGTGGAATCTCTTTTCCTGTAGTTTGAGTCCCTTGCTCCATGTCCTTGTCTCTGGAGCCGCAGAAAATAAGCTTGCTCCATCCTCAATATGACATCCCTTCAAATATTTAAACCTGGCTATCATGTCCCCTCTCAACCTTCTCTTCTCCAGACTAAACATGCCCAGCTCCCTAAGCCGCTCCTCATAGAGCATGGCTTACAGACCTCCTACCATTTTGGCTGCCCTCCTCTGGTAACATTCCAGCTTGTCCATATCCTTGAATTGTGGTGCCCAGAACTGGACACAATATTCCAGGTGAGGTCTGACTAAAGCAGAATACAGTAGCACTATTATTTCCCTTTTCTAGACTCTATTCTCCTGCTGACGCAGCCTAGAATAGCACTGGCTTTTTCAGCTGCTGTGTCACACTGTTGACTCATGTTCAGTTTCTGGTCCACTAAGACTCCTAGACCCCTTTCGCATGTACTGCCATCAAGCCAGATGTCACCCATCCTATATCTGTGCTTTTCATTTTTACTGCCCAGAATTTACATTACAGAATTATCTTTGAAGTTCACCAACATATTCTTTCAATTACAGTCCTCTTGAGAACTGTTGGGAGGATAACAAAAATGGTTCCCAAGGGTTCTACGGTACCAAAAATATTTGTCCCCTCAAAACGGGAAAGACAACTCCTTAATGGCAAAGGACAAAGGGCCATTATGATAGCAGGCCTTAATACTCTTTCCATGGTTGAGCCTGCAGCAAATTATGGGCAGTAACTCTCTGATATTTACCTGAACATTTGGATAACATCTACTGAGATGTACACTAGAATGAACCAGCATGGTGTAGTGCTAGAATAGGACTCTGAGAAACCAGGGTTCAGATCCCTGCTCAGTCATGGAAGCCCATTGGGTGACCTTGGGCCTCAGAGGAAGGCAATGGCAAACCTCCTCTGGCCAAGAAAACCCTAGGAGAGGGTTGCCAAAAGTTGGAAATGACTTGAAGGCACAACACACACACACACACACACACACACACACACACCTAGTTTAGTTTTCCTTTCTCAGACGTAGGTCTACAGTATTTAAATATTTTTAATCAAATTGCTACATGGATTTGTTATCCCATGTATGTCACGCTTATTAACTTCACCCTCCTTTCTCCCACCCTACCCTTCCGGTCATTTAAAAACACCCAATGCAACTATAAATGAGTCACTCAACACATATGTGGAGGGAGTGACACACTAGAGTGATAAGTACTTCTCTCTCTCTCTCTCTCTCTCTCTCTCTCTCTGGCTTTTCTTCGCAAACAAAGATTCAGGAAGGACTCATCCCGCACTTTCTGCAAGCGTGCTGATGACTAAAAAGGTCAATCCAAGATAAACAAGTCTGGTTGCAGAAAGCACAGCAGAAGGTCTCCTTTGGTGATGTTTTTGGGTTGTGATTCTTTCTGCGTTGTTGTTTCTCTTCAAGATTTGTTTGGCGTGAGCTCTCAAATAAAGCTGAAGCATTGTGGATAGTGCGTCTCCATGCCTCCCGATGTGAGGCCACGGTGGACCATTGTTGGTGATCAATTTGGCCGAGCCTGAGATGTTGCTTCAGGGAGTCCTTGTATTGTTTTCTTGGAGCGCCCCTCTCACGCTGACTCATGGTGAGTTCACCGTAAAGTACTATTTTTGGGAGGCGATGGTCCTCCATCCTAGAAATGTGCCCTGCCCAGCACAGCTGTGTTCTCAATATCATGGCCTCAATGCTGGTGATCCCTGCTTGCTCAAGGACAGCAACATTCGTCTTCTAGTAACTCAAGAAAAGGATGCAAAATCATGTATATTTTCTAGGGGCATCTAACATCAGGCTAATTTTTGGAGAAGATGACAGCATCTATGTTTGGGCTGAAGTGCCTAATGAAGTGCCTAATTCAGGGGTGCTATTCTGAAGGGACGCTCACTCAGTTTCACACACAAGAAGTCTTCTACAACATGGATCGGTAAGGTTGCATGCAGACACCACTGAAGTGTTTTCATGTGGAAAAGAGGTTAATGCAAAGCTGCACATCCTAGAGTGCAAACCATCAGTTCAGTTCCCCCATCAGATCTGCTCTGAACCTGTTTTCTTTGTATTTCTTGTCTGTTTTACTTAGTACCTCTGGTCTAGCATCCATTTCTCTTGCAGAAGAGATGTTCATGACAACAGCCATATTTAAACGAAACAAAAAGGCAAAGGGGGGGGGAACCAACACATGATGGAAGGTTTCTTTTTTACTACATACAGCAAACACTCAGGGGGCAAGTGGCTATTTCAATTTACTACATCTGAACTGGGGAAAAGAAAGCCACATTAAGGGGCAAGCCACTGAGCAGAGTTGGCCAGATTTTCTCCTCTTTACACTGCACTCACCATTAATATTGCATATACCATTTTCATATGTATGGTAGAGCCAGCTTGCCCCTGAATGCTAGAAAGTGAACCTGACAGCAGTTATTTATAATTCATTAGCCCACTTCTGGACCGCTTTCAGCTGCTGCTCCATCGCTTCCCATTGAATCTCTCTACTTGGGGTGACTTACATCTGCAGTTGAATCATTAAATGGCAAGTAAAACAAACAAACAAAAAACTGGGGAGGTATCAGGATTCGATGAATATTACCAAAAGGGTTATGTCATGAATGAACACCTCTCCCTCAGATTAAGTATCTGACATTCTCAGAGGAAGATAATGGACCCTCCCCTCCCCCCCAAAAATCAATCTGGCCAAGAAAACACTGTGATATGTTTCACCTTAAGATTATCATAAATCAAAAATTACTTTAAGGCATGCAACAACAACACAACACCATAAAAACAGCTAATGGCAATTCAACACACACTTCCTTTAGAGGAATTTGACCAAACTCAGTTGAAAATAATTCACTGCTGGTATACAACAGCCATTTGCATGAGAGCCATAGACGTTATGGCTTATTCTCTTAGAAATGGTAATGTCCAATGGAAGTCTAAATGTTAACATTTCTATTTCTGGTAGAACTGTGTATGTTGTGATGCACACTTTTGGAGATCAAGGCTGACATTAGGTCTCTGCTATACTGCCCAATTAAGAAAGGCCTGAAATTAATTTATTATTATTATTGTTATTATTATTACCCCACCCCTCTGTTAAAAACAATCGGGGCAGCTTACAACAATTAAAATGCAACAATGCTGACTAAAATCCCTAAGTACCACCCACCTCCACCCTCCCCCATAAAAAGATATTAAACTAGTATAAAATTAAAAACCACCTAACTAAAATCACATAAAAAACAAATACAAGGAAGACTAAAAGAGGCCAGGAGATGCAGCTCCTGAGGCCGGGATCTAATTAGGAAAGGCTGAAAGAGATCCGTCTTTAGTGCTTTTTTAAAGCTACTCAAAAATCTGACGGATCTTGTTCAGCAGGCCATTCCATAAATTGGGGGCGATTACTGAAAAGGCCCTCTGGGAGGTTGCAGACAGCCTAGATTTTTGTGGCTGAAGCAAATTCCTCCCAGAGGACCAGAGTATGCGGGGAGGATTGTATGGGAGGAGGCGGTTCCGAAGATAAATCGGACCCAAGCCATTTAAGGCGTTAAAGGTAATAACCAACACCTTATACTGGGCCCGGAAACTGATAGGCAGCCAGTGAAGAGATTTTAATACTGGAGTTATATGGTCTCTCCGAGATGTTCCTGAGACCACTCTGGCTGCCATATTTTGTACCAACTGAAGTTTCCGTACCAAGCACGAGGGTAGCCCCATGTAGAGCGCATTGCAGAAATCTAGACGAGAGGTTACCAGCGCATGACAAATGCTGCATTGCACCTACCTTGTTAAGCCATCAATACAAACACAATTGTTAAAAAACAATTATAAGGCTAAGCTTATTATTGAAAAGAAAACATGAAGAAACTCTTCAGGGCTCTAATAGGATCCTGTACAAGCTTCACAGCTGTCACCTGCTTAGCCAAGAAGCAGCTCAGCAATCTACACTTCCCCTCCCCACCAGAACTACTACTGAAACACCGTTTTGTCAAATGGATTGTTACCTACTAAGATCCAAATTGAAGGCATCATTCATCCACTACCTTTCTCAGGCTAGATTAGGTGAGACAAAGCCCAAGAGAGCACATTACTTGGGTAAGGTGTTCAATTACCCCTTTGTCATACGTGTCAAGGACCACTGCTACTAAGCTTAATAAATTACCACAGAGAGGTTTGGTTTCCCAAGGCTAAACACAGCTGAATGCTGGGTTTATATAAAGAGCTCGAGGCAGAAAATCCTCCATTTCAGCACCTGATGGAGTGTATTTATGAACATCTGTGCAGCTTATGGAGGGGAGGGTTAGAAATTTCAGTATCCCTCCTTTTCAGTCCTAACATCTTCTAAACAGTGCAGAGACACTGGCTTATGCACTACTAACCATTTTAAAGGAACCACAGATTCAAATGTAAACCAATTTTAATTTCAGTGGCGTCTTCTGGAAAAGAGTGGTCAGCAGTGCATGTACATCTCATGGCTTCTGGCAGATATAATAGATGTTTTTCCAAGAAAAAAATATTTAGTTTATATTCTGTCAAGGAAAAAACTGATTTATGCTTATAACGTGTCTTCAAAATATTAACTGCATTCTCAAAATATAAATGTTTAATAACTCTGTTCCACCACTAAAAGCAAAGTTGTTAGCCTTGAAATTTTTTTGAACGGATGGTATGACAATCTTCCACTTTTAAACACCAGAACTGCTGGTGGATTAAAGTAGAATTTTAAGGACCTGATTAGTACATAATTGTGCAAAACATGTCTTCCCTACTGCACTGTAATTTTTTTAGAAAATAATTTATCAGGGGAAACTGACCAGCTTCTGGTGAAATTCCCATTATTCATTCATATCATTTATATGTACCCTTTAGCCCAAAAGGCTCTCAAGAGCAACTTACAAATTGTTAATTTGACAATTTTAATTTGACATTTTCTTGTTGCCAAGGTGGAGTCTGGTCTAATCCAGCATTGCAGTTATATTAAGCAAGAGTATATTCAGGAAGATCCCTCAAATCCTCATCTGTTAAGACATTGAGATTCAGAACATAAAGGCTTGTATTGTAAATAGGAACGTTGGTCTTACCTGTGATATGTCCTTTTCCAGGGGAGAGAAAAGGAGGATCCTCTAGATCACCGGGTTAGCTCCACCCACTCACTCCTGGTAGGCAGGTAACAAAAGGTCTTTGTGTAGGCCCCTTCCTCTGATGCCATCCAGGGGGAGCGACCCACCTCTGGCCTGTTCCTTTTCCAGCCTCCATGTGATAAAGGGATAAAAGGATTGCTACCAGCGAAATTACAAGGTTAAACATAAAGGAAAAAGACCTGTAACTCTCAAATCTCATCCAAAAAAGGGAGAGGTAAAAGACAAAATCAACAAATGTAAGGAAAACAGTGGTGTCAGCCAAAAAGAAAAAAGGGTGGGGAGGATCCTCCTTGTCTCTCCCCTGGAAAAGGACGTATCACAGGTAAGACCAATGTTCCTTTTCCCAGTGGAGAGATGCCGGAGGATCCTCTAGATCACTGGGATCTACAAAAGCCCACAAATATATACAATCTCCCAGGTGGGAGCTGGCACCAGAGAATTAAATCGTTCTTGGGGCAAATAACGCCCTCAAACAGTGACGATCTGCTGCAAAACTCTTCTACCAAAGGCAGCCTCTGCTGATTGCAGTTTGTCTAGCCTATAGTGACGGAGAAAGGTAGATGAAGACTTCCACGTAGCCGCCCTGCAGATCTCCTCTAGTGTAGCATCTCTGTCCCAGGCAGTTGAGGTCGCCGCGCTTCTACTCAAATGCGCCAAGATACCCTCAGGAACCGGGATGTTCAAGGACTCATAACATGTGGTGATACAGGCCCGGATCCATCTGCTTAACATGGAAGAGGATACCTTGCGACCCAGATATCTCTGATGGACAGAAATAAACAGTGACTCTGATACTCTGCAGGAGCTAGTCCTTTTCAAATAGATGCAAATTGCCCTGCGAACATCGAGGGTATGCCATATGCGCTCCAACTCTTTAGAAGGATTAGGGCAAAAGGAAGGCAGAATAATATCCTGTGATATATGGAAGGAAGAGTTCACTTTAGGTCTGAAGTCAGGATGGGTGCGCAATATGACAGAGTCCAGTCTGATGATACAAAGGTCCTTCCGCACAGATATGGTGCCCAATTCCGAGACCCTTCGTGCTGAAGTGATGGCCACAAGGAGAAGGACCTTCCAGGACATGTGCTTAAGGGAAACCTGTCTGAGTGGCTCAAAAGGCGGAACAGTCAAGGCTTTTAGTACAGTGTGAAGATCCCAAGAAGGGAATCTGTGAACCGTAGGAGGGGCTAAATTAGAGAGCCCTCAAATGAATCGACGTACCTCTGGATGTGTTGATATTTCTGGCGCCTTGTCCGGGGGCAAAATGGATACTATGGCCGCAACCTGTCTTTTAATGGTGTTGGGTTGCAAGCCTTGTGCGACACCGTCCTAAAGGAAAGCTAGCAACATCGGCACCGTAATGTCCAATTCGTTAAACCTCTTTCTTCTGCACCACCTGTGAAATATTCTGAAACTGTATGCATAAATCCTCTGAGTAGACTCCCTTCTGGCTGCGAGAATCGTCTCCACCACCTCTCAAGGATATCCCTTGGACGTCAGCATCTCCCTCTCAATCTCCAGGCATGGAGTTGCAGCCAACCTGGCTCTGGATGATGAACCCTGCCCTGTGAGAGAAGATCCGGACGAGTCAGAAGAATAATCTCTGCCACTTTCATGGACAAGATCTCTGAGTACCACGCCCTCCTGGGCCACGCTGGAGCTACTAGGATGACCTCTGCCTCCATTGTCCTTATCCGCCTAAGTACTCTGGCGATCAGCGGAATGGGCAAAAAGGCATAAAGCAGACCGGGAGGCCAGGGGAAGGCGAGGGTATCCATCCCCTCAGCCCCCTCCGTCCGAAATCTTGATAAGAAGCGAGGGAGTTTGGTGTGCGCTGGGGACGCAAACAGGTCTACCGAAGGAAGGCCTAGTTCCCAATAGATGTGGTCGAAGTCCCCGGGGTGCAGACTCCCTGGTCTATGTCCGTTCTGCTGAGCCAATCTGTTTTGGAATTGACGGATCCCTGTAAATGTTCCACCTCTAGGGAGAGTAGATTTCTCTCAGCCCAACTGAATAGCAGCGTGGTCTCCTTCATTAGAAGCCGGGATCGCGTTCTGCCTTGGCGATGTATATGGGCCTTTGTCGAGGTGTTTTCCGTTCTGACAAGGACCGCCTTGTTATGCACTTGCTTCCTGAAGCTCAGTAGAGCCAGGCGCACCGCCCGCAATTCCAACCAATTGATGCTGTGCTGGGACTCCTCCTGCATCCATCTTCCCTGCGCTATGGCCTCCGCACAATGCGCCCCCCAGCCTCGCAGGCTGGCATCTATGGTAATCTGTATCCTTTGCGGGGGCCATATGTGGTGGCCCCGTCGCACTGCGTTCGACATCCACCATCGCAGGGACCGTTTCACGTCCTGTGGTACAACAATCTTCCTGTGTCTCTGGAGAGATATCTCATGTTGCCAAGGAAGAAGCAGCCACTGTAGGGGCCTCGTATGAAACCGGGCCCATCATTAGACCCTGTAGCTGCACTACCAGCATTATATCCGATTTTGGGGCTCTCAAGACGCAGAGGAGAGTCTGCCTTAGTGTCAGCACTCTTTCCTGTGGCAGGGAGATTTTGCCTGTGCTGGTGTCCAGAATTGCTCCCAGATGCTGGATCCTTGTGCTCCGTACGAGAGAGCTCTTCTCTAGATTCACGAGAAACCCGTGTTCCTGTAGTGAGCTGAGGACCTGCTGAACATCCTCTCCAGCTTGTGCCACAGATGCCGAGCAAATCAGGAGATCATCCAGATATGGGTAGACAAGAAGGCCCTTCTTTCTCCAATAGGCGACCAATGCCACCATGATCTTTGTGAAGACTCTTGGTGCTGAGGACAGGCCGAAAGGAAGAGCCCTGTACTGGAAATACTGCTTGTCGTAGGCAAACCGCAGGAAACGACGGTGTGCAGGAAGAATGGGTACGTGGAGTTAGGCATCCTGAAGATCCAAAGAGGCCAAAAGGTCCCCTGGCCTAAGTGCTTCCAAGATGTGACACAAGGTTTCCATCCGAAATCTGCGTTGACGCACAAACTTGTTGAGGTTTTTTAGGTTTAGAATGGCTCTCCAGGAACCGTTCTTCTTGGGTACCAGAAAACTGTTGGAGTAGCAGCCGTGGGTCCGATGGACACTCAGAACTTCCTCTATGGTGCCCAAGGAAAGCAGATGAGAAATGACTTCCAACATAAGATGGTGTCTGGCCCTGTCCCTGGAGCGCGGTGTACGGATAAAACGTTGAGGGAGCAGGTGGGAAAACTCTATGCAGTATCCCTGCCGCAAGGTTTGCAACACCCACATGTCCATGGTTGAGTTTTCCCAAGTTCTGATGAATTTCTGGAGCCTGCCCCCGACCCGAGTTTCTGAGTCACGCCTGTTGATTTTTGGGATGTGACTTAGTGCTGGACGACTGGTAGGCTCTGCCCGAGGATCCCGGTTGGTTTCTGCGATGAGTTTTACTGTCTCCCCACCGTTGTCTGAAATTTCTGTTGTCTCACTGCTGGAAACTGGTGGAGGCGGTGGAACTAGACTGGGAGCGGTAGGGACAAAAGGAACGATAGCCCCTAGTTGATCTTCTATCCTCTCTCCTTCTGGATGAAATGAGGGCCTTCTTTTTGTCTTTCCCTTCTACAAGGACTGGTTCCAGAGATTCGCCAAATAATTTCTCCCCTAAGTAGAATGAGAAGACCAAGTTCTGTTTGGATTTGAAATCCGCTTGCCAACTCTGGAGCCATAAAAGACGTATCGCAGCTACTGTTGCTGCCTGGGCCCTTGCCGAAAATTGGACTGCGTCCAGTGAACTATCCGCGAGAAAGGCAGAGGTGCGCGAAATCTTATTGAGACCCTGCTGAAACTTGGTGGTCGGCCTGGGAGTATCATTTAGTAAGTCTCTGGACCACTGTAATAATAAATAATAATAGTGAGGCTCTGGTGACCATTGTGGCTGTGATAGAAGCTCTTATCGCCAGTGACAGCACTTTGTGGGCTCTCTTGAGCGCAGTGTCTTTTCGTCTATCCTCAGGGACTTTAAGTGTGTCCTCCCTGTCGTGACAAAAAACCACAGATGAGACCAGCGCTGAGACTGGTGTGTCAATAAGAGAGACTTGAAGTTTGGACATGACCTTTTTGGGTAAGGCATACAGCTTCTTGGCTAATGCAGGCTGAGACTTATTAGCAGCTGGAGCAGACCACTCGTCCCGTAGGACTTGCATAATGTTATCAGGAACAGGCATCTCCATGGCTGCTGTTGTTGATGCTGGAAAAAATTCTGAGGACATCTTAGGAAGATCAGGATCAAGCTGCTGGTCTTGGTCCTGTACCTGGGATAAACCCATAGTCTTCACTGTCTTTGTAAACAGAGTGGGAAGGTCCTCAATTTTAAAGAGAGCAGAGAAGCGGAGGGGGGGGGCTGCGCCCACTCCTTCTTCCGCAGAGAACTCTTCCTCCTCCTGAATGGAGGCAGCGTCCCCAGGGAGATCCTCCTCTCTCGAGATCTCCCCCTCTTCAGTGGAAAAATCCTGGGACTGCTTGTCCTCCAATTCCTCAGCAGCCTCATTGCGCTTGGGAACAGTCTCTGTTTCAGAGCCAGAGGTCCAGCCAGTCTCCTCTTCATCCTCCCCCCAACTCTCCTCCTCCTCCTCCTCTTCTCTTTCTCTTTTTTGCTGGCAGAGTGCTCGAGGACATCAACCCAGATGCGCTTGTGCCCTCCGCTGGCTCCAAATCCTCGCTTCTGCGGGGATTTAGCAGCTGCTTTGCCTCCCCTGTGGAGTCCTGCCCATTTTCCAGAAAGCCGCGCAGCAAGCGTGCGTGCGCGTTTGGGGGGCTCCGCTCTGTACTGCTGCCTTACGCGGTTTTTTAAAACTGGCCGGGCACTTGGGAGGCTTAGCAGTCTGCTGCGGCGCCGGCAGGTTGTTAGGGAGCCTGTGAAGGTCAGGGGGGGAGGAACGGCTGCCACGGCTGGCCAATGTGGGCGGGCTGGAAGGTGAGGAAAGAGAGGGCCGGAATCACGGTCTGGAGCAGCGAGGAGGAAAGGCTGTGGCGCGATGAGCCTTCCCCCGGCGGGGGAGACATGGCAAGAGGCGAAGGCAAGAACCCCTGGGCAGCAGACTCCACGGAGGGTGGGAGTATGGGGTGGGCTAGGGCAGAAGGCCAGGCCAGCCAGCCCTGGGGGGAGGCGGCTGGGAAGGTTCCCGCAATGTTAGACAATCCCCCCCCACCAGAGACCAGAGTACCCAAGAAGGGCGGGCTGTGTAAGACCTGCGGCCAGCACCCCCAGCGCCTCTTTTGCCACTAGATCCTTGATCCAGGCAGCCAACCCCAGCATGTTGGCTTTATCCTGGGGAGTGGGGATCGGGGCCCCAGTATTACTCACGGCCTCATCCCGGTCAGAATCAGCCTCCACAGCGTGGCCGTTCTCCTCCGCTTTGGAGACGGTCCCAGCCTCCTCCTCCAGGAGGGCTCCCGTTGCGGCTGCTTCCTGCTTGTGTCCCAGTTCCAACGACTGGGGTGCGGGCAGGGAAGGATCGAGGATAAGATTGGAGGGCTTGTCCTCCTGTCCCACAAAAGGATCCGGAACAATAACGGGGGGCTTGTCCCACTTTTTGGATCCCTTATTCTTGTTTTTGTTCTTCTTAACCTCCTTCGCCAAGTCCATCATGGCCACGTCCCTTGTTCTCAACATGTGGCCACAGAGAGCAAGTGAAAAAAGCGACCTCCAGGAGTGGTAGGCAGGAAACAACTGGCCAGAGGTGGGTCGCTCCCCCTGGATGACATCAGAGGAAGGGGCCTACACAAAGACCTTTTGTCATCTGCCTACCAGGAGTGAGTGGGTGGAGCTAACCTGGTGATTTAGAGGATCCTCCGGCGTCTCTCCACTGGGAAACTGACATACACATCAACAGACCACTGTGATAGTACCTTAAAAAGCAAGTCATCATGCCAGACAAACGTTAGGCCACCTTTGATCTACATAGACTTAAATATGACTTCATTCCTTGATGTTTTACTGTTACTGTACTTATATCCCAATATTCCAGGTTATCCCAGCACCCGTATTATCTGAAAATTTAACTAGTAAAAAGGTTTTAAAACAGTGTCTGAAACATTGACTGTAGAATAGTCAATAGTAGAACAGATGGTTCTCAGGAGGTAAAATGTGGCTATGGCTACATTTTTAAGGAACACAGTTTTTCTTTGTTGCATCTTATTTAACTGCTAAAACTGGTACAATAGAGGATTGCATGCTTTTAAACAGATATTCTAGTTGTTCTGTTGTTGATGTTTTAAAGAGAAAATTCTCAGAACTACCAAAAAAACAAAACAAAACAAAACAAACCTCAAGGCTGATCTGCAAAACACGAGTCACCATTTTGTTAACATGAATGGGCTTCCAGTTGTTTATATGGCCATCAGGATAAATCTCCTTTGATCTACTCATCTGAAATCACCATCTCAGTATTTACAGCAGCAACTTTGAATTATATTTCCACTAACTGTGGGTACCTCCTTTCATTAGACATATATTCTAAGCAAATTCAGGTTCATTACTGAAACTGGTCAAGGCCACAGAATCTCTCAGGCATTTGGCCTCATTTTCATACATACTAATATACCCACAGAAAAGCAAAACCTTGCATACATAAAGTGAACTGTCTGCTCCTGTATTGACTCTTTCATGTTACATATGACATAAAGAAATTGCAAGTATTTCAGCAGACCTCTCTTCTATGCCTATTTTTAAAGTCAATGCCTTTTTATTAACCCAAAAACTGGGAGGCACAGAAAGTAATGAAGACAGCTAAAATGGAGTATTGTCCTGACAAGCATGTGGAATCTTTTTAAAACCATAATCTCTTCTGTTGTACTCTGAGGGATGCATATATTTAAGAGGCTGGAAAATAATTTCAACAAGGGCCTTTAGGGCTGGTTTTTAAAGAAACAAGCCTCTAGCTCGCACGGCTGCTGTGAATGACTATGGTTGACACTTGCGGATGGCTCAGACAACTACAAGGATGTGTATGGTGTGTTCCTATTAGCCGGCAGGACTTCTGCTTCTCTTCTGCCACTTATCCTCTGGTGCCTGCTAAGTAGCAACAGTAATGTCCACCTCCATCCTTCTTCCCCTTTCCTATATATTACCCAAAATATATATTTTGGAGTAGATAATACTATATTGGTTTTCTTGTAAAAGAATTTGGATTCAGTTCAGTTCACCAGTTTGGCCTTTTCAGACAATTCTCCTTTCTTCTGTCCTCTATCTCCTACTACTGATTAACACAAGTAACTACAGAAAACAAGAGAAATCAAGAAGTGCATAGATCTATCTATGCTTACAATACTTTATGAAAAACTCTACTGTATTTACTGTTTCTCCGCCTCAATCCCTCTTCAATCTAATCCCTCTTGTCTTGTCTTTCTTGCTATGTGATAAAACCTCTGCCAATATTAGTAACATTTAGAACTTGTTAGTTATTAGAGCTGCCCTAAGAACCCTTACCAGTAGTGAGCACTGCATTATCCACCACCACTTTGGAGATGTAGGCATCAGGGTTAACACAAAAGTCACTGGAACCCTAGAGGAAAAGAGAGACAACATGGAAGTAAGAAAAGAAAAATAATAACTACGCATATCACCAAATTTCTCTTTTATCTTGTGGAACCTGTTGATATCACCCTTCCCTAATTTGATTTTATCTTAGGAAGGGTAAAACAAACTATCCAGATTGCAAACGTTAAGAACTTGTGGTGCTCCAGAAGTATAGCTACTTCATTCAGTTCAGCCATTCATTCCAATCTGTATTTTTACTATCTCTGGACATGATGAAAACCTGAGAATTTTGAATTTTTCCCATTTATACAAATGTGGGCCCTCATAACTATTTATTCATTGGACTGGACTGGACAGGGGGTTCGATGGGACAGCCTTTTGTGGTCTTTTCCAACTCTATGGTTCTATGATTCTATGGGACAAACTAGATTTATTAAGTTATCTCCATCATATTGTACAACACCATAAATCACTTGAAGACAAAGCAGGCCACAATATGGCTAGTTTCACATTTCTGTGACCAACTCATGGGTTCTTTGGAGAAAATAGCTACCAAAAAGTATTCAGTATTGGCTGAACCAACTATCCTAATTTTCTGCATATATAAAATTAGCCTGTATGGGGGAATTCTGTAAATTTTCTATGTAGAATGATATTGAGTTTTTGCAGGTGAGCAGCCAAATGAAACCCCCCCCCCAGTCCTCATCCCCCCCCCCCAAAAAAACCACACACACACAATGAAAGCAACCTAGTCCACGGAAAAGTTCACCAACTAATTCTAGGCCATGTCTTATTGTTCTGCCTGAAAGGGTGAAGTGAGGAAAAGGGTTCCAATATGAAATGGGCAAATTTTGTCCCCAAGCTACTTACCACAGCAACAGCTAGCTCCAGACCCAGGGAACCCCAGCTCACAACAAGGGCAAGAACCCCTAGAAGACAAACTCTGCAGGAGAAGGAAAAACAGACCGAGTTGGCAGACATATTGGCTCCAATTCTAATGCCTTAATTTTCAATGAAGATTATAATTCAGAGTTCAAAGCAGTAAGAAAGGGGGAAAACTAGTAATCAATTTATCTTTCTGTAACTGGCAATTTGAAGATGTGGCTTAAGTAAACACCCTATCGTTACTCAAATCTGCAACAGATAGCGAGTTCTTTACAGGAAATCTGAAATGAAACTGCTTATTAATGAAACAGATGTTTGTCAGAAAATACGAACAAAGCCAAAGGACTGCAGTTCATTTTCTTCAAACCTTTTGTATTTCAAAATGAGATTCATTTGCTCCTCCCTTTCCACATCTGTACCCAACATAATAAGACCAAAGCATGCCATGTTTCTGGTCCTGGTGGATAGAGATAATATTCAATGCTTGTTTTAGTGAGAAATTTTAGGTAGATTTGTTACACTAGTACAAACAATTGTATTTTAAAAAGAACACAAATGCTCAGTCAGCAATATGAAGGAAGACTGATCATCACACTGGGCCATTAAAAGAAAAATTGAAGTCTTTCAGTATCAAAATCCTTGCCTCAGCAAACACAAATTATAACCCTGAACTGCCCTATGCTATTAGTTGGGCGGTATGATCCAATGAATCCTTATGTTGATGCAAGTCCCACTTGAGTTCAATAGACTTCCTTCTATGACATGGAGGCAGACGGCTGCACTCTAAAATAAGAGTTTGTATTCAGATTAGCTAAATTATGTGAGTTCCACAAAAGAACCAACCACACAGGAGTTTCACAGATCCTTAAGCATCAGGCTCTAGTCACATCTTGTAATTTCTCAACTCATAATAAAAAGACAACATATATAAATGCATGAAGGGTTTCATTTTTTCAAGACAGGGGCCTTAATCAAGATAACTATTTGCACTGTGTGAATACATTTTGTGCAATATCCTTTCCCTAGTAGTAGAAGCCACAGATATGCTATCTTTTCATACATACTAATCTAGTGTGTAGATTAGTGAGATGGGTTACACTCCCCTTGAAAACAGAGGTTTGCAGTTTGGAGGTACTATTAGATTCAGCTCTGAGTCTGGAGGCCTGGGTTTGTTTGTTTTTTGTTTGTTTTTTTAAAACTCCTGGGAGAGGCTGCTTGTTGCAATGGGTGGAGCTTCTGTGAGTTTGAATTTTTTTAAACTCCTGGGAGAGGCTGCTTGTTGCAGTGGGTGGAGCTTCTGTGAGTTTGAATTTTTTTTAAATTCCTGGGAGAGGCTGCTTGTTGCAGTGGGTGGAGCTTCTGTGAGTTTGAATTTTTTTAAACTCCTGGGAGAGGCTGCTTGTTGCAGAGGGTGGAGCTTCTGTGAGTTTGAATTTTTTTAAACTTCTGGGAGAGGCTGCTTGTTGCAGTGGGTGGAGCTTCTGTGAGTTTGAATTTAAGTGGCCACCCCCCCAAAAAAAAACATACTTAAAAGTACAGCATAGAGTTTTCAGCATTAATTAAGAGTTCTTAGATTACCTAAAAACTCTCACCATGGACACTGAGGGGACTGTGGCAGTCACCTGCAATACTTGTGCGAAGTTTGTCTTCTTGGCTACCGACGTGGGGAACTATACATGCACCAAGTGCAAGTTGGTAGCCCTCTTGGAGGAGAAAGTCCAACAGCTGCAGACACGGGTAGCTACACTTCAACAGATTCAAGAGCAAGAGGTTTTCCTGGACAGAACAGAACAAACAGTCTTGGACAGGGACCACACAGAGGAACTGGCTGGGGAGGAGAGGGTCACTCCACAGACACAGGAGGTAGACAGCTGGAAGAATGTCACACACAGAACAAGAAAATCCAGGGATACTTCGAGCAGCTTGCAGCTACATAATCGATTCGAAGCCCTTTCCCTTATCAAGGACAACGGGGAAGAACAGCATGGACAGACTTTAGGGGCAGAGCAGGGGACGTTGAGAGGACCACCGCAAGGAACAGCAGCTGTGAAGCCTCGGCGGAGGCGTGTGGTGGTGGTGGGAGACTCCTTGCTGCAAGGTACAGAAGCAGTGGTTTGTGGGCCTGACAAGATGTCTCGGGAGGTGTGTTGTCTCCCTGGGGCAAAGATCTGTGATGTGACGGAGCAGCTAACAAGACTCGTCAAGCCTACGGATCATTACCCCTTCCTTTTGGTCCATGTGGGAACCAATGATATGGCAAGGCACAGCTTTCCGAAGATCAGAAGAGATTATGAGGCTCTGGGGAGGAAGCTGAAAGAAATGGATGCACAGGTTGTCATCTCGTCTCTTCTGCCAGTTGAAGGGCATGGTCCAGGAAGAGAGAGGAAAATAGCAGACGTAAACAACTGGCTCCGTAGATGGTGTCGCCGAGAACAATTTGGATTCTTGGATCATGGGCTGCGCTTCCATGAGGGGGGACTTCTGGCAAGAGATGGGGTGCATCTCACACCAGTTGGCAGAAACGTTTTTGCCTACAGTCTCAAGAATTTGATCAGGAGGGCTTTAAACTGAGTCATATGGGGGAGGGAGATAGTATTCTGGAAGGCAAAAGTGCTGGAGAAAATAGTCAAGCTGTCATAGAGGGAACAAGGCAAACAGCGCAAGGACCCAACAGTGGGAGGCAAAAAAAACTTGCACAGGCAGCAAGTAAAGGGAACACATGGTCTTAGATGTCTCTACACTAATGCACAGAGCATGGGAAATAAGCAAGGTGAACTTGAACTCCTTGCAGTACAAAACAAATATGATATAATAGGCATTACTGAAACCTGGTGGGACGAGTCTCATGATTGGAATGTAGGAATAGAGGGGTATAACCTTTTTAAGAGAAACAGGCCAAACAGGAAAGGAGGAGGAACAGCATTATATGTCAAGGATATTTACACCAGTGAAGAGATCCATGACATCAATACTGGAAGCCAGGTGGAGAGCATCTGGATAAAAATTAAAGGGGAGGGAAACAACACGGATGTTATTGTGGGCGTCTACTACAGACCCCCAAGTCAGACGGAGGAATTGGATGATGTAGTAGTGATGGGTGACTTCAACTATCCTGATATTTGCTGGAAATCTAACTCAACCAAAACTTCAAGGTCTAGCAAATTCCTGACTTGCCTGGAAGACAATTTCATGGGCCAAAAGGTGGAAGAGGCAACAAGGGGGTCAGCTATTTTAGATCTGATCCTAACCAACAGGGATGACCTGGTTAATGGTGTGCAAGTGGTGGGATCCTTAGGTGAGAGTGATCATGTTCTCCTGGAGTTTGTTATACAATGGAAAGGAGAAGTCAGACATAGTCAGACATGCATTCTTGACTTTAGGAGAGCTGATTTCAATAAACTCAGGGAAATACTGGGGGTGATCCCATGGTCAGGAATACTAAAAGAGAAGAGACCTCAAGACGGATGGAACTTTCTCAAAAGGGAGATACTGAAGGCACAATTTCAAACAATACCATTGAGGAAGAAAAATGGGAGGTGTCTCAAGAAACCAGGATGGATGACTAAAGAAATTTCAACAGAGTTAAGTTTTAAACGGAACATGTATAGGAAATGGAAAAAGGGGGAAATCACCAAGGAAGAATTCAAACAGATAGCGAACACATGTAGGAGTAGAGTCAGAAAAGCTAAAGCACAGAATGAGCTCAGGCTTGCTAGAGAGGTTAAGAACAATAAAAAGGGTTTTTTTGGGTATGTCTGCAGCAAAAGGAGGAAGAAGGAAATGGTAGGGCCACTACGCGGAGAAGATAGCAAAATGCTAACAGGGGACAGAGAAAAGGCAGAATTACTCAACACCTTCTTTGCCTCAGTGTTTTCAGAAAAGGTAAAGGGGGACCAACCTGAGGATAAAAGTACAGAAGACACAACAGGGGAAATCCAGCACAGAATAAGCAAAGAGGTAGTACAGGAATACCTTCTTAATCTAAATGAATTTAAATCTCCAGGACCAGATGAACTACATCCAAGAGTATTAAAAGAGCTGGCAAATATAATCTCAGAGCCATTGGCAATAATTTTTGAGAACTCCTGGAGAACAGGAGAAGTCCCAGCAGACTGGAGGAGGGCAAACGTTGTCCCCATCTTGAAAAAGGGGAAAAAAAGAGGACCCCAACAATTATCGTCCAGTTAGTCTGACATCAATACCAGGGAAGATTCTAGAGCAGATCATTAAACAGAGAGTCTGTGAACATTTAGAAGGCTATGCCATAATCACAAAAAGTCAACATGGGTTTCAGAGTAACAAGTCATGCCAGACTAATCTGATCTCTTTTTTTGATAAAATTACCAGCTTGGTAGATGAAGGGAACGCTGTGGACATCGCATACCTTGATTTCAGCAAGGCCTTTGACAAGGTTCCCCATGACATTCTTGCAAACAAGCTTGTAAAATGTGGGCTAGACAAGTTAACAGTTCAATGGATTTGTAACTGGTTGACCATCCGAACCCAATGGGTGCTCAGCAATGGCTCCTCTCCATCTTGGAAAGATGTGACCAGTGGGGTGCCACAGGGTTCTGTCCTGGGCCCAGTGCTATTCAACATCTTTATCAATGACTTGGACGAGGGAATTAGGGGCATACTTACCAAATTTGCAGATGACACCAAATTAGGAGGAGTAACTAATACCCTGAAGGACAGGATCAAAATTCAAGATGACATGGATAAACTGGAGAGCTGGGCCAAAGCTAACAAAATGAAATTCAATATGGAGAAATGTAAGGTACTGCACTTAGGGCGAAAAAATGAAATGCATAGATATAGGATGGGGGGGGACCTGGCTGAATGAGACTACGTGCGAAAGGCATCTAGGAGTCCTAGTAGACCACAAGTTGAACATGAGTCAACAGTGTGATGAGGCAGCTAAAAAGGCCAATGCGATTTTGGGCTGTATCAATAGAAGTATAGTGTCCAGATCAAGGGAAGTAATAGTGCCGCTCTATTCTGCCTTGGTCAGACCTCACCTAGAATACTGTGTCCAGTTCTGGGCACCACAATTCAAAAAGGATATTGACAAATTGGAGCGTGTCCAGAGGAGGGCGACTAAAATGGTGAAAGGTCTGGAAACCATGTCTTATGAGGAGAGACTTAGGGAGCTGGGTATGTTTAGCCTGGAAAAAAGACGGTTAAGAGGTGATATGATAGCCCTGTTTAAGTATTTGAAGGGATGTCACGCTGAGGATGGAGCAGGCTTGTTTTCTGCTGCTCCAGAGACTGGAACACGGAGCAATGGATGCAAGCTCCAGGAACAGAGATTCCACCTTAACATTAGGAGGAGCTTTTTGACAGTAAGAGCTGTTCGGCAGTGGAACGCACTCCCTCGGAGCGTGGTGGGGGTCTCCTTCCTTGGAGGTCTTTATTTTTTTTATTAATAATTTTATTAAATTTTAAAATTAAAAAAAATACACTTACTACATAAAACTTAACAAACATATATAACAGTGATTCCCTCCACCGAGGGACTTCCCTTTACATTCATCCCTCTTTCCAGAAAATCATTGTTTCTAACTCAGGTTTGCTTCCTCTCCCCTTTATTAATACAAATTCTAAAAATTTATTCCATTTTTCACCAAAAACATTCTTATTTAACCCTCCTTTTTTTTCTTTAACCATATTTGTTAATTTCTCATTTATAGCTATATTCCATACTTCATCATACCATTCTTCTATTTTATATTCGCCTTGTATTTTCCATTTCTTTGCTATTATTAACCTTGCTGCTGTCAGCAAGTTTGTTAGCAAATCCTTAATCCAATTTGAGATTCTTGTATTTTTTCACAAAATAATAATAATGCTATTTCAGGGCTTAAAGGTATATTTATCTCCAGTATTTCACTTATATCCTTCATTACTATTTTCCAAAATTTCTGTACATATTTGCAATCCCACCACATATGCATATACGTTCCCAATTCTTGGCAACCCCTCCAACATTGTGCTGAATACTTTTTATCTATTTGATTCAATCATACTGGAGTTTAAATACCACCTCCATATAATCTTATAGTAATTTTCTTTTATTCTTACTGATAATGTTTTCAAATGTTGCATATTCCATATTTTTTCCCACTTAGATTTGTCTATTACAGTTGCTACATCTGTTTCCCAAACATCTTTTAAATAATCTTGTACTTCTTCATTATCCATTAACATTTTATATATTTCGCTTGTAATACCCTTTATAGCCTTTTTCTCTTGAATAGCTTTTGTAATTAATTCCTCAAATTTTGTACTTTTTCTACAACTACCCTCCTTTAAACATTTTTTGTCCATTTTTCTAAATGTATCAGTTTAAAACATGTAAATCCTTGCTCCTTTAATATTTTTTCCATATAATTTTTATTTTTCATTTTCCCCATCCATTTCTTCAACCTTATAATTTCTTGTCCTCCTAATTTTGCTTCCACTTCATTTCTTAAATTTGCTGGGAAACCCTCTAACAATATTACTGGTGTTAATGGAGATGTTCCTGGAACTAATACTTTTTTATATTTATTCCATATATCTAATATATTTTTTAAAGAAACAGATTGTATTGTTCCCTATATTTCTTTTTTAGTTTACAAAAAAATATATTTCTTAATTTTAACTCTATCTCTTGTTTATTTATTTCCATCCATTCCATTTCCTTCACCTCCGCAACACTATCAATAATATATCTCAATTGATTCGCTACGTAGTATAGCTTTAGATTAGGTAAGCCTAAACCTCCTTTTTTTTTGAGATTTATACCATCTATTTATATTGATTCTTGCTCTTTTGCCTCCATTACAATAATTATTTATCATATTTTGCCACTTTTTAAATTCCATTTCTGATACTTTAATAGGCAGCATTCTAAATAAAAAAATTATTTTTGGTAATATTTTCATTTTAACAAGCGCTATTCTTCCAAACCATGACAATTTGATTTCCCCATATTTCTCTATTCTTTTCTCCATATCTTTCCTTAGCATAGTGAAATTTTTTTCCTCTAGTTTTTCCAGTTCTGCCACAATATTTATTCCTAAATATTTTATTTGCTCTTTTATTTTAATACATTTCTTACTCTTCATATTTTTTTCTCTGCCTCTGTATAATTAAATATCATCATTTCTGATTTGTTCCAATTTACTTGTAAACATGTCATCTTCCCAAACGTTTCCAAATGTTTCTCTATCTCTTGCATTTTTTCCACTGGATCTTGTATTGTTATTAAAGTATCATCTGCAAACATATTTAGTTTATCTCTTCATTATTTCCTATCCCTTTGATTTCTTCATAGTTTCTAATTACATTAGCTAATATTTCTATTACCATAGCAAATATTATTGGGGAGAGTGGGCAGCCTTGTCTCGTTCCCCTAGTTAGATTTATTTGTTCTGTCTTACCATCATTTATTATTACTGTTGCTTTATTTTTTTTATACAATTGGTCAATCACACCCCTAAATTTTTCTCCAAATCCAAATGTTTTCATTATGTTTTTTATTGCTGGCCATTCCACACAATCAAAAGCTTTAAATATATCTATAGCTATAAGCCCTGCTTTAATTTTCCTTCTGCTAATTGTTTCTATTAAATTTATTACTCTTCCTTCTATAAATCCACATTGGTCTTTTTGTAGATATTTGTACATAAATTTATTCATCCTTTTCGCCATTATTGCTGTTAGTATTTTTGTATCTTGATTTATTAGTGATATTGGTCTATATGATTCTGGGTCTGTCAAATCTTTATCTGGTTTTGGGATTATTATAATCAGAGATTGTTTCCATGATTGTGGGATCTCATCTCCTTTTAAAATGTTATTATATAATTCTTTCATTCTAGGTATTAATATATTTTTAAATATTTTATAATATTCAGTTCCCAAACCATCTTCTCCTGGAACCTTCCCTAGTTTCAATTTATTTATAATATCTTCTATTTCCTGTTCTCTTATTGGTTTTTCCATTAATTCTTTCTCCTCCTCACTAATTATATCCCTACAATTTTCCTGTATATATTTCTCTATGTTTTTCGGTGAATCACCTGCTGAATATAATTTTTGATAATATTCTTGAAATATCTTTAATTTATCTTTCATCAAGTTACTTTTTTCCCCTTTTTCATCTTTAATAATTCCAACTAAACTTTTAGATTTCTTTGTTTGTGTAGCTCTTGCTAACATCCTAGAATTTTTATTACTATATTCAAAAAAATCTCTTTTCATAAATAACAGATTTCTTTTTGCTGTTTCTATATCTTCCTTTTCTAACTCTTTCCTCTTTGCTTGTGTTAATACGTGGATCTGTTTATCTCTGTTTCTAAAATATTCTTTTTCTAGTCCCTTAATTTCCTCTTCTAGTTTCTTCCTACTTTTTTCCCGTTTTTTCCACAATGTATGTGCGTCCCTAATAAATATTCCCCTTGCTACAGCTTTCATTGAATCCCACAATAATGCTTGATTGCTTTGTCCTACTCTATTTATTTCCCATATTTCTTTTAATTCTACCTGTATTTTCTCTACTATATTTTTATAACCCAAAATTTTTGTATCCAATCTCCATCTTTTTGCTAATTTATAATCTTTTGTAATCTTTATATCTGCTGTATCTATTGCATGGTCTGAGACTTTTATGATCCCTATATCTGTATTTACAATTTGTGAGACCAGATTTTTTGATACAAAAATATAATCTATTCTAGAATAATTTTTATGTGTTGGTGAATAATAAGTGTATCTCTTTTCTTCTCCTTTCCATTCTCTCCATACATCTCGTAGTCCATTTCTATTTATAATTTTGTTCAAACCAGTTTCATACATTTTCTTGTCCTCTTTAGTAGGATTAGATTTATCTTTCTGCTTATCCATTACCATGTTAAAATCTCCCGCCATTATTATAGATCCTTCACTTATTTCATTTGTAGCTTTAATAACTTCTTCATAAAATTCTATTTGACCTTCATTTGGTGAATACATATTAACTAAAGTGAGATGTTCCTTACCCCTAATTCCTTGCATAATTATATATCTTCCTTTTATATCTTTTTAAATTTTCTTTACAATAAAATCACATCCTTTCGACAAAATAGTTGCTACTCCTCTTGATTTTGATGTTCCAAAAGCTTTTTCATATATATTTGCCCATTGCAACTTCAATTCATTCACTCCATCTTTATTTTGGTGTGTTTCTTGAAGGAATATTATATCTGCTTTAGATTTATTTAGTAAAGATTCTATTCTTTTCCGTTTTATTACATTTCCTAACCCTTTAACATTTAAAGTCAATATTCTCAATCTACCTTCCATATTATGTATAATAAGTTTCTACTTCTAATAGTCCCCCATAGTGCACAAATACTACCACACTCTAATAAACAATAAACAATAACAATAGCAATCCCCCCTGCACCACCCTCCACCTTCCCCCCTTCCCTACCCCTCCCACATACACATTTCCTCTCCCCCCTCCTACTCCCAGGGATTTCCATCCCTGCCATAGCTACAAACTTAGAGGGGGGGAGGGGGTGTCACCCATCACCGATGTCACCTTTGATCCCATCTCTCTCAGTTTTTTTCCCAGTCCCTTGTCTTTATATCTTCATTTCTCTTCTCCTCCTGTTGCTCCTTTCAGTTCCCCTTGGTCTTCTGCTGCTTCTTGTTCTTCCTCTCTCAATCCCAGCATTATCAGCAGTTGTAATACTTCTTCCAGTGTTTTTATTTTGTAAAATTTCCCAGCATACTTAAACTTTAAAAATATTGGGTATCCCCAATTGTAGTTAATATTGTTTTGTTTTTTTTTGTTTTCAGTATGGCTATAATGGGTTTGATACCTCTCCATTCCAATGTTTTCGCACAGAAATCATTGAAAATCATCACTGGTGTTGACTCAAAAAGTATTTGATCACCCAGTTTCCTAATTTCTTTCATAAATGTCTCTTTTTTGTAGTAGTTAGCCACTTTTACCAATACATCACTGGGAGTTGTTTTCCTGAATCCAGTTCTATGAATTCTCTCAAAGTCTTCTTGCACCCACTGTAACTGGGGTGTCAGTTGTTGGAACCAGTTCATTATTTTAATTCTCAGCTGGGTTGGAGTTTCTTTTTCGAAATGTGGAACATTTCGAATCCTTATGTTCATCCTTCTGCTCTGATCTTCCAAAGCTATAATTTTTGTTTGTATCTCAGCAATCTCTTCATCGTGTCTTTGAAGCCTGTTCCTGTTGTCGTTTACCATAAGATTCACTTTTTAAATTTCTTTGCACACTCCTGCCATCTCCTGGTTGATTTACTGCATTGCAGTTTGAAGTTGTTTAGAGACCTCTTGTACTGTATCCTGCTTAATAATCTGTATTTCATTTCGTAGTTCAAGTGTATAAGCTTTAAAACTTTGAAGTAATTTTTCATTATTCTGTGCCAGCAAAGATTGTAAATCTTCTTTCTCTGACAGATTTCCCTTCTGTCCATTTTTATGTCCATTCTTTCCTCCCCCTGCTCCAGTCGCCATTTTAACTGCTTCCGTCTGTTGTTTTTCTTTTCTAATCTTTTCAGTTGTTGTTAACGTTTCTGCTGAAAACGCCCGTTCTAATCTTGAAATGGTCTTATCAGAGGGCCTATTTTTAGATCTTGTCCATAAGGGAGTTTGTAAGAATTTTTTCTTCCCCTTATCTTCTCTTTGTTGGACTCTCGACATCAGCTTCCCTCATAAATCCTCAAACTCCGGGCATCAGCTTTCAGCTTCTAGCTTTTAAATAAAACAGATGTTACAGCATTCCGGAACAGGGAACAGTTCTTTTTTCTTTAATTAACTGCTTCAACAAGGTTTTTTCTTTATTTCAAAGATATCACATCGGAGAGAGCTGGATTCTACGGCCACATCCGGTGGTGCGTGAATCCGCCCCCCCTTGGAGGTCTTTAAACAGAGGCTGGATGGCCATCTGTCGGGGATGCTTTGATCGTGATTTCCTGCATGGCAGGGGGTTGGACTGGATGGCCCTCGTGGTCTCTTCCAACTCTGCAATTCTATGATTCTATGATTCAATAGTGACCAGGAGTGCTTTCACACAGTTAAACTAGTGCACCAACTGTGCCTATTCTTGGAGAAGTTGGATCTGGCCACAGTGGTACATGTCTTGGTTGCATTGCATTTGGATTACTTCAATGCACCCTATATAGAGCTGCCTTTGAAAAGTGCTCAGAAACTTCAGTTGGTCCAAAGAGCTGCAGTCATATTGTTAACTGGGGCTGGCTACAGGGAACACACACCTCCCTTGTTGCAACAGTTCCATGGGCTGCCAGTCTGTTTCTGGGCACAATTCAAAGTGCTGGTTTTGACCTATGAAGCCCTATACGGCTCAAGTCCAGGTTATTTGAAGGACCCTATCTCCCCGTATGAGTCCATTAAAGGACTAAGATCATCTAGAGAGGCCCTTGTCTCTGTCCCACCACCTTCTTGTTTCGTGGAAAGAAGGGAGATGGCCTTCTCAGTGGCTGCTCCCAAACTTGGAAACCCCTTCACTAGGGAGGCCAGGTCCTTGCTCTCCTTCTGGCTATAGGTCAAAGCATCTTTGTTCTGCCAGGCTCTTACAAACTGATGAGGGGTGGGCTTTTTTTTAAAATATATTTTATTTTAGTTTCCATATTTACATATAATCATTCATTTACATTACATCTGATCATTCATAAATCGAATCTTATACATCTACACACATTCATTATAAACATACAATAAAGAAACCCATCCAACCAAAAAAACAAAACAAAATAAAACAAAACAATCTAACAAAATCTCCTCACATTCTCTTTACATTCTCTCCGATGACTTCCCCTGCTGCATGTGCTCGATTTGGTTGTGTACCTCTTCTCCATCTTCTCCTTCTATTTCACAAAACCATATTCACAAACTGTAATCCAATATCCTTACCGATAATAACTTTTATTTCCTTTCCTTACCATACCCATATTCTTATTCTTAATGTACAGTTCTACCAATTCCTATAATTATATCATTTTTGACCATTGTTCTCTTAATGTTTTATTTTATCTAATGACACATTTCTTTCAAAGTAAAGTTTTATTTCATTCCTCAGTTTTTGCACAAACTGTTCTTTAAGGAGGGATTCCTTTAATCTCCAGATATAATTTTTCTTTTTAATTTCTAATGTCAAGCTTAATGGATTATGATCGGAAATGACTTTAGGAATAATCTCGACCTCTTTTATCTTAGTACTCAGACTCTTTGCCACCCAAATCATATCAATTCTGGACCATGTTTTATGCACTTCTGAAAAAAAGGTGTAACCCCTTTCATTCCCTCTCTTAAATGGCCAGACATCAACCAAATTATAGTCCTCTAATATTTCGTAGCTACTTGAAGGTAAGATACCATGGGTTCTTTTACTGACGTTCGAGGGGGATCTATCTCTTGCATTATCTAATACTCCATTAAAGTCCCCTAGCATAATCACGGTATCTGTATCTAATTTACTGAGCTCTGTATGTAGTTTCTTATAGAAGTTATTCTTTCCCTCAAGGGGGGCATATACAGCAACTAATGTTATTCTCTGGTTTATCATTTTTATCTCTACCGCCACATAATGACCATCATTGTCGTTTAACACCTCCGTTGCTTCATACTTATGACTTACATATACTGCCACACCAATGAGGGGTGGGCTTTTTATGTTGTGTGGTGCTGTTTTTAAGGTTTTTAAAGGGTATGTATATAATTTTAATGCTTTGATTAATTGTTTTTTAAATCTTATGTTTATACTTTTATTTTGACTTTTGTATGGTTTTTAATGTGTATTGTTTTAAACATGTTGTTAGCTGCCTAGAGTGCCATTATCATGACAAAGATGGGATATAAATGAATAAAATAAATAGCATAAATACAAATCCTACTGAATTAGAGAAAGACTGGTACCACTAGGGCTAGATCACAGGGTGCTCTAATTTATTTTCACATACTTCAATCATTGTTCTCATAATATCAACTTACCCTATAAGAATGCCCTTTGAGTTTCTAATTAGTCCAAATAGCACCAGCAAACAGATCAAGACATGGAACATGAGCAGGCCCAGGTATCCTAGCCATCTGTGGCAAATCCAAAAAGAAAAGAAAAGTTAACCGACATAACTGGTTTGCAAGTGACAAGCAAGCCTTACAGAAGAGACATGACCTTCAATGCCTGCTCCTCAGCCCTGCATAAAGAACCCCCAGATTTTGAAGTGCGATTGGCATTACATTGCTTTTTAAAAAACTTTTCCTGGAGCTACATGCTGTCATGAGAGCCAGCATGGTATAGTGGTTAGATGCAGCCTTTCTCAATGTTTTTACCCTGGTGGAAGCCCTGAAACAATTTTCAGGTCTCAGGGAGCCCCTGCCTAAAAATTATTATATCTACAGCTCTCTCTCAAAAAAAAAAAAAAGTTTATTTTTTTTCCAATCCCAATATCTAACAGAACCACTAGCAACCTCTTGTGGAACCGTAGGGTTCCAGGAAACCTGGTTTACAGTATTGGACTATGACTCTGGAGACCAGGGTTCAAATCCCTGCCAAGCCATGAAAACTCACTGGGTGACCTTTGGGAAGCCACTCACCCTCAGCCCTCAGAAAACCCTGTAATAGGGTCACCATATGTCAGAAATGACTTGAAGGTACACAACAACAACAACAACAACAACACATGCAATCATATCATAATTTAAGACAATTCACATTGAAGCTACAGGTAGTGGTCTGAGAGACTACTGTTTGAATCCCTGTTCAGCCATGAAAACCCACTGGGTGATATTGGTCAAATTACTCTCTCAGCCTTACAGGAAGGGCAAACCCCTTCTGAACAAACCTGGCCAAGAAAGCCCTGTGATAAGATAACCATAAAGTGAACTTAAGTCGGAAACAACTTGAAGGCACACCACCACCACAACCTTTTCCCATTTAATGGCTGAGGAGGGGACAGGAATCTTAATGCCATAAAGTACACTGGCAAGACTTACAGAAAGTAAAAGCTTGATTAACATGACATTCAGCTCATCCAAGCACCAGAAGAGTGAGTGAAACTGCACAATGATCACTGACAAAGCTATACTGCTCACCTGTACCAGTCATATAGATCAATATGAACTGCTAGCTCTTCTAATGAGACCTCATCATTCTTCCAGAAAGGAATTTCTGTTGTCTGCCTCACCAGCTCATCCAAGAGTCCCTGGAGTTTTTGGACCACATGTAGGTAATCAGTCTGCTTGGCGAACATTACCTCAAGGTCCCCCAAGTAAGGCTCTGCTGTTTTGTTCAGAGCAACGGCAGTGTCATACACCTGTGGATAATGAAAAAAGGACCAACTTTCAATGAAAAGTTTTCACCTGAGCACAAGAGTCAAGGGCCAACAAGCTGACGGTTATCATCAAGAGAAATCTCCAAGAGAGTATTTTTTACACCAGAAACTAATCTAGCTAGTTGCAATGCTACAGATTTACCTCAACAAGAGACACTCTCTTGCATGCAATTGGCAATCTGCGCATACACAAATGCACACTGTCACCTTCCCATGGTTTATCAGAACACATTAGGCTAGACTAGGCAAGAAGAGCTGCTTTCTCTCCTAGAATTTTACCTAGCATCCTTCCTCTTGCTGCTGTGTGGTAAGGCACATAGTAATAAGCACCATCTAGTCAGGTAAATATTGCCATAGTCAATCTGTTCTTACTACAGGGAGATAACTCTGCTAAGAAAAACCTGCCACCCTCTTTGTGCTTTTTGCCAGAGCTCTGAAAAACTATTTTTAAAGTAAGTGAATCCTAGAAGCTGCAGTCCCAAAAAGTAAATTTTCAAAGCTGTGCTTTGGTACAAAAAATCCTTTTTTCCAATACCAAGAGATGGCACAGCTTGAAGTAGCTCTACCATTGTGGCCTCACGACACAGTATGAAGATTAGCTCTGGAAGAACTCCCACTGTTCTGAGTGCAAATTTCATACATACTCTATGCATAAGTGGATCCTCATAACTATTTACTCAGTGGAAACAAACTAGATTTATAAAACCAGCCCATCATGCTGTAAAACACCATTTTGAAGACAACATAGGCCTTATTACTCAGTTGGTTTCACACTTCCATGACCAACGCATGGGTTCCTTGGAGAAAATAGCTACAAAGACCATGCAAGCACATTTAGCATCCACTGAGCAAGCTGAAATACAATGCTAGAGATGTCACTGCATGCCTTTAGAAACTGGGGCTCTCCATACCATAAGTGTGTTATCTGCCTTGGAGTAAAGTGGCAATGCCTATTTTGCCAGGATTCGGACCAAGCATTTCCACTAAAGTACTCTCAAGCTGAAAGAGCAAGACTGTGTCTCCCTGAGGCCCCAGTGAGTGCAGAAAATACTAACTGAATCATTGGCTTGGCTCCTTATTTCCTCATTATCAAACAGTCACTTATATCCTCATTATCAAACAGCATGGTTGTAAATTAACAGTGTGATTTTGTTTCTGCTTCCTGGACTGTCACAGCTGAGGAGGGTACAGAAAACATTAACATGCAGCAGCTTGAACGAAGCACAATCATGACATAATGTTACTTTATTTAACAGGTTTGACTTACCCAGTTATTTTTAGAACAAGGACAGAAAGGGAGTGGAAATGCCTCTTTCTCTGCTAATGGAAGCTGTCAAGGACTTGTTGAGAGGCAGGTGAAAACAGAGAGGCAGATATACAGGTGGAGGGAAGCCTGAGGGCAGGGTTTCAACAGACTTACATCCACCCTCACTCTTGGGGGACGGGCAGCATTCTTCCACTCACCCTGTCCTGGACCCCAGCAACGGTGCGATTGGCATGTCGTAAGGAATATGTCAACCGATGAATGCCATCACTGGTCTCCCCATTTCCATAGAAGCCAACAGCTATGCCAGCACTGTGGAGAGACAAAATATGACTGCACAGCACTCTTCAATCTATTATGGACAGCTGCTTACTTGAAAAAGCAAGTTTCCTCCTTGTTCACTCTCTTGGAGGTTCACATTTCAGGGAAAAGTGGTGAGCAGATGGTGTTTCAGGAAAGTTACCCACCATCATTGATCACTCTAAAAAGTTTTGATGAACCCCCGAAGGCAGTTTGGAAATCACCACTTTAAGAGGATGATACAGAAGGTCCTTAACAGAACATGGGTGAGAATTTTGTTTCAATTCCTTTTATAAAAATTTAACAGCTTTAACAGGCACAACACGGTCCTCTCCCTGACAGGAACAGCTCTACCCATTGAATTTGGCCAGTGTAGATGGGGAGGATTTCAGTTCAGTTTGATTTCAAATAATGCAGATTTTTTTTCATATTTGGAAAGGAAAGACCTTGCCTTTTAAAAAAAACTGAATGTGGATGAAAGCAAAAATTTCCCCATTCCTAATCTTTAACTTCACTATAGACTTCCAGGTTTCCATCTTAAAACCATAATTCTACTTATCCTAAAACCACCACCTATGTAAGACACACACACACACACAAAAGCTTACATTTTACATCAGCCAATGCAAAGGAAAAATATTAGCAGTATCACATTTGCATTTTTAGAAGCAATGCTTTACAATGACCACCTCAAATGGGAAGTTATTTTGTTATATCCACAGAATGTATGAACCAGATGATTTGCAGCATAAAATCTGTATATCAAATGTTACTGGCATGAATGCAGATAAGCTTCTATGTGCCAGAGTGTCCTGGTGTTGCCCAGAATATGGGACTGTGCTCAGGAGAAACAGGTTTTTCAACAAGATTTTTAGATTTCTGCCAATTTTCTTTGCTTATGACCACAAACCCTTCAGGATGACCTGTTGTTGATCTAGGAAAGAAACAATCCCCAAAAGAAGGCAATGGGATGACTATGTATAGCAGGGAAGGCCAGACAACCCTAATGACGTTTATTTTGAAAGAACATCTTTTCCCTTACAAGCATATTCGTATTTTTCCAAGATATCAGAAGCAGCAAAGTCTTATTCCAGGGAAATAAAAATCTACTACCATTAAGAAGAGTCCTATCTCTATATATAATTCTCTTGGGTATGTTGCCTTTCTCAGTGTGCTGGTTGGCTGCTCAGGAAACACATCCAACCAATCACCACCCACATACAAATTCCCTCTCCACCTCACAATCCACTCCTGCCACTCAGTCTGTGGGCCAGATTCCAAAGTGCTAAGAA
The DNA here is from genome assembly GCA_030847615.1 of Gambelia wislizenii. Classification (NCBI taxonomy): domain Eukaryota; kingdom Metazoa; phylum Chordata; class Lepidosauria; order Squamata; family Crotaphytidae; genus Gambelia; species Gambelia wislizenii. The sequence continues at coordinate 6,540,513 of JAUMIR010000012.1, forward strand.
GTGAAGGAGGAAATTACAAATCCACCAGCCTACCTTACAGGGTTGTTGTGAGGTTTACCGGGTGGTTTTTTGGGAGTTTTTTAATGCCGTACGTTACACCTAATACAGCTAGTAATAACTAAAGGCACCAGATCCCATCTGATCTACTCCTTGCCCAAGAAAGCCCAATGAAATTCACAGGGTCACCATAAGTTGACAGGTGACTTGAAGGTACACACATGTATATACCATCAAAAAAAGCCAGGTTACAGTATTTCTGCTTTTACTGCTTCACAGGAGCTGGATGAAAGATAGTACAGGTAACAGCCAGCATCAGTATTTGCACTCTCTCTGTCCCCTAACCGAAAAAACACAAGCAAAGGTCACCTGGTGCAAGCAGAGAAGATATGGGAATCTGTGTCAATTCCATAGCTTCCCAGTTTAAGTGCTCGTAACAAAAAAGAAAAAAAACCTCAACCCAGATGAAGCCGATGATCTATATCTCAGCTCCTCTCAACAAAATGAAAGGCATACTGTTATAATGGCATTTACAAGAAAACATTCCTTCTCTCAGCAACTCTACCCTGTTGCACGATGAAAGCATTTTAGTGCAAAACATTGATTACATAAGGGAGACTTCCACAGGTCCTACATTTACTATGGCTGAACAGTATGCTGGAATGAGCACTGCCACTGAGCAATGAAGTAAACAGAAGCAACCTTTAATACCTTGGGCTGCAGCAAGAACCCTGCGCATGATGGTCATGCTTGTGCACAAACTCTAGTCAGGTATTAAAGCTCAGGAATGAGAAACTGAGACAGTACAAGCTACAGAATTGAGAAACCTGTTGAGCAGAATCAATGTGCAACAGAGGAATTAAGTTTTTTGCCTATATGCATGTTCATTTCATATGTGAAGAATATGCATTCTTTGGTCAGTACCATTCTCTCCTAAAAAAAAAATAATAATAATCTCAGGTTTGTTTGGTGCAGGAAAGAAAGGACTAAGGAGGAAGCAGCTGCAGATATCTTATGCTTCAGAATGAGACAAAGCCAGGACATAGTAAGATGATGCAAGAAAGCATAGGCCATGTATATAATGCACTATTTTTTTTTAACAACTGCTTTGTTGTTGTTGTTGTTTTAACCCTCCAAAAATATTCTAGCCATCACACTAATCCCTCTCTCCCTAAAATCATACCCTTGTATGTTGCTAACTCTTTCTAGATATGGAAGACAAGAATAAAAATGCCTAGGGAATTTTTCTAGCTAAGCTTGACTTATAATGAATCAGACCACAGGTCTATCTAGCCCAGCTGACTGCCAGTGATTCCCCAGGATTTCAGGCATAAGTTTTGCAAGCCCTAACTAACGATGCTAAGGATTGAATTTGGAACCTTCTGCATGAAAAAGCTGGTCCTCTACCACTGAGCTATCTGTCTCCCACTTTGTTGCCATATGATGAACGGGCCCAACCACACTGCCACAGAGGGAAAGTGAAATCCCACAGCTAAAACTGCAACATTAACAATATTTCCTACTCTTATTCCACCATGGGAAGAGACAGATGGTTCACCTTATTCCCAACACTCATCCCACTGTATTTGTTGTGGCAAGAATATGGCTGCAATGACCAGTTCCTTGTGTATCAGCACCAAGAACTGTGCTAGTGTAAGGCACATGTCAGAAGTACAGCAATGTGAGGATCATGATAGGGAATGAGAAAAGAGTTAAACAGTGACGTGAATAAAAGAGATGAGAAAGAGAGAGGAGAGGACCAAGTATGATGTAGAAAAAGGATGAGATAGAAAGGGGGGGTGTCTCACACCAGCTCTAATGGCAGAAGTTGCATGCTATTGACCACGCAGAAGCAGATAAGCAGGAACTCGAGAAGCATGGGAAACATTGGCCACAGAAACCAAAAAGATACCTAGCATCAGCTCCAGCTGGGCCCAATGCTAAAACTTCCTTTAAAAAAAACCTAACATAATCAATTTGCCCTGGTTGTCTGAGCAGTGCAACATATAGGTCTATGCACCATTCTTCCTCCCCACCTTCATTTTAAAATAATTTGTTTATTTGTTAAATTTACATATATTCTTCTATTTTGTTTTTATGTTTTTTTTTAATGTTACGAGCCATTTCAAGTATTAACAGAAAGGTAGGACAGCATTTTTTAAAGTATGCCCTATTAACATGATTTTTCCCAATTAACTGTGCTGAAAGGACATGGAATAGAAAGAAATTTCCCAGTTACCATCTTGTTGGGTGTGTGAAGATTCAAAGTTGCCCTGGCCAACAGATGGAGAAGGTGAGAAGAGAATGCTGGCAGTCAACAACAGCCATGCTGCATCCTATGACTGGGTATTTTGCTTTCAAAGGTGGAAGGGACGGGTCTGAGAATTTAATGCTGGAAGAGGTTGGAGAGAGTGGAGAAAGTATCTATCATTTGGGATGACATAAGACCACGGACAGAAATAAACACAGATGGCCTATTAAGATCATAACCTCCTAAATGTACCTTTCTCTCATAAATAAAGGCCTGTATCTCATGATGTGATAAGCTTTTATCTTTCAACAGTGGAAAAAAGAAGATAATCCCCACTGATTGTAACTGAGCCAAAAAAATTTTAACCCACAGAGATTTTGTATGGAATGTATAGAGGCAAGCTGGAGGTGAAAGAATGGGTCACACAAGGGAGGAAAGCTGTTCCATCATATGAAAAACCAAATTGTTTAATAAGTTGACAGATACAACATGGGAGTGGAGGTGGTTGGTTTGAAGGAAATGGATACTGTTACACCAGAACTGCATTCTGCCTCAAGACTACAATAGCACCCCTGTATCTGTGGGGGATTGGTTCCGGGGGGGGGGGCGGATGGTGAATTCTGCGGATAATAGTGAATTCCATCCACCACCACCATCCCACCGCCTCACAATCGCTCCTGCCACTTGTCCTCCCCCTTCGTCCCACCATGGCCGGAGGTCTCCGGGGGGAGAGAGGAGGCAGGCATGATAACTCCTGCCCTCTCCCTTCCTCCCTTGCTCTCCACATGGCCCTGCCACGAACGGACCCATCCCCAGGGAAGGGGGGAGGTGAGATCCCTCCACCTCCCTTTCCCCCCATCCCCAACCGTGGATAATTGAATCCATGGTTGGCAAATCAGCAGATACGGGGTGCTACTGTATCTTATCTGGCAACAGAGTAACATCTGAGATATAGGCCTGCAACTCTAACATCATCACCATTCTTCTTTTGTATTGTTTTAAACATCTTTGCCTGATGAAGAAGCCAGTGAAGCTTTCCAAGCGTACATAATGTATTTTATGCTTTGGAGTTGGCCCAATAAAAATATTGCTGCTTTGTTGATTTTGGATTTTGCTGTATTTTTGCAGCATAGCTAACACAGCAACCCTGAATACATATTCTTTAGTATAGTAAACTAAACCCAATATTTAAAATCATAATACTAATTTAAAAAAACAATATATAAAATCAAGTTTGCTTCTTAATGGAGATTTCCAAGGTCACATCCAGACTCAGCTACCAAAATGAGGTCAGCCTGGCACTGAGAACCACACTCAGAATTCAAGGGACTGAGACAGGCTGCCATCTGTTGAAGATAAGTGGAAGGTAAATTAATGCATTTTGGTCAATGGTGCGGCAGTGATGGTGGACAGGGTGAAATCAGCTGACTATCCCTTGTACAATGAGTGATCCAAACAATAATGAAATGAACATGACAGCAGGATGAAACTTTAAACTAAGTTCTGTGGTGCTTCCTGTTCTATTCGGTGGAGCAAGGTACAGAAACAGATTCCCCACTCACCCTGCAAACTGGCCCTTTCCCCAATTACCAAAACTGATCATGGGACGAAGACAGAGCTTTTCTACTTGGTGGTAACATTGGGGGAAAGGACTGAAGTGCTCCAGTCCTCCCCCATTCTCCATTTGCTCAATCCAACAAGGACTTGAATTAGGAATTAAATGTAAGTAGAAATTTTCCAAATTCTAATAAGCAATAGCCCATTAAGGTGAAAAATCTTTGAAGCCATGCACAATCCAGAAACAGCAAAACTGCAACATTGTGACTTGACACATCAGTGAAAGAGAGCTGATGCTTCAAAAGAGGACCCAAAGGTATGGGCAGGCATGGGTAGTAAGCACCATGTATGGCCACTCAAAAGAAATTGTTTTCCTCTTCCAACACTTAATTGAAGTAGCAAGTCAAGTATCAGGGCAGCAATTAATTCATAAAGATATGTATCTCCAGAAATACTCCTCAGGCCCTAATCTAAGAGAAGACCCACAACCCATAACTCTCCCTTTTATATAAGCTAACATTCTTGTGACAGCAAGACATCTTTTAATTAAAATAAATTTTACAAATTTTAAAATTTAACATGCATATGCTACATAGTTACTCCTGGGGATGAGTAATTTTCCCCAACTAATTACCATCTGATTCTTCCACACTAAGGGTAAGTGATATTGTGGGAAGAGTTGCAAATGCCATCCCTTCAGCATCTGCCTACACATTATGTTTCCTAGAGTATCCAAAATATGAAACTATCTGAGAGACTTCCCAGTTTCAAAAAGCACAAATTCAGTCTGTACCTCTCGATAGCCTAGGGTGTCCTGCAGTATTTTCTTAAATTTCAATGTGTTCTGCTATTTCGCAAGACCATACATACAGCACATTAAAAACGACAAATACATTTGTAGAAGCAGATTAGAGAAGTAGTTCTCAAAGTGGATTTGAGAGTGACTGCTGGCAAGTCCCCTAGCAGATGCAGGGCAGCTACAAGTGTCTCCACAGCACAAATATACTGCACACCATAAATATCAACAAAGTGATCGAGGGCCTCTACAGCTGTATCCCAACTCCTGGTGCCTCCGTTTGAGAAATCTTGGATTAAAATTGTTGGCGTAAGAGGTGAACAAGGCTAGTCTACTAGAATTTCTCACATAAACAAAAGAACCCAAAGCAGAATTCACTTTACACCTAGGAAAATTACATAATCTGGGACTCTTTCCTAAGCAATAATGGAATAGGAAACAAGGGTAAGCACGCAGTTTCTATTTCAGAGAGAAGAATTTTTCCTACACTCTTCTGGTACTCAGCCACATCAATCTACTTTCTCCCCTTTCTGATTATGATTATTGTAGAAAGCTAAATGAGGCTGTGGAAGGAAACAGAGCACGCTAGTTTCAAAGAAGTCACAATTTCAGGGTTTCCCATTAATGATGAATAGTAAACCAGCCAAATATGAAGTACTTGGAAGCGTATATCAGCTTGCAAGGGAAGCCAAGACACCTAGCATTCCAAAAAAGAAAGGGAAGAAAGGATTGTCACCACCCTGTTAAACAAGTAACATGCAAGGGCTTGAGTGCAAAAACCAAGGCACATGAGCAAATTAAGAACTGAAAAATATCACAGAGCTACAGTATTTTACTTATATACACACAGAGGTCACATGTAGTCAACTACTCATGTAACCATGGCCAGGAGATACTGAACCATTACTAGGCCAGGGAAAGGAATAGTATGGGGTCAAATTACTGCCAAAGCTGCTTTACTGTCAGGTAAAGGGAGAGAGAAATTATTATTTCTTTGCTTTTTAAAAACAGTGAGAACACCCACAGGTTTATCCCAGTTTGGTAGGCTGGTTGGTACCACCTAGTCTGTCCTAAAAATCTGTTCATAGGCTATCTCAGGCCTGCAGCACTGCCCTTATGGCCTCAGCCCCTCAAGCAGAAGACACCATTGCAGCACTGAAGATCATGAATGGAGTTTAATTTCAACTATGGAGAAATCAACTTTGCTCCTGGACAAAATATTTTTAAGATTCAAACTGATTCACTTAATAACACTTTTTGTAATGATGTTCTCTTCCACTGATTACATGGTTTAAAAAAATGTAAAAACTAGATGCTTGATAGCAGATGGGGCTAGCTACAGGACCTCCAAACTGTACATTTGATATGAGCAAGAAGAAAGGAAAAGTTTACTGTGTGTGTCAAAAGTGAAATATTTTCCCCCTCTCCTGAGGCACTGACCTCCTTGCTTTGATCCCTCTGGCCTCCTTGCTATATACTCATTTGCTGCTGCTGCAGATCTGTTGGCCACACAGCAATGGGTTCCCAAGGAAGCTCCAACAAAAGAGTTTGAAATAACAAACTTTTCAAGAGCCTGGGGAGGAATGTTTCTCATAGCTCAAGGTGCCAAGATCAGAAATTCCTACAAGGACCCATTGGCTGGAGGTTTCTTCTTTGTTCAGCTTTTTGACAAATGCAATCCACAATCCTAGACAAATCAAAAACAGCTCCATGAATGGATAGAGGTCATTCCTCTTGTGCACTGCAAGACATCTCCTGAAAGTAAATCTATATCAAGCTTCTGTGCTCACAGAAGAGCACTGTTACATTCTGAAGTGTGTTCCAACACATCAGATAAGTGCACCACGAAAGTTGAATTGTTTGTGAGCAAATACACCAACTGTTACCTCTCCAAATAGAAGAACCTTTGCACCCCAATCCCATCTCCAATCCCCATTCAATAGGCAAGAGCAGATAAACATCTTCTTAAACCTTCTGGTCCATTACAAAAATCACAGATACTGTATATGAATGCATTTGCTTTCGCTTGCAACTTATAGCACAAACCCCACTGCAATCTCCAAGGACTCTAGTAACCTTTCTTTAAATGTGTGATTTCCCTTTTTTGAAAAAGGGTAGTGTGCTGGTTGCACTTAGCACCACGAAATAGCAAATTACAATAGTTTCCCCCAGACTTTAGGGAAAAAATGATGTTGGGGCAGTACACAAGACCAGGCATTTGAAGGATTCTAAGAATTATACCTGAAATCCAAAGGAGGAGACCAACCAAGCCAGCTTCCCACTGTAGAACTGCATGTTTATTTCTAATCATAGGACAATATGACCTTGCATAGAAGATTAGTACAGCATGCTACTTACTCTCAGAGGAAAGCATTATGATAACTGGGAGGCCTCTCTTGCAATTTACAGTATGTTCTGCACATGCAGATGCTGATAAATCACAAGTGGCAGCACATAGATTTTGGTCAGCGTCAATATGAAACCTAGGTATCTCTGCATAAGGTGCTCTCTCCTTATGTTTGTAAATTAGCCTCCAGGGCCATCTGAGGTGATGTGAACAACACTCTCTTATTTAATGTGCTCTGAAAACATATTTAACTTTATAGTTTAAAATGTGCAAGCTGCCCTATCCTTCAAACTTTAGGCATACTATAAGTTCAAATGCTACATGAAGAGTCCCCCATCCCCTCACAAGGTGATCATGCCCACACCATGAACAAACCTGGCACATGAGAAATGGCACTGTGTGTACAGTGAAAGCATACACAACAGAGTTCCTCCATGCACCCAGGAAGGGGGATTCCTGATTATCCTAAGCATCAGTAGGACAGGATTACTGAACACAACTCCACTCCTACAAATACAACGGAGGGGTGTTTACATGCTAAGACAGAACAATTAATTCTGTGCACCTGGGAAACTTTCCTCATGGCAACTGTCATGTCATTAGAAATGTTGATACTGATGTTTTTCATCTTGAGGATAAAAGCTGCTTGCATAGCAGATGACGATGACAACAGTGTGAAACATAACCACACATGATACAGCTTAAACATCAGTATTGGAGCAGACTAATAGAATTATGTGACAATATTAATTATGTTATCACTACTAAAGTAAAGGAAAAAATGCAGTGTCACCTGGTCTGAGAATGGCTTGAGAAACAGGTCTGGAAGCCTCAATTTCTGATTCCCAATAAGCATCAATTTGATCATCCCACCTGTCAAAATTATTTCTATTAAACAGAAGGAAACTTCCTTAAACATACTTCACCACTGTCATGGTCCCTGGTTTTAACAAAACAAAACTAACTGCTGGCTGGTAAGGGTGAGTGAGGAGTGTTGGGCACACTGCCCAAAAGTATGGCCCTTTGGAGACAAAGACATCTTCTTCATTGCCCAAATCACAAACCAGACATTAAAAGAGGGACGAAAGGGTGCTATTTATCACCCTATTTGAAGGGAGAAGCCACTGGTATACACCATAAAATTTTTATTAAAATGGAATTTGCAACAGCTAGATTGCCACATTGGTTACTTACCGTGAAGGTGCATTCTTGAGGGAACGGGGCGATACGGGTCCTTCATCTCTGGGATTTTGTCAGTCACCGCCCAGGTGTAGCAGGAAGTTACATCAAGCCTTTAGATATTTAAATTTCTTTGTCCTTATCTCCTCCATCCTGGAGCCACGAGGCCAGTTCACTGAATAGCAAAGCCCTGCAAAAGGCTAAAGAAATCGATTAATCTAGAGTAAAACTACCACCAAATAAGGAACCAGATAACGGAACTCTATGTGCAGTCACGGGGTGGGGGAAGGACCCATATCACCCTGTTCCCTCAAGAATGCACCTTCACGGTAAATAACCAATGTGGCATTCTCTGAGGGAGGGGTGATACGGGTCCTTCATCTCTGGGACGTGCCCAAGCATAATTCATTAGGGTGGGAGTGACTGCAACGTTATTGGCATCGGTCCTTGAGGACCTCCTGGAGCACTCTCCGGCCAAAGGTAGCCTCGGCGGATCGAAACTTATCCACCTTGTAGTGTCTGATGAAGGTGGATGGAGTGCTCCAGGTTGCTGCCCTGCAGATCTCTGCTAGGGACGTGTTGGTAGAGAAGACGGCGGAAGTGGCCGCCGACATAGTAGAGTGCGCTGTAACCCCGGAAGGTCTGGGGAGTTTGGCAGAGTCATAGGCTGCGAAGATACATGTTTTGATCCAGGTGGCGATGGTTTTCTGCGACACCCTGGACCCTAATGATGCCTGGGAGAATGACACAAACAAGGCGTCACAGCGCCTGATGGGGGCCGTTCAATTAATGTAGATCTTTAGGGCCCTCCTGACGTCCAGTTTAGGCCAGAGCTTCTCCCTTGGATGCGAAGGATTGGAACAGAAGGAGGGCAGGATCATAGGTTGTGAAATGTGAAACTCGGAGATGACCTTTGGTCTGAATGACGGGTCTGGGTGAAGAGTTACCACATCCTCGCTGAACGAGCAGAGGTGTTCCCTCACCGACAGGGATGCTAGTTCTGACACTCTTCTCGCCGAAGTGATGGCGACTAAAAAGGTGACTTTGATAGTGAGGGTCTTGAGCGGTATCTTTCGTAATGGCTCGAATGGAGGTTTCATCAACTGTCTGAGGACTAGAGACAGATTCCATGGTGATATGATGGAGGCATCCCTCAAGAATCGCCTGATGTGTGGGTGCGCAGACAGCCGACTCCCGTCTTGTGTGTGAGAAAGGCTGAAAGCGCAGCCACCTGTCTTTTCAGTGTGTTTGGTCAGAGACCTGCTTCGAGGACTTTTTGTAGGAAGGCGAGCACATGCTTTACTGAGGCTTCCTCGGCAGCTAAGTGTCGGAGAGCGCACCATCTTTTGAAGGCCCTCCACGTGGCTTCGTATATCCTTCTGGTTGATACACGTCTTGACGAGAGGAGGGTACTGATGACTGATTCGTCGTAACCGTGGTCTCTTAGGACTTGCCGCTCAATCTCCATGCTGTCAATTGAAGCCAGCTTAGATCTGGATGAAGAATCGGTCCCTGGTGAAGCAGGTCGGCTCTCTGAGGCAGACACCAGGGATCCCGAATGCTCATTTCCATCAGCTCGGAAAACCAAGGTCTCCGTGGCCAGTGAGGTGCCACTAGTACCGCTTGTGCCCATTCCTGGCGGATCTTCCGGCACACCTTCCCTATGAAGGGAAGTGGAGGGAATAGGTACAGTAGGCCTGCCGGCCAAGGGGATCTTAGAGAGTCTGTCCCCTCGGCATTGTGGTGGTGGAATCTGGTGAAGAACCTGTCCAACTCTGAATTTACCGTCTGAACCTAGACTGGATCTGGTGGAATACCTCACCGTTCAGTTCCCATTCCCCCGGGAGGACTGAGTACCTGCTCAGGAAGTCCGCTTGCTGGTTGAGGTCCCCTTGTAGGTACTGGGCTGTGAGGGACCGTACCGTCTTTTCTGCCCAAAAAAAGATGAGATCCGCTTCTTGTTGCAGGGATCTGGATCTCGATCCCCCTTGTTTCGCTATGTACGAGTGGGCAGTGGTGTTGTCCGTCATAACTGTGACGTGCTGCCCCTTGAGTACCGGAGTGAAATGATGGAGGGCCAGTCGTGCTGCCCGCAGTTCCAGCCAGTTGATGCTGTGCGCTTTCTCCTGCGGGCTCCAGAGCCCTTGTGTTACTTGTCCTTGGCAGTGTGCTCCCCATCCCCGTAGGCTGGCATCTGAGGTGACTAGGATCGGCTGGGATATCGTGAATGGGCAGCCCTTGCCCATTGAGTTCTCTTGCGTCCACCAGGTCAGGGAGTCCCTCACATGCTGTGGAAGAAGAAGAAGTGGGGACTTCTTCATCGCAATCTCTTTTTGATAAGGCATTAGAAAGATCTGCAGAGGTCTGGAGTGGAATCGGGCCCAGGGAACCACTCCGAAGGCTGAGATCATGAGGCCCAGTAGTCTGGCCAGTAAGGACAGGGGGACCTTCCTTAATGCGAGAACTGTTCGAGCCTCCCACCGGAGGACCTGCTGTCGTTCCTGTGAAAGGGTGATCCTAGAGTGTAGTGTGTCTATCTCCACACCCAGGTGGACGATAGAGCGGGCAGGAGACAGACTGCTCTTCTTGAAGTTCACTAGGAAACCGTGAGACTGCAGGTAGCAGATTGTGACCTGTAGGTCTTTCTCCACCTTCTCTAGGGAGGAGGCCCGGAGGAGGATATCATCCAGGTAGGGGTACAAGTGTATACTCTTGAGACCTCAGATTGGCGATCAGGATTACCAGAACCTTGGTGAACACCCGCGGCGCTGAGGCCAGGCCGAATGGTAATGCTCTGAATTGGAAATGTTGATCTCCGGAGGCAAAGTGAAGATACTACCTGCTGTTCTCGTGGATCATAATGTGCATATATGCATCTGAAAGGTCGAGTGAGGCTAGAAAATCCTTGGGTTGTAGGGCCTCCCTGGTGGATGAAAGTGTCTCCATTCGGAACCTCTTGTAGGTAACGCTTTGGTTGGTGTGTTTTAGGTCCAGGATAGATCTTAGGCTGCCATCCTTCTTTGGTACCGTGAAGAAGAAGGAGTACACGCCTGAGAAGCGCTGAGAAGTCAGGACTTCTTCTATGGCGGCAATGTCCCTTAGGTGGGCTATGGCTTCTGATAGATCCCTTGCTTTCTTTGGATCCTTGGGAACGGGGGCTGGGAGGAATCTGCCCCTTGGTCTTGTGTCGAACTCGATTTGGTAACCGTGGGTGATCGTTGATATTACCCACCTGTCGGTTGTCGAGTTCAGCCAGGACGCAAGGAACAGACTGAGTCGGCCGACCACCGGGGGCGACCCCGAGTCAGGATTGTTGGGGGGGGCGTTGCTGTTGGGTGGTCCCCTTCTGTTGCCATTAGGCTGTGGTCCTGAGGGCTGCCTGATAACGTAGTTTGGCTTGACCAAGGCTGGACGAAAGGAGTTGTAGTTCCGCTGTTTTCCGAACCCTCTGACAGAACGAAAGAGCCGAAAGGGTTGAAAGGGACGCTTGCCGCTCTTTTTGTCCAACTTCTTCAGGGTAGAGGGCATTGCCATCTTTTTGTCCTTGGTCTCTACGAGGATGCCCTTTAGGGCCTCTTCCCCAAAGAGTTTCTGGCCCTTAAACGCAGAGGAGGCCAGTGCAGCTCTGGTGGGGGCGTCCACCTGCCAGTACTTCAGCCATACTGATCTCCTGGCGAGCGCCAGGGATCCAATCGTGCGGGCAGAGAAGATCATGGCGCCCTGTGCGGCGTCCGCTATGAAGAAGAGGGTGTAGAAACCTCAGGAGAGACTTATAGAGCACCGTTTGGGTCGAGTTCCTGGATCTCCATGAGTTCCTGCAGCCAAACAATAGCAGCTCGGGAGAATAGTGATATGGCCAGGGTGGACCTGACGTCGCACGCCAAGGAGTCGTGTGCCTTTTTTATAGCTGCGTCGGTTCTTTTCTCGTCTGGGTCTTGGAGGGAACAGTCTCCCTCCTTCGGAGCCAGACAGTTGGAGACGAGAGAGGTGACTGGATTGTCGACCACCGGGGGCTTCAGTAATTCCAAGAAACGTTGGCTGGTGTTGTAGTATTTTTGGGCCACGGTGGTACCCCTCCTTCCCATGGATGGTTTTTCCCATTCATTGGTCACCAAGGACCAGAACGCCTCTGGGAAGGGTAGCTCAGGGTTCTTCGGGTGGGAGGTGCGCATCACTGCCGACACTTTCTCATTGGAGGACGACGTTGAAGGAGATTGGTCTGAGTCTGGTGGCGAGATCTCCAGGGTTGACATCATCTTGGTTAGGAGGGGGACGTACCACTCCCCCTGGAAGAGGCGATCCGTGTATTCCTGATCCACCGCCTCGGAGTCGGTTATTTCACCCTCTTCCTTGTCGGTGTGGTCCCCGTCATCCTGAGGTTCCGTGCCCCCTACTGCTTCTATAAGGGAGCATTCCTCATCTGAGCCTGCTGGAGATTCTTCCGATGAGTGGTTGAAAGGGGGGGTCTTTCCTCTTTTTAGCAGGTGCGCCTGTGCTTAGTGGCGCGATTGTAGTGCCCCTGGCCGAGGATTTGGCTTACGCCTTTCCCGGTCCTTTGGATTGACGTGGTTGCGCACTGGTCGCCCAGTCCTTGGTAAGGTTCCCAAGGCCGAGGCGCTGGTGCTTGGCTCCTCAGACGATTCCTCGTCCGAGAGGAGCACCTTAGAGAGCAGTTGTAGGGCTGCCTTGATGGCCCCCTTGCGTTTTGTGTGGTGGCCCCGCTTGGTGGGTGCATTCTGACTGCTTTGGGTCGATGGTGTGGCAACCCATTCAATATCAGATTCCTCTCCATTAGATGGATGGAGGAACACGGGAATACCCTGGTTGCTTCTGGCAATGCGGCATGTGGGGGCCTGATATGCTGGGACCTGGAAGGCTGGGGCCTGGTACACCGGGAGTTGGGGCCCCGTGGCCTGAGCAGCCTGTGTCTGGTAGACCAAAGGGAGGTAGGCCGGGGCCTGGTTCCCTAGGCCTAGGGCCTGTGGAAGCGAGGCCTGTAGGGGGGGCGGCTGGGTAGGCGGGGCCTGGTGCGCCAGGGCCTGATGGGGCTGTTGAGTCGGGGCCTGGGTAGGCTGGGCCTCGGGTGGCACATGCTGGGGCCCCGAGGCCTGTGGGATCACCGACGGGGTGGTTGTGGTCTGCAAGGGGGGGCTTGTGTGGTCAGGGCCTGCAAGGCCTGTGCCCCCGTGTCCAGGGGCTGGGACGTCTGGGGGGCTGGTTTGGGGCCTGAATCCCAGAGGGGTCTGCCGGCGGTGGAATTTGGGGCCCGGAGGCCTGGGTGACTAAGGTGGCCGGTGGGTCCCGATCCGGGAGCGACCCCTCCCCCCCGACGCTTCAGCCGCGGTGCCTGGGGACGGAGTGGTCTCCATGGGGGTGGATGGGTCCCCGCTCCCCTATTACCATCAGAGGCCCTGTCTGGCTTCCAGGTGGGAAGGAGGCCCGAGGTCCCCAGGAGTAGGGAGGGCACAATGCGCGGGGGAAGGGCCACGTCATCCCCGCTCCCCCCGGGGGCCCCCTGTACCTTACCGGGGACTCCTGCCCCTATCCATGAATGGCAGCAGGGGCCTGGAATGTGGCAGGAGCTCCAGAGGGGCGGGTGGTCGACTGCAGCCCTGGAGGAGTCCTCGGAGGCCGCCTTCTTCCTTGTCTGGGTCGGCCTCTTCCACGGCTTCTGGGGCGCCGATCCTTCCAGGACCCTCCCGGCCGCGATGGCCTGGTGGGCCTTGTGGGCCGCGTCACTTTGCGGGACCCCTTGGTGGGAGCCGGCAGCGGCAGCAATGGCGACCGCAGCTCCCATGGCGGCGCTCGCCACGCTCTTGGAGTGGCCGTGGTCGAGGATTGCATCCCCGGCCACTCCGGAGTCTTCTCCCGCTGTCCGCTGGGTCTCCTGGGCCTGCATGGCCAGCGAGAGCAGGGAAGTCAAAGAAGGAGATGGGAGGGGTAAGCAGAAAGAGCAGGCTAGACTGAGCAGCCGCGAGAGGAAAGGCAGAGGGTTTTTGTTTTTTTTTAAAGCGGGAGATTCAAAAAGGAGAGAAGAGAATAAGAAGTAAAAAGGAGTAAAAAAGGAGTTAAAATAGAGAAAGGAAAGGCAAACAAAGAACAGGATAGATGGAGGAGATTTCTCAGCTACCTACTGGGCGAAGCAGGAAGTTAGAACTGGCCTTGTGGCTCCAGGATGGAGGAGATAAGGACAAAGAAATTTAAATATCTAAAGGCTTGATGTAACTTCCTGCTACACCTGGGCGGTGACTGACGAAATCTCAGAGATGAAGGACCCGTATCACCCCTCCCTCAGAGACTGGAAATCGTTACACACTGGAAGGCCCCCTGAAGGATCTACTTTTTATTTAGAAGCTGGCTTGATCAATTCTGGAAAATAAATCCATCAGGAAAACTTACCCACTTGACAATTTACAAAAGAATTATAATAACAATGCATTTGCAAATACATGGTCTCTATTTACTGTTTATGCAATTAATGAAGATTCTCTATATGCTCTTCCTGCTGATTATTTGAAATTTTGGGAAAGCATATTCTAATATCTTCTTCTGCTACTTGCAATTATGGCTTGCTGTTGTTGTCTAATTGTAGTATTTTTCTTGTAAATAGAGTATATTTAATATGTTTAAAAGAAGAAAACGTCTGTATTGTGATACATATTGTGAAGATGCTGGCAGCCCCTTGATCTTTCAGGCATGAAATCTGAAAGCTTAGCCTTCTGCAGAAGATGGGGCTCTGACTATAAAGCATGACCTGTCTAGCAAAAGCCATTCATCTGCCCAATGTGACAAAAAGCCTTCCTCAATGAATCATAGGGACTGAACATTTGCAGATGTGATTGTGACTGAATGCTACAGAGCTTAAAGGCTTATTAAGTTGCTCACAGTTAACGGGGTTGCCCTCTTTAAGAAAGATGGTTCTTGCAGTCTGTATTGTATTTTAATTTTTGTAAGCCACCCCGATTGTTTTAACAGAGGGGCGGGGTATAAATAAATATTATTATTATTATTATTATTATTATTATTATTATAGATGTGATGAAATGACCTGATCACTGATGACACTAGCTGGAGGCCCATGGATCTGAGCTTAAAGACAAAGCCCATAACACAGTCCATAAGGAAGTAAAACCAGACATTACTAAGAGAGGAGAACAAGATAGTATTAAGAAAGGAGAACTAGTGCTATACGCTGCTTAACATCTAGATGTAACAGTAAACATGGGACACTTTGCTGAATATTTCTAAGCTCAGTGTTTATACACTGTACTGCTGATCTTACTATATTGGCTTGCTGACACCACTAGACTGGTTGGCTGACATGACCTGAGTCAGTGACTTGAGCACTGGAGGACAGCATGGCTTTGTTGAAAAAGGAACAGCTAGCAGAAGGGCATCTGTAAGCAATCATCTAATGGAATCAGCTCCTGTTATGTTGTTTTAAGATAAAGTGATATTTACACTTTTAAAGGTGTACTTCCTGCTCAACAGACTGTTTATTCGTCTAAATCTTCCAGAACTGACTGGAACATTTCAGGTCTCGCTCTAACTCATAAACTAGAAAACTGGGTGTTCTTTTTTCAGCAAAAGAGAAGGACCAATTAGAGTGTCAAACTAGGCTGCAGTGAACTACTGCCATTTGACAGTTATCCCCTGCTGTAGTAGAGGCCTTGTAGGTAAACGTACTGCAGTGTAACCTTCAAGTATACCTATAGACAGTAAATCTGAATTGTACCGCTTCCACTTTGTGGTCTGGATTCCTCTTTCCAAAAAACACTCTGTTCCAGTCCTGGGGAACTTTTAAGCTGAAATATGTTTATAAACCAACTACTCCACCACAGATAATTGATAAAGTAGGTTTGCTTCCCTTTTGATAAGATGCCTTTGCTTTCTAGCATTTCATTCAATTACTGTAGAATATTCAGAAACAGACCCTAATTCATATAAATATGATATACAGATGTCCCTTCATATTTGTTGGGGTTTGGTTCCAGGACCCCCGTGGATACCAAAATCCGTGAATATTCAAGTCCCATTATATGCGATGGCATAGCACAATGGTGTCCGTTATATAAGATGGCAAAATCAAGGTTTGCTTTTTAGACTATTATTTTTAAAGGCTATTTTCAAGCTGTGAATACTTAAATCCGTGAATACCAAATCCGTGGATACGGAGGGACAACTGTAGAATAGCAAAGATGATGGAAGTGTTTGTGGTGGTGATAATTTCTCACTGACAAAGCAGCTACAAGGTTCGAAACAGTGGACAGAAATTATAAATAAAACAGACCAAGATCATGTGGGCAGGGACTAATAGCAGCTCAAAATGAAAAAATAAATGAGAAAGAAGGAGATACGTAAGCAAATTTAATCTATGTAAATAGGTGCGCCACAGATCTTCTATGCCGACTTAAACAGAATGCTGAGCCTCGATTAGGAAGCGGCAGACATTTATTTAAACTTGCAAGGAAATTTTCTACTGAAGAAAACACTATTTAAAATGGACAGGTAAAGCCTAGGTTTGGAAAGCTACAACCATGCTTAAACAGATACACTAAAATAGTGGCAGTAGCAAAATGAGCAGGCAACTTTATTTTGCACCTGAAGAATTATCTTAGTTCACTCTTAAATTAATTCGGGTTAAGATGGCAGGAAATATAATGAGAAAGGGGCAGAACTCACCTGCAGACTAGAGTTGCAATGATGACACACCAGGCTGTACAGCAACAATCCGCATTCAGTTCTTCACTTTTCCGATGGCGACAACACAGCCAGAAGGAATAGAAAAGGAGGAAGAGGAGATCCAGAGCAAGGCAGGAGAGAGCAACGCCACCCAATAACAACAGGGCCTGAGGTAGACAAACAAAAACAAAAACACCACCATCTAGTTTAACAGAAGACGTTTGTACAGTATAATCTCTGATGCATCAATGCTGCTTTCTCCATGTACCATTAAATCAAAGTCATCACCCACTGTTATGTATGAGCATATGATGTGTACCCAGGATATGACAGACATTCAGCCATAAGTGTTAACTGAGGCTTCACTGATAATGGCAGTAAATCCATGGCCATTCACAGCCTGGCTTAAAACTGCCAACAAGATACAAACCACCTCCTCCTTCAACCGCTTGACACAGTTTGCTTTATGCAATGTGCGTGTTCATATTTATATTTCCTAGATAAACCAAGAAAGCAACAAAGTCCAGTGAAACCAAAAAACCGAGCACTTTGACAAGGATTTAATAAATGGCCGTCAGTTTTAAGGTTGAGGATAGGGACTGTCTTTCTTTTCTTCTTTAGAAGCATTTGGGTTCTTGTTTTTGTTTTAAAATAACTATATAAATATGGTTATAATCTTAGCAACTATTTCTCAAAAAGTCCTAATAACAAATAATGAGTCCACTCCCTGTGTAATTTTAATGGTGGTACTACCATGATCACCATCACCACCATCTTTTTATGTATGTATGTATGTATTTTATTGCTTTTAAATCCAAAGCAATTAACAAAGGGGGCACCATCCTGTTTCATTTTAAATTAGGGCCATTCCACTTTTTCAGCCTTTTCACCTTCCTCATTAAATCAAGATCCTACTCCAAATAACTGTCCAGATGACATGCAGCAACATTTGTTAACCAATTGCTGAAGCAGATGGCCTTCATAATCACATTTGACAGAATTTGCTCTGCCTAAGTTGGACTCCAGATTCTCTCTCAGATGACTATGCACATATTAAATTCCTACAAAATATGAACATGGCAATGTAACCCTGAGCCTGACTGTTTAAGCAACAGGAAATTCCTCCAACCATTTGTTTTCATAGGGAGACTCCTTCTCCCTTTTGTTAAACAATCCTATGCCACTGGCTGGCAAATTATTTTTAACAGATCAATCTTCTAAATGGCAAGAAACCACCAGTACTGGCTCTGACATGAGCAAGGCATGTGCAAAGAACCAATATCCTTCCTCTGCATAAGCACTAGGAATCCCCCCCCCAGTCCTCTTAATCTGGACAATATTACAGTATATTGTGAGACAAGCCTGTGTGCCAATAAATGTCTTTAAACCCTGTACTGTACAATTCCATAATTTAGGTTCTCTATAAATAAGAATGGATAAAATATAATCCTCTAGATGCTCTTGGACTGCAATACCCAGCTTTCCTCAGTACTGGCTCTGCTGGCCAGGGCTGATGACAACTACAGGGCAGCAACCATTAGAAGGCCACTTGTTGTTCTGTACCTCTGTCTCTCTCTTCCAGGCTTTTCTTGGCAAGATTGATTCAGAGGAGGTTTGCCATTGCCTTCTCTACAGCTGAGAGAGTGTTGACTTTTCCGAGGTTACCCAGTGGAATTCCATGGCTGACTGAAGATTTGAGCCCTGGTCTCCCAAATTCCTACTCCAACACTCAAACCACTGCACCACACTGGCACACTCTGCTACCAATAAAAGATAACGGTGGTGATGGATGATGCTGATACTGCCCCATTCAAACAATGCAGGGAATAGGCTCTTTAAAGCCTCAGTCCAGAAGGGACATTTACGTTTAGTGACTTTCACTTCTCCCCAGGATAGCACACAAGAAAGTAACTGAAAAACACAGTGAAAGATTAAGGCACCACAATGAAAGATTAAGGCACAGTTCTAGGGATCCTATGGATGGAAAACCTTTGGGACCAGAATAAGCCCTCATACTGTCAAACTATGTACCATCTATGTAACCACTCTAACTCTTTGCTAATGTGATGCTCTCAGAGATCTTTTTCCCTCAAATATATTTTTGATATCACAATATTTATCCTTCCTCACCCCACAACAATCCAGTTCACTATTGTTATTTCTCCTACCTGTTGCTCATGCTGTGACAGCCCTCTCTCCCCAGCCCCCAAACACATTTCTAATTACTGTGCCACCTTCACAGTGCCTAGCCATATAGCTGTGTGGGCAATCTAAGCCAATCAAGAATTATATCATGAATGGGATAATATCATGCTGCACACAACCCTTCATATTTTACTCTGTAATATCCCTAGGAGCAAAGCAGGGCAACATTTACTGAATAGGCAAACAGTTTTAAAGCATCTCTCTCTCTCTCTCTCTCTCTCTCTCTCTCTCTCTCTCTCTCTCACACACACACACACACACACACACACGGCAAAAAAAAAATAACAAAAACAAAACAACAACAGAAAAGGAGAGAGGCTTCTTTCAACTGTACTCAAAATGTTCCTAAAAAACAGCAAGTACTTTCGGACTTCCACTAGGGGGAGCGAGGACGCCGGACAGGACCTAATGGGGCTCCGTGGGGACCTGTTGTCTGTGAGCAGCAAAGGGGAGTCAGGTGAGAAGACAACCCCAACTTTATACCTGGGAAGGTATAAGAAGAGAGGGGCTTGCAGTAGCTGTCTATAGTGAGTCTGGGGGTGAAAGGGGGATCCCTAACCCTCAGCTTCTTGAAGGCAGGCTGAGCAGCCACTGCTGCTCCGGAGCCATAAGGCACAAAGTCCTCATTACTCCACCCTATTTTAAGCAAGACAATTTGGGGAAGTAATAACAACACAGGAGAAAAATAATCTAAAGAAGTCTGTCAACTCCAGACAGTGAGCTCTCATCTGGACAATATTATAGTGGAATTCTGTCTATAAGACTGACTTTAGAACGGTAGATTATTTTCTAAGCATAATTTTTTTTACCGTATATTCTGGCGTATAAGACGACTTTTGAGCACTCAAAAGTGCCCTCCAAAATTGACAGTCGTCTTATACGCCGGATACACTTTGCTTCACCTGCCTGCCTATCTCCTGCCTCTTCGCAAACCTTTCACTACTGGGGAAAATAGCTGCGATTAAAATGTCAGTCCTCCCAAAGATGATGTTTCTATTTCAGACGCTGCCAATAGTAATCAATGAAAAACTGTATAAAATATGGAAGAAAGATTTAAGCGAATTTATTTGGAACGGAAGAAAAGCGAGAATAAAATGGTTAACACTAATAGAAAGATCGGAAAGAGGGGGGTTAGACCTGCCAGATTTGCAAACTTATCATAAGGCCTGTACTTTGGTATGGGTAACCGAATGGATTAAATTGGAGGATCAAAGGTTGTTGACTCTAGAAGGGACAGGGTTACGTTTAGGCTGGCATGCCTAACTAGGGTATAATAAAGCGACAATACATAAAGATTTTAATAATCACATACTAAGAAGAGCACTGCTGTTAAGCTGGAATAAAATATATAAACAATATTACGGGAGGATACCACAGTGGATATCCCCAGCTGAAGCATTCAGTGGAAGATGGGGACAATTAGGTAAATCAGACAGGTGGGTTTCTTACAAAGAGCTGCTTAAAAGAGGAAAAGAAGGAAAGACAGAATTAAAAACGAGAGAAGAACTCCAGCAGGAGGGATAGAATTTCAATTGGTTCACATATCAACAAACATATAGCAGATTTAAGAAGGATAAAAAGGAGTTTGGTTTTCAAGAAAAAGATATTGAAGTGGTGAAGATTATGTGGGATAACAAGAAAAAGAAAGTCGTAAGATTGTATAGCTTACTTATGTCGGAATCTCTTGAAGCAGAAACAGTAAGAGAGTCAATGACAAAGTGGGCTAAAGATATTGGCGAAGAAATTCAGATGAGAGAATGGGAAGACGCATGGAAAAAGACGAAAAAATTTACGGCGTGTCAGGATCTGAGAGAGAACAGTTTTAAAATAAACAACAGGTGGTACTTAACTCCGGATAGACTAAGCAAAATATATGGCCTAAAGGAGAAAGCCTGCTGGAAATGTCAGAAAGTAACAGGAACACTTAAACATATGTGGTGGACATGCCCTGTCATCCAAAAATTTTGGTTAAAAGTACATAAGATCATTCAGAAGATATTTAATATAGAATTTGAGTTAAACCCAAAGTTTTATCTTCTTAATATCACCTCAATTCTATCACAAAAAGTGGAGAGAGAACACTGGAGAATATTACTGTATTTATGCACGGCAGCCCGAAAGGTCATTGCTGCACAATGGAAAAGTAAAGAAGAGACATTAATAGAAAAATGGCTAAACAAAATATTAATAATGAGAAACAATGATAAATTAACTCGAATAATAAATCAAGACAAGGCAGAAAAGACGGATGTAGAATGGCTACCGATAACTAAATACTGTAGATCGAGGTGGTGTATAGATAAGGATATTGAGATATGAAATAAGAAACAACAATGTGGGAATGTTTTTTGAGAGGTGAACTAAAATTTAGAGGTGAACTAAGATTTAGGAGGAAGAAATAGGTGGAGAGAAGAATGAATGATAAAGAATGAAACGAAAGAAAAAAGAAAGGGAAGAGAGATGAGAGGGAATTAGCAAAACTACGGTATAAAAGATACAGAGGAGAAATGTTTTTAAAGAAATGGGAAGGAGACAGAGGAAAATTACACAAGTAGAATAAAAACTTTAGATTGTTTTTACAAAGGAAGTCAGGAATATATAAGAAGAGAATTTAAGCATAATATGTATATATGTACATGTATTTGAGTATTCAGAAATCGATGTATATGTAAGGTAACTTCGATGTGCGAACAAAATAAAAGATATAATAAAAAAAACAAATAAAAACTCCACAAACCGCCAAAAAAAAAAAAAAAAAAACCACAACCAGCAAGTACTTTCAGCTGTATCTTAATCCACACAACTGTTTCCAGGGAAATGCAAGCCACAGATTTCAGGGCATAATGGCACCATATTGTTTGCTGAAAGCCAGGAAGGAAATGCATTGCAGTGTGTAAAGGAAGAAGGAAATGCACAAGCCTGAGGACCCTTAAAATGTCCATTCACAGCTCTGAACCAAGTCACTGAGAAACACAGATTCCACTTTAGCACATCAACATTCAAATTCATTTACGTTCTGTACTTCACATGCAGCAACAAATAAAAATAAATGTAAAAATCCAACTGCTTCAACCAATTGTTTTTTGGACACAAACCTGGAGGTTACTGTCTGTAAAATGCCACCAGATTGCAAGTCTGCATAAATACCTGGAACAGAGCCCAAGTGGGTTCTGCCAGCACAGTAATATTAGTACCTTTCAGTTTGCAGACAAAGCCATACCAGAAATGTGCAGTATAGAAGGGATTTTATTTTTAATCAGCTACATCTCTTTTGCTCTGCTCCTGAAAATCCTGACAATACTGCAAAGAAGCACTTGAATTTTTAACAACTGTCTCTCTGCCAAGAAACTGGTTTTCAACACCATTCTATATTAAGCAGCGAGGAAAAATCAACCAGAGACCTGGACTACAGTGCCACTAAAATGCCAATGACATGCAGCTGTACCTCTTTTCCACTTAAGAATCCCAGGGAGGTGGTAGCTGTCCCGAAAATGTATCTGGATATGTTACTGGAATGAATGAGTGAGAACGAACTGAATCTTAACACAGGCATGATATGAACCAGTTTGCTGCTACATATCATGCCTCAATCTTATGCCATCTCCAACTACCGGTAAATAAATTTGGTTGAATGTAGAATGCCAGTTTCTGCCCTTTGTACTTGTTCCAACAATTTGACTGGTGTGTATTCAAGATCTGAAAATTACCTAAATATGAAACAAACTGCCTCTGCAAAGGTCATTCATCTGTCTATAAAGGGTAGAAGAAATCCTCTCATTAAAATAAAATCACTGCTTGCTAGTCTCACAGTGATAGAAGGAAAGGACCACCAGAAGCTGCTATAGACCAGATTAGACTATTTGGCTTCATCTGCAGAATAATTTGCTCTGATAGTGGATCTATAGGGCAGAGAAAGGTCTTTCCTATTACCTGATAATGGGAGAGGTCAGGGATTGAGTCTGGGACCTTCTGAATTCAAAGTATACATAGTTGCCCCTCCACATTTGTGGGTTAAGCATTCGTGGATTTGATTATTCAAGGAATACTACTACATATGAGTTCTCTCTAGTCATTTTCTAGGTCCTCCAACATGATCCTATGGTATGCTTCTGCCGGAAGTTGACAACATAATTGCACTGGAGGGCCTACAAAAGTGTTCTCTCAGCTAACAACAACAACAATGGGCCTATATTTGTGTTTTTTCCACTTTCACAGGGGTCCTCTGCCCTTAACCATCATGTAAGTTGAGGGCTGACTGTATTTTGCCACTAGTGAGCATTATTATGATGATTATCTTTATTTTTATCCCACCTTTTCCCCAATTCAGGACTCAAGGTGGCTTACAGCAATGAAGAACAGACACAGATAAAAAATTCACTGTATAAAAAAGTTAACATGTAATTAAACTAGCAAAGATTAAAAACAATTTAAAAGCATAAACCATTTTAAAAGCAACATAAACTCAATTCTGTTTTTGTTTCCCTCAGAAAACTCAATTCTCAAAGGCTTGCTGGAAAAAGAAGGTCTTCTGCCTGCCTGCAGAAAGACAGTAAGGAGGGTGCCAGTTTAATTTCTCTGGGAGGGGAGTTCCAAAGCCTGGGAGCAGCCACTGAGAAGGCCCTCTCCTGTGTCCCCACCAGATGTACCTGTGAAGGTGATGAGACAGAGAGAAGGGCCTCTACAGAAGATCTCAAAAGGCAGGTTCATATGGGAGAATACGGTCCTTCAAATAATCTGGACCTGCGCTGTATAGGGCTATGAGCAAAAGGTATCAGAATTTAAGCATTCTGTTTACAGCTCCTACTTCTTATTTCAGAGCAATACTGGACACAAAGGCTGCTGATACACTGCAGAAACAATGCAGTTTGACACCACTTTAACTATCCTGGTTCCATCCTATGGAATCCTGGGACCTGTAGTTTGTGGTGGCACCAAAGCGCTGACAGAGAAGGCTAAATATCTCACAAAACTACAAATCCCAGAATTTCAAATCATTAAGCTATAGCCATTAAAGTGGTGTCAAACTGCATTGTTTCTGCAGTGTGTCAGCAGCCATATAGTTTCATTTGAAAACAAAGCCAAAGCTGTCCCCAAGTTTGTTCTTTTCTACAAACCTGTGATCTGCAGGGTCCATTTTGTACGAACATCCTTCTTAATTGTGGTTAAAGTATCACAGAAATGCACACCGGCCATTTGAAAAGAACCCCTCATGTTTTCTCACCAAAAAGAAACCACCCCTAGATGATATTTACCCAATGATAAAGGCACAAAAGTCATGTCACACGTATGCACTTTGGAACTTACTAGGGCTTCCATTATAGTATGCCAAATGGTGACATCATCTATTCTTGGTGCTTTCAGCTTGAAGGAAGTCAGAGAGAACTGACCTCATAGCTATACTAAATTGACCACAGATGGTGAACTGTTTTAGACTTCTACAGACCACCTGAACCTTTCAAAGCATTTAAGGGGTGTTTTATGTCATAGAAATGGCCCGTGGAAATGTTTCAAGAGTAGACTGACACTCAACTGCCATCATTCTAGGGTGCACAAGGCTGCTGGGGTGACTACCTGTGGTCAACTGGTAACAAGCCCTTTCCTAGTCAGGATGCTCAGTGGCATGCTGATACTGAGGTTTGCAGCATCAGGAACATGGGTCCAACACATGAGAAACACATCTTTGCAGCAGTGGTATGTCTCTGTACATAAGTATGTAAGTGGAGCTGGGTCTAAACACTGAATGTCAGGGTTCTGCGTGAGCAGGCATCTCTCGCCTTTGCAATTTGGAGGTCAATTTCTGGATGTGAACCAGGGAGACTCAGGTGAAAATCACCAATTTGCCATAAAGCTTGCTTGGTGACTCTGGAACAGTCACTATCTCAGTCTTATCTACCCTCAGTTGTTGCATGGATAAAAGAAAGAGAGATAGTAAATATGTTTCTTTTTATATTTATATGTGTTTATGGTGTATCTTTTCCCCAAAACAGAGACCCAAGGCAGCCTACAAAAATTAAAACAAACACAAGTAAAAGCACATACTGAAAAGGGGGAAAAAAAGTATGCAAAACATTATTTTAAAAATGTAATTAAAAACTATCCATACAATTGAAAACTATTTAAAACACCATTAAGTAAAAGCAATCAAAATAGAACAGCACACTAATAAAAGCTGTTTCCTTATGAAACAGTTCATAGAAGCATGTTGGAATGGAAAACCTGCCAACAGAAGAACAAGACTGCCCTGGACTCCTAAAATGAAGAGTGAAATAAAAATATTGGCTGAGATCCTATACCACCTACTTAGTTACAAATGTGTAATCAAGTAAAATCTCCTGGCCCAGGTGCCCCCCACAACCTACCTTGACATCCAGCAACTGCACCAAGCAATGGGGAATCTGTTCTGCTGGTTATCAGGGTGTAGAAAGATGGCATTTCCAGACCCCTCCCCACAAGCGAGTGAAGCTGTGACAATCAGAAGCAGGACCCCTGCCATGATTCCTCATTGCACTCTCACTCACTAGTGGAAGGGGGCTGGAAACATCATCCTGTGGAGCGCTGATCGCTAGCAGAACAGACGTCTATCATTCGGTGCAGCTATCTGCTGTTAAGGTAGGCTTGGGGGACATTTATGTAAATGGCAATAGTGCCACAACTGTGAGTATGAAGTATCAGTGAATACAGAGCAGTTGTGGGTCTGTAACTTTAGGTTATCTAACCACAACTGCAATACAAGATGTCAGAAATGTTATTGGGCATTTACTTACTTACTTACTTATTCAAAGCTTCCTCTCAAGACACTTTAGCAGCAACCTCACACACAGACCAGAAGTGTCAAAGATAAAACAACCTGCTTCTCTCCTGACCACTACATCTCACAGTGTGGTGGAGTCTCCTTCTTTGGAGGTTTTTAAACAGAGGCTGGATGGCTATCTGTTGGGGGTACTTTGATTGTGTGTTCCTGCACTGCACTGCAGGGGGTTGGACTAGATGGCCCTTGTGGTCTCTTACAAGTCTGGTTCTATTATTAAACAAGAATCCGCACACAAATTACACAAAACATTGCTGCCCGGAAGTTGCTCTTTTCCGTTTTATCTGTAAAGATTTGCCATGCTGACCAAGGATTATGGCCACTGTAGTCCATTACACCTAGAGGGCAACAAGTTGGGGAAAGACTGCTAGAATATTTACTGAAAGTCCTTTCACAGAACAAAGATTTAGAAAGAGAGAATCTCTCCCACTCTCCAAATACAGTTTGTACTGACACATCCCCATAGACTAAATCAGTAGTTCTTAACCCAGGGTCCAGGGACCCCCAGGGGTCTACCATGTCCTCACAGGGGGTCCACAAAAGCTGGAAAGTTGCTTGGCCCACCTCCTCCCTGCAGAGTGGCCACGTGACAGGAGACAAGGCAAAGGCCGGCTGGCCGGCCGGCCTGTGCATTGCCATTCAACCTGCTCCAGCCACAAACTTGTAGAATGAAGCAGGAAAAAAGTCTTCCCTCCCCCTCCAGTGCCTCTGAGGGAAGATTTCATGGATGGTCTAATTGTGTCGTTGTTTCTGTTGTTGTTTTAAATCTTGAGTTACATCTTGGGAGACCACGGCAACAAAAAATATTTAAAGGAGTCCCTGGTAAAGAAAAGGTTAAGAACCACTGGACTAAATCATTATTAAATGAAGCTTAGCTCAAACTTGGCAGGTTGTCAACTGGCTGAGCTTGCTGAAAAGATGGATTTCCTCACAGAGGCTTCTGCAAGTCCAACAAAATGGATGCTTTTGATTGATTTGCATTTCCTGTAATATTGGTTTAGTTCAAGATTCTGCAATGCAAATGAGGTTCCATTTATTAAAATTACATTTATTAAAAGTTATTCCATATAAGCAGCCAATAGCTAGTTATAAAACTCCATATAACAGGTTATCAAGTTAAGTAGCAACTTAATTTGTAAAATCCTTTGCATACAGAATCCCCCCATAGATATAGAAAGTGTCTCACTATTTCATTATGTGGAAGCAGTTCTTGGGACATAGTTTGCTATGACTCCTTTATAGTTTATTTTAAATTTTAAAAAAACTATTAAGATCCCCATCTACTACCTTTAAATAAGGTTCTTTACAGTACAGCAAACCTTTTGTAATAGCTTCCATAACCATCTATCCATCAGATTAAGAACTGGATAGATAAGGGGTGAGAGTTACACAACCTTTCAAATGTTAAAGGGCTGCAATTCCCAAAATTCCTCATCATTGGATTTGCTGACTAGGGCTGCAGTCCAATAACATTTCCAGGGCCACATGATGCCCATCCTGGGACAGAGCTTACTAAAAAGCAACAGATGGAAATCCATTGTCTAAGTAACTATTTATTTTGCCTAAGTCCACACCATACAACAATGTAAAATTACTGGAAATTTGTTCTAAAAATAAACTGCCATGGAAATTAAAGAAAAGGGGAAGTTAGTCTGCTCTTTAGAAAGGGGAAAGCAACATAAGAACAAGATTCATCCCGTATGGGGGGGAAATCAATGGAAATCTATCATGAGGATAGATTATTTTCTTGCTAATTGTGAGTACAAGAGACAGTATAGTTCTGCTTGCTTCACAAATGCAATTAAGACTGTACAAGCAGTGACCCAACACAAATTTTTAAGATAAGGAAGCTGTTTTATACCAAGCTAGACTACTGATCCTTCTAGCTCATTATTATCTACTCTGTGCTGGGTACCAGTAGTTTTCCATAGTTTCAGACAGAGAACTTTCTCAGCCCTACCAAAAGACTCCAGGGATTTATGTACAGTACTTGCAATATTTGCATGTACCACCTCTCCCACTTCCATTCTCACACAGCATACAAGCACAAATATAAAGCATAATACAACTTGCTTTCCTCCGCACTCCCACCCAATTTTCAAGCATGAATCCACTCACAAAACACGCAAATATTTCTGCAGGGAAGATGCTCTTTTCCAAGAGACTGGAAGCAAGCTGCAAAATCAAGCATTGTCCTCCAGGCAGAAAGCCTCCTCCTACTTTAACTCTGGTTAAATCATATACTGGCACAGACTGTATCCACAGTTAAGGTTAACCACATTCTTTTCTTAACCAAGATACTTAAGTTTCAAACCCTGGTGAAATAAGCAACATATGGAGGGGGCTCTCAAAAAGGAAGGGATAGAAGGCTCTACTCATTCTGCAATTTGCAGGACTGATTATCTTTGTTTCAGGAAAATAACGAAAAGAAAAAAAGACCATGGAAAGTGGGCAGCACATGAAGAAACATCAGACCATTTAACATTTTCAGACATTATATAAAATCATCAGACAGACATGATTTTCTGTTTAGAACTGCAGGTATGATTATATTTCATTTGAAAAAAAACACTGAATTTCCTTATTTTAAAAAATAAATCTATATTAAGTAGGTAAGCTGGTTAGTCTAAACTATAATTAAAGCCTGTGCTAGTGTATCCGTTAACTGCAGTTAAGGAAGCAGGAGACAAATTCAAGTTAGAAGTTGGTAACTATCTTCAAATATGTATGGACCATAAGGGATAGAATAAATAAACAGGCATCTGAATCTAGGTTTCCAAATTCTAAGTTTATACTCATGGTTGGACCATGACAATTTTTCATATCAGCAGATGCTGCCTCTTAAAGATTTAATGTACTTACAAACACAAAGAGATGAGCTCATTGTTGGAATATTACCAAAAGCAGCTGAAATAAGTGGCTTGAGTATTTTAAATGCTAAAGCTTGAAGAAGAATTAAAAACAGAAGGCTTCAGTTCAGCTCAAAGAGATACCTCATTCTAACTTGAGCATTTGCCACATCTAATGTTCTCAGGCCGCTCTAACCATTATAACTGGGTTCTCTTTTTTGGCGGGGGATCTCTATCTTATTTTAATCCATTTTTTTAAAGTAGGCTTCAGTATTCAATCAAACTAGGAGCTCTTTCCTTCTGTATCATCAACAGCACTGACTATTGCATGGACCATCACACGTCCTTAGTAATACACAAATTAAATGTATTAATTCCGCAGAGTTGCGACAAATTCCAGAGGAGCAGCCATGTTAGTCTGTGACAGCAATACAGCCTCTGAAGTACCAAAGTGCTTTAGAGCCTAATTGGTTTCCTGTAGTCTGAGCTTTTACCAAGCAACACTCTACTCTTCCTTTTTCAAAGATACAGGCACAAATTGAATCCAGTTAAAAGTTCCGAAGATGAATTAGCTCACTAGACTGAGCAGATGTTTTTAAAGGAACTACCTCGTCTATAATCATTGGGAGATCACACGTTAAGCTGTTTATGTGTAGTATATTTGCCAAATAAGAGAGCTGTTTATATAAATTGCTAGAAATTTCTTTTTGCATCATTTATTTCTGAAAGGTAAAAAAGAATGTAGGCAAGACCTACAATAAATACACACACACACACACACACACACACATATATATATATATATAGAGAGAGAGAGAGACTGAGAGAGCACTAGGACTGGAGTTCAAGTGGTGGGTTGTGACTAGCTCACTCCTCAAGCTAAAGTGGATGGAACCAATAGCATTATAAGCATTTTTCTTTCTAAGAAAGAGAGGGAAAATACAGGGGTGGGAAATTAAAAGTGGGTCCTGTAATACACGTTAAAGTGGTCAATATTATTAACACACTGCAATATGGAAAAAGTACCTATCAAAGCTGTAAATTTAAACAAACAAAACACAGTGGGCAGGACTCTACTTACTAGAGGGGTGACTTCCCATTGAAACACCAGTCAGGGATGAGGTGACTGTCCTATCCCTCCTACCCAAAAAGCCATGTTGTGTTTCTTTGCTTAACTCATGCCTGCACAACTTGCATTTATTGGAAAGTTTTGTGGGATTTTTGGAAATGGATGAAAGATGTTGGCCTAAATACCCTAAAGTCATAAGAGCCCATCTGAACTTTAAAGTTAAGTAGGGTCAGCGCTTGTTAGTACTTGGATTGGAGACTACCAACAAATACCAGATGCTGTGGACTATATTTCAGAGGACGGAACTGGCAAAACCATCCCTGAGTATTCCTTGACTAAGAAAACCTTTTGAAATTCATGGGACCACCATAAGTCGACAGGTGACTTGAAGGCATATACACACATGAAAGACCTTACAGTATTTTTCTCCCATGGATCACAGCCTGACAAGGCTTCTCCCTGTGATATGCAGGAAAGGACAGAGTTCCATTTCACCCTTCCGAAACACCAGATATAACCAAAGACAATCCTTCACTGGCAGCTACAAAGGGACAGGAATGAGAATAGCAGCCTTCGAAATAACCCTGCTATAAACTTAAAAGTTACAAATGACAACAAGGTCATTGAGCACTAAGTAGGAAGAGATGTAACTTGCCCAAAGTCATGTCTTTACCCTTCTGACTCAGAGCTCCTAGTCAAGGAGGTCATGAAAAACATGCTAATTTAAGAACCAGTGAGTTTTTCTTGAGCTGTGAAACCATGGTAAATCTCAAGCACCTTCCTGGAAAAAAGTGTTAGCAAGTTACCATCAGTACCAACTTCCAAGCCAGAAGTTAAAGATTTTATTTTGTGATTAAAAAAAAGGAGAAAGGTAGTGCTCCCATATCCCTGTTTTCTCCAGCTACAGCATCTAAACTAGGGGGTTGTCTAAACTGTGAAAATACCCCTCACAGAATTCACTGAGAATCCTACCCGTCTAAATGGGACCCTGCATCAATGCACTGTATTTGGATGGAGGGGGTGCAAAAGGCAAAAGCAACACAAGAAAAACCTTTGTGGCTTTCCCCGAGTTTTTAAAAAACAGTAAGGGGAATGTACATTCCTGCTCATTGGGAGAAGCGATTCACTTTGAATTGCTTTCCCATAGGAGAGAAAGCACAAAGCTGATTGGCCTGGCAAGCGCGGGGAACAGGGCTTGCTTACAGGGCAAGTGCCTGCTGCCGCCCTGTTGGATTTTCACCTTAGCAAGTGATCGCTACAGTGATAAAACGGGGTATGTGTGTTTTGTTTTGGTTTTTGTTTTTTAAAGTTCAGAAGTGTCAAAGTACAAATGTGAGTAAATCACTTGTGGCCATCATCTAGCATACAAAGCTTTGGGGGACAAAAACACCATTAAGACAAGTCACTGCTACAGCGAAATGCCATTACTGTGGGATACTCCTTTTTTGGAGGGGCTCATAAACACAAGCACAAGGATTCCTAGTTTGCATTCCTATGCTTTTCAACTACTGTACATGAAACTAAGGCTGAAAAATGCCATGCAGCAATTTTTAAGGGGCAATTTCAAAGAGTATACCTCTAACATGATCAAATGTCAAGCTCTCTCAGATGTACACCCTAAGAAGAATGAGTGGCAGTCTTACTGTCACTTGCCATAAAAATATTTCCTGGCTTGCTGCTTTAGCATTGTTTTTTAAAAAATCTATGCCAATGCTGCATGTGTGCATCTTTCACATTTGTTGGAGTGCATGTGGATTTTTACACTTGGGTTTGAGTGTACATGTAAAATAGAGTATGTCATAATCCTATTTTTTTTCCTTTTCAAAAACTTTAATTTAAAATGTTTCTGCCCCCCCCCTCCCAATTTACAGTTCTAGCCACCACAAACAAATTGTTATTGTGTGCCTTCAAGGAATTACCAATTTATGGTGACCCTAAAGTGAACCTGTCATGGGGTTTTCTTGACAAGATTTGTTCAGAGGAGGTTTGCCTTTGCTTTCCTCTGAGCATGAGAGAATGCCACATTGGTTACTTACCGTGAAGGTGCATTCTTGAGGGAACGGGGTGATACGGGTCCTTCATCTCTGGGATTTCGTCAGTCACCGCCCAGGTGTAGCAGGAAGTTACATCAAGCCTTTAGATATTTAAATTTCTTTGTCCTTATCTCCTCCATCCTGGAGCCACAAGGCCAGTTCACTGACTAGCAAAGCCCTGCAAAAGGCTAAAGAAATCGATTAATCTAGAGTAAAACGACCACCAAATAAGGAACCGGATAATGGAACTCTATGTGCAGTCACGGGGTGGGGGAAGGACCCGTATCACCCCGTTCCCTCAAGAATGCACCTTCACGGTAAGTAACCAATGTGGCATTCTCTGAGGGAGGGGTGATATGGGTCCTTCATCTCTGGGACGTGCCCAAGCATAATTCATTAGGGTGGGAGTGACTGCAACGTTATTGGCATCAGTCCTTGAGGACCTCCTGGAGCACTCTCCGGCCAAAGGTAGCCTCGGCGGATCGAAACTTATCCACCTTGTAGTGTCTGATGAAGGTGGATGGAGTGCTCCAGGTTGCTACCCTGTAGATCTCTGTTGGTAGAGAAGATGGCGGAAGTGGCCGCCGACCTAGTAGAGTGTGCTGTAACCCCGGAAGGTCTGGAGAGTTTGGCAGAGTCGTAGGCTGTGAAGATACATGTTTTGATCCAGGTGGCGATGGTTTTCTGCGACACCCTGGACCCTAATGATGCCTGGGAGAATGACACAAACAAGGCGTCACAGCGCCTGATGGGGGCCGTTCGATTAATGTAGATCTTTAGGGCCCTCCTGACATCCAGTTTAGGCCAGAGCTTCTCCCTTGGATGCAAAGGATTGGGACAGAAGGAGGGCAGGATCACAGGCTGTGAAATGTGAAACTCGGAGATCACCTTTGGTCTGAATGACGGGTCTGGGTGAAGAGTTACCACATCCTCGCTGAATGAGCAGAGGTGTTCCCTCACCGACAGGGATGCTAGTTCTGACTCTCTTCTCGCCGAAGTGATGGCGACTAAAAAGGCGACTTTCATAGTGAGGGTCTTGAGCGGTATCTTTCGTAATGGCTCGAATGGAGGTTTCATCAACTGTCTGAGGACTAGAGACAGATTCCATGAAGGAAACCTATGACGTACCAGGGGTGATACGATGGAGGCACCCCTCAAGAATCGCCTGATGTGTGGGTGCGCAGACAGCCGACTCCCGTCTTGTGCTGTGAGAAAGGCTGAAAGCGCAGCCACCTGTCTTTTCAGTGTGTTTGGTTGGAGACCTGCTTCGAGGCCTTTTTGTAGGAAGGCGAGCACATGCTTTACTGAGGCTTCCTCGGCAGCTAAGTGTCGGAGGGCGCACCATCTTTTGAAGGCCCTCCACGTGGCTTCGTATATCCTTCTGGTTGATACACGTCTTGACGAGAGGAGGGTACTGATGACTGATTCGTCATAACCATGGTCTCTTAGGACTTTCCGCTCAATCTCCATGCTGTCAATTGAAGCCAGCTTGGATCTGGATGAAGGATCGGCCCCTGGTGAAGCAGGTCGGCTCTCTGAGGCAGACGCCAGGGATCCCGAGTGCTCATTTCCATCAGCTCGGAAAACCAAGGTCTCCGTGGCCAGTGAGGTGCCACTAGTACCGCTTGTGCCCATTCCTGGCGGATCTTCCGGCACACCTTCCCTATGAGGGGAAGTGGAGGGAATAGGTACAGTAGGCCTGCTGGCCAAGGGGATCTTAGAGAGTCTGTCCCCTCGGCATTGTGGTGGTGGAATCTGGTGAAGAACCTGTCCAACTTTGAATTTACCTGTGTTGCGAACATGTCCACGTCCACTGGTCCGAACCTGGACTGGATCTGGTGGAATACCTCGCCGTTCAGTTCCCATTCCCCCGGGAGGACTGACTACCTGCTCAGGGTTGACATCATCTTGGTTAGGAGGGGGACGTACCATTCCCCCTGGAAGAGGCGATCCGTGTATTCCTGATCCACCGCCTCGGAGTCGGTTATTTCACCCTCTTCCTTGTCGGTGTGGTCCCCGTCGTCCTGAGGTTCCGTGCCCCCTACTGCTTCTATAAGGGCGCATTCCTCATCTGAGCCTGCTGGAGATTCTTCCGATGAGTGGTTGGAAGGGGGGGGTCTTTCCTCTTTTTAGCCGGTGCGCCTGTGCTTAGTGGCGCGATTGTAGTGCCCCTGTCCAAGGATTTGGCTTTCGCCTTTCCCGGTCCTTTGGGTTGACGTGGTTGTGCACTGGTCCCCCGTTCCTTGGTAAGGTTCCCAAGGCTGAGGCGCTGGTGCTTGGCTCCTCGGACGATTCTTCGTCCGAGAGGAGCGCCTTAGAGAGCAGTTGTAGGGCTGCCTTGATGGCCCCCTTGCGTTTTGTGTGGTGGCCCCGCTTGGTGGGTGCATTCTGACTGGTTTGGGTCGATGGTGTGGCAACCCATTCAATATCAGATTCCTCTCCACTAGACGGATAGAGGAACACAGGAATACCCTGGTTGCTTCTGGCAATGCGGCATGTGGGGGCCTGATATGCTGGGACCTGGAATGCTGGGGCCTGGTACACCGGGAGTTAGGGCCCTGTGGCCTGAGCAGCCTGTGTCTGGTAGACCAAAGGGAGGTAGGCCGGGGCCTGGTTCCCTAAGCCTAGGGCCTGTGGAAGTGAGGCCTGGAGGGGGAGCGGCTGGGTAGGCAGGGCCTGGTGAGCCAGGGCCTGATGGGGCTGTTGAGTTGGGGCCTGGGTAGGCTGGGCCTGGGGTGGCACATGCTGGGGTCCCGAGGCCTGTGGGATCCCCGGCGGAGTGGTTGTGGTCCGCAAGGGGGGGGGCTTGTGTGGCCGGGGCCTGCAAGGCCTGTGCCCCCGTGTCCAGGGGCTGGGAGGTCTGGGGGGGCTAGTTTTGGGCCTGAATCCCAGAGGGGTCTGCCGGCGGTGGAATTTGGGGCCCGGAGGCCTGGGTGACTAAGGTGGCTGGTGGGTCCCGATCCGGGAGCGACCCCTCCCCCCCGACGCTTCGGCCGCGGTGCCCGGGGACGGAGTGGTCTCCATGGGGGTGGATGGGTCCCCGCTCCCCCCATTACCATCAGAGGCCCCGTTTGGCTTCCAGGTGGGAAGGAGGCCCGAGGTCCCCAGGAGTAGGGAGGGCACAATGCGCGGGGGAAGGGCCACGTCATCCCTGCTCCCCCCGGGGGCCCCCTGTACCTTACCGGGGACTCCTGCCCCTATCCATGAATGGCAGCAGGGGCCTGGAATGTGCCAGGAGCTCCAGAGGGGCGGGTGGTCGACCGCAACCCTGGAGGAGTCCTCGGAGGACGCCTTCTTCCTTGTCTGGGTCGGCCTCTTCCACGGCTTCTGGGGCACCGATCCTTCCAGGGCCCTCCTGGCCACGATGGCCTGGTGAGCCTTGCGGGCTGCGTCCCTTTGCGGGACCCCTTGGTGGGAGCCAGCAGCGGCAGCAATGGCGACCGCAGCTCCCATGCTGGTGCTCGCCGCGCTCTCGGAGTGGCCGCGGTCGAGGATTGCATCCCCGGCCACTCCGGAGTCTTCTCCCGCGATCCGCTGGGTCTCCTGGGCCTGCATGGCCAGCGAGAGCAGGGAAGTCGAAGGAGATGGGAGGGGTAAGCAGAAAGAGCAGGCTAGACTGAGCAGCCGCGAGAGGAAAGGCAGAGGTTTTTTGTGTTTTTTTTAAAGCGGGAGATTCAAAAAGGAGAGAAGAAAATAAGAAGTAAAAAGGAGTAAAAAAGGAGTTAAAATAGAGAAAGGAAAGGCAAACAAAGAACAGGATAGATGGAGGAAATTTCTCAGCTACCTACTGGGCGAAGCAGGAAGTTAGAACTGGCCTCGTGGCTCCAGGATGGAGGAGATAAGGACAAAGAAATTTAAATATCTAAAGGCTTGATGTAACTTCCTCCTACACGTGGGCGGTGACTGACGAAATCCCAGAGATGAAGGACCCGTATCACCCCTCCCTCAGAGAATGTGACTTGCCTAAGGTCACCTAGATGGTTTCTATGGCTGAGTGGACTCAATCACCTGTTTCCAGTAATGAAGGCTTCCCTCTCCCCAACTCAAAACTATTGAGAAATTCACAATAGAATTCTGAGCAACAAGGCACACTAAAAACTATCCATGTCAAAAGTTAGTTCATTTTAAATGGTGAGCTTGTTTCAGAAATGGGCAGGCATTTTCAATTGGCTTTCTAAACTCAAAGAGTTACAATAAATGAAAGCCTTCCAAAAAAATTCAATGAACAAACATTGCCAATTAAGATCTGTTAACATAAAAAAAAAAATTATAAAAACACAACCAAGACCTACCACAGACCCAGACAGACCCTGCATTTCTGAACTGCTGACAAGACCAGGGGCCTCATTAAATACTTTTCTTGGTACTATAGCCTGTGCCAAGGATAGTTATAAAGGCTGTATGCAGGAATGTTACAATTTTCGAAGAGTTCTAGCTGGCTTTAAAATGGAGGTGACTTTTTAAATAGGAAAAAATGGAACAAATACTTATTGTGAAGAAAATTCCATACTGGACATAATGGTCTATATGCAGTTATTATTCCCCAAAAGATAAGACCCTCTGAACTAATGGAACATTCATAAATGTTGGCTGATTAGGGAGCAATGTTTTCGCCCAAAAGACTTTTATGAATACTTGTGGGTCCAGGATCTTTGAGGGGTTTCCTGAGGGACTTGGGAGCCACAAAAAATGGTTAGAGGCCATGATTTCCCTACCCCTGGTTTAAACAATGAAATTTCAACCCTTTCTAAGAATAATAACAACTACGTCAATAGTTTTGCAAATCATAGTTTGTAGTAATTATTTGTCACTATGAAGGAAATTATGATTGCTGAAAACTAAGTTTTCCTCCAAATAAGAATTCAAAACCGAATTCAAACCATGGTCTGTAGCTCTGATCTGGAGGTAAACCATGGTTTGCTATAAACATGGTTTAATGAGTCCAGATGTAAAGACAAAAGGCATTGTTAATCATAAATGAGAAACTGTGGAAAGAAAATGATAGGTTTCCTATGGTTGGATGGCGGAAGTCCGATCCTCTTGGCCCTGAATACCTCAGCAGATTGAAGGATGACAGTACAATCGCCCTTCACATTCGCAGGGGTTATGGGAACAAGATCCCCGCAAAAGTGGGGAAAAAAAGCGAATAAAAGCAGCCTCTGAGGGTTTAACGAGGAGCCCTTCCTAAACACACACGCACGCACACACACGCGCACACACACAGGGAAACTGACCCAGCCTCTGAGCATTTAAGGAGGAAAGAAAAGCACAGCCCCATGCTGTGAGCAGGCAAGCAAAGTCCCCTCCTTGCCACTCCCCTCTCTGTGTCTTAACAAACTGAATTGCTTCTTTAAAACTCACATTTCGCCCCATGTCTCCTCATGGCCCAAAGAAAAGCACAGCTCTATAGGGTGAAAAAGTCAGCGCTCTGGGCAAAGATCTGATACATCCCTATCAGTCTTGTTTTCAGGATGCCACCAAAGCCATTGTTACTTCTCCACAAACAAAACAAAAGAAAAATTTCCAAATTTGGGAATAAGAGGTTTCATGCAAAGATGCATTTGTCATTGCATATAGTTTGAATCTTAATTTATCCTGCTTCTAGGAATCAGATTATTCTGCATCCCCTACCTGAAATTCCCAATTCTGGACATTTTAGAGAAAGATTAGGATGTCAAAGTGAACAATGAACACAAAAAGGTGGGGTTCAGCAATTAGAACAAGTGAACATGTCGCACTAGCTATCAGGGCATAAAAAATAACCAAGTAGGACAAAGCCCTATCTCCAGATTACTTTTGATCAAATAATCAACATACACAGCATCTAGAAAAACAAAACAGCAAAACACTTCTACATAGGTATGGGGAAAGTAATGTATTTTAAAATATATTTCAATCATGGAGACGCACTATCCACAATGCTGCAGCCTTATTTGAGAACTCACACCGAACAAGTCTTGAAGAAAAACGGCAACGCAGAAAGAATCACAACCCGGAAACATCACCCAAGGAAACCTTCTGCTGTGCTTTCTGCAACCGGACTTGTCTATCTCGGATTGGCCTTTTCAGTCATCAGCGCGCTTGCAGAAAGTGCAGGATGAGTCCTTCCTGAATCTTTGTTTGCGAAGAAAAGCCAGAGAAAGAATCAGAACAGAGATTACTTGAATAACACATTCTGTTCCAGATTATTTGCATGTCAAACCCACAGTTCTATGGAGTTCTATCTACTCAGCCACAGCTAAGACTTTAGAGAAATATATGAGAAAGTCTGCTAAGATGTTTGCTGAATCCTCAATAGATGCACAAACCAGCATTTTCCCCAACTGAAAATTAAGTTGATAGAAAAGCAAGATCAGGCAGATGCTGTAAGTTTATACTACAAACATATGCCCCTTTCCACATTGCATTGCTATCCAATTGTAAAATGTGTTTCAGCTGCACTATAAAGTCAGAGAAAATATTACTGGTATCCAGCATTTGTTACTAAACCTGCAGCTGTGTTTTTTGAACCAACAGGGAATATGGCAGAGCAAGAGAGAGAATGAAGGGGATGGAAAAGAAGAGAAGAAAGAGGGTGCTGCTGTTTAATAATTACTTGTTTTAATTAACAGATAGCACATGCAGCACAAGTTCATTAAAGACTTTCAGCAATCACCCCTTTAGATTAACACCTGCTCCTCATCAGGAAAAATAACTGAGGGCAAGATGTAGTCTTTCTGCCATTATTCTTATAGCTATGAATCATTCTGCCATGGCAGTCTGCCTTCTTAGGACTAACGCACTCTACCAGTGATGGATAAAACTGACAGGTCCAAAGAGTAAAGAAATTCTATACTGTCCCAAACTCAAATAACACAATTAGAAATCCACTGCTAAAACAATAGTCAGCATGCACTCTCTAAAATGATACTGCCTATTTATACTCCTGCTTGCTGGCTGTATATTTCAATAAGCAATCGTACTAACAATTTCCCAACTATTTTTCAAAACATATGCAAGTTATATCTCATTCACAAAACAAAAACCAGGAACTTCAGGTCAAAGTACTATCAAAACAGGAAGACAAAATACAGTAGTTAGCAAAATTTTACATTGAAATTTATTTTTTCTATCACAATTTTTTTTTTTAAAAAAATGATGCAATGTATCCTTCAAAGGCTTCAAAAACTCAGTGGAAACTGGGATACTATGTTGACTTTTTAACACTATGCCCTGAATCCTATTGGTTAGTTCCAACTAGAGTAGGCCTACTGAACCAACGGCTGAATGAGGAGTCAGTGAGTAGAGAAAATCTCATTTATTCAATGAATTTATTCTAATTGGGATTAAAACAACAGGACTCCAGTCCCTGTTGTTCCATGCCTTCAGGGTGATTCCAACTTATTCTCTCTTGTGGTGACTGGTTTTCTTGGCAAGCTTTATTATTCAGAAGAGGTTTGCCAATGCCTTCTGTGAGGCTGAGAGAGTGTGACTTGCCCAACACCATCTTCTAGGTTTCCATGGCTCAATGGAGCAGGGATTCAACTCACTGGCTGTAGACAAAAAGCAGAATTAAAACAGTTTGAAACCACTTTAACTGCCATGGTTCAATGCTATGGAATTCTGGGATTTGTAGTTTTGTTGCTATTTAGCCTTCTGTCAGAGGGGTCTGGTGCCACAACAAACTACAAATCCCAGGATTCCATGGGATGGAGCCATGGCAGTTAAGTCTAACACTCAAACCACCGCACCACACTGCCTGTAAGGATTTCTTCAGAGGCTTGCTATTGCCTTCCTCCTAGGCTGATAAGGTGTGACTTGTCCAAAGTCACCTAGTGGTTTCTATGGCTGAGCAGGGATTCAAATCCTGGTCTTCCAGAGTACTATTCAAACACTCAAACCACAACACTACAATGTCTCTCAGGCCATAGCCAGCTCTATTCGGTATATAGTGAACCCTAAATTCTTACATTCTGTGCCATGCCATAACATATTGATGGCTCCTTTTCTCAATATAAAACCCAGTCCATTCCACTTCCAAGAAGGTGCACCGTTTCAGAACATCAGTAAAATGGCAAAAGAAAACCCTAGGAAAAGGCTGCCATATTCTGGATTTGATTTGAAAGCACAGAACAACAATAAACTTGTATACACTTTCCTCTGAGTAAATTCCATCACTAAAAACAAGATGCATTATAGGACTCTACTGTGTGAGAATACAGGAACCTACAAATTTCACCTTCTCTGATTCTTTCAACTGTTCTTTAATGTTTTATTCTGCTTTTGACTTCTCCAACATCCACCCCCCCCCAAAAAAAAGGTTACTAAAAAAATGCAAGACTCATGAATGACAGAACTAAGGTCGGATAGATTTAGGGCAGACTAGAGAAGTCCATGCAGGTTTCTGTGGGAATTTTTCCAGAAGAGGCATGCATGTGTGCATACAATATTACAACACTGGGGGCTTTCTCTCTCTGGCTTTTCTTCGCAAATGAAGATGGGGGCTTACTACTGGTAGTTTAGAAAAAAAGGCAAGACAACATTTGATTTAGGAGCACTGGACTAGACTCTGGAGACCAGGGTTCAAATACTTGCTTGGCTATGAAAACCCACTGGGTGACCTTGGGGAAGCCACACACCCTCAGTGCTCAGAAAAGTTGTGATAGGGTAGCTATAAGTTGGAAAACAACTTGAAGGCACATCACCACTACAATAACAACATTTGATTTGCCCAGTAAAATTTTAGCACAAGGCACCTGCAAAGGCAGGCAGTTAAACAAGACAAAGTGGAAGAAAAATGGGTCTCTGAGGACTAGATCTCAGCCTCATTTAGGAAAGAGATTAACCATGTTTTTGATTTGCAAGGATCAACATTTATTAGGCTAGTAAAATGCCTGCAAGATATAAGGTGAAGTACACACATAGATTTAATAAGTATGCCTGGTACGAAATTCATATTGAACTACAATCACAAGCAATATTACTTGGTTTCTTGAAAGTAAAATCATTACTGAATTAATAAACTTGAATGGTGAATATTATACAGGCTCTTGCAAGTTATTGATCTGATCTGGCAATACACTCAAATGGTTACAATTAAGAGAGGCAAAGAAAGACTTTCTCTAGCAAACATACACAAAGAAAAAATAAACAAGGGTAAATTTTTTAAAAACATGGCATAGTGGTTTCTGTGTTGGATTATGACTCTGGAGACCAGGGTTCGAATTCCCCCTCAGCCCTGAAAACCCACTGGGTGACCTTGGGCAAGTCTCACACTGTCAGCTGCAGAAAATCCCATAAGTCAGAAATGACATGAAGGCACATAACAGCATGTTAAAGAAGAAATTGAGTTGTGTATATATGTTTAGAAGGGAAGATATGCTCACAGTACATATGCTATTATGGTTTTAATCTTTTGCTTAATTTATTCACTTTGGGTTGCTCTGCACTGATAAACTAAAAACAGTATACCAGCCATATTCACCCCAACTTTAAATTCAAATTTAGAAAAAGCCACTGCCCCAGTATACAAACATTTCATTGCCAAATCCCATTGTGAGATATTTTAAGTTAAACAAACAAAAAAAGAAAAAGAAAATCTAAATATACATCTAGGTGATCAGAGGGCTTTTTGGAATTGTCTTTCAAAGACAAAGACATGAGGGATCTTGAATGGACCTATTAACCTATTATGAAAAATCACCACCACATTTAGAACATGACAGTTTCCATGACTTAACAACAGAAAATTGGTTGAAAATGAGAAGCTACAAGTAACAGAAAAATATTCACTTCCATACAAGAGAGAGGAGACTAAGGACAGAAATATTATTACCAAATGAGATTGCTTCTTTTTTACAAGTTACTGAAGTATCTTATTAAATGTTACATCAAAGACTGTTACAAATAATTTTCAAATGCCTTTGACACAAGGGGAAGAGGACACAGTTTCCTGTGGCCATAGTCTGTCCTCGGCTAACAAGACCTATCTGATTAAAAACATGCCAAACTGGACTTGCCAAGGAAAGTACTTCACCAGGCCCAAGAAGTCCTTCTTCTGATTGGGAAGGTATTTTTAGGAAGGCAGGTCATGCCTCTCAAAACACTTCATGCTGGCACCACTAGAATAATTATCAGGTTGATGCAGGTGCAAAATAATCTGCTGTCTTGACAGAGCAATACTTCCTCTGTTAATGTGTCAATGGCTCTTAAAAAGAAGTGCAAGGCCTATTCAGATAGATGCCCTGAGGCAGTGCCATTCTGTTTTCAGCTCCAGTTCAAGAGATGATGGTACTTCCTTAATTTTAATGATGATTATTTGCCAAGTTTGTTCTAAATTTATTTTCCCCTGGCTTTAATTTTACTGCTTGTTTGCTTAAGCCACTCTGACTGCCAATTTCATTGAAGGATAATAGGTATGAAATGTAATGGACAAAATTTATTCCACAACATTATTTTGTAACCAGCCTGGCTATTTAGGTCAATGCATTAAGCTCCTCCCCACCTCAAATGTGTGATTCATTCAAGCTCATAGTCACTTTCCTTGTCCTCCCTTTATCTACAGTGAGGCAGAACTACCTGCACATGAAAATAATATGATTTATTACATTTATTTGGGCATTTCTACCACACCATTTGACTTTTATACCCTCAAAGCAGCCACCACAAGAGAGAATAAAAATGCATTTGTCACTAGTCAAATCATCAATAAAACCACTAAAGCATAAGAGGCAGGAAATCAAAGGATTGTAAAGATCATTACAGCCTCAAGTAAAATAAACAGGATTTCTCTTGACACCTTAAAAATCCTGGACAGGATCCAACAGTGGCTGAATTCAGCTACTTTGTACAGGACTGAACCACTTCCTTCCTCCTGTAACCTGTGCACCCTTTACAAACTTGCTCTGGAGAGCTGAGAAACTTTCCAGAACAGCTTTTTGGTACCATAGAGAACTACAACAGGAGGACAAATCCGTGTTTGGCTGGCTGGTCCCCCTGTCCGTTTACGCGCCCGGGTGGAGCGGGACCGGGTAGCAGCTGGCGGCGGCCAAGGCAGGGGTCTTCTCCCCCTTCTTCGGCCTCTTCCTGCCACCGTTGCTTGTCGATGGGGCTCCCTTCCTTCTGCAGCCAGAAGCAGCTGGCGCTCCGGGCCTGTTCCTCCCTCCGGAGGACTCCTGGGCAGCACTGAGGCTGCTGCCGGCTTGGCCTCTTCTGGCCCTCTCACCACGAATGATGGAGGCAATGATAGCATCCACCTCCTCCGAGGCAGAAAGATTGCTTCCTCCTTCCACTTGGGCTGTAGACCCCATTCTTCAATTTAAAGGTAAAAGGTTTTTCTTTTCTTTTTTCTTTTTTCAAGGTGGGGTATTTAACAAAGATGGCTCTGGCCACGTGGAGGGAGGGAGAGAAGACAAAGAAAAAAGTGTCCTACCAGGAGCATAGGCAGGAAACAGACTGGCCAGCCGGGGGTCATCCCTCTCAGTCTCCTATTTCCTGCCTACTAGGAGCAAGTGGGGAGGGACAACCCAAGCATGATAGATGGTCTGGAGCCCTCTCCACTGGAAAAAAACAGGATTTCTCTTGACACCTTAAAAATCCTGGACAGGATCCAACAGTGGCTGAATTCAGCCACTTTGAACAGGACTGAACCACTTCCTTCCTCCTGTAACCTCTGCACCCTTTACAAACTTGCTCTGGAGGGCTGAGAAACTTTCCAGAACAGCTTTTTGGTACCATAGAGAACTACAGCAGGAGGACAAATCCCAGTTTGGCTAGTGCTGGATATCAGAATATATTATTGGACCTTGGCCCCCTGCCTATTGCAAACGTATGGATTCCATGGGTAGGGTGATCCCTCATAGAAAGAACTCCCTCTCTAGCAATCTCCTGCTGAACCTCTGAAACCAGTACATACTTTTTGACACTGAGGGAACATGTTACTGGTGATCACAATGCCATTGTTTATATATATATATAAAAGAGGTACTTAAAATAAATTCTTTCACTTTTTTATTTCTTTCTTCACTGACATACACATCTATGGGTATGTGAGGTAGTATGACATTTTTCAGATTATTATACTTTGCAGACTAGGTTAGGCAGATGGTATTTCAGTGGTAACTAAGTGGTCTATGGGTCTCTCCTCTAGATAAACTACTTTCCTCAACTCCTTCTACTACTGTCTTCTGCTCCAAATTTAAAATATTTCTCTCGAGCTTTCCTATAAACTATCTTCCCAAAATATACGGAAACTGAGACACGTGTGGCTAACTAACATCGGAGTGTGGTCAAGATGGCAAAAGTTGTTAATGAGGAA
This sequence comes from Gambelia wislizenii, assembly GCA_030847615.1. NCBI lineage: Eukaryota > Metazoa > Chordata > Lepidosauria > Squamata > Crotaphytidae > Gambelia > Gambelia wislizenii. The sequence continues at coordinate 6,584,581 of JAUMIR010000012.1, forward strand.
GAACACACAAATTATGAGAGTCTGCAGCAGTTTGCTTTTGCTTGAGCTTCCTGGGAAGAGACTGCACTTGTGCACAAGAGGAGGGAGAAGATGATGCAGAGGTGGCAGAGGACAGAGAGGAGTGAGTCCAGGCCAGGGTGCAGCAGAGCCAGGCTCAGGTACCTCCCTGCAAGGAGTGGAATGGCAGTGCCCTCCATGGCCTAGTTAGCAGGAGATTATGTGGGGCAAGGAGGGCAGGGAAGGGCATCCCCTTTCATTTATCACCACTGCCTGGCCAAGAAAGAACAACAGGAAGGGCTGTTTGGGTGAAGGCACACTCCCATGCAGGGACTAGTACAAACAGTGTAAAGTTCTGGGCCCAGAAAGTCAGCAAGCATGTTAAATACAGTTTCTTGGGTGTGGGGGGTTTAAGATATTAATGGTTCTTCCACATTCCACATTGCCAGGGATTCTGCACCCCTTTCCCTCATGAAAGATGAGGGCGGAAGGTAATTCTTTAGAATACATTTGAAGCCAGTGACAAGTTTCTTCATATGGTCAAAAGTGAAACAAGAATCACATAAATGAAGAGATCCAGAGATTAAAAATACAGTGAACACTTGGTTGTGCGTGAGTCAGTGAAGCCACAACCTTTGTTTTAACTGTGTACATTAAAAGGAGTTTTACTACTTTAAAGAAAAGGCGGCTAAATCACTGCTTGCTTTGCTTCTGTTTTTGTGTGCATGTGTGCCATCAAGTCAGATGTTGACTTATGGCGACCCCATGAATTTCATAGGGTTTTCTTAGGCAGGGAATACTCAAGAGGTGGTATTGCCCATCCCTTCCTCTGAAATATATCTTACAGCATGAAAGCAATCAAAGAGAATGTGGGAGGCTAGCCTAAGGGTTCTTCTACCTAAACATGATAAATTGGTTCTTAATAAGTGTATGGTTCCAGCCAGTTCATTTACAGGTACGAACCAGCTAGGCCTCTCTTCTTGCTTTGGGAATAGGTTTTCTTTATTTCCCTCTGGCTTTTCTTCGCAAACGAAGATTCAGGAAGGACTCATCCCACACTTTCTGCAAGCGTGCTGATGACTAAAAAGGCCAATCTGAGATAAACAAGTCCAGTTGCAGAAAGCACAGCAGAAGGTCTCCTTGGATAATGTTTCTGGGTTGTGATTCTTTTTTCGTTGTCGTTTCTCTTCAAGACTTGTTCGGCGTGAGTTCTCAAATAAGGCTGCAGCATTGTGGATAGTGCGTCTCCATGCCTCCCAATGTGAGGCCAGGGCGGACCATTGTTGGTGATCAATTTGGCCGACCCTGAAATGTTGCTTTATTTACATACAGTAGTTTTAAACATCCACAAAATGAGTTTATCCAGTGCCACATCAATACACAGTGGTGCACACAGAGGAATGTTTCTAAGATGAAAAGGGGAAGGACTATGTTTGTATCCATTTTCAAGAATAAAAAGAAATGTCATTTATATTTACCTATATTATTTATATGATTTATATTATATTTCTCTCAGAAATGTTATAGATATTCATTGTATTTAAAAACATCTCCAACATTAATCTTGCTGGAGTATGAAACTACCGATATCATAATAATTAGTATGTTTATAAAGATGATAATGCCAGGCATAAGCTTCTGTATCCTATTCTTGACCTTCCAGCTTGAGGTCCATGAAATGAGTGATGTGACCTAGAAACACAACAGACTAAAAGACTGTGTTCACTAGACATTCACAAAAGGTTCATGCTTCAGTTTTTTCTTGAGGGAGTAATTCTTCTCTTTTCTTGCAATTTCAGGACTACAGTACACATTACTATAAAACATTTTGGGTTCCTTGTGAAATCCAGTGAGTTACTTACTATACACTACCAACTCAAACATCATTCTCCTTAATTCATTTTTCATTGTCTCTCAAAGTCCCTTTTCTTGGAAGGAACCTGTTTGGTATTGATATCTGGAGCTTAAAAACACACACATGACAGTTTTGCTTCAAATTGCATCATCCACATTTCCTTCCTGAATATACAGTAAGGTTTTTCTACCTTACAAATAAAAGAGTATTTCATAATGTATTCCACTACTTTTCACTCAAGTATCTTAAAGAATATACTACCAAAATAAATTAGAAATGTAATACTTCATACAAACTGACATTGAGCTTCCCGTTAAAGGATGCAGATTCCTATTATAATATACCTCAAAAATGTCCTATCCTGGATGCACAGCTAGCAGAATGTCACATACATTCCAACCATCCACTTGCTTGCCAATTTATCCCATGCAAACTTATCCCCCTATTCTGCAAAAATCATTAAAGATCAAACAGCTACCAGCCTTTCTCAACCTTAGAATAATAGAATCATTGGAGTTGGAGGGAACCATGAGGGCCATCCAGTCCAACCCCGCCATACAGGAATACACAATCAAATCATTCCCGACAGATGGCCATCCAGCCTCTGTTTAAAAACCTCCAAAGAAGGAGACTCCACCACACTCCGAGGCAGTGTATTCCACTACCAAACAGCTCTTACTGTCAGGAAGTTCTTCCTAATGTTTAGGTGGAATCTCTTTTCCTGTAGTTTGAACCCATTGCTCTGTGTCCTAGTCTCTGGAGCAGCAGAAAACAAACTTGCCCCATCCTCAGTATGGCATTCCTTCAAATATTTAAACATGGCTATCATGTTGTGTGTCACCTCTTTTCTCCAATCTCAATATCTTGCAGAACCTCTTGTGGAACCTTAGGGTTCCAGGCAACCCTGGTTAAGAAACCCTAAGCTAGACTATTAGTTACTCAGCTGTCATAAAGAAACAACCTCATTTTATACATGCATTTCCAAGATGCCCTTGCTAGGACAATCCAATAGCTAGCTGGTTTACTAAAGCTTTTAATAACCAAATTTCACATTAAAAAACAAAACAAAAAACAAGAGAAACCAGTATGTTCTGTTGAATCACACATCATCTAGGTCCTGCTCCTTGAAAGATACATCTATATGTAACACATGGGGTAACACAGAAATGTTCTCTGCGTCTTTTAAAGTGATGGAGGGAAAGGCCTTATGTTGATTTGGTTTGACTAGCACTTTGTGCTTATATAATCTCTCTGGCTTTTCTTTGCAAACGAAGATTCAGGAAGGACTCATCCCGCGCTTTCTGCAAGCGCACTGATAACTAAAAAGGCCAATCTGAGATAAACAAGTCCGGTTGCAGAAAGCACAATTGAAGATCTCCTTGCGTGATGTTTCCGGGTTGTGCTTCTTTCTGCGTTGTCATTTCTCTTCAAGACTTGTTCGGCATGAGTTCTCAAATAAGGCTACAACATTGTGGATAGTGCATCTTCATGCCTCCCGATGTGAGGCCAAGGCGGACCATTGTTGGTGATCAATTTGGCCGAGCCTGAGATGTTATTTCACGGAGTCCTTGTATCGCTTTTTTGGAGCACCCCTCTTAGGGTGACCCATGGCGAGTTCACCGTAGAGTACTATTTTTGGGAGGCGATGGTCGCCTCCTGTGGATATCATCGCCTCCCAAAAATAGTACTCTAGAAATGTGCCCTGCCCAGCACAGCTGTGTTCTCAATATCATGGCCTCAATGCTCTCAAATAAGGCTACAACATTGTGGATAGTGCGTCTCCATGCCTCCCAATGTGAGGCCAAGGCGGACCATTGTTGGTGATCAATTTGGCTGAGCCTGAGATGTTGTTTCAGGGAGTCCTTGTATCGCTTTTTTGGAGTGCCCCTCTTATGCTGATCCGTGGCGAGTTCACCGTAGAGTACTATTTTGGGGAGGCGATGGTCCTCCATCCTAGAAACGTGCCCTGCCCAGCGCAGCTGTGTTCTCAATATCATGGCCTCAATGTTGGTGATCCTTGCTTGCTCAAGGACAGCAACATTCTTCACATAGTCAGTCCAGTGTATATTTAGGATTGTGCGTAGACAGCGCTGATGAAAGCGTTCGAGGAGTCGTAGGTGGTGGCGCTAGTTGACCCATGTTTCAGATCCATAAAGGAGAATAGACAGTACAATGGCTCTATACACACTGATTTTTGTGCTTTGCCTCAGGTGTTTATTGCTCCAGACTCTTTTGTGAAGTCTTCCAAATGCGCTATATGCCTTTGCTAATCTGTGATTGATCTCTCTGTCAATCTTGGCATCTGTTCGAGCCTGTGCAATGGATTTTTCTGGTGGAGCGCAGCGTGCACAGAACTGGCCTCACCCTTTAAACCAGAGATTCATCTGCCGTGGCCTTGCAAGCATGGACGTGGCAGCGAGGTCCTCGGGCCGTAGGTTTGATTAGAGTTTCCTTCTCTTAGATGGTTGACCTTACAGGGTTGGACGAGCACCATCTGCCCGGGTTTGGGATTAGAGTTTTCCTTCTCCTAGGACGGTTGCCATAAGGCTAGAGAGCCCATCCTGTTGCTAATTCATATGTAACAGTTTGAATCTAAAGCACTATCCAGTTGCCAGAGAAAGAAAAATCAGTTGTTCCTTCATATTTGCTAGGGTTTGGTTCCAGGACCCCCTGTGGATACCAAAATCTGTAAATACTAAAGTCCCATTATATGCAATAGTATAGCAAAATGGTGTCCCTTATATAAGATGGCAAAATCAAGGTTTGCTTTTTGGATTATTGTTTTTTTTAAAGAATATTTTCAAGTTGTGAATACTTAAATCCGTGGATACAGAGGGACAACTGTACATGTATTTCAGGCTAAATATGCTGTTCTTTCTAAAATTTGCACAGCAGTTCTGGCAGGAAAGGCTTAAGCTGGTGACTGAGCCCAGAACCTTCTGCAGGTGACCTGCCACTGAGCCACAGCTCCTCCCCAAGGCTACAGCAGCAACCCCGCTCCCAAGCAGGGTTGGGGGGAGTTTTTAAAAAACAAAACCCAACCTTTTTGTTTGTTTGTTTGTTTAAACCATTTTTGTTGTTAAATCACTTTTCTGCATTGAATAAGTGCTCTTTTAAAGCAAGTTGTTTTGGTTGAACTTATGTGAATTGAAATATTTGTTTCTGAATGGCATTTCTTGCACTATAAAATAAAGTGCTTAAAAAGAAGCAACTGATACTAGATACTGGTCTAACAATGAACAACTGCCAATAAACTGTTAAAGTTAAAATGTTTACATTCAGTCATTGTAGTTACTGTAAGAGGAACAAGTAATAGTCAGTCACCGCCCAGGTGTAGCAGGAAGTTACATTAAGCCTCTTCATATTCAAATTTCTTTGTCTTCATCTCCTCCATCCTGGAGCCACGAGGCCAGTTCACTGACTAGCAAAGCCCTGTAAGGACTAAAGAAATCGTTTAAGTCAAATAACATTAAGCAGCGCTAAATAATAAGGGTACCGCCATGTAAGGAAAAACGCACGCAGTCACTGGGCGGGGAAAGGACCCGCATCACCCCACTCCCTCAAGAATGCACCTTCACGGTAAGTAACCAATGTGGCATTCTCTGAGGGAGGGGTGATGCGGTTCCTTTACATCTGGGACGTGCCCAAGCTGACTTAATAGGGCGGGAGTGACTGCGGGATTGGCGGACTCAGTCTCTGAGCACCTCCTGGAGCACCCTCCGACCGAAGTTCGCCTCGGCGGAACGGAACTTATCCACCTTATAGTGTCTAATGAAGGTGGACGGTGTGCTCCAGGTTGCTGCCCTGCAGATTTCTACCAGGGAAGCGTTAGTGGAGAAGACCGCGGATGTCGCGGCTGACCTAGTCGAATGTGCCGTGACCCCTGAAGGTCTGGGAAGCCTAGCTGAGTCATAGGCCTCGAAGATACAAGCCCTGATCCAGGAAGCAATGGTCTTCTGCGAAGCTCTGGACCCTATGGCTGTCTGAGAGAAAGAGACGAATAGGGCGTCGCAACGTCTGATGGGGGCAGTACGTCTAATGTAGATCTTCAGGGCCCTCCTGACGTCCAAGTTATGCCAGAGCTTCTCCTTCGGGTGCGAAGGGTCAGGGCAAAAGGAGGGCAGAATCAAGGGCTGCGAGACATGGAACTCGGAGACTACCTTTGGTTTGAATGACGGGTCTGGGTGTAGGGTCACTACATCCTTGGTAAAGGAACACAGGTGTTCCCTAATTGACAGAGAGGCCAACTCCGACACTCTTCGCGCTGAGGTGATGGCCACTAGGAAGGCAACCTTGATGGTGAGAATTCTAAGGGAAACTGTGCGCAACGGTTCAAACGGGTGCTTCATGAGTTGCCTGAGGACTAGGGAGAGGTTCCACGACGGAAACCTGTGCCGCACCGGGGGTGAAACTATCGAGGCACCCCTGAGGAAACGCCTGATATGGGGGTGCGATGAGAGGCGGTTTCCATCCTGTGCTGTGAGGAAGGCCGACAGAGCGGCCACCTGTCTCTTCAGGGTATTTGGTCGTAAGCCCGCCTCGAGGCCTTTCTGTAAGAATGCCAGGATGTGTTTCACCGAAGCTTCTTCAGCGATCAATTGGCGAGGGGCACACCATCTCTTGAAGGCTCGCCATGTAGCTTCATAGATCCTCCTGGTGGACACGCGCCTAGAGGAAAGAAGGGTACTAATGACTGAATCGTCGTATCCATGTTCTCTTAGGGCTTGCCGCTCAATCTCCAGGCTGTCAGTTGTAACCAGCTTGGATCTGGGTGGAGGATCGGACCCTGATGAAGAAGGTCGGGTCTCTGAGGTAGACGCCACTGGCTCTGAACCCTCATGTCCATCAACTCGGAGAACCAGGGGCGCCTCGGCCAATGTGGCGCTATCAGGACCACTTGTGCCTTCTCCTGGCGAATCTTCCGACAGACTTTCCCTATGAGGGGAAGTGGGGGAAACAGGTATAGGAGACCGGCCGGCCAAGGGGATCGTAGGGCATCCGTGCCTTCGGCGTTGTGGTGAAAGAACCTGGCGAAGAACCTGTCCAGCTTGGCGTTTGATCTTGTCGCGAACATGTCCACCTCCAGCTGGCCGAACCTGGCCTGGACCTGAGTGAACACGTCGTCGTTTAGCTCCCACTCTCCGGGTAGAACCGAGTATCTGCTCAGGTAGTCCGCTTGTTGATTGCGTTCCCCCTGCAGGTACTGAGCCGCAAGGGACTGCACCGTCCGTTCGGCCCAGAGGAAGATGAGATCCGCTTCCTGTTGCAGGGACCGGGATCTCGAACCTCCTTGTTTCGCTATGTACGATCGGGCTGTAGTGTTGTCCGTCATCACCATGACGTGTTGACCCCTCAGGACTGGGGTGAAGTGTTGCAGGGCCAAGCGAGCCGCTCGTAGCTCCAACCAGTTGATGCTGTGCGTGTTAAGGAAAATGCAACATGGGATATACAGTGAAAGAAATAAAATATGTATGTGAAAGTCACAATGACTAAGCAAGAGCAATTATGGGGCTACACAGGTGAAACTGCTAATGTAATCTAGAAGGCCTGAGAGCCAAGGACAGAGGTACTGAATGCAGATTGGAAACACCTGAGAATCATTAAGTGTACAAGGTGAAATGTTGAAATACATGGGTTGGTCTTAAGCATGGATGGAACTATGTGGACCAATCAGAATGGAAGTACACACCCACTGGGTGGAAACTAACTAGTGGGTGGTGATAAACAATGGCTATAAAATTGCAATGTTTGCCAATGTATTTTGGTGGTGGAGTAGAGTTGGAGTAGTTTGGAGATACTGTGGAGTAGTGTGTAGAGATTGTGATTTGTTGACCATATAGTATATTTATATAGAAGAATAAAGTAGCTTTTATATAAAACTACTGAGTTGCCTGAGTGAATCCTGGAGACGTTTTGGAGACACCTGGAGAAGAGTAAGAAGGCTTGGAGAGTTTGTCAGGATCTTCAGCCTATTCTCTGAAACTCTGCTGCTTTGGAGGAAAGCATTAACCACTGATCTATGCTGGTTGGCTCTGCTGCATAACAAGGTGGTGAGTTTGAGCCAGAGGTGAAGAGCTACAACTCCCATCATCCCTGACAAGAGTTATGGGCCCAGTTACTAGAGCACCCAGCATCCACAGAAGCTGAAAGTTCCAGAAAGTGGAAGAAAGCTTTGTGGACGGTAGATCAGAGCAAGCTGTTTGTGCTGCACTGATAAGCCTTGGAAGTAAATCATTTTGTGTTTTGCTTAAGCCCAGACGGGTCGGCTGTGCATACTCAGAAGGACTGTGTCAAATTGAGTCACTGCACAAATCAAGATGGAAATTCTAAAGTTTAGTAAATTAAATAGAAACAACTACTCTACCTGGAAGATTTATGCCCAATCTCTACTAGTAAAGGAAGGTCTGTGGTCAACAGTTGAAACAGGGCTGGCAGCTGATGCTAATGCAGCCACTCAAGAGAGAGATAGTAAAGCAAAAGCCTGTCTTTATCTCATGCTTGAAGAAGACTTAATTAATGACGTCAGAGATAAAACGTCTGCCAAGGATGTGTGGGATACCTTGCAGAGATTACACACTCCTTCAACTGCTTTTGCAAAAATGCTATGGTCTAAAAGAATATACAGGCAAAAGATGGCTAAAGGGCAGTGTGTGATAGAACATTTAAAAATAATGCAAGACTTGTTTGTGCAAGCTGAACTGAGGGGAGTGCAAATTAGCAAAGAGCAGCAATGCTACATTTTAATAGAATCGCTAGACTCTTCGTGGGACAACATAACGAACAGCCTGCAAAACTTGCCAGAAGCTGAGCTTAATAGAGACTTAATTGTGGCCAGAATACTGGAAGAGAACCAGAGAAGAATGTCTGAGCAGGGTGACTCAGCAAGTTTAAAGACTGTGCCAAAACAACAAACAACGCCTGACTGGCGAAAGCAGGAGGAAGCAGCCTCTACAAGGGAGCAACGGAGGTGCTTTTATTGTAAGAAGATTGGTCATCTGCAGAGACATTGTAAACATTTTGCAGCTGAGAGACGCAAGCAAGCAGAGAGCAGATGGCAGCCGCGGCAGTATCAAAAACAGTCCAGACCTCCATTTTTGAGGGACAGTGGTAATAAAAAGGTGTTTGCAACCATGATTAAGGAAAAACAAAATGCAAATTCTAAATGGCTAGTAGATTCAGGAGCCACATCTTTGATGTGTAATGATATAAATTTAATAAGTAATAGAAAATCAGCTAATGTAAATACTGTAGTTTTGGCTGATGGGAAAGAGCTAAGTACTGTAAATCAAATGGGTACTGTGTACATTCCAGGGCTAAAAGAGAATTTTAATGATGTCTTACATGTAAAGGAGTTAGAAAATAATTTGTTATCAGTAAGCAGATTAACAGAAAGAGACTACACAGTCATCTTTGAAAAGAACATGTGTAAGATAAAAATGAATGGGGAATTGCGTGGCATAGGTTTGAAAAAGGACAAACTTTATTATTTGGAGGACAATATTGATAGCTACAGGGTTGAAGAAGCTAATAACATAGAAAATATTCCAATCCACAAAGACTGCATACATGAGCTTCACAGAAAATTCGGCCATGCGAGCTTCAAATGTTTAAAGAATTTAATCAGGATGTGTCCAGATTTAAAAGTTACTGAATGCAAAAACCACTTAGATTGTACGGTATGTCAACAGGTAAAGGTCAGAGCTTTTCCAGTAGCTAAGAAAACAAAAAGAATTGCTCAAAGACCATTTCAGTATGTACATGCAGATGTCGCCCAAGCTAATTGCTTGTCCTTAGGGGGAAGCAAGTATTTCCTAGTAATTGTTGATAGGTATACAAGGTTTGCATTTGTGAGAATAATGAAAAACAAATCTGACGCTGGGCAAAGTTTAAAAGCATGGGTAAGAATGGTGGAAAGACAATTTGATAGCAGAGTAGGCACCATCATTACTGATAGAGGAGGAGAATTTTTAAATAATCAATTGTTTAACTGGTTTCAAAAGGTGGGAATAAGGCATGAAACTACAAACCCTGCTTGTCCTAGTGAGGATGGGTTAGCAGAAAAGAAAATACAAGATATAAAAAGAATTACTGCTTGTATGATGGCAGATGCAGGGGTGAAAGATAGTTTTTGGGCAGAAGCAACTTTGACTGCAATACATATCAGTAACAGATTGTATCATTCAGAAATTGAAGATATTCCCTACAGGGTATTGTATGGGAGAATGCCAAATTACAAGTACTTAAGGGTTTTTGGACAATTTGCTCATGTTTACACACCTGCTTGTTTCAGGAGGAAAGGAGAACCCAAAAGCAAAAGGCTTAGGTTTTTGGGGTATTCTGGAAATAGCTACAAGTTTCATTTGGGAGGAAAACAAGTGCAGTATTCTAGGTCTGCAAATTTTGAGAGACATGCTGGTTGGGACAAACTGCATGCCAATAAAGAAGTGTTTTTGAGGTTAGGGAGTTCAAATGAGCCAGAAACACAAACTGAACCAACCTCAGGAAACGGAGGGGTTTCAGTTAAGCAGGAAGCATCACCCAGCAGCAGTGGTAGTTCTTCTGATGATGAGATAGCATCTAGGCCTACTACTACTCGAATGACTGAAGACAAGAGATTTAGTCATAGAACTACAACTCCCAGTAGAGAAAGTGAGGATGAAAGAGACAGAACAGCAGATTTTATTCCCAGGCGTAGTCATAGAGTTAGAAAGCCTCCAGATAGGTTTGTTGTGACAAAGGCAAGAGCTTGTTTAGCAGTAGAAGAGCCTGAAAGTTTTGAAGAATTGGAAAGTTATTCTAGTGAAGAACAGGAAAGATGGTTTGATGCAATGGATAATGAGTTTGGTTGCCTGGTAAATAAAGATGTTTTTGAAATTGTTGACAGACCCAAAGACAAGAAAGTAATTGGTTGTAAATGGGTATACAAAAGGAAAGAAATGCCAGATGGAAGTATCAAATATAAAGCTAGGTTAGTGGCTAAGGGTTTTGCACAACAGCAGTATGAGAACTATGATAAGACATATTCTCCAACTGCAAAGCCAGAAAGTCTGAGAATGGTTCTAGCTGTAGCAGTAAAAAGGAATTTAGTTGTAGAACATTTTGATTTTGAGACAGCTTACTTGAATGCGGTTCTGGATGAAGAAATATTTATGGAACAGCCACAAGGTTTTGAAGAAAATGGTAGTCAGAGAGTATATAAATTAAAGAAAGTGTTGTATGGTTTAAAACAAAGTGCCAGAGCGTGGAATCTGTGCATCAATGATGAGCTAGTTAAGCTAGGTTACAAGAGGAGCATTGCAGATGCTTGTGTTTATACAAAAGGAGACATAGTATTAGTGATTTATGTAGATGATTTGTGCGTAGCAGCAAAGTCAAAACAGGAAATTAAGTCAGTAAAAAGAGAATTGTCTGAGAAGTTTGTTTTGAAGGACTTAGGTGTATTGAAGTCTTATTTAGGTATTTGCGTTGAATGGACAGAAGGAGGACATTGTTTATTAAGTCAGAGAAATAAAATTGAAAGACTGATTGAAAAGTGTGGATTACAGAATGCAAAAATAGTAAGAGCTCCAATGACAACTGGTTATGTGTCTGAGGAAACAACTAGAGCGTTTGAGGACAAGATTCTCTTCAGAAGTATAATAGGATCTTTACAATTCATATCTTGCCACACCAGACCAGACATTTCTTATGCTGTAAATGTATTGTCTAGAAGGGTTAATGATCCAAAAATTGAAGACTGGACAGCGGTAAAACATTTATTGAGATATTTGAAAGGAACCTTAGATAGGAAATTGATAATAAGAAACAATAGTTCAGATCTAGATTGTTATGTAGACAGTTCATTTGCATCAGAATTAGGAGACAAGAAGTCAGTTACAGGTATGATAATTAAATATAGTGAAAGTCCAATAGTTTGGAGAAGTAGAAAACAAACTAATGTAGCGTTAAGCACAACGGAAGCAGAATTCGCTGCTTTGAATGAGATAGTAAATGAGGTACAGTGGATTAAGCAATTGCTAAATGATTTAAATGAAAGTTACAAGATACCAGTAGAAATTCTGGAAGATTCACAGTCATGCATAGCAATGGCTGAAACTGAAAGTTTGAAGAACAGAACAAAATATGTTGGTGTAAGATATCAAAATGTGCGAGACATGGTTCAGAAGGGTGAAATAGAATTGAGATCTATAGAAACACAACACAACATAGCAGATTTGTTCACAAAAGCATTGACAGCAGAAAAACATGAAAGGCTGACACAAATGGTTGGAATGACATTGTAAGACACATACAATATTTTATTTCGGAGGGGATTGTTAAGGAAAATGCAACATGGGATATACAGTGAAAGAAATAAAATATGTATGTGAAAGTCACAATGACTAAGCAAGAGCAATTATGGGGCTACACAGGTGAAACTGCTAATGTAATCTAGAAGGCCTGAGAGCCAAGGACAGAGGTACTGAATGCAGATTGGAAACACCTGAGAATCATTAAGTGTACAAGGTGAAATGTTGAAATACATGGGTTGGTCTTAAGCATGGATGGAACTATGTGGACCAATCAGAATGGAAGTACACACCCACTGGGTGGAAACTAACTAGTGGGTGGTGATAAACAATGGCTATAAAATTGCAATGTTTGCCAATGTATTTTGGTGGTGGAGTAGAGTTGGAGTAGTTTGGAGATACTGTGGAGTAGTGTGTAGAGATTGTGATTTGTTGACCATATAGTATATTTATATAGAAGAATAAAGTAGCTTTTATATAAAACTACTGAGTTGCCTGAGTGAATCCTGGAGACGTTTTGGAGACACCTGGAGAAGAGTAAGAAGGCTTGGAGAGTTTGTCAGGATCTTCAGCCTATTCTCTGAAACTCTGCTGCTTTGGAGGAAAGCATTAACCACTGATCTATGCTGGTTGGCTCTGCTGCATAACAAGGTGGTGAGTTTGAGCCAGAGGTGAAGAGCTACAACTCCCATCATCCCTGACAGTGCGTCTTTTCCTGTGGGCTCCAAATCCCTTGCGTCACTTGTCCCTGACAGTGTGCTCCCCAGCCCCGTAGGCTCACATCGGAGGTGACCAGGATCGCCTGGGGTACTGTGAACGGAGAACCCTTGCTGACTGTCTTCATCTGAGACCACCAGGCCAGCGAATCCTTCACATGCTGTGGGAGGAGAAGGAGAGGGGACTTCCTCAATGCGATCTCCTTTTGGTAAGGCATCAGGAAGTTCTGCAGGGGTCTGGAGTGGAACCTTGCCCAAGGCACAACCCCAAAGGCTGATATCATAAGGCCGAGGAGTCTGGCTAGTAGGGACAGTGGTACCTTCCTTAGTAAACGAACGGTGCGAACTTCCCGTAGGAGGACCTCCTGTAGCTCCTTGGACAGGGTGATCTTGGAGCGTTGTGTGTCTATTTCCACACCCAGGTGGACGATGGTGCGGGCAGGAGACAGGCTGCTCTTTTTGAAGTTCACCAGAAAACCATGGGCCTGCAGGTAGTGAATTGTGGTCTGCAGGTCTCTCCCTGCTTTGTTCAGAGAGGACGCACGCAGTAAGATGTCGTCCAAATATGGGTACAGGTGGATTCCCTGTGCCCTCAGGTTGGCGATTAGGGTGACCAGGACCTTGGTGAAGACCCTTGGTGCTGAGGCCAGACCAAATGGAAGGGCCCTGAACTGGAAGTGTTGATCCCCGAAGGCAAAGCGGAGGTATTGTCTGCTGTCCTCGTGGATCATGATGTGCATATACGCATCGGAGAGATCGAGTGAGGCTAGAAAGTCTCCTGGTTGGAGCGCCTCCCTTATGGATGTAAGCGTCTCCATCCGGAACTTTCTGTATGTGATGTGTCTGTTGGTGTATTTTAGGTCCAGGATGGACCTCTTGCTGCCATCCTTCTTTGGTACTGTGAAGAAGAAGGAGTACACGCCTAAGAAGCGCTGAGAGGGTGGTACCTCTTCTATGGCTGCTATGTGTCTTAGGTGAGATATGGCTGTCGTCAGGTCTCTCGCCTTCTTTGGGTCTTTGGGTATTGGGGCTGGGAGAAATCTGCCCCTTGGCCTTGAGTCGAACTCGATTTTGTACCCGTGGGTGATTGTTGAGACGACCCACCTGTCCGTTGTCGAGTTCGACCAAAGCTGCAGGAACAGACTGAGGCGGCCGCCCACTGGGGGCGACCCCGAGTCAGGATTGTTGTCGCGAGCCTCCACGCTGGGCGTTGGAGCCTCCCCTTCTGCTGTTGTTGGGCTGCGGTCCAGTGTTCTGTCTGATGACGTAGTTTGGCTTAACCCATGGTGGGCGAAAGGAGTTGTAGTTTCGCTGCTTCCCGAATCCCCGAAAGGAACGAAAGGGACGAGAAGTCTGAAAGGGTCGTCTGCCGCTCTTCTTGTCTGGCTTCTTGAGTGTGGAGGGCATGGCCAACTTTTTGTCCTTTGTCTCGACTAGGATACCTTTTAGGGCCTCTTCCCCAAACAGTTTAAGGCCCTTAAAGGCCGCTGAGGCCAATGCTGCCCTGGTAGGAGTATCCACCTGCCAGTGCTTTAGCCAGACTGATCTCCTGGCCAGCGTGAGGGCCCCAATCGCACGGGCGGAAAAAATCATGGCGTCCTGTGCCGCGTCGGCTATGAAGAAGAAGGTACGCAGGAATCTAAGCAGAGACTTGTGCAGCACGTTTGGATCGAGCTCCTGGACCTCCATGAGCTCTTGCAGCCACACTATCGCCGCTCTGGAAAAAAGCGATATTGCCAGCGTGGATCTGACCCCGCATGCCGCGGAGTCGTGGGCCTTCTTGATGGCTGCGTCGGTTCTTTTTTCGTCTGGGTCCCGGAGAGAGCCCTCTCCTTCCTTAGGAGCCAGACAATTGGAGACGAGGGACGCGACAGGATTGTCGACCACTGGGGGCTTTAGGAGGTCCAGAAAGCGTTGAGTGGTGTTGTAATATTTCTGAGCCACAGTGGTGCCCCGCCTTCCCATTGAGGGTTTTTCCCATTCGTCAGTTACCAGGGACCAGAAGGCCTCTGGGAAGGGAAGCTCCGGCTTCTTTGGGCGTGAGGTGCGCATCACTGCAGCGACCTTCTCGTTGGACGACGATGTCGATGGAGCTTGGTCTGTGTCTGTAGGAGTAATTTCTAGTGTTGCCATCACCCTAGTAAGGAGGGGAACATACCACTCTCCTTGGAAAAGGCGATCCGATTGGTCCTGGTCTGCAAACTCGGAATCAGAGATTTCTCCTTCTTCCTTGTCGGTTAGGATTACATCGTCGTGGGTCCCAGACGCCCTGACGACGTCGGTGAGGGCGCGCTCCTCATCCGAGGGAGGTAGGGACTCTGCAGAAGAGTGGGTGGAGGGAGGATCCTTCCTCTTCTTGGCCAGGACATCTGTGCCTCTTAATGGGTCCCTAGGGCCCTTGGACGCGGACTTAGCTTTTGCCTTGCCCGGTCCTGCTGGCTGCTGGGACTGCGCGTTGTTCGCCTGGTCCTTAGGGGGAACCCCCGAGGTTGAGGCGCTCGTGCCAGGCTCTTCTGACGAATCCTCGTCTGAGAGCAATGCCTTTGAGAGTAGCTGTAGGGCTGCCTTAATGGCGCCCTTACGCTTTCTACGACCCCCCCGCTGTGTGGGTCTAGCTCCCCTGGCCTTGGGTGGGTGAGCGGCCAACCCCTCGATGTCGGACTCTTCCCCGCTAGAGTGATCGTAAAACACTGGGATGCCATGGTGGTTTTGGCTGGTATGGCCCGTGGGTGCCTGGAGAGGCGGGGCCTGAAGGACTGGGGCCTGGTAGGGCTGTGCCTGAAAACCCACCGCCTGCATAGGCTGAGGCTGGACCACTGGTGGGAGGAAAACCTGATTTTGGTTACCCAAGCCCAGGGTCTGGTTCACCGGCCCCTGTGGCGGCAGGGCCTGGTAAACCAACGGTTGCTGCGCCTGGATAGGTACTGCCTGCTGAGGCATTGGTTGGAGCACCAAGGGCAGCTGGTGTTGCTGGGGTGGCACCTGGGCAGGCAAGGTCGGGAGGAGTGGAGGTTGGGAGGCCAGGGCCTGTGGGGGGGGTGCTTGAGGAGTTGGGGCCTGTAAGGCCTGCTCCTCCATGCCCAGGCTTTGTGGTGGTTGGCTCGGTTGGGGTAGGGCCTGGCTGCTTCCTGGAGTGGGGTCAGACAGCGAATGGGGTTCCCCATGCGGTGTGCCCCCCTCCCCCGAGGCAGCTGCGGCGGTTGCTTGGGGCCCGGTGGATGGTGAGGGCTCCGCATGGGAGCGCGAGTCCTCGCTCTCCCCTTCCCCCTCCTGCGCTCCGTTTGGCCTCCAGGGGGGTAGAATACGTGCCGTCCCCAAAAGCAGGGAGGGCACGATGCGTGGGGGAAGGGGCAGTTCGTCCCCGCTCCCCCCAAGGGCCCCTTGTACCTTCCTAGGGGCTCCTGCCCCTGGCCAGTCCTGGCAGCAGGCACCTGGCGCATGCCAAGCACTCCATAGGGCCGAAGGTTCCATCGCGGTCCCGCTGGAGGCATCGGAGGCCAGCTTCTTCCTGGGCTGTGCTGGCCTCTTCCGTGGCTTGGCTGCTGCTTGGCCATCGGAGGCTTTCCCAGTCACGATGGCCTGGTGTGCCTTCCGGGCCGCGTCCCTCTGAGGGACGCCCACATGGGAGCCGGCAGCGGCAGCAATGGTGACCGCGGCTCCCTCAGCAGCGCTCTCCGCGTCCTCGGAGTGGCCGCGGTCGAGAATCGCATCCCCGGCCACTCCGGAGTCCTTCCCCGCCTGCTGGGGAATCTCCTGGGCCTGCATGGCCTCGGAGAAAAGAAAACAGTAAGGAGAGAGGTGGGAGGGGGGAAGAGAGAGAGGAGGAGCAGGCTGGAGCCGGCTGAGCAGCCGCGCGGAGAGAGGAGAGGATTTTTTTTTTTAAAAAAAGGCGGGAAATTCAAAAGGAGAAAGGCAAGGGCTGAAAAGCAGCAATGCCTGGAGAAGGAAAAAGGTAGGTAAAGGAACAAGAAAGTAAAAAGAATAAAGGTGGAGATAGAAATTCCAGACGGAGGAGATTTCTCAGCTACCTACTGGGCGAAGCAGGAAGTTAGAACTGGCCTCGTGGCTCCAGGATGGAGGAGATGAAGACAAAGAAATTTGAATATGAAGAGGCTTAATGTAACTTCCTGCTACACCTGGGCGGTGACTGACGAAACCCAGATGTAAAGGAACCGCATCACCCCTCCCTCAGAGAATAAAGTGCTTAAAAAGAAGCAACTGATACTAGATACTGGTCTAACAATGAACAACTGCCAATAAACTGTTAAAGTTAAAATGTTTACATTCAGTCATTGTAGTTACTGTAAGAGGAACAAGTAATAGTAATAACAGCCAGACTTAAAACATAATATGAATATAGTAGGACCCCCCGTATCCACAGGAAATTGGCTCCAGGCCCCACCATGGAGAACAAAATCTGTGGATAATAAGGAATGCCAATGAAAATAATGGGACTTCTGGTTTAAAATACCATAGAGTTGACTTGGAGGACCTAGAAAATGAGTTGACTTGGAGGACCTAGAAAATGGCTAGAGAAGATGGCCTATTTCAAACCAGCTTTAAATCTTTCCAAACTCCAAAAGTGGTTTGCCCTGCATCATCTGGAAAGGTTATGATTTTGAGTCAGAAGCTTTACTGACATTCAGAACTTATCATGTAGTTCTCCACATCCTCACCTTAATTTCAGTCCCATTAAAAGGTATCTTGGGCTTCATATCATCTAATAGACTCACTCAAGATGCATTCAAAATCTTCTGTGGCTTTGAGAAGTAGAAAACATTTTAAGCTGAAAAAGAAGAGATTCTTGCTATCTCAGATTTACAGGGTACATGCGGCTATAGATGTATGCCATGCTCAGTGCTGAGCCATAGTTATGAGCAATTCTAATGTGTTACTGGAAATGAATGACAAGGTGTTGACTAGATTTTGATTTGTCTTTGCAGTTGGATTGAGTGTATAGGATTATATAGAGAACATGGAAGTAATAAGATGAATAGTGGACTGTTTTTCAGTCAGCCAACGTGAAATGGAACAAGATGGCTTTTCAGGGTCTTATGGGAAATATGAGACCAAGAGTTTGTAAAATACTCCCCCTCTCCCTCTCTAATGGACTTCTGTTCTACAATACACCTGCGTGGAATTTTTCCACAAAAGAACTTCTGCTGAAGTGACAGTTAAAATTCATTTTCTCACTCTTTTTTAAAAGCTGGTTTGGGGATAGATATCTTACCACACCTCATTCTCTAATCAGAAGGTAGAGTGCAGAGTGACATTGTGCAGAGATTTTTTAAAAAGCCTTTTAGAGAGCTGGTTTCTGCTTTCATTATCTTAAAATACCCCATTAAATGGCAAGAGAAATCTAGTTTCTGTCCACCTTTCTCTGTTGCAAGGAAATGGAAATAATGATCTCTTTCTTGCTTCTCAGCATGTAAACCAAGTAAATGTTGGACCCTGGCAACATTAGAGCTAAGACAAGGGAGGAGGCAATGTGACTTTTGGATTACTGGGCAAATTCTGGTGGACCACCTAGCTCCTGAGGGACTACCAAACTCCTGTTGATTTTTTTTCTTGGAGGACATGGCCTGTGATCTGATCCATCAAGATACTGTTTACATTCTTAGGCAAGAATTATTATGCAAGGTCACATGAAACTAATTTGTTCAGCCTTCACTGTTAGGAGAACCTGAGTGTGCACTGTTACTTTGTAAATGTGGAAAACATGTAGTACAGGATTTTGACTTTTTAAAAGTACAGTTGTCCCTCCATATTCACAGATTTCGTACCCACGGATTTAAGTATTCACAGCTTGAAAACGTTCTTTAAAAAATTATAATCCCAAAAGCAAATCTTAATTTTGCCATCTTCTATTCAAAGTCAAAAGAGAAGAGAAGGAGGAGCAGAATTCCACTAGAACAGATCATTAAATAGTCTTTAAGCACTTAGAAATGAATGCTGTGATCACTAAAAGTCAACATGGGTTTCTCTGAAAACAAGTAATGCCAGACTAATCTTATCTCTTTTTTTTTATATAGAATTACAAACTTGGTAGATGAAGGGAATGCTGTGGATGTAGTGTATCTTGATTTCAGTAAGGCCTTTGACAAGTTCCCTCATATAGTTGCAAAAAAGTTAATAGCATGTGGCCTAGACAATGCGACTATTAGGTGGATTTGTAATTAGCTGACTGACTGAACCCAAAGGGTAGTCACCAATGGCTCCTCTTCCTCCTAGAGAGAAGTGACTAGTGGCGTGCCACAGGGGGTCTGTCTGAGGGAAGTAATAGTGCCACTCTATTTTGCTTTAGTCAGACCTCACCTGGAATACTGTGTCCAGTTCTGGACACAATTCAAGAAGGATATGGACAAGCTGGAACGTGTCCAGAGGGTGACCAAAATGATAAAAGGTCTGGAAGCCTTGTCCTACGAGGGGCAGCTTAGGGAGCTGGGTATGTTTAGCCTGGAAAAGAGAAGGTTAAAAGGTGACATTATAGCCATGTTTAAATATTTTAAGGGGCGTCATACTGAGGATGGAGTAAGCTTGTTTTCTGCTGCTCCAGAGACTAGGACACAGAGCAATGAGCTCAAAGTACAGGAAAAGAGATTCCATCCAAACATTAGGAAGAACGTCCTGACAGGAAGAGCTGTTCAACAGTGGAATGCATTGCCTCAGAGTGTGGCAACTTCTTCCACCCACAGACAGTCTCCTGGCTTTTTTCATAAGACAGGAAGGCAAGGGTCTAATACTCATGGGTGGCTCTCACCTCTCCAAGAATCTTATCCACATCTTCAAACTGGTCTTAATGTTTTTAATTTAAAATGTAGATAGTAGCCTATTTTACATTTTCCCGACTACAATAATTATAAGAGCGGGAAAAAGAAGACAAAGCATTGTTTTTTCACTATGTTATTAGGAACCCATGTCTCAAAGAACTAAATAAGTTGCTGCCATAGCTGTTCTCCATGAGATGGGTATGTAGTAGGGAGAATTTTTAAAACACTTTTCACTCAGGCAATGTGTTGACAGGATCTTATCATCAAGTGAGTCATCAATATTATTTCCACATAAGCATTTACTTTTCAATCTGATGATCAATCAGTTTCAAAACGGATGGGAAAATCTTGATAACTACTCCATCTACAACTGTATTCAGTAGGCTTACATCCAAGTTAAATCCAAGTTCTCTTAATTAACACAGTTGCTGATGATGGTATTAAGTATTAACAGACACATTATAATAAGTCTGGGGTCTGAAGTATTTATGTGGCAGTATATTAAAAAAAATTGCACTAAGCACATAAAAGAGACAAAATGGAAGAGGTGAAAAAGCTCTTATGAATATATGAAACTGTCTTTAACTGTCAGATCACCAGACCATCTGGCTTAGCACTGTCTATTTTGACAGACAATACTCAAGAGCTCAACCAGGTCTCTCCTAGCTCTGCTGCACTAGAGTCTTTAAATGAAGGTGTCAGAGACGAGTTCTTAGTAGTGCATTTCAGACTTCAGCTCAGTTAATATCATGAGACATGGAAAAGTTCTTCTACAGAGTTTATTAGATCTGTTAGTGCTATGTCATCTGTAGACAGTGCTGATTTATTTTCCCTATTTCTGACAGCCATACTTTTAATTATCCTGTTTGTTCTTATTTGTTGTTAACATTTTGACACATATAACAAAAAACATGGGGGACAAGGGGCAACCTTACTAAGTTTCTATTACTGTATTGTTTTGATGGGCTATTTATTACTCATGGTAATCAAACAGGATGAAAAGGAACATTGGTCTTGCCTGTGATACGTTCTTTTCCAGTGTAGAGGCGAAGAGCATCCGTATGCTTGGGTTGTCCCTCCCACTTGCTCCTAGTAGGCAGGTAACAGAGTACTTTTGAACTGCCCACTGGTGAGGTCATATAGGAGGGATGATCCGCAGCTGGCCAGTCCATATTACAGTCTCGTGACGCAGTACCCTTCCGTGCTCGGCCGTATGTCCATGAATCTGCAAGATCCCGAAGACTGTCTTGTGTAGTCTTACTTATCCATTTCTCTTCCCTCGTCAGCTCGCCCTCGGGTGGGCCGGATGCTCTTTGCCTCTACACTGGAAAAGAACGTATCACAGGCAAGACCAATGTTCCTTTTCCCAGTGGAGAGGGCTCCAGAGCATACGTATGCTTGGGATATATCAAAGCTCCAACCATGGGTGGGTGTGGCGAGCTCTGTCTCTGATCATACTTGAAAAACTTGTTGCGACCCTCTTCTACCGAATGCTGTTTTGGCAGACTGCATCTTGTCCAGCCTGTAGTGCCACACAAAGGTAGAAGTAGACTTCCACGTTGCCGTCTCGCAAATTTCTTCCAGCGGTGCATCCCTCTCCCAGGCCGCTGATGCAGCTGCACTTCTTGTGGAATGGGCCATGATTCCCTCTGGGATTGGCTGATTCAGAGACTCATAGCAGGTTATGACGCAGCTTCTGATCCATCACCCCGATGTTGGTGGGGAGACAAACAACGTTTCTGAGACCCTAAAGGGGCTTGTTCTCTTATGTATACACGACGTGCTCTACACACATCCAAGTATGCCTGATTCTTTCCAACTCCCTTGTAGGGTGTGGGCAGAAGGACGGCAGAACCACTTTTGCCTGAGGGCCACCGAATCTGGTTGGAAGATACAAGGGTCTCTTCTAACTAGAGCGCTGCTAGTTCCTAAATCCTCTGCACTGAAGTAATTGCTACTAGGAAGAGAGCTTTCCATGTCAGATGTTTCAAAGGTTCCCCCTTTAGAGGCTCGAATGGACGCACCGTAAGGGCCTTCAGGACTGTATGAAGATCCCAGGATGGAAACCTGTATACTGTTGGTGGTGCCAAATTGGTGAGTTCCTTGACAAATTGACGTAGATGCGGATGAGCGGAGCCTAAAGGCGCCTTTTCTGGCGGTAAGAACGATGTAATTGTTGCCACTTGCTGTTTTATGGTGTTAGGGCGGAGTCCCGCCTCCACCCCGTCCTGCAGGAAGTCCAGAAGTGTGTCTACACATCGCCGAAAACCTCGGGGGTATGCTCATAAATTCTTTGTGTGGACCCCCTCCTGGAAGCTATGATCGTTCTGACCACCGTGTGGGAATAACCCTTGCTGTTAGCATCTGCCGCTCGATCTCCACGCATGGAGCTGAAGCCAAGCGGGGTCCAGATGGTGTGCTTGGCCCTGGGCCAACAGATCGGTTCGTATTGGAATCCTGAGTGATGCTACCCTCATGTCCCGGATGCCCGAGAACCAGGCTCTTTCTGGCCATTCTGGAGCGATCAGGATGACCTCCATTTCCTCTGCTCGTATCTCGCTGAACATCTTGGGAGACGACTTGACTGGAGGGAAGGAATGCATATAGCAGTGTTCGTGGCCAGGGGCCAGTCAGGGCGTCAGTGTCCTCTGCCACCTCTGTTCGACAGCGTGAGATGAATCGAGGGAGTTTCACATTCACCGGTGGTGCAAACAGGTCTATTTCCCATTGTCCCAGCACCTGGGAGATGCTGTCGAACACCTCTTGACGTAGGCTCTATTCTCCTTGGTCTATATCTGACCTGCTGAGCTAGTCTGCTTTCAGATTGAGTTCTCCCTGATGAAGCTCCGCCAAAATCGATATTAGGTTCTCCTCCGCCCAACTGACCAGTCGGTTGACTCCATCGTGAGGGCCTGCAATTTGGTTTTGCCCTGGCGATTTATGTGCGCTTTCGTCGTGACGTTGACTGCACAGATTAACACCGACTTATCCTTGACCAAAGTCCTGAAAGACCAAGAGGACCAGTCTGACCGCTCTGAGCTCCAGCCAGTTGATGCTGTGGGCTGCTTCCCTCTCTGACCACTTGCCCTGGGCTAGGTGAGTTCTTCAGTGAGCTCCCCACCCCCACAGGCTGGCATCCGTCATGATCCACACCTTGTACTGCTGCCACAGGTGACGTCCCTAAGGCCGGTGGGAAAAAAAAACCCACCACTGAATGGATGGCACTACCTCCTGAGGCAATCTCACCATGCAGTGTTTCTTGTGTGCAATCTCCTCCTGGAAGGGAAGCAGAAACACATTGCAGTGTTCTAGCATGAAATCTCGCCCATAGAAAGCACCCTATTGCTGCTATCAGCTGCCCCTTGTGGCGAGTCAGCAGCATGATGTCCACCCTGGTGGACGAGAGCACTTTCTGCACTGCTTTCTGAATCAAGTTGATCTGCTCTGGGGTGGGTCGAACCTGACCCCCTCGTTGAGTCCACTAGTGCCCCTAGATGATGGATTTGCTGGAAAGGAGTTCACATGCTCTTGTCGAAGTTGACCTGAAAACCGTGGCTATGCGGGGATTCCAGGATCTGGCTGACCTCCTTCTCTGCCTTTGTCTTGGATGAAGAACAGACTAATAGATCATCTAAGCATGGACAGACATGAATCCCTAAACACCGCCATCATGTTGCCAGGGCCATCATGATCTTCATGAATACCCTGGGTGTCGAAGATGACCTCCTCACCCTACTGCACCACATTCCCAGCATCCTATGCAGACCAATCACCATCCTCCTCACTGCTGAGGAGTCTGGCTGAGGTAGAAAGTTGGCTGAAGTGGGTGAGGGGTCTGATAGCGGCGCTGCCTGCTGTGGAGGGTTGGCTGGAGCAGTTTGCGTACACGCTGCTGGGGCCAGGAACCTGCTCACGCTCCCCCGTGCCGCCTGCAGCCCAAGTCTGGGTCCGGGGTCTCTTTGTCTTCCCCTTACTGGCTCCTCCGCCCTTGCCACCTCTGTGGGGCACCCGCGTTGGCTTGGTGGCCGGCATGGGACCTATGGATGGATGAGGGTGAAGGGATGGGACAGCAGGCAGCGCCGCCCGGGGCCCCCTCCTGGGTCAACTCGCCGATTCCCCTCAGGCTAGGCTGGATCCAACTCACAGCCAGCCAGTTCACTGTCTCCCTGGCCACCAGACTCCTTACCCGCTCTGGGCGTGGATCTGAAAACTCACTCCCCGAAGTCCCAGTCCCCGGGGCCTGAGCCCCACTCATGGACTCCACCATCAGCCACAGCGGGTTGCTGGTTCCTCCATTATGGTTGTCAGGGAGTGGGGGTGGCCAGGGTTGCCTGTGCCGCGGAGCATGCCCTGTTTATGGGGGGGGGTCCGTGCCTCCTCCTCCCAGGGAGGACGCTCGGCTGATTCCTCTTCCTGTCCGTTTTTACACCCTTCCGGGTGGAGCAGAATCAGGGTGCAACCAGCGGCGGCTGAGTCAGGAGGCTTCTCCCCCTTTTCCAACCTCTGCTTACCACTGCCACTCAGCGAAGTTCCTTTCTTGTCGCTGCTCTGGGCAGCGGGTGCCTTCGTTCCAGCCTCCTTCCTCAGAGGAAGCTCTGCTTCCGTAGCTGTGCTACTGCTCTGTCTATCGCTAGCTATCACTGCAGTCAATAATAGCATCTATTTCCTCTGGAGTACTCATCCTCCCGACTCCCTGCGTGGCCACAAGGTAAATAAAAGTAAGTTTGAAAATTAAAAAGTTTTTTTTTTAATAGGTCCAAGATGGCCCCGGTCACGTGGAGGAGGGAGTAATAGAGGACAAAGGAAAAGAAACGTCCTACCAGGAGCGAAGGCAGGAAACAGACTGGCCAGCCGTGGGTCATCCCTCCTAGATGACCTCACCGGTGGGAAGTTCAAAAGTACTCTGTTACCTGCCTACTAGGAGCAAGTGGAAGGGACAACCCAAGCATACGGATGCTCTGGAGCCGTCTCCACCGGGAAATAACTGAACAATTGGAATAAATAACTGAACGGCATTTTATTCCTATATCAGAAGTGAGAAATGTGTGACCCTACAGATGTTATTAAATGGAAACTCCCAACAGTTCTAGCTATCATACCCAACGATGAAGAGGTCTAGGAGCTGCAGCCCAACAACATCTGGAAGGCTTTATTATTCTCACCACTGCTTGACTCAGCACAGCATTCATATTACGCCATGCCAGCATATCAAATGCTTTCTGCACATGCAAACCATAAACCAACATCCTTTTTGCTTTATTTTCCTTTTTGCTTTGTTTAACAATCTGTACATAAAGCTTCTAAACATTGTCTGCTAGCTTTTTTTCTGACTCCCAATTATTTAATGTGATAAAACTATACTTAGCTTTATTTCTAGTAGGCTAGAAAATGGCCATGGTTTAATTAGCCACATTTAGTAAAGAAGTTTACACAATTCAATCTTCACTCAATTTCTACCTGATTTTGGAATCCAGATCACTGCAGCTTCTTTAAAGATTTCTAATATTTTTCCTTACAGAATGTATTACCCATATTGGATATTTATTTAATGATCATATTTCTCTCTCATGCCAATCCTGAAAGTAGCTCAAGGTAGCATACATAGTTCTCACACACTCCCTTTCCATACATCAAATAACCATGTAAATTAAGCTAAAAGCCAATGACTGCCCAAGGCCATCAAGTAAACTTCAAGGCTTATTAGGGATTTGAACTCATCAACCATCAGTTGTAAGTCCATTGAGTTTCCAGGAAAGAAAGAAACAGTTGTAGTCAGTGGTCACAAATATATCGGTCCTTAGCCCATGGGTGGGCAGGAAATCACCAGTCCCTCAAATGAGATAGCATGAGAAGCACTGGAGTACACTACATAATTTTTTTTCTCTTGACTTTCATCTTCACAAGGCTCATCGTGAGTTAAATGTCCAGAAATGGTCTTTCCATTACTTTGAGACTTAACATATTTTGCTTGGATTTTTCTCCTTCTTCCTTTTAGTACTAAAATGCAGTTATAACTAACAGAACATAAACAAAACTTCAGAAATTGGATGAGAGCTCCAGAAAGGTCAGCTGCAAGTATGGAAAAATGCCCCCGAGCTAGCAAGAGTCTGTGAATGCACCAGAGAAAATACTGGAAGAAGGAAGAGAGAGTGAGAACAGAAGACAAAGAGAGATTTGTCCACAGAACTTTTTATACCAAATGATATAATTTAGGCAAAGTTAGTCTCAGACAAAAAAAAAATTAAGACTATTTAGAAAAATAAGAACATTCTTTCTCACACAGCTGTGAACAAGCAGTTCTCAAAACAGTATTTTTCTGTGAAATTAATAATTAAGAGACTATCTCGCCCACTTTTTTGTCTACACAAGTTTATTGCATCTTTCACTTCTTCAACACATGGCTGCAAGAATAGTGAGTCTGGCAGGCAACAGAGGCTAAACCTTATCAGGATGAATAAAAACAGTAAAGCCAGAAGTGTCTAACCTTGTTATTCACATCCCAGTAGAATGCTTCTGGCACACTATACACATTAATGCACTCGGCACACTACAGAACAGAGGCACACTGAGAGCACATGCCAGTTTCCAAGGCAGTGTCTGGGAGAAAGTGCAGCAAATATGGTGAAATAAAAACTTCTAATGGATTAACAGCATGTTGGGCTTATCCTTAATAAAATTACTTCTTAACATGCTAAGTTTATACTGACTTTGATCTATGTCAAATTAAACCACCTCGACAACACATTTATGTAAAGTTGTTGCTTCAACCTTCCTATAATTTGAGGTAAAATTGCTGACTATGTTGAAGCCACAACTTTCTCAGAGAACTACCTAATACATTAAGAATGCAAATAATAAGTTAACACTTAATGGAGTGTTTGTTTTATTGTTCCAGTTGTTGCTGCCATTTTAATTATGTGATTTAGTTTGTATAATATTTTATAGGCTTTAGAAAATGTGACTGTTACTGTTAAGGATCTATTGATTGTAAAACAACTTGGGACCTTAATAAGAGTAATGTGAAATACAAGTTTTAAAAAATCATGTATTCGGTCCTACCAGGAATGGTTTGTCACATAAGATTGAAGATGGTCTAATGTATCAATGGAATCAAATTTCAGCAGTACTTATTGAATATCATAGTAATTCAATTCTACTGGATACACCCATAATGTCATATTGAAGCTTTGAATAACAGTGGCTAATTTCTTTATTTAAAAGGAACATCAGAAGGCTCCAGAAACATCACAGTTCAATTCAACATGTCATGTAGTTTCTTTTCCTTCAGTAAGTGACAGTTGGATCAAACTGGTAGAGAAATATCATTTCAAGTCAAGCAGCTGTATACAGGGTCTTTCCTATGCAGTCATAAAAATGCCACTGAGTACAGTGCAACCAGGTAGAAGCTGCAAAGTGCCTACTTTGTATTTATGCATTCAGCATCCAGTTCTCCACCCCACTTTAAAACTTAATAGTTATAGTTTAGTTTGAGTCTCCAAAGGCCAGGCAAAAATTGAAAACAGATTTCAACTATAGCACAGCTTGAATTTCATAAATTCCATCAACTTTCTCAGCATTTCCTGAAAATTAAAGGGGGGTGCATGACACAAAGGAAAAAGAAATAGCAACTAACGTGGCAATCCCACTGCACTTTTGTTCTGCTTCTGCAAACAAATACAATTAAACAACAACTAACACTTTCTCAAAATGGACCAACAGAATTTTACTGGAGTAAAAAAAAATAAAAAAGAACATTCACGCTGAGAGTCCAAACCAAGTCTTAAAGGGGACAGAGGGATGACAAACTGTAAAGTACCTGGAAAATCCCACTTCCTGGTAAGGTTATGTTCCAGTTCATATTATGCAGCCCTTCCTCCAGAACACATTTCAGTAAATCGAGGGGAAATGCATTTGCTACTCTTCCTCTCTATGGTTTTTACATATCAAGTAGGAATAGAAAGGGGCTGTACATTTTAGCATGCTGTTGTTGTACCACATCATCTCTTCAATATCTGATAAGATGCTGTAAGAGAACATTAAAAATATTCCAAGGAGAATATTCCACTATTGTTCTATTAATAGAATAGAACTAGGCTCTGAAACACAATTGGAACTCCCAAGCTCACCTCTTAACTCTGCTATGAACCATAAGTGGCCTTGCAGAGAAAACAGATATAAACAGCACAGAAGAAAAACATGAATTTGTCTTATTTGATATTAATTCCCAGATCTGGCAGGATGAAACAGGCAGAGGTCAGTCTTTTGGTACAGAGTATGTCCCCCCACAAGCAACTATATTTTGCCAATTAACTATGCTGTTTGCTAAAGAATGATGCACAGACCCACTGGTTTTCTAACTAGCTCATTATGAACTATAATCTCTAGTTTCTCACAGAGGACTACTACAACACAGAGAAATACAGGCAAGTGAATTTTATCTCTCTATCTCTCACATGGTTTCTCTCCTCCCTCCATTACCTTTTCCTGGAATCTGATGAATAGGAGCAATAGGTTTGGGTGTCATCAGCATACTGCTTATTTGCTGTGCCCCCACCCCCAATTTTCCAAATGGTGCAACTAACAGCAATAGTGGGGTTAACTCAAGTCTCTTTTTTTAATTTTCTTTATTTTATTGTTATTCTTATTAATCAATTATACAATCTTTACAAAATTTGTACATATAAGCATACTTACGTATCTACAAATAAGGTTGTATCTTGTCTTGAAATTAAACAAACCATTCTAATTTTGTGACTTCCTATTTTGACTCAATTGAGGTGAATATTTCTTTTATTTTTCACTTTCTCTGACCTCTGCTAACGTGAAGTTTTACCAAACAAGGCTGTACAATTACAAAGTATTTTCATAATTGTTTCTCATTTTCTGTTTGTCCTGTGTTAACTCAAGTTTCAAAACAAAAATGTTGCAGCTGTAAGAACACAGGAAGATGCCTTTTATAGAATCAGGTCACTGGTCCAGTACTGTCAACTCTGACTGGCAGTAATGGCTCTCCAGGGTCCTGATCCCTACTTAAGAGATCCTTGGAAATTCCTTGGCAGTCTCCCATCCACATACTAAAAAGGCCCAACCCTGCTTATGTTTCACAATCAGATGAGGCTGGTTGTGTTCAAGGAGGTATGACATGCAAGTGCTTTATAATAATTCCTTCAGTACACAGAATGTGTAGTTAAACAATGTACCTAACACCTATTACCTGGAAATAGCCTGGATCCAGACTTAGTCATAATTTGAGCAGATGAACTGAAATAAATATAAACATTAAAAATTATGACACATATTCTGTAAGAGCAAATAAATAATTGCTACAGCATAAGAAATAGGCATTTAATCTCCAAAATGATATACAGTAGATATGTTGGACACGGGTTGGTAACCAAAACAAGAAAAGCACTGATTTTTATGAGTCACTTCTCCTCCAGTTCTATCTACTAGCTGAAACAAAATCTAAAAAGCGTAAATCCATAAGCCACTATGTTTCTACACATTTTTAAAAGTGTAACTTAGAAATACAGGTCAACCCCCATATCTACAGATTCATTATCCATGGTTTCATTTATCCATGTCCAAAAAAATATGTTCTTTCTAAGCATTTCTAGGTCCCCCAATGTGATTCTATGGTCAACTTCTGGTGTTTGTCTCACTGAAAATAATAAGGTTCCTTATTATGAACGTATCCCCTGCAGATATGGGGGTTGACCTGTATTCCCATTCCGTACCTAGATTCAATGTACTTGCACAACGGAGAACAGAATTTGACAGCTGTAGATGGACCTTCCTGTAAAGTTATATTCTCTAAGCTCAAAAAACAAGGAGTTTTTACAACAAAAAGGCCAAGTTGCATTGACAAGACACAAAGAATAAGCATGTCGCCTAACTGCTTGATTGAGTTATATGGCATCACATATCTGGACACTGTGGGTACACAATTACAGGTTGAGAAATCTGAAATATGAGGTCTGTCTATTAAATAACGAGACTGTGTTTCTACCTTTCAGACAAATCAGGGAGAAATGATTGTGAATGCTTGAGTGGTGACCTTGAACATGTCTAACCTGCATGACAAATATCAACACTCTCAGCTGTTCAGTTAATTGTCAGTTGTTGTTTAAAGCAGCTGTGTTGTCTATTGTGTGCCAGAAAAATGCTAAGTTTAAAAGTTGAGCAGCATGACATTCTGCAGCAACTTAAGTTGAGCACCGTGACATTCTGCAGCGGACCCCAAACCTTTTTCAAAAAATCATCACTTGTGATGAAACCTGGATCTTCCAGTATGATCCTGAGGCAAAATGTCAGTCAATGCACTGGAAAACACAATCATCACCAAGAATGCAAAAAGCATGTCAAACCAAGTCCACAATCAAAGTCATGCTCATTGGTGTGGGGGGGTTTTGACATCAAGGGCATAATTTTGGCAGATTGCCACATTGGTTACTTACCACGAAGGTGCATTCTTGAGGGAAAGGGGTGATACAGGTCCTTCATCTGTGGGTTTCATCAGTCACCGCCCAGGTATAGCAGGAAGTTATATCAGGTCTGTTGATATTCAAATTTCTTTGTCCTTATCTCCTCCATCCTGAGACCACGAGGCCAGTTCACTGACTAGCAAAGCCCTGTAAGGTCTAAAGGAAATCGAGTAAAATTGGAACAGACAACCCCCAAATTGAAAAACCCCACCTCTAAGATATAGTTCCGTGTGCAGTCACTGAGTGGGGGAAGGACCCGTATCACCCCTTTCCCTCAAGAATGCACCTTCACGGTAAGTAACCAATGTGGCATTCCCTGAGGGAGGGGTGATACGGGTCCTTCATCTGTGGGACATGCCCAAGCTTGGTTAACTAGGGTGGGAGTGACTGCAAAGGTGGGGACGCTAGTCCTTGAGCACTTCTTGGAGTACTCTCCGTCCGAAGGAAGCCTCAGTGGAGTGAAACTTGTCCACTTTATAGTGCCTGACAAAGGTGGACGGTGTGCTCCAGGTTGCTGCCCTGCAGATTTCTGCTAGGGAGGCATTAGTTGAGAAGACGGCGGACGTTGCCGCCGATCTAGTCAAATGCGCTGAGACTCCCAAAGGTCTGGGGAGTTTCGCAGCGTTGTAGGCCGCGAAAATGCAAGCCTTGATCCAGGTGGCAATGGTTTTTTGTGACGCCCTGGTCCCTAGGGATGACTGGGAGAAGGAAACAAACAGGGCATCACAACGTCGGATGGGGGCCGTCTGACTTATGTAGATTTTCAGGGCCCTCCTAACGTCCAGCTTGTGCCAGAGCTTTTCCTTCAGATGTGAAGGGTTGGGATAGAAGGAGGGCAGAGTCATAGGTTGTGAAACGTGGAACTCGGAGATGACCTTCGATCTGAATGAAGGGTCAGGGTGAAGAGTTACCACTTCCTCACTGAAGGAGCAGAGGTGTTCTCTTACCGACAGAGCGGCTATCTCCAAAACTCTTTGCACTGAGGTGATGGAAACTAGAAAGGCGACCTTTATGGTGAAAGTCCGGAGCGGAACTCTGTGCAGAGGCTCAAATGGGTGTTTCATAAGTGTCTGAGGACTAGTGAAAGGTTCCACTAAGGGAACCTATGACGAACTGGAGGTGATATGATGGAGGCACCCCTCAGGAAATGTCTGGTGTGAGGGTGCAAGGACAGGTGGGTCCCGTCTGGCGCTGAGAGAAAGGCAGACAGTGCAGCCACCTGCCTTTTTAGTGTGTTTGGGCAAAGGCCTGCTTCAAGGCCTTTCTGTAGGAAAGCAAGCACATCCTTTACTGAGGCTTCCTCAACAGCCAAGTGCCGGGAGACGGACCATCTCTTGAAGGCTCTCCATGTGGCTTCATAAATCCTCATGGTGGACACACATCTTGATGAGAGAAGGGTACTGATAACTTACTCATCATAGCCATGGTCTCTCAAGGCTTGCCATTAAATCTCCAAGCTGTCAGCTGAAGCCAGCTAGGATCTAGGTGAAGGATCGGTCCTTGGTGAAGTAGGTCGGTCCTCTGAGGTAGACGCCATGGGTAGACTGTCAGATCCATCAGGTCGGAGAACCAGGGTCATCTCGGCCGGTAAGGTGCTACCATTACCGCTTGTGCCCTCTCCTGGCGAATCTTTCGGAAGACCTTCCCTATGAGAGGAAGTGGGGGGAACAGGTACAGGAGGCCTGCTGGCCAAGGGGATAGCAGGGCGTCTGTCCCCTCGGCGTTGTGGTGATGAAGTCTGGAGAAGAACCTGTCCAGTTTGGCATTCAACCATGTTGCGAACATGTCCACGTCCATTGGGCCGAACTTGGCTTGTAACTGGTAAAATACCTCATCGTTCAGCTCCCATTCCCCCGGGAGAACTGAGAACCTGCTCAGGTAATCTGCTTGTTGGTTGAGGTCCCCCTGTAGGTATTCCGTGGTTAGGGATAGCACCATCCTCTCTGCCCAGAGGAATATGAGGTCCGCTTCCTGCTGTAAGGACCTGGACTCGACCCTCGCTGTTTCGCTATGTACGAACGAGCGGTGGTGTTGTCCGTCATTACCGTGACGTGGTGTCCCTTCAGAAAGGGGATGAAGTGTTGGAGGGCTAGGCGTGCTGCCCGAAGTTCCAGCCAGTTGATGCTGTGTACTTTCTCCTGTGGATTCCAGAGCCCTTGCGTCACTTGTCCCTGGCAATGCGCTCCCCATCCCCATAGGCTCACATCCGAGGTAACCAAAATCGGCTGTGATATTGTGAATGGGGAGCCCTTGCTTGTTGAGTTCGTCTGCATCCACCAAGCCAAGGAATCCTTCACATGCTGTGGTAGAAGAAGTGGTGATTTCCGCATCGCGATCTCCTTCTGATAGGGCATTAGGAAGTTCTGTACAGGTCTGGAGTGGAATCGAAGCCTGGCTAGCAGGGACAGTGGAACCTTCCTTAATGACTGGACTGTACATGCCTCCCGCCGGAGGACCTCCTGTTGTTCCTATGACAGGGTGACCCTAGAGTGTAGGGTGTCTATTTTCACACCCAAGTGGACGATAGAACGTGCAGGGGACAGGCTGCTCTTCTTGAAATTCACCAAGAAGCCGTGAGACTGTAGGTAACAAATTGTGACCTGTAGGTCTCTCTCTGCCTTCTCCAGAGAGGAGGATCTGAGGAGAATATCGTCCAGATAGGGGTATAGATGTATCCAGTGGAGCCTCAGGTTGGCAATCAGAATGACCAGTACCTTGGTGAACACCCTGGGTGCTAAGGCCAGGCCAAATGGAAGGGCTCTGAACTGGAAATGCTGTTCTCCAAAGGCAAAGTGAATATATTGCCTGCTGTTCTCGTGGATCATAATGTGCATGTATGCATCCGAGAGGTCGAGCGAGGCTAGGAAGTCTTTCGGTTGTAGAGCCTCCCTGATGGACGTTAGAGTCTCCATCCGGAACTTTTTGTAGGTGACACATCTGTTGGTATATTTTAGGTCCAGTATAGACCTTAGGCTGCCGTCTTTCTTTGGCACTGTAAAGAAGAAAGAGTACACCCCTGAGAAGTGCTGAGAGGTTGGTACTTCTTCTATGGCATCGATGTCCCTTAAGTGGGCTATTACTTCTGTGAGGTCCCTTGCTTTCTTTGTGTCCTTGGGGACCGGAGTGGGGAGGAATCTGCCCTTTGGTCTTGTGTCAAACTCGATGTGGTAACCGTGGGAGATCGTTGAGATTACCCACCTGTCCTTCGTCGAGTTTGACCAAGTTGCAAAGAACAGACTGAGTCGGCCGCCCACTGGGGGCGACCCTGAGTCAGGATTGTTGACGGGGTCCTCTCCGTTATTGGTGGTCGGCTCCCTTTCTGTTGGCATTTGATTGTGAGCTTGTCTGATGACGTAGTTCAGCTTGACCCATGCTAGACGAAAAGAATTGTATTTCCGCTGTTTCCCGGATCCCTTGAAGGAACGAAAGGGGCGGGAGGCTTGAAAGGGGTGCCTGCTGCTCTTCTTGTCTGACTTCTTGAGAGTGGAAGGCATTGCCAGCTTTTTATCTTTAGTTTCAATGAGGATTCCCTTCAGGGCTTCTTCCCCAAAGAGTTTGAGACCCTTGAATGCGGAGGAGGCCAGAGCGCCTCTGGTGGGAGCATCCACCTGCCAATACTTTAGCCATATTGATCTTCTGGCTATCGTCAGGGCTCCAATTGCGCGGGCAGAGAAGATCATGGCGTCCTGGGCTGCATCCGCTATGAAGAAGAGGGTACGTAGGAACCTCAAGAGGGTTTTATGCAGTGCGTTCGGGTCAAGCTCCTGGATCTCCATGAGTTCCTGGAGCCAAACAATAGCAGCTCGAAAGAATAAGGATATGGCCAAGGTGGTCCTGACTCCGCAAGCCACAGAGTCATGTGCCTTCTTGATGGCCTCATCGGCCCTTTTTTCATCTGGATCTTGGAGGGAGCCTTCTCCCTCCTTTGGGGCCAGAAGATTGGAGACAAGAGCGGCCACCAGATTGTTGACCACTGGGGGCTTCAGTACATCAGGAAAATGCTGGCTGGTGTTGTAGTATTTCTGGGCCACTGTGGTGCCTCGCCTTCCCAAGGAAGGTTTGCTCCATTTGTCGGTGACCAAGGATCAGAATGCCTCTCGAAAGGGCAACTCTGGTTTCTTTGGACGAGAAGTGCGCATCACTGCTGCTACCTTTTCATTGGTGGAAGACATTGAAGGAGATTGCTCCTGGTCAGAAGGTGAGATTTCCAGGGTGGACATCATCTTGGTGAGGAGGGGGATGTACCACTCTCCTTGGAATAAGCAATCCGAATGCTCCTGGTCTGCCGCCTTGGAGTGGGTGATTTCACCCTCTTCTTTGTTGCTGAGGCTCTCGTCTTCGGGTGATCTGGAGCCCCTGACAGCTTCTATAAGGGCGCGTTCCTCGTCGGAGCTGGCTGGGGACTCCTCAGAGAAGTGGGTGGAAGGGGAGTCCTTCCTCTTCCTGGCAGACGGGTCTGCTCTCGGTGAGACAGTCTTGGTGCCCCTGTTAGAGGACTTGGCCTTTGCCTTTCCCGGTCCTTTGGTTTGGCGCGGTCGTGCATTGTCCGCCTGATCCTTGGGGGGAGGGATTCCTGAGGCCAAGGCACTAGTGCTGGGCTCCTCAGATGAATCCTTGTTTGAAAGTAGCGCACTAGAGAGGAGCTGTAGGGCTGCCTTAATGGCACCCCTGCGTTTCTTACAACGACCCTGCTGGGTAAGTGTATTCCCTCTGGGTTGGGCCACCACCTCAGGGACCCATTCGATCTCAGAATCTTCCCCACTGCATGTATGGAGGGGCAAGGGGATACCCTGATCCATCCTATCTTTGTGATACACAGGGGCCTGGCAGGCATCGGCCGGAGCGGCTGGGGCCTGGTAGGCCGGGATATGGAACCCTGCGGCCTGGGTGACCTGGTTCTGGAGAGCCAGAGGGAGGTAGGCCGGGGTATGAGCAGTTACGTTTGGGGCCTGTGCGAATGAGGCCCGGTGGACCGGGGCCTGAGGGAGCAAGGCCTGGTGGGTCGACGCCTGTTGGGTTGAGGCCTGAGAAGTCAGGGCCTGTGGGAGCACAGTCTGGTGGTCCAGGGCCTGAGGAACTGAGGCCTGAGGAGAGGAGGCCTGGATGATCGGGGCCTGCAAGGCCTGTACCTGGATGCTCAGGCCCTGTGGGATCTGGAGAGGCTGCGCTTGTGCCTGGTGTCCTGGGATCATGGAGGGCAAGGCCTGGGCTGGTTGGGGAGGCGGGAGATTTGAAAAGGGAAGGAGGCAGGCAGGATAACCAGGTAGGTAAGCTGCAAGGAAAGGTATAGGAAAGAATAAGAAAAGGCGAACATATACTACCGGCTGGGGCAAAGCAGGAAGTTAAAACTGGCCTCATGGTCTCAGGATGGAGGAGATAAGGACAAAGAAATTTGAATATCAACAGACCTGATGTAACTTCTTGCTACACCTGGGCGGTGACGGACGAAACCCCATAGATGAAGGACCCGTATCACCTCTCCCTCAGAGAATGGGTTCCAAAAGGCAGAACAGTGAACCAGCATTATTATAAGGAAGTTTTGACAAAGCTGAGAGAAAGAGTCGGTGGGGGGAGGAGGCCAGAACTGTGGGAAAATGGTTTCATTCTTCAAGACAATGTGCCTGCTCACACAGCCCTTTCTATGAAGCAGTTTTTGGCCAATAAACACATTACTACACTTGAACATCCTTCATATTTGCCATTGTGACTTTTTCTTTTCCCTAAAGTGAAATCGGTGCTTAAAGAAACACATTTTGAGTCAACTGATACAGTAAAGAAGAAAATGGCAGATGTGTTGAGACAGCTGACAGAAACTGATCTGCTTCACTGCCTTTGACCAGTGGAAAACAAGACTATGCAGTGTGAGTGTGAACGTGGAGTATATTGAAGGGGACAAGCATTAGGAATTGTAATATATATAAAGACGTGTTATATCAGTCTTGTTATTTGATAGACAGACCTCATACTCCAAAATTGTCCACATGGGTAGCTGAAACAACGACACCTTTGCTTTCTGGTGATTCAATGTACACAAACTTTGTTTCATGCACAAACTTATTTAAAATACTGTGTATAAAGTTAACCTTCAGGCTGTATGTATAAGGTGCATATGTGAGAAATGAATTTCATGTTTAGACTTGGGTCCCATCTGCAAGATATCTCATTATGTATATGCAAATATATAAAAATTTGAACAAATCTGAAATCCAAAACACTTCTGTTCCCAAGCATTTCAGACAAGGGATATCAACTGTATAATGAAATATATAAGTCTCAGGTTTAATTCAGTTGAACAAACTTTATAGGGTCTCTGACAGAAGGAATCTTGGGAGGGCAGCTTCCTGGATAGTACTGGACCAGAAATCCAATGCAACCTACAGTCTCTTTTTCTCCTTTTTCCTTTCCCCTATGCAGTATGAATCATTATGATATAGAAGCATTTACCTCAAGATAGGAAAAGTCACTTTCTTAAGATTCCCCACCCCCACCCCTCAGCTTTATCTATGAGTCATACTCTGAGTCTTCTTACTTAATAGTGAATCATAAACCCTGAGCTAAGGATAAGCAGGAGGCCAGAGGCCAGTGTTTCTTACAATGTTAGCTAGAGGCCAGTGTTTCTGACCGAAACTTTTCAACTGCTCTGTTTTTTTACCAACAAACTAAAAAATCAAAAATCTGTAGGACATAGCAATGCCTATGGTGTCTAATTAGCATCTGGTTCAGCACATCACATCTGTGCTCCTTGGCTAAATCCTTGTGTTGTATCCCTTCATTTCCTACTTTTGGCGACCCTAAGGCAACCCTATCACAGGGTTTTCTTAGCAAGATTTGTTTGGAGGGGGGTTGCCATTGCTTTCCTCAGAGGCTGAGAGAGTATGACTTGCTCAAAACCACCCTGTGGGTTTCTATGGCTGAATGAGGATTCAACCCGGAGTCTCCCGGCGTCCTAATCCAACACTCAAACCACTACATCCTGCCAATGCTCTCATGACTAAATCTGTACAAGAATAAAAAAAAAAAACCCTACCTCCTAAATTTGAGTCCAAATAAAGTAGACTTAGTTGATGTAATGAGAGCATAAATGCACAGGGCTTTGGTCAATTTGTTTGGTAGTATCTCTACTGCAGAAGGTTAAAAATGTAAACAACAATAGCCCATAAGCTGTTTCCATTACTAATGGAATATCTTAGGAGTGACTGTTGTTTGGCACTAGTACCAATGTCACACATTTTTCTAGTAGCAAGCAAAGGAAGTCTTGGCAGATGCTATTTTTAAGCACAAAAGGTATATGACCTATAATCCGCAGAGACTCATATCAAAGAAAAGGGTGATATAACTTGAAGATGTGCAACATCTGTCAGACATTATGCAGATGAAAAGTGAAAATGGACACACAGCTCCACATGCTTCAATTTTTCCACTATCTTAACCCCCTAACAAACAGGGATAGAAGAAATCACAAAGTAAGAATGCTGGAGGATAAAAAATAAAAAATAAACTATGTTTTCAGGATAAATGAAAACAACCAAATGCATACAGTATGTGAATGTGCATACAGAGTGTCCAAGAAAGGACTGTAAGCATACTGGTTCATAATACAAGAGCCTTATACTGTACTAATAAGAATACAAAGGTGATTTCAGAAGCAGAAACCTGGAATCAACAGTCAATGACCAAATCCAAATGTATTTTACATCCAAAACCACATCTTCTGGCAACACACTGACTGAATTTTGCATACATTCATTCTGAGTGAAAAAGAGCTAAGGAAAAGATCACAGGAATCCAAACAAGGGAAAGAAGAGTTGTATAAACAAGCAAACTAACCAAAGACACTGCTGATGTTTGACGTGTACAGCTTCCATATAGCTTGGACCAAAGGGAAAGAGGACTTCATATTATAATATGAAAGGTCAATCCAGAATCACTAAGTCATTAGTTGCTAATGTTATTTTTACAGTAAACATTATGTCAGGGATCAGTATCTTAAGGCCTAGGCCCTAGATGCTTTTAAAGTGCACAATAGCCTCCAATGCCCACAGGCAAATGAAAGCAGTATGTAGCCCCCCCCCCCAAACTGGAGGAACAGAATACAGGGCAGTCATCTTGTGAAGGGTGAACTACAAGCTCAGTGTGTACATACACACACTGAGAACACAGTTCCAGGATTTCCTCTAAACACAGGAACGAAACTTATCTCAAAACAGCAGAATGAATGCAACATAAAACCACTCATGCTGTGCATAAGCTTCAAGGGATCTGAACATCATCTGTTTCCTTCCAGCACAGTTTACTACTTTAACTGATCACTGTACATAGATACTGATGGCAGTATCTAGCTAACCATTACAGTTTAAAAACAAAACAAAACAAATACAGATGACAGCCACACTAATTTAGTAAATACACACACACACACACCAGAATCTGTTAATGTATTTTAGAATTGTTGTGTGCCTTCAAGTCGTTTCCAACTTATAGCAACCCTAAGGCGAACTTGTCACAGGGGTTTTCTTGGCAAGATTTGTTCAGGGGTGTGTGTCTTCACCTTCCTCTGAGGCTGAGAGAGTGTGACTTACCCAACTCACTCAGGAGGTTTCCATGGCCGAGTGGGGATTCAAACCCTGGTCTCCAGAGTCATAGTCTAACACTCAAATCACTACACCACACTGGCTATACTAGAATACAGAGTATTAATACTTTACTACTGCTTTAGTAGGTGCCCAGAATTAATCTTTAGCTTTTAAAAATGCCTGAGAAATTTCATCTTTATGACTACAAAATGCTCAAATGCACACTTACTGTAAACCTTCACATTTTAAAACATCACTATCACCATATTAAACATTTTGCATCATTTCAAGATAATAATAATAATAATAATAATATTTATACCCCGCCCCTCTGTTAAAACAATCGGGGCGGCTTACAAAAATTAAAATACAATACAGACTGCAAGAACCATCTTTCTTAAAGAGGGCAACCCCGTTAACTGTGAGCAACTTAATAAGCCTTTAAGCTCTGTAGCATTCAGTCACAATCACAGGTTAATTGAGGAGAAAGCAGATATTATTAACTCTCCTATTTAGAGATATTTGCTGAGTGTGCCAGCACTGTCAACTGGCTGTTCTGTAAGGCTGTTTTCTACTGTTCAGGCACACTAGGATACAGAGGAGGAACAAAGAAATACTATAGATCCAAAACAGCAAATGGCATCCAACTGTATCCAGGAGGAGTTCACCAGAAACTACACAGAACTGTATCTGAAAAACACAGCTCCAATTTCTTACAAAATCATCTCAACAGCTGAAATATCTCTCTGTAAAGCAAACTCTATTAGAATGTTTATTTCAGAAGCTGTGATGGTCTGTCACTACTCAGATACAGAATCTGAACGCTACTGCACTACCACAAGCACATTCTCTTCATTACCTTAATTTTATCCTCCTTACCTTGATTCATCCTCTCACTCCTTCACCCACGCTCCTGTACAGCTGTCAGTCACAATTACTTTAACAGTGCAGGATACACAGTCTTAAGAAAAGAATGGACAGAAGCCTGAGTTTTCTTGTGCAATCAAATGGCTCATTTGTTCACACACCAATAGCGAAATTACACTGAAATACTGAAATTATTCAGTATTTTGCATACATAACATCTTTAATCTTCATAATCTGTCAGATTAATTGCTCCCATATCCTTCAAAGCAGCCTACTGCTAGGTGTGTGTTTCACAAGCCAGTGTGAACAGACAAGCATTAAGTATAGAAAACAGCCTAGCAAAGCCAGTTTCATGACAAAACTAAGAGAGAAATACTGGGTTATCGAATTTGTTCATCTAAGAAGCCAGTACTTTTTAATTAACAAACAAGATAAAAATGCAGCACTTGAATTATCCAACTGTGACAAGAATTCCACTTCACAAACTTTATTTCTCCATAAAACAAATAATTTCTATCTAGAAAAAAAATGAAAACCACACAGCACACTCAGAAAATACATTTGACCTGAGAAACAAGCTGTACTTAATTCTTTTGCATTTCATGTTATAAACTACAGTACTGTGTTTTAAAACAATATCTCTATATATGAGGGAAATATTTCCAAGCTTGGTTGTACAAATAGTGTTTCCCAAGCTAAAGACTATTGCAAAACAGAACAGCAGTAGTCACACCAGCTTCACTTAAAAAAAAAAAAAACACCCAGGAAAAAGAGTACAGTACAAAGGTAAATGGTACCTACACACATTTCAGTGAGATAGCTAATCAATCCAAGAGCAGAGATTTCAGTTTCAATTATGCAAAAAGGAACCCCTTGTAAATCCAGCCTAAAGAGCTGTAACATATTAAACCATCTCTTTTAATAAAAGCAGCATACACCTGGCAGCTCGAGTGTGACAACAGATCTTTCTATTGATCCAGAATGATAATAACAACTTATCAAGACAAAATAATGAAAGGATTACTGCATGTTTTT
This sequence comes from Gambelia wislizenii, assembly GCA_030847615.1. Lineage (NCBI taxonomy): Eukaryota > Metazoa > Chordata > Lepidosauria > Squamata > Crotaphytidae > Gambelia > Gambelia wislizenii. Next base: position 6,625,167 of record JAUMIR010000012.1, read on the forward strand.
AGATGTTCCTTTGGCCTGACTTTAGGAAACTCCTTATGCTCCACCACATACACACTCAGATCACTATTAGTATGAAAGCTTGACACCAATACTTTGAACAGAAGCAAAAGTACCTGATTTGGGATGGGGAAGGATGGTCAAAAGTAAGGCAGGGAAAAAATAACATTTCAACATGACCATGATAGTTCTTCCCAAAAGGGTTAAAGGATATAAGCTATTCCATCCTAAAATTCTGAGAGAGTGGAAAAACAACAGAGAAACCCAATGCAGTACAGACTCACATTGAACCTGAAAGGAGGGAGTGGGGATTCAAGTCGAAGGCCTAGGCATGCAAAGATGAAGGGGAAATGAATGCTGCATAATTCGTAACATGTTCACTTCTATCTCAGAGGGGAAAGCAGGAATAATTAGGAGGGTTCTCTCCTACACTCACTCAGATCCTTTTATGAAGATGATGTAACTGGAAAACTAGCATTCTTCCAGTCTCCCCCACGTTTCTGCAGGAACATTAGGCGTTTGTAAGAAGGGAAGGAGCACTTTTTGTATCCCCAAATCTTTATGGGGTTGGGGAAATAGAACAAATCCTAGTCCATATCTTCTCTTGCATGTTTGGAGTATTATTATTTTTTTATTCGAGTGGCGTGCAAAATGGAAGGAGAAATTATGGATATGAAAGGACCAAATAAGACCTGCCTTGAAGCTGAATTGATGTAAGTAAAGGAAGGATGGTATATTGGGGGAGGGGTGGATCCAGCGGGGAAATAACAAATAAATGATGAAAGCATGTGGAGAATTAGTAAAGGGATTGTTCTGATCTATCCTAAACCCAGAACTCCAAAACCACAATTTCATATTCAGCAGAAGCACACAGTTAAACCATATTCATACTGCGCCAGAAAATAGCTGTAGTAGGGCAGCTATTTTCTCAAACAAACCTACTACCATGTAAACCTCAAGCAGGTCAAGGAAAGAAACTCAGTTTAGGTTTTTCTCCTCAAGATGGTCTTCTACATTCTGGGTTCAATGTGTTTGCGAGAACCATTCAAGCGTGTAAACTCTGACCTAGAGCAACATCTGCTGTTGCTGTGTGCTTTCAAGTCTGCCAACTGAAGGAGCTTCTAAGGTGAATCTACCATGGGATTTTCTTGGCAAGATTTGTTCAGAGGGAGTTTCCTCTGAGGATAAGAGAGTATGACTTGTGCAAGGTCACCCAGTGGGTTTCCAGTGAGGAAACCTCACCCAGGTCTCCAGAGTTGTGGACCAATGCTCAAACCATTACACCATGCTGGCTCTCTGGAGCAATAAAGTGTCTGAAAAAATCTTTACTCCCTTACTCTACTGATTAATGGGACTTGAAGAAAGGAGAGGGACAGAAAACTGGAGACCAAATAGCAAAGAAAATACAAAAATGGGGAAGAGCAAAGGAAGGCCGAGGGGTTGATATAAAGTGGGAGGAATTAAGAGGCTATGCTAAAGCTCCTCTTTAAAAACACAAGTTAGTATAATGGACATACTGGGTAAAAGGGAACCAACCCCCCTGTCATTTCTGACTGTCCCCTCAGCTACAGTGGAAGAGGCCTGTGGATTTCAGTGCATCATTTTTCCTCTCACAATTCAAACATGAATAAGAGGAATACAAGGAAGAAACATCAGAAATCATGGAGACAGGGAAAGAAGTATGGACAGAAGTAAGCCAATATGTTGATCAGGAAAGGGAGGGGGTTGCAGTACAATACAAGGCATTGATGGAGAGAGCAGGAAGATCATTTTAAAGGGGTAAACACCCAAGGTACCAGATCCCATCAGATCTTGAAAGCTAAGCAGGGTCAGCCCTGGTTAGTACTTGGGTGGGAGAATGCCAAGGAATACAGCTGTCCCTCCGTATCCACAGATTTGGTATCTACGGATTTAAGTATTCATGGCTTGGAAATATTCTTTATAAAATAATAATCCAAAAAGCAAACCCTGATTTTGCCATCTTATATAAGGGACACCACTTTGCTATGCCACTGCATACAATGGGACTTGAGTATTCATGGATTTTGGTATCCACAGGGGGTCCTGGAACTAAACTCCAGAGAATATGAAGGAAAACTCAATCTCCAGTGAATATGAAGGGACAACTGTACTAGGCGCTGTGGGCTATGTTTCAGAGGAAGGAACTGGCAAAACCACCTCAGTACTCCTTGCCTAAGAAAACCCTATGACATTCATGGGGTCGCCATAAGTGACTTGAAGGTATATACAAACCGAAACAATATATTAAAAACCTCCCTGCCTGAATTACTTATAGGAATGTAGACTGTGACTGCATACATGCGGAGATGGCAACAGGGAGACCGTGTGGGGTTGAATAAGGATAAACAAGCTCATTGGGTGAGAGGAGAACCTCATAATTAGAGGTAGAATGAACAGTGAAAATAAAAAATGGCAATATCTAGGGAGATAGGGAACTTAAATAGGGTGGCAAGGGAGGGAGGGAAAGTGAGAAGATGATAAATAAAAACAAGCCAATTCCTTCCAGGAATGACTACCCTCCAGCAGCTGTGGTGGTCAAAAGGAAAGGGAAAAACCCAAATCTCTGTTAGGCTCATACTTCATTTTATTGGGTCAACCAAAAAGGTACACAAAACTGCATGCATGCTCACATACATCTGGGGTATCGAAAGGTGCACAATAAATCCCATATATACTCCTCTTACACCGAAATTCAAGGGGTCACCATAAGTGGACAGATGGGAATTTCTGAATTCCCAAGCACATAATGCCTTTATGGAGGCCAACCCAGAGGATACAACACCAATATTCCTTTTAGATGGGAATCCCTGAATTCCTAGGAAGGCAATTCATTTATGGAGACCAACCAAAAGAGCACAGAGCCTTCTATATTCCTCTCAGATGGGAATCTGAATTGCTAGGAAGGCAATGCCTTTATGGAAACAAACCAAAAGAGCAAAGTCTTCTATATTCCTGTTAGATGGGAACTGCTGGATTCCTGGGAGGGCAATGCCTTTATGGATACCAAGTTGGCCTCCATAAAGGCATTGTCTTCCCAAGAATCCAGCAGTTCCCATCTAACAGGAACATAGATGACTCAGAATACAGGAGATTCAGAAACTGTATTTGATGGGAAAGGCCCACCTTCCTGTAGCCTTTGGGTTGGCCTCCATAAAGGCATTGCCTTCCCAGGAATTCCCATCTAAAAGAAATACAGCTGTCCCTTCATATTTGCTTGGATTTAGTTCCAGCACCACCCGCCCCCCCCCCGTTGAATACCCAAGTCCCATTATATGCAATGGCATAGCAAAATGGTGTCCCTTATATAAGATGGCAAAATCAAGGTTTGCTTTTGGGATTATTATTTTTTAAAGAATATTTTCAAGCTGTGAATACCAAATTAAATCCATGAATACCAAATCCGTGGATATGGAGGGACAACTGTATAGAAAAGACTGTGCTCTTTTGGTTGGTCTCCATAAAGGCAGTGCCTTCCCAGGGATTCCCATCTAAGAAGAATATAGAAGACTCAGTGCTCTTTGGTGGGCCTGGATAAAGGCATTCATTACCTTCCTAGAAATTCAGCAACCCCTATGTATGCAGAATATATAAAATAGGTTAAAATCAGGGGAGGCGGGCTGGTTTAAGGAATTTTGGGGCCCCTTGCAACACTTTCTTTTGGGGGGCCCATATCTTTATCTCAGGGCAACGTAACCTAACCTAAGCTATTCACAGTACAGGATATCCATATTATTACTAATGATGTTTTTGCAGGAGGAGGGTTACGATGGGGGGCCCCAGGGCTAGTTTAAAGCACCAGCAGCAGCATCTGCAGGGGGCCCCATCATTGGGGGGGGGCGTAGTCACCCTCCTCCTGCAAAAACATGAGAAATAATAATCTGAATATCCTGTACTGTGAATAGCTTAGGGTGAGTGAGGCTACACTGACCTGAGATAAACATATGGGCCCCCCAAAATAAAGCATTGCAGGCCCCCCCAAAATTCCTTAAACCGGTCCTGGGGAGAAGGGTCGAAGGAAGCAGGGGGGGGGGATGTGAAGGAGGGACCTCAATGGCCAGGACCGGTTTAAGGAATTTGGGGGGGGCCTGCAATGCTTTATTTTGGGGGGCCCATATGTTTACCTCAGGTCAATGTAACCTAACCCAACCTAAGCTATTCACAGGACAGGATATTCAGATTATTACTGATGATGCTTTTGCAGGGAGAGGGTTACTATAGCCCCCCCACAATGATGCCCCCCCCTGCGGATGCTGCCGCCGCCGGTGCCTTGAACCGGCCCTTCAGTGGCACCAGAGCAGACCCTCCTTCCTTCCCGCGCCCTCCTCACCTGCTGGTACTGGGTCTCCTGGGGTCGGAAGTCGTCGCCCACCGCCTCCCAGCGCAGGTTGAAGTGAGGCAGGCGGTGCAGGAGGTTCACCCACCAGGGCGGCGAGTAGCTCACCCCCGCCGCCATGCCCGGCCCTCCTGAGGAGAAACGAAGGCGGGAAAGGAGACCCTCTTCCTCCTCTTCCTTCTCCTCTTCTTCTTCTTCTCCTCAGCGCCGCGCCGCCGCCGCCGCCATGAGGTAAGGGAAGGTGGAGGGAGGGTTTCGCTCGCTCCGCGCAGCCCAAGCCGGCCTTCCTGCCTCAGGGGCGGCGGCGGCGGCGGCGGGAGAGGGGGGCGTTCAGGCGACAAAAGCCCGGCGTCCCCCGTGACTGCTGCGCCGAAGCGGCCGCGGAGGAGGAGAAGGAAGACGGGGTGGCGGTGGCTCCCAGCCCCACATGGCCCCGGACGACGACGACCCGAGCGGCTGTGTGTGGCTCCCTCGCTCCCTCCCTCCCTCCGCCCGGTTTCTGGCGCTCTTTGTTCGCCCAGAGCCTCGCCTCGGCCTCCGCCTCCCCGCCAGGCGCCGCCCAGCCACCCGGCTGCCTTTGGCGCCGCCCGAGTGGCTCCCCGGGTCCCCGGGCTGAAGGAAGGAAGGAAGGAAGAAGGAAGGAAGGGGTCGTGAGGAGAGGCGAGGATGGCCGGAAGGCTCAGCTTCGGCCCCACGGAGGAGGAGGAGGAGGAGGAGGAGGAAGGAAAGGACACCCACCCCCCAAGAAGGCCTCGGCGGGGCTGTGAGGGAACCACTTCGGCCCCGGGTGGCCGCTGAGGAAAGACGAGTGGCATTATTCACACACACACTGCTTCTCTCTCATGTACACGCATGAAAAGCCCCCCTCTCTCACACACACGAGAAAAGCACCCCCCTCTCGCACCCCCCTCTCACATACACACACACAGCCTCTCTCTCATGCGCACACAGGAAAATCTTCTCTCTCACACACACACACTCACACACAAAGCCTCTCTCACACACACAGCCTCTCATGCACACACATGAAAAGCCCCCCCTCTCATGCACACACAGAAAAATCATCTCAGACACACACACTCACACAAATTCGCTCTCACACACACACAAAGCCTCTCATGCACACATGAAAAGCCCCCTCCCTCTCTCTCTCACACACACAGGAGAAAAGCCCCCCTCTTTCTCTCTCTCTCTCTCACACACACACAAAGCCTCTGTCATGCACACACAGGAAAATCCTCTCTATTACAGACACACACACAAAGCCTCTCTCATGCACACACAGGAAAAGCCCCCCCCTCTCTCACACACACACACACACAGCCTCATGCAAACACAGGAAAATCCTCTTTCACACACATACACAAAGCATCTCACACACACAGGAAAACCTCTGTTTCTCTCTCTGTTTCTCTCTCACACACACACTGCTTCTCATGTACATGCATGAAAAGCCCCCCCTCTCTCTCACACACACACACAGAGCTTCTCTCATGCACACACAGAAAAATCCTCTCTCTCTCACACACACACACACACACAGCCTCTCGTGCACACACATGTAAAGCCCCCCCACAGCCTCTCTCATGCACACACAGAAAAATCCTCTCTCACACACACACACACACTCACACACAAAGCCTCTCTCTCTCTCTCACACACACACACACACAGCCTCTCATGCACACACATGAAAAGCCCCCCCCACAACCTCTCTCTCATGCACACACAGGAAAATCATCTCTCTCACACACACTCTCACACACAAAGCCTCTCTCTCTTTCTCACACACACACAAAGCCCCCCTCTCTCACACACACACACAGCCTCTCATGCACACACATGAAAAACCCTCCTCTCTCACACATACACAGCTTCTCTCTCATGCACACACAGAAAAATCATCTCACACACACACACTCTCACACACAAAGCCTCTCTCACTCACACACACACAAAGCCTCTCTCTCATGCACACATAGGAAAATCCTCTCTCTCTTTCACACACACACACAAAGCTTCCCTCTCTCCCTCTTACACACACACACAAAGCCTCTCTCATACACGCACACATGAAAAAGCCCTCCTCAGACACACACACACAAAGCCTCACGCACACACAGGAAAATCCTCACACACACACACAAAGTGTCTCTGTCTGTCTCTCTCTCACACACACACATACACAAAGCCTCTCTCACACACACATAGGAGAACCTGTCTCTCTCTCTCTCTCACACACACACACACACACAAACTGTCTTTCTCACACCACACTGTTTGGGTTTACAATTGTGCACCACTGACCCTCCTTGGCCTCCTCAATCCTAGTGTGTGGGGGAAATAAATGGCACCACTGCCTCCCAGAAACACACACAACTCAAGCTTCTACCTCACACCACACTGCTGGCCTTCACACTTTTGTTAGTCCTGACCAGCATAGAACAATTGAATCAATGGGATTTACCTACGTGTGGACCCACCATTTAACAATGGATTGAATGGGTCTACTCTTAAGTTGGGAATAACCAATAGGATGCCAGCTTTTGTGTGACCCTTTGGCACACTCATGCCTGCACCACACTGCTGCCCTGATAGCTACCAGTGTAGTTGGCATGCCTGCTACCCACACAACAGTGGTTTTTTTTTTATGCACAAACGCTTCTCACATTTCCAACCTTGGCATCAACTGTTGCCACACCAAATGAAGTACTAGCTGCTGCTTAGACATGCTGCTGCAACTTAAGTGATGTTGTTTTTGTGTGCCTTCGAGTCATTTCTAACTTATGGTGACCCTAAGAAGAACCAATCATGGGTTTTCTTGGCAGAATTTAATTCCAAGAGGGTTTTCCCTTGCCTTCCTCAGGCTGAGAGAGTGTGACTTTCCTAACGTCACCCAGTGGATTTCCATGGCCAAGCAGGGATTCAAACCCTGTTCTTTCAGTGTCTTAGTCCAGGGCTTCTTAAACTTTTTCCACTCACAACCTCTTTTCACCCGAGAAATTTTTACACAACCCCAGGTATATAGGTATATAAAATAGGTTTTATATATATGCCAAATTTTTCACTATCCCTACATTCAGTAGGGTTAGGGTTAGGGTGTATTAGGATTACACTACCACAGCACTGTCTTAGCACCAATTGGCAAGATTTATATTGGTACTATTCCGACCACTGGACTTTTGAAAATGGCATCATCTTACTGTATTGATGGTCTCAGCACCACTATTGTCACTGCACTGACAAAGCTTACTCATCTGTTTGCCAGCATAGTACTACCATGATGCTATGATAATAGAGTATAACATTGCAGAAGCAGGTGATTGTAACCCTTCAAATGTCACTTTGGATCCCATATTGGGAGAAAGGTTTGATAAAAATTAAATACATAATATAATACAAAATAAAGAATTGTCATCAGACATACCTACCCTTAGTCCTAGGCAACATAACCAATACTGAAGGATTATGGAACTACAGTCCACACATTCCCCATCCTTGGATTAAAGCAAATTGCTTACCTTGCCACAGTAGCACTTTGTAGTTTGGAGGTATAATGAGAAGACAGGACTCATTAGAAAGTACAATTAATTACTGGTAAGGTAAAAGGCAGTAGGAGAAGAGGAAGACTGCATTAAGTGTGGATAGGCTCAGCCTTGAGTTTGAAAGAACTGAGCAAGGCTGTTGATAATGGGTGACTCTTTCATGCACAGGGTCACCATAACTCAGAATCAACGTGAAAGTAGTTAACAAGAATAAAGCACAAGCCACCCCTGCTTGGGCTCACTAGTTGGACCTACCCTACTACCAAGCCTACTACTAGGCTGGTATTTGGGCTGTCCCTGCAACTTACTATCTTTTTTAATGGCATTTTACCATGCATGTGCATATGGAGACCTTCTGCTGTGCTTTCTGCAACCGGACTTATCTCGGATTGGCCTTTTTAGTCATCAGCGTGCTGCAGAAAGCTCAGGATGAGTCCTTCCTGAATCTTCGTTTGGGAAGAAAAGCCAGAGAGAGAGAGCATATCCTTGATACTGTTATGGCTTCACTGACATGGGTACTATTACATTTAGTCACTGGTATCATGTTAATGCACTGATCTGGCATGCTGATTTATACAACACTGCTCAAGTTACAGTTATATTGTTTCCTTCAGGCTTACAACAAGCAAGTGTGGGTGCCAAAGGGTCAGCCATCCAAGAACTTTGGGGGATTTTTTCAACTAGCCTAATGGACAAAAGTTAATTTTTCTTTTCCAAAGAGATTCTAGCAGCAACATTTGCTTTTGCTTTAGTGCTTATTTATTTCTTTAATTATATCCTTATCTTTTAATGTTGTCACACCATTTCAGGTGGCTAAAACAAAGCCAGTAATAACATATGCTAAAATTATGTAAAATGTGATAGAATATAACAACATAGCAAAAACAACAGGAGGGTTTTTGTAAGTATTAAAGTAATGCAGTAAATGTTTATCTAAACAGACAAGTTTTTATAGCACAACAGAATATTGTCAGCAAGGCCTCCCAGGGCAAAGAATTCCACAGTTTAGATGTGTTAATGCCACACACTAATCATGTCCTGTCTTCATGTCCCAAAATATTTTCAGTATGGACATTTCCTGCTGGAAGTCTTGAGTGACTGCAGCAACCTTCAACTCATTCCTTATCCCTGGGCAAAATAAAACAATATGCCTTTGGGAAGCCTACAAAATGTGGCTACCACATTCAGCTATGCATTGCACTTCTGTCTTTCAAAAGTGAACTGTGAAACCATCCTAACTTTCCCAGGTTGCATCAGAGAAGGCAACCTTGCTTTCAGAGGGTAAATCACATTAGTAACTAATCAGTTGTACCAGCATGGATAATCAACTAAAAGGGCCTTAATTGGTTAACAGCCCAATGTATTAGGACTCATCATGAGTAAGTGGTGTTGAGGTATGATACACAATTCCTACCATTCCTGCAGCCCTAGAATTGCTAGCATTAAGCAATCCACTTAGCCTAGGTTAAGGAATTTCACAGGGCACAACTCCACAGGCTAAACCAACCCCACAGTCTATATTCAATCCTATAAAGCACAGGTTAATTAGGGAAAGAAAGAAGTACAGTTGTCCCTTCACATTCGCTGGGGTTTGGTTCCAGGACACCCCGTGAATACCCAAATCCGTGAATACTCAAGCCCCATTATATGCAATGGCATAGCAAAATGGAGTTCCTTATATAAGATGGCAAAATCAAGGTTTGCTATTAGGATTATTATTTTTTTAAGAATATTTTCAAGCCGTGAATACTCAAATCCGTGAATGTCAAATCCGTGAATGTGGAGGGACAACTGTATATCTACTTGTGCTTTTGTACACAACAGCTTTCCCCAACCTGGTGCCCTCCAGTAGTTTCAGAAATCTTTGCCCTGGGAGGCCTTGCTGACAATATTCTGCTGTGCTATAAAGACTTGTCTGTTTAGATAAACATTTACTGCATTAGTTTAATACTTACAAAAAAACCCCTCCTTTTGTTTTTGCTATGTTGTTATATTCTGTCACATTTTACATAATTTTAGCATATTCAGACATCCTCTGGATAAGTGTATGGAATTTACTTCTGAAGACATGGTGAAAATAAGGAGTTTCAGTGACTCTAAAGAGGGAAATCTCCTCATGGAGGAGGAAGGCTTCTGTGGCTAATAGCCATGAATACTATACAGATCTCTGGATTCAGAGGAAGCACCCCATTGAATGTGAATTGCTCTGGGCAACAGCAGGAGAGGGTTATTACCTTCAAGTCTGGCTTGTGACCTTCCTGGAAGGATCTAGTGGGCCCCAATGGGAAGCAACATGCCGGACTAAAAAACTTCAACCTGATCCTACTACAGTACATTTCTCTGTATGTTCTTATATACTTATATCACATGCAGTGGTTTTTTAAAATCTGAGAGTGCAAAAGTGTGAATCTGAAACGCTTGTGCTTTTAGATTTAGTCATAGTGATGTGGAACTTAATAGTTCAGGGTCCTTGGGAGAACTTCCAGTAAATTCCAGAGCTTCCACCAGAATCGGACTTTCTCCATCCCTCCTGTAGCCCCCTCCATGCTGAAAAACCTGCTGGAAAGCTCTGAGAAATGCTTTGTGGCAGATTTTTGTGTACCACAGAAAGCAGCAATCAATGGAAAGGAGGGGAAGGAAGTATAAATTCCACTGTCACAGGATATAGAAATTAACCACTGGATCTTGGTGTTGTCATTTACTAGTCTACACAGGTGTAGACACACACCTTCCTTCTATTTTTTACACACACACACACACACACACATAAAAAAAATTTCCCCCGGGAGTCAGACTTGCTTGGCACCAAGAACAGACTCTGACTTTGGAAGAAAGCCTGGCTCAGATTAAGCCTTGGTCACATGCTTATCATAAAATCACTGAGTAGCATGCATACATATGCATATACAAATACATGCAGCGTAAAACTGGCATCAGGCCAGGCCCATGCTGGAATAATCCAGAGTCAATCCCATCTGTGTAAACTTAAGCATTGTTTCAGAACATAGGGAAAATATATCCTCTTTGGTCTAGAAATAAGTTTGATCTAATTAGCTTCAAGATGGCATAAAGAAACAGAACATAACAAGTAGTCATTGCTTTTTTAAAAAATCCCAAATTTACTGCTGGGCCTCACAGAAAAGCTGGTGTGTGTACAAGTAGACTCTGTGGGCCTCTGGAAATGTTCTGTATTAGGAAAGAATGTGTCAGGTGAAAATTAAATCTTGCTGTATACCATAAGAATTCTCTAAACTTTTCCGAAATGTGGATCCCATTTTAATTAGGAAAACTGTTCCATTGGTCACACAATTTTCTACTCAGCTTATGGGTCATATCTCTTTGACCTCAGTTGTTTCATATCCCTGTCGTAATTATCACTGGAGGAAAGGACATTTTAAAACTACATTTAGAACAATGTTGGCTAAGAATAAAATAGTTACAAATCCAGCATAATGAGATTAGTCAATTTTACATGGGCCACCGTGGACTGTTCTATACCCTAAAACATGAAAACTTCTAATTTAAAGCCATTTCAAGAAGGCAATCAGCCAGACTACAGACGCTCCAAGTCTCAGTATCTCTCTCTCTCTCTCTCTCTCCCTGGCTTTTCTTCACAAACAAAGATTCAGGAAGGACTCATCCTGCGCTTTCTGCAAGCGCACTGACGACTAAAAAGGCCAATCCGAGATAAATAAGTCCGGTTGCAGAAAGCACAGCAGAAGGTCTCCTTGAGTGATGTTTTGGGGTTGTGATTCTTTCTGTATTGTCGTTTCTCTTCAAGACTTGTTTGGTGTGAGTTCTCAAATAAGGCTGCAGCAATGTGGATAGTGTGTCTCCATGCCTCCCGATGTGAGGCCAGGGCGGACCATTGTTGGTGGTCAATTTGGCCGAGCCTGAGATGTTGTTTCAGGGAGTCTTTGTATCACTTTTTTGGAGCGCCCCTCTTATGCTGACCCATGGCGAGTTCACCGTAGAGTACTATTTTGGGGAGGCGATGGTCCTCCATCCTAGAAACGTGCCCTGCCCAGCACAACTGCGTTCTCAGTATCATGGCGTCAATACTGGTGATCCCTCCTTGCTCAAGGACAGCAACATTCGTCACATAGTCCAGTGTATATTTAGGATTGTGCGTAGACAGCGCTGATGAAAGTGTTCAAGGAGTCGTAGGTGGTGGCGATAGCTGACCCATGTTTCAAATCCATAAAGGAGAATAGACAGTACAATGGCTCTATACACACTGATTTTTGTGCTTTGCCTCAGGTGTTTATTGCTCCAGACTCTTTTGTGAAGTCTTCCAAATGTACTATATGCCTTTGCTAATCTGTGATCGATCTCTTTGTCAATCTTGGCATCTGAGGAGATGATGCTTCCCAGGTAGGTGAACTGCTGAACGTACTTGAGCACAGATTTGCTGACGGCAATGTGGGGGATGGTGGTGTTCATCCTGTGGTGCAGGCTGGTAAAGAACTTCTGTTTTCTTCAGGTTGACTTCCAGCCCAAACAGCTCTGCAAGTGTTGCAAAGCAGGATGTTAGGCGCTGCAGAGCTGCTTCTCTGTGGGTAACAAGGGCATCAGCAGCAGCAGCGAAGAGCAGCTCGCGGACTAGATAGTTTAGAGTCTTAGTGTGAGCCCTCAGACGGCTTAAGTTAAACAAGCTACCATTAGTACAGTAACGTATATAGATGCTATCGTCTTCTTCAAGCTCTGCTTGAAGAAGATTGTAAATACACTTGGTGCAAGAACACAACATTGCTTCACTCCATTAGTTATTAGAAAGGGCTACACGAGGGCCAGCGTGGTCAAGTCTCAGTATACCAACATGGAAATTGTAATATTCTAAAATATCTCCTTAAATCATCAAAGGTGGTCTTTGTACAGTTTTTTATCACGGATAGTTCTTCTGTACATTGTGTGCTTGTTGTCCCAATAAATATGTTGCAGATATTTTAAAGGATGTTGTACATGTTCTCAACAGATGTTTTTCACCCATTTTAGACAGCATGCAATTATATATTTGTTATAAATTATGCTTCTCCATCTGCAATTAACTTTTGAATATTACCTTTCTGAGGACAGTACATAGCTGTTTGCCTATCTTTATGGCAAGTACGTATGGGCCAAGCAACCAAGGAAGTAATCTTTATGAAAGAGTTGCTCTCTGTTCCCTTTTAGACGAATACTATCCCAGGAAGGGCTAATAAAAGTATATATCACCAAGGTGGCTAGTTAATAATTTTTAGGCTAGTGCATTTTATAACATTTTGAAATCTGGCATACAGTCATTGCAGCTGGCTTGAAGACATTTGGTGTGTTTTTTTGGGTGAGTGGGGATCTGAATCCAAGTCTCCCCGGTCAAAACTTTACTATATCTCATGGTCATATGAATGTGGAAGCTTTCTCCTGTGAGCCTAATCTGGTGTCCCTAACATTCATCCATTATTTCTAGACATCTGAATCCTTCACTATAAACTAATTTGGAGCATTAAAACCTCTCTTCATTGCCTGTCACTACTCAGAAAGTTGTTTTAACTCTGATTCTTATTCTTCTGGGAAGAACTGAATAACAGAATGATAGAGCTGGAAGAGAGTACAAAGACCATTTAGTCCAACCCTCTGCCCCGCAGGAATACACAATCAAAGCATTCCCAACAGATGGCCATCCAGCCTCAGTAAACCAATGAAGGAGACTCCACCACACTCCGAGGCAGCATGTTCCACTGGCTTACCATAAGGAAGTTCTTCCTAATGTTTAAGTAGAATCTCTTTTCATGTAGTTTGGGTCCATTGCTCTGTGTCCTAGTCGCTGGAGCAGCAGAAAACAAGGTTGTGTAGTATGTGGGGAAATAATTATTGTAATGTAAAATCAATCTTGTGTACCCCATTCACATCCTAAGGTAAGTCTAGGTTTTTTCCCTGCATGCTTCTGTTCTCCCAAACTCCCTTTCTCTGATTTCACTGGGCACTTCCAGCCAACTGGAGTGCTGGGTCATTCAGCACATGACCTAATTTAAATTTTATTGCTCTGTGTGCAAGTTCTCTTTTAAGTTAGAGTCTCCATGCGGCTGTAGCCATCTTTGTCTTTGCCATCTTGCCATGCCATCTTATGATGCCTAGCCATGGATGCCATGCTGTTGCTATGATACTATGCCATGATATTCACCATGCAGCCTTCTACTGCTAAAGGCTGGGTGAGTTATTCTACCCTAAATCCTCCTAGTTAGTTAGGAACACTCTTTTTAAAGTTTGTTTTAGTATGTAGATTGAGATTGATATACCTTCAGTAAACTTTTGATTTGCATTTTTAAACTGACTCCTTTGTTTTTGTAATGAGTCTAATTTAACTGGGTGATCTGAATACACTTTTAAATGTTAATTGAGCTTGTCTGCATTCTTAAGCCGCTCTGCATGAATTTGAAAGTAAATGATATTAACTCCTCTTTTTTAAAGAAGATATTTTTATTGCTTTTAAAAGGGCTAGGTCCCTGGAATTCTTAATACATTTTTATTTTAGACTCATTACTCCTACAGGTTGCTCCATCATTATGACATCCATTAAATGTGGCTATCATGTTTCCTTTTAACTTTCTCTTCTCCAGGCTAAACGTATACTGCTCCCTAAGCCATTCCTCATAGGGCATGGCTTCCAAACCTTTCATCATTTTGGTCACCCTCCTCTGGACACATTCCAGCTTGTCAATATCTTTCTTGAGTTGTGGTGCCCAGAACTGGACACAGTATTCCAGGTGAGGTCTGACTCATGTTCAGTTTGTGGTCCACTAAGACTCCTAGATCCCTTTCCAAGTACAGCACTGCCACCAAGCCAGGTGTCACCCATCCTATACCTGTCCATTTCATTTTTACTGCCCAAGTGTAGTATCCTACATTTCTCCCTGTTGAAATTCATTTTGTTAGTTTCGGCCCAGCTTTCTAATCTGTTAAGGTCATTTTGAATTCTGTATCTGTCCTCTGGGATATTAGCTACTCCTCCTAATTTGGTGTCATCTGCAAACTTGATAAAGCATACCCTCTATTTCTTCATCCAAGTAATTGATAAAGATGTTGAGAAGCACTGGGCCCAGGACAAAACCCTGTGGCACCCCACTAGTTACTTCTCTCCAGAATGAAGAGGTTCGGTCAGTCAACCAATTGGGTTCGGTCAGTCAACCAATTACAAATCAACCTAACAGTCACATTGCCTAGGCCGCATGTTACTAACTCATTAGCAAGGACATCATGGGGGGGGGGGCTTGTCAAAGGCCTTACTGAAATAAAGATACATTCACTTCATCTGACAAGTTTGTAACTCCATTAAAAAAAAAAGAGATAAGATTAGTCTGGTGGCATGACTTATTTTTGAGAAACTCATGTTGACTTTTAGTGATCATGGCATTCCATTCCAAGTGCTTACAGACTGTCTCTTCAATGATCTGCTTTAGAATCTTTCCTGGTATTGATGTCAGGTAGTAATTGGGTGGTAATTATTTGGGTCTTCTTTTTGTCTTTTTTGAAGACAGGGACAACATTTGCCTTCCTCCAGTCTGCTGGGACCTCTTCTATTCTCCAGGAATGCTCAAAGATTATTGACAGTGGTTCTAAGATTACTTCTGCCAGTTTTTCTAATACCCTTGGATGTGATAAAATACCTATGTATAATTAACAATGATAGCTGATGCACATGAACCAAACAGATCCATGAGGCAGCTGCTCTAAACTGTTCCCTGTAGAAAGATCTTTATTTTAAAATGTAAAACCCTGAGGTGTCCTGAAGGATCCTCTAGGCAAAAGGTTTAAACAAAACTACAAAACAAAGCAAGATGTTTATGAAGATTATTAGTAAAGAGAGTTTGCCATATTAACATAGATGATAGTAGCTCATCCCAGAGTAGTTTTTTGGGGGTGGGCAAAAATACCTGGATTACCATATCCATGTAGGACTAAGAAAGACTTCGAGCACTCCAACCCTAGTTGGTGCCTTCTCAATATGTTGTTCTACAACTCCCATCATCCCCAGCCAACATGGTCAATACTGAGCTATAACCAGGTTGTTGTGCTACAATTCCAATGGCTGTTCAGCATGAGGATGATGGGAATTTTGATTCAGGCAGCAGAAACCAGGAATCTTCTGCCATTATCTCATAGCTCTGAGAATGTGCTCTCCCTCTGAATTGGTGACGGTGATAATAATGATCTTTGTTTATACCCAACCTTTCTCCCAGGTTGGGACTCAGGGAAGTTTGCAGTTCAAAATTATTAACAATATATTTAAACACACGCACAAAGTCAGCATTAAAACAGAATTAAGCTGTTCGCTATATTAAAACAATGTTAAAGTGTACCCTTAAAATTATGAACAGCTAAAAGCAGTAAAATGTAAAACAATATTGCACCCTCTTAAAATCCCTTTCTTCCAAAAAAACCCACAAAAAAACCCCAAACCCTTAAATTATAACAGCTTGTCAGAATAAAAGTCTTTACTTGCTGATGGAAGGACAGCAAGGATGGAGCCATTTTACCCTCCCTCAGGAGGGAGTTCCAGTGCCTAGTGGCAGCCACTGAGAAAGTCTTGTCACAAGTGTTCACCAACTGTACTTGTAGCAGAACTAAAAGAAGCGCCTCTTTTGAGCTGAGTTGCAAACAGGTTAACATGAGGAAATATGGTCTGTTAGACAGCCGGATCCTACGCTGTTTACAAGCTAGGTTGGCAACAGTACCATACAAGAGTAGAGTGTGAGTGTGAGAAAGTATCTTCTGTGTCTGAAAAACTCACTTTGCCCCCTGCTTTAGGGAGTTATCAGTATGTTTCTCACACTCAGTGAAGAGACAAACACAGAGGTGCTTAGCAAGCTTGGAAGAAAAAAGTTGAAAATATTTTTGGAAATATTAATTCTGAGTAATGACACAACATGCGGCAGAAAGTAGGCACCCAGATAGGATAGGGGGAAGGGATTCTAATCTCTTGGATCAACTTGATCCTGTTTAGGAAATGTTGCTTGCATGGAAGCAGATGGCAAGCAATCCCTTACCAATTAGGGCTTGATTATGTCTTCCGCTCCCTATAATTTTAAAGGTGATTCCCACATTACCACCACTACCACTGTTTTCCACCCAGACCTTCTGTTGGTATTGTTTAAAAACCAAAATGGAAGGAAGCAACTGACACAGGATTATTAAAAAGATTAGAGTCCTTGAGCCATTTTCTTTTCCTATTTAATTACAATCCTGTTTGAGGTTAAAAGTTGACATCCCTGCCAGAAAAAAACAAAACAAAAACAAACAAAGCCCTAACAGTTACCAAGTAAATAACTAATTATTTGTTCTTCTGTAAAGATACTTAAAACCTGCTGCCAGAGGAGTCTATCCCACTCTGTCAAATGTTAGGGCTAGCCCCCAAACTACCTTTGAACACAGCAATTAGGTGTCATGACCAATAGCCATTGGAAGACCTTTCTCCTGTGCAGTTTGCAAAGAAGATATCAAAGATATGTTCACCATCCCAACTTGGAGTAGTACATTCCACACATATACATCATGCATTTTGTAAAGGACTTTCTTTCACCAGCATGACATCTACAAGGAGAGGCCTCAAAACTGAAATTCAGACATAATGTATTGAGAGAAGTGTTCTGCTTTAAAACTCTATTACAAAAACTAATAGAGTTTTAAAGCAGAACACTTCTTTTAATACATTATCTCTGAATTTCATTTTGAGTCCTCTCCTTGTAGACATCATACTGGTGAAAGAAAGTCCTTGGCCCATGAAGTCAGGAAAGCTGAGTACACTAATCCTAAACCTATTGCTCTGTTAGGAATGTAGGGACTACTCCATCCTGCTTTCCTGCCTGTTAGAGTCAAGACTACTCTATCTTACCATGATGCTGGCTGAAGCCACTTCCTCAAGTAAATACCACAAACAAATGAAAAGCAAGTTAGTGAATCCTCTGCACAGACAACCACAATAATATTCAGAGTGCTATTCAGAATAGCTACTTCCTCCAGTAGCAAATCAGGGTAACACAGAAGTGGTGGGAATTTTGGGGAAGCCATCCAAGCATTGCAACCACACAAAGTGCTCACTGCTGCATAGTGCTTTTCTGGTGGCAGTGGGTGAGGTAATAGCACTGTCACTATTAATTGCACTTTCTGGATGTCAGCATATCATCTTCAACTATGGGCCCTGCATTTATGCAATACTAGTCACAAGGTCGGGAGCATTCCAGGCCTAGAGTCCTAGCGATGGTTTCTTGTGATTTTGTGTTTGTTTGTTTGTTTGAAAGAAGGGCCTCTTTTAATGTTTATGCAATAATAATCCAGAAGTCCATGAACATGAGTACACTGGGGCTATCATACTTTGGACACATCATGAAACAACATGACTCATTAGAAAAGATGGCAATGCCTGGTAAGGTGGAAAGTAGTAGGAAAAGGGGAAGGCCACACTACAAGTGGATAAGACTCAAGCAGGGAAGCCATGGCTCTGAGTTTGCAAGACCTCAGCAGGGCTGTTAATAACAGTGTTTCTTGGAGGGCTCTCATTCATAGGGTTGCTATAAGCTGAAGCTGTTGTGACAGCAATTAACAACACTAAAGTCCATGAGAGCTCATGCTATAATAAAAATGCCACACAATTCTTCATTGGTTTGCTCTAACAGATTAACACAGCTACCCTTTGTGAGAATGCTTTCAGTATGGCTCCTGCAGGCAATGCATTCCATTGCACAGGTAGTAGGCTGCACCTCTCCTTAAATGCATCCTTACCCCGAGGCTGTCTTCTTTGGGCAGCAAAACCCTGCTGTAATTGCAGGAGGCAAACTTCATGTTCAAGATGATGCCATGTGCTCCTATGACTGCTATACTGTAGGTCCCTTATTGTGTTGGCAGGCAGGCAGATAGAGATACAGCAGCATCAGAAGAGCAGGTTGAGCTGTCTTGCACACTTCCTAGCTTTTGGAAGACTACACTGCCACTGCAGATACAGCTCACATGCTTGTACATTTGAGGGTTCTGTCCAAGAAAACATGTTCATAAGTTTTGGTTACTGAATGTTGGTCTTGTTATGAAAAGGAGCAGTAATTCTCTAAAAGCAGCTCAAATAATGGAACTTTCAACCTGCCTTTGGTTGCTGATGTTTGTTAGTTGTTGTTTGATTTTAATTAGGATCTCTGAAAAATAGTTAATGCTATGGTAAATTATCCAACAGATCTATGGCATGGAACCAAGATCTTGGCAAGTTAAAAAAACACCTCCCAAAAAACCAACAATTAAGTTGGATGTTTTAAATGTCTGCATGCAGCTTTTTCTCTCTCACTTGTGACCCTTGTTGTGTTGGGGGATTAGGCAACAGGAAGTCAGAGTGAGGTTGAGGTATCAGATGTCCCTCAGCACTGCCTTTGGCACCCTCTTCTATTCCACTAGTAAATCCAAAGGCTGTGAACCTTCAGCTGTACAAACCTTCAGAGAATAGCCCTTGGCTCTCTACACCAACAAAGCTTTCTTTGTCCTGTTATATCTCAGTGGAATGAGGCACAATATGGCTGTTAGGAAAGGCCAACTAAATTGCTTCTCACCTAAAATCCTTCAGAAACAGCAACTTTGTTGGCTTTTTTTTTTAATGTTTTCACATTCTTCAAAGTACATTTGTCATGACATACACAAATGCTGCTGCTCACTCTTAACAGTCAGACATCCTATCCAGTTTCTATCCGAAGAACACACTCACTGGGTTGTAACTTCAGGATTTCTCAGGATAAAGCAAGCAACTGTATCAAGCAGGTAAAAAGAAACAAACTGACATTCTCTAAAGGCCCCACACATTCTCCACCTCTGTTTCACTAGATCAGAAATCTTGGCCTCAAATAATTTATTTCCTGCATGCACCCAAGATTTCTGTCCAGTAGGCAAACAGGTAGATATTAGATGCCCTGTGCAGAACACTAAATAGGCCATATACCTTTGCTGACTTTGTCCCTTCATAAACACACATAGAAACAGCATATTTACATGGAATGTTTGTTGTGTTACAAAAGATCAGAGTAGAGCCAGTGGTAGGAGCTTTACTGTATGGCCCTCTGTACTCTTTTGTTTAACAAGAGAGTGAACATGATGTAGTGGTTTGAGTGTTGGACTAGGACTCTAGGAGTCCAGGGTTCAGATACTGGCTCAGCCACTGAGTGACTTTGGGCAAGTCCCACTCTCTCAGCCTTACAGGAAGGCAAAGGCAAACCTCTGAATAACTCTTGCCAAGAAAACCCTAGGAGTGGGCTGCCATCGGTCAAAGTCAACTTGAAGATACATACGTAATGGCAACAAAACATAGGAGTTCAATTCCCTTGTCTGCTTAACTGTTTACACCTTGACACTTTGCCACTGCTGCTCTGACCCTTCATCAAGCTCCAGTAGGTTTTCTAGAGCTCAGGTGGAGATCCATTACCACCTAGCCCTAGTTGGCTAACTCCCTCTGCCTTCTGACACACCTTCATGCTTTTCATCCTGGCATCAATGCAAGCTACCCCCAACTCTGCATCACAATATGCATGCAGAGTCAGTGTCATAGCAGCAGTATGTACATCTTTATGCCATATTACAACCTCCTTTACTTTGCCTCAAAGGATTGTACGACAGCTATTAATTAAATGAGAAGGAAAGGAGAAGTGTGAAATCACATTTCTGAAGGTAAACACTTTTGCCTGTGCTTTGTGATGATAGTTTAGGGGCAGGGAATAGGATCATATCTTGCCTTTCCTCACAACAGTGTCACTGTTTGCAGCCAGATTATTTTTATAGAATCCAGATATGGCAGTTGAGGCATACCTTGGTCTCAGCTTGTACATGCTACACAGAGCAGTTCCCAAGACCAGCTGAATGCCAATCCTTTGCTTAAAAACAAAATGAACTAAAGCAACACCAAATGCTTTAAATTTACTGCCATCATTGCCACAGTGAGCTGGGATGAATCCCAACAGATTAGGAAGCACCAAACGGAGAGCAGTTCCACTGTCCTAAGGAAAGGCAGACCTCTTCCTTGCATTCTGCTCATAAGTGCTTTGTTATTAGCTCTCTGTTACTGTCCATAGTTGACAGACAGAGCATCCAATTCCATCAAATTACTCATACAACTAGCTCCCTTGGGTTCAGTGTCTGGGAAACATTTTGCTCCTGTCTTGGCCCTTATACGCCTTTTGAGTTATCTAGCAAAATCTGAGGCTCGGATGTGGTTTGCAGAGGTATTCCTTGAGTCTTTAATGGCAGCTTTTAACCCTCTCCTGCCCCACCCAATTAGCAATACATATTTTCTAGAGATCAGTGTGTTTCCATAATTTATTGATAGTGCCCTACTGCATATAGAGCTGTTCAGAAAACATGCCCATTTGGAAAAGAACTCATCAGAGCCACCTCCACCCCCCACATCATGTGACTGGAAGAGCAGCTGGAATTAATTTACCCAGTGGTGTAAACCTCTCTCTTCTGTTTGCCTTTGCTCTGGACAGCTCCTAGCAGCTGCCTCTGGAAACACTACAGACAAGCATTTCCACTGATGGGATTAAGCAACACTCATCTGCTCTGCACCACAGCCATCCTTTTTGGCTGCAAGTGCTGGCATGAATGACAGTAAGTGCCAGATAAAGAACAGACTCCATCCCTAACTTAACAAGCATTCACTGTAAGAGGGAGAGCCAGTTTCTTTTTGATAAGGGTTGCAGGGAGGGAGAAAACTCACTGGAAGCAGAACAACACCCCATATCCTCTAAGCAGCAGAGCTCTATGATTAATTAAGACCAAAATGGCTAGCTTCCTCCCATCTCGGCTGAGCAGCATTGGAAAAAATGTCAATAGGTTTGCCTCTTTAACTTTCTAAGAAATTATAATCTTGTGAAGGCTGGGTAAACTACCCAGCAAAGATGCATCCTTCCTCTCTGGTTTGCTGATCTAGTCAGGAAACACTACGAAACTCCCAACAGACGACAGCCAAAAGCCCATAGATGCTAGTCATGGTAGCTTTATGAAAATTCCATGTTCAGAGGTAATATACTCTATTACCAGCTGCTGGAAAGTATCAGAAGGAAAGTCTATTCCCTTCATGCCCTACTTATGAGTTTCCCAGAGGCATCTGACTGGCCAGGATCAGAGAAGCAGGATACTGGACTAGATAGAAAAATATTGGGGAGGAGGTGATCCCTCCTTTCATGATTTTGTGCAGGGCTATATAGACCCAAGCTGCCAGAGCCACTCAGTGCTACACTGATCAGAAAGCAGCATTTCCTCCAGGGCAGGACTGAATCTGAGGCTCATATGGAGCTGGGGACATGGTTATTACAGTCCTCCCTCAACATTTGTGGCCTCCACACTCGCGGTTCCGCATATTTGCAGTTTGCCGTGAGGGGAGGCCGAGGAAAGTGGCGATGGCGACCTTTCAGGAGGGAGTGGGGAGGTGGGGAGAAGAGACTAGGGAGCCTCCGGAGGGCCTCCAGAGGTCCCATGGTCGCCTGGGGAGGGCGTGGGGAGGTGGCCTCGGGGCCTCCGGAGGCCCCATGGTCGCCTGGGGAGGGCATGGGGAGGTGGCCTCGGGGCCTCTGGAGGCCCCATGGTCGTCTGGGGAGGGGGCTTCAGGGCCTCCGGAGGCCCCGTGGTCATCTGGGGAGGGCAGGGGGAGGTGGCCTCGGGGCCTCCGGAGGCCCCTTGGTCACCTGGGGAGGGCGTGCGGAGGTGGCCTCTGGAGGCCCCATGGTCGCCTGGTGAGGAAGTGGGTGTGATGTACAGAGAACACAGTTACAGAGCTTCCTGGGGTTTGCTAATTTCTATCGGTCCTTTGCGACGGTAGCCCTTCCTCTGACAGTGGGGAGGCATGGGGAGGTGGCCTCAGGGCCTCCGGAGGCCCCGTGGTCACGTGGGGAGGGCAATCTTTATTCACGGAATTTTCAAATTTGCGAGGGTCTGTGGAACCTAACCTCTGTGAATGTGAAGGGATGACTGTACATCAGACTCAGCTTTCAGCTGTTAGGAAGGCAAAGATGCTTTCTCCCATCTTCATTGTGTCTTGTACAAATTGTTTATTCTAAATAAATCAACCCTGGGCTAAGCATAGATAGTAGGAATTAAATCAAAATGAATACTGTGGGATTTACTTCTGCATACACTTGTGTAAAATTGCGCCATCTGTTTATTGTATTTTTCAACAGAATAATTTAAGCATTTACAAATATTAGTTTTGCTCATGTAAGAGTTAAAATTCCTATGACATCAGCGACACTTTTCCTCAGCCCACCACATTAGAATCATAGAATTGCAGAGTTGGAAGAGACCACGAGGGCCATCTAGTCCAACCCCCTGCCACGCAGGAAATCACGATCAAAGCATCTCCGACAGATGGCCATCCAGCCTCTGTTTAAAGACCTCCAAGGAAGGAGACCCCACCACGCTCCGAGGGAGTGCATTCCACTGCTGAACAGCTCTTACTGTCAAAAAGTTCCTCCTAATGTTGAGGTGGAATCTCTGTTCCTGGAGCTTGCATCCATTGCTCCGTGTTCCAATCTCTGGAGCAGCAGAAAACAAGCTTGCTCCATCCTCAACGTGACACCCCTTCAAATACTTAAACAGGGCTATCATATCACCTCTTAACCGTCTTTTTTCCAGGCTAAACATACCTAGCTCCCTAAGTCTCTCCTCATAAGGCATGGTTTCCAGACCTTTCACCATTTTAGTCGCCCTCCTCTGGACATGCTCCAATTTGTCAATATCCTTTTTGAATTGTGGTGCCCAGAACTGGACACAGTATTCTAGGTGAGGTCTGACCAAGGCAGAATAGAGCGGCACTATTACTTCCCTTGATCTGGAAACTATACTTCTATTGATGCAGCCCAAAATTGCATTGGCCTTTTTAGCTGCTGTATCACACTGTTGACTCATGTTCAACTTGTGGTCTACTAGGACTCCTAGATCCCTTTCGCACGTAGTCTCATTCAGGCAGGTCTCCCCCATCCTATATCTATGCATTTCATTTTTTCGCCCTAAGTGCAGTACCTTACATTTCTCCATATTGAATTTCATTTTGTTAGCTTTGGCCCAGCTCTCCAGTTTATCCAGGTCATTCTGAATTTTGATCCTGTCCTCCAGGGTATTAGCTACTCCTCCTAATTTGGTGTCATCTGCAAATTTGGTAAGTATGTCCCTAATTCCCTCATCCAAGTCATTGATAAAGATGTTGAATAGCACTGGGCCCAGGACAGAACCCTGTGGCACCCCACTGGTCACATCTTTCCAAGACGAAGAGGAGCCACTGCTGAGCACCCTTTGGGTTCGGCCGGTCAACCAATTACAAATCCATTGAACAGTTAACTTGTCTAGCCCACATTTTACAAGCTTGTTTGCAAGAATGTCATGGGGAACCTTGTCAAAGGCCTTACTGAAATCAAGGTATGCGATGTCCACAGTGTTCCCTTCATCTACCAAGCTGGTAATTTTATCAAAAAAAGAGATCAGATTAGTCTGGCATGACTTGTTACTCTGAAACCCATGTTGACTTTTTGTGATTATGGCATTGTCTTCTAAATGTTCACAGACTCTCTGTTTAATGATCTGCTCTAGAATCTTCCCTGGTATTGATGTCAGACTAACTGGACGATAATTGTTGGGATCCTCTTTTTTCCCCTTTTTGAAGATGGGGACAACATTTGCCCTCCTCCAGTCTGCTGGGACTTCTCCTGTTCTCCAGGAGTTCTCAAAGATTATTGCCAATGGCTCTGAGATTATATTTGCCAGCTCTTTTAATACCCTTGGATGTAGTTCATCTGGTCCTGGAGATTTAAATTCATTTAGATTAAGAAGGTATTCCTGTACTACCTCTTTGCTTATTCTGTGCTGGATTTCCCCTGTTGTGTCTTCTGTACTTTTATCCTCAGGTTGGTCCCCCTTTACCTTTTCTGAAAACACTGAGGCAAAGGTGTTGAGTAATTCTGCCTTTTCTCTGTCCCCTGTTAGCATTTTGCCATCTTCTCCACGTAGTGGCCCTACCATTTCCTTCTTCCTCCTTTTGCTGCGGACATAACAAAAAAAAACCCTTTTTATTGTTCTTAACCTCTCTAGCAAGCCTGAGCTCATTCTGTGCTTTAGCTTTTCTGACTTTACTCCTACATGTGTTTGCTATCTGTTTGAATTCTTCTTTGGTGATTTCCCCCTTTTTCCATTTCTTATACCTGTTCCGTTTAAAACTTAGCTCTGTTGATATTTCTTTATAGTCATCCATCCTGGTTTCTTGAGACACCTCCCATTTTTCTTCCTCAATGGTACTGTTTTAAATTGTGCCTTCAGTATCTCCCTTTTGAGAAAGTCCCATCCGTCTTGAGGTCTCTTCTCTTTTAGTATTCCTGACCATGGGATCACCCCCAGTATTTCCCTGAGTTTATTGAAATCAGCTCTCCTAAGAATATAGCGAGAGTGCAGAATATAGCGAGAAGAATATAGTTAGAGTGCAGTGGCTGACCACATACAGGCACTGCAGTACACAACATATGCCACACAAAAATGCCACAGTAAGTGTAGAAATAATTGCAAATACAGCTGGTAGAGAGCAGGCTTATTCCAAGGTTACTCTCTCTTTTGCTTTAAAAGACACCAAATCAGATGTCCCTTTAATTTTATCCTCAAAGGATTGTATGTGCTGCTACTGCGCCTACCTTATCCAGACAGAATGTGCATGCCAGTTTATTCTAAGGAACGACTTACACTTGAGGGAGCCAACTGCTGGGTTGTGTGACTCATCTAGGCCTTGTTATTCCTGCTAAACTTAAATAAGATGTGCTTTTAAAATGGCTTACTTTCACTTGTAATGAACATACGCAATCCTTGTGGTATTGCTGTTTACCGAAAAGCAAATAAAAAAATCAAAATGTCACTTGTGATTTTTTTTATCCGTGTGTGTGTGTGTGTGTGTGCAGTATGTTCCTTCCAGTTGCCTGTTGACTTATGGCATTATGAATTTCATAATTTTTTTTTTTTAGGCAAGGAATACTCAGAGGTGATTTTGCCTGTTTGTTCCTCTGAAAAATAACCTACAGCACCTAGTATTCATTGCCAGTCTGCCATCCAAGTACTTACCAGGGCTGACCCTGCTTAGCTTCCAAGGTCAGATGGGACCTGGTGCCTTCATGGGATTTAGGCACATTCATCTTAATCATGAGGTAGAGCACACCATAAACTGTACAAATTCTAACTATAAATGAAAAGTGAGGTCCTGAATATTTGAATGCAACCCCCTTAAAAAATAAAATTTTAAAAATGGTTAGATTCCCCACATGCTAAAACCTAGCATATCAGGGAGAGACTTAAACTAGATTTTTTTTTCTTGATGAAAGGGCTTGTGTCAAGAAACAATCTTGCACTTTCAGGATGTATATCCCAGGAAGAATTGTATCAAGTGGTTTTGTAGAACACATTAGCTTTGCCTTTGGAGTTGTCAAGCAGTCCCCCACAACTTCTTTCTGTAGCATCCCTTTCAAGAGGTAGTAGAGAGGTTCTGAGCACTCCAGTATAGTAAATCTAGTAAGCAAGCATTTTGTAGCACTTCTGAAGTAAAATAGCCCCTCCTCTTGATGCACTCATATCCTCCCTCAGATTGGTTTCCAAAATGTTACCCTCTGGATACAGATGATGAAGCCAGTAAGACCCATTATCTCTGCTGATGGGAACACTGAGTTTGCAGTAGTGTGCCATTTCCGGGCTCTTGCAAAAACACACTTGCTTGCCACCTAGGCAAAGTTGGGCCTTAGTTACCACTGCAATACTTTTGTATTTATTGTAAGTATTGGCTTCAGCACTTCTAGGACTTGCCCAGTCACCATGAAGGCACAATGACAACTGTACACTTTTCCTTTTTCTTGAGTTGCAAGTGCTACTTGGTTACAAAGTGGTATATCTGCAATCAGTAGGATGATCACTAGTGAAGAGCAGCCTCTACATCTTACTCTCCATAAGGTCAGGGTAAAAAAGATGAGTGATTGCTCTGGTTCCTTAATAAATCAATCAATCTCGGTGACTGTTGAGTCACAAATAATGACAGGTAGAAAGACATCACATCCTCCATGTAGAAGTCCTGATTTGGATTTATAACTTCAAGTAGCAGCACTAACAAGATGGACTGCAGTTCAATAGCAGAGGACATGGTTTGCATGTAGAAGGTTCCACATACCATCCTTGGCGCATCCAGCTGAAAGATTCAGGTAACAGATAATGATAAAGACATGTCTTTGCCACATATCCTGGAAATCTGCCATCAATCTGAATGTAAGATCCTAGGCAATAGAAGATACAACACAAATAATCTGAACAGGTATCCAGGAGCCTCTTGTGTTCCCATGATGATCATAGAAAGATACCAGTGACACAAAGCAAACTTTTGCATATGAGTCTTGTCAATAGTAAAATGAGCACATCTGTTTTTTGGGGGAAAGAGATGGTCTATCCATGCCAATTAATTATGGATGTTAATACACCAATGGTTTGGAGTCAAATGTAAGGCTGAGACAGTCTGATGGAAGAACTGAAAGATCAAGAAGTCAGGAGCCTTGTTCTGCTGATTTAATATTACCCAGGAAAAGCCAACTGCTGAATGTGACTCCTAACTCCTTTATCTTTTACAGCTTGCATCAAATTGTCTCCCTTTTCCCAGAGCTATCCTTCTGCTCTGGAGTCTTTGAAGCATTTGGCTCTGATTGCTTTTGTATCAAGAGCCCTGTGAAGCTCAGGAGCTTCCTGTGTTTTTGTACTTTCTGCCAGTGCACAGGCTTCACAAGATCAGGTGCCTTTAAGGGTATCAAAGCTGAGGAGATGAGTACAAAACCTGAATTGTACTGGAAGAAGAGAGTCCTCCAAAAAAGAAGGCATCTCTGCCACAAGAAGTGATCAGACTTATGCTTCATGAATCTGTCTACCAATGACTACACCATTATGATGGCTATATAGTACCTGTAACAGGAGAGGCAATATGTCTCTTAATATAAATTAACATCAGGAGCACCTGCCTGCCTGCAGTGGGAAAAAAATCCTGGATTAGATAGGCCTTTGGTCTGATCCAGCACAGCTTTTGTTACATTAGCAGCCCTGCCATGCAGACTTGACAACCCACACTAGTCCCAGTGTTGTGAAGCAGCAGTAGAGGTAGGATTTGTCAATGCACGTGAACTGTGGGGAAATGGATTTGGAGTGGATGGCCCTTCTAATCCTCTTCAAAACTATTCAGCAAATGTGTATCACCTTCAGCTATCTCTATCTCACATTACTAAATTTCATCCAGCCAAGCAAAGAAAAAATGGCTTGCCACAGCTCCTAACTGAGGCCAACAGAACATGGCAGATAGCTGTGGAAATCAAGAGATGGTGTTTTCTTCACCGGTGACGGAGACACTGTGATAATTTCATCTGAGTCATCCGAGTAAACTTCTTCTGCGAGTGGTGAAGGAGGGTGATGCTGCTGAGCTGGCAAGGGTGTGGCTGAAAAGAAGAACAAAGGAAATAGATGTGAACAAAATGGACAGATACACAAGTTCTTCTCAGAAGAATCATGGTCTCTTGGACATTAAGTTTCCAGAATAGGCAGCTGTTACCTATAATCTGAATATTCCTGTTACAAAACACCCTGCTCTGTGCCAAAGAAAGGCAAGCATTAAACCAACCACTGGTGGTTATGCTAGATTGGTTTTAATACTACATACCCTTTCCAATGATTATATATATCATAATCAACTTTGGGCACTCAAGTACTGGTTCATTATGAAAAGCAACATTTGTTGCCAGTACTCAAATGTAAAAGGAAATACAAAAACAAAACAAAAAATGCACACAATCATACTACAGGAAGAGTGGATGAATCATACAGTATTATTTATATTTATTTATTTACTAAAATATTTAAATCCACCCCTCTGTACACAGATGTCAGGGTGCTGTACAATAAAATCAACCTGACAAATTCAAAACAATGTAAATTATAAAAATGATTTTTAAATGACTAAAAACATATAAAACAAATTCACAACTTAAAAAGAAGGATTAAAACAGTTTTAAAAATTTACAATGATTTAAAACCATGTATATGTGAGGCTTTTGTAAAATCAGTTAGACTCCAAAAGCTTTAGTGAACAAATATGTTTTCACCTGGCACCAGAATAACAGCAGCTTTTCTACCAGTCAGGCCTCCAAGTGGAGGTTGTTTCTTAACTGGGGTGCTACAACAGAGAAGGCCCTGTGTACCACTGTACGGAAGTGGGAAATTGCACCATCACTGTCCCAGAAAAGTCAAAAGAAGAAAGGATGACTAGTACGGCACCAAGAGATATAAAGGTCTGTTACTTCTAAAACTTTTTTCTTGTCACTGTCATCTGATTTCCGTTCTCTACCTTTTCCACTCATTCTCCACCCGTTCTTAAATCCTTGCCTTTATTTTACTGATAAGAACTACTGTGGCACACAGTATCTGTCTCAAAAACCAGGAAAATATAATAAATATTGAGGGAGATGTGGGAAAATTGACTGAATATTGTTGCTTTCGACTGCCTATGTCAAATCCTGAAAGTCTACAGTATGTTTCATAAGGACGGCCCA
The DNA here is from genome assembly GCA_030847615.1 of Gambelia wislizenii. Classification (NCBI taxonomy): domain Eukaryota; kingdom Metazoa; phylum Chordata; class Lepidosauria; order Squamata; family Crotaphytidae; genus Gambelia; species Gambelia wislizenii. The sequence goes on from JAUMIR010000012.1 coordinate 6,654,650, forward strand.
AGCAAGACTACATGATCTGAGAGGAGCATCCCAGGATCCTTTGCAAAAGCTCAGCCAATGTTGGTGTGCAGTCCCTGGATTGTATGCTGTTCACCTTGCATTGTGTTCTGGGAAAATTTTGCAATGCTGCAATTCATCATGGAATATACCACCTCTCAAGCATGTAGATTGCTTTCTTGATAGTCCCTGAAAATATGTTGTTACCCCAGACAGTTCAAAAGATAGTCTGGCCAGCCTTGTTTGGGCTTCCTTCAACAAGTAAATTAATTTATGTAACTAATTGTCAAAATATGTGGTGATAGTTTTAAGAGGGGATGGGAGAAGGAGGAGAGGTCTATCAGTAGTTTAACAATCATGATGGTTATATGGAACCTTCTTGACTGGAACAATCTGTCTCTGAGTGTCAGAGGATGTGTCAGTAAGTAAGAGAAGGCTGGTTGTACCTTTATGCTCTTATTTGTTGGCTTCCTAGTGGGGCAATCTTGCTATCACTGTGGGGAGTGGATACTAGACTCCCAGAATACTCCTGCCAGATTCTGCGTTTTGTAATCCAAACAGTAACTTCTCCAACCTCTGGTATGATCCAGCAGGACTGCTCTTATGTATAGCCACCTTTTAAAGCCAGAAAATGTAAATCCTGGTGGGAAAATGAGCTGAACCTCAATATCACAGAAGTATAATGGTTAGGTTATGGAGCTCACCACTTTTTAAATTAGCATCTGCATCACTTAAGGAAAATTTCTATCAATTATTACATAAATGGTACTGCACACCTGTTTAAACTTTTTAAAATAATAGGGTCTGAGTTCCTATGGTCTTGGTACAGATGCAGTAGTAAAGGAAATGTTACATATGTGGCTATGCCATGAAAAAGTTAAAGCATTTTGGACTGAAACACTTCAATGCTTCTGGCACTGCTACTTGACATGCTGTTTCAAAAAAGTGCATTATTGTTAAGGCTCTTCTTCTTGTCTCAATCTTTAGAGAACCTAACTCATCTCTTAAGCACAAAAATTTACTCCCAATTCTTGCAGCTGTAAGATTGGAAGTCGCAAAGCATTGGAAATAGTCTACCACAATTTCTTTTCAATCCTAGATAAACAGAGTGTAGTTCATGGCATTTTTGGAGAAATTAACTCATCAAATAAGAATTTCAAAAGGACAAGTAGAAGCAGTCAAATCTGCTTCTGTTTGGTATCCATTCATCATCTAAACAAAGTATGAAAGTGCACAGTTTAAGTCTCTGGAAAGTCAAATGAAATTTTAGGTTAATCCATTTTTACTGTCTCTCACCAGACATTTTTTTCTTTTTTCCTTTTCCCCTTTAAATGCTTACGTATTTGGAACATGTCCAATGTAATTGAAACTCACTGATTGTAAACTACTATGTTGATCTTGCTTTAGTTTCTCTTTGTTCTCTTAGTACCAAATGGTTATGATACTCTATTTACCTTTTCCCATTTGGGGAGAAAGGCGGGATAGAAATTCAATATATAAAATAAATAAATGGTTGTAAAAATAAAAAGCTAGACAATTATTTCTGAGGAACCATTAAAAAAGTGTTAGGCAAACAATTTACTTGCATTTAGATTCTCCCCCCCCACCCCCATGGTACACATTGGACTACTTCAGTTCTACACATGCATTTGCTTCCTATGGGCTGGTGGTGGTGCGACAAAGGAGATGGGTGGCAGTTTGGGGTAAGGAGAGAAGAGAGATTTTGAATAGGATGATTATGAACTAATTGCACTAAGGATAGATACAAACAAAGGAAGTTTCCTGAGAACAGAGAGAATAATTAAGAGGTCTTGCTCCCCAAACCAGTTCTTTAGCTCTAAAAAAGGATCTATTTCTGTCTTTGGAATTAGACACGGCCTATTATTAGCTAGATCACTTTATTGCATTTTTGGACCCCTAACCCATTGTTAGCTTTTATATCTTTGCTTCAGGACCCTTTGAGACAAGAAACTTCCTAATTATGCTTCCATGGAGACCAGCACAATAGAATTTTCATCCCTATATGCACTTGTATTATGTTTAGGAATTAGGCAATTAGATACCAATTACAATCTCCATCTTAGCTCCTGTTTTCTCAATCTCATTTATCTCAACTGCCAGTCAGTCATATAAATTTACCATGCCTGCTGTGTGAGGATTAAAGTACCCATAAACAGGCAATATTCCCATTTAGTCAAGGCAAATATACCTTCTCCTAAGGGTTATTATTATGATTATATATACATGTTCCAGTATTTATTATGTTAATACCCTCTTTCAGATCAGGTGAAATGATTTGCATCTACTAGTATAGGAAATGCACTGGAATTATCATAGCATTTTGCCTGAGAAAAAAAAGAATAATTGTCAAGAAATGAGGTCAAAATTTAATCATCATCAAATGACAAATTTGGTGGTTCTTAAGATATATCAACTGATGTCAGACCTACTGCTGACCTTCTAAAAACGAAATATTATTGGGTACATTTACTGAATTGCTAACATTTTTTTTACCAGTATACAATGGGAAAGAAAGAAGGGCTGCCTTCAGACAATTCTCTGAAAATGAGGCCTATGCTAGCATACTCCCTACTCCTCTTTGCTCCTTCCTTCCTACAAAGCCAAACCATAGCCTGATCAAACTGTGGTTTGACACAATGTGATTTGATTGAACAACAAAGCAATGCATAAAGCCACACACATGAGGGAAAGCATAGGTTTCATTCCTGGTTCTCCAAATAATGGTTTAGAGATTAGTCTAATGGCAGCTAGAGCATCTCCTGACATTACAAGAGACAAGCCTACTCTCAGTGGGAATTGGCAGCAACAATTGATAAATATTAATGGGAAAGAACATTGATTTGTATATTATCAATTCACCTCCAATTCAGATAACAGCAGAAATGAAGTGGACAATCCATCTATTCCCCTCACCCTTTCCATAGGCCAGCTCTTCACTTTGTATCTCTGAATTGCATTTTGGACAGCTGGCTTCTTCTACAACAGTTAAGCTGTTAAATAATGATAGTTATTAACCTTCACAACAACCCTGTGAAGTAAATAGCAATTGATACCTACTCTGTGCCCTGTGTAAAAAAAAAAATCAATGTGATGGAGTGGCTGTCAACATATAAAAGTTATAACAATTGAAAAATCAATGACACAGTCGCTCCACTAAAAGACTGAGGACTGAGCCCATGTTTAGCTTTAGGCTAGCTCTTGGTCCCTTTGTGATAAACTCCTACATGTACTGTTAATTTGAGGCCCATAAAAAACACACCTGACTTAGGATACCTATACCCACTCCACCTGGAAAATGAGGCAGGGGCCACAAGTACCACAGAGAGAAGCTGAATGAGTTTGGACAGGAGGAAATATATCTGTACTAAGTCCATACTGTGGTGATACCTTCATTTTGTTGCTCTTAATTGCTGTCGGGTTGGCTTCAATTTATGGTGACCCCATGAATGAGAGCTCTCCAAGAGAGAGTCATCAACAGTCCTGCTCAGGTTTTACAAACTCGAGTCAGCCATGGCTTCCTTTGTTGAGTCAATCCACCTATAGTGTGGTCTTTCTCTTCTCCTACTGCATCCAACTTTACTGTTCATTAGGCCAATAAAAATGTGCAAAATAACTTTTGAAGCTCACACACTTATTCATCACACAAAGATGGTTAAAAATATGCAGGAGAAGGAAAGTGATGGTGCTAGAGTCATAGAGTTGAAGGCAATAAAGCTTTGTGTTTGCATTTGAAGTTACAAAGAACCCCCTTCTGAGAACGGTGTTTACCCCAATCCAGTGTGTGAGGCCAAAAGCATCTTCAGAGAGGAATGCAGTGAGTCTCTTAGAAGCCTCTATACTGTCAAGTTTGGAGATAAATGTATATGTTGGAACAGGCAAATCATGTTAATAGAAACCAAACTGGGTAGATTTACCTCGTATTGGAAGGACTAACTTATATAGCAGAAGATGGAATACTGCAACTGGCACTTGTGAGGGTGTCTGCTACATACCCTAGTTATCTGCTCAATGTCTTTCTCTTCTCAGCTTAAACAATAAGATGCCAGCTTGTTTTCACATGGGAAAGAATAAACCATCATTTTTCCCCTTTTAATTTAAGCCTGTGACAGCTGCCATTATCCACCTGAGCCCTCTGAACATGATGGGTTATTAAGTACAAGCCAACAAACATTAAATGATAATGAAAATATCTGTGGCAAATAAATGTAGCAGAAGTAAAAGAGATTACTTGGTTCTGAAGTGAAAGCAAGAGGCAAATATTTGAATGGAGACCAGACTGGCTTCTCCTCTCCAATGTAGGGAACTGGGCTTGCTTTTTCACTCTTGGGGCCAGCAATCAGTGACCTGCAGAAGACGTGGAGAATGGAAAGAGCCATAAAACAGCCTCCCAGCAGAAAGTGAAGTCAGGAGTCAGCAGATCCAGCCATAAAGATCTATGATTAAAAACTCTCATAGGGCAGAGGCTTTAAATGAGATGGGTGAGTGGGGAGATACCGAGTCACGCACTCGGTTACATCCATGGCTTTGTTTAATCTTTACAAGGAAAGCATCTAATGGGATTTAGAGCTATTGTGAGGGGTGAAGCAACATATTATGTATGCAGGAAAAAAAGGATAAATTTCTTCGCACAGCAGGAATATAGTAAGTCTGAGGAACCCAAGTCATAGCATGCCTGGTAGGTGGAGATGGTTGGGTGTCAAAAAGACAGCCATCAGGAATAGCTGACAATTCTGTGGTAGATCAAATGTGTGGAAATTGCATGCATTCCTTTTGCTATGAAGCATGTGTAAGCAGCACCTGAATGTACAGTGGGTCTTCAGTACCCACTGGGGATTAGTTCCCTGACCCCCTCCTGTGGATACCAAAATCCGTGGATGCTCAAGTCCCATTATATACAATGGCATAGTAAAATGCCCTTATATTAAATGACAAAATCAAGGTTTGCTTCTGGAAATATTTTTTTAGGAATATTTTCAAACCATGGTTGATTGAATCCATGGATGCAGAATCCATGGATAAGGAAGGCCAGCTGTACTACAGTGTTTGAAAAACCAGAAGTTACTCATGACTAGAGCAATTGCACTGCATACCTTGCAGGATATCAGGCCTCTCCCAGCCAGACATCAGAGGAGACTGTGATGCAAACAGGCAGCACAGAAACACTTTGCTGTGTCAGACTGAGAATGTTGATGACTCAACCTGAGATCCCTTTCTTACCACTTGCCTACAGCTCCCTCTGAGGAAATGTGTTTCACATTTCTGGAGGCAAACTGAGTAATCTGTGAACAAACCAGTATAGCTGCAGAGAAGCATGTTTTCTGATGAAATAGCCAACCCTATCTACACAGTCAAGGAATTCCCGCTATCTACCAAGACTCAAGGTTATCATGTGATTCTTGCCTGTGTAAACAATTTTCTCCCTGACCTCATTTTAACACCCAAGATCAAAAGTTATAAAGTTAGACACTGTTTTGCTTTTGAAACAGCAAAACCTGAACCTTACAAAAATACCAATGCTTTTCTCTCACCTTTCTTTAAGTTGCATCCGTGCAATGTGAGCCCGGAAAACTGACTGGATCAGCCTCACGGCCTCCTCTTCCATGCTGCAATCAGCAGTTATTGGCAATGGTCTGGACCCACATGATAAATCTGGGGTCTAGGAAAGTCACCAGAGAAGCAAGTGTTGGAAGTTTAATCCACCCTTTGGCATTATCTCTGATTTGGATATTACCTGCCATCCCCTCATTATTAGGCATTCTTTATCAATCAGCAGTGAGAAACTACCACTTGCTTTTGAACTGTAGTCCTTTGAGGACATCACTAGATTCCTGTAACTGCCAATAGAACGGTGAGCTGGGCTTTGTATAACTTGCTAAATAAAATTTAAAAATCTATACTCAGGATTCCAGATTCCATATCCATATCCATGGGCTGTATGTCAGTTGCTGCAGGGTGACAGCAGAGCACAAGAAGCCATCAAGCCTTAGTTGGGAATTCCCAAAAGTATCTAGCAGGTCCTGGTGGGGAGCAAGATGTTGGACTAGATGGGGTTTTGCTCTGAACCAAAAATGATTCTCCTTATGTTTCTCTTTTGTCACAAAAAAAATGAACTTGTAAAAGCTGAACTGGGCCCAGCAGAAGCTGAGCTGAGGGTCAGTGTTGTGTAGTGGTTTGAGCATTGGACTACAACTCTGGACACAGGGTTTAATCCCTGATCAGCCATAGGAACCCACTGGACAAGACACACTCTCTCAGCCTCAGAGGAAGGCAAAGGCAACCCCCCTCTGAACAAATCTTGCCAAGAAAACCAGTGATATGTTCGGCTTAGGGTTGTCATATGTCAGAAATGACTTGAAGGCACACAACAATAAGACTCCCAGAATCCCCAGTCAATATGGTCTATTGTAATTCAAGACGTTACTTTTACAAACTATGGTTGGGAGAACATGAAACAGAGATTCAGGAGAACATAAGAAGAGCCTAACTGGATCTGGCTGAAAGGCCTACCTAGGAACACATTCTCTCCTTATGGTGGCCAACTAGAGGCTTCTGGGAAGTCCAAAGCCGGACATGAGTTCAGAAGCACTCTTCCATTCTTCAAGAGAACCCTCCCTTCAATTGGTATTCAGAGGCTTCAGATAGTCACCATCGGAAATAGCTATTCATAGATTTATCCTCCAGCAATTTGTCTAATCCCTCATTAAAAAATTAATTTCCTCTCCTTTTATTTTTAACTAATACTATGCTTGTGCTGTTTGAGTTTATTATTAAATAAAGGAACAAACTAAAAGGCATGGTATAAATTCCAGTATTAAGCCAGGAATAGGACTAGGATTTCTGTTCCTCTGCCTTGCAGACTGCCAGATGTCATGGGAAAAATACCAAGGAATATTTTGACTATAACCATACTTGCCCTGATAGCTACCTTGTTTCCAGTGCTAGCTATGTGGTGAGAGTTTTCACCTTGCACTTAATGCAATAATAGTTTCTGCTGAGCTAAATGTCCCCTGAATGCTGCCTGGAGCACAAAAGCCACCAAACACAAAGAGACACAGGGAGAAACGAAATCAATGATGTTCTCCCTTGAAAGATAACAGCTATAAATTAATGCACAGCCCAGGCGGGCAGAAGGGGATTCCAGCAAAGGACTATTTCCCCTGTGCCATAAACATTGTCCTGCCAATTAGGAGGAAAAGCTGAACCCTTGATCTGTGATTTAAAAGACAGACCTGGTAAAGAACAATAAGCAAAACCTACCAGTGCGCAGACCCCACAATAAATTTTAATTTGGGAATTTACACATGATCAAACCTGCCAAACACAATTAAATTCTAGCAGCCAGCATTTCATTGGTGAGGCTACACCAATGCCTTGGATCTCAGCTACCCAATGGGCTTTGCCAAATGATGGCTTCATCTGATTCAAGCAACTTATCCTGGTGACTGTGTCATCTGGAAGTCTCCATTTCTTTGTACAAGATACCGAAACTGCCCAGACCTCTCACTAACTCAGATCAGCAATGACATAAAATGCTTATTGGCTGTATGCCTGCAACTTTTCAATCTATCTGCGAGATTGGTTTCTAAAAATCTTTTGATCAGTTTTAAAAAGCACTAAAGACGGGTCTCTTTCGCCAGGCCTTTCCTGATTAGATCCCGGCCTCAGGAGCTCAGTCTCCTGGCATTTAAAAATTATGTATATATTTGTTTTTAATGTGTTTTTAGTTAGAAGGTTTTAATTTTATAGTGTTTAATGTCTTTTTATGGGGGAGGGTGGGTGTGGGTGGTGTTTTTAGTCATTATTATAATGTTTTAATTGTTGGAAGCCGCCCCAATTGTTTTTAGCAGAGGGGCAGGGTATAAATAATAATAATAATAATAATAATTATTATTATTATTATAGTTTAAAAGGTACCATGGTAAATCTGGTAGCCAACTTAATTCTTTAATATACATCAATTAGCACAGCCAGGTTTTCACAATAGCAATAACATACAGTCGAAAATCATAACACACAAAATTGGCAATCAGGAAGCAGGTATTAACAAGTTTCTGTTCTGTCTGAATACCAACTGAAAGTATTGATTTCATTTAACTTAGCCATGTATTTCTCTGCTGTCTGGCTTCTGGTGGAAGCAGACCATAAAGTCGCACTGGACGACCTAGAGATTCCTCGAGAGAACATTTTTTGTGGACGGAAGAGAAACCACGGGTACTGGTCCCGCGGATATGGAGGTTGCACTGTATACCTACCTGGGAGTACACGTAACTTAACCCAATACAAGAGAGATGCCTTGTTTTTGTTATGCGCCTTTGACTCTGACTGATGATTCTTGGCAAGATTAATTGAGAGAAGGTTTGCCATTGCCTTCTTCTGAGGCTGAAAGAATGTGACTTGCTCAAGGCCATCCAGTGGTCCTAGACCAGCATTAAAACCACTACGCATGATGGCTCCCTAGAGATTCCTTAGCCTCTGTGATATCAACTGTATTACTTTCACCTTTGGTGCTCAAAGGCCCCACCTGACACAGATATGCAGTACATGTTGCATGCAACCACCAAGCAGTCCTGAACTGATATATTCTGAGTTTGTGTATACTTACCTTATCCAGTGCAACCTCTTCAATCTAAAATGGAGAAACAGTGGATTACAATTGAGTCCTTCCCATTCCTCTGAATAAATTTTGCTCATATGTTCTTGCATCTCATAGCCTCCACTTCCATATGGCATATGCCACCAGCAGAAACTCAGAAACAAAGTCTGACTGGTCCACAAAATCATTATAATAATTTTTATAATTATAGTCATTGCACATTATTGTAATTTTTAAAATCCTGATTTTACAATCAATTATTTCTAAAGCAGTTTACAGGAAATTTTTTATCAATACAACAACAAAAGCAATTAAACCTATACCTATCTTTAATTTGACCAATAAAAATTCCCCCCAGCATAATTCATGTACCTGAACTCTATCTGAACACTGATTTATGCACATATACAGCTGTGTGACAAATTAAATCATTGATTCATCTAGCTCAGCGCCATCTACTATGTCTGCTTGCAGCTCTCAAGAATCTCAAGAAAGGGTATTGCCCAGCTTTGCCACCTGAAATTCTTATAAGGACTTGGGTGCTTTCATGTGCTCTGCTACTAAGCTAAAGCCTGCCTCTTCATTCCAACATCCTTTTTTTCAACGTATATACAAAAGTGCAATGCAAACAGGAGATGGTAGGCACCAATCAAATCTTCAGTTGTATGTACAAGAGCAGAAATCTTTACTGAACATAAAATTCTGATGTTGGAATATTTTCAAAATAGTGCAGGTTCCTAGTCCTTAGAATTCCAAAGAGAGATTTTTAATAGTGAAAACTTAAGCAACAGAAAGAGGCTTAGCAAGGATGAATCTCTCTCTCTCTCTCTCTCACACACACACACAAACACACACACACACACACACACACTCCTGCAATTATTTTTGTGCTCTTCCCTCTTCCATTCCTCAAATAATGTGTCTCCATGCACAGTACTAAAAGAGCTTCACCTTGGTTTTATAGGCCTTCCATCGCCTTTGGATAACTTGAGCAGCTTCTTCTTCCCTGTGATGTCCCGCAGAGCAAGGAGGTGAAAACACCAAGTTTGATCCCCTTAAATGTTGCATAGAAGTTGAGTGTGACTGTTGCCAATTGGGGCGAAATTCCTGTTGGCCCTTTAGATGGACATGGAGGAAAACCATGAAGAGATGGGCAGCAATCCAGAAGAGGGGAAGGAAAGAGAAAAGCAAGGACCGTTTTGGACAAAGATCTGACATATAAGATTAAATGCTAAGAGGTTGAGGAGAGAGGCACACATCAACAACGTGCAACTTTTTGCCATTAACAAACCACTATGGGAGCAAGCAAGGACAAAGATTTCCTAGCCAAGTCACTGGAGATGATGTGTTCTATCTCCATTGATCCCCTCAGCTATACATTCCTATGAATCCAGCTTTAATTGTTATGAGGCTATACATTATTCTCCTCCAGCCACTACTGTGAGTCTCAAAGGCACCCTCTTTTTCACACACCATAAATGTAAAATTCAGTACTTGGCTGGAGGAAGGCTTAAAACAGACAAGCAAACCAAGAAACTATTAGTCTACAGCCAGACAATATGTAAACACCAAGCAGCTCAAACAGAGGGTTTCAAGAGAAACTAACACTAGTTAATATTAGAAGACACTATACCAAACACATCAAAATGTCATTTTTAACCTGGTCAGGAGGTTCGATGGCATCTATCCCAGTCTGTCTACAATGTATTTCTTGGTTTTCCTCCAGCTCTCTCATCTTCTCTGTCAGCTTCCATATTTCTTCCCTGCAGAAGCACAAAAACAATTTATTTGACATGGGTTTTCTGTTCCACAGGTCTGAGCAGCTGGCACTCATCCACAGTGCCGCCACCTCTACAATACAAGGACAGCCTCTTGGGGCTGCAAGATTTTTTAATCCAGGAGTTTGGAATTATCCTTAATTCCCCTTCCAAAGTGATGCACCAAGGCCCAAATTCCAAATCAGAAGTGAGCAAACCGTGGCTCCATGCAGCCTCCTTGGAACATTTTTGAGGGCCTCGCACACCACTACCCCAAAAAGGTTCAAATGGCTTTTGGCCATTTTTGACCTCCACACACACTAGCAAAACACCCCCCATTCCACTCTCCAAAACAAAGAAAAACAACTAAAAACAGAAACCCAAAGTAACTTCCACTTTTGTTTTCATCTGCTCTTGGCCAATTGCGGGGTAGGGATTGCAACTTGCCAGAGAACCAAGTAAATAAAAATTGGGCCCCATGCACTCAACAATGCACACCCTTGCTCTAAATACACAGCAGAATGTTAAGAATAAAGGACATAACACTTGACCCAGCCGCTGGTGACAGGCCCTCCCTTCATGTTCCAACTGCAATTGTTCCATCGTGCCTTGGTCACAACAGCTGGTGTGAGGTCCTGGTTTTATGCCCTAATTGCCATTACTCTAGCCCAGTGATTCCCAAACTCTGGTCTTCCAGGTGTTTTGGACTCCCAGTAGCCTCAGCTACCTTGGCCAATGATAAGGGATTCTGGGAGCTGAAGTCCAAAACACCTGGAAGACCAGAGTTTGGGAAACACTGCCTAGCCTCTGAGGGAGAGAGCAGCCAGCATCTGCTTGGATTAATCCCTTTCTCCACAGCCATTCTCTTTTTCTTATGCATCCTGTCTTATTTAGATTTCAAGCCTGAGGGAGGGAACTGTCAAATGAATGATTTGTAAGCCATCCTGGGAGCCTTTTTTGGCTGAAGGGCAGTGTATAAATACTCCAAATAAATAAATAAAAAGCAGTGTTGTAAATTTAGGAGGGGAGATTCATCAAAATTTGGGAATTCTGCTCAGCACTTTCAGGATCAGGAATTCCACCAACCTGGCAAGATCACTGTGGAAGGGGAAAAACAATAATCCATTGGCAAACTGTGAAAGCTTACATGCTTGGCAGTAAACTCTGCCTCTTGCTAGTATTTGCTATATGCAAAGCAGTTTCTTTAAGATGTGAATTAGGCTTGGGATCTTTCTTCTACTTTAATTAGAAGAACAGGCAAAAGTGTGTGTGTGTAAAATTGTGATAGGGATCAAGGTTTCCACATGTTTTCCTTCACTGTATCTTCAAAGACACCAACAAAAGAGTGTGGTATTGCTCAGACAACCCCTAGAGACTTAACTCTTTAAGAGCCAGATGATTCTGAAAGACAACCCTTTGGCTTTTCAGTTTCTTTGCTATCTTTTGTAGCTGCTCAAAGTCCTCTGGAGGATGAGATTCCTTAGCAATTGACAGATCCTGATGTGCAGAAGCTGATGGAGAGAGCACAGCTGAGGTGCTGGTTTGTGAAAGTTGCAGCCTTTCATTCTGCAGCCTAACTATTTTCTGAAAATTAAAAGGGGGGAAAAGAGCACTGGTCATTCAAGAGCCTTTTCCTGCACATACTGTAACATCCTTCTATGGATTCCTATTGATGTGGTGGCACAAGAAACCTTGTTCTAGTGTGAAAATGCTCATCTGCAGAAATCATCTATGGCCACAGAACATAAAACTGGTGATAATTAGTAGCAAACACTCTTGATGTTCAAATAGATTCTGTTACCATGAACTGCTACAACTTATAAGGTAAGCTCTCCTCTTAAAAAACAAAACAAAGTAGAACACACCAGAGACCATTTCCTACAAAGGCCTACTATTCTTTTGTCTCTAATCCAAATTCAAAGCACAGTCTAGCACAGTTCTAATGACTCCACACCAAAAAAAAAAAAAAAAAGGGGGGGGGAGCTATAGAGTAAAACAGCCACTCACTTAAAAAAATGCCAATTGGAACATAATATGTATTAAAAAAATAAGGAAGTTCCTGGGTTCTGTCTCTTTGTCACAGATTAAGAGATGTGGACCACAAACTAAAGGATATGAACTCAGTTAGTAGCTGTAATGTTTTCTGTTCCACCAGCTCTAAAATGGCTATTCAGTCTCCATTACTCACTTTCTCAAGCTTTGCAATCTGTCGAATCAGCCTCTGTCTGCTCCATTCAGTGTAATCTGAGAAAAGTTAACACTGAAAGTAGGTTGCAGGAAACACAAAACCCTGAAAAGAAAGCCCTGAGTTGCAAGAATCTTTTATGCTATTTATAAAAGTTGGAATAGCAAATTATCTTGAGGTGTTTTGATATCCAACTGAGCTGCCACCTACTGTGCAACTCAGGTGGGACAAGTGAGAAACATTAATAAAAGGGCAAAGATCATACAGTGTATTAGTTAAACAAACTAATTGTAGTGTTTCTCAAAGGAGTAGGTATGCCAAACCTTCCTCGAATGCTTTCATCAGTGCTGTATACGCACAATTCTAAATATACACTAGACAGACCATGTGAAGAATGTTGCTGTCCTTGAGCAAGCAGGGATCACCAGCATTGAGGCCATGATATTGAGAACACAGCTGCGCTGGGCAGGGCACGTTTCTAGGATGGAGGACCATTGTCTCCCCAAAATAGTATTCTACGGTAAACTCACCATGGGTCAGCGTAAGAGGGGTGCTCCAAAAATGCGATACAAGGACTCCCTGAAACATCTCAGGCTCGGCCAAATTGATCACCAACAATGGTCTACCCTGGCCTCACATCGGGAGGCATGGAGATGCACTATCCACAATGCTGCAGCCTTATTTGAGAACTCAGGCTGAACAAGTCTTGAAGAGAAACGACAACCCAGAAAGAATCACAACCCAGAAACATCACCCAAAGAGACCTTCTGCTGTGCTTTCTGCAACCAGACTTGTTTATCTCGGATTGGCCTTTTTAGTCATCAGCGCACTTGCAGAAAGCGCGGGATGAGTCCTTCCTGAATCTTCGTTTGTGAAGAAAAGCCAGAGAGAGAGAGAGGGAGTGTTTCTCAAAGCTGTTGGTATGCCAAACCTTCAGCTCCAACACCTCTATGTTTTTGCTGTTTAACTGTGACTTCTTCAAAAATGGCAAAAAATGTATATGAATTAATATCGCAGCAAATTAACTTTAGTATAATGCTGGCAAAAAGCATTTCATTATCACGACATGAATCAGACAACTTAGTAAGATAGAACATAGATATATTTATTTGATTAAAATGTCTGAACAAAAAAACTGTCCTAAATTCCTAGGAAAGTAAATACGCAAAAAGCTAGGCATTTAATAAATTTTTAAAAGGTTTTCCATCTTGAGTTATGGTGAAATGCTCAAAATACAGCTGACTTCATGAAAAATTTCTTTGACATTTTGAATTTATGTTTTTTTTAAAAAGTCAAAGTTACAAATATGTTTCCTGAAACATAAAAAAGCATAAAATGTAAATTAAAAATTATATATTTACCATTCTGTATAATGTTATAACATTATGTTTTATTTTGAAGCTCGAGTCAGAATCTGTACATTTCTACCAACTCTGACTCCACCCAAATTTCTTCTGACTCCACAGCCCTGGTTTCTCATTGAATGGTTTCTCTTACTACGAAATAATAGATACAGTAGGACTCCCGTATCCGCAGGTTCGTTATCCACTTATTCAATTATGCGCGGTTTATCTCAGCACAGATACCATAGAGTCTTCCTAGAAAATGTGTCCCCTCTAGCCATTTTCTAGGTTCTCCACAACAACTCTATGGTATTTTAAACCAGAAGTCCCATTATTTTCAATGGTGTTAACTGGGGCCACAGATCTGCAGCTCACTCCTCTTCCCACACAAGAAAACCAAAACTCTTGGTTTTTCAACAAAACTTACTTTTGGCTTTACTGAGGGCAGGGGAGCTGCACAACATGTGGTCCAGATCTGTTTTCAGTTTCCGATTCTCCTCTTGCAACTCTTTGATGCTCCTGGAGAACTGCAGGATTCTGGTGTTGAACACCTTTTGCTGTGAGCTCTCAGGAGAAGATCTGCAAAGAAATTGAGAAAATACAGTTAATAGCCACAACTGAAAATATAATGAAAGATGGACACGTGACCAAAAGCAATTCAAAGCCTAGACAAGCAGCATGGGTATTTTTACCATGGAACAGAATTGAGGGGCAGGGTGATGTAATGGACAGAGTGCTGGACTCAGAACAGAGAGTCCTGGGTTAAAATCTCTACTAGCATAGTGACTCTGGGCCAGCTGGACCTGTCTTCAGTGGTATTACAATATGGAATAACACCTTGCACAATAGTGTAGATTTCAAAAGGGAAAAGTGAGCTAGAAATGTCTTTAATAACACCATCAGCTCCTTGAGAATGACACAAGACAAGAGTTAATGCACTTAGTATTCTGCATGGATTCAGAACTCAGGATAAAAGTAACAGTGACTGCTCTCTTGCCCCTGAAATGCTGGCTTGACTTTGGGCCTGTTTCATAGCCTGCAGACGTATTTAGGGTTGAAAGGAATATGAACACTCTAATTAAATAAATAATAAAGAAGCTATGTACTACATGGAAAGGAACTGGAAGCAATCAGACCAGCTTGTTCATTTGACACTCTCCTTTTGTAGAAAAGAAGGAAAGTCCCAGACAGAAAATTTCTACTTGGAGATAGATTTTTCTTGCTGGCTGTCACCTTCCTTATCTGGAATGCAATCTGTGCATTTTTAGATCATAAATTCCTTGAAGTTCACCAAGCACTGTGTGCACTGTAACAACAACAGCCATCAATAATAATAATAGTAGTACAGTGCTTAATCCACTTGTTCCATAAAAACATGGAAACAGAAGTATGTACAGAATGACCTCAAAGCACAAACTGCTGATAAATGTGTTATTCACATCCAGCATATGGGAACACCAGACTTCAGAGATCCAAGTAAGTATACCCATCTGTACGCATTTCTGTACTTATGTTTAGAATTACAGCACATTTGGGATCACAACTTCTGTGGTCCCTGTGGTTCTAGCAAAGAGGCCTAGTTTCCTATTCCTATCGTTATACACATTTGGCTACCGCTCATGTTAGTAGAATTCAAGAAACAAAATTATGTTATCTTACTCTACGTTTCCCCCAACTACCTTGAGCTCCATATTCTTCCAGACTTCCTCTCACTGAAGACCTTTCTTTCTCTCTCTCTCTCCTTCCGTCAGAACTTCCACCACTTTCTTCTTCCTCTGAATCTTTCACCTAATGTCTATAGTAGCTGGACAACTTTTAGAGTTAAACAATCTAGGAACAGAAAGTCCCACTAGAATTCCATAACTCCCACTTGGATTTCCAAAAAGTTCATACCAGAAAAATATGCCAATTAACCAGGGATTGATATTTTTAAAGGGAACAAACAAAACAAGGTGCTTATTTTAGTTTTGAAACAGGATTGCTCGATTCATCCAATGATATGATAATCAGCCATTTTTATGTAAGAATATTAAGACGATCTTTTCAAGACTGTGTGATTTTGGCTTGGTTTAATTTACACTACCTGTAATAAATGAAGCTGGCTTAAACCTGGTCACACTATTTGTCCTTTTAGCCCATTACAATCTGCTCAGACTGGCAGCAGTTCTCTGGGTTCTCAGGGCCAGAATGTTGTCCATAATACCCTTTGTGTGTGTGTGTATGTGCCTTCAAGTCACCTGTTGACTTATGGCAACCCCATGAATTTCACAGGGGTTTCTTAGGCAAAGAATACTTAGAGGTGGTTTTGTCACTGCTGTCCTCTGAAATACAGCCTACAGCTCCTTGTATTCATTGGTGGCCTCCCATCCAAGCACTAACCAGGGCTGACCCTGCTTAGCTTCAAAGTTCAGACAGGATCTGGTGCCTTTAGGGTATTTAGACCCTCTCCTTTTAACCAGAGATGCCTGGCACCTGGTCTGGGATCTTCTGCATTCAGAGCATGTCGTCATTCACTAAGCTACGGACCCTTCCAGGAAAATCCTGGGTTCCATTTTGCTTGACAAAGACTAAACATCAGCAATAACTTTTCTTTCTTTCTTATTAATCAGGATGGTTGAACTGATAAATCATAGTCTAGAGAAGGAGTGGTCAACTATGGGAGGCTAGCAGGCTGCATTAGCTCCCCTCTGCAGAGAGCTTGGAGACATGTACGCCCCAAAAGCAACCCTACACAAACACCCTCTGGGGTGAGAGGCCAGAAGTCACTTTGTATTCTAGAAAAGAGGGCCTCTGGTGAAATGGCTCAGGTGGGGACATAAATATGGCCTCTGAGGATGTTAAGAGGCATTTGGGAACAACTTTTTTGACATCTGGCAACCATGCAGCCCAGACTGTACTTTGCCCACACCTGGCACACAGCCTTCCAAACTCTTCTGTTTGCCACATCCTCACCTGCCCCTGCCCCAGTCAAAGAAAGCACCAATGAAAGCAACATCTCCTCAGCCCAAACAAAGCTCAGGAAAATGAGTGTTTTAGGAAGGATACAGCACAAGCATTAAAGGTGAGATAAGAGGCCTTGTGTGGAGAGCAACTGGTCCGTCTAAAGCTGGTAAATGGTTTTAGGTGGTACCAATTACAATCCACTAGGCTGGACCAAAGATGTGCGGGAAATGTGAGGTTTGGACTGATTTTAGGCCACCTCATGACACACGACCCACTTCTGGTAACCTTCATCTAATCCTTTGGTTCACACAAATAAGCAGAATTACACTAATGAAAAAGGGTTGATGGAATAATACTGTTTCCATTGCCTGTTTACAAAAGTGTTCTCTTAAAACAAAAATTCACATGCTCTGACATCTTTAATTTAGGATATAAATGCAAGGATGTGCACACCCAACCCTGATTCAACAGCTGGGACATTTCAGTATCTATCAACACACATTAAAACTTCAACCTGAAACTTCAGTGATTTCTTTTGTGAAAGAGTGAAACAATGTGCTATATTTAACTATGCTAGTGGTAGAAAAAGGAATAGTTGTACAGGAACTTCAAAAAATACCATCCCTTCAATCCAGAAAGCACACCCTTATGGCTTTTTTTGCTTTGGAGCCTTGGGTAGATTAACATCCTTTATGTTTTCAAGCTTGCTCCTTTTGTAAATAGGAAGGTTAGGAATATGTTTTTATTTTTTTATCCATACAAAATGAGGTGCTAAAGTTTTGAAATAAATGCCATCCATACTACACAGTTTCAAATCCATTAGCTTGCATCATATATGAAGAACTGTGATTGTTGGATTACTACTACTGTTTTTATTGGAAGGTTGTGATTTCCTTGAAGCATTTACATGAGGAAACCTAAGGAATTAGATGACTGGACTATCTATATAATGCTGCATATCTATACACTTTAGAATCTATAGAAGGAGCAAGGAACTGTGGCAAATCCAGGAGTCAATTATCTGTCCTTCTGGGGATCATACAATGTCAAAAACAAAATGACCAAGAAAAAAACTGAACTAAAATTGAAAGTGGCCACACAAATCCACTTCTGGTTTTGAAAAACAGGGTTTTTCAAAATATTATGTAGTGCAGCAATTCCTGCAACTTATTTAATAGGTAAATTGTCCCTCCTAGAAAAAGGGGAGTCCCAGGAGATGGTTGCAAAAAAACTGCTTTGGAGGAACGGTTATGTAGTTGAAAGGCCACACTCCGTCTAAAGGGACACTAAAGGGATCTTTCTTTGGAGGTAGGATGAAGAGTTGCTTTTTTAAATTGAAGACTGTGTCGGAATTTTACTTCATTGGTTTAGATAAATTGTTTTCAAATGGTTTACCAATTGATTCTGGTACAAAATACACTTCCCTATTTTGCAGGAACATGTCATTGATTATAGTCCAAGGGAAACGAAGTAGCTGGATTTAAGATCGTTTAGCTATAGTCTGAAGTGCTTCCACTGAAGTTTATTTTCACTCTCTTGGAAAGATGGTGCAGTAAAATCAATAAGGCTTATAGGATCAGGGAGGGTGCTAACTTCTGTGGAACTTCACCACAATCTTCAAAGTAAATCCTATTGATTTTTGTATAGCTATTTCTACATAAGTGGGTGTTAAATCTACAGTCTTAATTACCTTCCACTCAATTGTTTCAACTTTACTAGGTTTTAGATAGGGCACAATAGCCTTTAACAAACCATTGTCTTAACAGGTACAGCTTTTATCATATGTGGACAGGAATCTAAAATTCTAATGGGTGAAATGTTTTAGACATAAATATTGCCAACTATAGTGAAAATTTCAAATGAAAATAATATAGAAACGACATGGAATGTTGCAAAGTTATATAAAAGCTGAGAAAGAAACCCCAAACGACGACTAATTGGTGAGTTTTTTAGAAGCTTTTAACAGCCTTTGACTCCACAGCAATTAGTGAAGTATAAAAATTAGACAGCAAAAACTTATACACACACATATAGCCCCAAAGAAATAAACATACTTTCGTTGCACAGCCTTTGATTCTGCCAGCAGGAACTGGAGTCGCTGGATCTGTAATGGATGGGTTATATTACTAGAAAAGCAGCAAGAATCAAGTGCAAAAAGAAGCTGTCCTATAAATATACAAATTTGCACCGGTGAGGTGAAAAAGGAACAAAGGAGGAGGAAGACAAGAAGGTGATTCTCTGAAGCCAAAGTGGTTGCATGGTGTGATCTAAGAAGGGCATACCAGGGCCTCCTGCAGTTCTATAGAGGATTCCCAGAGTCCAGTTCAGACATTGTTTATGCGGTTGCAGACATATTCATCCATGATCCTCTTAGAGACTCTAGCTAGTAACACCCTATATGAACTGCCCCCAATTTTTAGATCTTTGTGGGATCTTTGTGCCTTAATCAGATTGTAAACCTGAGGGTGGGGAACTGTTCTGTTGTTCTTTTACTTGTACAGCCCCTGAGATGGCGCCATATAAATAAATAATGATTATTATAATGATATATTTATACTGTTTTATCTCTATGTTTTAAAAAATAGAATTCTGTTTCATTATTTTTAACTTTTGTAAATATGATTTTAGCTGGACTTCGTTTTACAGTACCAATATTTGGAAGTCACTTTGAGTCCCTTGCCAGGAAAAAGGTTGGGTATAAATGAAATAAAGTAAAACAAATAAATGAAATATGTAGCCAACTGAGCGGAAGGAAACAAAACTAAATTGTCCTTGGTCTGTATCTATTTTTTTTCTAATTTGTATTATCAGCTTTCCCAAAGGCAATCGATTTATAAAGGCATACCTCTTCATGATAAGTCTCCAGGGCAATTCTCATTTCTTCCACATTAGTGCTCTTCACATCTGTCTGGAGTTTGCTTTTTCACAGAAACACACAGACACACAAAGGATGTAGAAGCAACAGAAACAGAATCAGAAACTAACCACAAACGTTTGTTAACAGTGAAGCCAACCTATAATCCCGTTCCACCTGATATTCATAAACAAAAACAGCACCAAAAGGATAGAATGTCACAAACATTAATAGCTGTTCCAACAGGAAAAGTTTATTGCAAAAGTTTGTCTGGAGACATATGGCACCGCCAATTGGCCTCTCGTCTCCCTGTTTTATCCTCTTGGCATGTGCTGCATTCTCTTGAACTTGCCTCCAAGTCAGACAGACTGCAACCCTCCCCACAGTGCTGTGAGGACCCATCAAGGGTCATACACCTGTTGAAGGATGTTCTCACACTTCTCCTTGCAACTCCAATCAATTGTCTTGTCCCTATTTCAACAAATGTCTCTCATATTTTTCCTCTACACAGGACAATAAAACCCTCAATGCAAGTACCACACAACATTTGGGATCTGTTTAGCATAAGGACCACCTATGGACACATTCTTATTTTTACAAGCTCACCAGAGCTCTGCTCCATCTTCTATCAGTAACCAAGGTATGGTGGGTAGGTCAGGCAGGGTCTTCTCATTGTGTGAAACACTCTGCCCCAGAAATATCCCTTCCTATCAGCCTTTAGAAGTCAGATTAAGATGCTATTTCATGATGTTCTTAGACAGTGCAATAACTAGTCCTCTTACAAGGGCTTGTTCCTGTTTTTTTGTGGCTCACTTTAATTTTTTAATGGTTTAGAATTATGAACTGTGTGTTTTTACTCTGCTTTTGTTTTTTTGTGAGCAACCTTGAGCTTTTGCAGGGATGGAAAAGGAAGGAAAACATATTTTAATAAATAAAGCTCAACATACTTAATAGTGTTGTCTTTCTCCTTGCATTGCTGTTCCAGTCTGAGAATCTTTTGTTTCAATCCATTGATCCCCTGTCAGGAAGAAAGGACACATGATCTTTCATGAAACATGAGGAGTCTTTAATGGCATGTGCTTACAATTATTATTCATTAATTTCCCCTCAATTGTATTGGCCACAAACTTATATAAGGTAGAACATCTCAGTACAAGGCAGTAAGATATAAATCTGGCATTTTATTAGCAGGTTTACGCTGTGCTCTCTTTCACTCAGTTTGGCCGTATGGTTGTTCTTCAAACCCAGTCTGTTCGACAAGCCTTGTGGCTGCTCCTAGGTTGTGGAAGGGAGGCTAGGTTGGCTTTCTCCCCATCATCCTTCGGCCACCAGGTGAAGACCTTTCAGTTCTGGCAAGATTTGGGTACCTGACAGGTTGCTGATGAAGGAGCTTTTAAAAGATGGATGTTACACTTTCTTTAATGCTAAGTTTTCCAACTGTTTTTGATGCAACTATGTTTTAATAATGGGGCCAGTTTGGTGTAGTAGTTTGAGCATTGGACCACGACTCTGGAGACCAGGGTTCAAATCCCCACGTGGCCATGGAAATCCACTGGGTCACCTTTGGGAGGTAACACTCTCTCAGCCTCAGAGAAAGGCAATGGCAAACCTCCTCTGACAAATATTGCCAAGAAACCCCTACGATAGGTTTGCCTTAGGGTCACCATAAGTCAGAAATGACTTGAAGGTACACAACAACAACAGCAAAAACAACATTTTAATATTACAACGTCTTGCCTTTTTTAGTTTATCTCATTACAATGTACTTTAAGGTCAGCTCTGGGAGAAAGGGCTCTCAATCAAATAGACGTATATTGAGGCAAAAAGAAGGCATTAAGAGGAGCAATTACCAAACTGGTGTCAGTCTTCAACTCTGGCCGTACCCATGCAAATTCAGAGCCCTGTAAAAAAACAAGACAAGTTTACCAACATGCAAATAAATGAATAATAAAATAAAGAGGCTACCGGTACAGATATTTCCTATCTGGAATGCAAGACTGAGCAAAAGCCTCTTCCGAAGTGTTCAGAAGCCAACCTGTAGCTGCTTCCCAATCTTATAGGAAAAGGTAAGAGCAGGGTGACCAGATCCAGACCTTGCTGCCTAACCAATCCTACTGACCAAGGAGCACATGGCTTACCCTGGAGGGATCCAGCAGCTGCTCAATCTGTTTGTCTTTTCGGCTGTTTTCCTCCTCCAGACGCCGAAGCTTTGTTTTTATCCGATCTGTTTCACATTTCTGGGCTTGTATGGTCTACAACGAGGACATGGGGAGAGGAAGAACAGAAATGTTTCTGGTTCTCTACAAACTTCTCCTTGTTAGCTATCTGGTATGTAAAAAAAAAATCAACAGTGTGTCTTATTTTGCTTATTTTTTTTAAGCTGAAGAGAACAACCAGCCCCTAGTCATCCACCATCAGAAAAGGGCAAGTTAAGGGGGAGAGTTAGACAAAGCCGGAAGAAATCCATTTTTATCTTTCACCTCCTTTTCATACTTCTTCATCATTCCCCAGACCCATTAGCCTTGTACCCAGCCAGTACACCATGATGGGAACAGGAAAATGAGAGAAACCACACAAAATGGCAAGGTAACAGAATTCTTGAGCAAGGAGTATGGTAGTGGAGGGCAAACTGGAAGGGAAGGGAGGTCAGGAGAAGACTGGGGTGTGATGCCAGGGAGATGAGCAAAACCATGCAGCTACTCTCCCCTCCTGGAAATCCTGTTCATGGCACTCATGGTTCCTAAGCATAGCTATCCCTCCCATATTGGAAGACGGAACTATTTCCCCCCGCCCATGACAACTCAAGAGTCTTCAAAAAACATTTTCTGCAAAGTATGCAGATATGCAACATATGTAAATACATATCCATACCTTCTTTAATTCAATAATCTCATCATACATATCTTCCTTTTCTTTATAGTCTGGCGTTCCAGGGATGTAGCCTGGGGGCAAAAAACCCAAAACAAAACAAAAAAATAGCAGTAAGTGACAGCTGTTTCTGTAAAGTGATATTCAGAGACTGCAGTTCCTTTTTCCATTACAAAAATCCCAGTGACAACAATTAAGGCAGGGAGTTTATACAATTTTAGAGGTTAAAATCACACACTATCACTGCAAATGCTGCAACCAGCACTTGGAACGTTATCATTAAATATCTATTTAAAGAAACTTATTAAGATTTGTTATTATTTTAAAAGTTGCATGTTACTGAAGTATTACTTTTTAGTTACTTCTTTTTTAATGAAAAATATACTTAAAATACAAAAATGCCAAAAAATTCCTCAAGCTGACCCCCTACAAACATCATTTTAGAGTTAACAAGTAAATGTTACAAAGTACAAGTAGAGAGCAGAAGGGTCAAATCACACAACTTAAGCCTGACAGTGGCAGGCAATGGTATCATAAAAACAATTTTTTATTTTATTAATTCACATCCCACCTTTTAATTTCTCATCTAAGGGCAGCCATGCCCTTTTTACCAAACTCACCACTGTTTGAGGAGCGAGCATGCTTTGGTTTCTTCATGCCCAAAGCGTCCTTCAGATATTCTGGAGTGCTACCAGGGAAAGTGGACAGTGCAGCTCCTATGTCAAGGTCTGGATTTCCCTTGCCCATCCTGGTACCTAGTGAAAGGGAATGCAAAAATGATGATACACATCTACTGGGCTTGAAGTACAGAGAGCCGGGAAAAAAAGCAGTGTAGCCCAGTGAATGAAATTTTTAAGAATGGGCTATTAGGGCTGTGAAGTGTCTGGTAATAGCGTTGTTGTGGAAGTAATAAATCATTGCAGTATGACAAAAGATTATCTCCATATAAATGCACTTTATAAATTGATTATCCTGCAGTAGGAATACTCACATTTTAATCAGGGCATTTCTTGGAGGTACCAACAAGATACTACCACTATCAAGGCTGATGCACTAGCAACTGTGTTTTTGCAACTAAGAGTAGGCCATGGGAATGACTCCTTCTCTCCCCTCCCCTCCCCACCATTCTGAAGCATGAGCTTTCTCCTGCTGCTGATACAATACCCACAGAAGAAAAGGTTACCAACTAATACTAAATTACCTCCAGCATCCAAGGCAGTATGCCTTTCAATACAAGTTGCTGAGGAGCACAACTGGAATTATATAACAATAGTGAAGCTCTCAGTATCTTACATGTGCACTGGCTCTCCATATAACAAAAAGTTGTACTAACAGAACAAAGTTTCTTAGCAAATCTTTTCAGCACATTGTTGACCATGGAGGACATTTAAAAAAAAAATCAGGTCCCCTTCTCACATGATCTTCAAAGCATGGAGTCTAGTTTTTAGCAGGACCAGGGGGAGATAAATCAGCTCTGAGGAATTTGTGGCCTTCCAGATGTTGTTGATTCTTCAACATTTGGAGGATATGAAAATGAAAGAAACCATAAGAGCAACAGGAGTAGATGTAGCAAGGCTCTTTTCATGCTGCAAAAAATAACATGGGCAACCCAGGACCACTGGGTGAGTGCATGGAGGGGAACTCACACTGCAGCTTTGTCCCATGCCACTGTCCCTGATCTCAAAAAAAATATAAGGGAACTGTTTGTATGAGCTCCCTCACACATCCACCCTGTGGCCTGGAGAATCTCACATTATCCTCACAGCATGGGAAGGAGGAGCTTGGCACTTGTTCCCACATTGCCAAGATAATGCAAGAAGCAACTTGCTGAAAGGGGAATTGATATCATATACATGGGTACCTTGTTTGAGTGAATCACGCCACAGCTGCCTTGATGATTTGACCAAGGAGAATTCAAAATTTTTGTTCTCTGTGCCTTTAAAGGATCTTGGAAATCCAGCCCTTTTAGAATGGAAACTTGTTGTAGAGGTGTACGGAGACTCTGAGGCAAGAAAAAAATGAATCCAGTACAAGTTTAAAAACCAACAAGCAAGCCTCTAGCATCCCATTTCTGTAAAGTCATGAGGAATGAAACATGGGCTCTTTATCTTAAGAGTCACTATTGACCTGAGAAAAGGGAGAAAACTGCTCAATCATGTACCTGTTTGGAAATGTACATAAAGTTTATGACCAGTGCCTAGCACAGCAGAGCCTGAAATCGTTAACTAGGTATCTAAAAGCAGCTAGTTTTAAATTGAACTCTACATATTCTACAACAGTTGCTAATCTCAAAGTTCTTTGAAAAAAGAATTCTATTTTCTTTTCCCAGTAAGTTCACCCTCTTCTGCCTTTTGCACAGGAATCCCTCCCATATTGGTGAATGCTGCAAAGACCTCACTGCAATTAAGCTGTTTCTGGGTATGGGTATCATGTTGAAACATTTGGTCATACTAACTTGGTGATCTGGGTGACTTGCGAGCTGTTTTCTTCTTCTGTTTCTGAAATTAAAAAAACTGTATTGTAATTTTCTGCACACAAGTTATACATGAACTTGCAAATACTATGCATTTTTCCAAGCAGAAAACAACAGTTCCATTGCTATTAGATAGAATCATAGAATCATAGCATTGGAGGAGACCACAAGGGCCATCTAGTCCAATCCTCTGCCCTGCAGGAATATACAATCAAAGCATTCCCAGCAGATGGCCATCCAGCCTCTGTTTAAAAACCTCCAAAGAAGGAGACTCCACCACACTCCCAGGCAGTGTATTCCACTGTCAAACAGTTCTTATTGTCAGGAAGTTCTTCCTTATGTTTAGATGGAATCTCTTTTCCTGTAGTTTGAGTCCATTGCTCTGCATCCTAGTCTCTGGAGCAGCAGCAAACAAGCTTGCTCCATCCCCAGTATGACATCCCTTCAAATATTTAAACATGGCTATCATGTCTCCTCTTAACCTTCTCTTTCCCAGGCTAAACATATCCAGCTCCCTAAGCCGCTCCTCAGAGGGCATGGCTTCCAGACCTCCTACCATTTTGGTTGCCCTCCTCTAAACACATTCCAGCTTGTCCATATCCTTCTTGAATTGTGGTGCCCAGAACTGGACACAGTATTCCAGGTGAGGTCTGACTATATTTATGTAGTTGAAGGTCCAGTTAGCTACTCAGGTTGACCCAGGTTTAATAAATTTCCAAGATAGCCAGAGCAGATTACTACCCAAAAGCTGAATTTTTCACTCCAAATAAACCAGAACATGCAAAGTACACTCCAAGTACACAGTAAATGATTATATGAAATATGTTTAATGCAAACAGCTTTTAATACTTGTAATTGTTAGCTCTAAAATCATCTGAAAAGCCTACAGTTCTGAAGCATTTGAAAGAAAAACCCAGATGAGTTTGGATTGAGGACCTGGAAACAAATAGCGGTACTGGATAAAAGAAACACATACTGTTTGTCTAGTATGAAATTCTAGTTGCTCAAGGAAATAAATTGCCACATTATATAGTAGGAAAATGTCCTTTGCTTAGCTCAGCCTATCCAGGAGGCTTCTTCAGGTTATTTTGCCTTCAAGTAACATGCTCTGATAGTTACAGTTCAAATGGAATATTTTGAATTAATGTCAATTCAATCCCCCTTTACCCCCCATGCACAAACATACCTAGGCTGAGACAGTCAGAGGGGAGGGGCAGGGGCATGTCCAATGAACATAACATATAGTTGGCCCTCTGTATCGGTGGATTCAACCATCCATAGCTTGAAAATATCCCCCCCCCCACGTTACAAAAAAATTCCAAAAAGCAAACCTTCATTTTGCCATTTTTATATAAGGGGCACCATTTCCCTACAGCATTGTATATAATGGCAGCTGAGCATCCATGGATTTTGGTATCCATGGGGAGGGGGGTCCCAGAACCACACCCTAGCAGATACCAAGGGCCTACTGTATCTGTAAAACACCAACAGACAACTCAAAAACATCATACTCCTGGTCCAACTCACTGTTTGTGTGTCAGATTCGTAGTTCAGTGCAGAAAGACTGTCCTCTGCCTAGGGAGAAAATTTGTAGATACTATTAGCATCATTTTCATCGCCATCGCCATCATCATCTCAGTTTATCTTCTGCCTTTCCCCAAAAACTGGGACTCAAGGCATTTTACAATTTAAAACAAGTACAATACAAAAGGGGAACATTAAGATAGAATGAAACTATTCACAATATTAAAAGCAATTTAAAAGATGCACTTAAAAAGATAAAAAAACAATTACTATAACATAATACTTTCAAGGAATCTTTGCATATGAGACTGCTGAAGATCTGAGTCAGATCACTAGTGCATTAGCATTCTCTACCATGACTGGCAACTGTATTTCCAATGAACCTCTCACCTCTGCTAGGTGAGATCCATTAATTTAGGGGTGGGTAACTGTGTCCCTTCAGATGTTTTTTGACTCAAACTCCCACAGTCCCTTATGACTGGCTATACTGACTATAACTGATCCCCACTCCAAACTGTCCAACCCCAAAAGCTGATTAATTCCTACTTTAACCTGCAGTACCTGGGATTGGAGACCTTCTGCATGCAATCTGAATTACACCAGGAAACCCAAAGTAACCTAGTTTAGTAGTCCATTTGTTGTAGCCCAAGATCAAAATGCTAGAGGAAGCAAAGAGCATACAGACAACTCACCAAAGTAACATTCTGATTGCTCACAATGGTATGATTTTTATTGCAACCATAGTTCAAGCTATTTAAAGTTTACTGGGTCAAAAAAATAAGTAACAGAGGACAAACCAACTGCAACCAATCTTTCCCTGCAATGTACAACTTCAAGTAAATCTGGGATGTGTGTTCTAGTTTGTGCCTGAATTCATGTAGGAAACAGGGAGGGTTTTTTGCCAGCATCCAAGATGAAGGACATGCACCTCAGAATGTTCATTGAAGATCAATTACCATTATCAGGATCTATTTATACAGCACTATCCACATAAAGGGTTGAAAATGAGAGGAAAGGTCTTTGAACTGGTCTTACAAACTAAAAATAGAGCAATATGGAAAAAGTCCATTAAGGGTACTAAGCCTGAAAGCTGTTGCCATGGGAAATGGACTCGGATGTTCCTGCACCTCAGAAACTCATCATAGTCTTCTTCTGAAATCACCTACATTACATATGTCATCATCAACATGAATAGCACAGAATTTTGAACTACAGCAGCGGTAGGGGAAGAAAATAATCACCGAGGATGAAAAAGACAATTGGTCTCAAAGCCTGAAAACTTAGAGAGAGGAGACTGTCACCTGTTGTCACTGGAAGCCTTGGTCAGCCGCACTTTGGTTTCTAAACACACAGTCAGGTACAAGCCCATCCTGATGTTTTTTTTTCTTAAGAAATTGTGAAAATGGAAAGTCTGTTTCTGTACAGTCACCTAAAGTGAAGCTGCACAACAAAACTTTGCGCTGGCACCGACAACCAGAAGAGGTATGGAAATGCATCTCATAAGGTATTACTCAGTGAGTGAGATTTACAGTTCTTGCCCCATATCAGCAAGAAGGAAGAATTTGATTTTAATTTCCTTTTAAAATAGTGGTGTGTGGATATTTCTTTTAATTGCAAATACGTCACCCTTGAAGGAAGGGCCCAGTGGTTCATTTCCGCTGCAGCCTTCACCATCCTTTGTACACCCCAGTCCAGTCGTGCTAGATCTAGATCTCATCACTCTTTGCAAAAAAGCAGAGAGTGGGTGAGGCTGGCTTTTAAAAGCTGGGTAGCAGAAAAGTGCCAGGAAGTGATAAGAGATCAGCCTTCTGATGCCTCACTGCAGGCGGGCATGCACCACATATACCCCATCACAAAATTAATTTCCTGAAGTCACATTCTTCAGAGCTTACTGGCAGATTATTTTTCTAACCTTCAGGCATCTGATCTTGGTCTCTATCTCCCTATCCAATTTGCCTTGCTGTACTAGTGGTCAGACTGTGGAACAGGCAAAACTACATAGTTTTAAGGAAAATGGGCAAATATCTGCAGAAGCGGGCAGCAAATATATGAATTTCTAACAGCTAGACTCCCAGATATAGTCCCTCCCATTACTGTGAAAGTGTTCAGTGCAAGAGCTACAGATTTGAATAGGCAGTGATGGAAAAATTTCCAGCAAAAATTTCAAATGTACTAAAGCAGACAACACTAAATGCATATCATGGATAGTTTAGAACTATGGCTATAATCTGGTTTAAACAGTATATTTATCAACAAACTGTAGCTGACTGCAGAAGGCGCGGGATGAGTCCTTCCTGAATCTTCATTTGTGAAGAAAAGCCAGAGGGTAGCTGACTAATTGTATGTGCCAATTTTAAAGGCAGGGAACTAATTTTAATCCAAAGAGTAATACATTAAGGAAATAACTTGATGTTTGTTTCATTTTTTAAAAGGCTGATTTGGTTATGAGGCCTTTCTTTTCTTCTAAATTCAGATGAACTTAGAAATCAACTTTCTAAGGCTGCAATTTCATACACTCTTACCTGAGAGTAAGCCCTCCCCAAAATACAGTTTTCATTTCCAAACACACAAGCATAGGACTGAGCTGTAAATATCTTCGTCCCTTCTGATAAACAAGTCATAACACTTTTTAGGGGCAGTTTCATAGACAATTTTATAGTGAAAAGTGTACATGGACACAGAATGGAGTACTAGGATAGCCTGAAAGAGAGCCCATTCTAGCTCTTGCACCGGGCTCTCCTGAAATCCACTATAATTCAAGACTATTACCTTCACCACAAAATGTAAGTATAGCTTCCATGCTTCCAGCCATGGGAGAAGTAAGCCTGGTTAACACAAAAAGAACTCTGAGAAATCTCAGATTTAAAAGTGGGGGAGGGGGTGCATTTGTGTGACCCTACTGTTTAATGAGGGCATTGGGAGTCAGTGGTGATCCAGATGTTGATAGCATACAGGCTAGGGCTATCAATAACTATGAACCATTATGACTGAGAATGATCTCTGACTACAAGATGTGGGATGAGAAGGTGACAACAGCATATGGTCTTGACTTTCATGTTCTGCTTGTACTTGGTTGCCACAGGAAACAGAATCAGGGATTCTGAACCAGAAGGGTTCTATTTAGCTATTGTGGTTAAAGCCCATTGACAGATTTGTCATGTATGAATCTATATAGCCCTTTAATAAGGTCACTAGAGCCCAAAAACCCTTTTCTCCTTTCCTATTAATAGAACATAATTAAGATCAGTAGTAGAATTAAAGGGCAATAGATCCAAGACTGGTCAAAGAAAGTACTTCTCCATATGACACAATAATAAGTTATAGAATTCACTGTTCCAAATAGTAACAATAGTTCTCTGTCTTTTTTCCCCATGATACCCATAGACCTCTGTCAATGACAGGAGTTAGTAACCACCATGCCTGTTATGAGGTTTATTGTGTAGAAAAGATGTGATATGTAGTAGAATAGTTTGTCTTAGGAAACATATCTAGCCTGCTTGCTATCCCATTCCTGGTTGATATGACTAGAGCTGGAATGGTGGGAGAAACGTTAGCATGAGAAAGTAGATTGTTTTGCTAAACCAATAAAGGAGATTATAGCCGGACAAAAGGTTTGAAACAGCCATGTCTTAAAATGTATTGTGCTAATGAGGACTGCTTAGTCCTGACAATAAAAGTCAGTGAATGATATGTGCTGCAGTTTCTGTAATAAAAGTTTGCTGAGCTAACTCTGAAGCCTGGATTTCTGAACTGCTGGAACTCTACACTTGACAGTCAGCTATCCCCACCCCTCAGGTTTTTTTTTTTTCCAGCTACAAAGTGTGACATTCATGCAGCCTAATGACATTACTTAAATGGCCAGTTAAATCCATAGAAGTATACTCCCAAGAAAGTAGGTAAACGTGTGTCATCTCAACATTTTCACTGTAGGACAGACTCTTTACCCTGATGGTTATTTCAATTAATCTTGATCAATCTCACTGTGGAAACCCCCACCACCACCAGTCTCCCACCGCAAGAGAAAACCATAATTTTCACTTCTTGTCATCAATCTGAAGGAGTGAGCCCATCCCAAAAAACAACTTAGGCCACCACAAACATCTTTGTTATGGTTCCACAGAATCTGTTGTCATGTAGAAATATGTATACACAGTATGTGTGTTTATATATTAGTGTTGCCAGGCACCAAAACGACAATAAGGGGCAGCTGCAATTCATGACATGCAGGGTTGACAATCAGGAAGTAGTTGTTAGCAAGTCTGTATTCTGTCTAAATACCAAATGAAAGTATTGATACAATGTATATTTCTCTGGCAAAATTAACATTCATATACTACACAATGCACACATTTTTGTCTTTATGAAGGACACCCTTGCCCCAAGTATAGGACTGTTTGGCATTTTGATCAGTTTATAGAAAAGGAAATGCTTTCCAACTTGGAAATAGGGGACATCCTTATAATAAGGGACACCTACAAGCTCTATGAGGGAAAGCTTTCTGGCCCTTAAATAGGGGACCTCTCTTATGATAAGGGACCCCTAGCAACCCGTGTGTGTGTGTGTGTGTGTATCACTTTGAAATGGAAGAAGGAAAGCAGAGAAAGCTAGCAGCACCCAAGGCACCCACCTGCTCCCAGAGCACCCAAGAAGCACCCACCCTCTCCTGGGGTGCATCAACAGTGGGGACACAACTGGGGAAAGTTACTTTTTTGAGATACTAGCTAGAGCAGTAATTCCTAACCTGGGGTCCGGGGACTCCCAGGGGTCCACAATGTCCTCACAG
Organism: Gambelia wislizenii; assembly: GCA_030847615.1. NCBI lineage: Eukaryota > Metazoa > Chordata > Lepidosauria > Squamata > Crotaphytidae > Gambelia > Gambelia wislizenii. The sequence continues at coordinate 6,685,991 of JAUMIR010000012.1, forward strand.
GGGGTCTGCAAAGGCTTGAAGGGTGCTAGGCCCACCTCCTGCCTGCAGTGGTGGAGTGGCTGCATAACAGGAGCCAAGGCAAACGCTGGCTAGCTTGGCCTGTGCATTGCCATTCAATCCGCTCCAGCCACAAACTTGCAGGAAAAAAGCAGGAGAAAAGTCTTCACTCCTCTAATGCCTCTGAGGGAAGGTTTTATGGATGGTGTAATTGTATTTGAGAGTATAGAATGCCTTTGTATGTCACAAAAGGTTAAATGTTACTCTTTCTTTGTTACTGTAATGTGATTTGTTTTATAATCCATGCTATTTACTTCAAGTTTAGGGATACATTTTATTTAGTTAATTTTAATTATGAAGCTGTAACTGTAGGAAAGTTTGGATGTTTGTACTACTTTATGTTATTTTTTATTCTTTGTAATGGTCTTTGGACTAAGCAATAAACATTTTTGATACTCAGTGTAATTGTATTATTATTATTATTATTATTATTATCAGGTACTATTATTATTATTAGGGTTTTTAATCCTGAGTTAAGTCTTGGGGGCCCAGCAGCAATGAATGATATTTAAAGGGGGGCCCTGGTCAAGGAAAGGTGGTGAAAAGCCAATGGGCTTGGGGATTCTGGGCACTGTAGTCCAAAAGGGATCTTGCCCTAAGCTCTGCACAGGACAGCCCCTGAGCTAGGGGGATTCTGGGCACTGTAGTCCAAAAGGGAGCCTGCCCTAAGCTCTGCGCAGGAGAGCCCCTGAGCTAGGGGGATTCTGGGCACTGTAGTCCAAAAGGGAGCCTGCCCTAAGCTCTGCGCATGAGAGCCCCTGAGCTAGGGGGATTCTGGGCACTGTAGTCCAAAAGGGAGCCTGCCCTAAGCTCTGCGCAGGAGAGCCCCTGAGGTAGGGGGATTCTGGGCACTGTAGTCCAAAAGGGAGCCTGCCCTAAGCTCTGCGCAGGAGAGCCCCTGAGCTAGGGGGATTCTGGGCACAGTAGTCCAAAAGGGAGCCTGCCCTAAGCTCTGCCCTCCTCCCTGGGCTCCGTCCCCTCACCGGCTCCCTCTCCCGCTCCGGGGCGGACTCGCTGGGAGGCTGAGACATCCTGACCGGGACGCGCCGAGAGGCCTCAGGCCGAACGCCAACGCCGCTCCTCGGGGCAGGCCCAGCACCATCTCACGGGCGGGCGGCTCTCTTCCTGCCTGCCTTCCCCAACTTCCGGCTTGGGGGGAGCCCATGGCAACCGGCCACGGCAACCGGGAGGGGGGAGCCGAGGACCCGGATGGACTCTCGGGGGGGAGGGGGGAGGGAGCGCCCAGGCCGAGCAGCGCCGCTTCCGGGGTGGACCAGAGGGACGGGGGCAGCGGCGCCCTCGTTTGCGCATGCTCAGACGTTTCCCCCAGGTCCCAGGAGGATGGGTTCCACTCGAACTGCTCCGGCTGCCTCCAGTGGAATTCTGGGACTTGTAGTTTAGGGAGGGGCATTTAGAATTCTCAGCTAGAGAGGCCTTAGTCCTCACTAAACTACAAACCCCAGAATTCTGCAGGAGGCAGCCAGAGAAGTTAAAGTGGAATACTAGTGCTATAACAGTGAGTCTGACAAAGATAGCAAAGGCGCTTCCTGTTAACACACACACAACTCTACAGGTGGATTTATTAGCCCTTAGTTGGAAGGGAAATAAAATGCAGACAGGAGGAATCCACAGGACACAAATAATCCAGTTTGAAACCACAATCTCTTGGGGAACCCCTTGCAACCACCACAGCAATAATATAAAAGGATATTTTAAATAAATATTTTATTATTATTATTATTGTATTATTTTGTATTATTATTTTTATTAGTCTTTTATTGATTTTTTTCTTTTCCAGATAGCTATAATTGTAATGTGTAAATATAATGTTCTCTCTCTCTCTGGCTTTTCTTCACAAACGAAGATTCAGGAAGGACTCATCCCGCGCTTTCTGCAAGCGCGTTGATGACTAAAAAGGCCAATCCGAGATAAACAAGTCCAGTTGCAGAAAGAACATCAGAAGGTCTCCTTGGGTGATGTTTCCGGGTTGTGATTCTTTCTGCGTTGTCATTTCTCTTCAAGACTTGTTCAGCATGAGTTCTCAAATAAGGCTGCAGCATTGTGGATAGTGCGTCTCCATGCCTCCCGATGTGAGGCCAGGGCGGACCATTGTTGGTGATCAATTTGGCCGAGCCTGAGATGTTGTTTCAGGGAGTCCCTGTATCACTTTTTTGGAGCGCCCCTCTTACGCTGACCTGTGGCGAGTTCACTGTAGAGTACTATTTTTAGGAGGCGATGGTCCTCCATCCTAGAAATGTGCCCTGCCCAGTGCAGCTGTGTTCTCAATATCATGGCCTCAATGCTGGTGAAAGACTGCTTGCTAAAGGACAGCAACAAAAAGAGTGATTATAGTGTGTTTAGATTAAGAGGAAACATGTATTAGTGTTAGGGTAGATAGTTTTATTTTTGTATTAGTAAGAAAAGAGGAAAACAATTATTATTATTTTTGCGTTATTGTTACGGCCTTTTGTGGTCAGGTGTATTTTTCAGTAGAATGGTCTTATTCCAATAAAAAATTCCTACCCCCCCCCTACTGCAAGCCACCACGTTGCAAGTTCGATTCCAGCGGGCTCCAAGGTTCACTCAGCCTTCCATCCTTTCGTAGGTCGGTAAAATGAGTACCCAGCTTGTGGGGGCAATTAGCTAACACCCAATGGAAACTGCTTAATGCAGTGTAGATGTGTAAATTGCTATTGCTTAAAACAATTTGTAAGCCACTCTGATAGCCTTGTGGCTGAAGAGCGGGGTATAAATCACTAAAATAAAATAAAAATAAATAAATTAGGTCATGTGTGGAATGACCCAGCACTCCAGTTGGCTGGAAGTGCCCAGTGAAATAAGAAAGGGAACTTGGGAGAACAAAAGGCATGCAGAGAAAAAACTTAGACTTATCTTAGGATGTGAATGGGGTACACAAGATTGCTTTTACATTACAATAATTATTCAGTCTGCTGGCTATTTATTGTATTTATTGTTTTTAAAGGTGATTTTAGACAGTCGCTTTTAATTTATATTTGTTTAATATTTTTTTATGGGGGAGGGTGGGGGTGGGGGGTGTTTAGGGATTTTTATCTGTATTGTATTTTAATTTTTGTAAGCCGCCCCGATTGTTTTAACAGAGGGGTGGGGTATAAATAAATATTATTATTATTATTATTTCCCCACATACTACAGTCCCCTTCTCAATCGTAGGGTACGCCATGAACAATCTTCATTTCTTCTCATAGTCTCAGGAAACTGTCCTTAGAAAGAGGCTTAGTTAAAATATCAGCTATCATTTCTTTTGAGTTGCAGTACTCCAGTTGAACAAGTTGACTCTGGCACATTTCTCTCACCTTGTGGAAATAAATAAATAAATAAATATATAATATAAATAAATAAGTAACTATAAATAACTAAAAAACCAAACCCTATAGGGTTCCAGGAGACCCTGGTTGAGAAATACTGAGCTGGACCATTAAGGGGAGAGGAGCCCTGCCTCTTCTTTCACCTGGCAGCCCTATAGGCAGGCCAGAGCCTAGCTAGCCTTTTGGACCACAACTCCCAGAATCCTCTCGTTAGCAAGGCTGGGGGGTGATGGGAGTTGGAGTCCAACCGATCTGGAAGGCGCTGGGTTGGGGCAGGCTGCTGGGGACTGCAGTCCCAGAGTGGCCCTCTGCCCCCAAGGGCAGCCCCGGGTCTTCACCCACAGCCCCGGAGCTCCCCACGCAAGAGAAGGAGGGAGGTCCCGTGGCGCCGACTGCGCATGCTCCGCGTTGAGGCGGCGCTGCGCATGCTCCGTCTCTCTGGCTGAGGGAGCCCTGGGGCTGCCAGGTAAGTCTCCTCCGCCCTGGGGAACCCGCTGGCCGCCCGAAGGGAAGCTTGGGGTTCTTTAAACGAGGAAATGGCGCTTAGCAGCTTCTTTCCCATCTCAGCCTTTGCCATTGAGGTGCCTCTGCTGGCCTGCCAGGAAGGTCTCCTGGGTTGGTGATGGTCTCCCTCCCAATACAGCCTAAGAAATCTGGGGATGATGGGAGTTGTAGCGCTGGCTTCTTCTGCTCCTGGGCCTGGCTTGGGAAGGAAGGATCTGCCCAGGCTGGGCGCACTTGCTGGGGGGCGAAGCTGGGTTGGAGCCTCGATCTCAGATCTGGACACCTAGGAAGGCTCCTCGAGGGACAGAAGGGCCTTCGGATCACCTGGACCTCATCCATATAGGGGCGGGTAGGTCATATCCAGCACCCCACGAACAGCCTTGTCCAGCAACCAGTCTTTGCATTTCATGGAATCATAGAGATGGAAGAGACCCCCAAGGGTCATCTAGTCCAACCCTCTGCCCTTTAAGGGATACATAATCAAAGCATTCCTGACAGATGGCCATCCAGCTTCTGCTTAAAAACCTCCAAAGAAGGAGACTCCACCACACTAGATTTTCAGACAACACTGTTATAGTGTTACTATTCCACTATATTTGCTATGGCTGCCTCCTGTGGTATTTTGGGATTTGCAGTCTAGGGAGGGGCATTTACAACTCTCAGCCAGAGAGCTCTTGGGTCTCACTAAACTACAAACCCCAGAATTCCACAGCAGGAAGCCGGAGCAGTTAAAGCAGAATAGTAACACTATAACAGTGTAGTCTGAAAATCTCCTCCCTCTGAGGCAGTCTTTTCCACTTCCGAACAGCTTTTACCGTCAGGCAGTTCTTCCTAATGGAATGTCTTTTCCTGTAGTTTGACTCCATTGCCCTAGTCTCTAGAGCTGCAGAAAGCAAGCTTGCCCCATCCTCAGTATGACATCCCTTCAAATATTTAAACATGTCCCCTCCTAACCTTCTCCTCTCCAGGCTAAACATACCCAGCTCCCTAAACCGCTCCTCAAAGGGCATCATGGCTTCCCACCCTCCTGGTCACCCTCCTCTGGACATGTTCCAGCTTCTCAATCTCCTTCTTGAATTGTGGTGCCCAGAACTGGACAGTGTATTCCTGGTGAAGTCTGACCAAAGCAGAATAGAGCGGCTATTCTGCACTCGTATTGATGCTGCCTAGAACCACATTGGCTGTGGCTGTTACTGTGATTAGGGACACTAAAGGGATCCTTCATGAAACCCGACTTCTATGTATGGCAGAAAAAGCAATGCAGTGAAGAAAGCTGACAGGAAGAAAATTCTTTTGAAATGTGGTGCTTGAAGCAAGTTCTGTGGATTCTGCGGACTGCCAAAAAAAAAAAAAAAAAAAAAAAAAGCAAACGAATGGGTCCTAGATCAAATCAGGCCTAAACTCTCCCTAGAAGCCAAGATAGCTAAATTAAGGCTGTTGTACTTTGGACATATTGTGAGATGTTATTGTGTGCCTTCAAGTCATTTCCAATTTATGGCGCCCCTAAGGCAACTCCAGCATGGGATTTTCTTGGCAAGATTTGTTCAGAGAGGGTTTGTCTTTGCCTTCCTTTGAGGCTAAGCAAATGTGACTTGCCCAAGGTCACTCAGGGGTCTCTATGGCTGAGCAAGGATTTGAACTCTGGTCTCCAGAGTCATAGTCCAATGCTCAAACCATTACACCACGCTGGCTCCAATATGACTCATTAGAAAATATGATATGATAATGCTTGGCAAAGTGGAATGCAGTAGGAAAAGATGAAGGCCATACTACAAATGGATGGATTCCGTCAAGGAAGCCATGGCCCTGAGTTTGTAAGACCTGAGCAGGACATTTTGATTACCAAGGTGCAGGAAAGCCTGTCGTTCATACATATATCAACTTGCTGGTAAATAGCAGCAACAAATGAAACCTGCAAGCTCCTTCATGTTAGCAGTCTTAGACCAATAATGCCTATCCCTTGCTTTCAAGAACAGCATAATATTTCCGTTCTTTGGTTCTTAAATCTAATGCAAACTTCCATGTTTCTGGTCAGTTTTCTCTTAAGAATGCAGGTTCTCCCTCTGTTGTAGGCTCTGTCTTGACCCATGAGAGACGGAAAATACCAATCCTGACCCCCTCCCTGCTCATCATGGACGTAAAGTGTTCCCAGCTGCTGCCTTCTGTGTGTATAGTTCTAGCAAACCCTCGGTGTCCTGTTTCAGATGACACGTACTTGGAAAAGTTACTAGACTGGTTTAAGACTCTGACCAGCACAGGTAAGTTGACACTTTAGCAGAGTTTGGAAAAAGGACTCTTTTTTGGACTGTAATCCCAGAACCCTCTATCCAGGATAGCCATTTTCCTGAAAGTTGTAATCCAGAAAGGGCAAAATTTCCAAGCTTTGTATTATAGCTTTTTGTTTCATAAGGCTTCTTATGTGTGGACATGAGAAAACCCACCTCTTGATGCCCTGCTTTACGGCACTGATTCTCAAACTCTGGTCTGCCATATGTTTCGGACTTCAGCTCCTAGCCAGTATGGCCAATGCTCAGGAATTAGGGGAAAGTCCCAAATATCTGGAGGACTACTTTAGGGCTTGAATTGGAGTTAGTGAGCTTTTTGGCAGAGGAGGCTGGCTGGGGATGGGAGTTGTAGTTCAACATATCAGGAAGGCACTGGGTTGGGGAAGGTTGCTTTATGCATTGCGTTCACTTAGGAGGAAGCCTCATTGAATAGAAGAAGACTTCTACTTCTTAACTTTATATCTCACCTTTTCCCCCAGAACTGGGACTTAAGTTGACTTACAAATTAAAACAGATTCATAACAGTTAAAACATACAAAATATCTTTTCTTGATATTGAAAAGGCCTTTGACAGTGTGAGTTGGGAATTAATCCTTAATACATTAAGGATGATGAATTGTGGAGACAAGTTTCTTAGATGGATTGGAGCGATATACCAAGATCAAAGTGCTGCTATAAATGTAAATGGAGATCTGTCAGAAAACATAAAAATCTTTAGAGGAACCAGGCAAGGTTGCCCAATATCCCCACTCCTTTTTATAGTTATGATGGAACTGCTTATAAGTAATATTAAAAATAATAGGGAGATAAAGGGGTTAAAAGTGGGGAAATGTGAGATCAAAGTGAGGGCATATGCAGATGATTTAGTCCTGGTTCTGGAAGATCCACATGAAAATATAGGGGAAATAATGAACATATTGAAAACCTTTGAGGAAGTGTCGGGTCTGAAAATAAACAGAAGTAAAACATCTATGTTCCCATTTAATTTAAATGGACAAGAAAAGAAAGGGATAGAGAATGAGACTGAGTTTAAATGGGATAATAAAATTAAATATTTGGGAATAAATATAACTAAAAACAACAGTGACTTAATTAAAAACAACTATGTTAAAATGTGGAAAGAAATAAAACATTCATTAGAAGGTTGGTCTAAACTGAAGCTGTCAATGTTGGGCCGAATTGCGGTTATAAAAACGAACATCTTGCCCAAAGTCCTCTTTTTATTTCAAATGATCCCCATTATAAATAATGATGGTATTTTATATGAATGGCAGAAAGAATTAAGTAAGTTTATCTGGGCAGGCAGAAAACCGAGGATAAAGTTAAAATACCTCCAGGATGCTAAGGAAAGGGGAGGCTTGGGCCTCCCAAATTTGAAATTATATTTCCATGCCAGTTGTCTGCATTGGGTAAAGACAAGGTGTGACCTGAAAGATGAAGCAATATTATCGGTGGAAAGCGACAAATTGAGATTTGGGTGGCATGCTTATGTTTGGTTTGATAAGGAAATAGCTAATAAAGACTTTAATGATCATTATATACGGAAGCCGCTCCTCAGGATTTGGAAAAAATATAAAAGCTGTTGTTTATTGAAAACCCCTTTGTGGATTTCCCCACACAAAGCTTTTTATAGGAGAGAAAAATTACGAGAGGTTGAATGGTTAAAATATGGAGATCTGTTAAAGTGGGAAGGGAAAAAACCAGAGATTAAAACACAAGAGGAATTAAAAATAGAAGGAATTAATTGCCATTGGCTATTATACCGTCAAGTCAGAGAGAGGTTGAGACAAGATATGAAAATATATGGAATAAAACAAATAAACTCAGAACTGGAGGAGGTAATTTTATCAGAAGACATAAGAACGTTAGTTAAGATCTATAAAATATTGTTAAAATGGGACTGTGAGGAAGAGATAGTTAAAGAAACTATGATAAAATGGGCTCAAAATATTAAAAATACACTCAGATTCGACCAATGGGAAAAACTCTGGAATAGGACATTAACATTAACAGCATGCCAAGATCTGAAGGAGAACTGCTGGAAAATGTTCTACAGATGGTACATGACCCCCGACAAAATATCAAGAATATATAAAACATCTAGCAATAGATGTTGGAAGTGCAAAACAGAAGTGGGAACTTTTTTTCATTGTTGGTGGTCATGTGCCAAAGCACGAAAGTTTTGGGTTATGATCCATACCACAGTTGAAGAGATACTGAAAATATCTTTGAGAATGAGACCTGAAAAATATCTGTTATGTATCTTTGATGAGCCCATGGATAAAGCAAATGAGAAAGTAATGTTTAATTTAATTCTGGCAGCCAGAATTACGTATGCGTGCCACTGGAAATTAGAAACTATCCCCACAAAGGAAGAATGGGGGATTAAGGTGATTGAACTTATGTATTTGGATAAATTGACAAAGGCTATTAGAAATAAAAATATGAAGGAATTTGAGAAAGAATGGAAGGAAATGAGAGAATATTTGTCAGGAATATGGGGAAAGGAAATAGATACTGGATTTTGATATAAATGAGAAAAAGAGAGAGAAAGCTTGAGAAACCCCCATCTGTTAGAAGAAATTAAATAGAAAATTAAGCCCCCGTGAACCTTAAATGGTATGGAAAGAGGGGCAGAAAAGAAAATTGGATAGAATGGATACCAATGATAAAACTTGATGGGAAGTGGCGAATGCAGTAGAATGAGTAAAAGTTTGTGTGTTAAGATAAAATTGATGAAGGAGATTTTAATTGTATATTAAAAAGGAATGAAAGATTGGATGATTGTAATGAATGGATAGAGAAATGTAAAAGGTGAAGATATATGGGAGAAGAATATGTGGATGGTATGTAACAAGAATGTATGACATGACTGTATATAAGATTAGAATATGGAAGAAATCTACAATAAAAAATATATTGGAAAAAAAGCATACAAAATATCCACATACATATATATATACAGTTGTCCCTCCACATTCACGGATTTGGCATCCACGGATTTAAGTATTCACAGCTTGAAAATATTCTTAAAAAAATAATAATCCAAAAAGCAAACCTTGATTTTACCATCTTGTATAAGGGACACCATTTTGCTATGCCATTGCATATCATGGGACTTGAGTATTCACGGATTTGGGTATTCACGGGGGGTCCTGGAACCAAACCCCAGTGAATGTGAAGGGACAACTGTATATGTAATCAAGCTCTTACCATCCTTGAAAGCAATGTAAAAAATACAATTAAAATGATAAGGAATTTTAAAAAACAGTACAATTAAAACAATACAGCACCCTCTTTAAAATCCTTTCTTTGGAACCTTCAGTTTTCAAAAGCCTGTCGTTGCCTGCCAATGGAAGGAGAGCAAGGAGGTGGCCCTTCTGCCCTCCCCGTGAAGGGATTTCCAGAGCCTGTGGGCAGCCCCAAGAAGGCCTTATCATGTGTTCCCACCAGCCATTCCTGTGAAGGTGGTGGGACTGAGAGAAGAGCTTCCCCTGAGGATCGCAAGGCTCATTCTCAGCAGAGTCATATAGGATTATGCCATGAGAGTCTCGCTGCATCATTAAACATCTTAACAAGGACTGGGTCTGTTCCCCATTTCCCCCTTGCTTCCATCTGCAGGATCCAGCCTACTGCTGTTAGAGGAGAATCCATGCTTGACTGAGATGATACTTGCAGTGCTTAGGCAAGAGGAGCCAAATCCCAACATCCTTTCCTTCATCCTACGACTCACTGGGTTACTCGCTGCCTCTGAAACCAGTTTCCAACACCTGCAGGTCAGTTGTGTACAATATTTGTAGCCTATAAAGATTAAACTTTGTGTGCAGTGTGCTTACATTTGATCACATTCCATGTTTTGCTAGGGAATATTTCTTTGTGGTGCATCCTTGAGCAGTCACTAGATGGAACTAAGGTTGCATGTGTTCCAGGACTCTTCCCGCTAAATTAAGTCCATGTTTGGCATGGTGAAAAATCTCAGCTTTCAAGTAAAACACAAAATGCTTTAAACTAGGGGTAGAAGTCACAGAGCCCTCCAGGTAGCACTTGATTGCAACTCTCAACAACCTTCACTGGCATAGCCAATGGTAAGGAATGGTGGGAATTGCGTAACACCATCTGGAAGGATCTATGAATCCCACCCTTGCTTTAGACTTTATAGTGGCAAAAAGAGGCAGTGGAATCTTAAAGTTGTAACTGTCTCCTTCCTACAGTGAACTCAGGTGTTGATCACTGACAAGATTGGAGCTAAAACAGGGTGTTTGAGAAGGTCTCAGGGTAGTAGAGGTCAGGGGAGAAATAGCCAGGTTTGCAGATGTACATTCCCCCACACACACAAAAAAATGAATTTTAGAATTGTCATCATCATCCCTAATAATCTGAAGCCACAGAATGTTCATATCCATTGAGAAGGGAAAAAGAGAAAATGGCTGCTTGGAATCTGGAACTCCTGTTAGGAGGTAATTTATGCTGCAATCACTTGTGGTTGATAAATTTAAAATTAAATACAGTTAGGAAGAAAATGCCAAGTCCTCTATTTTTGCCATAGTGGCCTGTGGGGAACTGATACAGGAAATCTTCATCCGCCCCAACATTGGTAGAAATGCAGGAAAAAAATTGAACATTTCCCACCCTGTAGTAGGGGGGGAAATGAAGTCTTTCTTACCCTCTAGTAGTAATTCTAAATCTGCTATCCCTAAGAGGGGCTACAACTCAGTGAGAAAGTACAAGCTTTTCATACATAGGTCTCTGGTTCAGTCTCCAACATTTGTAAGCAGAGCTGGGAAAGACCCCTGCTTGAAACCTGGAAGAGCCACTAGATGGAACACTTGGTCACTGACCACATCCATGGTGGGTAGGAGCACATCAGTCACCTACCAAGCAACTGGATAAGTATCACTTGAAGGTTTTTGTTGTTGTTTTGCAATTGTATTTTTTTAAAAAGGCTTCAGGCATTTTTGGAAGAAAATGTTGCATGCCATGTGATGTTGTACTGCAACTCCCATCAGCCACAGTCAATAGTAGGGGGTGATGGGAGTTGTGGCTCAGCATTATCTAATAGGCCATACTGTCCCCCGCCTCTGGAATCATGCTTATTTTTCAGCAAAAACTGAGAGCTGAAAATTCAGGCAAAAGACTTGAGCATATAGCTCGAGGGGGACCTGGATGTCATGAACTCCATTCCAGCTCTGCCTGCATCTTCAATGGTGATGAACCTTTTTTTGGGGGGGGGGGAGCCATGAGATCTGTGCCACGAGGCAGCTGTGCTCTAGAAATGCCTCATGATGTGTATGTGTGTGTTTTCCTGTTTTTGATTCAGCAGGGGGAAGTGGTGTTTGGTGCCTTTGGAGAAGCAGGAGCCCTTGGCAGTACATTGTGGGAGGACATGACCATCCGGAGTGGCTGGGTACAGGGTGTTTACACTATGCTGCAGCATTATAGTGCCTTCCAGTTCCTTTGCAACTCTGGCAAGTGTGGCTTGTATGCTTTTTTTTCCTTTTCACAGTGTGTATACCACACCTGTTGTTGAGAACAGAGGTGCTGGGACCTTCTAAAACTGAAGCATAAAAGATGCTCCTTGACAACCGTGGCTGTCCCACTCTATAGGTTCTTTTAACAACCTCCTAGATCCCATATGCTATTGGAATTATACTGAAGCCTGTGTATCTGGCTTTTGTCCTCTGTTTTCTCCTGCCTCCAGTTTTCTTTTCTTTCCCTGTCAAATTATAGGCTGCAGAGTCCTTTGAGGCAGGGATCTCTTCTTTGGCTTTCCTAAAAATATCATTTATTAATTGAAGTCATCGTATAAATATATCCTCATAATCTTGGTCCAGTCCATAATCCCTCACCAACCTCCTAGCAAGAGCTTCAGTGGAGAAAGAGGGAGAAAGTAATTTATTTTAGGCCTGATGAAGTAAGACTGCACTGAGTGGAGATGGTCTCAAGGGTCTCTTCCAGTTAACAAACTGTGTTTTCCTGGTCTCCTTTGGACTGCTTGTTTCCTTGACAGATAGGTATGTGATACCAGTATTCTGTTATGGCTGGTAGAAGTATCTTCTGGTTTATGGATATCATTGTTAATCAGAGTATTGCTTTTGAATAAACAAAACCTAACCCATAAAAAAATCTGTTATTTTATTTTCAGCATGAGGCACATCAGGCCTTATAAATGCCGGTAGCTTACAAATTCACAGACCCACTGCATAATTTACAGAACAGTCCGATAACTGAAGTTACAATTCTGTAGACAGTAACTGGGCATAAGTTTTACAGAGATTTCTTCTGTTTCGAAACGTATAGGATTATGTTATAAAACAGTTACAACTGATTGCCTTTCCTTTTAATAAAGAATCTATAAAAGCAACAAATTTGCCTTCAGTCCTGTTTGTCCATTTAATTCTGCACCCATAAAATTTTAAGGAACAATCCAGTAATGGAGTTCCAATAGAAAGACAAATCTTTGAAGAAAAATCAATAAATATAACAAACAGATAGTGGTCATTATCTTTACATCAGTGACTATAAAAGGCTTGAACCTTCCTCCTAAGTGGCTGAGAAACCAGGATCTACAACACTGCTCCCAAAGAAGGAACTAAACATAACCTCTCCAGTCAAATTACCTGGGGTACTTCCATTCAGGATAATTTTATTATACCAGCATACAAAAGGAGCAAGACATACTCCAGAAAAAATCTGAGTTACATCCTTATAATGTCTAATAAATGGAGATTGTTCTATTGTATTGTGAAGCAGTTACAGTTGATCATCTTTCCTTTTTAATTGATCAAACATAATGTGCCTGTAACTTGCATCTTAAAAAAGTAATGGAGTGCAAGAGGATTTAAAATTTAAACTAAAGGAAAGTAGCAGCTTTAACGTTTCTTTTTAATCTCCTACAACATTAGATTCAAACATTTGCAAAAATAAGTGTGCCAAATAAACCAACAGAATCCACTCCCAAGACACAACATTTCCTGTGAGGTAACCATGTTATCAAAAATTGTCAGCATCCTTGTCATTCTCTCTTTCTCATTCTCTGTCTTAACCAGGAGCCCTAGATGTGATTTTCACTCTTCAAGGAGACCGCAGTCTATTTGTCGCTTCAGGAGCCAGTCGGCTTCTTGCCCACATGCTCATCTTCTCTGTACAATCTGAACCGTCTCGCCTCCTCTGTACAAAGGACTGCGATTGGCCAGCCTGTGCTCGAATGATTGTAGCTCGTGTTGAGGACTCCCTTAAGTCCCATTCTGTCTCCCATGTCACACATTCCTTGAAGTTACTGAGAACATTATTTGAACATAACCAGGACCCATGGACAGAAGTCCTTTGGTCACGGATAGCAGAAACTGTTGGGTCCCTTTTGACAGAGGAGCCTGTCCAAGCAGGGCACTCGCTGGTGGATCTGTTCCTTAGCATGGCAAGGTGGGCGTCTGTTCAGTTCTCCTTGGAAATGTTTTGACAGGTCCTTGTTAGGTAATATAGGGGAAGATAGTCCAACAGCACCCTCCTTTGGTGTCAGGCTCCATAGGCTTAGGACCTCGATACTTAACAGTGTGTCTCTATACAGTTGGCCCACCACATCTGTGGGTTTCTCTTTTGTGGATTAGATTATGTGAGTTTGTACCTGCTGCTTACTAGCTTGACCTCCCCACCCCACTCCTCTTTCTCCCAGTCCTCCTCTCAAATCTCCTCTGTTGTTGAGGGCAGCACAAAGCAGCCCATCACTCCCTTCCCAACCTTCCCACCAGGATGCCTCAGTGGAATGGGGGTTTAAAAGCTTGCTGAGGCATCATGGTGACAAGGTCGGAAAGGGAGTGATGGGCTGGTGCTCTTGGAAGGAGAGGAGATTGGTAGGAGGGGCTCCTAGGGGAAAAATGAGGATTTTTTATCAAACATAACTTTTTATGTTGGGCCTAACTGATTTATTCCAAAATGGACATGCACCTGATTTTAAACCACTTTAACCTTTTAAAATATGTTACATTCTTTAATATACTCTTAGTCTGTTTAAATTATTGCTTTTAAGTTATAAATTGTTTTTAACTGCTTAAATTAATTTTACTTGTATGCCACCCTGAAATTCTGTGATACTGGGCAGTATCAAAATATTTAAAGCCATGTCACTCAGTAGTAGAACTAGTTTGGTTTAAGGCTTGGACTCATGAGATCTGGGTTCTGATACCCACTGAGCTGTGAAAGTCCCTGGGAGACTTCTGCGGTAGTTTTCAAAGAAAGAGTTGTGTTAGTCTCTCGCAGCATAAAAAGGAGGCAGGGAGGGGAAAGGGGGGAAAGGAATATAGCAGCACCTTTAAGACTAGCTTGTTTTTATTTTTGCATGAGCTTTCATAGATACAAACCCACTTCTTCAGATGTACTGTACTCTACTGCACTCTGTACCGCATCCAAAGAATTGGGTTTCTATTATTTATTTATTTATATCCTGTTTTCCTCCCAAAAATAGGATTCAAGGTGGCTAACAACATATCTAAAACAATACAGATTAAAAACGATACAAAAAAATGGTAAAAGTATAAGTATAAAGTTATCTAAAAAGCAATTAAGCAATTTATCAGGCTAAACCATCAAACATTAAAAACATTAAAATTCACTAAAAGATAAACAAAGCACAGCACATCATTAAAAGCCCACCCCATTCAGTTTCCAAAAGCCTGGTGGCACAAGAATGTTTTTGCTTGCCAATGGAAGGACAGGAAGGAAGAGCCATCTAACCTCCCAAGGGAGAGAGTTCCAAAGTTTGGGAGTGGCCACCGAGAAGGCCCTCTGTCTTGTTCCTGCCAAATAAGCCTTGAGAAGGTGGTGGGATCGGGAGAAGGGCCTCTCAAGATGATACTAAATGATATTAATGGGCTCATAAAGGGAGATACAGTCCTTCAAATAGCCTTTATCCATGACAGCTCATACCAAAATAAAAAGTAGATAGCCTTAAAGGTGCAGCTATATTCCATCTCCCCACCCTTTCCTCCTGGGAGACCTTTGGCCACTCCTTCAGTCCATGGTGGTGTAAGGTTTCATGGACTAGAAGACACTTCATCAGATGCGTGGACAATGTATGATCTGTAGCTATTGGAGAGATATAGATCAAGTTATGTAGATACATACAATTTATAGCCAACCTTCCTTCCCACTCCTGATACCTCACTAGTTTGTTGTGAAGATGAAGTGGAGGTGGATGTTACTTTGATCTCATTAGAGGAAAGTGGGGGGGATATAAATGCAACAGATTTTTTAAAAGGCAAGTACGCACACACACCAGCTTGGCTTTTTGCTTGGCATGTCTCCATCCCATAGGTCTCCTGCCTTCAGCAATCCTGAATGCAGCCTTTGGAAGCTGGTGACACTTGCTCTGAAGAACTTAACCCTCACTCAGTCTGGTCCTCTGGCTTTAGGACTCTTGAAACTTGAGGCCTGGTAAGTTTAACTGTAAAGCCCAATGGCTGATGAACCACATAAATAGGACTAGCAAACAAGGAACTACTTTAGTTGACTTGTGTTGCTTTAGTATAGCCTTTCCAACCTGGTGCATTGCCCTCCATTTGCAGGCCCCAGTGGCCATGTTGAGGCATTCACCTGAATGTGTGGAGGGTGGTGAGGATGTGGGTACACGTGAGCACTGCTGTCTGAACATCCTCACACACCAACAGTGTTGGAGACTTTCACACATTGAGCGTGAAGGTCTGCAGAGGATTTTGTAACCATGTTCAGCCAGTGAGATATTTTGGGGGTGTACATGTGTATTCAGATCTCCGCTATCCATATAGCCCTCCAGGCATTCAGGCAAATGCCTGAATAGGGCTAGTGTGTCAGAGTTGATTGATGTACACACCATTTGGTTTGGAGGTGTTCATTGATATGTCTGTGTGCTTGCTTGGAATTCCTATTAATGCCCAAACTAAAGTTTAAACCATAGGGGTGATCTATTCAGGCTGCAAGAAAGTCTTAATGCTTGTCTTTTTTTTTCTTTTCAAGCCCACAGGCCATTAAGAATCAAGCTCTGACTACTCTTATCCAGCCATTGGACTGTATCTCGAGAGCTGCTTCCGACTCCTTAGAATTTCCAAGTAAGATGCTGGAGTTAAGCAGCATTCTGGATTCTTATCAGCCATGTCAGAGAAGCATTTTGTCTTATATGTGTCATTTGCCTCCATTCTCTCTACGTTTGCTAGATCAGCTTCCTAGCTGTGCTGCCTCTGTCAAGTCTCTTCTTTCCTCCAGACCATCATGTGTCAGTCTTCTGTGCCAGACCTTGGCTCATCTCGAGGAGATCCAGTGCTTGGTAAGACATAAAACAGCCTTTCTCTTCCAGGCACCTTCCAGATGTGTTGGATTGCAATTCCCATGGTGCCCAACCAGCTGTCTGGGGATGATATGGCCTGTAGTTTAATGTATCTAGAGGGACAATACAGCCTCCATCATCCTTATCTGCCTGTGGGCTGCACGCCTCCACACAATAAGCCCAAATGGCTCCATTTTCTTTGGCAGCCACTCTCAAAATGGTGACAGAAAGAGATGCACCTTTGCTTCCTATCACCATTTTGAGAGGTGTGTTGTTGTGGTGGTGTGCTTTCAAATCATTTCCAACTTATGGTGACCCTAAGGCGAACCTATCACAGGGTTTTCCAAGGGCTGAGAGTGTGTGACTTGCCCAAGGTATTTCCTCTACAGACCTTTTCAAAATGGCAATGGGAAGTGAAGGCCTGTCTGTTTCTGTCACCATTTTGAGAGTGGCTGAAGAAGAAAACAGAGACATTTGGGGCAGTATGGAGTTTTGAGGTGCTTGTGTTTTACATGACGATAGAGCAATTTTCAGGTAGTTTTCAATTGGGAAGGGTTGGGAGGCTTTGTGGGGGACTGGTGGCGGACTTCAGGGGCCAAAAAGTGGTGCCCAGGGCTGTATGTGGCCTGAAGGCCACACTTTGCCCACCCCTGGTTTAAAGCAGTTTTGGGGAACCAAAGCTCCTGAGACCTGATTCGGCCTCCTATTGTTTCAGTCCAACCTTCAGGGTTTCCCCAGATCACCACACCCCTTCCTTATGACACCACCCTCTGGTAGTTTCACAGCTTTTCTTGGGGTTATTCCCCATTCTAAAAGGTTGAAGCCTCTCTCCCAAGGCTTAGTTACTGGCTGTAAGAGCTTTAAGCTGAAATATGCTGATCACCATGTTGTGTTTGGCTGTTATCACCGCTACAACATGGCCCCCAAGAACCTCTTTAAAACAGAATTCAGTTCCTGGTCTGAAAGTAATTGTCCACCTGTGGTTTAAATAATAACACATTTTATGGTGGTGTAAGTTTTCATGGAGCAGAACACACTTCATCAGATGCATGGACTGTATATGATCTGTAGCTATTGGAGATATATAGATTGAGTTATGTAGATACATATGATTTATAGCCGACCTTCTTTCCACTCCTGGTGGTCAAGGTAGTTTGCGGGTTGATTAAATACCAGACAAACAACAACTTTTGACAATAAAAAAGGTAACTGCTCATCGTCTTAGAACAACACCCAGGTGAAAAACAGTTCAAAAGCACATGAGAAAAACAGGGGGGAAAGCATGCAGCCCACCACCTTTCTAAAAAAAATGGTCTGAAAAAAACTTGTTGTTGTTGTTGTTGATCTGGGCATTATGACAGCAGTACATGAAACTCTAGAGGGAATGTGGATTTCCAGGATGGCTCTCATTTGCTCTCTTCTCTAGGAGCTACAGTTGGCAACACACACATACATTAAGAGGACGGGGAGTAAAGGCACCCTTTAAGTGGCATCAAAATTCAAAAAGCACAGTCTGTGACATTTCAATTAGAACTGAAATGTGTGCAAAATGACCCTTCACAGCAGCACCAGTTGGTGGTAAAGCAGTCATCTTGGTGTAGCCTCGTTGCTTTTTTAGAGAGAAGATTCTCAGTCAAGTTAGCCTGAATTATACAAGCTGCATGCATTATGTTAAATAGGCTTCATTTGCACAATATGTAGAGGTTGCATCATCCAGTTTTAGATTTTGCATAATATATTTCCCCCCCTGTTGCTTCTAGTTATAAGCAAGAAGCCAGAGCTCTGGAAGATGGTAGAATAAACCTTGCGCTAGCCAGACTATATACAGTCATCCCTCCACATTCGTGAGGGTTAGGTTCTTGAGACCCCCGCGAATGTGGAAAAACCGTGAATAACAACTGCTCCCGTGACCCCCCCCCCAGAGGGAGGGAGGATGTGGGAGGGTGTCTGGCCAGCCTGGCCAGCCTCTTCGCAAGACTTCCTGAGGGGACTCCGGGCGTTAGAATCCCCGGAGCCTACTTAGGAAGGCTGGGGAAGGCAGCGTGCGTGCGGGGAGGAGGCTGTGCTGCCTCTCCCCGGCCTTCCTCAGCGAACTCCGGGGCTTTGAAGCCCAAGAGCCTGCTTAGGAAGGCCGGGGAAGGCAGTGGGCGGGTGGGCGGGAAGCTGGCCTCTCTGCAGCCTTCCTGAAGGGACTCCAGGTCTTAGAAGCCTCGGAGTCCCCTCAGGAAGTCCGGGGGAGGCAGTGGGTGGGCGGGGAGGAGGCTGCCCTTCCTCTCCCTGGCCTTCTTGAGCGGACTCCGGGGCTCTGGAAGGCCGGGGAAGGCGCAGGCAGGAGGATGCCCCGCCTCTCGCCAGCCTTCCCTAAGGGGCTGGGGATAAACTGCGAATAATCAAAACTGCGAGTGTGAAAGCCGCGAATGTGGAGGGGCAACTGTACAGTCACACAGCAGTCATTCTTTAGCAGTGTTTCTCAACCAGGGTTACCTGGAACCCTAGGTTCCCCAAGAGGTTGCTAGGGTTTCCTCAAGAGATTGCGATTGGGAGCGGGGGAGAAATAGCAGTATATAGAATAATGCTTATGCAGGGGTTTCCTGAGACCTGAAAATTATTTCAAAGATTTCTCCAGGATAAAAAGGTTGAGAAAGGCTGTTCTTTAGCATGAAGGAGGTTCCCAAGAATGACAGTTGCCTCCCCTGGGGAGGCAGAAATTGATCTTGAGTTCAGAGCTGGAAACAGTTGTATATGTCTGTCTGTATGTATGTATGTATGTCACATCTGGTAAACCTCTATCCCAGTATTCATCTTGCCCAATATTGTCAACAGACTGGCAGGGGCTTTCTAGGGTTTCAAGCAAGATCTTTTCCAGCTCTCCCTGGGATTGAACCTGAAAGCAAAGCAGTGCTCTGTTGTTTTGAGTTATGGCCTTTGCTTGAAATGGATTGGAAATGCATTCCTTTTTTTCCCCTTCACCAGGCTTGCTCCCCAGTAGAAATTCCCTATAAGCCTTTGCTACACTCCTTGCTGACTGTACTAGAGTTCTGTGTCGGCCTTGCTATTCCCGTCTCTTCCCTGGGAGCTACACTTGGTAAAATCCTGATTGGCTGCTTCCGAGTTCAGCGGGCGGCCCTCGGCCTCCTTGCAGCACTCTCTCAGCGGGCAAGTAAGTTGTTTCTCTCCCTAGCTATTTTCATATTATTTTTTCAGTCCAGGGATTGGACTGTAACTCTCAAGGGAATGTAGATTCTCTCGGTGGCTCTATTCTGAGGAGCAGCTTGTAATACAACATGTGCGTATGAATATAGTTTGTTTGCTCCATGAACTTTAGACATACTCACTCAAGGCAATTGTTCAAGTTATACAGTGTCTCATAGTATAACCTTAGATCTGGCAGGCCAAGTCCACCTCTTTCCTTTGTATCGCATAAAATCTCTTTTTTTATCTGTGGTCTTTTCCCTGCCCATATAAATTTTCTCAAAATTCTTTCCCATCCTTTAAACGGTTCGTCATTTATCAATATAGGAATATTCCTAAAAAGATGCATCAATCTGGGCATGATATTCATTTTTATTGTGGCTATTCTACCGAGAAGTAAGATATTTTGATTAGACCACCTTTTTATATCCTCTTTTGTTTGTTTCCAAAGTTTCCCATAATTATTTTCAAATAGATCTATATTATTATTTGTTATAGTTATATCTAAATATTTAGCCTTTTGTTTAATCTTAAATTCCGAGTGCCTCTCCAATTCCTCTTCCTCTAATCTGGTCAGGTTTTTTTTAATAATATCGTCTTTTCTTTGTTAATCCTCATGCCAGCTAGATTTCCAAATTCTTCTACCACTTTCTTCAACTTCTTTATACTCCTCAATGGATCGTCTAAAAAGAATATTAGGTCATCAGCAAAAGCTCGATATGTGTGTTCATGGTTTTGCCTTTTTTTCTCATGCCCTTAATGGAGGAGTGGGAATTGCATAGCTCTCCAGATGTTGGTGGACTACAGCTTCCTTACCAATAGCTATGTTGGCTATGGCTGGTGTGAATTGCAGTTCAGCATCGGGAGGGCCTCATGATTCCCAACCTTGCCTTAATGCCACAAATGGTCTTTTCAAGCCTGAAATTAAGGACAATTCAGTCTTATTTCAACAGTGATGATAGAACAGCATCATCCACTATGCTTCTAGGAAGCTGGATGGTTTAGGAGATGCAAGGCAAGCCATGTGACACACACAGCTCTGTCTTCCAGCGCCCTGCTCTTCTCCCTCTCTCCTTCTGCTTATCCACTTCCTGAGACAGTCACCTCACTGCCTAATGGTAGGGCCGGTATGACCTTGGAGGCACTTCATTGCCTTTTATCTCTTACTTTATTTCTGAGTTTTTAAATTGTTGGAGGTATTGTTTCAATTGCAGTCTCCCTCTGCTGCTAAATTATTTATTTATTTATTTATTTGTTCCATGTATATGCCTCCTTTCTCCCAGCATAGGACTTAAGGCAGCTCACATATTTAAAAACAAGATGAGCTAAAAACTTGACACTAAAAATTAGCACACAGTTTTAAAAAACCATCACATTAGAATTATGAAATGGTTAAACAGCATGAAATCATTCCAAAGCATAACAAAGTTTAAAAATAGAGCACACGCCCCATAAAAAGCCTCCTTTCAAGTTTATTCATATGTTTGAACAGAAAGGTCTTTGCCTTCTGGTGAAAGGAGACTAGGCAAAGGGCTAACCTAGCCTCTCATGGAAGGGAATTCGACAGAGTGGGAGCAATAACCGAGATGGCTCACTCCTGTGTCCTTAATGTTTCTTCTTATTGTAAGCCACTATGCAGCTGCTTTTTTTTTGTACAAATGATGGATTAGAAATATTTTTAAATATTTCTTCTCAACTGAAATAATACTGTTTTCCAAGAAACGGCCATGATTTCTTCAGGTAGTCAAGGTTGCTGTAGTTCTGAGATCTTCCTGTTTTGTTTCTGGCTTTAAAACCTGAACTGTGGTTTGACAGGGAGATTTCTGGGGCACCACCGCCTCCCTGTCCCTAGCTGAACCTTCTTTCCCATTAAATTAGCCATGGATGCTTGTGCTTGCAACTATATTCTGAGCCCAGGTGTTCTGTTTTTCCCAGTTAGAATTCCTAACTGTTCTTCTCTATGTGTTTAGCTTCAGCTCAGGACGAAGAAGTAAAACGGGTCTTTGGCATTCTTCTTGTATACTTGAAGAGTCCAGATACCAGCTCTACTGTGAGTATGCAATACTGCCTATGAGCAAATCACATCACTAAGGCAAATAAGGCTAGTGTTCTGTGCTCTTAGCTGGCTGCCACAGGTAGCTGTCCTTCCCTCTTAGAACTCTTACTTGTTACAACCATTCCACCAAGCTTACCCAAAGTGTTTCCATCTCAGCCAATTGTGATAAGAAGTGGTGCCTCTTATCTTAGGAAGAAAGAAGTTTTTTCCTTCTCTCTCCTCCTTCCTTGTCCCTTGTATAACATGTATTTTAGCTTATAAACCAGAAGGAAGGGACTTTCTCATGATTGATCTTCATAAGCAAGGCCTGGAAGGGCTTTTGGCTCAAGAGGAGTATGTGAAAATTATTTAAATAAATTGCAAGCTTATTGCTAATGCAAAGGCAGCCACACATGTTTTGTGGATCATACAGGTCCCCTGAGGGTGATATGGACTGTAGAGGGCATTAGGGTACATCCTGAAAAAGATTTTTTGGGGGGACTACCACTCCTGTGGCCATTAGCCACTCTGGCTAGGGCATTCTGCAGATGGCAGTCTGAAAAAGCCTCTTTCCCAAGCTTTACCCCAGGGAAAGCAGCTTTTGACAGACATAAAAGATTCCTCACTCTTGAATTAGGTGATCCACTGGGGCTGTGGAACAGGGCTGCAGAGTGTGTGATCCCCTACAAATATTAAGCAGCTACAGTTCCTGCATTCTCCCCCAGCCAGGTTAGCTAATGGTAAGTAAGAGTCCTCCAGGACTCCCCAGTCCTACTGTAGGTTGTGCCCTCTCTCTCCTACCTAGCAGCCTGGAAAGAGAATATTTTTGCGCAAGCCATGATGCTGATAGAAGATGTTTTTTTACTTCTTAGCAGCCACCCTGTTCTCCATTGCAAAAGAAGTCTTGGATACAGAGGGAAGATGATGTAGAAGTTTCTGGGTACACATCATGCTGGTGGGAGTGGGAAAGGGCAAAATGTTCTCCTTGCTTTACAGGTTTGTGGGTGCATCTTTCACAGATTTTGAGGATCCCCCTTTATTCCCTTGCAGGTTCTGAAGAAGACATTTCAGGCAACACTGAAATGGTTTCTGAACATCTGGGAACCACCTGGCTCGACTGCCGACTTCCAACAGCATCAGCAGTTTTTCAGAGGTATCAGTCTCACCGATGGAGAAAGATAAATTAGGTCACCCATATAATAAGGGAAGCAGATGTATAGCTGATGGGTAGACAAGCATATTTTCCCCTCATTCTCATTGCATTAAAAAAAGAGAAATACACCACTGGAACTAAGAGGCTTAGAGCAGGGGTGGCCCACTTTGGCTGATCTAGGGGTCAGTTTTCTGCCCAGAGGCTCTTCGTAGGCCAGATGGGCAACCAAAAAAATAAATATGAAGTAGTTTTGAAAGATGAGCAAGGGCCACTGTGACTTATTCAAAGGGTGAATTGCTCTTCCTGGAGGTTACTGGAAAAGGACAGTCACCCCTTTTCTTTACCAGAAAATGCAGAGTTTGGATGGGTGCCAAGGGCCCTTAGGGGCCATAGAAGCTTCTGGGATCTTTGCTGGGGTTGTTATTTACTTTAAATTGGTGCCCTTGAGATCCACCAAGAGGAGTCCAGTCAGAGAAAATGTCTTGTGGGGTAGAACCAGTTGCAGAATCAGAGAGTAAAGCTAATTGCTGCTGTATCCTGTGGTCTGTATTCTGGGGTGACCTGTATATACAAACCCAAATCTGCATTGGGGCCCATCAGTATTCTGCTTGCGGTTTACAGGAGGGAAGCAAGAGCCTGAGAGAGAAATGATTAGTACACAACTAGCCATGGCAGTTGCAGGAGCGAAGGTGGGGTTTGGTTGCTGTTCTACATGCTGTTTTAAATTGGCCAGGAACTGGAGACCCATACTGATCTACTGACTATAACCCAGAGATTTATCAGTAGATCTTGATCTGGCTTCTCTTAGCCCCTGATTATGAGCCACAACCCATTGCTAGTTTTTTAAGGTACTCTTACTTTAGGTAGCAAATGAAAATATTTATTGAGGAAGAGACTACATATTTCCTGGCTTCATATTCTTGGTAGTGATGTCAAGTATTTTTCCACTGTGACTTTCCATCAGAAATTTCAGTGTGTCTGGGAGGTGCCCATTGAGTTTCATTTCATCACTGATTAGGCCTACAGCTGCTTAATGTACAGGGCAGTGCTACACTCACCCACAGAATTAAGCCCCATTTAAGTCAATGGAGCTACTCGCATGGGTAAGTGTGTATAAGATTGCAGCCTTAATAGGAACAGTTGTATCTGGTTTGAGCAAGGGGATGGAATAGATGACCCCTAAGGTATTCTGCTTCTAAAATTCTCTAGTGCACCTGTGTCCTTCCTCTTTTTGCAGAGATGTTACCTGTGTTGGAAAAACGCATGTGCAGCCCCAGCTGGGAAATGCGTGACTCCGCCCTGGAGTACTTCACGTTGGTAGCGAAGCACTTAAAAGGTAAGCATAGAGATGGCAACTCCCTTGGAAAGGAACCAAGGATGAGAGGCGTGGATAAGCTAAGTAAACCTCTGTGTTAAAATGCAGTCTCCCCATGATTCTGAGGCAATGAGAGAGATTACTTTTCCCCACCACACACGGTGGGGATCTATGAGCTTCTAGAACAGCTTTTCCCAACTTGGTGTCTTGCAGATGTTTTGGACTTCAGTTTCCATGATCCCTCACCGCTGGCTATGTTAGCTGAGGCTGATGGGAGTTGCAGTCCAAAACATCTAGAGCATCCCAAAACATCCCTGAGCAGCATTCACATACCAGGAATATTCCTGCAGAAGGATTTTCTTGAGCACATTCCTGTCTTTGCCCTGATATTGGGAGGTTTGGAGGTCAGCTGGGAGACTATGAAAATTTGTCTGATCAGCCGTTATGTGCTTGTCAAAATCTGTTTCCAAGAGTTGCTGAACTAGCCAGTATCTCTCAGAGTCAGGCCTTTGAACAGCAGAGTGAAGTTGCCTGTCTCTAGAGCAGAGGGGAGGAAGCTTAGCCCATATAGGGAAGGTTTTTATGCCTTCCCAGACCCTCCCCTTTATTATGGGGGGTAGTGGAAACCCCCCAAATTGGTGAATTTTAACTTCTGGAGCCATCTAGGAGTGGTAGGTACGTTGACCAACGTCTGGCAACATAAAGAGAATTGGCCAGAAACTGGAAGAGACTTTACTTTTGGCCAGTTTTCAGGAGGGAGGCAGCCCACCATGGCGTGAAAACTTTCCCCCTTAGTTTCTACAGTTGCCTACTCTTCCTGGAGAGGCAGACAGACAGAGAATGGGGTAAAGCAATGCGAGTAGGCATGTTTGTCTTCTCTCTGCAGGGCAGCAGTGGTTCTGGCAAGAACTACTCTCTTCTGAAGTGCCGGCACTTGCAAAGAGCCTTCTAGATGATCCAGAGAGCTATGTTCGAGCCAGTGCTGTGAAGGCCTTGGGGCAGTTTTCCCTATTGGTCAGCGTTGACCCAAAGATATCAAGCTCAGATGGCAGTGGGAATCACAAAGAGGTACAGTACTACAGTACTTGTGTGTGTACATTTTGTTGTAGACCTTGAGAAAGTTTCTTTTTCGACTACAGCTACCAGACTTTACCAAGTTCTTGTCTTGCCTTATATGCATCCATCATGCACACTAGCAGTGCCTCCCAGATCTTGGAAAAGTTCTTTTTTTGGACTAGAACTCCCAGCATCCCAGTGACCATGCTGGCTGAGGACTTCTGAGAGTTGTAGTCCAAAAGTAAATTATCCCAGCTCTGCTCTGGCCACTGTATACTCCTGTTTTAAGGTTTCAGCTAGCCAACCAAACCATTTTCCAGGACTCCTCCTGCTTATATTCTTTTTATTTCAGCAGTCAGTCAACATTCTGTGGCTACACAGCATGGAGCAGTGGGGAAGGAGGATCCCATTTAGTTCCTCCCCTCGTGTTTTTTTCTTCTGAAAGCATAGGGTTCCCCAGAGACATTCCTGTTTGGCTATACCGACCATAGAGTCTTCTTAGAATATGTCTAGAGATGCATCCTCTCTAGACATTTTCTAGGTCCTCCAAGGCAACTCTGGTAATTTAAACTGGAAGTCCCATTATTTTCAATGGTGTTTGCTGTTATCTGTGGTTTTCAGTATCTGCAGGGCCCCCCAGAACCAATCCCCTGTGGATAGGGGGATCCTACTGTATACAAATTCACACTCAGAATTTTGATCTTAGCAGATAAGATACCATTTTGTGAATACCAGGTGGCCTAGAAAAGAGAGAGCTAGACTAGATTGAGAGGAGAACAATGGACAGCCTTCAGATTCCATGTTTCTTCTTGTTGTTGTCCTCAAGGCCAGCAGTGTTGGCACTCGCTTGCTAGAAATCTTGACCACGGACACCGAAGGCTTTCCTCGCAGAGCTGTGATGGGTGTCTTCATTGACTGGCTGCGGGAAGGCCACCCGGATGTCTTGGCTGCGCCTGAGCAGTTTGTTTCTAAAGTGATCCAAGCTGTGAGTGGAGACTTGGACTGGGAAGTCAAGACTACCGGCTTGGAGCTGGCAGAGGTTTTTGCTGCCCAAACGTTTGCACAGTTTGGGCTTGTTGAGTGTCCGTATACTGCTGATTGCCTGCCATCCTGCAGTGTGTCTTCCTGTGTTCCTGAGCTGCTGCAGACATTCTGTCGAGTGAAGCTGTTTGAGTTCCTCTTCAGAGCCCTTCAGGACTGTGACAGGCCAGTCGCGCTGAAAGCCTGCCAGGTCCTTCTAGCTGTGAAATCGAAGATTTGCAAAGACAGCTGCCTGGAACCGGGGAAGAGGTTAGAACCGGGTGATGGGGCTCAGCCAGAGGAAACGCCAGGGGACACGTCTCCTTCTGCACTGATCTATACCATTGGGGATTCTGCTGAGAAAGTTTTGCAGGATCCTGAGTGTCTGCCCACAGTTTTAAAGTCAATGGACCTAGAGGGCTTGCAAAGTTCTCTGTATCTAAGCAGTGATCACCTGGAGCAGAGCCCTCAGTCCCTCTTGCAGGATATCCTCTTGGCTTCAGGGAACGTAGAAGGGAATGAAGCAGACTGTTACTGAAGTAGCTGTGGCTCAGAGATCTCCAGCTTGGAGTGCTGGCAGCTTTACAGAACCTTGTTGTAACTTTGGAAGGCTATGTTTCAACAGCCCTCCTCTGTCCCCAAGAGCACAAAGGGACATTTTGTAAAATTCCTTCCTGTGTAGATGGGCACTCCCCGGTAGAAATTACCAGCAACGTCAGACCCATACGTAGGAATCCCTTTGTGAATATCCTCCAAGAGGAGTTAAATAACATGTAAGAAAATTCAGGAACAGACAGGAGACCCTCCCTCTGAAAATGGCAAGTTTACAATAAATACTTCATTGTTAAGAACTGGTCTACAAACCATCTGTATCCAGTCAAACCATATGTACACCTACCTTGCAATACTGAGACTGCATTGCTTTTAAAAATGACCGTATGCAGATAATACTTTAAATTCTTGGAATTCATAAAACTACAGACTTAAAGATAAGATGGACAACTTGTGGCCTACTAGATTTTGTTGATGCTGCAACTCCTATTTGCATTGACTGGGGCTGCTGGGAACTAAAGTACAACCACATTTTTGAGGATGAGATGTTGCCCATTCCTGATTACAGTTTAGGAAGGTTACATTTTGGGGATTACAATTCCCAGAACCCCCACCCAGTGGCTAGGGTGGCCTGGAGATTCTAGGAACTGTACTCCAAATATAACTTAGCCATGCTCTGCCCCTGACTTGCACTGTTAACTGTGTGCTGCGGTGCTTTTAGGATTATTCCTTTTTAAGATTCTCCATTTCAAGACAAATGTTAGATAAAACTAGTCTTGATTGTGTGCTTGTGTGACAAGTACATAAGAAGTATTGTCTCACTTTTTACAGGCACAGACTTCATGTGGTTGGAAGAAATGCTTCCTCATCAAGAACCCTCATGTACCACTGTCAACTTAACAAAAGTTTGCATGTGGATTTCATACAAAATTGTGGGTGGAACCATTTTCATAGTTGAGCTTTGTGTCAATTGGTTCAGTCCTTGATCCTGAAAAAGCCTTTGTGTTAAATACTGCAGCCTGATGGGTCCCATGGAGTTTAGGCTCCCTCCTTTGTGGTTGCCATCCCTGCAGAGTAAGCTAACCCTTTGAGGATGAGGATTTGTCATACTAGGACATTTGCCTCATTATCAATAGAAGTTATTTTTATGGCTGCTTGATTTTGTTAGCTCAGGCTGGATGGCCTGTCTGTGCATGTCCAAACCTAGCTGTCCTTTGATATGATAGTAGGAAAAGACACTTCACTTTATATCTAAGTAAACACATTTTGGAGATGGACAGAAACCCAGAGAGGTGGTAGAGTGTTGAATACAACTATTAACACCTATTAAAATAACTTCCCATGGCCATGCTTATAAAAGAAAGTAGGCATAACTCAGAGGTCACCTTTGGCTTTCAACAGGAAAAGGTGTATACGTGTATGGGGGGAAGAGGGTGATATTTCATGAGAAGACTGTGCACCCTGGAGACAAAATTCTCCATTCTTTGCTTATTTTTTTAAAGAAAAGGCCTTAGATGGGCAACATGCTGGTGGAGTTTGTAATCCCAACAGTGGTTGCCCCACATATCTGTGGAACCAATATCCATGGTTTCAGTTATGAGACACATGTCATAGAGTAATGCTGGATACGGGGCGGGGGGGACTTATATGTAAAGGATTTGGTGGTGGTTCCACTGGTGTAGCAGCAGACTGTCGCTGGACCCAGTGCAATGTAAGTATAGGAAGGCTTAGAATCTGAAACATGATTATTAGGGAACAGGTGCTGTGGAACTCAGTAAGGCTTACCTCTGAGTACACATGCTTAAAACTGTACAGTGAGAACAAAAAAAAGGGGGGGGGGATGTTGAATACATGAAGTAGAATCCTGTAGGCAGTTCTCTTGCACAAGCTTTGCCAAAACAAAGTGGTGCTTAGTCAGGTTTTCGTGCATCTCTGGTTCATTTTACTATGATGTGCATGAGAGAAGGGCCTAGTGCATTTTGCTTCATTTTAAACAAAGGTGAATGAACCACGTGTCCCTTCATCTGTTGTGAGACTGCAATTCCCATCAGTCTCAGCAATGCAACAATGGTGATGGACGATGGGAGCTGCTGTCCAGCAGCCTCAGGAGGGCTACTCCATTTACCAACCCTATTCTAATTAGTATGTGAACATATGAAGTGGCTGTATGCTGCATCCGGTCATTGAACTGCCTGGTCCCGCATTGTGACTAGCTGTCCATGGGTTTTTGTTTTCCCAGTGTTGGTATCCTGTGCCCTTTCAGCTTGGTGCCTATGGCATGCAAAAACTGTCCTGCTATAAAGCTGCATCTCTTCCCATTTAGTTTATCTCTATGTCCTCCTTGGATTCTGTACAAGAAGAAAGATGGGGTATAAATAAAATAAATCCACATGTTAGACTCAACTATTGAGAACTTGGTAAGTTAAACCTCATGTAAATTCCACTGATTGAGTGGGTGTATTCTAATTGGGTTGAACAGTTGGTTTTAGGTTTATGCCCCTATTGAAGCATCCTAGAAAACTCTTGAGTGGTATTTTTAAATGTGGCTACCGCTCAGTGGGAGAGCTCATCCTTTGCATGCAGAGCTGTCCTGGAAGCCTGCAGAGTTGCTCCTAATCAGTGTAGAGCATCTTATCTAACCTGGTGCCTCTAGGCATGCTGGATGACAACTCTCCTTATCCTCTGTTGGCATTGCTGTGGGTGACAGCTGGTGCAGTTCAGCGTTTCCCAACCTAGCATCCCTAGGTGGTGTTGGATGATAATCCTGCTCATCTCTAGTCAGCAAGGATAATAGGGGTCATAGTCCAACAACATTTCAGGAGTCACAGTTGAGAAATCCTGGTGTAGGTGGTCCCAAGTGAGCCAGAAGTCTCTCACTTGGTTTAAATGGTATTTAATTCATTGTGTGTATATGCACGTGCATGCACATGTAGATTCATGTGTGAACAGTTTCACTGACTTATCCCTTGGTGGCTAGAATCCTGTTGGTACAGGATTCAATTTCTGAAACTGTTGTGGAAAGAGGTATCCAGTACCTCCTTATGCAACACTTTCCCCAAGCACCCAACAGTAGCTGGAGGCTCCTGCACATGGCTGTATCCCTCCCCCAGCACTGATCAGCCATGGGGATGCTCGGCAGTGTGCTCTGGCTCTTCTTGAGGAAGAAGGAGCAACTTTACACAGGGAGCAGACACTATCCTTGGGGAAGGTGCATAAGGGCACCCCCAAAGCCATTCCCAGGTACATGCAGGAACCCCTGGACAGTGGTTGTGTATCCAGCAAAGAAGCTGAGAAAAAGAAACAGACTCCACTATTAATGCCCCTGGATGACTGGCATCAGTATGTTTCTGGAGACTTGTGCTCTCCTAATGGGTTGTTTGGATTTTGGCTCTTGGGTGCAAAACTAAGTCAGGACAAGAAGCTAGATCTTTATCCATGTTGCCTGTTTTATCCTTATGAAGCTGGCTTATAATGAAGCTGACCTTTCCTCCATCTAGTCCTGTATTGTGAGCTCTGACCAGAAGCCATGATTTTTTCCTGCCTAGAACCCGACAGAGTTCAAATCCCTGCTCAGCCATGAAAACCCACTGGGTGACCTTGGGCAAGTCACACTCTCAGCCTCAGAGGAAGGCAAAGGCAAATCCCTTCTGAACAAATCTTGCTAAGAAAACCCTGTGATAGGGTTGCCATAAATCAGAAGTGATTTGAAGGCACACAACCACCACCACCAGGGATTCCATCGTAGTCTCCCAACCAAATATTAATCAAGTCTGACCCTGTTTAGGTTCCTAAATCACATGCAATCAGTGTGTTCAGGGTTGTTTGTTTGGTTAAATTGGTGTTTTTTCCATCTTACTTGCTGTCTTTTAAAATCTGCTTTAGGTGCCACTGGGATGATGGATCAGAGCAGGAATGGCTTTGTCCCCTTGTTTTAAGGCAGCAAAATGAGTTGGGACAGCAGCTCCTTCACCCTCCTAAATTCACTGTCAGAAACAGCAAGACAGGCTTTTAAGCTCTACTGCAATTTTTGAAAAGGCTTCATTTTCCTGATTTTTTTAAAAAAAGCAGCAGATATGGTTGCTAAGAGACTGGTGTTTGTACAGACATACTACTTTTCCTTAAGTACTTACAAGTTACAAGGCTTGAGCCTTCTAAAACTCCTTCTTTCCTCAGGAATCTACTGTGTGTCTCCATTGTGGTGAAACACTCATTTCTGTCCTGTGTAGCACTATAGATTCCTAAGGAATCTATATTCTTATTGGGCAAATATTTTCAAGGAGTGATTGCAAATTTTTATGGGATTCTGCTGGGTTCTCCAAGGTGGTAGAGTTGCCCAGGCCATAAATAATGTACACAGGCTCAAAACTGTTGTTGGCACATCTCTTTCTGTCCAGAAGCTTCAGGGAGCAGGGCACATCACATTCCTACCCTGCTTGTGAACTTCCAGTAATATTGATGTGATTACTCTTGATAGACCATAAACTAAACATGAGTCAACAAGTTTGATGCAGCAAAAAGAACTAATGCAGTTCTAGGCTGCATCAGCAGAACTGTCCAGATCAAGGGAAGCATTAGTATTGTTACTGTACTACTCCAGGGGTTGGATGACCATCTTTCAGGGAAGCTTTTCCTGTGGATTCCTGTATTGGCAGTGGGCTAGATTGGGTGATCCTTGTGTACCTTCCAACTCTGCAATTCTATGGTTCTGCAAAAAGGCATTGATGTTCAGTTGGATATCATCTGCTGAGCATAAGAGATGCATCCTAGCTCCCCACACTCCAGTGTGAAGGATCAGATGGGGGATGATGAGAAAGACCCCTCTCTTTACTAGATGTTCTGAAGAGCACTTCACAGTGGCCAGATGTCAAGGCTGGAGCTTTGGGTTTGATTCCCCATAGGGGGGGGGGTATTGATTAGGATGATGGGTAACACCTCCCTAGTGGGCCACTGCCATGCATGAAGAATGTCTCCAATCAATCCCCAGGTAGGCCTGGCAAAAATGTTCTTTGGGAAGCTGCACCTACAGGGCCAGGTGGACCAGTGTTGACAGGTTTTCAAAATAGCAAGAAGGGATAGTTGAAATTTATGACATGAAGGGTTGATTGCCAAAAGGTAGTTTTCAGTTAAGCTAGCCGTCTATTTCTCTTTAAAATTAACATATTGTCCACATTTATAAATTACATGGTGCACACACTCTGTCTTTGTGCAAGGTCCAGATGCCTAAATACAGGATTTCTGGCCTCTTGTTCAGATCTATATAAAAGCTTTCCAATTTTCAAACAAGGGACATCCCTTATAATAAGGAATATCTGAGGTGTACAAAAACTCGTATAGGAGCTTGAGCTCCTATAGTTTCCTTGGAAGCCACAGCAGTTGCAATCCTACCCAAGAGTGCCTGAGTAGGATGGCAGGAGCCCAAAGGTATCTCTCACAGATATAGCATTGCTCTAAGAGACCAGAAGCCCATGTTTAACCTCAGTGAAACACCACCTGGCAGCACTCTGGAAGAGAACTTGGGAAAGTGTTCCTTCTGGGGGCTGAGGTCCTAATCACTGGTTGCATAGCATAAAATGATGCAAATGGAGCTATGCTGCAGTACTGGCCTATGCTGTTGTGCAACCAATTGCGCAACAAGTGGCATGGCCATGGGCTCTCCTGTTGTCTGATAGCGGCTAAGGATTGTGCTTCTTTTCCTAGACAGCGCTCCTAGGTTTTTGCAGGGATTATTTTGGGTCTTGGGGCTTGTTCACCTCTGAACACCACTCTTACATGACCATGGAAAAAGTGCATCCTTTTCCATAATGGTACCAAGAGGATTCTGACCTTGGATGGCAATTCTCAGAATTTCCCTACCAGCATCTCCCTGAAAGATCGCTTCCTGTCATATGAGCCTACACAAAAATGTTCATCTTTACATCCCTATTGCATGTTCCAACACCTTGCAAAGTTGGGTTGGTAGGTGGATATAACAGGGTGTTTTCTGCAGCAGCACCTTGACTATGGAAGTCCCAACCAAAGTAATTTAGGCTGGCTCCATCTCTTTTGAGCTTCCAGCGGGCAGCTAAAAGAGTGCTGTTCTTTTTTTACTTTTAATGATTGAAATTGCTCTGTTTTAAGTGTTTAAAATGGTATTTTAGGATTGTTTTTAAAGGGTACTTAATGTGTTTATTTTTTTTATATTTTTACTGTTTTAATTGCTTTTATTTGTTCATCACCTTGGAAGTCCTTATGGGCTGGGAGGCAATATAAAAATACATTATATAAATGATTGTCCAAAAGAGTCATGTTTCCAAGATCAGCTCTGAATGCAGCACATGGGAGGAGGGATTCTTTGGATGCTTTTAGACTTTGGTTACTCTGCTGCCCCAGCTCATGTAGCAAATGGCAAGGGATGGTGGAAATTGCAGTCCAAATCATTTGGAGGGGCAAAGGTTCCTTGCCCCTAACATAGATTGTCACAGTTCTATGGCCAGGCTAGAGATCTTAATGCAAGCTCAACAAAGAGGGAAAAGGAAACACAGCCATAAGAGCCCTTTGAGAGATCAATGATGCCCCAGAGGCAAAGAGAGAAAGGGACAGAGATGCACACAAAAGAATAACAGGAGGAGAGCAAATGCACAGAAGGGCTTCTCTCTCAACAGAGGATTACATAAGGCTGCAGTCAGACAGAGCTTGTGTGATGCTCCTGCCTGGGAGCAAAACTGGAGGAGGTGATGAATTGAGAGATTTTCCGTGCCACCCTCTGGCCCCACCGAACCCAGTGGAGCAAATGCACAGAAGGGCTTCTCTCTCAACAGAGGATTACATAAGGCTGCAGTCAGACAGAGCTTGTGTGATGCTCCTGCCTGGGAGCAAAACTGGAGGAGGTGATGAATTGAGAGATTTTCCGTGCCACCCTCTGGCCCCACCGAACCCAGTGAAGCAGAAAGGAATTTGTTTTGTGGGGGAAGATGGAGGGTGCAACTGTATGGAGACTAACCTAAGAGTAATGTGCTTTCAAGTCAACTCCAACTTACAGTGATCCTATCACAGGCTTTTCTTGGCAAGATTTATTCAAAGGAAATTTGCCATTGCCTTCCTGTTAAGCTGAGAGTGTGTGACTTTCCCAAGGTGGGTTTCCCCAGCTTTGGGGGAATTTGAATGGTGGCCTACTCGAGTCCTAATCCAACACTGAAACCACTACCCTTCACTGGCTCCTACTAAGAGTAAGAGAAGACAAAGTGGTCACTTTCTGGTTAATCTGCATTTGCTCATTTATTCATCCCAGTTCATACTGGTTTGTGATTATCACAAAAATTCATACTGTATTTACAGATGTGCTTTTAAAATGCTTTCTTTCAAAAGACTCCCTCCTAATTATAAAAATTAATCTCAAATCATGTTTTTCTTAATAGTATATTGGTACTTTTTAAAAATCTGAGAACTACATTAAAAAACTGGTGAAGTACAAAATCCATATGGTTTCCCAAGTGCTCTCTGAAAATCTCAACTTTCTTTAAAGATATGTTTCAAGCCGTTATGAAATATGCTTAAAAACGTGCAGTGACGATTGGCAAGATCTTAAAATCTGGAGAGTTAAACAAGATTTCCAGTGACTAGGAATGGGTGAGGCATCAAAATTGTTTAGAAAGGGGGGAAAATCTAAATTATGCAATCTGGAAGTTAACCTGCTAAAAGTAATGTTACTACTACTTGTAATTTTTTTAAAAAAAAACTAGCAAGGGACAACTTCATTTCTTTTAAGCATTTTAATGAAAATGAGGTAAAAATAGGTTGCCCGTTTGCTTAATGAGCAGCATCTGCTTGTTACTTCAAAATGTTCAGGAGTGGGGAAGTTATTTGGGGAAGATGTCAGACATTTTTTGCATTTTTAATATGAGATTTATTTATTTATTTTTAAAACTATAATTTTGAATTTAGAAGTAATACAATGAATTACTTAAAAACCCACAACATTAGCTTTGGAAGAAGTTTCCCCAAGTTCTGCTCTTGCTTTATCTCATTTGCATTGGTTTGCATGTCCTCTCCCAGGTTTTCCAATCCTACAGTTCAGTGTGCAGGGCTCTGAAGCTCAGCCTCCAACAGCTCAGCATTTGCAGCATAAGGGAACCAGTGTGATCCAATGACCAGAGTGCTGAGGTGTGATCCACAGCTAGTCCCCCCTCAGCCGTGAATGGTCACTGATGACTTTGGGTAGTCACTCTCTCTCAACCTGACTTACTTCAGTGTGTTTTTGTGAGGATAAAGGAAGAGGATAAAAGAAGAGAGCTGGTGTGTGCCACCTGAGCTCATTGGAGGGAAAGTAGGGTATAAATACAGCTAGTAAGGGCTAGAAACTTGCTCTTTTTTAAAATTGAAAATGGATATTTTCAGGAAGCTGTATTTATTTCTTACATTTTTACATTGCCAAACAGCCAAACTGTTTATCCAGTATCCTACTTAGTGCCTTCCTGTATTCCTGTATCTAAGTAAACAGAAAATATTATCCCTTAGCTTAGCAACCAAGTGATAGATATTTCAATAAATACTCCAGAAAGGGTTGCAGGCGAGGGCACTATATTATCTTAAGTGTTTGCAGAACAATTCTGTGTGCATTTACTTAACAGTATCTCCTGCTGTGTTTAATGGGGTGCATCTGCAAGTAGATGTGTTCAGGAATTGCAACCTTGGCAGCCAGCATGTTTTTAAGCCAAAATTCCAGGGCAGCTTACAATAAATTGTTAAAATAGTAACAAATAATAATTGTTCGAAAGCAGAGCATAAAACATCATCTACAGCATTAGTAGTGTTTTTGCCTGGGGACAGAATGACATAAGATTTGGTGCCAGAAGTGGAATGAGGAGACTCTCTGGGGAGGACAGAACTCAAAAGACATGGGGGTCACCATAGGATAACCCCTGTCATCTGCTTCATTTCTAAAGTTGGAAGAGTTATTGGGTGATTCTTGGTGTGACCCTCAAGTATGGAGGACTGATCCTGGCAAAGGAGGGGTAGTTATGCATCCCCCTCCAGAAGAGAAGAACCTATGGATCTGAATCTTGCCAAATCTGATGTAAACCATAGTCAAACCATCAGTCCATCTAGCCTACTACTGTCTAGACCAGTGGTGTCCAACCTGTGGCCCTCCAGGTGGTTTGGACTATAGCTCCCAGAATTCCTGATCATTGGACCAGCTGGCTCAGGCTTTTGGGAGCTGGAGTGCAAAACACCTGGAGGGCCACAAGTTTGACGTCACTGGTCTAGACAGTACTGGGGGTGTC
The DNA here is from genome assembly GCA_030847615.1 of Gambelia wislizenii. Classification (NCBI taxonomy): domain Eukaryota; kingdom Metazoa; phylum Chordata; class Lepidosauria; order Squamata; family Crotaphytidae; genus Gambelia; species Gambelia wislizenii. The sequence continues at coordinate 6,722,058 of JAUMIR010000012.1, forward strand.
GGTAATAGATTAGACAGTACTGGGAGCTACCAGGATTTCAGGCCATAGTCTTTTAATCTCACCTGGAGACAGGAATATAAATCTTAGTATTCTACATTCTCACAAGTGAGAATGAAATAATTCCTGCTGGATGAGAACATAAAGATTTCTTTGCAGTTTCATGCTTCAGAAAGTCTTCACAGAAATATACATCATTCTTCTGCACAGAAATGGTGCTTCCTATGCAATAAACCCTCTTTTCTGTGTAAAATACAATGCTTCCTTTGCAGGATACACATTTTCTGTGCATGTTTTCAATGTTAGTCTCTAGCAGCATAAAAAGGAGGAAATAAAAAGGGGGTGGAGGAAAAAAGAAACATGGCTCCACTTTTAGGACTAACTGGTTTTTATTTTTGCTTGAGCTTTTGTGGATGTAACCCCCCCTTTTTTTCTATGCATAAACCTATAAAAACCACATGTATTTCTGTGCAGACAAATACTTACTGCAGTGCAAAGAATCTCTTAGCAGCCTTGCAGCTGCTTTTATTCTTCCAATGAAACCATCTTAACCAGGAAATGAATAATGACAATTATTCTTTCATACCTCCCTGAAGACACCAGGAATTGAACCAAGGACCCACTGTGTGCAAAGCATGAGGTCTGCTACTGAGCTACGGGTCTCCCTTTAAAGATAAAGCAAGATACCAGCCCTCATACTTCTGAATGAAATGCTGATTAGCACAGAAAGCTGCCTTGGCATTGATTCACCCAGCCCTATATTGCTGGCACTGACTGTCCAAAGTTTCTGGCAGGAGTCTTTTCTTAAACCTGGAAATACCAGGGGTTGAACAAGCATGTCCTCTGTCCTTGAACTGTGGCTTTTTTTTTTCTTTTTTGGTAAAGCAAATTTGGGTAGGGGGAATGGGCTCAAATCAGAAAACAAGCTGGCATTTTTTGATGAAGCCTACATTTTGAGAGCGTGTTTCCTCAAAACAACTAGCAAAGCAGAAAAAGATCAAGCGATTCCACTGACTGCCAAGAATCCCCATCCGCCTCCAATCAACACACTTCACTCGTGCATTTAATAAGACATTGGCTGAGGGAGAAGCTAGAAGACAATCTTAGCTCTGAACGTCCTCTGAGGGGCCTGATTCTGCTCCTGCTCAAGTATTTCAGTGAGGCATTTCCAGCCAACTTGGAGGAGGGCAGGATCTGACTCCTTAATTACCAATGCAAATTATACATATAATCACATTAAGAAATCCTGAAGTGGAAAATGAGACAGTGTCTATTCAGCCTTGCCGGAACTCCCCAGGCACTGGAATAAGCCACAAGGCATGAATTAAAACCAAGCAAGTCGAACCCCGCCATGTCGGATGGCTTAATTATCAAAGGGCAAAAGCAAAGGCAATAACAAGTGATCCAAGCAACTGAAAATGACTGTCGGTCTTAAATCATGGTAGGCAAAGAGGCAGAATGATGCAGATAAAGTTTTTTTTTTCCTACAGAAATCTGTATATTGAACTATAATCCTGTTCAAGAGCCATGGCTCATAAATTGTTCTAAACAAGAATGTTAGCATTCTGTCCGTATTTGTTTACAATGTTTGTATTCTGCCTTTCTTTCAAGGATGTGGTTTTTCCCTCCACCCTGTTGTTGTCTTCACAACAACCTGGTAACATAGGTCAGATTGAAAGAAAGAAATTGGCCCAAAGTCAGCTGATGAGTTTCATGGCTGAAAAGTGATATGAATTCAGGTCCCTTGTCTTGAGCCCGGTGCTTTTGTTCTTCCTAGCCATGAATAGGTGCCCTCTAAAGGAGATGGCCCAGAGTTTGAAAAAAAAAAAAGGTTACTTTTTAAACTACAGTTCTCAGGATTCATCAGCCAGCGGTGATAGAAAGCATGAACATTTACTGTGAAGTTACCAGCTGGAAGCACATTTTGTAATCATTATTCAAAAGCATCCAAAGACTTGGATTAGTGGAAGTGCATTTTCTCCCAAACTGCGACACATCCAGAAAAAAACAACCCACCCATTTGCAGGATTCTGGAAAGCATGGTCAATTTTGCATGGCAGTGGTTCACTCTAATATTGGGGAAGCCTGGATTTTCCCATCCAGATTCTCTAGCTGGCAAAATGGAAGATGCTAGCCTCCATGGCTATGGCTAGAAGCCCAACAAATACCTCTTCACCTGGGCTGATTCTGGCTCCCCCACCCCACTGGACTCTAGCAATACAGCAGATATGTTGCTGATGCTTCCTGCTTCATAATACTCATTTTAACAATAGCCATCAATGGCAGGTGGAGAATGCCACAAATGCAGTTAAATTTTCCTCTTGCTAAGAATAAAAAGTCAGTCTTATGGAACTGCAAGTAGGGATTCTGGAGACAAATGCAAGCCTGCCTGTATATTATTTACACTGATCAATCTATCTAAAAGGCGGAAGAGAGCAGTCACATCTACACTATGAACATTATCCTTTGTATACATTGCACAATAATCTTCACACCAGCCCTGAAAGGTAGACCAGTGCTACATCCTGCTGATGGGAACTGGGGGTGGGGGTGGGGTGGACAGGGACAGAATAGCCTCCCTCAACCCAGGACCAGTTTAAGGAATTTTGGGGGGCCCTGTAACACTTAATTTGGGGGGGGGCATATGTTTATCTCAGGTCAATGTAACCTAACCTAACCTATTCATAGTACAGGATATTCAGATTATTACTAATAATGTTTTTGCAGGAAGAGGGTTACTATGGGGCCTCTCACAATGATGGGCCCCCCTACAGCTGCAGTTGCTGCAGGGCCCTTAAACCGGCCCTGCCTCATCCTACTGTACTCCAGATATATAGACTACAACTGATGGGAGTTAAACTTTAAAATGGCAGGAGGACTCCAGGTTGGGGAAGGCTAGAATCAGAGCCTGGAAATGTTACTGTTTTGGACTACACCTTTCAGAATTATCTAGCCAGCATAACTACTTTCCATGCCATTTTGTTAGTGAATTCTGGGAGTTGTAGTCAAAACAAATAATGTTTCCAAGCTCTTGGCAGAATAGTAGTTTGCCTAAGTTTATCTAAGAAGTTTATGGTTGACAAGATTTGAACTGGAAGGATTCACCATGGCTAAATGAAAAGAATCACGGGAACTGTGTGTGCCCAGATCTTTGTTTCCTCCAAGCCACAGGACAATAAATTGTCAGCTCAAGAAAACCGAGGTCTAAATTACAGACCAAGCAAAAAAAAAAAAAAAAAGTATACTCAGAAAACATATCTCTTAATGCAAATACACCAGACCTCTGTACCTTTTTCATGGTAAGTATGCATTTTGGGTTCCTTGCTGTATGTTAACTCTCCAGAGCATTGTTGGGGGAACCTTTTGAAAGTCTAGATGTCTTGGAGAACAATTTCTATAATCCCTTTCCATTGGTCCTGCTGGCTGGGGCACCTCGAAGCTGAGAGCCAAAACATCTGGGAAGCTCAGTAATCTTTATAATTTGCTTTTTTCATATAATTATATGAAACACATGGATTGTTTGCACTTCAGAGGCCCACCCTTGACTTTCTTTTGTTGTGGCTGAACAAAGAGATGTACGTGTACAGCTACATCAGAGAAACTCTAAAATATTAAAGTAATTCTCACTGGATTGATATGATTCATGGTGCTTTGCACCATCTGCTTGTATTCAGCGTTACAAGCCTATGATGTTCTAGGGGGCTGCTAAGGCAGCTTTAGTAGATACTAGCCATCAGCTGGAGTTTCTCTATAGCTAGCATCAACTTTCAGGGCACAAACTCTGCCCTGTATGGGTAAGGGGCATCCAAATTCTGCAAGGGAGCAGGGGTGTAGCTATGGGGAGGGGGGGGGGAAATGAGGACATTGCCTTCCCTATAAGAAGTCTGCTTTCCAAACTTAAATTCTTTCAGTCCCCAAGTTTTTAGTATTGTGGAGAGTGAGATACAATGTACTGAAAATCATTCACACCTAGAAATCTTACATTTGTTTTCCTCCTCCTTGAGTCACTTTGCCTGCCCCTTTTCTTGGGATGCCTAAATTCTATTTCTAAATGCTCAACTGAGGTTTTAAGGTGCTGCAATGCTAGACATTTGGGGACAGAAGGAAAAATTCATGGTGGGGGTGGGAAAAAGCAGAATCCTTACTTGGGTAGGCAATGTCTTCAATTTGCCTCCCCCTATTTGTAGCTTCATCTCTGCCAGGAAGAGTTCCCAGGTAGGGGCAAACTTGACTTGAACAGTTCAGAGAACTGGTGACAGCCCTTATATGCTACCTAAGGACTTGAGGATTGTGAAACTGTTGAGGACTGAAAGCAGCAGCAGCATTTCACTTGGAGCTCCACTGTGTAGCTGCACCATAAACTTAGAGCTTGAAGTTCCTTTCTAGGTGGGACTACAGCTTCCAATATTCCTATGCCAACATTCTGGCTAGGGGGTTATGGGAGTTATAATTTAGAACAACAACAACAACATAGAATCATAAAGACAACACCAACAACAACCCCAAGCTCTGCAACTGTGCTGTTTCCCTTTCCCCCCACCAATTTGTTGGAATTCAATTTCCACTGATCTGTTGGAATTCAGATTGCCTTGGGTGTCATAGCAGCGAGTCCAAGAGAGAACCCAAAGAAGAGACCCTCTTATTGATCTGGACTTATATCACAGATGAGGAACTGGCAGCCATACTGTGGCCATGAATAAGCTTCCCTACCCAGTTTGTGCCCATTTTTTCCTGTCTGGCTTCCCCCACTCCCAATTTTTCAGTTGCCTGTTTCTGGGCCCACATTTTCCTGGTTGCTCTGCTGTTTCCTATTCAGCTGAGCAGCAGGAAGAGGAGCAGGGAAGATGGGCTGTGGCTGGTTTTTTTTCACTCTGGAACTCTTCATGGAGAAAGAAATGGAATGTACTCAGCACAGAAATTCAGCAAACTGTCTATGGAGGAGTAGGAGGGAGTACTTCTCCAGAGACAGTTCGATTCCAGCAGACTCCAAGGTTCACTCAGCCTTCCATCCTTTCGTAGGTTGGTAAAATGAGTACCCAACTTGTGGGGGCAATTAGCTAACACACATTGGAAACTGCTTAATGCAGTATAGATGTGTAAATAGCTATTGCTTAAAACAATTTGTAAGCTGCTCTGATAGCCTTGTGGCTGAAGAGTGGGGTATAAATAAATAAATAAATAAATAAATATAAATAAAAATACTGAATTTCTGTGCTGTGCACTTAGGAAAGGACAGCCCTCCCACCTGCAATCAGCACTCAGTTTCAGCACCCTTCCTGGAGGAAGAGATGTAGAAATGCCCTCTGGAACAGGCTGCCACTGGAATTACTGTAAACCATTTATCAATGGCTGTGGGCTTAAGGTTCATGCCCTGAGATCTTTCGATATAGGGTGGGGTAGATAAATAACACAATAATTCAGAATAAGTACATAAATAAAAAGTTTTTCTTCGTCTCAGCTTTCTTGGTTAGTTTTCTTATCAAATATATTGCTGGCTACATTTTCCAGTTTAAATATGAGGCAGATTTTTCAAAAATGTTTTTTATGTTGTGTTCTATACATAGATGTCTGGTTTTTTTTATTGAACACCAATTAAAAAAAAATAAATCCTTAAAAAAAAAAAAAACCTTGCTACAGTGACCTTAAGGTAAAGGTTCCCTCTTACTGCTAACTGGTTTACAGAAAACAACCCTCTCGGGAATGCTTTGATTGTGTATCCCTGCAGGGCAGGGGGGGTTGGACTAGATGCTCCTTGTGGTCTCTTCCAACTCTATGATTCTATGATTCTATAACCCACCCACCTCGACAAAGGCTTTGTGATGTAAAGGGACTGTGACTGTAGCTGAAATCAACAGGAGATGGCCTGAAATAGGGTCATAAAGAGAAAATCCAGATGGAAGTCCTGAGCCATAAACTGCTAGCTAAGGTGTACATCTGCTTGATCTCTTCCTTGCCAGAAGCACTGGCATGAAACTGGTTTCCAGTGTGAATCCTCCTTTCCAGAGAGCAGCTCAAAAGACTCCCTTCTCTCCTCTTACCAAGGGGCTGGCTCTCAGTGTGCCAGACTTCATTAATCACATCCTTGCGAAAGGGAGGGAGCGAGGTTTCCATCACTCGTCCAGACACACACAGGCTTTTATTTGTGGGAGGCAGAGGTTATTAAATGGAAAGGAGGTGATCAATTAAAGTGCAGAGGCATTCCCCGCTTAATCACCTTCTTTCTAATGCCAGAGGTGGAGCAGAGAGGGAAGCTGAGCCCAGAGAATCCAAGCAGAGGCATCCCCTAACTGAGGCCCATACTGACAGGAGGAGAACTGTAATTGCACCAAAGGCCCCTACAACTGAGCCAGAGCTTCCCAAAATTAGGTTTTTGGAACTGTAACTCCCAAAATCCCCCAGTCAGAATGGCCAGTGATATATGGGACAACTGATCTATGGCCAGTCTGGGCTAGGGGGTCCTAGGAGCTGTAATCCGAAGGAATAACTTCTGCAATCTCTGGGTTTAGCATTCTTTCCCCCTAGTTGTGTGTCCTATCTCCAACAAAGGTTTAGATGCCTCCAGGAAGCACACCATGAGGGACACAACAACCCTGTTGTCTGTCTCCAATATTTGGAGGTATGTCTGTCCACATGTGATGGAGGTTCCATTTTTCTTCTGGTGATCTCCCACCATTAGTTTCCTCCCACCCACTCCAAACTTTAGCACCTTAAAGTGGAGCATCTCTATGTCTCTGCAGAGTGCTGGTCCTTTCCCTCTTTGGGAAAATGGGGCAGATTTTTTTTTTAAAAAAAGATCCAGACCACACACTGCATTTGAACTTCCAGAGAGTGTCATTTTCCATTGAGAAGATAACCTATTATTTTTTTATGTTGGGGGGGGGGGAAAGCAAGGATGACCTCTGACAAGGTCCAAAAGAAGATTGTTTTTTTCAAAAGGAAAAAAAATAGAGGTGGGGGAGGAGAATAAATCATTTTAAAAACTGCATTACCTTGACATAGGGCATCACTGTTGTAAGGACAGATTCCACAGCGCATGTGCAAATTGCCGTCTCAGCAGGCTAACCAATACTGAGGGGGTTAGGAAGTGAGGGGTGTAGCGGTTAGACTCTGGTCCAGCTTGGACTGGGAAAACCTGGGTTCAAATCCCTACCAAAGCTCCCTTGGGTTCTGAACGAGAAAGGCAGCATCAAAATCAAACCCAGGGCTGGTTTATTGTGCTTCTTTTTTGTCCTGGGTGATGATTGGAGTTCTTGTGTAGGTATCTCTGTGTGTGTGTGTGGTTTGTTTGTTTGTTTTTTTTTTGTATACTTTTTATATGGAACATTTTGAAAAGCAAGTCCTGGAAACAGCACCTGGAGTAAACAGCACCAGGACAAAAAAGAAGCACAATAAAAACATTGGTAGACCATGCAAAAAGGATCTGCGAACCCCACTACCTGGAGGATGAACTGGGCCACCTAAACTGGGCTCTACAGGCTAATGGTTACTCCAGATCAGACATCACAAGAGCAGCCAGACCCAGAAAAAAACACAGGAATGAAGAAGAAAAACAGCCACCCAAAGGAACGGAAAGGAGTCACAGACAGAATAGGGAAACTGATGAGGAAACACAACCTCCAAACAATCTATAGACCAACCAGAAAAATCCAAGAAATGCTACACTCAGCGAAGGACAAAAGAGACCCTCTCACAGCTGCAGGAGTTACTGCATACCATGAAGCTGTGAACAAGTTTACATAGGGACAACTAAACGCAGCGTGCAAACACGAATCAAGGAACATGAGAGACACTGCAGACTGGGCCAACCAGAAAAATCAGCAGTTGCAGAACATGTTATAAACCAACCTGGACACAAAATACTATTTAAAACCACAGAAATTCTAGACCAGGCCAACAACTATCATGTCAGAATGCACAGAGAAGCCATTGAAATCCACAAACACCTGGACAACTTCAACAGGAAAGAAGAAACCTTAAAAGTAAACAAAATCTGGCTCCCAGTTTTGAAAAACAATAGAATCAAAACCCAACAATACAAAGGAATTCCACCCAGGGACAGAGGGATTCCCAGCAGATAATGGCCCATCAACCAACCATCAGCCAAACAGACACTAACGAGCCTTGCATTTCTATACCCAGAAACGAACCATTCAATTACACAAATTTACATATCCTCCCCAACACGTCAGAAAGAAACTATTCCAGAACACAGCCTCACAGCCTGGAAAAAATCCAAGGAAAATCTTGAAAATGTTCTTTAAAAAATAATAATCCAAAAAGCAAACCTTTATTTTGCCATCTTATATACCTCGGATTAGCCTTTTTAGTCATCAGCGCACTTGCAGAGAAAGCGCAGGATGAGTCCTTCCTGAATCTTCCTTTGTGAAGAAAAGCCAGAGATATTAGGGACACCATTTTGCTGTGCCATTGCGTATCATGGGACTTGAATATTCACGGATTTTGGTCTCCACGGGAGGGGAGGGTCCTGGAACCAACCCCCAGTGAATATGAAGGGACAACTTATATATGTGTAGTGTGGATTTAGCTAAGAAGAGCAAAGCCAGGGAAAGCAATGCAGTTGAAATCCAGCGGGGAGCTGGAGAGTTCCTGCGCTTGGTTTCTACTTTCCCTGCGGTCGGAGCTTCTCTCAGGCAGGACCCGTTTAAGGAATTTTGGGGGCCCCTGCAGTGGTTTATTTTGGGGGGCCCTATGTTCATCTCAGGTCAGTGTGACCTAACTCAGCCTAAGCTATTCACAGTACAGGATATTCAGATGATTACTAACAATGTTTTTGCAGGAGGAGGGTGACTACGGGGCCCCCCACAATGATGGGGCCCCCTGCAGTGAGAGGCAGGGATGGTTTAAGAGATTTTGGGAGCCCCGCAAAGCTTTATTTTGGGGGCCCCCTATGTTCATCTCAGGTCCGTGTAACCTAACTCAGCCTAAGCTATTCATAGGACAGGATATTCAGATGATCACTAATAATGTTTTTGCAGGAGGAGGAGGGTTACTACAGAGACCCCCGCAATGATGGGGCCCCCTGCGGATGCGGATGCTGGTGCCTTCAACCGGCCCTGCTCCCAGGCTTCCCCCAAAGTCTCCCCCCCCCATCCACCCCCACAGATCCCTCCCTCCCTCCCCCGCCTGGTTTCTCCTCGGATCCCCCACATCTCCGCCGGCACCACCTCCCCAACGTCACGGCTTGGGAAGCTTCCTTCGCCCTCCTCGGCTCCCCCCCACCCGCGATCCACCCCCGGCCAGCTTTCCCCGGCTCCCTCCCTCCCTCCCTCCGCAGAGCACCAGAGCTTCGCCTCGCCGCCGCCTTGGGAGAGGTAGGTAGGTAGAGCGCCCGGCGCCGGGGGGGGAGGGACACGGCTGTTCCTGGGGTTTCCTCGGCCATTCCGGGAGAGGGGTCGCCTGAGCAGCCCCCTTGCAAAGAGGAGCCTGCCAGGAGAGAGGGGGGTGGTGCATGGGAGGGGGCGGTTTTTTTCTTACCTGATCCTATGCTGGCAAGGCCATCTGTTTACATAGGAAGAGAGTTGTTGTAGTTCTCTGGCGGAATGATGGGAGTTGCAATCGACCTCGAGGCAGCACGATGGGACTCCATCGTGACACCCCCACCCTGGAGGGAGGGCAGGGGCGCTTGGAAGGCGAGCTGGAGCGCCTCCACCCTCAGCGCCTGGGCTTGCCTAAACCTCTCCTTGCCAGGAGGGCCTGTTTAATGGATTGGGGGGGGGGCTGCAACACTTTATTTGGGGGGGGGGACCAGGGCCGGTTGAAGGTACCAGCAGCGTCAGCATCCGCAGGGGCCCCTATCATTGTGGGGGCCCCGTAGTCACTCTCCTCCTGCAAAAACATCATTAGCGATAATCTGAATATCCTGTACTGTGAATAGCTTAGGTTGGGTTAGGTTACACTGACCTGAGATAAATATATGGGGCCCCCAAACACAGCATTGCGGGGGGGGGAACATTCCTTAAACCGTTCCTGCCACCCCCCCATATGTTTATCTCAGGCAGGGCTGGTTGAAGGCACCGGCGGGGTCAGCATCCGCAGGGGGGCCCATCATTGTGGGGGGCCCGTAGCAACCCTCCTAATCGGAATATCCTGTCCTGTGAATAGCTTAGGCTGAGTTAGGTTACACTGGCCTGAGATAAACATAGCAACCCCCCCCCAAATAAAGCATTGCAGGGCCCCCCAAAATTCCTTAAACCGGTCATGATCTCAGGTCAATGTAACGTAACTCCCCCTAAGCTATTCACAGGACAGGACATTCAGGTGCTTGCTAAGGGTGTTTTTTTGCAGGAGGAGGGTTCGGATGCCCCCCACAATGAGGGCCCCCCCTGCGGCTGGAGGGGCTGGGGGGGCCTACAAACGGCCCTGGGTGGTGCAATGGCGAAGGCGGCACGCGTGGGCGTGTGGACGGGGGACCGAGCCGGGGGCCTCGCGTGTACGAGTCCAGCCCGAGCCAGACCCGTGGGGGGGTTTCTTGCGGAACGAGGCGGCTGCCTCACTGGCTTGGGGTCGAGGATCACCGGGTTTCTTTCGGGCAGGCTGTGTGCCCCACCTCCAGGCGGGTTTGTGGGTGCAAAAGGCCAGGGAGAACCCGAGGAATCTCCCCCCCACCCCCGCTTAAAAAAAACCAAAACTCATTGATTTTATTTTTAAAATGTTTATCCCGCCTTTCTCCCAGCGTCGGACCCAAAGCGATCTAAAAGTCTCGAAAGCTGGCTCTCGTGTTTAAATTAGAGTTAGAGAAGCGAAAGGGATCGTGAGGGTCATCTAGTCCAACCCCAGGCATTGCAGAATCCACCGCTACAGTGTCCCTGATAGATCGTTACGCAGTTAACCTCTGTTTGAAAACCTTTTTGGAAATGCCTTTGATCAAGGTTTTCCAAAATATGGACTATGGTGGGATTTTTTTTGGGGGGGGGATATTAGCTGGAATGGCTTCCTCTGTCATCAGTCGAGGGATGCTTCTGAAGCACACAGGATGGGTATGATGTGCTTTTTAATGGGAATGTCAAGGAAGGGAGATTTCCACCGGCTCTTCCCATGCACTGTCCCTCCCACCCAAAGAACAGCACCAGGTAGCTAATAGTAATAACATTAAAATAAAAATAAATTAATTAAAACATAACAGACAGATTAAAAACATCAGTAGGGGTGAAATAACAGCAGCCAAACCAAATGAAAACACTTCAGCAGTAATTCAATTTAAATGGACAGGGCTGCTTGCATAAAAGGGTCTGTGCTTGTTGAAAGGCCAACCAGGGGAGGAGGGGGACTGAGTCTGCCTTGGCGGGGAGTTTCACAGCCTAGGAATGACCACCAAGGAAGTCTCTATCCATATCGCCACCAGTCATGCCTCTGAAGATTGTTCAGGTGCCCCTGAAAATTTTTAATGCTAGGCAGGCTTGTAAGGGGAATTGTTGTTCTGTGCCCTCTGGTTGTTTCCAATTTATGGGGTTTTCTTTGCAAGGCTTTTTTTGAGAGGGTTTGCCATTGCCTCCCACTGAGGCTGAGAGAGTGTGACTTGTCCAAAGTCACCCCGTGGGTATTCATGGGTGAACAGGGATTCCAAACCTGGTCTCCCAGAATCCTAGTCCAGCATGTAAACCTCTACACTATGCTCCTGTAATTGCTGCTCCTTCAAGTCATTTCCAATTTAGGGTGACTCTATCACAGGTTTTTCTGAGGCTGAGAGTGTGTGACTTGTCCAAGGTCACCCAGTGGGTTTTCATGGCTGAGCAGGGAATACACTCTTCCAAATAGTTTGTTCCCAACCAAGCTGCAGACAGCAGTGTGTCTTGGGCTAACTGATGTGTGGGGGACCAGCAAACCCCCCCCCATCACGCCAGGGACTGGCTCCATATTTGTGCCCATTGGCTACAACTGTTTCTTTCCTTCCTGGAAACTTGCTGTGAACCAGCAACCATTGGATAAGGAGACAGTTCTAGTCCACTGACTGCTACTTTAGGGTATGGCTGGTACTGAAAGGTACAGGTCCAAATCAGCACTTTGAACTTTGTTTGGAAACCATTTATAGCAAAGCTAATGTAACCAGGGAGTCTTCTTAACCCTGTAATTGGACCCAGTCAACACCAGTGGAGGCTGGTGACTCTGTGGTCAGTGTGGCAGTGAAACCATTATGAATTTTAGTAGGAGCTTGAAAGAAGCTATTCAAGGTGTTGCTTTGGAGGCTAAGGTTCAGTACCTTGGACAACTCCTTTGAATTTCAGCCTAAACCCCAGTTTGAATTCACTGCTCCACTAGAAGCACCAGCCCCTGCTGGTCATCCTGTTGGCCTCAGCCTTTGGAACCAGCAGAAGTTTCCAAACACTCCTTCAAAGGCCGCCTAAAGGCTGCCCATCTGACAGGTTTCAAATGACAGTCCTTTTTCTTCTTGCAGTCTCTGTAATCTCTTATACCATCTCAGCTTTCTACCTCCTTACACTGCTGCTCTGCACTTAATAAATTTCATGCCACAGCCCCTCCCTACACCAGAGTTGACCTAGTTTTCAAGGGAGGGGATCCTGGCATATGGAAGAAGAAATGGCTTAGATTCTTTCCCTACGGCACACTCCTCCACCTTGACAGTATAGTAATGCTTCACATTTTGACTTGCCCTTACCAATGCAGAGTTTCTCAGTGGAGTCAATTCACACAGTCACATTCCATTCCATTGCTAGAGGACTTGCTTGACTAGCAACTGGACATATTCCTGCATGAGCGAATAGGCCTAGTTTGTAGGTCAGTGGCATCACAGTTGAACCTTTGGAATATGTGAATCAGGGTTATTCTAAGCTTTCCTCCTCTACCACCACACAAGAAGCCCTAAAGGGCTGTACCCAGGAAAAAACTTCTTTCTGATCCATCTGGCATAATGTGCTGTTTTGCATGACCATATGATGTGTCATAGAAAGTGATGGGACAGTCTCCTTGGAACATTAACTTCAGGGGGTTGGACTGGATGGTCCTCGTGGTCTCTTCCAGCTCTACAATTCCATGATTCTATGATTCAGGTAATTGGCATGGTTCCAGAGGTGAGAGGGCACTGTGGGACCAAACTAGAATAGCCAAAATTTATGTAACGATGAAAGTCATTACAAAATCTGGTGATGAAAAGCAGGACTTTAACGGTGTCAGTAAACCCTGCAGTCATAGTGAAAAAGGAGTACTGGATGCACTTGCAAAACCTGCAACAACCCAGTTGGATCTGAAGCATCTACATAGTTCTTCATATGTATATCCTCTTTGATCACAGATGGACCAGTCTGACAGTTGGTTCCAATCATATACTGTTAAAATAAGATTATAAAAACTGAAAGATACTAGCAGTCTTTTGAATCTTCTGTTTCTTTATCTTTTTCTCATATTTTTGTTTGAAGAAATAACTTGTTTCAAATAAAAAAAGACCCTACAGTCAACTGCACAAAGCCTATTTCTTATGGCACTTTATTTTTCTGCAGCACAAAATGTGTCCAGCTGCACATTAGAATAATGCCTGATGTGAATTTGTCCTTAGTTACATGTTTTGTCCGCATGTGTAGGCCCTTTGTAAGATTGCCGTTAACAAAAATACACCCTCAATTACATTAAAACCAAGTGGCAGTCCATTTGCTCAAAGCATCAGGTCTCCTCAGAAGCATAAGGGAGAACAAGGTGCCTTGGGCTGTGAAAGTCACTGTGATTTGCCCTTGGGGTCCTCTCCAGACATGGTTTCTATTTTGATGAGCACTCAGTGATGATCTATGCTTACTTCTCTGTCTTCGCAGGACTTGTGTACATTGGAAATGGAAAAACAGAGTGGTGCTTTTGAAAGGCTTCTAGTGCCAGGAGACAAACAGAATGGGAGCACCACAAAAACAGGGTGGGGTAGGAGCTCTAAGCCAAGGAGAACCTACACAGGTTTAATACAGAGTGACAAAACTGGAGAAAGAGCAGAAAATACTCCTCTAAACCTTGGCAGAGCTTCATAGAATTAGGAACCTGTGGGCTGAATGGTTAAAAACCAACAACTTTAAAACAGCTTCATTACAAGAGGGTTTTAAAAAATGGAAGTGCTGTACTTTTATTCAGTGTGATGTTTTAAATTGTTCTAAATTACAGCTGTCCCTTCATATTTGCTGGGGTTTGGTTCCAGGACAACCCCCCCCCCCCCGTGAATACCAAAATCCATGAATACTCAAGTCCCATTCTATGCAATGGCATAGCAAAATGGTGTCCCTTATATAAGATGGCAAAATCAAGGTTTGCTTTTTGGATTATTATTTTTTAAAGAATATTTTCAAGCCATGAAAACTTAAATCCATGGATACCAAATCTGTGGACACGGAGGGATAACTGTACAGGCATGCCTCAGTTAACAACGTTTCTGACAGTGAAACACCTTTTTACAATGTCTTTTTATGCCTGCTGAGCCCTCCTTTTCCTCCTCATCCTCAGTGGGTTTTTTAAAAGTAGCATTGGCATTGGGAGGATGGTGAAGGAGCACTGGAGAAACACAGCATCAGGTTTCAGCTGTGTGTCCAATAAACAAAGCTTGAGCTGAGAAAGAGCAGGATTCTGCTCCACCTGATGCTACTGTAGCCATGTGTGCCTGTCAACAACAGGTGAGGTAAACAGGAGCTGCCACAAGAATCCCTTACTCAACCCGCATGAACAGTGAAACAGAAAGAAAAGGGTAGAACAAATCAGCCTGCCTCATCATCTACTCCAGATTCTATAAATTTGACCACCAAAATGGAAATCATAAGAAAAGTGGAGACTGGTGAAATAAAAAGTCATCCCTGAGTGCGTTTTGGAAGTAACCTCCAAGTGGACTCTAGATGGCTTGAACTGTTTTCGTTTGTACCAATTCAAAGCTTACCTTACCTGTTGGTTTCAATTCACATGTGCAGATTGTTAGTTTTAGATAAAAAGTTTGCTGAAACATGTTGATGTGCCCTTCCTTTTTGTGGTGTAGGAACCTATCCCTATTCTTCCCATGCTATTTCTCCCTTGGGTATCAAATTTTCTGTTAAGGAATTAATGCCCAGGAACATAGCTACGTCAGGCCTTCCTGATCCATGAGCTCCAGATCTGCAGTTTTGAGTGATTACAGATCGTCATATTCTACAAATAAAATGGCAATGTGAATGTGCACATGCTGCTGTTATTTAATAATACAGAACTCAAGCACCTGTGGTTTTTGTCATTGCGAGGGGCACAAAACCAAGCCCCCATCGATCTGGAACCACAGGCCCTGGAGCTGCAATTTTGAGCGACCACAGATTGTCAAATCATATACAAAATGGTGGCAATGTGAACGTGGATGCACTGAAGCGTCTGTGCACACATAGCCGTCATTTAATACTGGACACAATCATCTACATTTTTTTGTCATCCATGGGGGCGGGGAGTACCAGAACCAACCCCCTGTGGATTTGGAGGACCCCCTGTACTTCATTAACTGAAGTATTCCTGCAGTGATCTTTTTACTAGGATTGCTTATTCAATAGTATTAACTCTTTTCACCATAATGTTTTTTAAAACGTTATATTTCATTTTAATGTGCATTGTGAACTGCCTTAGGAGAAAGGCAGGACACAGTAGCTCCCCACTCCCCACAGGACAGCCATGTTACTTTGTTGCAACAAAACCCACACCTTAAAGCATCACCTGCTTTAAAAACTAGCACATCTTTGGCATAAGGGTTTCCTGAAGTGGGTTACACTCTGTGAAAGCTGATGCAAACAAAAACTGTCTAGTCTCAAATGTGACAGAAGCCTTGTTGTTATGACAGCGTACAATGCCTTCCCTCTTATGAAAAGCTCTGTTTACCCATTAGAAATCCAGAAGACGGTGCCTTTGCTCAAAGCCGCCACTTTCAACAACAAAGATGCTGAACTGGATCGCTGCCCTATATTTTGTTCGGCGGCATCATCATCATCATCACCATCATCATCTATTTATTTCATTTATATGCCACATTTCTCCCAAAGTGGGACCCAAGGTGGCTTCCAAGAATCATCAATTAAAACAATTACAATTAACAGTTACAATACATGTGGGCTGAACAGTAGAGTGTAGGCATATCATTATGTCACTGAGAGAAGAGGTGCCACTTCTGTGATACCATGGGTCTCTTGTGTCTGTTTCTCAAGTTTGGATCTGAATGTGTATGCATACACAACTTAGATTCAAAGGTTGCTGACTTTGAACCCTGTGCTTCCTAGCAGTTTGAGCCACAAACTCATGCTTGCTTAAAGTCATTGCTCTATGGCAGTCCTGTGTCTTCCTCAAATTGCCAGCGTTCTTTCTGCACCTGCTCTGGTGCTTTTAAGAACATCATATCATGCAGCCACTATAGCTAATAAAAGAAAGCTTCTTTTAAAACTAGCATGGAGAAAAAGTGATAGGGGAAGTTGGACTTGTTTGCTTGGCAATAGCAGCTGTGTACATAATTGGTTTGTGTATGACTACAAATTTGAAAACTGAAGCTGGAGTCATGTCAGATATACAGCATTGGCTGCAGAAGGTCAAATGAAGCTACAGACAACCTTGACATGCTCATTCGAGTACACATGGACCACGGTTTTTAAGACTCAGTCAGCAAGTCAAATATCTTGGCATTTGGATTACGAAATGGAATCTGGATTTATATGACAATAATTATAATAAGCTATTGAAAGAAGTTAAGGAAGATCTGTGTAAGTGGTCTAAAATTAATCTCTCTTTTCTTGGAAGAATTGCCATAATTAAAAAGAGTATTTTACCTAGATTCATGTACCTATTTCAAAATATACCAATTATTCATAACAATATGTGTTTTAAAATCTGGAAAAAAGAAATAACAAAATATCTTTGGCAAGGAAAGAGACAACGAATCAACATAAAACTATTAAAGGATAAATGGGAAAGAGATGGATGTGCTCTTCCAGACCTCCAGTTATATTACCAAGCATGTGTGCTAACATGAGTAGAAGATTGGATGATTCTTAAAAATAAAAGATTGTTAGCGCTGGAAGGAGTCAGGCTGAGGTATGGATGGCATTCATATCTTTGGTATAATAAAAGAAAAGATAACAAAGAGTTTGATTTACATAGCGTGAGGAAAGCTTTACTAAACACATGGGTAAATATAAAGAAAAATTTTTACCGAAATATATCAATGTGGGTGTCATCCGAAGAAGCCTTTTTTGGAAGAACTAAAGGCATGGGGGAGATCTGATTAAGATTATAATCAAAAATGAAAGTGGGAAAGCACAGATAAAACCTAGAGAGCAACTAGAAGAAATGGGGTTTAAGTTAAACTGGTTCCTGTACAAGCAAATTTATGAGAGGTTTAAAATGGATTTAAAAAATGAGAATTTTGAATTTGAAGAGAATAAAATAGATGAGATAGTTTTTGACCAGAAGAAGAAACATATAACAAAGTACTATAACAAATTACTAGAAAGAGAATTAGAAAATGAGATAATTAAAGATCAAATGACAAAATGGACACAAGATATAAGACGGAATATCGATTTAGAAAAATGGGAGGAATCTTGGTCAAACACTCATAAATTTACACTTTCACAAAGCTTAAAAGAAAACTATTTAAAAATATTCGGAAGATGGTACTTGACACCGGTAATATTGAACAAAATATACAAGACAGGATCCCAAACTTGTTGGAAGTGTGATCTAGGGAAGGGTACTTTGTACCATCTCTGGTGGACATGCCAAATAGCACAACATTATTGGAAAAAAATACATATTGCTTTTAATGAAATTCTTGGAATAAGATTTCCTATGAAGCCTGAGATTTACCTGCTGAATGTGTTAAATATAGACCAAACATTAAAGAAGAAACACTGGAGAATCATGCTATATATGATTTCAGCTGCAAGGATAACTTATGCAGCAAAATGGAAAAACAAGGAGAGCCCAACAATAGAAGAATGGCTTCTAAAATTAGAAGACATGTTGGATATGGATAGGCTCACTGCTTTGCTAAGGGATAAACCAATAAACAAGATTGAGGAGGAGTGGTCTCCAATAAAAAAATTATTGGAAAAAGAGGTGGAGAAATCTGGGTAAATTTGACCTTTAAAGAGAACAATAAACAAGTTAACTCAGATTTTGGAGGAAGGTCGAATTTAGTCGTTGGGGAGTAAGTAAGAATAGGAATGATCAGATTAACTTAACCAAATGGTAATCTTTAAAAGTATACGATATGATGGAAATCGGGAAGGTCAGGGAAACAGACGAGGGAAAATATGGGATAAGAGCTAAGGACTTAAATGAAAACTAATGGGGATGTTGGTAGTATTTTCAACAATTGAGAATTATGAAGGGTTTTTTTCTTTTTTTTCCTACTCAGTTTTGTTTTATGTCCTGTAAATTGTTACATTGTCACATTGCTTAGTTAAAATAATTGTTCAGTTAGAATAATGAGACAAAATTATGTACTAAAGTAATATGTTGAATGTTACTTTATAAAAATAAAATTAAAAAAAGACTCAGTCAGAGAAAATCCCCATTTATTTGCCAACTTTTTCTTTAGCAGGGCCCCTGTGTCTTTGTCAGTAGCCTAGCTTACAGAACTGTAGCAGTTGAAATGTTTCCTAAAATAGAGACCAAGTGATGGGTAAATAGTTATCTGATAATTTAGACTGATTTTGGGGTTGAAGAGCCCCTCCAGAAGAAAGTTGACAACACATTTTGTTTTTGAAAATACCTTGTCTTATCCTTTTTGAAATATGTGCCCTTTAGTCATTGTTTGCCAGTTGTGTGAGATTTCCTTGTGAAGCTTGGCAGCAACCACTGTTACTAACTATGGCGAGAGAGTGATTTCCCAGCTCAGGCATTGCTCCCTTGTTTGAGATAGCAAACTGGAGGTGGGGTGGGGATGGGTCCCAGGAACTCTACTGTGACACTAACCCAAACATGCTCTGGAGCAGCCTGGCTGGGGATGACGGGAATTGTAGCTCAATATATCTGGAGGGCACCAGATAGTGATGATGGTGGAGAGGCTGCTCTGCAGCGTAACAAGAACGTCAACACCGCAGTCTTCTGTGGTGGCATCTTGTGGACAGGGCATAGTGGGGAAGCAAGGAAGAGGAGGAAGATGACAAAGAAGAAGATTCTATGTAGACACAGGCTTAACTTCATGCCCCCTTTTATCTTCACAACATCCCTGTGAGGGAGGGAGTTTAGGCTGAGGGATGAAGATTAGTCCAAGGTCCAAAACTGAATGGAGGTGATCTGCTCCAATCACCTCCTGTTGCAGGAACCCAGCTGCTATAGCACCTCTGGCACATTCCCATCTAGCCGTCCCTTACAAACCTCAAATAAAGGAGCTCCCACTCCCTTCTGAGGTAGTCTGTTCCACTGTCATGCTATCCAAAGGGGTCCCTAATCGACCTCCAACTGTGTCTAGTGGTGGGACAGGGTGTCTATTGTCACAGCTGGACAGCTACAGATTCCTGGCCCTGTAACACCATATTAACTTTCAGATTAATCTCCATAGCTTCCATTTTGTACTGAAATGATTATCTGGATAATGCATGCATTTCCCTCTGTTTAAGAGGGAGCCCAAATTGATAGCTTGCAAGCTTCATGGGGGTGGGTGTCTAACACGTGCCTTCCTGTGCAAGAGGCACTCAAGGCAATATCCCACACATAAGAAAACAGCACAGATCCAAAAAGGCAGTCTGGCCCCTGAAACATTGCAACTGTGAAATTATATCCATTATTCTCCAAATAACTAGGAGAATAAAAATTAAAGGTGTATAAATATATCTGTGCCCAAATATTGGTTGACACAGCCCAAAGGGTTGCTGTTGATAGCTAATTTGAAAGGCATGGTACCTCCGCCAAGGAAATATATACATATATGCCTATGTATTTGTAGTGAATCCTTTATTGTAGTCAGAGGCAGATGTTGGTGATGTATTGTAAACAATATAATAGCACATATTATAACACAACAGCAGAACTACATCCTTTTTAAAAAAATTGTTAGCAACCCAAATGAGCACCAGATAAGAAATAATAAAGCTTAGGCTTCTGCCACACTGCAAAAATAGTGCAGTTTGACACAGCTTTAACAGCCATGGCTCGATGCTATGGGATTCTGGGATCTGTAGTTTTGTGAGATATTTAGCCTTCTCTGTCAGAGAACTCTAGTGTCACAACAAACTACAAATCCCAGGGTTCCATAGAATGGAGCCATGATAGTTAAAGCAGTGTCAAACTGCATTATTTCTGCAGTGCTGCAGCAGCCTTAGTTAGCTTCAAATGACTGTTGAAATAACGCATATTTAAATAATGTATTGCTCACTCACTCTCAAAAGTAGCACAAACATGCAAAACTTTTTGACATTCTATCTTAAACCCTGTTCTGCTGCACAGTTGTACCATATTTTGTGCCATATTGCTGACGTCTGTTATTATCATTCCAGAGTGTGACTATCTGAGAAGGGGGTTGCCCAAGCCAAACTGAGAATGAGTGACAGAGAGCTGAACTTTCAAAGAGAATAATTCATGGGTAGTTGTTACTCTTGGGGATTCTTGGGGAGTTGCTTGATAGTAGCTGATTTACAAAGGGAATCATTTATGAATAGATTGCTGCAAGTTGCATGTAGTGTAATTTAGGAATCCCTGGTATGATGGTACCTGTAAACAATTGTGCTATATTTGAGGAAGGAGCCCAGCAGTGGGAAAATATTTATTAATTTTGGATAGGCCTCGGTGACTTCTTTCAAAAACAAATATGGGGGTTGAACTTGAAATTTAAAGTGCTACAATGTTTTGACTGATGTCTTTGAATCACTACTGTATCACATCTAAACAGTGGCAAAAGATGTTTAAGATGCTGCCTTGGTAAGCTTACCCAAAAGCAAAGCATAGGGTTGACTACAGTTGTCCTCTCCCTGTAGAAGACAGCGTGACAGATCCAGGGTCTGCTGTCAGCGATGTTGCAATGCAGACATGCCCAGGAGTTCAGCTTTGGACCGCGGGCACTAAAGGATGCTCTGATCTCAACTGACCCTGCGCTGCAGGAGTTGTACACTAAGGCCTTCTCGAGCGCTGAGAAACTCTTCCTCTCCGAGGCGTACAACCCCCACCGGACACTTTTCTGCAGCTTGTTCATCAGGACGGCCTTTGACTGGCTTCTCAGTCATCCTGACGCTCCAGAGGATTTTGAAACCTTCTACTACTCCCTGTTGAGGAGAAAGCAAAGATGCTACCGCAAGCACATATACCTGCAACCCATAGGTAACTGAACTTTGGTACCATATAAGGCAGGGTGGCAGACTGGATACAGGGATGTCCTGGTAAATCTTCAGGTGATTTACAGACAATTGAGAAGGGTTTCTGACTTCCAACTCTCTCACAAGATCAATAGCCAAAAAGGTCTGTCCTTCCCCTAAATTAATTACTGAAAATGAATTCTGATAAAACACAGGAGGGGAATTTTTTTTTCATTTGTAGACAAGTTGTTTTCAATAAGGATGGAGCAAATGTTTTTTGTTTTCAGAAATTGTTTTAATATTTTTATGAGGATATGATGTGTTTTAACTTACTATGAAAATGTCATTGTGCTTTATTGCATTGTTATACTTTTGTTGTTTGCTATGACATTGTGCAAAGGTGATTAAAAAAACCTGCTGTTGCTGTTGATATATGTACCACTCCCCTGCTATCAAAGTGATCCTCTTCCCTAAAGCAGGCAAATATTGCTTAAAATGTACACAGGTCTAGTTTTTATACAAATAATAAAACTGGAGCAGAGCTTGGGAAAGAATACAAATATTGGCCATGCTGGCTGGGGGAGTCTGGGAACTGTGTTCCAAAAGAGTAATCTTCCCAAGCTCTGAATCAGCTTCTTTCTTTCAGCGCAGCGAGTTGTGGTCCTCTTCTTTATACTTGACTGTGTGAAGACTAACTTGACACTTCTGCTCTTAGATCTAAGTGAGGGTCCTGTTGGGATCTCCTTGCTGGATTCCCTCCAGAGCTGTGTTGAATCTTTCTTCTTGGGCGTCCACGTTAAGTGCCTTCCTTCGGTCCCAGTCTCCTCCATCCATTGCTGTTACCGCCACAACCAGGATTCAGACAGAGTGCAACTCCATGCTGGTAAGGTGATGGGAGAGCAAGCTAGGATGGTGGGGTGTGTTACCTGGCACTTTTAGCTCATCCTCACCTCCCTTCTCTTCAGCTCCATTAGGCAATGAATTATCACTCTTGCCCACATAGCAGGGAGGAAGGGAGTGAGGTCTGGAACATCCTGTTTCCCTGGAATAATGGTTTACATCCAACAGCAAACAACCAGATGGGCAGTGGCTGTTATATTTTCCTTTTGGGACATTGTTTCCACATATATTCATCCTTTGGTCATCAGGAGAAAAAGTTGTTCACCCAGAGTAGGAATAGACAAGGAGTCCATTTTAGATCAATACATACTTTATAGATGTATTATACTGATATACTTTCTGCCAAGGCAACTGCAATCTTAATGAGCAGGTTCCATTTATGATTTTTCTCCTTCTCTGCTCATGTAGATGGGATTTTGACCTTTCTGAAGAACAACAAGCCAATGGATGCTCTCTGTGTCCTAGGCCTCACCCTTGCTGATCTCTACCCCTGTGAGACATGGAGCTTCACCTTTGGAAAGTTTTTGCCAGGCCAAGGTTTGCTTTATATCTTGTAGCTTTTCCAAAGGAGGAATGAGAAGTTAGTTTATGCCATTTTTATGTATCCATTCTTTAATGAGAACAGAGCCACTGTGATGAACGTTGGATTCCTGCTGTAGGATTGTAAGAGTTACCATACATCTCATCCTCCAAAGCACTGCCTCTACTCCCAAACTTGGTTTTTCACATGAAATAATAGATGCCTCAGTCGAGGTGGTGTAGTGGTCTGAGTGTTGGACTAGGTTTCCAGGACACCAGGGTTCAAATCTCTGCTTGGCCTTGGAGACCCACTGGCTGGTCTTAGGAAGTCCTACACTCTCAGCCTTGGAGAAAGATAATGAAAAGCCTACTGTAAAGAAATCTTGCCAAAAAACCCTATGAGAGTGTTGCCATATGTTGGCATTGACTTCAAGTCACATAACATCAAATATATCCCTCCTACTCCAGGCCTAACCAAGACCCTTGATAGCCCTTGCCTTTCAGAGCAGACCAGGGATGAGTAATATGACCCTCCAGATATTTTTGGGTTACAGTTCTTCTGAGTCTTCAGCACTGGCTATGCTGGCTGGGGCTGATGGGAGCTATGGTAAGGAGGCCCAAACATTCCTTATCATTTCTTTAAGCTACAAATATATGAATAAATTACAGAGAGTGTTTCCTGGTGAAGCTTTTATTTTGCAACCTTGTTCACCTCATTTTTAGAATGGGGGGGGCTGTTTTAGGTGACACCAACTTTTATGGTAACCCTCTCATGCATTCCCAGCAATCCTTTCATCTTTTTCTTTTAACCTCAGAAAATCAATGAAGGGAGGAAACATAGAACTGTGTCATATGGTTCGACTGGCAGTGCTAAGAGCTGCCTATATGGAAGCATGTGCTATTCTACCAGCGCTCTGTTGCCTCCAATTCAAAATACCTCTGTGGTGACTCCCCCTCTTTTCATTGAAACTCCATCCTCAAATTGATGAAACCAACCCCTCTCCCACTGCAGTCCTTATCCCAAAACTACTCCAAAAGTGGCAGACCACCTCTAAGTATTTCTTGCCAAAGAAAACCCTATAATATTAATGGGGTCACTATAACAGGATAGATGGCTTAATGGCACATACTTTATTTTTTATTGTAGAAATATACAACATTATTATCTTGACGTGTGTGTATGTGCCTGCAAGTTGCCCGTCAACGTATGGTGACCCCATGAATTTCATAGGGTTTTCTTAGGCAAGGAATCCTCAGAGGTAGTTTTGCCAGTTCCTTCCTCTGAAATACAGCCTGCAGCACGTGGTATTCATTGGTGGTCTCCCATCCAAGTACTAGCCAGGGCTGACCCTGCTTAGCTCCCAAGATCAGACAGGATCTGGTGCCCTTATGGTATTTAGGCCCTTTAGACACCAAGTAAAATTCCGTGTTTAAGGCAAGGAACTTGCACCCTAAGTCTAAGCAGGGCTTGGGGATTTTTTAAAAAAACTTCCACTCTTGAGTATCCCTCTGTTAGCAAAGCCTACTAGCAAAGGGAGTCTGGGAGTTGTAGTCCAAAAAGTGACTCTTGCAAGCTCTGAGCACCTGTAATTATATTTACTAGCATACATCTCCTAGTTACCTTTGACTGTCCTTTCCCTCCATGTGCTCTCTTGCTGCCAAACTTTAGATGATAGTAAGCTTCTTAGAGCAGGGAAGATAACTGAACAATGAAGATAGATCGACAAAGGTTCCCAATAAATGTTAGAGCCACAACCCCAGCTTCCCATATATTTTTGAACTGAGTAATTCAGAGCAAAACAATGATAGATTGTGGAGCACAGATCCTGAAATCGTGCCAGTTCTTCTGCTATTATGCAGTTTTCTATAATCCACTCTTCACATTCCTTTGATGGAAGCTGAGTGTATAATGGGGTAGAGGGTGTTAGTGAGCCTTGTTGGGCAGTAGTTAACTGGATGGGCTCTTATCTCCCTTTTATATAAGGAAGCAGTTATGCTGGTAAACCATTCAGTAGGCGGGCCACTTTGATAGGGAAAACGGGAGCCTACTATCCATTAAAATTACCATTTGTTTAATTCTTAGTGTTTTTATGTTGATGTTTTATAGAACCTGATTTTTTAACTCATGCTATTACAGTTTTGTAATTCTGCATTCAAAACTACCTAGGACTTTACTGAGGCTAAAATTCCTGTATTAAAATAATAACACAGATAAATGCAAACTGGGCCAAGCTAGCTAAGAAACAGTGGAGCTGAGGGTGCCTTTTTATTTTTAAGCATTGAAGATCCTTATATCTGGATGAAGCTGGATAAACAATAATCACAATTTCTCCTTTGATTCAAGTCTCTTCATATTTGGGCAAACATAATCAAACCTATACCATCCAAGCACAAGAGGGAAATATGAATAAGTTTGGATAAACACGTCTAACGAAAAATAAAACCTACGAGGGATTACCCAATTCCCTCAAAATAGCCCAATGAGGACACAATGGCATGGATTATTGATAGACTCAGGAGACCAACTGACAAGCAAATGAGAGCGAGAACAGAATGGGTGAGAAAGGGGCACTCTCATAGATCTAAAAAGGGTATAGAGAAAACATCTTATTGTCTGGATAGGACATTTCCTGATTTACACCGAACAGCTATTTTTAAGTGTCAGCAGAAAGATAAGTAAACACTGCTGATAGAAATGGAAGGAGGAATCCAGGATGCTAATATTCCTCAGATTGGGCAACAGTGTGAGCCAAAACTCCAAAAATAAAGACAAAACCCAGGAAAAAACAGTGGATCAAGGACTGAGGAGCCTCATTGGATTTGTTGCTGTTAACTGCCATCAAGTCAACTTTGACTTATGGTGAACCTATGAGTGGGAAACCTCCAAGTCACCCTATCTTCAACAGCACTGCTCAGGTCTTGCAGACTCAGGGCCATGGCTTCACCGATTGAGTTTATCCATCTGGAATGCAGTCTTCCTCTTTTCCTACTGCCCTCCATTTTATCAAACATTATCATCTTTTCTAGTAAGTCATGTCTTCTCATGATATGGCCAAAGTATGACAGCCTTACTTTAGTCAACTTGACTTCTAGGGAGAGTTCAGGCCTGATTTGTTCTAGGACCCATTTATTTGTCTTTTTAGCAGTCGATGGTATCCACAGAACTCTTTTCCAGCACCACATTTCAAATGAGTTGATTTTCTTATCAGCCTCCTTCACTGTCCAGCTTTCACAACTTCATTTTCATAGTGTCACTAGATACAGAGTGACAAGCAAATAGTAGAGAGAAACAAAGGAAGAACGGTGTTCTGGAAAGCAGGAATGGAATGGAAAGGCTGGTACATAAATACAAACATTCCACAGTGTAACATTATATGCCATGTCTCCACTTGTATTAATTTAGTTTTTGAAATATTAATAGATTAATAAGCCTGTTGTATGAAAAATGGATTCATTATGACCAATATTATTTGTCGTTTCTTTTTTTAATAATTTAATAACATTATATTCATATACGCACCCACCCACTGTTGCTGGCTCTTCATCAGGGCTCTACAGTCTCCACTTCTCACAAAACTCACATAGAAATCATTGACTGGTATTAATTTCTAATTGACATGTAGTATCTTTTTGCTATATAAACCACAAATCCAAGCCCTCTCTCTTTTGCATGTTGTTTAAATTTTTAGTTGGTATAATCATCTTGCAAATAGACCTAAAGTCATATTATTTTTGAAGATTTCATTATAAAACAGATGACTCATATAAACAAACATTTACGTGATGGATAAGAGTGTTTTTTCCTACGCAGGAAGAATGACTGGGCGTCTGTAGAAATGAGACTGACTTCTCTCACCTCTGGTTTCCTTTTTCCATAGAAGTGGGTGTCTGTAGCTTTGCCAGGTTTTCCGGTGACTTTCCCCAGATGGGTTGTACCACTTTAAACCCATCGCCATGGAGACAAGAGGTGCCCGATGAAGTTGTGGAACAGGCCAGGAACCAGACATTGCTGTTTAACCTGCTAGAGATGCTCCAGTGTTGCAAGGTGAGATGTGCAGTGTTCACAAAGTTATAGCTTAGTGTTAGGAGCAAATGCTTTGCATACAGCAGGCTTCTGGTTTAATTTCTAGCATATCCATTTAAAAGGCTCTCCAGCAGTAGGGGGGCAAGTCAAGCCATGAGCAAAAGGAGACAGTATGTATACGGGGGTACGAGATACATACTTATTCAAATACTGAAAAGTACAATCACTGGTGCAAACAAAAGTTATGCCTGTGTAATGCCCCAAGAGGACTCTAGCCTCAGAAATGCACTAAGGCACTGTAACATAAAGCGCTACTTTCTACCAAGCTTGATCTATCTGTCCATCTAGGCCAGTACTGTCTATTCTAACTGGCAATGGCTTCCACAACAAAGCCTGTTGTGGAACAGGCTTCCTGGCCTGTTCCACAACTTCAGTGGCTTCCTGGGAAGCCATTGCCAGTTACAATAGACAGTACTGGCCTAAATGGGCAGATAGATCAAGCTTGGTAGAAAGTAGCGCTTTATGTTACAGTGCCTTAGCTGCATTTCTGAGGCTAGAGTTCTCTTGGGGCATTACACAGGCATAACTTTTGTTTGCACCAGTGATTGTACTTTTAAGTTTTTGAATAAGTAGGTATAGATACTTACACAGTGTCCCCTTATACATACTGTCTCCTTTTGCTCATGGCTTGACAATATATGGGCACGGCTCAGTCCCCAGAAAAAGCTGGGAAACTACCAAGCACTCTGCCACCTCTCTTGTACACCTGTGGAACATTATGCTCTGCTGGTCTTAAACAGGCTCTCAGCCTAAGGAGATTATCTTAAAAAAGGTGTTATTATGATGCCAGGAGATCGCTAAAGGGTTTCCTTTTCAGATGACGTTGTTCCCCTCTCGTAATGCTCCTGTTCTGCTGCCGTTCCTCCGGCACTGCTTTTTATTGACGGGAGAAGCCATCAATATATTCCCCATCCCGTTTCTGTCACTGAGGTTCCTGCAAGTGAAAAGGTGCCCCGTTTTGCTGGTGAGATCCCAGCGTCAATGGGAGGTCCCTGCCAGAACACTTCCTGTTGAGATTGGGACATCCAGGTAAGTGACACACTTTTTAAAAACTCCCTTGGTTTACCTAGAAGTTTTAAAGTGTGTTTTTGTGCTTACTGTCACTTCTTGATGTTTATTTTTCTTTTAAAGTTTGAATTTCCCGCGCTCGCATCTTCTTGCGAGAATGGGCGGGATTTCATTCCAGGAAGTAAAGGGAGCTCCTTTAGAGCTCCATTCACTCCTGGGATGCCCTGAAGATGCTACAAAGGTAGGTCTGAAAACTTTTGTTTTTGTGACAGGACAGGAACAGGAGAGGGGCGGGAGAGGAGATTGTGGGATTGAACACTTTTTTCATTCCTCTCTGATAATCTCCTAAGAGACTTGTGGCACTGTAAAGATGAATGCTAAAATGTTCGAGGTTACATTGGAACATCACTAAATAGAGTAAGAAGAGTAGGTAAAAGGATCTGTATATGACAAATGTAAAGCTGAACAGAATTTTTTTTAGATATATAACATGTATGCAATGGACTTTCGTAATTAATGTGTCGAAAGTGATATTATATGTATATTATTTATTTATATGTTTGTTTGTTAGTTGTTTATTGTTCATAGATTTGTTTAAAAAATGTTAAAAAAAGGACAAATGCCTAATATAGTATAACCTGTTAGGGGCTAGAGATTGTTTTAGCATGCATGAAACTGACAGTGAGAACTGAGGTGGACTGGCCAGTTTAAAAATGTGGAGTTAAATTGTTTGTTTTTTTTTAATAGTGCCAGAAATGTACAGATACATTCAGAAAGCAAGACGTATCTTGTCCCACAAGATGCCTGTAATACTTAGTCAGTAGGAGTTAGTAACACTGTAGGTATAGATTGCTCCCACAACCATCCTCAGCTGTTTGTATTTGCATGGCACTAAATCAAGAAAGATAGATCATGGACAACTGAGTGGAAGAAGTCCAAGTCATACACAAGAGCAATATTAAAAGTTTTATACTAATCCTATAATAATCAGAAGTAAATATTGCTACCTTTAATTTTTTGAACACTATTTGTACAGTGATCATCCTATTATTACTAGTTATAAAGATATTCATGCATGACTCCAAGTTGGTGTTCATTATTTGTAAAAATTATTCATATGGTGTATTAATAACATTTCTGCCTGGAGAAAAACACTGGTCATAGTGATTGCACTAACCTATCATTGTGTAGGCAGGTTTGTCTGTTATGAACTCCCAAATTCAGCAGCCTGTGACTTATTTGCCTGCAAAAACCTCTGGCTCACATCTCATGTAAGCTATTTCATGAGATTAATTCAATTCCATCTAAAATGTAGAGGAAATGCAGTTACAAAAGAGTGCTTGCGATGCAGCACTGTCAAAGACTTACTGCCAACTCTGCCTTTTCCACATATCTATGAAACACCCAGGCATTGTGTAAAAAAGCACTGGGGATGTCTAATTTTAACTGCTGCAACAGTTAAATGGGCCTTTCTTTTAAGCCTAAAAAGTGTCTTGTATTATTAGGTTTTGAAGTTACAGCATTGAATGGAACATACCCCTTCTTGGACTATCCCACTGTAGACTAAATAGATGTACTATTTGTTTGAGCATTTCCCCATCCTATTAAAAAAACCCCACACAACTACCCTGTTTGTGGACAGACAAAGTACCAGAAAGATGGCTATGCTAAAATCTTTCTCCATGATTTTTAGTTTTCCACCTGTAGGCTGTTTTTCACTCAGGGGAAGACTTTTAATATATACTGTAATTCCAGAACCTGAACTTCTGGAATAGTACGGTCTGTAGCTGTATGCATTTTCTGCATAGCTGAATTCATTTTGAGAAATTTCATCTTAAGGTCCGTCAACTGCAGCCCTCCAGATATTTGTAGGACTGCAACTCCCATCTGCCTTAGCTAGTATACATAGTTAATGGTGAGGGATGCTGTGAGTTGCTGTTCAACCTAATCTGGAGGGCCACGGCTGCAGATCACTGCCTTATATAATGAAAATAAAAGGCTTGAAAAAATAGAAAAACACAAAGGCTTGGGGCGGGATATACTTAGTCAGTGAAAAAGGGCAAGTACCAGGGAGCCCATGATACTGTGAGTTCTAGGATGAGCCATAAGCTGTATTTATTTTTGATTTCTCAAATGAAAGGTCACATGTCATGAGATTTGTCATCTGATTGGCTTGGGAAACTGTCGTTGGCTTCAGTGCATCATGCAAGGTGCCTTGAGTTTGGATGAAGTTCTGCTACGGCCACTGGAGCCCTGTCCAATTTGCCT
Organism: Gambelia wislizenii; assembly: GCA_030847615.1. Taxonomy (NCBI): domain Eukaryota; kingdom Metazoa; phylum Chordata; class Lepidosauria; order Squamata; family Crotaphytidae; genus Gambelia; species Gambelia wislizenii. The sequence continues at coordinate 6,752,061 of JAUMIR010000012.1, forward strand.
CCGGAAGCTGCAATACGTTGTGGGCTTCAAGCTCATTGAGCGTTACAGGGTAAGAGAACTGTAAGGTGGGATCCTTGAGTCACTGGCTCTACTTTGATTTTTTTTTTTTTTAAATAATCCTCACCAGGGAGTGTCAGAAGCTAAGTGCAGAAGGGTTGTCTGCAGAGCAGAAGCCTACAGGCAGTCCAGACAAGTAAGCCAAATTGTACATTACAGGGAAAAAGCAGTAACTCCTCATTGAGGAGTCTTTGAAATCACAATGAAAGTGTGGAATTTGTATCTGCCTGCAGACTTCATGACAATCTCTGTTTAAATTATTTTTAATTAATTATTTCTTTTAACCTTTATAGGCTGCACAGCATAAAGAGAAAGCATGAGGGCATGGTTTGATGAAGTGTCTGAAGCTAGAACAGAGCTTAGTAAAATTTGGGGTGAATTGCACTGGATGTGCACATTTTTTTTGGTATAATTTAGGCATAATTTGTTTGCATACCATAATTGCTTGTGGTAGCGCATGCATGGGAAGGGAACTATGCCTAGCCCTGAAGTCCCATTCTGTAACTGTTAATAATCTTAATCAATTACTCAAGCACTTCCCAGTTTTTGAGATTATCAAGCATTTTCCTGACATACTTTCAGACATCTTCTTGGCACCGTAAGGACTTTGTAGTTGTGTATTTTCAAATTGTGTCTGACTTACAGAGGCCCTAAGATGACCGTATCGTGGCCTTTTCTTGCAGGATTTCTTCAGAGGGGGGTCTGCCATTGCCTTCCTCTGAGGCTAAGAGAGTGTGATTTGCTCAAGGTCACCCAGTGGGTTTCCATGGTTGATCAAAGATTCAAATCCCAGTCTCTTGGAGTCCTAGTCCAACACTCAAAATGACTACATCACAATGGCTCTCCATAAGGACTAGAAATTGTTGTTCCATTACAAGAAAATTAAGATGGATATGATGTGGAATTCCACAACCAGCTTAAAATATGGTATATGTAGAGGATACAAAGACAACCCTAATAATTTGCTATGAAATACTAAGAGAAAGAAATGTACCCTACAATTTATTAAAGATATGCTTGTTTTTGTTCTTTGGCACAGAAACTTTATACTTGGATGCAAACCATTTCATCTAACTGGCTCAGCCAAGAATTGTCTGATTTGTCTATGTCAGAGGATATTTTGCCACCTAGCACAGACTCTGGGGTGGGCTGCGAGAACGACTCGGAGGCAGTAACATCCCTCTCAGAACCCCTGACTCCAGACACTTGCAGCCAAGCAGTTTCCACATTGCAGGATCTTGATCTTGATGACCAGTCTTGTTCTCTGGCTGATGCCCCCAGCCAGGAACAACTGGGCGTTGCCCTGAAACCCTCGGACATGATTAAGGAGTACACACTCTGGCTCAAGATGTGCATTGCTGCTCTTGAAAAGGATGTCTCAGAGGAAGAGATTCTACAAGTGGACAAGGCTGTGGATGCAATGGCACGGTGGGAAATGTTCACAGGACAGCTGCCCAACACTCGGAGAGATCTCCCTTTGCCCACTGACAGCCCAGGGCTGAGGAAGGTCCTTGGAGACAAGTTCTCCTCCTTGAGAAGGAAACTGAGCTCCAGAAAACTGGCAAAAGCTGAATCCTCCCCTTGTCGCTGGAAATGGGAGGAGAGCTAGCTTCTCTGAGACACTTTGCCTGATCCTGGGGGTGGGGGCTGGGGAATCCTGGTGGTTTAGATGTGGGTTTTGTTAGTCTCCTTTCTTCTTGTTATGCCTCTTGTCCTTTTCATTGCAAGTTCTTGTCATTTTGTTGGAAAAAGAACCAAGAACTCCCCAGTTGCAATAAAAGGAGCTTCTTTATTGAGGCTGTTCTTTTCTTTCTTGAAGGAGATCTGGGTTTACTACAGCTGAATGCAGAAATCTGTAACAGAAGATTCATCCTGAGTACGGTAGCTTTAGAGATGGTTGGAAACAGGTAACACCAAGGGCAGGGGAGAAGATTTTAATGCTTTCAAAACCTGGGAGGTCAAAAAGCCAAATTCTGTTGCAGAGGATGGCCAAATTCTGTGCTTATATATATATATATATGTGTGTGTGTGTGTGTGTGTGTGTGACAAATGTTGCTGCCCTTGAGCAAGCAGGGATCACCAGCATTGAGGCCATGATATTGAGAAAACAGGTGCGCTGGGCAGGGCACGTTTCTAGGATGGAGGACCATCGCCTCCCAAAAATAGTACTCTACGGTGAACTCGCCATGGGTCAGCGTAAGAGGGGCGCTCCAAAAAAGCGATACAAGGACTCCCTGAAACAACATCTCAGGCTTGGCCAAATTGATCACCAACAATGGTCCGCCCTAGACTCACATTGGGAGGCATGGAGACACACTATCCACAACGCTGCAGCCTTATTTGAGAACTCACGCCAAACAAGTTTTGAAGAGAAATGACAACGCAGAAAGAATCACAACCCAGAAACATCATCCAAGGAGACCTTCTGTTGTGCTTTCAGCAACCGGACTTGTTTATCTTGGATTGGCCTTTTTAGTCATCAGCACGCTTGCAGAAAGCATGGGATGAGTCCTTCCTGAATCTTTGTTTGCGAAGAAAAGCCAGAGAGAGAGAGAGAGAGAGAGAGAGAGAGAGAGAGAGAGAGAGGTATATGTATATGTGTGTGTGTATGTATATGTGTGTGTGTGTGTATTATACATATACATATAATATATATATATTAAGAATTTTCTAATACATTAAAATAGGAAAAATGCAAATAAAGAAAAAAGGAAGAAAAAAGAGATAGCAAAGAAACAGAGAAGAACAAAAGAAAATAAAAATAGAATATAGCATTGACTTCCAACTATCTTACTGATGGTTATATATAAAGTATAAATACCCTACTTACCCTACAACAATCATGTCACATATGTCTACAATGACACCACATCAACTAGTAGTCAAAACCACACAGTTAACATTTTATCCTTTGGTTCCTGGGGGTGGGGGAGAGAACAATTAAAGGTTTCCAAATGGACAAGTTATCTACTCTGATCAGAAAAAAATCAGTAGTGATTTTTTTTTTACTCTGAAATTATAGAAGTGCACCACCCAATCTGGAAAAAGTGGTCCTTTTAAACCCATGGTCTTATATGTGCGTAAAGTCTCAGTTTCCATTGGATTGTTTTAGTGGTCATGGGTCAGGGAAAGATCTCAGTCGAAGATGCGGAAGATCCATTACAGGGCTACACAGACAAGCAGAAGGGATTCTCCAGAAGGTGCCTCCATATTTTTATGCTTCTATCTTACAAGAAAAAAGGAGCAAAATCCAACTGCTCAAACTATCGAGGCATAACACTGCTCTCTATTGCTGGAAAAATCCTTGCAAGGATACTCCTGAACAGATTAGTTCCTGCTATTGCAGAACAACTTCTCCCTGAAAGCCAATGTGGCTTCAGAGCCAATAGGAGTACTACAGACATGGTATTTGCCCTTAGACAACTGCAAGAAAAATGTAGGGAGCAGAACAAGGGTCTCTATGTAACATTTGTCGACCTCACCAAAGCCTTCGACACTGTGAGTAGAAAAGGTCTGTGGCAGATCCTGGAAAGACTAGGATGTCTCCCTAAATTCCTTAAAATGATTATCTTGCTACACGAGGGCCAGCGTGGTCAAGTCAGATATGGCGATGCTCTTTCAGAGTCCTTTCTAATAACTAATGGAGTGAAGCAAGGTTGTGTTCTTGCACCAACTTTATTTACAATCTTCTTTAGCTTGATGCTCCAAAGGGCTATGGCAGAGCTTGAAGAAGAAGACGGCATCTATATACGTTACCGTACTGATGGTAGCTTGTTTAACTTAAGCCGCCTGAGGGCTCACACTAAGACTCTAAACTATCTAGTCCGTGAGCTGCTCTTCGCCGATGATGCTGCCCTTGTTGCCCACACAGAAGCAGCTCTGCAGCGCCTAACATCCTGCTTTGCAACACTTGCAGAGCTGTTTGGGCTGGAAGTCAACCTGAAGAAAACAGAAGTTCTTTACTAGCCTGCACCACAGGATGAACACCTCCATCCCCACATTGCCGTCGGCAAATCTGTGCTCAAGTCCGTTCAGCAGTTCACCTACCTGGGAAGCATCATCTCCTCAGATGCCAAGATTGACAAAGAGATCGATCACAGATTAGCAAAGGCATATAGCGCATTTGGAAGACTTCACAAGAGTCTGGAGCAATAAACACCTGAGGCAAAGCACAAAAATCAGTGTGTATAGAGCCATTGTACTGTCTATCCTCCTTTATGGATCTGAAACATGGGTCACCTATTGCCACCACCTACGACTCCTCGAGCGCTTTCATCAGCGCTGTCTACACACAATCCTAAATATACACTGGACTGACTATGTGACAAATGTTGCTGTCCTTGAGCAAGCAGGGATCACCAGTATTGAGGCCATGATATTGAGAACGCAGCTGCGCTGGGCAGGGCATGTTTCTAGGATGGAGGACCATCGCCTCCCAAAAATACTACTCTACGGTGAACTCGCCATGGGTCAGCATAAGAAGGGCGCTCCAAAAAAGCGATACAAAGACTCCCTGAAACAACATCTCAGGCTCGGCCAAATTGATCACCAACAGTGGCCCGCCCTGGCCTCACATCGGGAGGGATGGAGACGCACTATCCACAATGCTGCAGCCTTATTTGAGAACTTACACTGAACAAGTCTTGAAGAGAAACGACAACGCAGAAAGAATCACAACCCAAAAACATCACCCAAGGAGACCTTCTGCTGTGCTTTTTGCAACCGGACTTGTTTATCTCGGATTGGCCTTTTTAGTCATCAGCGCGCTTGCAGAAAGCGCGGGATGTGTCCTTCCTGAATCTTCGTTTGCGAAGAAAAGCCAGAGGATCTTACAATGTTGTTAATGTGAGCTAAAATGGAACTGTTCTACAATTCTTAATTTTTCAAAATGGGATTTGGAATCACTACATGAACCCCTCCCTCTGCTTGCCTTATATTAAGCTCAGACAGTTATAACTCCAGTTTTAAGGAAAGGACTTGAGGAGAAACAAAGCTCATGGCCTCTCATCTCCTAATTGCCTCTGAGGTTATTCCTTTATCTCCTGATAACAATCTTATGTCATGAAAAAAAAATGTCCCATGCAATGGCCCTCATTTTTAAGAGGGTAATAATGGGGTGGCGGTGGGACATGGACATATTTTTTTTTCTTACAACATGTTCTGGAAGAGACTGCGTAAAATTGGTCCAGGCTTTGCACTTTGATTTATGTCTTGAAAGTTATAACTTGAAAGTTATTTTTATACAAGCAAACACTTCGCTCTTCTCTACTATCCTGCTCATGAGCTTTGCTCTATATATCAATTCTAGCATTCCAAGACTAAAGCATTGGTAACTCCCCCTTCTGATAATGTCACCTTTTTAAGGAGCTAACTATAAATAGCTACAGCGTCATTTACTGCAGAACAAAGCATCTGAGAGGCCTGCATGCTCTGTAACTTCCAACCATGTCCAGAAGCATTTGGAAACCTTTGCAATGGAAGGACAGGTTGCTTACCTGTAACCATAGATCTTCGAGTGGTCTTCTGTGAATTCACACAGTGGGTTACTCCTGCGCCTGCGCCTTCTCCTCGGGAGAAAAAGCATAGGTGATGTTGGGATGGGGGAACCATCTGAACCGCACCCTTCTGAAGCAATGTCTGAACCTCCTCGAGGAGGGGAGGGGAGGACGGGGTCTTCCGGATGTAGCCTGTTGGTGGGAGATGATCGAATTCTATTCGATAACCCTCCTGGACGATGCGTAGCACCCAACGATCCAATGTTATAGACAGCCAGGTGGGTAGGAACCGAGACAGGCGACAACCGAAGAGTGGAGTCTAGAAGGAAAGACAAGAAAATCAAAATCAGGGCTTAGAACTTTCTCTTTCCAAAGTCCTTGGATCTCTGCTTTGTGGATGAACGGAAGCGGGAGGTGGAGGACTGACCCCTCACTGAAGGAGTGGTGGGAGGCTGCTGTTGGTACCGAGCCCTCCTCGGAGCTTGTTGGCTATAGCTTCTCTTGGAAGAGGAAGAATAGTACTGTTGCCAGGAGGGTCGTGTCTTGGGACGGTAAGTAGAGGGTGGCATACCGTACTTCCTGGCGGTCGACCGCATTTTCTGAGTGAATTCGAGCTTCTCATCTGTAGTGGAATTGAAAAGACCTGAGTGATCGAAAGCCATGTCTTCGATGGTGGAAGTGGCTTGAGGGGCTAAGCCAGAGGAACGAAGCCAGGCGTGCCTGCGGAGTGCCACGGAACCGGCAATCGTCTTCGCGGCGCAGTCCACGACGTGCCGGGCCGAATTCATCTGTTGGCCCGCCAAGGCCTGTGCCTCTTGTTGGATCGCCTCTGCCATGTGATGATGCTCGTCGGGGAGGTCCTGGATTAGGGGTCCCAGCCGCTCCCAAAGGACCTGCTGGTAAGCCCCCATACTGCATAATTTGCAATCCAGAAACAGTCCTGCTGCAGAGTAGAGTTTCTTTCCAATAATATCGATTTTCCGGCCTTCAGAATCAGCCGGGCTCGCCTGGGATCGACGTTGGCGACAGTGTTGGGATGCCTCCACCACCACGGAGTTGGGCTGTGGGTGTTCACGAAGCCAAGCGATATCATCTCCTGAGACTCTATAGAGGCGGTCTATCCTCTTGGATGTGGGAGGTATGGAGGAAGGATTCTCCCAGCTACCCTGGGTAAGCTTCAGTAGGGACGGGAGAACAGGCAACTCAGCCATAGAAGGAGCCTTAGCCTTGAGCCGGCGCTGAATTGGATCCAAGGGGTCCGAATCCCTTTCTGTGAGCTTCAGGTCTAAGGCGTGAGCCATTTGCACCATTTGCTCCGAGAACGCCCGTATGTCGTTGGTAGGAGATGATGAATCCTCGTCGAGCAGGTGTGGAGGTGGAGACGGGTGCCTCGGTACATATGAGGAAGAGCTGGAAGAGTCTGAAGATGAGTCCGCAGATGGAGATGGACTCCAGCTGGCCGGCGATGCCGTCCGAGGAGGGCAGGAGGGTTGGTCCACACCAACGGAGGCTGGAGTAGGCAGCGGAGGCAGCAGCCTGTGCTCTTGTCAAAGAGGGGATACTTGACTCGCGGTGTCAACCCTGGTGGAACCACGCGGATTGATGGCTGGATCAGCTTGGCTGCCTGCACCTACAAGGACAGGCCTGCGAGGCAAGTTCCAGTTGACGGCAGACCGGTCTGGGACATGGAAAGAAAGGCGTGGTGGAGATCGAAAGGAGCTCTCGCAGATGAGATCCGCACTCGCAGAGGAAGGTCGGCGGTACCCGGAGTGACCGTGGAACGGTGTTGGGGGCCGATAGTCGGAGCCCAATGCGGCTCGAGCTGCGTCAAAAGCACCATACGCATAGTGGGTGCTGTATTCGTGTTCTGTTTGCATATCGTGGTGGACAGGTGAAGGCATAGGGGTGTGCACTGTCTCCCCCGCCGGCTGCAAAGAAGATTCCACGTCGATAACTATCATGTCCGTACAGAGGAGTTCCTCACGGGAAACGATCAATGCAGGTGAGTTGGGCCACGGGCGAGACTGGGCGTGATCGTCATCGGAGATTTCCCCTTCCTCTAGCTGGATCACATGGGGGATCTCAATGGCCGGAGTGGAGCCCTCCGTCACTTGCGGTATAGGATGCGGTTCACGCTCAGGCATAGAGGTCGGAGGTGTCGGGTTCAAGGAACGAGGCAGTTCCGTGGGAACCGAAGGAGCAGCAACCGAGATGGCAGGTTTTGGCCTGGGGGAGGCATGTTTGGCTTTCTTCTTCTTGGGCTTTCCTTTAGAAGAGGGACCCGCCCACTCGTGCTCCGCGGTCAGTACCGAGGGTCAGTCCCGAGTCGAGCCCGAAGATTTCTAGGCCGCCTTCGAACCCGAAGATGTCGAGTGCTTGTGAGACTTTCTGACTGCTTCGGGATCAGAAGCTACCCCTTCTCGACGTTTGGGGCTAGAGGCCCGGTGACGCTTCCGTGACGGGCCCGCCTCAGGAGACCGGCCCCGTCGTGGGCTTGGTCTCTTAGTTGAGGGACCAGGAGATGGTGACCTGGCCCTCTCTGAGGAAGCGGCCGCAGGCAGAAGTGGCGTAGCGGGCAAACTCAGCATCTTTTCATAGAGGAAAGATTTTAATCTCGATAGACGCGGCTTACGGGCCTGCGGGGTGAAGTTGCGGCAGTGGGAGCAAGCGTCCACGTTGTGGGCCTCGCCCAGGCAGATGAGGCACTTGGAGTGGCCATCAGAAGCCGGCAACTTAGCTTGGCAAACGGAGCACCGTTTGAAGCCCGCAAACTTAGAGGCCATCTCCACAGACCTGAGGCGGTCGCGAAGCCAGGCATCAGAAAAGGCCGGAGGGGAAAGTTGTCGTCAGGGAGCCTTGAAGTCAGAAGCAAAGTCGTCGTCAAGAGCCAAACCATCGTCAGAAAGCCGTGAAGTCGGAAATAGAACACGTCAAGCCAATCCAAAAACCAAAATCCAAGTCCAAGAAAAAGCAGTCAGAGTCAAACACGAGTGAGGAGAAAATCTAGCACTAGCACAGAAAGTTCCCTACTAGCTGCTCACACAGCGGACGAAATGAACTGAGGGGATTTAGGCAGGAGTGCCTATATAGGGACCGTTAGGGTGGGCAGAGTTACCGCCAAAATGTTGCAAACTTAGTTCTGCCTAGCGATTCTAGAGAGTTCCGAACTCTCTGCGCAGGCGCAGGAGTAACCCACTGTGTGTATTCACAGAGACCACGAAGAAGATACAAAATTGATGTGGAAACGGTTTCCTGAAGTACAACTTCCCACTGAACTCAACCTGAGGATAAAAGTACAGAAAACACAACAGGGGAAATCCAGCACAGAATAAGCAAAGAGGTAGTACAGGAATACCTTCTTAATCTAAATGAATTTAAATCTCCAGGACCAGATGAACTACATCCAAGAGTATTAAAAGAGCTGGCAAATATAATCTCAGAGCCATTGGCAATAATCTTTGAGAACTCCGGGGGAGCAGGAGAAGTCCCAGCAGACTGGAGGAGCGCAAACGTTATCCCCATCTTCAAAAAGGGAAAGAAAGACGATCCCAACAATTATCGTCCAGTTAATCTGACATCAATACCAGGGAAGATTCTAGAGCAGATCATTAAACAGAGAGTCTGTGAACATTTAGAACGCAATGCCACAATCACAAAAAGTCAACATGGGTTTCAGAGTAACAAGTCATGCCAGACTAATCTGATCTCTTTTTTTGATAAAATTACCAGCTTGGTAGATGAAGGGAACGCTGTGGACATCGCATACTTTGATTTCAGTAAGGCCTTTGACAAGGTTCCCCATGACATTCTTGCAAACAAGCTTGTAAAATGTGGGCTAGACAAGTTAACAGTTCAATGGATTTGTAACTGGTTGACCGGCCGAACCCAAAGGGTGCTCAGCAGTGGCTCCTCTTCGTCTTGGAAAGATGTGACCAGTGGGGTGCCACAGGGTTCTGTCCTGGGCCCAGTGCTATTCAACATCTTTATCAATGACTTGGATGAGGGAATTAGGGGCATACTTATCAAATTTGCAGATGACACCAAATTAGGAGGAGTAGCTAATACCCTAGAGGACAGGATCAAAATTCAGAATGACCTGGAGAGACTGGAGAGCTGGGCCAAATCTAACAAAATGAAATTCAATATGGAGAAATGTAAGGTACTGCACTTAGGGCGGAAAAATGAAATGCATAGATATAGGATGGGGGAGACCTGGCTGAATGAGACTACATGCGAAAGGGATCTAGGAGTCCTAGTAGACCACAAGTTGAACATGAGCCAACAGTGTGATGCGGCAGCTAAAAAGGCCAATGAGATTTTAGGCTGTATCAATAGAAGTATAGTGTCTAGATCAAAGGAAGTAATAGTGCCACTCTATTCTGCCTTGGTCAGACCTCACCTAGAATACTGTGTCCAATTCTGGGCACCACAATTCAGAAAGGATATTGACAAATTGGAGCGTGTCCAGAGAAGGGCGACTAAAATGGTGAAAGGTCTGGAAACCATGCCTTATGAGGAGAGACCTAGGGAGCTGGGTATGTTTAGCCTGGAAAAAAGATGGTTAAGCGGCGATATGATAGCCCTGTTTAAGTATTTGAAGGGGTGTCACGTTGAGGATGGAGTAAGCTTGTTTTCTGCTGCTCCAGAGATTGGAACACGGAGCAATGGATGCAAGCTCCAGGAACAGAGATTGCACCTCAACATTAGGAGGAACTTTTTGACAGTAAGAGCTGTTCGGCAGTGGAACACACTCCCTTGGAGCGTGGTGGGGTCTCCTTCCTTGGAGGTCTTTAAAAAGAGGCTGGATTGCCATCTGTCAGGGATGCTTTGATTGTGATTTCCTGCATGGCAGGGGGTTGGACTGGATGGCCCTCGTGGTCTCTTCCAACTCTGCAATTCTATGAATCTATGATTCAATGCTATGTAGACTAGCTATATAGAGGATTGTATCATAAATGATTTGGCTGAGTGGAAAAATAAGGAATACTGGTACATAAATGCAACAAGGTGAACGGTATCCATCAATGGGCAGAAACATTACCCCCCCCCTCTTTACATCTGAAAAACATGCAGGGGGATTCAATCCACCCTGTTGCTGCCCCCTGCTGGCTGCTTCTTTCAGCTGTTTTAGTGCTTTTGTGGAAAACAGTAAGCACAAAACAACATATATACTGCATTCCTTCTAGGCCTTTCAAAGAGAAGTATATATAATATTTGGAAAATAGCAGGTGAATTAAGGAAAGACAGGGAGGAAAAAACAAGAGATAATGTTTTAAAAGTGAACATTTAGCTAATTTATTTATTTTTTGTCAGCAAGTGATAAAGGGAAAAAAGATGTGCCTGCATCTCCTTCATGAGCCAACAAGTGTTTGTGGCACCCTTCCTGTTGCTATGGCAACTACTCTCCCAGAGAAGATGGTCTATCATAGCACCTCTTTAAGCAAGAACTGGTGCCTATGTGTGTTTGTTTATATTCACATCATGTTTTTTTCCGGGCTTAATTTGGCACAGGACTGAGCATTGGAATTAATTTTCAGCTGGCAGGTTATCTTCCCCCTATTGACCATCAAGAGTGGTGATGTTTTTCCTACACCTATAGGCTGGCTTTGACAACCAAGGAAGAAAAGAAACCCCCCAGAACAAACAGCCACAGATGATGGATCTAACTGGAGATCTGTACCAGAGAGCAGAAGGAGGTGGGGGGAATCAAAATGTTTGTACATTATTTCATGATATCTAAACAAAGCCAATACAATCAGGACTTTATTCCCTAAGGTGCTAGTTGTTTGAGAGCAGTCCTAAGGATGAAGTTCTGTTACTACTTGGGAGGAGGTGCTACGAACGGCATCCTTAGAACTGCTCTTGCATCCAAGTACACATATGTAGGACTGGGTAATGTGTCTCCAATCCTATCTAATTTAAAGAAATAGGTGGGTTGAACAGGTGCAGCCTTATGTGAGAACTCACGCTGAAAAGGCTTGAAGAGGAATGACAACACCGAAGAATCACAACCTGGAAACATCACACAAGGAGACCTTCTGCTGTGCTTTCTGCAACCAGACTTGTTTATCTCAGATTGGCCTTTTTAGTCATCAGTGTTCTTGCAGAAAGCGTGGGATGAGTCCTTCCTGAATCTTCGTTTGCGAAGAAAAGCCAGAGAGAGCCAAATGGTTAGAGGGTGTCAGATGCCGATCTCCCCCCAACGCCAGTTCAGGTAACATGGGCAGCCTAGGCAAAGCAGTGCAGCCATAAATGCTCTGCCACACAGGAGCTAAGTCAGGGAATCATGGTGCACCACAAAGATTTTTGGACTGTAACTCCCATCAGCCCTAGTCAGCACAGCCATGGTGAGGAATGCTGGGAACTGCAATTGGAGGGTCACATGATTCTCACCCCTGGTCTAAATGAAGCTCCACCTTGTGAATAAAGAAAAGGCAGCGGGAATCTTCTCTCACATCAGCTGCCTACCTTGCACGGCAGTCATCCAAAAATGTGGATGTTCATACAAAACACAGTTATGCTTATTCCTCATGTGCAACTTGTTAACAGATTTGCACAAGAAATGGCATTTCTGTTTAAAAAAATATTTCTATGCAGAAATATAAGTTTCTGTGCCGACAATGGCTATAATTGGGACTTACTCTGCATAAAATTCACACGATTGATTTGCCTGTGAAAGGATGAGAAAAAAAAAGAGGATTCATTTGCTAGCACAATGGCATCCATTGACTGTATTCACTAACAAATTGTCATCCCCTTATGGTCCACTATTCACAGATCAGTACTGTAAGGACACTTTTTGATTGTCAGTAGGAGACAGTGACTCTTTGGGTTTTAAAAAATGGAGAGAGGTGCTTTCACTGAAAAAATCTCTTGGCTCTCTCTTCCTCTGAAATACAAGTCCTTTGTGTTTGAAATTTCTTTTAAAAATTAGTATCTCTCTGTGGCAGCCCATGAACTCAAGTGAACAGAATGCAAAGAACAAACACACAACATCCAACTATTCCTATACCCTGCCCCCTGTGGATACTAAAATCTGTGAATACGCAAGTCCCATTATATGCAATGGTATAGCAAAATGGTGTTCCTTATATAAGATGGCAAAATCAAGCTTTGTTTTTTGGATTATTATTTTTTAAAGAATATTTTCAAGCCATGAATACTTAAATCCGTGGATATGGAGGGACAACTGTACACACTTCCTTTCACTGCCAAATAATTGCTTTTCCCATCTCCAAACTCCATGTGACGTGGAAGAGGCAATGCACAGTTTTCAAGAATTTCATTAGTGTCAAGAGCATAGGAAAGGAGTAAGATAGGATGAACGCTATAGTACAGGAAACCGTCACCTTTTGAAGATTCATTATCTGACAACTCACGTTTTCAACACTTGCAAATACGGACAAGTTCCATTTATTTGACAAGGAATCCACTCTTTTGACAGTTCTTGCCTATGGAGGCTTGCTTAGGACTGACTGGGTGCTGTTTGCAAAGTGAGCTGAAAGGGAGGGAAATCACCAAGCTGACTGAGAGGCTGTCAGGATCACTCCCTAAAAGCGACCTCCCTGCCAAGAGTTCTGTCTGTATTGAGTTACTATGTGTTACTATGTTTGACCGTTTAAACTTTTGCATTCTTTGACACTGTAATAAATTGGTGTACTTAGAGGAGACAAGGGAGAATGGTGTCCGTCAGGAAAATGGGCTTGATGGCCTTGCCACCTGCAAGGGCTGTGGGAAACAATAGGTAGAGCCAGACTGGGTGAGAACGGGGAGTGTGGATGATGGTTGACCAATGAGGGAAATGCCCGCCAGATTTGGCTGATTGTTAAATACTTTTTTTAAAAACTGCTTTTCCTATGAACATCACTTGAAGCAACAATTTTGTATAGTTTGCTCTTTAGATCACTGCAGCAACAAAGCTTTCCGTTTAACTCTGAAGCTTCTGGTTACGGAGTCTGAAGAAGCTAATACATGACAGAGGCTTTGCAAGCAGTGTGTGGGCAGGCACAGGTGCGCGAGGGTGCCTGTAGGCAGCCCCAATCAAGCCAGCATAATTCCCTCATGTTCCCTACATGAGTTCTGCTTTTTGATCAATTACAGTTTTTGTCACTGTTGCAGTCCCTACCCTGCTGGATAAGTGGGGTTTTTCTGTATACAGTGGTGTCCGTAGGGATTTGGTTCTAGGACCCCCTGTGGATACCAAAATCCATGGATGCTCAAGTCCCATTATATACAATGGCATAGTAAAATAGCATCCCTTATATAAGATGGTCAACAGCAAGGTTTGCCTTTGGGATTAAATTTTTTTTTTCAAGCTATGGTTGGCTGAATCTGTGGATATGGAGGGCTGACTGTATAGCACAAGGGAAAGGAGTGTGAAGAAAGCAGATGGTCTTTTCCAAGTTTCCTGCACTGGCCCAGATATTGGGAGTAGAAGCAGCCACTGCCCCAAATGTTCAGCCTTTAGTGTACTAAAATCTGTCTGGGAAGGCCATGCAACTGAGAAAGGGAAAGAGATGTAGGTCATGTTACTATTAATGGATGCTATGCAGCAAAAGAAAAATAACAGGTGCTGGCAACTGAGTCCAGCTTCAGTCTCAAAGTCCTGGTGGAGCATGCAATGTCTCTACAGAAGAAAGCCTTCTGGGGGCAGCTCATCCATTCTGATGGATTATTCTGCAAACTACTGAAAAGCTAGAGGACAAAGTCCAACTTTCAAAGTTTCAATAGCTTGCAAGTTCATCACTATAGTTTAGTAGGTTTGCTAACCAATGGGTTAGTGAAACTACTTGCTACCAGTCTTCAGCCTTTGCAAACTAGAATCCTGCCTTTTTCTGACATTGTTTTATTCTTCTTTTGTGACAAATAATACAGAATATAACAGAGGTTCTCCTTTCCACCAGAAATAATTATGGTTATCCTCTCTATAGTTTTAACTGTAAGATGGAACCTCTTTACCATGTAACTATATATATGCCATACCTTGTTGTAAAAATAAATGTAGCAGAGATTTTTATATTTATTTATTTATTTATTTATTTATACACTGCTCTTCAGCCACAAGACTATCAGAGCGGCTTACAAATTGTTTTAAGCAATAGCTACTGTATTTACACAGCTACACTGCATGAAACAGTTTCCAATGGGCCAGCACACAGCAGGATAGATAATTTGTGATATACAGTACTACTTCCTTCTCACTTAAGTTGCAACTTTTAAAGGAGGGGTGGGTGACTGATATTTTTAAACTGCATCTCTGACAGTCCCTTGCCATTTTCTATGCTGGCCTCAGCTAATAGAAGTACCATGGAACAAAGTTACTATCAATATTTCTGCTGTGATGGGCTCCTCCTCTGGCATTGGTTAAAAGCAACTAGATCTACAAGGGAGCTAGTACTGAGGTAACAATGAAAGTGAGAAAGGACCCCACTTGTCTAGCCACTTAATGAAATCCTCTATAACCACTGCTGCCAAAATGGTCTTCTCCTGGACCATCTTCCAGAACATCCTCCTCTCTCCTCACACATGTATGTATGCGTGCACATGTACCAAGCAATCCAGAAGCATCTATTTTTAGCAAAGAAAGAAGAGAAGGATTTAAAGTAAAAACTGGCCCTGCCTGGCAGTTTCTAAGGTTCTGAGATGATTGGTTATTGACCTTGTATATTATAGGTTGCATGACAACAGCTGCTCCCTAACAGAATTTAAATTGTTTTGCAGACACTGTAAAGCAGAGTAAGAACAAATAACATTTTAATAAGATTTACAAAATTCATATATACAAAACAGTAACCTAATTCAAAGCTATAAAGTACATTTTTCACCACAATTTTAAAAAATCTAATACACAGCTTCATAAACTGACACTATCACAGCAAAGTAAGCCACCAAGTATAATAGATGTTCTTTTAGTGCTTAGAATATATCAACTCCCTCCTCAAATCAAGAATCCTACCACTACGTTACGAGTTGTGGCACTTATATTTCATTCTTAGGTTTGCTGGCACCTTTCAAGAGGGTTTTAGTTTTTGCTGAAATTAGAAATTATGGCAAATGTGTTTTTTTGTGTCCACAAATTCATGTTTTCTTTAGATTTATAATGCTGCATAATACTATCTTAGTAGAGCTGGTGTGTTGTGGTAGATCAAGGATGAGCAATAAGCCAGGAAATCCCTAGTTTAAACCTTGCTTTGCTAGGTATTTTTGGAAAGCCAGAGTTAGTCTGCAATATGGGTTTAATGCTGGGCCACCTTACAGATTTATGGAAGCTTTCTGAAGCATTTTGATCACTCGGAACAGTGCAATATAAATATTACAGATCATGCTTCAATATACAGTGGAGCCTTGGTATCCGCTGGGGTTTGGTTCCAGGACCACCTGCGGATACCAAAATCATGGATGCTAAAGTCCCATTACATACATGGCATAGTAAAATGATGTCCCTTATATAAAATGGCAAAAAGCAATGTTTGTTTTTTAGAATTTTTTCCCAAATATTTTTGAGCTGCGGTTGGTTGATTTAGAACCCGTGGATACAGAGGGCCAACTGTACATGTATCACTGCAGAACTTTATGGCCAAGAGCACCACATTTCTAAGATTAAACTCTTTTGCCAGTTTCACTTTGAATTAATTTATTTAGAATGTTTTAACATCTGACTTTAGAGTTCTTTAGGTCAGTGCTACTCACAGTAGCTAGCGGTCCCTGGACCGGTGCTGCCCCACAAACCATCAGCTGCCAGTCCCTTGAATTTCCAGGAAAGACAATTACAGGCAATAGGTACAAATATGGTACCAATCCTTGCCACGCTGGAAAAACCCTGCACTGCATCAGATGGCTTAAGCAGCACTGTACACACAAAAACAAAAATCACCCAAGTTTGATCAGTGTTGCTTAATTCAACCACTCACAGGAAAGAGTAGTGAAAAAGCAGTTGGTCCAAGGCAGGCCACTGACGAGGGCCTTATCTACTTACCTTTCTTTCTTGTGCTTATGTATAGTTGACTAAAAAGAATGCAACGAAATACAACAAACCAATTGTGTTAAGGGAAGTATCTAAAGAGAAGAGCTATTAACAAATCTTATGTCTGGGTCCACATGAGAGATATTGCACATAATGTAGTATATTAATTTGGGTATGCAGGTAATGTTTTGTGTGGAGACGTGCAAATCTTTGATCATATTTCCAGCATTACAAGTGCTAATTTGTTTTGACTCTTACACCACTTGTAGAAACTCAAAAGCCTCTTATTGATCTAATGACATGTAGGCTGGCTTTAATACAGCTATTATCGTTGTTAACTGCTGTCAAGTTGAGTTTGATTTATGGCAACCTTATGAATAAGAGACCTCCAAACACCTTGTCATTAACAGCCTGGCTCATATATATATACACCTCTGAGTGCTTCCAGAAATCACGGAGGCCAGATCTTGAGTGGGAATGGATTTTCATAATTGTGAGACAACTGAAAATGCCATTCTCTGTGCCTTTACTGTTGGACTTGGCACAAAAATTATACAAGGAAGGCACTCTTGGTTGATCTTAAAGGCCTTGTTAGAAAATAGTAGTAAGCTTTCTTTAAGGTATATGGGAACTCAGCTGTTAAAAGCTTGAGTATGTATGTATTTAGAAGGAGACACTTATTTGGCTTTTAGGAAGTTTATCAGACCATCTGAATGGCCAGAAACTCTCACACTACATTAGAAGCTGCCTGAATTTGCATGTCCTAGTTATAAACAAATAGGTGAGCTGGGGAAAAAAAAGATTTATGAGTGTGCCAATAGCTACAGTGATGCCAATATGTTGTTTTAGTAAGCAACCAAATCCTTCTTCTGGAGAGAGTCATCAAAGCACACAGACTCCTCATTGAGGGCATTTTGTTTTGATACACACAGACTGTCAGTGTTTAAGCAGCAGTGCTTGAAAATCTATTTAGAAACAAGAACATTCCCTCTTCCACATTTCTCCCTCAAAACAATAGATTTTTGGCTCAGTACCAGGAAGTCAACCACAGAGGCCAGTGCATCTTTATTTTTCTCTTCTGATTTGAACTGTGGTGATTTTCAAGCTGGCTACAGCAGGCTAAAACTATGGGAAGCAAGCCAAGCCCTAGACAATTTTCTAGTCTGTTGGTAGATCCTTTAATTCAATGAGATGAATCAATGGTAGAAGAAGATCCATCAGCTCATTCACATGACCAGTGGTCAATTCAATCACAAGTTCAGAGGATATGGTTTTATTCCAAACTGGCCAAAATTTGAATTGGATGGCAGACTCATACTCCACTCTAGTTCTCTTCACTTAAAGTAGCACAGCTTTTAAGATGCCAATCTCAGACTCACTTCCAACAATATACAGTCAAAGTACAATATAATACAGTACTGCTCCTTTTTAACAAGAAAATGTCAATAAAAAAAATACTGCTCCTTTGAGCAGCCTATTTGTGTAAGGAGTGCAACATGGGATCTGCAAATTCATTCCAACTTGCAGCATGAAAACAGAAACTGCATGTTTTCCCAGGCCTTATTCCAAACTTTCAACACAAAGCCTATTTTTATATATATGAAGACAGGGAAGGAAGCATTTCCTCTCTTTGTCCTTGGCTAAGAGCACTGAAAAAAAAAATGTAACTGTTTGCAGCAATCTTTCTCCAGCAAACGAGAAACTCTGCCAACAGATGAAGCCTATTTATTTGGTATAAAATAAGCTGAAGTATAAGTTCAAGGCCTCTCATATGATTGGCCTGTGCCTAACTCATTTCCTGGCTAGTCAGAATCATCAACTAAAAATCCTGACCCGCCCCCTAGTTGTACTTAGGACAACATGTTCTCAAGGGTTACAATTAAAGGCAAATGTCTTGTGGCTTTGGCAAACAAAAGCAAGAGGGAGTAATTTCGTGCCTGCAGAGCACTTAATACTACTGTGGTAGATGGTTGCGGTTTTTTTTAAAAAGTGTGAATTCTAAGTGAAATACTGGAGCACACTGTATGTCAAATGCTATGATAAGGCATAGGCACATTAAGCCATCATTGTAAAGATTGAGGATTCTGACCGTAATTTACACTGGATTGTACTGAGAATCTTGGTATTGTGAAAACAGATTCTTCTTTGACCAGGCACACACATACACACTGGTGAAGCCAAAGGTAAGAACCTTGAATTGCAATATCTAACACAAGGATTTTAACTGTGATCATTGCAAAATGTTCAGTAGAATGAGGGAATGAGGAGCTGGAAAACTACAGCGTTATCTGCATCCTAAGAGCAAAATAAACTGGCTGTAAAGGATATACTGATGGAACCAGACTAAATTTAATTTAATCAGGCTACCCAAACCTGTTGGAACCAAGCATGTTTATCTCAGCAAGGGACTCCCATCACACCAAGAGAACTGTATCTGGTACAGAAGGAACACATGCTAGTACACTACATTCTAAAAGTGATTGCTATAGTAGTCATAATTCTACCAAAAAGCATGTACATATCTTGAGTATAGAGTTCTAACCAAGGAACATATGAGAATTACAATGAATTAGCCCTTCCTTTCTATTTTACAATGCAAACTGTAGTATAGTTCAGATTCTAAATACTTGCTATAAGAGTTTGTACTACATTCTGCCACTTAAGCCTAAAGTACAATTTGTATGTAAAACTGAGGCACTTTTGGGAAGCCAAAGCAGCTAAGTTCAGTTTTTAAGTGAAGAAAGTCAAGGATTCTTCTAGATATAAAACTACTGGAAGGAACTAACTTGCAATACAGTAGAGCCAGAATACAGAAGAGCTACTTTAGGCATACCCAAAATTATGAGGAAGTTCCATTGGGAATGTTAAATTTTAAAATCAGATGTCTATGTTCTACTATTAATTACTCTTGAAAATCTCTCAGTTAACAGCCATTTGTCAAGGCAAAACTATTATTTGAAAAATACAAGTTAGAAGTCCCTTTGTTGACACTGAATTAAGATTCTTAAGAGAAACAGCCCACAAAGAATTCCAATGAATACAGCATTAACTTTAGCTGATGAAGAGAAATTGACAAAATATAGTTGAATTATGTTTCTGTTCATACTTTAATAGATATTTTAAACTTCATTGTTTTAACAGATTAGCATATTCATGGCAAAGTGGTAAGATTATGTTCTTGTCTAGACACAAATGTGGAAATGGGAAAGTAATTGGTCTTAGAAAATTAGGCATGTCACTATGTAAGTTCTCAAATGTAATGTAACCTTGGAAGGTTGAAAAGTCTGAAATTGCTAGCTGGATGCTACATTATTAAAACTGCAGTTTTTCATAAGAAATAATAGGAAAACTTCTTAATTGCCAAAATTTAGCTAGGTTTTGCACAAAACAAAATTTGTGCCATTTTCTGGTTTACAAAGTATAGTACACACACAAAAAGCATGCATATATACATTTAAGTAATCCACGCAGAGAAAAACATTCTAGGATTTGTCTAACCAGGAGAACCAAGACATATATGCTGGTGTTATTTGTAGCATTTATGTCTGGAGTGCTGCTTCTCATTAAAGACATGATTGTCCCCAAAGGGTATAAACAAAACATTCTGATAGCATGATACAACAAAGACTAAGTCCTTTATGTTTTATTATGACATGTAATGTACCAATGTCACAGTAAACTTTCTTATGTTTAATAGGATCCCTGAATAAAGATTATAGCACTGGAAAGGTAGGCCACTGTTTTGGTTAATACATACGTCATACCAGAAAAAGTGTGAAATATTTGTACACACAGAAAAGGCACCCATAGTTAAATTCAATGTTTTAAAAATTAAAAAAAATCACATCAACATTATTCACAGCCTCCTGCAAACTTACACATACTCTGTGGTAGCCTTAAAGGGGGAAGTTAGGACTTGACAGTTAACAATATTTGCAATGTATATTATAGCTTAATAAATCCTGGCAGCAAGAATTAATGATTAAAATTGAAAGTAAGGTTTTCCTGTTCAAAACAAGTGTAGCTGTACAATGGAGCTCTCAAAAACATTTTGCCTTAGTGTTATGGGCAGCCACTGCTTAACAAAACTTGCCTAAAGAGCAGTACCAACTTCCATTTTAGAGACAGAAGACATCATCAAGTTGAGAGGGAGTTTCCAAATAGTTCCAACTCTAGGCTTGAGGATTGAAGATGTCTTGCTAGAACCATCAGGAGTTTGCATGGTGGGCTCATGTTGTATTTTACTGTGGAAGGTGAATTTCCACGATGCAACGAATACTGTACATGTAGTGTGCAAAGTAAAGGCCTGTGTAGGCCTTGGATTTTTGCCCTTTTTGATCTGATTCCTAAAACACACTTACACAACCTGCTAAATTCAGTTTGCAGTTCTGAACTTCCATATGAGGGAAGCTGAAGAAATTTTCATCCAATAGGAAGATAGCCATCTTGACAAGCATAATCCGAATACCGGCAAAGAATTTTGTATGCACCAAACCTTAGTATTAATCTCAGGGTTACAAGAATATATTGCAATGTATTCTCCAAACAGAAGTATCAGTTAGGGAATTGAATACATTATTCAGTTTGCTAATTAATCAGAAAAACTAAGGGAGACAGGCTTTATGGCAGCAGATTTTGGCACCATTAAATAACAACATTAATTGAAAACACAAAACTTCTTTACACATTTTTCTTCAAGAGTTCTCTTCAGAAGGCAGAATACAGTAATGTTATTCAGAAGAAGGCACTGCACTTAGAACAGCCACTTTTTCAGTAGTGTTTTAGTTAAGTGATTCAGTAGCTAGTTTGAGCTTTCACAGTCCTTCTGCCTGTTACTCTTCTCTCTGAACTGGCTATTTTGTAGCTTTCTTGAGCCAAATAAACAGCAAGGATCTTTTAAAAAAATCCAACACCACAAAGCTAACAGCTGGGCCTATGGCTAGGCTAGGCTGCAAGAAAAAAAGTGAACCTTCACTGCAACATAATATCTTTAAGGTTCTCCTGAAGGATTGTATCCTTCACGGCATGAAACACAAAGCGGATGTTTTCAGTGTCTATGGCTGTGGTGAAATGATGGAAGAGGGGTTTACTACGATTCCGCCTCTTTCGATCAAAACACTGTACCAGGTAACGCTGAACATCCTCCAGACGGTGTGGGTCACCTTTGAAGTCTGAGAAATATTTCTTAATGCTGACATTCTTCACTTTTTCCACAAGAAGGTCCATTTTATTAAGGAACAGAATGATGGAGACATTAAAAAAGAGCTTGTTGTTAACAATGGTCTCAAAGATGTTCATGGATTCAACTAGTCTGTTTGTGCGTCTATCTTCCATAAGGACCTGGTCATATTCACTCGAGGAGACCATGAATAATATAGATGTTATTCCATCAAAGCACTGAAACCACTTTTGGCGCTGAGACCTCTGTCCACCCACATCTACCATTTTGAAAGGAATCTTCTTGATAATGAAATCATGCTCCACAATCCCCTTGGTAGCTTTTCTAGCCAGCAAGATGTCTTGTTTACTGGGAAAATAATTCTGCAAAAAAGAGACAGGGGGAAGTAGGGAGAGATCATGTGTCAAAATGGATCAATAGCTGGCTCCAGTGAGCCAGAGGCAAGATGCAATGTGGCAAAGTACAGGTGGGAGAGCAGAAACTAAAGACCAGTCTTGTGTGCTTAGCTGCAAACTGTGGATTCAGTTTATGGCAAAATAAAACATATGGCCTGTTTGCTACACAAAAGCAGCTCACTCTCATTCAAGCTATCTGCACTCCATGAACGAGCCCCAAGCAAATTCAATTTGGAGGGATCTGAAAAGTTTACAAGCCTTTTCAGTATCATGAACATATCCTTTGAAGTTCTGTGTAGCAGCCTTGCAGCATATGTAATAAAATCTGGCATTTCTGATAAGCTAAAGCTTGTGTAAGTTTCACTGCTGCAGGTACTGGGCAAGTTTCACTGCCACTACATACACAATGAATGGGTAGTATGTCTGAAGGTACACTTCTTTTCCTGTACTAACCCCATTTTTTAGACAATCTCTGGGTCCAGAGAAAACAAACCAATACACCAGCAAAACAATGGTCCTGCAGGGGTCCATTGTATTTTAAGAACTCATTATGGAATCACATTTTAGCAAGCACACTCTGTCTATTTATGACTGTAATTCTGACCTGATGACAGATGCATACTATTCAGATCCCGTTTAGAATTACTCGGTAGCTTATATTCATACAACTTACTCTGCTCTGTCACACAAACATGCTTTTTATCCTAACACTTTCAATATGAACACTTCTCACTTTATATAACATGGTGTTTTTTTTTGGGGGGGGAAATCTGCATTTAAGAACAGATTTTCCCCACAAAGTAGAGGAAGCTAGGAATAATTACAAAACAGTGGGAGACAGTAAGCAGTTTTAAATTCTGTTTAGAGTTTATCTGCATTTCCTACACTTGAACAAACTTTGAAGTCTATGACTTTTTTGCATCCTGTTGAATGCTGCCATTTCCCTCTAATTCAACACCTGGATCTCTTTCATGGTCACACAATTTATGCACAGGAGATAAATCACATAAGGGACACAATTCATTAAAATACTGAGGGTAGAGTGGGGACAGGAAAGCTGTTGAATCTTACCAACTGGCCAATCCGGTCCAGATTATCCAGGAAATATTTCACTGATTCACCCTGTTGAGAGAAGAGGATGTGTGTGGCTTAGTCTTATTTCTGGGGTAAGTTTACAAAGCCAAACCCATTTTTAAAACAAAAAGGTGGATTTGTTCACCATACTTTCCTAATATTTATTACTAGAAAAGCAGCTGGAGTTTGGAACTAAAAACTGCTTTTGCAACAGCGATACAAGAAAAACATACTATATTTCTAGTGAAATCAGAAGAGAGGTGACAGATCAGAAGACTACAGATACTTCAGATTAAGCTGTTGAAATTCCACTGAATCTCAAAGCCAAAGGAAACAAGAGGATTTAGAACAAGAGAGTACAAATACCAGGTGTTCAGAATTCATTCGCAATTTGAAATGTAAATACAATGTTCACGTCTTCCTAACAATTTAGGCTCTCCTCAATATAAGGAGAAGGAATGACACAAACCACATTTACTGTAAAGGATTATCCCTTTCTCTGATGACTGGCAATCTCTGCTGTACAAAATTTAAGGCAGCACCTGAACCTCTACAAGGAACAGATAAAAACTTACATTTCTGCAAGCTGATACCTCTATGCCATGACTACAGACACCAAGGCCCATACTGACATTTTAAGAGAGATAGGACACAATCTAGCCAAATTAAGTAAATTTAAATTCCATGTTCTGGGGTAGGTTTACGCATACATTGAACTATTCCAGTGAAAACAACAAATGATCTGTATTTTATGTGAAAGGAACAGAGTGAAGACCTGGGAAAAGCCCCACACTGACACTACAGGAAGCCCTGCACAGAAGCAACTAGAGCAGTGGCCTTGAGTTCTATTGCCGCTATCCTTAGATTTTATAACACTGCAGGGGATCGGCTGGTTGTTCCAGCCCTGAAAATATTACAGGGAAAAGTTATTGCACAGATTTTGTATGGTGCTGCTGTCTGGGGATGAGATGATTTTCAGATAGCTAAATTGGGGGTTCTTCAGAATACATTTCTTGAGAACAACAGATTGTCTGTGTTTTGTGTGAAAGAAACAAAGAGCAAGCCTGAGCAAGGGGGATGGGGGAAAAATGGGATCCCCCCCCCCCAAAGTCTTTTTTTCCTTTGGAAAAAACTGAAAACACAGATGATTGATTTTAAAAAAAGAATCATGAAAAAAACAACCAAGACACAATGTTCAGTATCAGATCATTACAATTCCTGGTCTTGCTTTTCTTTTTTCATATCTTTTTTTCCTGGAAATGAGTGTGGTCTGCCTGCTTGCCACTATGGAGAACTAGTAGAAACAAAATAATTTTCTCTGTTTTACTAATGTTGGTGTTTTGTTGTGTTTTTATTGTGTGTGTGTGTGTGGGGGGGGGTTACCTGTTCTTAAACTGGCAAAACCAAAGCAGTTCAGGACCTTGTAGCTTCATTTGTGGCAGAAACAAACATTTTAAAAGGAAATGTTCTAAATAAACTGTGCTTTTATTACATCTGACACAACAACTTTATGTGAAACAAAGTTATATGCAAATTTTGTGTTCCTAAAGTAACAAAATAACCTTTTAGTCTGTAAGAGGTGGTAAATGTTGCATTTTTTGAATTGTTCAGAAAATTTTGTTTTTTCCTTTGGCTTCAAAATTTCCAGAAATTTTACATCTTTAGACAAACCACAATTCTCTCCCCCCGCCCCAATCTTTTTTTCACTCATCATTGTATGTCAACTTATTTTGCATCATATAATCATCAGAAACAGCTACTGAAATGAAAATTAAACAGCCTACAGAAACCTGGAAAGTCTGCTGCAAGCACTATAAAACTGCAATGAGCATCTCAATTCAGATTTAAAACTAAGTACTTTTACAAACAGCGACACTTTGGCCAAAGCATACAGGCTGATGTGCCAGAACGGGGTTCTTGATGTTGTATAGCAGAGCTCTATAAAAAATTTATAATACTCAGCTATGGCCAGCAATCGCCTGTTTGTAGAGCAGTTCATAGATCTTCATGGAGAGATGCAGCCATTTTGGCAGAGAGAGCTTTCTCTATAGACAGAATATCTAAAATGGCTTTGTCTTGGAATTAAAAAGGAGATTACCTCACTTGTATATCTGAGTCCAGTGAGGTCCACTTGGCCCCAATGTTGCTATCTTTTTGGTGGCAGATTGATGTATTTATTTACTCTTAAACATTCAAGGAGGAGCCTGATTCCCCTTCCCTTTTTAAAAAGTTCAGTATTATGTTGACCTTGGCCCTTGGACACATGACTGACACCAGTGTTGGCCTCATTTTGGTGCCATGTTAGAACATGGCTGTACATCAAAGCTTTAAGGACCTAGTGATCACAGTTCAACTGGACTGTACATGTCTGTTGTTTTATTGCTTGCAGCCTGCTCTCAGATCTCTAGATATAGGGTGGTAAGTAAGAAATATGCCAATTGATTACCCCCTATGATGTGTTATTCGTGGGGGAGGTGTAGTTCGACAATACATATATATTGTTTTTAACCTCATTTCTTAACTTTTACATATTTTAGGATACATGGAGTCCAGCTTAGAAAAAAGTAATACATTGAAATAATATCATCATTCAGGCGTGCCTAAAGTAAATTATAACCCCATAGGCTTGGGCTGTGCAATTAAATGACTCAAGCCTTTTGTTTCATCATCACCTACGCAGGTGTTTTTTTCCTTCCAGAGGGAAAACAAATAATTTCTGTGCAAAAGAATGTTAAGCAATATAATCCCACTCATCATCACTGAACAAGTCAGTTTTGCATTGGAGACAGATACACATACAGCATAGCAGCACATACTTGAGCAGCATATAGATTGTCAATTCACTTCCAATTTTAAAAAAAAGGTACATAGTCTTCATGTCGTTCCCAAATTAGGTCATCCCATGTAATAAGAAAATCCCTGTTTACTTCCTTCATGCCCAGAAACAGAAGACACCTTTTAAATATGCCTGAAAAGCTATGAAAGAGTTAAGAGGTGGAATGGCCAATGCCTGACCCTTAGGAGGACTTGGATCTTGTATTATCATATTCTACCAACTGCAATACACTCACTGAACAAAAATATTTCCAAAATAAATGGCAGCAGGCTGCCCTTGGGAAATGTTGAGGATATAAACTCCTATCAGGGGTAGTCCTGCTGCAGGTCAACTATGAAAAATTACGTAGATCTTATGTCAGTTACTGTATATTACAAATGTATCAGAGAATCAGACTTCTGGAAAATTGTAATTTATAAATTCCAATGAAATCTAGAATTCAACAAAATTCAGTCAGAATTATTTAAAAGTTTCAGATTTGTAACACTGGAATAATTTAATCTTACAATTGGTTTTATCTGTTTCTATACCAAGCAAACAGTAACAATAGGTACTAACAAGAAGGAAAGGAAGTATCAAATACCCTTATTCTAATTTTGCTATCTTTTTTTCAAGTCTCAATGCTATACAATTGCCCCTCCACATTCGCAACTTTCACATTCGCGCTTTTGATCATTTGCGGAAAGCTGCCTGCGAGCCCCCCCGCTGCTCAAAACCCCACTCCCTTCCCAAGGCAGCGAGGGGCTTCTCAGGAGGCTCCTCGCTGCCTTGGGAAGGGGGGGTGGGAAGCAGCTGGTGCGCTTGCGCTACCACCCACTCCCTTCCCAAGGCAGCGAGGGGCTTCTCAGGAAGCTCCTCGCTGCCTTGGGAAGGAAGTGGGGTGGAAAACCGCTCGCTGGCAGGCTCATTTCTTATTTGCGGTTTTTTCACATTCGCGGGGGTTGTCTGCCCCTAACCCCCGTGAATGTGAAGGGATGACTGTACTGTATTTTTATTATTCTACCTGAGAAAAGCAAGCTGCTCAGTTTCCACTAGAAACCTTACTTTGCTGTACAGAGGATAATGCTCTCATATTCATGTTCCTTCTATCCAAAGAGTTAACAGAAAAACGTGGATGATTCATTTTAGCACTGTATGCCTCCTTTCTAATGCTTTATAACCTCTGACTCAGCTTTGCCAACTAAGACCACATGGGAGGTGCTGTTCCCATTGTTGAGCAGCAGCAATGAGTCATTCCACATCTGGGAACTGGCGAGTACAGCAATATGAACAGTAGGCTTGAAATAAGCCAGGTCCCACATTTCAACATTACTCTGAACTGTATATCTTGTTCTTTTGTTTATTGCTGGCCTACACTCTGCATTCTTACTGTACTGGTCTTGAAAGGCAGACTAAGGGAACGTTTGTGTCATCTTCATTTGTGACACTTAAATGAAACAGAGAATGTTCTTTAGTGCATTTGATGTTGGGAACAGCTGCTGTACAAACAGAGGCTAAATGCAAAAGCACCTAAAGTGGAAACTTGCGTGAGAACACTGGTGTTAAAAATGCTGAGACACATATACTTTCCCATTAAAATACCTGAGAAAAGTAATTCATGTAATTGTCAGCAGACTTATTTCTCTGTGTACAAAGCAATCACAAGATAAGAGCTCCCCCGCAATATTTCTACAAACAAATCCAATTATGTGTGTTTTTACCAGGAAAACCACACTCATGAATTGCACTAATTTCACACTTGAAAACTAGTTGTTCATTTTAAGAAGCACTGAGTTCTTCAAAAGCTGTAACAATTCTGGCATTTCTTCTACATAGCTATTAAGCCACTATCTAGTTAACTACTAGATAACTAGATACTAGGGCCATTGTACTGTCTATTCTCCTTTATGGGTCTGAAACATGGGTCACCTATCGCCACCACTTACGACTCCTTGAACGCTTCCATCAGCGCTGTCTGCGCACAATCCTAAATATACACTGGACTGACTATGTGACAAATGTTGCTGTCCTTAAGCAAGCAGGGATCACCAGCATTGAGGCCATGATATTGAGAACACAGCTGCGCTGGGCAGGGCATGTGTCTAGGATGGAGGACCATCGCCTCCCCAAAATAGTACTCTATGGTGAACTCACCATGGGTCAGCGTAAGAGGGGCGCTCCAAAAAAGCGATACAAGGAGTCCCTGAAAGAACATCTCAGGCTCGGCCAAATTGATCACCAACAATGGTCCGCCCTGGCCTCACATCGGGAGGCATGGAGACGCACTATCAATGCGGGATGAATCCTTCCTGAATCTTCGTTTGCGAAGAAAAGCCAGAGAGAGAGAGAGAGAGAGAGAGAGAGAGAGAGAGAGAGAGTGAAGTTAACTACAGTAGCACCCCCGTATCAACTGATTCGCCATCCGCTGATTCAATTATCTGCGGTTGGCAACAGGGGGTGGTGGTGGATGGGGGGAGGAAGGAGGAGAGATCTCATCTCCCTTCTCCCACCGGGATGACTCCTATGGCAGCAATGGCAATGGGGGAGGGCTGAAGGGACGGGAAAAGAATTCTCGCCTCCCCTCTCCCTTCGCCCCCTAGGATGGCTCCCGTGGTAACAATGGCAACAGGGGGCATTCACTATTATCCATCGATTTCATCATCCACAGGGCCCCCTGGAACCAATCCCCAGTGGATACGGGGGTCCTACTGTAATACTACCTCAGAAAAAATAAAATGTTCTCAACCAAAATAAGGAAGTATATAATTCTTTCTATATGTGACATGTCCTTTGGTTTGTTTTGGGACACAGCATTAGTTATTAGTTATGAACTTCACTTAAATTTAAATCAGATAGTTTAAATCTAGGACAGAATTTCACAAGACTCTCAGAGAGAGTGCACATAAGTAAGAATGTTTTTGATATAAAACACATATTACTTGAGACACTTAAAAAGATTTCATCATTGCTTATTTTGATGCTCTTCTTGTTAGACAAGCAAAGCCAGATGACTGCATGCACCTACTAACTTTAAAATTAATTGCACAAAAAAGGTGGCGGCTACTAAGATGATCTCAATTTTGACAAATCCTTGTGCAATGCTATTGAAAGACAAGGTCCTAGATAGTCAAGCTTTTGCAGATCATATAGGTTGAGACACACAAGCTGACCAAGTAGTTTTTCTATACAGCTACAAGAAAGATAGATTTATAATAACATCTAATTCAATCAAATTTTTTAATGCACAGAAGATGACATAACTATTAACTGTGACAATCTTTTCTTAATCCGTACTGCAAGTCACCACGTTGCAAGTTCGATTCCAGCGGGCTCCAAGGTTCACTCAGCCTTCCATCCTTTTGTAGGTCAGTAAATTGAGTACCCAGCTTGTGGGGGCAATTAGCTAACACACATTGGAAACTGTTTAATGCAGTGTAGATGTGTAAATAGCTATTGCTTAAAACAATTTGTAATCCGCTCTGATAGCCTTGTGGCTGAAGAACGGGGTATAAATCACGAAATAAAATAAATAAATAAATAAGAAGGCTGTATGTTCTTAACTTGACATTCACATATCAACATGCAGCAGTATGAATATCCAAACTTTCAAAACTGGCACCTTTTTTCACTAATGTGCAGACAGACACACAAGGAGCAAGGCAACCACAAGTACAGTACAACCCCCCATATTCGCAGGACCTATGGATTCACTTACGCATTTCTGAAAAAATGCAGTCTCTCTAGGCATCATCTAGGTCCTCCAGTACAATTCTATAGTACGTTTCCACCGGAAGCTGACCACAGAGTCGTACTGGAGGACCTTAAAGATGCCTAGAGAGGTGTTTTCTTTAGAAAATTCAAGGTCCTCCAGTGTGACTCTATGGTATGCTTGGGCTGGTAGTAACTCATTTTAATACTGTTCACTATACTCTGCAATTTCTAGTATCTATGGTAAATCCGGGAATGTATCCATTGCAGACATGGGGGTCATACTGTATTGTTACTGGCAAAAAAGAAAAAAAAATCCACAAAGCAGCATCTCATATGAAATCTAGACTACAAGAATCACCTTTTACTATACTTCTAAAAAAGCATGTATATTAGCAGTCTATCCCCAGGAGTTGCCAAACTGCTGACAAGTTTAAGCTTCCTTTGACTTGACTCTTAGGGCACACTACAGTTCCTGTACTTCAAACAGACAGAGCAGATTCAAATTTTATAGTTTAAGAGACAAAAAAGTTGGATACAACCTCTGAACTCTGCCATTTGGTCACTGTTGATCAATTTTCTGATTTACAGTTAAATATGTAATTGTAAAGTATGAATTATACTAGTCAGTCAATTTTGGTATGTGCCTAGGGATTTGAAATGAAATGGTGAACTAATGCACACCATACTTTCCTAACTGCTGCTATGGTTATTGGAAAGATCTCTTTTTTACACACATGGATGGATTGAAAGAGCAAAAATAAAATGGTTTTAACACAGTGAAAGAATGGGTAGCAGCAGAAAAATAAATTGTCCACCCTTTGTTTAAGAAAGGTGTACTTTGCAGTTCAAGCTCAAGTCTCGGCAACTGAAAGTTCCTTCCCTAACAGGCAGTTACATTTTTGAAAGGAAATTTTGAGAAAAAAATAGGCCAATAAGATATGTAAAGGGAATACTTCAAAATAAGTGATTATGACAGGAAAAGAATATTTTTTTGCCTACAGCATCCAGTATTCCCAGGCGACCTCCCATCCAAGTACTAACCAGGCCTGACCCTGCTTAGCTTCTGAGATCAGATGAGATCGGGTGTGTTCAGGGTGGTATGGCCATAGGCATGACAGGAAAACAATTTATTTAAAACATATTCATCTCTCTTGAAGTGCATGTGGATCCACCTAAGTGCTGAGCATCACAAAGGAGATAAAAGAAGAAGAGAGAAATGCAGATAAAAGAGATGTGTAGGAGAATAAATTGTTTTTAAAGCTACATGTATTTAGACTTAGTTACAATTTGTTAAGATATTGTGCCAAAGTGGTAAGGTAGTGGAGAAACCTGACACTTGGATAACACATACTACATAAGTCAATCCAACACTCTCAATTGATCTTCAAGTCTGTGATGAGACAAGATAACAGAAGATGACCAATCCAAGCTTCTTGTTATTAACAGCCCCCACTATAGATCCATAAAGACTTCTAAGCCAGGCTAAAATAAAATAGTTATGGTTGCAAGACTACTATTCACTATTTTTATTACTTTGGTAATAGATATATTTCCTTCAATTTACCTTCACAAGAGGATTACATGTACTAGGTAAGTGATTAAAGAACAGACGTTCAAAACTTACAAATTTTTACCAGACAATAAGTGAAGAGTTAATAAGATACAACATTTGCATATTTGCTTCAGGTAAAATTCACAGTTAACACAGTATGTTGCATAGATGTTAAATGGTTTCTGCTTGATGTTACCGCCTGTATACACTTGTTAAAGTGATGTTTTAACAAAAACACCAGATACCTCTGTACAAAAATAGACACACATACAGTTGAAAGATGTCTTTAAACAAAGAATCATTTCCCTGAAGAACAAGGATTTTAAGAGCCAGACTAGCAAAGTACAGTTTGCAGTGTATTTATGCATTTCCCTCTGAATATTCTACTGCAAGCGTAAACTAAATTCACCTGAGCTTTGAATCTACATCAATGGTGCCTTGTGTGAGGCTTCTGCCCCTTATGACACCACTTTTCCCATCAGATGTAAGATTCTACCTAAATCTCTACTGCCACTACAGACACAGTGACTGAACCCAATCCTTATGTTTATACTGTTCCCAGAGGCCAAAACTGTATATACAAAAAACAATACAACCGAAGTTGAACAAATCAAAACAGATCAATAATTTAATACATTTAAAGCAAATATTTTACTCTCACGCACACTTTTATCTTAAAATTACTCATAGACTCATAGAGCTGGAAGAGACCACAAGGACCATCCAGTCCAACCCCCTGCCCTGCAGGAATAAACAATCAAAGCATTCCCAAAAGATGGCCATCCAGCCATCTTTTTTATTAACTCACCAAATTACTAACTCAGAATCTTAAACCCCAGTCATTAATTCCTAAACCTGACTGACATAACCTCAATTCTCACTCATTCATCCCTACACCTCTCCCTCCAGACTCCCAACCTGCCAGACCAATTGTCATTCATTCACTAGTCTTATTCAAATCCCTTCAAACACTAATCACCTCTCACTCTCGACATTCCATTCACTTACCCCTCCCCACCAGCTCCTTACCTGATTACTTTTATTATTCAATACATACAAAAATCAAATTACCTTAGTATATAAAACATTTTCCACCAAAAATTCATGACAACATACTGCCACAGATGAACCTGAATTCTGATACCTACATTCATAAACAGGTACTCTAATTGCTACTGAGATATATGGAAACCAATTTGGGCAAGTTGAAGTTAAGAGAACACAACAGATTTTTCTAAGGCCCCTGAAGTCATGACCAGACATAACAGAACAGACTATCAAAATTAGGCCCTAGCATGATTTGAAACTAAACCACATAACTTGCTATTTGCTGTCACATTGACTTCGACTTATGGCCCTCTGAATAAAAGCTCTCCAAGGCCACCAACTGCCATGCTCAAGTTTTGCAAACTTCAGACACATTCATTTGTCTTTTTAACAGTCCGTGGTATCCCTAAAACTCTTTTCTACCACTGCATTTCAAATGTGTTGATTTTTTATATGATTTCACACTTGAGGATCTTATCTAGTTTCTTCATGGCTTCCTTTCCAAGTCTGTCTTTCTGATTTCTGGACCAATGTTGCCATTGTAACAGAGTGTCCCAACATGCCCTGAGCCCCAACTGCAAACACCATAATCCTTCATTTTGGTTCACAACCTTGAGTCACTGTGAACAGCTAATTTGACCTTAAGGCCCATCCAAGAGCAAATGCACTCTGTGACCAAGGGCCCATCTAAACGGTGAAAATACCCCTCATGGAATTTGCTGGGAATCCTACCAGTCTAAACAGGATCCTGTGCCAATCCACACTATTCAGAAGGAGGGGGGCCCAAAACAGCAAAAACAATGGGGTAAAAGCCTTTGCAGATTTCTCCATACCCTTTTACAAACTGTGAGGGTGGTGCACATTTTTGCTCTTTTGGACTATTGAACAAAGCTGGTTGGTCAGGTGGGACCGAGTGCAGGGCTTGCTAGGAAGGCAAGCGCCCACTGCTGCCATGTTGGATTTTTACGTTAGGGATCGCTCGCTAAAGTGATTAAAAAAAAAAGGATCAATATTTTCTGTTTTGCTTTGGAGGATCGCTCTATCGCACCAGTGCACCTTGGAATGATTAAAAAAAAACCAAAAAACCAGCAGCAGTGAAGAACTAATGCAAGTAAATAACTCGCGGCCACTATCAGGAATGATATGGGGGCTTCCGAGGCAAGAATTTATATTTATTTATTTATACCCTGCTCTTCAGCCATAAGGCTATCAGAGTGGCTTACAAATTGTTTAAAGCAATAGTACTTTACACATCTATACTGCATTAAGCAGTTTCCAATGTGTGTTAGCTAATTGCCCCCACAAGCTGGGTACTCATTTTACCGACCTACAAAAGGATGGAAGGCTGAGTGAACCTTGGAGACCTCTGGAATCGAACTTGCAATGTAGTGACTTGCAGTACTGGCATTTAACCACTGCGCCACCAGGGCTCATTTGGTCTGGTTGCTGCTTCTGCGAGATGCCAATACTACAAGACATTTGGGATTTCTTTCCCTTGTGTAGATGGGCCCCTAGTTATAAATCCTATGACATAGTCAGAGTCAAGCTAAGGGCATGGACCATGCTTAGGAAGGGCCCCCATTAAAATTCTTCTATAAATTCACACCTGGACGAATTTCCTGAATCCTTTCTGAAATGGAAAACCTGTCAGGATACTATCCCTTTAAGTGTAAAAGGAAGGACAGACAAAATGACTGCCTGTGTATCCAAGTCCTTCAGCTTTCTACCCAGAGCCTCATAATCCCTTTTGCCATTCTGAAGGCTATGTCTTGCAGTATCATTGGTTCTCATGTGGACCAATTGGAAGGGAAAACAGTCAGTAGACTTCACAAGTTTTGTCAGCCTCTCTGGTTACATCACAGATTTTTGCCCCTGGGAGACAGCACACCTCTTGAGACATCTTATCAGGCCTGCAAACTACTGATTCTGAACTCCTCAGCAAAGAGTCTCCTACCACCACCACATGCCTCCTCCAAGGATTGACAGAAGCCAATCTGTGTGCTGAATCGTCCAAGGTATCATGCATATTCTCTGAGTCCTGGCTCTGCTGCCCTCCTTCCTGTTCCTTGTCATCACTGACAAGGGAGAGAGCTTCAAACCAATTCCGTAGTGCCAAACTCATAGAATGGCCACTGCTCCTTCTACTTCTGTGAGTCACATTATTCCAAACACCAATCTCCTGTGTATCAGAACTAACCTCCTCCACAGAGAGATCCCCTGCATGTTCCTGAACCAAGACCGTCTTTTCTGTTCTGTCTAAGAAAACCTCCTGCTCCCTAATATGCTATATAATGGCTAATCAGGCCTCAAGTTGCTGGATCATCTCTTCCAACAACACAACCAACTTGTACTTGCTGCAGGTGTAGCTTTGCACATCCATGGGCAAGAACACAAACATATCACAGCTGTTGCAGGTGACTGCAGTAGTTCCTGCACTGTCCATATCAAATACTCTGAAGTAGGCGCTAGAACAGACGTTTGGCCTTCCCCTCAAACTCTCTGCTAAACACCCCTGTATGCCTCACTCCTGTATGCCTTGCTTCAGGGACTGCGGCTGCAGCTTCAGGGAGTGGGGCTGCAGCAGGACTAGTGGCTGCTAGCTCCTTCCTCTGTCTCTCACCCACTTCCTCTCAACAGAAGTCCCGCCTTCCTGAGACCAGGTGCTCAGATAGCTCTCATAACCAACATGGTACAAACAACACTCAGCAGCTCATCAAACAAATGCTAATAAGTCTGCCCAGGCAAGCCTATACTCAGCTCACACAAACAGCCTTGACCCAAGCATACCAGGGTTTGTTGGGCATACCAGGGTTAGCCCAACAAACTCTCCCAAGAACTCTCTGGGGCTGGAGAAGTATAATTCAACAGCCACAAGCTCACCTAATGCCGTCTCTTCCACACACCCACGCCAAACACCCCTGTTGGCCTCTCTCCTATTCATCTTACTCTTGTAGAGAAGAGAAAACAGTATGGTGTAGTGGTTTGAGTGTTTAGCAGGGTTCCTGGAAACCAGGTTTGGAATCCCTGCTCAACTATGGAAACCCACTGGGTGACCTTTGACAAGTCACATGTTCTTAGCCCCTGAGGAAGGCATGGCAAACCCCCTCTAAACAAACCATGCAAGAAAACACCATGATAGGGGTTGTCATATGTCAGAAATGACTTGAAGACACACAACAAGGCAAACTTAAATCTTAAAGGAAACCATGCCTTATGAGGAAAGACTTAGGGAGCTGGGTATGTTTAGCCTGGAAAAAAGACAGTTAAGGGATGATATGATAGCCCTGTTTAAGTATTTGAAGGGGTGTCACATTGAAGATTGAGAAAGCTTGTTTTCTGCTGCTCCAGAGACTAGAACACGGAGCAATGGATGCAAGCTCCAGGAACAGAGATTCCACCTCAATATTAGGAGGAACTTTTTGACAGTCAGAGCTGTTCGGCAGTGGAACACACACTCCCTCGGAGCATGGTGGGGTCTCCTTCCTTGCAGGTCATTATACAGAGACTGGATGGCCATCTGTCAGGGATGCTTTGATTGTGTATTCCTGCATGGCAGGGGGTAGGACTGGATGGCCCTTGTGGTCTCTTCCAACTCTACAATTCTATGATTCTATGTCACCCCATCTAGCATAGGCTGAATCCCTATCCCCTGATTTGCCTTCCAAGTGATCAGAAACATTTCTGTCTTCTCTGGATTAAACTCCAATTTGTTTGATGTCATCCAGTCCATTCTTGATAACAAGGGTTAAGAACCAGAACAGCTTCCTTTTCATTTTGTTGTTGAGACAGAAACAAATAGTCAAGTCAATTACAGTGTTGTTTCAGATAGGTTATTTTCTTTTTAAAAAATTATTATTGTTTTTATACATTCATTTACACATCAATTATTACATTCCAACCAGTAAGCAAAATCATACATTTATTAACTCATATAGAGTAGCCTATACTTTTGCTTCCTACTCAACAGCGTTTGAATCAGGTTTATACATAGTATGTGACTTTCCTTTTCTGAAACTTTAATACGTTACTATACCGGTAATGTGTTAATGCAGTCCATGATCTTATTGATCCCACTAGTCAAACTTTACAAGATTATATTTCACTTCTCAATAATTAAACTTAATCTTATATGGGCTGCATTATTTAACAGAAAGGTTAAACAGTAGTGTCTGTGTCTTATGTAACCATTCCCATATCTTAATCGCTCTTTATCTTTGATCTTCGAATCTTTAAGCCATATTGCCATATATCCCTGCCATTCCCTATCCCAATGACCAATTACAATTTTCCAATAATCTCTAAAGGCCTCTATCATACAGTGTTTAACCCAGCAAGTAAGTTGTTCCATTTGAACTGTTTCATACAATTTCATTATCCATTCTTCATGATTTGGAAGTGTCTTTTGCCTCCAATATCTAGCATAAACGATTCTAGCCGTGGTGGTCATGTAAAGCATAATACAGTATTCTTAAATTCCTGTGGAAATTCTATATGTTTAATAAGTAAAGTTCTGGTTTAAGTTTAAATCTTTTTAAAATATATTTCTTATCTCGTTATGGATTTTAATCCAAAATTCTTTTGCCACTTTTGTCCACCACATATGAAAAAATGTACCATTCAAATCTCCACATTTCCAACAATTGCTTTTTACCTCCTTATACATTTTTGCTAATCTCACAGGGGTCAAATACCAATGAAACTGCATTTTATAACAATTCTCTCTTAATTCATTATTTATTGTAAATTTTATGTTTTTCTTCCACAGGGCCTCCCAATCGTCTAATAAAATGTTATCTCCAATGTTTCGGGACCATTTCAACATATAATCTTTGACTGTTTCTGATTCTAAATTTAATTTTAATACTAATTTATATAGCCTTGATATTTTAAGCTCTTTCCCTTCCATAATTATAATATCTAATTCAGTTTTTAAATTTTTAATTCCCATCGTTTTCTTGTCCACGTTATACCTTTCAAAAAGTTGTCTGTATTGGAACCAACTGCATTTCGTTTGTTCTTGTTCTAATTCTTCCCTTGTCTTAAGTCTGCTTTATCAAATACTAATAAATCTTTATAGGACCACCACTTTCCTAAGTATATCATCTCCGTGCATCTAAAAGTTTCCTGGGGAGATACCCAGAGTGGCAGCTTAAAATAGATTTTATTTTTAATCTCTTTCCATGCCTTTAATAAAGAGGCCTTAGTAAAGATTTCCTAATGAAATGATGATTGAAGCACTTATCCATGTTTTCCTTCCCGTACCACAAGTAACCATAAAAGCCAAATCTCATGTCTGTGCCTTCTAAATTTAAGAGCGTATTATCCTCCAAAGATATCCAATCATATAACCAAGCAAAAGCACATGATTGGTGATATAACTTCACGTTTGGTAGGCCCAGACCCCCTGATCTTTTTCTTCTTGTAAGGTTTGCCATTTTATTCTGGGTTTCTTCTTTTGCCATATGAATGATGATACATCTTTATCCCATATTTTTAAAAGCGTGTCATTAAATAAAATGGGTAAACTTTGAAAAAGGTATAGCATCTTTGGTAATATCGACATCTTAATTACCACTATTCTTCCCAAAAGGGATAGATTCAGGTGGTTCCATTTCTCTAAATCATTCTTAATCTCAGTCCATTTCTTTTTGTAGTTGTTATCAGCCAAGTCCATATTATTTTTTGTTATGTTTATTTCTAAATATCTGATCTTCTTCTCAACCCTGTAGCCTGATATTTCCTTAAGTTTATCCTCCTCTTTTCTATCTATTTTTTTTGTTAATACCATTGTCTTTTCCTTGTTAATATTGATACCTGTGAGCATACCAAATTCTTCCAGTGTTTTCTGTAAGGTTCGGATTGATTTTAAAGGGTCCTCTAAACAAATTGCTAAGTCATCTGCATATGCACAAATTTTATATGTTTGATTTTTAATTCTGACTCCTTGAATGTCCTCTTCTAACCTTATCTTCTTACAGAGGACTTCCAAAACTATTATAAAAAGTAGGGGGGAGAGAGGACAACCTCGCCTCACCCCTTTCTCCAGAACTATTATATTAGTTTTTTGACCATTAACTATAATTTGTGCAGTCTGATTCTTGTATATAGCCCTAATCCCATTTTCTTTAGATACCTCAGCAAACAAGGAGGTAAATGATCAACTGAACTTTCAGCATGGCAAGGTCATGTTTTTTTATTATGGTTCTCATGAATCCAGTATCTCTTGCTGAACAATCTCCTTTTTAAAATTATTGTAAACTGCTTTGGGTCCCAATGCCATGAGAAATGCAGGGTATAAATTAAAGAAATAAAATACAAGCTTGAAGACTACAGTTGTATAGTGTAGTGACTTGCAGCAGGAAAATATTCACTGCTCCTTAAGACAGTCCAATAGCAACATAATTCAGACATCCCTTAAAAATGACATTGAAAAACGGCATTCTGGCAGTACCCAAAACTGCAGCACTTTTTCTGCTAGTCTAATGGTGTGGATGGAAAGGAGTCCCAGGTACTAGGATTCCGTGATAAAACATGATGCATAAGGCAATCTATTATGTGCAATTTCTTTCCTGCTAGAAGTTTTCTAACCTTATTTGCCAGACTTAAATGAATAAATGGACCTCAGTTAAGCAGTTTCTTTGGGTGATGCGGTAGGGCAAGTTATCCTCTCAGGACACATACTGACAGTTTGTTCAGGAGTAAAGCCAAATGAAGCACAGATCAGCCACAGTCTAAATTGCAGAAATCAATGCTGCTAACAGAGAAGACATTTGAAAGGTGTCACTAATTTACTACTCAAAGCAACATTTTCCACCTTCTCAAAGAGAACTCCTTGAAGGATGTTTCTGGAAGCCTTTCACACACACATGCAAACACACACATAGTCAAATCAATTACATAGTTGCTTCACATAGCCTCATCCTTCAATACAGCTGCAAATGGGAGGAAAAAACAAACAACTCATCTCCCTTTTATAAGGGACACTGTCTAAGTGAAATAATAAGGGATTCATGATGATCTTTGTGAAACATGCAACTGCAGACAGGTTTAATATGAAGATTTTTAAGTGAACAAGACCAAAGAATTGCAGTATACCTATTAAGATTAGTGTCCTTCTACTGTTAGTCTGAAAAGACAGTGGCTTTTCAGACTCTAGATGAGAGATCCTTCCTGGTTTGGTTACCAGATAGCCCATCAACTGGAAAGACTGAACACAGAAATTGTTCTAACAGCATGGGCAATTTTCAGATTTTGGTGGTTTGGGGAAATATCTACAGATCTGATACTGGTGTCTAAGCATTCAAGATGTTTATCTCTCTGCAGGGTCTTGTACACACATAGAGTCTGCACTCCAAAGATGAACTACGAGCCCCATGTTGAGTACCAACAGCAGTTTTTTCTCAGAAAAGCATAGCCAAAGTTGTTCATAAGCCTTTCTTACAAGCCTGAACAATATCAGTTTCTGAGTTTGGTTTTCAGAGGTATAACATGCATGTATTAGTGATTTTACAGGTTGAGTATCCCTTATCTAAAATGCTTGGACCAGAGTGTTTTGGATTTTGGAATATTTGCATATACATAATGAGATATCTTGCAAATGGGACCCAAGTCGAAACATGACATTCATTTAAGTTTCATATACACCATATACATACACATAATCTGAAGGTAATTTTTTTATACAATATTTTTAATAGTTTAATTTTGATTTTAATATTTTGGATTTTGGGTTAGGGATGCTCAACCTGTATTTGCTTTTACAAGAGGGAACTGGTCACAATGGAACACGTGGAATACAATGATGAGATTTTGCTAAAGACAGTAAAGACAGTAAAATGCACAAACAGATAAATCAAATGCTATTAAAGATATCATAGATTTACCTAAAATGGTATATTTGAGTTTCTCAATTAATGTCAGATACAGATGTGCATCGTACAAAGAAGATGGCCTAGAGTCAGTTCAGTTTCCACACTGAAATTTCCATATGTATTACAGTACTTAAGGTTGAAACCTATTGCTTAGTTCCAGCTAGACTAAACTGACTGATTCAGTTGCTGAATGGAGAGTCAACATATGGTAAATCTCATTGGTTCAGTTGGTCAACTTGAGTTAGAACTAGCAACAGGACTTACAGTCAAACCCCTGTATCCATGGGGGTTCGGTTCCTGGAATTACAACGGATACCAGAAACCGTGAACCCTATTAAAATAATGGGCTTCCAGTAAAAGCATATCATAGAGTTGCCTTGGAGGACGTAGAAGATGTTTAGAGAGGATGCCTCTCTAGGCATTTTCTAGGATGACTCTATGGTTTGTGTCACTGTTTTATGCCCCATGGATAACTGAAACCGTGGGTGGGTGGGGGTCCGAATGTATGTGTAAGTACAGTAATACAATTTGTCACAAAACATCACATATTCCTGTAAGTGGAAAGATATTCCCCATGTGTCTGAACAGAAAGGAGAGTTCAGAAAAATAAGGTAAGTATTTTAACATAGCACAGATCTTCATATTTAACTGGAATGGTTGGTTGTATTTTTGCATGCATATAAATACAAGAACAGCAAAAGTTTAAACAGCACAGAAGACTAGGCTGTCCTAGTGACCAATCATTAATGATTTGTTTCAATACCATCTACAGGACATGTTAAGAGTAGTGCCATTAAGATGTTGATAGTAGCTTAGCCTCACCTTGAGCTAGGAGAGGTTGTGCAAGAGAGGCCATGGACACGCTGTGTTTTGTTCTGCAACGAGGCAGCCGAAGATGCTGGCAAAGATGGTATAGCTCCTCCCTGAGGCCTGGAAATGGCAGAAAATGCCAGCTGCCACGGTAATGCTGACCCTGGGTACCCCCCTGAACCACCCACAGTGACAGTGTGCCAAGCAATCAAGACGATCCACTTGGAAAGCTGAGGCGGCAGCTCATTACCATTGAGGATTGTGGGGGGAGGTCCGGGGAAGCCGCATTACTCACCCCAGCGGTGGTGAGTGGAGATGTAGCCAGGCCTGATGCACCAGCTATCATCACTGATGTGGACGTGCCATGGTCTGCCCCTATCAAAGGGACCCCATCACACTCCTGTGCCACCTCTGCAAAGCTCAGGGAGCTTAACGTTGAGCCTTTGGGGAGACCCCATTGTTCCCTCTCCATGTGTTGGCTGGAAAGTGGCATGCACTCCACGGACCCAGCTTCCTCTTCAGGTGAGAGGTCGGTGCTATGGGGAGTCTGTTGACTCAGGCTGGCCATCCTCCCCAAAATGCAAAGTTCCCTCTAACCATATACTAGAGAAGCAAAAAAAACCACTGACCTACAGGTTTTGATCTTATGAGGCAGGGCACAACTGGGAAAGGTTGGGCTGGATCTCCTCCCTAGAGTGTATAGGTTATCTTTCTATTTGTCAATTTGCCCTGCCTGTCAATCCTGGAGGAGGAGCCAAACTGAGATCAAGGAGTCACTCCCAACACTGCTGGAAAATTGCACTATCTAATCAATGTTCTTTATTTCTCATATTTCTAAGGCAAGCCTACAAATTGGCTATCCCTAACAATTACAGATTTGTTGAAGTTCGCCAGATGAATTCCTGACCAGTCATGCATACGTTGTTTCATCAAAAGCCAAGACCTTCCCACTGGACTGAGCTTTATCTGCAAACATCAGAGGTTTTTCCCTGCCAGGCTGAAAAAAGAGCAGACTATGCTAGTGATTTTACCACAGTTTGGTACTGGCTCAGCAAGAGTTTGATTTGCGGTTTCCTCCCTCATTTCTCACATCATGTGCCAACAGTTCCTAATGGGGATGGACAGACTGTTCACAAACCTAGCTGCTATTTAAACCTTATATAGAGTATTTGAATCTCAAACCCCAAGACAGTCAAATACTCTGAAGCACAGCTGCAGGGATTTTTTTACAACACTGCTAGGGAACCACTTGCTTTCATGTATACCAAGTTGTCCATAGTATAAAACCAAGCATCCAAAATACAGAGGCTTCATATATCCATGGCTGTATGTATGTACGCTCAACTGAAACCAACAGTATTGCAGACATGAAGAAATAAATGGGGAAGGCTTCTTCCTACTGTTCTTCCATTTCTCTTCCTTTCCATGTAGAAAATTTTCAGCAAGAGCCTAATACATTAAATAGGAGAGCTTCTTGCTTATGAAAACAAAATGTGTTGTGATCATTATATCCAACAATAAATTTCTACTTTCTTAGCACAGACATGAAGTTTTGCCCCCTTTTTTTCCTTATTTTTTGGCACTACTCTCCTTTTGCACATGAATAGTAGGCAACAGATCACCTGTTCCTTGTCAGGACAATAGAGATAATCCCCTTCTTTTGCAAGCTGCAAAAAGCTATAAAAATGTATTAGCCATGTCTGGAATCATCCAACATCCTAAAATTGGATATATGCATTAAGCATGGAATAACTGGACTATCAGTATTCTGAAAAGTCAGAAAAATTCTACCAAAAGAAGATATCTTAGGTTGCTTTGCATGGCCACCTAATTAGCCCCTTTGACCATCTGTATGTATGTTCAAGATTATTATCGACACGCAAGCATTTGCTGTAAAACACTAGTCGGTTTTATCAAAGCCACAAACAAGACACAAAGGCAGTAGCTCTCATTTACTGTTCCCTAGCAACACATATTTCTACATACCTACAAAATGGTGCTACCATTAATCTGCATTCTTCCATGCGTATTATCTGGGGAAAGGAGCAGTCCAAATAGCATTTGTTATAAGTGTACACAAAAAAATGGGCTTTCAATTGTTGAATGGCTACTTAATGTTCAGGACCATTAATCTTTCCTGTCTTATGTACACCGCAGTTAAAAGCACACGGTAAAGTTATATGCATGGTAAGCAATGTGCAAACCCCTCCTGCCAAAAGCTGGAATTTCCAAGTTTTTAATATTATGTAATAAATATATTCTTCTACAATGCTTGCATTAAAAATGTGAAGAGAACACATTATCTTCTTAGTCAAACTGTATTTTTGAAAAATTTAATTATTCTTCTCTATCACAGCTGAAATCCATGGCATAAAACACAACATCTGAGCTCCTACATTTGGGTAAGATACTGTAAACGTCTGCATGCAGAGTCATGCATTAACTGTACTATGCAACTCTTGTGTTGCATGGTTACACTGAACAACTGAAAAAAATAACACATGTGCAACTGAATGTGTGTGCATATCATGCATAATGCACACACACATCCATCTATGCTTCCACAAACTTGAACTGAATGAGGCCACTCCACATCTGACAAATCGTGCAACCACTTGTGTTTAAATGACTAAATGTACATGAGCTACTTGGAATACTCACAGCTTAAGATTCTTATTAAGCAATGCTTATTACCCCAGGAGTGGGCAACTACTCTAGGTTCAGGGTTGCAGAAGATCTCCAGCAAGACCTGGAAGGGTCTCACCTCCTTCCATGTCCTGCATTTCATCCATCTGAAAATTTATGTAATTTTTTAAAAACTGTGAAAAATTCCCTATATTCTTTAGGAGTTGAGTAGGGCAGTTTTGAGAGTGTCCTGGCCATTTTCTCAGTGAATCTGTGCATTTCTCCACTAGGATTTCAGTATAAATGATATAACAACAGGCAGCAGGAGCAGGAAACAACTATGACAAGATGAATTGCCTAGAATCCTGAATCCTCCCCATTTGCCCCCCCCTCACCCCGCAAGATTTATAGGTCACCCCGGGAGGGAGATGCATA
Organism: Gambelia wislizenii; assembly: GCA_030847615.1. Taxonomy (NCBI): domain Eukaryota; kingdom Metazoa; phylum Chordata; class Lepidosauria; order Squamata; family Crotaphytidae; genus Gambelia; species Gambelia wislizenii. The sequence goes on from JAUMIR010000012.1 coordinate 6,796,090, forward strand.
GCCCTGAAGAAACATTCTGCAAAGGATTACAAGATAATTCTGGCAACAATATGGGAAAGTAAGCACTACCATTCAAAATACCAGCCACTGTCTGCTTATCAGGTCATTCTGTAGTTTGGGTTAATACAGAAGAAGTCCAAGAAACTAGGACTTGCGTATGATAGCTGTTGAAAGCAATATACGAATAAACAGACAGAAAAATATGGGTGCCAGAGACAGTTGCATGCTGATTACAAAAGAATTCTTATTCTGCAGCTCCCCCATCCAAAACGACAGAAACCTGACAATGTAGCTAAAAGACACAATGAAGCTTTTGTCACACAAAGACTTGCTTGCATAAAAGAGACAGTGGGACTTACCAAGGGACACATAGATGGGAGGAAGCTGGCTAGTGTGCTTCAAGGGAGAAAGAAGGAAAATACTACTATTACAGAATCCACCCACACAGTACACAAAGATCCAAGATCCCACACAAGGATTCACAGCCAGAGCTTTGATATATCAGGCGCAAAGTAGAATGAACAAACACTAGTAAACTATGGTCAATGATCATAAGCTTAATGCTACCAACAAAAATAAAATCACACTGCATTTTAAATAACCTGTATGCTGCAATTCTTGGCTTTAGATAGCAAATCTAAGCATATCAGTCAGATCCATAACTCTGGAGGGTTTTTTTAACCCAATTTTGGCTGACTGTGTAACAAAAAACTGGGCTGCACAGTGTATTTTTGTCAGTTTTTAAACAAAAAATATGCATTTTTGTATTGTTTTTACACAAAATGTCCTAATTTGGTTGATTGTATAACAAAAAATTTCTCTCTATAAAATACATAAGGAAACCAATAGAGTAACTTGATCCACATTTGACCAAATTCATGGTCATGCTATACGATGCCACAGAATTATGCTGAGAGGAGGCTGGAGTTGAAAATCAACAGTGCTAGGAATAGTTTGAACTAATCTCATATAATGAAGTTGTGTTCTACCATGTAGAACCACCAATACAGCTACAGTGAAGATTTAGCTGGGATCCAACCTTGCCATCTCTTTCCCTGGCAGCATTAGTCACATTTCTACTTTAATTTTCAAAGTAGTGCATTAAATGGCTAAATGAGGACAATAAAGCAGTTAAAGAAACCAGAGTCTGTTGTATTCTGAACTTCTACATGAAAAATCTCCAGCTTCCAAATTCAGTAATGAGGAATTGGAGAATTCCTTAATTTTGAAAAAGTTATATCAGGAACACCAAATAGGATAAAGGCTAGAATACAAAAGAAAAGGTAAATTTTATTTATTTATTTATTTTTAATTTCTGTCTAGTTTTAAGGTTGCAATACTATTATTCTTTCATTACAAGGGCCCAGTCCAGAGAACCAGGCAGGAAAATACATACACATGTCGCAGACTTTAAATAAAGAAAAACATTTAATGCTGAGCAGAAAATTATCCAGTTAGATGGCTTAAACACTTGTACAACAATTATCAAATTTTAATATGGTGCACCTTCAATTTTAATGGATATTAAAGAAACTAATTATAAAAATGAAAATAAAATCATGCCATCAAAGTTGTGTCAAACAGAAATCCGATAAAGCACAAAACTTTAGGAAGCTGATAAAGCACCAAACAAATTAACCTGTAAGGAAGACTTGTATCTCATATCTCAAATTGCTTACCATAATCTTACTGAATATACAGGTTTTAAATTTTTTCTCATGTCACTGCCCACTACTATACTTAGATTTACAGCACTTCCACAGCTTGCTTAGATGGTTAGAGTATAATTTTCCAAGATTGCTCTTATACTGAAGTATTCTGATCCTTGTGCAGAACCTTGCTCTTTCTTTCAGCGCACCATTTAGCATACTCACCAGCTGATATTCACTTCTACGACTAAAAGCCTCCTTGATTCCAGAATCCTTCCATAGGCCAGTCAAGGCAGGTACATACAGCTGGAACAGAGAGGGTTCAATGGGCATCCCAGCTTTATTTTCAAAGGCCATCAGAAACATCCCATGCTTCTCATTTTCTGTGTACTGCCAAGGAATGCCTAGTTTGTCCCGTGCATCAACTAGAACCCTGCAGCCCTAAAAAAGCAGAAAAAGCATGTTTAGTGACGTTCAAATAATTATATAAAATTTGTGGTTATTTAATACTTAAATATCTAAAGAATATTTAACCACAGTCATGTCAAGAAACCTCTGTGCAAGTAGTGGTCTGACTGCCAAGACAAATCGTCTAATGCCCTGTGTCTTTCTCTTCTCCCCACCACCAAAATCCTCTTCCTTTCTCATATGCCTAGATGTTCTATGTTCTCATATTGGCCACTTTAAAACAACTGATATCTCTGAAGTGGAAGAATTCTGTACACCAGTGGTTCCCAAACTTATTTGGCCTACTGCCCCCTTTCCAGAAAAAATATTACTCAGTGCCCCCTGGAAATTATTTTTTAAAAAAATTTAATAGCAATTACACAGAAGGATATATGTATTAATGTTTCTACCTTTTTCATAAAATATAGTAAAGAAAGGTGTAAATTAGAAACATTGAAGTTTGAAATTATGAAACTACTTATTGAACTCAGAATAAAAAGGTCATACAAAAAAAGTTAAAACATTCAAAAAAAATTATTTTATTTATTTATTTACACCCCACTCTTCAGCCTCAAGGCTATCAGAGCGGCTTACAAATTGTTTTAAGCAATAGCTATTTACACATCTACACTGCGTTAAGCAGTTTCCAATGTGTGTTAGCTAATTGCTCCCACAAGGGGGGACTCATTTTACCGACCTACGAAAGGATGGAAGGCTGAGTGAACCTTGGAGCCCGCTGGAATTGAACTTGCAACGTGGTGACTTGCAGTACTGGCATTTAACCACTGCACCACTATGAGAAGGATGAACCTGGTATGTTGCTACCAAGTTAGTAATCCTCGGCTCTGTTTTCATCAGCAGTAATCTTAAATCACCACGGTTGACTATTTGCAATTGGTTTATTTTTTTGTTGTTGTTGTTAATAAAATTGGTTACTGCACTGAATCCACGTTCCACTAAATATGATGAAGGAAATGCAATTAAGAACTTTTGAATTACAGCCCATATTTCAGGATAAGCAGTAGGGATCTCCTTTTGCAGCCAGAATTGTTGGTAGCCACTTTTGAATTTAAATTTCAATTCATTATTTGTAGTTACTTCCATCAGTTCTTCTTGTAACTGTGGAGATTGTTCTGTGTTTACACTTGAAAAAAGATCCAAAATCCAATCAGGTATGTTCATTTTCAAAATATCAAATCGTTGATCAAAATCTGAATGGAGAGCATCCAAGTGCTTACAATAAGAAAGTATGTCTTCATCTTTTTTTTCCTGCTCCTGATAAATTTGGGAACTGGCTGAATTCCTCTCCTCCAAAATTTCGTTTGTACAGAAGAAGTTTTGTCACAAATGCAGAAATAACAGATTTTGTTTTTATTAAATTCAGTTCATCACCTTGAAGCTGAAGATTGCTTTCATTAAATTTTTGAAACAAGTCGGTCAAGTAAGCAATGTCACTTTTGGATTGAATTAAATTGGATCATAAAGCATCATTTTTATCTTTCAAGAACTCCAGCACCAAGTTAAACAGCTTATCTCTGGCTTTTCTTCGCAAACGAAGATTCAAGAAGGACTCATCCCGCGCTTTCTGCAAGCGCGCTGATGACTAAAAAGGCCAATCCAAGATAAACAAGTCCGGTTGCAGAAAGCACAGCAGAAGGTCTCCTTGGGTGATGTTTTTGGGTTGTGATCCTTTCTGCGTTGTTGTTTCTCTTCAAGACTTGTTCGGTGTGAGTTCTCAAATAAGGCTGCAGCATTGTGGATAGTGCGTCTCCATGCCTCCCGATGTGAGGCCAGGACGGACCACTTGGTGGCGATCAATTTGGCCGAGCTTGAGATGTTGTTTCAGGGAGTCTTTGTATCGCTTTTTTGGAGCGCCCCTCTTACGCTGACCCGTGGCGAGTTCACCGTAGAGTAGTATTTTTGGGAGGCGATGGTCCTCCATCCGAGAAACGTGCCCTGCCCAGCGCAACTGCGTTCTCAATATCATGGCATCAATACTGGTGATCCCTGCTTGCTCAAGGACAGCAAGATTCGTCACATAGTCAGTCCAGTGTATATTTAGGATTGTGCGTAGACAGCGCTGATGAAAGCGCTTGAGGAGTCGTAGGTGGTGGCGACAGGTGACCCATGTTTCAGATCCATAAAGGAGGATAGACAGTACAATGGCTCTATACACACTGATTTCTGTGCTTTGCCTCAGATGTTTATTGCTCCAGACTCTTTTGTGAAGTCTTCCAAATGCACTATATGCCTTTGCTAATCTGTGATAGATCTCTTTGTCAATCTTGGAATCTGAGGAGATGATGCTTCCCAGGTAGGTGAACTGCTGAACGGACTTGAGGACAGATTTATACATTTATAAACAGCTTATAAAACTTATCTAAACAGGCACCCTTTGACAACCAATGAACTTCTGTATGAAGCAGCAAACGATTAAATTCTCCATTGTTTTCAAACCAAAGCTGTTTAAATTATCTGTCATTCAATTATTTGCTTCTGATTATGTTGATTGCTTTAATTACATATTGTAATGAATTATGTAGGCGTGCACTTAAATTTTTGGCAACTAGATGTTGACAATGGATGATACAGTGTACTGTGAATGTATTTGGCACCTCCTTTTTTAAAGATGCAAGAAAACCCCTGTAGCGCCCTACCATCACTGGAGCACTATCTATGGCTACTGATAAGATATTACTCAGAGGTATTTCTTTTTCTTTAAAAAACTCATCCAATGCATGAAATATCGATTCTCCTTTAGTATCAGTTTGCAAATATTTAGCAAATAATAATTCTTGGCAAATTCGTTCTTCCTTTGTGAACTGCACATATGCTAAAAGTAAAGCTTCATTTCCTAACAAAGTTGACTCATCAAGTTGAATAGAAAACCGAGATGTTTTTAAATAGCCACACAATGAATCTTCAACATCTTGAGCCATTTCATCAATTCTTCTTTGCACTGTATTATTGCTGAACGAAATTTTCTTGATAATATCAGATGCTGGCTTGTGTAGCACAGTACATATTACTTCACTTATAGCCGGTATAATTAGTTCTTCACCAATAGTATGAGGTTTTCCCGATTTGGCAATCATTAATGAAATATTGTAAGAAGCAAGTAAGCCATCGCCATCTTGTGTGGTTGAAAAGAGTTTTGCCAATGTTAGTTGTTTGATCAATTTTTCTTTTAGTGTTTGAAAATAAGATAAATCCTTATCTTTTTTATCACCATGAATTTTAGTCAAATGTTCTTGTAGTCTGGAAGGCTTCATAGATTTGTTTGATAAAATTTTATGGCAAATCAGTCACATTGGAAATGTATTGTTTACAGGCGACTCAATAAAGCCATATTTCAAATATTCAATACTATATTGTCTACATTTTTTCTTTGGTTGAGCCATTATTATCTGTAGAAAAAAAATAAAAAATTTATGGAGGTATTTTTTAATTAATATATTTTTTAATTTTTTGAAATATTTTTGTAAAAAACACACTAAAATAAATACTAATGAAATAAACATGATATTATTAATTGTAAAGCACATATAATTATTACAAAATAAATAATACTCACCAATTATAGTCACACTATTTGTTAGTTAACTTTAACTTGTCACAATATCACAACAATCTAACTTGTGACTTTTTCGGATGGAGAAATACAACACAAAAAGGGTCGTCCCTCTTGCGACACTGCTGCATGGCGGGGGGGGCATTTCGTATGATGCTGTCCCCCTGCTGATTCTGTTCTGGTACAGATCACAGCTCCAGCATCATATCTGGCCATTTCTTAATCATGGTTAACTTCCGTGATTAAGATCGGCCAAATATGACGCTGGAGCTGTGATCTGTAACAGAACAGAATTGGCAGGGGGATGGCATCATACGAAATGCCCCCCCCTACTGCGCAGCAGTATCACAAGAGGGACAACCCTTCTTGCGGTGTATTTCTCTGTCTGAAAAAGTCCTCAGAGTTATATTACGCCGTAACTTTCCCGTAATAATTACAGGAAATCTCCTGATTCATAGCGTGCTCCAAAATCTGCTGGTAGTACTGCCGCTGCTGTTCCAGGCTTTGGCCTTGCGATTGACCAATTGCATGAGTGGCAGTTGCCCACAGCAATGCTTGTAGTGCTCATGTGTTTTGGAATAGCAATTCAGTGGCAACACATGAACAGTAGCAGTGTGCGATTGCACATACCTCAATGCAAGTGAGGGAGTATGTAGGAACCGAGCCAACATCCAGTACGTTTGTTCAAAGAAAAATTAAGCGTTATGAGCGGAATACATAAAGCAATTTTTCTAAATCTTCTCTTCTTTCATGCTTTCACCGCCCCCTTACAGTTATTCATTGCCCCCAAATGCACCTGTGGCCATCACCGCCCCCCTGGATCGCTGCAGCGCCCACTAGGGGGCAGTAGCACCCATTTTGGGAATCACTGCTGTACATGTTCAGAAATAGCCACATTAGGTACCACAATGTTTGAAGAAGAAAAAAAAAAAAAAAGAGGACAAGCCTACAAAGGTTGCAAGTGCTTTGAAATCCCAAGTACTACCAATTCCTTAGCTTTTACTGTTGGAGAAGAGTCCATCCATGATGTTATGCCAAACTCTAAGGAAGGACTGAACTCTGCCATCTTCAAGCACAGTATTTTTTTATGCTGTTGGATGTGGGGAACTAGCAATTTTTCCTCCAATGTTCCAGGGACTGGTACCATATTTGTGTCAACTGGCTACAATTCTTTCTTTCTTTCTTGGAAACTCTCCAAGACTGGCAGCAGTCCATGCACCACCACTTTGAGTAGTACTGTTCTAGAAGACAGCAGCTTGATGAATAACACAGTTAGGTTCTGTTACTTTTCTTCATATTAAGTACTTGTTCCTTTTCTTCTTTACTGGTCAAATGCTAAGCCCAGTACAACTAGGGTTTCATATGGCCATTATATTTCTAATAGAAATAATAATAATAATAATAATAATAATAATATTAATATTTATTTATACCCCGCCCCTCTGCTAAAAACAATCGGGGCGGCTTCCAACAATTAAAACATTATAATAATGACTAAAAACACCACCCACCCCCACCCTTCCCCATAAAAAGACATTAAACACAATAAAATTAAAACCTTCTAACTAAAAAACACATTAAAAACAAATATATACATAATTTTTAAAAAGCCAGGAGACTGAGTTCCTGAGGCCGGGATCTAATCAGGAAAGGCCTGCCGAAAGAGATCCGTCTTTAGTGCTTTTTAAAAGCTACTCAAGCTCGTCAGCTGACCGATCTCTATTCCCAAACTTGAAATCTTTACAATGGATCAAGCAATCAAAATAGCAGTTACATAACTGGGAAGAGACAATAAGTCAACCAACCTAGGACATGAAATGAGATTTTTAATATACAGAGGCATTTGTAAACCTTCCAAGTTTGGTATCCCCCCCAGAAAAAAAAAAGATGGTACAATTTTGTCACAATAATGCTGTATAAAATAAAACATATCCAAAGAGCTTGCATAGTTAGGAAGCTATTTTCTTCAGCATAAAAAAAAATATTTTGTCAGATCTTGGACAATGTTACTGTTTCCTGTTTTTGTTTCAGTATGTCATTGCTAATTTAATCCAATCCCACTCATCAAGATTCTGGGTATTATTCAGGAAGGTACCTAATCTTTCAGCAGGATCAAGAACATTCTATATTACAAAAAGCAAAAGTAACTCAAGTTGGAACTTGGTTACTATGTATCAAAACTGCAAATTACAGGTGTTGATACTGCAGAATACTGAATATTGAACACAGAACATGTTTTTGAGCTCTAGCTGTTTCCTTCTTCCTATGAAAAGAGAAACAAAATATTTTAAACTAAAATGTATTTGTGGTATTTATAAAAACATTTAAAGTGTTTGGTGTCATATTAGAAATAGTACATTCATTATGAATTCTAACATACCACCTGCAGTATATGTGGCCGCTTACTATGTTTCCGTATGTTCTACTAAAGAAGTAGTACTGTACTTACAGTTTATGCTGATACTATAAATTAATATCTACATTTGTTCACTCTTCCTCTTTCTATAGAAGACTTGGATTACCGAACTAAACACTGTCCCACCAATTCCCCCCTCCCATTTTTACAACTTTACATTGTAGCATTGATTATTAAGGTGCTCTTTCATTACTCCTCACAATGATCAACCTTAAGATCTGCTCACACAATCAAGGACTGTTATGATCATGACAAAGAATAAAAAAAACAAGTCTTTGATGCAAGTTTTAGCAGGAAAGGATCAGAATCTCTACATATCTGCAAAACTCTCAAGAGACACCAACTGCTCTGTTCTGGAAAAAGGTATAAGGTTGCTCAGCTATGCTGAAGATGAGCCTCTTCAATACAAGGGAGCTAATTAATAATGTGTTCAAGTAACTTTTATCAAGCTGGCTTTTTCTAGTGAGTTTCCCTAAAGTAAACATTGAGCTGTCTTCAGTGCCCATTACTTCATCTTCATACAATATAATCCTTCAGGCAAACAGTTCAAAGACCATGTATGTCTTCAGTGCAAAGCACAGAGTACAATTACTGCTCTAGATGATGTTTTCCACTTCAGAGTAAATCAAATGCTAATTGGTAGAGACAGAAAATTTTAGCCCACTGCCATTTTAAAGGAGATGAATTATCCCTCATCCGCTGTATTTAAGTTTCCTTCTGGATGAAATAGATTATTAGAATGAAAGATCATGAACTATATACACAGCTTTATTACAGGCACAGACCAGACTTATACGGCTAGGAGACATGAGAGAGCATTTGAAACACTTGTTGCATTACATTGGCATTTTATTCAGTTTCCATAATAATAGTATTTAGCTCAAGAGCAGGTAAAACAACTCACTAGTGATGGAGCTATCAATACTGAGGTCACACCGTGTCAACTGTTGCCATTGCCATCTTCCATTTGTGCCTAAAATTGGACTGCAAATGTAGCATCATAGCCCACAAGCCTGCTATGACCTTTCACCTGCTTAGGCTCCAGCACCCTAATGTTCTTTTAAATCATCCTGTTGCTTCACTCAGGTAGCTTTCTGGTTGTAACCCCTGATTATCACACAGCTGCAGCCCTTGCCTGAAAGACAGTCTACTCTTGGGAACAAGAGCATAATAGCTTCTTATCAGAACCATGGAACTACAAAATGCTCATTTTCATAAGTATTTCTCTTATGGCATTCATTCTTACATAATAGCTGCATATCCAACCTCCTCTTCAAAGTTCTTTCCAACAACCAGTAAAGACATGTATATAACTGCCAAGTGGTTGTCTTCCATTTAAGAAAACAAAGAATTAGGTTTGTTCTCCCTTAACTAAAATATCATAGACTGCTTCTAAGAATGACACGTTTTGAAGTACAGCACCCTAAACTTTCTACTACATAGTATACCAAACAGGAAGAAAAGCTGACCATTCAAGACCAACCTCTTGTCCATCCCAATCCATAGTACTGCCATCTTATCTGGATTCAGTTCTAGCTTGTTCGCTTTTTCTTACCTCAACGATACCTGCAGACCTGTTGGAAAGTTTGAAAGCCTCCCTGGGATTCCATGGAAGAGAGGTAGACCAATGTGTCATTGACATTTTGTTACATTAAGGCCAAACATCCAGATAAATTATCCTAATAATTTCATATACATCAAGGTGGGGAACCTGTAGCTCTCCAGATGTTGCTTGGTCACAACTATCAACCTCATTCAGTGCGCTTAATGGCCAGTGATGGTGGGAGTTATAATCCAGCGACATCTGGAGGGCACAGGTTCCCTGCCCCGACAGAGATTTTAAAAAGCATGGGAGCAATTCAGGTTGAAAAGAACTGAACTGTTCTTTTAAACACATCACATTTAAAATATAGCTCTACTTTTTTGCAGGCACCATTAGACAAGTACAATAATAGTATGTCTGGTGAGAATACAAGAGGACATGAGAGCCTTCTCAGTGGCTGATCACAAGCTGTGGAACTCCCTTCCCCAGGTGGTCTGGTGGGCCCCCTTCCCTACTGTCTTTTTGCCACCAGGTAAATACCTTTATAATTAAAGGAAGCTTTTGGTTTTTAATGTGTTATAGCAGATGGAGCTTTTAATGGGAGACGTATATTGTTTTTTATTTTGTCATGTTTTAAGCATCTTTTAATGATGCTTTTAACTTGTTTTGATGCAGTTTTTAACTTGTGTTTTTAAACAGAAATTTAGCTTAATTGTGTTTTAACTTTTGTATTGTGCTTTTAAAATATTGTACACTGCCTTGGATCCTGTGCTGGGAGCAAGGTGGGGTATACGTAAATTAAACAAACAAATAATAGATGACAACCAACATTTCAACCCAGTGCAAATTGTAAAGAATGTATTTATTGTCTTGAAACAGTATAGTCCAGTAGTTATGTCTCAAATGCATAGAGCAGAAATTGCAAAAATGCAGCACTAGGGTTGCATGCACCCCTCCTTTTATTGTAGCCCTCAGTCCTTGATCCTTACCCCAGTCCTCTGAACCATTTTTTTTTTCTGGCACAAGGGTAAACTGACTTTCCTCAAGGCATCCAAGAGCAATGATTCCCACTTTAAATAGTGTACAGGGCCTTCTGCACTATGTAGCACCTGAGAATACCCATTTTTCAAAACCAGAAGCAGATTTCTAATCCTTTTAAATTTGTATCTTTGCCAGTCCAGGTGGGCTCTGAAGAGTCACAAGGGTAGAAAACTAGCTCTCACAGATGTGTCAAACTTGGCTATCCCTAGCTTACAATCCCAACATTTCCAAGAAGACAAGCTACCTTCTTTCAGTCTGATATATTTCAGACCTATTACCATGATTAAGGAACAAAGATTTTACCCAAACTGTCCTTGAGTCCTTGCAACAGGCAGAAGAGTAGTGAATAAAAGGGAAGAAAATTCTAAGGTAAGATTAATGTCAGCACAACTACTTCTCTAAAAATATTAATATTTTTCTACTGGTTACATTATATGCTATGCCCAAGCATAAAGGGCACCACCTATGTCACTAACTGAACATAAAATACATACTGCAAACTTTTCATGAACACCCTTTCCACCTTTTTAATATGCTAACTATTTTCCCTAAGAAAGTACATCACTTCACCCTAACTTATTCCTGGTCACTTTAGAAAAGAATAGGATTTGTTGTCTAAGGGTTTGCAACACTCTGCATTTACTGCTGGTCAGGCTATATTTCAGAGGAAAGAACTAAGAAAACCACCTCTGAGAATTCCTGGCCTGAGAAAACCCTATGAAATTTATGGAGTCACCATAAGTCTTGAAGGCACATACACATAGACTGGTCATGGTGTAATGGCTAATGAACATGTCATAGCACATGGGATATATTATTCGGTATAAGCTTAAAATTCTTTTCTCTAATTGCACAGTACAGAAAATAATAAAATGTTCAGTTTTGCTCCCATAGGGGGCCTATCCCACCTACATTACTTTTATTATTTATGAGTTACACATTTTGCTCCTGGACATTAAGAACCTTGCACTTACACAATTAAAAGTATCATAAGTAGATCCACATATTTCATCATTTATCCCCAGGTTAGCAGTGCAAACATCAAGATTACTGGTATACTGAGCTAAAATAACAGACCGTGAACAAAAGAATCTGTACTTTACTTAGCCTACAGAAACTTAATCCATCTACTTAAGTAGCAAATCTTCGTATTTGTAGCTGCACTTACGCCTGCAATCTATATGACGACTTTCTGGCTCCAAGTAAATCCAAAGAAAGGGAGACAAGACTTAGAGAATTGTCTTGGTGCAGTGACAGTGAAACCTTGGGAGGTGAAAACTGATTTGAGGGGAGGGCAAATTGATCTCAGGTACTTATTCAGAATGTATGGGCAAAATACACTGTGCTGCAATTGAACAGATTAAGTACAAAATTGTGCATTAGCAACTCTATAATTTATAATATTCAGACCTTCACCTACAATTTTAACATCTGAATGGACCTTAAAGGAGATCAATACTCTAGCCATAAGAAGCTAAGACACAGTATAAATGTTAGTAGACAAAGAACAAGCCACATTTTACTAGGTAACATGTATGTTTCCTGCACTCATTGTGGTAAGCCCTCATGGTTGTGCTTCCTGCATTGATTACAGTGGGCTCCTTCTGGAGCTGTGCAGAGCACTGCCTGAAGAGAGGGTTCAGACAGTGTCTGGACTAGTGTCACTCTCATACGTTAGCACTATCTCACAATCTTTGTGTCCACATTTGTACCTACGGTATGTGTTTTGGCTAACATGCCACCACACTTGATGACTGTCCCTGCTGGCTGGAGCTCATTGCAGCTAGGAGTCTAATAACGTCTGGAGAATGGCAGCTACAGAGTGGCAGTGATGGGAATAAACTCAACATAAATTAGCTATGGCAAAACAGGAAGGGTACAATGTCATTTGGATTATGGCTAGATGAAATATGTATATAATCTGTATAAAATTAGAACTGCTGTATCAACAGTAATTTGGCATTCACAAATAGCCGTTTACAAATAGCTGTATTTTTGATTAGATAAACAACAGCTAGTAAAACATGAAACTTGTTAAATAAAAACCTACACATTCAGTCTTTCATTAAAATTTTAACAACTATTCATTGCAAGTTAAAAGTTAGGTTAATCAATAATTATAGTACACTTACACACACACACACACACTACAAAAACTGGGGTGGCAGGAGCTATGTTAGAAGAGGCATTCTTTCTTCACTCATAGAGGAGCTGACCATTCTGTGGTAAGTTTTCAAGCAACATGTGCCAGCATGATCTATTCTAAAAGCAAAGGACATAGTTTTTTAAGCATGATTCTTTATTCTCATGCAAATTCATACAGATTTCATCCATTAAGGTTTCAACCCAAATACTTTGTACTGAAGAGAAAGGCCCAATGAACATAGGAGGATTAACTTCCAAATAATTCAACATAGGATTTGATTGGACCTATGTTCAACTCAGTTGAATTGCTCAAATGACAGCCCTACTATACATATTTATATATTTTCCTATTCCTTGTCAATATTCTGAACTGACAAAATCTCTGTACCCCTAACACTACTGTTCCTCATTTTAAAAACCTAAATTGAAGCTTACTCTTGATTAACAAACAAAACCATCATTAAACCATAAGTGTTTATTTAAGCTAAGGCAAAACTGATGTTTGGGAAGCCTAACCTATAAATGCTAGGAAAAAATACAAGTCTAACCACTGCCTGCACTGGATGGAAAAGTAAATTTTGGAGTGTGGCTTACTTTCAGCATTTGTAACTGTGACTTCTCTGTAAAGAACGATATAAGGGAGAAAACACAACAGCATGATGTCAAAAGAGTTTCAGTACAAAAGGCAAATAACCTAATTGACTTTTAAGTATTACTATTGTTTGCTAAAAGCATCTAATGTCTTTCATGTGAACGTATATTTATAATTAACTTGTAATAGGTCAGATATAGGCAAGCTTTTCTTGAAAGCTGATCATTTTCGGTGTGTGTGTGTGGGGGGATAAAAATGGATAGTTAAGTAATGTTAATTGGACTTTTCCCATAAAGATTAAAATGGATGTAACTTTTCTGAAATTCAAGCTACAACAGGTTTCTCTTTTAAAAAGTTAATGTAAACACATATTTAATTTACTTTATATCCTCACTTTTCCCCAATATGGGACCCAAGACAGCTCACAATTTAAGTTAAAGACAGGATAGTATGAAAGTTTTAAAAAATGATTAAAACAATCAAATTAAAAACATTAATTTAAAGCCATTTTTAAAAGGCTGATAATAATAATAATAATAATAATAATAATGATTCTAATACAAATACAAAACACTCCAATTAAAATGCCTTCTACAACATTAACACTCAAAGACCTAGGTAAACAGACGGGTCGTCACCTGCTGCTAGAAAGAGAAAAATTGTGCTGGGACTGAGAGAAAGCTCTTCCACAAGCTGTATAGGGCTTTATAGGTCATAACCAGCACTCCCAAAAATAGTACTCTATGGTGAACTCGCATAAGAGGGGCGCTCCAAAAAAGCAATACAAGCACTCCCTGAAACAACCTCTCAGGCTTGGCCAAATTGATCACCAACAATGGTCCGCCCTCGCCACACATCGGGAGGCATGGAGACGCACTATCCACAATGCTGCAGCCTTATTTGAGAACTCACACCAAACAAGTCTTACAGAGAAACGACAACGCAGAAAGAATCACAACCCAAAAACATCACTCAAGGAGACCTTCTGCTGTGCTTTCTGCAACCGGACTTGTTTATCTCGGATTGGCCTTTTTAGTCATCAGCGCACTTGCAGAAAGCGTGGGATGAGTCCTTCCTGAATCTTTGTTTGCGAAGAAAACCCAGAGAGAACTGTGCCCAGAAACTAACCAGTAACAGTGAAGCTGTTTCAATAGTGGAGTTTTATGCACCCTGTGACCAGCTCCAGTCAGCAGTGTGTCCATAGCATTTTAGACTTACTGCAGTTTCCAAATGCAGCCCCATGGAGAGTATGTTACAAAAACAGTATATAATCAAGGCATGGCTCACTGTGCCCTGATCTGACATCTCAAGGAATGGGCACAGTTGGATAGCACATTAGTTTAACTGCAAAAGCACTCCTGGCCACTGCCAGGACATGGGCCAAGTGTACACACAGGCTACAAAATTGAAATTTCAGGGGGAGTGTAACCTCATCCAGCACAGGCCAAACTCCTATTCCCTGATCTGTCTTACAACAACCAGGAGCACCTCTATCTTGTATGAACTAAATTTCAATTTGTTCACTCTTCTCCACTCCATCTGTGACAGCAGAAACTGGTTTTGTACTGAAACAAGTTCCTCAGAGTTGATGAAAGGGAGATATAAAGGTGGGTGTCATCAGCATAATGGTGACACCCAACTCCCAAATGCTGGCTAGCCTCTCCCAGCAGTTTCATGAAGATATTAAACAGCATGGGGGACAGAACTGAGTCCAGAGGGACTCCACAGGCCATTGACCAGGGTGTCAAACAAGCACTCCCCAGCACCACCTTCTGAGTCTGCCCCTCCAAGAAGGACTGGAATCACTGTAAAGCAGACTCCCAAAATCCCATCGCACTGAGGCTGCACAGCCAGGGTTGATTGTATCAAAAACTGCTAAGGACTAGTAGGACAACCAGGGTAACACTTTCCATGTCCAGTTCCTGGCACAGGTCATTCTGTTTGGCAATTAACAATCTTTCCCTCTACAAACCTTTGGACACTTTTTATAGCCTTATTTTATGAATGCTTACTTAGAAGTGAACTTTACTTTGTTCAGTAACACCAGTTTGCAATTAAGCACAAAAAACCTGAAGCCATATGTAATTGATCTTGCTTCATATCCTTGCATGTGTATATGCCTCATCTACACGAAGACATAATTCTGCAGAACAAGTAGCGTGCCATCAGGTTATATAAAGCTATTTATAGTTGGCCCTCCACATTTGTGGGTTTCACATTCATGGTTTTGAGTATTCGTGGTTTGTAAGCTACTGCTGGAATACGTCTACAGAACTGCTATTGCAAGACCTTACGCTGCTTCTCCTCCCCCTCCTCCTGTCTGGGAAAACCTCAATCTTCACACCACCATGATTCTGCAAGATTTGCAAAGTTGCTCCGCCTCCCTCCACTCTGGCGGGAAGACTGACTCTGCCTCCACACCCACCCCTCCTTGTCCTCTCCCTTCTCTTCCTCCACTCCAGCCCACAACATTGCCTGTTTTTCCCTTTCTCACGTTTGAACAACAATGGAGGTTTTAAAGTTTAGCTTCAGATCATGGTGCACAATTCATACCGGTTTGGATGCCAGGTGAGCACGAGAAGTGGAGTGTTGTTGCTGGCTGGGCAGAGGGAGTGGGAGTTTGCATGCCCAAGAACTTCTGCCATTGCTACAGCGGGAACTGTGTTTTTCACTTCCGTTTGGGGGGAGACGAGGTGGAATAAGATTTTTAAGGTGGCAAGGCTTGGTTTGAGTGCCAGGAGAGCAAGAGAGGTAGAGTGGTTTTGTTGCAAGGATAGGATAGAGAGAGGTGTGGTCTTGTTGGTGGCAGCTACGGCAGCAGCTGCTGCTACTAACATTTAATTTGGAGTAGAAGGAGGCATAGGGATTTTGCAAATTAGCTGAGGCATCGTGCAAAGGCAAGAAAGGGAGGTTCTGGCAGTACTGTTGCTGGGAGAGGAAAATACAGCATGTTTGGGGTGAGGCTTAATTTATTCACGTTTTTTTCACTTTCACGGTGGTGCTCTGCCCCGAACCCCTACGAATGTGGCGGACCAACTGTTGTTGGAAACCAATATATTCTAATTGTTAAAGCATACTAATACTGTATACAGGTGTCCCTCCACATTCACGGATTTGGCATTCACGGTTTTAAGTATTCACAGCTTGAAATAATCCAAAAAGCAAACCTTGATTTTGTCATCTTATATAAGGGACACCATTTTGCTATGCCATTGCATATAATGGGAATTGAGTATTCACGGATTTGGATATTCACGGGGGGTCCTGGAACCAAACTCCAGCAAATGTGAAGGGACAACTGTAATATGCTTTATAATATGTCTAATAAGTTTTATATATAATGCATGCTTACTCAGAAACAAGAATAAAAATGAGAAACTTAATTTAAATGGGGAGGGGGTTTGGTGATTTTAATAATCTGAATTTAAATCAAACCACCCACTCACTTTTAATTTATTATTGTGTTACAGAACTATGTCACCTGCCTTACTACAAAATATAAGATCAGAAAACCCCTTCCCCTGTAATCAAGAGGGAAAAAGTAGAAAAATCTATGGAAGCATCAGCTAAATCTGCTAATTCTAGAATTCCACAGTATTGAGCCATGGCAGTTAAACTGGTGTCAAACTGGATTATTTCTGCAGTGCAGATGCAGCGTAAGTGTTCAGAGTCAGGCATGTTATTTAGCATCTGAGGCAGAAAGTGTCAAGAGGCCTGGGATTGAAGAATAAAATTATCAGCCATTTTCTGCTGTTTCTCCATGCAGAAAATCAGGTGCTTCAATGGATTCTTCACTCTTCTTAATGGCAGGGCCACCCATGCTGGTCAGAAAGCCTCCATAATGGCTCCCTATGTCTTTGATTCAAAATACTAGTTATGTGATTGCCCAAAACAGCATGAACCAAACAAATCACCAGTAGGCCTAAAGACCAGAGGAGGTCCAGAGGAGGGCAACCAAAATGGTGGGAGGTCTGTAAGCCATGCCCTATGAGGAGTGGCTTAAGGAGCTGGGTATGTTTAGCCTGGAGAAGAGAAGGTTAAGAGGTGACATGATAATCATGTTTAAATATTTGAAGGGATGTCATACTAAGGATGGAGCAAGCTTGTTTTCTGCTGCTGCAGAGACTAGGACACAGAGCAATGGACTCAAACTGCAGGAAAAGAGATTCCAGCTAAACATTAGGAAGAATTTCCTGATGGTAAGAGCTGTTCAGCAGTGGAACACGCTGCCTTGGAGTGTGGTGGAGCCTCCTTCTTTGGAGGATTTTAAACAGAGGCTTGATGGCCATCTGTCGGGAATGCTTTGATTGTGGATTCCTGCATGGCAGGGGGATGGACTAGATGGCCCTTGTGGTCTCTTCCAACTCTATGATTCTATGAAATCAATCTGTTAACACTGACAGGTAACCTATTCAATCCAGGGTGGTTGTATTTTCTACTACAGGAACAGCAACAATTTTCAAAATGTATCAAGTTTGTCATTTAAAATGTTATTGCTCTGCCTTCAAGTCATTTCTGACTTCCAGAGAACCTAAGGAGAACCCATCAAGGGGTTTTCTTGGCAAGATTTGTTAGAGGGGCTTTACCTTTGCCTTCTTCTGAGGCTGAGAGGGTGTGACTTGCCCAAGGTCACCTAATGGATTTCCATGACTGAGAGGAGATTCGAAACCTGGTCTCCAGTGTTCTAGTCCAATGCTCAAATCACTACACCATGTTGGCTTGCTCTCATTTAAAATGTCACAGTAATTATTAGCATTATTGAACTTAGTTATATCAAAACATTTTTGCCTTGATAGCCCAAGTGTTTATGAGATATTTGTCTAAATGAAACATTTAGCAGGTTTCACTCTGGGGTTTCATGCCAGGGACAATACTGATGAAAGGTTCAGGAATTGGAGATGAGACTGAAATCTATCTGCTAGTCCTCACCAATAAATCAATAGGATTTTATCATTCAGCAATTAATCTGATGTAGTTAATCTACTAAATCCAAAGACTACCTAGTCTTTGGATTTAGGCCAAAAATACAGTTTGTTTCAAATACAGGTCGTCCCACGTATCCATGGAGGATACATTCCCAGACTTACCGTGGATACATGAAACTGTGGATAATAACAAATCCTATTGAAATTAATGACTTTCAGCCCAACTTCTGGCAGAAGCATACCACAGACTTGCACTGGAAGACATAGAAAGTGCCTAGAGGGCATTTTGGGGTGTGGATGGGTAAGTGAAACTGTGGATACCAGTCCTGTGGATACAAGGATTGACCTGCATAGCCAGACATATTTATTTAAATGATAAAAAGTTCACTTTTACATATGCTTGGGTCAGGTCCACATTTCAACATTTAGTTATGTTCTTTTCATTATTCATCAAAGGCAGAGGTAACAAAGCAGCTTAAAAGTTTATTTATTAAATTTAATCCTGTTGTTTCATTTTAAAAATCAGTAATTCTGATATTGAAATCAAATGAAAATATTACTATTTGGAGAATATTCTACTCTTCATCCCTTACTGACATAAACAAGTGTCTTAGAATGCAAATATTATATTATACTAAATCAGAGGATACAATTTTGTTTCTCCAATAATACTACAAATTGCTCACTTCCAACATTGCAGTTCCCTATCATGGGAATCTTCTTGCAAATGACTCTTGCAACAGCAACTGCCCCACATAAAGATGTTATACTCCATATTCACTTTTATGTTACCCACAGGAATTAAATGCCACGTATGAGATTCCACACATTCCTGTGTCCTATCCATAAACAGAAAATAGTACAAAGCTGCTCTAAGTACAAGATCAATGTGAACTTCTATCAAGTGCATCACCTTTATTAATCCCAGGAGAACACCTATACCCTTTCCTTTTCCTCCTAACTTAGTTACATGCATTCTCAATCCAATTTCTTAAAAATTACCTTTCAAACCCAATGCAAGTTTACCTTCCATGCTTATTTCTGCTTCAGCTGTGGAAACATTATCTGGTATTGCATTTAGCAGTCTAAACTAGGTGTGGCAAACTCGAAATGTTGCTGGATGGCAATTCACATTTCTCTGACTATAAGCTATTCTGGCAAGGGGTGATGGGTGCTGCAGTCCAATACAGTAATTCAACATCTTTCTCTCAGTGAGAGAAAATAATGGATTGTATAGGTTTTAAAAAGAGGGCCGCACATTGCTTACCCCTGGTCTAAACCATTTTGATGTTGGTATTTCTCCTTAACTATATCTATTAACTATCTGTCTTCATACCCATGGTGACCCCCTTGGTGGTTCTGTGACACCATAAATCAGGGAAGCAGAATGTGTGATTCTCCATATGAAGCTGGGCTGCAACTCCCATCACCCTTTTAACACCTGGCCATGATGGCTATGGCAAGAACCACTGCAATATAATGGTTAGAATGATGAACTTGATTCAAGTCCCAACTTAATTATCAAACGCACTGGGTGAATTTCCAAATAAGGCAAACAAGGGCACTGGCTGACCTTGGGCCAGTCACTCTCTCCACCCCTGACCTACCCCACAGGGTTGTCGTGAAGGGGGGGGCAGAGTGAGCTATGCATGCCACTTTGAACTCACTGGAGGAAATATAGGATATAAATGCAAATAATTAATAAATAATGAAGTCCTCAACCCCACATTAAAGACTAGCAAGTTTATTTTGGCATTAGCTTTTGTAGAAAAGCATCACACAGATATTTACCTTCAATCTTGCATGCATTTCTCAATAGAAGCTCATGCTAGAATGAATCTACAAATTTTGTGAAGTGACAGTGTAGCACTACTCCCTAGAAAAATACTCTTTCCAAATCCAATGTTGTGGAATCTGTTTGCTTTTAATATTCAGGGGTATATTCTTTGTACTGTGGAAAATCTAGATTCCTGCACTTCTTTAAAGCAGGTTTCTAGCCCTGAGGGCTAGAGAGCAAGATGGAAAACAAGTCTGTGCAGTTAACAGTATATCCTGCTCAGCTGCCTACTCCCCCCATTCCTTCAATGTCACGCTTTTTCTCCTTATTTATCATTCAATGGGAAACTAATCTTGTCCTCATGGGATATATTGCTGAAATACAATTTATTTTTAATTCTACAGGTGAAAAGGCACAGGGGGTAGCATAATTCACTTGCCCAATTCCTTTCTTCCTAGAGATCCTTTCATACTTTGCATTGGATAGGGGCCTCTTTCACTTAATGCAGCATAGCACTGGTATGCACTGCTGCATGTTTTGCCCTGATGGCCATCTCTTTGCACCAACCTCTCCCACCAGTGCCCCCCCCTCCATGTCACGTGCTGTCTGGCTCCTCTCCTCCTACCTTGCAAGGCTAGTGTAAGGATTAAATAGATGTACAGTTGCCCCTTCATATTTGCTGGATTCCTTGTATAAGTTGTCCCTTATATAAGTTTGCAAAATCAAGGTTTGCTTATTTTTAAATAATATTTTCAAGCCGTGAATACTTAAATCCGTGGATACCAAATCTGTGGATACAGAGGGACAACTGTATATGATCTGATCACAGAGGAAAAAAAGTATCCAGTAAATATTGTGTTAGCTTTAACTTTCATGTAGCCTTATTCAGTTTATGTATCCAAATAACAGTACTTATACAGCACTCCACTTTTCTAGGTTCACTGCAACCTATTCAAAGCACCATATAGTTCCAACTCTACACCACTGGTTGTGTAATTCTCATCCTCTCCCACCTTATAGTATGGTTACACACATTAAATGAGAACACTAATATGAAGCACATATATTCCCTACCCCTCCCAGTCAAGGTACAGTAAACATTATGCTTCAACAACCAACGCGCACATGAAACACTAATGATGCTTTTGCTCAAGAATCCAGGCTTATGAAACCTCATGAGACAACTGCATCTCTACTGTCTATCTTTTTGGCACAGCTGGGTGTGTGTGGCCCTCCAGTTGTTATTGGACTGCAACTGCCATTATCCTTTACTAATAGCCATGCTGTTGGCTAAGAATGATGGGAGTTACAATCCCTGAAAATCTGAAGGGCCACTGATGTCCACTCCTTTCTAGCTCCTATCTTCTATCTCACAGGATATGTTGCAAAGATAACAAAGTGGGCTGAACCCAGATTTGGTTCAGTAACAGACCCAACAAAATCAACAGGAGGTAACATAGCCTCTTCTAAGTAGGACTATATTTGGTTCAAACCCATTGTATATACATGAAGGGCAAACTTGTGGCAACTTCATATTTTTTGGCTGTAACTCCCATTATCTTTCACCACTGGCTATGAGAGCCAGCACAGTTAGTGGGTTGAGTATTGGACTACAACTTTGGAGACTAGGGTTTGAATCTCCATTCAGCCATGGAAACCTACTGGGTGACCACAGGCAAGTCACACTCTCTCAGCCTCAGAGGAAGGCAAAAGCAAGCCCCCACTGAACAAATATTGCCAAGAAAACCCCGTGACAGGTCGCCTTAAGTCAGAATTACTTGATTTCACACAACAACAGGCTATGCTGCCTAGGAATGATGAGAGTTGCAATCTAACAATATCTTGAGGATAGCAAATTACCCACCCTCACTGCAATATTGTGGATAGATTGTTTAATGATTTTGAAACTTTTGCACCAGACAACTTTAGCTATTTATGTTTTGTTTTATATCCTAAGTTACTCTGGGTCACATACTGGAAGAAAAGTGGGAATAGATTAAAAAATTAATTAACACAATATGCCTCAACCCCCAAACTCCTCTCCTCTCTCAGTTCTTGCTGCCTAGCTCTTGTCTTCCTCTCCTACTTTACAAGGTTGCTGTAACAACTGGACTTAATGAAGTAAAAAGGAGTGCCAGCTGCTTTTCTCATTGGGAAAGCCATGTCTAACCTAGCTTCCTATGACCATCTCTCTCTCTTTTACAGTGGTGTTCACTCAATTCTTTTTTGAATTACAAATCCCATCACCCTCCACTGACTATCCTGTCTACGGTTAGCATGGTGCAGTGGTTAGTTAAATGTTGGTACTGCAGCCACAACGTTGTGAGTAGTCAAGTTTTGGACTAGGCACTCCCTTTTTGTAACTTAGACTGACAACCATCTTTCCCCAGAACCGCAGTGTTCCAAACCTGGCCCATGGTGAAACCCCACATTGATTTCTCTCCTGCGCACCTCCTGCAATTATCCCTTTCCCAATCCTTGACTTCTGCCTGCATGGGGCAGAGCTAAAATGCAGTATTGGGAGCAGGCACTACTCCTACTACCAACCTTTTAAAACAGGTGGCAAACCTCTGGCCCTCTCAAGGAGCCCTGGTGGCCCAGTGGTTAAATGCTGGCACTGCAGCCACAAGGTTGAGAGTTTGATCCTTCATGGCTCCAAGGCTGGCTCAGCCTTCCCTCCTTCCATAGGTAGGTAAAAGGAGTGCCTGCTTGTTGGGAGGCAATTAGCTAACACACATTGGAAACCGCTGAGGGAGTGCTTTGCACTGATAAGCAGTATAGAAATATAAGTGCTACAGTAGGACACCCGTATCCATTGGGGATTGGTTCTGCGGGGGTGTGGATACTGAAAATTGTGGATAATAGTGACTGCCATTGAAAATAATGGGACTTCTGGTTTAAAATACCATAGAGTTGCCTTGGAGGACTAAAAAATGGCTAGCAAGGATGCCTTTTCTAGGAGGACTCTATGGCAGGCGTGCTGTTTTGTGTCCTGTGGATAATTGAATCAGTGGATAACTGAAAAAGTGGGTAAATGGATTTAACTTTCCCCTCTTCCTATGGCAGTGGCTCTTAACTTTTTTTTTTTTAACCAGGGGCCCCCTTTAAATATCTTTTGCTGTCTTGGACCCCCAAGATTTAACTTAAGATTTAAAACAATAACAGTAATAATAATACATGATGATGATGATGATGATACAGGAGGAGCACCTTATCCACTGGGTATGGGTTCTGGGGGGGCATGTGGATAATAGTGAACACCATTGAAAATCATGGGACTTCTGGTTTAAAATACCATAGAGTTGCCTTGGAGGACCTAGAAAATGGCTAGAGAGGACACCTTTTCTAGGAAGGCTCTATGGTGTGTGGATAATAGTGAACACCATTGAAAATCATGGGACTTCTGGTTTCAAATACCTATATTCTCTGGGGATTGGTTCTGGGGGGGCCATAGATACCCAAAACCATGGATAATAGTGAACACCATTGAAAAATCATGGGACTTCCAGTTTAAAATACCATAGAGTTGCCTTGGAGGACCTAGAAAATGGCTGGAGAGGACGCCTTTTCTAGGAAGGCTCTATGGCAGGCGTGCTGTTTCGTGCCCCGTGGATAACTGGAAGCGTGGCTACGGGGGTACCGCTACCGGGGTTCTCGGCCTTCACCTTGAGGATGTTCTCGTAGATGGTGGCCCTGAACTCCAGCAGCGCCTTCTGGTCGAACTCGCGGCCGTGGATGATGCGCATCTGCTTGAGGAAGGTCGACTTGCCGCTCTCGCCGGCGCCCAGCAGCAGGATCTTGACCAGGCGCCGGACCGAGCGTCGCTCGCGGGCCAGCATCGCGTCGATCTCGCGGCTCCGGCGGCGGGCCTCTCGCTCGGCCTCGCGGCGGCTGCTCTGGGCAGGTTTCCCCTCACGGGCCGGAGGCGCTGCCCGCTCGCCTCCTCCGCCGCGGTCGGCCGACAAGAGGCAGCGGCTCAGGGTCCGCACCACCCCGGACATGGCGGGGGCGAGGGAAGGAGGGCCAGCGGGGAGAAGGTGGAGGACGACGCCGACGAAGCTACGAGCCCGGCCCGCCCATCTCCCGCCTCCGCCTCACCCGGCGCTGCTGAGGGGAGGGCGCGGTCCGGACTCTCCGCCTCAACGGTCCCCTCAGTTATTCCCTCAGAGAAGGACCCTCTTCTCCCCCCTCAGAGAAACAAAAAGGCGCCAAGATAAATGGTATATCTAGAGCTGTGTGTGAGGGGAGGCTTCCCTCCTCAACCGTCGCTCCCAGCCGTTGAGGTTCCCTCAGAAACGGAGCGAGGGGGAGCTCAGCCCTGCGACGCTCCCACCGCCCTTCTGCGCGACGCTCCCTCAGCGCCTCGACGCTCCCTCACTCTCTAGACACCGCCCTCAAGCAGCTTTCCGCGCCCATTGGTCCGCCTCCTGTCACTCGAGCCCTCTCGGCTTTTCCCGTTGGGCGACAAAGCGGCGTGGAGGCGGGGAAAGGGAAAAGAGAGTGGGGGAGCAAAGGGAGAGAAAAGGGGCGGGGTTTGGGCTGTCACAGAGCGCTGGGGTGGACCGGGAGAAATAGGAAGGGGAGGGAGGCGGGGGAAAGGAGGAGCCACACCCCCTCAGTTTTGGACGGTGGGAGGAGTTTTCCCCCCCATACCGAGAATGGAGAGGAAATAGACGCCGTCGTTGATTGGATGGGGTGTTTAATGACGAGGCTAGCCAGGAAAAAAAGGTGAATGAAAACAGGAAGAGGACGGATCTTAGGGAACGCTTGGGGGGCGTGGCGTGAATTTGATTGGCACGCAGCCTGACCTTCTCTGTGTAGGAAATCCAGAGCTAAGAATGTGTCTGGTGAAAGCCCTCCAAAGAATGTATATGTCGAATTGAAATGTGTAGTTTCTAATTTTAGTATAAAGGTGTAAATATAATGCTTATTGGAAAAGAAAAGAGAGTGATTATAGTGTGTTTAGATTAAGAGGAAGCATGTATTCGCTAATACAGATTGGAAACTGCTTAATGCAGTGTAGATGTGTAAAATTGCAATTGCTTAACAATTTGTAAACTGCTCTGATAGCCTTTGTGGCTGAAGAGCAGGGTAATAAATACCTAATTAATTAATACTGCTTAATACAGTGTAGATGTGTAAATTGCTATTGCTTAAAACAATTTGTAAGCCACTCTGATAGCCTTGTGGCTGAAGAGCGGGGTATAAATAAATAAATAAATAAAATAAGCATAGATAGGGTTTTTTGTGTATTAGTAAAAAAAGAGAATAGAAAAAAAGATTTTGGTGTTATTGTTATAGCCTTTTGTGGTCAGGTGTATTATTCTGTAGAATGGTTTTATTTCTATAAAAAGAATTTCTAACCCCCCCATTCCAAAGATAAATATATATATTTATATATATTTATATATATTTATATATATATATATATATATATTTAGCAACAAGTGATACAAGGACAAACAAAACATTGAAATAGAAACAAGAGAAGGAAAGTAAGTTTTAAACAAAGAGATGCCACATAAACATTAGGAAAAACTTCCTGACAGTAAGAGCTGTTCGGACGTGGAACGCACTGCCTCCGAGTGTGGTGGAATCCCCTTCTTTGGAGGTGTTTAAACAGGCTGGATGGCCATCTGTCGGGAATGATTTGATCGTGTATTCCTGCATGGCAGGGGGTTGGACTGGATGGCCCTCATGGTCTCTTCCAACTCTATGATTCCATGACTGTGATGTTATGGACTTTGGAGGGCAACTGTTGTTGTGTTTATTAAAGAAATTAAGGTAAAGTATGTGATGTATAGTAACTGTAATAAGGTAAGTGATCTGTGGGGAGGGGGTGAGAGTATGGAATATTGGGAGTCATTGGTGATTGGCTCAATGGGATTTTAAAAAGGGTGTGTGGGTAGGACAGTTGGTCAGTTAGGAATATGAGAGAGAGATGTCTGTTAGAGTTAGTTAGGGTCAGTTAGGATTTACATGTGTTAAATAAGCAATCTTTTACTGTAGAATGAACTTTGGTTTAATAAATTATATTTTTATTATACATTAGAGCATGCTACAACAGTGTTATTGGTGTATATCATGGACCAGGATTTGGATTCTGAGTCTGAAGAAGAGATGCATGCAGCATCAGCCTGAGGTGGAACAGAGCCAGGACACACCTGCAGCTGACTTGGCAGAGCTGGGGAAACAGTATGGCCCCCAAGCCCACAGACCTGGCGTATGAAGCGGAGAGCAGAACAGTGACACTCAATGAGGCTCTTTGCCAAGCAGCGAGGGCAAGGTTCCTGATTAGTGTGCCAGCCCATTTAAGATCTGACTCTGGCTAGGGCAGGTCGCTGGAAGCAACTTGTCTGCTTTCTGGCTGGCGTTCTTGTTTTGAGTCTGTTAACACCTGCATTAAAAGCCTGTGCAGAAAAAGCTGATATTACAGAGCAAATTAATACAACAAACAGTTGGTGCACTGAATGAGACATTAGTTTTAGAACCACACAGATATAAGGAGATGGGTGTTTTGAGGATAGGGTACGTTCCCATTTTCATCTGTAAAATTTAAGTGGATATGCAGGGAAAAACAGAGGGATATATGGTCATACAGTAGCACCCCTGCATCTGTTGATTTGCTGACTCAATTGTCTGTGGATGGCAATGGCTGGGTGGGTGGGAGGAGGAAGGGAGGGAGGAGGCAAGCTCTCCTCACCCCTCCCTTCCCTGGGATTGTTCTGGTGCTGCAGGTTCCAGTGGTGTAGCTGGCAGAGAGTGGACAGAGAAGGGAGCTCACCTCATTTCCCCCCTTCTCTGTGGGGGGGGGGGGTCCGGCGGCATGGCAGGGCTGGCAGGGGGTGGATGGCGAAGGGAGCTCTCCTCCTTTCTCCCTTCTCCACGGGTGGGTGTCTGGCTGCACGGGAGGCTGGACAGAGAAAAGGGAGGAGAGAGCTTCTCTGTCTTTCTCCCTTCTCTGTAGGGAGGGGGGTCTGGCAGTGCGGATGGAGGAGGGAGGAAGGAAGGAGCACACTTCCCTTCTCCTTTGCTGCAAGGGGGGTCTGGCGGCTCAGCAGGGCTGGCAGGAGGGTGGACAGAAAGGAGGGAGGAGGGAGCTTGCCTCCTTTCTCCCTTCTCCGCAGGGAGGGATGTCAGGTGGCAGCAGCAAGTACATTTGCTATTATCTGTGGATTTCACTATCCACGGTGGGGCCTGGAACCAATCCCCCATGGATACGGGGTCCTACTGTATATTGAAGCAAGAGGGCCTTACAGCCAAAAGCTGCAAAAGGATAGAAGGTGTACTTTGAAGTCATTGTTTTTAATTTGTTAAATGCCATCTGGTTTGGCAAACTTATATTTTCTATGCCAACTTCCCCCAGTCTGGCATCCTTCATATGTTTTGCATGACAAATCCCACCCATGCTGGCTATAGATACAAGGTTGGTGAGGGCTGTTCTAGGCTTTCATTTTATATCTTGCTTGCTTCCCTGTGGTCCTAATAAGTTTGAATACATATAAATCCAAATCCATGTTAGTGATTGCAATTGTAAGGCTAACAAGCCATACCTTCCAAAATTTCACAGATGAAAAAAAAAACCTGGGACATGTGTGTCCAAGCAGCATTAGGATATGGTGAAGATGGTGAGGGTTATTTATTAATGAGGAAGAACATACAAGCTAGGAAAGGCTGCAGAAGTTTGTTTTGGCCTGAAACTACTGGGAAGATTCTGCCCCCCCTTTTGCATATTAAACTCAGTTTGCAGCAATTGAAGTAAGCTGAGGAGAAAGTGGAGGAAGGGGAGAGAAACTGTGACATTTTAAAAGCAGCTGAAAAAGTGGGGCAACAGAGGATTAATTGGGACTTTCTCTGCCAAATTGGGACAATTGGAAGGTATGACAAGCGTCTTTGCTGTAGATTGCGCAATCTGGAATAATAAAAAGTGGTATTTTGTGGTACCCATTTGGAGAGCAAGCAGAACTATGCCAGCAATAGGGTGGCTCTCTATGCAACAGTTCCCCACAACTGAAATAATCTCCATAGAGGGAGAAACATGTTCCGTAGAATTGCATGCTCTCCACACTTGCTACATAGCCAACATTCAATGAATGCTTCCTTTGTGTAGAGATTGGATTAAAAAAACACTACAGCTCCCAGACAGAATCCCGCCCCCCATTGGTAGCTGGAGGACTCTTGGTATTGTAGCTCCCAAAATAACTTTCTCAAGCTGTGCCTTTGTGGTACTGTACAATGCATTTCTCCTACTCAAAAAAGATTCTAGAAATGTACCTATTCTTTTACTAGCTCATCCACCAGATGTCACCATTACACCACAAAGAAGAAAGCCTTGATAGCTTTCTTGTAAAGAAAAAAGATTCTTGTTTTCAGAAGAATACTGCACTACTACAGTTGTCCCTTCATATTTGCTGGGCTTTGGTTCCAGGACACCCGGTGGATACCAACATCTGAGAATACTCAAGTCCCATTATATGCAATGGTGTAGCAAAATGGTGCCCCTTATATAAGATGCCAAAACCAAGGTTTGTTTTTTGGATTATTATTTTTTAAGAATATTTTCAAGCTGTGACTACTTAAATCTGTGGGTACCAAATCCATGGATACAGAGGGACAGCTATATATCATTCTATCAGGGAGAACACTTTCCGGGGGTATAGCTATGGGAGGTGAAGGCAAAAGGAGGCTATTTCCCCCACCCCCCGCCGCCATAATTAAGAATTCTGTCTCCCCCTCCCAATTAAATTGTACATCAGTCCCCAAATTTCTAGCACCACAGTAACTTAAAAACTCAGTGGAGCATTTAGAAATAGAAAACACATTTGGGGGTGGCTGTGTTGGCCATGTAGCAAAACAAAATCCAGAATCCACAAAACAATGTGATACCTTTAAAAACTTGCATCATGTGCTAAAAATCATTTGTTTGCAATGGCTTCGTTAACATGCTGGCTGGGATTTGTGGGAGTTGTTGCCCAACTCAACTGAAGGCCCCATGTTGGGGAAAATTGGTGTAGATACCCCTTCCCCACCACAGTTCTTGGAGTTTTCTTAAAAAGAAGACGGAACGACTATTAAACTTGTTGGATAAGCACAGAAGAAGACAAAGAAGAGAAAAAGAGATTTTCAAAATGATTAATTATATCACAAGCTGTGGCTGTGAAGGTGAAGACTTTCCTGCTTTGTTTATTCCCAGTATCTTATTTTTTTAATTGATTTACATCCTACTTTTCTCCCAATGAGGAATCCAAAGTGGCTGCATTCAGAGATACATTGTCACTTGATATGGATTTTCCTTGGTTTTTTTTCTGGGCTGTGAGGTCGTGTTCTGGAATAGTTTCTTTCTGATGTTTCGCCTGCATCTGTGGCTGGTATCTTCAGGGAATGGTTGGGTAGGAGTGTGTGGAGTATATATATATATATATATATATATATATATATATAGTGAACCCCTATTGGGGAGTATATGTAAATTTGTGTAATTGAATGATTAATTTCTGGGTATAGAAATGAAAGGATTGTTAGTGTCTGTTTGGCTAATGGTTGGTTGATGGGCCATTCTCTCCTGGAAATCCCCTGCAAAAATTTCTATACCCAGAAACTAACAATTCAGTTACACAAATTTACATATACTCTCCAACAGGGGTTCACAATATAGATATAAACTCCACACACTCCTACCCAACCATTCTCTGAAGATGTCAGCCACAGATGCAGGTGAAATGTCAGAAAGAAACTATTCCAGAACATGACCTCACAGCCCTGAAAAAACCCCAAGGAAAATCTATGGATGCCGGCCGTGAAAGCCTTTGACTTCACACTTGATATGGAGTTTCTATTTAGCTAGAAGCAAGACTCCTTGATAAGAATATCAGAAGAACCCTGATGGATCAGGGCAATGGGCCATCCAGTCTTGCATTCTTTTTTCTTGCAATGGAAGGAGGCGATGAGTACAGTAATAGTGTGGGCCCTTGGTATCCGCTGGGGTTTGGTTCCAAGACCCCCAGGAATTCCAAAATCTATGGATGCTCAAGTCCCACTGTATACAATGGTATAGTAAAATGGTGTCCCTTATATAAAATGGCAAAGTCAAGGTTTGCGTCTTGAAATTTATTTATTTTTGGAATGTTTTCAAGCCGTGGATGGTGGAATGAATGCCAAATCCGTGGATACAGAGGGCTGACTGTACTCCTGGCCTTTGAATTTGTCTTCCATGAATTCATTTAATAGTCTTTTAAAGCTGGTGGCCATCACATTTTACCTTCTCCATTTCATTACACCAGTAAAGGGGAGGAAAAAGGAAAGAGAAATAAAAGAAAGAAAAACTTGTGTTCCATGAAGTTAGCACTTTTTGGATCATTGTGTTCTTATTATAACTAGACCAATCACACTCTCTTCTTTTCCTCTCTTTCTTGAAGTGTGCATTTTTCAAAGGCAGGAGAAAAGGGCCTTTGATCAATATTCATATAATAAGAAAATGATGTCTCAAAATTTGCTAGCTATATGACAGGCAACATGTCATGTTATTTCACAGCTGTGCTTGAGGAAAAAAACACATAAATCACACCAATAGAAATGAAACTGCGGCAACATTTTAGGAAATCATAGCACTGAATAAGTAGGGAACCTGTCACTGTATATCAGTACTAGTACTATCCTAGGAGGAGGAGATGGAGGTTGATAAAGTTGATAAAGATCCCCATTAGTCAATTAAAAGAAAAATGGCAAGCAGAAACCAGGTCTTCTAACAGAAGAAGAGTCTTGCGGGGCCTTAAAAGGTTAAGTCAGTTTATTGTGGCAGGAAATTTTGTGAAAAAGAGCCCCTATTGTTAAATGCCTGAGGCTATGCAGTCTGCAAATCCTGTACCTAAAAAAAAAAAAATCTTGCATGATGCCATCCTCAGTCATTTTGCTCCCTGAAATGGAGCCTAAATGGCACCCCCCCCACTAGATCTGACAGTTTAAAGCAGCCTTCTCTAACCTACTGTTCTCCAAATGCACACTCCAACTCCCATCATCGCTACACAGAGTGTTTCTATCTGTGGGATAATTTTCTGGCTGCACATCCTTAATATCAGGGTCGACTAAGATCTGAAATTAAGGCTGTCTTTGCATTTAATGTCCAGATTTTTAATTTTTAAAAAAGAATGCATACCCTCCAATATTTCACAGATGAAAACCAGGAAACATATGGCCAAGCAACATCCAATATGATCAAGATGGCACAAGGTATTAATGAGGAAGCACACCCAGGCTAGGAGAGGCTGCAGCAATTTGCTTTTGTCTGAGCCTCCTGGGAAGGGCAACACTTTACTCCACTTATTCTTTCCTCCCACTGAATTAGTTGAGTGCGAACAACTTTTGCTTACCTGTCAGGGGAGACACAAAGATAATGTCAGAGGAGATTTTTTCAGGGTGAGGTTCATCAGTTGCACTCTGGGTTTGCTGGGGTCTATGATTTCCCAAATGTGGGAAACTTGTTTGCATAATTTGTGGTAGCGGGGAACTGCATTAATGCTTTTTGGGCCTAAATATCCTAAAAGTGCCAGATCCTGTCTGCTCTTGAAAGTGAAGCAGGGTCAGCCCTGGCTAGTACTTGGATGGGAGACCACCAATGAATACCACGTGATGTAGGCTGTATTTCAGAGGAAAAAACTGGCAAAACCACCTCTGAGTATTCCTTGCCTCAGAAAACCCTATGAAACTCATGGGGTCACCATAAGTCAAGAGGACATTTGAAGATAGAGAGAGACACCCACTTTGAGCTCAGTTTGCTCCAATGGCATTAAACTGAGAATAAAGAGGGAAAGTGAGACATGTTAAAAGCAGCTGAAAATGCAATTGAAACAGAGGATTAATTAGGAGTTTTCCTGCCAAACTGGGACTGATGAAGGGTATGAAAATGTGAACTAGTTCTGGAAGATAGCAGCTTTCCCCAATCTGGCACTCTCTAGATGTGCTGGACTGCAACACCTGTCATTCCCAGCCCAGCCACTAGATATTCTTGTTCGGGTTGATGGGAGTTGTGATACCCATGTCATCATGAGGGGACCGGGTTTGGTGACATTGTTGAAGGAGCGTTGATGCACCAGACACCAAAATCTGCCTTCATTTATTCTTCCTGTTACGGTGCCATCCAAAAACAGGTCACTTCATCCCATTACTTAGCAGGGGCAGTCCTGTTTGGGAAACAGGTGATATTGCTTTCCATGGAATACACTGTAGGAACAACATATGTGCTTTTAACTTCCCTTGTTGACTTACAGAGACCCTATGAATTTCATAAGGTTTTCTTAGGCAATATTCTGAGGTGGTTTTGCCAGTTCCTTCCTCTGAAATACAGATTGCAGCACCTGATATTCATTGGTAGTCTCCCATCCAAGTACTAATCAGGGCTGACCTTGCTTATTTTCCGAGATCAGACAGGATCTGGTGCTTTTAGGCTATTTAGGTCTGTGTAGGTAAAATGGTACAGTATTTATCTTTCTCAGATATTCAGTGACAGCCCTCAGACACCAGATAACAGTAGCAGCCAGGTTCTTTCCAATTCCTTTTCATTTCCAATTTAGTTTATTTAAGCTTTGGCTGTTTGTATTATGTTCAGTTTTGTATGTGAAAATAAGTCCCACTTGTGGCTGGTTCACATACACACGGTCATCACAATGACTGCAGAATCATACGGTGGTTTTGTGTGTGTGTTTGTGTGTGTGTGTGTGTGTGAGAGAGAGAGAGAGAGAATATGTGAATGAACTCTCCCACCCCAAACAGAACTTTCCTTGCCTCTCAGCCTCAGTAGTTTTCCAAACTGCTGCACATTCATCAACTAGTGATTAATCAGATGACTGTGTGCAGCAGGCGCTGGTGGCATGAAATTATTCTTTGTATACTTTCTACATGTCATTCTAAGGCTAAGTCCATCATTTGGAACAAAGGATGCTGCCAAACAAGACTTTTAATGTGCAATCACCCTGACTCATTTATGGAATTTTACAGAGTTCCAGATGCTATAGTCTTCTGTTTATGTTTTCCTATGTGTTTTGTTGGTCATGGAACTTGGGGCTTTTAATACAGAATTCTTTGCTTAGGGTGTAATGGTGTTACCCCCTCCTCCGCTAAATGCTACAGCAGGGAGGGAAATGTACTGTTTAGGGACTGCATGTGCCCCCTTGTAGGACCCAATGCTGCTCATCTCTCTCCAATTTTTAATTTTTAAAAAACTGATAAAGCCTTCTGTATGGGTTTACCACATAACCCACTGCTTTTCTATCAGATGTGAAGTGCTGCCTAAACCTCTGCTGCCACCAAATGTGAAGACTTCCACAAATCCCATGGTTATCACCAAGAATGAGGACTTTCCCTTGGTGCCACTTCTGCCAATGTAAGGACCTCCTCCTGGTCTGCTACTGTAGGCACTAACTGTGGGGACCTACTAGATGCCCTCAAGGTCCCTGTTTGAGGTATTATGCAACATATATCCCCACTGGACACCACCCTTCTTTATCCACTGCTGCCACCACAGAATCCAAGCTTTATAATATAGAGCATTCCTGGACACCAAAAGTATGCTTATATAAAAACAATATAGTAGGACTCCTGTATCCACTGATTCATTATCCACTGATTCAATTATCCATGGGATACAAAACAGCACACCTACTATAGAATCTTCCTAGAAAATGTGTCCTCTCTAGCCATTTTCTAGGTCCTCCAAGGCAACCCTATGGTATTTTATACAGGAAGTCCCATTATTTTCAATGGTGTTCGCTATTATCCATGGTTTTCAGTATCCACAGGGACCCCCAGAATCCCCAATGTAATACGTAATCCCCAATGGATATAGGGGTCCTACTGTACTTTATTAACAGAAGTTGAACATAACAAAATAGCTCAATTATTTACTACATTTAGAACACAGCTCTCTCACACTCTCACACTCCACTTCTAGCTAACTCAGATTCTTACCCCACACACTACAGGTCAACCCCCGTATCTGCAGGGGATATGTTCCAAGATCCCCCTTGGCTATCTGAAACTGTGGATAATAGGGAACACAATTATTTTCAATGAGATGAATGCCTGAAGTTGACCATAGAATCACATTGGAGGACCTAGAAATGCTTAGAGGGAACATATTTTTTCAGACATGGTTAAGTGTAACCGTGAATACCGAATCTGAGGGGGCTGACATGTAATTCCTAAACCTGACTGACTGACTCTTTCAAACCTAATCCTCCATCCACTCACTCTAACTGACTATGGGCTTGTCTATACGGTGAAAATACTCCTGATAGAATTTGAGGAGAATATGATTTGTCTTAATGAGATCCTGCATCAATCCACTGTATTCAGAAAGAGGAGGGGCAAAAATGCCAAAAAAAATGCCAGAAACAGAAAAAGCCTTCACAGCTTTTCCCGAAGCTTTTAAAAAGCTTTGCGGGGAATGCACATTCTCACTTGTTTGCTGCCACCTCCACTGCTGCCCTATTGCATCTTTATTATGGACTGCAAGTCTCAAGAGACTCTGAACCCACAGTGAGGCTTGTAAGTCCTAATTAAAAATGGCGTAGGGCAACAGTGGAGGCAGCACGAAACCCCATTAGTTGCATATTTCTGCCTTGTGAAGGAACCTCACTGTCTCGAAGGTATTTGTGGTGGGTTGAATCCACAAATTGTACTTTTGTTTGTGTTAAATATGGTACGGTAGGGGGCAAGAAATATTTGCAGTTTTTATACTTTTGTGGGGCTCCTGTGCCCCCTAACCTCAATGAATGGGGGGAGACTGTACTCAGATTGTGCTAAGTACTTGGAAGTCATACTCATTTTGCCCACTGGCAAAGGGAATGCCTATACTCTCCACAATTTGCCAGGTCAAAGCATGGGAATCCTAAGCTCCAGGGTAATTTCCCATCATGCACCCTACTAACATTGGCACATATGCTACTAAATATTGTGGAAACCTCAGCTAGACCCTCAGGGTCAAAGTCAGTCTATTTTCATTTTTAATTTGTGTCAGGTGTGCCACATTTAATTTTCATTTCCCTCATTTCCATATTCTTCTTTCTGCCCCTAAGAGGGATAAAATATAAATACTAAAATATGTGTGTCATGGCCCCTTTGTCAATTAATCTTCACCTGTTCCATAATTCTTGGAGGAAAGCCTGTTTCCCGTCATTAGAATTCCCAACCAGTGTGGCCAAATGAATTAGTTTACTTTCAAAACACGAAGCTTCCAACAACTCTTTAAATGATTAATTCTTGAGAGAGACTGAATATGTTTTTGAACCTGATGTATGGCTGTCCCATTGATGTTCTTCAACAAGGAATTTACTGGAATAACATGCGGGGAACAGATATTTACATAGTTGCGACTGAGATCCATAGTGCAAATTTGTGGGATGAAGGCTGGTTTATTGTGACAAGATTTGGAAGGTGTGGGATGGGTTGTTGTTGTTCTGTGCCTTCAAATTGTTTCACTTATGGTGACCCTAAGGTGACCCTATCATGGAGCTTTCTGAGGCTGAGAGTGTGTGACTTGCCCAAGGTCACCCAGTGGGTTTTCATGGCCAGACAGAGAATCAGTCAGGCTCATCCCTGAATTCTGGGGTTTAGAGTGGAATTCATGGAGGACCCTGAAATGAGGCTGGCTTTGGCCTGCTTTCTTTGCTTGGGCCTCCCTGCCTTTGGAGGGGTGCCAGCCCACCCTGTTGGCCCGAGAAC
Source organism: Gambelia wislizenii (assembly GCA_030847615.1). Taxonomy (NCBI): domain Eukaryota; kingdom Metazoa; phylum Chordata; class Lepidosauria; order Squamata; family Crotaphytidae; genus Gambelia; species Gambelia wislizenii. Next base: position 6,831,910 of record JAUMIR010000012.1, read on the forward strand.
GCTGTTCTCCACAGCAGCTCAAGGTCACGGCTCTAGGTGCCATTTATTCTCCTTCCTAAATGCCATTCTCACACTGTAAGGGTTTATCTGGGTGTTGTGCTAGTCTGTGTTTAGTTTTGGCTTTGTTCTATGTCCCTGATACACGTTTCCTTACCAATAAAGAATTCTTATTGAGTGAATGCGAGCTTGTGTTCTTGATACATCACACGAACCCTGGTCTCTAGATTGTAGTCCAACACTCAAACCACTGCACCAAGCTGGGATGGATTAAATACTATTATGTACTTCAGTGGTTTTTAGCCTTTCAGCCAGAAAGATATGAATGTCAATGTCTATTAGCCATGATGGTTGTGCGAAGTTTTATGGCAGTGTTCAGAGGCAATACCATGTGGTGTGGACAGAAGAAACAGGAGAAAGGGCTTCCACAACCACTGGAGTATATGGTCCTTTGGTCTAGCAGGATTCTTCTTGTGCTGATGAATTCCTGTATCAGTGGCTCTCACCCCTTCATTTTCTAGACTTTTGGACTTCATCTCCAGAATCCTTGATCATTGGCGATTTTGGGGAGCAGCAACATCTGGAGGAGCAAAGGTGGAGAGCTACTGGTCTACAGCAGTGTTGTGAGCAAAGGGCGAGAGACACTAGCCTACAGCACCATTGTTTTGTGACGGATGGGCCAGGGTTGGCTGTACCACTAGGCAAAGCAAGGCTGTCACCTCAGCCTGTAGGTGCTGAGGGTGGAGGGTGGCAACAAGGGGATGGAGGAGGCTCCTTTGTACCACAAGGCATGCTTCTAAGCAAGGTTTGCTGCCTTCAGGTACAATGGAGGACGTTATCCTATCAAGATGAAGAAAGATCAAGCTATGACTCCAGTTGGCTTTTGAACATAGATTGTGAAGAATTGGAGGCACCATCTTGTTCATTACCTCAGGCAACAGAATCTCTTAGTCTGGCACTAAAAAGCTCATCCTTTTTAAACCAGCTGTGTTGGACTACTCCAAACCCTCCCAGGTAGCATCACCATTAGCTGTGCTGGCTTGCAATAAGGGGAGTTGTAGTCCAACCCAAATGGACAATACCAGATTTGGGAAAAGAGCTCTAGTTCTTCCATATAGCATACTATCCCAATCCCAAGACAAAAATATAAACACATTATCTCAGAGTGTAGAATTTAACTTTGCATTAGAGTATGCATTTTCTGCTAGCATAGTCTTTTCATATAGAGTTCTCTGCTCAGGGGAAAGGGGCTGGAAAAGTTACTTTTTGCACTACAAATCTCAGAATCTCCCAGTCGGCATGCTAGCTGGGAATTTGGGGCCATTGCAGTCCAAAAGTAACCTTGCCAAGGACTGCCAGGGATATGATTTATGTCTAATGTGGAAGCTATCCCACATTAAATAGTCCAGGTTACATAGGATGAGCCATTGACTTTTAAAAACAGAGCAAGGCTAATGTCACAGTCATATACCATAAGAGGCAATAAAATTCTTAAAACTCTTTTAGAAAGTGCCATTCCAGGACTGTCATCAGTACCAATAACCAATAATAATAACTGATGGAGTTGCCATTGCACTGTCTGCCAGCTCCCAACCTGCAAACTCCTTCCACTGCCTGCCGTTCAGTGTTTAGCAAAAATACTTTTCATCTGATTATACAGGCACAAGACTAGTGTGGGTAATAAATAGATCCCCAGGCCAGCAGGAAATTATCTGGGTTTCATAGAATTCATGCATGGTTGACTCTTGCAGCTCCACATCTGAAGGGGAAACAGATGTTCATTTTAGCTGGTCTCTTCACTTCCCGGCAAAATCTTTGCTGTTTGCTCAGCCTTGCTGTAACTCTGATGCCTTTAAACATTAGGGGAAAGCCAGCTTCTCAGGGGCATCTCTAATTTTGAAGCGCTGGTCCAAGGGTCAGAAGTGCATTTGGACCAGTCACATACCACATTGTATACCGCCATGTCAATCTATATAACTATTTTTGGTTTTTTTTGTGTATGTCATCAAGTCAATTCAGACTGCTGGCAATCCCATTGTGGGGTTTCCCTGGCAAGATTTATTCAGAGGAGGTTTGCTATTGCCTTTCTGTAAAGCTGAGAGAGTTTGACTTGCCCAAAGTCACCCAGTGGGGTTCCGTGGCTGAATAGAGATTCAAATCTTGGTCATTTGGAATCCTAGTCCAACACTCAAACTGCTACACCACATGGGCTCTCCTCTATCTATATGCTCTCTCTCTGGCTTTTCTTCGCAAACGAAGATTCAGGAAGGACTCATCCCGCGCCTTCTGCAAGCGCGCTGATGACTAAAAAGGCCAATCCGAGATAAACAAGTCCGGTTGCAAAAAGCGCAGCAGAAGGTCTCCTTGGGTGATGTTTTTGGGTTGTGATTCTTTCTGCGTTGTCGTTTCTCTTCAAGACTTCTTCGTCGTGAGTTCTCAAATAAGGCTGCAGCATTGTGGATATTGCGTCTCCATGCCTCCCGATGTGAGGCCAGGGCGGACCACTGTTGGTGATCAATTTGGCCAAGCCTGAGATGTTGTTTCAGGGAGTCTTTGTATCGCTTTTTTGGAGCGCCCCTCTTACGCTGACCCGTGGCGAGTTCACCGTAGAGTAGTATTTTTGGGAGGCGATGGTCCTCCATCCTAGAAACGTGCCCTGCCCAGCGCAGCTGTGTTCTCAATATCATGGCCTCAATGCTGGTGATCCCTGCTTGTTCAAGGACAGCAACATTCATCATCTATATTAAACCTAGAGTTTAAGAAAGTTACTTTTGAGGGTTCAGCGCCCATAATTCTCCATGGCCTATGCTGGATTGGGAATTCTGGGAGTTGTAGAAAAAGGGGGAATGTTTCCAAACTCTGATCAAACCCCATTGCCAAATGAAATTATTTTATAGGTCAAATGCATGCAGGCGGCTGCCTGTTGGCTGTCCCTGCTTTAAAAGCTTAACACAGTATTACTGTTATTAAATTTGTATAGATTTGTATATTCAAGGTATATCAAACAGCCCCTTCCTCAGTGAGTACAGATGGTTTGTCTTGGCTTACCTTGTGCCATCCCATTGGGAATCTACAACACTATAAACCAACCTATGAGCCAGCATGGGGTTGTGGTTTGAGAGCTGGACTATGACTCTTGATTCTAGGGTTCAAATCCCCACTGAGCCATGGAAACCGACTGGATGACCTTGGGCAAATCACATTCTCTCAGCCTGAGAGGAAGTCAAAAGCAAAACCTCTCTGAATAAATTTTGCCAAGAAAACCCTGTGATTGATTTGCCTTAGGGTTACCATAAGTCAGAAACGACTTGAAGGCACACAACCACCACCACAACAATTTATGATTGCAGAGTTTAGAACTACAGCATTGCATGCCAGCTATATACCTGGGTGGGGAGCATTGTCATAGCCACGCCATCAGGATCATTGCACAAGTGAAGCGAGCAGTATGGCTGTTGCACAACAGTTGAAATGTGGGACAGGCTGCCCTTGTGCAATGGCAATGGAAGGAAAGTGGGGGAACAATGTCCCCCAACAGAGCAACAGGGCGCTGGCAATCCGGAATGGTTATCAGAGGAAAATCATGGGTAACCTGTGCCCAGCTGGAAAAATGTCCCTACCTTTTGTGGTGCTGCATTGTGTAGCAGGAACTCCTGTTGCAAACGGGGCATTTTGCACAATGCTCCATTATACTGTGGGAGCTTCCATTGTACAATGGGACATTTTTAACTTTGCCCTGTTGTGCTTCGATGCAATTCCCTAACATAGTTACGTATTGTGGCAGAGATGTATTTCCATCACTATAAAGTGGCACATCACATCCCGTGATGGCAGATCTCAGCCTTTGCTGCAAAGGCATGATGTCATTTAAAAAAAAAAGAAAGAAATAACAATAATAAACTAAAATTGTGGACACTGGTTTCCAATGCCATCAACAGAGAAAATGAGCAGAGAATTTGAAAGAGACCAGAGTACTCTGAAAGCTGGAGAGCAGCAGAGAGCTGGAGACAGGTGAGCCAGATGAGTGATAGGCATGTCATTGAGATGCCATGTTGGGAGTCCACACAGAGGAGATTATGTGTCCCACTGCTCTGAATGCAGAAAGACAGAAATAAATCAGGCCTCCTTTAAAAAAAAAAACCAGAGAAAAAAGTGTCAAGTGGTTAATTAGGAAAAGAAAAATATATTTCAATACAAAGAAGAAAAAAAAAAGAAGAAATGAAGTGATGGGTCTGGAAGGAACAAATGACTTTACAAGACTCTTCTTACCTGCTCCCAGATGTTTCCCAAACATCTGGATATACTTAAGAGCAAACAAGCACAGGGTCCAGAAGGCATGGGCAAAAGGTAACAAGGGGATCACTTGGACAATTGAGTTATATTGTAGAAATATCAGCAGTGTAGTGCACTATAGTAGTTCTGGTGCCAGTGGAGCAGGGAATCTGCTCAGTTTTAGTCTTCAGTATGAACCCTTCACCTTGATAAGCTAGAAAATTGGTTTGAAACCAACAGAATGAAATTCAATAGAGACAACTGCAAAATTCTAACTTTAGCCACAAAAACCAAATACATAATTCAAGAAGGATAATGACAAGCTGGAACATGTCCAGAGGAGGGTGAGCAAATTGGTAGCGGGTCTGGAAGCCATTATGCCCTATGAGGAGTGGCTTAGGGAGCTGGCTATATTTTGCATGGGGAAGAGAAGAGAAGGGGACATGACAGCCATGTTTAAATACTTAAATACTCCAAAGGAGTTATTCAAGATGCTGTCCCCAGATATATTCAGCATCTTGGATAGCGTCTTCAACGAGAGCAGGTTCCCCATTCCATTGACCTCAGAGGCACCAGCTTGGGATGCCAACCTTGATTGACTCGAACAAGGAAGTTTTAGTAATCCCTCCAGGCTGTTTTCATGGAACATTCGAGAACTCATTGAACTTTACAATCAAAGATAAAAACTCTGCTACAGTACCCTTTTATCATTTGTCCCAAACGGAAGGGTCACGACATCTCTTATCTTGTAAAAGGTATAGATAAGGTCCTTAAAGTTGATGGATTAGGAGAGAAACAGGCAGGCCAAGTATGACAGAAAAATGAGAAACAAGCAGACAAAGACAGCCAAAGCAAAAGGGACACAGACGCAAGGGGAGAGGGTCTATCTCTTCTGCATGACCTGGAAGTACGTATAGCCAGGGCAGGTCAGAAGGAACTACCAATGGGCTGCCTTGGAACTGAATGAGTCATCAGAAAGACCACTAGCACACAGATCAGGTATCATCCTCCCTGGATGCAACACAAAGCACACACAAAGACACACAAGTGCAGACACTCAGAAAATAAAAATGCCCCTGAAGCAACAACAGACAAGGAGCCAGTGTGGTGTACTGAAGACTAGGGTTCAAATCCCCACTCAGCCATAGAAACCCACTGGGTGACTTTAAGCAAGTCACACTCTCTCAGCCTCAGAGGAAGGAAAAGGCAAGCCCCCTCCCCTGAAGAAATCGTACCAAGAAAACTGTGATTGGTTTGCATTAGGGTTGCCATAAGTCAAGAAATGACTTGAGGGCACACAACAAGAAGCAGCACACACACAGCTGTGAAGATACCAACTGTTGCCGACACAGTGCTGGTTAGAGGCACAAATCCCATTTCTGTACCAGCCCACTGGATTCCCCATTGTTTAGAGCTTTTATTTATTGCTCTATGCCTCAGTGATCTGTTGTTTACTTGTAACACTGTGCTGACAGTTTCCTGATTCCCAGAGGCTTTTCTAGCTGCTGACATAAAAGCACACTGCTCTGGTATTACAAGAGGGTTCCTCCTCCCTCCACGCTTGTCAAGATGTGGGGATTAGATGCAGAATAATGCAGCCCCTCTATCCAACCCCAAAGCTGTAACTCAGCCTTTGGATGCTCCTGGCACCATAAATTTGGACAGAAAGTGCAGCTCAAGCAGTTTGGGAACAAAAGCAGCTGAGTCCGATTGAATTACAGCTACCGGAGGCAGCCGGGATCCCCCTGCACAGAATGGATAGGAACTCCAACTAGGAAATGATTACTTATGATTTTAATTAGATTGACTTTTAATTTATAACCTGCAGGAAGGAGGAGGAGGAGGAGAATGAGGAGTCAGAGGAAGGAAGAGGAGGGGGAGGAGAAGGAAGACATGAGAAAGATGCCTTGGAAGAAATAAAATGGAGCTAGAATTCAAAGACATAGCCATGTTACTCTGGAATATCAGTATGCAAAGGGATCTTCTAGCACCTTTGAGACTGAAAGAAAAAGGTTGGAGCATAAGGTTTCAGAGACTTAGTGTACTTCATCAGATGCATGGAGTGAATTAGTGCTTAGGAACAAACCTTATAAGCAAGCTGTATGAATAGCCATAGAAATGCAACACTTGTGGGCAAATTCAGTTTTAAGGATGGCTGGTTTAATGGAACAAAAGCAAGAGGAAAGATGTTGCCTAAGGCCAAGGTGGGTGGATGACCATATGACTGGTGGAGGGAGTCATTGAATGTAGCATGATGCTGACTGGAACCAGAAAGGAGATGTGATAAATTGGCCAAAAATGCCCTCATGGGACTGAGTTGTTAACTCGTGTTATAATATGTGTAGTGTGCCAGGAAACCATTGTCTCTGTTCAACCCACTGTTGATGGACTGGAATTTGTGGATATATTCCAATGCAGCTGTTTCTCTTTCCAAACTTCATTGTAGCTTTTTTTGGTTCAAGGACAGTTGTCTTGAGGTCAGAGATGGAATGTCCAGGAAGACTGAAGTGTTCTGCAACTAGTTTTTGTGTATTCCCATTTCTAACGTCTGAATTATGTCCATTTATCCTCTGGTGAAGAGGCTTGTTTGACCAGTGGTGAGTGCTGAAGGGCACTGTTGGCAGAGGATGGCATATATCATATTACAGGATGAACATGTGAAAGTACCTCTAATATTGTGGGTGATGTGATTAGGTCCTGTGATGACAGTGATGAGGCTAATTCTAAAATTAAAGTGATCTTAAGGATGGTTTTTGATGGTCCTTCCTGCTACTTGTACCTTCATGCTTGAGAAGGGAAGCAAGGAGACCTGGCTAGAGGAAGCAGCTTCATAGTATCAAAGCAAGCAGATGCAAGACTGATTGGCAGAATATTTGGACCACACCAGTTTGCAGTGTCATCCTGAAAGTTTGCTAGGTCTGTGAAGATAACTGCTTTGATTTTTGTGAACATTTTCAGCCTCATTTTTTCCAGCCCTCCTTGCAAACATGTTTATGTGTTTATTGAGGTTGCCCTCACTTGCTCTCAGTAACATTATCACCTATTTAGATTGTTTTTGTGGGATTAGCTATTCCATGTCCTCCACTGTGTGATTGTGCACCCAGTGGCTCGGGGCACAGGAATTGGCCTGAGGGAGTGATAAGCTTAAAGAACAATCAAGCCTGGTACTGCAGTCTGGATGCTACCCTAAAATGACCAAGCTCAGTATGCCAGGTTTGCAACAGAAATAGTGCTGGTGTGAGAGAAGGTTTCTGGAAACCCCAATTTGATGATCCCCTACCTCTCCATTGACGCCCCCTTGTCGTGGGAGAGAGGCTTGCGTACCCTAATGATGTTTTGAGCTATGCTGGCGGTGGCATAATAGCCACTGGTAGGGTCTCCCATGCCAGACAGGTCAAAACCGAAGGGTCTGACAAAGAGCGTCAAAGGGCAGGATGGGCTCTCTAGCCTTGTGGCAACCGTCCTAGGAGAAGGAAAACTCCAATCCCAAACCCGGGCAGATGGTGCTCGTCCAACCCTGTAAGGTCAACCATCTAAGAGAAGGAAACTCTAATCAAACCTACGGCCCGAGGACCTCGCTGCCACGTCCATGCTTGCAAGGCCACGGCAGATGAATCTCTGGTTTAAAGGGTGAGGCCAGTTCTGTGCACGCTGCGCTCCACCAGAAAAATCCATTGTACAGGCTCGAAGGACAAATCCATTTCCAAAAAAGCCCTGTAGCGACTGGCGAGGGACGAAACCGGCAGGTGTAAAGACCATCCTACAGATCCTTCTCCTACAGTGCTTTGGCAACATATCAAAAACAGTATCCTCCAGTCTGCAGAAGAATCCCTCGGGTTCTCCCACAAGAAAAATCAAGACTGGTTTGATGAAAACAACCAAGAGATCCAGGAGCTATTGGCAAGGAAGAGAGCTGCTCACCAGGCATACCTCGCCCAGCCAACCTGTCATGTAAGAAAAGCAGCTTTCCGCCTCACATGTAGCAAACTACAACAAAAACTCCGAGACATACAGAACAAGTGGTGGATCAATTTAGCAGAAAAGACACAACGCTGTGCAGATCAGGGTGATCATAGAGGATTTTATGAAGCTCTTAAAGCAGTGTTTGGACCTACTTATCAGGTCCAAAGCTCCTTATACAGTACAGATGGTCAAACATTAATTACTGATAAAGCCTCCATCTTGAATCGTTGGGCTGAACATTTTCAAAGTCTCTTTAGCACCAACCGAGTAGTCCAAGGCTCAGCTATCCAACAAATGATACAAAAACCAATGAGAAATGAATTGGACATAGCTCCCACTTTGGAAGAGACCCTTATGGCCATACAGCAGATGAAAAACGGCAAGGCAGCTGGGATTGATGGAATCCCACCTGAAGTTTGGAAACACGGAGGTCATGCACTCCACGAAAAATTCCACGAATTCCTTGTGAATTGCTGGGAAAAAGGGGAACTGCCATCAGACCTCCGAGATGCAGTCATCATCACCCTGTACAAGAAAAAAGGAGCAAAATCCGACTGCTCAAACTATCGAGGCATAACACTGCTCTCTATTGCTGGAAAAATCCTTGCAAGGATACTCCTGAACAGATTAGTTCCTGCTATTGCAGAAGAACTTCTCCCTGAAAGCCAATGTGGCTTCAGAGCCAATAGGAGTACTACAGACATGGTATTTGCCCTTAGGCAACTGCAAGAAAAATGTAGGGAGCAGAACAAGGGTCTCTATGTAACATTTGTCGACCTCACCAAAGCCTTTGACACTGTAAGTAGAAAAGGTCTGTGGCAGATCCTGGAAAAACTAGGATGTCCCCCCAAATTCCTTAAAATGATTATCTTGCTACACGAGGGCCAGCGTGGTCAAGTCAGATATGGCGATGCTCTTTCAGAGCCCTTTCTAATAACTAATGGAGTGAAGCAAGGTTGTGTTCTTGCACCAACTTTATTTACAATCTTCTTTAGCACGATGCTCCAAAGGGCTATGTCAGAGCTTGAAGAAGACGACGGCATCTATATACGCTACCGTACTGATGGTAGCTTATTTAACTTAAGCCGTCTGAGGGCTCACACTAAGACTCTAAACTATCTAGTCCGTGAGCTGCTCTTCGCCGATGATGCTGCCCTTGTTGCCCACACAGAAGCAGCTCTGCAGCGACTAATGTCCTGCTTTGCAACAGCTGCAGAGCTGTTTGGGCTAGAAGTCAACCTGAAGAAAACAGAAGTTCTTTACCAGCCTGCACCACAGGACGAACACCACCATCCCCACATTGCCGTCGGCAAATCAGTGCTCAAGTCCGTTCAGCAGTTCACCTACCTGGGAAGCATCATCTCCTCAGATGCCAAGATTGACAAAGAGATCGATCACAGATTAGCAAAGGCATATAGTGCATTTGGAAGACTTCACAAAAGAGTCTGGAGCAATAAACACCTGAGGCAAAGCACAAAAATCAGTGTGTATAGAGCCATCGTACTGTCTATCCTCCTTTATGGATCTGAAACATGGGTCACCTATCGCCACCACCTACGACTCCTCGAGCGCTTTCATCAGCGCTGTCTACGCACAATCCTAAATATACACTGGACTGACTATGTGACGAATGTTGCTGTCCTTGAACAAGCAGGGATCACCAGCATTGAGGCCATGATATTGAGAACACAGCTGCGCTGGGCAGGGCACGTTTCTAGGATGGAGGACCATCGCCTCCCAAAAATACTACTCTACGGTGAACTCGCCACGGGTCAGCGTAAGAGGGGCGCTCCAAAAAAGCGATACAAAGACTCCCTGAAACAACATCTCAGGCTTGGCCAAATTGATCACCAACAGTGGTCCGCCCTGGCCTCACATCGGGAGGCATGGAGACGCAATATCCACAATGCTGCAGCCTTATTTGAGAACTCACGACGAATAAGTCTTGAAGAGAAACGACAACGCAGAAAGAATCACAACCCAAAAACATCACCCAAGGAGACCTTCTGCTGCGCTTTTTGCAACCGGACTTGTTTATCTCGGATTGGCCTTTTTAGTCATCAGCGCGCTTGCAGAAGGCGCGGGATGAGTCCTTCCTGAATCTTCGTTTGCGAAGAAAAGCCAGAGAGAGAGATGCTTTGCAATCATAGAATCCATGGTGGTTGTGCTTGGTACTGGAAGTTGTGCTGGGATTTAGAGAGAAAGTCTTTCAAGGCTGGCTTTGCTCCCATGATTCCAATTGCTATGTTTGCAATGTCAACGAAGAAAAGGGGCTCTGGAGAAATACAATGCTTCTCAGAAGAAACTGGGCAGGGAGGGGGCTTCAAATGATTCCAGTATATCACAGTCCATCATCTTGGCATCCAATCAGCTCAATTTTATGCACCAAAAATACTGACATATTATGATTAGATCATTGAATGCAGCCTCATATTTTATCACTGAGCTTTCAAGATTGGACATGAAATAGATATTTACTGGCTGGAGGAGAAGCAGATGGAATGATTAAGGCTGGGCTGGAGAAATAAGAAGGAATGTGTTGCACTGTATCCTCAAGTATCCAGCAAGGACAGGAGATGCAAGTCAAGGCCTTTGCTAGTTCAGCTCTGACCTTCGCTATCAGTTCACTGCACAGCCCTAGGCAAGTGATGATTTCTCCAGCCCCTGTTGCTATCAACAGGATATAAGTTTCTTGCTGCTTGCAAGGTTCTCCATCTGTGTTCTTACGAAACTGACAGCAGTTACTCACCATCCTTTTATCGCCCTGGACTGAGAGGCTCCTGTAAACCACAGCTCTGTGTTCGAGATCTCAGCTGATCCTATCCTGGCCCAAGAAGCCCAAGAAGCCCAGCTGGCATCCTGTTAATAATTTGCCCAGGCATAAGTTGCACTATACATGTGGAGTGATTTTTTTTTGTAGGCAATGTGTAACAGTTACTGTACATCCAGGTGGTGTAAGCAGAGTTGTGCATGTGGAACTACTGCACATGTGGTAGCCCATCAAAGCACACAGACCAGGGTGTGAATGCACATTTTATCTGTGCATGGCTCTCACTGAACTGAAAAAAGTTGAATGAGGTTGGGGCTGGGTACTTTACCCCTTGTAAAATATATTGTGTTCCATTACTTCCCATCACAAAGCACCGGGCTTGACCTGACGTTTTACCCTATGCCTACACATTGAGAGAAGTGGAAAATTGCATTGTACAAACAGCTACTTTCAAATAAAAGCAGGAATCCAGAAAGGGATGTTGCTGCACATTCAAAGTTCTTTAAGTGGATCTTAATAATAGAGCAAGTGGGAGTTATAGAAACGGGCTTCTTTTGTTTCATATGGGACCATACTGAGGTAGGTGAGATTGGCTATATTTGGAGGTGCATAGACTACAAACTTTTTAGAGAGCTGGGGTGGTATTATGTTTATGCTATTGCTAAGTTTGCAACCATTCTTGTTTTTCTTTAGCACCAACTATATTCTCTCAAATGGATCTTGCAGGTATACATAGGACTGCACCACACCATTAGCACTGCAGCATCCACAGTGACTTGCACAGGAAGACAGGCTATTAGGGAGCTCAGCACCAGGAGAACTTTCATAGTACCATCTTAAGGAACTACTTTCAGGAGGCTTTGCATTCAGTTATGAGCTTCACCTTATACCAGGGATGGGGAAGTGAGATCTTCCAGATGTTGTTAGACTACAGCTCTCACCACCCTTCACCCATTGACTATGCCCAGAGCTGTTTTTATGGCTTCCAGACCACCACTACCCCAAGTAAAAAGAAAAGTTTGCAAATTTTTGTTTGCCCACAAATGCCCTCCAGGAGATGTGGCATGTCTACCAAGTGTGTGTGTGGCCTTCAAAAATATCCTGGGGCCCAAACGAGGCCATGTAGCTTTCCACAGTTGCCCACCTCTGATGTAATGGATCAAACCAATGGTGGCTGATGTCTTCCATGTCAATGGGGAAGTGATAAAGTCTAGGTTTTTACTCTGCTGAACTTATTTTGGGATGGCACCCTGGCCAGCTCTTGGACTATTTAGAGGAAAAACCAAGGGCGGTTGCACCACTCCACTGAAATGGAAGGCACCAGCTGCCCCTGTGCTGGCGGGTTACAGCTACCATGCATCAAGCACAGAGAAGCCAACTGAAGGCTCCCATTGTGTGTGCATAAATGAGTCATGCTGGAGCATGATCAGCATATTGTGGTTGATACATGTATAAGTTTTGGGGAGAAAACTGAACGCACCTGTTGCTCATGTTGTAACTTCTGCTCATGCTTCCTTCCCTATAAGAAGTGAGTGAACAAAAAACAGCAGACCCTGAGATCCTGCATCACAATATACATTTTGTAAACTTTACGACTCCATACCCACATTGCATAAACACAAGGAAACCCTGTTAGCGAATTGTGAAGATGTGCCTCTAGGCATCAACAAGAGTCCTTTTCACCCCCCTCTATTTATTTATTTTTTTGTTGATTTAGACAGAAACAGTATAGCACACAACCCAAATAGAGAAGCAAAAGTTTGAGCAAAGAGTGTTTTGGTCACTGTTCTCATATATCAAAGTAGTAGTCCATATTTACTACCCAGCTCTTTGTTGATAATGTGCATTGCACACTTTGGAGGTGTATTGGGCATTCCTGTTGTACTCTGGCACTTCCTAGCCAGTCTCTGGATGTGTAGCGATGAGTGCCCCAATGTGCACCAGGGCCCATTGTGCGTCAGGCTGTGGTGTGTCAGTCGCCCTGGAGTAAACACCACAGCAATACCAAGGTGAATGTGGATGTTGCAAAAGGACCAAATTCAGTTTTGCGCACAGGTGACCATTTATGAAGGTTCAAGTCCCATGAAGAACACTAGCCAGCATTTTCAAATGAAATTGTGAGTGCAGAGGGGGCCATTAGCCTCCAACCCTTGCGGTTTACTATTCTATACCAATGTGTAGGCGTTCCGCATTTTCATGGATTGATCTTCGGTGGGAAGTGCAGTTGAATCTACTTTTAGCAGTAGAGGGAGCTAGGGTTCTTTGAAAGAAGCTCAATAAAGTGTATTTCTCCTCTTTCCTTTTGGTTCACGTTCTTTCCCTCTTGCTGCTACAAAGGCACAGAGAGCAAAAAAGAACACAGGATGAAAACTTGAAAAGAAACCCCACAACCCACTGTCATTGTTCCAAGTGAACTGTCATAAATTATGAGCCCTAATAACAATAATAATAAAATATGAATAAAACCAGTGCCAGATTAGAAAAGGTATTTAATGCTTCCAGGCTGTGATCAATACTTTCGAATTGAGTCTTCTCCAGGTTTTCTGACGCTGGTTTTGGTCCCATCTATCACTATTGGTGTGCGTACATGTGTAAGAGATAGAAACAGAGAGACAAAGACCAAACATCATCAGGTACTTCCCTTCCTGCTCTTTCATTCCCTCCCGTCAGTCACTTGCGCTTGTAAAAACACATTTACAATATTAAGGCCTCAAACTGGAATTTCCCAGCCTTTCCTTCCAGCAAATAGTGACCCCAGAATTGGTGCAGCCCAAGGACAAAGTTATGGGGTGGAGGGACGGACAATAAAAAAAAGCCAGAGGAATAAAAAGTGCTCTTTAACAGATTCAGCATCACCTGAGTTTAGGATGTCAGAAGAACCTTACTTGGCTAAGACCAGTGGTTTATTCAACCCCTGTTGTTGTGCTCCTGATGGTAGTTAGTTCCAGATGGAGTCACTTAATGGTCTGTTCCCTGTTATTGACTTCTAGCAAGCAGTCAAATACTCATTATGAACATGCATTCCCAGACCACCTTAGTTAATAGCTATTGATATTCCAATTCCTTCTGCGTGTTCCCAAGCATCCTCTGAATTCAGCAATCCTGTTTTTGTTCCTGCAATGGTGAACATTCACAAGTCATGCAAAGCTTGGTGTTTCCCTGGTTTGATTAAAAAAAAAAAAACCACCCTTCACTCCCAATGCATTTGAGAACTGTAGAAGACTTTAATCGTTTTAACATCAATGATGTAAATGGTTTGAGGAACATTCAGTGTTCCACATTACCTTGATTTGTTACTTTAAGGTCATCTGGGGGCCTAAGGCCCATTTTGGGCCACTTTTAGTCATTTTAATTGATTTTTTAAAAAAAGTAGATTAGAAAAGTAACACATCAGGAATACAGTACTTTAATAAGAAGGTATGTAACAAATCCATTTTGTAATATCCGGTAAAAAAGATTAATGTTAATGATTTTCTTTCTCTGTTACTAGCACATTACACTAATGTTTCCAGGCATGTACGACCATGCATGTGCCATGTGGGAAATATTCCACCATGTCTGTCTCCCCACCTATCCCTCACCTCTGTGTGTTCTAGTGGTGCCATCAGAGTACAAGGTGAAGGCATGGTCAGCGGAATGGGTAGGAGGGCTGGCATGCTACATTTCAATGTTTTAAATCATAGAATTATAGCGCCGGAAGAAACCACAAGGGCCATCTAGTCCAACCCCCTGCCATATATATGACTAGCAAAGGGTGAGTGTGAGAGACCCCGTGAGACCATTCAATTCAGTATCTAAAATTATCTCAATGTACCACGCAGATGCTTGCACGCAGAGCACAAACCCATTTACCTTTCTTTCTTTGTCTGCAGCATTTTTTATTGAAGCTATCCTGCTCCTCTCTGTGGAGGTTCTGTGTAACTGTTGATGTGAGACCTCTCCTCTGTAAAAAGCCACAGAGGAAGAATATGTAATTTGTTCCAGTTCTATCTACTTTGGTTTAACATAATGCAACTAGCAGCATGTTCTGAAAGATTAGCCGCAAAGGGACATGAGGTTTTTGGACAGAGGCATTCTGCAAGGCAATTCTGGTCATCAGCTGGGGAGAAAGGGTAGAGACATTTGAGAGAGCAAAAGACCTTCAGATGACTGAGGGCAGTGGAGGTGATTAAGCAAAGGACTCAGTGAAGGAAAATCTTGGAATGCAAGTGTGAGGCAATAATAATAGGAGAGTGAGGCCATGGGGGTTTTGAAGGTAAGTGCAGGCTTGGTAAGGGGCCGAATGTTGACAGAGGTGATTAACTGGATTTGTTTGTCGTGAGTCTTCAAGACTTTTCTGACTTATGGCAACCCTAAGACAAATGTATCACTAGGTCTTCCCAGCAAGATTTGTTCAGAGGGGATTTACCACTGTGTTCCTCTGAGGCCAAGAGAGTGTGACTTGCCCAAGATCACACACTGGGTTTCCATCATTGAGTGGGGATTCAAAACCTGGTCTTCCAGAGTCTTAGTTCAACACAAACCGTTACACTATGATGATACTAGGAGTGAAATGTATGATTGTTTAAAAAGCTACCCCAGATAACCAGGCATCATTATTTTTAAATAAAGTTTTTTTGGTAAGTATAAATGATAAAACTGTAGATGCCACGTGCTATCTGAAATGAGGAATTCCCCCTGCTTTTCTCACCCAAGAAGGAATGTCTCCTCTAAGAGGATCTCTCACAGCCGATGCTGTCCATTAGCTAAAAGAAACAAACAATTTTTTACCCATATGTAAATTTATGCAAATATAGCTGAAAGCCTAATTTGACTGACAAAACACATATGATTAGTAGTCTAATATTTCTTGAATGGTGGATACTGCTGTTGGTTACTAAACACTAGTTGTGTGTACATTCCACACTAAAACACTAAGCTATGCACCAAAGAAAGCGAAATTCTGAAGTTTGTGTAAATTATACAAATTACACATGGGTGCATAATGTATCCATTTTGCATGACTCATTCTGTACTTGTCCCTGTTTTGCATAACCTATTCTGGTTTTGCTAACCATGGTCAGGAATAAAGTGCTATGCAGGGCATGGAAGCATCTCTTCTGAGTCTTGAGGGCTAGAAACCTGGTTTAAATTTTTTTTTGAAGTATGATATTTCTGGCGGAATTCTGCAACTGAATCTTCATGCCATACCTTTTCCACAGAATGAAGGCATATACCTAAGCCCACGGATGCTATTGCAAAATTCTATATTACTGGCTATAAATAACTGTTGCTTAACCATAGCCTCTTTTTCATAGAAACAGGTGGACGCTTAATTTCATACTTGTGGATATGACTCGTGTTGACTGCTCTTACTACTGTGGAAAGAAACGGTGCATTTAGCAGAGGAATTTGGGAATGCGCCCCACCATGCTGTGTGTCTTATTTTTTGGAGGCTTACAAAGTAAATGCTAGTAATAAACAGTGATGGGAAAATCAATGGGAACAAACAAAGTACCAGCCGTGCCGTATTTTAGCTTCCTCCATCTCACTGTTACTGCTTTGATTAATAATGAGCAATCTGGTGGAAGCATGGATTGCAAAAGACAAAAGCAACAATGAGGACAACAACAAATGGTTGGAGAGCTATTGTTGCTGAGAGGCGGATGGCAGGGAATCACAGAATCAGAAGATCTAATCTGATCTCCTGCCATGCAGGAAAACTCAACTATAAAACACGCCTAGAAAGATGCCATCTAGCCTTTGTAAAAGGCCTCCAAAGAAACAGAGTCCACCACCCTCTGAGGTAGTCCATTTCACTGTTGAACAGCTTTAACAGTCAAGAGGTTCTTCCTAATGTTTAGGTGAAATGATGGTTTCATTTCAAAAGGATACCAGATAAGAGTGATAGGCCATGATGTCATCTGAAGAGGTTTAAAGAGCAACATGTCACCAAGTAAGAAGACCTCCTCCTGTCCCACCACTAGGCATCAGATGTGGGGATCTTTTAGAGGCCCTTGTCATTCCTGTGTGATACTTTATTTGTTAAATCCTACCACTGGGCCCCACCACCCTTGAAATAACTGCTGCCACTACAGTAACCATGTTTCTGAATTCAAGCTTTCCACTATCCCTTATGTTGCATTCTCAGAGGCACAAGGGTATAACACAAAAATGACTTACTAAATAAATATTCAACATAAAGATTACTGATTTCACACATTTAAATCCTGACTGACTCTAATGAATGAACTCACAGTTCTCATTCATATGCCTAATACCCACACTCATATTTCACGGTCCTAAGCTAGTTAAGCTGACCTGAGTTTAACTCAGCTTCATCTCTGATCCTGACTAACTTGCCTAAAATCTCTAACTCCTATTCTTCGCTGTCCTACACACCAGCTTTTTAAAAATCCATTCAAGCAGCCAATCCTAAATAACTGACTCTCCTAATATCTCTAACTCATATCCGTGTAATAGTCGCCAGCCTTTTAAAAATCCCATTCAAACACAGCCAATCACTTCCAACATTCCATATCACCTTACTCTCACTTACCTTATATACTATATTAGACTAAACATTGCAGCCATACCTTACCTTAATTTCTCTAATAAACACAACAATGTTTTTAGGGAAATCCAGCATCCCAGCCACTATCATCACAAAATATGTTTAAGGTCTCATCACATCTCATACTCCTCAGGCACCCCATCCACTCTGAGCTTTCTTTCTTTCTTTCTTTCTTTCTTTCTTTTTTTCCCAACTTGTTCGCCAGTCCTGAGATTTGGAACAGATACAACTGAAAGTTAGAAAAATAATAGAAAATTTAAAATATAATTAAACTATCAGTTAGGGTTAAGAACAATTATAGCATACCTATTTAAAAAAAGAGAGAACAACAAATATAGGTATACCTTAGTCAATGAAGTCTATGGGGGCATTCACACTATTAAAAAAACTCAAATACCCCCTGACTCTGGCCTGATAACACCACACAATGTGCAGCCTTTCCCTCAAATCTGGTGTGAAAAGGGCACACCAGGTAAAGCCCTATCGGGTTTTAGAAAAATGTGGTTTTCTCCGGAGTTTGCTTGAAACTCCAGAGTGTGTTCAGTTCATCTGCTCTGGACTTGGCGGAATGGGGAGGAGAGGAAGGACAAACGCTGCCTAAGGTAATAATAGTAATTATTATTATTATTTATTTATACCCTGCTTCTCTGCTAAAAACAATCAGGGCGGCTTACAACAATTAAAACTCTACAATACCAACTAAAAGCACCACCCACCCCCACCCTCCCCTATAAAAAGACATTAAACAATATAAAATTAAAACCATCTAGCTAAAATCACATTAAAAACAAATATACACAAGATCCTGAGGCCGGGATCTAATCAAGAAAGGGGAAGATGGGTGCCACCATCTTCCATTTCCTTGGCACTACTTCTCATTTCAAAGGCAGCGCCCTAGTGGTAGTTGCTCTCTGAGATCAGAATGCCCAGCAAACCCCACCATCTCAAGGCTAGCCACACATTCTGGCTTCAGAGAGGGTGACTACCCCTGAGGCTTTGCTTTCATAGCGCTCAGTCTTCCTCTGTGAAAGCAAAGCCTCAGGGGTAGTTGCTCTCTTTGAAACCAGAACGGACAATACCCCCCAACCTTTGAGGCTAGCCACCGATTCTGACTTCAGAGAGAGTGACTACCATTGGGGCTTTGCTTTTCTGGTGCAAAGTTGCACCTCTCAGCTCCCTGAAAAGTGAAGCCCCAGTGGTAGCCACTCTTCCTGAAGCCTCTAACAACATGTAAAAATCTGAATGCAGATTCGGTCTTTGGCCAGAGGTGAGGCACTTAAATTTAGGCCAGGGTAGCATGAATTTCATGCGCCACAGCTCTCGGCCAAAGTAGTCTAAATTTCATCTGGTTTTTAACCCCTCCTGTGAATGGCCCCTATGTGTTCCTGAACTTTACTTCAGGAAATGTGGTGCCAAAGAGAGGAATAACATGGCAAGAATTGGGATAGGTTCCTTATACCAACAAACAATGAAGGGCAGTTCAACATGTTTCTACAAACTTTTCATTCAGAATTAACCATAGGCACATGTGAAATGAACCAACCAGGTCAGGTAAGCCTTTCCTAAGTAAGCAAAAACATTTTGAAACTTCTAGAAACTGCTTGTAGGCTTTTTCCAAAGTGCCTCCAGGGATGACTTTTTCTTCCACCAGTCTCTACTTTTCTTATGATTTCCACTTTGGTGATCATACTTATAGACATTTCTGGGGGAGCTGCTTCATGCACGGATATAAGGTTTGTCCAGTAGACTGGATTTCAGCCATATAGGCACCACATTGAATTATACCTGGAAACGGACTGGCAGACAGTGGAGTTGCAATAATAGCATTGCTTGGGCTATAAATTGCTTCTAGGCCAGGTCAGAGGTGCCACCCTGATAACAATCTAGTTCATGATCTGCCTTGATACTTCCTAGCACTCTGCAGCCATCTTGTGTGCCTCCATGCCTGCTTGCCTCCTTCCTACCTCTGGCTCATTATAGTTTGATGCTTCAGCTTTGCTCTGTTATCATTTATTTATTTCTGCATTTGTTTGTTTTATAGCCTGCCTTTCTCCAAGGGTTGGCATTCCAGTGTAATTAAAAAGGTTCCAATAAATTACAGACATGAAAATACGAATTATATTAATTGTACTCTTAAAATACTAATTAAAACAATTTTAAAACCACACTAAATATTAAATAAGCAGTAAAATACTTAAAAAGTCCAGCACATCCAGTTTAAAACCTCTGACTGTAACAAGTGGGCAGACGCTGAAGGCTGGCCTGTATAGAAAAGACTATATAGAAAAGACTTTGACCACTTCTGGGGGAAAGAATACAGGGAAGGAACTAGCCTCATCTCTTCTAGAAGAGAGTTCTGTAATCTGGGAGGGTTAGCAAAGGAAGGAAGAAACCACATCTGAGTTTTCCTTGCCTAAGAAAACCATATGAAATTCATGGGGTTGTCATAAGTCAACAGGTGACTTGAAGGTACATACACACACAGAGCAAAGGTTTAACAAAGGAAACAATTGAAGAGCATGCAGTATAATCAGCAGAAAACAGGAGACACATCTCACAGGGTGCAATTTACACGGGTAAATATTCCTCTAAATATACCGCAAAGGTAGCTCATTGTTCTCATGGATCGCACCACAGCATCGCCTCATTCAGAAGGGGGAAAGGTAAAACAGCCACATATAGTGTGGCAAGGGATGTCGCTACTTTTGCCGGTATGTTTGCAATGTAGCGCATTATTGGCAGTGTAAACAACCATTCCGCTAAGGGCTGCAGCAGAGCTGCACTGTGATTAGTTTCTATGATGAAGGGGTGGGCTTAAAAGAGGGGGAGTGAGGGAGGGAGAGTCAGTAACGATCAGGAAACTTTGAAAAATCCTCTCTGCTATTTTGCAAGCAAGCTTGCAAACAAAAAGGATTCCCAACAATTTTCAGTCAGGGAGCATTCCTTTCTCATCCTCTCTGCTATTTTGCAAGTATGTAAAACTCCGTCTCGTCAGCTGTGATCCTGTGCTTGGGGGAGGGAGAGAAACCATTTCACTAAGAGCTACAGCAGAGCTGCATTGCTATTTTGACAGTCTGTTTATTTGGCTAGAAAATGCTGTTAAGCAAGGAGAAAAAAAACTTCCGTTTGGAGTTTGATTTGTGGGCAGGGAGCTGGGGGGAAGAGGTAAAGGGTGACTGCTTCTAAGCTGTTAAGCACACGGAGTTGGGGCCAGGGCAGACATTCCTATGGCATTCCTCTGTCTCCTCTCCAATGCTTGGCCATGTCCCCCTCCCCCACATTTGGCTGTGTGAATCTCAAAGCGGAAAAATGAAAGAGCCACAAAATATAGCTTTGTAAACATATACCGTGTAAACTACCCACCACTGATGTGGGAAAGCGCGAAAGTGCTACTTAACGCAATAAAACCTGCCATGTATACGAGCCCAAAGTGTTCAATGGCTAAATGATTTAGAAAGAAAAAGGTTTAAAAAAATTGACCTGTAAACACTCTCAAAGACCTTCTTCAGGGGCAATATAAAATCATGAAAAAAGACATAAATACATAATGAAACAATGCATAATTTTACAATGCGTAAAATCATTATTACAATTGTACACTGCCTGTGGCCTGTACATACCTGTTTGAAATTCAACTTCAGAAACTTCTGAAGCTTTCAGACTGTTTACTGGACTAAAAGAAGAAATATGTCAACCAAGGCTGAAACCTTTTTAAATGTCAGCAGATGGTCAGGGGGAAAAGGGGGGGGGGTTGCTCTTAGATAACATTCACGGACCATTCAGTGCAACCAGTGTTGAAAGAAGGGGACCTTTGAAAAACTAAGAGGAATTTTTATAATAGTAGTAGGAGGTCAAGACCTACTAATAGCAGTAGGAAGTCAGGACCAAAGTTTAAGTTTTAATTTTAAAATTCTACCCCTTTTCTTGTCAGAATGTTCTCGTCAGTAATATTTCCCTTTTCTCTAGCCAAAAAGCTAAGATCTGTTGGAAGATGGTGTTGTTCCAAGAAAGCAAAGGTTAGCAAACACTCTTGTCTTCAGCCACGCCTTTCCGGAGAGCACTGTGTGAATGTGACACCAACAGCAGCCTGTTCTCACCAGTAAAACCAGCCCTGCAGGAATTTAAACTTGGCCCTGACTTGGCTGCCAGTGGGTCAGCAGTGAGGAAAAAAACCACTTTGCTCTCCCATACTATGCATGTTCTCTGCTGTTCAGAACAGAATAAGTAAATAAAACAAAATAAATAAATAAATAAATAGATGCAGCTGTTAGCTTTAAGCTGTCAGATGACTTTTGATGCCTAATATCTGATGAAGTAGTCACTCTGGGGTAGATATTTACACTCAGATGGTTTTTCTAT
Source organism: Gambelia wislizenii (assembly GCA_030847615.1). Classification (NCBI taxonomy): domain Eukaryota; kingdom Metazoa; phylum Chordata; class Lepidosauria; order Squamata; family Crotaphytidae; genus Gambelia; species Gambelia wislizenii. The sequence continues at coordinate 6,853,824 of JAUMIR010000012.1, forward strand.
CACCCACCATCTGCTTTGAAAGAGTTCTCTTTCTCCTGCCTCTCTTTTTAACCCCCTCCATGTTGACTAATAGTGGATGCGATCTGAACATCAGAGGTTTTTTTTTTTTTTTTTTTTTTTTTTTGCCACAGAAGAACAGAGAAAAGGGAGGGAAAGAAAAAGGTGTCAAGCAAAGTGAAAATACCAAAAGAGGATTCCACTGGTGCTCATACTCCCAGTGGCTAGAGACTGGATATGGAAAGGTTTTAAAAATTCAAACTAGAAATCATACTGGGGTGATTCAGGATTGCCATGTTTATCCTCTGAGGCTGTTTTGAGAAGTGACATTGAAAGCTCTTTTAGGCTCGGTGGTAATAGTAGTTAGCACTTATAAAATGATTTAGAGCATTCAAAGCCCATCACGGACATTATTATGGCAATCTTTAAAAACAAAGGAGGTTGCCATTATGGTCCCTCAATTGCAGATGTGGGGCCAATGCCTGAAGCCTGAATCTTGCTTCCTCCATCTGTCAATGTATTTGTCAGTGCTAGTCCTTTCTCATAATAAATCCCTGTCCTTCTTTTGCCTCTATTTCTACCTTCCCAAAATGTAATCAATGTGTTATTCTGCATGGTTCACCTCTTTTCTTCATGGTCTTCAGACACTAAGGAGATTTTCAGATGGGGAAATTATTCCCCGGGGAGATCAGGACAGAATTGTTTCTGTCCCGGAAGCAGCACCGCGTTTCGCACGCCCACTTCCCTCTCCCGATCTTCCGTCATCCTGATGCTGTGCTTGTTCTATTTCTTTTTATTAACGATGAACTCTCATTAATAAAATATCACGGAAGGGACTGGCAGGGAACTAGAACAAGGACAGAGTCAGGACAACAGGAGATCGGGAGAGGGAAGTGGGCATGTGAAACGCGGCGCAGCTTCCGGGACAGAAACTATTCTGTCCCGATCTCCCTGGGGAATCATTTCCCCGTCTGAAAATCTCCTGAATCTCTGACTATGTGAATGAGTGCATCCTGTCTCTAGAACCCAGACCTTAGAGATGGGGGCAAGATTGGCTTTTTAACACAAGTAGCTTTTTATCACAAACCAACATACTTTGAACTTCCTGAACCAATGTGCAAACTGGGATACAAGTATCCTTGGTTTCTCATTCTTACTTACGACTTCACCTCAGGGTAAAGTGCAGCCTACAGGTTGCATGTAAGCATAACTCCTCTTTTTTTGCAACCTACCATTCAAAACTCCTTGACCTGTTTTTAAAGAAAATGGCCAAAAAGATCACCATGGAATACTCCAAAACTTGAAACTCTTGCACCAGCTCCCAAAGCCTACTTATCTTGGCAGAAATTGCATACCTTCCAATTGTCCCAATTTGGCAGGGACAAACCCAGCCAATCCTCTGTCATCCCTGTTTTTCCCCCAGTTGCTTTTAGAATGTCCCAGTTTATCTCCTCCCTCCATTTTTCTTCATATCCTCAGCTTACTTCAGTAACTGCAAACGCAGTTCAAAATGCAAAAGTAGTTGGCATTCTATTAACTCAGGCGGAGAAGGAGAAGATGTGTGGAATAGCTTTCGCCATCTAGACCACACTCTGATGTTGCTGGCCCACACATGCTCCAGTTTTCATCTGTGACTAAAGAAAACTTTTTAAAAGTTCATTTTTTACAATGTCAATATCTCACAGAACCGCTAGCAACCTCTTGTGGAACCCTAGTTAAGAAACCCTGTGTTGGGGAGGGTATTAAACTGGGAAAGAAATCCAGAAAGTAGGAGTTAGAAGTTATTTGAGGCCCATTTTTACATGGCAATGCAGAAATACTTTGGGCTTTGATGCAGAAATTGATCTTCGTCACCTCTGATGTTTGGGACTGATCTTTGGACCTTCTACAGGCAAAATATGTGTCCTACTGCTATGCTACAGTAGGACCCCCATATCCACAGGTGATTGGGTTATGGGGAATGGTATTGAAAATAATGGGATTTCTAGTTTAAAATACCATAGAGTTGCCTTGGAGGACCTAGAAAATGGCTAGAGAGGACACATTTTCTAGGAATACTCTATGGTAGCTGTGCTGCAACTGAAACAGTGGATAACTGAAGTGGATAATGAATCAGCAACTATGGGGGTCCTACTGTACCTCTTTAGCCCTGCTTCATAGGAGTGAAGCAAGAGGTACTATCTCAGGCAGTCAGTGAGGAAAAGCTCTGGAAGAAGATACAAATTCTTTAATGCAGTTTATTGATAAAGCAGCTAGTCCTTATGAATGACAGAAGTTGGAAAGTGCCTTGTTAGCATGGAGACTTGTCATCGGCATGTGGAGAATGTGCTGAACAGTGTTGCACAGGTTAAAATGGGCACGAAAGACTTGTTTTACCCTTTGAATAGACCATAGTGTCAATAGGCATCACCCAAAAATAAAGACCGTGCACACATGCACAACAGACATGGTTTCCAGGCCAGGCCTTCCCCTGGATATGTAGATCATCATGACAGAGTCAGAGAATTCAGAGAATTCATAACAGCAGTATATCTTCCTTTACAAAAGCAAAGATCGTTACCCACTCTAGATCTATTTTGGTGTGTTGGTTCTGATCAACACAATCTTAAATAATGGAAGCATGTAAGAGCAAAGCCCCATTTGTTACCCGACCCCATGTTTTCTTGACAATGTTCTGATAGGCAGCAAGGAAACACTGAAGCAGAAATCATAACCCTTTACCTTGTCAAGGCTGCACGGGAAACCATTCTTTGTAGGAAAGCGTGATGGCATAATTGTAGTTCCCAAGAGCGGTTGGGGCTCTATGCGGTATCTGATTTAGACAAAATAATCACTTAGTAGGAGTTGCATTAAACTTGGGTTCCAAAGGAATGTGTTTTCCAAACGGCAAACCTCTGAGGTTTTACAACAGGAGCAACAAGGGAGATGCTGTAAAGCCTGCATAAACTTCACTTCATACCTAAGCTGATGCAGGATAAAACACAGAAAAATTAAGATAACAAAATGAAATTCAATATGGAGAAGTGTAAGGTACTACACTTAGGGCAGAAAAACAAAATGCATAGATACAGGATGGAGGAGACCTGGCTGAATGAGACTACTGTGAAGGTTGCCTGTGAATAAAATCTCCAAGCTTAAGTGCAAGAGGGACGGATGGACGATCTCAAAGCAGGGACGGCATCATCCGAAATTGACCCTCTGCCACGCTGCTGCGATGAACCTCTCCCGGGCAATCCTTGCATGGCAAGGATCGTCTGAAAATGTCTTACGTGCGAAAGGGATCTAGGAGTCCTAGCAGAACACAAGTTGAACATGAGTCAACAGTGTGATGCGGCAGCTAAAAAGGCCAATGCGATTTTGGGCTGCATCAATAGAAGTATAGTGTCTAGATCAAGGGAAGTAATAGTGACACTCTATTCTGCCTTGGTCAGGCCTCACCTAGAATACTGTGTCCAGTTTTGGGCACCACAATTCAAAAATAATATTGACAAACTGGAGCGTGTCCAGAGGAGGGTGGCTAAAATGGTGAAAGGTCTGAAACCATGCCTTATGAGGAGAGAGTTAGGGAAATGAGTATGTTTAGCCTGGAATAAAGACGGTTAAGGGGTAATATGATAGCCCTGTTTAAGAATGTGAAGGGGTGTCACATTGAAGATGGAGCAAGCTTGTTTTCTGCTGCTCCAGAGACTAGAACATGGAACAATGGATGCAAGCTCCAGAAACCGAGATTCCACCTCAAGATTAGGAGGAACTTTTTGACAGTAAAAGCTGTTCGGCAGTGGAACACACTCCTTCAGAGCATGGTGGGGTCTCCTTCCTTGGAGGTCTTTAAACAGAGGCTGGATGGCCATCTGTCAGGGATGCTTTGATCGTGATTTCCTGCACGGCAGGGGGTTGGACTGGATGGCCTTTGTGGTCTCTTCCAACTATACAGTTCTATGATTCTAAGATTAAAAGCACACACACCCATTGCTTTAAAACATTACAGACAGACAATATGTTAACCATTATATGGGAAGGTAATGAGTCTAAAAATAAAATTGTATTAAAAAATTCCAGGATCTAGTCCTTTAAAAACAACAAGAATTATTTCCTTTAAAAGAGTTAAAATCATTCAGTCACTTTTGACTTTGTATTTATGCAGAATGCGCTTAGGAAGCAGACTTAAGCTCAATTATCATCAGAGGTCTGGGATCCCCCAGTTAAATTAGACTCATTACAAAAACAAAGGAGTCAGTTTAAAATGCAAAACAAAGTTTACTGAAGGTATTTCAATCTCAATCTACATACTAAAACAAACTTAAAAAGAGGTTCCTAAACTGACTAAGAATGGGTAGGAAAGACTTACCAGCCCACAACGACAGAAGGCTGCATGGTGAAACATCATGGCATTGTTTCAGAAAGCTTAAGATGGCTAAGATACATCCATCCTCATGGAGAGTCAGATTCAGAAAAGCTTACACAAAAGCAATAAAATTCAAATTAGGTCATGTGTCGAATGACCCAGCACTTCCAGTTGGCTAGAAGTGCTCAGTGAAGTACGAGAAGGGAATTTTGGGAGAACAAAATGCATGCAGGGAAAAAACCCTAGACTTATCTAAGATTGTGAATGAGGTACACAAGATTGCTTTTACATTACAATGATTATTTCCCCACATACAACACATTACCTCCTAGATTTGCCATCAATTGAACAGATTTACTATCTTGATTAAGTTTTAAGTGTTTTGATTTTAACAACGGATTGACTTAACGTGCCTACTGAAGTCAAATCTATAAAAAGTCATCTTACCGCCAGGCTTCACCGTAAGCATATGAAGTCACTTCAGTGGTGTTGTGTCCCAGTAACAGTAAGAATGGCATGATAGCCTCTAGATGTTCTTGAGTGGCATGAAAACTCTGCATGAGGTCTGGGGAACTCCTTAACTTAAAGGACCCATTCAATCAACCAAGCTATGAAAGAGAAGCAATGGTGGCTACCGTCAGTCATGCGCTGAATCTGCTCTGGTTTTAAGGAGCTATTGAAAGGGCTGAACATATCTTGGAGATGATGTACAGGATTCACTATCTCACTGATAATGGAGACTCCTGCCACCACCCAAAGGAAGATGTGCTTAAGGTGGACTAGTAGCTTGTATGATTTTCTTTTTTTACAAGGCTCTGAAATAATGAAATAATCAGGTTATGTGGTGAGGTAAACAAGAAATGAATGTTCTTGCAGAAAGAGAATGTGCAATGGCTACTCACTTTCCAAGAAGCCACATGATATAGCAATGACATAAAATATATGAAGCCCAAGCTTAGGTCAAGGTCTCATGCATTTTTAGCATAGCATAAATATACCTGAGAGTCAGCATGGTGTAGTTGTTTGAGGGTTGGACTAGACCTCCAAGAGACAAGGGTTGAATTCCTTCTTGGCCATAAAAACTCATTAGGTGACCTTGGGCAACTCAGACATTCTCTCTTAAGCCTTAGAGGAAAGAATGGCAAACCTCCTCTAAAAATATCTTGCCAAGAAAATGCTATGGTAGGAGGGGTATAAGTTGAAGTTGAATTGAAGGCACACATCAACAAAAATATACATAAGCATAGTGGCACTGAATCTCACAGTTATACAACTGGTGCCACAGCCTTGAATTCACTTGTAGTAAAACCATTACGTAGCTTTTTCATGGTTTTTTCCTGGCTGTGAGGCCGTGTTCTGGAAGAGTTTATTCCTGACGTTTTGCCTGCATCTGTGGCTGGCATCTTCAGAGAAGATTGCTTAGTTCAGAGAAGATTGCTTAGCTTGCTGCCTGCCAAGTCAAAAGGGAGGGTTGTGTGTGTATGTGTGTTTGTAGAAAGAATGGATGCTCTAGGGACCACACTCATGCAACCTCTGAGGAAACACAATAAGAAACTTAGACTCATAAATCATAAGGGAAAAAACCACAAGGGCCATCCAGTCCAACCCTCTGCCATGTAGGAACACACAATCAAAGCACTTCTGACAGATGGCCATCCAGCCTCTGTTCAAAAACCTCCAAAGAAGGAGACTCCACCACACTCCAAGGCAGCATCTTCCACTTCTGAACAGCTCTTACCATCAGGAAGTTCCTCCTAATGTTTAGGTGGAATCTCTTTTTCTGTAGCTTGAGTCCATTGCTCTGTTTCCTAGTCTCTGGAGCTGCAGAAAACAAGCCTGCTCCGTCCTCAGTATGGCATCCTTTCAAGTATTTAAACATGGTTATCATTTCATCTCTTAACCTTCTCTTCTCCAGGCTAAACATACCCAGCTCCCTAAGCCATTCCTCATAGGGCATGGCTTCCAGACCTGCTACCGTTTTGGTCACCCTCCTCTGGACACATTCCAGTTTGTTAATATCGTTCTTGAATTGTGGTGCCCAGAATTGGACACAGTATTCCACATGAAGCCTGACCAAAGCAGAATAAAGTTGTACTATTAGTTCCCTCAATCTAGACACTATACTCCTATTGATGCAGCCTAGAATCACATTGGCTTTTAAAGCTGCCACATCACACTGTTCACTCATTTTCAGCTTGTGGTCTACTAAGACTCCTAGATTCAATTCACATGTACTGTTGTCAATTGTTTGTGTATTTATTTTTTGACCTGTGTAGTGACCCAATAGGACCCTGATCTAAGCCTAATTGCTTCATTTCATGTGCGTATGTGTAGACAATAGGTCCATGAGCAGTAAACAAAATCACTCTGCAGCATCAGATCTGGCATTTTGGCTTACACTTAACCAGATTTTCTTCAGAGCCTTCCCAGTTCATGACATGGACAATAGTTCCCCTTTTACACTGATCTTTATTTACTCTCTCCTGAGCTCCTATGGTGCTGAATACAGTTGTCCGTCCGTATACACGGATTTATGTATTCACGGCTTGAAAATTTTCTTTAAAAAATAATAAACCAAAAAGCAAACCTTGGTTTTGCCATCTTATATAAGGGACACCATTTTTATGCCATTGCATATAATGGGACTTGAGTATTCATGGATTTTGGTTCATGTAACCAAGCCCCAGTGAATATGAAGGGACAACTAGAGACTTCTGTGCAGCCTAAAAATCTTAAATGTGTGTGTACTAGCTTGTTTTGGACCACTATTCCACATGATGCAAACATTTCTTACTCCTGAAGTTCTACAATTAATCTACTGAATGTGCATATCATTCTAGTTTGAGCATGTGGTGCTCCAACCCAGGGCACTCCCAAACAAATTGCTAGCATCTGCACTGAGAAATATCTAAGTGGGCTGTTGATCAACATGGAATGACTGTATTGCCATTTTGTCATAGAAGAAACCCTTTCATTTCCATTTCTTCCCTTCCCCCCACATCCCCATGATGCTCTCTGTGCTATAGCAAAAAGGATTGGCAGCTAGCATGCTGGCACAGAAATAATAATCAAATAATGTGAAATAAAGTTAGTAGGAAATCCTTACAAGCAACAAATCCCTGATACACTGAACCACATGATGCTGGCTTTATATAATCCAAAATCTTTCCCCCCCCAGCTGGTTCCCCCAGTTGATTAAAGCAGGTAGAGAAAGAAAAGTGGTGTAATTTACTTGCTTATTACTCCAGACCCTGAGTCACACCTTAAAAAAGTAAAAAATGTATATAAATCATTTATCTTTCATATATTAGAGGTGTGCACACACATTCACCTACGTGTGTGTGTGTGTATTATACACATATAATCTTCAAAGCTGTATTCCAATTATCCCTCTCGAAGTGCTAGTACCATAAAATACATTTGACTTAACTTCTCACATTTATTTCCCTCAATCCAAAGCCTGTTGCAATCATTTGCAGGACTGAAAACCATGGCGCTTTCAACAATGCAATATATATATATATATATATATATATATATATATGAAAGAAGGAACCTGTTATTTTTATGTGCTCATAAATGCTTTTATAGAAGAAAATATGTCAAGTGACAAGGCAGTTTGCTATGGGTATGTGGGAAAACTTGCCACTTAATTTAAGGTTTTAAAGTGGGAGAATTGTTCTAGCTGCCAGTTCCAAAGCCTTCAGCAATCTTTATTCTTCAAAGGGTTGGATACAAGCAGTGTGTGCCTACTGCATGCACAGGACACAATCTGCCAGGTACAGCTGTGCAACCTCAATTTGTTTTAGCTCCACACAAGCCCAATTGAGGCACATTGGTGCAGAAAAACACATGGTAGCAGAAAAGCACATATACTACAGATAGCTAAAGTATCGGAGAGTTAACAGCATATCTACTCTACAGATGCAAGATGATTTGATAGGGGAACTCAGGGGACACAACTCAACATTATTTTGGTGAAGTTTTATGAGTGCTGAAAAACCACACTCCCTTTTGCGATGTTGTCAACTGCCCTTAAGAAAATATCCATCAGTTCTTCTGCATTGCCCACAGTCTGTGTCACCCACAGCAACAGAGACACCTTCAGGGCTGCTCTGTTACGTTATGAAATAACACCTGTCTCTAATACCAGTTGGGCATTCACAACTGGTCCTCTTCAATCCAGATGGTTTTTTGCTGTTCTTCTGCAACCTTTTCCTTGATGATACGGAGGAGGTCCTCAGTGCTACTCCAGGTATCAGCTTCCAGCAAAGAATAAAGGCAGGGCAAACCTTCCAGTTCTTTCTCATTCTGACGGCACATTGGTAAGAGCTCTTCCTCTATCTCAGGCTTTGGGAGGAGTTTCCTGCATCACAGAAGGAAGCCCATAAAAGACACATGTTACACTTACACACATAAGATGTTACACATGCTCACATAGATTTCCTCTTCCCCTTGATAAAAATCCCCACAACCTCTTGCACCACACCCGAGCAAAACAGCTACCCAAGGTCATGACAAAGGGAGAGCAACAGCTGATGATTCCCTCTTACCTGTGCCTCTGTGGCATACATGTCCAAACCTGTGTGATAAACAAAACCAAAAGTTTTCTACGCAGCTGGGCTCACCTTGTTAAGCCTCATTTCCAACAGTGACCAAGCTTTAAGCATGTGTGAATACATTTCTCTCCCTGTGCTGTTCCCCCACATCTTCACTTGCAAACTCCTTGGGCACAGAGACCTTTGACAGCTGTGCCACCAGTGGTGTCAATCAGCCAATTCACACTGGTTCACCAGAACTGGCTGTTGAAATTGTTAAAGGATGCGGAGATGGGTGGGGTGGGAGCTAAAAGGGGAGCCAGGAGTATCAAAGGGAGGGGGGCAAGGAGAAAGAGGCCTGAGCAGACAAGGAGGATGGAGCGGTGAGAGGTCATAGGAAATGGAAAGACTGGATCCACTGAAGCTGTGGCAGAAACTGGGGATGTGGATACCCTGAGTGTCCTGCTCTCCAGTGCAGCTGATGCCAAGGGGCTGCAGGAAACACCAGCCAGACATGGAGCCAGGAAGCAACAATACCAGCGGGGAGGCAGTAAACATTCCTAAGTGAAGGGAGACTGGCAGGACACATTTACATGTGTATGCATTTTGGCCAAAAAAGAGCAACAAAAAACCACATACACACAAAACTGGTTGTTTATTATTTTGAATAGCATCACCGGGCAGAAGCCAATTTTCACACCCCACATCCCTGGCAGGCTGCGTGGATGTATTTTCCTAGAACTGGAAGTAATGTAACATTACTTCTGCTTCTGGTTTCAGCCTTTCCTTAGCTGTTTTGAGAGACTTTGTTATTGTTCATGGAGGGTGAAGGAAGCAAAACTATTGATGTTTGGGGGCAGTTTTGCATGGTTTGGGGCTATTTGAGGGTACAAAAATCACCCTCAAATTAAATACAAGGGGCTGGGGGTTACTTAGGGGCATCAAAATGGAGTTGTGACCACATGCAGTTGTAGGACACACTTTTCCTAAACCTGCCCTATAAGGTGCCATGCACAGGTATGGTACACTCTCCAGGTACGTATATATGTACATATACATATATACTCAAATTGCATCATAGGTGTGCATTTAAAAATGTATGGAGAAGCTTCCGCTTCCAAGCATAGACTACATAATCCTCTTCTAAGCATGTTTTATACTTAAATTAAATGGTTCTAGTATCAAGAGAGTTGGTTGAGCTTCAAATGCTGTTGAAATGAAATGAGACAAGGAAGTATGAACTTATTTAAGTCCCATTAATTTCTACAGGACTTAAAGTTAGCTTTCTCTGACTTAAGGACAATAATTTTAACTGGGAGACAGCCCAACGAAATACAAGTAGCAATGCATTTGAATTAAAATCTCAATCCATTAATAGTACTGTATTTCTTTTGTTACATACAGATGTGTTCAAGGGAGTAACAGACACATGAATAGACAGCTTTCAGCACTGCTGGAAAATTTAATGTTCTCTCCCAAGATATTAATAGATCTACAACATTCAAAATATCTTTCTGAAATATAACTGTTTATGTAAGCTTAATTAGCCAAAATTTGATTTTTTATAAGCTACAAATATGTAGTAGGCAACTAAGTTGGTCTGCAGTTATTTGCTGGGTAATATTTTTGCCATTGCCAGTACTCCTGGTGGTCAACTTTAACATAAATTGAAACATCACTTCTTACTCTGATTGAGGTACAATAATTGGCAATTGGCAGTTGGTTAATCCTTTATGTTAGACAGGATAACACTGTCCATGTTTATGACTCTGCATCATTATCTTTCAGATAAGTTAGGCACCCTTTTGATCTTCCATGGGGGATAACACCATGGGTGTAATACTTTTCTATTGCTTTTCTATTAAGTTTACATTTAGACTTGTTTTCATTGTCATTTTCCATATTGTCTTCCATTTGTTTGCTGAAACAGTAATCTGACCGTCATCCCTACGATGGTACACTCTTTGCTTTCATCCCCATGCAGTAGTGATACAATTTTACATGATAAAATTTTATTAGTGTTATTTTGGAGAAAGTAAACCTAAATATGATAATATTATTTATATATGTATGTGCGCACACTCTCTCTCACATACACAATGCATGCACACACTCACTCACATACAGAGTTAGAGCGTTATATGAATATGTGAAGTTGAAGGCTTTCATGGCCAGCATCCATAGATTTTCCTTGGTTTTTTTCTGGGCTGTGAGGCAGTATTCTGGAAGAGTTTACTTCTGACGTTTCATCTGCATCTGTGGCTGGCAGGCGAAACATCAGAAAGAAACTATTCCAGAACACAGCCTCACAGCCCAGAAAAAACCCAAGGAAAATCTATTATATGAATAGTATTGGCTGAGAACTTTCTGGCACAACGTAGCATAATAGTTCCACATGCAGAACTTCCACAACAGTACAACCTTCAGGACTTACTCTTGAGCCTTGGTAGCCACTTCCCACAGCCATTCTGTGACAGGTAGAGAGGAGGGGGAGATCAGACAAGCACCTGGTTATATCCCTGTAGCCAGAAATAGGATGATCATCTGCTAGGATGCATGGGGGTCCACTGAAGGGCTCAGTGGATGAGGTATTCATTTCATACATGGATACAGCCAGATGCTTCTCTGACTCCCCCCCTCCACTGATGCTAGTCACAGAATCGCTATGGGGTGTGGAGTGCAGTGTCTCAAGAGAAGGTTTGATCATTGTGCAGGATGAAAGAGAATTCCAGGTTCTGCAATGATCCCCCTGACAAAAGACATACCTAAGTGTAAGGTGGCTGCATGCCTATGCATGTCATTAACAGGATGCCAGCCGATATATGTTCTACATAGAAAATGAACATTTTTTGATATATTTGTTCTTTAACAATCGCTACAAATTCTTTCTGCATGTGTTTCAGTGTGTATTACTTATTATAATATTTTAAAAACATAGATCTGTGGGTATACACACACACCATGTATTCTAGATTCATAAAGAAAAGGTTTATCAAGATTTTTAAATACAATTGATAAAAAATAATGATGTGTGTGTGTTTAAATTTTGCAGTCTGCATTCAAGCATAAGCCAATTTAGCCCACAGTCAAGAGGCATCCAGTGTACAGTAGTCCATTTCAAACCTATGAATAAATGGAGTCCCATGGTTTTAACAAAAACTCTCAACTGATTGACTTCTCATAAATTCTTCTATCTTGTAATGTTATTCATAAATATTATGACCCAGATTTGTCTCCTCTGAGTCCAACAGATGAAAGATTAATGGTTCTCTATGCCTTTGTTGTGAATTTCCACACCATAGTTAATCTACAGATTTGTTGTTGTGTGCCTTCAAGTCATTTCCAATTTATGGCGACCCTAAGGCAAACCTATCATGGGGCTTTCTGAGGCTGAGAGCGTGTGACTTGCCCAAAGTCAACCAGCAAGTAGGTTTCCATGGCTAAATGGGGATTCAAACCCTGGTCTCCAGAGTCTTAGTCCAACACTCAGGCCACTGTCTATGTAATCCAAGAAAATTATTGGAAGGGTTCAATTCTGTCTTAGCACCTTAGCACCTGAATATATTTGATACTCTGGGGTGATGTCTTTCTAGTGTTCCCTTACTGTACCTTGCTTTCAACTATGAGTCAAATATCCTCTTTCATATATCCAACGTGAATCAAAACTATGGCTAAATCAATGTGAAATATTTCTTATCACTGGGTGCAAAATATAGGTAAACTGGGAGGTAGGCAAACAGACAACTAAATGAACACATGAGAATACTTCCAGATGAGAAAAAAAGTATCTGAAAGTCCCAGATTTTGTTCCTGTACTAACTTATTTTTTGAGCCCCCCATGATATTTTATTCATCCCAAAATATTTCCAAGGAATTCCCAGCATTACCAACAATTTTTCATACCTACTTCCCAGTTCATTTTAAACCAACCCAATATTTGTTGAAATTGAATGCTTCTCTACTTGGCTTCTGAAGGCATCAGGTCCCATCTGATCTTGGAAGCTAATCAGGGTCAGCTCTGGTTAGTACTTGGATGGAAGACTGCTAATGAATACCAGGTACTGTAGGCTATATTCAGAGGAAGGAACTGATAAAACCACGTCCTTGCCTAAGAAAGACCTAGGAAATTCACGAAGTCATCAGAAGTCACAGGCAATTGAAGATTCATGTGTACACACACACACACACACACAAACAACTTGGCTTTCTGTTTGTGTTGTCCTAGAACTAGCTAAGATGGTGTCAGGGTCCTTCCATGACAATAAGTACCTTGATTTGTAGTTTAGAATGATGGATGTTGCAGTGTATACTTTAGGGGAAACATGTAATCAGGCTTTAGTGATAGCAGATGTTCTTCCTCAGGAATGTGGAACCATTAGACAGCCAAGGTAATTTCTCATGAGAGGCCTGGAGTCCAACAGAGGGGTGACCTATAGCTGGACTGTTTGTGCCTTGCTGACAAATTAGGATGCTGGTGTGTGGCATGAAAAATTGTGAGCTTTAATACACTGCTGAAATGTCACTGCTGAAATTGTCAGGCCTGACAATGCCTTTGTTTTGGATTTTGCTCTACTTACTGAAATAAAGCTTTACTGTTAACTACTGAAAGACACATGTTCCTGTCATGGGTCTAGACTGTACATTACAGAAGGCTGCCTCCTGTAAACACAGTTAGTGTTTCCAGGACATGGATTCAGCAAAAACCATGCAAAGGAACGAGGAATGTTTGCATCCAAAGAAAATGATCCTAACGTTCAACCGGTGTAATATGTCTAAAACACTTTAGCACTTTGACTGTTAACTCCTGAAAAATAATAAAGTAGGCTCAGTGGAAATGGGAGAAAATCAGTTTCTGAAATGTTGTATTAGATAGGTGTGACATGTGATCAATGGCAGCGGGAGGGAAGAATGCAAAAGAGGGGGATGGAGGGAAACCTGGGATATTTTTCTTAAAAGATGCAAACCTGGGAACATGCAGATAAAATCAGAACAAAAAGAACAGGAAAGTCTTGATACTTCCAGAGACTTTTCCCCCTTCTGGGTGAGCTCTGAGAGAGTGAAAACCGGGCTTTGCTGTATTCTGGTCACTCCCTAAACTTCTGGGCAGTGGTTTTCTTGAATTACACTAGAGCAGTGGTTCTTAACCTGTGGTCCATGGACTCCCTGGGGGCCACAATGTCCTCAAAGGGGATCCATGAAGGCTTGAAGGCTGCTTGGCCCACCTCCTCCCTGCATGGGGCAGCTATGTGACAGGATCCAAGGCAAAGGCTGGCTGGTTGGCTTGGCCTGTGCATTGCCATTCAATCTGCTCCAGCCACAAACTTGCAGGAAGAAGCAGGAGAAAAGTCTTCCCTCCCCCTCCAGTGCCTCTGAGGGAAGGTGTAATTGTGTTATTATAATAATTATCAGGTCTTATTATTATGGTTTTAAATCTTGAGTTAAGTCTTGGGGATCTGCGGCAACAAAAGATATTTGAAGAGGGTCCCTGGTAAAGAAAAGGTTAAGAGCCATTGCACCAGAGTTCAGGTGTACCTGGAAACCCTATGTCTTTGACTTAGCAATCCCTCCTCTGATAACTGACTGCAGATTGTGCCTATTACATTGTGCAAGTCATACCCTTGATGCAATCTTCAATACGGAACAGGAATATCCGTGGGCGGAGGTTACAAAAACCTCCGCATTGTCATGGACGGATCACTTCCTGGCCAAGATGGAACTAAGAGCCACTGTCTGCCCCTCCGGGGGTGGCGGACCCATTAGAATGGTCTGCCCTCGAAGGCTAATGGAACCAATTGGTTTCCAGAAAGCCCTAGAGGGTTTAATGGTTGGTAACGCTGGTGATTCTGTCGAGGCTTTGGTCAGCATCTGGAACACTGATCTTATCAAGGCTATTGACACAATCACTCCCAAGCATCCTTTCCAGCCTGCCTCTAATCGTAAGCCCTGGTACACAGAGGAGCTTAGGAGGATGAAGGGAGCTGGACAACGGCTAGAGTGCAAATGGCAGAAAACTCGACTCTCATCCGACAGAACTTGCTATAGGAAGCATCTTGATTCCTCTCGGGAGGCAATACATGCAGCATAGAGATCCTTCTGCTCTGCATGTATTGCATCTGCAGAGTCCCGACCCCACCACCTTAAACAGGTGGTTTAAGGTTTAAGGTGGTGTGGGAGCTGATGCAGGTTCCTCCTTCACCAAACCCACTACTTAACCCGATGACAGCCTGCTGCGATGCATTTAACATCCACTTTGCAGATAAAATCTCTCAGATAAGAGATGACTTGGACGCCAATGTTCTGACAGAATCCATAGATGAGGCGTCCAACAACTCCGTTGATGGCATTTTACTGGCTCAGTTTCAATCTGTGAGTACCGATGACGTGGACAAGCTCCTTGGAAGAGTGAGGAAAACGACTTGCCCTCTTGATCCCTGTCCATCTTGGCTGGTCGTTCAAGGGGGGGACACAATCAATGCATCCTTTGGGGAAGGTATTGTACCATCTTGTTAAACAGCGGTTAAGCCACTCCTGAAAAAACCTTCCCTGGACCCCCTGGACAGGAACAACTATTGACCAGTGTCCTTGCTACCTTTTTTAAGCAAGGTGATCGAGAGGGCAGTTGCTTCCCAACTCCAAGCTGTCTTGGATGAAACTGATTATCTTGATCCTTTTCAAACTGGCTTCAGGACAGGCTATGGAGATGAGACTGCCATAGTCGCTCTAACCGACAACCTCCGCCTGAGCATCAACAGGGGTGGTGTGACCCTGCTGGTGCTCTTGGACCTCTCGGCGGCCTTTGACACTATAGATCATTCCATCCTCTTGGATCGCCTGAGAGGGTTAGGAATTGGAGACACTGCCTTGCAGTGATTCCGTTCCTTCCTCTCAGGTAGATCCCAGAGGGTGAGGCTCAGGGACAGTTGCTTTTCTAGAGCTTAATTGTGGCATCCCTCAGGGTGCCATCCTGTCCCTGATGCTATTTAACATTTATATGAAACCAATTGGAGAGACCATTCAGAGACATGGAGCTTGGTGACATCAGTACGCTGATGACACTCAGGTATATTTCTCCATGACCAGATCATCGGCTCAGACTTCAGATGGTGTCTCTCCTCTCAATGACTGTCTTAGAGCGGTAATGGATTGGATGAGTAAAAACAGATTGAAACTAAATCCAGACAAAACGGAATACAACTTCCAGTCCTGGATGGAGTCACACTCTCCTCTAAGGACTCTGTTCGCAGTCTGAGGGCACTCCTAGATTCGTCACTTCACATGACTAGTCAGGTGAGTGCAACGGTCAGGAGTGCCTGTTAACAGCTTCGGCTGATACGCCAGCTGCGCCCTTACTTGGATACAAGGGATCTGTAGTACATGCTTTGGTAACCTCATGTTTGGATTACTGTAACACACTCTACATGGGGCTACCTTTCTGCCTAACCCAGAAACTTCAACTGGTACGAAATATGTCAGCCAGATTAATTATGGGTACATCTAGGAGAGAGCATATAACACCTGTGTTTAAATCTCTCCACTGGCTGCCGATCAGTTTCCGGGCACAGTACAAGGTGTTGGTTTTAACTTTTAAAGCCCTACATGGCTTGGGTCCATCTTATCTTTGGGACCGCCTCATCTCATATGATCCCCCCCCCACGCACTTCGGTCCTCTGGGAGGAACCTGCTGCAGCCTATGAAAACTAGGCTGTTGCAGACGTCCCAGAGGGCCTTCTCTTCTATGGCTCCCAGACTTTGGAATGGCCTGCTGGACATGATCCGTCTATCACTACTCTTGATAGTGTCAAACGCTAAAGATGGATCTCTTCCAGCAGGCCTTCCCGAAATAACTTCCCGGCTCAAGTGGAGTTGATTGCCTACCCGCCCCCTGCCGCTATTGCCATTTACTTTTGTTGTAATTTGTATATTGTATTGTACTTTATGTTTGTTTTAATTCTCCACTAGTTTAATTTAGTTTTAAGGGGTGGGAGGGTTAGGATTGGGAAGGATTGTTTTAACTTGCTGTTGTTTTAATCCTGTTGTACGTCACCCCAGTTGCCGAGCAGAGGGGTGGGTTAAAAATAAAAAATATATTATTATTATTATTATTATTATTATTATTATTATTATTCAGTGCTGATGCCCTGCATATGCTCATGTTATCAATGTTTGACTGGAATACAAATGTGTTCAGTTTTATAAATGCTTCAGTTTATTATAAACCACATCACTTTCCTGTGAAGATCTTCTCTTGCTCAAAAGGAGAGAAGAGATTCTATTTATGTGTGATCACCTGAGGTTTCACCTGCTCATGATCTCATCTATTTTTCATCCAAATCCTGGACACTTATCATAGCTCAGAATTGAGCAACAGCCCCCAAAGCCTGGTTTTCAAGGCTTCACAGCGATGCCTTTTAATAGCAACAAAGGTGACAGCAAAATCTTAAATAGACTGTGCCAACATTGCAAGTCAAGACAGAGCACTCAGGAAAGGCAAGGTGTTCTCTCTTTTTTTGGCAAAAATTCTTAGAAAGCTCAGCAATACTGAGCAGATATTGAGGAAAGCTGAAGGGAATTCATTCAGTGTTTGTTTATTATGACATCAAGAGCTAACATTTTTTAAAAGTTCTGCAAAAATTTTCCATTAGTTAGATTGGATCAAGTTAGATCAAACTGTCTTAAGGCTTCAAAGGAGAGATATCCCAAACAAAACTACATGCGAAAGGGATCTAGGAGTCCTAGTAGACCACAAGTTGAACATGAGTCAACAGTGTGATGCGGCAGCTAAAAAGGCCAATGCGATTTTGGGCTTCATCAATAGAAGTATAGTGTCCAGATCAAGGGAAGTAATAGTGCCACTCTATTCTGCCTTGGTCAGACCTCACCTAGAATACTGTGTCCAGTTCTAGGCACCACAATTCAAAAAAGATATGGACAAATTGGAGCGTGTCCAAAGAAGAGTGACTAAAATGGTGAAAGGTCTGAAACCATGCCTTATGAGGAGAGACTTAGGGAGCTGGGTATGTTTAGCCTGGAAAAAAGAGGCTATATGATAGCCCTGTTTAAGTATTTGAAGGGGTGTCACATTGAGGATGGAGCAGGCTTGTTTTCTGCTGCTCCAGAGACTGGAACACGGAGCAATGGATGCAAGCTCCAGGAACAGAGATTCCACCTCAACACTAAGTTGAGCTGTTCGGCAGTGGAGCTGTTCGGCAGTGGAACACACTCCCTCGGAGTGTGGTGGGGTCTCCTTCCTTGGAAGTCTTTAAACAGAGGCTGGATGGCCATCTGTTGGGGATGCTTTGATCGAGATTTCCTGCATGGCAGGGGGTTGGACTGGATGGCTCTCGTGGTCTCTTCCAACTCTATAATTCTATGATTCTATGATTCTAAGTGTGTTTAAAAAGAGGGTTAATAAAAACTAAAGGAAGGACAAAGAGAAAGAAAATATTGAGTGGAATAGAAGAGAAAGAGAGAAACGAGAGTTGCAGTTTAAGGCCAAATTCGGAAATCCACTGGGTGACCTTGGGCAAGTCGCACCCTCTCAGCCTCAGAGGAAGGAAGGGCAAACCCACTCTGAACAAATCTTGCCAAGAAAACTCTGTGACAGTTTCACCTTAGGGTCGACATAAGTCAGAAATGACTTGAAGGCATACAGCAGCAACAACAAGTCCCATCTGGAATAAACCCATTGAAGCAATGGGCTTCATAAATTAACATAAGTGTTAATTTATCAAATTCCCAATAGATTCTGTGGGCCTACTTGAGTTAGAGCTAGGAATTTGATTTAGGCCTATGCAGGAAGAAGGAAAAGACAGAACTAAAATTTCAAAGGGAATAAAGAATTCTAAAGATTAGGAGGAGGATACAATCATGGCAAGTGAAGGAAAAGTGTAGAAAACCTTTGGATATACAACGGAATCTGACTGACTGAACAGTCCCAGATTTTGTTCCTGTTCTTTCCAATTTTATATTGATTTAAAATAGGCAGACTTGGGGAGCTGGTATAAAACATTTCTGATTACACTGGGAGCTGACAGAAAATATTCAGGGATTTAAAAAAAGGTGTAGGGATTTCCAAAACGAATCAGAAAGAACAGGAACAAAATCAGGATCTGGCTGGACTGCAACACCCAGCAGCCCCAGCCAGCATAGCCAACGGTGATGGGTGATGGGCATTGCAGTTCAAAAACATCTGGAGGGCCAGGTAATTCTCACTCCTCTATAAAGGAATCTGCTTTTGCTTTATTTAGTGCAACCCAGTTGCCAACCACCAGGACCAAAGTTTGCATTGCCATTGGCTACTGGATTTTTGTATCCCTGATCACCATCATGTCAACATTTCCAAGAGGAGGAAGGAGACAGTTATGGGACAGAACAGTGTCAGGCATGAAAGTGTAGCTCTGTTACACAGGAAGGAGGTAGGTAGGTGGGTGATATGCCTCTGTTCTTATTGTTGACAACACCAGGCAATAGCACCCAAAGAAATGATGAAAGCATTCAACATACCTGAATTTCTTAATATTTTTTTCAGAGACTCTAATAAAGAGAACAATGGGATATATCTTGGCTTTGATTAAATCCTTTGTGCAGCCGATGCCAACCTCAAGCAGACAATGTTTGTTCTGTAAATATGAAGCCGGGAAAAGGACTTTGGTAAGTACATCTTGGGATCTATAAGCACACATTCTCAAGCGGGATTAGGCAAATCACATCCCACTGATTGCACACCTGGTAAAATTATATCAGAAAGTTCCCCCCAAAAGGTCTTGCCCCTTGTGTCCTTTTGCCCCAATTTTGAAAGATGTCCTTGCCTGTAACCACCACCCCTCCCATTCCTCTTGCCATTTTCAGTCTCTCCACCCAGCTTTATTTGCTGCTTAGGATTTGGGATGCCCTACAGGCAGCCACATCACTCCAAACCCTCTTCACAACCCAGCGTTTCTGTAAGGTTTTTGACTTGTGCCAGAGGTGGAGAACTTTTTGCTGTCTGCATGATGGAGTTCAGCTCCAATATCAGCTCCAGCCAGCATGACCAATGGTCAGGGATAGCTGGAATTATAGTCCTAACATCTGAAGGAGGGGATTTTGGAAGGACATAGTTTGGCTTTTCTGGGCCTAAACCATTATTCTTTAACTCAAACTCCATTTTATAACCTCCTGATTTGGGCCAAAGGTCATGCAGTTTGGATGACAATGGCAGTTGTAGACCAGGGGTAGTGAAAGTGTGGTTGTGGGCCAAATGTGTCCCTTGAGGCCCTTGTCTGTGGTCCCAGAAGCCTGTTGAGCCTGCCCAACAACAATTATAGTCAAGAAACCCCTTGCTGAAATTTTGTGTTGACAGCTAATGATTCAACAGCTTGCAGCTGAAATCTGCCACTAAAGTTCCCCTCCTAATCAGCCTTGCACTCAGCTTGCTAGACCAACATGTCTGAAGGGCATTAGAAATGTACTACTGATAAAATATAATCAAAGTATACTTTATCAATAATACAATCTTAGTCTGGAATCTACCCGCCCAATGCAGAGTCAACTGAGTAAATCAATTCTTCCCCCTGTCTGCTGCTTTTGTTTGTTATCCACTATACTGGCCCCCTCCCTGATAGAGACTTAACTGATCTAAAGATGGAGATTATGTCAAAATGAAGGTAACATGTACAAAACATAAGCACATAATTGAACTTTGTTCAAATGCAACACGTTCTGTAATTACTTTTCAAAGGGGGGGGCATCTTCTACTTGTCTTTTTCCTGCTGCATAACAAGCTTTCTGCATTTGATGCCATCTGTTTGGGCTTGACACTATCATCTTTGTTCTTCACTTCACTGTCTCTTTCTACAGCTCAGATAAAACTCTTTAGATATATACTATACTGTATATTTAAAACCCAAACAGTTTCTCAGCCCCTCTAGATATGTGCATGAATATCCAGAGAATGAAACAACTTTGGAGAACTGAAACAACTTTGAGAACTGAAAGATAATGGTTTTCTTTGAGATGGGCCGTGTCACAGCTCAATAGGCAATGGAAGATGGGAGATGGAACCATTTGTGAGAAAGGACAGAAGGATAGGGAAGGGACAAGATGCTTTATTTACTATTGTCATGATGGGGTTCCCATCATCCTGCAATGACTACATTTCCCATTATTTGCAAACAGTATTGTCTTGCCAGTATGGCATCAGGTAAGGAAAGGATTAACTGGAAGGAAAGGTCTAAAACACCACCTCCACAGAAACACATGATATGGCATCATTGATGACATCACATCGCCAGACCAGAAATGGCCAATCACAACTCTTGAACTGGGAATCCCAACTAAGGTATAACTGTTTTTGTGTGAGGACATTGGAGAGTCAGATCATGTGGCTTGGAGAAAACAAAGGAGGCTCTTTTTAGTACAGCATGTTCGAGCCAAATGCCAGGAATGGCTGTTAGAGCAAGCCACCTGGCTTAGCTCACAGCTTTCCCTGATATCATCTGAAGCCAACAGAGACAGCAACATAGTGAAAACAACTTTTAGGGCCTGTTTAGGATCACGTTAGGGAATTATATTAATTTCTTCCACTTTGGTTGGATGTAGCTGAACTTAGTAACTGAATGTAGCTTAGAATAATTGCATGCTTTGACTTTAATAACCTTGCTATTTCTGTAACTTTAAAGTGTGCCTTAGAACTAAAGTGGCTTTTCACTAAAAAAGACTCAACAAGGCTAATGATAGTAAACTGCAGAATTAAAAACAACACCCTGATTACAATGTCATATCAAAGCCAATAGTCGTGCATAAAAATATTACAGCCATCCAAACAGGCTGTAGCTAAAGCAAATGATGTCCCTGTGGCCAGATCAGACATCTCCATTTGGAAGAAAAGAGATCCAGTATTTAGCTGGGAAGAGGATCTCTCTCTGGCTTTTCTTCGCAAATGAAGATTCAGGGAGGACTCATGCCACGCTTTCTGCAAGCGCACTGATGACTAGTGATTCATTGAAGGTGAATTTTCTGCTCTGACCAAAGATTTAGGCAGGACAACCCCAGTTACCTTGGCAGCGACAGCCTCAATATTTGCAGGGAAAATACATTCGTAGGTGTGCGGATTCCTTTCTCGGGAATATATTATTGTTTCTGTCTTGTGTCTCCTTAAGAATTCTTCCTTTGTTATGATGTCTGGAAAAGAAGACGGGAAAAGAATACAAGGTTGACAACCATGCATGCTCTGTAAACATGAAAAGATCTTCAACCATATTTTGGGGAAGACCCACTGAATAAAAAAGGTAAATCAACAGGGAATCAAATGCAAAAATGTTTGAGGTTTGTTCCTTTTACCATTAGTGGCTGATAGCTTCCATGTCAGTGAGTGATGACTCCAGTCTTGGTTTTAGTGTGGGATTTAAAGGCCCTATCCAAGGTGCTTAAACTATTTGAGTAGGTAAGGTTTATTATCTTGGATAGCTTCTTAGAAGTTTGAAATAAAACCTGGAGAGGATTCACCCCACTGACATGGAAGTCGCCACTCATCCCTGCCTTGTGCAATGTCTCAAAGCTTTTGCTCCTGGATAGAAAGCAAACCTTCATAGAGGCCCACACTCTCCAATTATTTATTTGCTGGGAATACCTTTTGTCCCAACAAGATCCTGCAGAGATTTGCTTTATTCGGAAGAAGGTGGGGGGGGGGACTCAATTTGTGGCTTGTCCCGTATTTTAAAAAATAATACGAGGAAATGTGCATTAGTGCCTGTTAAGACAACTGATTTGATTTGCTCCTTAGTCTCAGAGAGGGCAGAACTAGAGATTGGATTGGTCGGATGTGCACAAGGGGTGGGCTTTCCGGCAAGGCAGTGCCTGGAAGCACCCTGTTGGATTTTTGAGTTAGCGATTGTGTGATTTTTTGCTTCACCGATTGCCCAAATAATTTTTTTAGCAGAAGGTTGCACTTGCACACCTCTGCTTTAATACTATAAAATAAAATAAAATAAAAACTGTGCAGTGGTGGCAGCATTTATCACTCTAATTTACGGCTGCCATATTGATTTGCAGGAACTTCAAACCACAGACAGTTTCTCAGTGTATCATTTTTGCAAAACATTGTGGAGATAAAAGAATGCAGCTGCGAATTGGCAATACTATTTAATGTCTTTTTATGGGGGTGGGTGGGGGTGGGTGGTGTTTTTAGTTGGCATTGTAACGTTTTAATTGTTGGAAGCTGCCCCGATTGTTTTTAGCAGAGGGGCGGGGTATAAATACATTTTGTTATTTGTTATTATTATTATTAATAATGTGCAGGAATGAGCATTATTTCCTCTCATGTAGACGAGCCCCAAGTGTCTGAGCTCAGCCGCTCCAACAGCACTACTGTAGTGTTTCCAAAGGTACATATGTATAATATATGAATAATTTATTGCGACCGAGTGTCAAGGAGCCCTCCCTGCCCCCCAGGCCTCCCAAGGAGATACACACACAGTTAATATGCACACAAGGTTTATTAAAAGGTTAAGAATAATTGGCGGAATGGCCACAACTTTCCGTCTGGTGATAGATGTTAGCGGTTGGTCTGGGCATGAGTACAAGGGGCAGGTGAGAGCCCTCAACCTGCCCGGGAGCTGAGGGACACGTGACCAAGCACGTGCCTGGCCGCGAGACCATGTCACGTGTTGGGTCACGTGTCCGGAAGTGAAATGCTCACGTGAGGGGTCACGTGACAGGTCCGCGTGCCCGTCGAAGTCCTACCCCTGGGGGGGGTAGACCGACGGAGGTCCAGGCCCTAGGACCTGGCCTACCAGCTAGCAACACCCAGACCCCCCCCAGAGGGACGACACACTCATGCCCACCGCCTCGACCAGAAAGTTGTGACAGAAGGGTACATAGTAGCATGCAAGGCTATCTAACAAAAACCACTAACTATAGGGAGGGAGGGTGGGTCTTCGGCTCGCAAGAGCCAACTGCTGCAGCTGGGAGCCGGCCGGGGCTAAATACCCGGCTGGCGGACCCCGGTGGGGACTAGCCCCGCCTCCCAGCCAATCAGCGGCCGCGCCGAGCGCGCGCCCTGATTGGTCCCCAGGGAGGCCAAGCGGCCAATCAGGTGGGACCAGCCCTAACCTGATTGGTCCGGCTAGGATCCTCTTCCCAGCCTGCCGGAGCAGTCTGGGAAGAGGAAGGGGGCCAACATGGCGGCGCCCATGCCGCCATGCGGCGGCCTCTGAGGACGGAGGGCGACACCGGCCGCAAAAGCGGCCAGCCAGGTGAGTCTGGCGGCCGGCTTGCGACCGAGTGTCAAGGAGCCCTCCCTGCCCCCCAGGCCTCCCAAGGAGATACACACACAGTTAATATGCACACAAGGTTTATTAAAAGGTTAAGAATAATTGGCGGAATGGCCACAACTTTCCGTCTGGTGATAGATGTTAGCGGTTGGTCTGGGCATGAGTACAAGGGGCAGGTGAGAGCCCTCAACCTGCCCGGGAGCTGAGGGACACGTGACCAAGCACGTGCCTGGCCGCAAGACCATGTTACGTGTTGGGTCACGTGTCCGGAAGTGAAATGCTCACGTGAGGGGTCACGTGACAGGTCCGCGTGCCCGTCGAAGTCCTACCCCTGGGGGGGGGTAGACCGACGGAGGTCCAGGCCCTAGGACCTGGCCTACCAGCTAGCAACACCCAGACCCCCCCCAGAGGGACGACACACTCATGCCCACCGCCAACAAAGCCGAGCGGAGGACCGCTTGGCTTCCGCCAACCCAACAGCTATCACCAGAGAGAAAGAAGGCCCACCGCCTGAAGGGGTCTGCTGGCTGTCCCTATCTGTGGAGGGGGACGAGTTCCGGGCGGATGTAAGCAGAGAAGACCTTGGACCGCCATCTTCCGAGGTGCTGGATGTCTGCCGGCGGCATGCCCTCTGCCGCCGCGGTGGTGGCTGCGCCGATCCGGAAAGAATGACCGCTGAAGTCGCCAGGTGGAAGCCCAAGGTGCTTCAAGGTGGCCCGAAGAATGCTGACAAACTGGAAGCGTGTCAGAAAGGATAAGTCCTTGTGGATGAAGAGAGGGCCAGGGATGTCTGCGCGCCGCTCCAAGTACCGCCGTACCAAGTGCACTGGGCAGGCCGGAGAACCTTCCAGGGCCCGAAGTCGGATGACTGCCCCCCACCCGCGCTGGTCATTTTTGGACCTTCGGAGCCGCAGGTGGAGGGTCCCATCTCCCAATACGACGTCTGACCGAAGAAGGACATGTCCAGTCCCGGAAGCCTTGGCTCTGCAGACCACCTCTCCAATGCGCAGCGCTGCGAAGAAAGCAACTGAGAAGGCTGAGCGAAACAGCAGGGTTTCATACCTGGAATGACAGATGGATGACAGAGCCGAGATGAGGTCGCACAAGAGTCCAAATGAGACTGGTCTGCGCGTATCCTGTTTGCATCCTTCCAAGCGCCGCCATCCCTCCATAGCTTTGCGGATCAGGAAGGAGCCACATGGATCAGCCTGTCTGGCAGCTCTGCTGAAGAAGGAGATTGCCGCCACATGGATGGATATAGTTCTGGGGGCGAGGCCATCGTCCTTCAGAGATGCGATGAAGTGGAGCACTTCTCGTTCCGAGGTAGGCCAGGAGCCCCCGTATCCGTGACGCCTTCTGAAGCTGTCAAACTGCCGGACCGCCCGGGAATAACTGGCCCTGGTGGAAGGTGCCAGAGAGTTAAGGACTCCCCGGAGCACCGTTCCTTCCCAAGATGCCAGAGTTCGACCGGGAAGGGTACCGGAGAAGGATCCGCATCCGGGGCCAGCTCCCGAAATCTGCCATCCTGGAATCGAGACAAAGCATCCGCTATTTCGTTATCAATGCCTGGTACGTGGCGTGCAGAGAATGAAATATTGGCTGTGAGGCAGACCAGGACAAACTCTCTGACGAGCCGCATAACCCGGTCAGACTTGGAGGATTGAGAGTTAATAATGCGGACCACGGCTTGGTTGTCGCACCAGAAACAAACTCGTTTGTTGCGGAACTCGTCCCTCCACAGATGAACAGCCACTAGAATGGGAAAAAAACTCGAGAAATGTTAAATCCCGAATTACATCAGAGTCCCTCCAGGCCGGGGGCCAAGGCTGGGCACACCAGTGGCCATTAAAGAAGATCCCAAACCCCGCGCCCCCCGCAGCGTCTGAGTGGACCTGTAACCCAGCCCCTAAAGTCGCCTCCCCCTGCCAGAAGGTCACCCCGTTGTAGTGGTCCAGGAATCTAAGCCACACCCTGAGATCCTCCTTGACCCCCTTTGTAAGCCGTATGCGATGGTGAGGAGACTTCACACCGGTGGTGATACGGGCCAGTCTGCTACAGAAGGCCCTGCCAGGGGCCACCACCCTGCAAGCAAAGTTGAGGTGGCCTAACAATGACTGGACTTCCCACAGTGATGCTTTCTTCTGATTAAGGAGGGCCAGCAGCAACCGTTTTAGCCCCTCCAGCTTTTCTTCAGGCAGCCGCGAGACCTCCGCAACTGAGTCCAACGAGATCCCCAAGTAGGTGATGCTGCTGGCTGGGCCCACGGTTTTGTCTGGGGCCAAGGGAACGCCGAGCTCCTGAGCCAATTCCTGAAATGACTTAAGCAAAAACCCGCACTCCGCCCCCCCAGCTGCCCCAATCATGAGAAAATCGTCCAGGTAATGAGTGACGAGGGCTGAGCCGGTCCTACGCATGAGGGCCCATTCCAGGAAAGTGCTGAATGCCTCAAAGGCAAAGCAGCTAATGGAGCACCCCATAGGCAAAGCCATGTCGTAGTACCACTGGCCCTGGAACTTAAACCCCAGCAAGCAGTGGTCCTCGGGATGGACTGGTAGCAGCCGGAATGCGGACTGAATGTCGCATTTTGCCATAAGGGTGCCCGGGCCGCAGGACCTAACTAGCTTGACCGCGTGATCAAATGACGCATATCGCACTGAGCAGAGCTCAGGCGGTATGGCGTCATTTACAGATGCCCCCTTGGGGTAGGACAGGTGGTGGATAAGGCGGTATTCTCCTGGAGTTTTCTTGGGGACGACACCCAGGGGGGAGACCCGGAGATTGCTAAAAGGTGGTGCGGGGAAGGGGCCCGCCATCCTCCCCGCAGCACACTCCTTGGCAACCTTGGCGGCCACAACCTCGGGAAGCTCAGAAGCGGACTTGAGATTGCCAGAGTCCGATGCCAACCTGGGGCCAGAGGCCGGAATCCTAAACCCCTCTGAAAACCCATCCCTGAGGTATGCGGCCGCCTGCCTATCCGGATACTGTGCCAGAAGGGGGAGAAGTGCCTGGAGCCTGACGGGCGTGAAGGCCAAGCTTCTTTCACCTAAAAAACTCCTATTGCTTCCCACTCCCTTGCCCGGCGTTGCTGCCCGACCCTGAATCCCTCTTGCCGCCGGTGGAAGCAGGGCGTCCAGAGCGAAAGGGCTGCGTGGGAGCACCGGGTCGGGGACAGCTGGTTCTGGGATGCGACCCATAGCAGTTCTCGCAGTAATGCTCGAACTTGCAACGGGATCGCTGGCATTTTCCGGCATTAAACTCCCAGCAAACCAGCCGGCGGGCATCCCTCTTACGAGGCTTGCCCGCTTCAGGTTTCCCTTTGATGTGAGAACCCACGATGACAAGCCATAGCTTGTCATTGATGAGGTCCCACCTGGCCCTAGGGTTCCGGGAGGCCCTTTTTCGGAAGGCGGAGTCATATTGAATGGCCGCCGCCTCCCCAGCCAGCGACTTGGCCTTGAGCACATTGCTCAAGTGATTGGCCAAGTGCCACCCTCTGACCGGGTAAGCCATGCCCACCACTCCCATGAAGACCGTGAACCCTGCCAACCAGTTGGTGAACGAGCGTTCTACCGGTTCCGGTTTTTCCTTCTCGGAGGCTTTATCTGATTTAGGGGTGCTGCCCACCTCCCCCTCAGGCTTAAGGAGTGAAAATACGTCCACATAATATCCCTTAAGGATATTATTGCGGGTTTTTCTGTCCAGGTGGATCCCAGGAGGGTCCTCATGGTCCAGAAAAAGGCTGGGAGTGGAGGGACCCGCAGAGGCCGCCCCATCCCGCCACGCCCTGGATGGCCTGGCAGAGTCTGGCTCTGCAGCAGCCCTGGCCTTGATGGCCCAAGAGGGCAGCCCTGGGACCATTGCCGCCGCAGACCAGTACCCTGCCTGGTCCACCTCCTCGTCAGACTCACCTGAAGATCCCTCGCTGTCTGTGTCCTTCCTCCTGCGCTTGGCCCGCTTTTTCTTGCCTTCTTTGTCCTTTTCCCGTTCTCTTCCTCCCGAGGCTCTGTCCCCCCGTGCCGGGGAAGAGTCGTCTGAGGACACCACGCTGACTTCGCTAGGTGACGGCGACCTGCGCTTGCCACGGCGACCCGCTGTCCTGTCGGATTGTTGAGCCGTCCGCTCCCTGGCGGATGTGGGAGCTGCTGTATTGGGGGCTGCTGTGGATTCGGGAGCCAGTGCCACGGCACCCCCCTCCTGCCCCCTGCCAGACCTTAGCTCCCCCACCTGCTCAGCAAGGAGAGTAACTGCGCGTGTGAGCTCTTGTAGGTTGGGAGGCGCAGTCCCATCCAGGAGGCTGCCTATTGTTGCGCGGTTATGAGCCGCCCCCTTAGGGGGGTTGGCCTTCCTTGAGCGAGGCGCCAGGGCTGCCCAAGACTTGGGTGCCTGGCCAGCCTGAGCCCGCGTAGCAGGTCGGCTAGGCGTAGCTTTTTTCTTGGGGGGCATGGTCAAGGCAAAGGCAGGAGGAGGAAGAAAATAGTGATTTCAGCTCTGTGAAAGTTGTGAATAGAGAGGTTCTCTCTGGCTTGTCCGCCCTTAATGTCTCTCTGGCTTGTCCGCCCCTGTTGGGTCTGCTGACCCCAATTGGTTACTCCCAGCTGGGAGATAGCCTGGCTTGTCTGCACCTTGGCTTGTCCGCACCTTGGCTATTCCGCCCCACTGGGCCCGTAGGCCCTGGCTGCCGTTCCCAACCGGGAGGCAGGTCCTGGCTTGTCCGCCCCGGGACTCACTGGCTTGTCCGCCCCACTGGGTCGCAGACCCCGGCTGCCGCTCCCTACTGGGAGGCAGTTCCTGGCTTGTCCGCCCCAGAGACTCACTGGCTTGTCCGCCCTACTGGGTCCGCAGACCCTGGCTGCCACTCCCCACCGGGAGGCTGGTTCTGGCTTGTCCGCCCCTGGGAAGGCCTGGGTCGGCCTAAGTGGGTGGGTCCCCGCAGACCCCCCTCGCCCAAGGCTCGCCCCTTGAGCCTGCGGCTGGGTGGACCTGTTGGGCTGCCCAGTGCAGTCCCAACAAGGCCGCCACCCCGCCTGGGACCCCGCTCATCCCTTCCCCTCAGTGGCCGCCTCCACTGAGTCCCGTCAGGCCAGCAGCTCCACCTGGCCTGACTCTGCCCTGGTCCGCCGAAACTGGACCCCCCGGGTCCTGTCGGGCCAGCAGCTCAAACTGGCCCGACCCTGCCCTGGTCGCGCCGCCTCCGAAGATGGCGCCGCTTCCTTCGGCTCCGCGCCCCGTCAGCCGCCGCGTCGGTGGCCCGCTAGGCCCGACGACCTAGCCGCTGCCCCCGCTCCCTTCGGCCCGCTGGCCTCGCCGCTGCCCCGGCCGCGCTTCTTTGATGCCTCTTCGACGCCGCTTCTTCAATGCCGCTTCTTCGTCGCCGCGTCCTCGTCGCCGCGTCCTCGCCGCCGCGTCTTCGTCCTCGCCGCCGCTCCCTCGCCGCCGCCGGGGTCTTCCTTGGAGCTCCCAGAGAGCTCCGTCCTCTTCGGCTCGCAAGAGCCAACTGCTGCAGCTGGGAGCCGGCCGGGGCTAAATACCCGGCTGGCGGACCCCGGTGGGGACTAGCCCCGCCTCCCAGCCAATCAGCGGCCGCGCCGAGCGCGCGCCCTGATTGGTCCCCAGGGAGGCCAAGCGGCCAATCAGGTGGGACCAGCCCTAACCTGATTGGTCTGGCTAGGATCCTCTTCCCAGCCTGCCGGAGCAGTCTGGGAAGAGGAAGGGGGCCAACATAGCGGCGCCCATGCCGCCATGCGGCGGCCTCTGAGGACGGAGGGCGACACCGGCCGCAAAAGCGGCCAGCCAGGTGAGTCTGGCGGCCGGCTTAAAGACATTCAACATACTTGGTGTTGTTGTGTGCCTTCAAGCCATTTCAGACTTATGACAACCCTAAGGCAAACTTGTTACAGGGTTTTCTTGGCAGAACTTGTTCAGAGGGGATTTGCCCTTGCCTTCTTCTGAGGCTGAGAGAGTGTGACTTTGCCAAGGTCACCCAGTGGATTTCCATGGCTGAATGGGGATTTGAACCCTGGTCTCCCAGTCCAACACTCCAACCACTACATCATGCTGGCTCCGTGGTGTAAGATTATGGTTACAGAATTTCAAGGCTTAGTTGTTATGGCTATTTTTAACCCATTCAAATTCTAATTGACTCCAACATGTTCCTTATCAAGTCATAATCTTAGCCCACTGTCCTAACTGTTCCCAGAGAGGTTAGACTGTGTCCTCCTGCCTATCTTAAAAAAAAAAACAAAACTTTTTTGGGGGTGAGGGGAGGCCTTGGAAGAATTAGTGCTCAAGGGGAAAGAGCCTTAAATAATGTGCTGCTGGATTTTCTATTTGCTGCTTTCTTTTTAATCATTTCCATTTTTTAAACAAGTGTCATTTTTTATAGTTTAATTGCATTTCTAAGTTGTGCATGCTGTTAATTTTTAGCTGTGTGTTGTTTTAAGTCTTGTGTCCTGAATTGGGAAAGAGGCAGAATATAAGTGTAAATATTATAGCAACAACAACAGACCTAAAACACAAACTCCTTCCCTTCACTGTCTCATCTTTCACCCCGCTCTTCACTGTCACTTCTCTAATTAACTCTAACTAACTCATATCTCTAACTAAGTCTAATTAATTCCTGTCTCAGACTTACTCATATCTTTCACTAAAAAGCAAAGCGGACTTGTAACACCTAATAGATGTGATGTGGAAAACAGCAGTTGTCAGGCATAAGCTCTGGAGACACTCTTTTTAGAATCCCTGCAGGGTGACTTTAAAGGACTTTTTCGGACGTCTTAAATGTAATGGAAGCAGCCTCACCACGTTGCGAGGCTGCTGCGCTGCAGGGCGTCCCTTTCGCATGATGCCCATCCCTGCCGGTACTGTTGCGGTACCACAGGGATGTTTTAGTGTTATATTAGGCGATTTTTACTCACGAAAGTTGATCGTGAGTAAAAATCGCTGAAATATAACACTCAAATGTCCCTGCGGTACCGCAACAGTACCGGCAGGGGCGGGCATCATGCAAAAGGGACGCCCTGCAGCGCAGCAGCCTCGCAATGTGGCGAGGCTGCTTCCATTACATTTAAGACATCAGAAAAAGTCCAAAGTTGTATCCCCTGGAAGAAGGCCATAAAAACATTTCCAGGCTGAAATGAGTTGAGCTATTTTCAAGAATAAAATAATCTCTTATTTCAACATCTTGAGACTTCAGCCAAAAACACACTACACAAATAATCCAGTTTGAAACTGGATTATTTGCCATGGCTTCTTCCTATGGAATCCTGGGATTTGTAGTTTTATAATGTCTTTGGCTTTTTCTGCCAAATCATGCTAGTGCCTCACCAAACTACAAATCGCAGGACTCCATAGGAAGGATTTCAAACTGGATTATTTGTGTAGTGTGGATTTCTACACTCACATCTTTCACTGTCATACACACCAGCCCTTAAAAATATCCACTTCATACAATAAACCAAGTTTAATAGTCACCAATCTCTCCCTACATTCCATGCTCTCACTAGCTCCCAACAGATCACATACACTATTATCCCTCTGGCTTTTCTTCACAAATGAAGATTAAGGAAGGACTCATCCCACGCTTTCTGCAAGTGCGCTGATGATTAAAAAAGCCAATCCGAGATAAACAAGTCCGGTTGCAGAAAGCACAGCAGAAGGTCTCCTTGGGTGATGTTTCCGGGTTGTGATCCTTTCTGCGTTGTCGGTTCTCTTCAAGACTTGTTCAGCGTGAGTTATCAACTAAGGCTGCAGCATTGTGGATAGTGCGTCTCCATGCCTCCCGATGTGAGGCCAGGGCGGACCAATGTTGGTGATCAATTTGGCCGAGCCTGAGATGCTGTTTCTGGGAGTCTTTGTATCACTTTTTTGGAGTGCCCCTCTTACGCTGGCCCGTGGTGAGTTCACCATAGAGTAGTATTTTTGGGAGGCGATGGTCCTCCATCCCAGAAGTGTGCCCTGCCCAGCGCAGCTGTGTTCTCAGTATCATGGCCTCAATGCTGGTGATCCCTGCTTGCTCAAGGACAGCAACATTCGTCACATAGTCAGTCCAGTGTATATTTAAGATTGTGCGTAGACAGTGCTGATGAAAGTGTTCGAGGAGTCGTAGGTGGTGGCGATAGGTGACCCATGTTTCAGATCCATAAAGTATGTTACATAGTACAGACATAACTATACTTTACCTTAATTTCTCTAATAAAAACAACAGTTTTTACAAACATCTAGAACATCACAAAGACCTAGCCAAGTTCTTAAAAATAATGGTGCCATGTCTGAGAAGGCAAACATTCAAGGTGTGCCATGAATGGTAGATTGCTGACATTTGTATACTTCTATGACATTTTCAGCATCATGAAAAACCCTATTGGTGGGTAGCAGGAATATGTGTATGTCCACATCCCACATAATCATAGAGTTGGAAGAGACCTCAAGGGCCATCTAGTCCAAACCCCTGTCATGTAGGAGTACACAACTAAAGTACTTTAAACTTCGGAGGTTTAAAGATCTCCAAAGATGCAGAGTCCACCACCCATTAAGGCAGTTTATCCCACTGTTGAATAGACAGTAAAAAAGTCTTCCTAATGTTTATATGGAATCTCTTTCCTTGCAATTTGAATATATTTGTTCCTGATCCCAAACCAACAGCTCAACTGCTGCACTACACTGGTCCTTATGAAGCAGCATCTGGGTGGCCATCTTGCCTTATTCCTAGATCTTGCAACTTTGACTCCAATCCAAGCTGATTCAAAGCCTCTGCTTCAGAAATTACTGGGGAATTGGGGTGAGGCAGGGAGGGATGGGACTGAGTGGGATGAATATGACAGAGCACATAAAAGGTGTTGAAGAAATGATTGTTATAGTTATTATCCTCAGATTTACAATCCCCAGGCTTTAGCTGGCAGGGAATGGAGCTGGCAGTGTGTTTATCCTCCAGATAGTTAAATCTAGTGAACTTGAGCATGACCTATTTCAAGAAACAACATATGAAGTGCCAGGATGAGAGAATAACTGACATCTGTGTAATTGCCAGCCTGTGTTGCAGTGTCAGGCTCTTCTGAAAGACTGTATTTCAAAAACAAGATCATCTGCAGTGTCTACAATTGGATATGCATAAAAGAGCAGAATAACGGAAGAACAGTCTTGCTGTTACATCAAGCCAATGCCAGTTTTGTCCTCCTGAAGCAGCGATGGCAGCCAGGTGCTTCTGGGAAGTCCACAAAGAAGACAGAGCAATAATGGCCAACTACTGCACTTGTTCCCAGCATGAGGCCCTTAGCAGTATCCTGTCTCCCAGCATGGAGGAATACTTACCATTAGACTTATGTTGTGTAAGTGCTGTACATGTGCCTTCAAGCTAACTGTTGACTTATGGTGACCCCCTGAATTTTATAGGGGTTTCTTAGGCAAGTCAGAGGTAGCTTGACACTACCTTCTTCTGAAATGTAGCCTACAGCACCTGGTATTCCTTGGCAAACCACCACCCATGTACTAACCAGGGCTGACTTTGCTTAGCTTCTCAGATCAGACAGTATCTGGAGCCTTCAGGGTAGAGTGGGCCCTTGGTATCTGCTAGGGCTTGGTTCCAGGACCCCGTGGATACCAAAATCTGCTCAAGCTCCATTATGTACAATAACATAGTAAAATGATGTCCCTTATATAAAATGGCAAACAGCAAGGATTCCTTTTTGGAATTTTGTCCCCACCCCTCTACCCAATATTTTTGAGCTGTGGTTAGCTGAATTCATGGATGCAGAACCTGTGGATATGGAGGGCTGACTGTATTTAGGCCCTACTTTTCGACTTATCCTTCCACAAACTTGTTCTCCATGTTTCGCCTCACCATGATTACAGAGCAAACCGTGGAATCTTTGCTCAGAAGTCAGTCACACTGTGTTCAATGAGCCTTTCTCCCTTGCTAAGGTGCTGAACATCACAGCATTGAGGGTGTGATGTTAAACACAACTGCAGGGACAGGGAGTAGCTCCCACTGAAAATGGTGAAAGTGGGAGGAGGAGGACTCATTCCAGGGACGGGAGGAAAGGATGCTGGTTCCATTTGGACTTCACTTTTAAGTAAACCAACCTAATTCAACTTTCCTGGACTAAAGCTTGTGAAAGTTAACAACAACAAAACTACAACTCTCAGACTCTCTTAGTGAGCATTTTTAAGCAAACCATATGTATTTGCAATTTCCAGCCAAGAGTTTAGGAAAGTTGGATGGCATTCTGCTTGGGACTTATTTCTTTGTAAATGGCCAGAAAGTGAATTGAGTAGTTTTGCAATGCCCATATTCAACTAGGGGCTGCCGTGATGTCACAATATACAGGCATGTGTTGCACAGTGGTGAGGTGATTGATGCGCCATGGCACGATGCACAGTGGCACTGATGAATATAGAGGTGTTTCTAGTTACTGATTAGGAGGTATTGGAGCACAACAGAAGCACCCGATGTTCATCAGAAGTGCCCGATGCACAATGGAGCACAATTGCCATGCCTGGATGCACATCTTCACAATTCACTGACAGTGTTTCATTATGTTTCTGCAACATAGTTATGGAGTCATAAAGACTCTAATATAGGAACTTGGCTGTTAACTTTTTAGATGACAACTTGCAGATTGCCCCAGTTAGAATTTAAAAGTGAGCCAACTAATTTGAACTTCCTGGGCTAGAGCTTCTGAAAGTTACTTTTTTTTTTTAAATGATGACTGCCAGATCCCCCCCAGTTAGAATGACCACTGCAAGCTCTTGTCCTGGAGCAATACACAGAACGGAAGGCAATTAATCTTCACATTGTGCATTTCTCTGCATTTTCTGTCATAGCTCTGGGCTCAAGAATGCATACCGGAATGTGTACTTTAAAAGGAAACGTCTACTAACATGATAATTTAGGGGGAAATGAATACAAGAATACATATTTCAAGGGAAAATATGTACAAGAGCAAATCACTGTGGATTTTCTTTAACTCACAAAAATGGAACAGAATGGACCCATCCATCCATCCCTAATGTGATCTGATGATGAGCTCCTTATCTCATTATCTTGTGATGTTATTTTTATGTTTGGCTGCTTCCCTATATGCCTGTTATACTGTAGTTTGTTTTTTTCTTTGTAGTAGGCCACTCTGAGAACAGGGTTATAGGATAGCATATAAAGATAAATTAAAAATTAAATTAAGTCAAACCCACAATTAAGAGAAAGAGAGATGATCATATATTTATAACAGGTGTTCTGTTCTCCAATGGGTCATATAGCAGGCAAAATGTGGCCCCTGGGCTACATGAACCCTTGGAACCCAAAATGTAGCCCTCAAAGCCCCCAGAAGTCCCTGACCCTCAAATTATAAATTCTTTTTTTTGTGCTGATTTTAGAACAATTTTCCACCTGAAAATCAGCAAAATGGGTTGCAAATCCATTTTGCAAATGGGTTTACTCCTCTCAGCCCCAGTACCTCCAAACATATGGCTGTAAAGTGGCCAAAATGGTGGAAAAGAAGAGATGCAATGTGACCTAGTTAAATTTATTTGTTCTGTCTTACCATCATTTACTATTACTGTAGCTTTATTTTTTTTATACAGTTGGTCAATCACGGTCAGGGATGCTTTGATCGTGTATTCCTGCATGGCAGGGGGTTGGACTGGATGGCCCTTGTGGTCTCTTCCAACTCTACAATTCTATGATTCTATGATTCTATGACTTCCAGCATACTGAAATGCAATGATGTGGCAATCCAGCAGGCCACGTGTGATCTAGAGACTGATAGCACAATGTTGATTCTGGGAATAAAAAGCCCCCATCCTATTTAGTGGGTACTTTCTCGAAAGTATGTGTGCATAGGTTTGTAGGTCTGAGGTGAGAATAAGCTAAAAGGCAAATCAATAGAAAGACACCCCCTCAACCTATTACAGAACTAGGAATGATGTGTCCTCCCTGCTGTGGGTGATTGAAATGGTTAAGAGGATGGCATACAGAATTGAATTTTACCTCTCTCCAAGACAGATGAATGTGAGATTCCAGCCAGAAGTGAACTTGATACAGTTTTGTGGTTGTTTTTGTTGTGGTGGTGTGCTTTCAGGTCATTTCCAACTTACAGAGACCCTAAGGTGAACCAATCATAGGATTGATTTTCCTTGGGTTTTTTCCCCGGGCTGTGTTTCTTTCTGACATTTCACCTGCATCTGTGGCTAGCATCTTCAGAGAATGGTTGGGTAGGAGTGTATGTGGACTTATATATGCTGTGACCCACTGTTGGGCAGTATATGTAAATTTGTGTAATTGAAAGGTTAGTTTCTGGGTATAGAAATGCAAGGCTCGTTAGTGTCTGTTTGGCTAATGGTTGGTTGATGAGCCATTAACTGCTGCTGGAAATCCCCCTGTCCCTGAGAGGATTTTCCTGGCACGATTTGTTCAGAGGGGGTTTGCCTTTCCCTTCCTCTGAGGCTGAGAGGATGTGACCCAGGCCACCCAGTGGGTTTATGTGGCTGAGCAGGGATTCCACCCTGGTTTCCTAGAGTACTAGTCCAACACTCAAACCACTACACAACACTGACTTTCTTGATACAGTTTAAGGCATCTCTCCCCACCCCATGTCACTTTTTAAACTGTGCTTACCCATCATTTTCTTGCACATTCAATACAATGTGGTCCTCCTCTACATGTTTAATTCATACAATGTTTGAAAAATTCTAGAAGTAGCGGTTTAGGGCGACCCTCTTTTTCTCTCTCTAATGAAATAAGCGAACATGCTTCTTAACACTTTAACATTTTTAGCATGTGCATTTAGCGGTGGGTTGACGTCACACTAGCTTCCTGTTACCCAGGAGTGCCATATCCTCTAGTTCCCTCAATGCCAGCTCTTGCCCTAAATGAATACAGCTGTGAGGTCTCTTGGGACAGGGCAGGATGGCACTTAGCATGCTGTGTAGCCCATTCAGGGTGGCGAGATTTACCTGGTTTGCACAAATTGAATTCCAGGGCCCCTCCGGAATTGAGCAGCTTCTGAATGAAGGTCTTGGAGAGTATCGTGGGGCTGAAGAGGACAGGGCGCCGACAGTCACAATGGATGGGACGCACCGAGCTATAAGGGATCAAGCTGAAACTCTTATTGATCTCACTCATTGAATCAAACTCTGGGGAAAAGATATGATAAGCATTTACAGTCTAGAAATGTACTCAAGTGTAGAACCGCAACTCTCTTCCCCAAACCTGGCTGTGAGGGGAAGGCCACCTTTCAAAAAAGGGCATAATTTCATCATATCCAGAAATACTAATATGATGAAAAATGTTGACTTCTGTAGAAAAATGTCTGCGTGCCCGAGACAAGTAAGAATTGGGCAAAGGATGTTTTGAGAAATCTTGTGATGGTTTTTCATATCTATCACTTGTTATATAAAATGCAATAGAACAAAACCTTCTTCCAATTACACTTGCTTGTGGATCCTTTCTGGGCCCAGTTCAACATGTTGGTTATTACTTGGCATGGGACCAAGACATTTATTTGAACAACCATCCTCCCCCACATGAACCTGCCTGTCGTTTGTGGCCCCCTTCAGAAAGCCTGTCCTGTGTTCTACCACCAAGAGAGGTGATGGGTACAGGTGTGTGTGTGTGTGTGTGTGTGTGTGTGAGAAAGTGGGTCTTTTTTGTGGCAGCATCCCTAAGGGTGTTACAACTGCCAAGTTGGTTTCATTTTCTGTTTCTAGGCAAAGAACTATTTTGCACCAACATTATCCTTGAGCAACCAGAGGAAGAATCATGCATGTCTATGACAGCACAGGAGTCGCTTCTTATGCTGTGATACCAATTCTCCTCTGGAAGCTTCTGGAAGACAAACCATGTAGGTGGAGAGGCTTGTGACTGGTTTCCTTTCCAGAGTTTTTAGGGTGCACGTGCAAAGGAAGGGTTTGCCTCAAGGGACCTGCACAAGTAGCATGGGAGCATACTGCTCCTAGGTAGCTCCTGCAGGTAACTGTGAAACAGCCCTGCATCCATTGCTCTGAAGAAAATGACAGACACTAGGGGAAAAGAGGGACAGCATGTAGAGTGGTGGCAGAGCCCATGCTTTGCAAAGAGAAGATTGCAGCTTCAGCCCTGGCATTTCTACTTAAAATACCATGGATAAGGCAATGGGGCAGATCTCTTCCTGGGTGTTCAGTGCTAGAGAAGATGGATGAATGGACCTGGGTTAAGCATGGGCACAACCAGGGGAGTCATTAAACCAGTTCACACTGCTTTACGCAAACTGATTGTTAAAAAATTGTCCCTGCAGAATCAGAAGCAAGCGAGGGAGTGAGTGCACAGAGCTCCCCGATGGTGTGAGGGGAACTGGAAGGTGCCAAGCTGCACCTCACCCACACTCCCGCTGCCATTCTTGGCTAAAGGGGGGGGGGGCTGATGCTGCTTGAGAGGGTGCCTCTCATCCTTGTATCCTTGGGCAGAAGTAACTTTTGAGAGATTTAGGACCCCCTGCTGCTGTTGCTAGAACTGGTGTGCTTGCATCTTAATGCTCCAAGCAGAACCTGTGCCAGCTCCAGCAGCAACCACCCCATAGCCCTTGGTTTTCATCTTCCTCAATGTGAACACATTTGGGAAAAAAATATTAGACACAACCAGTTGCTAATTATTTAGAATGACAACACTGGGCACAATGGTGTGGATCGTATGGCCAACCCCCAACTAAAGTAGACCCACTGAAACAAAAACACTTTCAGGGATGTCGCCTTCCCATGTTCCCATTGATTCAATGGGTTAGTTGGGACTAACAATTGGATTGAGGCCAATAGTGGCCACCCATTGCCCTGGATGACAATTATTCATGACAACCCCAGACCAACACTGCGGTCCATAGATCATTTTTCTGGACCCTTCCAAGGCAGACTGTGAAATGCCATCCCATCCCCCTACCTTCAAATCTGTCGAGCAAGGCCTTGGTCACTGGCTTCACCTCCGATCTGGCATGGGTGTCTTTTGAGGTGACAATGCGGACTCGTTCGTTGCTGTTCATGCGCTTGTACTTGTTTTCTGACCTGCTGACAAACTGAGACAGGGACCTGGTCAAGGGGAGTTTTGAGACTGGAACCTTTCAAGCAGAGCAATCCATCTCACTAAGACTGCATCCAAGCAGGCTGAAACCCCTGAGCCCATCCACTACACAACTTTTGTCCAGAGGACTTGACCTCCTCTGGCTCGTCTTGAATCATACAACTTGCTGTGGGCCTTTCAGATCTCTTACAATTGCTGTGTTTGAAATGTGACCTTTGACTGCCCAGGGCCATGCAACTTAGGCCCTGGCTGTGTTGGGCTGTGACCTGACTCACCCTGGAGACTGGACTTTGACAAGAACTTTAGATAACCCAGTGGGATGCTAGTGCATACTGTGATGGGTAACAGTGTTTGCTGTCTGTATCCACTGACACTGATGGCTTCCATAGTCAAAGGAGTGGAGGTAGTTAAAGGGAACACAAGGGATATCTAGTCCAACACTCTGCCATGCAGGAATACACAACTAAAGTACTCCTGAAAGATGCCCATCCAGCCTCCAA
The DNA here is from genome assembly GCA_030847615.1 of Gambelia wislizenii. Taxonomy (NCBI): domain Eukaryota; kingdom Metazoa; phylum Chordata; class Lepidosauria; order Squamata; family Crotaphytidae; genus Gambelia; species Gambelia wislizenii. The sequence goes on from JAUMIR010000012.1 coordinate 6,893,489, forward strand.
AGACAGAGCCCAACCACCCTCTGAGGCAGTCCATTCTACTGTTGAAAAGTTTTTACAGTCAAGAAGTTCTTCCTAACTTCTAACTTCCTAAAGGGTAAATATGTTCTGGATTTCATCCTGGATTTTAATGAGTTTTTAAAGGTACTGAAGATATTTTGGGAACCAAGGCTTGAACATCCAAATAGGTCCTTTAAAGTTCAGACAAAACCCCAGAACAGATGCAGTGCCTGGCATTCTAGGACCATGAGGGACACAACTGGGCCCACATGGGATTCTGCCAGCCTCTGCTAAGATGGTTGATGCAATACCATTCTCTGGCCAGCCCTTGTGGTGGTGCCAAAGCACAACAAATAACATAGCTTCTTTGGGTAAGTGGCAGAACAGCAGTGCAGACACTTAAAACACCTGCATCCCACTGGTAGCATTATCAGTCTGAGACCCCTGGTGCCATACATTATCAACCAGCTTGTCTTTTTTTAAAAGACAAAATTTGGTTTCATTGCTTTCTCACAAGGGCTTCCCACAGCTCTGATGAACCCTGCAGCTGGCACAGATGGGGGAAACAGGACTTGCAAAATGAAATACAAGCCAAGGCTAATGCAGTGGAAAGCCAGCCAAAACTGCACTTGCTGATAGAAGGTAACATTTTGATGTGCTTTCTTTTTTATTTACCTGTAGAATCTGCCCCAAAAGGAAACTGGCTCGGGAAAGACGAGGGCTAGTTTTAGAGTCCCCTGATGCCGTGTGCTCTTCGGGCTGCAGCGTATTCTGGTAGAAAAGGCACCAGGAAACATTTCAGGACAGAACAATATGCAAATCTGCTGAATGCAGCTTCCAGAAGATCTAAGCAGACTCAACCACAGTGGAGAGACTAGTAGCTTCCACGTTAGTGGAGTGATGAATCTGCTTTGGTTTTTAGTCTGAACTTTAATGGAGCATTCCAAGATGCTAACCTGTACTTCCAAAATATGTTCAGTGCCTTGGATAGTTCCTCTAAAGTTCAGACTGAAACCCAAAGCTGATTCACTACTCCCACTAACATGGGAGCCAGTTTCATTCCACCATTGCTGTTATAACTCATAAAGTGATCCAAGAATTGGTGTATGAAGAATACTTGATAATATTTGCATCTTCAGCAAAAAAAGAGTGTCCTGACAGTTGAGACACCACACCGAGGAAAGGGAGAATGGCTGCAAGAATCTTTGCACTTCAGGATTTTGTTCAGGAAAATTCACTTATGCAAAAAAAAAAAAAAGTGTTTTTTTTTCTGCAGAGCAATATGTGTTGTGGGGCACTGAATGCATTTCTTGTGGAAAATGTCATATTTTGTGCAGGCAATAATGTATTTTCTGCAAAACATGCTGCTCCTTGCACAGCATTACTGCTCTTTTTGGGAAGTAACATGTTTTCTGAGCAGGAATAAGAATAAACTATGTAATTTGCACAAGTGCACTGATTCCTGCACAGAAAATGTGTTCCCTGCACAAAATATTCCTTTTTTTCTTGCAGAAAACAAATTTTATGCACAGAAAAACAATGTGTATTTTGCACAAACAAATTTTCCTGAACGAAGGCCCTTAAGTATGACTAGTGCTTGAAAACTGCAGAAACCTTCGGACTTCCGGCCGGAAGTGGGTGTGGACGGACACGAGTTGCGAGCGCTCCATGCTCTGAGCCTCGCGTCTGTCTGGTAGAAGAGCCTGACGCGGTGGTTTGGCAGTCGGGTTTTCCCCCTGCTGAAAGGGGAGACGGGGTGGGTTTGCTTTCCTTGAGTTTCCTTGGCGCTGCAGTCTTTCTTCCCTGAGCAGCGCTCAAATCGCCGTTCGAGGAGAGTGGTGAAGACGCGGAGGAAGAGGAAGAACCAATCAACACTCCTGCCTAGGTAACCCTCTTCGAGGGGCTAACACACCCGCACCGGCTTTTGCGACGACTGGGAGAAGCGGAGACGAGTATACCAGCTGTTCTGGAACCTCTTAAGTCTTTCACATCAAGGCTATACGACGTATGGAGGATGGAGAAGAGCGACGGAGAAGGTGAGAAGCAGTGAAGGAGAGGAAGTAGAGAGAGAGAGGAGAGGAAAGAAAGGACTGCTTAAAGAAAAACGGGACACATATCCATTGGGCTTCATTGATGATTGGGTGAAAAAGCTGAATGTTATTGAAATGGTAGTGACTGAAACAACTGGGTAGAAAATTGAAAGCTACTGAAAGCTACTGAAATAGCACAGAGTGAGACACAAATGCAGAGAGTGATATGAAGGAGTGGAAGGAGTGGAAGTAGGCGTAGAGGGCTGTCGGAAAGAACACAGGCGACGTGGAGTAGAGGAATGGAAGGGCAGGCTTGGGCACAGCGGAGTAAGGTGGTGAAAGGAGAAAAAGTAGAGGCTGAGCAGCTTGGAAGGTAAATGCCCGGAGAGGAAACTTGGTACTCCATTTGAAACCACCCCGAGTATTAAAGGGGGAGAGAGGAAAGTCATCGGTCTTGGTCTTGGTGGAAGCCAAGTCAAAAGGTTTGGAGCGGGAGTTTAAAACCTCTCTGGAGAGATCACTCACTCACTCACTTAATATAAACTATACAATATATAAATATATAAAACAAGGACAAGAGGTGAAATTTGAAGACTATTGGAGGAAGAGGAGTTAACCTGATTGGACATTGCTGTTGAGAATTTCATTGGATAACTATTTTCTTTAATGTGTTGCTTTACCTCTGACAAGTAGTACTTACAATTATTACTTATTATTAACACTGTTGATTAATGATGATAATTATTATGGTGGAACAACAATAATAATTAATAATAACAATTAATTGGTTAATTGATTTCTACTGAATCCCTTGGAATTACTCCCTGAATAATATTATTGGTGGATGCGATTATTTGATACATGTCTTGGTGGATGTGATTATTTTGATATATGCTTTGATATATGTTTTGGGATACAGGATATTCATGATAAATGATACATGTTAGTTAGCATATAGGGTTTATCATATCTGTGCACTTCTCTTCCTTTGGTCTTTAATTATCGATATTAATATTTGTTTATATAATACTGAGGTTATATCATATGCAAAAGCATTCTTGGCAGACGCATAAGCGTAACCACACGAGTTAGGCTATTCCATTTACAACTGTATAAGTAAGGGGTATTATTTTGCTTTTTAAATTAAATTTAGTAACAGTTGAGGAAAGGTTATTCCCTTGTGTTATCATATAAGATTAGCATATCTGGAGACAGAAAACATGTCTAGGAATTTATCTTAGAAGGAAAAACCAGAATTAAGCTAATATAGAGAAGTAAGGGAGGCAAGATGCCACTAAAGAAAAATACACAAGTACATACTACTACCACAAGAAGGCACTCTATGGAAATGCCAGAGTTGCAACAAACATTGTTCCAAGAATTTAGGAAGGAGTTCAGAAAGTTGAGAGAGGAGATAACACAGGAAATGAAGGAGACTAGGAGAGATATAAAAAATGAATTGGAGGGATTTGGAAAAAAATTGGACAAGATAACAACGGAGATAGAGGTCTTAAACATTAAAGTTGATGAGTTGCAAAGCAAAACCAAAAACCTAGAAAAAACAGCATTAAACTTGAACGCAACTCAAGAACAACTTAAGAACAAAACCTAGAAACTCAGCTAAAATTAAGAGAAAACTGTTTGAAATTCAGAGGGTTAATGGAAAAGGAAAATGAGAACCTTTATGAAAGGATACTCCCCAGGTTGGCTGAGTTTATAGATAGATCTAAAGAAAATATAGAGTGGGAGATAAGTAAAATGTTTAGAATTAATTCAAGGATTGCCGCACAAAGGAAACTGCCACGAGATATCGTGGTTTATTTTACCAGAGGGAAAATAAAAGATCTTGTCTTACAAAAAAACTTTACACATAAATTAATAATTGAAGGATGCGAGATTGATATATACAAGGACATTTCCTCCCCGATAAAAAAAGAAAGGAATATCAGTTTATCGTCTCAAGGTTAAGGAAGAGAGAAATAAAATATAGATGGGAGAAAGCCGAAGGTATATCAGTTGTATATAATCAAAGGAGGCATAGGTTGAATACAATTAAGAAGGCAAAAGACTTTCTACTGAAAATTGAAAAGGATGCCGAAAAGGTAGAGAAAGATGTAAATGGGAAAACAGAGGAATCTAAGACGTTGGAAGCAGGTTTGGAAGATCGGAGGAGAAAAGGGAAAAAAGGAAGGAGGAGGAGATCTGAGGAGGAAATTGAAAGCATGAGAGGTGATGCAGGAAAAATGACAGAGGAAACTGGAGATGTGATGGAAGAAGAAAAGGAACTGGAGAATGGCGAAGAAGAGGAGGAAGAATTAGATTTGAATGACAACGGTAACGATAGCAACTCATTGACAAAAGAAAGGGAGGAGGAAGAGGAAGAGGAAGAAGAGGAAGAGGAAATAGAAGAAGAACTAGGTACAGAAGATAGCCAAAATTAAATGGTAATAATAATATAATAAATTAAATATTAGTATAAATAATAATTGGAAATAATGTCAATAAAAATTATCTCATGGAATATAAGAGGGATGACCACCCCCAAGAAGAGAAATCAAGTGTTTCACCGCCTTGAAAAGATGAAAGCAGACATCATTTGCTTACAGGAGACACACATTAAACAAAAGGATCAAAAAATGTTGAAAAACAGAAAGCTGGGACAGGAATTTATAAATTCTGGTTGTGAAAAGAAGAAAGGAATTGTAATATACATAAATAAAAAATGGGAAGCTAAGGAAGTGGTTCAAGACGTCAAGGGGCGCTACCTGGGCCTTGAGACAAATGTATTTGGGAAAAAAACTTTAATATTAGGAATTTATGCCCCGTCAGAAAATAAGGATGTTTTTTACAAAAGCCTTATGAAGATCTTGTCACAAGTAGAATTTGAGGAGATCATCTGCTTAGGCGATTGGAATGGAGTTATGGAACCGTTAAAAGATAGAACGGCAGGTAGGAAGCCGGAAGTTAACGTGAATCAAGAACGTTACTGAACTCTTTCTTCAAATTTATGGAGAACTTCTCAATGATTGATGCATGGAGATACCTATACGGGGATGCAAAAGAATATACATACTTCTCTGAATATCATAAATCCTTTTCCCGTATAGATATGTTCCTGATTTCAAAGGATATCACATCAAAATTGAAACACATGGAAGTACTACCTAGACTAATATCTGATCACAATCTGATACAATTGACATTTAAAAGTATAAGAAGAGAATATTCCTGGAGGTTGAATGAAAACATATTACAAGATGAGGGTAGTTTGAAAAGGATTGAGGAAGCTTTGACAAATTACTTTCAAGAAAACAAGGAAGAGGATACCTCAATACAGAATACTTGGGACGCAAGCAAAGCAGTAATCCGGGGCTTATTAATGCAAATAAACTGGGGAAAAAATGAAGGGAAGGAGAGAAAAGACCCAAAGCCTACAAGAAGCATTGATCAAAAAGGAAAGGGAATTGAAACGAGATCCAACAAATAAGAAAGTAAATATGGAATTGAAGATAATACAAGAACAACTAAAGATTGGCATGGCTGAAGACATAGAGAGGAAAATGAGATACGCGAGGCAAAGGTTTTTTGAAAATGGGAACAAGATCGGTAAATGGCTTGCATATAAATTAAGGAAAGAGCAGGAGAAGAGGCAAATCTTGAAAATTAAGAATGACGGAGAAGTTTTGGTCAATCAAGAAAAAATCAGAAGGGCTTTTGAAAATTATTATGGCAGGCTCTTTAAGGCATCACCAATAAGTGAGGAAGGGATAAATAAAATAAAGGAATACTTGTCTCGCCAGGAAATATCTAAAATAAGCGACACACATAGAGAAGACTTAAATAAGATGATTACATTAACCAAGGTTGAGGAAGCAATAAAGTCTCTGAAAAAAAATAAGACCCCCGGCCCAGATGGGCTCCCCTGAAGTTATTACAAAAAGTTCCAAAATGTAATAAAGGGACCCTTACAGAAAACCTTTAACGTGATTCTATCCGGCACAGGTATACCAGCATCATGGCGAAATGCCAATATAGTTCTAATATCAAAAGAAAATAGAGACGCAGAAATGATAAAAAATTACAGGGCCATCTCTTCGTTTAACTCTGACTACAAGATCTTTGCAACAATTATGAGTATAAGACTAAGGAGAATACTGGTTGACTGGATTGATAAAGACCAAACAGGTTTCCTTCCTAAGAGATACTTAAGATCAAATATAAGGAAGATTTTGGATTTGCTGGAATACTTTGAGAAACATCCAGGAAAAAAATTCGCCCTGATAGCCTTAGACGCGGAAAAGGCTTTCGACAGTGTAAATTGGAATTTCATGTTGGAACTTTTGAAGCATATAGGGATAGGAGAAAGGTATATAAATGGCATTAGGGCCATTTACACAGAACAATTGGCGCAGATCGTAGTTAACGGACAAAAGACCAATGTTATAAGCCTGGAGAAGGGGGTTAGACAAGGCTGTCCCCTCTCCCCGTTACTCTTTATAGCAGTCTTTGAAATATTATGTGTTAAACTAAGATCGAATAAGGAGATCCAAGGAGTGAAGATTAAAAATCAAGTCTACAAAATATGTGCCTATGCGGACGACTTAGCAATCTGTCTAGAAGATCCACTGAAAGCTATTCCGGCGCTGCACAAAATCCTGAAAGAATTCGCGGAACTTACAGGGATCAATATTAATAAAGACAAAACTGTGATATTAACAAAAAATCTGGACAAAGGAGAAGAGATGAGACTAGAAACTCTGTCAGGCTACAAAGTAGAGAGAAAGATAAGATACTTGGGCTTCAATATCACTAAGAAAAATATGGATCTTGTGGATAACAACTATAAATTGAAATGGCGGGAAATTAAGAAAGACCTTGAGAGCTGGAAATATTTAAACTTGTCCTTTCTCGGGAGGATTGAGGCAGTTAAGATGATGATACTCCCTAAAATGATATATTTGTTCCAAAATTTACCGATACTGTTAAATGATAAACTCTTCAAAAAGTGGAACAAAGATTTATCTGAGTTTATATGGCAGAACAAAAAACTGAGGGTAAGATGGAAATCTTTGTTAGACCATAAAGATAAAGGGGGACTGGGCTTACCAAATCTAAAACTATATCACCAAGCGTGTGCTTTACAGTGGTTATATGACTGGGTAACTTTAGAAGATTCTAAATTACTTACCTTAGAGGGCTCGGGGATAAAATTCGGTTTCCACGCATATATGTGGTATGCGAAGGAAGGGGTAGATAAAAGCTTCAACGATCATTTCGTTAGAAAATTCCTTCTAAGAACATGGAAATTGGTCAAACATAAATTCTATTTTAAGTTACCCACATGGGTTTCCCCCCAGGAGGCTTTCAGGTGGACGGAAATGATATCCAGCGAGAAGTGGTGGACCTATAAAGATCTGCTGAAGTTTCAGAAGGGAGATTGTAATCTTAAAACAAGGGAGGAATTGGAATATGAATTAGGTAAATGTAATTGGTTCCAGCACCTGCAGTTAATGGAAAGATTTAATGTGGACAAAAGAAACCCAGGGATAGAGAATCTCAGAACAGAACTAGATGTCTTGATGGTGGAAGGGAAAGAACTCAGAGTCTCAACAGCATATCAATTACTCCTCAAGATTGAACTAGAATCGGAAACAATCAAAGACCACATGATAAAGTGGTCCCAGAATGTAAGGAATACTATACTACTAGATGACTGGGAAGTATTATGGAAGAAAACAACAAAGCTCTCAGTAAGTAATGAGCTGAGGGAAAATTGCTACAAAATGCAATACAGATGGTATTTAACAGTGGATAGAATGGCAAGAATGTATAAGGAGGTTAAGAATAACTGTTGGAAATGTGGAGAGCCAAACAGCACCTTTTTTCATATGTGGTGGTCATGCAAAAAGGCAAAAAAGTATTGGAACATGATACATAATAAACTCAGGGAAATAATTAAGACCAATGCGAACTTTAAAGCTGAGCTATACCTATTAAGCATGTTTGATACGGAATTCCCACAAGATTTAAAAACTTTAACATTTTTCATGACCACCACAGCCAGAATAGTGTTTGCCAGACATTGGAAAGAAAGTAAAGTTCCAAATTATGATGACTGGATGCTGAAATTGAGAGAGGTGGCACAGATGGAAAAGCTTACTTGTTGGATAAGGAATCACTCTGTAGAAAAAATTAGAAATGACTGGAAAATGTTAATGGAATATTGGAAAACAGAATGGAATGGATATATGGTGACATGGTTAGAAGATTAAATACTTAAATAGAATTATAATGATAATAGAATGATAACAAGAAATTTGGTGCTCCATGAAGGAGCTTTTTATTGCTTTCTTTCCTCATTTAGACGTCTCTGTTGGTAATTCTGCAGGCCTTAATAAAACAACGGAGCAGAGAAAATAAGGAGAATTTATTTATTTTTTTCTGTTACGCATTAGGAAGCATAATAATAATTATTATATCGAATGGAGGATCGATTATATGTTTTGTATTTACATGAAAATGAAATATGTATTAGATGCAATAATCTGTATTATTTGTGTAAACGGTATAGTAACTAATATTAAATGAGGCTTGTTTTTTCCCGAAAGCCAAGTAGTTTTTGTGGAAGCTGTTTCAAGACAACTGTGTAAGGAAGTCGTAAATGTTCATAATCGTTATGAAGGTTATGACTGTTACTAAAAATGGATGTAAATATAATAAATAAATAAATAAATAAGAAAACTGCAGAAACCTTCACATAGGCATGGAATAGTTCAGTAGCTCATTTCAGCATGAACTGCTGAAATACTCTGATTCTCCAACAACTGTATGGATTACTGGAACACACTGTACATGGGGCTGCCTTTGAAGGCTGTTCGGAAACTTCTGCTGGTATATCAAACTGCAGCCAAATTGTTAACAAGGACTGGCTACAGGGAACGCAGAACTCGCTTGTTGCAACACAACCACTGGCTGCTGTTCTATTTCTAGGCAGAATTCAAAGTGCTGGTGATGGCCTATAAAGCCCTACATGGCTTAGGTCCAGGCTATATGGCAGACTGTATCTCCCCATGTGAGCCTGCCTGGGTCCCAAGAACCTCAGGAAAGGCACTGCTTTCAATCCTGCCACTGTCACGGGTAAAACTAGTGAAGACATGTGACGGGGCCTTTTCAGTGACTGCTCCTGAACACCCTCCTAGGGAGGCTAGAATGACTCCTTCCTTGCTGTCCTTGCACTGGCAGGCAAATACTTTTTAAAAAAATTGTCAGGCTTTTCAGAACAAAAGGTTTTAAAGGAAGGGCTTTTCTGAGCATGCTATACTGTTTTAAGTGTGCCTCTTAAGCTGCTTTGAGTCCTAGTTTTGAGGAAAAGGTGGGCTATAAATAAAATAAATAAACTACTACTACTAGGAACTGAACAAAGGAACTTCTTCATATGATACAGGTGCTCTGCCACTAATCTATGGACTTGATCAGTTACATCACTGGTATTCAAAGCTAGGCTTAACCCACAGCTCTGAGTCTACAAGACCTTAGCAGGGTTATTGAGATCAGGGAGACTTGGAGATCTCTCATTAATAGGGTCCCCATAAGCTGAAGTTCACTTGAGAGCAATTAACTGCAAACCCTAAACGATGAATTGTGTTCCCATTATTTTGTGGGGAAATTCATTGGGAAGACAGAGCAGAAATCTTGAAGTGTGTGTGTGTTTATCATGCTAACCAACAAGAAACAGTACTGATCTTGTGAAGGGGACAGAACAATGAAAAAGCGGAGGAGAGACTGGGAAAAGAAACACAGATCTTAAGGAGCATTATGAATCTGAAAGGAACTACTTACCCGGGATGTTCGGAGTGTGCCGTATGAATTGTCCACCTCATCCCTGTTTCCTCTGTTCATCAGCCGCTGCAACTTCACTAGGAGGAGCTGTTGGGCTCTACAAACAAGGATTTGGAAGTCTGTACAACTCAGGGCATCAACCATGGAGTAAATCAAGGAAATATAGTAGCATGAAGGACTCCAGTAAAGGAAAGAAAGTCTTGACTACACATCATTGTCTCCTAATTGTTTAGGCTGGAGACATTCAATATTTTTGTTTCTTTCCCAGAAAGCTGAAGGTAGTTCAAAAGAGGGATCGATGCTCACAGTGTGCACATTCATCCTTTTTTAACCCAATAACCATACGTATTTCCCACCCCTATTTTCCCCTCTCCATACTTTTGGAGTAATTACAGTTTCACCTGCAAAATCAACTCTCCCTTCCTGCTCCCTCCTGAATTTTGAAGTGAGAACTTAATATTTTTGTTTAGCTCTAATTCCATGCCTGGATTTTGTAACACATGTAGCAGTCATAAGATAATACTACTTGGCATTCATAAATTGCTTTATTGATGGTCAAATGTGCTTCACATATGCTATCTTTCCTACCACAGTCGTGCAAGGGAGAGTACGGTAGTATTATCATGGGGGAGGGGATGAGGGTGAGAGATTTCTTAAGAGTTAGCCCCTGAAGTGAGACATGTTCCAGTTTATATTCATAAACATGACACCCCCTCAGTTTCTGATTTATAACATTTTAGAGAGCAAACACATGAAACTGTTGCATTCCAAGTCCAGTGCTGGCAACTCACATAGGCAGGGTTGTTTGGTTGTTCAATTATTGTGGTTTTAAATTGTCCTCTAATCAGAATTTTCTGGGCCATTTACAGTCCATTAAAAATATAAAAATACAACAGTGGTTTTATTTAAGGGCTAAGGCAGAGTGTGAATTGTGTGGCTCTCCAGATGTTGTTCGACTGCAACTCCCATCAGCCCTAACCTACCTAGCCAATTTGTTCATGGAAACCAGTTTTAGCCTAAGATATTTTGGTGCCTAAGGCAACAGACAAGATGATGCCCACTCCTGTTCCATGGACTGAAGCTGATCCAACTGACATCTGAATGTCACTTCAGTATTGATCAACATGTTGAACTATACCAGTAGCTCTTAACCTGGAGTCTGGGGACCCCCAGGAGTCCACAATGTCCTCACAGGCAGTCTACAAAGGCTTAAAGGCTGCTTGGCCCACCTCCTCCCTGCAGTGGAGTGGCTGCGTAACAGGAGCCAAGGCAAAGGCTGGCTTGCTGGCTTGGCCTGTGCATTGCCATTCAATCTGCTCTAGCCAGAAACTTGCAGCAAGAACCAGAAGAAAAGTTTTCCTTCCTTCCCCCTCCAGTGCCTCTGAGGGAAAGTTTAATGGATGGTGTAATTGTATTGTTGTTGTTTTAAATCTTGAGTTATGTCTTGGGGGTCCACGGCAACAAAAGATATTTATAGGGAGTCCCTGGTAAAAAAAAGGTTAAGAGTCACTGCACTATACCACAGAGCAATAGGTTAGCATGCATGGCTCAGAGTAGGCAGCTGGTACACGCAGCTCTGCTCTCCAACAATTCACCAGTGTAGCCTATCATCTGCCATCAGAGGGAGACAGCATTAATAGCAGGTTGGCCCTGATACAAAGTCTGTGCTCTGAATAATGTGCTATGAAATAGGAAGAAGGCCCATAGAATGCATGGTGCCATCTCAATGAAGTACCATTTCAATTTCAGAGGCATCTTGCATATGGGTGCATCCACACTACACAAATAGTCCAGTTTGAAACTGGATTATTTGCCATGGCCCCTTCCTTTGGAATCCTGAGATTTGAAGTGTGGTGAGGCACCAGCACTCTTTGGCAGAGCAGGCTAAAGACCTTGTAAAATTCAATAGGGAGGAGCCATGGCAAATAATCCAGTTTCAAACTGGATTACTTGTGTAATGTGGATAAAGATGAAGTGGGTTGGCATCCACAAAAGCTCTTCACAAATACTGCTGCTTAGCCTTTTTATTTTTGCAGTATCCAATGTTGGAAACCTAAAGGCATCAACACATGTATAAAGTTATTCGTGAGAGAGGGGAGCCTAGATAATAACTGCTCTTTAACTTTCTGTATTTTTCTTTGGTCCATGTACTCAAGCCTTTTTGCTTCCATCTTCCCTCTTTGTCTGAGAAGGGAGTATCCATTGGGTTCCAACCTCAATAATGGTTGTTAGCTTTCCCCCACACATGAGGGTCAGTTTTTAGGGGCTCATGTAACCAAGTATTGGACAATTTCTTTTGTCCTATCTCCTTTCCTATCCCAGATTTCCTGAGACAATATATGTAAGTTTTCTTTTTATCTTACAACAGCATAATGAGTAATTTCCCATATTTCACTAGTACCACTGCACTCTGCTTGACTTGCTTGCTGTTGTGTGGCTTCAGATTTTTTCTGACTTATGGGGACCCTAAGGTGAACCTATCATGGGGTTTATTTATTTTATTTATTTATTGGATTTATATCCCACTTTTCTCCCAAAATGGAATTCAAGGCAGGTTTTCTCAGCAAGGTTTGTTCACAGGGGCTTTCCCATGGTCTTCCTCTGAGGATGACAGAGCATGACTTGATCAGTGGGTTTTCATGGCCAAGTGGGGATTTGAACCTTATCTCCCGGAGTCCTACACGGACACTCAGGCCACTACACCACGGTGGGTCTGCTTAATATAGAAACCAAATATCCCTACATCAAATACACTTGGCTTTGTAGCTTCTGGGGATGGGGAGGCTCAGGCTTTGCTCACCTGCTGCCATTGGGGATGGTCCCCATTTCCAAATCCTTATCAGTGAAGGGGTCAACTCTGGCACAAAACCACTCACACTTCCCCTGGTACATGGTGTCAAGGACATGAAGGATCTCATCACAATTCACCGAGAGGGAGCAGCAGTCCAGCTGGCTAGAGATATTCAGATTCAGGCGGATGTAGAAAGAGTCTCCTGATGTGACCAGTCCTTCTTCAATTTCGGTTAGCAGATTCCGATATCCTACAATGGAAAGAATTCAGTTCATAACTGCTGATTGTATGAATTTAGGAACCTGTCCTATCCCAAGCAAGACCATTGATTCAATCTAGTGTTATTTGACATACATTGGCTCTTCATGAGTGTTGGCTCAGTAGGAAACCTAGTCAGAACTCTATCCTGGCTTCTTTCCTGACTCTGGTTCCTTGTTTTGTTTCTGGTTCTGGCTCTCAACATGACTTCTTGGCTTCTTGAACCCCAGCTTGGCCCATGTCCTTGGACCCCTACTTGTAACTCTTGGCTTCCATTCATTGGTGGCCAACATCTTAGCTCTAACCCTCCTCCAGAGAGGCCTTGGGTGCTCTGTCCCATTCCCCAAAGGAACAATGCTCAGCAGTGAATGCTGGTGGTCTCCAGTGAACCAAAGTACAGTGGATGCTAGAAGATGTTGATTCTCTGAAAATGTCCTTCCTTATTCTTCAATTACTTTTATCCAGTCATTAGAAGCAGACTTATAGATAGATAGAATAGAAACAATAGAAATAGATAGATAGATAGAAACAGACTCGGCCAAATTGATCACCAACAATGGTCCGCCCTGGCCTCACATTGGGAGGCATGGAGACGCACTATCCACAATGCTGCAGCCTTATTAGAGAACTCACACCAAACAAGTCTTGAAGAGAAACAACAACGCAGAAAGAATCACAACCCGGAAACATCACCCAAGGAGACCTTCTGCTGTGCTTTCTGCAACCGGACTTGTTTATCTTGGATTGGCCTTTTCAGTCATCAGCGCACTTGCAGAAAGCTCGGGATGAGTCCTTCCTGAATCTTCGTTTGCGAAGAAAAGCCAGAGAGAGAGGAGAAAGAGAGAGAAGCAGAGACCTGAATGCAATTGCTAGCCTCAATTACAGCAGACCCATTAAATCAAAGGAAATCACAGTAAGTGTTAACTTACCACATTTCCCTTGATTCAACAGGTTTTGTCTACAATTAGGATTTAGGCCATAGAAAGCTGCTATATATCAGGTCAGTTTGTTGCCATTTATTTATTTATTCAATTTATACCCCACCTTTCTCCTCAGATGGGATCCAAGGCAGCTTAAAACAAGATTAAGTTCAAAATCTTATTTTACAAAAGTTAAAAAAAAAACAATAATTACTTTAAAAAACTGGATAAAAACAAATAACATGCATTTTACATATAATTACTAATATTCAAAACAAAAACAAAAACAGAGCACATCACATCACATCACATCCACTACTACGACATTATTTAAATTTCAAAGACCAGCCTGAATGGAAAGGTCTTCACCTGCCAGCAGAAAGAGAGCAGGGAAGGGGCCAACTGGACCTCCCATGGAAGGGAGTTCCTGTCTAGGAGAGCTGCCAGATGCCAACAAATAATAAACAATTACAAAGTGGCCCAGATAAGCCAATGTCTGGGAAGACAGCCAACTCTTAACAGGAACAAGGTAATTAGGTGGAATCAGATAAGACTTGCAGTAACACTTAAAATTCAGTCTCTTTGGAAGCAACAAAGCAGTCAAGGAGAAATACAGAGAGACTCAGCCCAAAGCATAGTTCTCTAAGATCAGGGCTTACAACAGACAGTATAGTCACAGAGAAGTCCAAGGTCAAACAGGGTTGGCAGGCAGCATAGTCACAGGATTCAAGGCAACAGGCTCAAGGAGTCATAGTCAACAGACATGAAGCTTTCACCAGTGATCAGTTAACCTCTGACAAAGGCTCCCTGGCTCCCTGGGACATATATAAGCCAAATACTGCTGCCCCAGGTGCTCCTTAAACGTCTTATCCAGGCGTTTAAGATAAAGCCTCTGAGATTTGCATCTGGCTTCCTTTTCCAATCTCTGCTGGTAAGTTGGCCTCCTCCCTATCTGAACAGGGGGGGACTGGTGCCAATCCACTGGTGCTAGGCTCTTCCTCTGCTTCGTTATCTAAGCTGGCAGAGCTCCCTGCTGGCACAGGTGCTGGTAAATTTGTGTTGGGGTCTTCAACAACAGGTCTGTTTTCTTCCATGTCCTCATTAGTCATGCAGGGCATGACAGTTCCATGGCTTGGGAGCAGCCACTGTGAAGGCTGTCTCTGGAGTCCTCACCAAACGTGCCCATGAAGGTGGTGGAATTGAGAGAAAGCCCCCTACCCCTCTTACCTGGTCTGCTCTGCAACAATTTCCCTAAGATCTCAGGCAGAGAAAGGTTTTTCCAATCACTTGCTATCTAATTCATTACAAAAACAAACAAAGATGGAAATGCCAGGGATCAGACTTAAGACCTTATACAAGAAAAACAGGTGCTCTGCCTGTGGATACTCTCTTTAGACTGTCCTCTTTGAATTTAGCTGCAAGAAGACACATGCAAATCTATCTATCAGATGCTAAACATTTACTGAGAGAAAGAATACCTCATAAAGAACAAGTAAAATGACCCCCTTTCCAGGTAGTTGTTCACCCACGTGCTCTCAGCAAAAGGACACAGGTAATGATAAAACCAAACCAAACCCTTACATCATCCTTTTAGAGTGCCTTATGATAATTTTTTTTTGGCTCAGTATAAAGTACAGCTCAATTTTTTCATAATTAACTCTAATTGGCACCTCACACAATCTGTATCTCGCTTTCTGCTCCTGCCAAGTGCAGCATTCATTTTTATGTTTGAAAACATGAAAGGAGCCAGGGGAAGCTGGGTGGGTGGGGAGAGACAGAGAATCGTTTTCCAGTGAGAAATTCAACTTTTCTGAATCTCCCTGACTGCTGTACGTGGGGAGAGCAAGTACACATTTGTTCTATAGAGCTTCAAAGTGTGGCTTTATTTATTTATTTATTTAGAATATTTTTATCTCCTTCTTCAGATTCAAAGGCTCTCAGAATGGCATACAAATGGTTAATTTGACAGTTAATCTAAATAAGACTGCAACATACAAGGAAAAGGGAATGACAGTGGGGGAGGGGATTAAGTTCAACAGTTTTACAAATATTTTAAAAGCATTCCTTGCAATATGCCAACTATTCTGATACTAGGGGTGCCAGGGATGCATGTGGCATTCCTATGACTCTTTAAAGCAATTTCTTTAAGGTATAGAGTCTAAAAGGGGGAGGGCTATGGTAATCCCATTAATTATGATGGCCAAGTATATAAACCCCATATGCAAATGCCAGCTCTTGTTCTAAAGTATTTTTTTTTGGTGGGGGGAATCCCTTTTTGGACTAAAACACCCAGAATCCTCCAGCCAGCATGGCCACTAATTGCTTTGTAAAAGTAACTTTCTAAGTTCTGATTTGGAAATCCATGGGAACAACAATATTCCTCCAATACTAAACTGACAGCCCCAAAATCTTGACCTATGAAATATGTAAGAATTCATTAGCATTCCTGCATGGCAGAGGGTTGGACTAGATGACCCTTGTGGGCTCTTCCAACTCTATAATTCTATGTCTACTTCCCCAACATTTCTTGTTGATGAGGAGAACAGGAAGGGTGGGATGAAGCAGTAGCAGAGGATTCTGGGACTGTATTTCTGTCTCTTGACCTGATTCATAAATATACACCTGTCTAAAAGTTTGTGGTGAGCCATCTTACCTTCATGGTTTGATTTACAGTGCAGTGTCATTAGTCCACTACATTTCTGGATTATCCAGTGAACTTCTTCCTTTGTACAGGCATCCAAGGGGAGAGTTGTATTTTCCCCTCTGATGCATCCCTCCACCTGGAGATGCAAAAGCAGCATTATTCTCTCCTATAAAGCAATTATTTTACTTATTAAGCTGTGTAGTTAATATCAATCTGGAACAATCAACCTGTCTTATTCTTTTGCAGTACTGAGGATGCAACAGTTAAATTGATAATCTCTTCTCTGTCTCCCTGCCTCTGTCTCTCTTTCTCTCTTTGGGCTGCTCGTAGTCTCTTGGCTATAAAATAACAGCAAATGACAGATTGATAACTCTGTTGTGGAATTCAAGTCTGCATTATAAAGCCAGTGACAGGGATCTGTAGAAAGCCTAGCCTTAGGGAAACGAGGCGTGTGCCATGCTCACGCTTGCTTGATGTGCCTATTTCGCAAACCAGGACCTGACAAATGGCGACAAGCCTACCCGCAAGTCCTTGCTTCTGAGTAGATATGTATAGAATTGAACTGCGATATTCACGCCACCAACATTTCTTGAACTGGATGACAACCCTGGATGAAAGCTACAAGACCGAGGCATGCAACTTGTGGCCCTCCAGATGTTGCTGTATTGCAATTCCCATAATTCCTCTACACTTGCTATGTAGAATATGGATTTCATGCAAAAGCTCCCAAAGAGCCACTTCCCAGAATCTTGGTTAGAAAGGTGGAGGTGTACCTGTACTATACAGTTATATAAGTTTTAAACCACTTTAACTGTCGTGGCTCCCCTTAAGAAATCCTGGGGTTTGTAGTTTGCCAAGGTACTTAGACAGTTCCAGGCCATCTCCTAAATTTTCCTGAGGTAGACAGTGAAAAGAGGGTTGGAGGATTCAGTAATATTGAGTCCGGCTAGCAGGTGTTGAGAAAGACCTTTGCCTGAAACTCCTGAGAGTCATCATCAGTCATGACAGACAATACCAGCTTGGTCAAATAGTCTGATTTGGGCTACTGACCCACTGCAGAAATAGTGCAGTTTGACACCACTTTAACTGCCATGGCTCAATGCTATGGAATCCTGGGATCTGTAGTTATTTTTACCTTTTCTGTCAGAGAGCTTTGGTGCCACAACAAACTATAAATCCCAGGACTCCATAGGATGGAGCCACGGTAGTTAAAGCAGTGTGTCAGCAGCCTTGGTATATAAGGCAGTTCCCTGGGCTGGCCCATGACATTTTGCTTTTTGAAGTGGAGTAGAAAATGGTGTTACTACCCAAAGTCAAGGTTGCTTCTTGTTATTTGCTGTCACGTTGGATTTGATTTATGACAACCTTATGGATGAGAGACTTCCAAGAGCCCCGTCATCAACTGCCCTGCTCAGGTCTTGCGAACTCAGGGCAGCTCTGGCTTTCTTGGTTGAATCAATCTATCTGTGGACCAGTCTTCCTCTTTGCCTATTGCCTTTCACTTTACTATTATTGTCTCTTCAGTGTGTCATGATATGTTCAAAGCATGATTGCCTCCATTTAGTCCTCATGGCTTCTAGTGAGAGTTCAGGCTTGATTTGTTTTAGGACCCACTTATTTGTATTTTGGCAATCCACAGAATTCTCCTCTAGCACCACATTTCAAATGAGTTGATCTTCCTCAAAGCTTTCTTCCCTGTACAGCTTAGACAACCATACACAGAAATTGGAAATACTATACAGGTTGGGAAGAAGGTATGGATACTATGACATGGATGATTCTGACTTTAGTATTTAATGATATATCTACATTACACTTGATTATATTCAAAAGCCTGAGAAGTGATACATCTTTACGCTTGAGCATCTTGTCTAGTTCCTTCACAGCTGCCTTCCCAATTCTTACCTTCCTCTGTTTTCTTGACTACAGTCTACATTTTCCTTGGGTGTTTTTCAGGCTATGAGGCCATGTTCTGGAAGAGTTTATTCCTGACGTTTCACCTGCATCTGTGGCTGGCATCTTCAGAGAATGGTTGGGTAGGAGTGTGTGTGGGGTTTATATACTGTGAATCTCACAGCCCGAAAAACACCCAAGGAAAATCTATGGATGTCGACTGTGAAAGCCTTAAACTTCACAGTCTACGTTTTGATTAATGAGTGAGCCAAGGTATAGAAAAACTTATTTTGACATCTTTATAACCTATTTTACAGTTACATAAGTAAGCCAGGTTATTTTGGCACAAGAGGCAGAATATCCAACAAGTACCTGCTCCCTCCCCAGCAGTAAAAAGAAAAGAACAAAAATTTAAATTATCATCATTTTTCTGTCTTTCCATGGCATCCAAAACTGGCTGCCTGAGGTGGCTGCCTCATTTAGCCCAATGGTAGGGCTGGCCCTGGAAGTTCCCCGTGCTAACAAGAGAAAATACGTGCCCATATACAGAGGTGAGGATTAGATGCTGCAACGCCCAAGACTATTTCTCTCACCAAAAGCAGCTGGTGCCCCTCCCTGAGGCCAGCTTTCTCTGCCAGAGAATCCAGCTTGACAGACTTGATGAAGTTCCCTTTGACGTTCCCTCCCAGCAGAGTGATCTCTGAACTCAAGCTGTCTCCATTCACCATGATTTTCTGGACAGCGTGGAACGTGTTGTGGAGATGGCCAACAGATGTTACGGAAGGGCGGAAGGGCCTGGGTCAATGGGAAGAAGAAAGAACATTCTCCTTGGCTTTTCTCAAGTCTTTTTGGATTAGAAAAGAGGAGCACAAAGCCCAAGATAAGAGTGGAAAGGGGATGATGGTAACACACAACACAGCAACAGCCAGCTGGATTTGCTCATTGATTGTAAGGATCAGGAAAAAAAAGCAGACCAAAGCCAAATTCATCAGGACCACCTGCCCACCTTCCTCTACTCCAAGGCAAAAGTTTTGGCTCAGAAAGAATCCCATTAAAAAAAAAAACCCTCAAGGTTTTGTCCGTTTTTGTCAGAATGCTTTGAGGCTGCATTCTAAAACACAGAGAGAGTCTATACGAGGGGGAAATGTGGATTGGTGTGCACGAATGCGAATTCAAAGTGGCTTTTATATGTCTTAATGGTTTTCTGTCAAAATCTCAAGCATGTGAAGCTATTCACTTTTGCTGTCCCAACAGGCATGCCTGCAAATCAAGATGGAAGACCTGAGTGAATTACTTCTGTTTTTATTGTCACCAGTTGCTGCCATGGGACAGTATTTTTTTAAAAAAAAGCATATCTAAGGTGCAAAAGTGTGATATTCCACCTAAATAAATTTAAAAAATAAATAAAAAGGCTGTTTCATCACTTGAGCACTCGCTTGCTAAAGTGAAAATCCAAGATGGCAGTTCCGGGCACTTGCCTGCCCACGTCCGACCAATCAGTTTCCACTTCCACTTTTATTGCAAATGTAAACTAATACCAATCTGATTGTCCAAATGAATGGAAATGCACATTCTTTACAGAACTTTTTAAAAAATACGGGAAAAGCCACTAAGACTCTCCTGGTGGAGTTTACAGTGGATTTGACCCCCTCCTTCTGAATACTGCAATCCAATGAAGAATGCCATTAGGATGGGTAGGATTCCAAGCGAATTCTATGAGGATTGTTTTGACCAATAAGACAACCGCATAGTTACATTGCTTTAGTACAGGGGTGGAGGTTTGAAGACAAATTTTTGGCCACCCAGAACCCACCATGGTCTGCATCAGCCCCTCCAAAGCTATACTAGAAGGGCCCTAAATCTGCTTAGGATTTTATAAATACATGGGAGCTGAGCAAGAACATTTTGGCCAAGCGAAGTGACTCCTGTTCATTCCAATGGGACTAGTGCTGGAGAATCTCCCAGTGGATCATGCCCATTCTAACAGATTCCTGTAGCACAGTGTGTGTGTGAAAAGCTCTATGACATTTACAAAATTTGTCCTGAATACCAGGATTTTGGCCTGCTGGGACATTTTCTGTTCCTCTACAGCTTAAGCCGACCCTCTCAATTCAGATAGATAGGTAGATAGATTGATAGACAGATATTTGTATGTGTGTGGTTTATATTTCTATCCCACTCTCTGTGGGGAGACCTCTGGGTCGCATAGAATTAAAATAGTATAAATAGTTTAAACCAATTCCAGATTGAAAACAGAATATTTTAAATAGGATAAAGCATATTAAATAAGTCACCAGCAGAAAAGGCTAAAATAGTCAAAACCATGTACATGCACACTGTGAGAAATAGTAAGATTGAATCCCAAAAGCTATATTTGACCTTGGCACCTTAAAGAGACAGTGTGGGCACCAATCAGACCTTCAATGGGAAGATGTTCCATAAATCGGGTGCCACAGCAGAGAAGGCCTTCTTCCATGTCCCTGTGTGATATCTCATTCTCACTACTGGGACATGGGGCAGGACCCCACTAGCAGGTCTCAGACCATGGGCAGATCTCTCATACCCTCCAACTGTCCCAGTTTAGCAACTACAGTCCCAATTAATCCTCTGTCATCCAACTTTTTCAGCAGCTTCTAAAATGTCCCAGTTTTTCTCTCTTCTTCCCGTTTCCCCCTTAGTCCTTAGTTTACTTTAGTTCCTGCAAACTGAGTTCAAAGTGCAAAAATAGTTTACACTCAATTAACTCAGTGGGAGGAGAGGACAGAGGGGCAGAGTCTTGCCCTTCCCAGTAGGCTTAGGGAAAGGCAAACTGCTGCAGCCTATCCCATCTTGTGTATTCCTCCTCATTAATAACTTTTGCCATCTTGATCACACTCTCATGTTGCTCAGTCTCATGTGTCTTGTTCTTCACCTGTGAAATGTTAGAAGGTATGATGTATATGAGGAGAGATGCTCCTTCAAGTTTCGAGGTCCCAGGCTGAAGTTCCAAGCTGCTCTAAGACCCAGTTTATGAGATCGGTGGAACTGAACAGGAAAGCTTTCTCTGGACTGGACCACTAAGGGTCCTTACAAAAAATAAAATAAAAAAAATAAAATAAAAAAAAATCAGCCTCACTAAATAGAGAGAACTAGCAAAAGATATATATGACTAGTCTCAACCTCTCTCCCTGCATACTAGCTTTCTATCTGCAAAGTAATTTTCTCCATGCCAATGAGTTCTACTGAGCTTTTTACTGTAGTGGTACAATTGAAGAAGACGTTTTACTAGTTTAATAGCCCAGAAACCACACCCATGAGCCCAACCCAGCAGACACCAAAGTACCTCTCCAGAGAGAATTTTCGAAAAATGGAGTTGACTTGCTCAAAGTCCAGTCCTTCAGACTGATGGGAAGAGGATGAAGAAGGCAATGAGGAATACCTGTCATGAAAGTCATCTGGAGAAGGAGTGGAGAAAAACATTGGTAGGGTTCAATATTACAAGCATCAAAACCAAAGGTGGTAGGGGTGGGGAATAGACTGGAATTTTCACACATCTGATTCAAGGTAAGATTGTAGAGGTAAGTCTCAATATCCAGAGAAGTAGAAAAAAACAGAACCTCTCCAGATGAGAAAAAAAGTCTCTGAAAGCCCCAGATATTGTTCCTGTACAAACCAATTTTATTTTGGAATTCAGATGACATTTTCTTCATCCCCAGGTATTTCCTGGGAGCTCCCAGCTTTACCAAGGACTTTTCATTCCTATATACCAGGTACCTCTGCTTGGCTGTCTGTAGCATCCCAGAACTAGCAGAGATGACTGCCCCCAGCTATTTTTTCCAGGACACAGACTCAACAGAGATCAGGCAAGGGAAAATGTAATGTTTGCAGCAAAACAAAATGACCCTAATGTTGAACTAGTGTCATACTGCTAAAGCATTTAACACTGTGGCTATTACTCTGGAATAATAATAATAATAAAGAGGATCCAGTGGGAATTGGTCAAAATCAATTTCTGAAATGTTGCATGAATCTAGATGTGACATGTGATCAGGGAAAGGGGGAAGAATACATGGGAGGAGGGAGTGAAGGAAACTTGGGATATTTGAAGAAAGAATTTGGATGCAAACCTGGGAATATGCATGTAAAATGCAGGTGAAAAAAGAACTGGAAACTCTTGATACTTCCAGAGACTTTCCCCCCTTCTGGATGAGCCCATAGATGCCAATTGTGCTGTTCATTCAGTACTTTTCAAATAGATACTGCATGAAATGGAAACACGGGGCAGGAATGAAGGAATTCACTAGTACCATGGAGACTAACTGGCTTACTTTAGCATAGACTTCAACCCACTTCTTCATATGCATCTGACAGCCCTTTCAGGCACCACCAGATGACCCATCTCAGGTCACTCGTTTTTAAGAGCAACAGGATCCTCCACATCCTTACCGTCTAACTCCAAAGTGTCGCAGCCAAAGCTGTCATTGTCTTCTTCAGTCAGGCTGGAATTAAGGAAGACAGTAGTTTTTTCTTTCTCTCTACCTTTTCAAAACACATCACTGCATTCAGCAATGGGTAGAAGGTAGCTCAAAGTGGAAACCTCTCCAACGCAGGAGGTTTCACTCCCAACAGGTGAAGCAGCGAGATGGCACCAGCAGAGACAGATGCGTGTGAAGTGGAGGAGGTGTTAAGACTGGAAAAGGTACCATCCAGAAGAGAGGAATGCTGGCAGAGGAGCAGCAGATCAGACCAGAGCTTCTAAGGAAAGAAACTTCCTTCCTCCCCCCTGCAAGGATATCATGAAGTTTCCATGGGGAGTGGGCAGAACAGAATCATTTCAACTTCTAAATCACTTCAGCTGTCCTCGCTCTTGGCATCTCTTGATTTTGAACTATTTCAGAAAAGTGTGCACTCTCAGAAGCTTTACTGCCTTAGCTACCCATGATGGTATGTTTCATAGATGGAAGCTTCAAGGAAATATATTTTTGGAAGTATAGTCAGCTTATATTCATGTATGTGCCAAGCCCATTTTCCTATCTGATGTACCTCTCATTCTCTTCCCCCCTTTCTTTTCTTTGCAATCATACTTTGAAAATTCAATAAATTTTTTAAAATAACTGCATGCACTCAAGGCCCTATTTGATTCAGCAGCTGTGCTTTTCTTTTCTTTTTTCTTTTTGAAGAAAATCCACAAGGCATGCAAAATGTCACCGGTTCACCGGTGGCAATACTTCCATCTAAGGGAAGTATTTTCAGGTACAGTAGAAGCCCAGGAAAAAAACGGAGTTGCCCTAGTCACCTTGTCAAATACAATCAGAAGCAATCTGACTATTTCATGTATTCTCCCCCACCCCACCCCCACTAATGCAGCAGCTAGGGAAGAAATACAATGACAGTAACCATCTCAAAGCAGTAGGGCATCCTCTGCTAACTCAGCCATCTCCCATCATCCCTGATGGTCATGGTCATTGCTATCACCATGTGTCTGATGTCCTTCCAAGGGAGAACAGTTAATAGATGTGCTTAGTGGTGGGATTTCCTTTGGGGAAATGAGCCAGGGAGAAAGACTTAAACACAGAACTTGGGAAAAAGTGCTTCCCAGAATTCCACCTTGGTCCCAGCGGCTGATGAGAGGCCCTCCCTCCATACCAACCACTACTGCTGTGGTCCCTGAGGGAGAGAAGAGCAGCCAGCCTCTGCAGGACTTAATCCCTTCCTCCACTGTCACTCTCTTTTCCTTATGGGCCATGTTTTACTTACATTAGAGAGAAAGGAACTGTCAAATTAACAACCTGTAAGCCGCTCTGGGAGGTTGTTTGGCTGCAGGGTGGAGTATAAATGCTCTAAAGAAATAAATAGGGATTCTGGGGGTTGTAGTCCAAAAAAGAACTTTTAAAAGCTCTGCTTAAACATTCCCTCCCTGTGCTGATGTCCCAAACCCTGGATAAAAGGATGTGTTTGCATTTTAATGAAAGGACAGGGAGGCCAGCAAACAGAGCAAGCACCAGAAAGAGCAGAGAAAGAGGAAAGGGTTATAGAATCATAGAAACATAGAGTTGGAATGGAAACATAGAAACATAGAGTTGGATGACCCCAAGGGCCATCCAGTCCAACCCCATTCTGCCATGCAGGAATATACAAACAAAGCATTCCCAACAGATGACCACCCAGCCTCTGTTTAAAGACCTCCAAAGACGGAGACTCCATCACACTTCATGCACGTTTGTAAGGAGATGAGGGTGAAGAGAGAAGAATAGGACCATGAAGAGACACTAAGGAATACGAGGTCTGTCTATTAAATAACGAGACTATGTTTCTACCTTTTAGACAAATCAGGAAAAACTGATTGTGAATGCTTGAGTGGTGACCTTGAACATATCTAACCTGCATGATAAACATCAACACTCTTGGCTGTTCAATTAATCATCAGTCATTGTTTAAAGCAGATATATTGTCTGTTGTGTGCTGGAAAAATGCTAAGTTTAAACATTGAGCAATGTGACATTCTGCAGGAACTTGAGGCAGACCCAAACCTTTCCCCAATAATAAGCACTTGTGATGAAACATGGATCTTCCGGTATAATCCTGAGACAAAACCACAGTCAATGCACTGGAAAACACCATCATCACCAAGAATGAAAAAAGCATGTCAAAGCAAGTCCATATTCAAAGACATGCTGATTGGGGGGTTTTGACATCAAGGGTGTAATTTTGACAGAATGGGTTCCAGAAGGCAGAACAGTGAACCAGCATTATTATAAGGAAGTTTTGTCAAAGCTGAGAGAAAGAATCAGGAAAAAAAAGGCCAGAACCATGGAACAATGGTTTCATTCTTCATCAAGACAATGTGCTTGCTCACACTGCACTTTCTGTGAAGCAGTTTTTGGCCAATAAATGCATTATTATGCTTGAACATCCTCCATATTCACCAGATTTGGCACCATGCAACTTTTTCCTTTCCCCTAAAGTGAAATCAGTGCTTAAAGGAACATGTTTTGAGTCAACCGATGCAGTAAAGAAGAAAATGGCAGATGGGTTGAAACAGCTGACAGAAATTGATCTGCTCCATGCCTTCGACCAGTGGAAAACAAGATTGCATTGGTGTGTGAGTGTGAACTGGGAGTATACTGAAGGGGACAAGCATTAGAATTGGATTACATATAAATAAAAAAGGGTTATTGTATCAGTCTCATTATTTAATAGACAGACCTTGTATGCATATTTAAGCAAAGGCTGGAATGACTCATTCACAGCATCCTGTCAAAACAAACTTGAGTAACCATGAGACTTTGTTCTGCTATTGATTTATTAGTAGCCTTCCCTCACACTTCCAGACCTGCACATGCCATCCAAACACAGTAATGGCTTGTGGCTTGCTTTTCAGTGAGGTGGTGAAGTCACTCCAGGTTTCAATTAAAGTTTAAAGGAGCTATCCAAAGTGCTGAACCTATTTGTATTGTTATTTGATTGTACCTATTTGCATTATTACTTTATTGTACTAAAAGATTTATATCACATCCTATATCCAAGTGGCTTACCATAAAATCAGTTTAGAGCAACAAATAACATCAATAACTTTAAAAGACTAAAAATATAGGCCAGTCCACATATCCACAGATTCAGTATCCATGGTTTAAGTTATCCATGTTCCAAAAATATGTTCTCTCTAGACATTTCTAGATCCTCCAATGTGATTCTATAGTCAACGTCCAGCATTTGTCTCATTGAAAATAATAGTGTTCCCTATTATCCAAAGTTTGAGGTATCCACAGGGGGGTCTTGGAACGTATCACCTCTGGATATGGGAGTCGACCTATACATTAAACTATTTCTCAGTTAAAGCCACACAACTGAAAACCAATTTAAACAATTTAAACTAATGGCACCATAGCCCATGTGCAATTTGGATAAAATCGGTTGGTCCCAAAGGCTTTAATAAAAAACCATACCTGAGCTCTTATATCAGTTACTTATTTGAGTAGTGTCTCCTGTCCTGACTACCCAATCCTGCTTTATCAGGCAGCAGTTGCTGCAAGCAACAGAAGTTTGTTCCCCTGTTGATCAGGATGCAACAGACCGACATTTCCATCCCCTCACTCTAGAGATCTCCAGTGAACCCATCAGAAGCATAGAACAGTTTCTCCCTGTAGACGTTCAATGTGAAGTTGAAGGCCTTCACAGCCGGCATCCATAGGTTTTCCATGTTTTTTTTTTCTGGGCTGTGAGGCTGCATTCTGGAAGAGTTTATTCCTGACATTTCACCTGCATCTGTGGCTGGCAGATGCCAGCCACAGATGCAGCGAAACATCAAGAATAAACTCTTCCAGAACACGGCCTCACAGCCTGGAAAAAAACCCATGGCAAACCAATCAGAAGCATGATTCATAATTATGCCATAAGTCTTCCTCACACTGAAGATTGCTGGCAGGAGGGGGATGGAAACATTACTCTGCTGCACCATGATCGACAGGAGAACAGACCTCCATTGCCTGCAGGGTAGGACTGGGGGAATTTTACAATCATGGCAATAGTAAATATGTAGGCTTTGTGAATACAAATCAGTTACAGATCTGTAAATCTAGGTTACAAACCCATAACTGCAATACTGAATTCCAGCCAACATTTTGACTTGGCACCAGAAGGATACTAGCATTGGTGCCAAATGAGCCTCCAAGGGCAGGATATTTGGAAGGCATGCTTCAGTACTTTGGCTAGCTCCTTTAAAGTTTGGACTAAATGCCAGCAACTGCCAGGTTTGGGGGCATGTGGGCCTCCCACAGGGGATGGGCCACCCGAACACATTTATCCTTAAAATACTCCCCCACATTCCCTAAGTGGGGGCATTTTGCTATAGTTTTGTCCCACCTCCAGTAGTTTTAGGCTCTGGGGAAGGCTTTGTTCACCTGAGTAGTGAATGGAATTCAGCTACAGCTTCCAGTTAGTTAAAGGACTCTCCTGGAGCTAAAAATAGGGCCTAAATACCCTGAAGGCACCAGACTCTGTATGATGTTGCAAGCTAATTAGGAGGGGTGGCTAATATCCCAAAGGATGGGATTGGAATTAAAAATGACCTTGACAGATTAGAGAGCTGAGCCCAAACTAACAAAATGAATTTCAACAGGGAGAAGAGTGCTACACTTGGGCAGAAAAAAAATGCACAGATATGGGGTAGGGGACCCCTGGCTTGATAGCAGTGCATGGAAAGGGATCTAGGAGTCTTAGTGGACCACAAGCTGGACATGAGTCAGCAGTGTGATGCAGCAGCTAAAAAAGCCAAAGCAATTCTAGGCAGTATCGATAGGAGTACAGTGTCTAGATTGAGAGAAGTATTAGTGCCACTCTATTCTGCTTTGGTCAGACTTCACCTGGAATACTGTGTCCAGTTCTGGGCACCACAATTCAAGAAGGAGATTGACAAACTGGAATGTGTCCAGAGGAGGGTGACCAAAATGGTAAAAGGTCTGGAATCCATTAGGCTCCATGAGGAGCAGCTTAGGGAACTGGCTATGTTTAGCCTGGGGAAGAGAAGGTTAAGAGGTAGCATGATATTTGTGTTTAAATATTTGAAGGGATGTCCATAGTGAGGATGGAGTGAGCTTGTTTTCTGCTGCTCCAGAGACAAGGACACGGAGCAATGGACTCAAGCTACAGGAAAAGAGATTCCACCTAAACATGAGGAAGAACTTCCTGAATGTAAGAGCTGTTTGGAAGTGGAATGCACTGCCTCATAGTGTGGTGGAGTCTTCTTCTTTGGAGGTTTTACAGAGGCTTGATGGCCGTCTGTCAGGAATGCTTTGATTGTATATTCCTGCAGGGCAGGGGGTTGGACTAGATGGTCCTTGTGGTCTCTTCCAACTCTATGATTCTATGAGTTTAAGCTGGTTTAATCCCAGATGGGAGATCATCAACAACTACCGGGAGCTTTAGGCTATGTTTCAGAGGAAGGAACTGGCAAACACACCTCTGAGTTTTCTTTACTTAAGAAAGCCCTATGCAATTCATGGGGTTGCCATAAGTCAATAGATGACTTGAAGGCAGACACACACACACACCTGGAACTAAAACAGCCAGTGTGTGTGGATGTGGGAAGGGGAAACGTTGGAGTGTGGGGTGTTCTGAATGACAAATTTCAGAAGTTAGATGGGGGGGAGATCACAAAAACAACCCTGAGGGTTGCATGAGGCCCACACTCTGCACTTTCCCCACCCCCAAATCTGACAGCACCTACCTGCTAGGGGGGGCATCTTCTTTGCAACGCCGTAGTATGGAGTCATTCCCTGGAGGCTCTGGGGTTGTGGACATGATGCTGGGGTTGCGATTCCGTAGTGTTTGCTGTATTTCAAGAAGGAGGACAACACACACACACACAATTAACACATATATAAAATGACCCATCAACACAATCCCACATGTGTCTACTCTGAAGTAAGTCCTCTGTGTTAGCTCAGTTTTGCTCCTGGATAAAGGCTTTCAGCCTCAAACGGCAATACTCAGTTCAGTTTGGACTATATAGACAGGCGTGCTTCAGTTAACAAAGCCTCCGAGAAAGACATTTTGTTCTTACAATGGTTTTTTTAAAAAATGTCTGCCCAGTCTCCCTTCTCTTCCTTGTCCTCAGCATGAGCATTGGGAAGATAGTGAAAGAGGGCTGGAGAAACAATCTTTTAGGGTTGCACTGCAAAAGTATATCAGAAGCAAACAATGCAATAAAGCTTGAGTGGGGAAAGAGAAGGATTCTCCTCTAGCTGACCCAACTGTAGCCATGTGTGTCTGCTTACAATAGGCAAGGTAAACAGCATCTGCCACTGGAATCCCTTACTGAGTATGTGTGAACTGCAAACAGAGGAAAGGGGAGAGCAGATAAGCCTTACCAGTTCCCCTACCCCTGTATGTTAAAAAAAAGAAGAAGAATAGATCTATAAGTTTGGTCAACAGAATGGAAATTATTACAGTGGAAGCTGGTGAAAGAAAAAGAAATCATCCCTGTATGGATTTTGGAAGAAGCTCTAGAAGAAGCCAATTAAAAAAAAATTCTTGTAAGGCTTACCTGGTTGTTGCATTTCACATGTGTATCTCTTTCATTCTGAATAACAAGTTTGCTAAAACAGCTTCAAGTTGGGTAGGGTTTTTTTAGTGGTGTAGGAACCTATCCCTATTCTTTTTGTGTTATTTCTGCCTCTAGTACCAAAGTTTCAGTTAAAGAAGAAATGCCCAAATGTCTGCTTCATTAACTGTGGTATATCTGTATTCAGCGTTAACAAATGTATCTGCAAGATTTTGAAACGTCAGAGCCGGTCCAAGACATTTTGCTGCCTGAGGAGTAAATGGTGTTCATCAGTAAATGTGCCACCCTAATCCACAAGTCAAGATGTCTAATGCCAAGCCCAGCCAAGCTAGTATGAAACACAGAAGCTCTCAAGCATCTCTCCCCCAAACCTCTCCCTAGCATTAACAATCCAATTATAAATTTATAATGGGCAATTTGCAGCCTTTCCCTGATGTGCCAAACCTGAGCCAAACATCTCCTCGTCTCATGGCAGAGCTGGCCCTGCAAAGTGTATAGGAAAGCCAGTTCCTTAAAGAATCCCAAACCAAGATGTGTGTGTGTGTGTTCCACAGATCAGACAGACCAATACCTTCCCAACCTGATGCCTTGCCAGCAATGTGAGCTTCTGGTTGGACATTTCTTGCAAAGTTTTGGACAGCCTATTCAGCTCAGAGCCATGATATACATAAGAGCTAATTTGCCCCCCCACCCCAATGTTTAACCCTCAAAGTCAATTTTCATTATTCTCCCCTGGAACACAGAGAAGATCATTTTATTTATATTGATTTATTTGGTATACTAATGCCCCAACTTTCCACTTTCTGCAAAATGCCACACAGAAACACATAATAAAATAGACAAAGCTATCAAGACAAGAGGAGCAGTGATAAGCATAAATAAAGCTGTTGAGCCTGCTACTGAGGATGGAATAGATTTCTTTCTTATAAAATTTTGATTCAGTGAATGCATTCATCCCTACTACCAGTAAAACTTGGAACACTAGGTTTTCAAAGGGCAGAATAAACACTTCCCAAAGTGACATCATGTCACTTCTGCTTTTAGTTCTGGATGATTTTCAGGCATTTTCCCCACATATTTTTACGCTTTGTTGGTGTAATTGGGAGAAGTCGGAGGATTGTGGGAGAAAAACCAGCACATTTTGTGGAATTTTCAAACATTTTTTTTGGCCATTCAGAGTGAACAATCTCCTGTGGGAATTTATTTTTTAAAAAATGTGGATCTGGGCCTTTGGGAGTTCCTGGATGGAAGGGTTGGGGTTTCAAGCTTGGTTCCAAAGGACCCCAGTATAGAAAATGTCACCCATCCACTGCATGATGGGCTGGAAGAAGGTGACCTCCTCCACAGGTTACTTTAGTGAGAGCTGCACCTTCCTCCTGTTTGAGTTTGACACAGGGTGTGGATCTGAACCCATTTTCCTTTGTTTAGAATTCAGGACAAGCTAGTGGTTGGCCCAAGGTGTTTTGCTACAGGAGACAAAGGAGAACATGATACCCACTTCTATGTATGGAAGCAGCCTAGATTTGCAGCTGAGTTATATACACCAGTGCATTGGCAATGGGAGAGTGCCCTCCACAGCACCCGAAGGATAACACTGCCCCTTACTGGGGGGCACACAGCACAGCCTTTGTGGGGCACATAGGTCCGTCTTCCATGAATGGGGAGAAGGCTCAGGAGGAATGACTAGAGGACCACCTGACTTCCAGCATTTGGTCCCAGAAGCAGCTGCCTCCCTCTGCCTAGCGATAGGGCCAGCTCAGATTCAACACTATCTGCTCTATTATTACGCCAGCTTCTCAACTGCTATTGTTAGCTGTACCCATTGTGAGCAGGTGCTGTGTTGCAATGACAGCCCCAGGAAGCATAATTGATGTTCCCATCAGACAGTGCTTTTAATTTCCAGGGGGCCAGCATTTCTTGCAATCTTCCAGCAAGGTGTTTTTGTGTTCTTCAAAGGGCCTTTTACTAGGGCTCGGCAAGATCATTCCCTCCGTAACTCACTGTGTCTGCTGTGCTCATGATCACATTGCTGGGTAATGGGATGTCTACCTTGCGAGATTAGGGAGTACATCCAGGCAGGGGAGAAAATGGATCGACTGTTATCTGCTGAAACCCTTGTCTGCTAGCGGCACCTTGTTCCTCACCTTGCTTTGGTTTATGGACAGCAAGGACACAAGGAACCATAAAGAAAAGAATGCGAACAGGAGTGAAATTCTATCAGAATGCAACACGGAAAGGGAGGTCTTCTCTCTCTACTTCCTGTCAATAAGTATTAAAATTGAGAAATGGGACAAAGAAAATCTGGATAATATCTTTAAATAAACAGGGCAACCCAGCAACACAGTACATTTTAAGAGAAAAGATTAATAACTCTTGAATAAAGGAAAGCATTACAAGGTTGAAATTATGGTCTGACAAAACCATCCATTTTGTAGTGGCTGGAGTTGCCAATCTGAAAATTGTGACAGGCCTATTTCCCCCTCCTGTTCCAGACCCATACCATATAGGGAAGGTCATTCAAGGGATGCCCCACAAGTTCCTTACAATTTTGCCAACTTCGCAGCTGCCTACGGAGTTGCTGATGGAAACGGGATTAGAAGAATTGGTGTCTGCATGGCTGCTGCTGGTGTCACCCGGGTCTTCGTCATGTCCTCGAACTGCTGAGCTCAGAAACGACAGAAAAGGATAAAGTCAGAACGGATGAGAGACACCCAAGATATTGATATCAAGGTCTGCTTCAATGGAAATAATTGTGTGCAAACATGATTTCTAACACATGTGATTATTGCTTTGGTTCGGTTTGTGATTGCAACCCTACCCCCCATAGTGCTGTCTTTATTTTCATCTCCTCCCTGACCCCCCGAAATTCTCTTTCACTTCCTGATCCTATCTGACTCTTTTTACTTTACTCCAAAAGCAAAACCAAAACAAAGCCACAACTCCAAGGTTTGAGAAATGGTTCTAAGCTATACTTTTTGTTCTCTATACTTTTGGCACTGCACCTCCCAATGGCTCTGACCACTGCCTGAGCATGATGGGAGGTGCTGGTCAAAGCACATGTATAGCAGGGCCAAGTTGGAGAAGGCATGTCTAAACAGGAATGTACAAAATGTTTGAGAGCACACCCTTCTAGACTTAATTGTTTCACATCCTTACCTCCAGTGGATTATTCCCCCAGTCTCAATGATCAACACAAATCCAACAGGTTGTTTTTAAGATGATGTAAGGCAATGTTTGCTTAATCACAACTGCCACCTGAGCACTGGGTAGACAGATGGACATTGATCTATCTAAAATGCTCTACCTATTACTATTTATCCCACTATCTGCTGTGATTGGTGGCAAGAGTCCTTTCCAAAGAGATCTCAGTGGTTTTGGCTCCTGGATAGGCTTGTACAGTGGGCCCTTGGTATCCATTGGGGTTTGGTTCCAGGACTCTTTGTGGATACCAAAATCCATGGATGCTTGAGGCCCATTATATACAACAGAGTAGTAAAATGGCATCCTTTATATAAAATGGCCAAATCAAGGTTTGCTTTTTGGTATTTTAAGCCATCAATGATTGAATCCATGGATATGGAGGGTTGACTGTACTCCCAACCATATCAATCCGGTATGAGAATATTCTAGATCCAGAGAAATGGGAAGCAGCATTGGTCCAAATGCCTCCCTAGTTCAAGTAGGCCTTGGAGAAATTGTTTTTTTTTTATTATAGCTCCCAGCATCTTCCAGTCAACATAGTCCCTTGCCATGCTGCCTGTGGGATTCTGGGAATTCTAGTTGAGAAACCTATTTTCTTAAACTCTGATTTCAAGCAAAGCTTCATTATGTTTGCACAGTCCAAACCACTATCTTTGGGGAACTATTTTTGTGTTTCTCTGCCTGGTAACATTGACAAGAACAAGCCAAACAGCTTGAGCATTAAAAGGAAGACTAACATGACAGGGATGTGGGTTTTTTCCCCTCTGACCTTGAAAATCTGATGTCTTGCTCACACTGACGGGGGATCTTGTTCTTGGCAGCTGCAAGAGGAGAGAAATCAAAACTGAACTTGGGACATGTGTTAGCATTCCCCCTAGAAGAGACACCTCCCACACATTCCCAACACCAAGCAGTGGTTCCATGTGCCTCCTTCCGAAAAAATTAAGAGGGTGGGATAGAATGACAAGTACATTGCAACTCCCATATTTTGAAAATAATAACAGGGATTACATTTACACATAAGAGGATGGCACGACTTCAGGTGCCAGGCAGATGTGACAGAATTGCTAAGAATGAGAGAGGAGGGGAAAAAAATAGACTTGCTTCATAATGCAGGGATTTGGAGGTGCCTAGTTATAGCAATTGACCATGGGATCAGGGCTGGCATGAGGAAGCACTTAGAGAAGAATATAGGAGCCATGTTAGTCCAGACCAAAAATTTCTCCCAAGCACTTCCACTGTCCTTGTTTGGCAGGGACAATTCTGATTAATCTTCTGTTGTCCAACTTTTTCAGCCGCTTTTTAAAATGTCCCAGTTTTTTTCTGCTCCTTCTACTTGCCCCCTTTGTGCTCAGCTTATTTCAATGGCTGCAAACTGAGTTAAAAGTACAAAAGTAATTTGCACTCAATTAACTCATCAAGGGTAGAGTTGAGGAGAAGAGAGGGAGGAATCTTGCCCTTCCCAATCAGCTCAGGCAAAAGCAAACTGCTACAGCCTCTTGTAGCTTGTGTTTAGTTCAGTTCAAGATTTAATTGCTTCTAAACATAGGGCATCACAATGTAAAAACAAATGGGTTATACAAATATCAAATAACAAAATTAAAATATAAAAATAACATATAGAATTTCCTATACCATTTCTAATACTACTAAGTTTCCCAGGAAGAATATACAAAATAAAGCCACAGGGCACTAAGACATTAGACTGTTGGAAAGGCCTTATGATCACTTGAACAGGCTTTAGCTAATGCCATTAAGAAAGCTACAGCTCTTCTAGTGATACTAGAATCTTTATTAAAAAGCAAAAATGCAGATGGACCAATTGTTTTTAATAGATATCAGACCCACAAGGTATTTTTCTCTCATTCTCTGTGACAAAGGACAACTAAACAAATAGTGGAGGAGGCCCTCAACATCAGCTAGACCACAGCGACAGTGTAAAGGATAAGCTTGTTTGTTCTAGCTTGTTTGTCCTCATTACTGTATAGTATATATTTGTGTATTGAAGAATTTATGTCAAAAAATTGACACCCCAAACTTCAGTTGACTTATACACAGGTCAATATGGTAATCCTATCCCCCACAAAAATGGCAGTGGCAGCTCTTTGGATTTCTCTGTCATGGCTGGGATAGCAGCACTGACTCCCCCAGTCTCCTCCCCCCCCCCGCAGGAAAATTCCAAAGAAGAACCGACTTTCCCAATCTCCCTGCTGTTGGTAAAAGAAGTGCCAACTCCCCTCCCTCCCTGCCTTGGCAGAAAAATCTTATTTTCCCGCCAAGGCAGTGTGTGTGTGTGTGTGTGTGCATGTGTCTTTTGGTGCTTTTTTTTTTTTTTTTTTTTACAAGAGGCTCTCCCTGGACAGACAATGGCAAGAGCTTAGTCCATCCATGGAGATCCTCCTGTAAAAGAAACACGAAGGCCCCTCCATTCTCACCACTGCGATGGTAGCTCTTTGGCGCTTGCCCACTGGGGCAGGGAGATTGGGGGGAGTCAAGAGAACCAGAAAAAAAGCCCCCTCTGCTCTCTCTCTCTAATGGCTCTTTTGGGGCTTCTCTGCCACAGTGGAGATTGCAGAAAGGGAGGGTGTTTCTTTCTGTCTCTCTCAGCATGGACTAAGTCTGAGAGCTTAGACCAGTGATGGGCAACCTTTTGAGCTTGGTGTGTCAAACTTTGCCAAAAAACTGAGCATAACTCAGGTGGTGTGTCACTTTGAGGAAAAAACTTTAGGGAGGCGGGGTGGTGGTGGCAGAAAGTGGCAACCCAGGCTTCGAAGCCCCGATCGCCATTTTAGGGAGGGGGTGGTGGAGGAAAGTGGCAACCGGGGCTTTGAAGGCCCAATCACCACTTTAAGAAGGGTGGGGCGGTGGAAGAAAGTGGCAACCGGAGCTTCGAAGCCCCAATAACCGCTTTAGGGAGGGTGGGAGGGGGGAGGAAAGTGGCAACCAGGGCTTTGAAGGCCCGATCACCACTTTAGGGAGGGTGTGTGTGTGTGAAACATCCTTCTTGGCATGCGGCTGCCTCAGCACCTGCGTGTCATCAAAAATGGCTACGCGTGTCAGTGCTGACATGCGTGTCATAGGTTCGCCATCACTGGCTTAGACCATGTTGGGAGATCCTGAAGGAAGCAACGGCCTCTCTGCTCTCTCTGCTCTCTCTCTCTCTGGTAGCTCTTTCAGGACTTCCCTGCTGCAATGGACAGAGGTTGCTTCTCTGCTGCAGTGGGGAAGCACCAAAGAGCTGCCCTCAGCACCATCTTCCCACCCAGGCATTGCAAAAGGCCACCAGAGAGAGTAGAGGGTTTAGTGTTTATTTAGCGTGGTAGAGTGGCAAAAGGCCTTTTTAAATTCCTGGGTGGGAAAATGCCAGTGGCAGCAGCATTCATCCTTGGATTGGATCTGAGGAGGCCCATGCTGAGCCCCAAAGTTTTACCCTCAACACATCCATAGGTCACGTAAAATCCACAACTGGCCCCCAAACCTGCCCTCAACTTATATATGAATATATACAGTAATAATTGTAGCTATTTTGACCATACTTTGATGCTGTCCCAGTTTCCATCTATCAAATGTTGGAGGGTATGATCTTTGCCCAGCATCCTGTTCCCACACAGCATGACCCAATGCCTCTTAGAAGTCCCAAAGCATGATATAAATGTAATAGAACACTCCTACCCATTCAGACATAGCTGTGTTAATCCGGAATATCAGTTTAGACTAAAACCCAGATAGGATCCACCACTGCAGAGACATGAAACCACCAGCCACTCAGCTTCCTGTTTTTTGCTGTCTTTAAAAAAGTCTGCATAAAATTTTGTATGCAAAACCGCATATAGCTTGTTAGAAGACATGCACACAGAAATGGATACAAAATTCTGTGTACATTTCTTCTAAAAAATCTATACACAATTTTGTCTAATATCCATATTTTCCAGCATCACTCTCTTACCTAACACATTTTCATTTATCTTTTACTGTTAAATGTTTGTGCATACTCTTATCTGATTTTTTTTCCAGAGATCATCATAACATTCTGATAGGGTTTGCATAATGATGTGGAAAATGTGAATGTGTTCTTTTCAAAATGCAAAATGCTGGCACCAATGGGTGATGGTAGATCCCAGGTCTAGTCCAATATATGCATAGGACCAGACTTGGGATCTATTTAGGTAATGCTGAGTTTTGGTAACACCTTTACTCTGAACAGGAGCTATTTTTCTTCTGGCTGTAATGACAGGAAGATTTCCAGCAAGTAATAAATACTGGGAGAAAGAAATAGACACAGTCCTATTTTTTCCACCGCAGCTAAATCCAAAACTTCCAAAGAGTTTATCAGAGTGGCGGAAGATCCAGTTACTCAGTCAATCAAGCAGAATCAAAGACTTCAAGCACCGTTTCCTGGTACACTTGAACGAACAAAAGACATGGCCTAATTTAAGTCTGCATTAGGTGGTTAATTTTGCTCTGGATTTGGGTTGCTTTATTCCTATTATACTTACTTGCTACT
The DNA here is from genome assembly GCA_030847615.1 of Gambelia wislizenii. NCBI lineage: Eukaryota > Metazoa > Chordata > Lepidosauria > Squamata > Crotaphytidae > Gambelia > Gambelia wislizenii. Next base: position 6,930,607 of record JAUMIR010000012.1, read on the forward strand.
AGGAAATTTTCATCAGATGTTTGCTACCCATCAGCTTTCCCCTTTCTATGGGGCTTAAAGTATTGCTCCAGTTTTCTAACCTTTCTCTGTGTGAATGCTCCTGTTGCAACTGTCAAGGGGTCAGAGGGAATTATTTATCTTCTGATTACAGCAGCTTCACTGAACCCAAGAAATGACCTTGTTTAAAGATTCCCACTCCTCCAAGTCGCCAGTTTTTTACAACTGTGAAAGCTCTTTTTACAGTTTGTAAACCAGCTGAGTTATCAGCCTCTTCTCCAAATACAAGGCAGGGGCTCAGCACTATGATGCTATCAATACATGCCCAGGGCTGCGCAGATGAACCATGCTGGCATAGGACTAGGATTACCAGGTTGTCAAAGCAGCAATAAAGGACAGTCAGCAGTTATGAGGAAGCACTTAGAGAAGAATATAGGAGCCATGTCTTCCTCTCTTTCTACTGCCCTCCACCTTTCCTAGCACTATTGTCTTTTCTAGTAAGCCACACCTTCTCATGATATGGCTGAAGTATGGCAACCTCAGTTTAGTCATCTTGGCTTCCAAGAATTCAGGCTTGATCTGTTGACAGACTCATTTGTTTGTCTTTTTGGCTGTCCATAGTATCCTTAGCATTTTTCTCTAGCACCACATCTCAAATGAGCTGATTTTCTTTCTATCAGCTTTCTTCACTTCCCAGCTCTTACATCACATATAGTCTGTAACTATATTGCTATTACTGTATTTGAATCTGTAAGCTGGCTTCAGTCACAATTTTGGGGACAAAGAGGAGTATAAATAATGACAACGATGATATTGCTTTTACTGACAAAGGACCACAGTTCCATCCTTTCCCTTCCAAGAAGTACCCACTCCAGTTTGTATCCATGTATTTATAATTGTAGCACTTTCAGATAATTATCCAGCAAGAATCCAAAGTCATACTGAAAAGCCAATGGGTTCTCAAGGAGCAATTATTTCCAGATATCAAGAAACTGATCACAACGTAATTTCCTTTTTAGCAAGAGGATCAGTTCTCCAGGGCACAAATTATGTTACTGGAAAACATAGGATGGGGAATGAAGGGGTGGTGGAAGGTAGGAAGCAAAGGTCTTCTTCTCCAGATGGCATTCCTGAGGGTTCAAAACATAATCTTTGGCTTCTGGCATGGGGATATTGTGCTTTGTAATTTTCTTCTTGAAGGAAACAACCAGTAATTTTAGCAATATTTTTTTTCAGGGTAAGAAAGTCTTTGAAAACTATGCAATTTCCAAAGACTACTTGCAGTTTGGTCTTATTCTGTGCAAAATTCACATACTGTACTTTTGAATGGAGAAAAGCATTTTCTGTGTAGCAAATATTATCTGTGCAGAAAATGGTGTAACTGGGGACTTATTCTGTGCAAAATTTGCACATTTTTTTGTGTTACTATATGCATATTATTTTATGCATGGAATATGCTGTTTCCTAAGCAGAAAATGCTGTTTTCTACACACACACACACACACACACACACACACCATGGAATTTTGTACAGAATAAATTCTGAACTGTGAAGATTTTCATCAGACCAGAATTCTTGGCAGGGTTTCTCATCACTTGAGAAATACTTCAGAAACCACACACATATTTTAAAATCTTTTCAAATATTCTTTCCACTAGCTGTACCCAGTGTAACATATGCTGTTAAAAAAAATTCCCCCCAAATGTCCAGTAGACGTCATGACAAGTTGACTCTCTGGGTCTTGTTGCAGGCAGCCTGCTGCTGTCACCAGTTGACTGCCTGGGTTCTGTTGCAGTGGCAGCAGTGGTGTCCCACAACCACCAGTTGACTTTCTGGGTGCCATTTCAGCCCGTGACTGGTGAGTCGCTGAGTGAATGAGGGGAGGGAGGGGCCCTTGTGAGGCTGGGGAATGCAGACTGAGTGCAGACTGAGTGGCAGGAGTGGATTGTGAGGTGGAGAGGGAATTTGCATGTGGGTGATGATTGGTTGGGTGTGTTTCCATAGCAGCCAATCAGCCCACTGGGAAAGGAAACATACCCAAGAGTTTTTATATATATAGAGAGAGAGATTCTGGTTCTGGCAATCCCATCTCAAATTGGAACATACCTGGATGCCCTTCAGGTTCATCCTTCTAAATCGAGGCTGCTCGGCGCGAAAGAACTTGCTGTCTTCAGGAGATTCCTCAGAAGTTGAGGAATCATCAGCTTCCTGGCCATTGGTTTTGGGGCTCTGAGATTCAAGAGCCTGAGAAATCACAGTGAGTGGAAGATTTCTTGGTAAGCTCTGGAAACAAGTGAAAAAAAGGCAGATTTAGTGACTGATGGGTGGAACTTCACCTCCCAATGCTACACTTTCCAATGGTTCATCTAACACAGGGATGGGGGACCTGTGGCTCAAAGGACATAGGAAGACCTTAGTCTCATCCCATCTTGACCTTTGTCTACTCTGCAAAGTTGTCTCCTGCCAGATCTGTCCTTGTCCCCTTTTGCAGGGATGGGGAAAGTGCAGTCTGCACTTGCAAGGGGCTCCCAAAGCCTGCCCCACATTTAAAAAAATGGACCTTCCCCCAAACCTGAAAATGCCTACTTAATACGTAAATTTGCCATGTTTTTGCCCTCCAGGATATTCTATGCCAAAGAGAAACCTGTAAAAAAAAAAAAAAAGACCAGGAAGGATCAATTTATTCCTTGTTTCAAGAAAGGTCTCTACTGGAAGAGGGGATCATGACAAAATTGCTCCCAACATCCTCGCCCCCTTAGAAGATGTGGAGAGGATTTTGAACTAAAAAATAAGTTAAAATGGGATGTAGGGGTACAGTCCTATGAGTTTCAGTGTGTGGTCCTTTGAATTTAGTGAGGGGCATGTGATGCCCCCAGAGCACAGGTGGTTACACACACCTGCCTTATTGAATCAGGGGCTGCCTCTTTCCAGCATGCAGATTATGCCCAAAGGAATGCAGCCTTGTGGCCGAAGAGCGGAATATAAATAACTAACAAAAAATAAATTAAAAAAAATGCAGGCTTCAATAGATGGTCCCCCATTCTAGCTCTAGCAGAAACACATGGGAAGTGAGAGGCTCGGCTTAGGGAGAAGCAGCCAACCACAGGTCATGGAATGCTTTGAAGGAGCCTATGGGAGCTCTGGTGGTGCAGTGGTTAAATGCTGGTCCTGCAGCCACAACGTTGTGAGTTCAATCCTGCAGGGCTCCAAGGTTCACTCAGCCTTCCATCCTTTCGTAATTGGTAAAATAAATACTCAGCTTGTGGGGGCAATTAGCTAACACGTTGTAAACCACTTAGAGAGTGCCTAGTGCTCTAAAGAGGTGTAGATGTGTAAATGCTATTGCTAAACAATTTATAAGCCACTCTGAGAGCCTTTGTGGCTGAAGAGTGGGGTATAAATACTCTAATAAATAAAAATAAATAAATGGTCGGCCAAATATACAAACCAGAGCCATATTAGTAAAAACATTAGATAGGCCCAGTCAGAAATAGAGTTAAGGCTGCTAGGAATTGATAAGATCTGAATAGAGTTTTAGGAGCTGAGAGAATGAAAGGAGTTCAGGCGAGAATTGTTACTTTTATTTGAAACTGAGATGTTACAGTGTACTAAAGCTACGGTAAATGTTTATTTTATTCTCTATATTATAGGTCTTTACTGTTTTCATTTTGCGCATCTCTGTCTGGATGATTTAATTTAATAATTAACAAGGAAGACCAGCCATGCTTTACCACACTGAACCTACTGATCAGCACATCCACTTATCCAATATAGTTTATACCTTGAGGCCCAAGTATTAGATTGAGGGAGGGATCTTAAGGGTAAAAGGGGAAGGTGAGTGATCGGAGCCCAAGAGCTGGAACTGCAGGGCCAACCTGAAGAGGGTTTCCATCACAACACCCTTTCCATATTGCATGTTCACGTGCTACAGAACAAGGGCAGGGTCAGTATTCAAAATGCTATTGGACACAGTTCCAGAACTATCATCCTGGGTATGCCCCCCCCCCAAGAAAACTCTCTTAGCGTTAGTCCTTTGGAAGCCCATGCTTAAAGGACTCAGAAAACTTACCCAAAGAAACTTGAAGAATTTTTGAAAAGACCAAGACCTCCTTCAACTGAGGACATATTCCAACCAACATTTCATACATAATGTAGCTGCAAACCCTGGTCAGACTCTTATTTTGATATTTGCAAATGCATGTTCATTGCATCCACATATTACAATTTAACCAGAGTCTGGGGAAGGGTGATATTTTTTTTGGCCACAGGCCATGTTGTTACAGGTTTCTGGGAGATGTAGTCTGAAAAGATTATTTTTCTAAGTTCTGACTTTAGCTGTACACTGAAAGGCATGTTGGGTGGGCATTTAAACCAAAAAGCAATGTACAAAGCAGGCCTCAGCCAGGACTGGTGCTGATATCTTAAACCCATAGTACTACTCACCTCTGGCCAACCAAATTGTGCCATTGCCTTAGTCATTTGGGCTGCCTGGGCAGCAGCAACCTTGAGTGGGTAGCCGGAACACCTGGAAGTGATGCTATAACAGCTCAACTCCAAGAAGCATTGCATTGTGGGGCATAAAAATGGCAGCCACTCATCTGCCACCCAGCTGATTATAGAGTCACTTCTAGGTGAGCCGGTCAATTCCAGAGGAGAAAATTGGTAGTAGTTGCTGGCACTGCCACTAGATGTCAAGCTTCGATGAGCCCTGCCAGGGTACATGGACCACAACAATTACCCCCGCCCCATGCTAGGTATAGACATTGGGCCTGCCCAGAGAAAGAACAGAGTGATAATCTTCTCTAGCTCTACCTGGTCATAGCAGTTGTCCTTGGAGATACGCCTCAGCTTGCACTCCAGATTAATGATGCAGGCCTCCTTCCGGACCACTTCAATTCGGAGCTCATCATTCTTTTCCTCTAGCTCCCGGATCTGCTTCCGATATTTGTCCTTTTCGATCAGGCACTGAGAATACAGTGTCTGTGCCTCGTCACGTGAATGGAATGCCTCCGGAAGCAAAGCAAGTTGGATCAATTTTCTTTAGTGCACCGCTACTGCCTGGATGTCCATTCATCTCAAATGCAGGGTTAAAATTTCCCCCTCCAAACAGAATATTATGTGCCATCTACCAGCTAGGCTGAACATTTGGGAATCCTAATTGAACTGAACTCATGACTGTCTACACAAAGGATAGGGAATCTGGTTCCTCCAGATATTTCTGGATTCTGAAGAGGACCCCTGCCCCAGCGTGGGGTTTAAGAATGGAGGCCCAGTGAATTGAAGGCAGCAGTTTATTTAACAAAACACAACACAGTCCAGATACCAGTATTCAATGTGTGCAAACTGACACCAAAGCAAAAATACACCTTACAGTTTACAGCAAGGGTGGGTAGCTATAATTGGGTGTGAGCCAGACTGCATCCCCCACCAGCCCTCTGTCTCCTGTGGTAGGGCTGTGAAGGGTGTGGGGATAACAGAGGGGATAGGGTTTGAAGAAAAGGTGATGCTTGCCTGTAAACCACTATGGGAAGATGAGTTTTATGAGCTAGAATATCTCCCACTCAGATCTAGAAGTTGGAAATTTTGGGGAACTATAACTCCCAGAATTCCACATCCAACATAGCCAGTAATGGGAGCCACAGAACATCATAGCTGACTGAAGACTGAAAATACCAGCCAAGGCTCTTATGGCCTGTAGGGTACTTGGCTACCCCACCCTATTGCAGCCCCAGACAGGCAGCAACTCAAGGAATATGAAGACTATCAAGCTTTTGGAAGGCTACTTTACATGCCATGTGAGAGCTTTGAGCCCTCCAAACTGCTATATAAATACTAAGTATGAAATATTAGGATTAATTATTATTGTGACTGCTGGGTTCCCATCAAGTTCCTCCTACACCTTCCTCTCCAAAGAGGAAACATCACTTCCTTTCTCTGTCCACAACTCTGTCACAAAGGGCTGAATATAGAAATATTTTAAATAAACCCAAAAGGAAGGCAGAAGCAGCAAGCAGCCCTTCCTAGATTCAGTCTGATATCTTTTGGGTTTTCACTCAATCCTGCTCCAAATCTGGATTTGTGAAGATGTCGTTGGAGCAAAGGCAAGAGGATGAAGCGAACACCTCCTGCCTAGAAAAGAAGGAACTCTGAAGTAGGTGAGGGATGAGGAGGAAAAAGTGGGAGATGCAGCAAAATGAAGTCCTGTTCAGTGTTCCTGCCAGCCAGCCATGCCCTTTCCTGCCCTACTCCATTACATTCCCCCTCTCCACTGCTTTTCCATTCCAACCTCTCCACAATCAGTCAGCATTCCATGTTCATTGGGCTTCACAGACTTTGGAGAAAAGCTTGCTTTTTGGACTACAACTCTCATGCTGGTCAAGGGTTATGGGAGTTGCAGTCCAAAAAGTGACCCACCCCAGCCCATGCTCTGCTAAGGTCCAGATTGAACTGCTGTTGGGGTTTTTTCCTCCTAAAGAAAAGAATGTGGGAACTCTGTAAAAGCACTTGGAACTTGTAAAAGAACTTGTAAAATAACTAGGCTGTTCAGGTCCTCATTGATCACTTGTTTTCTAAGAGAGAATTTGGGACTTCTGCAAGATCCTAAAAAAGAATTTGGGAAGTTGGGTGCCTGCAAGCCTGCGGTTGCCTTCTCTCTTATCTGTGAGCTGTGTAGTCTTGGCTACATGAGGATCTGCACTTCGAGAATGGATTCACTGTTAATAGGCATGGCATGGCACCAAGCAATAGCAAGAAGAATGACCAACTTGGCAGTGGAGAAAATTGAGGGAGGAAGTCACCGTTTGCATTGATCCTCACCCTTCCAACACAAACTGTCACCAAAAAGCTCCCTTTTGCATCTCTTAGCTTTGATTCCCTCCCTTTCCCTTTCAATTTCTTTCCTGTCCTCCCTGCCCAACCTAGTCTTGTGATTTTCAGGTACCTGATCTCTCTCCTTCTCCACTTCTTCCAGCTGTATCATCACGGTATTCATGCGATGTTTGTACATTTCACAGTCTTTCCCCAGCGTTGAGCATTTTAACTCCAGCTCCTGTTTCTCCTCGAGGTACTACAAATGAATCAATCAATAAGCACAGTGCATCAAGGGCAATCAATAAAGGCCTAGCCCAAAGAAGGGAACCCTGCTGATCTCTCTCTGCATCTCACAATTTGGGCACGGCTGCTGGGAGGGAGATGCATGCGGTTGCGAGCCATTGCTCTGAATCCATTCACAGGGTCTTGGGGCAATGCATCCGAATATTATGGATTTGAATCAAAATGTCAACTTAACAAAAAAAAAAAAGAGTGTAGTACAATAGGTATATTCTACACAGGCATGCTAAATGAGCAAAGATCATGTATTTTATATGGGCAGCTATATTCCACTTGGAATAAGTAAACAGATTGTCAAAATAGTGGTGAATGCCAGCGTGGTATAGTGGTTTGGACTGCAACTCTGGAAGACCAGGGTTTGAATCTGTATAGAATCATAGAATCATAGAATTGCAGAGTTGGAAGAGACCACGAGGGCTATCCAGTCCAACCCCCCTGCCACGCAGGAAATCTTGATCAAAGCATCCCCGACAGATGGCCATCCAGCCTCTGTTTAAAGACCTCCAAGGAAGGTGACCCCACCACGCTCCGAGGGAGTGCGTTCCACTGCCGAACAGCTCTGACTGTCAAAAAGTTCCTCCTCATGTTGAGGTGGAATCTCTGTTCCTGGAGCTTGCACCCATTGCTCCGTGTTCCAGTCTCTGGAGGAGCAGAAAACAAGCCTGCTCCATCCTCAGCGTGACACCTCTTCAAATACTTAAACAGGGCTATCATATCGCCTCATAACCGTCTTTTTTCCAGGCATGAAAACCCACGGGGTGACCTTCAGTAAGTCACACTCTTTCGGCCTCAGAGAACAACAATGGAACCTCCCTCCTGAACTAATCTTGCCAAGAAAACTTTGTGATAGCTTTCTCTTAGGGACAACATAAGTAAAAAAATGACTTGAAGGCACATAACAACAACAATGATTTTTACTTGGAATAAATCAACACACTGTTTAGGGTATGTTGAATCTGAGTCTGTATTTTTATGTATTTTGTTTTGTTTAATTGTTGTATGGTTTTGATTTTTATGTTTTGTGCTTATGATTTATAACTTCTGTATTAATAAATATATATACTTTAAAAAAGGAATAAATAAACACACTGTCAAAATAGATGATAAAACCCCCCTGATATTGGCGTGCCTGGCAGGAGGTCAGGCAGATATACAAGTTGCCTCCTGTACCTGCAGAACCAATATCTGCAGTTTCAGTTATCCAAGGGATGCAAAATAGGGGATACATACCATAGAGCTGCACTGGAAATGTCTAGAGAGGCATCCTCTCTAGGCATCTTCTGGGTCCTCCAATACAACTCTATGATATGTTGGTATAGGAAGTCCTTTATTTTAATAGGGCTTGCTATTGTCTACGGTTTCACTTATACATGGCAAGTCCAGGAACATATCCCTGGAAATACAGGGGCACCCTGTACAAAATTTAGCTGCCTAGTATGGCTTCTCCTTTCTAATACATCCCGAGTCTCAAATTAATTCTGTCTATGGTTGTGGGCATCATAGATGCAAAGAGCCGTGAATTACTTGGTTGAATGCTAGGTGCCACTGTCCTACGTTTTCATTATGTCACCACTCCACCAGAGCAGAATGGATTGTTTCTGTTAGGCCTCATGATATGAAATGGGAGGAAAGAGGAGGAAGACCAGTAAAGGAAGGAGACATCTTATCACTACGCATAACTTCAGATAGGCCCCTCCCAAAGAGATACTTCATGGCTGAAGATAACACATCAACAAATGGCATTGCAGCAATCCATTGTATTTTACATTTTTGCATTTGCTGCATCAAAAAACCTAAGGCTGATGTTGGAAAATGAGGCTAAACAAATCAAGACAGGGAGGATATAATCTGGATTTCCAGAAAGACAATGAGATATCTTGCATATGAACAACCCAAAAGAGCATGGCATTATCCCTGCCTGGTTATCCTCCAAGAGAAAACCTGAGTTTCTTTCTGCCTTCCCGCTTTCCCTCTTCTTCCTTGAACTCCGTCTTACCTTATCTCGGAGGTCCTCTGCATGTCGGATCTCTTCCTGGAGATTAAAGATCTTGTTGACCAACTCCTGACGATCTTCCAGTGCCTCTTTGCGGTCATGTTCTAGGATATCCAAAATGGCTTTGTCTGAATCTGGCAAGCTGGGTTCCCCTGCCTGTAATACATAGCAATTTTAGAGGGAGAGAGAAGAAATAGAGAAAAAAATGTAGTGTCACTGGAAAACAGGGAGGTGGCAGTGGGCAAAGAAGAATATTTCTTTAGATTTTAGATACTTTCAGAAAAACAAAGGATTAAAGTAATCCTAGGCCAATAGCTCAAGCCAATTTGTTTTTGTAACTACAGTTAGGGGGGGGGTCTAAGAAATAATTGGACTCTGAAACCAGTTTTGTTATTTTGGCTGTTTCCCAAAATAAATTCAAGTTACAGTTAAATAATGAATATGGGCTTAAAGTGAAGCTTCTCTGTTTTAATTTGAGAGTATTCATATCCAAATTGGTGGAAGGGTTTAGGAATTACAGCTCTTTAATATGCAGCCCCCTCTTTTTCAAGGGAGCAAAAATAATTGGACAAATTAACAGAATCATAAAGAAAATGTTCATTTTTAATACTTTGCTGAGAATCCTTTGCAGGCAATGACTGCTTGAAGTTTGGAACGCATGGACATCACCAAACGCTGGGTTTCCTCCTTTGTGAGGCTTTGCCAGGACTTTACTACAGCTCTGTGCAGCTGTTATTTGTTCATAGGTCTTTCTGCCTTAAGTTTTGTCTTCAGCAAGTGATATGCATGCTCAATTGGGTTGAGATCTGGTGATTGACTTAGCCATTGCCGAATATTCCACTTCTTTGCCTTAAAAAACTCCTGGCTTGCTTTCACACTATGTTTTGGGTCATTGTCCATCTGTAAAGTGAAGCACCGTACAATCAACTTTGCTGAATTTGGCTGAATCTGAGCAGACAATATATCTCTATACACTTTAGAATTCATCCGTCTGCTTCTGTCACATCATCAATAAACACTAGTGACCCAGTGCCATTGGAAGCCACGAATGCCCATGCCATCACACTGCCTCCACTATGTTTTACAGATGATGTGGCATGCTTTGGATCATGAGCCATTCCAAGCCTTCTCCATACTTTTTTCTTCCCATCATTCTGGTACTGGTTAATCATAGTTTCATCTGTCCAAAGAATGCTGTTCCAGAACTGGGCTGGCTTTTTAAGAATCCCCCCCCCCCACAAATCTAATCTGGCCTTTCTATTCTTGAGGCTTATGAATGGTTTGCACCTTGTGGAGAACCCTCTGTATTTGCTCTTGTGAAGTCTTCTCTTTATGGTAGACTTGGATAATGATACGCCTACCTCCTGGACAGTGTTCTTCACTTGGCTGGATGCTGTGAAGGGGTTTTTCTTTTCCATGGAAAGGATCTTATGATCATCCACCACTGTTGTCTTCCGTGGATGTCCAGGCCTTTGGTGTCGCAGAGCTCACTGATCTATTCTTTTTTTCTCAGAATGTACCAAACTGTTGATTTGGCCACTCCTAATGTTCCTGTTATCTCTCCAATTGATTTTTTTTTTTTTGCAGCCTAGGGATGACCTGTTTCGCTTGCATTGAGAGCTCCTTTGACCACATGTTGTGGGTTCACAGCAACAGCTTCCAAATGCAAATGCCACACATGGAATCAACTCCAGGCCTTTTATCTGCTTAATTGATGAATAAATAATGAAAGAATAGCCCACACCTCTCCACCAACCAGCTTTTGAGTCAATTGTCCAATTACTTTTGGTCCCTTAAAAAAGAGGGGCTTACATATTAAAGAGCTACAATTCCTAAACCCTTCCTCCAATTTAGATGTGAACACCCTCAAATTAAAGCTGAGAAACTGCACTTTAAGCCCCTATTCATTATTTAACTGTAACTTGAATTTATTTTGGGAAACAGCCAAAATAACAAAACTTGGATCAGTGTCCAATTATTTCTGGACCTAACTGTATTTTGCCAACATCCTACATTGGTTACTTAGTTACAAACACACAACTAAATAATGCCTCCTGACCTGAAACCCCAAGCTCATCTTAACAGCCAGAAGTCGTATGGAACAAAGGAGGTCTGCTCAGTTGGTGATCAGGCTTGCAAGGAGGTTGACACTTCCAACCCCATCCCACCAGTGAGCAAGATGTGATGAGGAAAGTGCGGCAGGCATCTGACTTCTGATCATTGCAGCCCTACTTGCTGGTGGGAAGGGGCTGCAAATGTCATTCCTTGTGTCCGAATTGCCAGCTGAACAGACCTCCTTTACTCAGTGCAGCTGCTGGATGTTAAGATGGTTTTGGAGGGCATTTAGAGTTGTAGCAATAGTGCCACAATCATGACTATGCAGTGTTACTGAACATGGAGTAGTTATGGATCTGTACCTCTAGGTTACAAATCTGTAACCACAAATATTAGCCATAGTCTATTGCTCTTCTTTGCAACACTCCAGATATAGCTTTTAATAAATGACATATGTAATAAATATGTGCACACATACATTATAAAATGTCTCATTTGATATATTTTAGAAGCAAGGACAGCCTGTGCCCTTATCTGGGCAGCAGCTAGAAAAAGGGTGGGGATCATGTGATTGCCCACCAGCTGTTGCTGAACTGCAGTTCCCATCATTGGATGCAGCTGCTGGGAGTTGAAGTTCAACCACATCTGGAGGGCCACAGGATTCCCACCCTGAACTATATATTTGTAGCACCATTAATGACAATTTCTTTATAGTGTGGGCATTTCTACAGAACCTAAAGAGGGAAATACCCTGCCAGTCATCTCACCCTTATAGATGTGGTGATAAGGAGGAAAATCTCTATTTTCAAGCCACAGTGGTCAGGGTAGATTTAAGACTAGGACTAGGCTGACTTCCTTATTTGAGAATACCTTTTCTCTCACCACACCCTCTCTGAAATAGGGATGTAATTCTTTACTAGGTTTCTTCTGAAAGGAAGCAACAATTAATTTTGACAAGTTTCTTCCTGCTGAGAGAAAGTCATTGAAAAACACAGTTTTCCCAATGCAGGACTTATTCTGGTTGTTTTGTACATAAAACAGCATTTTCTGCATAGAAAATAGTATTTTATGTACAGAAATATTATTTTGTGTGCAGAAAATGCTGTTTCCTATGCAGAAAATGATGTTTGCTATGCCAATTAACCCAAATTAATTGTGCACAGAATAAATCCCTATTTATAGCATTTTCTGTGCAGGAATTAATATTTCTACATAGAAATATTATCTTTTGCACAGAAATATTATTTCCTGCACAGAAAAAGCTTTTTTCTGCTCAAAACAACCATGTGCAAATTTTGCCCAGAATAAATCCCAAACTACAAAGATTTTCATGAATTCAGGGCTGCTGACACACTGCAGAAATAGGGCAGGTTGACACTGCTTGAACAGCCATAGTTCAATGCTATGGAATTCTGAGTTTTGTAGTTTTGTGAGATATTTAGCCTTCTCTGTTAGAGAGCTCTGGCACTACAAGAAACTACACATTCCAGATTCCATAGGATGGAGCCATGATAGTTAAAGCATTATCAAACTGCATTATTCCTGTGGTGTGGCAGCAGCCCAAGATTCTTCTCAACAGAGTTTCTCGAGGTCTTTAAACAGAGGCTGGATGGCCATCTGTCGGGGATGCTTTGATCATGATTTCCTGCGTGGCAGGGGGTTGGACTGGATGGCCCTCGTGGTCTCTTCCAACTCTGCAATTCTATGATTCTATAATACTCCAAACCCATGTTTTTAGACCATTTTCTGAATATTTTAAAATATTCTTTCCATTCCTACTCTGAAGCTTATCTTGACCTCATACATCACAAATCCCTTACAAACTTCCCCCTGTCCATCTTTTCAGCGAGTCTAGTCCCCACTTTTTAGAGCAAATCCCAAATTTACAACTGGCAGGGCCACATTAAAGTGGTGGGGGCTCTAGAGCAGTCTCAAAATTAGGGCCCCCTAATTTCATAGGTGTGAACTGTGTGAAGAGAAATTAAATAAAGAAACACTTAATAAATAAAATACAAGTACCATGGCATGTGCAACCCCCTTTTTCAGGTGTGAACCCATTTTTAGCCCCACATCTTTGGTGAGACTGAACATCCTGACCCCATGCATTTTTGTCAAGTATAAAAACGTTGTGCTAATTGTTGATCATAACAGAAATATGTTGGTGATAACAGAATGTTGATAACAGAAATATTGGGAGATTTTAGGAAATAATTGTAGAAGGAGAAGAAGCAAGCTGTCCCATTTCTTGAGCCAATTGAATGCTCGGAGCAACTGTGCCAAGCAAACCGTTGATAATCTGGCCTTGGTGATTGTAAGGGGAAAGGTTAGACAAATGCAGACTTTTACAAAATTGCCTTAACCTGGCACTCAAAAATATTCTAATGGAAGTGCCCATCATAGCTTTTCAGAGATACTCCCACCTCTTGAAAACTGGAATAATGCTATATGGTGATGATGGAATACCCCTGAGGAGTGTGGTGTCACTCTGTGAAAAAGATTTTCTTAGCTACTGTGGCAGTATTGACGATTGAGGTTGCATGATATGTATTTATTTATTCGTAAGTGTCTGTGCAGGTTGCCAATGGTACAACTGCCCCCACTGCCAGATGAACTACCAAACCTGCCTTCTCCATTTATGAATGGGGTGGTTAAATTGGACAGAAGGGGGGCAGCAAAAAGAAATGCATTTCAGTTCATAGAGGGGAAAACACACACACACACACACACACACACACACACACAATGCCCCTATTTCTATAGGATGGCAGAGGGGAAATGACCTGCCTGTTCCAGTGCCCTTGGAACTAGCCTGGAAACTAGATTGTATGCCATATTAATCAAACCTTAAGGGGCTAGTCAAAAACATTTTGCTGTCTGAGGCAAAGGAGAAGACATTTCATGTACAGAAGCTAAATGGACCAGACCTTATTCAACCCTGGTAATGGGGTAGGAAGAAAAAGCACGGTGTAGTGGTTTGAGTGTTGGGCTAGGACTTTGGGAGACTGGGGTTAAATATTCCTGTTCAGCTGTAGAAACCCACTGGGTGACGACACTCTCAGCCTTAAAAGGAAGGCAATGGTAAATCTCCACTGAAGAAATCTTTCCAAGAAAACAGGGTCATTATATGCCGGCTTTGACTTGAAGACACACAACAGAAAACTTCTGACTACGGGTTCACCTAGTTTAGGGTTCCCTATGCCAACTTGCTGTAGTTTTCTAGGTGAGGCTCAGCTTGCCATAAGTCAGTCAGGTTGAAGGGACATCACAGCAACAATGGGGTTGGGACATCTATCATAACTGAGGGCAACAAGCCAGGTTAGGGGCCAAGGACAGGGACACACTAGATTGCCTTTCAAGAGAGAACAATGGACAGCAAGAGAGTATCATTAGGAATGGTGGCGATGAGGAGGGAGGAGCTGCTGCCCCCCAGCATCTGCCACTTGAGATAGTGCAAGACCCAGCCCTGGATCTCACAGCCTCAAGAGCATGTCTTTATGGCTCTTGTTCATTTTCTTCTAAACTCGGTGCCCAAACAACTTCTCTGCCTAGCAAGTTTCCACAGAACTGCATTTAGTTTTCTTTGTGTCTGCTCCTAAGCTCTGCTCCATGACAGGAGAAGTTCTGATGACACGTGGAGCCATTTCAGGGCAACACGTAATGAATAATTGAAAAAATCCATGCCTGGAGTCATCATCGCTGCTGACTAGAACAAATGTTTCCTCCTCAACTGCAGCTAGCCTTCCCTGCTCTGCCTTTAAGTAATTTGCTGTCCAAAAATAATTTCATAAACTGGGAGTCAAAAGGTACAAATATGTGACATGTAAAAGGAAAAGAAGAGAAAAAGAAATTGTAGAACACTCTCGCTCACACACATACCACAACCACCACCCTCTGTTAAATCTCCAAACCCCACCGATATCATGACCCCCACATGTTTACTCAAAGGGTATGGCCCACTGAGTTCAGTGGCATTTATTTAGCCTCAAAAGTTACTTATCCTGCAAACATTTTTACTAGCTTGCTAGATCTACTGTAGGAGGGACAAAGACCTGCAGTTTTTCACAGGACCTGGCCCTACTCTTAGGCAAAATGAGGCAACCCCTTCAGGCAACAGATGCTGGAGGTCAGCAGCAATAATTCCCACTCTCTCTTTTTTCTCATTGTTTCAGACATTCCCTTCTCTTAGAGGATAGAATTGTGTATACCACTCAGCCCATCCTCCACCTCTGCACCCCACCTGTTGCCCTCAGGTGTGGGAGGTGACAATATTCCATCCCCAATACTGAACTAAGATTCAACTGGCAATCCAGATAGCTTATGTACATGGAATGGAGGAACAGGGTGCCATCTTGGCTTTTGCCTCAGGCAGCAAAATATCTTGGGTTGGCCCTGTGAAGACCTGCATGACCTGCAGAGTAGATGGCTTTGCTCCTCTAGCAACCAACGTCTTGCTCATCTATATGAGGGGGGAAATACAATCTCCTCCAAAGAAGTAGCAATTTGCAGTGTTGTGACCTGTCTTAATAGTTAAGAGAGCCCCCCTAAACTTTTCATGCCCCCTAGCCAAGGTGGTGGCCACAAGTGAATTACTTGCACTTTTAAATCTGTTGCCATTGATTTTTTTTTTAAAATTACCATGGTGAGCACAAGCAATATTTTGTATTTACAAAAGAAAAAAGAATAAAAGAGAGTAAAATATCACCATTTTATCAACTTAACAACCTCTTGTATAACTGAAAATCCAACATGGTGGCAGCAGGCACTTTCCCTGTTTGCAAGGCCTGCCTCCCATGCTTGTCCAGCCAATCAGCTTGCTCTGCCTTGGCGCAGCAAGGCGAATGTGACTATCTTAACAATCGCACATTCTCTCCCCTATGGAACTTTTAAAAAACTCCGAGAAAAGCTCCGAAGGCTTCCCTAATGGAGTTTAAGGTGGATTTGGCTGCCTTTCTTCTGAATGAGTTGTATTGACGCAAATGTCCATTTAGACAGATCGCCTTCCATGTGATTTCCATTTGGATCATTTTCACTGTTAGGACAACCGCTTTGCTTTCATGAGCAAACAAGGACACATACTCGCCTATAAGGAATTTCCTGCTTATCTAACCAGGTTAGTGCTTACACAGAAGCTGGATGTACTCTCAAGAAAGTGTGCGTAGCTGTGTAGTCATGTCTCTATGGCACCCACAATCAGGTGTAGCTCCAATTAATTAGTGCTCTGTTTCTCAACTGCTTCATTTTCAACCAGTGATTAAGCTCCAGTATGTCATGCTGATTAATGCTCTCAACCTTCCAAATTATTATTTGCCACACATCTCCTGGGAAGACTACAATTCAAGCAGAAGGGAATATGAAGAGTGTCACTTTAGAGTACAGAGCAGAACACACCTAAAATAGAGTTAAATCCTTGGATCAACTGAAGGGTTGCTTGGATCTCAATGGGGTTATGAAAATCAACACTTCACTTACTTTCCACTTCAGAAGGGACTGGGCTGTTGCAAAGCAGCAGGGAAATTAATTTGGCTTTGATTTTTTTTAAAAATCACATTCCTCGTATCTCCAAAATGCTACAATGATGCAAAGGCAAGAGACAGATTCAGAGCTGTTGTAACATAATGACCATGTCAGCATGTCACAACTGATGTGTGGTTTGTAGAAAACTGGCTTATTGTGATGCACAGACTTCTTTTGCTAATCCTTGGCTTTGTTAACCAGTCATATAGCACAATTTTAAACCATGGTTTGTTGCTGGACTAAAAACTCCAACTATGGCTTGTTGGGAAATGTGAATTCACAATGGTGGCTCTTGGGTCATCTCTTGTGCAATAGTTGGCTTAAGCAACAAACCATGATTAATATGAACTGTGGCTTACTGAACACATACTGAACATGTTTAAGCAACTGAGCTGTGAACTGTGGAGTCTCCAAATCATTTCATTTTAGGCATAAACTCATTGGCTGCTCTCACACAAACCACTATTCTCATAGCTTCAGCTATCTTTTATATGCCACACAAATGTAATCATTGCAGTCTTCCTTACAGGATCAGTGTAAGGAAGAATTTATGAGAATTTATTGCAATGGTTTGAACATGCAGGAAAAGCACTATATAAACCAGCCGGTGTGTACTCGGAGCTGAATGTTCTCCTACTGGAAAAGCTCTAATCTGTATAAATTATACAAAGCATGCATAATTTATATTTTCCCTTATTGCATGATTTACTCTGTTATTTTCTACAAGTGATTTAACCCCTTCTCTTCATGGGATTCTGCAGAGCACTTGTCTGGATCTGGAACTGGTTCCAGGCCTCCCCAATAGTCTTTTTAGTGCTGGAAACTGACACACATTACTGCTATAGCATAAGCGTTATTGATGGTAAATGATGGCGAGCCAGCATGGTATAGTACTTTGAGTATTGGACTAGGACAGTGAGAGATCAGGGTTTGAAACCCCGCTCAGCCATGGAAACTGCCAGTTGACCTTGGGTGAGTCACATCCCTCAGCCACAGAAGAAGGCAATGGCAACTCCCCTCTAAACAAATCCTGCCAAGAAACTCTGTGATAGGTTCGCCTCGGGGTTGCCATAAGTCAGAAATGACTTGAAGGCATATAGCAACACAACAAACAATGCAGCAGATGGTACACATGAGAGAAGCATTATAGCTCTTTTGTTGATGAGGTCCAGCATCTACTCACAGCCTATGGTAGATTGGTACCTGCAAATAAATTCTACTCAGACTTATCCCTTTGGCCAACAATTCCAACCAAATCCTTATCGCTGCCCGTCTAGAGTACCTGGATCAGCATGCACTCCCTCACAGGATGAGGCTTTGGAAGATGGGTTCACAAGGGTTATGTAGTGCAGAAATAAACAAAGAACATCAAAATGCACAAGTGTGACTCACCTCCCTCTCCCAAATAGCAACGAGAATTGTACAAGGAGATTAGCAACAGAGGAAAGTTAACTCTCCCAGTGTGATTCTCAGCCTTTATATCTTTTCCCAGCTTCAAATTGAAAAGCCAATGCAGAAGGTATCCAGCAAGGTCCCTACTAACAGAGAACCCTTTCATGCCACTGGGCAGCAGTTACGATTTGGCCTTAAAAGGATTCTAAAACCCACCTGCCTGGTGACAGAGGCCCAGCTCACAACAGCACTGAAACTTCACCTGATACAAGGATTCAGCAACCTTTGGGACATAAGGCCACAAAACTTGAAAGTAAAGCAGTGAAACCAACAGGGCTCTGAAATCTCCACCCAGTGCTATGTCCTACTCTTTAACATCTTTTCTTCACCTGAATGATAGACTGCAGTTCCTGAATCTTGGTCTTCAGCATCTCATTCTCCCGTTCCAACTCCAGAACTTGTTCCCTCTTTGGTCGGTTTTCAATGTCATTCTTGAGCTTCAAAGACTGGTTTCTTTCCAGCTTACATTCCTCTTCCACTTTATTCAGCCAGTGTTTGAGCTGGTCAATCTAGAGCGTGCCAGACAAGCAGAGAGAAAAACAAGACAGACAAAACAAGTCAGTTAAAAAACAGACTATGCCTCCAGTAGTACTGTTTCCAAAATTAATGGACACGCCACTCAGTGAGCAAATAAATAGCTTGTATTTCATGCACAGTGCCTTTAGCTCTCATATCCCAACTGGCGCTGTGAATTATTAAATAAAACAAAGGAACCCAGGACTATAAATCTTCACTTACTTCATACTTGCATACAAGAATGGGTAATTTTCAAACTCTTCTCCCCATTGGGTGATTTACACATTTGTGACTTTAAAAAAAAAATAATTTGGGGACTCTATTGAAAAAAATATTTTGTGCAAAGAAAGCAAACTTTTTGCACATAAATAGTGTGCATACTGAAAAATAAGTTTTTATTTGCAGAAAGAAGTGTTTCACAAAAAGATTCTGAAAGGAGGAAAACTACACAGTGGTTGACCATTTTCTCCTCTGGTCCTCTCAATGAAGACAATGACATTGGGGAGTATTCGTCTCATTCCTACAGCAATCCTTGGTTAATTTTCTACAAGAACTACTCTATAAACAGAGGTGGTAGGAACCCCATTAAGCAACATACCAATTAGCCCAGGGCAACTGAGAGTGGAAAAAAAGTACTCCTAAAGCCAGTTCAGAAGTTATAAACATGGTGTAATAGAGCAGAGGTGGGCACAGTGTGGCCTGCAGGTACCCCAGAGAAATTTATTTTGCCCCCAAGATGCCCTCTAGGGGATATGGGGGCATTTCCCCACATTTTTGGCCACCATTTTGACCTTTTTCTAAATTAGAAAGTGAAAAGAAAATGTCTTCTGGTCACTTCCTGTTGCTAAAAAAAAGGCACTTCCTGGTCCTGAAGTTGTCCAGGTTCCCCCCAAACATGGCAAAATGCCCTGATGCCCCCTAGAGGACACTGAGAAGCAAAATAAATTGATATTTTGGGGGGCACGGGCTGTTGCCCTTCAAGATCTCTTGAGGGGCTAATGCGGCCCTCCAGCCTCACACAGTTGCCCACTCCTGTGCTAGAAGATGGTGAATAAACAGAAGCCTTGCCTGTAGTAATTGGATAAACTAAGCTTATTGTCACAGAAGTCATCTATTTTGTAAAGGTATGCTGGTTCGTCTAAACCACTTTAACAGTTGTGGTCCCCCCCCAAAAAAGAGTTCTGGAGATTGTAGTTTGGTGAGGATTCTAAACTGGAGATTCTAGCCTCCTAAAAGACCTACAGTTTTCAGGATTTCTTGGAGAAAGAGAACTGTTAGACTAGCAATTGCCTACAGAGGGGTGGGAATCATGCACCCCTCCAGATGTTATTGGTCTCTAGTTCCCATAGCCAGTATAGTCAATGATGGGGGATTTTGGAGCTGCAGTTGCAGAAGACTGCACAATTCCATCCCTAGTAGTTCTGCCCTTAGACCGGGAAGGTGAGGAACCTCTGATCTCCAGTTACCAATGAATGGATAGTTCCATCATACCTCATTACTGATTACGAATACTCAGTTTGATAGTACTTAAAGGAATTGTAGCCCCCCATCTTTCTATCACAACCACACACAAAATCAAAGCAACCAGTGAGCCACAGCAGCCTTGGCTTTGCACAATGCACCTCAGTGCCCCACTGCTCACCTCTAGCTGGAGGTCTCGGCTTCTCATTACCGCCATATTCTTTTCTTCACTCAGTTGGGCATACCTCATTGCCAAGTTGTAGTTCTCATCCTTAACCTTGACTAGTTCATCATTGTAGTTGTTTCGCTCCTCCTTCATTTTGTTATATCTCTCCTGGAAGGTCAGCAGCTCTATCTTGTTGAGCTTCAGCTGTTTCCTCTCATCCTCCAACTGACGGGACTTGGCTAGGAGCTCACAGCGCTGTGCATCCTTGGTCTTGACCTGTTGCTGCAGCTTAATGATCTCATTCATTAGGAAATGAGTGAGGCCTTCATGGCCCTCTTCTACTGAAAGGGAAAGATGATGAAAACAAGGTAGCAACATGCCCAACTTCAGTACATCAACCCCTGTGAGAAGCAGTAAGTGTTGAGTTGAAAAAGGTAGAGCCAAGTACCGGTACCTCTGGCCCATTGAACTTATCTTGATAAATACAAGGCAAAGGACAGAAACCAAAATACCACAGTTCCTCCTGGCCAGTCAATGAAGCTACCCTAAAGTAAGCCCTCAACCAGTGGTTCTGGTTCAACATAACAGATATTTTAAACCAGAAGTTGTTGTTGTTTTTATTCAACATCACTTCATATTAAAAAGTTGCTATTTGCTGTGAGCTGCCTTTGGTCCCATCCTTTAGAAAGGCAGAACACAAAATAAATAAGCAATGTCAGCATTGATTTACAGCAATCCTGTGATGAGACACCTCAAGAGTCCCAGTCAACAAGAGCCTGAGCCAGGTCTTACAAACACAGGCCCATGGCTTTCTTGACAGAACCAATCCATGTGTAATGTGGATTGTTCCTCTTTTCCTACTGCCTTCCACTTTACTGAGCATTATCATAATCTGCCTCTCTGTCTTCTGACATCTGTCTACATCAGCAGACAGACAATGAATTGGGTCTTCACACAAAACATAAATTTCTTTATGGAATTCACTGCTACAAGATATGGTCATGGTCCTAAGGCTTAAATGGCTTTAAAAGATGATTGGACAAACCCACACAGCACTGGTCAATCAGGAACAGTATAGCTTTAAGGATAGAATAGCAAGGATTGACTATTGCTTTTGGGTTCTGCTTGTGGACTTCCTGAAAGGATCTCCCATGCCATTGTGTGAAACAGGATGCTAAACTAGGCCAGTTGTTCTCAACCTCAATACTTTCAGATGATTCAGACTACAAATCCCATCAGTCCTGCCCACCATGGTCAATGGTCAGAGATCATGTAAGCCAGAACATATGGGAAAACTCAATGTGAAAAAAGGAGAAGGACCCTTGAAAGCTTGGAAAAGTTACTTTTTGGGACCATGATTCCTAGGCTTCCATTGCTGCAAACTGAATTCAAAATGCAAAAGTACTTTGCACTTGATTACCAGTAGACTCAGGCAAAAGCAAACTGCTGCAGCCTCTCCTTGTTTGTTCTTCCTCATTAATTAATAACTTTTGCCATCCACACTCTGATACACACATGTCCCAGTTTTCATGGCCACACAGATCTGAAATATTGGAGGGTATGCAACTTACCAACAATAGTGGAGAACCGTCGTGTTGGTTCCTTGCCAGTCACTAATTTATAGAGTTCTGGGTAATAAAATTCAAGGCTTTCTAAAAAGACCACGTAGCCTCTCTGTCCTTTGGTATGAAGAATGTCTAGTAGCCGACCTAAGGGAAGAGTCCAAAGACATCTCATATTGACAAGACAACTGAACAGAACTCTGCAAAATGGAGCTAGAAAGTCCAAAATATTTGGAGAGCACCAGGATGCCCTTAAAGGGAGTGGAGTGGCAATGGCCATTGGGAACAAACAGTCCCAGAAAGGTCAAGCAAAGTACAGCTCCTCGTGGCTATAACATTTAGAGGTCTATAACAAAGTGCATGCTCTGCATGCCAAACATCCTGGGTTTAGTCCCTGACATTGACTCATAGCAATGTAGAATCTTAGAGTTGGAAGGGGCTTCAAGGACCATATAGTCCAACCCTCTGACATACAGGAACACACAATTACAGCAGTCCTGAGAGATGGCTGGCAAACCTTTGGATAAATACCTCCAGAGAAGGAGAATCTACCACCCTCCTTGGCAGCCTATTCCATTGTTCCAGCAAAGAAGTTCTTTCTAATGTTTAGGCAGAATCTCTTTCCTTATAAAGTAAGTCCATTGGTTCTCATTGTAATCGCTGGAGCAGCAGAAAACAAGCTCATTCAAGACATCTTCAGATAAGGCAGGGAGAGACCCCTCTCTGAAATCCTCAATGATATTGTTATGTTCCTTCAAATCATTTCTGACTTAGGGTCACTTTAAGGTTGCTCTATCATGGAGTTTTCTTGGAAAGATTTATTCAAATGAGGTCTGCAGTGCCTTCTTCTGAGGCTGAGAAAATGTGACTTGCCCAAGGTCACCCAGTGGGTTCCATGGCCAAGCAGGGATTCAAATTCTAGTCTAGTTCAACACTAAAACCACTACTCTGTGCTGGCTCTCTCAGTCAGATGCAATGATGCTGAATTAAATAGACGAATAAGATCTTCCAATAAGGTAGCTTCTCATGTTCCTATGATCCCTATAAAATACTTTTCTTTAGGATATTTTGCAGTTCTAGAACTTTTCACAATCCTTGAATAAAATCTTTGCATATTCATAATCTGCCCTTACTTTTGTAACTGCAGACCTGCCCAATGTAAACATTGAATGCCAATATTTTCCCTACACCAGTCAACAATGGGCAACAAATTCAGGTCTATCTACTTTTGAGCAATCAACGTGCTTTCCCCAAAACAAGGAGAACTCTTGTCCACTAAGAATCAGTAATCCTGCTCCAGCATCAGTCTCTCCTTTGGCTTAACCTTAAGAGAAGCACTGAATTTGGTATATATGTATCCATAGCAAGTATCTCAACATAATGCCTGAACTGGCACAATCAAAGCTGGATCACCAATGATTCATTTGGAACAGATGCTCCAGGGTCTCAATAGCTAGGAACCCCATGCTGTTACTGGCAACACAACAGAAACACACACACACACACAATCACCCTTCATGTACTGTTGTGCTGTCTAGACAAACGCTGTAGAGTTGGGAGTGCCTACTATCCATCTTAGTCCCATTTTCTAGATACAAAGGAAGTGATGAGGCAGAAACAGCACTACTGTTGCAGCCTCTGAGAGTCCTCCCTTTAAAACCAGCTAGTGCCCACAAAGGGAGAAGTGCTGCCCAGTTCCACCCCCTTTCCATAGGTCTGCAAGGGGAACTCTGTATATGCAGTATGGGAACTGTGTTTCTGGAACTTTTACAGGGTCCCAACCCCTTTAAGACAGCCTTTGGCATAGCTTCAGCCAACCCGTTCCTACCTGCTCGGTTGATTTTGGAGAGCAGCATGGGGGAGTTGAGCACCTCATCTTCATCTTGCTCATCCACAACTTTACACTGACGCAGGTAGGGGGTCAGCTTGGCTGGGTTGATATAGCGGGTCAACATATGACGGTTACATTCCACGTTCTCCCATAATACATCCTCTTCATCCTTCAAGGTCTCTATACAGTCCTCCATTTCTGATTCTCTTTCCTAAAAGAAAATGCCAAGAGAAAGATAAATGGTTCAGCAAACAGGGATTTTCAGAAAGATTCTCTACCCTACTTCACAGAATCACAGAATCACAGAATCACAGAATTGTAGAGTTGGAAGAGACCACAAGGGCCATCCAGTCCAACCCCCTGCCATGCAGGAAATCACAATCAAAGCTTCCCTAACAGATGGCCATCCAGCCTCTGTTTAATAGAATCATAGAACTGTAGCGTTGTAGAGTCGTAGAATTGTAGAGTCATAGAATCATAGAATTGTAGAGTCGTGTATCTGTACAGTCTTTGTTAGGCTGGAGAGAGATGCAGATGTAGGCTTGCCATTAGTGTCGTAAAACCAGGAAAATCCCAGATTGAAGGGACTGAAAATAGTCCAGTCCAGCTGGGCTGCTTGAAGCAGCAGATCTCGGATTCCTCCAACTTCCTTTGATGAAGGCAGCACTGCCTCTGTTGCAGGCATGTAAAATCTCCAAAAAGGAGAGAGCCAACCCCCCCCCTCCACAGTCCCAGCAGCAGTGGCAGGAAGGCTTCTGTGGAGTGGGGGGAGAGAGCTATCCTCCGTTCTTCCCCCTCCCTGGTCCCAACAGCAGCAGTGGGAAGCATTCTGCAGGGGGGGGGAGCCATCCTCCATTCCACCCCCTCCCCTGCCCAGCAGCAGCAGCAGCAGCAGGAAGTCTTCCGGGGACGGGAAGGAGAGAGCCATCCTCCATTCTTCCCTCTCATGGGTCCCAGCAGCTGTAGAGGAAAGGTTCCCGGGGGAGGGAGGAGAGAGCTATCCTCCATTCCTCCCCCTCCAAGGCCTCTGCAGTGGTAGTGGGGGCCCTGTCATAACTCTCCTGGTCACCACTGGCCAGTGCACTGTCGCCGCCAGCTCTGAGTCGGGCTGCACGGCTAGCAAGAAGTGCTGAGAGATAGGGTGAAGCGTTCATGCAGACGGCGGGGGTGGTGGTGTTGTCTTATATACTTTAGTCCTGGTTTTGTGGCAGAGAATTATGGCAATTCTACACAGATGGAGAGACACACAAGGATCTGTGAAATCCACACCTCCCGCCATTTCACAGATCCTCAGTCTCTCTCTATCCCTTTACATCTCATTATGTATATGCAAATACAGGTATTCCAAAATCCAAAAAAAAATGCAAAATATGGAACACTTCTGGTCCCAAGCATTTTAGATAAGGGAGACTCAACCAGTATCAGGAGACAAACAGGTCGGGGGGGGGGGACTGATGGTATGGCATGGGAGAAGTAAATCAGGGGAGAAGTGTTCTCTCAGGTAAATATATATATATATATATATATATATATATATATATATATATATGCAGTCCTATACCTGCTTTTTTTTTTCAATTGGGGGGGATCCTGCACCCCTATCCCCTGGGAAACTTGAGGGCCAACTGTATTTCCCTAAAATTGATTGACTCAGTTACATATCAATTGACTTAGTAAAAGAAGTTACAACCCTGAGTTTGCAAGAGCTGAGCAGGACTGTTGATAACAGGGTGTCTTGGAGGTCTTCTCATTCATAGCGTTGCCGTAAGTTAAAGCAAGTCAGCAGCAAGTAACAACAAATTTCCCTAAAAAGTTACAAGAGCAGTTCATCTCTTTCATTTTCTTTTCATTCCTATAGGTCTTCACAACCAAAGATCCCTACAAATAAATAAGCGTTCCCACTACTTGACACTGATTAATCCCTCACCCATTAACCACAGTTTTAGCTAATTATGACACTCATCCAGCCAATTAAAGCTTGCTGGCTTATTTCATTGACACCACTAAATATCATAGCAGATACTTACCTACTCCAGCACTGTTGAAAATGCTGGGCAGAACAAGCATGATGTGATTTGACAACCAGAACATGCAAATGACTGGCCCCATTCATCGCATGGTATAGGTTGAAAAGTCCATGTTCATGGCGTCCAGTTGTGGGAGTAAAAGTAGGGCTCTTTATGTAGCTCCCAAGACTACTGCAAGTATGTTAGAGGGGTTTTTAATCTCAGCTACAATCCTGGACCCACGTTTCTGCAGTGGTGGGATGCTCCTGCGATGCAAGAAGCTTTGTTGAAGTCAGCAAAGTACTGCTGGTAGGGTCTCCCAGTTAAGACAGGCTTTTGAAGAGGAGAAAAACTAAATGTGCCGAACAACTATTGGGCAGCAGCAGTAGTGGGATGGGGGGAGACATTGGTGGAGACACCGGTCAGAGACAATAGCAGTGGCACAATAGCTAACGCTGGTTAGTACTGCACAGAAGGAGGCATGGTAAAACTCCTTTTAAATATCGTTTATCAGGCAAAACCTATGATGAGACAATCCAAAATGAAACAAGAGATAGTGCCAGAAGGTGAGATTCCAAGGTCGGATGACACTCAACTAGCTACTGGTGAAGAGCAGACAGGACAACTACAAGTAGTGCTGTGGCTAATGATGCAACTGGACTTCAGATAAAAGGACATTCAGCTGCTAACACGTTCAGAGGCGAAAGGAGACCCCAAAGCTGCATAACACATATTGTAGGGACACGGAATGTGAGAAACATGAATCAGGGGAAGATAAACATAGTAAAAAAAGAAACGGAACATACAAACATGGCAATACTAGGGGTGAGCAAACTAAAGTGGACAGAAATGAGATCTTTGGAGTCAGATAATTACACAATGTTTTACTCAGGAAATGAAAATGTAAGAAGAAATGGGGTGGCATTAATAGTGTTGTATAATATGTGTAACAGGTCCTTAAATGTTGTAAATTACTGCAAAATTTATATACAATATAGAATCATAGAATCATAGAATTGTAGAGTTGGAAGAGACCACAAGGGCCATCCAGTCCAACCTCCTGCCACAGTCTTATATGTATATGTACAGTATATATATATATATACACACACGCATATATATATACACATACATATATATATGTATATATATATATATGTACACACACACACACACATATATATACACACATATACATACATATATACACACATATATATACATGTGTGTGTGTATATATATATATATTATATATATATATAGTCTTATTTCAACAAATCTACAGCCTTACATGTAACATACAATAAATAAATAAATATCCAGAGTTCTCCAAAAGTAAGTCCTTGATTGTAGTAGATTACTGCAAAAAGCGAGTCCTTAGTGGTTGTAAATTACTGCAAACTTTCCATTGTTCTTCAAAAGTAAGTCCTTAGTTGTAATGAATACTGCACAAAAGATGGCAAGTCCAGAATTTGCAAGCCATTTTGATTCTTCTTCAGTTTAGTTCTTCCTGCTATCCAATAACTACAGTAATTAATACAAAAGTATGTATACTTAATGTTTGACAATCCACTATATTGCACTAGATATATACTATAATAATAACAATGATTGTTTCAAAAAATACAAGTTTACCAATGAAGTTGTATCTGTATAGGCAACTTTTCATGCAAATAATCTCATATTGTAACTTCTGATATCCAAAGCCTTCTGGATCCTGTAATACATTGACTCTTTATAATGTATAATGTACATTTGGCCAAAATGCTCACTTGCATTACAGTTGTCTCATCTTAGCATCATCATCTGTACAAACAGCATATTGCAAGTTGTGGCCAGGAAACCTCTATCCACAAGATGCAAGAGCCAGGAACAAGATTAAGCTACTAGCCTCTCTAGTAACTGTGCCACCTCCACTATACTGTAAATTAGGTAATTATGAATGGTTTTAAGATGACCAGGCTGAAAAGTTCTGGGAGAAACAGAACTCTAGTTATTTGTAGAGGTATACATGGTTTCTTGACAGGGTTCCAAACACAGGCCTGCAGTCGGCTTTCTCCTAGTCTAATGAAATAGTGGGAGTGGGGAATCTGGCCTAAGCTCACATAGTTCACCGTCCACACTAACTGAAAGATTGCAGAATGTAGGAGATTTTCACACGCCTAAAATACCCCCCGAAGAAAGGAAGCAGCGCCGCAGTTCGCACACCCAGTCCCCTCTCCCGATATGCCGTCGTCGTCACGCTGGGTTATTTCTTCCCTCTTCCGGAATATTTTACTAACGGGAGTTCGCCGTTAATAAAATATTCTGGAAGAGGGAAGAAATAACCCAGCGTGACGACGATGGCATATCGGGAGAGGGGACTGGGCATGCAAACCGCTGCGCTGCTTCCGGGACAGAAATATTTCTGTCCCGATTTCTTCGGGGGGGTGGGGGTATTTTAGGCGTGCAAAAATCTCCATAGTTTAGAAAAACAACATTGCCAAGCTGTGCCAAAAACTCAGTAGTGTGGAGTAGATGTGGCCTAGAAAAGATGGGGACCAGCAGGGCTATTTGCTGTTTGGCCTTGGTCAAATCACACTATTGCTCAGGATAAACAACCTAACAGGCTACTAGCAATGTCAAAATGGAAACAACCCTAACAATCCTTGCAGATGTCTAAACCAGAATTAGAAAGTAACAAAAGTGAAGAAACAACCGGTAGCTGTTTTTTTTTTTAGATTGTAACAAGGATGTAAAGAAGTTATTTTTTTAAAAAAATGCAACAAGCAAAAGTGATGATCTTTAACTGGTGTGAGAAATAATGGCTTCCAGTTACTTTCAAAAAGTTACTTTTAATGGGCATTTTTAGAGGCATTTTGACATGAATTTTCCAAGTTTTAGGCCGTTCTTTTATCAATCCCAAGGTGTTAGCAGTGCAGCGTGTAGAGATCCAACATGATGTGTGGTTTGAATGTTGGACTAGGACTCTAGGAAACCAGGGTTTGAATCCCTGCTCAGCCATGGAAACCCACTGGGTGAGCTTGGGAGAGTCATACTCTCTCAGCCTTAAAGCAGGCAATGGCAAACCTCCTCTAAGAAATATTGCGAAGAAAACCCACTTATAGGGGTTTCTGATTTAGGATTGCCATAAGTGGGAAATGACTTGTAGGCGCACAACAACAACCACAACAAATCCAACAAGTAATAAGGGCAGTGAGTTACTTTTCAAACACTGTAATAAGCAATGGGAACAAATTACATTTCAAAAGCAACTTTCCAAACCTTGGGAAATGCACACATGCATGCATGCATGCGTGCATGCACGCACACACACACACTTGCTATTCAGGATAAACTGGGGAGCACTGTGGTCACATGCCAAATTTGCCTTGTGTTCAGACCCCTCCGTTCAGAAAGCCAAGCTCTTCACACAAGTGTGGCAGCTCAGAAAGGGACTTTCCAGGCTTTATTTCCTATAATGCACTTGCCAGCAGAGCACTGGTCCCTATCAGCCTACTAGCTGCTGCAGTTTCCTCACCACAAGTCTGCACATTTTTCTTTGCACATAGCGCAGGAGCCATGGGCTTGTTTTGGAACAAGGGGTGGGGAAGAAAGAAGGAATTATTTTGCAGAACTTAGTGAATTGGGGTGGGGGTGGGCTGTATTAGAACTCTCACTTCCTTGCTGTTCCTGTCTCATGCTCCACGTGCATTGGTGCAGCACTCATGGCAGTAGGCCTGAGAATCAAATACCGTAGCTCAGTAGCTGGGGAAGGTTCGGCCTGCACTTTACATAGCTCTCTCCCCTTAACATGGAGGTCTGGGGGGGGGTGCATCAAAGGAGGGGCTCCTATTGAGAAAGCAAGGGGTTTGAAAAAATGCAAGACCAGCCTGTCTAGAGCCCCCCTCAACAACTATCAATCATTGCTCAGGCAGCTGTGGTTGCAAATATTTTGGAACAGTCACTAAGCAGCCTTCCTTTTGCCAACCACAGTCCTGTGGTCTTTACCAAGAAAAGAACCATCACAGTGAATAAGAGATGGGATAAGAATGTCACCAGAAAGACAACTACATCAAGCAATATTGACCACAGGAATCTTTACAGAATCCACACCATCCAGTACAAGTGATGAGCAGCTAAATAAGGGACTTTCCAGGTTCCCTGTCCTCCTGTTTGAACTTGTTGGCCTTCCTAGATCTGTGCCGTAATGATGGGGAAATAACAGACTCTCAAGGGAGCAAAATGTTCTGCCTGATAACTGGAGTTTTGGGCAACACTTCTATACTGTAGGACAGTGGTTCTTGGGCTCTGTTTTTCCAGATATTTTGGACTCCAGTTCCAAGAAGCCCCAGCCAGTATGCCCAATGCTCAGGAATTGTGGGAACTCAAGTCCCAAGCACTTTGAGGACCAGTATTTGAGAACTTTTGAATTTTTACAAGTATGATTACAAAGAAAAAGGCAGAGGTGGGGTTCTTCATGTAAACCAGGGGAGATGAGGGCCATTCTCCCATGACTTCCCAGTACACTACAATGTTGCTCACAGCATAGCCAGAAGTGATGTAGCAGTGCTATGGCTGGTTTTTCTCTTGGCTAAAACACCATTCGCTCACATGTCCAAAGAAAGGAGGCAATTTTCATGGCCAGACCAAATGGAGGCGAGGCTGCTCTGGAGTAGGTGCATGTTTATGACAACAGGAAGGACAGGCTTAGTCTACAATCCACCCCACATGCTCAGGTCCTCTGAGAGACACTTACCGTACTTCAATCAGCCAGTCAACTACTACCCAGTGGACTTTTTCTTCAGCCACCTCCAGACTGTGGAATGACCTGCCAGAAGTGATTCAACAGCTGGATACGCTGTCTGAATTTCTCTCTGGCTTTTCTTCGCAAACGAAGATTCAGGAAGGACTCATCCCGCACTTTCTGCAAGCGCGCTGATGACTAAAAAGGCCAATCTGAGATAAACAAGTCCGGTTGCAGAAAGCACAGCAGAAGGTCTCCTTGGGTGATGTTTCCAGATTTTGATTCTTTCTGCGTTGTTGTTTCTCTTCAAGACTTGTTCGGCATGAGTTCTCAACTAAGGCTGCAGCATTGTGGATAGTGCATCTCCATGCCTCCCGATGTAGTGCGTCTCCATGCCTCCCGATGTGAGGCCAGGGCGGACCATTGTTGGTGATCAATTTGGCTAAGCCTGAGATGTTGTTTCAGGGAGTCCTTGTATTGCTGTTTTGGAGCGCCCCTCTTACGCTGACCCGTGGCGAGTTCACTGTAGAGTGTCTGAATTTAAAACAGCATTAAAAAGAAGTCTCTTCCAGCAGGCTGATCCAAGTTATTTTTAAATTATGAATTTTAAAGTATGGGTTGATTGGTTTTTAAATAGGTATTGGTTTTCCATGCTCTTTTAACTGATGTTATGTATTTTTAACTGGTGTTACATGTTTTTAAAAACATTACTTATTGTATTTTAATCTATTGTTGTTCCCTGCTTCGTTCCATAGGCAGGGGCAAGGAAGAAATGACAATGACAACAATGACAACCTAAACCATAGCCCTCTTTCCTTGGTTGCTCCCATCCACACACCCCTGAACCTGTGCAAGATTAGCTGGCTGCCTTTTCGGGGGACTCAGTAGAAATTTTCTCCTCCTCTGCCAGACTGGTGGAGGAGTTCACCTACTCTGTACAGATGAGTCAGGTTGGGTGTTAGTTGGTGGAACTACCACATTAAATAGGTTGATTGGCCACTTGGTTGATGTGTGGGATTGCCGTTTCATAAGGCTTTGGTAGACTCCCAGTGGAGCCATTTCAGGGTATTAAGCCACTCCAGGGGCCTGCTCGCAAGGGTCGTGTGACCCACAGGCAGAATATGGTGGCACCAGGCAACATCCAGTCAAAGCTGTCTAGCCCAGTGCAGGTGCCATCTGCTATCCCCACCTGAAAGGACGTGGCTGGTGGGGGGAATGATACAAGTGGAATTCAATTCATTCCTGATTTCCCTGGAGAGCCTGAAGAATTTTCGGTAGGTTTTCCCACACGTTGGTTTCCCTTTGCAAATCTGCTGATTCTATAAGGTGGCCCTAATTCAATCCCATATGAACTTTTTCCAGTTGCAAAAGTCTGTTTTGCTTCATTGGGGGGGGGGGGCTGAGGAACTTTAAAAAATGTAATCAAGATGGAAAAAGTTATTAATGAGGAAGAACACACAAGCTAGGAGAAGCTGCCACAGTCTGTCTGAGCTTACTGGGAAGGGCAAAATTCTGCCACCTCCTCTTCATCCTGCTGAATAATTTAATACAAACTACTTTGAACTCCTTTGCAGCAACTTAAGAAAGCTGAGGCCAAAAGTAAAAAATGAGAGGAGGATGAGAGTGGGAATACAGAGGATTAATCAGGACTATCCCTGCTAAATCAGGACAGTTGGAGAGTATGGAAAAGTCCATGAACAGCAGCCAAGAAGGATGAAGTCACTGGAGAAATGGGCATGTTTAGCCTGGAGAAGAGAAGGTTAAGAGGGGACATGATAGCCATGTTGAAATATTTGAAGGCATATCCTATTGAGGATGGAGCAAGCTTGTTTTCTGCAGCTCCAGAGACTAGGACATGGAGCAATGGGTTCAAACTACAGGAAAAGAGATTCCAACTAAACATTAAGAAGAACTTCCTGACAGTATTTGACAGTGGAATACATTGCCTCATAGTGTAGTGGAGTCATCTTCTTTGGAAGTTTTTAAGCAGAGGCTGGATGGCCATTTGTCAAGAGTGCTTTGATTGTGTATTCCTGCATGGCAGGGGGTTGGACTAGATAGCCTTTGTGGTATCTTCCAACACTATGATTCTATGAAATAGGCTGCTCAGAGCCAGTAGACGTTAGGCTTGTCTAGAGGCGGTATGTGCCCCATCTTGCTCCCATCTTAGAGCCCTGCAGTCTTGAACAATGTAGGGATTTTGTTCTATTTTGCTCCCAGGCAATCCTCAAGATCCCTGGGGCTAAGATGGCATAAAGCCTGATAAAACATTTTAAAAAAAATACTTACCAAAAACCTCTTACTTTCAGGAAAAAAAAAAAAAACAGATTGGGCCCCATGTGATCACAGAAGCCCTTACCAGCATGGCCCATTGCTGAAGCTGCCACATGCATCACATTCTATGAAGCTAGGAAGCAATCGCGCCACATGGGATCAAGGCTTGGTCCCATACTGCGGGTCTCCTTCCTAGCTACAGAGAGTGAGACATTGGCAGTGGCTGCAGAGACCAGCTGGCATGCCAATCTGGATTTCCTCCCATTTTGCCCAGCTAATGGGGGTAGGGGATGGGCCTGATCCACAGGCAGAATATGCTGGTGGGGAGCTGGGATATTCTGGCCCATGTAGATGAGACCGAAATCTACCTCCCCTGAAAAAAGTGCAACCAGTAGCGCAGTACACAGATAGGATCCCAGCTTATGAAACAATGTTCAGACAGTGTATGAAAAGCACTTGGAAAGCTTTTATGTCATTATAAAGCCAAAGCTTATGCCACCAGGAAATTGCGAGTCTTCAAGGTGCCTCTAGGCTCCTTTTGTTATTTCAACATTGACAGTGTTACAGATATGCTAAATAATAGCAAGATGATTACTTCTAATGCTATTCATAGCCTGGTCTGATCTCTTTTTGTGTTACAAGTTCTTTCTCAGTCTGTCACCATCTTTTCTTCTTTCTTTCTTCTGCAAAGGCGCTCCCTTCACTTTAAAAGTGAGGCCACAAGAAGCGATTTGAACAGCAGAAACATGCATGGGTTTTATCACATTTGCTCTCTCGCAGTATATTCTATAGCCTTTGATTTGAGTGCCACTTAAAACACAACGTGACACCTTGCGAAAAATGGCTCGAGTGCCATGGAAACATCGCGGTGTCAGTCTCAGAATGCAGGTGTGAAGTCACCAACGTGGGCTGATTGAAAATGAGAAAGAGAGGATGCCTGCGCGTGTAGGGCAGTATTGAGTGCACATGGAGGCCTGGTTTGAAATAAGAAAGCTGAACAGCTACAATAGCAAAAGGACTTTGTCCCTTGCCCAGAATTCTACTATACCAGGTAGCCTATATCTGTGAGGAAGCCTAGGCTTATCCAGCTACTGCAAGCTGATGATTTGAGAAATTCTCTCTTGTATTGGGAGGAATTAGACATAATTTTGGCTGTTTAAATGGGACATTCTCTTCCACCTTGTTTCACACAAGGACTAGCCCATACCTTCCAACTGTCCCAGTCTGGCAGGGATAGCCTTGGTTAGTCCTCTGTCATCCTTCTTTTCCAACTGCTTTTAGAATGTCCCAGTTTCTTGTTGCTCCTCCTACATTCCCCCTTTGTCTTCCACTTTCTTCAACTGCTGCAAACTGAGTTCAAAGGGCAAAAGCAGTTTGCATTCAGTTAACTCAATGGGATGGGAAGAGAAGAGGGGAAGGAAGCTTGCCCTTCCCAGTAGACTCAGGCAAAAGCAAAGTGCAGCAGCCTCTCCTAGCTTGTGTGTTCTACCTCATTAATAACCTTTACCATCTTGCCCACACTTGTTCCTTGGCTGTACATGTCCCAGTTTTCTTCTATGAAATGTTGGAGTGCATGCCAGCCACTTTGATTGCTCTAAATCAATCAAGCTTGTGGGGGGCAATTAGCTAACACACATTGGAAACGGTTTAATGCAGTGTAGATGTGTAAATAGCTATTGCTTAAAACAATTTGTAAGCCACTCTGATAGCCTTGTGGCTGAAGAGCGGGGTATAAATAATAAATAAATAAAAATAAAAATAAATAAATGCACATTGTTTGGTATATTTCTGACTTATTGGCTCTTTTTTATGTGCAGGAATGCTGGTAACATGGTTATAGTTTCCTCCATTAAAATCAGTGCTGTCTGCAATTTATATATATATATATATATATATATATATATATATCTCCAGTAATTGTGTTCGCCATGTAGCAAAATGTAGAAAAATAAAATTCAAAAAATCCACACATTGTGGTGATACCTTTTTATTAGGCCAACTGAAAGGCACAAATTACATTATGCAAGCTTTCAAAGCTCACAGGCCTTCATCAGGTATGGATTTAAAAAGTCCATTTAGGGCAGTGGTTCTCAAACTGTGGGGCTCAAGTAGATAGTTGCTCAAGTAGGGCACAAGACATTTTTCAGACATTAAATTATTAATGTCCCTCAGTTCCAGGACAGCAGCGGAGACAGCGGCAAACCCCGGGGGGCCAGGTGTGCATTCATGGGCTTGTGAAGTGGTTGGTTGGTAGACTCTCCAGAGGAGAGAGACATGAGTCCCTAGGGCATAGAGCAGCAGCAGTGACAAACCCCAGGCAAGCAGGTGCACGTTCTTCCTGCTTCGGCTGAGGCGCTTCCGCTTTTTCTGTTCCAAAGGTGCAAGTGGAGGCTGGTGGTCTCCCTGGACAGAGCTGAGCAGGAAGAATGCATGCTTGGAGCCAAGGTTTCCCACCATCACCTCCCCACCCCCTGGTGCATGACTTGTGCATGTAGATGTAAATGGGATCACAGAGGTAAAAAAATTGAAAACCACTCTTTTAGGGGACGAAATGTGACAAGGGATGGTCACAGAACTGCATCTTTCTAGCAATGTTAAAAGTTGAGTTTAAGATGGTGATGGAGGGTGGTTGGATAGAAGCAGAGGGCAGACCTCTTGCTGGCCATGAGGCATTTGGGACTCAAAAGCAAGGTAAGGCAGTACAGTAGCACCCCCATATCTGCTGATTCGCAAACTGCAGATTCAATTATCTGCAGTTGGCAATGGTGGGGGGAAGAGGGATCTTGCCTGCCTGTCCCTTCTCCTGGGAGGGCTTCTGTTGCCACAGCGGTGGCAATTGTGGGGCCAAAGGGGGAAGGGAGGGGGGAAGGGATCTCGCCAGCCCCATCCCTTCCCCTGGGAGGGCTACTGTCACCACAACAGCGATCACGGGGATGAAGGAGGAAGGGAGGGGGAGGGATCTCCTCTGCCCCATCTCTTCCTTCAGGAGGGCTCCTGTGGCAGCAGTAGAGTGGTGGATGGCGTTTGCTATTATTCGTGAATTTCACCATCCACTGTGGGGCCTGGAAACAATCCCCCGTGGATACGGGAGTCCTATTGTAAATGTTTTCTCTGCATTATTAGAAAGAATGTTCCCTTGAGATCTGGCCTGGACCTGTTCTATGAGAGGCTACAAGCCCTTTGTAGGCAGAATACAGTGAATCCCTTGAGAAGCCTCTGTGTTGAAACATCTGGAGGTAAATGTAGGTGCTGTAAAAGGTAAAGTGTGTCAACGATACGCTACATTTCAATTTGCATCTATCTATCTACGCAATTTTTATGCAGATTTGTATTTTTAGGGATATGGGTCAATATATTTCCTCTTTTTTGGCAATACATGAGTGTCTACTGTAAAATAAATCTACCTGGCCTATCCTCATGGTAGGGCTCCCTCTGAAAGATATACTGTGATTGGTACCAGAATTTTTTTTAAAAAAATAATTAATATAACTCTTGTGACCAGTGCTAGACTTGCCAGTTCACGTCTATCCCAGATCCTGAGATTTTAGGGTCAAAACCTGAGACCAAAGGATGACATTCCCCCTGTAATATCACAGGGACATCACAATGGGAGACACTGATGATGTCATTAAGCATGCCACATTAAGTATCGACCATAGTTGTACAGAACATGCATTCAGGTCAGAAACACCAAGTCTAACAAGAAAGGAAAACACACACACACACTTTTCAAGGCCCTTGGATCCCTCCTTCTTGCCCTGAGAATTGGAGAAAAGGGGACAGACCCCTAGACTCAAGACCAGGCCCTGAGATTTGGCAACTCTAATGGTGGCTGATGCAAAACCAAGGGTTCACCAGAGGCTGAGCCAACTATGGGTAGTTGGCAACCCAATGCCTCCTTTGCACACACCCCTGCACTTCTCGGTTGGGAGGAGTGTTTGGAGTTAGGGTAAGATTTCCTGGATGGAAGGGTTCAGAGGGACAAAACACTCGAACAATATTGTCCCATTCTTTTCCTCGCGGCAGCCTGGACAGATAACAGACTGGCATAATTAAAATGAATGGGACTCCAAGCCATACCAAAATGACAACATTAAATGGCATATGTGGCCACAGAGAGTACTATGTGAAAATGCACAGCCATGATTTAATGGTCAGGAAGCCAAATTGAAGATGTTCCTATATAGATATTGGCATGGTATTTAATTCTATTGACTCCACACCTAATAAATATGAATGCTTTATATCATTACTAGGGAGAATTGCCCCAAAACATATATACCTCCAAGATGTTGGTGAGAATTTATTCTCAGCATTATTAAAAGATAACAAAGTATTTAATATCCATCTATCCATCCATCTGCATTCTGCAATGAAGATGTTCCAAAGAAACCACCCAATGTGGCAAAATGAAACAGAGTGAAGACAGAAAGATGGCAGGCAACAATACCACAAGCTGATTTCACACACACAAGTGGCTTTTAAAAAGGGGTTGGGCACTCATCCAGAACCTTGATTTGTCTACAGTTAACACCCAGTGAGCAGATCTGCCATGACACCAACTTAGGTAGCACATCAGCTTCACTCACCCATGAAGACTCATGCTTTCACATTCATTTGTATAATGACCTATGGGCAACAGCCTCTTAACATGCCTTGGTTTTGAATGCTGTCATACAAAATTTATATATATATATATATGTATATATATATATTTAAATCAGAAAATACATTTGA
This sequence comes from Gambelia wislizenii, assembly GCA_030847615.1. Taxonomy (NCBI): domain Eukaryota; kingdom Metazoa; phylum Chordata; class Lepidosauria; order Squamata; family Crotaphytidae; genus Gambelia; species Gambelia wislizenii. The sequence goes on from JAUMIR010000012.1 coordinate 6,968,008, forward strand.
AGTTGAAGAAAGATTAGAAGAATAAAAGCAACTCTACTGGTTAAAGTGAAGACTATAGCAAATCCAAATTTATGTTTCAGAAGCAGGCTAGGAAAGGAACAACCACATCCCTGCAAATGGCCAAACCAAGACAAAGACAAAATGGGTTGACTCCCTGTTTCACACACAAAAGCCATAGGGGCTGGAAGCTGAACTTTACTACTATACCTGGCAGTAGGAGTGCCTTCTTCATTGTACCTGAAAGCAGCACAATAGTTTGGCATATGTCCCAAACTATAGGTTGCCAGAGTAAAAACTGGAGAAGGCTCCTATATAATGGTTGGATAGAAGAGGGAGTTTCAGCAGATATTGCTTGTTACCTGGTTGTGCAACAAGCAACACCTGTTGAAATATCCTTTTCAGCACATCTCTTAAAGATATGGGAACTGTCTCCAATTTTCAATATGGCAACCCTGCCCAAGCAACACGTGCTGCAAAGTTGAAGGCTTTCATGGCCAGCATCCATAGATTTTCCTTGTTTTTTTTGTTTTTTTCTGGGCTGTGTGGATGTGTTCTGGAATAGTTTCTTTTTGACATTTCGCCTGCATCTGTGGCTGGCATTTTCAGAGAATGGTTGGGTAGGAGTATATGTGGACTTATATATGCTGTGACTCCCTGTTGCAGAGTATATGTAAATTTGTGTAATTGAAAGGCTAGTTTCTGGGTATAGAAATGCAAGGCTTGTTAGTGTTTGTTTGGCTAATGGTTGGTTGATGGGCCATTTCCAGCAGCAGTTAATGGCCCATCAACCAACCATTAGCCAAACAGACACTAACAAGCTTTGTATTTCTATACCCAGAAACTAACCGTTCAATTACACAAATTTACATATACTCCCCAATAGGGGGTCACAGCATATATAAGTCCACATACACTCCTACCCAACCATTCTCAGAGGATGCCAGCTACAGATGCAGGCGAAACGTCAGAAAGAAACTATTCCAGAACACAGCCCAGAAAAAACCCCAAGAAAAATCTAAAACATGCTGCCTTCTTTCATTCTGACAAACGATAGGGCTGGCCAGGGATGTAGCTAGAGACTGAGGTGCAAAATCAGAGCACTACGCATCCAAATAAAAATTCTGCCCATCTCCAATAATATTTTCCTTTAGCCCCAAACTGCAGTATTGGAAAACTTCACTTAAGCATTTAGAAATACAGTTTAGGTACCAAAGAAAAGGGGGCAGGCAAAGTGGCCAAGGGAACAAAAAACACAGCAAAGAGAGTTTGAGAGGTGTGCTTCATTCTCGGGAATGCTAGAAATTTGGGGACTGAGGGAAAATTTCAGTTGGTGGGGCAGAATTCTTATTTGGTGGGGCAATGTCCTCATTTTGCATACACATCCTGGGGCCTTACTTGCCCTTAGCACCTGGTATTGTGCTAGGCAGGGTGTGTAGGCTGCTTCTACACATGGGACCCCCATTTAGTTATCTTATGCTCTAAGAGTAAACACATGCTCACAGCATATAACCTCCACATATACTTCTACCCAGCCATTCTCTGAAGATGCCAGCCATAGATGCAGGTGAAATGTCAGAAAGAAACTATTCCAGAACACAGCCTCACAGCCCGGAAAAAACCCAAGGAAAATCTATGGATGCCGGCTGTGAAAGCCTTTGACTTTACATGCTCCTGTGTGTGGGATCTCCATATAGATAATGATACCACCCACAGCCAAGGAGGAGGTCTCAGCAGGTTTGATAGAACCTCAGCGTGTAAGCAGACATAAGCACAAGAAACATAGATGGATAGCAGGGGCAAGGGACTGGAGAAGATCAAAACAGACCGATGAGGGCTGGGCAAGCCCCATAGCCTTATAATGTTGACCATTAGGGGAGAAAGACAAGGGAATGAGGGGTAGGATGGAATATGCTGAAAGGAGGCATTGCTGACAGTTCCAGTGAGGCCCAGTCCTGAGAGAAAGGTGAGATATAAGTCAAGGAACTATAAATCCCTGAAGTAAAACCTCCCCCTATGCAGTATTTGCTTGTTGTTGTACAGTCAGCCCTCTGTATCCATGGATTTGGCACCCACAGTTTGAAAAAAAAATATAAAAAATAATTATCTAAGAAGCAAACCTTGATTTTGTCATTATATATAAGGGACACCATTTTACTATGCTATTGTATATAATGTTTATTTACTTACTTATTTATTTATTTATACCCCGCTCTTCAGCCACAAGGCTATCAGAGCGGCTTACAAATTGTTTTAAGCAATAGCAATTTACACATCTACACTGCATTAAGCAGTTTCCAATGTGTGTTAGCTAATTGCCCCCATAAGCTGGGTACTGATTTTACCGACCTATGAAAGGATGGAAGGCTGAGTGAACCTTGGAGCCCGCTGGAATTGAACTTGCAACGTAGTGACTTGCAGTACTGACATTTAACCACTGCACCACCAGGGCTCCTTTCATAATGGGACTTAAGCCTCCATGGATTTTGGTATCCTGGGGGGATCCTGGAACCAAACCCCAGCGGATACCAAGGGCCCACAGTATTTATTCATTTCTACCCCACCTTTGCCCCAATATTGGGACCCAAGTGGGATTTTAAAAAAACCAGAACAAATGCAATTACAAACAGTTACAAAATGAGAAGTAAAAACATATTTAAAAAACCATTATTAAAACACAATTAAACAATACTGAGAATTAAAACTCTTTCCAAGAGAGGTCCACTAAAAGGCAAAAGATAAAAATCAGCAGAACAATATGACTTAAACGGCACACCATTAAAAGCCCTGCTTGCCTAGCGAATGACAACAAAGAGGGAGCCATCCTAGCCTCCATAGGGAGCAAGTTTCAAAGCCTGGGAGCAGCCACAGGGAAAGGCCTTTTCTGTGTTCCCGTCACATGTACCTGTGAGGGTGATGGGATGGAGTGAAGGGCCTCCCCCAGGTGATGTCAAAGCATGCACAGGCTCACATGTGAAGATAAAGTCTGTGACAAAGCCGGGACCCAAGTCATATAGGGCTTCTATAGGTCACAACCAACACTTTGACTTGTGCTCAGAAAAGGGCTAGCAGTCAAGGTACTAAACCTTATGCCCCAAATAGGTTCAGCACCCTGGATAGCTCCTTCAAAGTTTGGACTAAGGAGATTTTCACACTTCACTGTTATAGTGTTACTATTCCACTTTATTTGCTCTGGCTACCTCCTGTGGAATCCTGGGATTTGCAGTTTAGGGAGGGGCATTTACAACTCTCAGCCAGAGTGCTCTTAGGCCTCACTAAAGTACAAACCCCAGAATTCCACAGGAGGAAGCCAGAGCAGTTAAAGTGGAATAGTAACACTATAACAGTGTAGTGTGAAAATCTCCTTAGACTCAGACTAGACACAACCTTCCCACTGAAATGGCAACCTTTTCCTTGTTTGTAGAGCATGGAAACTTTGTAAAAAAAAAAAAAAAAAAAAAAAGGTTACAGTCACAGCTTCACTCCCCACATCCCCAACAGATATCACCACAACTAAAAATATTTTTAAAGTAGCATTTTACTTTTTGTTTAATTGCAAGGATGGAAAAGAATTTTCCTGGATTTGGCTGTCTTAATTACATTTCACACATTGAATATCAGCACAAGTGGGGTTTTCAGAGCTATAAAATGTATACAAAACAATGTGATGCTTTTACAAAATGCTCTAACACACACACTTTAGTCCATGGGGAAACTGCATATGTTAGGCAAGATGCATAAGTTGTTATACACATTAGGAGGTATGTTCTGTATCACTGGTACTGATCAATAGCAGCTGGCAACTTCCATATCACTGGGGTAATTGGACTACAACCTAGAACAGATTGAAAATTTAAAGGAACAATCCAAGATGCTGAACCTATTTGGGGAATTGGGTTCAGTATCTTTGATAGGTCCTTTAAAGCTTGGAATAAGAGCCAGAGTGGATTCACAGCACTGTTGACATGGAACTGGTTCTCTCCCAACTGACATCATAGCATCATAGAGTTGGAAGGGGCCCCATGGGCCATTGAGTGCCCCCCCCATCCAGAAAGCAACTAGGTACCAGCAAAGTATAAACAGCACTAGTCTGGGAAGTGAGCCAACTGTTAATTAGCTCACAGGAATGCAAACACAGGCAAAGGTTTAGTCCAGTAAAATAGTCCAACAGGTCAGAAGCTTACGGCAATCAGTCAGCATGGTCCAAAGCAGTCTGAGGGTCAACAGGAGCAGGCAGCAGGGTAGTCAGGGACAGTCCAAGGTCTAAGCACGAGTCAAGGTAACAGAAATCAAGATAACTGGAATCCAGGCACCGAAGTCAGTAGGAAACTTCCACCAAGAAGATCAGTTGATCTCTGACAAAGCCTCCATCACCTCTCCCAGCATATATAAAGCAATTAAAGCTTTGCCAGGTGTTTCTTAACAAGCAGGTTTTTCTCATAAAATCTCAGAGACTCCCTTTTGAGCTCACTGCAGGGTATACAATGGTGGAGGTAAGTTTCTCTTTTCTTCTTCATCCTTATCTGAGTGGGCATGACTCTCTGCTGGAACTGGTGCCAACCCACTCAGACCAGGCTCTTCCTTTGCTTGAGTCTCTAGGTTGGCAGGGTTCCCTGCTGGCACAGGTGTAGATAAACCTGTGCCAGGGTCCCTAGGGCCATTCCCTGCCATGTCCTCCTCCTCTTCTGACTCTATAGCTTCATCAGGCTCACAGGGCATGACACCCCCCCCCATGCTTAATGCAGGAACTCTATGTAAAACATCTCCTTAGCAGATCACTGCCTAGCCTCTTTTTGAAGACAACCAGAGTAAATGACTCTACTATCTCTCTAGAGAATTGGTTCCATTGCTGAACTGCTTTTACTGTCAAGAAATTCCTTCTAATGTTCAATCAAAATCTACCCTCCTGTAACTTAGAAGCATTGTCCCACTCTCCAGGGCAGCAAAGAACATACCCACCACCCCCCTCTTTGGGACAGCCCTTTCAATATTTAAGGATGAGATCATGTCATCCCTCAGTTTTCTCTTCACTAGGCTGAACATGCCCAACTCTCTCAACCTTTTCTCATGCTTTGTTCTCCATACCTCTCACTATTCTTGTTGCCCTTCTTATCTATAACCATCTTAAAATGAGGTGCCCAGAGCATTGACATGGCACATAGACTAATGCTTGCTCTTTGTGTCTAGATCAAGGGAAGTAATGGTACTACTCTATTCTGCTTTGGTCAGACCTCTGCTGCTCCAGAGACTAGGACATGGAGCAAAGGACTCAAACTACAGGAGAAGAGATTCCACCAAAACATTAGTAAGAACTTTCTGACAGTAAGAGCTGTTTGACAGTGGAATGTGCTGCCTCATAGTGTGGTGGAGTCTCCTACTTTGGAGGTTTTTAAATAGAGGCTGGATGGCCATCTGTTGGAAATGATTTGATTGTGTATTCCTGCATGGCAGGGGGTTGGACTAAATGGCCCTTGTGGTCTCTTCCAACTATGATTCTATGATTCTAACTCTTGCTTGTCACTTTGCCCCTTCAGTACTGGGGCATCAGAATGCAGAAGAAGCTATATTTTAATTCATAAGGCAGAAGCCTGAAGGACAGAATCCCTTTGCCTGCCTAGAATACAAGAAAACTTGGTGGCTTGCAAAGACAAACTTGAATGTTGGTCTACAACAGAATGAAGTTTAGGAATTGCTGCATTATGCAACTGAATGTACAGACCAATGCCAGAGGAATCTCAAAGAACACTAGCAGCATATGGAATAATGACATCTCTGACCCTGGCAGACAACTTGATAAATATCTGAAAAATCTCCAGGGGCAGGAAAAACACAACCATCTTACAAATGTGGACATCTACAATCAGGCTTTTGTGTGTGGCACAAGTCTGAATGTACTAATAGCATCCACTGCTCGTTTATGTTGCACGTAGAACTTGCACAGCGTCTTTAAAAAAAATCACCTTTCTCAAATGCAACACTTTTTGGAACAAGGGAAGAAGAGCAAGAGGAGAAAAGAAGATAGAAGCAGGCAAAAAATAAGACAAAGGACCAAAGCAAAGACATGCAAAGGACCCAAAGTTTAGAGCTCAATGCTATCCAAAAAGGTAGGTTGTTGCTTGCCCCCCTTGAATTCACTGCCACCACTTTGGGGTTTGGGTTAACTATGACCAATATTGGTTTTTAGTGAGTCTACCAAAGTGTATGCAGCCTTTCATACTACAAGTGTTTTGAGCAATACATGTACAGTGAGCCATTGGTATCCACTGGGGTTTGATTCCAGGACCTGCTGTGGATACCAAACTCCGTGGATGCGCAAGTTCCATTATATACAATGGCACGGTAAAATGGTGTCCCTTTATATAAAATGGTGAAAAGAAAGCTTTGCCTTTTGGAAAAATGTTTAGGGAATACAGTTGTCCCTCCACATTCACGGATTTGACATTCACGGATTTGAGTATTCACGGCTTGAAAAATATTCTTAAAAAAATAACAATCCTAATAGCAAACCTTGATTTTGCCATCTTATATAAGGGACACCATTTTGTTCTGCCATTGCATATAATGGGACTTGAGTATTCATGGATTTGGGTATTCACGGGGGGTCCTGGAACCAAACCCCAGCGAATGTGAAGGGACAACTGTATTTTCAAGCCATGGATGGTTGAATCCATGGATAAAAAATCCATGGATATAGAGGGCTGACTGTACTTCCTGTGACAAACACAAAAACAGAGAATGTCATAGAGACTGAATGAGGATTCCCAGATGTGCATACAGGTGGGTCTGATGCCTGCAATTTAAAATGCAACACTGGTATTTTCCGCAACAAACAGTTAATGCACTGGTTTGGTAGTAAGGCTTAGGCATAGTGTGTGGGCTTCCTCCCCTCCTCAGATATATTCTTGAGGAGTACAGAAGCTCTTCACTCAGTTTTTTTTTTTTAAAAAAGAAAATACTGGCACCTTGTTTTGCTTTCCAAGTCCAGATACACTGCGGTTAACCTTAGCAAAAACAAGCTAACTTTGATTAGCAAAAACAAGCTAACTTCAAACCACAGTTTATAAAGCTACCTTATTTTCACTAAGGATAGTTAAGATTAACCACAGTGTGATGTTCGACAAAGTTAAACTGTGGCTAATCAGAAGTGGAATTGGAAAGATCTAGTTTCCTCATGGCTGCACCAGGAGAGAGAGAGAGAAGGAAGAAGCCTGAGCTGAGAGGAGCATGGAGAAGCTAGGCTATTCTTGTAACAACAAACATTGGTTTGGCATTACATCTGAATGTAGCAAGTTTGTGGAGCAGTCATAGAATCATAGAGTTGGAAGAGACCTCAAGGGCCATCCAGTCCCTTGAGTTTAAAGCTGTAACTGAGTTCACTTGAGCCTTGTTAAGACTCTAAGGGCCTTATTGCAGTACACTGCTCACTCACTCTGGCTTTTCTTCACAAATGAAGATTCAGGAAAGACTCATCCTGCGTTTTCTGCAAGCGCGCTGATGACTAAAAAGGCCAATCCGAGATAAACAAGTCCGGTTGCAGAAAGCACAGCAGAAGGTCTCCTTGGGTGATGTTTCCTGGTTGTGATTCTTTCTGCGTTGTCATTTCTCTTCAAGACTTGTTCGGCGTGAGTTCTCAAATAAGGCTGCAGCATTGTGGATAGTGCATCTCCATGCCTCCCGATGTGAGGCCAGGGCGGACCACTGTTGGTGATCAATTTGGCCAAGCCTGAGAGGTTGTTTCAGGGAATCCTTGTATTGCTTTTTTGGAGCGCCCCTCTTACGCTGACCTGTGGCGAGTTCACCGTAGAGTACTGTTTTTGGGAGGCGATGGTCCTCCATCCTAGAAACGTGTCCTGCCCAGCGCAGCTATAGCACTGCTATATCACTATTATTCCACTTTAACTGCTATGGCTGGCTCCTCCTGTGGAATTCTGGGGTTTGTAGTTTAGTGAGGCTTAAGATCTCTCTGGCTGAGAATTCTAAATCCTCTAAACTGCAAAGTCCAGGATAATGATGATGATGATGATGATAATAATAATAATTTATTTGTATCCTGCTCCTCTGCAAAATGCAATTGGGGTGGCTTACAGCATTTAAAATATAGATACAAACCCCTCCATCCTACCCACACCTTAAAATACAATTAAATAATTAAACATTTAAAATTCCACAGGAGGCAGCCATAGCAGTTAAAGTGGAATAATAGTGTTATAACAGCGCAGTGTGATAAGGCCCTTACTCTATAGAGAATGAAAGCATATCTATCCCTGGGACATATTCAGCTTGGCTATAGTCTGTACTCTTTCACCAGAACATTTTCAAGTGTCTTTGTGCATATGCAGAACTGCAGGTGTATTCATGAGCATGCACAGACTACAGCAGGGGTTGGCACAGTGCATGAGGGCCATGGAGCCCCTTTTTCTAGCCTCTGAAGCCCCCACCAATCCCCCAAAGCCGCCTATCCCTCAAACTGGGTGCATTTACAGGCAAGTTTTGCCCCCAAACCATACAGAAAGCCCTCAACATGGGAAAACAAGCAAAAATACTCCCACTTCACCACCTCAGGAATCCCAGAACTACCTACAAATCCTTCTATTTTCTTCTGCAGTCCCTCTCAAAATGTGCCATCACTTTCTCTTGCCATTTTGAGAAGGACTAAGAGGCAAATGGAGGTATAATGGCTTGCTGTATGTATGTGTGTGATGTCTCTTGGGGGGAGGGAATGGAGGGAACTTCCCCCAGCTCCCAGTTGCCCACTCGGAATAGAAGGTGGACACTGTTATGTGGGTGCCATTCCCCACCCCTCCACACACTTACATTCCTTCTCCTTAGAAGCAAAAACTTTGTATACGCCAATGTGAGAAAAAGAGGCACAGAGAAAGAACTAGAAATGAGAATAAAAGCGGGAGGGGGGGAATCCGATATGAGGAAACACAAACATGCCAAAGCCATGTGCAAAAATAAAGAGAACGAGGTCCCAAGATGGATCTTAGCCTCTTTAAGATTAGTGTTAGCTCGGAGCATGCAAATCAAACTAATGGCACAATAATTTTAATAATTTACCACAGGAATTTAGTGCCTCTATTTAAAGGGTTGGGTTTTTATTTTTTAGAAGTCACAAGCAAGGAGATGAAAGCGTGGCATTTAATAAAGGGTTTAATCTACACACCCTCCGTGCTGTCATGCATAATGATGAAGGGGAGAAACACAATGATTACAGAGACAACGGAACATAAATGCGCCTGTTTTGCTGCCTGACACTGCATTAGCCTCTGGCACATTCGGTTGCTGTGTTTTGAGTGGCTTCATCTGAAGACAGGCTCTTGTCTTTTGCTATTTTCTCAGGCTTCCCCCACAGCCAAAATTTTGGACCTATGCAGAGATTGTCAGGTCCTTGTTCATTTTTCACATTCAACATTTACACAAGGACTATGGCGACGATGCACCATGGCAGATTACCGGTACATATATGTATTGGCTGTGGGGAGAATTCTTCCCCTAGGTTTTATCCCCCTATGCTGATTAAATATAAACTTTGCAATGAGCTTTGAAAAAACAATATCCCAATACCCATAGCTGGCTGTTTAGAACATAAGCACAGACAATTTGTAGATACAAAGTTTCTCCCTGTGGTAATTTATTCATTGTCATATTTAAAGGTATTTATATATTGCTTCTCAGATAAACCTCAGAAAGAGGTTTGCATATTTTTAAAAATAAATATTAAAATAACATGCATCAATAAAATTACACAGGAAAACAGTAAGGGTGAGTTGCAATGAAAATCCCCTTTTTGATAATCAGGTATTCTCTTTGGACAAAATGATATAGTAGCAAAGTTGTAGCCTTTATTAAACCAACAAAAAGGAACAAGATACATCACGGAAGCTTCCAAAGCTCACAACCGTCTTCATCGGGCATGGATGTTAAAGACATTTTAGGGGAAGAACTGGGACGATGAAGGTTAACAGAGCTGCATGTTTCTTGAGATTTTAAAGCTGAGTTTAAAGTGGTGGTAGAGGGAGGTTTGATGGAGGCAAAGGCCACCTCTTACTTTGGAATACAAAGGCAAGGCAGTAAACATTTTTCTCCAATGTTAGAAAATAGTGAATCCCTATCATTGGAATGACAGCATTCAACTCTAACATCCTCACCTTTTTTCTAATGTTGGCCTGTGACTCTAACATCAACATCATTTTCGCTGCATGATTTTTAACACACAGTATTTGAAGAAACCAGTGAAGCTTTGAAAGCTTACATAATGTATTTTATGCTTTGGAGTTGGCCCAATAAAGGTATTGCAGCTTTGTGGATTTTGGATTTGTTGTATTTTGCTACATGGCCAACATTGTTACCCCTGAATATAGCACCGGAATGTTTCACCTTTTATAGTACCTAGCTTGTCTCCAGATGTGTACAGAATCTTCTCAAGGGACTCACCCAGGACAGATACGGGCTAGATTTCAAAGGAACTGTTTGTTTCACATTTTATTTTTTAATTAAATAATTTATTTGGGTAGGCTAAAGCTCTTAGATCAATTAGTGTTAAAGTTTCCTCTTTCTCCTCTCCTTATTTTCACACCAAAAGAGACTGCCATGGTTAACTCTTAGAAAATGTTTAGGGTTGCATACAATAAAAGAAAAACATTGACTATAAAAATACTTTATATTTTTGTATTTAAATACAGTTGTCCCTCCACATTCACGGATTTGGCATTCACGGATTTAAGTATTCCCAGCTTGAAAATATTCTTTAAAAAATAATAATCCAAAAAGCAAACCTTGATTTTGCCATCTTATATAAGGGACACCATTTTGCTATGCCACTGTATATAATGGGACTTGAGTATTCACGGATTTGACTATTCAGGGGGGTCCTGGAACCAAACCCCACTGAATGTGAAGGGACAACTGTACCAACAAAAAGAGAAGAAGTAGCAAGCAGGAATAGGAGCCAGCCAAGCCGATTTACATTACATGCCAAAATGCCTTGCCGTGAAATGAGTGGAAAGTGAATGACAGATGGAGTGACCACGTGTTTTACTTACAGAATATGGTCCTCTACTTGAAGGGATGAGTAAGGGCTAATGCAGTCTAATACAAAATTCTTTGTTTGAAGGCCTGTCCCATCTAAGTCTATTTTAAATAGATCAAATGCTAAGCTGCAGTCTAGCTGCCATGTTCTACCTGGAGAAGGCCTCCTTGGATGAAGAAGGGTAAGAGGACAGCTAGGATGATAGGGCCCAGTTGGAGCCAGAGAAAGCTGGCAGTCCTGCCATAGCAGTGTCTGGTCCATTAAAGACCACAGATACAGGTCAGGAGAAGACAGCTGGGTAACTTCACCCTGCCATCCAATATAAATTAAAGCACCAGGAGTAAAAGGTCAGGCAATGCCCTGTTCCACTTTAAATACAGGACTCAGCCTAATGAGGACAACTGGGCTGATTAATTGCAGGCTATAAATTAGCTCAGCCCAAGCCAATTCATTCTTGCAGAACAGCAGCTCCTAAACCTCTAGCAGTTGTGTCTGACCTTTTTGGCTTGCTGAACTTTGGTATATATTTTTGGATTATTCTTTCTGGCAACCTTCTCAGCTTTGGACTCTGCTTGGGATTGCTTTAAACCTTGGACTGTCTGACCCATGCTTCTGTTTATAACTGTTTTTATAAGCCTTTGGACTGGTCTGGCTGTTCCCTGGCAGTTTTTGTGGACTATAGGTATGCTTGTCTGGGCTGCTTTTACACAAGATAGCCACAGTATTGAAGTTGCCCACGTAAAGCACAAGGACTGCAGATTGATCAGATCTGGTAAGATTTGCTGGCCTAAATTAAAGATGGGCCAGGTATAACTCTCCAGATGTTGTTGAACTGACCACTGGCTAGTCTGGCTAAGGCTGCTGGGTGTTGTAGTCCAACACCATCTGGAAGGTAGCCATGGGCTTCTAACCCTGGCCTACATGCAACAGTTAGCCCCATGGAAAGCAGACCTGTTAAATTAATGGGCTGACATACAAACTGATTTACCAAACTCCCATGGATTCAATGCACTGATTTGCAAGAAAACCAATGGGGTGTAGTGGTTTGAGTGTTCAAGCAGGACTCAGGGAGACAGGAATCAAATCCCCACCCAGCTGTGGAAATGCACTAGGTAACCATAGGCAAGTTATGTTCTCCCTACTTAAGAGAAAGGCAGTGGCAAATCTCCTTGAATAAATCTTGCCAAGAAAATCCTAGGATGGGGTTGCCATAAATCAGACTTTACTTGAAGGCACATAACAGCAACACATTTTAAGACTAACAGTATAATTTAGAGCAGGAATAGGAATCATGTAGATACCTTCCATATCTTACTGGACTGCAACTCCCAGCATACTGATTAGGGCTACTTGAATTGCAGTCCAACAGCATCTGGAAGGTAGCATCTGAAAAACTACCCTTACTGTAGAAACAATGGCCCCCAAAGCCATTAAATTCCTTAAGACTGCAAAGGCTGAAAACCACTCTGCATCTTGGAATATAACTAAGCCAATACAAATGCAATTTTGAAAGTGTTAAACATTTCTTTTAAAAAACAACACCCAAAGCCTTCACCAATGAACACTCGAATAATTGCAAGAACTGAAAGCAGTAAAAAGAGTCCACAGAACCAGGGCAAATATAGAACAATTTTAGACAGCAACAATCTCAAAAGTTTGCTGAAGATGGAGCATCTTTGAATGCCAGAGGAAAGCAAATAAAGAGAGAACTAATTTACACTCTTGGCCCATCATGCAGAGCTACAAAGAGCAATAAGCTTTTACATGATCAATCATCAGTGTTCAAAGCACCCTGCATTATAATCTATATCACATTCTTGTAAAGCAAATTGATATTATCATCATGGGGGGGGCATTCTGGGGCTTAAATATCCGAGATCTCAAGGCTTGGATCCTCTTCTCCTGTCTTGAGGGTGAGGGGAAGGAATCTCAGGGTAAGAGCATTGCCTTGAAAGAGATATACAGTAGGACCCCATATCCACTGATTCATTACCCACTGATTCAGTTATCCACAGGACACAAAACAGCACACCTACCAGAGTCTTCCTAGAAAATGTGTCCTCTCTAGCCATTTTCTAGGTCCTCCAAGGCAACTCTATGGTATTTTAAACTGGAAGACCCATTATTTTCAATGGTGTTTGCTATTATCTACAGTTTGGGGTATCCACAGGGCCCCCCAGAACCAATCCTCAGTGGATACGGAGGTCTTACTGTATACATTTTGGGCTGAATACCGCTGATAATCCCAATTAGAATTTATTTATGTATTGCTGAATCAATGAAATTTATGTACTGACTCACCATTCAAAGTTTGATTCAATGTGTCTATTTTAGCTGGGATTAACTGATACGATCGAGGCTATTTTATACACATGCAGCCTATGGCTGCTATAAACAGTTTTTTGTTCAAAGCAAACCTTAGATGGATCACAACTCCCATGTGTCCTTAGAAGCTGAGCTTACAAACACAGCTGAGGAAAACCATGTGTGTGTTTTCCTTTCAAAATGGAATTTCCAATCAGGGAAACCTTTTCTCATTTGTGCTAGATTTGGCACTCAGTAGATGAATGACATGCTCTCAGCAATTGTGGTTGATGCTTTTTAAATATCACTCTTCGACATCACCAAGGGATGACCCATAGTCTCAGGTTTTGGCCTAGAAATTTCAGGGCCTAGGATAACCCAGACCTGGTAGACCTAATGAGGCTGCCTGCTCAGTGAGTCAAATGCCACATTCCCAGTGTCTACAGTAGGACCCCTGTATTCATTGGGGATTGGTTTTGGAGGGGCCATGGATACCAAAAGCCATGGATAATAGGGAACACCATTGAAAATAATAGGACTTCTGATTTAAAATACCATGGAGTTGCATTGCAGGACATAGAAAATGGCTAGAGAAGACACATTTTCTAGGAAAACTCTATGGTAGATGTGCTGTTTTATGTCCTGTGGATAACTGGATCAGTGGATCTGGGAGTCCTATTGTACACAAGGCTCAACCAAAGTGTAGCATATCCCAGTTGCAGGGGTTGATATTGCCTCTCCTCTGGGCTCTGAAGCAGGGTGGCATGGAGCCTGTGGGAGCACAGTAGGCTATAGCTTGGCTGCTGGCCTTGAGATTGCCAGTTCAAGCCCCTGTGGAGTTGCCAGGTCAGAAGCATCTCAGGCCCCAAAGGCTGAGATCAAGGGTCATCACCTGGTGATATCACAGGGGAGAGGGGAGGAAGCTCCGCAAAGTTACCATACAGACTCCCTGGAATTTTTTGTTAAGTACGACAACTTGATTGAAATCAAATAAGTTTTGTAAATATAAGCAAGCTGCAAAACCAGGAAGAGGACTATAGAATTTTTTTAAAGGAAAGAAAAAGTATAGGTTAACACAGATACATGGTTGGCAGAGAGCTCTGGGCTGAAGGCATACATATGACTCTTGCCTGGAGCTAATCCCATGAAAGGTGGAGAACTTGCACCCCCATCTGGAGCTGGTCCCTAAAACCTGGAGATTACAGCTGGTGTTTTGAAATCTGGTCCCCCTATTCTAGCCTCTTAAGTGTGGGCCCCTTGGACTGAAGGACAGACTGGTTCTGGGTCCAGTTCTGGCACAGATGCCCCCAGATGACAAAGCAGAGCCATGGGTGAGTTCACATGGGACCCACCAAGAGTCAAGACAGAGGAAAAATCTGGGAGGGAGGCTGAACTACAGAATCAAGACCCGAAAACCAAGCTGAGCACCAAGAGCTATTCCTGTTGCCCAGGGAAAATCCCAACAAGAATGGAAGCCTTCCAAGCCCTTTCTGGTGAAAAGCAGCCATATGGGGCGTACTTTGTAGGGTGGAGTTACTTTGGTTCCTTTTACTGCGAGGGTGGGCAACAGATGTTGTTAAACTATAGTTCTCACCATTCCCTCCACATTGGGCAGCTAGCTATGGCTGATGGGAATTGCATGTTCCCCTGTTGCTTTACCCCACAGTTCCTAAAACTGTTGGACTGCAGCTTCATCTGCTTTATCCTGTATAACCAATGTGGATGAGTGCTGGGAGTTGAAGTCCAATAACATTGTGTTCTCTGGACCAAGGAGACACCACAGCATGGTGGCTCCCTACTAATTCTGGCCGCACCAAGGAAGAGTGTTATGGGAGGCTGGGACAGTGGCTTGAAGCATAAGAGCACCAAGTTCCTCCAGGACTGTGGTGAGATATGAGTGAGGGACTTTCTGTCTTCTCAGTTCAAGCAGGAGGCAGACTCTTCAAGAGACAGCTAAGAGCATTGAGAGGCAGGGAGAAACAAGAGAAGGAGGAGAGCTCAGACAGCTAAACTTGCTTTCTGGCATTCTTGATTTTCAGAAAGAAAAAGCCACCCAGGAATTGAGTGATCTTATAGGCCTACCTCTGAACCTTCTGAGAAGCAGAAAAAGCTTGTCTGTGGGCCGGGACAATACAAGAAGAAGAGGACTCTGCTTTTAATACTCTTCAAGTCACTGTTTCGCTCAGCTGCATGGCAGATTTCTTTGTCTTTCCATCTCAGTCCTTTCTCTCGCTTTTGCGCCCCTTCAAAACACGGCTCTCGCGAACGGCGCAGTGTGTGTCCGGAAGCATTCACCCACTCAATGCTGTCCTTTTTTCAACCTCAGGCCTATATTTAGCAGGAAAGAGGCCTCCACAGCCTGCTTCACTTCCCTTTCTCTCTTTGGCTTGGTGGCTGAGAGCAGCTTTCTGTCAGGTTCCTCACCATGACAGAAAACCAAAGGGAAGCTTTCTCCAGGAGTTAGAAAGTCTGCTTGCTTCCTAGAGTGGGTGAGACAACCAGGGAGAGAGAAAAACCACCCTCAGAGAAGAAGAGGGAGTCCTGTCTGTTTCATAACCAGAGCTTGGAAGAGGTCCTTTCTTTGGAGAACAAAGTCAGCATCAACCAGATCCTGGGAATGGTACTTTTGGGACTTCAGTTCTCAGAATCCACCAGCCAGCATGGCCACTGGGATTCTGGGAGTTATAGTCCAAATGTGCTTTGGAAACAACTATCCCTACGTAGCGTACCCTCCAACATCTCACAGATGAAAGCCAGGACACATGTGGCCAAGCTACATTTGAGTGTGATCAAGATGGGGAAAGTAATTGAGGAAGAAAATGTGAGCTGGGAAAGGTGGCAGCTATTTGGTTATGCCTGAATCTACTGGGAAGGGCAAGACTCTACCCCCTCTCCTCTACCTGCTGTGTTGATTGAGTGCAAACTACTTTTGTACTTTGAATTCAGTTTGCTGCAATTGAAGTAAGCTGAGGACAAACGGGGGAGGAGGAGAGAGAAACCGGGACATATTAAAACAGTTTTAAAAGTGGGACAACAGGACTATCCCTACCAAATCAGGATAGTTTGAGGATGTGATATAATTATTTAAAAACAGGGCAGGAAAAATAGCAGTGATGGACACACTTTTTTCAAAATTCAGGAAAGAGTGCTTAATATCCAAGATGGGGCACAAAGGTCCTTTTAGTGAAATCCAAAATTTTGGATTTTGTCTAATTTTAGTCATAATATAATCCCCACCATGTCTTAAAAATACCAGCTGAAGGAGGCCAGCACATAGGGCTGACAAGACCAAAGCTTGGGGAAACTCCTTTTTTTAATTACAGGTCCCAGAATCCCCCAGTCAGTACAAGGAATCATAGATCAGAATCCATATCCTGTCCATCCCTACCATTCAAGGTCTGCCCCTTTCTAATTGGAACACTGTCAGCAACTCTCCTTCAAATGATGTAATGCACACTCTACATCATCTCCCATTTTAAGGGGTGCCAGCTTAGCAAACATACAGACCACTTGGTTCACAGTCTTTCCCATGAGCAAAATACATGCTATTTGCATTTAAAGCGGGGATGGGCAGCCCTTTGAATTTCTTGAATTGCAACTTCCAGCATTCTTCACCAGTGGATATGTGAGAATTGCAGCTTAACAACATCCAGAAAGCCACACAATTTCCACTGGTGATGTGAAGGCTAGTCATTATTTCTACATGTGCATCTCAGCCAAAAATAATAATAAAAAAAACCAATTACCACATACCTCTTTTGTCTTTGTTTGACTGCCAGTGTCTACACAACTACTAGAGCTGGTGTGCCTTGGTCAAGATCCTGCATTAGGAGACTTATGTGTATCCCTAGCTATGTCTCCTAATGGCATTCCCCCAAACCACCTTGTAAGCAGTCTGATAATATGGTCATGTTGGGGAGGGTACACTGCTTTAAGGCAGCTTTGGGTGAAAGGATTTTGGTCCTTGTGTAGTTGGAACAGAATTCTGACATCTACAACAACCAAAAAAGTGAGTTGCAGTGGCATAATTCACTAACAGGATACTAATCCTTGTTTCTAATGCCTTTTCACATAACACAATTATACCAGTATGATCCCACTCTAACTGCCATGGCAACATCCTATGGAACCCTAGGATTTGAAGTTGAGGAAGGAGCATTTAGAATTCTCAGCCAAAGCTGTAGGACCACACAAAACTAGAAAACTCAGGATTCTATAGGATGCAGCCATTGCAGTTAAAGTGGGAAGATAGCACTATAATTTTGCAGGTGTGAAAGGGCATGTCTGATCTTCTTAGACATGACACTCTCCCTAGATTTGCCTTCTGGGGACGTTTTGCCTGAAATCCTGTTAGAGCCAGGTGCTAGAGAGTTATAAGATCATAGCCACATAGAGTTTTACAGTGCCTTTAGTTTCAATCAATCATGTTTATTTGGCAAACAACTTTATTTACAATCTTCTTTAGCACGATGCTCCAAAGGGCTATGGCAGAGCTTGAAGAAGACGACGGCATCTATATACGCTACCGTACTGATGGTAGCTTGTTTAACTTAAGCCGTCTGAGGGCTCACACTAAGACTCTAAACTATCTAGTCCGTGAGCTGCTCTTCGCCGATGATGCTGCCCTTGTTGCCCACACAGAAGCAGCTCTGCAGCGCCTAACGTCCTGCTTTGCAACAGCTGCAGAGCTGTTTGGGCTAGAAGTCAACCTGAAGAAAACAGAAGTTCTTTACCAGCCTGCACCACAGGACGAACACCACCACCCCCACATTGCCGTCGGCAAATCAGTGCTCAAGTCCGTTCAGCAGTTCACCTACCTGGGAAGCATCATCTCCTCAGATGCCAAGATTGACAAAGAGATCGATCACAGATTAGCAAAGGCATATAGTGCATTTGGAAGACTTCACAAAAGAGTCTGGAGCAATAAACACCTGAGGCAAAGCACAAAAATCAGTGTGTATAGAGCCATCGTACTGTCTATCCTCCTTTATGGATCTGAAACATGGGTTACCTATCGCCACCACCTACGACTCCTCGAGCGCTTTCATCAGCGCTGTTTACGCACAATCCTAAATATACACTGGACTGACTATGTGACGAATGTTGCTGTCCTTGAACAAGCAGGGATCACCAGCATTGAGGCCATGATATTGAGAACACAGCTGCGCTGGGCAGGACACGTTTCTAGGATGGAGGACCATCGCCTCCCAAAAATACTACTCTACGGTGAACTCGCCACGGGTCAGCGTAAGAGGGGCGCTCCAAAAAAGCGATACAAAGACTCCCTGAAACAACATCTCAGGCTTGGCCAAATTGATCACCAACAGTGGTCCGCCCTGGCCTCACATCGGGAGGCATGGAGACGCACCATCCACAATGCTGCAGCCTTATTTGAGAACTCACGACGAACAAGTCTTGAAGAGAAACGACAACGCAGAAAGAATCACAACCCAAAAACATCACCCAAGGAGACCTTCTGCTGCGCTTTTTGCAACCGGACTTGTTTATCTCGGATTGGCCTTTTTAGTCATCAGCGCGCTTGCAGAAAGCGCGGGATGAGTCCTTCTTGAATCTTCGTTTGCGAAGAAAAGCCAGAGAGAGAGAGACAGGTTATAGCTCCAAAGGCAAAAAAGGAAAACAGTCAGAGCTAAGCAGATCAAGCATTTCCAAGCCACAGAATATGGAGAAAATCCTTCAATCAACAATTGAACCTCAAATGCCTGCCTCAGTTGGGCAGCTTTCACCAGAAATCTAGCTGTATTAAACATAGCACATGTAACCATACCAGACAGCAAATATTTAACTTTATCCATATTGCTCTGGGTGGGTGACTACCAATTCTAAGCTGCTTTGCTTCAGGTATTTTCCCTTAGTGAGGGCAATATAATGGGCAATATAGCACATTATATATTATATCCAAATAAAATACATTATACCGCCCCATTTTGAAATTGTCAGAATGAGACAATGTCCATGCTGGGTAATGGAAAACTATTTGCACACATTGGTGCCCCTAAAAACTTCCTCATAATGGTTCTTACTGGCTCAGCTGTAGAGAGCCCATGAGCAAGCAAGCTGTGGCACTCTTTTCCTTCTTCACACCACAATCATTACCTGGGCAGGGTAGGTGACCAACCAGGTTGCAATGGCAAAGTGGAAGAGGAAGCCCATGGAGGTCTGGCTTAGGGACAGAAACAAAACTGGTGCCTGGCCAACATCTCTAGTGAGAGGCAATGAAAGAGCCGACCTGGTTTTCCAGACTGAGAAGCTGCATGTGTCTATTCAGACCTAAAACAAATGCTTAAATTGTGTGCCAAGAATTCTGTGTGGTGAACTGCAAAATTCTATACATGCAATGAGAAAGTTGTCTGCATAACTACAGTGGGTGCTTGGTATCTGCTGGGGTTTGGTTCCAGGACCCTCTGTGGAAAAATCCATGGATGCTCAAGTCCTATTACTGTATATACAATAGTTAAATGGTTTCCCTTATATAAAATGGCAAAATCAAGATTTGCATCTTGGAACATATTATTTTTTGGAATATTTCAAGCTGTGGATGGTGGAATCTGTGAATACAGAGGCCAACTGTAAATCCAAATTCTGTGCTAAGGAAAGCTCAGTTCTACAACCAGGACTGATCAGGTAATGAGGAAGCCTGTCCCCCCCCCCCAATATCCAGCTAATGATTTTGCATAATTTATTCTGTCTATGTTCACTACTTTGCATAATCCATTCTAATTTTGCACATAATAGGAACAGGCAAGGAGCATACAGGAAACCTCTAGGAAGTTTGTGGGTTCGGCTGCTGAGATTTCAATCAATGTCAACCAAATTCTATAGGCTTTCTTCATCTGTTTGGAATAACAACAATACCTGCATTCTGGAAAGCCCTTGATAGTAGTGTTTGATCTTGTCTCAGGTGACACAGAACAGCAGACACACAATACAATGTTTTCTTGGGCTGAAAAATTAATACCACACAGAAATGAAGGGGGATTTCCGACAAGTCTTTCTAAGTGTCATTTCTCATTCTATCTAATCTTTCTCATGAAAGCCTTTAAATCTGAAGCTTTCCCTCAATTGCTGAGTCAGCTGCTTGAGCTGAGAGTTGTAAAAATCTATTTTAAAAGGGTCTGATGATTTTATTTTCCAATCATAAATACAGAATTTAATTAGTAGTTTGCTGCTAATGAATTCACCATGGAAGACAGGATGAGTATGAGGCACAGACATTTCAAGTATAAAACAAAACTAAAGCAAAACCAAACTATCCAGTCACACTCCTACAGCAACTGGATTAACTCTTTGTGGACCATGGTTATAAAGCAGTTGCTGAGATATGCTTTGAATTGCTGATATTTTATCTATAGAAAGCAGACCTGGCTATAGTGGCACACGGTTTAGGCTGCATTCAGGTTAGACTATTGTAATCCACTCTTTGTAGGGCTGCCCTTGAAGACAGTTGGAAACTGCAACTTAGATGGAATGTGACTTATAAGCAGACATTTAGATCCTATTATACCTGTTCTGTCATGGACACAATGGCTGCCTATATGTTTCTGAGCTCAGTTCAAGATGTTGGTCTTCACCTTTAAAACTGGTTTTGTACCACTTTGCCAGAGATCCTATATCAGAGCTGGGCTCTGTAAATCCATGCAGGTGGAGTTAGCACTAGGTTGTTCTATGAAATCCAGATGTAGAACGGCAACAGTGTACAGCGGTGTGCACATCCAAATGGGTGACTGAATGGACAATTGAATGCATGCCCACAACCCTGTGAGCATCTACAATCACAATGGCATTACATGTACAATTCCCCTTCCACAAGCTTCCACTGAATGCTTTCGTTCCACATCAGACAAAAATGTCCAACTGTTTCCATATGCAAGTGTATGTCACCAACAGCATTCCAGATGTTATCTGAAGGACTAATGTTGACAAGCTGGAACATGTCCAGAGAAGGTCTGGAAACCAAGACTTATGTGAAACAATTTAGGGAGATGTGTATGTTTAGCTTGGAGATGAGAAGGCTGAGAGGTGACACAATAGCCATCTTTAAATATCTGAAAGGATGCCATATAGAAGAAGGAGCAAGCTTGTTTTCTGCTGCTCCAGAGCTGCTGCTGCTATCATCATCATCATCATCATCATCTATATCCCACCTTTCTCCTGCCAATGGGACTAAAGGTGGCTAACAACATCTTGAACACAAGCCAACAGATTCAAATTACAAGAAAAGAGATTCTGTTTAAACATTAAGAAGAACTTCTTGACTGTAAGAGCTGTTCAACAGTGGAAGAGAGTGCCTTGGAGAGTGATGGACTCTCCATCTCTGGAAGTCTTTAAAACATAGATTGGATGGGCATCACTCTCAAGTGCTTTAGTTGTGTATTCCTGCATGGCAGGGGGTTCGAACTAGATGGCCCTTGTGGTCCCTTCCAGCGCTAAAATTCTATGAATGTCTCCATTGTTATAAGCCCACCCAGGGATTAAGATAAGTTTCAGATCAACTTTCTGTCCCACTGGCAAGGTCTATTGGGCTGGTGGATACTGAAGACAGGAGTTTCTCAGTATGTATATATACACCTATATGTGCACCCCATTGGTCTTTACCAATCCTTGCCATGGAAGGAGGAGGACAGGAAGATGGTGGTGACAAAGCCTTCCCTCTCAGCATTTAAGGGCAGCTTGAGACCCTGCCCCTATGTCCCTCATTTTGCTCTTTTCTCCTTCCATAGCAGGAATGGGAGGGGACAGGTGGGTTCTATACCCTCCAACATTTCACAGATGAAAACTGAAACATGTATGGCCAAGCAATATCAGAGGGTGGGAAAACATTATTAATGAGGAAGAACACACAAGTGAAGAGAGGCTGTAGTAGTTTGATTTTGCCTGAGTCTACTGGGAAGGGCAAGATCCCACCTTCTCCTCTCCCCTCCCTGCTAAGTTAATAGAGTCCAAAAGACTTCTGCACTTTGAACACAGTTTGGTGCAACTGAAATAAGCTGAGGGAAAAAGGAAAAAGTGGGAAAAGAGAGACAAACTGGGGCATCTTAAAGTCTGAGCCTGCTAGGACTTAGAAGGTTCTATGCAACCCTTCCTATAACATTTTACAGTACTACATAATTCTACATCAAAACATCATACATTTGTCTCTGCTTATGGGACATGATATTGGTAACAATAAATGTACCGTGTCTTTAAACTTTCAAAGTATGCATCTACTTCTGTCTGGCCAGCTGCCCTTACTAAGCCTCAGAGTAGGCTTTTAATCTTCTGTTGGGGAGGGGAGGGGAAGCTTCATCAGCCCACGCTGGAAAAAACAGTATACTATGAGGATATTTTAAAAATTCAATATATTGCATGATCTCAAAGGCCTGTTTTGTACCTCCTCCCAGACTGAGTTCCACCTCAGATCTTATTACCTACTGAGAATATGGAGTAAGAGAAAGAGATAATTTCCCTGCCTGCTGTTCACAGGTATTGTTAAGCACACAGTTCTGTACGTATGGAAATCTCCTTGCTTTCTGCCAGCAGCAAATAACCAATCTGCTTTAATACATAGTTATTTTTCATTCTTCCAGATATTTGGATTTCGATTCTCTCATGCTCTTCAAACACCACTGGGCTTCTCTAACTAGGATAGCCTCATTGAGATTCCTCTTCAAGGACGCCTCTGCAGGGCCGGCAGCAATCACAGGTAATAGCATGGTAGGTGAAGGGGAAGGAAACAACACAAATTGCGTCTAGCTGGGAAGATAATGGGAAACACATTATCAAAGTGACCCTCAACAAGTCTGGTGTGTGTGTGTGTGAGAGAGAGATCAGCCAGGTCACCCTCATTCCTTACTCCTGGTCCTTTGTTTTCCATTTGTTCCATTAGACTAGAATGGCTTGCAAATACAGTATGCTGCTCCACCTATATATCAGCATTGTCTGTATTTTATTTTTATTATTTATTTAATTAACCCATATCCTGCTTTTCTCCCGGCATAAGATTCAAGGCAGTGTATTTTTAAAAGCACAATACAATTTTTAAAGGCCCATCCTGCCCTTCGGTTTTGACCTGTCTGGCATGGGAGACCCTACCAGTGGCTATTGTGCCACTGCCAGCATAGCTCAAAACATCATTAGGGTACACAAGTCTCTCTCCCACGACAAGGGGGGATCAATGGAGAGGCTCTCTAGTCTTATGGCTCTCTAACCTTATGGCATCCGTCCTAGGAGAAGGAAAACTCTAATCCCAAACCCAGGAAGATGGTGCTCGTCCAACCCTGTAAGGTCAACCATCTAAGAGAAGGAAACTCTAATCAAACCTACGCTACGTCCATGCTTGCAAGGCCAGCAGATGAACCTTTGGTTTCAAGGGTGAGGCCAGTTCTGTGCATGCTGTGCTCCACCAGACAAATCCATTGCACAGGCTCAAAGGACAAATCCAATTCCAAAAAAAAAGGCCCTGTAATGATAGGCAAAGGACGAAACGGCAGGTGTAAAGATGCACTGGAAGGTGCAGACCCAACCCTGCATGCAGGCGGTTCAGGACTTTGGTCGCTCGAGGCTGACCCGGGAGATGACAGTCTTGTTCGGCAGCATCCTGAACAACCAAGCAGCCTTTTTAAAGGAGAGCTCTGCTTACTCCATATGGAGAGGGGCCTAGAAAAGGTGGCCTAACGAAAGCTCATCCCCAACTACCTGGTTGGCTAGCTGCGGCCAACGGGAATCTTCTGATGCGGTCAAACCAAGACAAAGAAACAAAGGCGCACACCGGCCTCCAAAGGTGTAAATAAACTGACACTTGCATGCTGAAACATCAGAACCATGCGAGACTCTGAAGATAGTGGATGGCCTGAGCGTCGTTCTGCTCTAATAGCCCTTGAACTATCACGACTTAATATTGACATCGCTGCTCTTAGTGAAGTTTGTCTCCATGAGGAAGGCAGCCTTAAAGAACACGGCGTTGGCTACACACTTTACTGGTCTGGCAAACCCAAAACCGAAAAACATCTTTCAGGAGTAGGCTTCATGATTAAAAACTCCATTGCCTCCAAACTTGAAACCTTGCCAACAGGACACTCTGATCGCATTATTTCCTTACGCCTCCCACATGTTATTCTCTTTAGTATATATGCCCCAACTATGCAAGCCGACCCTGTAGAGAAAGAAAAATTCTACACAGACCTACGCCACCTCATACAAAAACTCCCTGTAGAAGATAAAATTATAATCCTTGCTGAATTCAATGCCAGAGTAGGAAAGAACTCCGAAGCCTGGAAAGGTGTCTTGGGCAAGCATGGTGTTGGAAATTGCAATGATAATGGACGCCTCTTGCTAGAGTTCTGTGCAGAACAACAGCTGACTAATACAAACACTATCTTTCAGCAGAAAGACAGCTTGAAGATAACCTGGACGCATCTCCAAGCCAAACATTGGCACCTCATTGACTATGTTCTAGTTCACCAGAGAAACATTTGCGATGTCCGCCATACTTGAGTGATGCCCAGTGCAGAATGCCAGACAGATCATCGCCTCATCAGATGTAAACTAAGGAGATTTTCAGACAGGCAAAAATCGCTCCTTGCCGCGCGAGCAGCCTCCCGAAACTGCTGCGCGGCAAGGGTCTTCTTCGGACGACGCTGTGCCTCTGGCGAAACCGTCCGTGTCACTTCCGTGAAGCTTGGGACGGCTCCGCGTCATATTTCAAGCACGGGCAGCCTCCGTGCTTGAAATATGACGCGGAGCCGTCCCAAGCTTCACGGAAGTGACACGGACGGTTTCGCCAGAGGCACAGCGTCGTCCGAAGAAGACCCTTGCCGCGCAGCAGTTTCGGGAGGCTGCTCGCGCGGCAAGGAGCGATTTTTGCCTGTCTGAAAATCTCCTAAATCTTCATCTTAAGTTCAAACCTAAGAGGGGTGGCATGTTAAAGAAGAGACTCCAAGTCAACAATCTTCAACAAGCTACCATGAGAGACAACTTCCAGGCAAACCTGCAAACAAAACTTGAAGACCATCCTATAGATCCTTCTCCTACAGTGCTTTGGCAACATATCAAAAAATGAAATGCATAAATATAGGATGGGAGAGACCTGGCTGAATGAGACTACGTGCGAAAGGGATCTAGGAGTCCTAGTAGACCACAAGTTGAACATGAGCCAACAGTGTGATGCGGCAGCTAAAAAGGCCAATGCAATTTTGGGCTGTATCAATAGAAGTATAGTGTCTAGATCAAGGGAAGTAATAGTGCCACTCTATTCTGCCTTGGTCAGACCTCACTTAGAATACTGTGTCCAGTTCTGGGCACCACAATTCAGAAAGGATATTGACAAATTGGAGCGTGTCCAGAGAAGGGCAACTAAAATGGTGAAAGGTCTGGAAACAATGCCTTATGAGGAGAGACTTAGGGAGCTGGGTATGTTTAGCCTGGAAAAAAGACGGTTTAGAGGCGATATGATAGCCCTGTTTAAGTATTTGAAGGGATGTCACGCTGAGGATGGAGCAGGCTTGTTTTCTGCTGCTCCAGAGACTGGAACACGGAGCAATGGGTGCAAGCTCCAGGAACAGAGATTCCACCTCAACATTAGGAGGAACTTTTTGACAGTAAGAGCTGTTCGGCAGTGGAACGCACTCCCTCGGAGCGTGGTGGGGTCTCCTTCCTTGGAGGTCTTTAAACAGAGGCTGGATGGCCATCTGTCGGGGATGCTTTGATTGTGATTTCCTGCGTGGCAGGGGGGTTGGACTGGATGGCCCTCGTGGTCTCTTCCAACTCTGCAATTCTATGATTCTATGATTCTAAAAACAGTATCCTCCAGTCTGCAGAAGAATCCCTCGGGTTCTCCCACAAGAAAAATCAAGACTGGTTTGATGAAAACAACCAAGAGATCCAGGAGCTGTTGGCAAAGAAGAGAACTGCTCACCAGGCATACCTCGCCCAGCCAACTTGCCATGTAAGAAAAGCAGCTTTCCGTCTCACATGTGGTAAACTTCAACAAAAACTCTGAGACATGCAGAACAAGTGGTGGATCAATATAGCAGAAAAGACACAATGCTGTGCAGATCTGGGGGATTCTAGAGGATTTTATGAAGCTCTTAAGGCAGTGTTTGGACCTACTTATCAGGTCCAAAGCTCCTTATACAGTACAGATGGTCAAACATTAATTACTGATAAAGCCTCCATCCTGAATCGATGGGCTGAACACTTTCAAAGTCTCTTTAGTGCCAACCGAGTAGTCCAAGGCTCAGCTATCCAACATATGATACAAAAACTGATGAAAAATGAATTGGACATAGCTCCCACTTTGGAAGAGACCCTTAAGGCCATACAGCAGTTGAAAAACAGCAAGGCAGGTGGGATTGATGGAATCCCACCTGAAGTTTGGAAACACGGAGGTCATGCACTACACGATAAATTCCATGAACTCCTTGTGAATTGCTGGGAAAAGGGGGAATAGCCATCAGACCTCCGAGATGCAGTCATCATCACCCTGTACAAGAAAAAAGGAGCAAAATCCGATTACTCAAACTATCGAGGCATAACACTGCTCTCTATTTCTGGAAAAATCTTTGCAAGGATGCTCCTGAACAGATTAGTTCCTGCTATTGCAAAAGAACTTCTTCCTGAAAGCCAATGTGGCTTCAGAGCCAATAGGAGTACTACAGATATGGTATTTGCCCTTAGACAACTGCAAGAGAAATGTAGAGAGCAGAACAAGGGTCTCTATGTAACATTTGTTGACCTCACTAAAGCCTGTGAGTAGGAAAGGTCTGTGGCAGATCCTGGAAAGACTAGGATGTCCCCCCAAATTCCTTAAAATCATTATCTTGCTACAGGAGAGCCAGTGCGGTCAAGTCAGATATGGCGATGCTCTTTTAGAGCCCTTTCTAATAACTAATGGAGTGAAGCAAGGTTGTGTTTTTGCACCAACTTTATTTATAATCTTCTTCAGCATGATGCTCCAAAGGGCTACGGCAGAGCTCGAAGAAGACGACGGCATCTATATACATTACCGTACTGATGGTAGCTTGTTTAACTTAAGCTGTCTGAGGGCTCACACTAAGACTCTAAACTATCTAGTCCGTGAGCTGCTCTTTGCTGATGATGCTGCCCTTGTTGCCCACACAGAAGCAGCTCTGCAGCGCCTAACATCCTGCTTCGCAACAGCTGCAGAGCTGTTTGGGCTAGAAGTCAACCTGAAGAAAACAGAAGTTCTTTACCAGCCTGCACCACAGGATGAACACCACCAACCCCACATTGCCGTCGGCAAATCTGTGCTCAAGTCCATTCAGCAGTTCATCTACCTGGGAAGCATCATCTCCTTAGATGCCAAGATTGACAAAGAGATCGATCACAGATTAGCAAAGGCACATAGCGCATTTGGAAGACGTTACAAAAGAGTGTGGAGTAATAAACACCTGAGGCGAAACACAAAAATCAGTGTGTATAGAGCCATTGTACTGTCTATTCTCCTTTATGAGTCTGAAACATGGGTCACCTATCGCCACCACTTACGACTCCTTGAACACTTCCATCAGCGCTGTTTATGCACAATCCTAAAAGTACACTGGACTGACTATGTGATGAATGTTGCTGTCGTTGAGCAATCAGGGATCACCAGCATTGAGGCCATGATATTGAGAACACAGCTGCGCTGGGCAGGGCACGTTTCTAGGATGGAGGACCATTGCCTCCCAAAAACAGTACTCTACGGTGAACTTGCCACGGGTCAGCGTAAGAGGGGCGCTCCAAAAAAGGGATACAAGGACTCCCTGAAACAACATCTCAGGCTCGGCCAAATTGATCACCAACAATGGTCCGCCCTGGTCTCACATCGGGAGGCATGGAGACGCACTATCCACAATGCTGCAGCCGTATTTGAGAACTCACGCCAAACAAGTCTTGAAGAGAAACAACAATGCAGAAAGAATCACAACCCAAAAACATCACCCAAGGAGCCCTTCTGATGTGCTTTCTGCAACCCGACTTGTTTATCTCGGATTGGCCTTTTAAGTCATCAACGCGCTTGCAGAAAATGCAGGATGAGTCCTTCCTGAATCTTCATTTGTGAAGAAAAGCCAGAGAGAGAGACAATTTTTAAAAACAAACATACCAGTTAGTACAAAAGTTAAAACAATTGAACCGAACTTCTGTTTAAAAACATAGCTAAAAAATCAGAACATCAGAAAGTCATTTAAAACATAACAAACCATAAACTCTGTTTCTTTCTCTGTGTGTGTATATGTGTATGTGCCTTCAGGTCACCTGTCGACTTATGATGACCCCATTGAATTTCATAGGGTTTTCTTAGGCAAGGAATACTCAGAGGTGGTTTTGCCAGTTCCTTCCCCTGAAATATAACCTGTAGCACGTGCTGTTCATTGGTGGTCTCCTATCCAATACTAACCAGAACTGACCCTGTGTAGCTTCCAAGATTAGACAGGATCTAGTGTCTATACCCCCAACCCCATTAATAGCTCTGTCTGCTGCAACATACTACTGTAAAAACCAAATGCCTCCTTAAATAAAAAGGTCTTTACTTGTCAGGGAAAGACATAAGGGAGGGAGCCAACTGGACCTCCTGGGGAAGGGAGTTGCACAACTTGAGAGATGCTACCGAGAAGGCGCTCTCCTGTATCCTAACCAAACATGCTTGTGATAGCAATAGGCACTGAATGTGTAGAACCATGGCCCAATGCTAAGGCACCTGTTTTGCATGCAGATACAGTTCCCCATTCAGTCTTTGACAGCTCTAGTTAAAAGAAAGAGACAGATTGAAGTCCAAAAGTTCTAGAGCGGCAAAACTTGAGAACCACTGCTTTGGCCCAGGTCAGACTATGTGCTCATTTCCCCTCAGTATTGCTTGCTCAGACTAGCAGGAAGCTTTCCCTTTTGGCTTAAGCTGAGAAAGGTCTTCCCCTTCCCTTCCTTCACTTTCCTTTTCACTAGTGATGGGAGACCCCCTTCTTCGCTTGAAATCCTGGGAAACTTTCCTGCCAGTCAGAATCAGTGATATTGGGGTAAATGGATAAATTGTTTAACTTGGGGCTCAGCTAGACAGGAGAAATAATTGCAGTAATGTTCATTTGTGCCCATGACAAATTTGCAAGATCACTGGCATGGAAATTTGGCCGAGTTTGGAGCTTACATGGAGCATGGCCATGAGTGGGTTGCCTCCCGCTCATCTCCCTTCATTCTCCCTCACCTTTTCTAAAAATAATGATAATAATAACATATGTAGAAGAGCTATTTTCTGCTTTAAAAAAACTTTTTGTTTTTGCACTGATGCTTGAATGATCGTGCCCAGGATTGTTCAGCTGGCAAAAACAACAACAATGGCAGCTCTGGCCGCTTCCTCCCTTGCAAATCCACCCCCGCCGAAGTCCGACCAATCAGATTTCAGCTCTTCTACGTGCCCCTTTTCAAATTGGTTGTTCAGACGGTCTGTTATGCACATTTTTGCACAAATTTTAAACAAGATTGGGAGGAACAGTGAAAGCTGTAATCGTGAACTACTTGGAATTTTCAGCTCCCCTGCTTCTGAATATGGCAAATCCTGGCAGGATCTCATCTAAACAAAAGGCATTTTGCCCGTATTCTTTCTGGATTTTTTATGTTGTCTAAACAACCCCTTGGTCTCAAGCAGTGGTTTTCAACCTTTGGCTCTAGAGATGTTTTGGAGCCAGTCAGGCCCCAGTCAGGATGGCCAATGGTCAGGGATTCTGGGAGGTGAAGTCCAAAACATCTGGAGCTCCAAAGGTTAAAAAACAAATGGTCTAAGGACACTTCCTATGTCCTTATTTTTGAGTCTGCAGAGCTCTCTACTTCTAGCCTTCAGCTGAAAATATATATCTGGCTGAGGAGATAAAGGATTTTGCACTGAGGAAAGAATATGTTTAAGGGAATGCTGGGGCCTTGCTTAAAGGAAACATTTAGCCAAGTTTTTAATCTGACATTCCTACATCATAAAGCAAAGGCTACAAAACGTGAAACAAAATGAAACAAAACATGCTTATATTTGGTACATGAACAGATGCTTCAAAGTTTCCACGCATGTTTTCACACTTCCTCTATTTGGGGAAGTGTTGGAGCAACACTTTGTAACTTGACATGTTTGTATTAGCACCCTCAATGACAAAAGTAATCTTGTGGCACCTTGAAGGCTAACCAATTTACTCAGCGTAAGCTCACAAGAACTCTAGACCATTTCTTCAGATGGACACAGACCTTGGGTGCAAAAGCGTTAACTGCAATAACAGTCTCAACTCAGCAACAATAACTGCAAAACCAGTCAGATCATGACCAGGTAATTGCAACAGCAGGTCTGTGGAAGACATGTCCCCTGATCCTATGCATTCACTCAAAAGTAAATCCTATGAATTCATAGAATCATAGAATTGCAGAGTTGGAAGAGACCACGAGGGCCATCCAGTCCAACCCCCTGCCATGCAGGAAATCACGATCAAAGCATCCCCAACAGATGGCCATCCAGCCTCTGTTTAAAGACCTCCAAGGAAGGAGACCCCACCACGCTCCGAGGGAGTGCGTTCCACTGCCAAACAGCTCTTACTGTCTCCAGGCTTATTTCCCAGTAAGCGTTTCGAATCAATTATGTAGCTGCAAGCTGCTCGAAGTATCCCTGGATTTTCTTGTTCTGAGTGTGACATTCTTCCAGCTGTCTACCTCCTGTGTCTGTGGAGTGACCCTCTCCTCCCCAGCCAGTTCCTCTGTGCGGTCCCTGCCCAAGACTGTTTGTTCTGTTCTGTCCAGGAAAACCTCTTGCTCCCAAATCTGTTGAAGTGTAGCTACCCGTGTCTCCAGCTGCTGGACTTTCTCCTCCAAGAGGGCTACCAATTTGCACTTGGTGCATGTGAAGTTCCCCACGTCTGTAGCCAAGAAGACAAACATCGCAAAAGTATTGCAGGTGACCGCCACAGTCCCCTCAGTGTCCATGGTGAGAGTTTTTAGGTAATCTAAGAACTCTTAGTTAATGCTGAAAACTCTATGCTGTACTTTTAAGTATGCTTTTTTTGGGGGGGGGGGCTTGGCAACTGAAACTCGCACGCCGTTAAAAAACATTCAAACTCACAGAAGCTCCACCCACTGCAACAAGTAGCCTCTCCCAGGAGTTTAAAACAATTCAAACTCACAGAAGCTCCACCCACTGCAACAAGCAGCCTCTTCCAGGAGTTTAAAAAAATTCAAACTCACATAAACTCCAGGCTTATTTCCCAGTAAGTGTTTACACTGGGGGTGAGAATCATATGGCCTTCCAGCTGTTCTTGAACTGCATCTCCCAGCATCCACCAGCATTGGCTGTGCTGGCTAGGATGGCTGACAGCTGCATTCCAACATCTGGAAGGTCGTGTGATTCCCACCTCTACTTTGAAGTTGCTTTCCCCAAGCTGGTGTCCTCCAGATGTGTCAGACTATAGCTTACATCTGTCCTAACCAGTCAGTGTGGCTGGGAAAGATGGGAGCTATAGTCCAATACATATATCAGAGCCATGAGATGGGGAAAGCTTTTGTATTGGACTGAAGCGCTACTCATCCCCTTCGCTATTTATTTGTATTTCCTTCCTCCATGCAGGAACAAACAATCAAAGCATTCCCAACAGATGGCCATCCAGCCTCTGCTTTAAAACCTCCAAAGAAGGAGACTCCACCACACTCCGTGGCAGTGTATTCCACTTCTAAACAGCTCTTACTGTCCGGAAGTTCTTCCTAATGTTTTGGTGGAATCTCTTTTCCTGTAGTTTGAACCCATTGCTCCGTGTCCTAGTCTCTGAAGCAGCAGAAAACAGGCTTGCTCCATCCTCAGAATGATATCTCTTCAAATATTTAAACATGGCAATCATGTCCCCCTTAACCTTCTCTCTCCAGACTAAACTTACCCAGCTCCCTAAGCCGCTCCCCATTAGGCATAGCTTCCAGACCTCCCACCATTTTGGTTGCCTTCCTTTGAACACATTTCAGCTTGTAAATATGGATTAAGAATGCAGCCATAAATGGCCAAGATGGTCAACCACCAGCTGAGGCAGAAGTAGGCCAGCTGAAACTGTGTTGAATGTCTATCTCTCCTGGGGGCCGTTTACACGATGAAAATGTCCTGGGAAGAATTTGTGTCTGTCCCTGGCAGTTTACACGTACATCGGGTCGGGTATGTGATTTTCGGAAGGGGGCCCACCTTTTATCCCTCAACCTGCGGGACTTCCAGTCCTGCAGGTTGTGCCGGTTTTTAAAAAAGTCACTGGAGGATTCGGAAAATCGGAAATGTAAACAGCGTGGGACAAAAAGTCTCGGTACTGGGATGACCGGAAATGGTGACTGGGGGCGGGCTTAGAGCTCTGAGACCAGAAAAGGAGGGGTCAGTCGCCCGTTCAACAGATCCAGCCTCACCAGCTGAAAACAAAGGCATCCCTTCCAGCTGCATGAAGGTTGATGTGTGTGTGTGCGCGCACGCGAATGTACTCAATCACCTTTTTAAATGGATTTCTACACTGCATGCTACAGAGAGATCGTGGTGGGCAGATCCTCCCTGGTTCTGAACAGAGAGATCGTGGTGGGCAGATCCTCCCTGGTTCTGAACAGAGAGATCGTGGTGGACGGGCACAGTAAAATATTCCAGCCTCTGAGCGAATGAACATCTCTTAACTACCCCCTCTCTGTGTCTGTGTGTTTCAAAACAGCCTGTTTGTAGCTGGTTTGAAGCATGAACTCTGCAGCTAATCTGTGTTGTAAGGGTTAACATTTTACAGAGGCAAGGGGAATACGATGCCTCCCCTCCCCTCCCCCTCATTCGCTTGATTTCAAATGGAAAGCACTCTTTCGTTCCTGCGTCTGAGCAAAAGATCTCAGTCTGGATCTTTAAAAATGCTTTCTGCCTCTTCTGAAGGGGTTAAAATGTTCAAGAAGCAAGGGGGAATAACAAACCTCTGCCCCCCTCTCTCCCCCACCACCCCAGCCAGCCAATAGCATCGCTCGTGGCACGGAACTCTAAGGGAAGTGCGTCACCCGAGGTTGTGAAAACACGAGTAATCGCATCTTTGATTGACAGCCAAAAAAAAAAAAAATTAAAACCTAAACAAAAACGGAACTATGGACGTGTAAATATCAGTCACGGGACCACACGGGATATCCATATCAGAGACATAAATCGTATAAACAGCGAGGGACAGATACGTTATCACTTTGTCCCAGTAGGCAACGCGACAATTTCTGTCGTGTGACTGGCACCCTGGTCTAGAGATGTTAGAAATCACTTTGGCCTCTCCTAGTCTAACTTTGTGCCAGCACAACAGCTGTGTCTGCCACCAGGAGGTTTGGATGAACTATAACTTTGGTCTTTCCTTGCTCTGCCTTTTCTCCACCCCCTGTTGGCTCTTCTGCCAGATGATCTCAGGCAGCAGAGCGGTTATACTGGCAGGTCCTTCTGCTAGTCAGTATGTGAGATCAGCTAACTGAGGGAGGTTATGCAGGCAGAGGGCCAGTTCATCTGGGTACCAGAGGCTTCTGCCTGTTCCTAACACCTTACAGCCAGAGTTAGGACTGCACTGCCTGATGATCATTTTGAGAAGGGAGATGAAGGAAGTGAGAGAGCTGACATTTCTATTTTTGGGAGGAATGAGGGGTTATGAATCCAGCAATTAAAAAAATAAATAAATGTACATATTCAGAGGGGAAGCTCCAGACACACAGAGCCATGAAGGAAAAAAGCCAAAGCAAGAGTTCTGTGTGAATGACAGTAAAAGCTTGCACACTGCCTTATCAACTCTGTGAACTGAGTAATAGGATAGAAAAGACAGAGGTAGCCACGTTGGTTGTAAAACAAAATCCAAAATCCATATCAGGGTACTATCCTTTTAAAGATAATCATAAAGGAGCATAAAAGTGGGTGCAAACTGTTGAGATCACAAGACCTCTTCATCAGGCAAGGAAGGAGCAGGAGGGAGAAAGAGCAAAGGTGGATGGATGGAAGGTTGACTTGATCAAAATCCTTCTCTCCCCTGCTGACTGGAGAGGGAACAGTCAGCAGGTATTCAAAAGTTGCTCTAACAAGTGTTCAGTGGCTTCCATGTCAGTGGGATGGTGAATCCATGCTAGGTGCCATGCCT
Source organism: Gambelia wislizenii (assembly GCA_030847615.1). Taxonomy (NCBI): domain Eukaryota; kingdom Metazoa; phylum Chordata; class Lepidosauria; order Squamata; family Crotaphytidae; genus Gambelia; species Gambelia wislizenii. The sequence goes on from JAUMIR010000012.1 coordinate 7,002,442, forward strand.
TACTCAGAGGAGGCCTCCTCAGATGAAGACGGAGAAGAGGAGTGCCAGGATGACTACCTTATCTTAAGCCAGAGAAGGATGCCAGCCCTTTCATGACAGATGCAGAGCCTAGTCCATCCCAGACAGCACCTGCAGACTTCGACGAGGAGACAGAGGTTCTGTACCCTGTTGTGCATGGACAATCAGAATGCAGGGAACAGAAATGCCAGAGACACTTCTCTCCACCTTAACTAAACTATGCCAAGGTAATGAGACCAGCTGGGCTAATATGCTGCAGCCTATAAATTAGCTCAGCTGAGGCCATTCTGGTGCTGCTGACAACAGATCCAGCGCCTCCTGGTAACCTTATTTTACTGTATATCCCACCTTTGTGTATCTCCGATCTTTGGCTTGCATCTAGACTAATCTAGACATTTGGCTTGCATCTGGAGTAATCTCTCCAGCAGCTGCCTTCTCAGTTTTGGACTCAGCTCAGGACTGTTTGCTTCATTTGACTTCTGACTGTCTGGATTATGCTTCTGCTTCTAAGGACACTGGTATCACCTTGGAACTGCCCTGGCTTTTCCTTGGTCAACCTCTGTGGACTGGAGGTATAGGCACCTGGGTACTTGCCTGATTTAAAACAGGATGGCAGGTTTTAGTTCTAACTTTAAAGAAGCTATCCAATGTGCTTTAAAGAAGCTATCCTATGCCTCAAATAAATTCAGCACCTTGGTTTAAAATTCAGACTAAACCCCAGAGTGGACTGAGCATGTCACTGACTTGGAGGTTACCAGCTGCCACTGGTCCTGCAGTTAGGTTGCAGCTGGGATAGAATCATAGAATTGTAGAGTTGGAAGAGACCACGAGGGCCATCCAGTCCAACCCCCTGCCACGCAGGAAATCTTGATCAAAGAATCCCCGACAGATGGCAATCCAGCCTCTGTTTAAAGTCCTCCAAGGAAGGAGACCCCACCACACTCCGAGGGAGTGCGTTCCACTGCTGAACAGCTCTTACTGTCAAAAAGTTTCTCCTAATGTTGAGGTGGAATCTCTGTTCCTGGAGCTTGCATCCATTGCTCCGTGTTCCAGTTTCTGGAGCAGCAGAAAACAAGCCCACTCCATCCTCAGCGTGACATCCCTTCAAATACTTAAACAGGGCTATCATATCGCCTCTTAACTGTCTTTTTTCTAGGCTAAACATACCCAGCTCCCTAAGTCTCTCCTCATAAGGCATTGTTTCCAGACCTTTCACCATTTTAGTTGCCCTTCTCTGGACATACTCCAATTTGTCAATATCCTTTTTGAATTGTGGTGCCCAGAACTGGACACAGTATTCTAGGTGAGGTCTGACCAAGGCAGAATAGAGCGGCACTATTACTTCCCTTGATCTAGATACTATACTTCTATTGATACAGCCCCAAATCGCATTGGCCTTTTTAGCTGCCGCATCACACTGTTGACTCATGTTCAATTTGTGGTCTACTAGGACTCCCAGATCCCTTTCGCACGTAGTCTCGTTCAGCCAGGTCTCTCCCATCCTATATCTATGCATTTCATTTTTCTGCCCTAAGTGCAGTACTTTACATTTCTCCGTATTGAATTTCATTTTGTTAGCTTTGGCCCAGCTCTCCAGTCTCTCCAGGTCATTCTGAATTTTGATCCTGTCCTCTAGGGTATTAGCTACTCCTCCTAATTTGGTGTCATCTGCAAATTTGATAAGTATGCCCCTAATTCCCTTATCCAAGTCATTGATAAAGATGTTGAATAGCACTGGGCCCAGGACAGAACCCTGTGGCACCCCACTGGTCACATCTTTCCAAGAGGAAGAGGAGCCACTGCTGAGCACCCTTTGGGTTCGGCCAGTCAACCAATTACAAATCCATTGAACAGTTAACTTGTCTAGACCACATTTTACAAGCTTGTTTGCAAGAATGTCATGGGGAACCTTGTCAAAGGCCTTACTGAAATCAAGGTATGCGATATCCACAGTGTTCCCTTCATCTACCAAGCTGGCAACTTTATCAAAAAAAGAGATCAGATTAGTCTGGCATGACTTGTTTCTCTGAAAGCCATGTTGACTTTTTTGTGATTGTCTAGGCTTTCTGGAAAAAAAGGATCAAAAGATGTTTGGTCCTCCATTCTTGGGAATATAAAATCCAGCTGCAAACTCGGGTCTGTCTCCATCCCGTGCAAATTCCCAGTAAATTGTTTAGCTTTAAAGTTGTCATTGTTTTTATTGACCTAGTGGCAGTAGATCTAATATTATGTGCTGGATCTGATATCCATTTTGCCATTCAGACCTTGTGAGGGTTGCGTTCTGGACTTCAGTGTACCAGATAACCATGTTCTTAATTCAAAACTTTTGTTACCCAAAGTGGGAAAAGTGCTCCTAATCCCGTTAATCATTTTCAGCCTATTTACTTAGAAATGTTACTTTTTCTCCCCTGCTTTCCTCTGGCCAAAGAGCACAGGCCTGCTTTATGTAAATGGAGAACAAATTCTGAGTGTGGGACTTTAGGGACAAAGACCCCAAAGCATCTGTCAAAACAATACAGTTTTCCTTTACCAGTGCTTGTCCTTCATTGGAAACGACCATTTGCAAAGCCTGTTCTCCATAATCTTCAAACAATGCTATGTATATTTAACCTTTGCAACAAAAGCCCATCAAATATTTTGGGCCGTAAGCCTTGAGCTACTTTACACTGGAGTAGGGCCAGTGTGGCTGGCAGGATGCTTTTCAAAGCAATCGCCTGGAGGCTTTGAGCTTCTGGATTGACATTTTTGATAACCTTCTGGTGATGGTTGATATGCCCCCACCCTCTCAAGTGGCTGTGCAGATGTATTGTGCCAGAAATGGTAAAGTCTAGAAGAATGGATATTTTGCAACAAACACCCCTTGACCTAACAATCTTTTCCTGTGTTCTTTTAGTGCAGGGATGGGCAAAGTGCAGCAAGTGGCCAGCAAAGTAACTACGGTGATGGAGTTCCATCCCCAGTTTCTGAGATGCTGGAGATAAGGACCCTGGGAAATGACATCAGCAGTGCTTTCCTGGCCATGGGGTAACTTGAGGATTAACAACTGGAAAGACTGCCCCCCCACAGGGTCCTTCCACAACAAAACAAGGGTGATGACTGCATACTCTCCAATATTTCGTAGATAAAAAACAGGCCACAGGTAGCCAAGCAACACCAGATTGTGGTCACGTTATTATTGAGGAAGGACGTTCAAGCTAGGAAAGGGGCAGCTGTTTGCTTTCCCCTGAATCTGCAGGGAAGGGCAAGATCTGCCTCCTCCTGACTTTTCCCCCCCTACACTTGCTGAGTTGAGTGAAAACTACTTTTGCCCTCTGAACTCAGGGCTTGCCTATATGAGCGGAGAAGGGGAGGATTGCTCCACAGTAATGGCAATTTGCAGGAGCTGCAATTTGTCTTAATGGTTTTTTTGCAGGCATAAGCTTCACATGCCTGAAGATCAAGATGGTGGCCGCAAGTGAATTACTCATGTTTTTACTTACCTCAATTTGCTGCCACTAGAGTGTGCAATAGAGAGGTATTTCGTCTTTAGCAAAAATAAAAAAATTACACCCTGTTTCATTGCCTTAGCGCTCACTCGATAAGGCAAAAATCCAACATGGTAGCTGCAGATGCTTGCCTTGTTAGCAAGCCCCCCCCCCACTTGCCTGGCCAATCAGCTTTGTGCTTCTGCTCATATGGGAAAGCGAATAAATTCACATAGCTCACCCCAATGAGCAGGAATGTGCATCCCCCTTGCTGTTTTTTTTAAAAAACTCTGGGAAATGCCACAAAAGCTTTTCCTTCAGAGTTTTGGTGCTTTGGGCCCTCCTCCTTCTGAGTTGGGTGAAACGATATGGGGTGCCTTAACACAGCTCATATTCTCCTCACATTCCGTGAGGAGTATTTTCGCTGTTTAGACAACTTCTCAATTTGCAGTGGAAGAAGGAGATAGAAACTGGGCTATTTTAAAAACAGCTGAAAAAGGGGGATGGTGGGGGATTAATCAGAATGGTCCCTCCCAAACTGGGATATTTGAAAAGCATGTGTTCATGGAGTGCTTTTGTGTGTGTTTGCTCAGTGTCTTTCTCCACCCTCATTCTGCTCCAAAACCAGTTCAAAACTCTGCTCTTTCACTGGTTTTGGCTCTGGCTGAATCCCATTGTTCTCCCTCCGACTTATTTTTACTGTCTGATCCATGAAAAAAGAATATCAAAAGGTCCGGAAACTTGCAACTCTTTTAAACAATCAGTTGGGGCAACAGGAGTTATTGTTTTCCCTGCAGAGCCAGATAAAGGTTTATTATAAGCCCTCTTAAGAAAGGGGGCAGGTTAGGGCAATGGATATTCTAAAACGTTGTCCTTGTTTTTATTTTTAAATGGCAATGCAAAGCAGAGGGAAAAGGCCATCTGAAGCAGAGAGAAAGGGCTTTTTACAACTCATTGGCTTCGTGCCACAGGTACCAATGATGCACCCCCAAGGGCAAACCATTATAACTCCAAAAGCCACGGAACAAATTGAAAACAGAAAGGCTAGTCTCCCAAAAATGTTCACCCCCATTAAAGCTATTGACCCAAACAAGGAGGAGGGGGGGGGAAATAACAGTCCGGAGCAGGGAGGCTGTTCAAAGAGGCAATTCAGTCTAGGCATACACCTGCAAGCATCCCATCAGCAGACCTGAAAATAAACTACCCAGTTTTAAAGGAAAGAAAAAGAAAAAGCAGTGGAGAAAAGGCACTTTAACAAACTCTAACCAAGCCCAACAGAAGTCAATGCGTAATGGCCTAGTAAGTAATGAAACAGGATGAGGCTGGGAGCGATACAACTTGTTTACATGGTCAGAGGATATAGTGCTCTCTTGTCCATCAGTTATCCTGATGGAAGGCTTCATTAAGGGCCTTGACACAGAGGGAAGTAGGACAAGGGGCCTGGAGGCATCTCGTACATAAAAAAAAAGCCAGAAATGGAACGGGAAAGGAAGACATTGGATTGATACAATGTCTGAAAGTACTCCTCTGGTCCTAGGTATGCATCCAACGAGAGACCCTGGAGGACAGCTGAACGGAACTTTCTCCAACCTGAATCCCTCTAGTTGGCTTGGGCCTAAGCTGGCTGGGAGGTGAGAAGATTTGAAGTTGAGCACCTCAGACTGGGGGAGACTGGTTTAAAGTTTTGTCCCGAGAAAACCCGTCTCACAATGCTAAATTTTCGGCTCCTTGGGGCAGGGAGTTGTCTTCCCATTGATTGAAAAGCATGATGAACATGGATTGGATGTTTACTCCTGAATCTTATTGTTTAATCCCAGTTAGAACAGATCCATTGAACCAACTGCTGAATGGTGTAACAATACAGGTACGGTCCATTGGTTCAAGTAGTCTTTTTAGATGGGATTAACCAATAGGATGCAGGCTACAGTATTACATTCTGGCTAACATTCCATCAGAGACAAGCACACCTGTTAGTACTGTATATCCCTTTTGGACAGGAGACAGAGGACTGTTCCCTTGCCCGTGTGCTCCATCCCCAAACCTTCCTGGCCCAAGTAGCTGCTAAGCTTTGAGAGGGACTGCTGCTGTTCCTTCTTATGGAGGGAAAGGGATGATGAACAGGATCCTAAAGAAGGAGAGCAAGTAGGCATGGAAACTCCCCATCATCAGCTGGACATCTGGCATATAAATTATTATGGACTTCCATGCTATGACGAGATGTTCGGTACTGCCATTTAAATTATAGCATTTAGCTCAAACATTGTGTCTCTACACAATTTATAGAGCATACAGATCCTTTTTCAAAATGATGCATTCCTCCCCTCTTGGTGTACCCTAGCATACCTTGGCTCAGTCATAAATAAAAATGGAGACTGTAGTCACAAAATGAGAAGAAGACTAGGACTTGGGAGAAAAGCTATGAAAGAAGTAGAAAAGATGCTCAAGTGTAAAGATATATTGTTGAAGTCAGGACTATCTGTGCCATAGTATTGTTGCTTTCTATGTATGGTTGTGAAAGCTGGACAGTGAAGAAATCTGAGAGGAAGAGAATCAACTCATTTGAAATGTAGTGCTGGAATTCTACGGCTACCATGAACTGCCAAAATGACCAATAAATAAGTCCTAGAGCAAATCAACCCCAAATGTTCTCTAGAAGCTAGAATGCTCAAACTAAGGCTCTTGTACTTTGGACAGATCATAAGAAGACATGACTCATTAGAATCATAGAATCATAGAATTGCAGAGTTGGAAGAGACCACGAGGGCTATCCAGTCCAACCCCCTGCCATGCAGGAAATCACGATCAAAGCATCCCCAACAGATGGCCATCCAGCCTCTGTTTAAAGACCACCAAGGAAGGAGACCCCACCACGCTCCGAGGGAGTGCGTTCCACTGCCGAACAGCTCTTACTGTCAAAAAGTTCCTCCTAATGTTGAGGTGGAATGTTTGGTAAGATGGAAGGCAATAGGAAAAGAGGAAGACCGCATTACAGGTAGATAGAATGAATAAAGAAATCCACAGGACTGAGTTTGAGGAGGGAGGACCATCGCCTCCCCAAAATAGTACTCTACAGTGAACTCGCCACGGGTCAGCATAAGAGGGGCACACCAAAAAAAGCGATACAAGGACTCCCTGAAACAACATCTCAGGCTCGGCCAAATTGATCACCAACAATGATCTGCCCTGGCCTCACATCGGGAGGCATGGAGACGCACTATCCACAATGCTGCAGACTTATTTGAGAACTCACGCCAAACAAGTCTTGAAGAGAAACGACAATGCAGAAAGAATCACAACCCGGAAACATCACCTAAGGAGACCTTCTGCTGTGCTTTCTGCAACTGGACTTGTTTATCTTGGATTGGCCTTTTTCTTTTTAGTCATCAGCGCACTTGCAGAAAGCGCGGGATGAGTCCTTCCTGAATCTTTGTTTGCGAATAAAAGCCAGAAAGTTTGGTAAGGTGGCCCTCTCTCTGGTAAGATAGAAGGTAATAGGAAAAGAGGAAGACTGCATTACAGGTAGATAGAATGAATAAAAAAATCCACAGGACTGAGTTTGCAAGACCTTAGCAGGTCAGGCTCTTGGTGGTCCCTTATTTATAAGGTCACCATATGCAGAAGCAGATGTGGCAGCAAATAATAACCTCAACAGAGATAAAGAGAAAGAAGGTATAGCAGGCTGGGGTGACTTGGGCAGCCTTCATTCATAGGGTCATCATTAACTGAAGTCAACTTGATGGAAATTAACCATAACAAGGCACACCCAAACACAAATGTACCACCTGTCTTTTATCACAGTGTAAGGAACAGAGCTCAAGCACAATCATAGACTGGGAGCAGCAACAGTGAGTGTAGGTGGAATTATTACTACACGGTAAAGGGTGACAGTACTGTAGGAAGGAAACAAGAATGTGTGGGAGGCTAGAAGAAAGAAATGAAGAAAGATGGTGAACGAGTAACATAATAAAAAGAGTATTTATAGAGCAAAAGCTGTGTCGCATATCCTTTCCCGATTAACACTGGAGTGGTGATGGGGGAGAAGAGGTAGCACATGTTTTTGTGACTGTGAAGATCACATGTGCATTGGCCGGTGCAACTTCATCCCGCCAGTTTAAACTGGGATTATTTATTGATACATTGCATTTATATACCACTTTTCTCCCAGAGTGGGACCCAATGTGGCCCACAAAAAGAAACAACTAAAACCTAGCAGTAAATGTTTAAAATGACATTAAAATCATCACATTAAAACAGGACAAAGTTATTAAAAGGCATGCAAAAGTTTAAAATAATGCACCCTAGCCCGCAACAAGCCACCCTGTGGCCTTCCAGGTGTTTTGGACTCCAACTCCCAGAAGCCTGAGCCAGCTGGTCCAATGGTCAGGAATTCTGGGAGCTGTAGTCCCAAACACCTGGAGGGCCATAGAATGGACACCACTGGTTTAGAGCCTCTACATGTTTTCATTGGGCTCTGGGGCTAATTGTACTTTAGTGTAACCACAGAGAGGTATGGTGTGTGTGTGTGCATGCGTGTGTGTATGCGTGTATATGTACATATGTGTATGCCCCTTGAAGTCACCTGTCAACTTATGGAGATCCCATGAATTCCATAGGGTTTTCTTAGGTAAATAGAGCTGACCCTACTTAACTTTCAAGATTAGACAAGATCTAGTGTGCTTAGGATATTTAGGCCTGAGAAGTATGAACAGAATATTAAATCTTGGCACACACCTGGCTTACTCACCAGATTTTAGAAGAGGAGGCAAAGTCCAGCCCTTGGGCCTCAACTGACCCTCAAAGCTGTTTTATGTCCCCCCCCCCCTCGCCAGACTCCCAGGATCTCTTTTTTTGTTCTAAGAAAGGGGGAGCCAGCATGGTGGAGTGGTTTGAGCATTGGACTAGGACTCTGGCCCCAGGGTGGATCCACACCATACAAATAATCCAGTTTGAAACTGGACTATTTGCCATGGTGCCTTCCTGTGGAATCCTGGGATTTGTAGTTTTGTGAGGCACCAGCGCTCACTTTGGCAGAGGAGGCTAAAGACCTTGTAAAACTACAAATCCCAGAGTTCCATAGGAAGGCATTATAGCAAATAATCCAGTTTCAAACTGGATTATTTGTGTGGTGTGAATTAGGCCTGGGAGACCAGTGTTTAAATCCCTGCTCAGCCATGGAAGCCAATTGGATGACCGCGGGCAAGTCCCACTCTCTCAGCCTCAGAGGGTGCCAATGACAAAGCTTCAGAAGAAATGTTGACAAGATGACTCTAGGAGAGGATGGCGATTAAGTTGGACCTGACTTGAAGGCACACAAACCACAACAACACAAAAATGGTTTGCAAACATCTCCTCCTGGGACTCTTTAGTGTAGCAATTTTTAAACACCAGAAGTAGACTTCTAGAGACTTTTAATATTTTTAAGGGGGGGGGGACTATCCACTAAACTGTGGAACCAACACAGTTGCCGAGCCAATGCAGAAGTTGGTTTCCTATCTGAAAACTGGATGAAAATCTTGGAGATCATCTTGGGAGTAAAAGGAGATTTTAGTGAGAAGAGAGCGGGGTGGGGAGAATTCAGGGTTATACTTCCAATCAGAGTCCAAAAAGGGGTGGGTGGGGAGTCTAGCTTAGGGACATTTGGCCCCACACCTTTATATATATGTGTGTGTATTTATGAAACAACATTGTGTGTGTATATATATATATATATATGTAAACATTTGGCCCCACACCTATATATATATTTATATATATATACACACATATTTATAAAACAACATTGTGTGTGTGTGTGTATATATATATATATATATATATATAATAAACATTTGGCCCCACACCTCTCTCTCTCTCTCTCTCTATATATATATATATATAATATGTATATGTGTGTATATAATTGTTTATATAACAACATTGTGTAAATATATATATATATATATATATATATATATATCAACATTTGGTCCCATACCTTTATATATATATATATATATATATATATGTATGTGTGTGTGTGTGTGTGTATAAAAAACAACATTTGGCCCCCCCACCATATATATATATGTATAAAAAAAAATTGGCTCCACACCTTTATAATATATATGTACAAAAAACCACATTTGCCACATATGAGGCAAAGCACCAAAATCAGTGTGTATAGAGCCATTGTACTGTCTATCCTCCTTTATGGATCTGAAACATGGGTCACCTATCACCACCAACTACGACTCCTCGAGCGCTTTCATCAGCACTGTCTACGCACAATCCTAAATATACACTGGACTGACTATGTGACGAATGTTGCTGTCCTTGAGCAAGCAGGGATCACCAGCATTGAGGCCATGATACTGAGAACACAGCTGCACTGGGCAGGGCATGTTTCTAGGATGGAGGACCATCGACTCCCAAAAATAGTACTTTACGGTGAACTCGCCATGGGTCAGCGTAAGAGGGGCACTCCAAAAAGCGATACAAGGACTCCCTGAAACAACATCTCAGGCTCAGCCAAATTGATCACCAACCATGGTCCGCCCTGGCCTCACATCGGGAGACATGGAGACGCACTATCCACAATGCTGCAGCCTTATTTGAGAACTCACGCCGAACAAGTCTTGAAGAGAAACGACAACGCAGAAAGAATCACAACCCGGAAACATCACCCAAGGAGACCTTCTGATGTGCTTTCTGCAACCGGACTTGTCTGTCTCAGATTGGCCTTTTCAGTCATCAGCACGCTTGCAGAAAACGCGGGATGAGTCCTTCCTGAATCTTCGTTTGCGAAGAAAAGCCAGAGATGGTCCACCCTGGCCTCACGTTGGGAGGCATGGAGATACATTATCCACAATGCTGCAGCATTATTTGAGAAGTCACGCCAAACAAGTCTTGAAGAGAAATGACAATGCAGAAAGAATCACAATCTGGAACCATCACCCAAGGAGACCTTCTGCTGTGCTTTCTGCAACCGGACTTGTTTATCTCGGATTGGCCTTTTTAGTCATCAACGCGCTTGCAGAAAGCGCGGGATGAGTCCTTCCTGAATCTTCGTTTGCGAACAAATGCCATATATATATATATATATATATATATATATATATACACACACATACACACACACACACACACAAACCAACTGCCAGGGCAATCCCTGGCAGAAGGAAGTCCTTGTGGGTGAGCTGCCTAGCCCCAGGGAGGTCAAAGGGTGGCTGCTTTGACTCACGCATAAGCCAAGCAGCTCCATGCCTCGGTCGGAGCCTGGAGCGGGCCCAGCACTTGCAGTCCCTGACCTGTCCCCGACCCAGGAGGACCAAAAGGGGGGACAGCCTGGCAGGTTTTGAAAGGAAAGGACGCCTGGTCCCAGGCCAGGATAAGTGAAGCCCTGAGCGCTGACCGGGCCGCTGGGCATGGGAAGGGAGGGTGAGCCAGCCCGGTTCCAGTGTGTTCCGCAGGTGAGGTTGCCGCCCCGAGAAGCATGCAGCGGAAGGGCATCTCCTAGGCGCTGGCTTGGGCCTGTTTGGGACCGAGGAGAAGGGGCTCCTGGCAGACGGAGGCAGAGGAGCCATTTCAGACTGAGCGAGAGGCTATAGGAGGGTCTGAGTGCAAAGGAAAAGAAGCGAAATGAAACGAAACAACCACACAGGAAGCCAGGCTCTTCAAGACATGAAACGGCAAGAGCTGTGTAGGCTGGAATCCCGTTGCCAGCCCTGACTAGAGTAGACCCCATTCAGTTAATTAAAAACCTCAGACAGAGGCTGGCTGGCTGGCCATTTGTCTGGAATACTTGGTTATGTATTCCTGCATGGCAGGGGGTTGGACTAGATGGCCTTTAAGGTCTCTTCTATGAATTTCTGAGTGCTGAGTCAACACATAGGTAGATCCAACTGATTCAGTGACTTAGATTCTCCTTGGTTTTTTCCCGGTCTGTGAGGCCATGTTCTGGAAGAGTTTACTTCTGACGTTTCGCCTGCATCTGTGGCTGGCATCTTCCAGAACATGGCCTCACAGCCCGGGGAACAAAACAAGGAAAATCTATGGATGCTTGCCATGAAAGCCTTGGACTTCAGATTCAGTGACTCATGAGTTGGGACTAAGGAAAGGGTTTCTGCCATAGAGTAGTGGAGGAGCACAGGATTCCCTTGTCACTCCATTGGCTACTGGTCTCTTTCCAAGAGCAAGTGTTATTTTTGACTTAGGAAGGCTTGGGTCCCGGCTACCTAAATGACCCTCTCTCCCAATATGAGCCTGCCCAAGTTTTAAGATCCAGGTGGGAGAGCCTTTCTCATGGTCCCACCATTGTCACAGGAACATCTGGTGGATATGTGACAGGGCTTTGTTGGTGGCTGCTTCCAGGCTTATTTATTTATTTTATATGCCACTTTTATTCCGGACTGGGACCTAAGACCTAATACAATTAAAATACAACAATTAAAATCATGATAATTTAATGTAAAACATATAAGAGTTAAAAGAATAGAAACAGAAAACACACCCCAATAAAAGCCTCTGTGCCTGCAGCTACAAATTAAATGCCTGCTGGAATAAAAACAGCTTTGGAAATACCTTTTGTAGAAGGCTAGACTGGCCCTCCTGCCAGAGGCAGAGATCTTTGTATTTAGATAGGCTTTGGGTTATTAACCGACTGCTGCAGAAGGGCCTTTTAATGAGAAGTGCTATACTTTTATCCCTATTGTTATTTTAAAAATGTTTTTAAAACTATTAAAAACAGTAATGCTGTTTTTAATAGGATAGTTCATTGAATTGTTATTTAATTTTTCTTTTGCAACTGTAATGGGTTATTATCCATATTGGCTGCCATCCCCTACATTGCTGTTAGGGATTCATAACCTAGAGTTACAGATCTGTAACTGTTCCATATTCAGCCATGTTCCGTATTCACTATTGCACACGATCACAAATGCCCACCAGCAGCTGTACTGAGTGATGGAGTTTTTTTCTGCTGGCAATCCGGATACAGAAGAATGTCGTTTCCAACCCTATCCCACCATCAAGGTTTGGTGCAACAGTCAGAAAGAGGCCCCCAGTTGCAACTCCTTGTCACACCATAGATTGCTGGTGGGAAGGGGCTGGAAATGTCAACCTCCTGCACCCTGATCTCTTGCTGAAAAAGATCTCCATTGCTCAGTGCAGCTGTTGGCTATTAAAATAGGTTTGGAGAGTTGGGTCAGGAGTTAAGAGGTAGGTACAAATTTTTAACTATGACTGTGATGTAGGATCTCAGCAATTTTGTTTAAATTTGTGTTGTGATTTGCCTTGGGCCCAATACCAGGAGAAAGGTGGGGTGGGAAAATAAATAGATAGATAGATCATCAACACAAGCCACCTTGATTCCCAGCTTGGGGGAAAAGATGGGCTATAAATGACATCAATCAATCAATTAATTAAAGAAAGTGAGACATCTGGGGGCAGTGAGGATTGCTCATGAAGAATAGAGGGCCCAGGGGTTCAAGGCAAAGGCCCCAATAGCTGGAAGGATTTGGTGGGTTATTTTGCAAGAGGCCACCCTCAGATCTCTCCTGTACCCCACTCCCCTACAAATGGCAGAGAGGTTTTTTAGATCTAGACACATACATGCTAATGTTAGTGTGCCCAATGAAGCCCATTTTAATACAGAGCCCTCTAAAAGGTGTGCAGTCCTCCTCTGTTTGGTGGCATCCCACTGGGAATATTACCAAGTATTACTGCGATCCTACATCATAGAATGCCTTAGTTACACCCCACTTGGACTACTGTAATATGCTCTACATGGGGCTGCCTTTGAAGAGTGTTCCAAAACTTCAGCTGGTCCAAAGAGCTGCAGCCAGACTGTTAACCCAGGGTGGGTTTACAGGGATCATACCACACCCCTGTTGAAACAGCTCCACTGGCTTTCACTCTGTCTTCAGGCACAATTCAAAGTGCTGGCTATGACCTATAAAGCCCTATATAGCTCTGGTCCAGTCTGTCTGGCAAACTGTATCTCCCTCTATAAACTGGCCCGGGCCCTGAAATCATCAGGAGAGGCCCTTCTCTCAGTTCCACTACCATCTCAAGTATGGTTGGTGGGGATGTGAGAGAGGGCCTCTTTGGTGGCTGCCCCTAGACTCTGGCACTCCCTCCCCAGGGAGGCCAGATTGGCCCTCTGCCTCTTGTCTTTCCAGGGGCAATGCCAAAACCTTTTTATTCAGGCAGGCTTTTATAAAGAACAGTCTGGAGGGTGCTGTGTGGTTTTGTTGGGCTTTTTAAAAAAATATTTTTATCTTTTTAAAAAAAGTTTTAGATACTTTTAAGTGTATTTTATTCTTTTAAATATTTTGATGTTGTTTTAATGATGTTATTGGATTAATTCTGTTTAATGTGCACCTTTTCTGTGTTTCTATGTTTTAATTGTGTCTTTTAAAACTGTGAGGTGCTTTGGGCCCCAGCCTTGGGAAAAAAAACCCCAAGACTATAAATAAACATCATCATCATCACCCTGTTTCAAGGCATAATCTTCATGCTTCTCATGGTTTGCTACCAGGGCATGATGCAGAGTGAGGTTATGGTGCTTAGCTTTTCACGTCTTCATGATGGTGGTTGAGAGCCTACATTGTGTAAAGCTCTGCATGCAGAGATATGCCTTAGGGTCCTTTCACACCACACAGTTATAGCTCTATGATTCCACTTAAACTGCCATGGTTACATCCTAAGGAATCCGGGGATTGGCAGTTTATAGAGAGGCATTTAGAAATCCCAGCAGATAGCTCTAGTGCTTCACTAAACTACAAACTTCAGGAATCCATAGGACGCAGCCATGGTAGTCAAAGGTGGAACAATAGCACTATAATTGTGCTGTTGGCTGGTCACCCAGTAAAAGAGAGAGTTAGTCCCTCTCCTCAGGTTTGCCTTCTAGAGACATCTTTCCTGAAACCCTGTTAGTGCCAAGTGCTGGAGAGTTATAAGACCATGGCCACATAAGAGTTTTACACAGCCTTTAGTTTCAATCAGTCGTGTTTATTTAGCAAATAAATACAGGTTATAGTCCCAAAGGCAAAAAGAAAAATAAAGCAAAACAGATCAAGCACTTCCAATCCACAGAATATAGGGAAAATCCTTCAGTCAACAAATGGACCTCAAAAGCCTGCCTGTCGCAAATTTTGAATTGTCAGCCAGAGAGCTCCTCTAATGTCACACCAAACTGCAAGCCCCAGGATTCCATAGGATGTTGTCATGGCAGTTAAAATGGAATCATAGTGCTACAATTTTGTAGTGCAAAAAGGCCCTAAATTGTGCTACACAACCATTCTGTTGAATGGCAGCATTGTGCATCTGAGTCAAGACAACAACGGCATGATAGAATGTACAACCAAATACGTTAGACATTGCGAAGTCGAAGGCTTTCATGGACGGCATCCATAGGTTTTTCTGTGTTTTTTTTTCCAGGCTGTGGGTTTTTTCCAGGCTGTGAGGCTGTGTTCTAGAAGAGTTTATTCCTGATGTTTCACCTGCATTTCTGTCTGGCATCTTCAGAGAATGATGAAGATGCCAGCCACAGATGCAGGCGAAACATCAGGAATAAACTCTTCCAGAATACAGCCTCACAGCCTGGAAAAAACCCACAGAAAACCTATGTTAGACATTCATGCATGATGCACACCCATGTGCAAAGGTACAGATTCACTCCCCCACTGACTTGGAGGCCACCACCTGCCGATCCATGTTGTGCTATTTGTTCTTAGCTGAAAAGTCTGATGAGAATCTGGGAATAGCTGCTGCTTCTGCTGCATCTCAAAATGGAGGCCAGGAACTTCCACCTCAGTGTATTTTCTGTGGGTTTTTTCTAGGCTGTGAGGCCATGTTCCCAGCAGATAATGGCCCATCAACCAACCATTAGCCAAACAGACACTAATGAGCCTTGCATTTCTATACCCAGAAACTAACCATTCAATTACACAAATTTGCATATTGTCCCCAACAGAGGTTCACAGCTTATAAACTCCACACACACTCCTACCCAACCATTCTCTGAAGATGCCAGCCACAGATGCAGGCGAAACTTCAGAAGTAAACTCTTCCAGAACGCGGCCTCCCAGCCTGGAAAAAATCCAAGGAAAATCTATGGATGCCGGCCATGAAAGCCTTCGACTTCACATTCCACCTCAGTGTTTGTAACCTGGTAAACTGGGGTAGTGGTGGCTGTGAGACTACCCTTACCCCACTGGACAGAGGGTCATGGCTCAAGGAATACTGTGTCCAGTTCTAGGCACCACCATTGAAGAAGGATGTCAACAAGCTGGAGTGTGTCCAGAGAAAGGTGACCAAGATGACCAAATGTCTGGGAGCCAAGCTGTTTGAGGAAGGGCTTTGGGAGCTGGGTGTGTTTAGATTGGAGAAGAGAAGACTGAGAGGTGACATGATAGCCATCTTTATCTAACTGAAAGGATGTCATGTGAAAGATGGACTTGTTTTCTGCTGCTCCAGAGACTAGAACACAAACCACCAGATTCCAATCACAAGAAAAGAGGTTCCACCTAAACAGTAGAAGGAACTTTTTTAAAACTGTAAGAGCTGTTTAGCAGTGAAATCACCTTGGTGGGGATGGATTCTCCATCTTTGGATGTTTTTAAATAGAGTCTGGATGGGCCTTACTCTGGAGTGCTTAGTTGTGTATTTCTGCATGGCAAGGGATTGAACAAGATGGCCCTTTTGGTCCCTTCCAATGCTCTGATTCTAAGATTTCTTTATCAGAGAGGTCAATGTGGAAGAAAGCTAGGTCTCAGTAGCAGTCTCTGTGAGTCATTCCTCTCTGGAGAAGCTGATGGTTCTCCGCTCTGAAGGAGATGGCAGACACTCCTTTCAGCACCAATCTGTTACCTCTTTTCCTTTTATCTCTGCCCCCAGGAGAGCAATCCCACACAGACTGTGCCAGGCACTGGGAGTGCCCAACCGCTCCAACCAATACGGTTCTTTAACAGCATAACTGTTCCAGAAGGCCTCAGGGACCAGAAATACATTTCACAAACTATTGATCTGGTGATGAATCGCTCACGTTCCTCCTGTATATCGCAGCTTCATTGCACTCCTCGCCAGGCCTAACATAAACCATCCCCATCGCTTGACATCTTTTAAAGCAAAGGAATGACAGCAATGAATGGCGCCCTCATGTTTTATATATGCGGTGCCTTCCCTGAGATCATTAGTGTTAATTATTATAGCGGCCCACACTCTGTTATTTCCCCTTCTGGGGGCTGAGTTCGCCATCCAGTCCCATTTTTTCCCGTTCAACTCGCCACCTGCGGATAAGGAGCTGTCAGCACAGCTGCTCTTCTCTGGCATTCAGAGGGATGTGAGGGGTTTTTCCTGTGACATCTTTTGAGAGTAATGGTTTAAAATCCAGGAGGGGTGTCGTTCCTGTCAGTGGGTTTATGAGAAAGATTCAGGTGGCGTTGCAATCGCCCCAAGTCCTGAATGGTATGGAGAGCTTTGCATACATTTCTCTGGAGAATGCTGTCAACACAAAATCTTTTCTTATTGCCTCCTGTGTCATCATTGTATTTGATTCAGTGAATCCCTTGCACAATATAATCCAGGCTGTTAAGCACTCTGCCGGCTTGTTGTAGTGCTTTCATCCATGGTTTGAAATGAACTGAGTTTTAACTCTACTTTGACTGACACTTTACACATTATTTTTTATTATCTAAAAATAAAATAAAATATGTAGGCTGAGATTCTGCATCACAGACTAAGGCTACTGCCACACTGCAGAAATGATACCATTTGGCACCCCTTTAACTGCTATGGCTCAGTGCTATGAAATTCTGGGTTTTGTATTTTGTGAGATCAATAGGAGTGTAGTTTCTAGATCAAGGGAAGTAATAGGGCCACTCTATTCTGCTTTAGTCAGACCTCACCTGGGATACTGTGTCCAATTCTGAACACCACAATTCAAGAAGGATATGGACAAGCTGGAGCGTGTCCAGAGGAGGGTGACCAAAATGGTGGGAAGTCTGGAAGCCATGCCCCAGTGCATTCTACTGCCAAACAGCTCCTACTGTCAGGAAGTTCTTCCTAATGTTTAGATGGAATCTCTTCTCCTGTAGTTTGAACCCATTGTTCCATGTCCTAGTCTCAGGAGCAGCAGAAAACAAGCTTGCTCCATCCTCAGTATGGCATCCCTTCAAATATTTAAAGATGGCTATCATGTCATCTCTCAACCTTCTCTTCTCCAGACTAAACATGCACAGCTCCCCAAGCCCTTCCTCATAGGGCATCATGGCTTCCAGACCTCCCACCATTTTGGTCGCCCTCCTCTGGACACCTTCCAGCTTCTCAACATCCTTCCTGAATTGTGGTGCCCAGAACTGGACACAGTCTTCCAGGTGAGGTCTGACCAAAGTAGAATAGAGTGGCACTATTACTTCCCTTGATCTAGACACTATACTCTATTGATGCAGCCTAGAATAGCATTGGCTTTTTTAGCTGCTGTGTCACACTGCTGACTTGTGTTCAGTTTGTGGTCTACTAAGACTCCTAGGTCCCTTTCGCATGTACTGCCATCAAGCCAGGTGTCACCCATCCTATATCTGTGCTTTTAATTTTTACTGCCCAAGTGTAGTATCCCACATTTCTCCTTGTTGAAATTCATTTTGTTAGTTTTGGCCTAGCTTTCTAATCTGCTAAGGTCATTTTGAATTCTGATCCTGTCCTCTGGGGTATTAGCTACCCCTCCTAATTTGATGTCATCAGCAAACTTGATAAGCATACCCTCTGTTTTGTAGTGTAGGTGGGGACTGTCACTAAGTAGTACCTTGGCTGAAGACAGCCTGGGAGTCCTCTGTATGCAAAAACAAAACAAAACAAAACAAAACAAAACAAAACAAAACAAACAAACAAAAAAACCCTGTCTTTTTCCAGCTCAGACTATTCCTATCTATACACAACCTTTATTAGGCATAATACAACATTAGGCATAATAGAACATATACGTATAACAATAGAACAATAGGACTTCAAAGCTCAGACTATTTATACATCTAGCCCAGTATTGTCTTCTCTGACTGGCAATAGCTCTCTAGCATCTAAGACACAGGGGCGCCAGTTACACGACAGAAATTGTCCCGTTGCCTACCGTGACAAAGTGATCACGAATCCGTCCCTCGCTGTTTATATGATTTATGTCTCTGATCCGGATATCCCCTGTGGTCCCGTGACTGATATTTACACGTCCATAGTTCCGGTTTTGTTTAGGTTTTAATTTTTTTTTTTTGCTGTCAATCAAAGATGCGATTACTCATGTTTTCACAACCTCGGTGACGCACTTCCTTTAGAGTTCCGTGCCACGAGCGATGCTATTGGCTGGCTGGGGGGGGGAGAGAGGGGGGCAGAGGTTTGTTTAATGTGCCAGGGAGGTGACCAAGCTACTACGATCTCTCTGTAACATGCAGTTGAGGAAAAGGTAAAGCTGAAGGGTTTTCAGTGTAGAAATCCATTTAAAAAGGTAATTGAGTACACGCGCGCACGCACACACACACATCAACCTTCGTGCAGCTGGAAGGGATGCCTTTGTTTTCGGCTGGTGAGGCTGGATCTGTTGAACGGGTGACCGACCCCTCCTTTTCTGGTCCCTGAGCTCTAAGCCCGCCCCCAGTCACCATTTCCGGTCATCCCAGTACCAAGACTTTTTGTCCCACGCTGTTTACATTTCCGATTTTCCGAATCCTCCAGTGACTTTTTTAAAAACCGGCACAACCTGCGGGACTGGAAGTCCCGCAGGTTGAGAGATAAAAGGTGGCCCCCCTTCCGAAAATCACGTATCTGACCCGATGTACGTGTAAACTGCCAGGGATCGACACGAATTCTTCCCAGGACATTTTCATCGTGTAAACGGCCCCAGGGAGTCCTTTTGGCCTCACTACTCATTTCTTACCACACATACCAAGACTGGACCATGGACTTTCTGCAGGCAATATAGATGTTGTCCATTGAACTCCAGTTTTCCTTCATTATGAGTTCCGTGACAGAAGAAATAGATGTGTATTTATTTGTGTGTGTGTGTGTGTGTGTGTGTGTGTGAGAGAGAGAGAGAGAGAGAGAGAGAGAGGTATTTTGCAGTTCGGAAAAGTTACTTTTTAAACAGATTAATCCTTTTATTAGAGAACATTTGTATATACAAATTCTAGCTATACATTTTTGGTTGATTTCCTTAAGGGAGCCTAGAGTAACAGATTTTACAGTGCCTGTCAGGACAAGTAAGAAGGCGGAATGCATGAATGATGGCTGCAGCATCCCCTGAGTTCCCCATCTTAGGAATCCCTGTTCCTTCACGTTGCTGAGCAATGTGCAAGATTTCCTTGGTGGGTCGTCTGGGGAGACTGAGCCACTGCTCAAGGAAAGCAGACTCTATTAAGTGCTGTTTTCTGGACCGATGATCCCTGAAGAGCAAAGTCGATCCTTGGGAGGAGGAAAGTCCTAAGCGCATCAATCTTTTGCCATGGGGCCAAGAGTGATGCATCTATCTTTTTGGTATTTGTTGCAATGGCATGGAGAGCAGCCTCGGGGGTCTGGCAGCTTCAGAAACCCACTGGAGTACCTAGGTTTTGATAGATATCACCTTCTATGAGATGAGGCATGGGTTTCCCTTGGATGGTAAAAGGAGCTGGTAAGACCCAAGTTTTCAAGCTCCTATTAATATGGAGCATTGCACACTTTGGGGCATTGAAGCATCGGCCCATCCAGTCCACAGCATGTGCAGCCGAATTTAACATGTGCTGGAGCTCTTTGGGATTCATAGAATCACAGAGTTGGAAAAGATCACAAGGGCCATCCAGTCCAACCCCCTGCCATGCAGGAATACACAATCAAATCATTCCCAACAGATGGCCATCCAGCCATCCTCCAAAGAAGGAGACTCCACCACACTCCCAGGCAGTGTATTCTACTTCTGAACAGCTCTTACTGTCAGGAAGTTCTTCCTAATGTTTAGGTGGAATCTCTTCTCCTGTAGTTTGAGTCCATTGTTCCATGTTCTAGTTTCTGGAGCCGCAGAAAACAAGCTTGCTCCATCCTGAGTATGACATCCCTTCAAACATTTAAACATGGCTATCATGCCCCTCTTAACCTTCTCTTCTCCAGACTAAACATGCCCAGCTCCCTAAGCCGGTCTTCATAGGGCATAATGGCTTCCAGACCTCCCACCATCCTGGTCACCCTCCTCTGGACATGTTCCAGCTTCTCAATATCTCAGCTACCAAAACAAAATCATCAGCATAAGCTAGAATGCTCACTTTCTTTCCATTTAGATTGAAGCCTCCAGGCCTGTTGATGATGTAATGGAAAAGGGACTTCATAGTGAGGTTGAAAATAATTGGACTAAGTGAGCAGCCTTGTTTTACCTCGCAATGGACCCAGATTTCCACACTCTCTTCTTCCACAGCTCACCGTGGTGCTGCAATTATTGAAAAGCTTGCAAAGAAGGTCAAGAAATGCTGGAGGCATCAGTTCTTAAACTGATAAGAACATATTAATCCTTTTATTATAGAATATTTGTATAAACAAATGTAACATAGAAACAGCAAATCATACATATCAGATCCCAAGAATGCAATTGCAGATAGAAATGATATGATAGTATATTAATAGTAGATGCTAAGCAAATTTCATTCCTAGGGGATAGATTAAATTATTAAAACATATTTTTAAAGAAAAAGGGCATACTAAAGGAGAACAAAAATATATTTCACTTTTAGATCACAACAGGTGATCACTAATATGTTTGAACGGCTGCATACCACAAAAAGGAAAAGAAATTCTTTCTAAGCTTATCATGGTTCCCTTTCTACAGGAAAAGTGACTAATTCCTCATAGGGGCAGTGGACCAAAATATGTTCAATGTAAATATGTTATGGCAGTGGTTCTTAACCTGGGGTCCACAGAGCTCTAGGGGGACACAACATCCTCAGAGGGAATCCTCAAAGGCTTGAAGGCTGCTCATCCCGCATGACAGGAGCCAAGGCGAAGGCTGGCTGGCTTGGCTTGCGCGTTGCTTTTCAATCCATTCCAGCCACAAATTTGCTGGAAGAAACAGGAGAAAAGTCTTCCCTCCCCTCCTGTGCCTCTGAGGGAAGGGTTAATGTATTGTGTAATTGTATTACATCATCATCATCATCATCATTAGCATTGTTGTTGTTGTTGTTGTTAGGGTTTTAAACCTTGAGTTCAGTCTTGGTGGTCTGCAGCAACAAAAATATTTAAAGGGGGTCTCTGGTAAAGAAAAGGTTAAGAACCACTGTTTTAGGGCCATCTAATGGTATCTGATACCATTAGCTTGCTCACAACTTTAGCATAGTTCTTTCCCACCCCACAAACTCTCAGCACAGGCTCATTTGCTGGATCCCAAGCACCCAGAGCTGCAACAAGTAATGAGTGGATGGAGACCTCATACCCCACTTTGTTTAACTGGTTTTCTTTACATGGAGCTGGTTCTGTTTCCATAATTGCTTTGGAACCTCTACTTCAGGGGTGGGCAACTGTGGAAGGCTAAGGGGCCACATTAGCCACCCAGGAGAACTTGCAGGGCTATAAACCCCATTTACCCCTCTGTAAAAATGAATCAAAAATGTTTTGTCCTCCACCTCCCTCTGAGGAAGCCATTTTAGCCATTTTTAAAAAGTTCTTTAGGATTATTCCTTTCCTTGGGATATCTGCAAACTTCTCTGAGTTCCCTCATCTTGTGTGTGCATGGGGCCATCTCGGCAAGACAAACAATGCCATTGCAAGCCAACTGTGGAAACTGAAGGGATGAGAAATAAATAAAGTATAAGTGAGCCCCAAAGACTGAAACATCACCAATGCTAGTGAGCAAAAATTTTGTCCAATCCTATGCTCTGCATTCTTCCTTCAGCTTTATATCATCATGTGGATTTCTCTAACATTTTAGGTTTGCCCTTTCAAAAATAAACTTTGCAAAAACTTTGGGGATGGGGAAAACATGTTGCCCTCCAGCTTTGCAAAAAGGATGGGGAAAACATGTTGCCCTCCAGGCTTTGACTAGGGACCTTTACATACTACACAGTTGTAACACTATGCTTCTGCTTTACCTGCTGTGGTGACATCCTGTGGAATCCTAGGATATGTAGTTTGGGGAGGCACTAAAGCTCTCTGGCCAAGACTTCCAAATACGCCTCCCTAAACTACAGTCCCAGGGTCCCACAGGAGGAACTATGGCAATTGAAGTGGGATCATAATGCTATAATTGTACAGTATGAAAAAGCCGTAGGAGTTGTAGCTCAAGAGGTTCTGAAGCACCATGTGTTTTCTAGCCTCTGCTGTACAAGCAACAAGCATTTAGACTTGGCAATTTCCCCCCCAAGGATAGAATGGCCCCATTGTACAAAGAGGGGAAATGATGACACCAAGAGTTGAGTGACTTCTCAAGGATCTCCCAAGCCATCTGTTTGCACATGGACTGCCAGTTCCTATCTCTGCACTGAGTCATCAAGTTATCTTTCTTCCTCTCCCCAGCCTCCCTACTTGCCTGTTTCAAGTCACTGTATCAAATCCAACTGAGTGAAGCTGTGAAGTACTCCAAGATGTTTCAAATACAATGGCAGTTCAGTTAAAGAAATATCAAAGTATGAAGTGCCAGATCAGGGTGCTTTCCTCTCTTTGGTGGCTTCCCCCCAATCTGTTAATTCTTCTAACAAAATCAACGATGAATGGTAAGCAAAGGGATCTTGTTGACACTAACTGAGAGAGAGAAAATTGTAGCATAAGCTTTCATAGATTTAGGACTTTATCAGACTAGTGTCTAAAAATGCCATAATTCCGTGAATGAGGAAAGTGGAAACGAAGAACTTTATCAGATGCACTAAATATGGCGTCATAACAATGCCACATAAATGCAAAAGGGTGCACGTACCACACAACGCCACCCTTTTGCATTTATGTCCTTGCCAAAACCTGTACTTTTTAATTGATGGCTGAAGCTGTCAATTGATCCCCTGTGGCACTTTAGTGCCAGCATTGCTGGTATGTGAAAACTCATGCCATTGTACTCATGTGAATGCAGCATCAATGGCCAGTCTGGCCTGAACACTTCCAAGTGAGATTGTGACATCCAAGTAAGTGATGCACTTTCTATGACCCTCCCCAGGTTATTTGTAATTTTTAAAGTGTGTAATTTTTTGTGTGTTCTTTTGGTTTTTTTGAATTTCCCACGTGGTGAAGTCTCGCAAGAATCTGCGGGATTTTGAACAAGGAAGTGAATGGAACTCCGTTTACTTCCTCTTTCATTGCCGAGGAAGACTTTGCTGGTATTAGAGGTAAGTGTAATGGGGGTGTGTGTGTTCTTTTGCTGGCATAAAAATCCATAAAAAATGGATTTTTTATGCCAGCAAAAGAACGTTTTAAAGGGCTTGTCTGATAAAACCCATAGTGGCATAATTACACTTATTATCTCATGTCACTGTAATCATGTGAAAGAACCACCATGGAATTATCAAATAACCACCACTAACACTTTAAGAATGGGACTTTACTTCTGTGATTTAGCATGGGTGAGATTTTGGCAGTTTTTGCAAGAAGACGCAAGCGTGCTTAAAGGCACCAGAACACCTTTAATTTGCAAAGTAAACAAATGCACAAACACTTAAGCAAACCTAAAAATGTGCAAAGAAACTTGGACAGTTCATAAAAAGAGCATCCTGTGGATAGTTTTCATGTTTGCATCCAGAGGTTTTCTGACTGGGAACAGAGAGGGGGGAAAGAGGACTGCCGATTCATGCTGTAATCTTGCAATTACAATGGGACGTGTTTTCATATGCTCTTCAATACCGCAAAAAGAGCTGTATTGAGGGCTATTGACAGCTGGGGGCCGTTTACATGATGAAAATGTCCTGGGAAGAATTCGTGTTGATCCCTGGCAGTTTACACGTACATCGGGTCGGGTACGTGATTTTCGGAAGGGGGGCCACCTTTTATCCCTCAACCTGTGGGACTTCCAGTCCCCTGGTTTGTGCCGGTTTTTAAAAAAGTCACTGGAGGATTCGGAAAATCGGAAATGTAAACAGCGTGGGACAAAAAGTCTCGGTACTGGGATGACCGGAAATGGTGACTGGGGGTGGGCTTAGAGCTCAGGGACCAGAAAAGGAGGGGTCAGTCACCCGTTCAACAGATCCAGCCTCACCAGCCGAAAACAAAGGCATCCCTTCCAGCTGCACGAAGGTTGATGTGTGTGTGTGTGCGCGCGTGTGTGTACTCAATCACCTTTTTAAATGGATTTCTACACTGCAAACCCTTCAGCTTTACCTTTTCCTCTACTGCATGTTACAGAGAGATCGTAGTAGCTTGGTCACCTCCCTGGCACATTAAAATATTCAAGCCTCTGAGCGAATTAGCACTCTTTAATTCCCCATCTCTGTGTTTGTGTCTTTCAAAACGCCTGCCTATAGCCTCTTGAAATCTCTGCAGCCTGCTGTAGGGGTTAATATTTTAAAAAGCCAAGAGGAAAACCAAGCACTTGATTTCAGAAGGAAAGCACTCAGCTGGCTTTAAAAGCACTCTGCTTGATTTCAAAAGGAAAGCCCTGCGTCTGAGCGAAAGATCTATCAGGATCTTTCAAAATGCTTTCTGCCTCTTCTGAAGGGGTTAAAATGTTCAAGAAGCAAAGGGGGAATAACAAACCTCTGCCCCCCTCTCTCCCCCCCCCAGCCAGCCAATAGCATCGCTCGTGGCACGGAACTCTAAGGGAAGTGCGTCACCGAGGTTGTGAAAACACGAGTAATCGCATCTTTGATTGACAGCCAAAAAAAAAAAAAATTTAAAACCTAAACAAAACTGGAACTATGGACGTGTAAATATCAGTCACGGGACCACACGGGATATCCATATCAGAGACATAAATCGTATAAACAGCGAGGGGTGGATTCATGATCACTTTGTCCCGGTAGGCAACACAACAATTTCTGTCGTGTAACTGGCACCCTGGTCCTGTCAATGAAAAGCAATGCCTTATTCACAGCTGGAGCACAGATTGACCACACGAACATTACAATGTCATACAATAGCAGAAACCATTTGTACTACCATAACATCGTAATCATGCAATTTTTCCTGTGTCTGATAAAGTCTTAAGTCTACTTCCTCAGATGCTGGAGTGAACTGGTGCCAGGAGCAAACATTACAAGCAGGCTGTTAATAGCCATAGAAATGCACAAGAAATGCAAAACTAGGGGGTGTGGTGATGAGGTGACTAGTTAGTTTAACAATGGTCATTAAGGGACAAAGGCAATGCATGGTATTTGAACTCAGTGGCCAAGCTTCCATCTGATGCTGATGGGGTGGAGTGGAAGTCTTCAAAGCAATGGATGCCCCTTCTTCCTTGACTGTGCAACAGCAGCCAAAAAGTGCTGAAGCATATTCACACCACTAATTATTGACTTAGGGAAGCAGAACTTTGTATTGGTGCCATCTGGTGGAAACAAGAGGAGCTGCTGGAGGCCTGGGGGACACCCAAGGTTGCTCCTTTTCCCTGGCAGTGCCATGTCAGCCAGGTGGTGCCAGAATGTGGCTCAAACCTTTCCCAGCCACTGAATGGCCATAGGAGTAAGCCCCCAGCACCTTCTGGCTGCTGTTGGTCACCTGGGGAAAAGGCATTGCACAAGGTGGTATTGGGCATCTCTTTGTGCAATCCTGAAAAAGGACTTATATATTCTGGCTTAACTCCCAGTTTAACCCACAGAGAAGATTGGAGCCAGAATCTTGCTACCTTTCTTCATAGGTCAATGTTTCTTCTTTATGAGCAACTAACTTAATTATTAATGGGAAGAAATGAAGAATAAAACAATATCTGGACTGTAAAGACAGCCCTGGAACAATTTGGCATACATCTTCTTGCTGGAATAGCGGAAAAGGTTGAACGAAAAGGTCAGGAGGAAGGAAATCTTCCCTGAAGAGCTGCACGCGGAGAGATCTGCAAGATGGTAGTTAGTGTAATTATCAGAGCCACTGTTGTAATTAATGTATGGCAATCTATTTCTAGTGAGATTGAAATAACAATGATTTTTTTAAAAAAAGACAAAAATTGCAGGGGTGTGCAAGAAGAAATATACTCTGAGTAGTGGTTCATTCAAAAATCATTGATTTCAGAATATATTTCCTTTTGCACTGTCGTGCTTTCTTTCCACCTCTGAAGAAAGACCGAAAGACTGTCCCAGAGGACAAAGATTTCCCCCACTCCTGTTCCAGAGGGCAGGCCTAGATCTGATGGGCTCCAGGTACAGGAGGGCAGATTTGGGGTGAACATTAGGAGAAACCTCTTCATTGGAACAGCTGAGGTGTAGCTATGGAGGGAGGGCAGAATGAGAGCATTCTCCCTCCAAATAAGAATCCTGCCTCTCAAATGAATATTTCCTTCATTGAAATTTCTAGCATTGCAGAGAGTGAGATATTGGTCATCATAAATACCTAGAACGCTTCTATTTTCCATGTTTGCCTTCCCTTGGAAACCTTGCCTGCTCCTTTTCTTTGGATCCATAAACACTATTTCTAGGCACTTCACTCCATGCATCTGAGGAAGAAGACTGAAGTTTACGAAAGCCTATGCTACAACGTCTTTTTCTCAGTTAGTCTGAAAGGTGCTACACGATCTCTTTGCATACCAGTATTTCTAGATGGTTAACAAGTTTTAAATTACTGCAGTGCTAGAAATCTGGTTGCTGAAGGAATGCTTAATTTAGGGGAGGGCAAAATACTTATGTTGGGGGGTTGGGAATATTCTCACCCCCCCACACACACACCCTGTAGCTGCACCTCTGGAAACAATAAGAAAAGATGGAAGAGGCAAACTCTCCACAATTTGAGCCTTCAGACAAGGGCTAGATAGTTTCCTGTTGGGGGTGGTGTAGCTCTGGATTTGTTGCACTGAGCAGGGGGTTAATTTCTACTGGCCCCCTCTATGATCCTGTGATTTTGCCACTAAGGACACTTGATACTTTTTCTATGGAACTTCTACATTCCACAAAGGGTTCTGGGATTTTATTTTAGGTCTAACTTTCCACATGCCCATGGATGCCTCAGGTCCTGTAAAAGGAGAAATTAATTAAACCAATCAATTAATGAAATCAATCAATCAAATAAATAAATGTTTGTTGTCCAGATCCATTAGGCTTCACTGCTATGGAGAGTATTTCCCATTGTTAAAGTGGTTCCAGGACCTGCCCTTCCATTAGGCAGAAAAGAGTGGTGGTGCCACAGTGTTGCAACCTGAGTCACCCACTTTAAAGCTAGAGAACAATCACATTTTTGCAGAGCTTAGGAAGCCACTGATAGGAAGAATGAATCTAATGATATGCTGAAGCCATCAATAACTGAGCAGTGGTGAGATGATGCTGTGGAGCCTCACGTCTTTGTCACGTTGGCAGAGCCTGGAAAGTTATATTTAAGAATGAATATGACTATCAGATACCAAAGCCATCCACAACTGAAGGGTGGTAGGATGATGCTACAGGACCTAGAGCATCCTCCTACCATTTCTCTGTTATCGATGGCTTCAGCTTGTCAACAGAGTCATTCTCCTTTAAGGTAATTTTTCAAGTTCAACATACTTGCAAAACTTCCCAGGGCAACAGAGGATCAGATAGCTTATCCCAGGCATCCCTTTCCTGTCCCTCTCATCTTAACCACTCTGTTAAGTGCTGAAACTGATCAGGGCTCAGCATGTCAAGATCAGAGATGGAACAGGCAGGAGAAGCTGCTGGGAGATATAGAGATATATTAAAGTTTTCTGGCTTTGAATTTAGCAACTCTAGGTACAATTGGTTTTCTGTGGGTTTTTTCCAGGGCTGTGAGGCCGTGTTCTGGAGGAGTTTATTCCTGACATTTCACCTGCATTTCAGAGAAGATGCCAGCCACAGGTGCAGGTGAGACAACAGGAATAAACTCTTCCAGAACACGGCCTCACAGCCCAGAAGAAAACCATAGGAAACCTATGGATGCCAGCTGTAAAAGCCTTCGACTTCACATCTAGGTACAATTTTTAAGCCTTCCACAAGGCTGCACATCACACAGAAAAACCAGTAGCAGGTAGGTGCATGGTCTTTCCAGCTCATCTGTCATTAGTGAACTTCTCGTTGAAGAACATTCAATAAGTTCCCTAGGAAAGTGATTCATCCATCTGTCTATTGCCCGAGATCCTAGATCAGCTACTTAGTTAAATATACTTAACTATCATGCTTTACTGGGCAACAGCTGCTGTGAGCAACAGAAGTCTGTTCTCCTATCAGTTGGGGCACCACATTCTGATGTTTCCACCCCCTCCCTCCAGTGATCTTCACCGCTACAATCAGAATCAGGATCCCTGTTGCAATTCCTCCTTGCATCAGAATTTGCTGGCAGGAGCAGGGTGGTGTGTAAAGCGGGATGGAGGGGCTGTTATGATCATAGCAATAGTGCCACGATTGTAAATATGCAGGGACCATGAATATGAATCAGTTACGTAAGAGTAACTCTACATTACGTAACCATTACTGCAATAGTGAATTCCAACCATCAATCCTCCTCCTCATCTTCTCTCTCTCTGCTTTGAAATCCCAGCCAGGGAATCTAAAGGTGACTTTTCCAAGCACTCATCTATCTGTTTGCCTATATCTATCTATCTATCTATGAATGACTGAGATCCAAGAAGCCCCCAGGCAGAGTATAAATCTCCTCTAGTGGTTGCTCCTTCTGTGGGTGCACAAGAACAGACTAAACATGTCCCGAACACCCCACAGACAGTCATGGCCAGGAGAAGGAGCTGTACCCAGACTACTGGTTTACCCCAGAGCAAGGTGTTGCAGAAGTAAGTACCTTTCCTGCATGGCAGGGGGTTGGACTAGATGGCCCTTGTGGTCTCTTCTAACTCTATGTTTCTGTGCTTCTACCTGGATACCTTCTGTAAATACGTGCACTGGCCGGGTTGTATCAGGATTTGTTTTCCACAGGATTCTATCCCATTACATTTCCAGAGCTTGGAACTCTGGAAATTTTAAAGTTTTGGACTTCATTATTGCTGTGTGCCTTCAAATCACCTATGGCAACCCTAAGGCTAACCTACCATGGTTTTCTTGGCAAGATTAGTTCAGAGTGGGTTTGCCTTTGCCTTCCTCTGAGGCTGAGAGAGTGTGACTTGCCCAAGGTCTCCTAGTGGGTTTCTACTGCCAAGCAGGGATTGTACCCTGGTATACAGAGTCATAGCCTATTGCTCAAACTACACCACACTGGATCTCCCTTTTTTTTTTTATTAAGAAAAAGACTAAGGTTTTTGGACTGTGATACTTACATTCTGGAAGCTGCATTCAAAAAAAGTAACTTTCCCAAGTTCTGAACATTTTTCGTATCTCATCCTTTTCCCAAAGAGTTCCAGGAGACCAACAGAAGAAGCCTTAAGTGAACAATTAAAAATAACCTTGACACTTTAAAAACCCAAAACATTAAAAATTAAACTTGTTTTATAAATTAAAGAGCTACAAAAAGGATTGAGAAATGGTAGGCCCATTTTAAGGCCTCGAGAATGCAAGGACATGACTTTCCCCTTCAACTTTGCAAATGCCTTCAAATAAGACCTAGATTTTAAGTGAGGAAGGAGGAAAGTTATGTTTGCAGATCACAGTTAGAATGTTAGTATATTTGATTGCTTGATGATTTCTTAGGTATAAATGATTTGCCTATCATGGACTCTATTTGTTCTTCCTGCCTTCCGGCGTTTGCTTTCTTTTTTGGGAACAAAAGCAAACACACTTTGGAAAAGAGCCTGAGGTTGCTTATAAATAGTACTCATATTTCTCTGATAATTATAGGTATGTCGGATTCAACCTGGATGCAAAATTATATGCCTGCTATTTATTAACCCATAAATGTCAAAGCTAGAGTGGGCTTGTTGGGGGTTTTTAATGGTCCTCTTCGGAACAAAAGTAAAGAGGGTGGGGAATCCATGCATGCCAGTTTAGTGCCATGAAATTAAATGATGTTTTATATGAATAGTGTTTCATGCCTCCGGAACCTATTAATCTTTTGCTACTTTACAAAATTATAGGCCAGTTCCTGCAAACTTAGCCACAAATAGAAAAAAACCCTCCAGTGGGAATGAAAAACTGGAGCAAAAGAAAAAAGGCGCTAAGACTCCATGGACCCAATCCAAAGATGTTCTGGCCTGTCCAGTTAAGCTAAAGCAGGGCTGGGAACAATGCAGCCCTTCAGAAATGTTGAACTACAGCTCCCAGCATTCCTCATCATTAGCTATACTGTTTAGGGCTTCTGGGTTTTGGAGTCCAACAACATCTGGAAGGCTACATGATTCCTACCCCATTAGGTACCAAATAGTTAGGAGCATGGATAGATCACTGTAGGATTGGATTTCAGCTTCAGGCTATATTCCAGAATCATAGGACCAGTTCAGATAAGAGGAAACCACATGAATAACACTGTGGTGAGATTTAATAGGTGTCTGCTTCCCTCTTCTCTTTTTGAAGAGTTTTGTTTTAAACTAACCACAGTTCCTTGTGATGTCTCAACTGCAGGAACTACGGTTTGTTTAAACTACACTACCCCAGTCTGACCCACTTCACATGTGACTACAATAGCGTGGAGATGTAATCCAAAACATTTGAAGGGCATTCAATGTGAGAGGAGCTGTTTCAGAACAAGAAGCTTGCTCTCATTAGCCATCATTTTAAACAAACTGTAGTTGCCCTAGTTCAGATGTCATAGGAAACTTATTAGTTTAAAAGAAGGAGCTTCCCATCTTATTCTGGGCACAAATACTCACTTAGAATACTCACTTTCTCACTTAGAAAACCTCACTTAGAATACTGTGTCCAGTTCTGGGCACCACAATTCAGAAAGGATATTGACAAATTGGAGCGTGTCCAGAGAAGGGCAACTAAAATGGTGAAAGGTCTGGAAACGATGCCTTATGAGGAGAGACTTAGGGAGCTGGGTATGTTTAGCCTGGAAAAAAGACGGTTAAGAGGTGATATGATAGCCCTGTTTAAGTATTTGAAGGGATGTCATGCTGAGGATGAAGCAAGCTTGTTTTCTGCTGCTCCAGAGACTGGAACACGGAGCAATGGGTGCAAGCTCCAGGAACAGAGATTCCACCTCAACATGGGGAGGACCTTTTTGACAGTAAGAGCTGTTCGGCAGTGGAACACACTCCCTTGGAGCGTGGTGGGGTCTCCTTCCTTGGAGGTCTTTAAACAGAGGCTGGATGGCCATCTGTCGGGGATGCTTTGATCAAGATTTCCTGCGTGGCAGGGGGTTGGACTGGATGGCCCTCGTGGTCTCTCCCAACTCTGCAATTCTATGATTCTATGAAATAGAGGGAGAAGACAGGGCAAAGCATGTAAAATTCACTGTGCCTCATTTCCACAGTTTTCTCTTGCTTCCAAACTGAGCTGCTCCCTAAGGTGACTATTGTTTCCTCCCACAGATCAATAACCTATGCTGGGTGGGGTGAGTCTTCAGGATAATGGAGCAATCTCTAATCTCTTAGTATCACAGTGCCAATTGGAGTAGTCTGCACCACATCTCAGCCTAATGGCTGTGATTCACTTCTTGAAGAGAAAGCAGGAGATCTGAGAATAGATCTTCTACCACCCAGTCTACCCATACCTTTAAACTGGTGGTGGTGGTGGGGTGTGTGTGTGTGTGTGTGAGTGAGGACTACAGCATTTTGTGATAGGGATGCAATTCTTAAAATTTAGCTGTTTCTTCTCGATGGAAGCAAAAAGGATTTTAGCAATTTTAGCAATCTTGCTGCGAGCTAGTTTTTGAAAATGGTGCAGTTTTAAAAGTTTGGGACTTATTTTGTGAAAAAAACCCAGACATGTACTTTTATTTTTGGCAGAACACAGCACTTTTTGTGGAGAAATATTATTTTCTGCACAGAAAATGGTGATTCCTTTGCAGAAAATAGTGGGTTGTGGGGTTTTGTTTGCACAAAACAACTACATGTGAATTTTGTGTCAAATAAGTCCTAAACTGTGAAGATTCTCATCAGCCCAGGATTCTTTTCACCAGGTTTTCTCAGCATTCAAGACCTACATTTTCTGGCCATTTTTCAAACATTTTTGAATATTCCTCCCATGCATAACTTGTTTTGAAAGACAGAAACTGGTGATTATAATGCAGATAATCCAGGAAGAGTGCTCAGCGATCTTCCAAAAGTAGTACCTAGCAAGGAAGAGCAGAACCTACTGTTCTCATTTCTTACTCCCTGCAAACCGAATCACTGTAAAAGTAAAGAGGAGGGCAGAGATTTCTTTAGACTTCTGTACCTACAGCAACAAAAGAGGAGGAGAAGAAGGAGACAGCTCTGTTTTTGGAACCAGTTGGGACCTGTTAGGTTGGCATCATTTTCATTCCAAATGCATTAATAAGACAGATGGCCCAAGTGTGTCCCAGGCTGTTGGAACCAAAACAAACAGGCTTCCAAATCCAACAAAGACACTAACAGCTGTCCTCTCTCAATATACCTGAAATGATGGTTTTTGCCCGAGGTTTGTCTCACGCTTCTGTTATCCAGTGAGTTGCTTCTGAAGAGCTATGTAAGATGCGATTCAATATACTGAAAGCTCTGAATGTCATTCAAGTTGCTGCTTGAAGGACTTTCTGCTAGGCTGGGGGCTAAGGGGGATTGTACTGAAATCTAGGCCAGAAAATGGAAACATTACTTTTGGGGGACTTCAACTCCCGCCACTGCCTATGTGGGCTGTGGTATTCTGGAAATTGTGGTTCAAAAAAATAACATTTCCAACCTCTAGACCTTCTTTCAGTTCCACCATCATCATAGGCATGATAGAGCCTTTTCAGTAGCTGCCCCTGGCCTCTGGAAATCCCTTCTGAAGGAGACCACAATAGCCTCCTCTGTGCTCTTCCGTTGGCAGGAAAAGCCCTTTTTATACCAACAGGCTTTTAAAACAAAGCATTTTTAAAGAAAGGGCTACATGGGCTGTATTGTTTTAAACTGAATTGTTTTTAATTGCTTTTTATCGTGTTTAGTGTATGTTTAAATTGTTTTAATATGGTGAATGGTTAAGTTTCATTTTAATGTTCACTTCTGGTAAATTTTATTTTGTAGTTTAGTTTTAGTTGTAGCGCCCTGGTGGCACAGTAAGTTAATGCAGTCAAAACTGCAGCCAAAACTCATGTAGACCTTGAGTTTATGTTTGATCCCAGCCCCGCCCCAGGTTGACTCAGCCTTCTGTAAGTTGGTGAAATGAGTACCAGCATAATAAAGAGCTGGGCCTAATGCACTGTGAAAACTGTAATACAGTTTTCAAAAAAGCAGCAAGTTGTTATTAGTGTACAGTACATTCTGCAGTGTCACTCCTGCAGTGTTGTCTGCATGCCAGCAGCGCCACCTACTGGCACTTGCATTGTACAACTCTCAGTATTGTCTGTATTGAATGTCCTTTGAATGGTATTGCATTCAACTATATTGACTTGTATTGCATTGTGATAATTATATATTGTGTATTGACTTGTATTGCATCGTGATAATTGTATATTGTGTTGTTGTACTCCGCCCTGATCCTGAGACGAGAGGCAGGTAATAAATAACCAATAATACTACTACTACTAATAATAAAAAAAATTGTAAGCCTCCTTGAATCCCAATTTTGGGAGAAAGGCAGGATGACGAAGACAACAACAATAGAATTTCAATGGGCATTTTCATCTCAGGGTCCTGGAGTTAGCAGTGTATGGCAGAGATTAAAATATGAAGCATAGGAGGTTGCCTCCTAGTATGAATATTGGACACAGCCAATCAGCAGGCTTCACATTGCCAACCGATCAGACGCACAAGATGGGCCACTCTGATAGACAAGCTGAGCAATGGCTCTGGATGGACCAGACCTAGTATAAATACAACAGAGCAAGCCAGACTGTAAGTCCATCTTGGCCAGTACTCTCTACACTTCGGTGGAAACTGTGTGGCAATGGGAGTCATTTTCCACCCTTGTGGCCCACACCAACTTGTCGCAGCATGCCAGAAGTGACATTGCATCACTTCTTGGTACTATTTTTCCTAGTGTGCTTTTAAAAAAAAAAAAAGAAAAAAGAAAAAAAAAGAGTTGTGGTGCTGGGTGGGAGTTCTATGGATGGTAAAGCAAAATCTCGGTGTTTGTAAGTAGTTTTCTTGCATCTTGGCGCATTTTGAGATGGAAAATCACCTGAAAATCAGATTAGAAACACATTTGGGGGCTTTGGAGGAGTGCTGGGGCGTTTAGGGGCCACAAAAGTGGGTTTGAGACCATCTATGGCCCACAGGCTACACATTCCCCACTGCTGGTCTCCACTAACAATAACTGCATGGCTTTAGGCTGCATTGTCTCTCACCTTCACTTAGAAGACTGAATCTGGGATGTTCTGCATGAAAGCAGATGACCTACTCTGAGCTCCTGCCCTTCCCTGGATTTCTACCTGTCCTTGATTCACTTTAGACTCCAGATTCCCCCAGTTTCTCAATAACCTCCCAGTCTCAGTCTGACTACAGCTGTTCACAAGGGAAGCCAGGCCCTGAGCACCCTAGACTGCTAACATTATGCATGAGTGGTGCTTCTCTTGCAACCTACAAATGCTTCTCCTACTTGGAGAAGCAGCAAAGGCAACGACAAGGAGAAGAAGACTGCTGACCAACTCAAGCAAAACCACACCCAGAAATGTTATTTCATTGTCCAGGCCACTGGTTCAAAGGCTGTTTACTACACAAAAGAAAAAGCTGAGAGGTGTTTCCTGCTGAGCCAGCTTCTTGAAAAAATGAGACAACACATTGGCTGCCGTTTCTCCCTTTTGAATCAAAATGTCAGCAGCTCTGGACACAGAAGGATATGGATGACCTGTCATTGTACAAGAAGGACAACAGAGATGCTGGGAATACAAGCCTTGAGCCACTAAGAAGCCTCCATAGTGAAACAAAACAACACTTTCGTCCTTTCTAGGAATGTATGGTTTGTGATTATGACCATAGTGCCTTAAGATTTCTTTCAACAGGAGGCAATGTTACAGAGAGCTGAGATCAAATAAGAAGAGCATGAAAGAAAAAGTGTGTGTATGTGTGTGTGTTTTTTTTTGGGGGGGGGGAGACAGAAAAAGAAAGGAAGGGATTGCTAGTAATGTTTTAACAAGGAGAAGAGAGTGAGAAGCAACACCAAGGAGAAGCAGAGAAAGCTGGAGACAGTTGCTTTCTCCTTCTTATGCCCGGACCAAAAATGATAGCTGTGCCTGGAGGGAAAGGTACAAGTGTTTGGTGGGGTGGCAATGCAGGATTGCATCTCTCTCCTCCCTCGTCCATCTCTGATTTTTCTTTTCTTTTTGGATTTTTGCTGACTTGAAAACTGTCATTTCTCATTGTTGCTTTTATAGCTGCCAGAGATTGTTACTGTTCACCCCATCCTGACTTGCTAATGCCCTGTGGAAAGTAGTTGACATCTGGAAAGGCAATAGCAGGATGGTTTATCGGTCCATTCCATAGTTCCACACTTGGAAATGAAAAGAAGACTGCAGGCCCTGCTGTTAACATGTTGGCTCAGTGGAAGGTGGATGAATCAATGCTGAGCAGGGGCATCTCCATTTGGGTTTGTATAAATCATGGAGAGGGGTTAGTTTGTTTTTTGCTTGTCATGGAAACAAAAACACCAACTCCTGCTTGAATAGGCCTAAGAGGAGGCCAGGTTCACACTGGTGCTGATACCCAGATGTCCTCCAAGAAAAGGTTCCCTCTACTGTATAGACAGACAAGATTACAGAATGTGGAAAAAACAGGCTCTTGGATTACAATTTCCAAGCCCTTGGGCATTCCAAGGCTTGGCATCCTTGGAGGAAAAGGAACACTGTGCCTTTGAAGGAATTAAAGCACTGAAGAAATAGGCTGTTTGGAGCTGACAGATTTCATATGTCTTCCCTCAACATGATTTGGCGACTCTGGCAAAGGGCACTGGCAGGGTTCCAGCCAAAAAAGTCAGTTTCAAGCTCTGCTAGATTGCCTCCTGTGGTGGGGCTTAGCTATGGGGAAAGAGATGGTAAAATGAGGGCATTGCCTCCCCAAATAAAAATGTTGTCCCCTCAGCAAAATTCCTCTTCAGTCCCTAAGTATCTAGTATTGCTGTAACTTAAAAATGGAGTTGAGCATTTACAAATAAACACTGGCATACTGTTCAGCAGTTATGATACTATAACCTGGAGATAGGATATCCTGATCTATCTTCACAGTCCTCCAGTGCCATGTTCAAAGTGTTTCTGAGGCACTGAAGATTAGGGTGCAGTGAAATAATGTCTGTAATACACTCTCTCCCTCACCTTGGGGTGACTTGGGGCAAGCAGTTCTGGAAGGATCCCAAGGGGTCCCTGCAGTTGCCTGTTCTCAAGGCTCTCCATGACTGGAGTCATACTGCAGACATTATCTCCAAGTGCTCAGATCTCCAGCACCTCAGGATTACTTTGGCCAGGGAACTGCCAGGCTGCAAATGGAGGCTGGGGAGGGACGTTGTCTCTTGTGACTACAACAGTGGAGTGCAGTTTTGTAGTATGTGGGGAAATCATTATTGTAATGTACAATCTTGTGTATCCCATGTTGAGCTCAGTTTAGGCATTTACTCTGCATGCTTCAGTTCTCCCACACCCCCTTCTCTTATTTCACTAGGCAATTTCAGCCAATTGGAGCAATGGGTCATTCATCACATGACCTAATTTAAATATTATTACACTTTGTTTAAGTTCTTTTTAAGTTAAGGCTCCATGTGGCTGTAGCCATGTTGTTATTGTTGCTGTTGTTGTTTTTGAGTTCCTTTTAAATCACCATGTAGTCCACACTGCTGTAGGCTGGGTGAGTCTATTCTACCCTAAATCCTCTTAGTTAGTTAGGAACTTTTTAAAAGTTTGTTTTAATATGTAGATTAAGATCGATATACCTTCAGTAAACTCTTGATATGCCTTTTTAAACTGACTTCTTTGTTGTTTTTAATGAGTCTAATTGACTGGATGAACAGACCACACATTTAAATGTTAATTGAGCTGTCTCTGCATTCCAATGCGTCACTCTGCCTGAATTTGAAAGAAAAAGTTTTTTTTAACTTTTAAAAAAGATATTTTTATTTTTTTTAAAGGGCTAGATCCCTGGAATTTTTTAAATACATTTTTAATTTTAGACTCCTACCTCCGAACAAGTTTTGATGATGATTGTCATGTACTAACATTCCCAGACACAGTAACCAGCAGTTTCAGAGTTAAATCAGAAAAACTTTTATTGGCACAGTAATCGAGAAAGTGAACCCTACAGGGTTGTTGCTCAGAATGAAATTTAACTGACAAACAGTATATTAAAAGCATATTCCAATCTACAAAATCTGGCAGGCTAAACAGTCAATGGCTACCCATCACACTCTTCCTCTCTTCCCACAGTACCAGCATTCAGCTCCTTTCCCCCAGAGGTGGAACCCAGCTGCAGGGCTTATCAGACCTTTCCCGATATTGACCATGTACTCCCTTCAACCGTTCAGCTACACACTCATTACCAAGCACAGAGAAATGCAAAACAGAATTATCTACAAGGTTAAACAGCAAAATTAATATTGGCAGAAAAATGTCACGTCCGGGACTGATCCTAACAATGATGCAAGACCTCAGCCCCATTTGGCATCCAAAGGGAAGAACTGGCAAAGCGACCAAAGGAAGGAGAACACAGCAACTAGAATCCTCGGTATGAAAATGTGTTTCCCTTTTTCCAATTCTAGAAAGTTGGGGATTGAAGGGAAGTTTCATGGGAGGGGCAGAATTCTTACTGGAGGGAGCAATGGCTTTATTCCCACCCACCTGGTAGCTTCACCCTTGCTCCGAGGGTAACACAATTCAAGGGGTACTGAGATGCAGAACAAAATAAAAAAGTTTGGTCCTCATGACTGCAGCTAAAACTGGAGGTAGATTGCCATCATAAACAGATTTACTGTTTACTGTGCCCCATTGAGCACAGCAGGGTTTACTTCTGAGTAGTGATTCACTGTTGCACTTTGCTAGAAATTTGAAGCAGTTGGATGATGATGATAATATCGTAATATTCCTGTAATTTCTGTAGATCTCACAGCCCTTCTAGATTAAGAAAAAAATCTCTGAATGTCCCAGATTTTGTTCCATACAAACCAATTTTATTTTGGAAATCCACATGTCATCCCATCCCAAAGTATTTCCTGGAAACTCCCAGCATTATCAAAGGCCGTTTTATTCTTACTTCCCTGGTCACTTTAAATTAATATTTTTTTAAAATGAAATTTACAGTGGGCTTATCTACATGGGTAATATACCCCATCTTGCCATCATCTTAGAGCCCTGCAGTCCTTACAATGCTGGGTGTTTTCCCCATTC
The DNA here is from genome assembly GCA_030847615.1 of Gambelia wislizenii. Taxonomy (NCBI): domain Eukaryota; kingdom Metazoa; phylum Chordata; class Lepidosauria; order Squamata; family Crotaphytidae; genus Gambelia; species Gambelia wislizenii. Next base: position 7,041,291 of record JAUMIR010000012.1, read on the forward strand.
TGCCCCAGGGAAGACCTCATGAACCCTGGGGGCAAAGACGGGGCCAAGATGGGCTGGGAGGAGGATGAGGTAGGGCCCATTGCAGCGTTTTTAAATCATACCTGATTGAATCCATTCCCACCTGCAAAAAATGGATCAGGCCCCACATTACTACAGGAGCCTGTCCCAGCAAGCTGGCCTGTCATGCGGCTGCTGGTCTGCCCTCGCTCTGCTGTAACAGGAAGGAGCCCCACAGCACATGACCAAGGTTGGTCAAATGCAGCGGCCCTTGGTCGCATGCTACGGCCCATCTTCCTAACTTCCAGGAGGGCGAGGGAGACAGTGGCAGTGGTGGCTATGGTGATGGGCTGGCGTGCCCGTCTAGACGTCCTCCTGTTTGGAGATGGAAACATGGAGGAACGGACCTGATCCATAGGCAGGATAGGCTGTGGGAAATCAGCATATCCTGGCCCATGTAGATGAGCCCCGTCTACTTGACAGACTATTTGGATTATCCCCCAAAAGAAATTTTTTTTAGATACTGTAGGTATTGGACTGTGATACAACACACACTCTCCTTATTGCTGCAATACTCATAACAGATTATGAGGCAGCCCTTAAACCATGTGATAGTCTTCTTCCACTGAAATCCTGTAACTCTCTGGCTTTTCTTCGCAAACGAAGATTCAGGAAGGACTCATCCCACACTTTCTGCAAGCGCGCTGGTGACTGAAAAGGCCAATCCGAGATAAACAAGTCCGGTTGCAGAAAGCACAGCAGAAGGTCCCCTTGGGTGATGTTTCCGGGTTGTGATTCTTTCTGCGTTGTCGTTTCTCTTTAAGACTTGTTTGGCATGAGTTCTCAAATAAAGCTGCAGCATTGTGGATAGTGCGTCTCCATGCCTCCCGATGTGAGGCCAGGGCGGACCATTGTTGGTGATCAATTTGGCCGAGCCTGAGATGTTGTTTCAGGGAGTCCTTGTATCACTTTTTTGGAGCATCCCTCTTACGCTGACCTATGGTGAGTTCACCGTAGAGTACTATTTTTGGGAGGTGATGGTCCTCCATCTTAGAGACGTGCCCTGCCCAACGCACCTGTGTTCTCAATATCATGGTCTCAATGCTGGTGATCCCTGCTTGCTCAAGGACAGCAACATTCGTCACATAGTCAGCCCAGTGTATATTTAGGATTGTGCGTAAAAAGCACTGATGAAAGCGTTCGAGGAGTCATAAGTGTTGGCGAAAGGTGACCCATGTTTCAGACCCGTAACGGAGAATAGACAGTACAATAGCTCTATACACATTGATTTTTGTGCTTCGCCTCAGGTGTTTGTTACTCCAGACTCTTTTGTAAAGTCTTCCAAAAGCACTATATGCCTTTTCTAATCTGTGATTGATGTCTATGTCAATCTTGGCATCTGAGGAGATGATGCTTCCCAGGTAGGTGAACTGCTGAAAGGACTTAAGCACAGATTTGCCAACGGCAAAGTGGGGATGATGGTGTTCGTCCTGTGGTGCAAGCTGGTAAAGAACTTCTGTTTTCTTCAGGTTGACTTCAAGCCCAAACAGCTCTGCAGCTGTTGTGAACAGGATGTTAGGCGCTGCAGAGCTGCTTCTGTGTGGGCAACAAGGGCAGCAGCATCTATCTGTGAAATGGAGACAGGTATGGAAAGAAACAGCCAACGGACAAGACTTCTCATGGATATCACTGGGCAGAAAAAAGCACCAGCCTGTCAGTTCTCTTTATTCTGATCATTAAGGATTGTGAAAATATTAAACATGCACAATCTCACACACACACACAAATCACACCTCTGGATTGATAAAAAAATATGCTGATTTAAACCCCATGCAAAAACTATAGACACCAAGACCGCAGCTTTCGAGTTAAAGGAAATGAAGCAACATCCATTTCAATTGTGCCATAATTCACTCTGCAAATTTGAACATAAGTTTGTGTAATGGTATCCAGGTATAACCAATATTTCTGTTCTGAGAAAGGACCCTTTTTTCCTAATTTCTCACGGCCTCCCCTTGATGCTCTGGTGAAGTGTGGAAGTCAAGAGCTGTTCCCACATTTGTCCTTTAGTAGGACAACATGTAGACATGTCTGCATTTCAGGCTCGTTCCCTGTCATTTTGGTTGGGTTTGCAGAATGACAAGGAAAACAAATGCTTTGCCAAACCTACAGAGATGAAGCACCACTCTGGATCATTAGTTAATTAGGCAGGAAATAGCCTGTTACTGGACAGTCCATGGCTTAAAGTGGTAACAGCATATGTTTTGCATGCAAAAAAGATTTTGTTATTATTTGCTGTAAAGTTAACTTCAATTTATTGTGAATAAGAGACCTCCAAGAGTCCTATTCATCAACTGCCCTGCTCAGGTCTTCCAAACTCAAGGCTGTTGTGGCTTGCTTGATTGAATCATTCCACCTAGAATGTGATCTTCCTCTTTTACTACGCCTGATAATCTTCTCTAATGAGTCATGTTGTCTCTTGATATGTCCAAAGTACAATAGCCTCAGTGTGGTCATCTTGGCTTCTTGTGAGAGCTCAGGCATGATCTGCTCTAAGGCCCATTCTGTCTTTTTAGTAGTCCATGGTATCCATAGAACTCTCCTCCATCTTTCCATTTCAAATGTGTTGCTTTCTTCCTGTCTGCTTTTTTTACTGTCCAGCTTTCACCTCCCTCCATAGAAATCAGAAGTACGGTGGCAAGGCGCAAAAAGGTTCTAGGTTCAGTCCTCTCCCAGTAGGGCTAGGAAGGTCTTATGTCTGAAACCATGAAGAACTACTTGGAAATCAGTGTAGACAAGAATGAGCTTACAAAAAGATGGGGCCAACAATCTTTGTTGCTGTGTACTTTCAAGTTGACTTCGAGTTATGGGGACCTTCTCACAGGCTTTTCTTGGCAAAATTTATTCAGAGGTGGTTTGCTATTTCATGCCTCTTAGGCAGAGATTGGGACTTGCCCAAGGTCACCCAGTGGAATTCCATGGCTGAGTGGGGATTTGAACTCTGGCCTTCCAGACTCCTAATCCAGCACTCAAACAACTGTGGTGTGATGCCTCTTCTCAGCAGTCTGCCTCGGTGTAAAACAGCTTCATGCTTCAAGATAGCACTCGGGGGTAAAGGAAAATTGCCATTCCTGGGAGAACTATCTGCAGCTGTTCTTATCCAGAAGTGGTCTAGTGGTAGAGCAAAAGAAAGTAATGCATAGCTCTGGACCGGAATGGAGGGCATTTGGAATAAAAACAGAGAGGGCCAGAATCCTGTTGGCGATATACATGGGTGTAACCTCCTGTTATGCCTGCAAACATGCTCCTTCACTCATTCATTCAGCAACATGGGCAATCAGTGACTCAGAGGTGGGAGGGCTCTTAGGCACTATCCAGGTGAAGTCTTGTAGCTGGGAGAAAAGAAGAGCCCCCATGCTGCCAGACCTCCAGCCACTGGGTTTTGTAGGCTCCATGGAATCTCATCTTGGAGGGAGCGGTCTTTCTTTTCTCACAGAGCAGCCCTTTCCTGATTCCTGGAAGAAATGATCACTTCCTCTGCATGTGTTACATGCACCACTAGGGGGCTCCCAACCTACAGTATGAGAAGCTGACGTTATTCAGACAACTTCAGCAAAAGGCTCCTGTCACTTTAGTTCTGGTTAACATTATTTAAAAGAGGAACTGCAAGTCAACATGGAATTTATTTGATTTAGCACCCACCCCCCAAATAACATATGTTTCTAGATCTCATAATGCACTTAAGGGAACCCTAATGTTCACACCTGTGTGTGTGGGTGTGCCTTCAACTTGCCTGTCAACTTGTGGTGACCCCATGAATTTCCTAGGGCTTTCTTAGGCAAGGAATACTCAGAGGTGGTTCTGCCAATTCCTTCTTCTGAAATAGCACCTACAGCACCTGGTATTTGTTGGTGGTCTTCCATCTGAGTACTAACCAGGGCTGACCCTGCTTAGAAGCCAAGATCAAATCCTTACCTACTGGTACTTTAAAAACACACAATTTCAGACACTATCTGAGAGAAAAACCATTGCTCTGACGTAAAGCATGCTTTACATGTGGAGGCTCAGTACCAGTCATCTCCAGTAGAATGATCAGGCATTTGATTAAGGCCTTGGAGGAGAGCTGGGAAAGATTACATTTTTAGACCATAGCTCCCAGAATCTCCCATGCTGGCTAGGGGATTCTGGGAGCTATAGTCCAAAAAAGTAACTTCCTCAGGCTGTATTCTGGAGCAGAGTTGGCCCTATCTTTAGGCAAAGTGAGGCATTTAGGTATTATGAAAGAAATGCCAATTGTTGGTTATACAGAACATGGAGTGAGAGGATAAGACCCACACCAATGGATTCCAATTACAAGAAAGAAGATTCTATGTAAACATTAGGAAGAAAGTCCTGATGGCAAGAGCCATTTGACAATGAAACAGACTCACTCAGAAGGTGGTGGAGTTTCCTATGTTGGAGATTTTAAAACAGAAGTGAGATGGATAGCTCTCAGGGAAGATTTAGTGGTGGATTCCTGCACTGGCTAGAGGTTGGACTACATTGTCCTGGGGGTACCTTCCAACTCTGATTAATCCATTTATAGATAAATATCCCATCTTTCTTCCGATAGGGAACCCAACATGGCTTACACCATAGATTAAAACAAAGTACAGCTAAAAACTATGGTGATAAAACTCTATGATTTAATTGGCTATTGTCTTTTACTGGCAGGGGAGAGAGGCTTTCTGCTTTTGGTAACGGAAACATTTGGCAGGGTTTGGGATTGTTCATACTTTGACTTGGGAAAGCTGGTGAAGGGCACCATTTGACATTTTACCTTCTGCAGGAAAGTGTCTTGAGCTGAGCCGATCCTGGAGAGCCACAATAAATTGACATGGAGAAGCCTAAACTAGACGGACCAGCAGCCTGATCTTTGTTGTTGGTATGTGCTTTCAGGTCTCCAGTTTACTGCAACCCTATCCTAGGGTTTTCTTGGCAAGATTAATGCAGAGAGGGGTTGCCATTGCCTTTCTCTGAGCCTGAGAGAATGTGACATGGGCTGAGAGAGTGTGACTTCCCCGGTTTCTGTGGATGAGTGTGGATTCAAATCCTGGTCTCATGGAGTTCTAGTTTAGTGCTCAATATTACACCATACTGGCCCATCCTTCAAGTCATTCTAAGTCAATCCTGGAGGTTGTTTAGACAATTAAAAAACAAAAAACAAACTCCTCACGGAATGTAAGGGGAATACCTTTTGTCCTGATGACATCCCGTGGGGATTAACTGTATTAGGAAGGGGGGGGGCTAAAACTCCATGTACTCTGCAATAACAGCCTTTGCTGTTTCTTGCAAAGGTTTTTTTAAATATGCTGAAATGTGCATTACTGCCCATTTGAACAACCAATTCGAATCAGGGCACGTTCCAGAAGTTGAAACATGATTAGTTGGATGTGCGCAGGGGCAGGCTTGCTGGCAACAAAGTGGCTGGAGCAGCCATAGTTGATTTTCATGGAAGCGATCGTGTGTGATTTTCGAGTGATAAAGGAATTTTTTAAAAAAGCAGATCACTCTTCCATATCTTGGATTTAACAAGGGAGGGGAAATGTGCAACGGCAGGAGCTTTTGGAGAATAATAATGTGAGTAATTCACTCATGGACACTATCTTTATTCACGGGCATGTTCTGTGTGAATTTCAAACATGGATGCCTTCCCATACCAGCAATCTTGAGAAAAAAGCAAGAAGACAAATGAACGCTGCTGTGATGGTGAGTTAATGTACAATTATTTGCTGTTAATTTTCCCATATACTGACCCCCTGGTCTCCCAGAGTCCAAGTCCAGCACTAAAACCACTACACCACACTGGCTCTTTCTTCAGGTCAAGTCCAAGTCAGCCTTGGTCTCCTGTAGTTCTAGTCCGACACGCAAACCACTTACACCACATTGGATCTTCCTTCAGGTCCATTCCAACTGAACCCTGGTCTCCGGCAGTCCAAGTCCAAACTCAAATCACTACACTGCACTGGCTCATTCTTCTAATCAACTCCAAGCTGACCTTGGTCTTCTGGAGTCCACTCAAACCAGCAATGCTATCATCCAGCTTTCTCTGGAGATTTCTTCAGAGGGTGTTTGTCTTCCTCTCAGGCTGAGAGAATGTGGCTTGAGCAAGGTCACCCAGTGGGTTTCCATGACCAAGCAAGGATTCAAACCTTGGTCTCTTGCAGTCCTACTCCAACACTCAAACCACTGCATCATGCTGGTTCTGATCTGATGTAGTTAAAGCCATCTTCCTGGATCTGTTTCATGAGTCTCTCTCCCTCCCCATTTCATCCTGCAATGAAGCCACACACAAGAGCTGCCACCCTGTCTCCTTTTGCTACACGGACTTCATTACTTTTACAAAGTAGGCTGCGGCACATTTTGCTAGTCTGCCATGCAAAGAAGCCTGATGAATAATTAACGCCAAACTCGAACTTGTCAGAAACAAATGAACAAAGCCCATTTTGGCAATGCAGCATCCTTGATTTATTTTTTATCGTGCTCACTTAGAGTACTTGCTAATTCACAGCACCCAGCCACCCTCCATCAGCCTTGGAGTCACTTAATGTGAACGGGTAAGGTTCTGCCACTGTCCGCTCTTCTGTCTTCATGATGGGCTCTGAGAGAACAAGCAGGGCGACAAAGCCAACAAGGGGAAACTTGGATTAAGGAATGCCTCTCCAGAAGGAAAGCACAGACATGCACAGTGGCCTGCTCAGATCACAGCTTTGGGGGTAAACAGTTATCCCAACATTTACATCATTCCAGAATTGCCTTCTTAATAACCGTGTCTCTTGTTCTCTGGCACTGGGGCCCTGCGTACTACAGCAAATAACAGTACATATAAGAACAGCCTATCAATAACCACACATACTACTAGGACAGATTTCTGGAAGCCCCTTGGTGACTTTCACTAGAATAACTAGTGAGATATAAGTACTTGTTTTGGATGTTGCATAAGGAGGTATCCAGTACAATGCTCCACTCACAACCCAAACAAAACACTGACTGGATGCAGAAATGTGGTGGGAGACCTCCCTTGTGCTGTCACCTGATTTGCAGTTCTCACCCTTGTGGATCTCCAATGTAAATATGCTGATGGAGATTTACCTTCTGCCAATGTCAAATAGGCCATAGAAGGCTAACTTATACCACTGGGTAATAGTTCCATCTAGGTCAGTATTGTTAGTGGTTCACAAACGTTGGCTTTCCAGATGCTTGAAACTTTGGGCTCAGTTACATGGCAGTTTTTATTGCGATAGCTTGTGCATTAGTGCATTTTTGCATCAGTGCTGCATAGTTTACATGATTTAGTGCGAAACTGGTTGATCAGGTACATTTTCTGTTTTGTAGTCCACACAGGCAAAGGTGTGGGTGTGGCCACCAGAGCACCCGATCGCTGGCTGGGGGGGGGGAGATACGCAAACAACCAAAAAAGAAGGGAGACCACAGGGGAGGGGCAGGAATAATGGCAAAAAGAGGCAAGGAAAGCAGGCTAGATTCCCAGATGGAGGATGGTCTTGGGGGGATGATCACACAGCCACCAGAAGAAATGGAGTCGCAGGCTCCCCCTTCGCCCTGCTTCCCTCAAGCCCCCTTCCCCTCACCCACTTGGCCAGTGGAGCAGACTGCTACTCTTTTTCTTTCTCTGTCTCTCTCACACACATGAACGCGATCACAGCAGGGTGAGGGAGTGAACGGCGGTGGAGCAGATTGCTACTCTCTCTCTCTCTCTCTCTCTCTCTCTCACACACACACACACACAGGAACAGTAATTATGGCTAAGTGGGGATCCCTTAGCCGCAGCAGCCAAGCAAGCTGGGAGGCAAACGACTGGCTGGATCTTTTCATTTGAGGCTCTTCACAGCTCTTGCAAGTCTGCTCCCTCTGCAGTTGTTCCAACCAATCACAGCTCAGCTCTGTTGTGGCTGTTTTGGGAAGATTGCTGGTAGTTCCCACAGCCTTTTTGCTAAATGGTAGTTCACACAACCAATTGTGTGCATTTTTGAAAACTTTATCAAAAAAGTTGGGGAAAATAGCAAAAGCTGATACTGTGTGACTTATGGGGTTTTTTGCCCCTCTCCTTCTGAATATGGCAACTTTGATCCAAAAGATGTGGGAACTATTGCAAATTCTTAGAGGATTTATTTTGCCATGTAAACAACCCCTTCATCTCCCAGAATTGGTTATGCTCCCCAGCATTCAGAGACCCGGTGTCAAGGGCTTTGGGGAACCTCTAAAGGGCCAATATTTGAGAACCATTGCTCTGCACTAGGATTGGAGAACTTTTTTTTACCATTGAGGGCCACAACCCCCCCGGGAGGTTAATCTGCTGTGGGCAGCATCCAGTTGGTGGGCAGGGTCAAAGCCAGGATTCAGTGGGGCAAGAAATGGTGATGAGTTTGTATCATTGCAGGTAGTAGCAGCTGATGGTTCCCATGTCAGTCTGCTTTGGATCTGCTTAGGCACCACCTAAGGTGCTGAACTTTTTAAGGGTAGGGTTCAGCACCTTGGATAGATCCTTTAAGGTTCAGACTAAAACCCAGAGTGGATTCGCTGAGCAGATTGACATGGGAGCCACCAGACACCACCAGTACTTGCCTTGTGACTTAGTAAAAAGAAGCCCTGATTGCAGAGTCATATAGCTCTCTTTTTATAGTCACTCCATCTTTATAGCTCCCCTTCTCCCTCTCTCTGTCTCTGTTTCTTTACCTCTCCCTCCCTGATGGCCACATAAGATTCCAGCTTCATGAAATTAGGCTGAGTATTAAATAAACTGGGCCAAGGGCCAAACCTAGCCTTTCTTCTGTGACAAGGAAGAGACACAAGTCTACCTTACAGTCCTGTTGTTAAAAACTACCAAGGTAATTTTTGCAAAGTGCTTCTAAAACAACATATGTGCTCCCCAAATGTTATCCATTTCTGCAGACCCATTTGAACTTTAGAATAATGTTATAGATTATTTCTTTGGTTTTGATTCTTGGTTTTGCAAGCTTTATCTGCAAGTGTTTACACTTTGTGGTTGTGATTGTCATATGTTTCACACATACAGTTTGCAAGGCTGCTGTGCCAAGCCTTTTGAGAATATAAATATGCATATTGCTCTCTAGGCATTTCCAGAGACATTAAAACATGTTGTCAGGGAAGAATAAGAAAAAAAACACATTTTCTCTTTAGATTTATTTTTGCATGAGCCAGTCTCTTGTGCTTGAGTACTGTTAAAATCCCAAAGCCAAACTCGCTTGTTAATTTAACATTAGTTGAAGACAAACTGTATGATTGTTGTTGTGCTTGGGTGTATGGAAATGTTTAAAAATACAGTAAATAAAAAACAAAGCATGTTGCTAGATCTCATGGCATGATTAGCTAGAAGTATACTACAAAAACTTTGCTATCCTACAGCAGGTTAGCAGCTGTTCAAAATATACCTTATGTTTGGCACTCTATAGCTTGGAAAGAAGAGAAGCAAATGGGAGACATGATAGAGGTGTATTTTAGTTATGCATGTTGGAGACACTGATGTCCTGCTCTCATAATTGAGAAAGAGTTCAAAGATCCAAAGACAGCAGCTGTAGAAGCAAGGGGTTTGTGATGTCAAACAGCCCAATTCCAACATTTGCCTTCAAACCATCCTCAAGTTCATGAAAACAGAGAAAAATGCCCCACCTCACAACCACCCTAAAGCCATGTACTACTTCTAAAACCCCAGTTTTCCTCCATGGTCCCTCTCAAAATGGCAACAGGAAATGGCACGGTGTCACTTCCTATCACCATTTTGAGAGGTACTGCAAAGGAAAACTAAAGCATTTGGGCTTGCTGTTGGACAGTGTACCCCACAAAGGGGCACATGGGAGAATTGACCCCTGGCCTCTATGCAGTTGACAACCCGTGTACCCTGAGGTCATCCATTGAAGCTGGATGCTGGGAAGTTAAGTTCAGGAAGAATGGCTTTACACTGGTTCCTCTGAGCATGTTAAGAGGACCAGGCAGTGAATAAATCTTGTAGCAAAAGCAGCAAACATCGGGCTGATGAAATGAGCACACAGACACAGAGGTTGTGCCTAAACTACTGCTGTTTACTAAAGCATAGTATAGAAATATTTACAATGAGTCAAGGACTCCAAATACATGGACTACATAGCCCATAGACACAGCAGTACTGTCCAGTACTATATAGCAGGCAGGGCACAGACCAAGTGCAGAGTCCAAGAGCAAGGTCCAAGTGCATAATGAGGGTGGAAACATATGGTTATACATATACATGTTTACATTACATTCATGGGCCATGTAGTTACCCATTCCCATACACACATGGTTTATCCAATTGTTGCCAGGGTGATAATAGCTGTGTCACTTCCTCTGCTTTGGCTCTCATGCAGGCAAATGTTAAGAGCATTCTGTGCTCTCTACTGGCCGTGCTGGCAGTAGCAGTTAACGTAGCATGTTAGCTCTTTACAATATTAAATTCTCAGTGATTGCATATCCCATCATCCTGACAGAATTTGCTGCCACAAGATATCATTGCGGCTGAAAACTCAGGTGGGTTTAAAAGGGGATTAGATAAATTTCTTGAAGTTAGTCAGTGGTTACTAGTCAGGATGGTTATACAGACTTCTCCCCCTTATTTGACAGGCTAGAGGTTAGAGCACTGTAAAAAAAAAAGAAAGAAAAAAATAGAAATTGTCGAAATGTAGAACTTATAGTGCTTTGATCCCTAACCTGTCGAATAAGCAGGGGACGCACTACACAGACTGAACGAAAGATGGCACTGAGTTGGGGGAAAAAGTAATGCATGTTCACAAAAGCATTGTGCAAATTTGCCATCTTTTCATCCAGTCTGAGTACTGCAACTCTCGTTTATTCACTTAACAGCTGCCAAACTGTCAGAAGGCCAAGAACATGACCACATTCCCTCTGGCAAAGAGAACTGCTCCCAGCCACCCATTCCAAGGGCATCCAAGGTTCTTGGGCCATTTTCTAGACAAGAGAGGGGGTGCGCGGAAAAGACGAAGTCTGCCTGGGAGAGACCCCACCTCCACTCTTTTGATGGAATCTATTACTTTGGTGGAAAGAGTGGGACACATGTCAAACTAATGGGTTCTGGTTATAATTTAAAAGGGTCGAAAGAGCAGATGGATGAAAAGGGAACCATGGAAAAGTGGGGGACACCTGTATATCACCTCCAGTATCAGAGGGAATGTACAGCTGTATATCATTTTTTGAGGAACATGACGTGGAGGGGATAGAACAGGATGGCTCTTCCCGTGTTTTCAACAACTGCAGGGGAGGACATAACAAGACGATGCTTAACACTGCAACCGTACACATTTACCCAGAGTCAGAAGTACCCCATTGAAGCAAATGGTGTTTACTACCATGTAACACATGCTCTCATTTACTCAATAAGCAAAGCTTTATTCAGCAAGGACACGTATGTCATGAACATGGCCAAAGCCGAAACTTGAATACAACACAACCCCATCCCCCGATAAAACCTGACAGCATGAGAATGGCATGCAGGGAGGTTTCTGGCCCCCGATAGCTCCCAGGTGGCTGACCTTGAGTTGTCTTGGAGAACAGCGTTCCCAGGCTGAAAAGGGCTGGCTGGCCCATGCCCAAGAGCTGAGAGGCCCACTCAAGGGAAACAGGCCCAAGCCCTTACCAACTTCATGTCAGGATCCTCCATGAAGTCTGAGTAACATGGAGACTTCATGGATGAGCCTGACACATGGGAATAGGAACCTTTATGATCATTCACTTGTATTGATCATAGTCATTCTCAATTTTGACTTTTATGATGGAGGATGCCAGAGCAAGCCCCGAATAATGAAAATTCCATCCACTCAGTCCACCAGGAATAAAACAGTGATTCATCCAGGGCAGTGTGTGGAGAGTGTCATTATACAATTTAGTCACTCGGGGGCATTGGCTATAATTGATTTTGTTCAGGAGCTTCCTCTTCCTGTTCTTTTATTGTTGGAAAGAAAAACCAAACCAAACCAACCCCTCAAAGTGTTCTTATTTAACTTCTAGACTGGCACAGTGTTTCTGCCTTCTCTGATAGACAGGGACCAGAAAGCAGGAATCACCTTTGGCAAATGGGGATCTTTGAAGCATATGTTGAGCTCACTGTTATTTTAGTACAGGGACATTTGTCAGAATGGATCTCAGGATCACCGCTTGACATGGGAAATGCATCTTCATGGCACCTTCTTTCCTAGGGTGATCGGTTTCTGGAAACCCACCAAGGAACTCTCTAGTGGTTTATCAGGATTTTGATAATGCTTAGAGAAAGGATGGTGAGAATCTTCCTTATAAACCATCACCTTTAGGAGCAGTGACCAGGGGTGGAGTGACATAGGGAGTTCCGGTAGTGGCACTGGATACCTCTAAGTGTGTCACAGAAGCCCCTCCTCTAGATAAAACACAAGCCCAAATCATATACCCTCCAGTATTTCACAGATGAAAACGGGGCACTTGTGGCCAAACAACAGAGTGTGGTCAAGAGGGGAAAAAATTATTAATGAGGAAGAAGTCACGGCCTAGGAGAGGCTGCAGCAGTTTGCTTTTGCCAGAGCCTACTGAGGAGGGCAAGATTATTTTCCACATCTCCTCTCCTCCCACTAAGTTGAGTGCAAACTACCCTGGACTTTGAACTCAGTTTGCTGCAACTGAGGGTGCGTCTACACTGTAGAAATAATGCAGTATGACACCACTTTAAGTGTTGTGGCTCCATCCTATAGAATCCTGGAGGCTGTAGTTTTACAAGGTCTTTAGCTTTCTCTGCCAAAGCATGCAGGTGCCTCACAAAACTACAAATCCCAGGATTATGTAGGATGGAACCATGGCAGTTGTTAAAGTGTGTCAAACTGCATTAGCGCAGATGCACCCTGTGTTGAGGACAAAGGGGGAGGTTAGGAGGAGAGAGCAACTGGGACATTTTAAAAGCCAATGAAAAAGTGGGAGGACAGAGGATTAATCAGGACTGTCCCTGGCAAATCAGGATAGATGGCGGGTATGAAACCAACGTGTGTTTAGCACTGCATTATCTTGGAACAGCTTGAAATGCTCTCTGTCATTTAAGACCAGAAGCTCTGCATGCTTCTCAGGGAGAGGACCATGCATTCTCTAGCAGTCTTGAGTTCCTTCACTCTGAGTATGTCAGCCATACATGCCAAATTTATGCAATACCAGGTTATGAGAATATAGCTGCTGAGTAGCAGGGCCTATTTGGTATGCAGCTGAGCACCAAAGCTGTTACATTATTTTCCTGAAAACATATATTTTCTAAGTCCCTGGTTTCATCACTCTGCAGCTTTTTTTTTCATTTTTTAAAATTTGCCTTATTGGGTTTTAAGTTTCTATAAATAATGCAAGCCAAACATTTAACTAAAACACAGCTGTAAACACATATACACAATGGTTCTAAACTCAGCAAGCTCATTAAGACTCCAAGCTTTAATACAATCTCCAGCAAATCGAAGCATTTTCGCTTCCTTGCAACTCAGATGTTATTTTCCAAAACAACATGCCTAGTAACTCAAGCATTGACAATCGTCTCACTTTGCTTCTGTAATACATAACTGATTAATTGACTATTAATTGAAGAGCTTTTGATTGACAAAGAGATTTCCTCCATTAATTGGGAACATTTTTGGGGAATGACCTTTTATAATCTACTAATCAAGTTTCAATCGATTAAATTTGCATACGTTTGCACATATATTAAACATTTGCTTTTAAAAAATGATTATGCATTATTATTATTATTTATTTATACAGGGCCATTGATGTAAATGCTGCTTTACAAAAATAATGGATGTGCCATAGTGAAGACTAAAGGCCTTCCTGCACGCCAAAGAAAAGTGGCAATGCGGCAGGAATATTCCATTTTCTGCACTGCCTTACTGCACGATTGTTTCAGATCCATAAAGGAGGATAGAAAATACAATGGCTCTATACACACTGATTTTTGTGCTTTGCCTCAGGTGTTTATTGCTCCAGACTCTTTTGTGAAGTCTTCCAAATGCACTATATACCTTTGCTAATCTGTGATCAATCTCTTTGTCAATCTTGGCATCTGAGGAGATGATGCTTCCCAGGCAGGTGAACTGCTGAACGGACTTGAGCACAGATTTGCCAACAGCAATGTGGGGATGGTGGTGTTCGTCCTGTGGTGCAGGCTGGTAAACCTGTTTTCTTCAGGTTGACTTCCAGCCCAAACAGCTCTGCAGCTGTTGCGAAGCAGGATGTTAGGTGCTGCAGAGCTGCTTCTGTGTGGGTAACAAGGGCATCAGCAGCAGCAGTGAAGAGCAGCTCGCGGACTAGATAGTTTAGAGTCTTAATGTGAGCCCTCAGACGGCTTAAGTTAAACAAGCTACCATCAGTATGGTAACGGATATAGATGCCGTCGTCTTCTTCGAGCTCTGCCGTAGCCCTTTGGAGCATCATGCTAAAGAAGATTGTAAATAAAGTTGGTGCAAGAACACAACCTTGCTTCACTCCATTAGTTATTAGAAAGGGTTCTGAAACATGGGTCACCTATCGCCACCACCTATGATTCCTCGAACGCTTTCATCAGCGCTGTCTACGCACAATCCTAAATATACACTGGACTATTTGACAAATGTTGCTGTTCTCGAGCAAGCAGGGATCACCAGCATTGAGGCCATGATATTGAGAATGCAGCTGCACTGGGCAGGGCACGTTTCTAGGATGGAGGACCATCGCCTCCCAAAAATACTACTCTACGGTGAACTCGCCACGGGTCAGCGTAAGAGGGGTGCTCCAAAAAAGTGATACAAAGACTCCCTGAAACAACATCTCAGGCTTGGCCAAATTGATCACCAACAGTGGTCCGCCCTGGCCTCACATCGGGAAGCATGGAGATGCACTATCCACAATGCTGCAGCCTTATTTGAGAACTCACGCCAAACAAGAGTTGAAGAGAAACAACAACACAGAAAGAATCATAACCCAAAAACATCACCCAAGCAGCCCTTCTTCTGTGCTTTCTGCAACCAGACTTGTTTATCTCGGATTGGCCTTTTTAGTCATCAGCGCGCTTGCAAAAAGCGCGGGATGAGTCCTTCCTGAATCTTCGTTTGCGAAGAAAAGCCAGACAGACAGACCAGACCACATGATGCCATTGTTCTTCCAGCATTCTTTCATTCCAGTCCTGTTGGAGACTGAGGTAAAACTACATCTTTTTTGCTAATAGGTTTTTCTGGTTAGCAAAAAGACACTTCGGTCCTCCATGGCACCAGAATGAAAAAATGGTGACATCATGCAGTAAGGCAATGCAGAAGATGGAATGTTCCTGCTCCCCTGCCACTTTTCTTTGGAGTGCAGTAAGGTAGTAAGACTTGAAAACATGACTATGAGGGAAATGGATAAGTTCCTCAAGTGCAGACATATCATTGAATACCGAAGTCAGAATGGCATTCTGATTTCTATGCATGGTTGTGAAATCTGGACAGTGAAGAAAACTAACAGGAAGAGGATCAACTCATTTGAAATGTGCTGTTGGAGGAGAGTTCTACAGAAACATGAGCTGCTAAGTAGATGTATGGCTATGAGAGCAAATCAAGCCTGAATTCTTACTGGTAGCAACAGTATCTAAATTGAGGCTGCTATATTTTGGGCATATCATGAGATCAAATGACTCATTGGAAAAGATGACAATGCCTTGAGAAAGTGGAAGGCATTAGGGAAGGAGGGAGATGGCACTATAGGCGGATTGATTCAATCAAGGAAGCCCAGCGTTTACAAGACCTTTGGAGGGCCGTTGATGACCCTGGGATCTTGGAGGTCTCTCATTCACGGTCTCACAGTTGACTTGAGAGCAAATAACAATAAGAAGCCATAGAAGACGTCATATTACAAGAAGCATTATATTCTGAGAGTGTGAGAGAAGAGCCTACTTTGCTTAAGACGGACACTGCCATCTGTACTTTTTTTAGGTCTATGCATACATTTACATTTAAATACATATACGTATATTTATAGAATGTGGCTAGGTACATTTATAAGTGTCTGTGTGTGCTTATGCATCTATCATGCCTTTTCACTAGAAATAGTGCTCAAAGTAGCTAACATCACTGAAAACAGCTGAGCAATAAAACCATTAAAATCACTAATAAACACCAATTAGACAAAAAAACTATTAAATTCTATGTCGTAGACAGGCACACTTGTACAGTGGGCCCTCGGTATCTGCAAGGGACTGATCCCAGGATACCAAAAACCATGAACCTGTAGATACCAGAAACCATGAACAGTCACCGCCCTATTAAAAATGGTGTAGGGCAGTGAGAGAGGGAGTGGTAAGCTCCAGCTGCCAAGTGTGTTGCCAGGTGCACATTCTTTGGGGTCCCCCACCTCCTGGGCATATGCCAGCTGCCCACTTCTGCCTTCAAGGCAGTGGGGTTCTTTCACAAGGCAGAAGCAGGCAGTTGGTGGGATCCCTGGAGATGCACCTGGCAACCAGACCACCACCTCTGCTGCTGCCCTACGCCATTTTTAATAGAGACTTATCAGGGAGATCACATGCATGTCCCTCTGCAAGCCTCATCTCACATTTGCAGTCTCTGGAAGCCTCTCCAGCTGTGTAAATCTGTTGGGTCAGTGGTGGCACTGAGGGGTGCAGAGGGCCTGAACCACACCGGCTGATAGTGTTGGGAAGAGGAGTGACACCAGACTTAGTGATGCCACAGTGTTGGGTAAAGTACAATACAGTACAGGTACAGTATTGTATATTGTGTACATTTGAATTTGTGGTGGGTTGACTCTACAAATGATGAGCCCATGGATATGGCAGGTACACTCTACATGTAGATTTACTCCAAAACACTGTAGTGAAAATTTATGTCGATGTAATCAGTTAAATCTCAGATGGTTAGTTGACTCAGATTTCCTTAACTAGGTGGGAATCCTACATTTGTGTGGCTGTTTTTGCATATTTCCTCTGTACCTTTAAGTCACACTCTTTCCAAAACTATTTATTGCCTGCTAAAATACTATAGTTAATGCTTTCATGGCCAACATTATTAATGGGAAGAATAAGGCTGCCACATTTGTTCCAGTCTCTTTCAACTTTCCAAACTAAATGTGTAACAGCTTTTCAGAAAAAAGTTTGACCGTGCCAAAATCCCCCACCTGGCCCTGGTTTTCAACAGAACTGCTCTCTTAATTTGCTCTCACTTTCAATTGTCTTCAGTGATGTTATTACGAGTGATATGATGATGCCGTAAGTATTCATTCTATTCATTTAATTTGCTCTCACTTGTGCTTCAGTAATGTTATTGTACAGTCGAAGCTGATTGGCTACACAGAATTGTGAAGTTGTACTAGTGTTTGTATGATCCCTGATTGTTGGGACTGGCCCATGCGATTAACCCAGAAAGAAGAAAGAAGCAGTGGCTACGGACAAAAGACACACAAGTTAGGGGGGAAACAATATTGTGTGTGTGTGTGGGGGGAAGGATGAGGAAGGAAAGCATCTGAGTTTTTTTCCTTCAAAAACCTTATATCTCATTGTAATGACTTGTTTGAATGCAAAGATATCCATTCACTGCCCTTACACCTTTTTATGTGATTCTCCCTTCAAAGTAATCAACTTAAGAATAATATTTCAAGGGAAAAACATTTTTTAAAAAAGAATTAAATGGTGTTAAGAAACAGCTAAAAGAAATTTAAATTCCACTAAAGATGCTAACAATGTTGTACATTTTGGTATAATGAGCCAACGCAGTGGATGGATTTTAATTTGGGAGATGGTTCTTGCCTGCTTGAAGAGATAATTTTGTGGGTATCTTCATCAAATAAGAAAACAAGAACACTATCATTGGGGTGGGAAACTGTAGAAGTTGCAGAGTCTACTGTTCTGCCTTGGAGTCCCTCAGGAGAGTGCCACATGGACAGCCCCAAATCCTCTCCCCAAACCCAACAAAAAAATAATGTGACCAGGAGTCCACTTCTGGCTTGGAAAACAAGTGTTTTTTTACACTTGTGTAAGGGGTCCTGAAACCTATTTGAGAGGTGAATGTTTGCTCCTGGAGGCTTCTAGGAGAGGCAAAGTACTAGTTTAGCATGAGGGAAAAGGGTAGCCCAGAGCACATGGTGGGATATGGCTGCAGAAACAGCTTTGGGATCTGCTGTCCACACCAGCTCTAGTCTGGCATTCTGTTTTCACAATGGGGAACCAGATGCCCATGTTTCTTCTTGTTCATTCAGAGCTGTTACTTAGTCTGTTTCCACAAGGATTGAAAAATGGAACCATCTAAAGACTTCCCCTTCTTTCAGCTATGAAAGCTGGTGGCCTGTGCCAGCTGTTTCTCTGGATTATTGCTCTTGTCTTTGGAAGCCAATGATCCTTCTGATATTCTTGCAATATAGGGACGATTTCCAACCTTTTTCATACATGCAAAATACATTTTTTAAAAATATGTCACTCTCTTTATATCCCCCTTTTCATGGCAAGCAAAGAACTATTTTACATTTTTTAAAAAGTATGTATTTTTAAATAAGTATACTGTCACAGGCCCAGTAATTCACTCACCCTTGTGGGTACTGGCATAAATGCCAAAATACGGCCTTGCTTGATTTTACCTGATCAAATCATTTGAAGCATGTTTGTCAGTGTTGATTTTTGATTGGTGATCTGTGCATTGCATTGCCAACCTACTGCTTTCTGCATATGATATGAAACAAAAGAGGCTTACAAAAAATGTGGGGTAGTGTGTGCCTGTTCATGGTGCCAGCCATGTTGTTCTCTCTGAGAGGAAAGAATGGCTAGGGGGAAACAGCTGAGAGTCTGCCCCACTACCTGTCAGCAGCTTCCATCTGAGGCATTTGTTTCACTGTTCCTCATGGTAGAGCCAATTGTTGCAGGGAAGGAGAAGGAGAGAAAAGGAGAGACCACTCTTCAGGCTTGCAATCATATATATATATATATATATATATATAGCCAATTTTATATATATATATATATATATATATATATAAAGCCAATTAATCAAATTGTCCTCAGGCATCTGCAGTTTCTCTTCCTGTGGGACCTCCATGGTTATTCTGTTTCCAAAGATATAAAGCACTGCGTTAACTGTCAGCGTTCAGCAACCTGTTGGGTATAATTTATCTTGCTTTAATTTATTAGAAGCTGTCTCCATATCTCTGTCCTGCTTTGAAGAAAGAGGCTTTAAAACAAATAAAATTAAATGTGGACTTAATTCAATATATTTTATTTTATTTTTTTTGGTCCAGCAAAGAACTCTTAAGAAGGAGAAGGAGGAGGAGGAGGAGGGTGGGGGAAATCAATTTTCATTTAGAAGGGGGAATCTGGCAGACTGGGAACCACATTACAACATTATACTACCTCTTAACATCCAGGTTTATGTGACATATGGCATCATTTCTCCGCCATGATTCTATTACTTTCAGAAATCTGTGTTTAAAGAGCATTAAAAGGTCTCACTTAAACTGACGGAAGTCAGGAAATTCAAAGGGAAGAGTGACAGCCTCTTTAGTGTGTCTTATTGGAGTTCAAGATGAGCTGCTGCCCCCTCCCATTTAACTGTAGAAGTCAGCAATAAAACAGTGTTACCTTGCTTTTTCGTCAAGTTATGGTGAACGTTGGCAAAGTGAGTTCCCCCCTCCTCATGTATGGGAGTTCTACGCCTGGGGGAACCATCAGCAAGAGATTCTTGACAAGACTCAATTTTCCAGTCCTCACAGAGGCATAAAATTCTTTGCTTAAATGGATGACACTTGTGTTTCCTCTCTACTTGTCATTTACAGAGGAGTTAAATTGCCTGTGATTCAGGTACAAATTTGTACAAACTTGTAAACAGGATTAAATCCAGAGCGTAGAGAAAAAATGCCTTTGCTGTACCACTGCTCCCAGTGGCCATGCTGGCTGGGGAAGTTTTGGGACTTGGGAGTCCCAGAAGTAACTTTTCCAAGGGTTAAGAGCAGAAGTGCAATTCTGAGGAGAAAGGATAGTGTTCCTCCCCTCCCCATTATCTTTTCTCTTCATGAAGATGGCTCTTCCCTAAAGCTGCCTTGTAAGGAAAGATCTAAACGTACCATCAAGGCTGGCTCTACCATTAGACAATTTGAGGAAGCTGTCTCAAGAAGCAAGCATCGGGTCTCATGGAAAGGTAGTATATTGCTTGTTATTTAATTTCTTAGTACTGAGATAGCTGTATCTGGCATAATATACACTGTTATATGAGATCGTAAAGGTTATAAATAAATAACTCATTTTATATATTTATTCATAGATTTCATAAATTGTTTTATGTGTTTTTCTCAGAATCCTTTCACACAGTTCAGCTACACAGTTCAGAGCAGTTGAACAATTAGGAAAAAATATTGCATTGTTTTACATGTGGCTGGTGAGTGGCTGAGGGAGTGAGAGGAAGGAGGGGCCCTTGTGAGGCTGGGGGTGTAGATGCAGATTGAGTGGCAGGAGTGGATTGTGAGGTGGAGAAGGAATTTGCATGTGGGTGGTGAATTGGCTGAGGGAGGGAGAGGTGGGAGGGGATGTGGCCAATCAGCACACTGGGAAAGGAAACATACCATATATACGTGTGTGTGTGTGTATCATATATCTGGCTTTTCTTCGCAAACGAAGATTCAGGAAGGACACATCCCGTGCTTTCTGCAAGTGCACTGATGACTAAAAAGGCCAATCCGAGATAAACAAGTCCAGTTGCAAAAAGCACAGCAGAATGTCTCCTTGGGTGATGTTTTTGGGTTGTGATTCTTTCTGCGTTGTCGTTTCTCTTCAAGACTTGTTTGGCGTGAGTTCTCAAATAAGGCTGCAGCATTGTGGATAGTGCGTCTCCACGCCTCCCAATGTGAGGCCGATGTGAGCGCCCCTCTTACGCTGACCCACGGCGAGTTCACCGTAGAGTAGTATTTTTGGGAATACTACTCAAAAAAAGTATCATATATATATATATAGCATATTTATATATATAGCATATTTTTCAGGTAGGGAAGGGAAGAGATAATGAGATTTTATGTCCAGTTGACAGAATATTCCAGCTGGCTTTGATTAGGAAGGGGGTACAAATTTCTGATTCGCCTCAGTTAGCATAATGCCTTGACCCAGCCCTAAGTATTATACAAATTAAAGTTCTTTCTCCAAATGTTCCCATCCCTGTTTGAAGATCTTTTCATGCCACACAATTATAGCATTATGATTCATTCAGTTTAACTGCCATGGGAAGAGGTATTTAGAATTCTCAGCCAGAGAGCACTAGTATCTCCTCAAACTACAAATCCCAGGATGCCATAGGTTACACTCAGAGCAGTTGAAGTGGAATCATACCGCTTGTGATCACGGGGGATAATTGTGTGGGGCGTAAGGGAGCACAGTGAAAGAGAAACAGCTTCCTTTGTTTTCTTGTAGTGAATGTTTTGCTGGACATTAATAGGTTTGGCATCCTCAGTACAAGCCTTAACTTTGTTAAAGCAAGGTTGCCCCCCCCCCAAGAGGATGTGTCTTGTGGCTTCCATGTTAGTGAGGCAGTGAATCTATCCTGAGGTTTAGTACAAACCTTAAAGAAGCTGCCTAAGGAATAGGTTTAGAACCTTGGATATCACCACCCACTGACATAGTAGCCGTAAGATACCACTGGTTCTTGCTCTGTTATTTGTTTTTAAAGAGAAGCACTGCTTGCAGAGTTGTACAGCTCTATCGCTTGCTCTCTTTTAATGCCATCCCATCTTTCTCACCCAACCTCTCTACCCCGCCCTCCCTCTTTATCTCTCGGCCATTCCCACTCCCCGCCCAAAGGCCACACAAAATTACAGCTGCATGAGTTTCTACTTTACAGAGGATGGTCCTGTATTTTAAGTGTCTATTTTGAAAAACTCTCCAGTCCCAGCCCAATGGAAAGATTTAAAAAAAAAAACCCTCAGAAGAAAAAGCAGCAAAGGCCTTGAAGTTATCCATCTGGTTAGCAGCCCCTGGGCCAGACTGAGAAGGCAGGCAAACAGAGGAGATGCATTTTATCCCTACTGTAGCAATCGCCTCCCCAAAATACTACTCTACGGTGAACTCGCCATGGGTCAGCGTAAGAGGGGCGCTCCAAAAAAGCGATACAAAGACTCCCTGAAACAACATCTCAGGCTCGGCCAAATTGATCACCAACAGTGGTCCGCCCTGGCCTCCCATCAGGAGGCATGGAGACGCACTATCCACAATGCTGCAGCCTTATTTGAGAACTCACGCCGAACAAGTCTTGAAGAGAAACGACAACGCAGAAAGAATCACAACCCAAAAACATCACCCAAGGAGACCTTCTGCTGTGCTTTTTGCAACCGGACTTGTTTATCTCGGATTGGCCTTTTTAGTCATCAGCGCGCTTGCAGAAAGCGCGGGATGAGTCCTTCCTGAATCTTCGTTTGCGAAGAAATTCCTGCAACAACGGAGTCTCAGAGTTGTGCTCTCAGGGTCTGTCAGCAAACTGGCAGCATGCATGTAGGAGGAAGAGCTGAAGACAATTTGGTGCTGCTTTGAGGGGGTTTAAATAGGCAATAATTTCCTTCAGGGGATGGGATTTAGAGTAAAAGACAATGCCTTTCGGAGGTGCTCAGGGTAAGACAATGTACACTCAGGATATACTAATTGTTCTTAATGTGCTGATACTTTGTAATTGAATAGAGAAAGCAACCTTCTTTGTTTGTGGAAGGTGAGAGGCATGAGGATCCTGTTCAGCCTTGAGTATCCCAGTTTAGGCTGATAGGATTAGCCAGGTGCTCAGGCAAATTGACATTTTTTTAAAATTTGGGCAGCCCCTCCTTAAGTGCTTACCTGACTGAGCAGTGTTTGTCTTTGGGATTCCTGGTTATGAAATTTCCCAGATTTAATGGCAACACTATGTGGAGGGCCACATTTGACCCAATTATGAAATATTTCCATTGATTATAGATATGGGGGGAGGAGTGTCAGGGTAGGTAACAACTTACACCAGAGAGAACTGTTGTGAGCCACAAGTTTCCTTGAGGGAGGGGACGGAATTTATGGTTCATTGCCAGAATGCAGCTGTTCCCTGATGAATGAGCATTTGGTTCTTAAAAATTCCGGCCTTCATAGCCCCTCCTTTTCCCTACTTCATTCTGCCATGGTAGGTACTGTTAGCTCTATGTCTTGTTGTTCAGAAACTGCCATGCCTTCTTTGCCCACTACCTTACTAGACTGGCACTCTGCCTCACTATCTTGACCCTTTGGCCTCAGTATCTGAGTCTGAGTCCTGGGGTGAGGCACAATACCCTACCTTAAACTTCATATCCTATGATTCCATAGCATATAGTTCCCTTGTTGAAAGAACCTCATTGGCTACCAGTCCATTTCTGGATACAATCCAAAGTGCTGGTTATTTATTTGAGTATTTATACCCTACTCTTCAGCCACAAAGGCTCTCAGAGCAGCTTACAAATTGTTTTAGCAATAGTACTTACACATCTACACTGCTTTATAGTGCACTAGGCACCCTCTAAGCAGTTTCCAATGTGTGTTAGCTAATTGCCCCCACAAGCTGGGTACTCATTTTACTGACCTACGAAAGGATGGAAGGCAGAACGAAGCCCTGCAGGATCATACTCACAATGTTGTGGCTGTAGTATTGGCATTTAACCACTGTGCCACCAGGCATCCATAAGACCCTATACAGCTTAGGTCCATCCTATCTGAAAATCTGTTATATTCCCATATAAGACTTCTTGAGTCTTACAGTCTTCGCAGGAGACTTTATCTCCATCCCACCAGCTTCCCAGACTTGTCTGGTAAGGACATGGGAGGCATTTCTCAGTGGCTTCTCCTAAGCTATGCAACTCCCTCCCAAGGGAAGGTTGGTTGTTCCCCTGTCTGCTCTCTTTTCACCAGCAGGTAAAACCTCCCCTATTTAAACAGGTCTTCAGCCTTTAACTGATTGGGCTAGAAAGGTATGCAACAGGTATGCTGCTTTTAATATGTAATATGTCTTTCGTGTCTTTTAAGTTGCTTTTAAATGTTTTTAAAAGTAGTGTTTTAATTGGGTTACTTAATGGTTTTTAAAAACTTCTGTACAATACATCGTTTTAGCTATTTTGCTTTAATTTATATTGTAAGCTGCTTTCAGTTCCATTTGGGGAGAAAGATGGGATAGAAATCAAGTAAATCAATAAATAATGGCAGTTGAAGTAGAATCATAGCACTGTTATTGTGCAGGCTGAAAGGGCTCCTTGCCAACACTGGAGTTTTACTTGTGTTCTCTTTTTTTAAAAAATTGGGAGTTTGCTCCATCCACCCACCCATCCCACATCAACATTTCACCCATTTAAAATTGTCATTAGCTCCACATCCTTGAGTTACTTTTCATTTGCTAACTTTGTGAATCATACACCTCAGCATACTTATCTGTGCCCCCCCCCGCAAAATGGAGGTGGGAAAAAAGAGAGAAAAGCTTTTAATGTTTTGTTAGAAACAATACACAGCCATTTGAAGAATAAATCCAACCATGGCAGGATATTATCTTTGGTTTGTGCTTTGTGAAACACTCTTTGGATTCAAATTACAGGAAAAGAGATTCCACCTAAACATTAGGAAGAACTTCCTGATGGTAAGTGTGGTGGAGTCTCCATCTTTGGAGGTTTTTAAACAGAGGGTGGGGAGTGCTTTGATTGTATATTCCTGCATGGCAGGGGGTTGGATTGGATGGCCCTTGTGGTGTCTTCCAACTCTAGGATTCTGTGATTCTTTTGAGAAAGAACCTGTGTAGCAGGATCACAAAACAACAACAAAAAGACACATTTTTTCCAGCAACGTAAGGTGCATTATTAAAAATGCGTAAGAAAAATGTGAGCATGTTGACTTAATAAAGAACACACAGCTGTGTGACTTACCAGGACATGATTCCTGCATGCATGAAAGAGGAAGGAGCGTGGGCCGGATGACATCATAAAGGATTAGGCGAGGTGCTTCAAACAGACCATGTAATCCAGAGACCCCACTGCAATGACTATAGACTCATTTTATATACAGGAAACTCAAGAACTGTTTTGAATGTAAATCCCCTGTGGGTTCTTATTCCTTCCTGGGCTTACGATGTTCATTTTAGAATACACAGTCTTGAAAGGGAGTGAATGAAGGCATGTTTCATAAAGTGGTCTGCATTATACATGCATACTTGTATTCGGGGTGGGAATGTGAAGCAGTTGTTGTACTTCTACATTTCTTCTGCATATCAGCAATGAGAACCTGTGTGGTTTTATTGCCTTAGCGATTGCTTGCGAAGACGAAAATCCAACATGGCGGCAGCGGGTACTTGCCCTGTTAGCAAGCCCCACTTCCTGCGCTCACCCAGCCAATTGGCTTTGTGCTTCCTCTCCTATTGGAAAGCAATTCATATCAAATCACGTGCCCCAACGAGCAGGAATGTACATCCCCCTCCTTCCGAATATAGTGGATTGGTGTGGGATCCCATTTGTACAGATCGTATTTCCAGCAAATTCCATGAGGATTATTTTCACCATTTAGACCCCCCCCCGAAAGTTCAAATCCTCACTCAGCCACAGAATCCCCCTGAGTGACAGTGGGCAAGTCCCACTCTCTCAGCCTAAGAGGAAGGCAGTGGCAAATTTCCTCTGAATAAATTTTGCAAAAAAAAAAAAAAAAAACCCAGAGAGGGTAATCATGAGCTGGAGATGACTGGAAGGCACATAACAGCAGTGTGTCCATAGCCCCCAACGTTTTCTAGATGAAAACTGGGATGCATGTGACCAAGCAACATCAGAGTGTCGTCAAGACAGCAAAAGTTATTAATGATTAACAATAGTCAGGGTGAGAGATGCTGCTGCCATCTGCTTTTGCCTGAGATTCTGGTAAGGGCAAGACCCCAGCCTTTCCTCATCTCCCCTGCCCGCCACTGACTTATGAGTCCAAACTACTTTTGTACTTTGAACTCAGTTTGCAGCAATGGAAGTAAGCTGAGGACAAAGGGGGAGGAGGGAGAAACTTGGTGTGACTCACTACCTTCTTCATCAGTCATGAAAATATTTTTGACAGTTCTTCCTTCCATTCACTTCCAAGGTAGGCAGGACCCAGCAGCCAGCCCCACATATTAGGCCCAAGGAACAGTCAGGATGTGTACCCCAAATAGGCAAGGTAGGCAGGGAGCATCCAGGCCAAGAGTGGGAAACTGGGCAGGGGCCAATGTACCCGGCAACTACCTGCTAGCTACACCTAGCATGAGTGCATGAAAATACCTTCATTTTCCTCCATTTATCCTCAAGTATCTATTATTATTATTATTATAATTATTATTATTATTATCATCATCATCTCATGCTTCACTGAGAAAGGAATGGATTGGGCCCTGCCATCCATTTCACACTCTCTGCAGCCAGGAGGCAGGCCCACAGCACATGGCCGAGGCTGCTCCCATGCAGGTGGCCTTGCTCATGTGCTGTGGGTCTGCTTCCTAAATTCAGAGAGAGCAATGTGGATGGTGGCGATGGTGGCTGCAGGGACAGGCTGGCATGTGTTATGGGCTCCGTCCCATTTCGTGCCAGTAACCAGGGAGCAATGGGCCTGATTCAGGGCTGGAATGCATGGGTGGGGAGTCAGTGTATTCTGACCATGTACATGAGGCCTCGGAAAAACAGCCATGAGGGAACTAGATAAGATCCTCAAATGTAAAGACATATAATTAAATACCAATGTGAGACTCATCCAGGCCATAGTACAGTAGCATCCCGGCATCTGCAGGGGATTGATCCTGGGGGTGCCTGCGGACAGCAAATTCTGTGGATAATAGTGAACACCATCCCAGGGGGCAATCCCAGGGGAAAGAGGGGGCAGTTCACTTCTCCACCCCCTTCCCCCTTTGCCACTGCCATGGCCCCACCACGGCGGTGATCACAGGAACAAAGGGGGAAGGGGACGAGGCCAGTTCGCTCCTCCCCCACCTCCTTTGCCCCCGCAATCACTGCCATGGTGACAGGAGCCCTACCCTGGGAAGGGATGGAGGAGGTAAGATCTCTTCTCCCCCCTCCCTTCCCCCCTGCCAATGCCAACCATGGATAATTGAATCCGTGGTTGGTGAATCAGCAGATACGGGGGTGCTACTGTAGTTTTGATTTCTACACATGGCTGTGAAGGCTGGACAGTGAAGAAAGCTGACAGGAGGACAACCAACTCATTTGAAATGTGCTGGAGAAGACATCTAAGGATGCCATGGGCTGCTAAAAAGAGAAACAAATGGTTCTGAGAGCAAATCAGGCTTGAACTCTCACTAGAAGTGAAGATGGCTAAACTGAGCCCTTGTATTTTGGATATATTGTGAGACAATGTGTCTCACTGGGAAAGTTGATCATGCTTGGTGAAGTGAAAGACAATAGGAAAAGAGGGGGGGTGCACTACAGGTGGATTAATTCCATGAAGGAAGCCATGGCCCTGACCTTGCAAGACCTGAGCAGGGCTGTTGATGAAAGTGTGACTTGGAGGTCTCTTTTTAAAGGGTCACCATAAGTCAACATTGACAGCAAATAGCAACAAACAACAACAACCAGAGGCAGTATGCCTCTACATGCCACTTGCTGGAAGATGTGTGGCGGATGCTTTCATGTCCTGCTAGTAGACTTCCCAGAGGCAACAGATTTTAGCCACTGTGTAAGGAGAATGCTGGACAGGATAGGCCTTTGATCTGATCTGGCATGGCTCTTCTTATGGCCTTATGACTAGATTTCCCCATATGATCCAATTTCTCTCCAATCTTCAGGGCCAGCCCCTCTCTTAATCTTGCTGCCAGTACATGCCCATCTGTTGGAAACTTAAGAGGGGACTATGCGGGAACTCCTAACTAAGGGAAGCTAGGCAGGCACCTTCTCTGTTATCCTTTCTCCAGCCGGCAAAGGCATTTCCAGTCAGACTGGCCTTTGGTATTTTGCTGTTAGAGGCAAAACAATTGGTTGGACACTGGCTATGGTTTTTTTTTTTTTTGGTCCTATTAATTTATTCATTTGGATGTTTTAATCAAGATTTTGTTTGTAATCATTATTTCAGGGGTGGGCAAAATGTGGCCCTGGGGATGTTTTTGTAGCCCTGGGAGTGTTTTTGTGGGGGCAAGGGCCTTTTAAAAACCAGAAGTGACTCCTGTTTTGGAAAAAGGCCTCTCCAGGGCCTAAAATATCCCATGGGGGCAAAAAGTTGATGGAAATGCCCCTCACAGTCTCAAGAGGGCCTTTGGGGGCATTTGAGGGCAAACATTTTAGGTTGGTGTTTCTTTTTTTCTTTTTCTTTTTCTTTTTTTTTTGCAGTGGGGGGCTGTGACCCCCATGGTCTCCTGTGAGCTAATGCCACCCACCCAATTTATTTTACTAGCGCAGGCTGCATTGAGTGCTTGTTTTTGGCAAAGCGGGAGGGTGTGAAGTGAAAGAATGCATCTCCACTTTTAGAGCTCATTGCCTGTTATTGTTAACATCTCTGTTGATGAAAAGCCTACAACACAGTTGCCAGTAACTGTAGCGTGGGGGTGGAGATACAAATTTCCCCTCTGAAATTGCTCTGCTTTGTTTTGTGATGCCTTAGGCTACTTATGGGAGTGTGCGCTGTAGCCTTTGACTCCTCATATTGTGGAATACGGTTGTATCACAGTGAAAACAGGGTCTATCCTCCCAGCTCCCTCATCGCTTTTAGCTGCACAGTGATTGAGGGATATGGTAAAAGCCCCTAAAATGTGAGAGCCTCTTTGTTGCAATGTTGAATATGATAACAATGTAACTTTTCAAGCTTCCAATGTAACACCTCAGAATCAACACAGTGTACTCCTCCCTCCCCAACAAGCAATTTCGGAGAATGAGGTCCCTACATAACTCGGATGTTTCTGCAGTGCATATATGATGAGACTGCTGTAATTTTCATGCTGCAATGGATTTCTAAGTCCCCCTGGTGGCTAAAGCCCAAAATCTGTCGATGTTGACTGAGGAAAGCACTTAAAAGGAGGAAAGATACAGACAAGCAAAATGAAACTGGGTTGTGAGCAGAGAGGGAGGTTGCATAAGAGATGGAATGAGCAGAGCTGGAGTTCGAGGTTGGAGGACTACAACTCCCAGAACTTGGCAGTTATTGGGGTTCTGGGAGCTGTACTTGGTGGTAGCACCTTCTGGTAGGGGCTAAGGTGGTAGAATTTGGAATGGGCTTGGAATTGCATGCTTACATGGAGTTCTGTTGTGGTGGTGGTGGTTGTGATTGTAGTTGCTGTGTGCCTTCAAGTCATTTCTGACTTATGGTGTCCCTAAGGCAATCCTATCACAGGGTTTTCTTGGCAAGACATGTTCAGATGGGGTTTGCTTCTGCTCTTTAAGACTGAGAGTACATGACTTGCCCAAGGTCAGCTAGTGGGTTTCGATGGCTGAGCAGGGATTCAAACCCTGGTCTCCTAGTGTCCTGGTCCAACACTCAAATCACTAAACTACCCTGGCCCTCAGGTGACTTTAAATGTAAGAAGAGTGCTAAGAGGGCCAGGTTACACTACGTTTCGCATCCTGGCCAGGATCCTACATGTGTTCATAGCCCTGCATGTTCCTATCTGCATCATCCAACTGCCTGGCAGTTGTCAGGGACTGAGAGCCCCCCCCCACCGCACTATTGGTGAGGGAGGGAGGGAGACCATGGAGAAGCAACTAGGCTCAGCTCTGGCTGGGGGAAGAAATGAGGATGCCCTCTCAAAAGAAGCCCACCAACCTTTTCCTTCCTTCAGGAGCCCAGTTTGGAACTAATGGGAGTTGTAGTAAAGAGCCCCAGCTTTCTGGGATGAGGATGAAGGCTGGGACTGATGTTTACAACTGGTATTCAGAAGCACTGATACTGAGGAGTTCCTCCCTCCCTCCCTCTCACTTATGCCTTATGTAGACCACCCTGATGAGGTGGCCTTGAGTCCAGAAAAACTTTATTATCCAGGGGTGACAACCATGTAGTGCTCCAAATGTTATTGGACTGCAGATGCCAGTAGTCGTAGACAGCACAGGCAGCAGTGAAGAGTACTGGGACTTGCAGTTCAGTCAGTATGCTCTCTATTCCTGCCAGTGTGCTAGCAATGTGCTTCAAGGTGTTGCACGTCTGACAGTTGTAGTTGTTATCTGGAGTTGTTGTTTTTCCTGGGAATGTTGAGCTCAGCTGGGAAGCAGAGACCTTAAGTGTTGAAGGTTGCAGAAGTAAGTGCTAAGAGAATAAGAAAGCCTGATGTGGCAATTTGTTACAAGAGTGTCTCTACTTTCCTCCATTCCAGGATGGATAAATATTGGCTCTGTGAGCTAGAAGAGAAGTTCTGTTGTGTAAGAGGATGACAAGTTACAGCTGATAAAGAGGAGGTCAAGATCAATTCCTATTTACATTCAAATTAGGCAATGTTCCCCTCTCCTTGCACTGTGGAAGATGCAGGAAAGGGGGAGCTGGGAGGAGAAGGATTCAGTATGTCAGTTAGATGCTGTCTGGCTCTTTCCAGAGCATTCTTGCTCTGGTGCAGCTATTGTGCTATTGCAGTGGTGCAGTGGCGAATTTGAAAGGGCAAAATCTTATGTGGTCCCAGCCCCAAGGAAAGTTCCAAACTGCAGGCAGCTCCATTGATCCATAGACACTCTGCAATTAATGGAAGGAGGAGGAGCAGGCAGGTCGAGATCAGAGTCCCTCTGATCAGCCATGAGAGCTACTGGGTGACTTTGAACTGTGGCTGAATTTAGGTTAGCTAACAAAATAGGGTTGCCAGATCTCAGAGCCTCGCCCTGAGTCTCATGTTTTTATGTCTCATCTCCAGGCAGGAGATGAGAATGAAAATTCTCCAGTGGGGTGTGTGTGAGAGCTTCACGCAAGAAGAAAGGGCTATGTGTAAATCTCCAACTCAGCTAGGAGAGCATCAGTTTGCTACAATTTGCAAGAATTAATCCATTCATTGCTGTAATTTACAAAGACTTTGTAACTTCCTCCTTCCCTTCCAGTCCCTGGGCACCAGAGATCACCCTCTACTTTGCTCTGCATCTACCTTCTGGCTAAAAGCAAGCAAGCTATATCAAATGTTCCTTATTCCATCTCCATAATTCTCTAATACAGGCTGACTACGCTATCTATGGATTCAGTATCCACAGTGTCACTTATCCACATGTGAAAATATGTGTTCTCTCTAGGCATTTCTAGGTCCTCCAATGTGATTCTATGGTCAACTTCTGGCATCCTTCTCATTGAAAATAATAGGGTTCGCAATTATCCACAGTTTCAGTTATCCACATGGGGTGGGGTATCCCTAATGGATATGGGAGTTCATTTCACCTTGATCCCGGAACAGCTCCTTTAGCTATGATTTCTGTTTTAATTTCCAAACAGTAAAATATGGCCTCGGTGTGTGTGTGTTTGTGTTTGAATGACAAGCTGTGAGCAACAGTGGTTGGTACTTAATGCATAATGCATTAAAGACATCACTGGGGACCCTCCCTAGGTCTCCAGTTATGGCCCCAGAACCTCAGGGCATGGGATGATCCTGAACCAGCAACTCTACCAGCAAATGTATTGTCTACCAGGCCAGACTTGTGCCATTTACTATCCCAGCAAATGCGGCTCTAGCAAGTGACATCATTGCTCTTGCTGTGGGGAAAATAAGTATGACTATTGACACTGCACTCTGTGGCACTCTTGCACCACTGTACCATTTGGTCCATTCACACTACAGAATTATAGCACTGTTATTCCACTTTAACTACCATGGTTCTGTCCTATGGAATCTGGGGATTGGCAGTTTAGGGAGGGGCACTTAGAATTCTCAGCCAGAGAGCTCTAGTGCCTCTGCAAATTACAAACCCCAGGATTTCGTAGGATTGGAACTATGGCAATTGAAGTGGAATAAGGGGCCCATTGATTATAAGTAAAGGCCCTGGTTCTTTTTGTGAACTCCATGGGCATATCATGAAGAATCCAAAATGATGTCCAAAGACTATATAGGTGACACACCTAACTACCTGAAGGAAACAGATTTATGTAGCTGGTAACCAATGGCCTGGTAATCAATGGCAATCAATGGCCTACTGACTTCAGATATGCACCACCACCACCACCACCACCCCTGTGTCCCATAAGGCCAGGCATTCAGTGTGTGAGAAGAGGGTATTTATGGCTGAACAACAACAATGGTTTGTATAAAAATGTCAGAATTCCTAATGACAGATAGCTTGAAGATGTATGATTTTTCAATGCAGCTTATAATCTCCACCAATGAAGGTCACAACTGTGTCATCTCATCCTTGTATTCCTAGCTGCTATAGTCAGTTCACCACCTGGTGGCCCAGCCTTTTAGTGACGAGTCTCTCTATAGCTAGCCTGGTCTTCTGAGCAGTTACACACACTTTCCTTCCAAGGCCATTCTCAAGGCTTTAGGAACTTGGTAGAACCTATCAGAGTCCACACTCTCCTGACATTTGTGAGCACAGGGTCACATCTGACCTATGATAAGGCAGCAGATTCAGACTTTGTGGAAGAATGTATAGATTGCAAAATTTAAAGTAATTACTGTCGTTTAAATAGAAATACTATTACAGTATATGTCAACATAACAGGGAAGACTGTGGACAGGTAATCTGTGTGTAACACCTGTGTGCTCAAGTGTTAACTAGGGATGGGACCTCCTGCTCTTCATTGTTGGGGTTCCTTATTTTGAAACCAGACTTGGACTAGATAGCCCTTCAGAGAAAGTACTGTGCTCTGTAATGTAGGACACGTGGTATGCCCTTCTATATCTCACAGATGAAAACTGGGAAATGTATAGCTGAACTACTTTTGCCCTTTGAATTCAGTTTTCAGCAACTGAAGTAAGCTGAGGACAAAGGGGAAAAGTGGGAAGGAGGAGTGAGTTGAATAGTATAACTGAGCACACTGTTGTGGTTAGAGTGGGGGAAAGGGGTTTGCGCCATCCAGCTTCAAGTTCCCTCATTCAGAAAAGTCACTGGGTCTAAATTTTTCAAGTAAACATTGCTAAATTTTACTTTTAGAATTTCAAAGCTATTCAAATTTTGCCTTTGAAAACTGACTTTAAAAACAGTTCCTCTTTTTTAAAAAATGAAAGTCTTGCTAATAAACACTATAATCACAAGCTACCACCATCACCATCACACGGATGTAGTTACCTTAAATATCAATCTACTAAATCCAGTACTTCCATTACCACCACTCTTCCTCCTGAATTCTCTGGCCACAGTGAATTAACACACAGTTAAGCATCTTTAAGCAAATTGATTTCAGGGGGTGTAAGTACACTTAATTCTGTGGATTATTGTCATTAAGTCTAGCAGTATTTATGATAGACAATGAAGAAGGGGGAGAAATACCAAAATGTTTGGAGTGCTTGCATACCTATTTCCTTGCAAAACTTCAATGCAGGAGAACTTTTTTTAAAAAAAAACAGAATCCCTATTCCCATGCCCATTACTTGCAACACTAATACCAGGCTTTCTTTCTAAACTCTCTTGTTATATTGCAGAGTTTGCTTCTCTAATGTACCCTTGCTGGTTTCTGCAGACGCAGTAGCATGACATTGGTTTTTCTAATGGTACCTTCTTCAAATGGTACTGAGCACAGAAACTGAAGGAACCCTGCCATCTCAGCTCCCGGTCCTTCCACCCAGAGCATCCGTTGCTTCTTGTCTAAGACCCATATGGGGCAATTTTGTCACATGCTTGAATGCCTGTGATCATTTCCTGCCCATGTCTCTAAGTGCTTTTCATTTCTCTGACACCATATTCCCTCTTTTGGATGCTGAGGCTTTCTCAGCAGTAAAGAAAATGGACTAGGAAAGGAAGGAGATGGAAAATGTTCAAACCCTTCTGATATCTCCTTGGTGCTTATTAATCCCACTGCGATCCTGACCTAACCTGGGTCAGCTGGCAGTACTTTTTTTTCATCCTCACACAGCTTGGCTGATAAATGGGGAGCTGGGGATGGTCAGTCTCCACAGCGGCCCACCGGGAGCAGAATCTTCATATAGACTGCAAGTGGGGCATCAGAGAATAGCTCCACTCCCAAATTGATTTTTGTAAAGGACATTTTAATATTTCACAGGGTCCCTCCTAAATGTTTTAAAAGCTTTAAATTAGAAGCAGTAAGCAGATAATAAATACAAACTGGTTCCTGCCAATGAGAAGGAGGACAAAGTTATTTGTATGTTTATAATTCATTTCCATTTCTCCACTGAGAGTGTCTCTAGAGACTGCGATTCTCATCTCTGAGTGAATCTGAAATACAGAGAAGGTATTTTTTTTCCTAATACACCTGCAGGACATGGGTTGTTTTGTCCCTCCCCCCACAACAAACAACTATCCAGACAACAGGAAACATCAAATATCCATAAATATGCCAGTGTCCATGCAAGTACAGCATCTAATGCTTACATCAGTATGCAGGGAGGTGAGAAGGAATATTTGGGTATGTACATCTAAAAAAGGATTTTCACAAGGGGAAAAACACATTTCAGATAGAAAAGACCTCTAGAAGAATGTGGATTAACACCAAGGTAGAATTGTTTGATTGATTTGCTCACTCTAGGCAGAACTCAAAGGAGACTTACACAGTTAAGTAGGATCATGTTCAACTTTCTAGGTCCACCATGGCTTTTGGTAGTACCCAGATACTTCAGTAATTAAAATTTTGCTTTACTTGCCCTCGATCATAGACCAAGACTGCTGATACACTGCAGAAATAGTGCAGTTTAACACTGCTTCAACTATCATGGCTCCATCCTATGGAATCCTGGGATTTGTAGTTTGTTATGACACCAGAGCTCTCTGAGAGAGAATATCTCACTAAATATCTCACAAAACTGCAAAACTCAGAATTCCAGAGCATTGAGCCATGACAGTTAAAGCAGTGTCACACTGCATTATTTCTCCAGCATGGCAGCTACCTAACTCACTGGGCCAAGGCTCAAATGCAAAACAAAAGGAACTCTTCTGAAAAATGATTGGTACTCAGGGGATAGCTTTCTGAAAGCAGGAAGCATACAGTGTTGACTGGTTACGTTGGGATGTGTTGTAAGGAAGGGGTGGGTAGGCCTGACATAGCCACAGCTAACTTGCACTGAATGTTCTGCTTCTAGGCCAACGTGCCTTTGTCAATGGTATAGCTCTAAAAGAAGAGATACTGTATTCAAGTCTGCAAGCAATTAAAGGGACACCAAGGAAACAAAGCTGAGGCCAGTCACACACAAGGCAGCAATCAAACTGATACGGCATGTCCAAAAGCAAGGTTAGGAAAAAGAGCATGACCATAACTGTTGGAGTTCTACCAAGCTATGTGACAATTCCATAGAGGGATCGCCAGAGATGGAGTCCAACAAAAAGCAAGCGGAGTTGAAAATATTTTGGAATGTCAGGAGCAGTGGACTTGTTGGCTGGAATCCTGTTAGTGAGTCCTAACTAGAGGGGATTCGTTGAAGCAATGATAGAAGGGTGAGTCAACTATTCCCTCCAATAGCTGGCAGGGACATTCCTCCTACTTTGTCAGCAGCTTTTCAAATGTCCCAGTTTCCCTCTCCTGCTTGTCCCCTGCTTACTTTAATTGCTGAAAACTGAGTTCAAAGTGCAAAATATAGTTTGCACTCAATTAACTCAATAGCGGGGAGTTGAGAGGTGGAGGAGAAATCTTGCCCTTCCCAGTAGGCTTAGGCAAAAACAAATTGCTTCAGCCTTTTCTACCTTGTGTGTTTTTCTTCATGAATAACTTTTGCCACCTTCCCACCTAATTAAATGGAAAAAACATCTGTACAGTTTAAGGAAGACTGGGAAAAGATTCTCCCTTTATGGAAACACAAATGGGGAAAACTGCCTATAATAAGTCTGGTAGAAAACTAGTAACAAACTTATAAATAAGGATAAGATAAATCTCTGTAAGCAATAGTAAACAAATAAATACATATAAAAGGCGATGAAAATAAATAGTATAATTTGAGGCAATGGTAGATCATAGAATTTGGAATGATACGAGGATGATGAAGTTACTAAATCTTAATTGATCATCTTAACTCTGATGAGATTGGGGAGTCATATATGTAATTTGTTAATGTTTGTATGTTAGTATTTGTTGTTAGAGATACATTTTTAATTTTTTAATCTTTTTATT
Organism: Gambelia wislizenii; assembly: GCA_030847615.1. Taxonomy (NCBI): domain Eukaryota; kingdom Metazoa; phylum Chordata; class Lepidosauria; order Squamata; family Crotaphytidae; genus Gambelia; species Gambelia wislizenii. The sequence goes on from JAUMIR010000012.1 coordinate 7,077,451, forward strand.
GATGCTATTGAAGATGCTTATCTTGGATGTTGTTCTACTTTCCTTTTTTAATGTATTGTTGATGGGAAAAGTTTGAATAAAAATGTTATATTAAAAAAATGAATAACTTTTGCCACCTTGACCATGCTCTGATTTGCTTGACCACACATGCACAGGTTTTCATCTTTGAAATGTTGGTCAACCCATAGGATAAATCCAGCAGATTCAATGGGTCTACTCTAGTTGGGACTAACAATGGAATCTAGGCTGTTGTTTCAAAAAAGAATAACTATCATGAGCACCCCTTTTATGTTACCACTACTCACTCCCTGCCCTATGACACTGCTATGCCTAAACAGAGGTTACTTAACAAGAGGCTTCTCCAAATTGGATCCTCATGCTCTGCACATGTGAAGCAAAGAACCTGTGTTTGAAGCATTCTAGCATTCTTTGTTGGAGGGGCCATTCTGTCTTGCAACTTTAGCATCACCACTCTCAGGGACTTTGAGACAGCTCTACTTCTGAGTCCATGGTGGAAACCCCCTCTTCTGGAAGGAAGGCATCCACACTCACCCCCGTGAAGGTCTTGGTTCTTTCTGTTTTCTGAGATCTCTGAGGTCTTTAGGTCCTCTTTTGTTGAGGGTTCCACTAGCAGGGGCATGCTGCCAAACAGTGGAAATATTCCATGGAATCCAGCCATAATCTATTGATTTTGTTACAACTCAAAGTTTGTTCGTTTGTGTGGGTTTTGGTTTTTTGCAGTGACATTATGTATCCCTCCCCCCAATGCAGCTGGTGGAAGATTACAATCATGCCAAATTGCTAACAGGCATAACTCCCTAATTCAGTATACTAGTGGCTCCATCCAGACATTATAGAGGAGTTGCCAAACTGTGGAACTGGAGAACGAGCTGTGGTGAGATGGCATTGCTAAGCAAACAGCTCATGGCAGAACCCAGCCTGGAAATAACTGTGACCTGTGGGATGATTTATACATTCGTGTTCAACACTGGAGGCTTTGCACATGTATGTGAACCACAACAGAGCTAAACATCATAGACAGGTCTTTCACGTCACATCAGATTTGACACTTTTGAACAGAATAATTTGATACATCTATTTCTCATTCACCAAGTATTTGTTACTTAATATACCGTACTTCTCCCCAGCCCTCTAGTAAGACTGTTGTCTTCTAGAGGTTAAAAATCAAAATGACTGCAGTTCAATCACAAATGCTTAAAACATCATTGATGTAAACAATTTTAAAATAAGCTGGCTAAAATATGATCTCAAATATCTAACAGCACCAAATGGCATAAAACATTTTCAGCTAACAGGCAGAGAGGACACGTTATGTTTTTAGTCTCTTAAAAACAAACAAAAAATACAATTGAGGGAAGCCAAAGCTCTGGGCCCACCTACACAAGGGGGGGGGGATGGCGTACCTCGCAGTAATGACATTTCACAGCAGCAGTGACATATCTCAACAGAGTTTTTGGTCTTAGAAGCCCCCATAAGCTTTGCATGCCAGATGGTGGCCGTGAGTGATTTTACTCACATTAGTTCCTTGCTGCCGTTGCACTTTTTTTTAAAAAAAAAAGTTGTCTAAGGTGCGCTGGAGCGATATAGTGATTTTTCAATTTAACAGGAAAGCAAAACCAACCAACCCCACCCTGTTTTATCACCTTAGTGATCACTCACTAAGGTGAAAATCCAACATGGTGGCAGTGGGCACTTGCCCTGTTAGCAAGTCCTGCCTCCGTGCTTGCCTTCAAATTGCTTGTCTAAACAAGCAGGAATGTGCATCCCCCTTGCTGTTTTTTTTTTTTAAACGATGTTTTTGCTGTTTTGGCCCCCCTCCTTCTGAATAGTGTGGATTGGTGTGGGATCTCATTTAGACAGGTAGGATTCCCAGCAAATTCTACGAGGGGTATTTTCACTGTTTAGACAACCACAAAGTCTTTTGGGAAGGAATTCCTTGGGGTGGTGAGGCCACTGAGAAGAACTTTCCTCTAGAGCTCACCAATCCTGCTGATCTTAGGGCCTCCAGTGATAACCTCGAAGCAAGGTCAAATGCATCCATCTTATTTAGTGAGATCAAAAGGTCCGGTAGCACACTGGCAACCAGTGTAGCTGGGACAGAATTGGTGACATATCTTCCGATCATTCAGCTCCACAAAGGTCACAAGCAGCTGAAGTTTCTGTCTTATCTTCATGAGCCCTCATATAGAACACGTTACAGTGATTCAGTCTCAGACTCTCAATGTACTGAGGACTCATAATAGGGGTCAAGTGGACTTCCCCCAGATATGATGGCCAATTTTACCTAATCAAAACAGAAAAGGAAAAAGAAAAGGAAATCCACTACTGGGGACAAAAGAAGACACAGGCATGCATGGAGTTTGCATATGTGCCCCTATATGTATAGGTGCACATGTAAAACACTCCAGAGTCTGGCAGGCCACGATGTCTTTTTCTACAATATGCCACCACAGCCACTATTTTGGATGGCTACAAGTGTTGTTGTTTTTGAGGTTTCAGGGTGGACTCCCCCAAAATATCTTATTTTGCCTAAACTGATCATTCTAACAGCCAGCTCTTATTATCAGTGTTAATAGGATAGGCCTGTTGAACAAGTGAGAAGTGCCTACAGATTGACTTATCACTCAACAGTTGATTCAGTGAGTCTACTCTACTTGGGACTAACCAACAGGATGCAGACCTAGATTTTCCTTGTTCTTTTTCCGGGCTGTGAGGCCGTGTTCTGGAATGGTTTCTTTCTGATGTTTTGCCTGCATCTGTGGCTGGCATCTTCAGAGAATGGTTGGGTAGGAGTATGTGTGGAGTTTATATATTGTGAACCCCTGTTGGGGAGTGTATGTAAATTTGTGTAATTGAATGATTAGTTTCTGGGTACAGAAATGCAAGGCTAATGGTTGTGTCTGTTTGGCTCATGGTTGGTTGAGGGGCCATTATCTGCTGGGAATCCCCCTGTCCTTGGGTGGAATTCTTTTGTAAATGTTGAGTTTTGATTCTATTGTATTTCAAAACTGGGAGCCAGATTTTGTTTACTTTTAAGGTTTCTTCTTTCCTGTTGAAGTTGTCCAGGTGTTTGCAGATTTCAATAGCTTCTCTGTGCATTCTAACATGATAGTTGTTGGCCTGGTCCAGAATTTCTGTGTTTTTAAATAACATTTTGTGTCCAGGTTGGTTTATAACATGTTCTGCTACTGCTGATTTTTCTGGCTAGCCCAGTCTTCAGTGTCTATGGATGCTGCCTGTGAAAGCCTTCGACTTCACAGGATGCAGACCACTTTTTTTTTTTTTGCTTTACTGTGGTTTCGAGGGGCTCAGTGGGGCTACACCGAGCCACCAAAAAACTGCACACAGCCCACCGATAACACCATTCCCACCCCTGCCCTATGTGTTAATGAGTGTCTTTTTTTAGGGTTGCAAGTGCCCTAGAGAGTGTACCTGTGATTCAAGAGAACCAGAAATGGAGCAACCAAACCAGAAGAGGGTCAAATACAGAAGGTCCACAGAGTAGAAGTGTAGTCAACGCTATCCAAGAAGGGTCCATAAAGAGTCCAAAGCCAAGCAGGAAGTCACTGAAGGGAATAGTCCAAGGAACAAGCTGATGGTCAGAAAATAAGACAGCAGAGACTGTAACATGATGCCAACCAGATATTGTGGATCTATGTCTTGCAGCAAAAAGACAGCCTTGGCTGTGCTAATCTGTAGCAAGTGGTAAATCAGCACAGCTGGCCTAAATGGCTCAGTGTTTACTTTTTAAAACACATCAAGACAGGTCCTGCTCCTTTAACCTCCAACATTCAGAACAGTGTAGTATCTCTGACTCCTATTCTTCAGGGTCTACATGGGATTGTCAAGGCTTTACTTCTGGCCTCATCTGGCTCCAAGGCAGAGCCACCAACTACCCTGGCTCTAACTGGAACCTGACATCTAGGCCCTTCTCTTCCCATTCGTTAACTCAAGGGTTTCTGTATTCTATCTGTTTGAGGTTCTTTCTCTTTCAACCAGGCTTGGACTGGACAGACCTGCCAAGAGAGGACACTTTCCAAGATATGGTATCCCTCCCAATAGAGGACTGTCTTCTGTAAAGTTAGACACATGGCCACTCTGTCCTAGAAAGTGTCATGACTGATGAGGTGGGTGAAATGCACTTCTATGGGAACACACAGTAATCAAGTGGAGAGAAAGCTAGTGGGCAATCAGGACTCTTAGGGTTGAGCATCACATTACCATAGGTTCAATAGCACGTAAACAAAATTGTGAAGAGCTCCTTGAGCACCATTGTGGCGAGAGTCCATTACGAAGGAAGAATGTTCCATCTCTTAGAATTACTACTGACATATAACTGTGAATGTTTCCATGCGGGTTGTTAGGAAAATGCAGTGGCTGGCTTGCCAGTTCCAGAATATTCCCAGAGCTGATGTTCCAACATCTTTGTCGTCATTGTTTATTTAACAGTCTCTTTGCTTCATTCCCTATACAGGGAAAACTCAGATCTACCTTTTGTTTTAGAAATCACTCTAATGACATACCCTCCAAGCAAACAGACTGTAAGTGCCATCTCATGGGCTCTGGGTGGGCTTGGGCAGTATGTGCATCACTCAGCATTGCCATGTTGGGTGTTGGTTCCCCTTGCCCCCCCTATTTCCATCCCCCCCCCAGAAGATTTAACCAAGCGGTTGACAATTCATTAGTCATGCTGGAGGTCTGAGGTGGAAATAATTCCTCTGTGGCTCCTTAAAATGTTTCATAAACAATCATGTTGCAAGTGATAATGAGGTTAGATCTGTACAGATTTACATTATAATTAGAGATGTTAACAAGCTGCCCCAAAACTTTTGATACTCTGAGTTGCTTTGGTTGAAGTCTCAGCTAGATTGCCAAATGGCTATAATCTCAGATGCTTTTTTTTTTTTTTTGCCCTGGGTTGCAGTGGCATGCCCTGTTCCACTCTGTTTAATCACAATCATTTCTTTCATATTTATTATTAAGCTATTTGCATAGGGCAACTCAATTTAGCAGATATCATCTGCTTAGCAATGCAGCTCCAGCCTCAAGATAGGTTGGAGCCCTAAAAGGGATAATGAAAATATATACCTGCTAGAGCTATGGAATAACATTAGCAACCATGGTATAATTCTTAGGAAGGATAAGAGAAAATAATAATTACTTTAAGAAAGAAGGGGAAAAAATATCACAGTCCTCATAAAAGTATACACTAATGCACTTGCCTGTCAAACAAAGGGGTTCTTTAAAATGATGGAGGAGCCCAAAGCACTATAAAGAAATAAGAAGTATAAAATAGAGATAACCATTTATTTTGGGCAATATGTTTCACATTGGTGATCATGGACTGTTTCATAATCAGTTACAAAAGCAGGACTTGCACATGCAAAAGAAGAGTTATTTTCAGAAACACAACAAATCAAAATAAGTTAAGATCACAGACAGTCAGATAGTGGTGGAAAGCCATAATTTGGAGAAGCTGGTTCCAAAAAGATTAGAGCAGTATTCTTCTGGATCACAATTCATTTTCAAACCCAATTCAAAGTGCTGGTAATCATGTTCAAAATCTTAAGCCATCCAATGCTGCTTGGGAATTGTTGGAGGGTTGTTCTAATTGTTTACATTTTAATGGTTTATAAGTTTGTTTTATTTCTGCCTTTCTCCAACAAATGGGACAATTAAACAGAACGAACACAATTAAATGTGAAATGAATAAAAGCATAAGTTGTTTTTTTCTTTAAAAAAAAGCACCACTAAAGGAAAATGCCCACTTGTTTCAAGGCCCCTTTTACAGCAAGCCAAAGACAGTTACTAAAATTTTGCACAAATAAAACGTTCTTTGCAAAGGAAAGGAAAACAAGGAAGGAATCAGCCTCATCTTCATTGGAAAAAAAGTTCCAGGGTGTCATTGGAAAAGCTGTCTCTTAGCTCTCCAGTAGACATATCTCAGAAGATGGTGGGAACGTGGGACGGGCCAATGCTTTTGGAGGGCACCATGTTGGGGGAAACTGCCTTAGGCCTTGTCTACTCTAATGAAAAACCGTGACATAGACACATGCCGAATCTGGCCTGATAATGCCATACAATGCCTTATCCCTGAATCTGGTGTGATAATGTCACACAATGTACAGCCATATCCACACCAGACCCAGAGAATACTACTAATTGGGATTTTTGAAAACTGACAGGGCCCGTCTATATGAGCTCCCCGAAAATGGATCGCTCAGCAGTAATGTCAAATTGCAATTTGTCTTAATGGCTTTTTGGGCCACCATAAACTTTGCAGGCGGCAGTGGCAACACAGAGTATATGGGGGGGGGGAAGGAACAGGAAGAAGGAGCCAACCTCCCTTCCCTGATCCTCATGGCGGCATCACCAAGGGCACCCATGGGAAGGGGGAAGAGGAGAAGGGAGCCTTCCTCCTTTCCCCAATCCCAGCAATGGCAGTGGCAGCTGGGAGGGCACCAGCAGGCGGTGGAGAAGTGCCCTCCCTGCTGCCATCCTCCCTTCCCTGATTTCGCCTCTTACCCTTCACCATTTCTGCCCTCCACCTGTCAAAAAAGGGGTAAAGAGCAGGATCATGCCTGCGGAACCCCCAACCATTCAGAAGTTCCATTCATCTCCCTCCAGACAGTGCAACAATTTGCACAGTTGTCATAATGGTTAGGGGTGCACATTTCCGTCAGTTTTTTAAAAAATTCTGGGGAAAAGGCTTTTCCTGAGGAGTTTTTGCCATTTTTTGCCCTCCTCCTTCACAATACGGTGAAACAACACGGCTTGCCATTAGGATAGGTCTTTTCCTTGCATTATTCCATGAAGAGTATTTTTGCCGTTTAGTCAATCCCACAGTTTTCTTTGGAGTTTACTGGAAACTCCATAGAAAACTGTAGTGTGAACAATTGATCCGTACTGGATTCAGCAGATGGGGAAAGCAAGACAATTGCTGTCTGACTGGTGCCACCATCCCCCCCCCCCGTGGCATTGTTGGGTGCAGCCACAAATGCTAGGAAGGCAGCCACTTGTTCTGACCTCCGGGTGCCGGGAAGGCAGAGCTGTATGTGCGGCTGCTCATTCTGACGTCGTAGTGAGTGGCTCCATACCAGAGGCAGTGGCACCAAGGACCTGCAGCAGCAGGCTTATCTAACTAGGGGTAAAAATCCAGATGGATCAGATTTGGGCTTTGGCCAAGGTGTGGTGCTTAATCTGGGCCAGAGTAGTCCAAATTTCATCTGGCTCAGCTCCAAGCCTTAAGAAGTCCAAATTTCAAATGGATTCTCTCCCCCACCCCCCCAGGTGTAGGCAGTCTCTTAAACACTTTGAAGTCATTCCCTGTTAAATCAATAAGAGAAAATAAGACAGATGACAACTCATGGGCCAATATGATATCCATTTATTTAGCATATAAATGCAATGCAAAAATAACAGGCCCATCAGGTCAAGTACTTCATCTTTGGTGAGATATATATTTTTTTTCTTTTGGAAATAGATTTATCTGCAATGAGAATGAGATCTAGAGAAGAAATAAGATTTGAAAAAGAAAAGGATTGGTAAGCTATAACGAAGATAATAATGGATAAAGAGAAGTAACACCACAATATTTTTTTTCATGCTCTTTGTTTTTTGACTTCTTTTTGTAGTTTATTGTTTATTGTTGTTTATTGTTTGTGGAATTAGCTTAAAATGAAATGCCAATGATTAAAAATCAGTTTGAGATGCAGGTACCTAAAAGAGTCCTCACTCTTGAATTATCCTGCCTGCCCCTTAGTATCAGCTGGGAACTAAGGGAAGGCCTCCACATCCATCTTCTGGTGGAAGTTGTGGTGAAGTGAATCCACTCTTGGTTGTAGACTAAACTGTATAGGAACTATCTAGGGTTCTGAACCTTCTCTTTAGATGCAGCCCAGAATGTTCAGAGTAAAACCAGGAGCAGCTTCACTACTGCACTGACCTTAGAGTTGCCATCTGCCACTGCCCTCTTCGGTCTGACATACACCGGGTAGTTGCATGAAGCAGGGGGGTTGTCTAGACGGTAAAAATAATCCTAATAGAATTTGCAGGGCATACCTTTTGTCCCAATGAGATTCGCCTTATTCAGAAGTCCAAAAACTCTGCAGGAAAAGCCTTTGTGGCATTTCTTAAGTTTGAAAAAATAATGCGTGGGATTGTGCATTACCCCTCGTTTGCACAATTCAACATGCTGCACACTCTCAGAGAGGAGTGGAAGTGGACAGTTCATTGGTCAGCTGTGTGCTGGGGGCAGGCTTGCCAGCAAGGTAGTGGCTGGAAGCACCATTTTGGATTTTTGCATGGCTGATCATGTGCTTTTTTGCTGCTCCAAGCTGACGAAATAGCTTTTTTAAGTAGAAGGTTGCATTTGTGCACCTTTGCTTTAAAGTGAAAAAAATACTGTGCAGTGGTGACAAGGTGTAGATAAAAATAACACTCTAATTTACATGGGCACCATCTTGATTTGCAGCCGTGTGCATATGCGGATAGCTTTGCATACTAACAATCTTGCCAAAAGACAATGGAGACAAATGAATGCCGCTGCAAATTTGCAATAATGTGCAGGAATCAGCATTATATCCTGTTGTCTAGACAACCCCAGGGCTTTTTCAGCAATGATGCCTAGACAAGAAATTATTTGAAAGCCAAGCGTTGATCCTCCAGATGTACTGGACTTCAGAAATCTTCAAGAAATTCTACTTCATGTTTAGGCAGAATCTCTTTTCTTGTCATTTGAATCCATCAGTCTGATCTCAAATGACCTCAAGCCTACTTTCACAAAACCACTGACGAAAGAAGCTCACCCACAAAGCTCTGGCCATTGGCCATGTTGGTTAGGACTTCTGGGAGGTGGACCAAACATCAGTAAGCTCCAGGGTTGGAAATTGCTCTTCTAGCATAACAGAAGGCAGCAGGTTAGTTGAGGTGGAAGGTCGGTTGTGTGGCACCCAGCTCTTCCTTTGTCCACTTCGCTTCCTGAAGCAACTGCTCCACTCTGTCTAATAGGAGGCCAGCCTTGTTGTTGGCATAAATAAACCTACACTGCTTATGGGTCTTCAGTGGAAAAACAGCATACACTTAGGACTTTATCAGACCTAACCCCCATTAATGTGTCTGTCCCACTAAAGCTAAAAGAGAACTTGTCCTGGCAAAAGCACCTCCCCATCAGACCTACCTTTAGCAGCATGAAAAGGCATCCCCGTCAGTAACAGAGGATGAACGGAGCCCCGTTTACTTCTGGGTTCCAGATCTTGGAGATTCTCATGAGAAGACCCTAGCGCAGCAAATTTGGGGGGAAAAAAGACACAAAAAGTTCACATGAGCACAAAAACACACTTTAAAAACACACTCTCCTCCTCTTCCCCTTCCCTGTGGGTGCCCTCCGTGCCGCCACCGCCATAGTCCCATTCGTGAAGCTTATTGGGGCCAAAAAACAATTAAGACAAATCACAGAGCTGCTGTGATTTGACATTCTCTCTCTCTCTGGCTTTTCTTTGCAAACAAAGATTCAGGAAGGACTCATCCCGCACTTTCTGCAAGCACACTGATGACTAAAAAAGGCCAATCCGAGATAAACAAGTCCGGTTGCATCGGCTGGAGTCTTCATTCTGATTAATGACTGAGCTTTAACAATTTCAGTGTCTTCATTGTTTACTTTAAAGTTATGTCAATCATCTGTGGTTATTATTTTCTTTTCTTAATGTTCAACTCTAAATCTGCTTTTGTGCTTTCTTCCTCGACTTTCTTCAGTAATCTTTCCAAGTCTTTGCTAACTTCTGCTAGTAGTATGGGGCCATCTGCATATCTTAAACTTTTGATGTTCCTTCCTTCAGTTTTCATTCTTCCTTCCTCCTTGTCTAATCCTGCTTTACAGTATGATATGTTCAGCGCACAAGTTAGACAGGGTGATAAAACGCAGCACTTCTTCCTTGACCAGTACTTGCATACGATGGCATGGATGATTCTGACTCTTAAACCTAGTACAAATCTATTTGTTTTCATTTTAATCTGGCAAGTGAAGCCAAGCACTCCATCTCCTTCCAGATTACTGTACACATCTTTCTCCCCTTTGCTGCCAGGTGTCACTAAGGTACTTCACAGCCTCTCAGTCCAATCACAAGTCCATTATTATAAAAGTCAAACAATAAAACTGTCAAGTGAATCTCCAACAAGGGACTAGATATTCTGGCCACAGGCAGGTAGGGGAGGCAGCGTATTATAAAAAATGACATATGTTGATGCTGTTTACCTGCTGCCTTATTACCAGGCAGCACTGGCGTTGTTATCGGGTACGTGAAGACTCAAAAATAACCGCAGCTTGGGAAGTCATTTCCAACCATCCTTGTAGGATAACTAAGAAAGAAAACACCAGTCCCCACCACCACAGCCACCGCCTCCTCTTTTGCTGTGTGTTGCATTAAAAAGATGTTGTTTTGCATTACGGTTGGGAAATGTGCACACTACTTCGCTTAACTACAGCAGAGAAAGGAAAATGATGGAGGGGGGGGAGGAGAATGTTCTGAAATGAATGTTCATGTTTGAGAAAAGTGGTTTCCACTGCAGGTGCCGGTAATTAACAGCAAGTGAGGCGGCTTGATGTTTGCAGATGTAACCTTTCCAGTTCCTAATTTAGGCATAAACCTGTATACATATACACTCCACTGCCCTTTCATGTTGATCTATTATTTCAGCAGTACCATCATGTGACATCAATATTTTTAAATAAAACCTATCAAAGGTTTCCTCTGGGGCACAGAAGATTGCCCCAAATTCAGAAGTGAAGGGGGAGGAAACCCTCTTATGCTGACATTTTTCAAAAAACAGAAGAGAGGGGGCATGGAATCTCCCCCCACCACATGTTTATCCATGAGCAAACACTCCTGTTTCCTCTAATGGGATAATAATTCACCAGCAATATCCCCTGAGCAAGAGGTGGCATGGGGGAAGGCTTAAGATATCTCTCAGCTTTGCAAATGACTTTTGAAAAAAAAAAAAAAGGAATCTACTTAGCTTAGGCATTCACTTGTTGGCTGGCTCCATATAAGGTGGGTGAAGAGAAGCTGGCAAGTTGCATGAAGATAGCATGATGCTCAGAAAGCAGAGATTTGATGTCCTTATCAGTCCCTGCGAGCTTGCCAATGCAAAGCTGAGCATTAAAGCCATTGAGCACTTCCACATTTTAAAGATATATTGAAAGCGCTGAGATGCACAGTGATGAGGCTTTCTATTCCTAGCAGAAATGAGCTGGTGACATGGGTGAGTAAACAAGGGGAAGGGGAAGCACATTGGGAAGCACACTGGAAGAGGAAGCACATTGGAAGGTGCCAGGCTGAGATTTGTTGCTAGAGGCAAGTGGCAGAGGCTGCAGGGACATGGAGAACATAAGCAGGTGCCTTATACTGAGTCAGACCACTGGTCTATCTAGCCCAGTGTTAGTCAACTCCAACTGTCCGCAAAGGCTCTCTGGAGTTTCAGGCAGGGTTTCTTTCTTAGCCATACCTGGAGACCCCCCCCCCATACCCTCCAACTGATTTGGCCAGAGACAGTTTTGATTAATCCTCTGCCGTTCCACTTTTTGCCTTTCCTTTAAAATGTCCTGGTTCCTTTCTTCCTTCCACTTTCCCCGCTTTGTCCTCAGCTTATTTCAACTGCAGCAAAGTGAATTCAAAGGGCAAAAAGAGTTTGCACTCAATTAATTTGACTGGGGTAGAGGAAAGGGGGATGAAACCTTGCCCTTCCCAGGAGGTTCAGGAAAAAACAAAAGAAAACTACAGCAGCCTGTCATAGCTTGTGCATTCTTCCTCATTAATAGCTTTTGCCACCTTGTCCACACTCTTATGTTGCTTGGCCACATGCACTGTGATTCTCATCGTTGAAGTATTGGAGGGTAGAAAGTAAATCTATACAAGTAGTAAAGCAAATGATAACGTCAGCAAGAGTTATCCTGGCTAAGTATTGGAAAAGAGAAGACGTACCTGAAATAGAAGATTGGCTGCAAAAATCACACAACATGATGGAAGCAGACCCGACTTTCCTTATGGGTGTCACAAAGAAATCTGAAGGTAGAAAAAGACTGGGCACCATTAATGAAATACCTCGAAGAGAGGTAGATTAAGAAGACTTAGATAAAACTAAACTAATCCCAGGGGTTGTCCAGACAAGAAGATTGCTGCACATTAACATACAATTACAGCAGCGTTCATTTGTCTCCACGGTTTTTTGGGAAGATTGCTGCTATGTGAAGTTATCCGTGTTAGATGTTCATAAGGAATCATGCCCACAAATAAAGATGGTGGCCACAAGTGAATTTACTTGTGTTATTATTCTCCAAAAGTTGCCGCAAGTAACTTTTACACAAGTAAAAAAAAAAAAATTGTGGTTTTTGCCTCCCTCCTTCCAAATATGGTGAATCACCTTGGGATCTCGCTAGGACAAAAGGTATTCTCTTCCTATTCATGAGGAGTTTTTTCACCACCTACTTAAATATGGGTATGATCTTAAGAAATTCAAATCAGATGCTCCTACACTCAAACTTACAATATAATGTAACAGTGATAATACTTTTATTTAAAAACTGAATTATCATTAGAAATATAGATTTTTCTATTTTTAACTGGTTTCCCCCCACAAGCTAGAATTAAAATACACTATTATTCTGAGTAGAAGAGCAACTAAGAGGAAGCATAGGATGTGTAATAAGTTAGATGTAGTACGTATATGTTTTTATTGTCTTTGATTGTTTTTTATATGTTTAGAGGTGAATTATACGTGGTAGTTGTTTTGTTGTTTTTGTTTGTTGTATTTGCAGGTTGAAACTTATTATTTTCTTTCAGAGTTTGGAATATATGTTTTGAAAAAATAAAGTTTAAAAAAGAAGCAGTGAAGCAAAGATGGCAGCCAACCTGCTTCTCATCTCCCATTTATCTATTTGAACACAGAGCATAGGGAACTGCCCGATACTGAGCCAGACCATTGGTCCCTGTAGCTCATTACTGACTGGCAACAGGCCTCTAGGGTTTCACACAGGAGTCCTTCTCAGCATTGCGTGGAGTTGCTGAAAAATCAACTTGGGGCCTTTGCATGAAAAACATGGTCTCCTCTCCAAATCCCATCCAAGCCTAACCACTGCAGCTCGTTGCCTGCTTAATCAACCTATTGTAGTTCTAAGGGGAGAAATCAGATAATTTTTCCCATTGCAAGTTGTTTTGCTAAGTTATCCATGTTGCTTGTGTTATTGTCACTCGTTGGCTATCCTGTGCTGGAGCTTGGAAATTGCTCCCAACTGAAGAAACCCAATGGCCTAAACAAAGTGATGTTTCAGCATGCCATGCCATTGAAGCAGCAGTTCCTGAAGCAATGACAGACATTCCTGGGACTTAACCTGAATATTATAGTTAAATGCTAGGAAAACCTCTTTCCAAAAGAAAGAGAGAAAAAAATGCAGTTTCCAGAACTCCTGTTAGTTTGCACAAGAGGAAGACAACAGCGACCCTAGCTGGCTGCAGGATTTGAGTTTCACATTTACACTGCAGTGCAAGGGTCAGGAACCTCAAGTCCTGGGGCTGAATCTGATCCTTTTGGATTCCCCAGATTGCCACACTCCTTCTTCATGATATTATTGTTTGGTAGCTTCCCATCTTTTGTACTGACAGTTGCATACAGTGTGGCTACGGGATTACATGTACCGTACCCCTGGGACTACATGTGCTGACCAAGCCCTCAACTCCTCCAGATTCTCTGGACTACCCTATTTCTGTCAAACACAAACAAACAAATAAAATATGGGCATAGTAATTCACATTTTGCTTTGCCACCAGAAAACAAGCTTGCTCCATCCCGTCAGATATTTAAAGACGGCTATCATGTCACCTCTCAGTTTTCTCTTCTCCAAGCTAAACACACCCAGCTGCCTAAATTGTTTCCCACAAGACACGGTTTCCAGACCTTTGATCATCTTCATCACCCTTCTCTGGACACTTTCCAGCTTATTGATATCCTTCTTGAACTGTGGTGCCCACAACTGGACATTCTACTCCAGGTGAGGTCTGAGCAAAGCTGAATAGAATAGTGCTACACTTCCCTTGATCTGGACACTATACTCCTGTTGATTTGCCAACGACAATGTGGGGATGGTGGTGTTCGTCCTGTGATGCAGGCTGGTAAAGGCATCAGTGGGCTTGCAGAAAGCGCGGGATGAGTCCTTCCTGAATCTTCGTTTGCAAAGAAAAGCCAGAGAGAGAGAGAGACTCCTGTTGATGCAACCTAGAATTGCATTGGCTTTTTTGGTGTCTCATCACACTGTTGACTCATGGCAGACCACTAGATCCTTCTCACATGTATTGCTTTCAAGTCAGATGTCATCCATCCCATCTTTGTGCATTTTGTTTTTCCTCCCTAGATGTGGTACTTTACATTCCTCCCAAGTGAAACTCCTTTTTAAATTTTTTTTATGATGTTACATCCAACTATGTATGCATTATTACAAGATTACCTTTCAAGAAAATATGCAAGCAATGTAACTTTTTACAGGATTATAAAACATGAGTAAAAATATTAATCGTTATCTTATTATGTTCAGATTATCTCAAAGAAAAATACAATTTCTTTCTTTTCAATAACGTTTTTTGTCTATCTTCTTGTCTTTTTTAATTATTTTAGAATCCTTTAGCCTTAGTTCCAGCTTCTGCCATACTTTCCCCTAGTCTTCCCAACTTTTATTTTGCTTCAGTTAATTGAGTACCATTTGCTTAAATGTGATCTGAATTCTGCTAATCTCACTGTTTCCTCAATGACAACTTCGACCTATCCATTTCCAGTTTAATTTGCTTTACAATTTTTATCTTATTTTATTTTTTCAAAAGTCCAAGTTGGCCAGATTTTTCCATTTCCATTTCCAATATCTCTTCATTGGGAACCATTCCATCTCTATTTTTTCCTTCAAGGAGTCTTTAAACTGGGCAGTAAGCCAATCCATATCCATCATATCACGCATCTTGAACAACCATCAAGTGAAACTCCTTTTGTTGGTTTTGGACTAGCACCCAATCTGTGAAGTTAATTTTGAATTTTGATCCTATTCTCTGGAGCACTAGCTATTTAAGGGCACCATTGTGTGTGCAATGGAGGTGGGGAGCCAGATCCTTTGGTAAAAAGTGGTGGGACATTTTTGGCCCACCAGGTCATGAACTTTATAAACTCTAATCCTTAGAAGGTATCCTTTCCAAACAGAGGCCCTGGGACTGTTTCTAAGGTTGTGGTGGTAGGTAAACATTGGCAGTCAGGTTCTTATTTATTTTGCCTATTTGCAGGTACAGAAGGACCCCCCGTATCTGTGGGGGATTGGTTCCGGGGGCCTCCGTGGATACCAAAAACCACTGATAACAGGAAACACCATTGAAAATAATGGGACTTCTGGTTTAAAATACCACAGCGTTGCCTTGGAGGACCTAGAAAATGTCTAGAGAGGATGCTTCTCTAGGGATTTTCTAGGAAGACTCTATAGTGTATACTGTTTTGTGTCCCATGGATATCTGAATCAGTGGATAATGAATCACCAGATACAGGGGGGTGTCCTACTGTACTTGCAGGAGTAGGATTAATTACTTTCCCCATTTATTATCATTCAAACATACTTAAATATAGACACTCTTACAAGCACAATGTGTACTTAGAAGTACTCTCCAAGTGTTCAGTTTAGCTTACTCCTAAGTAAGTGTGCGCATGATAGATTGCAGACAGCCCTTCTTACTCCTGGGAAGGCTCAACAGCAACCGTTGCCTTAATATTTCTTAGGCCAAATCCACACTGCACAAATAATCCAGTCTGAAACTGGATTACTTGCCATGGTTCCTTCCTATGGAATCTTGGGAGTTGTAGTTTGGTGAAGCACTAGCACTCTTTGTCAGAGAAGGCTAAAGTCCTTGTAAAACTACAAACCCCAGGATTCAATAGGAAGGAGCCATGGCAAATAATCCAGTTTCAAACCAGATTATTTGTGTAGTGTGGATTTGGCTTCTGTGCATTGTCATTTAGTACACCTATGACTGACAATTCATCAAAAGGCTCAACTACATAAGACTCTTGGTGATCCAATTTTGTCAGCATTTAGGACTGGGGTGAAGGCCTCCCATATGCCAAAGCCTGTTTCCTTTATTCTGGTGGTTAAGATCACCAGCAGTTTTGGGCTTCAGCTCCCAGAATACCTTATCTTTGGCCATGTTGCCTGAGGCTTCTCGGAATTGAAGTCCAAAATATTGGGAGAACCAGAGTCTGAGAGTCAAATATCCCTCCAACATTTCACAAATGAAAACTGGGACATGTGTGACCAAGTAACATCAGAGTGTGGTCAAGATGGCAAAAGTTATTAATGAGGAAAAATGTACAAGCTAGGAGAGGCTGCAGCAGTTTGCTTTTGCCTGATCTCCCAGGAAGGGCAAGAATTGGCTTCCTCCTCTCCTCTCCTCCATTTGTAGGAAACTGAAGTAAGCTGAGGATAAAGGGGGGAGTAGGAGGAAAAGAGAGAAAGTGGGACATTTTAAAAGCAGCTGAAAAAGTGGGACAACAGATGATTAATTGGGACAGTTGGAGGGCAAAGAAAGAAAGAAAGAAAGAAAGAAGCTCATTTGCTCCACACATAATGGTCATCTACCAACAACATTTTGGCCTTTAGATTTTCCTTGGGTTTTTTTCCAGGCTGTGAGGCTGTGTTCTGGAATAGTTTCTTTCTGACGTTTCGCCTGCATCTGTGGCTGGCATCCTCAGAGAATGCCAGCCACAGATGTAGGTGAAACATCAGAAAGAAACTATTCCAGAACACGGCCTCACAGCCTGGAATGGATGCCAGCGTGAGAGCCTTCGACTTCACATTTTGGCCTTTGCTTTCTGGCATGATTTCAAATTGTTCATAATTGACAATGTGCTTTGGTAATCATTCAGGGTCCCCCCCCCTCGTTTCAGCGCAGAGGGGAAAAAAACCACCTTTATTGGCATGACAAGCAATAGGAAACATTGCCCAGAAAAATAAGTCCAGCTCTTACACTTCTCAAGGTATGTGCCAGGTGTACATCTGACTCATTCAAGATGGAATCGCACCATCTGTTCAGGGTTGGATTCTGTTCCATTCCATTGTATAAAAGCAACTGCATGGCAACTGGTTCAGTTTTGTAGTACACTTTGCTTTCAAACTACCTCTGCAAAAATCTGGTCTGATTACAATACTCTTGGTGGCTATAGCCTTATATTAAAGCTCCCCAAGCAGTCAGCTTTTGAGCTACAAAACTAGCCATCAGGGGAGGGAGGGAGGGTTGATGGGGGAATGCATAGTTACCAAAAGCACAATATCTCAGCCCTGTCAAGAAGGGTGGTGGGGGGGAGATTTTGTTCTTTATTTTGCTGAGCAACATTTTAAAGATCTTCCTGGCATTTATGGGTTTATATAATATATTTAGGTGGGAGGGTCCATAGCTCAGTGGGAGAGCATGTGCTTTGCACTCAACAGGTCTTAAGTTCAGTCCTTGGTATTTTCAAGGAAGGCTGGTTAAGAACTCTTTCTGAAACCCTGGTAAGCTGATGGCAATCAGTGTATATAGTAAACGGATAATGGTCCCACTCACTATGAGCAGAGCTGGCCAGTGAGACAGCAGCTTCAGGCAGCAGCTTTTGGGAGTTATGGAAGGGCAGCGAATTGTTAAGCTGTGTAATTTTTTTTAAAGTACTGTACAGTACTTGTTTCACTGCTAGAGAGAGGGAGATGCATGGAGGATAGTTTTAACCCCCTGCAGCAAGTTTGGGAGAGCTACATTTAAGGTCTCCTTTGGTGTCTCCACTGTGCACAATGATATCAGTCTGATACCACTTTAAATGTTTTGACTCTGTCCAAAGGACTCCTGGGATTTGGTGAGGTAGATAGAATTCCCTACTGTACTTCCGTGAGCTATAGTGGTAGAGCTTTCTGGTTGAAAAGTCAGATTGTAAGCCACCTTGGATCCCATCTTGGGAGAAAGGCAGGATATAAATCTAATAAATAAATACATAAATAGTCTTAGTCCCTCATCAAACTACAAAAATTAGGATTCCACAGGATAATGCAGCGGGAGTTAAAGGAGTATCAAAGTGCTATGAATGGGTACTGCAGTGCCACCCTTTCACACTACACAGTTAGAGGGCAATGATTCAACTTTAACTGCCATGGCTGCATCCTATGGAGTCCTGGGAGTTGCAGTTTAGTGAGGCTCTAGAGTCCTCTGGCAGCAAATTCTACTTACATCACAAAATTACAAATCCCAGGATGACACAAAGATGGCGCCATGGCAGATAGAGTGGTACTAAAGTGCCCAGAGCATCATCCTACCACTGTTTAGTTATGGGTAGCATCAGAATCTCATTGGTTCTATCATTCTTTTTCAAAAAATTAATTTTTTTCCCCCAATTTTGCTCTTGCAATCAAAAACTTGGGTTAGTTTTGGGACTATGGGAAAAGCCCTTTGTTACTCTGTCTTAGCAAAATCTCTTGGCCAGGTTTGCATATGAGACAAGCTTCCTAGGTTTGGAATCCAAGGTAACTTTGCAACTCTTTTTGCCTAGCATGTTCTCATCCTTTGCCTTGTCTAGCTGAGTGTTGAGGCAGAGGTAGGCTTGCCAGGTGCAATATGGGACAGTGTCCCAAGCAACATTTACAGAAAGTCCCTCTTTTACACAACTCTTAAAGAGACAGGAGCCTTGCCCTTTATTTCACCTGCCACCCTAGGCCAAACGGACAAAATCACACCCTCCAGCATTTCACAGATGGAAACCAGGACACATGTGGCCAAGCCACATCAAAGTGAGGTCAAGAGGGGAAATATTATTAAGGAGGAAGAATACAAGCTAGGAGAGGCTGCAGCAGTTTGCTTTTGCCCCAGCCTACTGTGAAGGGCAAGTCTCCGCATCCTCTTTACTTCTCCTTCCTGCTGAGTTAATGGTACTTTTGCTCTTTGAACTCAGGATATTATCACACTACACTGTTATAGCCCTATTATTCCACTTTAACTGCTACGGCTGCCTCCAGTGCAATCCTGGGATTTGCAGTTTAGGTAGGGGCATTTAGAAAGCCAGACAGCTCTTAGGCTTCACTAAACTACAAACTCCAGAATTCCACAGGAGGCAGCCAGAGCAGTTAAAGTGGAATAATAGCACTATAACAGTGTAGTGTAATAAAGTAGTCAGTCTGCAGCAACTGATGTAAGCCAAGGACAATGGGGAACAGTGGGAAGAGGCGGGAGAAACTGGGATATTTTAAAAACAGCTGAAAAGTGAGATGACAGAGGAGTAATCAGTCCCAAATTGGGACAGTTGACATGTATGCAGAACTGTCTTGGAAAACAAAGAGATCCATAATTAGCTTGCTTGATGGTGCCTTCTAAGGCAGTCCTTAAAATCCTGGAGTATTTAACTGAAATCAAGAAATTGCCCTCCATCATTATCCTATAACAAACAGATCAGGTTAATAGTGGCGGCTGCCATTTTTCAAATAGCACTATGCCATTAGGCATTGTTAACTATGACAGGCTCATACTCCAACGGCTGTGTAGCTGAATCTCTTGACACAATAACAGCTGCTCTGTTTTATGCAGTGCTTTGATTTGGGGAGGAAGCTTCTCTCTCTCCCCCCCCCCCCTTCCCTACCATGCTCTTATCTCTCCTTTCTTTGCCAGGTTGAGAATAATTGTGATATTTAAGGTTTGGGTGGGAAGAGGAGGAGAAGGGACTGGAGAGGTGAGATTCTCTGTTCTTCACATTTCTTTCTCTCTACACTTCTTACAGCTTTTTCCAACAGATGATGAAATGCCCCCAGGCCATGCTGAGCAGCCAATAAGCAATTTATTTATGGCAGGAACAGAAGTGTGGTGCTACCAAATAGAACAAGACAAACACACCCTTGAGAGAAGAGTTGGGAAGAGGTGGGTGTTTGGGATCACTTGCCAGCCATTTCTTTTCCCCTTGAGAGGCAAGGCAGAAATTCAACTGGTGAAGTTTTCCCAGCACATAGATACTGTGGATGCAGGAGAGTATCACCTGATACATATACATTAAACTTTTATTTATTTTTACCATTCACATCTCATCCTTCCTTACAAAAAATTCAGTGTGGCCTTAAACTGACCTTTATTGTCAGTTATTATATTGACCTTTATTGTCAATATTAATTTATTGTCATAATGGGGAGATTTCACTTACTGGTGGAGGGGGGGAACCCTGCTTCCTTTCAGATGCCAAGCCAAATGCCTTCTGCTCACTGGAGGATTTAATATAGGGGGGGCATGGCCTTCCAGATGGTGTGCAACTTCCACCAGCCCTGACCAGCACAGTGAAGGATGCTGGGAGTTGCAGTCCAATAGCATCTGGAGGACCTCATGAATCCCACACTGTTTAATAATAGCTCGCTCTAGCTCTTCTACTGGTGTTCCTGCTGCTGTTTTACTAATTTTAACCCTTCCCCCCTACTTTTTGTGTTCAATTATTTTGTTATCATTTTATATTAATTAAAGTCCTTTGCCACCTTGGGCTTGTCTGCATGGTCAGTTTACCCCATCTTGCCCCCATCTTGGAGTCCTGCAGCCCAGATAACACTGGGATTTTGCCCCGTTCTGCCACTGAGCAGTCCTCACAACCTCCAGGGCAAAGGCGGGTGAAAGATGGGGTAGGGCCCAATAAAACGTTCTAAAATAATAGCCATGAAAAACCCTTGCCACCAGCAAAAAGCAGATCAGGCTCCACAGACTGCAGGACCCCATTCTGGCATGCCTGCCTGTAGCTTCTGCTGTCCTTTGTCACCACTCTTCTCTGGCAGGAAGCAAGTCTGCCTTGGCCACATGTTGTGGGATGGCTTCCGGGCTATGGAGAGAGCAAGGGAGGCGGCAGAAGCTGCAGTGATGGGCTGGCATGCCCATCTAGACTTCCTTCTGTTCCATATAGGTAATGGGGGAGGAACGGGCCTGAAGCCAGTGTATCCTGACCCATGTAGATGAGCCACTTGATGATTTTTTTTTTAATGGTGAAAAGGATAGGATATAAATTCTTTTAAAAACAAGAAACAACCCTGTAAGGTAGGCCCAGCCAAGGCCCATGTAGATGAGCCCCTTGAAGTTTTTAAAAAAATGGCAAAAAGGGAAGAATGCAAATTCTTTTAAAACCAACCCTGTAAGGTAGGCCAGGCCAAGGATATGTGGCTAGCTCAAAGCCACCCAGGGAATCACAGCAAGTATGAATTTAAATCTAAGTCTCCCCATCACATTTTATAATTCATGGTGGAAAATGTATACACTTAGGTCTGTGAAGCCAAGAAGGGTCTCCGGGTCCAAATTGCCAGATTCCCCTGAGGCCATATCTTGGTAGACTCTTAGGCATATTGGCTGGAGGCTGGTGGGAGCTATAGTTCAAAATACCTGAAGGATACCTGTGATGTCCAGCCAGGACTGTTTAAATCTCCCCTGCATTTTCCTTTGTTTTCTTTTCAAGGCCTTAGCATGTCTGAGTATAGGAATACTTCATTGTATTAGACTTGTGGGAGGAGCTAAGAATTCCCCTGCATTTTTCTAGGTTTTGGTTTGTTCCTTCCCAGCAAGCTCTGTTTTACCTAGAAGCTTTTTAGTTCCTTTGGGCAGTCTTTGCTGTGAGCTTGCAGAGAGCAGTTCTGGTGGCAAACAGGCCCAGACAGCCGGGAAGGGCATTTCTTACACCATCAGCCAAATTAGTTACCAATAGTCATCAGCCAAATTAGTTACCAACAGTCATCAGCCAAATTAGTTACCAACAATCATCAGCCAAATTAGTTACCAATAGTCATCAGCCAAATTAGTTACCAACAATCATCAGCCAAATTAGTTAAATAGTCATCAGCCAAATTAGTTACCAACAATCAGCCAAATTAGTTACCAATAGTCATCAGCCAAATTAGTTACCAACAATCATCAGCCAAATTAGTTACCAATAGTCATCAGCCAAATTAGTTACCAACAGTCATCAGCCAAATTAGTTACAACAGTCAGAGGAATCAGGAGCTGAAAGACCCTGCACCAGCTCCATTGAGTGAGGAGATCAAACCCAGAGAGATGTCACCCTGAAAACAGCTGAAACTCCAACTGTAAAGTACCTTTCATTTCAAGCCTTTTAGAGCTGGGGAGGAGAAAGCCCTTTTCTTTTGTTCTTTAAAATAAACTTCCCCCTTTTTTGAACTGGATATTCAGCATCAGAGCCTTTTTGGGTAAAGGAGTTTGATCTCACCAGGGTACTGGCGTTGCACACCCAAACCTGCCACCACCTTTATTTGGGTGTGCCACAATACCGGACTGGAAAAAGCTGTTTTAAAGCGTGAAAAAAAGGCTAAGGATTGAGAATAATAGTTCTTCATCTCCTGCCTCTTCCCCCACATCCAACTCACAAGCATCCTTTGACTGCAGGCAGGCTTGGCCTTTGGAGTTGATAGGCAAACAGATATGGACCACAGCTATGTTAGGGAAATGTTGTTGTTGTTGTTGTTGTTGTTAATGTCCCAGCTTTTCTCCAGTTTGGGACTCAAGGGGACTTAACAACAGTTAAAACAGACAAAGTTAAAAATTAACAGCATACAAAAGTTAAAAAGCAATGCAACCACCACAAATTTAACATTAAAACCAGTTAAATTAAAAACAACAAATAAAAGTCCAGCACATTATAATAAGCATGTTTCCCCTAAAAAGTCAATTCTCAAAGGCCTGCTGGAATAAAAAATACATATTAAAACACAGCTTGGAAAAGTACTTTTTTGGAATGCAGTTCCCAGAATCCCAAAGCCAGCAAGGCCTCAGGCCGTGGGATTGTGGAGTTGTACTCCAAAGAAGTAATTTTGCCAAGCTGTGATATGCTTGTTCAGGGTTTTGATTGTTTGGGGTTTTTTTAAAGGCATATAGTGCTGCCAAAGGAGAAACAAAAGGAAAGGAGGAGTTTTAAATAATTTTCTCCCTTGCTGGGGTCCTAACAAAATGTGCTTTTCTACTTGGCAGATGATTTGTTACCCCTGGCACTCTGCAGCACTTTGTCTGACAGTACAGACTGGGCAACAAAAGCCTAATTCCAGTGTAGGTGATAGGTTTTCCAGAGTACCTTTAATGGTTATGTAGAAGAGGGAAGTTCAGCAGGTATTGCTTTGCATGCAGCCAGGTACCTGAAATTCCCTCTTCTATGCAACCATTAAAGGGACAGGAGCCCTCTCCAGTTTTCAATCTGGCAACCTGATTTTGTTTTGAGAGGCAATCCATGCCCATGGGAACTTTCCTCCAGAAGCAAACCCCTCTGGTGAGGAGTGATATTTATCAGGGAAGGAAAGGGCTAGATTCTTGCCCCCCACTTGCGAGAAGAATTTCCAGTCTTTCCACTGATGGCACACCTACATTAAAATGCCAATATACATCTGATGACCTAGTCTGAATTTGAGATTCTTTGCTAAAGGGACTGAGAAGAGCCATCCTTTTTCAGGAGACCAAAGTAGCCTTTTCCTCCCCACCCTGGTTTAGCCTGTGTATGTGTGTTGTATTTTTTTAAAAGGGCGTCTCCTGCAGGAAACTGGCTTGAATTCCATGACTTATTATTTTAACCCAAAGCAACTTGATCAGATTACATCTAAGAGGAAGAAAGAGGGACAAAGACAGGCAGTTTCTGTTCTGATTGTTCCTTAGCTCAGAAACCTGCCCTCTCCCACACTGCTTTTTTCAAGCACAGGAGCAAAAGGAGAGAGGAACACCCTCCCCAGCTCTCCCATTATGTAGACAAAAAGAAAAAAAAGCAGCTCAGTGGGGATGAGGGACTGATTTTGAGCCAACAACTAGGTCAGAATGGCATATGTCTGTTTGCCCTTCCTCCACTCAAATTAGCAATGTGCCTGGGCTCCTTTTGGATGTAAAACAATGGGAGTCTACATATTGGGTAGGACAGTCCCAAGATATTTTGCTGTCTGCAGAGAAGGTCAAGAAGGTGACTTCTCCTCATACTGTGTAGGGGAGCCAAATTCTTGGAAGTTGAAGGGTACTTCTCTGCATTCAATGGGACAGTATCTTCTTTCATATCTTGGGCAGCAGACTACATTATGGAAGGACAAGTTGTGTGGCATGTAGCAGACTACATTATGTGAAGGACAAGTTGTGTGGCATACACAGCACTATCCTTCAGTGGAAAGGAGCAGCCAAAGAAGTGGAAGGCTTTCACGGCCGGCATCCATAGATTTTCCTTGTTGTTGTTTTTTTTTCCCTAGGCTGTGAGGCCATGTTCTGGAATAGTTTCTTTCTGAAAGAAACTATTCCAGAACACGGCCTCACAGCCCCGGGGGGGGGCCAAGGAAAATCTAAGCAGCCAAAGAGTTTAGATTAGGAAGAAATCAGGTCGCCAGACTGAAAACTGTAAAGGCTTGAGATGGCTCCTGTACCTTAAATGGTTGTGCAGAAGAGAGAATTTCAGCAGATGTTGCGTGTCAAGCAACCAGATAAGAAGCAAGACCTTCTGAATTTCCCTCCTCTGCACAACCATTAAAGGTACAAGAGCCACCTACAGTTTTGAATCTGGCAGCTCTAGGAAGTGGCTGCTTCTACTGCCCTCAAACCAGCATCTACCACCTGAGGCCATTTTATCCCCTGTCTAGTGGTAGAGCTGGCCCTGGTAATGTGTAGTCTAGGTGAACATGTCATAGAATCATAGAATTGGAAGAGACCACAAGTGCCATCTAGTCCAACACGCTGCCATGCAGGAGTACCCGATCAAAGCATTCCTGACAGATGGCCATCCAGCCTCTGCTTAAAAACTCAAAAGAAGGAGACTCCACTGCACTCACAGTCAGAAACATATTCCATTGCCGAACAGCTCTTACCCTCAGGAAGTTCCTCCTAATGTTTAGGTGGATTTTTTCCCCCTGTAGTTTGAGTCCATTGCTCTGTGTCCTAGTCTCTGGAGCAGCAGAAAACAAGCTTTCTCCATCCTCAGTATGATATCCTTTCAAATATTTAAACATGGCTATCGTATCAACTCTTAACCTTCTCTTCTCCAGGCTAAACACACCCAGCTAGCTCCCTAAGCCGCTCCCCAGAGGCATGGTTAGTTTTGAATCAAAAGTTTGCAGAGGCTTGTTGAACTTCTTTGTTGTGGTGTAAGTCACTCCTCATAGGCATGGCTTCCAAACATTTTACCATGTTTGGTTATTTATATATTTATTTATACCCCGCTCTTCAGCCACAAGGCTATCAGAGCGGCTTACAAATTGTTTTTAAGCAATAGCAATTGCCCTCCTCTGGACATATTCCAGCTTCTCAATATCCTTCTTGAATTGCAGTGCCCAGAACTGGACACAGTCTTCCAGGTGAGGTCTGACCAAAGCAGAATAGAGTAGTACTGTTACTTCCCTTGATCTAGACACTCTACTCCTATTGATACAGCCTAGAATTGCATTGGCTTTTTTAGTTGCCGCATCACACTGCCAACTCATGTTCAGCTTGTGGTCCACTAAGACTCCTAGATCCCTTTTGCATTCACTGCTATCAAGCCAGATGTCACCCATCCTATATCTGTGCATTTCATTTTTACTGCCCAAGTGTAGTACTCTACATTTCTCCCAGTCGGAGAAATGTGCATACTCGCCAACATTTTACAGATGAAAACTGGGTCACATGTGGCCAAACAACATAGGAGGTGAGGTCAAAGGGAGAAAGCAGTAGTACGAGAGAGAAACTGGGATATTTTAAAAGTAGCTGGAAAAAGTGGGACAGCAGAGGATTAATTGGGACTGTCCCTGCCAAACCGGGACAGTTGGAGGGTATGCCTGTGGCTTCTAGTCCCCCTCAGTTTCTTCCTTTGTCCCCTCACACACTGCCTGGATTTGCATGACTGTCTGGCAGCCCATGCTAATGAAACATTTCATACATTTTTACCCATGGCTAAGCCAAGATAAATTTTAATGATTTAATTAACAAGCTTTGAGGAGGGGAAGAGGGGAAATAATCATGTGAAGGGGAAGCCAGAGCAACCATCCTGGGCTTTGGGTGTCTGTCTCTCTTTCTGGTGTTGCATTTTGAGATGTGGGAAAACAAGAAGACGCCAAGAGTGACAACCTGCCTCTCCTTCTCCCTGCTCCTTTATCAGGAGCCTGGCAGCTAAGGCCCCTGGAGAGCTGGTGCCATTGTGAATTATGTTAGAGCTCAGAGGCTTGTCCAGACAGGGAACACCCTAGAATGACAGAAATCTTTTTATGAAAAAAGAGGAAGGAAAAAAAAAAAACCCTCTCCTTTCCTGTGGGGGAAAAAACCAATCCAGCCTTTTGGCCCATTACTCTTGAAATCAAGCAGAAAAGCCTAATGCTGTTTCCAAAGGGTAGGCCTGAAAAATGAGTCATTTTTAACACCTCCTTGTACACACACTCTCTCTCTTTCTCTCTTTCTCATTCCTTTTTAAAAAACATTTTCCTCCCTTTATGTGGTTGGTTTGCCCTCCTGGACCTCTCCAGTCAGAGTTTATTAACAGCACATTCTGGTTCTTCTCTGGGCTAGATGTTCCGAACTGCAGGAAAGTTCTTCTCCCCTCCCCTGTTCCTAATTGCCCTGGCTGAATAATTTACTTATTAGAATTTAGATTTGTTTTTCTGCTTCTTCTTTCTCTTAACCCAGCTCACCCTCTCATCCCCTTCTCCTCTTCCCTATGGATTAGTCTGTCTTAATAAATTCACTGCCCGATCACTCGATATTAATGACACAGAGCACACGGTAAAAGCCTTTGCGGAGGCTACCTCTGGGATATGACACTCTTAATTGCCCCTCGTCCCCCCCCCCTCCTCTTCTCCTCATTTCCAGAGAAGTCAGTTAGAATATTTTCTTCTCCTAACCCAGGCTTGTGGTGGAATCTGCATACTGAATGTGAAGGAAGCCAGCCTTTGAAGGCAGGGCTAAAGGGGCAGGAAGGCTGGAGTCTTTGCTAATTAAAAAGCTTCTTCCCTTCCAGAGGAGTCAAAAAATCCAAAAAGGCAGGCTGCCTGCCTGCTTGGCCACCTCAGAAGGATCAGCCACATGCTCTAGCTACGGCTTAAGAATCAGAGCAAGAGGCTTATGCCTGGGAAAGGCCAGAGACAAAAAGCACAGTGTGCACACATGCCATTAAAATTACAGCCCCTTGCAAGTTAATCTGCAATATATACACACACACACACACACACACACACACACACTTGACAGGGATCTGGTTCTGTCAGATGGCAGCAAGCCTGTTCCAAAAAGGCTATGGCTGGGCTTCTTTTGCAAAGCAGGGGTTTGGCTCCGTTTCTGTGCTGTTGTTTGCAGTGGCGTGATCACCATATCAGCGCCTTTTTATTGCCACATGTGTCATGTCAACAAGGTATTCCTGAAGGAGGAGGAGATGGCAGTGGGGTTGCAGGGCAGAAACTAATAGAGACTTCATGCATACTATTAGCTCTTATGATTAAGGAGCAATGACACCAACGGCTATAGAAAAGAAACTAAAGTTTTCTTATAGGAACTCCATTTGAGATAGGAAAGTTCTCTTACAGGGCTCATCCAGAAGGCATAAAAGTCTCTGGAAGGATCAAGCATTTCCAGTTCTTTTTGTTCCAATTTTATCTGCACATTCCCAGGTTTGCATCCATACTTGAAATATACAGGGTCCCCCCTCCACCTACCCTTTCCCTGGTGTTCTTGTTCTTCCTCTTCTCCCTCTGATTAGGTGTCACATCAGACTCATGGAATATTTCAGAAACTGATTTCCATCCATTTCCACTGACCCTGTTTGGTTTTTATTCAGGAGTTATAGTCAAAGATGGATATAGTCAAAGATGCTCTGAGAGCCTTTGTGGCCAAAGAGTGGGGTATAAATGTTCTAAATAAATAAATAAAGTGCTAAAGTGCTTTAGCAATATGACTCTAGTTAAACATTATGATCATTTTGTTTTTGGGGAAAAATTCCTCTTTGCCTTGTTTGGTTTTTGTTGAATCTGTGTCCCGGAAACAATTGCCGTGTTTACTGGTAGTGGCTATCTTAGCTTGTCTCAGGATAATACAAACAGACAGCCAAGTAGAGATACATTTCATTTCAGAAAATATTGGGTTAATTTAAACCAACCTTGGATGTAGGAATGAAAAGTCCTTGGCAGTGGTAGAAGTTCCCAGGAATTATTCTGGGATTAAAAAAAAATAAAATAAATTTGCACAGGAACAACACCTGGGACTTTCAGAGCTCTCCTCCTCCCAATCTGGAATGTCTCCAAGGGTGCTCAGCTAAACTAGGTTAAGCAGGGGTGGGTGGAGAAGAGACCAGAACAAATCTAGTTTCACTTTTGTACCAATGAGATAATAAAGAGGAAGCAGAGAGAAGAGGTGGAAGGATCCCTAAGAATATCAAGGCATATCGCAGAATGCTTAGGACTGGTGGATAAGACATGGGGAGACATGTAAGAGCTGTTGACAGTGGAATGGACTGTCTCAGAGAGTGGTGGACTCTCCAGCTTTGGAGATCTTTAAACAGAGATTGGATGGGCATCTTTCAGGCATGCTTTTGTTGTGTGTTCCTGCATGGCAGAGGGTTGGACTAGATGGCCCTTGTGGTCCCTTCCAACTTTATGATTCTTTGATTCTAGGCTGATAACTCCATTGAAAATATCATCAAGTGAGTGGGAAAATGCTTCACCCTCTTGAAATGTTATCTGAATCAAAATGTTGTCAGCCACAGTTCTTGGCTTGATAATTCTGTTGTAATAAAAACTCCATCAGTACAGTATTTCCATTATAAACTCTATTTTAATCCAACTGTAAAAATGTGCTCAAGGCTGAGATTTGTAATATAAATTCAAAGCTGGGGAGCAATTTCCTTTTCCCAAATAAATAATAATAAAAAAAACTTTGCACACTTTGAAAATAAAATTGGCAATGTTTCATTTAGCTAAGAGCAACATAAGCCTCCCAGAAGTTTCTCTATGACAAGTGTGGGGGCGTCAGGGTGTGTGGTTGAAGAGGCATGTTTGCACACTAATGAGATAATAATCCCATCCAACAACATGTTCTGCATATACTGTAAAATTTCATACATTTCACTTGTTAGAAAACACCTTTTTCTCTGCCTTTGTTTGAAACTGTGTCAGCCATGAATTGTATTCCATTGCAGAACTAGGTGAATGAGTTGAGATGTTTCCAAATTCCTGTTATTGCCGGAGTCCTTATGTAATCGGTGTCTACCATACCACCCATGAGAAATTATTTCCTTGGGTCAGATTCCTGTTTAGTCATACTCACTCACTAAGACTCATTGATTTCAGTGACACATCCTCCAATGATCTCAATTCGGCAGGGACAGTCCCAATTAATCCCCTGTCGTCCAACTTTTTCAACTGCTTTTAAAATCTCCCAGGGCCCGTCTAAATGGTGAAAATACCCCTCATGGAATTTGATGGGAATCCTACCTGTCTAAACAGGATCTAATCCTACCTGTCTAAACAGGATCTAATCCTACCTGTCTAAACAGGATCTAATCCTACCTGTCTAAACCAATCCACACTATTCGGAAGGAGGGGGGCCCAAAACAGCAAAACAACCGGGTAAAAGCCTTCACAGATTTCCCCATATTTTTTCACAAACTGTGAGGTAGGTGCACATTTTTGCTCATTTGGGCTATGGAACAATAAAAAACTCCAAAGGAAGCACAAAGATGATTGGCCAGTTGAGAACGGGGGGTGGGACTTGCTAGGAGGGCAAGTGCTCGCTGCTGCCATGTTGGATTTTCACCTTAGCTATCACTTGCCAAGACTATAAAATGGATCAATATTTTCTGTTTTGTTTTGGAGAATCACTCTATCGTACCAGTGCATCTTGGGATGACTTAAAAAAAAAAAAACACAAACCTGGCCACGGTGAAGAACTAATGCAAGTAAATCACTCGCGGCCGACATCAGGAATGCAAGGCTTATGGGGGCTTCCGAGGCCAGAAAAACTGGATATGTCACTGCTGCTGCAAGATGCCAATAGTATGAGGTACATATATTCCAGCATATAAGACGACTGGGCGTATAAGATGACCCCCCCCCATTTTTTTGAGTTACAATATAGAGTTTGGGATATTTTTGCCATATAAGATGATCCCCTACTACACCCCACCACCCAGGGTGGGTGGTGGCTGGAAAGCCTCCCCCCCTCCAGCCAGCCACCCTTCCACCCTCCCCGAAGTGACGATCAGGAGCCCACATTGGGGAATCGTGGGAGATGGCTGGCTGGCTGGGGAGATTCCCCAGTCTTGCGATTCCCCAGTCTCCAAGCAAAGGCACAGGAGCTTACAGAAGACACAAGCCACTACACTCTCCCCTCTCCTCCACCTTCAATTGCTCCCCAAAGCGGGCGAAGGCAGAGGATAGGGCCGAATGCCCCACCTGGTCTCTTGCATCTTCGCTCCCTTTGCAAAGGGAGCGAAGATGCAGGAGATAGGCGGGGGGTGAGGCAAGCAGCTACATTCGCCCCTCTCCTCTGCCTTCGATTGCTCCCCAAAAGGGCCGAAGGCAGAGGAGAGGGGTGAATGTACCCGGTTTGCCTCACCCAACATCCATCTCCTGTGTCTTTGCTCCCTTGGCAAAGGGAGCAAAGACGCAGGAGATGGGCAGCAGGCGAGGCAAACTGCTTTATTTTCCCCTCTCCTCCGCCTTCGATTGCTCCCCAAAGGGGGCAAAGGTGGAGGAGAGGGGTGAATGTACCCACCTTTCCTCACCCCCTGCCCGGTCTCCTGTGTCTTCGCTTCCTCTGTGAAGGGAGAGAAGATGCAGGAGATGGGCGGCAGGAGAGGCAAGCCGCTACATTCACCCCTCTCCTCCAGCTTCGATTGCTCCCCAAAGGGGGCAAAGGTGGAGGAGGGGGCAAATGTACCCGCCTTGCCTCACCCACTGCCTGGTCTCCTGCATCTTCTCTCCCTTTGCAAAGGGAGCAAAGAGGCAGGAGATTGGGCAGCGGGTGAGGCAATCTGTATACCCAGCGTATAAGATGATCCGGACTTTTGAGGATATTTTCCGGGGTTCAAAAGTTGTTTTATATAACAGAATATATGGTATTTGGGGTCCCCCCCTCATGTAGATGGACCCCCAGTTTCCTCCTCTCACTTTCTCCTTTGTCCTCAGCTTACTTCAGTTGCTCAAACTGAGTTCAAAGTACAAAAGTAATTTGTACTCAACTTAGTGGGAAGAGAGCAGGGGTAGAATTTTACCCTTCCCTGTCAGCTCAGGCAAAAGCAAACTGGTGCAGCCTCTCCTAGTTTGTGACTTCTTCCTCATTAATAACTTGTACCATCGTGACCACACTTTGAAATTGCTAGACCACACGTATCCCAGTTTTCATATGTGAAATGCTGGAGGGTATACAGTAGATTTTGTCTTAGTATGACTAAGTATGGAGCTGTCCAAGTATATTTTTAGGTTGCTGTTGTTGTTGTTGTGGCTGCTGCTAATTTTCATCCAGTTTATTTTTCTCCTGGCCCTATGAATGAGAGCCCTCTGACCCTCTGTTATTAACAGCCCTGATCAGGTCTTACAATCTACGGCAGTCGTGGCTTCCTTGACTGATTCAATTCACCTGTGATACAGTCTTCTGTTACTTACCGTTATAGCCCCCATCTTGTAATATCAAGTAATTGGCAATATTTAAAAATTTGGCTCAATGTGACCTTCCACATGGTTAGCAGGTAAACCAGGGACCCCCAAATACTAAGGTTGGAGTCACATATAACCAAGGAAGGGGCCTTTGGAATTTCCCCAAACAAATACTCAGGTCAGAGATTGTGGAGATGATTCATTCACTAATCCACTCAATGATAGCAGAGTCCTTGATGCTTGTAAAACAGGTTCTTCCTCTCCCCTTCCCCTCCAGCAATTGACCTTGCCTGCACCTATTCAATTCAAAACATATCAACCATTAACAATCATTAAGTCTTCTGCAGCACCCAAGAAACATTGTATCCCGTTCCTTCAGGAGAATTATCACATACAAATATCACCCTAAAACACCACCAAACTGTGCACAAATCCCCTGCTTTTTGACTCTATGTCAGTTCGTGTCAGCATTCTGCCTTCTGGATCTCCTCCCTGCCAGTTTACTTCATGATCTCAGCTCTACAGGATTGGTATAGTATAACCCACAATCCCCTTACTCTATTCCTCTATCCAAATACTTCCTACTATCTTTGATAGCCTTGTGTGATTGCCTGAAGCCTGAGTGTTTGTGTGAATGCTGTTGATATTAATTTCCAGTAAAGATAATTTAATTGTGGCTGAGAGTCTCCTCTATTACTACTGGTATACATAGGTCAAAAGATCCTGCCATTACCCAGCCTCTTGCTGCCTTTTGAGCTAATTAAAAAATCCTCATATTAATTTTGGATACTAGTTGGATCCTTGCGGACCCCACACAATTCAGGTAACACTTCTTTTCCTACTGTGTTTTAACTACCTTAGGAAATATGGAACAGCACAGAGACTGAATTCTTTTAAAGCCAGCCCCTGTAGGTGAAATTATATCTGGTCATATTGACCTGCCTGAAACCCAAAAGCCTTATAAGACTGTCTATCATTCAAGGCCTGGGCTGCTTAAATTAAGGGGATGTATGACATAGGTCACTGGCATACATCTAAGAGAGGATATAAATATCCCAAGATGAAAACTCCACTCAGGAAGTCATGCTCCTAAACAACAGTGGCACAGTTTCCTTTGCAATAGTGCAATAATTGTTCATCACTCATCCATGTTGTGTCAGAGCTCAAATGAGATAGGTTTGTATCATAGGTTTCCATGGCTGGGTAGCTGTGGAACAGATCAAAACCACACTTTACTTCAATTGAAGCAAAGGGAGTGTGGGGAGAAATAGAGGGTTTTATGCACCATGGATAAAATTCCAGATTTGGACATGGACTGTCAAAGCTTGAATAAGTCCAGATATGTTTCTGTGCTTCTCAGGCTTCTGGAGTACTGGGTTCAGTTCTGGGCCCCTCATTTTAAGAAGCATATAGACAAGATGGGGCAGGTTCACAGAAGGGCAATAGAAAATAAGGAGAAATATAAAGAGTAAAAAACATAGGTGGAAAGGTTGAGGGAGTTGGGCATGTTGAGCTTGGTGAAGAGAAGACTGAGGGGTGACATGATTGCCCTCTTTAAATAACTTAAGGGCTGTCAGAGAGAGGAGGAGGCAGGCTTGTCCTCTGCTGCCCTAGAGGGTAGGACTAGGTCTAATGGTGTGAAGTTACAGGACAGTAGATTTTAATTGAACATTAGAAGGAACATCTTGACAGTAAAAGTGGTTCAGCAATGGAATTAATTACTTAGAGATGTTCTGGGGAGATTTTCAGACCGCGTTTTACCGTGGCTTATGTGGGAGGAGCTTCCGGGAGAGGGACGGCGGTCTTGCGCAGCAAAGGGTCGTTTTCAGACGCCACCGTCTCTCTCCCGAAACCATCCGTGTCACTTCTGTGAAGCTTCGGAAGCCTCAGCACCATATTTTAATCACGGGCAACCTCGTGATTAAAATATACAGCGCTTTCATCAGCGCTGTATATGCAAAATCCTAAATATACACTGGACTGACTATGTGACGAATGTTGCATAAGAGGGGTGCTCCAAAAAAGTGATACAAGGACTCCCTGAAACAACATTTCAGGCTCGGCCAAATTGATCACCAACAATGGTCCACCCTGGCCTCACATCGGGAGGCATGTAGACACACTATCCACGATGCTGCAGCCTTATTTGAGAACTCACGCCAAACAAGTCTTGAAGAGAAATGACAACGCAGAAAGAATTACAACCCAGAAACATCTCCCAAGGAGACCTTCTGCTGTGCTTTCTGCAACCAGACTTGTTTATCTCAGATTGGCCTTTTTAGTCATCAGTGCGCTTGCAGAAAGCACGGGATGAGTCCTTCCTGAATCTTCGTTTGCGAAGAAAAGCCAGAGAGAGAGGGATTCCTAAATCATGTAGCAGAAAGGTGTTTTGAAAGTGATGTGCTGTGCTCTCTCATCTTTTCATCATGTTTTAAATTGTTTTAAGATGTGTGATTTTTTTTAAAAAAATGGAATTGTTTGTTTA
The DNA here is from genome assembly GCA_030847615.1 of Gambelia wislizenii. Classification (NCBI taxonomy): domain Eukaryota; kingdom Metazoa; phylum Chordata; class Lepidosauria; order Squamata; family Crotaphytidae; genus Gambelia; species Gambelia wislizenii. Next base: position 7,111,575 of record JAUMIR010000012.1, read on the forward strand.
ATTAGTTTTTTTAAATTTCTAAATGATTTCACGTGGACCTTATTTTAATTTTTTAAAAGTATCTTTAAAACCCTTGCAAGGAGAAGGGTGGGGTATTTATTTATTAATGTTGGACTACAGTGGACACAATGAGGACATGGTCCTCCACATAGTAATTTTGTCTCCCCAATGTAACTTTCCTTTAGTACTCACATTTCTGATATTGCAGTAACTAAAAACCTAAGCTGAGAATATCACACTACACTGTTATATCACTATTATTCCACTTTAACTAGTATGTCTGCCTTCTGTTGAATCCTCGGATTTCCAGTTTAAGAAGGGGCATTTAGCATTCTCAGCCAGAGAGCTCTTAGACTTCACTAAACTACAAATCCCAGAATTCCATGGGAGTCATCCATAGAAGTGAAAAGTGGAATAATAGTGCTATAACAGTGTAGTGCAATGTTTTAGAAACAGGGTTCAGGAATCGTAAGAAAAAGGCAGGCAAAGTGACCCAGGGAAGGAAGGAGAACACGACAAATAGAAGAGTTACAGTTCTGAATGATTCATTCTCTGCAGTGCTAAAAAATTAGTGACTGAGGGGTGGGGGGAACAGATTTCTTATTTGGGGACAATGACCTTATTTTGCCCTCCCCCTGCAACCACACCTTTATAACTTCCATTATGACAGCCTTCTTGTAGGCTGTCCTGTCCTTGAAAGGTTCTTTGATCCAAATCCAGTTTATAAAAGTAGCAGCCCTAACCCTATGAGAGCCAGTGTAATATAGTGGTTTGGGTGTTGGACTATGACTCTGAAGACCAGGGTTCAACCCCCCCCCCTTTGGCCATGGAAACCCACTGGGTGATCTTGTACAAGTCACACTGTCTCAACCTCAGAAGGTAAAGGCAAAACACCCTCTGAACAAATCTTGCCAAGAAAAATCCATGATTGTTTTGCCATAGGGTCACCGTAGGTTGGAAATGACTTGATGGCACACAGCAACAAACCCAGACGCTAAGAAGGGAGAGCAGTGGGGGCCCTGAAGATGCTCACCCATCTTTGCTATTTCACGACCTCAGGATATAGTGAAAAGGACAAAAGATAACACACTTTTGGGAAGTCTGTTGATTCCTTACATAATATTATTTGGCACAGGCTTTAGGTGAGGCAGGGGTGACTCCCCCCCAATCCTTTCTGGAGGGTTTAAAATATTGGCTATAAAAGATCCTATTAGACAATGACACATTTGCAAACAGACATGATTGTGTATATAATTAAGAGAAGGGAGGTTCCATCAGAAATTATTTTTGAGCAACTTCAGAATCTTCAGTTCTGGAAGGAATTTTGGAACAGGTGTATTTCTGAGCACCTGCTTTCTTTCTACAAAGATTACCACTAGATCAATATTCCTCCATACAAATCTAAGGCATGTAATTCCACATGTCACTATTCACGTCCCTGTAAGGGAGAGAGACGTGTTGTCATAAATACTGCACATATATTTTAACAGCTAGAGATATAAAGCACATTGGTGTGCTTCTCATTATCTAAAGGTTTCATTGTCTCTGATATTTTAGATGCAAAGTGCACCCAAGAGATGACAGGTGATAACAAATATTGCTACAAAAAAGGTGGGGGAGCACTCAGCCTAGTTTCCCAGGAAGCAGAAAGGTCAAAAAGGGGTTACTGTGTCTCTTCCTTTGTACTTATAGCACAGAAGACTTAACAGTATATGTGGAATATAGGCTCATTTAAGTATAATGGAGACGCCTAACACAAGCCTGGTAATTCTGTGCCTTCTTAGTGGCTGCTCCTGGGCTTTGGAACTCCCTCCTGAGGGAATTTTTTTTAGGGAATTTTTTTATTGGAGTAAGACCATTCTACTAAAAAATACACCCGAGGTTTGATTTGCGCCTTTTCCGGCTGTCTTTTTACCAGCAGCCAAAGACCTTCCTGTTTAAAAAGGCCTCCAGCAATAGCTGTCCAGGGTAGAGCAATATCCAATTAAGGACTTTATCAGATTAACCCCCATTAACAGTCCTTTGCTGGCATATTTTGTGGCATATTTATGCTGGCAAAAGAACCCCCCAACCAGACCTACTGTGAGCAGCGGCAATGAGGCAGCCCCAGCATAAACGGAGCATGAACAGAACTCTGTTTACTTCTGGGTTCAAGATCTCACCAATTCTCATGAGAAGACGTGAGTGCAGAAAATTTGAAAAATAAAGCAAGACAACAACATAAAGCATAGACACAAGCACAGAAACACACTTTAAAAAATTACAAGTAAACTGGGGAGGTTCATAAAAAGAGCATCCCCTACCTGTATTAAAGGAGCCAGTGTGTTGTAAGGGTTTGAGTGTTGGGCTATGACTCTGGATACATTGGTTCAAACCCCCCACTCTGCCATGCTAACCCCCTGGACACTCTCAGCCCTCAGAAAGCCCTGTGATAGGTTCACTGTAGGGTTGCCATAATTGGAAATGACTTGGAGTGTCCTGAACACAGGTTAGCAAACACTTGAGGCAGCAGATGGTGGGTGTGGCAGAGCAGTTGGATAGTTAGTGCAGCCCTAGTCACTCATGGATTATCTGAGCAAGATGCAGGGAAAAACATAAGGGTTATCAGCTGGCCCAAGAGTTGTTAACAAATCAGCAATCCAAATGTATGAGGCAGCAAGGAATAAATAAGGACCTGAAACGAAAGCCAGTCAAAGGCCAAAGAAGCACAAGAGCCAGAGTTTCCTAAGTTACTCAAATAAGGCAGTTGCAAACAATGAAGACACATGGAGGAGCTTCTAGGAGATTTATACCAGCTATCTAAACAATACCTGGGGCCTAACTAATTAGCATCTTAGAATTAACAATTGGTGAGAGTGCTTCTCTCTTTGCCGTTCAACAAAGGATGGGGGCATGTTTGTGTTTTCTTCCATCTCTGACACTGGGAGAGCTTCATTAGCAGTAATTGCAGCTTCCTGGCATGCTGCCCTTTCTTCTTCTTTGACTGGATCATCTGGGGGTGGGGGTTGAATTATGATGTCTTCCTCTTTGTAATTAGTCCAGAGGGTAAGTTATGACATGAAGGTACACAACAACAACAATGCTGTAATAAAGAACATGGCTGGCTGGCATCCGATTCTGTATTTACAATGATGTAAGCCAGGCGTACAACATCATAAATATTGTAATTCAAATATTGCACCACTCCAATGACCGCAAATGCTCCCCACCCAATCCATCTTAGAAGCCAGGTAGCCACACCAACAGAAGGAGTTCTGAGGTGCTGGAGAGAGGGGTGCTGGATAATGACATATCCAGCTTCCTCCTGCCAGCAAGGTATGGTGTGAAAGCAGTTGCGAAAGACCCTCAGGGGTCCCTACTGTGGCTTTTCACACCATTTCTGGCCAGCAGGTGAGGCTGGACATGTCAGTGTTCAGTGCCTTGCTAACTAGGACCTTGGATCCCCTTCAGTAGGTGTTGGTGCCTGGCTTCTAAGGTGGATTTTGGGGAGTCAAATCAAAAGATGCAGCTATAATAATAGAGTTCCAGGTCTCACAGCTATATCTCACAATGCAGGATCTTGGCCATTATCTGTTGGTGTTTAAATTGTTACACCTTTATTGTTGTTTTAATATTTGTCCATTGATGCCCCCTTGTCATGGGAGAGAGGTTTGCATACCCTAATGAAGTTTTGAGCTATGCTGGCGGTGGCAAAATAGCCACCGGTAGGGTCTCCCATGCCAGACAGGTCAAAACCAAAGAGTCTGACAAAGAGCATCAAAGGGCAGGATGGGCTCTCTAGTCTTATGGCAACCATCCTAGGAGAAGGAAAACTCTACTCCCAAACCTGGGCAGATGGTGCTTGTCCAACCCTGTAAGGTCAACCATCTAAGAGAAGGAAACTCTAATCAAACCTACAACCCTAAGACCTCACTGCTACCATCCATGCTTGCAAGGCCACAGCAGATGAACCTTTGGTTTAAAGGGTGAGGCCAGTTCTGTGCATGCTGCGCTCCACCAGAAAAATCCATTGCACAGGCTTGAAGGACAAATCCAATTCCGAAAAAGCCCTGTAGCGATAGGTGAGGGATGAAATGGCAGGTGTAAAGGTGCACTGGAAGCCGCAGAACCAACCCTGCATGCAGGCAGTTCAGGACTTTGGTTGCTTGAGGCTGACCTGGGAGATGACAGTCTTGTTCGGCAGCATCCTGAACAACCAAGCAGCCTTTTTAAAGGAGAGTACTGCTTGCTCCATGTGGACAGGGGCCTAGAAAAGGTGGCCTAACGAAAGCTCATCCCCAACTACCTGGTTGGCTAGCTGCGGCCAACGGGCATCTTCCTATGCGGTCAAACCAAGGCAAAGAAACAAAGGCACACACCGGCCTCCAAAGGTGTAAATAAACTGACACTTGCATGCTGGAACATCAGAACCATGCGAGACTCTGAAGATAGTGGACGGCCTGAGCGTCGTTCTGCTCGAATAGCCCATGAACTATCACGACTTAATATTGACATCGCTGCACTTAGTGAAGTTCATCTCCATGAGGAAGGCAGCCTTAAAGAACACGGCGCCGGCTACACACTTTACTGGTCTGGCAAACCCCAAACCGAAAAACATCTTTCAGGAGTAGGCTTTATGATTAAAAACTCCATTGCCTCCAAACTCGAAACCTTGCCAACAGGACACCCTGATCCCATTATTTCCTTACGCCTCCCACATGTTGTTCTCTTTAGTATATATGCCCCAACTATGCAAGCCGACCCTGTAGAGAAAGACAAATTCTACACAGACCTATGCCACCTCATACAAAAAGTCCCTGTAGAAGATAAAATTATTATCCTTGGTGACTTCAATGCCAGAGTAGGAAAGAACTCCGAAGCCTGGAAAGGTGTCTTGGGCAAGCATGGTGTTGGAAATTGCAATGATAACGGATGCCTCTTGCTAGGGTTCTGTGCAGAACAACAGCTAACTATTACAAACACTATCTTTCAGCAGAAAGATAGCTTGAAGACTACCGTAATGCATCCCCGATCCAAACATTGGTACCTCGTTGATTATGTTCTAGTCCGCCAGAGAAACATTTGCGATGTCCGTCATACTCGAGTGATGCCCAGTGCAGAATGCCAAACAGATAATTGCCTCATAAGATGTAAATTAAATCTTCATCTTAGGCTCAAACCTAAGAGGGGTGGCATCTTAAAGAGGAGACTCCAAGTCAACAATCTTCAACAAGCTACCATGAGAGACAACTTCCAGGCAAACCTGCAAACAAAATTTGAAGACCATCCTACAGATCCTTCTCCTACAGTGCTTTGGCAACATATCAAAAATAATATCCTCCAGTCTGTGGAAGAATCCCTCGGGTTCTCCCACAAGAAAAATCAAGACTGGTTTGATGAAAACAACCAAGAAATGCAGGAGCTGTTGGCAAAGAAGAGAACTGCTCACCAGGCATACCTCGCCCAGCCAACTTGCCATGTAAGAAAAGCAGCTTTCCGCCTCACGTGTAGTAAACTACAACAAAAACTCCGAGACATGCAGAACAAGTGGTGGATCAATATAGCAGAAAAGACACAATGCTGTGCAGATCTGGGTGATCACAGATGCTTTTATGAAGCTCTTAAGGCAGTGTTTGGACCTACTTATCAGGTCCAAAGCTCCTTATACAGTACAGATGGTCAAACATTAATTACTGATAAAGCCTCCATCCTGAATCGATGGGCTGAACAATTTCAAAGTCTCTTCAGTGCCAACCGAGTAGTCCAAGGCTCAGCTATCCAACATATGATACAAAAACCGGTGGAAAATGAATTGGACATAGCTCCCACTTTGGAAGAGACCCTTAAGGCCATACAGCAAATGAAAAACGGCAAGGCAGCTGGGATTGATGGAATCCCACCTGAGGTTTGGAAACACGGAGGTCATGCACTCCACGATAAATTCCACAAACCTCTCGTGAATTGCTGGGAAAAAGGGGAACTACCATCAGATCTCCGAGATGAAGTCATCATCACCCTGTACAAGAAAAAAGGAGCAAAATCTGATTGCTCAAACTATTGAGGTATAACACTGCTCTCTACTGCTGGAAAAATCCTTGCAAGCATACTCCTGAACAGATTAGTTCCTGCTATTGCAAAAGAACTTCTTCCTGAAAGCCAATGTGGCTTCAGAGCCAATAGGAGTACTACAGATATGGTATTTGCCCTTAGACAACTGCAAGAAAAATGTAGAGAGCAGAACAAAGGTCTCTATGTAACATTTGTCGACCTCACCAAAGCCTTCGACACTGTGAGTAGAAAAGGTCTGTGGCAGATCCTGGAAAGACTAGGATGTCCCCCCAAATTCCTTAAAATGATTATCTTGCTACATGAGGGCCAGCGTGGTCAAGTCAGATATGGCGATGCTCTTTCAGAGCCCTTTCTAATAACTAATGGAGTGAAGCAAGGTTGTGTTCTTGCACCAACTTTATTTACAATCTTCTTTAGCACGATGCTCCAAAGGGCTATGGCAGAGCTTGAAGAAGAAGACGGTATCTATATACGTTACCGTACAGATGGCAGCTTGTTTAACTTAAGCTGTCTGAGGGCTCACACTAAGACTCTAAACTATCTAGTCTGTGAACTGCTTTTCGCTGCTGCTGCTGCCCTTGTTGCCCACACAGAAGCAGCTCTGCAGCACCTAACATCCTGCTTCACAACAGCTGCAGAGCTGTTTGGGCTGGAAGTCATTCTGAAGAAAATCTTTACCAGCCTGCACCACAGGACGAACACCATCATCCCCACATTGCCGTTGGCAAATCTGTGCTCAAGTCTGTTCAGCAGTTCACCTACCTGGGAAGCATCATCTCCTCAGATGCCAAGATTGACAAAGAGATCAATCACAGATTAGCAAAGGCATATAGTACATTTGGAAGACTTCACAAAAGAGTCTGGAGCAATAAACACCTGAGGCGAAGCACAAAAATAAGTGTGTATAAAGCCATTGTACTGTCTATTCTCCTTTATGGGTCTGAAACATGGGTCACCTATCGCCACCACTTACGACTCCTCGAACGCTTTCATCAGTGCTGTATATGCACTATCCTAAATATACACTGGACTGACTATGTGACGAATGTTGCTGTCCTTGAGCAAGCAGGGATCACCAGCATTGAGGCCATGATATTGAGAACACAGCTGCGTTGCGCAGGGCACGTTTCTAGGATGGAGGACTATCGCCTCCCCAAAATAGTACTCTATGGTGAACTCACCACGGGTCAGCGTAAGAGGGGCGCTCCAAAAAAGCGATACAAAGACTCCCTGAAAGAACATCTCAGGCTCGGCCAAATTGATCACCAACAATGGTCCGCCCTGGCCTCACATTGGGAGGCATGGAGACGCAGTATACACAATGTTGCAGCCTTATTTGAGAACTCATGCCGAACAAGTCTTGAAGAGAAATGACAACGCAGAAAGAATCACAACACGGAAACATCACCCAAGGAGACCTTCTGCTGTGCTTTCTGCAACCGGACTTGTTTATCTTGGATTGGCCTTTTTAGTCATCAGCACGCTTGCAGAAAGTGCAGGATGAGTCCTTCCTGAATCTTCATTTGTGAAGAAAAGCCAGAGAGAGAGAGAATATTTTATGTAATGAATATTGCTTTTAGAGCTTGGCTGTGCATTTTAAAATTTAATTTCAAAGCATTTTTATTAGAAATATGTGGTATTACTTTCCAAGGGAAGCTAGGCTGTTCTTCTCCCTCTTCTCCTTTTGCCAGTAGGCAAAGACCCTTTCAGCCAGGTGGGCTTTGGCAACTGATTGCCTACTGAGAAAGGAGCTTCTGATTGGCTTTTGGCAATGGATGGGCTATTGTAGAAGGCTGATGTACTTCTTTACTAATATGCTTTTAAATTTTCATCTGTAAGCCATGTTGAGTCCTATTCTTGAAGGAAAGGCAAGGTATAAATAAAGTTATTCATTGACCGATGTTTAATTAGTATTTTCTTTAATATTATAATCTGTTTATTTGTTGCATTCATATTACAGTCTTTCATTTTTTTGTTTATACCTGGTGTTTTAAAATCTTATTGTGAACCATCTTGAGTTCTGGTTTGGAGGGAAAGGAAGGATAGTAATCCGATAAATAAAACTACAAAAATATATTATTATAATTTTGATTATGTATTTGTAATCTGCTTAGTGGGTGTTTTTACCCTGCTAAATGGTACCACCACCACCATTATAAATATTATTACTGATGCAAAGATTGTGTGTAGAGTATGTATATGCTCTTTCAGGTCACCTGTTTACTTTTGGCAACTCCATGAATTTCTCAGGGTTTACTTAGGCAAGGAACACTCAGAGGTGGTTTGCCTTTTACCTCCTCTTATAATCAGAGAACCTGATGTTTCTTGGCAGTCCCCCATCCAAGAATTAACCAGGCCTGATCCTGCTTAGCTTCTGAAATCAGGCAGGATCTGGTGCCTTCAGGGTATTTAGGTTTTATACTCTCAGCTAAGAGTGGAGTGCATTAATTATCCATTAAAGGACATTACTGGACACCTCAAAAATGAGTACCCCAAATGAGGCTTGGGTGTAGCTGTGCAGGAGCTTTATTGGCTATGACAGTGCCATCGGCACTGAATCTATTGCACTAGGGACAGCCTTCATTAACAACCGATTAAAAATCCATTTTCAATCTGCAACAAATGAATCCTTTAATTGATCAAATCAGTGCAATTACTCTTTGCAGGCCCTTAAAATTAAGTGTTAGGTTCGATGTCCAAATCTGAAATTGCAATATTTTGGCTCGCTTCTGCTGTTAAGCAAGGATCATTACAATTCCTACCACAAAGTGTCTTATCCATTTATCTATGATACAGTCCAACCTTTGGAATTGTCCAAATGAAAACACTAATTTTCACTATCTTTCTTCCTAGGTTTATGGGAAAATTTCATAAGCTAGGAGTTGAAAAGACCTTTAAAAGGTCACTTTGTCCTTTAGATGACCTGCCGGATGTGCTCTTTAAAAGGAGCTATATGCCATTGCCTTTTAAGTTGAGGTAATCAGAATGTCAGCCTAGGTTCCCTACCTCCTTCCTTCCCTCTCTTGTCTCCTCTGCTCTGTCACTGTTTCCTTTCATCTGAAGGCTAAACAAGTCAAATCTACTCTTAAAACAAACACAGGAATGCAGCCTCCAGCAGTTCAGAAGACTCAGTCAACATTTAGGGCTCATTCAAAAAACTGGGGGCCATGTCTAAACACAACTTGTCCGAGAGTTCCTGGGGCGGGGGTGGCATCTGGATCAGGGAGAAAGTTGTGGGACTTTTTCTCCCTAGAGCTGCAGGCTAGATCCAGTCCCTGGAACAACAACAAAGTTCTCACAAGATGGAATTCCAGGCAACCAAGCCGGAAGTTAGCATGCCAGGGCTTAACCAAATAAACTTTCTTGCAGCTGTCTTTGGTCAACAGACAAGAGAAGAGACAAGAAGAGCCAGTGGATTGGACAGGACATGTAGCAGAGCAAGACAGGACAAGCGGACAATCAGGAATCCTAGAAGCAGAAACAGAGTAGAACGCTGAAAAAGGTGCAATGGGTACTGAGCAAGTCCCTCTCGACTCAACTGGAAATTGATATATATTTTTCCTGAGTTTTTGAGCATGGTGGTTTTCAGACTTTGGCCCTCCAGGTGATTGGGACTTCAGCTTCCAGAATTGCTGACTATGGGTGAAGCTGACAGGGAGTTCTGGGAAATGAAGTCCAAAACAACTAAAGAAGCAAAGCTTGAGAACCACTGCTTTGGAGAACACCGAGAAATAAGCCAGCCAGTTAGCAAACCAACTAACCAATCAGCCAACCAGCTCCCTCAAGTCTTGTTGAATTTGTCCAAGAAAGTGACAGTGGAAAAATTTTTCTGAGGAAAAATAAACCATAAGCTAAATATGAGTCAGCAGTGTGATGCGGCAACTAAAAAAACCAAGTGATTCCAGGCTGCATCAATAGGAGTATAGTGTCTAGATCAAGGGAAGTTATAGTGCCACTCTATTCTGCTTTGGTCAGACCTCACCCTGAATACTGTGTTCAGTTCTGGGCACCACAATTCAGGAAGAATATTGAGGAGCTGGAATGTGTCCAGAGGAGGCCGACCAGGATGGTGGAAGATCTGGAAGCCATGCCCTATGAGGAGTGGCTTAGGGATCTGGGTATGTTTAGCCTGGAGAAGAGAAGGTTAAGAGGGGACATGATAGCCATGTTTAAATATTTGAAGGGATGTCATTCTGAGGATGGATCAAGCATGTTTTCTGCTGCTCCAGAGACTAGGACATGGAGCAATGGACTCAAATGACAAGAAAAGAAATTCCACATAAACGTTAGGAGGAACTTCCAGACTGTAAGAGCGGTACAGCAGTGGAATATGCTTCTGCCTGTGAGTGTGGTGGAGTCTCCTCTTTTGGAGGTTTTTAAACAGAGGCTGGATGACTATCTGTCAGGAATGGTTTGATTCTGTATTCCTGCATGGCAGAATGGGGTTGGATTAGATGGCCCTTGTGGTCTCTTCCAACTCTATGATTCTATGATTCTATGAAGAATTCAACTTTGAGAAGAGGGACAGGTGGGGAGAGCTCCTTAGAGAGATTGAGTATGGGTCTGCTTTCAGGTAGAGGTGCACTTAAGAATGATTTAATGATCCTATGGGCAGTATTTAGATGGTAATGTTTATCAGTTGACTTCCTTCAAGTGGTCTTATGGGATGCAGTTATGATGGTAATTACTTCTCTTACTTCAAAATGTTTTAAGCCAGCCCTGTCCTCTGCTACGTTGGAGCCCATGCCCATTCCGCTGCTGAATGGGGCCCTGGCCTTCTGCCCTTAAGTCCTATCTTGAAGGTACCACTGCACCACTGCTCCCAGACCCCATCTATAGGGTTTTCGTTTCCTGACAGGAAGTGATCAACTTACAATTTCCTCTGCTTCTTAATTCTATTTGGAAGAGGCCAAGCTCCCTGATGTGAATCATGCCTAGAAAATCTACTTACACATGCAGATATGGCCAGCCTGAGGTGCATTCCTGACTGTCTGTAGCTTCCACACATCCTGTTATACACAGCAAGAGCATTCAAAATCTGGATTTAATTCCATGGTTGGCTGTTTCTCATCAGTTGCTATACTATTCTCACTTGCTCAGGTTGTCAGGAGAAGCATAGAATTGCCAGAATATGGACAAAGATACATTTGGGAAAGCTTCTGGATGACCCTTCATGAGGGACATTCTACCCATTACAGCTACCACATGAAAGCTCAGTGTCCATGTGGCACTTTCTTCAACATTTGCTGTGGGTCAGTGTTTTCAAAGCTATCTGATGTGGGGATCCAGCAGGGTGTTTTTCCCCCTAGTCAGCAAGAACTAGCACCATATTTGTGCCCATTGGCTATAAATGTGTCTTTCTTTCTTCAAAGCTCTCCACAGACTGTCAGCCAACAGTTCATGGACTGACACCAGTCATAGAATCATAGAGTTGGAAGACACCACAAGGGCCAGCCAGTTCAACCCCCTGCCATATAGGAATACGCAATCAAAGCACACCCTACAGATCGCTATCCAGCCTCTGTTTAAAAATCTCCAAAGAAGGAGACTCCACCGCACTCACAGTCAGAAACTTATTCCATTGCCGAACAGCTCTTACCCTCAGGAAGTTCCTCCTAATGTTTAGGTGGAATTTTTTTCCCCTGTAGTTTGAGTCCATTGCTCTGTGTCCTAGTCTCTGGAGCAGCAGAAAACAAGCTTTCTCCATCCTCAGTATGACATCCTTTCAAATATTTAAACATGGCTATCGTATCAACTCTTAACCTTCTCTTCTCAAGGCTAAACACACCCAGCTCCCTAAGCCGCTCCTCAGAGGCATGGTTAGTTTTGAATCAAAAGTTTGCAGAGGCTTGTTGAATATCTTTGTTGTGGTGTATGCATTTATCCCTATTCTTCCTCTGTTACTACTGCCTCTGGTGCCAAATCTTCTGTTAAAGACATCATGCCCAGGGACACACCTACTTCATTAATATAGAGGTGTTATGAAGGCAGGGGCAATCTGCAGAAAGACAAAAACTTGTACAGTTGGAAGCCCCAGGTTGTTAAAAACAGCATTAAAGTGTGTGTGCACACGCCTTCAAGTAGCCTTCGACTTATGGGGACCCCATAAATGTCATAGGATTTTCTTAAGCAAGGAATACTCAGAGGTAGTTTTGTCAGTTCCTTCCCAAATATAGCCTACAGCACCTGGCATTTGTTGGTAGTGTCCCATCCAATTACTAACCAAGGCTGACCCTGCTTAGCTTCCAAGACCAGATGGGATCTGGTGCCTTTAGGTTGTACCGAGCCTATTTTCCAGCAGAAATGTTGTGAAAGGCAGACCCCCGTGCCACGTTACAATATTTGTCTGGTTGAAGGTTTTTCAAATAGATCCTAAGAAGCCTCCCAGGACTGCAAGTGAAAAGCCCTTATTAGTTATTAATGTGTTCTAGCAACAGTAAGGTACAGAGAGCAGCCTGGAGTACTGAAATGAGTATCTCCCCCTTTTTTTGTATGGCTAGGGGGGAAAAAGGAAAACAAAGCTTGGTTTAAAAGGGTCCAATTAGCAGCTCTCTCATGTGCCTCAGTTCACCAGCCAAGCGAAACCAGAGCTGAACTTGAGCAAAACAAAGGCCTGGCATAAAGTTACATTCTCTCTTAACCACCTAGCCAGCTGCAAAATTCACTGGGGGTGGGGGGCAGGGAGGTGTCTGAAGCAGGAAGTAAAAGCAAGAAAAGAAAAGATAATGGACAATAAAGTCCTTCTACAGATAGGACTTTATCAGAGGAGCCTCTTAAAAGGTCTCTTTCCCACCACATTTTAAAGCATAATTGTCCTGGCATAATAACCCCTTTCATCAAACCTACCTGTAATAGTGATAAAAAGCAGCCCCTGCATTACCAGAGCCTGAACGTGTGCAGTAAAATTTTTATAAAACAGCAAAAACAAAACACAAAACATACAAATAAGCACAGAAGCACACTTTAAAACTTCCAACTAAACCAGGGAGGTTCATAAAAAGCACACCCCACACCTGGTTTTTGCAATCTCACCTCGAAGTGTTCTGCCAATTGATGCTGTATTCACATGAGCACAATGGTGCACAGTTTTAGACGTGGGCAACATTGCAAACACACACACAAACAAAACTGCCACGGCAGATCTATTGATGGCGTGGGCAGTCAATAAAAAGGAACGCCTTATACAAAGGAACACCTTATACTCTTAAAATCGCCATAGCATGACGTCATGCAGTATAGATGCCCTTCTGCGTTCATTAGGTGTCATTATGATTCCATATTTGCCATGTCTGATAAAGTCCATAGGCATTATAGCCTATTGAGTAAGCCTTGTTTACTTTTCCAAAAAGATTGCAGCCAGGGAATTTTCCCTTTGAAGTTTTAACTGGATTGTTGATAATCACATTGCAAATTCCTTATCTGCAGAGTGTGTCTTTTGGAAATTGCATGTACAAATATTTCGTTCCATTTTAAAAAAAGAAGAAGCAATAATCATTGTTTGGTAAATGTAGTACACAAGCACCTAATTGAACAGACAGGATTCAAATCAACTGCTGGGGATGTGGCAGTTGATGGCTTCTATGTCAATCTATATATCCACTCTGGGTTTTAGCCTGAACTTTAAAGGCACTGTCTGAAGTGCTGGATTTATTTTAAGATCTCTTTTGGCCTAGGCTTTATTTGCTGAAGAAGACTGGTAGGGAAAAAGAGGAAGATGCATATAGTGAAGATACTTACATCTCAAAATATGGGACTTTGTACCCTGTATGGAAGTTCGTGTGTGTGTGTTTTCTTTTTTCAGCGGTACATTCTGGCAAAAATGATTTTACAATTTGCAGCAGAAGTTTCTCCACCTCAGAAGCAGTTTAGGGCTAACAAAAAGATAAATTTCTATGTTTTTCTATAAATAAGGTAGTAAATAAATATACATATTATACTTTGATGTTGTTGTTGTTGTTGTTTTGTGTGTGTGTGTGTTTAAAAAAACCCAAAATTTAGGGAGTCCCCTCGAAGCATGGGGGAGAAGAGTGAAGAGAGGGGAGAACTGCAGGCCATGACTACAGATGTTAAATTGTCTTGAACACTCTGGCAAAAAAAAAAAAAAAAAGGCAACATAAAACATGTTGAATTTAAAATCAAGATTTCTGGCTGAAAGCAGATTTTGTTTGTGGACTCACTTCTACCACCATCATTCTGACCATAATTTAGCTTGGTAAACTGAGCTATTTTCCAGTGTGGTGGAGAATACATGACAGAGCTTGTTTTTAATTCATAATTAATTTTTAATTCTTAATTGGGCTTGAATTAAAGCAAACTGTTTCCTCAGCTGAATTGGGAACTAAAATCAGATGTGGCTCCTTTCCCAAGTGTATCATTAGGAATGGCACAGACATCACTCACTGCTTGCAAGCCCTGTTTGAGCCCCTCCTTTCCATCAAATCCCCTAACCTGTGGTGTCTTGTCATGTGCACGATGTCAAATGAGCAACGAATCAGGTCTGGGCCATTTCAGACTTCAAAGGAGCTATTCAAGGTCCTGAATCCTAGCCCTTAAATAAGTTCAGCACCTTCGACATCTCCTTTAAATGAACAAAAGTTGGAGCATTCCCTTCTCTAGTGGCATGAAAGTCCCTGGGCACCACTGAAGGAAGGAAGGAGAGAGAAAAGAAAGGAGGATGTGTCAACCTCCCATCTACCATTCCATCACCACTGCAACAACAGAGTCCTGGTGAGTAAGCTTGAGAGAAGGGCAGTTCTCTTCTGACATGGATTAACATCAGAGCCAGAAAAGAAAACAGAGGATGCGATCCTCATCTTCATATTGAAGGTGGGCATTCTGAGTTTGAAGTTTACATTAGGTTTTCCACTTATGTGCCATAAAAAGGTGCAATGTGAAATAAAAAAAGAGAATAAATCTTTTGCAATTGAACATTTTCCATGTAACAGGAATGCACAGGCTTGAGACTAATCTCCCCTGCTCTTCTCCTTCCCAAATGCAAGGAAGCATTAATCTCCCTACCTGAAAGATAATAAGAGAAGGAAACATGCCACTCTATATCGCCAATCTGAGTGGAAATCTCCCCTTCCCAAACTACCAGTAACACACTCATCTTCTGTGCTCTCACCACTTCTGAAAGAGAGGCAAACTAGCAGGTCCTGAGTATAAGGGAGGGGTGGGAAGTATATGCTTTTTTGGCTATGTGGCTCTTGGGGGGGGGCAGTGTGACCCTTGGAACCCCTGCTGCCCTCCCAATCCCCCCACATATCCCCTAAAACTTTTAGCTCAAAAAAGTCCTGTTTTTCAATGGAAAACACAGCCCTATCAGTTCTAGGTGGCTGAAAAATGTTGTTCCCCTCACCATGCAAAAAGGAAAGCAAACACATAGCTTCAAAAGGTGCTGAGGAATGATGTGCTGTGACTTCCAGTTCCCCCAAATGGCAGCTACAATGGCACCCTGCAGACCTCTAGAGCTCAGGAGTGGGTAGAAATGGGATAGTGTTGCCCTCAGGGCTTAGGTGCACCTCTACCCTAATACATAAGATAGAATCTGATTTGATGCTGGATCCAGGTGTTTACCAGGGAGACTCATGCTTTCAAGAGCAGCTGTGTTGCAATAAATCAAACCTTTATTGTTCCATTCATCATGCATGTCAACACCAAATCCTCTTCCGGTTTAAAGCAGATCTTTCAACAGCAATCCTTCAATAACCTGTGCTTGGTTTTTCTCTCTCTTTTGTCCCCCCTGCTTCTTTCTCATTTTTAAAAATGGAATTTCAAGTTTGCAACAAGCTGCCACAGTCTATGCTTTAAAAAAAAAACCACACTCTGTCACATGATATTTATTTATTTACATATGCTGTCTTTTTAAAATGAGCTCTCAGGTGGCAAGCAGTATAAAACAATATAAAGAATTTTAAACAATTCCAAATTAAAATCAGAAAATAGTTTAACGAAGAGAAAAGCATTTCAAAAATTCAGACACATTAAAGGAGATGAAAAAGGATAAAAGAGTTAAAACCATGCACATGCTTAAAAGTAAATTAGGGCCCAGAGGCTTTGATTAAAAGCCATGTCTTGACCTAGTATTGAAAAGAAAGAAAAATTGGCACCAGTTGGGATCCAAAGGGAGAACATCCCACAACCGAGAAGGCCCTTTCCTAAGTACTCCCTCACCATATTGTCTCATCCAAAGAAGGGCCCCTCCAAGGGATCTCAATCGTTAGGCAGGCTTATTTAAGGCATAAGGCATAAGACGGTATGCTGTATTATGGTCACATTTCATTTCTGTAGCTGCGCAGCCTGTGGTTGAGGGAAACAAGAGCAGCCATCCCCCAATAATCCTTCTTAATCAATTATTGCTTAGCAGTGAGATTGATCAGACCATTGGTGAGAGCTGGGGTGGAAACCAGGTCACAAGGCCCTTCTTCACATATCTTTCCTCTTCTGGCAGCCTAAATTATGGAACATGCCCATCTGGTGGCACATCTATTATTTTTTACACACCCAGTGAAGTCCTTCTCAGTCTCTCATGCTCTTAATGGAATTTAAGATTCTTTTATTCATTTTAACTGCTCCGTTAATTTACTGGCTTTATCTTTGTGGCGTTGATCTTCATTTTTGATCATGCATTTTTATAATAAGTGTGCATCAGCTGTTTTAAAGATACCTCATACCATATGGTGATGTATAAATCTGATACATAATGGCTGCAGTGGGGTGAGTGGGCGGGCTTTTTGTTTGTTTATTTCTAGTGTTTGTGTTGCTATTCCACCCATTTATCTGATATGCTGTCATAAAAACCTACACATCAATAAAATTAAACAGTTGGATTACAAAATAGGAACAGAAGAACAGCAGCAATCTAATCACAACCACTTAAACAATAAAACAGCAATCATTCAAAAGCCTTGTTATATAGGAAAGTTTCATTTTGTTGACTAAATGTCATTTGTAAAGGTGTGTCCAAGAACTGCTTGAGAAGCAAATTCAAGAGAGGGGGAAACATCACTAAAAAGACCCTTGCCAGAACCCTATATCACCAATTACTTAATGTAACTTCACATGTGTGTGTGTACATATGCACAGTATGTGCATATGAATTTCATAGGGTTTTCTTAGGCAAGGAATACTCAGAAGTGGTTTTGCCAGTTCCTTCCTCTGAAATCTAATCTACAGCACTTGGCCTTCGTTGGCTGTCTCCCATCCAAGTACTAACCAGGGCTGACACTGCTTAGCTTCCAAGATCAGATGAGATCTGGTGCCATCATCACATACACAGTACATATATTGTTGATGACACCCAACTCTATCTCTTCTTCCCATCTGATTCCAAGGAACTGTCTTGGTACTGGACCAATGTCTGTTGTCAGTAATGGACTGGATGAGGGCAAACAAATTGAAACGTAATCCAGACAAGACAGAGGTGCTCCTGGTCAGTCAAAAGACAGATCAGGGAATAGGGACTCTGCCTGTGCTTGATGGGATCATACACACCCTGAAATCTCAGTCTCGCAGCTTGAGTGTTCTCCTGGACTCAACTCTGAGCCTGGATGCCCAGGTTTCAGCAGTGGCCAGGAGTGCATTTGCACAGTTAAAACTAGTGCACCTGCTGTGCCCGTTCCTGGAGACATCAGATCTGGCTACGGTGACACATGCCTTGATTACATCCCATTTGAATTAATGTAATGCACTTTACATGGGACTGCCTTTGGAAACTGTTTGGAAGCTTCAGTGGTTCTAGAATGCCGCGTCCAAAATGCTGACCAGGGCTAGTTATAAGGAGCATATAACTCCCTTGTTAAAACAGCTTCACTGACTACTGGTTTATTTCTGGGCTCAATCAAAGTGCTGGTCATGACCTATAAAGCCCTATATGGCTTAGGTCCAGACTACTTGAAAGACCATACCTCCCCATACAAACCTGCAAGGGTTCTAAGACCTTCAGGAGAAGGTTTTCTCTCAGTCCCACCACCATCACAGGTTCACTCGGTGAGAACACGAGAGAGAGCCTTCTCAGTGGCTGCTTCCACCCTCTGGAATTTCCTTCCACGGGAGGCTAGGCTGGCCCCCTTGCATTCCTTTCATTTTTATTCAAGCATGCTTTTAATACATAGTAATGCTGACAGGGACTTTTTATTGGGGTGTGTTTTTATTTTTATTTTTTATTTTTAAATTATTTTAAATTGTAAGGTTTTTTTATTTGATGTTTTTGTGAGGTGCCTTGGGTCCCATTCTGGAAGAAAGCATATAAATAAAATAAAATAAATATTGTACTTAGCAGAGAGACTAAGAGACCCTGTTAGTGAATTGTGAAGATGTATACTGGGACACTGGAAAGAGTGGCTGATGCACATCAGTGCACAATGGGTGTAAGGCTCTGCTACATACTAATGTAATGGCAGCCCTCTACTGGATGTGGACATTACAAAACTGACCAATTCTATCTCCTGCATCCATAAGTTAACTTATGAAGAAGTAACTCCCATACAGGCTTCTGGCCCCTCTTTCCATTAGCCACACCTCATAGGGTATCAGGAGAAGATCTTAAAGGTTAGGCATACAGTAACTTGGAAAACTGTCTTGGACCAGGTAAGACTATTTTCCCATGTAACTCTGTACTCCTTACTCTGACTGGAGGCAGCTCTCCAAGGTTTTACACAGAGGTTATTCACTGCTCTCTCTCTGCTTTCAAGTTGCCTGTTGACTTATGGTGACTTTTCCCACATGATAAATGGAGTTGTATTTACCCCCCCTTCCAAAAACTGCGAATCTCAGGAGATTATCAGACAAGAATGAAAAAAGTATTCCTGGCCCACAATCTCCACTCCTGTCCCTGTCATGCAACAATCACCCTCCCCATCACACTTACCTTCTCTTCCATGGAAAACACATCCCAGGAGTGAACGGAGCTCTAACAGAGCTCCCGTCACCAAAATCCCAGGGATTCTCACGAGAACACAAGAGCATGGGAAATTCAAAAATAAAAATAAAAAGACCATTTAAAAAATGACAGCAAGCACAAAAACACACTTTAAGATCTTCATGTAACCCAGGGAGGGTCATAAAAAGTGTGTCACTTACCTTGATATCCCAATCTCACCTGGCAGGGACCTCCCATTGATGCTGGGATCTCGCCAGCATAACAGGGCACCTTTTCACTTGCAGGAACATGCGTGACAGAAATGGAATGGGGGATCTATTGGACTTATCCCATCAATAAAAAGCAGCAGTGGCAGAACAGCAGCAAAATGGGTGCATAACGATGGGAGAACAACATCATTTGAAAAGGGAGCCCTTTTGCAATCTCCTGGCATTTCTGTAATGCCACTTTTTGTTTGAATACTTTTTATTATAACATATAGAACATAAATTTAGGGTACAGAAATAAAGGGGGGTAGTCACATTCCCCTCCCCCTTTCCCCTTCCCTTAGACAAATAAAGTGGCTTTAACTTAAAATTAGGTTAAAAACTCCGACTTCCTTGTAGAAAATATGTCAAAGGTTTTATTCTTCTCGAAAGTAATATGTCCTTCTTAGTTCTCATTACACCTCCTCTTTTTCTTGTTAGTTACTAAATTACATTTACGTTTCCCCTTTCCCAACCCTTTTATCTTCTGTTATCTATTATCTCTGCTTTTCTCTCTTCCCTTTCTTGTTTCTTATATCCGCTAACATCTTACCTATACCCATACCTATATATATCTATAATCTTACTATTTCTCTTCTTAGATTTCTATATCTCCTGATGTACTCTGTAATGCCATTTTTAATGTGTCTGATAATCTCCATGGTCAGATCTCGTTGGGACAAAAGGTATTCTCTGGGAATTAGCATTATTTTCATTGTCAGGGGATGATAGGACATTCAGTCCATGGCAGAAGCCAAAAAACTGTCTCAGCAGACTAGGTAGCAACCCTTTCCCAAGAATACTCACACACAGTGTTTGGCATCCAGAAAACAGGAGGGCTTTTAATCTTCAAAGTTTCAGCTATTCCCAGTATGTACAAGCCAAGTGCTACACCAGGCATCTCAAGATCATAGGAAGAGAATGAACACTGATCTGGCTCTCTTATATACAACTCCGCACAGCATTGGCTTACCCAAGCACATGGTTACATTGCATCAGATTTCCATACTCATGGCTTTGTACTGTAGTAACCCTTCTTCTGATGCAATCCTTCTCATGCAGCTGAAGCATGATTAGCATGAATGGCAGTTCATGGAATCATGGAGTCAGTCATCATGACTCAGCATGACTTCTGCAGTTGTTTGGCCATTTTAAAACTCAGGTTTCAGTAACCAATTCCTGACAATTTTCACCATCTAGACAAGCCCCTTGTTCAACACTCAGACCACTGCACCATGCTGGTTCTCATTAGACAAGTTACCATCCAATATTTCACAGACAAAAGAGATGATATGCTTATTTTCACAGCAGTTTCAAAAACATACTCTGGTTTTGAGAAAAGGGCAGGTAAGATGCCTTAAGAAGGGAGCCCAACTGCAAATTTCTACTGTGTCCTAGGAAATAGATGCCTCCTTCTCCAATATGAAATCTCAGCGGACCACAACATTCTTGACATTTTCTTTATCATATTTGCAGCAAAGTGTACAATTTTATTTATTTAAACATTTTACCTCATACAACAGGCAAAAGAGCCCAGAAAGTGGTTTTGTCTACAATCAAGAAACTGATCGGTTGTAAACGCAGTGGTGAATCTGCTCCAGGGGTCAGTCCAAACTCTTCAAGGAACCCTTCAAGGTGCCAAAATGTTTTGGGGATATGAAGTCGAAGGCTTTCACAGCTAACATCCATAGATTTTCCTTGGTTTTTTTTCTGGGCTGTGAGGCCGTGTTCCAGAACACAGCCTCACAGCCTGGGGGGGAAAAAAAAACAAGGAAAATTTTGGGGATAGGTTTCAGCACCTTGGACAGACCAAAATCCAGAGCAGATTTACCAGCAGCCACTGCATAAACCCTTCAAAACCAAGCCCAAATAGAATGCATCATTGCAATCCAATCTGGGAATATCATCAAACCATGAATTATCATTGCTAGGTTGTCCCTCTCCAAATAATGATGGCAATTTCTGCCCTGGAGTTACAGATGGATCAGGCTTACGATTGGGTAGGACCTTATGATTTCTGGTTACTGGATGGAAGAGTTTCATACTGGTTAGACCAGTAATGTGCTAACTGGTTGTCAATCCTATGTATCACTTCATGACCATCCCTATTCAAAAGCATTGCCCTTTGGAAGCATTATGGAAGTTCAGCGGGGAAGAATTTGTGATTACATGTTTACATGTCAAAGTCATTGACTGGATACTATAGTCATCAACAAAACTAGCTCTCATTTTCTTCCTTTTTAAGATATACCCTTTCTCATTTTTACCAGTTATTTAACCGCTGTTGGGTGCTGTACACTTCATTATGTCTTAATTACAAGCAGGATAAAGTTATCACCATGTTAGGTTGTCAGACAGCATGTTAATTTAATCTAGATGTTTTTTAATTTCACTCCAGATAATTTCACATTAACCACCTCTAGTTCTTGACAAATTGTCAGCTCAGCTTTTCTTTGGAAAGAAAAAACAAGGAAAGAGGAAGCCACAACCAGCAGACATTTGAATGGCATTTCCTTGGAGGTGGCCACATAATTTGTTATTTTTATATTCACAGGCTCAACAGACCCGTAAGCAGGTATTGCTATCCTGCTTAAACCTGGGGTTGTGGTCATTTTAGAAACAGAGATGGTGGTAAAGAAATTTTACAGGTAGGAAGGCAACATCCCCAGTAAGGTGTACAAGTCCTGTTTGAAGATATTTGAATTTAAATAAAGCAGTAACACATGCCAACATATTTTACCAGCAGCTGCTATGCCTACCTTTTTTGCTTCATGATAATTACAGGTCAGAGATCTTTTCTAACAAAGGAAACTGCACCTTGAGAGCTAGTGCAATACGTAATGACCTAAGAGCACATGAGCTGTGAACTCAGTAGCCCCTGGTTCAAATTCGATCAGGAACTTAGGAGGTAGCATTTTGCCTCACTCTCCTATTTGCAATTTGGTAACATCAGAGGCCAAATTAGGTGTCATCCCAGCAGACCTGTCTATTTAAACTTTGATCTGTTTTTTTTTTTAAAAAAGCAAAAGGAGGCAGACAGATGAAGTGAATGAATCCACCTTTGAACCCCCTGCTTACTTCAGTCTAGCTTCTTCTTCCCTGTTTGCTTTGCCAAGGTCACCTCTGGAACTGGAGTTCAACTGGAGTGAAAGCTAAGCAATGGAAAGCTGTGTAATTGGAAGGGAGGGGTTTAGCACATTCACACTTAAGCATCCCCTTTGTGCTAAACTGATCTTCCCTAACCTGGTGCTCAGGAAAATGCTTGCAGGGAACCATAGGAAAGAAAATTGCAATGTTACAGTCCTGTGCCTGTGGTCAAAGATCTGGTGCCACAGATTAAGGGGGAGAAGAGAGAGCGCAAAGGAAAGAACAGTAATATCTCCAGCTCAAGGGTGAAAGCTGGACAAAAGTACCAGAAATCCATCAGCAGCTCAGCTAAGCTTAAGCTTTTATTCCTGCACCAAAGAAAGGTCAGGCTGCAGGACAGCCTCATTAAAGGTCTCCAGAGAAGCAGAAGTACATCTTCTCTGCCCGTCTCTTTTTCCCATCGGTAAATATGTACGGTACTATTGCATCGTCTTACTGCAAAGAAGAAATGGCAAAACAACTCTTGCTTGTTCTTTGGACTTGAACCAAGGAGCTCCAGTTTCATAGCCATCGAAGTCTAGAGGAAACTATGGGCAAGTCACGGCAGCTCTGCCTAACCTACTTCACCTTGTTCTTGTGTTGTGTTGATTAATATAAAGGGAACTTTCATCCACAGGGGGCTGGCAGCTGTTAATCTATTCTGGGGTGTAGTCCATAAAGGAAGTTTCCAAGGTCTTGAACCCTCCTTCATAGGTTCAGCTCTTTGGAGTGCTCCTTTAAAGTTCAGACAATAACCCTAGAGCAGATTGACTGCTCCACCGACATGGAACCCAACAGCTGTCCTGACCTCGTCTGCATCAGTACAGTTCCTCCAGAAAATAAGGAGGGATGGAAGAAGGGAAAGCAAGCAGCCTTTCAGATTGCTTGGGAGTTTCTATTGATTACCCAGCCACATGTCACTAGAGATATTTTGTACAGAAAAGACAGAGATTTACAACCTCCTGTCACCACCCCTGCTGCCACTCTAGCAGGGCTCATTTTATCTCTGGGACAAGCAGAAATTCAGTAGATGGAACTTGTCCTGGCTTGCAGCTACAATAAAAAAGCAAAACGCTTTCTTCCATTGGATTTCTCTTGGTCACATGGAGATGGAGAGCAACCTGGGAGGGCAAGACCTGAGCTTTGCAAATCCAGAAGGAGATCAGGGAAGCATCCATGTTCCCTTGTCCCAACTCAGAACAATCTTATATGCTGAGCTTAAAAAGCTGCTTTTGAGAAGAATGGCTGTGACACGCTGAAGTCATCTGCAGCTGAACAACGGTAGGATGATGATCTGGGAACCACAGGATTATGCTACTGCTGGTTAGTCAAGGGTGGTTTCAGCATGTCCATTCTTCCCAGAAGTAGGTTTTCAAGCATCTTTGAAACCATCTCTTCTTAGGTAGCTTTGAAACCATCTCTTCTTAGATAGCTCCCATCTGTGCATTAGATGTTCTTTCCATGGTGGGCTGCTGACTCTACCTGTGTTCTAGACTGGATAGGAGATTTGAGATAGGGAGATTTTCTTGCCACCTCTTCCTCTTATGTGTGGGAGTAATGAGTCTAAAAAATAAAATTGTATTAAAAATTCCAGGATCTAATCCTTTTTAAAAAGCAACAAAAATTATCTTCTTTCAAAAAGAGTTAAAAATCATTTACTTTTAAATTCATGCAGAGTGCAACTTAGGAATGCAGACAGAAAGCTCAATTAACATTTAAAAGTGTATTCAGAGGTCTGTGGTCTCTGAGATCACCCAGTTAAATTAGACTCATTACAAAAACAAAGGACTCAGTTTAAAAATGCAAATCAAAAGTTTACTGAAGGTATATCAATCTCAATCTACATACTAAAACAAACTTTAAAAAGTGGTTCCTAACTAACTAAGAGGATTTAGGGTAGAAAGACTCACCCAGCCTATAGCGGTAAGAGGCTGCATGGTGAACATCATGGCATGGTTGCAGGAAAGATGGCTAAACAAAGATAATATGGCTTAAGATGGCTACAGCCTCATGGAGACTCTAACTTAAAAGAGAACTTGCACAGAGCAATAAAATTTAAATTAGGTCATGTGTTGAATGACCCAGCACTCCAGTTGGCTGGAAGTGCCCAGTGAAATAAGAGAAAGAGAATTTGGGAGAACAGAAGCATTCGGGGAAAAAACCTAGACTTAT
This sequence comes from Gambelia wislizenii, assembly GCA_030847615.1. Taxonomy (NCBI): domain Eukaryota; kingdom Metazoa; phylum Chordata; class Lepidosauria; order Squamata; family Crotaphytidae; genus Gambelia; species Gambelia wislizenii. Next base: position 7,136,046 of record JAUMIR010000012.1, read on the forward strand.
CTTAGGATGTGAATGAGGTACACAAGATTGCTTTTACATTACAATGATTATTTCCCCACATACTACATTATGTGGTCAGCCCTTCTCCTTCTGTGTCTTGTGGGAATGGAGAGGGAGTCAACAGCTGGCAAGACAGCTACTTCTGGGCCCTCCTGCCAGAGCAAAAAACCTGGTAGGGAGGGCCCTCCTCCATTCTCCAGTGTGACTGGGGACTCATATGTCAGTGGGTGGTAAATCCACTCTACAATGGAGCATGAATTTGAAAGGATCATCTAAAGTGCTTAACCCAATCCCCAAATAGCTTCAGTTTATTGGATAGTGTCCTTGAGCAAGCAGGGATCACCAGCATTGAGGCCATGATATTGAGAACACAGCTGCGCTGGGCAAGCCACGTTTCTAGGATGGAGGACCATCGCCTCCCAAAAATAGTACTCAATGGTGAACTCGCCACGGGTCAGCGTAAGAGGGGCGCTCCAAAAAAGTGATACAGGGACTCCCTGAAACAACATCTCAGGCTCGGCCAAATTGATCACCAACAATGGTCCACCCTGGCCTCACATCGGGAGGCATGGAGACGCACTATCCACAATGCTGCAGCCTTATTTGAGAACTCATGCCGAACAAGTCTTGAAGAGAAACGACAACACAGAAAGAATCACAACCCAGAAACATCACCCAAGGAGACCTTCTGCTGTGCTTTCTGCAACCAGACTTATTTATCTCAGATTGGCCTTTTTAGTCATCAGCGCGCTTGCAGAAAGCGCGGGATGAGTCCTTCCTGAATCTTCATTTGCGAAGAAAAGCCAGAAAGAGAGAGAGAGATTAGATAATTTCTTTAAACCTGGAATGAGTCATTGCCCCACCGACATGGGAGCTGCCTCTTTGCCTGTGCACTCATCCCTCCTTGCAATCATCCCTGGATTGAGTAAAGCAGTGACAGTGTTTCCCACTTTTATATCCAGGAAAAAGTCTGACAGCCCAAAATATTTGGCTAGGAAGCAATATGTGAAAGCCAACACCTACTAGGTTTGTCAGAACATAGAGGGTTCCTACACGTTTAATGGTTGTGTAGGAGAGGGAATTTCAGCAGGCGTTGCTTGGTTTGTAACCAGGTAACAAGCAACACTAGGTGAAATCTGTTGGGGATGTTTTGATCGTGATTTCCTGCGTGGCAGGGGGGTTGGACTGGATGGCCCTTGTGGTCTCTTCCAACTCTGCAATTCTATGATTCTATGATTCTATGAAATCCCCTCTTCTACACAACTGTGAAAGGTCTAGGAAGCCCCTCTAGTTTTCACTCTAGCAACTCCGAAGCCTATACTGGACTTGGGCCTTTGTTGACTGGTTGGTGCTGTCATGATGCTATGTTGATTAAATTCCTGTGACAAAGAGGAATTTTTAGAGCTAAAATCTCTAGCTTTGAATGATCCTTATCTATATACTTACCCCTTTGCTGGCTTCCTGTTAGTGACTTTTGCCTGTGTGGCATACCCTCCAATATTTTGAGATGAAAACCAGGACATACATGACCAAGCAACATCCCAGTGTGGTCAAGATAGCAAAAGTTGTTAATGAGAGAGACACACAAGCTAGGAGAGGCTGCAACAGTTTGCGTTTGCCTGAGTCTACTGCGCAGATCAAGATCCTGCCCCCTCCTCCCCCTCCCTTGTTAAGTTAATTGAGTGCACTCTGAATCTGCATTTTGAACACAGTTTGTAGCAACTGAAGGCAGCTGAGGACAAATGCGAGGACAAGGAGAGAGAAACTGGGTCATTTTAAACATCGCCAAAAAAGTCGGATGACAGAGGATTAATTGGGACTGCTTCTGCCAAATCAGAACAGCTGGGAAAGATAGTCCAAGTACAGCATATAGATACATAAATCCCTTTTTGGAGGGGACACAGAGTGCCCTTGTCAAGTTGGGATGGGCCACTGATGCTCCTTCTTACCAGAGGCGAAAGAAAGGTGATTCAGACCATGAAGATTCAGCTGCTTTCTTGCTTTCTTTTCTTTTTTTTATTCAATATTTTATTGAAATTTATCAACAAGGTAAGAAAGAGAAGGGAAGAACTGGGGAAACAATCAGACAACTATGGGACGTTTACATTTGGTAATAAATTCAGTATTATATGCAACATTAATTTCCAGTCTCATGGTCTGTTTTCTGAGCTTCCCAGAGAAGGGAAAAATGGGCAAACTCCATTTGAGAGCACACACTCATTTCACCCTCGATGCATTTCTCTTTGCCTGAATCATCTCTGTTCACCCTCCTCTCCTCCACCACTAAGCAACAGCAGCAGACTCCCCCCTCCTGGTGCTTGACGGCTAGTAGGCAGTGGGAGAACATGGAGCTGAACTTGCAGAGCTCTGTGCAGACGGAGGAACCTAAGTTCACCCTTGACTGCCCACTCCTTTTCTGCCAACATTCTCCAGACAACTGAACATCCCATGCTATTGCAGCAGGTAAGCCAATCAGTGCCTGGACAGCCTTGTTGCCCCATTTGCTGGGCAGAACTGATGGAGCTATGCCAGTTCCAAAGCCATCCTCTTTGTTTGTGGCCTGTTGCTGTGGAGTTATGGCATGATGATTGCAACATATAAAGCGTTTGGCAAATGGGAAGTGTCAAAGGCAATTTACTCTAAAATTTCATCAAATCTCCTTTTCAGAAACAGGGTCCTCTGGCAAATTTATAGCACTACAAACAATATGTGAAACTTGCAGGAAGTTCCAGAGCTTGGAAATCTAAATCATTATTGGAAGCTGTCCTGCAGGAATGCCAGATAGATCTTCCTTTAGATTAGGGTGAGCAGCTGTGGGAGGCAAGTGGGCTGCATTAGCCCCCCCCCACTAGACCTTGGAGGGCCACAACCATTTAAAAAAAATAAAAAATGATTTCTCCCCAGGTGCCCTATACAGTTGTCCCTTCATATTTGCTGGGGTTTGGTTCCAGGACCCCCCGTGGGGGGGGATTTAGGGTTTGGGATGTATATTTTAAATGTTGTAAGCCATCCTGATTGCATTTCGTAGAGGGATGGGATATTACTAATAATAAAGATCCGTGAAGACTCAAGTCCCATTATATGCAATGGCATCACAAAAATGGTGTCCTTTATATAAGATGGCAAAATCAAGGTTTGCTTTTTGGATTACTATTTTGTAAGAATATTTTCAAGCTCTGAAGACTTAAATCCATGGATGCAAAATCCGTGGATACAGAGGGACAACTGTACTATAGGGAGCATTTTTGCCATCTTTTTGTGGGCTCCTAGATCTTGTTGAGCTTGCTATTCTCATCAGCTCTAGGGAGTACAGCTGAGGTGGCTAAAGATTGAGATGATAGGTAGATAGGCAGATACATACATACATACCTTTTTTTGTGTGACTAAGTGCTCCTGACTTGGTTCAGTTTTAGAGCTGAATTAAAACAAGCCAACTATCCTTTCACATTTATGGTGATTTTCATGGGGGGGGGGAAGCTTTTTTTTACTCCTTAGCCTTGTTCACACTGTACTTGTGTGGGCCAGCTACAAAGAGCACACAACTCCTTTGTTGCAGCAGCTCCACTGGCTGCCCACTCATTTCTGAGCACAATTCAAAGTGCTGGTTTTGACATATAAAGCCCTATATGGCATGGGCCCAGGTTATTCGAAGGGCTGCATCTCCCTGTATGAGTCCAGTAGAGCTTTAAGATCATCTAGAGAAGCTCTTCTCCTTGTCCCACCACCTTCTTAGACTCATTTGGTGGGAACAAGGGAGAGGGCTTTCTCAGTGGCTGCTCCCAGACTTTGGAACTCCCTCCCCAGAGAGGCCAATACAGCCCCGTCTTTGCTCTCCTTTCAATGGCAGGTTAAGACATTTTTATGCTGCCAGGTTTTTATGAACTGACAAGGGCTGGGCTAGTGAGGCTGTGTGGTGTGGTTTTAATTTTTTTAAAGGGTTTTTCAGGCATTTTAATTTATACTGTAATGTTTCTAACTTGTAAACTGTTTCATTCTTTTTAAAATTTTATATTTATAATATGATTTTAACATTGTACCTTTTTTAGCTTGTACAGTTTTAAATAGGTTGCTAGCTGCCTTGACTCCCATTGGTGGGAGAAAGGCAGGATAATAATAATAATAATAATAATAATAATAATAACAATTGTGTAGGATATTCATGGGGTAAGGCAGGATCAGGGCCATGCTGTTGGCCTAGTGGTGGTCATGGGATAGAATCATAGAATCACAGAATCATAGAATTGCAGAGTTGGAAGAGACCACGAGGGCCATCCAATCCAACCCCCTGCCACGCAGGAAATCTTGATCAAAGCATCCCCGACAGATGGCAATCCAGCCTTTCTGTTGCCAAGTTGACACAGGAGGGCTGTGAAACACAATTTAAAGGGAACAAATGTTTTGTTTTGAAAGGTGGTGCCATTTTGGCTGAAGGTGTTTTCCATGACCAATTGTATTACTTATTTAAAAAAAAAAGAACAAAACACCAACAACCTCTATCTTTTCCAGGCAATGTTCCTAGCCCCAAACCTGATATTATACTCCAAGGTTGGCCTTGCCCTGTTACATCTGTATGAGCAGCAGTTGGTGGAAGTAAATAATGACTTTAATGGAGTTATCAAAAATAATGCACCTGTTTGGGGCTAGAAACATTGAGCTCCATGGATAGCTCTTTAAAGTCTGCTCTCAAACCAGGAACATTGCTCCATTGACATGAATGAACTCAACAATTCAAGGCATGAGGTTGTCAGTCAGTTGCCTGCACTGAGGACTCTCTTCTACTTCTGGGAGATTTATAGCTGCCTGAAAGCCAGGTGGCTAATTGCTTGGTATTTAGTATTCAGGCTCTGCATGAGGCTCTGTCTCTGCTTCTGTTTGGCTTGCCATTGTAGTATGAAGGAAAGGGGTCTGTTCTCATTGTCCATCTGCTATAGCTGAAATGGGGGCTGAATACCCAATTAATCCTCTGCCTTCCTACTTTCTCAGCTGCTTTTAAAATATCCCAGTTTCTCTCCCCTCTCACCACTTTTCCCCTTTACTCAGTTTACTTAAATTGCTGCAGACTGAGTTCAAAGTGCAAAAGTAGTTTGCAGTCAGTGGGGGACAGGAGAGGAGGGGCAGAATCTTGTCCTTCCCAGGAGGCTCAGGCAAAAGCAAGCTGCTGCACCGTCTGCTAACTTCTCTCTTTTTCCTCATTAATAACTTTTCCATCTTGGCCACACTCTGATATGGCTTGGTCACTCGTGTTCCAGTTTCATCTGTAAAAAGTCGGAGTCTATGAACTCAACATCCAGAGAGTCTTCATTGCCTGTGTCTACTCTTCATTATTCAGGTTCTAGAGAGGGGCTGTCTCCTGTCATCCCTTTCTGGGATGACCCCTCTGTGTCACATTCCTCAAATGCCACAGGGCAAGTTGGAGCCCTGGTGGCGCAGTGGTTAAATGCCAGTACTGCAAGTCACCAGGTTGCAAGTTCGATTCCAGCGGGCTCCAAGGTTCACTTAGCCTTCCATCCTTTCATAGGTCAGTAAAATGAGTACCTGGCTTGTGGGGGCAATAAGCTAACACGCATTGGAAACTGCTTAATGCAGTGTGGATGTGTACATTGCTATTGCTTAAAACAATTTGTAAGCCGCTCTGATAGCCTCGTGGCTGAAGAGTGGGGTATAAATAAATAAATAAATACATAATAAGTTATGACAATGTGAACGTAACTAGGGTTGCCAGAATGAAAACTGGAGAGGACTCCTGTCCCTTCAATGGTTGTATAGAAGAGGGAATTTCAGCAGGTGTTGCATACAAAGCAATATCTGGTGAAATTTCCTCTTCTGGACATCCATTAAAGGTAAAGACTCAATCTCCAGTTTTCACTCTGGCAAGTCTAAACATAATATGTGAAGCCTATACTAAGCAGAATGTAGCATAGCCCTATACAATATATGCACTCATGGTAGAAGCAGGATAAAAATGTGCAGGGTGCTCCTGTGAGGTTAAAAAAAGCAAACTTCAGTTTATTGTTGCAGCGAATACATCTTGGATAGAAAAGTAGATAGACAATGATGATTATAGTAGGACCCCCGCATCTGTGAGGGATTGGTTCTGCCCCCCCCCCCCGATACTGAAATCCATGGATAGTAGTGATGTCTAGGAGGAAGAGAAGGAAGGGAGGGAGGCAAGTCGGAACCCATCGCCAGAACCCAGGCCTTTTCTTCCTCCTGTTCCTCCACCGCTGCCACCACCTCCAGAACCCATCCTGCCTAGGCCGCTGCCTCCCAGGCCTCTTCCTCCTCCTCTTCCTTCTTTGCCAGAACCTGGTTGGAACCCAGGCCTCCTCCTTCTCCTCCTCCTCCTCCTCCTCCTCTTCCTCCTCCTCTTCTTCTTCCACCACCACTATGGAGCCAAGTGAGGGTCGGCCTGAGCAGGCTGTGGGCATCCCTGCTCCGGCACCTGTACCTAACTTTGATAGAAGAGTCTCCAGTACTGACTCTCATGCACGGAGGTACAGGTTGACCCCCGTATCCGTAGGGGATACGTTCCGAGACACACATACACATGGATAACTGAAACTGTGGATAATAGGGATCCTTATTCTTTTCAATGAAAGAAATGCCGGATGTTGTCCATAGAATCACATTTGAGGATGTAGAAATGCCTAGAGAGAACATATTTTTTCAGGTATGGATACGTGAAACTGTGGGTACTGAATCTGTGGATATGTGGGTCGACAAGTATAGACTATCTTGGAACAGAGAAACCTCAAGATGCTTGCTGCTCAAACAAAGAGTCATAAAACACTAACTAACTCACTCTTGCAAGAAGGGGGAAGTGACCTCTCCAGGTATGCAGATAGCAGGAAAGACTTGAGCACATATGTGTGTAGAGCCAAGAAACAGAGGTGAAAACAGGACAGAAGGCATGCATTTCAGGGCTCCTTCTGTCCCTAACTGCTCTACATGCAAGTGCTGATGCCTCTTCATTTCCAACAGCTAGTACCATCAGCCACTGCTACAAGTATGCACTCTTGCTCAAGGACCTGGTAGCAATTTGTAAGGCCTCCAAAAGCAAAACCATGGCTGGCATCCTCTTAACAAAGTATGATGGCATAAGTCAAACTTATGCACTGCAACTCACTTTAATGGTCATTGTGGAGGTTGGGATTCTGTTCTACCCATGCAACAACAAAAACCTCTCCTAACGTACCTTGTAAGTTGCACAGCCCCATGCCCCAAATGGCCATATCCATGTTGTTGGAAAGCAGGGGATGAGCAGGAATGGGTGCCACCATTTCCCTGTAGCTGGACGTTTTGGAAGAACATCATCTGCAGGAGCCTCCCAAGGACCTCCAGAGGTCTCTGCAGGTGCCTGTCACAACCCATCCAGCTGCAGGACAATAACTGGATGCATCCCCACTCATCCTCCCATTCTCTGACAACATGGGAAAAGCCATGTGAGGGGGCTGTGTTGTACTTACTCAGTAAGGACAACACGAGTCAGTTGTGGGGGTAGTAGCATTGGGTGTCTCTACAGAGCATTTTGTGTCTCTACAGAGATAGAGCTGATACACACATTTCCTGGTGCAGGATCTTGGCCCACATATTGTTTTAGCTAATTTGTTTTAACTTATATGTAAGCTGCTTTGGCTCCCATTTTGAGAAAGGTGGGATGTAAATCAGATACACTCAACTGAATAGGCACCCTCTTTTGCCAATGGAATGGCAAAATCTGGCCTGTTATTTTGATCTACCCCAAATTCTTAACATGCATTTGGATACTGGACACTGCCTTTATGTTTTTCCTTCTGTCTACATGGTACAAACATGTCTTTTAAAACTTTTTGGTAAGAGCTGAGCATTATGGGATAAGGCCTGAAATATCCTTACAGATACCAGGCCCTTATAGCCCATTCTGTAGAACAGCCCTAACTGGACTGGATGGGGACCAAGTGCTCCAGTTTGGCAGAGTTAGTCCCAATTACTCCTCTGTCATCTCACTGTCCAGCTATATTTAAAGTGTACCAGTTTCACTCTCCTCCTTCTTTCCGCCCTTTGTCCTCAGGTTGCTCCAGTTGCTGCAAACTAAGCTGAAAATACAAAAGTAGATTGCGCTCAAGCAACTCAGTCTAAATACCCAAAAGGCCCCAGATCCCATCTGTTCTTGTAAGATAAGCAGGGTCAGTGCTGGTTAGTACTTGGATGGGAAACCACCAATGAATACCAGGTGCTGTAGGCTATATTTCAGAGGAAGGAACTGATAGGACCACCTCTGAATATTTCTTGCCTAAAAAATGGGGTCACCATAAGTTGACAGGTGACTTGGAAGTACATACTGTATATACTCACACAACTCGGAGGAAAGGAGAGGAGGGGATGGACTCAAGGAAAAGCAAACTGTTGCAGCCTCTCTGAACTTCCACATTAATAACTTTTGCCATTTCGACCACACTCTTATGTTGCTTGGCCACACATATCCCAGTTTTCATCTATGAAATGCTGCAGGACATGAAATGGACTTTTAATCTGATCCAGCAAAACATTTCTTATGTTCAGTCTTGAGAGAGACAGAGAAGAGAAACCCAGGAGCAGCTGTCCTGAGAAAAATCTCTCCTTGCTTTGCCTCTGCTCCATAAGCATTGGGTAGCAATATATACCATGTCAAAATCCATCACGTTAAAGCATGCTGCCTTCCTACGCTACATAATACCATGTCACAGTTCCCCCCAAGAACAAATGTTAATGCATTTTGGATTGAAAATTCGCTACCAAGTCAAACGTGTGAGAACAAATCCTGAGGCTATGAGGAATGGGCAGCCTGCCATGGTTTACAGGCAGCAAATGGTGACTGGGTGTTGTCCCACCCCTCCACTCCTGACCACCCCTCCAATGTTTTAGTATTATTATTGCTTATAGCTGGGTTATTGTTCTGAGGCAGTAGCAGCATGGCAGCTCCGGCAAAAGAAAAGAGAGAACAGGAGGAGAAGCCAACTTGATTTATCCTTATAAGTAATCTAAATGACGTTTGTATAATATATTAGAACTGCACCATATTATAAGTCTGAGAGAGAAACAAAGAGAGGTTCACACAAAGATAGACATTGATCTACAAATCTCAGAAGGCTGAATCACGCTGTTTAATATTGTGAGTGTTTACCACTCCTATAAAAGCCTGCTTTCTTCAAGAGCTGTACAAACATTAGCTAATTAATTCTCATGAATTATGTATTGTGGGGAAGGGGGCGGGATGGAGTCGGGGACAAAAATAGTAACTCTTGACATCTCATGACATATCAGAGATTCTGATCTCCTTCCTGAACTCTGGATGGCAGGTAGCAGACAAGCATCAATGGCTCCTTTGTAATACAATGCTCAGCTAAATTGGGACCCGTGAGTGGCATTTCAGCTCTTCATGAGGAACAGCAAGGTGGTGGGGTGCCAACACTTCTCAAGAAGATTTAAAGGCCCACTCTTGAAAATGTTCAAAATTGCTGGGTGGCTGATGTCTTCCATGTCAGCGCATCTGCAATGGGTTTTTGTCAAAACTATAAAGAAGCTATCCAAAAGGGACTCAGCCCTATTCCCCCATGACCACCAAATTGGGACCGTTGAAGGGTAGGGAGTTCTGGGCTCCTGTGAGATCTCTGATCTAATGAGAGCCTGGTGGGAGGCCCTCCTCTCATTAGACTTGATGCAGGCTTTACATAGGACTGACTAATGTGGACTAGCTAGTCTTCTGGCCTGGCATCAGGGAGAGGGTTGTCCCATATGGCTGTTTGAAAAACCTGGTAATCCTATATGGGCCCCCTCAAAAATTGTTTTCACTAGAGCTTGGACCTGCTCTCAGCAGCCTTGGGTACCACCTGAAGTTCAGCTAGAAAGTATATGTGAATACACTTTATTTGCAGTTTCTTCCAGGTTATACATCCTCCTATGCAGGGAGGTCTGTTTGGACCCTGCCAGATAACATTCCAGAGACATCTCAAGACCCTCTGATTCCAGTAGGCAACTGGAGACCTTTTAGAATCTGTTTCTTTTGAGCAGATGTGGAATTGGTGATGGTTGTTTTTTAATGCTTCTGGCTATGAATTGGAATCCTTTTCTTTATCCATTGCCTTTTGTTGATCTGTTTTTATGGTTTGGCCTTAAAAAAATGGTTTGTGCTATTTTTATGAAGCTGTGATCTATCTTGGGTATGTGTGTGTGTATGTGCCTTCAAGCCACCTGTTGACTTATGGCAAGTCCATGAATTTCATAGGGTTTTCTTAGGCAAGGAGATGGTTTTGCTAATTCCTTACTTTGAAATATGGTCCACAGCACCAGTTCTTTATTGGCAGTTTCCCATCCAAGTACTAACCAGTGCTGACCCTTCTTTGCTTCCAAGATCAGATGGGATCTGGCACCTTGAGGGCATTTAGGCCCTACTCTTGGCTACGAGTTCTCCATAAATGGAAAGCCAGGATAACAGCAAGATTGGCCTAAATCCAATTACTAATTCCAACTAGAGAAAACCCATTGAATCAATATCCAAATGCTAGGTCAACACTTACATAAATCCAGTTAATTCAATGGGTATATTCTAGCAAAATGATCTAGGCCTTCCTGTTACAGCATTAAAAGATGGTGTCTTCAGCTTGATTTTGTTAATTCTTGTAATAACTTTGGCTTAGATCCAGGCTATCTGAAAGATCAAATCTCCCTCTATGACCTTGCCAGAGTATTAAGATCCTCGTGCGAGGGCTTTCTCCCAGTCCTACCACCATCACAGGCCCATCTGGTGAGGACATGGGAGAGAGACTTCTTGGTGGCTTATCCCAGGCGGTAGAACTCCCTTCCTCTCTGTTCTCCTTTCACCAGCAGGCAAAGACCATTTTCTCCAAACAGGTATTTAATGATTAATTGGTTGCAGGGTGCTCTATTTACAACTTAACTGATATGTGTTTAAATGATTTTCACTTTTAAAATTGAGTGTCATTTGAATATGATAACTTGTTTAATGGTGTTCTTTTTTTAAAAAAAATAGATGAGGTTTGTAGCTTTATCTCCCTTGGCCCTACAGGGGGAGAGGCAAAATCCCAAACAAAACTCCTGCTCCCAAATGAAATCTTCCTTCAGTCTCCAAATTTCTAGCATTGTGGTAACTTAAAACTTCACCGGAGCACTGAGAAATCAAATTTAGGCATCCAAAGCAAAGGGGCTGTCAGGATCGTCCCTGAATTCTGGGTTTTAGAGTAGACTTCAGGGAAGATCCTGACATGAGGTTAGTAACAGGCTTTGGCCTGTTTCTCTGTCTGGGCCTCTCAGCCTTTGGGTGGGTGCCAGCTTGCCTTGTTAGGCCTGGGAACGCTGTTCTCCACAGCAGCTCGAGGTCACATCTCCAGGTGCTGCCTGGGCATTTACTAGCCTCCCTAAATGCCATTCTCATGCTGTAAGGGTTTATCTTGGTATTGTGTTAGTCTGTGTTTAGTTTCAGCTTTGCTTATGTTCATGCTACACGTATCCTTGCTTAATAAAGAATTCTTATTGAGTGAATGTGAGCGTGTGTTCCTGGTACATCACAGTAAGCCAAAACTCACAAATCATACTTAATTTTGGAGTTCTACCCACAATGTCTGACGAAGCAGAGATTGGAACCCAGATGGAGAAAGACCTGGCCGTAGGCGGTGGCAAGGGAGCCGGCGCACCAGGGGATGGTGCAGACGTGCCGGGGGATGGTATGGGTGTGCCGGAGGGAGAGCGGAGCTGCGCCAGGCGGAGGGCTGGAAGGCCGACCCTTCCCCTCGACCTTATGGAGCTTGGAGCCAGACAAGCCTTGGGGAGGGGCAGCCTACCCTTCTCTGAGACTCCAGTGCAAGGAGCTGGGACGGCCATGGGAGCCAGTTGGCTCTGGCTAGAAGAGAGAGGCTGGGAGGAACGCAGGTCACGCTGGTGGGACAGGCCCCTAACTGAGGGGTACCGAGAACCTGGGGTGAGACCTCCATGCTCAGACCTGGAGGACGAGGTCCAACAGCTGAAGCAATAAATGGAGGTCGTGCAGACAAGCCTCCTAGAGATCCTGCAGAGACTGCCTCAGCAACCGGCTACCCCGGGAGGAGGCCAACCTCCCCAGGACCCACAGTTTCCAGCTCCAGCACCCGGGGGAGGGGTCCCCGTTGCACCGGCTGGTGTCCCTGCCCTGCAGGCTCCTGGTCCAGTACCCCCTGCGGGAGCTGGCCCAGTTGAGCCACGGGAAAGACCTCAGGAGCTCAAGCCTCGAGACCTGAAGGTCACAGCTGATGGAGACGCTGCGAAGTTGCCATACTTCCTAACCCAGGTGATGGGGTTCATGTCCCAGTGGGAAGAGGAGTTCCAGACAGAGGCTGAGAAGGTGCAATATGTCTCCAACCAACTGGAGGGAGAGGCGGCGCAATGGCTGGTGGGGCTCTACGACATGGGGGCTCCAGAGTTGGGGAATTTCCACGACTTCATGATGGCCTTAGGGCTCAATTTGAAGACCCCCTGAGGGTGAGACGGGCACGTACAGACCTCCAGCGACTGAGACAAGGTTCGAGGTCCATGGCCGAATATGCCTCCGAATTCCGCCGCCTGGCCAGCCAGGTTCCCGACTGGACCGAAGCTACTAAGGTGCAGTATTTTCAAGATGGCCTTAATGCAGACATCCTCGAGTGGGCATTGATCCAAGGGAACCCTGAAACCCTTTTGGGATGGGTACGGCTGGCTGGGGAGGTGGAGACTCTGAGACAGAGTGTCAAGCTGGCCTGGCAATGCCAGGGGTTCGGGGGAAAGCCCAGTGGGTCCACCAGGAAGAAAGTTAATCCATCCTGACCAGCTGGGGCCACAGCGGGGGAGTCAGAGAGGGAGTGAAGGATGAGAAAAGGTTTGTGCCTGCACTGTGGGGAGAGTGGACACCACATAGCCGAATGCCCAGAGAAACAACCTAGAGACACTCCGGCAGAAGAGAGGCCAAAGAAGGCAGAGGGGAAGTCGACGGCACCAAAGACGCCATTCAAGCCCAAGCCCAAAGCAGCGGTGCGCACCTTGATGTCAGGCCACGCAGCGGGAGAGTCTCCAGAGGAACCGGATGACAGTGGGTCCCCCTCTGATGCTGAGCTGATGGGAAATGTCTCCAGCCCGCCCTACTAAGCGCCTGAGGGCGGGCTAATCCCGAAGGGCACCCAAGTGCTATGGTGAGTGGGGTGAAAGGCCCTTTTTTCCTAAAAGCCAAAATAGGGGTTGCCAACAGTAGGGTCCCTCGAAAAGTAATGTTAATGGTAGATTGTGGGTGTACCCAAGTACTAATACACCCCTCCTTGGTCCGTGAACTCACAGTTAGCACCATTAAGCTGAACAAGCCGATGTGGCTGTCACAGATGGATGGAGGGATGATGAAGGGGGGCCCTGCAAGGCGAATGACTGGCCCAATACAGATGAAGATGGGGAACCATCAGGAGGAACTCCAATTTGTAATAGCCCCAGGTTTAGTTCCTGCTGCAGTAGTGGGCTTAAACTGGCTGAAATTCCACAACACCACCATAGACTGGGTAAAAGAGACAGTGACTTTTACAGACCCCTTGTGTGTGCGGGAGCACGGAGTGAGTGAGGCTTTGCTGGGGGGGAAGGTCTCTAGAGGCCAAGCCACGGAACTGTAAAACCGCTCTGGTTCAAGGGGAAATGAAAGGGTTACCGGTAGAGTATAAACAGTGGCAATATGTGTTTGAGGAGAAGGAATGTGACATTCTACCCCCCCCCCCGGCCATTTGACTCTACTATTGAGATAGTTTCCGAGACTGAGCTGCCCAAACCCAAGATTTACTCCATGACCCCGGCAGAGATGGATGCCCTCCGGGAATTCATAGACAAAAACTTGGCCCGGGGGTTCATCAGACCTACGACCTCCCCCTTGGGGCCCCCGGTGTTGTTCAGGCACAAGGCAGATGGGGGTCTTCATCTTTGTATTGATTACAGAGCCTTAAATGCTATCAGCATGACAAATCAGTACCCCCTCCCCTTAATGAAAGACATCCTGGCTCATTTAGCCAAGGGGAAGATATTTACCAAATGACTTGCGGGAGGCCTATTACAGAGTGCGAATTAAAGAAGGAGATGAGTCAAAGACTGCATTTAATTGCCAACGAGGGGCTTTTGAATTCCACATAATGCCATTTGGGCTAAGCAGAGCCCCTGGAATTTTCCAGAACTTGATTAATAATGTGCTGAGAGAGTTCTTGCATAAAGGGGTACTAGTGTATTTGGATGATGTGCTTATTTACTCTGAAGACTATACGTCCCATGTGAAGTTAGCGAAAAAAGTGCTTAATAGGTTGGGAGAAAATCATGTGTATGCCAAAATGTGAATTCCATCAGAGCCGCTTAGATTACTTGGGGTACTGCATCTCTAGCAGGGTGGTTGAAATGGACCCAGAGAAGGTGAAGGAGGTTCTTGCATGGGAGACCTCCAAACCCAGGAAGCAGCTGCAGAGCTTCCTAGGGTTTGCTAACTTTTACCGGTCCTTCATCCCTGATTTTGCTGAGGTGGCCTTACCTTTGACTGACCTGTTGAAAACCAAGGGGGTAGGAGAGAAGAAACAAACTGGGAAGGGGAAGGCAGAAAAGCCTCCCCAAAAGACTGTGTGGACTGACCAGTGCCAAAAGGTGTTTGATAAGCTGAAGAAGCTTTTCACCTCCGAGCCCATCCTGAAACACCCAGACCCCACCCAACCTTTTGTGGTTCAGGTAGACGCCTCAGACGTGGTGATAGGGGGGTGTTGTTACAACGAGATGAAGGGGGAGAGCTCAGACCTTGTGCATATTTGTCAAAGTAATTCAATGAGACTGAGCGAAACTGGCTGGTGTGGAAGAAGGAAGCAGGGGCGATCAAATTAGCCTTTGAGACATGGCGCTATCTGCTGGAAGGATCTTCCCAACCTTTTGAGGTTTGGACAGATCGCAAAAACTTGGAGGCTTTGAAAACTCCACGGTACTTAAACCCTAAACAAATTTGGTATGCCAGTTTTTTCTACCGGTTCAACTTCACCCTGAAGTTTCTCCCGGGGAAAAAAGAATTTCTTAGCTGACACTTTGTCCATGTTCCCTCAACATGATAGTCAGCGGAAGGAGGTGATAGACACAGTCTTCTCTCCCTCCCATTTGGGATTGGCAATTCTCATGCGCAGCCAAGCAAAGCGTCAGGAAGGCAAGGCAGGCCCCTCTTTGCACCCCGGACTGCATTTGGCAGGGGAGCCTGGTGGCTCGCCCGTAGATACCATGAATCCCACTGTGGCAGTGTCCCCATCTTCATTGGAGCCTTCTCCTCCAGTCTCGGAGGATGGTGGGGGTGGGTGGCAGGCCCAAATGGTGGCAGCTCTCCCCAAGGACCCATGGTTTTAACTTACCAAGGGAAGGTAGTCCTACAGGGAGGGTTGGCTTGGAAGGGAGAATGCCTTTTTGTTCCAGAGGCTATGAGGATGGCCATCCTCAAACAATGACATGATGTGAAGAGTGCAGGTCATTTTGGGTATATGAAAACATTACACTTAACACAGTGGCAGTTTTGGTGGCCCAAGATGCAAAGGGAGGTAGAGGAGTATGTAAAGGGGTGTCACACATGTGCAGTGGCAAAGAGAGCGTGAGGGAAACCAAAAGGCTTATTGCTACCATTGCCTACCCCCACTAAGCCATGGGAAATCATTAGTATGGACTTCATTGTTGAGCTGCCAGAGAGTAAGAAAAAGACTGTTATTTGGGTTGTGACTGACTTGTTTTCCAAGCAAGCACACTTTGTGGCATGCAAGAAACTCCCGACCACCTCCCAGCTGGCCAAATTGTTTGTGCATCACATCTATAGGCTACATGGGCTTCCTACCAAGATCATTTCAGATCGGGACGCTCAATTCACCTCCCAGTTCTGGAAGGCATTCACAAACTTGTTGGGGATTGAATTGGGGTTGAGTAGCTCCCATCATCCACAAACCGATGGCCAAAGTGAACGTTTGAATCAGCATTTGGAACAATATTTAAGGTGTTACGTTAACTTCCAGCAGTCTGATTGGGTGGACCTTTTACCGTTTGCTGAGGTAGCATATAACAACACCATACACCAAAGCACGGGCTTGTCTCCTTTTAAAATTGTTTCAGGACAGGACTTTAACCCTCTACCTTTACAAGAGGGGACCACCAAGGACCCGGTTTCAGTGACCCAATGGAGCACACAAATTAAGGACGCCTGGCCAAAAGTTGTGTCGGCCCTGGACTTTGCAAAAGCCTGTTATAAAGAATATGCCGACCAAAAGTGTGACCCTACCCCGCAGTATTCTGTAGGGGACTTGGTATTTCTCTCCACCAAATTTCTAAAGAGCCCGCAGCTCTCGAAAAAGTTGGGGCCTAAGTACATTGGACCTTTCCCTATTGTTAGGGAAATTAACCCTGTGGCTTTTGAACTCTCATTGCCCAAGCTATACCGTAATGTCCACCCTTTGTTTCATTCTAGTTTGCTCAGGCCAGCGTGCCCTTCAGATCAACATCATCGAGATCCTGAGCCATCGTCCTGCCCTATCCTGGTGGATAAAGATCAACACTTTGAGATTTCTGGTGTGCTGGACTCTCAGGTGCACAGGGGGGGATTGCAGTATCTAGTTAAATGGAAACATTTGCCTATGGGACATGCTGAGTGGCTTAATGTTGAACATGTAAACGCCCCGCGCTTATTACGAAAGTTCCATGCTCGCTTTCCTGATAAGCCCGGCTTAGTGGGAGGGGGAGGTTGCTCTTTGGGAGGGCGGTATGTCAGGCTCATCCCTGAATTCTGTGTTTTAGAGTAGATTTCAGGGAAGATCCTGACATGAGGTTAGTAACAAGCTTTGGCCTGTTTCTCTGTCTGGGCCTCTCAGCCTTTGGGTGGGTGCCAGCCCGCCTTGTTGGGCCTGGGGCCTGGGAACGCTGTTCTCCACAGCAGCTCGAGGTCACATCTCCAGGTGCTGCCTGGGCATTTACTAGCCTCCCTAAATGCCATTCTCATGCTGTAAGGGTTTATCTTGGTATTGTGTTAGTCTGTGTTTAGTTTCAGCTTTGCTTATGTTCATGCTACATGTATCCTTACTTAATAAAGAATTCTTATTGAGTGAATGTGAGCGTGTGTTCCTGGTACATCACAGGGGCATGCAAACTGACTGAGGGAAGGCAAACACAGCAAACAGAAGGCTTCTACGTGTGAAAATGTCTCCTTCGTTACAGTGCTAGAAATCTGGGGACTGAAGGAAAAACTTCATGGTTGGGCAGAATTCTTATTTGGGGGGCAATGTACCCCATAGATACATTCCAGCCTGTAGCTGGTTTCCTGTAAAGTTCCCACCTACCCGGCATGTAGCATAACTCTGCAAGTGTGTGTAGAATAGGTGGGCTGTCAGGTAATGTGAGTACCTTACTGTGAAAAAAAAAATCAAACAGGTTCTGAAGCACAAAGCTGATAGGGGATTGTTCCTCTGCACCCTGCCCTCCCAAGATGGTACCCCTGCCCAGAATGCCAGGAAAAGCATCAGCGTAAAGTGGTCTACGAATGAGAAAACATGGTAATTTGGAGCCATCTGGCTTCTGGCAAAGCTGTTCTTTGGGGACCTTTCTGGAAAGTCTGCTCATACAAGAAGGAGTGGTGGTGACTAGAGCAATCGATCAAAGCTGCTCCTGTCACAAGGCTGTAATCAAAGGCAATGGTCAGATGGTGAGTGATCCAGTTCAGCTGCTAAAGCTTCAGGCACTGTCCCTGAGCAGTGCCAGATTCCTACGCATGCCCAGAAAAGCCGTCTAATGAATAATTTCTGCATATTTGTGGATTTTATGTTTTAATGGATGCTTGCAGCCAAAGAAATGATGGGTTAATGTTTAAAATATTTGACCTTGATATGACCCCCTATTCTTTGGGGCTTGTTGACAAGGACTGCAACTCCATAGTAGATCACTTCTCTGAAATGCTGAAGAGCTGTTGTCAGTCAGTGTAAACAAGGCTGAGCTAGATGGACCCAGGTTCTGGCTCAGAAGAAGACAGGCTCTTAATGTTCTTTCATTTAGATTTACCCAGTCAAAATTAATGTAGTGGTGAGAATTCCTGTGTCACAATACAGGCCTATCAATCAGTTCTTAAAAGCAGACCTTGGCAAAGTTATTTTTTGAGTACAAATTCCAGAATCCAAAGCCAATACCGCTCATCAGTATTTTCTCTGATCATTTTGCCTCAGTTCCCCAGCAATTTCCCCTTTGCTCTCAAAACATTTACCTCTCCTTTCATGTTCTCTTTATCAATCCATTTTCTACTGTGCACCCTTTCTTTAGCTTCTTTGCCTCTAAACTAGTACCTCTCCCCTACATCCACAGACCTCTTCTTCATCAATCCCTGTCCTGTATGATGGGATCATACCTAACAACTGTCTCGATGTGGCTGGGATGATCTCAAATAATCCTCTCTCATCCCACTTTTTAATCTGCTTTTAAAATATCCCAGTTTCTGTCTCTTCCTCCCATTTCCCCCCTTAATCCTCATCTGATTGCAATTACTGCAAACTGAGTTCAAAGTGTAAAAGTAGTTTGCACTTAACTCAGCAGGTGGGAGAGGAGGAGGCAGAATCTTGACCTTCCCAGGAGGCTTGGGCAAAAACAAACTGCTGCAGCCTCTCTTAGCTTGTGTGTTCTACCTTATTGATAACTTCTGCCATCATGACCAAATTCTGGTATTGCTTGACCACAGGTGCCCTTGTTTTCATTTGTGAAAAGTTGGCAGGCATGCAGTATCAGCCACACTGACAACTTTCCTTCCCCTCTCAGGAACTGGATTACAATTTACTTAGTTCCCTAAGCAACTGAACATTCTGTGCCACTACAGCAGCTTAGCCAATTAGTGTCAGAGGCTTCATGGCTACAACCACAATACCACTGGGATCACTTTGCTCACCCAGACATGTGTTTGCATGTGCCCAGCACACACACACATACACACTCTGCCTTTTCCTTTGTTTTTTCCCCCAGTCTTCACACTTTCCCACCTGCAATATCAATGGCAAGTGATTGCCACTGGGGTCTGGATGTTGCCCACCATTGTGTATTTGTTGCAAATTAAGCAGCATAATTGACATTGTGTTCAGATAACACCCGGGTGCAACTTAATCACAGGGCTCTACAGCCATTTATAAAGAGCTCTAGCTCTGATGACATCAGCGTAGCACCTTCCTTTCAAAGGCAGGCTGGTATTCAGCCATATAAACCATGTATTATTCTAAACACACAAAAGGATGGCAGGCTGTATCTACACATGTATTAATCCAAAGGGGGATGTTTTCTTTCTGGTGAGAATTACCGGTGTTATTCACTGAGGAAAAGATAGGATTTTTAGGGGGAGGAAATAAAAGGTAGACCTGCCTCTTACGAAAAGGCAAAACCCATAATAGACACCAGACAAAGCACACTGTAGATCAAAGGGCACCTTTCATTCATTGCACTCTTCTTTTATTACAAAATCTAGTGTCTTCTCTACGAAGTGATTAGTTACTACTGCATGTTGCTTGCAACATGAGCCAGGCTTTTCTGGAGGGGGTACATTTTGGATCGAAGTGTGCTGTGTTTTATGATATGCTATGATATGATATATACAGCATACACATACACACATTTTTTTCATATTTGCCAACTGCAATTTTTTTTAAAAAAATGCTACTTAACAAAATGATATATATCATTTCATTAAGCAGCATTTTTAAAAAATCACAGTTGGCAAATATGAAAAAAAAGTGGGGGGTGGGAGAAGGAAATAAGCTGGCAAGCTTAGCAAAAGCTTAAAGACAGCCAATGAAAAAGAATTAGGTCAACAAGGGTTAAAAAAAAGAAAAAGAAGAAAAGAAAGAAAGGAAAAGAAACCCAGACAATGAAAATTAGAGGAGATAAATGACAATAAGGAGAAGGCTGTGGATTGTGTGCGGGATTGTGAAGCTCTAATAAAGCTCTAATCACTTTTAGCTGGGTAAAATCCTTGCCGTGCCTTGCTACACACAGAGGCCTAGAGCCTCCATGACACACAGCAATATATTTTTCAGTACTCGTAGGGAATTTGCCAATAACCATCCCATCTCATTGAGGCCATTGAGAAATCATTTGCTGTTCCATTGGAAGTGAGCAATAAACCCCCACAATGCTAATTTGGATCCACTCGGCAAGCTCCCCATCAAAGCCATCACCCTGGAAATTCCCCAGTCTTATTACTGTTATCATTACTATTTCCATTTGCATGGTACAAACAGCATCCTTGACACTGACAGCTGCTACTTAGAGAGCCCTTGTGGGAAATGCGGTGTTGTGTTTTGTGTGTGTTTTGGAAAGAGCAACTTCAGAACAAGAGTGGAGGATCTTGATTCCTTCCCTCCTCCCACTCTT
Source organism: Gambelia wislizenii (assembly GCA_030847615.1). Classification (NCBI taxonomy): domain Eukaryota; kingdom Metazoa; phylum Chordata; class Lepidosauria; order Squamata; family Crotaphytidae; genus Gambelia; species Gambelia wislizenii. The sequence continues at coordinate 7,156,440 of JAUMIR010000012.1, forward strand.
TGGTCACACATGCCTAGCTTTTTACAGTCATTAGACTAATCTAGTTCTTCAAAAATAATATGATCTTTTAAGGGCTCAAAGGATAGCTCTTGATACGTTTCAACAGCTTCTGTATTTTTCTGTATTTTGGAGCCAAGACCCTCATTGTGTTGGCCTTTAGAAGGTAATCTGTTTATTTACATAATGGGCATAACAGCAGGGGCTGGGGAAATATATACCGGTATCATCATAATCTCTCTGATCTAAAGACAAGGTGTAAACAAGGGAAAGGAACATACGTATTTGAACACAACCAATTAGTTACTCCATTCAAGACACCCTTGGAAATAGATGTGTGTGGCTGCATAATGCATTGCACTTGTTGGCTGAGGGAAACCTTGACTTTTATGCATGTTTTAGAGTCTCACAAGAGAATGACTACACAAGTGTTGCTGCAAAGCAGGCTATGATAGGTATGCAGACTAATGAACCATTCAAAAATGTTCAGGTGGAGTTTTGAAAAAAAAACCTGATAGAAATGCACACCCCCGCCCATTGGGACAACTGATTGCATCAAATCGCATTCCCAGGTAAGAATGCCACAGGAAGTCTGTGACAACACAGTTGATCACACATGTGCAAAGTTGATTGATAGTTTTTTTAAAAAAAATACCATGGAGTGCACACCCCGTTGGGACCGTAAACACAACACAGTAATTTACCCTTTGACTCCATCTTCATTAGTGTCCCACTCCATTTAGACAAGAAAAAGATGGGTTGCCTCGATTTCCCACAAGTGGTCCAAAATACCTTTGAGATACTTGAGCTCTACTGTGCATTTGCAATCATGCACTTGGATCAGGAGTATAATCTTTCATGTAGACCGGCCCTTAGGCAAACTCAAAGCCAAAACACCATGCTGGCTCCTCTGAGTCAGAAGTCATAATAGGTTGACTACATTCTAAATTAATGCAAGCTGGTTTCCAAAAGGCTGGCCAAATGCCAGGACCCTAATGGGATTCTTCTTTTTCTCCTCTGGTGGTTTGCAGGAACAGAGGTCACACAGGAGAGTCCTTCAGTACCTTGAATCATATTTCCATAAAAGCTTAATAACCCAAGTTCAAGGTAACGGTGCAATCATTTCTTCCATTTTTTCTTCACATTGTTGTGATAATGGATAATAACTATTGGCTTGCTTTGCTTCCCAGAAAAGTTCCAGTTGAAATGGCCTGATGTTAGGCAGCGATCTATTAATAGCCATTAGGCAACTTGTTCTCTGAGTGTAGATTCTTAGGTAGCCAATACGGCCCAGTCTATACACATGAAGGAGATATATTGCCAGGCTTGGGGAATCCTGAGGTTTACATAATACAGAAAGCTTTTTGTAAATATTTGTGTCTACAAACAGAAATTTGTAACAGCAGACATTTGCAATTCATGATTGTAAATTTTGTAATTTCTGATTTTATTTTTATGTGTCTGTATATGTACACAAATTAGAAAGGCTTAAAAAACAAACTCTAGCAGGCTTTTGAGACTGAGAGTTGTTAGAGAATAGGCTTTTAAAAAAGAGGCGGCACTGTTAAGTGTACTGTTTTTAAACTGCTTTTTTATCATTTTAAATTGTATATTTTAAATTGTTTTTAATAACATTGACAGTTTAATGCCATTTAATGATGACTTTTAACTATGTGTTTGTTTTAGTTTGTGAGGTGCCGTGAATCCTAGGCAAAGCTGGGTATAAGTAAAGATGATGATGATGATGATGATGATGATAAGTTGTAGTGAACTTTTATGTAGATGGTCCTATGAGGAAGTGCAGGCTATAAATAATCTTCATCGTTTTTATCATCAAGAGATATATATTCAGTGGTAGCCAGATTGGGAGAGCCAGCCATTTTGTGAAGTGCTTTGAATGTTGGAATCTGGAAGACCAGGTTTCAAATCCCCACTCAGCCATGGAAACCAACTGGGTGATTTTGAACAAGTCACACTCTCTCAGCCCCAGAGAAAGACAATGGAAACAACCTCTGAACAAGTCCTGCCAAGAAAAATCCTTGATAAGTTTGCCTTGGGGTTGCCATAAGTTAAAAAAGACTTGAGGGCACACAACAACTCGTTATGTTGACCATGCAGCAAAATATAGCAAAATCCAAAAAAACACATTGCTGTGATGCCTTTATTAGGCCAACCCAGGACCAAACCTATGTCCTCCAGATGTTTTGGACTTCATTTCCCAGAATTCCTGACTGCTGGCCAAGGTGGTTAGGACTTCTGGAAGATGAAGTCCAAAACACCTGGAGGACCAAAGTTTGGGAACCACTGAGATGACCAGAAGACACAAAATACATTATGCAAGTTTTCAAAGATCACAAGTTTCTTCATCATGCAAGGATGTTAAAATTCATTTCAGGGGAAGAAAGATGATGATGGAGGATAACAGAGCTGCATCTTTCTTAAGACGTTAAAGTTGAATTTAAGATGGTGGTAGAAGGAAGAAGGTTTGATGCAGGCAGAGGCCTCCGCCACAACCACCACTTGCTGGCTATGAGGTGTTTGGGACACAAAAGCAAAGTAAGGTAGCCAAGGTTTTTTTCACCCCATTGTTAGAAACAAAGGCAGTTCCTTTGAGCTCTAGCCCCTACCTGTTCTGTATGAGGCTAAAAGCCCCTTTGTAGGCACACTGCAGTGAGTCCTCTTCAGAAGCCTCTGCAACGACACATCTGGAGACAGATTTTAAGTTCTGTAAAAGGTAAAACATGCCAATGATAGCCAAGTTCAAATTGTTTTACTTTAATTAATCTCATTTTTGCTCCCCATCACTAGAATAGAAGTTAGCCAAAATTGGAAAACGGGTGAACTTTCTCTAACCAAATGGTGGACCAGATTCTGGGAAGTATGGTTGATGGAAAAGTTAGCAGACAGCATTAGACGATTGACCAGACAAGAGGGCTCTATACCCTTCAGTGGAAGATAGCTACCTCTCATAAAGGTCAATAACTCTGATACTTGCACCTGAGATCCTCCCAAGTGTCACGGATCACTGTGAAAAGACATAGTACATGACTCTGGTTAGCCTGTGTATTGACTCTCTCTTGGGAAGAAGACTCATTGCCCAATGACTCCACTTAAGTAGATCATAGCAGCTTGATCATTTCTCTTCCTTTTTGAGTTGCATTGATCACCAACAATGGTCCGCCCTGGCCTCACATCAGGAGGCATGGAGACGCACTATCCACAATGCTGCAGCCTTATTTGAGAACTCACGCCAAACAAGTCTTGAAGAGAAACGACAATGCAGAAAGAATCACAACCCAAAAACATCACCCAAGGAGACCTTCTGCTGTGCTTTCTGCAACCGGACTTGTTTATCTCGGATTGGCCTTTTTAGTCATCAGCGCGCTTGCAGAAAACGCGGGATGAGTCCTTCCTGAATCTTCGTTTGTGAAGAAAAGCCAGAGAGGTTACACCACGTTTTATAGTTCCTTGCTGTAATGCTAATACCTCTGTGTTGTAATAAAATTTATTTTTATTTTAAAAAATGTTTTACCTTAGTTGGAGGTGAAAGCCTCAGAAAGCAAGTTCCAATCTATGTGCTCTCTCTAGTTCAGGATTTCCCTGACATGGATGAATTCAGTATCTTCATATTGAAAAGACAGATATCCAGAGGCAGCCGTGTTGTCTATACAGCAAAATATAGCATTTTTTTAAAAAACCCACATTGTGGTAATACCTTTATTAGGACAACCAAAAGGCATCCCAATTCAAAGTTTGCATAATGTATTATCCTTATAAAAGTAAAACCCTGAATGGGCCCAGATCCAATGAGCACTGAGCATGGTGAATGGCATAGATTACTGTCTGCATGTGTTGAGAAACTGTGAAAAACTGAGGGAAGAGGGAACAGAGGACTGGAATAGAATGGGAAGGAATGGAAAAATTTCATTGAAGGTCCTTCTGTCACAAGAAAGATTAGTTACTTGCTGATTATATGCACCTCTCAGTGATTATTGGGACGGTGTAAGAAACTTTCAGTTCCAGTCAATCAAAGCTTAATAATTTTAGCCTTCCTTTTTATTTTCTCCTTCATGGAAATAGAAATTCATCACATTTCCTTGTAAGGAAACACACCTCTTTCTGGTTTATGTCAGGCAACTGTTTCCAGTGAGAGAGACTGATATGGTACTTACCTTACAATAGGTCCTGCTCTTTGTTGATTTAATTCAGTATCCTATACCCCAACTGGTAGCAGGTTTTGGGGGTCTCAGACAGAGAAGGTTCGTTCTTATAATTTCCTACCTAATGTTTAAAAGGTGGGGAAGAAATATGCATCTGATTTCTGGTAGATGATCACAACCAGTGCCACTGCATTGTTGTGTTACATTGAAACGCTATTTTAAAAACCATCTGGAAATATAGTATTTGAAGAAGACGGAGGAGGAGGAGGCGGAGGCGGTGGCAATGCCTCCCTTATGTTGCTCCTCATTTTAATCCAGAATAAGTAAAGATACCAAATCCCTCCGGTGTCAAAAGTTTTGGAAATGGATGAAGAAGTGAGCAATCCTTGCCTTACACTTGAATGCCACTGCACCAGATAATTATCCATTCCAAACTCACAGATGGGTTCCAGTGACAGTAAAGAGAAAGTGAGGGATGAGATGCCATATATATCACTTATATGCCAGAGTGTCGTTGTTTCCCCTTTTCTGTGATATATCCAAGCCTAATTAGAGAACCTGAGGCTTTGGACTCTGGGAAGGATGCCAAGTGATTGAAAAGCTCCTTCGTCGCCTGAAGAAACTAGATTAGGTCAATGGCAGTGACTTGATTTTCTTTGACTGGGTGAGCGCTTCTTATAAACCAGCATGGGTAAAGGATGGTTCATAGACTGGTTTTGTTTTGGGGTTTTTTTTTTTTTTTATGCTCCTTGGGCCCTCTCCAAATCACACCAATGAAATCTGGCAGAAAACCAGGAATTTCCCTTTAAAGCAAGAAGGAAGCCACTCTCCTTTTTCCTTTTGTTTGTTTTTGTTGGCTTCATAATTCACTTATACTGAATCCAAATCTCTGGAGGCACACAAATGAAAGCAAACAGAAGCTGACTGCAGAATCAGAGACAGAAGAAATGCTCCAAGAGGATACATAAGGCACCCGCAGAAGGGTATGGAAAGCTTCAACTGATCCATTTACACAATGAAAAAAAAATAGATGCTTTGTTTACCAGAAGATAACATGCAATCTTCTGACCTTTTTCTTTTCTTTTCTTAAAAAAACCAAAAAACAAAAAACACCCTTGTGGAGTTTGTCTCTTCAACGGTGTGTCCATTTTTAGGGGCTGGCAACCCAGCAACCTCCAGATGTTTTAGACTAATGTGTCGGGTGGGCTGATGGGAGATGCAGTCTGAAACACCTGGAAGAAACCGGAGTTTAACTGGGCTTTATAGAAAATTTGGGGGCTTGATCTGGAACATTGGTTTTGTTATGTCACAAGCAGGAAACATGCAGCCCCTCCAGATGTCATTGCACTGCAACTCCCAGAATTCCTCACCATTGCCTATGCTAGGACTGATGGGAATTTCAGTTCAACAACATCATTCATACACATGTATGTGCACACATTTAATTTCTTTATTAAATTTCAATATTCTATAGTTAAATATGCACATATATTTAGATAGATATATAGACAGATTTGTAATTTTACAAATCACACCAAACAACACTTAAAAAATAGGTATGCTATAAATCCTTAAATTAGAATTAATTATTTTGCAGTTCAGATCTAGTTTGATGGAAAGGAAAGAAGTCTTCTATGTGGGTTCAGTGGTAGTGTCCTGTCAAAAGGTGCTGGTCCAGGATGAATGGGGTCAAGATGACAAAAGTTGTTAATGAGGAAGAACACACAAACTAGGAAAGGCAGCACCAGTTTACTTTTGCCCAAGTGTACTGGGAAGGGCAAGGTTCTGCTCTCTCCTCTCTTCTTCCCCCTATTGAGTTGAGTGCAAACTACTTTTATTCTTTGAATTCAGTTTGCAGCAATTGATGTAAGCTGAGGACTAAGGGGGAAAGTGTAGGGAAGAGAGAGAAATTGGGACTCTAAAAGCAGCTGAAAAAGTGGGATGCCAGAACATTATTCAAGACTGTCCCTGCCCATATGGGACAGTTGCAGAGTATGCATATGCCAAATTAACTTGGCTGATATGTACCTGGACTTGTGAGAGAGGCAGTAGGTATTACTTGACCTCAAATGGCAAAATGTCTTGGTTGGCCCAAGGAATATTGATGTGATGTAACAGCAGATAGAGTCGACATGGCATAGTGGTTTGGGTGTTGGACTAGGACTCTGGAGACCAAGGTTTTAATCCCTGCCCCCTCCATGTTGTGTTAGCTTAACCTACCTTGCAGGATGGTTGTGGGGAAACAGTGGTCCAAGATCTTTACTGTTTTGCTTTGCATTGTTAAATAATTATTAATAATTATTTAACAATGCAAAGCAAAACAGTAAACAAAACAAAACTCAAAGAAAACAAAAGATAAAAATGTTGGATTCAAATCAAGGAAACCCAGTTTCAAATTCCTACTCATGTACAAAATGAGTGATCTTGGACCAGCCACTGTTTCCCCACAACCATCCTGCAAGGTAGGTTAAGCTAACACAACATGGAGGGGGCAGGCACTCTACCACCTGATTTCCATGGAAGTGGGATGGAAACACAAAATGCGACCAGCAACAAAATGTTGAAACTCCTGGAGTTTGTTATACAATGGAAAGGAGGAGCCAGGCATAGTCAGACATGAGTTCTTGACTTTAGGAAAGCTGATTTCAATAAACTCAGGGAAACACTGGGGGTGATCCCATGGTCAGCAATATTAAAAGAGAAGAGACCTCAAGATGGATGGGACTTTCTCAAAAGGGAGATACTGAAGGCACAATTTCAAACAGTACCAATGAGGAAGAAAAATGGGAGGCGTCTCAAGAAATAAGGATGGATGACTAAAGAACTTTCAATGGAGCTAAGTATTAAACAGAACATGTATAGGAAATGGAAAAAGGGGGAAATCACCAAAGAAGAATTCAAACAGATAGTGAACACGGGTAGGAGTAAAGTCAGAAAAGCTAAAGCACAGAACGAGCTCAGGCTTGCTAGAGAGGTTAAGAACAATAAAAAGGTTTTTTTTGGGTATGTCCGCAGCAAAAGGAGGAAGAAGGAAATGGTAGGGCCACTACGCAGAGAAGATGGCAAAATGCTAACAGGGGATAGAGAAAAGGCAGAATTACTCAACACCTTCTTTGCCTCAGTGTTTTCAGAAAAGGAAAAGGAGGACCAACCTGAGGAGAATCTAACAGAGGACACAATAGGGGAAATCCGGCACAGAATAAGCAAAGAGGTAGTACAGGAATACCTTCTTAATCTAAATGAATTTAAATCTCCAGGACCAGATGAACTACATCCAAGAGTATTAAAGAGCTGGCAAATGTCATCTCAGAGCCATTGGCAATAATCTTTGAGAACTTCTGGAGAACAGGAGAAGTCCCAGAAGACTGGAGGAGGGCAAACATTGTCCCCATCTTCAAAAAGGGGAAAAAAGAGGATCCCAACAATTATTGTCCAGTTAGTCTGACATCAATACCAGGGAAGATTCTAGAGCAGATCATTAAATAGAGAGTCTGTGAACATTTAGAAGGCAATGCCATAATTACAAAAAGTCAACATGGTTTCAGAGAAACAAGTCATGCCAGACTAATCTGATCTCTTTTTTTGATAAAATTACCAGCTTGGTAGATGAAGGGAACACTGTGGATATCGCATACCTTGATTTCAGTAAGGCCTTTGACAAGGTCCCCCATGACATTCTTGCAAACAAACTTGTAAAATGTGGGCTAGACAAGTTAACTGTTCAATGGATTTGTAATTGGATGACCGGCCGAACCCAAAGGGTGCTCAGCAGTGGCTCCTCTTCATCTTGGAAAGATGTGACCAGTGGGGTGCCACAGGGTTCTGTCCTGGGCCCAGTGCTATTCAACATCTTTATCAATGACTTGGATGAGGGAATTAGGGGCATACTTATCAAATTTGCAGAGGACACCAAATTAGGAGGAGTAGCTCATACCCTAGAGGACAGGATCAAAATTCAGAATGACCTGGATAGACTGGAGAGCTGGGCCAAAGCTAACAAAATGAAATTCAATACGGAGAAATGTAAAGTACTGCACTTAGGGTAAAAAAAGAAATGCATAAATATAGGATGGGAGAGACTGGCTGAACGAGACTACATGTGAAAGGGATCTGGGAGTCCTAGTAGACCACAAATTGAACATGAGTCAACAGTGTGATGCGGCAGCTAAAAAGGCCAATGCGATTTTGGGCTGTAACAATAGAAGTATAGTGTCTAGATCAAGGGAAGTAATAGTGCCGCTCTATTCTGCCTTGGTCAGACCTCACCTAGAATACTGTGCCCAATTCTGGGCACCACAATTCAAAAAGGATATTGACAAATTGGAGCATGTCCAGAGAAGGGCAACTAAACTGGTGAAAATTCTGGAAACGATGCCTTATGAGGAGAGACTTAGGGAGCTGGGTATGTTTAGCCAGGAAAAAAGATGGTTAAGAGGTGATATGATAGCCCTGTTTGAAGGGGTGTCACGTTGAGGATGGAGCAGGCTTGGTTTCTGCTGCTCCAGAGACTGGAACACGGAGCAATGGATGCAAGCTCCAGGAACAGAGATTCCACCTCAACATGAGGAGGAACTTTTTGACAGTAAGAGCTGTTCGGCAGCGGAATGCACTCCCTCGGAGCGTGGTGGGGTCTCCTTCCTTGGAGGTCTTTAAACAGAGGCTGGATGGCTATCTGTTGGGGATTCTTTGATCGTGATTTCCTGCGTGGCAGAGGGTTGGACTGGATGGCCCTTGTGGTCTCTTCCAACTCTGCAATTCTATGATTCTATGATTCTATGTTCTTGTTCTGAGTTCAGAGCTAATCCACTGACCTACATCCATCTTTGGGTTTCATCCCCTGCAAACATTTTGGAAACATACTTAGTGCTTATTAGGCTAGTTTTGGGGTTGGTTTTAGGTTCACCCCCCCCCTTACAGATATTTTGTATCTCTGCAAAACTCTGCAAAAAATCCCCTGGGCATGCTGATACTTCTGTTCTCTGCATGGCACAATTTTTATTACCTAAGCACTGGCACTTAGAGGACTGAGATTGCTATTAGTGAGAGATAGGGGACATATAGGCCTCCATATCTGATTGGATTTTCAGCTCCCAGATGATGCTGAAAGACAATGGGAGCTGGAGGCCAGCAACACCTGGAGGGCCATATCCTCACCATCCTTGCTTTTAATAAGAGCTCAGATCTTATCACCATTATCAGAGCTTGGAAATATTCTCTCTCTCTCTCTCTCTCTCTCTTTTGACTACAACTCTCAGACCCTTCCAATGGGCATCATTTTAGTGGTCCCACTGCATCTGATAAAATCATCTGTCCCCCTCTTTCCCTGCAGCTGCTCCCATGCACCCTGAACACCTGGGAGGTTGCAAGACCTTCTGTACCACGTTTTTGGCCCTAGGCAGGACTATAGAAAGAAGGGGAGAAGAAGAATGAAGACCCCATTCTACTAAAGCTGGAGACCAACATGTACTGTTGGATGATGATCTGTTTCCTTGAAGGCAGTTCCAGACACATTGGACTAGACCAGCAATGGGGAACTGCATGGGAACTAGGGGTCAGTTTCCCCCCAGACCACCCCATGGGCTATGCTTACCACAGCAAGCCCCAATACCTCTGTTTTTCTTCTGCAGTCCCTCTCAAAATGGTGAGTATCACATCCTGTCATCATGTTAAGAGGGACTGCAGAGAAAAGGAGAGGGGCCACAAAAGTGGGGTATGGGGGCCACATGCAGTCCATGGGATGCATTTTACCCAACCCTTGGTTAGACCGATCATCATCCTTCCATAATCAAGAGCTCTTTCCTGAGCTGAAGACAACTTCCATGAGCCGAAGGGCACCTTTGGATCAAATAGTTATTGTAAAGTACAAAATTTGTGAGAAAGGTGCATTGAAAAAAAAAAAAAAGGACCATCGCTCCTAAATAAATACATACCAGTTGCAGGCATTCCTTTTTTATGATCTGGCACATCCCCATCTATCTCTTTTGCAGTGATTTCACCCAAAGATATAAATAAACTCATCCAAATAAATCTCATCTTGACTGCAGCATTAGCATGGCTGCTAATGTATGTGACTGTCAGCCAAAATAAATTAACCTGTGATAGAAGTCATTTTCCACCAAACTAATTATTCCCATGTCAGCTAAAAGAGGCAGGTGCACTGTCACCGTTACTTTACTCGGACTCTTTGATGAACTTCTCAGGTTGGCAGGACTTAAGAGGTGTTCTGCATGTCCTGAGTTACTTAATGCTTTGCCTTGCTCCCCTACCACTCCTCCACATTTCACACCATCCCAGTTATGAAGTCATCTGTTTCTTAATTAAACCAGGCCACCTGATGTTAAGGCTGCAGAGCTTTCAAACCAGATGTTCATGTTAACACAAATGCAAAATACTCCTGTATTCTATCTGTGATTCATGAGCAGGATAAACAGCTACCATCCTCTTTTCACTTCTGTAGACATTTAGGTCATCAATAAAACTGTCATTGCAATTTCTTTGCACTGATACATTTTTCAAAGACCACCATGCAATATGGCATTGCTTCACTCTCTTTTTACCCATCACCACTCTGATCAAAAGGACAGAAAATAGAATTATCCCCAGGTTGTGATGCTTATAACATGCACATGCACTCACATACTTCTCTGTATCTCCCCAGGGCTAGTTTATGCACTTATTTATTTATTTACTATCCCACCTTATTACCCTAAGAGGTGTGTGGGGGGGGGGATGTTAGAGCCCAACCAGTGATGCCAACATCTCTATTATTATCCAGGGGGATTACAGTATTACCTCAAATGGAAGCCTGCAAGAGGAGGGTAACTTTGGGGATCTTTTCACCTATGTATAGCAGTGCTAAGTGTAGAGAGCACTCCAGTTTAAGTGAAATAAAGTATTTTTATTGGAAATAACACAAAGTGAACTCACATACACAACATACATGCCTAAGAACATACAAGGCTGTAGCAGAGTAAGACAGAGAGATTAGACAGAGGGAGTGATTTGGGAGTACCAGGCTATAGTTACCAGTCTTGAAGAGAAGAGTTCCATGCAGCAAAGATACTCAGACAGGAGTTGAGGATGGCACAGAGAATCTGGCAGAGTGTCAGTGTCGGTTTGTGGCACACTTTACTATTATCAGTGGACCAATATTTATATCCTGTCTCATATGCCTGGTTATGATAAAGCCTGAATGGCTTTCCCATGGAATAGACAAAGAAAGCTGAAATTCAACTGATTGCTTTTAATTGCTAGGAGACAGAAATTGATCATTGTGAAGTCAAAGGCTTTCACGGCCAGCATCCATAGATTTTCCTTGAGTTTTTTCCAGGCTGTGAGGCCGTGTTCTGGAAGAGTTTATTTCTGATGTTTCACCTGCATCCGTGGCTGGCATCTTCAGAGAAATTCTCTGAAGATGCCAGCCACAGATGCAGGTGAAATGTCAAAAATAAATTCTCCCAGAACACGGCCTCAGCCCAGAAAAAAACCAAGGAAAATCTAAGAAATTGATCAGTTTGCAACAATCTCACAAGGTTTGACAGGAGAGGGATAGAGGAGAGATTTCCATAGGAATAGCTTAAGGAATTGTCACTTAATTGCTTGATTGAATCATTGCTGAGACACCCAAGGCTGGAAGAAAGGATTAGCACATACCTCCATATTTTTTTCAGACGTGGATAAGTGAAACTGAGGATATGGGGATCGACCTGTATTTCAATATCTTCCTCATATACTTTAAATTTACCAGTATATAAATCAACTGTGGTAATTATTTTTGTTTTTTTAATGTTCAACTGTAACCTTGCTTTTGCACTTTCTTTCTTGACTTTCTTTAATAGCTGTTCCAAGTCTTGGTCATCTTAGGTCCCACACTGAAAGAAAGGTGGCATATAAATACAATCAATCAATCAATCAATCAATACATCTTCATTAAAAATTAACCATTGTGTATATTTTCTTTATTTAAGATATTTATACCCCACTTTTCCACTCTATAAATGCATAAGGCAGTTTACCATTTATTCTTAGAAATAAACAAGGTCACAGTAAAACAGAACTCAGACAATAATAAATTACCATGGCCTCAGTCCAGTTTCTGTTCTCCACTGAATAGGCCCTTTGAGTCAATCACTAAATGGTAAATCAACACTTGTGTAAATCACATTGATTCAACAAGTCTGCTGTATAGACCCAGGTTTAATACAACTTGGAGGTGAAAATTGTTTGCTTAATTTGAGGAACTGGCATTATGCTAAGTCAGTCAATACAACCTATAGTGCTTGGAAAAATGCTTTTTCTGGGCTAAACCTCCCAGAAAGCTGGCCAGGGAATTCTAGCAACTGTAGTCCAAAATCCAGCTTTACCAGACTCTGGGAATCCTATAACTGTAAATGGATTTACCGTCATTGTATGTAAATAGGAAACTGTTTGTTTCACAATACTTTAGGTATGTTAATTTGGCAATCAAACTATTTACTAGAGAGCAAGATTCAACAATTCAACAAACATCTGATGAAAATACAATTAAATTTTTAAAACTATACACTTGTTTTTAAAACAATAATAATAAAACTAAAAATACAGCATCTCCTCCACATAAAAGGCTCCCTGTCACCAAACAATCATCAAAAGCCTATTTGAATAAAACAGTCTTTGGACTTTATCAGATTGGCAAATATGGCGTCACAATGAGGCCTAATGATCGTGAAAGGGAGCACATACCAGACGACAATGTTCTTTCATGATCATGTAAAGTCTAAAGCCTGTTCCTTTTTATTGAGGGCCCAAGCCATCAATAGATCTCCCATGGTATCTTGTTGCCAGCATTGCTGGCATTTGAATCCCGACGCCATTGTGCTCACATGAATGCTGCGTCAATGACAGAACACTTCTGGGAGAGATCACGACAGCCAGGTAGGGGACGCTCTTTTTATGGCACCCCCCATGTGGTGCTAAACAACTCTACCTAAGAAGGACTTCCAAAGGTGGCTGCCACTACAGCTCTCTCTGTAACGTGCAAGTCATATTATGACATGCCGGTCTCAAACACAAGGTGTATAAATAGAGGCAACTCATTTATTTGGAGATTGTCATGCCCCCCTCTCAGATCCCCAGTCTGGATTACAATACAAACAGCAAGGCAAAAGAGGACGTCAGGCTTAGCTCTCAGGACCCAGAGGCAGATCCTGATGGGGAAATGGAAGGGCAGAGGGTGGTGCCCCTGCAGGAGACAAACAGGAATACCCCCCCCCCCAGCAGCCACAAGACAGATACAAACCATATCGTACCAACAGCAATTCAATGCAGACAGGAATGGGAGGGCTTGTGTAGCTCCCAGGGCCTTTATACTAAATGCTCATTACTCAGGCAACAGCTGAGAGAGAATTCCAGACCATAAATATTGTAGCCTCACTCTCAGCCAGGAGGACTAAATACCCTAAAAGGCACCAGATTCCATCTGATCTTGGAAGCTAAGCAGGGTTTAGTACTTGTATGGGAGACCACCAATAAATAGCAGGTGCTGTAAACTATGGACTTTATCAAAAGTGGCAAATATGGTGACATAAGGACACCTAATGATCGCAAAAGGACATGCATACCAAATGACATCGTCCTTTTGCGATCATGTATAGAGAATAAGGCATACTTTTTTTTATTGATGTCCCAAGCTGTCAATAGATCTCCCGTTCGACTTTTGTGCCGGCATTGCCGACATTTGAATTTTCGTGCCACTGTACTCACGCAAGTGCTGCGTCAATGGGCAAATGCTTCCGGTTGAGATCGTGACAGCCAGGTAGGGGACAGAGTTTTTTGTGATACTCCCCCCCCCCAGTGAACTTGGGACTTTTAAAGTGTGTTTCTGTGCTTTCCTGTACTTTTTATGTGTTTATTTATGTTTGTATTTCTTGTGCTAGCATCTTCTTGTGAGAATCGGTGAGATTTCAGCCCCAGAAGTAAACAGAGCTCTGTTTGTGCTCCATTACTCCCATTACTCCATTCCTTTTGGGGAAGCCTCATTGACACTGGAAAAGGTAGTTCTGGTAGAGAGGGCTATTTATGCCAGCAAAAGAATGTTAAAGGGTGGTGGTCCTATATTTCAGAGGAAGGAACTGGCAAAACCACCCGTGAGTATTCCTTGCCTAAGAAAACCCTATGAAATTCATGGAGTCACCATAAGTCAACAGGCAGCTTGAACGCATGTGCATACACACACACACCACAGAGTCTAGAAATGATACCTACACTCAGGATCTCTTCTAAATGGGTATTTGTATTTAAACATATGAGTAGGTAGAATAATCCTAATGCTCAAGGCAAGATTTTTCCCTCCTAACTGAACAAAGATTTGTCTCCTTCTGTTCAGAACTACAATGCTTCCCACCCACTCACCCCCCCAAAACCCATTCCAGTCACAACATTCCAAGAGAGAACTGGAGCATATTCTATGCAATTTTGCAAAGCTGTTGAATTGTGCACTCGAGGTGGTAAACACAGACAGCATGATAAACAGTCTGTTTTGATTTCAGCAACTACATTTGTTTGGTCTGGGGTTTTGTTTTATAATGTGTGCCTATGTGTGTGTGAGCATGCACACACATATTCTGTCTCTCATGAAGCATCCAAACATCAGCCCTAGGGCATAACCCTATCACAATCAAGCTGTCATATTTCACACACACATATATGCTAGAGAGGCAAGCGAGGGCAAGCAAAAGCCTCCTGCAGTAAATAAATGAAGAATTGTGATTACTTGAAAACATAGAGATCTTTTGTTTTTCAGAGTTGTTGCTGATTTTATATATATATATATATATATATATATATATATATATAGAGAGAGAGAGAGAGAGAGAGAGAGAGAGAGATCATTACTGTTGCAATTTGCTTTAAGACATTTGGATGAGGTGATGTTCATTACTATCAGGATAAACAAACCCATGCACCTAACCCCTCAATTCCTCTGTGGCTTGGTGTGCCAGCTAATGCACAGGCTTGAGAAAATGCTCAGACTGTCAGCTTCCAATGGCTACCGAAAGATACATCCCTTGTCAATTTTTCTGAATTTTTGCCTTCTACCTGGCTAGACCGAAAGATGTACCTCCATAACTACCTGCTTCATGCACCAGCAACAGCCATGTTTTGATCGTGCCAGTTTAAATAACTTGACACAACAGTAGCTTTTCTTTGCTAATTATTGTTAGTCAAAGCAAAATATGGCTAAACTGGAGGGGTGAGCAAAAGGCAGCCCTCCAGAGGTTGTTGGAATACAAAGCCCAGCATTCCTCACCATTGGTTATGCAGGTCTAGGGTGATGCAATCCCACAATCCAATCCAACAACGTTTGGATGGTCTGGTGGATTATTGGGGAACATTCAGTGGAACATCTAGTGGAACTCTTTGATCTAGACCTAGCTATAGTATTATTTTGTAACAAAACAGACAGCTCCACAGCAGGTACTGAATATCCTCCAACATTTGATAGACGAAAACAAGGACACATGTGGCTGAAAAACATCGGAGTGTGGTCAAGATAGTAAAGGTTATTAATGAGAGAGAAAACACAATCTAGGAGAGGCTGTAGCAGTTTGCTTTTGCCAGAGCAGACTGGGAAGGGAAAGAGTCTGCCCCTCCTCTTGTTCTGGAGTGCAAACTACCTTTGCACTTTGAACTCAGTTTGCAGCAACTGAAGTAGACTGAGCACAAAAGGGAAAAATGAGAGGAGGAGAGAGAACTAGGACATTTTAAAAGCAGCTGAAAAAGTGGGACAAGAGTGTAGGAGTAATGAGTCTAAAAATAAAATTGTATTAAAAAATTCTAGGGATCTAGCCCTTTTATTAAGGAATAAAAATATCTTCTTTAAAAGGAGTTAAAATCATTTACTTTCAAATTCATGCAGAGTGGCTTAAGAATGCAGACAAGCTCAATTAACATTTAAAAGTGTATTCAGAGGTCTGTGGTCTGATCTGAGCACCCATTGAATTAGACTCATTACAAAACAAAGGAGTCAGTTTAAAAATGCAAATCAAAAGTTTCCTGAAGGTATATCAATCTCAATCTACATACTAAAACAAACTTTAAAAAGGGTTCCTAACTAACTAGGAGGATTTAGGGTAGAATGACTCACCCAGCCTTTAGCGGTAGAAGGCTACATGGTGATTTGAAAAGCAAACATCATGGCACGGCATCATAGCAACAGCATGGCTAAGAAAAGATAAAGATGGCTACAGCCGCATGGAGACTCTACTTAAAAGAGAACTTGCATAAAGAGCAATAACATTTAAATTAGGTCATGTGTTGAATGACCCAGCACTCCAGTTGGCTGGAAGTGCCCAGTGAAATAAGATAAAGGGAGTTTGGGAGAACAGAAGCATGCAGGGAAAAAACCTAGACTTATCTTAGGATGTGAATGGGGTACACAAGATTGCTTTTACATTACAATAATTATTTCCCCACATACTACAAAGAGATGATTAATTGGGACTGTCCCTGCCATCCATTTATTTATTTATTTATTTATTGCAGTTATTTGCCATCAAGTCAACTTTGACTTATGGCGACCCTATGAATGAGAGACCTTCAGGAGCCCCGGTCATTAACTGCCCGGCTCAGGTCTTGCAGACTCAGGGCCGTGGCTTCCTTGATTGAATCAATCCACCTGTAGCGTGCTCTTCCTCTTTTCCTGCTGCCTTCAACTTTATCAAGCATTACAATATTTTCCAACGAGTTGTGTCGTCTCATGATATGTCAGAAGTATTATAGCCTCAGTTTAGTCAGAGAGCTAGAGGACATGTGCTAAAATGACTAATAGCACAGCCTTGAGGCATCCGAAAAGACTAACAGAATGAGCACGTAGCATTTAGAGATTAAAGCACTACACTATTATAGCGCTATTATTCTACTTTTATCACACTGCACTGTTATAGTGCTATTATTCCACTTTCATTGCTATGGCTTCCTCCTGTAGAATTTGGTGTTTGTAGTTTAGTGAGGCCTAAGAGCTCTTTGGCTGAGAGTTCTAATGCCTCTCCCTAAACTGCAAATCCCAAGATTCCTCAGGAGGCAGCCAGAGCAGTTAAAATGGAATAATAGCGCTATAACAGTGTGGTGTGATAATTTCCAGTTTAACTGTTATGGCTGCCTATTGTGGAATTCTAGGGTTTGTTTAGTGAAGCCCAAGAGCTCTCTGGCTGAGAATGCTCCATGCCCCTCCCCAAATGGCAAATCCCAGGATTCAACAGAGGCCACAATCCAATTGTTCATCCCAACTAGAGTAGGCCCATTCAGTTAATGGAAAATTCATAAGTCAACATTTCTTCTTAAATTCTGGTCCTTCAGTTGTAGTTGGGATGAGCAGATGGAATAACTGGGTTTTTTGTTTTTGTTTTTGTTTTTGTGGAGGACTGATTTTAATTTTTCTTTTTTAAAAAAGTTATGTTTGTTATTTCTCCTGGGTGCTATTTTTTTTTTTTTAGTGAAAAGGCAAGGAAAAAATATAATAAAATTAATAAATAAGCTCCAAAGGGGTATAACCCACTACATCCAATGAAAAGAGGGTTATTGAGAATTTCAGGTATAAATATTGTATAGAGGAAGAATTGTAGACAGTGAAACCAGGGGAAATTAAATGCAGAAAGTACCAGCAGTGACAATTGCATTATTAACACAGGCCCTTCACAAAACTGTTGCTGATAACACAAACATCCTGGTACAAAGTAATTAAATTAACACATGTAATGTACTAATTGCCAGATGATGAAGTAGGCCACAATCTACAGAAAGCTATAATGAATTAGTTAGCCTTTAAAGACATTGTAGGACTCTTTGTTGTCTGTGCAATAGCAGATTAACATGGCTATTCCTTTGGAACCATGCTTAGCTTAAATGAACATTTTTAATGGCTGGTGGCTCTTGGTTGTTTGACAATTCCTCCACCTTCTTCAGCAGAGGCTGATGAGAATCAGCTTTGTTGAACAGAAAAAAAATATCTTATATAAGGCTGTACTGGCTACACAGCTCACCTAATTCCTCCAAGGTGACCAGATGCAGTCTCTCTTTCAGGATGGTGCTGTGGAACACCATAGTTTAGGCCAGTTGTTCTCTCCATCTGCAAGTTCATCTGAGGACACAGGGCATGAGGTCTTGCTGCCTGGTGCCCTGCTATGAATACAAGAGCACTTTATGTAAAACCATGAGGTGGTCTTAGGCAGAAATGGTTTGAGGTTTGGAGTTTCAGGTTTGGGAAGATGGCTTCAGTGCAGAGCTTGAGAAGACTGGGTTTTTCCAAAAATGTAAAGTTTCCAGGTTCTGCTTCAGTAGGCCTTATAGGGTTGCCAGATTGAAAACTGAAGATGGCTCCTGTACTTTTAATGGTGATGCAGAAGAGGAAACTTTAGCATGTGTTGCTTGTTGCACAACCAGGTAACAAACAATACCTGCTGAAATTCCATTTTATTGTTGTTAACTGCCACCAAGTTGACTTCAACTGATGGCGACCCTATGAATGAGAGACCTCTAAAAGGGGCATTCACAGTATTTAAAAAATACTTGAATTCCCTCCAAATCTGGCCTGATAATACCACATGACATGTTGACTTTCCCTTAAATCTGGTGTAAAAAGGGTGCATGGCCTATGGCTCTATTGCCAACAAATGAGCTGGAGTCCAGACAGGCATGCCAGCTGGTTGCTGCGGCCGCTGCCGCTACCATCTCCCTTGCAGTCTCAGAAGCTAGGAAGCCAGCCCTCAATATATGACCAAGCTTGGTCACATACTGTGGGACTCCTTCCTGCCTTCTGGGAGTGCCAGGGTGACTGGCAGCTGCAGAAAGGGCCAGCTGGCTAGGATGAGCTCATGTGGACATGCGGGGCCCTGATCCATTTCCTCCTGGCAGAAAACAGGTATTATAATGGTTTATTGCCATTTTTCAACCTTTTATCCTGGAGGAACCCTTGAAATAATTTTCAGGTCTCAGAAACCCTGTATAAACATTATTCTATATACTGCTATTGATTTCACCCCACAATCACAATCTCTTGAGGAACCCCTAGCAACCTCTTGGGGAACCCTAAGGTTCCAGGGAGCCCTCATTGGGAAACACTGGTTTATTGGGCCCTAACCCCTCTTCCACCCCATCTAAGCCCAGTATTTGCCCTGGGAGATGGCGAGGACTGCCTAGGGGCAGAACAGGGCAAAAGCCCTGCATCATCAGGACTTCAGGGCTCTAAGATGGAGGGTGGCAAGATCGGGTATATTTCCCATGTAGACAAGCCCTGGGACACATGTGGCCAAGCACCATCAAGGATGTGGTCAAGATGGCAAAAGTAATAAAAGGAAAACAGGCTAAGAGAGGCTGCAGTAGTTTGTTTTTTCCTGAGCCTTCTAGGAAGGGTGTGATTCTGCCCCCTTCTCTCGTCTCCACACTCCTGCTGAGTTAGCAGAAAATAAATTACCCTTGCCCTTTGAACTGGGGTTGCAGCAACTGAAGTAAGCTGAGGACAAAGGGGAAAAGCGGCAGGAGAAAAGAGAAACCAGAACATTTGAAATGCAGCTGGAAAAGTGGTATGACAGAGGTTTAATTGGGACTGTCTCTGCCAAGCCAGGATAGTTGGAGGTTATGCCTTCCCCAGAGTATAGTCCAAATGAAGAGGATAATCTCTGTGGGATGGAAGCTTCCCTTCTGGGACAAAAGCAGCTCTGTAGAGAGGAGGCTGTTTTCATCAGAACTGTAGCATGGCAGGTGTCAGGAGTTAGATATAGAAATGCCTCTGGCTCCAGATGATGGCTGCCCTCCCCATTCAGTGTAAACTTGTGGCTATTTCTGCTAATGAGGAGCTTCAGCAGAGTGGGTCCCTACCTCAGCAGGAGCTGAAGGACAGGGAGGAGGCACGCCCACCATTTGTGGAATGTCATCATGACAAAGGAACAAGGATGGAGGAGCTAACCTCTGTTCAATAAGAAACACTGATCAATCAAGCACCTGCCATCTCAGAGTTGGAAGTTATAAATCCCACAGGGCTGCTGGGAATTTCCTTGTAATGGTTTGTTCTCCCTAGATTTGTGCACTTCTTGTTTGTGGATTTATTTGGATTCTTTCTCTTTGTGTTGGCTTATGATGTTTATCTCTTTGGCCAAATCCACAGTAAGCAAATAATCCAGGTTGAAACTGGATTATTTGCTGTGGCTCCTTCCTATGGAATCATGGGATTAGTAGTTTGGTGAGGCACCAGCACTCTTTGGCAGAGAAGGCTGAAGACCTTGTAAAACTACAACTCCCAGGATTCCATAGGAAGGAGTCATGGCAAATAATCCCATTTCAAACTGGATTATTTGTGTAGTGTGGATTTGGCCTTAATCTTTCCTTTGGGGTATTTGTTATCATGACTTCTGCATTGTCTGAGACCTTGTTGTTGCACCTTCTTTCAACCTTGGTGAACTCCCTTGGCTCCCTTGAGCTGGCTTGGCTTAACTCACCCTTCGTAGTTTCCTGTCATTTGCTCCCTGTAAGCACAGGATAGGAGGACTACCCACCACTCCCTTGCACACAGTCCTGATCCAGGTCACACCCCCAACCCTCCATTGTAATTTCAATTATTTAAAAACTAGACAGTTAATTGCAATAACACAATTAGTCCTACATCTCATTTGGCCCTCAGAAGCACTTATCTTTGGCTGGATCTTACCCAAGGGAATATGCATATTGCCAAGCAATGATGATCTGAAACGCTGCAGACACATTGCAAACTGACTGCACACCCCAACTGTGCATGTTGGATAGTTAGTGCCATTGTCATTGGGAAAACCAGTGACAGTAATTAACTGTAAGTTTCATCATGCAAAGGATCACCTTGGAGCAACTGTCTTTGTGCAGAAAACAAGGAATAGACACAGTGCAGTTATCTAAGCATCTGTGTCCTGTTAGGCTTAGTGAGCAACTGTGGAATATCATTCTTTGACAGACCATTCTGTCATTGAGATGTTGTTATGGGAACCACAAAATTAGAGTCAAATTGGAGGTGGCGATATTAGGCTGTTTCTCCCCCCCCCCCCAACCTATTGTGTTGATCACCTATATCTGCTGCTATAAAAACCAACAGGTATGAGAAACAAATGAGAAATGGTTTCAGGGACCAGTGTTGAAAGAAGAATGAAACAGAAGAATACAGAAGAAGCTTCAAAGCAAAAATCTTTATGGCACCTTATGTATTTTTGATCTAAGTGATCTTAGAGAAATATTGCAATCCTTTTATTCAGCTCAGTTCAAATATTCTACTTGTGGGGAAATCTGCTCCTTAATCTGCTCATGCAGTCTATGTCCAAATCATATAATTTACTGATTTAGAGGGAGAGATGGGGAGAGAAATAGTGGCGGGGGAGAAACTAAAATCTTGATTCACATGTGGCACAGAATATTTTAATGCTTGGAAGAATTCCAACTGCTCTCAGAGAACTATGCTTGCTATTTAGTATTAGCAAGATGCCTGTGGTGGTGGTGAAAAGAGGGGGGGAAAGTAGGAAAGATTTTATAATAATAATAATAATAATAATAATGAACCACTGCTGCTACTAATGGCAAGCTTCCAGTGAATCTGTCAGCTAATTTTGCCATCCTTGAAAATTGCTACCTGTGAATTTCTTTCATGATCAAGCACATTCTTTCTCAGCACAGACACCCTCCCCCCCCCGCCAAATAATAACTCTCTATGTCAGTGTGTTTATTCCATATAATTCTTTATTGCTACAAGATGCCAACTTCATTATAGAGCAGGAGTGGGACATTGGGGAAGGTCTGGGGGCTATTTTCTACACACATCCAGATCTTCACAGGGCTTAACAACCCCTTCTAACAAAACCAGATGTGTGCCATAGGTTGATTCCTGTTTCCAGAAAATACTTCCTTGGGTCAAAACAGGATGTGGGACCCCATGCCTTGTTTTATAAGAAAATAGCACTCCCTGCAATGTAAAACCTAAGCACCTGCCGTGTCTTATAATCCTAGATCATTTAGAGTATGACTAGACCATATACTTAACTTGTATTTAGAAAAAATGCCCTCATTAAGTGGTGAAAGATACCGGTATCTGTTTGTTCCAGTATGCACTTTTCCTCAGATCTGCAACTTACGAATGGATACAGTGCAAGTTTGAGTTTCCATTTTTAACCCTTGAAAAATGAGGGAACCAGAGGGTGGGGAGAAGCCTGGGGACTTAATCCACACAACACAAATAATGCAGTTTGAAACTGGATTATTTGCATAGCTCCTTCCTATGAAATCCTGAGTTTTGCAGTTTTACAAGGGACATTTTCAGATGCAATTTTCGGCAGCAAATATCCCAAAACAGCTCCGTTGCTGCCTTGTGGCAGGGGAGCGGTTTCGGATGATGCCATCCCTCTGCCGAACCCCTCTGTGTCACTTCCGTGACAGCATGGAGGAAACTGCATCATAGTTCATTCACAAATGCTACCCGTGAGTGAAATATGATGCAGTTTCCTCCATTCTGTCACAGAAGTGACATGGAGGGGTTTGGCAGAGGGATGGCGTCATCTGAAACTGCTCCCCTGCCGCACGGCAGCAACAGAGCTGTTTTGGGATATTTACTGCCAAAAATCACGTCTGAAAATGTCCAAGGTCTTTAGCCTTCTCTGCCAAAGAGTGCTGGTGCCTCACCAAACTACAAATCCCAGAATTTCATAGGAAGGATGTTCTTGGAGCTCAGCTCCCATGCTCCCTAAGAATTTGCTACCCTGCTCGGGCTGAAGGGAGTTGCAGTCCAACTGCATTTGGAGGACCACACATTCTCCACCCTTAGTTAAAAGATGAGGTACTAGGTGATGAGAAATACCTTGGCCTGACAGTATGGAGGAGCACTGCTGATCCAAATAGACACTAGTTTCCTGGATGGACCAGTGGTCTAAATCAGTATGAAGAAGCTTCCTATATTCAGGCATACATTCTGTTCAGTGGTAATGTGCCTGCTTTGTATGCTTACATTCTCAGTTTTAATCTCTGGCTGTCTTGTCAATGCAGCTTCTATACCTACCACTCTTGGCAGGGCTTTATCAGTGGTGGCATCCAATTTGGAAATCCTTTTTTTATGGGAGATCCAGTTATTCTCAGCACTCCTGTCTTCCTGGTGCAAGTTAAAAACATGCATGCTATGCAACTTTGCAGGGAATAAGCAAGTATTTGATTTGTCTTCCATTATTTTCTGTGCTGTTTTTATTGCATCTTAGTTTGTATTATTTTATATTTTTAAAATGTGTGGTTTAAGATATTTGTAATTTGTGATTTTGATGGTGTGTATTTATGTAGATTATTAGCTAGCCTGAGCACCTATGATGGGGGAGGCAAGATATAAAATTAATTCATCATCATCAATATCAATCCCTAGTGAAAAGGAACAGGTAGTTGTGGCCATCGAAAGTGGACAGTGCTGGGTAAATCAATGCCCCGACAAAGTGCAAGACTGCTTCTATTTACTGTGCCTTTGGTGATGAAAAACTGGGCTTGTGGCTCTGCAATCTGATTTGTGGAATAGTTCTTTGAAATCTCATCTGGTAAAAAAAAATACCAAGAAGGCATATCTTATAGAGGTCTGCTCCACACTGGAATTGTCTAGATATTTTGCAAATGAGCATCCTGCAAAAGATAAGAAGGAACAGCTTATTTGGTAGGAAAACCACTTACTAACAAATAAGATCCACAGAACATGATTCACACCTTACACACAATTGCTCCAGAATGATGTATTTATTTATCCAATACATTCACCCATCTTTTCAGCACAAAGCTTCCTCTCCATCCCCTGCCTTTCTTTTGAAGTTGTTGATTAGAGATGCTCAGGATTTTAAATGGCTTGAATGTAATGGGGTTAACAAAGCTGAGTGCTGATACATAATAGCCTTTTAGCTTAAACATGCATAATGAAAGGGGAGAACATGCAATTGAATAACAACAACAACAACAGGAACAACAACAACATCCAATTTCAGCAGGAGTTGAGGAATTCTCATGGAGGGGAATCCGGATCCAAATTACACCCAGGAAAAAGGGAGTGGACAGGGAACAAATATGGAGAACAGTGGGTGGAATGCAGAGTTTTTGATATGGTTAGTTTAGAGTTGCACATAGATTTGACTGTTGTCTCATTGTTAATGTTAAACATCTGCAAATGCAGTGAGAATATTCTAATAACACTCATAATAATGGACTGATCCAGCCTACAAGTATTTGGTGCCATGATTAACAGAATTATAAATGGCAATTTCTTTGGTAACAACTTTTCCTTGCAACATAAAGCCAAGCGCAGGGTTTGGTGGAGGCTTTATTGACTCTCCCAAAGAACTTGGAGAACTGCACTTGCCACCACAAATATTTCTTTGTCTTGAAACACCTCCAAATGCCTTCCAGGGGGCATGGGGAGATTTTCATCGTGCCACCTGGCCATTTTAGGCCCAACCGAGGCACTTTTTCTTTTACATCAGGAAGTAGCTGGGAAGTCACTTCCTGTTTGTTTTTTGTTTTTTTAAAAAAGCCTCTCCTGGGCTCTGCCCTCTTCTGATATGGTCTTGAGAACTGAAGGCTGAGCATTATATTTTGCCCATCCTTGTCCTAATGCAATGCTAGGCATGTAATAGTTTTACTACTGTAAAATGTAGGGGTGACCTTTTTCTAGTGTTTGCCTGCTCCATACTGATGGCCATGAGGTGCTTCTTTAATAGGTCATTGTGGATGGTGGCTTTTAACCCCTGGTCACACCTGCAAGCCCAGCACAGAAGTCTGAGATCAGTCTTCTACAAGTGTATGGGTTTGTTTAGAAAGAAACATTAGAATAGTCACCAGCCTATAATGTACATCACTGTTATGCATCTTAAAGACTAGCACATTCATTAGAGCATAATCAAACTGACATGGCTACATCCATGGGAAAAGTTATGTAGTTCTGTATTTATTACTTTCGTCTTGTAGGTGTGGGACTAAGGCTGATATAGGATGGCTTGACTAAGCAATTAAATGAGCCCATGACCTAGAATCATAGAGTTGGAAGAGACCACAAGGGCTACTAACAACCCACTGTTATTAGGACCACTAACAACCCACTGTCATGAAGGATTATATGATCAAAGCATGCCCGACAGATGGCCATCCAGCCTCTGTTTAAAAACCTCCAAAGAAGGAGACTCCACCACACTCTGCGGCAGTGCATTCCACTGTGAAACAGCTCTTACTCTCTTCTGAATGTTTAGGTGGAATCTCTTTTCCTGTAGTTTGAACCCATTGCTCTGTGTCCTAGTCTCTGGAGCAGCAGAAAACAAGCTTGCCCCATCCTCAGTATAGCATCCCTTCAAATATTTAAACAAGGCTATCATGTCCCCTCTTAACCTTCCCTTCTTCAGCCTAAACATAGCCAGCTCCCTAAGCCTAAGTAGCTTTAAAAAAACACTAAAGACGGATCTCTTTCAGCAGGCCTTTCCTAATTAGATCCTGGCCTCAGGGGATCCTGGCTTCTTTTAGTCCGCTGGCCATTTATTGTATTTTATAGTATTTATTGTTTTTAAATGTGATTTTAGATCTGTTGGTTTTAATTTATAATTGTTTAATTTTTTTATGGGGGAGGGTGGGAGTGGGGGTGTTTGGGGATTTTATCTGTATTGTATTTTAATTTTTGTAAGCCGCCCCGATTGTTTTAACAGAGGGGTGGGGTATAAATAAATATTATTATTATTATTATTATTATTATGCTGCTCCTCATAGGGCACGGCCTCTAGACCTTCCACCATTTTGGTTGTCCTCCTCTGGACACGTTCCAGCTTCTCAATATCCTTCCTGAATTGTGGTGCCCAGAACTGGACACACTATTCAAGGTGAGGTCTGACCAAAGCAGAATAGAGTGGCGCTATCATTTCCCTCAATCTAGATACTATGACTTGTGCTGATCCAGATTAACAACAACCTCCCAGAGATCTTTTTCTATCACTGCTCCCAGACTATGGAATGCTCTGCCGGAAGAGATCTGTCAAGCAACCAGCCTGGAGAATTTCAAAAAAGCCATCAAAACGGATCTCTTCCGGCAGGCCTTCCTTGAATAGAACAGACCATTTTTAATGGATGCTTCTCCCTCTTTTTATGTTTTTATGTTTATGTTCCTATGTTTTTATGTTTTGATATTATAATTTTAAAGTCTTAGGGTAATTATTTTATGTCACTGGTGAATTTGCCAGTTATTTTAAATATATGTACTATTATATGTAATTTTAAGGGGGATAAATTGTTTTAGTTATTACTATTGTTATGGATTTGTTTGCTTTATATCCAATTGTTGTGAGCTGCCTTGATTGCCTAATAGGCCAAAAGCGGGAAACAAAAATAAAGTTTATTATTATTTATTTATTATCCTGACCATAAGTGGCAATTGAGACAAAAGGAGGTCTAGCCAGTGTGGGAGGTCAACACCAAAGAACTAGTCTCATACTCCTGAGGAACCACTCATTGATACAGAGAACACATCTAGCAATAACTGAAAGGCAACAGGCTCAGAAGGACTCATACTTGAAAATGCTCAACTGCTCAGGAAGAAGGCAGGGCCCATGGGGCCTTCAACTGAGACGGATTTGTTGTTTTTATGTACAATCAAGTCAATTTTAACTTATGGTGACCCCCCCTACGTATGAGTGACCTTCATGAAACCCTGATATTAACAGCCCCACTCAGGTCTTGCAAACTCAGAGCTCTGGCTTCTTTTATGGAGTTAATGCACCTGTAATGTGGTCTTCCTCTTTGCTTGTTGCCCTCCACTTTACCAAGCATTGTTGTCTTGTCCAGTGAGTCATGTTGCTTTATTGTATATCCAAAATAGGATAGCCTCAGGTTAGTCATTTTGTGAGAGTTCAGGTTTGATTTCCCCTTGGACTGATTTATCGGTCTTTTGGGTGGTCCAAGGTATCTGTAAACTTCTTAGTTCTTTTGGGAGCCAGTTGGAAGAAATTGTTGGCTTCTGAGATCTGACCAGGGTACTAAATGACCTAACCTTGAGAACCCTTGTTCTCTGGTCTGTATTTCTTCTTGGATTGGAGGCTAGCAGTTCCTTTCTGTTTAGTGATTTGTATTGCCACGAGCTCAAGACTATAGGATACACTGAGTTCACAGCCCTTTTGTGGACTCAGCCTTACAATGAGAGCACAAAGCTGAGATGAGATTTGAACCAGGAATTTTGTGGGCTTTGAGCGTTTTTGTTTGGCTTCTGAGATCTGACCAGGGTACTAAATGACCTAACCTTGAGAACCCTTGTTCTCTGGTCTGTATTTCTTCTTGGATTGGAGGCTAGCAGTTCCTTTCTATTTAGTGATTTGTATTGCCACGAGCTCAAGACTATAGGATACACTGAGTTCACACCCCTTCTGTGGACTCAGCTTTACAATGAGAGCACAAAGCTGAGATGAGATTTGAACCAGGAATTTTGTGGGCTTTGTCTTAACCTTTTAGCCATTATATCATGTTCGTTCTGTCTAGAAGAGTGGCAGAAGGATTATGAGGTCCAAAATGTATTTAGTCAGTAGCCTTGTAGGAGAAAAACTTGTACACATGTTTGCAGACCTATAAAACAACCATTTTATTGGTCTGCAAACATGTGTACAAATGCTTTACACTTGGTTGGCATTGTTTGATTAATTCAAGCCTCCCGTAAACATGTTTTATAATTAAAGTTGCTTTGTCGTTAAAGGGAAGTGGCTGTGGGACTTTGCAGATATGACCAATTTCATCTCTAAAGAATGACAGAGGATAAACAGTGTATTAAGCAATTTGAAAATCATTTGGCAAAAATGCTCCCCAGCACACAATTACAGCATTTGAAATTACACGAATCACTTGTGCTGCTATTTAGGGGGGAGCAGGGAACCCAACCTCACTGAAAGCATTGCACATTCTCCCATAGAAATTATTGACCCATTCTTGTAAAGTTTAATCTAAGGCATGCAATATGTCTCCAGGCTTTTGATAAGAGAGCAATCATTTAAAACCATGCTGTTCCCCAATAAGTAATACTCAGCAAGCAATTTGATCCATTGATGGCTTCTTCCTAATACGTTCCCTGAGGTACCATTTCCCTAAATCTATTAGACGTTTACAATCTTTCTGGATGGGCTGTCTGAGAAAGTCTATCACACTGTATTAACTTGACAAGGTAATGTGCTTCTCCCTTATATTTTCATAGCAAGAACTATGATTTGACCTTGAAATGACTAACAACACTTTATTGTCCCTGATTTTAATGAAGGGTGGTTGGAGAGCTTTGCAGTGATACGGCATGGATTAACTTCAAACATTTCAAACCAGAACATGTTGCAGTATCATTGCTGAGGCACCCAGTCCCACAGACCAGTGCAGGATGTGCTACTTCAAGGTTTGGAAGAGGCCCTGTGTCAGATGTTCTCAGTGGCCTCCCCTTCCTCCTTGCCACAATTGTTACTGTCTATTCACCTGCCTACATGTCACTTCGTAGTAGGAGAGGATGAGGCATATGGAGGTTACCTCTTTCTTTGCAGTATATTCATCCAGCAGGTCAACGATCAACAGCAGCAATGAAGAAGAGCAGCAGAGCAACAAAGCTACAGGGCTTGGCAGTGGGCATCCTGGGAGACCAACCTCTGCAGATGCAGGATAATGTTGGCTCCCAGTGTTAGCACTTAGTTCAGGGACATCCTGCCTCCCCTCCGGCTGCATGATGCTGTATGGTATCTTATACTTGTCTAGGCTTCAGAAATCAAATATCTGTAGATGAAATCATGGAGTTAGTGCCAGAGTAGAGGAAGGACTGCTGTCAGTGCCAACAATGGAAGCTCCCAGAAGCTCATCTCAGGACCACATTCTCAGTTTGAAGAAGCTGCACTGCTTTCCTCAGTCCAAGGACTCAGTCCCAAAACCCCCAGTAGAGCTTCTGCTGAAGCAAGCAAGGATCCCTTTATCCCTAAACAATATTTGAGCTTCCCTGGATGAATTTCCCATCTGAGGCCCACATAGTAACTATCCCCATCTGAGCTCCAAGGGCTTCCTGAAACATGAACTTCACCTTCTGTTGTTCCAACTTAAACTCTCGCTTTGGAGCCTTGCAGTTACACTTTCTTGAACCAAACACTCATTTGATTGACTGCCAAACCATACTGTGGCACCCTGTGTAGGATCTTCACTTGGTGGAAGGGACTGTGGATTTTGTGCCGTTTGATCGCTGCTCCATTAGCATGAAGGATCTCTATGCTACGGTGCTGTGGTAAGAGTTTTGGACTGGGACTTTGGAGATCCCAGTTCAATCTGCACTGAGCCATGGAAGTCTTTGGGTGACTTTGGGTGACTCTCTCTCCCTCTCTCTCTGGCCTGCCTCACAGGGCTCTTGTGCAAATGAAGTGGGAAGAAAGAGAGCCATGTATGCTGTGAGCCCATTAAAGGTGAGATATAAATATAATTGATTATTTAATTTCATAGATTAGATTAGCCTAGATCTGATTTCAGCCAGAACTGTTAGTCACGACAGACACTACAATGGGACAAATGGCCCATGGGGAATGTTTTTCTGAGACGTTTTGGCACAGAGCTCAAAGAAATGAATGGTAACGGCATAAGAGCTTTATAGGCTTGAAGGGACTTTGGCAGCATTGGCTGCTGGCTGACAAAATGGAGGAGGGGCATTTCAAATTCTGACAGATATTTGCAAATACCTTCAGTTTAGTGGGATTTGCCCAAACAAACACAAGATGAAAACAGGGACATATGGCCAAGCAACAAGAGAGTGTGGTCAAGATGGCAAAAACCATTAATAAGCAAGCACACACAAGCTAGGAGAGGCTGCAACAGTTTGCTTTTTCCTGAGCTTACTGGGAAGGTCAAGTGTCTGTCCTTCTTCTTCTCCCTGCTGAGTTAATTGAGTGCAAACTACTTTTGCATATTGAATTTGGTTTGCAGCACTTGAAGCAAGCCAGGATGAAGGGGAAAGAGGAGAGAGAAACTGGGACATTTTAAAAGCAGCTGAAAAAGTTGGATGAAAGAGGATTAATCAGGACTGTCCCTGACAAATCAGGACAGATGGAGGGTAATTCACAGGGGAAGGGGGTGTTGTTTTATATAGTTGGCCTCAGGATCCAAAATACCTTGAGTGAGAGCTGTACTCAGTACAAATGGCAAACCATCTCCTCTCTTCTCTCCTCCCCCCACCATCTCTGTGTGACACACACACACACACACACACACACACACACACACAGAGTTCTATTTGGAAACTGCACTTGTATTACTGTGCTGGCACTCAAGCATTTTCCATAGGCCTCCAAATTAATTTTGTTTTGAAGCACAAGACAAGATCATTTTTACAAGCTCAATATCTGTCCTGAAGCACCTAAAACTGATGTTTTCAGAGAAGGACCAGATAAGGCAAAAAACAAAACAGTCCGAATTCTAATCAGTCAGTTATATTGTGGTATTTTGCAGAGGGGGAAATCCTGCATCTTGTCTCTTGATGTATGATGTATTATGTATCACGGTTATAATGTTGTAGAATCTTTGCTCTGACTCCTGTGGTGATCAGTTTCTACATTGAATCATAAGCTGCTTTAACTTTTCTCTCAGCAGCCACAATGGCAAATGTTACTAGATGCAAAATTCTCCTTCAAGATTCCACCCTTGTTTCTTTAGCAGTATCTTCTGGAAATGTCATTTCATATTATTCCAGTGTTGTGTGTAAAGATCTCAAATATGTAAGGAAGAGCTGTAAACTTTCTTTTGCATTATTCCATGAATGTATATCTTATAGTAATATTCCAGGTGTAAAAGTTATTTGTATATTAGTATTTGCTTTTTCAAACCCTTCAGTACAAATGCATTAACTATACTTAACAATGCAGAAAAGGAATGAGTTTGAATGTGCATAAAAAGTGAGGCTGTAAAGTTCCTTTTCTGTAACAATTCTTCCCCAGGCAGGTGCTTGTATGCAAACCTGCCTGGTCTCTGTCTGCCCAATATTATTCCCCTTCTCTTCAATGCTGAACTCTACCTGTCTAAAAGGAAAATGTGTTAACACCTGCAACAAACTACACATATGGACATCATGCATTAGCAGTGGGGGATGTTGTCATCTGGAGTACTGTATATTTTAAAATAAACCAATGCAATTCACAGTTCTGTTACCTGCCCTTATACCCCTCCGATATTAATTGGCAATAATCCATAGATTTGGCAGTAAACAACAGTTCAAGTGGGTTCAATTGGCCAGGACCTCCACAGAAGGGTTCATGTAAAGGTCACCAGAGACCTAAATGAAGTTGTCTCAGAAA
This sequence comes from Gambelia wislizenii, assembly GCA_030847615.1. Lineage (NCBI taxonomy): Eukaryota > Metazoa > Chordata > Lepidosauria > Squamata > Crotaphytidae > Gambelia > Gambelia wislizenii. The sequence continues at coordinate 7,187,911 of JAUMIR010000012.1, forward strand.
ATTTCCAAATCTCAGACATGCCCAGGACTCCTTCGACATGTTAGGGAGGAATGTGGCAATCCACCCTGGATGCACCTGGCCATGAGTCATACTCCAGCACAAACAAGAAATTGGAACACCCATTACTCTGCAAAGGTCTTCCTTCACACCTTGCCTATCCTACAATAGAAGGTTGCCTCAAACCCACCAGTCTTAATGCTCCAACCTTTGATAGCAATTAACGAAGCCAGAGCTTCCATTGTCTAAGCTCTGGGAAACTCACTCAAACATTGTCTTCCACTCAAAATACCCCTTAAGGGTACAATACCAAATATAAATATTACTCCAAAATGCAGCCAAAGTGTGTACAATATTCCAGATACCATAATTCTGTTGGTTTTCTGTGTCACCCAGCGCACATAGCCATGCTTCTTTACTACATGAACCTCTGTTCTCTGGATAGGTAAAGTATAGCCCATCATTCCCCAAATCTATTCCTCTATCCCAATACTTCCTCCTAACTCTTTGCTAGCCTTGTGTGATTGCTTGAAGTGTGAGGGCATGTGTGAATGCTTCTGTGGTTATTTTCCAATAAAAACCATGGTATTTTACTTTTTGGCCTGGAGTCTCTTCAGTTAGCACTGGTATACACAAGTGTAAAGAACCCCTAGTTAGCCAGCCTCTCCCAGTCTAATTTGAGCTAATTAAAATTCCCCATATTAATGTCTTAATTTGAGTGACACAAGTGGGTTCCCGTGGATCCCACACAATTCAGGTAACAGTTCTGAGGTGAATATTTGCATCAGAAGAATCCAGTTATCCTTCAAGACATGTGCATGTCTCTCAGTTCTGCAATGGAGTTCTCAGCTCAAAAGTTGTGCAAAAAAATGTGTATATTAGGAAATGTTAGATACAAATTAATAGATAATGGAAAGTTCAGTACCAAACTGAATGTATTTTGGAAAGTGAGATATTAAAATGTGTATCTTGGGGAAGGCTACATGTGAAAATTAATACAGATTTTCATGCATTTTTTTAAAAAAAAACACCACAGAATTGTGAGCAAATTGGGTGAAATTGCCCTACAACTGAAGGTATGAAAAGGTGATAAAGGGCTAGAAATAAAATATAGATTTATCTTTCCTTAACATGGTACCCTAGTTGATAAGCAGCATGTGGATTGGCAAATAGCACTAGCTTTCTGTCTACCTGGACATGCTGTTATCTAAAGGTATATGTTGGTTATGGGTAGGACATCACCAAGTTGCATAGAAATATTTGTATATTTATGCTAGAGCTGTGCAGAATATTCTCAAGTTTTAATTTTCAGATCAAAAAAGGACATATTTTCCAAAAAAAACCCTACATTCAGACATTCAGTTCACCCCCCTCTTCCTTTTCAGTGCCATATAGAGGTATATAGTGAATGGGATGACATTTAGCAAAATTGGACATGTGGTAATGTTCCTGTATGCAATTCAGGAAAATGACAAGTGAAGGCTTCCATTAATTGCAAGGATGGTCTCACCCAACTAAAGATCACACAATGAATGATTTCATGCCCCTGTATAGCTAATCAGATTTTATTGTCTGATGATGTCACTGTGGCAATTTAAGCCAACTGAGATATAACAGAGGGTAGTGTAAAGTAACAGCTGGACATTTTTGTACACACATCTCTCTCACACACACACAGACACACACACTACATACACAGATGTTCAAGATGGGCCAATTGAAGATTGAGGTACAATATGTAAAAGTGTAGCTTCCTGTTACTTGAGATGAATCAAAAACTGTAAAAATGCCAAAGGTCTTGAAGCTATTTGCTTGGGCTGAAGAAATGACACCACAAAAATACAGGGGAATTTTTTAAAAAAAGAAAAAGAAAGAGAAGAAAATCAATTTGTAAAAAAATTAATTATGAGTGAACAGGACAAATCCCTGAGCATATGGTTTTGAATTTTGCCAGCATTCAGGTGCAATTTACTTTTTATTGATATCTGCTTGTAAGATGTTCAAGGCATTCTGTACATTTCTTTCCTTCAGAGAAATGAATTATGGACCTTTTGAAATTTGAAAATAAAATATGCATGTTTGTGTCACTGATCTTAAAAAGATGGAAAGGAAGAAATGATACAGCTGCCATTGCCAATTGCCTGAGCTAAAGAAAAGACTGGACAATGCCTTTTCATTTGTGTAAGATCTGCTTATATGAAGCCCATTTCATCTAGAGAATTTATCATAAGGTTTATATTCAAATTTCTTCTTTCGCATACTTTCTTGAATCCCTTTGAACAAATGTATATCTAGGCACACACATAGTCAAAATTTTGCATGTATGTATGTGTGTGTATAAAATAAAAGCAGAGAGAAATATATACGGAGCCACTTTGCTATAGGCATTTGGAATGAATACATCTTCCTTTGTTTATTTTAGAATTCCCCAGATTCAAGGAAATCTGCTTCAGTGCCTGGAACCTGCTCTGTTGGATAACTCCAAGGACAAACTGCAGATATATAAATGGCACATTAGAAAACCACAGTGATAAATAATTATTCCCAAAGGAGCTTCTCAAAAGTATAAATTCTGTTTTCAGCTGTAATATTTGATAGGGGTGGGAGAGAAGCAGGGATGAAGGAATGTCATAAATGGGCCATTTTATTTTTAAACCTTCTGCCTATAGATTTTTCTATTATCATAAAGGGGATAAAATGATATTCTGCTCCTTCCAAATAATATGCACACTGAATGGTATTAAGATGCCAACATATTGAAAATGAGATCTAGCACTGATTCTCAATGTTCTCTTTTGTACTTATGCCTTTCCTGGGCTGTATGAAATGAATTCCAAAGGGGCAGCTTTTTACGGGTCAGTTTTCTAGGGAGGAAATGGAAACAGTGCTTTTCTAATATCTGTCGACTGCTAAGCATGAAGTAGTAAGGTTGAGGTTTGGACAGGAGAAGGCTGATGGAATCAATTGGACTGATGGGAAATTACCTTAATGGCCTGGCAAGTATCTCTTTGGTTAGGGAAATTATGGGTAAATGCCTCACAATGACTAGGAAATAGCTAGTCTATAGTGAAAAATGGAAGTCCTCTGAGGGAAAGGATATGCACTTCTTTCTCCCTAACCTGTCCCTGGTGAGATGGGACAGATATTTCTATTATTATTATTATTATTATTATTATTATTATTTTATATTGTTACATTAAACTTTGAAGAACTTAATATAGCATTATCTTTCAGAAGTTCATACAAACAATGTAACCTTTTACAGGATTATAAAATATAAATGGAAATATTAATTGTTAGCTTATTACATAAAGATTCTGCATAGTAATATACGTTTTCTTAATTTCTCTAATGTCTTATATCTATCTTCTTCTTTTTATATATTATTTTAAAATCCTTTAACCTTTATTCCATTTTCCCTTTCCCATGCCCCCCTGTTCTTCCCAACTTTATTCAAACTTATGTTAATTGAATGCCTTTTACTTAAATTGGTCTGAATTCTGCTAATCTAAGCTTGTCCTAAATGTCAACTTGGGTCTACCTGTTTCTAAATTTAAATTGTTCTACAGAACTTTCCATAGGTCCTGGGACAGATATTTCTGTGAGTGGAGAGAATGGAAGGTCTGAGAAAGACTGAAGGAGGTCCAGACAGAAACTCTGTAAAAGCACCCTTGGGTACTGAGTGTCTCCCTGAAAACCTGATGTAGCATCATTTAGCCATCTGTTAGGAGTGTATGTAATGTCATCTAAGCCCAACCTGTCTATTTTTAAATGAACACATTTTTTTAAAAAAAAAACAGCAATAAATGACTCTGCCCTAAATATCTTGAAGCATTGGACCCCATCTGATCATAGAAATAAGCAGGATCAGGCCTGGTTAGTACTTGGATGGGGGACCACCAAGGAATACCAGATGCTGTAGGCTATATTTCAGAGGAAGGCCATGGCAGACCACCTCTGAGTATTCCTTGCCTTAAAAAACCCTAGGAAATTCATAAGATCACTATAAGTTGACAGGAGACCTAAAGGCACACACATATACCCAATAAGTTTCTCCAGTGATCTCCTTCTAAAGGGAAGCAAACCTGAGCAAGCAGCACACCTCTGAATGTCTCACCACTCACAGAAACATGGTGAGCATAACAAGACATTTTGGGTTAGCAGAGATTATTAGGAGGGAGATAACTATGACACTATCGCTTACATTGGTCTGTCTTGGCAAAGTTCCTGCTACTATAGCTATAGCTGGTCCACAATATGGCTGCTGGAGACAAGCTGCTTGGATCCAGAGCTTGGAATGTTACTTTTTTGGATGACAACTTACACAATCCCCAGCTTGGCCATGCTGAATGGGGAATTCTGGGATTTATAGTCCAAAGAAGTAACCTCTCCAAAGTTCTGCATGCAAGAATACAGCTACAGTCCTCATTAATCATGCTGGGTGGGGGATCTTGGGAGTATCCAAAAATTAACATTTCCAAAGCTCTGTGTGTGAGAGTACAGTTCACTCCCCACTAACCATGCTGGCTGGGGATCCTGGGAGTATCCAAAAATTAACTTTTCCAAAACTCTGCACATGAGAGCATAGCCCCGACCCTCACCCTGGCTAGAACCAGGCACAGCTTCATTGAGCCTTGGTCCCAGTGGCTGGTGGAAGATCCTCCCTCTGTTCTAACTGCCACTGCTGTAGCACCTGAGGGAGAGAACAGCAGCCAGGCATGGCTCCATCATGTCTTGGTCCAAGCAGTTGGTAAGAGGCCCTTCCTCCACACCAGCCACCACTGCTGTGGCCTCTGAGTCTCATGTACTTGCATTCACAGATGCAGTGACCAGCAGTTTCAGAGTGATCAGAAAACTTTATTGGCAGAAATCCAAGAAGCATCGCACACAAGGTTGTTGCTGAGAATTAAAATTTAAAGACTACACACTATATTAAACACATATTACAGTCTACAAAATCTGGTGGACAATACCATTGGCTAACCATCATCCCCTGACATGATATTCCCTTACCTTGGCCAGCCTCTTTTCCCCAGGCTGACTTGCAGCTGCACTCTTATCTTTTCTTAAACCACCCAAAACCGTTATCACCCCCCCCCCACATACACACACAGTTGGCAAAGAACACTCATTAGAAAGTACCAAAAAACAAAACACAATGAGCATCAAGGTTATAGAAAAGTAACTGAAAATGCTAGGATTAGGCACCATCAGGGACCAATCCTGACACAGATGGAGAGAAGAGCAGCCATCATGCCTTGGCCCCAGTGATGGGTGAGAGGCTGTCATAGAATCATAGAGTTGGAAGAGACCACAAGGGCCATCCAGTCCAACCCTCTGCCATGCAGGAATACATAGTCCTTCTGTTCCAGATGCCACTGCTGTGGCCCCTCAGAGACAGAAGAGCAGCCAGCATCTGCTGGACTTAGGACTTTATCAAACACTCAAAATACAGTGTCATAACAATGCCACATAACCACGAAAGAGTGCACAGATCAGATGACGTAGCCCTTTCACAGTTAAAAACAGCCCCAAACCCATACCTTTTAACTGATGGCTTAAGCCGTCAATAGATCCCCCTGCTGCTTTTGTATCAGCATTGCCAGTGTGTGAAACCTCAGGCCATTTAACTCTCGCACTTACCCTGACAATGGCCAGTTTGACATGGACACTTCTGGGTGAGATCAGGACATCCAGGTAAGTTTCACTCTTTTTATGGCCCTCCCTGGGTTACTTGGGTCTTTTAAAGCCCATGTGTGCTTTTTAAAATTTGTAATGCTTTATTTTTGTTTTGAATTTTGAATTTCCCACATGACGAAGTCTCGCAGGATTTTGAGCGAGGAAGTGAATGGGGCTCCATTCACTTCCTCTTTATTGCTGGACCTGCCTTTGCCGGGAAAGGAGGTGTGTGTGAGAGCGTTCTTTTGCCAGCATAAAAATGGTGTTTTTAATGCCAGCAAAAGAATGTTTAAAGCGCAGAATCTAATAATCCCCTCCCCTCCTTAATCCCCTCCCCCTGTCCAAAAGCAGCTCTAAAGTACCAGCAAGTTAAACAAGAGCTGGGAAAGCAGCCAAGCTCCAGTGATAATTAATTAGGAAGAGCAAGCAAAGTTCTGTTCCTAGGCACGGCACAGCAATACAGGCAAAAGGCACACAAAGAAGAGTCCGAAATACAGTCCCAAGGCCAAGGCTTACAGAAGGCAGCGTAGTCCAGGAGTCGGTCTGTAGGTCAGGAACAGTCCAAGGTCAAGGCACACGGCAAGGCAGCAAGGATTCAGGAAGCTTTCTCTACAGTGATCAGTTGATCTCTGACAACGCCTCCATCTGAAGATGCCAGCCACAGATGCAGGTGAAATGTCAGAAAGAAACTATTCCAGAACATGGCCTCACAGCCCGGAAAAAACCCAAGGAAAACCTCCATTGCCTCTCCCAGACTATATAAAGCAATTAAGGCTTTGCCAGGTGTTTCTTAATGAGCAAGCTCCTCTCATAAATTCTCGGAGATTTCCTTTGAGCCTGCTTTTGCACTCAATGTTGTGTAAATGATGGTGGAGGTTAAGTCTCACTCCTCTTCTTTGTCCTTATCCGAGCAGGCAGGACTCTCTGCTTGGGACTGATACCAACCCACTCGGACCAGGCTCTTCTTCTGTTTGAGCCTCCAGGTTGGCAGGGTTCCCTGCTGGCACAGGTGTAGATAAACATGTGCCAGGGTCCATACATCCTTTCCCTGCCATGTCCTCCTCTGACTCTACAGCCTCATCCGGCTTCGGGGCATGACTTCCCCACTGCCACTGCCACTCCCTTTTTTCTTATGTGTCATGTCTTATTTAGATTGTAAGCCTAAGGGCATGGAACTGTCAAATTAGCAATTGCAAATTTTTGCTAAAAGGCTGAGTATAAATGTTGTAAACAAAGAAACAAACAAAACCTGTAAATATTCTCTGCAAAGAGTAGCCACCAGCCATCAGCAGTCATTACTGAAACAATGAAGAAATACAAAAGCCTAGAAAGATTATCATTGTTTCCCTGGGCTTCCTTGAGCAGTAGCTTCTTTGTGTTTGTCCCATTCACCTTGATTCACCTTTTATAGGCAGTGTGGATATTGACTTCCTAGTATAACAAGCCTTGAATTATAAGAATCAGTCACATCTTAAATACTGCATAACTTTCAGGGTCCTGATGATCTGCAAGCACTGAGAGAAGTTGGGGAGTGTTTGGTTATAAAGCTTTTATTACAGGGAGAATATATATAATTGGTAAATCCAATTAGGAGTTGCATATTAACCACAGAAACAGGAAGAAGGCAGAATGTGCTACACAGGCGGCTGACCTTGAATTCAAACTTTTTTCTTTTGTTACTCTAATGGTACACGCGGTCCTCATTGAACCTTTGCTAATGGCACAATAGTCCAGAGGTGCTATTACTGGGCTTTAAAATGCAGAATATTTTTTAATGGTGTCACGGTTGCTTTTGAGAGTGAACTAAAACAGCAAAGACTGTTGCCCCTCTGTACCTTCCATGGCTGTGTAGAAGAGAGAGACATCAGGTGACAGCTGCATTTGTCAAAAGTTTCTCTCCTATGCAACTATGAAAGGTATCCAAGGCTTATTGTCTTCCTGCTCTCTGGCCATTTTTATGGTTTTTGCAAGCCATTACACCAGGCAAAATGTAAACTCCTAAAGAATGAGCCTGGTACAGAACACAGATGGTTCTCACAGATTATACACTGGCTTCAAGACCATCTGGATGGCCTTCAGCTTCCTTCCTTTCTTTTATGTAAAACGGTGTGTCTCTGGAGTTGAGGGGGCAGGAACTCAAGCACAGCCACACATGACTGGCCTAGATGGGGTGAAATGTGGGGCTGCTGAACAGGGCCGGTTTAAGGCACCAGTGGCGTCAGCATCCACAGGAGGCCCCATCATTGTGGGGGCCCCTGTAGTAACCCTCCTCCTACAAAAACATTATTAGTAATAATCTGAATATCCTGTACTGTGAATAGCTTAGGTTGAGTTAGATTACATTGACCTGAGATAAACATATGGGCCCCCCAAAATAAAGCATTGCACCGCCCCAATTCCTTAAAGTGGTCTTGCTGCTGAATGGGCATTTTGATGTTCTGAGCCCCCCCCCCTGGGTTGGTATTTAAGCCAGAATTTGTAAACATATCTTTGGTTTATAACTGGCCATGCTGGCTAGGGATGCTGGGAGTGGTTGTCCAAAAAAGAATGTTTCCCATCTCTGACAACTACAGAAGCTATGTTGCTTATCACACTAGTCAGTTATTTTGTCCTGTTCAAAAACCACTTCACCTGGATTTGCAATGATAGCTGAATGTGGGCCCAGTAACATAGCAAGGGAACAATCATGGGGAAAGCCCTTTCTTATCTCCTCAGCAGACTGTGACAGTGGTGAGAAGCTTTCCTCTGAGGATCTTAAAACCTGGACAGAGTCATATAAGGAGACAAGGTCTGTCAGATAGCTTGGATCTATTGTTTTTGTGTGCCTTCCAGTCATTTCCAACTTATGGAAACCCTAAGGAAAACCTATCCCAGGGTTTTCTTGTCAAGATTTATTCAGAGGAGGTTTGCTATTGCCTTCCTCCGCAGCTGAGAGAATGTGAGTTGCCCAAGGTTACCCAGTGGATTTCATGGCTGAGTGGGAAGTCTATTTGTGGTTGTTATGTAAGTCTTCAAACTGACTCTGACTTATGATGACCCTAATCTAGCATTTACTTGGCAAGATGTATTCAGAGGAGGTTGGTCATTGCCTTCTTTTCTGGTGGAGAGTGTGACTTGCCCAAGGTCACCCAGCGGGTTTCCCTAGCTGAGCAGGGATTCAAACCCTGGTCTCCCAGAGTCCTAGTTGAGCACACACAAACCACTGCATGGAACTGGTTTGTTTATACTGCACCCTAATAGAAGTCACCTTGCAATTACCATGATACAATATGTGATGACGAGGAGACTCCATTTCCTTTTATCTGCCAGCTCAGCAATCAGAAAACACCTTTTAGGATTGACATTATCACAGATGCCACAGGTCACAAGAGAAAAATGACTAATCAAGACTTAGAGAGTGGCGATCTTCCAGAAACCTCCAAGATAAGGTAATAAGAACAAAGAGACCCTGGGATGGGGGACATCTCATCTCAGGGAGAGAGATGAACAAAGAGAACAGTGGGACCCTGGAGGGAGGTTGTTTGAGACTGGTCTGAAAACAGACATGTGGCTCACAGCCAGCCCTCAACTCAACAGACTGAACTTCATGTCAGTGAGTGAGTAGATCAGGGACTGTATTAGTTAGATTGCATTAGGGAATTATGTTATGTTCTCACTTGGCTGGATGCTAGCTGAATGCTTAACTGATTATTTTCCTTGGTTTTTTTCCGAGCTGTGAGGCTGTGTTCTGGAATGGTTTCTTTCTGATGTTTCGCCTGCATCTGTGGCTGGCATCTTCAGAGAATAGTTGGGTAGGAGTGTGTGTGGAGTTTATATATTGTGAACCCCTGTTGGGGAGTATATGTAAGTTTGTGTAATTGAATGGTTAGTTTCTGGGTATAGAAATGCAAGGATGATTAGTGTCTGTTTGGCTAATGGTTGGTTGATGGGCCATTATCTGCTGGAAATCCCCTTGTCCCTGGGTGGAATTCCTTTGTAAGTGTTGAGTTTTGGGTCTATTGTTTCTCAAAACTGGAAGCCAGATGCAGATGAAACATCAGAAAGAAACCATTCCAGAACACGGCCTCACAGCCCGGAAAAAAACCAAGGAAAATCTATGGATGCCGGCCATGAAAGCCTTCAGCTTCACACTTAGTTGATGCTTAACTATATCTGTAACTTCTAAGAATGTACCTGGGAAGGAAACTTCCCATGAGAGAAATATCCTCTGGTGACAACTTTGCATAGAATAAAGTCTTTCCCTATCTTTCTATCAGTGAATGCTTCATGTGCCCATTTGCTTGGTTGGTTCCTCCCTCTAGGCTCAGAAGCGGGAGAGGGGTGACTTCCCTGCAGAGTTAGCGACACAACTATCCAAACCTCACAGTCTCCTTTTGGGCTGTATGTAAAGGGTTCAAAAGATCAAAGGGCGCTGGCAGCTAGAATAAAAAGGGCAGCTTAGGGGTTCTCAGGAGCCAGAAGAACCCCCAAGCTGTATCACACCATAATTACCAGGCTGTGGTTGAGAAAAGCTTGGTTCTGAATTCCAAGCTTAATGAATATTTTTTTCTTTCAGGGGAGAGGGAAGGGAAGGCAATTTGGTCAGAATAAGATGGCAATATACTCCATCTTTCCCCTGTCTTAGAGCCCTGCAATCCTGACCACACCAGACATTTGCCCCATTTTGCTGCTGAACTGTCCTCATGACCCTGGGGCAAAGATGGGGCTAAGGCAGGTTAGCGCCCAATATAATGTTGTAAAATAATACCTGGAACAATCTGGTCTCACCAGAAAAAAAAACGGATCAGGCCCTGCATGTCCGCAGGAACCCATCCTGACAGGCCACTCCATTGCTGAAGCTGCTTGTCTGCTTTGCACTTCCAAAGCAGGAAGGAATCACATGCCGGGCGCCTTGGTCACAGGTAATGGACTGGCTTCCTCACTTCCCTGAGAGCAAGGGAGATGGTGGTAGCTGCAACAATGGACTGACATACCTGTCTGAAGTCCAGCCCTTTTGGTGCCAGTGACAGGGGAGGAATGGGCCTGATCTGAGGAGTTGGCATATCTTGGCTCGTGCAAATGAGTCTTAAGTATCTCCGCATGGATTCCTTCCTGGAGATCTTTACAAGGCAAAAACATTCATCCCCACAGAGGGATATGGGCCTTTTTTTTTAATGCCCTCAATTCTGCAGTCCATTTGTGAGAAACCATTGTTTTAGAACTCAAGGAGGTGCAAGGTGGGCGTCTCAAAGGCTAGAATTTCAGCAACAGCTCAGGAACAATGGCCAGTTTTCTACAACACCTGCTGTGCTCTAACTACCTCATGCATGCATACTTTGCTGCTATTTCTTAAAACTTATTAATACAAGAAGCAATGGATAATTATTTTTCTGTAGAGTATTTAATCATAGCTGTAAGTCACAAAATAATTACAACGGGGCGGAATAAAATGATTTGTTTTATTTCATCTGTGGTAATTATTTGACTGTCTTTTAAATGTGAAAAAGAAAGATTCCAGTTTACATTGCATACAACAATGCAAAATGGTAACAAACCATGAGAGAGAAATAGACAGCCATGTACTTAGGGGAGGGAGAAACTTAGCCACTGCACTCTGAATGTTTGTAGGGTTTTCCCCCCACTGTTGCATATCACTTGGTGGAACTGTTTTAATCATTTTTTTCTGATTACGCCTTTTTATCTGGATGATTGGTTGCATGGAAAAACTTTCCAAATACATCTTGTTGTATTGTACACCAGCATACCCTCCAACTGTCCAATTTGGCAGGGACCATCCTGGTTAATTCTTTGATGTCCTGCTTTCTCAGCTGCCTTTAAAATGCCCTAGTTTCTCTCATCTCCTCCCACTTTGCCCCCTAAATGCCCTCTGGGGATGTGTATGGTGTATGTTCACCACATTTTTGGTCCACCTGAGCCATTTTAAGCCCAGAAGAAACCTTTTTAAAAACAGGAAATAAACAGGAAATGACTCCATTTGCTTCCTGTTAAAAAGGGCCTCCCTTGGGACTAAAATGGCCTGGGGGACCTAAAGTGTGATCAAAATGGTCCCCACACACTCTAGAGGGCATTTGGGAGGCATTTTTTTTTTTTTAAGATGGGGAATGTTGTGGAGGTGCATCTCTTCAGTTCTCCTGAGGGCTTAATGTGGTCCCCTAGCCTCTCACAGCTTCCCACCTATTCACTAGAGCAAAAGCAGTACAACTCTGGATACTTTATGATGGCATCAAGTGCCCCCTGTGGGAAAAAAAAGCAGTATTCAAAGAGATAAGGAGCTAGGTAGGGTGCTTGATTTTGAGCACACAGCAGCCAGGAGAACCCATCCTGAAAAGCAGCAAGGTGGCAGCTGAATTATAGAGCGCCAGTTCAAAGAAGGGGCAAGTTGATATACGTGAGGATGCAGCCAAGGAGAACAGTAGTGACAAATAAATTATTTGGGCTGCTGCTAGAGTAGAAGAGACACCTTGCTGTGCCAAATGAGCAAGGAACAAAAATGGATAGAAAACATTAAAAATAAAAAAGCTGAAACCTCAGAACTTGTAAAGACAATCATTAGCACATCGCTTCCTTTCCTGTCATCCCTTGCCCTTACTTCTTGTCCAGTCACATGATCTGATCCAGTGGTTTTTGGATTTATTTTTTTCTTTATAGCTTCCCCCCAGCCCACCCTTTGCCACCTGGAGTTATGAGATTTCAACCTGATGCCTAAGCTTGAGCTGTCAGTAAATATGGAGAATGCTTTGGAAAGCAAGTTGATGCATACAGGAAAAATTAGCAAACCAAAGGACTATATAAGTAGTGCTTTATACACGATAAAGCTCTCTCCCAAAATCAGCCTTAAAGCACATTTCCAGTGGATTTGAATCTGTCTCTAAATCAATGTTAATTAATACATTTTCTCAGACTCTTGGATGAACATAATAATACTTTCCCGTTAAATCAGGCAGCCTATATTGTAATTGCTCTAACTACCTTCTATGTGTGTTTTGAAACTTATTCTCTTATTTTATGATCTGTTTATTTTACAAGAGTGGGCAAACTGTAGACAATAATAGTCATAATAGGGCTGGGGCACTTGGTTTTTATCTTCCCTCAGTAAAATGCGATTGTTCGAGTCCTTGTGGTAATTGTTTTGACTGTTATCTCTTTATCACCTTGAGGTGAACATGATATCAACCAATTCAGTGGAATGCAGTCAGGTAGTAATGAAATCAATGCCTTCTTTCTTGCAAAGCGTCCGTTACCTAAATTAATTGAAGCATCTCAAATGGATTCAGAACACCTTTTCCAAAATATGTTGTCTTTTATGTACCTTGGATTATGTTCCTTTTTTTAAAAAATGGTAGGAATTTATGCTCTGAAAGAAGGAAACCTAACCTGTACTTTTTCTTTCTGAATGGCAATACAGGCAGGCTACTTTACCAGAAAGTGTGTAATAACTCAAACCATAGAGTCCAAGAAACAAGATGCAGAGGAGTTAAATATAGAAAGGCATCTGACTCTAGATGATGGCTCCCTTGCTCAATGAATCTGAACAGCCAGAGTTGAGGGACACTGAGGAGACACTCCCATCATTTGTGGAACTTCATCATGACAAGGAACACTAGTGGAGGAGCCAATCCCTCTTAAATAAGAAACACTGAGCAATGAAACACCTGGCATCTCAAGGTTAGGCAGCTATAAATCCCACAGCATAAGCTCAGAATTTTTGTTGTTTGCAACTGTTTCTTCTCCTAAGCTTTTGTGTGCATTCTGCTTGTGGATTTATTTGGATTCTTGTCCTCTGGGCTGTCTTATGGTGTACGTATCTTGAGCTTTCCTTTGTGGCTTTTGTTATCATGACTGCTGGGTTCTGCAATGGTTAAATCATCCTGAGTTCTTTAAGTAATCTGAAGGTGCAAGTTGAAGTTGACTTAACAGCAAATAACAACAGCATACTGACTGAGAGCAGCTGGCTAAGGTTTCATATAGGAGTTTTTCACAGCCTTATCAAGAGTTACCAGAGATCCTCCTGAACTGAGCCAAGTATAACTGAGCCAAGGGCTGAGGCTTTGTACAATTGCTAAAGACCTTCTCCAAATCCCACAGCAACATTTGCAGATAGGATCTTAATGTGCCTTGTCTATGACACAGGTGAATCAGGAGTTGGTGTGACCATGAGCTTTCTCCTTATTAACTCAACAGTTTCAATGGGAGATTCATATACACATTTAAATCTCTACTATGGATGTAAATATGGGCTTAAAAGTAGTTGACTTTGGGCTGGGCTGTGTCTTGGAAATATCAGGAAACTATTTCAGAGACCAATGTAGATGTAAAACGAAGACCTACAGTCAAAGGATTTAAATATTGTGGCAGAAGAAATGGGACATGAAGGTTTTAACTGACATATAGGCTTTGTCCAAGGGCTTTATCTCCCCTCCCTACAAATGATATCAGCTGTTCTTCAACACATTCAGGTCATCTGTGTCTGGGGCATCTTCTGAACCATGAAAAGCTAATGGTGTGGTCCTGTTGTTTGATGTCAAGTCTTTGAAAGTGACAGAGCTTCCTCACTCACTCACTCCATTCTATCTAAATTTGTCTGGAGTAGAATCTTCCACCGTCAGCCGCTAAGGATATTTTCAAACGTCAAACATTTCAAAACGGTAGAACCTGTTCTCTTGATCCTTTGAGTTACTTCCTCTTACTCTTTACTCCTTAAATCACAGCAGGACAAGATGGCCAGGTCATTGAAAATTTACCCTTAAAAAGTGAAATGGGGTGGGCTTGTATTAACACTGGGATAATACACGAGATGTGATAATGGAAAGACTTCACTTATCGTGTCCTGGGAAGCTGACAGACTCTATCCAGGTCTACCCATCTGACTTTAGCATTATATTAAACACAGCTTAGTCAAAAGCTCTACAAGTCTAGGTCTTAAACCCATAAAAGACATGGAGCAGAAGGTTCAATCATACCTCTTTGCCCTCACTTACCACTGTGCCTTATTTGTGTAGCTGCTTTTATTTTTTACCATGTTCAACTGTAAGCTGGGACTCATATAAATCCTGAATATCTTTAAATCAAAATATCATACTACTCTTTCCCCCAGGATTGCAGCTTATTTTTTCTCTTTATAAAACAGAAAGAGGCCCCAAATATGCCAATAATCTAGTTAATGGATACCATATTGGTGTCTTTTAAACCCAACAGAATTCTGTTTGGAGTCTTAGATTTCTTCTTCTGGGTTGTTTCCAACAGATGCACAGAAGAGCGTTCCAAAAAGAATGGTGAGGTCATAGTTTTAACGCTTCTCACAGGATTTCAAGTGATGTAATGGGATATCTTTTTTGCCATTCTTTTCCATTTCTCTATTAGTGGTGTAGAACATTGTAAAAGCATACCAGCTGGCCTTTGACCCCTGGGAGCATCCCTTTGTTGAGGAAGCATCTTGCACCTTCAGATTACTTAAAGCACTCAGGATGATTTAGAGATTCAGAGAACAATCCTCTTAAAAAACAAAACAAAAAGAAACCCCAACTTCCTACTCACATTACTGTTGTTTTCTGTAACTCTGTCTCCAGGGAGAGGAAAAAGCATGTGTTAAAGGCAGTAATCAAGTCTTCTGGGATAAGCATGTGATTAAGGTAACACTGTTGTTTGTCCTGAATATGTATTTCCACAGTTGCCTTACATTAAAGTGAAAGCAAAATCTCGAGGAATAAACAGTAAGGTTTCAATTTAAAAACTCAAGAAGCAGAACTAAGGCTCTGGATATAGCTGAAGCACCGTTCATGTTAATTAATTCAGAAATCATCATCACAGCTATGCTTTATACAGAAAGCCCATACTTCATGCAAGTTCCAACATCAAAAGCACATTAACATGACAAAACTCCACATTATAAGCTAAAGTGCTAATAGCATGACTGTATGCACTTTTACTATGCTCAAATGGATTTACTTTGGTGTAGATCTGCATAAAATTGTGCTTTAAGTGATTATATCTATGCACTTGGGAATATGGCTCGCTGAACTCAGAAATTCTGACTTATTTTCAAGAAAAGATGTGTAGTGGTTTGAGTATTGGACTACGAATCTGGAGACCAGGGTGTCCTATTCTTCTCAAGGCAGTCTGCAGATTTCCAATGAATGAGCTCACAGTCCAAGGAGAAACAGAGTCTTATTCAGCTTATCAGCAATGTAGAGTAAGCGCAATCTGATCCGGGGGTAATACATGGTTGAGCAGCAAGCCAAGCAAACAGTCCAGAGGGGTATTCCAAAGCAAGGTCAGGAGTCAAAGGCAGGGTCCAAGGTAGCAGGTATAAATGCTGTGATCACCTGAAGTTTTCTTTTTCCTGCCGATGTTCCGTGAAGCTTGGTAAGTCTGCATTCTGTTGCTCCAAGGATTCAGGCTGCTGGACATTCTGTTCCTCAGAGGTTTGTATCTGCTAGACACTCTGTTCTCCTAGCCCTAGCTCTGGCACGCTGTCTAGGTTTTCAGGCTCCTCATCATTGTCCTCTGAGGAGATTATCAGTTAGGAATGCAAAAAACGTTCCTGTCCCACAATTTCCAATCCCACCTCTGTCCTGAAACAATAACCCTCCCCACCGCACTTACCTTCTCTCTCATCTTTGAGGCAGCCCAGGCATGAACGGAGCTCTAACAGAGTGAGAAGACACGAACACAGGAAATTCAAAAAGAAAAAGAAAAAGAAAAAGAAAAAAAAAGCATTAAAAGTTACACAAAGCACCTAAACACAATTTAAAAGTCCCAAGTAACCCGGGGAGGGTCATATAGACAGCAAAATTTACTGAATGTCCCAATCTCACCTGGAAGTGTTCATGCCGGATTGACCAATCCTGCTGCAGTGATGGGATTTAAATGGCCTGAGGTTTCACACGCCAGCAATGCCAGCACCAAAACAGAATGGGGCAAGGGCACACTCCCCAGCCCCTCATTCCTCAGGATGAAGGGGGTGGGTGGCAGTCTCAATTAGTGTTGGTCCTGCCAAAGGACCCCTGGTACCTAGCCCACCCCGGGGAGGTGACCATGAGGGAGGGTTTGGCCTGGAAAGGGGATCGTTTGTATGTCCCAGAGGCCCTGAGAGCAATCATCCTCAGGCAGTGCCATGATGTCGAAAGTGCTGGGCATTTTGGGTATATCAAAACTTTACATTTGGCCCGGAGACAGTTTTGGTGGCCAAAAATGAGAAAGGAGGTAGGGGAGTATGTAAAGGGGTGCCCCACATGTGCCATGGCAAAGGGAGGGTCTAGAAAGCCCAAAGGCCTGCTCCAACCTCTGCCCACCCCAACCAAACCCTGGGAAGTCATCAGCATGGACTTTATAGTTGAGCTACCTGAAAGTAGGAAAAAGACTGTTATTTGGGTGGTTACTGATTTGTTCTCCAAAGAAGCGCATTTTGTAGCCTGCAGGAAACTTCCAACAGCCTCCCAATTGGCCAGATTGTTCATTCAACACATCTACCGTCTCCATGGCATTCCTGCTAAGATTGTGTCTGATCGGGGAGCCCAGTTCACTTCCCAGTTTTGGAAGGCTTTCACTAACCTTCTGGGGGTGGAGCTGGGGCTCAGCAGTTCCCATCATCCCCAGACGAATGGACAGACTGAACGTCTTAATCAGACGCTTGAACAGGACCTGAGGTGTTATGTGAATTTCCAACAAACTGACTGGGTTGACCTCCTGTCGTTTGCCGAGGTGGCTTATAATAATGCCACCCATCAAAGCACTGGCCTTTCTCCCTTTAAGGTTGTCTCCGGACAGGATTTCAGTCCCTTGCCTTTGAAGGAGGGAGCTCCTACGGACCCGGTCTCAGTTTCCCAGTGGAGTCAAAAGGTCAGGGATGCCTCGCCTCAGGTGATCGCTGCCCTGGACTTTGCCAAAGCATGCTACAAACATCATGCTGATCAAAAGTGGGGTCCCACCCCGGAATATACTGTTGGGGACTTGGTTTATTTGTCCACCAGGTTCCTTAAGAGCCCCCAACCCTCCAAGAAGTTGGGGGCCAAGTATATTGGACCCTTTCCCATTGTTAGAGTGATAAATCCAGTGGCGTTTGAACTGTCATTGCCAAAGTTGTACCGACATGTACACCCTGTGTTTCATTCCAGCCTGCTCAAACCAGCGTGCCCTCCAGACCAGCATCATCCGACCCCGGAAGCTGCACCCCAGCCTATTCTGGTGGACCACGATCAGCATTTTGAAAGCTCTGATGTGTTGGACTCTAGAGTTCATTGGGGAGGGCTGCAATATTTGGTGAAGTGGAAACATCTGCCTTTGGGTCATGACGAGTGGGTTGATTCTGCCCATGTTAAGGCTAAGCGCTTATTGCGAAGTTTCATGCCCACTTTCCTGATAAGCCTGGTTAATGGGGAGGAGGTTTGTCTTCGGGGGGCAGTATGTCAGGCTCATCCCTGAATTCTGGTTGTTGAAGTGGAATTCATGGAGGACCCTGTCATGTAGCTGGTTCAGGCCTGGTTCCTTCCTAGGCCTTGGAATGTCTTGGAGTGGAGCCAGCCACTTGGTAGGCATGGGAACGCAGGCCTCTCCAGCAGCTCAAGGCCGATGAGGCCCAGGTGTCTCAGCGGGCCCCCTTATCTCTGATATCCTCCCTTTTCTGCTTGTTCTCATGCTGGGTGCTTTTATCTATAGCTCTGCCTGTCTGTACTTCAGTTTCGGCTTTGCCAATGTTCCTGACACATGAATCCATGTCAATAAAGAAATTTATTGATTGCATGCGAGCGTGTGTTCTCTGTACATCACACAAGCCTCCTATGATATATAACCCTCTGTAATGTTATTTACCAAATTCTGCTGAAAGTGTGGTTGTGGGAAACTGTGGCACTCCAACATTTTCTGGACTGCAAGTCCCATCATCCCTGACCACTGGCTATGTTGACAGGGGTTGATGAGATATGAAGTGCAGCAAAATCTGACAGCCACTCACCAGTTCTCATTGTACTGTAACAGGATTGGATGGATGTTCAAGGTTTATAACGTCTGGCAATCCCATGATACGTTGAGCTAACAAGAACCCCTTGTGCTATATAACAAAGCACCAGGCAAAATCTCCATCCTCTTTCAGAAGAAATTTGTTAATGTGGGAATGTATCTCTGCTACACAATTTTAGCAGTTAGATGACTCTTCAGTTCTCATGGCCGCATCCTATGGAATCCTGGGATTTGTATTTTGGCATGGTACTTTGAATCCTTGACTTCCTGAACTGCTTTGAATCCTTCCCTGAACTCTCTTTAGCAGAGAATTTTAAGTACCCAACTACACTACAGATCCTAGGACTCCCTGAGATGGGAATAATCTTCACTCTCCAGATTCAACAGGTACACAGCTACTCCAGGTATGGAAACAACAACATGGTATCTGCTTGCTATGTAATTGTTAAACACAGAAAGGAGACTGGCAGCATTTTAAAGGCTAACCAGTTTAATTCAGCATAAGTTGTTTTGAACTAGAGCCCACGCCTTCATATTCATAGTTTATGCTTTAGGGTCCTATAAGACTCCTTTTTATACTGGAACAGACACATCTGCCTCACTGAAAAGTGTTAAACATAGGGAATCTGTCAGAAAGAAAGAAGTGGAAATCCCAATTGAGCACCACAAATATGATTATATGTTGTTGTTGTTGTTCAAGTTGTTTCTGACTTATGGTGACCCTAAGGTAAACTCATCATAGCATTTTTTCAGAGGAGGTTTGCCATTGCCTTTCTCTGAGCCTGAGAAAGTGACTTACCCAAGGTCACGCAGTAAGTTTCCATGGCTGCTCAGGAACTTGAACCCTGGGGCCCATCTACATGAGGGGAAAAAAATCCCAAATACCTCATACTATTGGCATCTCACAGCAGCAGGGCATTTCTTGAGGTTTTCTTGACCTCAGAAGCCCCCATAAGCCTTGCATTCCTGATGGTGGCCACAAGTGATTTACTCATGTTAGTTCTTCACCATCGCCAGTTTTTTTTTTAAAGTCATCCCAAGGTGCACGAGTGCAATAGTG
Organism: Gambelia wislizenii; assembly: GCA_030847615.1. NCBI lineage: Eukaryota > Metazoa > Chordata > Lepidosauria > Squamata > Crotaphytidae > Gambelia > Gambelia wislizenii. The sequence continues at coordinate 7,207,601 of JAUMIR010000012.1, forward strand.
CAATTCTCCAATTTTATAAGAAAGCAAAACAGAAAATATTGATCCTTTTTATCACCTTAGCGAGTGATCACTAAGGCGAAAATCCAACATGGCGGCAGCAGGCACTTGCCCTCCTAGCAAGCCCCACCCCTCCTCTTACCCAGCCAATCAGTTTTGTGTTTCAAGTATTTTATTGTTCCATAGTCCAAATGAGCAAAAATGGGCACCTGCCTCGTGGTTTGTAAAAAAGTACAGGGAAATTTGCGAAGGCTTTTACCCTGTTGTTTTTGCCATTTTGCCCCCCCCCATCCTTCCAAATAGTGTGGATTGGTGCTGGAGCCTGTTTAGACAGGTAATATTCCCAGTGAATTCCATGAGGGGTATTTTTACAATTTAGACAGGCCCCTAGTCTCTGGAGTTCTAGTCCAACACACAAACTACTATAACACACTGCCTCTCAATATGGTTTAATACACTCAAGTTTAAACAGAGGCATTGAAGACCCAAACATGCAAAGACCACCACTTGCCTCTTGCCTAGATATCCAAATCTGTCAATGTTGTTCTCCTGCACAATTGAATTTTAAAATTTTGAAGAAACATTTATTTCATTCCTGTTTGTAAAGAAATTTGCAAAGTCTTATCCTTGCAAATTCTTGTTCTTATTAAACACACATACACACACACACACAATGAATTAAATCCTCACCTATCTCTACAAACTATTTTGGAATCACCACTACTCCACTTTTCAAACATAGAGCATGTCTACAGCAGTCAGGATACACTGACTCCCCGCTGGCTTATCCTGACTCTGAAACTGGTTCCATTGCTGCAGCTGCCATCATTTTCACTGCTGACTTGGAAGCCAGGAATGGGCCTGCAACATGTGACTAAAGGCCCCCTGCATGTGACCAGTCTTGGTCACATGCTGAAGGGCTCTTGCCTAGCAGAGAGCTTGTGGCAGCGGCAAGGGGCTGTCAAGGAAAATAGATATTGTGAGTAAATTTTGTTCACCAAGGCACCAAGGTGTCAGCTCGTCTATCAGAAGCTCATAAATCTGTCTATTCTTGTTATTTTGTTCTTTGGGGGTTCAGAATGAGAAATCAAAACTTGGAATTAGTTCTTCTTTCGTTTCTCGGAAAGACTGAATGCTGAAAAGCTATATAACTGGGAGGGTTTTTTCAAGCTAGTTTTAAGTTTCATGCCTGTGTGCTTCTCTTGTTTTTGAGGAGCTCTTTGCCTTAGCTCCAGAAGAATCTTGGGGCATATAGAAGCATGGTGAATGTCTTCTATTGTTTATTTTGTTCTTATCTGTTTATTAATAAAAGCCATGAAGGATTTTGATATGGTATTTTTCTTTGCACCAGAGGAGTACTTGTTTTGCTCAAAAGGCTCACGCTGTTTTGCTGCATGTATCACTGTTCGGATGAACAGAGAATGATTGCACTCTGCATATTTATGACAGGGGCAGCATGCTGGGACGGGTTCCCACGGACACGCAGAGCCTGATCTGTTCCACCCAGTGGTGATGGGATAAACAGAGTATATTTTACAATGCTTTAAGGGACCTTATCCTGGCTTCTTGCAATCCAGCCCTGAATCTGCCCTAGGAGCAGTGAGGACTGCCTGGGGGCAGATCGGGGCAAAAGTCCTGTGTCATATGGACTGCAGGGATCTAGAATGGTGGCAAGTTGGGGTATTTAGCCTGTGTAGATAAGCCCTTAGTCTGGAATGCAAGGGTCCTTTTTTTTTCAGAAATACAGATCCAAAACTTCCTTGGAAGTGTGAAGCTAGTAATGTGACTTCAGGGAATCTCATCCAGTAAAAACAAGAAAATAATAGAATCAGAAGAGCAGTACCTATATAAACTCAAATCAATCAGCAACAGAGAACACTTGTAAGAAAGGTGAGCTCTTACCTGTCACCAGAAAATAATTAAAGATGTTTCTTGGCAGAGCTCTCTGGACAGGGTGTTTCATAAGAGAAGCACCAACATATTGGCTTCCAGTATTACAAAGCTGACATTTGATGCTATATCCAGTAACTGAGTCCAAGAATCCTCAAACTTGAAACACAGTAGAAAATCTTCATCTTCCTCCTCCTCCTCCTTCTTCCTCCTCCTCCACCACCACTTTCACCTTCTTTATTTTTATTATTACTTTAGAACTTGTCTACCTTGCCCTGCAGCCTCAAAAAAACATGAGACTTGTCTTTTAGCCTGTGGTATTTCTGGCTTTTCAAATGTATTTTTTTTTTAAAAAAACTTGGAGTGTCTTAAAAGCACATATAGACACACAATTTAGCAACAGTACAGCAACATTGCAACAGTAGAACAACCACCCTTTCGAAGAAGAATAAAAACCAGAGATAAAAGGATTTAAAGACTTGAAAAGCCATGGGAAATAAAAAGATCACTTGGTGTGTTGAGAGGATGTTGAATGCCAGGCAAATCTTCCTGGAGAGAATAGCACTTGGGAAGTTATCTTTTTTAAAAGTACAACTCCCAGAATCACCCAGCCAATGTGACCAATGGCCAAAAAAGGCAGCACTTCCAAGCTTTCCGAGAAAATATCCAAAACACAAGGTGTCACAAGTAAAAAGTCCATGCCCCCATTTGTCATTTGCCTCATCTTTAAGGCATTAAGTGAAAGACCCAAGAAAATGATCCTAATCACTGAGCATGGACATTTAGTTTATTTTATTTCAGGAATCAGAGAAGTGTGTACTTTGCAGGTTAACAAAACACAGATGACATTTTATTATTGCAATTTTCTTCCTTTAAGTCCTCAGCATCCTTATGGCTAATAGTTATTCAGCACTCTGTTTCTCAGAATGGTCTCAAAAAAATCATCAAAAGGAACAGATTGGTAGTGGGAAATAATACCACCTGCAGTTGTAAAATTGGCCAAAGAATGGACAGAAGACAAATGACTCAGTTTTAATTGTATGGCTAAAATAAGCAAAATAAGCAAAGTGCTTTCCTGGTTGGAAAACTAGTTCCAGGTACAGTTGACAACTTGCAATTCGTTACTGCAAGTGGGAGAGGTTGACGAGAATAAGAAGGGATACATTTGTTACAAACAGGAAGCATTTCCAATCAGCCCATTTCACAATAGCCCTCTCCACAGGCGTCTGATTGGCTGAGACGGGGTGGGGGGAATTATAACAATGGTTGCATTATTCAAAATAATTGCATGACTCAGTACCAATTAGTCATTTATGACAAATGCATAATTCTATGTATTTCAAAAAAATTATAATAAAGAATCCAGCCAAGGCTCAGGTGAGTGATTTAGGTTGAAATCTTAAACACATTTAATGGGGAGTAAGCCCCATGGAGCACAGTGGGACTTACTTCTGGGTAAGCTAATGTAAGTAAGCAAGTGTAATCCTATGCTTATAAGGGGCTATAGAGTTTAGCAGAATTTTTTTTTTAAACCTAAACGTATTTCTAACCCACCCTTTATTAGCCAAATTTTGGGTAAGGGTATAATCCATGAAGCCAGTTTAAGAACAATCAAAAACAACGTTAACCATCACTAAAACAATACGAAACTTGTAATCCAACAGATCAAAAAACAAGCTAGGTCCCAAATGTTTTGATGTTCGTTAAGGTTTTAATTTGGTTTGAGAATAAGATAATGTCAACATTGGTTGGGCCATCAAGAGGAGGGCATTCCACAGTCAGAGCACCACAACTGAGAAACTCCTCCCCCACATTTCCATACAGTGTGCTGCTTCCATATGATAAGACGTAGAAGAGCCTGGGTGCCAGTTACACAACTAAAATTGTTGTGGGGCTTACCATGACTTCCTGATCCCGTATCCATTCCTCGCTGTTTATATGATTTTTGTCACTCTTTAGGAAATCCTGGAAGATCCCATGATTGATATTTACACGACAAAAGTTTTTATTAGTCCTGCACTCTTATATCCCATGTTTACACATGTTTAGCTTACCGGGATATATTTTTGGGGGGCTGTCAATCAAGGATGCGATTACTTGTGTTGTCACAACCTCAGTGACGCACTTCCTTTAGAATTCTGCACCACGAGCGATGCTATTGGCTGGCTGGGGGGGGGGAGAGGGGGCAGACACTTGTGTTTGTCCTGTCTCTTAAAAATGTTAACCCTTTAAGCAGAGGCAGAAGGCATTTTGAAAGACAAAGGCTGTGATCTTTTGCTCAGACGGAAGAATAATTAAACCATGTCCTTTCCTTTTGAAATCAAGCTGAGTGTGGGGGGGGGGAGGAGAGGCTTTGGATTTCTTTTAAAATCTTGATGCTTAATGCAGAGGGAGCTGCAGAGTGAAGATTTCAAGCCAGTGTCACACAAGGCATTTTGGCTGGCATTTTTTTTACTGTGCCTTGTTGGGGGGAGGAATGAAAGTGTGCTCATTCTCTCAGACGCTGGAATATTTTACTGTGCCAGGCAGGGAATGAATGGACGACTCTCTGCCCACCACAATCTCTTTGTAACATACAGTTGAGGAAGAGGTTAAAGCTGAAGGGTTTGCAGTGTAGAAATCCATTTAAAAAGGTGATTGAGTACACGCGCGCACACACACACCAACCTACGTGCAGCTGGAAGGGATGCCTTTATTTTCAGCTGGTGAGGCTGGATCTATTGAATGGGTGACTGGCCCCTCCTTTTCTGGTCGCTGATCTCTAAGCCTGCCCCCCAGTCACCATTTCCGGTCATCCCCTAGTACCGAGATATTTTGTCCCAGGCTGTTTACATTTCCGATTTTCCAAATCATCCAGTGACTTTTTTAAAAAACGGCACAAAAAGGTGGCCCCCCTTCTGAAAATCACGTACCCGACTCGATGTATGTGTAAACTGCCAGGGATCGACACGAATTCTTCCAGGGACATTTTCATCATGTAAATGGCACCCTGGTCAATCTTTCTTTAAAAATAAACATCCATTAAAAAAATCTCCAAAATTACATAAATAATTTTTTTAACTGTCAAGAGAGATTCTTCCAGTATTTCTGATGGGCAGATAAGGCTTCACAGTGGGAAAAATCTGTGCAGGTATACATAAATCAACACATACCATATATTGGTAAATTTATCTGTTGTTATTAGTCTTTTGTCGGCTTGGATATGGCAGGTTAATTTCTGCATAAGTGTAATTTCCATACTCTATTAATTCATTGTGAGAGGGAGGTTCCATCTAATGTCCTCCAGTGTTTAGCAATCTTAAGCCATGTCACAATCAGCAAAAATGATATTAAATCTTTATGCTGTATCTTTTTTCCCTTCCCATGAAAGAGTAGAAGTACCCCACAGAAATATACTTGTAGATTTGTCATTCTGAATATAAACTCTAACACTTCCACCCAGAATTTTTCAACTGAAGAGCAATAGAGCCATATGTACTGTAGGTATAGGAATCAGGGTTGCTACAGCCCCTCCAACTATCTGAGAATGGAGCAATATTAATTTTGGAAAATGTCAATGGAGTAAGATCCCAATGGTGCCTGGCCAATCTTAATGACACGCCAGATGTATATAGAATGTCAAGATGATGTCATAATAACAAGAAGACGATGCCTCAGATATTAAAGTCCAACACTTACTAGGGCTTTGAAAGCCATCTCAACACCTTGAACTAAGACCAAAAGCATATGCACAAACCTAAATGGGGTGCTATGAATGCATGAAGTACTACTTTCACATAATATAGATAATTGTTCAGGCCAGTGCAATATCCTACAGGGAAGTTATTGTGCCAGTAAATCACACCAGCAGAATGGTTAAAACAAAGCAGGACATGGGCAGCACATGCAAAGGGAAATCCTTAGTCCACTGGACACAACCTCATTGGCAACACAACTTTACTTTGAATCTGACTGGGATGCTATCCAACTGTGCTATGTCTAGAAGAAGCAAATGTCAGGCAAGTCAGACTCTAGTGGGGTTAGGCAGTTACAGGACAGTCAGGCCATCCCAGTCTGGAACACTGCATTTCAAGCTAGATGTGGCAATCACCCCCCCCCCAGTCTGCCAGGGGCTTGCACCATATTTGTATCCATCGGCTACATTTGCTTCTTTCCTTCCTCAAAACTCTTCAGGGATCAGCACTGGTCTATGGACCACCATTTTGAATAACACTGGTTTAGAAGGTTTCTGAAAATGTGGGGAGGTGTTGTAGAATGGTCTCAAACATTCATAAGTCAATTATTGGAAGCAGCAATCAGGATGAACAAAGCCAATGGAGAAGAAGATAAGACATGTAACTCACAGCTGATACAGGAGTCAGAGAGCCAAATATTTTAAGAGCACATGGCAGCATACACTAGCTTGTTGAATGCCTGTTTGCAACAAGAACTCCCTGCTTTCCTTCCCCAGATGCTGGGAGATGCATAAATGCTTGACCTTGGCACCTTGGCTAATTGCTCAGTGTTGCCTATTTAAGCCAATGCGTGGGGATTTGGTTCTTTCTGTACTTCTGTTTGTCTTGCTGACATTCTACAAATAATGGTGGCATTTCTTCAGTGTCCATCTGCTTTGGCTGAAGCAACGGCTCATCTTGCAGAAGGTTTGCATTGGCTATAGCTGCCTATAGCTGTCCAGGTTCTTCAGAGGAGCCATCATCTGGAGCTGAAAGCCATTCCAGGTCTGAATCCTTTGATTCCTAAGGGTGAATTAAGAAGCCAAGAGAGCTGGCCTATCAAGCAAGATAGCAGGACATATGTGAATGAGTCCCATGGATTGCCAGGGAAAGAGATGAGTCCAAAGGGCTGGTTGGTGCAGGCAGGGGATAGATTACTGTTCCATGCAATGCCCCTTCTTGACTGACTCAGATGGATCTCTCTGTGTGAGGGCCTTCCACCCTTTGCTAGTGCAGAGCCATATCTTGGAACTGAATATGGGAACCCATGGATATAATGGACTTGAAGCCTTTGTCCTAGGAAAACTGTGTACTCTCTTTTTTGGGGGGTGGGGGGTTATTGGGACTCTGAGTCATTCTTCCTCTTTGTAAGAACACAAGAGAAGACCTGATGGGTCATACTCATAGAACAGAACAAAACAGAATCTTTATTATGGTCATAGACCAGCACAGGTAAAAAAAGGAGATACAGAATAAAAAAGAAGGTAAAAACACAGGTTAAAAACAGTAAAACGTCAGTTCAGATTTCATGGCTCCAGTATAACAGGACAAGGTTGGTACTAGTCTACTGCAGAAGTCAATGCCTGATTAATTTTAATTGCAGCTGCACTGAATTGGTCATACTCAAAACCTATCTAGATAGGATCTTCATTTCCACAACAGCCGTACAATGCCAAGTCCACAAACAATGCCACCACATCCTCCTACTCGTGAAACCCAGTCATACAGCCAACAGCCTTTATTTAAAAGGAATATTTACTGTATATGTTTGTTAAGAGCCAGTGTGATTTAGTGGGCTGAGAGTTGGACCTGGAACCTAGGAGACCAGGGTTCTAATGCCCAGTTGATCATGAAAACCCATTGAGTAACCTTGGGCAAGTTGCACTCTATCAGCCTCAGAGGAAGGCCATGCAAACCCCCGCTGAACAAATTTTGCCAGGAAAACCCCTTGATAAGTTTGCCTTAGAGTTGCCATAAGTTGAAAATGATTAGAGGGCATACAACAACAGTTCTTTTGAGATTTCAAAGTGCTGTACAAAATAACATATATTACATAAATATATAATACACATCATTATACTACATATATACTGCATTATATGACAAAATATACTACATAAATATAATGCACAGTGTCCCAGGAAAGGCTTGTAAAAATAGCTGTATTCTCAACATATGTCTAAAAATTGTTGAGGAATATTTAATATTGAGGCTAGGAGAATTCCATATGGTGGGTGCCTCAGTACTAAATGCTGAGTACTGAGCATTTAGTATGATGACAGTATTTAGTATGATGACAGAGTTGCTGTTGGAGTCGCTCAGACGTCAGATGACAGTGGAGTGGACCTCAGGATCATGTGGACTACCAAAAGGGATCTCTTCAGATGACCTTAAAATCCAAATGACTCGGTGGGTTTGTCTACACTGTAGAAACAATGCAGTTTGATACCACTTTAATTGCCATGACTCCATCCTACAGAATCCTGGGATTTGCAGTTTTTTGAGGCACCAGCATTCTTTGACAGAGAAGGCTAAAGACCTTGTAAAACTACAAATCCCAGGATTCCATAGGCTGAAGCTACAGCACTTAAAGTGTTGTCAAACTGCGTTATTTCTACAGTGTAGATGCACCCAGTAAAGGAGAAGGTAGTTTCTCAGGTAACTAGGATCCAAGTTGGTTAGGTCTTTATTAAGTATTAAGACCAGCCAGCCAGCCAGAAGGATTCAAAGTCTGAAGCAGCCTCTTCTCCCCACTCCAGAGGGCTGTGGAGGGCCCTGAGGACTTTTGGCAGCCGAGCAGCAGCAAGAGGGGGTGTGGCCAGGAGTGGCTGGCATTTTAAGCCACTCCCACACCCCTCAGGAACACCAGCCAGCCAGCCAGAAGGACTCCAAGCCTGCAATTGGAGTCAGCAGAGGCCGGAAATGGAGTGGGGACAGAAATTGAAGTTGTGCTGGGGAAAGGGAGGTATGGTCGGAACAGAGTGAACAGATGTTACGAAAGAAGGCGGGATCACTGTTTGTTAGCTATCCCACCTTCAGTTCACTCTGTTTCCCGGAATGGATTGGAGAGCGTACCAACCATTCCACAGAACCTTACTTTGCTCCTCTGCAATGCCAGGTCGGTTAAGAAAAAAAACTCACATTAATTACAATCTTCTTTTGGATGAGGATATCGACCTGGATTGCTTCACAGAAACCTGGCTGGGAGAGGATAGCACTGTCACATGGACACAGGCCCTCTCAGCCGGGTATTCTGTCAATGAGCAGGTGAGGGGAAGTGGCTCTGATTTATAAGGACAATCTGACCTTGACCAGGATACCTGTCCGAAACACAGTCCACTTTGAGTGTATGTACCTTAGCCTGAGGACCAGGGATAATTTGGGGATTCTGCTAGTATACCGACCACCCTGTTGTCTAGCAGACTCCCTAACCGAGCTGCCACAGCTGGTCTCAAGAGTTGCTGTTGGAGTCGCTCAGACTTTTAGTTTTGGGCGATTTCAACATTCCACTCGAGACCAGCTTGACAAATCTGACTGGTGCGGCTCGGGAGTTCATGGAAACCATGACAAACATGGGCCTATCCCAAATGGTTCTCGGGCCTACACATTGTGCAGGTCATACCGTCGTTGTGGTCTTCAGTACGGAACAGGAATATCCGTGGGTGGAGGTTATTAAAACCACCGCATTGTCATGGATGGATCATTTCCTGGTCAAGACTGAACTAAGAGTCTTTTCCCGTGGGGTGGTGGACCCATTAGAATAGTCTGCCCCCGAAGGATAATGGAACCAATAGGATTCCAGGAAGCCTTGGAGGGTCTAATGGTTGCTAACGCCTGTGACCCTGTCAAAGCTTTGGTTAATACCTGGAGCACTGACCTTACCAAGGCTATTGACATGATCGCTCCCAAGCGTCCTTTCCAACCCGCTCCAAACCGTAAGCCATGGTATACATCAGAGCTTAGGAAAATGAAGCAGGTTGGACAACGACTAGAGTGCAACTGGCAGAAAACTCGACTCTTATCCAACAGGACTCATCATAGGAACTTTCTTTGGTCCTATCGAGAGGCAATACGTGCAGCGCAGAGATCCTTCTCCTCTGCACGTATTGCGTCTGCAGAGTCCCATCCAGCAGAGCTGTTTAGGGTGGTAAGGGAGATGATGCAGGTTATACCTGTGCAGAACCCATTGCTTAACCCAACAACGGCCTGCTGTGATGCATTTAACAACTTCTTTGCAGATAAAAGCTCTCAGATAAGAGCCGACTTAGATGCCAGTATTTTGACAGATACAATTGATGAGGTGTCCAGCAACTCGGTTGATGTAAGTTTACTGGATCAATTTCAACCCGTGAGTACCGAGGACATGGACAAGCTACTTGGTAGGGTGAGGAAGACGACCTCAATCCTTGCCCTTCACAGCTGGCCATCCGGGGAGAGGGTGCCTTGATGGTGTTCCTTAAAGACATCATCAATGCATCCCTCAGGGAAGGGTGTGTTCCATCTTGTTTAAAGGAAGTGGCGGTTAGGCTGCTCCTGAAAAAACCTTCCCTGTATCCCCTGGACATGAACAACTATAGGTCGGTTTCTATGTTACCATTCTTTAGCACAGTGATCAGAGGGCAGTTGCGCTTCAACTCCAAGTGGTCTTGGATGAAACCGATTATCTAGACCCATTTCAAACTGGCTTTAGGACGGGATTTGGAGTTGAGATTGCCATGGTTGCCTTGACCGATGACCTGCGTCTAAGCATCGACAGGGGTAGTGTGACTCTGTTGGTGCTTTTGGACCTCTCAGCGGCTTTTGATACAATAGATCATAGCATCCTCTTGGATCACCTGAGTGGGTTAGGAATCGGAGGCACTGCGCTCCAGTGGTTCCGATCCTTCCTCTTGGGCAGGTCCCAGAGGGTGCTGCTCCTGGACAGCTGCTCCAGCAGAAAGGAGCCTACTTGTGGCGTTCCGCAAGGCACCATCCTATCCCCGATGCTGTTTAACATCTATATGAAGCCGTTGGGTGAGATTATTCAGAGTTATTGGGCTGGGTGTTATCAGTACGCGGATGACACCCAGATCTATTTCTCCTTGTCCCGATCATCGGCCTCAAATTTCGATGGCATCTCTCCTCTTAATGATTGTTTTAAAGCAGTAATGGGCTGGATGAGGAAAAACAGATTGAGATTAAATCCGTACAAAATGGAGGTGCTCATGGTAGCGCCCCCAAAACCAGGAATTGGGTTGCAACCTCCAGTCCTGGACGGGGTCACGCTCTCCGTTAAGGACTGTGTTTGCTGTCTGTGGGTGCTCCTTGATTCATCACTTCCGATGACTAGTCAGGTGAATGCGACGGTCAGGAGCGCCTGTTATCAGCTTCGGTTGATACGCCAGCTGCGCCCTTTCCTGGAAGTAAGGGACCTCGAGACTGTGGTGCACACGCTGGTAACCTCTCGTCTAGATTTCTGCAATGCGTTCTACATGGGGCTACCTTCATGCTTGGTCCGGAAACTTCAGTTGGTACAAAATATGGCAGCCAGAGTGGTGTTGGGAATATCTCGGAGAGACCATATAACTCCAGTATTAAAATCTCTCCACTGGCTGCCTATCAGTTTCCGGGCCCAGTATAAGGTGTTGGTTATTACCTTTAAAGCCCTAAATGGCTTGGGTCCAACTTATCTCCGGAATCGCCTCCTCCCATACAATCCTCCCCGCGCACTCTGGTCCTCTGGGAGGAATTTGCTTCAGCCACAAAAATCTAGGCTATCTGCAACCTCCCAGAGGGCCTTTTTGGTAATCGCCCCCAAATTATGGAATGGCCTGCCAAACGAGATCCATCAGATGATGAGCCTGAGTAGCTTTAAAAAAGCAGTAAAGACGGATCTCTTTCAGCAGGCCTTTCCAAATTAGATCCCGGCCTCAGGAGCTCCTGGCCTCTTTTTTTTAGTCTGCTGGCTATTTATTATTTTTTTAAAATGTGATTTTAGATTAATAAACCAAAAAATATTGGTTTAATATTCTTTTATGGGTGGGGGTGGGGGTGGGTGGTGTTTAGGGATTTTAATCTGTATTTGTATTTTAATTTTTGTAAGCCGCCCCGATTGTTTTTAACAGAGGGGCAGGGTATAAATAAATTTTATTACTATTATTATTATTATTATTATTATTAAGTAACAACAAAACCTCAAGCTTCACTAGCCATCATGGCTGCTACCCTTTGATAACTTGTGTGTTGCGTTGGGCTCGTGAAACAGTGCTTGTAGGGAGCAACAGGGAGGATTCAACTCTTGCCCTTAGGGAGGCCTAGGACTGGTAGTTATCGTTGGTTGGCTGGGCCACCGGGACTGATGGATTGGGGGCACTGTGGCATCATTATGAACATTGCAATGGAAGTATCTATGTGGTGGGGCTTTGTTGCCATCATCAGTGTATAGCAAAGGGGGTGTGGGTCAAGTGGATAGAGGCCAATTTTTGCCCCCCCCCCATGCCTTTGGCAGGCCACACTGGCATGTTCCTATTAGACTAGAAGTGACATCATGTCAGTTCGGGTTTCATTTTCAGATTGTTTTGGGGGGGAGGATTGTGGGGAGAAGGAGAGGGAACGGTAAACTACTGTATTTTTATAGGATTTAGAAGCAGTGTGGCAGTGCTGGAAATTGGCTGATTATTATTTTTTTTAACTGATGGAAATGAGAGTCAGAGGCCATGGAAACAATTCAGGGGTGACAAAGAGTCCACTTTCACCACTCTTGGTATAATCATTCCTTCTGCACATGTGTCTGGGATATGTTGTCACCCTTGACAACATGATAGTCTAGCCACTGTGCCTGAGGCACAAGATAAGAAGTCAGCCCATCCCCTTCCATGTACAGAAGCCAGCTGAGATGACAGCTGAATCTTATTTCATACTGGTGAGGGGACAATGCCTTCTAATGGATTTGAAGGCATTGGCCTCCTTTAGAGGGCCTGAGTTAGGCTGTGTGGCATACAGAGCTCTTTCTTTGAAGAAAGGGGACTGCCCCATGGTGCAGGAGGAACAGCTGAGGGTGGTCCTTCTTCCGTCTCCCCATAGCTGCTAACTAAAGTGGTCACCTACCTAACAGTAGGGCTGGCCCTGGTACCTGATTTATTGTCTGTAGCCATTGTTCCAGAGATGCTGGGGAAATGTCAGTTATGTTGGCATTTTCTCTGTAGTATGCTTTCCCCTTAATAGGAGTAAGTAAGTGCAGATGTTATGTTTTCTCATGTAGTTTCTTCATCCTGGCAGAGTCTCTCCTCTTCTACTCATATGTGGCCAGGACCTAAATAACATTGCCATTATTTCTGCTTACTTGAAAGGAATTTGGACTCCTGTTTCTGGAGCAGAGTTTTTTGTTCCATGGGGGTGACCTATTTTTGAAATCTGGACAAGTTTCTAAACCAGGTTGTAATTTGGCATTGATGCTTGCTTTTTGAAAGAAAAATGTTTATATGTAAACAATCTTCTTCCAAGTTGACAATAAATCTTTGGGTTCTCTCAAAATAGCTCCTTGATTCTCAGTAGACGTTGCCAAAAAAAGCACTCAGTTATTTTTTTCAAGATCAATTGACCCTATGGATGCAATCCTAACCATAGTATTTCCCACTGAAAGAAGAGACTTACTTCTCAGTCAGCTTGATTAGAACTGGGCAACATAACTCTTACTTCAAAACACTGTCTAGCAAACAGAATTTAGAAAAGTTACTTTTGGGGATTACCATCATCCCCAGCCTGCATAATGACTGGCTATACTAGCTGTAGGATTCCGGAATCTATTGTAAAAATAAATAAATAAATAAATATAATCTCAAGGTGTGCTAGTAACTGTAATTTTAAAATATATCCAAAGATGAGGAAAATTTACCTACTGGAATATGTTGAAATACTGTATTATATTTTCCTCATCTTTTCATGTTGGTTATATATGGTTAATAAGTGAGTTGCAATTGTTGTGGTGTGCATTCAAGCTGTTTCTTGCTTGTGGTAACTCTTAGGCAAACCTATCATGGAGTTTTCTTTGCAAAATTTGTTCAGAGGGGGTTTAGCATTGCCTTCCTCTGAGGCTGAGAGACTGTGACTTGCCTAAGGTCATCCAGTGGCTTCCCTTGGCCAAACAGGGGTTTGACCTCTGATCTCCCAGAACTCAATCAACTACCCTTATGCTGAGCTACCCACACAGTTTTGTCATTTACTGTAAAACAGGGGTGAGAGAAAGGGAGAACTAAATTTACCTCTAGATTTCTGGGTGATATGCAGTTGATAAGCATGAAGAGAGTGGGCAAAATGAAAGCATTGCCCCCTCAGATAAGGATTGTGTTTCCCAATGAAATTTTCCTTCAGTGTCCAAATTTCTAGAGTTGCAGAGAGTTAGGAACTAGCTCTAATAGTTGTTTCCACATTCCCTTGTTATCTTTTCCCACCCCTTTTCTTTGGATGCCTAAACTGCATTTTTAAATGCTCAGCTGAAATTTTAAGCTGCTGCAATGCTAGAAATTTAGAGACACAAGGAAAATTTCATTAGGAGGGGTCAAAATCCTTATCCGTGGGGGCCATGGTCCCATTTTGCCTCCTCCTCCATAGATACACCCCTGAGAATGGATTTCTGACTCTTCAGAAATAAAGGTGAACTCTGCTCAGTTCTAAAAGTCATAACAAATTCCTGGGCAGAGAATTATTTAATTCCAAGAATGTTTCACCTCAGACAAAAGTTGGTGGAACCTGGCGTTGGCATATGTTAGGAGAGAAAAACACACACATCTGGTTTGCCTTTATACATTCTCTGTTGACCTTGAAAACTTAAAACTAGGTATCTAAGAGATTTTTCTTGTTCCATACTCTTTGTTAGTAGTAATTAAAAACCCAATTAAGGGTCCTTTGCATTTCCAGCTAAGGTAAATTAAATCTTGCCTGCACCTCAAAAACCCTCTGATAAAGGTAACTCCTCCTTGCTGCTGTGAATTAACTATTGGTAATTGCAGCAGAAGCTGAAAATACAGGCTCTCTCTGGGGATCAGTGCCTGAGCCAAAACAGATAGTTGGGGATAAGGATAAAGTGCGAAACCTATATTTTGTGATAATTGCACATCTGCTTTTATAACTGGATTACATCCCTCTGGCCACCCCATAACTTTTCTTAGTGATCAGTAAAATGTTATTCTGGGACTCTGAAAAATGTGTATTCCCTAGGGAAATGGTTTTCACATTTTCTACTATAGATGACACATTGCACCATGCCTTCAGAGCTTCAGTATGATGCAGGGTTTCTGGGACATTGTAAGGCAAAAGCCCAGGCCAGCTGGCTTTGCTAGTGGCCCATATTAACAGTAGGATTAACCTAAAACAGTGGTTTTAAATCTTGGTTTTCCAAGACAGTTTACCCACCACTACTTGCTACCTCCCTAGCTATAAGAGGCATTTAAGTGTTCTGTAGGTCAGTGGTTCTCAGTGATTAGTTTTCTGGACATTTTGGACTTCAGTTCCTGGAAGTCCCAGCTAGCATGCCCAATGGTCATGGCTTATAGGAGATGAAGTCCAAAATGTCCGGAAGACTAATCACTGAGACCCACTGACCTACAGAACACTTAAACGCCTCTTGTAGCTAGGGAGGTAGCAGGAAGTGATGGGCAAACTGTCTTGTAAAATTTGTCAGCCATTGCTAGCTTTCTAAAAGAGGATTAGTTAATGTGAATCACACTAGCACAGTGCTTCCTAAGCTATCAGATGTGAGGGACCAGAATTACTTTTCTAGTGTCCCATGGACCATTACCATATTTGCGTCCATTGATTTCAGCTGCTTATTGTTTCAAACTCTTCAAGGACCAGAAGCTAATGGTTTGTGGACCAGCACCAGTCCAAACACCACCACTTTGAGTAGCACACACCAGTGACTTCCATGATAGCGAGGCAGTGGATCCACTCTGAGTTTCAGTCTCAACTTTAAAGGAGATATCCAAGGTCCTGAACTTTATCCCCAAAATAGGTTCATGATCTTGGATAAACTCTTTAAAGACTGGACTAAAATCCAGAGTGGATGGATTGGCTCCCTTGATGTGGGCCTCTCACCATCACTGGCATACACAACACACACACATTTTAGTCACAAAACACCAAACCTAGAAACATATACCAGATACATAAGCAAATTATATTTTGTATGCAATTGTTATATGTAGCTAGTTTTGGTATTTTGCACCTGCTTTCCCTGGCTTTTAATGTTTGAAATTACTCTGTTTAAAAATTGTATTTTAGGATTGTTTCAGACTGCTTTTAAAAGTTTTTAAAGAGTATTGAATGTATTATCAAATGTTTTTATCTTTGCATTGTTTTAATTCTTTTTATTTGTTTGTTGCCTCAGGAGCCCTTGAGGGTTTGGAGGTAATACAAAAATATCATAAGCTAATAAATAAATAAATAAATAAATAGGCTATGTTATTGTATTTTGTATACAATCTTGTTTTTTCACAGCTGGTGGTCTTAGGTTAATTAATAAATTACGTGTGTGCGTGTGCGTGAGCAAGAGCTAACACATTGGAAACTGTTTAATGAAGTGTAGAGGTGTAAACAGCTATTGCTTAAAACAATTTGTAAGCCGCTCTGATAGCCTTGTGGCTGAAGAGCGGGGTATAACTAACTAACTAACTAACTAAATAAAAAAACAACAAGAGGAAAACATGGAGGAGGAAGAAGAGCTGGAGGTTCAAAGTGCAGAAGGTATACAACAAGAAGATACTGAGCAGAAAGATGATGATGGAGTAGAAGATGATGGGGATTTGGAGGAAGAGGAGATGGAAGATAAATAATGAATATAGAATATTAAATATTAATATTAAATAAAAGTAAAGTAAAATGTCCATGAAAATTGTGTCTTGGAATGTGAGAGGGATGAATTCCCCAAAAAAGAGAAGTCAGATTTATCACCACCTACAGAAAATGAAACCAGACATCACCTGTATTCAAGAAACTCACATCAGGATGAAAGATCAAAATCTATTGAAAAAACACCAAACCCATTTTTGAAGGCCAAACTGAAAACATCTTTCTCAACACTTTTTCAAAATGCTGAGAGTTAACTCTGAAGAGGAAATATTGTACCATTTGAGAGAGAAACAGGAGAGAGCTCTGAAAAAAATGTGTTTGTAAATAAATATTGAAGCTCAGCATAAATGGAGTTATGTAGCCTCAATACTCTAGCAGATGGCCCAGTCATCTGCCACAGAAGATGGCTTACACATTAGATCTTTAGAATTTCAGAAATCAAATGGTTTCTTCTCTTGTGACACTCAAGAACTGCCCTTTCTTCTCACAGAGGGACATACAGATTATGAAGCCCTTTGGTAGGAAGGGTAGGCTCCTTAATCCAGATAGATTGCCTATTCCAAATATTCCCAAAATCCTGCACCAGAAAGCAATTTGTGGTGATACAATTGACCCTTTAGTCCCCTTAGCAACACCTCATCTATGGTTTATCTAACAGAAGGATATACCCAGACAGACATATCTAGAGCTCTTGCCAGTAGTTCTTCTAGCTCATTATTGTCCAGTCCTCAGGCTTGTCCCATCTTCTTGTTTAACAGGACCTTTAACAGAGCTTCCTAGCAAGGATATTACCTATAACAAGTTATTTGGGTGGGACAAAGGGTAACACCATTTCTTTTGCAAAGCAATAGAGCTGTCCCTCCATATTCACAGATTTGGCATTCATGGATTTAAGTATTCGTGGCTTGAAAATATTCTTTAAAAAATAATAATCCAAAAAGCAAATCTTGATTTTGCCATCTTATATAAGGGACACCATTTTGCTATGCCATTGCATATAATGGGACTTCAGGATTCATGGATTTTGGCATCCATGGATTTAAGTATTCACAGTTTGGAAATATTCTTTTAAAAAATAGTAATCCATGCTTTATTCATTTTATCTAACTTTTTGTAAAAATCTCTTGCTTTTTCTAGAGTATTTATTCTATATCTTTTCTGAAAATATAAGAAGGATACTCCTTCTATTCCCACCTATATTTTATATTGTTTTTTGCCAGTTGTTGTGTCAGGAATTTGTATTCTTGTCTCTTTTTTTTAACACTTCTGGTGGTACATCTTTAAAGATTGTTACTTCTTTCTCCTCAACTTTTAATTTTTTCTCATAGCTTTGTTGTACAATTTGATCTCTTATCCTATTCCTTGTAAAGCATACAACCACATCCCTTGGTATCTTTCTCTCTTTAGCGATAACTGAGTTCGCTCTAAACAGTTTATCCACGTCCAAATCTAAACATTCTTCCGGAAGATCAACAAACTTAGCCAGAGCTGGTATTACTTTGTCTTCTAATTTCTCATTTATTTCTTCTGGCAATCCTCTTAAATTTAGACATCTTTCTCTGTATCTAGACTCATTTATTAGCATGTTTCTCTTCAGCTGATCTTGCTCTATAGATAGAGATTGTGTACTGCTTTCCATCTTTTTAGATTTTTCTTTTATGTTCTCTATATCTTGTGTCATCGCATGCATTTCTTCTGTTAGCTTATCAAGTTTTTCCCCAAAAGCATTCAATTCGCTCTTCAGGTCTGCCTTGATTTCTGTGCGGATATCTTTCAATGCTTCTCTTATCTCCTGTCTCATCTTCCTCATTTCTTTCCTCATCTCATCTAATATCAGTGCACTCAGATCTGTAGTCTTTGTGGGTCCTTCAAATGAAGGTCTCCTTTGAGAAGTTATTTGAGCCAGGGCCTGTGGCGCAGCTTTTCTCTGTAATGACGCCATTTTCCCTTTCCCCCCCTCTTTTTTTCCTTCTTCTTCTTCTTCTTCTTCTTCTTCTTCTTCTTTTAGTTATATTTGCAAGCTCAGCTCATTAAGTATGAGATTACTTATTTAGCATCTATCCTTAATTTGAGTTATCTCTTCTTCAGTATGTCACAACCTATTCAGGAGAATTTTGCAAACTATTCCACAGTGTACCCCTATATACTTCTATTTGTCAGCTATCTCACCTTAACTCTATCAGTCAATATCTCCATATATTATAACACCATCCAAAATTGCAACTAAAAAGTTCAAATATATTTTTCACTATGCAGCACAATATCACCATATATTATATCACCATCCAAAATTGCAACTAAGGAGTTCAGATATATTCTTTCAGTAAGTAGCACCTTAAACAGTACAAATAATTTGTATTCTTACAATAAGCAGTACAAATGGTTTATTATTCTTACCCCCTAGCTTTCCTCCCCCTTTCTCATTAGTAGTAGAGAAGTCTTCTTCCTTTCTCCTTTTCCTCCCCCTTTTCTCCCTTTTAACTTCTTAAATTGATATGGGAGAGAAAGCCCTTGCTGATGGTGTGATTTACCTCTTTTAATTCCCTCTTTCCCTCCTCACTACTCTAGTTATTTATTCTTTTTCTTTTATTAACTTTCCTCTTATTATGTTCAAACTCTTCGATTGACCTTTTTCTTAGCCCAATTCATCATTTAACGATTAACATTGGGATATAAAGCAAATATAGAGAAGTAAACAGAAAATATACTCTATTTTTCTTTCCTCCCGCCTAAACCTCTCTTTTAAACTGGACCTCTTTCCTTATCCTTTTATCCCACTCCTTCACAGCTCACAGTCTACACTATCCACTGTTCTACATCGATTCAGTTTCATCTACTACACCTCTGCTCCGTTTTTCTCCACTCCTTTTGTAGCAATTTATTCCTTCTATAGTGTTGTCTCTATTTGCGCCTCCTACTCCTCCTTGCTCTTCTCTGTACCACTCCCACGTCCCTCTCTCTACTCAGCTCTACTCTGCTCCAACATCGCTCACTCTGTTCAGCTCTACTCAGTTTCTCCACGGCTCCTTTCGTGGCTGTCTGTTCTTTCTGTAATATTATCTCTATCTGCACCTCCTTGCTCCTTCTTGCTCTCCTCCTTTATTTGCTTGTCCGCAGTGTGTCGGACAGGTCTGCTCCTCCTTCATACAATTCGCACGTCGCTTACTCCCACTCTGCACTCATCTCCTTGCTCCCAGCTCCACTCTGATCTGTCGCCAAACCTCCGCTGTAGCCAAACCGCCCCACCGACTTTCCCTCCGACTCCGCTCTCTGCCCTCCATTGTTCTGTTTGTCAATTCCCTCTTATTCAGTTTGCCCACCGACTCTTTCTGCTCCACTTCTCCTTAGTCCTGTTCTCCCACTGACTGCGTCACCCCGTCACAATCCGCCTAACTCTTACTCCACTCCTCTGCTTCCCCTCCGCTACTCACAGTCCAAACTGCTCGTCTTTCCAGTCTCTGAAGTTTTGAAGCTTTTCCCAGGTTGACTCAGTTTTAACTCCCCAACTCCGTTCTTTCGCCCTCTGCTTTCTGCTCAGCCTCTTCTCGGGCTCTCATCCAACTCAATTCTTCAACGAAAGTAAAAATAAAAATAAAAGTTTGCTTCTGCTTGTATGTTATAGCAGAGTTTTCCACTGGCACCCCTTTGAGTTTGAAAGTTATCTGGGGTTAGCTCTGTTGTTGCTTTATTGCTATATTATCTCTTTTTGTCTTTATAATAGCGCTGGCGTCCCTAGCTCCGCCAAAGCAGGACTTGTGGAGGTTCTGTGGCTCTTCGGCTCCTCGGTTCTCTCCCTCACCTGGAGTAAACTCCTGGGGAGGATTCGAACCGGCATTCACCCCTTTCGAGCCCACACTTTCCTCCCCTCCCAGAGAGGAATTTGCCGGTCTTCTGTTTTTACTCCACCCGGGTTACCTCCACAAGCAGCTGCACCAGGAGCTCAGCTTCCCTGCAGCCGAACGGGACGCCATCACGCCGCTCTCAGCAAAGCTGAGCAAAGAAAGAACAAAAAAGGCAAAAGGACAGGACAGAGACACCAGAAGAAGAGATGTTAGATACAGATAAGGAAATATGGGCAAGGGATTCAGAAGAGGAAGAAAAAGGAGGTGCAGTAACAGAAATAGAAACAGAAGCACAAGAAGTGGTTGAAGAAGAAAGTTTAGACAGAAAGGAAACCCAGGAAGAGGAAGAGGAGGATCAAGAGGGAAAAGAAGAAGAAGCTTAAGGACACTATACATAAATATATATAAACAATATATAAACAGAAAATGGTTTGTAAAATGGCTTCATGGAATGTAAAAGGATTAAATTCAAATACTAAAAGATGGCAGATTTTTCATTATCTTGAATTGGTTCCAATATAAGCAGATCTACGAAAAATTTAAGATGGATTTGAAATTAGAGAACTTTGAATTAGAGGCAAATAAAATAGATGAGATTATTTTTGGTTAAAGTAAGAAGCATATATCCAAATATTATAATATATTACTCGAAAGTTAATTGGAAGACGAAGTAATTAAAGACCAAATGATAAGATGGGCACAAGACATTGGACAAAACATCGAATTAGAAAAATGGAAAAAATCCTGGCTAAACACTCAAAAATTTACATCATCTCAAAGCTTAAAAGAAAACTACGTAAAAACATTCGGAAGATGGTACTTGACACCTGTAAAGATGAATAAAATCTATAAGACATGCTCACAATTATGTTGGAAATGTGAACAAGCGAAGGGCACCTTATACCATACATGGTGGGCATGTCAAAAAGCACAAGAATATTGGAAAACAATTCATACAACGATTAATGAAATTTTTGGAATTAGATTCCCAATGAGGCCCCAGCTATACTTGTTGAACATGTTGGATTTAATAGATCAAAAGATAATGAAGAAACATTGGAGAGTAATATTATATATGACCTCAGCTGCTAGAATTCTTTATGCGGCAAAATGGAAAAGAAAGGAAATACCTATGGTAGAGGAATGGTTGTTCAGAATGAGAGATATGATGGAAATGGACTGGCTTACTGCTAGGCTTAAAGATATTCCGACAGACAAGATAGAAAAAGAATGGCTACCGATGAAAAAATATTGGGAAATGAAATGGAAAAATCTGGCCAACTTGGACCTAGGGAAAGTTTTGTAGAATAACACAAATTCAGAAACGGGCAGGTCCAAGTTGTCATTAAGGTTCTGCTTAGATTAGCAGAATTCAGATCAATTCAAGTTATAGTCACTCTGTAAATATAAGTTCGAAGGAAAAAAGTTTGGAAGATCAGGGAGGTATGGGTAGGGGAAATGGAATAAAGGTTAAAGGATTCTAAAATTATGTATAAAAAAGAAGATGGTAGATACGAGATGTTAGAGAATTTTAAGAATACGTGTAATATGATGGGGAATTTGTTTATGTAATAAGCTAACTATTAATATTTTCATTTAAATTTTATTATCCTGTAATAAGTTACATTGTTTTTAAGACCTCAGAAAGATAATGCTATATCAAATATGTAAAGTTGAATGTAACAGCATAAAAATGACAATAATAATAATAATAATAATATAGTAATCCAAAAAGCAAACCTTGATTTTCCCATCTTATATAAGGGACACCATTTTGCTATGCCATTGCATTTAATGGGACTTGAGTATTCACGGATTTGGGTATTCACGGGGTTCCTGGAACCAAACCCCAGCGAATAGGAAGGGACCACTGTATAATGACAGGCAACAGCATTACTTTTTCTGTGTAATGCTGACTTATTATCCACATAAGTAGCAATATTTGTTACTTTTCAAAGACAAAACTGCTGGAGAGAAATTCAAAGCCCCTCAAAAAATCAGACCATTTTGTTATGTTTTAAAATCATTTTACAGACAACAACTGAAACATTATTGTATAAAATTTGAGTAACAGTCATGAGAGAAAAAAGAGTAACAACTAAGTGTAACAATTTGTTCTACAAAGTAACTTTATTCTCATACAAAAACTCTAGCCTTTAATGGGCTGCTCTTCTGTTTTTGTCTGAGTAGTCTTTGTATTTGAGTGGCTTCTTGTGTTGTGCTATTTATTCATATACTACATGTTTTTAGCACTTAAATTGGTAAATGTCAATGGTGTGTATGGAGTTCTTTTATTATGATGTTAATACACACCTTTGGATGCGCAGGAGGAAAAGTTGATTCACAGATATTTTAAACAAACTAAATACAGGCATACCTCAGGTAACAAAACCTCTTGTGAATCTCCTTTTTAAAAAGTATTTTTATGCCAGCCCAGCCCCTGCCTCCTTTCCTCCTCTTCCTCTGTCTAATGGATTTTTTTTAAAGTAGGACTGGCATTTGTGGAATGGTGAAGGAGGGCTGGAGAAACACAGAAGATTATCATACGTGCTAAATATGGTATTACACGAATGCCAGGAGATTGCTAAAGAGCTTTCCTTTCAAATGATGTAGTTCCTATGTCATCATGCTCCTGTTCAGCTGTTGTTATGCCGGCGCTTCTTTTTATTCATGGGCTAAGCTGTGAATAGATCCCCATTCCATTTCCATAACGGAATGCTGGGCAAGTGAAAAGGTTCCCGTTATGCTGGCGTGATGCCAGCATCAATGGGAGGTCCATGCCAGAAAAACATCCAGGCGAGATCAGGACATCAAGGTAAGTGACACACTTTTAATGCCCCTCCCTATGTTACTTGTAAAGTTTTAAGTGTGTTTCGGTGCTTAGTGTAACTTTTTGTCTTGTATTTTGCTTTTACAAGTTTGAATTTCCCATGCTGTCATCTTCTTGCAAAGAGCAGCTGGGATTTCAATCCAGGACATGAAAGGAGCTCCGTTCGAGCTCCTTTCACTCCTGGGCTGCCCTGCTGGGGGAATAAAGCACAGAAAAGGTAGGTGTGAAAAATTTTCCTTTCGTTGTGTGACAGGGATGGGAGAGGGGCAGGAGAGGAGATTTCAAGACACAAACACTTTTTTCATTCCTGTCTGAAAATCTCGATAGACTTTCAGTGCTTGGTTGCAGCTGCATATCTGCAGTAAACAATGCAAAAAACAAACAAAACAAAAACAAAACAAAAACCTGAGCTGGGAAAGAATGGGATTCTCCTCCAGCCAGTCCTACTTGTAGCTATACATCCCTGCGTCCAACAGGCAATGTAAACAGCAGCTACCTCCAGAATCCTTTACTGAGCATACATGCATCAATAGACCTATAGTGTCTAGCTCAAAGGAAGTTATAGCACCACTCTATTCTGCTTTGGTCAGACCTCACCTGGAATACTGTGTCCAGCTCTAGGCACTACAATTCAAGAAGGATATGGACAAGCTGGAGTGTGTCCAGAGGGCGACTAAAACGGTAAAAGATCTGGAAGCTGTGCTCTATGGGGAGTGGCTTCAGGAGCTGGGCATGTTTAACCTGGAGAAGAGAAGGTTAAGAGATGACATGATAGCCATTTTTAAATATTTGAAGGGATGCCATGCTGAGGTTGGAGCAAGTTTGTTTTCTACAGCTCCAGAGACTAGGACACAGAGCAATGGACTCTACAGGAAAAGAGCTTCCACCTAAATATTAGGAAGAAATTCCTGACAGTTAAGAGCTGTCTGACAGTGGAACGTGCTGGCTTGTAGCATGGTGCAGTCTCCTTCTTTGGAGGCCTTCTGTTGGGAGTGCTTTTCTGCATGGCAGAGGGTTGGACTGGATGGCCTTTGTGGTCTCTTCCAACTCTTATGATTCTATGATTCTAAAACAGAAAGAAAAGGGGGAGTGCAGATAAGGCTACTAGCTCCACTCAACATATTTTAAAAAGCATAGAACTGTAAGCATGCTCACCAAAATGAAAATCATAAGAAAAGTGTAGGCTGGTGAAAGAACCCTGGATTCAGTTTTGAAAATGCCTTCCAATTTTCTCTAGAAGGTTCAAATGTTTTTGTTTACTCATGCATAGACTTATCTGACCTGGTTATTTCAGTGTGTGTGTGTGTTTGCTTGCTTTTTTTGAATAAAAAGTTTGCAAAACATGTTCAACTGCTCAAGTTGTTTTGTGGTATAGGAACCTATCTCTCTTCTTTCCATGCTATTTCTGCCTCTGGCACCCAATCTTTTGTTCAAGAAGTAAGATCCAGGAACACATCAACTTTGTTAACTGAGGTATATCTATAAATACATATTATAAGCCCAGGAGCTTTTATCCTCTTGAACAACTGTGTCCTTTCTACCACATGATGATGGAGTTGTAAAACAGGCACAAATAAACCCAACACTAAACATGAGAGGGAGAATGTTTCCTTATAGGTTGCTCTAAGAGGGTGGAAAGAGATGGCTGTGGAGATTTAGCATCCCTCCAGCAAAGAGAAAGTGGTCTTGGAATGACAGGTAAGCAAAGGAGGAAGCATCTCTGAGCGGTTTGTTGGTACCATTTGTTCTGCAAACTTCACAGGGAAGTAGGTGTTGAGGGAACTGACTTTGATTTAAATGCCTCTCAAAACATTCTGCCAAATCCTCTTAATGCCGTCCATTAATAACACACAAGCACACACACACAACCAAGAAGGGGGAGGAAATTATACACAATGTGATCAACTCAGCTCAGTTCTGCTGAAAGAATTTTCCACATTAATATACCTTTGCAAAACATGTTCAACTGCTCAAGTTGTTTTGTGGTATAGGAACCTATCCCTCTTCTTTCCATGCTAACAGTTGTCCCTTCATATTTGCTGGGGTTTGGTTCCAGGCCTCCCCGTGGATACCAAACTCCGTGAATACTCAAGTCCCATTATATGCAATGGCATAGCAAAATGGTGTCTCTTATATAAGATGGCAAAATCAAGGTTTGCTTTCTGGATTATTATTTTTTAAAGAATATTTTCAAGCCGTGAATACTTAAATCTGTGGATACCAAATCCGTGGATATGGAGGGACAACTGTATTTCTTTTCTTTTAAGAAAAGCCCACAACCCTGTTGTGTGCAAAAGCTATGGCTTAAAACAGTGATTCTTAACGTGGGTTCTGTGGATCCCCAGGGGTCCATGATGTCCTCACAGGGGGTTGGTGAAGTCTTGAAAGTTGCTTTGCCCACCTCCTGTCAGGGCCTGTAGAAACCATGTGTGGAAATTTTACACAAACAAGAACAATGGCCAGTAGGGGCCAGTAGAGAGGGCTGTGAGCATAGCTGGATTTTTACCTGTATTGTATTTTAATTTTTGTAAGCCGCCCTGATTGTTTTAACAGAGGGGCGGGGTATAAATGTTATTATTATTATTATTATTATTATTAGAACCTGGTGTGTGGGAGTTGCTGCAGTACTGTCTGTACACTCATATCTTCATGGGAAAGGATTGTACGAACTGTGAGCTTGGGAACAGCTCTGTGGGTATGAATGTATAACCCATCATGTTGCATATAAATAGCAGTGCAATCCTTTGTCCCATCCCCTTGAATCTTAATCTATCTTGCTGTCATGCATCTTGTATGCTTATATGGATCCTCATGGATCAACTCTGCATATACTCTGCTAGACTCTAGAAAAGACCTGTAGTTTAGAGACACATTATGTGTGAATGCTTTATTAGCAGTCTTATGCAGGCCACATGTGCCTACACCTATAGAGCAGCTTGGCCCTCTGCATACAACCAGGAGGGATGTGCACACACGCCTTGACACCTCCTCCCTGCAGTGGAGTGGCCACAGGACAGCAGCCAAGGCAAAAGCCCGCCGGCTGGCTGGCTTGGCCTGCACATTGCCATTCAATCCACTCTTCCCACAGACTTGAAGGAAGAAGCAGAAGAAAAGTCTTCCCTCCCCCTCCAGTGCTTCTGAGAGAAGACTTAATGGATGTATTTGTATTTTGTATGTATTTATTTATACTCCGCTCTTCAGCCACAAGGCTATCAGAGCGGCTTACAAATTGTTTTTAAGCAATAGCAATTTACACATCTACATTGCATTAAGCAGTTTCCAATGTGTGTTAGCTAATTGCCCCCACAATCCAGGTACTCATTTTTTTTATTAATGATAATTGTATTATCATTATTAGTATTAGTATTAGTATTTACTATTATTATTGTTGTTGTTGCTATTTTAAATCTTGAGTTAAGTCTTGGAGGTCCATGGCAACAAAAGATATTTAAAGGGGGTCCCTGGTAAAGAAAAGGTTAAGAACCACTGACTTAAAATGTGGTTGGCAAGATTCAATAAAGCAACAAACCCTGTTTAGAATTTAGCATTGCCCTAATTCCACCAGATTCTTGAGGACCGATATAACCGCTGTATTCAGTTTCCGTAGGTCCTAACATGCACTTCGTTTGAATGCTGACACCTCTGGCTTTTCTTCGCAAACGAAGATTCAGGAAGGACTCATCCCGCGCTTTCTGCAAGCGCGCTGATGACTAAAAAGGCCAATCCGAGATAAACAATTCCGGTTGCATATTTCTCTGCTGTTTTGCTTCTGTGTATGATTTATAACAAAAAAAAAACTTGCTATTGTGTCTTGGATAGTGTTTGTTATGTCATTTTGTTTATATTTTCAGCAATCAATATATATATAAATTTTAGCATCGCTGCTGCCTTGCATTCAAGAGAAGAAGGGGGAAAAATAATTTGCAAAAGCTTGCATTTCTAAAGCTCCAGGGCTATTGTCAAATCCACACACCCTCTTTTGCTTGTTGCAAAATTTAACTGCCTGCAGAGTATGATCAGAAAGGCAGCAAACATGTTGCCTGAGCAGTGCGCTGCTGCCTCCTCCCTTGGCTTATTATTATTATTATTATTATTATTATTATTATTATTATTATTAGCAATAGTTTCTTTAACCAAGAGCTGGATCTCCCCAACTATGCCATGCCTATGCTGTTGTGCCTCTTGCAGGCGCTGCGATTTCCTGGGACCCTCTAGGGGGCGCAGTCCACGAGGCGGCGACTTCAAAGAGAAGCGATCGATCCATCATTCTGCCTGGGAGAAGGGCGAAAGCGAGTGCGCCTGCGTACAGCTACAGGCTGCATGCACGCGCCCGGCCGTTAGGGCGAGAAAAGAGCGCGCGGTTATTTCCACACACACCCCTCGCCTTTCTTTGGCGTCCCTCCCTGGGCGCCTCGCCTCACGCGCCTTCTCGCCCAATCGCTGAGCAGGAAGGCGGCAAGTGAAAGGCGCGCGAGCAGTCGCGAGGGGGTGGGGAGAGAGAACGTTGAGGGCGGTTATCGTTCGCTGAGGGAAGCGGAGTGGAGCTTTTCTCCCCTCAGAGAAAAAAGGCGGCAAATGTGTGTGTGTGTCTGCATAACCTTCTACCTCATGTATTCTCATATGATGAAACACACACATTCTCTTCCCAATTTAGGATATTTTCAGAGGAATTTAGTCTCCCCCCATTTCCAATTGTGGCATTTTGAGGTTCAGAATCTTCTTGAGGCAATGATTTATTTACTAAGCCTGATAAAAGACCCGCCTTATTTTGTGGCAAACTTAAAAAGTGATAGGTGTTCAGTCAAGGCTGCATTCCACTCAAGTTCATGCTACACATACATTTGTTGGTTCTTTGTTTTTTTTTAAATAAACTTTAATTTCATTTTAAGATGCACAACCTTACATTGGGGTGAAAACCTCCATTTCCATATAGCTCTAGTATGACCTTGTGAAGTATGAAGTCAGAAAGTTGCATTATATTTTTCTATAATATTTATATTACAGTTTTCCCTCTGTATCCATGGATTTGGTATCCACGGATTTAAGTATTCATGGTTTGAAAATATTTTTTTTTAAAAATAATCCAAAAAGCTAACCTTGATTTTGCCATCTTATATAAGGGACACCATTTTGCTATGCCAATGCATATCATGGGACTTGAGTATTCATGGATTTTGGTATCTATGGGGGTCCTGGAACCAAACCCCAGAGAATATGAAGAGACAACCCTGCATTGTTGGTCTTTTTTAAAAAGTTGCCACAGATTGCTAAGAGTGAAACTGGAAAGGGTTCTTGTACCCTCAACAATTGTGTAGAAAAAAGTGTATTAGGGGTTTTTTTGGGCTTGTCATGAAACCCAGGTGACAAGCAACACTTGCTGAAATTCCCTCTGCTACAAACCATTTAAAGATACAAAAACCCTCTCTAGTTTTTACTCTGGCAAACCAACACACAACTCTTAGTGGTGTTTGTTGTAAGGGACTAAGATGTCTCTCCCATTGGAAAGCTGAAGATTTAGATGACAGATATTGCTGTTGAAACAAACTAGGCTTTTAAGGGTGGTGCCAAGAAAACCAAGGAATTGTGTGACAGGAAGGGAATTATTTAAATGCCCCCCTCTTGGTCCTCTCTCTTGTAGTGGCCTCATGAAGGGAATTCATTTTATTCCTTGTCTCATTTTTATCCTCCCAAAAACCCTGCCAGGTAGGAAAGAGATAAGAACAACTCCTAGTGAGCTTCATAGTAAAGCAAACTTGAGGATGGGAGAAATCTAAATTTGAGAAATGTGAAAGATGGGGTGAGGGTTACAGAGAAATGGAAAAGCCTGAGGGATGGATGGAAACTGGACCAAAGGGAGATGGAAGGAAGTAAATTTGGGGTGTGGAGGTTGATGGATAGAACATTTAGGTTGCAAATTGTTGGAAGGGAAAGAGGGTGAAGCAGAAAGTGGGACTTATTAAATGTAGGGTGAAGACATTGAAGGAAATACTACATTGAAAACTGGAGAAGACTCCTGTACCTTTAAGGGTTGTGTAGAGGAGGGAATTTCCACAGATGTTGCTTGCCACACAACTAGGTAACAACATCTGCTGAAATGCCCTCTTCTACACAACCCTTAAAAGCACAGGAGCCTCCTTCAGCTTTCACTCTGATGGTGGGAGGAGAGGGTTGCAATGCAAAGCACACTGTACTTGCTTAGGAGTAAAATCCTCTTGAATTCTGTGAGACTTTTAGTTCTAAGCAAGAGATGATTTGGAGCATATGATGTGTGTGTATTTTGAGGGGAAGACAGGACAATTTACTACAATATGTAACCCCCTAGAGTGTTTAATTTCTCAGGAGTCAATGAGTTCAATGAGGCTGGCACCAAGGAAAGTGGGAGTGTTTTGTCCTATGGCCCTAAGGGCTGAAGGGAATCTGAAAGGAGAGGATGCTCATGGATTTGGGGAATCCACACAACACAAATAATCCAGTTTGAAACTGGATTATTTGCATAACTCCTTCCTATGGAATCCTGGGATGTGTAGTTTTACAAAGTCTTGAGCCTTCGCTGACAGAGTGCTGGTGCTGCACCAAATTACAAATCCCAAGATTCCATAGGGAGGAACCATGCAAATAATCCAGTTTCGTCCTGGATTATTTCTCTAGTGTGGCTTCTGGGCTGTTTATGCAGCTCAGGCAAGTCTCCCAAAAGTCAGGTGGGCAAAAGCTGGAAAGAGTTTTAAAAATATACATCAATATCGAAGGTTTGTGGAAGGGGAGGGAAGGTCCCACTTCAAAACAGGAGGGAGGAGAAGCCTGTGGGTTCATCAATAGTTTTTCTCCCCCTTTTAGAAAGCGCTTTAAGACACTGGGATGTTGGGGCTGTGTTGTTGTTTCTGCTGCTTTGACAGCTTCTCTCTCCCCTTTGCTTGTGTTTGCAGCTTCGGCCTGAGAGAGGAGCACTGGAAGATCCCTGGGAATTGCGCACAAGGGACGCCAGCGGAGTTCAGCTGAAACAGAAGATTTCGCCTTGTTGCTGATTCTCCGGGCCAGCAATCCCTTGCCTTCCACTTTCTCTCTCTTCACAGCCCACGAAATCCACCTCGATTGCTGGGTTTCTAAGCCTTTGGCTGTCTGCGCAGTTGACCCAGAACTCTGTCTGTCTGGGGTGGGGGACATTGCTGTCTTACGAGCTCAGGCTTCTTCTTTTTTGCCTTCCTCCATCCCCTGTATCCCAGGAGAGAAATCTGATCAGGTTTACCCCACCTTCGTCGGAGAGAGAGTTCAAGAGAGAAAGAGCCGTCCCTTCCTCCCTCCCTCCCTTTGGAGGGTAATTGGTTGCAATTGCAAATCTAGCTGGCAGAGCAGCGGCCAGAAGCTGGTTCAGTTTTACCTGCTGTCTGTGGCTCTTGCCCGCGATTGATGTTCCCACCCCCAAGAGGGCGAGATTGGAATCCGGAGAGAGAAGGGGAGGCAGGAATGAGGAAGAAAACCGGATTTAAATAACCTCTGTGGCGCTCTCAAGAGGGGATGGCTGATCTGGAGGGACTCTAAAAAAACCTATCAGCGTGGCTGGCGGATCTTTGGGAACGGTATGAAACGGCGCCTTGAGTCACAGGAGGAGCTCGCTTCGTCTTCTGCTTTTGCAAGATTTGAATGATTTATTGAAGAATTTAGAACTTCAGAGGGAGGGTCTGGGCTGGGGCGGCGAGGAGGAGGAGGAGGAGATGAAGACAGACCGCGCAGAAACCTTCACCATGCTTAATCACCAGGGGGACCAGTTTCCGTCATCTTTGCAGTATGGAAGGTGCTTTCCGGATTGTCTGCTGGTGCCTTGCTGAGATGGCTGGCTCTTCTCCTCCTTCCGTGTTTCTTTAAATGTATTTCTTAACAGCGATATTATGAAGAACCCCATCCCTTAAAATATTGACGCCAGTAAACTTAACACACACACACACAGAGTCACAATCTCCCCCCTCTGTTGGGAAGGCACTGGCGGTGACGGCGTCCGGAGGAAACATGTGTTTTACATTTGCGCCTGCTTGTTTTGGTGCAATCCCTTCCTCCACGAGACACATGGATTGGGGCGGCGATTGCAACACAGCCATGCACCGGGAAGGCTGTTGCCTTGGGTCTGGATGCAAAGTGAGCGCCAAGCAGAGAGAGCCCGGCTCCGGCTGCCACGCGGGGGTTTCCCCTCTCTCCCGAAAAGTTCAGGATGGGCGCAGAGGGCGACCCCCCCGCCGGAGCAGGGCTGCTTCCCTCGGATCGGCTCCCGTGAGCTTTCCCCAAAGCCCGCTCCCAAGGGTCGGGTCCGCCTCGGAGGGCTTCGGGGAGGAGGAAAGAGCGACCCGCCGGAGAAGGATGAATGGAGCCGTTACGCCGCCGAGGAGGAGGAATCGCTGGCGAGACCGAGCGATGAGCAAGTTAAACTTCTGCTGCTGCTTCTGGCGGGGTTGGTGGGCGTTTCTCTTGCTTCAGCTCCACATGTTGCAAGCTCTGGCACAAGGTAAGGCTGCGTGGAAACTTG
Source organism: Gambelia wislizenii (assembly GCA_030847615.1). Classification (NCBI taxonomy): domain Eukaryota; kingdom Metazoa; phylum Chordata; class Lepidosauria; order Squamata; family Crotaphytidae; genus Gambelia; species Gambelia wislizenii. The sequence goes on from JAUMIR010000012.1 coordinate 7,239,209, forward strand.
GTTTTGGTTTTTGTTTTGTTTTCTGCTTTTACAGAGATGTTTTGCATGCAGAAAAAACGTCAAAGATTTCTCCTGCTCAGAGGAATGGACAGCTAGAGCCCTGGTTTTATATCAGAGAGATGTTACTGCAGCTTCCCCCCTCTCTCCCCCTCTCTAACAACGGCCTTTGTATCAAAAAAGGGCTGCCTTTCCATAAACAGCGTAGGGTAGATACTGGCACCCTTTTCCCTGCAGTGCCCCCCATCCCCGCCCCGCCGTGTAATCCTATCTGAGCCTCTGCTAATTTTCACCTTTAACTGCTTTTAGGGATGAATCTGCAATTCAGTTCTTCCAGGCAAGGGGAGAGTTAACTTCTGGATTCCTGTGTGTGCCCACACACACACACACACACACACACGGAGTTAAGCTGTCAAAAGAAACGAACTCATAAATCTGCCAGCTAGAGCTAAATCAGGCATGTAAAAAGAGAGAGGGGGAAAATGAATACCATTGTATGTGTGAGCTTTGATTTGACCCTGTTCATTCAGGTTGCCAACAACATGGATTTAACACAGACAAACGGTGCGATTGATTCGTGTCTCCGCATTTCCACATCAAGGACCTTTATTGTTAAATGATGGGTCATGTAGCTGAGGGGAAAGAACCAGAGAATTCACATAACCAGCGCCAGGCACTTTGAATCCAATTTCTCTCTTTCTCTCTGTGTGTGTATGTGTGCTTTAGTGGCCAAATATACAGTATGTCTGTTCTCAATAAGCGCTTTAACAGAGCGAGAAATACATATGTTAAAGCGTGGGCTCTATTATTACAATTGACTACGCGGACCAACCTGATGAACAAGAGCAGGTTTCACGTGTGTGTGTGTGTGAGTGTGAGCGCCCCCCCGCCCGCCTGCCTGCGAGCTGCGAGTTATTTGTCAGCGTATTGTCAAGCTGAGCTGGAGTGGACTCTTGGGCACCCTGCTGGTCTCTAGTGGCGACGAACTGGTGGGAAGTATGAGTAGAAGATGCTCGTGCCAAGGGGAAAAAACCCAGATAGTCTTTCTGCTTAGGCATTTCCTTTGCATTAAAAAACCCCCACACTTTTCTGGGTTTTATATTTCATTGTTTGTGTGTGTGTGTGTTTTATGTAAGTCTTTGAGTTTGTCTGTCAGCGTTTTGGAGGCTGACCACACTGCACCATGCCCCTCGGAGAAGTGAATGTTTGTGCCCATCTGTAGTCCGAGTATTCTTGAATCTTGATTGTATTACAGCCAAGAGGAGATTTCAGAATCCCGCCCCCCATCTTTCCCCTTCTAGTAATTGGATAGTTTGAGTGGTGAGGGGAGGGGCTATGCAACTAAGTCGGCTTTGGCCCTGCATTGTCAGCGTTTACTTTTTGCGCGCTGAAGTTTTCCATCCAAGTATAAGAGGATGAAAAGAGTCTTCTTAGTAATCGCCCCAAGCCCAGTAAATAAGATTCTTCTTCCCTGCTTGTTGTTCCTCATCGTTTTGAACCATTTGAGAACTGAGGCCTGTAAACCTTTGCAGAATATTGCTTTGTTTGCACCAAAACCAATTTTATTGCAAGTGAAAATGCACATTTCTCTACTTTGTATACTGCTACATCTACTACAGGAGCTAAATATCATCCTGACCTTTTGCAAAACAAATATTTGAACAGCTATTTAAAATGAATTCATTTTAACAAAACCAGTTTTCTATGCATATTCCTGAGTCAATTAAAGTGACCTTTAAAAATGGTTTTGTATGGAGGAATAGTGAAAGTAGCCTTCATCTTGTGTGGGACTACACATGCTCAGATAAATACAAACATAACAATTGATTATTTGTATCTATTCAGTAAAAAAAATAGTCGCAGTGTGGGAAGAGTAACTTCCATTGAATCTGATGCAAATTACTTTTACATCAGGTGCTGCTGATCTTAGAAGATTTATGCATCTATTTCTTGAAGCATTTAGGACAGGGATCAGGAATATGTGGCTTTTCAGATGTTGTTGGAAAGCAATTCTTGATCACAATTAGCTATATGGGCTATCCTTGATGGAAGTTGCAGTTCAACATCTAGAAGATCACATGTTCCCTGCCCCTGCATCAAGAGAAGGTTAAATGCTATTCCATTATTGAAAACTTTCAATATTGCAGTTGTGAAAAATAAATCACCTTGGGAAACAAACCAAGGCCATGTTTGTGGGTATTCAACACACAGTGCCAACCTAGGCATGTTTGCTCAGAAGTAAATCTTACTGAGTTTAGTGGTGTTCATTCACAAGTAACTAACTGTTCACAGGCTTGTACCTTGAACTTTGTAGAACAAAAGGGATGTAGATGTAGGGATTAAAGCTTCAGCTGCGCTACAGTGTGACTGATGTTCACCTGAATCTGTGAAGTATGAACATTTCACTTCAGGAAATAAAAAGAAAGCATGTGTGTCCTTGTTATAAAGTTTTCTTTTGTAGGTCTTTGAAGAATATATGATTTCTAGAGGACTGCATGTTGTAGCACAATGAACTTAACTTGAGCTTTAAGTTGGCAACATTTTTGTTGTCATTGGAGCTGATTTGTGTCCCATGTTTTTTAATCTTCTTAATTGTTTTTTTTTTAAAGTGCTGTATTTTAATGCACGCTCACCGTGAAAGAAAAATATCTGGTACTTCTGTTAATTCATATGTATTGGTGAACTAGTCAGAAGGGCAGGAGTATTGTATGACACATCTATCAGCTCAACTTAACTAAAGTAACAAAATGTAAATTCTTACTGTTGTATGTGTATGTGGCTTCAGGTTCCCGGTTGACTTATAGTGACTCTATGAATTTCATAGGATTTTCTTAGGCAAGGAATACTTGCAAGTTGTTTTGCCAGTTCCTTCTTCTAAAATATAACCTACAATTGGCAGTGTCCTGTCCAAGTACTAACCAGGGCTGACCCTGCTAGCTTCCCAAGATCAGATGGAATCTGGTCTCTTTATGGTATTTACACCTTAAATTCTTACTATTAACTATGAATAAAAATAATAAGCCACACAATTTTAAATTGTGAGGTGGTGACTGTTAGAATGCATTCATGTAAGTAGATTTCATAAATTACTTCTTGAATTGAACTAGGCATATGACAAATATGTTGTTCAAACAAAATTTCATACTCAAATAAATGAATACTGGTTTCAGTGAAGTAAATCATCATGAAAACTTTGCAATAAATTAAAGTTTTTATGCTTATTTTTGAAACATCTAGATAAGAGACTTCCTCATTTGTGCATCTGAGAAGGCATTTTTGAATACAGCTTGTGTTACCTGACAGTTATTAATGGATCATCATCAGCATCATCATCAGTATGAGAAGTTACAGATACCAGACTGCAGGAATGGGAATTGTGCAGCCCTACAGAAGTTGTTAGAATGTAGCTCCCAGCTTTTTTCATCAATGTTCATGCTGGATAAAGCTACTGGGAGTTACAGTTTTACAACACCTAGAGTGTTGCATGATTCTCACCCCTGCAGATTGACATGTTGTCTTTAATATTAAGGTGTTTTTCACCACATGGTGGTGTTCCAGTATGTCATAAGCTTGTTGCAAAGGAGGGTATCAGAGAGTGATATGATAATTATGCACATTTAGATTGGCTATGTTCTCTGCCCCTCAGTGTGTTCACTTATACTGTACTGCTAATTTACAGTTAGAGGCTAGGATCTTTCAGAGCTTGCATACATAGCCAATAGGACTTCTGAGTTTGGTTTTTAGGCATCCATGTAGCTGGCAATCCATGCTCTTTGCAACTGTTGTGGAGTTTATTTGGGACTTATGTTAATTTCTTTTTATTTAACATCAGAAAAGAGCTTTGAAAGCAGTGAGAGAAATATTATCTGTCAGAAACAGTAAGATATTTCCTTCATATGAAACACATCTTTTGGTTGTACACACAAAGTCTCCTTCACTTCCATGTGTAGCATATAGATATATTACAGAATTCCCCAGAAGATGGGGAATGGTCTTTAACACATAAAAAGTAATTCAGTGGACGTAACTATAAAATGATGCACATTGGTATATGAACTTCACTTATATTCCTACGTGGCAGGGGTTGGATTAGATGGTTCTTGCAGTCCCTTATGGTTCTATTCTGTGAGGCACAGCCTATTTCTACTAGTGAGTGTGATTTCTATTACTCCTTAGTGTGGTGTTTCTGTAACATTTTGAAGTTTGAATATTTTGAACTCTCCTTCTCAGTGTATTCTACCTCTGACTTCTCTATCCAAACACCAAAATTGGATAGACTTCTCTATCCAAACACCTGTGAATACTTTGTTCACAGGCAGATGGGCAGAGATTCTCATATAGAGTTGTATTTAGCTTACTATAGTAATCAAGGATCTGATGGTTGGGATAACCAGAATTAGAGCAAGGCTAGAACATCTCTTGCCCCCTCCTAATTACACACAGAGTACTATAGCTAGAAGAAGCCTGTAACTCTTTCCTGAGCTTGGATTTCTTAGAAGCTTCTTTTCAAGTAATTCACAAACTAAAGGTCATTTCATATACTACAGTTGAAACAGATACAGAGTAACAATTTGGCATGGCTAACTGTGGCTTTATGCATTGTATTTCTGCTATGTACATTAAGGCATCTAACTCCTAAAATGCTTTACAAAATAGAGCTACACACTCACTAGATGATCAATGTAAATTGTTTATTAGCCCAAAGTTCCCTCAAATGTTCTCTTTCTTAGTAGTTCCATACCTAGAACCTGAGCATCATAATACTGAAGCACACCCATCAAAAGCTGTTCAGTCATTTTAGCTCCTGTTCAAAAATAGCCTATAGGCAGGTTTAAGCTTCACGGAAAAACTAATCAGGTAACAAGCCATTTGAATAAAAAATATGCAAAGAGGTTGAAGTCTGGCCTTGCCAAGAATCTTAGGGGTTGTCTAAATGGTCAAACTAATCCTCATAGAATTCACTTATAAATCGATCTGTGTTAATGGAAATCCTCATCAATGCGTTGTATTCGGCAGGGGGATGCAGCTAAAAATTCCATAAACTGTGACTGCAGAGCCTTCGCGGCTTTTTTCTGAGTTGTTAAAAAGCTCTGTAGAGAATTCACATGTCCGTTTGTTAAGACAGTTGCATTCGCATAGCTCCACTTTTCCATAGGAGAGGCAGCACAAGCTGATTGGCTGGATTAGTATGGCGGTGGGGCTTGCAAACAGGACAAACGCCCACTGTCACCATGTTGGATTTTTGGCTTAGCAAGCAATCAGTAAGGGGATAAAACAGCAATCTTTTCCTCTCTCTTTCCTTCCTTTTTTGTGAGTGTGTGTAAATGTGAAATATTGCTTGTGCGCACTATTTTAGACTTTTTTTTTAAGTTTGGAGGCAGCAGATTTTAAAATGCAAGTAATTCCCTCACAGCCACCATCTTGGCTAGAGAGCATGTGATATTTATGGAGGCTGTAAAACCATTAAGACAGTCACCACTGCTGAGAATTGCTACTACTATGGAGCAATCCACCCCTCCCCTTGAATAGATGACCCCTTAATCAAAGTGTGAAAGTGAGGGAAAACTGAAAAGGAAAACTTCATGTTTAGGGCTCAGTAGGGTGACTTTTGGGATCGATGGATCTATTTTTATTTAATACAAAACTAGTTGTAGTTGGCAATGGTTGTATTAGGTGCAGTCAAAAAGTCACAAAGATACAACAAAGCTTGGGAGTGCATTACATCTCTTCAGGCTAGGTATTAAAACAAAAAACAAACAGGTGAAAAGAAGAAAAGGATGTTTCTGAATAAGGTGAAAAGGCCTTAGTTTGGACTATATGATAATGGGATGAGTTGTATACTGGTGTGATATGAGTCCTGTATTGTAAGGCCCTGATTTGCTAGCAAGATTCTCATGATTGCGAGTTTATTTATCCAGTATGGAAGACAAAATAGTATATTGAGTAATGCAGAGTTAAGACTGGGTTTAATATTGTCTCTGATAAACAGGAACTTACAAGAATGGCAAATATTACAGTGCCTTTTGAAATACAAATGTATTGAAATTGAAATGGCCAAGTCAGCACAAAGTGTTTCTCAAGTATTTCTTTACCTTTTACAAGTCTCACTGTATCTAAAAGGCAAAGAAATACTTTAGAAATACTGTCAATGTTAAGAACTTTTTTTTAAGCATTAAAAGTCAACCAAGAAATAGTATATTCTTTGGCACTTGAAACACTAATGGAAGTTGATTGTTTTAGGAAGCTTAAAACCCAGCGCACAGCTTTAAACATCCTTTAATGAGAAACAGTACCTTAATGTTTAAAGTCAGGGAATTTGTCTGATTTTCTTAGGTTAAAAAATGATAGTGTGATTTTTTTATGCCACTTGATCATATCTAGGAGTTGAAACCTTATTTAAAGTGGCATTAATGTCAATTATGCTTTGATAGCACTAGCAATGCTGAAGACAAAGCTTATGTTATTATGAGATAAAGGGACTTTTAACATAAAGTACAGTTTATAACCATCTGGGATTGGCAAATGTGTTTATTTCAGCAATTATTTCAACCGTTACATAAATCAGTAGCTGGGATTGATATATACATAATTAAGAATTTGGAAACAAGATTAATTTTACAAATAAACTCAAACTTGTTACCTTGTAAAGTTTCCTACCAGATTTCAGCAAAGCGTTTTGAGTTTTCACTTATTGCAAAACACAAGATATCTTTATTTTATTATGTATTTCTGTTTTAAAATCACAATACCAGGAGTTATTTTTGTTTGCTGCCATTCCCAGTTTAACTGTTTCAACACTGACACATTTCAGATGGTTGTTTACAGGACTGTAGAACAGATTAACAAGTTGTCATTGACTCTGGGAGTGATCTTTTTGATCCAATGGAAGCCCAGTAGCTTTTAGTACACAAGAAGTGCAATCCTAATTGCCCTGTCAGTGGAAAGTAGGATATGGGGTGTGGGCCCACCTGCAGCCCATTATAGTCTTCATGCTATATGGGTTCTTGCTGGCAGCAGTCCTCCCGAAGAACTGCAGTGGATCTAATCAAAGGCCTATCTGGTTCAGCATTGTATTTTCACAGTGGCCAACCAGATGTCCATGGGAAGTCTACAAGAAGAACATGAACACATGTTAATGTCTTGCTCATGTTCTCTTAGCACTTGGATTTGAGAAGCATACTGCCTCTGATACTGGAGATAATATAAACCATGGGTACGGCTATTCATAACCTTATTTTCCCTACATTTTGGAGAGAGCCCTCTTTCTCAGTTTTCCCACTGCCCCCCACCCTGTGGGGCTGAGGAAGGGGGAAGAGGGTGAGAGAGTCTTCTTCTTTCCTCAGCTGTCACCTGGGATGGGAAGCTTATGGGGGGTGCTGGGGACAAAACCACCATTAAGACAAGTCACAGCTGCTGTGACTTGCTCTTACTGCAGGACACTATGTTCCCCCACTCACATAGATGGGGCCATCTTCTAGGTAGCAGGGGTTAACACACTGTGGGAGAAGAAAGGTCAGGCTGTTTAGCCCTTGATATTAGTTTCTTCACCAAGCACCAGTTACTTTGCACATTGAAAGTTGGTGTCTACTGGCGAGGCTTTCTTTTTTTCTTGGTTCTCCTGCACTTGGATTGTAAAATCAAACATTGTTTGCTCTCTTGACAGATCCCCTTTCCAGGCAGGCCTTGCAGTTCCAATCCTTGGAATCCTGTCACTCACCCTGCCCTTGTTACCCACTGAATCCCTTCCTAGATTGGGTACTTGGGCTTGAGGGTGACCCCCTTTATGTGGACCCATGACTGTGTAGTGGTGGTGGGTTCACTGTGTTTAGCATGACCAGCCTGCCCCCAAACCTAATATGAACAGGCAGACAGTACTAAAAACATACATACAAACAAGTAGAGGTTTATTAAGACACATGCAATTAATATATTAACCCTTGAACTCTCAATCAATCTCTCTCTCTCTCTGGCTTTACTTCGCAAACGAAGATTCAGGAAGGACACATCCCGCGCTTTCTGCAAGCGCGCTGATGACTAAAAAGGCCAATCTGAGATAAACAAGTCCGGTTGCAAAAAGCACAGCAGAAGGTCTCCTTGGGTGATGTTTTTGGGTTGTGATTCTTTCTGCATTGTCGTTTCTCTTCAAGACTTGTTCGGAATGAGTTCTCAAATAAGGCTGCAGCATTGTGGATAGTGCGTCTCCATGCCTCACGATGTGAGGCCAGGGCGGACCACTGTTGGTGATCAATTTGGCCGAGCCTGAGATGTTGTTTCAGGGAGTCTTTGTATCGCTTTTTTGGAGCGCCCCTCTTATGCTGACCCGTGGCGAGTTCACCGTAGAGTAGTATTTTGGGGAGGCGATGGTCCTCCATCCTGGAAACGTGCCCTGCGCAGCGCAGCTGTGTTCTCAATATCATGGCCTCAATACTGGTGATCCCTGCTTGCTCGAGGACAGCAACATTCGTCACATAGTCAGTCCAGTGTATATTTAGGATTGTGCGTAGACAGCGCTGATGAAAGCGCTCGAGGAGTCGTAGGTGGTGGCGACAGGTGACCCATGTTTCAGATCCATAAAGGAGGATAGACAGTACAATGGCTCTATACACACTGATTTTTGTGCTTTGCCTCAGGTGTTTATTGCTCCAGACTCTTTTGTGAAGTCTTCCAAATGCACTATATGCCTTTGCTAATCTGTGATCGATCTCTCTGTCAATCTTGGCATCTGAGGAGATGCTGCTTCCCAGGTAGGTGAACTGCTGAACGGACTTGAGCACAGATTTGCCGACGGCAATGTGGGGATGCCTTCAATCAATCACAGCACCCTAAATCCCCAATCAGTTCTCCTATCTCCTTGACTGACCTGTTTCTATACCATCTGTTCCTTATCTCTCTCCAATCCAACTATGAGTCCACTGAACCCCTATCTGGACTCTAATGGAGACCAGCCTGTATTTTTGGCAACTTTTCTTTCCCCTGCAAGCCCCCCTTCACAGCATTTTCTTAACTGTGATTGGCTTCAGCCAGGCTTTGCCCAGCTCTTCATGACACCCTCTAACCACAATAAAGTTACATAAGTAAGTGAATAATAATATTTTTTTTAGGTGTGATGATAAAAAATTATCAGTGATGATGTTATATTGGCTTGTTTTTAACTAACAGACTATGCAGTGTTTATTATCTTGTAGGTTCAATGCTGTATTCAGGTGGTGCATCTCTAAAACTGCTGCCAGCGTGTGCTACCACATGTGTTCTTTTTTTGCTACCCTTTCCCTTGAACTGCTTCCCACCTGTAATATCTAGATAGGTTCCCTACTTCTGTCTATTTAAGCTCCATCATGTCTGCACCATAGCACTGTGATCATAATCTTAATTTGTATACAAGTAATAAAAGTGGACTCTGAAATGCACATGATATGAGTACTAGTAGAGTATATAAGGGTCAGCTTTGTTTGATAACTGAATAAAAAATGAGATAGTGTTATGTCATTTGTTACACCAATAATGTAGGCATTTTCTGAAGTTTGTACATAATCAGAACGATTCTCTGTAGATTACATAGTTGTGGCCTTGATTTTTTTTTCTTTTTAAAGAATGTATACAGTAAAGAAATTTCTTTGGAAGAAATAAGTGATCCTGACTCATTTCTAATAAGTTGTTCTGTTCCTATACTTCAATATTCTGTGAAAACAGTGTGGTACTTAAGCCAATTGTTTGTTTTTGACAGCTATATATCTTTCATAGCTCAAGTTTGAGGAATACTGTGTAACCTACAAGGCTAATAATACTATTTCTGACTCTGATGTCACTTGAGAGGGATAATTTTGGTACCAAATCTTGAAAAGTATACTTATTGTACTTAGAAAGACAACTGGTGTTGGATTATTATATTAAAATTGTTTTGAGCAAAACTGAAGAGTTCAGTTCATTTTATTAAAATATAACAGATTGTTTCTCATCTCTCTAGTTCAGAAGTTGTGACATAGACAACAAACCATTTTAATGCTCTCTATGTGTTGCCAATCCATCTGTTAACAGAACAGACATAATTAGCATTTATCCTAATATGGACAGCCAGGTCCGTGTTCTCTGGCTCCGTGGAGAGTTTGTCCAATAAAATTACTCTAGAGATGAAATGAGTTCAAAATGAAGAAAAACAGGATAAGAGGAAATGGCAATATATGCCTTTATCTCTCCCTACTGCTTTTATCCCTTGCATGTACTGTGATGGATGGTTCTAGCTTTCTTTCTTTTAGTCTCTGTTCTGTGCCCATCCACTTGTGATTCCAGTGCTCTATCACCTTCAACAGTCTCTGTTCATAGTATACATTATTATAATAGGTTGGCAGGATCTTGTCCTTTTCTGTTGATGTTTTGGTCATCAGCGTAGTCAGCCTTGTAGTTAGCACTCTTTTTTCTCCTTTGCTTACTAACATTTAATACAGTACCTCACCACATACAGGAATAGTGTTTGCTTTTTAACAAACTTGAAAACAAGGGTTTTCCCCTCAAAAAACCTAGTCCATGAAAAATCATACAAGCCCAGCTATACTGCACCTTTTTTTTACTTGAGTCTGGCCACACCAGGAGTGTGTTTGCCTAATTACAACTTGTCTGTCAGCTGTGCTTTTTTGCCTTTTCCTAGGGGTCAGCTAGACGGAAGAATTTGTCATGAAAAATAGCGACTAACCCCCGCCCCATCACTGCAAAGTCCATTTCTACCCACGACTCATCCAAAAGGTTGCTGAAAAGGAAAAGTAATGGTTTTGCAGTTCCCATGGAGCTGTGCAGAAAAAATGGTGGCTGCCACTGAGTTGACTCCACCCCCCTTTTTTTAAAAAAAAAACCTGGTTGTGGAAGAGCTATTTTCCACTAAAAAAATACCTTTGTTCTTCTGCTCTGCTGCTTGGACCATTGTGCTGGCCAAAAAACCCAAAGAAACAATGGTGGCTCCGGCATTGAAAGCCCTCCCTTGTAAGCCCGCCCCCTCCAAGGTCCGACCAATCAAGTTTCAGCCCTGCTGTGTGCTCCTTTTTGAATTGGTTGATCACACAACCAATTATGCGTGTTTTCATGCACTTAAAAAAAAAAGATTGCTAAAAACAGCAAAGGCTGTTATCACAATCATTTTGAAGTTTTCAGTCCCCTCCTTGTGAATATGCCGAATCTGGCCCTGGCACTGTGAGGACCACTAGCATTCTCCTCAAATTGTTCAAGGATTTATTTATTTATTTATTTTTGCCGTGTAGTCAACTCCCTAGAGATGGGCGATCTGACCAAGGTAATAGTTGCCTTGATTGTATCCTCTTTGGATTACTGTAACACACTCAACATGGGGATGCCTTTGGACAGTTCTTTGGAAACTTGAGGTCCAAAATGTTTTAGCTAGACTACTGACTGGGGCTGGTTATAAGGAGCTCCCTTGTTGAAACAGCTTCACTGGCTACTGGTCCATTTCTAGGTAATAATAATAATTATTATTATTATTTATATCCCGCCCCTCTGCGAGCAATCGGGGTGGCTTACAACAATAAAATAGTACACAGTATAAAACAAGTCAAAATCCCTTCCCCCCCTTAAAACATTATTAAATTAATACAAATTAAAATCAGTATATAATACAATTTATTAAAAACCCTTTCGAGCAAGCAGCATCAGTTTGGAGGTCCAGAAGTAACCTCCAGAGGGGGTTCCTGAGGCCGGGATTAGCTATTCCGGAAAAGCCTGCCTGAAGAGAACCGTCTTGACAGCCTTTTTAAAGCTGTCTAATGATGTCAATAGGCGGATCTCATCCGGCAGGCCATTCCACAATTTGGGGACGACAGCCGAGAAAGCCCTCTGGGAGGTGATCACCAGCCTAGGTCTTTGTGGCTGCAACAAATTCCTCCCAGAGGACCGGAGAGCGCGGGGAGGATTATAAGGGAGAAGGCGGTCCCTGAGATAGCTTGGGCCCAAGCCATTTAGGGCTTTAAAGGTGATAACCAACACCTTGTACTGGGCCTGGAAGCTGATAGGCAGCCAGTGGAGGGACCTCAGAACCAGAGTAATGTGGTCCCTCCTAGATGTTCCAGAAACTAGCCTGGCTGCCATATTTTGTACCAGCTGTAATTTCCGAACTAAGCACAAGGGTAGCCCCATGTAGAGTGCATTATAGAAATCAAGACGTGAGGTTACCAGCGTGTGCACAACGGTCTCAAGATCCCTTACTTCCAGAAAAGGGAGCAGCTGGCATATCAGCTGAAGCTGATAACAAGCGCTCCTGACTGTTGCATTTACCTGATTTGTCATCAGGAGCGACGAGTCAAGGAGCACCCCTAGACTGCGAACACAGTCACTGAAGGAGAGTGTGACCCCATCCAGGACTGGAAATTGCAACCCGATTCTTGGTTTCGGGGCTGCTACCGTGAGCACCTCCATCTTGTCTGGATTCAGTCTCAATCTGTTTTTCCTCATCCAGCCCATTACTGCCCGAAGACATTCATTGAGAGAAGAGATGCCGTCAGAATTCGAGACCGACGAACGAGATACGGAGAAATAGATCTGAGTGTCATCAGCGTACTGATAACACCCAGCTCCATAACTCCAGATAATCTTACCCAGCGACTTCATATAGATGTTAAATAACATCGGGGACAGAATAGCACCCTGTGGTACTCCACAGGTAAGCTCCCTTTTACTGGAGCCACTGTACCTGAGCAGCAACCTCTGGGTCCTCCCTGAGAGGAAGGACCGGAACCACTGCAAAGCAGTGCCTCCGATGCCTAACTCCCCCAGGCGATCCAGAAGCATGCTGTGATCTATCGTATCAAAAGCCGCTGAAAGGTCTAGGAGCACCAACAGGGTCACACTACCCCTGTTGATGCTCAGACGCAGATCGTCGATCAAAGCAACCATGGCAGTCTCAACCCCAAAGCCTGTCCTAAAGCCAGTTTGAAATGGGTCTAGGTAATCGGTTTCATCCAAGACAGCTTGGACTTGAAGAGCAACCGCCCTCTCGATCACCTTGCTCAAAAATGGTAATAAAGAGACTGGCCTATAATTATTCATAGCCAGGGGGTCCAGGGAAGTTTTTTAAAAAATAGGCTTAACAGCCGCCTCCTTTAGACATGATGGAATATATCCTTCCCTGAAGGATGCATTGATGATGCTCACAAGGAACATCCTCAATGCATCCCCTCCCTGGACAGCCAGCCAAGATGGGCAAGGGTCAAGGGGGCAGGTTGTCTTCCTCACACTACCAAGGAGCTTGTCCACGTCATCGGTACTCACAGATTGCAGCTGATCCAGTATAATTACATTGGCGGAGTCGCTGGACACCTCGTCCATTGTTTCTGTTACAATAGTGGCATCTAGGTCGGCTCTTATCTGAGAGATTTTATCTGCAAAGAAGTTATTAAATGCATCACAGCCGGCAGTCGTCGGGTTAAGCAGGGGATTTGGTGCAGGGGACACCTGCGCCAGCTCCCTCACCACCCTAAACAGCTCTGCTGGACGGGACTCTGCAGACGCAATACGTGCAGAGGAGAAGGATCTTTGCGCTGCACGCATTGCCTCCCGATAGGACCAAAGAAAGTTCCTATGGTGAGTTCTGTCAGATACGAGTCGAGTCTTCCGCCACCTGCGCTCTAGTTGTTGTCCAAACCGCTTCATTTCCCTAAGCTCAGGTGAATACCATGGCCTACAGTTAGAAGCGGGTTGGCAACGGCGCTTGGGAGCAATCGTGTCAATAGCTCTGGTAAGGTCGGTGTTCCACGTATTAACCAGAGCATCGGCAGAATCACCAGCATTTCCAACCATTAAACCCTCTAAGGCTTTCTGGAAACCCATAGGTTCCATTAGCCTTCGAGGGCGGACCATTTTAATGGGTCCACCACCCCCTGGTGCGGCAGATGTAGGCTCTAAGTTCCATCTTGACCAGGAAATGATCCGTCCATGACAAAGCAGAGGTACTGATTGCCTCCGCCCACGGATATGCCTGATCTGAACTAAAGACCGCATCGAGTGTATGACCTGCACAATGCGTGGGCCCGTTGACCAATTGGGATAGGCCCATGTTTGTCATGGTCTCCATGAACTCCTGAGCCGCACCTGTTAAGCTGGTCTCGAGCGGGATGTTGAAGTCCCCCAAAACCAAAAGTCTGGGGGACTCCAGCAGCAGCTCTGAGACCAGCTGTGTCAGCTCAGTTAGGGAGTCTGCTAGACAACGGGGTGGCCGGTAGACTAGCAGAATCCCCAAGCTGTCCCTGGTCTTCAGGCTTAGGTATATACACTCGAAGTGGGCTGTGTTCTGGACAGGTATCCTGGTCAAGGTCAGGTGGTTCTTATGGACTAGAGCCACTCCGCCCCCCCGGCCACTTCCTCTCACCTGCTCTCTAACAGAGTACCCGGCTGGGAGGGCCTGCGCCCATGTGACAGCGCTATCCTCTCCCAGCCAGGTCTCCATGAAGCAAGCCAGGTCGGCGTCCTCATTCAAGAGAAGATCCTGGATGATATGAGTCTTATTCCTCACTGACCTGGCATTGCAGAGGAGGTACAATTCAGAGTGCTGGTCAGGACCAATAAAACCCTATATGGCTTAGGTCCAGACTATCAGAAAACCCACATTTCCCCATATGAGCCTTCCCAAGCATTACAATCTTTGGGAGAAGACTTTCTCTCCATCCCACCATCTTCCCAGGCTTCTCTGGTGAGGACATGTGAGAACGCTTTCTCAGTGGCTGCTCCAAGGCTATGAAACTCGCTCCTGACAGAGGCTCAGTTAGTCCCCTCTTTGTTTTTTTGTTTTTTTGCTGGCACACAAAGACCTTCCTATTTAAATGGCCTTCAGCATTTATGTCTTGCTGGGATAGAAGGACGTGTTATAGATGTGCTGTTTATAATATGCAGTAAGTGCTCAATCTCTTTCCTTTCACTGCTGCATTTTTCACAAAAAAAGCAAGAGGGCCAAATTAAATATATCTCATCCTTGTATAGTGTTAGCTGGACAACTGCTTTATAAAAACTTAATTACCCTGATTTCTTTCTTTCAGTAGGGTTTGGTTTTTAACCTTGTTCATCATACTTGCATGAGTCTGGAACCCTGTGGAGTGAAAAGAAACATTTGGGTAACAGGGGAAGGGTTAAGCACCCAGGGGAAGGGTTAAGCACCTGGAGTTGCAGATGATGAAGGGATATTTTAAACAGGAAGAAACATCAGGCTAATTTTCTATTTGACAGTTTAATACTTAGCTTTCTCTTCTTCCTGGCTTATGCACCTTGTCAGATGCTAGCTGTTCAGATTTGGTTTATCATGAGGGAGAGAAGGAAAAGGGAAAATATGCAAGTGAGAACTGTTACAGAAATATGGAGAGTGAAATGGGGAACCTCTACTTCTTCATCTGTATCTAAAGAGTATTCACAACTTGGTTTTCTGTGCAAAACCCATTATGTTGGTTTTTTTCACAATTTTTTAAAATGTCATAATTCACCCAGTAGGAGAGAAAACTTTTGAAATTATTTGCTCTTGCATGTAAGAATGAAATAAGCAAATATGTATATCCCTAAAATATCTTGAAATTTATCTTTCAAAGAAACACATCACAGTTCACAAAAAAGTCAGTATTGTTTACAAGAATGTCAGATTTAGAGGTTGGCCTATGTTCTGACACTCAGAAATACCACTTGTTGATTGTTCTTCTTTCTTCTCAGACTATACCTGTAAGTTTATCTGAAACAAATATTTTGTTAAGAACCCCCACCCACCCATGTGTACGTAATTCCTAATTGTGGTATATGTTGGATTACCACAGACATATTTTTTTCAGAAATATAGAATCACACCATGGTATTAAAAGTCAAGAAAATTGGTTTTTTTCTTCCTAAGAGCTGAAAAGGTCTACCATCTTACATATTTGTAAGAAAACAGCAGTCATTTGTATATGTAATTGTTGAAAAGAATAACAAGATGTGAAGTTGGATGGCATTTTGTGTAATTGTCAATACAATGAAGTATCTGGTAATGCAAACATAGTGCAGTAGTCTTCTCTTTAAAAGTAGTGTTTTCCCCACCTGCAATATATACTGTTCTTAAATAACTACAGTGTCTTCTTCATTACATTAATTTGCACAACAACAACAACTTGTTACCCACCTCTCCTCATGGATTGAGGTGAGGAACAACAACAGACTGTTGTTGCAGCCCTGGTGGGGCAGTGGTTAAATGCCAGTACTGCAAGTCACCATGTTGCAAGTTCAATTCCAGAGGGCTCCAAGGTTTATTCAGCCATCCATCCTTTCATAGGTTGGTAAAATGAGTACCCAGCTTGTGGGGGCAATTAGCTAATGCACATTGGAAACTGCTTAATGCAGTGTATATGTGTAAATTGCTACTGCTTAAAACAATCTGTAAGCTGCTCTGATAGCCTTGTGTCTGAAGAGCAGGGTATAAATAAATAAAATATAAAAAGACTGACATACAACATACAACATCCGTTTAAATGCATGGCATCAATTTAAAAGAACAAATAAGACAAATACCTATTAAAATCCATCCATATTTAAAATTCATAGTATAAAATTCAAAATTTAAAAAATCATCTAAATAGGCCTGCTGGATAATGGATCTTCATCATATAACAAAAATACTGCCATCCCCATTGCCAATTGTCCTGCCAACATGGAGCTCTCTTGAACATAAAATTTACAGTACAGTAAATGAAGTAGTTTTATTTTTCAGATTATCAGTTCCAGCTGCCACTGCAGAGGATTTTTTTTTAAGCATAGATGCTACAATATATTTTCACCTGTTTGCTCTGAATAATTGCAAGTCAAGAGTTTATTGCTTGGTGTTGAGCACTTTGAACTGCTATAAAATATTTCAATTCCTATCATGTTTTCATTTCCTTCCCTTCCTTATATTGACTTCTCTGTGGAAGTTCCGCTTTTTTATATGGCAGTTTATTCTTCTATAAAGCATGGTGTCTTGAACTGAAGTGGAAACTTTTTAGAATGCTTGCCTTGCAACATAAAACTTTCACTTGAAGTCCAAAGGTTATATTGTAACATCTAATCACAACAGTTTTTCCTGTTTCTAAAATAGTCTGTTATCTTCTGAGTAAAACAATCTAAACTAAAATATGTAGCTGATTATTATTTAGAAAAACATTGTTATTGTTTGGAAACTTTTCATTAAGGAACTATGTAAATATTTGCTTCTTTTCACTGAATACCATATATCTCCTCTAAATTAGCAATGCAAATGTTTGTCTTAATATTTTATTCTAAACATATTCTATCTGAAGGCAGCATTTTAAACCGAGTCTGTTTAGCTTTTTTAAACCATTATTTTAAGCGCTATCAAATCAGAGCTGTGGCCCATTATTGTGTATTGTCCAGTCTTCTTCCCTTTAAGTTGTCCTTCTGTTGCAAGAATATCTCATTTTGTAAGGAAGAATGTGGGGGTGGGGGAACCCAGTTCTTCCTGTGATTAACACTTCCGTTGCTGGTCTACATGTTGAATAATAATAATAAAAATGTCTGGAGATGAATTACAGGTTGACTCCCATATCCACAGATTTGGTATCCATGGTTTCATTTATCCATGTCCAAAAATATAGACATTTCTAGGTCTATCAGTGTGATTCTATGGTCAATTTCCAGTGTTCATTGCATTGAAAACAATAGGGTCCTCTGTTATCCATGGTTTCAGGTATCCATGGGAGGTCTTGGGAATGTATCCCTCATGGATATGGGGTTCAGCCTGTATACAGGCAAGACCCAGCTTTGCTTCTAGCCTTTAACTGACATAAATCATAAAGTTTACTGACTTGTAGCATTTACAGGACATCCTATATGTAAAAATGTTTTCAGAGCAGCTTACAACATGAAGCATGTTAAAATTCAGTAACAGTAAAACTAACACAATATGATCCAGTATAAAATGATACAAAGTTAGAGAACACTCACAAAATGAGAACCACAGCCAAGAAATTTGGCTTTTAATCTCAATCTTCCTCTAGATATAAGCCATATTGGCAGAAGTATGCACCATCCTACAGGCGTCACTATAAGCCAGGAACTTCCTGTCTGCAAAGAGCAGCTAATCTGCCTTCTTTTTCCACAGGTAAAGCTGTACAGGCAGCAGTTTCAGAAAAAATCCCAGGACCAATCTTAAGTGACAGGTTTGGCATTCAGATGAACAAGCTTGTTGTGAAGTCAATGCTACCTCATGTACCACTGTTCAAAGACAGGCTCATGCCAGAGAAGTACTGCTGCATTACACGCACAAACATTCTTCTACCCCTTGCCATCATTACTTTGATTGCATCTGTTATATGTTAGAATTTCTGCACTGTTGATACCATACTCGGAGGTCGGCACCGACTGCAACAATTTCGGTCCCGCTGAGTTCAATGCACCACAAATCTAGGGATCAGCCAACTCTCCCTGGATCTTCCACCCAGCTTCCACTGGATAAAGCTTATTGTTTTTTGCTGTTACTATGAGCCAAACCACTGCTGTGTATGACAAAGATCAATCTTCTTCAGCCTGTACTAGGTCTCCAGGCCATTCCAACTAGACCATTGGGATCAAGGTCTGCATTGGATTCTTCCAATAGAGGCTGAGGTCAACGGGTGTCTGTTTCTCCTCTTATCCAGGATGTCAGTGGGTCAGTAGTTGAAACTGATGACACATTGAAATCTTTAGTGCCACCACCAAATGAATCTCCAGTGACTTTGATTGGGAAAGCTGACCCACCCTCTCCTACAAATGACATTTGGTCTTTCACTGACCAAATGTTACAGATGATGATGATAATAATAATAATAATAATATTTATATCCCACCCCTCTGCGAACAATCAGAGTGGCTTACAACAGTAAAATAATACATAATATAAAACAACTCAAAATCCCTTCCCCCCCTTAAAACATTAAATCAATACAAATTAAAATCAACCTATAATACAATTGTTATTAAAAACCCTTCCCGGCGAGCAGCAAGCTCCAGAATCAACTTCCAAAGGGGGTTCCTGAGGCCGGGATTAGCTATTCCGGAAAAGCCTGCCTGAAGAGATCCATCTTGACAGCCTTTTTAAAGCTGTCTAACGATGTCAATAGGCGGATCTCATCCGGCAGGCCATTCCACAATTTGGGGGCGACAGCTGAGAAAGCCCTCTGGGAGGTGGTCGCAAGCCTAGAGTTTGTGGCTGCAACAAATTCCTCCCAGAGGACCGGAGAGCACGGGGAGGATTATAAGGGAGAAGGCGGTCCCTGAGATAGCTTGGACCCAAGCCATTTAGGGCTTTAAAGGTGATAACCAACACCTTGTACTGGGCCCGGAAGCTGATAGGCAGCCAGTGGAGGGACCTCAAAACCGGAGTAATGTGGTCCCTCCTAGATGTTCCAGAGACAAGCCTGGCTGCCATATTTTGTACCAGCTGTAATTTCTGAACCAAGCACAAGGGTAGCCCCATGTAGAGTGCATTACAGAAATCAAGATGTGAGGTTATCAGCGCATGCACAACAGTCTCAAGATCCCTTACTTCCAGAAAAGGGCGCAGCTGGCATATCAGCCGAAGCTGATAACAAGCGCTCCTGACTGTTGCATTTACCTGATTTGTCATCAGGAGCGATGAGTCAAGGAGCACCCCTAGAATGCGAACACAGTCACTGTGACCCCATCCAGGATTGGAGGTTGCAACTCAATTCTTGGTTTCGGGGCCGCTACTGTGAGCACCTCCATCTTGTCTGGATTCAGTCTCAATCTGAATAGATAGCAATAGGACTGAAGGTGCAGCAAATAGAACAACCTGTGGAGGACCTGATTTTGAAAAATTTGCAGCAAAAATCACCTGCTCCTGCACTGATACCATTACTTACCTACCTCTTACAAGTGATGTGTCACTCCTGGACAAGTCCTTCCTTGGTACTGTCTACCTCAAAGAAGTTGGAGGAACTGTACAAAGTGACAGATTTAGGAGCAGGTTGGTTGGTGCAACACCGTAAACCAAACTCTATTATAGTAGACCCTGCCCAATCCAAGATGTCTCAGTGAGTCCATAATACTCCAGCTGACAAGGAG
Source organism: Gambelia wislizenii (assembly GCA_030847615.1). Taxonomy (NCBI): domain Eukaryota; kingdom Metazoa; phylum Chordata; class Lepidosauria; order Squamata; family Crotaphytidae; genus Gambelia; species Gambelia wislizenii. Next base: position 7,259,264 of record JAUMIR010000012.1, read on the forward strand.
GGGGGAAGAAATTGGACTCTATAGAAGATAAATTCTACTCCACTGCAGCTTTGCTTTTTAGAATTGCAAACTACAGGTTTATTTTTCAATTAGTTATTTATACCCTGCTGTTCAGCCACAAGGCTATCAGAGCGGCTTACAAATTGTTTTAAGCAATAGCAGTTTACACATCTATGCTGCATTAAGCAATTTCCAATGTGTATTAGCTAATTGCCCCCACAAGCTGGGTACAGTGTATGCATGGGCGTGTACCAGCAATTACTATGGAACAAAGTGTCTTTAAATCTAGAAAGGCTGGCAGAGGAGAACAGAAGAGTAGTCTCTGTCTTGAAAGCTGAAGCTCATTCTTTGGCTGGACAACAAATCCAGACATCCATCAGTTGTACTGGGAAAACAATTGCAGCACCAATTGCATTAAGATGTCGCGCTTGGTTACAGTCTTCAGATCTTTTGACTTCTGCTAAATCCATGATAGAAGATTTACCTTCTGATGAGCTTGGTCTATTTCAGCCAGAAACAGATTGCTAGCTGGAGCATGTACATAAAATGAGAACCATGGCAAAGAAATTTGGTTTCCAGTTCAATAACAATATCTATTTTGATCTAAAACATATGGGTATAGGTACACACCATTGTACCAGGATCAGTTCAACTCCACTGCTACACAACAGCATAGATAATCACTACCATTGCCAACCACACATAGGACTTTATCAGATGAGCCTCTTAAAATATTCTTTTGCTGGCATTAAAAAAATAATCCATTTTTATGACAGCAAAAGAATGCCCCCCCCAGCCTTACCTTCTCTCCCAGCAAAGGCTTCCTCGTCAATGAAGAGGAAGTGAACAGAGTTCCATTCACTTCCTCATTCAATATCCCACGGATTCTTGTGAGAAGACGCTTGCTCGGGAAATTAAAAAAACAAAAACAAAAAGAACACAGAAAAAGTTACACAAAGTACAGGAACACACTTTAAAAGTCCCAAGTAACCTGGATGTCATGATCCTACCTGGAAGTGTTTGCGCTGGACCAGTCATTCATGCTGCATTCATGTGAGTACAATGGCGTGAGGTTCCACATGCCGGGGACATAAATGCGAAAGGGCGATGTCATGTGCTACACGTGTCCTTTCGTGTTTATGTGGTGTCATTATGACACTGTATTTAGTGCATCTGATAAAGTCCATACTGTCTCTTCTACCAGCAAATACAAACAACAGTTTAGAAAGAAATCCTACGAGCAGGCTCAATAGTGTTTTTGACTTCCAAAAGACTGATGTACCTGCTGCTGACTTAATACCCACTCACCTATTGTCTTACATACCTCCATTTCAAGACAGGCTCCAGAAGTACTACCATGCTTGTGCCTTCATCACCTTGTTTGGGTTCTTGATATCATCAGGAAGGATATGCCATAGAGTTTTGAAAAACTCCCCCTGTTGCGGTATATTATGTCACTCCTGCTTCACCCAGGTTGGCACAGGAGGTGGAATCTCTAGTGCACAAAGGAGCTGTCAAGCCTGTTCCTCTCTCTCATCTGCATCAAGGGGTTTCTTCCCACTATTTCATCATGTCTAAGTGGGATGGAGGACTGTGCCCCATTCTGGACATGAGGGATGTCAATTTCTATGTACAACCAAGATGTTTCACGATGATTACTCTCACCCCCATTCTTCCCCTGATGCAACAGGGCCATTGGTTTGCTAAGCTGCACCTGAAAGATGTGTACTTCCATATCGTGATCAGGCCATCCCACAGATATTTCCTCTGTTTCATTATGGGCAAATGTGCATATTGGTTCCATGTCCTGCTATTAGGACTTTACACTGCTTCTTGGGTATTTACAAAGTGCATAGGGGTGGCAGCTGCTTGGTTTCATGAACAGAGCATTGTTCTCTACCCAAATATAGATAACTGGCTGCTTGTTGCATGTATTTGTTAACAGTTTGAGGACATTTGCCTAACATTACAGTTACTCAACAGTTTAGGATGGATTGTAAACCAAGAAGTGTCTCACCTGGGACTAACTCAACAGGTGCATTTCATTGGGTCACTGATAGACTCTCACACTCAAACTGTCTTTCTTGCTGATGATAGAATCCAGGCTCTTCAGTGATCCACCCTTTAGTGCCTTCGAAATTGATGGATAAGGGCAAGAGACATTCAAATAATTCTGGGGTACCTGGCATTAACAACATCTGTCTTTCCATTTGTAAGGCTTCAAATGTGACTGTTGCAAGTATGGTTCCTCTTGTGCTTCAATCTACTTACGGAGTCCCTGAACAAAAGACTCACAATATTGTGCGGCATGCACAGATCTCTCCAGTGGTAGATGGATTCCAAGAATGTTTAGGCAGGAATGCCCTTTCTTCCTCCACAGCCCACTGTTGTGGTCACAACTGATGCATTCCTTAAGGGCTGGGCTGCACACTCTGCAGGAATGACAGTCAGACATAGATAGACCACAGATGAGATTCCTTTTCACATCAACACTTTGGAGCTGCTCCTTATGATAAAAGCATTCCAATCTTTTGAGCAAGTGATTCAAGGACATGCTGTTCAGGTAGTTTCAGATAACACCACAGTGGTTTTCTACCTGAACAAATAAGGAGGTACAAGATAAAAAATCCTTTTCCACCTCACACTTCAGTTCTTGGACTGGTGCATTCCTCACAGAATACTGCCATCAGTGATGCATCTTCCAGGAGAGGAGAACACCTTGGTAGATGCATTAAGTCAAGCATCAGTCAGGTGTCACGAGTGGAGATTGCACCTGGGAATTCTACGTGAGATCTTCCAGCTTATAGGAATATCCTCCGTAGGCTTCATCACATTATCCCTGAACAAGCAGTGCAATATCTTTTTCTCCAGAGCCTGCAAAGGGAGGGGCTCACTAGGAGATGCATTCCTGTTCAGCTGGATAGGGCCTGATGTGTATGCATTTCCATCATTTCTTTTGATCACAAGAGTCATAGCAAAGATGTGACAAGATAAGGCCAAATGCATACTGGTGACTCCATGGTGGCCTTGTCAGCCATGATTTGCATCCCTTCTGCATCTGTCCAGAGCTTGTTACATACAGTTGCCACTCAAACCAGACCTTCTCACACTCAGCAATGGAAAAGTGAGGCACCTGGATGTGCGGACTCTCAAACTCACAGTCTGGAAGCTTCACATGTAGCATCCATGTCAGATCTGATGGGAATTTGCAAACTTTGCATGCATGGAATGCATGATACTTAAATAGTTAAATTGCATGAAGGGGATGCTTTATAGCCAATTTCCTATTTTCCTTGGGTTTTTTTTCCAGACTTTGAGGCCATGTTCTGGAAGAGTTTATTTCTGACATTTTGCCTGCATCTGTGGCTGGCATCTCCAGAGAATGGTTGTGTAGGAGTGTGTGTGGGGTTTATATACTGTAAACCCCTGTTGGAAAGGATATGTACATTTGTGTATTTGAATGGCTAGTTTCTGGGTGGAGATATGCAAGGAGGATTAGTGTCTGTTTAGCTAATGGTTGGCTAATGGTCCATTGTCCATTAGCCAAACAGACACTAATCCTCCTTGCATATCTCCACCCAGAAACTAGCCATTCAAATACACAAATTCACATCTTCTCCAATAGGGGCTCACAGTATATAAACTCCACACACACTCCTGCTCAACCATTCTCTGAAGATGCCAGCCATAGATGCAGACAAAACATCAGAAATAAATTCTTCCCGAACAAGGCCTCACAGCCTGGAAAAAAATCCAAGGAAAATCTATGGATGCCGGCCATTTAAGCCTTTGACTTTACAATTTCCTGTTTGTTTGTTTATGACCCTACACTTCTTCCTATGGCACGTAGGCACACCTTCCCTTTTGTTCCCTGAGAGTAGCCCACGAGGTGACTCCACCATTTTTTCCTTTACCATGAGCACATCTGTACTTGAGTGCTCCATAGTGAAGATGATTTCTTAAGTAGTGGACAGCATGCAGAACTATATTTTACTTCCTTGCTTGCATATTTGAAGATGGTGTACCTGTGTATTTCCATGCACAAGAACTTCTGTAAGTAAATTACCTTTTTATACTTCAAAGAAGACTATGCTTGTTTTATTCTTAGCTAAACTGTGTGTGGGGCGGCGGTAGGCTGGTTTTGCTGTATCCCAATATAAACCCTTCTACTAAAGCATGATTTATACTCTGCTTACTAAGATAACCAATCTCAAATATTTTAAATATCCAATAGATCCTGTCTTGTGAATACTGGAGGCTGCTCATAGACCTTCCACGAAGCAGTCCTATGCCTATAAATGGCCAAAATTTCATGAGTACCTTCATACCAAGAATGTACTTCATGATGAGGCATATGTAGCATATATGCTAGACTTCTTTGTCGCTTTGTTGGAGAAGGGTCTAACCCTATTTTCTCTGAGGCTACTTGGCAGCAATTTCTTACTATTTCTGTTGTTTGGGAAAACTATCTTGCTTGCAAGACCCTTTAGTGAAGCGATTTTTAAAGGGTTATAAAAATTTACACCCTCTGGTTTTAGGCCCTACCTCTTCTTGGAATTTAGAACTTGTTCTTTCCTTGCTGCATAGAACACCTTTTGAGCCCATGGCTACATGTGATCTTCGTGTAGTCACCTGGAAAACAGTGTTCCTTGATGCTATTACATCTGCCAGGACAACTTGAGAGTTCTCTGCATTGTGAGTAGATCAATCATATTTATGTTTCCATAAGGATAAGGTGGTCCTTCGAATGGTCATTACCGGTACATTTCTCCCTAAAGTTGTTTCTACATTCCCTCTTAATCAAGACATTGTATTGCTGTCATTTTGGCAGAATCCAACCACTGACATGGAGCATTCTCTCCACTGCTTGGATGTCTGGGGGGGCACTACCCTATTATTAGGTCAAAAATCCTCTCTTAGAAAATCTAAGAGGCTTTTCCTCTGCTATTCATCTGTGAAAAAAGGACTTCCTGTGTTATCTCAGAGACTATCAAAATGGGTAGTGGTATGATTTGATTGGCATATGAGTTAGCAGGCAAGCAACCTCCAAGTGAGATCTCATTCAGCAAGAGCAATTGTGGCATCAGCAGCATTTCTGAGAGGTGTTCCTCTACCTGACATCTGTAGACTGCTACCTGGTCTCAGCTGTCAATGTTTATCTCACGCAACAGGCTGGACACGAGATCACAGGCAGAGGCAGCTTTCCAGAGGGAAGTACTCTGCTCCTGTGTACCATGACATTCCCACCTCCTGTGGTTAGTAGCTCATTTGTCCTCCATTTGTATGAGTCACAGAGACCATGAAGAAGAATAGGTTGCTTAACTGTAACTGTGGTTCTTTGAGCCAAGTGGTCATCTCTGAACTCTCATAACCCTGCCTGTCCTCCCCTCATTGTGTCTTGCCTTATCCTTAGATTCTTGGAGATTTGTGTCTATGTAACTGAGGAATTACGGTAGGTGAAAAGTGCATCCATTAAGTGCAAGAGGAATGGATTGGGCTACTGCCAAAATGCTTACATGATAGCTTGAAAAGGTTCTGAATGAGGTACTGTGCATGTGCAGATAACCCTTTTTTGTGAGTTCACAAATGGCCACTCAAAGAACCACAGTTACAGGTAAGCAACTGGTTCTTTTGCTCCAACAACCCTTCTGACTCCCCAGAACCCCAAAATAGAAAAGCAAGAAATCACCCCCACAGTGGTTCAAAACAACCCTCTGATGTCACATAAATTCCAGCCCAGTTGTAGCCCACTGCGGATACAGGGGGAACATGGCTCCCATCTTGGTGCAGTTACCCATGCCAGAGGTAGGTTTTCTAGTTTTTTGAGGGACTTTTTGTATACATTATTAATTTGTTTAATGCTTCCCCAGCTGTATTTTCCAATTCATTTAACTGAGCAGACATCTGAGAAAACCTGTCATCTGTTTGGTCAACAGCCTGTTTCTAAGCCTCTTTCAGCTCATCTCTGAACTGCTGAAGATCACAGTCCAAGTCCTCTTTAGTATTAGTGCCCCATCTTTTGACATTCTTGTTACCATTTAGTGCCATGTTATAAAGTTAAGAAAAAGTCTCAAATGTTTGTTGCAGTCATAAAACTGTCAACTTTGCCTCAGATAGTGATTCTCCAAACTCAAAACCAGGTTTTTAATGTAAGGTGTTAGCGCACACTGGGTGCCTCTTCAAAAGGTCCAGGCAGCAACAAATGGTAGCAGAGTATTTGTTCTTTCAGGCACAAGAATAAAGGCACAGACACAGGCTTGTGTCTAAAATAAACTTCTCTTTACTTGGGCATAATGAAGAATATTTACATATATATACAGCATTCAAGAGAAAACATCTTCACACATCGAGGTGTAAAGAGAACTGCTCAGTTCAACTCTATAGGACAAACTAAATACCCAGCTCTGAAGAGTTCCTAGCACCTTCCCCAATCAGCTCTGCACCAGAGCTGAGAGCTCATCAATATTGATACATTTGCTAGCTTTTTGCAAACTGCCACTAGCTCTCTCTCTGCTGTACTCTGCAGACTGTTTGTTACATTCCAGCTCTTTACAGAATAAATCTACTGTATGTCCCAATATCCTGACATTTAATTGGGTTTGAAAATATGCTTTAAAATATGCTTTGCTGGTGGAAGGTTTCTTTTGCTTTTGGTTTAATCTTTCATCATGGTGGACAGGTAACCCTTTCCAAGTTTGAAATGTTTAGTATGTATACATCCTTGCAAACTGTGCACATGCTATATGTTTCAAGGGATGGATTGAGTAAACAGTGGACTCTTGGTATCACTGCAGTTTGGTTCCAGACCCCACATGGATACCAAAATCATTGGATGCTCAAGTTCCATTATACACAATGGCATAAACAGTAAAATGATATATTTTTTATATATTATATAACATGGCAAAGTCAAACTTTGCTTTTTGATTTTTTTTTTTTGAGGGGGATATTTTTAAGCCATGGATGGTGGAATCCATGGTTTTGTCACCCCAGCTGCTGTGGAGAGCCAAACGTTTGTCTGAGCTGTTTGTGTAGTTCTGTTGTTAGAAGTTTGTTTTGAATCTTAAGGATATACTTTTTGTGTCAAGTTCACTATACACTCTCTACAGTGGAATAACTTCTGGTTGACGTTTGTTTTGGATTAATGGCATGTTATGTTTACTTCAGAATTATTACATCATGAAACAAAAAGGCATTACTGCGTTGGTAAATTACAACATACTCAAGCCTTTATTCTTCCATCTGTCATCTTATACTGGTGTTGGGCACAGTTAGACCATCCAGCTGCCAGTCACATTTGAACACTGAGTTGTTATTTCCTACAGAAGATTCTTATATAGGAAATCTCCCCCCCCTTTTAATGTTTAACAAAGCAGATCAGCGCAGTATGCAACAATAAAATAGACATTCTGCTATTAGCTGAATAAAATCAACTCCCTTTTCTTTATATTATTGTATAAAGCAGGCCCAAACTAAAATTACCTTTAGTAGAAAAACATTGCAGTATGCCATAGTGCTTTGAATGTTGGGCTAGGACTCTGGAAAAAAAAGGTTTGAATCTCCATTTAACCATGAAAACTCACTGTGTGACCTTGGACAGGTTATACTCTCTCCGCCTTACAGAAAGGCAATGGGAAATCTCTTCAGAATAAATAAATCTTGCCATGGAAACCCAATGATAGGGTTGCCATAAGTCTGGATACACATGAAGGCACGCAACAACAACAACAACTACTACTACTCCTATAGGAAAAACATATATCAGAAAAAAAACACAGATTACTCTATATGTTGTCAGATTTATCTCAAGATAACATGCAATCTGGAAATAAGTCTAAAGTCTTTGAGCTAGAGAGTTTGTGGGAGGCCAGAACACATGGCTGGAAAGATTTTGAAACTTGGGGTCAGGTTAAGTAACTTCATTTCTCTTTTAGCATGTTTTCTTATATGTTCAAGAAGATCACCTTCTGGGTACAGTGTGAGTTGGGAAATACAGGTCTAAAATAATTTGTATTTTTTCTTCACAAGCACTTTCACTTGATATAAATAATACCAGTAGCAGGAGTACTGGCTGAAATAGCTTGGAGCAAGAAAAAAAAATACCCAGTTGTCATGATGCATGGTGCCTTATGGTGCAACTCCCATCATTCTGCTAGAGAACTATAACTCCCCTTGTCTGTAAACAGATTGTCTTGCCAGCATAGTATCAGGTAAGAAAAGGGTTAATGGAAGGGAGGGTCTAAAACACCACCTCCATGGAACTAATGAGATGATATCAAAAACCATGACACCATATGATCTGGACTGACCAATTACAGCTCTAAACCTGGGAACTCTGATGAAGATTTAACTGCTTTTGTTTGAAGCCATTTTAGATTCTTGAGGAAGATTCTGGAGAGAGATTTCATGAGAGAGATGTGTGTGAGAGAATAAGGACTGATTATTCCGAGCGAAAAGCCATCCCATCTCTGGCTTGGAGCTCCCAGCTGCCTGGATAATATCTCAAAGAAACAAACTGCAAGTATTTAGTAGAAATTAGGGCATGTTTAGCCACGTTAGGGAATTCTTTTTAATTTCTTTACTTTGGTTGGATGTAGTTAAAATTAGTAACTAAAGTAGCTTGAGTAATGTAATGCTTTGATCTTACTACTCTGTAACTGCTATAACTTTAAGCCTGCCTGAGGTATGGGAGAAGCCTACCTCATGTGAGATTGCATGACTGCTTTCAGTTGAATAAAGTAACTTTATTAATCTTCCTATAACTGATGCTTACCACGTGCCTTACCTCTTGACTATGTTACTGTGAGTCTCCTCTGGGGTTAGAAGGAGGTAGTTAGCTCATTCTATAGTGGCAAGGAGTGCCATGATTATCAGAGACTACCCACAATTTCCCACTGCATTGTGCATGAAAAAGGGAGGTCCCAAGGGGAAAGAACCCCCCCAGTGTAACTCAGTGGGTGGTGGTGGCACTACTGGTTGTTTTTGGGGTCTGTAGGGAGCATCCCGGAGTCAGGCTACTCAGGATTACCCCTACAGGAAGGCTAATCTGGGGTCCAAGGGAGTGAACCCCGGTTTTAGCACCAGTATTTTAAGATTCTGAAAATGACATTTACAGCATCCTGAAGTGTGCACTGTATGTTGTTAAGAAAGGCTTTCTAGCAAAGATGTCAGCTTTCATAGTATTTGCTTTGATGACATTCTCCTTCTTCTGCTTATCTCCATTTTGTTCACTGCCTCAAGAATAGCCACTAAATCAAGACACAGCAAGTAACAGTTTTAAACTTACAGGCACTGTCATGGACAATTATTGTCACTACTTGAAAAATAACTTCTGCAGAGCCATTGGGTACAAAGGTCAGGTCCTGTGGGCCACTGTGCTTGAAGTAGCAGCTCATAGAATTTGGCATCAGCACTCTACTGCCATCATGAAGAGACAGTTTGAGTTGGCAGGATTTCCCCAACCTAGACCTCTCATCCTTGCCCAGCACAACAGCCTTGCAGAATACCAGGTATGTTTTGGCCATAATAGAGGCTAAATCTCTCCAGCATCATCTTGTGTGGCACTGTGGTCCAAGGTCAGTAGAAATACACACAACCTGATGATCACCAAAAGCACTCCACACCTGTGGCCAAATGCTGAGAATGAAACATTCTGGCAGGGTCCACTGGCACTGATATTTGCCTCTCTGTCTCCCTATTTCTCCAGGGTCAGCCTTATATGGAGGTAGTAACTGAATGTGGGTATCTGTCCACCACTTTTACATTTCTACAATGTCCTGGTGTGATGGTATATTGGAAAACTGTAGGAAATTTAGCAAGCAAGACAGGTGCAAGCAACTCCTGCCTACTACCTACTGCCACTGCCACTTACTTGCATTCTAGCAATTCAAAGAAATCCATAGAATTCAGAAACCTGAGATACCAAATGTCATAGTGGGTAGATAATTAAAATTTGTGTTGAAATTGATTTGCTTTAACTTTTCTCTGACAGTGTTTCCACTTTTTAAAAATAATATATATTTTAATATATATTTTAAAAAGTCTACCATAATTTCACTTTCAGACCCTTGTTTTACTATTTCACTGTTAGAGACACCACAAACACATGCATACAAACTAAATTTCCCTTCTAATGAATAACTCACATTGGAGAAATTACATAGAAGTAGCTCCCTTAAAATTATAATTAATATAAATGGCAACATTCCCATTTATGATAACCTGGATTGTGTTGTGATCAGTCTAGTATGTTGTGATCAGTCTAATAGTATATGTTGTCTAATAGATATATTAATATAATTGTTGTATGAAGTGCCTATTGCAGACAACACTAAATTTTGATGATCTATATTTGTATAGTACTACATGTCAAATTTTGGAGTATATGTTATACATTTGTGTGAAAAAGAAAGTACACCCTCTTAGAATTCTATGGTTTTACATATCAGGACATAATAATAATCTGTTCCTTAGCAGGTCTTAAAATTACGTAAATACAACATCAGATGAACAACAACACATCACATATTACACTGTGTCATGGTTTATTCAACAAAAATAAAGCCAAAATGGAGAAACCAAGGAAACCTTTGATGATACAAGTTATCTAGACCCATTTCAAACTGGCTTCAGAGCAAGATACGGAGTTGAGACTGCTGTGGTCACCTTAGTGGAGGATTTTAACCTGAGCACAGATGGGGGGAATGTCTCTCTGCTGGTGCTTTTGGACCTCTCAGTGGCATTCAGTACCATCAACCATGGTATCCTTCTGGGATGCTTGGGAGATTTGGGAATCGGGGGCACTGTGCTTCAGTGGTTCTGGTTCTATCTCTCAGGCAGATTCCAGATGGTGGTGCTTAGGGATAGCTGTTCCTCAAAAAAGAAACTTTTACATGGCATCCCACAAGGTGCCATTCTATCCCCAATACTATTCAATATCTCAATGAAACAGCTGGGAGAGATCATCCAGAGGCATGGGGCAGGGTGCTATCAGTATGCTGATGACACCCAAATATATTTCTCTATGCCTTCAAAAACAGCCTCAGCTAAGGGTAGTGTGTCTCCTCTGAATGAATGCCTGGAGGAGGTAATGGGCTGGATGAGGAAAAAACAAACTGAAGCTGAATCCAGACAAGATGGAGGTGCTTATTGTCAAGGGTTCTAAGCTGGGTTTGGAGGTGTGTCAACCAGTCCTGGATGGGGTTACACTCCCCCTGAAAAGACTGTGTTCGCAGCCTGGGAGTGCTTCTGGATCTTTCACTCGAAATGACAGCTCAGATAGATGCGACGGCCAGGAGTGTTTACTACCAGCTACATGCTGGTAGCCTCAAGGCTGGACTTTTGCAATGCACTGTACATTGGGCTACCTCTGTACCAAATTCAGAAACTTTGATTGGTTCAAGACATGGCAGCCAGATTAGTCACTGTTATACCCAGGAGTGATCATATCACACCAATATTAAAATCACTCCACTGACTGCCAATTAGTTTGTGGGCAAGGTACAACGTGTTGGTTATTTACCTTTAAATCCTTACATGGTTTGGGTCCAGGTTACCTACAAGATCGCCTTCTTCTGTGTAATCTGTCCTATACACTTATGTCCTCTTGGTGACACTTGCTCCAGCCAGCTAGGACTAAGTTGGCAACTATCACCCAGAGGACATTTTCTTCAGCTGCCCCTAAACTCTGGAATGGCCTGCTGGAAGAGATACGATGGCTGAATACGCTATTGGAATTTAAATAGCGCTAAAGACCAGTCTCTCCCAGCAGGCCTACTAAAGACCAGTCTCTCCCAGCAGGCCTAGCCAGATGATTCTAAATTGTGAATTTTAAGTTATGTACTGATTATATTAAAATGTCTTAGTCTTACTTGGTTTTTAAATTGATAAGTTTTAACTAGCAGACTATTATTTTAACTAATATTATGTGTATGTGTTAATGTGTTGTTCCCCACCTCGATCCACGGGGAGTGGTTGGGTGATAAATGATGATGATGATGATGATGATAATTAGCACCTATCTGCTACTTAACATCTTAATTCCTATGGAATCAGTAAGGGTGTACTTCTGTTTTCACACATGACTTCTCCATTTTGGCTTTATTTTTGTTGAATAAATCATGACACGGTGTAATATGTTATGTGTTGTTGTTCATCTGATGTATTTATGTTATTTTAAGACCTGCTAAGGAACAGATTATTGTTATTATGTCCTGATATGTAAAACCATAGAATTCCAAGAGGGTGTACTCTCTTTTTCACATGACTGTATATGAGAATTCAATCAACTGGTATGAAATATACATATATTTTGTACAAATAACAAAAACAAATTTCAGTTAATGGTAATATTATGTGTTTTACTAAATAATTATTGATTGGATATTATAATGTACGATTATAAAATTAATAAAATTAATTTTAAAAATGTAAAAAATTAAAAAAAACAGAAAAAACACCAAAAACAAATCTTAAATTAAATTATTTGTTGCCAGCTAGAATAATAATTCAGTTGAGAGTTTAACTACTCTGTCTGATCTCTTTATCTGACTTTATAAACAAAGCTGGAGAGTTACAAAAGGAAGTGGTCCTCTCTCTTCATATCACAAACAAACATTTTAATTTCAGTTTTACTTGCTGTTCAAATAGTATTAATCCAAGTATCATGAAATCAAATATGTATGTGCTATTGATACCTTAATATTTTATACCTTATTTAAAAATTATTCAGCTCGTATTATACTTCGTACATTCACATTTGAATGTAATAGAACTTTTTAGTGTCTCATTAGGGAAATTCTGAAAGTATATCTTTGGCTGCAGCACCTAGGCTCCATGGTTAATTAATGTGTAGAAGGTGGCCTAGTGAGAACTATTACTGATGTTATAGGGATTAATTCCAGTCCTAAATATATCAATGTGTAAATTGTTCTGCTTTTATTGCTATTCCACCAACATTTCTTTAACAAATTTAAATTCATGTTTTGTGTACAAAAAGTAGCTTAGTGTGACTGAAACATAGAAAAGATGTGGTTACCAACTGGCAATTGATAATATAGTATTAATTCTTCCAAATTTAAAGTTTTCTATATTAGAAAGGCAAGGACACCCCCCCCCCCGTGAACAATTCTAGCAAAAAACCCCTGTGATAGGTTCATTTTAGGATTGCCAAAAGACAGAAATAACTTGAAAACACACAACAAGAACAAATATTGGGAAGAAATGGGTTTGAGACTGCTCAGTCAGACTACAAAAAGATTAAGTTGAAATTTCAGGTTATAAATTCACAGTCTGGTAGCATTAAAGTTACAGTATAACCCTGAAGCATGATTTCAGTTTGTTTTGACCAAACTGTTGGACTTAGACCATATTTAAAATAAATCCGAGTTCAGACATAATAGTAACCAACATTTATTAGGAAACCAATACGGAAGCTTTAAGATTGCCCTCATCCATGAAATAGGAGGAAATAGGAGGTGTCTGTTTTCTAGATGTGAGTAAATCTACCACCCAGTCCCACCTCCATGAGGATCATGTCCTCCTCCCTTTCGTCTCCTACTCTGGTATGGCCATCAGGAGATTGGAAACTTTTATATCTGAATTTGATGAACTACAGTTTAAAATATGCCTGAAACTAAATTGTGATTAATTTTACCTATAGTTAATCTTACAAACTGAGCATACCAACAGAAGCATGAATGCATATTTTCACATTTCCCAGAATCTAGGTTATAGTAAAATATTAGTATGTATACTGCTGTCTTTTTTAAGCAAAAAGAGAGAGATTGTAGACATTTGTTTACAATGAAGTTTGGCTTTTAGTATGTGTGGTAATGACAAGTTCCCATTGAAAAAAATATTCATTAGTAACATCTTGTAGCCACAAGTATCAATAGCATTTCTAGCATAACAATCTGGTTCAGTTCAGCATGATAAAATTTTGTTGGGTGACAGTAGTAAAATAAAAGAATAAGCAAACAGAAAGCAGTTTAGGTAATTCTAAAAAGCAGACTATTTGTATTGTACCTGCTGCTTTCTTTAAGTGATGAAGACTTAAAAATGAGAAGAACAAACTATCCTTTGGTCAAAATTTCAAGTCTTCTAGATCACTTATAAGCTTATCAGCAAATCCTTTTAAAAAGAGCAATAAAGAAAAAAATGCCACCAAGTGCTCATAACATACAACAATTGTGAGACCCCTGGGAGAGTGACAGTTCTCTATAACAAATCCATGGTACCAAAACCAGTACTGCCTGGTATTTGTAGTTACTGACAGAGAGGGCACACACCTAGTACTGGGCAATCTGACAGCAGAGACCGTGGATTTAATTACAGTGCAGTATCACAATATTCTCCATATTACAGAAAAGCCAGAGCAGTCATTAGGTCCATACCTAACATTTTATCAAGATACCGAGGCACATTCCAGGGCACTGGGTTCTTTGAAGGTAAACTGAAGTTAGACCCATGGTATAACCAGTATTCCTACCAAAATGGAGAGTACCTTGCTGGAACCACTGAGGAAAAAAATGGCAAACTTGCAGGAAAAAGAGCGTCTTGTACCAGCTGAAGCAAGTACTGGCAGAATCAGTAGATTTGTGATGGTAAGGAATCCATCAGACAAATTGAGAATATGCATTGATCTTAAATCACTAAATAAAGTACTCAAAACTACCCATTGCCAACAACTGAGGATCTCTTAGCAGGTTTATCTTGGGCAAAGATATCTAAAATTTGTGATATGAAAAATGTATTTTGGCTTGTAAAACTACACGGAGTCATCTAGCTACCTGACAACCTTTAGAACACTGTTTAGTAGATGCCACTGGTTAAGGATGCTAATGGGGATTCGTTCGTCTCCTGACGTTTTCCAATGGAAGTTGAAGAGGCCACTAGAATGGCTTCCTGACACTAGGAATGTGGCTTAGGACATTCCAGTCATAGGAAAAGAAGAAGATAAGGAAGATGATATTTGAGATCATAATAACAAACTACAACTTCTCCAAGGGTTCAGGGAAAAGAACATTAAACCAAATGCTGACAAAATATAGCTGAAAGAGCAGAAGTACCCTATTAAAGGATTTAAGACTGGCCCCAGAGAAGTTGAAAACTGTTACAGAGATGCCCAGGCCACAGGATGTTAAAGGTCTCCAACAACTTATTGGAGATGGACCACCAGTTGTCCAAATTCTCTGCATGCTTGTCTGATACTTGTGAGACACTGAAGTTGCTAATACACAAGGATGCAGCCTAGGAATGGGAACAGACCCTTGTATTAGCTTGTTTTAAGTTTGTGGGGTTTTGTCTATTAGCTGTGTTTTGTGTGTTTAATATAAGTTTGTGTTTATGTTTTTGTATGTCTTAATTTTAAAAAAAAAAAAATTCCAAAAATTAAATAAATCATTCACAAAACTCCAAAATCAAGTACTATAACCCAGATGAGCAACCGATGTTACAGTATGATGCTTCCAATTGCGGTCTTGGAGCAGTTCTGAAACAGAAAGAAGGTATGCACAGCTAGAACGTGTGTGCATTAGGCACAGTGAGGACACAGTAGGCCCAATCAGTGCTGTTAAAGGATTTACACTAAATAAAGTACAGTATTCTATTTATATTAAAGTGAGCATTGTGCTTCAGTAATACAACAGACATATGAAACATTTCTGGTTACATTGGTAGAAACTCCAACTGTCATCTCTCTGCACAGTTGCTGCTACAGTGGAAGGGAGGTAAGATGTGTGTCCTTAAATAGATCCAAAGGCCCTTCTTCTTTCATGAGAGATAAAATATGCCAGGTCTGGAGCTGGTGTATCTTTTTTCCCCTCCAGCCACCCACATTTCTGCCCTGACCAACACAAGATTGGTAGGACCTGGAAGCCATGGGCCCTAACCATTTTCTGTCCCCCATATACAGAAGATTGTTCTGATGATGCAGTTAAGTGAAAACATGGTGATTTCTAACACTAAAAAAGAGCTTTTATTTGCAGTATTTTCTCCGTCTTTAAGCAACTTAAAATATCATCTCCAAAGAAAATAAGTGTGTGTTGCAGAAGTTTCAAATCAGGATAAACTATGCTTCTTTGTCACTGTATAATAAAATTTGATGTGAGGAGGAGAGTGAGAATAGCCAACCCAATTAGTATACTGTTCTGATAACTATTGCATCCTTCATTACCAGTGCACCTAGCTTTTGGCATTTCACAGAATCACAGAATTTCAGAGTTGGAAGAGACCACGAGGGCCCAACCCCGTGCCACGCAGGAAATCACGATCAAAGCATCCCTGACAGATGGCCATCCAGCCTCTGTTTAAAGACCTCCAAGGAAGGAGACCCCACCACGCTCAGAGGGAGTGCGTTCCACTGCCGAACAGCTCTTACTGTCAAAAAGTTCCTCCTAATATTGAGGTGGAATCTCTGTTCCTGGAGCTTGCATCCATTGCTCCGTGTTCCAATCTCTGGAGCAGCAGAAAACAAGCCTGCTCCATCCTCAATGTGACACCCCTTCAAATACTTAAACAGGGCTATCATATCACCTCTTAACCGTCTTTTTTCCAGGCTAAACATACCCAGCTCCCAAAGTCTCTCCTCATAAGGCATGGGTTCCAGACCTTTCACCATTTTAGTCGCCCTCCTCTGGACACGCTCCAATTTGTCAATATCCTTTTTTAATTGTGGTTCCCAGAACTGGACACAGTATTCTAGGTGAGGTCTGACCAAGGCAGAATAGAGCGGCACTATTACTTCCCTTGATCTGGACACTATACTTCTATTGATGCAGCCCAAAATTGCATTGGCCTTTTTAGCTGCCGCATCACACTGTTGACTCATGTTCAACTTGTGGTCTACTAGGACTCCTAGATCCCTTTCACACATAGTCTCATTCAGCCAGGTCTCCCCCATCCTGTATCTATGCATTTAATTTTTTTGCCCTAAGTGCAGTACCTTACATTTCTCCGTATTGAATTTCAGTGTTCATTGGAGCAGCTTATCAAATATAAGCCTGTTAATGTATTGTATGTGCCAGTGTCTCAGTAGTGCCATAGCAACAGCTGAATGTTCTGCATATTTACACACCTGGTGTTAATTACACATTTTTATATTCACAGCATCACTGATACAGACATAACTCTGGGACAGAGTTACTTTAACTCTAGGATTAGGGGCTCATCTGATGTCTTTTCACTATAATAATATAATAAAATTTTATTTCTATCCCGCCCCTCTGCAATGCAGTCGGGGCGGCTTACAATATAAAAACTCCATAGTCCCAGTACCCTAGCCCACCCACCCCTTAAAATAATATTAAATTATCTAAACTCTAGAGCAAGGGTTTTACCCCCTTGCTGGCTAACCAGCAACTTTTGATGCTTTAGTACCAGTGCTTGCTTCATGCCAGACTGTGAACATGCAGTTTTGAGGCATAAGTAAAAATGGCAATATGTGGAGGTAGTAACCCTTCCATGTATGCATGTGCATCATCTTATGGGCCTTTAGGTGTCATTGGCTCATCATAAACTGATGCAATCCTTGAATGAATGTGTCTAGTGTTAAGTATAAATGTGGGCTATGATAATTAGCAAACAGGGTAGTGCAAGGCATTGGACAATTTATTTATTTTGCTTAAGTAGCACAAATCAATGTTTATACATCTGTCTGTCTCTCTCTCTCTCTCTGGCTTTTCTTCGCAAACGAAGATTCAGGAAGGACTCATCCCGCGCTTTCTGCAAGCGCGCTGATGACTAAAAAGGCCAATCCGAGATAAACAAGTCCGGTTGCAGAAAGCACAGCAGAAGGGCTCCTTGGGCGATGTTTTTGGGTTGTGATTCTTTCTGCGTTGTCGTTTCTCTTCAAGACTTGTTCGGAGTGAGTTCTCAAATAAGGCTGCAGCATTGTGGATAGTGCGTCTCCATGCCTCCCGATGTGAGGCCAGGACCACTGTTGGTGATCAATTTGGCTGAGCCTGAGATGTTGTTTCAGGGAGTCTTTGTATCACTTTTTTGGAGTGCCCCTCTTACGCTGACCTGTCGTGAGTTCACCGTAGAATAGTATTTTTGGGAGGCGATGATCCTCCATCCTAGAAACGTGCCCTGCGCAGCGCAGCTGCGTTCTCAATATCATGGCCTCAATGCTGGTGATGCCTGCTTGCTCAAGGACAGCAACACAGAATTCTATCACTGGGTTAAGTCCTGTTTTTAGGATTGTGATAATTTCCTTTACTAAATTCTGTACAAAAGTGCAATTGGCAGGGGGAAAATGCAAATATTGTTGTTGTTAACTGCCTTTGAGTTGACTTTGACTCATGCAACCCCATGAATGATATGCCTACAAGATCCCCTGTCCTCAACTGCTCTGCCCAGGTCCTGCAGGTTCAGGGCCATGGCCTCCTTGACTGAGTCTATCCATTTGGTATGCGGTCTTCCTTTCCAACTTTCCTAGCATTATTATCTTTTCCAGTGAGCCATGCCTTCTCATGATGTGGCCCAAGTACGACAGCCTCAATTTAGTCAATTAGTCATCTTGGCTTCCAGGGAGAGTTCAGCCTTGATCTGTTCTGGGAACCAACCATTTGTTACTTTTTTGGCTGTCCACGGTATTCTCAGCTCTCTTCTCCAGCATCACATCTCAAATGAGTTGATTTTCGTTCTGTCAGCTTTCTTCACTGCCCAGCTCTCACATATGTACATGGTGATGGGAAATATGATGGCTTGGATGATCCTAACTTTAGTGTTTAGTTTGCTCTTTAAGATTTTGGACTTTATCAGATGAGCCCCTTAAAGCATTCTTTTGCTGGCATAAAAAAACCCCATTTTTATGCCAGTAAAAGAACCCCCCCCCACACTGCATGTTCCTTGCTTTCCTGGCAAAGGCTTCCCTGGCAATGAAAGAGGAAGTGAATGGAGCTCCATTCACTTCCTCCTTTGAAATCCCATGGATTATTGTGAGAGAAAATAAAAAAACAAATAAAAAGAACACACAAAAAGTGACAGAAAGCACAAAAACACACTTTGAAAATTACTAGTAACCTGGGGAGGGTCATAGAAAGTGTGTCACTTACCTGGCTGTTGTGATCTCACCCGGAAGTGTTCATGCTGGACCAGCCATTCTTGATACATTGGCATGAATACAATGGTGCGAGGTTTCACACGGCGGCAATGCTGGCACAAACATGCCATGGGGGATCGATTGATGGCTTCAACCATCAATTAAAAAGTACGGGTTTTGGTGGGGACATAAATGCTAAAGGCGATGGTGTGTGGCATGTGCGCCCTTTCGCATTTATGTGGTATCATGACACCATATTTTCTCTGGCTTTTCTTTGCAAACGAAGATTCAGGGAGGACTCATCCCGCGCTTTCTGCAAGCGCGCTGATGACTAAAAAGGCCAATCCGAGATAAACAAGTCTGGTTGCAGAAAGCACAGCAGAAGGTCTCCTTGGGTGATGTTTTTGGGTTGTGATTTTTTCTGCGTTGTCATTTCTCTTCAAGACTTATTCGGCGTGAGTTCTCAAATAAGGCTGCAGCATTGTGGATAGTGCATCTCCATGCCTCCCGATGTGAGGCCAGGGCGGACCACTGTTGGTGATCAATTTGGCTGAGCCTGAGATGTTTCAGGAAGTCTTTGTATTGCTTTTTTGGAGCGCCCCTCTTACGCTGATCCATGGTGAGTTCACCGTAGAATAGTATTTTTGAGAGGCGATGGTCCTCCATCCTAGAAACGCCCTGTCCAGCGCAGCTGCGTTCTCAATATCATGGCCTCAATGCTGGTGATCCCTGCTTGCTCAAGGACAGCAACATTTGTCACATAGTCAGTCCAGTGTAGATTTAGGATTGTGCGTAGACAGCGCTGATGAAAGCGTTCGAGGAGTCGTAGGTGGTGGCGATAGGTGACCCATGTTTCAGATCGATAAAGGAGGATAGACAGTACAATGGCTCTATAAACACTGATTTTTGTGCTTTGCCTCAGGTGTTTATTGCTCCAGACTCTTTTGTGAAGTCTTCCAAATGCACTATATGCCTTTGCTAATCTGTGATCGATCTCTTTTTCAATCTTGGCATCTGAGGAGATGATGCTTCCCAGGTAGGTGAACTGCTGAACGGACTTGAGCACAGATTTGCCGATGGTAATGTGGGGATGGTGGTGGTCATCCTGTGGTGCAGGCTGGTAAAGAACTTCTGTTTTCTTCAGGTTGACTTCTAGCCCAAACAGCTCTGCAGCTGTTGCAAAGCAGGATGTTAGGCGCTGCAGAGCTGCTTCTGTGTGGGCAACAATGGCAGCATCATCAGCGAAGAGCAGCTCACGGACTAGATAGTTTAGAGTCTTAGTGTGAGCCCTCAGACAGCTTAAGTTAAACAAGCTACCATCAGTACGGTAACGTATATAGATTCCGTCGTCTTCTTCAAGCTCTGCCATAGCCCTTTGGAGCATCATGCTAAAGATTCTCCAAAGGGACACCATATTTTATGCATCTGATAAAGTCGTTTGTCTGGTTCTTTCATAACTGTCCTTCCCAGTGCTAGTTTTCTTCTGATTTCTTGACTGCTACCTCTGTTCTGATCAATGATTGATCCAATGTATGGTAAATGTTTAACCATTTAAATTTTTTTAATCATCTAGTATGAATTTATGTAAATCCTTTGCGGTCATTATTTTTGTTTTCTTAATGTTCAATAGCAAGTTTGCCTTAGCACTGTGTTCTTTGACTTTCTTTAGTAATTTTTCCAAGCCTTTATTGTTTTCTGCTACTAGTATGGTATCATCTGCATATCTTAGATTGTTGATATTCCTTCCTCTAACATTCATTCCCCTTTCCTCTTAGTCTAAACCTGCTCTGCATATGGTATTTTCTTCATACAAGCTGAACAAATGGTGTGATAGAATGCAGCCTTATCTGACCCCTTTTCTGATTGGGAACCATTCTGTTTTTCTATATTCTATTCTGGTCTAATGGTAGCATCCTGTCCTGCTTACAGGTTAAGCAGGACAATCAAATGTAATGCTACATCCTTTTCTTTAAAATCATTCCATAGTTTTCTGTGATTTATCAAGTCAAAGGCTTTGCTATAGTCTGTAAAGCACATGATGATTTTCTTCTGGAATTTTGTGGTGCACTTCACTATCCAGCGTATGTTTGCAATGTGATCCCTAGTGCCTCTTCCTTTCCTGAACCCAGCTATTTCCTCTGGAATTTCTTGCTCTATATATGATAGGAGTCTTTGGTGCAGAATTTTGACCTTGCATGGGAAATTAATGCAGTGGTCCTGTAGTTGCTGCAAATAGCTAAATTCTATTCATCTTACCTAGATGTAAGCTGGCTGTTGCAGTTTTCTTAGCTGTTGATGTGTACTACTTTATTGTTTTAAATTTGTTTTTATGTAAGCTGCTTTGTGTTCTTTGTAGCATGCTCATTAATTGAAATAAATGAATATCACATTGAGTTCAATGAGGGTTATTCCAAGTAATTTGGAAGGAATGTAGCAAAAAAAAAAAAATCTATATTCTACAGTCCAAGAATTTGTGTCTGATATTTAGCACATCCCCTTTGTTCTGCAGCCACCTCAGGCTTTTCCTTATATTTTGCTTATTTATTTAATTTATATTCCATTTTTCTCCTGTCCCTGGACTCAGGGTGGCTTACAGGAAGTTAAGACAAAGTATAGATAACAACAATAAAAACAAAAGTTTTACAAGAAACTAACAACAATTCTGTTTAAAAGCATAAGTTAAAGACAATTTAAAACATATTTAACATATAACTGAAAGATACAGACACAACATACCCCATTAAAAGCTTTTTCTGCTGCAACAAGTTTTTAAAAAAGCTGCCCAAATGGAAAGGTTTTTGCCTGCTAGTGGAAAAGCAGCAATAAGAGGGCACACAAAATCTTCCATTGAAGGAAGTTCCACAAATTAGGAGCAGCCCATGTCTTCACCAAGCTGCCTGTGATGGTGATGGGACTGAGAGAAAGCCTTCCCCCACAGATCTTAAAATTCAGGCAGGTTTATATACATAGAGAAGATGTTTAAGATAGTTTGGATCCAAGCTGTACAGGGCTTTAAAGTTCATAACCAGTACTTTGACTTCTTCCCAGAAACAGACAGGTAACCAGTGCAGCTATACAAAGAAGGGAGTTATAGCTCCCTATAACTAGGCCCAGGCAACAGCCTGGCTGAAGCTTTTTGGACTTGCTGAAGTTTCAAAAAAGTTTCGAAAGGCAGACTCACATAGGATTTTTTTCAGATGGGGGACCCCCCCCCCCGAGGAGGTTGGGAGAAGAATGGGGCTCTTTCGCTTATAGAGCCCCTTTTCAGACAGCCCCATCCTCCTCCGTCCTCCTCCTGACCTCCTCCCAACCTTCCCCTGTGTTGCTGGCATTGCTTTTTATTGAGAACCTCCATCAATAAAAAGTGGCACGAGCAGCACAGAAATACAATATATGTATTTACACTGCATGGGATTTGTTTTGCAAGACACTTTGATATTGATGAAAAACCAGGATACACCAATGTATTATTGCCTAAAATAATACAATGAAGCAGATGTGCAGTTTTCAGCAAAAGTTTTATTTTAAATTGATAAATGTTATCTGGATTTGTATAAATATTTTAATGACTATTCCAAAAGCGTAGTACAGTACCTGTAAATTTTTCCAACTTCTACAATGCATTATCTTAATTGCCTCTTCAGCACCATTGACATTCCTTTTGATTTTAAAAATGAAGTTTTCATTTCATAGATCCTACTTTGGTTCAGAAAAAGTGTAAGTTTCAGCTACAAGTGTCCTATGGGCTTACCTCTTAAGGATTAACAGCATCTCTTGAATGATTTTGATTTATCCCTACTAATTTTGCATAACAGGTTGATAGTAGATAGGCATTTATGATCAAAAACTGTGTTTGTTAAAAGTGGTGTATTACACAACACAGAGTTCCTGGGTAAATTGTGACATTTAACCACCTTCCCCTGCCAAATCTGTGTTTATATCAGGCTTGAACACTTCATCACAGGGGAAATGATTAATAGAATCAAGTGACACAAGAACACCTCAACAAAAGCCTTTCTGGAGTTGTAATTAGTAGGTATTGATTTCAATAACAGTGGATCCTTTCAGTTAAACCTGGAAGGAGGGCCAGATGCAAATTTGGTTAAGTCATGGGCAGAGCTGGAGCAAGAAAAGTGTATCGGGATAAGCCAACATGTTAATGACAACTCAACATGCATCTATTGTAGCCAGAGCTAAGACCTTAATTCCACAGCAGGAACGGGCTCCCCCTCCCCTTGCTGGCCGGCCGTAAATGCAGCCGTCATAAGGCTGCTTTTATGACTGGCCATCTGAAAGGTTATCATGTTATCACGTGATAACGGCCAGATGGTAAATTTAAAAAATAAAACTCTCCCAAGCATAAAATCAGTTCACCAAGCACAAAAACACACTTTAAACCACACAATCAAAACAGGGATGGTAAAATAAAGGGTGCCACTTACCTGGATGTCCAGATCATACCAGGAAGTGCTTGGAATGGACCTCCCTCCTGTGGCTGTCATTTCAGAACAGGAACGGGGCTCCTGTTCGCACACCCGTGATTGCGTGATAGCGACAGAATGGGAGGTCTATTCATGATGAAAAATCGTGATTACATTGTTCTGGAAAAGTCACAGGAGCAGGATGGATGCAGGACAGAATGGGGTCAATGTTGTCTGAAAGGGAAAACCTTTCCCGACCCTGTTCTGTTCCTGCCACGGGATATATATCCCATGTGAAAATCTCCTGAGTAATGGGAGGGGGGAGAGCAAATGTTACCTATTTATGCCTCTTCTTCCTAGATGCTGTGCAGCTAGGAAAGAGCAGAGGCCAACCACAAGGAGGGAGAATAGGGAGTGGAGAAGAAGGAGGAAACATGAGCACCAGACATGAAAATATGAGTTGCACTGGAGAGTCAGTTTAGTTCATAAAATTAAAAAAAAAAAAAAAAACTTTTGAAAAGTTAAAGTGTGTCTTTTCTGCCTTCCTCCATTCTGCCCAAATGAAAGAGACTGCTTGCTGCCTGCCAGAAAGGAAATGAAACAGAGTGAGTGCAGGGGGATTGGGTGGGCTATCTTGTAAGGCAGGTACTCCAAATGAACTTGGACTAGCTGAGTAAGTACAGTATAAGCTGTGCAAAAGGTTAGAAGAGAAAGGGGTGTTGTCTCTCTACACCTGAGAACAGTTGTTTGAGAGAGATGGGGATGGGAAAATAATTGACTGAGTGACTGCTTCTATGTGCCCTCCCAAAGTATCTGTGTACAATCCATGTGGCAGCCATGTGGTCTGCTATGATCTGCCTGTGTGGGGAAGTGGCATTGTCCAGGCAAGGTACTCTACTCAGAGTTATGATATTTGGAGATTGGAGGGAATGAGAGATCATTTTCTTGTATTTTTCATTGGCATAGCAGCATTTTATTATATCAGCAATGGTATTATATCAGTAAGAAGTAATTTGGTGAGTTACTTTCTGGATTGCAGTAACAAGTGATTACTCACTGGGTGACCAGGGTAATTAATTCCTTTTGAAAAGTGACATTCCAAGCTATGATAAGTAGATATTATAACACATATATTCTGTGCCAGCCAGAAAAATCAGCAGTATCAGAACACATGATAAACAACCTGGACACAAAATGTTATTTAAAAACAGCAAAATTCTGGACCAGGCCAACAACTATCATGTCAGAATGCACAGGGAAGCTATTGAAATCCACAAACACCTGGGCAACTTCAACAGGAAGTTGGAAACCCTTAAAGTAAACACAATTTGGTTACCAGTCCTGAAAAACATCAAAATCAAAACTCAACACATGCAAATGAACTCCACCCAGGGATAGGGGGATTCCCAGCAGACAACGGACCATTAGCTAAATAGACACTAATCCTCCTTGCATATCTCCCCCCAGGAACTAGCCATCCGAATACACAAAGGTACATATCTTCTCCAACAGGGACTCACAGTATATAAACCCCACACACCCCCTACACCACCATCCTCTGAAGATAACAGCCACAGATGCAGGTGAAACATCAGGAATAAGCTCTTCTAGAACATGGCCTCACAGCCTAGAAACCCCCCCCCCCACACAGAAAACCTATCTATTCTAATAGTTTATCTCTAAAGGATGATTTGCAGGAGCAAACACATAAGACTATCACTTAGAAACTATAATAATGGAAATATAATCCTGACAACTTTATTTGTCAGCTGGGGGGGGGGCTCATACTCTCAGCTTTATGCTACAGATGCCTGATTACCAGTGTTGGGTAAAATAAAAGAATATTCTGTTGCAGTCCAGTAGAGGGAGTCTGAATTCAGTGTGGAAACAGGAGAAAAGTGGCCTGAAATTACCTCCGTAGAGTAGAAGTATGAAGTCTATTAGTTATGAACCCTATGTACATTTAGCTGGAATAGAATCATAGAATCATAGAATCATAGAATTGCAGAGTTGGAAGAGACCACGAGGGCCATCCAGTCCAACCCCCCTGCCACGCAGGAAATCACAATCAAAGCATCCCCGACAGATGGCCATCCAGCCTCTGTTTAAAGACCTCCAAGGAAGGAGACCCCACCACGCTCCGAGGGAGTGCGTTCCACTGCCGAACAGCTCTTACTGTCAAAAGTTTCATTTAATTTATTTGGTCTTATTTCTGAGTAGACATGCATAGGATTACTCTTAAGTTTTTAATTATGTTGATAGCTTGCTTATATTTTAACTTTTTGTATTTCTATAGATATTGATGAGAGCCAGCGTGGTGTAGTGCTTCAAGCGTTGGACTACAACTCTGGAGACCAGGGTTCTAATCCCAGCTTGTACATGAAAACCCACTGGGTGGCCTTGGGCAAGTCACACTCTCTCAGCCTCAGAGGAATGCAATGGCAAACCTCTTCTGAACAAATCCTGTTAAGAAAACCCTGTGGTAGGTTCTCCTTAGGGTTGCTGTAAATTGGAAACAAACTGAAGGTACACACCAAAAACAAGAACAGCAAACTTTTATCTGTATCTGTTTTAATCTTTGGAAGTCACCTTGACTTCCTGTACTGGGGAGAAGGTGCAATATGAATAAACTATTTGTACCCAGCATAACATACACTGTTATAGTTGATTTGAAAGGTTCACTTGGTTCAGCTACACACTATTTTTGTGGGGAAAAATATTTAAGTGTTTTACATGTGTTTTTTCACATGGTTCAGCTACACATTATTATTTTAGGAAAAATATTGCATTGTTTTACATGTGGGGTGAGTGGCTGAGGGAGGAGTGAGGGACCTTTGTAAAGCTGGGTGTAGATTAAGATTCAGTTGCAGGAGTGGATTGTGAGATGGAGAGGGAATTTGCATGTGGGTGGTGATTGGTTGAGGGATTGAGAGGAGGGAGGGGATTGGCTGGGTATGTTTCCTAAGCGGCCAATCAGCATACTAGGAAAGGAAACATACCCAAGCGTGATATATCTATATCTATATCTATATCTATATCTATATCTATATCTATCTTAAGTAGATCTGATTGTGTATGAAAATCTCATTCTTTCTCTTTGTCACCCCAGGAATAGTAAGGAACTCAATAACATTTAATGAAATTTTAAATTTAATCCAATGGATACCGTGGACTGTTTAGACAAATAAATTGGCCTTAGAGCAAATCAAGCGTCATTCTCCCTAGAAGGTAAGAGGACTAAACTGAGACTGTCATACTTTGGACATACCATGAGAAGACTTGACTTACTGGAAAAGACCATAATGCTTGATAAGGTAGAAGGCAGTAGAAAAGGAGGAAAACCGCAATGCTGATGGATAGACTTAGTGAAGGAAGCCATGACCCTGAGTCTGCAAGACCTGAGCAGAGCTGTTGATGATAGGGTGACTTGGAGGTCTCTTAGGGTTGCCTTAAGTCAAAGTTGACTTGACAGCAGTTGTTAGGACTTAGTTTGTTCCTGACATCTCCTTGATTCACTTTACAAAGCTTCCAAATATTGATAACATAGATTAATAACTAGTGAGATTTCAGATAAAACTACATAGATGAGCACAGGATTTACAAGTTTTAGTAACTTGAAGGAAGTTCAGAAACTGGATTAGTTGTTTCACAGTGTTTATAGAATCCTGTTGCACATTAAGATCACACAAGTATTTTGAGGGTTTTTCGTTTTCCACTTATTTAAAGTAGGTATTTCTCTATAGACTAACCCTGAAAGTAGTTGTACACTCTTTCTGAGTCCATAATGAATTAATTTTAGGAATGAGATTTTACTGTTCCAGTTATATACTCTTTTTCTGCATGCCTGACTACAAAATATTGTACTAGAATCAGTCCTGAGATGCTGACACCTACCCTTTCACTTTCCCAGAGCTTGACTGTTATAGATTTCTTTACTAGAACACTGATAAGAATCTTCTTAAGACAACAGGGATGATGTTGATGGCCAACCATGCATTTGGTGCTTAGACGTATCCTGGTACTGAGTATGTGGGTTTCTATATCCATAGCTATCATCTACAAATTTGTTTCAGTAATTTGTTTGAAAGACAGCCATTATTTTTCAGTTGCGCATGTTTTTAAATAAAGGTCTTTGAATCAAGATATCTGAGTCACTATGTTAAAACTGCATAAAATTCTATATATAACTTAAAGGGCTTCTGAAACTGCGGCCAGATGGCAGAATCCCCCATGGCTCATATAGCACTGTAGCACAAAATACACAGAAGGAAGAAGTACGAATAAGTGGTGTGTTGCATTAGAGTAAACATCGTGTGTGTGTGTGTGTGTGTGTGTGTGTATATCTGCATTACATGGAACAATTCTAAATAATAAAGCATGACAGAGAAAAGGTGGCAGTGGTGTGTAAAACATTTGCAATATTCATAAAAGTCTGCAAGCAAAGAGGGGAGAATAATTGTCTGGTGTGCTCTTCTGCTTTGAAATGAAGTGTAATCCAAGAAAATTGGACATTAAAATGTGAGAAATCAATAGTGAAGTATTTCATCCCATGAAATAGTCTCTCAAGGACAGTAGCAAAAGCCTGGAATGATTAATTTAAACTCAGACTGCAGTAAAGGAAAGTAGAACACAATCATGTACTGGTTTGAGATTGACAAGGTGACCTAATGGCTCTCCCATCTATAATTGTTGTTCCTTTCCTTTAGTTTAAAATTAGGTTTGCAATAATTTGTGTAAAAATAGACGAAAGAGAGAATGCTAAACTGTCGCTGTTTTGCATTTGGAAACACAGGAATGCAACAGTTTCTTAAAACTTCTCACTAAAACATTTTGTTTTTGTGGGGCAGAAGTAGGTTACTTCAGGGCTCCAATTGCAGACACAGCTGCTAGAGGATAGGGTTTGCTTGACAAAGAATCAACACAAACACCATTCTGGAATGGAAAAGGCCGCAACTTTATTGGTTAAAGCTGAAGAGGCTTTGCCTAGCATGGGTCATCTGTCAACTGAAGGGAACCAATTTACTACCCTGCTTGATAAGTAGACATGGGATGATAGACTTGGGATTCCACATGCGTGAAAGACACTGTGTGGTTCCCATGTCATCTGGGCATGAGGCAGTATCAACCTTCTCTGAACTGGGTGAAACCCTGCTTGTCTACATCTTCAAGGTGTCCTAAGGAGAACCCCTGGGAACAACTAAAATGGTCTGAGAGCCCATGTCCTCCAGCCAGCCAGTTAACCCCTGATTGTCTGGTTCTCCTACCCTTTTCCAGATTTCATTGAAATTGATCCTGATAGAGGGAAGATTGACTTGTCACAGAAGATGGTCCACTGCTGTTACTTGCCTTCACCATGTCACTACAAACTAGATCCCTGGTCAGCTGGAACCTATTCATTCTGCCATTAAGAACATAAGCCTCAAAAATCTAGCAGCAACCACATTTAAAATCCAGGAGAAGAAGAGGGAGAAGGAAAACAGGCAGGCAAATAATACAACCCCACCAAATCCCCACTTGGCCATGGAAACCCACTGGTTGACTTTGGCCAAGTCAGACTCTCTCACCCCTCTGTTTTTTTGCTAAGAAAACCCTATGATAGATGTGTCCTTGGGTCACCATAAGTCAGAAATGATTTGAAGTCACACAACAACACAACTATGTGGTGCCATGCTGTACAATGTAGTGTCCTCTACTTTGCACCCACCATTTGCTTCTTGTTTATTTCCTAGATACTTGTTCGATTTTGGCTCTAGCTTCTTCCTTATTGGTATATAGTTCTCTTTTTCCATTTTGCCTGCAACAACATCTATCTTTGCCAGGAAGAGCTGTCCATGTTTCCTGTGTCTGCTGCATCATGAACCTTTGGAAAGGTGGCTCTTGTCATGTATCACATCCCCTCAAGTCTTGAATGAGACTCTCTCCCAAGAGTGTGCATGTCTGTGTGTGTGTATGGGCACTTGTCCAACAGGCTTGTTAACTAAGAGGAAGCTAGCTTCAGTGGCCTTATTCCATTGTTAATATGTTAAGGTCTGCAGCCTAAGGCTTCACTCCTGTGCACACCTATATTACAATAGACCCTGTGGAAATTGGTGTGACTTACTTGGAAGTAATGTGTATGATTTCACTGTGTTACTACTGTATATTCTTGGGGGATTACATTTCATTCAACATGGTGGAATTTACTTTTGAATAAACAAGTACAGAATAACTGGCTTGCAACAGTGGTACTTTTAACAGTATTTATTTGGAGTGTGTGTATATATGTGCTGGTAGGGACATTGTCCCGAGACAATAACTTCTATCTTGACCCCTAATCTAAATAAACAAAGAATTCTAATTGCTTTTTACTGGTTTCTTTGTCAGATGTTTCTTGAAATTGAGTTTTGCATTTTTCAGACTGAAGCTAGTTACCTCCAATAGGCCAGACCTTAGCAATCACAGCCAGTATAAACCAGTTCATTACACATGGACATTATACTTAAACAGAACTTCAAGGGGTGACCATAGAAAGAGGCTGCAAAGGTTAAACTCAATATGCTGGTTGTATCTCCCAGAGCCTGAAAAGTGTATTCATGGTCCTCGCTCTACAACAAGTAAACTGTCTGTCATTCAGTTTATTGAATGTCTGCTTATAACCTATTTGGTTCCTCAAGAATTATCATGTGCTGCTGTATCTGTAATAATGAGCTTTCAGTTTTATTTATTCTCCAGAGCACCTCAGTCTTCAAATGACCTTCTCAGCTTCATGTATCTGATGAAGTTGCTTGTTGAATACTAAATTGTATGCTGCAATAATCTAGTTTTTAAGACTGCCATAGAATATTTACTGCTTGATCTAGAGCCTCCTGTACACATGCAGAGTTCTCATGTAAGCAGAAACCTTTATCATTATCTTCATAAAAAATTATGAGCTCCTCCATTCCAGACAGTGAAATCAGGACTGTTCAGGACTTTTGTCTTCTGTTAAAAATTGCAAATATTTGACGCAAATCACAGGGTTAGAAGTGCCTCAGATCTCAGGATCATTGTCTCAATGCTCTTCTTGCCAATCCTTGTCAGCATTATAACAAAATCAATTGGCAAACTGAACAAACAAAAGGACGTATTACTTCACGCAACATGTAATTATGGAATTCATTGCTACAGGGTGTTGTGATAGCTGCAAACATATGTGTCTTTTAAAAAGCTTAGACAAATTAATGGAAGATGCTTTGTCAGTGGCTATGAACCATTAATAAATAATAGCTAAGAAGGTACCCCTTCATATTCAGAAGAATGTTTCTGACAATTGACATAGGTGGGCAAAAATGGGGGGAGAAAAGAAAAAAAGGGCTAGTGGTAGATGATTAAAATCATTAGTAGCAGCAATCAGACATTTAATTCTGCAGAGAAAGCCTGTAGTATTTCTCTCACCAAGGTACCGTAACATATTTATAACAGTAAAACAGAAAGTTTACCTCTTGGCGTTGATTTATGTCTTGGGCTGCCTTCAGTGAAGGCTTGAGCTCAGACACTAGTGGGAAGAGTTACTACAAATACACACTATTTTGGTACTTGTAGCACCCCATCACAAGGTAATGGTCACAAAGGGAATGCATTTAGTTATCATATGCTCTGTGGAAAAGGAACAAAACCTTGACTTACTAGGTCCAATAACAGTTCATCTGCTGGTGACACTAACATAAAAGCAAACAAATACCTAGAGTAAATGAAACTTTGTGTTCATCTTATATAGAAAGTATGACACAAGTATTGTATTCCATAAAGTTAGGGAAATGCTGGTAATACATCAGTGTGGCTTGTTTCAAGAAAAGGAAACAGAAGAAAAAGTCTTAAGCCCAGAGGGACAGACAGCTTCTGACCATCTTGTCTTCTAAAATGCTTTATTTTTCAGTCATTTTTCTGATTTCTAAATCCGTTAATGCTATCACAAACTATCACAAAATACTTTACTATCTACTGTTTTTTTAGAAAGTTTGCTACCTTAAGAATATGTGATGGTATAGGTAATGAGGTATGAAAAACAGAGGCTTTGCCTCTGGATAAGAATGTAACACCTGTGACATCATGAAAATTCTACTATATATTTAACAGACATCATTCGTGGATTTGTGGCAAATATTCCTGTAGCAGGAAAAAAATCATTTGTATTCAAAAACTGACACATTTCTCAATAACAGAATTATTTGGGTCATAAATGCTTTACAAAGATGAAAGCTTTAACTGTTGACTGCCAAGAGATATTTGCAGGAATTATCTCAAATCATCAAAATAATCAATGACTGCTTTGGTCTAGTCTGTCTTTTAACAAAATTCATTAAAACACAAAACACTATGATATCCAGGGAAAGCTTTGTTCTAGAAGAATGCTTTGTGATTTTGGTATGGAATGTTCCATCATAATTTTGTGAGAGTTTACAGAAATAAGCTGACTACTTCATTGTTTTTATGTAAAAGGATTTTTTTGCATTGTTGATACTATTTTGAATAATCTTCTATATCTTGTTTATATTGAAGGTTTACAAGCAATGTTTCCATCACAAGTGCTACTAAGACTTGTCTAATTAATTATAGTGAGGTGTGTTCAAAATGACATCATATGTATAGAATCATAGAATTGGAAGAGACCATGAGGGCCATCCAGTCCAACCCCCTGCCATACAGGAATACACAATCAGAGCACTTCCAACAGATTACCATCCAGCCTCTGTTTAAAAACCTCCAAAGGAGACTCCAACACAGTCTCAGGCAGTGTATTCCACCATTGAACAGCTCTTATCAGGAAGGTCTTCCTAATGTTTTGGTGGAATCTCTTTTCCTGTAGCTTTTGTCCGTTGCTCCGTGTCCTAGTCTCTGGAGTAGCAGAAAAGAAGCTTGTTCCCTCTTCAATATGACATCCTTTCAAGTATTTAATCATGGCTATCATGTCACCTCTTAGCCTTGTCTCCCCCAGGCTAAATATACCCAGCTCCCTTAAACTGCTTCCCATAGGGCATGGCTTCCAGACTGTCACCATTTTGGTCACCCTCCTCTGGACATGTTCCAGCTTGCCAATATCCTTCTGGAATTGCAGTGCCCAGAACTGGGCACAGTGTTCCAAGTGAAGTCTGACCAAAGTAAAATAGAGTGGTACTATTACATCCCTTGATCTAGACACTATACTCCTAGTGATACAGGCTTGAATTGCATTGGCTTTTTAAGCTACTGTGTTGATTCATGTTCAGCTTGTGGTCTATTAAGACTCCTAGATGCCTTTCATATGTACCATTGTCAAACCAGATGTCACCCATCCTATACCTGTGCATTTCATTTTTTTCTGCCTAAATGTAGTATCTGGTATTTCTCTTTGTTGCAATTCATTTTGTTAGTTCCGGCCCAGGTCTTCAATCTGTTAGGGTCATTTTGAATTTTGATCCTGTCCTCTGGGGTATTCACAACCCCTCCTAATTTGGTGTCATCTGCAAATTTGATAAGTATGCCCTCTGTTCCATCATCCAGGTAATTTATAAAGATGCTGAATAGCATTGGGCCCGGGACAGAACCCTGTGGCACCCTTCTAGTAACTTCTCTCCAGGATGAAGAGGAGCTGTTGGTGAGCACTCTTGGGGTTCAGTCAGTCAACCAATTTCAAATCTACCTAACAGTAGCATTGTCTGGCCCACATTTTACTAGCTTAATTGCAAGAATATCATGGGGGACTTTGTCAGAGGCCTTACTGAAATCAAGATATGCTACATCGATTGCATTCCTTTCACTTACCAAGCTTGTAAAAAAAGAGAAAAGGTTATGGTTTGGCATGACTTGTTTTTGAGAAACCCATGTTGACTTTTAGTGATCATGGCATCACTTTCCAAGTGCTTACAGACTGTCTGTTTGATGATCTGCTCTAGAATCTTTCCTGGTATCGATGTTAAACTGACTGGGCAATAATTGTTTGGGTCCTCCCCTCCCCTTGAAGATGAGGACAACATTTGCCTTCCTCTAGTCTGGTGGGACTTCTCCTGTTCTCCAGGAATTCCAAAGATTATTGCCAGTTTTTCTGAGATCACTTCTGCCAGTTCTTTCAATGCACTTGGATGTAATTCATCTGGTCCTAGAGACTTGAATTCATTTAGAGTAGCCATAGATCATGAGAAGATATGGATCATTCTTAAAAGGAATGAGTGTACCAGCACACTTGGTTGTCCTGATGCGTAACTTGTATTTAGGACAGGAGGCTAATGTAAGAAGAGAATGTAGAAAAACAGAATGGTTCCCAATAGGAAAGAGAGTCAGACAAGGCTGAATTCTATCATCCTACTTGTTCAACTTGTTTGAAGAATATATCATATGCAGAGCAGGCTTAGATTCAGAAGAAGGAGGAGTAAAGATCAAAGGAGAGAACATCAACAATCTATGATATGTGGGTGACACTACACAACTCACAGAAGACAACACAGACTTAGAGCAACAATTAAGGAAAGTCAAAGAAGAAAGTGCAAAAGCAGGCTCAATGCTGAACATTAAGAAAACCAAAATAATAACCACAGAGGATCTACACAAATTCAAAACAGACAATGAGAAAATTGAAATAATAAAATAATTCCCTTTCCTTGGATCCATCATAGCCCAGAATGGAGATTGCAGCCAGGAAATCAGAAGAAGACTGGGACTGGGAAGGGAAGCTATGAAAGAACTGAACAAGATTATAAAATGCAAAAACTGAGTGGTAAAGTTAGGAAAGTTCAAACCATCAAATTTCCCATCACCATGTACAGATGTGAGAACTGGACAGTGAAGAAAGCTCATAGGAAGAGAATCAATTCATTGGAGATGTGGTATTCGAGAAGAAGTCTTAGGCTCCCGTGGACAGCCAAAAAGACAAACAAATGGGTCTTAGAACAGATCAAGCCCAAACTCTCATTAGAAGGCAAGATTTCTGAAGTGAGGCTGTCATACTTCAGACACATCATGAGAAGGCATGGCTCACTAGAAAAGTCAATAATGCCAGGAAGGGCTGAGAGGAAAGGAGAGGAAGACTGCACACTAGGTGGATGGACTCAAGGAGGACACAGGCCTGAACCTGCAGGACCTGAGTAGGGTGGTTGAGGACAGGGTCTTGGAGATGTCTCATCCATGGGGTCACCACGAATCAAAGCCAACTTGAGGCCAGTTAACAACAAGAACAAATTAATCCTGATCTCACACTAGAAGCCAAAATGACTAAACTGAGGCTATTGTACTATGGACATATCCTGAGATAACATGACTCATTGGAAAAGATGATAATGCGTGGTAAGTGAAGAATGGATTGGTTCAATCAAAGAAGCCACAGTTCTAAGTTTGCAAGACCTGAACAAGGCTGTTGAAGACTAGGGCTCTTAGAGATCTCTCACTCATAGTGTTGCCATAAGTTGAAGCCAACTTGATGACAAATAAAAAGAAGATGTTTTCAGAGGAAAATTTAAACTGAGTCTTTAAGCTAATTAAATAATATTGCAAACAAAATGTAAATTAAACAAACTTTCTATTAAGATATGCAATGAATTTTTCTTCAGGCTGTTAGACCATCATTAGTAACCAAGTTTGAAGCTATTTTACTATGGATTTTCACACTGCTTGCATTACAAATCACATTATCTTTTAGGAGAATAGCCTACCCACAAATACAGGCCTCGTGAATACCATTTATAATTAAAACATGCTAAAATACATTTCACAGTTTATTGATAGTGAAAATGAGCATCTTCTGCTAACCTATTCCAGGAGGGAATTAGCCAGCATCTTGGACTGGATATAGCAGTATTAAATGAAAATACATTGGCAAAGCTTCAAGCAGTTTGGATGTTTTGTTTCTATTATTTTCTAAAGCCCCCATTGGTAGGTGATTTGAAAGCTGTACAAATTTAAAGCAATTAAATAAAATGAGACCCAATGGCCCAGAAAAGCAGATACACTAATAAACAATAAAATAAATATTCCAACTGTTACAGCTTCAGACCAGCTTTAAGGGAAGACAATGTAGATGCAAATCATGAAAATAAGCCTTCTAATGATTAAATGTAAGAAGGATGATTAAATGTAAGAAGGACCACAGTGGTGATCTTTTTATGCTGGCTGTTTATATATTTTTTTTTGTCTCTCCGGCCTCCTTATTATTCCCGTCTTTCATGCGTTTCAATAAAAGGCATATTACTGATCCTCCTTGGACTCTTTGCTTCTTTTTCTTCTACCTCTTCTTCTTCTTTTGATATGTCCTGGGCTTCAAGCCCCTTATAGAAATGGATGATGCCCAAAAGACCATTACATTTTTGTGTGCTCTCTGTGATTAACAAACAGAACTGAAAAATATAAGCAAAATGTTTCGGCCTTCACTTTCTTCAGTTGCTAAGATGAAACTGAGCTGCATCCAAGGTGGCCATTTAGAACACTCTGTTCCCAGCATTCTTTACTAAATTGTGGTATTATCCTCTAAGCTGAGGCCATGTGGTGTTAGATCTTAAGATCCAAAAATTCTCTCTATTGTCTAAAATGTCTGAAGGAGAAGATAGCTCAGAACCAAAACAAGAACCTTTTGCTCTCTTTCTCTCTCCCTCTCTTGCTCTCTCTCTGTGTTTGTGATGTGTATGACTATACCCAATGTTACACTGTTCATATAAGTTTTTGTGTAT
Source organism: Gambelia wislizenii (assembly GCA_030847615.1). Classification (NCBI taxonomy): domain Eukaryota; kingdom Metazoa; phylum Chordata; class Lepidosauria; order Squamata; family Crotaphytidae; genus Gambelia; species Gambelia wislizenii. Next base: position 7,295,377 of record JAUMIR010000012.1, read on the forward strand.
TGTTTTATGCACCCAAGTTGACACTGACTTTTGGTGGCCCTATTCATGGTTTTCCTGGCAAGATTTATTCAGAGGAGGGTTGCCATTGCCTTCTACTTAGGCTGTGAGAGAGTAACTTGCACAAATCACCCAGTGGGTTTCATAACTAAGTGGGGATTTGAATCTTGCTATTCCAGAGTTCTTGTCTAACACTCAAACCACCCTACCAAGGTGGCTCATATGAGTAGACCACCATATAAAATAAATCTTATTTGTAATATGTGTGTATATGTGCCTTCAAGTCACCTGTCAACTTATGGTGACCCCATGAATTTCATAGTGTTTTCTTAGGCAAGGAATACTCAAAGGTGGTTTTGCCATTTTCTTTCTCGAAAATATAGCCTACAGCACCTGGTATTCATTTGCAGTCTGCCATTCAAGAACTAATCAGAGCTGACCCTGCTTAGCTTCCAAGATCAGATGGGATCTGGTGCCTTTAGGGCTTTAGGCCACTTATTTGTAATACAGGTTGTGGGCTCATCTACACCAGCTGAAATAACCTGGGGGCAGCCTGGAGTATTCTGGCCCTGGAGCTGTCCCAATCCCCCACCCCCCCAACCCCGTTACCAGAACACTCTGTGCTGAGAACAGGCAGCTGTCCGCACATGCATCAAGCAGTATCGTGCAGTGTGTTCCCTAAGCCAAAAATGAGGCACCCAGCATTGATCACATGCTGGGGGCCTCATTGTGACCTCAGAAGACATGATGTGTGCCAGCAGTACAGCATGATGTAAGTGAAGACAGCTGACCATGCTTGGCGTGAAGTGCTACAAATTTTCCTGGAAATGCCAGAGTAAATTCGGAGTTTTAAAAAACTGTTTTAAGGGGAATTTACACCCCTTGAGGGGCTCAGCTGAGCTGGTGAAACATGAGAACTGTTCGGTCCATATTTGGAGGTTTGGCCCAGTGTCATCTGCATAGATTGCCCCCAGGATGGCCCCTAAATGTTTTATGAGGCTTGTGTAGACAAGCCTTGAGTCTCATTTTTCCAGAATTCCAAAATCCAAAATATTCCAGAAACCAAAATTGTCCATAGTGGCTGAGATAGTGATACCATTACTTTCTGGTGGTTCAATGTACACAAACTGTTTCATGCACAAAATTATTAAAAAATGTTGCATATAAAATTACCTTCAGGCTATGTGTATATGATGTATATGAAACATAGATGGATTCCATGTTTCCATCTCCAAGATGTCTCATTATGTATATGCAAGTATTCCAAAATACCTCTGGTCCCAAGTATTTCAGATAAGGGAAGTTCAACCCATGCACCTCAGTTAAACTAGGTTCTTGCTAGCTCTTATCTCCTTTTTATTTCAATAATTGTGCATTATAATATATACTGAGAATGCTTACATTATTTATATAGCATTTATATTGCATGGTGTTTGACCAATGTTAATTGCCATGGACACATATATTAATTCATGCATACCCATGTGACAAGCCATGTGAAGTCACAACTGAGTCTTTGATTAAAGAAACAGATTGCTTCTTTTTATATCAGGATGGTGTTACACTCCTCTTACTAGTGTTAACCATTGTTTCTTGCATTTTCACATTTGCTAACCATATTATCATAACTAGCTTCTTTCTTAGCTAGTCTCAGACTTCTGCAAGTAGTGTTAGAGGGCATTTTGAAGGTAGAAAACTTACTTTGAGTCTGGCTTTTGATTTTGCAAAGTTCATACAGCTGTATTGTGGTGAATTAAGAGTTAACTAGCTGGACCTGGTGTACCATAAGCCATTAAAAAAAAATCCCCCAAAACGCCTGGTAGACCTCACTCCTGGTTGACTGGTTTTTGTTGCAGCTGTGGCAGCATCGTCCCACTACCACCACCCCAGTTGACTGCCTGGGTCCCGTTGCAGCTTCAGCAGTGGCGTCCCCCCACTGCCACCAGTTGACTGCCTGGGTTCCATCACAGCAGGAATAGAAATGATATCACTGTGTAGACTTGAATCAGAAGTGGGAATTGTGTAGCCCTGAAACACTGGTGAACTGGAAAGGTCTGTAGCCTTAGTAACTATAGCCAACAGTGTAGCACATTGTTTGGTTGCTCCCAGTATGCAGATTGGCCATGAGTGGCAGGAGTGGATTGTGAGGTGGAGACGGAATTTCTGTGTAGGTGGTCATTTGCATGTGGGTGGTGATTGGCTGAGGGAGTGACAGGAGCAGCCAATTAGCACACTGAAAGAAGCAACATGCCTAAACCCCACTGTACATACCCGAGAGGCAACATACCTACATACCTAAGGCTATTGTGCATACCCAAGAGTTTTATATACAGTATATATATATATATTATAGGGGAAACCATCTATCTCCTAGGGGCAGTGCAAAAAGAAGGATCACTTTCTGGTTTTATTTTTAAAATGGGTGATTATGGTAGAGACTCTAAACCTTACTTGTGTTTTGTACTCAAATAGTTTAATGTTGATTCCCAAGATTTGTCTGCTCTTATTGAAAGGTAGAGAATACCACTTAATCATTATTACAACACAAAACATGGATTATAATGTAGGAATGTTTACATGTATATTAGGGACTTTTTCGGACGTCTTAAATGTAACAGAAGCAGCCTCGTCATGTTGTGAGGCTGCTGCGCTGCAGGGCGTCCCTTTTGCATGACGCCCGTCCTTGCCAGTACTGTTGTGGTACCGCAGGGACATTTGAGTGTTATATTTCAGTGATTTTTACTCACAATCAACTTTCGTGAGTAAAAATCACCGAAATATAACACTCAAATGTCCCTGCGGTACCGCAACAGTACCGGCAGGGACAGGCGTGATGCGAAAGGGACGCCCTGCAGCGCAGCAGCCTCACAACATGGCGAGGCTGCTTCCGTTACATTTAAGACATCCGAAAAAGTCCTAGATCTCTATGATGTCTAGGAGAGAGATTGAGAATTAATGCAGACCATTTCTCAGTATTTTTATTCAGATGTAATACCCCCTGTTCAATGGAGTTTGCTCCATGGTAAATGTACAGTGGTCCTCCATATCTGTGGGTTCTATATTCGTGGGTTCCAGCATCTGCACATCACTGCCACATACTTAAAATGGTGGCACCTGTGACGGATGGCTGGATGAGTGAATGGGAGTAGTTTGTTCCAGGAGCCAATCCTATGGCTGGGAATGGAAAGGGGGGGATTCTGGATGTTTTAAGTCTGGATGACAATTGAAAGAGAGAGAGAATGGCAGTTGAGATGAGAGCTGACAGTTGAAAGGAGAGAATGAAAGATGTGATGTGTTGAAGAGAGGCTGGAAAATGTGTATGCTATGAGTGCAGCTGAAAGAATGTATGTGCAGAAAGACTATGTAGTAGGAGGAACAGATACCAAAAATAAATACCAAAGTAGTTCTGTTATCTTGTTAAAACAATAAACCCAACTATATGTTTATTATTCATATCCAGTCTCCTCATGAGTTTATTTGGCCTTACTGATATGTAAATGGGCATTTTAGCCCTGTGAACCCCCACGCAGAGATGCAAGTATTATCCATCTAATTGTGGAACTGTGGCAGCTGTGGGAGGTGAAAACCCCTGTGTCACAAAAATGGGGGCAGCGACAGTGACGAGGTGGCCAGGCTGAGTGGTGATGTAAATTCGGCTGGTGTGCCTGATGTCACAGCACCCATACGTAAAATGGCGATGCCCATTGATTTATATAGGACTTAACCATACGTGGTTTTTGCTATCTGTGGGGGGTTCCAGAACCAAACCCCTGTGTGTACATAGGGCCCATTATATATCAGATTAGAACTATACAATACGACAGGCAACATTCTGTGATTCATTTGAATTCCATTTTAGAGGATTTTCAAAAAGATGAGCCAATGATAATATGCAATCTAATATTTCACAGATGAAAACTGGGAAATATGTGATCAAGAAACATCAGAATGTGGTCAAGACGGCAAAAGTTATGAATGAGGAAGAACACCCAAACTAGGAGAGGCCACAGGTGTTTGCTTTCACTTGAACCTACAGGGAAGGGCAAGATTCCACCCTTCCTATCTTCTGTTCACACTGAATTAATTGAGTGCAAACTACTTTTTCAGTTTGAACTTAATTTGCAATAATTGAAGTAAGGCAAGGACAAAGGAAGAAAGTGGGTGGGGGATAGAGAAGCTGGAACATTTTTTAAAAAGACAAAAAATTGGAACAACAATTAATTGGGGTTATCCCTGCCAAACTGAGACAGTTGGAGGATGCGTAATTACCTTTTGTATGTATTTACATACAAATACATGTGCTCTTTCTTTCTGTTCAATGTGCACCCCACCCTTCAGTGCTGATTGGCACCCCATGGCAAATTATAATAAACAGTTATCTGCCTATATACGTTGTTTGATGTTTAAAGTTTTCTCCTCAAATAATACCTTTCAAATCATTAACATCCAAGTTTTTCCACATATATGAGAAACATCTGTTGTGCTGTGTTTGATGATATATTAAAGTACTTGTAAAGTTTATATATGTAAGTTTTTATATTGCACATGTTCATGGATTTTTTTTTAAAAAACAATGTAATCATTTCCAATTAAAATCCAGGTTTTTTTTAAAATGCAAACCTTTGAATACAAAGATGTTTTGAGAAAGAAAGGGCATGTTACCATTGTGCATTATTTTGTATATCAGACTTCACAGAGAACTGCTACGGGGAAACTTCCAAAGTATCATGTAAACAAACAAAACCTTAAACACTCACAAATATTTATGTAACAGCTGCATGAACGGTATAAACGAAATTTGCTGCATGGCCATATGAATTCAAATAAAATTTATCAGTCAGGTTATTGTCTATGCATAGTAAATTTTAATATTTCCCAGTATATTTCATGGTATTTTGAGTTTTGTAACTATTTAGTGTGGGTTTTAAAAGTACTCAGTATTGATCTTGGCTGGTTTACATTAGCATCAGAGGCAGAATTTGGATCATATCAATAGTCAGATTGCATTGAGCACATTTGAAAATACCAGTAAAAAAGAATTAAGCCAGACTACAGTAGTTTAGCATGGTGATTTATGCAAGATATGGAATAGTGGTTGAGTGATTTTTCCTTAGAGAGTTACAGTATTACCAGTGAATAGATAGCCAGGTTGATTTCTGGTGTTTCCAGAAGAGAGCATACAACACCTGTGCTAAAAGCTCTCCACTGGCTTGCCTATTAGTTTCCGGGCACAGTACAAGGTGTTGGTTATAACCTTTAAAGACCTACATGGCTTGGGTCCAACTTATCTCCGGGACTGCCTCCTTCCGCACGATCCTCCCCACGCACTTCAATCCTCTGGGAGGAATCTGTTACAGCCTATGAAAACAAGGCTGTCGGTGACCTCCCAGAGGGCCTTCTCTGCTGCTGCTCCCAGATTATGGAATGGCCTGCCGGATGAGATCTGTCTTATTACCACCTTAGACAGCTTTACAAAAGCTGTCAAGGTGGATCTTTTCCGGCAGGCCTTTCCTGAATAACTATCCCAGCCCAAGACTCGTCTGTCCTCTCTGAGCTGCAATCATATTTTTTTTAAACCTATTGTATGTTTTAATTTTTTTCTTTCTAATTTATATATTTTTAATTATTGTATGTTTTTAATCTTTTATAATTTAATATTATTTTAAGGGGTGGGTGTGCTAGAGTACTGTTACTATGGAGTTTTTATATTGTAAGCCGCCCCGATTGCGTTGCAGAGGGGCGGGATAGAAATAAAATTTTATTATTTATTATTATTATTATCTCATTTATCTCCAGACTTTTTCATTTGTTCTTAGAGAACTGAACTGTCATCAGAAATATCATTGCAAAAGACTATGTGATTTTTCTGATTCCGTTACTTAATAAGAAATTAAGGACCTGTAATTAAAAGTGGCATTATTATCGTTAAATTAATGAACTAAAATAAAAGATGGTTGTTGACCTCTAAATTTAGTAAAATGCTTTTTGTTTCAGGAACCTAAAAACAAACAAAAAAACAAAAAAACCCAATCCCTGATTCCCTGAAAACATTTTAAAAAACAGTACCTAAGAGAAATGATTTCCCTCTGGCTAATTATATAAATTATTTTAGTCCTGAAAGGTTAATGATTACAGAGCCCTGGTGATGCATAGAATACATTAAAATCCGGTACTATCAGATTAATTTGCATAGTCAGAACCTTTTATTGGCCAAATGGGTGTTACTCAAAGGACATATAACAAATTGGTTATGATGAAGATTTTCAGTTTATTTTAATAACATTTAAGTATTTAACTGCAGTTTTTCCTCCTGAAGTTTTGAATAAGATTAGTTCTTGACAACTGTTCCAATTAAATGAAGGCACCCTCTGATTTTGGCATGAATGATGCCAGATCAGATCTGCTGAGACATTATCCACAAAGACTTTGAAATACTCCAACACTGGGCTTGATAGTGGTGTAAATCTTAATCTGTTAACCCTCTCAGTGTTAAGCTGTCTTGATACAAAGAAATCTCCTGCCTTTAGAGATGTCAAAGCTGAAGGACCATACTGAATAGTTACCAACAGAATGTCATCGGAATCAAGAGAAATTGCAGAAGGTCTATACCTTGGTATTAATTGATCTAAAGAGTAAAAGGGGAAGAACACTTGCTTCTTCTTTGTGGTCTCTGTGCCTCACACAAATGGGCTTTCATGTCTGCACAGAGACCCATTTCGAACATTCTAGAGCTGAGTTGCTTGGCAGTAGCCCACCCACCCCCTAAGTATCCTTATCGGACCCACCAAGCGATTCTACCTCAGTTTCTTTCTATCCACCGAGAGTTCAGCACTCACTCTGGTGCATTGTGCTGAGTTGCATTTTTTTCTTTCTACTTACTCCCTTTTCTTCCCTTTCCCTTTCCCTTTCTATTCTCTCTCTCTACACACACCTGTTAGATATTTCCCTCTTTTCCCTCTCAGAGGTTCTTCCCCCCTTTCTCTCTCTCATTTATGGCATATTCGTTATTTAAAAATTGTGTCTCCTGTGGCCGGAAAGTTTCCTTCTCTGATGCTCGTAACAAGTCTTGGAGAGGGCCATGTTGTCCAACACTGCCCTATTTGCCAGGGATTTACTGCCCAGGCACTTAAGAACAGGGCACAGCACCTTACGTTGCTCTGCTGGGAGAAGTCCCTGAAGGTGGCTGAGGAGGCAACTTCCAACCAACCACTTTTCTCTGCCTCTGTTCCATTACTTAAGATAAAGAAAAAGACTGCTCCATCTGACCGCCCACCCCCAGCATTGAAGTCTTCCAACTGACCAACAAGCTCAACATCAAGATCTTCCTTGGTACCAGCACTTGCCACCACATTAGTACTGAAGGCTATAGATTCTGTCCACTCGGTACCACACCAATACTGAAGGCTATCAATTCCATCTGCTCAGTACAGGAAGCCCCATGACCCCACAGTCTACTGCTGTTTCAGTAGCTAGAGGTCTGATCCAGCTACTCCTGGTGGTAACAGCTCCTTCCACTATTTAATGCAAACTTGGGGAAAAGTGGAAAGCTTTGTCAGATTTGCCAGTTGACAACTTGAAGGATAAGAAAAAGAAGAAAAAGATCATGCACATTGACTCCATCTGCACAACATCTGTGTCGGTACCAATCACTTTACTTACTCTGGTGTCTACGATGTCCATATTGATTCCCTGCACTACGGCAGATTCACCGATCTTACATCAGGCTTCACTAGTTTTTGTTGCTCCAGTATTGACTGCCAAAGCAATGTCAATCACTGTACCACCGCCAGTCACCTCCCCTCTTGTTCAGATGCAAGCCTCTCATGCTTCAATCAGAGCTCTTCCTGCCTGATCTTCACACAGGCCGCCGCCTCCGTTGCCACTGATCATCTCTCAACAGGGACAGAGATAGATGCCATATATTCCGGTGTATAAGATGACCTTTGAGCCCTGAAAAATATCCTCCAAAATTGGGGGTTGTCTTATATGCCAGATACACTTTGCTTCACCCACCGACTGACCTCCTGCCTCTTTGCTCCCTTCGCAAATGGAGCAAAGAGGCAGGAGATCGGGCGGGGGGGGGACGAGGCAAAGTGTTTACCGGTTCATTCGCCCCTCTCCTCTGCCTTCTCCCCCTTTGGGGAGAAACCGAAGACAGAGGAGGGGTGAACATTGCGGTTTGCTGCGCCCACCACTCAATCTCCTGTGTGTTCGTTCCCCAAGGGGAACGAACACACAGGAAATCGAGCAGCGGCCAAGGCAAAACGGGTACATTCACCCTTTCTTCCACCTTCCTGGAAGGTGGAATAGAGGGGCGAATCTTGAGGTTTGCAGCGGCTGCCCCCACTTCCCCCATCTTCATTCCCTTCCAAAGAGAATGAAGATGGAGGGAGGGAGGGCGGACGAAGCAAACCGGGCCTTTTTGCCCCTTTCCTCCATCTTCCCGGAAGGTGGAAGAAAGGGGGAAATCCCATGGTTTGCAATGGCCACTGCACATTCCCCTCCATATTCATTCCTCGAGTCACCCTTCCACCCTCCCCGAAGCCGTGATCAGGCTTCCGATCGCAGCCTTGGGGAGGGGGTTGGGTTGGCTGGAACGCCCCCCCCTTGAGACACCCTTCACCCTCCCTGAAGTTGCAATTGAGCTCCTGATCGCAGCCTCAGGTAGGGGATGGGTTGGCTGGAAAGCCCCCCCCCTTGACCCACCCTTACAGTGGCTGAGGCAAACCAAGTACGTTTGCTCCTTTCTTCTACCTTCCTGGAAGGTGAAAGAAAGGGGCGAATCTTGCGGTTTGCCACGGCCACCGCCCATCCCCTCCGTCTTCATTACCTTCGCAAAGCGAATGAAAATAGAGGGAATGGGCAGTGGCTGAAGCAAACCAGGTTCATTCGGCCCCCTCCTCTGCCTTAACCCCCTTTGGGGAGCAACCGAAGGTGGAAGAGAGGGGCAAATGTAGCTGCTGGGTGGCTGGCTGGGGGAGCCCTGACAGCTGATCCTGTTCGCTTTCCCAACTCACAAGGATATCCTAGTGAGTTGGGAAACAAAGAGGATCAGCTGGCAAGGCTCCCCCAGCCAGCCAGCCAAATTGGGGGGTGGTCTTATATGGTGAATATATGCCAAACTCTATATTTTTACTTGAAAATTGGGGGGTCGTCTTATGCACCCAGTCGTCTTATACTCCGGGATATATGTCTCTCTGAGGCCTTGTTGCAATGTCCAGTATTGGGGAGAATCACTATATTCGTTGGTATCCTATATCAGTTGTTACCATCATGAACAACTGTGGAGAGAGCACCTTGAACTACACTGCTCATACTCACTTTCCTTCCAGGATTATTACCACTATGAGACGTATGCAGTTTGGTCCCCTCCTCACTACTGATCTAGATCTCATCCAATCTCATTTGCATCACTGGTCACTATCTAGGATCTCACCCCATTGACACTGGCTGGCCATACCGATCCGCAGTTCTCATTCGCTACATTGGCATTGCTCCCCATACCGACACCTTCAGCAGATGCCCTCCCACATAGAATCATAGAATTGTAGAGTTGGAAGAGACCATTAGGGCCATCCAGACCAACCCCCTGCCACACAGGAAATCTCGATCAAAGCATCCCCGACATATGTCCATCCAGCCTCTGTTTAAAGACCTCCAAGGAAGGAGACCCACCACGCTCCGAGGGAGTGCGTTCCACTGATGAACAGCTCTTACTGTCAGAAAGTTCCTCCTAATGTGGAATCTCTGTTCCTGAAGCTTGCATCCATTGTTCTGTGTTCCAGTCTCTGGAGCAGCAGAAAACAAACTTGCTCCATCCTCAATGTGACACCCCTTCAAATACCCTACTCACCTCATCAATACCATTCTCTGGTACCGATGAGGCCACCTCTGTCACCACCAATGTGCACAACGGCGATGCTGTCTCATCTGTCCCTAACTCCATCGCCTCAAGTTGCACTTTTGACCTTGGCTTCCAGTGTGACCACTTCTTCAGTCTTACAGATACGGATTCCATCAATCCTTCCTGCTACATCGAGACCACTGCCAGTACTGATCATAGAATCATAGAATTGTAGAGTTGGAAGAGACCATGAGGGCCATCCAGTCCAACCCCCTGCCATGCAGGAATACACAACCAAAGCATCCCTGACAGATGGCTATCCAGCCTCTGTTTAAAGACCTCCTAGGAAGGAGACGCCACCACGCTCTGAGGGAGTGTGTTCCACTGCCGAACAGCTCTTACTGTCAGAAAGTTCCTCCTCATGTTGAGGTGGAATCTCTGTTCCTGAGCTTGCATCCACTGTTCTGTGTTCTAGTCTCTGGAGCAGCAGAAAACAAGCTTGCTCCATCCTCAATGTGACACCCCTTCAAATACTTAAACAGGGCTATCATATCGCCTCTTAACCATCTTTTTTCCAGGCTAAACATCCCCAGCTCCCTAAGTCTTTCCTCATAAGGCATGGTTTTCAGATCTTTCACCAATTTAGTCGCCCTACTCTGGACATGTTCCAATTTGTCAATATCCTTTTTAAGTTGTGGTGCCCAGAACTGGACACAGTATTCTAGGTGATACCTAACCAAGGCAGAATAGAGTGGCACTATTACTTCCCTTGATCTATACTTTTATACTTCTATACTTCTATTGATGCAGCCCAAAATCGCATTGGCCTTTTTAGCTGCCATATCACACTGTTGACTCATGTTCAACTTGTGGTCTACTAGGACTCCTTGATCTCTTTCGCACATAGTCTCATTCAGCCAGGTCTCCCCCATCCTATATCTATGCATTTCATTTTTTCACCCTAAGTGCAGTACCTTACATTTCTCCATATTGTATTTCATTTTGTTAGCTTTGGCCCAGCTCTCCAGTCCATCTAGGTCATTTTGAATTTTGATCCTGTCCTCTAGGGCATTAGCTACTCCTCCTAATTTGGTGTCATCTGCAAATTTGATAAGTATGCCCCTAATTCCCACATCCAAGTCATTGATAAAGATGTTGAATAGCACTGGGCCCAGGAAAGAATCCTATGGCACCTCACTGGTCACATCTTTCCAAGAGAAAGAGGAGCCACTGCTGAGCACCCTTTGGGTTTGGCCAGTCAACCAATTACAAATCCATTTAACAGTTAACTTGTCTAGCCCACATTTTACAAGCTTGTTTGCAAGAATGTCATGGCCAACTTTGTCAAAGGCGTTACTGAAGTTAAGGTATGCAATATCCACAGCATTCCCTTCATCTACCAAGCTGGTAATTTTATATATAAAAAAGAGATCAGATTAGTCTGGCATGACTTGTTTTTCTGAAACCCATGTTGACTTTTTGTGATTATGGTGATCACATTGATCGGAACACTGCTGTCATCGATATCTGTACCTGTCATGGTCCAACAGCCCCCAACTCCCTTTAAGTTTACAATCCTACCTGAACCTGCTCTTCCTCAATCTTCAGATTCTGAGTATGACTCTGAATCTTCTTCAGTGGAGTCGTCCTCACCTTCACATCCTCTCCTTCAAAGAATGTTGAGGACACCACTCCTACTCCTCCACTGGAAGACATCAAACAATTTTGGATGTGGTTCTGTTGTCATGCCCTGTGAGTTATATGAGGGTATGGAATCAGAGAAGGAGGAGGACATGGCAGGGAATGGTCCTATGGACCCTGGCACAGGTTTATCTACACCTGTGGCAGCAGGGAACCCTGCCAACCTGGAGGCTCAAGCAGAGGAAGAGCCTGGCCCTAGTGGGTTGGCACTAGTCCCGGCAGAGAGTCCTGCCAATTCAGATAAGCATGAAGAGGAAGAGACAGACTTGCCTTCACCATCACACACTCAGCAGTGAGCTAAAAAGAAAGCATGAAGGAAATCTCTGAGACTTTATGAGAAAAACCTGCTCATCAAGAAGCACCATACAAAGCCTTGATTGCTAAATATATGCTTGGGAAGCAATGGAGGCTTTGTCAGAGATCAACTGATCTTCCCTGAGAAAGCTTCCTGCTGACTTTGGTGCCTTGATCCTTGCTGCCTTGACTCGTGCCTTGACCTCGGACTGTTCCTGATTAATTTGCTGCCTGTTTCCTACTGACTCATGGACTTGTTTAGATCCACACTGCCTGTCGTAAGCCTTTGACTTTCTGGACTATGTTACTGACTAAATCTTTGCTTGACTGTGTTTGCATTCTGGTGTGCTCATTAACAGCTGGCCACTTTCCCAGACTTTGCTGGCAAAGTGCTTTCTCAGACATCTGTGCAGGGCCAAGTCTATTGGCCTTGATGTCTTTGTTCCCACTCCAACAGTTCTGAACCCCATCTTCCAGTCCATTGATTCTCTTTTGGACCTCATCAAGCAATCCTGGGTACAACCAGCATCCCAGCCCACAGTCTCCAGGAAGAGTGAACATCTTTACCGGACCAAGGAAAATAGCACACCCTTTCTCTTCACACACACACCTCCAAATTCCATTGTGCTGGAGGCTTCCCAATCTAAGGGTGGTAAGAGGGCACACACCACTCTGCCAGACTGAGGGACATCATCTTGACATGTTTGGGTGCCGTTTCTGTTCTACTGCCACCCTGACTGTGAAGGTAGCTAACATGCTGGCTTGCATGTCTGCCTATCAAAGATTCTTGTGGCAGCAGATCATGGCCTTCTTACCATCACTCCCAGAAGAGAAGAGGCATGTGGCTCTCCAATTCCATCAGGAAGCCATATCTCTGGTCATCCAACAGATCCAGTCCACTCACCACATCACTGCTTATGCAGTGAGGCTCATGTCAGGGGCTATAGCCCTTTGTAGATATGCCTGGTTGAGGTCTACTGGCCTAACAGATGATGACAGATGTCATATCAAAGACCTTCCCTTTGATGGTGAAGAGTTCTTTCATGCAAAGACTGATGACTCCATGGAATACATTTCGAAAACTTGCTTTACTGCTCACAATATGGGCCTCACACAGACACAACATCCATGTCCGCCATTCTTCATGGAGAAGGTCATTAACTTCCTCTTTCCATCAGTCTTGTTCTCTTGCAATGTTTCCCTGCACCTCCTCTCAACCATCTTCTTACAGGAGGTCTTTGAAGCAACAACGTTCTTCACTTGCTTCAAAGAAAACCACCTCTTCTTCCTTCTTCCTCCCAATTTTGATGTGTCTTGCAGGATCTCACCACATCCTATGTTCTCCCTTAGGCCCTTTGTCATTTCAGGCCCCAAAATTATAGTGCCATTACAACACCTGGAGAAACATCACCACAGACACCTGGGTACTGACCATCATTCACCTAGGTTATGGCATAGAATTTTCAAATATTCCTCCAAGTGCTGTATTTCAGGTTACTCCTCCTTCAGACACACTTCAAGAAGACATTGCTGTACTACTGCAATAGAGAAGCTTCCTGACAGATGTCAACACGAGGGTTTCTATTCTCGCTACTTCACAGTTCTGAAACGAGGCAGTGGCTTTCACCCTGTTTTGGACTTAGTATAAATCAATACATCTGCCCTTGATGGTTCAAGATGGTGACCCCGCAATCCATTCCTCAGTATTTCCAAAAGAGCAATTGGTTCTCATCAATAGATCTCCAAGGCACCTATTTTCATATTGGAATCGAGCCACATCACCACAAGTTTCTACACTTTGCTATCGGCCGTGACCTTTTCCAGTACAAGGTGCTTCCATTTGGCCTATTGACAGTTCCTTGCATTTTACCAAATGCATGGCAGTCGTAATCTCCCACTTGAGGACCCAGTCAGTCTAGGTGTACCCTTACTTAGATGACTGGCTTTTGGTGGCATCCTGCAAGAGCAAACTTTACAAAGACATTCACACCACCTTAACTCTGCTTCACAACTGGGGCCTGAATATGGACTGCAAGAAATCTAGTCTAGAGCCCACCCAAAGAATAGACTTTGTAGGGGCCATGTTAGATTCCTTCAAGGGTTGGGGGTTCCTCCTGACAGACCGAGCTCTTACACTACAGCAGTCTGCCCTATCTCTCTTACTTTACCCTACGCAATCGGCGAATACCATCTGAAGGGTCCTCGGTCTAATGGCCTCAATGACCGTTGTCACATATCTGGCTTGTCTTCACTTCCAGCCTCTACAATGCTAATTCCTCCGCTCCTGTGACTTACGGCTAGATTGTCAGTCGAAACATCTCACCATTCCATCGCCTGTCTTGAAGTCCCTTGTCTGGTGGACAGAGTTGCGGAACCTGGGCTCAGGCATGTCTTTCATTTTCCCAGACCTGATTCAAGTGGTCATGACAGACCCTTCTCTCATGGACTGGGGGGCACACTGTGCCTGCTTGCAGGTACAAGGACAGTGGACAAAATCTGAGTCAGCACTGCATATCAATGCAATGGAACTTTTGGCAGTGATAAAAGCATTCCATCCATTCAAACATCATCTTGTAGGCAGAGTAGCCCAGATCACATTGGACAATACCACCACAATCTGCTACATAAATAGACAAGGTGGGACACACTCAGCGACCCATTTACTCCATGCAACCACTCTATGGCACTGCTGTGTCAGGCACAACATTCTTCCCATCGCTATCCACCTTGCAAGGACAGTCAGTGTATTAGCAGACTCCCTGAGAAGGAATTGTGTGCTGCAACATGACTATTCCCTCACTGAATCAGTGTTCACTTGTCTCATGAAGATATGGGGCATGCCTTCTCTAGACTTGTTTGTGTTGGAAGACAATAAGAAATGCCCTTAGTAATGCTCCAGGGCTGGAGTGGGGCACAACTCCCTGGGAAATGCATTCCTTCGGAAACAGGCTGGTTGTCTCATGTTCGTCTTTCCTCCCTTTCCACTACTAGGGAGAGTTGTCACCAAACTAGTTCAGGACAAGACTTCAGCAATTCTCATAGCACCATACTGGCCATGACAGCCATGGTTTATGCTGCTTCCCACTTGTCAAGAGGGATGCACATCAGATCTCCGCACCAACCAGATCCACGCGGAGGGCTAGGTATGCCCATGCTGAAGCTGAGAGCCTGGAAAATCTGGCAATAACTTCACCATACTTGACTTCCATCCTCTCTGCAACACACAACCTTCTATAGCCTGGTCTTTACACCTACAAGTGGCAGTAATTCTCTACTTTTTCTGCATCCAGGTCTGATGATCCACCCTCTCCCTGTCTTGCAACAGTTTTGCATTATTTACTGCAGAGAATAGGGCCTGGCCTTCTCCTCACTGAACATGCACCTTGTGGCTATTGCAGCTCATCAACTGGATTATATACCTACTCTGTTTACTAATACTATTTACTAATCCCACAGTTAAACGATTCCTGAAGGGCCTGCATCACAAATATCTCCCAGTATGGGCACCAATGCCCTCCTGGTCTTTCTTACTTGTCCTCAGTCAATTAATGCCTAAGCCATTAGAACTTACGCCAATGGTTGATGACATACTTCTGATGCTTAAAACTCTTCTTGGTTGCCATTATTTCAGCTCACTGCTCTAGTGAACTAGTGGCTCCATGCTGTGATGGCCCTTACCTCTCCTTCCACAGAGAAAGATGGTGCTGCATCCTGACCTATCTTTTCTCCCTAAGGTGGTGACTCACTTTCATATGAGTCTAGATATTGTTCTGCTTACCTTCTACCTGCAGCCTACCACACCTTCTTCTTGCAGCCTACCATGTGTTGGGCACTCTCCTTTTAACTCCAACACGCTTTGTCTTTCTATGCTAACTATCCCCTTTCTGTCTGTTATGGTGGTGCCCAGCGAGGTCACCCAGTGTCAGCTCAATGCATCTAGAAATGGATGGTGGTGACCATTTGTTTTTCTTATGAGTTGGCTCATCATTCTGTTTTGGAAGGCCCGAGGGCTCATGCTATTAGAGTGACAGCCGCTTCCTCGGCTCTCCTTCAGGGTATCGTGATTCCAGATTTGTGCAAGGCAACCACATGGTCACAACTGTCTACTTTTATTCAACACTACCGGCTTGATGTGAGGGCATGGGATGATGCTCACTTTGGCCGTGTGCTACTCTTTGCTATCCTACAGTAACCTGCCCCACCTCCTATGGTAAGTTTTGCAGTCACCTATTTGTGTAAGGCACAGAGACCATGAAGAAGAAGAACAGGTTGCTTACCTGTAACTGTGGTTCTTTAAGTGGTCATCTGTTCCCGGACACAAACCCACCCAGCTATCCCCTTTCAGGTCCCTGTACTCTCAGTAGACTACAAAACTGAGGCAGGATCACTTGGTGGGATCCAACAGGGATAGTTAGGGAGTGGGAGGGGCTACCACCAAGCAACTTAGCTCTAGAATGTTCCAAAATGGGTGCAGGTGCAAAAGCCCATTTGTATGAGGGCACAGATGACCAGTCGAAAAACCACAGTGGTCAGCAACCTGTTCTTCTCCAACTAGATCTCTTAGTATGGAAGTGTGCTCTAGTATACAAAGCTCTCACTTTTTACCTTCAGAAGATTCAGTCTGATAACCTGATATGAGAAGTACATTTAGGAAAATATATTTAAAGGCTTTAATCAATCAGTTCATAGAATGATAGAATCATAGAATTGCAGAGTTGGAAGAGACCACGAGGGCCATCCAGTCCAACCCCCCTGCCACGCAGGAAATCTTGATCAAAGCATCAAAGCAAAGTTAAAAGTGATCAGTTTAATTTGAATCCATAGTTTCAGTAGATGTCTTCCCTCTCACATGGAAAGTAATTTTCATGGTTGCCGTAATATCTCCCAGATGAACTAGTTAACAGCGTGTTATATTGGTGGGTCTTCATTTCCTGTGGTTTTATAGACAAGGCTGAAATTTGCACTGATATAATCTTTCTGCCTATGCTATTTTCAGTATCTCAAGACATAATATTGCCTACTTTCCTCCCACAGTCCAGTTTTTCTCTAACAAGATGCTACATTTGCACACTTTTGCCATATTATGTGACTTGCACAGCATCATTTCATAAATCCTTACTCCTGTTTGTTTGCTGTGGAGACTATAGTCACTTGACTAAATTGACCTATTCACAGTGTGTAAACAGTCATTCTGCCAAAGCTACTGTTATCTCCCTAGCACTTCTGAGGTACCAATCCCAGATATTTTCAAAGCAGCTGCATGGTTGCAACCCTCAATGTTTATTTGTCTCTACTATCTGGATGTGAGTTATAGACAAGAAGTATATTTTGGTCGAGCAATATTTTTATCTCTTTTCATCTGACATCATCCTGATCTCCTCACAAGTGAGCTCTATAATCTCTCATTTATGTGAATCATACACACCACAAAGAAGAAAGGCACGTTGCTTCCTGGTAACTATGGGTCTCCAAATGGCCACTTGTGAGTTCATGCAACTTGTGAATTCATACACTCAAGGGAATGTATGTGTTTGTACTGCTGTACTTCTTAAATATCTGTTAATGGATACAGTAGTGAGGTAAATTGGAGGGAAAGTAGATCTTGGTAAAAGAAACAGGGCAGCTGTCAAAAGATTTATGCTCAGCTCTTGAATGTTTAGAATATGCTGTGCAGGTACCAGAAGAGCCATTTGTGTGAGTTCACAGTTGACCATTTGAACAACCATAGTTACAGGTAAACAATCTTGTTTTTAAATTAAACAGAGAAGCATGGGGGGTATTATAATAGAGTAGGGAAAGGAAAGGAACACACAGACTTCATAATTTCATAACTATATTGTTTATAAATATTTGCATAAAGGTTAAGTCTCCCTTATCTGAAATGCTTGGGACCAGAAGTATTTTGGATTTTGCAATATTTTAGAATACCTGCATATACATAATGAGATATTTTTGGAGATGGGAACCAAGTTTAAACATGAAATTCATTTATGTTTCTTATACATCTTATACCCATAACCGGAATGCAATTTTATACACAACATTTTTAATAATTTTGTGCATGAAACAAAGTTTGTGTACACTGAACCATCAGAAAGCAAAGGTGTCACTATCTCAGCTACATATGTGGACTATTTTGGACTATTTTGGATTTCAGAATTCCAGATAACAGAGATTCAACCTGTACTTTTAATTATCCATATTATGATGACTGCTGTGATAAATGCTTGACCATGTGATAATTATGCTGACACAGATAGCATTTTGGTATTTAAAAAATGAAGAATGTCAAAGAAATGAATATATTTCAAGCACAAGAAATTTTTCTTTGGATGTATATATGCATTGTAGAGTGTTCTTTGGACACAGGGTTCAAAACTGTTTAACTGCCAATGTACAAATCCTTTTCATTTTCCTGAAAATTCACCAGGCAGGCATATATTTGGAGTGCTGTTTAAAAATATAGTAATTATAATTGTGATCTGCAGCATTTTATAAATAGCTACTATCATAAAACATATCTGTGAAATTTTTATAGAATTTTCCTTGGGTTTTTTTCCAGGTTGTAAGGCTGTGTTTTGGAACAGTTTATTCCTGATGTTTCGCCAGCAGCTATGGCTGGCATCTTCAGAGAATGGTTGGATGGGAATGTGTGTGGGGTTTATATACTGTGAACCTCTGCTGGGGAGGATATGTAAATTTGTGTGTTGAATTTGTGTTCACAGTATATAACCCCACTCCCACCCACCATTCTCTGAAGATGCCAGCCACAGATCCAAAACATCAGAGGTAAACTCTTCCAGAACACAGCCTCACAGCCTGGAAAAAACCCAAGGAAAATCTATGGATGCCAGCCATGAAAGCCTTTGACTTCACATTATAAAGTTCTTATTTGTAAATAAAATTTCACAAATTATTGAGTGATCTTACTGTGATGTACCAATAACGCACACTCACATTCACTCAATAAGAATTCTTTATTGGTAAATGAATCATGAGTCAGGAACATAGAACAAAGCCGAAACTGAACACAGGCTAGCACAAACCCCCAGATAAACCCTTACAGTGTGAGAATGGCATTTAGGGAGGAGAAATGGTTCAGCCAGCACCTGTAGCTGTGACCTTGAGCTGCTACGGAGAGCAGCGTTCCCAGGCCAACAAGGCGGGCTGGCACCCCTCCAAAGACAGAGGGGCCTAAGCAAAGGAAGCAGGCCAAAGTTAGCCTCATGTCAGGGTCCTCCATGAATTCCACTCTAAACCCCAGAATTCAGGGATGAGCCTGACATACCGCCCTCCCGAAGAGAAACTTCCCCTCCCTTCAGCCCGGTTTATCCGGAAAGCGGGCATGGAACTTTTTTAATAAGCGCGGAGCATTCACATGTTTGACATTAACCCACTCTGCATGGCCCAAAGGCAAATGTTTCCATTTCACCAGATACTGCAAGCCCCCCCCCCCCGTGTACCCGAGAGTCCAATACATTAGAAATTTCAAAATGTTGATCCTTGTTGACCAGGATAGGATGGGGTGCAGGTTCAGGATCTTGATGATGACGATCCGAAAGGCACACCGACTTGAGTAAGCTAGAATGAAACACAGGGTGGACATTACTGTACAGCTTGAGCAGTGATAGTTCAAAAGCCACGGGATTAATCTCCCTAATAGGAAAAGGACCAATATATTTAGGCCCCAACTTCTTCGAGGGTTGTGGGCTCTTAAGGAATTTGGTGGACAAGAACACCAAGTCCCCTGTTGCGTACTTTGGGGTAGGGTCCCGTTTCTGGTCGGCATGATGTTTATAACGTGCTTTTGCAAAGTCCAAAGCTAATACAACTTTCGGCCATGCTTCTCTAATCTTTTGACTCCATTGGGTCACCGAGACTGGGTCCTTTGAAGTCCCCTCCCCTAAAGGCAGAGGGTCAAAGTCTTGCCCTGAAACAATTTTAAATGGAGAGAAGCCAGGGCTCTGGTGTGTGGCGTTGTTATATGCGACATCCGCAAAAGGTCCACCCAATTGGATTGCTGGAAGATTACATAACACCTTAAATATTGTTCCAGAATCTGATTTACACGTTCACTTTTCCCATCACTCTGTGGATGATGGGAGCTGCTTAACCACAATTTGACTCCCAAAAGTTTTATGAACGCCTTGCTGAACTGGGAGGTGAACTGAGCTCCCCGATCTGAAACGATCTTAGCATGAACCCCATGTAATCTATAAATGTGTTGCAGAAACAACCTGGCTAACTGGGGGGTTGTCGGGATCTTCTTAAAGGCCAAAAAATGCACTTGCTTTGAAAATAAGTCAGTTACAACCCAAATAACGGTCTTTTTCCTACTCTCTGGTAACTCTACTATGAAATCCATACTGATGACTTCCCAGGGTTTAGTGGGGGCAGGCAAAGGTAGCAACAAGCCTTTTGGCTCCCCCCTCCTTTAGCCATCGCACACGTGGGACACCCTTTGACATAGTCCTCCACCTCCCTCCTCATTTTGGGCCACCAAAACTGCCTCCGGGCCAAATGTAATGTCTTCACATATCCAAAATGTCCCGTACTTTTCACATCATGGCACTGTTTTAGGATGGCAGACCTCATGGCCTCTGGAATATACAGGCGCTCCCCCTTCCATGCCAGGCCCTCTCGTAGAACTACCTCCCCTTGGTGGGCCAAAACCCACGGGTCCTTGGGGAGGGACGTCGCCATTTGGGCTCGCCACCCACCCCCATTGTCCCTTGAGCCGGGGGAAGAGGACGCCAAAGAGGGCGGAGCTGGTGTCACACTGGGGTCTGAGGTCCCTGATGATGGCCTGCCATTCCCACTTGCCCCTGAGTCCAAACCTGGCCCCAAAGAGGGGTCTGTTGGGGTCTCCTGACATTTGGCCTTACTGCACGTGAAAACTGCCAACCCCAAATGGGAGGGTGAGAAGACTGTGTCAATCACCTCCTTCTGTTGACTGTCATGTTGAGAGAGCCTGGACAAAGCATCAACTAGGAAATTCTTTTTTCCTGGGATAAACTCTAGGGTGAAATTGAATCGGTAAAAGAAAGTGGCCCACCAAATCTGTTTAGGGTTCAAACATCTTGGGGTTTTCAAAGCTTCCAAGTTCTTGTGATCTGTCCAAACTTCAAAAGGTTTGGAAGATCCTTCCAGCAGGTGTCGCCAGGTCTCTAAGGCCAATTTGATTGCACCCGCCTCCTTCTCCCACACAGGCCAATTTCGCTCAGTCTCATTGAATTTTTTGGACAGATATGCACAAGGCCTAAGCTCCCCTTCTTCATCCCATTGTAACAACACCCCTCCCATTGCCACATCTGAAGAGTCTACTTGAACGACAAAAGGTTGGGAGGGTTCAGGGTGCTTAAGAATCGGTTCAGAGGTGAAAAGCTTCTTCAGCTTGTCAAAGGCTCTTTGGCATTGATCAGACCATACAATCTTTTGGGGAGGCTTTTCTGCCTTCCCCTTCCCCATCCGTTACTTTTCATCCACCCCCTTGGTTTTCAGCAGGTCAGTCAGTGGAAGGGCTACCGCAGCAAAGTCAGGGATGAAGGACCGGTGAAAGTTAGCAAACCCTAGGAAGCTCTGCAGTTGCTTCCTGGTCCTGGGGGCCTCCCATGCCAGCACCCCCTTTTCCTTCTCTGGGTCCATTTCTACCCCCTTGCTTGAGATGCGGTACCCCAGGTAATCTAAGCGGCTTTGATGGTATTCACACTTTGACATTTTGGCATACAAATGGTTCTCCCCCAACCTAGTAAGCACCTTTTTCACTAGTTTCACATGGGACGTATAGTCCTCAGAATAAATAAGTACATCATCCAAATATACAAGTACCCCCTTGTAGAAAAACTCTCTCAATACATCATTAATTAAGTTCTGGAAAATTCCTGGGGCTCCACTAAGTCCGAAAGGCATTACTTGGAATTCAAAAGCCCCTAGGGGGCAATTAAAAGCAGTTTTCCATTCGTCCCCTTCCTTGATCCGCACCCTGTAATAGGTCTCCCACAAGTCCAGTTTGGTAAATATCTTCCCCTTGGCCAAATGAGCCAGTATTTCTTTCATTAAGCGGAGGGGATACTGATTTGTCATGCTGATGGCATTCAGGGATATGTAGTCCTGGCAGAGATGAAGGGTCCCATCTGCCTTGCGCCTAAACAACATAGGGCCCCCCAAAGGGGAGGTCAAGGGTCTGATGAAACCCCGGGCCAAGTTTTTGTGTATGAACTTCCGGAGGGCGTCCATCTCAGCCGGCATCATGGAATAGATCCTGGGTTTGGGCAGCTTGGTCTCACACTATCTCAATAGCACAGTCAAAGGGTTGGTGGAGTGATAAAATGTCACATTCCTTCTCCTCAAATACATACTGCTACAGTTTATATTCCACCGGTAACCCTTTCAGCTCCCCTTGGACTAGAGTGGTTTTGCAGTTCCGTGGTTTGGCCTCTAGAGGGATCCCCCCCGGGGAAGCTTCACCCACCCTGTTCTCCTGCACACACACAGGATCTGAAAAAGTCACTGTCTCTTTCACCTAGTCTATGGTGGGGTTGTGGAATTTTAGCCAGTTTAAGCCCACCACTGCACCGGGAACTAGGCCTGGGGCTATCACAAATTGAAGCTCCTCCTGATGATTCCCCATCCTCATGTGGGCCAGTCATTCACCTTGCAGGGCCCCCCTTCATCATCCCTCCATCCATCTGAGACAGCCACACTGGCTTGTCCAGCTTGATGGTGCTAATTTCAAGTTCACTGACCAGGGACAGGTGAATTAATACTTGGGTACATCCACAATCAATCATTAACATTACTTTTCAGGTGACCCCACTGTTTGCAACCCCTATTTTGGCTTTTAGGAAAAAAGGGCCCTTTACGCCACTCACCACAGCACTTGGGCGCCCTTCGGGATTAGCCTGCCCTCGGGCGCTTAGTAGGGCAAGCTGGAGCCGTTTCCCGCCGGCTCCGCATCGGAGGAGGAAGATCCGCTGTCATCTGGTTCCTCTGAAGATTCTACTGCCGCATGGCCCGGTACCAAGGCGCGCACCACTGCTTTGGGCTTGGGTTTGAATGGTGTCTTGGGTGCCGTTGACTTCCCCTCCACCCTCTTGGGCTTCTCAGCTGCTGCTGGTTCCCGAGGGCTCTTCTCTGGGCATTCGGCTATGTGGTGACCCCCCTTCCTGCAGTGTAAGCACAGGCATTTCCTCATCCTTTGCTCCCTGTCCGACTCCCCTGTCGTGGTTCTGCCTGATCGGGCTGCCTTACATTTCTTCCCGTGGACCCAGTGGCCTTTCCCTCGGATCTATGCTGGTGCTGAGCCAGTTTGACGCTCTGCCTCAGCATCTCTACTTCTCCAGCTAGCCACACCCATCCCAAAAGGGTCTCAGGGTTCCCCTGGAACAACGCCCACTTGAGGATGTCTGCGTTCAGGTCGTCCTGAAAGTACTGTACCTTTATGGCTTTGTTCCAGTCAGGGACCTGACTGGCCAGGTGGCGGAATTCAGATGTGTACTTGGCCACGGATTTTGAACTTTGCCTCAGTTGCTGGAGTTCCATGCGGGCCCATCTCACTCTCAGGGGGTCTTCAAATTGAGGTTGTAGGGCCATCATGAAGTCATGGAAGCTCCCTAATTCTGGAGCTCCCATGTCATAGAGCCCCACCAGCCACTGTGCCGCCTCTCCCTCTAGCTGGTTGGATACATACTGCACCTTCTTGGCCTCTGTCTGGAACGCCTCATCCCACTGGGACATAAACCCCATCACCTGGGTTAGGAAGCATGGTAGCTTCACTGCATCTCCATCAAAGGTAGCCTTTAGATATCGGTGCTTCAGCCCCCGTGGCCTTTCCCGTGGTTCGATCAGACCAGCTCCCCCAGGGGGTACTGGTCCAGGAGCCGGCGGGCCAGGGGCCCCAGCAGGCACAGCAGGGTCCCCTCCCCCGAGTACTGGGGCTAGCACTTGTGGGTTTTGGGTAGGTTGCCCCCTTCCCGGGGCAGCGGGTGGCTGAGGTAGTCTCTGCAGGATCTCTAGGAGTCTCATTTGCATAACCTCCATCTGCTGCTTTAATTGCTGGACCTCAGCTCCCAGTTCTGCAAGCGAAAAACACATCCCCGGCTCTTGCTACCCCTTGGCTAGGGGCTTGTCCCACCGGCGGGACCTGCGTTCCTCCCAGCCTCTTTCTTCTGGCCAGAGCCAACTGGCTCCCATGGTCGTTCCAGCTCACACACTGGATTCTCAGAGAAGGGGAGGCTGCCCCTCCCCAGGGCTTGCCTGGCTCCCAGCTCCATTAGGTCGAGGGGATGTGTCAGCCTTCCAGCCCTCCGACGGGCTCGGCTCCGCTCTTCCTCAGACACTCCTGCAGCATCCCCCGACACGTCTGCACCATCCCCCCGTGCACTGGCTCCCTGGCCGCTGCCTGCGGCCAGGTCTTTTTCTGTCTGGGTTCCAGCCTCTGCATCGTCCGACATTGTGGGTAGAACCCCCAAAATAAGTAGGTTTAAGGTCAGTTTCGGCTTACTATGATGTACCAATAACACACGCTCACATTCACTCAATAAGAATTCTTTATTGGTAAATGAATCATGTGTCAGGAACATAGAACAAAGCTGAAACTGAACACAGACTAGCACAAACCCCCAGATAAACCCTTACAGCATGAGAATGGCATTTAGGGAGGAGAAACGGTTCAGCCAGCACCTGGAGCTGCGACCTTGAGCTGCTGTGGAGAGCAGCGTTCCCAGGCCAACAAGGCAGGCTGGCGCCGCTCCAAAGACAGAGAGGCCTAAGCAAAGGAAGCAGGCCAAAGTAGCCTCATGTCAGGGTCCTCATGAATTCCATTCTAAACCCCAGAATTCAGGGATGAGCCTGACACTTACTGTAAACTGAGCCAGTGTGAGATGTCCTTATACCATGGGTCCAGACTCCATGGATCTGTTGGGTACATTTTTAAAATAAAGTTGAATGCCTTCCATGTGATAATGTATATCCTAGTTTACGGATATTTTTGAAGCCTTTTTTTTTTTTGAAAAAAAAAATACATACTGCATATAGTGTACAGCCAAACCTGGGACTTTTTTAAACGGGGGAAAAACCCCGAGGAGGTCGGGAGAAGAACAGGACTGTCGTACTTACAGCAGTCCATTTTGGATGACGGCGTCCTTCTCCTGACCTTCCCCATGCTTCCTCCATGCTTCAGGTGTAAGAAACACACTGATTTTATTGACGGAAAACCTCTGTCAATAAGAAGCTGTTCCTGCAGCATTTAGGAATCACAGGGGAAGGTCAGGAGGAGGATGGTGCCGTCTGAAAGGAAGCGCTGTAAGCGCGATAGCCCCGTTCTTCTCCCAACCTCCTTGGGTCCCCCCCCCACATTTGAAAAAGTCCCTGTATTCAAATAAATAAGAAAATAAGAAGCTGCCTTATACTAAATCACATTTTAAAAACCCAATACTGTTGATACTATCTAGCAGGAACTCTGCAATTTTAGGTAATTAAAAAAATGTTTATTCAAGTGATCATTGATATATCATACAAATTCATAAATTTTACACAACCGCTATCTTCTATCTTATTTTCTAAACCACAAAAATTATAATATTTCTCATTAGTGTTGTATAAATAACTTCTTCTCTTCTCAATTTCTTCTTCTTCTTTCTCCTCCACCTCTTAACTTCCCCTGATTTACAAAACCTAAGAATTTATTCCATCTTTAAATCATTTTTGTTCTTTGTTTCTTAACTACCTTTTATTCATCCCTTGTACACTTATTGTATATATTATCTATTATGTGTGATTTGCCACTTAATTCCATGTTATATTTCTCTATCTCGTACATTATCGAACCCCTCCTCTCTCACCTAATTTATTTCCTATCATTTGCTGTTGTCTCTTTTACTCAAATAGTCTTTTACAACTCTCCATTCTTCATTCACTTCTTTTATTTTTCTATTATTCATAATTCATGTCAGCTTATCATCTCTATCCATTTGTCTAGCCATTCATCTAATTTTGGTACCTCTTTTGTTTTCCACATTGCAGCAATCTTCAATCTAGCGGCGGTAACTAAATATAATATCACTCTCCAGTATTTCTTCTCTATGTGTTTCTCTAATATCGTTGTTATATTCAATAAGTATAGTTTAGGGTCCATTACAAAGGTTATTCTGAATATCTTTTGCATTGCTCTATGTACCTTTTCCCGAAATTTCTTTATCTTCGGGCAACCCCACCACATATGATGCAGTGATCCCACTTCTTTTTCACATTTCCAACATTTCTTATCAGATAGCTTATAGATCTTACTTAGGTAATTTTTTTTCTAGGCATACTCCCAGGTGTTAGAAATTGAACCCAGGACCATCTGCATGTAAATCATGTGCTCTACCACTCAGCTATGTCCCTTGTACTTAAGGGGACTTCCAAGACTATAATCTTAATACAGCATTGTAGACCAAGAGAATTCTTAACAAACACCCTTGCAGAATGTGTTTCCAGGTGTTTTTTTTTTAGCTCTATCTCTTTTCCTCTCTTTATTCTCTCTACACACACACACATATTTATATGTGAAATGGAGTTAATGGGGGAAATGATTTACAGAGTACATAGTTTTAAGTATGATTAAGAATGTGATAATGAAAAGTTAGTTTGCTATCAAAGGTAGTGTTTTAATCTATATTTTTTTCTGAAATATTAAGGACTTTACTCCCATTTACATTACTTAATGATTTATAAGGAACATCCATATTTGTGTTTCATTTTAGTAGGTTGTCAAATTGATAAATCCTAGGTATTAATTAACTTCGTTTTGCAATGAAGCATCTAACATAGTGATTCAGTCATTCACAACTCTATCCAGTGTTTGGTTTTTTATTCAGCTCTGCATGAATGGTACAATAAAACATTTGGTATACCCCTCATTTAGGAAAATTGGTCTTTTAGGGACCTGTAATTGAACACATTTCTAAATTTTGATTGAAAAGGCTTGGCTAGTAAGGAGGTCTTTTATTTGTCCTTCATGAAAAATAAATCTGTCCTAATTTTACTCCTTTTTTTCTGATGGTGGATGCAATTATTCCCCAAATATGCAAAAGCAATAAACATAGTGTAAGGAGAACAAAACAGCATATATATCAAATTAACATAAAGAAGTGGTATGGGGTGGATAAGTTATTTATATTTGTACTACACTATTTATTTATTTATTTATACCCCGCTCTTCAGCCTCAAGGCTATCAGAGCGGCTTACAAATTGTTTTAAGCAATAGCTATTTACACATCTACACTGCGTTAAGCAGTTTCCAATGTGTGCTAGCTAATTGTGTGCTAACTAAATGTGTGCTAGCTAAATGTGTGCTAACTACACCCAGTTGGACTGGATTGAAAGCCCTGTTCTAGTTGGTGTCCCAGGTATTTAACTTGCACAGATTTTGCATATTGTTGTAGTTGTTTCTAATCACTTGGTTGTAGTTTTCTAGGAGTTCTTGCCATCCCTTACTAGCTTCTAAATGAAAGATTCAAATACTTGTAAGTCATGAAGAAAAAGTGAAAATAGATATAAGGGAAGTAGACTCATATTTTAAATGTGGGTCTATCCCAATTACATACAGAGCAGTAATGAGAGGTTGGGTTCCACTTTGAAGTGCAAAATGTTTTAATATGGTGATTATTTAATTGTGTTTTAACTTTTTAAGGGCTTGTCTAGATGAGAGGCTATAATGCTGATTCTTGCACAGTAACACAAATTTGCAGCAGCGTTCACTTGTCTCCATGGTTTTTGGCAAAATTGCTGGTATGCGAAGCTATCCGTGTTTGATGTTCACACAGAGCCATGCCTGCAAATCAACATGGTGGCCGAAGTGAATCACTCGCGTTATTATTCTCAACAAGTTGCTGCTGCTACACAGTATTATAATTTTTTTTTACTGTAAATCTAAGGTGCACAAGTTTTTAAACAGAGGCTGGATGACCATCTGCCAGGGGTGCTTTGATTGTGTATTCTTGCATAGCAGGGGATTGGATTAGATGGCCCTTGTGGTCTCTTCTAATTCAATGATTCTAAGTGCAACCTTCCATTTAAAAAGCTGATTGGTCACTTCAGCACAGCAAAAAAGCACACAGTCGCTACCGTGAAACTCCAAAATGGCACTTTCAGCTACTGTGTGGCCAGCAAGCCCGTCCCATGCACACATCTGACCAATCGGTTTCCACTTCTGCTCTTATCCAGGAATGTGCAGCGATGCGATTTGGTTGTTCCAATGAGTGGGAGTGTGCATTTCCCCTGTATTAAAAAAAAACCACACACAACTCCATAGTTTTTGGCCCCCACTGCAGGATCTTGTTGGGACAAAAGGTATTTTCCTCAAATTTGTATGGAGTTTTTTCACCATCTAGACAATCCTCCAATATCAGCTAAACTTTTAGCTTAACTTGTTTTTAGCCTTTTAAAGAAGCCTTGGGTCCCATGCACGCATGCACACACACAGGATATATGCATGCATACTGTCTCTCTACTAGCATGGGACCCAAGGCAGCTTAAAAGGCTATATGTGTGCCTGAGCAAGAACCTTTGAACCTTTGTAACTAGCATGGATTTCTCAAGTAATACCAGACTAATTTTATCTCTTTCTGTGATAGAGTTAAAAGCTTGTTAGACCAGGAGAATGCTGTGGATGTAGTATATCTTGATTTTGACAATCCCCCCTATGAAATTCTTGCAAACAAGCTGGTAAAATGTAGGCTAGACAATGCTACTGTTAAGTAGATTTGTAATTGGTTGACCAACAAAATCCAAAGAATGCTCAATGGTTCCTCTTCACAGTGGAGACAAGTGATTAGTGGGGGATGCCACAGGATTCAGTCCAAGGCCTGGTGGTATTCAACATCTTAATAAATAACTTGGATGATGGAATAGAGGGCATGCTTATCAAATTTGTAGATTTCACCAAAATAGGAGGGGTAGCTAATACCCCAGAGGACAGGATCAGTATTCAAAACAACCTTAATGTATTGAGAGTTGGACCAAAACTAACAAAATGAATTTCAGTGGTGATGAATATAAGGTACTATATTTAGCCAGGAAAATGAAATGCACAGATATAGGATGGGTGACACCTGGCTTGACAATAGTACATCAAACAGGTTCTATGGTCTTGGTGGACCACAAATTATACATGAGTCAATGGCATGATGTGGCAGCCAAAAAATCCAATGCAATTCTAGTTTGCCTGAACTGGAGTATAGTGTCCAGATTGAAAGAAGTAATATTACAACAGTATTCAGCTTTTCACAGAGCTCACATAAAATACTGTGTCCTGTTTTGGGCATCACGGTTCAAGAAGCATACTGGCGAACTGAAATGTGTCCAGAGCAGGCTGACCAAGATGGTAAAAAGTCTGGAAACCAAGCTATATGAGGAATGGCTTTGGGAGCTTGAATAAGACAGAAAGGTTATACAATAGCCAGCTTTGAAGGGATATCATGTACATGGAGGAGGTTTGTTTTCTGCTTTTCCAGAGATTAGGACACGAACTAATGTATTCAAAAGACAAGAAAAAAGATTCTGTATAAATATTAGGAAGAACTTCTTGATAGCAAGAGCTGTTCAACAGTGGAAGATACCGCCTCAGATCGTGGTGGACTCCCCTTCTTTGAAGGTCTTTAAATAGACATTTTGGGGGTGCTTTAACTGTATATTCCTGCATGGCAGGGGATTGGACTAGATGGCCCTTGCAGTCCCTTCCAACTCTACGATTTTTTTATTCTGTAAGAGGATTGGGGAGACACAAAGCTCAATATTCTTTACACCCTCCTTTGTTCCACAGTCTCTTGTACCCATTTCATATGTGACTGCAGCACACTGTGGGTGAGTGATGGGAAAGATGTGATGTCTAGGTTGACCTGAATTTAGCTGTTATACTTGCTGAGTGACATATTGCCAATTTTGGCCAATAGGGATGTGGGTGGTACAGTTTGAGGTCTGGAAAACTGGTACTGGAATAGGTTACGGATCAAGGTGCAAACAACTGAAATTGAATGCCTATGAGATCAAAATAATATAATGAAGAGATGGTTTATAGCAAATTGAAGTAGGTAGACAATGATTTCACTATATCTATTCGTTTTTAAAAAATATCTCATTCTGTTTTTCTCTTGAGGTGGCTTATAAGATTAAAACAACATAAAAAACATTAAAGCTAAAAATCAATTTTATTGTTTACAGCAAACAATAAAACCACAGAATCAGTAACAGCTGTAGAAACTGGCCTAGTTGTAAACACTATAGAGGAAGAGGGATTCTGTACATGCATGTAATCCCCATCAACAGAGAAACCTATTATTTTGCATTGATGCCATGAAAGACTGTGACTACAGTTTCAGATCTTTACTATGAATATTCTTTAAGCTTTCGCCTCCTGGTTTTTTCTGGTTTGGGTTTTGTTAAAAGTATATTTCAAGCTCTGCGGCTCCTGCTAATTACTTATAACCTTTTGCTTCTTTGACTTTCCTCTTTCAGTTTTAATTTTTCACCACTGGCTATGTTTCTTACATGAAAAGGAGAAATTTCTTTACAAACTAATATACTTTTTTGTCATACTGCTGTTGCTACAGCCTCTCATATACTGTTAATGCAGCATACTTTCAGTCATACTGTCTGTGCGGTAGTGGTGGGAATTTTAAAATTTCTTGGCTGAGAAATATCCAAGCTGTGCTTACTTTTCACATGTACATGACTCTTTCAAGAACACATGGAACCTAAATGTCTTCCTTGGTTGTCTATCCTCCCACAATATGTGGATCTAATTTCATTTTATTCAATTTAATAAATATTATATTCAACTTAATAAATGTTATTCTTCTTCATGGTCTCTGTGTTTCACACAAATGGGTTTTTGCACCTGTACAGAAACCCAATTGGAATGTTGTAGAGCAGAGTTGCTTGGTGAGAATCATGCCCCCTCCAATCTACCACGCATGTCCTAGCTGGCTAAAGCTACTATTCCCCTCATTTCTATCTGTCTGCCAGCAGAGTGACTTCCTTTGGGGTGTTCTTCTTGTGGCTGAGTAATTTTCCTCCCTTCCTAGTTAATCCCTCCCTCCCTTCCTTCCTTTCTTTCTTTCTCCCCCCCCCCCATATTTTCTACTGCAAAAAAATCATTCTTTTTACTTTGAGGCTCTCTCCCCTTCTCTCTTTTTTTGTGGCCTCAACTTCCCTCTTACAACTCTGTACTTTGGATGGAAGGTCTCTCTATCTGATAAGTATTCAGAGTGTCTGTTTTGTATACTCAGATGTGCATGATCTGAACAGATTTTACCTCCCAGGTCCTGGGCTTCCTGGCTTAAGCTTTATTGCTGGAAGAAGCTGCTGCAGTTCATGGCCCAGGCTGCTTCCCACAAACTTCTCATTTCAGCCTTTACATCTGTATCGAAGCCTCAAAGACCCACTGCCCATCAGAAACTGAAAACAGCATCTGTACTGACAATGTCAGTACCAACATCAGTCTTGATACCAATGATTCCGACCCCTCCTGCTCCCACCTTGGTACTGCCTTTGGTAGCGCTTCCAACATCTGCTGCCTCTCTGGTATCAATATCTTTAACCCCTCTCATGTACTAGCATTCCCAGACTCAGACTGGCAGTTTCAGAGTTCAAAACAGAAAACTTTTATTGGCACAGTAATCCAGAAAGTGAATCCTACAGGGCCATTGCTCAGAATGAAACGTAACTGACAAATAGTAATTAAAAGCATATTCCAGTCTACCAAATCTGGCGGGCTACACAGTCATCGGCTACCCATCATCCCCTTTCCCTTTTCTCATAGTAGCAGTGTTCAGCCCCCTTTTCCCAGAACTGAGACTCAGCTGCAGTGCTTATCAAACCATTCCTGACATTGATCACACAGTCCCTTCTACAGTTAGGCTACACACTCATTAACAAGCACAGAGAAATGCAAACACAATTACCTACAAGGGTAAACAGCAAAACTGAACGTGGCAGGAAAAGATCACATCTGGGACCGATGCTGGCATCCAGCTCCACCAAAGACACCCCTCCCCTGTCTTTACCCAGGGCCAGGTTTCTCTGGTTACTTTTGTTGAACAGCTTTCAGCAGCCTTGAAGCCTTCACATGCCTAGCATCCATCCACTCACTCTCACTTGAGGGTAAGTTCTTCCCCGCGGTTATGCAACAGTACCGGCAGAGGATCAGCAGGGCAGAGTGTCATCCAAAAGGGATGCACTGCAGTGCTGCAGCATCGCAACGGGGACGAGGCTTCTAGCGTTATAAACCCTCATCCGAAAAAGTCCATTGTCTTCTACATCATTCCTAAGCCCTGGCCACCAGTACAGTTTCATTACAGAATGCAAAGTTTTCAGAAATCCAAAATGCCCTGCTGATTTTACATCATGACATTGTCTCAACATTTCACTTCTCAATTTATCAGGCTCATAAACATTTCTCCTTTACATGAAATTCCATTTTTTATACTCTAGTTCACCTTGGTGAGCTTTTAACCAATCATCAGAATCATAAGCTTATTTCAGCACTTGCTGGATAGAGGGCTCTACTTGAGACCCCCCCTCACGTTTTTGGCCTGACTGTGAGTACCCACAGCTGTCCCCAATGTTTACATTCTTTGGCTGTCACGTTGAGGCAATTGAGACAAAGTGTCAACCAAAAAGTTTTTTTCTTTCAGGCAAAAACTTTAGAGTGAAATTAAACTTGTAAATAACTTAGCCCACCTCACTTTTTTGGGGGCTGAGTTTTCTGGAGGTCTGTAATACTTCCAAATTTTTGTGGTCAGTCCAAACCTCAAATAGGTGGGCAGCCCTGTCCAAGAAGTGTCTCCACATCTCTAACAACTATTTGATGGCTGCAGCCTCTTTCTCCCAAATTGCCCAAGCCATTTCCATGTCTGAAAACTTCTTTGACAAATAGGCACATGGCCTCAATCTCACTTCCTCATCTTTTTGTGACAATACAGCCCCCTGTGCTCCATTGCTGGCATCAACTTGAATCACAAAAAGTATGTCTGTCTCGGGGTATTTCAACACTGGCTCAGAGCTAAACAGCCGCTTGAGGCTCTCAAATGCCTCTTGACATTTCTCATCCCAGTCAACTTTACTCTGTGGCTTTGGTTTCTCTGCAGCTCCCTGAGCCCCTTTCTTTTTTGTCTTCTTGGTTTTTAGCAAATTTGTGATAGGAAAAGACCCCAACAGGCAGTTAAATGCTGCCTTATATTCATCCCCTTTTTGGATCCTTACTTTAAGCATCTCTCAGATCCAGCGTAGTAAGGATCTTGCCCGTTGCCAGTTGGCTAACCAAATCTCAGATCGGAGTACTTACTGCTCATGCTGATAGCATTTGATACTTGGCCACCAGCCTCAAACTGCCATCCTTCTTCTCCCCAAAGAACACTGGAGCCCCCATCAGTGAAGTAGCTGGCTCAATGAAATTTCACACCACGTTCTTGTCCATGAACTCGTGCAGTACTCCCATCTCTTTGGGAGTCAGAGCATACAATTTGGTTTTAGGTAATGTTGCTCCTGATGTTAACTCTATAGCACAGTCATCCGTCAATGGGGAGGCAACAAATCACATCTTTTTTCCGAGAACACTTTTTGGAGGTCCCAATACTCAGAAAGAATTTGGGCCATCAGAAAGAATTTGGGAATTTGGGCCATCCCTTCCTCACCACTGGCTGCTACCCCCCAAGAGGTGGGGGGTGCTTTAGAGCCCCACTCATGATGCCAAAATCTATATCATTATCTGGAGGAATTATTAGCTCAAACAGAAGGCTGTGAGGGGCAGGTAACTTCAGGATCTTTTTACCTATGCATTCTAGTACTAACTGTAGAGAGCAGTCCAGTTTAAAGTGAAATAAAGTATTTTTATTGGAAATAACATAAAGTGAAGTCACACTCGCAATACACGGTCCCAAGAACCATACAAGGCTATAGAGGAGTGCAGCAGAAAGATTGGATAGAGGGAGAAATTTGGGAATATAGGGTGATAGTTACCAGTCTTGAAGAGCAGAGTTTCGTGCAGTGAAGATACTCAGACAGGCATCTGCAGGTGGCTCTGGGGGTTCCAATCTGGGGGTGCATTGAGAAAGAGAGTGGATGGGTTTGTTCACCATGACACACCTTTCTATCATTGGGGAACTAATATTTATACCCTATTTCATATCATGAAGGGGTATTCTAGTTAGGACAAAGCCTGGATGGCTTTCCCAGAGGGTAGACAGGATTGTGTTAATGGCTGGGAGATAGAAATTGATGGGTTTACAACAACCTTGCAAGGTTGGACAGCAGGGAGTTTAGGAGAGACTTCTGTAGGAATACATTTGGGAATGGTCACTAAATTTTTTGATTGAATGAATCATTGCTGAGTGCCCAGGGCTGGAAGAAAGGATTAGCACATATCTCCACAATCACTGCATATGCTAAGGGGCTTCTGCACAATTCTAATATGGGCTTGCTTGCCATAATATTTCTAAGACATATTCCAGTTCATTGTGACCAACTGACCCTTTTTGGTTTGCCCTAGCCAACCTGATCCCAATGTACCCACTTATGAGATACTGTGGTTAGGTGGTAGTAGGGCATACTTACAGTGGTTCTCCCAGCTTTTTCCTCCCTTATGCCCGCAGTCCCTGCCATGGGCCCTAGAACTGCCCCTCTGTTCTCCAGGGACAAGTTCCTCCATTGGCACCACTCTTTCATATGTGAGTTGCACCCAGGGGCAGGAAAAGTCAACATCCCTTTGGATCAACTGATGGCCAGATAGTAGAACCACTACCAGCTCAGTCCCAACACTATGAGGTAATCTTTGGTGGGTGCAAGCACAAATTTTTACGGGCTCCCAATGTCCCCCTACTCCCAGGTACACCTGTGAAGTTTGGTGTCACACCAGCCCACCTTTCATGTCACTGCCATCCATCTGGACAAAGTTAACAGCTCTTCGTGAGGCAAACCCAACCCCATGACTACCACCGGATTCATTAAGCACTTTGTGCATCCAAAATCTAACAGAGCAGCTAAATTAATTTTCATTTCCCCTTGGGATATCTCTACTTCATGGATACATAGAATGGTTTCACACTGCCACTCACTATGGTTTCCAGGTGCCTGCTGTCCTTAGCCTGCCCCTCAGCGCTGTTCAGGTCAGGTTCTCCTTGTTTTCCACTGGTTTGTTCTCACTGACAACCCCTCCCAAAGAAGCAAATTCCCACCCCAAAAGGGATATTGTGGAGGGTGGGTGGAGCTACCACCAAAAAGCTTATATAACTGTTCTAGAAGGTTCCAGAGATGCACTGCACAGGCACAGGATAACCCAACTGTATGAGTTCACAGATGACCACTTGAAGAACTACAGTTACATGTATACAACCTGTCCATTTAAGTGATAACTAATGTAGTCAAAAGGAACTGATCTACACAAGGATAGCATTTTAGTCTTTAATCATTTCTATCAAGTAACCATTTAGTAATTAACTAGTTTGTAGCCATTAATATGAATGCAGATATTCTAGATCAGCCATTTGAATTTTGAAACTTCTAAACCACCTATCTGCAGTTCTGTATCTTTTTATACTTTGAAGCAATAATTGGATTTCTTTTGCCTTAGGCTCTTAGCTGGATATTGGCAACACTAAATCTGCTTCAATATGTTTAAAAATGTACTGATGTTAGGAAGAAATAAATCCTTTAAGGTGCTTTTCTATAAAACTAGGTGAATTTCCTCAGACATCAAAATTATTTCATATAGCCCTGTTGAAAGTACTGGAAGCAATTCAGTGTTAATACCTTGTTTTTATTTAACACAAAACTACAGAATTCCATTGGAAAAGTTCATTCTTTGTATTATTTCTGTTCAGGCTTTTAACTGTTAATCTTTACCATCTTTGTGTATCTGTTATAATTGAAAATATATAAAAGACAGCTGCTCCTTAAGCTTTCTCTAGCTTGCCTTCTTTCAGTTTGATTATCTTTGAACTAATGGACTTTGAAAAATGCTCAGAGCAAGTGGTTTAATATTCTGTTGACTGAACTGTTAATACTACTAACTAATGTTCTGGAGGGCAAGGAAACTTGGGAAACCCAGTAGAAGTTATTATGTTGCTCACAGTTACATATACATTTAAAGAGATCATGCTTTACTTCTGTGTCTTCATATGGATTCCATTTATAGCAGCCAGAATACAAGTACCGTACCATTCTCAAAGCTACCTGGTGTAATATAATGTTGTATCTTGTTTTGAGTTACTGAAGCATCATTAGTTAGAGAATGGCTTTATTTGAAATCTGGTGGGGCCCTCTTTAGGTGCAAAAATGCTAGAATGTTTGGACTGTTAGAGTTCCTGTTTTGTTAACTAGGCTTACCTGAGCTACACTTTATGCTTTTCTATAAAACTAGGCGAATTTCCTCAGTATCCTTACAATTTCATTTTTTCTTTGCTATGACTTTGGTCTTGAGGTCTTGCTTTGTGAAGTCCATGTTATATGTTTTTAATATGTATTGGAGTGAGGTCAGATAACTTTCTTGTTTTTGGCTGTTATGTAAACTCCAGAATGGTTTTCTGGTTACTTTGTTTGCTCTGCATTCTTTCATTCTTTCCCTGGTTGACAAATATACTTCCTTATAATTGGTTTGTGTGTACATACATTATTAAGAAGATATAATTCTAGTACCTGACTGATTGATTACCATTGCTGAATCTTGTTTACTGGCTTTCCCTGGTCTTTTGAAAACAGAATGTGCAGGGCTTTGTTCCTTGCAGTAAGGTGCTCTTTGGACAGCCTGTAAGGCTTAGACTGATTTGGACAAAAGGAGTGGTGACAATTTTACCTTGCAGGTGTGTTAATATGGATTATTTCAAACACACTCCAAATTATGGCTTCCCTTCCTTTGGTGAATGTTACTGTGAATATGTGAATGTTAATGATATACTTAATAGTTTTTAATTTGATTTCTGGTAGCCACAACAAGTCTTTTTTATAAGTAAAATGTGAGAAAATGAAATTCCCTTTGTTTTTAATATCATACTAGCAATGACATTCTTCCTATCCACTATATATATTTGTTATCGTCAGTCAGTTATATTTAAGTAACATGTGTTTTATATGTAGATGGGACCAGTTATAACCAAGAGTCTTGTTTATGGTGGCATGTTGAATTACAAACAAATCCATTGAGGAGTATAGTTTTAGGGACTTGATGGTAATAATGTTTAGCATTTTGATTTATTGTTTTAAGGATTCAAAGAACTTCAGGTTCATATCTAGATGTAATCCTTAAAAAAAAAACCCTTGTAAGCTCATCCAGTATTATCATCTCCCATATAACAGATGCGGAGGACTGAGGGTAAAAGAATGGCTTGCCTAATGAATTCTACTGGCTTCATGATATACTCATGCAAACCAAAACTGCTAGATATTGTGGCTCTCAATCTTTTTTTTTTAATTTACTTTGGCTATTAATAATTGAGTGCGGACTTGGCATGAACTAATATGCCTTTTTATTTCATTTTGTTTACAAATATTTGATTTTTAATTATTATTATTATTATTTGTGAAAGCAAAGTGGTTTTTTTAAAATCACCATAGCTATTTCACCTTTTGGAAGCAAAAGATAACTGTTCTTTTCCACCTGGGCTAACTGGCTAGAATGAAGCTGAAAGGAACTTGGCATTATATTTTTAAAAATATTAAATCATCCTTCTCTCTAAAAAAGCTGTCAAGGCACTATAAAACTGGATATTGCCATAATATTAAGAAAAATATATTTCCTATAGCCTATTATTTTAATTTATGCACTCTACCCTGAACTTTTGCAATAGAAGTTAAAATACATGCTATTATTTGTTGTGATTTGTAGTCTGCTCCATGTTTTCCTGTCAGTTTTGGCATAATAATCTGTATTGCAGTCAGTGTGGTGTAGTGGTTTGAATGTTGGACTATGACTATGGAGACAAGGGCTCAAATCACTGCTCAGCCATAAAAATCTACTGGGTGACCTTGGGCAAGTTATATACTCTCAGCCTCAGAAAACCCCATGAGAGGTTCATCTTAGGGCCACTATAATTCAGAAACAACTCGAACAGTAAAATCTGTATCAAATACAAACCAGGGGGGTTGTCTAGATGATTAAAAAAAAATTCCTCAGAGAATGCAGGCAGAATACCTTTTGTCCAGATGAGCTCCTGCTGGGATTTGCCATATTAAGAAGGAGGGGGGGCTGAAAACTCCAAGCAGTTTGTGATAACAGCTTTCACCATTTCTCGTGACATTTTTTTTTAAATAAACAAAAATGCCCATAGGTGCCCATCTGAACAACCAGTTCTAATTGGGGAACATCCAGGAAGTCAAACATGATTGGTTGAATGTGCACAGGGGCAGGTTTGCTGGCAATGAAAAGGCCGGAGCTGCCATTCCCCCCCCCCCCAGGAATGATCCAGCACTTTTTTCAAGTGGCAGAGCAAGAAAAAAAAAGTTCTTTAGCAGATGATTATTCTTCTGCATCTCTCATTTAGCTAAGCAAAAAAAAAAAAAGGTGGGGGAATGGAGAGAGCTTCTGGTTGAATAATAAATCAGGTTATCATTCCAGTGGGGTGCCACAGGGTTCTGTCCTGGGCCCAGTGCTATTCAACATCTTTATCAATGACTTGGATGAGGGAATTAGGGGCATACTTATCAGATTTGCAGATGACACCAAATTAGGAGAAGTAGCTAATACCCTAGAGGACAGGATCAAAATTCAGAATGACCTGGATAGACTGGAGAGCTGGGCCAAAGCTAACAAAATGAAATTCAATACGGAGAAATGTAAAGTACTGCACTTAGGGCGGAAAAATGAAATGCATAGATATAGGATGGGAGAGACCTGCCTGAACGAGACTACATGCGAAAGGGATCTAGGAGTCCTAGTAGACCACAAATTGAACATGAGTCAACAGTGTGATGCGGCAGCTAAAAAGGCCAATGCGATTTTGGGCTGTATCAATAGAAGTACAGTATAGTATCAATATCAAGGGAAGTAATAGTGCCGCTCTATTCTGCCTTGGTCAGACCTCACCTAGAATACTGTGTCCAGTTGTGGGCTCCACAATTCAAAAAGGATATTGACAAATTGGAGCATGTCCAGAGACAACTAAAACGGTGAAAGGTCTGGAAATGATGCCTTATGAGGAGAGACTTAGGGAGCTGGGTATGTTTAGCCTGGAAAAAAGATGGTTAAGAGGTGATATGATAGCCCTGTTTAAGTATTTGAAGGGGTGTCACACTGAGGATGGAGTGGGCTTGTTTTCTGCTGCTCCAGAGACTGGAACACGGAGCAATGGATGCAAGCTCCAGGAACAGAGATTCCACCTCAACATTAGGAGGAACTTTCTGACAGTAAGAGCTGTTTGGCAGTGGAACGCACTCCCTCGGAGCGTGGTGGGGTCTCCTTCCTTGGAGGTCTTTAAACAGAGGCTGAATGGCCATCTGTCGGGGATGCTTTGGTCAAGATTTCCTGTGTGGCAGGGGGTTGGACTGGATGGCCCTCGTGGTCTCTTCCAACTCTGCAATTCTATGATTCTATGATTCTATTCATTCATGGCCATCATCTTTTCTCGTGTGCATGTTTCGTGTGAACTGCAAATTCAGATAGGTTTCCATGCCATCAATCTTGTGAATGCGTCATGGGAACAAATGAACACTGCTGCGATAGTGAGGTAATGCACTATTTTATGCAATTAATTATCCTGTGTAGCTGAGCCCCTGGTCTTCTTTAAGGATTCAAGCTCTCCTTTTTCTCCCCACATAAGCTGCACTTGGCCAGGAAGTGATTAAGAGGTTTTAGGAGTTATAAATTAGGTCTCTGGCTGTTCTTCGCAAATGAAGATTCAGGAAGGACTCATCCCGCGCTATCCGCAAGCACGCTGATGACTAAAAAGGCCAATCCAAGATAAACAAGTCCAGTTGCAGAAAGCACAGCAGAAGGTCTCCTTGGGTGATGTTTTTGGGTTATGATTCTTTCTGCGTTGTCGTTTCTCTTCAAGACTTGTTCGGTGTGAGTTCTCAAATAAGGCCGCAGCATTATGGATAGTGTGTCTCCATGACTCCCGATGTGAGTCCAGGGTGGACCATTGTTGGTGAGCAGTTTGGCCGAGCCTGAGATGTTTCAGGGAGTCCTTGTATCGCTTTTTTGGAGCGCCACTCTTACACTGACCCATGGTGAGTTCACCGTAGAGTACTATTTTGGGGAGGCGATGGTCCTCCATTCTAGAAACATGCCCTGCCCAGCGGAGCGGTGTTCTCAATATCATGGCCTCAAAGCTGGTGATCCCTGCTTGCTTAAGGACAGCAACATTTGTTTATTTGTTTGTTTATTTATTTATACCCTGCTCTTCAGCCACAAGGCTATCAGAGCGGCTTACATAGTCAGTCCAGCGTATATTTAGGATGGTGCGTATACAGTGCTGATGAAAGCATTCGAGGAGTCGTAAGTGTTGGCGATAGGTGAGCCATGTTTCAGACCCGTAAAGGAGAATAGACAGTACAATGGCTCTATACACATTGTTTTTTGTGCTTCACCTCAGGTGTTTATTACTCCAGACTCTTTTGTAAAGTCTTCCAAATGCACTATATGCCTTTGCTAATCTGTGATTGATCTCTTTGTCAATATTGGCATCTGAAGAGATTATGCTTCCCAGGTAGGTGAACTGCTGAATGGACTTAAGCACAGATTTGCCAACAGCAATGTGGGGATGATGGTGTTCGTCCTGTGGTGTAAGCTGGTAAAGAACTTCCGTTTTCTTCAGGTTGATTTCAAGCCCAAACAGCTCTGCAGCTGTTGCGAAGCAGGATGTTAGGTGCTTCAGAGCTGCTTCTGTGTGGGCAACAAGGGCAGCAGCAGCAGCGAAAAGCAGTTCACAGACTAGATAGTTTAGAGTCTTAATGCGAGCCCTCAGACGGCTTAAGTTAAACAAGATACCATCAATACGATAACGTATATAGATGCCGTCTTCTTCTTTGAGCTTTGCCATAGCCCTTTGGAGCATCATGCTGAAGAAGATTGTAAATAAAGTTGGAGCAAGAACACAACCTTGCTTCACTCAATTAGTTATTAGAAAGGGCTCTGAAAGAGCATCACCATATCTGACTTGACCGTGCTGGCCCTCGTGAAGCAAGATAATCATTTTAAGGAATTTGGGGGGACATCCTAGTCTTTCCAGGATCTGCCACAGACCTTATCTACTCACAGTGTGAAGGCTTTGGTGAGGTCGACAAATGTTACATAGAGACCCTTGTTCTGCTCTCTACATTTCTCTTGCAGTTGTCTAAGGCTAAATACCATATCTGTAGTACTCCTATTGGCTCTGAAGCCACATTGGCTTTCAGGAAGAAGTTCATCTGCAATAGCAGGAACTAATCTGTTCAGGAGTATCCTTTCAAGGATTTTTCCAGCAATAGAGAGCAGTGTTATGCCTCGATAGTTTGAGCAATCGGATTTTGCTCCTTTTTTCTTGTACAGGGTGATGATGACTGCATCTCAGAGATCTGATGGCAGTTCCCCTTTTCCCCAGCAATTCAAAAGGAGTTTGTGGAATTTATCGTGGAGTACATGATCTCCGTGTTTCTAAACTTCAGGTGGGATTCCATCAGTCCCAGCTGCCTTGCAGTTTTTCATTTGCTGTATGGCCTTAAGGGTCTCTTCCAAAGTGGGAGCTATGTCCAATTCATTTTTCATCAGTTTTTGTATCATATGTTGGATAGCTGAGCCTTGGACTACTCGGTTGGCACTGAAGAGACTTTGAAAATGTTCAGCCCATTGATTCAGGATGGAGGCTTTATCAGTAATTAATGTTTGACCATCTGTACTGTATGAGGCCTTGGCCCTGAGAAGTAGGTCCAAACACTGCTTTAAGGGCTTCATAAAATCCTCTATGATCACCCAGATCTGCACAGCATTGTGTCTTTTCTGCTATATTGATCCATCACTTGTTCAGCATGTCTCGGAG
Organism: Gambelia wislizenii; assembly: GCA_030847615.1. Taxonomy (NCBI): domain Eukaryota; kingdom Metazoa; phylum Chordata; class Lepidosauria; order Squamata; family Crotaphytidae; genus Gambelia; species Gambelia wislizenii. Next base: position 7,337,198 of record JAUMIR010000012.1, read on the forward strand.
TTTTTGTTGACGTTTACTACATGTGAGACGGAAAGCTGCTTTTCTTACATGGCAAGCTGACTGGGCGAGGTATGCCTGATGAGCAGTTCTTTTCTTTGCTAACAGCTCCTTGATCTCTTGGTTGTTTTCATCAAGCCATTCTTGATTTTTCTTGTGGGAGAACCCGAGGGATTCTTCTGCAGACTGGAGGATACTGTTTTAGATATGTTGCCAAAGCACTGTAGGAGAAGGATCTGTAGGATGGTTTTGAAGTTTTGTTTGTAGATTTACCTGGAAGTGGTCTCTCATGGTAGCTTGTTGAAGATTGTTGACTTGGAGACTCTTCTTTAAGATGCCACCCCTCTTAGGTTTGAACTTAAGATGAAGATTTACCGTATATTCTGGCATATAAGACAACTGGGCGTATAAGACCCCCCCCCCAAATTCCAGCCTAAAATCTAGGCTTAGGCATATATTCGCCAGGTAAGACCCCCCCCCCCAATTTGGCTGGCTGGCTGGCTGGCTGGGGGAGCCTTGCCAGCTGATCCTCTTTGTTTCCCAACTCATGAGGATCTCCTCGTGAGTTGGGAAAGCGAACAGGATCAGCTGGCAGGGCAACATTCGCCCCTCTCTTCAACCTTCCATTCAAACTGAACTCGAAGGTGGAGGAAAGGGGCAAAAATGCCCGGTGTGCCTCAGCAGCCCCCTTCCCTCCGTCTTGACTCATCCAAAGGGGACCAAGGCGGGGGAAACGGGGGCGGCCATGGCAAACCCCTAGATTTGCCCCCTCTCCCCAACTTCAAGGAAGGTGGGGAGAAGGGGCGAACATGCCCCGTTTGGCTCCACAGCTCTGATCCCTCTTTCTGGGCTCCCTTCAGAAGGGAGCCCAGAAGGAGGATGCAGGGCCGTGGAGCCAAACCCCGGGATTTGCCCCGTCTCTCCACCGTCAAGGAAGAGGGAGCGAATCTAGGGGTTTAACTCCGCAGCCCCAATCCCTCCTTCTGGGCTCCCTCCTCCCGCAATTCCCAAACCCACAGGAGGCTTCCCAGCCTCCTCGTGTGTTGGGGAATGCGGGATGGCCAGCTGGCTGGGGGGGGGTTCTCCCTCCTCCCTCTATTCCCCAACCCACGAGGAGGCGGCCCAGCCTCCTCGTGTGTTGGGGAATGAGGAATGGCCAGCTGGTTGGGGGGGTGTTCTCCCTCTATTCCCCAACCCACGAGGAGGCTGCCCTGCCTCCTCGTGGGTTGGGGAATGCGGGAATGGGCAGCTGGCTGGGGGGGGGTTCTCCCTTCTCCTGCGATTCCCCAACCCACGAGGAGGCTGCCCAGCCTCCTCGTGAGTTGGGGAATGAGGAATGGCCAGCTGGCTAGGGGTGGGGTTCTCCCTCCTCCTGCAATTCCCCAACCCACGAGGAGGCTGCCCAGACTCCTTGTGGGTTGGGGAATGTGGGATGGCCAGCTGGCTGGGGGGCTGGAGGGAGGGGGCTTCGGGGAGGGTAGAAAGGTGGCTGGAAGTGGAGGCTTCCCAGCCACCCACCCCCTCCCCGAAGCCGCGATCTCGAGTGGGATCGTGGCTTTGGGGAGGGGGGGGTGGCTGGAGGGAGGACGCTGGAGGGAGGGGGCTTTGGTGAGGGTGGAAAGGTGGCTGGAAGGTGGGGCTTTGCAGCCACCCAGCCCCTCCCCAAAGCCGCAATCTCTAGTGGGATCGCGCCTTTGGGGAGGGGGGTGGCTGGAGGGAGGACGCTGGAGGGAGGGGGCTTTGGGGAGTGTGGAAGGGTGGTTGGAGGGAGGGGGCTTCGCAGGCACCCACCCCCTCCCCAAAGCCGCGATCTCCATCCAGATTGCGGCTTTGAGGAGGGGGGGTTGCTGGAGGGAGGACGCTGGAGGGAGGGGGCTTTGGGGAGTGTGGAAGGGTGGTTGGAGGGAAGGGGCTTCACAGCCACCCACCCCTCCCCAAAGCCACGATCTCCAGCCGGATCGCAGCTTTGAGGAGGTGGCTTTGGGGAGGGTAGAAGGGTGGTTGGAGGGACGGGGCTTCTCAGCCACCCACCCCCTCCCCGAAGCTGCAATCTCCAGCCGGATCACGGCTTGGAGGAGTGGGGGTGGCTGGAGGGGAGGACGCTGGAGGGAGGGGGCTTCGAGGAGGGTGGAAGGGTGACTGGAAGGGGGCTTTTCAGCCACCCACCCCCTCTCCGAAGCCGCGATCTCAAGTGGGAGCACGGCTTTGGGGAGGGGGGTGATGGCTGGAGGGAGGGGGCTTTGGGGAATGTGGAAGGGTGTCTGGAAGGGGGGCTTTGCAGCCACCCACCCTCTCCCCGAAGCTACAATCTCGAGTTGGATCGCGCCTTTGGGGAGGGGAGGGCTGGAGGGAGGATGCTGGAGGGAGGGGACTTCGGGGAGGGCAGAAGGGTGGTTGGAGGGAGGGGGCTTCACAGCCACCCACCCCATCCCCAAAGCCGCGATCTCCAGCCGGATTGCAGCTTTGAGGAGGGGGTGGCTGGAGGGAGGATGCTGGAGGGAGGGGGTTTTGGGGAGGGTGGAAGGGTATTTGGAGGGAGGAGGTTTTGCAGCCACCCACCCCGTCCCCAAAGCTGCGATCTCCAGCTGGATCATGGCTTTGAGAAGGGGGGATGGCTGGAGGGAGGACGCTGGAGGGAGGGGGCTTTGGGGAGGGTGGAAGTGTGGCTGGAAGGGGTGGCTTCCCAGCCACCCACCCCCTCCCCGTAGCCACGGTTGGGAGCCAGATCGCGGCTTCGGGGAGGGTGGAAGGGTGGCTGGAGGGGGGGGCTTTCCAGCAACATTCGCCCCCCTCCTCTGTCCTCGGCTGCTCCCCAGAGGGGGGGCAAATGAACTTTGCCTCACTCCCCCTGCCTGATCAGGGTTGGATGAGCACCATCTGCCTGGGTTTGGGATTAGAGTTTTCCTTCTCCTAGAATGGTTGCCATAAGGCTACAGAGCCCATCCTCCCCTTTGTCACTCTTTGTCAGACTCTTCGGTTTTGACCTGTCTGGCACGGGAAACCCTACCGGTGGCTATTACGCCACCGCCAGCATAGCTCAAACAACAACTTTAATGTCAAAAAAGTACCTAATTTATGCTGATGATAAATTATGTACTTGTTTGACATTAAAGTTGTTGTTTTAAAAATGAACTCCCCTTACATCACCTTTCTGCATTTTGCTGAGCCCCCAAATAATTTTACAGTGTTCAGAGACTGAAAGCACAAATATTTTCATCATGGTAATCTTAGGGTGCCAACTTTCTACACTTTGGTAGGACATTTTATTGAATTCATTGTGTCTCCTGAGTAAACATGCACAAGGCTGTGTCATTCGCTTCATAAAGAAAATTTTCTCTTTCAGTCTAATATAGATTGAGGTTAACAAATACTATAAGCCTTATCAAAATGCAGAAGAGTGGACCATTATGGGTAAAAAAGATATGTTACATTTGAAAACATTTCCTGTCAATGTCATTTTAAAAAATACAGATAAGCTGTGTGCTTTAAAAGATAAATGTTATGCTAAAATGCTGCGAAACAGATCACAATGTGCTCTTCTGAATTCAAAATATGAGGTACAAGTGAATTTTTTGCACCAGATGGAACTGAATCCATAAAACTCTTAAAGTAATTGTTTAGGATGTGCAAACAGCTGACAAACTCCAAGCCAAACACTCATGATTTATGGAATGAATATTCATTAATGCTTGTCTTTTAATGAGAACAGTTCAACCAATGTTTAATTCTGAAACCTACAGCTCCTTTTAATTTGTCAGTTTATCTCTTCTATCTCTCTGTTATGCTGATCGTTTTTATAACAACCCTCTCCTCTAAGCCTCTTAAGTATTGCTTATTGTTGCCCAAGTCCTTAGTCTTTATAGAATTAAAGTTTGAGACTATTTTTAAAAATAAATCATATTCCTTATATGCCTTCCCCAGTAATTTTTTGCCTTTTTAGTTTTAGGATGACAAACCTGAACAAAGCACACTTTTAAAGCTTAAGTTTAAATTATGTTGCTTTCAGTAAATTTCATTCTTTAACATAAAACTGTTTCAGTAGTTGTTTCTTATGAGCACATTACAGTACTTAATTGTATCCCCTAAAGTCAGTCTATAACAACTGATGGTCCAAAGATGGTCTGTGAAGAACTTTGCATACACTGTCAAAAGATGGTACAACTCATTAATAAAAAAAGTCTGTGCTCATGATAGTCTTGAGATTAAACTGATCCAAAAATAAGTTTTAGTACCTCCTTTGCTGCCACCTTACTGAACATGATGTTAAACTCCAGCTTTGGAACAACTCATCTAACATTTTACCTTTTCATTTTAATCTGAAGAGTAAAATAAAAAAGTTCTGTTATGTGCCTTCAAGTAATTTCCAACTCATGGCAACCCTAAGGAGACCCTATCATGGGTTTTTCTTAGCAAGATTTTTTCAGGGGAAGTTGCTTTTACCTTACTTTGAGGCTGAGAAAATGTGACTTGGCCAAGTTCACCCAATGTTTTTCCATGGCTGAGCAGGGATTCAAATCCTGGTGTATAGAGTCATAGTCCAATGCTTAAACCACTACAACACACTGGCTCTCAATAAAAGTATAGCAAAACCTATATAAACAATATACCGTATATTCCGGCGTATAAGACGACTGGGCGTATAAGACCCCCCCCAATTTCCAGCCAAAAATATAGGCTTAGGCATATATCCACCAGATAAGACCCCCCCCCCAATTTGGCTGGCTGGGGGAGCCTTGCTAGCTGATCCTCTTTGTTTCCCAACTCATGAGGATCTCCTCGTGAGTTGGGAAAGCGAACAGGATCAGCTGGCAGGGCAACATTCGCCCCTCTCTTCAACCTTCCAGTCAAACTGGACTCGAAGGTGGAGGAAAGGAGCGAAAATGCCCAGTGTGCCTCAGCAGCTCCCTTCCCTCCGTCTTGGCTCTTCCGAAGGGGACCAATGCGGGGGAAGCGGGGGCAGCCGCGGCAAACCCCTAGATTCGCCCCCTCTCCCCACCTTCAAGGAAGGTGGGGAGAAGGGGTGAACATGCCGCGTTTGGCTCCATAGGGCCAAACCCCGGGGTTCGCTCTCTTTCCCCACCATCAAGGGAGAGGGAGCAAATCTAGGGATTTAACTCCACAGCCCTGATCCCTCCTTCTGGGCTACCTCCTCCCGCGATTCCCCAACCCACAGGAGGCTGCCGAGTCTCCTGGTGGGTTGGGGAATGTGGGATGGCCAGCTGGCTGGGGGGGTGGAGGGAGGGGCTTCGCAGCCACCCCCCCCTTCTCCAAAGCGCAGCTTTGGGGAAGGGGGTGGCTGGGCGGAGGGGGCTTCGCAGCCACCCCCCCTCTCCAAAGTGCAGCTTTGGGGAAGGGGGTGGCTGGGTGGAGGTTGGATGGGTGGGTGGGGGGAGGGGGCTTCACAGCCCCCCATCTCCAAAGCAAGGCTTTGGGGAAGGGGGGTGACTGGGTGGAGGGTGGCTGGGTGGCTGGGGGGAAGGGGCTTCGCAGCCACCCCCCCTCTCCAAAGCGAGGCTTTGGGGAAGGGGGTGGCTGGGCGGAGGGTGGCTGGGTGGCTGGGAGGAGGGGGCTTCACAGCCACCCCCCTCCCCAAAGCCGTGATTCCGCACCTTTGGGGAAGGGGGGTGGATGGACAGAGGGTGGGCGGGTGGCAGGGAGGAGGGGGATTCCCAGCAACCCCCCTCCCCAAAGGCACGATTCCACGCCTTTGGGGAAGGGGGTTGGATGGACGGAGGGTGGGCGGGTGGCAGGGAGGAGGGGGCTTCCCAGCCACCCCCTCCCCAAAGGCGCGATTCCATGCCTTTGGGAAGGGGGGTGGATGGGCGGAGGGTGGGCAGGTGGCAGGGAGGAGGGGGATTCCCAGCCACCCCCCTCCCCAAAGGCGTGATTCTGCACCTTTGGGGAAGGGGGGTGGATGGACGGAGGGTGGGCGGGTGGTAGGGAGGAGGGGGCTTCCCAGCCACCCCCCCTCCCCAAAGGCACGATTCCACGCCTTTGGGGAAGGGGGTTGGATGGACGGAGGGTGGGCGGGTGGCAGGGAGGAGGGGACTTCCCAGCCAACCCCTCCCCAAAGGCGCGATTCCACGCCTTTGGGAAGGGGGGTGGATGGGTGGAGGGTGGGCGGGTGGCTGGGAGGAGGGGGTCAATCCTGGGGTTTGGCTCCACGGCCCCGCGTCCTCCTCCTGGGCATCCTTCGGAAGGGAGCCCAGAAGGAGGGATGGGGTCGCGGAGCAGAACAGGGCATTTTCGCCCTTTTCCTCCACCTTCAAGGAAGGTGGGGGAAAAGGGTGAATCTAGCGGTTTGCCTCGGCAGCTGCAGAGGCGATCACGTGGCAGCTGCGGCAAAACGCAACGTTCGCTCCCCTCCTCTGTCTCCGTTGCTCCCCAAAGGGGGAGAAGTCAGAGGAGGGGGGCGAATGAACTTCAAAACATTTTGCTTCACCCCCCTGCCCCATCTCCTGCCTCTTCGCTCAGTTTGCGAAGAGGCAGGAGATAGGCAGGCAGGTGAAGCAAAGTATATCTGGCGTATAAGGCGACTGTCAATTTTGGAGGGCACTTTTGAGTGTTCAAAAGTCGTCTTATATGCCGGAATATACGGTATGATACATCACCTGACACTATAAAATTGTCTTTATTTATTTATTGGATTTATATCTTGCCTTTCTTCTAGATGGGATTCAAGGCATATAAGCAGTTAGGAGAGATAACAGCTGAAACGAATAAGCTTTTAACATTTTGCTGAACCTCTTACAATGTTTTCAGGTTTTACGAAACCCATCATAATTCTCTGCACTGAATGTGTTCCATTAGATGCCATAACAAAGCAGATTTGGTGTACAGGGGAAAGTTCCCAGTAGATCAAAAGTATATTCCAGACTCATTCTTAGAACAAGCTTCCAAAGCTAAGTATCTGTGACCACAAGATCCTCTACTTTAAGTTAAACCCCAAAGACAGTGCATTACTTTACAGATGACTGACATGTTTCCTTGGTGTCCCCTTTGCCCCAATGTCAATTTTGCACCACAGAATTTTCTTTGGTAAGATGAAGGAAAGCAGAGAACCCAGTTGAATTTTTGTATCTGTCAGGCAGAAAAGCCCCTGACATGTACTAGCAGCTTTTAAATTGGCATGTAATAAAAGAAAAAGTAAGAGCAACCTTAGTACCATCCTCTTTAAACCTCTTGAGTTCCAAGCTGAACAAGATACAGTTTTTTTTTCCTTTTGACACAGAGACAAATTAATTCTGGCCAAGAAGTTAAATATAGATAAATTTCCAGGGAAAAGGTACTTTGAAGCCTGTGAGTGCTCAGAAATGCATTTACGATATTAAGCTAAGCTGGTTCACTAAATCAATGGCTCCCACTGTAGTGATACCATCCTCTTCCAACCAGTCCCTTAGGCTGTTAATTCAGATCCTTCAATGTCAACCTATTCTCATCCTTCAGTATCAACAGCGAAGACTGTGATGCTAGAATGTCATCACTGGAGTTTCTCCACTGAGACCAGTGCAACTGTTAGTCACTGTTAGTCACTCAGGCTGTTGCATATTATATTTGTTAGGGAAAAAATTGGAAATAACAACATTGTTGCAGTCCAGTTGTTCAAGCACCTACACTGTCCTATGGAATGCCACTTGTATTGATTAAAAGAAAGGGGTGAGGATTTTGATATAAGGGGGGGGAGTGACTCATAGTATTGGGCTCAACTTCATATTTTATACACATCTCAGCCTTCCATCCTTTCGTAGGTCGGTAAAATGAGTACCTGGTTTGTGGGGGCAATTAGCTAACACACATTGGAAACTGCTTAATACAGGGTAGATGTGTAAACTGGCTTTTCTTCACAACAAAGATTCAGGAAGCACTCATCCCACGCTTTCTGCAAGTGTGCTGATGACTAAAAAGGCCAATCCGAGATAAACAAGTCTGGTTGCAGAAAGCACAGCAGAAGGTCTCCTTGGGAGATGTTTCCGGGTTGTGATTCTTTCTGCATTGTTGTTTCTCTTCAAGACTTGTTCGGTGTGAGGTCTTGAATAAGGCTGCAGAATTGTGGGTAGTGCTTCTTCATGCCTCCTGATGTGAGCCCAGGGCAGACCATTGTTGGTGATCAATTTGGCTGGGCATGAGATGTTGTTTCAGGGAGTCTTTGTATCACTTTTTTGGAGCGCCCCTCTTACGCTGACCCGTGGTGAGTTCACCGTAGAGTACTATTTTTGGGAGGCGATGGTCCTCCATCCTAGAAACGTGCCCTGCCCAGCGCAGCTGTGTTCTCAGTATCATGGCCTCAATGCTGGTGATCCCTGCTTGTTCAAGGACAGCAACATTCGTCACATAGTCAGTCCAGTGTATATTTAGGATTGTGCGTATACAGCGCTGATGAAAGCGTTCGAGGAGTCGTAAGTGTTGGCGATAGGTGACCCATGTTTCAAACCCATAAAGGAGAATAGACAATACACTGGCTCTATACACTCTGTATACTGCTACTGCTTAAACAATTTGTAAGCTGCTCTGATAGCCTTCTGGCTGAAGAGTGAGGTATAAATAAATAAATAAAATCTTGGACTTTTTCCTCTTAAGGGGGGAAAGTAAGTATATATTGACTAGATTTAGAGCTATAGCAAATTATTTTATGGAGAGCCATTGCTGGTAGGAAAAATGGTACAATTCCTTGTGTTGACCAATTTTAAAAGATTGTTCTCCATTTTGCTACATGGCAAAAATTGCTGAGGCCAGAAAAATTATCCTCTATACATTTCAAAAAATGGAAAGTTTGCTTCCTGTTTCTAAATATTATGCATATTGTCTTTAAGTGACAATCATCTTAATCTGTGTAGGTGTTAAAAAATAATGGAAATATCACATATAGATGAATTATGAAGACATTCTGTATTCAAGGTGGAGAATAAAGTGAGATATTTGGGGATTAATTTGACCAATAAAAACTCAAATTTATTCCAGAATAATTATGAGAAGATTTGGAAAGATATTAAAGAAGACTTTCAGAGATGGAATAACTTGAAGTTGCCTTTGATGGGGTGAATTTCTGTTATCAAAGGGCTCATCTGTATGAAGCAATACAATGTGGATTGATTCGCAGTAATGCCAATTCACAGCAGCTTTCTTTTGTCTCCATAGTTTGTTGTCAGGATTTCAGGAATGCAAAGCCATATGCATTTGTTGTTCAAATGGGCATGCTGGTGAATCAAGATGGCAGGTGCAAGTGAATTATGTTTTCTTTGTCACCAGTTGCTGCTGCTGAACAGTATTTTTTAAAAGCAAATCCAAACTGCAGAAGCATGATCTTCCACTTAAATAAACAGGGGGGGAATGCTGTTTCATCACTTCAGGGCATGATTGCTATGGTGAAAGTCCAACATGGTGGTTCCGGGCACTTGCTTTGCTGGCAAGCTCTGCTCCCAGTGCATGTCCAACCAATTAGCTTTCCACTTCCCCTCTTATCAGGAAAGTGCATTGAAGTGAATCAGTTGTCCCAACAAGGGGGAATGCATATTCCCTTTTGAGGTTTTTTTCTTGTTTGTTTGTTTAAAAGTTGGAAAAAGCCATGAAGGCTTTTTCCATGGACTATTTGGAATTTTTGCCCCCCCCCCACTCCTTGTGAATATGGCAAAATGATTGGGACAAAAAATATTTTCTATGAATTATATGAGGAGTATATTCGCCCTATAGACAAGCCTAAGATGAATGTTTTACCTACAATGTTATTTTTGTTTCAAACGTTGCCAGTTTTCACTAATAATTCACCATTTGTGAAATGGTAGAAAGAGATATCACAATTTGTATGGCAGGTTAAGAAACCAAGGATTAGGTTAAAATTGCTGAAAGATTCAAAAGAAAGAGGTGGTTTGGGATTACCAGATTTCAAGCTATATTATGCAGCTTGTCCCTTGGTTTGGTTAAAAGAATGGATAATATTTTTTTAAAAATCACAGATTGTTAAACTTAGAGGAGCATGACTTGTGGTTTGGTTGGCACACTTTTTATGGTATGATAAAGTTAAGGATAATAAACACTTTGATAACCATTATGTAAAATGGATGATTTTAAGAGTATGGAATAAATAAAAGATGCATTTTTTTTAAAAAAATGCCCCTTTGGGTATCTCGTCAAGAAGTGTTATTTAGAAGAGAAAAAATAACAATGGGAAAATGGGTTACTTATAAGGAGTTGCTCAAATGGGAAGGAAATGAAGTTAAATTTAAATTGCAGGAAGGGCTAGTTAAGGAATGTTTGGACTTCCATATAATTTGTCGGGAAGCCAACTCAAGAGCTGATAAGAAGCCTGGCTCAGCAACAACCCAGTTGAAAGGCACAGTATCTGGTGTTGTCAGAAGCAGTCCTGCAGGGTCAGAAATACACAGAGAGAGAGAGTGCAGAACGAAGAGGCAGTCCAAGGTCACAAGGGTTCCGGCAGGTGGGTCAACGAAGGCAGTCCAAGGTCAAGATATCCAAAGTCTCAAAATAGCAAGGTTCCAGAAGAGTCACAGGCAGAGGCTTCCTCCAGGTAACACAGACTGCTTGCAACAAGGAACTCAGCATCCCACAGCTGCTTATGTTGGCCCAGCTCCCACTCCCAGCTGCGGGGTGATTGATGACCTTCTGTCTCTTAATCTCTGAGAACGACGAAGCCACACCTTCTCTGCTCTCCTTTGGCTAAAGGTAGGTACCTGCTCTTCTACCTCTTGCTCTTGCTCCACTATGTCTCCCAGGCTTGGACCCTGTGCTGGGGGAGGGCTAGGCTGCTGAGCCCTGGGCTCTTCAGGGCTAGACTCAGACTCAGCCAGCTCTTCTGCCACTGGCTCAGCCTCCTCGCCTTCTGAGTCCTCAGAGTCCTGGCTGACCATGACATAATTGATATAAACAACTTTTGCAAGGATTAAAGTGGATAAAAATTCTTGGTGTTTTGGGAGAGAAAAAGGTAATTTTGAAATGAATTTATGTATGGATGATGAACATTTTGTTTGGAAAATGTATAAACTGTTCTTGAAGTGGGATTCTGAAGATGAACATGTTAAATGCTGTACGGTAAAATGGGCTCAAACTTTGGATACAACATTGAGTTGGAATATTGGGGGGAAATGTGGAAGGCTGACTTAAAGAATGTATTATAATTTGAAGGAAAACTTTTATAAGATGCTCTTTTAATGGGTATTCCTGCATGGCAGGGGCTGGACGAGATGGCCCTTGTGGTCTCTTCCAACTCTATGATTCTATGATCTACAGATGGTATTTAACTCCAGTAAAATTATCTAAGATATATAAAGGTAATAATAATAAGAATAATTGTTGGAAATGTGGGAGACATGAAGGTACTTTTTCATATGTGGTGGTCATGTGATAAAGTGAAGAAATATTGGGGACAAGTACAGAGCAATCATTTTTTAAATCTCTCTCTCTCTCTCTGGCTTTTTTTCCACAAACGAAGATTCAAGAAGGACTCATCCCGCACTTTCTGCAAGCTGAATGACTGAAAAGGCCAATCCGAGATAAATATGTCCGGTTGCAGAAAGCACAGCAGAAGGTCTCCTTGGGTGATGTTTCCGGGATGTGATTCTTTCTTCGTTGTCGTTTCTCTTCAAGACTTGTTTGGCGTGAGTTCTCAAATAAGGCTGCAGCATTGTGGATAGTGCGTCTCCATGCCTCCCGATGTGAGGCCAGGGCGGACCATTGTTGGTGATCAATTTGGCTGAGCCTGAGGTGTTGTTTCAGGGAGTCCTTGTATCGGTTTTTTGGAGTGCCCCTCTTACGCTGACCCGTGGTGAGTTCACCGTAGAGTACTGTTTTTGGGAGGCGAAGGGAAGAAATATTGGGGACAAGTACAGAGCAATCATTTTTAAAATGTAAGGTTGGATTAAGATCTGAATTATTTTTACTTGATATAGTAAAAGAGAAATTTAAGAATATTAATTTTGAAGTAATGCATTATATGATTGTAGTGTCTAGACTGTTGTATGACCAGAACTGGAAGATGGAATATATCCTTGAGATGAAGAGTGGTTTGTTCTTGCACTGATGGAAATGTATAGAGGCAGGCACATCTCCATCATGCCTTGGCCAAGAAGCAGATGTGGAAGGCCCTCCATCCATCCCAGCTGCCACTGCCAAGTCTGCACAGGGAGAGAGAAAAAATGCTGGACTTAATCCCTTCGCTTACTTATATCCCCTTTCCTTTTGTGTCATGTCTTCATTAGATTGTAAGCCTGAGGGCCGGGAACTGTTTTGTTCTTTTTCTTGTGAAACACCATGTGCAGTGATGGTGCTACATAAATAGATGATAACAGTAACAAACAACCTTAATGAAGGCAAAATCATTGGGCTATTTCTTGATGGACTGGGGGCCATTTTTGAAGAAAAAAGATAAGTTTGTACTTGTCAGTATGGCTGTTTGAAGCATTTTTATTTTATCTTTCTCTCTCTCTCTCTCTGGCTTTTCTTCACAAACGAAGATTCAGGAAGGATTCATCCCACACTTCCTGCAAGCGCACTGATGACTAAAAAGACCAATCTGAGATAAAACAAATCCAGTTGCAGAAAGCACAGCAGAAGGTCCCCTTGGGTGATGTTTCCAGGTTGTGATTCTTTCTGCGTTGTTGTTTCTCTTCAAGACTTGCTCAGTGTGAGTTCTCAAATAAGGCTGCAGCATTGTGGATAGTGTGTCTCCATGTGAGGCCATGGCAGACCATTGTTGGTGATCAATTTGGCCAAGCCTGAGATGTTGTTTCAGGGAGTCCTTTATCGCTTTTTTTGGAGTGCCCCTCTTACTCTGACCCGTGGCGAGTTCACCGTAGAGTACTATTTTTGGGAGGTGATGGTCCTCCATCCTAGAAACGTGCCCTGCCCAGCGCAGCTGTGTTCTCAATATCATGGCCTCAATGCTGGTGTTAGGTCAGAAGTAATGAAGTAGATTAATTTTTTGAGATGTTTACTATATCTGGCATTAAATTTCTTGGGTTGGGATGGTGGGAAAGGAATTTTATTTTGTTTATGTTATGTTTAGTGTTGGGTGTGAGGGTGTGGGGGAAGTTGTTAATTGTTACATTATTATTACTTGTATCATAATTGTAGCTGTGTGATGTATTGTAATATTATTATGTTTTAAACTTAATAATAATATTAATATAGAAATGAAAATATGAACTGGAGGGCACGTTGGCTGTATCCCTTGGAATAAATAAAATTGTGGCCACATTCCCTCAATCAAAATACTCAGGACCAATCAGATGAAGCAGTCTTAATATATTTTATGTTTCTGCAGAAAATGGGTGATTTCTCAAGAGAAAGACACACCCAGCTAGACACAGCTAGCTCTTTTGTATCCTTACCCTGGCTGTCAATCTCCTTCTCCTTTACCGCCCATGGGATAGGGCCATCAGAAGTTACAGCCTATTCCGAACACCTAGGTTTGTAAAGGAAGTCCCAACCTTGTTTACATGAGTCTTTTTATCCCCCACCCTTTATTTACCATTTTCCATATAAGGCTTTGTAGAGCACTCCCTCCCCTATCATCTCTGACTTCAGCCTTTGAACATGCACAGCTAAGAAATCCAGATGTCCTTGCATAGACAAAACATGTCTGGTCTATTTGAGGATTAAAAGCCCTATTGTTTAGCTAGTTTATAAATGGAGTAATGCTAGGTACCTTGTTTCTTTATCTGATGAAGCTAAATTTCATCTGTTTCTAACTTAAAGGAAAACGTTGAATTTGCTTCCTAAAAATAGGCTCCTCATTGCATTGACAATTCACCCTTTGCCCATTCCTTACATATGCTGAGCTGTTGAGCTGGAACACCTGAGGATTTGAGGGGCTATGCTGTTTTTAGTTCTTCATACCATTGATGTCACAACATTTACCTTAAATTTGCATTACTCTTTCCATTTGCTAGAAACTGCTGGTAACAGTTTCTGGGCTAGACTGGACTCACAAAAAAGCAGTAAAGGCTTGAAAAAGTTTTGATCTAATAACATGTGGTAAGCCACACTGGATCAGACAAAAGCTCTCTGTAGTCAAGTATTCCATCCACACAGTGGCCAACCAGGTGCTTATGAAAACTCAACAAGGGGCTTGTCTACACTGGCCAGAATACTCCACCTTCTGGCTGGAGTATTCTAACCCCAGAGCTTGCCTGGATTACTGTGATGAAAAGGGCAGAAGTCTGCATGCACACACTAGCCTACATGGGTGGGCTTCTGCTGCTGTCATGTGTTGCACTCAAAGCTAGTCACCTGCAAGGGGTCTTGATCATGTGCTGGGGGCCTCCTTCCCAGCTTCAGAGTGACATCAGTGGTGGCAGCAGTGGTGTTGGCAGTGTCTAGCAATACAGCCCAGCATGCAGGTATGGACTCCTGCATTCTTCTGCTGGACCGATCTGGGTTTTCCCACATGAGGCAGGTTTTCCTGGGTGTATTTTAAAATGTTATAAATCTCTTTCCCCCAGAGGGCTTTGCCTCAGATGTCATTAGGACTGTCAGGAAGCAAATTGGGGCAAGACCCTGTGTCATTTGGATTACCGGGCTCCAACACAGGGGAAGCTGGGGTAAATTGCCGATTTAGACAAGCCAAAGGAGACCACGAGTGCAACAGCACCCTCCTGCTTGTGCTTTCCATCAACTGGTACTGAGGGGCATTCTACCTTTGATATTTGAGGTTGCTGACCTTATCCCCCAAGCATGACCACTTTATCAATAAGGATGTATTGATGATGTACCTCAAAGATTAAGTAACATTATTTTGTCTTACGTAAGTAGATGATATATACACAAGACTGTAATGATAATATTCTCCTATGATTCTTAAATACCAGTGTTAAAGGCCTGGAGGACCAACTGGAAACTGATGGAATTGTGGTTGTTTCCTCTTTATACAGAGCATGGCCGAAAGGTGAACCAATATAGGCATTTTTTCCATCTTGGTGTGCCCTATTTGTCTTTGAACAAGTTTGCACCCAGTAAACATGTTTCTCTGCTACCTGAGCTAGTCCCTGTAGATGTTCTCTCTCTCTCTCTCTCTGTGTGTGTGTGTGTGTGTGGGTGGAATCCACATCAGCAGCTGCAGGTCCTCTTACAAACATAAAAAGGCAAAAAAGTTGTGCCTGCAGGCTCTAGCTTCAGGCAATAATAGCAGAGCTGGTATATTTTAATTGTGCTGATTCCGCAGGATTTTTTTTAAAATGGGACTCTGTTTTTACTGATACCTTCAAAAATATATTTGTCATCCAAAGCAAACACTGTGTAACGATTATGTACATTTTTATCAAATGCAAGAGATTCTTAGAAACACAATCTGTGTGATATTTCTGTATATGGAACAGCATGTAAATGATTTCATCTAATTTTATAGTATTTTAAAGATTCTTCTGTATGAATCCCTACATTTTGAGAGCTATCATCCCAATAGTAAACTGTACGTTTTTCTCTCTCTGGCTTTTCTTCGCAAACGAAGATCCAGGAAGGACTCATCTAGTGCTTTCTGCAAGCGAACTGATGACTAAAAAGGCCAATCTGAGATAAACAAGTCCGGTTGCAGAAAGCACAGCAGAAGGTCTCCTTGGGTGATGTTTCCGGGTTGTGATTCTTTCTGCATTGTCATTTCTCTTCAAGACTTGTTCGGCGTGAGTTCTCAAATAAGGCTGCAGCATTGTGGATAGTGCGTCTCCATGCCTCCCAATGTGAGTCTAGGGCGGACCATTGTTGGTGATTAATTTGGCTGAGCCTGAGATGTTGTTTCAGGGAGTCCTTGTATCATTTTTTTGGAGTACCCCCATTACGCTGACCCATGGCGAGTTCACCGTAGAGTACTATTTTTGGGAGGCGATGTTCCTCCATCCTAGAAACGTGCCCTGCCCAGCGCAGCTGTGTTCTCAATATCATGGCCTCAATGCTGGTGATCCCTGCTTGTTCAAGGACAGCAACATTTGTCACATAGTCAGTCCAGTGTATATTTAGGATTGTGCATATACAGCACTGATGAAAGCCTTCGAGGAGTCATAAGTGGTGGCGATAGGTGACCCATGTTTCAGACCCATAAAGGAGAATAGACAGTACAATGGCTATATACACACTGATTTTTGTGCTTCGCCTCAGGTGTTTGTTACTCCAGACTCTTTTGTAAAGTTTTCCAAATGCACTATATCCTTTTGCTAATCTGTGATTGATCTCTTTGTCAATCTTGGCATCTGAGGAGATGATGTTTCCCAGGTAGGTGAACTGCTGAACGGACTTAAGCAGAGATTTGCCGACGGCAATGTGGGGATGATGATGTTCGTCCTGTGGTGCAGCCTGGTAAAGAACTTCTGTTTTCTTCAGGTTGACTTCTTACTGGTATCACATTTCTCTGCTTTGGACTCTGAAAAGAGAGCTAGTGTTTACCAATGAGGAAAACATTCTGAAACCATTAATTCCTGAGATCATTTAGATGGCAAGTTTTATATTCTGCTGGTGTAGATTACTTGATCATTTAAAATCTGTCTACTAGAAAGTTTAGTTGAAAAGAGCAAGAGATCGTCTTCATGGTCTCTATGAATCGCACAGTTGGGTTATTCCTGCACCTGCACAGAGCATAGGGAACTTTCTGGTATCGCTAGGCAGAATGTGCTTTGATACATTTTTGGCAGTAACTCTGCCCACACTAACAATCCCTTAAAAGGTGCTCCCGCCTAATTCCCCTCAGTCCCTTTTTTCCCGCCACATAGTTGTACTCACTTTTGCTTTTGGTTTTGACTCAGACTGGATTTTTTGTCAACGTTTCTTCTCTCTCCTCTCACCTGTGGTTGTACTGTGATTTTTTTGCTTGACTCAGATTTCTGATGACGATTTTCATGCCCCTTTGGTCTTGGTTCTGATCTCTGATTTTGGCTTGACCTGGATTGTCCTGACTATGATTTGATTGTTGTGCCTGCCATGGCTACTAAAACCAGCTTCAAACGGTGTGTCATCTGCCAGGCGAAATTGTCCAGCTCCGATGGTCATTCACATTGCTTGATTTGCTTGGGTGAGTCCCATAATGTAGATGCTTGTGTGCACCGATCTTCCCATCTCAAGTCTTTTTGCTATGAAAAAGCCTTTATTCCATCTGCCTCCCTGACCCCCATTGTGGTACAGGGCACCTCACCACAACAGCGGAGATGGTCCCCCTCGTTGAAGTCTCCTCAGGCAATGACCTCAACATTGTCGAGGTCTGAATGTAATTTTATTGGGAGAAAATATGACAAAAGAATCTTGATATTGTTAAGAGAATTATAAGCAGGGAAAATTATAATACTGTTTAAAATTGATGTTATATGGTATACATAGGAGGAAGAGACGAAAATTGTGGTGGAGATTAACAGTACCAATAGAATTAAGATTTCTGAATATATAAATTACTAATAGAGAGGAGGAAAGGTGGAGAGATAGAGAAGGGAAATATAAAGGTTGAAACAGATAAGACCAGGAAGAATAGGAAGATAAGCAAGAAGAAAACAGAAGTGGATAGAAATAGTGGGGAAAACTAGAAAAGAGATAGACTGTAGAGGCTGGATATGCCTACTACTAGGAAAAATCTTACCCAAGCCCAAAATCAATCACAGTCAGCTAGAAGACCATCTTTAGAGATGGCAACTAAGATTACAGATACTAACCAACTGTTACTAAATGAATTCAAGAAATTAAGCAACGGAATAAAACTAGAAATGAAAGATATGAAAGAAGAAATTAAACAGGACATACAGAAACAACTGGATAAATTTGGTGACAAATTAGAAGAAGCAACTAAAGATATTGCAAAGATAAGTACAGAACTACAAACAGTACAAGATAAAACAAAAAAACTCAAAAATAAAACAAAGGAACTAGAGTCAAAAATAGAATATGAAAGTACATTAAGGACATTGCAAGAAATAAAAGTGAGAGCAAAATGTATAAAATTGAGGGGTTTGGATGAACAGAAAAATGAAGATCTCACAAATAGATTGATTCCTGTTTTAGCAGAATATATAGGTTGGTCATCTGAACAGCTGGACATGGAGGTGGATAAACTATATCGAATTAACTCATGGATAGCAAAAAAAAAAAGAAGTTACCACGAGATATTGTAATTTACTTTATAAGAGAATGAGTTAAAGATATTATTATACAAGAAAGCTACAAAAGAGATTTGAAAATAGATGGGCAAAATATTCAAATATTCAAAGATATCCCCCTCCAAATACTAAAAAAAGACAAGAATATAAATCCCTGACTCAAGTATTAAAGATGGAAAATATTCCCTATAAGTGGAATAGAATTGAAGGTGTGTCTTTTACATACAAATATAAGAATTATACAATTAACACATCAACTAAGGCAAAAGAATTTTTGAATAAATTTAAGAAAACAGTAAATAGAGGGAATAAAGAAAACAGAAGTGAAATCAATGTTATTGAAATAAGATCAAAACAAGAGAGCCCAAAAGAACAAAGAAAGAGAAGGGAAATAGATGAAGGAAATCAGGAGGTGAGGGAGGACACCATAGGAACAAGCCAAAAACCAGAAACAAGCTACCAAAAAAGGACAAGATTAGGATAGACCTAGAAATTAAAGGAAGGGATGGACAAACTTCTGATATAAGTGACAAGGAAGAAAGACTGACACTAGAGGAAGAAAGAGAAATACCAAGAAAGGACCTAAACTTAGAAGAAAGTGAAAGAGAGGATACAGGAGACGAGGAGGAGTTAGGAGAGAGAGAAGAAAGCGAGGGAGAAGGAGAGATATAAATAGACTTAAAAGAAGGAGAAGGAAAAGAGAGGGAGGGGAGAAGAGATAGGGAAACAATGACAAAGAGTAAGATATTAACATGGAATGTAAAGGGGATGAATAGTCCGGGAAAAAGGAGGAAGGTTTTCCACTATTTAGAGAAGCAGAAAGCAGATATTATCACGTTACAAGAAACACATATAAAAGAACAAGATATAAGACTATTAAAAAACATAAAACTTGGAGAGCTTTACTCAACAAAATTTGGGGAAAAAAAGAGAGGGGTGGCGATATATGTTGGAAAGCAATATGTCTCCAGAGAAGTGTTTTGTGATAAAAATGGATGTTATCTAGGTGTAGAAGTTAAATTGTTTGATAAAACCACATTGTTTGTTGGTATTTATGCTCCACAAGAAAATAAAAATAGATTTTTTCAAGAATTGCTAAAGGTCATTTCGGAGAAGGAATATACAAATTATATAATAGCTGGAGATTGGAATGCAGTATGGGATGCTCAGATAGACAGATCACATAGAGTAATAAAAAAAGTGAAACAAGGAAATTTGCCCAAATCTGCAAAAGGACTAATAGAAAACTTGGTAATGGTAGACGCATGGAGGCAAGTACATAAAATTGATAGAGATTATACATTTTACTCCGACCGACATCAATGTTGGTCAAGAACAGACATGATTATGATCTCAAAAACATTGTTGAAGGAAGTAGAGAGTGTAGACATATTACCAAAAATAATCTCGGATCATTCAACACTGACTATGGAACTAGGAAAGAGAAAATTACCTTTTTATTGGAAATTGAATGATATATTGCTGAAAAAAGACAAAATCATTGAACATAATAAAAGGATCATAACACAGTACTTTTTAGATAATATGGATAAAGAATCAACAATAGATACAGTATGGGACGCGGGGAAAGCGGTGATCCGGGGGGAACTATTAAAACAAGAAGTGAGTTACAAGAGAGAAAAGAACAAAAAACGAGATAAAATATGGACAGAAATAATAAATAATGAAAGAGAGCTTAAATTAAACCCCAAAAATGAGATACTAGTAAGAGAGCTAAAAATACTTAAGAAACAATTAGATATTGAAATGAAGACTGAACTGGGTCAGAAATTAAAATTCGCCCAACAAAGACACTTTGAACATGCAAATAGTACTCTACGGTGAACTCGCCATGGGTCAGTGTAAGAGTGGCGCTCCAAAAAAGCGATACAAGGACTCCCTGAAACATCTCAGGCTCGGCCAAACTGCTCACCAACAATGGTCCACCCTGGACTCACATCGAGAGTCATGGAGACACACTATCCATAATGCTGCGGCCTTATTTGAGAACTCACACCGAACAAGTCTTGAAGAGAAACGATAACGCAGAAAAAATCACAACCCAAAAACATCACCCAAGGAGACCTTCTGCTGTGCTTTTTGCAACTGGACTTGTTTATCTCGGATTGGCTTTTTTAGTTATCAGCGCGCTTGCAGAAAGCATGGGATGAGTCCTTCCTGAATCTTCATTTGCGAAGAAAAGCCAGAGAGAGAGAGGGTATGGGAAAAAATGAGAATCGGTAATAGATACTTAGATTGGATTAAAAAAATTTACTACAGCCAAGAAGCACAAATAATAATTAATGGGGAGAAATCAAATAGATGTTCAATAAAGAGAGGCACACGCCAGGGGTGCCCCCTTTCCCCGCTTCTGTTTATTATAGTACTGGAGGTGTTATGCAGGAAAATCAGGTTAGACCAGCAAATAAAAGGGATTAAGATTCAAGATTTCCACTATAAATACAAAACTTTTGCTGATGATCTGGTTTTCTTTTTAGACAACCCAGTAGATTGTATTGAAAAGCTAGTTAAAACTATTGAAGAATATGTGGAATTGGCAGGGCTAAAAATAAATAGAGAAAAAACAGTTATAATAACAAAAAACATAAATAAAAAAGAGAAACAGCAACTTGAAAACAAAACGGGATTTAAAGTAGAAAATAAGACAAGATATTTGGGAATAAATATAACAAACAAAAATATAGACCTATATGAGAATTATTATATAAGAACTTGGAAGAAGATAAAAGAAGATCTCTCGAGGTGGAATAAATTGGAGATATTGTGGTTGGGCAGAATGGCTACGGTAAAAATGATGGTGCTACCAAAGTTGCTATATTTATTCCAAAATATCCCAATATTAAAAAATGAGAAATTTTTTGACATGGTGAATAGGGATTTGAGTAAATTTATATGGAGGAATAAGAAACCCAGAATTAATAGGAAGATACTGCAGGACTCTAAAGAAAGAGGAGGTTTAAGTCTTCCAGACTTTAGAAGTTACTACCATGCAAGCAGCATTCTATGGATTAAAGAATGGTTGACATTGAAGAACACTAGACTCCTACAGTTAGAAGTTTTTAACCTGCACTTTGGATGGCATGCCTATGTCTGGTATAATAAAGCCAAGATCCACAAAGAATTTTCACATCATTTTGTTAGACATGCTTTATTAAGAATATGGTTGAAATACAAAACAAAACTCTACCCAAAGATACCAGTATGGCTGTCCACCCATGAGGCGTTTCAGAAGAGAGAAAATTTATTCAGAGATAGATGGTTCACCTATAAAGATATACTGAAAAAAGTAGGAGGAGTTTATACCATGAAATCCCAGGAAGAGCTAAAAAAAGAAAACATTCGTTGTCACTGGTTTCTCTTTAGACAAATGTTTGAAAACTTTAAAAAAGATTTGAGATTAGAAGGAATTGAAGAGGAACTGACAGAATTGGATAAAATATTATGGGAAAGTAAAGATAAGATGCTATCAAGTATAGACAAATTGGTTTTAAAAGTAAACCTAGAACAAGAAATAATAAAACCATATATGATAACATGGGCCCGAAACATTAAGAGACCAATAACCCTAGAAGAATGGGAAAATTCTTGAATAAAAAACACTGGATTTACTAGAAGTGTTAGCTTAAAGGAAAATTACTATAAATCCATCCTTAGATGGTATTTGACACCCGAAAAGATCGCTAAGATATATAAAAATTCAACAAATCTATGTTGGAAGTGTGGCAAAGAGGTGGGCACATACTATCATGTATGGTGGGATTGCAGAGAAACTAAAAAATTTTGGGGAAAGATTCACAACACTATTTTTGATTGCCTGAAGATAGATTTCTGCTGCAAACCGGAGATCTACCTATTGAATATTTTGCACGGAATAAATGGTCACGATTTAAGAAAATATAGGAAAATTATATTGTACATGATATCTGCTGCGAGAATGATTTTTGCAAAACACTGGAAAAATCAAGAAACTCCTCAAATTGAAGAATGGACATTTCGACTCTACGAAATGTACGAAATGGACAAACTAACAATTATTTTAGATGCAAATAAAACCCAGAAAAACTGTGAAGACTGGAAGATCTTGATACCTCTGTGGAAAAAAACAGGGGGGGGGAATTAGCAACAATAGGCATTGAATAATCAATATTTAGAAAAAGTGTGAATGAAGAGAAACAGAAACTTTTCTGTAATAGATAAGGAAAGGGGAAGAGAAGTATGAAAAACGCATATTTGAATAAAAGAAGAAGTATGGAAGTTTTATGTTATATATGTTATATATTAATGTTTTATATTGGTATACTTATATAAGTACAAGTGCGATTGAACTGGTATTGTATGTTTAATTGTATGTCTATGTTATTGTTTAATAAAATTTATTTTTTTTTAAAAAAGAAATCTCCTCAGGCCAAGTGCCGCTGTTCACAGAGCCCTTCTCGATGCCATTCTGTGGCATCTGACCCGGAGGCTGTGCTCCACTCTCACAAGCATGCCACCAGGCCGGCCCCAGCTGGGGACCGAGCCTCCTTGGATTTGTTGCCCATCGGATCCAGGGACAAGCCTCAGGATCGATTGGGCTCAAAGGATGGTGGTTGAGATCAGGAACCTTCTGCATCTTCAAAGGGCAAAGTCCCTAAGAAGAAGAAGGTTAAGTGCACACATGTGGAGGAGAGGCCTAAGGAGGTTATTCGAGGGCTGGAGTCTGCTTTGTCTGCTGCGCCAACCCCTGCTCTACCTGCACAGGAACTCATTACTGCAGTACCACAGCCTCAACCTTCGCCTCGGGACCGAGGTGTTGGTACCAAGCAGCCCTGGTCTAGAGCTGTCACCCCAACCCCCTCCTTGGATATTGTTGAAGTTGAAGTGGGGTCTGCTGACGAGGCAGAGGTCTCTCGACAGGCCTGTGGCCTTTCACCTGCCTTGTTTGTGTCCCGATCAGAGTTGCTTCGGGATTCCTCTACTGCTGCTCAGGGTCTTGACGATGAGCCCCAACCATCCACCTCTCGGATTCAAGAGGATGAACCGGCATACAGAGCCTATGACCTGGCCAGATCTGTTTTCATTGCGCCTCTGATGAAACCATCAAGTGCTGACATCACTGGGGAGCATGTGTTTCAACTGACTTCCAAAGCAGTGACCCATCATGCCTTGTCGCTGTCCCCACCCAGTCTTTCTTTTCACGGCCTGGACAAGGGTTCCTTTCCTGGCAAGGACTCTTCGAAGCCAATGTTGAAAGACACGAGCTGTCAAGTATCTCCATTCTGCCCACTTCCTCCACTGCCTCCAACTCTGCCACCTCACACATCGTCCCTGCAAGGCCGCCGCCACAGCCCATCTCCATCATCGGATTCTTCGGTATCATCTGACTTATCTGATGAGTACCTACATTATTTACCACCCCCCCCAGCTGGAACTGCTGGATGATGACTCCTCCTTACCTACGGATGATGTCTGCTCCTTCTCAGAGCAGGTGGTTCACATGTTGCATGCCCTGGAGCTCAAGGTCACTGAGAAGGAGTCCAAGCCCTTTGATCCTATTTACCACTGGATCAAATTGAAGGCTCCCCCGGCTGCCTGCATTCCGGTCCTCCCGTCTCTTCTGAAGTTGACACAGGGTTCATGGGAAAATCCATCTTCAATCCCGTCGACTTCGAAGAGGATTGCCTGGCTGTATTGAGTGGCTGGGGATGGCATCGAATGGCTGCAGGAGCATCCAAGACCCAACTTGGTGATCGTTGAAGTAGCGCAGCCTAGGAGACAACGTTGGTCGCAATCTACCCCTTCGGACCCAGAGGGAAGGAAGTTGGATATTATTGGCAAGAAGATATATTCGGCTGCTGGGCTCAGCTTCTGAATTGCCAATTACTGGGCCTGTATGGGGGCGTACCAGCAGGTCCTTTGGGAGAGGATGGCACCCCTCATCCAGGATCTGCCTGAGGTGAGGTGACGTTTGGCTGAGGCCATCCAGGCAGAGGCCCAACTACTTGCAGGGCAGCAAATGAATTCCGCAAGGCATGTAGCTGACTGTGCGGCTAAAACTGTGGCAGGTTCTGTTGCCTTGCGGCACAATGCCTGGCTTCGGTTATCTGGACTCTCTACACAAGCTGCTGCGACCATTGAAGATATGCCCTTTGACAGCTCTGGCCTCTTCAATGGGTCGACGGATGAAAAGCTTGAGTTTATGCAGAAGATGAGGACCACCGCACAGAAGTACGGTATGCCATCGTCCTCATCTTCTGCCTACTGCCCCAAGCACCGCTCAGGCTGGCATGCCTCCTCCTACAGCCAATCTTTTAGACGGGGCAACACGCCTGAATCCTCGAGGTGCTCTAGGTTCCAGCAGCCGATGTTGTTTGTCTCATCGGTGAGGAGCCAGGCATCCACCTCCCACTACGGCCTGCCTTCTAAGCAAAAATCTAAAGATCAAGGCAGGAGGAGGTTGTGAATTGGCTTGTCCTCATTTTGATGTTTACCTTTCCTTTTAGGACCCTCCCCCCCCCCGGTTTGGAGACCGCCTGTTGTTGTTCCAGGATTCCTGGTCCTCGATAACATTGGACAGTTGGGTACTTCAGATTGTATAACACGACTACTGGATCGAATTCGATGAACTGCCTCTGACAGGTTGGGTCCGTCCCATGCCGCCCTCCCCTCCCCTCATCGAGGAGGTTCAGACACTGCTTCAAAAAGGATCCATCGAACCTATGGATGCCAAGCTCCGTCACCAATGCTTCTTCTCCAGATACTTCCATGTTGCGAAGAAGGATGGAGGTCTCTATCCCATCCTTGACCTCAGGGGAGTGAATGGTTACATCACCTCGAAGAAGTTCAGGATGATCACCCTTGCTACCATCCTTCCTCTCCTTCAACAAGGGAATTCGTTTGTGTCCATAGACCTCAAGGATGCCTGCTTCCACATCGGGATTAATCCTTCCCACAGGAGGTTCCTAGCCTTCCAGATCGGGGACGATGCCTTCCAATTCTGTGTTCTCCCTTTCGGACTTTCCACGGCCCTGAGGGTCTTCATAAAGTGTATGGCGGTGGTGGCTGCATTCCTTTGGCTGCACGGTGTGGTGGTTCCCCCTACATAGACGATTGGCTGATTGTGGCAAATTCCAAGCACCAACTCGAGATGAGCATTGCTCTTACCCTAAATGTGTTAGACAACCTGGGACTTGTTGTGAACATGGAAAAGTCACAGCTAGCCCCTACTCAATCGACCCAGTTCATAGGAGCTCAACTGGATTCGACCTCGGCAGCAGCATACCTTCCTGTGGATCGCTTCGACACCCTTCGGTCCCTGATCCACGAGTGCCATCGGTCCCGACGGGTATGGGCACACGCCATTTCAAGTCCTGTTGGGGCACATGGCAGCTACTACGTCAGTCACTCGCCTGGCCAGACTTCGGTTTTGACTGCTTCAACATTGGTTCCTGGAAGTCTTCAACCATCTATGAGACTCCCCCAGGACACTCCTTACGATGCCCTGTTCTGTCCACCGCTCTCTGGAATGGTGGTTAGCACCGACCAATGTATTCTCCGGTCTTTGGTTCGAACCTCCTCAACCAGATGTTTCCCTCACTACGGATGCATCTCTTCAGGGCTGGGGAACCCACCTAGGGCCCCACAAGATCCAGAGTTCTTGGAGCACTGAAGAAAGGGAGCTACACATCAATGTACTGGAGCTCCTTGAGGTTCAGAATGCGCTTCAGGCCTTCGAAGTGTTGGTGCATGGCAAGACCGTGCTTCTCCTCACGGACAACACGTCCGTCATGTATTACCTGAACAAACAAGGAGGTACCAAGTCCCCCCAGCTTCTTCAGCTCACTCTTCAGATCCGGGACTGGTTCATCCAAAGGAACATTCTTCTCCACTCTATCCACCTACTTGGAGAGGAGAACATTCTTGCAGACGGACTGAGCCGGTCCAATTCCAGCGTCCATGAGTGAATGCTCCATTGATATGTGGTGGCAGACCTTTTCCATCAATGGGGGACTCCACTGATAGACCTCTTTGCAACCGCTCAGAACAAGTAGTGTGACCAGTTCTGCTCCAGAGCATGGCACAGAAGCTCCAGAGGGAATGCTTTCCTGTTTCAATGGAACGGACTGTTCCTATACCTCTTTCCTCCGATACCGTTATTGACGGGGATCATTGCCAAGCTGCGTCTGGACCGATTGGATGCGATCCTCATCACTCCGTGGTGGCCCCGGCAACTATGGTTCACACCGTTGCTACTTCTGTCCAGACGGTGTTTCCTCCACCTCCCGAACTGGGCCGATCTACTCACCATTCAACAAGGGAAGGTCAGGCATCCCAACCTCAACACACTTCGCCTGACAGCTTGGAGGATACGCCTGTGAGTCCCCGTCCGTCTCATGCCGTCTCTTCTTCCCCTCTACCTCGAGAGGTCCAGCAAGAGTTTTGTATCATTAAATTAGCCTTTTAAAGACTAGAGAACATTAGGAAAAAAATAACTAGTGTAAAATATTAGTCTACAGTGTGTAGAAAGTTGAACTGTAGTAATATTTAACATTCCTATGAGGAAATGGTTATGTTTATTTATTTAGACATTTTTAAAAAAATTATAGAGGGTCAGTTCACGGTTTTAAAATTGCATTGAAAGCATATCCGTGCTTTTGCTTGAACCTACAGTGAAGGGTAAAATTCTGGTCCCTCTTCTTCTTTCTCTCCTGATGAGTTATATGAGTGCCAACTATTTTTGCACTTTGAACTCAGTTTGCAGCAACTGAAGTAAACTGAGCAGAAAGGGGGGAAAGAGAGAAGTGGGGATATTTTAAAAGCAGTTGAAAAAGTAGGATGGCAGAGGATTAATTGGGACTGTCCCTAGCAAATCAGGACAGTTGGAGGGTATGCCAAAATGTGTATATTTAAAAATATATCTAAACATATACTAGTGTAAATATTTTTGCAACCCTACATGTACATTCATCAGAGCTGGTATTGGGCTTGGTTTCTTAAATATGTGTGTGTGAGAGCCTTCAAGTTGCCTGTTGTCTTACGCCAACCCCATGCATTTTATAGGGTTTTCTTAGGTGGGCTAAATATACCATGGTGGCAAACCTAGGTCATGAAACATATGGTAATTCCTTTAAGCTGTTGGAATGAGCAACTGATTAGTTATACCTCCTAGAGAAGAGGCAGATGAATTCCATCAGTTTTGACATGGTATAAATTTAGGCTCCAAAGGATTTCTGTGTGCGCCCACAAATATGTATGTATATATGCTTCTCTCTCAAGGCAAGGTTTGAGGGCACATGATCCACACTCTTTGTGAACGTGGTCAAGGTCTTATTAGCATCTGGATAGAAGATTGCCTGGTAAACTCCTGCATACTGCATTGAGTTCCTTGATGGAGGAAAGGTGCCATTTAAACATATTAAGTAAATTCAGATTCCTTAGAATAACATGACTTGGTTGGTTAAAAGTAAGTAATTTGTGAACTCCTTTAGGCGAAAAAAATGATATGCATACACCTTTCTAAGCTTCTTGGAGAACGAGAACATAGTTTTGAACTAAAGATGTATATGTCTTTAAAAAAATATTATAATTCTATTGTGGCTGTGTGAATTACAGTTGTCCCTTCATATTCACTGGGTTTTGGTTCCGGGACTCCCCATGGATGCCAAAATCCGTGAATACTCAAATTCCATTATATGCAATGGCATAGCAAAATGGTGTCCCTTATATAAGATGGCAAAATCAAAGTTTGTTTTTTGGATTATTGTTTTTTAAAGAATATTTTCAACTGTGAATACTTAAATCTGTGGATACCAAATCCGTGGATACGGAGGGACAACTGCACTTATTTGGTTTGAAGGGCAAGCCTAAATTGGAATATTGGCAGATGCAGACATTCTAGATACAGATTTATTTTTTAAAAAATGCAATGTTGTTGTGCCATATAGAACCTTTTGGTAGACAGCAAATATCAATGCAAACAGGTACTTTTTTTGTGTATGACAAATAGCAGAAAAGCAGAATTTCAGGAAGTGTAGTATGTTATGGCCAGGGTATTACATTTAGTAGGATTTTTGTTTCTCTCCACCACATTTTGAATAGGAACCCCCCTCCAATCACAAATGATTTTAGAAATTCTTTTCACTTTCAATAATAGTTTACATGCAGAATGGGAGAGGGGCTTGAGAAATACAGTTCAGAGGGTGTTAAGTATATGGTGATTATTTATTATGATCATGGCTTGTATGGATGATGGCATATGTAGGATTATATATTTTGACTGCCCCTTTTTATTTTACAAACAAGATGATGAAAGTTGGTTTTATTTTACAAACCAAAATGATGAAACAAAAGTTACAACCAATAATTGAAATCCTGATGGCCATTTGTTTGTAATAAGAATTCTGATTTTGTGCTGAATATAAGGCTAAACTTTGGGAAATAAGGATCTTCTTCGTGGTCTCTGTGAATCACACAGCTGGGTTACTCCTGTGCCTGTGCAGAGCATCAGAACCTTCTGGGATCGCTAAGCAGAATGTGCTTTGATACATTTTTGGCAGTAACTCAGCCCACACTAACGGTCCCTTAAAAGGTGCTCCCGCCTAATTCCCCTCAGTTCCTTTCTTTCCGTTGTGTTAGCAGCTTGAAGGAACCTTCGTTCGCTAGTTTTCTCTCTTTCACTTTTGATTTGACTTGGATTTGACTTGTCTTAGATTTTTGACTATGATTTTTTCTCACTCCTTTGGATTTCGCATTCTACCTCTGAATTTCGGTGTTGACTTGGACCGGTTTTCTCTACCCTCCATGTTTCTCCCTTTGGATTTGGCGACTCCGTGAGTAAAATGTCTAGAAGAGGGGCCTTCAAGAGATGTGTGATCTGCCAGGCTAAACTTCCTAGCACGGATGGTCATTCCTGCTGCCTGATTTGTCTTGGAGAGACCCATAACATTGACTCCTGTATGCACTGTAGGGCTTTTACCCCTCAGACACGTAAGCACAGGATGTCCCATCTGAAGTCCTTCTTGTATGAGAAGGCCTTGATTCCAGCCCCTGCTTCGATTCTGGCCTCTACTTTGGCGTCTGAACTGCAAAAACACAGCCGCTCGCCTTCTCTGAAGACCAAGCTCCAAAAGCGCCATCGGTCCTGTAGCCCATCCCAATGTTATGCGATCGCCTCAGACCCGCCGGCCTCAATCAACCCCGCCGGACCCAGAGGGTCGAAAGCTCAATATCATGGGTAAAAAGATTTATTCTGTGGCAGGCCTGAGTTTTTGTGTGGCCAACTACTCAGCCTGTATGGGGGCCTACCAGCAGGTATTGTGGGAAAGGATGATGCCCCTCATCCAACATCTCCCAGAGGAACGGCGATGAATGGTTGAAGCAATCCAGTCAGAGGCGCAATTACTGGCGGGGCAACAAATGAATTCTGCAACAAATGAATTACTGGCGGGGCAACAAATTAGTTCAGACAGGGGTTCTCTGGCCAATCTTACAGATGTTACCGATATTTGCCCTCTCCTTCACCAGCCTCATCGGCGAGGAGCCAAGGGTCAGCTTCGAGATACTGACCACCTGAAAGGCAATGGTCTAAAGATCAAGCCAGGAGAAAATTTTGATTTTCCACCTCACACTGTTTCTCTCTTCCCTCTAGACCCCACTGTTTGGAGATCGACTGTTGAACTTCCAAGAAGCCTGGTCTTCAATAACATCAGACTGCTGGATACTTCAGATCTTCCAGAACGACTATTGGATTGAATTCTACTCTCTACCTCCGACAGGTCGGGTTCGATCAACACCACCCTCCCTTCCCCTCCTTGAGGAGGTGCAGACACTGCTGCAGAAACCCGTGGAGTCCAATCTTCACCACCTCTGCTTCTTTTCGAGATACTTCCTGATCATGAAGAAGGATGGCGGCCTCCATCCCATTCTCAACCTTCGTGGGGTGAACAGATACATAGAACCAAAGAAATTCAGGATGGTCACCTTGGCCTCCATCCTGCCACTCCTACAACAGTACGACTGGTTCACTTCCATAGATCTCAAAGATGCCTACTTCCACATCGGGATCCATCCATCCCTCAGGCGATTCCTGGCATTCCAGATCGGGTCCGAAGCATTCCAATTCAGCGTCCTGCCATTTGGACTTTTGACCACTCCAAGAGTCTTAACGAAATGCATGGCGGTAGTGGCGGCCTTTCTATGCCAGTGTGGAGTGGTGGTCTTCCCTTACATCAACGACTGGCTGATTGTGGCGAGCTCTCAATGTCAGCTTGAACTCGATATCGACCTCACCTTAGATGTCTTAGACGGCCTGGGACTTGTTGTCAACATAGAGAAGTCACGGCTCCAACTGGCTCAAGCTATCCAGTTCATCGGGGCTCAACTGTACTCGTGTACAGCCGTGGCTTACCTGCCTTGAGACCGATTAGACACCCTTCGGTCTCTAATCCATACCTGCCGTCGGTCCTGGAGGCTCCCTGCCCATTCAGTCCAGGTACTTCTTGGTCACATTGCAGCTACTACCTATGTGACCTGCCTCGCCAGGCTCCGATTGCGACTGCTCCAACACTGGTTTCTACAAGTGTTCGACCCCCTACGTGACTATCCAAAGAAACTGCTCACGATGCCTCGAGCGGTTCATCGGTCTCTGGACTGGTGGTTGGTACCAGGCAATGTACTATCGGGAATGCCGTTCGACCCTCCTCAACTGGACACTTCTCTGACAACAGACACCTTGATGTTGGGTTGGGGAGCCCATCTCGAATCCTACAAAATCAGGGGCTCCTGGGATGCCAAAGAACAGTCTCTTCATAGCAATGTCCTAGAGCTTCTTGGTGCACAGAAGGCACTGCGGGCCTTCGAATCCCTGGTAATGAACAAGACCGTTCTGGTGGTAACAGACAACACATCAGTGATGTACTACCTGAACAAGCAAGGAGGAACCAGATGCCCCCAGCTTCTCCAGCTCACATTGGACATTTGGGATTGGTGTGTCTGCAGGAACATCTTTCTCCAATCCATCCATCTTCCTGGGGAGGAGAATACTCTTGCAGATGGACTCAGCCATTCAAGCCTCTCCATCCATGAATGGAAGTTGCACAGGTCGGTGACCTCGGACCTGTACCGACGATGGGGATCTCCTCAGGTCGACATTTTTGCATCTTGCAAAAGTACTCAGTGCCGCCAGTTCTACTCCAGGCGATGCGCCCCGGGATCAAGGGGCAACACTTTCCTCTTCTGTTGGACGGGACCACTTCTCTACCTCTTTTCTCCGTTCCCACTGCTGATGAGGGTAATCGCCAAACTCCATTGGGACAGAGCAGATGCCATCCTCATAACTCCGTGGTGGCCCCACCAACCTTGGTTTGACAGTGCAGCATAGTTCTACTGTCTGTATGTATAGGACATACCCTCCTCCTGGAGTAAAGCTTGCCAGTCTACCCAACTGTGTGATTCACAGAGACCACAAAGAAGATGGACAGGTTGCTTACCTGTAACCATAGATCTTCAAGTGGTCTTCTGTGAATTCACACAGACCTGCCCATCCTCCCCTCTATGTCCTACTACATCATATAAAATGCTTAATGTTCCTGATGCTGCTGGTTCCGGCATCATTCAAGGAACTGAGGGGAATTAGGCGGGAGCACCTTTTAAGGGACCGTTAGTGTGGGCGGAGTTACCGCCAAAAATGTATCAAAGCACATTCTGCGTAGCAATTCCATAAGGTTCTGATGCTCTGTGCAGGTGCAGTAACCCAGCTGTGTGAATTCACAGAAGACCACTCGAAGATCTATGGTTACAGGTAAGCAACCTGTCCTTCTGACAGGCAGTATTGATAATAGAACAATATATTAAAATGTACAGTCTTGAGCTACATTTCCTTATATTTCAGTATACATCAGCAGTGGCACTAGGGCAGTGCAGAGAGTCTGAACTACACCAGGTGACACTGTTGGAGGGAGGTGTGACACTGGCCTTAGTAACACCACAGATATACATTAGATGTTTTTAATTATAAGCACTCTGCTGATCCTAGAATTTTAGCTGGTTTTAATGATAGTTTAGCATATTAGCTTTTATAACAGATGTGAAATGCCATATTTTCTGTTGCTAGTTTTTTATACTGGTAATACACACACACAAATTATTTCTTACTCTGAAAGGAATTCTACTATTCATGGCAAATCATAATGGAAGTAGATGGCATTGTATTAAAGCATTTAATGTTTCATACTTCTGTAGTTTACATATTCTCAGTTTATTGTTACTGCATGTAAATATTCAATAAATATTCTGCAATAAAACTTCAAATGAAGATAGCTACTGTGGTGACAGCAAGTGACAGACTTAATAACACTCTCAGCTTTAAAGTTATGATTTTAACTTTGTATAGCTAAAGCTTTTGAAAACTCTGGGTCTTTCCTTGATGTAATTTTCAAGAACAGCCTTGACTGTGACCTATGGTTTCAAAGTTAGGAATAGATCAGTAGGCAACTAACTCACACAGATTTTTCATTTGTTTTCTGCAAACTGGGAAAATTATACTTCCCTGTCTAAGGAGTAAACTGATTTAGAAGGTGAAGAACCTATTATTGCCAATAGAGATGTTTAGTCCCCACTAATGCTGTGAAGGACGTGAAAAGCATAGTTTGTTAAGCAAAAATATGCCACTTGAGCAAAATGGTATTTTTGAATACAACAAAAAAACTGAATATAAATTGCCAAATAAAATAATCCTTCGAAGAATTACAATTCTTCTTTGTGGTGCCTGTGACTCCCACAAATGGGTTATCTATGTCAGGGATGATGGGAGTTGTAGCTCTTCACCTCTGGCTCTAACTCACCACCTTGTTATGCAGCAGAGCTGACCAGCTTAGATCAGTGGTTAATGCTTTCCTCCAAAGCAGCAGAGTTTCAGAGAATAGGCTGAAGATCCTGACAAACTCTCCAAGCCTTCTCACTCTTCCCCAGGTGTCTCCAAAACGTCTCCAGGATTCACTCAGGCAACTCAGTAGTTTTATATAAAACCTACTTTATTCTTCTATGTAAATATACTATATGGTCAACAAATCACAATCTCTATACACTACACCACCTCTACTCCACACCACAATACATTGGCAAACATTGCAATTTTATAGCCATTGTTTATCACCACCCACTAGTTAGTTTCCACCCAGTGGGTGTGTACTTCCATTCTGATTGGTCCACATAGTTCCATCCATGCTTAAGACCAACCCATGTATTTCAACATTTCACCTTGTACACTTAATGATTCTCAGGTGTTTCCATTCTGCATTCAGTACCTCTGTCCTTGGCTCTCAGGCCTTCTAGATTACATTAGCAGTTTCACCTGTGTAGCCCCATAATTGCTCTTGCTTAGTCATTGTGACTTTCACATACATATTTTATTTCTTTCACTGTATGTCCCATGTTGCATTTTCCTTAACAATCCCCTCCGAAATAAAATATTGTATGTGTCTTACAATGTCATTCCAACCATTTGTGTCAGCCTTTCATGTTTTTCTGCTGTCAATGCTTTTGTGAACAAATCTGCTATGTTGTGTTGTGTTTCTATATATCTCAATTCTATTTCACCCTTCTGAACCATGTCTCGCACATTTTGATATCTTACACCAACATATTTTGTTCTGTTCTTCAAACTTTCAGTTTCAGCCATCGCTATGCATGACTGTGAATCTTCCAGAATTTCCACTGGTATCTTGTAACTTTCATTTAAATCATTTAGCAATTGCTTAATCCACTGTACCTCATTTACTATCTCATTCAAAGCAGCGAATTCTGCTTCCGTTGTGCTTAATGCTACATTAGTTTGTTTTCTACTTCTCCATACTATTGGACTTTCACTATATTTAATTATCATTCCTGTAACTGACTTCTTGTCTCCTAATTCTGATGCAAATGAACTGTCTACATAACAATCTAGATCTGAACTATTGTTTCTTATAATCAATTTCCTATCTAAGGTTCCTTTCAAATATCTCAACAAATGTTTTACCGCTGTCCAGTCTTCAATTTTTGGATCATTAACCCTTCTAGACAATACATTTACAGCATAAGAAATGTCTGGTCTGGTGTGGCAAGATATGAATTGTAAAGATCCTATTATACTTCTGAAGAGAATCTTGTCCTCAAATGCTCTAGTTGTTTCCTCAGACACAAAACCAGTTGTCATTGGAGCTCTTACTATTTTTGCATTCTGTAATCCACACTTTTCAATCAGTCTTTCAATTTTATTTCTCTGACTTAATAAACAATGTCCTTCTTCTGTCCA
The DNA here is from genome assembly GCA_030847615.1 of Gambelia wislizenii. Classification (NCBI taxonomy): domain Eukaryota; kingdom Metazoa; phylum Chordata; class Lepidosauria; order Squamata; family Crotaphytidae; genus Gambelia; species Gambelia wislizenii. The sequence continues at coordinate 7,371,560 of JAUMIR010000012.1, forward strand.
TTCAACGCAAATACCTAAATAAGACTTCAATAAACCTAAGTCTTTCAAAACAAACTTCTTAGACAATTCTTTTTTTACTGACTCAATTTCCTGTTTTGACTTTGCTGCTACGCACAAATCATCTACATAAATCACTAATACTATGTCTCCTTTTGTATAAACACAAGCATCTGCAATGCTCCTCTTGTAACCTAGCTTAACTAGCTCATCATTGATGCACAGATTCCACGCTCTGGCACTTTGTTTTAAACCATACAACGCTTTCTTTAATTTATATACTCTCTGACTACCATTTTCTTCGAAACCTTGTGGCTGTTCCATAAAAATTTCTTCATCCAAAACAGCATTCAAGTAAGCTGTCTCAAAATCAAAATGTTCTACAACTAAATTCCTTTTTACTGCTACAGCTAGAACCATTCTCAGACTTTCTGGCTTTGCAGTTGGAGAATATGTCTTATCATAGTTCTCATACTGCTGTTGTGCAAAACCCTTAGCCACTAACCTAGCTTTATATTTGATACTTCCATCTGGCATTTCTTTCCTTTTGTATACCCATTTACAACCAATTACTTTCTTGTCTTTGGGTCTGTCAACAATTTCAAAAACATCTTTATTTACCAGGCAACCAAACTCATTATCCATTGCATCAAACCATCTTTCCTGTTCTTCACTAGAATAACTTTCCAATTCTTCAAAACTTTCAGGCTCTTCTACTGCTAAACAAGCTCTTGCCTTTGTCACAACAAACCTATCTGGAGGCTTTCTAACTCTATGACTACGCCTGGGAATAAAATCTGCTGTTCTGTCTCTTTCATCCTCACTTTCTCTACTAGGAGTTGTAGTTCTATGACTAAATCTCTTGTCTTCAGTCATTCGAGTAGTAGTAGGCCTAGATGCTATCTCATCATCGGAGGAACTAGTACTGCTGCTAGGTGATGCTTCCTGCTTAACTGAAACCCCTCCGTTTCCTGAGGTTGGTTCAGTTTGTGCTTCTGGCTTATTTGAACTCCCTAACCTCAAAAACACTTCTTTATTGGCATGCAGTTTGTCCCAACCAGCATGTCTCTCAAAATTTGCAGACCTAGAATACTGCACTTGTTTTCCTCCCAAATGAAACTTGTAGCTATTTCCAGAATACCCCAAAAACCTAAGCCTTTTGCTTTTGGGTTCTCCTTTCCTCCTGAAACAAGCAGGTGTGTAAACATGAGCAAATTGTCCAAAAACCCTTAAGTACTTGTAATTTGGCATTCTCCCATACAATACCCTGTAGGGAATGTCTTCAATTTCTGAATGATACAATCTGTTACTGATATGTATTGCAGTCAAAGTTGCTTCTGCCCAAAAACTATCTTTCACCCCTGCATCTGCCATCATACAAGCAGTAATTCTTTTTATATCTTGTATTTTCTTCTCTGCTAACCCATCCTCACTAGGACAAGCAGGGTTTGTAGTTTCATGCCTTATTCCCACCTTTTGAAACCAGTTAAACAATTGATTATTTAAAAATTCTCCTCCTCTATCAGTAATGATGGTGCCTACTCTGCTATCAAATTGTCTTTCCACCATTCTTACCCATGCTTTTAAACTTTGCCCAGCGTCAGATTTGTTTTTCATTATTCTCACAAATGCAAACCTTGTATACCTATCAACAATTACTAGGAAATACTTGCTTCCCCCTAAGGACAAGCAATTAGCTTGGGCAACATCTGCATGTACATACTGAAATGGTCTTTGAGCAATTCTTTTTGTTTTCTTAGCTACTGGAAAAGCTCTGACCTTTACCTGTTGACATACCGTACAATCTAAGTGGTTTTTGCATTCAGTAACTTTTAAATCTGGACACATACTGATTAAATTCTTTAAACATTTGAAGCTCGCATGGCCAAATTTTCTGTGAAGCTCATGTATGCAGTCTTTGTGGATTGGAATATTTTCTATGTTATTAGCTTCTTCAACCCTGTAGCTATCAATATTGTCCTCCAAATAATAAAGTTTGTCCTTTTTCAAACCTATGCCACGCAATTCCCCATTCAGTTTTATCTTACACATGTTCTTTTCAAAGATGACTGTGTAGTCTCTTTCTGTTAATCTGCTTACTGATAACAAATTATTTTCTAACTCCTTTACATGTAAGACATCATTAAAATTCTCTTTTAGCCCTGGAATGTACACAGTACCCATTTGATTTACAGTACTTAGCTCTTTCCCATCAGCCAAAACTACAGCATTTACATTAGCTGATTTTCTATTACTTATTAAATTTATATCATTACACATCAAAGATGTGGCTCCTGAATCAACTAGCCATTTAGAATTTGCATTTTGTTTTTCCTTAATCATGGTTGCAACCCCCTTTTTATTACCACTGTCCCTCAAAAATGGAGGTCTGGACTGTTTTTGATACTGCCGCGGCTGCCATCTGCTCTCTGCTTGCTTGCGTCTCTCAGCTGCAAAATGTTTACAATGTCTCTGCAGATGACCAATCTTCTTACAATAAAAGCACCTCCGTTGCTCCCTTGTAGAGGCTGCTTCCTCCTGCGTTCGCCAGTCAGGAGTTGTTTGTTGTTTTGGCACAGTCTTTAAGCTTGCTGAGTCACCCTGCTCAGACATTCTTCTCTGGTTCTCTTCCAGTATTCTAGCCACAATTAAGTCTCTATTAAGCTCAGCTTCTGGCAAGTTCTGCAAGCTGTTCGTTATGTTGTCCCATGAAGAGTCTAGCGATTCTACTAAAATGTAGCATTGCTGCTCTTTGCTAATCTGCACTCCCCTCAGTTCAGCTTGCACAAACAAATCTTGCATTATTTTTAAATGTTCTATCACACACTGCCCTTTAGCCATCTTTTGCCTGTATATTCTTTTAGACCATAGCATTTTTGCAAAAGCAGTTGAAGGAGTGTGTAATCTCTGCAAGGTATCCCACACATCCTTGGCAGACGTTTTATCTCTGACGTCATTAATTAAGTCTTCTTCAAGCATGAGATAAAGACAGGCTTTTGCTTTACTATCTCTCTCTTGAGTGGCTGCATCAGCATCGGCTGCCAGCCCTGTTTCAACTGTTGACCACAGACCTTCCTTTACTAGTAGAGATTGGGCATAAATCTTCCAGGTAGAGTAGTTGTTTCTATTCAATTTACTAAACTTTAGAAATTCCATCTTGATTTGTGCAGTGACTCAATTTGACACAGTCCTTCTGAGTATGCACAGCCGACCCATCTGGGCTCAAGCAAAACACAAAATGATTTACTCACGAGGCTTATCAGTGCAGCACAAACAACTTGCTCTGATCTGTCGTCCACAAAGCTTTCTTCCACTTTCTGGAACTTTCAGCTTCTGTGGATGCTGGGTGCTCTAGTAACTGGGCCCATAACCCTTGTCAGGGATGATGGGAGTTGTAGCTCTTCACCTCTGGCTCTAACTCACCACCTTGTTATGCAGCAGAGCTGACCAGCTTAGATCAGTGGTTAATGCTTTCCTCCAAAGCAGCAGAGTTTCAGAGAATAGGCTGAAGATCCTGACAAACTCTCCAAGCCTTCTCACTCTTCCCCAGGTGTCTCCAAAACGTCTCCAGGATTCACTCAGGCAACTCAGTAGTTTTATATAAAACCTACTTTATTCTTCTATATAAATATACTATATGGTCAACAAATCACAATCTCTATACACTACACCACCTCTACTCCACACCACAATACATTGGCAAACATTGCAATTTTATAGCCATTGTTTATCACCACCCACTAGTTAGTTTCCACCCAGTGGGTGTGTACTTCCATTCTGATTGGTCCACATAGTTCCATCCATGCTTAAGACCAACCCATGTATTTCAACATTTCACCTTGTACACTTAATGATTCTCAGGTGTTTCCATTCTGCATTCAGTACCTCTGTCCTTGGCTCTCAGGCCTTCTAGATTACATTAGCAGTTTCACCTGTGTAGCCCCATAATTGCTCTTGCTTAGTCATTGTGACTTTCACATACATATTTTATTTCTTTCACTGTATGTCCCATGTTGCATTTTCCTTAACAATCTATACCTGTGCAGAGCAACGTTCAGAACTTTCTAGAGCTGTTATGTAAGCTTTTTGGCGGAAACTCCACCCACTTTACCGCAGCATATCACTGGGTTCCTCCCTAAACCCTCAGTTGCTTTTCATCTGCTGCATCAGCAGCATCATAGATACTTTGCTCCTGAGCTGTTCATTTATTTCTTTTGGATTTTTGGTTACGACCTTCTGCTTGTTCTCTTGACTCTTCATATCATTTTGTGATTTGGCTTGGTGTTTGTCCTCAGTTTAACCTCTGGTTTGCCTACTTTGGCTTGTTTTCTTCTCATGGCTTCATCAACTTTCTTCAAGCTACAGGCTGCGATGGCCATTCCTGATGTTTCCTGTGCCTTGGAGAAGAACACAATGTGGGGTCATGTTCCCATTGTAAGGCGTTCAATCCCCAGGCTTGAAAGAACTGTGAGTCCCAATTAAAGCTTTGTTATATGAACAGGTATAGAAACCTTCTATTCCTTCTACGGCCATGGTTTAGTACCACCTACAGCTACATCTGCTCCATTGGTTTCTGGCTCCTTGCTTAAAGTCACTATGAAGGGGTTGCTCATTGTCTCTGACTTGGTCACAAAACAACCTGCAAAAATGGTGTGCTATGGGTGGATACCAATGGTCAATCCTGTACATCCATCCACCCCTGGACGTTTGTTAGACCTCTCTGTTTTGTCTAAGGAACACAAGGCTGATAAGAAGCTTCATAAAAAGAAGTCAAAACATCTTCAACACTTGGCTGTCTCTGCAGCTCAGCCTGTTGTTATCTCTCATAGTGAGACTCCTGTATGTGTAGTGTAGTTGTTGATACAAAACTCACCATTTTGAACTCAGTGTCAGTAACCGAACTTCGACAAACTCTGGTCAAACTCATAAACACTACCGAGTTACAGTCACCATTGTCTCAAAAGGAGAGATTGTTCAGTCTCCCTCTCATGTCAGGGCATAGAAGTTGATACTCTAACCTCATTGGGTCAGTTGACACTTCAGGTTGTCGCAGGATGTGATGAAGAACTGGTGGTTGGTACTCAGCCTGATGACATCATCAGCCACAGGTGCCACTAGAGGTGGTTGAACAACCTCTCCCAGCTGAGGTTACTGCTGATCAACCCTTACAACTGAATGTCTGTGCATGCCCTTGCACTGCTTGCAAAGTCTCTCAGTCAGCTTAGTGACTTTTCCTCCCTCTCAGCTTGCTTTGCAAGCAACACACGCGTGTGTGGTCAGTCCCAAGCAAGCCTCTGTAGGCATGAACTGTTGAAAAAATGGACTTTTCATTGAATAAATGTAACTTGTCCTTAATTTTCAAGCGTCAAAAGAGCAAGTCGGCAGATAATGAACTGTCAAAAGATGGGGGCTTCCTGTAGCAGGTTTTATTGTGTGTTTCCACTCTGTTTTTCCCTGTTTGGCCAGAAGGTATATATCCTTACTAGCCAAGATCGCCAAGGCCAGCTGACCTGACACTAGGCCAATTAGCGGGGTGTTCGAAATTACTGAAGATTATCCACACCCTGGCCACCTTTTTGCTGACAAGCTGGAACATGTCCATAGGAGGGGGACCAAAATGGTGGGAGGTCTTGAAGTCGTGCCCTATGAAGAGCAGCTTAGGTCTAGCCTGGAGAGCAGAAGGTTAAGCGGCTACATGATAGCCGTCTTTAAATATTTGAAGGGATGTCATACTGAGGATGGAGAAAGCTTGTTTTCTGCTGCTCCAGAGACTACAACATGGAGTCAAACTACAGGAAAAGAGATTCCACTTAAGCATTAGAAAGAATTTCCTGACAGTAAGAGCTGTTCTACAGTGGAACGTGCTGCCTTAGAGTGTGGTGGAGTCCTTTGGAGGTCTTTAAACAGAGGCTGGATGGCCATCTGTTAGGAATGCTTTGATTGTATATTCCTGCATGGCAGGGGGTTGGACTGGACAGTCCTTGTGGTCTCTTCCAGCTCTGTGTTTCTATGATTGTAGGTATGTCCCTAGGCTTGAGGGAATTTGAATCTGGCTCCTGGCACACTTCACCCCTTCTATGTTCACTTTTGTTTATTCTGTCAGAAGATCTTGGATTGCACTGTAACCAGCCATAATCAGTGTCTGCCAATGATTTTTTCCTTACATTTGCTGCATATGCTAGATAACTGAGAGGATAAGGAGTAAGAATATACAGCTTTCTCCAAAGCTCATTGTAACTTGAGAAAACTATATGTATGTATTCCTCTTCCTCAGAACAATTCAGGAAGGAAGAAATATTTTCCATTGCACTGATAGTTGGAGGAAGATTATGTTGATGCCCAAAGAATGACATCATTTCATTAAATTGGCAGTCATTCTTTTCAGCATGCTTTTATCAAATTTTTCACTCCTTTTGTAGTAAAAATCTCATTTGTTTATGTAAATCTCTGTACATTGATTTAACATCCTTTTTGAGATCTTTGATTGAATGCTTTGGAAGAAAGTGACCTGTGTAGTTAATATCTAACTATTCCATCAATCCAAAAGGGGAGAAGTAAAAGCAGGCAGTTTTACAGACAAGTTCCCAATTCTATTTGTTTAAAATCAGCCATTGAAAAAAACAACACAGAACTAAGCAGTAAAAAGAATAAAACTCTAAGATAAAATGCATCCCCAACAGCACCAGATTATATACTGAAATTCATTATTAAGCAGTGGAAATTCTGTAACTCATATGGAGTGAGTAAAAGGAAGAGATGGAAAAAACCATGGCTACTTTTCTACATAATGAACATATGGTTGGAGTAATGCAAGACAACAGATTCCAGCATCAACTTTTGAATACTTTCAGTTTTTACCACGTCTCTTCATTTAGAACTTCTTTCAATTTGCAATGTGCTTTGCAGGTTTATGTGTGTGCATGTATGTGCATGTGTAATACTTTTGCAATAAATGGCTTATGTTCCCATGTTACAGGAAAGGAATTAAGGCTGAGATCACTATTTGATTTAAGGTCATACAAATTGTCCAGGGCAGAGGCAGCACTTGAAGTTAGGCCTCTCAAATCTAGGTCGTTTTAGTCATCAGACTCCACCAGGGCTCTAACCAGATGTAATAGAAAGAATGTGTAGGCCTCACAATACATCTTTGATCAGCAAAACTGTCACTCTGAAGTTCACTGTTAGAAGCTGAAATGTAAAATGATGAAAGTAGTTAGTAGTTTAACTTTTATCATTATTCATAACAAAAAATAATGTTGTATATTCTGGGTAAATATTTGGAATAAATTTTTTATTAGAATAGAGTAGTAATTTAATTCTGTTTGCAATTTTCAAGTTTAAAAATGTCATTTGTCCTGAAAGTTTAGTAGGCATTTCCTTACATGCTTAAGTAATGATTGGTAATCATTTGGACATTTAACTCTAATTGATTAAACATGTAGCTGCTCTTCTTCAGCTAATCAGCTACACTGGTCACTTTCCTGGGGGCAAGGTCTTGGTGATTATCAAGACAACATTTCACTTCTGGTGAATTCCTTGGCTCTGACTAAATGATCCAGGCTTTCGTCAGTGCTGTCACTGGTTTCCCTTCCTCATTTTGCAGCACTCACCACCTTTCTACAGACAAACATTCATTTGCCAGTTGATGAAGTAGGAAGGAATTTTATCTGCATTCATCACTAGCTCAATGGTGCTGATTTTTCCTTCCCTGCAATGTTCTCTACTGGGTGTTCAATTACATGCCTTATAATTTAATCATAGCTGGACTTGCTAGAGGCACTAGGTTGGATCTATAGCAGGTATAAGTGGGAATGCATTCATCATTCCCCATTTGGTGACTCCCTTAAGGAATCTTAATGTCATTCCAAGGCCCATCCCAACCCAAGAGCTAGCATGCTTGGCAAACACCTAGCTTAGTAGTAATGCCCCGTATTATTCCATGGTGAACCTGAGGCTTCCTTTCATCTGTTAACATTTTCTCAGCTGTGCATTTGTCTCAGCAGTTGTGGGCCTCAACAGAAATGAATACTGTTGCAAGAAGAAGGTCCACATTAGAAACACAGGGTGAGACAGCAAATACAGTTCTCAAGAACCTAATTTGTACTATTTCAAATGGTCTGAAACAGCCATATGTGTATAACTGGTGCTCATGCAACATCTGAGTTACTAGAGATACTTGGAGGTTGTCTATATGATGAAAATAATCCTAACAGAAATCACAGAGAATACCTTTTGTCCCAAGGAGATCCCACAGTGATTCACCTTATTTAGTCCACCCCACAAATATCTCCAAAAACTGCAGGGGGAAAGCCTTCGCAGCTTTTCCTGAAGTTTTTAAAATAATGTGTGGAAATTAGCATTACTGCTCATTTGGACAACTGATTTACAGGCGCCCTGGTGGCACAGTGGTTAGTTAAATGCTGGTACTGCAGCCACAACATTGTGAGTTCAATCCTACAGGGCTCCAAGGTTGACTCATCCTTCCATCCTTCCGTAGGTCAGTAAAACGAGTATCCAGCTTGTTGGGGACAATTACCTAACAAATTATAAAAAATGCTTAGGGAGTGTTTTGCACTGATAAGTGATATAGAAATATAAATGCTACTAGCTGGACCTGGCCGTACCATACGTTGTTAAAAAAAACCTGGGTTCTGTCACAGTGGCAACAGAGGCTTAGAATCATAGAATCATAGAATCATAGAATTGTAGAATTGGAAGAGACCACGAGGGCCATCCAGTCCAACCCCCTGCCATGCAGGAAATCTTGATCAAAGCATCCCCAACAGATGGCAATCCAGCCTCTGTTTAAAGACCTCCAAGGAAGGAGATCCCACCACGCTCTGAGGGAGTGTGTTCCACTGCCTAACAGCTCTTACTGTCAAAATGTTCCTCCTAATGTTGAGGTGGAATCTCTGTTCCTGGAGCTTGCATCCATTGCTCCGTGTTCCAGTCTCTGGAGCAGCAGAAAACAAGCCTGCTCCATCCTCAGCGTGACACCCCTTCAAATACTTAAACAGGGCTATCATATTGCCCCTTAACAGTCTTTTTTCCAGGCTAAACATACCCAGCTCCCTAAGACATTCCTCATAAGGCATGGTTTCCAGACCTTTCACCATTTTAGTTGCCCTTCTCTGGACATGCTCCAATTTGTCAATATCCTTTTTGAATTGTGGTGCCCAGAACTGGACACAGTATTCTAGGTGAGGTCTGACCAAGGCAGAATAGAGCCGCACCATTACTTCCCTTGAGCTGGACACTATACTTCTATTGATGCAGCCCAAAATCGCATTGGCCTTTTTAGCTTCCTGACACCGTTGCCAGTTGAGTGCCTGGGTGCTGTCGCAGTGGGAACAGAAATGATATTACTGTGTAGACTTAAATCATAAGTGGGAATTGTGCAGCCCTGAGACATTAGTGAACTGGAAAGGCCTGCAGCCTTAGTAACTATAGCCAACACTGTAGCACATTGTTTGGTTGCTCCCAGTATGCAGATTGGCCATGAGTGGCTTGTGAGGTGGAGAGGGAATTTGCGTGTGGGTGGTAATTGGCTGAGAGAGTGACAGGAGCAGCCAATCAGCACACTGAAAGAGGCAACATACCTAAATCCATTGTTCATACCCAAGAGGCAACATACCTAAGGCCATTGTGTATACCCAAGATCTCTCTCTCTCTCTCTCTCGATATTGCTTACAGATTGCTATTACTGTTGCATAAGAGTGCAATCTCAGCAAGGGCAGAAGTGGAAAGCTGATTGGTTGGATGTGTGCAGGATGAAGTGGCCAGAAGCACCATTTTGGAGCTTCATGTTAGTGATGTTTCACTTTTTTGCTGAGCTGAGGTGACCAAACAGATTTTTTAAGTGGATGGTTGCACTTGTGCACCTGTGATTTGCAGTTAAAAAAAAGTACTGTGCAGCAGCAACAACTTGTGTAGAATAATAATGCGAATAATTCACTCTTGGCCATCAAGTTAATATGCAGGCAGGGCTGGATGTGAATTTCAAACACAGATAGCTTGGCATACTAGCAATTTTACCAAAGGACCATGGAGACAAATGGATGCTGCCGTGATTTTGTTTTAATGCACAGCAATCAGCATTATATCTTCTCATCTAGACAACCCCTTGGATAACAGTATTTCTCTATAGGACAATCCTGGGCAGGATGAGCTTTTTTGGGGAGGGGCTATCTGTGTAACAACAAATAAAAATGTTATTTTTAAAAAGTATTTCATCAGTGTTAGTTGTTACTTTCAAAAAGGCTTGTTAGTCCTTACTCATTGCTTAAATAGCAACATATTCATAGTGAATTGCTTATGTGTTATTTTATTATTATTTTATTCATTTATAATACATGCATTACTTTTTATTTACTTACAAAATAGACTTATAAAATGAAAAATGGCGCACCACAAGTTATTCCTCAAAACAATGTTTTTGAATTAATGAGTAAAATATTATTTACTACTCTAAAAAAGTTATGAGGCTACCATTAAGTTCCTTCAGAAAAAAATAAATTTCTGCCACCATTAACCTCTCCCCAAGGAAATGTGTTACTTCCAAGGTCTGAGAACAAAAACTTAAGAATCTGAGTATTGCTATATGAGCCATAACTTGCTGTCTTATGAACAAAACTAGGGCAATGATCCAACAGGGTACATTGATATGAAACACAAATGGAATTAGAACTTTCTTTCTCCCCCACACCTGCTGCAGCCACCTCTGGCACCCCAAATCTGCTCCAGATGGTTTCCCAGTTTTGTAGAGTAGGCTGTTAGGGTGGATAGGGGCTACAGGTTGAAGGGGAGCAAGATGATTATAATGGATGCAGAGAGTTCAAAGGGAAGTACATTTGGTTCTTTCCTAGGGATTTAAATGTACAACTGGTTTGGGATAGTTGTAATATCTTGGGATAGTATTTTTTCAGATGAAGCTAGATTTTAATCAGGGAAAGTCTTCTAGGTTTCCAAGTGTGATTTTGTGATAAAATAGTAAAATGTGAATCTGCTGAAGACAATGATATGCAACAGCTTCACTTTAAGCCCAATTACCGGTTTTATAATACTATGTGAAATGACAAAAATAACAAAAAAGCTTACATGCTACAAATAATTCCCAAATGGTTTGAGAGACTCTGGTGTTGAAATATTGGGTTCTGTCTTTAAAATTATCATCTAAATAGGAAATTCTGATCTAGGGCATAGTATTTATTAAGGACTTCATTTAATAGGACAGCCTCATTGTTATAAAAAAGGGTTTTCATGAAAAAGGATGGTTCATGCTATTTTATTTAGGTTACATTCATTTAGGAAAACGTGGCTTCAACTTATAAGAATGTCAATCAAAATCCTAATATGTGTTTTATTAAAAAATAAATTGATCTGAGAAAACAGAAAAAGGTTGGTATGTGTGTAAAAAGGTTTTTTTTTAAGTCTTGCTGTCACTATTAGAAAAAAAAATGAGATGTTAACAATTGAGCTCCCTCTTGGCACAGCACACTTACCACTTAATGTGTTAAAGCACTGTTTTGGTTCATGGTGGGAAATGTCTTGTGTGATAGGGTAATGCCATGTGGCCTATAGCATAGTCTACAACTTAGCCATAGATTGTACAAAATTTCAGCTGCCAGGAGGGATGAAGAAGCAACACTTCTGAGGCTGGCATTACCATCCTGTGGCAGCCTTTCCCAACATGGTGTCCTTCAGACATATGTCCATAAGTGCCATCGTTTTTAATCAGCATCTTTTGATTGTTGCCCATCAAGAACAACAGCAAGATAATAATAATAGCCATAACCATCACAGTACTAACAAATCATGGGATGCATAAATGTGACAGCTGAGCTGTACTCTTAAAGATATGAGGTCTGTCTATTAAATAATGACACTGATACAGTAACCCATCTTTGTATATACTACAATTCTTTTTTTAAATTATTTTATTTAAAAAGCCATTTACAGCAAAATTAAAAAGTTAAAACTATAATTTACACTTCCTATCAACAGGTTTTGAACTTGCTTTTTGTTTTCTTGAAGAAACTTTCCTTTTTGTAACTTATTACCATATTGTATATACAATATTTTGTTACCACACAATATACAAATGTTTATGGAATCATTATCCTTGTTTTCCTATCTAAAAAATATCATTAGATTTTCCGTAACCTTCTAACAAAAATACATTTCTAAATCTCTTTCTCTTATTTTGTCTATATTCTCATACTCTGGCTTATTATGTCTTAATCTGTTAACCAAGTAATTGCATGTTTGTTCCATTCCAATTCCCAAAATTCTATCAGCTTTTCCCATTTTTTCCTAAACTAAGTTGTTGATTGGTGATTTATCCAACAATTGCTCTGTTCCATCTGAGCTATTTCTAACAGTTTTGTCATCCATTCATCTACGTTTGGCAGTTCTTTTTGTTTCCAGTATCTGGCGCATGTGATTCTCACAGTGGTGTATAACATAATTTTTTTGAATTCTTTTGGGATGTCTTTATCTGTGATATTTAATAGATACATCTCCGGTTTAAATTTGAAATCTACTTTTAATATCTTTCTTATCCAACTGTAAATGTTTATCCAAATTTTCTTGCAATTTTACATGACCACCACATGTGATAAAATGAACCATTCGCTTCATCGTATTTCCAACAATTTGTTTTACTACACTTATAGATTTTTGCCAACTTTAATGGTACCACTGAAATAGCATTTTATAGCAGTTTTCTCTCAATTCCACACACAGTGTGAATTTAATAGTTCTTTTCCATAGCTTCTCCCACTCTTCTAAATGAATATCATGTCCAATATTCATAGACCACTTAATCATATAGTCTTTTATTAATGTTGATTCTAAATCTAATTTTAATAATAAGTTTATATGTCTTGGATATTGTTAAATCTTTCTTTCCCATTATCATTTCATCTAATTCTGTCTGTTGCTGCTCTGTGCCTATCAGATTTTTGTCCATATTGTATCTTTCCAATAATTGTCTGTATTGGAACCAATTCAAATTTTTCTGCTCTTCTTCCAGTTCCTCCCTCATTTTAAACCTCGTTGAACCTTCATGGGATTTCAATAAGTCTTTGTATGTCCACCATTTATCCAAGTTAACCATTTCTGTCCTTCTAAAGGCTTCTTGAGGTGATACCCACATTGGTAACCTGATACATAATTTGTTTTTACTTCTTTCCATGTTTTTAACATTGCTTTCCTTATAAGATGATTTCTGAAATTTTTATCTATTCTCTCTTTCTCATACCATAAGTGTAGACCATACCTCGTCTCCGCACCTTCCAATGTTATTATTCTGTCATTATCCAGCCTAAACCAGTCTAGTAACCATCCTAAATCACAGGCATGGTAGTAAAGTCTCAGGTTGGGTAACCCCAATCCCCCTCTACCTTTTCCCTCCAACAATACCTTCCAGCTTATCCTTGGTTTTTTATTTTGCCATATGAAATTTGACAATTCCTTATCCCATATTTTGAATAATTTACTATTATTTAACATAGGTAAGTTTTTGAAATAAGAGAATCATCTTTGGAAGCACCATCAATATGTACTACAATTCTAATGCTTGTCCCTTTCAATACACTCCCTGTTCACACTCACACGCCAATACAGTTTTGTTTTTCACTGGTTGAAGGCATGGAGCAGATCCGTTTCTGCCAGCTGTGTCAACACATCTGCCATTTTCTTCATAGTGCATCAATTGACTCAAAACGTGTTCCTTTAAGCACCGATTTCACTTTAGGGAAAAGAAAAAAGTTGCAAGGCACCAAATCTGGCAAATATGGAGGAGCTTCAAGTGTAGTGATGCATTTATTGTCTAAAACCTGCTTCACAGAAAGTGCTGTGTGAGCAGGCACATTGGCTTGATGAAGAATGAAACCATTTTTCCACAGTTCTGGCCTTTTTTTTCTGGCTCTTTCTCCCAACTTTGTCAAAACTTCCTTATACTAATGCTGATTCACTGTTCTGTTTTCTGGACCCCCTTCTGCCAAAATTATACTCTTGATGTTAAAAAAAACACCCAATGAGCATATGAATGTGGACTTGCTTTGACATGCTTTTTTTCATTCTTGATGATGATGGTGTTTCCCAGTGCATTGACTGTAATTTTGTCTTAGGATCATACTGGAAGAGCCAGGTTTCATCACAAGTGATGATTTTTTGAAAAAGGTTTGCGTCTGCCACAAGTTGCTGCAGAATGTCATGTTGCTCGATTTTTAAACTTAGCAGTTTTCTGGCACAGAACAGAGAACACAGCTGCTTTCAATGATGGCTGACAATTAACTGAACAGCCGAGAGTGTTGATGTTTGTCATGCAGATTCAGACATGTCCAAGTTCTTCCTGATTTGTCTGAAGGTAGGAACGCAGTCTCGTTATTTAACAGACAGGCCTCATGTTGCACATAGGAGTTCTGTATTGCAATGATTAGAATATTAGACTTCTGATATCCAACTAGAGCAACACACCATCTTTCTACTGACCATGGTAAAACTTGGTTTTAGTTGGAAAGCAAAGACTAACTTAGAGAACCAGCATGATGTACTGGTTTAAGTGTTGGACTAGGATTCTGGTATATCACTGTTTGAATCCCTTACTCAGCACAGAAACCCATTGGGTAACCTTGGGCAAGGCATACTCTCAGTTGAAGAGGAAGGCAATAGCAAACTTTCTCTGAATAAATCTTCCAAGATAACCCTAGGATAGGTTTGCCATAAATTGGAGTCAACTTAAAGGACTTAACAATAAAAGAATATTTTACCTGCTTGGAATTGTGTAGAGAGGATGAGAAATGCCCAAGCTATATTTAACATATTTTACACTGAATATTGTCTTGCTGTTTAAAAAGATTTGACTAAGTCATTCCATGGACATACTTCTGTGGTAATCTTGAGTTTTGCATGTTTGACTGGAACTGCAGATAGTACACACTAAGGTATTGGTTAAAAATTACTCTTATTCTGAAGGTGCTAAAGGTCATGTGTTCCAGAACTTTTTTCATTTTTTTTAAACCCCTAAGTTTCTCTAGAAAATTATCCCAGTATCTCTGAAGATTAATTTTAGAAGCAGCACAGGGAAATATTGCAAATATACAAGAAAACACTTGATGCATGTCTATTCACTTGCTCTTTATGTGGCAAGCTACCTTGAGTGGAATACTTCTGGGCTGGAAACAGATGATAGAACATTAAGTGATGTATTTTTCAAGCTTTTATTGAATGGAAGAGCTTTTATGTGCACCCTTCTATATTAATCTTACAGATAAAATACTTGATTGTCCAATTATTGCATTTGTGCTGGTCTGTCATTAGTTATATTCTTTTATCCAGTGAACAAGTCAGTCATTAAGCAGCAGGTAGCAAAAGGCATCAGTTACATGAAATTAGGACAGTTATTTGCAGGGCTGACATTTTACAAGTGATGTGACATGAAGCAAGGAGAGACGTCCTCAGTCAATACAGTTATGAACTTGTTGATCCAAGCTTCTGAAGTCTGTCTGTGCTCCTAGTATAAAGCAAAATTTAGTTAAGAAATACTAGAAAATATTTCTAAATTAAAGTGTGATCTGATTAATCTTCTTCGTGGTCTCTGTGGATCACACAGCTGGGTTATTCCTGCACTTGCACAGAGCGTTCGGAACCTTCTGGAATTGCTAGGCAGAATGTGCATTGATACATTTTTGGCGGTAACTCCACCCACTCTAACGGTACCTTAAAAGGCGCTGCCTCCTAATTCCCCTCAGTTCCTTTATTTCTGCCGCATTAGCAGCTTGAAGGAACCTTTGTTCGCTAGTTTTCTGTTTCACTTTCGGTTTGATTGGATTTTTGACTTGGCTTGGATTTTTTACTACGATTTTCTGTCACTCCTCTGAATTTGTTATTCTCTCTGTGAATTTGGTGTTGACTTGGACCGGTTTTCTTTACTCTTCACGTTTTTCCCTTTGGATTTGATGACTCCGTGAGTAATATGTCTGCAAGAGGGGCCTTTAAGAGATGTGTCATCTGTCAGGCTAAACTCCCAAGTGTGGATGGCCATTCCCGCTGCCTGATTTGTCTTGGAGAGACCTATAATGTTGACTCTTGCATGCAGTGTAGGGCCTTCACACCTCAGGCACGTAAGCACAGGATGTCCCGTTTGAAGTCCTTCTTATATGAGAGGGCTCTAATTCTGGCCTCTACTTTGACTCTGGCTTCTACTTCAGTGTCCGCACAGCCTAAACACGACCGTTTGCAGTCTCCAAAGGCCAAGACCCAAAAGCGTCATTGGTCCTGTAGCCCTTGCCGATGCTCTTCAGTTGCCTCGGATCTGGAGGCAGTGCGTGGTTCTCACAAGCATGCCTCTTCCTCGGATTCAGCTTGGGTTTGCGCACACTTGATGCTTTCCACATTGGCACGGGACCAGGAACGCTCCACTTTGAAGGCTGTCCCTCGGGATCAAGAGCCTTCTGAAACCACCAGTCGGGTTGGTGCTTCTGGAGAGACTGCACAGTCGTTAAAGAAAAAAAGAAAGAACAAACACTCTTCTCAGCATGTTGACAGCTCTAAGTCAAAGAGCAAGCAGAAGGATGCTTTGAAAAAGTCGAAGCCAACAGCCATTCCACCTGCTGTCTCTACTGATAAGGCTATAAGGCCTGTCGATACCGCTGAGCTGTCACTCGCTGTTGAAGCCAAGGCTGTTCCTACCTGACCATCCCCAGCAACAGCTGCTGAGGGAAACATGCCATGCCGTGTTCCAACTCCTGTGGGTTCAGTGGAGATTGTGGCAGTAGAAGTGCCATCAGGTGTTGACACAGATGTGTCACCCCAACAAAAGGACCAGTCACCAGCCCTGGTCATCTCGAGAGCTCAACTTCTTGAGCGTTCCTCCTCGGACATCGAAATCGAGGTCGTAGAATCCGAGGATGTTACACAAACTTGCCCATTCCTGCCCAGGATCCATGATGATGAGTCTGCTTACTCAGCCTATGAACTTGCACGCTCTGTGTACCGTGCTGATTTCATGTCTCCTACTGGCTCGCATGTCTTGGCCACCCAAGTCTTTGACCTCATGGAGATGTATGCTGGTCAGAGTGCTCGCCGTTCTCCGCAATGCCTCAGATCCGAGGAACCACAAGACATACCTAAAAAAGATGCAGAGAGTCAGGTATCTCCACATCCTGACCGATGTCCTCTACCACCGACTCCACCTACACCACCGTCCTGAACCACCTCTTTGCTACACGGAGATAGCCGTCTTTCACCTACTGCTTCGACATCATCCTTGTTGGGTTCAGGGTATCCATACCAGCCCTACCTGCCATCTCCACAGCCTGACTTGGTGGAGGATGATTCTGTGTCACCAACAGACAATATCCATGCCTTTTCTGAGCAGATGGCCCACATGTCCCATGCCTTGGATCTCAAGGTTGTTGAAAAAGAGTCGGAACCGGTGGGTCCAACCTTCCACCATATTCAATCTAAGGCACCTCCTATTGCCAGCCTCCCGGTATTGCCGTCCCTTCTGAAACTCGCCCAGGGTTCTTGGGAAAACCCTTCCTCGATCCAGCCTACTTCAAAAAAGATTGACAGGCTGTATTGGGTTGGAGGTGACTACATCGAATGGCTTCAATCCCATCCTCGCCTTAATTCGGTGGTGGTTGAAGCTTCCCAAAACAGAAAGCAACACCGTCCGCAATCGATGCCACCTGACCCAGAAGGACGGAAACTCAACATAATTGGAAAGAAGATCTACTCTGCTGCAGGCCTTAGTTTCCGTGTGGCCAATTCCTCTGCATGTATGGGGGCGTACCAGCAGGTACTCTGGGAAAGGATGATGCCTCTCATCCAGGATCTCCCAGATGAGAGACGAAGGATGGCTGAAGCAATCCAGTCAGAGGTGCAGTTACTGGCGGGGCAACAAATGAATTCTGCCCAACATGTTGCGGACTGTGCCGCTAAGATGATAGCTGGATCCATCGCTTTGCATCGTCACGCGTGGCTCCGATCCCTCGGGCCTCACTCCTCAAGTCTCAGCTACCATCAAGGATTTGCCTTTTGATGAGTCAGGCCTTTTCAATGGCTCCACAGACGAAAAACAAGTTTACCCAGAAGATGAGGACCACTGCCAAGAAATATGGTATGGCTGCTTCCTCATCTTCTCTATACCACTCCAGGAGCTGCACCAACTGGCAGGCCATCAGTTTAGGTGGGGGTATACTGGCCAATCATACAGATGCTCCCGATACGTGCTGTCCCCTTCGTCCGCGTCATTGGTGAGGTGTCAACATCACGGTACCAACCCCCTACAAAGCAGAGGTCTAAGGATCAGGCCAGGAGAAAATTTTGAATTTCCACCTCATTCTGTCTCTCTCTTCCCTTTAGACTCCACTGTTCGGAGATCAACTTTCGACTTTCTGAGAAGCCTGATCTTCAATCACATCAGACTGCTGGGTACTTTGAATAATCCAGAATGGCTATTGGATTGAATTCAACTCATTACCCCCGACGGGTCGGGTTCGATCAACACCGCCCTCCCCTCCCCTCCTTGAGGAGGTGCAGATGCTGCTGCAGAAGGGGGCCATCAAACCTTTGGACCCCACGCTTCACCACCTCTGCTTCTTTTTGAGGTACTTTCTGGTTGCGAAGAAGGCGGTGGTCTCCATCCCATTCTCGACCTTTGTGGAGTGAACTGGTATATAGCACCAAAGAAGTT
This sequence comes from Gambelia wislizenii, assembly GCA_030847615.1. Classification (NCBI taxonomy): domain Eukaryota; kingdom Metazoa; phylum Chordata; class Lepidosauria; order Squamata; family Crotaphytidae; genus Gambelia; species Gambelia wislizenii. Next base: position 7,390,260 of record JAUMIR010000012.1, read on the forward strand.
CAGGATGGTAACTCTGGCCTCCATCCTACCGCTTCTACAGCAATACGACTGGTTCGCCTCCATAGACCTTAAAGATGCCTTCTTCCACATTGGCATCCATCTGGCCCACAGGTGGTTCCTGGCATTCCAAATCGGGACCGACGTGTTCCAATTCCGGGTCCTGCCATTTGGACTTCCGACCGCTCCAAGAGTCTTCTTCATTAAGTGTATGGCTGTGGTAGTGGCCTTTCTATGGCAGCGTGGAGTAGTGGTCTTCCCCTACATCGATGACTGGCTGATTGTGGAGAACTCTCTATGTCAGTTCGAACAAGACATCAATCTCACCGTACATGTGTTAGACACCCTGGGACTTGTTGTCAACACGTAGAAGTGACAACTCCAACCATCCCAATCCATACAGTTCGTCAGAGCTCAGTTGGATTCGATCATGGCCGCAGCCTACCTGCCTCAAGACCGATTCGACACTCTTCGGTCCTTGATCCATGTCTGCCGCTGATCCTGGAGACTTTCTGCCCATGCAGTCCAGGTACTCCTCAGTCACATGGCAGCTACTACTTATGTGACCCACCTCACCAGACTCCGGTTCTGTCTGCTCCAACACTGGTTCCTACAAGTGTTCGACCCCCTGCGTGACCCCCCCAACAAACTGCTCACAATGCCACGAGCGATTCAACGGTCGCTATCATGGTGGTTGGTCCCAGAGAATGTTTTGTCGGGTATGCCATTCAACCCTCCTCAACCAGACATCTCTCTTACAATGGACACCTCGATGATCGGATGGGGAGCCCACCTCGACTCCTACGAAATCAAGGGCACTTGGGATGCCAACAAACGGACACGCCGTATCAACGTCCTAGAGCTTCTTGGCGTCCAGAAGGCACTGCGTGCTTTTGAAACCCTGGTAACTGACAAGACTGTCCTGGTGGTAACAGACAACACTTCAGTGATGTACTACCTGAACAAGCAAGGAAGAACGAGATCCCCTCAGCTTCTTCAGCTCATGCTGGACATTTGGGATTGGTGCATATGCAGGAACATTTACCTCCAATCCATCCACCTGCCAGGGGAGGAAAACACTCTTGCAGATGGACTCAACCGTTCCAGTCGCTCCATCCACGAATGGATGCTGCACAGGTCAGTAACTTCAGATCTGTTCCGACGATGGGGAACTCCTCAATTAGATCTCTTGCGTCACCAGAAAACAGCCAGTGCTGCCAGTTCTGTTCGAGATGTCGCACCCAGGGTTTGAGGGGTGACACATTCCTCTTCCAGTGGACAGGACCCATGCTCTACCTCTTCCCTCCATTTCCACTACTGACGAGGATAATCGCAAAACTATATCAGTACGCTGATGACACCCAGATCTCTTTCTCCTTGTCCCGATCGTCGGCCTCGAATTCCGATGGTGTCTCTCCTCTTAATGACTGTCTTAAAGCAGTAATGGGCTGGATGAGGAAAAACAGATTGAGATTAAATGCAGACAAAACGGAGGTGCTCACGGTAGCGGCCCCGAAACCAGGAGTTGGGTTGCAACCTCCAGTCCTGGATGGGGTCACGCTCTCCGTTAAGGACTGTGTTCGCAGTCTGGGGGTGCTCCTTGATTCATCCCTGCAGATGATGAGTCAGGTGAATGCGACAGTCAGGAGCGCTTGTTATCAGCTTCGGTTGATACGCCAGCTGCGCCATTTCCTGGAAGTAAAGGACCTCAAGACTGTGGTGCACGCGCTGGTAACCTCTCATCTAGATTTCTGCAATGCGCTCTACATGGGGCTGCCCTCATGCTTGGTCCGGAAACTTCAGTTGGTACAAAGTATGGCAGCCAGAGTGGTGTCGGGAACATCTCGAAGAGACCATATAACTCCAGTGTTAAGATCTCTCCACTGGCTGCCTATCAGTTTCTGGGCCCAATATAAGGTATTGGTTATTACCTTTAAAGCCCTAAATGGCTTGGGTCCAACTTATCTCCGGAACCGCCTCCTCCCATACAATCCTCCCCGTGCACTCCAGTCCTCTGGGAGGAATTTGCTTCAGCCACAAAAATCTCGGCTGTCTGCAACCTCCCAGAGGGCCTTTTCGATAATCACCCCCAAATTGTGGAATGACCTGCCGAACGAGATCCGTCAGATAACAACGCTGAGTAGCTTTAAAAAAGCACTAAAGACGGATCTCTTCCGGAAGGCCTTTCCTAATTAGATCCTAATTTATCTGTATTGTATTTTAATTTTTGTAAGCCACCCCGATTGTTTTAACAGAGGGGTGGGGTATAAATAAATTTTATTATTATTATTATTATTAAAACTGTGTTGAGACCGAGTGGATGCCATCCTCATCACTCCGTGGTGGCCCCATCAGCCTTGGTTTGCAACCCTCCTAAGTCTAGCCAGGCACCAGTTCATCTGACTTCCGCCCCATCCCGATCTCACCATTCAGAATGAGAAGCTCAGACACCCAGATGTGGAGGCTCTACGACTAATGGCGTGGAGGCTACGAACTTGATTCCATCCTTCGTTCAGTGGGCCAGTGTCCCTATGGCCTCAGATTCATCCTTGATCCCGACGGACCGGCGCTCTCCTCTCCCTCCAGAGATTCAGGCTGTCATCGACACTGCCCAAAGACCTGCCACCCATATTTTATTTATTTATTTATTTATTCCCCGCTCTTCAGCCACAAGGCTATCAGAGTGGCTTACAAATTGTTTTAAGCAATAGCAATTTACACATCTACAATGCATTAAGCAGTTTCCAATGTGCACTACAAGTGGAAGAAGTTTGAAGCCTTCCTAGCTGGTCGAGGGTCGGCTACAGAACCGTACTCCATCCCAGTGGTCTTGGAATTCCTTCTCCACTTGTCTGCCACAGGACTTTCGCTTTCATTGATCCAGTGCTACTTGGCAGCCGTTTCTGTCGAATTCCAGGTTAGAGGTCATCTGTCTCCCTTTACGGATTTGACGGTCAAGAAGTTCTTAAGAGACTACGCCAACCTTCACCCTCCGATACGTGAGCCTACTCCGGCATGGAGCCTCAAACTGGTCCTCTCACAACTGGTTCGATGTCACTTCAAACCCATGGCATCTACTGAGTTGAGACTCCTGACTTGGAAAACTGCTTTCCTTGTTGCTATTACTTCGATGCGTCGAGCTGGAGAACTCTGTGGCTTACGCTCGGACCTGCTGTACACTGCCTTCCACAAACATAAGGGGGTACTGCGTCCTGACATCTCCTTCCTCCTGAAGGTGGTGTTGAGCTTTCATCTGAATCAAACTATCACTCTCCCTGCTCTGATGCAGGATCCCAAGGAAGAATTCGAGCATACCCTCCACTCCATGGATGCCAGGAGGGCACTCACCTTTTACATCCAAAGAACTGCTCCCTTCAGGAAGTCACCTCAACTGTTTGTTTCCTATGCCAAATCGAGACTTGGGGAACCTATCTCCCTGCAACACCTTTCTAAGTGGGTGACATTGACCATTTCCCTCTGCTATGAACTGGCTAAGAAGCCATTGCCATCACGAATTTGAGGACACTCTACGAGGGCTGTCTCCACCTCGACAGCTTTCCTTTCTGGGGTGCCTCTAGAGGACGTTTGCAGAACAGCAACTTGGTCATCACCCTTGACTTTCATCTCCCATTATAGACTTGACACTCGTTCCAGGAACAAGGCTGCCTTTGGGAAGGCTGTGTTGTTATCTTCTATTCAATGAGTGAGTGTTAATGTTTTGCCAAGTCATGGTTATATATATTTTATCAGTTTTTCATGCTTAAGAATGTGCTGTCAATAAATCCAACCATTGTTTGACTCTGCAGCATAGTCCTACTGTCTGTATGTATAGGACATACCCTCCTCCTGGAGTAAAGCTTGCCAGTCTACCCAACTGTGTGATTCACAGAGACCACGAAGAAGATGGACAGGTTGCTTACCTGTAACCATAGATCTTCAAGGGTCTTCTGTGAATTCACACAGACCTGCCCACCCTCCCCTCTATGTCCTACTATATCATATAAAATGCTTAATGTTCCTGATGCTGCTGGTTCCGGCATCATTCAAGGAACTGAGGGGAATTAGGCGGGAGCACCTTTTAAGGGACCATTAGTGTGGGCGGAGTTACCGCCAAAAATGTATCAAAGCACATTCTGCGTAGCAATTCCAGAAGGTTCCAATGCTCTGTGCAGGTGCAGTAACCCAGCTGTGCGAATTCACAGAAGACCACTCAAAGATCTATGGTTATAGGTAAGCAACCTGCCCTTATTTTTAGATGTGATTGATTTTTATAGGGATTATATATTAATAAAAACTTCTGTGTCTCCAGTTAACATGATTGTATGTACTGGTGTACATTCTTGCACTGGGATACATGGAACTATGGAAGGTCCTGGACAAATTGTTCTGGATGCTTTGCCTGCTTTGGAGTATGTTGAAGAGGAAAACCAAGTATGGATATGCATGCTACAAAATGAGAGGGCATGTGCCACCTCAGCTGTAGAAAGGAAGAAACACAGTGAAGGCAGACATGAAATGTTGTAGTTGCTGGTCCTGGAGGATATGTGGGCTGCCTTTGCATCAGAGGTAGATGGTAATGACCGTACAGCTCATATGATTTACAGTGTATGATCCTTCAGATAGCCTAGTTCAAAGCCATTTAGGTCTTTAAAAATACTGATCAGCACTTTGAATTACAATGATGGCTAGTAGAGCTTGTATAGAATTAGCATTTAGGAAGCTGCACTCTGTACCAGCTGGAGCTTCCAAACCATCCCTGGAGGAATTTGCATTTATGTAAGGGGTTCCAGACTTACCAAAGCCCTGTTTGCTGATTAAGAACATGGTGCAGAAGGTGTGAGGGCCACCATCTTGTTCCTGGCATCTGGCATCTTCTTCCAGGAGACCTTGCACTGAGCATTACATTGGTCAGCCAATCAGAGTTAATTGCAGCCAGGGAAGGCCCTTGATGAGGCAAACACAGTGAAAATGTCTTCTCTCCTCTCTGCCCAGGGAGGATATATGCAGGACCAAGGTGTGTTGTCAGCCACTCTTGCAGACGTTGTTTTTACCCCATTCTCTCTTGGTTCCAGCTTTGGCAAGTAGCTGGAAATGGGCTATATTTCTTGGTGGCTCTGCTGCTCTTTTTCCATTTTTTCTGTTACAACTTGGATGGTTGGCATTGGGCTGCATTCATTTTGAGCCTGTGTGCTTCTCCTCTGCTTTGGGGAACCCTCTAAGAGATCTTGGCATGTTGGTAATCAGGGCATACTTAGCTTAGGAACTGTTCCTGCCTCACTCCAAATGGTAAATGCACATTGCTGAACACGCACGCGGATCCCATTTACTGCCATCCTGGGGTTCCTCCAGCAAGCAAGTTGGTTGTATATGTTTATTGGCTGGCTGCAGTGGCTGTAATCAGTAAAGTTATGGCAACTGCAAATATGGCAATGTATTTTGTATTGTGGCGCATAATATTTTGTCACATGCCCACTCCATCACTAATAGCCCAACAAGCCACTTTTGATGTTACTAGGACATGAATGACAATAGTAAAGAGTGGTTTTTCTAGATAAGCTAGTATATACAGTTCATGTTTGTACCACTGTTTAGAATATATGAATCAAATCAAGTTGCTAAAATGTGACATTCAATACAATTTAAATCTTTAACTGATTTTTAAAAATGGTTTACTCTTTACTGTGTGAAAACTGTAACAGACTTACAGACTGCAAAGGGATCTTGTAGCACCTTTGAGTCTAACTGAGAGAAAAAAGTTGGTAGCAAAAGTTTTTTGTAGACTAAAGTCTACTTCATCAGATGCATGGAGTGAAGTGCCTAGGAACAGATTTTTATAGCTATGAATGAGCAGGTGAATAGCAATAGAAATGCAAACCTTGTGTGTATGGTGATGAAGTGACAAGTTTGGTTTTAACGATGGTCTTTGGGGAAAACAAAGGCAGGAGAAAAGATATTGCATAAAACAAAGGTGTGTAGATAACCATATGAATGGTGGAGGTAGTTATTGGAATGTAGTGTTATGCTGGCTTGGAACCAGAAAGGAGATGTGATAAACAGCCAAGAGAGCCCTCATGAGCCTGAGGGGTTAACTAGTGTTATAATATGTGTATGTGCCAGGAAACCATTGTCTCTGTTTGATACACTGTTGATGGACTGAGTTTGTGGATATATTTCCAGTTCTGCTGTTTCTCCTTCCAATATTTCTTTGTCATTTTTTGTTCAAGAACTGCTGTTCTGAGGTCCAAGATGGAATGCCCAGGAAGGTTGAAGTGTTCTGCAACTGCTTTCTGTGTATTCCCATTCCTAATGTCTGATTTATGTCTGTTGATCCTCTGTTAATCCACAGAGACTGGCCTGTTTTTCCAATGTAGAATGCTGAAGGATATTGTTGACAGAGGGTGGAATATATCACATTAGAGGATGAGCAAGTGAAAGTATTTCTAATATTGTGGGTGATGTGATTAGGTTCTATGATGGCATTTTCAAAGTAGATTTGTGGGCAGAGTTGGCATCTGGGTTTGTGGCAAGCTCTAATACCAACCTCTCCATCTGTATTGTATGTCCTCCTATATAGCTAAGTAACTGTTTGAGATTGGGATGCTGTCTTTAAGTAAGTAATAGTGGGCATCTACTAGACAGTGTATACATAACTTTATCTAACAAATGCGCAAGTCCAAAACATCACAGAACACAAACTTTGGGTAGTGGATGGCTTGAGTACAATCTTAAATTGCCTCAGATTGTCCTTTATTTGCATCCATATTCACTATAAAAGAGCGCTAATAGGTTTGTAGATGGCAGTAGAGAGGTTAGAGGATTGTAGCAGTGACCTTACAATGGTATTTTGGATACATTGCTTCAGAGTCCATCTATGGAAGGATAGAACTAATGAGTGTTTAAAGATCTGTGGCACTGGTCAGCATAGTGATAGATATAATGTTTTTGACTCAAGAAATTATTGAAGATGCTGAGACCAGATATTGTCATTTTGTAGGAAAATCCTGCTTTTGTTTTAACCATTTATCATTATTTTTTACATTTTTTTGTGACTATCCAATAGTTTTTGTTTTATTCTTTCATCCAGAGTATAATCAATACACAAATGTTCTCTGGAGAGTGAACAAAAGATGGATGTCTTCCAGAAAGAGATTTAATCAAGCAAGACTCTCTCTCGCTTTCTCTCTGGAATGGCAGCTTTATCATTCCTTAGCATTTCTGACTGACAGGTAGTGTGAGAAAATGATATTACATCTGAATTTCTATAAAACTGGTGTATTGCTTGATCAAAGACTTTATCAGGATTTAAATTGACCATTAGAAAGAGTAGTTAAATAAGTGTACTGTCCTTGCTTAGGAGTCTTACCCCCTCCCTCCAAAAAAAATTAATCCATATCTGCAACCCAGTAAATTTGTAGGACTGGACTAATTGTTTCCAGAAAAATATATTCAAAATTTAATGATGTAGTTTGAGATATAATAAGCCATCTGATTAGTGTCTGATTTAAAGAGTAGAATGAAGCTGTAAAGTCAAGGTCTGAGTGAATATCCACTTGGCCATGTAACATTTTAATTATGTGAAGTAGGGAAGCAGTTGTTTAAATCATATTTTGATATCTCCAAAGAGCATAAATGCATTCGTAGAATAGTTTCCCTGGTGAACCATGAATACACTGGCTGGAATTATGTGGGTTAGTCACAAATAGGTTAGACCCATTCAATCAGTTGTTGAATATTGAGTCAAGATGTAGGTAAATCCAATTTATCCAAAGTCTTTATTGTACTTGGGACAAACAATAGGATTTATACTGTTGACTGCATCAGAAAACAATGAACTACACTTTTTCTATATTGCTAAGTTTTCTTAACAATACTATATAGAAAGTGCATGTTGCTAAAAGGAACATGGTTTCTTGAAATGTTGACCAAAATTAATGAGATACCTTACTTTCTTATTATCTTACTTTCTTTGTATGAAAAATGAGGAGTTGCTCTTCAGTTTAAGAGTGGAAACTGAATTCTGAAAGAATTTTCAAAGTGATACTCCCATAAATGCCCACATTTGACAGGCATTATAGTTCTTTCCTCTTCAGAAATGTAACTTCCACTGCCTCTTGGTTTAAATTTACAATGTTTGTAATGTTCAAATTAACAGGAGGGAAGGAAACATAGGGAAGACTGTGGATTCCACAACCCTTACTCCAGTTTCCCCAGTTTTAGAAAATCTATGACCTCCTGTAGCCTTCTAAAAAGAGAACTAAAAGGAGGGCATTACCAAAAGTACCCTCCCACTTGAGCTCTGTTCATTTTATTTCATGCTAAATAAAAATGTTACATAGGAATATTTCTGTTTTAAATGATCTGGCCTGAAAATGTTGTATAATATCATAATGTAGTGAGTGTCCAAGATCTTTTTATATATGATGTACTATGCTGTACTAAACTGTGGATTATGGGTAATCTCCTGATAAACTGAAATAAAAAGAGTTTTAGTGAGGCTTTAAAAAATGGAACCTTCCAGTGTAATTCTGATTAAGAAGAAGAGCTATAACAGTAAGAACCCCATATCCTCAGGGCATGCATTCCTAGACTTACTGTGGAAACACAAAACTGCAGATAATGGCAGACCCGATTGAAATGAACAACTTCCAACCCAAGCATGGCATAGACTAGAGTCACTTTGGAGGACCTAGAGATTCCTAAAGAGAACACTTTTCTAGCCATTTGTAGGGCCTCCAGCACGACTCTGTGGTTAACTTCTGGCAGAAGCATACCATGGAATTGTGCTAGATGACCTATGAAATGCCTAGAGAGAACATATTTTTTTGGGACGCAGGTTAAGTGAACTGTGGGTACTGCATTTTGAAAGCCTGTTAATAAAAAATATTTCTGTGGATTACTATAAAAAGAAGAATGGAAGCTCATGTAACTTAAGCAAACAAAACAAGGCATAGTAACATGTTGCAGAAGTTTTAAATACAGTAATTCATACTGGCACCCCCCCCCCCACCCACCACGTCCACTTTTCTGGATTACAGGTTTGAATGCCAAACACCATGCATTATGGCATTGAACTAGGACCAAGGTGACATAAATCACAATCCAAGGTTGCACTTCTTCTGTATCCTGCTGCTCTGATCAATGATTTCCCCTCCCTCGATCCCACCACCCTTGTGCATCATAAAAATCTTCGTTGGGTATCTGGGAAACACTCTGGAACATTTCTTTTGGTACAACAAATGGTGGCGGAGGAGTTGGGAAGAAAGATCCATTTCCAGCAGTGAGCTGAACTACCATATTGGATCTTGGCCCAAGACAGTAACTTAGCCTAATGTACCTTACTGAAGTGTTATGAGGATAAAATGGAGATAGTCTATGGTTCCTTGATCTTGTTGGACAAAAGTCAGAATAAAAATGTACAAATAAAAAGTAACGTGCTCTGAACATGTGGAATCATATCATGGATGTCACTCATTTGATGTCTGTTTCTTTTCCACCATGTTCTTGAGGTAGATTTTTTTTTTAAATGCTTGTCTGCTTGATAGGACCCATCCTCAATGAGTCTATATTAAAGTAGTCTTCTAATGGTATTTGTTTGTGGATGCTTTTTTCCTTGGCATCCATTGACCTTTTTGTGGATTTTGTATTTTTTGTTCTGCTGATGACTTATGGATTCACTGAGCAGTCTACTGAAGGGTATTTTTTTTCTTTTAGCCTTTGGCATGAAAATGCATCTGAATAAGGGCTCTTTGATCTTTCAACTAAAAGAAGATTAAAAAGAAAGCTAGTGGGCAATTATTTTCTGATGAAATCAAAAGTTCTTTCTTAAGATTTTAAGTCAGGTGAGATCTCCTTTTCCTTTTTTAAAACTGAAATTTTAGAAAAAGATGTTATCATGTGGATGGCTTTGATTAGTTTGTTGTATATTGTTTTAAGGTCCTATGTGCAAAATTTTATATAATCATGATGAAGTTGTAGTTAATATTAAAATCCCTTTTCACCAGGCAACAATAAAACTATAAATACAAAGTCATAAATGAATGAACCATCATTTTCAAATATCTGTCAACAAAAATGTAAAAAAAAAATGAGGCAAATGTTTCCTCCCATTTTGTGATCCTTTTTGCTGAAAAAAGGGGCATTTGATGATTTTCTGAAAGACAAGAAAAGGATTAGCAATGCTCCCAGCTGGCACCATTTTTTATTTCCCAGCCACTACAGAAAATACTGATCTCTGTCACTGTCAGTCACTAGGGTTTTTTAATTTTTTTGTTGTTGTGACATTTGTTTGTTTTCCTAAATAGCTTTCCAAATAGGGTACTTTTGGAGAGCAAAATGGATGTGACCCATTTTTTTAAAAAAAACTTTTTTTGTGGATTCCATTCTCTAGTCACTAGCCTGGTGCATCTAAAAGAAAAGGTCATTCTGGAAAACAAATTGCCAAAAAAGATTTCAAACAACTAGTCATCTTTCCCCTCCCCACAAAAAAGCAAACAAAACAAAATAAATCACACCCAACACTTAAATATATAAAAGGGCAGGAAGCAGTTTTGCTTTCACATTGCCAGTTTCAAAAATTTAAACCTTAAAAATGGAAAACTGGATAGAAAGATTGCTAGGAAATTGACACAGTTTCTAGTACTCTCCTAGTGAAGAGATTAAATTAATCTCTCTGGCTAATCAGAAATCTGACATCAGTGAAATGGTTTGTATACTGATTTTCAGTTATTGCAGTTGTTGTAGGTCCCTACAATGGTGATGGCGAACCTATGATATGCATGTCATCACTGACATGCATAGCCATGTGTGGTGACACACGGCTAGGCTTCCCCCCCTTCCCCCCACAATCTCACCACCCTCCCTAAAGTGGTGGGCGGGGCTTCAAAGCCTGGATCACCACTTTAGGGAGGGTGGGAGGGGGGAGGAAAGTGGCAGGCGGGGCTAGGAAGCCCCGATCACCACCACAACCTCTGAGGCCTGCCTGCTTCCCTGGAGCTGCCTCGAAAAGGCCGGGTAAGGCAGCGGGTGGGTGGGCGTGAGTCTGCCTGGCCTCTCCCCGGCCTTCCCGAGGAGGGTCTGGGGCTTCAAAGCCCCAGAGCCTCCTCGGAAAGGCAGGGGAAGGCAGAAGGCGGGTGGGCAGGCAGGCGGGCTGGCAGGTGGGAGGGAGTCTGCCCGGCCTCTGACTGGCCTTCCTGAGGAAAGGCCACCTCGGAAAGGCCACGGAAGGCAGCCGGTGGCCTGGCGGGAGGGTGGGCGGGAGTTTGCCCGGCCTCTCACTGGCCTTCCTGAGGGGCTCTGGGGCTTCAAAGCCCCGAAGCCACCTCGAAAAGGCAGGGGAAGGCGGTGGGCGGGCAGGCAGGAGGGAGGGAGGGAGTCTGCCCGGCCTCTCACCAGCCCCTCTTTAAAGCCCCGGAGCCACCTCGGAAAGCCCGGGGAAGGTGGTGGGTGGGCGGGTGGGCGGGCTGGCTGGCAGGAGGGAGGGAGTCTGCCTGGCCTCTCACCGGCCTTCCTGAGGGGCCCCATGGCTTCAAAGCCCCAAAGCCACCTCGGAAAGGCCAGGGAAGGGAGGCAGGCGGGCAGGCAGGCTGGTGGAAGGGAGGGAGGGAGGGAGGGAGTCTGCCTGGCATCTTCCTGGCCTCCCCGAGGGGCTACAGGGCTTCAGTGCCCCGAAGCCACCTTGGAAAGGCCGGGGAAGCTGGCGGGGAGGAGGGAGGGAGTCTGCCCAGCCTCTCACCGGCCTTCCTGAGGGGCTGTGGGGCTTTGCCCCGGAGCCACCTCGGAAAGGCTGGGGAAGGCAGCGGGCAGGCGTGTGGTCTGGTGGGATGGAGGGAGTCTCCCTGGCCTCTCCCCGGCCTTCCCGAGGGGCTCCGGGGCTTCAGCAACAAAAAAGTCACTAATAGGCAGGTTAGTGAAAGAATTCCCCCTCCTCCTCACTTATCTCAGTTCTCGGCCCCCCACACAAGCTAAATATAATCAAGACCAACAAAAGAAACTGACTGATGGATGAACAAGGAAGTCACTAAGCAGGTAAGTTAAATTATTAGTTTTTGGTTTATTAAATACAATTATATACAACAATTATACATTTATGTTATTTAAACAGTAAATATCACGAAACAATGTTTTTTCCTCTAAGTGACACACCACCCGAGTTATGCTTAGTTTTTTGGCGAATTTTGACACACCAAGCTCAAAAGGTTGCCCATCACTGCCCTACAACAACTTTGGGGGTACTTAGTCCTAACTTCTTGGGGGTACTTTGTCCTAACTTCTTGTTCAGTTATATCTAGCTGGTAGTGGTGTGTTCATTTTTATATGAGGAATAGTTTCACAGAGGAAATGAAGTCATTGCCACCTTGAAGGGAGTTGGCTACAAAACAACTCCTGAAGAAGCTGCCCTCGATCCAGGCAGTTTTTGTCCAATCATAAATATCCTTTTTTGGGGCAAGGTGCAAACAGTGAACATGAGCCAGAATTTTATGTCTATATATCTTTTGGTCTTCCTTGAATATGTTCATTTCCACTCTTGACATGAGTGCTGAACACCTACTTTTGAAACATATAATTCTCCTTCTCTCATATGTGGTTCAGCCTCTGTTGTGTTCAAAACTTTTGTGTATGTCCATTGTTCAACAAAATTCTATCAGCTGTCTGACACACATATACCACACACACACAGAGGACAGGAGGAGAGAAACAGAAGTTCATAAATAATGAGGTCAAAAGTCCATGAAATGTAAAGAGGCAGAATATGTTGTAGATAACAACAACATGAAAATAAACATAGTTCATAACAAAATGAAATTAAAATGATCACAGCAAATTACATCTGATGAAATTTCAGAGCTGATAAAGTGTGTCTTAACATATACACTATCCGTTACAATAATTTAAACAAAGAGGCAATTATAAGTTTAAAACTGTAATGTAACTTCATAAGTACTGTCGTTCTGTGAATCCCTTGTTAAAGTCCTGAAACATTTCTAATTTAAGTCTCTCATTCTTTCTGAGTCTTCTCTTTTCTCATTCAGTTGTGAATTAAAGAGCTATGGTAGTTTCCCCAATTATTACAGTAGGACCCCTTTGTCCACTGGGAACTGGTTCTGGGGATCCCGTGGATACTGAAAACCATGGATAATAGTGAACACCATTGAAAATAACTGGACTTCCGGTTTAAAATGCCATTGAGTTGCCTTGGAGGACCTCGAAAATGGCTAGAGAGGACACATTTTCTAGGAAGACTTTATTGTAAGTGTGCTGTTTTGTGTCCTGTGGATAATTGAACCAGTGGATAATGAATCAGTGGATATGGGGGTCCTACTGTATACCTAAAATTTATTGCTTATGCTCAGATCCTAATTTTATTTTCATCTCCCTGTAATTCTGTAATTAATTTTACTGTGCTATTTCTTCTTTTCCCTATAACAATACCACATAATGGTATACCAAAAAAATGTAATGGCTATTTTATTATTGGGTCAGAGGGTATTTTTAAAAATTTATAGTTTTAATTGTTTTTAGATAAGTTAGTTTAGTGATTAGACTAAACATTTTTTTTTAATAAAGCAGCTATCAGTGATTCAATCATGAGAAAAATTACTGAGGTCCAAGTGTCCCATTAATTCATTTAAGCCTAGATTTTTTTAAAAAATAATTGGCTTGGTAAGAAGAATGAGCAAGATTAGTAGCTAATGAGAATATAAGTATAGTAATTTCTGCATGATGTAAAACTGTGATTGTCGGTAGGTAGTAATAGAAATTCAGATTATTTTTCATAGGGCCTTGCTTCTTTGTGTGAGATCATTAACATCTTCTGATATTGTAAATTGAGTTATTTCACACCTATATTTTTATCACTAGGCATTAACCCTCCAGCCAGAGACATTGATAAGTCTTACTAATTAGGGAGTCATTAATGTAGTTAGGGATATGAGCACTCAATTATGACTTGGTCTAGTAATCTAAACAAAAACTTAATTGCATAAATTCATCTTGGACTTTGAATCTTTGTCATGATACTTATGAAATGCAGCAGAAATACCATTTTTTTTGTGAGCAGCAAATCTTTACAATACTAAATTGCAAATGATTTTATTGTTTTACAAAGTGAGGGATTCAGTAGCTTGTAGAAATTAAGTAGTTTTAATGAACAAGATGCTACTTTTTATCTTTGATGTAATTGAGATTATTATTAAAGTATATGTGAGACATATAACAAAAATACTGCTGTAGCAGGAATACTCCTGTACAGATTTCTATCCAGGCTATTCTATTCTCCATCGAGCTGTTCCACTGCCATCCCCAATTTTGTTTTCCCCCTCTCACCAATATATAGGAAACAATCCATAATGATAGTGCATCTTCAGTCAACATTGGACTGTTCCTTCCTTTCTTTTCTCTTTTACCCCATTAGGGTTTTTATAAATACCTTTTCAGCTTCTGCAAACTAGGAGATTCCCATGAGCAAGCTTTCATAATCATTCTGTTTGTCAATAGCGCCCTTTGGTATCTATTTCTGTTGGTGTTACCATTTCAATTTACTAAAGAGACACTAATGATTTTAATGTATGAATATTCATAATTTGCTACTCTTGCAACACCCATCCCAAACTCTGTATCTAATAACCACACAAGTCTTCTTCATATCTTCTAAGAGAATATTAGCTCAGTTACCTCAAGCACTTCAAACATCAGAAGCCCTTCCCACTAGAACCAAGTGCCAGAGCATGTAGCAAAAACTATAGAAATGAAACTGAAAATACTGAACAGCAAGAAGAACCTACACAGCTCCAAAAGCACCAGACAACATCAGTCCGGTTGTCTTCCACTTCCATGTAAGGATCCCCATTTGCTGCTGCTGGTTGTTCACTTTTGATTATTATCTCTAAGAGAGTAGTTCAATAGGAGCAGTGAAAAGGAGGAGGATGAATGCTGCTGCTAAGTGTTTCTAGTAAACATTTGCCTAGCTCTGTGATCATTTCTCAGAGTTACCACCCCCAAAGAGTACGGTAGGTGGCACTATACAATTCCATCACTGATTGGGTTTTATCCTGGATATTATCATCTAGTTCTGTGTTGAGAGGCATCTAGAAACTTAGTCATGATGTATGCTTCTGAGGTGACTTGTGGCAATTTTATACTGTTTCTGTCTTTAAAGAGCATTACAATCGGATGTATCTTCAAGGATATGATGTACTGTGCAGTTTAAAAATTAAATTTAGGTTATTGGTCAGTTTTTTACTTTCTATGCCCATTTTGTCTTACTTTTGACTAAGTGATTATCATAAATTATATTTTTGTTTCATTTTTGATCAACCAAATATGAACTGACTAGCCTGGGTGTGATACATATGGTAATGACAAGTTTCTTCTTCATGGCCTCTGTGACTCACACAAATGGGTCATAGAATCATAGAATCATAGAATTGCAGAGTTGGAAGAGACCACGAGGGCCATCCAGTCCAACCCCCCTGCCACGCAGGAAATCACAATCAAAGCATCCCCGACAGATGGCCATCCAGCCTCTGTTTAAAGACCTCCAAGGAAGGAGACCCCACCACGCTCCGAGGGAGTGTGTTCCACTGCCGAACAGTTCTGACTGTCAAAAAGTTCCTCCTCATGTTGAGGTGGAATCTCTGTTCCTGGAGCTTGCACCCATTGCTCCGTGTTCCAGTCTCTGGAGCAGCAGAAAACAAGCCTGCTCCATCCTCAGTGTGACATCCCTTCAAATACTTAAACAGGGCTATCATGTCGCCTCTAAACCGTCTTTTTCCCAGGCTAAACATACCCAGCTCCCTAAGTCTCTCCTCATAAGGCATTGTTTCCAGACCTTTCACCATTTTAGTTGCCCTTCTCTGGACACGCTCCAATTTGTCAATATCCTTTCTGAATTGTGGTGCCCAGAACTGGACACAGTATTCTAAGTGAGGTCTGACCAAGGCAGAATAGAGTGGCACTATTACTTCCCTTGATCTAGACACTATACTTCTATTGATACAGCCCAAAATTGCATTGGCCTTTTTAGCTGCCGCATCACACTGTTGGCTCATGTTCAACTTGTGGTCTACTAGGACTCCTAGATCCCTTTCGCACGTAGTCTCATTCAGCCAGGTCTCTCCCATCCTATATTTATGCATTTCATTTTTCTGCCCTAAATGCAGTACTTTACATTTCTCCGTATTGAATTTCATTTTGTTAGCTTTGGCCCAGCTCTCCAGTCTATCCAGGTCATTCTGAATTTTGATCCTGTCCTCTAGGGTATTAGCTACTCCTCCCAATTTGGTGTCATCTGCAAATTTGATAAGTATGCCCCTAATTCCCTCATCTAAGTCATTGATAAAGATGTTGAATAGCACTGGGCCCAGGACAGAACCCTGTGGCACCCCACTGGTCACATCTTTCCAAGACGAAGAGGAGCCACTGCTGAGCACCCTTTGGGTTCGGCCGGTCAACCAATTACAAATCCATTGAACAGTTAACTTGTCTAGCCCACATTCTACAAGCTTGTTTGCAAGAATGTCATGGGGAACCTTGTCAAAGGCCTTACTGAAATCAAGGTATGCAATGTCCACAGCATTCCCTTCATCTACCAAGCTGGTAACTTTATCAAAAAAAGAGATCAGATTAGTCTGGCATGACTTGTTTCTCTGAAACCCATGCTGACTTTTTGTGATTATGGCATTGCCTTCTAAATGTTCACAGACTCTCTGTTTAATGATCTGTTCTAGAATCTTCCCTGGTATTGATGTCAGACTAACTGGACGATAGTTGTTGGGATCCTCTTTTTTCCCCTTTTTGAAGATGGGAACAACGTTTGCCCTCCTCCAGTCTGCTGGGACTTCTCCTGTTCTCCAGGAGTTCTCAAAGATTATTGCCAATGGCTCTGAGATTATATTTGCCAGCTCTTTTAATACTCTTGGATGTAGTTCATCTGGTCCTGGAGATTTAAATTCATTTAGATTAAGAAGGTGTTCCTGTACTACCTCTTTACTTATTTTGAGCGGGATTTCCCCTATCGTGTCCTCTGTTCCATTCTCCTCAGGTTGGTCCTCCTTTTCCTTTTCTGAAAACACTGAGGCAAAGAAGGTGTTGAGTAATTCTGCCTTTTCTCGGTCCCCTGTTAGCATTTTGCCATCTTCTCCACGTAGCGGCCCTATCATTTCCTTCTTCCTCCTTTTGCTGCGGACATACCCAAAAAAACACTTTTTATTGTTCTTAACCTCCCTAGCAAGCCTGAGCTCATTCTGCGCTTTAGCTTTTCTGACTTTACTCCTACACGTGTTCGCTATCTGTTTGAATTCTTCTTTGGTGATTTCCCCCCTTTTCCATTTCCTAGACATGTTCCGTTTAAAACTTAGCTCCATTGAAAGTTCTTTAGTCATCTATGTCTTGCAGTGCACCTCTCAGAACTTCCTTAAACTATGGGTTTTGGCAATAGCCCATCCAACCCTCCCCCGTATGCATGATGAGTGCACTCCCTGCCTAAACCCTCAGTTTCTTTTTGACTGACACAGCAGCAAGCAGCAGCAGTGTTAGGGACTGCCCTGGAGCATTTATTATGTAATTGGTTTGGCTTTGATATGGTAAGGATTGGATTCTTTCTCTGCATTTTGGCTTCGGTTTTCGATTGTATTGTCTCTTTGTAATGGCTTGGCTTGGACTTACCTTGACTCCTCTGGTTTTTGCTTCAGCTTCAGTGTTGGTTTGGCTGTGGCTGGCTGCATAAGCCCTCAGGCTTATAACCTCCTCAGCATCCTTTAAAATGTGTACCACTTGTGGAGGGAAAATCCTTTCATAAAGGATGGGCATTCTAAGTGCCTTCTTTGCCTTGGTGAGGGGCAAAATGTAGGGTCTTGCTCTCGCTGGCAGGCCTTTACCCCTCAAGACCACCAGAATTGTGCTTCCCTCCTAAAAGCTCTCCTCTGGGAGAACACATGTAAGGTGGCTGATCAGGCTGCAGAGAACAGGCCTCTGCATACAGCCTCAGTTGGTCTCTCTTCTTCTTCCTCATAACCTGTCTTGCCCTGCATGGCTGATGAGGGCATGGATTCAGGGGATGAGGACATAGAGGAACACAGAACTGTTGCTGAGTTGGACGAAGAGCCTGGCTCAAGTTTATCAGCACCTGTGCCAGCAGGGAGCTCTGCCAACTTGGTCAACAAAGAGGAGGAGGAAGAGCCTAGCACAAGTGTATAGACACCTGTGCCAGCAGGGAGTCCTGCCAACTTGGATAACAAAGAGGAAGAAGAGCCAAACTTACCCATTTCATTTTTTAGCCAGCACAGATCGGAAAATAAAGCCCAGAGGCATTATCTGAAATGCCAAGTAATCAAAAGGGCACCTGGGGCAGCAGTGACTTGCATATATACTGTATGCCTCAGGGAGCTTTGCAGAGTTCGTCAGGCTAACTGATTATCCTGGTGAAAACTCTGGTGTTTGTTGACTGTGACTCTTCATCCTTGTTGCCTTGAATCCTGTGTGACCTTGGACCTGCACTTGACCACTCTGCCTGCTATAAACCTTGAGCATTGGACTGTGATCTGGACAACTCTCTGTGTTTCTCCTTGCTGTCTTTCTGAGACGGTACATTGCTTACTGCTTTGTATCTTATTTGGACTTTTCCTTAATTGCTTTGTTGTTGATAGCAGTTGGCAGCTTTCCTGGACATTGGACTTATCTGTGCCAACTATTTAATTGGCTTGTTTATGGTCAGCTTTTGGCAGCTTTCCTGGACATGACCACACAGCTCCTTGTGCCATGTTCGTCCTGGTGATGTCTTGTTCTTTTGTGAGAGTGTCCCTGAAATGGCTCTTGCTTGAGACAACTTTGGGCTTTACCAGATGGGAATCTATGAAGCAATCTGTTTCAGAACTAGCAACTTAGTCTCAAGTGCCTTCCACCCAGGGTAGATCTGTTCAAATGGTTGTTGAGCTTTCTACTGAGCCCCAGCAGCCTCCACACAAGAGGAATAAGAAGAAAAGGGCTAGAGATCCTGATTCCTCTTGTTAGTGTGCCCAGGTTCCACCACCATGCCTCCAGGAACCATCTTCTCCACTTCCAGCTCAGAAGGAGGCATTGGCTTGAGTGTAGGAAAGAGAACTAACTCTCTAGCCTGATTTTGGTGGAATGCCGACCTTTCTCTGACCATTGGGAGTGTATTACCAGTGCAGCTCCTCCAGAGAAGCCTCCTCAACATATTTTGGTTGGCACAGTTTTGGAGGATTATATGCTTATTCCTCCCCTCAAGCTCCTGCACCTTATACTCTACTGGAATGTGCCCAATGTATTGTACCCTCTCAGGATCAACTGCTTTCTCTGGTATTGTCACCACCAAGGCAAGTTTCTCCACACCAGCATTGTTGATCAAGTAGGTCATAGTTGGGTTTGGCTACTTCATGTTCTTGGTCTTGTAGTCTTTGGCACCACTGATCCTGATATGCTGCTTGGTATCATCATGATGCCTACTAATACTGGGAATGGGGAGTCTCGAATGTTCACTCTCACTTAAAAATTGTAGTCTCCATTTCATGAGCTGACACTGTCTCCAGACTATTAGTATTATACTATAGAGACTACCATCACCATCAGCATTGTGGTGAATTCAGACATCTACATCATTCATCTTGTTGACACTGTGGGTTGGTTCCAGTTTCAGTACTAATGGCCGCAGTACCCAGCCATCCAAAATCTCAATTTCCGGCTTTTCCACAATCCTGTACTTCCAGTTGGACACAATTGTAGTGTAAGCCTGCTCAACAGTTACTTCTTTGGGTTTGTTCTCCTTCAGCTGCTCCTCGATCTTAAGTGTTGCAGGTCCCATCAGTGGTCCCAGCATAGTCTCATCCTTTGTTGAGTTCTCCAGCTCATCTGGCTTGTGCCATCTCTCCAATGCATTCCTCTGGTTTGGACAGTGACTCATCCTCATCCTCAGAGTCTTCCATCAAATCTGTCAGAGAGTCTCCCTGTTGTCTGATTGGGGAGTGTGACCCAGCTTTCCTTATGGGTGATGTCAAGTCTTTTTCTAACCAGACGTTTTGCGTAGCAGGGGCCTTGGATCAGCAAGTGAAACTGTCTGAGCCTTTAGTCAATAATCCAACAGGTTCAGAGTCAAGTGCTCTCTCTGGCTTCTTGTCCTCTGCTCCCCTACCTTCTTCAGGTAGTCAGGCAGTGGTGGGTAACCCCCCTCGTCCATCACTTTAACCTGAAAGAAGATAGAAGGTCTATACAAAGTTGTGGAAACAGGCTCTGGTTGGCTTTTTCAACATCCAAAGCCAAACTCCATAATAATGGATGTAACCCAATTGAGATGGGCCTCAGAAACTTCACTCCACTCCTGCTGACAGGGAAGGCAAGAAACTTGATACTTCTGCTTTGTTGTTTTGGATTTCTAATTATGGGGCCTGCATGGGAGCTTACCAGCAGCTCCTCTGGGGAAAAAATGTCACCTTTCCTTGACAAGCTCTCTGAGGAGGATTGTAGAGTCACCAGATGCTCCAGGCAGAGGTGCACAGGTTGGCGGCACAGCTGATAACTGCAGCTCACCATGCAGCTGATTGCAGCACGAAGTCCCTGATGGGAGCTATTGCATTTCAGCGCCATGCTTGGCTCTGGTCCTCCTGGTTTTCTCATCAAGCTAGAGTGACAATTGAAGGTCCCTCCTTTGACATGGGGGAATTATTCAATGCTGAAATGGGTGTTATGGCTCAGCACATGCACAAGATGCACTCCATACCTAAAAAGTTTGGTCTTCATTCTTAAAGCACAATCATCCCATTTGAGTTTCTCCAGGTTTACTCCAGCTGCTATTCATCAATCCAGTCCAGGGGATAGTTGCCAGAAGAAGCAAATTCCTCTTCTGGCTTCCTCTTCAAGGAAGATTCTTCAGCTGTCCAGTATAGGGTGTTACAATACATATGTTACAATATGTTATGAATGTTGATGTATGGGCCTTGAAGGCTGAAGAGAAACAGGCAACCTAAAATGAAGATTCTCGCAATGCATGATACGTGACCCTTGAAGCAAGGAGGCAAAGAAAGCAAGAACTCTGTCTGACCTTTCTTTATTGCTAAAAGTGGATATGACAAGCAGAATTGACCAGATCAATATCAGTTCCGTCTCTGGTGGAAATGGCAGGAAAGGCAGACCTGATTAACATCAAAGGAATACCTGATTACAGCCTGCAAGGAATGTGATGGGAAACTTCTGAACGGATGACAGCCCAGGTGTAATGCATTTGAACAGACTATAATAACAAGGACTTTCCACTACTATGCATGTAGGGAACAGCGCTATAACCTACATCCATCAGCTCTATGGATTTGATCACCTCTATAGGAGCCTGTTGTGTGAGTATGGTTTTTTTTTTGAATGTGTGTGTGAGTGAAAAACTCTTGGTACCAAAAGTTGCTGTGTATTTGCATAATAAATGTTACATGAAATAAGTGTTTAAAACCAGATCTGGTGTCCAAGTACTGTCTTTCCTATAGTCCTAGTGATTGGACCCTGTTCTCTCTCTCTGGATCAAAAAAGAACCTTGTCACAAAATACAAAGAAATTTATAACATAGGGCACAACAATTTTTCTAAAATTGGCACCCAGGAGCACAACAAATGATGCCTTCGACTTTCACCAGGATGACTACCTTGTTGGCAACTCCACTCCTACCACAATTCCTACCTTCTACAACAGTCTACTGAGATACCATCATGCCTGGGCATCTATCACCTTGACATCATCAGGAGGGGATATGCAATAGAATTCTGGAAAACACCCCTTATAGGGTTCTTTCAAATTGCTCCTCCCTCACCCACACTGAAAGAGGAAAAGTCCCTGTTGTTCAAAGGAACCATCAAACCTTTCCTATCTCATCTGCATTGGGGGTTCTTGTCCCACTACATCATCATGTCCAAGAAGCATGGAGGTGTCAACCTCTACATGCAGGACAGCCATTTCATAATGGTCTCTCTCATTTCCATCCTCCCCCTGATGCAGAAGGGCAACTGGTTTGCTATCCTAAAGGCCTTGTATTTTCACATCACAACCATACCATTCCACAGATAGTTCCTTTGCTTTGCAATGGATAAACAGGATTATTGGTTTCACTTCCTCCCCTTTGGTCTTTGCACTGCCCCACATGTATTCAGCAAGTGAGTGGCAGTCATGGCTGCTTGGCTTCATCAACAAGGTGTCATTCTTTTTCCATACATAAACAATTGGCTTCTGGTGATTCACATCTGCATGTGTCTCATCATGAATAGTCACCTTATACTTCAGCTTTTGGACTCTTTGGGTCATATTGTAAATCACGAGAAGTCCCACCTAGAACTATCTCAACAGGTTTGGTTTATAGTGGCCTTACTACACTCCTGTGCTCAGGACGTCTTTCTTCCAGATAACAGCAATCTCATCCTCGAAGAGGCCATCCTTCAGTGTCTTCGAAATCGAAGAGTCGTTTCAGAGATGTTCAGGTCCTCTTAGGGCTTATGGCCTAATGACTTCAGTGGCACCCTTTGAGAGATTCAGGATGAGACCTCTGCAGGTCTGTTTGGTAACCACTATAATACACATGCACAGTGCCTTAGATTTTAGGTTTTGTTTCTCTGTAATATAAAAAGATATGTGTGCCTTGTTTCAGGGCTCCACTCCACGTTGATCGTGAGTAAAATATAACGGTCAAATGCAAAATATGACGGTCAAATGTCCCAGTGGTACCGCAACAGTACCGCTGGGAAGGGGCGTCATGCGAAACGGACGCCCTCTAGCGCTGCAGCCTCGCAACCTGGTGAGGCTGCTAGCGTTATTTTTTGTTTGTCCGAAAAAGTCCTAAAAAGGCCAATCCGAGATAAACAAGTCCGGTTGCAAAAAGCACAGCAGGAGGTCTCCTTGGGTGATGTTTTTGGGTTGTGATTCTTTCTGCGTTGTCGTTTCTCTTCAAGACTTGTTTGGCGTGAGTTCTCAAATACGGCTGCAGCATTGTGGATAGTGCGTCTCCATGCCTCCCAATGTGAGGCCAGGGTGGACCACTGTTGGTGATCAATTTGGCCGAGCCTGAGATGTTGTTTCAGGGAGTCTTTGTATCGCTTATCAATAAGGTTTTAATCACTCAACTGACTGTATGTGGAGTAATAGATAAGATACAGGAAGATAAATGAAAATATTTCATTTCTGTTATAGAAGAAGCTTGAAAAATTGGAAATACTTTACACATCTATAATCCTGTTATTGAGGGTAGCTTTTCCTAATACTTTCAGTGTCTTTACTAATTCAGCCTTATTCATCTGTTATTTTCACTCTTAACATCAAACTTGTTTCTACTTTATTTTAAAATTAAAGGGGAACTGTCATCATCATCATCTTTTATTTCTATAGTACCATGAATGTATATGGCACTTTACAAGAAAAAGAATAACAAAATAGTTCCTTGCCCTCAAGCTTACAATCTAAGTTTATATTCTATAATATTCTAATATTTTATAGGATTCCAGAAGAATATGATTTCGACATTCAAAAATGCAGGCTTGCATCCAAGGATTATGCAAGCAAAGAAACTTCTAACACATTTCTGCTTGTGTGGGCAGGGCTTCTGAGAATTTTGTGATTCCATCCAGTTGAAGCCCCCTAACATTGTTAGCAGGTATGATTCTTCAGGGGGAACAAAAAGGTTGCAGTGGAAGAGGTCCATTGTGGTAGCATGACTTTGCTTGCAGTTCTTTGAATCTAAGCACGAATCTTATTTTTTCATATATATTTTTAAAAAGACATACATTGTCACCTATAGTGGGGTTGACACTCCTAAACAGCATTCCATTATTCTTCAGATTTCCAAGTTTCAGCATTCTTGTTCACTTTATATACCATCTTTCCCCCCAGAACTGAAAAATAAAGCAGTTTACTAGTAAACTTAGATATAAAGGAGGAGCACACACTAAACTATGTCTGAAATGGTGAAACGGTAAGAGGTGAGAGGTGCTGATTCATGAATCCAGAAGCAAAAAAGCCAACTATTTGTTCGCAGTGTTGCAACATTCAATTCAACCTCATGGGTACAATGTATTTTAAAGCTGATTGAAAGTATGTGTTAGGAACCCAAATGGAAAATTAAAGCCTTATTTTCAGCCTTTGGTGTGTCTAGGTGAGGTTCCACACTTTACTGTATCTCAGATTTATTTATTTATTTAAATTTGTAGCATCCCTTAAATTATATATTTCCAAAAACATCCCATCTCTAGATGGAGTTACTATAATTACTATAATCTCTAGATGGATGAACTCTAGATGGAGTTACTATAATTTTAATAAAGCCAAGTGGAATGTCACATGTAAAATTCCATTGGTGTAAGTAGAAACCACTGCAGTTGGGGTATGCAATAATTCTGTTGATGGGTGTGCTACAATTCAGGGGTTCTTCTGGCTCCTGAGAACCCCTAAGCTGCCTTTTTAAAAAATTCTAGCTGCCACCACCCTTTGATCTATATGAACCCTTTCAACACAGTCCAAAGGGAGGGAGACTGTGTGGGTTTCATGACCAGCCAGGCTGAAAACTCTGAGGTCTCAGAAGATGAGGTCGAGCCAGCTACAGCAGAGCTGGCTGAGTCTGAATCTAGCCCTGCTACAGAAGAGCCCATGTCTCAGCAGCCTAGCCTCTCCCAGCACAGGGTCCAAGCCTGGGAGACATAGTTGAGCAACAGCAAGGGGAGGAGCAGGTACCTACCTTTAGCCAGAGAAGAGCAGAAAGGGAGGGGCTTTGATGCTCTCGCAGGCTAAAAGAAAAATGCTCATTAATCACCAAGCAGCTGTGATTGGGAGCTGGGCCAACTTAAGCAGCTGAGAGACACTGAATTCCTTGTCAAAGGCTATCTGCGTTCCCTGGTGAAAGCATTGGCCTCTGACTCTCTTGGCTATTGGAACCTTGCTTCTTGAACTTTGGATTATCCTGGAACCCTTGACCTCCGACTGTATTCGTTGACCCATCTGCCGAAATCCTCGACCTTGGACTGCTTGCATTGATCTTCACTTCATGGACTTCTGACTCACTGGCTTGCTACTGACTATGCTTTAGATACTGTGCCTCAGAATTTGTTGTTATTATTGCAGCCTTGCTTGTTATCAGCTGCTCACTTTGGCAGCTTTCCCAGATAGTGGGCTTGATAGTTGTGTCCCTAACTCTGCAGGGATGCCACCCCTCCTTTCTGAGCCTAGAGGGAGGAAATGACTGTGCAAACAGGCGTGTGAAGCATTGGCTGATAGAAAGATAGAAAAAACTTTATTCTAAGAAAAATTGCTACCAGAGGATATCTCTCTCATGGGAAGCTCCCCCTTCCCAGGTACACCTGAGTTACAAGTTACAGAAGAGTTTAGTCATTTCCAGACAAGTTGGAAAAATAAATATAATTCCTTAACACAATATAACTGGTTCATTTCCTGATCTACTTACTGACATGAAGTTCAGTCTGTTGTGTTCAGGGCCAGCTGTGAGTCACATGTCTGAGCTCTGTGCTTCAGACCAGTCTCAAACAGCCTCCCCCTAGCCAACGTGAGGTCCTTGCCCAGGATGCTTTTTTTTTTTGTTTCTCTCACCTGAGATGAGGTTCCCCCCATCTCAAGACTCCTTTGTTCTGCCTGCCTCGTGGCCCTGAGGCAATATTTATCAGTTCATCTATTGGAAATGTGTATAAAATACACTGTTTAAAATATCAGGGTATGTTGTCCCTGTTTAAACATCCACACTGTACTTCACATGTTAGTGGAGAATACAGCCAACTTAGCAGAGTTTAATGTTAACGCAGCAGCATCTAGCGTCATAATGTTAGCATACATGTAAAAACATAGCTTAGTAAGTAACCAAACACCCTTTGTCTTTTCCCAAGTTGTTTAACTAGTAAAATAACCACTCAAGACTCAAAAGTTAGTTTAAAAAGTACAAAAGCTTCATTACTCACAGTTTAGAGAGCTCATTCTTGGCAAGAACAAAAACTCCATCAAAACAAACTAAAACTAGTTCAAAATACTTAAAAACTACATTGTTACAAAAATATATTCAGGACATCCCTTTCGGGGTCGTCTCAGTTCAAAGGCCCATGCGGTTTGTTTAGGATCATGGCTTCTGGAACAAAGAAGAATACTCAGACACACCCCTTCATCCCAGATTCCCCAATAGCAAAACTTCAGGAAGTTACATCAGCTCATCTCATATGGCTTCTCAGTTAACCCTTCAATAGCAGAACCATTTCCACTTATTGGACTGCAAACTATATTTTCCAACATCATCTTGGAAGTTTCTGGAAGATTGCCACTCTGTAAGTCTTGATTGGTCATTTGGCCCTGTTGACCTGTGACATCTGTGATGATGCTGACCCCAATAAAGTGTAACCTTACTCCAGACCCAAGTAAATCCTTCATTACCTGATTGCTGTGCTAGAACATAATGGGGCTGTCTCTCCCATTATCACAATGGGTAAGAACATCATAAATGTCTGTGCAATTTATCTGGTGAGACAAAAATGCATTTGAAACATTTGCAATGAAATCATTAGGATTCAGATTTGAGAATTTGCACTAGAACAATAAAACTGGAAAATACCAATGAGACCTTAAACTTAGATTTTCCTTGGGTTTTTTTTTCCCGGGCTGTGAGGCCGTGTTCTGGAATAGTTTCTTTCTGATGTTCTGCCTGCATCTGTGGCTGGCATCCTCACAGCCTGGAAAAACCCCAAGGAAAATCTATGGATGCCAGCCGTGAAAGCCTTCGACTTCACAGACCTTAACTGTTGCTGTGGATCACCACTTTTAATGAGAGTGCTCCTGTTCATAGTGCCAACTAGGCAGAAATGACTTGATTCAGAATACTGTTGCCTGGAAAAGTACATGTCTGTCTTCATTGCATGCACATAAGCCGAAACAACATAAAAGAAAGGAATGTGCAGTTTATTAAAGCAAGTACATAAAACAGTTGGGTTGTTAGCTAGAAACTGCCCTATGCTCCAATCAGCAAGTGACCCAGGAACCAGATGGTTGGAGTGTAAGAGTTGTTGAGGTGTTAATTCAGTCCAGGTCAGTCATAGGGTATCCAGCAAAATGAAGGGAGAAGCAATAGGATGGTCACCAGCCAGTCCAGAAATCATTCATCAAGTCAGTACTCTATATATACAAAACCAGCAAGAAATAAAACATAGTTGTAAATTGTAGCCAGTCCAAGGTCAGGAAAACACAAAGTCAAGAAGAAGGAGGGTAAAAACAACAAAGCTGCCAGGGAGTGGCTGAAAGATTTATGGGCAGCTGTTTCAAGACACCAGGTGCCTAATCAGGTCAGCGTCTCTTACTTAACAACTGCTGGGAATGACACAATCTCTCTTCACCATCATTTCTTGAGCGATGAAGAGACAATGGATCTTCAGTGTCTCGTCTGCAACCTCCTGCAGGGGAACAGGACTCCTCTCTGCCTCAACCTTCAGACTCATAGAGACCACAAGCTTCAGGAGCTGTGATTCCTGGCAATCTGCCTCCTCCTCTTTATCTGAATCTTCTGACTCCAGAGGGTGTGGTATGACAGAAACAATTTATCATGCTTATTTTGTTTATTGATGATATTTATTCAAAGAGACATCTGGAATTACTAATTAAACTGCTTATAAGTAGTGGGTAATAATGATTGATTATCACCTTGATAATGAACAGCATGGTTCTTTAGAAACTTTTTTTAATAAATGTGGAGTACATTGTAAGGAGTGCATTTAAAGGTATAATTGAGTTGGGGGTTTTTTAGGTTTAATTCACACATTCACCATTAGTTTCTGAAAAGCATTATCAGTGATCTGTTCCTCCAAAGAGAGGAAATTGTTTGGTGCATCCTACTTTGGTAATATAACTGTATAACAGGTAATAGCTCTGCAATTTTCCCACTCTCACAAATAAACTTTCAGTTGGCATAAAATACTTTAAGTACTACACTTTCAAATAGCAGTTTGTCCAGCAGCTTGTAGGGAGCCAAAGTATCTCTGCTCATTTCAGAATTGCTGCACTGGTTATCAATACATTTTGAGATTCACTTTGAAGTGCTGACTGTTAAAGCCATTTGGGGTTTTAGTACCTATAAAACTCTAAATGATTTGGGTGCAAGACTTTAAAAATACTACCTCTAAGTAAATTGCAACAAAGACTTGGTTTTATAATCCGGGATAACTAAAATAAACAACTACTACTTGTTTAAACAACAAACCTTGAGATTGCTCTTGACTGTAATTAGCAAAATCAGTTATCTGCTTTTGTAATTTAAAAAAAAAACATATTTTGCTTTTGAATACAAAAGTATTTCATGTGAGTTACTTGTTTCTTTCATTACCATTCAAGACTCATTGAACTTTTAGTGGTCTTTAGTAAAGAGAAGCACCTTAAACATTCTCATAATTTATGATCAAGCTATACATAAACCCTCCATGAGCAAATACAGTAGTAGTTTTTGGATAATGAAATGTTCAGCCTAGCAATATCACAATAATGGGATAAAGAAATTCTTCTGGAGGCCAGTTTAGGGGAGTGATATTCAACAATATAGAAGTCTTAAGCCAGGTTATTGAGAAATAAACTAAAAGGTAAAGATAGTGTATAAAAAGATTATGAGGAAAGGGGAGGAGGGGAAGGGGGAAATTGTTTTCCAAAACAAAGAATGAGTGAGAAATTCTGAAAGTATTTGAACGTGTATATACTGTACAAGAGCACTGTAAAGAATGTCGACAGCCTCCAGTTTCAATAAGTTGTCATTGGAATCCGTTTCTCATAACAAACAGGCAGTATTGGTGTTAATGGTTGTATTTGACTTGGTTAGTAAATACACAGTTTTATTTATTTATATTTTAATTTATACCTGTCCTTTTCTCCCAGAATGGAACCCAAGGTGGTGTACACCATTTTAAAATGCACAATACAATTTTAAAAAACTCTTAACACAAAAGTTAAAATGTTATTAAACTAAATGTCTATTAACACAAGTTAAAAACAGCATTAAAAGAAGCTTATATCATAATCAAAATACTATACCCCCATTAAAAGCCTTATCTGCCACAACACACTAAAAATCATAAGCTTCCTCAAATAAAAAAGTTATTTTATAAAGTTTATAAATTTATAAAGATGAGCTCTACATTTTAGATATGGAAAAGGCTTCTGCTACAACTAATAGATGAAGGAGAAACCATTTTGCCCCAGTATTTATCTTACGGTTCTCCTCAGCTGTGTTAGATTATTTGTCTTATACAAATATAGTCAGGCAAATGTTTGTTAAAAGATTGTAACAAAATGCAAAAGATTTAGTTGAACTTGTGATGGGATTATTTTGATTTATTAGAGACATGCCAAAATAATCTGTATAGAGTGGTGAAAAAGATTCTTAGACATAAAAAAGGGAAAATTTTATGTTCCATCTCTACAAGACTATGAAACTGTGAAAGCATGTCATTTGTAGTGCAAAAATTACACTGAGTCAAAATTATAGCCTGCATATTTCAGTCTCTCATTTCAACCTGCAGCTTGAAAATTATGTGCATTAATGTGTAATCAGAAGAAATTCCTGACATCCACTGTTCTAGGATCTATGCTAGTTGTAGTTGGCAGTTCTATGCTAGAAGTAGTTGGCAGAATGCAGTAAACAGGGGCTTTGTACATACATTTACAGCAACAAAGGATATAGCAGGAGAAGTCAAGGCAGGAGGAATGGACCAATAGGTAGGCTTAGCTATGAGCTAGAAAAGGAATTAGGAAGGGATTACATGTAAAGAGAAGCAAGGATGAAGGCTGGAGCTGCAGGGTGTCCCTTATAAAGGAAAAGGCATGAACAAGAAAGGAAGTAGGAGAAGTGGAGAGAGAGAAGATGCTGCGATGGAACTGAGGTTGAAGAAAGCTCAGCAGTTGAGCTCACTATTAGCTATGCTGGCTAAGTCTGATAGGAATTACAGTCCAATAACCTTGGACATCTGACCAAAAGGCACTCATTTTTTCCAGCTTTGTAAGCTTGTTGGCGGGGGATGAGGAATCTGTGTTACTTAAGATCATTATTGGACAAACTGCAGCCTATGGACTATGTGTGCCCCCAAGGCTTTTTTCATGACCCTCTGAGGCCCCCCCATTCCCTGTACCCCCAAAACATCTTGGCAGAGCAAGTTGTCCAAAATTGTTAAACACCAGTTCTGAAGGTTTCCAGTACTGGCAGATAGCTAAATATATACATCTAACGCCCCCCACAAAAGAAATTCTAAATATCTGGAAATAGAAACTAAAAATTACTTATAGTATCATTTTATCGTTTTATTTATTAAAATATTTATATCCCTCCCTATATCATGAGATCTCAGGGCATTATAAAAGTAAATTCAGTTTAAGCAGATTAAAACAAATCAAAGCCCAAAATAATTAAGCGGACTGAAAATGTATTAAACATTTGAGCAAATTATGAACTATGTGCACTTGGGTGGAGTTTTGGAAGGGTTTATATAGTCAATAACTGCCTTCTGGAAATGGGATTTAGAGTGAAAGACAATGTTTCTCAGAGTTGCTCAAGGTGAGACAAAGGCACTCTGGATATGTTAATTGCATTTTAATGTGCGGATACTTTGTGATTTTTTCGTCTTGAAGAGAAACGACAACACAGAAAGAATCACAACCCAAAAACATCACCCAAGGAGACCTTCTGCTGTGCTTTTTGCAACCGGACTTGTTTATCTCGGATTTGCCTTTTTAGTCATCAGCGCGCTTGCAGAAAGCGCGGGATGAGTCCTTCCTGAATCTTTGTTTGCGAAGAAAAGCCAGAGAGAGAGACTTTGTGATTTAACGGAGGAAGCAACTTTCTTTGTTTGGGGGGAGGACAAAGGCATGAGGATCATTTTCAGTTTTGAGTCTCCCAGCTTTAGCTGATAGGATTAGCCAGGTGTTCAGACCTTCAGTTGCCTTGCAAATTAACATTTCTTTGGAATTTGGGCGGCCCGTCATGTGTATACCTGATTGAGTCTGAACACTAGTCTTTGGCATTTCCCAGCTTTAATGGCTGCACTGCATGGAAGGCCACGTTTGACCTAATTATAAAATATTGCCAATTTATTATAGATATGAAAAGGGCAGCTAACAGCACCAGCAGGATTTCCAAGAGAAGGGCATTCCACAATTCCTCAGCCTCTGTTCAGAAGGCCCTCTCGTATACCCACACACAGTGTGTTAATCTCAGTGGTGGGGCACAGAAGAGGGCCCCTCCAGAAGACCTCACCTCCCAGACAGACATATATAGGGAGAGTTACTTCTTCAAGTATTAGAGTCCCAAGCTGCTTAGGGCAGTGTTATTCAAAGTGGTGGCCTTGGACTTGTGCTGGTATATGAGCCATTGGCTGCCATTCTGTAGTGGGTTTCCCAGAAAGGAAGAAACAGTTATAGCCAATGGGCACAAATAAATTACTGGTCCCTGGCACAGTGGGGGAAAATTCTGCTGGTCATCAAATAGCTTTTTTAAAACAATAGCAACAACAATGGTTTGGGTCTTTAAATATCATCGCAAGCACCTTCAGACTAAATTCAGACTAAAATTATATTGGCAGCCAGAGCAATTCATTTCAAACAAGTGTTGTTTGGTTTCTGTACAGGTCAAATATTTAGTTATGGCATTTCACACTAGCTGCAGCTTTCAAGTCATCTTCAAGGGCAGCCCCATGTAGAATGCATCATAGTAATCTAATCAAGAGGTTACCAGAGCATAAATTACAGTGGCTAATTTATCCCTGTTCAAGAAAGGCTGGAGCTGGCATTTGCATCTTGTATGGATAATTGATGACTGACCTCTGGACTGGCTATTGACTTTTCTTGCATCTAGTGTGCACAATTGGTGGCAGACTAGGACTGCGCCCCTTATTCTGTTGTTCCTGCATCCCTCCCCCATTGCTTAACAGGCAGTTGCTATTGTGAGTTCAAGACACAATACATATTGTAGGAACATGGTGTATGAGAAGCATGAATTGGGGGAATTTAAACATAGTAAAACAAGAAATGGAATGTATATACATTGCAATATTAGGGGTGAGTGAGCTAAAGTGGACAGGAATGGGACATTTTGAGTCAGATAATTACACAGTGTTTACTCAGGAAATGAAAATCTAAGAAGAAATGGGGTGGCATTAATAGATTGACACCAGGGACAATGTCAGGAGGAATGTGAAAAGACACTATTTGCAGCCAAAAAGAAAGAGAAGCCTCAATGGATGGCAGATGAAACTCTTCAAGTAGTTAAGGACAGATGAGAAGCAAAAGTAAAAGGTGAGGTGACAGAAATAGAGTGAGAACCCTGAATGCAGCTCTTCAATGACTTGTGGGCAGGGACAAGGAGAACTACTATAATAATCAATACAGAGAAATAAAAGGTGACAACAAAAAAGGAAGAACAAAAGACCTCTTCCCCAAGAGCTGAGAAATCAAAGGGAAATTTAAACCAAGAGCAAGGATGCTCTATGACCAGCAGGGGAACACATTACATGGCCAAGTAGAAATAAAAAGCCAATGGAAAGTATACACAGAAGAAGTATATAAAAGAGATTAATGGTTGACAGACACATTCAATGAAGAACCCTAAGAAGAAGAGTAGCTATGAGGGAAGTAGAAAAGATCTGGAAGGGTAAAGATACATAATTGAATACTAAGGTTAGGATTGTCCATGCCATGATATTTCCTATTTCTGTGTATGGTTATGAAAGCTGGACAGTGAGGAAAGCTGATAAGAAAATCAACTCATTTAAAATGTGGTGCTGGACAAGAGTTCTACAGATACTGTGGACTGCTAAAAATGGGCCCTAGAGCAAATTAAGCCTGAACTGTCCCTAGAAGACAAAATGACTAATCAGAGACTGTCATACTTTGCCCATATCATGAGAAGACATGACTCACTAGGAAAGACAATAATGCTTGGTAAGGTAGAAGGCAATAGGAAAAGAGGAAGACCACATTCCAGATGGATAGACTCAATTAAGGAAGCCACAGCCCTTAGTCTGGAAGACCTGAGCAGGACTGGTAAGGACAGCGTGACTTGGAAGTCTCTCACTCATAGAGTCACTATAAATTGAAGTCGGCTTGATGGCAGTAACAACAACAAATAAGCCATTCAGGTTACACATTCTCATCTACTTGAGGAATTATACATCTCTTAAAGAGGCATGTGTAACTACAGAGGTATTCAAACGGTATTCTTCTTAGTAAATCTTAACAACATTCATTACAACCTAAATATATTTATTCTTACTGTAGCCATAGCAACATAAATCAACATTTTGGGCAGCATGTCAAGGTTATCTGGAGTGGCCATCATGGGTTGGAGGCATGCTGAAAGCAGGCTGATAATAGCTACTTCTTGGCTTCTTTTTATTTTCTCCTTACACCCACTCAACTTGTCAGATGACTAATCAAAATATACCATATCACTACCTGTGTTTCATATAGAATCATAGAATTGCAGAGTTGGAAGAGACCACGAGGGCCATCCAGTCCAACCCCCTGCCACGCAGGAAATCACGAGCAAAGCATCCCCGACAGATGGCCATCCAGCCTCTGTTTAAAGACCTCCAAGGAAGGAGACCCCACCACGCTGCAAGGGAGTGTGTTCCACTGCCGAACAGCTCTTACTGTCAAAAAGTTCCTCCTAATGTTCAGGTGAAATCTCTGTTCCTGCAGCTTGCATCCATTGCTCCGTGTTCCAGTCTCTGGAGCAGCAGAAAACAAGCCTGCTCTATCCTCAATGTGACACCCCTTCAAATAGTTAAACAGGGCTATCATATCGCCTCGTAACCGTCTTTTTTCCAGGCTAAACATACCCAGCTCCCTAAGTCTCTCCTCATAAGGCATGGTTTCCAGACCTTTCACCATTTTAGTCACCCTTCTTTGGACACGCTCCAATTTGTCCATAACCTTTTTGAACTGTGGTGCCCAGAGTTGGACACAGTATTCTAGGTGAGGTCTGACCAAGGCAGAATAGAGCGGCACTATTACTTCCCTTGATCTAGACACTATACTTCTATTGATGCAGCCCAAAATCGTATTGGCCTTTTTAGCTACCACATCACACTGTTGACTCATATTCAACTTGTGGTCTACTAGGACTCCTAGATCCCTTTCGCATGTAGTCTCATTCAGCCAGGTCTCCCCCATCCTATATCTATGAATTTCATTTTTTTGCCCTAAGTGCAGTATCTTACATTTCTCCATACTGAATTTCATTTTGTTAGCTTTGGCCCAGCTCTCCAGTCTATCCAGGTCATTTTGAATTTTGATCCTGTCCTCTAGGGTATTAGCCACTCCTCCTAATTTGGTGTCATCTGCAAATTTGATAAGTATGCCCCTAGTTCCCTCATCCAAGTCATTGATAAAGATGTTGAATAGCACTGGGCCCAGGACAGAACCTTGTGGCACCCCACTGGTCACATCTTTCCAAGACGAAGAGGAGCCACTGCTGAGCACCCTTTGGGTTCAACTGGTCAACCAATTACAAATCCATTGAACTGTTAACTTGTCTAGCCCACATTTTACAAGCTTGTTTACAAGAATGTCATGGGGAACCTTGTCAAAGGCTTTTCTGAAATCAAGGTATGGGATATCCACAGTGTTCCCTTCATCTACCAAGCTGGTAATTTTATCAAAAAAAGAGATCAGATTAGTCTGGCATGACTTGTTTCTCTGAAACCCATGTTGACTTTTTGTGATTATGGCATTGCCTTCTAAATGTTCACAGACTCTCTGTTTAATGATCTGCTCTAGAATCTTCCTTGGTATTGATGTCAGACTAACTGGATGATAATTGTTGGGATCCTTACTCCAACTCTGCCTGGGGTTCAAAAGAAGTTTTAACTATCCTACTTGCCTTGGTTAGTGCACCTGTGAGAAAATTCATTCCCACATCAGGCTAGTAACTGTCTTCCTCTATTGCATACAATCATGGAGGTGCTTCTAATCTTTGTTGACATTCCAGAGCTTCTGGCATTTATCCTGTACTGTAGCTGGCTCCTTAATGATCCTGATTGATACAGATGTACACACTCACTGATCTAATTGCCTGTATTAGTTTGTTTGTCAGTTATCTTGCACTCTATAGGCTGTATGGGCTAGAACTCATTGGAAAGCCTATGACATGGCAATGGTGGTTGTGAAGAATTTTTTCTTTGCCACCATCATTGCATCTGAACAGCGTCATCTAGAGAAGCTGTTTTGAGTGATCAGGGGCCTTTTGTATTCTGCCCTACAAGACCAGTATATAAACCACTCAGCAGCCCATTGTGAAGAGTTTTCATAGCACTTTGCAGATAAAATTGCTTGGATCTGTTCTGACTTGGTTGCTGTAATTGATATAGGTTCAGTGGATATAACCATGGTCCCTGCTTGTCCAGTATTATTGGATATGTTTCAGTTTGTGAAACCTGAGGATGTGGACAGGATCCTTGGCAGTCAGAGCCACCACTGTACCCATGCCCATCCTGGCTGTTGAAAGCAGCCCTAGGGGGATTGGCCAATTGGGTAAGGGAATTAGTGAATGCTTCACTATAGCAAGGCAGGTTTCCAACTTGTCTAAAAGGGGCTGTGGTGAGGCCCCTACTTTAAAAACATCTTCCCTGGATCCCACTAGACTGGAGAACTATGGGTCAGTCTCCAATATCCCCTTTTTGTACAACATATTGGATGGCCTCCCAGCTCCAGGAGTTCCTGAATGAAATTGACTATATAGATCCATTTCAATCTGGGTTCAAGCATTGCTATGGGATAGAGACAGCTTTGGTCACTTTGGTGGATGACTTACGCACAGAACTGGACAGGGGGAGTGTGTCCCTGTTGGTTCTGCTGGACCTCTGAGTGGCTTTTGATACCATCGATCATGGTATCCTTCTGGGTCTCTTCTCTGGGATATGGGGATCAGGGGAACTGTTTTATACTGGCTCCAATCCTTCTTGGAGGGGCGAACCCAGAAGATGGTGCTGGGGGTGTGTGTTCCATATGCTGGCCATTAGCCTGTGGTGTCCCTCAGGGCTTGACTCTGTCCCCCAATGTGTTTAATATCTACATGAATCTGCTGGGAGATGTTATCGGAGTTTTGGGATTCAGTGTCATCAGTATATCTCTACTTTCCATCTGATTCCAAGTAAGCTGTTTCTGTACTAAACCAGTGTTGGCTGTCAGTAATGGACTGGATAAGGGTAAACAAATTGAAAGTTAATCCAGACAAGACAGAGGTGCTCCTGGTCAGTCAGAAGCCAGACCAGGGATTAGGGATTCAGCCTGTGCTGGATGGGGTTATACTGCCCCTGAAATATCAGGTTTGCATCTTGGGTGTGCTCCTGGACTTGGATCTGAACCTGAATGCTCAGGTTTCAGCTGTGGCCAGGAGTGCATTTGCACAGTTAAAGTCAGTCAGTTTATTGTGTTTCAAGCAAGCAGCCAGTTTACTTACACAGAATCTCTCTCTCTCTCTCTCTCTCTCTTTTTTTTTTTTCATGAGTAGGGACATTTCCCAAACCTACCTTAGGCTGTATACAGCGTATTTGCACAACCTTAGCTAAGAAGGTAGAAGTTCTAAAATATACCAATTTTTTTTTTCAGTATCAAAGCCACATGGTTTCCAGAATCTGTTCTATAATACCAGAAGTTTGAAAACTTATTTTTTCAAGTTCTGCATAGTGCACTTCACCCAGAATCTGGATTTGTCAGAAGGAAATACTATACAATCAACTAGCCTCTTTGTTGCAACATGCAAATTGTGAAAGAAAGAATAAAATGGGGGGAAATGAAGACCAGACCTTGGCTAGAAGTAGTTAATTTCAATCTTCTAGCCTGCTGGGGTTTTCTCAAGTGAACAGTCCTTTAAGGCCATGAAACCTATCAGTTCAAGTGGGAGGAGGGGCAAGATGGCAATGGACTAACAACTTCTGAATTGTCCTCCCACTGGCATTACTACCTATATATACCTCCAAAATGCTATCCAAAGGCAAGAAAAGAAATCGGACGAACCCCTGTAATAATAATGACAATCAGGAACCCTCCAAAGCAGAAAAACAGATGAGGATTGACTCACTCTTCCCAGCGGCAGAGACAACACAGCCCGTGAGTAACAGATCTGTAACAACAGCTCCTTCTTTACTCCTTAAGTCACCACAGACACTTGAACTAAACAAAACAGCCTCCCCAATTCCTCAAAGTGTAAATATAAATTATGGGACAGAGCAAGTTGATAACAAAGTTGATAACAAAGTCAAACTCCCGGAGCTTGGCAGCATTCCCTACAATAACAGTGCTCAGCTCTTTTATGATTTCTGCAAACTGTCCATAGAGACATTGATTCTTATTTTGCAAAGATTAAACAACATTACAAATAAGCTTTAGAATCATAGAATCATAGAATTGCAGAGTTGGAAGAGACCACGAGGGCCATCCAGTCCAACCCCCCTGCCACGCAGGAAATCTTGATCAAAGCATCCCCGATAGATGGCAATCCAGCCTCTGTTTAAAGACCTCCAAGGAAGGAGACCCCACCACGCTCCGAGGGAGCGTGTTCCACTGCCAACAAGATTTTCAAAGGCAAAACCCATATGGTACACAGAGGGGTAAAAATGTAGCAGATTTGGGGGAAATGACGTACCCAGCCATGTCACAGGATGCAGTTAATCACAGCCGAGTTTTTTTAAAAAAATCAGCTCCTGTTGCAAATACATCACCACAGTCACATGTGGAATGGAAAGAAGGCTGTTTTGAGATATCTTTCCCAACTTTTAAACATGCACAGCAGAACAATTGATTTAACAGACTGCCACTTCTTACCCAGCTCAAGAGCTACTAAGCGAATTTTTCTGACCTTTAGCCAGGCAAATATTCCTAACAGGCTGTTACGGGAAAGAAATTTCCTCTGGAATGCACATTATATAGAAATTAACAGAGTTTTCAAGGATGAGATAGTCCGTGACCTCATCACAGGGAAAACAGCAACAATAACACAAAGAAGCAATAATTCTGCACACCAAGAGGGAGAACCTAAACACACCTTAAAGGAAGAAGCTCAGGCTATAAATCAAGAAGTAATTAAACTGAGAGAAAAACTTGCAGAAATTTGGGAACACACTCCCACAGTACAGCTGATGAGAGATACCATCCTGAGGCAATCTAACAGCAATCCAGCCCCATTGAAATCAGGCCCCCCTCGCACAAAACTGTCAGTGCATTTCTCTGATTTCTCTGATAATGAAAGCGAAAGTGATGACTCTCTACTTATAATCAAGGAAACCTTGAAATCCCGAGTTGTAGCCAACACCCCTTCACAAATGCAATATACTGCAGATGCACCCCCATCTCAAACATCCCTATGCAAACCTAGCTCAAGGGAAAAACAGCCTTCACTGCCACCTACCTCATCTTCTAAGCCAAAGAATACCCCCCTCACTAAAGAGATGGGATCCTTGCTTGCTTGTGATCCTCATTTCACTTCCCATGCTGCATTGGTTCTTCCAATCTCCCTTCCAGAACAGGCAGGGCAGGAAGAACAGGAATATGATTCACTACCCCTCCATCCACAGAGGAGGACACAGCCACAGTCAACCCAGTCATCTAACCAACTGCCATCAGATGAATTACCCATTCAGCCTGTGCCCTGCAATGTGACTGCCTGACTTCCAACAGACCAGCACAAGGTGACCCTTATGACCTGGAACATCGCTGGGTGGCAGATGGCCCACAGAGATCCCTGTCCTAATGACTTCCTCACCCAACATGACATTATACTGATCCAGGAAACATGGACTAATAAGGATCTGTTACTAAATGGCTTTCACTCATTCTCAATTCCGGCAGAGCCAGGGAAAAAGCATGGAAGAGCTAGAGGCGTCCTAGGCGTCCTGGTCTCTACCACCCTACGTGCCATAACAAGGCCTCTTTCCACTTTTAAAACACATGCCATGGCAGTGCTGATTCAATTTAACCATTGCACTTTGCTGATAATAAATGCCTACATGCCTCCAATGAAGAAGAAATCCCAAATCAGAGGCCTGTGGGCTGAATTGGAATCATATACTGCTAATCTCATGTTGCAGAACCCAAATGCATTTGTAATTTTGGGGGGTGATTTGAATGCCAGACTGGGCCCCAACAATCATACCCTATATGCCCAGAACAAATGCCCTCTTCCTGATTTTGAAGATGATGGAACCCACCTCATCCGATGCTCAAAGGACAAGAAATCAAATTTTGCAGGACTTTGTCTGGATCAAACAGCATTCAGGCTGAACCTTCAAATCCTAAATGGTGCCCTGAAAAATGACTGCCCAGCTGAATTCACTTATCTCTCTGGGTCCAGAATGAGTGCCATTGATTACATAATCATTTCTAGGGACCTTCTTCCCTATGCCAAGGAATTAGAAGTTATGCCCAGATTTGAAAGCGATCATTTACCAATTCGGTTACATCTTAGCGACTTCACTCAGGAGACACACACCAGGGAGTGCTATCATCTCTCTGTGACACCATCAGGAAGGACTTATCGGCGAGCTAAATGGACCCCCCAAATAAACCAAACAATAAGTGAGGTATTGGCTTCAGACCAACTTCAGCATCTTAGGACTGCCCTGATATCAGCTGAGTCCCCTGATGAAATCTTGGAAAATTACAATACACTTACCCAAGCTCTACACCAATATCTAATCTGTCAAAATAGTGCACATCAGCGGAAACAACAACAGCACCACTCCAAACCATGGTTTGACAAGGAATGTGTTAATGCTAAAAAAGCCCTCATTGATATTTATCAGGGTTACCTATCTAATAACATTCCAGATGCTGCACCAATGCTGCTTCAGCAGAAAAGAGACTACAAAAAGTTGCTGAGGAACAAGAAAAAAGAAGCCATGAAGAATGACTGGACACAACTTATCCAGGCAGTCAGATCCAACAACACAGCTCTATTCTGGCATATTATATCAAGTTCCCAGAGAAATGGGCCAGCTACAGTGGATTGTCACATCCCTCCAGGGATATGGGAAGATCACTTTCAAGCACTTTATAAAGACAACTACATTGAAAGGGGATGCACTAGCCAAAATATAGAAAATATCCAAGGGTGGCCACCAGTGACAGCGACAGAGATCAAGAACCTTGTAGCCCAGCTGAGAATGGGGAAGGCTCCAGGAGAAGACTTAATACCTGCAGAAGCCATTAAAAACAACCTTGAATTTTGGGCCCCTATCCTGGCCTCACTTTTCACCTGTATCGAAAAATATGGTCGAGCACCCAAGGATTGGGGTCTTGCAATCATCGTCCCCATATATAAAAAAGGAAGCAAGGATTATCCTGTCAACTACAGACCAGTTAGTCTCCTCAGTACAATCAGCAAACTCTATGCAAGACACTTACAGTGGAAATTTCAGACCTGGTTGGAACAAGAAAACATACTTGCAGAAGAACAAGCTGGCTTTAGGGAAGGCCGCTCCACCATAGATCAGTGCCTTGTACTCCACCACCTTATTGAAAAATACTCCACCTGCAGCACAGTTTCTCTCTATGCTGCCTTCATAGACTTTAAAGCAGCTTTTGACTCTATATCCCGCACCAAACTGTGGAAAAAACTAGAGGCTTCTTCGATCGACCGACATTTACTCCATCTAATTTGTATGCTGCATGAAGGGACCTCATTAAAAGTAAGATGTAACCCCCAGGGACATCTCACCAATGACATTGTCACTGAGAAGGGTGTCAAGCAAGGTTGCATTCTAGCTCCACTCCTGTTTAACTTCTACATCAATGATTTGGTGGATCACCTCAACAACACTAACTTCCACCCCCCAAAATTAAAGGGAAGGCAGATTTCAACGCTGCTTTATGCAGATGATGCAGCAGTACTTTCAAGAACTCCCATTGGACTAAAAAGAGCCCTAAGCACTAACACAATATTGCAGAATGGAACAGCTAGAACTCAACTATCAAAAAACTCAAATCATGGCATTCGCTAAAAGGCCTAAGAACTACAACTGGAATATAGATGGCCACAAGATTGAGCAGGTCTCTTGTTTCAAATACCTGGGGGTAATTTTTCACACCACTGGTAGTAGGAAAGTGCATGGGGAGTATGCTGCTTGCAATGCGCAGAGGAGTACAACAACCATTCTCAAATTTCTTAAGACAAGAGGAGGCCACTATTTACCTGCAGCGCTTAAACTCTTTGAAGCCAAACCAGTAGCACAACTGCTTTATGGATCCCAACTGGGACCCTTCCCCAACCCTGCTCCATTAGAACTTGTCCAATCCAAATTCTTAAGATCAGCTTTCCAAACTCCAAAATGTGTCTCTAACGCAGCTCTGAGACTGGAGTCAGGATTTATGAAAATGGAGGCCAGAGTGTGGGTGACCATACTCAACTACTGGCTCAGACTATCCCTCTTTCCCACTGGCCTTGCTCCACTAACCTTAAGTGATGATTTCCAATCCAGCTGGAAACAGACAGTGATGGCTAAAATCTCAATGCTGGGCCTTTCTCCAGATCTTCAGCTAAGCCTGGGATATGATAGGGCGAAAGCTACTATCAAACAACGGGTAGCCAATATAGAGCGACAACTGGATCTAGCCAGTACTCCAACCTTCATTGCTAGTGACTCCAATAGATATCTGGCCTCACCTTTGGCATACTTAGCAACACTTGAAATACCTAAACATCGAAGGGCCTTTACTCTAGCACGGTGTCGTGCCCTCCCTTCAGCTGTCCTTGAAGGCCGATACAAGAAGATCCCCTTCTCAGACAGACTGTGCCCCTGCAACTCATGCCAACTAGAAACAACAGAGCATGTATTACTCCAGTGCTCATACTACAGGGACATACGTCTCAGACTTATTTCACCCCTGTTGCATAAATATCAAGGGCACACTGGACAATTCTACATAAACTTGTTGCTTTCAGACACCAACCCAGGAACAACTTATAATGTTGCCAGATTCTGCGCAGCTGCGGTTAAAATTCGACAGACAATGTCCTCAGCAGTAGAATAGTGTCAACCTAGTCTTGTTATACTGGAGCTAACATTTTAAATACTGCTTTTAGCCTGTTTTTATCCTGTGATTTCATCTTTATTTTGTATCCCCTTTTTACCTGTGCTGGTCTATGACCGTAATAAAGATTCTATTCTATTCTATTCTATTCTATTCTATTCAGTTCAAGTGTCCTAACATTTTCAGACAGCGTTTTAGAGTGCCTACCGTGGGATGAGCTCCCGGGAGAGGAACGGCACTCTTGCGCGGCAGGGGGTCATTTTCGGACGCCACCATCCCTCTCCTGAAATCATCAGTTTCACTTCTGTGAAGCTTCGGAAGCCGCAGAACCATATTTTAATCACAGAAGTTGCCCGTGATTAAAATATGGCGCTGCGGCTTCCGAAGCTTCACAGAAGTGACACTGATGATTTCGGGAGAGGGATGGCGGTGTCCGAAAATGACCCCCTGCCGCGCAAGAGCGCCGTTCCTCTCCCGGGAGCTCATCCCACGGTAGGTACTATAAAACGCTGTCTGAAAATGTCCCTAGTGTACTTATGTCATTGCATCAGGTCACAGCAATGTGTACTTGTAGATGAAGAGTGAGGTGTACCTTCTTGGCTTGGCTCATAGCCAAGCTCTTGAAGCATTTGGAACATTCACACTGAAGCTTGGTCGCTGCTCATTATTGGTTTCAGGGGAATGATGAACCTTCAAGCAAGGCCATGAAAGAGACTTCCAAGTGGAGCTGACAACATCTGTTCTGGCTGTTTCTTAGGCTCTATTTCTTCTGCCACACTCATCCCCCTCCCCCATTTTCCTCATTCTTCTGTACTTCCTCTCCCTTTTCTCTTCCAGACTCTGTTTCTTTCTTGATTTTTACCTGCTATAGTAAGTCTTGTCCAGTCCCTCCTTCTCTAAAGTGTGCTCCTCTTCCCCATTTGTTTTCCACCTCAGTGTTTTTTTAAATCTCACTCCTCTGTCTTCTGCAGTACCCTCTTCCCCTTTGTTATA
Organism: Gambelia wislizenii; assembly: GCA_030847615.1. Classification (NCBI taxonomy): domain Eukaryota; kingdom Metazoa; phylum Chordata; class Lepidosauria; order Squamata; family Crotaphytidae; genus Gambelia; species Gambelia wislizenii. Next base: position 7,433,262 of record JAUMIR010000012.1, read on the forward strand.
GTGTTGTAAATAACTTTATAGTTCTTTACTGCTTCCATCTCATTTGATGACTGCCCATATCTTCCTCATCTCTGCTTCTACAGTTATGTAGTCACCTGATTCCTAATGTGGATGGCGGGGCTTGTGTCGGACATACTGATATTCATGTCTGCAGTCACAGATGCCTTGTATCAAAATCTTTTTCCAAATTTAAAGATGTTTAGCTGAGGTATTCAAGCCTGAATGCTGTATATCCAGAATGTTTTAGATACATTTCTTCTATACTTTAACCACATGCTTAATGATATGCTTTCATTGGGATAAAATTATACAGATTAAAATGTGGTCCAATAATTTTGTACTGATCTGAATAAAACCTTACTCTTTCTTATATTATTGGTATACACATGCTCAAAAACAATGGAAGATCTGTAATTTCTTGTTCTTATTGATGTCTTTTGTAAAGTACATCAGAGTGCGAATGGATCCCATTTTCTGTTCCACTTCAAACACTTAACACTAATGGAAAAAAGTTTTTATTGGGTAATCTGTTTTATGTAAATTATATGAAGGGTTCCAGTAAACTGATATTTGAAGATTTCCATTATGTTTCTGTGATGAAATATTGTCTCTTGGGTGATTAAACATTGCAATAGTACTAATTCTGAGCTATATTTTGAGGAGAAAGTGGCATACTATTCTGTCTGTATTGACTTAAAAGAAATCAGGAAGTGAAATAATAAGATGTAACCTGCCTTCAGGAAGAAATACATCTTAAAGATTTCAAGCAAATATCTGTAACAAACACTGATATTTAGAGGCAATGAAAGAAAACTAGATGTTCACAAAATCTTTCTCGAAAGTACCCTTGTTTGTTTTATTGTTGTAAGTGCCTTTAAAGGCACGTCCAACTTGCTAGCAGTTTATTTTTCCCCACAGGGATGTATGATCTATCACCATCAATAATAACTCTTATTTTATAACTGTAGCAATCATAGCTGCTTTATGATGAAAGAAATGCCTAATAGTCACTGCAGTTCTAAAGCGAATTTCTAAAACAGCAGGAGTGACATGATTTTTGAAAACTGCAATACAATATTAGATATGAAAGAGTCTGAACCTGTAATGTCTATCCTCTCCCAGAAATGACATTTAATTATAGTAGCTTTCCAGATAACTGGAACACAGTATGGTGTATTTTAAGATTATGTGATTCATGAGAGAGAACATAAAATCCTTTTAAAAAAGAGGGTAAAAATATATGCAGTTTGAGGAAGACCAAACACGTACAGTATGTAAGGTCCGCCGTCTTGCTTTGGTGTACCTTATTTCCTCATTAAAGGTTTTTTTAAAAAATCGTTTGACAGATACTGTCAAACATGGTAACCCCTCACTGCACATCTTAATCCCTGATGGAGAGTTCTCAGATAGATGGGCTGTGAGGTTAGGGAGTTTTCAGATGTGATGCCTTTGCAGTCATGTCCCTCTGACAGATGCAGTGACCTTATCACACAGACAGCTCTATACAGTGTGACAGCCCAGCCATCTGGTTTGTATTGATCATAATTGATTTAAGGAAACTGATCCTCCATAGCCTGATGCCGTTAAACCCCATAGCCAAACTTGACATACTTTTTATTTGGAGATTTGAACTCCCAGGATTCTCCATGCCCCCACCCTTTGTTTTAGAATGATTTGTTGCAAACTACAAATATGTATATTGGCAAAGAGGACAGTTTTTATGCAACCCTCCCACACACCCTGTGGAGACTTTGGAGTTTTTGCATGGTCACATTTTAGTCTCCAGAGGAGTGCATCAGAACTGGAGTTTAGTACCACTGAGAATAGAACAACTGCTTATTGTTTTCAGCCGTGACAGGAACTTTTTGTGTTTCAACAAATGAGGTTGAATGTTTGATCCACTTCAGTGGCTTAATGCTTCCGTGCATTTTCTCCGTGCAGGGCCAGAGGGGGAAACAAGAAAAAGCCCACATATTTTCCCTCTTTCTTTTCCTTAGACCTGAATTCTTTAAACAGCAGTACTGATACTTCATTGTATTTATAGACTGTGGAATACAGAATACGATAAATACAGAAGTATGGGAATTCTAATATATTAGTATATGTCGGCACCTTCCATTGGTAGATTTCAGCCTTCTTAGCTCTGAATTAACAGTGAAATAAATTGTAAAAATTGCTTTCTAAAGTTGATTGAGGGTTTTTTTACAAGTGTTTTTTTAATGAAAAAGACTAGAACATTGTAGGCAATATTTAGATTATTTTTCCTTTGGAGCAAAGATGGAGATCTTCCCCCTACAGAACAAGCAAAGTTAATAGCTGCCTTTAATATCCCCAACCCTTTGGTAGCTGAGGATGAAATGTTACAGAACTGGTTTCTGGACATGTGATTGATAGAAATAAATGATATGGGGATCTTCTGTACTGTGGTCAATTTATTTTTGCAGCCTTTCCTTGAATCTAATAATTTTTTATTCTGGATTAGAATTAGAATTGCATTTCCTGTCTGAATTGTTATTTTGTTTCCACTATAATAATATCCCTCTTTCTTGTTCTCTCTCTGAAGTAGCAGTTTGTTATTTTTTTTAAAAGAGTCTAGATTTTTCTTATAACCATTATGGGCCCAAATTCATATTCTGTGTGTATCTCAGTTGGGAGAAGGAACAATCATGGACTTGATCCTCTTCTTCTAAATTTAAAATGAGTATAGCAAAAGAAGATGCATGCATCCTGCTTCAGCAAATTGAAGAGTGAATTTTCTTATTTGGGGGTCTCTGCAGGCTGCATAACAACCCACAAAGAAATAGAAAGGGGAAGTGGCATCCAGTAAACCTTGTTTTTCATGTTTTCATGGGGCTTTGGGGGTCCCTCTAATGCCCCAGTACATAAAACCACAAAGCAGAAGGTCAGGGTTTTTGGCAAAAGTTTTTTTTTCTGAGTGGGGGACATCAGGAGTCAGGGGATCAGAAAAAAAGGCATTGGGGCCATGTGTTTCCTATGGAGTACAATTTGCTCACACTTGCACTATGGCAAGCAGCCTTCACATTATGCTGTTCCTCAATAAAATAAGCTTGTGCATCTAACGCTACTCCTTGTACACCAGCTTGGGTTACTTCTTGGTACGGTCAGGCTTACGATATACTAGTGCATTCAAATGATAGGAAATAAACTGAGTGTCTGCTACTGGACTAAAATGAACTCAAATGTCTTTTTAACAAAATTTGTAATAAACTTGCAGCCATTGAGTTAAACCTGTTTGATTGTTCAAGTCAATAATCATTCCTCTATTTCCTTTTCCATCTGTCTGCAATAAGGGGTTTTTATGATGTCAACATTTTTTTCAGCTATTTTATTTGCTATATAATAGGCAATGCCATGTTTCATTTCACACTTTTTATAGAAGATTGTCTTCTCATCCAGAACTACAGCTATCTGCTGGAGGGTTAGAAGCATTGTGTTTCAGTGACTGAAATAAAGACATCCTTCAGTTCAGCTTATATATTTGTGCATGTGCTAGAGCAATTCTAGATGTAAAAGAACATTAATGTGAAACAGAAAAGATTGCAACAAATGAAAAAAATGTATTTCATGGCTGTTAACTGTTAAACTATGGTGATCAGAAGGGATCCACCCCTGTCAGATTGGCTAGAGGCACCTTGTTATAGCTTCCACTATTTTTGCTCTGGTCACACTATTCCACACTAACATTTTAAGATGGTTCAGAAAATGCAGTTAGTACAGAATGCAGCCATCAGAAGGTCTGGGCCAGGGCCTCTGAGCTAAAGTTTTGCAAGGCAGAACAAGACTGCCTTTGGGCCTGGGGTGGGGTGGGAAGGTTTGTCTCAAAATGGAGGATTTAATGTCCAAATGGGTCCATATTTTTGTAGAAAAATATGGTTATGATAAAATATGAACAAAGTAGACAATTTTTGGTGTAAGATTATGAAGGCATAATTGAACATGGTGGCTAATCTTAGGCTATCTGAATATGACCACTGGTAAACTTTTGTAAATGTGCACCAGAATGACCAGATAACAATATACTTTACACTTTATACAAAGCAACAATAAGCCTAATCAGCTAATGAAATGAGCTCTTCTGGCTTTTTTACCTGCAAAATTTTGAATAGCACTATCAAAATCAATTTCTCTGGCAATGCTTGATTTAATATTCAGTCTTCATAAATTAACAAGTTGGGTTTGAGACATGGTAGACCTTTAAAAGTTTTTGGTATCTTTGAGTTTGCTAAAAGATCTTTCTACTGATGCTACTGTAGCTGGAATTTTCTAGTGTCAAAAGCCCTCTGGTCTCTGCAATTGCTCAAATGGTGGCCTTCCTGGTTACAATGTCAATGTGAACTATGATCAACAACTAGAATTCAGAAGTCTTAAGTGAATATACCCCATTTCACAGGGTGAAATGATCTATCGTTTCATAGGAAAAATAGACAGATCCCAATAAAAAGCCAAAAAAATACCTGAGGAGCTACATGTTTGCTAACCTTTGTAAAATAATGCAATGGCAGGGGGTTTTGAGGTTTTTTGTTGAGGGAGAGGGCCATCAGAGATTCCTGGGCCCCTACTTAGCTCTCTGGGCCCTGGACGGATGTACCAGCTGAACTTCGCTCTTATAGGCCCTGATCTGGGCACATAGCACCTTTTCTGGCTCAGTTTCACTGTCTACAAATATGTTTTCCAGGCCCAATTCAAAGCATTAGTTTTAACCTATAAAATCTTATATGGTTTGGTACCCAGCACTTGTTGGAATGCCTTTCCCTTCATGAACAGTCTCTACCCTTACATCAGCTTCTCAGGCCTTCCTTCTACTACCTCCTGCCAAATTTCCTTAAAGTTTTATTCATCTTTCCTTCTTCTTTCTACTTTCCCTGTTAGTTTATTCTTCATTGGCTTGCACTTATTTTCATCTTGGATTTTCCATCTGATGAACAGTGACTCTAAGTCATTCTTTAAAACATTGTATAGAATGTAAGGATATGATCACATTCACTGACGGACAGCATTTATTAGGTAAAATTAATAGAATTGCACTGACCAATCCAATCTGCTGTTGGAGAGGACCATTTGGTCTTTAAATGGACCTGTGAAGATGTCAGTATTACCAATATGGAAGACAACCAGCCCTTGGGGACCTCTTGCTCCAAAATGAAATTTCAGATCCAAAGAGGGCTTGTAACTGAAATTGTAAATTTCTTCTTTCTAGGCTTTCCATGCACCAAAATTCCCGTTACCACAGACCCCCTTTAAATATCTTTTGTTGGCATGGACCACCAAGACGTCATTCAAGATTTAAAACCTTAAAATGTATCAAATATTTCTTTAAAGTTGCTCATTAAAGGTCTTCAAATTTGGAAAGAAGGGAGAAACAAGTAAATTCCTGTTATATTAGCTTTCTTGGAATGATTCCATACAAATTTAAAACAACAACTGAACATCAAACAATGGACTAATATTATTTGTTAATTAGGCCCTAATTACAATTACTTTAAATCAGGAATGGGCTGTGTCTTTGATGCCTTAAGCTTGACTACAATTCCCAGCCCAAGAATGGGGTATGTGAGTTGCAGTCCAACAATGACTAAAGGGCCATCATGTAAATCGCATTATGTGATGTGACATCAATTTTTTAAATGTTTTGTTTTATTCTTTAATTAAAACAAACTCAAGTTTTAATCTGGCTCTCAACTAAAAGTAAGACCTCTGCCTGACTTACCCCCTGGAGCGGCGGCATTTGCGGGGCTGGGGGGTCCCCTTCCTCCCCTCAGTGGCTGGCCGCATGGCTGCCATGGGCGCCGCCATGCTGGCAGAGGAGCGTCTTCTTCCCAGCAGGCTTTGCCCCTCTGGGAAGAGGCTCACAAACCAGCCAATCAGGTGGAGGCTGCCTCACCCTGATTGGATGATTGCGATAGGCAGCAGCCAATCAGGAATGGGCTTTGCTCCCCACTCCTGATTGGCTGGGGGGTTGGGAGGACTTGCTGCTCATGCAGCAGTTTTCCCTCTGGTCCGGCAGTCGGGAATATATTCCTGGCTGCCGGGACAGTCTCGGCAGTTGGCTCTTGCAAGCCGAAGACCCGCCCACCCCCCTATATTGCGGAGCTCGTTATTGCTATATTTGTCACAACTTGCTGAGGGTTGGCGGGGTTCATGGGTTCTGATCCTAACTCGGAGAATAGGGGTCCAGTTCTGGGCGCAGCACACGGCCACAGAGACCCCGGGGGAGGAGGAGATGGGTCAGGCAAGCCAATTTGGGGCTTGCCACCTGTGACTCCTCCCCTTATCTCTAGGTTGGATCATGTGACTTGTTTGCCCTCGGGGATGAGATAACAGGGCAGGCAGCAGGTACCTGCAGCAGCTCCTACCTGGTTAGGGCCAGTTAGATGTCGGCGGTTGGGCCGAGATAGGCATCATCGATCAAGCACTCGGGATGGTTGATGTTTGGTTTAGAACATGGTTAGGGCCAACCAAATCAGCTGTCACCAAAGTTGTGGCCATTTTCCGCCAATTTACTTTCTCTACTCTTTTATCTAATTAGACCTATTTGTACTATGGTTTGTATCTTGCATCTATGTTTGTACTTTGTATATCAATATATTTTCTGCATTGTAACTGCGTCTGTGTTCCTTCTGGGGGTAAAGGGGTATGCAAGGGGACCCATTACACCTAGCCACACAATGTAGTAATGACTTTCTTGTATATTGTAGCTGGGAGCCTTGATCTAGGCTCATGCTTTGTGCAGCAGAACACACATTTGGACTCAAAAGCAAAAAGAAGTAAAACAGCAAAGATCTTTTAATTTTTTCTGTAGAAGGGCATCAGTGATAATCAGAAGAACACTGGAGAAAATATATATAGCAAACAAGGTTGCCAATTCAAATGTTAAACATTCTTCAGGAATGAGAAATTATGTGCAAGGGGGAAAAAAAGAGAGAAAACCATATCTCATTTTGCAGCTGACCCTTATTCCTCTTCACTCTTTTCAGAATTCATAATTCACTTTACAATATGCATTGTACTCTAATAGGATTTGTGCAAATCATGGTGTTGTAAATATGTCCTAAGGTACATCTGTAAGCATATCAACAAGTGTCTGCTTTTCTATGGAGATCTGATTACCATGTTGAAATGACAAGCAGCATTTTAGACACGGTTACAATTTCAGTTACAAGCACTCTTTGGATCTGAAATTTCATTTTGGAGCAAGAGGTCCCCAAGGGCTGGTTACATTTATTTAATTATGTTGTACAAGACTTAGGTAATAGTTTTAGATCAAAGTATAAAAATCCACTTCGAGGCAAATCTGTAACATAATTCAAAGTGGTAGATTACCCAGCTTTTCAACATTTGCTCATCTGGTAGAATGATATAAAGATAGGTACTGAAACAAAATTATATAGATTTCAACATTAGATTTGGGTAATAAATAAACAAAAGTTTCCACTGATTTAATTTTAATCACAGCAGAAAGTGGTATTGCAATATTAACTCTGAAACAAGATCCACAAAACACTTTTTTTTGCTACAGTTATGTAACATTACTTTTGTTTTTAAAGGAAATCAGTAATCTTGCAATATATTGTTTGTATTATGGATAAATACTTATTGTGACAAAATGACCTAATTATTTATAAATCATTTTATTTTTAAAAGGTACTCAAATAGCTTACAATTTTTTTAGTTAGACATTAAATTTTTTCTCATTGATTTTATAAATGGGAGAACATTGTTTGGGCAGTAACTTCCTCTCAAGCAGCCTACTTGTAAAAATCCATAGCTACTCAAGAAGTAAGGTGCTGGTCAATAAATGTAGTTTCTAGTTAACAAACACTTATCCTTTCAGTGAATGTGATAGAGCATGTGCAGCTGTGTGATAAAGCTACTGGCTTCTGCTCTTTAAAAGTAAGTGATTCCTTTCTAGTATTTGTGTGTGTGTGTGTGTGTGCATGTTGCCCAATTTAAAAACCAGGAGAAATATCAAGTGCTGCATCTCATTAAAAACAGTAACAGTGAAGCATTATACATAGACACTTGCTGATAACATATAAGTACTAGATCTGAGGCTTATTGTCTACTATCTTGGGACTTTTTCGGACATTAAAAATACAACGCAAGCAGCCTCGCCACGTTGCGAGGCTGCAGCGCTGCAGGGCGTCCCTTTCGCATGACGCCCGTCCCTGCCGGTACTGTTGCAGTACCGCAGGGACATTTGAGCATTATATGTAGCCGATTTTTACTCACGAAAGTTGATCGTGAGTAAAAATCGCCTAAATATAACGCTCAAATGTCCCTGCGGTACTGCAACAGTACCGGCAGGGACAGGCGTCAGGCGAAAGGGACGCCCTGCAGCGCTGCAGCCTCGCAACATGGCGAGGCTGCTTGCGTTGTATTTTTAATGTCCGAAAAAGTCCTTGGTACAAGTTTTTACCACCTGTTTTTACATGGCAATGTGCTTGTTTTAAAGCATGTCTATATGAAAATCACATCACATGTTAAAACTTGCTAGATGTGCAATAAAGGTAGCTTTTATGCCTTTTATAAGAGATAATTTGTTTCATCATAGGCTGCAATATTTACAAGGATTAAATTGGCATAAATTGAAATGTATATATAAAAAACTTTTGGGTATGTTTCCTTTCCCAGTGTGTTGATTGGCTACTTAGGAAACATACCCAACCAATCCTCTCCCTCCTCTCATGCCTTTAGCCAATTACCACCCACATGCAAGTTCCCTCTCCATGTCACAATCCACTCCTGACACTCAAACTGCATCTACACCCCCAGCCTCACAAGGGCCCCTCCCTCCTCTCACTTCCTCAGCCACTCACCACCCACATGTAAAACAATGCAATATTTTTTCCTAAAATACTACCACATAGCTGAACCATGTGAAAGGATTCTGAGAAAAAACATGTAAAACTATTTATGAAATATATGAATAAATATATAAAATCAGTTATTAATGTATAACCTTTACAATCTCCTATAACAGCAGATGTTATGCCAGGTACAGCTATCCTAGTTGATATATATTACTTTGAAAACAGATTGTGTAGAGAGGAGTCCTATGTGCTTTAATCTCCTTGCCTTAATTTGCTTTGTACTGGTGGGAGTTCTGTTCCAAACTATATAGGCAAGCATAGATTGGGCTCCAGACTAATGCATTTTTAGCTCCTAGTTGAAAGGAAGGAAGTGGCTGATTCTTTCCCCATTTTCCTATGAAGCATCTATACACAGGACACCCACCTGAATAACAGGGAGAGCAATATACAAGTAACAAGTCAAAGCTATAGCACATTGCTGAAGAGCAAGCAGCATATTTCTTCTCCTGTGCAAATTATCTTGGGCTGTTAAGCTAATAACCTTTCATTTCCAAAGAAAGACATATAAGAATTTCATACCCTGTTTCAAATTCATAATAGGTACATTTTAATATGCCCATCAAAAATAAATGAGTCTAAGCAAATACTCAGGTGCTGAAATCCTTGCAAAGAGTTTAAATAAACCCCCACCAAGGAAATGAATGCCAAACAAACTCCACAAATCTAACATAATAGACAGGACTTTTAATGTGTTCAAAAAAGCAGATTTATTATGTTAAAAAGAGTAAAGCTAAAGAAATTAGATTTTAATATTATGATAAGTCCATTAAAAGAAGCAAGAAGATCATCACTATATAGGGTTGCCATAATTCTCTGTCATAAAACTGGGACAAATGTATACAGGACTGGATTGGGTGGATTATCAACCAACCAACCAACCAAACAAAAAGACACCCCCCACATTTTGACATTTAACATTGTTTTATTGAATAGTTCAGTAATTTAAGCTGTTTTGTACCAATTGTACTTTTCAGAACTCTGCACTTGGTGAAGGTACTTTGATTTATTTTTCACTACTACACATCAGTTTGTAAAATCCAGTGCAACTTACATTGGCCATTGACTAATGGCAAGCCTAAACCCAGGACATGTGTGATCAAATAACACCAGAGTGTGGTCAAGATGGCAAAAGTTATCAATGAGTAAGAATACACAAGCGAGGAGAAGCTGCAGCAGTTTGCTTTTGCCTGAGCTGGGGCAAAGAAAAAGATTGTGCCCCCTCCTCTCCTCCTCTCCTCTCCTCTGGGTTAACTGAGTGGGAACTACGGTACTTTGGCATTTTGAACTCAGTTTGTAGCAACAGATAAAAGCTGATGAAAAAGGGGGAAAGTCGGAGGAAGCGGGAAACTGGGATACTTTAAAAGCAGGTGAAAACGTTGGATGGCAGAGGATTAATCTGGACTGTCTTGGCCAAATGGGAGAGTATGATATGGGTGCTATTACCTTCCCAGGTTTCTTTTGGGGCTTCCCATGTGGAGGGGGGGATAAAATTGGGGGGGGGCACCTAGATCCAGTTTGGCACTTCTTTTGTTGCTCTTACCTTATTTTCCCATTAATATTCTCTAACATGAAACCTCCAACTGCAGGGAAAGTCTGAAGGACACACACACACACACACACACAGAGAGAGAGAGAGAGAGAGAGAGAGGCCTTCCTTCCTTTCTTCTTTTCCCTCCATCCGCTACCTCCAGACTTCTGCTTCTGAAGGCAAAGAGGAACCACATCACTTTCATTAACATTTCTTCTCCCAAAAACACACACGGACACACAAATCTATTTTCTGCTCCAGGAACTTCTTTCTGTGTGTGTGTCTTCCTTCTCTTTCCCCTGCAGCCTGCACCCCACCAAAGGCAGGGCAGCTCTTCTCATTAGGCTATACCGCCCCCTACCTCCATAGCAAGGGTTTCCCTCTGCACTTCTCCCCCCACATCATGGAAGGTGTGACGGAAGGGGGGGGTTCCTTTCCAAAAGGAGCTGCAGGAATCAGGATGGGGGTTCTTCTCACCTCTCCCCCACAAGCAGAATTTGGAGTGCCCTTTCCCCCTCCCCCCAAATATTCCCCCCTTACCTCCATCGCTGCTGCCTTCTCCACCCACTGAGCTTCTCTCCCTCCTTCTCACCAACGGACTCTCCACTTCCAGCCACATGAAAGGAAGCTGAAGAAGAGAAGCCTCACCCAAACATCCACTCTGCTGCCTTCTCCTCTTTTTCTTTTCCTCTCCCCACCCTCCTCCCTTTGGGCTGCTCTCTGAAGCCTTTTCACTGTTCTCTTGGTAGTGGTGGCAGTCCTAATGGGCGCTTTTTTCTCACCCAGAAAGTGCCTCCTTCCCTCTCCCACCCTCCTCCTCCTCCTCTCCGCTGCCTTCGCCTCCAACCCTCCTGGAATCTGGATCTGCTGCCTCAAGCAATTTTAGGGACAATTTTTAGTCCCTTCAATCTGGGATTTTTCCGGTTTTCTGGCACAAATGGCAAGCCTATCACTACAGCATTTAAATAGCACTTACTCTAGGCTACAATTAGTGGGCTTAAGTCTAAAATGAGGTACCTTGAATGGGGCACATAGTTTTAATTCAGTGAATAAGAAAAGTTTACTGTATATCATTTAAGCATTGTTTTAAACACTTTTAAGAATTTTGATTAGGTTTTAGAATATACCATCACAGAATATATCGCACAACTCTAGTCCTGATATCTTCTACAGAAGTATAAATTGCTTGTAGAGTTTGAATTGGGATAGGCATCTTCATTGGTCCACAAGCCAGCTTTGTCATCCCAGGGACTGGGAGCTGCCCAGTCTTCCAAAAGTGACAAACATGGGGGTAAGGAAGAGAGGGTAGCCAAAAGTTCACTTCTGGTTCTGAAAAACTGTTTTTTTTTTTTCCTTTTAAAATGTTAAACAGTGCACAGGGTTTTTTTTCCCTTTTAAAATGTTAAACAGTGCACAGGGGCTTTGCAACCTATTAAAGGTGAATGGTCCATTCCTGGGAGTTGCCAGAAAAAGGGCAGCCTGTTGAAGTGGTTGGGGGGATGGGAGCGGCAAAGCAGCTTTGTGTGGCTACATCTAGTTCTAGAATGGCACCACCTGCCTTTTCTATACAGGTCACTCATAGGGGGTTGGCTTCTGTGTCAATGAAGAAATGAATTCATCCTGGATTTTAGTAAAAACTTTTTAAAAAATTATCCAAGATGCTGAGCACAATCTCCATCAAAATGTTTTCAACCCCTGGGTACCTTTTTAAAAATTCAGACTAAAACCCAGAACAGTTCTTTCTGGTCTCTGTGACTCACACAAATGGGTCACCTGTGCCTGCATAGTGCATCTCTCAGAACCTTCTAGAGCTGCACTAGATGTGTTTTGGTGGTAGCTCCTCCCACTTCTCACATGCCTAATCATTATGCTTTCCACCTAAACCCTTAGTTCCTTTTTGTCTGCTACAGGAGCAGAATCATAAGGAACTTCCTCTTGAACATCTTGATGGCCTTCTTACTTATTTCTGGTTTGACTTTTCCAGACTTATTTACCTCCCTCTTGTTTCAGCATTTTGGCTTTGGTTTCTTGGATTGGATTGGACATTTGCACATGACTTGGACTTGCTCTTGGGTTTTGTCTCTTGTCTCTGTCTTGTTTGGTGTTGGTTCAACTGTTATAGGCCATTCGGCTTAAAGGATCTGGGTATGTTTAGCCTGGAGAAGAGAAGGTTGAGAGGTGACATGATAGACGTGTTTAAATATTTGAAGGGATGTCATACTGAGGATAGTGTGAGCTTGTTTTCTGCTGCTCCAAAGTGAAGGACACAGAGCAATGGACTCAAGCTACAGCAAAAGAGATTCCACCTAAACATTAGGAAGAATTTCCTGACAGTAAGAGCTGTTTGGCAGTGGAATACACTGCCTCGGAGTGTGGTGGAGTCTCCTTCATTGGAGGTTTTTAAACAGAGGCTGGTGGCCATCTGTTGGGAGTGCTTTTATTGGGCATTCTTGCATGGCAGGGGGTTGGACTAGATGGCCCTTGTGGTTTCTTCTAACTGTATAATTCTATGAGTCATTTAAAAAACTGTTGGAATTCTCATTTTTTAGATTTTACCTCTGTCCTCATGTTCATAGGATTCAAGCTGGGGATCTAATATATCTTCTCTAGTGCATGAAGCTGAACCCTAAGGTACTTCACAACCTGGCTTTTCAGACACTGAAGTTGTTGCAGTCCATGTTCTCTGCAGACATAGTTGCAGTTGTTGTAAACCCATTGGAGGGCAAATAAGTTTTTCTATTTTAAAAAAACGGAAAGGGAGGGGGAGAAAAAAATGTGGCAGCACCTTTAAGTCTAACTGGTTTCTATTTTAGCATCAGCTTTTGCAGATATAAATCCACTTCTTCGGATGCAGTACTGAGTGGTTTCGTATGTATCTACGGTATCTTCTTAAAAGAGTGGAAGATAGACAATTTTGCACACTGTATCATACACTAAGTCAATAGACCACAGGATGCTCAATGTTGTAGGAGGGCTTACACCTGTAGTATGTGTTACAAGCATGTCCTTTTGTATGATACAGAAGGTATTTATTAAAGTTGCAGTATTCCATTTTATTACCTTTAGGGAGACTGGTTGAAAATTAATGTTCATATAACCTGAGAAAACATGTTGTAACCCTTAGCAACTCTACAACAAGATATCCTCTGGTAATAAAATTCAGCAAGGACTTGAGGTGATGAGCACTTATTCACATAAATTGCTGTGCTGGGATTGTTATATTTTTGTTCTTTGCTATGTGAACTTTCTCATTATATTTTAATTTGAAACTACTTACCTTGATTGAGAACTAACTTTCTATATTTTATTCTGCAAGTATTGCAGATCTCTGGGACATAAGACTACATTTATTTTGTTATTTTCACCTTTTAACTTATGACTTCAGTATTCTATAATTTGATTACTGAATTGTTTTTAGAGGCAACATATTAAATAGATGTTGCCTGATTTACCAGTTATTCTCTCTCTTTCAATGCAGTTGTGCACTGCTGATCCATAATGATACTTCACTAGCATTAATGTGTTGTTTTTAATCTAATGGAATAGTTTCTTACCCAAAAGAAAACTCTAGGATTACACTTAGTTACATTGTCTATGTTCTAATTGCTATAAATGTTTTTTAAAACCTTCATGGTAATTTTCATTATAATATCTGTTGGTATATGGATCAGAATTAATGCAATATCAATTCAATATACATTTTAAATAAAATAATATATTTTCTTAAATCATATATTGTTTTTATTAAATATCAATTATTATGAATAATATATTTTAATATATTTTATTTTTATTACAGTGTAATGTAATGGTCATATGCAAAGATATATAAAGATCCATTTAGAATAAACTTAGCCAGTTTGCTGTGTAGTTGTATGCGCTTTAGACATCAATCTAATCCTGTTGTTAGTCCTGTCTAGATTAGACCCATTGATTCAGTGGGATTAACCTATATGTTGACTCACTATTTAACAGTTGATTCAATGGGTCTACTGTAAATTGGGACTAACCAACAGGGTGCCAGCCCCTTTATGTTAATTTTCTCTTATATTCTGTTACAAGGAGCCAGTGCAGAGATGAGAATTATGTGATCCTCTAGATGTTGTTGGATTACTTTATAACTCCCAGTAGCCTATCCATTCTAGTTAGTAGTGAAGAGTGCTACGAGTTGGAGTCTAATAACATGTGAAAGGCAAATAGACTGCAACTCCCAGTAGTTCCTAATGTGACACAGTTTTTTTGCAGTAGTGTACGTTGCCTTATGTGAGGAGGACATGTCTTGTTATGAAGTACCCTCTTGAGATACTTATAAAACCATGATGAGCTTTAAAATAAGCACCACCATGATCAAACATGGAATATGAGGTGGTGCAATGTATGTACTCCATTATATCAGGAACTGAACATTTGAAGCAGCCCTGAGGATGGTAGCTGCAGAAGGAATTCTCTTGGTGGAAGTTATATGTAATGATAGGGAAATTGTGCAGGAGGAAAGTTGTGTTCGAACATGTTTGTCCAGAAAAAAATTACTGTGAACTTTTCCTTGCAATGTGGGAACATGGTTTGCGTTTGCATTTTAAAGAATGATTATTTATTTCTTGAAAGTTCCATAAATGTTAGTTCCATTGTGAAAATGCCATAAATGAAAGTTCCATTGTGAGCTGAAATTTCTGATATTTCTTTGCAGTAATTGCTATTTCTGACTATAAAAAGTATGTGGAGGAGGGAAATACAGTATAATTTTGCCATTAAAAACCACAAAGTTAAAAAATGTACAGGACTGAACCTTATAAAATACCAATGCTGCGCTATTATTTTTAGTGCTTTTGATTGAATTAGTTCTGTCTCACACACATATAAACACACACAAATGTGACTTTCTAACTAGCTTCCACTGAAGAACATCTCAGTTTATGCTGGAAAATAGTGTAGGTCATTTACAATATCTGAAGATATGTGTAACAAATGACAGCGTATATTCCAAGGATATAAAGTGAGCATATTTGGATTTAGGGATGAACTACTGCTATACCTGTATCTTTTTATGATTCTAAATTATCCATTCATGAACCTTTATGGTTTGGATTATATAGATCCATCCCAAGGAGATGGACAATTTTGTCCTGAGTGGTGAATTTGGGAGCTGAAATAAATGGGCATTTGAACCCATCATTTCTTGTGCTATCCAGCCTATCAAGCAGTCACAAAGAAGTTAACAAAAAAGATTTCTTTCAGTGCATATGCACATTTTTTTTTTAAAAAAAGAGCTGTGCTGGAGTAGACAGAAAGTCCATGTAGTTCAGCATTCTATTTCCACAGCAGTGAAGCAGATGTCTTTAGAAAGGCACGATATGAGGACAATGCTTTCGTACTGTTCCTGAACAACTGATATTCAGAGACATGTTGCCTCTGATCCTGAAGGTAGCAAATAGCTGTCATGACTAGTAGCTACTGATAGTCTTACTCTCCACAAACTTGTCTGATCCTCTTTTAAAGCCATTCCAGTAGGGGGCTATCACTGCAGCATCACTCTGGAAATGAATTCCATAGATTAACGATGTACTTTCTTTTAAACTGCGTGGAATAATGATG
The DNA here is from genome assembly GCA_030847615.1 of Gambelia wislizenii. NCBI lineage: Eukaryota > Metazoa > Chordata > Lepidosauria > Squamata > Crotaphytidae > Gambelia > Gambelia wislizenii. The sequence continues at coordinate 7,449,273 of JAUMIR010000012.1, forward strand.
ATGATGATGTCAATAATAATAATAATTTATTTATTTATTTATTTATATCCCACTTTCCCCCAATAGTAATACCCAAAGTGGCTTAACAATACAATTGAACATAGTTACAAAAAGAGAAGTAGAAACAGAGAGAAATTTATAGTTAAAATACAATTTTAAATACAACACAATATCTAGAATTAAAACTCTTCAAAACCTGTTCATTAAAAGAAAATAAAAAATTCAATAGAACAGCACAGGACACCATTAAAAATCCATTACAATCAGTTTATAAAAACTGATGGATTAGGAATTGTTTTAATTGTTGGCAGAAGAAGAGCAAAGAGGGAGCCATGCTAGCCTTGCTAGAAAGGGAGTTCCAAAGCCTGGGAGCAGCCACTGAGAAGACCCTCTCTTGTATTCTCATCAAATGAACCTAACAATGTGGTGGGACTGAGAGAAGGGCCTGAAGATCTTAGAGTCTGAACAGGTTCATATAGGGAGAAATGGTTATTCAGATAAACCTGAGCTATGTAGCACTTTATAAGTCATAAGCAATACTTTGAATTGTTCCTGGAAAGGGACCAACAGCTGCTTTTTATTGACAGGGATTCTCCATTAATAAAAGTTGCACTTTTTTGTGCCTGCAGCATGGAGGAAGCACAGGGGAAGGTCAGGAGGAGGACAGCATCATCCAAAACGGAGCCCTGTAAGCAAGACTGTGCTGTCCTCCTCCCGACCTCAGTGGGTTTCCCCTTCCCCATTTAAAAAAGTCCTAAGGCCAGATCAGACATTTTCAAGAATGTATATACGCTGTGCGTATACAGCGCTGATGAAAGCGTTTGATGAGTTGTAAGTGGTGGCGATAGGAGACCCATGTTTCAGACCCGTAAAGGAGAATAGACAGTACAATGGCTCTATACACACTGATTGTTGTGCTTCGCCTCAGGTGTTTGTTACTCCAGACTCTTTTGTAAAGTCTTCCAAATGCACTACAGTATACATGTACAATGGCATAGTAAAATGGTGTCCCTTATGTAAAAAAATCAAGGTTTGCTTTTTGGAATTAATTTTTTAAAAATATTTTCAAACCATGGTTGGTTGAATCCATGGATGCAGAATATGTGGATATGGGGGGCTGACTGTATAGCAGACCATACTATTGTGTTTGTTGGTACAATGGAAAATCATGAAAGCTGCAGTAGCAAAGTGGAAGGGGTCTAATGAAGTATTTGGGATGAAACACTGCAAAGTTTTATTTTGTTTCTTCCCATTCTCCCCATACATTCTTTTTGCTTCTTTTAAATTGGTTCATCACTAATTTGGATAATATTTATAATAGGGCTGTAGAGCAAACTGGCTAAGCCTGTTGTTGAATATTGTACTAGCCCAAGTGGCCAATACTGCTGGTACTAGGCATGAGTTCATAAACTGAATATTCAAGGTTGAATACAACTTTGAAAATGAATGAATCTTTAGGCACGTTGATTTGAAGAAGAAGTATTATATATGCCAATTCCATATTTTAAGAAACTCAGAGAACAGTATGTATCACTGTGTCTTTTCTAAACAAAATACTATATGGTGGTTGTTGTTTTTTTTTTTAACTTGGTGGATCATTGATGGAAAGCCAAGTTCTCTCCAGGATTCTTTTCTTTTCGGTTAAGCTAAGCAGCCTCATTTCCATTTATAGTGATAGCAAAACATTTGTAAAGACTAATGAAACTTCTATTAGGAGCTGTTACCTATATTAGTTTTTTAAATAGAATTTTGATTTATTCTCCAGGCACCAATAATTTTAAGCTTCTTTGATTTCAAGGCTTCCGTGTTTCCCCCATTTAAACTGTTTTCCTATCATTTCATTTCTCCATGATAAAAAGGTGTGCCTATAAGCATAGTTGGTAGTAACTTTATACGATCAATCTCATTTTTAAATGTCTCTTGAGAGGTGCTTACCATTTTCCAGTATGGCTTCCAAAGAATGTATTGCCTAAGAAATTCAAAGACAATATCTATCCATTTTTTATTTCCTATAGTTGTAGTTGCCAGAATGCATTTAAATTAAATTATTTTTGAGTACCCCCACTGCACAATGCTTGCAGTGAAAGTTCTGAAAAAAGTTAAGGTTGCAAGACAAGTAGAATCTTTACAAAGAGCTTGTCTACACTGGCAGGAAACCCTGTACCTACCTTGTCGCTGAGGCAGAGATTTTTTATCCTCAGTGGACCCGTAAGTGCTGCACTTACCAGATTCTCTAATTGTAGATTGGAGTATCCCACCACACTGTAATCTGTGTCAGAGTAAAAGGGCAGGCCTATGGTGATCATGTATCCTATACGTCGTACTATTTCTGGCCACACAGCCAGGGCTGCTAAGGTTTTTTTTTTTTTTTTTGCTCATGCATGTGAATATGTGAATATACATTGCCCCAGAGTATTGCGTTATTGGATAAGCAGATACACTTATCCAGATATTCACACAATTGAAAAATGAAAAAATAAATAAAATAAACCAGAACAGAGTCCCGTCCACCGGAAATCTCACCCATGGCTTTGTACTGAAGTGAATTTGCAGTCACCTCATGGCCAAAAACTAGGTTTATCCCTCAAATGTGGTGCAAACTACAAATCTTCCAGAGCTGAAGTTTCCTGCAGAAACCCCAGTGAAGATGTGAATAATTGAAAACATTGTGTCACCTGTGCCATGAGTATGGTTGTTTTGGTTTGGTTTGGGTTTTTTGCCCATGTACACAAGACCCAAATCACCATGGTTTTTAAAGGTTCCTTTGGGAAAAGACAGTTTGATGACATCCAGGAAATGTATGTTTGCTTCTTTTTCTGGGATCAGGTTTTAGTGTAAGTAGTTATAACTATCACATCGATATCACCAGATGGTTAGTACAAAAACCAGATAGACCACATAATTGGAAACAAAAATGGAGAAGCTCTATTCTTGCAGCAAAAATGAGACCAGGTGCAGATCGTGGCTCAAATCATGAATTACTAATAACAAAAATTAGGTTAAAGCTGAAGAAAAATGCAAAACCAGTCACCACACTGAGATATGATCTGAAGAACATCCCAGTAGAATTAAAAGACAAAATGAAAAATAGATTTGCACTACTGAGCCTAATTGATCAGGAACTAGAGGAATTGTGGACAGAAGCTAGGAAAATAAAATATATTGTAACTCCATCATCTAGAAGTACTGAGTTATATGCTGAATTTTCAAACTCACTATTAAACAGAATTGTCATCTCTCTCCTTGGGATCAAAAGAAATGACTTAATTGTACCCAACAAATTATTTCTCCCCTGTTATGCTGTGGAATATAATTTCAGCAGCAGCAGCACACCCATAGACATCAACTTTCAGTTGGTTTGAAATGGTTTAATATGAAAAATGGTTTGACATGCATCATGGAGTGCAGGTCCTTTTACCCCAAAATAGAACTGTTTGTGTACTTCCTTAATCTTCATGGGGAGTTTTTCTAACAGAAAAATAATAAAGAAAAATATATAGTGAAAATAGTACTGTATTTTGAGAGCATATTTTGATCTCCCCTTGTAAAATATCAGTTTGGCGAATATCAATTTGTATTATAGACCACTTATTTCAATGGTGTACTATTTGGGATTGTACTGTGATGTGAATTTTTCCATAATAATTATAGACCATAATTTATTCTTTTTCTGTGAAACAGACAAAAGCATTTGGCCTTTATAGTTCAGTGCAATAATCAGTCTTGCTGCTAAATAGCAAACACTGATCAGGCATTTTTGTAATAGAGTTTTGTTAGCATCTGTCAATAGAGATAAAACAGGAGATAGCACTACAGATTGGCTAGGGGTTACCTCTGTTTCAAAAAATATTTTGCTATTTTGGGGTTGGATTTTTATAAAACATGTCATAATTTGGTAACATAGAAGGGTATTCCCATGTCCTATATGCTATATATAAAGTTGTAAGATTATAGCCTTATTGATTTATTTTACAAAACTGTGAGATTCTTAGCCCAAAGTTTTATGCATATAGTGGTGCAAGTAATCATAATTAGAATATAATGTCACTGTATTCTTCTCAAAAGTTATTAACTGCCTCCTGCAGCCTCTACAACATTGTCTTACAGCAATTTGTAAGCCACTCTGATAGCTTTGTGGCTGAAGAGCAGGGTATAAATAACTAAATAAAAAAATAAATAAAATAAATAAATAAATAAAGTCTTAAAATATATTGATCTATTTGAAATTAATTTCATGTCAGGAAAAAAAAAGATGCTGCCAGAAGTTGCCATAGATTAGAACAAATAGTCTTACTACTCAAGTGCAGAACCAACTGCTATTTATCCCCTTTAATTTCCCAAATGCCTAATTTGTGTGTTTAAAGCTAACTATGTATGATAGTAGTTTGAGCACATTGTCTGGTAACCATTCTAAGAGCTCTTTTTGAATAGTTAAAAGTAGGATTTCTCAACCAGGGTTCCCTAGAACCCTTGGGTTCCATGGGATATTGAGACTGAATTTTATTTTATTTTTTAGCTCCAGGACTTTTTAAAAAGGGGGAACCCCCCCCCAGGAGTCGGGAGAAGAACAGGGCTATCACAATCACAGTGCCCTGTTTCAGACGACACCCTCCTCCTCCCAACCATCCCCTGTGCTTCCTCTGTACTGCGGGTGCGAGAAACGCACTGCTTTTATTAAGAAAAACCTCCATCAATAAAAAGCGGCACCCGCAGCACGGAGGAAGTGGGGGGAATTTTGGGAGGAGGACTGCATTGTCTGAAACGGGACACTGTGAGCACGACAGCCCTGTTCTTCTCCCGACCTCCTCGGGGCTTTTCCCCCCATATGAAAAAGTCCATAGATATAATAATTTTTAGGCAGGACTAAGGACTTTCAAGCCCTGAGACTTGAAAATTGTTTCAAGAGTTCAAGCAGGGTAAAAAGGTTAAGAAAGACTGGAAAAGTATGTTTCTATACTTGGTTAGTATGACTTACTTTTGAGTCCTGCATACATTCTTTTCTTGACTGTTTGTATCAGACTTTTAGAAGAAATGTAGAACAGAAACACACTTTAAAACTTACATGTAACACAGGGAGGGTCATAAAAATTGTGTCACTTACCTGGATGTCGCAATTTCACCCAGAAGTGTTCTGGCAGGACTGCTCACTGATGCTGCATTCACATGAGTTAAGTGGCCTGGGGTTTCACATGCTGGCAATGCCGGCACCAAAATGGAATGGATGATCTATTGACATTTCAGCCCATCCATACAAAGAAATGCCATAATGACACCAGTTGAATGCAAAAGGACATTGTCGTCTGATATTGGCATCCTTTTTGCATTCCTCTGGAGTCATTATGGTGCCACATTAGCACATCAGATAATCTCCCAGTCTAGCTATACTAGAAATTGTTTTTGATACACTATGATATTATCTATAGATAACATTAATCCTCTGATTTTTTTGCTTTCTTTAATATGCTAGTAACTTAGACAAATGTGTCCTTGATAGTTATCATGCAGAATTTATTACAGCCATGTAAACAAACATATTGTAGCCAGATGCTGCAAGCTACTGAGAAATGCACACAAATTTTTTTGTAATACATATTAATGTAATGTGTGTTGCTTTAATTGAAATTGTGTCTATTTTTTTGTTGGCTTTCTGAATTGGCTTTTGTCCACTAAGTGTTTTCTGTAATCATGAAACATGCTAATTTAATCTATTTGCACCTGAAACCAATTTCAGTATTAGCACCTGTTAAGCATTGCCTCAGGATGTTAAACAAACAACACAAAATGCAACTAATTTGCTTTATAATGAGCAAATAATAGTATGCTATTATTGCAGTCCATCTTACATCAGTCAAAGGTTTATGGTTAAGTGTGCACTTGCAATGATATGAGTAACTACAGAGACAAATCTTAATATTATAATCTCTTCTCATTATGTTTGAAGGTAAGCAAATGTGAATAAATGGCATTTCAGTGAAACCTTCTCAAACTCCAAAAGAGAACACAGCTGTAAATGTCAGATACTATTAGATGGATATGGATAAAGAGAAATAGTAAGAGACACAGAACTAAAACAGACATGAAGCATGAAGCTACCTCTGAAGAAAGTGGTAGCATGTTTTTCATTCCCTCATTACAGTCCAGCAGTATATATAAAAAAAGTCTTGATTACTTGTTCCAAGCCAACAGAGAAGTTATGTTATCAATTTAAATAGACAAATGCATTGTGCATATGTATCTCTTATGCTTATGTTGCAGTCTTTTTTCTTATCAAAATAGCAATATTCTACATGCCTGCTTGAAACATATATTTGAGACTAGTTCACACTATAGGGAGGCAAATCTAACATATGCATATTACTTAGTAATGTATCCACTCCAGAGGGCTATGCATGGGAAATTGTCACTTTTTATCGTAAGGCATGAGCAGACAAGGTTGATTCTCAAGCAGATGAGCAACAAATATCTGTCAAGGCTCATGAATTCAATTGATAGATACTGTTATTTTTCCTCATTTCTGTTGTTTAGTTTAACCTGGAAGCAGAAATTTATTCTATTAAGAATTTAATTGCTTTAATGCCAAACACTTCATTCTATTTTGATTGATGATAATGTTCCTTCTGTGTTGAGTAGGCTGGGAAGGGTGAAGAGATGTGTTAGTAAGGACTTTTTCAAAAGGGGAAAAAAACCCTGAGGAGGTTGGGAGAGGAACAGGGCTGTTGCGCTTACAGAACCACGTTTCAGACAGCCCCGTCCTCCTCCCAACCTTCCCCCATTCTTCCTCCATGCTGCAGGTGCCACTTTTTATTGATGGGGGTTTTCCATCAATAAAAGTGGCATGTTTCTCATGCCCGCAGCACAGAGGAAGCACGGTGGAAGGTTGGGAAGAGGACAGTGTCCTCAGGGTTTTGTTCCCCCCATTTGAAAAAGTCCCAGCATAAGACCATAGCTGGTGCTAAAATTTTGATAAAATGGGCTATCTCATTCTTGTTGTTACTGTGTGATATGTACTTGTTCTAAGAGTGCAAAAGATATGCCATTAGGATGTATTTCAGAATAATGTCATTTTTCTTAGAAAGAGTGTGGTGAGAGTGATTTCAGGTTCAAAACGAATTGTAATATTGTGCAATTTGAAATGCAAGATGCACCCATTTTCCCACACAATTTTCAGAGTATGCCATTTTGATTATTAATAGCTTCTGCTCTTAGGAAATATATTTATGGTTTTGGGTTACACATCCATCTGTTCCAATTTCTGAATTGTCATTTAAATGATGTATCACACAACAGAGACAGATGACTCGAGGCATTTGTAAGATGCAGCAAAGATGTTTAAAATGAGCAGTTGAAATGGTTATTTCCCACAGTTTGCTGAGTTTGAGTTCAGGCCTAGAGCACAAGCTCAACAAGACATAGAGATTCCTTCTGAATAAATGCTAAGACTTCATTAAAAACTGGGCATACACTCCAGCTGCTATAATGTACATATGAAATGCAATTTATGGTGAGTAGAGAAATATTCTATTATGTGTGTACTAGACTGGCCAAAGATCCAAATGTTTGGTAAAAATCTAATAGAAATTAGAATCAGCACTTGTGGATGATCAAACTAAACACTAGAAATATTTAAGGTATGAATGACTGAAGGAGAAGTAACTTTTCTGCACACGCATACTCATGTTTCATGTTGAATCTCTCTGTGAATTTATTTATTGGATTTACACCCCATCTTTCAAGGCAGCTGAACTGATCAAAGAATCATATTTTTGCACAAAATTTGAACATCTACTAAATAAAAAAAAATCTGTATTGGAAAAAATGATGAAAGTTGTAATTTTCAAATACTTTACAAGTTCAGCTTTAAAGAATTGTATTAACGTTCATGCACTAGGATGAAAAAAATTGCACTGAGTTTTGGAATATTTCCTGGGCCCATGAGAATTCCATTAAATTCAGGGTCAGGCTAAATGTTGTGGTGAGGGTCTGGGTTATGGTACAATGTACACTTCTGTTTCCTGACCCCAGTGAGAATTCCAATGGGGCCAGTTTACTGACAACCAGAACAGATCATTTCTGCTTTGCTGTCTGGTCCTTGAAAAATGGCAGAGGACAGTAGCTCAATAGCAAATGTTTGTTTGTTTAATAAACAAACCAACTCATACATGACAAGTAGATGAAGTTTGAGGAAACTGTTCACAGTCATTCAGGTGATCATGCCATAGAAGGCTGACATCACATGTCTAGTTCTATGAGAATTCTGCAAAATGTGATGATTTGTGATGGGCAAATAAAATGGTCTCCATTATGATGCATCTGCACAATCATGGAAAAAAGCCAGATATTTGTACGATAATGTGGTCAAAAAGTACAATTCAAATACTCCATGCATTATTGCTTTCAAATAGGCAGTTAACTTGCTACTCTATTTCAAGAACAAATTGATGAGTTCAGTGCTGAATTATCAGACTAAGCATTCTGATCCTTTTATCAGATACCATTTTCTTGTCCGCATTTTATCTCTCATTTTCATGTCAATTTTTCTGCCTCATTCCTTTCCTTCTCTCACATGATCCATTTTGCTTTGGCTTCTTTGGTTTTTCAATCAATCCACCTGTCATTCAGTCTTCCTCTTTTCCTATTGCCTTCCTCTTAGCAAACGTTACTGTCTTTTCCAGTGAGCCATATCATCTCACGATGTCTCCAAAATATGGCAGCCTCAGTTTGGTCATCCGTGCTTCTAGTGAGAGTTTAGGCTGGATTTGCTCTAAGATTCATTTGTCTGTTTAGCAATCCATGGTATTTGCAGAACTCTCCTTCAGCACATTTCAAATGTGTTGATTTTCTTCCTATCAGCTTTCTTCACTGTCCAGCTTTTAAAACAATACATAGAAATTGAAAATACTATGACTTGGATGATTCTGACTTTGGTATTTAATGAATTAAAACCAAATAATCATTCATTTATAATTACATATTACAACAGTACAATTCTAAAGCAGAAAAAACCATTATAAAAACCAGTCAGTTCCCAAAAGCCTGCTGGAACAGAAAGATCTTCATCTGATGAAGGAGAACCAGGAGACAACATCTAGGAAGGCCAGAACAGCTGAAGGAACCCAGGCTGGGGAAGGCTGGAAAATGTTACAAACATCTTGCCACAGATTCCTACCTATATGTTTAGGAAAATAAACAATTTTATCATAACCACTAGACACTATACACCTATTAATGGTATTCGTAAAACTTTGATTGGAAAGATCTGTGTCTGTGCACTATTTCCTATCTAGCAAAGGCTATACTGAAAATGTCAGAGGAAAATTTGTGCACTTCATAGGAACTCCTCAAGCTTCCTGAAGGATGGAAGCATGTCCCGTTCTAAGGAACTCTCAAACTTTCCATTCCTTTGTAGAAAGAGGCTTCCAAGTTCATAGATCAGATTGCACTTCATATTAAAAAATATTCAGTTGTGATGAAGCGGATTAGTGCAGGTCTGGTGATATAATTATTTTCTGCCCCTTAGTAATTGAAAGACCTTTCTAATCTGATATTGGAACATGTACTGTAGCATCTAATCCCACTAGAGAACTCAGAATCATTTGCCAAACTGTGCTTATCTATATACTGAAAGGTCTTGGAAATGCTTGTTCAATCTTATCAAAGGAAGATTTGACTGTCTGTCCATTTCACCACCTTTTCCCAAATTGCTTTCCTTTCCTTGGCTTCCAGAGCTGAATGTGCAAGTTGAAGTGCTTTTGAAGGTTTCCTGCTCTTAATTAACAGCATGATTGAGAGTGTATTTGTGAATGGATGGCATATTATATTGTAATTTTGTAATAACATATATTAGTTTGTGCTACAAATAGTAATAAAGTACAGTATTGGCTTGTATATAACTTATGTTTGTTATGGGGAAAAGTTATTTATTCTAATGATTTTTTCATACTTTTCTGCATTGGACATTTAGCCAGTTAGGACTGTAATTTTCATTTCATTTATTTGCAGTGTGACAATTCATTTCTGGATATCCCTACCTGAAAGGTAAAACAGGTGAACAAGTTGAAAAAGGTTTTTCTTTGTGGTCTCTGTGACTCACACAAATGAGGTTATCTGCACCTGTGCAGTGGGTCATTTGAAACTTTCTAGAGCTACAGTTGCCCCTTCACATATGCATATTTCACATTCACGGTTTTGTGTATTCACAGTTTGTAGCTACTGCTCAACTAGCTCGAACTCCAAGACCCCACACTCCTCCTCCTCCTCTTCCCGCCAACAGGTATTGGCAGTCCTGTTGGCGGGAGAGGAGTCTACAATACTGGAGAGTGCTGGGGTGGGGCTTAATGTATTCACAGTTTTTTTCACTTTCACGGTGGTGCTGCACCCCTAACCCCAGTGAATGTGAAGGGGCAACTGTATTATGTAAGCATTTTGGCATTAACCTCTTCTCTACTGGTACTCCACATAGCCCTCTCTCTCTCTCCCTCCCTCCCTCTCTCTCTCTCTCTCTCTCTCTCTCTCTGGCTTTTCTTTGCAAATGAGGATTCAGGAAGGACTCATCCCGGACTTTCTGCAAGCGCACTGATGACTAAAAAGGCCAATCCGAGATAAACAAGTCCAGTTGCAGAAAGCACAGCAGAAGGTCTCTTGGGTGATGATTCCAGGTTGTGATTCTTCCTGCATTCTCATTTCTCTTCAAGACTTGTTCGGCGTGAGTTCTCAAATGAGGCTGCAGCATTGTGGATAGTGTGTTTCCATGCCTCCCGATGTGAGGCCAGGGCGGACCACTGTTGGTGATCAATTTGCCCATGCCTGTGATGTTGTTTCAGGGAGTCCTTGTATCACTTTTTTGGAGTGCCCCTCTTACATTGACCCATGGTGAGTTCACCGTAGAGTACTGTTTTGGGGAGGCGATGGTCCTCCATCCTAGAAACATGGCCTGCCCACCACAGCTGTGTTCTCAATATCATGGCCTCAATGCTGATGATCGCTGCTTGATCAAGGACAGCAACATTTGTCACATAGTCAGTCCAGTGTATATTTAGGATTGTGTGTATACAGCGCTGATGAAAGCATTCGAGGAGTCGTAAGTGGTGGCGATAGGTGACCCATGTTTCAGACCCATAAAGGAGAATAGACACTACAATGGCTCTATACACACTGATTTTTGTGCTTCACCTCAGGTGTTTATTACTCCAGACCCTTTTTTAAAGTCTTCCAAATGCACTATATGCCTTTGCTAATCTATGATCGATCTCTTTGTCAATCTTGGCATCTGAGGAGACGATGCTTCCCAGGTAGGTGAACTGCTAAACGGACTTGAGCACACATTTGCCGATGGCAATGTGGGGATGGTGGTGTTTGTCCTGTGGTGCAGGCTGGTAAAGAACTTCCATTTTCTTCAGGTTGACTTCAAGCCCAAACAGCTCTGCAGCTGTTGCAAAGCAGGATGTTAGGTGCTGCAGAGCTGCTTCTGTGTGGGCAACAAGGGCAGCAGCATCAGCGAAGAGCAGCTCATGGACTAGATAGTTTAGAGTCTTAGTGCGAGCTCTCAGATGGCTTAGGTTACACAAGCTAGCATCAGTACGGTAATGTATATAAATCCCGTGTTCTTCTTCGAGCTCTGCCGTAGCCCTTTGGAGCATCATGCTGAAGAAGATTGTAAATAAAGTTGGAGCAAGAACACAACCTTGCTTCACTCTATTAGTTATTAGAAAGGGTTCTGAAAGACCATCTCCGTATCTGACTTGACCGTGCTGGCCCTTGTGTAGCAAGATAATCATTTTGAGGAATTTGGGGGGACATCCTCGTCTTTCCAGGATCTGCCACAGACCTTTTCTACTCATGGTGTCGAAGGCTTTGGTGAGATTGACAAACATTACATAGAGTCCCTTGTTCTGCTCTCTACATTTCTCTTGCAGTTGTATGAGGGCATATACCATATCTGTAGTACTCCTATTAGCTCTGACACCACATTGGCTTTCAGGAAGAAGTTCTTCTGCAATAGCAGGAACTAGTCTGTTCAGGAAAATCCTTGCAGGGATTTTTCCAGCAATAGAGAGAAGTGTTATGCCTCGATAGTTTGAGCAATCGGATTTTGCTCCTTTTTTCTTGTACAGGGTGATGATGACTGCATCTCAGAGATCTGATGGCAGTTCCCTTTTTTCCCAGCAATTCACAAGGAGTTTGTGGAATTTATCGTGGAGTGCATGACTTCCGTGTTTCCAAACTTCAGGTGGGATTCCATCAATCCCAGCTGCCTTGCCGTTTTTCATCTGCTGTGTGGCCTTAAGGGTCTCTTCCAAAGTGGGAGCTATGTCCAATTCATTTTTCACCGGGTTTTGTATCATATGTTGGATAGCTGAGCCTTGGACTACTTGGTTGGCACTAAAGAGACTTTGAAAATGTTCAGCCCATCGATTCAGGATGGAGGCTTTATCAGTAATTAATGTTTGACCATCTGTACTGTATAAGGAGCTTTGGACCTGATAAGTAGGTCCAAACACTGCTTTAAGAACTTCATAAAATCCTCTAAGATCACCCAGATCTGCACAGCATTGTGTCTTTTCTGCTATATTGATCCATCACTTGTTCTGCATGTCTCAGAGTTTTTGTTGAAGTTTACTACATGTGAGATGGAAAGCTGCTTTTCTTACATGGCAAGTTGGCTGGGTGAGGTGTGCCTGGTGAGCAGTTCTCTTCTTTGCTAACAGCTCCTGGATCTCTTGGATCTTCTTCGTGGTCTCTGTGAATCACACAGCTGGGTTATTCCTGTGCCTGCGCAGAGCATCACAACCTTCTGGAATTGCTAGGCAGAATGTGCTTTGATACATTTTTGGCAGTAACTCCGTGCACACTAATGGTCCCTTACAAGGCATTCCCACCTAATTCCCCTTAGTTCCTTGAATGACCCGGGTTAGCAACTTGAAGGAACGTTCGTTCCCTAGTTTTCTCTCTTTCGCTTTCGGTTTGACTTGGATTTGACTTGGCTTGGATTTTTGACTACGATTTTTTCTCATTCCTTTAGATTTGGCATTCTATCTCTGAATTTTGGTGTTGACTTGGACTGTCTTTCTCTACTCTCCGTGTTTCTCTCTTTGGATTTGGCGACTCTGTGAGTAAAATGTCTGGACATGGGGCCTTCAAGAGATGTGTGATCTGTCAGGCCAAACTTCCGAGCACGGATGGTCATTCCCGCTGCCTGATTTGTCTCGGAGAGACCCATAATGTTGACTCCCGTATGCCCTGTAGGGCCTTTACCCATCAGGAACGTAAGCAGAGGATATCCCGTGTGAAGTCCTTGTACGAGAAGGCCTTAATTCCAGCCCCTTCTTCGACTCCGGCCTCTACTTCAGCGTCTGAACCGCAAAAACGTGGCCGGTCACCTTCTCTGGAAACCAAGCCCTAGAAGCGCCATCAGACCCGTAGCCCGTCCCGATGTCTTTTGATTGCCTCAGAACCGAAGGCTGTGCGTGCCTCGCACAAACATGCTTCTTTGGCTGCAGCCTGGGATCGAGCTCACTCGCTACCTTCAACATCGACACGGGACTAGGAGCATTCCACCTCAAAAGCCGCCCCTCTGGACCAGGCATCATCTGAATCTACCAGTCGGGCTGGCATCGCTGGAGAGGTTGTACATTCCTTGATGAAAAAGAGGAAGGAAAAACACACCTCTCGACATGACGATGGCTCCAAATCAAAGAGCATGCCAAAAGAGGTGTCTACAAAGTCAACGTCGATGGCCACTCCATCTGCAGCCTCTACTGAAAAAGCTGCGCGGCTGGTTGATAACATTGAATCGCAACCCTCTGCTGGACTCGAGGCTACATTCACCCAGCCACCTCTAGTGACAACTGCAGAGGCTAGTGTACCGCGACATGCTCCTACCCCTACAGGTTCGGTGGAGATCATGGCAGTGGACGTGCCTTCCGGTGCCGACACGGACGTGTCGCCCCAACAGTTGGGCCAATCACCAACCCTTGTCATCTCAAGAAGCTAACTTCTTGAACGCTCACCCTCGGACGTCGAAGTCAAGGTTGTCGAACCCAAGATCGTGGCTCGAACCTGACTATTTTCAGTCGGCATCCATGAGGATGTACCTGCCTATACGACCTACGACCTGGCATGGTCTATTTGTCGAAGTGGAATCATGTTGACTACTGGCTCTCAGATCCTGACTTCCCGAGGAGATGAATTCAGGGATATGTATGCCAGTCAATATGTATGCCCAAGGATTCCATCTGGAGGAGCCACGAGACGTTCTGAGGAAGGATGCAGAGAGTCAATTATGGTATCTCTGCATCCTGAACAACGTCCTCTGCCTCTGACTCCTCCAACACCACCTCCGTGCACCACCTCTGCTCCATGGCGATCGCAGCCTGTCACTCTCGGATTCAACATCATCTTCGTCGGGTTCGTGGGATCCATAGAGACCCTACTTGCCATAGCCACGACCTGACCTAGTTGAGAAGGACTCTGCATCACCAACAGGTGACATCCCTGCTTTTTGGAGCAGATGGTCCGAATGTCCCATGCTGTGGACCTCAAGGTGGTGGAGAAAGAAGTTGAACCGGTGGACCCCATCTTTCATTGGATTCAGTCAAAAGCTCCTCCAATGGCTACTCTTCCCATCTTGCCATCCCTTCTGAAGCTCACACGAGGGTCCTGGGAGAACCCCTCCTTGATCCAGTCTACTTCTAAGAAAATCGACAGGCTGTATCAAGTTGGAGGTGAGCACATCGACTGGCTTCAAACTCATCCGAAGCCGAATTCAGTGGTGGTCAAGGCTTCCCAGAACAGGAGGCAACGCTGGCCTCAATCAACCCCGCCGGGCCCAGAGGGTCGAAAGCTTGATATCATGGGCAAAAAGATTTATTCTGTGGCAGGCCTGAGTTTTCGTGTGGCTAACTACTCAGCCTGCATGGGGGCCTATCAGCAGGTACTGTGGGAAAGGATGATGCCCCTCATCCAAGATCTCCCAGAGGAACGACAACGAATGGTTGAAGCAATCCAGTTGGAGGTGCAATTACTGGCAGGGCAACAAATGAATTCTGCCCGACATGTTGCTGATTATACCGCTAAAACAATTGCAGGATCCATCACACTGCATTGAGACAATTGGCTCTGTTCATCAGGCCTCACCCCCCAGGCATCAGCTACTATCGAGGATCTGCCTTTTGATGAATCTTGACTTTTCAACGGCTCCACGGATGAAAAACTGGAGTTCACCCAGAAGATGAGGACAACCACCAGAAAATATGGTGTGGCCACCTCTTCATCTTCTCAGTACCATTCCAGGGGGCACACCAACTGGCAGACCTCTTCATCGGCCCAGTAGTTCAGACGGGGTTCTCCGGCCAATCTTACAGACGTTCCCGATACTTGCCATCTCCTTCGTCAACCTCATTGGTGAGGAGCCAAAGGTCAGCTTCGAGATACTGACCACCTGGAAGGCAACGGTCTAAAGATCAAACCAGGAGAAAATTTTGATTTTCCACCTCACACTTTCTCTCTCTTTCCTGTAGATCCCAACGTTTGGAGATCAACTGTCGAACTTCCAAGAAGCCTGGTCTTCGATAACATCAGACTGCTGGGTACTTCAGATAATCCAGAATGGCTGTTGGATCGAATTCGACTCTCTACCCCCAACAGGTTGGATTCAATCAACACCACCCTCCCTCCCCCTCCTCCTCGAGGAGCTGCAGATGCTGCTTCAGAAAGGGGACATTGAACCCATGGACTCCAGTCTTCACCACCTCTGCTTATTTTCAAGGTACTTCCTGGTTACGAAGAAGGACGGCGGCGTCGGCCCCATTCTCGACCTTTTAGGAGTGAACACATACATAGAACCAAAGAAATTCAGGATGGTCAACTTGGCCTCCATCCTTCCACTCCTGTAACAGTACGACTGGTTCGCTTCCATAGACCTCAAAGATGCCTACTTCCACATCGGGATCCATCCATCCCACAGGCGATTCCTGGCATTCCAGATCGGGTCCAAAGCATTCCAATTCAGCGTCCTGCCGTTTGGACTTTCAACTGCTCCAAGAGTCTTAATGAAATGCATGGCGGTGGTGGCAGCTTTTCTACACCAGCGTGGAGTAGTGGTTTTCCCCTACATCGATGACTGGCTGATTATGACTGGCTGATTGTGCTGAACTCTCAACGTCACCTTGAACTCGATATCGACCTCACCTTGGATGTCTTAGACTGCCTGGGACTTGTTGTCAACACAGAGAAATCACAGTTCCAACTGGCTCAATCCATCCAGTTCATCGGGGCTCAACTGGATTCGTGTACAGCTGCGGCTTACCTGCCTCGAGTCCGATTCAACACCCTTCGGTCCCTAAGCCATACCTGCCGTCGATCCCAGAGGCTCCCTGCTCATTCAGTCCAGGTATGTCTCGGTCCCATGGCAGCTACTATCTATGTGACCCGCCTCGCCAGGCTCCGATTCCGACTGCTTCAACACTGGTTTCTACAAGTGTTCGACCTCCTACGAGACTCTCCAAAGAAACTGCTCACGATGCCTCGGGCGGTTCATCGGTCGCTGGAATGGTGGTTGGTACTGGACAACGTCCTATCGGGAATGCCTTTCGACATCCTCACCTGGACATTTTTCTGACAACAAATGCCTCGATGTTGGGATGGGAGCCCATCTTGAATCCTATGAAATCCGGGGTTCCTGGAATGCCAAAGAACGGACTGTCCATATCAACATCCTAGAGCTTCTCGGCATCCAGAAAGCACTGTGGCCCTTTGAGACCTTGGTGATTAACAAGACCATTCTGGTGGTAACAGACAACACATCAGTGATGTACTACCTGAACAAGCAAGGAGGAACGATATCCCCACAGCTTCTCCAACTCACACTGGACATTTGGGATTGGTGTGTCTGCAGGGACATCTTTCTCCAATCCATCCATCTTCCTGTGGAGGAGAATACTCTTGCAGACGGACTCAACCATTCAAGGCTCTCCATCCATGAATGGAAGCTGCACAGATCAGTGACCTCAGACTTGTTCTGACGATGGGGATCTCCTCAAGTTGACCTCTTTGCATCTCTGGAAAACAGTCAGTGCCACCATTTCTGCTCCAGATGACGTGTCCCGAGATTGAGGGGTGACGCATTACTCTTCCATTTTACGGAACCACTTCTCTACCTCTTTTCTCCGTTCCCACTGCTGATGAGGGTAATCACCAAACTGCATCAGGACTGAGTGGATGCCATCCTCATCACTTCGTGGTGGCCCCGCCAACCTTTGTTTGCAATCCTCCTGCATTTAGCTAGGCACCGGTTCATCCGATTTCTGTCACGTCCTGACCTTCTCACTATTCAGAATGGGAAGGTCAGAAACCCAGATTTGGAGGCTCTACGACTAATGGTATGGAGACTGCGACCTTGACTCTGTCCTTGGTACAGGGGGTCACTGTACCTACGACCTTGGATTCGTCCTCAATCCTGATGGGCCGGTACTCTCCATCCTTCCCTCCAGAGGTCTAGGTTGTCATCGATGCTGCCCAGAGACCTGCTACCCATAGGTCATATCACTACAAGTGTGGGTGCAGTTACCACCAAAATGTATCAAAGCATATTCTGCCTAGCGATTCCAGAATGTTCCGATGCTCTGCGCAGGCGCAGGAGTAACCCAGCTGTGTGAATTCACAGAAGACCACTCAAAGATCTGTGGTTACAGGTAAGCAACCTGTCCTTGTGTTTCCTCATCAGTTCCCTTATTCTGTCTGTGACTCCTTTGATGTATGGTAAAAATACCTTCCCTTTGGGTAGCTGTTTTTCTTCATTCCTGTGGTTTTTTCTGGATCTGGCTGCTCTTGCGATGTCTGATCTGGAGGAACGATTAGTCTGAAGAGCCCAGTTTAGGTGCTTCAGTTCATCCTCCGGGTAGCGGGGTTTGCAGATCCTTTTGGCGTGGTCTACCAATGGTCTACCACTACCTGGAGGATGAACTGAAGCACCTAACTGTTCCTGTGTGGTCAGACTAAGGTTTCCAGTTCTGGATTGTCCCATGCCCTGAGGTTTTTGGCTGGAAACGTGAGACAAAGTCTGCTGCCACACTGCAGAAATAATGCAATTTGACACTGCTTTAACTGCCATGGCTCAACACTATGGAATTCTGGGATTTATAGTTTTGTGAGATATTTAGCCTTCTCTGTCAGAGATCTCTGGTGCCACAACAAACTACAAATCCGAGGATTCCATAGGATGGAGTCATCATTGTTAAAACAGTGTCAGACTGCATCATTTCTGCAGTGTGCCAGCAGCCAATGGCCCTGGTGATATCATTAAGCATAACATGTTAAGTACCAAACCCAGTTGTTCACAGCTTATCATTCAAGCACAGCCACATTTGTGCATGCACGCACACATGCACGTGTGCGTGCATACACACACACAGAGAACATATTTTCCTATTTGGAAATAAATAATGACAGAAATCTTAGGACATTTTCAGACGATCCTTGCTGTGCAAGGATCACCCAGGAGAGGTTCGTTGCAGCAGCGTGGCAGAGGGTCAATTTTGGACGACGCTGTCCCTGCTGTGAGATCGTCCGTCCCTCTTGCGCTTAGGCTTGGAGCCTGCCGAGCTATATTCAGCAAGATTTTATTCACGGACAACCTCAAAGTCTAAGTGCAAGAGGGACGGACGATCTCGCAGCAGGGCCAGCGTCGTCCGAAATCGACCCTCTGCCACGCTGCTGCAACGAACCTCTCCCGGGCGATCCTTGCGCGGCAAGGATAATCTGAAAATGCCCTTAGAGTTCCCAGATCAAAGTGAATTGGGGGGATTATTCCTTTGTATTTACTTACATTTAATATAGCTGACTTGCTTATAGCCAGAAGGTGGATGCAGAGCAGAATCGATAATGAGCCCTGATGCCACAAGGATTGGGAGGGAAGCTAACTGTGGTGCCATCTACACGACATTAAAAAACATACGTATGGGGGTAAGAAATTCAAAAAGGCAGTTGTACGAATTTGTACAATCTGCCTACATGATAAAAATTCCCCCCAAAAATCTGGATGACCCCCTTACCCAGCTGGGCAGAGCGAGTGATCTTGGCAGCAGTTTTAAATCTCCCGCTGCCTTTTTTAAAAAAAAATTCAGAAAGTGCCTGGCATCTGGAAAGCCATGATTATGTATTAACCTTTAAAAATAAAAATTTGTGCCCTTGTCTCCTGTGGAAAAAATTCATAGAAACTGGAGACTTAGGGCCAGGCCCTTTGATCTGGCAACTCTAGGTCTGGTCTGAAGAGAAATTTAGCTGTTGTGACAATCAAAGCATGTCAGTGGAAGCCAAATCATATTTTTTTTCGCTTGTTATTGAAAATTCATGAGGGCCAGCATGGTCAAGTCAGATATGGCTATGCTCTTTCAGAGTCCTTTCTAATAACTAATGGAATGAAGCAAGGTTGTGTTCTTGCTCCAGCTTTATTTACAATCTTCTTCAGCATGATGCTTCAAAGGGCTACGGCAGAGCTTGAAGAAGCAGACGGCATCTATATACGTTACCGTACTGATGGTAGCTTAACTTAAGCGGTCTGAGGGCTTGCACTAAGACTCTAAACTATCTAGTCCGTGAGCTGCTCTTCGATGCTGCTGCTGCCCTTGTTGCCCACACAGAAGCAGCTCTGCAGCGCCTAACATCCTACTTCGCAACAGCTGCAGAGCTGTTTGGGCTAGAAGTCAACCTGAAGAAAACGGAAGTTCTTTATTAGCCTGTACCACAGGATGAACACCATCATCCTCACATTGCCATTCTCTTTTATGGGTCTGAAACATGGGTCACCTATCACCACCACTTACAACTCCTTGAATGCTTTAATCAGCGCTGTATACACAAAATCCTAAATATACACTGGACAATGTGACAAATGTTGCTGTCCTTGAGCAAGCAGGGATCACCAGCATTGAGGCCATGATATTGAGAACACAGCTGCACTGGTCAGGGCACGTTTCTATGATGGAGGACCATCACTTCCCGAAAATACTACTCTATGGTAAACTCGCCACGGGTCAACGTAAGAGGGGCACCCCCAAAAAGCAATACAAGGACTCCCTGAAGCAACATCTCAGGCTCGGCCAAATTCATCACCAACAATGGTCCACCCTGGCCTCACATCGGGAGGCATGGAGATGCACTATCCATAAAGCTGCAGCCTTATTTGAGAACTTACGCCGAACAAGTCTTGAAGAGAAACGACAACGCAGAAAGAATCACAACCCAGAAACATCACCCAAGGAGACCTTCTGCTGTGCTTTCTGCAACCAGACTTGTTTATCTCGTATTGGCCTTTTTAGTCATCAGCGTGCTTGAAAAAAGCGTGGGATGAGTCCTTCCTAAATCTTCGTTTGCGAAGAAAAGCCAGAGAGATATATTGAAAATTATTTTCCCATGTAACATGAGAAACAGTCCAGTATCTCCAAGTTAGGATTTGCCTGCTTTGTTGCTGAGTTATATATCAGCAGGTAGGAAAAAAAAAATGACTGGGAAAGGGAACAGGGTCTAAACATTCTGTCTTCATTGAGCCACTCTCAGTAACATTCCAAACGAGCAAGATGCAGACTTGTGACTCCAATAATGTCACTTTTCTTCCCCTAAATGATGTTTAAGAACCCAGCTATGACAAAGTTATTATTAGCTCACCAAGATATATTCAAATATCAGGATTTTCAGTTGAAGCCAAGAGCTTTGAAACCTCTAATTTCATAACTTGGGTGCCTGGATGATTGTTTGGTATATCAACTTCTGTTAGCCCCAGCCTGCATGGCAAATGGTCAGGAATCCTGGGAGCTGTAATCCCAGTCTGGAGGATACTAGGTTTGGAAACATTATTATAATTGTACAAGAATATTCCATATTTCAGTTTCATATGAAACAATAGATGAACTTTATTTTTAATCTCTAAAATTGTTTAATGTTCTTTATTTTTGTGGTTTCCTAAATTCATCAGCTGTAGAGAGGCGAGTGCACAGATTTGTTAATAACAAACTTTTTAATATACAGTAATTGTAGGGTGGTGGGTTGTAGAAGAAGATGAGGGAAAGATTGTGCCAGAAAAGAAGCAAGAAGAAGATATCCCCAGAGTAGTATTATCTTGGCTGTTCATGTAAACTAAAGAAAATAGGTTCAAAGAAATAATTAGGGCAAGTATTTGGTTTGTAGGCATCTGTTTCATTAGATGGCTCAGCTCACTCATTTCCTAAGGATTAAAAATGTAGACTAGTGAATTTATTCCACAACTTCCTTTTACACTTGTTGGTAATTCTCATTGACTTGAGAGGACCCTGGGGCAAACTTTACTTGCTTGTTTACGGGGTATAACATGCAAACTGTTCATAATTAAGTTATATAAAACTTTTATGCTTTTTCCTCTGTAGTTCAGACGTAGTCAATGTGTCAAGGTTTTATTTTTGAAAAACACATTATTCTGGTAGTTTTAAAGAAAAATGTTAAAGCCAGAACTTCTTTTGTATTGGTAGAGGTTTTGCTGTGGGATTTAGTGCAACTTGAATGTTATTTCAGAGTACACAAAGCCTGAAGCAACTATTATTTTCAATCTAATGCCTGTATCCTACATTATTTTTCAAGGAAAGACCTTAGAAATGCTATTGTCCCTAATTCCCACTAGTTTGGTATCTCCTTAGATCTTTGACCTGTTCACTGCTTCTCAGTGGAATCCCTCTACCCAGGTATCCCCACGTTGCACAGTTTGGTAACTCAGGCTCTATTCCATCCTTGTCTAAAGGTTCCGCTGTTGTTCCACAAGACTGGAAGAGGAGAGAGTCTGTTCATGGATCATTCTAATTAGTGCAACATGGACTGTGGGAGAGGGGAAATCATGGAATATCTCTGTGGTTACCTATAGTGAGCTGAATAGCTGTGAACACAAATATGTGCAAGGGGAAAAAACAAACTGTTGGCAGAATTCAGCACGCAGTATCTCATCTCATATGACTATTTGAACATGAGCCAACAGTGCGATGCGGCAGCTAAAAAGGCCAATGCGATTTTGGGCTGTATCAATAGAAGTATAGTGTCTAGATCAAGGGAAGTAATAGTGCCACTCTATTCTGCCTTGGTCAGACCTCACTTAGAATACTGTGTCCAGTTCTGGGCACCACAATTAAAAAAGGATATTGACAAATTGGAGCGTGTCCAGAGAAGGGCAACTAAAATGGTGAAAGGTCTGGAAATGATGCCTTATGAGGAGAGACTTAGGGAGCTGGGTATATTTAGCCTGGAAAAAAGACGGTTAAGAGGCGATATGATAGCCCTGTTTAAGTATTTGAAGGGATGTCACGCTGAGGATGGAGCAGGCTTGTTTTCTGCTGCTCCAGAGACTGGAACACGGAGCAATGGGTGCAAGCTTCAGGAACAGAGATTCCACCTCAACATTAGGAGGAACTTTTTGACAGTAAGAGCTGTTCGGCAGTGGAACGCACTCCCTCGGAGTGTGGTGGGGTCTCCTTCCTTGGAGGTCTTTAAACAGAGGCTGGATGGCCATCTGTCGGGGATGCTTTGATCGTGATTTCCTGCATGGCAGGGGGTTGGACTGGATGGCCCTCGTGGTCTCTTCCAACTCTGCAATTCTATTTCTACTTATGTGGTTTCACATGAACTGTATACATAAACAGCTACTATACCTGAGATGGACATGTGGACAAGCCTCTTTGTTTCTTGAGAAACAGGCTGTTTTACTAAAACAATATTGCTTGTAAATATCAGTTTGCCTGCTTACCTTGGCAAGTAAGAAAAGGACAAACTAGACAGATGAAATGCATGGTTTCCCAGGAGAGAGGGCCGATCTTGATAGGTTTCTGGTGAAATAAAAATCCTGGATAGAAGCAGTGAAGAACTGTAAGGGACTCTGTTGATGATGATGATGATTTTATTTCTATAGCGCCATCATTAAACATGGCACTTTACAAGAAAAACAGCAACAAAACTGGTGCCCCAGCCTCAACATTTACACAACCCCCTTGTAAAACTACTGAAATGCCATCAATATGCAGATAGGGCCATAAATTAATGTAGTGGCATTTCCTCTCTGTTGTGCCTTACTTTCAAAGTACCTGAAGGCACTGGAATCCACTGACAGTTTATAGGAAGATGAATAGTTGTTTTACAACTGTCTTGACATGCTTTTTCTCCTTGTTTTTGAAGAATTTTTATATCTGTCAAACTAATTAGTTGTACTTGTTTTGTCACTGGAATATTAATTTTGGCACAATTGTTTATTCTGTTTGTAATATATTTTTTAAAAAATAACTAGAAATTAGAATGGAAATCTATTAAAGTATCCAATCTGCTTTTTAATGGTTTTATAACTGAACTGTCTACTCACATTCAAGTCCAAATTAGGATATAATAATAATTCATTCAACTTTACTTTTCATATTCAGCTTTCCTGTGTGATGACATTATTAATATATTAAGCAGTTACAAAGTAATAACATTTTATCAAGCTTTTTGAAATGCAAAGATATGTTGTATATTTTTAATTTAAAATGTGTTAATTTTATTAAAAATGCTTGCAATAGCTTTATCTTCTGTACATGCTATTGATTTCCAAGATTTGTAAGCTGATTAATAAGCAAGGTTCTACAGCAAGGAACTGAGGAAGATGACAGAAAAAATGGATAGCAATATCTAAATAAATAATTTTAAACACATGATGTGGTAATATAAGCCCTGGAATTCCTTGGAGAGAAGGCATGAACTAGTTTATACATTCCTAAGTCTCCTCATTAGTTTCTAGTCTCCTTTTTATTCATTTAAATGAAAAACTCAGACAATACTTTCCATCCTCCTTGACTATTACAGCTAGAGAGTAAACATAATGGCCACTGGGACAGCATTCTTGTACAATAGTGTAGTGGTGAATTTTGAAAGGCAGACACACATCTTCACAGTCCTTATATTCATCCTCCCAAGGAAGTTGTGATCCAGCCTTGGGGTTCTTCTGGCTCCTGAGAATCTATTGCCACCATGTGATACAGCTTTTGCCTAAGTTTGCACTTGCACACATCCTTTGAGGACTCTGCTGCCTTTGTGAGATACAATCTTGGGGTTCCTTTGCCTGGGAATTACCTGAATTGTGCCTCCTTTTCTCTAGCTGCCACCCCCTTTGAGTTCTACAGCACAGTCCAAGGGGAGACTGTGGGGTTCCTTCTCTACTTTCTGCCACTCAGAAAGAATTACCTTCCCCTCCCCTCTATCCCAAAGAGAAGAACTGACTGAGCAAAACAAGGCACATGTATGCATCAGCTGAAGAAAGATTAGATAAATCCAAGCAAAGTTCGTAACATGCAGATAATTCTCATGGAAGGTTCCTCCCTCGCAGGTACATTCTTAGAAGTTACAGACGTAGTAAAGCATTCAGTTAAGCATTCAGCCAAGTAGGAAAATAAACATAATTCCCTAATGCAACCTAGCTAATCCATTTCCTGACCATGAAGTTCCATCTGTTGAACTCCAAGGAGGCTGTGAGCCAGGCTGTACAGCTGTCTCCAAAAGCCTTCCTCCAGTGGCCTGAGCTTCTCACCCCAAGATGCTTCTTAGTTCATCTCTCTCCCTGAGATGAGGTCCCTCCCCCATCTCAGGACTCCTTTCTTCTTCTGTGTGCCTTATGGCACCAAGGCAGTATTTATTACCTCTTCTTCGATGCATCTTGAAGGTTTGTCCACTATGGAATTCCTGATTGGTCAGTGTCCCTTGTGACCTGTGATATCTGTGATGATGCAAAACCCTAAAGGTGTTACTTTTCTCTAGACCCTAGTTAACCCTTTGTTATTTGATTGCTGAGCTGGCAGATAATGGGAAATAGAGTCTTCCCATTATCACAGAAGTCTAAAAATGCATGTAGCTGTGTTGATATATACAGGTTGTCTCCCTTATCCCTAATGATTGAGATCAGAAGAATTCTGGATTTTGGAATATTTTGGATTTTGGAATACTTTCATATACATAATGAGATCTCATGGAGATGGGACCTGAGTCTAAACACAAAATTCATTTATGTTTCATATACCTCTTATACACATAGCCTGAAAGTAATTTTATACGCAGTAGTTTTAATAATTTTGTGTACAAAACAAAGTCTGTGTAGATGGAACCAACAGAAAGCAAAGGTGTCAATATCTCAGCCACCCATGCAGGCTATTTTAGATTTTGGAATATTTTGGATTTCAGAATTACAGATAAGGAAGACACAACTTGTATCAGCAAAATAGTTTTTTATCTGTTTTCATTTGTACTAGGACCAGGGGCCTGTCTTTTGCAGATTTGCCCATACTTTTTCACAAACTGCTAGGTGCGTGTGCATTTTTGCTCATTTGGACTATAGAACAATAAAAAACTCGAAGGGAAGCACAAAGCTGATTGGCCACATGAGAGTGAGGGCAGAGCTTGCTAGGAGAGCAAACGCCTGCTACCACCATTGGATTTTTGCCTTAGTAATCACTCATTAAGGAGATTAAAAAGGATCAATATTTTCTGTTTTGCTTTGGAGAATTGCTGTATCACACCAGCACACCTTGGGATGATTTCTTTTAAAAAAAAAAAAAACTGGCAGCAGTGAAGAACTAACACAATTAAATCACTCACAGCCACCATCAGGAATGTGAGGCTTATGGGGGTTTCCAATGCCAGAGAAACCATTTGGACATGTTGCTGCTGCTACTGCTGCGAGATGCCAATAGTACAAGGTATTTGGGATTCCCCCCCCCTCGTGTAGATCGGCCCCAGGTCTTCATTAAAATGGACAAGTCTTAAATTGCCATTCAAGAATAAACCATCCCCAAATACTTTTTATTACTCCCATTCCAACTGATATCACTGTGGAAAGCAGAAGTGAACATGTCTGATGCTTTGTTAATAAAAATACCTGTTTTCAAAATTCTATTTCAATATTACAGCATCCTTTGGTTACTGGATTCCAGGTTCTAACAAAAAGTAGTGCTTCTGGTTTCTGCTTGGGGAAGCGAGGTCGCGGGGGAAGGGAGCTCTGTCTGAAGCGATCCACTATTGTGGCGTTTATAGAGCTTCAAACATTACGAAGCACCCCCCAACTTTGGGAGAAGTTTTGCGGGACAAGGAAGAGCTCAGAGGGGCTCCTAACCCGAACCCAAGGGCAGGACGGAGGTCCGAACTCTTGGGAGAAGGGACAGGAGCGAAGAGCCTACCCGCGCCGCCATAGAAGACCGCCCATAAGAGGGTGTGGAGCTGAGACCGAACGACAAGAGATTTTACTTTTTTTTTTTTTTCATTACGAAGATTTCTCTCTTTCTGGCAATAACTTTGGAGTTTTTTTTAAGTTGATAATTGGAAGAGGGTTTAAGAAGGTTTGTTGAAACGGAGCAGGGTTTTTTTACTTCATTGAACTGAGGACTGCAGCATGGTGGAGAGGTGAGGAAAACGGACTGGTTTAAACTGTTTGACTAAAATAAGAGGAACTTTTGATGCCTTATTAATGCAAAAGACATTAAAATAGATCATCTCATCATCTATTCTCATTCATTTTGAGTTGTTAGATCATTAGGAAATTGCTATACTGCTAAGCAAGTTATTGAAATATTGCTGTTGCAGTGTTAGAAAAGAGATTTGATTTTTTGATAACCAAGAGTGAAGACACTGCAGCAGTTGTTGATACTGACTGGAGTAAAGCTGCTAATATTACCCATCGTGAGAAGGAAATTACGTTAAGTTTTATGACTTTACTATTCTTTGTCACTGCTATTCTGGGAAAGATTATTTGAAAGATTTTGAATGAATGGAGAAGTAACTGAAGCAACTGAAGATAGCGAACTGAGAATTGAGAAATGAGCTACTAAAGTTGAAAACTTAGCTAATAGTAACTGAGCTTAAGGAAACAATATAACAGGAAACACCAACTCAATAATAATATTGATAATAGGACTGCCAGAAGAACCTATAATCATAAGAAGAACTTGTAACAACGCCAGTAATTGAGATACAAGAAAGACAGAAATACTATAGAAGCTGTTATATCAAGTGAAGAAGGGATTCAGGATTGGTTAACATTCATTAATACTGTATAGCGTTTATATTACATATAATATAATATATGTAATATAATATAATGCAATATAGTAATATAATATCATAGTATTATTATATATCATATATTATCTATACAATTTTTTACTAGTTATTATTTATATACTAACAATCATAATCAAAAATTTTGGTGCTCTTCCCTAATGAAAGAAATATATGATTAGTTAGATTGATATAGAGGTATATAATACCAGATAATATATGTTGATTTGCTCTTGATAGATGGGACAGGTCCCAACCTGAGTCGATGTGTGGATTTACATGTATTTGATGTTCTGATATATCTGTATAGTACCATCTTTGGAAATTTAACAGATAATTTACAAATAATTTACATATTGAGGTATTGATCTATCTGTATTGGATTTATTAATATACATTCATAGTACCATATTAGGAAACTCAGCAAACAATTCATATATTGATGGGTGGATTCATCTGTATTTGATTTGTGGATATTCCTGTATAATATTGCACTTGAGAATCTAGTATTGATTGGTGGATATATCTGTACAGTATTATACTTGAAAAGTTAGCAAACAATATTGCAATTCAGGTATATTCAGCAAAACAGAAAGGGTTATAGAGTAAAAAAAAACTTTGAAAATTTTGAAAATTTAGAAAGGAAAAAAAAAGCATATCTTAAAAACAGAAATAATGCAATAAAACAAACAAATAAAGCAAATGAACAAATAAAATAAACAAAAAAAGCAAACATAAAAACGAACTGATTAAGAATTACAATTAAAGCAGCATAAATAAACATCTATTCAAAATAAAGTAGAAGATGGCTTCAGGAACTAGAAAAGCAGTAACACAAACACAGGTCAATGCTCTGTGCTTGTTATGAAAGTTTATGCCAGCTTTCCTGATAAGCCTGGCTGATTTGGGGGAGGGGCTGTTCATTGGGAGGGTGGTATGTCAGGCTCATCCATGAAGTCTGGGTATTAAGTAGGCTCCATGGAGGATCCTGACATGAAGTTGGTAGAGGCTTGGGCCTGCTTCCCTTGTGTGGGCCTCTCAGCTCTTGGGCATGGGCCAGCCTGCCCTTTTCGGCCTGGGAATGCTGTGCTCCAAGACAACTCAAGGTCAACCACCTGGAGGTGTCTGGGTGCTAGAAACCTCTGTGCATGCTATTCTCATGCTGTGAGGTTTTATCTGGGGATGGGGGTGTGTTGTCCTCAGTTTTGGCTTTGGCCATGTTCATGACATACGTATCCTTGCTGAATAAAGATTTCTTATTCAGTAAATGAGAGCTTGTGTTCCTGGAACATCACACACAGGATATATAGCCCGTGTGAAAATCTCCTAGGTTGATGGGAGCTGTAGATCACAGTTGCATACCCCTAGTTTAGAATGCCCAGATCCTATTCACTGTTTCATTTTAAGTCATCTAACTACAGTAGTTACAGATTTTGTATTACAATTATAGCAGGAATTTGACCAAAACCATTCATAAAGTTGGTGAGATCTTGTTTTTATTGATATGTAGGAAACTATGACAGAATATTATGTGAATAAATTTTGCTTTCTGATATTTTTTTCCCCTGGCCAAGCTGTCCTTTTTATAACTAAATCTACAGTTCCTGTTTGTGCTTTTCCGTCATAGAATCTTATTAGCAGTTTTGATCCAGGGGTTGGTGATAGTTTAAAAACTATCTGTTTAAAAATAGTTTTAAAAAATCTGACACTTCCACACTATTACAACCTCTCCTATTCAAGTCCCAGAGTGGCCTTTTAAAAAGAAAATAAAATTTAATTTTAGTATAGTCTGGTTAAAGACAATGTTGAAAGGCACATTAATCTTGCTGTTCTGTAAGATGTTTTGTTCAAAGCTGCTATCAAAATTCTTCATTTATCCTGCAACATGTCATGCTGTGATAATCGTTTCACCCAGGCTTCCTTTTCTAACTTTTAAAAGAGAATTTAATGAACTGGATTTAATTCCTATGAATGTAAGAAAAAGAGCCTAGCACCAAATATTACACTGGAGGGTATAAGACAAAACTATATTTGAGTTTAGAATTTCAAATATATTAAAATGTAAAAATCTTACTGTGAAAACCTCTTGATACCATAAATAACATTCTGATAGTCAATATATTGCTCTTATAAGAAAACATATAGGAGTCTAATGGCTAGTCATCATTTACTGCAAGCATTACCATATAACTAGTCATTTCTGGTGGTAATTTCACTTGTCCTTCTAAGCATTTCAAGGTGGAACAAACACACCATAACTTCCTACAGCAACCATGTGCAGTTAATTAAACAGAGTTGATAACTACCCCAAAGTCCCTTGTCAACCTTCATGACTAAGCATTGTGAACCTTATTTCCACATTCAATGTCCACTATTCTGTTGAGCCAATTCATACCTGTTATTTATTTATACTGTAGAATTTATGTATGTGATGCAGCTGATAAGGTGCAGCACTTTAAAAAAGTATGAGACAGACTCTGACATCAGGCTCACACACTAAAAAGACAACAGCAGAAAAGGGCGGTGGAGACAGTAAAGGAGAAGTAAAACAAAACAAAACAAATCCTCCCAAGTCCTCAAAGTTATAAATTCCTCAGTCTGGTGGAATGATCACTGTTAGGAAAGAAAGTCAAAGACGTAACTTCTGGGTGTCATCTGTCATGGTGTATAAAACAAGAAAACAGCCAGGCTGATGTGTTTCTCCTGTCCCCAGTGTACTGCCTTCAGCACTTTGATCTTGCTTAAAGCAAATGGTAGTTCCAAAGCTTAAATTACTAATCAGAGCTGTGTAACCAAAATCAAACTGTGGTTTCAGAACCTGGGCAGTAAACTGCCATTAAAATATAATCAAGATCCAAGTACCCATAGTCAGTGTGTGAGTGATGGGGTTGGGAGCAGTGCACAGGTCCAATGCTCATTCTCAACTTTATGAACCATCGTGTGTTAAGCCAAGGCTGTTACTTACAAACTTGTCCTATTTATATATTACACTGGCTCTAACTTAGGTTTCATTGATAAGTTCTTGTGAAAGTGGGCATAGTAAATCGAGCAATTTTGTAACTTCATGTCAAATTCTGTTTTACTCAAAAGTTCCTTCTTGTATTTCAGATGATGTTGCACCCTATTTCAAGACAGTACCAGGTTTGCCACAGATTCATCTAGAAGGGAACCGTCTTGTCCTCACATGCTTGGCAGAAGGAAGTTGGCCGTTGGAATTTAAGTGGCTGCATAATGGCATTGAAACTACTGCCTTCTCCAGTGAATACAAGTAAATGAAATTAGTTTTCAGTTACATTATTTAGTACTGCAGTGAAACAAAATGCTAATTTTTGTACTAGAGATTTACAAAAGAACACAGAGGCAGAGATACAGTACTATATAATTAAAATGTAGAGAAAGAATACAGTATATCTTATGGGCCCTCTTTAAGATTCTTCAGTTGCGTAACATAATATAGAACATATTTTTATTAATGGAAATTTTATTGTTACTTTCTTCTATATGAATATATAAATACACACTTAAAAATTATAAACATAGGCATAAAGATCTGAATTTCTAAATCAACATTTAACTTTAGGTCTGCATGAAATTAGGTGGCTTCAGAATTGGCCAATACTGAATTGGGCTGTTTCCCAAATCACCGAACTCGGCCCTGAACCGAATCTTCTTCTGTTTGTGCATACTTCTAGCTGAGACTCATTCAAAGGGCTATTTAACTGCTCCTTCCCAGTTTCAACAGCAACATTCCTCCCCAGACATTTCAGTCACCATTTCCCATGCACAAGCCTACATAGGCTAATTGGATTATAGTTTGTCAAAGATTCTGTTGCTATTGATATGGAGGGAGAGGAGGCCTTGCATGTTGGCTTTCACAGTAATGAGACTTTGCCACTGGTCCCTCCAGCATGCAAAGCTGCTGATGAACTGTAGCATTGTTAATTAATTGTAGATGTCTGATTGCTGTGAGCAATCAAAAGCACATAATCTTACCATTTGTACTCTGTGGAATGTGGAGTTTTATGTATATAGTTTACATTTTAAAATTATTTAAAGTGAAGCTATTTGATTAATCACAGAAGAAAACAGACATATTTTAAATTAAAAATGTTTTTGGCTTGATCAACCAGCCCATAACAATGAGATAAACACACAATGGAAACCACTAATGTTAACAGATCAGATTGTTAAAGTTTAATGAAATAGATTGGAAGGGCATGTCCCAGGTGAACTAGAGTTATAGAAAAGTACAAGTACCATAGTAACTGTAGTTATAGATAAGTAGTAGTAGTAGTAGTACAGCATTAAAGAATACAGGAGAGACGTGTTTTTATAGGTGAAGAACACAATGCAAATTATCATAAATTCAAGATATTCACTAACATATTATATTGTATAATATTTATAAGGCATAGCAAACCATGTATTGACATATTGACACAACAGAGAATTGGTGAAAAACTTTAAATACTGTTTGATCACTTAATGTCTTGACAAAGTATAATACATAGGTTCCTTAGGTCATGATGAAAGGCGTATTTGTTTTGCTTAGGGTTTGATTAACTTGTTTTGAACTCTTGAAGCATTTATCTTCTCATGCAGGATGTGCGTGGAAAGCTAATCAAAATTTACAATAAAGTTTGAATAAATATGTTACTATGAATATTTCAGGTCTATTATTTATTTTTAATTGCATGCCACAAAACAAGATGCACTTGGCATCTTTTTGTATTTATATGCAGGGAATTGCATTTAATCATTAGGATGAAATAATTCCAGACAAAAGTATATATATATATATTTGGTTGAGGAATGCTGGGCTAAATTCTGCTTTCACTTTGGAGGCAAGCAGCCTACTAAAATTTCTGAATTTTTCTACATAAATATATGCTGGTGCAAACTATTAAACAACCCACTTCAATTAAAGCCAATGACAATATTATCACTGGCTTGCATAAGAGGTGTTTTGCACCTCAAGTCAGTAACTAATAAATGTAATGTTATAGGCTATCCTTAGTATATTTTTAGTGAATGCAAATTGCTCAGTGCTAATAGAGATGAAATAATTCATCAAGTCATACGTTATTTGGGAGTGGAGAAAAAATAACTACAGTGTGAAGTCGAAGGCTTTCATGGCCGGCATCCATAGATTTTCCTCGGGTTTTTTTCCAGGCTGTGAGGCCATGTTCTGGAAGAGTTTATTTCTGACATTTCACCCGCTTCTGTGACTGGCATCTTCAGATGGGTAGGAGTGTGTGTGGGGTTTATATACTCTGAACCCCTGTTAGGGAGGATATGTAAATTTGTGTATTTGAATGGCTAGTTTCTGGGTGGAGATATGCAAGAAGGATTAGTGTCTCTTTGGCCAATGGTTGGTTAATGGTCCATTATCTGCTGGAAATCCTCCTGTCCCTGGGTGGAGTTTATTTGCAAGTGCTGAGTTCTGATTTTAGTGTTTTTCAGGACTGGCAGCCAGATTTTGTTTACTTTTAGGGTTTCTTCTTTCCTATTGAAGTTGTCCAGGTGTTTGTGGATTTCAATAAGCTATAATCTGTTTGGTGGTGGCAAGCGCTGAAATTAAAAACACCAGTAATTCACTCCTGCCCACCATCTTGATTCACAGGACAGCAAAAGCAGATAGCTTCTCATGCTGGCGATTTTGCAAAAAACCTGTTAAGATAAATCAAAGCTGCTTCAAATTGGCATTAGCGCACATCAATCCACATTTCCCCCCTCATATAGACAACACTAAACATGAGTTCTGACCATGAATACTGGCTGGTAGGATTGTGAAAATATATTAGGAGGGGAGGGCAGGAAACTCCATGCTGACTATCTGTTCAGCCATATAATATGTGATGCACCTTTTCTTTCACAGCAGTAATGTTTGTAGAAGAGTTGAACAGCAGCAATTGGCTGGTTTAAACCAAATCACTTTTAAAAAACAACCTAATCTTGGGTTTTTTAAACTGATTTATCATTTTTTAAAATGTGGCAATTATTGCTATTTTCCTGCCCTCTTACTGATACTACAACAACTGTTTGAATTTAAACATTTAATTTTTTTTAGCAATTTATTGGCAATTTTTCATTGTTAGACCAGTATCCAATGTCAGTTGCTTCTTTTTAGTCACTTTATTTTGTAGTGCAAGAAATGCCATTCAGAAACAAATCCTTCAATTAACATAAATTCAGCCAAAACAACTTGGTGTTAAAGAGCACTTTTTAAGGAACAATTATTATTTAAGCTA
Organism: Gambelia wislizenii; assembly: GCA_030847615.1. NCBI lineage: Eukaryota > Metazoa > Chordata > Lepidosauria > Squamata > Crotaphytidae > Gambelia > Gambelia wislizenii. The sequence goes on from JAUMIR010000012.1 coordinate 7,482,599, forward strand.
GTGAACTGCATTTTGCAACTTAATTTTCTGATTTATTCCTATATTTGTTTTAATGCAAAAAAAAAAATGGTTTAAACAAAACAACAATGCTTTTTCCAACCCTGAATTGTATGTTACTTAATATATTTCCTGATATCATCATTTAGATTTATGTTCTGCTTTTTCTCACCAGAGAGCAAAAAAGGTATATATAATAATTCTAGGCAAAAAGTAGATTCAGTCTTTTTTTTAAAAAAAGATAAATGCTTTATAATTGATCATATTTGTTGTTGCATGTATAAATTGATATATCACATCATAGAACTGTACAAAAATGAGGCTGGATCATCATGGGGATAGGAAGTAATATGAAAATTAGAATAGGCTCATGAAAACATTTGAAAATAGGCATTATTTTGAGTAGCTGAAATTTATTCTTCATTAGACAATAAGAGAACATGAACTAAACAAATATAGATTTGTATATATATTTAAGAGTACCTACTAAAATTGTAACGCTTAATATCTTACAGGTACGTCATTCCATCTTTGCAAAGATCTGATGCTGGTTTTTATCAGTGCATTGTGAGGAACAGAATGGGAGCACTCTTGCAAAGGAAAGCAGAAGTTCAAGTGGCATGTATGTGTATTCATTCCAAAATTTCTTAATAAAATCCCACCTCCTTGGTGCAAGTTACACTATTATAGCATTATTCTGTCAATTAGCTCAGACCTTTCTATTGTTACACAAAAGAAGAAAGTTGTACCTGTTCCAGATCCTATAGTCTAGGGAACAGGTGGGGAACCCGTGTTTCTCCAGATGTTGTTGGATTTAAGTTGCCAGCATCCCTGATTGTTGACCATGCAGTCTGGTTGAAATGGGAGTTGGAATCCAATAACATCTGGAGAATCATAGAATCATAAGTTTGTAGAGTTGGAATGGGCCACCTAGTGCAACCCCCTACTGAATGCAGGGTTTCCAGCTAGAGCACCCACAGCAGGTAGCTGTCCTGTCTACTTTTGAAGACATCCAGAGAAGGAGACCTCTCCATCTCTCTAGGCAATTGGTTCCATTGCCAAACCATTCTCAACATCAAGAAGTTCCTCTTAGTGTTCAATTGAAATCTACCTTCCTGTATTTAAAAAACCCTTATACCTAGTTCTACTCTCTGAGGCAGCAAAGAACAAGCTTACACCTTCCTCTTTGTGGAAGCCCTTGAGTTATTTAAAGGCTACAATCATGTCTCTCCTCAGTCTTCTCTTCACCAAGTTGAACATGCCCAGCTCCTTCAACCTCTCCGCATATGTTTTGTTCTCCTTATCTCTTATCATTCTCATTTCCCTTCTATAAACTTGCTCCAACTTATCTATATCTGTATCTATCTATATCTATATCTATATCTATATCTATATCTATATCTATATCTATATTTATATCTATATCTATATCTATATCTATATCTATATCCTTCTTAAAATGGTGAACTGGCCCAGACGAGGCCTGACTAGCGCAGAATATAGTGGGGGGGCTATTACTTCCCTTGACTTGGAAACTGTGGTTCTATTAATGCTTACGAAGATAGCATTTACCTTCTTTGCTGCAACATCACACTACTGGCTCATGTTCAATTTAGGATTGACAATAATCCCAAGGTTCTTTTCACATGTAGTACTGCTGATCCAAGTATTCCTCATCTTATATCTGTGCATTTGACTTTTTTGGCCTAAATGTAGAATTTTGAATCTGTTGAATTTCATTTTATTAATTTCAGCCCAGTTTTCTAGTTTATCAACATCCCTTTGAATTCTGTTCCTATCTTCCAGTGTGTTATATACCCCAGTTTTGTATCATCTGCAAATTTGATAAGGATTGCCTCCACACCATAATCTAAATCAGTGGCTCTTAGCCTTTTCTTTACCAGGGATCCCCTTTAAATATCTTTTGTTGCCATGACCCCCAAGACATAACTCAATATTTAAAACAACAACAATACCTGATAATAATAATACAATAATAATACAATTACACCATCCATTAAACCTTCCCTCAGAGGCACTGGAGGAGGAGGGAAGACTTCTCCTGCTTCTTCCTGCAAGTTTGTGGCTGAAGTGGATTGAATGGCAATGTGCAGGCCAAGCCAGTCAGCCTGCCTTTGCCTTGGCTCCTGTCATGTGGCTACTCCAATGCAGGCAGGAGCTAGGTAGAGCAGCCTTCAAGCCTTCACAGACCCCCTGTAAGGACATCATAAACCCCCTGGGGGTCCCCAGACCACAGGCTAAGAACCATTGGTCTAAATCATTGATAAAAATATTGATGAGTATCAGCCTCAGTACAGAGCCTTGCAGCACTCTGCTTGAGACCTCCTTCCAATCTGATACACAGCTGCTTATGACAACTCTTTGAGCACCATTTTCCAACCAATTATGGATGCATTTGATGGCACATTTCCATCTATTCCATAGTTTTCCAATCAAATTATCATGAAGGACTTTATCAAGTGCTTTGATTAAATACAGATTAATGCTATCCAAAGCATTCCCACCATCTACTAAATGGTGACCAAAAAAGTGAAATACTAGTGATAAAAAAAGAGATAAGATTAGTTTGGCAGGATTTGTTCTAAATGAACCCATGCTGGCTCCTACTAATTACTGCATTACTGTCAAGATACTTGTGGGCTACTTTTCCTGGGGCCCATCTACATAAGGGGAAAAAATCCCAAATACCTTGTAGTATTGGCATCTCGCAGCAGCAGCAACATGTCCAAACAGTTTTTCTGGCCTCAGAAGCCCCCATAAGCCTTGCATTCCTGATGGCGGCCGCAGGTGATTTACTCGTGTTAGTTCTTCACTGTCGCCGGGTTTTGTTTTTTTTAAAAAGTCATCCCAAGGTGCACTGGTGCATTGGAGTGATTCTCCAAAGCAAAACAGAAAATATTGATCCTTTTTAATCACCTTACCGAGTGATTGCTAAGGCAAAAATCCAACATGGCAGCAGTGGGTGCTTGCCCTTCTAGCAAGTCCCACCCCTGCTCCCACCTGGCCAATCAACTTTGTGCTTCCCTTCAATTTTTTTTATTGTTTTATAGCCCAAATGAGCAAAAATGTGCACCAGCCTTGCAGTTTGTGAAAAGTACGGGAAAATCTGTGAAGGCTTTTACCCCATTGTTTTTGCTGTTTTATGCCCCCCTCCTTCTGAATAGTGTGGATTAGTGCTGGATCCTGTTTAGACTGGTAGAATTTCCAGCAAATTTCATGAGGGGTATTTTCACCATTTAGATGGGCTCCTGGTATTGAGGTCTGGTTGGCTGGCCTCTAGTTTCCTGATTCTACTTTTTTGCCTTTTTTGAAGAGAGGGACAATGTTTGCATGCCTGCAGTCCTCTGACACCTCACCCATCCTCCAAGTTTTCTCAAAACTGATGGCATGATTATGTCAGCTCCATGATTATGTCAGCAAGTTCCTTCAATACTCTGAAATGCAGTTCATTTGGACCTGCAAATTTTAACTCATTTAAGTTAACTAGGTGATTTCTGATAAATTCTTAACTCCTTATCAGTATTGATTTGCAATGCAGATTCCTTCAGTGGAAACACAGAGACCTCTTTATGAAGAAAAATGGAAGCAAAATAGACACGTACCTGCCCTGCCTTTTCATTGTGATCTGTTAGCATTTTACCATCCTTGTTGAGCAGTGGTCCCACCATTTCCTTCGTCAGGATTCTCTTGCTTCAAAAATATTTGACCCAGCCATTTTTGTTGCTCCTTGATTGCCTAGCCAGCTTCAGCTCCTGTTGGGCTTTAGCTTTCCTTACAGTATTCCTGCAAGCTTGGGCCTGTGGCATCACTAAGGCTGGGATCCCCCCTCCCCCTGAATGTGTCACCTGGTGCATTTTGGCCTCTCCACATACCCCTAGTACCAACATTGGCTTGGGCTATACATCTATATTCTTCCTTGGTGGTTTGTCATTCCTTCCATTCTTTATACATGGTTTTTTTCTTTTTCCTTCCTCCTTGAGTTTACTGTGCAGGCACACTGGCTTTTTCAGATGTTTCCCATTTTTCCTCTTCCATGGAATTGTTTGTGATTGTGCTTTTAGCAGTTCCTTCTTCATAAAACCCCACCCATAGTGGGTGTCTTTTTCCTGTAGCATCTCTAGACATGGGGATTATGTCCTGAGCTTGATAAAATCAGCTTTCATGAAATCCATGGTTCATGTTTGTCAAGTCCAAAATTGCTGATCCCAGTTTTCTTCCTCTGCCTTTTGAAAGAGGAAATTACCTGCAAGGCACAACAGGAACTAGTTGAAGAGATTCTGCTTAGCAGAGCTCATTTCCCAGCAATTATCAGGATAATTATAGTCTCCTGTAACTACCACAGGGGTGACATAGGATTCTGTCCTGGGCCCAGTGCTATTCAACATCTTTATCAATGACTTGGATGATGGAATAGAGGGCATGCTTATCAAATTTGCAGATGACACCAAATTAGGAGGGATAGCAAATACCCCAGAGGACAGGTTGAGAATTTAAAATGATCTTAACAGATTGGAGAGCTGGGCCAAAACTAACAAAATTAATTTCAACAGGGAGATATGTAAGGTACTATATTTAGGCAGAAAAAAAATGAAATGCACAGATATAGATTGACACCTGCCTTGACAATAGTACATGTGAAAGGGATCTAGGAGTCTTCGTAGACCACTAGTTAAACATGAATCAACAATGGGATCTGGCAGCTAAAAAAGCCAATACAATTCTGGGCTGTATCAATAGGAGTATAGTGTCTAGATCGAGGGATGTAATAGTACCACTTTATTTTGCTTTGGTCAGGCCTCACCTGGAATACTGTGTCCAATTCTGGGCACCACAATTAAAGAAGGATATTGACAAGCTGGAACATGTCCAGAGCAGGACAACCAAAATGGTGAAAGGTATGGAAGCCATGTCCTATGAGGAGTGGCTTGGGGAGCTGGTTATGTTTAGCCTGGAGAAGAGAAGATTAAGGGGTGATATGATAGCCATGTTTAAATTTTTGAAGGGATGTCATACTGAGGATGGAGCAAGCTTGTTTTCTGCTGCTCCAGGGACTAGGACATGGAGCAATGGACTCAAACTAGAGGAAAAGAGATTCCACCTAAACGTTAGGAGGAACTTCCTGATGGTGAGAGCTGTTTGACAGTGGAATGCACTGCCTCAGAGTGTAATGGAGTCTCCTTCTCCAGAGGTTATTAAACAGAGGCTAGATGGTCATCTGTTTGGAGTGCTTTGATTGTGTATTCCTGCAGGGCAGGGGGTTGGCCTAAATGGCTCTTGTGGTCTCTTTGAACTCTGTGATTCTATAATTCTACCAGTTCTTGCTTCTTGGAGATTTCTGAGATTTGTTTCAGAAAAGCAACATCCACCACCTCATCTTGGTTTAGTGGCCTGTAGTAAACTCCTACCACAGTGTTGTTTTTATTTCTTTCTCCATTTAATTTTGCCCAAATGTTCTCCACTGGTGCTGTTTGATCATTCAAGTGGGATTTCTGTACAAGTGAATTTGCCTTTGACATATAATGGTATTTCCCCTCCTTTTTCCCCGCATCTATTCTTTTTGAACAGGTTACATCCTTCAATTGTTATATTCCAATCATGGGAGCCATCCCACCAAGTCTCTGTTGTACCTATATAGTCATATTTACCTTTCTGCACTAGGTATTCAAACTCTTCTTGTTTGTTTCCCAGGCTCTGTGCATTGGTATATAGATATCTAAAGCAGTGCTTGTTCTCATCTTTTATTCTGCTGCGAATGTTACTGTGGCTCTCATTCTCTCCCTCAGCTTCTCCTCTACAATTCACATCCTTATGTTTAGAGCTTGCTTTTGGACAGATGTTCATGCTATCATCTCCAACCCCCCTAGGATTTAGTTGAAACTAAAACCTAGGATTTAGTTGAAACTCTTTATCAGATTTGCCATGCTTTTGCCAAAGACATTGTTCCCTGTCTTTGGGAGGTGTAGCCCAGCTGTAGCAAGTAGTCTTTTGTCTAAAAAGTAAAGATGATGGTCCCAGAAGTGAAACCTCTGGGACACAGATACTTCAGCTCTGGTCTTGGATGTAGATTATCCTTAACATGGGTTGAGGGATGTTGTTGTTGTTGTTTGCCTTCAAGTCATTTCTGATTCACGACGACCGAAAGGCAAACCTATCACAGTGTTTTCTTGGCAAGATTTGTTTAGAGAGGGTTTGCCTTTGAGGCTCTCAGCCTCTGAGGCTGAGAGAGTGTGACTTGGCGAAGGTCACCCAGTGGGTTTCCATGGCTGAGCAGGGATTCAGACTCTGGTCTCCTGCATTGTAGTTCAGTGCTCAAACCTCTTCACACAATGAGGGATTTTACCTAGTCATTTTTTTCCCTTTCAGCTTCAAACACTCACATACACTCACACATATAATATAATGGTTTATGCAGATAATTATTAATAGTTTTGTAAGCTAAAGACCACCAAAGATGAATAGGCATCCTGTAGTAAGAAGAGGCTGGGAAATTGCTAAGCATGTACATACAAAACACCTAAAACGAGAGGTCACATGTAATTTCAGCATGTATACACCTGAAAATCAATGGGTTGGTTGACAGCCAAATACAACACAAGCCAATCTCTAAGACCAAATGAGCCAACCCCTACAGGGCTGGCACGTCCAAACCTCTGATTGCAGAAACTGTCAAGTCTGACCTCTGATTAAATACTTGACTTTCACTTGGATGTATGTGTTGATTTTCTCAATTACAGATGCCAAGATACGTGACTTGAGTTGTAAACTACATCTGTTCTAATAATCACTTTGGTTTTTATGAACAGACTTTTTCTCAAATTCTTTGGAAATAGGTTCCATCTGGTCCTTGAAAGACAAACACACACACTAACACACACAAATGTCAGCATACGTAATTAAGGTGTTAATTTCATTGTCAAATTTCCTTTAAGATTCCTAGCAAATGATATTAGTGTTAGTGAGTTAATATTTAGAATAACATAAATATATATCCATTTATTCATTATTCACCCCCACCCCCAGTATATGAAGGATGTTCAACATATTTCATAATGAATCCTGTCACAGGCAAATGATATAGAACAAGTAGGTAGAGTTGTCCCCCAATGGAACTTCATAGATAGGAGTGGGTTCACTAACAATGCTTTGTCCCAAGATAATTGCACATAATGACATCTGCTTTTGATCTTCTTCGTGGTCTCTGTGAATCCACACAGTGGGTTACTCCTGCGCCTGCACAGAGCGTTCGGAACCATCTAGAATCGCTAGGCAGAAGTGACTTTGCAACATTTTGGTAACTCCGCCTATTCCTAATGATCCCTATATAGGCGCTCCCACCTAAATCCCCTCAGTTCCTTTCGTCCGCCGCACGAGCAGCTCGTTAGGAACCGTCTTCGCTAGTGCTTTCCTCAGTAATTTTCTCTCTCTCTGAATTTGACTCGGACTGTTTGGATCTTGATTTGGCTTCGCATCTCACTGTGCTGACCCTGACTGTGTTTGATGGCTCTTTCTGTGCGTTTTGGCTCCACTCTGATCTCTGACCTTCGACTTGTACAGGTCTGACCCCTCTTTCCAATGGCATCGAAATTGGCAGAATTTAAATGGTGTTCTGTCTGCCAGGCAAAACTACCTGCCTCAGACGGTCACTCCAAATGTCTAATTTGCCTCGGGGAGGCACACAATGTTGATGCGTGCGTCCACTGCCGTAACTTCACACCGCAGGCCTGTAAACAACGGCTATCTAGGCTGAAGTCTTTCCTATATGAGAAAGACCTTATGGCCGGCTGCCACAACCTCAACGGCCGCAGCCTCTCCTGCTAAGAGGGCCCAGTCTCTGTCCCTGGTGCCTCCAAAGAAACAATCGAGCCCAAGACGTGGACGTTCTCCAGGGGCCAGGCCTTCAAAAAAGTGCCATCATGCCTCGAGTCCTAAGTACCAAGAGGCCATGGCTTCCGACCCTGAGGCGGTGAGGAGGTCTCATAAACATTTGACAGCCTCGGGCCCAAGAAAAAACTCCACAAAATCCTTGACATCGGGTCGGGACCGACCCTCGACATCAACGACCAGATGGGATCGTACCGCTTCCACCTCCTCTAAGGAGAAGGCTAAGAAGAAGAAGAAGGTCAAACATACCTTGCCTAGACATAAGACCCCTTCTTCATTTGTACCGGCCTCTGTCCTGATACCGATGGGTGCATCACAATCCCCAGGTGCGACTCCTTCAACCTCGATGGCCAAACATGCTTCTCCATGGTCCGCTCCTCAGCTTCTTGAAGGTCCCTCAGCTACTCTCGAAGCCCAGGAATGGCACCAATCATCAGGCCAATCATCCAGCACGCGTATGGAGCCTTCGATGCCGCACGGGCTGCATTAGGGTCTGGACCCCACTCCTCTCCATCAACATCTCACGGCCTGGGCATGCAACGCCGACTATCTCCTGGGACCGAAGACCTGTTCCAGCAGAGGGCCTACCATTCCCCGCCACGCCTTTCGTTCCACACTCTGAACCGATCCTGCTCTGACTGGGGTGCTCCTCGGAGACCCCTCCTGGTCGACACTAGCAGTCAAGCTGATTCTGGAGGTTGGCTGCAAGGGCCCATCCGAGTTGACACTGGAAGCCAGGTTTCTCCAGCTTGCCAGGAGCAGAGACCGCTACCTCCCTTGCCTCCACCTCCTCCCATTCACACCTCACCATGTTGCCGGGACCCTCGATTCTTGTCCAGCTAGCCATAGTCCTTCTCCGTTTTCTGACTCATCTCTGGACTTGTCGAGCTCCTCCTCACACTATGTCCCCAGGGTACCCTCACCACCTCCAGAGCTACTGGATGAGGACTCCTCGTCACCTATGGACGATATATGGGCCTTCTCAGAACAGATGGTGAAGATAGCCCACGCATTGGAGCTCAAACTGGTGGAAAAGGATTCCGATCCTCTGGACCCCATCTACTGATGGCTTAAGTCAAAGGCCCCTCCTGTGGCAGAACTGCCGGTGCTGCTGTCCCTACTGAAGCTGACCCAAGGCAGTTGGGAGAACCCATCCTCTATACCATCCACCTTTAAGAGGATAGATCGCCTCTATAAGGTGTCAGGGGACAACATTGGATGGCTCCATGAACATCCACAGTCTAACTCAGTCGTGGTGGAGGCGTCTCAGCACCACTGTCAGCACCGACCTCAGGCCGGCCCAGCAGACCCCAAGGGCCGTACGATTGACATCATCGGCAAGAAAATCTACTCAGTGGCCGGCTTGAGCTTTCGCATTGCGAACTACGCAGCCTGCATGGGGGCCTACCAGCAGGTCCTCTGGGAGCGATTGGGACCATTGATCCAAGACCTCCCTGAGGAGCGCCGTCGCATGGCTGAGGCCATCCAACATGAAGCCCAGTCTCGAACGGGCCAGCAGATGAACTCAGCCCAGCATGTAGTCGACTGTGCTGCAAAGACTATTGCCGGATCTGTAGCACTTTGTTGGCATGCATGGTTGCACTCGTCAGGACTCACACACCCCCAAGCTGCCTCCACCATCGAGGACATGGTCTTCAACCACTCGGGTCTTTTCAACTCCACTACGGGCGAGAAGCTTGAGTTCACCCAGAAAATGCGGTCGATGGCCAGAAAGTACGGCATACCCTCCACCACTGCCTACCATTCCAAAGGGTGCCCCTCCTGGCAGCAGTACTATCCTTCTTCTGCCCAAAGAAGCTATGGCCAACAGGTCTCAAGACAGTCTCGGTACCAGCAGCAATCCTTGCCCACCCCTTCGGTGAGGAGCGAGTCCTCCACCTCGCGCTTCCACCCATCTACGAAGCAGAGGTCCAAGGACTAGGGCAAAAGAAGGTTCTGAGTCATGGTTCTTATGAATTCCTTTGTTTCCCTTTCTAGACTCCACTTTTCAGTTGTCACCTGTCTCTGTTCCTAGCCAACTGGTCTGCAATGACATCAGGCCTTTGGGTGCTTCGCACCGTCCAGGACGGATACTGGATAGAGTTCGACGAACTTCCACCAAGAGGCCACATCCGGACAACGCCTCTATCCCCTTCCCTCCTCGAGGAGGTTTGAACACTGCTCCAGAAGGGTGCCATCCAGAGTGTACCTCCATCCTGTCAACACCTCTGCTTCTTCTCCAGGTACTTCCTAGTAACCAAAGGGGGAGGCGGACTTTGACCAATCTTGGACCTCCGAGGAGTGAACTTCCTTATAACACCGAATAAGTTCAGAATGGTGACTCTGGGGACACTCATGCCTCTTCAACGTGGCAACTGGTTTGCATCCATCGATCTCAAGGATGCATACTTTCACATCGGCATCCACCCTGACCACAGGCAGTTTCTAGCCTTCCAGATTCGGACCGAGCCCTTCCAGTTCCTCATGCTCCCTTTTGGCCTTTCTACAGCTCCGAGAGTATTCACCAAATGCATGGCACCAGTGGCAGCCTTCCTACGGCAGCGGGGTATCGTCGTCTTCCACTACATCGATGACTGGTTGATAGGGCTCAGACTTGACACCAACTGATCCTCGATGTCGAGTTCTTGATGGACTTGCTAGCCTCACTCGGACTGATCGTGAACACGGAGAAGTCCCACCTCCAACCCACTCGCTCTCTGTAGTTTATCGGGGCGTGCCTGGACTCGACATCAGCGACCGACCGCCTGCCTACAGACCATTTTGCCTCCTTCTGCACTGCTGTCCATCATTGTCGACGATCCCGGAGGGTATCTGCACTGTCGGTACAGACCCTCCTCAGCCATATGTCAGCCACAACTTCCGTCACCCAGTTTGCCTGGCTTCAGATGCAACCTTTCCAGTCATGGTTTCTGGGTGCCTTCGACCCACTCCAGGACCTTCCCGGGACCCTCCTCACAATGCCTTGAGCAATCCAACACTCTCTCGAATGGTGGCTGGACCCCTTGATGGTACTGTTGGGCATGCCATTCGAGCGCCCTCAACCACATGTCTCCCTCACGACAGAAGCTTCGATGCTTGGCTGGGGGCCCCACCTCAATGACTGTTCTGTACAGGGGACATGGTCCACTGAGGAGAGGACACTTCACATCAACATGCTGGAGCTCTTGGCAGTCAAGAAAGCCCTCAGAACATTCAAGGTCTCGGTTAAGGATCGCGTGGTCCTGGTGGTGACAGACAACACCACGGTAATGTACTAACTCAACAAGCAAGGGGGTACTCGATGCCTGGTCTACACCATTGACCTTCATTTCCCACTATAGACTGGACACTCGATCCCGTAGCGAGGCAGCCTTTGGGAGGGCAGTGTTGCTTTCCACCATTCACTGATTGACTCATAATTCATGTTTTATGGTATGATTACTTGCCTTCTATGTTTAAGTGCAACTGTTTAAGATATGTGCCTTTAGGGTAACTCCTTAAGAAATGTGCCTATCCAATTCTATGTTCCTAAGGCTTATGATGACTAATTACATTCACTGGTTTAGAGGATTTGTCTCATTGGCTTGACTGTCCTCGTCAAATTTCTTTGCATGACACCCCCCTCCTGTAGGTGAAGCTTGCTAATCTACCCACTGTGTGGATTCACAGAGACCACAAAGAAGATGGACAGGTTGCTTACCTGTAACCATAGATCTTCGAGTGGTCTTCTGTGAATTCACACAGACCCTCCCATCCTCCCCTCTGTGTCCTGCTATGGCTTATATGCTTAATGTTCCTGATGCTGCTCATTGCGGCGTCCTCTATGGAACGGAGGGGATTTAGGCGGGAGCACCTATATAGGGACCGTTAGGAATGGGCGGAGTTACTGCCAAAATGTTGCAAAGTCAATTCTGCCTGGCGATTCTAGATGGTTCCAAACGCTCTGCACAGGCGCAGGAGTAACCCACTGTGTGAATTCACAGAAGACCACTTGAGGAAGATCTATGGTTACAGGTAAGCAACCTGTCCTTCTTCCCCATTTCATTTTCTTCCTTGGTTATGACTATGAGGAATAGGAGACCAGCTCTTTGCTTCTAGCTTTGTTCTTTGTGTACCATTTCTAACAACAAATCATACCATTACTGTGATTATTTTCTATTCCACTTTTCAGGAGGCATATCCCCTCCCAAGGCATTTTACAACTAATCAGAGCTTGGAGTGTCAAGTTTGAAAATTAATTTGTTAATGTTAAACATTAAAAAATGAGAAAATAGCTAACTACCCTGAACAGTAGCAAGCAATAGCCTTTAGTTAGTTAAACAACCATTACTTAATGCATTATATATAATTCAGGAAGGGCATTGACAAGCTGGAGCATGTCCAGAGGGGGGCAACCAAAATGTTAAAAGGTATGGAAGCCATGCCCTATGAGGAGCAACTTAGGGAGCTGAGTATAAGACTAGGACATGGAGCAATGGACTCAAACTATAGAAAAAGAGATTCCACCCAAACATTAGGAAGAACTTCCTGACATGATTCTATGATTCTATGTAAATGTTAGTTCTCAGGACGGACCATGGGATTGAATGAAAATGGCACGGCTGTCACCATTAATCCTAGTACATGTTGTTATTGACAATTTCAAAAGTGTTCTTTTTCTCATTTTAAATTTGTCTTCCCCAGATGGACTACAAAGACCTTAATAAATTCATTGTCTGGGGATGGTGGGAGTTCAACATATCTGAAAACTTTCAGGTTGGGAAAGACTGTCCTAATGTGTGGGATCTCATCTTACAATCTGTTCAATTCAGTTTTGCATCTCTCTCTCTTTGTTTTTTAAAAAAAGCCCAGTCACACTCACTGACATACATTGTTCACTTACTCTTCAGATGTTTTCTTGATTAAAGATTAGTAAACAGAGATGTTACAAGTTTGTAAGCAATGATGTGTTAATTTCAGTTGGAGGACACTAATCCACTGCAAGTGACACAATAAGTACTGTCGACAAAGATCAGTCAGTGAATCAAGTGTGGAGAATTCTTTGGGAACCATCTTGGTAGAAAGGCAGGACATAAATTAATTTAAATAAATACATATACTAAATCATCAGATTTTTTGTGTGTGCCTTTGAGCAAATGCAAGAAAACATTTTCAACTGAATCACTTCATGGTCTCTATCAACATGCTCTTTGTTAAGAAATATGATCAGCAATAATCAATGGTAAAACATATGTTTTGCTTGCTTTGAGATTTACTTTAGAGTAGATTATTTTTAAAAGAAAGACTTCGGGCTTATCTATACAGGCAATTTTTAACCCCACCTTGCCCCCATCTTGGAGCCCTCCAATCCTGACAATGAAGGGCTTTTGCCCCATCCTGCCCCTGGCATGACCCACAGGGCAAAGACAGAACAAAGATGGGGGAAAGATGGGGTAAATTGCCCATATAGATAAGCCCACATTTTAATATTCTAAAATAATTAACTCATTAAAGCATAGGATTAGTCTGCTGTTAATCAGGAAATGTAGTGAACTGAGCCACATTAGAACAATCTAACAAGTGAATAAGTAAATGAGTCAATTAACTAGTTATTTCCAAACTATGCAACTAACACCAGAATTAATAAAATGTGATAAACAATATTAAAATACAAGAATTTTAATACAAGGGAAAGAGAAACTATACATGGCTTTTGAGGATAATTATTTTGTTGGGGGAAGGAGGAGCAGTCTAGCTGGAGCAGACACCGAAGTGCTTTTCTTTACATACAAGTACATTAGCTAGAGAAATAGGCTTTCCGAAGAGAAACTGTTCCAAGTTTTTTTTTAAAAAAACTTCTCCATATACAGGCTGGACATAGGAGACTACTGTAAAAATATGTTATTGCTGTTAACTGTCCTTGTATCAACTTTGACTCATGGCAACCCCATGAATGACATCTCTAAGATCCACTGTCCTTGATCACCCTGCCCAGGTCCTGCAGGCTCAGAGCCATGGCCTCCTTGATTGAGTCTATCCATCTAGTATGCAGCCTTCCTCTCTTTCTACCACCCTCCATCTTTCCTAGTATTATTGTCTTTTCTAGTGAGTCCTGCCTTCCCATGATATGCCCAAAATATGACAGTCTCAATTTAGTCATCTTGGCTTCCAGGGCCAGTTCAGGCTTCATTTGTTCTAGGACTGATTTATTGGTCTTTTTGGCAATCCACAGTATCTGTAGCACTCTTCTCCAGCTCCACATCTCAAATGAGTTGATTTTCTTTCTATCAGCTTTTTTCACTGTCCAACTATCTCTTCCGTATGTGGTGATGGGAAATATGATGGCTTAGACAATCCTAACTTTAGTTATCAGTTTTATAACTTTGCATTTTAGGATTTGGTCTAGTTCTTTTGTAGCTGCCCTTCCCATTCCTAGTCTTCTGATTTCTTGACTGCAATATCTGTTCTGATCAATGATTGATCCAAGGTATATGAAATCTTTAACTACTTCAATTTTCTCATCATCTATATTGAATTTATATAGATCTTCTGTGGTCATTATTTTTGTTTTCTTAATATTTGACAGTAAGGACTTTTTCAGACGAAGAAAAATAACGCAAGCAGCCTCTCCAGCTTGCGAGGCTGCTGCGCTGCAAAGTGCCCCTTTCATATGACGCTCGCCCCTGCCGGTACTGTTGCGGTACCGCAGGGAGAACTGAGCGTCATATTTCGTTGATTTTTTACTCACGAAAGTTGATCGTGAGTAAAAATCAACGAAATATGACGCTCAGCTCTCCCTGCGGTACCACAACAGTACCGGCAGGGGCGAGCATCATACGAAAGGGGCGCTTTGCAGCACAGCAGCCTCGCAAGCTGGAGAGGTTGCTTGCGTTATTTTTCTTTGTCCGAAAAAGTCCTAAGCCTGCCTTAGCACTTTTTTCTTTGACTATCTTTAGTGATTTTTCCAAGTCTTTGTAGTTTTCTGCTAGTAGTATAGTGTTGTCTGCATATCTTAGATTGTTATTCCTTCCTCTGATCTTCACTCTTATTTCCTCTGAGTCTAAAGCTGCTCTGTGTATGATATTTTCATAAATATATGTACTCCAACCCAATTATTGGCAGTGCCAATTAAGGTAATGATAAATGTTTGTACTTTTAAAACATGTTCTTTCCCTCTCACCTCTCTAAGTACATGCTCCCACCTCAAACATGTACTGTATATAAATATCTGCAAACTGAAGCAACTCTCCATATATTTGATGAAGTGGGCTACAGTGTGCAAAAGATTGTACCAAGTAAAACTTTGTTAGTCTTTAAGGGTAGTTGTTTGCTAGATACTACTGGTTTTTTTTTGAAAAAGACTTAATACAGCTACCTCATTGAAAACTTTAAAATGTATTCCTTGCTGTAAGAAAAAAGATCAAAATAAGTATCAATCCAATGTGGTAGATGTATTCCCCCTAAAACCATACTTGTACTTCTCAACATCCTTTCTACATTCTCATTCTTGTAGCTGCTTGTAGCTGTTGGTTTCCCTGAAACAGTTTACATTGTAGAGGTAAAGGATGGTCCTCTCTTATGCACACTTCATTTAGTGTGAGTAAGTTATTCACATGTGTGAATAAATAATTCAAATGCCCATACCATATTCCCCCCTAAAATAATTGTGGAATTTGTCCATAAAAAAAGACTTTATCTTTGCTTTTTAATTCTCTGGATATGTTTCCCCAAAATCTGAAGATTCACATCAGACATCTACCTTGAGAAGCTTCTATTCACACTCTCCTCTTGTCTTTTCTCAGCTCCTTCTTTCCTCAGAGTAGCACAATGAAGTGGCTGCCTCAGGAAGCAGAGTATGGGAGGAATGAATTGCACTGTTCCCCTACTCCTGGTTAATGTCTTCTGCTGTTGTCTTGTCTGTAGGCTCATCTACATGAGCCAGGATATGCTGCCACTGTCACCAGCATATCCTGGCTGCAGAGCTGGCCCCCTTCCCTCCATTATCTCAATGACATGGGGCAAAGTTGAAACAGGAATGCCTGCTACCATTTTCTGTGCTCACTTGGAAGGCAGGAAGGGGGCCCATAACACGTGGCTGAAGGCCCCCTGCATGTGACCAGCCTTGGTCACATGCTGCGGGAATCCTACCTGGCTTCCAGGAGAGCCAGGGAGATGATGACAGCAGTGAGGGCTGGTGTGCAGGAAGGGCTCCTGAGAACATGCGGGGCCCAAACTGGTTTTCACTGGTAGAAATGGCAGAACAGGGCAAATCCACCCTAGTCTGGGATAGGATTCTTTTGTTAGGCATGTAGAGGATGCTCGGCAAGATTATCTATATCCTCTGACTTCTTTGAAGTCCAAACTGGATGGGGGCTAAGTCATCATTATAGTTACCTTGACTTCATTTTTATATTCATCTCCTTTTTCTTTCCTTTTCTGCCTAATGGCCTTGTAACATATGGTCAAACTTTACTTTTGTGTGAGATCTATGATATTTGCTTAAAAATATCTAAAGGGGTGTTCTAAACTAGACTGGTATTCATAGCACTAGGGAAAAGGTTACTTAATACTTTCTGCCTATACAGTCTTCTCAATCTAAATTATGCCTTACTATATACTTTGGTAATGAAAGATGAATGAAATATTTTTCATGGGAAAAGAGTGCTCCCATACAATTTAGAATCTTTCTTGACTCCTTTTTGCTGATAGTAGTGGTAGTTGTAATAGTCCTCATTGTTGTCATCATCATAATTATCATAATCAGTACAAAATTGACAATAACACTGAAACATATTTTAGGATATTCAATAAACATATCCCTCCTGCTTAAAATTTAGTTAGAATCTCACCTTTCCTGTTCTGATGCTGTTAATTAGAGTGCAGGAATGTATAGTTTACATTTCCCATACTTGGGTATATTGAAAATGAAGAAGTTAACTTCAGTAAGTTGTGTCACTAAGGAAATAACTTAAGCTTTGGTATTCATAGTGGGGAGTACCCAGTAAGGCCAGGGAAGAATGGGGAGAGCTGTTCCCATGGAACTGAGAGTTCTTTGCTTTACCTAAGTTTACTGCCATGCTTTGGTGGGATGCTCTGCCCACCAATGTTCCATATGATCATTCATTATAGAGAAGACAAGTAGAAATCTTTCAGGTAAGATGAAGTTTCACTATTTGTTTATACACTACACGTCTCTGTCTGAGACTTTGATTATTGTTCCTCTGGGCACTTAACTGGAAGGTCAGCAACAGTGACTGTCATTTGATAAATGGCAGGAAGATGAAGTGGGTGAATGGAATTCTTTATTAGACATGACCATTTACAAGGAAGTGATTAAAATGAGAAGAGAGGTATCATGAGAGAAAATGTGCTGGATTTATTTTTCCTGCAGTTTAATATTAACATCAAGAATAATAGTGTATAATGCAGTACAAATTAGCCAAGCAGCTATTAATACTTCTAGCTAACCATTATTATTATTATTATTATTATTATTATTATTATTATTATATTTTAAAAGATGGTGTAATGATGAAATAGTTCAATTTTTAAATTATTTCATCAATATTGGATAGGGTTAGCGTAAAGATAATGATGGCGATCTCTTAACTAATTTTAAGAAGTCTAGAGTAAGACATAGGTTTGCATAGCCTTTCCCTTCCAATGTGTCTTCTAACTATTTAACTGTCTTCTGAAGCATGAATACCCTTTGCCCTTAATCTTTGTTAATCATTGCATTAAAGTAAATGGATTTCCTCTTAACCAAGATCTGAAACCAGCTTCAAAGCCTGCTCCTGATTTCTTAACAGCTAATGGGAGTTCAGATGTCCATTCTCTGGTCAAACCCACTTTTATTGATTTAGAATTAAAGTATTGCACTTTTTAATATAACTTACCAGCACTGGAGACTGTGGGAGATTCTGTCATTTAAAAAATCTTATATTAATTTGTTATTACAAGGAATTATGAAAAGAAAGGGATTAAAATTAAGTCCCAGTGGGGGAGCTAGCTTCATTTCCAAACAAGAAAATCAAGGAGGGGGATGAAGGGGTTGTCTAGATGAGAAGATATAATGCTGATTGCTGCGCAGTAATGCAAAATTGCAACAGCGTTCATTTGTTTCCATAATTCTTTGTCAAAATCGCTGGTATGCAAAGCTATCCATGTTTGAAATTCACATGCAGCCATGTCTGTGAATCAACATGGTGGCCAAGAGTGAATTACTCGCATTATTATTCTTAACACGTTGTCGCCACTGCACAGTATTTTTTTTTTCTAACTGCAAATCAAAGGTGTGCAAGTGCAATCTTCCACTTAAAAAAGCTGTTTGGTCACCTCGGCACAGCAAAAAAAAACACGATCACCAATGCAAAACTCCAAAATGGTGCTTCTGGCTGCTTCATGGTCAGCAGGCCCTTCCTCCTGTGCATGTCTGACCGATCAGCTTTCCACATCCACCCTCGCCAAGAATGCAGAATGATGCAAATCAGTTGTCCAAACAAGCAGTAATGTGCATTTCCACACATTATTTTAAAAACTTAGATTTTGGAGTTTTGGGTCCTCCTACCTCCTGAATAAGGAGAATCTCCACAGGATCTTATTGGGACAAAAGGTATTCCCTGCAAATTCTATTAGGATTATTTTCACCATCTAGAAAACCCCGAAGTGTCAGCTGAGGTGCACAACCTTGAAATTGTGTGGTACAGTCAGGAGTTACCTTACTTCTAATCTTTCCCTTGTGTTTGAACCAAATGAGAGATCAAAATTAAGGGGTTTCTTTATGTAAGAGGGAGTTCCTTATTAGAATTCTATACTGGGTGGATTGGGGAATCTTGCAGGATGAATTAGATCCAAATGCTGGAAATTTTCTACCATTAATGTAATATAAATGAGGCTAACATGTGGAATAGTAACTTCATGTATAACACAATTCTATTATTCATTGCATTTATATGACACCTTTCTCCAAAAGTGAGACTCAAGGTAGCTTCCAAAGTAGTCAATTAAAGCAATTAGCATACAATTTAGAACAGTTAAAATCACAGATAAAACATTTCAAAATCATTTTAACTAAGTTTAAAAAGATAAATAAAACATCCAATAAAAAGTCCCCCTTATACATTATACATTACAGGCCTGCTTAAACAAAAATGTCTTTTCCTGCTGGCAAAAAGAAAGCAGGGAGGGAGCCAGCCTAGCTTTCTGGAGAAAGGTATTTAAGAGAGTGGGAGCAGCCATGAGAAGGCTCTCTCTCGTGTCCTCACCAAGCGAGTCTATGATGATGGCAGGACTGAGTTAAAGCTGCTTCCTGTGGATCTCAGAACTCAGGTAGAAAATGAACTGGTAGCCAGTGAAGCTATTTCAGCGAGGGAACTATATGTTCCCTCTAACTGGCCCCAATCAGCATTATGGCCACAGCATTTTGGACCCACTGAAGTTTCCAAACAGTTTCCAAAGGCAGCCCCACATAGTCTTTCAAAACAGAAACAGGATGTAATCAAGACATTTGTCATTGTAGCCAGATCTGATGTCTCATGGAATGGGTGCAGCTGCTGCACTAATTTAAACTGTGCAAATGCACTCCCGGTCATTTTTTTTCTGAAACTTGGGCATCCAGGCTCAGAGTTGAGTCCAGGAGAACACCCAAGCTGCGACCCTGAGATTTCAAGGTGAGTGAAACCCCATCCAGCATAGGCAGAGTCCTATTCCCTGATCTGCCTTTCTAGGAGAACCTCTGGATTAAGCTTCAATTTTTTGCCCTCATCCAGTCCATTACTGACAAAAAACAATGTTTCAGTAATGAGACAGCTTCCTTGGAATCACATGGGAAGGAGAGATAGAGTTGGGTGTCATCAGCATACCAAACCCCAAAACTCTGGATGGCCTCTCCCAGCAGCTTCATGTAGAGGTTAAACAGCATGGGCGAAAAAATAGAACCCTGAGGGACCCCACAGGCCAATGGCCAGGGCATTGAAAAGGAGCCCCCCAGCACCACCTTCTGAGTTTGCCCCCCTCCAAGAAGGACTGGAACAACTGCATAACAGTGCCCCCAAGTCCCATGCCAGAGGGCCGTCCCAGAAGGATACCATAGTTGCTAAGTGGTCCATCAGAACTAGCAAGAACATACTCCCCCTGTCTAGGTCCCTGTGTAGGTCATCTACCAAGGTGAACAAAGCTGTCTCCATCCCATAACCAGGCCTGAAGCCAGATCGAAATAGATCAAGATAATCTGCTTCATGCAGAAACCCCTGGAGCTGGGAGGCCACCACGTACTGTAGAACCTTGCCCCAAAATCAAATGTTAGAGCCTGGCTGATAATTATTCAGAATGGTGGGATCCAGGGAGGCCTTCTTTTTAGTAATGGCCTCACCACAGCCTCATTTAGGTGGGATGGAAACTTCCCTTGCTGCAGTGAGGCATTCACCACTCTCCTTACCCATTTGGCCAGCTCCCCTCTAGTTGCTTTCAGGAGCCAGGAAGTGCAAGGATACAGTATACATGTGGTGGCTCTCACTTCTCCAGTGATCCTGTCCACATCCTCAGCCTGTACAAATTGAACTTTATCCAATAATACAGGACAAGCAGGAGCCAAGATTACATCTACTGGACCTGTCTCAACTACAGCATCCAAGTCAGAGTGGATCTCAGCGATTTTGTCTGCAAAGTGTCTTGCAAATTCCTCACAGTGGGTTGTCGAGTATTCTTTGTTTTCTTCTTGTGGGCCAGAGTATAAAAGGCTCTTGACTACTCAATACAGCTCCACTGGATGACACTGTACAGACATAATGGTGGCAGAGAAGTATACAGTTGTCCCTTTACATTCGCGGCTTTGACTTTCGCGGTTTTATGTATTCGTGGAAATTCCTCCTCTCCCTGCTCTCCACAACACAGCCTCTGAGCATTTAAGGAGGAAACTTTCCTGCATACATACACACACAGGGAAGATCCCAGCAAGCAAGCAACCCCCACACCAGCCTCTGAGCATTTAAGGAGGAAAGAAAAGCACAGCCCCATGTTATGAGCACGCAAGCAAAGTCCCCCCCCTTACCACTCCCCTCTCTGTGTCTTAACAAACTGAATTGCTTCTTTAAAACTCACATATCGCCCCATGTCTCCTCATGGCCCAAAGAAAAGCACAGCTGCATGCTTGCCACCCCCCTCTGTGTCTCAACAAACTGAATTGCTTCTTTAAAACTCACATTTTGAACCTTTCCTACACACATTCACACACAGGGAAGGTGTGGGTGGCATCTCCCAGCAAGCAACTGACCCAGCTTCTGAACATTTAAGGAGGGAAGCGTGTGTGCTCACAGTATGGGGCTGTGCTTTTCTTTCGGCCAGCAGGAAGCTTTCCTCCTTAAATGCTCAGAGGCTGGGTTGCTGGGAGATGCCACCCACGCCTTCCCTGTGTGTGAATGTGTGTAGGAAAAGTTCAAGATGTGAGTTTTAAAGAAGCTGAGTTTTAAATTCAGTTTGTTGAGACACAGAGAGGGGTTGGCAAGCATGCGGCTGTGCTTTTCTTTGGGCCATGAGGAGACATGGGGCGAAATGTGAGTTTTAAAGAAGCAATTCAGTTTGTTAAGACACAGAGAGGGGAGTGGCAAGGGGGGGACTTTGCTTGCATGCTCACAGCATGGGGCTGTGCTTTTCTTTTCTCCTTAAATGCTCAGAGGCTGGTTCAGCTTCCGTGTGTGTGTGTGTGTGTGTGTTCAGGAAGGACTCCTCATTAACCCCTCAGAGGCTGCTTTTATTCATGTTTTTTTTCATTTTCGCGGGGGTCTTGTTCCCGTAACCCCCGCGAATGTGAAGGGACAACTGTAATTTATTTGCTGCCACCATCACCACACCATAGACCTTCTAATGAGCTCTAGCTCATGTTTGGTTAGACTTGTTCTGAGTCTTCCGCCACTATCACTCCAGTTTCCATGCCACTTGTTTCATCACCGTCAACTCCCTGATGAACAGGGGGCTTTCTTGGCTCCACTTTGTGGGACACTTAGGGGCAATCATGTCTCCTGCCCTGACCATTTCCCTATTCCAGAGATCAGCCAGGGCTTTGACAGGATCACTTGCCGAGGCAACAGGAAAGTCCCCATGTGTCATGTATTGGCATTCCTAGACACAGTGACCAGCAGTTTCAGAGTTAAAAACAGAAAACTTTATTGGCACCGTAATCCAGAAAATGAACCCTACAGGATTGTTGCTCAGAATGAAACTTAACTGGCAAACAGTATATTAAAAACATATTCCAATCTACAAAATCTGGTCGGCTGCACAATCATTTGTTACCCATCATACCCTTTCTCTCTTCTCACAGTACCAGTGTTCAGCTGAAACCCACCTCAGGGCTTATCAGACTCTTCTCTATGACTGTTCAGATACACACTCATTAACTAGCACAGAGAAATGCAAAACACAATTACCTACAAGGTTAAATACCAAAGCTGATATTGGCAAGAAAAGTTCATGTCCAAGTGGTGACACCAAGAGCCATCAGGAATCCATCTAGATCCATACATCTCCCGGGATGGACCATCTTAATCAGCCTCTGGCCTCTGCAGATGCTCTAAGTCACTGTGAGTCTAAACCCCACCAGGTGTTCTGCTCTGCTCTTGGCAGTAGTTCAGAATCCCTGTGAGAGAGCTCAAAGGTCCAGGGAGAGGCAGGGAGCCAACTAAGTTCACACAAAATGAAGTGCAGAGGCAATCCAGTCCAGGCCAAAGTGTGCACAGGTGGGCAAGCAGTCCAGGCAAACTGTCCAAAGGGAAATCCAGGAGCAAGGTCAAGAGACAAAGGTCGAGTCCAAGACAAGAGGCAAATGATCATGGCACCAGCATAGCTTCTATTAAGAAGGACGGGTATTAGCCATGCTCTTCCAGGGGAGGTTATTTATTGCCCATCTGAGTCTTGCAGGTGCTCCCTAATTGCAGTGCATTTTCTATATAAACGCTCCAACCACCTGTGAGCTTCCTTTTCCTGATGACGTTCAACTGCAGTGAGGCTAGGTAAGTCTGTACTTTCCTTGGAGGGTTGTGGCTGCTGGACACTCTGTTCCTCTGGCTCCATCCCTGGAATGCTCTCTGGGCTTTCAGGCCCTCCATCAGAGCCTTCACTACCAGTATCGTAGTCCATCCCAGGGTTCGGAAGCCAGGGCTTGACACCAGGTAGTGATTAGTCTATGACAACAGAACTACATAAAGTTCATCCACGCCCAGATCACTGTCATCTTGCCCAGAACAGTAAACCAGGTCCACCAAGTATCCTTCATTGCCACAGAGTTTGCAACTCTACAGGAATCTGTGTGGAGCAAGTAGGCTAATAACCCCACAGACAGACCTTCCTTGCTCACTGCTGTTGATTGTGGGCTTGGCCCTCCCTCCTGGTTCTGCAGAGAACAGGATGTGGGATGGATAATTTAACCCTGGAAGAGCAGTTTGTAGACAGCATAATTTTGTGAACGTGTAGTCTTCCCTCCCCAAAGATTTTAACCATCATTTTGGCAAATAAGTTATTTTAGTACCTCAGAATCATGTTTTGTTGGAGAATTCACATAGAAATAGGCCTACAAGGCATGCATTTTATAACACTGTCATATGAAGAGTGTTTTTCTGATTTACTGAAAAGTTTACCACAAAATAACTGCAAACAATACACACAAACATACATCATTTTAAACAATGTCCCTGAGTTTCAAAAACTTGTAACAATGTTCCACAGTTTCAGTTGACAAGGTAATTTGACTCAACTGATCTATTGCATTTTGTTGTTGGGGTACTTTTGTGCCCCATACAACACAATGTCTTGGGACAAAAAAAATATCATATGGCATTTTTGACAGAAGCTTTGAATGTTTTTTTCAATGTGCCTGCCCTCTTCCATTGTTCCTGCTCTTCAATTATGGGCCTCAGTCACTGGCAAGGTATAAAATCACACAATTAGCTTGTATCCAGCACAGTTAGGCAATCAAGTTCCATGCCTTAGCGGTCATTTGTTACAACACATCTGCTCCAAAGCTTTGAGACTTGCCAAGAAATGGAAGTTACAGAACCAGCCTGTCATAAACATAAACTAAAAGGGTTCTACTATAGATATTTCCTATCACCAAGAAAGACAGCAAGAAATGAGCAGTCCTAGATCTTCAAAATGTCAACCAATTTGCCAGTGTCAAACCTTTCATATGATCTTTATCCGAGCCATTCTCCAAGTTGTCTCTTGAGAGGTCTGGTTTGCATCTCTCACTTTTCAAGATGCCTATTTTTATGTTGCCACCAGAACATTCCATCATTTCTTTTTGAGATTTGTGTGGTAAGAAAACCTTTCTTTGTAGAAATGCCCTGCATTTAGCCTCTGCACAGTCTAATGTATTTTAATCAAATGCATGGCGGTAGTGGCTACTACTGTTTGCACGTAAGGCATCATCCTCTGTCCTTACTTAGATAAGTGATTAATAGTGCCTGCTTCTTAGCCTTCCCTTTGGAGAAATCTTGATGTCAGTCTCTCTGCCTACATCCAGGGCTGCTGTTTCAACATGAAGAAATCCCATCAGACAGCCACACAAACTATCAAATTCCAATCACTTACATTGATTCTATGTGGGCAATTGGGAATTCTGCCAGAGAATAGAGCCTTCACAGTTGCATACACCTCATTACAAGATTTTGAAACATGTAGATCCCCAGAAAAACTCACTTAGATGCTGTTAGTAATGTTTCATTGCTTCTGTGGGCACTAATTTCCTGTGCTAGACTGCAAACAAGTATCCTTTGGAATTGGTTAATTGGGGTGTTTGTTGCAGCCATTGATGACTCCCAAGTACACCTGAAGATATTCCACCATGTAAACACCTTCCCTCTTAATGTTAGCTATATGATATCTTTTGCGGGAGAAATAACCATTGATAATCATAACCATGGGCATCTAATATACCAGGTGGAGAGCTCACTGCAACACTCTCCCTTTCAAAGGACAATGTTAATCAAGCCTGACTTCACATCAGTATTCTTGAGCTGATGGCAGTGGTAAAGGCAGTGAGAGTCTTCAAAGAGGTGACCAGTGGCCAAATTGTCCAGATTGTTATCAACTAAATGCACTCTGTAAACATGAGGGATGGTATTGGGTCAAGCAGTTTCCTCTCTCTTACACTACAGCTCTGGTACTGGTGCTTGTCAGGCAAACATGACCCACTGTGATTCATCTCCCACCCAAGCAAAACATAGGTGTGAATGCACTCATTCATTCTGGCTCAACTTTCCATAAGTAATATTTTTCAGGCAAGCTCTTTAACCATTTTTGGGGAGTGGGAGTTAACCAGCACTTAAAGGACAGAATGCTTCACATCATAACACGTGCTTCATCTAATATTGTTCTTGACACAGCTGTGGGATAGAGGAAATTTTCATGATCAATTGGAATAGTCATCTGGTGTGCTTGTATTCTCCTTTCCCCTCTCATTGAGTATCACCCAAGGTCAAACAAGGCCACCGTGATATCATTTTGGTGACACCAGAGTGGCCATGTCAGCCATGGTTCCCTACCCTTAAACTAATGCCTGAATAGATTTGTTACAAGCTCCAGAACTGGCTAGCATTCTTGACTGAGGCCTATGAGAAAATAAGGCATTGAGACTTACAATTCCTAAGACTAAGTAACTGGTGGGTGCTTCCACACTGAAGATGTGACTGAAAATATTAGATGTTCTGTAAGCATCATGTAATCCAGTACATCTAAGTCTTACAGTCCCTGAATGGAAGATGTTAGTCCAATTTCTACATTCAATCTCCATATCCAGTATAATCTCATCATCACTGATATTTTCCATTTAGAATAATAGAATCATAGAGTTGAACGAGACCTCAAGGGCCATCCAGTCCAACCTCCTGCCATGCAGGAATACACAATCAAATCATTCCCAACAGATGGCCATCCAGCCTCTGTTTAAAAACCTCCAAAGAAGGAGACTCCACCACACTACGAGGCAGTGTATTCCACTTCCGAACAGCTCTTATTGTTGCTACATCTCTGAGGGAAAGGGCTTTCCTATGCCTTTCTTTAATTATATTAGCCGTATTATCTACCCACTGTGTTTATATAACCCCAAGTGAAGAAATTCATGAAAGGTCTTATCAACATGTATCCTCACGTTCACCCACCAGAATCATTATGGAGTCTGTTGGTTTCCTAGCACATTTAGTTAAACAATTGTTTGAACCTGTGGCATCAGTGGGCCTGGAACTTCTCAGGCTGAAAGTAATACTTCTAATTACAATAATAGAATCCAGACAAGCTTGGGAGATATATATCCTGAAGGCAGACCCTTTGTTCCTTCATTTCCATAAAGACTAAACATTACTCTGCCTTCAATTGTCTTTCCTGCTTAAGCAGTGTCAGCATTTCACAAGACATCACATTACTGTCACAAGACATCACATTACTACTTTTATCCATGACCACCTCTTCGCTGGGTAAGTCCCTGCGTTTGGTGGTTGTCCATAGAGTATTGCTGTACTAGGTAGACCATACACTCCCCTTCTAAAAGGCTTTCAAACTCTTTATACATGACAGGGACCCTATTAGGTTCAAATCTGTTTCTCTTCAGCAATTAGAGAAGTGGCTTGTTGTACCATTAACCTCAGTTGTCAGCTGGCGAAACTTCCTCCTCCACAAGGTATGAAAAGTCACTCAAGTAGAGCTACAGCCGCTTCTGCAGCATTTTTTCATGGTTTCCCCATTCTGGACATTTACAAAGCAGCAACATGTGTGTAGCCAGCAACATTTATTTGATGCATGAGATCTAGATATATTGCATCTTTACGCAGAGCCAACCTCTCATCTTTCTTCATGTGGCTTCCTTCCAGCCTCCTCACAGGTCACTCAATAATCTCCCATGTGTGTGAGTTATAGAGACCACAAGGAAGATAGATTGCTTATGTATACCTATGGTTCTTCACGTAGTCATCTATAAAAACTTCCCTTGATGGATGTTTACTGTAAGTACCACTGTAATGTCCATTTGATGGTGGACACAGAACTAAGGTAAATCGAAAGTAATGGTACTGTTGTGCTCATTAGAAAAGTGGAGCTCCCACTAAAAGACACTTGCTCAGTTCTAAATGTTTAGAACATTTTGCACAGATGCAGCAAGACCCATAAGTGTGATTTCACAGATGACCTACTGTAACCACAGTTACAGGTAAACAGCCTGTTTATATCCCTTCTCTGGATGATTTTAGTGGAACACACCCTCTATATCTCTATACAATAACAGTCTGTTCTGTCCCATGCATTTGGGCCATGCACTACAAAATTAAAATCCTCTTGCAATTCTTTGGAAAGCAGTTGCTGTGTTTGGAATGGTGTCTGTGAGGAGATGAGTGCCTCTCCTGTGTGGTAGCCACTGCTATTGTGGGGGGAGGGGGGAATGTTAAAGCAATACAGTCCAAAGAAGACATAGGTTGTAAATGGGATGAACATGGAAAGAAATTGGAGACAGTTGCAATAGTTACTATTTCTACCAATGATTCCCCCTTCCTTTGCTTGCCTGTGTGGAGTGGAACTACTGTATGTTCATATAACTGTGTTCCTCCCCTGCGTTTTCCTTCTCTCACAATGACTCCTTCCTTTAAAACTGTTTGTTGGCATATAATGTCCAATGGAACAGCTCTGCTGGCAAAGTATTCCCCTGCTACACTTTTTATGGTAGAGGTTATTCTTCTGTTCCACCATAATAGCAGGGCTTCTCCTGAAACATTTAGCCCCTTAACTATTCCATCTTCATTATAGGAATCCATTCTATCAAGAGGTCTTCTTAGATAAGCATTTAACTACAAATCTGGGGTGGAGATGAGTTAACTCAAACATGGGTGTGGGCAGCTATGTAGTAGTAATTGCTTCTAATGTACACCAAATTGTTTTAAAATTATTATTATTTAAATTCATACTGTACCCACAGACTTTATTGTTGTTTGTTGTATACCTTCAAGCTGTTTCCGATTTATGGTGAACCCATTATGGGGTTTTCTGAAGCCAAGAGTGTGTGACTTGTCCAAGGTCACCCTGTGGGTTGTCATGGCAGAGTGGGGATTCAGATCCTGGTCTCCAGAGTTGTAGTCCAACACCCAAACCACTGTGCCACGCTGACTCCATACCCAGAAACGTACACATGTTTAATATCAGGTTTTTTTAAAATAGAACTTTTCATATTAAAAGAAAAACATTATGCTCATAAAGTGATTAGTTGTAAATTAATGGGGAAAAGGTGCATAGGAATTGCTAGGCAGGTCTTAATTAGAGAATGTCCAAATTGTGAAAGCTAAACTGATAATGTAACAACAAGGTTAATTAGAACAATTTGCATGGTTTAATAAATCTTTTTAAGTAGGTAATCTGATTACAGTTGTAAACAAAAAATGTGGACTTTTATGAACTATACAGTGTTAATTATTTTATATCCTAGAAAAATCATGCTAATGGTTTAAGGCCAATTCAAAATACTGACTTGACTTTCCAGCCAACTTAAGTAGCAAGCTAGTTGGTTCTTTTGCAGGACCATCAGTTTCTGTCTGTATTTTCTGTCTATATAATTGAAACATGCTGTATACTCCTGTTAATAATCTCATATCAGTGTTTTGAACCACCTAGGGGTGTCAAATACTTTTGAAAAGCATTCCTTTATACAGTGTATTGCAGTAATTAAAGGAGAGATGATTAAAACATAGCTAACAGTGACCAGATAGTATATGTTCACCTAGCATGTCAACCACAGTTGTCAAAAGGGATGTTCACCTACCTTCTTGACTGCATCTCAAGATAGGAAGGACTTAGAACAGGGATAGAAATACAGTTCGCCCTCAACTTTCTCAAGAGTTATGTGTGGAAAACCCTTGCAAAAGTGGAAAAAACACAAATAGAGGCCTGCTAATTTTTTTAACCTGTGAGAACACTTCTCTAGGCATTTGTAGGCCCTCCAATGCAATTGTATCATATGGTTCTGGTTAAGGTTGACCATAGGATCACACTGGAGGACCTACAGATGCCTAGAGAAGTGTTCTAGGCCCTCCAGTGTAGCTCTATTGTATGTTTCCTGCAGAAGCATATCATAGCGTTGCACTGGAGGAACTAGAAAATGCCTAGAGTGAACATATTTTAGTAATTTGTGAATAATTGAAATCCACAAATGTTTAACCCACAATTCTGGAGGGACAACTGTATATGGCTGTCCAGAAATTATTGGATAACAACTCCCATCAAGCCTGACTAAGCTTCAAAAGAAGATGGACGCTGATGTTATTTGGCTGATATGCTAGCTGAACCTGGCTTCTTCTTTGGAGGTTTTTAAGCAGAGGCTGGATAGCTATCTGTCGGGAATGATTTGATTGTGTATTCCTGCATGGCAGGGGATTGGACTGGATGGCCCTTGTGGTCTTCCAACTCTATGGACATTTTCAGACACGTCTTACCGTGTTACAAGCTTGCTGGAGAGCTTCGATGCTGCCGCGCAGCAGTGACCCCATTTCAGACGACGCTATCCTTCTGGCGAAATCGTCCATGTTACTTCTGTTTAGGATTGGAGGTGGCTGTGCCATATTTTATTCATGGACAACTTCCGTGAATAAAATCTGGTGAAATATGGCGTGGCTGCCTCCAATCCTAACCAGAAGTAACATGGACGATTTTGCCAGAGGGACGGTGTCGTCTGAAATGGAGTCCCTGCCGCATGACAGCACCAAAGCTCTCCCGCAAGCTTGTAGCGTGGTAAGACGTGTCTGAAAATGTCCTATGATTCTATGAACATATATAATCTGGCCACTGTTACTTATGCTTTGGACATATCTTTCCTTAATTACTGCAATACAGTATATAGGTGACTGCCTGTGAAAAGTATTTGTAAGCTCTAGGTGTTTGATAACAATGTTCTGAGATTGTTAACAGGAACATACAGTAGGTTTCACTACATCACACTAATACTGAAATTTTGTCCACCGATTACCAACTTGTTTTTGAACACAAGGTCAAGGCACTGTTGCTTATGTAAGCCTTCCCCAGCCTGGTGTCCTCCAGAACAAATAGTGTGATCTTTAAACAGTATGGCCAACCTGAAGAACACCAGATTGAGAAATGGAAGGTTTTGGACCAGGATATCTGAAGGATATCTCTTCTGTGAATCTATCTAGCAATTAAGACATGAGCTCCTTTCCCGAGTTCCCTCTGAGTTTTGGATTCCCAAACATCCAGGTGGGTGTTTATTGGAGAACAAACCTATCCTTTGGTAGCACCTCATCTTTGGTATTCACTCCACAGGGAAGTTTGCCTGGCTCATTCACTGTTCACTCTATTAATCTTTTTACGTCCACCCTAATATATAATTAACACCCCAATTTGTGTCAGCTTTATTTTGTTGCTTTGATCTGTGGCAGTATTAGCAGTGCTATTTTGCTTTCATATTGTTTCTTTTTGGATTATATTTGGTTTTTAATTTTTATTTAAGATGCATTGAAGACTTCTACAGTGGAAAAGTAAGAGAGAATTAAAATATATAGAAAAAAATGATTTGTGTACCTCTTACTTGCCCCAAGTCCTAAACAGAGGAGCAGTTTTAGTCATGGTACAAAAGTATCTTGTTTATATGTCTCTTAGGATTGCTTTTAGTTATTATAAAATAACATTTCACAACTTCATCTGTTATTAACTGTGTTAGTTTTCAATTGGAGGAAAAGTCAATTGTCTATCCCAGGAAATGCAAACATGCAGTAGTGCTGATAGAGACATTTTTGGGTGTCCTAGAGTCACTGGGCTTTGCCTCATGCCTCGCTACACACCCAGAAACTTGCACTCATCAGCACTACCACAAGGTCTGTTATATCTGACAGCTTAATTATGGCAATGCCAATGACTGCAATAAAACATAATAATCATTCTCTATGACCCCTAAAGAAATAATGATGTGGTATGGAAAAAGAAACTTCTTGGATTCTTAGTATAACTTTTCTTTGCAGACATGGGAAGTTTCCAGGACGTGGACAAGAGGAAGACAGTAACTGAAGGGCAAGCCACAGTTCTAAACTTCCCTCACATCACAAGCTACCCGAGACCACAAGTGACTTGGTTTCGAGATGGGCACAAGATTATCCCAAGCAGCAGGATGTAAGTGAAAATTAATTGTTGCTTAAAATATGACTAATTGCACTTGATAACACAGCTTACATTTTAAGAACCTAATTAAGGTTTAAAGATAATAAAGCAAGCTAATGCATTCCCTGTTTGAGTTAGTGACTGTTTTAAGGCTGCTTCTAAAATCTTTAACATAATAATTTGTGCAACAATGTTTTGATCTGCCCTTGCAGCATCAATCTGATTCTTGTATCCACTGATATGCTTTTTGAAAAGCACATGAATATCCATGAATTAGTATCTAACAGAATGCACTAACTTGGTGACTTCCAATACAGTGGGCCCTCGGAATTGGCTGGGGTTTGGTTCCAGGACCACCCCACCGTGGATACTAAAATCCATGGCTGCTCAAGTCCCATTATATTCAATGGTGTAATAAAATGATGTCCCTTATATAAAATGCCAAAATCAAGGTTTCCTTTTTGGATTTTTTTTGGGGGAGGTATTTTTGACGTGTGTTTGGTTGAATCATGGATACAGAGGGCTGACTATATTAACTTATGGAAGGAGAATGGTTGATAATATTTTCTTTGAAAATGAAGTACCACATAATATTTGCTTTCTTTTGTAACATTTTACCCTGTAATGGTATTTTTGTTTCCTTTTGTCTAATTAGCAGTTCACCCATTCATGAAAAAACAGATCACTTAAATATTGTCTTAAACTATCCAAGTTTATCATTTTATTGAACATCTAACATGCCAGTCTGATTTTATCTTGATCTTTATGGTATTTCTTTTCCTTGGGTTTTCTAGTTTCTGTTAATTATGATATTTTAAAAGCATGTTTTTTCCCATTCATCCATTTGTGTAATTCAAGAAATTAGTGGATAATTAGGGGGTTGTGTACACATGCATCCATGTGTGGAAGAACTATCAGACGGAGTCCTCCATATGACACATCCAGGAATATTTCTAACACTGGGGTAAAAAGTTCTTATCTTTAGCTAGTAAGGTACTATTGTGTTCAAGTTCTGCTTGTAGGTTTCCTATTGATGCTGGTTGTCCACCGTGGGAGCAGAACACTGGACTAGATACACATTTGGTCTGATCCACAGTGACTCTTCTTATTTTCCACATATTCCAAATTTACTTCAGGTTAACATATAAAAATCAAGGACCCTGCCCTATCGTTTGAAGAGATTTGGGAGCCAGCTTCTCTCTCTTTTTCCTTTGTGCTCCCATGTGTATGCATTCCATTCTCTCCAATCCATCCCACCACTAACAGTCCTGCTTGAGTCCCAAGCAGCAGCTGTTGAATGGCCAGTTCTAGCAACATCTGTCTAATTAGGAATGGGCTTACTTTCAGGTATACTTGCTGCATCCTTATGTACGCATTCTACATGGGAAGTAGATGAGGAATTCAGAGTTTATTCCAAGTTTT
Source organism: Gambelia wislizenii (assembly GCA_030847615.1). NCBI lineage: Eukaryota > Metazoa > Chordata > Lepidosauria > Squamata > Crotaphytidae > Gambelia > Gambelia wislizenii. The sequence goes on from JAUMIR010000012.1 coordinate 7,515,026, forward strand.
TGTACAAAGGTTTTCATCAATAGAGCACAAAAGAAAGAAAGAAAGAAAGAAGAGTTCCTATATCTTCAGAAACTACAGTATTAGTGATTCATGAGTCACCATCTGAAACTTTATGAATTACTGGGTAAATCCACTTACAGATTCCTGGAGCTCTTTAAAATTATAGTAATGATTGTGTGTGAGGTAACTTATAGTAGAGAACAAATATCTCCTTGAAATAACTTTGAGTTCCGTGGGTTTTACTCCCCCCAAAAAGGTGCATAGGATTGCAACCTTGTACACCCCCTCATTATATGATCACTATCTGATTACATCTTTATTGCTTGTGCATTTTTATTAAAATATATCCCAGGACCTTCCTGTTAGATTGGTATATTTGCATACAAATGTAATCTATGAGTTCATTTCAAAACAGAAAAGCTGCTTTACGGACATCTGAAATGCAAATATGTTATGATTCTGATGCATTTACCAGCTGTTCTTGCCAAGTCATGTTGCTTCTTTTTCAGCAAAAATATGACCTTTTCTCTTTGCTTCAGAGTTTTGGAAAATATGTTGCTCCATGCCCTGCTCACTCCTCACTTGGACTACTATAATCCTCTCTTCTGGTTTTCTGTTGTCTCAGTTGAGTTTCCTCATGTCTATCCAGAAGCTTTACCCTTCTGTTTCTCTGATCATATGGCACACATACTTTTAAATTCCTTTGCACTTCCAGTTCCAGTACAAGCTCCATGTTATTGCCTTCAGAGCCCTTGTCAGGAACAGTCCCTGACATTGCCTGTTCCTGTCATGTGCTGTATTTTTCATGTAACCTTACTGTTAATTATGTTTTCCTTTTTTTGGTGCTTCCTAACAAGCTTCCATGGAGAACTAGAGAAGGGAACTTAACGGTCTGAGATAAGGCTGCAGATGTGGCTGCAGATGCTGGTCACTGGAATGCCAGTACATGACTGCCTTCCAGTAGGGATGCATCTCTCCTTATTTGCCCATTCTTATATCCCAATATATTCCTGCCTATGATATTCACTCTTCTAGATCCATCACTTCATCACTTACACCTTCCAATGACCTCTTTCTCCTTGCTGCCTGGCATCTCCCTGAACACCTGTGCAATGCCCCCTCTTTTATTTGGTTCAAGTACTTCTTTGTAACAAAAACTTGGCAAAAATATTGTTTGGATTACATCTCCAAGATTTTGATAGCTAGCATGGCATGGGTCCAAAAAGTAGTTTTCCAAGTTCTGTTCATACCTTTTTTTTCTTTGAATCCTCTAAAACAACCCATTAGCTCCCATGTTTTCTTTTATCTCAACCTCTATGTCTAAGCACTTGTAATTGAACCAACAGTTTTATTTGTGTTTCCCTGTCTCCCTTTCTCTTCCTCTGTCTTCCTTGTATTGAATTTTAGACTCTAAGCAGTCTTTGGGGCAAGAGCCTCACCTTTAGCATTCTGTACAGCATCATGCACGTCAATGATGCTACATCAGTAATGATAATTTCATATCAAAGATAATATGTCTGGCTGATAAACTGCCTTAAATCATCCTTTTGAGTATAAAAAGTCTTTTTAATGAATTTGTGCCACTGAACATATATAGAGAGATCGCTTTCACATTAAAAAAAAACCTGCTATCAAGACAGCGAGAACCAGGATGGGGTTACTAAGGTTTTCATTACAAAAGAAACTTAAATGTTAGAATGAAAATGTATCAAAATTTATGAAAATATAAAATTCTCCAATGGTGAGTATGAAGCTCATTTAATTTGCCCTTATTGTCAATTCATTGGGACTAACCTTGGAGTTTTAAACTAGACAGAGCTCATTAATTTACATTTTAATCAGGATTTTTAGTTGTTTTTGCTGTGTGCATATATCAGTGTTTCTGGCTGAGATAGGGTTGCCAACTTTGTTCCCAAGAGTCTCTGTGTCATTAATGGCAATGAGATAGTCAGACATCCAACAGATGTATCCTTTCTTTCTCCACTTTTTATTACCTTGGAATTTATAAAGTAGAAACTATATTCAAATATTTAACACTTACAGCTTGAACATCATTTTGAAAGCGCAGTTAAGAAAAAACTAATCACAGGCTTAGTCCAATGTTAGTCCCACCAGTAAGAGACCCTTTGAAAACAATGGGACTTTTTAAGCACTAGCTTAACAAGTCCCATTTTATTTCAGTAGGTCTACTTGTGCTGGGACTATCTAACTCTATTCAGCCAACAGAGCCTGTCACATTCTTTCATCATTCTTTTTCGAAACCACCACCCAACCAATAACATTGTTTATTCTTTTTTATTCTCTCTAATAGTTACTACTGACAACTTAAGGTGGTTTCTAGTCTTAGCAAAGACGTTATGTACTTGTGATGAACAGAGAAAATAGACCAATTTCTCATTCTACTTTGTGAGTCATTAAGTTAAGAACTGTCAGTTATTTAGGCTAGGACAAAACCCGCATTATGATTCAGTGGAAAGATGACTTTTCACCTTTCTCCACTAGTCAAAAATGATATCCTGCTGTATGTATATATGAAATTGCACTGCAATAACTGCTAGAAGTGAGCTTTCCATGAGGAATACATACAAATTATTTCAGATACTCAAGACTGTAAATTCATTTAATTAATAGTGTACACCACAAATGAAACAGCATAAAATTGTAAATCCATTTCCATATTTCTGGATAAGCAAGACCTCAAGAAATAAGGATAGTCTTCTTGTAGGTTTTTCCCCTCTCTCCCAGTCTGTAGTTCCTCCCAACACATATAATTTTGGATTCCCAATAAGAAATATATTTCCTGTCTTGGTCCAAATATCTCAGTGAATAACAAATCAGCAGAGCCATCACATAAAATGAAGCTGAAAAGCCTCTTGACAAGGACAGTTTCTCTGGGTCTGTAAATGCCTCTCTGTTTTCTTTAGCTAGGCTTCCTATACCAGCAGTGGAGAAAACGGAAGCTAGCAGGTTTTAGAGAGGGTGAAGTGGGGTGGAGGGACAGGGATTGTTCTACCCTTTACCATCTATCACTTGAGGCATGTACCTCACCTTGCTGCTTCACAGAGCTGAAGAGGAAGCACTTAGTGTAGCCCAACAGAAAGGATAATCATAAAAACATTATATTTGGGATAGCCTGACCTTCCTGTCATTTACTCAAAATTAGCAACAAACTGAACCTCAGCTGCTGGATAACTTAGCTGAAGTATAGGTATCCCATATCTACCTTCTTGTGAGCCTCCCTTATTAATTCATACTAAACCTTAGGTGAATGTGTATTTGGGAAGTAAATGTCTGCCTGACCAAAGCCAGTCTGTGAGTTTTCCTGTTGTATATGTCTATAAATAACACTAACTGCACAAAAACAAATGCCTTTAGCACAACATTGGCAAACCAGGGTGGAGTCAAAGCAAAGGATAGCAGGGCTGCAAATCAAGCTTGGGATTCACTTATTAGTGTTTTGGAGTACTTAAAATTAATTATGCCATCAAGTGCTTTGGTGGTCATTTCTCTAGGAACACATCTCTCATATGAGCTCCTTAATAGGCCTTCTAATACATGCTGTGCTTGAAACACTGTTCCTAAAGACCCCCTTAGTGCTTTCTGGGGCAATACTCTGAAGAATGGAGCTCATGTTAAGTCTTCTTAATACTTTCTCCAGAAGGTATTGATATGTCTCTGTTGCTGTTGAGAAGTATAATACATACTTTGCTTTTTCCTTTTATCTATATACAGTAAATATTCTGCAGTGCTTTTATCCTCTTGGTGCTTGCTGATTTTTTGAGGATTTCCTGATACACCAGCTGTTGTAAACACTGCTCCTGCTCAACTGTGATGCGATGCCATACAGTTTCCGTGCCAAGAATGTAGTAATCCAATTTACTGCTAATTTTGATCTCTTCATTACATGTTATCATTTTAAGCTCTTTTGAATTGTTTTAGCATCTTTTGGGTTTACTTGGTTTCATTTATACATTTTAATTTAATTTATAATCCTCATTTTTTAAGGAAAAATGCCTTTTTTAAAGGAGAACTTCTTGCTAGCAGTTGTTGCAATTTATTTGGCATATGGAATGAGTTTAATTTTATTGATAGTATTTTTGAGATTGATAATATTCAGGCATAGATAGCATTTGGTGAGAGTATGATCATAGGCAGCACATTTATTATTTGCCTTTCCCTCTTGCTAGAAACCTATGAGTAGTCCAGCAGTGTGTATTCCTGCTTTCCTTTTTAACTGTGATTCTATTGGAACTGGAGGTATCTGGAACTATAAGGGAACAAACAGTGTGTCTTAATTATAGCAGACTCTGAATCCAGGGTCTTGATAACCCATGTGCATGTATGGGTGCAATGTTTGTCACACGTGTTTTTAATGTGTGTATGTGTGTGTGTGTTCTGCTATTTTAATATATTTGTTTAAATTAATTACACTGTGACAAGGTTGAATGATGTGAGCATTCAGCAGTTCAGATTGATGTTTCCCCATCCCACAAGACAAATAGTCTGGGAGAATGTCATTGCTGAATTAAATGCTGAAAAACGTATTTTCGAAACTGCCACATATCTGCTTTATCACATGTTCTTCCCATCAAAGTGTTTCCTTTAGTCTACTAGGAAAAGTATCATTGCCTATTCTCTTTTACATGTTTCTATCTTTGTATATTGTCCCATACATTTTTTTCACTTACATCTCAAAACCCTCAGATTTTGTTGCATAATTCTGCTTGTTTATAGGATAATATAAACTGTCACAGGTGTTTAGCTTGTAACAGGTGGTGCAATCTAGTATAGGCATCCCCTGTTTTTTGACAACCCATTTTTTGACATTCAGCTCTTTCAACAAATCTAAATTATACCCATATACCACACTTTCAACATGTGATCTGCTCCTTTATCATTGTTTGCATGACAGTTTTGCAGCCACACACTCATTTTTTCCCTTCTCAATCAACTTGATGGACTGTTCCCCCCCCCCCACTTGACTCAGCACACTGCTTTTTCTCTCTCCGTTGACTCAGAGCCATCTTTTTCATTCCGAGGCTTACTGCACTGTGGAGAAAAATGGCAGGACAGCAGGAATGTTGCAACTTTCCTGCTGCCTTAGTGCATGGCATCATCGTTGTTTTTTTTGTTTGTTTGTTTCAGTCCCATGGGGGACTGAGGTAAAGGTGCATCTTTATGATAACCAGAAAAACCTGTTAGCAAAAAGATGCACTTTTACCTCATTCCCCCACAGGAGGAGAATGAAAAAATGCCTGAAGGATGATGACATCATGTGGTAAGACAGCACAAAAAATGGAAAGTTCCTGCTCCTTTGCAACTTTTCTTCAGAATGCAGTAAGCCCCTCAGTCTGTCTTCAGTTGTTTGTGGTGCATCTTAGGAATTGTGGACAGTGTGTCTCTGATACAATACTATACCGTTGTGCTTACAATACAGTATTCATATAGTACTTATATTTGTGCTTATGATATTCTGTATAATATAATATAATATAATATAATATAATATAATTACAGTAAAAAAAAGACTGGGTTCTGCTTTTCAACAATTTCTACTTTTTGACAGTGCTCTGGACCCTAACTCATCAAATAGGTGGGGGATTTCTGTACAGTGTTTATCATATTAAAAAATAGTATGCCTTGGAATAAAGAAAACATTCTAATAGCAAAACAGCATTTTTAAACTCTGTTAGTTATGATTTCCCTTCTGTTTATTGCTCCCAGGGGTGCCCACAGATCATTCAGTGGTATGTTATTTATCACAAAGGATTACATCACTGTTTCAAAAAGAGCCAACCTGGGCAGTTATTATTTTCTTTACATTGTTATCTGGTCTATTTCACAGGGTGTATCTACACTGCCAGCATAGTTTGAGTGTTGGACTATGACTCTGGAGACCAGGGTTCTAATTCCTGGTCAGCCATAAAACCTACTGGGTGACCCCTGGCAAGTTACACTCTCTCAACCTCAGGGGAAGGCAATGGCAAACCTCCTCTGAACAAATCTGGCCAAGAAAACCCTGTGTTATGTGCACCTAAGTTGAAATGACATGAAGGCACAAAACAACAACAACAACAACTACTACACTGCACCATTACAGGTACTTTAATGCCACTTTAACTGCCATGGCACCATTTTAAGGAATCATGGGATTTGTACAGTTGGTCCTCCATATCCACAGATTCTGAATCCATGGATTGCACCATCCATGGATTGAAAATATTCCAAATCCCCCAACCCACACAAGCAAAACTTGATTTTGCCATGTTATATAAGGGACACCATTTTACTACACCATTGTATATAATGGGACTTGAGCATCTACTGATTTTGGTCTCCATGGGGGGGGTGGTTCTAGAATTAAACCCCAGCAGATACAGAGGACCCACTGTAGTATAGTGAGAAGTAGAGAGCAGAATTATCAGAGGGCACTCCCCTGACTTAGAATACTATAACTGTTGTGATTGTGCAGTGTGGATATACCCACAGTCCCAATAAAACTGTGCATACATAACAGAACTGCCACCAAAATGTTAAAAAATAAAATAAAAATGAGAAGTTCAATTAATCATTCTGAAATAATAAAAGTAAATAGGAACTCTGATTGCTATCCAGCCATATTTTATGAGTATCAGTGGATCCCATAAAGTAAACTCTAGTTTTAAGCATAAATTAATCATCAGTGAGATTCTATAATAGTTCAAAATCATGCTTCTATGAAAAGCTTAAAATATGAGGTGATCCTACTTTTCAATCTTACAAAGCTGCAATGATTTTTGATCTACTGTGACGTGCATTGAACTCTGGAGTGCTATATACATTCTGACTATATATGTTATGAATACTGTAATTCAGTGCTCCTCAGGCTTATCTGATCTGTGGGACTGACAGTTATTTTCTTCCAAGATTCCAAGGACTGGCACTGTTTGTGCCCATTGGGTATGATTCTTTCTTTCCTGCAAACTTGTCAGGGACTGGCAGCCAATGTCTTAGGGACTGGCACCAGTCCACAGACCACCAGTTTTAGCACTGGAATTCATCTACTCTTATTTTGTCATTTCACTGCAATCTACCCATACAACTGTTAAAATGTTTAAAGAGTTTTATTGAGAGGGATTGCTTTTTAGTGTGTCTCAGTTTCATATAATAATGGAAAAGAATAAATTCTGTATATGTCAGCAACATTGGCAAGGCTAGGTGTAATGAAACTACAGTAATTCTAAGCAGTTGCCCTCATGCATTGGTGGGAAGCCTTAATAAGGACATTCCTAAGCTCATATGACTGTGTAATTATTCTATTAAACTCTTCAGAAATGTATTTTAATTCATTTAATGTTGCTTAGAGTATTGTCCTTTTCTTATTAAGATAAAATTGTAAAGATTATAATGACATTGCTAATAACAACATAGTTATAGTCAGTTACCTTTATACTGACACGAAAAGGGGGAGCGGGACCTTAATAAATTAAAATTCTGAAGCTTACCTGTTTGGCTAAGAATTTTGTTTGCAGTTTTTGCTTTGATAGCAATGCTCAGCTTAATGTTCCATGTACTGATTTTTCACTTGAAAACAAACAGTACTTTATTGTACATGTACTGAACCAATACCAGTGCTTACCTTCTCTGCAAATATTAGCGTGCCTTACAGCTTATGCTAGTTGCACATAATTGCATTTCACATACACCAGATAATACTTTAATTAAAATTGTGATAATTAGCATGTATTTTTAATGAACAATAAATTTAGAGGTTGCCAAGTCAGTGGTGCAATTATTGAATAATGCTGGTGCTACTTTAAAAAAACAAAGATGAAAACTGTCTAAATCTACAAGCTTTGGTTTTAGAATGTCATTATTTATCTATACAAACATTAAAGCTCATGGATCTGTATAGATTGTTGTCTTGAGTTATATGGATAGATTTGTAATCCTACACAATTAAGTTCCTTTCCCATTGGTAGGACTTGATTCAGTTAAGGCCTATGCATGCACTCCCTCAAACCATGTTGCAATTTGTTAAGACCCATCCAACTATGTCTTGCAAATCTATACATACATATTTCACAGATGAAAACTGGAACATCTGTGGTCAGGCAAAATTAAAGTATGGTTAAGATGGCAAAAGTTATTAATAACATACATGCTAGGAGAGACTCTAGAAGTTTGCTTTTGCCTATGGCCAAATTCACGCTGCACAAATAATCCAGTCTGAAACTGGATTGTTTGCTATGGATCCTTCTTATTGAATCCTGGTATTTGTAGTTTGGTAAGGCACCAGCACTCTTTGGCAGAGAAGGCTAATGACTGTGTAAAACTGCAAATCCTAGAATTCCATAGGAAGGAGTCATTGCAAATAATACAAATTCAAACTGGAGTATTTGTGTAGTGTGAATTTGGGCTATGTCTACAGGAAAGGGCAAGATTCAGCTCCCTTCTCTTCTCACACTGATTTAGTTAAGTGCAAACTGCATACCTCTGCACTTTGAACTTAGTTTGCAGCAACTGAAGTAAGCCCGTACAAGGGGGAGAAATGGGAGGCAGACAGAGAAACTGGGACATTTTAAAAGCAGCAGAAAAAGTGGATTGTCAGAATATTAACCCGGGCTGTCCTTTCCAAACTGGGACAGTTGGAGGGTATGCATCTCTAGGGAGCTGCACTCTCTCCTCCTGCTTAGAGGACGGCAATGGCAAACCTCATGTGAACAAATCTTGCCAAGAAAACCCTGTATAGGTTCGCCTTAGGGTTGCCATAAGTCAGAAATGACTTGAAAACACACAACAAAGCTGTTCAGATTTTCTAATTTCCCCCACATATCAATAGCATTGAGAGCAATTACTTTTTTTTTTTTTACACTTTGACAAGGCTTCTGTGCAGTTGTCAAAAATTGACCAGTTACAGATGAACACAAACTACTAAGTTTGTTGGCCAGTTGTGTAACATGGTGCTATGGATTAAAAAAAGTTTTCAGAAGCCTGTTTTCAAAGCTTTCTTTTTCATGTCTGAAAGCTTTAGTCATCTCAGTAAACAAACAAACAAACAAAACAAACAAACAAACAAACAAAACACCAAGAAACCTCTCCACGTTTGGGCTGTGATTTGGTTTTTGCAGGCCATTTGCATCAGGTCACCTGTGCTGAGCAATACTCAGCTTACATTTGAAAAATTTGGTACATGACAAGGATATGAAGCTGACTTTGTGTTAATTAATGCTGGAGAGAAAAGAAGGAACTGGCAGCTTGCCCATGACTCCTCTATGATCCGTCACTGTGAGTGGAATCTCTAGCAGTTTTGTATCTAGCCTTCGCCTGACAGATTGCAAATACATTTAAATAAATTGAAATGGCCCACCTGAAATTTCATGGGTCTCTTTGAAGTGTATTAGAAGCATGGCTCCTTACTGCAGCAGAACTTCTAGTAACAGGTGTGCAATTAAAAATGGATAGTGTTTTGTTTTAAGAAAAAAACACCCTAGTCCAAAAATACCTGCACAAAAAGCAGTTTCTGGAGTACGTTAAAAATGTTGTTTGTTTCTGTGAACTTGTAGCTTCCTAGTTCAATTTGCATGACATACATTATCTCTTAAAATACAGAGAGTCTGCTGTAGAGTTTAAACATTTATACAGGCCAGCCAGGTCAGCCTCTAAGCAAAACAATAAATAGAAAGCAGACTTGGAGAACAGTAATACTCATAAAACAGCCTGAGAAGCATTTTAATCTTCCAGGATTCCCTGTATCAAACTTTAAAGTTCCTCTAGTCCAAAAGAAAATTATTTTCTGAGATTATTTAATTTGACTTCATTAGAACACTGTGGACCTTGGCCTCAATCAATTCTGGAAGCTGAAACTAAGGAGATTTTCAGATGCCTCTTTCAGCCTCTTGCCACGCAAGCAGCCTCCGGAGCAGTAACGAGGCTGCTGCACGGCAAGGGGTCCATTTTGGACGACACCGTTTCTCTCTTGGCATCATCCGTGACTGTTGTGGCTAGCGTTGGAGGCGGCCGCACTGTTTTTTACTCACGGACAACTTCTGTGAGTGGAAAACAGCATGGCCGCCTCCAATGCTAGCCGCATTGGAGCCGCATTACTGCTCCGGAGGCTGCTTGCGCAGCAAGAGGCTGAAAGAGGTGTCTGAAAATCTCCAAAGACAATTGTTCCACTTTAATGGGTTATTTATATAACTCATGTTGGTTATTCTGATTCTTGTGTTGTATTTTTAAATGGTAGCATTGGTGTTTGTCAAGTGCTTTGAGATAGAAATGGTAAATTATTATTGTCTCTGATTTTGCTGTGCTTAAGAATAGATGAGAACTATGTTGCCTTCACAATTGAAAACAATTATAACCTATTTTGTATCACCAGAATGAAATGTAGATCTGAACTCAATTTTGGTCATAAATCCACACATATTGCACTTGTCATGTGACTCACAAAACAATACATATTTTAATTTTTTGCTGTTGTTAACTGCCATCAAGTCAACTTCAACTTATGAAGACCTATGAATGAGAGACCCATTGCAAATGAGTCACAGACATGCATTTTGAATCTCTGGATTCTCTCTTTGTAACTGTGCCCTGCATTTCTTGTAATGCTTGACCTTAAGGCTTTACTTAGTGAAATATTCTTTCTCTTCTATTCAGGTAATCATGTTATGCATCTGATGAAGTACACTCTAGCCCACCAAAGCATACCACATGACACTTCCATTAGTGTTTTAAAATGTCAATGCCACAAAACTAGTTGTTTCTGTTACAATAACTTAAATCATGGGTGCTGCCTCAGGCTGCTTATAGATAGGGTTTGTCATAGTTTATGTATAAACCACGTTTTCCACAAATACAATATACTCAAAGCAATTCACAGAATAGGGAATTTCAATACGAGAGCCATGGCAGACAAATATACACTTCAATAAACCATTGACAATTCAAGAATTGCAAGCCATTTAAGATGTATCAGAAGTTAACAATATCAATCATATTGATCAAAATACCAATAATATTGATGTTATACCCATATTAAACCATTCATTCAGCACATCATATTAAGACACACAAAAATATATACCTCAACCATATCAAATTAGCTGCAAAAGAGGAAAATTGCCAGTAACAGCCAAGCATCATTATGCACACATTCAGGATGCATAACTAAATGCCCCTTTTTTGTCTAGGTAGGACTTGCTTCTTCACTGAGATTCCAATTCTACCTGTTTCTCAAATGGGTTAAGAAAAGCCACCCTTTCCAAATCCAGTTATTTGTGTGCACTAGTCAGAGGGACCATCCATTGCAATAAGTAACCATTAATTGATGAATATAAGGCGAGATACATTTAGTTCCTGGATTTTTCCTTAGCATAAATCACACTATAATGTTAACCTTGTTCCTCTGAATCATTTTTCTTTCAAGAGGTTTGGTGGTACCATGCTTATGCAAATTTGGCTTCCTTTGGAAGAAAGTCAGAAACATATGATACAGTACTTCATAATATTTTTGGATATTTATTTATGGCTAAGTATAAATAAAGACAAACTTAAAAGTATTCCAGCATACAACCAAAAGCCACTATTCCCATATCAGATCTCGAAGGAGAGACAGATAACTCTCCCAAATGCTGTCAGCTTACAGAGGCCATCCCAGTTACCATCTTTATCAAGCTGTAACCTTAAACACACTTAACTGTGAGTATGGCTGCTGACGCACTGCAGAAATAATGCCATTTGACACTGCTTTAACTATCATGGCTCCAGCCTATGGAATCCTAGGATTTGTAATTTGTTGTGGTACCAGCACTCTCTGACAGAGATGGCTAAATATCCCGCACAACTATAAATCCCAGAATTCTATAGCATTGAGCCATGGTAATTAAAGTGGTGTCAAACAGCATTATTTCTGCAGTATGGCAGCAGCCTAAGCCTCCTTAAAGCGAGTTAAGTTTGATTCAGCAGGTTTACCGTAGGCTGGGATTTATAAGATTTTGGACAAGCAGTAATTTCTGAGTAGACATTTTAGGATTATATTTTTGGTTTATGTTTCTGACTTTTTCCTCAGTCATTGACTCGGCACTGCTATCTACTGTTCTCCACAACTCTTCCCAACTCTCTGTTCTGCAAGTGGATGGAATGGGGAATAGGTATGAGGCTCTTCTAACACTTAGACTTCTTGGTCCATTAAGCCATAATTTTCCTAACAAAGGATGTATCTGGTGTACTGGCTCTCAGTGAACATATAACAAACATTGTGGTGTTGCTGATGTCTGGGGAAACCACTTCAGATCAATTGTTTCTGTAGATAATGACAATGAAAATATTTCAACTGTATCTAATGAAATAATGATATCTATGGCACCTCCTTGGGAGCTGGTTTCCATAGCCGAAGTCAGTTACTTAATTTCACATCTCAAAAATGGAAAGGCCCCTGGAAATGACAATATTTCTGCTGAATTTATTAAAACTAATAGCCACTGGTGGGCTCCCTGACATGCGGCTTTGTTTACCTAAATAAATAAATCCGGATTGCTTCCAAACAGCTGGAAAGTAGCAATAGAGTACCAATCTATAAGAAAGGCCAAGTTAATGACCCTGGAAATTATAGGCCAATAAGGTTGTTATCCATTATGGTTAAACTTTATCCTCGTTATCTTACTAACAGACTGACCACTTTCCTAAATGATAACAACATTCTCTCTGAGGCCCAAGCAGCCTTTAGAGATGGTCATTCCACATCAGACCACTGCTTGGTTCTTGCACACCTTGCAGAGAAATATTCAAGACCTATGCAAGGTAAGCTCTTCGCAGCTTTTATGGATCTGAAGGCTGCATTTGATTCTATTCCCAGACCCAAGCTTTGGGCCAAATTGGAGTCTATATTGACAGATATGAGACTCTATAGCCTAATTAAGGTGCTTATAATAATAGTCGTAGAATCATAGAATCATAATTAGAAGAGACCACAAAGGCCATCTAGTCCAACCTTCTACCATACAGGAATGCACAGAAGGTTTAGTTTCATGCTGTTTTGCTTCCAAATCAAAGCCTTTGCCATCCTCAACATCTGCTCAGTAAAGGCTCTGACAGCATCGGTTGGCAACTCAAGGCTAAATCACACTCATTCAGAGCCATTGGAGGAGGAGGAGTGCATGAAACTTCGTATAAGATGTGTTAACCAAGGCCAGCTCTCTAGAGTTATACCCATGGTAAGAGGTGTAAGACAGGGATGTATTCTTGTGCCAACCCTATTCAACATCAGTCTAAATGATCTAGTGGATACAATGATGGATGAGAATGGCCACTTACCCAAAACAGGTAATAAGAAAATCCCTGTTATGCTTTATGCTGATGACACTATAATTCTTTCAAGATATAGGAAGGGGCTTAAACTCCTACTAGGGAAATTTTCAGATTATTGCTCTGAGAATGAACTGAAGATAAATACTGCAAAATCTAAAATTCTTATTTTTGAAAGGAAATTTAAATATCTAGATGGAGTTTAAATGGCTGTCCCCTGGAGCAGGTCAGAAGCTTTCAATATCTTGGGCTTGTTTTTCATCATTTAATCTTCGAGTCCTTCCAAAGATCAGCAGCAATTAGCAAAGCCTAGTTTGCAACTCAGCCATTAAAAAAAAAAAAATCACACCAAGGGGAATCATTATGTACCTGCTGCTATTAAGGTATACAATGCTAAGTTTATGGCTAAGTTGCTATTTGCAGCTGCAATTTGGATTGAGGGGTTTAACTCTGAGCTAGATAAGTTTTATGCCAAATTCATAAGGGCCCTCCTTCAGATGTCAAGATGTGTTGCTTATTCAGTTTTAATGCTTGAAATGGGGGAAAGCCCTCCCTCTATGAGGGTTTGGCAGACAGCCATTACACTCTGTCTTAGAGCCATACTCTTCATGCATGGTAATGGTCCAATTAGCCATTTTGCAATAGACACTTATGAAATCAGTTGTTTACAACTCTGAGAATGAAGGGTGCAAGATAGTAGAATATGAGACATGGTTTCCACCTCTTGCGATCCACATGGACAGAGACTTGATGCAAAAGGCAGCCCAGCATATCTACCATACAACGTTGCTGAAGGAAAAACATTACACCTGGCCTTCGTAAATAATAGGTGATAGATTGGCACAGTCAAGTTCTTTGTGTAATCAGCCAGAGCAAATGAACCTAAATATGGTATATGCAATGCACTAACTGAGCATGACAGAAAGGATTTAGCTCGCAAATCACAAAGGTAATGTCCTGAAGTCTTTGTTTAACTGTTTTAAAGGCTGTGTCATAACCCAGGTTTAGAAGGAAGGATGGTGAAAGCCCAGTTGTGGTTGGTTTGGGGGCAATACACTTGGACCATCTGCTTTCTCCCTTATGCCATCTACCTGGCCATTCAGAGAGGTTTTATGTCAAATTCTTATTAGAGGATAAATGTCCTAATATTACCTTGTCAGTTGCTAAGTTCTTATCTGTGGTCATTAAAACTAGTGAGAGGGAATTTAATAGGTGAATAAGTTGGATGAGCTCCAAATAGTCTACCAATAAGCACCCTACATTTATTGGTTTTGTATTATAGTTTATGCATTAATGTACATTTTGTCTCTTGTTTGATGAGTCTATGGACTGTATGAATAAATTGATAATGATGTATAACAAACATTCTGGTGTTGCAGATTCCATAACAGTCTGCAACGCCCCTCCCCTCATCTTACAGCAATACATACCAAATTTCAGTTTATAAATAATTGGTAGATGTAAAGAGGAAAGTTTATTTCTGTTGTGAACCAGAAACTACATACCAGAAACATCTTACCATTTTCCTTGGTGTATTCTTACTTCTCACATCTCCAGTTCCATAAATGAGAATGGAAGAGCCTTGCTTCCTTCTAAAGTCTGCATTTGATTTTAGGGAATCCAGCAGTTTTTCTTGTTTAGTACTAAATGGCATTTGCCAAAATTATAAAAACTTAGCTACTGACTGCCAGCCACCATTTATTCTTGTCCTTAACCTCCTTTAGGAATACTCCTACATTAGATACAGAATGTGAGATGCTCTTAATAATAATCACTGGTTCAAAACACTGATTATTTTAAAACTTCAGGTCACATTTTTGGGCAATCCATCATCTGTTTCCATGGAAACAAAGATGGGAGGGAGCAACCAAAAGCAGAGTTTATTGGGAAGCTTGTAAATTTCAGTTCTGGCAAGTGGCCAGCTATAAATGCTGTTTTTTTTTTAGTGTGCATAGATACTGGAACTGGCCCAGGTCTGAATCCCACTACAGATTAATTTTGGAACTATATTAATTAAAAATGGTAAAGCAGACGATCTCTTTTAGTTTCTATCTGGACAAGTGCACACAGACAGACCTCTGATGTTATAGTCAGAAGTGAGGATGACAGAATGATGAATATAGGTACATATATTTAATAATGAATGATTGCAGACATTTTCTCAGGTTTATTCTTGCCCACTTTTAAAACCATGGCTAGTAAATCATTCCTATTGTGTGTCACTGTATGCACTGTATGATGTAGAACAATATGGCTTTCTACTCACAAAATGAAAGCAAAATAGCAGTGTTTATATATGTGCCTGACCACCATTTTGTTATGTTTTCTTTTGTCTAGAGAATAAAATAACACAATTCCCCCTCAATGTCTTTAGCACTTGGTTAAAAGCGAAATCAAGTCATTGAGTATTTTAAATCAGCCTGCTTTGAAAAAGGAGAAGCAAGGTAAAAACCTTTTAAAAAGCAATTATATGGTACTTAAAATATCGAATTTAGACACAAGGCATGCCTCTAAAAAGAATCTGCACATATTTGTTTTTAATGACACCCTCCAACAGGAAATCCTTTCTAAAATCGTTGCAAACTCCAGTAATAATGTGTCATTTCATTCTTGTATTATATCTTTCCTCCCCCAATACTTGGGATGTGCTATCAGGAGAAACTCTGCATGTAATGCTGGTAGAGTAGATGTATGTGTTTGCATTCTGCATGTAATGCTGGTAGAGTAGATATATGTGTTTGCATTCTGCATGTAATGCTGGTAGAGTAGATTTTTGTACTGGGAAAGGGTGCTACTTACATTGTAGAGAAAAATCTCTTGCCAAATCAATGAAAAGAATGAAGGATGCAGTGTCAACAACTGGTTCTCAGCAGTGAGGCACTCTGACTTCCCCAAAGCATCAAATGAAACAAATCCGACAACTGCAAAAAATATTCCATTTCATCTATCAGTTAGTGGTATCCTGTGTCCTCCTTTGTATGACTTTAGGCCAGAGTCTGAGGCAGAGTCTACAGTTGTTTCTTTAATCATTAACCAAATGGGGAGGAAAGTACACACTCTTCAAATTGATATTCCACCAGGCACTTACCCTTGGCATATACCTGCTTTGTATCTAAGTGCCATGAGATTGTAATTGGGAATCAGGAAGAAATCCATTATGAATTCAGTTTGCAGTTGGGTGGCATGTCTACACACAGTTAAATATGCATCAGTCTTGTTGATGTTGGAGGGCTGGCCATATTATAGTTGGGTACACAACTGGACTATAGAATGAGGAAGGAAATTACATATATGCCTACCTTATGGGCTGGTGGAATTTCGTGGCAGCTTTCACATATGCAAAATAGTATATTGGGCTGCCAGTTCTTTTAGCCAGGCTGTACTCACTTGAAAGTTCTTTGTGTGAACAATCACCTGCACATGAGGACTGTATTAGTGTTCATTCACACAAACAGCACTGCCAAATGAATATGGCCTCACATGCTTCTTAGGAATTCATTCGAGGAGGGAAGTCTTTGGGAAGCAAAGATCAGCTCTAAGTAGCTGATAGCACACACTATATAGTGTTGGAAATAAAGAGGAAAATCACAGTATTATTTCAGTATGTGATAAGTGGTAGTGGAGCATCTCATGACCTCTAGATGTCCTATACCTATAAATTTAGAAGCATTTTCTGTATGGTTTATGAGGACAGTATGTCCCAGCCATTTGAAAAGATCCTTTTTTGATTAGGAGTAAATGAATGACCTTGTAAATAGGGCAATCCTGGTGTGGTGGTGATTTACAGTTCTTCATGGTCTCTGTCACTCACACAGATGGTCATCTGCACCTGCGCAGTGCATCTCTTGGAACCTTCTAGAATAGTACAATATGCATTTTTGTGGCAACCTCTTCCATCCTTCATACACATGTCTGGTGCGCTTCCTGCCTAAACCCTCAGTTCCTTTTCATACGATCAGCAGCAGCAGCATAGGAATAAATATCCTGACTGTCTGACTTTCAGCTTCGATAATAGACTGGCCTTCATCATTCTTTGCATTTTGGCTTTTGACAATTTGGCTTATTCCTCCTTCTGGTGTTGATTTTTACTTATCTGACTACGATGCCTTATGAGGAGAGACTTAGGGAGCTGGGTATGTTTAGCCTGGAAAGAAGACGGTTAAGAGGTGATATGATAGCCCTGTTTAAGTATTGTGGCCTGATGACCTGGTGGCGCAGTGGTTAAATGCCAGTACTGCAAGTCACCACGTTGCAAGTTCAATTCCAGCAGGCTCCAAGGTTCACTCAGCCTTCCATCCTTTCGTAGGTCGGTAAAATGAGTACCCAGCTTGTGGGGGCAATTAGCTAACACACATTGGAAACTGTTTAATGCAGTGTAGATGTGTAAATAGCTATTGCTTAAAAACCAATCTCTAAGCCACTCTGATAGCCTTGTGGCTGAAGAGCGGGGTATAAATAAATAAATAAATAAATAAATAAATAAATAAAATAAGTATTTGAAGGGGTGTCACGTTGAAGATGGAGCAGGCTTGTTTTCTGTTGCTCCAGAGACTGGAACACAGAGCAATGGATGCAAACTCCAGGAACAGAGATTCCATCTCAACATTAGGAGGAACTTTTTGACAGTAAGAGCTGTTCGTCAGTGGAACACACTCCCTTGCAGCGTGGTGGGGTCTCCTTCCTTGGAGGTCTTTAAACAGAGGCTGGATGGCCATCTGTCGGGGATGCTTTGATCGTGATTTCCTGTGTGGCAGGGGGTTGGACTGGATGGCCCTCGTGGTCTCTTCCAACTCTACAATTCTATGATTCTTCTCTTGGTTTTTCAGATAAGCTTTGATGTTATCAGCTGCTCATGACCATGTGTGTCCTTATGGACTTATTGCATCTTCCAGCTCTTTTATGTACTGTATAGTATGTGGGGGTAAAATCCCAGAAAAAGATGGGCATTCCAATTGCCTTTTGTGTCTCAGCAAGGGACATAGTGTGGGTCCTGTACGCACTCCCAGACATTTCCCCCCAAGGCCCACCACACATTCTCCATGGTTGAAAGCTCTCCTTTGGGACCAAGCAGTGAAGAACAGGCTTTTGCATATGGCTTCAGCCGGTGTCTCTTGTACTCATCCCTCTGTAACACCTCATGCCACATCAGGTTCTACAGTGCCAGGATCATCTATCCACATGACTCTTAAACACTATCTTCTTGAAACAATGTCTTGAGTAGTGATATCCCAAGAGGTGAAGGACTGACAAGTTTTGGAGTTGATGACTCAACATTCCAAACCTGAGAGATCCCTCAATACTAAGTTGATTTCATCAATCAAACCCCATCAAGCTGCTCACAAGCCGCATAACAAAAAGAAGAGGGCAAGGGATCCTGATGTTCCTTGGTCCCAACATTCTAAGGCTACCCTGCAGTGTCAGTCGGCAATGTCTGCTCACCCTCCTGTGACCCTCAAAATATCGATATTAATTTGGGGAATTAATATACTCAGCTTGGCTATGCAAGAGGGGGCAACAGATAGTGGTATCTTTTAACCTTTGTATACCTTTGTATATGTAATCAAGAGGAGACATTAAGCTAGATAGTATAATAATTGATCTTTATTAAGGAAATAATAATAACAACATCCACACACACATTTAGGCTTCAAGCATTCACGCAAGGCTAGTGAATGAAGTAGAAAGTATTGGGATAGAGCAATAGAGGAGGGAATTCATTTTTGAGTGATACTGTTTTGATCTGAGGAGATGAGGTAATGGCGCAATGGGGGGGGGGTGTCCTGAAGCTGGAATAGTGACACAGTCTGATGTGGAGTAGATAGAAAGATGAACTCCTATGCTCAGATTGCCTTTCTTCCAGATGACAGGAATCTTGCCCACCAAGGGGCCACTCTTCAGTATCTTCACAATTGAAGAGTGCATACCAGAGACGTTCAGGGCTTACAGCCTCAATGACACCTTTTTCAGGATGAGACCTCTGCAGGCTTGGCTCCTGTTGAGCTTTGATCCTCTCACCTGTCGGTGTCACTCCGTACAAGAAACAAATGATTCTGCAGAGGTTTCATCATTCTTTAAGTTGGTGAATGGACTCCCAGAATATGCATGCTGGAATACAATTCCTTCCTCTGCAACCCACAGTGGTTGTCACTACCAGTGCTTCTCTTGAGTGCTGGGATGCACACTTGGCAAGACTGACAGTCAGGAGCTGCTGGTCCCCTGAGGAGAGCATTCTTCACATCAACACTCTCAGGATGCTGGCTTTTCATAACAACCTTTCAGACATTCGAACAGACTCTACGGAGCAAGGTGGTTCAGGTGGTCTCCAACAACATCATAGTGTCTTCTACCTGAAGAAACAAGGAGGAATAAAATCAGAGACCTTGCTCTGCTTCACAGTTTTTTTGTGGAACTGGAGCATTTCTCAAAGAATCCTGCTCTCTGAGATTTATCTACCAGGGGACAAGAATGTCCTGGTGGATACCCTGAGATGGGCACCCATGTTCTGTAATGAATGGAGGCTGCACTCAGGCACTCTCCCAAGATCTGCAGGAAGTGGGGTGCACCAGCCATAGACCTATTCACGTCTTCTTGGAATAAGCAGTGCAAGAACTTCTGTTCCAGAGCCCACATAGGGAGAGGCTTGCTCGGTGATTCATTCCTGTTCCACTGAGGAGGGGCTGTTGTGTATGCTTTTCCTCCATTTATTATCAGTGAGATTGCCAAGATTCATCAGAATAGAGCCAGGTGCATTCTGGTCACACCATATTGGCCCAGACAACCATGGCTCATCTCTCTGCTTCATCTGAGCCCAGGGGAATTCCTGAGATTGCCGTTCTCCCCCATTCTTACCACCCATGAGGGCAGGGTGAGGCACCCAGAATTCAGACTCTCAAGCTGACCACCTGGAAGCTCCTCCTGTTGCATCTCTGTCACATTCTGTCAGGCACATGCTTGAGGCAGCATATAGGCTGTCCACTCAATGTTCATACTTCTATAAGTGGAACAAATTCCTTGAGTTTATAGCACCTCAAAACATCTCTCCAGTTTGAGTGTGGACTAGTCATGTTCTGGACTTTCTTATTTCTCTGCCAGAGAGAGAACTGTCTCTTTCATCACTTAGATATTACCTATTTGCAATCTCCTGGGACTTCCAAAACTTTGTCAAACTTTCTTGTTTTCTTGACCCCCTGGTCAAAATATACCTGAGGGGATAAAAGAATCTACACCACCTGTCACTGGAGCTATGGCCCACTGGACCCTCCAGCTGGTTCTCTCCAAATTATCAAGGAAACCACTTGAGCCTATGGTCCCCTGTGATCTGAGGCTACTTACATGGAAAATAGCCTTCTTGGTAGCCAGAACCTCAGGCAGGATGGCTGGTGATCTCTGTACCTTAAGGGTTAATCTCCCTTATCTTCATTCATAGGGACAAAGTGGTCCGCAGACCTGGCATTTTCTTCCTTCCCAAGGTGGTCTCTGTCGTTCATGTTAGTTAGGGAATTGTGCTTCCTGCATTTATGCAGACCCCATGTCAGATTGAGAGTGTTATCTGCACTGTCAGGATGTGCAGACACTACACAGCCTCTTTTGTAGATCTCAGAATTGTTTCCTCTGCTATATCAGCAGTAAGAAGGGTCTTCTGGTCTTGGGCTAGCATTTCTGTAAATGGGTTGCAGTGGCCATCCATCTGACCTATGAACTTGCTAGAGTGAGGAGCCATTTGATCAGAGTGATGATAGTGTCAGCAGCCTTCATGAGGGGTGTCCCTCTCCATGATATCTGTAGAGCTGCCACCTGGCCCCAGCCTTCAGTCTTCTTCTCACACTATAGACTGGACACAAGGTCCCAAGTGGAGACTGCTTTTGAAAGGATTGAGTTTTTCTTCTGTGTTGCATGAGACTTCCTTCTCCTGTGGTTAGTGGCTTGCTAATCTCCCATTTGTGTGAGTCACAGAGAACACAAAGAAGACGAACAGGTTGCTTACATGTAACTGTAGTTCTTTGAGTGATCATTTGTGAACTCATATAATCCCACCCATCCTCCTCTCATCATGTACTGCTTACCTTAGTTCCTTGGCTTCTGCTTCAGCATCAGGGAACTGAGGGTTTAGGCGGGAAGCATTCTGGACATACATGCAGAAGATGGGAGGAACTACCACCAAAGCATACTGTATATTGTATTCCTCTAGAAGATTACAAGAGATGCACTGCTCAGGCATAGATGACCCATTTGTGTGAGTTCACAGTTGACCACTTAGAGAACTACAGTTATAGGTAAGCAACCTGTTCTTCCATTAACAGAGTTAAACAGTATTATCAGTAATAACATAATGGGTTGTTTGTCTGCAAAGAAAATGTTTTTCTGGAAGTTAAAAAAAGGAATGAAGGTATAAATGGTTTAATGCCTGATAGCTTTTAATCTATGGACATTTTCAGACACAGTTTTATCGTACCTAGCACGGGAAGAGCTCCTGGGAGAGGGACGGGGCTCTTGCGCAGCAGGGGATCATTTTCAGATGCTGCCGTCCCTCTCCTGAAAGCATCTGTTTCAGTTCCATGAAGCTTCGGAAGCTGCAGCACCATATTTTAATCATGGGCAACTTCCCTGCTTAAAATGTGGCTCTGCGGCTTCTGAAGCTTCATGGAACTGAAACAGATGCTTTCGGGAGAAGGACGGCGGCATCCAAAAATGACCCCCTGCCGTGCAAGGGCCCTGTCCCTCTCCCGGTAGCTCTTCCCACGCTAGGTACGATAAAACTGTGTCTGAAAATGTCCTAAAGCTGTAAGTGTGAATTCAATTGCATTTTTTTAAAATGTGGAAAAAGTTCATTGCTCTGAGGTTTTGCTAATCAAGATTCATAAAGGTAAAATATCACTTGCCATTTCCTTGCAGTACATGACAAACCAATTTAATTCAGAAGATACTCCATGAGGATTTCAAATAGAGGAGGAAAAGCCAATATATAGAATGAAGAACTACACTTTTTACATTTTTAGAAATGTAATGGATTTCTCTAATACAAAGTATCACAGCCCTTTTGATAGCCTATAATAGAACACCAAGAACAATACATTGGTAGGTCTACTTACTGATTAGCACTCATTTTAGAGTTCTGTTACTTCATACAGTACTGAAATATGTTAATTAATTATGAGTCTTTGAGGGTTATGTTATAAGCTTTGTAGTTTTGACATCCAGATAGGATTTTCTGTTAATCTTTTCACATTAAAAGAGTAGAAGGTGTTACATTTTAATAAACACTAGCACTATATATGTGCTCATTTAATATTTAACTATTTTCTTTTTCCTTGTTCTTTTCTTAAAGATCCTTTGGACTCTACTCGAGGTGCATATATTATATTAGAATACCAAATAAAACAACTGTTGGGCTAATGTTCTAAATAGATGGTGAGGCAACTATAATAATATTTTAAAAACGAATTATCCCTAACATTCATTGGTGTGAAGTGGTACAATGCAGTCAATAATGTGAGAGATAATAAAAGTAGATCTTTGCTGTACACTTGACTATAGAGAATGGAGACCCTTCATTCGCTTTTATGAAATTATTGAATATTTCCTTTTATCCATCCTCTAAAGGGATTTTCTAGAGCTACTATAATCAAAATGAGTAATTTATAAACTGTTGGGGGTATCATTTAATATTTTGTAAATGTTTTAATTTAAAAGTGATATTGTGGACAAGCTCTTGACCTCTGCTAATGATTCCCGAAGTATTTTCTAGCCCTGCCTTTAAGAAAGCATTACAGTGTAAAGACTGAAAACCTGTTTCCTGCTTCACCTTTCTGCTAGGGAAAATTAAGCTGCATTAGGACTTTGCATGCTGCAGGCCTATGCTGCACTGAAGGTGTCGGGAGTGACTTCAGACAGGAAAGTATTAATGAGGGAAATGTGATGGGAGGGTATCAAAAAGCTCTGAATAATATTATACCTGTTTAAACAAAGAGCAGTTGCTTTTCTCTTTGCTCCAGTTCTGGAGACAATAAGTTTGTCATCTGCTCCACATAAATAACACACTACACACAGCATATATTGAAAGTGGAAGGAATAAGCCATAGCTTTTATTGCTTACAGCTGTAGATCAGGTTGGCACACATATCTAACCCACCTGTTGATCTATGAACCTGATCCTCCAGCCCTGCTACCAGAACCTTCAGGATGACAGAAAAGGATCCACCTGGGCGGGTACCCCAGCGTGGCCACCCTGTCACCCAGGGGTGCAGGACTGGTGTCTGCCCCCAAGCTGGGCAAGACCATAGCTGACCCATACCCCTAGAATCCCATAAGGGGACCCCAGTATTTTACCAATGCCAGAAGACACTGGTAATCCATATACTGGATCTAGGACCCATGCAGACCACCCCAAAAATTGTGACAGTAACATAGCTGGCAACATGCCAGAAAGCCAAAATACATACTGATTGTAATACAAAACTGAGGGAGGGAGGGTGGGATGATGTTCAACAATGCTCTGCTGCATTAGTGGACAGGCTGACATTCAATGCTCCTCCACCTGACTGGAGTGAAGACTGTGAGCAGCTCAATCCAGTCCCACCTACCGGCCAATGACTTCAACTAAGTTTGAACCCATTGGTTGGCAGTTCCTGCCCTTCCCATAAGCCATGCTGCATCCTGACAAGGGGAAGCAGGCAGAAGCCTTGCCGGAGAGGTGTCCCCCACCGCTACACCCCCACCCACAAGCCAGGAAGACTGCAAGCCAGGAAGCCCATATTTTAAAATAAAAAATCTTGGGCTTTGTATGCTTCCCTTGCCCCCTGCATTTTCACAGGCATGGTTGCAGTGAGGTGACCAGAAGCTTCTACCATTTTAAGCTAACCCCAGTTTAGCATGTTGTTGGACTCTTATCTGTAATTACTCTTAATTAAATATTGTTAACCACAGTTTGTTCATGTCAGATAACATGGCAAGGTGCAGTTACTCTAAAATTCTTGTAAAGCTGTACTGAAGGAAGAAGGGGGCTGTATAGTTCTGATGTAGGCTGTGTTTTGTTCTTGTTATCCTAAACTTTAGTAATAGTAACATCCAGAGCTTGGAAAAGTTACTGTTTGGGCTACAACTCCCAGCCTTCCCCAGATGGACTTTCTATAGTCCCCAAAAGTAACTTTTCTAAGCTCTGGTAATATTATGGATAAAATAAAATAAACAAAGATTTCCCAACAACTTTTAAAAACATTGTGCATGACATCTGAATCAGTGCTATTCCATGGTCCATGGATGGTGCTGGTCCAACAACTATCTTCTGGTGATCCCTGGAGAATTTCTAGAAAAGAAAGAAATAATTTAACCACTGGGCAAAAATGTGGCATTGATCCCTTGCACATTGGGGGTGGGGGGGGGAGAGAAATGCTGGTTCAACACATTAGATACCTAAATCTGATCTAGAGAATTCACAAAATAGAACTAGCGTGTTTCCCTCTCAGATTTATAAAAATGAAGTATAAAGAGTTAGTCTTACCTGTAAATGAGAAGGGCAAAATGAATTGTTAGTACAGTATGATGAAATCAGGAAAATGTAGCTGGGACAGGTGCCTATATAATTGTCACAATTATAACTAGGGCAATAGATGTACAGTAGGCCCTTAGTATCTGCTGGGGTTTGGTTCCAGAACCCCCTGTGGATACCAAAATCCATGGATGCTCAAATCCCATTACAGTTGTCCCTTCATATTCACTGGGGTTTGGTTCCAGGACCCCCCGTGGATACCAAAATTCATGAATACTCAAGTCCCATTATATGCAATGGCATAGCAAAATGGTGTCCCTTATATAAGATGGCAAAATCAAGATTTGCTTTTTGGATTATTATTTTTTTAAGAATGTTTTCAAGCCGTGAATGCTTAAATCTGTGGATACAGAGGAACAACTGTATATACAATGTTATAATAAAATGGTGTCCCTTATATAAAATGGCAAAATCAAGGTTTGCTTTTTTTGGGGGGGAAATGGGGAATATTTTCAATCCGTGGATGGTGGAATCGATGGATACAAAGAGCCAACTGTATAGAAATGGAAGTTGTCATTACTAGAAAACATTGCTTTCCCTGTCCTATCCTAGCATTTCTTATCTTAAATGAGTGCAGTTTTAATGAAGATTGAATAATTTGCACGAAAGACTTTCAGACCTCCTGATATAGTCATGTATAAGAATGACTAAGGCTGGCACTAAAACAGATGGTTTTTGCTATGCCAAATGGCACAGCAGACTCTAGTTTGCTTGATGCCATGGATTTCTTTCTGCTTGCCAAACTACTTTTTTTTGTGTGTGCTATGGAGAGAAGGATCAAGAAACCCTTCAGATTTCTCACTGAATCAGTTATATGTTTGTTTGTTTTATTCCTATATCTGAAATAGGCACAGACATAACAATTTAGGAGCTAAATTGGAAAATTTCCCGTTTTAGATTAGCTGTATAGGTCTAATACAGAATTGAGGAATATGTTGCCCTCCAAAGGCTGTTGGACCGCCAAGTCCTTCAACTCCAGGTAACACAGTAAAAGCTCAGGGTTGATAGGAGTTGCAGCAACGTCTGAAGGACCACACATCCCTAGGTCTAGTAGGATTAAAACCAGTCATATTTATTTGTGAGAGTAGACTTTTATGAACGTGAACAGTGCCTTTAGGCAAACCAAGCAGACATTAATTGGGTAGCTGCCAAGGCCAAAAATGTTCAAAGATAAAACACAAGAAATTTTGCATTCAGGTTGAGAGTTGCAAAACCCCATGGACTGGTTAAGGAGTCTGTAAGCATCAGATGTCAAAAATTGTTTTCCTGCTCTGTCTAGTACTTGATGCCAAGAACAATGGGAACAAGAACATTTTTTCTTCTCTGCAAGAAAGTAATCATGGTGATTTTATTATCAACTTTATGCTGTATTCCTTTCCTGAGAAAATTTGAGGCAATAAATGACAAATACAATAAAAAATACAAAGTGATATATAGACTGATACATATTATTTCTCCTGTGTAGTTGCACATATGGGCATGGGTATATGGAGGTGAACAATACTGTCCTATCCCATGTTACTGTCATCAGCAACAACTTTATTGCACTAGCTATTAGCTTGGAGAACCTCCAAACAAGACTTCAATAAAATTTTCTTTTTAAGGAGTGGAATGAAATCTATTTGTGTCTACAAATAAGCATGCCTTTCTGAGTTTACTGGGCTTCCTTCTAAGCAGGCTGGAATCATATACACATGTTCTTGGGAGTAAGGCCCATGGAATACAATGACACTTACTTCTGAGTAAACACATAGAGAATTGCATAGCTAGATTACATAGATAGACTGGAAGTGGGAATTGCCTGGTGTTGGAGGACATATTGGTCCCTAAAGTGACTTTGAAGGTCTGTACTCCTGCCATACCCCGGCCCTCTTTTGTACTTTGGGGAGACTTTTAAACATCAATTTTCAATGTTTTGGGGAGAGTACTTCTAGGCTCTGGGAGGTAGCTAAAAATGGCCTTAGGAGTCACATAAGGTCCATGAGTCGCACTTTCCACATTCCAACAGTGGACAAGTGTGAGACTATGGGGATCAATTTCTGGCATCTGCTGTTGGCTGCATCACTTCTTGAAAATGGAAGTGGCCAAAAGTCTGTTTCTAGTTTCATAGTAACACTTCATTTGGGGACAAAAACAAGACATGGAGAGAGTATGCAGCCTATTTCAAAGGAAGATCATGCTTCATGGGGGAAAGGAGGGCTCCTGGGAGCTCCAGAAGCCACAAAACCAGGTGAAGGGGTACAGTGTTTCTCATTCCTGCTGTACCTCCATCTTGTTGTGCGCCTTCAAGTTGAGCCTAACATGAAGTTACCACGGCGGGTTCTCAACAATATTTGTTCAAAGAAAGTTTGACATTGCTTTTCTCTCAGGCTGAGAGAAGATGACTTGCCCAAGGACACTGGGTGTGTTTCCATGATTGTGTGGGGATATGAACTCTGGACTCCCAGAGCCCTAGCCCAGCACTCAGACCACTAGACTGTGCTACTCACTTATCTGAGAATATGTCCAGTTGAATTCAGTGGGGCTTATTGTTTGTAAATATTCATAGTTTTGCCTTATTAGTCTTAAAATGATGTCCAATGGGCAGCAGAAACACTTCTATCCTTTATCTCAAGGAAAAAAAACCACACCAGTTGTTTTTTCAAATGTATGGAGGGGTAGTTGAGCACCTCTGGGCTAGTTCTATCTTTGTGGTCATAAAATGTGTTCCTTTGCATTGTATTTTCTTGGGAAAATTTCTAATGCTTATTGTATACCTTAAATCATTTTTGATTTTGGTAGTAAAATCAAACTTTTATTCCCACCCCACCCCACCCCCTTTTCCTGTTTGTCAGCACAAGATCTCCCTTCCCTTCCCTGGAGGCTTGGTGATATATTGTCTTGGCTCTAGCCTATGTTTTTAAAATACTAGAATTAGAATAGATATGATCATTCCAAATTGGTCAAGGCTATTGAAAGATATATAAAGGCCAGTGGAAACACATTATTATCAAAGCATGAAGTCATGAGAGTGTAAGTGGTGATTGATTTATAATAACTAGAAATAGTTCACCTGTGGAATTCTCTCCCACAGAAGGTCTTTGAGTGAAAAACTAGAAGTTGACATAAAAATGTGACTGAAATTTTTTCTTGTCCTCATCATGGCCCACGCTCTTAAGAAATACATTACTATGTACAGCCTTTAGGGTGTCACCAGGATTTATTATTTCTCCAAAGTAGTAATGATGAAGCAGAGATAGGAAAGTTAGTGGAAAAGTACTACTATATTATGTTATATTTACACAAACAAATTTTTAAAAACCCTATGTTAACTACGTATATGTTGAAAGGGGCCCTTGTTACATTTATATCAATTCTGAATTGGTGTTTAAATTTATATCACATTATTACACTAAAATTTTCACTGGAATGAGCATGAAATAACCCCATTCATGAATTTGCTCCCTCCCCTGCCTCTGTTTTGTGTTTGGGAGAAAGTGAGAAAACAGACAAACAGTTTTTTACCTCATTCTCACTGAAAGAGAATGAGCGAGCCTAAAAAGAAATACACACACAAAGGAAGGATTCAGGAAACAAAAACTTTTATCTATAAATAGAAATTAAAGTCCAGTCCCAGCCCACCCTCCATGAACAATGATTGAGAGTAAAAATCAGAATCTTAGATTCATGATTAATATTATTCTACAGAAACAGCAGACAGCCTACAAACTTCTTGGCTTCTAGTGAGAGTTCGGGCTTGATTTGCTCTAGGACCCATTGGTTTGTCTTTTTAGCAGTCCACGGTATCTTCACAACTGTGCTCTAGCGCCACATTTCAAATGAGCTGATTTTCTTCTTATCATCTTCCTTCACTGTCTATAGTAATATTGCTCATTATATGATGATTTCCTGGAGGCCATAACTCTGCTGCTGTTTATGTCTTCGTATTGTTCTCCTTCTTCTTCCAATGACTGTGATTACCTTCATTTTTACAGAATATGCTCTCTGAAACACAAAAAAGGAAAGAAAAAGATCCTAAGACAAAATAGGAATTAAAGGCACTCCACATTCATAGCACATTGGAAACACGTGACACATTCTTTGTAATTCCCCAAAACTATGTCAGAGTTACAACTAAACACCTGGTGATATTCTATGTCATCTAGCATCTAATAATCACGTGTCACTTTCTAGGAGGTGATAGAACCAGTGCTAAGGCCTTGCATGTTTTTTAGGATACTGTAGCTGATGATGAAGTAATATGTTTAACCTGGAGTATCTCTTAACTAGTAGGGTCTACTACAACTCTGGATTATAGTAGATAATGTAATATGAAGGCCACAGAAGAAGCCAATCTATGATGTGGCTGTGAAGCCAACTTTATTTAATATCATAATCACCTTGGTGTGCTTTTCCAAAAGTTAGTAGCTGGTAGGGATGTGCTTCTGAAAATTATTTGTTCCTGTGGGGCACAACAAATAGTTTAATCAGTTTTCTCCCCACTGCAAAAACATCCTTGAAAACCGAACAGGTTTTGAAGATGTTAAAATAGTGGGGAGAAAGTCTTTTTCTAACTTACTTTTTCCTTCCACCTCCTATGATAGTGACAGGCAGGACAAAGGAGTGGGGGAACTGGGTAAGGAACCTTGCAAGCTGTGGCTATTGATGTTCACTTAGCTTCCCACCTGCCTTCTGTTCCTTGCCTTCTTCGTGAGCACTGTCTGGCCATGAGGGAAGGGATAAGTTGTTTCCTCAAACAGCTTATCAACAGTAAGGGACAGAAACTGAGGGACTTTTACAATTTAATTTTAGATCTTGCTTGTGATGAAAATCCTGACTTGATTAATCCTTGCTTAGTACTCAGAAAACCTTAGAAAATTTCTCCTCAAGAAAGAGGACAAATATCCTCAAGATAGCAGAATCTTCTTCTCCTCCTCCTCCTCCTCCTCCTTCTTCTTCTTCTTCTTCTTCTTCTTCTTGGGGCTAAGAAAAAAAGTGCATGTTTTTGCAAGTGTTTTTTTACATGTTTCTGTAAAAGTGTTGGATATTGTGGTAACTATTGCCTGATTGCATAGAAGGCATAAGGTGTCTTGTTTGGGGCTTTGTGAACAATCAGTCTGGCCTGTTGTGCTTGCTTGTCTCTTTGTGTGTACTTAATTTCTTAAAAAGGAAATTTTTACACAACTTATATTCTCCACAATTTACAAAACCATACTGAAAAAAGTAACATCTCATTCCAATGCTTGAGATGAGATCTCTTATGCATTTTAGCAAATGTTTCCAATCAGGTTTTTGTTTTTTTTAATGCCAAGACAACACTGGTTTCTTATAAGATCTTGGGAACAGCAAGATTACTTTTTACTTCCCTAGGTCAGGTTCATCATCAACAGTTTGCAGAATCAGCCTGGATCCTATGAAATAGCAGGGACTTCAACATTGACTGAAGAATCTCTCCCCCAAATTGTTTCCATAACAATTTTTAAAAAAAAATAATTTTAGCGAGCACCTGCTTTTTTCTTTGCACCAGAAAGCCAACTGCAAACTACTGCTCATTGTTTCTTACATGCATAACCCATCATTACTTGAGCTTGAACTAGATAATCTGGTGATGAAACACTGAAGTCCTCTGTCCTCTGGTACTCCCTGACATCCCAATCTTAAAAGAAGTGTGGGAGGGCTAATGCAAATTACCTTGCAAGTACAATGCCAGACCTACTGATGAGATTTACAGTGCAGAAGAAACAAGAGTTTCAGCAGGGATTTCAGAGCTGTGTCTGTGCATGAGATGTGTGTGTTATACTATAGTTTGATTTGGGTTTTTATTTTTATTTTTTGCCCAGGGCCTACAAAACTGTGGAGCTAGCACTGTTTGTGGGTCTTAAGATTGTAACAAGTTCACATACTGATACCCATCCCTACTTAAATTTTCAATGACTTTTCCGTTCCATTTCCCACCCATCTGTTTTAGCTTCCAAATTCCCCCATGTCCCATTGTCTTAAGGGATATTCCTTATTTGAAAATATTTCCTTATGGATGCTGTATGAGAGATTTCAGAGCCTTGGACCATTTCTGTATTAGCAGAGACTCTCACAGTATTGGTGGAGAGGTGGAGCCAGTAGTGTTGCTTTATATATGCTTTTGTGGGGTTGAGTGGGTGATGAGTCTTGGAATATTCTGACACATTTATAAAATATGTCAGAAGGATGTCGTATCACTCCTTGTCCACATTTATAAAAAAATTCTTAGAAGATGAGGAGCTGTTGTCTCAACCCCAATGTAAAAAAAAAAAAATCTCCAGTCAGTTTTGCATTTGGAATGGGATGCAGAAATATTATAGGGAAATTGCATAATATTCTTGAGCACCGGTTGATGAATCTGGATATCAGTAAAGCCACTTGCTTAGTAAAAGCTTAACTGCTGGGACATTTGCAAGATAAAGGGTAGGATGACAGACCACTGAAGTGTATATTTAGAAGGCAGCAGAGACCAAAATAACCAGTGGAGAATGAACAAGAGGGGACAGGAGTAGAAATATTAGCACCAAATGTTAGCAGGATGGGCTCCTTCCTTTTCAATAATTTTAAATGTTTTCTTGAAGCTGTGCTGACGTCTTGCCACTGTTTAATTTTCAGTAAAATGCTGATAGAAATTAGTCTGTGAGCAATAAGGTGGCGTGGTATCTTGCAGCATAAGGCTAGAGAGCCCATCCTGCCCTTTGACGCTGTTTATCAGACCCTTCGGTTTTGGCCTGTCTGACATGGGAGACCCTACCGGTGGCCCATGCCACCACCAGCATAGCTCAAAACATCTATAGGGTATGCAAGCCTCTCTCCCATGACAAAGGGGCGTCAGTAGAGAGGAGCAAGCAGGGATCACCAGCATTGAGGCCATGATATTGAGAACACAGCTGCTCTGGGCAGGGCATGTTTCTAGGATGGAGGACAATCGCCTCCAAAAATAGTAGTCTACGGTGAACTCACCATGGGTCAGCATAAGAGAAGCACTCCAAAAAAGCGATACAAGGACTCCTTGAAACAACATCCCAGGCTCGGCCAAATTGATCACTAACAATGGTCTGCCCTGGCCTCACATCGGGAGGCATGGAGACACACTATCCACAATGCTGCAGCCTTATTTGAAAACTCATGCCGAACAAGTCTTGAAGAGAAACGACAATGCAGAAAGAATCACAACCTGGAAATAGCACCCAAGGAGACCTTCTGCTGTGCTTTCTGCAACCGGACTTGTTTATCTCGGATTGGCCTTTTTAGTCATCAGCGCGCTTGCAGAAAGCGCGGGTGAGTCCTTCCTGAATCTTCGTTTGCGAAGAAAAGCCAGAGAGAGAGATCTTGCAGCAGTAGCATTAGTATCATATAGATTGATTCACACCTAATATGAGAGACTTTACAGCAGTGTTCTTGTTATATTTGCTACCTAGTGATTTCTTTAAGTTTTCCTTTCTCATACCACCCCTCCCCCCTTACTGATACAGTGAGCTAAAAGGTTTATCATCTTCACAAAGCATCTGTTGTTACTTCAGCTTCCTGCTGCTTTGTGTATTCTCTCACTGGTATATTCACTTAATTATATGGCAGCCAATAACTGCACTCTGAGGGAACAAAAACAACTCTTTGGTTCATTTTAAAATTATATTGTATTGCTCTGTTCTAAGTCTCCCCTTAAAATAAATGTTGAGAGTAGAACTATTGATATACGTTTTTTAAGCTTTACATTTCATTTAGTTCAGATAATTTTAAATGGTCCTTCAGTGAGAATAAATCAATTTTTATACCATATAAGTTTCAATTACAGTCTTTGGAATGAAATAGTATGTTTGAAGGGGTTTAAAAGGTTCACAGCAAGATTTTCTCACATTGTCTGTCTGTCTGATATCTGCTAGAGATTCCCTCCCCACTTCTCTTTTCCCTAGAGAAATTTCATCATGTATCATTGAGAAAAACAGTTCAAACACCAGACAGTGGATTCAGTGCATTCAAGTCTACCATAATACTGCTCATTTCTTGTATTTTCCCACCACTCATGTAAGAGTATTTCAGTGTAGCTGAAAGTAAAAAGGAGGGGGTGTCCCAAATAACGCAAACCAATATATATAAGTGTGTGTGTGTATAGCGTTCTTCTGGTGCACAGTGTGTGGGTAGAAGTAAATTTACTCAACCAGACAGCAAGAAAGGAAGTGTCAGGCAGCAGAGCTGTTGGCACTTAGCCGAAATAGTTGGCCAGTCAGAGAAAGGCTGTGAGCCACAAAAGCTACCTCTTCTTTATAAAAGCATCCTGTCTCTGGATTTGCACCATGGTATTAATGAGTTGCCAGTGAGAACTGAGTAAGACTTGGGCATTTTTTGTAATTGGTACCTTCAGTTGTGTCTTCATCTGCTCAATGGTGCAGGAGTTCTTGGAGAGAATTTTGGCTGATGGCATTATTTGAGGAGAGCTGCAGAAGTTCGGTATGAGTAGGAAGAACATTAAACAGAGATTGCCTGGTTAGGCATCTGAAAGGTATGCAAAGATACAGAAGGGGAACTACCTTTGCGACCAGTTGTGTCATCACATATATGGCTGTCCAGCCACCCTGAGATGAAGTAGTTGGGTGCATCCTCAGCATCCCTTTAAAATGATCAGACAAGATACAGTACAGATCAGTTAACAGAGTAGTCCATTGCCTAGAGCCAGAATGGAGTAATTTTATGTAAGTCAGAAAGTAGAATAAGTATTCTTTCAGTTCTCACTCACCTTAACCTCTGAGGACCTGAATTATTTAATTATTATTTCTTTATTAAAAGTATTTATTATTTGCTGTGCTAACCACTATGGACCCAAACTGAAATATAACAAAATATATTAAACAATATTTTAAAACAGTTTTAAAGAGCCAAATGCTAGATAGAGTAATACTATTATAACTGTTACCCAGAAGCCCAGCAAAGGTTGACGTCAGCTGATTTCTTTTGGAAAAGCATTCCCCAGTTGAAGTGTTGTACCTGTCTTATCCCATGCATATGTCTCATGTATTCATTCCACTAATGGAGGCAGGGAAGGGGACTTGACATATTCTCTTGAGGCTCCTGGAGTCATTTCAGTTAGGGAGAGTCCAACTTCATTGCTTCTCCAGGGAAAAAGTGCTATCTAACCATCTCAAATCATTTCTTTCTGGGAATAGAATAGTTGAGTCACAGTGAAGCTCCTAAGCACCCAGCCATTCATGGTGGATTTCCCCACTTTCTTTTGTTATTCCTCTTTCTAATTGTTCTCTCCACCCACCATTTTAGAAAAAGTACGGGGACTTAGGATAAGAAAGAATGAACACAAACATCGGACAAAAGATTTCTTTTGTGCTCTTCAAATAAAAAATCACTTCAAATTGAGGATAGTCTTGTCCTTCAAACAGAGAACTGTTGTCTTTAGAGGAAGTTATATGGCCTTCCTAGTTAATCTCTGTGATGTTAAGGACTTTTGAGAGGAAAATGTTATTCTGTTTATTTGTTAAATTAAGGTAATATGGTTATGTATGTAAGAGGAAGGAACTGGCAAAACCACTTCTGAGTATTTCTTGCTTAAAAAAACTTTTGAAATTCATGGGGTTGCCATAAGTTGACAGGCAACTTGAAGACACATACACACATGAAAGTATAAAAGGATCTGTCCAGAGAGGGTGAGAGAACAGAATGTTGGGAGCGAGTGGTGATTGTTGGAACGTCTGAAGAGATGAAAAGTCTGGTGGATAACAGTTGGTCAGGACTGGAAGTTAGATCTCTCAGCATTGAGTTTAGGAGTTTGAGTGGTTAGGAGAGTTAGTCAGGGTCAGAGATAGAAAAGGGTTAAAGTCAGGATATGGGTTATTTAGGATATGAGTGAGAGAATGAGAGATGTGTGTTAGAGTTAGTGTCAGACAGGATATATATGCATTAAATAAGTAATCTGTGGTGTTTCGTTCAATTTCTGTTTAATAAATCATTTTATTTTTATATTTTACACTTGAGCCTCCAAGAACGCTATATAAAGCTTAAGTTCAGAAGCATGGTGCCAGTGGTGGAAGGAGTTAATCAAGGGTGGTGGTTTCTGGCGAGATAAAGTCTCACACATGAACTATAAGGGCATCTACAAGGTTCCCACAGTTGTTTTTCACAGTGGTGAGACAGGAGGAAGCCCACATGTTGGTGGCAGAGGTGGAAGCCCTCTCATTTGGTGGCAGCAGCAGGATTGTCTACTAACAGCAACCTTGTGAAATTCTCCATCACTAAGTGCCTCATGTTACATTTGTTTGTAATGGGAACAATTATGTCATGGCTGGTTCTTTTGTTTATGCATGAGAGCTCAGTTGTAGAGCATATACTTTGAATGCAAAAGGCCTTGGGTTCACTCCTCAGCATCTGTTTTTTTTTTAAAAAAGGATCAGATAGCAAGTTATGGTCTCTGATGGAGAACCACTCCTAGTGAGAGCAGATAGTGCTGAGTTAAATTGGCCCCTGGTTTTATGCTGCACAGGATATATGTTCCCTAAGCCTCTCAGGTAATGGCTGAATTTCCAAGTCACATGGGAACAGAATATGTTGTGGCTTCCTCCATATAGCTGAGAGTAGCATGAGAAGGAACCACATTCTAGTCAGTTATAATCACACCACAAAAATTATGTTGGAAGGAACCTGTGTATTACTAAATACTGCTATCTGGGAAAAACAAAAACAAAAAAAAATGTAAGTGACATAAAAATATTTCAGATACATTAATTAATTTCTATGTATAAATCTCATGTTCTACAACACAGCTATGACTCCTCTGAGATGCTGCATGTGTACATGGATATTCTAAATTTGACATAGAATACACTTTGAGGCTGTTTTAATTATTATCCTAAATAGATGCAGATAATAATATTGGAGAAGACTGAGGAAATGAGTTTAAAAGTCGCTGCTTAGAGTTCTCTCATTGCTCATTTTTTGTTGTTTTTCACGTTTTTATGTTCCTTTCAGTAATAGGAATGCTTAAGGACTACATTCTGCAAGGGTACATAATATCTTATGACATCCAGCTTAAGGAGAACTCATAACTCATGAATGTCATAGCTGTAAAACAGCTGAGTTAAAGGGCCATTTTTAACCTGGGCTAATAAATTGAGCACCAAGACTTCACTGACTGTATTAAAAGGGCACCTTATAGCACTAGACAATGAAGATGTGATGCTGCTGTGCATTCAGCTGTATTATTATAACTCAATCTGCCTGTACGTGCCATCAAAACACAGCCTTTTCATTTCTCAAAAATAATACATCTTTTGGTTTTATAAAATGAAATAATATAAAGAAAGAAAGAAAAAAGACAGTGAATTTATTTGGGAAAATCCCTAAAAGCTAAAATGAGAACACATTTATACTCACAGACTGGAGCAAGCATACAATATTGTGCAAGGTAGGTATATCTTGCCTATTAAAACCATGAAAGTTGGCCATCCTGTCAGGTGCATTTTCATTAAAAGCAATGTCCAAATTGCAGCTTGGGAAGCACATATGGAAGATGAAGTGCAGATGCAAGGTTCTTATACCTTTCTGATCCTACTAGAGCACTGAATAAAATATATATGGGTGAGATGGGAAGGGACTGCAGAGAAGTAGACTGTGGAGGCTATATAACGCTGAAATATATGGTTCTTTAGAATGGAAACTCAAGTAGGGAGACTGTCAGACATACAGTCTAAGGAACCTTTGCCTAGCACAGAACCACCATCACTTTTAATAGTACAGTATAAGAATTATTCCAGACAGGCTGGTTCTAAAATGTTGCCAAATTCTCTTTTATCCTGGTAAAATATTGTTAATTTTGTAACCAACTGTACAAGCAAATACACTACAAAAAAATTAGGACTGCAGAAATGACGTAACAACAATCCAATGAATAGGAAACAAGTTGGAATTGATAGAAGACTAGATAATTTTAAAGAGATTTTTAATTGGAAGTTGATGAAACTGCCCTTGTTCTTCAATCCCAAACATTCACCTGAATTGCTTTTTCTGTGTCTGAAATAACATTTTGGGTTAACAAGGATTAGTGTGGCACCTGTGTAGCTTGTAAATGTTGGTACCTCCGATGCATCAAATGTTTCCATCAGGAAGCATTTTGAGGAGTTCCCCATCAGTAGCCACAAGGAGAGGTATAGTCTGGTTTTAGCTGTATTCCGCATAGTGCATTCAGCAAGAGCTTCACCTTACAGGCTTATACAAGGACCATATTCCACAAGACAAGTTTTGTGCTTGTGCACAGGAGTATTTCGGAGAGGATTAAGTGCTCAGTACGATGGCTCTATACACACTGATTTTTGTGCTTTGCCTCAGGTGTTTATTGCTCCAGACTCTTTTGTGAAGTCTTCCAAATGCACTATATGCCTTTGCTAATCTGTGATCGATCTCTTTGTCAATCTTGGCATCTGAGGAGATGATGCTTCCCAGGTGGGTGAACTGCTGAACGGACTTGAGCACTGATTTGCCGACGGCAATGTGGGGATGGTGGTGTTCGTCCTGTGGTGCAGGCTGGTAAAGAACTTCTGTTTTCTTCAGGTTGACTTCTAGCCCAAACAGCTCTGCAGCTGTTGCAAAGCAGGATGTTAGGCGCTGCAGAGCTGCTTCTGTGTGGGCAACAAGGGCAGCATCATCGGCGAAGAGCAGCTCACGGACTAGATAGTTTAGAGTCTTAGTGTGAGCCCTCAGACGGCTTAAGTTAAACAAGCTACCATCAGTACGGTAGCGTATATAGATGCCGTCGTCTTCTTCAAGCTCTGCCATAGCCCTTTGGAGCATCGTGCTAAAGAAGATTGTAAATAAAGTTGGTGCAAGAACACAAGCTTGCTTCACTCCATTAGTTATTAGAAAGGGCTCTGAAAGAGCATCGCCATATCTGACTTGACCACGCTGTCCCTCGTGTAGCAAGATAATCATTTTAAGGAATTTGGGGGGGCATCCTAGTCTTTCCAGGATCTGCCATCGTACTGTCTATCCTCCTTTATGGATCTGAAACATGGGTCACCTATCGCCACCACCTACGACTCCTCGAGCGCTTTCATCAGCGCTGTCTACGCACAATCCTAAATATACACTGGACTGACTATGTGACGAATGTTGCTGTCCTTGAGCAAACAGGGATCACCAGCATTGAGGCCATGATATTGAGAACACAGCTGCGCTGGGCAGGGCACGTTTCTAGGATGGAGGACCATCGCCTCCCAAAAATACTACTCTACGGTGAACTCGCCACGGGTCAGCGTAAGAGGGGCGCTCCAAAAAAGCGATACAAAGACTCCCTGAAACAACATCTCAGGCTTGGCCAAATTGATCACCAACAGTGGTCCGCCCTGGCCTCACATCGGGAGGCATGGAGACGCACTATCCACAATGCTGCAGCCTTATTTGAGAACTCACGACGAACAAGTCTTGAAGAGAAACGACAACGCAGAAAGAATCACAACCCAAAAACATCACCCAAGGAGACCTTCTGCTGTGCTTTTTGCAACCGGACTTGTTTATCTCGGATTGGCCTTTTTAGTCATCAGCGCGCTTGCAGAAAGCGCGGGATGAGTCCTTCCTGAATCTTCGTTTGCGAAGAAAAGCCAGAGAGAGGAGTGCTCAGTCTCTGCTCTTTCAGCTAAATTTTGCTCTTAGTTTTTCTTCTCCTTTTGCACTTGTATGAAAGTTATCTGGTACTAAAAATATAGCATCACAGACAGAAAACTCCTTATCTTTGAAGGATTGCCTATCAACAAATCCCCCACCTCCTTTCTTGGCCACAGAGGTATGGTTAGCAGATGTCTTCAAAATTCGCTGTCACTTTTGGGGGGTGGTTAAAGTGAGCTTATTGCATTTAGGTTTTGTACATGAAGAGTAGTTTTCCTGTCTTCATAAAAGTATGGTACACAGCAGTTAAAAAAACCTGCTGCTGTTAATGCCAATTATTTTGTTTCTTTTCAACTGCCATAGTAGTTTTTTATTATTAAACCTGAATTCCTCAGAAAACATAATATATAAAAAGTCTGGGATATTCAGTTTGACAGACTTCCCAAGAGGACCAGAATAAGTGGCACAGTCCTTGAGAACAATCTCTTTTGATAACATAATCAGAAAAAATTGCTTTTCTCATGACAAGAAGTTACTGTACCTTCATCCTTGACACTGTGATATGCCTTGATGGGCATTATTAAGGCACACCATTTGCGTTGTAGCTGCTCCCCCCTCCCACTGCAGCTTATGTCTAGATACAAGTTTTTCAGTTGATCTGAAGTATCATTGGTTCACACTCAATTCCATTTAATTTTAAGACTCTGGATGGTGGTCAGAATACTACAAATCAGGCCAGGACATTTATTTTATTAAAACATTTCTAACCACTCTCTATCAACCGACCTCATGATGGGGTACAAGTGATAAAGCTAGTTTAAAACAATCCAAGAGGATTTCACCACTTTAAAAGAATTTAGAACATTGTAAAAGCATTTAACATCACAGACAAAACCGATGTCATTCTCTCACTAGTGCTTGGGTGAATAGCCAAGTTTTTAACTTGGCATTAAAATAAAGGCAATGTTGGTGCCCGTTGGGCCTCCGAAGGCAACACATTCCACAGCCAGGGTGCTACATCTGAGAAAATCCTTTCCTACATCACATTAATTAGCTATCCAACAGCCCAATCTTGTTTGCTGAAGACTTGTTTGTTGTACTTGTTCTCACAGCTGTAAGCCCTACCTTTCATTTCATAATGTGCTTCCAGAATTTCTATTGCTTTTCGAAATATATGCAGAATTTCTCTGTCACTTACCACCATACCATCTTTAACATCCTCCACACCACTTTGAACTCACCACATCTCATCTGATTTGGGCAGCTAAGCAGGGTCAGGCTTGGTAAGTACTTGGATGGGACACCACCAGAGAATTCCAGGGATCTCCAGGTAAGGTTAGGAACAAATTCCACTTGAAATATTTGATAGGATTGGTAGGAGCCCAGATTTTTCAGGACTATGATCTTTATTACTACCAGGAACCTTCTATGTCTTCATTTATACTGTACATACTATTTTTTAAAAGGCTCATGCTTTGATATTTTTAATCTCATTACAAGAATTGTTTGCACATTCTCAGTTTGTCAGTCTGTAAACACTTTTCACAGAACATACCAGCTGGTTGAGATAATACAATCTACTCCTGAGACAATACTGTATACAGCAGCACCCCCGTATCTGTGGGGGATTGGTTCCACCCTCCCCCTGTGGATACTGAAATCTGTGGATAACAGCAAATGCTGAACTCCTTCTCTCCCCCGCTCCATTCATGCTCGCCACAGCAGCCCTCCCAGGGAAGGGAGAAGGGAGACGAGTTCTCTCCTCCGCCTCTCCCTCCCCCCTTCACCACAGTCACTGCCTGTCACCAACCATGGATAACTGAATCAGTGGATGGTAAATCAGTAGAAACGGGGGTGCCACAGGGTTCTGTCCTGGGCCCAGTGCTATTCAGCATTTTTATCAATGACTTGGATGAGGGAATTAGGGGCATACTTATCAGATGGGAGAGACCTGGCTGAACGAGACTACGTGCGAAAGGGATCTAGGAGTCCTAGTGGATCACAAGTTGAACATGAGTCAACAGTGTGATGCGGCAGCTAAAAAGGTCAATGCGATTTTGGGCTGCATCAATAGAAGCATAGTGTCTAGATCAAGGGAAGTAATAGTGCCGCTCTATTCTGCCTTGGTCAGACCTCACTTAGAATACTGTGTCCAGCTCTGGGCACCCCAATTCAAAAAGGATATTGACAAATTGGAGCATGTCCAGAGAAGGGCGACTAAAATGGTGAAAGGTCTGGAAACCATGCCTTATGAGGAGAGACTTAGGGAGCTGGGTATGTTTAGCCTGGAAAAAAGATGGTTTAGAGGCAATATGATAGCCCTGTTTAAGTATTTGAAGGGGTGTCACATTGAGGATGGAGCAGGCTTGTTTTCTGCTGCTCCAGAGACTGGAACACGGAGCAATGGATGCAAGCTCCAGGAACAGAGATTCCACCTCAACATGAGGAGGAACTTTCTGACAGTAAGAGCTGTTCAGCAGTGGAACACACTCTCTTGGAGCGTGGTGGGGTCTCCTTCCTTGGAGGTCTTTAAACAGAGGCTGGATTGCCATCTGTCGGGGATGCTTTGATCAAGATTTCCTGCATGGCAGGGGGTTGGACTGGATGGCCCTCGTGGTCTCTTCCAACTCTAATTCCAACATAATTCTATGATTCTATGATCCCTGCTTGCTCAAGGACAGCAACATTCGTCACATACTCAGTCTAGTGTATTATTTAGTTGGATCTTTAACAGTAGAATGATAATTTGGTTTGGGGGGGTTGTTTTGTTTTTGTTTTTCTTTTCATTACAGTCATAACAGACTGTAGGTCAGAGCCCTACTGTGTTATAGTTATATGTCTTCCTCCCACCACATCTTTTCTTCTTTTTTTCTCTTTTCTTTTTCTTCATTTTCCTTCTGTATTTTTGAATGTATATTATTTAGATTGCAAATTAGATTGTTAATGTTAAAAATCAATATAATTATATACATTTTAAAAAGGAAAAATCAATCCTTTTGTAACGAAATATGTTTAATGGATCTATTAACCTTTTAAAAATCCAAGAACATGTGTTTTCTGGGGCAACGCTTGTTTTTTTTTTTTTTTAATATGTATCATTTATTGAAGATTCCATTAAGTTAACCAAAAATTATGATCTGACCTTTAGTCTAGTAATCTATGGTATTCCTCTGGAATATAACCTGGTAGTTTCTTGAGGCACATGAACCATTTTGAATCATAATATTGTTTCTAGTACTGATTTAAGAAATATGTATGTATGTAGAAGTTGACAGTGGTCCGCCCTGGCCTCACATCGGGAGGCATGGAGACGCAATATCCACAATGCTGCAGCCTTATTTGAGAACTCACGACGAACAAGTCTTGAAGAGAAACGACAACGCAGAAAGAATCACAACCCAAAAACATCACCCAAGGAGACCTTCTGCTGCGCTTTTTGCAACCGGACTTGTTTATCTCGGATTGGCCTTTTTAGTCATCAGCGCGCTTGCAGAAGGCGCGGGATGAGTCCTTCCTGAATCTTCGTTTGCGAAGAAAAGCCAGAGAGAGAGAGAGAGAGAGATTTAGATTGCAAATTAGATTGTTAATGTTAAAAATCAATATAATTATATACATTTTAAAAAGGAAAAATCAATCCTTTTGTAACGAAATATGTTTAATGGATCTATTAACCTTTTAAAAATCCAAGAACATGTGTTTTCTGGGGCAACGCTTGTTTTTTTTTTTTTTTTTAATATGTATCATTTATTGAAGATTCCATTAAGTTAACCAAAAATTATGATCTGACCTTTAGTCTAGTAATCTATGGTATTCCTCTGGAATATAACCTGGTAGTTTCTTGAGGCACATGAACCATTTTGAATCATAATATTGTTTCTAGTACTGATTTAAGAAATATGTATGTATGTAGAAGTTGAGTCTTGTTCTCCAGAATTCCGAAATCTGAAATATTCCAAAATCCAAAATTTACCACATAAGTGGCTGAGATAATGATACCTTTGCTTTCTGATGATTCACTATACACAAACTTTGTGTCATACACAAAATTATTAAAAATATTGTGTATAAAAATTACTTTCAGGCTATGTGTATAAAGTTTATATGACACATACATGAATTACATGTTTAGACTTGGGTCCCATCTCCAAGATATTTCATTGTGTATATGGAAGTATTTCAAAATCCAAAATATTCTAAAATCCAAGATACTTCTAATCCCAAGCATTTCAGATAAGGGAGATGCAACCTGGTATTTAAAAACACTGATAAGCTGCCCTTGAGGGATAATAAACCTCCAAGGCATGTTTTACCTATCTGTAGAGTAAATATCTTCCTTCATAAGCATTAGCAAGTTTTTAATATCCAGAAAGACTATTAATACATTGAGGGCAACTTTGTGATTTTCTTCAAAAATTTAATTTTTCTATGTGAACATAGATGTTTCTGATAATTGTTAAGTGTGTACATTGTAATTGAGACCTGAAACATCCCTGTGTACATGTTTGAGGTCTCTCCTTGTGACCATGCTTTCTGTCAGGTCTAAGATGTGTTTATGATTTTCATACATAAACAACAACACCAAAAAAGACAGGGCTTTGTCTTTTTAACAGAACAGAAATAGCACCAGAGGTGCCAGAAACCAAAAACAAGAGGGCCTGTAAATACACACTATTAATATATGCAAATTATATGAATAGAATAATGTATTTGAAGTATACAACATATATGTTTATATACTGTTAATATATTATTATATATGATATATATATATATTGAATACACTGTTCTGTTCGTCCAATTGCATGTATTAATAATGTATTTACAAGCCCTCTTGTTTTTGGTTTTTGGCATCTCTATTTCTATTGTGATTTCCTTATGTTAAATTTGCTTTGGGAAACACAGTGTAAACATTTTGTAATTCTCTCCCCCAAAACATGTGTGAAATTGCTCTAAGCTATTTTCAAAGATCCCATTCACAAGGCTTACTGAACTAAAACAAACAAACAAAAAAAGATGTCTGGTGTAACTAGAGATGTTTTTTCCTTGGAAATCAACAAGCATTTCCTGCTCAGAAAAGCAGGCTTTAGCAATATGAAGTAATTATACAATCTTTGCCTTTTAGTGTTATGACATATTGAAGAAATGCTGTCTGGCAAATCTGCTGCAGAACAATTGTATTGATTCTCATCCACCACTGGGTGCCGTGACCTTTTTAATCTAGTCCAAATTTTTTGCCATGACCTTTTTAATCTAGTCCAAATATGAATGTGTTTCAGTTAATATTCTTCTCAGTTAGGCTTATACTCTTGAAAGTTTAGAGAACATGTAAAAAGCTAATTCAGTGTGTCATACTCAAAACAAGGCATACAAAATCAACAGCTCACATATAATAATAATTCCTGATGATAATATGCTGAGAATAATATTGGACTTCACATATTTCACAGGCCTTCTTCCAAGTTCACCTTTGATTTATGAGCACTGTGTGGGGTTGCATAGGCAACAATACAATTTATTTGTTCTCTAGATTATCTTAAATGCCAGTTCTGCAAGATGACTTATACATCTCAGGCCACCAGGAAGCAGACTGTGTAACAAAATTGATTGGAGCAGCCTGTAAGATCCCCAAACTCTGTCTTCATCCTTCTAGACATCTTCTGTCTTAGGAAAGGAGATAGCAGGCTTTGTTGTCTTCTCAGCAGGCTTGGAGTGCTGCAGACAGAGGAACATAGAGCTATACAGATCATCTTAGAAGGATTCTGTGTTTACCTTATCTTAGAACAGGAAGTTGGCATTGCAAGACCTCTGTACTTCCTTTTTCATCCTTTGAATGCTGCATAGTGCCAACTGTTCGAATAATCACACCTTAAACCTAGAGCATATAGCAGAAAACACCAAAACTATTGCATTGTGATAGCTCTGGGTTCAATTCTGGAGGCTCAGTATTACACATCAACACTGCTAAATGCTTCTACATGTTCCTGAAATTGCACCTCTGATCTCATAGAATCAGTTATAATTGTTATATTATGCCAGGCAATCTGTGGGATGGCTGGTTCCTACCTGAGTCTACAAAAGTCCATGTAATTCCTTTCCTTCATCTACATCCCTGAACATGAAACCATCAATCCAGTATCTTCCTTCCCTCCCCATAGCAACTCTCTCTACTTGGAGAACCTTGGCAAAATGAATAAATAGCAGCCAGCTATAGTGGCTCCAGTTGCAGAGGAGACAAAAGGAAAAAAAA
Organism: Gambelia wislizenii; assembly: GCA_030847615.1. Lineage (NCBI taxonomy): Eukaryota > Metazoa > Chordata > Lepidosauria > Squamata > Crotaphytidae > Gambelia > Gambelia wislizenii. The sequence goes on from JAUMIR010000012.1 coordinate 7,559,701, forward strand.
AGACCCCAGGTCTATGTGACATATCTCAGATGATTCCCTTGCAACCCTACCAGCAATATCTGTTTCAGATTCTTCAAGCACATCAATGTGGTCACGACTTACACTCTTTTTTCAGAGTTTTGTGCACAAATACATTTCCTCTGAATTAGAAACCTAATTCTGAATAGAATAGGCATGCTGAATAGAATGTTAACATTTTCAAGACATATGCATCCAGGTGCACACCCAACATGTTAAATGTCTACCATCTAGTGCCTTTTAAGTGTTTTGATAACTGATAGTGCTCGGTGGAACTCATGGGAGTTGGAGTACAAAACATCTGGAGGGCACCTGATTGGGGAGGCTGCTTTTCTACTACAGCTAGTAGAGATAATTATTGGAGTAAACAGCAGAAATTAGCCCATGCATTAATGCTGCTTTGGGGCAGTTATTGCATAGTTAATGAATGAAACTTATTAGATCCTTTTCCCTTTCATAATTGCATCATCCTCACAAGGGGCCCAACTAAAGTTTGCACATGGGAAAGCAGTCACAAGAGCAATTCTGAATCCTCAGCTTCTGCCCTCGAGAACTTATTGGCAATGGTTTGCTTTGCGAGAAATTATTTTTTCATTAAGGATCTGAGATAATGATTTGTCACTACCAGTATGGATATAATGCAGATTTCAGTTTTACCTCTGCCCAGCCACAAGGATCACAACTAGGGAGTTGACATACAAGCTAGAGCATTGACTTGTTCACCTAACATGTCTATTTTACAAAGGAAGAGAGAGTATCTTTGGTGAAATGTGGTTAACTGATGACTACATCCATATTACTTAACTAATTTACTAAATGGAATATTGAATTGCCAAGTAACTTTAATTAAAATAGACTATCACCAGAAAATAATATGTCCAACATTTTATAGTGTCAAATGATGAAGAGATATTATGAAACCTTAAACAAAATATGAGCTATGGCAGGAATTTGCCTCAGAAAAGGGTAGGAAACCAGGTTGATTTTTGAGATGTAGTAAAGTGTATTTTTAATTGTTATTTTTATTGAAATTATCACAACAAGAATTACATGAATATAGTTAGTACATTTTACATTATTAAAACAAAAATTCCTCTCAGCACCATAATCTATTTGTATACTATACATCATATACCCATGCTTCTGCTGCTTCTAGTTCTACATTTACAATATCGTACTTCCCATGTCCTTTCTTCTCCCCTAGTAAAGTGTAATTTTAAAATGTTGCCCTACATTGGCATTTTTGAAGGTTTCTCCTCGACAAATGACCAATGGCTCCCTTGACCACATCTGCAAGGCTCACCTGACAACTAAAAAAACCCCAATACGATTCTAGACTGCATCAATAATATAGTGCCTAGATCAAGGGAAGTAATAGTGTTGCTCTATTCTGCTTTGGTCAGAACTCACCTTGAATACTGTGTCCAGTTCTGGGCACCACTATTCAAGAAGGATATTGACAAGCTGGAAGATGTCCAGAGGAGGGCGATCAAAATGGTGGGAGATCTGGAATCCATGCCCTATGAGGAGCAACTTAGGGAGTTAGGTATGTTTAGCCTGGAGAAGAGAAGGTTAAGAAGTACATGACAGCCATGTTTAAATATTTGAAGGGATGTCATACTGAGGATGGAGCAAGCTTGTTTTCTGCTGCTCCAGAGACAAGAACACAGAGCATTTGGGTTCAAACTACAGGAATAGAGATTCTACCTAAATATTAGGAAGAACTTCCTGACAGTAAGAGCTGTTTGGCAGTGGAATGCACTGCCTTGGAGTGTGGTGGCATCTCCTTTTTTTGAAGTTGTTAAACATAGGCTGTATGGCCATTTTTCAGGAATGATTTGACTGGGTATTCCTGCATGGCAGGAGGTTGGACTAGATGGCCCTTGTGGTCTCTTCCAACTCTATGATTCTATTATTTTACTCCTGGCCTGGGAACAAATAGCTTCCCCTTTTCCCCCCACTCTTTTTATCATCCATCATAGTAGATCAGATTTGGAAATTCAAGGGGTATTTCTAAGATTTTCCTTGTTTTTTTTTCTGGGCTATTTCTAAGGTTCTTTGTTATATATTCTTATGTGTACCTACTATGTGTACCTATAGTCTTTCATTTTTGGTCTGTGTCCATGCTGGTTCTTGTGATTATTGTTGCTCTGTGCCTGCCTTTCCTATGTGGATGTTTCTCCATTCCTCTAATATCTACTCTGTCTGTAAATTGTGCAAATATATTATTACATATGCTTCCATACTGCTGTCCTCCAGAGGAATCAAGCCCTGTAAAGGTTGCCCTGGATTATTTCTGCACAAAAGAGTGAATGCAAATGGTATTCTCAATGCCCAAATTGAAATACCAGGGCACAGTCTAAAGAGCACTTGTACAGCTTCCATTAGTTTCTCTGGGGATTGCAGGGGACCCCACCTATGCCTCTCCCACCCTTGCTTCACATTTTATGAGATAAGGAATTAAAATCTGAAAGAGAAATGTGTCTTAAACTTCTTCTCTTTTTCTCTTCCCAGTAGTATATGAATGGGTCTTGTTATGACCTTGGATAACAGTGAATGAGCTGAACACGTTCTATTACAATTCTTGCCTCCACAAGAAAAAATAACTGAAAAAGTACAATCCAGTAGTTTTAACATTTCCCATACTCTCATTATTTAAAAAATCAATGCATTGAGATCAGTATGACTGTAATTATTGGATCTTCTTCGTGGTCTCTGTGAATCACACAGCTGGGTTACTCCTGTGCCTGCACAGAGCATCGGAACCTTCTAGAATCACTAAGCAGAATGTGCTTTGATACATTTTTGGCAGTAACTCCGCTCATCCCAACGGTCCCTTATAAGGGGTTCCCGCCTAAATCCCCTCAGTTCCTTTCTTTCCGCCGCGTTAGCAGCTTGAAGGAATCTTCATTTCTCTAGTTGTTATCTCTTTCACTTTCAATTTTACTGGTTTTTGGCTTGGTTTGGTTATTGACGACGATTCTCTCTCTTGACCTCTGGATTTGGCATTTACCTCTGATTTTGCTGTTCACCTGACTTGCTTGGCTTTTTGACAATGGTTTCTCTTACCCCCTCGGCTTTGGCATTCAGCGTCTGATTTTTGCTACTGACCTCGACTGCTCTTGACTATTCTTTGGATTCTATTTCTGTGTTGGCGATCTTGTGAGTTAACATGTCTGGAAGAGGAGCATGTAAACGATGCATAATCTGTCAGGCCAAACTTCCGAGCGTGGATGGCCATTCCCGCTGCTTGATTTGCCTTGGGGAAACCCATAACGTTGAAGCATGCGTGCATTGCAAGGCCTTCACACCTCAGGCCCACAAGCACATACTTTCTCGCCTTAAATCGTTTTTATATGAGAAGGCTTTGATCCCAGCCATGGCTTCGACTCCTGCCTCTGCTTCGGCCCCGGCCTCTACTCCGGATCCAGAAACGTGGTCGTTTGCCGTCTCTGAAATCTAAGGGTCGAAAGTGCCATTGATCCCGGAGCCCGTCTCAACACCGCTTGACGGCTTCTGACCTCGAGGCTGTGTAAACTTCAACCAAGCATGCCTCTATGGATTTGGCACAGGACCGACCCCAACCAACATCGACTTGGGAACCTGAACCCTCGACTTCGAAGTCTGCCCCTCAAGACCGAACGCCCACTGAAACCACGAGCCGTCCAAGCACTTCAACTGAGGCATCCCAATCACTCAAGAAAAAGAGGAAGGAGAGGCATATTTCCAGACATCATACCACCAAGTCTAAAAGCAAGCCAAAGGAGGCTTCTAAGAAATCGAAGTCACTGGATGCTCCTGTTGTGGTCCCCCCACAGGCTGATACCGAGGCCACTTTCTCCAGGCCATTGGCTGTGCCTAGCACAGCAGTTTCTGCTGCTCGTCGCTTGCTTACTCCACTAGGATCAGTGGAGATAGTGGCTGTCGATGTCCCTTCGGGTGCTGAGACGGAAAGATCGCCCGGACGGCTGGGCCAATCACCCGCCCTCGTAGTTTCTCAGGCTCAACTCCTGGAACTCTCCTCTCCAGATGTCGAGATGGAAGTTGTTGAGTCTGAGACCCTGCCTCGGGGCCGATCGTCTCCTACTATCCATGATGATGTACCAGCCTATACTGCATATGACCTTGCCCGATCCATCTGCTATACTGGATTCATGTCACCCACAGGTTCCCAGATTTTGACCTCACGAGGTGACGTTCTCAGCACTGCCTTTACAGGTTGCTCTAATGCTTGGTCTCCTCGGCTATTGCAACTTGAGGAACCGAGACCCATCGCGAGGAGGGACGTAGAGATTCAGGTCTCTCGCTGTCCGGAACACCGTCCTTTGCCTCCTACTCCTCCGACACCTCGAACATGTTCTCCCTCTCCACTTCGGGGCGGCCGAAGTCCATCGCCTGAGGGTTCAACGTCCTCATCAGTATCACAGGACCAGTACCAACCTTACCTGCCCTCACCCCGGGCAGAGCTGATGGAGGATGATTCTCTGTCACCTACTGACGATGTTCGTGCCTTTGCGGAACAAATGGTCCGGAACAAATGGATCTCAAGGTGAAGGAAAAAGAAGCCGAGCCGGTGGATCCAATATTTGAAAGAATCCAGGCAAAGGCTCCTCCTACAGCTTCGATCCCAGTTCAACCATCGTTGAAGATTACCCAGGGCTCCTGGGAGAACCCCTCGTCTATACAGTCCATCTCCAGAAAGATTGACTGGCTGTACCGCATTGGGGGCGTACACATTGAATGGCTTCAGAACCATCCGAAGCCTAACTCTGTTGTGGTCGAGGCTTCACAAAACAGAAAGCAGCGCCGACCTCTGTCAACCCCATTGGACCCAGAGGGTCGCAAGCTTGACATAGTGGGGAAGAAGATCTATTCTGCGACTGGATTGTGCTTCCGAGTGGCGAACTACTCAGCTTGCATGGGATCCTACCAGCAAGTGCTCTGGGAGTGGATGACACCTCTCCTCCAGGATCTTACTGAGGAATGTCACAGGATGGCAGAGGCTATCCAGGCTGAGGCTCAGTCACTCACCGGGCAGCAGATGAACTCTGCCTGTCATGTTGCGGATTATGCGGCAAAAACCATTGCTGGCTCCATCGCCCTGCGCCGACATGCATGGCTTTGGTCTTCGGGCCTCACCCCACAAGCCACGGCTACCATCGAGGACCCTCCATTCGATGAGTCCGGGCTGTTTAATGGGCCAACTGATGAAAAACTAGAGTTCACCTAAAAGATGAGGACGACTGCCAGGAAATACGGTATGGGCGCCACTTCATCCTCTCAGTATCGACCCCGGGGCCGCTATTCCTGGCAAACTCCATCATCTGGCCAACAGTTCCATCATGGGTACTCTGGCCAGTCGTATCGCTGGTCCCGATATGTACCCTCTCCCTCTCCAGCCTCATCGGTGAGGAGGCAGGAGTCCGGTTCAAGATACCTACAGCCACCGAGGCAATGATCCAAGGATCAGGGCCATCTCAAGTTCCTTCCTCATTCTGTTTCTCTTTTCTTAGACACCACTTTTCAGGGATCGACTGTTGAAATTCCAAGAACCCTGGTCTTCAGTAACATCAGACCGCTGGGTACTTCAGATCATCCAGAATGGCTATTGGATCAGATTCGACTCTCTACCTCCAACAGGTTGGGTTCGATCAACACCGCCCTCCCCTCCCCTCTTCGAGGAGGTGCAGACTCTGCTGCAGAAAGGGGCCATTGAACCCATGGACTCCAACCTTCACCACCTCTGCTTCTTCTCAAGGTACTTCCTGGTCACAAAGGACGGCGGCCTGTGTCCCATTCTTGACCTCCATGGGGTGAACAGGTACATAGCTCCAAAGAAGTTCAAGATGGTCACTCTGGCCTCCATCCTTCCACTCCTGAGGTGGTACGACTGGTTTGCGTCCATAGACCTGAAGGACACCTATTTCACATCGGAATCCATCCACCCCACAGACGATTCCTTACATTCCAGGTCGGAACCAACACGTTCCAGTTCAGGGTCCTGCCATTTGGTCTCTCGTCTGCTCCCAGAGTGTTCACGAAATGCATGGCGGTGATAGCAGCTTTTCTTCGCCAACACGGAGTGGTGGTCTTCCCCTACATCGACGACTGGCTGATTGTAGCGGACTCTCAACGTCAGCTCAAACTCGATGTTGGCCTCACCTTAGATGTCTTAGACTTCCTGGGACTTGTTGTCTACATAGAAAAGTCACAGCTTCAGCCGACTCAAACAATCCAGTTCATTGGAGCTCGTCTGGACTCCCAACAGCCGCAGCGTACTTGCCTTAAGACCAGTTCAACACCCTTCGGTCCCTGATCCATGCCTGCCGTTGGTCCCAAAGACTCCCGTCTTGTTCAATCCAGGTGCTTCTTGGTCACATGGCAGCTACTACTTATGTGACCTGATTCGCCAGACTATGGCTCAGTCCGCTCCAACACTGGTTTCTACAAGTGTTCGACCCTCTCCACGACCCTCCTAACAAAATGCTCATGATGCCAAGGGCGGTTCATCGGTCTCTAGAGTGGTGGCTGGTACCGGACAATGTCCTCTCGGGCATGCCATTCGACCCTCCTCAACCAGATGTATCCCTGACGACAGATGCCTCGCTGAAAGGATGGGGAGCTCATCTCGGATCCTACGAGATATGGGGTTTGTGGAATACCGAGGAACAGGCCCTCCATATCAACATCCTAGAGCTTCTTGGAGTTCAGAATGTGCTATGGGCCTTCGAATCCCTAGTGAGGAACCAAACTGTTCTGGTAGTGACAGACAACACCTCAGCCATGTACTACCTGAACAAACAAGGAGGAATGAGATCACCTCAACTTCTCCAGCTCACACTGGACATTTGGGACTGGAGCACCTGCAGGAACATCCTTCTCCAATCCATCCATCTTTCTGGGGAGGAAAACACTCTTGCAGACGGACTTAGCCATTCAAGCCTCTCCATCCACGAATGGCAGCTGCACAGGCCTATAACCTCGGACCTGTTCTGATGGTGGGGCTTTCCCCAAGTCGATGTCTTTGCATCTCCAGAGAACACTCAGTGCCTCCAATTCTGCTCCAGAGACCATGCTCCGGGATTAAAGGGCGATGCCTTCCTTTTTCGTTGGACGTGTCCACTTCTCTAACTTTTTCCTCCATTTCCACTGTTGACAAGAGTGATTGCCAAGCTCCATCAAGATTGAGCGGATGCCATCCTCATCACCCCATGGTGGCCTCAACAACCCTAGTTTGCAGCCCTTGTGTGTCTGGCCAGGCATCGCTTCATCTGCCTTCCGTCTTGTCCCAATCTTCTCACCATCCAGAACAGGAAGGTCAGACACCCAGACATAGAGACTTTACGTCTGACGGCGTGGAAGTTGCTTCTGTGACTCTCTCCTCGATACTGAGGGTCTTGGATTCTACTTCGATACTGCATCCTTTCAGCCAGAGGGCCAGGGTGTTATCGATGCTGCCCGGCAACCGGCTACCCATAAGTCATACCACTACAAGTGGAAGAATTCTGAAGCTTTTCTAGCCACTCGAGAGTCGGACGCTGAACCATTCTCTGTTCCTATCATCCTGGAGTTCCTTCTCCATTTGTCTTCTACGGGCCTTTCGCTTTTATCTATCAGATGCTATTTGGCGGCCATATCCGTCGAGTTCCAGGCAAGAGGTCATCCCTCTCCCTTTACTGATGCAGCAGTTAAGAAGTTTTTGAGAGGCTACGACAACCTACATCCTCCAGTGACTGAGCCTATTCCGATGTGGAGCCTCAAGCTGGTCCTCTCACAGTTGGTCTGCCGACCCTTTGAACCCTTGGCCATGACCGACCTGCGACTTCTGTCCTGGAAGACTGCTTTCCTTGTGGCCATCACTTCAGCGTATCAGGCTGGTGAACTGTGTGCCTTGAGATCCAACCCTCCATACACAGCTTTCCATAAGCATAAGGTGGTTCTCTGTCCTGACATCTCTTTCCTTCTGAAGGTGGTGTCGAGCTTCCATCTCAATCAATCCATCACTCTCCCTGCTCTGATGCAGGACCCGAAGGACGAATTCGAGTGTACACTCCATTCCATGGATGTCAGGAGGGCCCTTGCTTTTTACATTCAGAGAACTGCTTCCTTCAGAAAGTCACCTAGACTGTTTGTGCCATATGCTGACTCAAAGCTCGGAGACCCAATTTCTCCACAACATTTGTCGAAGTGGGTGACATCAACCATTGTTCTCTGCTATGAACTGGTGAAGAAACTGCTACCGCCACGGATTCGAGGACACTCGACGAGGGCTGTCTGCACCTCAACAACATTCCTCTCTGGAGTGCCATTTGCAGAGCTGCAACTTGGTCATCACCTTTGACTTTTATTTCCCATTACAGACTTGACTCTCGTTCCAGGAACGAGGCTGCCTTTGGGAAAGCTGTAATTTTGTCCTCTATTCAATGAGTGAGTGTTAATGTTGCCAAGTCTTTTGATAGTTTCATATAATGAGCCTATGTGGTTTCAATGGTTTTACTTAAGAATGTGCTGTCAATACTCTAGCAAAGGTTTGACTGTGCAACTTGATACTAGGGTCAATATGTATAGGACATACCCTCCTTCAGGAGTGAAGCTTGCCAGTCTACCCAGATGTGTGATTCACAGAGACCACAAAGAAGGTGGACAGGTTGCTTACCTGTAACCATAGATCTTTGAGTGGTCTTCTGTGAATTCACACAGACCCGCCCACCCTCCCCTCTATGTCCTACTACATCATATAAGCATGCTTAATGTTCCTGATGCTGCAGATTGCGGTGTCATTCAAGGAACTGAGGGGATTTAGGCGGGAACCCCTTATAAGGGACTGTTGGGATGGGCAGAGTTACCACCAAAAATGTGTCAAAGCACATTCTTCCTAGCAATTCTAGAAGGTTCCGATGCTCTGCACAGGCGCAGGAGTAACCCAGCTGTGTGAATTCACAGAAGACCACTCTAAGATCTATGGTTACAGGTAAGCAACCTGTCCTTCCTTCCCAGCACAGTGCAATTTATAGTACAGGCTGAGTATCCCTTATCAAGAAATCCGAAATCTGAAATACTCCAAAATCCAAAATTTTCTAGTGGTTGGCTGTGATAGTGACAGGTTTGCTTTCTGATGGTTCCGTGTGTGCTATATGCACAATATTATTTAAAATATTGTTTACAGAATTACCTTCAGGCTAAGTGTATAAGGTATATATGAAACATAAATGAACTTGTATCCCATCTTCAAGATATCTCAGTATTTATATGTAAATATTCCAAAATCTGGCGGCGGGGGGGGGGGGGGAATCCAAAATCCAAACCACTTCTGGCCCCAAGCATTTCAGATAAGGGATACTCAAGCTGTCATTTGAAGGAATGTCAGTTACCAATTTGGTCTTGCAACTTTCTGATCTGATATCAAGCTATTTAACAGAAAGAACACCTTACCATCTAACAGCTTCTCGCTCCTCTAAGTCCAGTGTGCACAGGATTTAAAGAAGGGAGATCGTAGTTAAATTCCCCGTTTGGTCATAAAGCTTACATTATGACCTTGTGCCAGCATTCATTTCAGTTCCTCAGCACAAAGCCAGCAACCTATTACCTTCCTTCTCTCCTCAGTGGAATTTTTCTTCTTCACTTACATACTTTTGAGGAGATGAGGAGTATGCAGGTATAATGTCCTCAACAGTAGCTCAGGATCCTTCCTCCTAGCATTGACCGTAATACCTTAGAGACATGGTATAAATCTGTATCAGATAATCCAGTCCAGTCCAGGAATATCATTTTTGTGGGTCCTCAAGTGTTCCACCTGGCCCTGTGGCCAAATGGGCGCAATAGTGGCAAAAGTGCTGTTTTTCCTTTAAAACAAACAAAAATGGTATCCTAGAAAGTTAATTCTAATGGGAGTTTAGTTACGCTACTGTGTTACCCCTCTGTGCTTTACTGGAAGTACCTTATAATACAGGTGCCATAAAACTGATGGCTTTAAATCCCTTTTGAAAGCACAGAAGTAATCAGCAGAGTTTCTCTATTTAAAAATACATATGCAGCAGTCACGAGTTGATTCCACCATGCAGGCTTAAGATAACCATTCACACAACTTCTCCCCAGTTTATATTTCTAGCATAAAAGAGACTCAAAACACTTAGTAGTTTAAAAGTATAAAAACATCTTTACTCACAGTCTCTGTGCATTTCTTATTGAATATCAGCAGCATAACGACAGGTGAAGGTTAAACTAGTAAAAATACAACTTAAAACCTACATGTTACAAACAAAAAATATGCAGGAGCCCTGCAAAGCAGGTCCTGCCTCCAGAAAGGTATCATGGCGACTGGTAAACCTCATGGTAGGTTTCCAGACAAAGAGAAGGATTTGGACACACCTCTTCCTCTGGAAAGCCAATTACATTTCAGTAGGAAGTTACATCATATGTTCTGTTTGCTTCTATTAGTTAACCCTTTCAACAGTCAAATATCTCAACTTTTTGGATTGCAAACCACATATCCCAACAAATTCTACTTTTAACCAAAGCACCCGGGGAATGTATGACTTAAAGGAAGAACAAGACCATTTTCACTGGCACTGCAAATATGATAGTGGTGGTGGCCGGATGTGTGTGGTCCCTGGTTAGTTTAGAAACTGCTGATGGGCATCTCAACCTTTGCTCTTGTGTAGCTCTTTGGCCATGCCAATAAATGGTAAAGCAAGTTTGATAACAACAGTTGGTGAAAATGTTATGAATGCCACAGCTACCCCATTTTCCTCCACCCTTGGAACTCTCCAATCCACATCCATCCTTATTTTTATTTTTTTTTTAGTGCTATTTTAAAAGTCCCATTTCAGGTCTAAATAAAAAGGCTCAGTGCAACTTATAGCATTTTCTGATGTGTGATTTTCCATTTGGGAGGCATTATATGGCACTGCGGGTTCTTGGATGCCATATAATGCCCCCAAAACAATCTTGTGTATCATGTAGACAGTGAAAAAAATCCTCAACGAATGCAGGTGGTATACCTTTTGTCCAGATGAGCTCCTGCTGGGATTCTCTATCTTCGGAAAGATGGGTGCTGAAAATTCCAAGTAGTTCATGATTACAGTTTTCGCTGTTTCTCATGTTCTTTTTCAAAAAATACATGAAAATGCGCATTACAGCCAATCTGAACAACCAATTCGAGTTGGGGCACATCCAGAAAGTCAAAATGTGATTGTTTGGATGTGTGCAGAGGCAAGCTTTCCAGCAATGAAGCGGCTGGAGCCGCCATTGTTGTTTTAATGGAAACGATTGTGCACTATTTTCAAGCGGCAGAGCCAAAAAAAAAAAAAAAAGTTTTTAAGCATAAGATTGCTTTTCCACATCTCTCATTTAACAAGTCAAAAAAGGGGGAAATGGAGGGCACTTTGGGGGAATAATAATATAGGTAATTCACTCGTGGCCACCATCTTTTCTCACAGGTGTGCTCCGTGTGGACTTCAAACTCAGATAGTTTTCCATGCCACTAATCTTGTGAATGGATCGTGGGGACAAATTAACACTGCTGCAATAATGAGCTAATGCGCTATTTCCCACAATTAATTCTCCTATCTAGCTGAGACCTTGGGCTTGCCCAATGCACTGGCTTCCTCAAATGAAACAACCTTTCTGTAATTCTGTTTTGCTTTACTAGACACAGACGAGATACACTTTGCACTTTGTTAGTAAAACACAGACTTTATATCTTTGTTCACTTGGAAGAGAAGCATAAACAGATCAATGACAGGAAAGGAAAAAATGCTTGGTATGAATTCAGAAGCAGGTGTAGTATGGATTGAATGGCTAGTTTCTGCTTTTTATTAGAACAGTCTGAGAATGTCAAACCAGCAGAATAAGACCAGAATATAACATCTGAAGCCAAACTCCATATACATTCCCATACACTAAAACTAAATTGGGTGAGAAAAAAAGGTTAAAATTCATTGGCCTTTAAAACAACATTTTGTAGGTGGTAAGCAAGGTGACACCATAAATGTGGAATAATAGGAAATTTACCTGGTTTCAAAAAGAGTTTCTTTTAACGTCTTCATCTGCTCTTTCCAGCCCATTCACCTTCAGCATAGAGGCTACATGCTCTCTGCAGATCCTACATGTCCTCTGCAGATTCTAGATGCAGAAAAGAAAGTTGGCTTCTTAATGGATGGTGCTAACTTTATTATATAAAAGTGGAACAGTTGTATGCCATTTCCCCATCTCCAAAATGGCATTCATAGCCTTTTGCTTTCTTAGGAGCAACAGAAACTTAAAACTAAAAACTCTTGGCAGGTGAAACTTCTACTTTTACTTAACTCTAGTTAGTAAGGGACAGGGGCATGCTTTGCATGTTGGATGTTCTGGATTTAGTTTTTGGCATTGCTGGGTGGGGCAGGAAAGATGCCTGACTCCTCACTGAGCCCTTGGAAAACTACTGCTAGTTGATGTAAACAATACTAAACTAGATTAATGGAGTTAGTATAAGATTTGATTTAATATAAGGCAGCTTCCTGTGTTCCTGTTGTAATTTTTATTATTTTTTATTCTATTTTAATCTCACCACACATTGCTTTGAGGGAACTACATAAAAGAAAAGCCTAATAGAATGAAACCTGTAATGTAATATGTCAAGAAAAGCATGAGAAACCCACAGGGCGACCCATAAATTAAATACAGTTGCCCCTCGACATTTGCAGCTTTCACATTCGCGGTTTTGATTATTTGTGGTTTAGCCCCAGCCTCTTAGAGAAGGCTGCCGAGAGGCGGGGCAACCTCCTGCCTGCACCTTCTCCGGCCTTCCAGAGGTGGCTCCGGGGCTTCAAAGTCCTGGAGTCTGCTCAGGAAGGCTGGGGGGTGGGGCGGGTAGCCTCCTTCCCTCCGACTTTCCTGGCCTTCCTAAAGGGACTCCGAGGCTTCTAAGACCCGGAGTCCCCTCAGAAAGGCCAGGGAGAGGCTGGGCAGCTTCCCTCCTGCCCACCTGCTGCCTTCCCCGGCCTTCCTAAGCAGGCACCGGGGCTCCAAACCTTGGAGTCTGCTCAGAAAGCCTCCTCCCCACCTGCCCGCTGCCTTCCGAAGGCCGGGGGTGGCAGCGCAACCTCCTCCCCACCCGCCCGCCCACTGCTCTCCACAGCCTTCCAAAGCAGGCGCCGGGGCTCCAAAGCCCCAGCACTCACTTCAGAAGGCCAGGGGGTGGCAGCGCAGCCTCCTCCCCACCCGCCCGGCCACCCGCCCGCCCGCCCGCTGATCTCCCCGGCCTTCCAAAGCGGGCACCGGGGCTCCAAAGCCCCAGCGCTCACTTCAGAAGGCCGGGGGGTGGCAGCGCAGCCTCCTCCCATCTGCCAGGCCACCCACCCGCCCGCCCGCCCTCCCGCTGCTCTCCCTGGCCTTCCAAAGCGGCACAGCCTCCTCCCCACCCGTCTGCCCACCCTCTGCTCTCCCCGGCCTTCCGAAGCGGGCGCCGGGGCTCCAAAGCCCCAGCACTCACTTCGGAAGGCCGGGGGGGGGTGGCAGCGCAGCCTTCTCCCACCCGCCCACCCACCCGCTGCTCTCCCAGCCTTCCGAAGCGGGCGCCGGGGCTCCAAAGCCCCAGCACTTGCTTCAGAAGGCCAGGGGGTGGCAGCGTAGCCTCCTCCCCACCTGCCCGCCCACCTGCTCACCAGCCCGCTGCTGTCCCAGCCTTCCTAAGTGGGCTCCGGGTATTCTAAGGCCTGGAGTCCCCTCAGGAAGGCTTGCAGAGAGGCCAGCCAGGCTGGCCAGACACCCTCCCGCCACCTCCCTCCCTCTGGGGGGGGGTTGCAGGAGCAGTTGTTATTCGCGGTTTTTCCACATTCGCAGGGGTCTCAAGAACGTAACCCCCACGAATGTGGAGGGACGACTGTACTATTTGGTCTAGAACACTCTGAGTACCCTCTGCCCATCAGCTTTAAGCTATATGTATATGTATATGTATACGTATATGTATACCTTAAATCACCAGATCCTGTCTCAACTTGAAAGTGAAGCAGCCCGGGTTACTACTTGGATGGGAGACCACTAATGAATACAAGATGCTGTAGGCTATATTTTAGAAGAAGGAGCTGGCAAAATCACCTCTGAGTATTCCTTGCCTAAGAAAACCTATGAAATCCATGGAGTCTCCACAAGTTGACAGGCAACTTGAAGGCACATACAGACATGTATATATAGGCTCTCTAATAAATTCCTCATGTGCCTGACAGATAATTTCCTCTTTCAAAAGATGGAGGAAGCAATAAGGGGATAAGTGTTCCTTTAGGAAATCATCAAATTGAGTATTGACAAACTCAGAACCATTATCCGTCCTTAAATTTTGAATTTTATATTTGAATTTATTAGTGACATGATTAAAGTACTCTTTGAACTTTTCAAAAGCTTGACTTTTCTCCCTTAGGAGGTTGCAATGGCAATATTTGCTGTAATCATCTGTGATTGTCATGAAATAGAGGTTTGCACCCACTGATTTCTGATTAAATGGTCCGCAGAGATCAGAGTGTATCAACTCAAGAGGTTTAGTATATTCTCTTTCTGTGAGAGGCTTGTGTGAAGGTGCAGTAGCCTTAACTTCAATGCATTCCACACACCTTTCATTCACACAACAGTTCTTGAAATGAAAGTCTCCTGCTAGCTCTTGGTTTGCCAATTTCTTTATGCATTCAACATTTCAATGAGCAAATCTTTTATGCCATAGATTTATGCAGTCTTTGTGTTTACACGGACTGGCGACATTGGCATTTGAATCACTGATCTCTATGTGATAAAGGCCATCACCCTTTAGAGTGCCTTTAAAAATCAAATGTTTGCCATGAAGACCATAACATGCATTCTTTTTGAAAACTACTTTGCTAAAAGCATACTCACAAGCAATTCCATGGAAGAATAAAAATAGGAAACATCTGAAAAGGCCAGTGTGTCTGCACATTAAACTTGAAGAGGAAGTGAAAAGAAAAAAAGGGCATGTATAAATAATGGAGGGAGCTAGTGTGATGTACTGCTTTGAGTGTTGGACTATGACTCTGGAAACCAGGGTTCGAATTCCCGCTCATCCATGAAAACGTACTGAATAACCTTGGGCAAGTCACACTCTCTCAGCCTCAGAGGGGAAGGCGATGAAAAAACACCTCTGAATATATCTTGCGAAGAAAACACCATGATAGGGTTGCCTTAGGGTTGCCATAAGTTGGAAATGACTTGAAGGCACAGAACAACAAGAAATAAAGAATGGAAGGAAGGATCAATCACTAATGAAGAATACAGAGGTGTACCCAAGTTTGCAGGAATAGTGTAAGAAAAGTTAAAACTCAAAATGAACTGAGATTGGCCAGGCAAGCAAGGAATAACAAAAAAGGGTTTTTCAAATATGTTTGAAGCAGGAGAATAGTGAAGAAAATGGTGTTCCTGCTGCTTAGCAAAGATGGTTAAAATGCTAACAGATCACAATGAAAAGGCAGAACTCCTCAATACCTATTTTGCTTCATTTCCTCCACAAAAGAGAACTTTGTGCTTCCACGCAGCAGCAGATACCTTGGCAAGGAAGCCCGGTTGCACATCAAAATTGATAAGGAATTAGGAATTGATCAGTAATCACCTAGTTAACAAAAATGAGTTCAAATTTGTAGGACCAAAATTGTAGGGCATTGAAGGAACTTGCTGACATGTCATCATTTTTTGTGTGAAATCTTGGAGAACAGGTGAGGTGCCAAAGATGAGCAAACATTGTCCCTGTCTTAAAAAAAGAAAAAAGATGATGATCCTGGAAATAACAGGCCAGCCAACCTGACCTCAATACCAGGAAAAATATTAGATCGGATTATACAGGATTCCGTTTGCAAGTATCTTGATGACAATGCTCTGATTAGTAGGAGCTAGCATGGATTTGTCAAGATAAAATTCTACCAAACTAACCTTATCTCTTTTTGATTGGGTCACTAGTTTAATAGATGGTGGGAGTGATGTAGATGTCATTATTTGATAGGGTTCCCCATTATATATTCATTAGCATACTGACTAAATCTGGGGTATATGGGAATACAATCAGATGGATCCATAATTTTTTTGGAAACATGCTTCAAAGAGTGCTTCACATCAGTGGCTGTGCTTCAAATTGGACGGGGGTCTCCAGTGGAGTGCCACAGGATACTGTCTTGAGGCTGACACCCTTCAGTATTTTAATACATTATTTAGATGATGGGGTGGAGGGAATCATCAAATTTGCAGATGATACAAAACTGGGAGAGGTAGCTAGCACATTGGAAGATAGGAACAGAATTCAACAGAGTCAAATGCAAAATTCATTTAGGCCACAAAACCAAATGCACAGGTATAGGATGGAGGATACTTGGACCAGCAGTACTACATGTGAAAAGGACCTCGGTATTATTGTTGATCGTAAGTTGAACATGAGACAGCAGTGTGCTGCTGCAGCAAAGATGGTAAATGCCATTTTAGCCTGCATTAATAGAAGCATAGTTTCCAAGTTGAGGGAAGCAATAGTCAGTATATTCTGCACTGGTCAGATGTCATCTGGGGTACTGTGTTCAGTTTTGGGCACTTCTGTTTAATTATCTAATTTATTTAATGTATATGCTGCCTTTCTCCCAGAAGGGACCCAGGGCAGCTCACAACATATAGTATAAAGTACAGTTTAAAAACCATTGAAAACATCACAATATAGAAAATCTAAAATACATAAATATATAAAAGGTAAAAATAAAAACAAAGACATACCCCAATAAAATATTTAAGAAGGATATAGATAAGTTAGAGCAAGTTCAGGGAAGGGCAACAAGGACAGCAAGCAGTATGGAGAACAAAACATATGAGGAAAGTTTAAAGAGCTGGGCATGTTCAGCTTGGTGAAGAGAAGACTGAGGAGCAACATGTTCACACACTTTAAATACCTCAAGGGTTGCCACAAAGAAGAGGATGCAGGCTTGTACTTTGCTGCCTCAGAGTAAAACTAAGTTTAATGATTTAAAGTTACAGGAGGTAGAGTTTGATTGGAACTTAGAAGGACTTCTTGACAGTGAGAGCAGTTCACCAATGGAACCAATTGCATAGAGATAGTGAGATCTCCTTCTCTGGATGTCTTTTAAAAGAGGCTGGACAGGTACCTGCTGGTGATGCTCTTGCTAGAAATTCTGCCTTGAGCAAGGAGTTGGACCTGATGGCCCATAGGGCCCCTTCCAGCTCTATGATTAGATCATTCTATGCATGTGTGTGCATTTGTATTTATGTATGTAGTACTTATCTTGGTTTCATTACTTGTAAATAATATTCCACTCATTTTATTTAGAAGAAATGATGTCAGATTTCCTATTGGAAAAAATATTATTTAAACCTAATTGCTGGAAGTTCATGTTTGTTGTTATTATCCAAACACCCTGTAGATGGATGAAAAAAAGCTTATTTACACTTAAAGATTTTCTCAAAACTCACTGTAGAGAGTACATTCAACAAACAACCTAGTTGCTAAGCATGGCTTAATGTCCTCATTAACTTGGTTGGCCCTGCTACAGTTTCTTTTGGGATGCTGGTGGTGATATTTACAAAGTTTCAGTCCCACCACTCTATTCTGCTCTTAATAGACAAGGCATGATAAAACTGATTTAAACAGCAATCTTCAAACTATTGTTTTGATGGAACATAAAGATACGGTGGCAGACAATAGAAGCTGCTACCCTTTATATGTAAACTTCTGTGAGTGTGAATTGTTTTCGTTCCTTTTTTCCTTTTGTGACCTTCTGTGCTACCATATCAAATTCTTATTAGAACAAAATAGATGGTGAATGAAGTTAAGAAACCCCAAGCCTCTCAATTAGCACAAATTTCCAAGCGATGGCTTGAGGACTCATTGAATGCTAAGGTAGCCTCTCTTATAGCTCCCTGTGATCCAGAATAATTGCACATATCATTAGCATTCAATTAACATGAGTTAAATTTCTCTAAGTACTGTTAACTGGAAAGACCCCATTTATTGATGCACTAGAATAGATTCCCATAATTTGATGGCTACCAAAGATAAGCATCTATGTTAACTGGCCTCAGGAAAAGAAACTGAAATTTCTATTCCTTGTCTACCAACTCCCAAATGGATGCAACATGAGTCACGGTTTCCCATATTTAGAGTGAGACAATTTTTACAAAAATCACAAATAATCTCCTTGTAGCTAAATTTAACATCCTTTGGCCTTAATTTATTTGATGTTTCTGCTGCTTTTAATGCTGTTAACAACTGTGATTTTTTTCTTGTTGTTGTTAACTACCATCCAGTTGACATTTATTTATTTATTTATTTATTTATTTATTTATGCAATTTCTATGCCACTTTGCTCCCAAAGTGGGATCCGAGGCTGCTCATAGAACAATTAAAATCACACTTAAAACCAATTAAAATATACAAAGTAAAAAATAGATAAAAACAACATAAAAACACACCCCAATAAAAGCCACAATTATATGTCAAAGGCCTGCTTAAACAAGAATGTTTTTGCCTGCCAGCAAAATGAAAACAGGGAGGGGGCCAGCCTAGTCTCCTGTGGGAGGGAGTTGCAAAGCATGGGAGCAGCCACAGAGAAGGCTCTCTCTCATGTCCTCACCAAGCGAACCTGTGATGGTGGTGGGACCAAGAGAAAGTCTTCCCTTGCAGATCTTAAAAACGTTTGTAGGTTCATAGAGGAAGATACAGATAGTCTGGACCTAAGCCATGTAGAGCTTTATCGGTCAAGACCAGCAGTTTGAATTGGGCATGGAAATGAAATGGTAGCCCAGTGGAGCTGTTTTAACATGGGAGTTATATACACCCTATAACTGGCCCCAATCAGCAATCTGGCTGCAGCATTCTGGATATGCTGACGTTTCTGAACAGTTTCCAAAGGCAGTCCCACATAGAGTGCATTACACAGTAGTCTAAATGGGATGTAATCAAGACTAGTCACATGCAGGGGTCCTTGATCATGGCTGTAGGCTAGCTTCCTGGCTTCAGAGAGAGCGACGTGGATGGAAGCAGCGGCGGCTACCTGTTTTGTAGCAAAAATACGGCAAAGGTTGAAACTGTAGTAACAAGATGAGAGCTGGTACAAACTCTATTCCAGTGATTACAATCTAACTTAGAACTTTTTCAGATGAACCTTAAATCCAGAAGAAGCTGTGGGGAGAGAAATGTAGCTGCTCCGCAGCAGGGGGCAGTTTCTGATGACAATGTCCCTCTCGCATTACCCTCCGTGTTCCTTCCGTGTCACATGGAAGGAAAAGGTGCCAGTTTTTTACTCATGAAGAACTTCCATGAATAAAAAGTGGTGGCTTTTCCTTCCATGCAATACGGAAGGAACACAGAGGGTAGTACGAGAGGGACGGCGTCATCAGAAACTGCCCCTGCCGCAGAGCAGCTGCGTTCCTCTCCCGGCAGCTTCTTCCGGATTTAAGGTTTGTCTGAAAAAGTCCTATGTATATTTGCTTCTTAGATGCATGATACATTGATATTAATGAAAAAATACATGACAGTCAATGATTAAGCAATATCCACTAACAATGGTATTTAACTTTGCAACATCCACAGCGTAAATTTGCAACATGCAATTAGCAACAAGTCAGTTTAGATTCACAACATACATACAAATAGCAACACATCACTTTAAAGTTCACAACTCACAATTGGTAATCTCCATAACAGAGGTATTATCCTGGAACATACAGACTTCATACATATAGACTTGGGACTTTTTCAGACGGGGATTTGTAACGGAAGCAGCCTCGTCCCTGTTGCGAGGCTGCTGCACGGCAGGGGGTCCATTTCGGATTATGCTCTCCCCTGCCGATACTGTTGCGGAAGTGCTGGGAGGCTGCAGCACCATATTTAGCGATTTCCTAATCACAATGAACTAATCACAACGGGGACGAGGCTGCTTCCGTTACAAATCCCCATCTGAAAAAGTCCTTGGAATCAACTAGTTGTACTAGTTCTCATATTGTTACTATGGCTACCTGTTTTGTTCAGGTAACAGGGGAGGAATGGGCCAGATCTGTGGCTAGAATATGCCAGCAGGGAGCTGGCATATTCTGGGCTGTGTATGAGTCCTTAGTTGTTTGTGGGCAGCAAACAACAGTTCTGACTCCAGAGCAAGAGTGGACAATATCCAGCCCATGAGCCTCATACAGTTCCCAATGGTTTGTGTGTGTGTGTGTGTGTGTGTGTGTGTGTGTGGCTGCAGACCGTTTACCAACAGTGCTTCCCAATTTTCACAGAAAGTGCTTGCTTTAAAGGATGTTTTGTGGTCTGCTGCCATATTTGAATGGTTCAAAAGTGTATGTGTGTGGGTGAGGAGCAGCCTGTGCTAGTCTCTTCTGGGAAGGGAAGATTGGCCCTGGACCTGTTGAAGTTGCCCACACTAGGAGAATTCACAGTAAGGTTCCTGAACTTCTAACTATGTAGTATCCAAATTTTATTTTTCATCTGGTTCTGGGCTACCAGATAGCAACAAAACAAAACCACCTGAGTTTTTTCTTCTTCAGTGTACTAAACTGCATATGCTGCATTTTTATGAGTGCCTTGAAAAGCTAAATGTTTCAACAGAAGTGTATAAAGAAATAAGGCATAATAGGCAATGAGAACGGGACTTTCATCTGAGTGGAGTGTTTAGGATCAGGTTATAAAGGATCAGGTCTGACTTCTATCATAGCTTTTAACCATGATTATAGCAGGACTAGAAGCAGATGTAAGTATGGTAAAACTAAGGGTAACAAGAAGACTGATGCTAGACACCATTTAACAAAGGTGTGTAACCAGCCATCTGAGATTAATAATGCCTATAAAGTATGACGCATAAAATCAAAGGAGAAAAACAATGTTAGAAATAAAGCTAAAAAAGGTACTTGAACTATAAACTTGCCTTAAGGCAACAGAGCTTTTAATGTTCTGGGGTCTAAATGTCACCTCTTCTTTTGTTTTCTCTTAACAGTATAGATTAACCATTTTAGGTTTGTAATCATTTGCACTGCAATTATACAAGTGAAACACTCCTGGGTTGTTTCATAACTATAAAAACTGCAACCTGAATGCAAATTATTCTATATCATCAATTTCAAATGTGTTCATACTCAGTACAACCCATACTACAGCAATCACTTTGGTTGCTATCAGGTATATGTGTCCTGTAGGTGCATCTAATGGGAAATCCTTTTTCTGGGGTACTTTTTCAAACTGGCCTGTGGCATCCCTGTCCCTTTAGGTTTGTTTGCACTATAATTTATTGTGGTGAGAATAAACTGTAATGATCTTCAGGGTCATACACTCTGTCCTAGAAGATTGGAACTACAGTTGCCCTTCATATTCTCTGGGGTTTGGTTTCAGGACACCCGTGGATGCCAAAGTCCATGAATACTCAAGTCCCATGATATGCAATGGCATAGCAAAATGGTGTCCCTTATATAAGATGGCACAATCAAGATTTGCTTTTTGGATTATCTTTTTTTAAAGAATATTTTCAAACCGTGAATACTTAAATCCCTGGATACCAAATCCATGAATACGGAGGGACAACTGTATTTACTTCCATTTTTGATTAATCATAGTTTAATGTGTATGAATACTAAATTTGTTAAACCAAGCCAGCTTCATCTTCTGTGATTTCAAAGTTGCTTGATTCAAACAAATTAATATTACCGGTAACTTTCTTGCTTGTCTTTGGTGAAATGTCAAACTGTGAATTAATCAAAACTGTCAATAATAATAGCTAATCTCCTCCTCACAGTCATACTGAATGGGGGAGAGTACACAAGCCCCAGTCTTTCTGCAGCTCGTTCCTGCAACAACAAACCATAGTCTATTGTGACATTTTACTGTTAGCTAGGTTTTTTAATTGTTTGTTTTAACAAATGAAATGCACATTGTGTAGTTATAAAGCCTTTCAAAACAAGGAGCTTTGTCATGTTTTTTTCTTTATAATGCCTGTTAGATTTAAAAACTGAGAGTAGTTTTATAACAATAAGTGCTTGATGTCTTTCTGAATGGTTAAATTTGGTTTTTAAATTATTTTTTTTAAAAGGTATCTACCTCTCAGTGAATAAGAATTTCCTCATGGTATAATACCAGTGGACAATTTCTGTTGTTTCTTATGATATACATGCCACTTATACATAGGCAAAACAAAACCCCAACAACAAATAAGCCATTTCTGTAAAATTTCAGGCAAGAACAGATTGATTTCTTAGGCAGATAATTAAGCTTTGATCTGCAAGCAATGAATATTTCTTCAGGCCATGATATATAACAAGCCCATGATCCAATCATTTTATCCAATTATTTGCAAGGCATTCTTTATTATGATAGATTTTCAGGACTACACAAGAGGAATTGTTTAGAGGATTGTGAACTGGTATAAATAAGAGTAAAATGCATGTATGCATTGTTCATTAATCAATGTTTAATCTTGTTAGGGAATCATCCTGACCAACATCTCTTCTTGGGAATGGGCATAGAGGTGGGGACATTTGTTGGTCAACAAATGGGAAGACATGCCTCAAGTCTGTTTCCTTTCCCTTTTTTCCTCCTTAACCATATATCATAAGTGGACAACCAGGAAAGACATACTGCTCAGTGACTGTTTACAAGGCAGAAAGAGAATTCAGTTATCTTTAGTTTTAGTTTAAAAGGCAACATTGTTGTTGCATTGATTTTATCTGACTCCTTTTTCTTTGTGTCAAGTGATCTAATGTTGAATGGGAAGTACAAAGCAAGTAAAACCCTCAGCAAGTGCCTTATCACTTAGTCTGAAATGATAGCAAAGCCAAGTTTTCTTTTGAAAGCACCCAAATGCTTTATCTGTTCTGAACTGCCTGTCAGAAGTGCCATCACCTTTTAGGAACTCATGTGACCCCTCGGTTACAGTGAATGCTTCTAATGTGTCATATTTACAACTGGAGGGTTCTTGTGAGTTCCCAGAACTTTTTCTGATGTGGTAAATACTTTGGTCAATCATGTTGTAGAGTATTCATAAAACATGCTTGAAGAAACTGATGAGACAAAATTATCTTGTGATGATGGAACCATCCTGGTTACAGAGATGCCACTTTGAGGAAGAATTGAAATGCTTGGGATCAGGGCTTGCTTCAACCCCTCATAGGATTGCTAGCAAACCCTATTGCCACAACCACCATTCTTGCCATATATATATTGTGCATTTTATTTCTTTTTTTAATATATTTATATTCTCTGTTTGCTTTGGCAGGCTTAAGTAGCCAGACTGCCATTACACAAAAGAGATAGTTGCTGTGTTGTTGTTGTTAAACAAACAAAACAAATAGAAATATTAGTCCAAAATGGGAAGAAAGATATACATATGAAAAAATAACTCTTGATAAATAGTTGGAGAGCTGGATTTGACCACTCCTTTGGTGACAATCAAGAGAGCAACAAAGGTAGGAAATATGAGAGAAAGGTTACTCTTCTTTAACACCTGAGGGTCACTGTTTTGCCAAGGGCAAGAGGTTCTTTTAGGGTCAGGAGGAATAACTACAGTAGCAACCCCATACCCACGGGAGATTGGTTCCAGGGGGCCCCATGGATAATGAAATCCACAGATAATAGTGAATGCCCTGAAGGAGGAAGAAGGGAGGTATGGAAGCTCATGGCCTAGGCCACCACTGCTGCCACAACCTGGCCTGCCTAGGCTGCAGCCTCCTAGGCCTCCTCCTCCTCAGCTACCACGCACACTATGCACCCCACCACTGCCACCATGCCTGCTGCCGAGGCAGCCTTCCAAGCCTCCTTCTCTTCCTCAGCCATTACGTGTGCTGCATACCCCACCACCACTATGCCTGCTGCTGCAGCCTCCCAGACCTTCTCTGCCTCCTCCTACTCCTCTTCAGCAACCACTGCCACCACGCCTACCTCTACCACAGCCTCCCAGGCCTCCTCCTCCACAGCCACCACCCATGTCCCACCACTGCCACAGAGCCATCCCTTCCCCATCCCCTCCCTCCCCCATCCACCCCACCACTGTCTCCATCCACAGATAATTGAATCAGCGGATTGAGAATCAGCGGATACAGGGCTGCTACTGTACACCTGTGTGGAAGGTTGAATGCTTTATTGTCAACTTACACAGAAAAGGATGTATGGCAAGCGGCTTGTCTAAATGGTGAAAATACTCCTCATAGAATTTGAGGAGAATACCTTTTGTCTAAATGGTATCCCATGGTGATTTGCCATATTTTGAAGGGGGGGAATGTCATATATTACACAGGAGAAGCCTTTGTGGCTGTTCCCAAAATTTTTTAAAAAACTGCAAAGGAAATGCACATCCCTGCTTGTTGGGAAAACCAATATGGATTGCAGCACATTCTTAGTGAGGACAGAAGTGGATTGCTGATTTGTCAGACATCCACAGAGGGTGGAACTTGCCAGCAACGAAGTGGTCAGAACTGCCATGTTGAATGTTCATGGTTGTGATTGTTTGTCAAGGTGCTGAATATTTTTTTAAAGCTTGTTTAAGCATAAGGTCTCACTTTCGCACCTTAGATTTACTTAAAAAAAATACTGTTTGGCACTGGCAGCTTGAGAAGAATAAAAAGATGAGTAATTCAGTAGCACCTGCCATCTTGATTCACAGACATGCCCATGTGAACACAGCTTCGCAATGTTGCAAACAACAAACAAACGTGGAAACAAATGGACATTGCTGTGAATTGGTGTTATTGTGCACCAATCAATATTTTATTGCCTTGTACAGACAACCCCAAGGATACAGAAAAAGCACTTGGACACTCTCACATTCTCTGTTTAGCTGCTGGGAGCCCCAGCACAGTGAGAAAGAGATCCCCTCACTGGTCCACAAGTACTCAACATCACTCTGGTTCAAAGTCTGTGTTGGTGCTCCCTGAGCAAAGCCCAGGGAGTCTTATTTATACATACAAAGCCATTGGTCTACATGTAATTTTACATTTCTATTCTAAGTAGTGCACTTGTGTGTCTAATGAGAGGTTATCCATCACACTTGTCTTTGAAGGTCATGTTCACAACTCTGATCACTTGTACTTGGACATTTCCCCAGGTGTAATGTTTCTACTAACTGAATCCTGAGAAGGCAAGGATTCCTGCCTAATTTCTCAGGCTTGTACATCCCTAGTAACTAAGAATGCTTGCCAAACGTGTGAAGTTTGTAGCTTCATGGCCATGGGTAGAGATGAAGCATACCACCTAACTCCTTGTTACAACAGTCTTTCAGCTCCTTTCCTATACAGTCACTTTACACTTCTGAAGAGTAAGATTTGGTCTTTGGGTATTCAGTTACTTGGGTATTTAGTTACCATTTATGCATATGGTGACTAAAATATAAATTGTATGAGGTTGGCTTTACTGTGACTCAGCTGTCCAATTTCCAGCCAATGTTGCTTCATCTGTCTTTTGTCAATCAGATAAGAGTAGTCATGCAGCTTTCTTATACTAAACTAGGAAAATAGATCAATGAATCACAATTTCTCCACAGTTTCCTTACCTTCAAAAAAAAAAAAAGAAAAAAAGAAAAAGAAAAAGAAAGAAAGAAAGAAAGAAAGAAGGAAGGAAGGAAGGAAGGAAGGAAAGCGGTGGCAGTCCTCAAACACTCCGTGTACTTGAATACAATATTTGCAGTCTCTAAACAAAGAGCATGGAAGTCAGGAAAAAAGAGACTGTTGCACATGGACTGCCCTCTGTTGCCGCTCCCCAGGGCATCTCCCATCATTTGCCTTGTGGAGTGAAATATCAAATGCCAGCTCCTGTTTCAGAAGGACCAGCTAGTTATTGTTTTGTTTTTTTGTTTTTCAATTTATAAATGTTGGCAGCTGCTTTGCAGTCTCCAGTTGAAAGGTGAAACCTACTAAATAATTGTGATTGCCAGGAAAATCAGGCAGACTAAACTGGTATGAAAGTTTAAGTTTATATTCAGTTGGTGTGAATATATATGTATACATGGTTGGGATGACACATTATAGCTTTTGTTGTGTTTTAACACATGTTATTTTGTATACTTGCATTTTGAAAGGTTTGGCAATATAAGACAATGAGGCTCAGTGTTAAAGGCTAAAGCAGACTAGAAAGTTCAGTGCATGGGCCACGTTGTAGAGATGCACCATATCCGTTCCTTTAGTAGCTCTCTCTTTCCTGTATAACTGAAACTAGTTTGCAGGAATAGGTCAGTCTTAAATTACTCAGGTACCTAGGACTGTGAAACTGATTGATCATAAACATTACAGGTTCATTATGCAATGTGGCATGTTTTATCTAGAATCTAGACTCTGGGACTATAAACACAGCTGGTCTTTTCCAGCTGGCTGAACACCTCCATTGGTTGCAAAAGAGGTGCATTCTCTTAATTTCAGTATTAAAACTAAGGGGAAATTACCTATAAAAAGTAGAAATATAGCCACATAGGTGTTACTAGGGTTCTGGCTCTGTGGCCTTCAAACTTGTTGTAAATATATGCATATACATGCTTGCGACAGAGAAGGGGGAATAGTTTATACTTAGTATATTATACAGGATTCTGGATGTTAGCCTAACATCCTGCTTCGCAACAGCTGCAGAGCTGTTTGGGCTGGAAGTCAACCTGAAGAAAACGGAAGTTCTTTACCAGCCTGCACCACAGGACGAACACCACCATCCCCACATTGCCGTTGGCAAATCTGTGCTCAAGTCCGTTCAGTAGTTCACCTACCTGGGAAGCATCATCTCCTCAGATGCCAAGATTGACAAAGAGATCGATCACAGATTAGCAAAGGCACATAGTGCATTTGGAAGACTTTACAAAAGAGTCTGGAGTAATAAACACCTGAGGCGAAACACAAAAATCAGTGTGTATAGAGCCATTGTACTGTCTATTCTCCTTTATGGATCTGAAACATGGGTCACCTATCACCACCACTTATGACTCCTTGAATGCTTTCATCGGCGCTGTTTGCGCACAATCCTAAATACACACTGGACTGACTATGTGTATATTTAGGTTCTTGGGAGAACCTAAAAGAAGCACCAACCTCCACTACTCTCAGCTATGGTGCTGCTTGTCACCTCTTTGAATGCTTGCTGTCCTTGAGCGAGCAGGGATCACCAGCATTGAGGCCATGATATTGAGAACACAGCTGCGCTGGGCAGGGCATGTTTCTAGTATGGAGGACCATTGTCTCCCAAAAATAGTACTCTACATTGAACTCACGACAGGTCAGCGTAAGAGGGGTGCTCCAAAAAAGTGATACAAGGACTCCCTGAAACAACATCTCAGGCTTGGCCAAATTGATCACCAACAATGGTCTGCCCTGGCCTCACATCAGGAGGCATGGAGACACACTATCCACAATGCTGCATTCTTATTTGAGAACTCACGCCGAACAAGTCTTGAAGAGAAACGACAATGCAGAAAGAATCACAACCCGGAAACATCACCCAAGGAGACCTTCTGCTGTGCTTTCTGCAACCGGACTTGTCATCTCGGATTGGCCTTTTTAGTCATCAGTGCGCTTGCAGAAAGCGTGGGATGAGTCCTTCCTGAATCTTCATTCGCGAAGAAAAGCCAGAGAGAGATACAGGATTCATGGTGGCTTACAAAATTAAAACATATACAGATAAAAATACATAAAGGGGAAAATACAAAAAGATGTAGTTAAAATATAATTAAATTATCCATAGAATTTAAAACAATTTAAAAAATATTCAAGAAATAAAAGATAGTACAACACACTGTTAAAAGCCCTTTGCTTATAAACAGTCAGTTTCCAAAAGCCTGCTGGAATAACAAAGTCTTCACCTGCTGATGAAAGGGCAACAAAGAGGGACCCAGTCTAGAACAGCAATAGATTCCCATTTTGGGGGTAAGTATAAAGGGACATGAAACATACACAAACCACTTGTGGAATTTATTATGATATATTTAGCACATATTTCAGAGAGGGCCTTCTCCTCCAAGTGGTGAGAGATGTCTTTTTGTCATAGCATGTGATTTTCCTCATTCATATTTTTTCCACTGAGTAGCCTTTGTTTTGTGATTGGTTATTGAAAGATAAACATAAAGTTCATATGCAAGTCTGACTGCTGGGGAAACCACATTGTGAGAAGGAAAACAGATTAATCCTGGGTGATACTTACTGTATTTACTCATGTATAAGTCTAGAAATTTTAGTCAAAAATCAACCCCCCAAAAACTATCCATATCCATGGGTCAATGCAAGTACTCTACCTTAACTCTTATCAAAAAGGGAACTATCCTCTTCTCTGAGTAGAGTGGTGCTTAGTCTCAGTTTAGTTGCTGAGTAGCAAGCTTAGTCCATCTTGGGAGAACCTAAAAGAAGCACCAACCTCCACTACTCTCAGCTATGGTGCTGCTTGTCACCTCTTTGAATGCTTTGGTGGGAAATGGTGGTGATGGCAGCTCTTGGGCTCTTCCTCTTAAAGGAGCACAAAGAGAGTAGAGGTGTTCAATGCTTCATTTAGGTTCTCCCAGGATGAACTAAGTTCTTGTCTTTTGCCACTCTGCTCAGAGAAGGGTTCCTTTTTTTTGATATAAGTTAATAATGTACCTTAGCTTTTATATAATAAAGGAACTATCCCCATCTCTGTGTACCATGGCAGAAGGCCTTTTTAAATACCTTGGCAGAAAAATGGTGGTGTCAGCAGCCAGAGGCAGCTGGCTTCTGGAGTTGGCCCTGGGCGCTTCTCCTCTCCATGGAATGATTCTCAACTTATCCATGGATCATATCAAAATCCATAATTTTGGCCCCAAAGCCTGCCCTCAACTTAGACATCAGGTCGATTTATACAAGAGTATAAATCTTAAAATCTTATTTGAACCCATGACTTGAAGAACTCAAGGGGTTTTCAGTGTGAGCGTTAGAAAAGGGAAAGTAATAGAATGTATGCTTTTTTTCATGTATGTTGATATCACATTGAATTGGGGATGGGGGAGTGAGTGAGGAATCTAAAGGATAAAAAAAATGGAAAGGTGGTACCTGAGGATGTTGGGAGGAATCCAACCAAGTTAAGTAAGTGAGGTAACTTCATAACATAAATAGTAACTACAATAACTATTGTAGATGTAATGTGTTGTCTATCACATATCTCAAATGGTTAAAAACCACTTGGATTATTTATTTTCACCCTACAGAAAGAATGATTTTCTCACTCTGTATACATAGGGAACAGAGTTGTACCTTCCATGGTCTGAAATGCCTTCTTTAGCTTGCAATTTGGGATCTTTAGGGTTGGAGATGTTTTGGATACAAATTTTAAAAACCAAAAAGAAAATGTCTTGCATTCTACACATTTTATTATTTACCCTCCCCTGGAGCTCTGAAACCAGTAATTATGGACTAGGGCAGTGATGGGCAACCTTTTGAGCTTGGTGTGTCAAACTTCGCCAAAAAACTGAGTATAACTCGGGTGGTGTGTCACTTTGAGGAAAAAACATTATTTCATAATATTTATTGTTTAAATAACATAAATGTAGGAAGGTAATGAGTCTAAAAATAAAATTGCAGGATCTAGTCCTTTAAAAGCAACAAGAATTATCTCCTTTTTAAAAAGGTAAAATCATTCAGTCACATTTGACTTCACGCTTTATGCAGAGTGCGATTAAGAAGAAGACTTAAGCTCTATTATCATTTGAAAGTGTATTCAGAGATCTGGGATCACCCAGTTAAATTAGACTCATTACAAAACAAAGGAGTCAGTTTAAAATGCAAAACAAAGTTTACTGAAGGTATATCAGTCTCAATCTACATACTAAAACAAACATAAGAAAAGGTCCCTAAACTGACTAATAATGGGTAGGAAAGACTCACCAGCCTTGGCTGGGTTCCGATGCATCATGGCATGGTTACAGGAAAGCTTAAGATGCCTCCATTCTCATGGAGAGTCAGATTCAGAAGAAAAAAAGGAGTCACACAAAAGCAATAAAATTCAAATTAGGTCATGTGTGAATCATCCAGCACTTCTAGTTGGCTAGAAGTGCCCAGTGAAGTAAGAGAAGGGAATTTTGGGAGAACAAAATGCATGTAGGGAAAAAACCCTAGACTTATCTAAGATTGTGAATGAGGTACACAAGATTGCTTTTACATTACAATGATTATTTCCCCACATACAACAATAAATGTATACAGTTGCCCCTCTACATTTGTAGCTTTCACTCTCACAGTTTTGATTATTCGTGGTTTGCTCAGCAAGCACCCCATTTAAATCTGCTTCTCTCCCTCCCAGGGAAGCACAGCAGGCTCCGGGGGGCAGGGGGGGAGGCTCCACCCCCCCCGCCTCCCTAAAGTGGCAATCAGGGCTTCGTAGCCCCACTGCCCATTTTCCTCCACCCTCCTACCCTCCCTAAAGTGGTGACTGATCGCCACTTTAGGGAGGGTGGTGAGGTTGTGGGGGTGGGGGGAGGAAGCCTATGGCCACGTGTCAGCCCAAATGGCTATATGTGTCAGTGCTGACACACATGTCATAGGTTCACCATCACTGCCTTAGTACGTTCCAAATAAAATTTTAGTGCTCTCCGCATATCCATCTTTTGTCACTTGCGCTTCGAAGCCTCGGAGCCCCCTTGGGAAGGCTGGGGAGAGGCCGGGCAGAGTCCCTCCCACCCACCGCCTTCCCCAGCCTTTCTGAGTGGTTCCAGAGCTTTGAAGCCTCAGAGCCCCCTTGGGAAGGCTGGGGAGAGTCCGGGCAGAGTCCCTCCCTCCCACTGCCTTCCCCGGCCTTTCTGAGGTGGCTCTGGGGCTTCAAAGCCCTGGAGCCCCCTCAGGAAGGCTGGGGAGAGGCCGGGCAGACTTCCGCCCACCCACCGCCTTACCCGGCCTTTCTGAGGTGGCTCCGGGGAAACACAGCAGGCCTCGGGGGGGGGAGGTGGGGGGAGGCTCCACCCCCGCCTCCCTAAAGTGGCAATCAGGGCTTTGTAGCCCTGCCCACCACTTTCCTCCACCCTCCTACCTTCCCTAAAGTGTTGACCGATCCCCACTTTAGGGAGGGTGGTGAGGTTGTGTGGGGGGGGGAGGAGGCCTACAGCCACGTGTCAGCCCAAATGGCTATGCGTGTCAGTGCTGACACGCATGTCATAGGTTCGCCATCACTGGACTAGGGTAAGAGTATCACAGGGCAAATTGTCAAGTTGAAAATGCTGCTATGGATTGTTTTCATTAAGTTGTGTTTATTTGCTTGTCAATTATGTCTTGTTTTTGGCATATTTATGGTAGAATCTTTGATGTTCCTCTGCCTGCTGTTCTGTAGGAATGGCATAAAATGCAACTCTCTACCCCTGGTGTTCTTTTGATGACAGGCCTACTTTTATGGTCTTCTGTATGTTGACACATTGATGATGCTGTTTTTTGTGCTTCAGTATAAGGTCTATTTTAATTTGTTCTGTAACTGAGAGTCACCTCAGTGGGGATCTTCAAAAGAGGAGATAAGTAGATAAAAGTTTCCATCTTTTTGTCAATTTGTTATCTCACTTAGAAAGAGATGATAGAAGCCACAGGAATATAAACATTGTCATAATTTCATGTCTTCAAATAAGTCAAAGAAGGAGAGAAGAGGTTCCAGACAGGCATCTAAAGCTTCCTGTTAATTTGTCTTTTGGGATCATGTTTGAAGCAGGATCAGTCAAAAGTAAAAGAGAGGAGGGATTTTAAATAAGATTAGGGGATTTAAAACAAGATGATTAACAATTATGCAGTATTGTTTGGATAGCAGAAAATCTGCTTTTTTCTGTTTCTAAAAAAGACCAGAAATTGTAATGCTGCTTATACAAGGACAAAGAATTTTTTTTTTTTAAGGAGTGCATATCTGATATCTTTAGTTATATTTAGACGTGTTTATTGGCTAGTGTGTACAGCTAGGGTCCCCCCAGAATTCCAGGTTCTCGACCTACATGAGATATGGATCCATGCAGCTAGGAGATGTGCACTATGGGAATATCCAAGAGTTCTGGAGCTAAGGATAGAAATGTTATACACTCTTATATGTTCCTCTCTCTCTTCCTGTCTCTCTCATTTTGTTTTGTTTTTAAATATCACCTCATTCTCCTTGAGAGGCAGCATGGTGTAGTAGTGTGAGTGCTGGACTAGAACTCCTAGGAACCAGAATTCAGATCCCTTATCAGCCATGGAAATCCACTGGGTGACCTTGGGGTGAGTCACACTTTCACAGCTTTAGAGGAAGGCAATAGCAAACCTCCTCTGAATGAATCTTGCCAACAAAACCCTATCTAAGTGTCTCTATAAGTCAGAGTTGACTGGAAGGCACATCGCAGCAAACAACATTTCCCTGCTTTCTTCCCTCTAAACAGTACACAACATTAACCTTGTAACCTTTTTCCTACCTTCTCTTGTACAGTACAATAATAATCACACTTTCCCACCCTTCAGTAAGGCATTAAGGAATCAAAATGTATATGGTAGGCAAAGTCTAGAAACATTACTTTTTGACTACAAAATATCTTTGGACTCTGAGAGCTGACCAAGAAGTAATGTTTCCAAAGTTCTGGAGAAAACAGCAGCAAAGATACAGAACTGGGTCTGTCCATATCACGTCACACCACTGTCTGGGGTAGTTATCATGCATCTACTGCCATACTGTATTTTCTCACAGATAAATTGAATGGGATTTGGTTTTAATATGTGTGCTAGCACTTAGAACAGCATCAGCAGCCTCATTCAATGCAATATGCAATAATGTGCAGCCTTCATATCCCTTCAACAAGTGTGTGAACTGTGGCTGAATGAGGGGGGGATATCTTGATATCAGTCTTTGATTGCGTGTCCAGGCTGGACATTCTCCACCTGCCCCTCTTCCCCAAATAAAGACAGATACATTATATGAATTGGAAAGATATATTGGCACATGATGATATGTATATTGGCAATAAAGGCCACAACTTTATTGATAACAGCTGCAATAGTTGGCTCAAATCACATGGGTCCAGATCCAGACATGAACCAACCCAAATGCTGGACAATGATACAGCTGTTGGTTCATCACCGACACTCACCACTGATGAAGGGGGAGGAGTCCTGACCAGGCTTCAGCATGCCTGCTGATCCCTTACCCTCACCCTTCCCGCCAACCACTGGGAAAGGTGGGGTCTCTATGACCTTGAACTTGACCATAAACTTGTCAGAAACCCCCCCTCCCATTACCAATGACCTTGTATCATGCCAACTGCCCCAACGTTGTGACAAAAGTAAATACATGCTACAAAATAAATTACAAACCTACCTACAAGAGATGAAGGGAGGGTGGGTGGGTTTCAGCTCCTAGAGAGCCACTGGCCAATCTGGCATGGTGGCCGGAGATTTATACCTGACCACCATGCCGTAAAGCAAACTGCTGCAAAACTGTTGTAGAACTACTACAAAAGGCAGCAGTGTCTTGCCTCGCTTCAAGGCAACCAATCAGAGCAGGACTGACCAGCCCTGATTGATTCCCATTTTTGTGCCCCTTCCCAGCCCGTGGATCGGGCCGGGAAGGGGGAAGTCCAACATGGTGGCCCCCATGCTGGCTGCCATGTGAAGAGAGGAGCCCTAGGGGAGCTGGACCAGACCCACAAACAGTGCCACCAGTGGCAAGCGGGTGAGTCCAGCACCTCCCTTACTAGAAAAAGGTGTCTGACTAGAAAAATGTAGTCTTCAGAATTAAAGGCAACAATGTATTGTATTGCATTGATATTTTTTTCTCAAATAACCACAATAAAAAGCAATAGTGTGAAGCAATTTAATATTGTAATCGAATACTTGTATAATGGGGATAAGGATCATCACCTCAGGAACACGTAGCCAAATTCTTGAACATGAGTTTTATTTTAAAAACCACATATTATCACTCTTTGCTTTTAAATGAAACCTAGATTCCTTTTCCTCCTGTGTTTTGCAAACTAGAAATCAATGATCTTTCACTAAATATCTGTTTCCTCTAGATAGCTTTAAACCTTTAAACATGTTTTGCTATTTTGTATCCATTTCCCTGGTACCTTCTGCTGAGTAAGATTTTAGTAGCTATATCCCTCTCTGGGGTTCTTGAATCTTTATCTGTTGGGGATATCACTGGATCAGAACTTGTTCAGAATTGAGTTGCTGTTGTAAGATTCCAAATGCCTTTTATTTCCAGATGATTGAATGGTCAAGAAGGCATAGCAACACTTAGAAAATGGGCTTTTCTTACTTAAATTAGCATAGCATAAAAACAATGAAGGCAGGATCCAGAGAGTGCTGCTTGGGGACAGTAGCTCCAGTAAAAGGGAGCTTACCTGTGGAGTACCACAGGGTGCTATTCTGTCCCCGATGTTATTTAACATCTATATGAAGTCGCTGGGTAAGATTATCTGGAGTTATGGAGCTGGGTGTTATCAGTACGCTGATGACACTCAGATCTATTTCTCTGTATCTCGTTCGTCGGTCTCGAATTCTGACGGCATCTCTTCTCTCAATGAATGTCTTTGGGCAGTAATGGGCTGGATGAGGAAAAACAGATTGAGACTGAATCCAGACAAGACGGAGGTGCTCACGGTAGCGGCCCCGAAACCAAGAATCGGGTTGCAATCTCCAGTCCTGGATGGGGTCACACTCTCCTCCAGTGACTGTGTTCGCAGTCTAGGGGTGCTCCTTGACTCGTCACTCCTGATGACAAATCAGGTAAATGAGACAGTTAGGAGTGCTTGCTATCAGCTTCGGCTGATACGCCAGCTGCGCCCTTTTCTGGAAGTAAGGGATCTTGAGACCGTTGTGCACGTGCTGGTAACCTCACGTCTTGATTTCTGTAATGCACTCTACATGGGGCTACCCTTGTGCTTAGTTCAGAAATTACAGCTGGTACAAAATATGGCAGCCAGGCTAGTTTCTGGAACATCTAGGAGGGACCACATTACTCCGGTTCTGAGGTCCCTCCACTGGCTGCCTATCAGCTTCTGGGCCCAGTACAAGGTGTTAGTTATCACCTTTAAAGCCCTAAATGGCTTGGGTCCAAGCTATCTCAGGGACCGCCTTCTCCCTTATAATCCTCCCCGCGCTCTCCGGTCCTCTGGGAGGAATTTGTTGCAGCCACAAAGACCTAGGCTGGCGACCACCTCCCAGAGGGCTTTCTCAGCTGTCACCCCCAAATTGTGGAACGGCCTGCCGGATGAGATCCGCCTATTGACATCATTAGACAGCTTTAAAAAGGCTGTCAAGACGGTTTTCTTCAGGCAGGCTTTTCCAGAATAGCTAATCCCGGCCTCAGGAACCCCCTCTGGAGGTTACTTCTGGACCTCCAAACTGATGCTGCTTGCTCGAAAGGGTTTTTAATAAATTGTATTATATATTGATTTTAATTTGTATTAATTTAATAATGTTTTAAGGGGGGGAAGGGATTTTGAGTTGTTTTATACTGTGCACTATTTTATTGTTGTAAGCCGCCCCGATTGCTCGCAGAGGGGCAGGATATAAATAAATTTTATTATTATTATTATTATTATTATTATTATGATAGGGAAGCATCATCTCCTCAGATGCCAAGATTGACAAAGAGATCGATCACAGATTAGCAAAGGCATATAGTGCATTTGGAAGACTTCACAAAAGAGTCTGGAGCAATAAACACCTGAGGCAAAGCACAAAAATCAGTGTGTACAGAGCCATCGTACTGTCTATCCTCCTTTATGGATCTGAAACATGGGTCACCTATCGCCACCACCTACGACTCCTCGGGCGCTTTCATCAGCGCTGTCTACGCACAATCCTAAATATACACTGGACTGACTATGTGACGAATGTTGCTGTCCTTGAGCAAGCAGGGATCACCAGCATTGAGGCCATGATATTGAGAACACAGCTGCGCTGGGCAGGGCACGTTGCTAGGATGGAGGACCATCGCCTCCCAAAAATACTACTCTACGGTGAACTCGCCACGGGTCAGCGTAAGAGGGGCGCTCCAAAAAAGCGATACAAAGACTCCCTGAAACAACATCTCAGGCTTGGCCAAATTGATCACCAACAGTGGTCCGCCCTGGCCTCACATCGGGAGGCATGGAGACGCACTATCCACAATGCTGCAGCCTTATTTGAGAACTCACGACGAACAAGTCTTGAAGAGAAACGACAACGCAGAAAGAATCACAACCCAAAAACATCACCCAAGGAGACCTTCTGCTGTGCTTTTTGCAACCGGACTTGTTTATCTCGGATTGGCCTTTTTAGTCATCAGCGCGCTTGCAGAAAGCGCGGGATGAGTCCTTCCTGAATCTTCGTTTGCGAAGAAAAGCCAGAGAGAGAGATAGGGATATAGAAATTGAAGTATTTTTGAATGTTATTGGTGAGTGAAAGCAAACAATAACTAAAAGATATATTTTTATTGCACAGTAATCTTTTTATTTTTATTTTTATCTGCTTTGAAGGACAGCCATTCAGGTTCGGTTCTCATGTTAAGACACTGAATGAATTAGGGTTAAGTACCTCCTTTTCTGTTCTCCTGAACTGCTTGTTGAGGAAGCTATTAGGATGAAATAAATCAATTACCTCATCATTTGAACCACTTTAGGAAAATATGGCCAGGGTTGCAACAAAGAATCCAGTTGATTCACCTTCAGCATTGGAATTCTGTAGAGGTTTGAAGTAGCTTCACAAGCAAGGAGACCTAGTTTCCAGGTCTTGTATTCTGGTATAGGCTCATTCCAGCAAAAGCCTCTCATTGGGAAGTGTAGCTCATTGGTCACACTTCTTTGTATGCAGCAGAAGCCAAGGCATAATACCTTCAAAGGATACAAGGCAGCCCTTGGTTTTCTACTTGCCTAAAGCATTTTGAGGGCCACCTGTAGCAGAGATTAGAGTACTCTACTTCCCATAGCTTCCACCATCTGTCTGCAGCTTTGAAGATACACGAGCTTGGCAGGTACAGTCTAGTTTCAACTATTGTACATGCATTTCAACATATTCTCTTTTCAAGTCAATTTCCATCCCTTAAATCATATCAGCATCAACAAGGAAAATAGCTGCAGATTCTTACTTTTGTGAGAAGAAACATGGAAGCAGACTGCTCAGCTCTCATTCAATGCATTAAAAAAATCATCCAAGCTTGAAGCCTTTTTAAAGGGGTGAAAAAGGCAAAATAAATATGTCCTTGTGTGAGAAAATCCTTTAAATTTATGCGTTTAGATGGGGCTGCATCTTCCAAGTCAAATTTTTTGCTCAGAAATGGTTGTGCTAGGCCAGGTAATAGTTACCAACTTTAACAGAGAGAGAGAGAGAGAGAGAGAGAGAGAGAACCATCTGCAGTTAGGGATGCTGAGGAAATGCATCCAAGCTTAGTTCAGAAGTATACCTTTGGGGATTGTTCCCATTGGGAAGTGAGCTTTCAAGGATCTATCAGCCCCCTTCCATGCCCTTTTTAATAGATTAATATCCAGGATGAAGAACTGTTCTAAGCTTCCCCTGCCATCCCCAGCCCCCTTCATGAAGAAATCTTTCCTTTATATTCCTAATGTGCTCTGTGCTCTGTATCATATCAGCACTGAGAGCACTGGTCCTTGGAATCTAAAATATTCTGAAGAGATACTGTCATTGCATGCAATACCACTCAATTCCTTAAAGCTGCTCTTATATGTAATGCACTGTAGAATGCAATGCATAAGACCTCACTCTTCCTTCATCCAACTGTTTACATGGCATTGGTTTTAACTTAACAGATCAAGTTGTTGCCTGCTTTCACATAGATCTTTCAGTGTTTGTCCAGTGACTCCTATCACCTCCTTTTCAACATCATGGTCACAAATAAATGGGAGAGCCTTGATAGAATATGAGGATATCTTATGTACATATACACTCTGGATTGTAGCCAAAGGCAGAATGCTGTTTCAATATCCTTCACACTCAAGAACAAGTCATGAAAAAAATTCAGGGTCATCTCTATTTGGTCCTTAAAGATTAACAAGTCTAATTACAAAGTTGTTTATCCCAGCCTAAAGTCCAATAAAGCTGCCTTCATTGCCTAATTTAGTATTAAGGACATTAACATTTTAAGTTTTATGCGCTGGGGTCACTTGGCCTCTAGTCTTAGAGTTGAAGATGGTATTGAATGAGGAACCTACCCAATTTGTATCCAGTTTACTGGCTATGAAATTTAATCACATATGCCTTTTGGACTGTACCAGGGTCATATTTCTGTTCTCATAGAATAATATATATTTTTCTTTTTAATAGGGTTCTTAAGACCCTTCAGATTCAGGGAAGCACTTAATTGCTTGAGTCATCATTATTCCCATACTCTTTTATGTTCTGTTAGGGCTGTTCAATTGATGTTTAAATGAGAGCAATATATCTAGGAGAAAGGAGACATGTATGTTATTGCAATGATCAACCCTGGCATATCTTGCTCTTGGTTATCTTTTATTTCTCCCTCCATGGTAGACCCAGTTACAATTTTTGTAACACTAGCTACAGAAAACTTTGAAGGCTTTAAACCTAAGGAGATCTAGGTGAGTCTATTGGGCCCAATGACACTGAATTCATTCTTTATAATAGGCTTTAAAATGTTTCACTGCTTTTGCAATGGATTAAGAGAGCCAGAACTGACATAACCAGATGTGAAAGAATGTTGAGCTTGTCTCAGGAAGAATCACACACATACATCATCCATTTGTAAATCAAATCAATGAAGTACAATACCTGACAAGGATGGGAGCATGTTATACTGCAACAAAGGTAGTTTCTGTGCTGTTGAATTCTACTGCCTGGGAGTTGCAGGGGCTCTCTGTCAATCTAAGTTGGTGAGAGGAAGAAACATGATCCAAAACAGGTAGGGTGCATTCCATAGCTAGCACCCAAAACTCAAAAGTAGATTGATAGCCAGGTGTAAGGCAGACATCAAAATAACTATAGAGGATAAATAGTGCAAAATGTAGTTATATAGAAAGAACCAAGCACAGATCATCTCCAAGGGAACAAAAGTGAAGCAGGATCCTCACACTAGAGAACGTTTGCTGAGACTGTGAAGCAAGCTCTAGACCAAGGGCTTTATATGAGCTGGTGGACATGGATTGGCCCTCAAGAGTGAGCAGACAACGTTCAAGATGGCTATTACACATGGTGCTGCCAAAACACAGAAAGTGAGGTTGTAATTGTAACCCTGTCTCTATTGCAAGGGGTAATACATTGTATTGCAAAAGATCAGTTTTGAGAGACATGTACTTCAGCACCTGACAGAACATCCATGTATACATAAAAATGGTAACAGGAAGGCATATATAATTCCTATGGTTTGTTTGGATAGTGTGTATGTGATATACAGTAGTAGTAATCAGAACACACCCATGCTATAGGCTTGTTAATTTGTATACTCTTAATTCTGTCCCAGAGTTGAAGACAGGAGGGGCCTGTCAAGTGGATATCAGAATGACATGATGGAATAAAACCTGTCATTGAATATTCTTGCTAATTATAAATTAGGCACGGGAATCTTGTGGAAAGAAAAGCAATAGCTAATTAAACAATAATGCCATGTTGGTTTTAGGCAATGATCATAAATAGCTACAGACAGAATTGTTTTTGAGAAGTGTGTTGATGACTCTTCATGCATCTAACTAACCTAGCTTAAATTGCCTGCTCTGTGGAGGGATGTTATGTCATAAGGGTGCTTTGAGTTTCTCTAGAGGGACAGATGACAGTTTTCAAAATGAAATGCAAGAGGCCATGCAAATCTGTTTAATAAACTTTAAATAAACAAAAAAGAAATCTATTTGGCCACTTCACTTCTAATCAAGCAATGGATCAAAAACATAGTGACAGTGAATAACTTATCTATTTATGGGGATGTTACTTTCCCACACCATTATGTCTCTCTAAGCAGATACCTGTGCAATTTTGATGCAACCCTCTATGCAATATGTGGGCAGTTATGCCCAGAAAAAAAAGTATCTTAAAATATAAACAACTGGTAAAACCAGTTATTCTTCTGTTTTGCTTTTAAATTGTAGCATTCATTTTTAAAAGCCTAGTTTACTGCTCTTGCTGCTGCATGCTGGGCTTGCAGTTTAAGTTCCCTGTCTTTCATTGCTGAAAAAAATAATAATGGTACCAGTGACACCATGATCCTGTCATAAGATTTATTACTTTGGAAATGAGAGACAAAACAAAACTAAATGCAGAAGGAAACAAAATGGATAATGAGAATATTTTATAGACCATAGTTTCATTATTCCACACCTCATGGCTTAATCAGTTGGTTTAATATAAAATTGTGTTGCAGAAGGTCAGATGAGAAGGACAGGTAACATTAAAAATAAGGACAGCAAAGAGGTCAGAATACAAAAGAGACGGTCATGAACGAAGAAAACTGATAGATATCTGCAAGATTAGGGCCTAAATACCCTAAAGGCACCAAATCCCACCTGATCTTGGAAGCTAAGCAGGGTCAACCCAAGTTAATATTTGAATGGGAGACCACCAACAAATACCAGTTGCTGTAGGCTATATTTCAGAGAGGGGAACCGGCGAACCACTTCTGAGTATTACTTGCCTAAGAAAACCCTACGAAATTGATGGGGTCACCATAAGTCAACGGGCAACTTAAAGGCAGATGCACACAAGAAGGCGGAAAGATGTACTAGACACTGTTGGATTCAGGTGGAAATACAGCAAAGATATTTTTAAAAGTTTATGAAAGAGGTGTTAATTGCATTCTGGGAAATGAAGTGGAGAGTTTAATACTGAAAATTTCAGAATATCTACAGCTTGCTTATTGTTTGACTGTACACATGCTTTCATTTTCAAATATTTGATTTGTGTTTAAAAAATAATGCCTAATGCTTTTTCTGGCTAAGATCTCTCTCTGGCTTCTCTTCGCAAACAAAGATTCAGGAAGGACTCATCCCGCACTTTCTGCAAGCACACTGATGACTAAAAAGGCCAATCCTAGATAGACAAGTCCGGTTGCAAAAAGCACAGCAGAAGGTCTCCTTGGGTGATGTTTCCGGGTTGTGATTTTTTTCTGTGTTGTCATTTCTCTTCAAGACTTGTTCGGCGTGAGTTCTCAAATAAGGCTGCAGCATTGTGGATAGTGTGTCTCCATGCCTCCCGATGTGAGGCCAGGGCGGACCATTGTTGGGTTCCTAATAGACCACAAGTTGAACATGAGTCAACAATGTGATGCGGCAGCTAAAAAGGCCAATGCGATTTTGGGCTGCATCAATAGAAGTATAGTGTCCAGATCAAGGGAAGTAATAGTGCCGCTCTATTCTGCCTTGGTCAGGCCTCACCTAGAATACTGTGTCCAGTTCTGGGCACCACAATTCAAAAAGGATATTGACAAATTGGAGCGTGTCCAGAGGAGGGCGACTAAAATGGTGAAAGGTCTGGAAACCATGCCTTATGAGGGGAGACTTAGGGAGCTGGGTATGTTTAGCCTGGAAAAAAGACGGTTAAGAGGCGATATGATAGCCCTGTTTAAGTATTTGAAGGGGTGTCATGTTGAGGATGGAGCAAGCTTGTTTTCTGCTGCTCCAGAGATCGGAACACGGAGCAATGGATGCAAGCTCCAGGAACAGAGATTCCACCTCAACATTAGAAGGAACTTTTTAACAGTAAGAGCTGTTCAGCACTGGAACACACTCCCTTGCAGCATGGTGGGGTCTCCTTCCTTGGAGGTCTTTAAACAGAGGCTGGATGGCCATCTGTTGGGGATGCTTTGATCGTGATTTCCTGCATGGCAGGGGGTTGGACTGGATGGCCCTCGTGGTCTCTTCCAACTGTGCAATTCTATGATTCTATGATTCTATGAATTTGGCTGAGCCTGAGGTGTTGTTTCAGGGAGTCCTTGTATCATTTTTTTGGAGCACCCCTCTTATAAGGCAGTGTATTTTCAGTCTTGTGTGCAAAAATAAGTACAATGGTATTTACCTTATTTGAGGGAGGGAATATTTTTTTGCAAATGATAGCCCAGGTTATATGCATTTCCTGAGAATGAATTAATTGGTTCAACCTGAGTGATGTCCCCTGTTCTCTTTTGTCTTTGCTCTGGAAATTTCCTGGGAACATGTAGTTTATTCATTACATTGGGTCTAATCTACTGACCTTGAGTTTCCCAATTCAAGTCAATTATTTGCAGCTTAATTTTTTTCCCCACTTCGGATGGGAAGCATTAAAATATACATTTGTTGCTGCCTGCGATGACTTTGTCTTAATTGAAAGAACTTATGCTAGCCGAACTTGGCACTTTCTTTACAAAACCAGTCCTTTAGCCCTCAATGAGATACAAAGAGGAAGCATTTCCCAGTGAGCTGTTTGCTTTCCTCTGCTTACTTCTGAGAAAGCTTGGGCAATGCTTTCTTATTTTAAACAGAAAATAGTTTTAGTTGTGTCAAATATTATAAAGACTTTGTGGAACAATGTAAAGCAATAATTGCTTTAATTAACTTTGTCCTTTGTCTTGACTTTTCTTTCCTGTACAGTGAACTTGTCAGTGGCTTGTTATTCTGAAACTGCAGTGCTGTCACAAATGATATCACAAGTCTCACTACAGCAGGTTATTTGTGATTAAGGGTGGCCCTTCTAGCACAGTGTTGAATAAGCAGCTGCCTCAAAAGAAACTTTGAATTCTAAAGAAGCCAGTTCTACTTCCACAGAGAACCAGTCTAACCATTAGGCAGAATCTGGCAGAAAATGAACAAGTCATTTTCCCTTAGGTTTGTACCTTGGCTTTCCCAAGCTATTTTGTTGCATAAGATAGGAACCAAACTACAACCAA
This sequence comes from Gambelia wislizenii, assembly GCA_030847615.1. NCBI lineage: Eukaryota > Metazoa > Chordata > Lepidosauria > Squamata > Crotaphytidae > Gambelia > Gambelia wislizenii. Next base: position 7,602,437 of record JAUMIR010000012.1, read on the forward strand.
CACTTTTCTCAGTCTGCTGCATCGTTCTGACATCAGTCTTCTAAATTCCTCTGGAACTCCACCCAGAGACAGGGTGATTTCCAGCAGACAATGGACCATTAGCCAAACAGACACTTATCCTCCTTGCATATCTCCACCCAGAAACTAGCCATTCAAATACACAAATTTACATATCCTCTCCAAGGGGCTCACAGTATATAACCCCCACACACACTCCTTCCCAACCATTCTCTGAAGATGCCAACCACAGATGCAGGTGAAATGCCAGAAATAAACTCTTCTAGAACAGGCCTCACAGTCCAGGAAAAAAAACATAGAAAATCCTCTGGAACTCCCTTCTACCAGAGGCTAGGCTAGTCCCCTCCCTGCTTTCCTTTCACTGGCAGGCAAAGACATTTTTGTTTTCTACTGTTCTTATGTGGTGGTTTAAATTGATTTTTAAATATTGTATTGTGAACATTTTTAATTGACTGTCTCTGGGAGCCACATAGGGTCCCACTCCTTTTTTTTTCCTGATATATTTTTATTAATATGTCATTCCAAACCGTTTCACACCAAAATCATATAAACCTCCCACCAGACAAAACTATAAATAACATACAACCGACCTATAATATTATACACATAAAGACATACATCCTTGTATAAGTAATATAAAAACATACTTATAACCAAACAAATCCCTCTCATCCCTCTCATACCTCCACACATCAACTTCCTACCTTTCATACTCTCCAAATACTATTTTCTTCTTATCCATCAGCCCTCAATATAATTATTACTTGCTCTGAATAACCTATATTTTCTTTACGTGTTCATTGTAAATTAGTCTCACTGTCATTATTTGTCTACGAATCCTCTTGGCTTTCTATTAATTTAATTACGTCTGTCCAACCTTCTAGGTCTTTCCAAGTTCTCTTATCATCTAATATTATGGATAATCTTTCCATTTCATAAAAGTCTTTCATTTTCCTTATCCAATCATTTAGTAAAGGAACAGATTTTTTTTTCCAATTTTGAACAAAAATTAACCTGGCCGCTGTTGCTGCATATAACAGAATTCTCCCATATATATTTTTTGTATTGATATATGTTCCAAATGCAGCATATTTAGCAAATATAATTCCGGTCTTAATAGAATATCAATTTTTAATGTTTTATTCAGGAGGTTGTGTATTCTCTTCCAAAACTTTGCGGTTTCCCTGCAATTCCACCATACATGTATGAAAGTACCTTTAGTTTCTCCACACTTCCAGCATTTATTTGACACATTCTTATATATCTTTGCTAACCTTTCGGGAGTAAGATACCACATATTTATCATCTTACAGAAATTTTCCTTCAGAGCATAACTTCTGGTGAATCCAATATTCACACCCCAAGCTTTTCCCCATTCTTCTAATCCTATCTCATGGCCCAGTTGTTGTGCCCATTTTATCATATAGTTTTTAATAACTTCTGATTCTAAATTGAGCCATAATGTTAAGTTGTATATTTTAGATATCAGTTTACTATTCTCTCCATAAATTATTTTAGCGAACTCAGTCTCTTCTTTATCAATACCTTCTATTTTCAAGTCTATTTTAATTTTTTCTTGCAATTGTCTATATAGGAACCAGTTACAAATGATTTCTTCCTTTTTTAATTCTTCCTGCATTTTCAGTACATAGCTTTCCCCCCTTTTTTAAAGAATCTCTTTATATGTTAACCACTTATTTTTCCAGGGTTGCTCTTTCTTATAAAAAGCCTCATGTGTAGAGGTCCATAGCGGCTTTCTTAAATCTAATTTCCGTTTATATAACATCCAAACTCTTATCAGGCCTCTCCTAACAAAATGGTGGTTAAATTCTTTATGTACACTAGTTTTATTGTACCACAAATAGGCGTGCTGCCCGAATCTAAGATTAAAACCTTCCAGTTGCAACAGTTTGTCTTTTTCTAATTTTATCCACTCCATAATCCAAACTAAAGAGCAGGCATGATAGTATAATCTTAGATCCAGGAGGCCTAAACCACCCCTTTCTTTTTTATCCCATAAGATCTTTCTCTTTATTCTTGGCTTTTTTCCAGCCCATATAAATTCCATCAGATCTTTGTTCCATGACACAAAGGGTGAATCTGTTGATAATACAGGTATATTTTGAAACAGATATATCATCTTTGGAAGGACCATCATTTTGACTGTTGATATACGTCCCAAAAAGGAGATATTCAATTGTTTCCATCTACTCATATCTTTTTTTATCTTTCCATATTTTCCCATAAAATTGTTTTCAAAGAGCTCTGAGTTCCTATTGGTAATTACTATTCCTAGATACCTCACTTTCTTAGCCAATACAAATTTTGATTTCATAATAAGGTCTTGTTCTTCCATCTTATTTAAATTTTTCATTATTATTGATGTTTTTTTCTTTATTTACTTTTAGACCAGCTATTTCCCCGAATTCTTCTATAACACTAACCAATTTTTCAATATTTTCATTCAGGTTATCTAGAAAGAAAGCAAGGTCATCTGCGAAAGCTTTTTGCTTAAATTCATAGTTCTTTATTCTAGGGCCTCGAATCTCTTGGTCTGACTTTATTCTTTCTAACAAGATTTCTATCATTATGATAAATAGTAAAAGTGACAAGGGACAACCTTGTCTTGTGCCTCTTTCAATTTGGCATAATCTTGATTTCTCACCATTCACCAGTATGTACGTTTGTTGATTACTATATATCTTTTTTATCCAATTTATAAAATTACAGCCGATATTCATTTTCTCTAGTGTTGCTAACATGAAGTCCCATCTTATATTATCAAACGCCTTTTCAGCGTCCAAAAAAATAATCTCTATTTTTTTCCACTATGTTTCTCATATAATTCAGTTATGTCTAGGACTGTTCTTATATTATCCTTGATATATCTATTGGGTAAAAACCCATTCTGATCTTCTTGTATCTATGTAGCCAACACTTTTTTTAGCTTTTCTGACAAGATTTTTGCAAAGATCTTATAATCCACGTTCAACAAGGAAATTGGTCTATAACTTGATGGGTTAGTCGCTTCCCTATCTGGTTTCAAAATTAATGTTATATTTGCTTTTTGCCAAGATTGTGGGCATCCTTATTGTCCAATTTCCTTAAAGAGCCTCTCTAATTGATTATTAATACACTTTCAAACCTTTTGTAATAATTGGACGTAAACCCATCTGGTCCTGCTGCTCTCCCTCCTTTTATATTTTTTATTGCTTCTCTTATTTCTTCTTTAGATGTTGGTTTATTCAATTCTTGTCCCTGATCTTCTTTAATTTCTGCCAGTTTAATTTTGTTAATATAATTATCTATTAAGCTCACTGTATCCTTATTTTGTGAATGTTTCTGATATAAATTCATATAGAAATCATGAAAAATATTCAATATCTCTTTTTGTTTTGTATAACTTTGGCCTTTTATTTTTAATTCTGTTATTAATTTATTCTCTTTTTCTTCTCTTAATTTATATGAAAGCCATTTCCCTGGCTTATTTGCCTGCTCCAAAAATTTATATTTAAGTCTTTTCAGTTTTTTACCTATCTCATATGTCATTTCCATATCAAGTTGTTTTTTTAAATTTGTTATCTCCTTCTCTACAGCTTTATTTTTTGGATTCTTTTGTAACAGTTTCTCTTTAGCAGATATTTCAGTAAGTAGTTCTTTTTCTTTATTTCTTTTATTTTTCTTCAATATAGATTCTTGTTGAATGATTACACCTCTTATGACTGATTTTCCTGCATCCCAGACCATAACTATTGATGTCTCTTTATCAAGATTTTCTTGTTCAGGATAGATCAGACTTCCTAGACGTAACTAATCACTGGCAGAGGAGACTCATTAGCCACTGAACTATCTGTCTGATCTATCCCTGGCTTTCATGTAGCAGCGATTAGTATGTCAGAAGGAAGAAACATCAAGTAAGAGGGTTAATTAAATAAATGCTTTTTGAAACTATAATACTCTTTTTTCTTTTCCTCTTACATTTCCAGGAGCGTGTGTGTGTTAGAGAGAATGAGGGCATTAGCACACCATGACATTACAGTTTTTCCTCTGTATCCACGGATTTGGTATCCACTGATTTAAGTATTCGTGGCTTGAAAATATTCTTAAAAAAATAATAATCCAAAAAGCAAACATTGTTTTTGCCATCTTATATAAGGGACACCATTTTGCTATGCCATTGCATATAATGGGACTTGAGTATTCACAGATTTGGGTATTCATCGGGGGGGGGGGCTGGAAACAAAACCCAGCGAATGTGAAGAGACAAAGTGTAATGTTGTCATGACAGAGAGATGCTGGAACAGGGCATGAAAAGGAGTTGGTGGTGGGTGGGAGTGAGCAAAGTTTTGGCTTCTGTGACAAGCCCCAGTTTGAGGGGGAAGAGTGGTCATTTGGCAATGGATGTTTTCTATAAAGAAAAAGTTTTAAAGTTTCTTGCCAACTGAAAGAAAATCAAATTGGAATGTCCACCTCCTTCTCCCCTGCTCACTATGTTTCCTCACCCAAAGCACACCCCCTGATCACCGAAATCATCATAAAAGTGCAATTGAACTTTCACACAGGAAATCATAGCACAACAGAAGCAGGAAAGGGAGTTATTAACTGAATTTTTGTGTCAATGAAAAGAAATGCTTCTAAACTTGTCTCCCACAGGAGTACAACAGAAGAGGCATGACATCATTCAATAAGCCCCAACCAAAGGCACCATTATCCTGATGCAATTGTGATTTACCTGCCTCATGAGATAAGGCTCTATGTGTTGACTCACCATTCAACAATCTATTGGATAAGTCTACTCTAATTAGGACTAAAGAACAATATTCTACCAATAGTGTGTTACATAATGAGACCAAAACAAAGCAAGGGTTTTGACTAGATGTCAACTACTTTGGGTACTTCCTCAAAAAGAATCTGTTGTTATTATTTGCTCTATTTAGTACAATTAGTACATTTATGAACCAGTTTTATCAAACTTAATATTTAGACTTAGTTTGGTATCCAATATATTTCTGTACAAGGTTGAGACGGATTAACAAACTTTGGCTCTTTCCCCCTAAGTTTCAGGTTTTTGTCTGTTTTTCATGGAAATTAGGATAAAATATTTTTCATAGATTGTGGGTGGTAGTAGTCAAACACTGTTTTATTTTAATCATTAGCAAAATCATAAATATCAGCCAAGGAATGCTGATTACATTTGTGCGTGTTTGAGATAGATTTTTTTTTTTAAAGTTTACTTTTGGTCCATTTTGCATGGAACTTGATGTGAAACAAATTGTAAAGGTTTTAAAAGATTGTTGTTGCTATCATTCAAATCTTTCTTTCATTCAGACCAATAGCAAAATCATCAGCAATTACCTGGGCAATGCCAGTTAAATTTCCTAGCAAAGATAGATTATAAATATGACCCTGTAGATTGGTTCTGCCAAGGAAGAATAAGAGATAACAACAAGCTGATGCCCTTAGATAGAGGTAACTTATTCAGTTTATTGCTTGGAGTCTTTAGCAGGTATAGGACGTTTCTATTTTCCTTGTACATCATTATTGATAGAGTTTATGAGGCAGATTACAAGTACCTCATGGTTGAAGGGCTAAAATTGACTTCAGCAACTTGCCTCCCATGACACTTATTCTGTGTTGCATTGGGCTATAAATTTTTACAATCAATTTACTTAATTAATTTAGTAGATCAATTTACTTTTCGGGGGTGATTGTATCCCATCAAAACGGCTTTGGCTTTCTTTTGGGAGGAGTTCCTTCTCTGGATGTTTATAGGACATGCTGCTTCTTTCTTGCTGCTGCACATCTATTTTGTACATCATCAGAGGTAATATGGATAAGAGGAACATGAGTCCTGCCTGCATGTTGGGAGCAAGACAGTTCCTCGAGTCTGAGGCCACAGGAAGCAATTAAGCATTTCTAGGTTGCTGCATAAGACATCAGTTGGTAGCATTAGCTGAGAAAAAGAAAAATGCACACTGTGCATGGGCACATACACATGTGACTGGAAACCAAACCATCAGTATCAATGTGTGATCAATAACTTGTGGTTTAAATAATAGCTGGATATTTCATTGGGATGAAATTGGGGAGGGGTATCATTGAGCCTTGGGAGGGGGAATCCTATGGCCCTCTACTGGCTGGCCCAGCCAATGGTGAGCAATGCGGAGAGTTACAGTCCATAATTCCCATCCCTGCCACTGCCAGAGATTGACAAAACTGGACACCTTCTTCAGAGATGGCCTCTGGAGCAGCCAGCTGTGCTTCTGCTTCTCCTTGCTTTTCTTTCTGTTCATCTGATCTCTTCAGGCACCATAATCCATGACAGGAGCAAGAAGGAGCAGCAGCCAATTACGCTATCCCTTTCCCTTACTGTGCTCTGTGGCTGTAGCCAGTGGACTCACACCGGTTGTTACCAAAAGAAGTTCTTGGAAAGCTAAGCAACAGCTACTGGGGGAGTCACTGATGGTGCTTCTTAGTGAGAACTCAGTAGTATTAACCTCTCTTACTACGTAAACTGTTTTTACCTGAAAGTAAGTACAATATGTTCATATCAATATAAGGGATCTTTCAATATTCTCTTCCTGAATTTCCCCCAGATTTGGAAGTTCCACCTTGCCTAATCTTCTTTGTAGGATGACAGTCTACCTTATATGTACACCAGATCTGTTAACCCCCAACTTTCATCTACTCTTCCACTTAACTGGCCATTCTCATTATGAAAAAAAGCAGCCATGGGCCTCAGTCTGGAATGTGGTCTGCAGTAGGTGGCCCATGCCAGGTTGTTGACTCCCCCACTTCACCTCCTGGCTGCTCTGTTCCCTTGATGGGAATAATTATAATATAGTTCATAAGTATTCAAGACTAGTGAAAATCAGGTCTAAAGCAGAGCTGCTTTTTCTCTGAAGCAAATCCACATAATGTTTCTCTTTTTCTCTTCACGCCTTTTCAAGGAGCTGGCCCTTTAAAATGAGGACCAGTTCTTCTTTCTTGGGGCTTGTCTAGATGGGCAAGTTATTCTGTCTTGCAGTCCTGCAGTCCAAATGACGCAGGGCATTTGACCCATTTTGTCCCCAGGCAGTCCACACAATCGCTGGGATAAAGATGGGGGGGGAGATGGGTAAAGCCCATTATGCCACTTTAAAAAGTACCTGGGAAAAACCGCTTCAGCCATCAAAAAACCAGTCGGGCACCACATGACCACAGGAGCCCATGACGGTCCATCACTGCAGCTGCTGTCCGCTGTTCTGCAGCAGGCCAGCTTCCTGGATTTGAAGAGTGGGACGTGGGTGGTGGTGATGGTGGCTGCAGGAATGGGCTGACATGGTTTCTGGACTCCGTCCTGTTTCATGCCGGTAATAGGAGAGCAATGGGCCTGATTCGCAGGCAGAATACACCAGTGGGAAGCTCATGGATTCCGGCCTGTGTAGATGAGCCCTTGGTCACACTTTATACCACTGTCTTTGGCTCATTCTTTCTGCCTGCTGCTCTTATATGCCTGCTAGATTATGCTTGTCATAAATGGCTAGATGTAAATATTGAGGACTTTGCTTACTTTTGGGTCTAGCTTAGTATTTCAAGTGTATCTCATGATCTCTTTGCTACAATAAATCATTTAGAAGAACACCTCTTTCAGCTGTTACCTGAAAGGATCATATTACAAATGTTACCAAGTGTCACTGCAAGAGTGAGGAGCTCTCTGGGGCATTTGGTTTTATATGCAGAGAACATTATACTTGTCATGTGGACAGCCAGGACTGCATAAAGAAGCAGCATTGTCTGAAAATTCAGTCATTTTCTAGAGCAGAAATGACAAGCAGAACTTAAGCATGTTTTGTCACCATCATTGTCACCATCATCATTCTGTTTCTAATAGTAAATGTGGCCTGATTTTATTTCTGTTAAGTAAGAGCACCATTACGTGGTTAACAGTTCTACTAAAATGACAGCAAAAAGACTCAGATTTCCCAAAGGAAAATAGTCATTTTATATCTTTTCCTTAAAGTAATAGAAGGAAAAGATTGTTTTAATAGATAGGTGAATGTCTATGAGTTTGCATACAACATTTTTGTACCGCATTCAATTTTGTTAAATCTTATTTTTAAAATAAAAAAAAAGAAATCACTTGATAGGAAAATACAGTGGTTGTTTCAGAACATGCGTTTTCCATCAGTAGTGCATTACAAAATCTATGGAGGTTGTGCTGAAAGAGATCTCTTTTTATTTAGCTGAACTGAAAGACAAATGGTATTACTTTTAAGCAATAGTCTTGCTTCTGTACACTCTGGGGATTTGTGTATGATTCAAAACTGAATATTGAATTTTTTGTGTTACTGCATTATATCAACCGCATTACTTCCTGCAGGAAATTTTGTTCTGTTCCTTCTAGATAATTTAGAAAGTACCATGAAGCAATTTAGCATATATTAATATTTTCCCTCATCACGTACTCAAAGATGTTTAGTCTTCACTAATTTACTTGTGGGGCTATCAAAACTATTAAGGTATTTCACCAACAGCTTAAATGTATCCGTGCTATCCTAACTAGAAGAAACTCTTAGAAAGTGGCTATCTGTATGGCTGTCATACTCATAATATAGCAGCCATCAGACATCAGCCATCAGACAGAAAGCCATCAGACATACCTCTGAAAGAACTTGGAAATATTTGAGTTCCCAACCCTCTCTGCTGATAGTCCTCAGATCAGGACTGACCTAAGATATTTTGCTGCCTGGGGAAAAAGAAGAAGATGATGCCACTTCCATCACAAGACATATACAAAAGCTGAGTGGGTTGGCAGCTGAACACTGGTGCCAGGCCACTCCCCTCAACCACATCTGAGGGCAGCATGTTAGCTTCAAGGGTGTAGGGCAGATTGCCTATTTGTAGGTCCAGCCATGCCTCAGATTGGAGAAGGAGTGAGAGTCAGGAATTTTCTGTGTATAAGATAGATTCATATAGATTTTGTGTGACATAGAATATGATCCCGTATTATTCTTTGTACAGATTCTGTGTGAGTATGCCTATTAAGAATAAGTTTGTGTGCCACTGTAGTTCCAAAAGCCAGTTGCTGGTGGCACAAAGACAAGAGCATATGGAGAGAACTTCAACTGATGAGCATGTTCCTATTGGCCTGTTTCCATGCTTGCAGAACGCAGTTTATATTAACAGACTTTAATTGAAAATGTTGATAATTTTTTTTAAAAAAATGAAAGCTTATTGTATTGTATTGGTGTGAGAGTAAGCTGGCACCAACACCAGCATCAGTACCAGCCAGCCATTTTCAAAGGAATGAAGGGAGGGAATGCTGAAGAAGTAGACTAGCACTATGTACCAGTGAAGGCGCAGCTTCCAGCTTGCATGCAGCTGTGCACTGTGCAAGAGGGAACTTGAGGCTGTGATCCAAAGGGACCAAGGTGCAAAGGATGTCAGGGATTTCTGCTTTCACCTCAGAATTTCTTGCTCCCTATTGGTGATGGTAGGGATCACTTTACTCTTTGAGCACTCTGGCTTATTGACTGAATTGTTTCAGAAAGGTTCTGGATTTAGGATATTGTTCATTTCTTGAAATTTCTCAGAGAGAACTAGAGGAGTATGTATCAATTCCCCTCTTTTTTTTCCTTTTTTTTTTTTTTTTTTTGGTCCTGTTTTCAAACGTATGCCCTCTTCCAAAACATTAGGTTATTCTGGGAGTACTGCAGCTACATCAGCATGACCTGGTTTCCAGGTAATCAACACACAAAAAAAGAAAAACAGAAAAAAGGGGGAGAAGGGGGGGGCAAGCTTGTCAGATGTAACAATACACAATGAATAACTCCTGGATAATAAAAGCAAAAGATACTCTTTTGACAAAGTAGCACCTGTTTCTCTGTGAACAGCAAGTGTTGAAATAATGATGGGATGAGGCACAGGAATACAAGAGGTACAAAGATAATTTTTTTAAAAAAATCAAAGTGAAATGTAGCACAGGGAACCACCCCAACATTGATCTTAAGAGATCAATAGTTATGCCTGTTATTTATTTGGTGGCACACTTCTGTGTTCTTATGCCTGTTTCTAATCATTCTTGGCATTGCTATAGTGATGAGTAGATGGAAACATGGATGGTCACTCTCCAGTGAAGTTAAGATTCATTGTATGGTGAGTGTCTCTCTGTGTATATGAACAGTTACAAGATGGGTGCAAGGCTCCAAAAATGGATAGTAGGAAAAACGTATAAAGATCTGGGTGGGGAACTTCTATGAACCTATGCACCTATATAGGGTATCTAGAGCTTGTGAAGCTAGCTTGCATAATAAGGGCATGGTGTACCATGTGACATAGTTTCTCAATAACTACAAGTCTCAGAGGGTCAAATGCAAGTAGTCAGCCTATAACCTTTGTGTACCCCATCCTGAAGACATTATTTGCAGTCTCCCAGTGAATCACTGATTCGTTTAAGAATTAATATCACCCTTCACCACCAAAATTTGATGGCAATTTGATGCCAATGCACTACAGGTAAATGGGAAAAAGTATTAAATGCCCTTGTATTGATTTTCCTATTGACTATAGCGCATTTAGTTGTCAATGGGATAGTCAAAGTCATATTCCATTATCAATACCATCATCTATATCATATTAATTAACAGTAAATAAAAGCTTCATTAATGTACAAACATAAATACAATATAAAAATGTGGGATTTTATGAATGTAATAATTATATCAATATTTACTAGTATTTTAATCAAGTTTGAAGATTTTTTTCTTAATAATGAATGCAGAGATTTATTTCTAAATAATGAAATTTAAATTAAAATATTAAAATAAAATATAAATTTAAAAAACCCTGTCTTATCTGTTTAAATGTACAGTATTTGTTCTTTTAAAAAGAGACCACTAAGTTCCACTCTTCCCATTAGGCCATACCACTGAGTGTGTAGCCCTTGAAAACCTACCCAACCTGAAAAGTGGTTCCAATCCCTGTGGAAGTTGCCTCCTCTTGAATTAGATGATGTGCTTAGTACATTTTTAAAATATGTGTTTCCTCAAGTTGTTAAAAGAACCTTGTAAGTTTACAATAATTCTTAATCATAGGGTTGCCATAGGTAACAGCTGATCTAATGGCAAATAACAGCAACAACAACACCATTGACAACAGCAATGGGATGGATGACTACCTCATGTCTGGGGGGGGGGCACACATATGCTGCTTCACATGTGGGAGGACCACCCTCTCATTATATCCCATGCCCACATTTCTTTATTTTATAAAAATGCAGAAAAAGTCCAGCTGCACCCCCTAGCAAAGCAATTTCATATATTTTGAGGGTTCCCTGTTCTGTTTTATACCCAGAAAGTCCTCCCCACCCCCTGTGAGAAGTAATGGGGTGGGGAGGAGGCCAACACTACAAAAATGTTAATGGCTTTGGCCTTTTTCTCAACAGAGTGCCTTGTTATCAAGGAGAAGAATTTTGCAAATATTCTTTACATCCCTAAAGCAGAGGTGTACATGCAATGCTGCCATATCTGCTATAAATACAAATTGGGGAGTCTGAAAAAGGAGTTTAAAGGGATTTAAAAGCAGTCAAATGACACCAAAGGCTCTTCAGTTTTGACTTGCTTGTTCATTATACAAAACAGCCAAGAATCCATGAAGGGATGTTAAAAGTTTTTACCCAACAGAGCAATTATTCTTTTCGCTCTAGCAATGAAGTGATATATTCATTCATGACTTCCCCTTGCATGTGTTAATATTGTAATCAGCATTATTAATTCCACAATGACTTGTAGTAGTCATTCATTCATTCATTTCATTTCTATGCTGCCCTTCTGCCAGTGTGAAACCTAAGGCAGCTGTTAGTAGTTGAAGTGTTAACCTTGAAGTATGGAAAGAAGGAAAACAGATGTGCAGCAGTGCAGAAGAAGTACAACAGTGGAAAGAAGGGAAATAGGTATGCACAGAGGGCCAAATGAAACAGCGACAGTGGAAAAACACAAATATCTTGACAAGTGTGGGAAAGACAAAAATTGCAAAGAGCCCCCTGGAAACATAAAGATAGTATGGAACCATAGAACAGAGAGAGAGATAAGTGGGAGTATTTTTCATGTGAAGAGCCAGGTAAAATGCTTTAACTATATAAATAAGGGTCAGAGGGGATCAGGTCAGTGTCAGTTAGGACTACAAGATAAAGGCTGCAGTCCTGTATATGCTTTTAGGGAATAAATCCCACAGAATTCAATGAGGCTTATTTCTAAGTAGTTATGTGTAGGATTGTGCATTAAAATAAGAAAATCTTTACTAGCTCTCTCTTTTGCACTGCAACTATGTCACTTAACTCTCTTCTTTGCATGCATACCAAAACCTACTTGGATGAAACACTCAGGGTTTGTTCTTGTTAAGCCCATTATTCCTGCTCCATAACAAACTTGGGCATGATGGAAGCATTTTCTTACTGCAACATGATAACGATTAGATTTTTGTGACAGAGCATAGTGTGCAGGTCAGCATAGCAAGGGAAAGAATTTGATCACTAGCTGTACTCAGTGAAAAAAGATCCACTGGAAGACTCTTCAAACCTATATGAGATATGTTTGATGTCATATGTGCAAAAAAAAGGGGGGGGGCATAACAAAACCAGCATAATTTGTAAAATAACGAATAGGTAAATCATATAGCAATCTGCACAGAGAGTTTGTATTTAACCATAGTTCATTTGGGATAACTTTGAAGAGAGTTGTTTACCTTGGAAAGATAAGCAAAACAACAATCTGCATTTGTTTCATCATAGTTTTATATCAATCCATCTTTTACTATCAAAACAAGACAAAATGACTTTTTTGTTAATATGCAAGGATGTAAAAAATAAGGAATAATGTGGAGAGGGAAATACAGTATACACAATCACTGATATTTATCAATCATTACATCAATAAAAATTGTAGAAAGTAAAACTTAAATTGTAAGTTGAAAGTATGGGAGGACTGCCTTATCTTCCAAATATTGGCTGAATGCAAATACCTCCGCCATTCAGAGTAGGAAAACAGAACTGGGTAGCAAAGAAAAAAAAAGTTCCATTATTTTTCATGTAGTTACAGTTATTTGATTAAAATTGTCACATTGTCAATGCAAATAAAGAATCATGGAAAATAATCTTTCCAGCTCCATAGGTTTTATGTGTATGCAGGTTTGTGTTAGTGCAGTGGGCCTTTGGTATCCACTGCGGTTTGGTTTCAGCCCCCCCCCCCCAATGGATATGAAAATCTATGGATGTTCAAGTTCCCTTATATAGAATAGTGTGGTAAAATTGTGTCCCTTATATAAAATGGCAAACAGCAAGGTTTGCTTTTTGAATCCCCCCACCCCCAAATATACTTTCTAGCAATGGTTGGTTGAATCTGTGGAGGGCTGACTGTAGAATCAATATGGCTGGGGTTGCGAACCATCTGGTCTGCAAACTAGTCTCTCTGCCCCTCCCATGTTAGGCCTCCCTACAATGCTTGGTGTACATCAGCTGAGCAGCAGAGGGGGAGATCATGGAGTAGTGGTTAGATTTCTGTTCCTCTCCTCACAAAGTCCCCCTGAAGCCCACTTAGCTGATCTGCAAGTGCCAGCTGAGAAATTGGGGAAGTGGGCTGGCAAAGGGCTATGGGTAAGGTGATGAGGAAGGAAAATGTTGCTCTTTCTTTTCATCATCAGCTCCACGAGATTCTTTGTTCTGCACTGAGAAATGGAGTCGCCTTCTCAGTGCGCTGCACATTGAGGAACTGAACATGGTGAACTTGCTTTCTCTCTGCATTTCTTCTCTCTGTGCTGAGCATACAGCAAAGAATCCAGTCAAGATGGTAATGCAAGCGGAAGATGAGCTTGTGTTGCTAGCTTGGTTTACCCCCTGTGCGCATTCCTAAAATGCAGAGGGGGGACAGAAGGTGGGGAAAGGGGGGTTATAGGGGAGCAAATGAAGAGAGAAAGAAATAAAAAGAAATGTGAGAAATAAAAAGGGGGGCAAGAGAGAGAGAGAGATGAGGAAACAGAGTAGGAGAAAAGGACAGGGGAAGACAGAAGACAAAGAAAGAATGTTGCTTTGCCCCCTCCATTGTCCATTGCACTTTGCCCCAAACATTAAACGTTTGCAGCTAGGGTTGTCAGATTGAAAATGAAAGGGCTTCTGTCTCTTTAATGGTTGTGTAGAAGAAGGAATTTCTTCTGTGAGAAATTCTGAGTTCTGTGCAGAACAATAGCTGACTATTACAAACACTATCTTTCAGCAGAAAGATAGCTTGAAATCAACCTGGATGCATCCCCAATCCAAACATTGGCACCTCACTGACTATGTTCTAGTCCGCCAGAGAAACATTTGCGATGTCCATCATACCCGAGTGATGCCCAGTGCAGAATGCCAAACAGATCATTGCCTCATCAGATGTAAACTAAATCTCCATCTTAAGTTCAAACCTAAGAGGGGTGGCATCTTAAAGAAGAGACTCCAAGTCAACAATCTTCAACAAGTTACCACAAGAGACAAATTCCAGGCAAACCTGCAAACAAAACTTGAAGACTATCCTACAGATCCTTCTCCTACAGTGCATTTGGCAGCATATAAAAAACAGTATCTTGGAGTCTGCGGAAGAATCCCTCGGGTTCTCCCACAAGAAAAATTAAGACTGGTTTGATGAAAACAACCAAGAGATCCAAGAGCTGTTGGCAAAGAAGAGAACTGCTCACCAGGCATACCTTGCCCAGCCAACTTGCCATGTAAGAAAAGCAGCTTTCTGCCTCACATGTAGTAAACTTCAACAAAAACTCCGAGACATACAGAACAAGTGGTGAATCAATATAGCAGAAAAGACATAACCCTGTGCAGATCTGAGTGATTCTAGAGGATTTTATGAAGCTCTTAAGGCAGTGTTTGGACCTACTTATCAGGTCCAAAGCTCCTTATACAGTACAGATGGTCAAACATTAATTAGTAATAAAGCCTCAACCCTGACTCGATCGGCTGAACACTTTCAAAGTCTCTTTAGTGCCAACCGAGTAGTCCAAGGCTCAGCTATCCAACATATGATACAAAAATTGGTGAAAAATGAATTGGACATAGCTCCCACTTTGGAAGAGACCCTTAAGGCCATACAGCAGATGAAAAACAGCAAGGCAGCTGGGATTGATGGAATCCCACCTGTTTGGAAGCACGGAGGTCATGTACTCCATGATAAATTCCACGAACTCCTTGTGAATTGCTGGGAAAAGGGGGAACTGCCATCAGATCTCTGAGATGCAGTCATCATCACCCTGTACAAGAAAAAAGGAGCAAAATCCGATTGCTCAAACTATCGAGCCATAACACTGCTCTCTATTGCTGGAAAAATCCTTGCAATGATACTCCTGAACAGATTAGTTCCTGCCATTGCAGAAGAACTTCTTCCTGAAAGCCAATGTGGCTTCAGAGCCAATAGGAGTACTACAGATATGGTATTTGCCGTTAAGACACTGTGAGTAGAAAAGGTCTGTGGCAGATCCTGGAAAGACTACGATGTCCCCCCCAATTCCTTAAAATGATTATCATGCTACACGAGGGCCAGCATGGTCAAGTCAGATATGGCGATGCTCTTTCAGAGCCCTTTCTAATAACTAATGGAGTGAAGCAAGGTTATGTTCTTGCTCCAAATTTATTTATAATCTTCTTTAGCCTGATGCTCCAAAGGGCTACGGCAGAGCTTGAAGAAGAAGACGGCATCTATATACATTACCGTACTGATGGTAGCTTGTTTAACTTAAGCCATCTGAGGGCTCACACTAAGACTTTAAACTATCTAGTCTGTGAGCTCCTCTTCGCTCATGATGCTGCCCTCGTTGCCCACACAGAAGCAGCTCTGCAGCCACTAACATCCTGCTTCGCAACAGCTGCAGAGCTGTTTGGGCTGGAAGTCAACCTGAAGAAAACGGAAGTTCTTTACCAGCCTGCACCACAGGATGAACACCATCATCCCCACATTGCCATCGGCAACTCTGTGCTTAAGTCTGTTCAGCAGTTCACCTACCTGGGAAGCATCATCTCCTCAGATGCCAAGATTGACAAAGAGATCGATCACAGATTAGCAAAGGCATATAGCGCATTTGGAAGACTTTACAAAAGAGTCTGGAGTAATAAACACCTGAGGCGAAGCACAAAAATCAGTGTGCATAGAGCCATTGTACTGTCTATTCTCCTTTATGGATCTGAAACATGGGTCACCTATCGCCACCACCTACAGCTCCTTGAACGCTTTCATCAGCACTGTATACGCACAATCCTAAATATACACTGGACTGACTATGTGACAAATGTTGCTGTCCTTGAGCAAGCAGGGATCACCAGCATTGAGGTCATCATATTGAGAACACAGCTGCACTGGGCAGGGCACGTTTCTAGGATGGAGGACCATCGCCTCCCCAAAATAGTACTTTACGGTGAACTCGCCACAGGTCAGCGTAAGAGGGGCGTTCCAAAAAAGCGATACTAAGAACATCTCAGGCTCGGCCAAATCAATCACCAACAATGGTCCACCCTGGCCTCACATCAGGAGGCACGGAGATGCACTATCCACAGTGCTGCAGCCTTATTTGAGAACTCACGTCGAACAAGTCTTGAAGAGAAATGACAACCTGGAAACATCACCTAAGGAGACCTTCTGCTATGCTTTCTGCAACCAGACTTGTTTATCTTGGATTGGCCTTTTTAGTCATCAGCAAGCTTGCAGAAAGCGTGGGATGAGTCCTTCCTGAATCTTCGTTTGTGAAGAAAAGCCAGAGAGAAGAAGGAATTTCAGCAGGTTTTGTTTGTCACACAACCAGCTAAAAGCAATACCTCCTGAAATTCCCTCTTCTATATAGACGTTCAAGGAACAGTAGCCCTCTTCACTTTGGCAACTCTCCTGCATCCCCTGGAAGGTCATACCTCTAGTCCAAAAAGGATTCCCAACCTGATTTATGCTGATAGGCATAGTTCAGGAGATATATACCTTTATAATAATATATTTCCTGAAACTATATATAATGGAGGTAGAGTTGCTGTAGTCTATTAGGATTCCATCTCCCTTACCAGGTGCCCTGTCCCACAGTCTTCTGGGTTTGAGTGTGGTTTTTTTTTAAGGTGTTAGCCTGGACAGAATAGGGATTCTGCTGGTATAACACTCATCCCACTGTTCAACAGTTTCCCTTCTTGAACTGGCTGAGTTGGTCTCACCAGCGCTGGTGGAGTCCCCTCTGCTTGTTGTACTGGGGAACTTCAACATCCATGCACACACTGCACTGTCAGGAGTAGCTCAGGACATCATGTCTGCCGTGACAACCATGGCTCTATCCCAAATAATGCCTGGTGCCACCCATGCTTCAGGACACACTCTGGACCTGGTTTTCTATTCTGGACAGAATAACAGTGATCTGGGTGTGGAGGTGTTTTCTGTAGTTCTGTTGTCATGGACTGATCACTACTTGGGGCTTAGTCTCACAGGGACTTAGAGCATCTGCAGGAATGGGGAGGCCAATAAATATAGTTTGTCCCAGGAGTCTTACGGATCTGGATGGATTCCTCATGGCTCTTGGGGAGTTTCCTATTACCTTCGAAGGTGATTCTGTCAAAACCCTGGCTGATCTCTGGGAAATAGGGAAATGGCCAGATTGGTGGACACTATTGCTCCTAAGCATCCCCTCCCATGAAGTGGAGCAAAGCAACTCCCCTGGTTCATTAGGGAACTTGCAGTGATGAAATGAGTGGGACAAAGACTAGAGTTATAATGGCAGAAGACTTTGGTCTGGCATGCAAAATCTGATGTAATGC
The DNA here is from genome assembly GCA_030847615.1 of Gambelia wislizenii. Lineage (NCBI taxonomy): Eukaryota > Metazoa > Chordata > Lepidosauria > Squamata > Crotaphytidae > Gambelia > Gambelia wislizenii. The sequence goes on from JAUMIR010000012.1 coordinate 7,620,249, forward strand.
ACCCATGTGGTTGAGGGAGCTAATGCCCTGTAAATCTGTATAAAAGAAGGCTCAGTTCAGAGCCTTCCTTCTCTTGAAATACCTTGATGTCTGACAAAGCAGTTTGTCTGTCTGCTGCATATATCTGTACATATTGCAACTACCTTGAGCTTGAAGATAAAGCGCCTCCTGTTTGTTTGGATGACAAACACTCTGTGTGTGAGTATTCTTGGGAATGGATTGCTGCTATGTCTGCTGAGATATTTTTGGCTTCTGCTGGGAATTGAGTGTCCTATCATCCCCCAACAAATTCAACTGAACACAAGATAGAGCTCATTGGAAAGCCTAAGGTGTGGCGATAGTGGCTGTGAAGAAATTATACTTCTCTGCCACCATTGCATCAGCACAGTGTCATCCAGCGGAGCTGTCTCAAGTGGTCAGATGTCTTTTACAGCCCATAAAAACAAAGACCACTTGATAGTCCAGTTGGATGAATCTGCAAGATGCTTTGCAGACAAAGAGGCTGTGGTGAGGCCATTACTAAATAAAAAGGCCTCCCTGAAACCTACCATTCTGAGTAATTATCATCCATTCTTTAACATTATATTTTGGGACAAAGCTCTGGAGCATGCAGTGGCTTCCCAACTCCAGGGGCTTCTGGATGAAACAGATTATCTAGTTCCATTTCAATCTGGCTTCAGGTCTGGTTATGGGATGGTGGCTGCTTTGGTCACCTTGGTGGATGGCCTCTACAGGGAACTGGACAGGGGGAGTGTGTTCCCTGTTGATTTTGCTGGAACTTTCAGTGGCTTTCAGTACCATCAACCATGGTATCCTTCTGGGACAACTCTCTGGAATGGGACACTGGGATACTGTTACGCAGTGCTTCCAGTCTTTATTGGAGGGGTGAATTTGGAAGGTGGTGCTGGAAGATTCCTGTTTGGTGCCCTGGCCATTGGCCTGTGGGGTCCCTCAGGGTTCTATTTTCTATCCCATGTTGTTTAATGTCTACATGAAACTGCTGGGAGAGGTCATCAGGAGTTTTGGGGTGCAATGTCACCAATACACTGATGACACCCAACTCTTCCTCTCCTTCCCATCTGACTCAAAGGAAGCTGTTTCGGTACTGCACCAATGTCTGTTGTCAGTAATAGACTGGGTGGGGGCAAACAAATTGAAACTTAATTCAAACAAGACAGAAGTGCTCCTGGTCAATCAAAAGGCAGTTCGGGGGATAAGGACGCCTGTGTTGGGTGGGTTTCACTCCCCCTGAAATCCCGTAGCTTGGGTGTTCTCCTGGACTCAGCTCTGAGTCTGGATTCCCAAGTTTCAGCAGTGGCCAGGAGTGCATTTGGACAGCTAAACGTGCCAGCTGCACCCATTCCTTAAGATATCACATCTGGCTACAGTGACATATGCCTTGATTACATCCCGTTTGGACTACTCTGGGAGCTTCCTTGGGTCCCTCTCAGGTGGCATAAAAATGAAATTATTTCTTTAGATATTTATACCTCGCTCTTTAGCCACAAAGGCTCTCAGAGTGGCTTATAAATTGTTAAGCAATAGCACTTTACACATCTATACCACTTTATAGCATGCTAGTCACTAAGCGGTTTCCAATGTGTGTAGCTAATTGCCCCCACAAGCCAGGTACTCATTTTACTGACCTACAAAAGGATGGGAAGGTGAGTGAACCTTGGAGCCCTTGGGATAGAACTTGCAATGTTGTGGCTGCAGTACTGGCATTTAACCACTGTGCCACCAGGTCTCCCTAAATAAATAAATAAACAAGACTTGGAGGAAAGGGGGGGCTGGCATCCTGTTGGTTATTTACAACTAGAAATGACCCATTCAATGAATAGTTGAATGGTAAGTCAAAACAAATGTAAATTCCATTGATTCTATGGGTCTATTCTCATCAGTACTAACAGGATTTATGCCAGCTTTCTTAAGGTAGTTGCAATTCATGTTAACATCTCTGTAAAGCACTATAGATATTTTCCCCAAGTCTCTGGTATTCAAATTGACATAGTTCCACAGATTGTTGTAGCTGACAAAGTATCACATTTCCAAAGACAGAGTTAACATTTTGCATTTGAAGACTGGCATTCCATATCTTTCAAAATGTGTTACTCTTAGCTTTCCATGTCTGGGGAACGCTAGCACTCTGTAATATGATCAGATCTGGCTTCTTCGTGTTTCATGTAAAATATGCAAACTAATTCTCCATCCGTCTCAGTCTGAATGTTTTGTGAATTCATGCTTCAGTAATCAGATCCATTTTAGACATACTGTCCAAATATCATTACCTGCAAACAACACGTGCACCCATTCCTTGAACCTGTTGTAGCTGAAAGATTTATGATTAGCGATTTTAGCTGTAGCATTGGTATATGGGTTGGAAGGATATTTATCTGAGTTCCTTATAGATTTTTTCTCCCGAAGAGTAGTTAATAGCAAAAGGGCTCTGCTTCCTTGTTGCATCGTGTAATTTGCAGCAAGGAAATGCATTAAAACATTTTAGATCCTTACTCAGATAAACAGAATTTGAAAAGCTGCTAGAAGGTTTGTGGGTTTTTTTAGTCAAGATTTCACACTTCATAATAGGGAAGGTGCTGTTAAAAGAATGTCTACTTAGAAACTTTAATTCACTTATAGAATTTTTTAGCGCCAAATGTAGGTACTGTATTCCTGTGAGGCATCTCTCTGTGACCTGCAGTCTGCTCATTCTTGCATTCCCCTTACATCTCTCACATGCGGAGAGGAACAGGTTAACCTTCACCCATGCCAGTGTTATCACTGTTGCTCAGGATGGAGGGCAGTCTCTGTCACCAGCTCTCCTCTTGCTGCCCAGCCCTAACTTCTAATAATGTCGTAAAACCATTAGCTAATCCCTTGTTAGCCTCCCTTTCCTTCTGCAGTGTACTGTATAATGCTGGAAGCAACCAAATGTCATGGAAGGCTCCTCACTTTTTATGAGATACCATGAGGCAAGGACACACCCATGTTGTCTAGAGTAACAAGGTTCTGGCCTCACTTGTTTATCCTTAAAAGGAACCCCCTCCCTTGAGTTGCTCTTGCATACAGAACTGAGAGTCTAAGGACTTTTTCGGATGAGGGTTTATAACGCTAGCAGCCTTGTCCCCGTTGCGAGGCTGCTGCACTGTAGGGAGTCCCTTTCAGATGACGCTCTGCCCTGCTGATCCTCTGCCGGTACTGTTGCATAACCGCGGGGATGCAGCAACGTTATATTTGGCAGTTTTCTAATCACGAAAGTTGATCGTGATTAGAAAAGTGCCAAATATAATGCTGCTGTGTCCCCGCGGTTACGCAACAGTACCGGCAGAGGATCAGCAGGGCAGAGCGTCATCCAAAAGGGATGCCCTGCAGCGCAGCAGCCTCGCAACGGGGACAAGGCTGCTGGCGTTATAAACCCTCATCCGAAAAAGTCCTAAGACCCAGTGCAGTAAATTTGCCTAGTGGCAGCCATTTCAAAATCTAATTTGCCCACTTTGGACTTTTTCAGATGGGCTATTTATTCCATGGGAGGCACAGAATAGGGTCGAGAAAAAGTCTCCCTTTCAGATGATGTTGACCCCTTTCCACGCCTCTCCCATCCTCATTCCAGTTTCTCCTTTGATATTCTAATCACGGGGAAACATTGTTAGTAGACCACCCATTCTATTTCTGTCACGGGATCAAGGTGGTCTGAAAGGTGCCCCGTTCCTCTCCTGCGATGACAGCTGCAGTGGGGAGGTCCATTCTGAACACTTCTGGGCACGGATTGGGACATCCAGGTAAGTGGCACCCGTTCCCCCCCCCATCTTGGGTTACTTGTGGATTATTGTTTTTTGTGCTTGGTGTACTTTTTAAATGTATTTTTGAAGTTTTATTTTTGAATTTCCCTCACATTGTTCTTTCATGAGAATGTGCGGGATTTACTTTCTGGGTTGTAAATGCAGCCTTACAATGGCTGCATTTACTCCCGGAGAGTGAGGGGAGGGGGAGGATGTTCCTGCCGCGGAATCAAGGTAAGTTTGTGAATGTTTTTACCTTACTCCACAGCAGGAATGTGAATGGAGGTGGTGGGGCAGGAATGGGGCATTTGGACCCATCTGAAGAAGTCCTACGTCAGAAAATGCCTTTCAAAGTTATGAAAAATCCTGTTAATATGAATTCTGTAGTTAGAAATTAGACAGTGGGTTTCATTAGTGGTTCAAATTTATGTGCTGTTTTGTCATGTTTCTAAATCTTTCCTTTTTGACTGGGAATATTTTGTCTCAAATATCGCCCTTCTTAATTGGCTTCATTTGCTTTTCTGCCATGTCTACCCCTTGTCCTTTCATGTATTCCTCAACTTATATTCCTACAACTGTCATTGCCTGTCAGTAAGTAAATAAATTGATCTATGTAGTGATCGGTGAAGAACATCTTTATTGGATTTATAATCTCTTCTGTACCTAATACTTAAGGCATCTTCCTAAAATATTGAAAATATTTAATTTTTAAATTCCTTTAAAAATAGAATTTTGGCATAGCCTTGTGGTAATATTTCAAATAATTTTCAGCAGCCTTGTAAATGTTGACCTACTCTTGCTATTGTTGTTTGCAACTTTCAACCTGTCTTGTCTCTTTGAAGCTGATACCATATTTACACAGAGTATAAATCTCTGTGCATACAGTATTATTATTCATAAGGAGGAGAACTGCTCTCTGGATAATAGATGAAACTGAGTGGCTGTGAGGATATGGTTTGCCATAGTGACACTCTTGTTTTTGCAGGTTGTTAGCACAGAGATTACTGGGAGCATGTAGATTAAAAACCAAGAAAAATAAAAACAAATTCATACTAGAACAAAAGATCATATCCCTCTAACTATGTTGGGCAAGTGTTTAACATTTTCTCCCTTGAGAATTAAATCATCATCATTATATTGTCTGGAGGGGCATGGTAGGTACCATTAAGAATCTCCTGTTAAAGCAAACTAGTTTTCAGGGTAAACATATGGAGAAAAGTGACTTTGTGAAGGATTTATCATTTATGTTTATGTTTGACTTCACACATTGGGCATATATAGAATGTGTACAGAATCAGGTAGGAGTGTACTGGCAGAAACAGTCAATGGCAATCCAAGAAACTAGCAAAATTTTAGTGGCAGTAGCCAAGAACAAATTAGTAGGGGGCAGTGAAGAAAAATCATATTTGGGACCACAAGGAAGGAAATAAACAGTATAACCCCAAGTTTGTTTTCAAGAGGACTGGATTAGATATGGAAATAATTTTTTTTTTTGAACATGACAGTCTCATCTAAAGCACTGTTTTTATGTTTTCTGAGATATATGAGAAGATGTGAACCTTGCCTTGAGCGTTCAAAGATTTGAAAGGTTTGTGTATAATTTCAGTGCAGGAAGCAAACACAAAAGATGAAATCCTGTTAGTGCTTTATGCTGGTATAAGGTTTCAGTGTAATGCACTTTACTCCAGTGCAATGCAATTTTCCTGGGATGCAGCGAAGTGGTGGGAGAAAGCTATCACTCTTGAGATGGAAAGTACTTTGGGCATTGGCAGCACAATTTTCTTCTGTTAGAATGGCTTTATCTGCCTTTCCCCTCATCACTGCATGTTCTTCTTTGTGGTCTCTGTGACTCACACAACTGGGTTATTCCTGTGCCTGCACAGTGCACTTTGGAACCTTCTGGAAAAGTTATATAATGCTTTTTGGTGATAGCTCCGCCCATCCCAGTGGTCCCCCTCAGGCGTTCACACTCATTTACCTCAGTACCATTTCATCTGCCGTGCCAACAGCACCTAGGAACTTTCTCTGTGTACTTGGTAGCTTTTTCTCTCAGTTTTCAACTATGGTTTGGCTATTTTGGACTTGGCTTATTGTCTTATGGCTGATTTTCTCCTTCTGCTTAAGTTGGACTGTTTTGTTTTTGTTTTTATTTTCTTCTGCTTGCTCCCTTGGCTTGTTTCTCCCTCTGATTTCCCAGCTACAATGCTGGTCTGTTTTGACGATTCTACTCTGGTTTGACAATCTGTTATGGCTCCTCCGGCTTCTTTTAAACAGTGTGCAGAATGTGGGGCCAAAATACCAGGTTCTGATGGGCATTCCCATTCTCTTCTTTGCCTGGGTGAATCACACATTGTGTCCTCTTGTCTTCACTGCAAAGCATTCATCCCCTAGGCCTGCAAGAACTGGCAATCGCGCCTGAAGGCCCTCCTTTAAGAGCAGGTCTTGTAGCCCTCAGTGCCTCCTTCTGCAACAGTCTCTGTGCCCCCAAAAGATCTGGGTGAGTCAACACATAATTGTTCTCCAACCCGCAAATGGGCCCATACAAGCTCTTTGAGCTTGGACAAACGATGCCTATTAGATTCTAATCACAAACCCGAATCCTCGAACCCAGGAGGTTCTTCTGCTTTTCCTTGCCACAGGCCACTGCCTTGAAGCCAGGTGGAGAGAAGAAAAAAAAAGAAGCATGCCAAACATTCCTCCTAGCACAAATCCTCCCGCCACTCTACTGTTTCTTCTGTGGCCTCTGTGGTCCATGTCCTGACCCCTCTTCAGGATCCTTCTCCTACGGGGTCCATCCAGATCATTAATGTGGATAAAGCTTTGATATCTGAGAGTGAAATAGTTAAGTCTCCATCTGTTTGAAACCCCCCTCTAGTTCAACATTCTCCAGCCCTAGCAGTTTCGCAGGAACAGCTCCTCAGTTTCCATGATGTTGAGATTGCAGGCTCATGATCTCTCAGTTTAGACTAATTCTCAAGCTTGTTGTGAGAATAAAATGGGTGAAAGAAAGAAATCCATAATGTCTGGAGTTCATTGGAGGAACTGTGGAGTCTAAACATAAATGATGAATAAGTATGTGAATAAATAAATACATATTTCTTCCACAAAACAACTTAAGGAAGATTTGATTGCAGCAATAATTGCTTATACTGTACAGCCTAGTCTGCATAAATCGGGATCAAAATACTCTAAATACAATTAAGACATAATTTCTGCATGTGTGCCAATTAGTAATTTTAAATTAATGATTTATAATTATTATAATGATTAATAAAATTACTTTCACAATAAAGTGTTTTAATAAATGCAGATGGCTATAGTGTTAAGAGCAGTGCACTGGGTTTACTGGCTTGGAGAGAAAGCTCCCCAAGCACTAAACCTCTGCAAGGCTTTACAGGCTAAAGGTTTTAAAAATGGACAAATAACCAGAGTGACTCCAAGTAAAACTGAGGTAGAAGGGGCTTGACTTTCCAAGATGGGCAGAGGTCCAGGCTTTTCACTGCCCTACCCTTTCAATATAGCTCTTTACAATGTGAAAACTCTGGCAAGATGCAGGTCCCTCTCGTTGAAGCTTAAAATGTACAGTATACTGAACTGGAAGAAGTAAAATCATGGGTAGTCTTTTTCACTTTCACTTTGGTAGTGTAGTAACATCATGTAAATTCAACTGGCAATTTAAAATTAACGTAAAAATTTCCTGCGTGGCAGGGGGTTGGACTAGAATTCTATGATTCTATGATTCTATAATTGTAATATGTGTAAATAGAATTAAATCGAATGGGAATGTTTATATTTATGTTTAATGCAACATGTTAACCCTTCCCCATCACCTTTCCCATTTCTGGGATTTAGAATAACTCAACAGAATCAAAACTGAGAGATTTTCACATCCATAAACTGAAGTGGATCTGATTCCAAATCCAGGCTGGAATTTAGATGGATGATATGACAGGATGAAGGAAGCAACAGATTAATTCAGGTGCCCAGATCCTGTGAGAAACACAGAGGCCATGGCTTTTCTAAACTCGTGCTTAATTTCTGATCTGTGCATGAAAAGGCTGTTACATTGTAGATATTCTGTAGAAATAACTCTGTTCATTTGAAAAGTCAGTCTGTGATGGAATGCTTTCATTTATTGTAATGTTTCAATATCTGTGAATCTCATACTTTTCCCATAACTCTTATCATCCTATATCAGGATTTAAATCTGATTCATGTATCTCTGACATGATTGTAAATTTTAAATGGCTAATAATTCCATCAATATTTTCAAACTATTGCTAATTATTATTATTATTTTTTTGATAGGTTTGTGGTGGGAGTTTAGTGTTAGGTACTTTCTGTCTATAAAACAGTGTTTTATAGGTGTTTTATAAGTGTCTTTTCATACTATGAAACTGAGGTATGTTTTTTATGCTGTATATGAGCCAGTTTCCACAATTTGCATAATAAGGGTGTTTGGTTTTGGTCCCTCCCCCCATATTGAGGACTGCCAAGTCTCTGTTTTTTCTCATTGTGTAGAATAAGAGCATTAAGTTTTGCTTTTTTGTTGTTTGAAATATAGTTAAATATAATCCTTTGCCATTTAATAAGCTAACCATATGTTATTTTCACTACAATGCTCTTAATTTAAAAACAGCAATTTTACTAATTGAAGCATTTGAACTGCTGAAATATGACCAAGTTTTGAGAATTGTAAAATTTATATTGCAGATTCTTTGGAAAGCAGTTCATAATTATGTTTTTAATGTTACTTTTTAAAAGCTCTTTATACCTACATATCAGTTTATTTTCCCAATTACAGTTCACTTTTTCATTTGGTATTTTGAGTTTTCTTGACATGTCCCAAGATTCAGTTCTTAATGAATTTCCCAAATAGAATAACGCTATTATTATTCTTTAGTAAAGTTATAAGACTGGCAAGTATATAGAGTAGCACCCCCGTATCCACTGATTCTCCAACCATGGATTCAATTATCCATGGTTGCCGATGGCAGGGGAGGGGGGGAAGAGGGATCTCATCTCTCCTGTCCCTTCCCCTTGGTGGACTCCTGTCATGTGACAGCAGTTGTGGGGTGAAGGTGGAAGGGGAGGAGGTGAGATCACCTTCCCCCCCATGATTGCCACCACAGCAACAGGACCCCTCCTGGGGAAGGGACAGAGCAATCACACTTCACCTCCCCTCCTTGCCCCCACAATTGCCACCACAGTGGGGCCATGGTGGGGAGGAAGGGGATGGAAGAGCAAACTGTTCCTCCTTCCCCCTTCACCCCGTGATCACTGCCGCAGTGGGGCCTTCTTCCCCTCCATGGCCCCACTGCGGTGGGATTCCTCCTCCCCCTCCCTTCCCCCTGCCATCAGCAACTGCAGATAATTGAATCAGTGGTTGGAAAATCAGTGGATGTGGGGGTGCTACTATACATATGTATGCTCTTCCAGGAAGCCATATTTATGGAATGGCAAATCTTTATGGAATGTTTAAGGAATGGCAATAATTTTTCAGCCAGATTGCTAGCTTGGTCTAGTTACACAGACCATGCAATTACCTTGCTCCACTGGTTACCTTTCGTTTCTGGACACAAGTGTCATGCCCCCTCTCCCAGACCCCTGTCTGGATTATGACACAGACAATGAGGCAGCCAAAGAGGGTAGCAGGCTTAGCTCTCAGGACCAAGAGGCAAATCGTGACAGGGAAATGGAAGGGCAGAGGGATGTGCCCATGCAGGAGATAAACAGGGATACCCCCCTAGCAGCCACCAAACACGGTTACAAAGCAGACAAACAGGGATACTCCCCAGTAGCCACTAAACACAGATACAATCCAGAACATACTTACAGCAAAATCAGTGCAGACAGGAACAGGAGAGTGTGTGACACACCAAGAGGCTTTATAGAATCATAGAATTATAGAGTTGGAAGAGATCAAAAATAAATAATAACAATAATATATGGATCCAACCAAACTACCATTAGACATAATAATGACATTTTCATGAATCAATGAAACTTATGATTCGAGGGTCATTACAAATAAAAGAATACAAATAATACAGTTGTCCCTTCACATTCGCTGGGGTTTAGTTCCAGGGCCCCCCCATGAATACCCAAATCTGTGAATACTCAAGTCCCATTATATGCAATGGTGTAGCAAAATGGTCTCCTTCATATAAGATGGCAAAATCAAGGTTTGCTTTTTGGATTATTATTTTTTTAAGAATATTTCCAAGCCATGAATACTTAAATCTGTGAATTCCCAATCCATGAATGTGGAGGGACAACTGTACATAGAAGACGTACCCATTGGGTACCTTTGCTACAGTAAGACCTATTAGATCACTCCAGAACAATGTGATTATTTATCTGGATACAATTTTGTGCCCTTTGACTGTACTGTAAACATACTTGGGTGCCATAGCATTGTTTTTTTTAAAAAATCAATTAAATATACCTCCATAACAAGATTTGTTATATCCCTAAACATAGTGTTTCAAGTTAATACATAACAATATTGCTTTCACATCTTGCCTGGGATGTTCAGCTTTCTAGAAGCATCTTCCTGGCCAGTGTTAAAAAGAGAATACTGTATTAAATAGACCACTATTCTGATCTAGCATGGCAGTTTTTATGTTAACAATAGAACAAGAAATAGTTGGGGGTTTTTCTTTTTACAAAAAAGTTGAAAATGTAGAAATTTATTCACAATTTAATGGAAAGAAACACAGTTTGAATCTCATTTTGGGCCACAATCAGAATTTAAACAAAATGAATGAATTCAAAATTATTTAATACAAATTGTATAAGTTTAAGGAGTCCTTTGAGGCTCATTACTTGAGTGTGTTTCAGTGATTCTGTTTGATAGCCAAAATATTGCCCATGAAAGAACAGTCAGTTGGAATATTTTCTGACAGTATTATAAAATAGCTAAATGGTCTTAGACTAAGGAATGTGTTAGTTTTGTAGGTTTAACATCCTTGACACTTAATAGGATTTGGATTTTCACTTTACCAACTGCTTTTATTATGTGACACTTTAATTGAATGCCTGGGAGTAAAAATTAAATTAACAAAGACGGTGCTAAATTATTGACGTTCCCTTTTCTTCTTTTCCGACAAAGCCGTTTGTGGGGTTTCCTTTCTTGCTGTACATTTTCTTTCTGTGTTGATTGATATGAAAATAAACATACAATCTGTCTGAGTGTGTACTATGGAGAAATTCTACATAAGTTGTCAAAAATTCAGAATACAGTACTTGCAGAGCTGAAGTTTGCCAAGTTGTCTGCCTAATGTGGTGGAAGTCAATTACATTAGAACTGCAGTGATTTTAAAATAGGCTGCAATAAATCACTGTTCCTGAGTGGGAGAAGGCTACAAGCAAATCTGTTGTTTGTCATATGATAACTCTGAATTACAAATTATGTCGACCATGGAATAATGGGGAAAGGAGCAAGAATTATAAGTCTTGTTTCTTGAAATTATAGAAATTGATACATAGGGCATATTGGTCCATCTTGGGAGAGATGATAGATAGCTTATGAAAAAGCACATGCTGTGTTGCATGTAGACGTTCCAAAGTTCAATCAATCTCTGGTGTCTCCAGTAAGAAAAAAACAAGAAGCAATGTGAAAGAGCTCCATCTGAGACCTTGAAATCAAAGTAGAAAATATTGTCCATCAGAGTGCTTGCTACACGGTTATGGGCTTGGTTTGAGACATTTTACTGAATCCCCACCAGCCCCCCAACCCCTCTTTTCATGTATAGAAGCTGACAGGACTGGTAATTGACTCTTGTTTCAGTCAATTACCACACTTGATATCAGTCAACTGTTTCAGGGGCACCTGGCAGGCTGCATGCCACTCACAGCTTTTTCATCCAACAAGTTGATACCAGAGTTATTTCTCCATATTGTACCTGCTTGTTCAAAGAAATGCTCCAGTACGGCAGCACTAGCATGTGTCATGTGAGCAGAGTGATGCATGAACAGAATACCTGCTGGAGTATATGGTCTGAGTTGTCTGCCCTTCTGGAGGCCTGTTTGCTAGTTGGCTTTTCCCGAATGCACTGTGTGATGCAACCACTGAGATGGTGAGGCCAGCAACAAAGAAGCATTGTGATTCAAGATTGCTAACTTAGAAATATAGGAATGGAGGGTGGCTTAGATACTAAGCCCTTGAGAGCAATGCTGGGAGAAGCTGTCTTCATCATCTTCTGCAGTGTATACCCTAGGTGGCTGTCATATACTGCCTTATAGTATGGCAATAGTGAACAGACTTCAGACTTCAAGTATGTACTGTGTTTTCTTTTAATTGGAATCATAGACTGAAATCCTATTGGTTAGTTCCAGCTAGAGAACACCCATTGAATCAGTTGTTGAATGGTGAGCCAACACATAGATAACTCTCATTGATTTAATGGGCCTATTGCATTGAGACTAACAGTAAGATTTAGCCCATAGCTCGAAGTGGAGCAAGGTGGCTCTGGATAGCTACCCAAGGAGGAATGGCAAACATAAAACACAGGAACTGTGTGCTGTGAGACCCCATGTCTAGGAATCTAGTCTAGGAATTTGTTTTCTGTCCCAGTACATCATTCAAATATTTTCACATGTTATATGTGAATATGTTTCTTCTCTTCACCCTCCCACCAGTTTACATTCTTTCAGTTAATTTACTAAGATGAAGTTGGATTTGGGGGTTTTTAATGTTAAAGTACCGTAATGGGAAGCTCAAAGCCTTTGCCAACCCACTGCAAATTACCTAAAGATCTACCACTGTATCCAAATATACCTTCCATAAACTCTGTAATAGCCCTTCATTGTGGCTAAAAACCTGTTGAGTCTTATCTGATTTATCTATTTTTCCTTGAGCAAAAGTGTTCTGCTGTAGAACATGACAATTGTGTAAAGATACTGGCTTGTAAACACAACTTGCAAGTGCTTTTTCTTTGGAGTTCCTCATATAAAACATACCTTGACTAGCAGATCAGTGTGATTTTCCTCCAATGAATAATACAAGGCAGTGTGAAATGAGTAAGCTTTGAAAAGTGATGGCTGTGCCTTCAAAAATGTCAGCAAAAGAGAGGAGAAAGATCTCACCGTTTTGCAGTATAATTGAGTAATTTAGAATTCAATTTATTGAATATTCAACTTATTTCCTGTACTTCTAAAACTTTTGCAGTATGAATGAGTAATTTAGTATTCAACCTATTGAGTATTCCACTTATTTTCTGCATGTTATGCATGGAAATTATAATGGCATTTAAAATGTCACTGAATTTTGGTGACATAACTTAACGCAGGGCACAAAGTATGGTGTATGGCTGAATATATTGGCTTGGGTTCAAATTTCAAGCCATCTTGGATCTCCTGAGTGCCCTTAAATGTATTCATTCTCAGCTTCAGTTTAGCAACTCTAGAATGAACTTTACAGTCATTTTTTCTTATTATTGTATGTGTAAGATTAAATTGTAAAATAGTTTGCTTATCCAGTTGTTATATAAATTACTAATAACAAAGGTTATGGAGGAACCTTGAAAACAGTTATATTGTAGCATAAACATATGCAGGACATTTTCAGACACAAAAAAGTCTTCCTGAGGGCTCGGGAGAGGTACACGCCTGTTTCGCAGCAGGGGGGCATTTTCTGACGATGCCATCCCTCTCGTGTTACCCTCCATGTTCCTTCCATGTCGCATGGAAGGAAAAGGTACCACTTTTTACTCACAGAAGTTCTTCGTGAATAAAAAGTGGCACCTTTTTATTCACAGAAGGAACATGGAGGGTATCGTGAGAGGGATGGCGGTGTCCGAAAAGGACCCCCTGCTACAGGATAGCCGTGTACCTCTCCTGGAGTCTTCTTGCGTGGTTCGATGTGTGTGAAAATGTCCGTGGACTACAGGCCCACTTCTAAACACACAGAAAGTGTTATTCTGAGTTAAAGGTATATGTACATACTGTACATTGGAGATACTGTAAAACATGAAGTCAGAAGGAAACAAGCTGCAGAAAGTACAAAACAATGTACTTATTAATAGTGACCATTCACAAAATAATTATTGGTATGTGAATTATCACATCTAGTAGTTTTCAGAGAAAATAAAGTTGGTCTTTCATATCCATGGATTCAACCATCCATGGCTTGAAAATATTTTCTAAAAAAATTCGAAAAAGCGAACCTTGCTGTTCACCATTTTATATAAGGGACACCATTTTACATTTTATCTGCTATTCATTGGCAGCCTCCCATCCAAGCACTAACCAGAGCTGACCCTGCTTAGCTTCCAAGTTCAGATAGGCTCTGGTGCCTTTAGGGTATTTAGGTCAACAACTGTGTATATTTACCTTTAATTGAGGAAAATGCTTCATTCATCTGATAAAAGGGATTGTAGTCCACAAAAGTCTATACTATTTTAGATATGTTAAATCATCAAGAGAGCATTGTTGAATTTGGCACCCTGCACATGTGCTTGACTAAAATTCCTATCACCCTATCTGATCATGCTACCTGGAGATGATTGTATCCCTACATAATGGGAAGGTTATATTCTAGAAGGGTGATTTCCAGGTGTATAAAAAAAGATGATTGTTTTATTCCTTCTTAAAGGCTCTGGGCTCAACACAGCATGGATAATCTGCTATTTAGCTACGGCCCTTTCCCAGGAGTGAGCAATCACAACAGTCTCATGCTAAACATACAAGTTCTGTCTATTAAATAACAAGGTGGATAAAAAAACCATCTTTATTTATATGTATATGTATTACAATTCTAATGCTTGCCCCCCTTCAATATTCTCCCTGTTCACACTCAAACACCAATGCACTCTTGTTTGCTACTGATTGAAGGCATGGAGCAGATCAGTTTCTATCAGCTGTTTCAACACGTCTGCCGGTTTCTTCTTTACTGTATCAGTTGACTCAAAATGTTTTTCTTTAAGCACCCATTTCACTTTAGGGAAAAGAAAAAAGATGCATGGTGCCAAATCTGCCAAATATGGAGGAAGTTCAAGTGTAGTAATGCATTTACCACCCAAAAACTGCTTCACAGAAAGTGCTATGTGAGCAGGCGCATTGTTTTGATGAAGAATGAAACCACTTTTTCACAGTTCTGGCCTTTTTCCTGACTCTTTCTCTCAGCTTTGTCAAAACTTCCTTATAATAATGCTGATTCCCTGTTCTGCCTTTTGGATCCCATTCTGCCAAAATTACACCCTTGATATATCAAAAAATCCCAATAAGCATGACTTTGAATGTGGATTTGATTTAACATGATTTTTTCATTCTTGGTGATGACGGTGTTTTCCAATGCATTGACTGTCATTTTGTCTCAGGATCATACTGTAAGGTCCAGGTTTCATCAAAAGGGATAATTTTTTGAAAAAGTTTGGATTTGCCTCAGGTTGCTGCAGAATGTCAGCACAAATTTCCTTGCAGCACTCTTTTTGCTCTTGTGTGAGAACCCTGGAGACCATCTTGGCACAAACTTTTCTCATGTTGAGATCCTCATGCAAAATCACTCACACAGTGTCTTTGTCAATGTTCACGGCTTCAACTATTATTCAGACACTGAGTTTGTGGTCTTCTTGAACAATACGGCTGATTTTTTCCACAATTTCTTTGGTTCTTGTAGTGGAAGGTCATCCAGGGCGTTCATCGTCTTCCACATTTTCACGTCTTTCTCTGAATCTTTTGTGCCACTCAGACTCGTGTGCACAAGACATGCAGTCTTCCCCATAGGCCTCAGTAAGCATTGGAAAAAGATTCTGTGGGTGTTTTGTTCAATTTTACTAATTGACATGTTGCTTGACTTTTAAAGTTAGCATTTTCTGGCACACAACAGACAACACAGCTGCTTTAAATGACAACTGATAATTAACTGAACAGCCAAGAGTGCTGATGTTTGTCATGCAGGCTCAGACATGTTCAAGGTCACTACCCAAGCATTCATTATTGTTTCTCCCTGATTTGTCTGAAAGGCAGAAATACAGTCGTTATTTAATAGACAAACCTCATATAGCCTTGAATGGTTTTAAGTCAGGTAACACACTAACACTTTAGTGTTTAACTAGCCATTAGAACCTTTGTCTTTGCTGCTGTAATTTTTTATTTGTTGAGAAGGTTATTTTTATTTGGTTTTACATTGGAGAACAGGCACAGTGCTTTTTAAGGGCCATTAACATAAAACTCTGCCTTCTTCAGATTTCTTTCCCAAAGTTATAATAATAATAATAATAAATTTTTATTTTTAACCCGCCCCTCTGCTCAGCAACCAGAGCGGCGTACAACAAGATTAAAACATCAAGTTAAAACAATCCCTCCCCATCCTAACCCTCCCACCCCTTAAAACTAAATTAAACTAATGAAGAGTTAAAACAAGAATAAAATATGATAAATAAATAAATAAATAACGGCAACGATGGCAAGGGGGTGGGTAGCAATCAGTCCACTGGAACCGGGAAGTTATTCCGGGAAGGCCTTCTGGAAGAGATCCGTCTTTAGCACTTTCTTGAAGCTATCAAGATTAGTGATAAGACGGATCTCATCCGGCAGGCCATTCCAAAGTCTGGGAGCCGTAGAAGAGAAGGTCCTCTGGGAGGTCTACGACAGCCTAGTTTTCATAGGTTGCAGCAGGTTCCTCCCAGAGGACCAAAGTGCGCGGGGGGGATCATATGGGATGAGGCTCTACCATCTAAAGTGAGATGGGTAGAAACCTGGGACGGGGTGTCTTCGTTGTGGCACCCTGTTTGTAAAATTCTTTGTCCAGGGAAGGATTAACTCTGCTAGCTCTTTGTCATAGAAGAAAGCCTCCCCCACCCCTTGCACGCCTTTACAGCTCTTAAATTTCAGGGCTTCTTGAACATAACATTTTTTAAAGATTATGATGTATTTTTATACAATGCTTTCTCCTCTAATTTGGGGTTAAGCCTAGTTGAAAAGAATGTAGCACACTTATAACTAGCCATGCTTAGAATTGTTCTGTTGAAGAAAAAAGTATGAATTCTGAAGTCTTTAGACATTGATAATGTAATGTTACTACTCAAGAAAATGATGTACCGTACTTAGAAGATTATCAGACAGGAACGCAAAAAGCATTCCTGTCCCATAATCTCCAATCTCATCCCTTTCCTAGCACAATAACCCTCTCCATCAGACTTACCTTCTCTCCTGTCCAAAGGCAGCCTGAGTATGAACAGAGCTCTAATGGAGCTCTGTTCACTTCCTGGATTGAAATATCACCCATTCTCACGAGAAGATGTGAGCACGGGAAATTCAAAAATAAAAATAACACACAAAAACTTACAGCAAGCACAGAAACACACTAAAAAAAAAATAACAAGTAACCCAGGGAGGTTCCTAAAAAGAGGGTAGCCTATCTTGTTTTCATGATCCCACCTGGAAGTGTTCTGGCAGGACTGCCTATTGACACTGTATTTATGGCAGGGCAATGGTGCAAAGTTTCAGATGCCGACAATGCTGGCACCAAAATGGGATGGGCGATCCATTTACAGCTCCGACCTAGCAATAAAAAAGAAATGCCAGAATAATGACAGCTGAATGCAAAAAGATGATTTCATGCGATTTTGGCATCCTTTTGTGTTCTTCTATCATTATTCTGGTGCCACATTAGCCGTGTCTGATAATCTTCTTAGAACATACTAAAGCACTATATAAGTGCTAGGTAGACATGTCATTTTTCAGGAACAGTAGGAAGAGAAGGAAGGAATAGAATCATAGTAGAACATAACAGGACCTTTTTTTTCTTTTAGGTAGCAATTGCTAATTTATTTGGCAAAATTCAAGCTCATGGTTTTCAACAACAAAGCCATTGCTACCGTAGTTATGATATTTTCCTCATCTACAAAAAGTTTGCTGCAGCAATCAAACTTTCCATATTAATTTACCCCTTGTGTGAGCTTTCTCGTCAGTATGCTATAGTGTATAGCCTACTGTCAACTTACTTACTGCAGCAGATCCCTAGTGATGGCCTGTGAGTGCTTTGGAGGCTATAATGTTCCAAGAAGTATGCAAGAACCCTTTGTCATCCATTACTCTCCCGTGCTCTTACTGCAGTTGTTAGCTCTAATCTGAAGTAATAGTCCTTTTGGGAAAAGATTTGCACAGGCATCATTTTTTTACTTACATAAGAGTTCAGTCTCCTGTAGCATTGCTGCAGTTCAACTCCAGGATTTTGGAACTACTAGGTGATTGTGCTAAGTAGTTTACCTATTTATAATTGTACTTTAACATTATATAAATGGCCCTAGATAGAAAAATTATGAATAAAATTAAATTATTTTGCAATTAAAATCGTTTCTGTTTTCATTCATGTGTCCATTCATTCTGTTTTCAGTTATCTGCTTGATGTTGTGTGCTTTCAAGTCATTTCTGACTTATGGCAACCCTAAGGTTAATCACAGGGTTTTCTTGGCAACATTTCTTCAAAGGGGGGGTTGCCATTCCCCTTCTCTGAGGCTGAGAGAAAGAGAACATGACTTGCCCAAAGGGTCACCAAGTCGGTTTCCATGGCTGAGTGGCAATTCAAACTCTGGTGTCCCAAAGTCTTAGTCCAACACTCAAAATATTACAACAGGTTGGCTCGCCTTGTGTTAATCCGTTATTTCTAAATATTTGTTTTGAGTGGAACCCTATGTACAGATATGGGAAGTAAGAGTCATTGAACTTAATGAGATTTCTGAGTAGACATGTATAAGGACCGTGTTACTACTACCAACTCTAAAACTAGAACCAGTAATGCACTTGGATGTACTGTTTGCAGCTTGCCATTCTAAAATCCTGGCACTGAGAAACTGACTTGGTCTTTTTATTATTACAGCTTCACATAGCTTCTGTTTTTTTGGTTTTCTGGAGCATGAACCTTTTTCTTTAAATGCACTGACAGTAGAAGATGAATTAGGCATAGATCCTGTTCCATTGCTTCCAGTCTACTTCCTGGTTTGCCTTCCCATATTCTGTGTTTGCAATAGGACTCACTCCTTTCACTATACTTCAGGCAGGTAAAAGAGAGGACAGAACCTGAACTTTTAAACAAATTATTATCCAGAACTTTCAGGACTGTGATATTGCAATCAACCATGTTAGATGTTCTCTTCTGTGAAGATAAACATTGAAAAATCCAAGTGCCCATAGGGACAGACCGACAAATGAAGGCACTGCTAAGCTTGCATCTATTTGCCAAAATCTCTTGCTTCTCAATCAGTCACAAGTACAAGTAGTGTACAAGTAGACAAATGTGATATTGCTTGTGCCAACCCTTAGTGAAAGAGTGGGCAACGGTTGGAGGATAGGTGGCTGCATTAATGCCCCCTCAGAATACCTTATACGGCCACACACCTACTGCAGCCCTGCAAAAATAAAATAAAAAAATGAATACCTTCTAGAGGGAATGGAGGCATTTTGGGCACATTTTGGGGGGAGGTCCTGTGCCATTTTAAACCCTGTGCCATTTTAGGCCCAGAAGATGCCCTTTTTGCAACAGAAGTGACCCAAGGTTCCTACTTTTAAAAATGCCTCTCTTGGTCCTAAAATGCCTTATGGGTGTCTGAATTGTGGCTGTGTCAGAGAATTCGGGGGGGGGGGATAAAATTTTTTTTTGACCTCTCGAAGGCACTGGGGGACACAGAAATGGCTTTGGGGGACCACATGTGGCCCATGGGCTACATTGTGCCCAGTCCCTGCTTTAGTGGAATGCAATGTTCAGCTAGATCTTCTTCGTGGTCTCTGTGAATCACATAGCTGGGTTACTCCTGTGCCTGCGCAGAGCATCGGAACCTTCTGGAATCGCTAGGCAGAATGCGCTTTGATACATTTTTGGTGGTAACTCCACCCACACTAACGGTCCCTTAAAAGGTGCTCCCGCCTAATTTCCCTCAGTTCCTTTCTTTCCGGCACGTTAGCAGCTTGAAGGAACCTTTGTTCGCTAGTTTTCTCTCTTTCACTTTCGATTTGACTTGGATTTGACTTGGCTTGGATTTTTGACTACAGTTTTTTCTTACTCCTTTGGATTTGGCATTCTACCTCTGAATTTCAGTGTTGACTTGGACTGTTTTTCTCTATTCTCCGTGTTTCTCCCTTTGGATTTGGTGACTCCGTGAGTAAAATGTCTGGAAAGAGGGGCGTTCAAGAGATGTGTGATCTGCCAGGCTAAACTTCCTGGCACGGATGGTCATTCCCGCTGCCTGATTTGTCTCGGAGAGACCCATAACATCAACTCCTGTATGCACTGTAGGGCTTCTACCCCTCAAGCACGTAAGCACAGGATGTCCCATCTGAAGTCCTTCTTGTACGAGAAGGCCTTGATTCCGGCCCCTGCTTTGACTCTGGCCTCTACTTCGGCGTCCGAACTGTAAAAACGTGGCCGCTTGCCTTCTCTGAAGACCAAGCCCCAAAAGCACCAATCCCGTAGCCCATTCCGACATCGTTCGACCACCTCGGACCCGGAGGCTGTGCGTGCTTCACACAAACATGCTTCTTCAGCTGCAGCTCGAGATTGAGACCGTTCGACACCTTTGACATCGACACGGGACCAGGAGCCTTCTATCTCGAAGGCCGTCCCTCGGGACCAGGCATCTTCTGAATCTACCAGTCAGGCTGGCATCTCTGGAGAGGCCGTACACTCCACGAAGAAGAAGAGGAAAGAAAAACACATCTCTCAGCATGACGATGGCTCCAAATCAAAGAGCAAGCCGAAGGAGGCGTCTAAAAAGTTGATTTCGGTGGCCGCTCCATCTGCAGCCTCTACTGAAAAAGCTGCGTGGCCTATCAATACCGTTTAGTCGCAACCCTCCACTGGACCCGAGGCCTCATTCACCCAACCATCTCCAGTGACAACTGCAGGGGCTAGTGTACCGTGATGTGCTCCTACCCCTACGGGTTCAGTGGAGATAGTGGCAGTAGACGTGCCTTCCGGTGCCGACACGAACGTATCACCCCAACAGTTGGGCCAATCGCCGACCCTTGTCATCTCGAGAGCCCAACTTCTTGAAGGTTCACCCTTGGACATCGAACTCGAGGTCGTCAAATCTGAGGTCGTGGCTCGAACCCGACCATTTTCAGTTGGCATCCTTGCTGATGTACCTGCCTATACGGCCTTCGACCTGGCACGGTCTATTTGTCAAACTGGGATCATGTCGCCGATGGGCTCCCAGATCCTGACTTCCCGAGGAGATGATTTCAGGGATATGTATGCTGGCCGGTCTGTGTGTCGTTCACCCAAGGGATTCTACCTGGAGGAACCACGAGTCATTCCGAGGAAGGATGCAGAGAGTCAAGTATCTCCATATCCTGAACAACGTCCTCTGCCTCTGACTCCTCCAACACCACCTCCATGCACCACTTCTCTGCTCCATGGCGATCGCAGCCTGTCACCCTCGGATTCAACATCATCTTCATCGGGTTCGTAGGATCCATATAGGCCTTACTTGCCATCGCTGCCACCTGACCGAATCGATGAGGACTCTGCATCGCCAACAGATGACATCCGTGCTTTTTCAGAGCAGATGGTCCATATGTCCCACGCTCTGGACCTTAAGGTGGAGGAGAAAGAGGCTGAACCGGTAGACCCCATCTTTCATCGGATTCAGTCGAAGGCTCCTCCTACGGCTACTCTCCCTGTCTTGCCGTCCCTTCTGAAGCTCACACAAGAGTCTTGGGGGAAACACTCATCGATTCAGTCTACTTCTAAGAAAATCGACAGGCTGTATCGAGTTGGAGGTGAGCACATCGACTGGCTTCAAACTCATCAGAAGCCGAACTCAGTGGTGGTCGAGGCTTCCCAGAACAGGAGGCAATGCCAGCCTCAATCAACCCCGCTGGACCCAGAGGGTTGAATGCTCAATATCATGGGCAAAAAGATTTATTCTGTGGCAGGCCTGAGTTTTTGTGTGGCCAACTACTCAGCTTGCATGGGGGCCTACCAGCAGGTACTGTGGGAAATGATGATGCCCCTCATTCAAGATCTTCCAGAGGTACGGTGACGAATGGCTGAAGCAATCCAGTCGGAGGTGCAGTTACTGGTGGGGCAACAAATGAATTCTGCCCGACATGTTGCTGATTGCGCCGCTAAAATGATTGCAGGATTCATCACCCTGCATCGACATGCTTGGCTCCGTACATCAGGCCTCACCCCCCAGGCCTCGGCTACTATCGAAGATCTGCCTTTCGATGAATCCGGACTCTTCAACTGCTCCACGGATGAAAAACTGGAGTTCACTCAGAAGATGAGGACAACCACCAGAAAATATGGTATGGCCACCTCTTCATCTTCTCAGTACGATTCCAGGGGCCGCACCAACTGGCAGACCTCTTCATCAGGCCAGCAGTTCAGACGGGGTTCTCTGGCCAATCTTACAGACGTTACCGATATTTGCCCTCTCCTTCGCCAGCCTCATCTGTGAGGAGCCAAGGGTCAGCTTCGAGATACCGACAACCTTGAAGGCAATGGTCTAAAGATCAAGCAAGGAGAAAATTTTGATTTTCCACCTCACACTGTTTCTCTCTTCCCTCTAGACCCCACTGTTTGGAGATCGACTGTTGAACTTCCAAGAAGCCTGGTCTTCAATAACATCAGACCGCTGGGTACTTAAGATCTTCCAGAACGACTATTGGATCAAATTCGACTCTCTACCTCTGACAGGTCGGGTTCGATCAACACCGCCCTCCCCTTCCCCTCCTTGAGGAGGTGCAGACACTGCTGCATAAGGGGGCCATCGAACCCGTGGACTCCAATCTTCACCACCTCTGCTTCTTTTCGAGGTATTTCCTGGTCATGAAGAAGGACGGCGGCCTCCGTCCCATTCTCGACCTTTGTGGGGTGAACAGATACATAGAACCAAAGAAATTCAGGATGGTCACCTTGGCCTCCATCCTGCCACTCCTATAACAGTACGACTGGTTCGCTTCCATAGACCTCAAAGATGCCTACTTCCACATTGGGATCCATCCATCCCACACGCGATTCCTGGCATTCCAGATTAGGTCCAGAGTGTTCCAATTCAGGGTCCTGCCATTTGGACTTTCGACCATTTCAAGAGTCTTCACAAAATGCATGGCAGTAGCGGCGGTCTTTCTATGCCAGTGTGGAGTGGTGGTCTTCCCTTACATCGACGACTGGCTGATTGTGGCAAGCTCTCAACGTCAGGTTGAACTCGATATCGACCTCACCTTAGATGTCTTAGGCGCCCTGGGACTTGTTGTCAACATAGAGAAGTCACGGCTCCAACTGGCTCAAGCTATCCAGTTCATTGGGGCTCAACTGGATTCATGTACAGCTGCGGCTTACCTGCCTCAAGACCAATTTGACACCTTTCGGTCTCTAATCCATACCTGCCATCAGTCCCGGAGGCTCCTTGCCCATTCAGTCCAGGTACTTTTCGGTCACATGGCAGCTACTACCTATGTGACCCGCCTCACCAGGCTCTGATTCCGACTGCTCCAACAGTGGTTTCTACAAGTGTTCGACCCCCTATGCGACTCTCCAAAGAAACTGCTCACGATGCCTCAAGCGGTTCATCGGTCACTGGACTGGTGGTTGGTACCAGGCAATGTCCTATCAGGAATGCCGTTCGACCCTCCTCAACCAGACACTTCTCTGACAACAGATGCCTTGATGTTGGGTTGGGGAGCCCATCTCAAATCCTATGAAATCTGGGGCTCCTGGGATGCCGAAGAACAGACTCTCCATATCAACATCCTAGAGCTTCTTGGTGTCCAGAAGGCATTGCGGGCCTTTGAATCCCTGGTGACGAACAAGACCGTTCTGGTGGTAACAGACAACACATCAGTGATGTACTACATGAACAAGCAAGGAGGAACCAGATCCCCCCAGCTTCTCCAGCTCACGTTGGACATTTGGGATTGGTGTGTCTGCAGGAACATCTTTCTCCCCATCCATCCATCTTCCTGTGGAGGAGAATACTCTTGCAGACGGACTCAGCCGTTCAAGCCTCTCCATCCACGAATGGAAGCTGCACAGGTCGGTGATCTCGGACCTGTTCTGATAATGGGGATCTCCTCAGGTCGACTTTTTTCCATCTCTCAAAAACACTCAGTGCCACCAGTTCTGCTCCAGGCGACACGCTCCGGGATCAAGGGGTGACGCGTTGATCTTCCGTTGCATGGGACCACTTCTCTACCTCTCCCCTCCATTCCCACTGCTGACGAGGGTAATCGCCAAACTCGATCGGGACAGAGCGGATGCCATCCTCATCATTCCGTAGTGGCCCCACCAATCTTGGTTTGCGACTCTCCTGCATTTAGCCAGGCACTGGTTTAACCAACTTCCTTCCCATCCCAACCTCCTCACCATTCAGAAGGGGAAGGTCAGACACCCAGATGTGGAGGCTCTATGACTAACAGCATGGAGACTACGACCTTGAATCCATCCTCGGTACAGAGGGCCACTGTACCTATGGCCTTGGATTCGTCCTCGATCCCGATGGGCAGGCACTTTCCATCCTTTCCTCCGGAGGTCCAGGCTGTCATCAATGCTGCCCGAAGACCTGCTACCCATAGGTCGTATCACTACAAGTGGAAGAAGTTTGAAGCCTTTCTATCTGATCGAGGGTCAGTCATGGAACCGTTCTCTATCCCGACTGTCCTCGATTTCCTTCTTCACTTGTCTTCCACAGGACCTTCGATTTCGTCGATACAGTGCTACTTGGCAACCGTATCTGTCGAATTTCATGCGAAAGATCATCCGTCTCCTTTTATGGATCCGACTGTCAAGAAGTTCTTGAGAGGCTAC
The DNA here is from genome assembly GCA_030847615.1 of Gambelia wislizenii. NCBI lineage: Eukaryota > Metazoa > Chordata > Lepidosauria > Squamata > Crotaphytidae > Gambelia > Gambelia wislizenii. The sequence continues at coordinate 7,644,777 of JAUMIR010000012.1, forward strand.
ATGAACCTACATCCTCTGGTACTCGAGCCTACCCTTTTGTGGAACCTCGAACTGGTCCTCTCACAGCTGGTTCGAGGCCCCTTCGAACCCTTGGCATCCACTGACTTAAGACTCCTGTCTTGGAAAACTGCCTTCCTTATTGCCATTACTTCAGCGTGTCGAGCTGGTGAACTCTGTGCCTTGTGATCGGACCCTCCGTACACTGCCTTCCACAAGCATAAGGTGGTGCTCCATCCCGACATCTCCTTCTTTCCGAAGGTGGTGTCGAGCTTCCATTTGAATCAGTCCATCACTCTTTCTGCTCTGATGCAGGATCTGAAGGACGAATTCGAGCGTACCCTCCATTCCATGGACGTCAGGAGGGTGCTCGCCTTTTACATCCAGAGAACTGCTCCCTTCAGGAAGTCACCTAAACTATTTGTATCCTATGCCGACTCAAGACTTGGACACCCTATTTCTCCACAACGTTTGTTGAAGTGGGTGACATCGACCATAGCTCTCTGCTATGAACTGGTGAAGAAACCGCTACTGCCACAGATTTGAGGACATTCAACAAGGGCTGTCTCCACCTCGACAGCTTTCCTCTCTGAGGTGCCTCTAGAGGACGTTTGCAGAGCTGCAACTTGGTCATCACCCTTGACTTTCATTTCCCATTACAGACTTGACTCTTGTTCCTGAAATGAGGCTGCCTTTGGGAAAGCTGTACTTTTGTCTTCCATTCAATGAGTGAGTGTTAATGTATTGCCAAGTTACTTCATGATATGATAAGAATGTGCTGTAAAATAATCCACTTATGTTTGACTGTGCAGCAGGGTACTTGGGTCAATATGTATAGGACATACCCTCCTCTTGGAATGTAGCTTGCCAGTCTACCCAGCTGTGTGATTCACAGAGACCATGAAGAAGTTTGACAGGTTGCTTACCTGTAACCATAGATCTTCAAGTGGTCTTCTGTGAATTCACACAGACCCGCCCATCCTCCCCTCTATGTCTTACTATATCATATAAACATGCTTAATGGTCCTGATGCTGCTGGTTGCGGCGTCATTCAAGGAACTGAGGGAAATTAGGTGGGAGCACCTTTTAAGGGACTGTTAGTGTGGGCGGAGTTACCACCAAAAATGTATCAAAGCACATTCTTCCTAGCGATTCCTGAAGGTTCTGATGCTCTGCCAGGCACAGGAGTAACCCAGCTGTGTGAATTCACAGAAGACCACTCAAAGATCTATGGTTACAGGTAAGCAATCTGTCCTTCTACTGAATCAGTTTTTTTTTATCAACTTGAAATAGTACTGAAAAATGCAGAGAAAGAAAGTGTGTGAAGCCGAAAGTACTACAGTTATACCCCAGTAAATAAAGTTAAATTGTTGATATAAGATATGTCAGGGACAGCTCTTTTTGTATTTGTGACCTTAAAAATATAATGTTCTTTTGAGTGTAATCATTTATTATTAAATTTAAGGTAATATTTTCTTTAAATTATTACAGATATTCAAATAAAATGATTTCCACATAAGCTCTGAATGCTTTGAATGTTAATATAGTATTTAAACCAGATGTTCTACATCAAATAACATTATTTAGAACATTTTCCAGTTCTACTTTTTTTCTGAAAAACCCTTGATACTGCTTAAATGCCCGGCAAATGCCTTTTAAAAATATTTAAAAGCTTTTTAGATGCAATTTTTATTCTGCTGCTGACCATTTTGTGCTACTTTTATAATTCTGTAGCTTTTAGCTTATTTTATTTTTTGTGTTTAAATTTTTAAGTTTTATTGTTTTTATAAACCACCCAGGGTGTATAATTGAAGGCTAATATAAAAATACTTAGAATAAACAGGTAAATTAATATAAGAAAGGAAAGGCACACAGTTTAAAACAGGCATCCGATCCCAGCTTGAAACTGTCTGTGGAAGCTAATACTATGTTTGCACATTTTGGACTAGCATTTTAAATCTACGTAGACCACACTGCTGAGAACATGCTGGCTCTTTTATTGAAGAAAATTAGGAGAATTTGCTTCTGAAACAGCTCAGAAATAAAGTCCATTAACAAAAACTACAAAGGTTATATTATTTCACTGGGAGGTGTCAGGTAGCACTTACAGTCAGAGGTAATGTAAGTCATTCAGTGTTCCCAGCTCTGCTAAAACTATTTGATTTCCCTTGTGAAGCAGATTTGAGTGAAATCTTTTTAGTAGTGCATGTGAAAGCACAGGAAACTTAATTTGGATGGTTTTATCTTGTAGATGCTATGGACAGAACAGACATATTCCCCACAGTTCCCTACAGGATGTTAACATTCTTTTTGACAACAGCTTATTTTTCTTATTTTGAGTCAAAATTTTTATTGAAAGATCTAGATGCTTCTAACAAGATATAATAAACAAATATACAAGGGAACGGTTCCATATAAATGAGCAATAGCAGTTAGCAGGGTGCAGCAATGCGGAAGACACTTTTATATAGCTCCATGCAGGGGTCTGATGTTTGTGAACATCCAAAGTGTCCTCCGTGGGTACAGTCCACAGATATTATTGACCTGTACCATGCCATTCACCAGCATTGTGCTCCCAAGATGTGGCACAACTAACTACACATATACTGTAACTCAGCTATAGACACCCACAAACATCACTGTTTCTTCTTCCTCCAAATTTTCATTTGTTCATTGTAAGTCTGGCCTGTACCCATTGCCACATTTATTGACGTTTAAAAAAAATCATGAAAAAGTCTTTTAACGTTTTTTTCAGGATGCATATATTTGTATTCAACTTTTCATAGCATGTATATTATTGTCTGCATTTTGGAATCATTTTTAAATTGAGTAGGGATGCAGAATGGCAACTTTCAAATAATGCAGTCTGACACATTTTAACTATCATGGCTCCATCCTATGGAATCCTGGGATTTGTAGTTTGTCGTGGCACCAGAGCTCTCAGACAGAGGAGACTAAATATCTCACAAAGCTACAAATCCTAGAATTCCATAGTATTGAACCACGACAGTTAAAGTGATGTCAAACAGCATTATTTCTGCAGTGTGTCAGCAGCCTCGGTTAGTCTCAAAGATGCTACAAAATCCCTTTGAATACTGATATTCCAGACTAACATGGCTGTGTCTTTGAATGTTACAACAGTGATATTAACTGTGGTTTGAATCCATACCGTTCTTTAAAAAAAAGTCAACCTTGTTCAGCAACTAAGTTTTTAACAGGAATCTGCGTTTTGAAATGAGCAAATTCTGAAGGATCAACAATTTACTGTTGGTAGATTCTAGCCCTAATATTTTTAGCAGTTCAAGAACTGAAGGAAGAAAGAATACCTGTACATCTTGTCAAGATGCATAGTTATCTTCAGACCAGTATGATTCAGTCCCATAAATGCCAAGAAACAGAAAGAATGGTGTCAAATCGAAGGTTTTCACAGCCGGCTTCCATAGATTTTCCTTGGATTTTTTATGGACTGTGAGGCTGTATTCTGGAAGTTTACTTCTGACGTTTCGCCTGCATCTGCCAGCCACAGATGCAGGCAAAACATCAGAAGTAAACTCTTCCAGAACCAAGGAAAATCCCTGAAAAAAAAACAAGGAAAATCCCTGAAAAAATCTAAGAATGAATGGTCTTCTGTAAGTCCTGAGTACCTGCTAGGTATAGTGAGGCACTTGAAGAATTATTTTGCAACACCTCCGCTGAAGGATCAAAGCATGAGGGGTACAATTTAACAGGGCTCAGAGATCTAGGGGTGTGCAACATTCTGAACAGTGGGTTGCTCTACCTTCTCTGGAACAGAGAGCATGAGATTATGCAGGTGAAGTAGGACTTATAGTTGTGGAAAGAGAGAGAGAGAGATTTGTGCTTCTTTGTGTGTGTGTGTATGGGGGAGGGTAATTTGGTACAAGTTTATGGCTGAGGATGGTTGAATTCCCCCTATGTGTGCACTGTTGTCCTAATTAAGACCCCCTACCTTGACTAGTATGTCTCTCTGTGTGTGTGTGTGTGTATTGCTAACCACACAATGAATGTAATGTCTTTTGCTGTCTTACTTGCAGGAGGATGTGTTAAAGAGCTCTTTGTTTAAATGGGAATTCAATAGGTGGGGGGCAAAGTTGCAGAGGCACTTAGTGCATAGAAGGCTTTGCAGGAGCCTCTCTTGTTGTTTATAGGGTTGGGGCTGGGGTGAGGTGGGAGAACAAAGCCCTCTGCTTGTGTCTTTGTGGAGACAGTATAGACATATTCAGAGCTTGGAAGTTACTTCAAAAACAACAACAACACCCCACCCTATTTGTATTATAATTCCAGGCTTCCCAAATGTCACTGCTATACATTTTAAAACATTTTAAAAATTCTCCATTTCTCAAAGTAACTATAATAGTTGTTTAAACTACTTTAAAAACACACTTAAATGTTACTAGCTTTTGGACTGTGGTACAGACACAGCACTGCACTCATTCATCATCTTATTTCCTCTACAGACACAACACAATAAAACATCAACACAAGGCAGACAATAAGCCAGCCATCAACCCATCTGATATTGTATCTCTACCATTTGGTAGAGGCACAATCTGAAAACTATAAAAGTAGTTGCACTCATACCACAAAAGTCATGATTTTACCCATTGTTTAGTTATACCATCATTATTGGGAATGGTACATTCCATTTGAGAGGGTTTTTTTAAAAGAATGTTTAGTTAAATAAGCTTACCGGTAGTTAAATAAGGCAAAAAACAATTCAGTAAATGTAAGATAAATGGATGCCTCACTGCTGGTGCTACATTCTGCCTTCAACACACTTTCAACGGGAAGTGGTCTTATGAAATCTGAATGGGTGGACCTATTGTTATATGTTGGTTGTGTTTGATGTCTTTGAATTTTTGTTTAAGAGGAAGAGGTCTTCTCAATAGGAGGTGTGATAATTTGCAGCTGGCTCCCTCCAGAAGAAGTGAGTGGCAACACAAGATAAATGTTGAGGTGGCCAGGGAAATACCTTCTCCCCCTTCCTTTTATTTCCCATTTTAATTGTAATATTGAACTTCTTCTCCCTGATCCTCATGTGGATTTATGGAAAACCTCTCCAGCCTTCCAAATGTTCCAGATGCTAGAGATTATCTTACTGCTCCCCAAGGGGCCAATGCAGACTGGCCTAAGTATAGCTGGGACCAGAAAGGGGCTTCTCAAAACAAGGGAAGCTGATTCACAATTGGCTCTTTCATTTTCCCTCCAGACAAGCTCTTTGGTTTGAGAAAGTACATTCAAATGGGATGCTTTTGGGATCTGGATTTGACCCAGGCACTTCCATACAGTATTATGTTAGTGGCTTAAAATGCTTTTCTTTGATTTGTGGCTTATGCTGTTTTCCCAATGGACTGAATAAATCCTGTGATTGTGTATCACCTAGGAAAAGTCCCAAAGAGTTACTAATGAAATGTTGTTGTTTTTTCCATCAGATTGGTAGAATCTGTTTGTCCCACATAACTAGCGTTCTAGGGAGCCCTGGTGACACAGTGGTTAAATGCCAGTACTGCAAGCCACAAGGTTATGAGTTCTATCCCAGAGGTCTCAAAGGTTGATTCAGCCTTCCATCTTTCTGTAGGTTGGTAAAATGAGTACCCAGCTTTTGGGGGGCAATTAGCTTAACACATTGTAAACTGCTTAGGGAGTGCTTCAGCACTGATAAATGGTATATAAATATCAATGCTATTGCTAATGGTGCCATCAATGGAAAATTCATGAAGGAATAGAATCTGTTTTTATCTGGGTGAAATAAAATATAATTGAAGCTTTCTTTCTGCTACTGATGACAAGAATAATACAACCAGTCTTTTGACACTTGCAAAGTTTAGTTATGATGCAAAATATATTTATCTGGTTATTTTTAACTTGAAATCAATTCCCCTGTTTAAGTTGATATTCCTGCAGCAAAGCGATAAGGACATTTTTAATGTTTCCCAGCATCTGCTTGTGCATTTTAGTGTGTTGCAGGATTAGTGGATAGCTGATGCTGATGTTACATAAATGTGAGCAAGCAAAGTGAGATCCTCATTACAGAGTGAAGTAGATAATATGAATCAGTAACAGAGGGTGATGGAACTGTGTATACTGTCCATTAACTCAGTAATAGTTCCTCTTCTTCTCCAGATGAAGGGATTCACAATCACGAGCATTTTGCTGTGTTGCCCAAGTAAATCCCAAAGCCTCAGCAGCAGAAATGTCTGCAAGTTGAGAGATAAATATGTGAAGACAGATGCAGTGAATACTATTTTGGAATTACAGGCATTCGGCTTTTGGCATGTCTATTATCAAAGTCCCTGGCAAGGTGAGGGCATCAGCATTCTGTTCACAAAACAGGAAAATGCATCGGCTGCTCACAGGCAAAGCTCATCCAGGCAAATTTAGTCTAGTTGGCATGAGGTTTAACCATCTATATTATATTTGTTCAGTACAGTGTGGATTAATGAAAATAGTATTTAAGGAGTTACCAGAGTCTGGTGTAATGTTTTGACTGTTGAGTGGAATGTCAGTAGCCAGGAGATAATCTCAGGAGTTTTAGTGCAGAATAATCAGGCTGAAGCAGAACACTTTGATTAATTTCTGAGGTTTCTATTTCTCCATGAGAAAAAACTTTGTTTTGATTGAGGAGGGCAAGGGGCTGTGGATCTTTTTTAGAAATTGAACTTAATCAAGTAATTAATATCTGTTCCTCTCCAGTTATGATGACATTAAGAATATCTTTTTTTTTCTTATGGTAATGATATGAAGATAATATTTTGTTTGGTTTTTTAAAAAACTTTTTAAACTTTTTTTGTTTTGTTTTTTTAACTTTTTGGATTAACATTGCTCTTGGAAAAATAAAGTTCTTTAGCATAAGAATTTCAATACAAATCAGAATTCCCAGACTTTGAAACCAGGATTTTAAAAGGGTTTGCAAATCCTGGTTATGAAAAAAAACTTCTACAGTTAGGAAATTGAGGACAGTATGAGAAGACTCACTGAAGCAATGGAGTTTACATATGTGATGATTCACCATTTGAGAAGTGATTTAAGGTTTAGTTATGACTAGTAATTGGATGTAGGCCTATGTCTGCACTGAACCGTTGTCTTATATACAGTCGTCCCTTCACATTCGTGGGGGATAGGTTCCCCAGACCCCCGCGAATGTGAAAATTCTGCAAATAATGACTACCCTCCCCCTCCCCCGCCAAAGCAACCATGGGGCCCCCGGAAGCCCCATAGTCACTTTCCCCCGCCTCCCTCCTCCCTTCCAAGGCCTTCATGGGGCTTTCAAAGACCCTCCCGAGGCCCCATGGAGGCCTCCCCGGCCCTCCCCCTCCCCCCAAGGCCTTCACAGGGCCTTCAAAGGCTCCATGCAGGCCTCTCCATCCCTCCCCCAGGGCCTTCCCCTCCCACCCAGGGCCTTCACAGACCCTTCGAGGGCTGTGTGAAGGCCTCTCCGGCCCTCTCCTCTCCCACCTGGGCCTTCACAGAGCCTTTGGAGGCTACGTGGAGGCCTCCCCGGCCCTCCCCCCTCCCACCCAGGGCCTTCACGGAGCCTTCGAAGGCACCGTGGAGACCTCCCCGGCCCTCCCCCTCCCACCCAGGGCCTTCACGGGGCCTCTGGAGGCCCCTTGTCGCGGTTTTGGGAGGGTGGGGGGCCCTCCCAAAACTGCGAATATGCAAAACCGCAAATGCTAAGTTTGCGACTGTGGAGGGGCAACTGTAGATAGGAAAGGGACTTTGTTCCTACTATGAGTTATGTTAAGCAACAGAGTGATACGGGAATAGGAGAATTATTCCACCAAGACTAGCATATACAAATATTTACATCATCAGTCAAATTCACACTGGATTTGGCATTATGAACTAAGTCTAAAGTAATTTTTTCCACTTAGATGTTTTCCTAAACAAGCAGCTAAATGACAAACTCTATGCATTCCTTCCCTCTAGTATAGTTACAAACTATGACTATTTTGCATTTCACCTACTTTATTAACACTATATGAATCGTCTCACTCTTTTGTACAGAATTCACAAAAACAACATTCCTAAGAAAAGAAATTTTTAAAATGGTATAAGAGGAAAAAGTTTATTTTTGAATAATGCTGTCAAGTTAAATATAATAATAATAATAATTATTATTATTATTATTTATTTATACCCCACCCCTCTGCTAAAAACAACCAGGGTGGCTTCCAACAATTAAAACATTATAATAATGTCTAAAAACACCACCCATCCCCACCCTCCCCCATAAAAAGACATTAAACACTATAAAATTAAAACCATCTAACTAAAAACACATTAAAAACAAATATATACATAATTTTTAAAAAAGCCAGGAGACGCAGCTCCTGAGGCCGGGATCTAATCAGGAAAGGCCTGCTGAAAGAGATCTGTCTTTAGTGCTTTTTTAAAGCTACTCAAGCTTGTCAGCTGACGGATCTCATTCAGCAGGCCATTCCACAATTTGGGGGCGATTACCGAAAAGGCCCTCTGGGAGGTTGCAGACAGCCTATATTTTTGTGGCTGAAGCAAATTCCTCCCAGAGGACCGGAGTGCGCGGGGAGGAGGCAGTTCCGGAGATAAGTTGAACCCAAGCCATTTAGGGCTTTAAAGGTAATAACCAACACCTTATACTGGGCCCGGAAACTGATAGGCAGCCAGTGGAGAGATTTCAATACTGGAGTTATATGGTCTCTTCAAGATGTTCCCGAGACCACTCTGGCTGCCATATTTTGTACCAACTGAAGTTTCTGGACCAAGCATGAGGGTAGCCCCATGTAGAGCACATTGCAGAAATCTAGACAAAAGGTTACCAGCTTGTGCACCACAGAATACAGACATCGAGGAAACCGCTGTATACTGGGTTCATTTATCGTAGGATTGTCAACATGGTTTGGCAGTTTTCCAGGCAGCAGCTTTCCCCAGTCCTAATGGAAGATGCTAAGATTTGAGCCAGGGACCTTCTTCATGCAAAGTATGAGGGCTGATTTATAGCCCTTCTCATTTAAGCTTCTCATCTGGAGATCCATCTCTGGAACTGTTGAAGAATCCATAAGGTTTAAGTAAAATATTTGCAATATCTTCCCAACAGTTTTGCTTATTGTCTTCACATGCAAAACATCTTCTAGTACTGTATTTGGTTATTAACAATTATGAATAGTTTCTTACTTCCCTAATTCTTGTGAGTGTCATCACACTTTGTACTTTAACTGATAGGTGGTATTTCTACTTAAATATTACATTATCTCAGGCTTACAGAGATCTGCAACTAATGATTGTTAAGCTGTTCCATCTCATTATATTTCATATCCAGGATATTGTAGGTAGATGGATGTTTAATTGATTCAAGACTGGCTTTCTGTTTAACAGAGAACATATTATAAATTTTCATTAGCAGTTGTACAAAAAAAAAAAAAGACTGCAGAGACTTGGAATGATCTGGAGAAACTCATTCCCAATGCCTTCTGTTAAACAGTGTGTCTGAGCCTTATGTCCCCCTCTCCACTATGGTGTTATGTAGAAGGAACATATTGCAGGTGTATTATTTGTATAGTATGGAACTTTAGCAAGCAGAATACAGGATCTTTCCCCTAGAAACTTACAGTCTAAATTTCACTGTTGGGAAGACAGTGGAGTAATTGTAAAGATATTGAGACACATTGATTTCAGATACAGGTTGAGGCCCACTGAAAAAATCCAAAATATGGAACACTTCTCGTCTAAAGAATTTTGGATAAGTAATACTCAACCTGTATAGATAATTAGGCTTAGTTCCATAAAGTGTGAGGACTATGGTGTCAGAAGAAATATTTCTTCTGCCTCTTTATTGTTGTTGTTGTTTGATATTAAGCCAACTTCTGCTTCATGATGGCCTTATGAATGACAGACCTCTAAGAGGTCATCAACATCTCCTTTCAGGCCTTGCAAACTCAGGGTTGTGGTTTCCTTTGTTGAGCCAATTCATCTGTAATGTTGTCTTTCTCTTCCTACTGCCTTTCACTTTCCCCAGCCTCATCACCTCCCTCCCCCCAACTTCCTCCTTTCCCCATAACTATTTCCTTCCAACACACTTACAACAACCAAAGTGAAAATGGTCTGAGAGGAAAGACAATTATTAAAAACAAAAGCAGAGCAACCAAAAGTCTTTCTGCCAACTTGTCCTCATAAGTGGCATCTGAGAATGGCATGCTCTCAATCCCAGAGTTCCTGAGGAGATTCCTTTGCCTGGACATTGGGTCAAAGGTTTAAGACTTCAGGACTGAAATAGCCAAGACTTGACAAATCCCCAGGTTTCTTTTAGTCCCCATTTTTAAACAGGGAACCATCTGGTAGAGCACAAAGACATTTCAAAACTGATCTTATGGAGAGGTAAACCTGCTCACTCTGCTTCCCACAATGGCAAGTGCAGGCTGACACTGTCCTCTGAATCTGCATGAAGTTGTGTCAGCATAGTGTTGCACAGCAGAATCCATTCTCAACCAGAGTTTCTCTGGGTGGCCTATAGAAAATCACTGTAACTGCTGAGTTATTATAGTGAGAACTTGGCATAGCTCTCATGAGCACTGCCCTCAGATTTTTTTTTGTGTTTTTTTGTGTGTGTGTGTGTGGGTGGGTGGGTTTTTTGTTTTGTTTTGTTTTGTTTTTTGCAGATGGGCAGGATGCAATCAAGATAAATAACATTTCCTAAGTAATAGAAATGTTTGCTTCCCAAAGTGCACATTTCAAAGGCAGTGTAAGTTCAGGAATCAGTGGCTATCATCAGGGAGAGTGTTAAAAATATTCTAAAAGCTGGGCAGTGCTGTTTATATTTTTTAAAAGCAATGGTACCAGTACTTGTGTTCTTTCAGAAGTTGTACCATAGCTCCCAGAAGTCCTAGCCATCATAGTTAGTGGACAGGGAAGATGAGAGGTTCTCTGCCATATACCATCCACAAACTTTTAGGAGAAGAATACTATGTGCCTGGAAGTTTATTTTTAAATGCTTTGGTACTTTACTTGCATCGTGAATAACATTTTTATGGATCTTGCAGTTCACTACTTGTTATAAATTAGTTTTAAAATCTTGTTTATTCTGATACTTTGCCAAACGTGAAAATAACATAAAGAAAAGAACATTCCAGAGGAGGCATGATTATCTGAGACAAAGATAAACATGCCCATTATAGTATGTGTCTACATTTCATGCAAAATGTGTGAATTCAGGGGACATGGGGATTGTGATTTGCAACGTATTCCAACACAAAGGGTTGTTGGGAAACCAGTGTTTGAATCAGAAATACCCACCCACCCACTGTGTGTAATTCAAGTCTATTAAAGGAATTGAAAATGAACAGGCAAGTTGCAGTTGTCTATTCCCTGCAGTCATAACAGAATGTCTGATAGGCACACAAAAAGGCATTAAGCAGAAGTAGGGGGAATTAAATTATAATAGTAATAATACTGATACTTAAAATTGAGGTAATTTTTTTGCCACTTTCAAGTTCTTCACAAACTTTTAACTGTTTAGTCACTGGTACATACCCCCCACCTCCCAAATAAAGTGCCCTATTCTGCTTAAGGTTAAACTAGTTGTGTCATGGGAGATTCATGCACAATTTCTTTTAAAAATTAATAAGCACTCCAAGGGATTTCAACTGTGACTTGGGTGAAATTTCTGGCAGAAGAGGGGCTAGCCCTTTTCAGCTGCATCAGTTTCCTACTTAAAATCACCACATCTCAAAGCACTTTTTTTCTTTGGAGAAAAAAAATATTTATTTATTTATTTTTATTTAGTTATTTATACCCCACTCTTCAGCCACAAGGCTATCAGAGCGGCTTACAAATTGTTTTAAGCAATAGCTATTTACACATCGACACCACATTAAACAGTTTCCAATGTGTGTTAGCTAATTGCCCCCACAAGCCGGGTACTCATTTTACCGACCTACAAAAGGATGGAAGGCTGAGTGAACCTTGGAGCCCACTGGAATCAAACTTGCAACGTGGTGACTTGCAGTACTGACGTTTAACCACTACGCCACCAGGGCCCCTATATATTGAGACTATGTGTCTTCCTATAGGTTTTTCCTCAGCAAGGCCAATAACAGCTTTGGAGAGATGTGTTTAAACAGGAAAATGGCCTAGGAAAGGAACCATTCATTCTCTTCCTTTTGGGGCTTCTGTCTCACTGGTGTTGTTTAAGCAATGAGCATCCTGTGGCTCCAAAATCCCTGAGCGGGACGGCCACTCTTAAGTGTCTACTTTGCTTTTAAGAAGCTGGTGTAGTGGCCACATGTACTCATTGGTGAAGGTTTACATCTCAAGCCAGATGACTTAAGGCCTTTTATATGAGCATACCCTCAGGCCTACTATTCAGATCTTTAGTACTTTTTCTCATGTCATTGAAACTGCTCCCATGGCTTCTACCACTGCAAAGTCCTCCTCTTCAGGTCCAGTGTTGGGTTCTGACGTACGATTGAAGTTAAAGCAATCTTTGACAGACTCCAAGAATATCTTGTCCAAGGTTCAGAAGAAAGCTTCTCAAAAGGATTCTGATTATTCTCAATCCTGTACACAGGGTGAGGAGTCTCTGTCTCGTTTACAGACTGAGCCTGAGGTTTCTACTCGCTCCCATGTCCCGGGAACTCCAGGATGCTCACTGGAGGCGGAGATGGAGTCTGTTGCCTTACAACACAGACATAAACAGAAGAGGTCTAAGGAGAAGACCAAACAGAAGGATCATCACTGCCCTGTACCCTGTTCTTATGTTTGTTTCCCACCCATCCAGACCAGTCTATCTCAAAATTTCCATCATGTCAGGATCCTGCAGATCCTGTGATCCATACCAAATCCATAAAAAGGCATCCTTCTTTCCTGATGTCAGCTGGATCTCCAGCATTCATCAGAGCTGTCCCACTCTCACACTGCACTGGAACACCTCTTCTGTACCATCGTCACACCAAATACAAGACATGCCATGACATGTCTTGGAACTGAGCCCCCCTCCCTGCCAGGCATCCTTGCCAAGTTACACCTTCAGTCTGGAGCAATGAATCCAATACCTTGGGTTTGTTGATATCAGATTGACATGTTTTACATGTGGAATTGTGGACCTGGACCCCCCCCCCATTCCCTATGGACATTTGTGCATTTGCTGATCGAATGGGAAGGATGGCGGGTGTGTTACAACTTCAAGTCACCCATGCAGATACACAAGTGGATGACCCTAGTTTCAGAGAAATAGAGTGCCAGGCTCCAATTCTGCCGTCTATTCAGTTTCTACCTTACTTTCGGCAAGTGATAAAATGCTCATGGGCTACTCCTTCTTCAGTACCATCAGCTTCCAAGAGACTGGAAGATCTGTACTGAGTTGCCTATTCTGACATTGATTGAATGTTGCAGCATCCTAAACCAAACTCCATTGTTGTGAATGCTGCACAGTCCAAGACATCTCATAAGAGCCACTCATCTCCAGTTCTTTGTGAAGGCAAAAAGCTGGACTCTATGAGTTGTAAATTCTACTCTACAGTGTCACTATTCCATCTGTATGAGTGCCTACCAGAAATTCCTTTGGGAGAATGTGGCTCTTATTTTGAAAATTACTTGATCAATTCCAGAGGCTTTTCCTGTGCTACTCAGAAGAATAAGGGTTTGCCAGTGTCCATGCAGCACTTCTCTAAGTGGGCGACTGCTACTATTTGTCTTGATTATGAAGTAGCAGGCAAGCAACCTCCTGTCCAACTGAGAAGTCATTCAACAAGAGCGATGGCAGCCTCAACAGCACTTCTCAGAGGTGTTCCTCTGCATGACATCTGCAGGGCTGCAACCTGGTCTAGACCACTTACAATCATATCACATTATAGACAGGACACCAGGTCCCAGGAAGAGGCTGCCCTTGTGAGGGCTATGCTGTTTTCCTGTATGGCATAACACTCCCTCCTCCTAAGGTTAGCAGCTTACTAGTCTCCCAATTGTGTGTATTCACAGAGATCACAAAGAAGAAGAAGAGGTTGCAATTCTATGATTCTATGATTCTATGATTCTAACTATAGTTCTTCAAGTGGTCATCTGTGAATTCACACAAACTCCATGCATCCTCCCCTAGCTGTGTCTTGCCTGTGCTTGATTTCACTGGATGCTGCTACTGCAGCATCCTTGGAACTGGGGTTTAGGTGGGAAGTGCTGGTATAGTGTGTGTGGGGGGGGTGGGGTTTCTGCCAAAAAGCTTATGTAATAGCTCTAGAAAGGTTCTACATGGTGCTCTGCACAGGCACAGATAACCCAATGTAGTGAATTTACAGATGACCCCCTCGAAGAATTACAGTTACAAGTAAGCAACCTGTTCTTTTTTCTGAACTTTTATTAATATTGTTTAATCAGACTTTGCATTAACATATTTTGACTGCTTTTGCTACATCTCTCCTCACTATTAATGCCACCCTACTTCTTAAATTTTCATTTCCCGAGTAAAATACTATGTAATTATCTACTTTACTGTCTACTTTAGCTTGCTCACCTGAAGTAGTGCAAGGTTTATACATTCCATTTGTTGTTTTACTATGTCTAGCTTCCCCTGATTCGTGCTTTTCATGTTCCTATAATATGTGTTGTGCAGCTTTAGACTTTCCTTTCACCTCTGAGCACATCAACAGCTGAACATCCTTTTGGCTTGGGTCCAGGTGCATCATTAGCTACAGTGCTACTTGTAGTTGTCCTCTGCTGTACCCTGGTGGCTTGATAAATGCCATGTGACCTTGGAGTCTCATCTTCTGGCATTATCTCTTGTTTTATTATGGATTGTCTCATCATAGGGTTTTCATGGTAAAAGATATTCAAAGGGGATTTACCATGCCTCCTTCCCCATTGTACTGTTAGCTATGGTGCCATTGCTGTTGTCTCTGAGAGATCCTCTACTAGTATGACTTCCCCACTACTGCTGCTGTGCAGGAGCTATTTGGTACATTTAATCTGGCTCCACAGCAAAAACCTCTCTGATATGGGAGACCCTATCAGCAGTACTGCTATCATCAGCATAGCCTCTTGCCTCACAGTAGTATACAATCCCACTACCACGGAAAGGAAATATCATGAGGGATAGCCAAATTCTATTATTTCAAGGATGGCTGCCATTCTCTAAAGAGTTGCCCTGAGCTGAAAGTGTATTTTATCACTCAAACTGACCACTCACAAGGAACATTAAAAGGTTGATTACCTCTTATAACCATTTATAAGAAACTATGGGAGGTCATAGCTATGGGAAGGACATTTTAACCATACTTTTGATTCAGATTTGGTAGAGTTACTTCACCATCTTTTTTCCAGAGGATTGTAAGTCTGCAACTACATTCATAATTAAACAGGGGTTGGCAGAGAAGATATTAGATCAAGCCAAATGCAAATGTAAGTTCTGGTCAAAAGATCTAAGATTGTGATTCCAAAACAAGTAGCTATTTTACACATTGTGGCATGCTTTACTTTATTGAGTCATTAGGACAAGAGAAATGAATAAGCATGTCAGAGGATGATGTTGCCTTCATTTCTAAGACACAAATAACAGTTGTGTGAAAACTAAGATGTGAACATAGCAGCAATGTGGCCAAATGCGGGGCTAGAAACAGCAGGTGGGCAGCATGGTTGGCAGTGTCAAAGCTTTTCTCAATTTATGGAGTAAAATGAGTGCTCTGTCATTAAAAATTCATCTCTGTCATTGTCACCTCATCTACCATCTGCTCACTATGTTGCCCTATGACAGGGGTTGGAGCACTTCATTGCTAATTTTTGTTTTTGTTTTTGTTCAGTACAGTATTTTCAAGTGGCCTTGTCAATGAAACAGTTGGGGTAGAATCTATCACTTCCACAGAGAGCTCAATAAAGCTTATTTTACCTATAGCATAGCATGCTCTGGTGATGCCATAATGGATCTGAAAGCTAAGTGTTATTTTAATAACTCAGAAGATTCACTCCTGGTGGAGGTGAAGATGGTGATAGAGAAAGAGTCTGCCAAACGTAGAATGCCCCTTGTGAAGACACACCCAACTAAAGGTGGTGGCAGGTTTGAGTGTGCAATGCTAGTACCCTGGTGAGATAAAACTCTTTACCCAAAAAGGCTCTGATGTTGAATATAAAGTTCAAAAAAGGAGGAAGTTTATTTTAAAGAACAAAAGAAAAGGGCTTTCTCCTCCCCAGCTCTAAAAGGCTTGAAATAAAAGGTGCTTTACAGATTGAGTTTCAGCAATCTTCAGGGTGTCATCTCTCTGGGTTTGATCTCCTCACTCAATGGAGCTGGTGCAGGGTCTTTCAGCTCCTGATTCCTTTGACTTATTTGTTGTTGGTAACTAATTTGGCTAAATGGTGTAAGAAATGCCCTTCCCGGCTCTCTGGGCCTGTTTGCCACCAATAAACAGCTCTCTGCAAGCTTACAGCAAAGACTGAGCAAAAACTAAAAACTACTAGCTAGAACAGAGCTTGATGGGAAGGGACAAACTAAAACCTGGAAAAATGTAGGGGAATTCTTCAGCTCCTTCCACAAGTCTAATACAATGAAGTACAGTATTCTTATACTCAGACATCCTAAAGCCTGAACTAAAACAAAGGAAAATGCAGGGGAGAATCAAACATTCCTGGCTGGACATCACACCCCTTCATAATCAGACAGTGATTTCATAATTATCTGCATTTGAAAACTGCAAAATTACCAAAACCCCTGAGGCGAATTGATTTAATGTTTGTCTTTATTATAGGCGCATCCCTTTGTAGACCAGTTAGTTGAAAAAGTTTTCAGTTGCAAGGCTGGGTATAAATGCACCAACACACACACACACAGTGTTTCCCTCCCTTTCTACTGACTGCTGGGTCTTTCCAGGAGCCAAGCATGGGATGGAGGGAAGGTACACTTTTATTAAGACCTGGAAATCTTAAGTAGCCTGGTGCATCCTCAAACCCAGTTACCATATGGAGGGACAAATGAGGCTAAATTGTACATCATACATGAGGTTATTTTTTGGAACCTTATTTTCCAGAATTTGTGCACCTAGGGTCCAGGTCTTGTGAGATTGTGATCCAGTCAGAAGCCTTTAGAGCAGAAGATGAAAAAGATCAAACCATGACCTTGCCAGGGCCATTCTGCTGAAAAGAAAGAGTGTACTTGTGGAGTTAAACTAGCAGCCAAGCTACATGTTGCATTAAAAGCAACATTAGAAACAATTATTGTTCATAGTCCCATTTTTATTGTAAACCTCCTCCCCATGAGAGAAGGTTTAATACTTCCCTCTGAAGCTGCAGTTTTACTGGTAATTCCACCCCGGAACAGGGATGCTCACATGTGTGTGCATGCATGCATGCATGCATGCGCGCGCGCACACACACACACACACACACACAAAATAAGGCCACTGGAAACGTATGGAGGTTAAACAAAGTAAACTGAATGACACCAATCAACCTTCCGGATTTCAAACCAGATAAACCATCTGGTTCAGGCAATGTACCAGTTAGAGAAGCAGCTGAACAAAAACAAGATTTTTAAAAAAAGAAAAAAGAAGAAAAAGAACAGAGATGCACAAATACTGCAAAGAATGTCTGAGACAGTTGATAATGAAGAAAAGTTGCCAAATGTACAATGTAGCTCCAATCTAGTACTTTCAAAGTAGTCATATACTTTAGTGAAATAATGCATGATTTTTGCAATTAAAAAACCCAGAAAAATAAAGCTTGTAAGTAAATTGGTCCATTTATAAGATGTTTTCAGCTGCACTGGTATATTAGAATAAAAGTGTCTAAATATTGGCAGATAATATCTTTATCAGGACCATCCCAGATGTTGCAAGTCTCTATGGACCAGATGTCTTTTAAAAAGCAAAAATTGGTGCAAGATATGGTATGAAAAGAAAGTGGTGTGGGCTATGGTTCTCATTTAAGAAATGTAGAAAATACAATTTCAGCATTAAAATAGCTTTTCTCTCATGATTCAAAGAAGTTTTATATGCATGACAGGAATGGGGATCTTTTGGTACACCAGATGCTTTGGACTATCGTTCCCACAACTCCTTACTATTGGGCATGTGATAGGAATTCTAGGACAAAATATCTGAAAGGCTAAAGACACCCCCAACAATGTATGAGAGCTACATGAGCAATCTATGTATAGTATGTAGGCAGTCTGTGAAAATGTCAGTCATATTTCATTTAGGCAGTTCAGTGCAACTGGAAAGAATGGTAACAACACATTTCATTCCCATACGTATCTCACATCCTACAAGGGCTAGAGGCTTGGGATATTTTTTTTTAAAAAATAGTATTTTATTCTGTTTCCATTCACCAAATACATCTTTCTTCAACATATCGCTTATACATTAAATTTTGGTTATAACTCTTATTTCTGATACTTTTTAACCACGTAATGGTAACCATGATTACTTTCTTCACGTCTTATACATTAAATACAATAGCCAAATTATATTTGCTATACAGTAACCAAATAACCAATTTCTTGCAATACACTAACCAACAATGATTGACTTCCTATCAGTTGATGCTCTTGAAATCCACCCCAGTCTTATACCACTCTTCCTACACCTTCATCAAGTACTAACCTATACTTTTAACAATCTCACAGTATTCTCTCGTTTTGATACAGACCATATCGTATATTTCCTTCCCTTCCCTTCTTTATCCCATTAGTAACAGATTCTCTTCGTCGTAACACAGTCCTCTTGTTTCCCAGTACTTTAGTACTGGGCTCCATTTCTCAAGTGTTTTTTTCTTGGGTAGGTTATGAATTTTTGAAGTCAGTATGTCCATTTCCAATAAATCTTGAGATTTTCTTATCCAGTCTTCTATTGTGGGAGTCTTATGAGATTTCCATACCTGTGCAATTGTCAATCTGGCTGCTGATATTAAGTACAATATAACCTTCCAGTTTCTTGCAATTATACCTTTTTCAAATGTCTCAATCATGTTTAACAAAAATATTTCGGGTTTTAATTCAAAGTGAAATTGAAAGGTTTCTTCCAAGATTTTATGAATTTTACCCCCAAACCTCTTAACTTTCTTGCAACACCACCACATGTGTATCAAGGTTCCAACATTTTCATTACATTTCCAACAGTTGTTACTGATAGAGTTGTTGATTTTGTTTAGTCTTACCGGAGTAAAATACCACCAAGGGCTACCTTCTGGTAGTTCTCTTTCAGATTTTGGCAACATGAAAATTTATAAGTTCTGTTTCTAGCTTTTTCCCATGCTTCTAGTTCTAATGGATATCCAAAATCCTTAGCCCATTCAATCATATAACTTTTAATATTATCAGCCTCTAAACTCCTACTTAGTAACAATTTATAGAATGTTGCAATTTTTCCTTTATCTTTGCCTTCCCACAATAGTCTATCTAAATCATTTCCCTCCCTCTCTATGTTACCTAACTTCAGATCTTCCTGGAATCTTACTTTTATCTGGGCATAGGTAAACCAATTTATTCTTCCTTCCCCTTCTAGCTCGTCTATGGGTTTCAAAATTATTTTTCCCTCTTCATTTTCCTTCAATAAATCTTTATATTTTAACCAATACCCAGTTGTTTTCCACCTATATTGAAAGGCCTCCTGGGGTGAGGTCCAATAGGGGAGTTTGATGTAGAACAATTTTTTAATACTTTGCCAGGATTGAAGTAAGGCTCTTCTTACAAAATGGTTACAAAGGTCTCTGTTAACCTTTTCCTTATCATAACACAGATAGGCATGCCAGCCAAAATGGTTGTCATGCCCCTCCATAGTTAATACTTTCTCATTTTCTAATTTCACCCAGTCCTGTATCCACAATAACGAAGCTGCATAATAATACAGTTTAAGATCTGGCATACCCCATCCTCCTCTTTCTATTGAATCTTTTAAGTATTTCCATTTTATCCTTGGTTTCTTGTTTCGCCAAATGAAAGATTTTAGATCTCTCTCCCATTCTGCCCAACACTTATTGTTTACAGTAAGTGGTACATTCGGAAAGAGAAACAACATACACATCTTACATGCTGCGATCTTACCAGAAATTGATAAGTTCAGTTTTGACCATCTAACCATATCATCCTTAATTTCTTTCCAAGTTTTTCTGTAATTGTTTTCATAAACATCTATATTTCTTTTTGATATCCATACTCCTAAATACCTTACTTTTTTCACGATTTTACAGCCTGTCTTATCTGCTAGTAACTGTTCCTCTTGGTCCTTCATATTTTTTGTTAGTATGGTTGATTTTTCTCTGTTTATTTTAAAACCTGTGTGTTGTCCGAACTCTATTATGGTCTCTAATAACTTCTCAATATTTTCAATTGGATTTTCCATAAAAATAACTATGTTGTCCGCAAATGTGCGTAGTTTAAAAGTGAATCTTCCTATCTTTACTCCAGGCAGGTCTATATCCTCTCTTATATTTCTATTTAAGATTTCCAATACAAGTATAAATTAGTTACCTCTATTGGCTTTGACCTCTCACCATTTATGATTAAATTTGCTATCTGTTTCTCATAGATTCTTCCAATCCTCTTACAAAAATGTCCTCCCCCTTCTATTCTCTTAATGACTTCAAGTATACAATCCCATTTGACGTTGTCAAATGCTTTTTCAGCGTGAACAAATAACATTGCTAATTTCTTTTCATTGTTCTTTTCGAAATACTCTATAATATCTAGAATTGTTCTTGTATTGTTCTTAATCTGCTTCCCAGGTATAAACCCATTTTGATCTTCGAGTCCTCCAAATTTAGTTGCTGTTGTATCAGTTTAATTTGCCGAATCGTTTCTCTATTATTTGGATGTTCTCTTAATTCTCTTTTGTTTATTGCTAAATGTTTAGCCAAAAACCTATATCTCTCCGATTTAGCCTTTTTAACTTCTGATCCTCTTTTAATTAATATTCCCCGGACTACCGCCTTACCGGCATCCCATACTATTCTCATTTGAGTGTCATTCGTCATATTTTCTTTGAAGTAAAATTTTATTTCCCTTTTTAGGGATTTCAGGAAGGCCTCATCGCATAACAAATTTTCATTTAGTCTCCATTGAAATGGTCTTTTGTATGATTCTATTTTGATCTGTAAAGGATTATGGTCAGAGGTAGGTTTTGGCAAAATCTCCATCTTTGCAATAGCTGGGATCAAGCTTTTAGATACCAGGATCAGATCGATCCTGGACATAGACTTAAATCTGTCAGAAAAGAAGGTAAATCCCTTTTCTTTTCCTTTGGTAACTGTCCAGGTATCTTCCAGATTCAACTCTGATTTCATTTCAAAGAAGGACTTCGGTAGTTTCCCCTTGAATTTTAACTTTTTAGCTGTGGATCTGTCTTTGCTGGGATTGATGACACTGTTGAAATCCCCTATTATCAGTAAGTTTTCTTTATTATATTTTTCAATTCTTTTATGTAGATCTCTATAAAAGGATTCTTGATTATTATTGCGAGCATATATTCCTACAATTACCCATATCTTATCCATGGTAGATATCTCCACTCCTATTATCTGACCTTTGTTGTCCTTGAATAGTTATTTCACTTCGTAGTTTTTCTTTATGTACAGCACTACCCCTCTCTTCTTTTTGTTTACTAATGCTGAATAGTATAAGTTACCTAGCTTAGCGCTTTTGAGAAATCACATATCTTTCTCTTTATTTTTTATCTCTTGGATGCAAATTATGTCCGAGTTCAATCTTTCCAGATAATGTAACACCTGCCTTCTCTTAAATTCCGAGTTAAGCCCTTTCACATTCCAAGTTGTTATTTTAAGATTCATCTTCTGTTCCTGTGTTAGAGTGGCTATCCTCTTGCTTCCTGTCATCTGTATCTTCTTCTTCTAAGACTTCTTCTTCTTGATCAGTTCTTTCTTGCATTTCTCTTTCCAATACCTGTTCTTCTAAGGGTTTCTTACTTTGATCCTCTATTTCTTCTTCTTCTCCTAATAATTCTTCCGTCCTTCTCTCAGTTTTCTTATCCTTAACATGTTTCCTTCTTGTGTTTTCTGTTTCCCATTCTTTTTCAAATTTTTTACAAAAGTCTTTAGCTTTATGAATTGAGTTAATTTTTTATCTTTTTTGGTTGTAAGTGAAGGATATGCCTTCTATTCTTTCCCATTTGTAGAATATACCATTTCTGGACAATAGTTGTGTAAGAAAATTGTAGTCTTTTCTTTTCTTTAATATTAGAGGTGGTATGTCTTTAAAGATTTTTACGTCATCTCCATTTACATACAATTTATTCTTGTAGCTTTGCTGGATTATCAAATCTCTTGTTTTTGTCCTAGTGAATGAAACTACTATATCTCTGGGTAGCTTTTTGTCTTTAGCCACCAATGAGTTAACCCTAAAGGTTCTGTCCAATTCTTTTTCCAAATTCTCTTCCGTGTATCCAATAAATTCTGCTATAGGAGATGTAAGTCTTTCTACTAGGTTTTCGTTTAGTCTCTCTGATATCCCTCTTAGTTTGATGCTTTTTTCTCTAAATCTTAATTCTTGGCTTAATATCTGCAATTCTTCCATTTCTTGTTTTTTTTTGTTATATTCTTTATCTTTTCTTCCGATTCTTTGGAATTACCTTTTAATCTAGTAATTTCACTCTTCATTTCCTCTACGTCTTTGTGAATTTTGTCAATTTTTTCCCCTAATAAGTCTGTTTCTTTCTTATTGTCCATCTTTATCTCTTTCCTTAGTTCTTTAAGCTCTGATCTTATTTCTTGTTTAAAATTTTTCAGTCCTGTTTTTAAATCTTCAATAATCAGAGTATGTAATTCCGATAATTTCATTGCCTCTACTGATCCTCTTCTTGTTAGTACCTGAGTTTGTGTTGCAGTCTTCTTCATGCCTGATGCCATCTTTCTAGATTCCGTTTTTTATTTAATGCCAAAGGAGCGAAATCAAAATTCTGTGGAAAATATTTTCAAAAGTATCTCTTCTCTTATCTTTCCTCTTTCCTCCTGTATTTTTGCTCAAATCGATACTTATATTTACTACATTCATATAATTGCTGTATCTGTAAATAGTTATGAATAGATTTTTAATTATATATTTGTGTTCCTAAATATTTCTATGTCGCTGGAATGATTTATGTAGCTGATTTAATTCTCTGAAAATTAATGATTGTATCTGAATATAAAATGATATATAAAGTTGTGTCTGTGTATATTAATTTTTTTTCTTCTTAAGTTGCTCTATGTAATTGTGTATATGTGTAGATATGTATATATATATATATATATATATATGTATATCCCTTTATATACCTTATTCCCCTGTTTATTTGTCTTTTAGAACTGTTAATTAATTCCAAGATATTCTTATATTGATATCCTTAAGTTTTATAGATATAATCTATAATACTTCTCAACTTTCTTATAGATATTATGAATGTCAAACCTATGTATTTTTAGAAAAAAAACGTTTATATACCCAGATGCTTTTTATTCCAATTTTTTTTTCTTATTTCACTGCTCTTTTCCTCTATAACCAAGCAGCCTACGCTCTGTATAATACACTTTGATAGTCTGCCAGTAACTCAGTGACTCAGTTACTCAGTTACCCAACCATGTCTCATTTTCCCCAGCCAAAAAGAACCAACTTTGGGTATCTTCTAAGGTACAAAAAAAGAAAGGATTCCTTTAAAGTACAGGAAAGAATAACAGTATCCAAACAGTCTCAGGGCAACTTTTCAATATCCCTTGGAAACCATCAGTTACTATCAAATATCTTATGCAAACTATGTATTCTCCAATAATGACACAAAGATTGAGACTTCTTAAGATCAGGAACTCAAATGGTGCTTACAGATTTTTCTGGATCAAATACTCCCTTCTTTAGTCCATTTAATAGCCCGCTTTTGATATTTTGATATTATTGTCAAGCCAAACCACGTCAAATGAGGGTGGAAGGAGTTTTACTCGCCTGAGTATCTTGCCTTTCCTTTTGTTCTGTCCTAGTTTACTTCCTTGTTTTATTATTCTGTCCCGTTTCCAACTCCACTGTGTTGCCGCTCTATCTTCCCTGTTTGTCTTCAACCGCCTCCCAATCACTTAGAACTCTTAGGATAAGTAGACAATTTAATTGTAAAGCAGCTCAACTGGATAAAACACTGTCCCAAACTACGTGGTTCCGTCAGTCGACTCACACTCTTAAAAGTCTTTTCCTTTTTTATTAGTTTTTTTTTACTTCTCGTTGCAAGTTTGTTGTAGTGCTCAGATTTTAAGTTACGCTCAAACAGGGTGGGGCAGTAAATCAGTTAGGAAGGTAAGCTTTATTACTTGCGTTTGTTTTCTCTGGCTTCGTCTATGAGATCTTAATGTGGAAGTAAGAAAGAAAACCAAGTGGCATTTCAAGGGTATCTCTTCTCCTATCTTTCTTCTTTCCTCCTGTATTTTGCCCCTCTGAGAAGAGGCTGGGGACTCCCAACAAGTCTCTGCTGTGGCGCGGGATGGCTCTTCGTCCTCTCCCCCACCCTGGGGTTATTCAGGGACCTCCGCCCCCGAAAACACCACTTGGTATCTGGGGTTGGGGACAAACTTCAAGCCCTCCTTGCTCTGTCTCCTTCCTGTAGATAGAGCCCTCCAATCTTTAAGGAGTTGGGTAATTTACCATAGCAGTTAGGTGTTCGTCTCAGAACGTTCTCACCGAACAGCCTTCGCCTCTCGGAGCGGAACCGGAAGTGTCCGCTTGGGATATTTTTTAAGTGAAAGTTTGTGATGTGGGGGAAGATAATGGTTCAAACAATCTTCTGGTGACATCAGGTGACATGCCTGGAATCCAGGTGAAATTTGGCTGCCCAGCTAATATGGCAACTCTATACTAAATGTTTTATAGTACTAAGGTACTAATAATTGCATCTTCGTAGTAGCCATAGAAACCACTGGGTTGGGATTGCAGCAGGTGAAGAAGTAAATTAGCTGATTACAACATAAATGAATAATTTGAGCAGTTATTAGATATTCTATTTTAATGGAATTAGCTTGGCCTCAGTAGCGTTTATAAAAATAGAAATATTGGGAAAGAACATGGATATGTTGCGCTCCTATTATTGACTATATTTTATACCTAGGACATTTTCAAACACGTCTTACTGTGCAAGAAGACTCTGGGAGAGGTACGTGGCTATCCTGCAGCAGGGGGTCTTTTTTTGATGCTGCTGTCCCTCTCATGGCATTGTTTGTGACAATTCCAAGTCCCATCTACGGCAACCGCACCATTTTTTACTCACGGAAGTTGTCCGTGATTAAAAAATGGTGCAGTTGCTGTAGATGGGATCTGGAACTGTCATGGACAATGCTGCAAGAGGGACAGTGGCATCCAAAAAGGACCCCCTGCCATGGGATAGCCGCATACCTCTCCTGGAGTTTTCTTGCGCGGTAAGATGGTCTGAAAATGTCCTTAGTGTTTTAAAGGTTGCATTTGGGAACTGCCATCCTTGTAAGTTACACAATGTCCCAGCATGGAGTATAGGCAGGTAGTACTTAAGAGCTTGAATTCAACTATGGCCATGATTACTTTTGTCTGATGGCTCAAATGTACTTGTAATAATTGTGAGGTGACCTTATAACATAAAAAATTAACCATTTGATTTTCACATCATTTTAGTATCTCTTGCTTATAATTAAAAATCATTAAAATGCATTTTTTTCTGAGCTGGCTTTCTTGCTCAGTAAAGTCTTTGTCTACAGTCAAGATCATGCATGTCCTCAAATGTTGGATAATCACAGGCATAGAGGATACTGTAAATAATATAGTACATTGCCCCTCCCACATACACACATCATCCAGTAATTTGACCTGAGCTGCCACCAGTATAAATAATCCCCAGCTTTGTCATGAAACATTTTTTATAATAGCAACCTAATGATGAGGTGCCTTCCCAAAAAAAGATTTGCCTAGAGCGATCCCTTTGATCTTTTTCGTTTTAGGTAAGCATATTTCTGTTTGCCTAGGCCTTTCAAAAAAATCAATGTATTCTGAGCTTTTTAATGTGATTTTTTTGTTGCTGTGAGTTTTGCGTTATTATATTTGTATTCATTATGGTTGTATGGTCTGGTGTTTAAATAATTTTTATGTTTGCTTACTGTAAGACAACCAGAGATACTTATTTTTTTTATGCCAGACAAATGCCTTTCAATTAATTAATTAGTAAGAATTCTTCATTACTTTGCTTTCCCATTAAGAATGAATTATAGTTTGAAATGAAACATACTTCTGTTCCAGTTTTGAACTGATGGATGAATGTCAAATAGCAGCATTGTTGCAAACAACTCTCCAGGTTGACAGTCCCAGTGGAAGAATGCTGTCATGAAGATTTGAGCTCATAATGGATGAGTGCATGTTTCAAGAATTTTGGAGCAGTCCCAAAGTGGGTTCTAAGGTGAAGACAGAAATCACTGAGAAAATCTAGTCAAGGTTTAAGATTTAACTTTAGTCCCCTTGATTTCAGTGGGAGATTCAAGCAATCTCCTCACTAAAGTCAATGAGTACCCTAGAAATGTTTTGTTTTGGATTGATTATGGCCTATGTTTTCAAAAAAAAAAGTCAGCAGATAATGGAGCAGTTATTAGTAGTATCTAATTCTTAAGCTTTAAAGATAATAGATGTGTTTCAGTTCAAGACGGCCCCAGAATTTACAGCATCTTGGTTCAGATTACAAATTTGTTAAGGTTGCATTTTTTTACTCTGTTATAAATTGAGTATCATATGCCTTGGAAATTCTTCTCTGATTTGGTAGGTAAGAGGTTATTCTACACATATGTGCCTTGAAAAAGTATTATTTTATGGCAGTTTTTTAATGTCCTACCATCAGGAAAGGTAACTTTTTTCCACACTTACAGATCTGCATATTGCCAAGAATATTGTGTGTGAGTGGAGTGGGTGTCCAAGAACACAACCAACAAGGCCCAACCCCAAACATTTTGTTACTGAAGCCAAGAATAATATTATGAAGATACCCCCTCCCCAGCCTTTGATGTACAGACACCACACAGTCTGGTAGTAGAAACTTACTTCAAGACTAGTGATGGGACAGAATTTTCAGCTGCTCTTCAGGGAAGCAGGCTAGCTTATAGGAGCACAGGGCACATACCACTCACCATTATCCCTTCACTTCATCACTTCCTGTTGCCATTTTCAGATGGGCTGTGGAAGAAAATGGAGGGGAAATAGAAGTTTCTATGGTGCTTGTGGGTTCAGCAGACTGGAGGAGGGCAAACGTTGTCCCCATCTTCAAAAAGGGGAAAAAGGGGATCCCAATAATTATTGTCCAGTTAGCCTGACATCAATACCAGGGAAGATTATAGAGCAAATCATTAAACAGAGAGTCTGTGAACATTTAGAAGGCAATACCATAATCACAAAAAGTCAATGGGTTTCAGAGAAACAAGTCATGCCAGACTAATCTGATCTCTTTTTTTGATAAAATTACCAGCTTGGTAGATGAAGAAAATGCTGTGGATATCGCATCCTTTGATTTCAGTAAGGCCTTTGACAAGGTTCCCCATGACATTCTTGCAAACAAGCTTGGAAAATGTGGGCTAGACAAATTAACTGTTCAATGGATTTGTAATTGGTTGCCCGGCCGAACCCAAAGGGTGCTCAGCAGTGGCTCCTCTTCATCTTGGAAAGATGTGACCAGTGGGGTGCCACAGGGTTCTGTCCTGGGCCCAGTGCTATTCAACATCTTTATCAATGACTTGGATGAGGGAATTAGGGGCATACTTATCAAATTTGCAGAGGACACCAAATTAGGAGGAGTAGCTAATACCCTAGAGGACAGGACCAAAATTCAAAATGACCTGAACAGACTAGAAAGCTAGGCCAAAGCTAACAAAATGAAATTCAATACGGAGAAATGTAAGGTATTGCACTTAAGGCAGAAAACCGGAATGCATAGATATAGGATGCAGGAAACCTGGCTGAACGAGACTACATGTGAAAGGGATCTAGGAGTCCTAGTAGAGCACAAGTTGAACATGAGTCAATAGTGTAATGCAGCAGCTAAAAAGGTCAATGCGATTTTGGGCTGCATCAATAGAAGTATAGTGTCTAGATCAAGGGAAGTCATAGTGCCAATCTATTCTGCCTTGGTCAGGCCTCACCTAAAATACTGTGTCCAGTTCTGGGCACCACAATTCAAAAATGATATTGACAAATTGGAGCGTGTCCAGAGGAGGGTGACTAAAATGGTGAAAGGTCTGGAAACCATGCCTTATGAGAAAAGATTTAGGGAGATGTTCAGGGACGATATGATAGCCCTGTTTAAATATTTGAAAGGGTGTCACATTGAGGATGGAGCAAGCTTGTTTTCTGCTGCTCCAGAGATTAGAACATGGATCAATGTATGCAAGCTCCAGGAACAGAGATTCCACCTCAACATTAGGAGGAACTTTTTGACAGTAAGAGCTGTTCGTCAGTGGAACACACTCCCTTGGAGCGTGGTGGGGTCTCCTTCCTTGGAGGTCTTTAAACAGAGGCTGGATGGCCATCTGTCAGGGATGCTTTGATCATGATTTCCTGCATGGCGGGAGGTTGGACTGGATGGCCCTTGTGGTCTCTTCCAACTCTACAATTCTATGAAGCAGTCCTACCTTTGGAGGAAGTGCAGCAAATACCTGATAGCCAGCCAAGGCATCCTTCAGTTCAATAGGTCCCCCAGTCAGGTTCAGAGCAGGAAAAGGGGCCCAGTAGTCCCAGATAAAGGTGAAGGATTAGATGTTTGGCTCAGACCCCCCCCCCATAGATGGAGTGGAAAGGCTGCAATTGAAACATTGGGAGGTGCACAGTTGTGGAATGCTGTCCCTAAATACTGCCTGAGATCAGGGCACTGGCTATGCATGCTGCCTTTCTCTCTCTCTCTCTCTCTCTGGCTTTTCTTTGCAAACAAAGATTCAGAAAGGACTCATCCCGCACTTTCTGCAAGCGCACTGATTACTAAAAAGGCCAATCTGAGATAAACAAGTCTGGGTGCAGAAAGCACAGCAGAAGGTCTCCTTGGGTGATGTTTCTGGGTTGTGATTCTTTCTGCGTTGTTGTTTCTCTTCAAGACTTGTCCAGCATGAGCTCTCAAATGAGGCTGCAGCATTGTGGATATTGCATCTCCATGCCTCCCAATGTGAGGCCAGGGCAGACCATTGTTGGTTTGGAGTGCCCCTCTTACCTTCACCATCCCCTTGCTGCGTACAACTTCAGTTTTTCTCTCAACAGTTCCATTTGTGAAGGTGTGCTTAATGGATTTATGACCTTGGACTGTTTAACAACTGGGCTACTCCCTGAGACCCTATCTCTGATTTACGGTTTTCTTGACCCTGGACTGTTTTGACCCCAGAGACCTCTTGCTTCCACAGCTTCTGACTTGGGAACATTAAATCCATTTGAAGTTGAGAGCAAGATGCATATGTTTTCATGCATTTGGCAGGCTTTCTGGGTAGTTTGGGGGCAAAAATTGCACCAAAATGAGGGACTTGGGGGGGGGACTGGTGCCAGAGGTTCAGGGGACAGAAAAGCAGCACACAGCCTACAGGCTGTACTTGCCCACTCATGATCTAATGTTTGGGCCACCCTGGTCCCAACACTCCTTTATGTCTGTGCATTGCTGGGGACTATTAGTAATAATGTAGAAGCTATCTTTCAAAGAAGCTTATTCACTTGTACTCAGTCTCTCCTTCAACAAATCTTGATAAGCTTCTAATGGTTCCCTGGAACATATATAAACATTAGCACTTTATAAGGGATCGAATGGCACAGAGCCCTGACTATTGGACTTTTTTTTTACAAGGTAAATCTTACACGGGGAAAATATTAACATGAAACTGCAATGAAAAATTAGAAAAGAGTGACTAGTCTATTATGTGACAAGCTCATGTCAGAAAGACTTTGCCAATGGATGACAATCCTACTGAGAATCCCTGAGTAATTGCATTGTCCTTGGCCTATAATCTCCTCATTTCTTACTGAGTTGCCTGAGTTCTCACATAGAAGGATCAGCTCCAGTTAAATGCAATCAAAACTGAAGTTTTTATAAGGCAAAGATACTTTTTAAAAATCACTGCATTTAGCATTGCACAAACTCATAGCTATGCGAGGTCACTGAAAAGAAGACTTTAGGCCTTTTGAAACCTTTCTCCTTTGCACTTTGGATCTTAACCAGATGGCTCTGTTATAAGTATCAGGTAAATCAAATTATGCTGCAGTTTAGGGTTTATTCTACTACGATATTGTAACCCAGTGTTCTTGTAGAATTGAATTGTAAGGAGGAAATATAAGGAGGACACTTTCTCTTACTCTTTCCCTTCACTGTTTATACAAATGTGTACAATGCCATGTTTTAGCACAGTGGCTCTTAACCTTTTTTTAAACCTTTTCTTTAAATATCTTTTATTGCAGCAGAGCCCCAAGACTTAACTCAAGATTTAAAACCCCAATAATAAATAATAATAATAATAATAATAATAATAGCTAGTTTTTATTCACAGTTTTTTTCATATTTGTGGGGGTCTCATGAACCTAACCCCCACAAATGCGGAGGGACAAGTGTATGTTCTCTTAGGGAAGGTAAAGTTGGAAAAAAAATCAGGCTGCATATAGAGGGAGCCCCTGAAAGGCCGCCACCAAATACCAGAGACCATAGCACTAGAAAGAGAATTGGGTGGTTTTATATAAGGCAATTTCACTGTTCAGTGCCACATTTTAGAGACTAAAAATGTTAAACAGTTACTTTGAACACAGTGCTGATCTTTCAAATAAAATCTGAAAGATATTAGTGGTGTGTTAGTAAATGCATTGGTATGTCTATGCAAACCATTAAAATGTTTTCTATTAACTGTTGTTCCAATGCGATAGGAAGAAGGCAGGTGTGTCCTTTGCTCTTTTACTTTTGTACTTTCTTCTGTGCTTTACATGGCTCTAGTGAAGAAAAACCAGTAGAATTTATGATTATATTAGACTGATACTATGTTATTTCATTAATGCATATAAAGCCTGGTGTACTGTCAGGAAGCAAGTGTTAATTTCTGTATAGTGGCTATTGTTTTCTTTTAACTCTGAACCTTCTGTTTGATATCAAAACCAGTCTTTTATCTTGGCTACCACAAAAAGAGGAATAAAATCTGGGATCAAGCTTTTGTTTAGAAAACTAAGGTACTGGCATGAGTAAAAAGATATTACTGAAGATGGAACTTCCTTTTCCTCAAACTTTCTGATCTGTTTTCAAAAACAATATAATCACAGCTGAGAACAAGTATAGTTTTACAAAATATCTTAACTGTAATGCTCCAAATGGGAGCCACAGACCTGTTTTAAGCACATCTTTGGGCAGTAATTCAGATTCTCATCACTAAATAAGAGACTCCTACCCAACTCACACTCAAACATATCATAAACTACTTATGAAATTCCACTGTGTTTAAGAAGTAAAAACTCTGTAGGGAACACAGAATTAGTTTTGAAGTTCTCTAGACTGCAGCTGGAATATGGAACAAAGTCATACACAGACTGGCAATGCTCAACGCCAACTTAAAACACAATGGCTGGTGTTATCATTGCTAAAAATTTAAGTTATGTAAGCTATGGGTCACCACAAAACAAAATACCAATTTTGTATGGAATTTAGCGATTCATGATGGAAGAGACACAGCAAACTTCATTTTCCATTGAATCCTTTTTAAAAAAGTTTTATTAGTTTTAAAATTAAACAACATACAATTTATACATACAACTTAACAAACACATATAACAGTGATTCCCTCCACCCTTTGCATTCATCCCTCTTTCTAAAATGCCCTTGTTTCCAACTCAGGAAACTTCCTCTTGCTTCCTCTGCCCTTTATTAATACAAATTCTAAAAATTTACTCCATTTTTCACCAAAAACATTCTTATATAGCCCTCCTTTTTTTTTCCCTTTAACCATATTTGTTAATTTCTCATTTATAGCTATATTCCATACTTCATTATACCATTCTTCTATTTGGTATTTACCTTCTGTTTTCCATTTTTTTGTTATTATTAACCTTGATGCTGTCAGCAGATTTGTTAAGAAATCCTTAACAATTTGAGATTGTTGTATTTTTTCACAATATGATAATAATGCTATTTCAGGGTGTAAAGGTATATTTATCTCCAGTATCTCACTTATTTCCTTCATTACTATTTTCCAAAATCTCTGCATATATTTGCAATTCCACCACATATGAATATATGTTCCCAATTCTTGGCATCCCCTCCAGCACTGTGCTGAATACTTTTTATCTATTTGATTCAATCTTACTGGGGTTAAATACCATCTCCATATAATCTTATAGTAATTTTCTTTTATTCTTACTGATAATGTTTTCAAATGTTGTATATTCCATATTTTTTCTAACTTGGATTTATCTATTACAGTTGCTATGTCTGTTTCCCAAACATCTTTAAGATAATCTTGTACTTCTTCATTATCCATTAAAATTTTATATATTTTATTTGTAATACCTTTTATATTAATTTTCTCTTGGGTAGTTTTTATAATCAATTCCTCAAATTTTGTATTTTTTCTACAACGTCCCTCCTTTAACCATTTTTTTGTCCATTGTTCTAACTATCAGTTTAAACCATGTAAATCCTTGCTCTTTTAATATTTTTTCCATATAATTCTTATTTTTCATTTTCCCCATCCATTCCTTCAACCTTATTATTTCTTGTCCTCCTAACTTTGCTTCCACTTCATTTCTTAAATTTGCTGGGAAACCCTCCACCAATATTACTGGCATTAATGGAGATATTCCTGGAACTAATACTTTTTTATATTTAATCCATATATCTAGTATTTTTTTAAGGAAAAGTTTCTCTTTTGGTTTACAATAATATATATATTTCTTAATTTTAACTCTATCTCTTGTTTATTTATTTCCATGCATTCCATTTCTTTTACTTCCGCAACACTATCAATAATATATCTCAATTGATTCGCTACATAATATAGCTTCAAATTGGGTAGGCCTAAACCTCCGTTTTTTGGGGATTTATACCATCTATTTTTATTAATTCTTGATCTTTTCTCTCCATTACAATAATTATTTATCATATTTTTCCACTTTTTAAATTCCATCTCTGATACTTTAATAGGCAGCATTCTAAATAAAAAAATTATTTTAGGTAAAATTTTCATTTTAACAAGCGCTATTCTTCCAAACCATGAAAGTTTAATTTTCCCATATTTCTCTATTTTTTCTCCATATTTTTCCTTAATATAGTAAAAAAAAAAAAAATCCTCTAGTTTTTCCAGTTCTGCCCCGATATTTATTCCTAAATATTTTATTTGCTCCTTTATTTTAATATATTTCTTTTTACTCTTCATATTTTTTTTGCTCTGCCTCTGTATAATTAAATATCATCATTTCTGATTTGTTCCAATTTACTTATAAACCTGTCATTTTCCCCAACATTTCCAAATGTTTCTCTATCTCTTGCATTTTTTCCAATGGATCTTGTATTGTTATTAAAGTATCACCTGCAAACATATTTAGCTTAATCTCTTCAATATTTCCCATCCCTTTAATACCTTATCCTTTCTAATTACATTAGCTAATATTTCTATCACCATAGCAAATATTATTGGAGAAAGTGGGCAACCTTGTCTTGTTCCCCTAGTTAAATTTATTTGTTCTGTCTTACCATCATTTACTATTACTGTAGTTTTATTTTTTTTATACAGTTGGTCAGTCATGCCCCTAAATTTTTTCCAAATCCAAATGTTTTCATTATATTTTTAAATGCCGGCCATTCCACACAATCAAAGGCTTTAAATATATCTATGGCTATAAGCCCTGCTTTAATTTTCTTTGCGGACCCAGACCGTACAACCCTCCCCCCATACCGTCTCAAGCAAAACATGAACACACAATTTCTTTTACATTTGTATTGACTACATATTCAGAATACATGGTTAGGTACAGGTTAGTAATAGATGAATACATGTTTTCAGTAAATATGTTAGAGGTAGGAAATTTTGGCAATAATTGGCTGCAACTTGCAAGCTAAATGGTTGGCGGTAATGTATGGGTTGTGATCTCTTCTATTGCCCACCATGTGGGCCAAGCTGGGATCGGTCCATCCCGATCCTCCTTTAGAGGAGAGAGCCAATGGCCGGGCCGCCCGCCTGGCACTCTCTCCTCCCTGTAAACAAGCTAAGGTTAGTGAACATGAATTGGGAGGGACCTCCCTTGAACTTGAACTTGTACTTGATGGAGGCCCCTTTTCCAATCTACCTTATCATGACCCAATACATCCACCACCAAGGCATTCCCCATGGAACCGCCTTCCACCAACCATTACTCCATCAACAGGCAGGCCTACCGGTCTTCCTGGATCCCTGGCCATGCAGGCAGTGCCCTCCCAGGTCTAATGTAGGTGACATAAGCCCCAGAACGCCAGTGCCCTAATGTCATCATGGATTCTGTGGACAAGCCTGCCTCTGCTGCCATGGTCACCGCCCCTATTTGGAATGAGTGGCTGCCAAAGTCTTCGGCTGGCAACCCCATCTGCCAGATCGCTATCTTCAGCACGCTCACAAATTGGTACCTGGTCAGGGGCAGCCCATTTTTGTATCAGAACAGTGGGCACTGTCCTGTGCCCTGCACTTCCACAAAGTCCTTCATGCTTGCTACGGTGCACTGTGAGGAGCCTTCCACCTTCCTCAAATGAAGGTTGGCCCCGTGGCCCTGCTGGTCAGCCTTCGAGTGCCTAATGCGCAGAGACAAGCCATTGGCACCGATGGTAACATTGCCAATCTGCAGCGCCTTGCCCAACGTGTCGGACTTGGAGGAGCTCACCACCTCCCCCACCCTCAGGGCCCCAAAGAATGCGATCGTGTATGCCATGCCAAACAGCGGCACCTCATAGCTGGAGTGGCATATGGATGGTAGGAGGGCCACCAGCTGTGCCAGCATCGCATAAGAAACTGGCCTCCTAGTATCCAATGCCCTTGGTCACCCTCCTCCATCCCTCCGTTGCTTTTCTTACCAAGAAGGTATCACAAGGGTCGCCATGACCTGATGCTTTGCTGAAGAAGGAAATACCACCGCCTGGGATCTGGCAGGGCCGTGGCTTATCATGGCCTTAAATCTCCCAGATTCCCGTCCTTTTTGGACCAATCAGGGTGCTTCAGGTCTGCTCCTGATTGGTCCACTTTCCCATCTCCCTCCCAGCCACAAAGTCTACTGGGAAGAAGATGCCAAAATGGCAACACCCAAGGTCTCGCCATGCGCCCCCCCACTGGCGACGCCTAGCGGGGGTGGGGCGGGGCAGGAGGGCAAATGAGAGGGCAGCCGCACCGGGCCACAAAACAGCCCACCAGCCAGCAGCGAGCCCCCTTCTTCTAATTATATTTATTATATTTATTACTCTTCCAGTTAAATTAGCCATCTATCTTCCTGCTATAAATCCACATTGGTCTTTTTGTATATATTTGTGCATAAATTTATTCATCCTTTTTGCCAATATTGCTGTTAATATTTTTGCATCTTGATTTATTAATGATATTGGTCTATATGTTTCTGGATCCGTCAGATCCTTATCTGGTTTTGGAATTAATATAATTAAAGATTGTTTCCACAATGATGGGATCTCATCTCCTTTTAAAATGTTGTTATATAATTCCTTCATTCTAGATATTAATATACTTTTAAATGTTTTGTAATATTCGGTTCCCAAACCATCTTCTCCTGGGACCGTCCCCAATTACAACTTGTTTATAATATCCTATATTTCCTCTTCTGTTATAAGTTGTTCCATTAATTCCTTCTCCTCTTCACTA
This sequence comes from Gambelia wislizenii, assembly GCA_030847615.1. Taxonomy (NCBI): domain Eukaryota; kingdom Metazoa; phylum Chordata; class Lepidosauria; order Squamata; family Crotaphytidae; genus Gambelia; species Gambelia wislizenii. The sequence continues at coordinate 7,680,537 of JAUMIR010000012.1, forward strand.
ATTATATCCTTACAATTTTCCTGTATATATTTCTCTAAATCTTTTGGGGGATCATCTGCTGAATATAATTTTTGATAATATTCTTGAAATATCTTTAATTTATCTTTCATCAAATTACTTTTTTCCCCTTTTTTCATTTTTAATAATTCCGATCAAACTTTTAGCTCTCTTTGCTTGTGTGGCCCTTGCTAGCATTCTAGAATTTTTATTACTATATTTAAAAAAAAATCTCTTTTCATAAATAGCAGATTTCTTTTTACTATTTCTATATCTTCCTTTTCTAATTCTTTTCTCTTTGCTTGTATTAATGCGTGGATCTGCTTATCTCTCTTTCTAAAATATTCTTTTTCTAAATCTTTAATTTCTTCTTCTAGTTTCCTCTTACTTTTTTCCTGTTTTTTCCATAATGTATGTGCTTCCCTAATAAACATTCCCCTTGCTACAGCTTTCATTGAATCCCACAATAGTGCTTGACTGCTTTGTCCTACTCTATTTATTTCCCATATTTCTTTTAATTCTACCTGTATTTTTTCCGTGTTTTTATAACCTATTATTTTTGTATCCAATCTCCATCTTTTTGCTTGTTTGTAATCTTTTGTAGTCTTTATATCTGCTGTAACTGCTGCATGATCTGTAATTTTTATAATTCCTATATCTGTGTTTACAATTTGTGGGACCAGATTTTTTGATATAAAAATCTAATCTATTCTAGAATACGTTTTGTGTGTTGGTGAATAATAAGTATATCTCTTTTCTTCACCTTTTCATTCTCTCCACACATCTCGTAATTCATTTCTATTTATAATTTTGCTCAAACCAGTTTCATACATTTTCTTGTCCTCTTTAGTAGGATTAGATTTATCTTTCTGCTTATCTATTACCATATTAAAATCTCCCACATTATTATTGATCCCTCACTTACTTAATTTGTTGCTTTAATAACTTCTTCATAAAATTCTATTTGACCTTCATTTGGGGCATACAGATTAACCAAAGTGAATTGTTCCTTATCCCTAATTCCTTGTATAATTATATATCTTCCTTTTAAATCTTTTTTTTAATTTTCTTAACAATAAAACCACATCCTTTTGACAAAATAGTTGCTACTCCTCTTGATTTGGATGTTCCAAAAGCTTTTTCTTATGTAGTTGCCCATTTCAACTTCAATTCATTCACTCCATCTTTATTTTGATGTGTTTCTTGAAGGAGTATTATATCTCCTTTAGATTTATTTAATAAAGATTCTATTCTTTTTCTTTTGATTACGTTTCCTAATCCTTTTACATTTAAGGTCAATATTCTCAATCTGCCTTCCATATTATGTATAATAAATTTCTATTTCTATTAGTCCCCCACAGTGCACAAATATTAAAATACTCAAATAAACAACAGAAATTCCCCCCCTGCACCACCCTCCACCTCCCCCCCTCCTCCCTACCCCTCCCACATACACATTTCTTCACCCCCTCCTAATCCCAGGGATTACTATCCCCACCATAGCTACCAAAACTTTGAGGGGGAGGGGTTGTCACCCACCTCTGATGCCACCTTTGATCACATCTCTTTCAGTTTATTTTTTTCAGTCTCTTGTCTTTATATCTTCAGTTCTCCTTTCCTCCTGTTGCTCCTTTTAACTCAGCTTGATCTTTTGCTGCTTCTTGCTCTTCCTCTCTCAATCCAAGCATTGTCAGCAATTGTAATCCTTCTTCCAGTGTTTTTATTTTGTAGACTTTCCCAGCATACTTGAATTTCAAAAATATTGGGTATCCCCAATTGTAGTTAATATCATTTTTTTTTCAATATAGCTATAATGGGTTTGATAACTCTCCTCCATTCCAATGTTTTCACACACAAATCATTGAAAATCATCACTGGTGCTGATTCAAAAAGTATTTGGTCACCCAGTTTCCTGATTTCTTTCATAAATGTCTCTTTTTTGTAATAATTGGCCACTTTCACCAGTACATTGCTGGGAGTAGTTTTCCTGAATCCAGTTCAATGAATTCTCTCAAAATCTTCTTTTCTTTACTTTTTGTGATATCCCTTGGTAGAGCTTTCTGCCCATTCTTTTCTCTCCCTGTTCCAGTTGCCATTTTTGTGGGTGTGTGTCAGTCTGTGCTTCTCCCTCCACCTCTTTTGAGCTTTTACTCTTCAGTTACTATTAAAATCTCAGCTGAGACAGCTCTTTCAAGTCTTGAGATTGTTTTATCAGAGGGTTTATTTTAGATCTTGTCTACAATGGAATTTGCAAGGATTTTTTCTTTTCCCTTTCTCCCTTGCCTCCTCTCGACATCAGCTTCCCTTGTAAATCACCAAGCTCCAAGTTATCAGTTTTTAGATAAGGCAGAATTTACTCACAGTATTCCAACACAGGAGAAAGGTTCCTTTGCTTAATTAACTGCTTCAACAAAGTATTTTCTTTGTTTCAAAGATATCACATCGGAGAGAGATAGATTCTACGGCCACATCTGGTGGTGCGTGACTCCACCCCCCTTTTCCATTGAATCCTATCATATTGTTAAGGTGATCTAACAAGGTTTGCAGAGGTGGTCTTGAATGTATAGAAGCATTGCTTTGTGATGGAACATGATGACACTTCTCAAAACCAGCACTTTTGTGTAAGATTTCAAATGTGTTTAAGATTAAGGACTTTATCAGACACTCTTAAAAAACTTCTGCAGAGGTCAGGAGGAGGACGCTGCTGTCCTGCTTCTGGAAGTCGCTACTGCACGCCCCATCTGCCTCCCATCTTTCGTTCATTCTTCCTCCATGCTGGAGGGACAAAAAAGGCACCATTTTTCATTGACCGACATTTCTGTCAATAAAAAATGCCACCTTTTCCATTCCTCCAGCATAGAGAGAGAATGAATAAAGGATGGGAGGAAGACAGGGCATGCAGTAGTGGCCACCAGAAGCAGGACAGCGGCGTCCTCGTCCTGACCTCCATGGGAGATTTTTAAGAGTGTCTGATAAAGTCCTATAAAACTTAATCTGTCTGTGTATAGAATGCAATTAAGCAATCACATTAACATAACTTTGCTTAGTTTGCCTAAATGAAGTCTATATCATTGCAGCTTGATGGATATTTACTTTAAAATCTAGAGTACTAAGGAGGTTATCAGATGGGGACACAAATAGCATCCCCATCTCACTATCTCCTCTCTTGACCCCCTCCCGACCCCATCCCGGCACAGTAATGAAATGTTTCATACACCTACCTTTCCTGCATCTTTCCCTCCCCTCAGCAGCCCAGGAGTGAATGCAGCTTACATGGAGCTGCATTCACTTCTGGTTGAAATCCCGGGCCGTTCTCATGAGAGGATAAACACATGGGAAATTCAAACTTTAAAGGAAAAATACATATCAAAAAGTTTCACCAAGCACCTAAACACACTTAAAAAAATACCAAGTAACTCGGGGAGGGTACCAAAAAGTGTGTCACTTACCTCATTTCCCGATCTCACCCGGAAGTGTTTTGCATAGACCTCCCACTGATGCTGGCATCACGCCAGCATAATGGGTTACCTTTTCACTCGCCTGTCATTCCATCATAGAAACGGACCAGGCGATCTGTTCACAGCTTAGCCCATGAATAGACAGGAGTGATGGTGGAACAGAATGAGCATGGGGACATGATGACTTGGGAATGACATCGTCTGAAAATAAAGCCCTTTGGCAATTTCCTGGCATCGTTGTCATGCCATATTAAGGGCTTCTGATAATCTCCTTAGACAGTCCCATTAAAATGCCACCCTCTGAAGTTCTTTGTCTTTTATGGCAATCTAATGGAAGTGTGGGTGGGTGGGAGTCTAATGTGGACATTATCTTAAGTTGCCTGTATTGGATCTCTTAAACACTGTCCCAGTATTATCTTACCTCAAAAGTACAAGGTATTATTCAAAATGAGTAGACATTAAGACTTGCAAGTCCATAAGTTCTAGTTTTCAGTGCACAAAGTAAATGAATAAATTAGTTTTCTTTTCAACTTAAATAATTCCCATATACCATTTCTTCATACCTATAGATAAGATAATTACCCTTAACTAACAAAATACATATTTCTGTACTTTTCAAATGTACCTGAAATTCCTTTTATCTGCATCTTAGCACTATTTAGACTGCAACACCATGCATGCTGACTTGGGAGAAAATCCCCTTGAACTCAGTGGGACATATTTGTGAGCAGACATGATTAGGATTGCATTGTGAAGATCTGAAACATCTTTTATAGCTCTTGCTAATTAATTTAAATATATTCAAATTAAGGATTTAAGCATAAAAAAATAACCAAGTAAAGATCCTTCTTCAATTATATTATGTTCTCTTTCATTTGTATGTCCTTTTCTCTTTATATAGTTCAAACCCATTTATTAGGTCTAATTATAGTGCCTTTAATGTAACTCATGTGCCGTGTCCCCTCCCCAAGAGCATATCATACCACCTTAATTGCAAGCAGAGCACTTCATTTTTTAAAATACCAGTCAACCATCTCATTTCACTATCACTGTTACTTTCTGCCTTGACTTTCAGACATGTAAACCTAGGAGTAATATGTGACTGCTTCCATTACTTTTCCACACACAGCCAGATGTTACCAAGATCTGCTTGATTGTCTTTGTCACTACACCTGAAATTCTCCATATGTTCCCATAGTCCAGACTCCAGGCCTTTGTCAATCCAGGGGCTAATTCCACGTTGCTTCCAAAGAACACATGTAGGCAGTTATTTGGAGGAAAATAGGCCACAACTCTATTGCTTACAGCTGTAAAATAGGTTTGCCACCCACATGGGTCTGGATCCAGGCATCAACCAACCTGCTTGTCATTCAACAAGTCAATAACCTAGCCTGTTTCCTGGGTGATATCCAATATAACAGATATGAAACTCTAGATGTGTAGATGCCACTGCTTGATTCCCATGTTACCTGGGGGTGTGGCAAAGATAGATGATCCCCTAGCTGGGTGTGGCCCTTGCTGCCCACACCCTCAAGATTCCCATCAGGAACTTCCTCACTGTTTTGGGGGGTTGCCAAACCCCAATTTCCTACATCCTACATTAGGATCCCCTGCCAAAATGTCTTCAAAAGTTGTGATAGAAACAAGTACAGTAGATATTACTTGCTGCACAGAAAAAAGTGTTACCATTTCTTACATTTTTAAATAAAGGAACATCTTTTTGCCCCCATTTATTCTCAAAAGTCGCACACTAATATTATTTTAAGGGGTGGGTGGGTTAGGGTACTGGGACTATGGAGTTTTTATATTGTAAGCCGCCCCGATTGCGTTGCAGAGGGGCGGGATAGAAATAAAATTTTATTATATTATTATTATTATTATTATTATTATTATTGTTACAGGTCACATCATTTCTTGTAATGCAGCACTTCTAAGATCTGCTAAAAACAATGCAACTATTTGCAAGAGAATTATTTGATCAATTGTTTATATCCTTAGTAAAGATGTCTGGCTGCTGTAGTTTCTTTATTGCTGGTATTTCCTCCTAACATCTTTCTCTGAATCCAGCATGTCTTGGCTGAATAATCTCATGTTGACTTTGGACTCTTTTTCTTAGATCTGAATCCTTAACATCAGTGCTTCTCAAGCTATCTGATGTGGATGACCAGCAATTTCTTTTTTCAGTGTGCCAGGGACTGGTACCCTATCTGTGCCCATTGACTACAACTGTTTCTTTTCTTACTGAAAACTCTCCAGGGATCAGCAGCCTATGGCGTATTAACTGGCTCCAGTCCCTGAACTACTGCTTTACATCCTCTCTTCTTAGTTTGGATTTCCCAACTCAGCTCACTTTCTCCCCCTCTGTGAAGGTTCATTTTCTATAGAAAAACAAAGGAAGAAAGAAAACTGGAAATACCAAATAGATGAGATGTGTGAAAGAGACTAAAGTTTCAGGATGTTGAATCACAGAATCATCGAGTTGGAAAGAGATTGTTTTGTTCTTTAAAATAACCCAACATATTTCAGCCTGGAACTATTTTAACAGCCTTTTCCAGGAGCTGTTAAATTTTGTACTTGTACAAATTTATTTTGCTTAATATGCATTTTTTAAAAATATGAGACAATTTATATGTAATTTGATGTAAGATATATACACAGATACTTGATTTTGCAAATTGGAACTTCCCTCTTGTTGTAATTATTGGTATCTATGCATTGTCCCTTTTTATTTTAACAGCCTCTAAAGGAGAACATAAAAATATTTCCAGGCTGAAATGTGTTGTGCTGTTTTCAAGAATACAACTATCTCTTTTTCCCCCATCACTTTGCGTCTTTTCCACATTTCTTTTTCTATAGAGTCAGCACATGTAAATATCTTCCAAAAACCTATTAATTTTTCTCCAAAGTGTTTCTTGGACCACCATTGGTTCTAGAATTTAAGATGGCTCCTGCATGCTGAACAAACAGAGTATTGTGTGATGTTGCAGGTGACAATTGAAATGGCTAGAGCAATTTTATGAAGGAGGTTTTACAGCAGCATTTGTTAAAAGCAAGAGTAAACTTATTTACTGGCTCCACAGAGATTATGCCACCATTGAATTATGAGGTAGTGCAATTACCGTATATTCCAGCGTATAAGACAACTTTTGAGCACTCAAAAGTGCCCTCCAAAATCTACAGTCGTCTTATACGCCAGATATACTTTGCTTCACCTGCCTGTCTATCTCCTGCCTCTTCGAAAACGGAGGGAAGAGGCAGTAGATGGGGCCGGGGGGTGAAGCAAAGTGCTTTTCCAGTTCATTCGCCCCCCTCCTCTGCCTTCTCCCCCTTTGGGGAGCAACGGAGACAGAGGAGGGGGGTGAACGTTGCGGTTTTCCATGGCTGCCGCTTGATCGCCTCTGCAGCAGCAGAGGCAAACCGCTAGATTCACCCTTTCCCCCCACCTTGCTTGAAGGTGGAGGAAAAGGGTGAAAATGCCACCTCCCCCCAGCCACCCTCCACCCATCCACCCCCCTTCCCCAAAGCCGTGATTCCATTGGAATCACGGCTTTGGAGAGGGGGGTGGCTGCGAAGTGCCCTCCCCCTCCCCCCAGCCACCCTCTGCCTATACACCCCCCTTCCCCAAAGCCGCGGTTCCATTGGAATTGCAGCTTTGGAGAAGGGGGTGGCTGTGAAGCCCCCACCCCCCCATCCACCCCCTTCCCCAAAGCCGCGGTTTCATTGGAATCGCAGCTTTGGAGAGGGGGGGTGGCAGCTTTGGAGAGGGGGTGGCCTCCCCCCAGCCACCCAGCCACCCTCCGCCCATCCACCACCCTTCCCCAAAGGCGCAGTTCCATTGGAATCATGGCTTTGGAGAGGGTGGTGGCTGCGAAGCCCCCTCCCCCCAGCCACCCAGCCACCCTCCGTCCATCCACCCCCCTTCCCCAAAAATGCAATTCCATTGGAATTGCGGCTTTGGAGAGGGGGTGTGTGGCTGCGAAGACCCCTCCCCCCTCCCTCCAGCCACCCTCTGCCCATCCACCCCCCTTCCCTAAAGCCGTGGTTCCATTGGAATCGCAGCTTTGGAGAGGGGGGTGGCTGCGAAGCCCCCTCCCCCATCCACCCATCCACCCTCCACCCAGCCATCCCCTTTCCCCAAAGCCACGCTTTGGAGAAAGGGGGTGGCTGCGAAGCCCCCTCCCCCCAGCTACCCAGCCACCCTCCGCCCAGCCACCCCCTTCCCCAAAGCCACACTTTGGAGAGGGGGGTGGCTGTGAAGCCCCCTCCCCATCCACCCTCCTCCCAGCCACCCCCATTCCCCAAAGCCATGCTTTGGAGAGGGGGGTGGCTGCAAAGCCCCTCTCTCCCCAGCCAGCCATCCACCCTCCGCCCAGCCACCCCCCTTCCCCAAAGCCTCGCTTTGGAGAGGGGGTGGCTGCGAAGCCCCCTCCCTCCAACCATCCTTCCACCCTCCCCGAAGCCCCCTCCCTCCACCCCCCCAGCCAGCTGGCCATCCCACATTCCCCAACCCACCAGGAGGCTGGGCAGCCTCCTCGTGGGTTGGGGAATCACGGGAGGAGGAAGAACCCCCCTTAGCCAGCTGGCCATCCCGCATTCCCCAACCTACCAGGAGACTGGGCAGCCTCCTGTGTGTTGGGGAATCACGGGAGGAGGGAGCCCAGAAGGAGGGATCGGGGCTGTGGAGTTAATTTCTTGAAGGTGGGGAAGAGGGGGAAAATCTAAGGGTTTGCTGCGGCCGCCCCCGCTTCCCCCGCCTTGGTCCCCTTCGGAAGAGCCAAGACGGAGGGAAGGGGGCTGCTTAGGCATACTGGGCATTTTCGCTCCTTTCCTCCACCTTCGAGTCCAGTTTGACTGGAAGGTTGAAGAGAGGGGTGAATGTTGCCCTGCCAGCTGATCCTGTTCGTTTTCCCAACTCACGAGGAGATCCTCATGAGTTGGGAAACAAAGAGGATCAGCTGGCAATGCTCCCCCAGCCAGCCAAATTGGGGTGGTGGTGGTCTTATCTGGCGAATATATGCCTAAGCCTAGATTTTTGGCTGGAAATTGGGGTGGTGGTCTTATACACCCAGTTGTCTTATACGCCGGCATATACGGTATAGCTGTCAATTAGAAACAGCTTTGCTCTCCCTTCCCTCCATGACTTCTCAGCTAAGTATGTTAATTAGCTGTTTCTACCACCTCTTGGTGTATGAAGCTGAGCTAAAGGCACAGGCCATAAATAAAGACTATTTACCTTCTGATATTCATTGTCCTTTGATTCTCTCCACACATGTTTCCTTCCTTTCCAGTGGGCACTGTTGTTCTTTTAGCACTGGGATTTAGTAAATTAACTCTGCCTTTTTTTTAAAAAAGCATACTACCTTTGCACTAAAACAATATGAATTGACATCATCCTTAATAGTATGAGTTTAATTATATGATATACCTTGGCAGTTTCACCAAGTGGCAAAAAAGCTGCACAAGATCTGAGAATGAATGTACTAATGTTTTTATTTTTGCTTTCACCGCTTGGTCTCCTCTTGTGGCAGAGACTGGAGGAGCAGTAGTACTAAGGAATGGCTTAACTCTTTTTCACTATGCTGGTTTTCTCATCCAAATTGCATACTCTCTACCCCCAGCTAGGATTAACTCCAGCAGGAGGGGGGATAGATTGGGAAAACAGTGTCAAGAGGTAGGTCTAAAGCAGCCCTTGCCCAGCATGACTGCTCCAATCAAAATCAGAAACCTCTTCTGCCTCCCCCCCAAAAAAGCTTGCTTAAAGGTAAAACTATAAGTCAGGAGATCTCATCACAGGTCTTAGGTGCCTTGTATAGTGTAATGTAAGTGTTCTTTTTATAGTAATGTACAGGTGACAAAGAATTGTAGAATTATATCTATGGGGGTTTACGGTTCTGAAACACCAGCAGCTCATTTTAAATGGTAAATTGCTTTTGATATTAAGGGATCTTTCAAAACCAGTTTCTCATTTCTATTTGTAATATGTAATATGTATTTCATGTGATTTTAATTGTGCTTTATCTAATGTTGTAAAAGGAGTGTTTTAATTGGGCAAAAGTTTGATGCTTTTAAAACATTTTTACTCTATACTGATCTAGCTGTTTTGTGTTAACTTATATTTCAAGTCACATGGAGTCCAATTTGGGAGGAAGAGAGGATAAAAATTAATTAAATAAATATGAATTTGGCATGAGGCCCTATTGCAAATATAAGTATTTTTTAATGCTGAGCTTACATAGTGCTTGGGCATGTGTAAAACCAGGTTGTGGCTTCTACTGTTTGCCACATTTAATATCATAGAAAGTCTAAAAGCAAGAACAAGGAACTTAAAATGTTCACTTCTTTTTAAAGAAGAAATTGGCCATGTCAGCTAAATGCTGAAGGTGTAATTCAGATAATGAGTCCCTGTGACACAGAGTGTGGGTGTGCCCACTAGTGATTCTGTTCCAGGTGAATGTATTTAAGTGTCTTAAATTTGTATGAGGGGAAAAAACATTTGAAATATGTAGATCTTTATGTATTTTTAAAAGATATTCCTGTGATCCTGCTGCCTTTACAGTAATCAAAAGTCTTGTACTTAGTATCACAGAATCTTAGAGTTGGAAGTTAAGTAAGGGCCATTTAGTCCAACCCCTTGCTATTCAAGTGTATACAACGAAAGCACTCCTGAAAGATGTGCATGCAACCTCTTCTTAAAGTCCTCCAAAGATGGAGAGTCCACTACCTGCAGAGGCGGTCTGTTCCACTGTTGAATATGTCTTACAGTGAGGAAGCTCTTTATGTGGGATGCCTTTTCATGGTTGAAAAGCAAACCCACATCATCCAATTGTTCAACAGTCAGAGGATCATTACTGCTTTATCTGTGCATGAATGCATATGCCACAGACACCTACTTCAAGAAAACGTATCTTTGGACATAGGGTCAGTTTATATTCATGTATATGCCTAGCATGTGATTGTATCATGAAAACCTGATGTTCTGTGCCCCTTTCCTTTATTTTCTTCTCCTTTTCTTTCCTTTGTATTCAGAATTATAAAATACTATAAATAATTCAGAATATTTTGATTCCTATAATTTGAAGCTTAGTACTTTTTTTAGCTTCCTGTATTTTTGCTAGGGTTCTCCTGTGACAGATACACAAAAGCCTACCAAATGGGTGTTAATATTTAACAGTTTAGTTCTTTTCCAGCTTTAACAAGCACTTTTTTCTTCCCCCCTCCAAAAAAATAAAATAAAATACAGAGCCATCACACTAGAGAATCAGCTGGTCATCCTTGCAACATCAGCAGCAGATGCCGGGTGCTACTATGTCCAGGCGGTGAATGAAAAAAATGGAGAGAACAAGACAAGCCCATTTATTTACCTGAGTGTGACAAGTGAGTACTGATATTTCAACAAATGTTTCTGAAATGAATGTAACACACAATTCCAGAGAGAAAGAGAATTTTTTTTCCTGCACAGGAAAGTAGCTTTGGTGGTTTATCCCATCTGCTGTATTAGTTACCAAAAGGTGAAAGGAATTTGGCTTACAAATATTGAGTGAATTCTAACTGTACATTAAGAAAAGCAAGTTCAGTCCCAAAGCTTGGAAACTGTCAGAAATGGGATTTCATTTTACAATATGTTAAAACTAACCTGCACCTCTTTCTTTTTCTTCCCACCCCCAACAAGCTCTACATTTTTTAATTTAGAAATGTTTTGAGTGTTGACTCTGAGGCTGCTGATACACTGCAGAAATAATGCAGTTTGACACCACTTTAACTGCAATGGCTCAATGCTATGGAATTCAGGGATTTGTAGTTTCGGGAGATATTTTGCTTCCTTTGTCAGAGAGTTCTGGTCTCACAGCAAACTACAAATCCCAGGATTCCATAGGATAGAGCCATGAAAGTTAAAGTGGTGCCAAATGGCATTATTTCTGCAGTATGTCAGCAGCCTCAGTGATCGGGGTAGTAACCAGCCTGGAGATGTTACCATTTTTAAACTTCTGTATTCTATGTATTCTATTTCATGATGGAATAAAGTCCTTGCCTTTATAATTATTGGTCCCAGACTTGAAGAGAAACACTGGTGTTCTGCTTCATAAGATTACGCCTTTATAGCCAAGGTGCTTGGGCCCTTTCACAAGAAGTGTGGTGATGGGATAACAGTGATGCCACATGAACTCCCATCTTAGGGTTTGTGAAAGAATTCACCAAGAAAGCTTTTCTCAAATACTGATAAATAGTAGCAGAGACTTGACTGGGCTCAGATGTAATTTGCCTGATCACACATGAAGGTACTTGATTCCATGCAGTTTAGCACTAGGGCCAAATCCACAATACACAAATAATCCAGTTTGAAACCGAATTATTTCCCATGGCTTCTTCCTATGAAATCCTGTGATTTGCAGTTTGGTGAGGCACCAGCACTCTTTGGCAGAGAAGGCTAAATATTTTGTAAAACTACAAATCCCAGAATTCAAAAGGAAGGAGCCATGGAAAATAATCCAGTTTCAAACTGGATTATTTCAGTAGTGCGGATTTGGAGCCACCTATAGCAAAGCCAGACCTAGAATATTTTGCATGTTTTGCCACAAACTCTTCATTTTACTCTATAACATAGGCTTGATAATTATATTTCCCTAAGTTGCTTAAAAAAATCTTGAATAAAATGTGCCATATAACCTCAGTCTCATTTTTCCCCCTGGCAGCCCAGGAAAAACAGCTATACTTAGAATTTAATGACGTTCATTTATAAAGCAGGCTTTAATGGTCTGTATTACATAACCACTAATGCACTGTGCAGCTCATTTTCGGATCTTAATTAACATTTGGGAATAGTCAGTCTGTGGCCATGTGAATAAAACATTTACAATACAACACCGTAGGGGACAAAAATGGCATGGACATATAGAGAAGAAAACAAAATGAAGATAATTTTGAAGAGTTGCAGAGTTCATGCAGGTGGTTTTTTTCAGTGATGAGGAAAGACAATGATTAAAAGAATTACAGGTAAAATGAGATCTAAAGACTTTTTTCCCCAACAAAAAGGTTAGAATCTTGGGTGCAATTGCTTTGATTATACATTAGTGCCAGAAACAGCAGGTTTCAAAGAAGCTGAATGCTTATTATGATAACACATTTTTTAAGTAAACAAGATAAAGTAAGTACCTGAGGTTACAACTTGGGAACAAGGAAACAAATATACTAAATTCAATAGATATGAATGAATCTCAACAGGATTCTAATCAGGCAAGAAATGGACCTCAAGGTGTATGTAAAAGATGGTGGACGAGACTTCAGCTGAAGAACAGAAAATGCTAAAAATGAGCCTGAGTAAAAGTAGCTGGAAGCCAGGGTTACAAAGCCTGCTTTAAAACATTGAGACAGTGGAAGAGAAAGCCCAGATGAATTGTTGCAGCAAAAATGACAGGGTTCTGTAGCATGTTAAAGACAAGCCTATTGTTTCTAGGCACTAGGCGATTGATATAGCTTCAGAATTTCATTAGCTTCTGTGGAGTAGAGAAAATGAACATAGTATAAAGCTAAGTGATAAAATGTAAGAGATGCAGTTCTTGATATAATCATGGTTAGTGCTTCCTGGAAAAACAGGTTGAAGAAGACAGCTCACATTTAGCCCAGATCAGAGTAGGTGCCCACAGGCATTTCCAATTGTCCTAACCTGGGGCCAGGGTAATGGTGATGCTTACTCCTTGCTTTGTTTCTCTGCATCACAGATGGCAATGTTTGCCATTGCCTCCAATTGATGCAAGGAGGCAGCCAGGCTAGGCCAGGCACCCCAGCAGGTATTATTCATGTGTTTCTCTGCTCTCCTGGCACACACTGTCAATGCTGCTGTCACACCTGTTTGAGCAAGCATTTGAAGAAGCAACTTACTTCCATTTGTGCAAACTGAGTTCAAGGCACAGAAGTTGTTTGCACTCAGTTAGTCAGTAGCGGGGTGGGGGACTAGAGAAGAGAGGAAGGGATGGAATCCCAGTAGGCTCAAGCAAAAGGAAACTGCTACAGTCTCTCCCAGGTTGTCTATTCTTCCTCATTACTAACTTTTGGCTTCTTGACCACACTCTGATGTATCTTGGCCACATATATCCTGGTTTTCGTCAGTGAAACCTTGGGGTGGGTGGTGTTGTCTCCCCACTTCCCACATACCCAGAAAGCATGGGCGGGGGTTGAATCAGGTGTGTTAGTGCAGTCCATGGGTAAAAATTGGCCCCTGACTCATACATATCCTAACCTAACTTAACTTTCTGTCCTGTTGTACAGTGAAGGATGTCATGAGCAGAAGTAAGATTCAAGTGCCAGAGTGGATAGTCTCTGCGTATGGAACTGTCAGATAACAAACTGGCCCTTTGAATCTGTCTGGTCCTGTTAGCAGCATTGGGAAGGGATTGCACCCCATTATTTCCCTAGAGCTAGATAGCTATTTATAGAGAATGAAATATTTTTTAGGACATGCTTGCTTGTTGGTTTCTGTTAAGGTTTCATAGGTGGCACTGTTTGATAAAGATCCTGGTTGAGTGAAGATGTCGTAGTAAGGTGTACATTATTTCTCTTTGTGTATTTATTTATTTATTTATTTATTTAATCTTCTGCTCACTCAGAACTCAAGTTGGTTTACAATACAATGAAAATGAGAAATAAATTTTAAAAACTTATACATCATAAAAGCAAAGACACACAGGAATAAAACACATTCATTACAATAAAATTAGAGAGTGACAGTAATGAGAGACATCATACATTAAACACCATTAAAAGCTGAGCAGAACAGGGCAGGGTTCACTGCCTTTTTGATGCATGATAGAGCTGGAGAGGGATTCAATATATTCTTCCAGGGAGTGGGGAGTTCCCAATTGGTTTGAAACATATAGCTGAAGTACAAAGTCTCTTCCCAAAACTGTTAGCACTTATGGTAAAGACCATAAAGAATCCATTTCTTCTTTCCATTTCAGTGGTGAGATGAGCTGCGAAAATTTCATATTGTCACTAAAATCACTCTGAAATTGATAGACAATTACCTCTAAACCAAAGTATGTTATATATCTTGTAAGCAATGTTACCTGCCTTTAGAATTGGTTTCAAGACAATGTCTTTCTTTCTGTTTCTCTCAAAATATTTTATGAAAAGGTGTAAAGAGTAGAGTTTGAAAAAATGACTAAAAAGGCAAGTATGCAAAATTTGAGAATCAATAAGCTTTCTTTTGGCAGCTTGGACTGCTTTTGAGACATTAATCATCATCTTCAGTTCCTCGCTGCTGGACTTCCTTCTTCAATTTATGAAATATAGAGGTGCATGTCACCTTAGCAGATGTATTAGTAAATTAGATATTCTTGGTCCCATTTCATAATGGTATTCCCAAGAATACAGGGTGTTTTGCAGACTTTGACATCTTTTTAAAAAACCTAATGTGGTCTTTGAAAAACACAAAATAAAATGGATGAAATTTTTAAAAACCTAGCCACCCAGCAGTTCTGAAGAATCAAGATATAATAAAACCAATTATTATTTAATGAAGATAAATTTCACATCCAAACATTGTAAGAATAAAGGAAGGAAGCAATTTTCCTGTTGATAGGATCAAAGGAATGAGGGAACCAAAAATAGATTCTTGACTTAGCTACACTGTAATTAATGAAAATGTAAGGATGCCATTTTGGCCTGGCAGTTTCCATTTGTAACAATAAGTTGTTTGTTCCAAAGCAAAAGAAATACAGAGATTACATTAAATACACAGTTTTGCCTAGTTATTACATTAATATTTAGTAATAATTAAACTCTCCAAGAAACAAATACTGGCGTCTATCGTACTTAATTGTACTGAACTTAGTTCACATTGACTTTCCAGGTAGTCCATTGGTTTTACCCTCTGCCAACAGCACTCTAGTTTTGTTGGGACATGTGAGAGACAGTACTGGATCTCACAAGCAGAGTAATATAATTGGCAAGGCAGAAGGTGAAAAGTCCCACACCCAGCCACCCTCTCTAGCAGAGAGATAACATAATCTTAATCTTTTTTGTGAAACATATGAAAGTCACTTTACTTAACAATACTTGTGTATAGTCAAATATAATCGGGGATTGAGAGGGAAGTAGAAAATGGCTAGAGGTTAGAGTGATATAGGAAGAGAATGGATGTGGAAAAGCAAACAAACAGGATGTCAACAATAATGGCAAACTAGCATTTTTATAGACAATCAATGGTTACTAACTCTTAACATATTTATATGAACTTGCACTTATCCAAACATTTTGAATTCTCTCTTGTGTCATTAGGATAAATTATTTATGATAATCATGGTGTGTGTGTGTGTTAAATAAATCACATAATCTGTACCACCCAGCTATGTAGTTGAAAAACTCCAGATATTAATGAATGTTGACTACCTTTTTCAGCCACACCTTTGTTTTACTTTTCTTCATCTGTAGTATTGATCCTCCTGTTCAACTAGAAAGGCTCCCAGACCAGTGTACAGTTCAATAAAAACAAGACGGTTCCTGCCCTGAAGCTTACAGTCTAAACAGGGGCGAGAATTGTGTGGCATTCCACATGTTGTTGGACTGAAAATCCTAGCTTTCTACATTACTAGCTAAGCTGGCTAAGGCTGGTGAGAGTTGTAGTCCAACATCTGGGAAGCTGCAGGATTTTCACCCTTGCTCTAAAAAGACAGGAACCAAAAGGAAAAAGAAAATGAGGGTAATGGGCTCAGGCAATATGTCTCAATGTTCTGTGGCTCTTATAATGACCAGCTATAGTACACTGGAATTTGTTGGCCTTTTAAAATCATGACTGGGTGAAATGCAAACAGTTCAAAGCAGTAGTTTCCATACTTGGATCCTCCAGGAGTTTTGGACCTCAGTGCCCAGAAGCCTTAGTCAGCTTAGCCAACAGTCAGGAATTCTGGGAGCTGAAGTTCAAAGTTGGTGGACCAAAGTTTGGGGATCACTGGTTCAAAGAGAGGAAGAACCAGAATTGCTAGGGATGTTGAAATGAAGCAGTTCCCTCCTTTGTTTCTCTGTCTCTCTCTGCTGCAGTCTGATGGAATAAACAGATGATTTTCCTTCTAGGTATGTATTGTGTAATCTGATGGGTATTAGCTTTCCAGCATCTTGGCTGGAGATCTTTGTACCTGCTACCTGTAATCTTTTAAAGAATATTGATTTGAGGATGCTAGGGACTGAATCTGGGATACTGAATGTGCAAAACATGAAGTTTAATCACTCAGCAACAGCCTCATCTCTAATATATTTTGTTTATTACTGTTCCAACAGTTATATATCATTCACTCAATAACAACTCCTGCCCCCACAGTGGTTTCATGAAAGGTGAAGTCATAAAGCCTCCAAACTTTATGTTAATAAATGGATAAACTGTTCTTTAAAAAAAAAAAAGAACAGAACTAGCAATAGCAAAATAAAGAAAATAAAAACAACAATAACACTAGTGAGAGTGGCTAACATTTTGAGTAATATAAAAAGGTCTGAATATTTTATTAAGATTAAAAGAACTAAAGGAAAAGATCTTCAGCCAGTACCCCCGAGACCACAATACGTAGGAATGTAATTCTTTGATAATTTTCTTCATGTGTTATAAGCAATGAGTAATTTTAGCACTGTTCTTCATGCTGCAAGTAAGTGTTCAAAACTCATACACAAAATTCACTTACTGTTTTGCACAGAAAGCAGAATTTTCTGCACAGAAAATCAGAAGCAGGACTTCTGTCACAAGTCTTCATCACAGCCTCACTTGCTGGTGTTAGGAGGGTAGAAATATTATCCCCTTGCACTTGAAAGCTGAATAGACCTCTTTTGCCCAGCCTACCTGGTGGTTCTTATGGTGCTCTGGGAGTGGTTGGGCCAGAAGATGTTACTGAGGACTTTTTCAAATGGGGGGAAAAAACCCTGAGGAGGTCAGGAGAAGAACAGGGCTGTGATGTTTACAGTGCCCTGTTTCGGACACTGCCATCCTCCTCCTCCCGACTTTCCCCCGTGCTTCCTCTGTGCTGCAGGCGCTGTTTTTGATTGATCAAAAACCTCCGTCAATAAAAAGTGGTGCCCGCAGCATGGAGGAAGCATGGGAGAGGGTCAGGAGGAGGACAGCGGAGGATAGCAGTGTCTGAAACAGGGTGCTGTAAGTATGACAGCCCCATTCTCCTCCCGACCTCGGGGTTTTTTCCCATTTTGAAAAAGTCCTTAATTACCCCAATGTAGATTAAGTAGCCAATTTAGAATATTGGCAAATATGTCTAATACCTCTAAAAATGATGTGAGGGTCCAGGCAGGTATGCATGGGAGGTTATCACACTTCAGGTAGTTTGATCTTTAGGATTTTAAGGGCAATGCCAGCAGTTTCTATTGGTCTAGAATTCGACTGAAAGGTAGTACTCAAAGAATTAATGTAGGGTCATTAACAAACTTGCTGCATGATTTTGGACCTGCTGTAGTTTCTGGGCAATATTCAAAAGTACACGCACATAAATTTTATCGGATTAATCTGAAGAAGAGGTTGCTGAAGTGTGCATAACTGTAGCAAGACTAGTAAGTCAGTAAATCTATTCTTGCTTCCACAGATGGATACACAGAAAATCAAAACTTATACATAAAACATTAATACATACTGCATCCAATGGAGTGGGGGAATGGTTAATAATAAAACACAAATGAAACTGTAACTTTCACAAAACCTAGTGGCACTGCCTACTCTAATAAATTATCCAGCTATTCCAGCTAATCATAAAACTGTAATTTAGCCAGATGTCTAATAGGTTTAAACAGAACAATTCTCTTTCTACTTCTAAAAAGATAACAAAGTAAAAGTGTCCACTTGACCTAGGGAAATGCATTCTCTGAGCCCAGGAAATTGTCAGTAATCTAAACCAAAGCCCTCACCCCTTGTTACTTTATCAAAAAAGCATTGTGGGAAATAAAATTTCATTTCCTCCACTTGTCCCTGGCCACAACACCAATGGTACGTCTCCACAGGGACTTTGCTGAACTTGCCCTCAAGCTACACCAACAAAATACAGTACTTTGAAAATGTAAGCTGATAAAAATAAGCTGATAAATGTCTTCCGTAATGGTGTGTTGGTGAGGCTGACCTGGGACCCCTGAACTGTTTTTAAAATTGGGGTGCTCAAGACTGGGAGGCAGTTCATTATAAATTTTGCTTACTTGCATGTATGCTTGCACAAAACAATAAAAAGGTATAATAATAATAATAATGCCAACCACTAAACCAGTTAACACTGTGTGAAAACAATGACAAAATAATAAATGAAATGTTATAAAATTGTTTAAAGCATCAAATTAATATTTCAAAGAAAGGGTAAAATATACAAGATTCTTTTGATCTGAAGTTCTTCAGGGGATTTTACTACACAGAAGTCTTGGAGGTCCTGATCCTTGATTTCAGGGAAGCCTCCAGACTAGCCTTGAAGGTGCTAACCCCCCTTCTGTTCTAGGGTCCCTGAAGTTGACTAAGTACCAAGTACATTTGTATTTTTTAAAATGAGGGTATTACAGGCAGTGTCATGTGCTCCAGTCAGTAAGTGTCCCAGAAATCAGGTGGTTAGAATGCAAGAGCTGTTGAGTAAGTAATTCAGTCCAGGTGAGTCGCAGGGTATCCAGCAAGATGAACAAAGAAGCAAGAGGGTGGTCATCAGCCAGCCCAGAAGTCCTACAAGAAGTTAGTAGCCCAGATAAACAAATCCAGCAAGGAGTAAAACAGCATCATAAATTGTAGCCAGATTAAGGTTAGGAACACATGAATGCTGAAAACTACTGTCAGTCACCAAGAGAGAATGGTGGTCAGCAAGAAAGCTTCCAGAGAACTTCTGGAAGATCTGTAGTCAGCTGTCTCAAGACACCAGGTGTCTAATTAGGTCAGCCACTGAGATCAGCATAGTCTCTCCTTGTTTCTTCATTACTCTGTAAAAGATAGTATCCTGTCTTCAGTGTCTGCAACCTCCTGCTGGGTAGTAGAGCCCCCCTCTGCCTCAGACCCCAGCTCATTGGGCTTGGAGAGACTACCATCATCAGGAGCTGTAGATTCCTGGCAATCTGCCACCACCTCTGTGTCTGAATCTTCCAACTCTAGAGAGTAAGTTATAACGGGCAAGACTTTGAATGCTGATCCAGAACAGCATTTCCATTGGGGGTCCTGCTTGAAGATCCAGTCATGAATTCTGTGTGTGTGTGTGTGCGTGTGCGTGTGTGTGCGTGTGCTATCTTCTAATCAGGAATGGGAATAGATTTAAAGGATACAGGCCAACATGTTTACTTACTGGTTCCCTTCCCAGTAGTGCCAATAGCAGGATCTAACTAAATGATCTAGCGAGAGTGTCTCTGTTCAAATGGTTTGCAGTGGGTATATCAGCCTAAACTGATGAAAAAGTTCTTCATGTCACCAAAGCCACCTGCATCTCTAGTGACGGCAGGGGTCTAGAAGCAGCCCCAAACTGCTGGGCTGGTCCTTTAGGGGATTGTAATCCCCTCCAGAACAGGTTGAAAAGCACTCAATGTCACTAGGATAATACTATTGTGCCCGTGGGCTTCTGATGGTCATCTGGTCAGCTGCTGTGGGAACAGAATACTAGATTGAATAGGCCTTTTATCTGATTGAATACATTCCTAGATAATCTCAGGACAGATTCATATGGTAATTTTTAACAGAGTGTTTATAAGCCTCCTTTTAAAAATTAGTTCTGAGCTGCTGTTTTATTTTAACAATCTCATCACTTCTTACTTATATTCCTCACCCACCCCGCTACAGTCCTTCTTTTATCACCATTGTTGTGAAGAGCAAATCAGTATTGGGTCAAATATGATGTTTTCATCTCTGAAAGGAAATTTTACTAAACAATTTCTGTTTGCCATCAACGTATGCGGCAAAGCAGAATGTTGGGGTGCTGTTGTTGAAAAGGATTTTGCTTTGAGATTTTAATGGTAAGGCAGAGTCAGCAGATGTTGAGGATATAACAGGATTGTCTAAAACATGTTGTTGCATTAATTTTTGATGGGGAGTTCCAGCAGCTCAGGTGTACAAAGTGAGGGGGAAACAGAACAAAAGAGGCCAGATTCTCCAGAGGATAGACACTGCAGCACTAGGGTCAGACTTCTGCTGGCTCTATAAACTTGTCAAAGTGCTTTTAGCCTGTGCCATGGGGGATTTTACAGTCACTCAGCCTCCATGGATCAGTTTGACTAAAATGAAATTAATGCTTCAATACCAGTTGTTCCCATCTAAGAAATAGAATGGAGGAGGGAATTGGATTTCTTAGCTGTGACTGTACTATATATGGCACTGGTTCACACAACAAATATGATGGGAATCCAATGCAGCCCCCAAATCAAATAACTTTATGAGTTATGCCATGTTTAAATCAGTCTTCTAAAATAATGACATTTCATTTTGCTCACTTTCTTGATAACATTAAAAATTTCTTCTGTTGAGGAAAATTCCAAGAAAAATTCTGCCCTGATTTGTTCTGTCTATGGCTCTCATCAGGCAGACAAATATCCTCTCTGTACTTAAGCAATTATTCAATATTCTATTGTCATCCAAAAGCTAATTTCAAATGGCTGTACAAGTGTTTAGGGACTGAGCTAGATCTGTATGAATAGCAACACCAAACATGCTTTTTGTAATGCCCAGCAATGTTAAAAATGTTTCTTGTCACGATGATATTTCATGCTGTTTTTAAACTCTAAAGTGGTTAATACACATGAATGCTATAAAACAGGAATAGAAGTAAAGACAGAAAGGAAGGAAGGAAGGAAGGGAGAATTTATTCATTGGGTCTCCATTTGAAGAAGTGATGGAATAAAGCTAAGTCGCAATTGATACATCTGTAATTATCATTCCTGCTGGGTGTATATTGGTCAGGGTGAATTTTTAAATTTAGCACATTACCTGTAATTTACCAGTCATGAATCACATGTTCAAGTGTCAAACAAAATATGGAAGCCATTGTTATACCTGTATTATATAGCTCCCTCAAATGAGGAGATTAGGAATGATTAAATGATGCTTATCCATGGAATACTGTTACATGCTGTCATAGGGTCCAGACTGGTGAGAGGACACAAATAATTAGGGATGTAATTATTCACTAAGTTTTTTTCTTAAAGTTAACAATAACTTCAGCAATTTTCTTCTTGCTGCAAGAATTTTTTTGAAAACCGTGCAGTTCTTTTTGGTGGTCTCTGTGAATCCACACAATGGGTTAATCCTGCACCTGTGCAGAGCACTTTGGAACCTTGTAGAACCTCATTATACAGATTTTTGGTGGTAGCTCCGCCCACCATCCCCTGACCTATATATAAGCTCTCTTCCCACCTAAACGCCTCAGTTCCTCCTTTTTTGCTAACTGCAAATTTGGGACTTATTCTGTGCAAAATTCACACATGGTTGTTTTGCACAGAAAATAGCATATTCTGCATGGAGAATAATATTTCAGCATAGAAATACTGTATTAATTCCTGTGCAGGAAATTATGTTTTCTGGGGAGAAAAGGCTGTTTTCTTTGCAAATGAAATGTGAGAATTTTACACAGAAGAAATCCTCAATCACAGCTTTTTTCTGTGCTGAAAACAACATCTTCTGTGAAAGAATACATATGTCTCCATTGAAATATCATTTTCCATACGGAAAATTCTGTTTTCTGCACAGAAAATGCTGTGTTCTACACAAATAAGCCATGTGAAAATTTTACACAGAACTTATTCCCAATTTTTTATGCAGAAAAAATAAACATTTTCTGTGGAGGAATTATTATGTTCCATGTAGAAAATGCTGTTTTCTGTGTAAAAAGAACCACGGGCAAATTTTGCACAGACTAAGTCCTGAACTGCAAAGATTCTCATCAGTCCAGGATACTTCTCACCAGAGTTTCTTGACAGTAAAAACAAAACAAAACAAAACAAAAAAACATGTTTTTTGGCCATTTTAAAATTATTTTCAAATATACTTCCCTGTAGTATACAGAAAACTGTAGTAGAAAGAAGAGATATAATGAGTAGTAAGGAGGACATAAAAAAATAGTACAGAGAAAAATAAATCCTTTGAGATATTTTTACAAAGGAAGTCGTGGTTAATTTTAATTTAAAGTTGCTTTATTAAGTATAATGGGTGGGGAAAGTGGGGATGGAAATTTGTCTTTCCTTTCTCTTTTTGTACCCTAAACCTACGCTGTATAAGCAACAATAAAAAGTATATAAACAACAAAAAATAATAATAGAAAATTGTTATTTCCTATTACTAAATTAAAATTTATTTTGAGGTATTTTGCAGTTTCTTATAAAATTTAGTATTTAGAAATATAAGTTGTAAACCCCATATACAATTTATTCAATCTGTGTGTTTGTGTGTGTGTGTGTGTGAGAGAGAGAGAGAGAGAGAGAGAGAGAGAGAGAGAGTGAGTACACACATTAACTGGACCTGGTGTACCATATGCCAATAAAAAACTCCCTCAAAAATGCCTAGTAGAGCTCATGACAACCCTGTAAGGTAGGCCAGTGTATTTTTAAATTGCTTCTCCCTTCTCAGCATTCCACACTTTCCCCAGAATTGTTGAGGGTGACTCAATCTGTTGCCTTGCTGTCACCACTGCTGCCACCATCAGTTGACTTCCTCGGTCTCGTTATAGTGGCAGCAGTGGCGTCACTCTGCCGTGGCCAGTTGACTACCTGGGTGTTGTAACAGAGGTGGCAGTGGTGTCCCGCCACCGCCGCCACTTGACTACCTGGGTTTTGTCTCAGCAGCAGCAGCAATGCCCCCCCCCCCGCTGCTGCCACCACCACTAGTTGACCTGTCTGTGTCCCTTCACAGCCCATGACTGGTGAGAGTAGTGAGGGGCCCGTGTGAGGCTGTGGGTGTAGATGCAGATTGAGTGGATTGTGAGGTGGAGAGGGAATTTGCATGTGGGTGGTGATTGGTTGGGTACGTTTCCTGAGCAGCCAATCAGCACACTGGGAGAGGAAACATACCCAGCCTATTGTAGATACCCAAGCCTTTTATATATAGATTGATACTTGCACAGCATTTTCAAAGCCAGTAGGGATCTTTTCCTAACTACTTTGTTTATATCTGGCACATACAATTAATCTTTCTCTATCTCTAATCACTTTTGTTATTACATTCATTGAAGTGATTTGTTTCCTATCTCTGTCACTGCACTGGAGTTGATATGTGGTGATAAGAACTCTTAGAGGACATAAAGAAGGAAAATAGAAAATTGAATTTACCTTGCAATCATTATACAAAATGTGACATACATCAGTTATGTATGCCATCCAGGCATATGCATTCTTGAACGAACTGTGCTGATTTGCTAGAAGACTTACATAATGACAATGCCTGTTTTGTTTGCTTTTTAAAATAATAATGCAGGAGCATGCCTGCTGTTGCAGAACATTTTCCATGTCCTGACCATCAAAAGAAATATTAGAATGATGAGCTCATTATAAGGGAAAATTCACTAATAAAAATAAGCCTAGCGTTGCAAGGGAATTTAAAGGTCTAGTCTCTGCCCCTGCCATGGCAGAAAACCGCAGAAACCCTGAGAAATAGCCATCCAGCTTCTGTTTTAAAATCTGTAATGAAGGCAAGTCTACCATATTCCGAGGCAATTTGAACCACTGTTGAACAATATGTATCATCAGGATTAATGTTTAGTTCAAATTCATCATCTTGTAATTTCAGCCTGTTGATTTGGGTCTAGTATTCCAGTCAAAAGAGAACAAACAGAAACAGAAACAATTTATTTATTGTGACACTCTTGGAAGATGGCAGTCATATCAGTTCTTAAATGTTTATTTTCTATGCTAAATGCAGCCACTTTGTTTAATCTTTCTCCATAAAATGTTGTGTTCAGGCCTCTCACTATCTTCTTTGCCTTCCTCTGAACACATTCCAGTTTGTTGATAATCTTCTACTGCAGTGCTCAGAAATGGGCAAAGTGGTCCACGTGTGGTTTGTCCAATGCAGCGTAGAGGGATAACATTTCTCTTGCAAACTGGACACCATGTTTACATTGATGCAGCTGATGCTATCTTAGCTATCTCACCTGCCATTCCTGAGGGAAAAGTAGTATATAAATTATGAAATAAGTAATTACCACAGCTTTTTAGCCACCTTGATTGTTGTTTAGTTTGTGCTCTACTAAACCTCCTAGTTCCTTTTTTACTGCAGTCAAACTAGGTGCCATCCATCCTGTATTTGTGAACTGATCCTTTCTGCCTAAATACAGAATTTTACTTTTAGTTCTGTTGAAAATGAAGTCATTTTGTTGTTTTGGCCCAGCACAGGTTCTGTTTGTTAATTAGAAATATTTCCAAGAAAGCTGCCTTTCTGGACGTAGGTGGCAGGATTATAAAAACAACTTCAGCTACTCTGAGGCTCTCAGTGAAATTACTGCAGTTGCAGGAGTAGTTACAAGCCCTTCGTTAAAGGATAAAAATCCCAGGTAATACATACTATGTACTCTATTACTGGACTAGAAATTTCATTAAAGCCGAATAGTAATGCCCCACAGTGCCCATTTCCTTGGGCTATTAGAGGACTAAACACAAATAACCCATAATAAAGGGTTGTCAGTTTTTCCCAATGCTGTAAGCCCATCCAGGCAGTAAATATAAACTACAATTATTTAAAAATCCCATTCTTTGGACAGCTTAATTAGACTTATGTTAAAAATCTTATGTCAACTATTGCATTCTCAGTAAAGAGAATACACAGGTCTAACTAAACATGACTACATTTTGCTTGCTTTTTTACTAGTCTGATTGTTTAAAAAATAGTCTTAATAACCAAGCATGTATGGAACCTTTTTTAAAAGAAAAATATCCTGTGTGTTCCATATCAAGATGATCACCTTTGATATTGCCTGGTAATCATTTGTAAATTACTTTCTGGCCTTTCTGCTAACTTCAGCATCTACTTAATTATGGATCAGGAATAAAATGATAGATTTGAAACATTTTCATTTACTCTAATGTCACATTAAAAAAAATCACGTACCCTACCTATTGAAATTATTCAGCACTTGGTTTATTGCACAATAGCCTCCCAGGCTTATTTCACATCTGCCATAGAGATGAACAAGAAAACTGATTAAAAACAATAATTAAAAAGGAAATTAAATAAATCAGTTATAGAAAACAGACTAAAATAATACAGAAGCTAATTATTTAATTAAAGTTATTACTTAAAATAATTCTAGGAATGTATACTATAACCAGGAAGAGTATCAACTTTCTTCCTGTCTAGGGCCAGTTTAACATATATAGCAGTGTAATATATTACATACATATCTGTTCTACCAATAAATATATAATTTTATTTAAATATTATCTCCAGTGACTGAAAGATACTAAATTCTTAAGCCTCAAAAAAGTGAACCCAGTCCTTTCCCTTCCAGCAGGACAATATCTGCCCATTTACACTGGCCATTATAGTACCCCTTAGCCTCCATCAGCTGCAGAGTATTTAGTATCTTTATTTAGTCAAAACCACCTTGATGCCACATGGGCAAATAAAGACCATATGGACAAATAAAGATGAAATTTTGGGGGCCATTTCCCAGGGGAGACATTAAAGTTTTTGTACAGTGTATTAGAGCAACAGATAAACATGAATAGTAGCCTGGACATGAACATTGATTAAGTACATTGTGACTTTCATACAAGTACCACTATAGCCCACTGAGAAGCCCAGTTCAGAAACAGACTAACAAAATTTTGGTAGACCATGATTCTTGCCTCAAATCTTCATATAACACCACTCCTGTTGGATCCTCACTGCTAACCTAACACCATCTGGGAGAACTGTATTAAATTTAATTCTTTTCTGAATGGTCTTAAATAAACCACAATTGCATACTAGTACTGGATTTATCTATTGAATTTATACCCTGTCTTTCTCCCAGAATGGGATATTAAACAATAGGAAATGGCTGCTTGCTGGGCTAAGGTTCTCACAGAATAGTTTGGTGCTAACTCTTATAGAAGTGTTACTATGTTTGTGAGCTAATCTGGGTACCCAACAGTAAGAGAGAGAATTTACCATTAATATAACCCAAGTGTCTTTGTCATCAGCAAGCATTGCTCAGTGATGATAGTAAGGAGTAGGAATGGAAAAAAAAAAATTCAAAATATTCACAAAAAGTTTGAAGAACATGTTTCATGAGTGTCAAGAAACTGATGAGGAGAATCCTGGGAGATTTTCACATGGGGCCAAAATGCCCTGTTACTGCCCCGCCATCTCCTCTCCCATACCTGCTGTGGAATGGATAAAAATGTTCACACACTTACCTCCATTCTGTGACAGGGACGTCCTCCCCGTTGCCAAGCAGGCCGGCCATAAATGCAGCTGTTGTAAGGCTGCATTTACAACTGGGAACTCAAATCTTTGCCATTCTCGCGAGAGAACGCCTGCACAGCAAATTCAAAAATATGCCCTCAAAACATCATAGCAAGAAACAAAATATACCAAAAAAATATATACAAGTAACCCGGGAAGGGGGAAAAGGGTGTCTCTTACCTGGTTGTCCCGTTCCTGGCCAGAAGTGCTAAGACTGGACCTCCTCCCCCAAGCCTGTTATATCGGAACAGGGACAGGACACCTTTCAAACCACATAATATTACCATAAACATCACAATTTTTCTATTAACTATTAACTAATTTCAAAAGTTAATATAGATTCTTTACTATGATTCTTTTCATGAATATTAATTCCCCTACCCCCCCCCCACCTCAGTGCTCCCCTTCACTGGAGCCATTATCCCTTACCTAATCTTTCCAGAATCTCATTTCTTCTCGTGCAGGTAACCTCCCATCTTTTGTCTGTAATACTTTTTTAACAAATACTTTCCAAATTTCATCAAAATCACTTTCTTTCCAACTTCTTCTTCTTACTTTAATTCTACATGTCTACTTATCATTTATTGCCATTTTCCAAACTTCTTTATACCACTCCTCCACTTGTACATTTATTTGCATTTTCCAATGTCTTGCTATAATTCATCTTGCTGTCGTTAATAAATTTGTTATTAAATCCTTTTCTGCTTGGTTCCCATTCTCTCCATTATAAATTGACATCAATGCTATACTCGGTTTCCTTTCTGTATTTCTATTCAGAATATTCTCTATTTCTATAAAAATCATTTCCCAAAACTGCTGTACAAATTTACAATTCCACCACATATGCATATATGTACCTATTTCTTGACAACCTCTCCAACAATATTTAGAGTTATTCTTGTCTATATTATGCAATCTTGCTGGTGTCAAATACCATCTCCATATTATTTTACAGTAATTTTCTTTTATCCATATTGACACATATTTTAGTTGTCTTTGTTTCCAAATCTTATCCCATTCATGATCTCCAATTTTTTGTTTCAAATCTTCCTCACATATTCTCCTTAAATATTCCCCTTTATCTTTTTTATACTTATTTTTTATCCATATTTTATATAATTCACTTGTAATACCTTTCAAACTTTCATTATCATCCCTCTTTTCACCTTTTCCCACCAAATTTTCAAATTTTGTGAATTCCCTTGTTTCTTTATTATTCTTTTTCCAATTTTTAATCCATTGTTCTAACTGTATGCAATTAAACCATGAAATTTTCATTCCATATAATTTCTCTCTTATACTCCCTTTGTCACTCATCCATCTTATCCATCCCTCTATTTTGTCTAGTCCTCTTTTCTTTAATTCCTTTACCATTTTTTCCTTCAAATTATTTGGGATTTTTTTTTCCCTATTATAACCGGTGTTAATACTGAATCAATAGGCAAAAATTCTTTCTTATATTTATACCATATTTCCCATATATTTTGCAGAAATGGGTTCTCAATTCCTTTAATTTCCTTTTTTGTAAAATTACTAAAAAATATGTTCCCATATTCTCTTTTCTATTCTCCCTGTATCTATCTCTAACCATTCTAAATCTCCCTGTCCTACAATTCCTTGTATAACATATCTCAATTGATTAGCTTCATAGTATCTTTTTATATTGGGAAGGCCAAGTCTTCCCTCCTTCTGTGATATATACCAAAATAATTTATTTAATCTTGTCCTTTTCCCTCCATTACAATATTTAGTCAACATATTTTGCCATTTTTAAAGTTCTACTTCTGATATTTTTATTGGTAACATTCTAAACAAAAATTTTATTTTAGGTAATATTTTCATTTTAACTAAAGCTACTCTTCCAAACCATGATACTTGAATATTTTTATATTCTTCCAACTTCTTTTCCATTTCTTTCCTTAATACCATAATATTTTTCTTTTCTAATTCTTCTAAATCTTTTGTAATATTTATTTCTAAACACTTAATATTACTTTTTAATCTTCTAATTTTTTTCTCTTTTACAAATATATTTTCTTCTTCCTTAGTATAGTTATACAACATCATATCTGATTTATTCTAATTAACCTGTAAACCTGTCATCTTCCCAAATACTTTTAAATGTTCTTTATTTTTTTCTATTCCATTAATCAATTCCTTAATTGTTAACAATGTATCATCAGCAAACAAGCTTATCTTATGTTTTGTTTCTAATCCAATTCCTTCTATATTATTATAATTTCTTAACACATTTGCTAGAATTTCTATTACCATTGCAAACAATATTGGAGGAAGTGGGCAACCTTATCTTGTTCCTCTCGTTATTTTTATCTCTCTTGTTATTCCATCATTAACCATCACTGTAGCTGTGTTATGGGAATACAATTGTTCTATTAATCCTCTAAACCTCTTCCCCATTCCAAATTATTTCAGTATTATTTTTAATGTTGGCCATTCCACACAGTCAAATGCTTTAAATATATCTAATGCTAATATCCCTGCCTTTAATTTTGTTTTGCCAATTATATGTATTTTATTTAACACCCTTCCTATTAAATTTGACATTTGTCTTCTTTTCACAAATCCACATTGGTCCTTTAATATATATTTATACATACAACTATTCATTCTCTTCGTCATTATTGCTAATAGTAACTTTGCATCTTGATTTATCAATGATATAGGCCTGTATGATCCAGGAACCATCAAATCCTTATCTAGTTTTGGTATCAATATTATCAATGATTGTTGCCATGATGGAGGGATTTTATCTCCAGTTATTATATTATTATATAATCCTAATAATTTAGGTATTAACTCTTTTTAAGTACTTTATAATAATCTGGTCCTAACCCATCCATTCCTGGAGCTTTCCCACTTTTTAAATTATTTATTGCTTCCTCTACTTCCATTTTCGTAATTAGTTTTTCTAATAAATCCCTATCTTCCTCTTCTATTTTAATCTTCCAATTTTCCCCTACATATTTTTCTATTTGTTCCACTGGTTTATTCCCTGATTGGTACAAGTCTTTATAAAACTCCTCAAAAATTGTTAGTTTTTCCTTCATTGTTCTACACATTTTACCTGATTTATTTCTAATCCCATTTATCATATTTTCCATTTTCTTCTTCTGTGTGGATCTAGCCAACATTTTTGAATTTTTATTACTAAATTCAAAATACTCCTTTCTTAAATATATTAAATTTTCCTGTACTTCATCTACTTCCATTTTATCCAATTCCTCCCTCTTTGCTCGTAACTCAATATAAGTTTGTTTTTCCTTATCTAATATATAATTATTTTCCAATAATTCTATTTCCCTTTCTAATTTCCCTTTTCTTTCTTCTTGTCTTTTTTTTAAGTTAACGGTTTCTTTTATGCATATCCCCCTTGTCACAGCTTTCGTAGTATCCAAAAAAAATTCTTTTGTTACTTCTTTATCATTTAATTCCCATAATTCTTGCCAATTCATACTCAATTTTTTCTACTATTTCTCTATAATTCAAAATCTTTGTATTCAATCTCCACCTTTTCACCTGTTCATAATCTCTCTTCATTATAATCTCCACATTGACCAAGGCATGGTCTGTTACTTTTATACTTCCTATCTCTGAATTTATAATTTTATCAATCAATTTTTTGATACAAATGTATAATCAATTTTTGAATAACTCTTATGTACCATTGAAAAGTATGTATATTTCCTTTCATCTCCCTTTACCAATCTCCACACATCTTTCAACCCCTTTCTTTTTATTATTTTATTTAAATCTGTAATATTATATTTATCCCTTAATGAGTAATTTGATTTATCTTTTATTCTTGCCATTTGCATATTAAAGTCTCCTGCTACAACAATATTTTGTTTTTGCATATTCTCCATTTCTTTAAATACTTTCTCATAAAATTCATCCTGTTTTTCATTTGGAGCATATACATTCATTAGAACATATTTATGTTTTCCCATTTCGCCTTGCATTATAATATATCTTCCATTTTCATCTTTTTTCACCTTTTTAATGACAAAATTACATTTTTTTGCTATTAATATTGCTACCCCTCTAGCTTTTGGATTTCCATGTGCTTTTTCATAAACTCTTACCCAATTCAATTTCAGTTCATTTACTCCTTCCCTTTTTTGCTGTGTCTCTTGCAATAATATTATATCCACTTGATCCTTCTTCAATAATGCTTCAATCCTTTTTCGTTTTATTACCGTGCCAGGGCCATGAACATTTAAGGTTGATATCTTTAATTTATTAACCATTAGATTCATTATTACATTTTCTATAAGATCTTCTGGCTCCAAAAAGTGACCTCCCTTCCCCATACCCACCCCTTTCCAATTCTTCCCCATCCCCTTCCCCCCTCCCCCCTTTCCCTTCTTTACCTCTCCACCTTGTTTTCCCAAGGCAAATTGCCTTGCTCATGACCACCCAGGTCTTCCAGGTGAGCAGTGGTGAAGAGATCATCCAATGACCCAAAACAACGCCCTCCCCCGAGTGCTCATAATTTTTTTAAAAAAATTCCCTTCTTTCCCCCCCCTGTAATTCTATTCTTCCTTCTGCTTTCTTCATCTGTCTAAACTTTTCCATCTCTGCTGTCCGCTCCATCAGCTCCATACTCCTTCTTATGTATTCCCAACTCCTCCAACAGTCGCAGTCCTTCTTCCGGTGTTTCCATTCTATATATTTTTCCTGCCCACTCAACATCAAAAACACTGGGTATCCCCAAGCATATTTTATACCAGCTTTCAAAAGAGTAGCAATAAAAGGCTTCATCGATTTTCTCCAAATTACTGTTTGTGGACAGTCGTCATTATATAATTCCACCCTTACATCTCCATACTTCAGTCTCTCTGGGTGTTTCTTGACTGTTCTCATCCATTCCTCCTTGTTATTGTAATTAATAACTTTAACAATAACATCTCTTGGCAAAATACTTCTCCTTCCTGTCAGTTCTCTATGTATATGCTCGATGTCCTCTTCCCTCCATTTCACAGCTGGGGTCACTAGCTGTAGCCATTTCAACAGTTCAGATTTCAGATTAGATCCTTTATCTTTCCCCACAGATTCTGGCAGGAACCTTATTCTAAAGTTATTCCTGTGTTGGTAATCTTGCATGTAAATCAATTTTTTTCCATATCTGTAATTTTCTTAGTATTGTCCTGAATCTGACTGCCTTGAAGTGTTTGAGTTTTAATTATTTCTTTATTCTCATTTACTGTATTAAGAATATCTCTTTGTATTCCTTGTATTTTTGTACTCATTTCCACAAATCTTTCTTCAGATCTTTCCCTCTCCTTCTGCATATCTTCTCTTATGCCTGCAAACTCTGAAAACATTATCTTTTTGTCTTCTCTAAATTCTGTCATCATTTTTGTAAAAAGAGAATCCATATAAGTTTTAATATCCTCTGTGCTTTCTCCCCTTCCTTCCTTCCCCTTTGGGGATGGAAGATCTGGGGCAGAGGCACCTGAAGGGCCACTCTTTGGCGGGCATGTTTCCTTTTCCATACTTAGCCTTTCTGGTTCACCCTTGTTACTTTGTGCTTCCGGAGATATTCTTTGCAACCTCTTATGAGATCTATCTGATGGTTTACCTAATGTTTGTGGCCTCAACCAACTTTTTCCTGTAATATTTCTTCTTTTTTTAGACATAAGAAAATCAGAACACTCCAAAATTTTGTTCTTCCCCTTCTGTTGATGGCCCCTCCTTCCTCTACCACTTATATTATTTTTTAAAAGCTTTCCACTTATTCTCCAGTTAGATCAGTTATTTCTTCCCCTGTTAAATCATCCTTTTTATTTGCCTTCAATTGTTCACTGCTTTGTCCAACCGTAGTGATTTATTAGCAAAATGTTCCTTTTAATAATGGTGGAGGCAGCTCCGAGATTGGGCAAAACTGAAAGTAACTATTTGCTTACTTTGGGCTTCTTCAAACTGCAATTATCTCCTCTATTAACATTCCTTAGTCATTCACAGCCATAAATCTTCCCTCAAAAACTCTCCTCATGCCTTTTTGAGGGGAAATTATTAATTTAATTCCATTACCTTGAGCACCCGTCCTGGGAATTGTTTCTTATGCCATTGATGCTTGGCTCCTCCCACCCCCTGTATCCTGTGCAATAAACCCCTACTTGTGAATATTATTTTTCTGTCTATTTTCCAGTGCAGAAAATGCTGCTTTCTGCACAAAAATACTGTGTGTGAATTTTGCACAGAATAAATCCTGAACTGTTAATAGTAATCAAAAACTGCAGTTTTCAAGGACTTTCTCGCAGTGAGATTAAAATGGTTTAAAGGTTTCTTGCTTCCCTCAAGAATTCAATTAGCAAAGAACTGAATTCCTAGTAAAAGGAGTGGCTTCTCAGCTTGAGACTGGCAACCAATAGAGTTGCCTATAGGGGGAAAGATGTCTAAGCTGCTTCATTCTCATCATGCAGGGGCTGAGTGTTTTACCTCCTTGGACATAACAGTAGCATAGTGATGAGCAGTCAGAAAGGAGATAAGAGGTAGCAGGATTTCCCCACATGAAGTCATTCATTTTAGATTGCTTTGAAGTGAGGAATGCTACAGATACTAAGTTGTTTCTTAATCTTTTGTTGCTGTATGTAGTTGATTCCATGTATAATTTTAGCTTTCTCCTTCTCACCACAAGTAGTGTAACCATCCTGCCTTACAAAATAAGGTAAAATAGTGTTTTTAAAAAACTTACCCCAAAACTGAGATGATTATAATTGCCTGAGCTGTGTGAGAGCATTTAACAATAAGCAGGGTTTTGTTCAGATTCCAGCTCCTGCCATTTATCTCACAAAAAACAGTAGAACAGTCTAAAGATAAAACTCATCTTCCTTTCTACACTAAAGTTGATTTTTGACAAATAATGAAACTGGAGAAAGGTTAGTAAACTGTACTCCCTCCTCACACTTCTTATCTGTTGTAGTAGGTTGTATGGTTCAGAACTTGCTGTCTCAAAGTCTTTCTTTCCCAGCATGTAGTTTTGAAAAGAATTTTTTTTGAAAAGAGAAAAGGTTTTTAAAAAGGAAGGAAAACAGATAACCAGCCATCAATTTTCTGTAGCAATTAAGGCAATCCTCATAGAATAAGAAGACCAAAGGTGCAGGAGTAAAACAAAGCATCACCAGGCCCCATCATCATCTTTCTACATAGCATATATAATCTATGTTTATGTTGTGAGATGTGACATAAGTTGATTTCACACTAGAATCTCTTAGAGCTTCTGCGGCATCACACTTCTGTTATCAGCTGTAAGTAGAGTAAAATCTAAGGTCCCACATGGTACTTAATATCAGAAATACCAGAATTTTCCTGCTGAAATTGAGGGGGTGGCACCAAAAACTAAGGATCTTACTGCACCAAAAAAAAAAGCAACATGGGAGCAGGATGTCCAGAAAAGCTTGATACCAGCCAGCAAAATATATACAAACAGCAAGTAGCTGGGTAGGTGGCCAGCTTTTAATGAGCACACCGGAATACAAACACAGTCAAGAAAGTCAAGGGCTTATGGCAGGCAGCATGGGTCCAAACAAGTCTGTGAGTCAGTGGAAAACAGGCAGCAGAGTAATCAGGAACAGTCCAAGGTACAAGTCCAGGCAGCAGAGTAATCAGGAACAGTCCGAGGTTGAGGCACAAGTCAGGGCAGCAAGGATCAAGGCAATGAAGTCAGCAAGTAGCTTTCTCCAGGAAGATCAGTTGATCTCTGACAAAGCCTCCATTGCTTCCCAAACACACACACACAACAATCAAGGCTTTGTCAGGTGCTTCTTGATGAGCAGGTTTTTCTCATAAAATCTCAGAGATCTCCTTCGAGTGTCCTTTCAAGCTCGCTGCTGGGTGTATGATGGTGGAGCTAAGTCCATCTCTTCTTCTTCATTCTGTCCTCTGTGCTGCTTTACTGCAATTTGTCATCATTCTTTTGTTCCAGTCATGTGGGTAACCAAGGTAAAACCGTGTCTTTTTACTAAGTGGAAAAACTCATTAGCAAAAAATGCAATTTTGCTTCGGTCCCCCATGGGACTGGAATGAAAGAATGTTGGAAGAATGATGACATCAAATGGAAAGTTCGTGCTGCCTTGCTGTTTTTCTTCAGAATACATTAAACCCCTAAGAATGAGAACAGAGCATAGTAATCCAGAGTAAAGTGTTCATGCATGAAATATCCAAAGACACAATGTTGGGCCATGCTGGCAATTGGCTTTCCTTACCATGTGCATACATGCCAAAGTAGACACATGCACATACAATTTTCCTTCTCAGAATGGTATCTGTACAAGGAATTCTTCCTTTTTGAAGACCTCCTTTTGTAATAACACAAGCAGATCTAAATAAGACTTTTGTTTATTCTAGAGCAGTGTGGCCACAAAAAATATGCTAGCAGTACATCATCATTTTACCGAGACTTCTAAAAATCCTGTCACCAGCAGTCCTATATTTTTGAGTTATGTTAACCAATCTTTTTAGTGACAGACTCACTGAATGCTACATTAATTTAGAATTACTATTCTATGGGATGCCTAGTCATAAAGGTTGTGCCTTCCTTCTGATACTTTATCTTGATTTTAAAAAAATCCCAAAGATTTTATGCCAGTACTACTAAGATCTACAATGTCACTCCAGACGGAAAGTTTTAGTTTCCCTGGGATCTTTTGTCCAAACATTTCAACTAAGTCCACCATTCTAGGATGTTCTTTTCTTCAAGCTGCTTTAAAATGAACAAGAGCTGCACAGGAGTGCTACTCTTTGGTGTAGCCATTCCTTTTAGTAGGCCATATGTATAAGGTCTTCCTGAAAGATGGAGCTCTCAGTAATACCTTACTTGTGTTAATCCTGACTAGAGTAGACCCATTGAATGAACACAATTTAATTTTGTGTTGTCTCACCAGTAAACAGTTGATTGAATTGGGTCTACTCTAGTTGGGATTAACCATCAAGATGTTAGCCATGGACTCAAAGTGGCAAGTTCCGTGTTATGCACAAGATTCAGTGTCCTACATATTGTCCATGATTAAGTACTGTAAAACAAATATTTTATGCTGGCAGCACTTGAAATACCTTATAAACTTGTCACTTATTTGTTCTTTACATGCTCATTATCTCTTAACAAAGAAGCGCTTTGCAAAACTACAAGGAGGTAACATTTTATGAGAGCTAAATTCTTCCATTAAAAGGATATGTGACAAGTAGCTGAGGCAGCCATTTTTCAAATGTAAACACACACATATAATTTTCCTTTCGGCAAACATCTTAAAAATTTAAACATGCAGAACTGAAGGGTTGTAATCTTAATAAGCTTTCTGCTATTCCCCCACCCAGTGATATATAACAAGCTAAGGGTGGCAGTCCTGTTTTTATGGACATCAGTAGCAAAATTTCCTTCAATTTTAACGGTGCTGGATTGCAGATCAAATTTGTAAACTGTGTGTAAAGCTTTTATGTTTGTAGAAATTGTGATGGCTGTATTCATAATTTGCTGGGAGTAGGAGGCATGGTCATTTCCCATTTCCCTCCTTAAAAGATAACTTTAACTTTAAAAATATCACCTCTGAAAGAAATGGAGTCCAAGTTAGCTACTATTTTTAAGTGAACTACTTAAAAGTCAAACAAAACTGCTTACAATTGCTTGTTATCTCTTTTACAAAAAACCCACTTCCTATTCTTTCTGGATCAGTAACACACTGTGATTAAGAAGGTGTGGGTTAAGCCTCCCATTTGCCTCTGAAGGTGCTACCTGTTCCACAAGACATAAGGATTTTAATAAGGAAAAAATGAAATAAAAAAATCCTCTTGGAGGGATTAGGATTCCAGTTTATGGAATTATAACTGGAATTAATGTTTAATAGCAGTACAGGCTTTTGATTACAGTTCCCTCTTTGCAGTGATAGAAAACACTGTAGTTAAGGAGGTATGGAGAAAAGCAGGTAGGATCTTGCAAGCAGATGTGACAGTTTTACTAATCATTCTTCAATTACAGACTTCTTTCCAATGTTTGGTACTAAAGTTTTAAAACACGTGTTGAAAGGTGTCTGGAATTAATGAACAGTATACATACTAAATTTGCAAATTTCTAATTCAGGTCCCAGGTGTCCTGAACCTTAGAGTAGGTTTATGTCAGGCATCACTGTGAATGACAGTCCCAGAGTGATGTATAGGGAGTAGACAGCAGAGAGTGATTAAAATTGCAATGATCTTTTCAAGGTGATTGAAAGTACTAAATGAAATCTTTAGAAGATGGGTGGAAGGGTCTATACAATGTAAGAACAATATTCTATCCATTACTGTGAAAAATTAGACTGCTGAATTGTAGAATCATCAACTATGCTTCTGCATATTTTAATATCCTGATGTCTTAAAGGGTCTGAGAGCTTGCTTGGACTTTACTGTCCAAGAGTGAACTAATCTCTCTGTTGGGCTTCAAAGTTTCTTACGTTTTGGCTGGGAGGCAGAATGAGTTAGACATTTAGGGGCTTTCCTCCTGTGGCTGCCAGGATCTTGACTAAAACAGAGATGATCATCTGACAAACTGAAAGCAGTAAAAACATCAAACATAACATGTTACTGGTTTTAGTTTTAGCAATAAAAATTTCAAGGAAAGCATACATTGGATTTCAGGGTTTTTCTGCTTCTGAAAACGTTCCATACTCTGGCCAATGACTCAATGAGCTTCAAGCATCTTCCTATCTATAACA
Organism: Gambelia wislizenii; assembly: GCA_030847615.1. NCBI lineage: Eukaryota > Metazoa > Chordata > Lepidosauria > Squamata > Crotaphytidae > Gambelia > Gambelia wislizenii. The sequence goes on from JAUMIR010000012.1 coordinate 7,718,057, forward strand.
TTGTAGATAGTTGACACTGTTGACATTGTATAACACTCCTAAACTCATTAGCCTTTATATGGAAATGAGAAAAATGAGTTAATTTTAGGTCTCTCTGGCACTTTTTAAAACTGTCTGCATCAGCTATATTAAGGTGTTTTTAAAATTTTGTATATTCTATAGAATATCAATGAATACAATAATGTATTTGTTAAACTGAAATGCTATTGTGATGGGTGAGTCATATTTGCTACTGTTGTAGATGGAAGCAGTGATTCCACTATAATGATCACAATTACACTTATTTTTAAAGAAATGTCAGTGTACATATGGCAGCAGAGAGTAACTCAGCATTAATGGTAAATTGACCAGATACCATTTTACAGTGGTCTGAGAGGTAGTAATGGTATTCTTTTTTTTGAAAAATCCCATTCCAGTTAGGAAGCTCATGGGTTGCCCATTAAGTAGTGTCACTTCTCAGCCCTGCAAATGAGCTGCAGAAAGCAATGCTTTAGAGTTACTGAAGCAAAGTTGTCCAAATGGGAGATTATGAGAAACTCAGGTTAAGCATTTCACAAGTTTCTAAAAAGAGAAATATTTGAGGCATTATTATCTCTTTCTTTCTTTCTTTCTTTCTTTCTTTCTTTCTTTCTTTCAACCCACTGTGCTAGTTTAAGCATTTAACTGATGTTACATAGGGTTCGTTTACATGGGCAAATATAGCTCATTGTTCCCACAGATCGCACCACAGCATCGCCTCATTCAGAAGGGGGGAAGGTAAAACACCCAAATATAGTGTGGCAAGGGATGTTGCTACTTTTGCCGGTATATTTGCAAAGTAGTGCATTATTGGTAGTGTAAACAACCATTCCGCTAAAGGTTGCAGCAGAGCTGCACTGCGATTGGTTGCGATGATGAAGGAGTGGGCTTAAAAGAGGGGGACTGAGGGAGGGAGATTCAGTAGCGATCAGGAAACTTTGAAAAATCCTCTCTGCTATTTTGCAAGTCTGCCAAGAAAAAGGATTCCCAAGACCTTTCAGTCAGGGGAAGAGCTGTTCTGCCCATAAAGCTCCTGTCTTGTCAGCTCTGCTTGGGGGAGGGGAGAGAGAGAGAGAGAGAGAGAGAGAGAGAAACGATTTCACTAAGGGCTGCAGCAGAGCTGCACTGTGATTGGAGGAAGGAGAGTGAGTGAGTGTGTGTGTGAGAGAGAGAGAGAAAGAGAGAGAGAGAAACATTTCTCTTTCTCCCTGCTATTTCGGCAGTCTATTTATTTTGCAAGAAAATGCTGTTAAGCAAGGAGAAAAAAAACCTTCCGTTTGGAGTTTGATTTGTTGGCAGGGAGCTGGGGGGGGGGAGGCAAAGGGTGACATTCTTTGCTTCTAAGCTGTTAAGCACACGGAGTTGGGGCCAGGGCAGACATTCCTATGGCATTCCTTTGTCTCCTCTCCAATGCTTGGCCATGCCCCCCCCCACATTTGGCTGTGTGAATCTCAAAGCGAAAAAATCAAAGAGCCACAAAATATAGCTGTGTAAACATACACCATGTAAACTACCCACCACTGATGCGGGAAAGCACTAAAGTGCAACTTAACGTAATAAAACCTGCCATGTAAATGAGCCCATAGTGAATGTTGAAGCTTTGATAATGTAATGGGTAAGACACTTAGTTCAGAACTAATTACTACTGTGGATTTCAGTGATCACTGAATTTTTCAGTTGATTAAATATTAGGAAGAATCTGCATTGACCTTGATGAGGATGGTACAGTTCCAACTGAGGCAATACTGTCCATCTAAGCCAAATACTATTGGCAATTTTGACTTAAAGACAAGTCTATTCCACCACACACAGATACACAGTCATGGACATGCACAGTTTTGCAACTTATATACCACATAAAAAATCATGAAGGAAAAAACACCCTGTGCTTACCAATTTCATGTTGTATATATTTCCAAGCCTGTCACACAAATACACACTCACCAAGTTGTAAAAAAGAAATAATTATTCTATAAAGAAAATTTGTATATGCTTTGAAGGGAAATGATCCTGCAAGAACATGTCAGTATCTGATTGATGACATGTCACTCTGGAAATATATAATGTCAAGTGTTCTTTGTATGCATATGGATCTGTCGCCATTGTTTTGTATGGTGGGGAAGGAAGGGCTGGAATATTTCAGAATGGAAATTAGTGCTATTGGCTCTTCTGCTAGTAAACCCCCCTCTAAAAAATATTGCATTAGGCAGGATGTGCAAGGACAAGAAGAAAAAGAGACACCCTTTGATTAAACAGTGGATGAGAGATCAGATACTGTACTCATTGATGCAGAGGGCTATTTGCACTTCAGAAGCTCATGCAGAGGAATATTATGGGATCTGACAGACCTTTTTGGACTTTATGGTGCCTGTGGAATTCCTCACTAGAGTATAATATAGAATTTATTTGCAAAAGTGTCTTGGACAATTCTACATCTTTGTTATAGATGGGAATGTGGCTAATACACTGTCATCAAGCTACATTACACAGATGATTGATCAAGTAGCAGAGGTATTTATTTCTAAAGATTGCTTTGAAAATTGTATGAATCAATGTAACTTCCAGAAAAACTTAATGCTGGAAGAAGTGTTGGAGCCTTCATTATTGTGAATGCTAAGCATAGCGTATGAGGTTATGGGCATTCTGAAATGGTTGAAAGGGAATAAAAGAATACTGGTATTATAATCTTAGTCAAGAATGACTTCATAATTATAAATGAGGGGGAGATAAGAAGCTGTTAGTTGTGTTTACCTATTATACATTGTCAATTGGTAGAGACCCACTGATAGAAATTTACTTGTGTGTATGTAATACAAGGGTGGATAAAATATAGTCCAGGGGCCATGTGCAGCTCTATGGCCATTTTCACAAACTCCACTTACCCATGACTCCCCCAGATGGCCCTTTCTCTGACAAAAACAAAAAACAAAAATGGCATCAATGACTTCTCTTGGAAGCTCCTAGGAGAAGCAATTGACCTTTTAAATCAGTTATGGGGCCCTCCAGCATTGTTTTTTTTTTTTTTTAAGGTTTTCAAACCCAGAAGTGGGTTCCAAATGACTCCTAGGATAGCTTAGTCATTCTTTTCCCAAGGGCAAAATATTGGTTCTCAGACTAATGGATGTTGCTCATCCCAATGTAATCTCTATATATAATTCTCTTGGGTATGTTGCCATTTACAGTGTGCTGATTGGCTGCTTAGGGACTTGACCAACCAATCACAGGTCTGTTGGGCAGCAAATCAGCACACTGGGGGCAGGAAAATGTAGATTCCAAACATGGCCACCGGGGAGGAAGAGTGAGTAACATGGGGTGGATGTGGTGTGTGCTGCAGTGCAGGGGGGTGGGGGCCAAGGGGCAGAATGAGCAGGGGGGCAAGAATAAGTGGAGGGTGGTGTCAGGGGGGTAGAACAAGCAGAGGGGGGTGGCAGGGGGCAGAACAACTGGAGGGGGTGGCAGGGGGCAGAACAACTGGAGGGGTATGGCAGGGGGCAGAACAAGCAGGGGGGCAGAACAAGTGGAGGGGAGGTGGCAGGGGGCAGAGTTTTTTAATAGTGTATGATACGCCGGGTCCAGCTAGTACAGTATATTCCCTGAGCCCATTCTATATGAGCAATAAAAGCCTGAGTCAGGAAGCTAAGCACCATGTGCGTGGGGCACAGTACACACATATCCAGCTGCCTGTCCTGCTGTGTAAGAGAGGAAGCTCTGTCCAGACCCCCATCATTGGAGGAGGAGGAGGCAGAAGAGGAGGAAGAGGGAGGGGTATGTGTGTGAGTGAGAGAGAAAATGAGAGAGGGAGAGAGGGAGAAGACAAGAAAGGAGAAGATGATGGGCAGAGGTGAGGAAAACTTTTCATTTAGTTATCCAAGTGCCCAGCACTGTATAAACAATAAATACACCAAAGGACTACAAATGTGTTCATTGCAAATCACATCAATATACAAAACCAGAAAGAATTAATAACAGTTAGAGGAGAATTGAAGACTCACAGTCTCACCTCCCATACTTGCCATCCAGAACCAACTTCTTTACACGCCAGTAGGGGGGAAGTGGAGGAAATGCCAGCTTTCAGGTCTAAAGGGCCTGACATTTTGAAGGGGCCATGAGCCACCTTGGCTCCCACTTTGGGAGAAAGGCAGCATAGAAATTGAACAAATAAAAATAAAAATAAATCTTGAGGACCATCTACTGAGCAAAGAAATCAGCCTTCCCTTCAGTTTCTCAGTTCTACACCAGGACTTCTCTCCCCCCTCTTTCAATTCTTGTTCAATTACTTCTAAGCTCTTCTTCTGTTCCCCCCTTCTTCCTCCTAAAATAGCCATTATACAGAAAGCAGATTAGCCCACCTGGTAAGATAGTCATGTGTTATATTTCATACAGTCCTCATCCTTCTTGTTCTGAGCCTTCCTGTCTTCTGGCCTTAGTGAATCTGGCAAGGGAGAGCTAGTAATGAATCCTAACAACCTAAAATGAGTTAGCTTCCTAAAGCATAGGACCAAACTCAGTGTTAATCTAGTATGCTAAATCACAGTGAGGGAAATTAATGACTCAGTAATTTAACTAGTTAATTAAGTGTCCAGGTCCAATCCTCAGCTTCTCCAGACAGTTAGAAAAGGCTTCTGTTTCAAATCATGGAGTGTAGACAACACAGCTAAATTGATTAATGATCTGGTGGACTGAGTAGAAAGTAGTTTTCCCTGTTGTGATGTAATAAACAGAGAATTATATAGATGTATAGACGTATATCAGTGAAAAGGTAAAAATAAAAACACAAACTTTAATATTGGTGTTGGATAATTGGCCTGTTCAGTACGTAGACTTTTAGCAAAATAATTTCTTGGTAGTAGTGATAGACAAAATTTTTACCAGAATACACATTTCAGTGCTTGTAAACCTACTATATTAGAACTTTGATCTGAGTACTATTCCTTTAATATATATGTTTTTATAAACTCAGATGACAAATGTTATTATTGAATTCTAAAAAAGTAAGATTTTTAATGACCCAGTCATCCTGTTTTATAGTGTGTTATTGGCTGGTAATTCATTTCAGTTTCTTGTTAATAATCTTGTAAGTAGTTTTGGTGATTTTCAATTTCTAGCTGCAACATTTGCACCTGCTTCATGATGCAATCTATCAGTTGAGCTGGAAGCACAAAACTAATCTGTTATAGTTATTAGATTTGTCATAAGCAGTTATCCTTAATGGTCTAATATTTTCAAAATATTAATCCCCAGTGAAATACAGTTTAGATTCATAATAGTTGTGGTGTGAACACTTGCCAATCATATTTTTAATATCAGCCTTCCAAATGCAGGTGGATTAACCTGCAGTGCAAGTTGTGTGATTTATATGTTGGTTTATGACTGATTATTCACAGCACTCTGGTAAACCTTTCTGTACAGACAGCCCTCATTACTCCAGATGGGCTTGAGGAATATCTGGACTAGAGTAAAATATTTCTACCATTTAGTTCCATTTATCACCTTAGGCCATGTTCCAGAGAATATTTAATTTGATGTACTTTCAAATTAATTTTGAGCTGCTCAAACTTGCATTTAAGACACTAAAGCTTCTTAAAACATATAGAGGCAGCCCCTCCTGTGCTTCATTGAAGCATAGCCAAAATACTATGCTGCTGAAAAACAGTCTTAAAGCTCAGTTCACTCATGGATCATCATCACCACCACTACCACCACCATCATGATTTTTACTTGTATCCCTCCTTTCCCCCCAAAATGGGGTTCATGGCAGCTTATTATTTAAAACAAGTACCTTACAGACAAAAACATCCAAAAGGTGAAAATTAAAATAGAATTAAAGGTACTTTGGCAATCCTGCATGAGATACAACCTCAATGTAACTTAATTCAGGATGGGAGGAAGTCAGGAAAGCTGTGCAGAGCTTTTAAAAAGTTACCCTGGGGACTACATCTCCTAGAGTCTTCCAGCCAGAATGGGTGCTGGCTATGCTGCTTTTCCAAGCTCAGCAGCTATGGACTTTACATTAAAATGCTGTAATTCTGCAATTGAAGAAAGCAGAATTATAGTGACATTAATACATTAATTATCACACATTGTCGTAGTTGCACAACAATACCACTAGCGGAACATCAGAGAAGCACCTATTAGCTACTAGCATTTTAAGAATTGGATTGAAGCTCGCACTGTAGTAACACTAGCTTTTGCATTGCGTAGTAATGACAGAGTATTAACACTTCGAGATGGCCCGCACATGTTCCTTTTTTTTAAAAAAAACATCCTACTTCCATGATTGTGCATGAGTGAGATTTCAACTATTCTCATGAGAAGATGCGACTTCAATTAAACACACCAAAAACAAACAAGTTAACAAATTAACAACTTCACAATTAAACAAACAAACAAAGTTCTGAGAAAAGCTGACAGTTCATTAAAAGAGCATCCTGGAGGTCATCTCCACACTCCCCAATGAAAGCTTAATTCTGTTGGGAATAGGAAAGGGGGGAGAGCAAGAGGACCACCTGCTAATGCTGTAAAATTGGGACTACAGCAGGACGGAATTATTGCACACTCGTTAATATCATGAAAAGAGTGCTATTGATGGCTATTCATGGCTTTTGCCCATGAATGAAAAGTTACATGCAATGAACAGCTGGAGCATGGACTGACGACAACATCATGTGATAACGGGAAGCCATTCGTGCAACTATCCTGTTATAATTCCACAATTTCAGCCTCGTGTGATAAAGTCCTATGTATAAGCCACATTGGGTGAAGCTCCTTAGAAGAAGTGGTGCGATGGAATTCCCGAGAGAGGTTTTTGCCTTAACCAGGGAACTAGCTGAAAAGGACAACTGGCCTCCTGTAAGTGATCTCAGTGCTTCAATTAAAGGTGATCTCAGTGCTTCAGTGTCAGAGTGTGGCTTCCTCCCTTACCCTCCATGCCTTTCCTGTTAGCTAACACTCAAGTGGATATAGAATAGAATAGAATAGAATCTTTATTACAGTCATAGACCAGCACAGGTAAAAAGGGATACAAAATAAAGATGAAATCACAGGATAAAAACAGGCTAAAAGCAGTATTTAAAATGTTAGCTCCAGTATAACAAGGCTAGGTTGACACTATTCTACTGCTGAGGATATTGTCTGTAGAATTTTAACCGCAGCTGCGCAGAATCTGGCAACATTATAAGTTGTTCCTGGGTTGGTGTCTGAAAGCAACAAGCTTATGTAGAGTTGTCCAGTGTGCCCCTGATATTTATGCAACAGGGGTGAAATAAGTCTGAGACGTATGTCCCTGTAGTAAGAGCACTGGAGTAATACATGCTCTGTTGTTTCTATTTGGCCTGAGTTGCAGGGGCACAGTCTGTCTGAGAAGGGGATCTTCTTGTATCGGCCTTTAAGGACAGCTGAAGGGAGGGCATGACACCGTGCTAGAGTAAAGGCCCTTCGATGTTTAGGTATTTCAAGTGTTGCTAAGTATGCCAAAGGTGAGGCCAGATATCTATTGGAGTCACTAGCAATGAAGGTTGGAGTACTGGCTAGATCTAGTTGTCGCTCTATATCTGCTACCCGTTGTTTGATAGTAGCTTTCACCCTATCATATCCCAGGCTTAGCTGAAGATCTGGAGAAAGGCCCAGCATTGAGATTTTAGTCATCACTGTCTGTTTCCAGCTGGATTGGAAATCATCACTTAAAGGTTAGTGGAGCAAGGCCCGTGGGAAAGAGGGATAGTCTGAGCCAGTAGTTGAGTATGGTCACCCACACTCTGGCCTCCACTTTCATAAATCCTGACTCCAGTCTCAGACCTGCATTAGAGACACATTTTGGAGTTTGGAAAGCTGATCTTAAGAATTTGGATTGGACAAGTTCTAATGGAGCAGGGTTGGGGAAGGGTCCCAATTGGGATCCATAAAGCAGTTGTGCTACTGGTTTGGCTTCAAAGAGTTTAAGCGCTGCAGGTAAATAGTGGCTTCCTCTTGTCTTAAGAAATTTGAGAATGGTTGTTGTACTCCTCTGCACATTGCAAGCAGCATACTCCCCATGCACTTTCCTACTACCAGTGGCTTGAAAAATTACCCCTGGGTATTTGAAACAAGAGACCTGCTCAATCTTGTGGCCATCTATATTCCAGTTGTAGTTCTTAGGCCTTTTAGCGAATGCCATGATTTTAGTTTTTTGATAGTTGAGTTCTAGCTGTTCCATTCTGCAATATTGTGTTAGTTCTCTTAGGGCTCTTTTTAGTCCAATGGGAGTTCTTGAAAGTACTGCTGCATCATCCGCATAAAGCAGCATTGAAATATGCCTTCCCTTTAATTTTGGGGGGTGGAAGTTAGTGTTGTTGAGGTGATCCACCAAATCATTGATGTAGAAGTTAAACAGGAGTGGAGCTAGAATGCAACCTTGCTTGACACCCTTCTCAGTGACAATGTCATTGGTGAGATGTCCCTGGGGGTTACATCTTACTTTTAATGAGGTCCCTTCATGCAGCATACGAATTAGATGGAGTAAACGTCGGTCGATCGAAGAAGCCTCCAGTTTTTTCCACAGTTTGGTTCGGGATATAGAGTCAAAAGCTGCTTTAAAGTCTATGAAGGCAGCATAGAGAGAAACTGTGCTGCAGGTGGAGTATTTTTCAATAAGGTGGTGGAGTACAAGGCACTGATCTATGGTTGATTGGCCTTCCCTAAAGCCAGCTTGTTCTTCAGCAAGTATGTTTTCTTGTTCCAACCAGGTCTGAAATTTCCACTGTAAGTGTCTTGCATAGAGTTTGCTGATTGTACTGAGGAGACTAATTGGTCTGTAGTTGACAGGATCATCCTTGCTTCCTTTTTTATATATGGGGACGATGATTGCAAGACCCCAATCCTTGGGTGCTCGACCATATTTGTCGATACAGGTGAAAAGTGAGGCCAGGATAGGGGCCCAAAATTCAAGGTTGTTTTTAATGGCTTCTGCAGGTATTAAGTCTTCTCCTGGAGCCTTCCCCATTCTCAGCTGGGCTACAAGGTTCTTGATCTCTGTCGCTGTCACTGGTGGCCACCCTTGGATATTTTCTATATTTTGACTAGTGCATCCCCTTTCAATGTAGTTGTCCTTATAAAGTGCTTGAAAGTGATCCTCCCATATCCCTGGAGGGTTGTGACAATCAAGTGGATATAATTTAGTTTAAATTATTGCAGGAGAGGATCTGCAACTGAATTTCATAGAGGTCCCACATCTCTCTCTCTCTCCTCTATAATTTATCCAATGGGTCAACTAAATTATCTGAGGCTCCTGTAAACCAGCTGAGCATCTTGGATCAGTTACACAGTGCTTGCATAAGTGAACTATGTAAACAGCTTCATCACAAGGTTATGGTTACTACAAATTATCAGCTAACATACAAACTGAAAGCAAATATATTTTACTGTATGAAATGCAAAATACCACTTAGTCTCACTTAAGAGGAGTTGTCTCCCTGATCTTGGACCTCATCCAGATGTTCCTTTTAAAAAATCTACCCAGTCCAGTTTTCTGAATTTCAGTTGTGTTTTATCTATATCAGCAGCTGTATCAAGTTTTCAGGATTTTCATAGTGTTCCAAAATATTTCTCTGAAAAGACATTCAAGCTATCAAAAGGATAATTATATAACACTCTACATTATGCAGTTCTGATTACACTAATAGCAGTATAGCACTGTATCTTGGACCAGTCCTCAGCTGTTCACATTTTGATACAAATTTATCAAATCTGGAATGATCTAGGAGAGTGCTACTAAAAGTGGTGATTCCTGGTGAGTTTCCAGGAAAGAAAGAAACAACTGTAGCTAGTAGGGCATAAATATAGTGCTGGTCCTTGGCACATTGGGAAAAAAATTAATTGCTGGTCCCCCACATCAGATAGCCCAAGAAACTCTGATCTAGAATGTGGTTTTCCTTTTGTACTTGGACTTGTCGATTTTTTGCAATGCAATTCTTCAAACAAAAACATATTTTAAAATGCACATATTACAGCAAGTGTGCATTTGAGAACAAATGCATATATTACTGAAAAGTGTACAAAATAATTAAGGGAAAACTGGTTGTGAAAAGCTTTCTTAAGAACCACTTCATAAAAAGTTGTGTATAGTAGGATAAATGTGAATGAAAATCCATACAAACTGTTAAGCAGCCTTTTTCAAAAGTCACAAACTGAAGCTGAAATAGAACATTTGTTTATTATTTTATTTATATGTTTTATTTATTTATTTATACCCCTCTCTTCAGCCACAAGGCTATCAGAGCAGCTTACAAATTGTTTTAAGCAAAAGCAATTTACACATCTACACTACATTAAGCAGTTTCCAATGTGTGTTAGCTAATTGCCCCCACAAGCCAGGTACTCATCCTTACTCTGAGGATGAGAGAGTATGACTTGCCCATCATCACCCAGTGAGTTTCCAGGGCTGAGTAAGGATTCAGAAGCAGAGAAGTATGTGTTGGAAGGGACCACAAGGGCAATTTAGACCAACCCCTACAATACAGGACACATGGCCCAAATACTCCTGATGACAGTCATCCAACGTTTGGATTTGAACCCTGTTCAAACAAGCACTACACTGGCTGTGTTCTGAAGGTATGGGGGCCCAATTTTTGCTTCTGCCCTGCTCCCAAATTGTCCCAAAATGGGACTTCTGTTGTCTATTCCCAGCTACATTTAGTTGATTTTTTTAGTTCTGAGTTGCTGGAGAGGGGAAGAGGGCATTTTAGCAGCCCACTTTTCCTGGAGGCCTCTAGGAGTGTCAATTTACAAGTTTGGGAAGTATATTCGACCCCTTTTTTGGCTTCATATAATGAATGGGTTTTGCAAAATTGCAATTGCAAGAATATAAACCCCAATCTAAGATCGCATATATATATATATATATATATATATATATATGGGCATAACCCAGTTATTCTTATGATTACATATATATGATGAAGTGAAAGCATTAAATAGTTAAGAGACTTCCTCATGTCTATGAAAGTTTGATAGAAATATTTTTATTTATCCAGACAAATGTGATCCATGTTACATTTTGCTTCTTGCACAGTCCATTCTGATAAATCAGATTATGCCATTGGTTTAAGTTGTCTCTGGCTCATGGAGCCTTCATTTCAGACATTTCTTTCAGGAAGAGGACTCAGTGCAATATATCATTAAGGATAGTCTGATGACTGGTAGGCTTTCCTTTCTTGTCTTTTTTTCTTTTTTCTTTTTGAAGTATCAGATGGAAGACAGACTTTTCTATTAGAGAAATGGTGGAATGGTATGGATTAAGTGGTTTCAAGACTGACAAGTGTGTTATCATTTTCTGGCTGGAAGCTGGAGCAAGCTGAAATGAATTATCATTGCAGGTGAAAAGGGGTGGGTTGCATTAACCAAGTACTGTAGAGACTTTGACCTCTGCAAACCCAGCTTGCCTTTCCTTTACTCCCATAGTGACTCTGTTTTATGTATCATTAAGAACAATGTAAGGATTCTTTCACTTTTTAATTTAATTTCAATCCTTCTAGGAACTTTAAAACACAATCTTTTAAAAGGAGCCCTTACTAACAGGCCATGCAGATGAGTGTTGATTAGAGGTATCAAGAGATACAAGATAAAACATGACTGAATAGCATTGATACTTTTGAGGGTTGGGTTTTTTTTAACAGTTACAAGATAATATTTTTTAAAGACTTTTACTCCTATATATGATGAATTCAATGTGCAGGGACACTCCTTGTCCAGTTCTTTTTTAGGCTGCCCTACAGGCCCCCAAGACAGACAGCAGGGCTGTCTACATGCTAAAAAAATTATGTACGGAGTTCAGAAGATTGATCATGTGTACACAAGGCTGTTTGGATGCATACGTGTCTTTCAGAAGGGGAGCTAGCGAATCCCCCATAAACTATGTGGATTTGGTGTTTGGGAGGATTAGCGAATCTTGAACTAAAATCCATACAGCTATTCTTATTATCAATGGTCTGTACACCCCGTTCGCACAAATACAAACAGGCAGTGTAATCTGATTGGCTGGCTGAGCACAGGGGGCAGGGCTAGCAAAGAGGGGAATTGGGAGTGGCCACCATGTTGGATTCCTGGCTAAGCGAGAGTCCGGTAAGTCCATGAAATGGAGATTTTTATATATATTTATTTTTATTTTACGTTGTAAATAGGGAAAACTGACTGTCTGCAAAACAGGCACCTTTTAAAATAAAAAAAAAAAGCGGTGGGAGATTTAAAACCACCGCTTGGATCGCTTGCTCCAGCCAGCTGGGCAAGGGGGAGTCATACGGAGTTTAGGGTGGTTAAAAAATTGTGTAGGCAGATCGTACGCATACGAATGGCTGCCTTCGGATTTTTTACTCCCCAAATGAATTCCTTTCCCCATTGTGTAGATGGGGCCTGCTTTGGACCACCCACTGAAATATCAGAAGACATCCAAAGTGAATCCAGAAAGAAAGAAAGACATGGAGCTTTTATTAGCATATTAGGCTCATACAGATTGAGTGTGAATGAATCCAAATGCACAGCATTATAACCAAAAAGTAACATTGAATTCATTTGAAGGCATTGGAGTGTATATAACATTAAAAGTTAAAAAATTCTAAAATGAAAAACAGGCATGGAAATAGAAAATACGAGATAACAAGCCCAAAGCCTGTTATACCAAATATCCTTTGATGTTTTGGCTAGCAGGGGTTTTCATTTAAAATACAGATGGTTTCAAGAAAGCCATTTCTTCACAGTATTTCAAAGTGGTCATCTATGCAATAAAAAATAATGCACATACCTGCACATTATAGGCTATTTGCATTAGCTTTCTTTTGTCTCCATGGTGTTTTGGCAAAACTGAGTGCACTTGAGGCTCTCCAACATCATGTTCACATGGCCTCCATGAATCAAGATGGCAGCTGTGTTTTTTGTGTGGTGGGGAGTTGAGGAAGGTGAAGGGGACTGTGGCACGGTGGCGGCAGCACAGCGGATGGCCACAGAGAGGAACAAGAGGAGGAGAGAGTCATCAATCCTTTATGGATTCCAGCGACAGCAGCAGCACAGAGGGCAGCGACAGAGAGGAGGAAGAAGAGGGATGCTCCCCACCACTCTGGCTTCCTCTCACCTTCTTGGGCTGGGGAATAGGGGAAATGCTGCACAGAATAGGTAAAGAGGTAGTACACTGGCCCCTTGGTATCTGTTGGGGTGGTTCCAGGAACACCCCCCTCCCCATGGATGCTCAAGTCCCATTAGATGCAAAGGTGTAGTAAAATGCCTTGTATAAAATGGCAAAATCAAAGTTTGCTTTTTGGATTTTTTGGGGGGGGGGAGGGGGATATTTTCAAGCTGTAGATGCTTAAATCCACGGATACAGAATCCGTGGATCTGGAGGGTTGACTGTACAGCAATATCTGGCTATTCTAAATGAATTCAAGTCTCCATCCACCATATGGCTCTCTTGCTTCTTGCTAGGCAGCTGGAGGTGGACATAATATCAGGTTTGGCCCATGGCCTGTATTTTTTGATCTCTGAAATGGTTTCCTTTTCTTTCATTGTTCTGAGTCTGCTTGTAGCTGTCTATCTGTCTTTGAAAAAGAATAAGTAACCTGACAAGTATTTTGAAAACAAGGGAAGAGTTATTTTGTTGCCTTGCTAGGGCATGCCTAGACATTTTTACTGGAATGAATTTATGCTGTTTTATGTTTCTCAGTCAAAATGGTGGGAAAGGGTGGGGGAAGAGGTTTGATTAAATGTTTCTTTATGTGTTGCTGTTGTGATCCCAAAGTAATTCTTAGGGATTGATTTGTAAAACATTCTGAATCAATTAGGCCTTTAATCAGTGAGCAGCAAACTTCAGATGGCCTGTGGACTGATTTTAGCATCTACAATTGACATGAACCTAAGCAGGGGGAAAAACAGGAAAACAGTTAAAGGAGTGTTATTATTTTTCCTGATTACTGAATTAGAAGAGTTTGTGTTTATTTCACTTATGGGTAGAAGGGGAAATCACTTTTTGAAAAACAATTTCAGGCTTTTGCTGAAATACTAGTTCTATCAATGTTGAATGCAGACATTCAGTAATGTCCATTGCAATAGAAAGATAAAAATCTTGTGAGCAACCTATGGCTCAGTGAAGAAGTTCTGGAATGTCTGCTCTTCATAGAATTGCAGAGTTGGAAGAGACCACAAGGGCCATCCAGTCCAACCCCCCTGCCACGCAGGAAATCTTGATCAAAGCATCCCCGACAGATGGCAATCCAGCCTCTGTTTAAAGACCTCCAAGGAAGGAGACCCCACCACGCTCCGAGGGAGTGTGTTCCACTGCCGAACAGCTCTTACTGTCAAAAAGTTCCTCCTCATGTTGAGGTGGAATCTCTGTTCCTGGAGCTTGCACCCATTGCTCCGTGTTCCAGTCTCTGGAGCAGCAGAAAACAAGCCTGCTCCATCCTCAGTGTGACATCCCTTCAAATACGTAAACAGGGCTATCATATTGCTTCTTAACCATCTTTTTTCCAGGCTAAACATACCCAACTCCCTAAGTCTCTCCTCATAAGGCATCATTTCGAGACCTTTCATCTTGTGGATGAGCTATTGGCTAAACGTTATAAGACAAGTGAGGTCACACCAGGGAAGTATTGATTTTAATGATTTCTCCATCATCCTTGGTTTTCCCTGCAACTGATTGTCAAAATGAAGAATCCCCTCCCCTAAAAAAAAAAGATATGGACGTTTCACACAGAAGCCACATGATAGATTTCTTAGCTTGCCCTGTGGAAAGACCTGCAGTCATGATGTTGCATTGTAAGTGTGCAAGTTCCACAATGACAGGTTTCTCTTGCCACAAAGAATATGCATCACCCAAATGATGGTGTATTTTGAAGCAGACTACAAAGAACATGGTCTTTTCATCTTTCAGAGAAGTCAGATATGAGGTTTACAGCTGAACTCAATGGAAGGTGAAAGTTCAATGGAAGGTGAAAAAACTTTCACAGGGCTGTTAAGAATGAATGAATGAATGAATGATAGATAGATAGATAGATAGATAGATAGATAATGCCTTTGTATAGAATTGCAAACCATGGTGCTTGCACTGTCCCCCCCCCCCACCATATTTAAGTGTGTAGTGATATACATAGATGAGAGGTAATATAGCTGTGATTTGAAACATCAGAAACCCCAGTCTTCATAGAAGACCTGGAGAATATAATAATGTTTTTCTGCTTTTGGGGTCAGCTGTATCTAAATTAGGAAAGATGGGTGCAATATGGATGTTACAATTTGCCAAGGCTGACAAGTAATACAGTCATGAGAGAAGGCAGACGTGGAATGGAAATAAATTCCTCTTCTAGTGCTATTGAGTGAAACAGAGAATGGAGTAGTGGTTGCTGGAGACAAGAAATAAGTTGAGTACAAAAACCAGCAAATTAAAGAAGAAAGAAGGCACCCAGTTTAAAAGAAAAGATCTCCCTCCACATCAGCCCCCATTTAGCTTTTAAATTTGCACTGTGCAAATTGCATATCACCTTCTTATTAGTAACTACTATGCACTGTGGTTTATTTACACAATTTAGAATCCATTTCCATTTATTCATTGAATGTATAATTCATAGGAGAAAATCCAAAGGCACACATCGTATCTTTCTCAATTTCTCAGGGTCAATTTCATCAGAACACTTCAGTGGCTGATACTTGTCAAGGTGGGTCTACTTTTGTAATGTGTGCTATATACTTTGTGAAAGTATTGGCTCAATCGTATAATCTGTCTTTCATATAGGATGTTGAAAATAGAACCTCATCCTATCAACATCATTTATGTTCTCCTGGCAGGATGAGTGAAGGTTAAAATTTACTGCAGTATGCCAATATACATCTCTCTGGGTCCTGTAACAGTAAGGACAAAAGAAATGCTCTTGGCTTTAACCTCTGTGATGTAAGATTAACAACAGCAAAAATGATTTAGTAGCATCAGTGCACAGTTTTTACACAGTCCTAGAGATCAAGTCCCTGCCCCTAGCAGGTTATAATCTAAAAGGCAACAGAAGGGAATCAGGGGAAGAGGAATGAAGGTGGGTCAAGGGATAGTTGTGGAAGCAATATGCATCTGTTTCAGGTAGACAAGGGTAGGGTTAACCTGAAGTTCCATTACAGTACAGCATAGAAAGCAAGGCATTGTGCTAAAAGATTGTGAAAAAGGACAAATTTTGTGGAGGAATTAAAGAGTGGAATCCTACTGAGGCCCAGTGGAGCAGAAACATCTGATTCCATGAGTTTGCAGAGAAGGTGGAGATGTTAGCCTGTATGGTGGAGAAGGGTGGGGCTGTGTTTGATGGGGAGTACCACAAACTATTGCATCTCTGGAGACCTGCTTGCAGAACTATAGAGCTCCGATAGCAAGTGTGGGAAAAGTGCAGTCTTTCAGACAACAACCCTGGCAGACTCCCAAGACTGCACATTTCTGAGCAAAATAAAGGGATGTGATCAAACTGTCTCTCTTGGAAGCCAAGAGAGGCAATTCACCTTCTAGATAAGTTGCAGGGGGACTTTTAAAAAGTATTTGTTTTTCAAAATCAGACTTCCAGCCACTGCTAATTTTTGGTTTTCATCTTTAGGCATCTTAGACCATCCATGAAGTCTCCTGAAGGTCCCAGGGCAGAACATTGGCCCCTAGACCTATAACAGTTACCCACTTTCCTAACAAATATAAAAGCATCACACAGTTGTTCTGGGAGGCAGTTCTAAACATACATTTCATTGAGGGAGAAAGGGCGGAGGAGTGCATTGAAGCACCAGGAGACCTTTGAAAAGTAGAAGATACTGGAAATGGGGAGACAAAGTTCAGAGGCTGGGATGCATCGTAGTAAATTTAAATTGTCCAGCTGATTTTGTTGTAAGCCATCAAGAGAGCATAGAATATGGGATAGAAATATTATTAATAAATAAGATAAAAATAATGTAAGAGTAGAGAGAGATAAGTGGAAGAAAGGTTATGGGGGGCTTCTGAAGGTAAACAAGGAACTGATGTTGGATACAGGAGTGGACAGGAAACCAGACTGTGTATCCCTTATTTTACAGGTCCCCCCGCCCCCGAAATAACACTTTTAAAGAAGGGGCAAATTTAATATATTCTATACTTATCTCTGAAAGCATCACTTTTGGTTAAAAGAACTGCAGTTTGTAGAATGGCCTTTTTATTTAATTATAAGAGCTTGACAGAGAGATAAATTGTCCTGGTGGACAATTAATAACTTTTAAACTATCTTCTTGGATACTCAGATTGCATAAAACTGTCTCATAACCCACTGCCCCACACATACATTTTTAAAATGTGGTATAATTTTCTGTTTGATTGTTGAGCAGAATGTTAATCTTGGCATATTTATCTGCCACAGTAAATGATTGGTGCTGCATTCCACAGAAAGTTCAAAATAAATGCCCAGATCTCAGGTGAGTTATAGGTCAGTTGCAATAATTGGAAGGGAATGTAATCAAGTAACCTCTGTATTATTCAGCTGTAGTGGTACCTCATATTGTTTGCTAATGAACAGTAAACAAACTTGTCACTAGTCATTGATTCTAGGGAAATGTGCTGTATAATTTATTCCAATAAACAGTATCATATCTACCAAAGAGAGGTGTCTCTTGATAACACAAGGGTTATTAAATACTGTTGAACAAAACCTTCAGTGTAATGAGATTGAAACTGTCTACATAAGGAAACTAAACTTTATGGCAGCTGAGAGAGTGAAAGCTGCCTCATCAGTGTTGACTTTACATCATCAGTGACACCTAATTAAGGGTTCGCTATGTAGTTCTGAGGACCAATTTCAGTTGCTATTTTATAAATTTCAAACAAGAAAGCTTTCTAAGTAGCAAATCATGGCTTCTGAATAAAATTTTGCCCAGCATGACTGTTGTTTCTTAAATGCACAAATTGTATATGATTGGCATTGCAATATCCCATTAATGCTTTCAAAATATTTGATTTTCAGTAAAATTACTATTATGATGATGCCATTACCTCTTTCAGTCATGAGAATCTAATGTTCTGCTATGTTATGAGGGAAGTCAAAAGCACTAATTTTAAAATTGAATGGACATGCCTACCAGTTCTTAGAAAACTATGTAGGCATACTGCTGAGGTGTTATACAAAGAGACCTACACCCACTCAGTTGTAATATTTATGTTATACTAATGATATTCTACTCTAGCTTCTGGTATCTAGAAAGCCCTCCTGTTCTCTTGCTGGAGGAAGAAGTATTTGTACTTTTCTTATTTGCTTTATGATGAATATGTGAAGTGTGCAGCATGTGATCAGCCAATAAAGTCTTTATCTGGGTCTGTAGAGAGACAAGTAT
Organism: Gambelia wislizenii; assembly: GCA_030847615.1. NCBI lineage: Eukaryota > Metazoa > Chordata > Lepidosauria > Squamata > Crotaphytidae > Gambelia > Gambelia wislizenii. The sequence continues at coordinate 7,736,402 of JAUMIR010000012.1, forward strand.
TTTGAGGCGTCCTTAGATTAAACACCACTATGTACAATCAACTTCAGTCTTGTATCAGAGGCCTCTAATGTTCTTCATCATGGTCTCCATGAGTCAAACATCATGGTCTCTGAGTCAAACACATATGGGTTCTTCTGTGCTTGGGCAGAGCTGAACATAATATTTATTTACTTAAGGTATTTATACTTGTATTTATACAAGTGGAAGAAGTTCCAAGACTTTCTAGCACCACTTCATATTGCCTCTTCCAGGGCAAAGACAGAGCATGTCTTGCAGTTTCTGCTGGTATTGTTGAATAAGGGATTGTCCCTTTCATCTATTTGCTGTTACCTGGTGTGAATTTCCATGAACTTTCAATTTCTGCCTTCTTTAGTTGCCAAAGATGAAACTGGACTACATGCTTGGTGGTGGTTTAGAACACAAAGTTATCAGCATTTTTCATGGATGTTGGTATTATTCTCTAAGTTGAGGCTATGTGGCTATTTGTCTAAAATATGTGAAGGGGCTGGCACCTTAATGCCAAACAGGGGCAAATCAGACAGGCTGTGTTGTTCTGACTTGAAATGCCTGGCCACTGATTTCACTGATTGCTCTAACTTCCTGGTTAGAATAGCAGACACGGTTCCTGAAGTGTGTACACAGGCCTGTGGTTGTTTTGCCCATGTACTACAGATGACATCCTGTATGACTGCATACAGTCACATAAATAAGATTGCAGGACTGGCAGATGATTTGTTCCTTAATATAGAAAGTCCTGCTGTGTCCTAAAAGTGACAGTCTGCTTAAGCCATTTACAGGGCATGCAACACTGTGAATCACAAGAGTACAATCCTGGATTGCTGACTGGTGTTTTCAGGACAGCTTTTCCCAGAAATCTCCTTAGATTTGGTGGCTAGTGGAAAGCTATAACTGGAGGCTTGCTGGTGGCTCTGGCAAGATGTTCTGCATTTATTAGCAGTTGATACCTTTCTCAAATTGATAGTTAGAAAATGCTGGATGGAAATCTGCCACAAATGGAATGGTGTTGTTTGTTACTTGATTCATGTCTTTTGTGGAGATGATCGTCCCTCAAAATGATTATTTGCTCTCCTGATGTTGTCATTAATTGTGATTAATTATATGAGGATATCACATTTGAAGCAAGATATTGCTTGAGTTTGTTAGTTTGTCCTTTTACAGTAGTTTTCTTCAGTGTTACAGATGCATTTGATTCTAGGTGGATGTTCAGTTGTGTTACCAGATGTAAACTTGATTGTAGGATGGACAGGGCTGATGTATAGTAAACTTTTCTAAGCATTCTTTTCTTAGGACTTTTTTGGACGGAAGAAAAGTAATCACATCGCGAGTAAAATATGACACTGGGAAGGAAAAAAATCACGCTCAAATGTCCCAGCGGTACTGCAACAGTACCGCTGGGAAGAGCGTCGTTCGAAACTGGCGCCCTCTTGCGCAGCAGCATCGCAACCTGGCGACGCTGCTTGCGTTACTTTTCTTCTATCCAAAAAAGTCCTTAGTCCAGACCATAAAAATGCCATCAATGTATTGCCACCTCTCATGCTTAATGAGAGGTTTGTCATTAAGGATTTTATTTTCTAGTTTGCCCATAAACAGATTTGCACAAGAGGGAGCCATGTGAGTACTCATAGCTGTATCCTGTAGTTGTAGGTAGTGATCTTCACTGAATGTGAAATTCTTGCAAGTGAGGACTACCCTTGCTAATGGGGTAATTACTTCTGTTGGGGTATCATTAGTGCTCCAAGTATTAAGGATTGCATATAAAACCTGAATCCCTTCAGTATGCGGTATGGTGGTGTAAAGAGGTGTAACATCCAGTGTAACCAGTATGGTATCTTAACCAAATTGATACTGTCGATTTAAAGACTCAGTTCTGAATAAGTAATCATCAGTGTCTTTGCTATATGTAGGAAGGGTTTTTAATCACGTTCTGTAAATTTAAGTCAATATATACAGAGATCCTCTCTGTGGCTGTGTTATACTTGAGACAACAGGGCATTCTGGATGGTTAGCTTTGTGGATTTTTGGTAATGTATACAATCAGCCCTCTGTATCCACAGATTCTGTATCCATAGAGTCCACTACCTACAGCTTGAAAATATTCCCAAAATATGTATACTGTATTTCAAAAAGCAAACCATGATTTTACTATTTTACACAAGGAACACCATTTTACTATGACATTGTATATAATGGGACTTGATCATCCACGGATTTTGGTATCCACGGGGGGTCCTGGAGCCAAGCCCCAGTGGATACCAAGGGACCACTGTAAAAACATCCAGCACTGGGATTTGGATTTATAAGGAGATTAGCTGTTTCTTTTTTCAAGCAGTTCCTTGTTAGGAAAATCTTTAATGAAATCTGGCACATCAGGGGCTGCAGCAGTGGCCCTGCCACTTGGACTCTGGTGCAGTCCACTGGCAGTATGTAGTTCCTATACATGGGACATGATCAGATGACCTCTTTTAAAATGTTTTAAAACATTTGGTGCTGCATTCCACAGAAAGTTCAAAATAAATGCCCAGATCTCAGGTGAGTTATAGGGCAGTAGCAATTGGAAGGGAATGTAATCAAGTAACCTCTGTTTTATTCAGCTGTAGTGGTACCTCATATTGTTTGCTAATGAATAATAAACAAACTTTTTCATTCCCCCCTCCTACACACTTACCTTCCTTTCCCAGGAAAAGCTCCCCGGCAATAGAGAGGAAGTGAATGGAGCCCTGTTCACTTCCTTGTTCAAAATCCCAAGAGACTTTGTTGCATGGGAAATATAAGAATAAAAACAAAACTAACACATAAAAAAAAATGCACCAAGCACCTAGGCACACTTTAAAAGTCCCAAGTAACCTGAAGAGGGTCATAAAAAAAGTGAAACATACCGGAATGTCCCAATCTCACCTGAAAGTAGTCACCAGTAATTTGACAGAAACAATTGACAAGGTGTCCAGCAACTCTGTTGATGTAAGTTTACTGGATCAATTTCAATCCATGAGTACCGAGGACGTGGACAAGCTACTTGGTAGGGTGAGGAAGACGACCTGTCCTCTCGATCCTTGCCCTTCATGGCTGGCCATCCGGGGGGGGGTGCCTTGATGGTGTTCCTTAAGGAGATCATCAATGCATCCCTCAGAGAAGGGTGTGTTCCATCTTGTTTAAAGGAAGCGGCCGTTAGGCCACTCCTGAAAAAAATCTTCCCTGGACCCCCTGGATTTGAACAACTATAGGGCGGTTTCTATGTTACAATCTGAATAAGAGGGCTATTTTAAAATGTGCAACAAAGTCAAACAAGATCATCCGGGAAGTCTTTTAACAGTTTAGTTGTTGTGAGAATGTCACGTTGAATTATGTACTTTGTAGGTATTGGGTGTTCTTCTTTTTTCTTTTTTCTTTTTCTTTTTCTTTTTTTCTTTTTTTCTTCTTTTTTTCTTTCCCAATTTATTTCACATTATTGTACATTGTACATGCTCTAGTTATTTTTTGTCTGTTTGTTTATGCAGTTATTTGTATATGTTTTCTGTAAGTTATGTTTTCTGTAATTTATGTTGTGTAATGTGTATGTTATGTGTATTCAATAAAATTTATTAAAAAAATTTTTAAAAAAAGTACTTGCCTGAACAAATCTTAACCTGACAAATCTGAGAAGCAGAACATAGTCCTAATCTGTGGATATTTTCAAGATTTGATATGCAAATGAGACTGTAGCCTTATTAATAAGCAACTTTAAGAAGTAAATTGTGTTGCTTATATTCTGCTGAGTATGCTTTTATGTCGATTTCTTGCAGCAGTGGACACTACATTTATAGTGTAATTTTTAAAATGGATGTATAGCTCCCAGATGCTGGAGCTTAAAAATAAATTGAAATAAATAAATTCTCTTTTGAACATTTTATGCTCCCCTGTTGATGATCAGGTATATGCTCACCATTAAATGAATTTATGTTCTAGACAGTGAATTACCAGAAGATAAAATCACTTTAGGACTTTTTACACAATAAAGCCTGAGAGGAATCTGGAACTCATAAGGTTAGCCATCTAATCTAGAGGTATGAGATTTCTGAAGGACACAAGTTATTAGGAGCCATTTGACATATGGAGATGAATAATTTGGACTTATTTTTGATAAGTGCCATCTACAAAGCATGTTCAATTAGCTTTAGAATGTTGTTGACTCCCATTAAGGGATAAGTTGGACTTAAAGATCTTTGTATTTCTCCCATTTGTTAATAGTTTTTATGTTGTCATACATTATCAGTGATAAGTAAAATCAGAAACCATACTTGTTTTCATGACCAGATTGGTTGTTGAGGAGATTTGCCTTAGAATTTGCCCTGATGAGACATGATATCATGTGAAGCAATGGCAAAAATGATTACTTCTTACCTTACCTCTGACTTCTTCTTGTTTAATGATTTATTGACCAGTGATACTGATTGTAATGCTCTCATAATTGTGCAAATGCAGACATGACAAATGCAATGTTACATTCTAAGACACAGGGAAAGTTTGGAGTGAGAAGCCAAAAGACTCAGGAATTCACTGCTAATCAACACTTGTGGCCTTACTCATGGTAACACTGTTGCTGATGGTTCCATATCAGTTCTGGGATGACAATCATTTTAAACTTTTCCATAGTGGTTTGACTGTTGCTTGGGTTTCCAGAAAAGACATGAAATTTTCGATGTTTTAGGAGATAGACAAGGCCGGTTTAAGGAATTTTGGGGGGCCCTGCAATGCTTTATTTTGGGGCCCCCATATGTTTATCTCAGGTCAATGTAACCTAACCTATTCACCGTACAGGATGTTCAGATTACAGTAGGACCCCCGTATCCACGGATTCATTATCCATGGGACACAAAACAGCACACCTACCATAGAGTCTTCCTAGAAAATGTGTCCTCCCTAGCCGTTTTCTAGGCCCTCCAAGGCAACTCTATGGTATTTTAAACCAGAAGTCCCATTATTTTCAATGGCGTTCACTATTATTCATAGTTTTCAGAATCCAAGCCCCCCTAGAACCAATCCCCAGTGGATAAGAGGGCCCTACTGTATTACATAATTTGCCACCAATAATTTAGTTTAAAAACTACATTATAGGCACTGACATAATATTTTTTGTTCATTAGCAATTAACGTAATGGTGTAGATTTCCTCAAAGAAAAGAAAGAGTGGACTACAAGCTGAACATGAGTTAGCAGTGTGATGCAGCAACAAAAAATGCCAATGCGATTCTAGGCTCCATTAATTGGAGTAGTGTCTAGATCAAGGGAAGTAATAGTATCACTCCATTCTGTGTTGGTCAGACCTCACCTGGAATACTGTTTCCAGTTCTGGGCACCACAGTTCAAGAAAGATACTGAGAAGGATGGTGGGAGCTCTAGAAGCCATTACTCCCTATGAGGAATGGCTTAGGGAGCTGGGTATGTTTAGCCTGGAGAAGAGAAGGTTGAGAGGTGACGTAGTAGCCATGTTTAGATATTTGAAGGTATGACATACTGAGGAAGCAGCAAGCTTGTTTTCTGCTGCTCCAGAGACTAGGACATGAAGCCATGGGTTCAAAGTACAGGAAAAGAGATTCCATGTGAATAGCACCTCCTGACAGTAAGAACTGTTCGGAAGTGGAATACACTGCCTTGGAGTGTGGTGGAGTCTCCTTCTTTGGGTTTTTTTTAAACATAGGTTGGATGGCCATCTGTCAGGAATGCTTGGATTCTGTGTTCCTGCAGGGCAGGGAGTTGGACTGGATGGCCCTTGAAGTCTCTTCCAGCCCTATGATTCTGTGATTCTAGGCTGCATTCAGAGCCTGGGAAAGTTAGTCTTGGAGTACACCTCCCAGAATCCCCCTGCCAGCACCCTTCTCAAGGTCTGGCTGCATTGTTCCTTTCCCAGAATTCTCTAGCCCAGTGGTTCTTAACTTGGGGTCCACAATGTCCTCACAGGGGGTCCACAAAGGCTTGAAGGCTGCTTGGCCCACCTCCTCCCTTTAATGGAGTAGCCACGTGACAGGAACCAAGGCAAAGGCTGGCTGGCTTGGCCTGCACATTGCCATTCAATCCACTCCAGCCACAAACTTGCAGGAAGAAGCAAGAGTGCCTCTGAGGGAAAGTTTATTGTATCGTGTAATTGTGTTGTTGTTGTTGTTAGCTATTATCATTAGCTATTATTATTAGGGTTTTAAATCTTGAGTTAAGTCATGGGGCCACAAAAAATATTTAAAGGGGGTCCCTGGTAAAGAAAAGGTTAAGAACCACTTCTCTAGGCCAATGCCTCTCACATAACACTAATGGGATACTGGTGTTTTTGTGACAACAATAAACCATTGTTCCCAGTAATATTACTCCAAATTTTAATTTATATTCTTTCTAATATTCTGTTAAAAGAGCTAGAGTGTTGTAGAAGTTTCAGCATTGCACTATGACTATGGAGACCAGGGTTTGAATCCTTACTCAGCCATGAATACCCACTGGGTGATCTTGGGCAAGTCACACTCTCTCAGCCTCAAAGGAAGGCAAAGGGACACCCCTTTGAACAAACCTTGCCTGGAAAACCCATGGTAGGTTCACCTTAGTCAGAAATGACTTGAAGGCACATAGGCAAACACACAAATTTCTTGTGCAGGCTGAACTCAGTTGGCATCAAGGGGAGGAAGCTGAACACCAAGGGGTGAAGGGAGGGAGGGCAGAGACCCCACATGTTAAGAGCAGCTGGAAAGATGGGCTGGAGGGGATCTGTGTGGAAGGAAGGGAAGGGAAGGGAAGGAAGGAAGGAAGGAAGGAAGGAAGGAAGAATCTCTTTCTGAGGGAAAGAGACAACCCTCAAATTCCCCCCCCCCTCTCTCTCTCTCTCACACACACACACACTCACCCCTCTCCGACATGCCTGGCTGGTTTGCATTTTGCACCAGCAAACTCCCTCCAGCTTCTGCCATGGAGGGCTGCTGCTTCTTTCTCTTTTTCATTTGGGAGATGCTGGGTTTTTTGTTTTTTAAAAAAAGCCAGCAGGAGGTTTTTGGAGGAGGAGGGGGGGCTACAAAGTAGCGGCTCCTCCTGGCTGTCTCCTGGCTGTCGCCTTCATCAAATAAGGAGGTCAGCAGGGGGCCCTCCTTGACCTTGGGGGCCCCCACAAATGCTGATTTGGCAGACTTGTTAAACCAGCCCTGGAGATAGAGAAGTGCCCACATAATAAATGGGCAGATGTTTTGCCAGCCAATGGAATGTTCACCAAATGTTATGCTTCTGTATGGTGATTTTTTGAAATTTTCCCTCCCATGATGTGGAGGGGAGGGACTATTGAGTCAGCTGGGTGAGATCAAAAAGTCTCCCATCCATCTCACTGCCTTGCAGTTCAATGAACTTATCCTCTTTTGTTCCTGCACCCACCTTTCCACTGAGACTTCTTTCTTGGGCAAGCACATGACACACATACAGCAATCCAGAATAGAACACTGTGCCAATAACTATTATGTTATATTCTATCCAAAAGCTGGGACAAATATGGCTTTCAAGATAAAAAAAGAATTGTAAGTGAAAACATAGGTAACGACAAATATACAAAAAGTTAGGATTAAAAATATAATTGAACTGTCTGTAGAATTAAAACCATTTAAAAGACTGATTTAAAAGCAAAGAGTAAAAGTAGCTTAGCATATTTTTTTAAAAGCCATTTTCTTGCAAAACTATTCATTCCTGAAGCTTGCCAGTGAAAGGATGGCAAAGAGGGAGCCAGCATAGCCTTCTTTGGAGGGGAGTAGGATAGCCCCCCGTTGCTTATACCCTACAGTGAAATCTGTAACAAGAAACAACATATCTCTCAAGAAAGAGGCCAAATGTTAGTGTTCTCTGGCAATTAAGCCTTATTCTCCTTTTCCTTCTTTTACTCCATAGTTAAAGCGTCATTGAACTCAATGGGTTTTTCTTCTGCGTGGGCCCATATGTAAACACACCCAAGATATCTCAGAGAGATTCGTCTTCTGAATCCTGTGTCCGTGTGTGTGTGTGTGAACCATAGTGTGTGCTGTGTAGTCACTGTAACAGAGATGTTAGGTGGTTAGGGTACTTAAAATATGCCAAATTGCAGCATTGCCTTTGGTGTTCAAGGTTAGTAAAGGTGTGTGTGTTCTATGTGTCCTGACGGAAAATTCAGTCCCACCCCACATCTTCCCCCAACCTTAAACTGGTGTAGGAGTGTGTGATGTTGGGGAAGAATTTCAAGGTACATAGTGAAAGGTGTGGTGTTGAAGCCGAATCTAGATGTTTTTGCCTCATAGATTTTTCAGATAGGCATTCTCTATATTTTTCACTGCCATATATACACATGTACACACTATACAACACACTGGGTGGGAACATGTAGAATTTAGAAGCACCTTTCTGAATACAAAAGACCATAAGATCCATATTTTTATGCCCTATCAGTTATATGAATGTACAAGAATGTTGAACAATTCCCATAAAAAAATCCAATCCCCCCAAAAAACAATTCCCCCTCAAAAAATGGGCCAGACTAAAGGTGATTTGCATATCCCTAGGGGCTGTTGCTTTCATGTAGCTGAGATCCGATATAAATGCAGTAGTGTCTGATGAGAGTTGATGCAGGTACTTCTAACGGAGTCAGACCCACAGAAAAAGAATTCAGATGTTTCTTCAGTGCCATGTGAAGCTGCGCTGGGCAGGGCACGTTTCTAGGATGGAAGACCATCACCTCCCAAAAATAGTACTCTACAGTGAACTCACCATGGGTCAGCGTAAAGGGGCGCTACAAAAAAGTGATACAAGGACTCCCTGAAACAACATCTCAGGCTCGGCCAAATTGATCACCAACAATGGTCTGCTCTGGTCTCACATCAGGAGGCATGGAGACGCACTATCCACAATGCTGCAGCCTTATTTGAGAACTCATGCCGAACAAGTCTTGAAGAGAAATGAAAATGCAGAAAGAATCATAACCCAGAAACATCACCCAAGGAGACCTTCTGCTGTGCATTCTGCAACCGGACTTGTTTATCTTGGATTGGCCTTTTCAGTCATCAGTGCGCTTGCAGAAAGTGCGGGATGAGTCCTTCCTGAATCTTCGTTTGCAAAGAAAGGCCAAAGAGAGAGAGCCATGTGAAGCCCAAGAGATTTTTCATTATCAGACACATCACTGAAAGGAAAGAGTTTGTAATACTTTTACTGGATCACTGAAAAGTCACCAATGTGATGAGCTTTCATATTCTCCCACAACTCTTCATCCGGCATGATAGTAGAAAAAACACGAGGGAGATAGGAAAACCCAAAAATCTGGCCTGGTAGATTGACCATTGTGTGCATCTGATGCTACAGCTGGCCCGATATTATGGGTATTTTCTCTGTATAGGCAAACTGACTTACAAAGTGGAAAGTGCACTGCTGATTTGGTGACAATGAAAGCTGTTAAAGACAAGTATCACTTAATAGGCTCTCTCCTTTCTACAACTATGAGGCTGGCTGTTATCCTTAATGATCTGTTCATTGCTTTGTATGAAACACATAGACTTCTGAAGTAACCTTGAGCAGATCTTTCAGCTGACAGTAAAAGAGACTTTAAGAATGTGTCTGAATGGGGAGGCGCTCTTCAGAAGGTCATCTAGGTTAGTGCTGCTGAAAGTGGTGCTCCATGGACCTGTGCCAGCCCATGAGCTATTGACTGCCAGTCCACAGTGAGTTTCCAGGAAAGAAAAGAATCAGTTGTAGTCAATGGGCACAAATATGGTGCCAGTCCTTGGCACACCGGGGGAGGGAAAGGAAAGCCTGCTGTTCTCCCACATCAGGTCGCCTAAGAAGCACTGAACCATGGAGAGAGTGTGGACAGGAAATGTAAGTACAGGTTTCCCCCCACCTCAATACCCACAGTTCCTGGACTTGCTACAGATACATGAAATTGCACGGAAGAACTGCCATAAACACCACATCAGGGGACGTAGAAAATACCTAGAGAGTATGCTTCTCTAGGCATCTGTAACAACTCTGTGGTCAACTTCTGGTGCACTGGAGGACCTCCCTATGCCTAGACAGACCTCCCTGGTTGCAGGTAAGTGAAACCACAGGTACCAACCCCACATTAAAGGGGGAGGGGAGACATGTATGTGACAATGAGAGTTCATCAAGAACATCTAGTCCTGGAGAAAAAAGTCAGAAGTGCTGGCAAACACTGTGCCCAAATGTTGGAGAAAGTCTACATTTTTCAATTTAAACCTGTCCCCCATTTTAATCTTAGCAAAACAGGAGCAAATTATACCTTATTTATTTGCTTTTGGAAATCATACTGGGATGTGGAGGGGGGTAAGGTTATTCTATATGTTCACAACTCAGAATGACTCAATTCTAACATAATCAAAATTGATGTTTTGAATGGGTGACTCCATTATTTTCATGTTGCACCAAGAAACTGTGACTAGTCAGTAATGCCTCCCTTTCACATTCTCTGGTTCCATTCAGTCATTTCTGCTGTTAATTTTACATTGTCAGAATTATAATTGGATGTGAGTATTATAGTTGCCAGGTTGGAGGAAAATGTATGTGTGTGTCTGTGCATGCATGTGCACACATGTTGAGGGTATCCCTGTGTGACACAAAGTTTTATCATGATAGGGAAATGCCCTGAAAACATCTCACTTTTCCAATTCCTTTTGTTTAGTAACTTATGATGAAGAAGCTGACACCAAGGAGCAAATTTTCCATTCCTACTAGTAAGCACTTTTGGTTTTGAACTGACCATTTGGACTGAACATCAAGAGAGAAAATAGCAGCCTCATGAGCTCTGAACTTTATTTGACCAAGAGGAGTCTCTGCTCATGCTAAAAGAAATGACTTCTTGGTTCTCTTAGTAGTAATTCAGCCAAGAAAGCTTCAAGACATCTCATCTCCAACTGTTCCCCCAACTTAAAGCAGAGCTAGAGTTTATATAGCTGACCTGGCAGCAGGATGAATGGGATGAAGCTCTGAGTGTTCATTATCTTAACTCTCCTGGAAGGAGCAGTTTGGTAGAGACACAGCTAGAGTCAGATAGGTTTCCAACTTCCAAGGCTGTTTTCATTCTGGTACCACTGGTCAATGCTGAGCTGAGATCCACAGAGCTAAGGTGAAGAGCTGTAAAACCTTTTATTCAGCCTTATCTGTTGCATAAGCATTCACACCAAGATCCACAGCCCTGATCTTGTTGAGTCAATTCCTTTCAACATTGTTGTTGTGGTCTGTGGCTAATGTACCATATTTCTTTTTTCCTCCCCACCCTCTCCTTAAACAAACACTGCCATGCTTGAAGTGCTTTTCTGGCTTGTAGGGAAAAAAGTTATAGCTTGGGATGGAGCAGAATGGTGCTCTGATTAAAGTGATTAAAACTATATACAGCATGCATAATTAACCTTTGCGCTGGCTGTCATGGGGAGCTGATGCATTTAGCCGATACTGTATCTATCCACGGCAGCTAGCGTATGCTCCATGACCAGTTTTTTCCCCTCAAGAATTTTAATCACTTGAGATAAAGAGCCAGGAGATGGTGGGGAGGGAGAGAGATCAAGGAAGTATTAATCCTCTCAATGCCTTTATAATTTCTCCCACTATTCTGCTGCTCATAATAAAGAAAAAGAATGCTGCCTTAATCCTGGATGCCAAGGTCAATAATTCTTGAGCACTTTTGATATTAAGGATGCCATAATTATGGAAAGATTACTTAATGAACAGGATGTTCCCTTTAATAATTATGGTGAGGGAAGAGAAGGGCTGTATTTTATGCATGTTAGCTTCTGGAAAACAAAGCAAATGTGCATTTCAGGCAGGAAAAGAGAAGCTGTTGCTTTGCCTGCAGAGGCTAAGCTGGAGAAAATATTGTTGTAACTCTTAACAGTTGGTCAAGCAGCAGGAAGGGCACATTAGCAAAGGTGGAGTTGAAAAATGTAGAGAGAAAGCAACACCATGTGGGGCAAGAGGAATGAGGGGGAGAGGAGAGAGGAAAGTGGGGTCCCAAATGATCAAACAGAATATAGGAAAGTCAAAAGGTCATGGCAGACAGGCAAGTAGAAACACAACATCACTTAACATTAGGTCCCCTTGGTGAAATCCTGCCAAAATGATGCACAAGCAGCCAGGTTTTTCCCTTAAGTTGTGTACTCCATTATAGAAACATGCTGGGTGATGAGGTCTGTGGAAGGCATGACCTTTTTTTAAAGGAACATGCTTTGTTGAAGGAATGATGCTAGGGTTCTGAAATCTCATTGCTCAATTTGATCCTGGATTTTCAGTTGGAAAGTGCTATGCAAGTTCCTACTGTCTTTTCTGAACAACACATAGATATTCATTTGTATAGAATACTTAGAAATCTTGTAACATGAATGCTTTAATAATTACAAATATTTATTGTATCATTACCTTATTGTTGCATTACCTGCTGCCATCCATCTCCTTAGACAAGAAAAATAAGCAGAAAGGGGGTGTGTGGAGATGGTTCTGCCATCAAGAGTGAGCACATTTTAAGAACTGAAATAGTTCAAAATAGAGATGTTGATGAATTCTGTAATATACATTTGTATATTGTATTGTATTGTATATTTGTATATTGGTACATAAACAACTCCCATGGAGAAAAGGGCATCAATGTAAGGCTCTGATTTTATTTTATTTTATTTTATTTTATTTTAAAAGAGAGAACTATCTAGTCTCATTCAGATGGACTCATTGTTCTCACAATGGCTGACTTCTGGAAACAGTAAGTTAATGAAAAAAATCTCTTCTGTTGGGATCTTCTTTAACTAGTTAAAGTTAACTTCTTTAACTTACTAGGAATGTGAGAATTTCTATCTCAGTTTTGTTTCATTTCTCCAAATCCGATTTTCTTTGTTTTCTTTGTCCTTGCTTCATATCAGATTGTGAGACTTTTTTTTCCTCCCACATGGAAATTCATACAAATTTTGATATGCACTTTTCTTAAGATAAGTTTTCCATGCATTTTTCATAATGAGTACATTTTTATCAGCATTTTTGTTCCTTGACTAAAACATGTTTGTATGCATTTTTAAGTTGTGGGCACTTATTTAAGTCATTCAGAAAGAAAAAGAAGAAAATAATTTACATTTACAGTTTATTGATGAAAAATTTAAAGATGTATACAGCCTCTTGTTAATCATCTCACAGACCACAAATTGTGTGTGTGTGTGTGTTTAAAAAAGCAGTTAAAATTAATTTCTTTTTTGTACCTTTGACTGGATTCACAGCTACAGAGACTAGTGAGGATGCTCAACATCTCATATTAGTACTTAGCAGCCTCTATGGTCTGGTCCTTAATTAAAACTTAGGGAAGGTGCCAACAACAATTCTTTAGTGCTATAAAACCTTTAATGGTATTAAACATAATCAGTAAAACTACTCCACTTGTACTGACAAGGAATACTTTACAAAATGTCTGCTGAAAGCTTTATAAAGACAAATAAACTATACCAATGACCTTCAAACTAGGAGTCATAACTTGTTCATTTGCACATGAGATTCTGATCCTGCTTTTCATTCACAATATTATCTGCTTTCAAAAGACCAATTACTTCTCATTTCTGCCATATCTTTTTCCATTGCTTGAATCTCCCTTGCCTTGATTTAGTGATTCGTTCCTCTACTTTGTACTTCTACTTTCATGGATTCTGCATTAACAATATAGGAAGCCATAATCTGTGGTATCTGATCTGTGAGAGGTCTGAAGAGGTAGCAGTAGTAATTTTGTGAAAAGTGTAATTGTGTCCCAGGAGAAAGAAAAAAGAGAGTTTTAACCCAAGATGGAATATATTGTATAGTCCTTGATGGTGCACTTCCTTCCAGTCTTTAGCATTTAAGGTTTATTCTCTGTGGCAAAGATGAGCATCTTGTGGTTCTTGTTGACTAAAAATGATGAGAGTTGTAGGTCAACAATATCTAAAGATCACAAGTTGCCCACTCCTGCCATATGGTACCACCACTACTGCAGTAAACCCTTTCCTTTCACCATCATCTGTGGCATTAGAAGATGGCTCATTTCCAATAATGTGATCTGAGTTTTATCATTAACTGTATGTTTAATCCCCAAACACAGATTGTGAGTTTTCAGTGCTGGCCATGAGTGTATCTGATCAGTTCAGGCCAGTGTACAAATCATACCATTTCTGGAGACATCAGATCTGGCCATTATATATATTTTTCAGGTACATTTAGACTACCATAATACACTCTGCATGGGACTGTCTTTGAGAAGCCTTTCTGGGCACATTTTACACTCTTGATATGTAACTCATAGCATTGAGTTGGGCAGCACATTTATGTCAGATGTGCAATCAACCTGTGGTATCTGTGCACTATCTACTATAGTTTCAGGAGAAGTGTCCATTCTGGAACATCGAGTGCCATTCTATCATTAATTTTGTATCTTGCTACTTGAAGAATTTGGTGGCTATGTCCAGCTTGTAACTGGGAGACTCAGGCAGCATTGTCCACCCTCAAAAATGCTATCTAATACTGATGATTTGTCACTTTTATTTAGTATATCACGAATTTCATCCTTGAGATGTAAAGGTTTCAAGAGTCATTCCATTGTTGACATTTAATCATTAGCATTACTTGCAGCTGCAGTGTTCAGTTCTCTTCAATTCTTTGTCATTATACTGACATTCTGTGCCAAGTGCATTCCACACTCATTTGTTATGACTAATAAAAACAACTTTTTCTTTCCTATAAATTCTTCTGCAGCATTAAAACAATCTAGTTACTATTTTCCCCTTATATCTCCACTTACCTTCCATCTCTATTAAATGTCATTTCCAAGCCCTTTGCTTATACTTCTTTATAATCTCCCCCCCACGCCCCAGGTTCAATATCCAAGGTCACATTCTGTTCAGTCTCAGATGTGTATTCCTTGAAGTAATCATCACATGTCTTCAAACACATATTTTTCCTCATAAGTTTTAGACTATCATTGGGAAATGTTCTCAATATCAAAATAACACTAGGCTCTGGTATCTCACAATTTTAAGATACAGTTTCCATTCTTCTCATGTATGCATAAGGTACCAATCATCAAGAGTGATTACTTTTTTAGTATGCTGTTCACCACCCACAACCCACACAAAAAGTCCCAACAGTATTTGCACCCTTATCATTAGTGTGGTCTGATAGTAATCAACTATTGAGTACAGTAGGACCCCTGTATCCACTGATTCATAATGCACTTATTCAATTATCCACAGGACACAAAAGAGCACACCTATCATAGAGTCTTCCTAGAAAATGTGTCCTCTCTAGCCATTTTCTAGGTCCTCCAAGGCAACTCTATGGCATTTTAAACCAAAAGTCTCATTATTTTCAATGGTTTTTGCTATTATCCATGGTTTTCAGTATCCACGCACCCCTCCCCCAGAACCAATCCCAGCAGGTACGGGGGTCCTACTGTACTACTGCAGTGCTTTGGAGTTCATCCTACTGATTAAAATCACTCTTATATGATAAGGTTAGATATGTGGTCATCTACAGCAATGTTTTAAGAGAGCAGAGTCAGGGTCCAACATCCAACACTTCCATCATTCTTCTCCTAAGGATGGTGGAAGCTCTTTTTACAATAACTTCACTTATCCATACCATCCTTTTACATTTAGGCTTGTATGGTCAGGAGCAGCAGAATTAGAGTACAGTTGTCCCTCCGTATTCATGGATTTGGTATCCACGGATTTAAGTCCACGGCTTGAAAATATTCTTTAAAAAATAATAATCCAAAAAGCAAACCTTGATTTTGCTATCTTATATAAGGGACACCATTTTGCTTTGCCATTGCATCTAATGGGATTTGAGTATTCACGGATTTTGGTATCCATGGGGGGTCTTGGAACCAAACCCCAGTGAATATGAAGGGACAACTGTAGTAGTAAAAACTAGTTGAGCCTTCAAATGCTACTGAGTTTTGGTACTGAAGACTGGTAATACTTCTAGCAAGAATATACATGAATATCTCAGGGAGATAATCTTATACTGTCATTATCAAATAATACCTTTCAACTAATCTTTCCAACAAATATAATACTCTGGAAAAGGCCATTCTGTTACGTTTGACAAAAGGAAGATGAATGACATGAATATATTTGAAAAATGAATAATCATAATGTCTTTCTAGTATCAACAATAAGGGTGCTTTGATCCCTTATAAACTGACTAGTTCATTGGGGAATGGGAAAATCCAGAGAGAACACTCTACTGTGATGCTATGCAGATAGACAGACAGACAGACAGACAGAGGTTGCTTCCCATTCTGGAAAAGCATAATCTTCCTTCCTTAGCAGTGAACATAGGGCATATGTTTCTCCTCTGGCTTTTCTTCGCAAACGAAGATTCAGGAAGGACTCATCCCGCGCTTTCTGCAAGCATGCTGATGACTAAAAAGGCCAATCTGAGATAAACATGTCCAGTTGCAGAAAGCACAGCAGAAGGTCTTCTTGGGTGATGTTTCTGGGTTGTGATTCTTTCTGCGTTGTCATTTCTCTTCAAGACTTGTTCGGTGTGAGTTCTCAAATAAGGCTGCAGCATTGTGGATAGTGCATCTCTATGCCTCCCGATGTGAGGCCAGGGCGGACCATTGTTGGTGATCAATTTGGCTGAGCCTGAGATGTTGTTTCAGGGAGTCCTTGTATCACTTTTTTGGAGTGCCCCTCTTACGCTGACCTGTGGCGATTTCACCATAGAGTACTATTTTTGGGAGGTGATGGTCCTCCATCCTAAAAACATGCCCTGCCCAGTGCAGCTGTGTTCTCAATATCATGGCCTCAATGCTGGTGATCCCTGCTTGCTCAAGGACAGCAACATTTGTCACATAGTCAGTCCAGTGTATATTTAGGATTGTGCATAGACAGTGCTGATGAAAACATTCGAGGAGTCGTAGTGGTGGCGATAGGTGACCCATGTTTCAGATCCATAAAGGAGAATAGACAGTACAATGGCTCTATACACACTGATTTTTGTGCTTCGCCTCAAGTGTTTATTACTCCAGACTCTTTTGTGAAGTCTTCCAAATGCACTATATGCCTTTGCTAATCTGTGATCAATCTCTGTCAATCTTGGCATCTGAGGAGATGATGCTTCCTAGGTAGATGAACTGCTGAATGGACTTAAGCACAGATTGCAATGAAACCACTTCCAATGAAACAACAGGCTGAAAGATCAAAAGCTGAAGAGAAGAAAAGAAACTTTATGAGAGGAAATCTAGGGCAAAGTACAACAAAGGAAAGGTAGATTCCATCCTTTATCCCTGCCCCAGGGTTGTCAGGACAGTGCCAGAAAGACAGAGCTGAAGGCAAGGATGTAAACAGATTTTTATACTCATTGTTGCTTAGATTCTCTCTCAGCTATGAAAAAATTGAAGTTCCAGCATGTCTGTATCCACTAAATTCACTTCTCTGTTTGCCTCACCAGCTTTAATACTCATGGCCTGAGCCACATTTCAGCCATCTGGGAGAATGAACTTAATCAACCCAACTCTCCTTCAGTATCAATATAGACTTCATTTTCAAGGCACCCAAAGATAATGTTTTGACATTTAAATATAATTTCTAAACATTTACTGGCTGCCCTGGGCACTGTGTGTGTAAAGTTATGCTGAAATTTTGAATAACAAACAATAAAACATTGTATAAGCATGGGAAACACTAACCATGACAGACCTAAGGCATGATTGGATCAATAACACGGAACACTTTCCAAATGTCCAAATTATGCATCCATTAATGGAATTGAACCAACTGGATAATGTTCTCTTTGTCCTGATCATACATCAGTTTATTAGGTGACGTTGGTTGACTTAGTACCACATTTGTAAAAGGGAATGTTAATGATCTACTTCATAGGTCTATTGTGAATCTGGTTGATATTAAGATAGTAACTGTATATTAAATGTGTTGTAGAAATCACAAATAAGAACAATGTTGCAGGAATCATATCTCAAAATCCACTCCATTTCTCTGTGGCCTAATAGCTACAATTGAAGTTGTGGTTAAAGCTTTGATCTACCAGTAAGCTCATATTGCACATGCTTTATTTTTTAATTTTATTTTACCATCAAGTATATAATCTGTTTTATTATGAGATGTAGATTAATCTGATGAGAAGACAGCTCATATTATCTGTTGCTATCTAAAGGATTACATGGAAAATCTCCAAACGTGATGGAGTTAATGCTTTCTTAGGAGAATGCAGGATGAATACAGCTTTATTAAAAAATGGTTTTGACTTGGGCTTTTGAAGAAACAAAGCCTTAATAGAAATGGGCACAGCTTTGGTTATCTCCTTGGAATTATGACCAACTGGAAAAGTTTTGCCTCTGGCTGCCTATGCCAGTTGCTCATTAATTCCCAAGAAATGCCTCAGGCCATGGTTGTTGATGCTAATCTAATTCATTTGTTTTGTTATTAAACAAAACAAAAGGAACTCCTTTCCATTTTCATACTGAGTCATTATTTCTCCTGAGAGCTGCCAACAATCACTCTGAACTGAATACAGTGTCATAGAAATCTGGGGATTTTAAAGATAATTACTTGACATTCCAGTTAGCAGATGGATTTGCTCCCTTCTCACTTCCAGCCTCAAATGGGGGCTTAATATGACTAAGGGCTACAATCATTGGGAGAGAACACTGCCACACCATAATGGGCTCCAGCCATTAAATAGATGTAAGGGCAAAATACAGTTTCTTCAGAGAAGGGGGGATCAGTTAAAAGAGCATTATCAAACAAATGCTTGAAAGAGCAAGTATTGCTGTATCAGAGGGAGGCCCATGTAAGATGCTTAAGATGATCCATTGCAAGGTGCCATCTTTCTGAAAAAGGCAACATTTTCTAGATCCAGACCAGATGATGGGCAGGTTAGCTCCCACAATGGTAAAACAATATGTGAAAGAAAACATTTTTGTCTATCTGGCTTTCCAAGTCCCAAATAGCTTGCAACAGTCTTAAGGACAGTGATTCTCATACCTCTCCCAAGCTGCTGCAGTACCTCTGAGTCTACATGTCTGTAATTTAGTACTTTATTTTCCATTTTCTTGTCTTACTATCATCCCTCATGACCTTTGGCCCAGCGAGCCTCCTGTTTTATGACCTTGGCCTCAGTGTTGGACTTTGCTGACTTGAGTGTTCATCTTCACTGTCCCAGTAGACTCTTCTGTGTTTTGCCCTCTAGCCTTTTATTCTCTCTTCATTGTCCAAACACTTTTCAGTGGAGCTAGGAAGACTGATTCTTGCTCCAGATGCCCTGTAAAAGTTTTGCTTTCTCAGTGGATTGCTGCCTTTCACTGTGTTTCCATGGAAGTGATACAAATCCAGATCATGTCTCATAATATAGTAGGTGCTGAACAGATCTCTGACACAGGCTTACACTACAAGTACACATGGTGCAAAAGGGGAGAAAGAAACCAATAGTAGAAAGAAACTTATCAGAAAATGGCTTAAGTTTTTAAAAAGAGAGCCGAGTCAGAGGTGTAAAATCATGTTGAGAGTAAAACAGAGGAATATGATAGGAAATGTGTGAGGGAACCAAGGTAGAAAACTACCAGCCAAAAGAGACTGAATTAAACAAAGGAGAGAGGTGAAAGAAGAAAAAAAAAAGAAATAGCTATTATGTAAGAAGTAAGGAAGGAAAAAAGAGAGAGGGAAAGTAATAGATTTTTATTCCTGTCAGAGTAACAGGAAATTAAAAATGATGACAAAGGGCTAGATTCATGAAAAGATTTGAAAATGAGGTAGTGGCAGATTTTAAATTCAATACAAGAAGCAAGAAAATTGAGTGAAAAGATTGGTAAAGAGAAACAAGGCAGTATGCAAAACCGGTAAACTAAAAATGTTGAATGTAGAGGTTGACGATATAAAGGTGGCCTATAATTTCTAGGGTTTGTGTTAAGAGTACAATCCTATACATGCTTAACTTGAATTCAGTGGCTCTGACTTCTGGGTAAAACTGCGTACTGCTGTTATGTGATCCCAGAAGGGAACAAATACGATCAACAGGCTACTCCTAGTCCAAAGAATAAAAGTCAGTGTTACCAAAAAGATGGAAAGGGAAGAGGGAGAGGAGAGTTTGTAGAGTTCTGAGTCATCCCAGTGCAAAAAGGAGAAAGCTAGAAAGACCAAGTGGAGATAAAGAGTCAGGATGAAGGGAGAGCACCAACTACTACAAGAAAGACAACAATAAACAAACATCAACAAATGGAGGAATATAAGAATTGAGAATAAAGCAATAATCAAAGATGAAAGGGAAACAATATAGGGTTGCAATAAAACCGTGAGTTTTCATTTTCCAGGGTTTTTTGTAAACGAAGTATAGGGCATCTATCTTATTGAATAAAGCAGTAAAATTCCAGTCACAGATTACTGCTCCATTCTTCACTCAGCAAAAGTGCACAACTTTTGATACTTTGTCCAGCATAACATTTCAAAACAATAGCAACAATGGTACAATAGAAATAATAGCTTAGATAAATTATACATGAAAAGCATGCATTCTTTAGAATTTGGATATACTTTGAGGAGATCTGTATGCATGGTTAGGTGATATTTATGCAGTGTGTGCCTACTAAAGATTCTATTTGAAACATGTGGTATAAGGAAGCCCTCAATACTACATTAACATAATTTAAAGAATTTCAGATCAAAGGTAAAAATGCCAAGGATTCTTATATCATCTTTTAAAACTTTGTTTTAGCTTCATGTATCTCCTCTGAGATAACCTGAGCTCAATTTACCTTCTCAGTACACACACAAGAAATGTAAAGTATTCTGGCTAGCATGGATGTGATCTGGAAGCAGAAGTAATGCAAACAAGCAGCATATGCTCTGAATGTGCTGAGCATCACTTAAACACACATGCCATGTCTGCCTCTGAAAATAAAGAAGTTGCCCAATAACTTGCAGGAAATCTGTGGCAAATTGCAAGAGTTCCACTGGCTGCCTGTCCATTTCTGGGCACAATTCAAAATGCTGGTTATGACCTATTCAGCTCAGGTCAGGTTATCTGAAAGGCTGCATTCTTCCATATGAACTTGCCTGTGTTTTGAGATCTTCTGGAGACGTCTTTCTATCCTAGCATCCTCAGAGGTAAATCTGGGGGGAACATGGGAGAGGGGCTACCTGATGGCTGCTCTCAGGCTCTGGAAGTCTCTTTCCAGAAAGGTTATGCTTTGATCAAGATTTCCTGGGTGGCAGGGGGGTTGGACTGGATGGCCCTCATGGTCTCTTCCAACTCTGCAATTCTATGATTCTATGATTCTATACCTTCCTAAGAACCATACAAGGCTAAAGCAGAGTGAGGCAGAAAGATTAGTTAGAGGGAGAGAGTCAGGAATATAGGACAATAGCTACAGTCTTGAAGAGTAGAGTTTTGTGCAGTGAAGATACTCAGACAGGCACTTCAGGGTGGCACAGGAAGTTCCGATCCAGGGCACACCGAGAAAGAGAGTGGCTGGGTTCGTCCACCTTTCTATTGTCAGGGGACTGATATCTATACCCTATTTCATATCCTGAAGGGGTACTCTGGCTAGGACAAAACCTGAATGGCTTTCCCACAGGATAGACAAAGGGAATTGAAACTCAATTGATGGCCTTTATGGCTGGGAGATAGGAATTTATGTACAACAACTGCACAAGGGATTGGACAGGAGGGGATTTAGGAGTGATTTATGTAGGAATAAATTTGAGAATGGCCACTTAAGTATTTGAGTAAATAGATCACTACTGAGGCACCCAGGACTGGAAGTAAGGATTAGCATATTCCTTCTTAATGACTGTGTTTACTGAGGGGCTTTCGCACAATCTTAATATAAGCTTTCTTGCTATGATATTTCTAAAACAGATGCAGGTCACTGTGACCTCTAACTGACCTTTTCAGGTTGCCCCAGCCAACCTGACCCCAAAAAGTGTCCAATATTTCCAATTATGTGATATCATGGGGAGGGGGTAGGTAGGCATGCTAACCCAACAACAACAAAAATCTGCCACAGATACAGTAGTATCTTTTGTATGTGAATGTTGTATAGTACTTAGAGATAATCACCTTTTTATGTTTAAGATGCTGAGAACATATGTCACAATGTTAGAAGAAATCTAATAGATAACTACATTCTGACCCAGACATTAATTTGAGATATCTGGTTCAGATTATTTCCTATAGGAATTTGTAAATATAGAATTCTTCAAGGATCCCTAACTTTTCCTGAGAGTCATCTTATTGGTGTAAGTGTTTAAGGTAACTAATACCCTTAATAATTCAGGGCAGTAAATGATATTCTGATATGGGTAGCAGCCTCAGTTTCCATGTCTCTTTTTGTTTTCTTCAAGTCTAGATAAAGCAAACTATAAAATGTAGTGCCAGAAATAAAATCCATGTTATGGCTTGACAAAAAAGGGAGCACAGTTTTATGGATGTGTGCCCAGCCTAGGGTTTCTGGGTTGCGTGTATCCAGGGGCATGGAGACTTCAATAAAGCCCTAGAACAGCATGATAGTTTGAATAAGATACCAGTTGCTATGTGTGATGTTTCAGATTTTGCCACCTCTGTGTCGTTTCAGGATTGTTTTGCATTAGCTTGTGGGAAGCAATAGCTGTACAGAATAAGAAAAAAGCTATGGAGCTAGGTGTCACTGACATATTGATAACTGTGTAATGCATGGCATTTTCCACTCACTGCTGCTGATCACATGGTATTTTGATGCTGAATAAGAGATCTCGTTTCTTTAAAAAATCTATTAACATTATAATTGGAAAAATCTCAGTTAGATGAAGGGGAAGTCCCTAGATATCCTTTTTATAGATTCCCTTTGTTTGGATATGGACAGATACATGTGACAGAGAAATTGGAGTAAGCGGAGGGTCAGAAAATATGGCTGGCATCAGGAGAAAGCCAAAAATAGCAATAGCTTGAGATATGTTTATAAACCAGAAAGCCCAGGGTGTAGGAAATATATTAATCATACTTCTCTTAAGAATTAACAGTGTAAAATGGTAAAACAGGGGGTGTATAACATGCAGCATGTTAGTGGCACAGAACTTGAAATGTGACTTTTTAAAAGTAATTGGTTACAAGTCTAGTTCAATAGCTTAAAAAGGAGTTAGTTCCTCTTATGCCTCTGATTTTTAAATTACTGTAACTCTTTTCTTTCCCATTGTTTTGTTCCAATCTGGAAAAAAAAGTGGGCTATATATAAGGTTAATACTAAGGAAAGCAACTAGAATGCTTCCCTTTTTAATTGTTTTTAAAAATATTTTGTCAGTTAGTAGCATGAGGCACACACAGTGCAAGCCAGCATTTGAGCCATGTGAGATTCCTTCTCCACCATTTACAGAGGCCATACCCTGTAATCATGCAAGTACCTACACAGCTATAATGAGAGGTTACTCCCTGTATCTGTGGGGGATATGTTCCTGGATTTACCATTTATAAATGAAATCATGGACAATAGTGAACGCTATTAAAACAAAGGACTTCCTGTATGAGCATACCATAGAGATGTGCTTTAGGACCTAATGATTTCTAGAAAGGACACCTCTGTAGACATTTTCCAGCACAACTACGTGGTATATGCTCCTATTTTTTTTTCAACCGTGGATATTGGTTCTGCAGATAAGGGGAGGCAAACTGTATACACCCAAAGGAGTTATATTATCCCTCTTTAGGTTACAGTTATACTTAAATGGTGGTATACCTTGGTTACTGGGAGAAAGGAATTAATTACAAGTAACCTGCTCTATGTAATGAGTTGCTTTGATATTCTGATGTTGCTCTGGGGAGTCTTTGAGTATCACCTGCCACATAAATACTCTGACCTCTACTTTGGCTCCCGAACTGCAAAAACGTGGCCGTTCGCCTTCTCCGAAGGCCAAGCGCCAAAAACGCCAGCGGTCCCGTAGCCCATCCTGACGCCATTCGATCGCCTCAGACCCGGAGGCTGTGCATGCGTCACACAAGCATACTTCTGAAGCAGCTCGGGATCAAGCTCGCTCGACGCCTTCGACATCAACACGGGACCAAGAGCCCTCCACCTCGAAGGCTGTCTCTCGGGACCAGGCATCTTCTGAATCTACCAGTCGGGCTGATATCCCTAGTAAAGCCGTACCTTCTTTGAAAAAGAAAAGGAAAAGGCTCCAAAATTAAAGAGCAAGCCAAAAGAGGTGCCTAAGAAGTCGACATCGGCAGCCGCATCATCTGAAGCTTCTGCTGATAAAGCTGCGTAGCCTGTCGATACCGTTGAGTTGCAAATCCCTGCTGGATCTGAGGCCGTGTTCGTCCGAGCATCTCCAATACCAACGGTGGAGACTACTGCGCCATGACGGGCTCCTACCCCCACGGGTTCAGTGGAGATCGTGGCAGTGGATGTGCCTTCTGGTGCTGACACAGTTGTGTCCCCCCAACAGGCAGCCCAATCTCCAACCCTTGTCATCTCAAGAGCCCAACGTCTTGAGCATTCACCCTCTGACATCAACGTCGAGGTTGTCGAACCCGAGGTCGTGGCTCGAACCCGACCGTTTTCACGTGACACCGATGCAGATATACCGGTGTATACAGCCTACGATCTGGCAAGATCTATCTGTCGAACTGGAGTCATGTCACCGATGGGCTCTCAGATCCTGACTTCTCAGGAGATGAAGTCAGGGATGTGCATGCCGACCGCTATCTTGGGGAGCTTCGAGCAGTTCCGAGGAGGGATGCGGTGAGTAAGGTTTCTCCACATCCTGAGCAATGCCCTCTGCCTCCAACTCTTCCAACACCACCCCCGTGCACCACCTCTCTGCTCCATGCCGATTGCAGTCCATCCCCTGCAGATTCAACATCATCTTCGTTGAGTTCGTGGGATCCATACAGGCCCTACTTGCCATCGCCGTGACCCGACCTAGTCGAGGAGGACACTGCATTGCCTTCAGATGACATCCATGCTTTTTCGGAGCAGATGGTCCGCGTGTCTCAGGCTCTGGACCTCAAGGTGGTGGGAAAAGAGGCTGAACCGGTGGACCCCATCTTCCATCGGATTCAATTGAAGGCTCCTCCTATGGCTACTCTCCCAATTCTGCCTTCCCTTCTGAAGCTTACTCAAGGGCCCTGGGAGAACCCATCCTTGATCCAGTCTACTTCCAAGAAAATTGACAGGCTGTATCGAGTCACGGGTGAACATATTAACTGGCTCCAATCTCATCCGAAGCTGAATTCAGTGGTAGTCGAGGCTACACAAAATAGGAAGCAACACCGGCCTCACTCATCCCCACTGGACCCTGAGGGTCGAAAGCTCGATATCATGGGCAAGAAAATTTATTCTGTGGTAGGATTGAGCTTTCATGTGGCCAACTACTCAGCCTGTATGGGGGTTTAACAGCAGGTATTGTGGGAGAGGATGCTGCCCCTCATCCAAGATCTCCCGGGGGAACGTCGACGGATGGCTGAGGCAATTCAGTCAGAGGCGCTATTGCTAGCGGGGCAACAGATGAATTTGGCCCGACATGTTGCTGATTGTGCTGCTAAGACAATAGCAGGATCCATTGCTCTGCGTCGACATGCATGGCTCTGTTCCTTGAGCCTCACCCATCAGGCCTCGGCTAGTATCGAAGATCTGCCCTTTGACGAATCTGGACTCTTCAAAGCTCCACGAATGAGAAACTGGAGTTTACCCAAAAGATGAGGACAACCACCAGGAAATATGGTATGGCCACTCTCAGTACCGTCCCAGGGGCCGCACTAACTGGCAGACCTCTTAATCAGGCCAGCAGTTCCGTCAGGGGTTCTCTGGCCAATCGTATCGCCGATCCCGATACGTACCCTCTCTCTCTCCAGCCTCATCGGTGAGGAGCCAAGGGTCAGTTTCACGATACTGACCTCCTGGACGGCAACGATCCAAGGATCCTGCCAGGAGAAAATTTTGATCTTCTACCTCATACTGTCTCTTTCTTCTAGACCCCACTGTTTGGAACTCGACTATCAGACTTCCAAGAAGCCTGGTCTTCAATAACATCAGACCACTGGGTACTTTGAATCATCCAGAATGGCTATTGGATCGAATTCAACTCTCTACCACCAACAGGCCAGGTTCGATCAACACCGCCCTCCCCTAACCTCCTTGAGGAGGTGCAGACACTGCTGCAGAAGGGGGCCATCAAACCCATGGACTCCGACCTTCACCACCTCTGCTTCTTCTTGAGGTACTTCCTGGTCACGAAGGACAGCGTCCTCCGTCCCATTCTCAACCTTCGTGGGGTGAACAAATATATAGAACCAAAGAAATTCAGGATGGTCAGCTTGGCCTCCATCCTTTCACTCCTACAACAGTACGACTGGTTTGCGTCCATAGACCTCAAGGATGCCTACTTCCACATCGGCATCCATCCATCCCACAGACGATTCCTGGCATTCCAGATCGGGACGGAGACGTTCCAGTTCAGGGTTCTGCCATTTGGGCTCTCCACTGCTCCAAGGGTCTTCATGAAATGCATGGCGGTGATAGCAGCCTTTCTACGCCAACGTGGAGTAGTGGTCTTCCCCCTACATCGAGGATTGGCTGATTGTGGCAGACTCTTGACGTCAGCTCGAACTCGATATCGACCTCACCTTAGATGTCTTAGACTACCTGGGACTTGTTGTCAACATAGAGAAGTCACAGCTCCAGCCAGCTCAAGCAATCCAGTTCATTGGAACTTGACTGGGCTCATGTACAGCTGTGGCTTACTTACCTCCAGACCGCTTCGACACCCTTCAGTCTCTAATCCATATCTGCTGTCGGTCCAGAGGCTCCCTGCCCATTCGGTCCAGGTACTCCTCGGTCACATGGCAGCTACTACTTATGTGACCCTCTTCGCCAGGCTCCACTTCCGTCCTCTCCAGCATTGGTTTCTACAAGTGTTCAACCCCTTACGCGACTCTCCAATGAAACTGCTCACGATGCCTTGGGCGGTTCATCGGTTGCTGGAATGGTGGTTGGTACCGGACAACATCCTGTCAGGAATGCCCTTCGAGCCTCCTCAACCAAACATTTCTCTGACAACAGATGCCTCAATGCTGGGATGGGGAGCCCATCTCGAATCCTACGAGATACAGGGTTCCTGGGATGCCAAAGAACGGAG
This sequence comes from Gambelia wislizenii, assembly GCA_030847615.1. NCBI lineage: Eukaryota > Metazoa > Chordata > Lepidosauria > Squamata > Crotaphytidae > Gambelia > Gambelia wislizenii. The sequence goes on from JAUMIR010000012.1 coordinate 7,763,514, forward strand.
TCTCCATATCAACGTCCTAGAGCTTCTCGGTGTGCAGAAGGCACTGTGGGCCTTCGAATCCCTGGTAATGGACAAGACCATTCTGGTGGTGACAGACAACACTTCAGTCATGTACTATCTGAACAAACAAGGAAGAATGAGATCCCCTCAACCTCTCCAGCTCATACTGGACATTTGGGTTTGGTGCATTGCAGGAACATCTTTCTCCAATCCATCCATCTTCCTGTGGAGGAGAATACTCTTGCAGATGGACTCAGCGGTTTGAGCCTCTCTATCCACGAATGTCAGCTACACAGGTCTGTAACCTCTGACCTGTTTCGTCGATGGGGATCTCCTGAAGTCGACCTCTTTGCATCTCCCAAAAACTCTCAGTGCCTCCAGTTTTGCTCCAGATGACACGCCCCAGGATCGAGGGGCGACACTTTCTTTTTCCATTGGATGGGTCCACTTCTCTACCTCTTTCCTCCGTTCCCACTGCTGACAAGGGTGATTGCCAAATTCCATCGGGATCAAGTGGATGCCATCCTCATCACTCCGTGGTGGCCCCACAACTTTGGTTTTCAACCCTCCTGTGTCTAGCCAGGCACCAGTTCATCCAACTTCCGTCCCGTCCCGACCTTCTCACCATTCAGAATGGGAGGGTCAGGACCCCAGATGTGGAGGCTCTTCGACTAACAGCATGGAGACTATGGCCCTGAATCCATCCTCGGTATGGAGGAACAATGTAGCTACGGCCTTGAACTTGACTTTGATCCTGTCGGGCCGACACTCTCCATCCTTTCCTCCAGAGATCCAGGCTGTCATCGACGCTGCTCAAAGACCTGCTACCCATAGGTCATATCACTACAAGTGGAAGAAGTTTGAAGCCTTTCTATCTGATCGAGCATCAGTCACGGAATCGTTGTCCATCCTGACTGTCCTAGATTTCCTCCTCCACTTGTCTTCCAGAGGACTGTCAATTTCATTGTTCCGGTGCTACTTGGCAGCCGTATCTGTCAAATTCCAGGTGAGAGGTCATCCGTCTCCCTTTACGGATCCGACTGTCAAGAAGTTCTTGAGAGTCTATGCCAACCTCCATCCTCCGGTACTCGAGCCTACCCCGACGTGGAGCCTTGAACTGGTCCTCTCACAGCTGGTCGACGTCCCTTCGAACCCTTGGCATCCACCGACTTGAGACTAATATTCTGGAAAACTGCCTTCCTTGTTGCCATTACTTCAGCGCGTCAAGCTGGTGAGCTCTGTGCCTTGCGGTCGGACCCTCCATACACTGCCTTCCAAAAACATAATGTTGTGCTCCGTCCCGACATTTCCTTCCTTCCGAAGATGGTGTCGAGTTTCCACCTGAATCATTCCATCATTCTCCCTGCTCTGATGCAGGACCCAAAGGACGAGTTCCAGAGTACCCTCCATTCCATGGATGTCAGGAGGGTGCTCGCCTTTTACATCCAGAGAATGGCTCCTTTCAAGAAGTCACGTAGAGTGTTTGTGTCCTATGCCGACTCGAGACTTGGAGAGCCTATCTCTCCACAGCGTTTGTTGAAGTGGGGGACATCAACCATAGTTCTCTGCTATGAACTGAAGAAGAAACTGCTACTGCCACAGATTCGAGGACACTCAACGAGGGCTGTCTCCACCTCGACAGCTTTCCTCTCTGGGGTGCCTCTAGAGGACATTTGCAGAGCTGCAACTTGGTCATCACCTTTGACTTTCATTTCCCATTACAGACTTGACTCTTGTTCCAGGAACGAGGCTGCCTTTGGGAAAGCTGTACTTTTGTCTTCTATTCAATTAGTGAGTGTAAATGTTTGCCAAGTCATTTGATGGTTTCATGATATGATGAGTATATATAGTTTATTCGTTTTTCTTAAGAATGTGCTATCAAGACTCTAACCATGGTTTGACTGTGCAACATGGTACTAGTTTCAAAATGTTTAGGACATACCCTCCTCCTGGAGTGAAGCTTGCCAGTCTACCCAGCTGTGTGATTCACAGAGACCATGAAGAAGATGGACAGGTTGCTTACCTCTAACCATAGATCTTCAAGTGGTCTTCTGTGATTTCTCACAGACCCACCTTTCCTCCCCTCTATGTCCTGCTACATCATATAAACATGCTTAATGTTCCTGATGCTGCTGGTTGTGGCGTCATTCAAGGAACTGAGGGGAATTAGGTGGGAGTCCCTTATAAGGGACCGTTGGTGTGGGCGGAATTACCACCAAAAGTGTATCAAAGCACATTCTGCCTAGCGATTCCAAAAGGTTCTGATGCTCTGCGCAGGCGCAGGATTCACCCAACTGTGTAAATTCACAGAAGACCACTCGAAGATCTATGGATACACGTAAGCAACCTGTCCATATCGTGCCAGCTATAATTCTAAATATGTTGCAAGATGGTTTTGACAACCTTCAAGTTTTTTTTTAAAAAAAAGATACAGAAGCTTATGAGTTATTGTTTTATAACAGTCTAGCAAGTGACCCAAACCCTAGCTTTGATAGAAGCTCCCCACCATCACCACTGAAGCACTTGATTACAAATTTTCTACACAGAAACCTGGCTGTGAACACTCATAGATTAAACAAGACAGCTCTGTTTCTCGTTTTACTTCATCTTTGCTGTTTTGGCTCCTGGGGCCATCAGCTGCACATTCCCAAAGATTTAGTGGAGAAGTGAGAAACTGAAGCACAGGAAGAATCTCAAGAAGATGCCTCAAGATGCAAGCTAGAGGGAAAGGGAGGAGTGGGCACAGTGTGAACTCTGAGCCAATTGCAAATGATCACAACAGCATTTATACCCTGGGAGTTCACATCCAGTTTGTTGTTTTGGAATATGTTCGTAAGAAGCTAATGCTATACTCACTTAAACACTTTCAAAGTAGCTTTTCTGTGGATTATAGGTAGGCTAAACACTCATCCGATGTTACTGTGATATTAACAGCAACCCTAAGGCCTAGGGGTTATAACAAATGAGTGGCATTTTCTAATATAATATAGTATGAAACTTTGTGTATATGATGTATTAATGCTTTAAAACCCATGGAAAGCCTTTAGGAAAACCATACCTTGCCTCCAGAAAGACCCAGCTATGAAATTTCTGGATGTCAAATGTCCTGATTTCCAGGGTATATGCTTCATTTTCATAGGTTATCATTATCTTAAAAAAAATGATAATGCCTGTGCAAAATGGAATATGATGGCCATTTATTTCTCGCCAGCTTTTCTGTTAAACAAGAGAGAGAGAGAGAGAGAGAGAGAGAGACTTACAAGGTGGCTGATAAGAAGTTAAAGAACAGGAGAAGATAGTAAATTGACAGCTCATGAAAAATAGTCATAACCATCACAACAGCAGTGGTAGCAGTAGCTAAAATAAAGAAAATACAGAAAACTGGGAAATAAGGGACACAGAGCAATGGGAATGGCAGGATCACTTGCACTAGAATAAACAGAGGTGATTTGACCACCACTGAGCTCCTTAAAACTTGATTTTTCCCCTTCTTCTTCAGGGGCATCCAGTAGCTGGTTGACAAGTGCTGGTTGACCAGTAGCTGGTTGACATCTGCATCATGTTTTTCAGATTAGCTACCTAAGTGTCCTTTCCCCTGGACACTGTAGTAGATGTTTTTAGAGAGGCAAAATCCAACCGTATCAACCAAGCATTTACCTGAAGTCATACTGATGTCACATTAATGACTTCTGGAACTTTTAAGTGGCTGAATTTAGTCTCCAAATTGGGTTGCTTAGAGCTGAAAGAGAAACATGGCTAATTCTCCATATTTTTGCAGAACATTCCCCTATGTCCATATGATCACTGGCTTGCAATATAGATCCTCCTTGATTAGTTAGTGCACATGGTGTGACTATGAAATTGATTCCAAATTGATTCTTCTTGGTTGGACTTCTGCAAGGTCGATTTTGTTTTTTCAGAGTGAAGTCTTAATTAAAATGCTTATTGTGTCATGGAAGGAGGCTTCTGCAAATATCCTGTGTCAAAGCAGACATCAGTATCCAGTTTGACTATACCTATATCCTGTACTTTGGTAGTAAACAAGTGCAGAGTGAGAACTGAGATTGTGCTTGATACCTCTGTCTGAACCAAATATACACATTGCACATGCAGTCAAGAACCTTGGAGAAGCATGATCCTTACTCATATGCCCCCTAGGGGCTTGTCTACACTGGTGGGAAACCCCACACCTACCTCTTAGCCATGGTGGATTTCTTAGATCTACAGTGGCCCCATAAATGCCACACACACTGGGCTTGTCCAGTTGTAGATAGGAGTATCCCACTACACTGTAATCCACATTACAGTAAAAGGGCAGTCCTATGCTGAACATATGTCCTATATGGCATACTATTTCTGGCCACACAGCTGGGGCTGCTCCATTTATTTATTTATTTGGTCACTCCTGCATGCAAATAAGTGAAATATATGTGGTTCCAGAGTACTGTATTACTGGATAAATTGTACAGATATGTGTACAATTGGAAACTTTTTTAATCATATAAGTATACAATTGGAAACTTAAAAAAAATAAACATTTTAAAAAGCAGAGTCTTGTCCACCAGAAATACTACCCCAGCTTTGCTCCAAAGCCAATCCTTGGCTGCCACACGGCCAAAATTCTGGGTTTTCCCTTCAAATGCAGAAAAATCAGGAATCTTACAGATCCAGAATTTCCTGCAGGAACTCTGGTGAAAACGTGCATCGTTGAAAATGTTGTATGTCAACTGTGCCATGAATACAGGGTGAGTACAGGGGCTTTTGCCCTTGTAGACAAGACCCTAGTATGTACACACATAGCTGCTTTCAGATATTATGATGAATCTATGTAAAAGCAGGAAAAAAAGAGCAGGTATTATCCGTCTTCTTTGTGTTGCCTATCCTAATATTTGCAAAGTCTAACCTAATGTGTGAGCTGCTTGGCACTAAGCAACAAGCAACTTGTAACCATTGTGGGTTGGTTTTTTTTTCTGAATATGGACAGCAAAGTAGAAAATGAGTATTTATTTGAATGCATGTTTAGTAGTAGAAGAGTTTGGACTGGTATCAAGGAATTTTTAAAAATTGCATCACTTGTATATGTAGATGTTAGGGTTTCCTGCTTGGATATGGGACAGGGCTCCTGTAAACTTAATCCTAAACAGATTGTGGAGCAGGATGAGTTACTTTAAAGCTCTGGCAAGACAGACAAAAGTATCCAGCCTCCCTTCCACTCCAAACCCCAACTTTCATTCACACCCATCCTCCTAACACAGCTGTTGCCTATCCAAGGGAGAGTAGATGGAGGGGCCATGGAAGCTGTCATGATGGAGTTCCATCATGTTGCCACAAGGTGCAACTCCCATCATTCTGCTAGAAAACTATAACTCCCTTTGTCTGTAAACAGATTGTCTTGCCAGCATAGTATCAGGTAAGAAAAGGGTTAATGGGAAGGGGCTCAAGCACCACCTTCACAGAGCTAATGAGATGACATCATTACCATAACACCATGTGACTGGACTGACCAATTACAGCTTTAAGCCCGGGAAATCTGGAGAGGATTTAATTGCTTTTGTTTGAGACCAGTGTGAGTGAGATGAGTGGGATTTGGAGAGATGTGAGAAAACAAAGACTGCTATGCTGGTAGAGCACAGCCATTCCATCTCTGGCTTTTGCTCCCAGCTGCCTGGACAAGATCTCAAGGCAACAAACTGCAAGTATTTAGTAGAGATTAGGGTCTGTTTAGTTGCGTTAGGGAATTCTTTTTAATTTCTTTACTTTGATTGAATGTAGCTAAATTAGTAACTGAATGTAACCTGAGTGATGTAATGCTTTGATCTTGATACTCTGTATTGCTATCACTTTAAGCCTGCCTGCCTGAGGTAGGGGAGAATCCTGCCTCATGTGAGATTGCATGACTACTTCTCTTGAATAAAGTAAATTGATTTATCTTCCTATACTGATGCTTACCACGTGCCTTACTCTTGACTATGCTACTGTGAACCTCCTCTGGGGTTAGGAGGAGGGAGTTAGTTGATTCTATAGTGGCAAGGAGTGCCACTGATTAATATAGACTACGCACAACTTCCCACTGCATTGTGCGTGAAAAAGGGGGCGTCCCAAGGGGGGAAATAAGCCCTCCCAGTTGAACCCAGTGGGTGGTGGCGGCTACTGGATGGTTTTGGGGACTGTGGGGAACCTCCTAGAGTGAGAATCATGAACTCAGGACTAAACCTACAGAGAGAGGGCTAACCTGGAGCTCCTGGGAAGGGAACTCAGGTTTGGGCCCCTGACAGAAGCACTGACAGCAAGAATAGAGCTGGGCATTCCCCTGACTCTCCCCTTCCCACTCTCCACTGATGAGAGAGTGCTGTGGGAGGGGACAGCTCTGGCTGAAAATTGGGGTCTGTCAGGTGAGGAAGGACAGGGACTTTCATCTTGGTTTGACATATCTTTATAGCACCTCATCCTACTCCACAATTTGCGCTAGGGATACAATGGGGATTTGTCAATTTCCCAACTGGGATTCAATTTGGAGTTCCCGACCCCTTGAGAAACTTCTGCAGGAAGAAAGACGGCATGTTGAAAGTTCTCACAATTTGTGGGAACATTTTTTTGTTCCCAGAACAACATAAACTGTGTAGGTTTTTCAAAGTGTGTAGGAGTTTGAGAAACTGTGCAGCTTTGCAGTAAAAACCCATGGTTGCCATTTTTCCACTATGTACAGAAAACTATGCAGCTTTCTGAGAACACACCCCTTACGTTGTTCTTTGGGGAAAGTGCACGAAACACAAAACTAAGTTGCACACTAATGTGGTGAAGGGTTCGAAATCATGTCTGCAGCCTTTGCTGATTTGGATGTTGTGCAACTCAAATGTTAGGCAGCAGGAAAAGAAACTCAGTCTGACTGAAACTGCGGTCTTTGCTAGTTTGAGTGCTGCATATTTTCCTTTCTGTCCTGAAAGCAGTGCAGTTTTCAGTTTCCATTCTGAAAGGTGGGTATTTTTGGAAAACTGCACTGTTTTCTGACTAAGCTGTGCAGGTTTCATAGAAAAGCTGTGCAGTTTCCTGTCATTACTGTGAAAGGGGGGGGGAGCCCAATGTCCTGAAGCTATGGGTTTCATTATTCTTAACATCTATCTGTCAGAAATTGGGAAAAAATGAAGTTTTACCATCCCTAGCTTTTACAGAATTAAAATTACAGGAGCACCCTCCCATTTCTAACCTGGCAACCCTAACTGATGTGGAAATGTCACACTTTGTCAGTCTGCATTATTGGAGAAAGGGGAGAAGAGGGACATTTTTCCTTAGTAGTATCAACAGTCAATGAAAATTCCACAGATGTTTTCAAGAGAAAGCATGGGTATTTTGTCTGCTTTTTGATTCAGATTCATATGTGCACAATATTATCAAGCTATTCTAATCAGACAAAGGGTTTAATTAATGTTTTCCACACTCAGATATGTTGAGAAGGTTGTTAATCTATCAAAAAGATGTGGTACATTCAATTAAAGCTCCTTAAAATGATAGACGCAGTTGATTTGCAATGTGAGCATTGGTGTATATCCAAATCACAGTCCCTCTGTTTGCATTTGATCTTGCAGATAAGATTATCAACATAAGCAAGTTTAGAGAAATGTGATGCCTATAAATATTTCAGAATTCAAGGATCTTTAGCAGCTTGGCTCATATAGTGGGAGTATTACAATAAGTGGGAGTATTACAATAAATTCCACATACAGCTAAATGGTGAAAAGGAGTACTTACAGTGGAGCCCTTGGTATCTGCTGGGGTTTGGTTCCAGGACCCCCCTTGGATAACAAAATCCATGGATGCTCAAGTCCCATTATACAGTATATAATGGCATAGTAAAATAGTGTCCCTTGTATAAAATGGTAAAATCAAGATTTTCTTCAATTTTTTTGGAATATTTTCAAGCCGTAGATGGTGAAATCTGTGGATGCCCAGTCCGTGGATACAGAAAGCTGACTGTATTTAAATACATAAAGGATAATGGTAATTGACTAGTTTTCATCTTTGTTATGAGGAGTACCATATATGTGTACATGAAGGAGAAACAGTAAACAGATGTTTTTAGACCAAGTGGCCAACATATAGGTAGCAATCTGCAAGTCAATTCTAACATTGTGTGAGTTTCAAAAATAGTTACAGTACTAATTCTTATATTTATTTATTTATTGTTACTTACTGTAACTCCTTTAATTGCTGTGGCTACAAAACTAGCTTTCAAGTTAGAAAGATGCTCAACAGCATTTTTTTAGTAACCCAGGAATATCTTTTATTCCTCATTACCTCTCAGAGTATGGAAACTGTCATGGGACAGTGGCATTGTTGTAGCGCTTGTTGTTTTGACTCTGAAAAACAGGTGTAAAAAAAGAAGAAAACCATTGACCAGAGATAATGGTAGAAATGGTGCACGTATCATAGGCAGCTCTGCCTTCATCAAACTACTTTTAGTTCTCTTCCAAACTATAGTCTGACTGGGTCAGACCATTGTGTATTCCAAGGCTGGCTCTACTATAAGTCAAAATGAGGCAGCTGCCTCCACCAGCAAATCTTGGGGAATGATGGGAGGAGTAGCATGAGGTGTAGGAAGAAACAACTAGGAATACTATGCAGCCTGTGCTCAAGCAACTTTGCTGTCCTCTGGTGTAGTGTATAACACTATCCAGTTCTTCATGGTCCCTGTTCCACACACAAATGGGCCTTGCTGTGTTTTGTGTGAAGGCACAGATGACCCGGCAAGGAACCACAGTTCCAGTACTGTTATTACCAGTACTGAAGCAAGTCTGAGCGATCACTGCAGGCAGTTTTGCATGTAGAATTCATTAAATAGGTCACCCCCTTTTTACATGGTGGATATGTTCCTGCCGATACACAAAACCACATATAATAGTGAATGGCCATATTATACAGTTGTCCCTTCATATTCACTGGTGTTTGGTTTAAGGACCCCCTGTGGATACCAAAATCGGTGAGTACTCAAGTCCCATTATATGCAATGGCATAGCAGAATGGTGTCCCTTATATAAGGTTGCAAAATTGAGGTTTTCTTTTGGGGTTACTATTTTTTTAAAGAATATTTTCAAGCCGTGAATACTTAAATCTGTGGATACCAAATCCATGGATACAGAGGGACAACTGTACCGTAGACTCCCACCAGAGGACCTAGAAAATGCCTAGAGAAGATGCCTCTCTAGGCATCTGGTGTGACTCCATAGTCAACTTCCAGTAAGCGAAATCATGGGTACTGATCCCACATAAACAGGGGTGACCTGTGCATTCTTATGCATGTATATAATGCAGAAGGTTCTATCCCACCCTTCTGCTGCTTAAACACCATTAAGAGTAGAGGAGGCTTGTCATTTATGCTTTTCTCCAGGCAGTACCATGCCCTGATCTAGACTGACTAGTAGTGGCTGCCCTGGATCTCAAGGAAAGGTTTTCTGTGTTTTTTTCCCCAGGCTTCGACTTCAAGGTAAGATGTTTCCCATCAATTGAAAGCCTTCAATTGATGGGTGTTTCCCATCAATTGCTTCCTCTCATGTTCAGACCACACTGCACAATGACTATAGTTTGTCATGGATTTGTACAAAGCCACACAGCATAGCTGTGTCCAACACTAGCAGAACTGGGAATTTCTTCACCGCCCGCTCCTATTACTACAGGCCTCTATACCACCAACAAACGTTCTCCACAGGGTTTCACAGCCCTCCAAAGCAGGTCTTTAGGGAGTACAGGGGCTCGAGAAGAAATGAGCAATTATTAATTCAGATAAAACAGCAGAATCCTGTGGAAATATATCACTGGATCTTGGCCAGAAATGATTGTGTTATGCTGTTGCTTAATAGTCCTACCATCCAGGCATCTTTTGGGTTGCTTTTTATTAAGCAGGTTTGTTGCTGAGGCCCAGGTTCTGTGCTTTCTGGTGCATTTCATTATACTACTACTCATGTCTATATTAGAAAAGCTAGCTAAAAGATTAAATTTCAGAACTATTGAAAGGAATACATCTAATTCCGTAGTCTTAACCTCACCCAAATGAGCATGTACTATGGACTGAGTGTATGCTTCAGCAAGCGAGGGTCTATTACTTTCGTGTTCCTTAATAGGTTTTCTCCTCTCTCAGTCCTATTAAAAATGGCTTTCACGACTTACTGCCCTGTGTGTGCTGTCTTGCACTGTTGTGATGAGAATGATACTAAAGAAAATTGCAAAACTGAGCATGTGTTAAAACAGTCTGCTATGGTAACAATCACTGCTGTTTTAAAAAAACAAAACAAAACAGTGTACCCCCATTATCCATTCCAGTTGCCCACTTATATTAAGCCCAAACAGAAGCACTGGAACTATTTTGCATGCAGAGCTTACTTTTTCCTATGAATTCTGGCTTCTTTCTAATTATGAGAATGGATGCAGGAAGAGAGTGTGACTCTCGGCTCATCTACATAAACCAGGATATGCCTGCTCTCTGCCAGCTTATGCTGGCTGCAGATCTGTCCCATTATTCCGCTGTTCCTGGCACAGAATGGGAAGAAGTCCTGATGGGCACACCAGCCTGTTGCTGTAGCCTACATGGCCACCATTTTCCTTGCTGACTCAGAAGGCAGGAAAGGGACCCACAACAGGACCCCAGCATGTAACCAGCCTTCATCACCTGCTGCAGGAGAGCCAGGGAGACCACAGCAGCAGCAGCAAGGGCCAGCCTGCCAGGATGGGCACCTGCAGACCTGCAGGGCCTCATTTGTTTCCTCCTGTTGGAAATGGGGTAAACCGAGTGTGTGTATATCTTGGGTATGTTACTGTCAGGGCGCCAAGTCAAACAGCTGATAAGACAGCCCGGCTCGACAACACCTCAGTTGCAAGCACAGTACCTGGGTTTGTCAGTAGCAGTCCTAGAGGTTCAGGAGTCCAGAGAGAGCGAAGAACGAAGAGGCAGTCCAAGGTCAAAAGGATTCCGGCAGGTGGGTCAACGATGACAGTCCAAGGTCAAGATATCTGAGGTTTCAAGAGAGCAAGGTTCCAGGAGCCAGGAGAGTCAAAGGCAGAGGCATCTTCCAGGAAACACAGACAGCCTGATACAAGGAATTCAGCATCCCTCAGCTGCTTATGTTGGCCCAGCTCCCACTCCCAGCTGCTGGGTGATTGATGAGCTTCTGTCTCTTAATCTCCGGGAACGACGAAGCCATGCCCTCTCTGCTCTTCTTTGGCTAAAGGTAGGTACCTGCTCTTCTACCTCTTGCTGTTGCTCCACTAGGTCTCCCAGGCTTGGACCCTGTGCTGGGGGAGGGCTAGGCTGCTGAGTCCTGGGTTCTTCAGGGCTAGACTCAGACTCAGCCAGCTCTTCTGCAACTGGCTCAACCTCCTTGCCTTCTGAGTCCTCAGAGTTCTGGCTGACCATGACAGTTACCTTTTCCAGTGTGCTGATTGGCTGCTCAGCCAATCACCACCCACATGCAAATTCCCTCTCCCCTCACTCCTGCCACTCAGTCTGTGACCCAGGTTGGGACCCAAACAGTCAGCTGTTGATGGCAATGGGTCACCTGCAACAGGACCCAGGCAGTCAACTGGTGGCAGCCACTACGGCAGAAGGGCAACAGAGCGAGTCACCCTCAGTAATTCCTGGAAAGGTGTGGAATGCTGAGAATGGGGAGGGGGAATTTACAAATCCACTGGCCTAACTTACAGGGTTGTCGTGAGGTCTACCGGGCATTTTGGGGGGAGTTTTTCAATGGTGTATTGTACACTAGGTCCAGCTAGTTATCATATAATAGTGTTATCGGGCCCTACCCTTCCTCCCCCCGTTTCAGCTCTATATCTGCCCCAGGGCTGGTGAAGACTACCTGGGGGAAGAATGGGGCAAATGCCCTGCATTGTATGGGCTGCAGGGCTCTGAGATGGGGGCAAGATGGGGTATTTTGCCCATCTAGACAAGCCCTGTATGACTAAGATCACCTCTCGGAGGTAGATACTATAGGTAGGATCCTGTGACTATTGTCTGTCTAGAGCAGAGGAGGGCAAAGTTTTGGCAACTCCCAAAACATTTTTTTATTTTTTAAAAAAATTAAAAAATGTCATCACTACCTCTTAGAGCCAGGAGAGGTCTTTAAAAAACCAACGAGGATGTAAAACATTTATCTACATCCAGATTACTTCCTAGTTTTAAAAAAGGTTTTTCTTAGGCCTAAAACAATCCAATGGGGCATGATAATTTGCCCCAACATCCTTTAGTACAAGTGTGGGTAAGGTCATTTCTAATGAAAGAAGTTTAAAAATGGAGTGGGTGCAGCCCTCTGAGGACCCATGGAAGACTAAAGCAGTCCGTCAACCTCTTGCAGATGTCCACAGACCTTTCAACATTTCTCAGACAATAACTGGGACACGTGTACACATCAGAGGGTGGTCAGATGTCAAATGTTATTAAAGTAGCAGCCCACACAAACTAGGAGATGCTGCAGTGGTTTGCTTTTGCTTGAGTCTGCTGGGAAGGGCAAGATTCTGCCCCCCTGCTCTCCTCTCCCCATTGCTGACTTAACTGAGTGCAAACTACTTTTCAACTTTGAATTCAGTTTGCGGCAATAGAAGTAAGCTGAAGACAAAGGGGGAAAGAGAGAGGAGAAAAGGTCCACTGGGACATTTTAAAACCAGCTGAAAAAGCAAGGCAATAGAGGATTAATGGGAACTGCCCCTGTCCAACTGGGACAATTGGAGCATATCCACCCACTCGTGTTCTAGTGACCGAACCTTTTTTTCCATGGAGTCTCTGTTCAGATACAAAACCAGCCTACAACTGGGATTTTCTGTTTGGTAACAGCTGGACAAAATATTCAGGAATGTAGAAATGGTTTTCTTTTACAGAACATTATTCAAGGATATTTCTCTGTTTCTACTTGGTTTTCTATAAATCTCATTAAAATGTGGCCAGAACCTTGTCTGATATTTTGTAAATTATTGTATTAACCTTTTCCTGTAAAACACAACCTCTTTGACCCAAGATCAAGCAAGAAACTAAATCTTAGATATGGTTTCTGCATACATCAGTGTTTTTAGTCAAATGTAATTTAAAATAAAATAATTTTATTGCTTGTGTGACTGCAAGAAGATTACAGGATCCTACAGTGTGCAATAAACTCTCCCTAGTTATATGTCTTCTATGATATACCCAAATGGCTCATAGATTTATTGAACTCTTATTCTTTTGAAAGATGGAAGGTCTGGGGGAAAAAAATAAACAGTCACAATTCTTGTTGCTTTTACTATCAGTTTGCATAGTTTATTTTCTTATTCTCAGAGTGCATTTAAAATATTCATCATATATAAAACTCAGAACTCTGCTCGTTTTTTACACACACACACACACACACAGGATTCTAACATGTGAGGCTAAATAAATATTTTGTTATAGTGTGATTTTAGTGTAATGTGAAAATATTGTTATATCTTTTGTTGTACAACACTTCTTTTATTATTTTATCTGTGATATTGCACAGGCTAGAATGAGTGAAACTGCATGTACAGAGGTCCTGCATGCATATTCAAATCCTCATTAATGGACCATAAATCAACAAGGCCCAGGGAAATTTTAAATGAGAGGTTTCTGTGTAGCTTTCCATTACCATGGTAATATTACAGTCTGTGTGGATTTGGAAATGCTGTGTTCCAAACCCTTTAATACAAGGTACATTTACCCAATTTGGAGACAGGAGATTATCAGATGTGCTAAATATGATGTTATCACGATGCCAGGCGATCGCTAAAGGGCTTCCTTTTCAGACAATGCTGTTCACATCTCATCATGCACCCAAGCTGCTGCCATTCTGCCAGCACTGCTTTTTACTGATGGGCTAAGCCATCAATGGAGCCCCCATTCCATCTCTGTGATTGTTTTGACAGCATCTGAAATGGTGCCTGTTTCGCTTGTATGGGAGGTCTGTGCCAGAACGCTTCCTGGTGAGATGGGACATCCAGGCATGTGACACAATTTTTTGCACCCTCCCCAGGTTACTTGTTATGTTTTAAATGTGTTTTTTGGATTGCTGTCACTTTTGGGGGTTTATTTTGCTTTTGATTTTTGAATTTCCAATGCTCCCATTTTCTCACGAGAGCAGCCTGGATTTCAATCCAGGAAGTGAAAGGAGCTCCTTTAAATCTCTGTTCACTCCTGGGCAAACATGGACACGTGAACAAGGTAGGTGTGAAAGTTTTAGTTACTCTGGAGATTATCAGATGACCTTTTAAATCCCGAACAGATTTAATGACGCCGCAACCAGTAGCATCAGGAATATTAAGCATGTTCATATGATGTAGCAGGACATAGAGGGGAGGATGGGCGGGTCTGTGTGAATTCACAGAAGACCACTCAAAGATCTATGGTTACAGGTAAGCAACCTGTCCATCTTCTTCGTGGTCTCTGTGAATCACACAGCTGGGTAGACTGGCAAGCTTCACTCCAGGAGGAGGGTATGTCCTAAACATATTGCCACTAGTACCTTGTTGCACAGTCAAACCTTAGTTAGTCTTGACAGCACATTCTTAAGCAAGCACTAATAAGCTATATCATCAAACCATCACATGACTTGGCAACATTAACACTCACTCATTGAATAGAAGACAAAAGTACAGCTTTCCCAAAGGCAGCCTCGTTCCTGGAACAAGAGTCAAGTCTGTAATGGGGAATGAAAGTCAAGGGTGATGACCAAGTTGCAGCTCTGCAAACATCCTCTAGAGGCACCCCAGAGAGGAAAGCTGTCAAGGTGGAGACAGCCCTCGTCGAGTGTCCTCGAACCCGTGGTGGTAGCAGTTTCTTCACCAGTTCATAGCAGAGAGCTATGGTTGATGTCACCCACTTTGACAAACGTTGTGGAGAAATAGGGTGTCCAAGTCTTGAGTCGGCATAGGATACAAACAGTCTACGTGACTTCTTGAAAGGAGCAGTCCTCTGGATGTAAAAGGCAAGCACCCTCCTGATATCAGTGGAATGAAGGGTACGCTCGGATTTGTCCTTCGGATCCTGCATCAGAGAAGGGAGAATGATGGACTGATTCAGATGGAAGCTTGACACCACCTTTGGAAGGTAGGAGATGTCGGGACGGAGTACCACCTTATGCTTGTGAAAGGCAGTGTATGGAGGGTCCGATCGCAAGGCACAGAGTTCACCAGCTCAATGCACTGAAGTAATGGCAACAAGGAAGGCTGTTTTCCAAGACAGGAGTCTCAAGTTGGTAGATGCCAAGGGTTCAAAGGGGTGTCAAGCCAGCTGTGAGAGGACCAGTTCGAGGCTCCACGTCAGTCTAGGCTCCAGTACTGGAGGATGCAGGTTGGCGTAGCCTCTCAAGAACTTCTTGATGGTTGGACCCATAAAAGGAGACAGATAACCTCTCACCTGGAATTTGCTGACTCCTGTATTCACTGCAGGGCCTTTACCCCTCAGGCACGTAAACACGAGACTTGGACAACCTATTTTTCCACATTTGTCAAAGTGGGTGACATCGACCATTGCTCTCTGCTATGAACTGGCGAAGAAACCACTACCACCACGGATTCGAGGACACTTGACCAGGGCTATCTCCACCTCAACAGCTTTCCTCTCTGGGGTGCCTCTCAGAGAGGACATTTGCAGAGCTGCAACTTGGTCATCACCTTTGACTTTTATTTTCCATTACAGACTTGATTCTCGTTCCAGGAACGAGGCTGCCTTTGGGAAAGCTGTACTTTTCTCTTCTATTCAATGAGTGAGTGTTAATGTAGTGCCAAGTTACTTACTGTGATAAGTATATATAGTTCATTAATAGTATAGTTTGATTAAGAATGTGCTGTCAAAAATTACAATGGATGTTGACTGCAGCATGATACTAGTGTCAATATGTATAGGACATGCCCTCCTCCTGAAGTGAAGCTTGCCAGTCTACCCAGCTGTGTGATTCACAGAGACCACAAAGAAGATGGACAGGTTGCTTACCTGTAACCAAAGATCTTCGAGTGGTCTTCTGTGAATTCACACAGACCCGCCCATCCTCCCCTCTATGTCCTACTACATCATATAAACATGCTTGATGTTCTGGATGCTGCAGATTGCGGCATCATTCAAGGAACTGGGGGGATTTAGGCAGGAAACCCTTATAAGGGACCGTTAGGGTGGGCGGAGTTACCACCAAAAATGTATCAAAGCATATTCTGCCTAGCATTTCTAGGGTTCCAAAGCTCTGCGCAGGCGCAGGAATAACCCAGCTGTGTGAATTCACATAAGACCACTCGAAGCTCTATGGTTACAGGTAAGCAACCTGTCCTTTCATCAGGTACAATTTTTCCCATCATGATATGGAATCACACCTTCTATAGATTTTTGAAAACTAAATATACTTCTTGAAGGCCAGAATATCAAAATGAAAGCACAGAATAAGTTGATAAATACCTAAAGGATGTGTTATTATTGCTATTCAAAACTTCCTTTTCACCTTTTCAGCTTAACATGCATGAGATGTTTGAAGACATGGAACTGCACCCCAATAAAATTTACCTATAAAGAGTCATTGTATTTCACCTTTGCCTTTTATCAGAGAGAGATCTTGGTAATCCATTCATTCTGTTTGTCCCTGTGTTTTCCTTTGAGACAGGCCTTAAATAGCTATTAACTGAGTAGTAGTAAGATGATATTCAAGTCCCAAAGTATATTACTGCTACTCAGAGATGACTTCAGTATGTCATTATATCCAGTGGCCTAAGGAGTTCAGAGATATCAGTGGTTTGCAGTAGGGGATCTTGTAAAGTGATCAATGATATGAAGTTAGACATGTTAGTCCTGGTTGTTATCATGGCAGCATTGAAGGGTATAGAGTGAGCATCTGATTTTTCCTTATATTCAAATGTACGAGGTCTGTCTATTAAATAATGAGACTGATACAATAACCCATGTTTATTTATATGTGTTACAATTCGCATGCTTGTCCCCTTCAATATACTCCCCATTCACACTCACACACCAATGCAGTCTTGTTTTCCACTGCTCGAAGGCATGGAGCAGATCACTTTCTGTCAGCTGTTTCAACATATCTGCCATTTTCTTCTTTACTGCATCAATTGACTCAAAACATGTTCCATTAGATCTGATTTCACTTTAGGGGAAACAAAAAAGTTGTATGGTGCCAAATCTGGCTAATATGGAGGTTGTTCAAATGTAGTAATGCATTTATCAGCCAAAAACTGCTTCACAGAAAGTGCTATCTGAGAAGGCACATTGTCTTGATGAAGAATGAAACCATTATTCCACAGTTCTGGCCTTTTTTCCCCTGACTCACTCAGTTTTGTCAAAACTTCCTTATAATAATGCTCGATCTTCTTCGTGGTCTCTGTGAATCACACAGTTGGGTTATTCCTGCGCCTGCGCAGAGCATATGGAACCTTATGGTATCGCTAGGCAGAATGTGCATTGATACATTTTTGTTGGTAACTCCGCCCACACTAACGGTCCCTTACAGGGCCAGTTTAAGGAATTTGGGGGGGGGGCTGCAATGCTTTATTTTGGGCTCCCCATATGTTTATCTCAGGTCAATGTAACCTAACCTATTCACCGTATAGGATGTTCAGATTATAGTAGGACTCCTGTATCCATGGATTCATTATCCATGGGACACAAAACAGCACACCTACCATAGAGTCTTCCTAGAAAATGTGTCCTCCCAAGCCATTTTCTAGGCCCTCCAAGGCAACTCTATGGTATTTTAAACCAGAAGTCCCATTATTTTTAATGACGTTCACTATTATTCATGGTTTTCAGAATCTATGCCCCCCCCCCTGGAACCAATCCCCAGTGGATAAGAGGGCCCTACTGTATTACATAATTTGCAACCAATAATTTAGTTTAAAAACTACATTATAGGCACTGACATAATATTTTTTGTTCATTAGCAATTAACGTAACAGTGTTGATTTCCTCAAAGAAAAGAAAGAGTGGACTACAAGCTGAACATGAGTTAGCAGCATGATGCAGCAGCAAAAAATGCCAATGCGATTCTAGGCTGCATTAATAGGAGTAGTGTCTAGATCAAGGGAAGTAACAGTATCACTCCATTCTGCTTTGGTCAGACCTCACCTGGAATACTGTTTCCAGTTCTGGGCACAACAATTCAAGAAAGATACTGAGAAGGATGGTGGGAGGTCTAGAAACCATTATTCCCTATGAGGAATGGCTTAGGGAGCTGGGTATGCTTAGCCTGGAGAAGAGAAGGTTGAGAGGTGACGACATGATAGCCATGTTTAGATATTTGAAGAGATATCATATTGAGGAAGGAGCAATCTTGTTTTCTGCTGCTCCAGAGACTAGGACATGGAGCAATGGGTTCAAACTGCAGGAAAAGAGATTCCATCTAAACATTAGGAAGAACTTCCTGACAGTAAGAGCTGATCGGAAGTGGAATACACTGCCTTGGAGTGTGGTGGAGTCTCCTTCTTAGGAGGTTTTTAAGCTGAGGTTGGATGGCCATCTGTCAGGAATGCTTGGATTGTGTGTTCCTGCAGGGCAGAAACCGATCGGATGGGATGGCTGTTGGGGTCCCTTCCAGCCCTATGAGTCTATGATTCTAGGCTGTATTCAGATCCTGGGAAAGTTACTCTTGGATTACACATCCCAGAATCCCCCTGCCAACACCCTTCTGAAGGTCTAGTTGCATTGTTCCTTTTCCAGCATCCTCTAGCCCAGTGGTTCTTAACTTGGGGTCCGCAATGTCCTCACAGGGGGTCCACAAAGGCTTGAAGGCTGCTTGGCCCACCTCCTCCCTGTAGTGGAGTAGCCACAAGACAGGAGCCAAGGCAAAGGCTAGCTGGCTTGGCCTGCACATTCCTATTCAATCCACTCCAGCCACAAACTTGCAGGAAGAAGCAAGAGTGCCTCTGAGGGAAAGTTTAATGGATGGTGCAATTGTATTGGTGTTATTGTTAGCTATTATTATTAGGGTTTTAAATCTTGAGTTAAGTCTTGGGGCAACAAAAGATATTTAAAGGGGGTCCCTGGTGAAGAAAAGGTTAAGAACCACTGCTCTAGGCCAATGCCTCTCACATAACACTAATGGGATACTGGTGTTTCAGTGACAACAATAAAACCATTGTTCCCAGTAATATTACTCCAAATTTTAATTTATATTCTTCTGTTAAAAGAGCTAGAATGTTGTAGAAGTTTCAGCATTGCACTATGACTATGGAGACCAGGGTTTGAATCCTTACTCAGCCATGAAAGCCCACTTGGTGACCTTGGGCAAGTCACACTCTCTCAGCCTCAAAGGAAGGCAAAGGCACACCCCCTTTGAACAAACCTTGCCTAGAAACCCCCATGGTAGGTTTGCCTTAGTCAGAAATGACTTGAAGGGACATAGGCAAACACACACCGATTTCTTTTGCAGGCTGAACTCAGTTGGCAGCAAGGAGAGGAAGCTGAAGAAAACCAAGGGGGGAAAGGGAGGGAGGGCAGAGCCCCCAGGAAACCATGTTAAGAGCAGCTGGAAAGATGGGCTGGAGGGGATCTATGTGGAAGGAAGGAAAGGAAAGGGAAGGAAGAGAGAAAGAAAGAAGCCCTTTCCAAGGGAAAGCGACAACTTTCAAATTCCCTGTCTTTCTCACACACACACACTCACCCTTCTCCGTGCCTGGCTGGCTTGCATTTTGCACCAGCAAACTCCCTCCTGCTTCTTTGAGGGAGGGTGGCTTCTTCTTTCTCTTTCGCTTTTGTAACAAAGCCAGCAGGAGGTTTGGAGGAGAAAGGTAGGAGGGGGCTACAAAGCAGCCGCTCCTCCCAGGTCAACTGTTGACCTGTGTATAACTAGTGATTAATCTTAGGTCTTGCAGGTCTCTTTCTAGCTTTATGGTAGTTTAACAATATCTGAAGTAACCTTGTTTGTCATTTTGTGATACTCCTCCTCCCTTGTTACATTATTATCTTGTGCTGAGGAGATCCCATTGATGACCAATTTATAATCCTAAATGAGTACAACAGAATAAAGGCTGCGGGACTCACCCTGCGGCTTCCTTTGCGCCAGGGGAGCCCCCCGCAGCACCTACCTTTTGCGGCTGCACGGGCGCTGCCATCTTCGCTGGCCTTCTCCCTGGCAGCTTCGGCTGAATGGGAGAAGGATCGTAGGGCAGCCAATCAGGAGGGGGCTGCCCCTGCCTGATTGGCTGTCTGAGAGAGCCCCCCAGCCAGTCAGAGAGCGGGAATTTTCCGGCTCTCTGATTGGCCAGGGGGCGGAGACTGCAGCCCGCAGTCTTCTCTCTGGTCCGGCAACTGGGGATATAATCCCCAGCGCGGGCCGGGCCAGAGCAGTTGGCTCTGAGGAGCCGAAGACCCACCCCACCCACCCTAGGTAGAATCTATTCTGTATTAGCTAGATATTGCATGATTTGTATATCTTTTTGTCACAGCTTGTGCGGGTCGGCGGTGAGCATGGGGGAGGACAAGTTAGCTGGAGGGAGCTTGGGGGGAGCGGTCCCCCCACCTTTCCGGTTGGGGGGCGGCTCCCCCTCTTCCCCTCACCAGGTAGCCCAGTGACCCGGTCACGTGTTTCCCGGGCTCTGGTTTCATGGTCACGTGTCTTCCGGTCACGTGCTTTCCGGTCACGTGCTTTCCAGTCACTGGCCACGTGTTTTTCTGGTCACGTGTTTCCGGTCACGTGACCCCCATTTGCTGATCAGGTTTTGACTGGTCCACCCTCCATGCTCATATGTCAACCAGGCAACTGACATCCACAAGTTGTGGCCCTTTCTGCCACTTACTTCTCACCTGTACCAATATATTTTGTGAATACTATGTTGTTGCTGTGTCTTTATTTCTGGGGCAGTTGGGGTAGGGAGGGCTGCCGGGGGAACCGTCTCCCTCCGGCATGCAACAAGGATTTGCTTTCTATCCAATTTTTAAATTGTTTATTTCACTTTACTTTTTCAGTGTTTGCTGTGGCATAATATCTAGCAATAAAAAGGTATACTGAGTTTTTTAAAAGATACTCCTAATATCTAATCTTAATTTATGAGCTACTTACATCTCCTGCTAACTAACTTACATAGGAGTTAAGCAATAATTATTTATCTTGCTACTCCTGTTCTTACTTTTACATTTGTAATATGTTTGTTCTGAGATGCTTAGAGCAGAACTCAGAGGGCTGTTAATTCAGTTCCCATCCAGTAATCAGCCAAATCAGTGTTGTTGTGGTAGAAGCTACCTTTTGCAAGGAACTGTGATTTGACTTATTTGCTCAGGTGTTGAAAGGCATGATTTTAATCTCTGTAAACTGCAGTGAAGACATGGGTTTGTCCTTGCTTCACTTTGTCAACAACAGCAGCAACAACAAAATAGGTAAGGAGATGAAATAGGAATATAACAAGGTTAAAAATTATAGGGAAGTAGATATGCAATGTTATTATGAATCTGTGTACTTTGAGAGAATTGTCTGTAAAGGATAGAATACTGAGCACAAGGGACTTCTTGTTTACCCCTTAGGGTGCATTCACGCCAGGCCAGTTACACTGCATACAGTGCTTTATAGCACTACAACATCAGTCGGCACTTACTTGTCTTTAAAAGCCATTTGAAGCACTTGCCTTTTCTAGAGCGTCTCCCTAGGTGGTTCTGAGTAAAGTGTTTTCAGGTTTTGTTTTGTTTAAATATAAAGCTTTGTATATTTAGCATGGCTCCTTTGTGCACCTGAAATAGTCATCCTGGAGGACCAACAGTCCCAGTAGACCTGTGAATCACACAGTCAATAGTGTTCTATGGTAGTAAGAATATGCTTGGATGATGACTGGTACTTGAAGGTGCCCTCTATGGGTACTTGTAAAGGGTTTCCCTTCTTTCCCCCTTGTTTGAATTCATTATATAATATTGGGAAGCAGAGAAGTTGTAATATATTTATATTACAATAACCTAGTTCAAATTATCTGGACAGCTTTCTCAGTTGAATAGTTTTGAGTTTGCCTTTTTTTGCTGTGTCTTGATGGATTGGCGAAGCAGTGAAAAGTGGATGCCAAGCCCTGAGGAAGAAGTGGGGCATCCCTTTTCTTAACTAAGTCTCTTAGTCTCTATATATGCCACCCCAAACCTTAACTCATTACTTTTAGGCTGTGATTTCAATTAAGCCTCATCTGGCTTTTCCTTCTCACAATCTTGTCTCCTTTCCATCTCTTCTTAATGTAATTAGTGTCCAAAGCTGCTCTGCTGCTGTAGTTAATGCTTTGAATTAATCTCCTTTCCCTCTCTCTTTCCCTCTATCTCCTTATGTTGATTTGGCTTGTGGTCCATTTTCTCAGTTCTCTAGAGGCTTCTCAGTTTGTTCCTTATGCTGAAATATGTTGTGATGTTTCCTGTGAGTGGCTTCATAAGAACAGAGAGTATGAAAGGGATATGTGGGCATAGATAAAATGTGGGGGTCTAGCAGAGGGAGAGAAAAAGATACAAGCTAATCAGTGTAAGACAACCTGGGTTGCATAAGCAGAAAAATTATCTTGCATCTAAAGTAAAAGGTTTTTATTAATTTTATATCAGCAACCTAATTTCTTTAGCTATTTATAAAAGCATTTTTAAAGAAAAAACACTCTAAGGCAAAGCTCATGCCTAGCAACATCATCCAAGAATAATTTCATAATGATTTTTAGCTGTGCATTTGTGGCAGACAAATTGACACAATAAAATGTTACTGCTCCAAAGGAGCTATTATTGTCTATTGGGTAATTAAAAGCTAAATAGAATGTTAAGAATCAATTCATGCAATTTCTGGGTTGGTTTGTTTGTTTGCTTGTTTTAACTTTTACAGCTTGGAGCCACTTAGGATTGCTTTTTTTTTTTTGTCATTTCAAATGAGGTTATCATGAAACATAATTCTACACTAATATTTTGACAAACAAGCTGTTAGGGAATGCTTGCATAATGTTCATGTTTCTTCATGTTCTTTTTACATTCATCAGTAACATTGTTGCAATATGATTTCTACAGTTCTAGGAATAGTGAGATCTAAGATATGATCCACATGATTTCTTGTTTCCAACAACACCCCTAGAAAAAGCAAACCAACATAATTTGGGTTGTAATGTTGCTAGAACCAGAGCACTGATATGATGAAGTTTTAAAATGGCATTAACAGGTTGTAAACTAGCTAGAGAACATGGTGGTTCTGACTCACAAGCTACATACTTAATCTTTAAGCCTTCAGTCATCAAGAGTCCTATTGGAGAATCTTTTTAATATTTAATGAAATTGAACAAAGGTGAGGTAAGGTAAAATTCTTTATTATAGTCATAGACCAACACAAGAAACTGAACAAAGAATGGACAAAGTCCAGTCCTATGTATTGGGTGCCTCTACCAAATATTCCAATATTCTTTATCTAGATTTTTTAAAGAGCTAAGTGAAACATATTTACATGTCTTAATTCTGTTTCAAACATGGCTTTCTAAAAATTAGTTTTACAAAGATTTGGGTCGCTGAAGTTAGGGAGAGAAGGCAAGACCTAAAAATTAGAGAGCAGGAGAGTAGTTTGCAAGGAGGTGCAAGTAACAGATCCAATAAAATGGAAGAAGAATTGTGAAGAATGCTGAATCTCTGCTAAGCCCATCTCTGGTTTATTTAACTTGTTTACCATTTTTAATGTTGCCTTTTATTTTTGAAAAAGAAATGCAAAATGACTAACAAAGGCCATTGGTTTAATTACAGTATGTGAAACATATCTTCGAAACAATAATAGCTCAAACTATAGATTCTGCCCTTGTGTGGCTGGCATAAATTAGAAACACCAAACATCACTGCCCTGAACATAATGTGTTTTCTCTCTTCGCAGCCTCGTTCTCTTTCTTGTGTTCAACAGGTAGCTGTTGCAAAATGAGGCAGTAGATAGTTACAGTGTTCAGAAGGTTGATGTGTTTGTATCACTGCAGCCTTCACTGCTACTGTAAAACTGCAAAAGAGTACTTTTGCTCTCTAACAGATGGATGGCAGTTACCAGATATGCATGTAGATTCTTCAGATGTAGCCTGCTAATGCTGTCTTAATCTTTTATATAAATAGCTTAGCTGTAGGTGTTCAGGAACAGTGTTCCAAACAACTCTTAATTGAGCATTTAACATAAAAGATGAGAAGAATGAAAAGTGCCATCACTGAGGATTTTTCAGAGAAATTGATTCTTTTTGAAGTACTGTACTATAAAACCAAAAGCTTTTAAACATTATATTTCGTGCCTTATTCTTGATTTATCTGTCTCTCCACCCGTTGCCTATCAGATACCTCCTGCTCTTATTTCTTCCTCTCCCCCACACTGTGGTTGCTTTGCCACAACACCCTGTAATGTACTCTTTCCAAACTAGGTACTAAATACCTCTAAAAATTAGAATCTGTGGGGTTGTCTAGATGCGTGGATATAATGCTGATTCCTGTGCATTATTGCAAATTTGTAGCAGCATTAATTTGTCTCCATGGTCTTTTGGCAAAATTGATAGTATGCGAAGCTATCTGCATTTGAAGTACACATGCCTGCGAATCAAGAAGGTGGCCGAATAAATAGTGTGTTATTTTTCTCCACACATTGTTGCCGCTGCACAGTATTTTTTTTTAATTTTAAACCAAAGGTGTGCACGTGTAACCTTCTGCTTAAAAAAGCGATTTGGTCGCCTCAGAGCAGCAAATGTGGCATCATGAAAATTCAAAATGGCGCTTCCAACTTCTTTCGTGCCAGAAAGCCTGCCCCCAGCACATGTCCAACCAATCAGCTGTCCACTTCTGCTCCTCTCTGAAAATGTGCAGCATTCCAAGTCACTTGTACAAATGAGTGGTAATGTCCATTCCCATATATCATTTAAAAATGTTGCAAAAAGCCACAAAGGCTTTCCCCACATAGTTTTTGTAGTTGTTGGGCCCCCTCCTTCCAAATACTGAAAATCTCATATGGAACTTGTTGGGAGAAAAGGTATACTCCTCAAATTCTATGAGGAGTATTTTCACCATCTAGACAACCCTTCTATGAAGGCACGAGAAGGAGGTAGTTTTTGACAGAAAATGAAAGAAAAGAAACCTTTAATGAAAGATTTTCTTTCTCTATTCTCTATTTATTCTTATTCATCTCTTTATTAAGGATTTAACATGCAGGTAGAGATTTTAAAAAATCTACTGCATGTTTTGCCCGTGCCACACTCTGAACCTATTGTCGGTTCAACTTATTATATATATTTTATCAGAAAGAGAAGCAAAATGGAAGGATGGTCAGATCCTGAGCAAATTCCCAGAGCTGTGTCACTATTGCAAAAAGCAGGAAGGTTCTGCATTACCTCCATCTTTCTGATTGAAGTAGGGTTGCTAGGTGTTGCTAGATGTTGAAGCAAGGTTGCTAGGATGCCCCTTATTTGCGGGCTGGAAAGCTTGTCCCATATAGGGTTACTAGTTGTCCCTTATTGTAAGGGACGTCCCTTACACAAGGGTTGAAAATCTTATCTTGTATGAGCATTAAATGAAATGCTAAAAGTCCTGTATTTGGGGGTAAGGGGAACATTCACCAAATGTGGTAGTGGGGAAACTGTTGTGATCACAGCTACTGATACCCATTCTTACACTCTAGGCTGAGAAGCATCCTTGGCCTAACAGAAGCAAAATTCCTCCCCTTGTGATGGTTGCTGGCCTGCTGTGATAATATTTTCAGGGACCTGAAAATTCCTACAGGATATGTAATCTCACAGGTGCCTTCTCAAACATCCCGACAGTCTTGTGCTGGCAGGCAATAAGGTTGCAAGGTTTCCAAATTAGTTTTTCTCTATATTGACTAGCCACTGATTTCTTAATTGGTGGGTAAGATTCATAAAGGACAGGGGAAATTTACACAGCCCTACTTGATAACCTACTTGGCAACAGTATGGGCAGTACATGGGCTTGCTGTTTAAGACAATAGTCCTGTGATACCTGCAAAACTAATCAGTTTTATTGTCACCACTTCCTAATTGTTAACCCTGCACCTCATAAATCTGAACTGTCATTTATTGCTATTTTGAAAACCTGGAAGCCCTAGATTGAAGCCTTCCCCCTATAATATAGCCCAAAAGAAATATTCTTTGCCAATAGGCAGCTGTACCTGTGATATTCTGTTTTGACTACTGGTGAATTTTCTCAGGTCTCCTTTAGAAATGAACACAGAACAGAGGGCTTTCATTCCTTTCTTTTCCTGTCACTTTTAGTCACATAAATATGTGTGTATATGCAACATTCCAGAGAGACAAAATGGTCATGAGAGTCTTCAATATTGTTATAATTTTTAAAAGTTTCACTATGAATGGTGTGGTGAATAATTCAATTTAAGGTGGCAATGCAATCAAAAGTGTCTGGCTGCATGAGCCTTCTGGTATTAAAACTGTTTTCAGTATAGAAATTGCAAACAGCGATACAAAAACAACATATACTATAGCAACTTGTTTGTTATTCACATTGTTATTGGCAGTGGCGTTGGCATTTGAATTTCTACAGTCATTAAGTGAAGCTATTGCTATTAACATTCAGCCTCCCAAGGTAAACATGTTTATTCCTGAAACTGGTCATCTAATAATGGCAACATCCCGTTTTTCTTTACTTTCCTGTTTCATGTCTTGTTAAGTTGGCTTTTCCCACAGAGTGCTAATGAAGCCCTGAGAATTGTGGTTGTAAATCTTGATTCTGGTAGGTTTTAAAATGCGTATTTTAAAAATTGTTGATTATGCTCAACAAGTCAGGGGAATATAAGAATGTTTCCAAGATGTCGTAAGACTGAAGAATCTAGTCATAGTCCATCCCCTTATTCACTCTATAGCTCACTATTAGGTCAGACATCTCTTCTCCCCTGTCAGGTGCAGCAAGGATCAAGGTGAATCCAAAGGTTTGTCTGAATGTAAACACCTTGCAGATGCCTTAGTCTGTTCTGAGGCATCAGACAAAGAAGATGTGGTGTAGGTTGTAATCATGGAAATGAATGAACCTTATTCATTCATTCATTTGATATTCCATGTTTCTGCCAATACACGACACAAGACAGCTCACAACATAAATGAAAAGAAACCACATCTAAAGCCTTATCAAAGTTGTGAAAGAGAGAGAGAGAGAGAAGCAATTATAATAAACTCTTCAATGAAAAATAGCACTCATTTAAAAGCACTTAAAGGATGAGGATAAAATTATATTAAAAGACCCTTCTGTGACAAACCAGTTAATAGCCAAAAGTCTGCCTAAATAAAAAGGTATTTGTCAGCAGAAAAATTAAAGAGAGGGGTTTGGCCTAGCCTTCCATGGAAGGAAGGAAGTTTCACAGCCTGGGAGCAGCTATTAAGAGGACCCTTGTGTGTGTCTCCACCAGACATACCTGTGATAGTGGTGTAACTGAAAGAAAAAACTCCCCTGATTCTCATAAAAATAGTGCAGGCTCATAGAATCATAGAATTGTAGAGTTGGAAGAGACCACGAGGGCCATCCAGTCCAACCCCCTGCCACGCAGGAAATCTTGATCAATGCATCCCCGACAGATGGCAATCCAGCCTCTGTTTAAAGACCTCCAAGGAAGGAGACCCCACCACGCTCCGAGGGAGTGTGTTCCACTGCCAAACAGCTCTTACTGTCAAAAAGTTCCTCCTAATGCTGAGGTGGAATCTCTGTTCCTGGAGCTTGCATCCATTGCTCCGTGTTCCAGTCTCTGGAGCAGCAGAAAACAAGCCTGCTCCATCCTCAGCGTGACATCCCTTCAAATACTTAACCGCCTCTTAACCGTCTTTTTTCTTAAACTGTGGGTCATGACCCCATATAGGGTTCCATACTGAATGTGGGGGTCACGAAAAATTTGGCATGTAAATCTGTCTGTTAAATAACGAGACTGATACAATAACCCATTTTAGTTACCATATATTCCGGCGTATAAGACGAGGTTTGAGCCATGAAAAATTGGCTCCAAAATCAGGGCTCGTCTTATACGCCAGCTACACTTTCCTTCACCCCGCCGTCTGAACTCCTGCCTCTTCGCTCCGTTCCCAAATGGAGAAGAGGCAGGAGATTGGGGGGGTGAGGCAAAGTCCTTACAGTTACTTCGCCCCCCTTCTGCCTTCTCCCCCTTTGGGGAGCAACCGAGGACAGAGGAGGGGGGTGAATGTTGCTAGAAAGCCCTCCCCCTCCAGCCACCCTTCCACCCTCCCCGAAGCCATGATCCGGCTCCTGATGTGGCTGCGGGGAAGGGGTGGATGGCTGGGAAGCCCCCCCTTCCAGCCACCCTTCCACCCTCCCCGAAGCCCCTCCCTCCAGCGTCTTCCCTCCAGCCACCCTCCCTCCCCAAAGCGGCGATCCGGCTCGAGATCGCGGCTTGGGGAGAGGGGGTGGCAGAGACCCCCCAGCCAACCGTCCACCCTCCCTCTAGCCACCCCCCTCCCCAAAGCTGTGATCCCACTTGAGAGGGGATCTCAAGTGGGACCGTGGCTTCGGGGAGGGGTGTGTGGCTCCGAAGCCCCCTCCACCAAGCCACCCGTCCACCCCCCCTCCATACACCCCCCTCCCCAAAGCCGCAATCCCACTTGAGATCATGGCTTTGGGGAGGGGGGTGGCTGTGAAGCCCCCTCCCCCCAGCCACCCGTCCACCCTCCCTCCCTCCACCCCCCTCCTCAAAGCCGCGATTCCATTTGAGATCGCGGCTTTGGGGAGGGGGGGTGGCTGCGAAGCCCCCTCCCCCCAGCCGCCCGTCCACCCTCCCTCCATCCACCCCCTCCCCAAAGCTTAGATCCCACTTGAGATCACGGCTTTGGGGAGGGGGGGCTGCGAAGGGAGGCTCAGCGTGAAACCCCTTCAAATACTTAAACAGGGCTATCATATTGCCTCTTAACCGTCTTTTTTCCAGGCTAAACATACCCAGCTCCCTAAGTCTCTCCTCATAAGGCATCGTTTCCAGACCTTTCACCATTTTAGTCGCCCTCCTCTGGACACGCTCCAATTTGTCAATATCCTTTTTGAATTGTGGTGCCCAAAACTGGACACAGTATTCTAGGTGAGGTCTGACCAAGGCAGAATAGAGCGGCACTATTACTTCCCTTGATCTAGATACTATACTTCTATTGATATAGCCCAAAATCGCATT
Organism: Gambelia wislizenii; assembly: GCA_030847615.1. Lineage (NCBI taxonomy): Eukaryota > Metazoa > Chordata > Lepidosauria > Squamata > Crotaphytidae > Gambelia > Gambelia wislizenii. The sequence continues at coordinate 7,792,598 of JAUMIR010000012.1, forward strand.
GGCCTTTTTAGCTGCCGCATCACACGGTTGACTCATGTTCAATTTGTGGTCTACTAGGACTCCTAGATCCCTTTTGCACGTAGTCTCGTTCAGCCAGGTCTCTCCCATCCTATATCTATGCATTTCATTTTTCCGCCCTAAGTGCAGTACTTTACATTTCTCCGTATTGAATTTCATTTTGTTAGCTTTGGCCCGGCTCTCCAGTCTATCCAGGTGATTCTGAATTTTGATCCTGTCCTCCAGGGTATGAGCTACTCCTCCTAATTTGGTGTCCTCTGCAAATTTGATAAGTATGCCCCTAATTACTTCATCCAAGTCATTGATGAAGATGTTGAATAGTACTGGGCCCAGGACAGAACCCTGTGGCACCCCACTGGTCACATCTTTCCAAGACAAAGAGGAGCCATTGCTGAGCACCCTTTGGGTTCGGCCGGTCAACCAATTACAAATCCATTGAACTGTTAACTTGTCTAGCCCACATTTTACAAGTTTGTTTGCAAGAATGTCATGGGGAACCTTGTCAACGGCCTTACTGAAATCAAGGTATGCGATATCCACAGCATTCCCTTCATCTACGAAGCTGGTAACTTTATCAAAAAAAGAGATCAGATTAGTCTGGCATGACTTGTTTCTCTGAAACCCATGTTGACTTTTTGTGATTATGGCATTGCCTTCTAAATGTTCACAGACTCTCTGTTTAATGATCTGCTCTAGAATCTTCAAGTGTTGCATACTATGTTGTTTCAAAATGTGAACTGCCTAAGGGTCTTTGTTAAGTCCACCTCTGCCTGGATGCAGGCAGAACATGAATCTGAAAAATAAATCAGTAGGCCAAAAAAAAAAAAAGTTTTCATCTCAATAAGGTGGGAAGGGGGAATGAAATAATGGGTATTGTACATTCATAAAGGATAAGATGGTGACAGGTTCATTGGTGTCAATGTTATTTTTTTTAACATCATAAAATAAATAACTCACAGAATTTGTCTCCTGCATGGTTTGATACCTGATCTGAATCTCTGTGACTGATTTATGAAGAGCCTGATCAAAGCATAATTTGGAAAATCATGGTTTTGTGTGTATTTGCCATGTTTTACATACAGTCTCATTACCAAGGAAATCAGTCTTCCTACATTTCAGATACAGATCTAGTGTTGTTTTCAGTCAGATAAGCCCTTGAACCTGAGTAAAGTAGATTAAACAGAGGATTGAAAATGCCAGTGTCAGTGACCATCCCCAGTTCACTGTCAAAGAATAGCTCATCTGCCTTTCTTTGGTAGCATTTACTAGTGTTGGCCCACTCCTTTTACAAAGAAGTGTGAAAACTCCAGACATATGCTGATGTCTTACTCTGTGTCCAGTTCCTTTGCTGCAGCCAACACAGAGACCCCTATGGTTAAATCACTCTGCCATGGGATCCAAAGCAGGAGTTTATATATTACCTCTATGCAGCAGGCTCCATCCAGCTGCAAGCAGTTATTTCAAGCTTGCTTCTGTTCCTGAAGTACAAGTACACTAAATCATGCTTCCATCAGCCTGTCAGACAATTGTTTGGAAGACTGAAGAGCATGTGACTATGATGGGGAGAATAGCACACACAGAGAGTCATCCCCATGTACTGTACTCTCCATTGGAGTTGCTCTTCTGCCAGTTTGCCAAATAACTGTTAAGTGGGATTAGGAATGGAAATAATATTTGTTATTATTCCCAGGTCAAAAACAAGGTTTCCTGACAGCCAGGAAACCACATTGAGAAGAAGAATAGATCAACAAGAATATGTTCAGTTTTCTTCACACATTTAAACATCCTGAAGTTTTCTAGGGGATTTAGTCTGTGTAAAAATTCTTTGCTCAACCCCCCCGCCTGTTTTTTTGCACAGAAAACAGGCTCTTTGTGCAAAAAAAGGAAAAAAGGAAAGAAAAATGGGGGGGGGCTTGTTTGGATTTGGCCCACAAAAGTTCTTCTACTCAGAATAATTCCTCAACAAACTTCAGGACATTTACATTTGTGGAGATTACTATAGAGGAATTATCTCTCTCCCCCCCCCCACCATGTGGAGAGAACAACCATAATTGCTTATCCCCTGTATTCAATGATGAAATAGATTGCTAGATGTGGTGATGAAAGCATCATTTACTAGGGGAGGGGAAGGGCAGCTTAGGCACCAATGGGAGCTGTATTTCAGACCCCTCCAAAGGCTACCCGCCGCCCGTAGTCTTAATATTAATCTGTGATCTCTTCTCTCCACTCCCAATGATTATAAGGATAAAGCACAAACTCATTGTGATGCATAATAATTGTAGTCTCATGATCCTGGAAAAACAATGAAGTGGAACTGCTTCTCCCAGCTGTACCAAGAAAGCTTAGTATGCCTACCTGATGAATCAAGGATGCAACTTTATTTAAAGAAAGAAATGCATTTCTGTCCCCCTCCCTGACCGGTCAGAATTCAAACAGAATGGGAGTCTTGAGCCATGAGCAAGCTTGTAGTTTGTCAAGGTTCCCAAATCACTACTGTAAAACATATGTGCTGGGAAAATTCTATCAAACAAACAAATTTGATAGAAGTTTTGATTATAGCTTAGGTTGTTCTTTTGGAGGAATTTCTAGGACCAGGACACACAATTAAAAAGAGATGCAAATATTTTTCTGGGTTAGCACATGTGAAGCTATGTGAGTTTCCCCTTCAGCATGTCAGATGAGTAAACATGGACTTTATATCTCTACTTTAAGTCTGTGATTCTGGATGCATGTTAACATTGTTCTGTATATGGAACTTGTTTAACTCTGGATTTATTTCTCAGCTTGGTAAACTATTCTAAGAAGATATAAAGATATTTGAGAAGCAGAAAAGCACAATGCTTTTCTTGCTTTAAAGCTGTCCCTTTTTCTCTCTGAGTTTGATGAATTGGTACATAGTTGGGGTGGGATCACAGATTTTCCCTCTAATTCCACTTTGTAACAGGTTATGAGAGACAGATGGAATCAAACATGTTTTTTTAGGTCAATGAGACAGATATTCTCCCTCTCTGTTTTTTTTTTTTTTTAAACTGGTGAACAGTGATCATATTGTAAATAATGTGGCCAGTAGTTCTGTATCCAGGGTGAGAGCCTATTTAGCTTTCATGGATTAGTTAATGTTTCATTAAATGCTGAATTATCTTTTTGCTGCTGCTGCTGCTGCAGAACAATTTGCTGATACTGCTGTTATACCTTTGTAGCTGATTATATTGTGAGTATCTGTTTTTATGAACTGGATACTTAGTCCATCTGCTCATGGCTCTAAGAAACAACCAGCTTTCAGAGTTCAGTCTAAAAGTTTTTTTACTGCTCTGAGATAATCATAATGCTGCATTTCAACATGTTCTAATATTTTATATCCGCAGCTTTGTTGCCAGGTTTACATTTTCTGTTCTATTGGAGAAGCCTCAAGGAGTTTGATAGTTGTTAGTGAAGTGTTTCATCTGTGTAATACCATTGCTTTAGGGTCAAAATTTAGGTGAGAACTTCTTGCATGGATTTATGAAGTGATATTTCCACATTTAGTTCTTGGTTGGTATTTATAGCAACTTGCATTCAGACTTTTCCCCTCAAGTTTCCAGGAAAGAGTTTGTGTCTATTGCCTTTTCTGTCATCATTATATTTAATTTATACACTCTTCTGTTTGTGATTCCACATGGTACCTACTGTTTTTTAAACTGGTACAAATCCAAGTAGTTGTTATAGGAGACACTGAGGACCCTGCAGGGCATTACATCTCCAAGACATATTTTAAGATTTTTAAGACCCACCATATCTCAAAACTAAACATATGTAACTATCAATTAAGCAGTGGCTTATGTATGACCATTTTGTTGCCCAAACCTGTATTTGGAGCAAACCTGAAGGCAAGCTAAACAAGTATATATTTTTTGCAAATGTTAGCAAAGAATAACATCAAAATTATGCTTGGATAAAAAGAGTCAGGGCCCGTTTACATGAGGGGGAAAAATCCAAAGTACCTGGTAGTATTGGTATCTCGCAGCAGCAGCGACACGTCTAAATGGTTTTTCTGGCATCAGAAGACCCCATAAGCCTCACATTCCTGATGGCAGTCATGAATGATTTACTTGCATTAGTTATTCACTGCTTCCTTTTTTTTAAAGTCATCCCAAGGTATGCTAATGCAATAGGACGATTTTCCAATCTTATACAACAGCAAAACAGAAAATATTCATCCTGTTTTATCACTAGGACTTTTTCAGACGGGGATTTGTAATGGAAGCAGCCTCGTCCATGTTGCGAGGCTGCTGTGCTGCAGGGGGTCCATTTCGGATGACGCTGTGCCCGCGCCGATACTGTTGCGGAAGTGCTGGGAGGCTGCAGCGCCATATTTGGCGATTTCCTAATCACGATCAACTTTTGTGATTAGAAAATTGCCAAATATGGAGCTGCAGCCTCCCAGCACTTCCGCAACAGTATCGGTAGGGGAGAGCATCATCTGAAACGGACCCCCTGCCACGCAGCAGCCTTGCAACGGGGATGAGGCTGCTTCCATTACAAAACCCCATCCGTAAAAGTCCCTAACTGAACAATTGCTAAGGTGGAAATCCAACATGGTGGCAGCTTGTGCTTGCTCTGCTAGCAAGCCGCTCTTGCCTGGCCAATCAGCTTTGAATTTTTTGTCATTAGATAATCCAAATGAACAGAAATGTGCACCCCCTTGCGGTTTTCCAAAATATACGGGAAAAGCTGTGAAGGTTTTTACCCTGTTGCTTTTGCCATTTTGCCCCCCGTCCTTCTGAATAGTGTGGATTGGCACTGGATCCTGTGTAGACTGGTAGGATTCCCAGCAAATTCCATGAGGGGTATTTTCACCGTTTAGATGGGCCCTCAATGTTCTGGTTGCTGGTCCCTCAAATACTTGCTTCATCCTTAATACTGCTTTTGGGCATTCAGGTATCCAGTGACTTTTGCACTGTGATTATTGCATGCTCAATAGTACTGTGAAAAGAGCAATACTGACAGCTTTGCCCATCAATTAAAAGGTACGCCTAATTAACAGGTGGAGCACACATAGACCACGGGAGGAGGAGGAGGATGTCATGTGATAACGGAAACCCATTTGTGATACTATTGTGTCGTAATTCTGCTATTTCAGACACGTCTGAATGTAGCTTCTGAATGTCATGCAATGTAATTTCACAGGAGGCAGCCATAAGCAGTTAAAGTGGAATAATGGTGCTGTAACTGTGTAGTGCGATCACCTTATTAGGCTGCCACTAGGTTCTCAATAATACAGTTGTCCCTTCATATTCTCTGGGGTTTAGTTCCAGGACCCCCCCGTGGATACCAAAATCTGTGAATACTCAAGTCCCATTGTATGCAATGGCATAGCAAAATGGTGTCCTTTATATAAGATAGCGAAATCAAAGTTTGCTTTTTGGATTACTATTTTTTTAAGAATGTTTTCAAGCCATGAATACTTAAATCCATGGATACCAAATCCATGATACAGAGGGACAACTGTACATATGCACATTCTAATATATCTAGCTTTCTGCATTATATCTTAAACCCTATATGCTATACTCTATAGGCTGCACTTTGTACTTCATATATTTATTCCCAGGCCTCAAAGCTGGCAGCCAAATAAGCCTGACATAGTATACACACAGGGGCAATTATTTGTTGTAGCAGTGCATGGTGCACACATAGCATTTCCAGTTTTTTTCTTTAAAAGGGGAATGTAAAGGGTATCTACTGTCTTCTAACTGTCACATGAATGAGTGTGGTTAATGTGGATCTCTCTGCTGCAGCAGTTCCTTTGCATTCCCTGTACTTGTTTGTTATCTGAACAGAAGAGGCTTCCTCAGCATTTTTGGGACTAGACAGCCAGTGCTTAACTTTTCCTGTCGACATGCACTTTGATCAGAACATGAAAGTAAGGAGTTACAAGCAACATGTACTGGCATGAAGGAGTGAATGAGGGCACAAGAAAGTTACATTTCAAAAGTAACATAATGGCAGCAACCCTGTAAGGCTCAGCATTGCATAGTAGCTCCACATGCCACCCACCACTAGCTTGAGCCATATTCCACACACCCCAGACCTACCATATAGTGAAGCCCTCCTACACAGCTGTTCCATGCCTTGTGGGGAGTGGGCAGGATTGGAGAAGTGTCTGGCTATGTTCCCATAGCCAGATATGAAATAATTATATCAGTGCTGAGATCCACTTAGGGTCCTCCAGAGGTCTCTGTTGCTGTAACTGTTTCATGCTTGGCTATAGAGATGGACCCAGATGCTCTTCCAATCCCAGTGACTCCCTATGAGGCATGGAATAGCCATGGTGAGAGGGTTCAGAGACTATATGGTAAGTCCAGGAGGAGCTTTGGGTGCTGTGCAGAGAGGAGGGGAATACCAAACTCCACAGCACCCAAGAAAGAACATATGCAGACATATGGCTCATGAGAAGTGCAACTGTGCATATGCTTCTAATAGGATGCCAGTCATTGAGAAGGAACAAAAGAACTTCATTGGTGTAATGGGTAATGTTTTGTAGTTACTTTTAAAGGATGCTTTTAAATGGCATTTTGACAAGACTGTTTAAAGTTGCATGCCATTTTGTGATTAACTGTTAAGGGTTTTCTTTTTTTAAAAAAAAGGAAGAAAAACAATGCAAAAGTAGTAAGCGACACACTGAATTACGTTTTCTACACTGCAATGAGTAGTGACAATCAATACTTTTCAAAAACTACAATATGTAGCAGAATGGATTCTTTTTTTTCCCCCCCTTTCCTTTAAGGCTCCTTTGCAAGCTCTTCCTCCATGCTTCCTCTCAGGGTGTTCACTTAGGAATGCTCAGAGTTTGTAGAGCTAACAGTTTTTAAAAGGAAAAGTCTCCAGTTGAAATAGCAGAATAAATACAGTTTCAGTGCCTCAGGCTGACAAATATCCTTCAGAATGAACTCTGCTTTCAATCAGTAAAATCTGGTTAGCTTTCTACTTCTCATAACAGGCCCCTGTAACATTTCAAACTGCCTGTCATAATTTTAATCTGAATCTGAAAGTCATTTTTATAGGTATGAAAGTGGTTCATGTTCCTTCCAGTATGTTAGGTTTTGCTGAAGAATATAAGTACATTTTTTAAATTAAAGGTTTTTGTTCATTTTCTGTGTTTCCCTAGCACCTTTAAAAAAAAATCATCAGCTCTCAATATATTCTTGTTGTCTTTCCCTTAAATTGTAACATAAGATTTTTTTAAAAAAAATCTGTATCAAATCAAGATTAAATTATATTGCCTAATATACATCTTAGTGCTGTAGCCAAAGTTGGTTTCAACAGGTTACTTGGGGTCATAGCAAACTTTGTCCTATATTTGCTGAGCACTGAGGTTTTTGTACACTAGGAGAGAGAGAATATAACAGCTAGGATATGCAGGAAAGCCCAGCACACTGCTTTTCTATTTTCTCTGGTTAATCCTTGCAGCCACTCAGGACTAGTTTATATAACCAAAATGTGATTTTCGTTCTCAGCAAATGGCAATCTCAGAAATGTGTGTGCACATGATAAGAGATGAAATATCCAAATACTTGTCAGATTGTCTCATCATCCTTCCAATCATCTTACAGAGTGTGGAATGGAGTCCCTTTTTCCTTCCAATTCATCGTATCATATGTTTTTGTCAGCCGTACAAATTTACCTTAACTATTCATTTTCACTCAAAATTGTTCAGAGTAGAAGATTAAATATAGTTAATATAGACATGATTTCTGGGTTTTGAACATACTGAGGGACAATACCTTACATGTTTACTGTCTACTAAACAAGATGATACATCTACAAAATCATTTTATTAGTATTAGTATTACATTTATTAATATACCATCTTTTCCCTAGTTTGGGATTCAAGTTAGCTTTACAACAATTAAGCAGTTACAATTCACAGCATACAAGCCTTAAAGCTCAATTAATGCATCATAAAATTAAAACAAGTTAAAAACATAAACCATTAAAAATAAAAAACAACAAATAAAATTCTAGCACATTATACAAGGCCTATTTCACCTATAAAATAAGTTCTCAGGTTCTTCAAAACTCAGAAATATTTCTTAACCATATTAATTTAAATTGCACAAAATGCCTGGCAAACTCAAATGATTGCTGACTTGTTAAGTTGTATCAATGTCCACACATGAGAGATACCTTTGTATCATATTCAAGACATTTTCTGCATGTTTTTATCTTTGAGCAACAGAAAACTATCCATTGTTGAAAACTAGTACATCGGGAAGAGGAAACAGTTAAAACACTTCTTTCTGATGCACTTGCATTCTGCAGGCAGAGAGGGTTTTCTTAATGAGGGGTGGGACTGCACTTTCACCTGAAGTCTGAAGTGGAACAGTGCAAGAAAGTATTTCCCACGAGATTTTGCTGAATGTGTAGCTTGGCTCTAAATGCAGTAATTATGACCATTTTGTACTGCATTTTTGTTGTTGTGAAATGGAAAGCACCTGTCTTTCATTAGAAAGACAGGCAGAAGTATAGCTTTATTTTCAAAGCCACCAAGATTTGAGAGATCTCTTGTTACATTGACCACTGATTGGCCTAAAATGGAATCAGTTGTAGAAAAACCATGTAATTCATATATACCCCCAAAATGAACAGAAAATGTATTAATGCCCAAAATTTAGAGGTATCCCAGTGAGCTTGTTTGGCTTTAAATGCCACACAATGGCTGGCATCTTGTTAGTGACATATACATGAGTAAGTCACACTATGAACATGGAACGAATTCTTAGCTATAGCGCAATGCATTTATTTGGCTGGCTGTGGCAGAAGCAGAGTTGTGCATATAGCAATGTTGCTCATTACAACTGTGCATTGCAGTTCTGCATTGCACATTGTGATTGCGCTTGTGCTTGCGCATTGCAATTGTGCATTACACATTGCTGTTCATTGTAGCTGCACATTATGTATTGCAAAACCACAACCACTTACTGAGATATGTGTTGCCCAATCTTGCTGTTCTGCATGAGAGCTGCATAGTGCTGGCATAGCATTTCTCTGCAAGCTTATATTTACACTACACTGAGGGGGATACTAGATTGCAGCCAATGATGATTTGCTGGCTTATTTTAAAGAGCGGTACATGAAAGTATCCAATTTGTTTGCCCTTCTCTAACAAACCATCTGGATTAGAGCCAGAAAATACATCTTGTCAAAAGCTCCTTCTAGCCACATATTCCTATTTTGCTGCTACGCAGGTGGTCTCTGTCTTTCCCCTTCCATGTTCCTCCCCGTGACCTCTATTTTTAATAGAAATCAGAGAGTCAATACCAGATCCAAGAAAGACTCTACTCCTGAACCATGTCTTATCTTCAAATACTAGATAACCAAGCTTTCTTCAATGTGAGCAGTACTACTGGCCAAGGAAAGGACAGCTAACAAATTACTCTTAACAATTCAGGTGCTGCCCGCACTACAAAAATCACTTACAACAACAACAAAAAAGGCCCCAAGTAATAACTTACACCTGGCTTTCCTTTTAAAGGGCTGACTACATGTTTGGAGTACGACTATAGGAGCAGTACACAAATAGATAAATAGAAAAACCCATTCCAGTCTCTACAAGAGAAATGCTTTTTATTATTATCATTATTGTGAGCTTCGAAAATTAAATGCTTATCCATCTGTGGAATTATTTTTGAATGAATAAGTGAGCATATTTTGTTTAGCTAACCTATTATCAGCTGTTGGGGAAACTGTCTTTGTGTTCACAGTCCCCTGCTCCCCTTTAGCAGCGGGGAAAGAACCATTCTCTGCATCTTTTTATTCCTGCTGAGTTCTGGGGCCGTCTTATAATAAAAAATATCCATACGATTGATACTCACAAAGGCTGTAAAAAGGAGACCTTACTTTTGTTTGGAAGAACCTCTACACTTGAGCAGTGTTTTTGTTTGTGTCTTTCTTTCCCTTGTTTTTTTAATGGTGAATAAAGACTTCTGTGCTCTAGTTGTGACACAGTCCTGTGCTTAGTTTTATACTATTCCACATTTGCAACTGAATGCATTCTATTTGTTTCTAATTCTCTTTGGCCTGAACAATTCCATTTTTGTTAAATATGTGTTCTTGTGAAAGTAGAGAGAAAATTGCATTTTGGTCAGGTGGGTGGAGAATGCACCAATAGACCTCAGGCCTCAACAACCTCTTTCTCGATGTATTATTGTGACAAACCATTCCATGTGCTTGTTGCTTTTTGTTGTTGGGAAAAGGTGCAGTAGCTCTTTTCTCTTCACTTCAGTTCCCGTTATGAGAAAAGACTCAGAAAACATCAGAGCCTTGGGAGCCAAGGTAGCAATCTGGATCTTGAAACATGTTTCCCATATAACTATATACACAGAAGCCAACAATAGTTGACCTTGAGCTTAAAATGCAGTGCTGCCTGTTGCATGCTTCTTGGAGTGAGCAATGATTTCAGAAGCCAACAGAAAACCACTTACATTCTGTCTGGTATTCCAGCCATTGTTCTCTAGTAGCTCCATTTTATAATTCTAAAAATAACATCAGGGAAGAGGCTATAAGATTACATGCACCATTTGAGCATTTCTTCAAGTATAAAAAGTACAAAATGCAAATAATAACCTCCTTGAAGGCTGTATGTGGTTTTTCTAGAGATAGTTTGGGTTTAAAAATAACTAAGTCACCAATGGCCCCTTTGGGATCATTTGTACAGTGGCCCTTTGGTATCCGCTGGGGTTTGGTGCCCGTTCCCCCAGTGGATACCAAAATCCACGGATGCTCTTACATTGGTGTAGTAAAATGATGCCCCTTATATAAAATGGCAAAGGTTTGTTTTTTGGACCTTTTTTTTAAAGAATATTTTCAAGCCATGTATGCTTGAATCCATAGATACAAAATCCATGGATACGGAGGGCCAATTGTGCTCCTTGTGATTTTGTTTTGTTAATGTATACATTCATTATAGGGACCTATTTTCCTTTCAATCTAGTTCAGTATTAAACACTTTATGCATCACAACTGGCCATAACAATATCTTACTTATAAAAGCATTCACGGTAACCAAAGATGGGCTCTTTCTTAACCAATCATGGAATTAAAAAATTGGAAAGGGTATAATGGGCTATAGAGTCTAAGCTCCTTCTCATTGTAGGATCTCCAGCTAAAGCATACCCAGCCAGTAACTGTCCAGCCTCTTTTTGAAGATATCCAAAGAAGGAGACCCAACCACCTCCCTAGGCAATTGGTTCCATTATTGAACTGATCTTACTGTCAAGTAGTTAACTTGGCACAATAAATTAGGAGCTCTGTCACCTTAACCAATTCAAAACTTTTATGTTGCTCCTAATCTGTCTTGTTGTGCTGGCCACATGTCTGTTTGGGTGCCTCAACCTGATTTATGGTGTTTTTAACTGTTTGAGATTAATTTTGGCAACAGTCCAAGTTATTTATACCCCACCCCTCTGCTAAAAACAATCAGAGCAGCTTCCAACAATTAAAACATTGTAATAATGACTAAAGGCACCCCTCCCACCCACCCCCATTAAAAGACATTAAACAATATAAAATTAAAACCATTTATCACAAACTAAACATAAGTCAGCTGTGTGATGCAGCAGCTAAAAAAGCCAATGCAATTTTAGGCTGCATCAATAGGAGTATAGTGTCTAGATCAAGGAAAGTAATAGTGCCACTCTATTCTGCTTGGGTCAGACCTCACCTGGAATACTATGTCCAGTTCTGGGCACCACAATTCAAGAATGATATGGACAAGCTGGAACGTGTCCAGAGAGGTCTAGAAGCCATGCCCTATGAGGAGCAGCTTAGGGAGTTGCATGTGTTTGGCCTGGGGAAGAGAAGGTTAAGAGGGGACAGGATAGCCATGTTTCAATATTTGAAGGGATGCCATACTGAGGATGGGGTAAGCTTGTTTTCTGCTGTTCCAGAGGTAAGGACATGTAGCAACGGACTCAAACTGCAGGAAAAGAGATTCCACCTAAACATTAGGAAGAGCTTCTTGACAGTAAGAGCTCTTCGGCAATGGAATGCTCTGCCTTGGAGTGTGGTGGAGTCTCCTTCTTTGGAGGTTTTTAAGCAGAGGCTGGATGGCCATCTGTTGGGAATGCTTTTATTGTTTATTCCTGCATGGCAGGGGGTTGGACTGGATGGCCCTTGTGGTCTCTTCCAATGCTATGATTCTATGATTTGCTCTTATGTTACTCAGGTCAAAATTGTGAGGCTGCATTGCATCCAGAAAAGAGAGAGGTGCTCCCGGTCAGTCATAAAGCAGTCCAAGGGATCGGAATTCAGCCTGTCCTGGATGGGGTTACACTCCCCCTAAAATCTCTAGTTCACAGCTTCGGAATTCTTCTGGACCCAGGTTTTGGTGGTGGCATTGGTGCTGTGCACAGCTAAAACTAATGTGCCAACTGTGCCTGCTTTTTGAGATGTCAGATCTGGCTATGGTAACACATGACTTAATTGGATCTTGTTTGGATTACTATAACACACTGTCCACGGGGCTGCATTTGGAAATTGTTCATAAAATTCACTGGGTCCAAAATGTTGCAACCAGGCTTTTGACCAGGACTGGTTGCAGGGAACATAGAGGGAACAACCCCAGTAGTTTCACCGGCTACCAGTCAGTTTCTAGGCAGAATTCAAAATGCTAATTATGACCTTTCAAGCCTTGCACACCTTGGCTCTAGGCTGTCTAAAAGACCATATTTTCCTATACAAGCCAGCCCAAGTTTTAAGATCTTACGAAGAGTGCTTTCTCTCAGGCCCACTATGTTTAGTGAGGACCATACCCTCTAATATTTCACACTTATAAACAAATATGTGTGACCAAGAAACATCGGAGTGTGTTCAAGATGGCAAATGCTATTAATGAGGACAAACAGACAAGCTAGGAGAGGCTACAGCAGTTTGCTTTTGCCTGAGTCTATGGGGGACAGCAAAAATCCAGCCCTCTCCTCTTCCCCCTTTTAAATGAATTGAGGGCAAACTGCTTTTCCACTCTGAACTACGTTTGCAGCAATTGAAGTAAGCAAAGAAAAATGGGTAAAGTGGAAGGAGAAGAGAGAAACTGGAGCATTTTAAAGACTGCTGAAAAAGTGGGATAACAGAGAAACAAATGGGACTGTTCCTGCCAAAACAGAACAGTTGGAGGACATGGTGGATATGGGAGAGCCTTCTCCGTGGCTGCTCCCAGGCTGTGGAACTCCTTCTATAGGAGGTCTGGCTGGCCCCCTCTCTGCTGTCATTCAACTGGCAAAACCCTTTTTATACTGTGATTGTTAAATCAGGTGGCAGAAGTGTGTTTTGAAGCTGATGTTCTGTGCTTTTATTAACTTTTTAAAATGGGTTTAAACTGTTTTGAGCATGGGCTTTTTAATAGAATGGTTGGTATAATTGCTGTTTAACTTTTGTAAAATAAGATTTTAGCTGAAATTTGTTTTAAATTATTGTAAGCTGCTTTGGGTCCTGTGCTGGGGAAAAGGTGGTACATTAATTAATTAATTAATTAATTAGATCTGAAGGGCTTAGCTTCTGCCCCTCCTCTCACCCCTGGACCTATGTCTCAACACAGTAGTGGTGGAAATCTCTGATCCATGGGACTTTCTATTTGACCCACCAAATCCTGATCTCTCAAATCTATCACAGTGAGCCACCATCTCAAGGCTCCTGAGCATCTTGAGGAAACAGTTTCCTAGGGCTCTTCTTGTCCCATTACTTTCTTTATGGGAAAACAGAGGAAGAGAGCTGAGTTGATTCTATTAAGGGCTGGGAAGTAGGGTTTCCAGATCAGTACCATCCTAGGTCATAAGATTTGAGGGCCAAAACCAAGACCAGAGATTGGTCCCTGTAATTTCACAAGGGGTGAGCATGATGCATTACACACCAACCACAGTTGTGCAGAGTCTGTTACTAAATTTCTAAAAAAATATTTGAAAAAAAACTATACTTGTATATATAAAATAGTTTTTCCAATCAACCAAAAGCTTACCAACGTCTTTATGTGAAATATGTTAATAAAAAATCATTAGACCATTGTTCATAGCTAACACATACTGTGTTCTAATAATTTTTAAAAATTGTGCTTACAATGTAATGAGCATCAGAGTCATTTAGATACTATAATGGGAAGTGAAATAAATACAAAACTTATATCAACACACAGATTAATCAGATGCCTGTGAATTTGCCAGTTTTCTATAACACGTATATGCTTTCTTTAGACAACTAAAGATCCAGTTTTAAACTCACCCACCCGACACTTGGCTCTATTGAACATGGTGAAAAGTTGACCAGCAGAGGGTTCTGCACTGAGATTTGATCAGCTTTCATGGCCTGGATGTTCTACATTCATATATGTAGAAATAAATGTTAAAGACAGTATAGAAATACTGTAGACTTTGAGAGCAATCCTTTAGATTTGTACAATTCTCTGTGGATTTCATTGCTTCTGCTAATATCCTTTGATTACTGCCAGCTGACATTTACCAGTCTTGGGCTGTTCTTCTAGATTTGCATGTGAAACATATAATGATTCTTTCATTTTTTTTTATTATTATTTGGCTGAAAGGAGACTACATTAATGTAAGTTAATTCAGGAAGTGAAGATCTTCACATAGGAGAAAGGATTGTAATTTCTTTACTCAGGTGCTGCTCCTCTTCTATTATGTTTGCAAGTTATTTTATTTAAGGACTAAGAGGTCTCCAGAATATCTTTCCCAGGGCTCTTGCACCCTTTATGGCAGTGTGCAATGTGGTACTACCTATACCGGTAGTAGCATGAACATATGAAGCTCTCTTCTGTTGAGTCCAATCTGCCATTGCTCTAATCAACCCTATCTGATCTGATTTGTAAAAGCGCTCCAAAGCCTAAGGTAGGATAATGAATATGTAGCCCTCCTGATATTATTGAGCTGCAATTCCATCAACCCTAGCTAGTATAGCCCATGGTGAGGTATCTTGGGAGTTGTCCACCCCAACTGACTTGGGGGGCTTTCCACTTGGAGAGTCATATGTTCCCCACCTCTGGCTAAGATATTTCCCAGCACTGATACACAATATAATTTTAATTGGAAGTGAAATGGACTGAAATTGACATTCCACATAAACAAAGGTTTTGGCTTTAGCCTTGAGAAACAGCTGTTCTCCAGGCTAATTATTAGTCCTACCCTGTTATTCTCTGTCAGGCTTCTGGTAATCCTCCTGGGTAGGTCCCATTTATTTGATTGGGTCTTGTGCTACCCTGAACATACCCAGTCACAACATATTTTGCAAGCTAAGCAGGGAAGACTAAGGACTTTATCAGATGAGCGGGGGGGAAAGCACCATAATACGTGATAATGACATTATGGGTCACCATTATCAGACAATGTTGTTCTTCTCCCAGGGCCAGTCTGTCAATTAGCCAGTAATAGGGTACCACTTTCAATTGATGGGTTAAGCCCTCAATTGATCAGCAGTGTCAGCACTGCTGTTGTGTGAAACCTCTGGCCCTTTAAACCTCATTGCTGCAGAGTAAATGGCCAGACAGGGCACAACATTTCTAGGTGAGACCACGACACTTTCTCTTCATTGCTGGGGAAGCCATTGATGGGAGAGAAGGTAAGTGCAGTGGGGGACGTTATTTGCCAGCATAGAAACAGGTTTTTTTCTGTGACATCAAAAGAACATTTAAATGGGATCATCTCATAAAGTCCTAAGAGCTTAGAAAGCTGCTTTTATAAAGTTAATGGTTACCATCAGCACACCAAGTCAAAGATATTATTGAAGCTGATGCAGTTTTATCCTAAACTATCTCCTCATCATTAAAATGTCTCTTTCCACGTTCATTTTCCAACATGAGTTTTCCTTTCTCACACTTTGTTTTCCATAGGCAAATAAAAATGTGTTCTTAGTTATTTCCCATTCACTGCAAAATGGAGGCATACTAGAAATAGGACCGAAAATAAAATAAACAGCCCAATTGTTTGTCTTGGTGTTGGTGTGAAGAAGTCCAACTGATAAAATGATGAATGCTTTTATTTAATATTGTAATGAAAGACTTTATTAGTAAAATGATCCCATCTTCATAATACTAGAACCTGAAATCATCCGGTGTGGGGTTGAGGGGGAGTCAGTGGGAAAGGGCTAGCCAAGTAAGGGGAATGTCCTTCCGATCAATAAATGGCTGTGCCATGTTCGGCTCCTGCTCCTACCTAGAGGTTTCGGACTGTGCTAGTCACCCATCCTCAGTTATCTGGAATGTGTTTTAGTTTTCAAAATCAGGTCAATTTACTACAAGATCTCCTTCACCTATGATTTGAATATGGGTGAGGTAGTTAACCGAGCATGTATAATAGAGGCCTGCGTAGGTGAGCAGCAGAATGTCAGTGTCTTACAGCTGTGCTTGCCCAGTTACTTTTCTCAGCAAGAGGGAAGGGTTGAGGTGCAAGGAGGAGGAAAAGTCTCACCTGTCTATAGGAAGTCTACCTCTCCCTCCATTTCCAAATATTAGTATACAATGTTTGCATCTTGTTTTGGTTCAGAAGGATACACTGGAGATTTTGATGTTATACTCCCTATGCTGTTGCCCAGTGGTCTCCCTACCTGAGCTGAGAAATACAGTCTTGGAGGTGGGGTTGAGGTCTCACAGGCTAGATTTTGCCCATCTCCCCAGGGCAAGCCTGGGAGACCTCAACCCCACCTCCAAGACTACCTTTCTCAGCTCAGGTAGGAAGACCACTGGGCAACAGCATAGGGTGGCTACCCAGCTGGATTTTAACTGAGATTCAGGACTGGCTTTACACAATTCTTTTGGTCAGTTTGTAGACTAGTTACAGCTGGGAAAAAGTCAGAATGTATGTTACATCCATAGTTCTCCTTGATTTCTCAATGGCTTTCAATACCATTGATCAAGACATGTCTTTGGAGGGACTAACTGAACTGGGAATGAGCAGAAATACTCCACACATTTTGGCACCTCATGTGCTGTGATGAAAGGCAAAGGAGTGTTCCAGTTTGGAACTGACACCTGCATTTCCTCCCAATTTCTTTGCAGTAGCAAAATAAAGTAAATAAAATAAACTGTATGGATGCATTTTAGTGCCAGTGTCCTTTCCCCTCCCCCACTGAAATTTAAGTGATAAATTCACCATTGAAAACTTTCACAACTACTTATAACATAGTAGTTTTGTAAAGTCTCTTCAGATTCAAAAATGATTTGCTACATGACACAGGGAGTCAACTATTTCAGAAACTAGGTGTATGGTTCTTTGGATTCAAGCCAATGTGTCTGAAACACTCTGGTGCTATATAAATTTGTATCTTTATCACAGGAATACTGCATTCCAATAATGAAATTTTTCAAGTGTATTGTTGGCCATGTCGGATTTTAAACTGTCCATAAGATATGCAACAGATTCAGAAGAGACCATTCTGTCTCTTGCACCAAAAACTAAGCTCTTGGTCTTTGCCTCCCAGCTTCCATGTACAGCAAAGCTGCTTTTAAATAAAATTTCTGCATGATCTCACAAAACCTGCCCACTCCTTCCTCCTGAGAGAATACTGTCTTTGTGCACATTGACAAGGATGTTTCTCTTGCTTTAGTATGTCATAAAAATATACAGCTCTCCTCAGCCTCAGTTCCACCATTCAGCTTTTTAAAATTCTTTCTGAAATACAGACCATCTTATTGCAAATTCCATCATTAAAAGAACAAAATGTTATTTCGCTTTGCTGGCTGGGTAAATGATTTAAACTAACTCACTCCCCCTGGTGGTTGTCAGGGGCAGGATATAATGCCATAGCTCAATGGAGCAACTTTGAAGGGCTAATTTAGGGCTGGAAAAGCTGTGGCCCTCCAGATGCAATTGGATTCCAGTTCCCATCAGTCTCAGCCAACCTGGCCAATGGGGAGAGATGATGGGAGTTGTAGCCCAACCGCATCTGGAGCCAATTTTTATAGTTGTCCATTTATAGTTCTTACTTCCTTTAATAAGATTACACATTCCTGACAGCCAGATTTTTAACAGATTAAAACTATTGAAAAAATGCATATGAAAAGCTACCTGAGTGTTCTTTGGATAAAGTGTCTCATGGCTATATATTTTTTTCAAGTTAAAAGCTCTGATGTGTTGGATGCTACATTTCTTTGCC
The DNA here is from genome assembly GCA_030847615.1 of Gambelia wislizenii. NCBI lineage: Eukaryota > Metazoa > Chordata > Lepidosauria > Squamata > Crotaphytidae > Gambelia > Gambelia wislizenii. The sequence continues at coordinate 7,810,748 of JAUMIR010000012.1, forward strand.
AGAAGGAGCCCCTCACTGTGCATTGGGGGGAAGGTCAGGTCAGTGACAGAGTCTGAACTCCCAAATTGCTCTTTGAGTACAAAGAGTTGTCAGAAGGCAAGTTCAGAGTAGAGAACAAAAAGCACGGATGCTTTTGAACTGAGCTGCTGAGCTGTAACCGGGAAGCTGTATAATAATATGTTGGCTTAATTTCCACAACACTACAATCTGGGGGTTTTTCACCCCAAAATGCCCCTGAAGTTAGGATTTGATTCCTGTATGGACATATTTTTTAAAAAACAATAGTTATAGTAGAGACCGTTGCTTTGCCAAAAGAAGAGAATTGATGCAAATCTGCACTTTGATTCATTTAAATAGCGGGTAGTTTAAATGTCTGCTCTGCTTAGCATTAACATGGCTAAAAGGGGGGGGGGAAATGTGGGCATCAACAAACAACAAGGAGACAAAGCATTCCTCCAGACAAGCCAACAGTTCTGGGAAGTGCCCAACTATTCTCTTTCTGAGTATTATGCCTCATCATGGTTCCCACTCCCTTATCCAGTCATACCCTAAATATACCAGGATTTCATGGATTCTTTTTTTCTTTCTTAAGGTGTGATTACCTGTGCTGTGGACAGAGTTTCCTTCCCTCTCCATCGTCCCCTCCACGAACCTAACACTTTTCCCCTGCCACCACCACCACTCTGCCCCCCCCGTCCCCAGCGTTTCCTCCAATATTCATGTTTCTGGTCTGGCATTTTTTTATTTTATTATAAAAATGCATTTCATACATAAGATAAAGGTAAGGATACAATCATATCTTTTAGGTATAGTGCAAAAATTCCACTGAGATAAAGTTTGCAGTATTTATTTATTTATTTACTTACTTACAATATTTTTCATAGCTGCGCAAAAGTGCTATAAATATAAACAGGGTTGGGGAAATCAGGTTTGTTTGTTTTTTAAAGGAAACACCCTCATCCCAACCATATTTTGTTTAAACCATATTTTATTTAAACCAGGGTTTTGTTTTGTTTTTGCACTATAACCAATATAGGATTAAATCGGAAAATTAAGTAGAAAATGCAGTTCAGATGTTATGTCCACTAGCATAAATAATAATTGTTCTAAAAATGGGTACTCTTTTAAAGCAAGTTGTTTTGGTTAAACTTACGTTAATTGAAGGATTTCATGGAACCATAGAGCTGGAAGAAACCACAAGGGCCATCTAGTACAAACCCTACCATGCAAGGAACACACAATCAAAGCACCCCCAACAGCTGACCATCCAGCCTCTGTTTACAAAAAACCCAAGGAAGGAGATTCCACCACACTCTGGGGCAGTATATTCTACTGTTGAACAGTTCTTTAAAGTCAGGAAATTCTTCCTAATGTTTAGGTGGAATCTCTTTTCCTCTAGTGTGAATCCATTGTTCCCTTTCTTAGTCTCTGGAGCAGCAGAAAACAAGCTTGCTCCATCCTCAGTATGACATCCCTTCAAATATTTAAACATGGCTATCATGTCATCCCTTAACCTTCGCTTCTCCAGACTAAACATGCCCAGCTCCCTAAGCCTCTCCTCACAGGGCATGGCTTCCAGACCTCCCACCATTTTGGTCACCCTCCTCTGGACATGTTCCAGCTTGTCCATATCCTTCTGGAATTCTTGTGCCCAGAACTGGAAACAGTATTCCAGTTGAGGTCTGAACAAAGCAGAGTAGAGGGATACTATTACATCCTTTGATCTAGATGCTATACTCCTATTGATGCAGCCTAGAATCGCATTGTTTTTTCTGGCTGCCACATCACACTGCTGACGTGTTCAGCTTGTGATCCACTAAGATTCCTAGATCCATTTCACATGTACTGTTGTCAGGCTAGGTGTCACCCATCCTGTATCTCTGTGTTTCTTTTTTTCTGCCTAAATTTAGTACCTTAAATTTCTCCCTGTTGAAATTTATTTTGTTAGCTTTGGACCAGCTTTCTAATCTGTTAAGATCATTTTGAATTCTCATCTTGTCCTCAGGTGTATTTGCTACCCCTCCTAATTAGATGTCATCTGCAAATTTTATAAGCATGCCCTCTATTTCTTCAACCAAGATGTTGAATAGCACTGGACCCAGGACAGAACCCTGTGGTATCCCACTAGTCACTTCTCTCCAGGATGAAGAGGAGCCATTGGTGAGCACACTTTAGGTTCGGTTGGTCAACCAATTACAAATCCACCTATCAGTCGCATTGTCACACCCACATTTTACTAGCTTAATTGCAAGAATATCATTGTTTCTGAATGGCATTTCTTGCACTAGAAAATAAAATGATTAAAAAGAAGCAACTGACACTGGATACTGGTCTAACTATGAACAACTGCCAATAAACTGTTAAAGTTAAAATCATAGAATCATAGAATCATAGAATTGCAGAGTTGGAAGAGATGTTTAAATCCAAGTAGTCATTGTTGTTCCAGTAAGAGGACTAGAAAATAGTAATAATAGCCAGACTTTAAAAAAATAATAATCAATAAAAAAACAGATTTTTTTTAAAAAAGACATTTGGTTTCAACTAATGTTTCAACCATGTTTTAAACCAGGCAACTGTAGATATAAAGCACTATGACATTTTAGCAGTATCACTGCAGGGGGGGGGGATCATACTGTGAATGCTGCGCAACGCTAGAGGAAGTAACCTGGTAACTGGAAATGTAATGAGGGATGGAAGGTCAGAGGAAAACTTGTGTGGCAAAAATCACACCCTCATTCAACACATCATCGGTGGACCAGTCCAGAAGTACAGCAGGAACTGAGACAATGGATGCAGATGTGGGAATTTACCTTTGCCTGTATCAGAAGCTCCCAGGACAGAATGGTGGGGAAAACACCCTTTTCTGGGTTTAAAAAGTATGGTTAGTTCCAGAAATTCACCAGGACAAGAGATGCAATGTATGGCTATTTTTTTAAAAAAATCCCAATAAGTACAGGTACAAAGCCTATCTAATACTGAGGTTTTTGTCTGGATGAGCCCCCCTCCCCCCAAAACCTTTCTAGAGCTGCCAGATTTTTCTCTTCCCGGGCTCTTGTGTCTTTTTATAATCATGTGATGCAGACAATCAACTACTCAGCAACACAACTTCAGTGATAGTGAAACACCTCATATGCTGCATTTTCATACCTCACTTAGCTAGCAAAGGTAGAGAAACCCTGCCAGGGTAGTGTGAAGGAAAGAATAAACAGTCTCATTTCATTAGAGTATTAGACTAGTTGAAAATGGCCAGATAGTTTTAAAACCACTCCAAAAGCCACAGAAACCACTGGGGGAATCCTCTCATACCTGGAGATTCTCAAGCCGTGTCATAGGAAGTTTCCCAGATGTGGCTGAAGGAACACACCTACCAGCACACAACCTTGTCAGTGAGCTCTGCCAGACTTTGACTCATTTCTTGTGCCTCAAACAGCAGTTTAGCAGGTCAGGGAAGCTGTAGCAGGAACAAAGAAGTGAAAGGGACAGAAAAAGCTTCACTGACTTAGCTTTTGCACATCAGGTGTTCTCTTCCACATGAGAATTGGAGTTGATGGTGGTTCGAGGCCTAGCAGGGGGTTCCAGCAGGAGTCCAACTTCAAAGAAGGACCTGGGCAGCTCTGACTGGAGCTCAGATTGGAGTCTGACACACAAAGCAGGCTCACAGGCTGCTTTAGCAACAATGGCTTAAATGAGGCAGTAGCTCAGTAAAGCTGGCAGGCTCCACATACAGTGGGAGATGCTTCTGATGCTTAAAGGGCCTAGCCAGGAAAGCTATCAGTTTTCCTTTGTTTTGTTCCCATATGAAAGAATAAATGATTTTAGCCATTTTCTCCCTGCACCATGATAGCAGAAGAGTTTCAATACCATTTTAAAGCACTGTTTGTATTTCAGAACTTTGTTATGTGAAATTCACTTGCATAAAATTACAGATGGTTCTTCTGTGCAGAAAAAAAATTTTTGGACAGAAAGCATGTACGTTGTGCAAAACACACTGTTTTCTGTGTAAAAATGCTACCTGGGGATGTTACACAGAAAATTCACACAGGAAAATATATACATGGTTTTTCTGTGCAGGAATTTGTGCACACTCTCAAACTTGAATTGGAGTTACCGTATATGATTTGCATAAAAGCTACAAAGCTTGTATAAACACAAAGATTCCTGTGTAGAAACACCACATGTAGTTTTACTGTTATGTTTTCTGTGCAGGAAAAAAACAACATTTGCCCTGCATCATCATCATAAATATGGATCATAGTTGCAATTGATGATGCCCCCCGCAACCTACCTTTGCAGCCTGGCAGCACTCCAACCAAAGCATTTCCAAGGTTGTGGAGACTGGGGCACTAGGAAATTATGTCTGTGGCATGCTCCCATGGGCAGCTGGAGAGACCCCTCGGGGTCCTACCTCAGCTGCTCATCTCAAAGCACCCCATGACCAGGAGTGCACTGTAGATGCCATTTCCAGTGCCTTGGAAGTACTTTAGTTGGGGCACTGCCGGGCTGCAAAGGTATCTTTTTTCTGGTAACATTTGGTGATTCACGACCAAAAACATGAGACCCTAGCAATTATGAACTTGTTAGTGATCATTAAGATCCACTTATGATCTTGTCATAAGAGGATGCCAGAAACCATTTTTGAGCAGGATTCAGTATATTTTGGCCAAAATACACATTTTTTCCCAAAACATGTTACCTGTGCAGGAAAACCAAGTGTTGTTTTGTTCAAATGAATTCATAGAATCATAGAATTGCAGAGTTGGAAGAGACCACAAGGGCCATCAGTCCAACCCCCTACCACGCAGGAGATCATGATCAAAGCATCCCTGACAGATGGCCATCCAGCCTCTGTTTAAAGACCTCCAAGGAAGGAGACCCTACCACACTCTGAGGGAGTGTGTTCCACTGCTGAACAGTTCTTACTGTCAGAAACTTCCTAATGTTGAGGTGGAATCTCTGTTTCAGAGGTGAAACCTCTGTAAGGAGAGGTGGAACTTCTCCTTAAACAAGTTCCATAGTGTGAACATTTTCACATCTGGTCTCTTTTTTCTCAGCAAATTGCCTTACACGCCATTTTCATTGAGGTTACAAGTGGTAACAGGTATGCTTCACATCCCCACTGGGTGCTTAAGCAGCCATAATTTCTGACACAATGAGGGAGGGGTAATGCCACATTTATTTCCAGGTTAGAGTCCTGGGATAATGGCAGTGCAGATAATTGCAGTGCAACCTCCTCAGAGCAGAGTTGTAGTGGCAACATAGGTTCCTCAGGGTCTAGGGCTTCTAGGAGAATGGGGTCATCTGGAGCTGATGCTGATATAATTTGAAATGTTAGGCTTGAAAATTAATTTGATAATGTCGAATGCTAAAAATGAAGAGATTGATTCTGTGCCATTAATGTTAATGATGAAAATAGTTTAGTTCATTAAGTTGCATTCATTGAGTTGTCAGTTTTCAAAACAAACCATGGGATTCTCGGAGATTGGTGTTGGCTGACACCATTGACTGATAGCAGCACATTTTTGTTATTGGCTCCATCAAAGTGCTCTTTTATCATTTTAAATTTGGCTCCTGTAATCTGTCACATTTCCCAGATGGATTATAAATTCCATAATATAACTATTGGCTTGATATAGTGGGTGTTCAATACATCTGGAAATTGTCAGATAGGTATGGGATATCCACTTGTTACTGATCTGAGCATCTCTTCTTTCGGTTCCCATTCAAACACCTTGATTGCTAAAGGTTAATAAGCAGTTTTGTGTGTGGGGGGGGTCAGTTAGAAGGCAGTAATCCAATGAAAATGCAACAATAAGTGGCTGAGTGAAGAATTATTAGTCAGAAATACTTTAGTGCCTCTGAATGTATGGCAAACATTATTCTTCACAACTAAATCCATGCAAGTTCTCTGCTTCCCTACTCATAGTCAAGAAGCATGTTCGGCACACAGATGTTCTGCACACAGATGTTCTACATGCAGAAGCCAGGGTCCCAAATTAAGTCCATGGCATCTCTAGATCTCTAAGAAGCACTATTTTCTACATTCATCTTCGCTTAACACTTGTTTATTTAAACCTCCAAATATTGTACAGCATCACTAGTGGGGGAAAAAAAGATGTTTGGACTCATTCATCTGTTTGACATGATGCATGAGAAATAATTGCAGCAAAGGTTCAGGACTCAAAGTAGCCTAGGGCCTGGCAAACATATGATTTTTAAAAGCCTGGTTTTGTGGGCCCTATCTGGACCAACCCTAACATATCATCTTTCTTCTTCTGTCACCTAAGAAAAATAAGCTTATTAAAAATGGAAGCTGCAATCCTATAACTTCTTACCAGGGAGTTATTTAATTTAATGGGACTCACCTCTCTATATTTTTAAAAAAGAAAGACATACATGGGGCAGGGCAGGGAGTTAGCTAGCAGTATCTTTTCACTCCAAAATTACTCCCTAGAGCTTCCAGGTTCTTAATTATTGCAAGCCCCTCAAAGCATGTTGACTTAATGAAACAAAGTGGAATGCATAGAAGTTGTGAGGGAGAGAGAGAAACTAACAGAGAAAGGGACATGGGAAGGAGGGGAGAGAAAATGTTTCAGTTGCTCACTGTGTGAGCAATAAATACACTAAAGGAGTACAAAGGGGCTCATTGCAGCTCACCCCAAATAATAGTACACAAAACTACAAATAAAAACAATAAGAAGTATAGGTAGAGATTGAAGTGATTACATATTCTCTTCCCCACTTACCCAGAAAGATGCCAGTTACTTCCATACAGCCCAATAAAGGAGGTAGGGGACATTAGCCCTCAACCCTAGAAGGTCTGACATTCTGAAACATCTATGGCTACCTGAAGACCACATTCCAAGCAAACAAATTACTCTCCCACCTTTTGATTTATCCATTCCAGGTAAGGGCTCAACGTTTTTCTTCCTTTCCACTCCCTTGCTTCTAAAATCCATGAGGTAGGAGGCAGGTTAGAAAAAAAACAAGCCAAGCAGCACAGATCCATGTCATGCCTTTCCTCCAGTCCTAATCTTTCTTCTCCTGATTCTCTCTGCCAGACATAATAATGCATGAGAGAGAGAGAGAGAGAGAGAGAGAGATCCCAAACTATAAAAATTCTAACTACTTAAAATACTGACTTTTTTTAAATGTATGAAAAACTCTGGGGTTTATCAGGCAATCTGTGGTGATCAACTGCATGGGGGTGGGAATAACAACAATAATATAATAAAGACTCATCAAGCCCTCTGACCATTATCCCTTCCTTTTGATCCACATGGGAACAAATGATACTGCAAGGCATAGCCTTCAGAAGATCACAAGGGATTATGAGGCTTTGGGTAGGAAGCTGAAGAACCTGGATGTACAGATAGTCATTTTGTCTGTCCTTCCAGTGGAAGGGCATGGCCCAAGAAGGGAAAGAAAGATAGTGGAGGTGAACAACCGACTAAGCAGATGGTGTAGCCAGGAACAATTTGGCTTCCTGGACCATGGGGTGCAGTTTCAGGGAGGTGGACTCATGACAATGGATGGGTTGCATCTCACGACCGCTGGCAGGAATGTTTTTGCTAAGAGTCTGAAAGATCTTATCAGGAGGGCTTTAAACTGAGTTGTATGGAGGAGGGAGACAGTACTCTTGAAGGCAGGAGTTCATCGAGTGCTAGAGATAATAGTCCAAATGTTATAAGGAGAACAGGGCAAATAACACAAAAACGCAACAATGGGAGGAATAAACCCTTTAAAAGGCAGATAGGGGAAATGCCCCATGGTCTCAGATGTCTCTATATGAATGCACAGAGCATGGGAAATAAACAGGATGAACGTGAACTTTTAGCACAGCAAAAGAAATATGATATAATAGGGATCACTGAAACCTGGTGGGGTGAGTCTCATGATCGGAATGTAGTAAAAGGGGGGGGGTATAACCTATTTCAGAAAAAATAGACCAGTCAGGAAGGGTGGTAGAGTAGCATTATACGTTAAGGATGTGTACACTTGTGAACAGATCCATGACTTAAATCCTGAGAGGCAGAATGAGAGCATCTGGGTAAAAATTAAGGGGGAGAGAAACAGCATGGATGTCACTGTGGGGTCTACTACTGGCCTCCAAGCCAAACCAAGGACTTGGATTATGCCTTCCTGGAACAGATGACTGCACATTCAGAAAGGAGAGATGTAGTAGTAATGGAGGATTTCAAGTATCCTGATATTTGTTGGAAGTCCAACTCTGCCAAGAATTTAAAGTCCAACAAATTCCTCATTTGCCTTGCAGACAATTTCATTGTCCAGAAGGTGGAAGAGGCAACAAGGGGATCAGCTATTTTACATATGATCCTAATCAATGGGGATGACCTGGTTAATGGTGTGGAAGTGGCGGGATCCCTGGGGGGGGGGGTGACCATGTTCTCCTGCAGTTTGTTATACAGAGGAAAGGGGAAGCCAAGCATAGTCAGACATGCATTCTACACTTTAAGAAAGCTGATTTCAGAAAACTTGTAATGCCGTGATCATTAAAAATCAGAGTTACAGACTTGATAGATGAAGGGAATACTGAAGGGAATCTATCAGACTTGATAGATGAAGGGAATGCTATCTTGATTTCAGTAAGATTTTTGACAAGGTCCCCCATAATATTCTTGCAAAAATGTTAGTAACCTGTGGGCTAGACAATGCAACTGTTGGTGAATTTGTAATTGGTTGACTGACCAAACCGAAAGTGTAGTCAGAAATGGCTCCTCTTCATCCTAGAGAGAAGTGACTAGAGGTGTGCCACAGGGTTCTTTCCTGGGCCCAGTGCTATTCAATATCTTTATTAATGACTTGGATGAGAGAATAGAGGACATGCTTATCAAGTTTGCAAATGACATCAGATTAGGAGGGGTAGCTAATACCCCAGAGGACAGGATCAGAATCCAAAATGTTCGATCCTCTTAACAGATTAGAAAGCTGGGCCAAAATTAACAAAATAAATTTCAACAGGAGGAAATGTAGGATACTGTACTTGGGCAGTAAAAATGAAATACACAGATATAAGATGGGTGACACCTAGCTTGATGGCAGTACAGTTGTCCCTCCACATTCACAAATTTGACATTCACGGGTTTGAGTATTCGTGGCTTGAAAATATTCTTTAAAAAATAATAATCCTAATAGCAAACCTTGATTTTGCCATCTTATATAAGGGACACCATTTTACTATGCCATTGCATATAATGGGACTTGAGTATTCACGGATTTAGATATTCAGGGGGGGTCCTGGAACCAAACCCCAGCGAATGTGAAGGGACAACTGTACATGCAAAAGAGATCTAGGAGTCTTAGTGGACCACAAGCTGAACATGAGTCATCAGTGTGATGCAGCAGCTAAAAAAGCCAATGTGATTCTAGGCTGCATTAATAGTATAGTGTCTAGATCAAAGGAAATAATAATGCCACTCTATTCTGCTTTGGTCAGACCTTACCTGGAATACTGTGTACAGTTCTGGGCACCACAATTCAAGAAGGATATGAACAAACTGGGCCATGTCCAGAGGAGGGCAGCCAAAATAGTGGGAGCTCTAGAGGCCATGCCCTATGAGGAGCGGCTTAGGGAGCTGGGGTCTGTTTAGCCTGGAGAAGAGAAGGTTAATTGGTGATAGCTGTGTTTACATGTTTGAAGGGATGTCATGCTGAGGATGGATCAAGCTTGTTTTCTGCTGCTCCAGAGACTAGGATACGGAGCAATGGACTCAAACTACAGGAAAAGAGATTCCACCTAAACATCAGGAAGAACTTCCACACAGTAAGAGCTGTTTGGAAGTGGAATACAGTACCTCGGAGTGTGGTGGAGTCTCCTTCTTTGGAGGTTTTTAAACAGAGGCTGGAAGGCCATTTGTTGGAAATGCTTTGATTGTGTGTTCCTGCATGGCAGGGAATTAGACTGGATGGCCCTTGTGGTCTTTTCCAACTATATGATTCTATGAAATTAATTTCATGAATATTTTCCAAGTTTTTTTAAATCATCAATGAACAATTAATGTTTCATGACTCATTTAAGGAGATGCAGACACAGGGACATGGTTAATAAAACTGTGACCAGCTGGTTGTGTAAATTAAGTTCCTCATCACCTGCTCCCCCTCTCTGCACTGCCTAATTATAAGGCTTTTTCAGAAATGTAAAACGTTACACATTAGTTCCATGTTTGATAATAACTGTTTCTTCAATTGATGTCCTAGGCCAATAACTAAGCATGTTGATGAGTTTAATATAATTGAACAATGCAACATATTATATGCCATTTAGTAGCCTAAGCACATTATTCCTCCATTAGATAAAAAGCCAGTGTTATTGTACTTTTGTGTCATGATTCAAAGGAAATATATTAGGTCTCGATCAGCATCATCTTAATCTCACATATTCAGAAACCATTATGAAATGACTAATTTTGCTAATAGGCTTCTTCTAGGACATAGTATGAATAAAAATGAAATAAGTATGAATGCTATTCACCATTGTTCCCTTTGCAATTAGTAATAAGTAGCAAATGAAGCCCAGCCTATATCTGCCTCATTTCGGACACAATCAAATTACTGTAGTTCTTATTTTTTTATCTATTTTCTGAAAAGGGGTTCTTTTCTAGACTGGACTGCTAAAGGTCACCACAATGTCCTCATTTGTTCTTTGGTTCCTTTTGAAGCAGTTGAACAACTGAGAAACAGTGTTCATGGCATTGCAGGTAGAGGTGAGCATTACTGCAAATTAACACATTTTAGTATTTCCTGCTTCATTCTTTCATTCTTGCTTAAAACCAAGAAAACCTTTCTAATGCTAGGCCACATGCATCAGAGATGAGTTGGCAAAGGCAATGGCTAATCAGGGAACATAGCATGAGCATGTCATTTGTCAACAGAATCAACCTAACCAGGTTTGAGCACATGATGACATTACTGAGGGCAAACTCTCAATATGCAGGGCGCACTGTCCTTCCTAGGATTGTCACCAGGATGAATCTAACCAATTGCTCTCATCTGGAATGATTTCACAAGGAAACACTTCCTGCTCCTCTTCTTTTTAATGTGATTTCTGAAAATGTTCCTGAAGATGGACATTATATATTTCCACTAGTAGTTTGTTCCAATTAACTTTGGAGAAAAGATGAAAACGGAATGAGGGACAATACTTGGTGTATCTGGGATTATATTGCAGTCACTGAGAGAGTGAGCATGCTGCATTGGTTTGATTGTTGGACTAGGACTTCTGGGAGACCAGGATTTGAACCCACACTCAGCTCTGACCTTGGGCAAGTCACATTCTCTGAAGAAGGCAATGGCAAACTCCCTCTGAACAAATCTTGCCAAGAAAATCCCATGATAGGTTTGCCACAAGTCAGAAATGACTTAAAGACAGATAACAACAACAATGTGTATTTTTTGGCTGGCATTTTGTGATCCTGTTCAAGGACTTGTTTCTTTTCCCTGAATGTGTAATTTACACATTACTTTTCATCCTCATTAGCTATATCTAGTGTAACATACACCATTCCCCCCCCCATGCTACACTCCCTCCCAGCAGTACACACACCGCTCCCCCGTGCCCATGCCACCCTCCCCATGTTCCCCTGCACCCCCCTCCCCGCATTTTCCTGTGGCCACACCACCCTCACACCACCCCTGCACCCATGGCACCCTCCCCGTGCCACCCTCCCCACATTCCCCTATGCCCTCCCCACACCCACACCACCTTCATGTTGCCCTCCCTACGCCTCCCTTCCCGCATACACCCGCACCCGTGCAGCCTCCTCATGCCCTGCACTGCCCTCCCTATGTTCCCCTGAAGCCCCCCCTGTGTTCCCACACCCTCCCCATACCTGTGCTGCCCCCTCCCTGTGCAGCCTTCCCCACATTCCCCCACGCTGCCCTCCTGTGCCCACGGTACCGTCCCAGCGCGGCCATCCCCGTGTTTCCCCATGTGTCGAGAAGCCAACTGAATAGCTGATAAGGAGCCTGGCTCAGCAACAACCCAGTTGAAAAGTACAGTACCTGGTGTTGTCAGTAGCAGTCCTACAGGGTCAGAAGTACACACAGAGAGAGAGAGTGCAGAACGAAGAGGCAGTCCAAGGTCACAAGGGTTCCAGCAGGTGGGTCAACGAAGGCAGTCCAAGGTCAAGATATCCAAAGTTTCAAAATAGCAAGGTTCCAGAAGAGTCACAGGCAGAGGCTTCCTCCAGGTAACACAGACTGCTTGAAACAAGGAACTCAGCATCCCACAGCTGCTTATGTTGGCCCAGCTCCCACTCCCAGCTGCGGGGTGATTGATGACCTTCTGTCTCTTAATCTCTGGGAACAACGAAGCCACGCCTTCTCTGCTCTCCTTTGGCTAAAGGTAGGTACCTGCTCTTCTACCTCTTGCTCTTGCTCCACTATGTCTCCCAAGCTTGGACCCTGTGCTGGGGGAGGGCTAGGCTGCTGAGCCCTGGGCTCTTCAGGGCTAGACTCAGACTCAGCCAGCTCTTCTGCCACTGGCTCAGCCTCCTCGCCTTCTGAGTCCTCAGAGTCCTGACTGACCATGACACCATGTCCTCCCCAAACCCACACCACCCTCGCACCACCACCCCACACCCGTGCTGCCCTCCCCGCATTCCCCCCAACCCGCGCTGCCTCCCGTGCCTGCACTACCACCACCCCATACCCCTGCTGCCCTCCCCATGCACTGCCCTCCCCGCGCCGGCCCCCGCGCCGGCCCCCGCGCCCCATGCCACCCTCCCCCTGCGTGCATACACACACACATGCTACTCACACCTCCTCTGCCATAAAGGTCCACATGTTCCCACCTCCAGTGTGCTGATTGGCTGCCCAACTAAGCTTTGATTGGTTGGTCAGTTTCCTAAGCAGCCAATCAGCACACTGGAAATGGCAACCTATCCAAGAGAATTATCTATAGAGAGAGATTTTCTCTTGGAAAATGGAAAGAGTTTTTTAAACTTGAAGGGTTTGTAGAGTGGGGCAAATTATGGAGACTGCACATACTGGTATCAAACTCAAGTTGTTTGAGCTTTGCTCTTCTTCCTGGCACTACTGTTATTTGTGGTCCTAGACAAATGTGGCAAGCACCATCATAGAACATGGCTTTTCCTCTATGAGGACAAAGTGAACAGAGATGAAAAACATCTCAACAGATTTGTAATTCATCAATGACTTGCTAGTTTTCTTAGGCTTACTTCCAAAGAATCACAACATTTCACATACCTAAAGGCCAGGGTTTGTGAGTGCATGGTGGAGGGGTTGGATTTGTATTTCTTGAGCCTCAATTCATCATCCCTGGAAATCCATATTTCTAATGGTGGATGGTCTGGAAAACAGGTATATGGGTAGTCTGGAGCAATTCAGAGGGGGGAGAGCTTTTTAAAATCTCAGCAGTTGCACCACAGTAAGTGTTCTGGTCTTTATACTGTGCTCTGTGTTTCATCTTGAAAACTGAAACTTCAATAGAATGCCAGCTCTGTGCTATTTATGATAGTTTGTGCTCATTTTCTGTTTGTCTTACCCATATATCACAGTTTAAAACATTTTTGCAGAGGTCTAACAGAACTAAATATGCCATGAATATTCTTTCCAACTCTTTGCTATTTCATGATAGATTTTTTTGTGCTAAGGATTGAAGGATTTGGAGTCTTCCAGTTGCCAGCTCTAAATTGCATTGACTCATAATGGCAGATTTTATAATGCTAAGATGCCTTAATGTATAATGTTTGATGAGCCAGTTTGGATTTTCATTGGTTTAGATGTGGTTTAATTCTCTTTCCCCCTGTAACTCTTTTATTGCAAGCCTTATTTTTAGCAGTCTTTTATTATATTCTTTTTTGTGTAGGGGAAACAATGCTGTGCCCCCCCCCCCAAATGAATAGCTTGAAGCAGAGCAATAACATATTGGTATTTTAATTCACTTATTAAATACATGCATCAATATATATTTTTAAGAAACAAACCTAAAGTGGCAGCATTTTTTCCTTACCACTCCCCGCCACCTCAGTATGTGTCGAGAGTTGCATAAGCTAAATTATTTACAGTTTGTAGACTCACAAAAGAGAAGCAGATTTGGGTTATTTACTTTACTGATAAGGAAAGAGGATTGAAGTTGCTGTGATATGCTGCTTTGTTAATTTCGTATTTGTTCCCTGGTGTATAAAAATCTTTTTAAAGAACTCACTCAAGCAGTAGCAGGCTCTTTTGAAACTGTATGGAAGTAGTGAGATTAAACAAAAACATGAAAAGATCTTAAAAATATAAGTCAGCAAATGTTTGATAAAAATAAAAGTGCTTGGTAGTGGGGAAAAATGTCTTTGAGCTCAATTTATTTGTTCTCTGGGAACGGGCCCTCCTGCATTTTGCTGGGGAGCAACCCTTGTGATCTCTTTGCTCCAAATGATATGGAGCTTCAAGTGCTGAAATAAAAGGCACATGCATAGCATCATGAAAGCAACAGAAAATGACTGGACTGGAGAGCTGTTCCCTAATGAGAGAATGACGATCTATTCTAAAGCTGGAAGGAAAGGGTTTAGGTTTTGATGGTTGACTGGATTTTTCTTGATACAAATAGGGGCACTTCTGTGTACAGAACATATAATGCCCCCATTTTAATACTAAAGCCCTTCCCAATTCTTAAATTACATTAAATTGTTACTACCAACAATTTAAAAGTCAATCATTTAGATCTGTGAATCTAATTAAGACATGACACAAAAGGGAAAGGGGGTGGCAGTGTGGCTGTGGATTAAGTCCAGCAGATGCTGCTTTATCTTCTCTCCTTCCAAGGCCAGGACAGTGGCAATTGGGATAAAAGGAGAGCCTTTCATCTGCTTCTGGACCAAGGCATGATGGAACTGTGCCTGCTTCTTCTTTCCCTCCAAGGCCAGGGCAGTTGCAGTTGGGATGGAAGGAGGGCCTTAATATACATTGGAGGCATTGTGTCCAGACCCATAGATGATAGTAACATAGAATGGGATCCCTACTCCCCTTTTGGAGTCATATAAGGGATCTTGGGAGTGGCACTAGAATGTTCTATCACAGTTGAGGATTGCATTATCACACTCTCCAGTTGTAGGATCATTGGAGCAATGGATGCAAGCTCCAGGAACAGAGATTCCACCTCAACATTAGGAAGAACTTTTTGACAGTAAGAGCTGTTCGGCAGTGGAACACACTCCCTTGGAGCGTGGTGGGGTCTCCTTCCTTGGAGGTCTTTAAACAGAGGCTGGATTGCCATCTGTCGGGGATGCTTTGATCAAGATTTCCTGTGTGGCAGGGGGTTGGACTGGATGGCCCTTGTGGTCTCTTCCAACTCTGCAATTCTATGATTCTATGATGTCCCTCCTATTGAGCTCCCAGGAGGTATGCTAGATGGGTGGTGTTTGTGCTACCTGATGATGGATTCTTACCTTATGCCATGCCAAACTCTGAGCTGTAGCCAATCAGTGTTGTGACGGTTTATACCCTAATTCGACCAATGTGTTCTTATCCCTACAATCTTCCCCATTCTGTGCTGCTGGCTCAAAAGAGTGACTGTTGGTGCATATGTAACTGCAAAGCTAGGCCTGGAAAATATTTATGATAGGCTTGCTTTCTTGTTTGTAGGCACTGACACCTCATCTACTGCTGTGGCTCCAGTCATTGTAATTCCTCCACGTAATACAAGTGTAGCAGCTGGGAGTAATGAAGCTATCCTGGAATGTGTGGCCAATGGCAGGTAATGTAAACACACAGGATTTCTGTTTAATTCAAAGTGATAAGACTGTTGTCAGTTCCCCTGTGAAAGGAACCAGTAATTAGTGCTATAATGAAAATCAGGTCTATCATGCAGCTGAATTTTTGTTTGTTTGTTTTGTTTTGTTATGCTACAGTTTACTTCTTGGCTTGGGAGATTAGGTTAGGAAAAAAATGTCAGTATTATGCAGGACTACATAAAAATCAGAAACTCAAGGCTGTCTTGGACATTGTTTGTGACAATTCTCTATGGTGCTAGAAGTAAAAAAGGATTCAGGGCATTTTTCGTTATGCCACTTTTGTTTACATTTATATGTTTTTGATGCTGGTGTAAGCATTGGGAAGCTGTTTGGGTACCACAACAATGTTAAATGAATGCTGGGGATCTACCGGTAGATGTTTTTCTTAGGACTCATTTGAGATTTTGACTATCAGTACAATGTCAGGGAGTATTGTGGGAGAAAGAGAACAATCTTAAATTTTCCTAGACCCAATTGAAAGCACATACATTTTTAATCATAGTTGGTGCTGTATCTTAAGTGGAGTAATAATGAAAATACCCCCCCATGTAGCTTTCCCCCACATTGTATTTATTTTTATTATTCTTTGCTTAGGCAAACCAGATCATTAGCATTTAAAAGTTCCATCACTATTACAGTTAGCTATGCTTTCAGAATGGTACTGTAGTTATCCTTTTTTCACTTTTCTGATGCATCCTTCCTCATAAGACCTCAGAGTTGTGTCAGGATTTATTTCTAAGTGTCCAGTGCTCAATGTGCCTGCAGTCCTGGAAGAGTTAGGTGAGTCATATGTTCAGTCTGTGTTATTACTGCAGATAACATAATTCACAGTAATAATTGGCATGACTTTTACCCTCACAGGCCCTCTGAGAAATTAAGCATAACCTGGAAGAGGAATGAAATCAAAATAACCAGTGGAGTTAGCAGTTTCGGGAGACGTCTTGCTATTGCCAACCCAACCTCTGCTGACATTGGAATGTACGTCTGTGAGGCACACTTGAGAGACAGCCCTGTTGAGCCAGAGAGAGCAAAAGCTTTCCTGACTATCCTGGGTAATTCTGCTTTTTCCTAACATGAGCCTTGAACCAAAGTACAATAGGAAATAGAAGTGGTTATTTTAATATTTCACTGACCTTACAGTTGAACTTCTCTGCTGCGAATGGAACAAAAGAGGTGAAGTAGGGTTATCTTCAAAATTAATTCAGCTGTTCCTCTTTATGAATACAAATTCAGGGGTATTCTTTCCCCTCACATTGATGTTATGCAGAATACTTTGTGAATCTGAAACTGTGATTGTGAAACTGGAAGAAACATACTTGGTAAAATATTAATTGGTCATGGCTTTTGCTGTTATCAGTTCAATACTCACTGCTACCTCATTCATGGGGAAGATTTTTGAAAAGTGTGTGTATATTTCTTTCTACTTGTGATAATTTCTAGAGGGGTAACCTTTTAGTCTTGAAGTACAAGCGTACACATTGGTGGTGGAGATTGTAAACAGTGAGGTCAGAGGGAAATTAAAAGTTAATTGGAATGCATGCAGTTGATCTTATAGGTGTCATTAGATTCTCCACACTTGTCTTTTTATGAAGTAGGCAGTGATACATATCCTCCAGCTGTCCCAATTTGGCAGATACAGTCCCAGTTAGTCCTCTGTTGTCCCACTGTTTCAGCTGCTTTTAAAATGTCCCAGTTTATCTTTCCTCTTCCCACTTCCCCCCTTGGTCCTCAGCTTATTTCAGTTGCTGCAAACTGCATTCAGAGTGCAAAAGTACTTTGCACTCAATTAACTCATCTAAGGGAGGGGACAGAAAGGGGCAGAATCCTGCAAATTGCTGCAGCCTTTCTTAGCTTGTGTGTTCTTCTTCACTCATAACTTTTGCCATCTTGACCACACTCTGATATCGCCTGTCTGCATGTGCCCCAGTTTTCATTTGTGAAATGCTGGAAGGTAAGGTGTCTATAATTTTATTAATGTTCAGAAAACAGTTGTTGCTGAGCTATCACTTATAGCCTGAAGTACTAGAATCAAAGATTTCCTATTTTGTCATGGAATCTGATCATTTTTTCTGGGCCAGGTGTTAAATCCTAGGCTCTATCCTCCATCTAATTAGTGCCCTTAATTTGTCAACCAGCTAGATAGAAGATGGACTTGCTATTTCTGTTTCTATTTGTGTACAATACAGAAGTCCCACAATGAAGCCATTGTGAGTCAAAGCTGAAATGCTGCACTCTTGTCTTGTGCTTGATAGTTTGGCTCCATAGTCTCCCTTGTATAGCAATGTGCTAACCTTTTACTCAAACTGGCATTTCATACTTCTTGTGTTTTAAACTCCTGAGTGTAATTTCTGCTTTTTCTTCATAGTCACTTCTTTTGAAGCCTGCATAGAGCCCTGAACAAAACATCTAGAGTTCAGTCTTTTACTGGTAGTCCAGCCCCCACCTTCCATTGTGCATCCTTAGAAACTGCCATCAATAGGAACTAACTAATCAAAATCAGTGAAGCTATCAGTTAAGTTTCTAACATAAGAAGACAACTTTATTTTATTATTATTATTAAGATATTTATACCCCGCTCTTCAGCCACAAAGGCTATCAGAGTGGCTTACAATCTGTTTTAAGCAATAGCAATTTACACATCTACACTGCATTAAGCAGTTTCCAGTGGCTTTAGCTGGACTTTCAACATAAAATTATTAATTACCAGTAATGAAATGAGAGCTTGTGCTAAAAGTCATTTTCCCCCCATTTCCTACCTAGTTCTGTAATAAATATGAATGGGTATAGTAATCCTTGTTTATTTTTGTTCATTATTCTAGGAGATTTTCAGATACTATAAAAGACCTCCGCAGAGGTCGGGAGAGGGACACGGCTATCCTGCTGCAGGGGGTCAGTTTTGGATGACGCCGCCCCCCCTCCGGTTGTCCTTCGTTTTGCTTCCGTGCTTGATGGATGGAAAAGGTGCCACTTTTTATCCACAGAAGTTTTTCGTGAGTAAAAAGTGGTGCCTTTTCCATCGATCGAGCACAATGGGGGGGGGGAGACGGCATCATCCAAAACTGACCCCCTGCAGCAGGATAGCTGCATCACTCTCCCGACCTCCACAGAGGTCTTTTATAGCATCTGGAAATCTCCATAGTATGATAGTTTAGTTAATTCCAAGGCTGAAAGAAGTTAAATCATGCCACTCTTATTGATGGAAAACCCCTGTCAATAAAAAGCGGTGCCTGCAGCATGGAGGAAGCACAGGGGAAGATTGGGAGGAGGACAGTGCCATCTGAAATGGAGTGCTGTAAGTGCGACAGGGCCGTTCTTCTCCTGACCTCCTTGGGGTTTTTTCCACCCCATTTGAAAAAGTCCAAAGACAAAAGTTGAAAGAGGATTGCACCATACTTCTGTCTTGTTGTGCAACATCTGCACTGTTGACATAGATGTCATTTGGAACTCTTCTGCTGCTCTGGCATCCAGTTCCAGCCCTCAGCCTTGGTATTTATTACAGTTCTGACTCCCAATTCTCAGCCTTTGGTTTGGGCACCAGCAAATGCTAAGCCTGCTTGGAAACAGCCTTCAATATCAGAGAATATTGTGTTATGCCTTTCTCTGTTTCCCATGCTAGAACATTACTGAAGAGAGCTTACTGAACAATGGGTCCAGGAGAGTATTCTTTCTATGGCATCCTGCTGTGAAGGAGAAATTTTAGAGTGTTCCTTGATAAGAGAGACTTCCATATTTCTTTTTAATTCAAGAACATAGCTGTATGAGTCTAGAATATCAGTATGCAAAAGGAAATTGTAGCACCTTTGAGACTGAGAGAAAGAAGCTGTAGCATGAGCTTTTGTAGACTCTTAATGGGAGTTGCAGAATGTAAATCCTCATGAGTCAGATTCTCCAACCTATCTTTATACAGGGTAGACTGTTTTCATAGAATCATAGAATCATAGAATTGCAGAGTTGGAAGAGACCACGAGGGCCATCCAGTCCAACCCCCCTGCCACGCAGGAAATCACAATCAAAGCATCCCCGACAGATGGCCATCCAGCCTCTGTTTAAAGACCTCCAAGGAAGGAGACCCCACCACGCTCCGAGGGAGTGTGTTCCACTGCCGAACAGCTCTTACTGTCAAAAAGTTCCTCCTCATGTTGAGGTGGAATCTCTGTTCCTGGAGCTTGCACCCATTGCTCCGTGTTCCAGTCTCCGGAGCAGCAGAAAACAAGCTTACTCCATCCTCAACGTGACACCCCTTAAATACTTAAACAGGGCTATCATATCGCCTCTAAACCGTCTTTTTTCCAGGCTAAACATACCCAGCTCCCTAAGTCTCTCCTCATAAGGCATGGTTTCCAGACCTTTCACCATTTTAGTTGCCCTTCTCTGGACACGCTCCAATTTGTCAATATCCTTTCTGAATTGTGGTGCCCAGAACTGGACACAGTATTCTAAGTGAGGTCTGACCAAGGCAGAATAGAGCGGCACTATTACTTCCCTTGATCTAGACACTATACTTCTATTGATACAGCCCAAAATTGCATTGGCCTTTTTAGCTGCCGCATCACACTGTTGGCTCATGTTCAACTTGTGGTCTACTAGGACTCCTAGATCCCTTTCGCATGTAGTCTCATTCAGCCAGGTCTCTCCCATCCTATATTTATGCATTTCATTTTTCCGCCCTAAACGCAGTACTTTACATTTCTCCGTATTGAATTTCATTTTGTTAGCTTTGGCCCAGCTCTCCAGTCTATCCAGGTCATTCTGAATTTTGATCCTGTCCTCTAGGGTATTAGCTACACCTCCCAATTTGGTGTCATCTGCAAATTTGATAAGTATGCCCCTAATTCCCTCATCTAAGTCATTGATAAAGATGTTGAATAACACTGGGCCCAGGACAGAACCCTGTGGCACCCCACTGGTCACATCTTTCCAAGACGAAGAGGAGCCACTGCTGAGCACCCTTTGGGTTCGGCCGGTCAACCAATTACAAATCCATTGAACAGTTAACTTGTCTAGCCCACATTCTACAAGCTTGTTTGCAAGAATGTCATGGGGAACCTTGTCAAAGGCCTTACTGAAATCAAGGTATGCAATGTCTACAGCATTCCCTTCATCTACCAAGCTGGTAACTTTATCAAAAAAAGAGATCAGATTAGTCTGGCATGACTTGTTTCTCTGAAACCCATGCTGACTTTTTGTGATTATGGCATTGCCTTCTAAATGTTCACAGACTCTCTGTTTAATGATCTGTTCTAGAATCTTCCCTGGTATTGATGTCAGACTAACTGGACGATAGTTGTTGGGATCCTCTTTTTTCCCCTTTTTGAAGATGGGAACAACGTTTGCCCTCCTCCAGTCTGCTGGGACTTCTCCTGTTCTCCAGGAGTTCTCAAATATTATTGCCAATGGCTCTGAGATTATATTTGCCAGCTCTTTTAATACTCTTGGATGTAGTTCATCTGGTCCTGGAGATTTAAATTCATTTAGATTAAGAAGGTATTCCTGTACTACCTCTTTACTTATTTTGAGCTGGATTTCCCCTATTGTGTCCTCTGTTCCATTCTCCTCAGGTTGGTCCTCCTTTTCCTTTTCTGAAAACACTGAGGCAAAGAAGGTGTTGAGTAATTCTGCCTTTTCTCTGTCCCCTGTTAGCATTTTGCCATCTTCTCCACGTAGTGGCCCTATCATTTCCTTCTTCCTCCTTTTGCTGCGGACATACCCAAAAAAACCCCTTTTTATTGTTCTTAACCTCCCTAGCAAGCCTGAGCTCATTCTGCGCTTTAGCTTTTCTGACTTTACTCCTACACGTGTTCGCTATCTGTTTGAATTCTTCTTTGGTGATTTCCCCCCTTTTCCATTTCCTATACATGTTCCGTTTAAAACTTAGCTCCATTGAAAGTTCTTTAGTCATCCATCCTGGTTTCTTGAGACACCTCCCATTTTTCTTCCTCAATGGTACTGTTTGAAATTGTGCCTTCAGTATCTCCCTTTTGAGCAAGTCCCATCCGTCTTGAGGTCCCTTCTCTTTTAGTATTCTTGACCATGGGATCATCCCCAGTATTTCCCTGAGTTTATTGAAATCAGCTCTCCTAAAGTCAAGAATGCGTGTCTGACTATGCCTGGCTTCTCCTTTCCATTGTATAACAAACTCCAGGAGAACATGATCACTCTCACCTAAGGATCCCACCACTTGCACCCCATTAACAAGGTCATCTCTGTTGGTTAGGATCAGATCTAAAATAGCTGACCCCCTTGTTGCCTCTTCCACCTTTTGGACCATGAAATTGTCTTCCAGGCATGTAAGGAATTTGCTAGACCTTGTAGTTTTGGCTGAGTTAGATTGCCAGCAAATATCAGGATAGTTGAAGTCACCCATCACTACTACCTCTCTCCTTTCTGCATGTATGTTCATCTGTTCTAGAAAGGCAACATCCAATTCCTCCGTCTGATTTGGGGGTCTGTAGTAGAGTCCCACAATAACATCCCTGTTGTTTCCCTCCCCTTTAATTTTTATCCAGATGCTCTCCACCTGGCTTCCAGTATTGATGTCATGGATCACTTCACTGGTGTAAATATCCCTGACATATAATGCTATTCCTCCTCCTTTCCTGTTTGGCCTGTTTCTCCTATAAAGGTTATACCCCTCTATTCCTACATTCCAATCATGAGACTCATCCCACCAGGTTTCAGTAACGCCTATTATATCATATTTGTTTTTTAGTGCAAGGAGTTCAAGTTCATCTTGCTTATTTCCCATGCTCTGTGCATTAGTGTAGAGACATCTGAGACCATGTGTTCCCTTTACTTGCTCCCTGTGCAAGTTTTTTTGCCTCCCACTGTTGGGTCCTTGCGCTGTTTGCCTTGTTCCCTCTATGACAGTTTGACTATTTTCTCCAGCCCTTTTGCCTTCCAGAATACTGTCTCCCTCCCCCATTTGACTCAGTTTAAAGCCCTCCTGATCAAATTCTTGAGACTGTTGGCAAAAATGTTTCTTCCAACTGTTGTAAGATGCACCCCATCTCTTGCCAGAAGTCCCCCCGCATGGAAGCGCAGTCCATGATCCAAGAATCCAATTTGTTCTCGGCGACACCATCTACGGAGCCAGTTGTTTACGTCGGCTATTTTCCTCTCCCTTCTTGGACCATGCCCTTCAACTGGTCCAAGTGCCATAGGGGCTTGCTCTTCATCCAAACTTCATGGAGAGACTGTTGGGATTGCTGCCAGTGTTATGCAGTTGGTTCATATAGTCATACTTACTAAGATCCTGCCCCTCAGTGCTGGGATGGGGATCAACCCAGATACCAGTCTAGAGTTACACTGGCTAGACCTCTGCCTTTGGACCCAATCCCTTTAGTACAGCCTTCAGTCTGTATACATTGTATACAGTGTATACATTGGTCTATGTGGCTATGCTATTGAGCATGTTCCTCTGCAGCCAGCCTCCAGGAGATTACTCAAGACATTTCAACTGTAAGTGAAATCTGCACATTTTATCTCCATTATCTGTCACTCAAAGCCAACAGAAGATCTTGTCTCCATTGGCATAAATTCCAATTCCTTGGCCTTCTCTGGCCCAAGCATAGACCTGACATCAATGCCTATGACCTCCATGGTATCAGCAAGTGTTCAAGCACTCTTGCTAGCACCAGAGGAGGACATAAAAATACCAAGGGAAAACTGCCTCATTTAGGAAAAAAACAGATGGGGCCCCACAGGACTGCAGGAGTCCATATTGACATGCCAGCCTGTCTTTGCATCAGTGGACCTTTGCCTTCTTACCTTTAAGCCTGTTTTCTTTCTGTCAGCCACTTTAGTTGAACATGTTTGATAGAGTTACAAGCTTGGTAGATCAAGGAAATGCTGTGGATGTGGCATATCTTAATTTCAGTAAGGCCTTCAACAAAGTCTCCCATGATATTCTTGCAATGAAGCTAATAAAATGTGGGTTAGACAATACTACTGTTAGGTGGATTTGTAAATGGTTGACTGACTGAATCCAAAGAGTGCTCACCAATGGCTTCTCTTCATCCTGGAGAGACTTCACTAGTGGGGTGCCACAGGGTTCTCCTCCTGGGCCTAGTGCTATTCAACATTTTTATCAATGACTTGGATGAGGGAATAGAGGACATGTTTATCAAATTTGCAGATGACACCTAATTAGGAGGGACAGTGAATATACCAGAGGACAGGACCAGAATTCAAAATGACCTTAACAGATTGGAGAGCTGTGTCAAAACAAACAAAATGAATTTCAACAGGGAAAAATGCAAGGTACTACATTTAGGCAGAAAAATGAAATTCAGAGATATAGGATGGGTGAAACCTGGCCTCACAAAAGTACATGTGAAAGGCATCTAGGAGTCTTAGTAGACCACAAGCTGAACATTAGTGAACAGTGTGATGTGGGAGCTAAAAAAGCCAATGCAATTCTGGGCTTCATCAATAGGAATATAGTGTCTACATTGAAGGATGTAATAGTACCACTCTATTCTGCTTTGGTCAGACCTCACCTGGAATACTGTGTCCAGTTCTGGGACCACAATTCAAGAAGGATATTGAGAAGCTGGAATGTGTCCAGAGGAGGGTGACCAAAATGGTGAAAGGTCTGGAAGCCATGCCCTATGAGGAGCAGCTAACCTAACCTATTCACAGTATAGGATATTCAGATTATTACTAATGATGTTTTTTGCAGGAGGAGGGTTATGACTCCCCCACACAATGACGGGGGAGGGGGGCCTGTGGCTGCAGGTGCTGCAGGACCCTAAAACTGGCCTTGCCTACAATCTTTTAATGTGGAGAGTTAACATTTCTATCAGGCTATGAAATGTAGAATATACCCTCTAATATATTCAGGGGACTGGAAGCATTTTATGTAAGTGAAGAAGTAGTTCTTTTCATTCCTTCGCAAAGTTGTGTTACATCTTTCATCATTGTCTTCTTTTACTTAAAAATATACATGGCAAAGTTGAATTTTAATCTTCCTCTTCAGTCTCTCTCCCTCTCTTTCTCTTTCTGCTTTGTTTTATTTCTTCAAATTATTATCTCGCAGCTCCTTTTCCTTTAAAAGAGCAAGAGCCTATTTCAATTATTTATGATTTTGATTTAAGTCTTTCTTTATCCCCACAATTTTATTGTGACTAATTTAATTTTGGTGCTGTGCTGTCAGATCTTGCCTTTTGCAGTATTTCAAGCCACAGTTTCTACTAGTGCAGACAGTACTTAAGTATAACTCAGATAAAACTGGAAAACAAACACTAGGAGGGGGAAAATCTTTAAAGCTACATTGCAACTTTGATTAGTAGCCTGTATGCACTTACTTGTGATGTTTTATTTATTTATTTATTTATTTATTTATTATAGCTATTTTATATCATGCTGCTGATGAACAAAGTTCATGATATGAGCAAGCGGATAAAATGGATCAGTTACAAATTGGTTATCTGTTACTTTTATTGCACCTTTTGTATAACATGCCACTCTCATTTTAAGTATTTACTATGAGTGTCAGCTTGACCTGCTATATTTTAGAGTTTATGAAATTGTGGAACAGCAGGAAGGATTTCTAACAGGAAACTAAGTACACTGAGTGATAGAATAAATTCATGAAAAGGCTAGACCTCCAAAATGGAACAGAGCTATTTCTTAATTAGCAAGGGAATGGAATAAAGGGGAAGGTGCAGGCAAGGATCAGAACTGATAGCAGAGCTTGTATAAAAGGGATAGTTCTCTTGATAGTTTTCTTGAAGGTGTTTCTTCTACAACCTACATTATTAAAATCTGTTTTAGCAGCACTGGAGGACTCAATTATGCTTGTCTATTTGTGTGCATGAAATATTTGTAGGGTACACAAGTAGATAACAACCCATTGGGATCTTACACAACTTGGCACAAGGTACAAATCTTGAACCTGCTTAGTACAAAATGGCATGTTTGAGGATAATTCCAGGACAGATATAAACATTTCTTTGGAACAGGAATAGTTTCCTTCAGACCTTACCAAATTGGGTATAAGGGACACATATGGACCTTTTTCCTCATGCTTAAAATTTGAGCAATTATCAAAAATGTAAATCTAGTAATTCCCAGATGTGCATTAAATGTAGGCATGTCTATTGTAAGGTTTAAGTAGGTTAAACAGTAATGAGGGCATTGGAATCTGATGTAATTCATTCAGGAATCTGCAAGCAGTGATTATAATATGTGTTGAAAAGGCCAGTTGGTAAAAATTATAGTTTAAAACAGACTTGAATAATAAATATGGATGAGTGTGATATTACAGAGGAAAGACAATGTAGACTTTGGAAAAGGAAATGATAGTTCTGAAAATATATTGGAAAACTGAGTGTATTAGTTTTAGATTGAACAAAGTAGACAGAACCAGTGAAACAGAATTCTATTGATTACATATTTGGTAACCAAGAGAGGTTGCTAACTTCTAATTGCTAGGAACGTCTTATAAAAGGCAACTCTAAAAGAGCATATGGGATGATTCAGCCATAATTATCATAATTCTGATCTATTGGGATGGCCAGATTGTTATCCAAAATGCTCCTTGGAAAGTTCCAAGAAAATATTGAGTTTCTAATATGTTGGGGAAATTAGCAGCAACTCGACTTTAGCTATGCAAGAGGGGGTAACCAGGGAATCTTTTAAACCTATTATACCAGTACTAGTCTGGATGGAATACGTACACATTTAAAATTAAGTATGTTTTTTTTTATTAAGGAGTTCAAAAATAACACCAAACACACACACATTCACCCAAAGAAAGCATTTACACAAGGCTATAAGAAGAAACAGTAGGAAAGCTTGGGATAGAGGGTTGCAAGAAGATTGTGCTAGGGTAATAATATCACCTGTCCTGTAGTCTGTCTGGCAGAGTGGATGGAGAAGCTGGATGTGGCTAACACACAGTAACAGAGTTTCCCCCCTATTACAACTGTGCGCTGTGTTGGCTAACACAGAGTAACAGAGCTTCCCCCTATTACTGGCTGTGCACAATGAGGCATATTTTGGGGGTGATATTTATACCTCCAAATACACCTGAGGGGATTGGTTGTTTCATGGGTTGAAACAATGAATTCCATGAGCCTTCATGGACTGCACAATGAGTTTCCTGGTCTTGACAAAAGGTGAGAAAGATGCTAAATGTGTTTCTTAATGTCCAATGATTGAATTTTAACAGCTTTTAGCAGCTTCTTTAAGGTTGGGAGCCGAGGAGAGGAAATTTCTCCATCAGCAAATACAAAAGGGTTTCTCCATCCATTAACCTCCCATTTATGTGGGATGTGTCTTCTTATGGCCTTATAGCCCCAAGTCTTAAGCGTTCCAGGGAAAAACATAAATGACCTTTTTCTGAGACCATCCTGTTTTTTCCCTTTGTAAAATGCCACATTAATGAACCAGACTTGGCAAGTCTCTGAGGCCTATAGCCAATACTAACATTCCAAGAGTGGGGTGTCTTGGAAGTGGGGTGCAAGCTTATGCTTACAAGATGACATTCTGTTGATTGTAATATAGTTGATAAATGGTACTACAATCAAGAGGTCCTGTAGAGCAGTAAAAAGAGACTTTGACATCCAGAATAGATTAAAAATGGCTGCAATTCAAAAACTGACTGAATAAAATGTAGAATGGAGAGTCCCACATATGTCAGACCAGTCTCTCATAAACCAGCATGACTGAAGGACACCCAAATGCCATTCTTGGCATCATGGTGATAATCATTATCCAGTTCTGTCATGCAAACTTTTAATCTGTAGCACAGAAATAATTTCTGCTGTTTATGTCATGAATGTCCTTGACAGAGGTGGTCTTAAATGCCACCCTTAAATTTCAATAGAAAATGAGGGATCTACAACCTACATGGACCCCTTTCAGTGCACTAGAGCCATTATGAGTCAAAAGCGCTCATAAAATGCCTCTAGTCTGAATGTTTAGTGAGTTGCATCAGTGATGCCTCAAGAAATATAATGGTCCCCATCATGTAACTAACCTATAGCTGCGTCATACTTTTCCAACCAGTGTAGGAAAGCTTCTCTTGATGTCTTCATATAGTCCCAGCAAAGATAAACTGAGGTGGTTCCAAACTCTGGTTTTATTAGCTGGAGTAGTTATAAATTTTTTGAAGAGTAGCATGTTCCTGTGCTAGCACAGCAGCAGTTTGGGGAAAAATTTGTAGCAGATTAGATAAAAGCATATTTGTTGTGTTAGTGGCCATCTGAAGATTAAGTATTGTCATTGTGCTCATTTGAAAACAGGACTAAATTTTTAAAAAACAAAGTACAAGTACTGCTATCCTCATGTTCTTAGAGGACCTTTAATATTTTTATACTGGCATTTCAGTGGGAGTTATGAAATCTTGCCACCACATAAAATGAACAATTGTATTTTAAAACAGATGCTGTGGCTGAAAATAAAACTTGGACAAAGAGGAATACAGGGGCGGGGGATGCCCAAAATACAAAGACATCCAAATGGTCTTGTGGGGACAAAGCAGCAATGTGAAGTCCAGTACTTCATTATCAGTGACCATTTGGTTAAGGACAAGGACAAGATGGAGCAGTATTTTGGATACAGTATTTTGGACACCCTTCGATCTTTTGATATAAGATAGGGTATACATATTTTAATGATAATAGTAATTATAATATACGTCCCTGACCCAGCCCTTCCTCGAGGTGCATATGGTACCCTGCCATTACTGAGGAATTTCTAGAGTATCTTAAATTATTGGGAAATTTCAGTGGATGGGAAATCACCTGTGAATCTTCAAACAAGAGACAGTAATTAGTAGACCTATGAGATGTTTAGAAAATAAACAAAACTTATTTGCCCAAGTTGCATACAGCCCCACTCCAGGGAGATTGATCAATTGTCATTTGACAAAGGCTAAGTGGTGGTTTCATAGAATGATGGCGCTGTTGTATTCAGAGGGACACCAGCAGTCATTGAGGCCAGCCCCCAACCAATGTAGGAGTCCACAGCTGCAGCATCCCTGACAGAGGCCATCCATCCTCTCTTTAGAAACCTCCAATAAAGGAGAGTCTACCAGCTTCTGAGGTAGCTCCACTGTTGAAGAGCTCTAACCAGTAGGAAGTTCTTCCTAATGTTTAATGAGAACTCCTTTTTTGTAATTTGAATCTGTTTGTGCAGGTCCTACCTCTTGAGGCAGCAGAGAACAAATTCATCTTCCACGTAACAGCCCTGCAGATATTTATTTATTTATGCGGGCAGTCTGTATCTTGTCTTTCGTCCAGTGTGGGATTCAAGGCAGCATATTTGAAGACTGCTGTCATATTGCTTTTAGTCTTTGATTCTCCAAGCTAATCCATTATTTCACAATTAGTCCATTAATTCTCACTAGCTCTGTTACAAATAACTATAACTTACCTACAACTTAAAGTTTCACCTGTCTTAGCAGTGTAGTCCTAAGCAAGTTGCCAGGTCTCAGTGAGGGATCAAATACCCCCATATGTACTTCTGACATTGATAGTTTGTGGGGTTGCTATTGTGCTATTGGGGTGTATTTGATCCAAATATATATACCTTGCTCCATGATAAAGAAAATCTCTCTCCCTCTCTCTCTCTCTCTCTCTCTCTCTGTGTATGAGATGCTTTAAGCATTCTTCCTTAGGAAATGAATGGTGTCATAAGGTAGATACACAGCAAGGGTCAGTGCTGTGCATGTTTTTGATCTGACTCTTTTGTGGAATTTGTGTTAGATCCAAGCAGGACAAGAGTGGGCAGTATTTTTTTTTAAAGGAGGCTGTTAAGAAAGCCCTACAGGACTTGTGTGTCAAAAGACAGTAGGGGAGGCCAGCTCATGCCAGACAAACCAATGAGCTGAAATTTTATCAAAGAGGATGATGATACCTGTAGTTTGGGAGACATAGAAAAAGTTTCAATGTATTTATAGAAAGGTCCATTTTGAATGTGGGCAAATAAATCTATTGAATTGCATCCATTCCCCTGTTGCAAAATATTCACCAGTAAAAACATTGGAAAGAAAAATCTGTAAGTTCAACTTCCTTTATTACTTGTGTGCTTGAAAGATACAGAAAGGAATACAGTTGCCCCTCGACATTTGCAGCTTTCACATTCGCGGTTTTGATTATTCATGGTTTAGCCCCAGGCCCTTAGAGAAGGCTGTCGAGAGGCAGGGCAACCTCCTGCCTGCACCTTCTCCGGCCTTCCAGAGGTGGCTCCGGGGCTTCAAAGCCCCGGAGTCTGCTCAGGAAGGCTGGGGGGTGGGGTGGGTAGCCTCCCTCCCTCCGACTTTCCCGGCCTTCCTAAAGGGACTCCGAGGCTTCTAAGACCTGGAGTCCCCTCAGGAAGGCCAGGGAGAGGCCGGGCAGCTTCCCTCCTGCCCACCTGCTACCTTCCCCGGCCTTCCTAAGCAGGCTCCGGGGCTCCAAACCCCGGAGTCCGCTCAGAAAGCCTCCTCCCCACCTGCCCGCTGCCTTCCGAAGGCCAGGGGTGGCAGCGCAACCTCCTCCCCACCTACCTGCCCGCTGCTCTCCCCAGCCTTCCGAAGCGGGCGCCGGGGCTCCAAAGCCCCAGCTCTCGCTTAGGAAGGCCGGGGGGAGGCAGCGCAGCCTCTTCCCCACCCGCCCGCCTGCCTGCTCACCTGCCCGCTGCCGTCCCGGCCTTCCTAAGCAGGCTCCGGGTATTCTAAGGCCCGGAGTCTCCTCAGAAAGGCTTGCGGAGAGGCCAGCCAGGCTGGCCAGACACCCTCCCACCGCCTCCCTCCCTCTGGGGGGGTGGTTGCAGGGGCAGTTGTTATTTGCGGTTTTTCCACATTCGCGGGGGTCTCAAGAACGTAACCCCCGCGAATGTGGAGGGATGACTGTACTATTTTGCCAGAAGTGTAGGTCCCCACTTTTTAAGGACCCCCTTTTTGAAACCTCAGGAATAAAGAGGAAGGGTGAAATTATTATTGTTCTTCTTATTATTATTATTATTATTAGGAAAGTCTGGAGAAGCATCAGTGAGAGAGACAAAGGAAAGGGTGAGGAGGAGTCAGTGAGCTTGTAGGCTGGTTGCAGAGATACTAACTTCATTTGGGTTGAAGAAGAAGCAGGAGGGATATGAGAGCAAATAGGAACACTAAACTAGAAGTTGGGATTGAGGCAGAGGTTGGGATCGGCTTGGCGCTGGTGAGAAATGCATCCTGTGCTCTGCTTCTGCAAGGCTGCTGAGCAGACCTTGACTGCTGCTTAGGAAAAAAGCAAGTGTTAGAGGATCCTTCTGCCTCAAGCTTGTTGCTGGACCTCATTTTCTGTGTTTCCCTCAAATAAATGCTTCCCAGGCTCTCATTGGTGAGTGTGGCCTGCTGTTAGGAAATGTTTTAGAAGGCTTCTCCTTCTCCAAGGCCAGCCAGCCAGTAGCTAAAAATATACAAGTCTCAACTCAGATCAAGTCTGTGCATGATTTATGGCAGAGCTGAATCCATGTCAAGTCATTGAACTGACTTGAGTCTGACTTGAGTCCGAGTCAATCAACTTGAGTCTACATCACTGCTCAAACCACTACACCATGCTGGCTTTTGGAAGTGCCTTCAAGTTGACACTGACTTATGGTGACCCTATCCTAGGGTCGAACAATCCAACCACCACAGCACGTTGATTCTCATAATAATGCAATACATGATCATTGACAATACATGACAGCCCAAAGCACACTTACCCAAGACTATGCTCCATTGAGTTTAATGAGACTTTCTTCAGAGTAGTCATGCTAGGCACTGTTAATTAACAGTTAGTTAGTAACCATATCAATGTATCCTCTGATCACTGCTAAATTAACAGACAGTTAGTAACTGTATCATTGCATCCTCTGATCACTGCTAAACCTCCTCTTGTGGGATTATGTTAGATTTGCTCTTAAAGTACCTGTAAGAGAAATAAACAGAAATGTAACAAGATATGTCAATAAGCAATTCTATTCTACGTGCTTAACAATATATCAAAAAAATTCTGTAGCCGCTGACTCAATAAACATAACAATCTTTTCCAATTAGAAATATCAATAAATCTAATATAAAAAAAAACCCAACAACATAATGTCAGCAGCACTAATGGTACATTAAAATGAGTTACAAAGAGCAACTTAATACCAGACAAACTCTGAGAGGAAAAAATTGAGTACATGAGAGCACAGAAATCTATTTCCATGGCTGAAAGACATAAAGGAGAGGTTTTAAATATTGTACAGAGACATATTGGCAGGCAGCTTTACTGCTCAGTATCAGCTCTCACCTAGGAGATTTTCAGACACGTAAAAATCGTCCCTTGCCGCGCGAGCAGCCTCCCGAAACTGCTGCGCGGCAAGGGTCTTTTTCGGACCGCGCTGTGCCTGTTGCGAAGCCGTCCGTGTCACTTCCGTGAAGCTTGGGACGGCTCCGCGTCATATTTCAATCACGGGCAGCCTCCGTGCTTGAAATATGACGCGGAGCCGTCCCAAGCTTCACGGAAGTGACACGGACGGCTTCGCAACAGGCACAGCGCGGTCCGAAAAAGACCCTTGCCGCGCAGCAGTTTCGGGAGGCTGCTCGCGCGGCAAGGGACGATTTTTACGTGTCTGAAAATCTCCCTAGACTGGAATTTCTCCAAGAGGTTTGGATCAGGTTAGTTTGTATTACATCTCATAAAGATTGAATTCCTCAAGTATCTACTAAGTATATTGCAGAGCAGCAGCTTTGTTTGGACCTGGAATCACTCAAACACATTAAGGGTTGATTCCAAACTTGGGGTGCATCTATACTGTAGAAATAATGCAGTTTGGCACCATTTTAACAGCCATGGCTCCATCCTACAGAATCTTAGGATTTGTAGTTTTGTTGGGCATCAGCTCTCTTTGGCAGAGGAGGCTAAAGATCTGTAAAACTACAAATTCCAGGATTCCATAAGATGGAACTACAGCACTTAAAGTGGTATCAAACTGCATTATTTCTACAATGTAGATGCGCCCTTAGTCATGCTAAAAGATCCATGGAAACTGCTGATATGGAGTAGTCATGGGTTTCAGCTGGCTATGTCTGGATCCAGCCCTATGTGACCAACAACCTGTTGCTGAGAGGTGGGCAGCAGGTAGCCTGTGGGCTGAATGTAAACCCAAAAGAAAGATTGGATCCCTAGCAGCCCTGGCATAATTTAATCTAATGCATCTTTTTTAAAAAAACAAACAACTAATTTCCTTGGCCTTATCTACATGGGCCAAATACCCTGGCTTGCTCCTGTCTGAGATCCCTGGAGTCCATATAACACAGGACTTTTGACCCGATCTGCCCCTGGGCAGTCCTCAACATCTCTGGGGCAGATACAGGGCTTAGGCAGAGGCAAGCCAGAGTAGGGCCTGATAAACCATTTTTTAAAAATACCTAGTTTACTCTGTTTCCTCCAGGAGGAAACAGATCAGGCCCTGTGTGTCCACGGGAGCCTGTCCCTTCAGGCCATCCCATCACTCCAGCTGCCAGTTGCCCTTACTCTTCCAGGTCCAGAGTAGCAGGCCTCCTGCATGTGTCCAAGGCTGGTCAAATGCAGGGCCTTGTCACATGCTGTGGGTCAGCTTGTTGGACGTGGCAGAGCAAGGAAATGGCGGTGGCTGTCATGATTCCCCTTGCCAAGGATTCAGAGGAGGAGGAGGAGGAGGAAGCAGAGAATACAGACAAAGCAGATAGAGAAAGCCTGGTTCACCCTGAAGAGACTGCCCTGGCTCCCTCTGAGAGGTCAGCCCAAGCAGATAGAGAAAACATACCTCACCCTGAAAAACAGTCTGCCAGCCAGTGACAAATGATCCAGACAACATGCCACCTTCCTTCTCTGAATGCAGGAAGGAGAAATGCCATGTCCAGCATCATTTAAATACTAAACGCTGATCTGATTACTTGTTGATGAGGCTCAGATGGTCTTGAAGGACCTGGCTTAAATCCCAGCAGTTGAACTCCAGGTGTAGTGCTGACAACTGCTTGTCATAGCTGTTTGCATTTTCTTGTTTTCCTGGTTTGCCTTGGCTTTGGAATGACTTCTGGACTTTTGCAGTAATCCCTTGCTGACCAAGTACCTGGACCTCAGATCTGACTCTATTCATCTCTAGACTGGCTATTGACTTCCCTGGCTATTGACTTCCCTCAGATCTGACTCTATTGATCTCAAGACTGGCTATTGACTTCCCTGGTATGGACAATTGGTGATTGATCTCTGGACTGGCTATTGACCTCTCTTGCATCTTTTATGAACAATTGGTGACTGAACTCTGAACTGTCTATTGCCTTGTCTTGCATCTAGTATGGACTATTGGTGACAGACCTTTCACCATTTTAGTCTGGACACACTCCAATTTGTCAATATCCTTTTTGAATTGTGGTGCCCAGAACTGGACACAGTATTCTAGGTGAGGTCTGACCAAGGCAGAATAGAGCGGCACTATTACTTCCCTTGATCTGGACACTATACTTCTATTGATGCAGCCCAAAATTGTATTGGCCTTTTTAGCTGCCGCATCACACTGTTGACTCATGTTCAACTTGTGGTCTACTAGGACTCCTAGATCCCTTTCGCACGTACTCTCATTCAGCCAGGTCTCCCCCATCCTATATCTATGCATTTCAATTTTTTGCCCTAAGTGCATGATGTACTTGTTGTTGTATGAGTCATAGAGACCACAAAGAAGAAGGATAGGTTGCATACCTGTAACTGTACTTCTTCGAGTGGTCATGTCAAGCCCTGCTTCCAGAACTTGGAAATGGACTCTGACTCAGAGACTGAAGCAGTGGACATGCCAGGATCTCCTGAACCAGAGCAGGAGGATGTTCCAGAGCCACAGGCCTCAGAGACAGGCAATAGTGCAGTAGCAGCTCTGGCAGAGGGTCCTGCTTCTTCAGACAGAGGATGACTTACCTGTACCCACCTTCTCAGCACAGAGACAACAAAAGAAGGGCGTGAGGTGGTCTCAACATATTTTTAGCAAGCAGTAGTTAGCTAAGCAGCAGCTGTGTTAGCTGCTGAGCTATAAATACACAGCCCTGAGTTCCAAGCATTGTCAGAGATTATCTGTTGTACCTGGTGATCCATCATGTTCCTGCTTGCTGTGTTTGACCCGGACTGTGGTGGTTACTCTGAACTCTGTTTGCCTCACTTGGATTCTGCTATACTACTCTGAACTCTGTTTGCCAGACCTATGCCTTGTTATTTGGATTTTGTTTATAAATTCATATTTGCTTGTTAGTAAAGTAAGTGCCTGACTTCATGCTGCCTTGATTCCTTTGCCTGTAATTGGCTTGACTGTGCTGTGCCTCTGCTATCAGCTTTATAGTAATCACCCTTTGACTTGTTGCCTGGACAATGTTTGGGCAAATCATCTGTGAATGCACATAAACCTGCCCATCCTGCCCACTTATGTGCCTTCATCTTTGGTCCTTGGCATGCTGCTGTTGCAGTGTCCTTTGGAACTGAAGTAAATAAGCAGGAACATAAGGTATATTGTTAAGGTGGGCAGAATTACCACCAAAAAGCTTAATTGACTATTCTAGAAGGTTCTGAAAATGCACTGTGCAGGTGCAGGATAACCCCAATTGTGTGAGTTCACAGAAGAACTACCATTACAGGTATGCAGCCTGTTCATGTGCAGATCATGGGGTGCACTGAATACCTTCCCACTTGCAAGCTACACTTGGCTTATGGCTCTAGTACATGGACATTTGAGGTTCCAGGAAAATATTCAAAGTACATTCTGCAAACATGAAATCTGCTATCTCTAGCTTAAACTGCCAGCCTAGAAACTATTCCTGTCTTACTAAACAACCCATATACCATCACTTACTAGAAACCATAGCCATTGAAACTTATGCTGGCCTTCAAAACTCCATATAGGCCACAAAGCTGAGGGGTCAGATCTGCCACACAGTGCCCAGAGGAAAAATAACAGTAGATGAATTCATGTCATGTTGTGCCAATTTGAGGCAATGGAGGTACAGTGGGCCCTTGGTATCCACTGGGATTTGGTTCCATGACACCCTGTGGATACCAAAATTCATGGGTGGGCAAATTGGATTGTAGTAAAATGGTGTCCTTTATATACAATGGCAAAATCAAATTTTGCTTTTTAGAAATCTTTTTTTTTGGGGGGGGTGGAATATTTTGAAGCTGTGGATGGTTGAATCTGTGGGTGCAGAATCTGTGGACATGGAGAGTTGTCTGTATCTGCTAGTGGTTGTTGTGTGCTGTGGAGGTGGCAGGCTAAACTACAAGGTCCATTCCTATAGGGGAGTAACATCTTTGAAAGCAGAAAGAATAGTTACTCCAAAATAAGCACTAAAATTGTGTAAAATGAAAGGGTCTAAACACTTCAGTGAAAATTTAAGACTCATTATGTCACTTGAGAATCCCACATGAAAAATCTTACCTTTCAAGGTTTCACAGAGGAAAAATGTGTAGCCAAGAAAATCCAGATCATGGTTATGATGGCAACAGTTATTAATGATGAAGAGCACACAGGATAAGAAAAGCTGCAGTGGTTTTCTTTTGCCTGAGGGTACTGGAAAGGACAACCACCCCCTCTCCTCCCAGCTGAATCATAGAATTGGAAGAGACCACAAGGCCCATCCAGTCCAACCCCTACTGCACTTTGAATTAGGTTTTCAGCAACTGAAGTGAGCTGAAGATAAAGGGGGGAAGTGGAAAGAGGAAAGAAAAGCTGGGATATTTTAAAAGCAGCTGAAAAATTTGGATAGCAGAGGATTAATTGGAACTGT
Source organism: Gambelia wislizenii (assembly GCA_030847615.1). Lineage (NCBI taxonomy): Eukaryota > Metazoa > Chordata > Lepidosauria > Squamata > Crotaphytidae > Gambelia > Gambelia wislizenii. The sequence goes on from JAUMIR010000012.1 coordinate 7,847,246, forward strand.
CCCTGCTAAATCTGGACAGCTGGAGGATATGAAAGTGGCACAGCTTTTCAAAAGCTCACTACCAAGCTTTGTCATGTGTAATTGTTACTAGCATTAATTGGGCACATTTGGATGAGACATCATGTATATATATTTAGGAGAAGGAACATAATCACAGTACAAATAGCAGTGAATACCCTTGGTACCTTGTGATTCCCATAGCCTGCTTTTTATCTAGTCATAGTGATAAAGTGTTGATTAGTGATATAAATGCCATTAATTGCCGTTCCTCCAAGTAATATTCCTAAAAGATAAATGATTAAAAAAAAAAAAGTAGTTGAAATGCTCTCTCTCTCATTGCACCAACTTAGAATGCTGCAAAAACGAGTGTCCTTTTGTAATAATTATTATGTTATTTACTTGTATCCTGCCTTTTCCCCCATCTGGGGGACTCAAGGCAGTTTTTAATGTTTCAGAGATCTAATTCTGAAGAGTACTATGAATACTGAAAGCTTACACCCAATTGCACCAATTTAAGTTGGTTCAGTAATTGATACTCTGTTGCTTACCTTGAATCTCCTACATTCAAATAGAGCATGATGAAATCTGTGTACAGCTACCTTGTTATGATGCTTATAAAAACGTATACATTCTGTTCTCTGATACAGATTTATTCTCCTGCTATGGTACTTTATATCCAAAGCTACATGGGATGGTGTTTAGAAACAGAGGCAGTCTCTTCTATAAAAATGTGTTGCTGTAAATAAAAACCTTTATGGACCTCTCGGGATGGGCTTTCTAAGCTGAGAATTAAAATATTCTCTGAATCACGCCTGTGAAATGAAAAGCGGCCTCTGCTCTGATGTTAATTTGCTGTGTAAAACTCTAAATATAAATTGGCAGTTGCTCTGTACTCCTGGAAATTTATATTTATCATCATATATAATTGTTCAGGTTGTTTTATGAGGCTATCACTTAAAAGAAACTGTAAACTCAAAATAGAAGTCAAACTGGGGCATTTATAACACTGCAGTAAATGTATTTTTCCCAGTTTCAGAGACAGGCTGGACACAGAAGTTTGGATCTCTCTACTGAAGTAAATAAGGGGTGCCCTTGGCTGCTAGGATGGAAAGAATATTCAAAAAAGTTTGCAAAATGTCAGAAAATATTTTCTGTGTATATTCAGAAACTCTGATGAGAAGAATCTTGGACTAATGAGAATCTTGCAGTTTGGAAGCTATTCTGCACAAAATTCACACATGGTTGCTTTGCGCAGAAAGCAACAATCTCTACACAGAAAATGTTGTTTCCTGCACAAAAAAATGCCATAATTTGTTATTTATTTTGCAGAAAATTCACATAAAAATTGCATAAATGACTTCAATAAATAAACATCTTCTGCACAGGAAACAGCATTTCCTCTGCTGCAAATAATATTTCTGAATAGAAACATTATTTTCTGTGCAGACAATTATCTGCTGAAAATGCTGTCTCATGTGCTGAAAATGATATTTTCTACAATATGAACATTTTGCATAGAATAAAACCTGGATTGCAAATAGGCTTTGAAAATTCTATAGTTTTCAAAGACTTTCCGCAGTGGGAGTAAAATTGTTTAAAGTACTTGTTGCTTCCTTTCAGAAGACACTTTTAAATAAAGAATTACAGCCCTATTGGCACAATGGGAGCACATGACTGGGTTAGGACCACTTCTTGGGATATACTAACATATTATCTGATATGGTTCTGGTTTCTTTTTCTCAAGAGCCACCGTATTTTACTGCTGAGCCAGAAAATCGAATTGTGGCTGAAGTAGAGAAGACCGTGCATATCCAGTGTCAGGCAATGGGTAAGTGAGGTGTGAACAATCTCTTGCAGTTTTGACCATTTACTCTCTTTATTGAAGTTGCTGCCGGCTACATGTGGGAACTGTGGTTTGCTTGCATGTTTATCGCTTTATAAAATACAATTCTCTATGTGACATACTCAGTATAAAACAAAATTAAAACCTTTTTTTAAAAAACTCAACCATTACCAGCCAGAAAAGATAAATCATGCTTGTCTGCTGGGCAAACTGCCTTCTTTTCTGTTCTTTTTGCTCCTTGCCTGAAAGGACGGATTCAACAAATGTGGTTGGCTAAAAAGGATTAGTGTCTTGATCCGAGTGAATTAATGGAAGTAAAACAGTGGCTCTGGGACCCATAACTTGGGCTGTGGAGAAACAATCAATAATTGCAATAGTTAAAGCTCCTTGTTTCTTAAAATTATAGTGCTTTTGTAGCAGGAGGAAAATGTCAGCTAGAGGAACATTTAACTGTAGTTACACTTCTGTGGTACTAAGTTTTCATCCACATTTTAATTGGAATGTGTTGGAACATAACTAAAACCTTAAAAATATTTATAATTCCACTTAAAATGAAATGCTTTTTAGGAGTAATTCCATGGAAGTCTTCTAATTAAAAAACAAAAGTAAGTATAATCTGTTTATTGAGAGCCAGTGTGGTCTAGTGGTTTGAGTGTTGGACTACAGCTCTGGTGAGAGGGTTCAAATCCCTGCTCAGTCATGGAAACCCACTGGATTACCTTGGGCAAGTCACACTCTCTCAGCCTCTCTCAGTTGCAAAAGCAAACCCCCTCTGAACAAATCTTGCCAAGAAAACTCCATGATAGGTTCACCTTAGGGTTGCCATAAGCTGGAAACAACTTGAAGGCACACAGCAACAACAAATCTGCTTATTAGAGCTGCTAAATTGATAAACCAAAAGAGAATTGACTCAGTCACCAAACCCTGACCTTGACAAGTTTTAGGTCCAATTCCCATATTTTCATTTTATTCGCTTGTTTATTTAAACCACTTTTCTTCAATGGTTCCAAGGCAGTTTACAGCTGAGTATACAACTGAAATGCTCTAACATAAATATATAAAAAGTTAGCTTCAGTACACAGAGTTAAATTAATCTGAGAGCTTTGTCATAATATTCTTGTTGAACAAAATCCAGCATCCACAAAAAAAGTGATCCCTTTGTTGTTTCAGATGATGCTTGTGTTGTTGTTCAGATTAGGGATCTCATACAGGCAGAGGCCACTCCTATTTCTTGGCCATGCAGGGCTGAAGGCAAAGGACAGAAAATCAAACCCTTTTGCAGCAGTGAAGCCACCTCTTCGATATCCAAGATCTCCTTGTTCCTTTGTGAAGCCATGGGCCCCTTTGTTAGGCAGAGATCATCCCTGATCCCACCCCCTCCAAATGAGATCCCTCACCTGAACAACACAAGCAACATCTGAAACATGTAGGCCTGTGACTTCAGCACTGTCACTTTTCTTTCTTTATATTTTAATATCTTTTGCTTGATGAAGAAGCCAGTAGAGCTTCAAAAGCTTTCACCATGTGTTTGCATTTTGGTTGGTGGATTCTGGGTTTTGTTTTGCTGTATGGCCAACATGGCTACCCCTGAATGTGTTTTCCTGTTGAGTCAACAGTCTGTGGAATACTCAGCTGTGTCCTGAATGAAATGGCTCTTCATAAATTTGAGTCAAGCCATATGAGGGATTGGCACTCCCAACAGCAATTTTCTCCTGCATTCTTAGTTCATGCCCACAACTCTGTATGCAACTTTAGCAATGGTCTCGACACCTTTTGGACAGGAGTGTGTGTGTGTGTGTTTTGTTTAAACGTGCTCTTGATGCATTAACAATGTGGATTGGCTTCTTGCAATAACAAACACAAGTGTACAGACTGTGAGAATATCTGAACGTAATGAACAATGGTGCTGACTTTTTCTAGCGTGTTCTCCTAGTTTCTGAATGCCCTTCCTGAGGATATAAGTTTGGTGTCAATGTGGTTTTCCTTTATGTGTCAGGCAAATGCTTTTTATGTGAATTTAAAGGCTTTCACGGGAAACATCCATAGATTTCCTTTGGTTTTTTTCTGGGCTGTGAGGCCATGTTCTGGCATAGTTTCTTTCTGATATTTCACCTGCATGTGTGGCTGGCATCTTCAGAGGATGTCAGCCACAGATAGAGGTGAAACATCAGAAAGAAACTATGCCAGCCACAGATGCAGGTGAAACGTCAGAAAGAAACTATTCCAGAACATGGCCTTACCGCCCAGAAAAAAAACCAAGGAAAATCCATAAATGCTTTTTAATTCATCCATGTATCCTAAAACACATTCACTCTCTTAAGCATTTAAAATTCTCTGAGCTTTAATGGCTATTTTGTAGCTATGTATTGTTGTCTAAACAAGCACACAGTCACCTTATTTTTGTTGTGACCAATTCATGTGACTTAAATTATGAAAGACAGAAGACTACAACTTGAAGCTTGGCAAATTGGTCCATAGACCACCGCATCTGAAGTAGAGGCCCTGCTTTATCTGGGATTGGGTTTAAGGAAGTACATTAAGGTATACAAGACTGTTAGGTTCCCAATCCATACTATAATTATAGTGTAATCTGTGGTGTTACTAAGGCCCTCTCTCATGTGGTACGGCCTCTCCGCAGCCCCCTAGTGCCGCCACTGAATGTAATTTCACATCCTCAGATGAATGAGCTGATTAGAACTGTTTGTGAGGCTGTTCAGAGCATGGTATTTAAGAACAAAGTTCTTAACAGTTGCAGTTTCAAATGCCTCCTGGGAAGGTCTCCCTCATTGATTCCAACTTCAATATACCCCTAGCATTTTGACTGTTTCCTTTTCTGCTGACTCCTCTTATCCTGAATTAGAGAACTTATACAATAGCAAGAATGCTTTAGCTGTATAGATTGTGGACTAGAAATTGCTCTGACCCAGATCATCACCTAAGTAGCCATGTTTTTAAAAGATACACTTAAAGAAAATGTCAGAATTTGATAAGAAATTATAAACTCTATGGTAAAGATGATAGTTCACTTCTAGGGAAATAAACCAAGATAGCCACCTAGACCTTTGCACATTCTCTAAAACAGATACATAGTTGTTTTGAAGTGATTCACAATTTACAGGACATTTTCTGTTTATTTTCTACACATTATCACAGCAATCCACTCCTAAGCATCCCCAAGATACATTTTACCCAACCTCTATTAGGGCCCACTGTTAACAGAGACAAATGGTGTGGTCCAGGGCCAATATGTATCAAGTCTAACAGTGATGACTGTTAATCTTTCCTGGGCTTGGCCTGAAATGATAGCAGCGGCTCAGTAATAGGAGAGGATGTGCCAGTCAAATCTGTGGCAGCCGTACTGTTCACCAAAAAACCAAAACCAGGTTGCTTTGATACCAGAGTGCTAGAGACCTGAGAAATCCAAGCCATGACTGTCATGGATGTTTGTCCCTGCCAGGCCTGATTTATCAAAGAACTAAGCACCTCCCACTCCACAACACCTGCTTGGTAGTTAAGAAACAATGTGCTTTAAAAATAGAATACTGTTTAATTATGTTTTAACTTTTGTAAAGTTAAAAGTTGTAGCTGGACTTTATTTTAATTTTCTGTAAACCACTTTGAGTCACTTGCTAAGAGAAAGGCAGGGTATACAGTAGGACCCCCATATCCACCGGGGATGATTTCGGAGGGGCGTGGATACAGAAAACCGTGGATAATAGTGAATGCCATTGAAAATAATGGGACTTCCAGTTTAAAATACCATAGAGTTGCTTTGGAGGACCTAGAAAATGGCTAGAGAGGACACATTTTCTAAGAAGACTGTATGGTAGGTGTGCTGTTTTGTGTCCCATGGATAATTGAATCAGTGGATAATGAATCAGTGGATACGGGGTCCTATTGTACATTAAAGACAACTAACTAACTAACTAAAATACCTAAAATAAGAAGGTACATCAGATAGGAAGTCCTTGAAAGGCATGGAAATGTTTTCTTCAGGGCAGGGAGTTATCCCTTTAAGAAGTCACATTCCTCAGATTGGGAGGGTGGAGCCTAGCAGAGGTAATCTGCAACTTGGAAGGTATAAAGTCTTAATCAATATGCAGCTGTTGTCCAAAGAAATTTTGAATGTCCAAGATGCTGAGGCTCTGGCTACCTTGTTGCTCTACTGCCTTGCTCTGTAGATTCTTGCTGAGGAGAGGAATTAACAATCTGTGGAGCCAGAAGTGATCAAAGTGGTCCAAGGTATGTTAATGATCAGATTCCTGAACAACCAGGCAAAGATCAAGAAGAGTCAAAGATAAGCAGTGTGGTCCAAGATGGACTAATACTCAGGTTCCATTTGCAGCAGAGGGAGGGCACAGGTGTCTAAATGACTAGGCTATTCTAGCAATGAGTTGCTCAGACTAGGAAGACAGATCTAGAACAATTCCTATCCATGGGTGATGGTTGTAATGTGGTGACTATAATTTTATTACCCTAGCTCATTATATAGATATTCAGGAAAAGAGGACACATAGGGGACACAAGGCCAAGTGAGAAATAGACTTCAGCTTGTTCGGTGATAAGCAACATGGGGAAGGACAGCTCCAGTGTCTTAAAATGGGATGTTGGTTCCTGACCATCACTTTATTGTTGGGAATTACCTGGGTTTTTAATGCAGCATAAACCTAACTCACACCGAACAAGTCTTAAAGAGAAGTGACAACGCAGAAAGAATCACAACCTAGAACATCACCCAAGGAGACCTTCTGCTGTGCTTTTTGCAACTGGATTTGTTTATCTCAGATTGGCCTTTTTAGTCATCAGCGCACTTGCAGAAAGCGCGGGATGAGTCCTTCCTGAATCTTTGTTTGCGAAGAAAAGCCAGAGAGAGAGAGAGAGAGAGAAACCTAATCAAGAAACAAAGGTCATGGTCTGTGTGTGTCACACCTGGTCCATGCCTGTCTGAATTAGTGCTCCTTTTCTACATCTCTTGATGCTGTAGTTAGTAGGTATACAATAAGCACTAACTTTGTTACTATTTGTTGTAAGCTGTGCTTGGTGGAGCCCAGCGTTTCAGAAAGCACGTAGAATGAAATGGGAGCGTGCCAACCCAGGTACTTGAATAATAGCCCTGGGAGCATAAGAGAGCTGCTTGGTGCCCTGACCATAAACAGGCAGGAAGTCTCAATTTGTCACAAATCCTATGGGGTTCTTTGGCACAAAACCCATTTATTCCATCTTTGTGCACCGTGAGTGTGAGAGACAAAGATTAAATTTACTTGATACAACTAGATGAACTAGATGAACTATAAATAAAATTACAGCCTGTAAAGGACAACCTTTTTACTTCTCTGTAAATGAAATTTTCTTGGGAGCAAAGTTCTCCGTTCTGTTCCTCTAGAGTGATTCCTATTGCAAAGGTTTAAAATGAAATGCATTTTTGCTAGACTTTTTTTTAAAAAAAGAGAATCTTGGATTTAAAGATTATTTAGATTATATACTGTCAGCAATCTGAAGGAAGGAATCAAAATATTTAAATTAATTGGATAGAAATTCTCACAGTTTTGGAGAAAGAGCTTCAGTCCATCTCATTAACTGACCAAGAAAGTAGAATAGGCATTAAAGCAGACAAACAAACCAAATAATAATGCATAAAGAACAAGATGATAATACAGGTTCATATGTGCTTGATAATCACAACCTGGGACATTCTGCATAAAACATTTGTGTTCTGTCACTGAGCCACAGGACAAAGAAGGGATCACTCATGCTGACAACAGTGGAATCTAGTGGAAGGACTGGATCCCGGCCAGACTAATTTGGGATAACCTTCTGACCAATAACATTATTAATTGATTATCCAGTTACCGGTAATCTACTAAGGTTTGCAGCACTGTTGGGTGTACAACAGATGAGTGAAGACTGAAATAATGGTGGATATTTGGGAGCCCAAATGGATCAACTAGAGGCAGCTGTAGTGGACAAAAGCATCAGGAGTTTGGATTTTCTACATGACTGATTATTTTCCATTTATAATAGCTTTATTTTTTAAAAAAAAATAATTCCAATTTATTTATTTTTTAAAGTATACATTTATCTTTTTACTTTAATAATGGTTAAGAAAGACAGAAAGAAAAGATAAAATTGGTGTCTTTAACAGTTTTTTAAATATACAGAACAATATGATTTGCAGGGAGTGGTCTGTCTTATGAGCTTTTAACTGTACTGAACTTGAATTCTTTTATGGTGTCCTTCCAAAAAATCTTTGAAAAGGCCCTTTCCTGTAACACTGGTGGCGTGACTTAGGAAGCAGAATTTTTACAATGTTTTAAGACCTCTTGAAATATCACAGGGAAAATATTGCTCATAGGTGTTCCTTTGATTCTCTATGCCACTTAAGTAATGTAGGTGCCCAACAGCATTTAAAACCTGTTAAGACTTTCTTGAGGAAGACTAAGTATTGTGAGGTGTTTTGTTTTTTCTCCTGAATTCCTGTAAGGACTCAGAAGGTTTTGAACATGCTGGCACTTTACAAATGTGTTAATATCAATAGATTGAAGGGTGGGAAATTTAAAGAAATAATATTACATTTTGTTGATTCTGTAATTTTCAGTGATAACAAAGAGCATTCTGTCATTCTCCTCCCAAATGCTTGGGAGCACCATGAGGAGGGCAATAGAAGGGAGAAAGAGGAATTAAGTTTAGTACATTGCTATTTTCACATGTCGGTCCAACATGTGTTAGAGTTGGAAAGATATCTCGTCACTGATAACATGATTGAAAATTGTGTTAACGGTACTAAGTGGTTGGAGGGGGGTTGAGAGAATAATGTCCAATGCTAGAATTCACTCTATTGTGTTTCCACAATTGTCATTATTTAAGCTTCAAAGCATTTCTAATGTCCTCTGTCTAGAGGACTATTCCATTTTTGTATCATCTGTTTCCTCATTACTCAGTGGTAATTTGTATTTGCCCAGGGGGGCTTTCATGAGATTAAGAACATTTGCATTGAGAATTCTGACAATCAGACTACACAATTTCTATAGATGGGCCTTTGGTATGAAATTTAAATTGTGTTTCTTTCACAGTGATATACTGCTTCTGTTTTGTATCAAACAACACACATAGCACACAAAAGATGACTCTCTTGGGCAATACAGAGCTTTATTATTCAAGCAAAATGGAAACTTCAAATGTGATTTCAGGAACTGATTACATCCTTGTACAGAAATATAATTTCATGGTTGCTCCACCCACCCACCCCCCACAAAATAGTTTTCTCATTTGTTTCTGTGTTCTTGAGGAGAATAATGTATCTCCAATCTCCACAGAAAGATGAGTTAAACTGAAAACAAATTGCTACATATGATTGTATTTGTTATAGTTTGGAGTTGTCCATTTTGTGTTGAATGTTTAAATTTGATATAGCATAGGCTACGCCTATATTTGCTTAATAAACGCACATAATAGAATGGTCTTTACTCTCCATACAGTCTGAAAACTTGCTGGTGGAAATATTTTGAACTCGTGATGGTCCAATAAAAGATTATTTCCTTGATCCAAAAATCCATATTGGTTCAGATTTTATCTGTAGAAACCATTCTCATAGCAATGAGTCACTGTCTGCTCTCAAATGCAGGTACACCTAGTTCTGCTTCTTTGTCTAAAGTAAATAGGGAAGCCATTCTGGGTAGGTAACCTCTGCCCTAAGCTGTAGTGAAAGACTTATTTGGCTTACATTTAGATTACATTTAGTTGTTTGATCCACTTCATATATTAGTTGAAGGAATTTAGGTTTAGTTTATCTAGCTTCAGAATATACCAGTCAGGCTTCTTAACCCAATCACAGGGGTTTGGTTTATATCCTTTTAACTTCATTGTGTCCTTCCTTATTTGATGGTCGTATATCAATCATGACTTATAGAATAAGGAAGAACTTCCCTGCCTTGCAATTTGAAATCAGGCTTGTGTAGCAGTAACTCCATGAAAATGGTGAGCGAGTGGCGTGCTTGTCCCTTTTCGTTTCCCATGTCTTTCAGACAGTTCATTACTGTTCTGTAGTTCTTCCTTCTTTCCCAGGCAAATGGCCTAGTGAGCTCTTGCATTGTGGCATCAATTGATGGAAGGAGATGTTGTCAGAAGCTCTTAAGAATAGTTAAAATAAAGACTAAATGCACATTTTATAAACCCTCACATACTCTATTATTACTCATGTGGTCATTTAAGATGATCCCTGTCTCCCAGCCTCACTTTCCTAGCTGTCCCAACATGGGGAATGTTGAGATAACCCTTGCGCTCTTGAGCAGCTGGAGGTGGGTACGCTATCCTAGTAAGGATGGTATGAGATAGCAGATCCTTATGTGCTTAAATAGCACATGAGGACATATCAGGCCACAATGCTGTTGGTGCATTACTCCTGCTTAACTAGGCAAGGTGGTGGCAGCAGGAGGGGAAAAGGCCAGACTTTTTCACAAAGTCAGATAGACTTTAGCAATGAACCAAGAAAGTCACTGGGGAAGTAGACTGCATGGAGTGGGCAGATTTTGTCTAGCTTCCTTCACCACTACTGGGCAAACCTGAACCAAGTGCAACCACTAGCATTGCGCACCAATAGAATCCCAGCACAAGTCTTACAAATACTACCAATAGTTTCTGCCTTGTCATTTGGTCTTTCAAAGGTTTGCTTGGCATGATTAACTGAATTCTCTAGCTAAAATGTTTAACCTGAGGCTTTTCTAATTCTGATATGTAATTTGATTGTGGCAAAAGAGGGATGTAGAAATATAATTTTTCGTATGTGTTGAAGAGCTTGATGTTGAGCTTTCTACAGCTTTTTTTTCCTTTGACAACATAAAGTATGCTTTATAGGCATTATTTTCAGAACAATTTATCTGTATAAAACCCTATAATGGCCAATGGACAGATTAGCATAAAGCAGCATGTTGTACATATGCATATCATTAAGAGTTTTCTCTCTGTGTCTGTTTTGGGCAGGTGTCCCGCTTCCTACTCTGGTATGGTATAAGGATGCTGTCCCTGTCCTCAAATTGCTGAATCCTCGTTACAAAGTTCTGCTCAATGGGAGTCTTCAGATCCAGGGATTGCAACCTGATGACTCTGGAATCTTTCAGTGTTTTGCAAGGAATGAGGTTGGAGAAATGCAGACCTATACCTTCTTGGATGTTACTAGTAAGTCTGGACCTTTATGCTGTGTAGGAAGGCAGGGGGGAGAGAGGAAAATTAAAGGGACTCAGTTTTCTCACTATTGATGATGATGATGATGATGATAAAATTTATTTCTATCCCACCCCTCTGCAACACAATCGGGGCAGCTTACAGCATAAAAATTCCATTGTTATATTAGTACCCTAACCCACCCACCCCTTAAAACAATATTAAATTAAAAAGATTAAAAACATACAATAATTAAAAAGAGAAAAAAATGGAATAATTCGATGACAGTTTAAGGGAAAAGACAGCCGAATCTTTGGGCTGGGATAGCTGTTCGGGGAAGGCCTGCCAGAAAAGATCTGTCTTGACAGCATTTTTGAAGCTGTCTAAGGTGGTAATAAGATGGATCTTGTCTGGCAGGCCATTCCATAATCTGGGAGCAGTAGCAGAGAAGGCCCTCTGGGAGGTCACCAACAGCCTTGTTTTCATAGGTTGTAACAGATTCCTCCCAGAGGAGCAAAGTGCATGGGGATGGTCATACGGGAGGAGGCGGTCCTTGAGGTAAGTTGGACCCAAGCCATGTAGGGCTTTAAAAGTCATAACCAACACCTTGTACTATGCCCGGAAACTAATAGGCAGCCAGTGGAGAGCTTTTAACACAGATGTTATATGCTCTCATCTGGAAACATGTTCTATTGGTATTAGGTTTTTAGAAATACTTTCTTCATAGACATAGTTTGGGAATGGAATGCGGGGGGGGGGATCTGGGGAACTTTCACACAACGTACCAGCCTCAGGGTAACAGTCATTCTTTCCCAGCCTATCAAAAAGCTACAACAGACTAAAAGGAGCACAGTTTACAATGAGAGATGATATAATTCATTATATATAGGTGAGTCCTTTATTTGGAACTGGACACCTAGGCTGGCTATACTGTAGCTCTCCCCATGCTTCCCACATATCTGTTAGACCTTGTTTTGACCTTTTCCACTCATTGGTTTTTCTTCTTGTTGTTGTTGTCATGCCCCTTTAAGTCAATTTGACCTATGGCAACCCTATCCAGGAGTTTTCTTGGTAAGATATTTTCAGAGGAGGTTTGCCATGGCCTTCCTCCAGAGCAAAGAGTGGGATTCAAACTGTGGTCTTCCAGAGCCCTAGTGCAACCCTCAAAGCACTAGCTCATTACACTTGGCTAATTTTGCTTTTTTGAGGTTGCATCTAGGTGGCAAGAATTGAGTGAAGGAAGGCTCTATCCTTTTTATTCCTCATTCATTGGACCATTGGTTCTATGGGAGATGGTGGTAAGCACAAGTCTTTTTGCTAACTGGAAAAATATCTGTTAGCAAAAAGACTTGCCTTTACCGCCATCTTCCATGGGACCCAAACAGGAGAATAGCTGAAGCATGCTGACATCATGCAATAAAGCAAGGTGGGATGCACTGCTCTCAGACTTTATTTCCACTGCTCTTCTCTTGTGTGGTAAGCCTTTCAATTGTCCAGTATAGAGGTTTTTATATTGTTGTGTGCCTTGTTACTGACTTAAGGCAACCCTGAGGTCTATTGGAAGTGAAGAAGCATCAACACTTGTTTTCAGTACTTGGGGACAGAGGGAAAGTGTAAAGTTGCATGCCTAATCTTTTGATTCACCTCTGTGCTTCATTGGTCTGTGTATTCAAGGCTTTTACTCCAGACCCGTCTATACGATTTTAAAAAAATCAATTTTGGGGTAAAAAATACGAATAGGTTCGAATACCTATGATCCACCTACACAATTTTTAACACCCCTAAACTGCGAATGACCCCCCCTTCCCCAGCTGGTTGGAGGGAGCAAGCCAAGTGGCAGTTTTAAATCTCCCACCGCTTTTTTTAAAAATTTATTTTAAAAGTTGCCTGTTTTGCAGACAGTCAGTTTTTCCTATTTACAATGTAAAATAAAAATAAATATACAGTTGCCCCTCCACATTCGTGAACTCGACATTCGTGGTTTTGATTATTCGTGGTTTTGGGAGGACCCCCCGCCCTCCCAAAATCACGACACGGGGCCTCCGGAGGCCCCATGAAGGCCCTGGGAGGGAGCAGGGAGGGCTGGGGAGGCCTCCATGGGGCCTTCAGAGACCCTCCGGAGGCCCCGCGAAGGCCTTGGGAGGGAGGGGGTGGCCGGGGAGGCCTCCGCGGGGCCTTGCGAGGCCCCGCAAAGGCCTTGGGGAGGACCAGGGAGGCCTCCGTGGGGCCCAGCGAGGGCCCGTGAAGTCCTTGGGAGGGAGGGGTGGCGGCCGGGGAGGCCTCCATGGGGCCTTGTGAGGCCCTGCGAAGGCCTTGGGAGGGAGGGGGTGGCTGGGAGGCCTCCGTGGGGCCTTACAAGGCCCCGTGAAGGCCCTGGGGAGGACCAGGGAAGCCTCCGTGGGGCCCTGTGAGGCCCCATGAAGGCCTTGGGATGGAGGGGGAGGGCTGGGGAGGCATCTACGGGGCCTCGGGAGGGTCTCCGGAGGCCCCGGGAAGGCCTAGGAAGGGAGTGGGGATCTGGGGAAATGTGACTATGGGGCCTCCGGAGGCCCTGTGGTTGCTTTGGCAGGGGAGGGGAAAATCAATATTTGCGGATTTTTCACATTCGCGGGGGTCCGTGGAACCTAACCCCCGCGAATGTGAAGGGACGACTGTATATATAATTCATGGACTTACCAGACTCTTCCTTAACCAGGAATCCAACATGGCAGCCACTCCCAATTCCTCTTCTTGCTAGTCCCGCCCCCTCTACTTGGCCAGCCAATCTGATTACACTGCCTGTTCATGTGTGTGCGAACGGGGAGTACAGACGATCAACCATTCGAACGGCTGTACGGATTTTAGGCTGAGATCCGCTAATCCTTCCAAACGCTGAATCCACATAGTTTATGGGGGAATCACTAGCCCCCCTTCCGAATGACACATATGAATCAGAACAGATGTGTGTACGGAAGATCGATCTTCCGAATGGCATACATATTTTTTTTACCATGTAGATAGGCCCTTCCTATTTACATGTAGAGGTCTACTCCCCTCCTCCTCCTCCAATAAATTTTAGTACTTTACGACTCGTTGCCTGAGAATGCAGCTCCGAAGCATTAGGCAGCTCCAGCATAAAAATGCCTTACCTACATTCACTAGTGTCAGCTTTTAGGGACTCTTGCACCAAAGTTAGGTAACTCTTTTATCTATCTATTTTCCTATCTCAGCTGTATTCTCTGCCATAATAAATGTAAGTTTGGCTTTTGAAGCTTACTTGAACATCCTGCATATTTCTATCCTGTTTTATACCACAAGCTCATATTGCACTTCATTCTGCTTAATATAAATACCAATAATTTCCTACAAGGTGAACCTATCATGAGGGTTTCTTGGGAAAATTTGTTCAGAGGAGCTTTTCCACTGCTCTCCTCTTAGGCTGAGAGAGTGTGACTTGCCCAAGGTCACCCAATGCGTGTTTATAGCTGAATGGGTATTTGAACCTTTGTATTCCAGAGTTGTAGCCCAACACTCAAACTGCTACACCACACTGGCTCTCATAAACTGTGGTGATAGTCATAAGAAAGATTCCCTCAGAGATTATTGTTAGGTTTGTTTATTTAAAAAAAGATAGCCCCTCGGTGGAAGGTTTAGTTGCAAGAATGAAGCAGTGTAAATAATACTTAATTTAGTTGCAAAAAAAAAAGGTATAGTAGTAAAAATTTGCACCATTGTTTAGCAAATATTTGAAATAAGTTTAATAGCAAGTTTCCTTAAGTCATTAAGGAAACTATTAAGTCAAATGGTTTATTCTTCTTGCTGATTTAAATAATGAAAATAACTTCAATCAACCCACCTGTCAAAGTTCTTCTTTTAGGTGATAATGTGAAAATTGGCTTGCATGTTATCACCTGCTGCATCCGCATCAATTGGATAAAGTTCCTTTACCAGCTGCCATCTCTCTCACTAATGAACAAGGCAGTAGCTCCCTATGAGACACAAACTACTTTCTACTTCAAGTTCATGTTCCCTTTTTTAAGAGGCACAGGTTGTCATATTATGCTTAATCTCATTTAACAGCAAACATAAACAGTAAATTCTCTGTAAGCTTTCTGGGCAGGGACCTTTCTCAGAGGATTCCTGTATCTGGAAGCCACACACTGAACTCAGGTAACTAATGGATTTACCCAGCCAAAAGTGAGTAAAGGGGCTTTGTACTTCCCTGCTCTCTTAGTGCTATAAACACTAAGGACACTTCACACATGGCTTTTATCTCATTCTTATGCTTAAAAAAATTACTCTTCCAACTCTGCAATTCTATGATTCTATGATTCTATGATTCTATGTATGAACCGGTGTCACAAATGTGAATATTTTAGGGATTTGGCAGCCTAATGGCTTCTGTTTCATACTGTGGGAAAAGTAAGGATGAAGTGGCCTTTAGACATGATGAAAGTGTGAGTAACCCACACTTTAGGGACTTGTTGCTGTCTGAATCTAGCATCTGGTATGAGGGAGATTACTCTGAACAATATTAATGTGTCTGTTTTAAATACATTGGCCACAGGGCTTTAATTGCAGCTTCTAGAATATTTTTCCAAATGAAATGAGAAAGGTCATGCCCTTCCAATGATTGCCACCTATATCTCTAAGGAGGCATGCTTGCAACTTCTTTTCTTGTTGGTGGGATGATTTTATTGTCTTCCAATGTTGGGAGCATTGTTAGAATTGTACTCTTGAGACTGGTGTGAATTGCAACCTTTCATAAATGGAGATAAAATGTCAGCACTAGAATCTTAAATGATGCCAGACAGAACATATTTTTATTTATTCTTTCTGTTTAAGATATAACCTGCCCCAAACCCTCAAACTTTTTTTTTAAATCCAACAAATTGGACACCTTTTTCAGGAATGGAAAGAATTTTTGAAAATATTCATAATAAGGATTAAAAATGTTTTTTTAAGTGTTGGAAAACCCTGAAAAGGAAAATCCTGGACTGACAAGAATATTTGCAGTTTAAGATGTATTGTGCGCGCAATTTTCCCATGGTTCTTTTGTGCAGAAAACAGCATTTTCTTCAACATAAAATAGTATTTTCTGCAAAGGAAACAGCATTTCCTTCATAGAAACTAAAAACTAGAAAATACTGTTTTCTGTGCAAAAATGTAGTGTGTGAATTTTGCACAGAATAAGTCCCAAACTGCTAATAGTCCCAAATTTCCTTCTCATGATTTTGCCATGGGAAAGTATTTGTCTGAGTATCTATGTGCAGAAAGGGCCCTTGAACTCTAACCCATCATTGCCCTTGGAAATTGGGACATGAATCCCACCCCCATATTGAGATAGGCAACATCTAGTATAATGATTCCTTTCTACATAGAGCTTGTAGGCTTGACCATAGGCACAGTGGAAGACTGCCTAGCTGTAATCTCCACTAACAGCGTCAACTTTAGCAATGACAGTTATTTGCTGGATTCCAGCATGATGGATAGCTGCCTGCCTATAGCATCTCCAGTGATTGGCACTGGGCTGTTTTTTAGATCTTTCCTGGGTTTACCTCTGAACACATATGGTGCTTTTATAATGTCTGATATCTTTTTCTGGGCTGGAGATAATAAGGCTGCCCCATTTGATGTTTGCATTGGAAGCTGAAAGAATGTGGCATGTTAAAACAGAATGGCAATGAAAGATTGGTAGAAACATAGAAATACCTTGGATGAGAATCAAATGGAAACTTCTTTTGGCTGACATTTAGCTCTGCAAACTAATGTTAGAGTCACGTTACTTTTCATCTTAAAGAAGCATGTTAGGAGGATAAAAGCAAATAGTTCTGTTTATTTCAGTTCAGCTGCTTTCCTTCAAACCCTCTTTTTAAACCCTTCTGCTTTACCTAAAAGCCTTGTTCCATTTACTTGTACAACTGCTGCCAGGGTTTTATTTTATTCATTTAACCAATAATCCAAGTTGGAAAATTCCCAGGAGATAAATAGTGAAAGGTTACTTTCTCTTCTGAAAGGTTTTCCTGTTGTTATTGTCATATGCTTGTCCATTACTGGTGTAACAAAAATAGATAGAAAAATTCCACAGGGAATTCAGAGATCTTTCAAAGAGTTATCTGAGAACTTAAAACAGCTTGTGTTTTTTTTGTTCCAGATGTTGCCCCCACTTTTACCCAGCCTCCAGCCGATACCACTGTGACTGAAGGGATGACTGCGGTATTAAGATGTGATGTTTCAGGAGCTCCAAAGCCTGCCATTGCTTGGAGAAAGGGTAAAATTTTATTATTCTGTTGGGAAACCATTCCTATTACTGTTTTTCACCAGCAGAAATTAATTTAGGATTAGCATCTTCATGCTCTGCAAATCAGAGAACTGAAGCGATTCTCACATGCTGTGTTTCAGAGAACCAGATTTTGGCCAGTGGCTCTGTCCAGATCCCCAGGTTCCTTCTCCTTGAATCTGGAGGGCTTCAAATAACACCTGTCTTCCTTCAAGATGCTGGAAACTATACCTGCTGTGCAGTCAACTCTGAAGGGATCCTAAATGCTTCTGCTGCTCTCACCGTGTGGAGTAAGGACCATGTTTGTTTCAAATGCTAGCATTAATGAAGGCCTAGCATATTCCAACAGGGCCCTCAGGAAACCAGTTTCCAAAATTTCCATTTCTGGGTGGGTGGCTTGTAAATGAATAATTGAGTAGGAATAGTTTGTGTAGCTTCTAGATTTGATTTAAAGCTTTGGCTCTCCAGAGGTTTTGGACAACAGCTCACATAATCCCTTTTGTGTATGTTGCCTGAGACGTCTGGGAGCTAAAGTCTACAACATCTGGAGAGCCAGAGGTTCCCCGCTGTGGATTTAAAGACAGCAGCAAGGACCTTGTACTTCTTTCGATAGGAGTAACCAGGAAGTTCTTGAGAGCTTCTGTCTTAATCTCTTTGTTGAATATTTCTGCTAAACTGGTTGCTCTTAAAACATTTTCCCCTATTTTGAGAAGACACAGAAATGAAAGTTTTCATGTTCACCAGGTATTGAAGAAGTAACATGATGGGATCAATGTCCAGGGCAGAATTATTTTTAATTCACAGCTAAAATCTAGGTTAGAGATGAACAGGTTGTTTATCTCTGTCTTTCCTTGACTGGGCATCTGTGCTCTCACACAAATGGGTCTTGCACCTGCCAGAGCCTACACCAGAATATTCTAGAGCCAAGTAGTTTTGGTGGGAGCCCCACCCTTTCCTCTCTTGCACACATGCTCAGTCACACCAATGCTACTTCTCTCCTCAGTTTCTCTCTGTCTATCATGAGATCAACACTATCTAGAGTGTTTTCCTGCCCTTTTCACTGAGCTTTCTTCTCTATTTTTCCTTCATTCTTCTAACTTATCTATATTCCTGTTTCTCTTCTGCTTCTTATGTCTATCTTTGGGTGCGGGGGGCTTTTGTCATTTCATGACTTTAGCTCATTTCTCTATTTCTTTTGTGGCCCCTAAGACCCTCTTTAAGTTCTGCTCTTTGTAGCAGGAAAGTGCCCCTATCTGTTGGGCACTCTCAGTGCTTATTTTTCTCGGACAAAGCACATATTGTTCAAATTTGGGTAGGGTGAGTAGCATTGGTGGGACTGGGCATGCATAGAAAAGAGGACTGGGTGGGGTTCCTGCTCTAGAATATTCCAGGCTCTGCCACTACTAACATGTTTTCTTTTGTCCCTAAATATGAAATTTTGCCTGCAAAGTTATTTTTCCAGATGGCATATGATACACATTTGACACCTCTACATTTCAAATTGTACATTTTGTTACTCCAGAGCTACCACAATGTGTACTCCTCTAGATTACTGCTTTGATCCATGTACTACAAGGCCAGGTTGCCACACAGGTGTTCTGTCCAGAGCTTAAATATTACTCTTTTGGACTACAACTCCCCAAATCCTCAGTGGCCATTCTGTCTGGGGGATTCTAGGAATTATTGTCCAAAATGGGAAAAAAAAACTTTCCCAGGCTCTGGTTTTATTGGCATTATCCTAAAGATGTGCAGCAAGTGCAAAGATCAAGAAAAGAGCTGCTTGTTATCCAGTGGTAAGTCAGTGAAGTTTGGTGAAGGCATGCCTTACAATCTCCAATCAAAGTTCTAGTCTGAATAGGTTTCCATATGTAATATACACGTGCAGGGGTTGTCAGTTTATTTTGATGTCCTACTGAATCTTTTAAATGTTGTTTAATTCAATCACACATTGTATGTGCAACAGTGAGGATGACACCATTATATAACCTGAAGAATAGAACAGAAATATTCAGCACTTTTGCTATGGAGTTTAATGGTGTCTGATGTTCACACTTTACACTTGACTCTTGTTCCTTGTGAGAGATCTCTCCAGACATTATGGCTTATTATTACTTCTGAAAAATGAGACTTTGTTCCTTTGTTCCTTTTTTCCATTTCTCTTCCTTTCCTGCACCTGATTCGGCTGATCCATTCTGCAGCCATTTCCTTTATGTGAAATCTTTTGTGTCTTCACTACTTGCTCAGTGACTTCCATTTCCTGGGCATGCTTGAGTGATAGGACTTTATAATAACATGTGGGTGAATGTCGCCTCTTAGGTTCATGGGTTATTATGGAATATATTATGAAATCAGGCTCTGCACCTCAGTGGCAGAGCATATGCTTTGCTTGCAGAAGGTTCCTGGTACAAACCATGGCATTTCCAGATAGAAAGAATCCTACCAGAAATTCTGGTGAACCATAAGACAGCTTCCTGTGGTACTATGAATCATTCACATCCTAAGATGTGGAATAACTTTGTGGTTGTTGCTAACTGCCATCAAGTTGACTTTGACCCTATGAATGAAAGACCACCAAGTCATGCTGTTATCAGCAACCCTGCTAAGATCTTGCAAAGTTACTGTGGCTTCCTTGATTGCATGAATCTAACTGTAATGTGGTCATCTTCTTTCTTTACTGCCTTCTACTTAACCAGGCATTATTGTCTTTTCTAATGAGTCCTGTTTCCTCATGATATTTTCGAAGTACGGCATTTTCAGCTTAGTCATCATAGCTTCTACGGAGAGTTCAGGCTTCATTTGCTCTTAGGCCCATTTATTTGTAATTTTATCTGATGTTTTTCCCACTACTGGAATGTTCTTTCATGATGGCAGCCAACTTGACTGGTCATATTGTTGAGACTGCCTAGCCTTTCCTCTTTATAAGTGCTTCTTAGAACATATTTTGTATTCCCTCTTCTCTGGATTGGATCTGAAATTTACTGTACTTTATATTTCTCTTTTGAATTCTGATTGAATGGCAACTGTAGTTAGTGTTAACTACAATTAAGGTCACTGCTACCATTTACCTAAAATGTGGTTATGTGCAAGGAAGAGATTCCATCTAGCACAATTGGCTGACTCCTGATTTCTTAATTACAATGAAGAGGTCAGCACTTGAATCCAACTCATGATGAATATCCAGCAGTAAAATTTGCTCCAGATTTACTTTTCTAATATTGTTGTACCTCTACAATTGGAGTCCCTTGGGAAATTAAAGTTGGGAGGCAGACATAATCCCTCGCACAACTTTTTCTGGTAAACAGTGGTTGTAGAGAACTTTGCACTTTCACATGTTTGCTAGATGCAAGGAGCCAGGGGAGCACAAATGTTCTTGTCTGGAATGACAAATAACTGAGCTCACTGCTTTCTGAGGGCAAACACCCAAGATGGAAGCCAGCAATTTTATCTGAACTGTGGGTCGTGTTCTTTTTCAGATCGCACTTTTATCGTTCGCCCTCCTGAGGACAGCACTGTTATTAAGGGAACCACAGCGATGCTGCAGTGTGAAGCTGCTCATGACCCAAGAATTTCAGTCAGGTTGGTGGTGTCTGCAGTTATTTGTGCAGGTTATTTGAACTTAATTTTACAAACCAGTAGCATTGTGTTAGGTGAGCTCATTCTGGGCACCAGATTTTATTTTTTATTTTTTTTATTTTTTTGCCAGTATTCCCAGGAACAGTGTCCTAAGGTTGTAGGTTGCGCCATTAATCATATCAAGTCCTTTTTATTTTTCCACTTCAAACTTATATATTATTTACAATGAACTATGTTCCACTTCATGACTTCAGTACAACTTCCCATGATTTACTGTCAAGGTTAATACAATATCAATAAAACTGACTTGTCAAAAGCTGATACCTAATGAGAATCAAACCTAAAGCAATTTAATGGTGTTGTAGGAATGTTTACAGAGAGGAATCTTTAAAAATTCCTGAAAGCATCACTTCTCCTCCTGGGGAGAAAAAAAAACCAGTTCAGCCCTGTAGAATGTAAAGTAGTCTTTAAACTGCCAGATTCTACAAGTAAGAATAACAGGAATTCCCCCTCTGTTTCTTTGACAAGATGAACATGTAGAGAAGTGAAAAAATAACACAGATGAAAAAGGGAAAAGCCAACTAAGAATGCTGCAGTCCCCTTTAGAACATGTTTAACAATGCCATTGCTGTAAAAGAAAAAGAAACAGAAAAGGAATCTGGAGAAAAATAAAGGGGAAAACAGTATCATAAAAGTCTCCCCCCCCCTTGCAAATGCTAATAGTGTTTTGTCTATGGGTCTTTCTATACATGACTGTAAAATAGTTCTATACTATGAATCATAACACTGAACTCACTGACATTAAAAAAAATGTGGAATGTCTCATAGAAGATAATGAAAATTTAATGTTAGTTATAGTTAGTTTTTATATAGCACATTATAAGTGTATGAAGATTTGCACATATGTTGCTTTAGATATCTTTGCAACAGCTCCCTAAAGTGGGCCAGGATCTATTCTGTGACAAGTGTAACAGAGTATCTAACAAATATTCTTCAAATGCCCTCCCTTTCTTTCTATTTAAATTCAAATATATCCAAGAGGAGAGTATTGTCTTTTGCCATGCACACTAAATCTTGAAATGGCACATGCGACCATATTTGGATAAAGGGATAAGAGGCAGAGGGTAGAGATGGAAAAATATTCATAATTATTATTTCCCAGGTCAAAAAGCAGGCTTCCTAATGTTTGTGAAATCCCATCATGAAGAGCAATAGAGTAGCAAGAATTTTCTGCAGTTTTCTCCTGGTATTTGACATCCCAAAGTGTTGCAGAGGACTTATGTTGTAGAGAAAGATATGTTTGTTTATAGTAAGTTTTCTGTGTAGAAAATGAGTTTCCTATGCAGAAAACAGTTTCTGTGTGTGTCTGTGCACATGCATGTGCACAAAACTACAACACATGGAGGCATTTAAATATGGGGAAAATATTGCAGAGGAATTTTCTCCCACAGCAGGGAGAAAGCTACCTTAATGTTTGGTCCTTGCATGCATGGATGAAATAGTTGAGAATTTACATCCCTAGTATATTGTTATATGTGAGCAAAAATTGAGGTATCTTTTGTTGTGACATCAGACTCCGAAATAGACTCTAATAATTAGCGGGACATAGAAAAAGAGCTATATGTTTTGCATTCTGCAAAAAGAGAGGAAAAAATGTTGTGTTGATATTCTATACTAAAACTCATTAAAAAAAATGAAATTAAACTTGGCTAGAAATAGGCTTGACAGTCTTTGAATAAAAAATTCAGATACCTAATATATTCTGGGACAGGATCCCAGAGTTGTGTCCAGGGCTTGAGTTGTGTCCAGGACTTGGAGGGTCTGGGGTGGTACCCACAGGTTTCTAGAGATTCTGGAACAAGTAGAAAAGCTGCCAGTTTATTTAAGACTTACTCGTACAGCCTAAAAACACAATTATGCCCTTGTCTCGTTACACTTCCAGGAACCAATCACCAAAACAGCAACATCCTGCCCCACCCACCCACCCAAAAGCCCATGTCTGGCTCAGATTGACAATTCATGCTTCAAATTTAATTTCTAAGGAGTAGAATTGCACCCTTTGTCTTGAACTATAGTGCATTTTATTAGTCTTGCAAGCCTGTCAGACATTGACTCGATCCAAATGAGACCTTGGAAGATTACTAGCAAGCAGCACTGTGCTACATAATTATTTAGCTCTGTTTTTACCATATAATTTCAGCACTTGATATGTCATCATTTTTAACGAAATAGACAGCTGACTTTAATGGTCTGAAATACTGTGACAATCAGGTATGTTTGGAAGAAGGACAACGTTGTCATAAATCCATCTAGCAGCTCTCGAATCACAATTGAAAAAGATGGCACCCTCATCATTAGCCAGACGTGGTCCGGTGATATTGGAGACTACACATGTGAAGTCACTTCCTTTGGAGGAAATGATTCCAGGGTGGCTCGGATGGAAGTAATGTGAGTGTTGTGACCGTTTTAGATGGTACTTGTAATAATTTATGTCTGCCTGTTTTCTATACTTCTTTTTTTTTTACTTTGACTTTTTGTTTGCTTTAAGAAACAGAATCAGTTCATTGTTCTAATACATCTCTCTAGAGGTGTTGAAGCACAGATTAGATTAATCACACATTGGCTGAGATCTTACATGTGTGAGTAGCTCCACATGCACAGTTCCACATCTGCTCACTACCTGACAGCTGTCAAGCCCCAGAAGGGACAACCTTGCTCTCACTTAGCAGTGAGGAAAGCAGGGAGGAGGGAGGTGATCCAGACCATAGAGAAACAGCTGATCTTAGCTTGGTTATGGAGGAAGAAATGAAGGTGCACTCTAATATCCTTCAACTGCCCCACCTTGGCAGGGAGTTTCCCAATTAATTGTCTGTCATAACCCTTTTCCAGCTGCTTTTAAAATGTCTCCCTTTCCCCTTTTGTCCTCAGCTTTCTTTGATTTCTGCAAACTAAGTGCAAACTGTAAAAGTAGTTTGAATTAAATTGACTTAGCAGGGGGAGAGGAGAGGAATCTTGCCCCTCTCAGTAGGCTTGAGGAAAAAGCAAATGTCTGTAGCCTCTCCTAGCTTGTCTTTTCTTTCTCATTAATAACTTTTGCCATCTTGACCACACTCTGATGTTGCTTGGCCACATGTCCTCCAGATTTGATTTGGATAATGTTAGAGGTACACACTCTCAAGTGGAGAGCATCCACCTTTTCCTTTCTCCAGGGGCTCAGAGCAGCCACACCTTCATGGTTTGAATTGTCTTCCCACTTCCCTCCAGAAGAGAGAGGAGGAGTGGTCCCTTCTTGGGCTTGGCAGGTGCCAGGCTTGGAGAGTTTTTGGATGGAGCATAGGGGCAAAAGAATAACCCTCTGTGCCCTACCCAAGAAGAGACTTATGCATGTGCAAGCTGCACCTACATGTGTGTAAGTCACTAAGAAGGTGCCAGCCAAAAGGAGTTTCCAAAGCAATGGAACTGGCTAGTTGAAATTGAATATTTTATGGCTACTTTAACTTGGCACAGCAAAGATACTGATTCACCCAAACAGAATTTTAAGGCTACTGTAAACCTTCACAGCAAAAGTAGTTTATCTAGTATTAACAGCGTTCTCACTATCATCAATTCCATCATTTTACAAAGCAACATGTTTTCTCTCCTCTCTGGCTCCATTTTCATCTTAATGGTGTTTCATCTTCATTGTCACAGATCACAGAGATTGGATGACACTGACTTCTGGGGTAGAGCGGTGGGTCCACAGCACTTCACTCCGCAAAACACACAAATCAATGCATGAGATGGGTGTTCCACACAGAGGCCTACACAGGCAATGCCTGGATTGGTGTGATCTCACTCCTCCCAATTTTTTGAATGGGGAGAAGCACACAAATGAAGCCATTGTGCCTGCAGTAACAGGAAGTGTCTACCATACATTGCAACTTTAGTACCTTGCCAATTCCTCTACTGTATAAATTGTAGCATGAGCCTTTCTACTGGGTGGATCAGTTTCCCGTTGCTCCATTTTCTGTGTATATGTGTGTGTTTGCATTCACATTCATTTACCAATGGCTCTGACTTACTGTCTTCTAACATTGGAGATTAATAGACATGGTGGAATGTGGCAAAAATGCATTCCAAACCACATCAGAAGTACTTGAGGAGAACAGAAAGGGTGACCTTACCAGATGACAGTGTTCTTCAGACATTCTGGGGGCATAGTGCTGCTGCGGATCAGGTTTCCCTTTCGTATTGATGGGAACAAGCCACTAATAGAAAGGGATGCCTTACTCACAGCCGTGCTATGACCCAGGGTTGCTGGAAGATGATGTTGTCTGATAATCTCACCCCTTCCTGTTCTTCTCGTGATCTTCTGATGCAGTTGTTGCTGTGTCTGATAATCTCCATTGTGTGTATGTGCCTTCAAGTTGCTTGCCAACTTATGGCAACCCCATGAATTTCATGATGACTGACGTTTCCGTCAATGAAAAGCAATGCCTTTCTCATCTTCCAGCACAGAGGAAGAAGCATGGATGAAGGATGGGAGGAAGACGGTGTGGTGCAAAATTGATCGCTGGAAGCAGGACAGCACCGTCCTCCTCCTGACCCCCACTGGGTTTTTTTTAGCCTGTCTGAAAAAGTCCTGGGACATTTTAAAAGCAGTTGAAAAATTGGGGTGGCAGAGGATTAATTGGGAATGTCCCTGCCAAATCGAGACCATTGGGGGTGTATGGGTCATCCAGTCCAGTCCTTCAGTGTGTTTTCTTGATCTGAGTTCTGGCATTTTACAGATACAAGACTTGAGTAAACAGTTGCAGTAGCTTATTGCATTGGGTCCAGGTGCAAACCTAGAGCTTTCTGTTTTAGGTCTTTAGCTCCCCACTGTAGTAAAACCTCCCTCTTCTTCATGGAGAGCTGTGTTTGCCCATGATTATCCATATTAAATGCTCCAATGATCAGTATAAAATTGAAAGGGACCTGCATTGATTGTTCTTCCTTGACTGAGCTGAGCCTTAAGCTTTGATGGAAGTGGATTGTAAGAACAGCTGACAGTTTTGTAGAGCAGGAGAAGATGATAGTCTAATACAGCAATCTTTGAGAGTAAACCTGAGTACTAATGTGTGGGGTTTTTTTTAATGGCACTTTTTTTTCCTGGCTAGTCACACCTAATCTACTCTTAGTGAAAATGCCTAAGGATGCTTCTTCAACCTTGCAACATAACATGTTCATTTCTGAGGTTTTGTTACATCCATCTTGCCTCACTTTTTTGATGCCAGGATTGAATTATGTTTGGAAACCATTGGTTTTTGCATTCTCTTCTTCAGTTTTTTTGGTTAAAATCCAGTGCTGAGAAGAGAAACCCAAACAGATTTTTCTTCCTGTGCGTCATTAGATTGTTGTTTCCTTTGCTTAAATTGTTGTCATCTGCACTTCTTTGGGGCTGGTAATAAATCTGAAAAATAGTGTAAACAGGCAATGCAGTTTCCAAAACAGTGCAAATGAAGAGGAAACAATGAGTTTGTCTATATGGCAAAAATACTCTTCATAGAATTCAAAGAGAATAAGTTTTGTCCCAATGGGATCCTGCA
The DNA here is from genome assembly GCA_030847615.1 of Gambelia wislizenii. Classification (NCBI taxonomy): domain Eukaryota; kingdom Metazoa; phylum Chordata; class Lepidosauria; order Squamata; family Crotaphytidae; genus Gambelia; species Gambelia wislizenii. Next base: position 7,873,644 of record JAUMIR010000012.1, read on the forward strand.
TCATTTCACCATATTGGAAGAAGCTGTGGGGGGGGGACTCCGAATACTCTTTTCCTGACTTAAAAAAAAAAAAAAAAAACTCCGAAGGAAATGTGCATTCCCACTCGTTGGGACAACTGATTTGTTTTGCTGTGCTTTCCCGATAAGAGCAGAAGCGGAAAGCAGATTGGTCAGATGTGCGCAGGGTGTGGAGCTTGCCAGTAAGGCAGTGCCCAGAACCACATGTTGGATTTTTTACCATCGCAATCATGCGTTGAGATGACGAAACAGCTCCCCCCCTCTGTTTATTTAAGTTGAAGATCATACTTCTGCACCATTGATTTGTTCTCTTAAAAAAAAAAACTGTATATCCTGGCATATAAGACGACTGGGCATATAAGACAACCCCCCCAATTTTCCAGTAAAAATCTAGAGTTTGGCATATATTCGCCGTATATGACACCCCCCCCCCCCCAATTTGGCTGGCTGGCTGGGGAGCCTTGCCAGCTGATCCTCTTTGTTTCCCAACTCACGAGGATCTCCTCCTGAGTTGGGAAAGCCGACAGGATCATCTGGCAGGGCTCTCCCAGCCAGCCAGCCAGCCGCAACATTCACCCCTCTCTTCCACCTTCGGTTGCTCCCCAAAGGGGTGAAGGCAGAGGAGGGGGCCGAATGAACTCAGTTTGCCTCCACCACTGCCCATTCCCTCAGTCTTCATTCCCTTTCGGAAGGGAATGAAGTTGGAGGAGATGGGCGGGCTCCGTGGCAAACCGCGGCATTCGCCCCTCGCTTCCACCTTCCAGTCACCCTTGACTTGAAGATGGAAGAAAGGGGTGAATATACCTGGTTTCTCTTATCTGCCCCCCTTTCCCTCTATCTTCATTCCATGTGGAATGAAATGAAGACACGGGCAATGGGCAGCAGCCGTAGCAAACCGCAAGATTCGCCCCTTTCTTCCACCTTCTAGGAAGGTGGAAGAAAAGAGCAAACTTACAAGGTTTGCCTCGGCTGCTGTAAGGGTGGCTGGAGGGGGGGACTTTCCAGCTACCCACCCCCTCCCCGAGGCCGCAACCGGGAACCTGATCGCCCTTGGGGAGGGTGAAAGGGTGACTGGAGGGGGGAGGCTTCCTAGCCACCCACCCCCCTCCCCGAGGCCGCGACCGGGAACCTGATCGCCCTTCAGGGAGGGTGGAAGGGTTGCTGGAGGGGGGGCTTCCTAGCCACCCACCCCCTCCCTGAAGCCGCGATCGGGAGCCCGATCATGGCTTCAGGGAGGGAGGAAGGGTGGCTGGAGAGGGGGAGGAAGGGTTTGGGGAGGGGGGAAGGGTGGCTGGAGGGGGGAAGGGTTTGGGGAGTGTGGAAAGGTGGCTGGAAGCGGGGAGGCTTCCTAGACACCCACTCCCTCCCCAAAGCCAGGATTGGAAGCCCAATCGTGGGTTTGGGGAGGGTGGAAGGGTGGCTGGGGGGGGAGTGTTTGGGGAGGGTGGAAGGGTGGCTGGAGGGGGGGCTTCCTAGCCTGATCACGGCTTCAGGGAGGGTGAATGGGTGGCTCGAGGGGGGACTTTCCAGCAACGTTCACCCCCTCCTCTGTCTTCAGTTGCTCCCCAAAGGGGTAGAAGGCGGGTGGGGCAAATGAACTGGGAAACACTTTGCCTCACCCCCCCCTGCCCGATATCCTGCCTCTTCACTCCGTTTGTGAAGGGAGCAAAGAGGCAGGAGATCAGATGGCGGGGGTGAAGCAAAGTGCATCCGGCGTATAAGACAACCCCTGATTTTGGAGGCTATTTTTCAGGGCTCATAGTGTCGTCTTATATGCCGGAATATACGGTACTGTTCAGTAGTGGCAAGTAGTGTTGATAAAAATGCAAGTAATTTAATAGACCAGGTGCAACTTTATAATTTTAGCATTAAAGCTAAATAGCCAACGTATGCTCATGTGTGTACCATTTAGAAAACCTTAAAAGTATGAGAGCTGTCCAGCCATTTGAACTCTGATCATCTGCAATCTTCCTCTCCTGATCAGGGGTCCACCAAAATCACAGGGATCATGCTAGTCTTGATACCAAAGGCTGTATTAACCAACAATGCCAAGAACTACAACAGAACCTTATGCATACAAAATACTTGTTTGGCCACTAAACTGGCTTGTGGCTTAGGTCCAGACTATTTGAAACACCTATCTCCTTATACAAACCTGCCAGAATCTTAAGATCCTCAAGGGAAGAGTTTATCTTAGTCTTGCCATTATCACAGGCTCATGTGGTAATGACACAGAAAGAGCCTTGTTGGTGGCTGCTCCCACGCTGTCAAATTCCCTTCCATGGGAGGCTAGGCGACTTGGTGTCCTTTTGCTGACAGGCAAAGACCTCCTCCTTCAAGTGGGCTTTTAATGAATATTTGTTTGCAAAGAGCCTTCTTATGTGGATGGGTGGATACTCTAGTTTTAACTTTTGTACGTTTGTATTGATTTTGTATTTTTTTAATTTATGATTTTAAAAATGGTGGTTTTTAATTGCATTTTAATTTTATTACATTTTTAGATGAGTGCTCTTGGTTATGAGCTGCCTTGGTTCCCATATAAGAAAAAGCTGGCATATAAATGCAATGAAGAAAATAAAACTGGGCCCTGCATGATCCCTATGACTTAGTGACCTCCCTTAGTCTCTTAAGAGCTTTTCCTTTACTTCAACTTCCTAAATCTAAACTTAGGCAGATGATAGGTGCTGTGCCATTCATTCATTTGTAAAGATGTTGCCTCAGAACAATCAACCTGTGCAAACCACAGGGGCTTCACCAAGGAGAGGAGACCAGATATGAAAACAGTGCTAGCAATGTGAAGGATGTCAGTTTGAATTTCTCCATTATTAAGTGCACGTTAATAACAGTGATTCTCACAGATGTATAGGAACAAAACTCCAAATGACACCCAGTTAAAAGCCATCCTGTTGTGGGTGCCATCTCCATATATTCCTCCAATTGCTTTGACTGCCTCTTACCATTTGTACTCTTTTTTTATTTTGCATGCTTCATCTAAGTGAGAACAATTGGGAAGAAGTCAGGCAGAAAGCAGATTATCTTTTCCACACAATAGAGAAGGTTTTCAGTAATTTCCAGCCTCTCTGGTGGGCTATTATCCAGGAAGGAAAAATTACTACTGTATCCACATTTACCTGCAGTAGGAGAAAAAAAAACACACACACACTACCACCACAAAAGACAAGAAGTCCCTTTCCTTGTCAAATGCCAAATGAATAGATTATTTTTGCTAATGTTTCAAAAGGTCAAATCCTACTCTCTCTCCTCCCCCAGGTCATCTATAGAAGCTAAGTTAGTGTCATGGAAATGAAATGGAAATGTCTTCCCCAGAAAGATGAAATTTCTCTGAAATTTGTATTGATATAAAACTGTAAAAGGATATAATAATGAAAGATCCAATTCTGGAGAACTATTATTTCCATTAGTATAGAGTTTAAAAAAAAACACTATGGGGGACCCATTGCTAAGTAGTGGGGCTTGCTTTTGAACATCTCTATCAAAATTCATCCCATCCAGCTGTCCCCATTTGTCAGGGACTGGGACAGTCATGATTTATTATCTCTCATTTCATTTTTTCCCCCAGCTACTTTTAAAATGCCCCAGTTTAATGACCAACACATGAAACAACAAGACAGACACCAAAGGCTAGGATGAAATAGGGGCCACTTTATTTAATATCTAACCTATTTAATTATTTATTTATCAAGGCATACCAACCAGGGAAGAGACCCAGTGTGGGAAAAGCTGGAGCCAATGGTCTCCCCAGACCCATCTCCCAACTTTCCTGGGTGAAACACCTGAGCCCCGAGGGGGATCCCAGGAACTTAGATGCCCCTCTGGCACCATCTACTGGAAGGCAAGACCCCAGGATTAATCACCTCAAGCCGTATGACTTCTGTTGAGGGCTTAAACCTGATGCCAGCCTCAAGGATAGCCTATCTCCCTGCTCCCACCTGCATGACCTATGGGTGCAGTTTGATAGATACATCCTCCAACCGAAAAGTGGGGTTGCCATAGGTGAACACCAAAGTAATCCCGTCTCCCCCACACCCTGCCACAGATAAGGGCCAAGTGTCTACTTAGCCCCTATCCCCCACCAAGGTTGCTAAGAGAGCCCTCACCCCAGTTTGCACATCCTGAAGAAATAACTGGATCCCAACATCTGACAAGTGGACCCTGTCAAACCAGATAAAGCTCAGACTTATCATAGGAAATCTTAGGATGGTCAATGTAGTGACCAAGCCCATCAGCCATCACCCTGTGGATCTCCCTATTTACCTTCTTTCAGGTAACATCAATATGTTTTGTATCCCCTTCCCCTGGATAAACTTGGCCACATAAACTTGATGTGGCCAACCACATCAGCTGTGCTCCTGGCCATAAAGACTTAATATGCTGCATGTCCTCTATTGCCTGAAGAATTAGCGCTCTACCCTTTAACAATCCCAAATCATTTCCTCCCAAATGTATAACAAGCACATGAGGTGGAGGTCCATGACACTCCCCAAGCAGGGTATGCATCAAACCATGCCATTTCAGTCCTCATTTGCCACACCATTCCACTGAAACCATTCCGCCTAGCACCAAGTGAGCTCCAAGATGACTCCTTTTGGCATAGTGAGCTGCCTAAAAAACAAAGCTGTGGCCACAATCAACACCCGGCATCTTGTTGGCCACAAATGTATATCTCTAAGACAGAAACCAGCGACAAGGTTAAAACGGCAAAAGGATTAGGAACAAAGTGGTTGAACATATTTGCGATACACAGCCGACTTCCAAAGGCCCAATCTCTGGATAGCCTCAGGCGGCATGCCCATCGCTGAGGCCACAGATGCCACTCCAGTTCTAAAGAAATGGGTACAAAAACGAACCCCAGCCAACCCCAAGCAAGCAAGTGCTTTGGAAGTCACAGCCCAGAATTGATATCGTGTCAGTGGAGATCGATCCTCATGACAAAATAGGGGCCTCCCTGAGATGCCTGCACCCGTACATAATCCTGCAGTGCTTTGACTGGGCAAAGGGTTGCGTCATGGCATTTGTTTAACCAAATGTTAGAACCTTTCCTATTCTGATCTGTTTTTGACATACGAATTACCAGGAGAACTTGGTTGTTGCTGAACCTTACCCCCTCTTCAATGTCCTAGTGGACCTATCTCCCTTAGACCCAACCACCAATTCACTTATGCGCAGGGCACCAAAAAAGGCCGTAAGGGATGCAGCATGAAACAACAATGTTTCATAGGCAGAAGACCAAACTGTAGGCCAAACATGGTACAAAGCTTTCAACACCGAAGGTGAAAGGGGGCACATATCATCCATGGCCACTCCCCATTTCTCTCTAGACCACCCTTCAATTGCCTTTTGTACTCGAAAATCACATGTATTATCCTTAAAACCTTGCGCTTTGCTCCAAAATGCCAGGGCGGAAAGCCGGGATCACATGGACTGGGGGGCAAGCCCCTTATCTTTCAAAAATACACAGAATTACAGAAGATGAGGTACTGGAACTGGCTGCATGTCACCCAACTGAAAACGTATTCTGAATTCAAAAAGTTCCTTAATTGCCCTGGTACACACTTTCCTTGTGCGGGGAGCAACCAACAAACCAATAGCCCTGACTATCTTGTGCGTCCAAGCTCCCACATCTCCTCCTCTGGTATCAGATCCAGCTGGATGGTGGTGTCAGGTGTCAATTGCCTGAAGCAGTCCATCTGCATGTGGGAGAGAGCGTCAGCTAAGCTGTTATCAACTCCTGCAATATGTGCAGCAGTGAACAGTATATTAAAGTTCAAGCAATGCAAAGTAAACATCCAAACCCTGGGCAAACAAGAGGTAAGGGAATTGATTGCCTGAACAGTTGCTGTATTGTCACACCAGAAGCATACTGAGGAATTAGAAAATTCAGGTGCCCAGATCTCTCTCTCTCTCTCTGGCTTTTCTTCGCAAACGAAGATTCAGGAAGGACTCATCCTGCGCTTTCTGCAAGCGCACTGATGACTAAAAAGGCCAATCCGAGATAAACAAGTCCGGGCACAGCAGAAGGTCTCCTTGGGTGATGTTTCTGGGTTGTGATTCTTTCTGCGTTGTCGTTTCTCTTCAAGACTTGTTTGACGCGAGTTCTCAAATAACGCTGCCGCATTGTGCATAGTGCGTCTCCATGCCTGCTGATGTGAGGCCAGGGCGGACCATTGTTGGTGATCAGTTTGGCCAAGCCTGAGATGTTGCTTCAGGGAGTCCTTGTATCGTTTTTTTGGAGCGCCCCTCCAAAACTCTGTGGCAAGTTCACCGTAGAGTACTATTTTTGGGAGGTGATGGTCCTCCATCCTAGAAATATGCCCTGCACAGCGCAGCTGTGTTCTCAATATCATGGCCTCAATGCTGGTGATCCTGCTTGCTCAAGGACAGCACCATTTGTCACATAGTCTGTCCAGTGTATATTTAGGATTTTGCGTATACAGCGCTGATGAAAGCATTTGAGGAGTCGTAAGTGGTGGCGATAGGTGACCCATGTTTCAGATCCATAAAGGAGAATTTTAGACAGTACAATGGCTCTATACACACTGAATTTTGTGCTTCGCCTCAGGTGTTTATTATTCAAGACTCTTGTGAAGTCTTCCAAATGCACTATATGCCTTTGCTAATCTGTGATCAATCTCTTTGTCAATCTTGGCATCTGAGGAGATGATGCTTCCCAGGTAGGTGAACTGCTGAATGGACTTGAGCACAGATTTGCTGACAGCAATGTGGGGATGGTGGTGTTCGTCCTGTGGTGCAGGCTGGTAAAGAACTTCTGTTTTCTTCAGGTTGACTTCCAGCCCAAACAGCTCTGCAGTTGTTGCGAAGCAGGATGTTAGGCGCTGCAGAGCTGCTTCTGTGTGGGCAACAAGGGAAGCATCATCAGCGAAAAGCAGCTCATGGACTAGCAGCCCAGATATACACCACAACCAAAATGGAGGAAAACTCCTGCATTGGTGGTAACTCCTGCATTGGTGGTAACCCCTGCATCTGCCCAGTCTTGAGGCCATTTGACAGAACACCACCGCCCCCTTAAGTAAACTCTAAAGCCCAAGGGTCCGGTGGCATCCGATGAAACTTGAAGGGCATCCCTCAATTTGACCTCCTCCTTCCAAAAATGACACCCCGTTAAATTGTCCCAAAGAGTTATGCCACACCGCCAGATCCATTCGATGTTCTTGTGTGATCCTAATCCTGTGGTGTGGCTGCAGTACCCCAGAAACAGCATCACACATACATCTAAGAAAGGCCCTGCCCTTCATTTTCACAGTTTTGGAAACTTTGCATTGCCTGTTTACACTATTTTTCAGATTTATTAGCAGCCCCAAAGAAGTGCAGATGAGAACAATTTAAGCAAAGGAAACAACAATCTAATGAAGCACAGGAAGAAACAATCTGTTTGAGTTTCTCTTCTCAACACTGGATTTTAACCAAAGGAATTGAAGGAGAGAATGCCAATTCCTGCTCGGGGAATTCTGTGCCCTTGTGGACCTGTTGGGAGTTCCCCTTGCACATGAAAAGATGGAAAGCCCTGCACAGCAATTGCTCCTCTTCCCACTTTACTCATCTGCCCTTGGCTTACTGCCATTGATGCAAACTTCATTCAAACTGCAAGAGTAGTTTGCACTGCATTAACTCAGCAGGGAGAAGTGGTGCAGAATCTTGCCAATCCCAATAGGCTCAGCCAAAAGCAAACTGCTGCAGCCTGTCCCTGGCCTCTCCTGTGTTCTTCCTCATTAATAACTTTTGACACATTCTGATGTTGCTTGGCCACATGTGTCCTGGTTTTCATGTGCAAAATGCTGGAGGATCTGAAAATCCCACAAATCTGTAGGTTGGCCTGTGAGAGACCGGTTCCTGAAAACCCAGAGAACAACATCTGATCAGTGTAGGTGATACTAAGCTAAGCAAATTAATGGTCTGTCTCAATATAAGGGAGGTTCTGTTGTACAAAGGAGACCTGTACTCAGGATATGTAGCCCAATTGATATCTGATATAAAATTTATTTAGCTGCAAGTCTCACCAAAGATAGTGGCTGCCAGTGTATTTAGGATTGCACCTAGACATCTGGTAGCTATGCTGGCGCTACTTGTATCAGAGAAGCAGCAGATGGTGGGATTGTGCTTAACCCTCAACAAATATTTTCCCCATAATATGTGACTCAGCAAACATATTACTCAGAGTTGCTGTGGAAAGGGGGCTAGCCCAACATCTCCATCCCATCTTCCCCTCCTTTAGCCTGTTCCCTGCTGCTTTGTAATTGTTTGGTAGCAACCCCGTTGCTTCTCCATAACAAATTGCACTCCCTTCCCATTCTGCAACAGTTGAGAAGCAACTTGGTTTCTCACAAACAGATCTGCCATTGATCCGCTAACTTCAAGTCACCCATCAGTTTATGGTGACCCCATGAATTTCATAGGCAAGGAATACTCAGAAGTGGTTTTGCCAATTCCTCCCTCTAATTCTGGTCAAAATCGTAAAGATTCTGTTTTGCTTATTAGCTTTTCATGTCTCACCTTTTTTCCCCCCATCCAGCTGAGCCACTTACCACAAGTCAAACTTCATGGCAGACTTAACTTCGGAAGTCTTTTGTGACCATGAAGGAAAGCTTTTTTTTGTTTGTTTCCTTTTCTTTTTTAAATAAATTGACAGGGAAGCTTGCTTAATCTTTCTCGCCTTCTTGATAATCCTCTCTTCAGTCTCAGTCTCTCTAATTACCTGCTGTTAGGCTCACCCACCCCCACCTTCAGTGAGAAATCTTTCCAAAAACATGTCTGCTTTATTTCCCTTAGCAAAATAGCTTGCTTTTAGCTAATTTTATAAGCAAGTCTGTGGGTGTTTTCTGAGTAAATTTTTTTAGCTGCCCTCTGGCAGTTACAAACTGTTTTTTGAAAACACTGGGGTATTTGTGTCTACTGTGTATCATCTTTGAGGATCTAACATGATTCTCCAGCATTAAGATGGTGATGAAACAGTTCCCACTTGATTAGGTGAGGTGATTAGAAAAATGGAAATGTTGCCAAATCCCAGAAGGCTGTGTCCTTACAATCAGACACTCATCCTCTGAGGTAGTTTTAAGATATATTAGAGAATTAACTGGATAAAAAATGGAAAGGGGGCAGGTGATATTATAACCATTTTCAATCTATGCAACTTTGGGGAAAGGCGTGCAAAGGGAGTGGGACCATGTGCCCTGGCTTTACCTCTTTGGAGAAAAATATGGGATATATTGTACCAACTGAAAGGGGCCCGATAACAGAGGTCCCATAAAGTTCAGATTAGTTCCATAGATATTTCACAGTCATAGGCCTTTATCACACAAGGCTGCTAAAGCAGAATTTCAGCAGGATAGTAATGAATTTGGCCAGTACTTATCAGACAATGTCATGGCTATCCTGTTGCTGCTTTGAAGTCTAGTCATTACTTTTACAGCCCATTCAGCTGATGGAAAAACCCTGTCAATACATGCCAAAAATCATTATTGTTCTGGTGATGCCCATGGTGTGATAGGTCCCTTTGCTTCAGTTCCAGGATGACTGCAGTCATGTGGCTTGAGGGGGTCTGATTCTCCTCCTCTCTCCTTCATGATGCCACAGTAGCACAATCAGCCTGCTTTGGAGTAGTGAGGGAGAGAGGAGGAGAATCAGCCCCCCTCCTGCCACATGACTGCAGTCATCCTGGAACTGAAGCAAAGGAACCTGTCTCACCAAGGGTTTGCCAAAGGAGCACAGTCAGGCAAATGAAAACAGTGATAATAAATGCTTTATAACTGGTAGGTTCCCATTTCCTTTAATAACGTGATTGTCGCAAGACATGAAGCTGATGTGATAATGTCCCCAGTACTTTCAAGTTTCTGCCCTTGTGTGTGTCCTTGTTTTGCCACAGGAGATAGCCCAATATAGATTTGTCCGCAGTCTGCAATCCAGTTAATAGGCACATCATTTCACAGATGTTAAGTGCATGAAACTTAAATTTCTTAGAGAGGAAAGTCATAGTATTCATGCACATGTAAGTGTTTATGATGGTCATGCCAACAATTTCTTATCTTCTTGGCTCTTCATATTTTCTGTTCTCCTGTATATAACGTGGAAGCAATTGTTCAAGATTAATCATTGTTAACCTCCACTTGTGTGGTCAAGTGAGAGACTGATACATTCCCCAACTCAAGAGTTCTTTCAGTTTTAAAGGACGGTTCCTGGTGAGAGATATTTCTTGCAAACTCAGTGCCTTTGCCTGTGGGGAGTTTGGTGTGTTAGCATCCACTGCAGCTGACAGTTACTCATTTAAGAAGGTGACAGATCCTTGTAGTTCTATTTTATAGTCTTACAAGTTAGCACAGAACACTGCTTAACCAAAAAGATTGGTTAATTATTTACCCTTACTACTCGTAATATTGGCTCAAGGTTACTATTTATGCTGTCCACTTGTTTTTTCTAAAAATGAGTTTGCAACAAATCCATTTTAATGAGCACACTGTGTCCTAATGGAGACTAGCAGAGATTGCTTTAGACTAAAAACTTCAAATTGATTGATGTTATAGCACATTAATATTAAAATTTGGAGGAAGTCTTGCAAGATAATCAGAGGAAGACAAATCCTAAACAAGACCTTGCATTTAAACTCAGGACAACCCAAAAGGAACATTAATTTGTATGGTATTTCCCCAAACGGCGATCAACCTTACTTTCCTAACAAGAGTAGACAAGTTTGACATTTAGTGTTTCAGATATTGAGGAGTCTCTTTACATTTCCATTAAAGACCAGAATTCCAAATAGGCCAAAACAATTCCCTTCTATATCAACTTTGTACATAAGCAAAATGACAGACGTCTTGACCAAGCATGCTTAATTAAGCACAGTTTGAGGCAAGTGCAAAGTAACTTTGGATACCTTTTAAAAACTGATCTACATATGAAATGCCTCATGCTGTGGTTGCAATCATAGGCACGTTTACTTGGTGCATCTGTTACACATTATCCTTCAAATCTGCAATTGTGTATTTTGATTTTGTGCAAATAAGCAGTTCTTGTGTAAATAAGTGGTTCTTCTTGTAATATTTTTTCTTCCAGCTTTTCTGCAGAAATCCTCATAGGTATTCCAAAGTGGCTGGCTCTAACTGGCACATGACAGTTCTCAGTAAGACAACCAGTTTCTGGCCTATGTGCAGGTCCAGACACCACTCTTAGCTAGAGTAGTTAGAGATGCTCCTCTGCCAGGCATTTTGGGGTGCAGTTCAGCACAGATGATTGTGATACTCTTACTAGAGTCACTTAAATCTTTTCCTCTTATGAAGATACAGATTAGGGCTTAACTGTAAATGGGAGGATTTTTGCAAACATTTTCATTATAGTAAAAGCCTCCTCTTCATTCTTCAGCATCCTCCCTTTCTCTTTCATTTTCAGAGATAGCAGAAAGGCAATTGAAGGCTTCACTGTCTGGAATGTTTGCCCTGAACTGGTCTTATTTGCTTTCAGTTATCTCGTCCTTTCATTAAGTGTTCACTGATTGACTAGGACAATGCATGTGAACAATCCAGGAAACTTTGCCCCATTATACTTCAATTTAATTTGCTCTCCCTGACATCGTTATATGGTCAAATTTTTATTGGCTATGCAGCATTTTGTGATGTCGTCACTGTGGGATCACTGTGGAATGGAGAAACTAAAAGGCTGTAATATGGGATGGGTGCTGAAAGAGAAGCAGCTAGGGGAAAGAAAAGGCAGTAGAGAAGACTGGAAAATATGAACAGTTGCGGAGGAGGGATATGAAGCATGTTTGCTCCAGGAATGAAACAAGCAAACATTTGGCACAACTGCAGTGCATACCTTGAATACTGTATAGCTGAGGGGTATAATTTTTAGCATTCCCAGAATGTTATTTAAAAAAAATACAGAATTTTTAAGGCAATGTCCATTACATATTGTCCCGTTAGACTGCTGTGCAATTCCTCCAGAGAGTCTGTTGCTTCATTCTGCAGAGATGTGGCTCTTTTGATTTGGAGTTTAATAGACACTGTCAGAACAGCCCATTCCCCTTTCTGTAATCACCTTTACCAAATCAAACATAATTTTGTTTTTCAGTTCAAGTCGTGCAGCCTGGTATGGGTTGTAATAAGCTATGGGCCATGGCTCAAAGTTAATACAAAATTAAATTCATTTCTCCTCACTTCACTTTAGCTGTAAGAAGGAATTCAGAGCATGCTTTTTACAGCTCTGATTTAAAACCACATTCTGAAGCCTAGAATTTGCACTTGTTTATGAATCTGGACTTGTAGTTTTAGACAGTGCTAAGTGTGCAGCAGCTTAATAAATTACGAAAAGAAATGACTACATTTTTTAATTAAAGCATGTCAAGTACAATTACTGCTTTTTGGTCTGACCAGCAAGGGTCAACAATAATTGATCTTGAGAGAGAACTTCCAGTGAAGAGTCAGCGACAAATTGCTAGGCTAGTTGGCATTTCCTCATTCCTAACAGAGAGGTTTGAGTACCACTTTGATTAGAAATGCCAAAAAGAGCCCCAGTTTTGTTAGCTACAAGTGGGGCGAACTCAAGACATTCTAAGGTAGCTGAGGCAGAAAATCCCAGAGCTAGGCCTACTGTTGAACTGGTTCAGATGGGAAATATTGAGCTACAATTAAAGGCAAAAATGTTAACACTCATTGGGTTTAGTACCTAGGGATGTAGGTGGAGCCCATGTGTTGAAGAAGATGCTAGGTTTGGTCCTTGGCTTCTCTAGGTAGGAAGCTGGGAAAGACTTCTGTCTGAAACTCTAGAGAGCTGCAGCCAGTTAGCATAGATAATGCTTATTGGGTAGCTTCTTGTAATCTGTTTAAGGCACCAGGATTTTATCAGTGAAGTCCTCCATAGCTATCACTTGTAAAAGAGCATTTCAGGTGCTTTTCAGCTCAAAGTAATTGGGGTTGTAGATTATTTTCCTCAGTCTTATGGGTGGCTTATCTCATACCCTCCAACATTTCTCAGATAAAAACCAGGGCATGTGGTTAAGCAACATCAGGGAGTGCTCAAGATGGCAAAACCTATGAATGAAGAAGACACACAAGCTAGGAGAGGCCACAGCAATTACCTTTTTGCCTGAGGTTATTGGGCAGGCCAAATTCCACCCCCTTCTCAGCTGAATTAATTGAATGCAAACTACTTTTGCAGTTTGAACTGAGCTTGCAACCATGGAAATAAGCTGAAAATCAGGGCTGGTTTAAGGACCCTGCAGTACCTGCAGCTGCAGGGGGCCCCATCATGGTAGGGGCCCGTAGTAACTCTCCTCCTCCTGCAAAAACATTATTAGTAATAATCTGAATATCCTATATTGTGAATAGGTTAGGTTAGGTTAGGTTACAGTGACCTGAGATAAACATATGGGCCCCCCCAAATAAAGTGTTGCAGCCCCCCCCCCAAAAAAAATTCCTTAAACCAGCCCTGAGAATTAAGGGCAAAAGTGGGAGAAGGAAAGAGAGACTGGGATGTTTTAAAAGCAGCTGAAAAAGTAGGATGACAAAGAATTAATTGGGACAATCGGAGGTTAAGTCATATTTCATAGCTAATGTGTGTGTATGAGAGAGAGAGAGAGAGAATCTGTATTTTTCCCCTTACGCCTAAAAATTGCTTATTTTTAAAACACTCTATTAGCCTTGGCATTTTTATTCTTGAGTATATGTGTATGTGCCTTCAGGTTTCCTGTCAGCATATGGTAACCTCATGAATTTCATAGGGTTTTCTTAGGCAAGGAATACTCAGAGGTGGTTTACCATAACGTTCCTCTGCAATACAGCCAACAGCAGCTGGGATTCATTGGAGGTCTGCCATCCAAGTACTAACCAAGGCTGACCCTGCTTAACTTCCAAGATCAGATGGGATCTGGTATCTTCAAGCTATTTAGGCCTCCTGTGTGTGTGCATGTGTGCATGTCTACTTGTACTCCTTTTACTTTTTAAAAAACAAGCCTACCAATTAGTGATATACCAATGAGAGCACAGACTGCCAAGTGATTTTTACATGGTCAAGGCCTAAGAGCATGGACAATAATTTTGACTGGATATGCTATATGGATGGTAGCAATGTCTTCTTGCCTGAATATAAAAAATTCCACTTTAAATCATCTCTCCACCTCCTCCCTGCCCCCTTGGTCTCCTATTCATATGTTTTACAGCTATTCCATTACTAAGAACATGCTGTAAAAAGAATTTATGGACCAAGTATCTCAATTAAAAAAAACAAATTTGAAAATTGGCTTCCCCCCACATTAAGTAACAGTGCCATTAGCTATTTAAGTGTCAAGCTAAGGAATTTCCATATAAATTATCATTTAGGAACTGGACAAAACTCAGCTTTACTTAGAAGATTTTTATTTTCTTTCCGCTCATACATTAGGCTGAGAGATATGTAGTCATCATGGCACCCTTGAGCTTGTTTGGAGGTTCTAGCAGGGGAGCACAGATATCATATACCCTTGACCCAAGAACGGTACACTCCTTCTGTCTGGGATGGTCATTCTGTTTGATAGAACAGGTCTCCTGCTTTAAATACCTGGGCGTAGTCTTTCATGCTATAGGAAGCAGAAAAGTGCATGGAGATTATGTTACTAACAATGCTCAGAGGAGCTCAATGGCTATACAAAAATGTACAAAAAACATATAATGTAGCTAAATTTTGCACAGCAGGAATCAAAGTGAAATGAAAGATGATCAGCACCATGGATTAGTATATAATGGATTGTTTTTATGATAGTTAAACACCTACCAGACATGTAATATGCACATTTATTCTGATTTACTTTACTTTGCTTATGACTTTTAAATGTTTTAAATGTTTGTATTTGCAGTTATTGCTGGTTCTTGTTTACTGGTCTTTGACCATAATAAATATTTACTTACTTACTCCGTTATGGCACCCATCTGATATCTTAATTGTTTGAAAGACCATACATTATGGCATTTGGTTCAGAGTTACTGCAAAGGATAGGTTTTGTTTCCATTTGTTTCTAATTTCCAGTGGACTCTTTTTGGTCTCCTCTAGAGAACTGCCTCATCCCCCCCAGAACCTTCTGGCCACCTTGAACTCTTCCTTTAGCCGCAGCGTGATCCTCTCCTGGGTACGTCCCTTCGATGGAAACAGTCCTGTCCTTCACTACATTGTTGAGCTGTCTGAGAACAGTAAGTGAAGCAAAGATTTCACCCATTTCTGTCCATCACCTAGAAAGATGTTGTTTCATATTTTGTGTTTTGGGGGCATGTTAAGCTGGTATCCTTTGTATATCTCTTTTTACTTGGAAATATGCATGTGGATTTTTTAAAAGCATATTTTCCTCCAGTGAATAGTATTGTGTTCTGCTACACTGGGGCTTCTAATTGGGAGTTTCCCTGAACCACATCTGCTCCTCAGACTATCACACATGGCATTAGGTTTGACTTAATGTGCCAGGCATGACTGCTTTGATGTTCACTGGCCAAGAATGAAATTATGTACCCTAGCACAGTTCTGAAGTTTAGGTTATGCTTATTGTCATGGAAATCATCATTACAAAGGGTCTCCCTTTGCATGTCTAGTTAAAGATTCCATGCATTAACTGCCTTTCTTTACTGTACATACATCCCCTCTCAAAAACACTTTATTTCCCCTCCTCCCTCTGCTTCCCCAACACTAAAATACAGTGGCAGACATTCTCACACAGGTGCACGTAAGGTCTCACCTTGGCTAATGCTAGCTTACAACTTGGGAGATTATCACACAGTACCCTAGAAACTGGGACTGTCTCGCTAACCGCCCCCCCCCCCGCTATACTCCCACCCCACTCCTGTCCCTGTAACGATAGGGGGGGAAATGTTCAGACACTTACCTTGCCGTGTGATGTGGAGTGCTCCCTCTCCCCTCAGCAGTCCGGGCATGAATGGAGCTGTCGCAAAGCTCCTTTCACATCCCAGAAAGCAAATCCTGCATGTTCTCACAAGAGAACGATCACGTGGGTATTTTAAAAAGAAAAAGAAGGGGGGGGGACAGGAAGCACAAAAACATACTGTACACTTTCAAAGCAATCTGGGGAGTGGGGAAAAAAGAATGACACTTACCTGGCTGTCCCAATTGTACCTGGAAGTCTTCAGCATGGATCTCTCAGTGATGTCACGTGCTGCCGGCATCATCTGTTCATTCGCCCGTCATTCCATTATTATAACGGAACGGGCTTTTTAATCATGGCTTAAGCCGTAAATAAGATGAAGCAGGGGAGGAACAGAAGCAGAATGGAAACATCACAGGACAGGGATGACGTCACGTGAAAATGGAGCCTAATAGCTATCTCCTGTCATCCCTGTTCTGCGATGCTTCTAACATGTGATAATCTCCTTGGAGACTCTTACCTCTCACTTACCTTTATAAGAGAAACAGGCCAAACACGAAAGGAGGAGGAATAGTATTATATGTCAGGGATATTTACACCAGTGAAGAGATCCATGACATCAATACTGGTAGCCAGGTGGAGAGCATCTGGATAAAAATTAAAGGGGAGGGAAACAACAGGGATGTTATTGTGGGACTCTACTACAGACCCCTAAATCAGACGGAGGAATTGGATGATGCCTTTCTAGAACAGATGACCACACACGCAGAAAGGAGAGATTTAGTAGTGATGGGTGACTTCAACTATCCTGATATATGCTGGCAATCTAACTCGACCAAAACTTCAAGGTCTAGCAAATTCCTTACTTGCCTGGAAGACAATTCCATGATCCAAAAGGTGGAAGAGGCAACAAGGGGGTCAGCTATTTTAGATCTGATCCTAATCAACAGAGATGACGTGGTTAATAGGGTACAAGTGGTGGGATCCTTAGGTGAGAGTGATCATGTTCTCCTGGAGTTTGTTATACAATGGAAAGGAGAAGCCAGGTATAGTCAGACACGCATTCTTGACTTTAGGAGAGCTGATTTCAATAAACTCAGGGAAATACTGGAGTTGATCCCATGGTCAGGAATGCTAGAAGAGAAGAGACCTCAAGACGGATGGGACTTTCTCAAAAGGGAGATACTGAAGGCACAATTTCGAACAGTACCATTGAGGAAGAAAAATGGGAGGTGTCTCAAGAAACCAGGATGGATGACTAAAGAACTTTCAGCGGAGCTAAGTTTTAAACGGAACATATATAAGAAATGGAAGAAAGGGGAAAGCACCAAAGAAGAATTCAAACAGATAGTGAACATGTGTAGGAGTAAAGTCAGAAAAGCTAAAGTGCAGAATGAGCTCAGGCTTGCTAGAGAGGGTAAGAACAATAAAAAGGGGTTTTTGGGGTATGTCTGCAGGAAAAGGAGGAAGAAGGAAATGGTAGGGCCGCTACTCAGAGAAGATGGCAAAATGCTAACGGGACAGAGAAAAGGCAGAATTACTCAACACCTTCTTTGCCTCAGTGTTTTCAGAAAAGGAAAAGGGTTCCTGAGGATAAAAGAACAGAAGACACAATAGGGGAAATCCAGCACAGAATAAGCAAAGAGGTAGTACAGGAATACCTTTTTAAACTAAATGAATTTACATCTCCAGGACCAGATGAACTACATCCAAGAGTATTAAAAGAGCTGGCAAATGTAATCTCAGAGCCATTGGCAATAATCTTTGAGAACTCCGGGGGAGCAGGAGAAGTCCCAGCAGACTGGAGGAGCGCAAACGTTATCCCCATCTTCAAAAAGGGAAAGAAAGACGATCCCAACAATTATCATCCAGTTAGGACTTTTTCGGACGTGAAGAAAGTAACGCAAGCAGCCTCATCAGCTTGCGAGGCTGCTTCGCTGCAGAGCGTCCCTTTCATATGACGCTCACCCCTGCCGGTACTGTTATGGTACCGCAGGGAGAGTTGAGCGTCATATTTCGTCATTTTTTACTCATGATCAACTTTAGTGAGTAAAAAACGATGAAATATGACGCTGAACTCTCCCCGTGGTACCGCAACAGTACCGGCAGGGGCGAGCGTCGTACGAAAGGGACACAGCAGACTCACAAGCTGACGACGTTGCTTGAATTATTTTTCAGCGTCCGAAAAAGTCCTTAGTCTGACATCAATA
The DNA here is from genome assembly GCA_030847615.1 of Gambelia wislizenii. Classification (NCBI taxonomy): domain Eukaryota; kingdom Metazoa; phylum Chordata; class Lepidosauria; order Squamata; family Crotaphytidae; genus Gambelia; species Gambelia wislizenii. The sequence continues at coordinate 7,891,734 of JAUMIR010000012.1, forward strand.
CCAGGAAAGATTCTAGAGCAGATCTTTAAACAGAGAGTCTGTGAACATTTAGAAGGTAATGCCATAATCACAAAAAGTCAACATGGGTCTCAGAGAAACAAGTCATGCCAGACTAATCTGATCTCTTTTTCTGATATAAATGATCAGCTTGGTAGATGAAGGGAATGCTGTGAATATCGCATACCTTGATTTCAGTAAGGCCTTTGACAAGGTTCCCCATGACATTCTTGCAAACAAACTTGTAAAATGTGGACTAGAGAAGTTGACTGTTAAATGGATTTGTAATTGGTTGACCGGCGAAACCCAAAGGGTGTTCAGCAGTGGCTCCTCTTCGTCTTGGAAAGACGTGACCAGTGGGGTGCCACAGGGTTCTGTCCTGGGCCCAGTGCTATTCAACATCTTTATCAATGACTTGGATGAGGGAATTACGGGCATACTTATCAAATTTGGAGATGACACCAAATTGGGAGGAGTAGCTAATACCCTAGAGGACAGGATCAAAATTCAAAATGACCTGGATAGACTGGAGAGCTGGGCCAAATCTAACAAAATGAAATTCAATACGGCGAAATGTAAGGTACTGCACTTAGGGCGGAAAAATGAAATGCATAGATGTAGGATGGGGGAGACCTGGCTGAATGAGACTACGTGCGAAAGGGATCTAGGAGTCCTAGTAGACCACAAGTTGAACATGAGTCAACAGTGTGATGCAGCAGCTAAAACGGCCAATGCGATTTTGGGCTGCATCAATAGAAGTATAGTGTCCAGATCAAGGGAAGTAATAGTGCCGCTCTATTCTGCCTTGGTCAGACCTCACCTAGAATACTGTGCCCAGTTCTGGGCATCACAATTCAAAAAGGATATTGACAATTTGGAGTGTGTCCAGAGAAGGGTGACTAAAATGGTGAAAGGTCTGGAAACCATGCTTTATGAGGAGAGACTTAGGGAGCTGGGTATGTTTAGCCTGGAAAAAAGATGGCTAAGAGGCGATATGATAGCCCTGTTTAAAGGGGTGTCACGTTGAGGATGGAGCAGGCTTGTTTTCTGCTGCTCCAGAGACTGGAACATGGAGCAATGGGTGCAAGCTCCAGGAACAGAGATTCCACCTCAAATTAGGAGGAACTTTTTGACAGTAAGAGCTGTTTGGCAGTGGAACACACTCCCTCGGAACATGGTGGGGTCTCCTTCCTTGGAGGTCTTTAAACAGAGGCTGAATGGCCATCTGTTGGGGATGCTTTGATCGTGATTTCCTGCATGGCGGGAGGTTGGACTGGATGGCCCTTGTGGTCCCTTTCAACTCTACAATTCTATGATTCTATTATTCTATGATTCTACCTTTACATTTCCTGATATCACCCAAGAGCTGAGGTAGCCACAGCTTCTGTTGCTAATTCCTCTCACTCTGGTCCTTTTCTTTTCCCTCTCCCCCAACATCTGCATGACACATCTGGAGTCTTTCACCGAACAGCAGGCCTGGGAGAGAGTGAATACAAGAAAGGCTGGGTGGGGAGTGGGAATAGACTGCAGCTGCTTCATCTCCTAGTTCAGTTGTGCATTGAAAAATAAAAGGGGGGGTCTTCAAGTTTCAAGCAGTCTTCATTTGTACCTTTCAACCTCTCTCTTCTCTGCCCTTTTCATGTTTTGCAAACACACAATCATCCTCTCTGTCTCTCTCACACACACCCTTTGCTGCCATGCCATACTGATTACCTCCTATCTAGTTTTTGCCTATTGTTTCTTGCTGAACACAAATGGGTGTGATAGGAAAATGAAGGAATCAGATGTAGTTAAGGAAGAGTAGACTGTATGTATGAAGGCACACACCTTTCCAACATATTTATCAGTGGAGACTGCCCCTCCCCCCCCCCTTTTGTAGATTTCAAAGCAAATGGGAAGGCCTAATACGCATTTACTTAAGCATTAGATTTTGAAAAAGCTCATATATTGTATATTTTTAGTCTGGTCTATTGCAGTGGACCTCTCGCCCCCCCCCCCCGCACAATCCAGTCATTTTGCTGTTTCTCTGGCCACTGCTCAGCAGGCATACTGCCAAGAATATCAATTCAACTGGAATATTTATGGGCTAGAAAGGTGGGTTTGTACATGCAGTTTTGAGTGGCCTTCAGGTATAATCCAGAATATCAGGCTTTGCAGGAATCTGTCCTGGAGATAGGGATGACACTGCCAACTGGAAAATACAGTAATTCAGCTCTAAAAATCTGTAAGAAGCTCAACAGAGATCTGATAACATCCTACTGAAATTGCTTTGATAATCCTGGAGAGTATGAAGGGATTTTCTGAACTCTCACACGCTGTCAGACAAATCCGATGATTTTAGCTGATGGCATTGTAATCTACCACAGGCAAGGTCTCAGTGCATATCAGATACATGTATTTCACTCCGCTTTGTGTCAGTAAGCACACAAACAAAGAGCAAAGAGAGCCTAGTAAGTGAGAACTGATGTTAGAAAACATTTCATTTAGCAGGCAGGGATAGTCTAATTTGGGGGAGGATGCCCTTTTGGATGACCTGAGATCTGGCTTCTCCTTCTGGGTTGCCTTGGATTTATTTGGTTTTCTTGGGCATGCTGTTCTGTCTTGGTTCATGGTTGTCGTATGTGGAATAAGGAATAATTGGTTAGGTTACACATCATAAAACTTTTGCAAGAATCAGTGAATATTGTATAACATTTTGTATTTAGTAAATAGCTAGATGGGAATGGAAAACAGCATGTTTGTAGTGCTTTCTGTGCAACAAATTTAGCAGGCTCCATTCTCCTTTTTCTTCTCATTCTTCTCTTGCATTTTAGCCTTTGTGGGAAAACATAGGTACAGTCAGTGATTCCCTAAGGGGGCGGCGGTGCAGCTTCCCTAATACATGAGGAAAGGGGGATCAAACTCTTGGAAACTACTGCTCCAGCCAAGCATTCTGTTCACACTGTCTCTTAAGCTTTAACCATCTTTTAACAACCAAGTATAGTTATATAAAGTATAGACTGTAATGCATGATCACCAATAACCAATGTATCTCAGTAAACAGACTGTGTTATGGTCATATAAAGATTTGTCCTTCTCTCTCTCTTTGAAGATGGTGTGTCCACTCTGCTGAGCTCCTCCTCTACCAAAAACTTTACCTAACCAAAGAAAACTATATATAAACTATGTAAACTATGTAACTAGTAAAACATTCAGTTATATAATTTGAATACTGTCTGTTAGCCTTGTTTTGCTGGTCTCCAGATATTCAGTGTATTTCTTTAGAAATTCTGATAAAAGAGTCTGTCTCTTAATTGAACCATCTTTCCTGAAAAGGGGATAAAACCCCAGGAAATGGCTCCACATTCAAAACAAAGTAACAGCTTAATTAATTTGGCAAAATATCTGCCATTCATAGAAAATCATTCTGCAGAATAGTTAAAATAAAAGTAATAGACTTCCAGATGGTGCAACTTCAAACCACAGATTGAGTATGTCCTTTTTCTGTATCCCCCTCATTTCAAATAAAAAGCCAGTTCATTGCATCTCATGAATGAACTGGTACATCAGACTGTGGTAAAGCTTTCATTCGGATGAGCAGGTTTACTAAGTGCAGGAATTTTGAACATGTATTTAAAAATACAAATGTCCATCAAAATAGAGCATTTTGGAATGCCACCATCTTCTTCGTGGTCTCTGTGAATCACACAGCTGGGTTACTCCTGCGCCTGCGCAGAGCTTCGGAACCTTCTAGAATCACTAGGCAGAATGTGCTTTGATACATTTTTGGCGGTGACTCCGCCCATCCTAACGGTCCCTTATAAGGGCTTCCCACCTAAATCCCCTCAGTTCCTTTCTTTCCGCCGCGTTAGCAGCTTGAAGGAACCTCTTTTCACTAGGTGTTTTTTTCTCTCTCATCGATCTGGTTTGACTTGGCTTTGGCTCTTTGACAACGATTTTCTCCTCTCCCACTGGTTTTGGTATTCGGCTTCTGATCACTCTGTTTTTGACCCTTTTCTGGCTTTTGACTACGATTTTGGCTACTCCTTCGGCTTTGGCATTACCTCAGATATCGTTACTGACCTCGGACTGGCTTTGACTACGATTCCTCCTTTGTGATTGTTATTATTATTATTGTGAGTAAAATGTCTGGCAAGGGAGCTTTTAAGTGCTGCATGATATGTCAAGCAAAACCCCCGGCTACGGATGGTCATTCCCACTGTTTAATCTATTTGGGAGAGGCTCACAATGTCAACACATGTGTCCATTGTAAGGCATTTACACTGCAGGCCCAAAAACATAGGCTCTCATGCCTGAAGTCTTTTCTCTATGAGAAGGCCTTGTTTCCCGGTTCTGCTCCAGCCTCTACCTCTGCATCGGCTCCCCCTTCTGAGCCTCAAGGCCATGAACGTTCTTGGTCTTCACCGTCTGCCGGACAAAAACGGTCCCGAAGTCCGTCCCAGCACCGCTCCACCGCATCTGATCCAGAGGCTCTCCATTCCTCCCTTCGACATGCATCATCGGATTCGACTCGGGATTGTTCGACGCTGGTTCAAGAGCCAGTCCTGTTGACATCCAAGGATGCCGCTTGAGAGAAGACCCTCATCCAGTACCGAGGCCCATCTAATTGCTGAGTCTGCTTCTTCCTCTCAATTACTGAAGAAGAAGAGAAAGGAGAAGCATTTGTCCAAGCATGACTCTGGCAAATCTAAGGATAAGACCAAGAAATCCAAGCCTGTGGAGCGTGTTGTCCCAGACGTTCCTCCTCGCCAGTCATCGGTGGTCAAGGACACATTTGTACGACCATTACTGGTATCCACCACTGTGGAGTCTGAGTCCCAGCGTTCACGCACCCCATCGGGTTCAGTGGAAGTTGTGACAGTTGAGCTTCCGCCTGCTACCGAGGTCGTGAGGTCCCCTGTGTGCCTTCAGACATCCCCTGCCTTGGTTGTGTCAAGGGCTCAGTTGCTGGAACATCACTCTTCGGATGTAGAGGTGGAGGTTGTCGAATCCGAAGACGTGCCTCAAGGTCATGCACTTGCCATCAGGGATGATGTCCCAGCTTACTCTGCTTATGACCTGGCCAGATCTATCTGCAGGGCAGGTTTTGGTTCACCCTCGGGTTCGCAGGTCTACACACCAAGAGGCGAGGTCCTCGACACCACCATTACGGGCCGCTCGATTCCTCGGACCCCATGTCTTGTCAGTGTGGATGTTGTGACAAAGCGGGATGCTGTGATCCAGGTGTCTCCACCTGAACACCGCCCTCTAACTTGAACCCCTCCAACTCCTCAACCCCGATCTCCCACACTGTCGCGAGTCCGTAGTCCTTCTCCAGAGGGGTCAACTTCATCCTCCGCCACATCTTGGGACCTTTACAGGCCCTATCTACCCTCGCCGAAGATGGAATTGATAGAAGATGATTCAGCTTCTCCCACGGACAATGTTCGTGCCTTTGGGGAACAGATGATTAGAATGTCTCATGCTCTGGATTTGAAATTGGAAGATCGAGGAGCTGATCCCGTGGATCCAATTTTCCAAAGGATCCAATCGAAGGCACCTCCGTCGGCTTCCATCCCAGTTCTCCCCTCCCTGCTCAAGATCGCACAGGGGTCCTGGGAGAATCCCTCCTCTATACAATCGATGTCTAAAAAGATAGACCAACTGTACCGAGTTGGTGGTGACCACGTTGACTGGCTCCAGAATCACCCGAGGCTGAATTCTGTGGTCGTTGAGGTCGCTCAAAATAAGAAACAATGTCAACCTCTATCATCTCCACCAGACCCAGAGGGCAGGAAATTGGACATCATCGGGAAGAAAATCTACTCGGCAGCCGGTCTGAGCTTCCATGTGGCGAATTATTTGGCTTGCATGGGAGCGTACCAGCAGGTCCTATGGGAGAGAATGAACCACCTCATACAGGACCTTCCGGAGCAGCGACGTCAGATGGTAGAAGCCATACAGTCTGAGGCCCAGTCCCTTGCGGGGCTGCCGATGAATTTGGCTTGCCATGTTTCAGACTGTGCAGCGAAAACCATCGCTGGTTCCATTGCACTGCGTCAGCATGCATAGTTACGCACCTCGGGCCTTACACCTCAAGATCGGCTACCATAGAGGATCTCCCCTTCGATGAATCGGGCTTGTTTACTTGGTCAACCGATGAGAAACTCGAGTTCACCCAAAAGATGAGGACCACTGCCAGGAAGTATGGTATGGGCTCCACCTCCACCTCTCAATACTGTCCCAGAGGCAGATATTCCTGGCAAGCCCCATCTTATGGCCAACAGTTCCGTCGAGGGTACTCTGGCCAATCCTACCGTCGGTCCCGTTACGTTCCCTCTCCCTCTCCGGCCTCATTGGTGAGGAGCCAGGACTCAGATTCCAGATACCGCCAACCATCGTGGCAGAGATCCAGGGATCAGGCCCAAAAGAAATTCTGATTGATTTGCTGATGTTTTTTTCTGTTCTTTCTTAGATGCCTCTCTTCGAGGATCGACTGTCCAACTTCCAACAAGCCTGGTCTTCTATAACATCAGACCGTTGGGTGCTCCAAATCATCCAGACTGGCTATTGGATCGAGTTCGACACTCTACCTCTGACGGGACTGGTTCGATCAACACTGCCCTCCCCTCTCCTCCTCGAGGAGGTGCACACTCTGTTGCAGAACGGGGCCATCGAATCTGTCGACCCCAACCTTCTCCACTTCTGCTTCTTCTTGAGGTACTTTCTGGTGACCAAGAAGGACGGCAGTCTGCGCCTGATTCTCAATCTCCGTGGGGTGAACAAGTACATAGTCCCAAAGAAATTCAGAATGGTCACCCTGGCCTCCATCCTTCCGCTTCTGAAACGGAAAGACTGGTTCGCCTCCATAGATCTGAAGGATGCCTATTTTCACATCTGGATCCATCCGGCGCACAGGTGCTTCCTTGCGTTTCAGATCGGAACCTAGACCTTCCAATTCAGAGTACTTCCTTTCGGCCTCTCGACTGCTCCTCGAGTCTTTACGAAGTGCATGGCTGTAGTAGTGGCTTTCCTTCGGCAGCAGGGAGTGGTGGTCTTCCCCTAAATCGACGACTGGCTGATTGTGGCGGAGTCTCGACATCAGCTCGAACTCGAGGTTGGCCTCACCTTAGATGCCTTAGACTACCTGGGACTTGTTGTCAACATCAAAAAGTCTCAGCTCCAGCCGGCTCAAGTGATCCAATTCATTCGAGCTCGTCTAGACTCTGTAACTGCAGCGGCATACCTACCTCAAGACCAGTTCAATACCCTTCGCTCCCTGATCCATACCTACCATGAGTCCCAAAGGCTTCCTGCTCATTCAGTTCAGGTCCTTCTCAGTCACATGGCAGCCATGACGTATGTGACCCGCCTCGCCAGACTTCATTTCCGTCTGCTCCAACACTGGTTCTTGTGAGTGTTCAACCCTCTCCTCGATTCTCCAAACAAGATGCTTACAATGCCACGGGCAGTTCAGCGGTCTCTGGACTGGTGGCTGGTACCAGACAACGTCCTGTTGGGCATGCCATTTGACCTTCCTCAGCTGAACGTATCTTTGACAACAGATGCCTCGATGCAGGGATGGGGAGTGCACATTCAAGGCTCTTGGAACAACGAAGAGCAAGCTCTCCATATCAACATCCTGGAACTGCTCGCCATCCAGAAAGCATTACGAGCCTTCGAATCCATGGTGAGGGGCAAGACTGTACTAGTACTGACAGACAACATGTCTGTCATGTACTACCTGAACAAGCAGGGAGGTACGAGGTCCCCCCAACTTCTACAGCTCACGCTGGGCATCTGGGATTGGTGTGTCCTCTGGAATGTGTTTCTCCAATCCATCCATCTTCCAGGGGAGGAGAACACTCTTGCAGATGGGCTCAGCCATTCGAGTCTCTCCATCCATGAGTCTACACAGGTCGGTTGCCTTAGACCCGTTCCAGACCTGGGGGTTTCCTCAAGTGGATCTCTTCGCATCTCCCGAGAACGCTCAGTGTCGTCAGTTCTGCTCGAGGCGACGTGCTCCGGGATCGAGGGGAGACACATTCCTGTTCCAGTGGTCGGGTCCTCTACTCTACCTGTTCCCTCCATTCCCTCTACTGACAAGAGTAGTTGCCAAGTTTCGTCGGGATCGAACAAATGCCATCCTCATTGCCCCGTGGTGGCCTCGACAGCCGTGGTTTCCAACTCTGCTTCACATGTCCAAGCACCGCTTCATTCGTCTGCCTTCCTGTCCGGATCTGCTCACCATTCACGAAGGCAGAGTCAGACATCCCGATCTGGACACTCTGTGTCTGACAGCATGGAGATTGACTCTGTAATTCGACCTTTGGATTCAAGACTCTCGGGTTCGACCTCGGTGCTGAGGCAACCTACATCTCTCCACCCAGACGTCCAGGCTGTCATCGATGCTGCACAAAGACTGTCTACTAGAAAGTCATACCACTACAAGTGGAAGAAGTACGAAACCTTTCTGGCCTCCCGAGGACCGAGTTCTGAACCGTTCCTCATCCCAACTGTACTGGAGTTTCTCCTCCAACTGTCTTCGGCGGGCCTGTCGCTTTCGTCGATCCAGTGCTACCTGGCAGCTATCTCCATCGAGTCCCCCTTTGTTGATGCGACGGTAAAGAAATTTTTGAAAGGCTTCGCCAACTTGCACCCTCCGGTGACCGAACTGACCCCGGCTTGGAGCTTCGAGCTGGTCCTTTCACAGCTGGTTCGCCGACCGTTTGAACCTTTGGCTTCTACTGATTTACGACTCCTGTCCTGGAAGACTGCTTTCCTTGTGGCCATCACTTCGGCGCATCAGGCTGGTGAGCTCTGTGCCTTGAGGTCTGATCCTCCATACACTGTTTTCCATAAGCACAAAGTGGTGCTTCGTCCCGACATCTTCTTCCTTCCAAAGGTGGTGTCTAGCTTCCATCTCAACCAATCCATCACTCTCCCTGCTTTGATGCAGGACCCGCAGGACAAATTCGAATATACCCTCCATCTCATGGATGTTAGAAGGGCTCTAGCCTTCTACATTCAACAGACTGCGTCCCACAGGAAGTCACCCAGACTATTTGTGTCTTATGCTGACTCGAAGCTTGGAGAGCCCATTTCCTCGCAACGGCTATCAAAGTGGGTGACGTCGACCATTGCTCTCTGCTACGAACTGGCAAAGAAACCCCTGCCATCTCGGATTCAAGGACACTCTACCAGAGCTGTCTCCACTTCGACAGCTTTTCTCTCTGGACTGCCTCTAGAGGACATTTGCAGAGCTGCAACCTGGTCATCACCTTTGACTTTTATTTCCCATTACAGACTTGACTCTCGTTCTAGGAACGAGGCTGCCTTTGGGAAGGCTGTACTGTTATCGTCTATTCAATGAGTGAGTGTTCATGTTGCCAAGTCAGTTGATGTTTTCATATAGTTTGATTAGTTTATTTAAGAATGTACTCTTAACATTTCAATCTCAGGTTGTCTGTGTATTGTGGTATAGTGGGTGTAGGACATACCCTCCTCCAAGAGTGAAGCTTGCCAGTCTACAGCCAGCTGTGTGATTCACAGAGACCACGAAGAAGATGGACAAGTTGCTTACCTGTAACCATAGATCTTCGAGTGGTCTTCTGTGAATTCACACAGACCTGCCCATCCTCCCCTCTATGTCCTAATACTTCATATAAACATGCTTAATGTTCCTGATGCTGCAGACTGCAGCGTCATTCAAGGAACTGAAGGGATTTAGACAGGAAGCCCTTATAAGGGACCGTTAGGATGGGCGGAGTTACCACCAAAAATGTATCAAAGCACATTCTGCCTAGCGATTCTAGAAGGTTCCGATGCTCTGCGCAGGCACAGGAGTAACCCAGCTGTTTGAATTCACAGAAGACCACTCGAAGATCTATGGTTACAGGTAAGCAACCTGTCCATCTCAGGTCTTGTCTGTACGAGGGGGAAAAATATGAACATGTCTGAAAAATCAGGCATTCGCAATGGTGTGACCTGTCTTCATGGTCAAAAGAGCCTCCCTCACCTCTGCATGACCCACTAGTCATGAGTGATTTACTCATGATTTTAAATCTGCCGCTTCCATTTTTTTTAAAGTTTCCCATGGTGTACACAAGCAATAGTTCACATTTACAGAAAAAGAAAGAAGGAAAAAAGAGTATAAGATAGCTATTTTATTGATTTACCAGACCCTCACTTAGCTGAAAATTTAACTTGGCGGGCGCAGGCATTTCCCTCTTTGCAAGCCCCCTTCCATTCTTGTCCAGCCAATCAGATTAAGCTGCCTGTTTTTATCTGTGCGAATGTGAGTGTTCAAATGATTGTACATTTGCAGGTTGTACGGACCTTTTTTTAAATCCAGACGAAGCCACGGATGCAATGCACATAGACTTTGTGGTGATTTGGGCTGCCCTCCTTCTGAATGACACATATTTATGTGCATGTCCGTATGAACAGATTGCTGTACGTTCACATGCTGTTTGGATTATTTTGACCATATAGATAAGACCTCAGTTTCATTCTGTGTAATGTATGGAATGAAAGCAAAGACCATTTCAAACTCCTAATCAGAACTAAACGAGAACTCAAACATTATGCTTTATGTGTATAGATTCAAAGTATGGTCAATGGCCTTGTATGGTTTGAAATTGTGCTCCTCGTATGAAAGCTCCAAATTCTTAGCTGCCATTCCACACTTTCCTCATTGCACTAAAATATTAATCTTTTCCTGCAATCAGAGTCCATCTGAGTATAAGAATATGCAAGCACTTCTTTTCTTTGTGTCTCCAAGTCAGCATCAGAGAGAGTACCAATAGTACAAGCAAAATATACAGGGACCATTCTTTCTGTATGAGTAAAGGAAGAGAACCTTTGGAAGCATGCAAATTGAGAGCAGGATTAGTGCTTTTCTTTCTGATTTGCCATGATGGACTTGGTCTTCCCTGTACCAAATTGTAGGGTAGGTGTTCCATGGACTTCACTTTTGCTTCCTCCACATAGTTTCCCTGTCCTTTCTATAGAAATATTGACTTTCTGAAAATATTTGCCATTTGTGTATCATTGTGCCACCCAAAGAAATTGACAACACAGGTGTCTTTTTCTGTATTTAAGCTGTCACTGTTTTTACATATGTTTTCCATGAGCTCTTTTGCTTGTAGTTGTAGCTTTTTAACTGTCAGAAGTAATATAATATGTGTTGTGCATCTTTATCCCGGTTTGCTGTTATGCAGATAAAAGCTGATAGGAGCCAGCATGTGATTTCCCCCCACCCCGCACCAGTTGTCTAGGAAGTATTGAATTTTGGTACTCTATGAGTTTTTCATAAAGAAGCCTCACAGAAGCTTAATTTTCTAATATATATGTTGCCAAACTTTGTACTGCATTTGTTCATTGTTTTTACCTTGTTAAGGACTGAATGCCTTCCTCGTAACTTTAGCATACAGTGAACACATTTTGGATGTGCAGACTTGAAAAGTCATAATCAGTGTATCTCTTCCTGCTGAAGAACAGTTGGAAAAGGTGCATCTTAGCAAGTCTAAACTTAAAGCAACCAATTACTTGCTGCATAGACAGGCCAGTCACCCAACCTGGCATATATTTACGTGTCTTTCCTTCAATATCATTCACATAATATAAGAGGGAGGAAAGCGGTGGAAAAAGCACTGACGCGGAGCACAGATATGCAAGAACCTCAGGTATCAAAGAGACAGTAATCAAATGTTCTTGTTTCAGTTTCCATTATCTGGCATGGGTGTAATCTGTGGAGAATTTCTGTTATAGAAGCTTCATTTAAACAATATGAGATGCACAAGGACACCTGCTCAGTTTGTCCCCTGAGAACCTTATGAGACGATTCACATCCGTAGCAAAGAAAAGGGGAAATGGAAGAGTCTAGAGATAATGAGAATGCAGCACAGAGCCTAGGGTTTAGCGTAGTTTAGGTTAAATGCATCACAATATCAGTTGCTGGAAGAGCACCTGCTTCTCTGAAGACCCCTCCCAAAACCATTTCCACCTTAGTCACTCATATTTATATACCATATTTTCTACCAGCTTGGTAGATGAAGGGAACGCTGTGGACATCGCATACCTTGATTTCAGTAAGGCCTTTGACAAGATTCCCCATGACATTCTTGCAAACAAGCTTGTAAAATGTGGGCTAGACAAATTAACAGTTCAATGGATTTGTAATTGGTTGACCGGCCGAACCCAAAGGGTGCTCAGCAATGGCTCCTCTTCATCTTGGAAAGATGTGACCAGTGGGGTGCCACAGGGTTCCGTCCTGGGCCCAGTGCTATTCAACATCTTTATCAACGACTTGGATGAGGGAATTAGGGGCATACTTATCAAATTTGCAGATGACACCAAATTAGGAGAAGTAGCTAATACCCTGGAGGACAGGATCAAAATTCAAGATAGTGCCGCGCTATTCTGCCTATTCTGCCTCATCTAGAATACTGTGTCCAGTTCTGGGCACCACAATTCAAAAAGGATATTGACAAATTGGAGCATGTCCAGAGGAGGGCGACTAAAATGGTGAAAGGTCTGGAAACGATGCCTTATGAGGAGAGACTTAGGGAGCTGGGTATGTTTAGCCTGGAAAAAAGATGGTTAAGAGGTGATATGATAGCCCTGTTTAAGTATTTGAAGGGGTGTCACGTTGAGGATGGAGCAGGCTTGTTTTCTGCTGCTCCAGAGACTGGAACACGGAGCAATGGATGCAAGCTCCAGGAACAGAGATTCCACCTCAACATTAGGAGGAACTTTTTGACAGTAAGAGCTGTTCGGCAGTGGAACGCACTCCCTCGGAGCGTGGTGGGGTCTCCTTCCTTGGAGGTCTTTAAACAGAGGCTGGATGGCCATCTGTCAGGGATGCTTTGATCGTGATTTCCTGCGTGGCAGGGGGTTGGACTGGGTGGCCCTCGTGGTCTCTTCCAACTCTGCAATTCTATGATTCTATGATTCTATAATACTCAAAGCAATTCACAGGACCGACAACTGAAGCACAATGAGCATTACCAGTGAAAACACACTACAATCTACCACTGGTATTTAAAAACACACATAATTAATTTAAAAGATTGAGAAAAGCTGGCAATATCCAATACCCATAATATCAACATAATACCTACATCAAACATTGCATGCAATACTTTGTTTTAAAATGTCCAACAATAAGATAACTCAACTACATAGAATGAGCAGCAAGTTAAGAAAGCATTAAAACAAAACAACAGTGAATTCTCTTTAACAGCATCCCCGCCCCCCCACTGATCACACTATATCCCTCTGCCTAAATGCAGCCAAGATTTTCAAATACATGTTCCATTTTTTGCCAGATAAGACAGTCCTCCCTTGAAGCCTAACTCTAGCACTGAAAAAATAGGTGCAATGCCCTTCAAGCAATGTGTATTTCACCAACAAGAGAAATCTATTTCTCCCAGAAATCTATGGCCTGAGTCCCATTGGTACTTTATGCCAGCAGTGGCACTATTTACTGGGTTGTGTAGTGGTGGCAAGGGAAAGCAGACAAAATCTGGCTGCTCCAAGTAGCTTACTTTTCCAGTGCCTTAATTTCTTTCTGACCATTTCATTCATGGCCTTTTCCCACCTGGCAGTGTAGGCTATGCAAGTGTATTGTGGCAACACAATTCTGGTTTCTTGCCTGAGTCAAGAAAAAGACACCAGCCCCTCAACTGTCTCTTTCTAGGGGGCTGGGAACAAAAAGAAATAAGACAAGAGTCTCTCCCCCAGCAACTCTTCTCATTAAAACCTGTAAATGCTGAAGACAATACAATTGCCTTTACACATCACAAGTAGTCTCTAGGTTCATGGAATCCCTTTCATAAGATTTCTTGGCAAGGCCCCCAAAGCACAAAATGATGGGAGAGAGGAGAGGAGCAAGAGAAAAGGCAAAAATGGCCAGTGATTTCATGGGATTTGGGCATAGAAGAGCCCTGTGGGCCAGATCTTGGTCAAATGGATGGCCTTTGCTTTCCATCTGCAATCTGGCCCAACCCCAAATCTCCATGTGGCCAACAAATATATCCTCATGTGCTAGCTGGAGATCAGTTTCTACGGTTCTGACTTTTTTTTTACCAAATAGTTTCAATCCATAGCATGACATTACATTTTTGAAAACTGACAATTGGGAGAGGAGAGTTATTTCACACAGTGTCAGCTGAAGTGGAGGAGAGAACATGCACAGCCTGAGCAGGCATTCAATGGTAGCCTACGCAAAATGAAAGATTAGCGTTCTCTCCTCAGTATAATAGAGGCTTATTTAATAGCTTGACCCGGTGTGTCTGTTGTCACTGCTGCAGAGCTTCTCCCAGCTTTCTGGGTCAGGCAAGTGACAGTTATCCCCAAAGGAAGGGGAAGTGGGTGTTGACATTTTTATGGAATGTTTCCTATTCTGGAAACAGGATAGAAAAGGGCAACCAAAAATGATCAGGCATATGGAACTCTCTCATCCTTTTTATGCTGTGCAACTAGCTACTTTGCTCTTCATACATACACACACACACACACACACACACACAACACACACACAGTGCTTAAGGAAGGAGCAGCCTTTGAAAAGGCTTAGTTTGATTGTCAAGAGAAAGCTTGCTATTTAAATTTTAAAGGTACTCTGTGAACTTGCTGAATCCTTGGCTCCATGAGAAAGCAAATCTTCCCCCTCAAACCACTTTTTCTGTGCAAAGAGGAGTGCCCAGGAGATGAATAGGGTTCGTTTATATTAGTTTTCAGTTTAATCTCTCTTCCTGCCAGATCTTTTATCTTCTACCAAGAGAAGGAAAAAGAATAAATAAAGTATTCTACAGATGCAGCGTATAAACAGAGCACAACCCTAAGCCGGTGGAGAGATTAATAGGCTCCTTTGTTGAATCAAACTGTTCACTAGATCCGAATGGCTTGGGTTAAGCACTCTTGAGTGCTGTTTACACTTGTGGTAAACAAATAAAAGGGAATTGCTCCAGGAAGTAGACTGGCAACAATTAGCTCATTTGTGGACATCCAACATTCTAGTTAGTGTCCGCTCTTCCATTTTCTTGATTAAATCCCTTCAGGCTGCATTCAGCCCAACCTTCATTTCTTCTTCCCATTCATTTTTGTCATGTACATTGCACACCGGCACAAGAAATGCTCTTTTTATTCATAAGAGAACATCTGTAAAAGGCAAACGAAAGAAGCAATCTGCGATTTATAAAGTGAATGGGGAAATGAATATCTTTACTTTATTCTATCCATATATCACATTGGGTTGAGTCTCATCTGCTCTCTTAGTGTCAGTGTCTCCTGCATGCCTTGGTGCTCAACTGTGTTGCTTTTAATGAAAAAGTATTAGTGTTTCTGATTGCTATTTAACCATGCTTTAACAATCCTTGTAATCATCCTCATTTGTGTAGTTCTTTAGAGGATTCAAAGTGTTTGATGTTGCATGTCATCATAGTAATCACTTTGCAGGTTGAGAGATCATTGATCTTGCTGCTATGTGCACTCAGAATTTTCTTGCATGTTTCTGCAGATTTTCATGCATGTTAATCCTGGGCATGTGTGTCATTGGACAACTGCATGATCCAAGTGAAGCACATCCACCACGTTGTAGCAGTTTGAGTGTTAGGCTATGATTCTGCGAGACCACAATCTGAAACTCTGCTTGGCCAGAGAAAACCACTGCATGGCCTTGGGCAAGTCACAGCCTCAGATGAAGGCAAGGACAAGCCCCCTCTGAACAAATCTTACCAAGAAAACCCTATGGCAGTTTGCCTTAGGGTCACCATAAGTTAGAAATTGCTTGAGGCCACACCACAGCAAGAATGATCAAGTGGATGGCATCTGCATAACAGGGCATCTCAAGGGAGAATGGCAACAGATAGAACTTTAATAGACAAAACTTACAGGATATAGCCAGTCTTTTCTTCCATTCAGCTGCCTCTCATCAAGCATAGCAGCAATGCATGTGGGAGCGAGCCCCCCAAATTAAACACTAAGGACACCAGAAAAGAAGATTCCAGTCTGTGCCCTGTAAGCCAAGAAATATTCAGCAGAAGGGCTGTTACAAAGTAAAGGAGGGAAGCCAACTGGGCTACTTATATACAATATCCCTTAATTGAGAATTATACATTCAGTTCTTCACTGACACCAACTTTGGTTTGTTCAGAGTCAGACATGAACATGGCAAAGGCTCTGTCCTGCATACATGCACAAATATCTGTGTTTGCTAGGTAGCTGATGTTTTAGTAGTTTTGCAGGGCAGTTTAGAGAGCAGCCTTTTAGTTTAGTAGTGTGATTTACTCAGGGGGACCCGACTCTCTGTCCAATAAGTCTAGATGGATTTGGTGCACACACACCATTGTATCATAGCTTTTGCAGATAAGGTAAGATATTTTATCAAGCCAGCTCTTCTGCTGATAGCTTTCTGCACATTTTTAAGGCTTCATTGAGGTCCTTTTCAAGTGATAGCCTCTTGCTAATGTTTCCAGCTTTCACGGTGTCAGAAATTCATTGTTTCTCCCCCAGACATATTGCAATAAAATATATTTTGATTTACTGAAAGATGCAGCTTTTGTAGCTCAGCTAGCACAAGATCTCCAGAGGATGTTAATTTGTGGCAAGCTAGCTAATAACATGCTGAATCGGTGATTATCATCTGGTGTGAAGTATCCCAGACTATTGGGCATTGTGTAGTTTCTTTTCATTTATTGCACCATTTGTGGGTTCATCACTGTGAGTAACCACGAAGGAACAGCAGTACAAGACTGAGTTAGATGCCTTAGTTAAACACCTGGATGTGATGCAGTTCATTTAGACAGGGTTTATAAAGTTGTTTTATCTTCTGAAAATGGAATATGAAATAAGCATTGTCTCATTGCCATGTACCTCTGCATCCCTGAAAAATGAATAAAATGCTGTTATTTGTTTTAGAAAATACATTTAGTGCTGGAACTGGAGCAAACATTGCCACATTCTGACCCCTTTTGTGAAGGCTGTTGCTGCAGCAAAGAGGCCTGAAATAGCTGGAGAAAATGTTTTTGCTGAATCCCCCCCCCCGCACCTTTTTATAGCTGTTATTCCACTGGACAATTGCTGCTGGAATATCAGCTCCTGCCCTCACCATACACTGAGTTTATTTCTCATGGCCCACTCCCTTGACAATGCAGTGGCATCACTGAGGACAAAGCTGATTCAGTACAGCATTGCTTCCTGGACAAGCCTCACTGTAATCCTAGGCAATCAGGAATTTAAGAGCAGCAGCGGCTGGCTGGTGGCTCCTATGTCAGTGGAGCAGTCAATCCACTCCGAGTTTTAATGCAAGTTTTAAATAGCTAAACCCTACATCCAAAATAGATCCAGTGGCTTGGATAGCTTCTCTAAAGCTAGCAAAACCCTGGACTGGATTCCCTGCCCTACCGACATGGGAGCTGCCAGCAGCCTCTGTGTAAGAGTGAAGAAAGATTACTTTAAATCAACATTTTCTCTAGGAGGAGTTCCCTCCTTTTTCAGTGATCCCTGGAAGTAGAGATCTCCTTCTTACATTAGCAGAAAAAGAAACTTCCCCACACATCTCTCTCTCTCTCTCTGTCTCTCTCTCACACACACACATGCACGCACACTGTGTGATGATAATGACACAGTTCTAGAATGGAAAGGAGGTAGCATGTTCTATTTACCATATGTTTCATGTTTTCACTCTTCTGAAAGCTTGTTAATAGAAATGTAGACTGTAGAGAAATTCAATGTGTTAAGTATCGAAACTGACAGTGGAATAGCTTATAGCCCTGCTACCAATGCTGTTTTACTTAGGAGAATTCACCTTTGAAAGGGTTTATGCCAAATAACTTTCTCAACATAAATCACACACACACTCCCAGACACAGAAGAATCTTTCTTGAGACTTGCAGCGATGAGCCGATTTGGCTCAGAAAGCTACTGTTGCATACCTGGGTGAAAGCTGACGGAAGAAGATATTCCATCCTAGCAGTGAATTTCATTAGAGTCCTTCAGCTAGAGCTACTCATGGTTGTGGTGCTGTAAATGGACTGCCAAACAGATGGGTTGAGAAATATACAGCCCATCTGTCTTTATCATGCTCATTTCCTCCTTTATTAAAATGTTAATGAATATAGTTTTTATTTATTACGCAGTAACCTGTGCAGCATCCTTTTTCAGTGCAGAAATGTTTGGTCTGCTTAATCATTTGGACTGACGGGAAAGGTTCTCCCTCTCTCAGACACAAACATAAAACTCAAATTTCTCACAAAAATTAAAAGTGCTGCCAAGTGAAAATGACTTTCATGCCTATCAGCTTTTATTTAAAATTTAAAAGAGGTTAGGAAATCATACGGAAGGTAATGGAATCACCTTAGATCAGGCACTGGGAATCTGTAGTCTACCAGGCTAAGCCCCCTCACAGTGCTCTCCAGCCTATAAAGCTCTCTAACCCCATCTCACCTTTTGTTTCTTTGTGGTTTTGTTCTTTTCTATTGTTTCTTTCAGTTGCCGAAAGAAAGTGTGCTTTGTTCTCCTTTATGTAAAGCTTATATGAATTGGTAATAAAACTCCATTTTGAACCCAACGTTAAGTTCTTGTTGATCCAATCAAAAAGACACAACTAAACTATTATCATCCTGCACACTGACTGACAAGGTGATATAAGGTCCCTGCCATGAGAGGACAGTCTGTTAATAGACAGGCATTTCATACAAACCTCTGGAATCATATCCCCACAAATGGAATGTGTTCTAGTCAACGGATGAATAAAATCAATGCAATTACTGCTGCAGATAAGGGCTAAAGGAGATATGCCCATAACTTCCAAGAATGCAGTGGATTATGACCTGAAGTAAACAAGAGAGTACCATTGTGTGTGTGTGTGTGTGTGTGTGTGTGTGTTGTGGGAATGAAATTACGACTTCAGGAAACAATTCTAAAAGTCAGATTATGGAGAAAGATAATGTAAACAGCTAGGGGGAAAGAGCACTTTTCTGCAGAAGGGATTATGGAGGCAACACTTCAGATTGCTTTTTTGAAAATGCAAGTGCCTTTCATAAGATATAAACACATTGATATGGAAAACAAAATAAGCACTGCTTGGTTGTGCAATCATCTTGAGGTGTTTGCCCTGAGTACCTTCCTGCCAAGTATATGTTCTCTGCTTTTTGATCAGATTGGTTATGATTGTATCATGGGCTACATAGTGAAGGATCTAGTCTTGGTCTTTAGGAACTATCATTCTTTGAGAATTGAAAGGAAGCTCCAACATAAAATTATCCTAACTTGTGCCAAATTATTTCCATGTTAGATCGCATAAAACCATATAGTGTTGGCAATACAAATGTACCCTTCCGGAAAAGCACTGAATTTACAGACTGCTTTCAACATCCGGCTGTGTGTGGGTGTTTGTTGTTGTTGACTGCCATCAAGTCGACTGACTTATGGCAGCCTTATGAATGAGAGACCTCCAAGTGACCCTGTCCTCAACTGTTCTGCTCATGCAAGTTCATGGCCATGGCTTTCTTGATTGGATCTATTCATCTGGGAATGCAGTCTTCCTCTCCTGTCTTTTCTAGTGAGTCCTGTTTTCTCATGATGTGGCCAAAGTATGGCAGTTTCAGTTTGGTCATCTTGGCTCCTAGGGATAGTTCAGGCTTTATTTGCTCTAGGGCCCATTTATTTGTCCTTTTAGGAGTCCATGGTATCTATAGAATTTTTCTCTAGCACCACATCCCAAAGGAGTTGATTTTCTTCGTATCAGCTTTCTTCACTGTCCAGCTTTCACAGCCATACATAGAAATAGGAAATATGATACCATGGACAGTCCTAACTTTAGTATTCAATTATATATCTTTACACTTCAGGATCTTGTCTAATTCCTTCATAGTTTCTTGTCTAATTCCTTCATAGTCCTAGTCTTCTTCTGATTTCTTGGCTGCAGTCTCTGTTCTGATTAATGATTGAGCCAAGGTATGGAAAATCTTCAACTATTTTAATGTCTTCATTATTTTCTTTAAAATTGTGTTAATCCCATGTGGTCATTATTTTTGTTTTCTTAATGTTCAACAGTAAACCTGTCTTTGCACTTTGTTCCTTGATTTTTTTCAGTAATCGTTCCAAGTCTTTGCTTTTTTTCTGCTAGTAGGATGCTGTCATCTGCATATTTTAAATTGTTGATGCTCCTCCTCCAATTTTTATGCCTCCTTCCTGCATGATATGTTTGGCATAAAAGTTAAACAGATAGAGTGACACAATGCAGCCTTGCCTGACCCCCTTGTCAATTGGAAGCCATTCCATTTCTTCATATTTTGTCCTAACAGTAACCTGTTGTCCTGAGTACAGGTTACAGAACAGGACAATCAAATGTTGTAGCACATCCATTTCTGTAAGAGCAATTTTCATCATCTATACAGTAAAAGGCTTTGCTATAGTCTATGAAGCACAGGCTGATTTTCTTTTGAAATTCTTTGGTACATTCCATTAACAAAAGTTTGTTTGCAATAAGATTCCTTAGTGCCTCTTCCTTCCTGAACCCAGTTTGGGTATCTGGCGTCTCTCATTCTGTATATGGTGAAAGTTTGTTGCAAAATCTTGAGCATCACTTTGCTTGCATGGAATGATAATACGATATTCCTGTGGTTACTGCAATTCCTACTGTCCCCTTTCTTGAGGATTGGACTGTATATATTTTTATTTATTTATTTATTTATTTATTTATTTATACCCCCCCCTCTTCAGCCACAAGGCTATCAGAGCAACTTACAAATTGTTTTAAGCAATAGCAATTTACACATTTACACTGCATTAAGCAGTTTCCAATGTGTGTTAGCTAATTGCCCCCACAAGCTGGGTACTCATTTTACTGACCTACGAAAGGATGGAAGGCTCAGTGAACCTTGGAGCCTGCTGGAATCGAACTTGCAATGTGGTGACTTGCAGTACTGGCATTTAACCACTGCGCCACCAGGGATCGTTGTTTTCCATATTTGTTAGAATTAAAGTAGATTTTAACTCCATAGACTGAAGCAGCTATATGGGTATGCCATCCTGTTCCTGGTAATTTATTTCTCCCAAGTGCTCTGGGTACAGCTTCCACTTCACTTTTTAAAATTGGAGGTTTGTCTTCATGTGGTTCTTCTTGAATTGAATCTGTCATTCTTTCATCTCATTTATTTAGTTCTTCTGTGTATTGTTTCCATCATCTTTTGAACTCTACTTGGTCATGCAGTGTGTTCCCCTGCTGGTTGTGGAGCATCCCTACTCTTGGTTTAAATTTCCCTTTGATTTCTAGGATCTTGTGGAAGAGGTCTCTTGTTCTTTGTTGTTGTTCTTGTTGTCATCATCATCTTCTATTTCTCTGCATTGATTATTGTAGTAATTCTTCTTATACCTACACACAAGCCATTAAACAGTTGCATTCAGGCTTCTGGCTCTATTTCTGTCTCCTTTTACTCTTGCTTCTTGTCTGTCCTTGACTTCATGAAGAGTTTCACCTGTCATCCATTGAGGCTTCTCTTTCTTTTTGGCTACAGATAGGAAATTTTCACACGGGCTATATATCCCGTGGCAGGAACAGAATAGGGTCGGGAAAGGTTTTCCCTTTCGAACAACGTTGACCCCATTCTGTCCTGCATCCATCCTGCTCCCGTGACTGTTCCAGAACAATGTAATCACGATTTTTCATCGTGAATAGACCTCCCATTCCGTTGCTATTACGCAATCACTGGTGTGCAAACGGAGCCCCGTTCCTGTTCCGAAATGTCAGCCACGGAGGGGAGGTCCGTTCTGAGCACTTCCTGGTATGATCTGGACATCCAGGTAAGTGGCACCCTTTATTTTACCTTCCCTGTTTTGATTGTGTGATTTAAAGTGTGTTTTTGTGCTTGGTGAACTGATTTTATGCTTGGGGGAGTTTTATTTTTTAAATTTACCACCCGGCCATTATTATGTGATAACGTGATAACGTTTCAGACGGCCGGTCGTAAAAGCAGCCTTACGACAGCTGCATTTACGGCTGGCCAGCGAGGGGAGGGGGAGCCCGTTCCTGCCGCACAATTAAGGTAAGTGTGTGAAAGATTTACGTTATTCCGTGGCAGGAACGGGAGAGGAGGTGGCGGGGTAGTAACGGGGCATTTTGGCCCCGTGTGAAAATCTCCATAGTGTCTTTCTACATTCCTCCCTGATGATGTTCCTGAATTCAGTTCATAGTTCTTCTGGTCCTGGTCAATTAGGTTTAATTATTGCAAATCTGTTTTACACATTGTCTATAAATGTTTCCCTATGTGTCACATTGTCTATAAATGTGTGGGTGTAAATACAGAGGAAAACACAAGTTATGATAGTGTATTTTCAAATATGTTCAAACAGGGGTACAACATGAAGAAGTGCACTCATGGCATTAAGAGGGAATGTCAGAAAACAGTCTTAAGAAGATTAGGTTCTTCAATGTACAAAAGAATAGCTAAGGAAGGATATGATAGAGGCATATAGGAATAATTACAAGATGGATTAAAAGGTGGATTTTAATTGGCTTTAATCTGTGCTTTTATGAAAAGGTGTTCATTGCTGATGATGGTATTGTAAACATAGTTGTCCTAGTGAAGAAGGGAAGACAAGACCATTTTTCCAAAGAATAAATTATGTCTGTGTTATTAAGGCAAGACAATCTGCTGCCTTCATTAAATACCCTCAAAGTATCCCTTTTATTGAGCTACTTCCATATTTATTTTAATCAGCTAAGCAGTTGATTAATTGGTTGAAAGCATGACTATTAATTGACTAACAGCCCAATCCTAAGAACATTTATTTGTGAGCAAGGGCCATTGATTTGGACTGAGCTTGCTTATACTCAGTAAATGTGTTCAGTATTTCGGTGTAACAGCTCTGTCTTCATAGTAATTAAACCAGAGCCAATGAGGCTAAATCAGTTTGCCAAGTGTCCTGGCTTAATGGGTTTATGGATTGAGCTGTGAGAAACCACTGATCTCTTGATAGCCCTAATTTGGAAATCATGAATAGGGAAACACTGTTGCACTTTAAATACTTTTGAGCTTTCTCTGGGACTTGTGACATAACATGGTGGGAAACTTGAAAGAGAAGGCTAAACAACTAGAACGAAAAGAAGAATAGCAATTGCACAAAGCTTGATAGATATGAAATGGAGGTCTCTGTTGTTGGTTTCTTCTAGACCTGACTACTTGCAGAGACAGGATGTTTAAGTAAGGCCATTTTTGTGTCTGAAATTCTGTTTCTCTCCATTAGATTCCCCCTGGAAAGTGCACCTCTCTGACATTGATCCAAAGATGACCAGCATCACTGTGAGTGGGTTAACACCAGCCCGAACCTACCAGTTTAGAGTGTGTGCAGTCAACCAAGTGGGAAAGGGACAATACAGCATAGAAACCAGCAGGTACAGTTAAATAAAACCCCTGTCAATACCAGTTGATTAAACATCTCTGGGCAGAAATGTGTGGTCCAGTTAAAACTGCAAAAAGAATGGCCACAGCAGTAGATATGATCAGGATCAGAATAATGACTTTCATAGTAATTTTCCTTCCAAACCACCAAAAGTTCTGACTGGGGAGTCCATGTTCTATTATCAGACTAATTTAACCAGAAAAGATTATTTTGCTTCACTATGCATGTAAGAGAGACTAGTGTGTGTGTGTGTGTGTAATTAAATAAGACTGAGTTAAGAGGGAAACTGTAATAGGGAATTGAAAAGACAAGTGAGTGTGTTGTGTAACATATATTGAAGAATATGTAAATGATGCGTGCCCAGATCCATTCTGTTGCTTCTGGAAGCTTCACCCCAACATCTCTCTTAATTTTCTAAACTTTTTGGCAGATTTTACATTCTCATAATTTCTCCTTTTAACTCTTTGAATTCCCTTGAATGGGGTAGACTCTCAGCCACTTAAGATTTTATTGGTCAATGTGAATGGGGAATTAGTAGGGATCTAAAATATGTTTTCCTCACTTTTTGGTCAACTGTGAAATAGCTACAATATATCCCCTAGGCATTCATCTGTCCCTTCTAGATTCCATCTGTATAGCACATCAAAGGATGACTCCACTTTATTTGATTTAATATGTATCAGTGTTTCAGTCTAAGTCAGAAGCTTCCCAGGAATTTTAAACTGAACAAGCCCTTACTTCTAAGTTCTAAGTAGTTTTTTGGGGGACATCATCTATCTGGTGAGGTGGACAGGAATTGCTGAAGGAAATAATTTGAACAACATTACAGATTCAGGGCCAGAATGTAAAATGGACTCACTCAGGCTTGCAGTCTTTTTAACAGATCATGGCAAGCTGGGTGATTCAGATAGAATAAGCTTACCACAGCATCTGTCTTCCACGTTGCTTGCTTAACTGATTTTCTATTATGTTGATTTGTTACAACTATTTCAAGCATGTCTACAGTAACAGAGCCATGTTGCTTTCTAGTTAGATGTCTGTAAACAAAGCTAGACCGATTTTAAGTAAAGACATTAGGAAAGCTGTGTTTACCATTTTCCTTCATGTTTGTCTGTACTTAGGTTGATGTTACCCGAAGAACCACCAAGTGCTCCACCTAAAAATATTGTGGCTAGTGGGCGGACCAATCAGTCTATTATGGTTCAGTGGCAGCCCCCTCCTGAAAGTGAACATAATGGGGTTCTCCATGGTTACATCCTGCGGTAAGTGGCTTTTACCTACACTTAAAAGCATAACACCTGAAAATACAGTAGGGATCAACCACCCCACATTGCAACCCCATGTAAATAGAAGTTTAAAGAAAGCATGTTAAGGAATTACCTCTAATATTACTCCAAATAATTACCATTAGAAATGTCCTGGAATTTCCCCCAAGTCTGCCTTGGAGGAGAATTTCCAAATTTTTTAATGGAAGAGATTATTTTTCAAATGCCTTTTCTTCTGTACCACACCGTCCAACATTTCACAGATGAAAACTGGGACACATGTGGGACACCTGTGGCCAAGCAACATCAGAGTGCGGTCAGTCCATAAAAGCGTGACAGTTATTAATAAGGAAGAACACACAAAATTACTGCATTGAGCAGAGAAACACTGGAGTGTATGTACCGTGTTTAGGAAAGCCTGGGAAAAAAACCACCCCAATGAGCCTACAATAAAGTGGAAGACTCTGCCCCTCCTATTTCTCCTGTGGATTTAACTCCATGAAAACTACTTTTGCACCTGTTTGAAGCAATGGAAGAAAGCCAAGGATAAAGGGTAAAAATGATAGGAGAAAGAAACTGGGACATTTTAAAAGCAACTGAGAAAGTGGGATGGCAGAGGATTAAATGGGATCATCCCTGCCAAACTGGGACGGTTGGAGGGTGTGCTGGAGAAGTGTTCCTGGTTTCCCTTTTCCCATCCCCACAGGCTCTAAACCAGCCTGATAGTGCTGGATATATTAACAAGAAGTACTAGAGAAAAAGATGTGAGGGAGGTCTTGAAAAGGCTTAAGTCACAGTTGCTATCACTCTTTCAAGTTTGAGGCCTGAACTACCGTATATTTCAGTGTATAAGATGACTTTTTAAGCTCTCAAAATCTTTTCAAAATTAGGGGGTCATCTTATATGCTGGAATAGGGCTCTCCATCACGGCTTCAGAAGGACAGGTG
Source organism: Gambelia wislizenii (assembly GCA_030847615.1). NCBI lineage: Eukaryota > Metazoa > Chordata > Lepidosauria > Squamata > Crotaphytidae > Gambelia > Gambelia wislizenii. Next base: position 7,917,331 of record JAUMIR010000012.1, read on the forward strand.
GTGGCTGGATGGATGGGGAGAGGCTTGCCAGCACTTGCCCTTCCCGAAGCCGCGATGGGGAGCCCTATAGGACCAAACCCCGCCCAGTCAGCCACCCCTCCCTACCCACCCAAGCCACAATTGTGACCCCGATCCCAGCTCTGTGAAGGGCGGGTGTGGGGTGGAAAGCCTCCCCCCTCCCGCCTTTCACAAAGCCCAGATAGGGTCCCCAATCCCAGCTCCATGAAAGGCGGGTGTGGGGTGGAAAGCCTCCCCCCTCCCGCCCTTCACAAAGCTGCGATGGGTGGGTGGTGGGCAGGTCAATAAAGTGGGCGGGGAGGATCATGAGTGCAGGATCTTGGCCACAGCTGTTTGTGGTCCATAACTCCTGCCTGCAATCTCAACTGGTCCATGCCCCTAAGCCTCTTGGGCTGGCTGGCTTGTGCAAGCCAAGACTTCAGAAATATTAGCCCCTTCCAAGCGCTTCACAAAAGTCTATCCCATAAGCTGATTTCTCCACTACAAGATGGTTTTCCTTCAAGAAACGCACCCCTCTGGCAGCAAAAGGATCCCTTGAGAATCTGGGCCCTGGAAGCAGAGATATCCTCTTAAGAGCATTACTCTCCTACACAGTTCCTCTGGCAGCCTGGCAGAAGCTTCACCTCCCCTCCCATGCTTAGGAATGTCAGAATTCCCTGTCTGGATTCCCTTGCCCAAAAGTTCTATCCCAGTGGGGTTGAAGCAGATGCAGAGGACAATGGACTCCCCTAGCCTTCCTCCAGGAAAGCTAGGCTTGGGAAGATTTAATTCTGCACAGGTTTGCATGTAAATGCAAGGAGCTGCCCTTGGGGAGCTGGGGAGGGGGATCAGTCACTACTGCGATCCCAGCAAGCGAGAAGGGGATTCAACTCTTTCCTCTCATGCTGTGCCTCTGATGAAAATTGCTCCTCAGGTTTGTCCTTCAAGGAGATCCTCCCAATAAAGTGTTGCAGCCCCCCCCCAATTCCTTAAACCGGCCCTAGTGGTGGGAGGAGGGGGGAGGTTGAAGGGGGGAATTTGGGATATACTCACCGTGTAAGAGAAGGAGTGGTGGTCTAATATGGCGAGTATATCCCAAACTCTATATTTTAACTTAAAAATGGGGGGGGGGTCATCTTATATGCCCAGTCGTCTTATACGCCTGTGAATATATGGTACTCAGAGAAACTAAGAGAGCCAGCGTGGCATGGTGGTTTGAGCATTGAACTACAAATCTTGAGAGCAGGGTTTGAAACCCCCTTTGGCCATGGAAACCCACTGGGTGACTATGGGCAAAGTCATAGAATCATAGAATCATAGAGTCGGAAGAGACCTCAAGGGCCATCCAGTCCAACCCACTGCCATGCAGGAATACACAATCAATTCATTCCTGACAGATGGCCATCCAGCCTCTGTTTAAAAACCTCCTGAGAAGTCATACTCTCTCAGCCTTAGATGAAGGCAAAGGCAAACCCCCTCTGAACAAATCTTGACAAGAAAACCCTGTAATAAGTTCACCCTATGGTCGCTATAAGTTGGAAGCGACTTGAAAGCACACAACAAAGATATCCAGTTTTTAACAAATTAGTTAATTTCTGAGTCAATCTAAGGAGGGCCCAAGACAGTTGGCTTAGATCTGCTGACCCCTAAATACTATACAATACATCCTGTTGAGTCAATCTAATGTAGTGGCTAGAATACTGTACAATACATCCTATTGAGCCAATATAATGTAGCGGGTAGGATGTTGTTCTGGGAAAGATGGGCCCAGGTTTGAATTCCTGTTTAGCTACCAAGCTTACTGGGTGATCTTGCACCAATCATTCTATTTCATGCTAACCTCCCTCACAGGGTGGCTATGGGTAAACAAGGATAAAGTGGGGACACTGAACAGAGTTCCTGATTACTGTCATTAAATAGTAAGTTTTCTTCCTCTAAGAAATGTGCTGTTGATTAATCAGGAACAGTATTAAAATGTTTTTGCAGAGCTGAAAGTGCCAGCTGCTAATTAGTGATTTTATATGGAGTATAGTGGAGAATGAAGATATTCATTGTTCTTATTTTAAAGAATTGTGAGTCATGCAGCTGCCACAGTGGCACTCAAGGCAACATACCTAAATATCTCAAACTCATAATTAGAATGATCGCTGATAACACATTTGCTTTCGGTGGCAGTCATCTTAACGTTTCCCATTTTAACTGCTGGCAGTAGTTCAGTATGTTCAGTGACAATAATTTGTGGCAACTTACTTTAACCAGTGCTTCAGGTTCCTCCCATTCCCAAATGGCCATGATTTGGCAAATGGTTAATATTTGGCAGACATAAGCATATGTGTGTTTAATGCTTGGAACAGAAAGTGAATAACATGCCTTGTTACAGGATTAGGTAGCTCTGAACTAGTCCAATCCCAGTTGGGTAACTGATAACCAGGCCTTCTTTATTCTCTTTTTATAAAATCAAAGTTTTGCTCTTTATCCTTCCAAATCTGACCTGGAACAAACCATTGTAGGGAAGCTGTGTTTGTTGCTGGCCCAACCATTGTTGATGAATGAACAGGCCTCTAAAGTCAGCATTCATTTTAGTTCTGGTTGTACAGGCTGTGAGCTGCTTGCTGGTTTCTGGCAGCATCAACTGTCAGTGGGAGTTTTTCAGTTCCTAGCTGTAGTCTTCACTGAAGCATGCAGCTGGAAGCTGACATATTTAGAGCTGTATATTTAGAGCCAGAGACTAGCAAAGTATCATGAGCCTGTTGGGCACTGGTGTTGTCAGACCCAGAAGTAAACCACCTTTCTGTTGTCCAACTGCGATAACACCTGAAGGTGTACAGAACCTTCAGCTACAATTTTTGTCAAAGCTCATGGTGAGGGGGGGAAAACACAAAAGGACATGACATTTCCAAACTGGCCATCACCTGCTCCCCTTCTTCGCTGCAGGGAGATGTTGTATTTATAGGGCCAGGATTTTTCACTAAGCCAACAGCATGGATGCAGGATTCCACGAATTGCCTGCTTTAGGAGAGAAAAGCAAAGAGAACAGCCAGGTGGACACAGCATTGGACAGAGCCTTCTGTTCTATTGGACCATTAGTCCATCTAGCCCAGCTTCATCTGACATGACTGGCAGTGGCTCTCCAGAGTCTCAGACAGAGGTTTTTCACATCCTCTCCTATCTGGTCACTTTTAAAAAAAGTGGAATCAAGCTTGTGACCAAACCATATGCAAGCCACAATTCTCTTGCCAGCCAGAATATAAGATAAAGGATGGGTTTTGTCCTAGATATGTTATGTGGAGGGAGACAGCATGTAAGAGCCCTAAAATGCAAGTTTTCATTTAATTTTTTTTGTCAATATGTCATAAAATCATAGATCACATAGTTGGAAGAGACCACAAGGGCCATCCATACCAAACCCCTGCCATGCAGGAATATACAATCAATATTTCAGTTCATATTTTGAAGTGTGAGTTTATAACAACAAATAGCAAAGTATTGCCAACACAAGTGTTCTCTGTTTTAAGTACCCCTGGCTATAACATCTAGTTCAACTGAGCCTGTGACATAGAATAGGATCATAGAATTGAAAGGGGCCTCGCAGACTATAGAGTCCAACCCCATACTCAATGTCAGAACTCTAGCTAGAGCATCTCCAGCTCGTAGCTGTCCAGATTTTCTTTGAAGATGTTCAGAGAAAAAGACTCCACCACTTGTCATCATTATTATTATTATTATTATTATTAATTTATATCCCACCTTTCTCCCACCAATGAGGCCCAAGGCGGCTAACAACCTCTTCAAAGCCATACAAGCTAAAACTGGTACAAAGTTCAAATTACATTATAAATATATATATATATATATATATATATATATTAATTAAAAGAATTAAACAATTTAAAAGTTAAAAACATTACAGTACAAATATTAAAATGCCTTCTAAAAAAAGCCTTAAAAATTTTAAAACCACACCACACAGCCTTGTAACCCCAGCCCGTGTTACGGTAGTTCATAAAAACCTGGTGGCATAAAAATGTCTTAATCTGCCACCAGAAGGAGATCAAAGATGGGGCCATCCTGGCCTTTCTGGGGAGAGAGTTCCAAAGTCTGGGAGCAACCACCGAGAAAGCCCTCTCCCTTGTTCTCAACAAATGAGTCTGAGAAAGTAGGTAAATAGTTTCATTGCCAAACTACTCGTACCCTAAATTTCCTTCTAATGTTCAGTCAAAATCAACCCTCCTGTAACTTAGACCATTAGACTTGGCCCTACCACCTGCAGCAGCAGAGATCAAAGCTGTGCCCTCCCTTGTGTGACAGCCCTTATTTAAAGAGTGCAGTCATGTCACCCCTCAGTCAACAAGCGGGAACCAGGCAGAACATGCCCAACTCCCTTAACCTGTCTTCGTATGTTTTATTTTCCATGCCTTTTATCATCTTTATCACCCTTCTCTGAACCTGCTCCAACTTATCTATATCCCTCCTAAAATGAGACCCCCGGAACTGAACACAGTACTGCAGATGAGTCTGGTCTAGCATCCAATATAGTGGGACTGTTCCTTCCCTTGACTTGGAAACTATGGGTAATTGCAAGCTAAAATATTGTTTGCCTTCTTTGCTATAGCATCACACTGCTGGGTTATGTTCAACTTGTGATCAACAATAACCCCAAGGTCGTTTTCAATGTACTACTGTTAAGCCAAGTATTCCCCATCCTATACACTACTTGTGCATTTGTTTATGTGACTTAAATGTGGAATTTTTGTCTGTTGAATTTCATTCTATTAGTTTCATCCCAATTTTCTAGTTTATCAAGGTCCTTTTGAATTCTGTTCCTATCATCCAGTGTGTTAGCTATGGGGTTGTCTAAACGGCAGAAATACTCCTCATAGAATGTGACCTGTACCAATGGCAATCCACATTGTTTTGCTGTATTGGCAAGGAGGGGGGAAACCTTTGCGCCTTTCCCCGGAGTTTTTAAAAAACAGCGAGGGGAATGTGCATTCCTGCTTGTTGAGATGAGTGATTTGATCTGAATCATTTTCCCATAGAAGAGGAAGTGCAAACCTGATTGGCCGGATGAGCACAGGGGTGGGGCTTGCTAACAGGGCAAGCACCCACTGCCGCCATGTTGGGTTTTCACCTTAGCGAGTGATCTTTTTTCCAAACTTTTTTCTATGCTGTGCATAAGCTATATTTCACCTTTCCAAAAAAAAAAAAAAAAAAAAGAGAGAGAGAGAGAGAGAGAGAGAGAGAGAGAGAGAGAGAGAGAGATAAACTAAAACCCCCTTTTCTCTCTCTCTCTCTCTCTCTCTCTTTTTTTTTTTTTTTTGGTAAAGGTGAAATAATCACTTATGCACAGTGTGGAAAAAAGTTTGTCAGCAGCAGATTTAAAGACACGACTAATTCACTCATGGCCACCATCTTAGCTGCAGGGCATGCAAAGTTTATGGGGGCTGTAAAACCATTAAGACAAGTTCCAGTTGTGGAGACTCTGTTTCTTTTGGCCTCGTATAGACAACCCCCATGTGTCCGGAAATCATAACAATAGCCCTGCTAGGGTTTACCCTTACTCAGGGGTTTAACAACTCCACGTTAATAGCAGAGGCAGAGAAACTGACATGGAGGGGGTAAATGGAGCTACAGACTACAACAGTAGTTAGGGGGCCTTGACACGGACCACTGTTTTCAGCAGCAGCTCTGTGTTGTTTGTCACAGTGTGGTGATCAGAGCCTTTAGTAATACAATTCTAGCTAGGCTTGCCTTTTCACTCAGCCCTCTCCCACGTTTATGGCTTCTCTCTCTGGCTTTTCTTCGCAAATGAAGATTCAGGAAGGACCTGTGCTTTCTGCAAGCGCGCTGATGACTAAAAAGGACAATCCGAGATAAACAAGTCCGGTCACAGAAAGCACACCAGAAGGTCTCCGTGGGTGATGCTTCTGGGTTGTGATTCTTTCTGCATTGTCTTCAAGACTTATTCGGCGTGAGTTCTCAAATAAGGCTGCAGCATTTTGGATAGTGCATCTCCATGCCTCCCGATGTGAGGCCAGGGTGGACCATTGTTGGTGATCAATTTGGCCGAGCCTGAGATGTTGTTTCAGGGAGTCCTTGTACCATTTTTTTGGAGCACCCCTCTTACGCTGACCCATGGCGAGTTCACCGTAGAGTACCATTTTTGGGAGGCAATGGCCCTCCATCCTAGAAACGTGCCCTGCCCAGTGCAGCTATGTTCTCAATATCATGGCTTACTAATTTAGGGATAAACAGAAGTAGTGTGGGCAATGGAACTATTTCTATGTTTGTCTTCACTCGGAGCCATAATGCCTTATTTGCAAGTCAGACTTCTATTTAGTCTATTTATTTCTGATATGTGGATTAGCATATTCTGAGCTGCTTCTACACAGTTTGTTTCCTGAAGGGGAAAGAGGATATGTTCCTCCCCTCACCCTCTCAAGCTTCTAAGGACTGTTTCTTTTGATAACTGTTAGTTCCTGACAGTGTTCCCCATGCCTGGCTTTCTCTTTACAGAGTGCAAAAATGGGACTTTGAGGGATTAGCCAGATGGCCTTGACTTTTTAGGTCATAAGTCTTACACAGACACACTTAAATTGTGTCTTTTCCACCCTATATCTGATGTCTCTTATTGTAAAGAAAGGAGCTATCACCAGGTATGTCATCAATTTATAAATATATGCATTGGTGTATTTCATAAAATCATAGAGCTGGAAGAGACCAGAAAGGCCATCTAGTCCAACCCCCTACCCTGCAGGAATACATAATCAAAACACATCTGACAGCCATCCAACCTCTGTTGAAAAACCCCCAAAGATGAAGACGCCACCACACTCCCAATCAGTGCATTCCACTGCCAAGCAGCTCTTACTGTCAGGAAGTTCTTCCTAATGTTTAGGTGGAATCTCTTTTCCTGTACTTTGAGTCCATTGCTTCATGTCCTAGTGTCTGGAGCTGCAGGAAACAAGCTTGCTCCATCCTCAATATGACATTCCTTAAAATATTTAAATGTGACTATCATGTCAACTCTTAATATTCTCCAGACTAAACATACTCAGCTCCCTAAGCCACTCCTCATAGGGCATGGCTTCCAGACCTTTTACCATTTTGACCACTCTCCTCTGGACACGGTCCAGGTTGTCAATATCCTTCTTGAATTGCAGTGCCCAGAACTGGACACAGTATTCCAGGTGAGCTCTGACCAAAGCAGGATAGAGTGGCACTATTATTTCCCTTGATCTAGACACTATACTCCTATTGATGTAGCCTAGAAGTGCATTTGCTTTTTTAGCTGCCACATCACACTGTTGACTCATGTTCAGCTTGTGGTCCAATAAGACTCCTGGATCTCTTTCGCATGCACTGCTATCAAGCATGAGTGTTATTTTCTTTTCCAAGGAATCTCATGATATGTCCCAAGTACAGCAGCCTCAGTTGAGGGATTCTAAATCTGCAGACTGTGGCACAAATCCTGTTGGTAGTCCTAACTGGAGTAGAGCTGTTGGGTCAAGTGATGGATTGTAAGTCAGTTATAATTCCCATTGATACAATGGTTCTACTCTAGTTAGGACTAATAATAGGGTTTAGGTTTATATTCCTGTTATTTCAGTGAAAACCAATTACCGTATGTTCCCAGCTGCACCTCTTTCTAAAGGTTTGGGACTTTGCAGTATTCATGCTTTAGTAACCTCTCATTTGGTGGAAGGACTGTTGCTTAGAGGTACATATTTTGGATGATGTTGGTCTCAAGTTATGTCCCTACTGTTTTTTCATTTAAAGGCTTCCAGATAGACTGTGAAAGATCTCTGCTTGAATTTGTAGAAGCATTACTGGCCGAGATAGTGGTCTGATTTACATGAAGACAGCTTTGAATGTCCAGTGCATAATAATAATAATAATAATAATAATAATAATTGGGGCTCCAAGGTTGACTCAGCCTTCCATCCTTCCGTAGGTAGGTAAAATGAGTACCCAGGTTGTTGGGGGCAGTTACCTAAAAATCATTGTAAACTGCTTATCATTCTTGCAAACAAGCTTGTAAAATGTGGGCTAGACAAGTTAACTGTTCAATGGATTTGTAATTGGTTGACCGGCCGAACCCAAAGGGTGCTCAGCACTTAGGGCGAAAAAATGAAATGCATAGATATAGGATGGGGGAGACCTGGCTGAATGAGACTATGTGCGAAAGGGATCTAGGAGTCCTAGTAGACCACAAGTTGAACATGAGCCAACAGTGTGATGCGGCAGCTAAAAAGGCCAATGCGATTTTGGGCTTCATCAATAGAAGTATAGTGTCCAGATCAAGGGAAGTAATAGTGCCGCTCTATTCTGCCTTCGTCAGGCCTCACCTAGAATATTGTGTCCAGTTCTGGGCACCACAATTCAAAAAGGATATTGACAAATTGGAGCATGTCCAGAGGAGGGCAACTAAAATGGTGAAAGGTCTGGAAACGATGCCTTTATGAAGAGAGACTTAGGGAGCTGGTATGTTTAGCCTGGAAAAAAAGACAGTTAAGAGGCGATGTGATAGCCCTGTTTAAGTATTTGAAAGGGTGTCACGTTGAGGATGGAGCAAGCTTGTTTTCTGCTGCTCCAGAGATTGCAACACGGAGCAATGGATGCAAGCTCCAGGAGCAGAGATTCCACCTCAACATTAGGAGGAACTTTTTGACAGTAAGAGGTGTTTGGCAGTGGAACGCACTCCCTCGGAGCGTGGTGGGGTCTCCTTCCTTGGAGGTCTTTAAACAGAGGCTGGATGGCCATCTGTCGGGGATGCTTTGATCGTGATTTCCTGCGTGGCAGGGGGTTGGACTGGATGGCCCTCGTGGTCTCTTCCAACTCTGCAATTCTATGATTCTATGATTCTAATAATAATAATAATAATAATAATAATAATAATATCCCCTCTGTTAAAACAATCGGGGCATCTTACAAAAATTAAAATACAAATACAGATTAAAATCCCTAAACACCATTTTACAAGGTGCTGTCCTTGAAGGCTGTCCAGAAGCTGCAGCTAGTACAGAATGTAGCTTTTGTTGGCTACACAGAACACATTTAGAAACTATGGACTTTTTCAGACAAGCCTTACTGCGCAGGAAGACTCCGGGAGAGGTACGGCGCTTTCACATGGCAGGGGTCCTTTTTGGACGCTGCCGTCCCTCTCACAGTATTGTCTGTGACAGTTTCATGTCCCATCTACAGCAACCATGCCATTTTTTACTCACAGAAGTTGTTCGTGAGTAAAAAAAATGGTGCAATTGCCATAGATGGGACCCGGAACTGTCACGGACGATGCCACAAGAGGGACAGTGGCATCAGAAAAGGACCCCTGCCATGCGAAAGCACCGTACCTCTCCCGGAGTCTTCTTGTGCAGTAAGGCTTGTGTGAAAAAGTCCTATGAATAGATATGAGGTTTGTGTATTTTAAGAACTTCCTCCTGTCTGAGCCCACTTGCTCACTGGATCTGTAGAAGGAAAAGAAATGCTAGACAGGCAATGACTGCATTATTTATTTGTTTATTTATTTATATCCTACCTTTCTACCAACATAGCGACTCAAGGTGGCTTACAATGAGTTTAAAGCCATACAAATTTAAAACAATACAGAGGCATTAAAAATATAAATATGAAATTTAAAAATCAAATCAATCAATTTACAGAGTTAAAAACACTTAAAAATATTACAGGTATTACTGTACTTGGTAGCAGAGTACATGCATTTCCAACAAGGACAGTCTGAAACCCTAGAAAACTGCTGTGAGTGAACCCATACGCTGAACTATATAGTCCAGTGCTCTGACCTTCTTATTATCCTAGGTGGAGGATTGCATGGAGCAACCCCTGTCCCCAGTAGCGACTTCACTCTTTGGAACCTTTGCAACTTTCTTCCCAAGGTGTTTAATACCTCCCCAGTTTCCAGGAATTCAGGCAGATCTCTTTTCTCCAAACAGCTTCTAATTAAGTCTGGGATACGTTCAAACTCCTTTTAAAAGAAATACTTCTTTGTTTTTATGTCTTTTACTGCTTTTATCATTTTGTTGTTTTCATTGATTGTTGATGCCCGTGCTTAGTGTAGTTGATTGTTGGTACCTCTCCCAGATTCAGGCCCATCGGATTCACTGTTAACTTTCTTCTGAGCAGACATGTCTAGGATTACCTTGTGAGTTAATAAATGCAGAGTTGTACAATAGATTGGAACATTGGTACTTACCATGAAGGTTCCTTTTCAGCAGCCATGGGGAGGGAGTCCTTGAGTGGTAATGGCTCCGCCTTCCAGCCAATCGCAGGCAGGACAACCTACAAATTTGAATGAAACACTATCCCCCCTGGAGGAGGAGCCATCCCCCCTCTCCCCAGAGAAGACATAACATAGCTCCAGCTCAAAAAATACTATCACAGATATACCAACTAACAACAACAATTACACTACACACAGTTAAAAATAGCATCTAACTACCACCTGTCTTTTTTTTTTTTTGGGTGGGTAAGGACTCCCTCCCCATGGCTGCTGAAAAGGAACCTTCACGGTAAGTACCAATGTTCCATTTTCCAGCAGCCTGGGGAGGGACTCCTTGAGTGGGACCTAGAACAGCGGTCCAATAAGGGTGGGAATCTATAACTCCCTGTTTACTGAATAACTTGTTGCAGAACCCGACGACCAAAGGCCGCATCTGCTGAAGCGTACATATCAATCCTGTAATGTTTGGTAAACGTAGAAGCAGATTTCCAAGTAGCTGCTCTACAAATCTCCACTATGGACTGTGACTGACCTAGCGCAGCTGAAGTAGCAGCGCTTCGCGTAGAATGAGCCTTAATACCTGTAGGTACCGCCAGCCCACTAGCTGAATAGGTTTCCTCAATACAACGTCTCAACCACCGTGCTATTGTGGAAGACGAAACCTTCTTCCCTTTTGCAGAACCCGTAAAAGCTATGAACAGAGCGTCTGACTTCTGAAAACTCTCGGTTCTCCTGAGATACGTCCTCAAGGCTCTTCTAACATCCAACATGTGCCATAACCCCTCCAATTCAGTCTGAGGATGAGGACAAAAGGAGGGTAGCACTATCTCCTGCGCTCTATGAAAAATGGAATTCACCTTAGGGACAAACGAAGGATCCAGTCTCAAGGTGACCGAATCCTTTTGAAAAATACACAAATCCTCCCGTACTGATAGAGCACTCAACTCGGACACACGTCTAGCTGAAGTGATCGCTACCAAAAAGGACACCTTCCAAGTTAGGAAAGACAAATCCACCGATTTAATAGGCTCAAAAGGATGTTGCATTAGCGCCTTGAGCACCACATTCAATTTCCACGTAGGGAACCTATGCACCACTGGAGGACGCACAGCTCCTACTCCCCTGAGGAAACTCTTAATATGGGGATGAGATGTCAAGGACTTACCCCCTCGACCTCTCAAAATGGACCCTAAAGCCGTAACATGCCGTTTCAAGGTACTAGCAGCTAAACCCTTCTTCAGACCTGACTGAAGGAAAGCCAACACTGATCCAACCGAAGCCTGCAATGGTCTAATGCCCTTGCAACGACACCATCTGCAAAACGCCCTCCATGTGACCTCATATATCCTAACTGTGGACGGACGCCGTGCCGCTAACATGGTGTTGACCACCTCCGGGTCATAACCCTTTTTTAACAGCCTTTTCCGCTCAACCTCCAAGTGTGGAGTCATAACCAGCCTGGGTCTGGATGAAGAATCCCCTTTTGAACTAGAAGGTCCGGCCATGGTGGAAGGGGCCACGGCTCCTGGGTCTGCATCTGTACCAGCGCCGGAAACCATGGTCTTCTCGGCCAGCGAGGGGCTATGAGGATCACCTCCGCCCTTTCCTGTTTGATTTTTCTTGCCACTCGGCCCAACAGTGCCGTTGGTGGAAAGGCGTAACACAACTCCCTCGGCCAAGGTACTGTCAGGGCATCGAAGGCTAACGCACCCTGAGTCCAAAATCTGGACACATAACGCCCTACCTTGTGGTTTTCCATCGAAGCAAACAGATCCACCCATGGTTCCCCGAACCGAAACACTACCATCTGGAATACCAAGTTGTTGAGGCTCCACTCGCCGTGATCCAGGGTGTTCCGGCTCAACCAATCTGCCTGAACATTCAACTTGCCCTGTAAATATTCTGCCTTGATCGAGTGCAGATGCTTCTCCGCCCAATGGAACAGCTGCTCTGACTCCTGCATGAGGGGCAGGGAGCGCGTCCCCCCCTGCTTGTTCACGTGCGCCTTCGTTGATATGTTGTCTGTTCGAATCAAAACATGCCTCCCTTCCACTAGTGTTACGAAACTGAGCAAGGCCAGTCGCACCGCTCTCAGCTCCAGTCTGTTGATACTGTAGTCCTGTTCCTGATGTGACCAGAGACCCTGTGCTGACTGTTCCCCGCAGTGGGCTCCCCATCCCGAAAGGGACGCATCCGTGGTAATCACTACCCTTCTCGGATCCATGATAGGGAGTCCTGATGACAAATGGTCCCCCAGCCACCAGCTCAGGGACTCCTTCACTTCCGATGGAACCCTCAGGAACCTGCAGATTCTTTTTGCTATCATGTCCTGAAAAGGGAGGAGATACCATTGTAACCTTCTGAGGTGAAACCTGGCCCAAGGGACTGAGTCTATACAAGCGATCATCTGACCCAGTAGTCTTGCTAATGACATTAGTGGTGTCTTGGGTCGATCCAAGACCTGCCGAACCAGCTCCTGAAGTTTCTGCTTCCTGTCCTCGGGGAGAAAAACACGGTAAGACCTTGTGTCTATAATGTTCCCCAGGTGTTGAAGTCTCTGAACTGGCACCAACTGGCTCTTCTGCCTGTTCACTAAGAATCCGTGTGCCTCCAGACACGCAATTGTTGTACACACATCCTGAGAGGCTCCTTCCTGGGATGGAGCCCTGATCAACAAGTCGTCTAGGTAGGGATAAATGTGAATCCCTTGCGTTCTCAGATGGGAGATCAGTGCCACCAGGACCTTGGTGAACACCCTCGGGGAGGACGACAGGCCAAAGGGAAGAGCCCTGTACTGATAATGTGCCCTCTTGTAGGCAAACCTCAGGAAACGTCTGTGCTTTGGATGAATCATGATGTGCAGGTAGGCCTCCCGCAGATCCAGAGAGGCCAGGAAGTCCCTCTCTTGGATTCCCTCCAGAATGGACCTCAGAGTTTCCATCCGAGACTTGCGTTTCACCACCCAGTGATTGACGCCCCGCAAGTTTAGAATGGCCCTCCACTCCTTGTTCTTCTTGGGGACCAGGAACAACGGGGAATAGGTTCCCGAGAAACGTTCGTTCTCTGGGACTTCCTCTATTGCCTGGATCTCCAAGAGGTGAGTGATGGCACCCTCCATCCGAGCCTGCTTTTCCTGACTGGTTGTGGTGCAAGACTGTATGAAGGACGGGGGAGGTCTTGTCAGAAAATCGATCGTGTAGCCTAGTCTTACTGTTCTTAAGACCCAGGCATCGGAAGATGTAAGTTGCCATGTCCCTGCGAACCCAGTCAGCCTCCCCCCGATCCTCTCCTGTGCATAGTCAGAATGACTGACCATTCTTTTCTCCCTGTTTTGGGGCTTGGGGGTTGGAGGCTTTGGGCTGCTGGTTGAACCTGGACTTTTGGGATCCCCTTGATGAATTCCAACCTCCCCTGGACTGTCTGAAGTCCCTTTGATTGCTGAATCTGAAATTTCTATAGCCCTGAAAATTGGCACGAAAGGGCTTGCGATCCTCCTTTCTGGGCAATGACGGGAGGGCCTTCTTTTTATCCTTGGTTTCCACTAGGACTTCATCTAGAGTATCCCCAAACAGCTTTCCGCCCTTGAAGGTACACCCTGCAAGGTTGGCCTTGGCCTTGTTATCCGCTTTCCAATTTCTCAACCATAGCTGGCGTCTGGCAGCCACATTGGCTCCCACCGCTCTGGATGAGAAACGTAGTGCGTCCAGGCTGGCATCTGCCACATAAGCCGAGGCTCTGGCTATCTTGTTCATGCCCTGCCTGAATTTGGCCTCATCCTCAGGAACATTGGTCATCATGTCCCTGGCCCACCTGATAGTGGCTCTAGAAAAGATGGACGCTGCTGCTGTCGCCCGTATGGCCAGAGCCACCGCCTCGTGGGCTCTGCGGAGAAAAGTCTCAATTCTTTTGTCATCTGGGGCTTTCAAGTGCTCATCCCCATCCCTGGGGAAGAGCGACCCCGAAACCAACCCCACGACGGGCGCGTCGATGGCGGGCAGTTTCAGGAGGTCCATGATCTCCCCAGGCAATGTATAAAGTTGTTTGGTCAGTGAGGACTGGGTCTTGGATATCCCTGGTTGGACCCATTCACCCAGGAGTGTCTCCTTTAAAATATCCAGAAAGGGGAGCACATTACCATTCCCCTTGCCACCAGGCCTCAGTTCCGGCACCCCCTTGCTAGTGGTTGCCGTGGGATCCCCCACTGGGTCTAACTCCAGAGCTCTGAGAACTTTCCTGAGAAGGATGGGGAAGAATGCGTTCTCAAAGAGCCTTGGGGAGGTCTGTTCGTCTCCTGACTCTGCCTCCTCCTCAGAGGAAAGTTCTCCCTCTTCCTTGTACCCTGCTTCCCCCTCCTCATCCTTATGGCCTTCCCCCACCCCCGTGACCAAATGCTTCTCCTTCCTAGACTTCTTGCGGGGTGGAGGGGAACTGGGGACTTCCCGCGGTTGCCCCCCCGCGCTGGTGCCGGGTTGCCCGGGCTCGGGCTCCCGCCCACGCTTAGTGGCCATCCCAGCCTTCTTGCGATCCCCGTCTTGGGATAGGGGGAAGCTTGAAACTGGGGATCCCCCCCGCGCGCGCACATTAGCCGCCCCCGGGACCCCGCCGGCGCCCAAGCCCTCCGCCAGCACTTGCCGCGCTATAAGGGATAACCAGGCGGCAAATGGAGGCGGGAGGGCCTTACCCTCCATCAGCAGCGGGGGTAGGTCATCCTGGGACGCGTCCTCCTCGTCCTCCTGGTCCCGGAGGCCAGGCGTCTCTCCAGAGGTCCTGGACAAGGCATCGTCCCCGGGGGTAGCGCGGTCCACCTCCTGGGAGGAGGCCCCATCGCGCTCCGCGTCGTCCTGGCTGGTCTGGCTCAACACGCGTCCCAAGAAGGGAGCGCGGAGCCCAGGGTCCTGGCGATGCCGGCTGGCATCGCCCACCTCCTCCTCCTCGGAGGACAGCTCTCCCTTGAGCACGCGGTTGTGCATGGGGGCCGCCATGATGAATCCTTTGTTTCCCTTGCTTTCTGCTGGAGCAACAGGAAATCCGACCTGCATCAGCCTGAGGCAGAACAGAACTGGGGAGAGGGGGGATGGCTCCTCCTCCAGGGGGGATAGTGTTTCATTCAAATTTGTAGGTTGTCCTGCCTGCGATTGGCTGGAAGGCGGAGCCATTACCACTCAAGGAGTCCCTCCCCAGGCTGCTGGAAAATGAGACCAAGGCTAGGACCAAGGATATCAGAGTCCATATTCCCCCAGTCAACCATGAAACTCAGGATTTGGGGGCCTTGAGCCAGTCTCCCTACATATTCTTCTTGTTGTTTTATTCATTTATATCCCTCTTTCCTCCCAACAATGAAATCCCAGATGGCTAACAACATATTATAAAACAGTAAGATATGGAAATGATTTAAAAAACAGTTAAATGATCTGTGAAGTTAAAAGCATAAAAATTCATTAAAGACCAACAAACAGCAGAGTACACCATTAAAAGCCTATCACAGTCAATTTCTAAAAGCCTGATGGAATAATAATGTTTTCACTTGTCAGAGGAAGAAGGAGAGCAGGGAGGGAGCCATCCTGGCCTCCCTAGGGAAGGTGTTCCAAAGTCTGGTGGGAGCAGCCACCAGGGGAGCAGCTTTTCCTTTATTCCCACCAAACAAGCATGAGAAGGTGGTTGGACTGGGAGAAGGGCCTCTCCAGATGTTCCTAGAGCTTTAATGGGCCCATCATGGGGGATATGGTCCTTCAAATAGCCTGGACCCAATCCTAACTCACAATATGGTAGCAGGGATAAAACAAGATAACATTGTTTCTTTCTATTGTTTTAGCAGCACAGTACTGTTTGCCTGTTGGTAGCGTTGGTTTTATGGTGTTTTAGTATACTTTCACTTGGGTGGGACAGACATTTTAAATAATAAGAGTAAGAATATGAATCAGAACAGGCACAGTTCACTGCGCAGAGCATACAGAACCTTCTGGTATCGCTAGGCAGAATGTGCATTGATACATTTTTGGCGGTAACTCCACCCACATTAACGGTCCCTTAAAAGGCTCTCCTGCTTAATTCCCCTCAGTTCTTTTCTTTCCGCCGCGTTAGCAGCTCGAAGGAACCTTAGCTCGCTAGTTGTACTCACTTTCACTTTTGCTTTTTGACTCGGACCGGTTTCCTGACAACGATCTTGGCTCTCTCCTTCTACTTTGGCTGCACAGTGATTTTTGGCTTGATTCGGACTTCTGACAATGATTTTCATGCCCCTTTGGCTTTGTCTTCGATCTCTGATTTTTGGCTTACCCAGACTGACTCTGACTACGACTTCGTCTAGTGTCTACCATGGTGACTAAAACAGGCTTTAAATGGTGCATCATCTGCCAGGCGAAACTACCCAGCTCTGATGGCCACTCTTGCTGCCTGATCTGCCTGGGTGAGTCCCACAATGTGGATGCCTGCGTGCACTGCAGGGCCTTCATGCCCCAGGCGCGAAAACACCGTTCATCCCGACTGAAGTCCTTCCTTTATGAGAAGGCTCTAATCCATTCTGCAGCTTTGACACCTGCTGTTCGATCTCCGCAAAAGAGAGGACGATCTCCTTCTCCAAAGCCTTCTCAAGCCAAGTGCCACTGGTCCCAGAGCCCATCTCGGTGCCATTCTGTTGCATCTGACCCTGAGGCTGTGCTCCATTCACACAAACATGCCTCCAGACCGACCCCGGCTGGGGATCGAGCCTCCTCGGATTTGTCAGCCGTCGGATCCAAGGACAAACCTCGGGATCGGCTGGGTTCGAAGGATGCTGGCAGGGACCGGGAGTCATCTGTCTTTTCTAAGGGCAAAGCCCCTAAGAAGAAGAAGGCAAAGCATGCTCATACCGAAGAGAGGCCACAGGAGGCTAGAAAGGGCAAGGAGCCCACTGCGCTTGTGGTGCCACCTCCTGCCCCACCTGTGCAACCTGCTCCTGCACTTCCTCATCCTCAACTGTCGCCTCGGGATGGAGACGTCAGTACCGACCAGCCCCGATCCGGGCCTGCCACCCCGACTCCCTCCTTGGAAATCGTGGAGGTCGAAGTGGGTGAGACCTCTCCATGGGTTCGTGGCCCCTCACCTGTGTTGCTGGTCTCTCGCTCAGAACTACTGCAGGATTCCTCTTCCATACAGGAGCAGGATGTTGAACCCCAACCATCCACATCCCGAATCCAGGAGGATGTGACCTTGCCAGATCAGTCTTCAGCACAGCTCTGCCTAAACCTGGGGTCACTGATTGTGGTGGAGACAGGGTCTTCTACCTTACAGAAGAGGCAGCTACCCATCATGTTTTATCTATGCCTCCACCCCGTCTCTCATTCCACAGACCGGAGAAGGCCTAGCCCCCTCCGAGGCATTCACCGAGACCGGTGCTCAAGGATATGGGATGCCAAGTCTCACCTTAATTCACCCACTCCCTCCATTGCCTCCCACTCTGCTGCTCATACATCTTCGCTGCCACGCCTCCACTGTAGCCCATCCCCATCGTCGGACTCCTCTGCCTCATCCGATTCTTCTGATGGGTATCTCCACTACCTGCCATCCCCACAGCCGGAATTGCTAGATAAGGACTCATCCTCACCCACTGATGACGTCCGCTCCTTCTCTGAGCAAGTGGTAGACATGTCGCATGCCCTGGAGCTCAAGGTTACTGAGAAGGAGTCCGACCCAGTCGATCCCATCTTTCACTGGATCAAATCAAAAGCTCCACCAGTGGCCCACATTCCAGTCCTCCCGTCCCTTCAGAAGTTGATGCAGAATTCAAGGAAGAATCCATCCTCGATTCCATCAACTTCGAAGCGGATCGGCCGTCTATACTGGGTAGATGGCGATGGCATAGAATGGCTGCAGGAACATCCAAAGCCCAATTCTGTAGTTGTTGAGGCAGCTCAGCCTGGAGACAGCACCAGGCGCAGTCCACGCCTTCTGACCCAGAGGGGAGGAAGCTGGACATTATGGGCAAGAAGCTGTATTCAGCTGCTGGACTCAGCTTTCGAATCGCGAACTACTCGGTGTGTATGGGGGCTTATCAGCAGGTCCTATGGGAGAGGATGGCGACCCTCATACAGGACTTGCCAGAGGAGAGGAGAAGGATGGTGGAGGCTATCCAGGCGGAGGCCCAACTGCTTGCAGGCCAGCGGATGAACTCTGCGTGACACATCACTGGCTGCGCCACTAAGACCGTGGCTGGTTCTGTTGCCTTGCGCCGCCACACTTGGCTTCGGTCGTCAGGCCTGTCCACTCAAGCAGCTGCAACCATTGAAGACATGCCCTTTGACAGCTTGGGTCTCTTCAATGGTTCAACGGACGAGAAGTTGGAATTCACACAGAAGATGAGGACCACTGCTAGAAAGTACGGTATGCCATTGTCCTCATCTTCTGCTTACCGTCCTAGGCACCGGTAAGGCGCTCCAGGTTTCAGCAACCAATGTCATTGTCCTCATCAGTGAGGAGCCAGGGATCCACATCCCGATACCGCCTTTCCTCCAAGCAGAAGTCGAGAGACCAAGGCAGGAGGAAATTTTGATTGCCTCTCCTCATGTTGATGTTTTCATTCTTTTTTTAGAACCCCCTGTTTGGAGACCGTCTGTCTTTGTTCCAGCACGCCTGGTCCTCGATAACATCGGATCGTTGGGTACTTCAGATCATACAACACGGCTACTGGATTGAGTTCAACGAACTGCCTCCAACAGGTCGGGTCCGTGTTACACCACCCTACCCTCCCCTGCTCGAGGAGGTTCAGACCCTGCTTCAAAAATGGGCCATTGAACCTGTGGATGCCGAACATCGTCACCAGTGTTTCTTCTCCAGATACTTCCTGGTTACGAAGAAAGACAGTGGCCTCCGTCCCATCCTCGATCTCAGGGGAGTGAACTGGTACATCATCCCGAAGAAGTTCAGGATGACCACCCTTACTACTATCCTCCCTCTGCTCCAACTCCGGGACTGGTTTGCCTCCATAGATCTCAAGGATGCCTATTTCCACATCAGGATCCATCCTTCCCACAGGAGGTTTCTAGGGTTCCAGATTGAGAACGAAGCCTACCAGTTCCGCGTCCTTCTGTTCGGACTTTCCACGGCTCCGAGGGTGTTCACAAAATGCATGGCGGCAGTGGCGGCCTTCCTATGACAGCATGGAGTAATAGTCTTCCCATACATAGACGATTGCCTGATTGTGGCAGATTCCAAGCACCAGCTCGAGACAGACATCGCCTTTACCCTAGATGTCTTACACACCCTAGGACTTGTTCTGAACATGGAGAAGTAGAAGCTGAACCCTACTCAGTCGATCCAGTTCATAGGAGCTTGACTGGATTTGATCTTGGCAGCAGTGTACCTTCCCGAGGATCGGTTCGACACCCTTCGATCCCTGATTCACGAGTGCCAACGGTCCCCACGGGTTCGAGCGCATGCCATCCAAGTCCTCCTCGGACACATGGCAGCCACTACGTCAGTCACTCGCCTTGCCAGACTTCGGTTCTGACCGCTTCAGCACTGGTTCCTGGGAGTCTTCAGCCACCTACTGGACTCCCCCGGGACACTCCTAACGATGTCTCATTCTGTCCACCGCTCCCTGGAAATTCCATGGAAGGCCCATTAATCCTTTGATTCTCATTATAGGGCTGTAAACATGGATCCCTAATAATAGCCTAATCACTCCTGAACTGTCTATTTTGGAGACAAAAGTCTTAAGGGATAAACATGGTTTGTACTGATTTACAGCTGTGATGATGATGATGATGATGATGATGATGATGATGTTTAAGAGTGTCAAGGGGAAAAGGCATGCAAAGAGAAGCTGGCCATTAAACCATCATTTTTATTGGTCAGATTATAATTATTCCACAGCAATAATACAAGATAAAACACAAGTTTTACTTAGCTTTGGCCATGTATTCTCACTGAGATCTGAGTATAAATATTGTAGGAATCAGGCAGAAGTCTTCCTATATTTTGAGACATCTGATGTTGTTTAAATCTATTAATTAGTAGCATTACTAGTAATTATTAATACCAAGAGTATTGGTATTATTTTTTTCTGTTATTCTATAGCACATATAGAATAGCACATTAATTTTGGAGTTTGGTGACTGTGTTCTGTTTCTGCCAGTACTGCTGTCTGATGCCAGATCCCTTCTTATAAGTGAGGACAGGAAATGTGTCCAACAGAATACTCAGCAAGGTTTTTTAAAAAATGTACAGGCAAGGTGGGATTATCAATGGTGCAACTGGAACAAATGATCTAGGCCCCTGGGTGGACAGGTACTCCATGTTTCTGATGGCATCCACACACAGATATATGCACGGACTGCTTCTACTGTGATACTTTCAAGAGACAAATACTCCTTGGGAAAGAGGGGGATGTAGATATCTTTCCCCCTGCCCTCTCCATGGCAAAACTGCTCCCAAATCACCTTAATTTTGAGTACAGGAACTTCAGAATAACGTGGAACTAGGAATGGAACCAGATGAAATGCTGATTCTGTAAATTCTAGGCACCAGCTCAGTAATTTTATAATTAGTCTGTGCTGCCCTATCCCTTTTAATATCATCAGTGAAGCTTGGGTTTGGAACAAACAGTGATTCTGGCTTCCTTAGGGCTAAAGGAAGGAAAGCATTATGCTGCCACATGGCCACTATGCCTTCTGTTCTGGGTTTCCATTTCAGAACTACCACCATCTTTGCTCTTTTGCTTTGGGTATCATTTTGTCTCAGAAGCATGTTGTGTAGGGGAGTCAGAGTACACCAAATCTCCCAAATTTGCATCTTCCACAGGATAATTTTCCTGTTTGGTGAGAGATGGTGTTCACTCTCCATTGACTTCCTGGATCTTTGTAAGTATTAGGCTAGCAATATTCCAACAAGATTGTAGCCAATTCTGATCTGATTTGGTGAGTATGGTGAGACACATTATGTCTTCAGGAAAGTAGCTACTTTGGATAATCAGTGCATCTGCTTTAACTCAATTCATTCAGCTGTCTCCAATGAATGATCCTTTCTCTGTGTAGGTATCGCCTAGCAGGCCTCCCTGGAGAGTACCAGTACAAAAACATCACCAGTGCAGAGATTAACTACTGCTTGGTAAAAGACCTGATCATCTGGACTCAGTATGAAATCCAGGTGGCATCTTACAATGGAGCTGGCCTGGGAACCTTCAGCAGGGCAGTCACAGAGTATACTTTGCAAGGAGGTAAGCCCTGTTCTGAGTTGCATTGATAGTTAGCCTGTTTGTGTATAAATACGGTATGTGTGCCAGGTGAGAGATCTTCTTAGTGCCCATGGGTTGTCTTGTTTCTCACCAGATTTCAAATGAGACAAATATTAGATATGAGCAAGAAGGAAAACAGAAGGTGATGATGGGTTTGTTCTATCCTGAGGAAGTAAAGAACAACAGCTGCTCAATTGCAAATTATGTTTTGCTTTTGAGCCACATCAGTTAGCTTATTTTGTTGTTTAAAGAACCACTGTGACATTTTATGCTTATTGAAGCTTTCTTACATTTGAACTACATTTACATATTCCTGATTTGTACTTTATATGCAGCAACAATTATATTCAGAAGTAAAATAGGTAAAAGTTCTGAATAGGACCAACTGTGGTTTCAATAGATGTATACAAGATTTTATAATTCTTCAGCAGCCATTATGTGGCTTGAAAGTACTGTGAAACTCCAAAAGTTTGCACACTCTCATAGTCTTAATCAGGCAAGAAAAATGTTGGATTTTTGATCCAGATTTAGGTGTACTTAGAGGAGACTAATTAAAATTAGTGGAATTTAAGTTATATGTTTATCTTAACTTAGATGACTAATTTAAGCCCATTGATGTGAATGGGTTTGTTCTAAGTATGACTAAACTAGGATCCAATGCAGTAATCCAACCTTGTAGCTTCTGTCCTTCGATGAATGCAGAAACCATCAAGGATTTTTGACATATATGCTGTTCTCTTTCTGATATTATGTCTAATATTAGGTAGTTAAGCTACTGCATTGAAGACCAACAGTTATATCTCTACTATCCATGTTTCAAGTGATGGGATCCCTCTGTTGCATATTTGCAAGCACAGTTTGTTGAAAAAGCTTGAGTAGAACTGAGAGAGTATTGTGGTTCATCTGTAATCTAGATGAAATGGTGTCCAAAATTGTTGTCATAAAGATATCAAAAGATGATTGATTATACAATAGTTTAGGATGTCATGGCAGGGCAGATGTCTGCCCAACAGTCACAAGTGAGCCAGGAACAAGGAGTTGGGAGTATAGCTGACCAACAAGCTTAGGGATCAGAGTTAAGGAAGCCACAGAAACAGACTAGAGCTGGAAGGCTTTCTTGCTCAAGCAAGGTCCCAGACCAAACAGGATGGATTGTTTTAGAGTTCTGTTCCTGTTACTCTGGCTAGAAAAGCCAATCCAGAGTATGAGAGTATACCACTGCCCAAACAAATGCTCTAAACCAGTGTTCTGATAGTTTATGACATAAAGCAGCC
Organism: Gambelia wislizenii; assembly: GCA_030847615.1. Classification (NCBI taxonomy): domain Eukaryota; kingdom Metazoa; phylum Chordata; class Lepidosauria; order Squamata; family Crotaphytidae; genus Gambelia; species Gambelia wislizenii. Next base: position 7,940,051 of record JAUMIR010000012.1, read on the forward strand.
AGAAACTGACAAAGGAGCATTTCCTCTAATTTTGGAATATTTATTCCTTGCAGATAAAATGGCTGCAAAAAAGGCAACTCACTGGCAACAATCTTTTGATACCTTTTGGACTCATTGCTTCAAGATACATTCTAAACTTCATTCCAAAAAGCTCTTGTGACTAGAAATGAAACCATTCCTGTCTTTGTCAGAGGTCTCAGTTGTAGTCCAATGTCCAGTTTTGAGCACTAGAGAATGCCATGGTCTTTGCTTTAGTAGGCTGCAAAATGGAAGAGGGCTATTAAAGCTTCCCATTGAAGATACACTACATCAGTTACTTCATGCTCAGTAACAGTTTTGCAATGTTGAGTGGGAATAGGACAGCAATATCATTGCATGATTGAATACAATTTACCTCTTAAGAAGGTTTTATTTCTATATTTTTGTTAGAGATGAGGGAGAAAATGCAGTAGCAGCTCAATGGGCCAGTTTAAAAAATAAATCAGCTGTCTTTCCTAGATAGTCTCCCAGGCACTTGCTTAGGCAGGTAATCATCTTAAATTAACTAGTGAAGGTTTTCTAGTACTATTAAGGAATGGAGAATAAGCAGTGTGGATGCCAGTGGTTGGGAGCTGGCTGGTGATATTAAATCTCAGTTTTCCATGTCTTGATGGTTGTTGAAAACAGTTAATCAGCTTTTCATCCTGTAGCTTTGGGACAATCAGGAATTCCTTTCCCCAGCCCCAAAAAAGATGGGAAACTGCACAGCTTTCCTATGAAAGCTGCTCAGCTTGCCCAGAAAACTTTTTTTTTTCTTTTCTGGACACAAACAGCTTTTTCCTGAGAACCATTCAGCCTTCCCTGAAAACTGCACAGCTTTCAGCATGGAAACAAAATTGTGCAACATTCAAATCAGCAAAGGCTGCCCCTTGTGTCAGTTCAAGTTTCTTTTCCTTCTGCATAATATTTGGGTTGCATAACATTCAAACCAGTAAAGTCTGTAGCTTCAGTCAGTCCAAGTTTCTTTTCCTGTTGCATAACATTGCTTGTTTTCCCTTCCCCATGACAATTCCAAATCAAAAGGTGTTTAAGGGAAAAAAAAACCTCTCAGAAGTATCTTAAACTCTCTCTTCCTCTGTGTCTGTTTCACTGTTAATGAATGCTCACACAGTGCCACTACCACGAACAGCCCCTCCTTTCCTGCTTTTAATTTTCCAAGAGGCATCTGGTTGTCCATGGTGGGAAACAGGATACTAGACTAGATGACCAAATCATTGATCTGGCCCTGCATGGTTCCTCTCATATTCTTAATACCCTATAGCAGTATAACACCATATAACACTGGCCTGACCAGTGTCATGACCTAATCCTATACAATGCTTTGCAAGTACAGTACTGCCAGAAAGATTGGGCACTCCATATGTTGGATCTTACTGTGGAACTACTACTGTTCAGTTTAACTTTCAGAGCTTGTTGTCCCAATAAGTCAGGGATGGGCAAAATGCTACCTCCAATGCTATTTCTATGCCCCCCACAACTGTGCTAAACTCCCCAGATCACTCTTTTTCTCACAGGAAGTAAGATTGGGGGGGGGCTTGGTCACCCCATGAAAGGCAAATTACTTTTTAAATATTTGTTTAAATTTGCCGCTCCGATTGTTTTTGCCTCCCCAATTGTTTTTAACAGAGGAGCGGGGTATAAATTATTATTATTATTATTATTATTATTATTATTATTATTATTATATTTGTAGGACCAGAATGCCCTATTTATCATTTTTTTAAAAAAATATATATCAGTTTTTCAAAACCAGAAGGGAATTTCTGGACATGTCTAGTTTTATTTTATTTTGTTGGCTTTTTGGAAATCTATGCAACCACTGGAGGATCCCAGGCTCAGAAAATTATCTTTGTTGTCACGTTCACTTTGACTTAGTCCACCCCTATCAATGAGAGACGTCCAAGATCCCTGGTCATCAACTGCCCTCTTCAAGTTGCCCTCTTGCAAACTGGGGGTCATGGCTTCCTTTGATTGAATAATACATACCCATTCAAAGAAGCTCACATTTTAAAAAGTAAAAACACAGTGCTTTTGTTCTGGGGAGAAACTTCGACAGATAGAGGACAAGAATCAAGAAAACACCTGTTTTACTTCAGAAGGAAGGTAGAGGCATTTAGAGGAGAACTTCTGGTGCTAGTGATCAGTGGACTGAAAAAGGAGAAGGCAGTGTGCTAAAAAACTGAGCTCTACGTAAGACTTTAAAGGTAAGCTGCAACACTTTGACTTGTGGACTGGGAGCCAATGAATTCTTTGAGCATGGTTGAGAGATTATGCCAATGCCATTCCCAGCTTGTGGCTTCATGGCTATGTTTTGAACTAACTGTGACTTCTACATCCTCTTCAAAAGCAGCTTCACATACAACATGTTACAGTAGTCCAATCTAGAGTACCTTTGTGATAAAGGAAGGGATTAGGTATTCTGACTGCAAAAACACAAGTATTCAAAAGGAAGGATGAAGACAAAATAGACAATCCCAGTTCTCTATAAACCTATATTTTAAAGATGATTTAAACTGGGACCTGAATTACATTATTTGTTAAATTATAATTATCCCTAATTGGCTCTGTCTGTTCCATTTAATCTTTGTTAGTGAAATGTCTGGAGAACTTTGATTTCTAAGAAATTGCACAGTATATTTCCTGATTCATTTCAGATTCATAGGGTTTTCTTAGGCAAAGGAATACCCAGAGGTGGTTTTGCCAGTTCCTTGCATCTCCTAAAATTTCCGCTGGTGTGTTTTCTCTTTAGCCATTGGATGATTTTCCCTGATGAAAATATTTGAATTGCTCTGGGAATTATTCATTAAATTAGGACTGCATTTTTGCTTGCTGTATTTATTCCTGATTGTGGTGTAGCCTGCTTTCTTTTGTTTGCACAAGAAAGACTAATCTGTTTAAATGAAGACAATTGTGATATATTCTTCATTACCCACACTGCATCCATTCTGATGTTCCTTTCCTGTCTTCACTTTAATCGTGGGCTTTCTGTTACCTTTAGGGTCTGGTATTCTTTTGCTTGTAACATTTCATGTTGCCCCAGTACCGTAACCATATCTATCAGCAAGTATTTGTATGCCAGACTTTTGATTCCTCTCCTTATACCCAGCAATTGGTTCTAATGTAGCTTGCTTGATATTGTGTGATGTTATTATTATCCTTTATTGACCAGCTGTCTGTAGTCATTTATAAATATATAAATCCTGTGTTGTAAGCTGAAAGTGGTCTATTCTGCATTAAGGGCCTGACAGAGAATGGTGTTTAGAATGCAAGGATCCTTGGACAAGGATCTTTAACTTATGTGATAGATAGTAGTTGGTTGTAGATTAAAAGCTGGACATTTCTACTGTTTTATGTTACTGCTTCATAATGTAGATGGATGATTCCAACACAGACATTGTCATGTGCTAATGTGGACTTTATTGAACAGTGTATGATTAGGCTTCCTCCTTTGAAGGCTTTTCTGTTTGACATGGAAAGAGGCCAGAAGAGGAGCAAGGCACTTGGACCCAGTCTCATGTGAAGATGCTATTAACGTCAGGGCCACACAGTAAAATGATGGGTTTCCTTTTATTGCTCTGCAGTTGGAGAATGTCCAGACCACTGCTGGTTGTGAACATATTTCATTCCTAAGTAAAACTAACAGTTCTTAAATCCAGGGTGAGAATATGAGAGACAGAATGTGATACGATGGGCCAGGAGGCAAAGGCTATAATCCTCTTGTAGCAAAAATTTCTGCACTTCCCCCAGCATTCTCTGCATTTGTGCAAGAGGCACAACAGCACTGATGGTGGCAGTAAAAATAGTGAAGGCAAGATGAGACTGGTTCTGAACCATCTATGCCATGAATGTCAACCTTCAGGGACCCTTGGAGCCAAGGCACTATGGGAGGCATGGCTATGAAAAACACCTTTATAGGTAATTTTCTATGTCAGCCCACCCATAGCACCTTGCTTGTAAAAACTCTTTGACTCAGGCATTTATAAAATAGGCTGCTTGGATCAGATCAGCACCACTTCCCATCATTGTTGCCTTCTTCTCCTTCATTTTCCCATCACCTTCACTTGCTTTCCCCCCTTCTCCTGACTGTCATTGCCGTTGCTGCCTCCCACATAACTACACTGCTGGTGCTAGAGGACCTCTGCCAAGGAAACCATATTCTACTATAAATATGAGGTAAGATAGGAGCCTGTGGCCTTTCCCCCTTTTTAGATACTTTTTGCCTTCTAACAATTGTATTAAAAGGTGAAGAGATTGTTATTGAGACAAGAAGACTGACTGAGGACAGGTCAAGGAAACTGCTCATGTTTCACAAAGGTGCAGAGATTATGTTTTCAGAAAATGGAAGAAGAAATGAAGAGCCCTGCTGTATCATAGCAAAGGCTTTTCTGTTCAGGATTCTCTTCTTCAGTAATCAACCAGATGCCTCTAGGATACCCACAAGCAGGATAGTAGTACAAACAGCACACTCCCATTCATGTTCCTCAGCAAATGGTTTTGAGAAACATGCTGACTTTGATGCTGGATTGCTTATATAGCCATCATCACTGAGAGCCTAAAGAAATTATCAATCCTTTTTAAAATCCATCCAAATTGGCAGATTTCACTACATGCTGTGGTACAAAATTCCCTTGTTTACCTGAAATTCATCATTTTCATTGAGACTGGGCTCACTGCCTAAGGAAAATCTAAATACAGCCTTTCTGGATTATGCCAAAAAGCATCATATCCAGCCCCATGTTATAGATGTCTCTGACTGTAGTTCTTAGAATCATAGAATCATAGAATTGCAGAGTTGGAAGACACCACGAGGGCCATCCTGTCCAACCCCCTGCCATGCAGGAAATCACAATCAAAGCATCCCTGACAGATGGCCATCCAGGCTCTGTTTAAAGACTCCAAGGAAGGAGACCCCACCATGCTCTGAGGGAGTGTGTTCCACTGCCGAACAGCTCTTACTGTCAAAAAGTTCCTCCTCATGTTGAGGTGGAATCTCTGTTTCTGGAGCTTGCATCCATTGCTCCATGTTCCAGTCTCTGGAGCAGCAGAAAACAAGTCTGCTCCATCCTCAACGTGACACCCCTTCAAATACTTAAACAGGGCTATCGTATCGCCTATTAACCGTCTTTTTTCCAGGCTAAACATACCCAGCTCCCTAAGTCTCTCCTCATAAGGCATCGTTTCCAGACCTTTCACCATTTTAGTCACCCTTTTCTGGACACGCTCCAATTTTTGAATTGTGGTGCCCAGAACTGGACACAGAATTCCAGGTGAGGTCTGACCAAGGCAGAATAGAGCGGCACTATTACTTCCCTTGATCTGGACACTATACTTCTATTGATGCAGCCCAAAATCGCATTGGCCGTTTTAGCTGCCGCATCACACTGTTGACTCATGTTCAACTTGTGCTCTACTAGGACTCCTAGATCCTTTCACATGTAGTCTTATTCAGCCAGGTGTCGCCCATCCTATATCTATGCATTTCATTTGTTCGCCCAAAGTGCAATACCTTACATTTCTCCGTATTGAATTTCATTTTGTTAGCTTTGGCCCAGCTCTCTAGTCTATCCAGGTCATTCTGAATTTTGATCCTGTCCTCTAGGGTATTAGCTACTCCTCCTAATTTGGTGTCATCTGCAAATTTGGTAAGTATGCCCCTAATTCCCTCATCCAAGTCATTGATAAAGATGTTGAATAGCACTGGGCCCAGGACAGAACCCTGTGGCACATCACTGGTCACATCTTTCCAAGATGAAGAGGAGCCACTGCTGAGCATCCTTTGGGTTTGACTGGTCAACCAATTACGAATCCATTGAACTGTTAACTTGTCTAGCTCACATTTTACAAGCTTGTTTGCAAGAATGTCATGGGGAACCTTGTCAAAGGCCTTACTGAAATCAAGGTATGCAATATCCACAGCATTCCTTTCATCTACCAAGCTGGTAATTTTATCAAAAAAAGAGATCAGATTAGTCTGACATGACTTGTTTCTCTGAAACCCATGTTGACTTTTTGTGATTATGGCATTGCCTTCTAAATGTTCACAGACTCTCTGTTTAATGATCTTCTCTAGAATCTTCCCTGGTATTGATGTCAGACTAACTGGATGATAATTGTTGGGATCCTCCTTTTCCCCCTACTTTTCTTGTAGTCAGTAGTCAGTGATACACTAACTCTAAACCTGGAAGGTGCACACAGTCATTATGACTTGTAGCCATTGATAGGCTCATCCTTCATAAATTTGTCTGGTGTCATTCAAAGTCATCTAAATTATTACCTGGTTACAAACAGGCCATTCAGTGGCAAACAATTGGGAATGTTATATTTATGTACCTTTGTGGGGTTTTTTGCAGAATGGCAAAATGTGGTTGTTGCTCTGTATTCCCACACCCCCAGTTCTAATACATGCACCTTCCTATAATCCTGCAAGATCAGAAAAGCTAGAAGAAGCCAGAAATTTCCCACAATATCTCATGAGATAAAAACAAGCACTATAACTTCCTCCTGCAAATTCTTGATATCTGTTCTAAATTTTGGGAAGAAAATCTGAGGAGCCATGAAAGACAGAATTTGACTGGGAACTTTGAAAAGAGAGACCAAAGAGAAGATCATCTTGCTATCATAGTCTAGAACTCCAACCCTTCATCTTCAGGAAAATTACTTGTGTGTTAATGGTTCAAGGAGTGAACTTAGTTACAGAAAACTGTCATAAGCCTTCCATCTGCTTATGGAGTAGCTCCTCAGGGGGACCCCAGGGACTTATCCAGCCCCCACATTCAGAGGAGGTTGCATTATTGTTCTCAGATGACTCTGGTCATGAAGACACCAGCAGGCAATAGGCAACTCTGTGTTATCACAGCCTGAGGCTTCTAAAGGAGACCACGTCCCTTCAAGGTAGAAGGCCTTAGTCAAACAGGATCTGCTGCTAGTTGGTGCATCATAACTCAAGCTTGTCTGAGCTCCAGCCTCAGCCCCACGTGGAGCTCTCTGTTCTTTCCTGTTTGGGAAACTGGATTGATGAGAATCTACTTAAACCTGTGTTGCCCCAAACTTTGGTGCACAGCTGATCCACAATAGGCTGCACCACCCCCTGTCAATGGAAAGCCCTCACCACAACAAAGCCAAGACAGAACATTCAGTAACTTCCCTGAGCCTTATCGTCTGTCTAAATAGATTTGTTCAGGCTCTTGTAACAGTTGCTGCTGGTGAGTAGAAATGTCCCACAGATGCCACCTGCCAAGCATTCAAGTCTAGGGCATATAAAACACTTCCTTGAAGCATGTCAGACTATTTGTCTGTCTAGCTGAGTATGGCTTACACTGACTGTCAGTGCTTTCCACTGCTGTCCAAAGTCTCATGCCAAGGAATCTCCCCATGATCTACTGCCTGATCCTTTTTAACAGAGGTTTCCACAGATTGAACCTGGGATGTTCTTTACCACTGAACTGCAGTCCATCCCTGGGAAGGACCTTAGAGCTTAGAGGTTTGCCATGTAAAGGAGTAACCAGTCATGAAGAGTTCAGAACCTGCCACCAAAAGGAAACTGTTGCTACTACTTAATTATTTAGTGCCAACACTATAATGTCAGTTAGGTTCTCTTGAGAAGCTTGTTGGCACAGTGTTAAAGCAGTTTGGTGCACATTTAAAAGAGCTGACTTTCTCTGAACCTAAAACACCTTTTCAGTATAGTTTTCAGCATACCTCTTTGTCCCTACATGTGTTTGCTGTTGTTCGTTAAGTCCTTTAACAATTGCTGCTGCTTCCATTTGATACTTGCTCAGACTGATGATGATGCATGTTCTGGCATATAAAAGGGTGTGGCCCTCATAATTTTATTGGTATATGCATATCCTAAGTTTGGGTCTTAGATTGCACTTGTGTGTGAGCCTTAATCAGTGGGATATTTGAGGACTGAGCTAGGAAAACATCATGATCCTTTATGGTGCTTTGATGGGTTTTTCTCACTTTATGCTTCCATAATTCAGGAAATATATTCTGGTATCAAGGAAAATTTGGATCTTTCTCCATAATCAGAATTAATTTTTGCAAACATCATTGCTCTGAATATAATTCATGTGGAAAGGAGGTAGATCAGGGTATTGATATCAGACATGAAATCTAAATTCCTTGAGGATTTGCCTACTCAGGAAAGTCTATAAGGAAACAAAACATTTGAAGCAGCACACTGAAATTCATTGAAATCCTGACTTCAGCACATAAACTAAAGTCATGTGACTCATCCCTTGGAAAGGTATTTGGGTAAAGAAAATTACAGCAATTGAATGAGCGAAGTGTGTGTTGGTTTTTACATTATGTTTCAAAGGTCAAGAAGGTCTGAAGTTAAGTTGGACAATCTATGTCCATTTCTCCTCAGACTGTGCCAAGATCATTGCTTTCCCAGTTCCAGAATGCCAAGGTGTGGAAGCCAGCTGTGTTGGTTCAAATGACCCAATCTTGATTTTCAGAGCACCCGGGATGTATGTGCAGACTACTTGAAACAGAACAGCTCATGACTATCTGGTTCTTGCTGTGGTTCAAGAGTTCTCCATTGAAAAGTGGATGGTCTCATTGCTGTTTACACCCCAATACATAAAACACCTTGATGTTCCAAACTTTAAAAAAATCTTTAAATTGATTTGACTATAGCTTTCTCAAAATTGAGAATTTTAGTTTTTTTTAGAAGATGCTGAAACTTTTGTGGTAGAGTAGGGCAAGGCAACTTGCATCCATTCAGATGTTGCTAGACTGCCACTCCCCCCTCCACCTGCACCTTCAACTGTGCTAACTAGTGCTGGTACAACCCAAAACATTTGGAGGGTTATAGGATGGCCAGCCATGCTGGAGAGTTTCCAGCTGTGCTTAAAGAACTGTGCTTGCTAGATTCCATTGGAGGCATGTACCATGTGAGTTAAATTATTTGACTTGATAATAAAGAAAACTCTGTTAATGTCCAGAGACTGTATTCTGGGCAGGTGTTTTAATTTACTTTTTGGAGCACAGAAGAGATGTTCCTAGCTTAGGTTGCATACCTGGCAATTCCCTGCTATTCAGTGAAAGAGATGTGCTGAAAATTATTTTCTGTTATGAACAGTCCTAATAAGCATATTGATTTGAAAAGAAATTGCATCAAAGTTTCTGGAATCCATTATATAAATGTGCTTAGAAATGAGGTGTAAGTACCACAGTACTACATTTTAAACCACTGAAGGAAAAGAGGGAAGCCTCAGAAAGTGACAAACCTACAGTCTAAAGACATGGCTATGTTTAGAACTAGAAACTGACATCCTAAGATATGAAAAGCTCATTTGAAGGTTTTTTGAGCTTTCACTAAACACTTATCTATAAAATTGCTCTTCTGACTCTCTGCATATTCACAAGTAGCTAGTCACAGCAGTAACATGTTTAGCCTAAATTCTTTTTCGTTTTCCCATTACCTTGCTGCCTGAGTCCATTTAATGGCTTTTATTCACACTACCTCCCTGACCTTTTTCTGCTAAAAGTAGTTTTGGAATGCTACGTATTAACTTGCAGTTTGAGCAGCTGAGCTTTAATGCATTTCCAGCTAAGTGAACTTTACCAAGAGGAATGTAAAGGTTGTGTCTGTCACAACAACATTGTTGTTAAATTTGGGGAATTCCTTAAACTTGTCCCAAGACATTAAAAGCTGCACATATCCAAGGACAAAGTTCTGCTTTAGTGTGGTACATTCTATAAATCTTATAATATGAGGGGAAGAAATATATTTGTGAGCTGTGCAATGGCAGACACTAGCAACTGTTCACCCCTGTTCTGTGTACACAGAATGATGGGTGGCCATTAACATTTTTAAGTTAAAGTGGAGCACTGTAACTTTCCATGAATTTAATATGGTACTTTTACATATGAATCCATGGATATGAATTTTATAACACACTCTTGTACACACAAAACATTTCCATACTTTCCCCACCCTTGTCTCATCCACATATTAAATACATTCATTCAGATTCATTAGTTGGTTTTCTCTAAAATAATAATAAAATAATTAATAAGCAGTAAGTAAATGGCCGTTTCTGGACAGGAATTACTTAAGCTAGCCACAGCAGTTCAGGTGCTGGTTACTTCCCAATTAGATTACGTCAACACCCTCTACATGAAGTTATCTTTGAAAACTACTGGGAAGTTGCATCTAGTGCTAGACTCAGACACTAGATTATTGACCAGGGCATTGCATAGAAATGATATGGCATCAGTCTTTATGGAGTTCTACTGTCTGCCAATGCATTTCTGGTCTGAATTCAAGATGCTGGTGATGGACATTTTCAGACATGTCTTACCGCACAAGAAGACTCCAGGAGAGGTACGCAGCTATCCTGTTTACAACTTCCGTGAGTAAAAAAATGGTGTGGTTGCTGTAGATGGGACCCAGAACTGTCATGGATGATGCCACAAGAGGGACGGCATCATCCAAAAATGACCCCCTGCTGCAGGATAGCCGCATACCTCTCCCGGAGGCTTTTTGCGCAGTAAGACGTGTCTGAAAATGTCCGATGACATTAAAAGCCCTAAACAGCTTGAAACCTTGGTAGTCTTAAATTGGCCAAACTGATTTTATTGGGCACTGCCCCAGGAGCTTTAGATACAGAGTGGGATATAAATAATTAATCACCATAACCTTCATAATTATCATCATCATGATCATCAACAGTGCTGCCATAAATTATTATTCCTGCTGTTGCAATTTTTCTATCAGCATGTTATCATTTTCTCACCCTCCTTGTGATTGCCATTTGTCATTTTTTTTTCTGGGTCCCTTTCACTAAAACAATGTCATCTGTTTTAAAATAAAGGGGGAGAGCACTGAGTTTGTCATGTTCCTGTGAACATTGTGCATAAATGCTTACCCAACTTCGTCTGAGCTTTTGTAGAAGATTCAAAAAGTGAGGGTTATGTAGAGAAACACTGTGTTTGCATGTGGCACTGTTTTAAGATATTCTGAGTTCTTTTACAAGTGTCACTCCCTAAGGGGAGATCTCCCTGTTCCTCAAAGTCATTCAGAATTTTCAAAGAAGGAGGTTATATTCAAAGGTTCACAGTGTGTGGGCAGCAGGAAAATATTTAAGACTGACTTCTGTAGACAAACTCTGTGAACTTTTTTCAGAGCTCTCAGTATGCCATTTTCCAGGAAGCCATCATTCCTTTCAAAGTGTGAGGCAAGCCTCCCCAAGGAGGCAAAACTTCTCACAATCAACTACTAGCAATTTTTTTTTACTCCTGCTGGAACTATCCTATTAACTAGTTCACAAACCCACTCAATGCAACAGAAGTTGCAACTATTGGGTACCCATGATTGGTGGCATAGTAAGAGAGAAATTTAAATCTCTAGGAAATTCTCTTGTGCAGAACTAATTAAAATGCATAAAAGTAACAGGTCCTTTCCATTTCAGCAGGCAAGGGAAACTTACTACTGGATTGTATACTATACTAATCAAGGCTACATTTCCAGACACTTGGAATAAGTCCTATTGAACTCAATGAAATTTTGCTTTAAATAGATATCCCTAGGATTGCATTGTTCATGGGTCAGTTGTGTGAATGATTTGTCTTTCTCTGTTGGGTTTTGAAACCACTTCTGGCCAGCTCTGTATTTGATACCATCTACAATACACATACCACTTATGTTATTTGATTGATTTTACTGAGGATATATTAAGCAAAAAATTTTCTTTTTCATCTTATAGTTTTAAGACTCATCACTTATACCAGGGAACACACTTCCTGAAGCCCATAGTGACCTGTGGCATGTCCCTTTTTTGCTCTACTGTTAGTGCCACTAGACTTGGGTTGTCTCTCTTTGGTTGTGGATTTTGTTGTGAAATGTCATTGAGTTAGTTTTGACTTAGTGACACTATGAATGAGAGACCAAGACACCCCCCCACTACTAACAGGTCTTGCAAATGCAGTGTTGTGCCTTCCTTGATTGAGTCCTATGCTCCTATAATGCAGGCTTCCTCTTTTCCTACTAGAATCATAGAATTGCAGAGTTGGAAGAGACCACGAGGGCCATCCAGTCCAACCCCCCTGCCACGCAGGAAATCTTGATCAAAGCATCCCCGACAGATGGCCATCCAGCCTCTGTTTAAAGACTTTCCTGCCATTATTGTCTTTTCTAGTCAGTGATATTTTTCATGCTGTGACCAAATTGGTTGAGGTTTAGTCATTTTCTGATGATACATGCAACATGGCTTGAGCACCAGCAGTACACCTAAAAACCCACACCCCTGTAGCTCAAAGATCACTCTTGATGGGCTTTGACCCATTCTGTTATTTCCTCTTGTTTCAGGCAGCAGTCCACCATGGGATTCTGAAAAAGTGTAGGTAAGAGCAGGCTGCAAAAGGTTAGGACCATGGACAGCTCTATGTGTAGCAGATCAAAAACAAGGCAAATTAACAAGTTGGGAGCTAGATGTGTAACTCCAGCCAAAGCATGCATAGCTGTACATCAAAGTGCATGTCTCCACAATGTCTTCTGCCTTTCTGTCTTCTCAGAGATAAATAGCTTGGGTTTAATGGGACCACACCTTATTCCACAGATGCATGCTTTGGCAAGAATGAAAAAAAAACCTTCTAACTTTGGGTATGTTGTGGCAACAGAAAGGCACTTGCAAGTAGTTCTGGGGACTAGTGGTCACACCAAAGAATAGGGCCAAAGTTGTGACTTGAGGTGCAGAGGACAAGTAGGTAGTATGTAGATGGGAAGGGGCTCTCTGTCTTAGGGTGTGACATAACTCTGGTAATGTTTCAGTGATATGACAAGACCAAAAAGGTGGGAGGGAGGTTTTATGATGTCTTGAAACTCATGAAGAACATTATGATATCAACAGATTATCAAGCTAATATTTCTAAAAGCATTCTGGAAATGATATACCACATTAGGTATGTGAGTAGCACAAAATAGTCTCACGATTCCTGAAGGTCTTGTGATTAATCATATATGGTGTGACTTCAGGAACCAGTTTCAGGTTGTGGAATGAAAGTGATAAATGACTTCTGTTATTGTAGTCATGTACACACATAGCTCATGCTCATTGCAACAATGTTGATGACCCATGGGGAAGATGCTATCTACCTAAAAAATCATTACCAATTATGGAGGAGAGATTATCTCCAGTTTTCTTCTTTTACAGACATGTTAGACTACATCTGACCCATCATAGAAAAATAATATACAAGTTTATTATCAATGTATATATGATTTTCAAGAGTGTTGGGTTTTATTTCCCTCCTGGGCCTGCAGGAGGGCCAGCCATTCATGTAAATAGTTCAGATTAACTCAATACATTCCCCACCTTTTATTGGGGGGAATCATCTGCTTTTGGCAGTTATCATTCATTTGTATGGCAGAGCTGTTATACGTGATAGGTTATGCTTAATCTTTGTGGTGTTGTTATTGTTATTTATTTATGCAAAGATGAAGTGTTAATTTGAAAATCCTAGTTGCTTTTTAAGCTTCCGTTGATGTCATTTTTAGTGTGGAATTGAAGTCCTATATTAAATATAATACCAATTTTGCAGCATACATTTGTATTGTGGAGACCAGTTTTATATTTTCAAAAGGGAAAGATCTTTCTTCCTGTCCTGGTCCCAGAAGTCCTAGGGCCAGCTTCAGATACAATCTAAACCACCACATTGTCTGCTTGAATCCAATTCAAATGTCTTTAGATCTTCCATTGTCCCGTTTCGCTTATGGATTTCACTGATACAGAAACTGTGATTTCAGCATCAAGCCAGCCTATTTTTCCATCCTTAATTCCAATTGTGCCTACTTTTTGTCAATGAAGCAATGACAAGCAATGAAGAGATCAGGTGATCTCAAAAGTTTGCACATTTCTGATGACCTTTTAGTTGGCATTCAGTGTAAAGGTATTACACTAATATGCCCTTCAGGAATTTTTTTAAGGCCAACCCAGCTACCTCTGTTTGTTGCAACATACATTTAGGCTGCACTCCTGTGCACACTTACTCAGACATTAGTCCTATCAAACATAATGGAAAGTATTTCCAAATAAACATGCATAGGATTGGCCTCTTAAATTCCTCATGAAAGAAAACAGCCCTGTCTTGAAGATTTTTTTTTTAATGACATAATGTTGTCCAGTGTGTCCCTTCTCATCTTTTTTATTACTATGAACAGGCAAGGAAAGTGCTGCAATTCAAGTATGCTTACAATAAATTTCCATGAATGGGATTTGGGGTTGGTGTGAGTGTTTCTTCTTGAAACTGCAGATTCCCATTACAGAGGGATGTATTCCCCTATCATCATCTGTGCTTCTGTCTTAGGTCTTTGGGGAAAGCTCATCTGTAGAATAATAAGCTGCAAAAATGGGTTCATCTCCTCCCCTGCCCATTGGAAGGATCTCCAACAGAAAAAGAGAAATAAGCCAATTAAGTTTCTTTTTAAGTCACCACTGAGTATCAGAAACATAAATCACAGGTCTCTTTTCACACCACTGTTATTTCCTTTGAATTGTGAATGGCAGCTAAATGTTTCTTCTTTTTCACTTCTCTTTTTTTCCATTTCATCCTGCCTGCCTGCAATCAATATTACTTTGTCTCCTTCCCGGCCGGCGTTGTGCAGTACCTACTGCACCTCCGCAGAATGTTCAAGCAGAAGCTGTCAACTCTACCACCCTTCACTTCTTATGGAACCCACCTCCCCAGCAATTCATCAATGGGATCAATCAGGGATACAAGGTTGGCATTCTCAGTCATTTGATATGTGGTGATGCGTTTCTGCATATTTTCAGAAGGGACTTCGAAGACCTCTTCCAGCCCTGAGCCCTTCACCATCAGCATAGATCTATCATTGAGGCTAGGTTCTGCATTCCCTTGCTATCAGAATCACAGTGGTGCTTGTGGGGTAGGGTAGTATGAGACAGAAGGCCCTTTCAATTGCCCCGCTTCTCCTGTGGAAGGCTCAGCTGAGTCCTGCACTAATGGCTTTGGAGTAGGAATGGAAAGAATATTCAAAAATATCTGGAAAATGGTTGAAAAACATGCTTTCAATTGTTGAGAAATCCTGATTAGAAGGATGCTGGGCTTACAACAATATTTACAGTTTGGGACTTATTCTATGCAAAATTCACACACAGTTGATATGCATAGAAAACAAATTTTCTGCCTAATAAACAGCATTTTCTGCACAGAAAATAATGTTGTTGTGTAGAAATATTTGCTTTTGTGTAAAACAACCACCTGTGAATTTCGCACAGAATGTTCTGAATTGCAAAGAGGCTTTGAAAATGGTGTGGCTTTTGAAGACTTTCTCATAGCAAGAAGAAAATTGTTTAAATTACTCATTGTTTCCTTCAAGAAGAAACTTGAAGGCAGTATTACATCTGTGCTTTCGAATAAGCTATTTAAAAAGAAAAGAAAACTTTTTATGCTATCAGACATTTGGCATTCCATGAGCAGGTCCTATTTAGCAGATGATTTGCTATTGTTACCTTAACATCTCTGTTATTGGGACCTATCCTTGTAGAATATAAAGACTGTAAAGTTGGATTAAAGTGCTTTGAACCATAAATAGTTACTGATTCAGTTGGAAAACCTGGCAAGTTATTGTTATGGTTCAATTATTTCCACAGCAATAGATATTACTCCATGGCATGGAGCAGTAGCACGGATATTCCTTGCCTTGCACAATCCCTGAAAACAGTCTCTCCCTGTCCTTCAATTGTTTTAACTGAAACTCCCATCATCTCCAGGCATCATAGCAATTAGTTAGGAAAGGCTGTCCTGAAGCAATGAATGATTTGGGTGTACCACATGACATCCCGATATGCAGCTGCCACACTAAGATGCTACTTGTCCTTCTGTTGCCCCCAAGATTATGTCACATGTATATAGTGTTCTGCCATACATTATTTTACGGACATGGCAAAGTGGACAGGATACACAAGCAGCTTTTCTGCCATGCAAAACATCTCACACCCAGAGAAACAGGTGAGGTCTTTCAAAGTTGGATCACCTGCAATGCAATGAAAGTGATAGTAGATGACCTCTCATAGGGCCATAATTCAGAGTTACTGTAGATATGGCCAAAGGGCCCCCAATAGCTATACCATGGCATAGTATCCAACTCACTAGCTGTACAAAATGGCCCTGTAGTCTCAAGGGGAGCCCTTCTGAGTAAAAGGCTGAAGAAATGAGATCAGTGTGTTATATCAATCATGGGCTTTTCTCTCCCTTTTTCAAAAAGTTCAAATATAGCATTTCCATTAGGCTATTTCTAGACTTGTTTTTGTACCCATTTGTTGTTTAAACTGCACTTTCCTTAGAAAATATATAAAGTACTTCACAGGCTGATTCATACTTGTCAAGAGATAGTGATATCCTTGCCTTTAACTGTCAACATTCTTTTTTTCCTTCACTTTTCTCTAATTCTTTTAGAGTGAAACAGTTGTGCAGTTCATATTTCTCTTACAGGTTCCTGCCCCGCCCCCGCCCCCAAAACCCTGTAAAACAGATAGTGTAAGGAGGACATTTCTATCACATATTCTTGTACCACATAATTTTGTATAATGATTTATAAATTACCAGTACTCAGAATTTTGTGTTCCTGCTTGCTGAGTGCATTCCACCCATTGCATATTTTCCGTGGCAAATGCAGTCAGCTACATTTTATCGAACTCTTCACTATGAAACTCTTGGGAAGCCAGGAAACAGTTGTTGACATTTGGACATTTCCATTGTGTTTCATAGATATAATTTAGAAAACAGAAGCAAGACTCTATGCCATTACGAAATTGTTTCTTCTGTTTTGAAACTCACTTGAATTCCAGTGAGTCTTTGAAACATGATGTGAAAGTTCTATAAGGAGGAAAGAAGGGATGTGTGTATGTGTGTGTAAAAAGACAGCTTTCTCTTGTGCTGCTAAGAAGCTAGTTTTGGTTGCCTGGAGCTTGGGCACACTGGGTTGAAGTATGATTTTATAAGCTCACTCCTAAAGTTTTTGTATGCATGGGCTATGATCTAATAGACCAGTGATGGGCAACCTTTTGAGCTCGGTGTGTCAAACATCGCCAAAAAACTGAGGATAACTCGGGTGGTGTGTCACTTTGAAGAAAAAAACATTATTTCACAATAATATTTATTGTTTAATCAACAGTATTATTAATTGTATGTTAATAATTAATGAGTTGTCCCAACTCATGTGACAACTGAGTAATCAAAATGTACAGTCGTCCCCGCCCGCCACTTTCCTCCACCTTCCCACCCTCCCTAAAGTGGTGATCGGGGCTTCATAGCCCCACCTGCCACTTTCCTTCCCCCCTCCCTAAAGTGAGGCTTTGAAGCCTGGATCCCCACTTTACGGAGGGTGGTGAGGTTGCGGGCGGGGGCACGGGGGGGAGGAGGCCTATGGCCGCATGTCAGCACAAATAGCTATGCGTGTCAGTGCTGACACACGTGTCATAGGTTCACCATCACTGTAATAGACCATAGATGCTATGGTAGATGGCCTCTGTGTTTTTCCATAAGCTGATCCATAGTGCTTAACATGCATCAAGCCTTTGAGTATGTGTTCCTATTCCTCCTCCTACCAACATATGCAAGACTTTGGAGATATTATAATGGAGCATGCAAATGTCTCCACAGTATCTGCTCAGCAACCAGAGATGGAAATTTTCTGGAAACATTAAAGCAATGGAAGGAGAAAAACATTTTTCCAGGGTGGGGGTGGGTGGAATTTTTTTGAAAATGGAAAAAAAATGCAAGATTTAGAGATTGTAAGTCACTTTGTTGCTTTACAAACATAAAATGTGTTTTGTCTAATTTAGTGTGGCATAAAATTATGATAAAATTATCATAAACTTCTTTTCAGTTTATTCAGAAAGTAATTCAGAAAGTTCACATTGAATTTAATTTTTTTTTTAAAAAAATAAATTTACAAATGGAGCTACAAGGTCTTGAACTATAAGGAACACCTGAATTGTAAGAATCTCTCTAGTTTTGCCGGTTTATGAGAGTCAAGCAAAAACAAACAAACAAAAATTTAACAGTAATGTCAGAAGACACCATCAACATGAGCAAAAACAAAGCAAATTATTTTGCCTCCTGTAGTCCTCCACTTAGTCAAGCAGACATAAAGCAGTCATTCCCATAGAAAGAACTGAGAAAAGGAAATCAGGGCCAGGACTTAAAATGATCTGATACATCAGTACTTCTCAGGCTGTCTAATATAGGGGAACTGGCATTTTCCCTAATGTGCCAGGGACGAGCACCATATTTATGTTTATTGGGTACAAGTCTTTCTTTTTCTTTCCCAGAAACTCACTGCAGCCTAGCAGCCAGTGACTCATGCACCAACAGACCACACTTTGAGTAGCACTGCTGTGCATTTCTTACTGTTGTTTTCTGTCCTCATGGAGTTGCCTATAAGTAAGAGACCTTAAAGAGATTCTGTTACTGACAGTCCTGCTCAGGACTTGGAAACTCAGAAGAGTTGCAGCTTCCTTGATTGAGACAATTCACCTGTAATTGAGCCAACCATCTAGAGGTAGTCTTACATAAAAGTCCTACAGCTGTATATATAGTCTTACATAAACAACAACATATTTTTTTAGAAATAATGCATGGGGGATAAATATGACCACCTTGTCTTAAACATGTTATTCATCTTTTTAAAACATTTCAAATATAGAAATACGGAAATTGATTTTTTTAAAGGCTTGGCGGGGGAGATAATTTTTTTCTGAATTTTTCCACCACCACCCCTCACATCTCTAATCAGCACTTCATTTGTAATTTGCTGAGCACTCTTTCCCCATTCTGACTGGGCAAGTGCAGGATGACAGGTTCCTAGTCCTATTCTCACTGATACTTGTTGTTCTAATGAGTGGGAAGTGCTTTGAACACTTGAAAGCATAACATCAGTGCTATAAGGGAACATATTTTTCTAGTCAAATCTTTGGTGGTTTGCTGTTTGTGATTTCCTGTAGCCCAGTGGCAGAACACAAGGATTTTGCATTTTTTAAATTATTATTTTTTTGCTGGTAGTGAATCTGCATATCCCCTTTTGTTTGTTTGAAAATAACAGTTGTGGTCAATGTGCATGAAAAACATCCTAAGGGGAAAGCCCTCTTTTTTAATGTGTTGATTACAAAAATGTCCTATTTCTGTGCTTTAGGCAAAACATCCTTCCCTTCCCCCTTTAAGCTTTCTTGACCTGCTGTTAGGATCAGTTAGCACCAATTAACTGCCTTAACCACACTGAGGAGATTTGGCTATTCTACTAGCATTGTTTTGTTAAAAGTAATCAAGCTAGCAAGTTTAATGGGGGCCCTTCAGCAACATGGATCATTCTTCTTGCTGTTTGACAGTTCAAGTAGCAAAGACCATGCCAAGTATGTCAAATCATGCTTTCTGAGAAGCATGGTATGAAGGAACTTGGAGTATAACTTTTCTCTGGATAAGGTCAGCTGAAAACACTTTGCTACCTGAGGCAAAGTGCAACATGACACACACAATGATATGAATAAAACCCAATTAGACTGTTATCTAACTTCATCATTGGTGACAGGACAGTGTTAACAAGACAACAAGCTACTTTAGAATCATAGAATCATAGAATCATAGAATTGTAGAGTTGGAAGAGACCACGAGGGCCATCCAGTCCAACCCCCTGCCACGCAGGAAATCTTGATCAAAGGATTCCCAACAGATGGCAATCCAGCCTCTGTTTAAAGACCTCCAAGGAAGGAGACCCGACCACGCTCCGAGGGAGTGTGTTCCACTGCCAGACAGCTCTTACTGTCAAAAAGTTCCTCCTAATGTTGAGGTGGAATCTCTGTTCCTGGAGCTTGCATCCATTGCTCCGTGTTCCAGTCTCTGGAGCAGCAGAAAACAAGCCTGCTCCATCCTCAATTTTATACACCTTCAAATACTTAAACAGGGCTATCATATCACCTCTTAACCGTCTTTTTTCCAGGCTAAACATACCCAGCTCCCTAAGTCTCTCCTCATAAGGCATCGTTTCCAGACCTTTCACCATTTTAGTTGCCCTTCTCTGGACATGCTCCAATCTGTCAATATCCTTTTTGAATTGTGGTGCCCAGAACTGGACACAGTATTCTAGGTGAGGTCTGACCAAGGCAGAATAGAGTGGCACTATTACTTCCCTTGATCTAGACAATATACTTCTATTGATACAGCCCAAAATCACATTGGCCTTTTTAGCTGCCGCATCACACTTTAAATAGTTTAGATAGTTCATTGCAGGTTGCCTGTCATGCACAGCTATGCCTTAGAATCATAGAGTTGGAAGAGACCACAAGGGCCATCCAGTCCAACACCGTGCCCTGCAGGAACACACAGTGAAAGCACTCCTAACAGATAGCCATCCAGCTTCTGTTTAAAAACCCCAAAAGAAGGAGATTCCACCATACTCTGAGGTTGAACAGCTGTTGAACAGCTCTTACTGTCCAGAAGATCTTCCTCATGTTTATGTGGAATCTTCTCTCCTATAGTTTGAGTCCATTGCTCTGTGTCCTAGTCTCTGGAGCTGCAGAAAACAAGCTTGCCCCATCCTCAATACGACAGCCCTTCAAATATATAAACATGGCTATCATGTCCCCTCTCAGCCTTCTCTTCTCCAGGCTAAAGATACCCAGCTCCCTAAGCCATTCCTCAGAGGGCATGGCTTCCAGACCTCCCACCACCCTGGTCATCCTCCTCTGGACACATTCCAGCTTCTCAATATCCTTCTTGAATTATGGTGCCCAGAATGGACATGGTATTCCAGGTGAGGTCTGACCAAAGCAGAATAGAGTGGCACTATTACTACCTTATTACCCTGCAGCACCTCACTGGCATTTGCCCATTGCTCCACCTTGGACTTTCCCACAGCCCACTCAAACAAATGTTTCATTGCAGCAGTGGACAGTACCAATATGCAGAACAATACAGAGGATTTAGTCTGAGCTGGACCCCTGGGACTCAGTCAGAATGTTCCCAATCATGGTCTCTCTAATATCTTGCCAGCCCAAGACAGAAGAGTCTCCATTTTTGCTGGGGTGCCAGGTCAAGAAGGCGAGAATGGGCATGGAGCTCAAGGATAATGGCCAGGGATGCTACCACCACTGTCCCCATCTTATGAAATAGTCACCTCTCTGCCTAATGATAAAGCCATCCTTTCTCTGAGTTTACTTAGGGCTTGTCTAAATGGTGAAAATACTCCTTATAGAATTTGAGGAGAATTAGTTTTGTCCCAATGGGTTCCTGCATCAATCCACTGTATTCAGAAGGAGGGGGCAAAAAAACTCCAAATACTCCGCAGGAAAAGCCTTTGCAGTTTTCCTTATATTTTCTTTAAAACTCTGAAGGAAATGTGCATTCCCGCTCATTGGGACAAACAGTTCACATTGCTGTAGATTCCCAATAAGACGGGGCAGAGCTTGCTGGCAAGGCAATCACAGGAACTGCCATGTTGGATTTTTGCCATAGCAGTTGTGCAATGAGGTGATGAAACAATGGCAATAGTAATTGCACTTGCATTTCTATACCTCTTTATAGTGCTAAACAGTCTCTAAGCTGTTTACAATGTGTTAGCTAATTGTCCCCAACAAGCTGGGTACTCATTTTACTGACCTTGGAAGGAAACAGCCTTTTTTTTCCTCTTTTTTTTTCTGTTTATTTAAGTGGACGGTCGCACTTCCACATCTTGGATTTGCTTTTTTAAAAATTACTGTTTGGCAGTGGCAACTGGTGACAATAAAAAGGCAAGTAATTAACTCATGCCCACCATCTTGATTGCAGGCATACCTGTTTGAACAACAAACATGTATGGCTATGCATGCCTGTGATTTTGAGAAAAAAACCTGTGCAGACAAATGAAAGCTGCTGCGAATTGGTGTTAGTATGCATCAATCCACATTTTATTGCCTCGTATAGACAAGCTCTTAGACTCTAGCTGTTGCAGTTTCGGCTCAACCCTTCCTCTCTGTATTATGAAGGAAACAAAGTACACTCTACGTAGAACATGGAGCATGCCATTCCTCTCAAATTCCCTTTGTGTCCATTGGCACAAGGAGAGAATTTCATTTTTAGAAGAAAAAACAGGCCTGTATTCAAAATGAAAAGAACTAGAGGTTTTTTTGGGGGGCAGGGGATGTTAATGGAATGTGTGAGAAATGAGAAGTGACAGACTTGTCAATCTAGGCCCAGCGCTTTGGGTGCATAGCTCTTAATATTCTGGGCTTTTCATGTGTACTCAGCCTTGTGAGTGCTGAATTAGGGTTGACATCACCCACCCCCCGCAAAAAAAAAAAAGTCTCTTCATCTTTAACTCTCATATGTCAGGCAGTACAACATGGACTTCTTCATACTGAGAATATTTGTACCTTTTGGATTTGCTTATTCAGATGGGGGAGAATTTTCATCTAGGCAATTCATTTGAAGAATTTGCCAATGTTTGCACATTTCTTCATATTTGTGATTGAAAGTATATGATGTTTTAAAAACCTGAGTCCAAGAGAAAGTAGAACCAGAAGATTTGATGTGTACTCATGCCTAAGTAGTTATTTTCAAAAGTCTCCTGTCTGTGTTGCCTGTTGTATCTTTCCACCAAGGTGTGGTAATGTTATGTGGGAGGGTGGGAGTGGGTGGTGTTTTTAGTCATTATTATAATGTTTTAATTGTTGGAAGCCGCCCCGATTGTTTTTAGCAGAGGGGCGGGGTATAAATAAATATTATTATTATTATTATTATTATTATTATTAAAGTTTTATTAAACAGTGCCTCTTAATCCCAGCCTACAACAGGTTTAAAGGGAAGGGATGGAGAGAATGAGAAGGCTGGGCTATATTTTAAAAGACAGTAGATCATTAATTTACTGTGCCTGGATGTGATATTACTTTCCCAACTGTAAAATAGACTTGTGGCAGGCAACTTCAGCCTCAGTCCCTTGGTGTTTCCTGAGGATGCTTTTGGGCCAGTCATCTTTCTGAAATAGCCATTCCTACTAGATCTCTTTGACCTGGCTCAATTTGGACAACTGTCTGCCTCCTCTTTTTCTGTCCCCTCTGTTCTCTGATGCTTTGCTGATTTTGCTGTGCTAATGTGGACTCTTATTCTCATGATCTGTGATTATTCCTACCTCTGTAAGCAAAGCCCTAGCCTGTCACAGTTATGTAAATGTGTCACAGTTATGTAAATCATTAAATCTAGCTTTAAGCACTTTATGTTTGCCACAGATATATTTTTTTAAACCCACAGAGTTCTGAGAGATGCTTTTTAAAATTCTCTGTCTGTAGCTGGATGTAATAAGCAAGTCCTTTCAGCCAGCACAATAACAAGGTTAAATCTGTATATACAACCATATTAGTGACAATTGTGTTAATGGTTGTTTGAGCTTTTAAAATTGAGCTGAAAAGGTCCTGGCAGTTGAGTGTATTGGATTGTGAATGGCAGTCATCTCTACAGTGATTTCTTCTTTTAAATCAACTGTCTTCTTTCCTGCTATCTTTGTAGCTCCTGGCCTGGCCAACAGATGCACCAGAAACTATAACCACAGTCACTATCACTCCAGATTTTCATGGGGTTCATAGTGGCTATATAACCAACCTGAAGAAATTTACTGCTTACTACGCATCAATCCTCTGCTTCACCACCCCAGGAGATGGGCCACAGAGTCCACCACAGCTACTCAGGACTCACGAAGACAGTAAGTAAGGAGTTGCTCATGTCCATACAAATATTTTCAATGAATCATAGTGTTGGAGGATGCATTGCAAGCAACTAGTCCAGCCCTCACTCCTCAGAGCAACCCCAGCAATTGGTTATACATGCCTCTGGTTGAACATTTCCAGTGAGAAATAGACCTCATCTTACCCTTTGTAATTGATCCCTTTGTTGAACTCCTCCTACCAGAATAAGTTTCTCCTAGTGTTCAACCAAAATCTGCCCTTCTGTGATCTGAGGTCATTAGATCTGATTCTTCCCTCTGGAGCAACAGAAGACAAGTTTTGTCTCTGTTTCATGTAATAGCTTTTTAGGTATTAGGAGAAGGCTATCATTCAGCTCCCCCACCCACCCCCAACCTCTCCTGCAGATTAAGGCTGCTGCCACACCACAGAAATAATGCAGTTTGACACCACTTTATCATGACTCCATCATATGGAATTCTGGGATTTGTAGTTTGTTGTGGCCTCAGAGCTCTCTTACAGAGAAGCCTAAATATCTCACAGAACTACAAACCCCAGAATTCCATGACATTGGGCCATGGCAGTTAAAGCAGTGTCAAACTACATTATTTCTGCAGTGTGGCAGCAGCCTAAGGGTATCCAGCTCCTTCAATATTTCCTCATAGAAGAGTTTCTCTACCACTGACCATCTTCACTGCCATCCTCCAAAGCATCCTCTACAAGATACTTGGCCTCCAAATGAACAAAGTTTATGTGGCCCCAAATGGCCTTCTTAATTAGGCTGAAGCTATTCATGAAATCAATTAACCAATGCAAAGAATCACTGCAGACTAAAGATGTGTCTTTTCAATGAGAACTGCTCTCGGTTGGAAGAGTATTCAGTGCATAGTTATAAATAATTTCCAGTTCTCCCTTGGGGAAATTATGTTGTTTGTATAATTGATCCCCAGTAAGTGGTTGCCTTCCTTAAATTGCTTCTAAAAGACTCAACTGTTATTAAATTACTGTATTACTTAAATTAATTGGCTAATTAATTGTTACATCTTAGGTACTTTGCACAATGCAAGAAACAAGTTTTGTGTTTGTTCACCATGTGTTTCTCTGGTGAGATGCCATAACATGTAAAGGGGAGATCCATCCATGTAAACCTGTGGTTAACATGCACTCAGGAGACATGATTGCCCATGGTTCTTGAGCATATGTTTACTGTTTATTTTGAGATCTGCATTTCCCATTTAGACATTATGATGTTCCCCTCATAAGCCTACAACTGATGAAAAAGAATACATCTTTCCAGTAAAATGTAATTAATTTCTGTGAAGATCATTAAAAAAGATAATTGTCATGTTTCCTACATCAGCCCCACATGAAGTTAGTATAAGATCATGATCAGGGCACAATGGTGATGTTCCTTGATAAAGCTCAGCAGGTCTAGGTCTTCTGCTAGGCCTTCTTCTTCTGAAACAGAGGTGACAAATAGGTTGAAGGTCTGTGGTTTCATTTGGGCAGATAACTCCTCCACTGATGTAGATCACAACTGCTACACACCATTGCGCTGTTCATAGAGTTATAATTGATGTCCAATATTCAGACACTTTGGGGAGCCGGTTGGCGGCAAGGTCTATCTTTGAGGTATTAACTTTGGGGGCATATCCAGGGATTATTGCTCAAGAAAAATGCAGGAGCATACTAAGACTTGCATGCAGATTGGAAAGGTCAATAAATGCTACTGGGAAAATTGTTTGTATGTTACAATCTGAAATTGAGGAATTGAGTCAAATGATAATGCAACAAAGATTAGCTTTGGATTATTTATTGGCTGCTAAAGGGGGATTCTGTAATATGATAGGGAGCCAATGTGTTGTTAAATTTCACAATTTAAATCATTCAATTGAAGATGAAATGGAGAAGTTGAGGAATATGAGAGCGTGTCCAGAGAAGGGCAACTAAAATGGTGAAAGGTCTGGAAACGATGCCTTATGAGGAGAGACTTAGGGAGCTGGGTATGTTTAGCCTGGAAAAAAGACGGTTAAGAGGCGATATGATAGCCCTGTTTAAGTATTTGAAGGGATGTCACATTGAGGATGGAGCAAGCTTGTTTTCTGTTGCTCCAGAGACTGGAACACGGAGCAATGGGTGCAAGCTCCAGGAACAGAGATTCCATCTCAACATTAGGAGGAACTTTTTGACAGTAAGAGCTGTTCGGCAGTGGAACACACTCCCCCAGAGCGTGGTGGGGTCTCCTTCCTTGGAGGTCTTTAAACAGAGGCTGGATGGCCATCTGTCGGGGATGCTTTGATCAAGATTTCCTGCGTGGCAGGGGGGTTGGACTGGATGGCCCTCGTGGTCTCTTCCAACTCTGCAATTCTATGATTCTATGATTCTATGATCCAGCGTAATGTTCATGAAACGGTGGGAGATTGGTCTCTTTTTGGATGGTTTAGGGATTTATGGCCTTCTGCAACTTGGATAAAGGAAATACTTTATATCGCAGTTATGATTATAGTTATGATTGTTATAATATGCCATTGTTTTCCTGTTCTTTTTCGGGTGTGTCGTAGTAGCATTATTTCAATTCTATCTGATACAAAGAAAGACAAGGATTCCGATATGACTCTGAATTCCCCAGACAGTTCATCACCTGATGGCCAATCCTCTTCTGATGAGCTCCTAAATTGGTCCTCATAAAGCAGACATTCAGAATGACTCTGGTGCTGCATGTGAAGCCCTACCAACCTGGTAGGATCTACCAGAACTTGTTCTCCCCTATCATAGCTTTCAAGAATCCAGGATTACCCCCATGTTGTGATGAGACAATACATCAGGGTAAGATTTTATGGAGGAAAGGTGTGATATAAGCATATTAAATAAAGATGATTGATTTCAGCTAGCTAGTTAGAGATGTCTGCACCCCAAAGAAAATATAAAATCAACAATAGATACAGCTTGCTCACATTTTTTACATTCTGGTTCTTGTTCTGACAGGTTTTGGCAGATGGGTTTGAAGTACCTTGTGTTGGCAACTAGGTATCACAAGGCAGAATGCACTGAGGTCTGGCTCCATCCTGTCCACACTGAATTGTAGTTGTGCTTCAGGCTCTGCTTAGTGAGTTGGGCCCACCAAAAGGACAGCCTGCATATTTCAAAAGCCTTCATGGTGTGTGTTTTTTGCTGCATTCATAGCATTTTCCTGCCTTCATAGTCTTTCAGCTTGCCAATGGACAAGTCCAGGGAGGGTGGCATGCAGCCAACTCAAGTAGGCATATATCTTAGAATCATAGAATCATATATGTTTGCTTTAGAAAGACAGGAAGATACAAAAGTTTGGCAGGAAAAAACATACTGTCTGCCTGTCAACAGAAAAAAGATTTGTAATCATGGTGGGCATAATTTACAGGGGTGTTCTTCAGTACAAGCTCCTGTGAAGATTGGAATTCATTCATTCATTTCCAAAGTAGAGTAGTTAGCATCCCCTTCTTCAGTTTTCAAAGAAACTAACTGACTGGCTTACTAGGAGAGGCTTACTTATAGTAAACAATAACAACAATAAGAACAAAAGCAGAACAGCACCATTATTATATATGAGAGAGACCAAACATAATAGACCAGAAGGGCCGTGCACACCAAACAGCAATGTCTTTGACTTTACTTCAGGTGAGATATTCTGGGGAGACCATTCCAGAGCCATGGCCCCATGGCCCAAAGGGTTATCGCCTTTGACAATAAGCATGAGGAATCAAAGGAGAGTCTCGATAGAAAATCTTCTTCAGAGATAATCTGAAATATGCTGAATGCTATTTATCAAAGATACATGTCATTTCCAACACTGTCTCAATGTATTCAGCCTTGAGCTACACTTAATGGAAGCTGTACCATGAGCATTGCCCTTCTGTGGCTTTCATTTGGCGCCATTGGGTTATGTGAATTTCCTTCTAGTTGGTAATCCATAAAAGCAAGATTGGTAGCTGGTAACAGACATGGTTCTCTGACCACTCTTTCCCCTCTGACCATACAACTAATGGCAGGTACATTTTGAGAGTATTTGATTTACTTGGTTGTACTGCTCAAAGCAGCTGGGACTGAAATACTTAGTCCAGGCCTCAGAAGTAAATCAGGAAGCTGCATAATTCTGTTCCAAATGCTTCTCTCTCCAAAATGATATTTTAAGTGTTCACTTCTCAGCAATTTAATAATCTTATTTAAAAATAAACAAGGAAATATGCATGCATAGCATGTCCAATTTGTAATATTGTACATTCCCATTTTTATCCCCGTCATTTTCCCTGGCCTAATTTATCAAAGCCTACAGAGTGAGAAAAAAACATTTTTCTTTGGTGTGCAGCACAAGTACTCTTCACTTCAACCCCCCACTTCTCATTTGAAATCTCACCTCTGCTGCTGTAGAGAGCAACCCAGACAATGCAGGAGATATGAGCAGCTTCTTGATGTGGTTATTTCCTGTCCCCATGACTCAAGAATAACCATCTGCTAGTCAGTGCTGCTGCAAAGATGAACTTATAGACTGCTCCAGTGTTGTGTTTTGTTTTGTTTTTTCAAAAAAAAAAAAAGTCTGGTTCCAAATGCTGACAAATTGTCCGTGGGAGAGACTTGGTGGAAAAGAACCGGGTGGTGATACCTCTTTGCTCAAAGAACAGATTTTCTGCCATCAGAACATTTGCGTGTTTAGCAGACTGTGGTCTAACCTACAGGATATCTGCAAAGCTGCTTAACTTTAAATGTGTTTACTTAAAACCAGAATGGCAAAGCAGAACTGTTGCTTGGATTATTTACTTCAGAAGTAATCTGATTTTGTAAGGCTTCAGAAATGCTATTGACACACATTAAACCAGCACAATTGATCTGGTATTTGTTAAGTACATACATCTACCATGGCCCTAGGCCATTTGTTCTCTACTTACAGCAGCTGCTGCTTCTTCCTTCTTTTTTCACCAGCTGTCAAGAGATTACTCTCATTTCCTTTCCCACAAGCCACTATTACATATAGGGAAGAACTACGCCAAAATGACTGTTCACTCACAGAAGACACCAGGATCAGCCCCTGCTATTGCCAGGGGAAATGATTGGGTAGGTGATGGGAAAGACCTCTGCTTATAATCTAGAAGAGCTACAGCCAGTCAGAGTTGATGGTACAGGCAAGATGGACAAAACAAAACAAAACAAACTCCTGAGCCTTAAAAGGCAGCTTCCTGTCTCCTGTAAGAGTTGTTGCCAGGTGGATTGAAGGGGCTAGGCTAGATGCATCTTTCACATACTCTCCCTCTCTCATTCTCTCCCTCTTACAGACGCACACACAAAACCCTTCAACCCATAAGAATCTGGCTAGGCAAGGATGCTACCATTCCAGCCTCCAGTCTGTGCCAGGTAGCTGCTGCTTCCTGCAAGGTAGACTGTGGTGCTGAAAACCCTCAGAGCTCATCATCCTGCCCACTTTGGATAGGAGAGGCTTTGCTGTTTACAGTCAGCCCATCTAGCAGGAAAAGTGAAGCTTGGTTTCCCAGTCACTGTAGGGTACCTCCAGCTATCTTTGCTGCCTGAGGAAAGAGAGAATAAGCAACCCCAGCCTAGTAGCTGCAGGAGACCTGTCTTTCAGTGCAGAGCACCAGGAAGTGAGAAATGCATCAGTCTACAGGATATATAAAAAACTACTGATTATTGGCATTTGACATGGCTATGATCAAGTGTGATTTTATTTACTTTGCCTAGGAGCACTGTATGATGAAGTGGAAAGCATAAATACTGAAACTAAATGGGTGTATAATCTTAGGATATCCTCTTCCTAGAGCTGGTCCTGTCATGCATAGTCCCCCTCACAATCAGGCAGTGGAGCAAGTGGGGAAACAAACAGCCTCTCTCCCCTACTATCAAGAAGATCTGCTGCCATTGCCTTGCTGGGTGGAGCAGCACCCCAGCGGATGCTCTGGAGAACCTCACTGACCACATTCTACCCCTGCAGCATATACTCCAAAGCAGCCCTCCTCTGCCTGTATACACCCTGAGAGGGGGGGGGGAATAATAGAGAGAGCAGGCAGCAACAATTGAACAGTGGGATGATATAGCATCTGGGGATGAGAGTGCGGCCACCTCACTCCCTTGGAGCATGGTGGGGTCTCCTTCCTTGGAGGTCTTTAAACAGAGGCTGGATTGCCATCTGTCGGGGATGCTTTGATCGTGATTTCCTGCATGGCAGGGGGTTGGACTGGATGGCCCTCGTGGTCTCTTCCAACTCTACAATTCTATGTTTCTATGATTCTCCAGGCTTAGGTGGTGGGAGAGCTTGCTTTGGCCTGCCTTTCTTCCCGTTCTTGTTGTTGTTATATTCCTTCCCATGAACTTTGACTTACAGCAACCCTTTTTACAGGGAGGATTTCTTCAATTTGCTTGCCACTGCCTTCATCTTAGTCTGAGAGAGTATGACTTGCCCACAGTCACTCAGTGGGTTTCCATGGCTGAGTAGGGATTTGAACCCCGGTCTTCTGCAGTCCTATTAAATATTCTGATCTACTACACCACACTGGCTCTCTTCCACATTTGCAGGGTCATTAATCACTTGTAAGAATATGGGGGAATTTCACTGACTTTGCAATTGGCAAGTATCAAAGAATTTCAGGTGTGATGATGAGGTTCCTGCAAAGATAAGGTGGCTGTTGGTTTCTGCTTTTTAAAAGGAGTTTTAATAGGATTGGAGGCATAACGCTGTCCTCTCCTGCTATAGTTCTGAGGCAAATCCCTCTTCTGAAATTGAGATTTCCCAATGAGGCGTTCCCCATTAGCTTCAGGATTTTCTTTAGGACCACATCAGAGGAAGAATGTCTGCTTTGATCCCTTTAAATGCAATTTCCCTTTTAAAAATGACTGCAGGCTATATGCATATGGCATTTTACCCCAAAGTAACTGATGGCCTTTTAAAAAGTTTCATGTAGATATTGAATAGCATGGGGGCAGTATGGCACATATTGGACCTCACAGTATTAATGAGCTAGAGTTAAGCAGTAATGCCCCTGCACCAGCTTTTAGAACTGGCTGTCAAGATAGGAGTGGAACTACCATAGCCATTTTCTTCTCTTTCCTGCCTTACTGTAAGTTGGACATGCCTACATCTATTCTGTCTTTGGGTTCAGGAGCAAAATAAATAAATAAATAAATAAATAAATTGCATCCAAATCATTCTCATAAGATTTTTTTCAGTAAAGAAGATCATCTCTTTCCTATATGTCTTTCCTCATTTATTTTACCTTGAACAATCAGCTGTGACAGTCTGTATTTTTGTTTCTTATTATTTGTCTAAAATATTCTAACTTTATGTGTTTTACCATTTTATTCATTATCCTTAATAATCTCTTCATTGGTCACCCTCTTGGTGAAAGAAATCCTTAACATCCTATGATAAGTCCACATTTCAAATGCTTCTATCCTCAATTATAATAGACTTAGATAAAGTCCATGATTGCATGCCACACAGTAGAACTGGGAGTACATATCACTGTACAGTGTGCAATCTCAGAGCCAAATTATAAGTTTTTATTGGACATTATGTTGTTCATCTTAAAAGAAGATACTATATCTCTGTTCTACCTTTTATTACATGGCTGCTTTCCCACTCCTTATTTAAACAAATTCCAAAGTACTAGCTGTACCTGGCGTAACATACGCCACTAAAAAAAACACAACTCCCTCCAAAATGCCTGGTAGACCTCATGACAACCCTGTAAAGTAGGCTGGTAGATTTTTAAATTCCTCCCCCCCCCCGCTCTTCTCAGCGTTTCACACTTTTCCCAGAATTGCTGAGGGTGACTCATTCTGTTGCCCTGCCACTGCTGCCAGTTGACTGCCTGGGTTTTGTCATAGCGGCAGCAGCGGCATCCCACCGCACCACCAGTTGACTATCTGGGTCCCGCCACAGGCAGCCCATTGCTGCCACCACTGCCAGTTGACTGCCTGGGCCCCAATCTGGGCCACAGATTGAGTGGCAGGAGTGGATTGTGAGGTGGAGAGGGAATTTGCACATGGGTGGTGATTGGTTGGGTGTGTTTAGAATCATAGAATCATAGAATTGTAGAGTTGGAAGAGACCACAAGGGCCATCCAGTCCAACCCCCTGCCACGCAGGAAATCACAATCAAAGCATCCCTGACAGATGGCAATCCAGCCTCTGTTTAAAGACCTCCAAGGAAGGAGACCCCACCACGCTCCGAGGGAGTGTGTTCCACTGCCGAACAGCTCTTACGGTCAGAAAGTTCCTCCTAATGTTGAGGTGGAATCTCTGTTCCTGGAGCTTGCATCCATTGCTCCGTGTTCCAGTCTCTGGAGCAGCAGAAAACAAGCCTGCTCCATCCTCAATGTGACACCCCTTCAAATACTTAAACAGGGCTATCATATCACCCCTTAACCGTCTTTTTTCCAGGCTAAACATACCCAGCTCCCTAAGTCTTTCCTCATAAGGCATGGTTTCCAGACCTTTCACCATTTTAATCGCCCTTCTCTGGACACACTCCAATTTGTCAATATCCTTTTTGAATTGTGGTGCCCAGAACTGGACACAGTATTCTAGGTGAGGTCTGACCAAGGCAGAATAGAGCGGCACTATTACTTCCCTTGATCTAGACACTATACTTCTATTGATGCAACTCAAAATTGCATTGGTCTTTTTAGCTGCTGCATCACACTGTTAACTCATGTTCAACTTGTGGTCTACTAGGACTCCTAGATCCCTTTA
This sequence comes from Gambelia wislizenii, assembly GCA_030847615.1. Taxonomy (NCBI): domain Eukaryota; kingdom Metazoa; phylum Chordata; class Lepidosauria; order Squamata; family Crotaphytidae; genus Gambelia; species Gambelia wislizenii. The sequence goes on from JAUMIR010000012.1 coordinate 7,972,501, forward strand.
GCACGTAGTCTTGTTCAGCCAGGTCTCCCCCATCCTATATCTATGCATTTCATAGATATAGGCAGTCTTTCTTATTCATAGCTGGAGGGGAATTGGAGACTGGACAGAATGAGGAGGAAACAGAATAAGAATTGCCAGATGGGGTCAAAAGAGCAGGAGGGCAGCCTAGAGTCCAGCAGGGATCCAGGTACCAGAAGTGCAGGGAATGTAAAGTGAGCAAAAAGCTTCCTTTTCTCAATCTATCTATGAAGGAGAGGAGAGCAGATAGGATCACAAATCTGTCTGAGCCACCTTAGCTGAAGATCAGAATTGAACAAAGCACATTTTGACCACCAGTCTATTTTACACACTTTTATTACCCACCAGGGAATGCTCTTCTAAAAACTATTCAGCTGAAGCTGTTTCTACAAAAGTTTTATTCAGTTGCATGCATTTGCTGAAAGTAGTTACCATGCCACTGGCATTCTGAAAGAGCTTTTGGGGAATGGATTTTCCCAAGGACTGGGTGGATATTGCTTACCTCCATGTGCTCCCTGGCTAAATTGCCAAACCTGTCCAAAAATGTATGTGATACTGGCATTGCATATATCCAGCCTGGTTGTTCAGCATCTGCAAAAGACAGGAGGGAATAAACTACAGGCTCAGAGCAATATTAGAGGCATTTGCTTTTGGGGGTTCAGTCCGACTGCCTATTCTAGTTACATTACACTTAGAGGAAAGACAGCAACCCTCCCCCCCAAAAAGTGTTAATAAAGTCTGCAATCCTATAGACATTTACCTGGAATTAAATTCCATTGAACTCAGTGGGATTTATTTCTGATGAGTGGACATCTATTGGATTGCAGCAATTCTGTGAACAGCTGAGAAGAAGATGGGGTAGAAATAATTCCTACGGATGATAGCTAGAATGGCCTTTAATGTCTTGATCGGTCTTGCAGAACTCTCTGCTAGCCCTGGCTGGATGTTTTATTTCTTCAGTCCAAACAATGCCAACCTGAATCTTATCCAAAGTAAATGGAGCCTCTCCTGTTAACAGATTTCCCTTTCTGATTGCCAGAGCCAGGAGCTGTGGGACATCTGAGTTTCACGGAGATTCTGGACACATCGCTCAAGGTCAGCTGGCAAGAACCTGTAGAGAAAAATGGCATCATTACAGGCAAGTATCAGCAAGTAGCCATTATAAAACTTGTTACGAAAAATCAAGAGCGGGATCTGGGAACAGGAAAGGTTGAGGTGGAGGAGACACATCACATTGCAGTGATCAATAGGGCCAGCTTTTATTAAGAGCCTCTGACTAAGAATTCAAGCTTGCTGCTACTACTTTTGTGAACCTGAAAAGTTAACAAAGGTATGTTAGAGGAGTTACGGGGCCAATCACCACTGGTACAAAATCTTGACCCCTAGAAGAGCTGTCTGTGAAAGAAATCAACTCCCCACTAGCTGTTTGAGCTTGTTAAATCCCATGTTACTGCTCTCCCCTCGCCCAACACACCTCTTTCTTTTTTCTTTCTACCCCACTAAAACTGGATGGCTACTTTTCCCAAGTATGCAGACAAACTGGTGCTAAATTTACAGAGGGAAACCATGATTTGCTAAAATTCACATCTTAATCTTAGTCTCAATCCAAATAATCCAAACTGGGGGAAAATGTCACAATTTTAGTTTCCAGTTAACCAAACATTCTAGTTACATCTTTGACATCTCTTTCTCTCTCTCTCTGGCTTTTCTTTGCAAACGAAGATTCAGGAAGGACTCATCCCGCGCTTTCTGCAAGTGCGCTGATGACTAAAAAAGCCAATCTGAGATAAACAAGTCCGGTTGCAGAATGCACAGCAGAAGGTCTCCTTGGGTGATGTTTCTGGATTGTGATGCTTTCTGCATTGTTGTTGCTCTTCAAGACTTGTTTGGCGTGAGTTCTCAAATAAGGCTGCAGCATTGTGGATAGTGCATCTCCATGCCTCCCAATGTGAGGCCAGGGCAGACCATTGTTGGTGATCCATTTGGCCGAGCCCGAGATGTTGTTTCAGGGAGTCCTTGTATCGCTTTTTTGGAGCACCCCTCTTACGCTGACCCGTGGCGAGTTCATCGTAGAGTACTGTTTTTGGGAGGCGATGGTTCTCCATCCTAGAAATGTGCCCTGCCCAGCGCAGCTGTGTTCTCAATATCATGGCCTCAATGCTGGTGATCCCTGCTTGCTCAAGGACAGCAACATTCATCACATAGTCAGTCCAGTGTATATTTAGGATTGTGTGTATACAGCACTGATGACAGTGTTCGAGGAGTCGTAGGTGGTGGTGATAGGTGACCCATGTTTACTGTGTTAGAAAAGAATCTGTGTTCATTTGTTGTCAGTGGCTAAGATTCTGCTGAATGATTCTTCCCTGCTATTTGTCTATGTAACATGTGTAAAGCCACTAATTGTCATTAGCATGGTAGTGGATAGATGGCCCATTTTTTATAAGATGAAGTCGGTTAAGGTATTGGGCTGAGACTTTCATAGGGTTTCATACATCTTTTATGCTGCATATATTTCTCTTTTGTACATCACATGACTAGATGTCTGCATAGAAGGAGAAAAAGAACAGATCTGACTATTATAGAGAATGGAATTTTCTCACTTTATTTATGTCAGATTGGCATATAATCTAAGAAAAAGAAGAGACTGGAAGATCATTCTTGGAGGAACACCAGTTCTGTGGTGAAGCACATGTACAGCATGCAAAAAGTCCCGTGTTCAGTCCTTAGTGCATCCAGTTAAAAAGGAACAAGCAGAAAATGACAGGAAATATTTTTTCCTGGCATTAAACGTTGGAGAGCCACTGACAATCAGAAGAGATAATACTAGGCTCCATGGAGCAATGGTCTTGCCTGGTATAACATAGCTTCCTATATCTTGTGAGTTCTAGGTGGGAACTCTTGGTGGGAACCCTTAGTTCTCGAGGTTCTCATTCACAGAGCAACAGGCCATACTGCTCACCAGAGTGTGTCACAAAGACAACAAGAATTTAAATGATGCAACACAGATATCTTGTGATGGCTTGGATGTTGGCTGGGTGAAGTGATAGTTTGTTCCATAACTATGTCAAACAATTTAAGAACTGGAGAGGGAAAGAAAAGATTCCTATTATTTATGAGGAAATGCAAATGTAAAGACATGTCAGGCAAACTTTATAAGGGAGAAAAAGTCCCCCTGTTATAGTGAACATTGCATTTAAGGTTGTGAGATGGGAGGTGACAAAACCATTCATTTCCCTTGAACGGTTTGGTGGTTTATACAATGCTGCTTAGAAATCTACAAGTGGTTAGGAGGCTTGTACTTCATCACTTCTGTTCATGGATGTCATTTACTGTGACTTGGTTTTTAATTCTAGTGCACAGAATGAGAGGAAAGCACAAAGGGCATTAGGAGAGAACAAGCCAGCTTTGGTAAATTGCCCATTGCTCTCATTGTAAATTTCAGTATCTTCCTTTCTCCCTCCGTAAACTCTGATTTATGAGGGCCTGGATGCAGACGGACAGTTTGTGATTGGATGTACTGCTCTCTCATACAGAATTTACTCCAGATCAACAGAAAATTATTTCTGAAACTCTTCTGGTCATTAGTTTCAGTTAGACTGCAGCTTGCTAATGCCAGAGTTTGAGAGACACTTCTCCTGACTTAAACTTGAGTCAGATAAAACCAACTTTTCTCAGCTGTTTTGATTCTTTTGGGTACTCATGTGGCACAGTCTGCGTCTTTTAAAGTTAGAAGCCATTTTTTAACCTGACATCTGTCTCAAAGTTCTTCCCTCTTTACTTTGCACTTCAGACTTCTTTTGCAGGCTCAGTTTCTTTCTAGAAACATTGGGTCAACAAAGTCAGACAGTGAAGCTTTTGTATTATAAAAGTGCACCTTGAGACTGGATCCAGTTTCATCAACTCACAAGGGAGCTTTAAAGTGTATGTTAAGTGTTTTCACCAGCAAATTCACATCATCTAATGCCATAAGCACCATGAAAAGTTTATGGGAATCTCCACCAATTTTATGTTTTCGTGGTTCATCTGAGAACTTCACTTGGACAAGCAAACCCTTTCTTTAAACTCTTCGATGCGCAAGAAGAATTGCTACAAGGACTGTTGAAATGCATTTGAAGATGTGTTTATCATCTTTTCTACATGGTATTTAAAGCCATGACATGGTCACCAGGTTAGTCCCATGTTGGTTTTCTGTGTGCATCAGTGGGAAGCAACTTCTTCGAAGGTTGCGGGCTCTTCAAGAATTTTGTAGACAAGAACACCAAATCCCCAACAGCATATCAGGGGGTAGGGTCTCGCCTTTTATCAGCATAGTCCTTGTAACGGGCCTTCGTAAAGTCCAGAGCAGCAACTACTTGAGGCCATGCCTCCTTAATTCGAGCACTCCGTTGGGTCACTGGGATTGGGTCCTTGGGGGTACCCTCTCCCATTGGCATTGGATCAAAGTCTTGTCCTGGAACTGTTTTAAAAGGAGACAAGCCTGTGCTTTGGTGAACGGCATTGTTATACGCTACTTCAGCAAAGGGTAAAAGGTCAACCCAATCGATTTGTTGGCAGTTGACATAGCACTTTAAATACTGTTCCAAACATTGGTTCAAATGTTCACTCTGTCCATCAGTCTCAGGATGATGGGAACTGCTCAAACCCAACTCCACCCCCAACAATTTTGTAAACGCTTTCCAAAACTGCGAGGTGAACTGAGCCCCCCTATCCGAAATGATCTTCGCAGGCACCCTATGCAGCGTATAAATGTGTTGCACAAACAAGCTGGTGAGCTGGGCAGCCGTGGGTAGTTTCCTGCAAGCCACAAAATGTGTTTGTTTGGAAAACAAATCAGTCACAACCCAAATAACAGTTTTTTTTCTTACTTTCCGGTAACTTGAAAATGAAATCCATGCTAATGACTTCCCATGGTTTGGTGGGAATAGGCAAAGGGAGAAGCAAGCCCTTTGGCTTCCCCCCAGACCGTTTTGACATGGCATATATATGACACCCCTTCACATACTCCTCCACCTCCCGCCTCATTTTGGGCCACCAAAATTGCTGCCGAGTTAAATGCAATGTTTTCACATACCCGAAATGACCAGCACTCTTAACATCACGGCACTGTTTGAGGATGACAGTCCTCATAGCTTCCGGAACATATAGGCATTCCCCTTTCCAGGCCAAACCTTCCATTAGAACCACCGCCTCTCAGTGAGCCAGAAACCAAGGATCATCCGAGAGGGCCGCTGCTAACTGAGTCTGCCACCCACTCTCCCCCCCTCCCCAGCTGGAGGGGACAGGTCTGTGGAGGTGGCACCTGGTTGGGACAGAGGGGGTTTGGGCCTTGGAGGGCGAGCCATCAGACTTCTCCCCACAGTGTTTGGCCGGGGCTATCATGTTGGGGAAGCCTGGACAAAGCATCAGCTAGAAAATTCCTTTTTCCCGGGAGGAACTTCAGGGTGAAGTTGAACCGGTAAAAGAAACTGGCCCATCGAATTTGCTTAGGGTTCAAATGCCGTGGAGTTTTCAAAGCCTCCAGGTTCTTGTTATCAGTCCAGACCTCAAAAGGCTTGGAAGATCCTTCCAGCAGAGCTCTAAAGCTAATTTGATCGCCCCCGCCTCCTTATCCCAAACTGGCCAATTCCGCTCAGTCTCATTGAATTTCTTGGACAAATATGCACATGGCCTGAGCTCTCCCTCTTCATCCCTCTGCAACAACCACCCCATCGCCACATCTGAGGCATCAACCTGAACTACAAGGGCCGTGAGGGGTCTGGGTGTCAATTTGTCAAATGCTCTCTGGCACTGGTCGGTCCAAACAATCTTTTGGGGAGCCTTTTCAGCCTTCCCCTTCCCAGCCCGCTTCCTCTCCCCCACCCCTTTCATTTTCAGCAGGTCAGTCAAAGGCAAAGCTACCTCAGCAAAGTCAGGGATGAAAGACCGGTAAAAATTAGCAAACCCTAGGAAGCTTTGAAGCTGCTTCCTGGTTCTGGGGGCCTCCCATGAAAAGACCCCTTGTACCTTCGCAGGATCCATTTCAACCCCCTTGCTAGAGGTGCGGTACCCCAAGTAATCTAGGTGGCTCTGATGGAACTCATGTTTCGACATCTTAGCATACAAATGGTTTTCCCCCAGTACTGAGGTGTTGAGCACCTTTTTCACCAGTTCTACATGGGACGTATAGTTCTCGGAATAGATTAGCACATCATCCAAGTAAACCAGTACACCCTTTTACAAGAAATCCCTCAGTACATCATTAAGTTCTGAAAAATCCCTGGAGCTCCACTCAGTCTGAAAGGCATTACATGGAATTTGAAAGCCCCCACTTGACAATTAAAAGCAGTCTTCCATTCATCCCCTTTTTTAATCCGCACTCTGTAATATGCCTCCCGCAAATCCAGTTTGGTGAAGATCTTTCCTTTGGCTAGATGAGCCAGTATGTCTTTCATTAAAGGGAGAGGGTACTGATTTGTCATGCTGATAGCATTCAGGGATCTGTAGTCTATGCATAAATGAAGAGCCCCATAGGCCTTATGCGTGAACAACACTGGGGCCTCCAGGGGGGAGGTCGTGGGTCTGATGAACCCCCCCTGACCAAATTTTTGTCTATGAACTCCCAGAGAGCGTTCATCTCTGAGGTTGTCATGGAATAAATCTTGAGTTTAGGCAGCTTAGACTCAGAAACTATCTCAATAGCACAGTCAAATGGTCTGTTGGGGGGGAGGATATCACATTCCTTCTCCTCAAATACATACTGCCACTGTTTATATTCCACCGGTAATCCCTTCATTTCCCCTTGCACCAAAGCAATTTCACAGTTCCGAGGTTTGGCCACTAGAGGGCTCCCCCTCCCCAGTGAACTTTTGCTCACCCCGTGTTCTCTCTCACACTTGGGGTCTGTAAAAGTCACCATTTCCTTCACCCAGTCTATGGAGGGATTGTGGAACTTTAGCCAATTTAAACCCACTACTGCCGCTGGAACCAACTCTGGGGCTACTACAGATTGGAGCTCCTCCTGATGGTTCCCAATCTTCATCTGCACTGGGCCAGTCATTCACCTTGCGGGGGGCCCCTTCATCATCCCTCCGTCCATCTGTGACAGCCACACCGGCTTGTCTAGCCTGATGGTGTTAACTGCCAGTTCACTGACTAATGAGGGGTGAATTAGTACTTGAGTGCTCCCAGAGTCTACCATTCGCATTACTTTCCAGGGGACCCCATTGTCTGCCACCTTATCCTGGCTTTTATGAAAAAAGGGCCCTTTACCCCACTTACCACAGCACTTCTGCGGCCTTCAGTGTTAGACCACCCTTGGGCGCTTTATAGAGTGGGCTGGAGCCGTTTCCTGCTGGCTCTGCATCGGAGGAGGACCCACTGTCATCCAGTTCCTCTGAGGACTCTCCTGCCACGTGGCCTGGAATCAAAGCGCGCACTGTTGCCTTGGTTTTGGACTTGAATGGTGTCCGCGGAGCTGGTGCCTTTCCCTCTGCCGTCCTTGGTCTTCCCTCTGCCTGGGTGTCCCGCGGTTGTTTCTCCAGGCAGTCAGCTATGTGGTGTCCACTCTTCCCACAGTGAAGGCACAGACCTTTTCTCATCCTTCGTTCTCTCTCTGACTCCCTGGCTGTGCCTCCACCTGGTCAGGCCGGCTTAGCTTTCTTCCCGGCAGCCCCCGTGGTCTTCCCTCCAAGCCCCTGGCGTTGCCGTGCCAGCTTGATACTCTGTTTCAGGGTCTCCACTTCCCCAGCCAGCTGGACCCATCCCATAAGGGTTTGGGGGTTTCCTTGAAGCAACGACCACTCTAGGATGTCAGCATTCAAGCCATCCTGGAAATACTGCACCTTGGAAGTTTCAGTCCAATCCAGAATCTGACTGGCCGGGCGGCGGAATTTGGAAGCATATTCGGCCACAGACCTTGACCCTTGTTGTAGGTGCTGGAGCTCAGAGCGTGCCCGTCTCATCCTCAGGGGGTCTTCAAATTGAGCCTGTAAGGCCATCATGAATTCGTAAAAGCTCCCCAGCTCTGGAGCTCCCATGTCGTAGAGCCCCACCAGCCACTGTGCTGCCTCTCCCTCCAGTTAGTTTGACACATACTGCACCTTCTCAGCCTCGGTTTGGAACTCCTATTCCCATTGGGACATAAACCCCATAACCTGGATTAGGAAATATGGCAGCTTAGCCACATCCCCATCAAAAGTGGCTTTCAGGCCCCGTCGCTTGAGCCCCCGAGGTCTTTCCCGTGGCTAGAACAGACCAGCTTCCCCAGGGGGTGCTGGACCAGAAACCTGTGGGGGCTGGGGCTGGCAGCTTCTGGTCCTGTGGGGGCTGGCCTGCTCCTGGGGCGGGTGGTGGCTGAGGCAGTCTCTGCAGGATCATCTCCACCTGCTGCTTCAGCTGCTGTACTTCCTCCTCCAGTTCCGAGCATGGAGGCCTCACCCTGGGCTCCCCATACCCCTCGGTTAGGGGCCTGTCCCACTGTTGAGACCTGTGCTCTTCCCAGCCCCTCTCTTCTGGCCAGAGCCAACTGGCTCCCATGGCCATCCCATCTTCCCACACGGGAGTCTCGGAGAAGGGCAGGCTGGGCCTCCCCAGGGCTTGCCTGGCTCCTAGCTCCATGAGGTGGAGGGGAAGGGTGTTTCGTCCAGCCTTCCGCCTGGCCCCTCAGCTCTGATCTTCCTCCAGGCCGCCAGCCCCATCCCCCGGCAGGTCTGCTCCCTGGCCACCGCCTGCAGCCAGGTCTTTCTCCATCTGGGTTCCCGTCTCCGTGTCGTCAGCCATAACGGGTAGAAGTCCCAGATCAAAAAGGATTTGTGAGTTTCGGCTTACTGTGATGTACCAGGAACACACGCTCTCATTTACTCAATAAGCAAAGCTTTATTCAGTAAGGACACATATGTCACGAACATGGCCAAAGCCGAAACTGAGAGGCTAACACAATCCCTTCCCCAGATAAAACCCCAAAGTGTGGGAATGGCACACAGGGGGGGCTCTGGTGCCCAAACACTGCCAGGTGGTTGACCTTGAGATGCTCCAGAGAACAGCATTCCCAGGCCAAAAAGGGTGGACTGGCTCTCGCCCAGAAGCTGAGAGGCCGACACTAGGGGAACAGGCCCAAGCCTTTACCAATATCATGTCAGAGTCATCAGCCATCACGGGTAGAAATCCCAGATCAAAAAGGATTTGTGAGTTTCAGCTTACTGTGATGTACCAGGAACACACGCTCTCATTTGCTCAATAAGCAAAGCTTTATTCAGTAAGGACACGTATGTCACGAACATGGCCAAAGCCGAAACTGAGAGACTGGGACTGTAAATACTCTTGAGATACAGGGATTTCTCTTACCTCATTGGACCTCAGGTCTTTTGGCTAAATCTCCTTGAAGATGCCTTCAGGCAAAACAAATATACCAAACTAGATGTTTTGCTGTTATGTGGTTTCCTGTAGTCACATTGCAGGAGAAGACAACAGGAAAATCCAAGAAGCCTGTACAAAACTGAGTCAATTTAAGATATAAAAGGAGAAGGCATTCTTATATTCTATCAACTGTCTTAAAGGAGGATACTTCTACTATTAGAAATCACTTCAGTTATTCCATTGTTTGTTTTCTGTCTCCAATTCTTGGTACCACCAGAAAATAGCAGATTAGTAGGTGACATTGTAATATGATAGAAATCATCTTACTCAACTCTGGAAAGAGCATACACACATACCATTCAAGTTTAGCATTGACAGAGTCTGCAAACGTGCAAAGAAGATCATTCCTGTTAAGACCAGCCACAGGACAGATTGCCATTCTTTTGCTAGTCTGGAACTGCATTTCATTCATGTATAAGAACATGAAAAGAGCCCTCCTAGAACAGAAGAAAAGCCTGTCCAGCATACTGTTCCATCTGAGCAGATGCCTCTGAGAAAGAAACAAGCAAGACATGAGTGCAAACAAGACATGGCTGCTGCTTGTAGTCTTTAGCAAATGGTATTCAGAGTAGGGATGTACTTCTTCACTAATTTCATTCTTGAAGGAACCAACAAGTCTTTTTAGCCATTTTCTTCCTGCTATGAGAAAATCTTTGAAAACTGCCATTTTTGAAGAGCATTTGCAATTCAGGACTTGCTTGGCACAAAATTTGGATGTAGTATTTTTGTGCAGAAAACAGCATTTTCTGAGCAAAATATTTTCTGCACAGAAAATACTGTTTTCTATGCAAAAACAAAACAAAACAAAAAACAAAACCCACCATGTGAACTTTGTGAAGAATAACTCCTGAATTGCAAATATTGTCATCAGCCCAGGATTTCCCAAAACTTGAAAGACATTTTCGACCATTTTTCAACATCTTGTGAGAGTAAATTCCATCCTTCAGCTATACAGTGTGTCTCCACTCTTTGGCTCCTTTGGATGATCCCAAGTTCTAGTATTACCATTGAAGGAGAATCTATCCACCTTCCCCACACTATGGAAATTTTTTATAGATATTGCCTCCCATCCTTACTTGCTTTTTTCTAAGCCACCTCCGCCCCACCATTGTAACCTTTCCCCAAAGCAATGTTGCTCCAGCCTCCTGAACACTTGGATTGCCCTTTTCTGCACCTCACTTCAAGAGGGCTTGTCCTTTCTTGCCGTGATCCTAATCACCAGGGACGTTGCAATCAAGCAGACCTTTCCAACCAGCTTTCTCAAGAGTGTCACAAGAAAGGTTCACAAATGTGCTCCTGGGTGTATAAAGTTGTCACCGCAGGTTCAGAGGAGAGAGAGAAAGAAGAACAAGTAAAATCAGAGGCCAAATTGAGAAAATCAGGTTATAGAAACTCAGGGGAAGTTCATGGAAGGCAGATAGGAATAAAAAGCGCAAAGACATGAAGGGCTTAACAGGCAGTCAGAGAGAGAAAAGTGAGGTGGAGGGTCAGCTGTTGTACTGATCAGGACAATGGATTTGCTGTACATGGTTTGAAAAGCAAGATAAAGTGATTCACCTTGCTTAAAAAATCTATGCACAGGTGGCTGTACAGAATGGAAATCCTTCCCCACAATTATTTTAAAATTCTCAGCATGTTCCTTTGAGTTGATCACCATCTCATTTGCAAGTTTTTCCCTCAGTGCCTGTTGGTGACAATGGCTTTTGTCCACTATAGAGGCATCTCTGGTATAAGCACACAGAGATCCCGCCCCCTCCAGCTTGTTAAACTATTTTCCAACAAAAGTACTTTGCATCTTTTTTTTTATTCCCCGTTTTTGCTTTATTATATTTTTAACCTTTATGCTTTGAAGTCGTACCCACCAATTGCAAGTGGATTTATTGTCTGCTCTGTTGGACAATAGACAATTTTCACTGATAAACTAGAGGAAATGATAGTGATCCCCTCATCATCCCCCCCCCACCAAACATACATTTATTTCTTTATTTGAACCCGTGGTCATAGACATGCTTAAGAAATTAATTCATTCCAGTAGATGAGATAGGCATTTGTCCATGGTGCCATTTGTTCAGGTAGTGAGTAGTGGGGAAGGGATGTAAATACTGTAGTCACTGATTTCATTTTCACATTTGAGAATGAAAAATTTCATAAAATGTCTCCATCCACTGAGTGAGGTTATATGCCTCTTTGTACATTTTAAAAATGATTTCCCACTCAAATTTCACAAAGATTTTGTAGGAGAAGGATTTGCAGAGGGCCAAGAGGTGGTGTAAGATATGAAGATCTGATAAAATGAAATATTACAGGGCACACTTGAAGAAACTGGAGTCTTAATTCATGATATCATAGTTGAAGGAAAATGGGAGGGAACTTATTTAATGAAGACAAATAAGTAATGAAGAAAAGGAAATGAGAGAGGTGTATGGGGAGAGAAGAGGGAGGGAGATGTTTGATGGGTTAGATGCAAAGAGATTCTTATTGGAAAGAAAGGCGTGTTATAGCCTTTTCTCCAGCAACAGCTGAAGTGCCTGCCTTAGAAGGATGAGTTTGCAAGAACCAAGTGGAGGCAGAAAACAGGATTTAGGAACCTCAAAAGGAGGAATATTTGTTAGGGAAATCCATTATTTGGATAGAACCCCTGATCCTTGCTGAACTCATCTAGATGAATCTAGAAGAGTAGAGATACTAGGCAGACATGCTCCAATACATCCACCTCCATGAAGAGAGAGAGAGCGCACACACATGGCAGAGGCCACAAAAGGTGGGCTGATCAGCCTTGGGTTAAGTCCGTTTTGGTACAACAAAGGGCAGAGATGGGAGTAACCATTGCTGAACCCAGTGATGTAATTTGCCCATAATCCTTTGGGATGGTGGCAGACAGAGGAAGCAGGCAGGCAAGAAAAGAAAGGTCAAGTTCTTAATCTTTCTCTGTCTAAATCATCTTATCCTTAGTGGACAAGAGAGTAGTGAGAACAAGTGCAGAAGCTGCTGCATCTTCCAAAGGGAGGAAAGGAGGGAGTTTGTTTAATTATGTTGTTCTCACTCTTCAGTACAGTTTCAGACAGGCTTTAATGCAATAAATAAGCCAACAACAAGGTAAAATCAATAACAGTATTAAAAAAACAAAACTGCAGCCTGTGCAGATGAAAACAAAAATCTAAAGGCCTGGAGCAATTAAAGTGGGTTTCACCTAATATGAAAAAGACAGCATAGTGGGTGTCATGCGATCTTCTCTTGGAAATGTATTCTATGATGCCATTAACAATGAAAAGCCTTTCTCCAGTCCTTCTCTGCCCCACCTCTGAAGATGGTTCAGTCTGGAGAATGGCCTCAAAGGTAGGCCTTAATGTCTCAGCAGGTTCCGAAGGATGTCTTTATGAAATTGCTTGCTCCCTCAACACAGAAAAAAATGAGATCTGTTGAAACAAATTTCATACCCTCCTTCTAGAGAGGATGACCAGGTTAGATAGAGACACTGAACAACCATGTAGCAGATGATAAAAGAGAGAAATAAGTTTGTGCCTGACCTTCATGTGTGTTCATATTTTATTTACAGCAATGTTTTATTCAAGTTATGACTTGGAAAACATGATACTTTGGCCTGGAAACAAGTTGGAGACAACGGCATAGGAGCTGAATTGGGTATACAAGACTACAGTGAGGGCAACAGAAAGTGGCATTTTTTCTTTTCTCCTGAGGTTACTCTTGAAGAGAGCACTATGATATGGCTCAGCAACACAGAGTTGCAAATACAGTTGAGGGCTTTATGGGCTGGCTCCTGTCTGAAGCCCTGTAGAGGTAGTAGAGGTGAGGTCTTCTTTTCACTTTAAGGAAAAACATAAATATACAGGGGCCTCTAGATCAAAGCCAGTAAATCATATTTAGAATTTTGAGCCTGAACAAAAATCCTCTGATTCTTGTACACCTTTGATAATATCATTTTGAATGGTTTGTCCTTTTTTTTTTTCTTTTAATCCTTCCAGGCTACCAAATCTCCTGGGAGGTATATAGCAGGAATGAATCCCGTCTTGCTCACACTCTTGCAAACACAACCCTTGAGTACAAAATTACAGGCTTGTCATCTCTTACCACCTACACGATAGAGGTAGCAGCAATGACGGCAAAGGGTTTAGGTTCAGTCACATCATCGACTATTTCATCAGGAGTTCCCCCAGGTGAGTAGAACAGAGTTTGGAATATTGGCACAATATTTCTAATTAGCTCTTTCTTTGTTAAGACCAAGGAATGGTTCAGGATCACAAGAGCGGCTAAAAGTGGAAAGCAGAAATAAAGGGATTGTATTTTTGTGCTGCACCAATGCAAGGAAGATTTGGTTGGAATGCTATCCCAGCATCAGACAGTGGGGTCCCTTTGAGGTTAATGTTAAAATGAGAAGAGGTTCCCATTCAATTACAGCAATCCAGTTAGATTAATGCCACATGGTTAACTACCATCTGTGCCCGTGTCTACTTCTGCATGAATGTCTCAAGAGGAGGAAGAGAGGCTAGGAATTTGGACTCCAGCAAACTGGATGGAGACAAAGAGTGGGGAGTGGGTTGGTTGGCATAGTTCTTGCACTTTGTTTCCTATTTCTACTGCTGTCACTCAGAGCTGATAAGTTGTGGCAGGCGGAGGGGGCTGTATAGCAGGCAAGGTAGTGGGATAGGTAGAAGAAAGGAGCTCTCCACTTAACCTACTCCCTCTGGGTCCTCCTCTTGCTCACCCATGTGGATCATTTCTGCCTTGCTTATCACATACAAAGAGCAGGGTTGCACCATTATTAATTCATGATTGGATTTTAGCAGTATTTGTTTTTGTCTCTCTGCCCTCCCCCCTTTTTAAAGTTTCATTGACAATCAAAGGCTTACCAATTTTGAGGCATTAGCCAGTGTTGAAATGGATGTAGATCCTACTAAACAGTTAGATCTCTTTCAGTCCCCATAAAAAGGCATGTTTTCTGCTAAGGATGTCTGGGCTGTCTCCAGCTTTGATATACAACCTCCTGGTTTGGAGGCAGGGTGCTTTTGAGGACCAGCTGATAGGGAGCAACAGTGAGAGAAAGCTTTTGACTTCAAGCGCAGATTGTGAGCTTGCTGGAAGCAGCTGATCGGCCACCTTAGGAAGAAGGATGCTGGGCTCCAGATAAATCTCTGGTACAATGTTTATTTACCGTCTGTCACTCATTAAAAAAAAAATACAAGTCAATAGCTGTTGAAATGTTGAGCTGTGTATTAACACCCTGACTCTGTCTCCTTCTCTCTTTTTTGTTTGCTGTGTTTGGCTTATATAGAGCTTCCTGGTGCACCATCCAATTTAGTGATTTCAAACATCAGCCCTCGCTCCGCCACACTTCAGTTCCGGCCTGGATATGATGGGAAAACATCCATCTCTAAATGGATAGTAGAGGGTCAGGTATGCAAAATGTTTTTTGGTGAGTTTATAATCACCACATTGATCCAGAATGATTTATTCTTTTTTAAATATAATTTTATTAATTTTATAATCATACATTATAATATCCAATCAATACTTGTTTAGTGAAACATATAAATATTACCTTAAACATCACAATTTTTCTATTAACTAATTTCAAAAGTTAACATAAATTCTTTACTATGATTCTTTTCAAGCATATTAATTCCCCATACCCCCCTCCCACCTCAGTGCTCCCCTTCACCGGAGCCATTATCCCTTACCTAATCTTTCCAGAATCTCATTTCTCCTCGTGGAGGTAACCTCCCATCTTTCGTCTGTAATACTTTTTTAACAAATACTTTCCAGATTTTATCAAAATCACTTTCTTTCCAACTTCCTCTTCTTACTTTAATTCTACATGTTAACTTATCATTTATTGCCATCATTTATCTGTATTGACATATTTTTAGTTGTCTTTGTTTCCAAATCTTATCCCATTCATGATCTCCAATTTTTTGTTTCAAATCTTCCTCCCATATTCTCCTTAAATATTCTCCTTTGTCTTTTTTATCCTTATTTTTTATCAGTATTTTATATAATTTACTTGTAATATCTTTCAAACTTTCATTATTATCCATCTTTTCACCTTTTTTCACCAAATTGATTCTAAGATAGTGCAGCGTGTCTGTTAGGTTGTTCTGAAGCAGTGGTCAGAAATCTAACCCTCTAGATGTCCGATGTGGTGTCATCCTTTTCCCAGATAGCAGTGGCCTCTCTTCCACGAGACCATTATTTCATCATTTCCCAGCCCTGGTACAGCTTTTTCCTCATTCTGAAAGGGTCTCCAGAGGTTTAACTACTGATAGTAAGAACGTTAAGCTAAAATACATTGGTATATTTGATTCTACCTATTTTGCTTGTAGTCCTGCCCACCAATGGGACTTGGTCCCTGGTAACTTACCTGAAACAGAATTCAGCCCTCAGGCTGATACAGCTTTCATACCCTTGTTCTAAAGATAATATAGAGATTTGGTGATCAGTTTCTAAAAGTGGGAGGGGGGAATAATCTTTTCTAAGCATCTGCTTCTTAATCTAAGATTGGTGGATGCTGCCTTTGTGTATGATAAAAGCAATTGATGTACGATCAGTGTTTGTATACAATTATAAATTCATCACAAGTATTTCCATATGTTTCCCATAGAATACTACTTTTGTATAAGAAGCATCATGGCCTATCTGTTTACTTCTGGGATTAAATTCAAGGTGCTAATTTAATTTAAATTGCTCTACAGTCTGGGTCCAGAATACTTGAAGAAATGTCTTCTCTCTATTTTCTCCCCTTTGTTCTTTGAAATGGTGCAAAAAATGTCACTAAATAATTCCATCCAATTGGTGATCACCACAGAGTGGCTATTCTCTGTTGGGGTCTCCACTCCAAGAGTAATACAAATGTGGTCCTTTCATAAACGTGTCTTTGATTTTCTAGAGCTTTCACAGCTGACGTATAGCTCTCTGTTTATTCTTTGTTAGTTTTACCAGTGTTGTGGAGTTGTATTTGGACATCTATTCCAAAGCTTGTGCAATAAATACACAAGCATATTTGTTTGCCTTGGGACAGATTAAGACTGATATCCCCGTCTACTTTGTAAACCTTAGAGGTGTCTCCCTGAGAGATACAAGTAAATGTTCCAAATGAGAAAAGAAAGCAAATGGACAACTTGATTTGTATCATTTGCTGGAGAAGCAAAGGGTGGCTGTTCTGCTACAGGAAGATGGTAACACACCACCTGTTTAAAGACAGGGTAGGAGTTTCTTTATTAATAATAAATAAAGAATAGGAATTGCACAGAAACAGTGAGGAAGGCCAGCCTTCAGTTCCATTTAGAGAACAGGGGCAAAGGTAACATTTACCAATACCTTCAAATCTACCATGCTGATAATTAGAGCACATCATAAAGGATTAGGTTGCTAAGTGTTAAAGAAACAGTGATGCTAAGAGATGCTCTTGGGTGGAAGCCATTTTCAATAGCAGTTGTAAGGAAGGAGGATATCTGGGCATTAATTAGATCCTTCCTGTTTGGCTGTATCAAAATATTTGCTGCTTGAGCAGCAGCTTCAGTTTTGATCATGGTGTCCTTGGCTGCTGCCACACTGCAGAAATAATGTAGTTTAATACCACTTTAACTGCCATGGCACAATGCTATGCAATTCTGGGATTTGTAGTTTTGTGAGATGTTTATTCTTTGTGTCAGAGAGCTCTGGTGCCACAACAAGGTACAAATCCCAGGATTCTATAGGATGGAGCCATGGTAATTAAAGTGGTGTCAGACTACTTTATTTCTGCAGTGTGGCGGCAGCCATTGTCTGTAACTGTCAAATCCTTAGATGGCTTATGCATTTAAAGATGTTGTAGAAGGAGGTATTCAGTATCCCCACATGCAGCTCCTTTGCACTGGGTGCAGAAAGTTATTTATTTTTATTTATTTATTTAATAAAAATAAATAAACAGCTAGGGGGCTCCCAGGTCCAGCACCTTCTCTCTGCTACTGATTCAGTGGGAGAGTGTTCCTATGTGCCATCTGGCTGGTTTCTGCACCCAAGGGAAAAAAAACACCAGCTTCTGTTCTTGTCTCAGGGTGATGGCTCCATTTCTTTCCTGGTGGGCAAGGACAGCCAGATGGTGCCTGGGTGCATCCCTGTGGCCAATTAGTGGCAGGGGCAGATCTGGCCCAGGAAAGTAGAAGGAGCTCTTGAAGTAGAAGGGGTGTCATGTTGAGGATGGAGCAGGCTTGTTTTCTGCTTGGAGCATGGTGGGGTCTCCTTCCTTGGAGGTCTTTAAACAGAGGCTGGATGGCCATCTGTCAGGGATGCTTTGATCATGACTTCCTACGTGGCAGGGGGGTTGGACTGGATGGCCCTCGTGGTCTCTTCCAACTCTACAATTCTATGATTCTATGATTCTATGATCCCCTGAGTGTCACCATTAGTACACTGGCAGAGATTTCTGCTCCACTGGCAGTACTATTGGACCTTGGCTACAATGCCCTTTAACTGTACCTATCATTGGGAGTACTTGGCAGCTTCATTGAATTTTGTCTTTCAGTGTTAGCCATTAATGTCATGGATGTTTGCCATGACAAAGTAAATTGAGCGTCCATAATTAAAGCCTCTGAATGCTGCATGTATTTATTTATTTATACCCTGCTCTTCAGCCACAAGGCTATCAGAGTGGCTTACAAATTGTTTTAAGCAATAGCAATTTACACATCTACACTGCATTAAGCAGCTTCCAATGTGTGTTAGGTAATTGCCCCCACAAGCTGGGTACTCATTTTACCAACCTATGAAAGATTGGAAGGCTGAGTGAACCTTGGAGCCTTCTGGAATCGAACTTGCAGCCTGGTGACTTGCAGTACTGGCATTTAACCACTGCGCCACCAGGGCTCCAGTGGGGTCCTTGCAATCACCTCATGCCCTCCTTGTTAGCTTCCTGAGACATCTGACTGACCACTGTTAGAGACAAAATGTTCTCTTAGATTGGTCCTTGAGCTCATCAAGCAAGGGACTTTTGAAGTTTTTATGCATGTAGCTGTGACCACATGGGTAAAAAAGACAAAAAGATGATTTAATTTCCAGTGGAGTACAGAGAAAAGAATACTCAGATCCATTGCTCCTTTAAATCCCTTTATCTTGACTGTCCTCCCCCTCCCCCTAAAAAAAGTTTCTAGACCTCCTCTTGGTTCTGGGAAAGGGGAAAATGCTATGATTACATATGCGGGCACATGGCACGTGCGCACACAAATATGAGTGAATGAATGACAGAAACACACACACACACACATGTATGTATGTATATATGTATTCTGGAATATCAGCTATTTAGTCTCTATTCTCCTGCCCATGAATGCACATCTTTCTCTCCAAGCTTAACACTACTGTTTTCAGCTTTCAGTTCATTCCTTTAATGCTAAAGTGCTTAAAGAGCCATGCTCCTATAGTTTGGGGCTGGGTGTCTTTAATGCAAGAATGATAGGCATCATATCAGAGTGTGCTCTCTGTATTTCTTCTGAGCACTAAAAATTGCTGGGTGCTGCATAAAATTTTACAACAACAACAAAGGCTTTCCCCTGTCATAGGGTAGTATATATCTAAAGCTAAGCTATTTTTCTCCAATAAAAGTCTTGTGGCTTTAACATCTCCATAGCAGGCAAGAATTTGAGAGGGGTGAAGGCTTTTGTGCTTCTAGGTACTGTGACAGAGTAGGCTATGCTTTGTGGAATTATCTACTGTTTACCTGTTGTTACGGATTGCTGTTGTGTTGTAATGGCATCTTTACTCTAACTCAGTGAAGAGGCTTAAGAATGAATCCAAGAAACCTTTATTGAAGTTAAGCTCAGCACAGTAGCAAAGTCATTGCCAGCTCTGGCAATATAGCATAGTTTTCACTTTTAAGAACTCCCCCTCAACTCATTCACTCCTCCCCAAGTTTGGATTCTTTCCCACATACACCAAGCTGTACCATGTAGCCAACTGACCTTGGTTTCCACAAACATCTTCCAGTACCTGCACTCCCTCCTAACACACACCAAGACTGTATTATGGGTGTGGTGTTTTGTTTTGTTTTTTGGTCAAGATTTCTTTAGAAAAGGTTTGCCATTACATTTCTCTAAGGCTGAAGAGTGTGACTTGCCCAAGGCTCCCCCAGTGGGTTTCCACTGCTAAGTAGGGATTAAAACTATATGGTCTGCCAGAGTTCTAATGTGACACTCAAACCACTACACCACACCGGCTCCTGGTTGTTATGCATAGTTTTAAGGATTTGTCCATTACAGGAATAAAAACAATGCCAGGTGTGGCTCAGTCAGCAAGACTAGGATATCGTTTATTTGCTCTTAGTTTCTAATCTTTTAGAATGTCATTTTGATTCTCTCTCCTTGGCCTCTCCATATTACCACCACCATGTGTGTGTGGATAGACAGAACAAGTCAGTAAAGGGAATGATGAAATAACTGGAACACTTTCTTGCCGGGCTCCTTAGATATTTGTGTGTGTGTGTGTGTGTGTGTGTGTATCCTCCTCTAAATAATTCACACAGTTCTTTGTGTGTGTTCAGAAAAAAAAAGCAAGCTGTGACATAAATTGCACAGAACCATATCTGAAATCCCGCTCACTCATGAATTCATTTCATCCTCCATGGAGAAATCTGATTTTAGATTCTATTACCTGAGAGTCTGCGCTAAGCTGAATCTCTGGAGGGGATTAAATTATAGGGCACTAGGGGGCAGTGCAGGCTGATTTGCCTTTCACAGCATCTTTCCAATCATTCATGTGCCCAAGTAGGTTGTTACGTTGTAATGAAATGCTCTAGAGTTTCCCCACCTTAAGTCTTTAAGTGTGCCTCTTCCCCATATTTGTACAATGTCTCTCTTTATTCCTGTCATTCTGGCTCGGAGAAAAGCTCTTTCCTCATTTATTCTGCTGTCAGGCAAATGGTGCTGTTTCCTTCCCACCTGCAGATCTCTATAAATAATATCATCCGGTACGTTTAAGATTAAATATTGAGTCCCTGGAACCAGCTTCTGCAGCTTTCATTTCTTGATACAGACCATTCACCTGGTAGTGAGACTGCTTCAAGCTGCTTGATGCTTTTGGAGTGATGCATGTGAACATTATATTTAACCTCTGTCCTGGAGTGTGATTGCTGAACAGTATCCATGTCCTATGGCAACATGCTGCTCTTGCTAGTACTGCAAATCTCAGAAAGTACATGAGCCATGGCATACTGCAGTGCACTTCTGAAACAACCTAGCCTTTATCTCTTGGAACAATTGCAAGACCCACAACATGCAAAATTTTAGCTGACATCCATGTGTGCATCACTCTCCTCTCCAGCCAGGCATGATATATAGTTTGTAAATTTATTGCTGCAAAGTTGTAACACTGTCTGATCACCTAATGATGGATAGGAGACAAGGAGCATTACACACAGTTAGGTAAATTCCCCACCCTTTCTTGTCTGTGACCTTCCTCCTCTTTTTCTTACAAACTCAAATCTTTTGAAGCAAAACATGCCTTTTTCTTTGGTTGCTCTGTTAAAACCATTAGTGTTCCCAGGAGTCCCATTTTCATCCTGCATTTGAGGTCTTGAAGTCAAACCCCATATTTTGGGCATACAGACCATCCCACATACCAAACTCCTTTACTTGTAGAGAGTGGCACCCCCAATAGAATCACCCCAAGCATTTGTTAGGCAACAAAATAGCCTTGCATACCAAATATTGGGGGTCTGCCTTCTGGGACTGCAGCCAGTATGGTGCTGTTCTTCTTCCTCTTCCTCTGGCAGAGAGGCAGAGCAGCCCCAAATCATGCTTACATGCTACTCTTTCCACCATCTGTAGAACTGAGAACTGGAACAGGCACTGACCACACTTGCAACAGATGAATCCCAATCACAGGCCATTTTATTCTGTATCAAATGCTCCAGGATCAACCTGTTGAGACTGTGGCTTGCACCCACCTTTGGAAAGAGCAGTTGCCAGTCATATTCACAACTGGTCCCAAAGCATTTAGTATGCAGGGATATGTCCTCATAGCTGGTGCCC
Source organism: Gambelia wislizenii (assembly GCA_030847615.1). Classification (NCBI taxonomy): domain Eukaryota; kingdom Metazoa; phylum Chordata; class Lepidosauria; order Squamata; family Crotaphytidae; genus Gambelia; species Gambelia wislizenii. The sequence continues at coordinate 7,993,929 of JAUMIR010000012.1, forward strand.
ACCGGTGTGGTATCACTAAAGCTGGTGTCACCTCTCCCCTCTGATGGCATTGTGTGGTGCGGTTTGGCCTCCCTGCACCCGCCTAGTGCCACCACTGAGAGGGGCACATGAGGCATGCCTTTATAAAGCCTTCTTTATAAAGTCTTCTTTATAAAGCCTTCTTTATAACTTATTTATACAGTCTTCTGAGAGTTTTAGGCTCCTGTAAGTTGAGAAGTCCTCCACTGATGAGAAGTCCTCTTCTTGTAAGATTTGAGGCAGGATGGATGAATGGATGCTTCATTTATCTGGTTGCAGACTATCGCTTAAATAAACATAGTTATTTTTTTAAGAAATGAAAAAGAGAGAATCCATATGTGAGAGAAGGGGGGAGGTGTGTACAAGCCTATATATAGTCTACTTTCAACTTATATCCAAGGTTATGAAATTAAGTAATTTTATATCTGCACAAGTCCAATTAATATGTTGGGGACATTTTTCTCCATTTCTTCTCCACCTTGTGTCTTACTTGTGTTTTCAAAGAGTGCAGAGCAGAAGATAAGAAAACTGTCATAAAATTTCCAAGCAAGTGATATGCTGGTGAAACATCCAAGGTTGAGAGTCAATTCTATGTCAACCTCATTTTAAATAATTGTACTTGGTTTGTGGAGCGGTTCAACATTAAATCCTCTGGGAGCAATCATCTGCCTCTCAGTTGGTTGAGCTTTCTCGTTCTATTTCAGCTGTAATGTTTCCATATTGGCAGTGGATTTTTCTTTCCTCTGTAGTCATTCAGTATCTTGTAGCTGAGCAAAGAATATGGACTATGAAGACTGGTTCCCACTGTTGGATATCAATTTATTTCTAACTGGGGCACAAGGCAACAGAATCAGAAAATATTTGTCACTGGGTTTGGATTTCTGTCCCTTCCTTTCATTTACACAGCTTCTTGATAAAATTAGTTTCAATGTTTTTCTTTAACATATAGGATAGCTTTGTATTAAGATGGTGTGATATTTAAATTAGAAAAAGAAGTCTTTGTACTGTATAACTATTACATGTCCCCTGTTAAGCAAATCTAAAAACCAGGAATATCAACCTAAAATAGCCACTCCAGCCCAGCTTTCTTAACATTGCCTTTTGGCTTTTTACAGCTCTAAATCAGTCCTCCCTTTCTTCAAATTCTGCTACATTTTACTTTGCAAGAACTCAGGTTTAGAAATGGCTTCTTCCATTGTCACTCTAAATCATTCTAAATCTAAAGCCTATAATTTGTAAATTGGAAGCTTTTACTGTGCTTTATTAGACACAATCAGAATTGGCATCTGGGTGGTTTTTTTTTATTAACAATAGCACAAAATGCTTCTAAGTGCTCACTGTCATAACAGTTGTCTGGTGGGGCAGTATATGTTTCACCAACAAAAATAGAATTTCCCGTAAGTGCAGATTGAAAATGTACTTAATGTCTTGCAGTGTTAAAAAAAGGTTTTATTTTTTAAAAAAATACTTCTTCCACAATCCAGAGACACACTTCCCCAGTTTTCAGAGTATGAATGTCTCAGGACTTGTAATACAGTACTCTCACCTTACATTCTGAAATCAAATACTCATACCAAGGTACTAAATGAACAGACTGCTCATCAGTTAAAATATAAAATTAATGCCTTGAAAACACTCAGGCACTGAACTCTTTTCATTAAGACAGAGGCATTATAGCTCTGATCTTTAAAGAGATCTGCATAAAGTTTCAGTACATGCACCCACATATTTCTAAAGTGCATTGCAAAATTTCTCTCATTCCATTTTCTCCAAGGATTTCACAGTTTGAGAATATCTCATCTTGTTTCTGATGTCATACTGCTGCATTCGGAGTTGCCTAATATCCCATTTTTAAATGTTCATATATAGTCAAACAGGTCATATTTATGCATGACTTGCCACATTTCTTAGTTCCTTTGCATTCATTCATATCTTCTTCTACATTAGTGATTCACACAGGTTTCTGGGAACTTGGAAAGCTGTTTTATACCCATTCTGACTATTGGTTTCCAAGGTCAGGAGATGGTTGGGGTTTCAAATGGCAGTCTCTCCCAGACCTATTTAGATATGGCAGGGCTTGAAGCTAAAATCTCCTAGGTTCAAAGCATGTGCCATACAACTGAAAAAATGTCAGCCATCTCCCATATACAGTCCTCCTTTCCAATTCATGGGGGTTACAGGTGGAGAACCCTCACAAAACTGGGGAAAAAACGTGAATAACCTTCAGTTCCCCCCTCCCAACGAGCTCCCCTTCTAAAGCGGAAGCGGGGTCTGGAAAGCCTTGCCACCACTGCCTGCTGACCCCCCCCCCAACCCTTCCAAGGTGGCAGGGAGGCTTTTCAAGCTTCAAGCCCTGCCATATCTAAATAGGTCTGGGAGAGACTGCCATTTGAAACCCCAACCATCCCCTGACCTTGGAAACCAATGGTCAGAATGGGTATAAAACAGCTTTTGAGAATGGTCAGAAGAGTTTCAATAAGATGAACAGTACAATTGTACATATGTCTACTCAGACGCAAGTCCCATGATATCATTGATGCTGAGAGGGAATTCCCTCCCAATTCACATTGTTATCAAGAAGTATAATGCTGTATTTTTGATTCATTGCAAACCCAAATCAGCCTTCTAAAATAGCCCAAAGCCCCACCTTGACACTGCAAATGTAAAACCTATGTTACGTACACATCCCCCAAAAAGTCAAATTCTAAAACAGTAGGTGTGCTCCTTAAAAACCTACATTGTCAATAAGCCCTTTTTTTGTAAAGAGTCAGTAGGAGGCTAATGAAGTGGTCTGTAATTCACAAATGTTTGTGTTATAAATTGAGGATTGTATAATGTCTTTAAGATGCCACAGGACTTTCTTTCTTTTTCCAAAAACAGACAAACATGATTATCTTTTTGGAATTTGAAAGGTTGTTCTCCAAAATAAATGTCTCAACAGATGTCCTGATATTCTGGGTGCTTGCCTTTGAACAGACAAGCTTGGTTTAAAATAAAATAAGATTTGGAGAGGGGATGTAGCTCAGTGGTAAAGCACATGCTTTCCATGACAATGATCCTAGGTCCAATCATGACTTCTCTTAAAAGGATTACAGGTAGTAGTAGGTGATGAAAATGATCTCTGCCCCAGACCTTGGACAGCTATTGCCAGTCCCAGCAGACAATACTAAGATAAATTAACACATAGTTGGACCTACTATAAGTCTGTTTCCATGGTCTTATGACATATTTTTCAAAACAGTGGTGGGAAACTGCTCCATTGTCGAGAAGCCAACTCAATAGCTGATAAGGAGCCCGGCTCGGCAACAACCCAGTTGAAAAGCACAGTACCTGGTGTTGTCAGTAGCAGTCCTACAGGGTCAGAAGTACACAGAGAGAGAGAGTGCAGAACGAAGAGGCAGTCCAAGGTCAAAAGGGTTCCGGCAGGTGGGTCAACGAAGGCAGTCCAAGGTCAAGATATCCAAAGTCTCAAAATAGCAAGGTTCCAGGAGATTCACAGGCAGAGGCTTCCTCCAGGTAACGCAGACTGCCTGAAACAAGAAACTCAGCCTCCCCCAGCTGCTTATGTTGGCCCAGCTCCCACGCCCAGCTGTGGGGTGATTGATGAGCTTCTGTCTCTTAATCTCTGGGAACGACGAAGCCACGCCTTCTCTGCTCTCCTTTGGCTAAAGGTAGGTACCTGCTCTTCTACCTCTTGCTCTTCCTCCATTATGTCTCCCAGGCTTGGACCCTGAGCTGGGGGAGGGCTAGGTTGCTGAGCCCTGGGTTTCATTTTTCTGCCCTAAGTGCAGTACCTTACATTTCTCTGTATTGAATTTCATTTTGTTGGCTTTGGCCCAGCTCTCCAGTCTATCCAGGTCATTTTGAATTTTGATCCTGTCCTTTAGGGTATTAGCTACTCCTTCTAATTTGGTGTCTTCTGCAAAGTTGATAAGTATGCCCCTCATTCCCTCAAGTCCTATCCAAGTCATTGATAAAGATGTTGAATAGCACTGGGCCCAGGGCAGAACCCTGTGGCACCCCACTGGTCAAGACGAAGAGGAGTCACTGCTGAACACCCTTTGGGTTGGACCGGTCAACCAATTACAAATCCATTTAACAGTCAACTTGTGTAGCCCACATTTTACAAGCTTGTTTGCAAGAATGTCATGGGGAACCTTGTCAAAGGCCTTACTGAAATCAAGGTATGCAATATCCACAGCGCTCCCTTCATCTACCAAGCTGGTAATTTTATATAAAAAAAGAGATCAGATTTGTCTGGCATGACTTGTTTCTCTGAAACCCATGTTGACTTTTTGTGATTATGGCATTGCCTTCTAAATGTTCACAGGCTCTCTGTTTAATGATCTGCTCTAGAATCTTCCCTGGTATTGATGTCAGACTAACTGGACGATAATTGCTGGGATCCTCCTTTTTCCCCTTTTTGAAAATGGGAACAACATTTGCCCTCCTCCAATCTGCTGGGACTTCTCCTGTTCTCCAAGAGTTCTCAAAGATTATTGCCAATGGCTCTGAGATTACATTTGCCAGCTCTTTTAATACTCTTGGATGTAGTTCATCTGGTCCTGGAGATTTAAATTCATTTAGATTAAGAAGGTATTCCTGTACTACCACTTTGCTTATTCTGTGCTGGATTTCCCCTGTTGTATCCTCTGTTCCTTTATCCTCAGGTTGGACACCCTTTTCCTTTTCTGAAAACACTGAGGCAAAGAAGGTGTTGAGTAATTCTGCCTTTTCTCTGTCCCCTGTTAGCATTTTGCCATCTTCTCCGCGTAGTGGCCCTACCATTTCCTTCTTCCTCTTTTTGCTGTGGACATACCCCAAAAATCCCTTTTTATTGTTCTTAACCTCTCTAGGAAGCCTGAGCTCATTCTGCACTTTAGCTTTTCTGACTTTACTCCTACAGTGTTTGCTATCTTTTTGAATTCTTCTTTGGTGATTTCCCCCTTTTTCCATTTCCTATACATGTTCCATTTAAAACTTAGCTCCATTGAAAGTTCTTTAGTCATCCATCCTGGTTTCTTGAGACACCTCCCATTTTTCTTCCTCAATGGTACTGTGCTTTCAGTATCTCCCTTTTGAGAAAGCCCCATCCATCTTGAGGTCTCTTCTCTTTTAATATTCCTGACCATGGGATCACCCCCAGTATTTCCCTGAGTTTATGGAAATCAGCTCTCCTAAAGTTGAAAATGTGTGTCTGACTATGCCTGGCTTCTCCTTTCCATTGTATAACAAACTCCAGGAGAACATGATCACTCTCACGTAAGGATCCCACCACTTGCACCCCATTAACCAGGTCATCTCTGTTGGTTAGGATCAGATCTAAAATAGCTGACCCCCTTGTTGCCTCTTCCACCTTTTGGATCATGAAATTGTCTTTCAGGCAGGTAAGGAATTTGCTAGACCTTGAAGTTTTGGTTGAGTTAGATTTCCAGCGAATATTCCTGTTGTATGCCTTCAAGTCATTTCTAACTGATGGTGATCCTAAGCTGGACCTCGTACTGGTTTTCATGGCAAGATTTCTTCTTAGAGGGGTTTGCCCTTGCATTCCTCTGAGGGTGAGAGAGTGTGACTAGCTCCAAGTCACCTAGTGGATTTCTATGACTGAGCAGGGGTCCTAGTCCAACACACAAACCACTACACTAGACTGGCTCCTATCCCTACCATTAATATTGTGTGTGTGTGCATGCGCGCACATGCACGCATGTGCCTTCTAGTCACCTGTTGACTTATGGCAATCCCATGAATTTCGTAGGGTTGTCTTAGACAAAGAATATTCAGAGATATTTTGCTATCACCTTCCTTTGACCCACAGGACTTGTTGTTCATTGACAGTATCCCATCCAAGTAGTAATCATTGCTGACCCTGCTGAGCTTCTGTGATCAGACAAAATCTGTTATAAAGGTGTCTAGATTGTGTGCAAAATATAGTGGTGACACAAGACCTAATCCATTGGGAGGATCTCCTCACAAACCTCATACAAACAGTAGCTTCACAACAATATAATCAATCTTTCATACGTCTTTGAATCATTTCTATAAGGCTTGTACGGTGATACTTCCCAGGGGGCAATGCCTATAATATTTGTCAAGAGGCAACTTATAGTCTTCCAAATGTAATATTAAGCTTTAAAATGTTCACAAACCCCTCATCTTACCCTTCTCCCAACTGTGTTTTCTCTGTGTTTAAAACCACTGTGTTCTTCGAAAACTCCAACTCATATTTTTAAAAAGGACAGTGGGTCTTCTTGCTTTTATTCCACCTTATGTGAAGGAAGAATCTGGTTCTTTATTCCTTGTTTCATGCAGGTCAAGATGCTCCTGACCTTGTAATCCCATCATCCTGATTTATAGAAGAGCCATATGACATATTGCTTAAAAGGTCTATTAAAATTTATTAGCACTAATTTTTCATCTCCCTCTCACTGTACACTTGAACCCAATGTAATAAAGAAAAACTGGATTTAAAAGCAGATATATGTTTTTTTTAAAAAAAATCAAGGAATTACATAATTTATGTTAAAAGCTAATTCCATAATATACAATTTTGGGTAAAATGTACAACTGAGAGAAATCCTAAAGCAGGCCACAAGTTTGGGAAGTCAGATGTGGGGAAGCATGTTGAATCTATTCCAAATGAAGTTCAATAACTCTCTTCTTGTTTTGACACTGAAGCCATCCGGCACTTGTATCAATAAATCCTTTGTCACCACACAGTGGCAACATTTATTCATGTTTTCAATGCCAAGTTCAATAACTCTCTATTACAGGCAAGTCTTTATAATTTTGTGCAACTCTACCAAGTCAAATATAGCTTAGCAGCCATTGATGGTGGTCTGCCAGATATCTGGTAGTCCCTCTCGATGTTTTTCATGGTTTTGCCATATATTGCTGATTGTCTGCATTTGGTTTGGTGGGTCAAAAAAAGTTGTACTAATCTCTTTGTAGGGCTTCTCCCCCACCCCTTTCCAGCTGCATGATGATAACAGTGATGATGATGAAGATTATCAGCAACAGCAGTTGTTACCCTGTGCCTTAAAGTTGACTCTTGAATTGTGGAAACCCTGTCATAAGAGTTTCTTGGTAAGATTCATTCAGAGAAGGTTTTTCCATTGCTTCTCTGATGATGATACCCTTTCCACATTATCCTTCTGAATCACTGAGCTCTTGATACTCCTGATGGTTCCACAAGGGTCTCTTGGAGTCTCTTAGATCCTCTTAGAGACCACACATAGAAAAGCCGTCAATGTACAGTTGTCCCTTCATATTCACTGGGGTTTGGTCCCAGGACTCCCGTGGATACCAAAATCTGTGAATACTCAAGTCCCAGTACAGTTGTCCCTCCACATTCGCGAACTTGACATTCGCGGTTTTGGTTATTCGTGGTTTTGGGAGGGCCCCCACGGGCCCCCCCAAAACCGCGACACGGGGCCTCCAGAGGCCCCGTGAAAGACCTGGAGGGCGCGGGGAGGCCCGGGGAGGCCTCCACGGGGCCCCCGGAGGCGCTCCGGAGGCCCCCGGAGGCGCTCCGGAGGCCCCATGAAGGCCTGGGGAGGGGTGGGGAGGCCTTCGCGGGACGCCCGGAGGCCCTCCGGAGGCCCCGCGAAGGCCTCCGGAGGCCCCGCGAAGGCCTGGGGAGGGGTGGGGAGGCCTTCGCGGGACCCCCGGAGGCCCTCCGGAGGCCCCGCGAAGGCCTGGGGAGGGGTGGGGAGGCCTTCGCGGGACCCCCGGAGGCCCTCCGGAGGCCCCGCGAAGGCCTGGGGAGGGGTGGCGAGGCCTTCGCGGGACCCCCGGAGGCCCTCCGGAGGCCCCGCGAAGGCCTGGGGAGGGGTGGGGAGGCCTTCGCGGGACGCCCAGAGGCCCTACGTAGGCCCCGCGAAGGCCTGGGGAGGGGTGGCGAGGCCTTCGCGGGACCCCCGGAGGCCCTACGTAGGCCCCGCGAAGGCCTGGGGAGGGGTGGCGAGGCCTTCGCGGGACCCCCGGAGGCCGTCCGGAGGCCCCGCGAAGGCCTGGGGAGCGGTGGCGAGGCCTTCGCGGGACCCCCGGAGGCCCTCCGGAGGCCCCGCGAAGGCCTGGGGAGGGGTGGCGAGGCCTTCGCGGGACCCCCGGAGGCCATCCGGAGGCCCCGCGAAGGCCTTGGGAGGGGTGGCGAGGCCTTCGCGGGACCCCCGGAGGCCGTCCGGAGGCTCCGCGAAGGCCTGGGGAGGGGTGGGGAGGCCTTCACGGGACCCCCGGAGGCCCTCCGGAGGGCCCGCAAAGGCCTGGGGAGGGGTGGGGAGGCCTTCGTGGGACCCCCGGAGGCCCTCCAGAGGCCCCGCGAAGGCCTGGGGAGGGGTGGGGAGGCCTTCGCGGGACCCCCGGAGGCCCTCCGGAGGCCCCGCGAAGGCCTGGGGAGGGAGGGAGGGCCGGGGAGACCTCAGCAGGGCCTAGCAAGGCCCCGCGAAGGCCTGGGGAGGGAGGGAGGGAGGGCCGGGGAGACCTCCGCGGGGCCTAGGAAGGCCCCGCGAAGGCCTGGGGAGGGAGGGGGAGGGGAGCAGTTATTCGCGGATTTTTCACATTCGCGGGGGTCCGCGGAACGGAACCCCCGCGAATGTGAAGGGACGACTGTATATGCAATGGCATAGTAAAATGGTGTCCCTTATATAAGATAGCAAAATCAAGGGTTTTTTTTATTATTATTATTATTTAAAGAATATTTTCAAGCCATCAATACTTAAATCCATGGATACCAAATCTGTGGATACGGAGGGACAACTGTACCTTATGAAATGACTTTACAGCTGTGTTTGGCCTGAGCCTACTTAACTCTGTTTTCAGTTCAGGCTTGTCTACACAGGCAAAAAAAAAAAAAAAAAAAACACCAACTGCTTCAAATCACATTTCCTGATCTGCAGTGATCCCACAAACATCTTGTTAATGCTGCACACATCTTGTTAATATCACATGCATCTTGTTAAAGCCAAGTGAGGGGGCATTACCAGCCACACATTTTTTCCAAGGTGAGCTGGCTTCAGTGTAAAAAAGTGGCCCTGCTAAATCACATGTTCTATACTTTGTATTATTTTCGGCCACACATCTGTGTCTGCTTTGCTTTCTTTCCTTCCTATCATGCATGTGAATGTGCAAATGTATGGGAATATGCAATAGGCAGAGATGCACTAATAATGATATTACAAGTACAGTGGTCCCTTCATATTCACTGGGGCTTGGTTCCAGGACCCCCCGTAGATACCAAAATCCATGAATACTCAAGTCCCATTATATGCAATGACATAGCAAAATTGTGTCCTTTATATAAAATGGCAAAATCAAGGTTTGTTTTTTGAATTATTATTTTTTAAAGAATATTTTCAAGCCGTGAATGCTTAAATCTGTGGATACGGAGGAACAACTGTATCTGCAAAAATGCACCTTCAAAAAATAATAATGACTTCATGCTGATAAAATGTAAATAAAAACAGAGGAAGTAGCCATTCCTGGTGGAATGATTACATGACTGAAAAACCCCAGCCCTGGCTCCACACCATAGCCAACTTGGAGGGCCACAAATACGATTATCTGGATTTTCCAGGAAAATGTGGGATAAATGGCAAATTTTTAAAAATCAGATTAAAGCCCTCAGGCACTGAAAAGAACCATGTTCTGAGCAAATTGTCAAGAACATCATGTGTCATGATTGCAGCAACTATGAGGTGATTATGATTTTTTTTGGCAGTGTAGACAAGCCTTTCTTTTGAGGGGAGCATTTCCTTGACTGATAAATTCTAACCACAATTTGTATTTATTGGTTCTTTATTTTAAAAAGCTGGCTGTGTTAATTAACTCATATGCTGCTCGGAATTCTTTGCTGTAGAGCAATTTGCAAAATCTGCAGATAAATAGTGATGATTCTTTTCTTCCTACAAGAAAGATTAATTATGGTGTTTCTCTTCTCCGTATTGGAGAGTATATGATTACTTGGGCAGCGTTCTTTGGTGAACTGTTTGGTGCCTAGCCTTTTAAGTTACCCAGCAAATAATAAATGCTGTCATTGTGTTGGGCACTCCTGTGAAATGTGACTAGTGTGTTTAGCCACAGAAGCATATAGTTTAAGACTTTATTGGCAAACTTCTCTTTGAGTTTCTCTTGTTCTACAGTTAAGTCAGATTTTCAATGTCAACGGAGCTATTAGGATTCATCCATTGTATAAGGTGCTCTTTTTGATGTCATTCTCACTTTAAAGCTTGGTAAATAAAGTGCTGGAGACTCTGACAATTTTATGCTTTTGCCGATCTTTAAATCAAAAACAGCTGAATCGATTTAAGTACTCTTTTGTAGGAGGAAAAAATTGCATCCAGGCTGACAGTCAGTGTACCAAATTTCATCCCAAAGTGATTTCAAATGACTGAGTTATAAACCTCTATAATGAAAACACTGACATAGCCTGAACTATTACAGAACATAGGATGCCCATGTAGCAATGGGGAAAAATTGGGTTTCCAGTGAAAGTGACTAGTAGCTGATAACCATTTCCCAGTTTGGAAACATTTCCCACTTTTTAATATTACCCTTTTTTCTCGGACAAGAGAAAGAGGCAAATTTAATTTTTCACTCTGATATTTGCTTGTGCTTGCTGCAATTACAGTCGGCCCACCATATACTCGGATCCAACCATCCACAGCTTGAAAATATTTTTTTTTAAAAATCAAAAAGCAAAGCTTGATTTTGCCATTTTATTGAAGGGGTACTATTTTCCTACACCATTGTATATAATGGGACTTGAGCAGCCATGGATTTTGGTATCTGCAGGGGGTCCTGGAACCAAATCCCAGTGGATACCAAGGGCCTGCTGTATTTTTCTTTTAAAATTTGGTATAATAAATCTTGGGGATTTTCATATCTTGCAGACATGAGCAAAATATCAACTATTATCCTCTTTGCACATGCTCAGAGTCTTCAAGGAGTTTGATATGGATATGGTGTCTTAGAAATCATTCCTGCCAAATTTTCACTTGGCAAAACTGCTACACACTGTTACACACTATCTTGAAAGTTTGTGGATTTAAGCAGTAATTTCCACCAGAAGAAAGTGTTCATGTTTCAGTTGTGTGACAATCCAGAATCCATTGTGCCAAGCCCTTTGAGCGTCAGTTCAGTAGCTGGTCACAAGTAGAGCAGATGTATTAGATCACTGGGAATTAAATAAGCATTGACTTGCACAGTTTCTGTTGATTTAATGGGTTTACTCTAGCTGGAACTAGTAATTCAGTTTAGACTTTGGTCTCCCGTACCTCATTATTTCATCTTTTGGTATTAAAACTGATTTTTGCTTCTTGACATCAAAGAGAATTGCCAAGGATAATTTCAGCTCTGTAGGTATGTAATCTTAGGTCAGACCTTAGGGAGCAATTCAGACTGGACAAATTTGATACACATATTCTCAAAGTTAAAAAAGACAAACACTACAGGTACACAGTCACATAAAATGATATCTATATCAATGTATTAAAACATACTGGATAGCAAAAGTCAATCTTAGCTTCCCATTGTATCTTTAGTGAATGAAATAAACAATCCTTTTCTCATATGGAAGTAAGAATTTCATCATATTTCAAGCACCTTATTCATTCATATTCTTGTAGGTTCCCAAACTAGCAAACCCAAAATGAGAATAACTTGGCATTAGTTTAAAATACCAAAGATTGTACCTTTTGTAAAACTTTTTTTCTGATAAAGAGAAAGCAAACCAGAGCTTGGAAGTAATGCAAAATACTTTACTATTTGTAAAATAGTGTAACAACTGGTAGTGGTGTTTTAGGGTAACAACAAAAAAGTTTGCTCATTACTTTTTGTCATTACTGGTGGAGGGGGAAATGCTTTGAGAGCATTTGGTTGTCCCCACCCAAAAAAATTCAGACCATTTTCTTACTTGGTTAGGTACATTTCCCTCACAAAAGTATTAAAATTAATCCAAAGCAACAACCAACGTAGCAAGTAATATAATCTGGTATGAATTTTTAAAATGGCAACCAAGTGGATGGGGAGGAGACATCATAACATGTTAAATCATGAATTACTTCTTAAAAATAGCCTTTCAAGCCCTGGCATAAGGTGCTATCTTTCATAGAGCTCATGTTTCATTTAATTAATGCCACCTGTACACGTTTACTCAAAATTAAGCTCTAGTGAGTTAATTTGAATTTACTGGCTCTTAATTGTATATATTTGGATTACTGCTTAAATCAAGGAACTATGAACCTTGAATTCTGTATCTTTAAACCTCCTTATTTTGCTTCTATGTATTAAAAAAGTTTTGTGTAGCTGAAAAACTTCTATATTTGCCAAAATAATTTGTTCCAATAAAAAAAGTAATACTGACTTTCTTGTGCTTCCCCTTTCATCCTCGTTGGCAATCATGGCAATAACCTGCCTGCCCAACTTTTCTTGACTTTAAACTTTATTTCTTTCCCGTCCCATCCTTGTCAAATAATTGATGATCAAGACAGATTGGATATACCACTCATAAGCCAAGCAGACTAGGAAGAATATATAAAGGTGTTCTCCTGGACATTTACTACACCCTTGCAAAACTGTCATGGAAAATTTACCAATGCAGGCACAAGTGGGCAGGTTGAATTTTTCAAGGTCGATTTACCGTATTGTGAGCACCAATTACTTCAGATTCAAGCAAGGTTTCACACATCTGGCATATAAGAAATATCTTTATAAGTTTTCTTGAGGAAAAATGCTTTTGGCTTACATGAAACTTCTCATTGATTTTTATAAAGATCTCTGCACACAGCTTCAGTTATTGAGGCTGGAAAAGGAATGCTCATGTTTTATATTTTGTCTTCTTGTCTTTTGAAAAATGTCTTGGATAGTGTGTGTTTTGCCATGGGCTAGACATTTATTTTCTAGAATGTCCATTTGGTATGAAATTGTTTCAGGACATTTCTGAGATCATGGTACCTAAAATGTGAATGCATTCTTAATGCAATGAAAAGATTAGGACTGACTTCTGATACTTTCTCACCTCTTTTTTGCTCCATTTTAAATGAGACTTTGTCACTTTTCACACTGAAGAGGAGCAATTGACATTTGGGTGGGTGGGAAGCAGGATTTATGTGTGGGATTGTGAGTATAATACTAACAGTGTCAAAACATGCAGCACAGAAGCTCTTTAAGCCCTCCACTTAGGGAAAAGGACTGTAGCTGAGTGATAGAGGGCCTGCTTTGCATTTGAAAACCTCAGGTCCCATCCCTGGATACCTCCCCCCCCCACAGGTGAAAACTGGGACCCATGTGGCTGAGCAATTTCAGTGTTGATCAGGAAGTTGCTCTTAACAAGTTTGTGTTTAGTACTAAATACTAAATGAAAATATTGATTTCACTTTACCTAGCCGTGTATTTCTCTGTAAAATTAACATATTGTCCACATAAATAAATTACACGATGAACAAATTTCTGTCTTTATAAAGGGCCAACACCCACAAATACAGAATTTTTAAACATCTTGTTCAGTCTTTATAAAAGAAATTATAATATGGGGCACTCACTTGCCAGTCTGATAAGGGACAAGCATTATAATACATTATAGTAAGGGACACCTGGCAACCCTAGATGAGGCACATAGAGAATCTTTTTCCTTCTTGTAAGAAAAAGCCCATTAGGAATTGAGGTACCTCATACAAGGAGACGTAGTTCTGTTAGTGTCCAGTTAGGTCCTGTCTTCCTTCTCTGCTTATTCTCCCTCTGCTGCTCTATCAGGGAAGATGGAGATTATTACTTGACCTGGGAGGAAGCCAGTTTAGCTATGCTCTGGGTAACTGCTTGGAATTTCTACTGAGAGAAGGCTATGTGCTCAATTGCATTTTCTTCTCCCCTTGTCACTGTTATAGAACAACTTTTCAGCAATATCCAGGTGCACTAGAAATAATTATTGTCTCTGGACTGCAGCCATTTTGTCAATGGCCTCCCAAGCCCCAAAGCAGGTAGCACACCACCTGTCATCCAGCTGGCCTTTCAAGGTAGAGTCTTTCTGCATTCCAGATAGGTCCTGAGTCAGCCATCCCCTCGGAGACCATCCCAATCATCTCCTCTAATGATAAAAAGCTGCTCTCTGCTTTGAACGCTCACTTGGGACAGCTCTTCTTGGTGATTGCCAAAGCTTCTCCATTTGTTACTCTATAGGTAGACTTTTAAAAACGACAACAACCATTCAGATAGCTTGCCAGCCTTTCAGCTTTTTGAGTCACCTTACTGTATGCCATATGTCCATTCCATCACTGCTTTTTTTACTTTGTATATAGTGTATTACATCTATGTACATATTACTGTGTTTATAGCCTTCCCTTTCTCTAAATAGGATAGGACAACATACATGGTTCTCCCCAACCCTTTAACCAATCCTATAGGGTTGGGTTAAGGATGAGAGGCAGTGATCAAACCAAAGTCACTAACTAAGTATTATGGTTGAATGGCAATTTCAGCCTAAGCGCAGTATTCAAACTGCTACACTGTATAATTAATAACTAGTAACACATAGCATAGTTGTTTGGGTGTTGGACTATGACTCTAGAGATCAGGGTTCAAATCCCCGCTCAGGCATGAAAATCCATTGGGTCACCTTGGGCAAGTCACCCACTCTCAGCCTCAGAAAACCCTGTGATATGTTTTCCTTAGGGGTGCCGTAAGTTGGAAACAACCGGAAAGCACACAACTACAACAACAGAAGCAGCAGCAACTAGCGCTTACTTCAGAAGCCAGCAGCTACTTTAGCCAAAGGATTTGCAGTGTTATCGTCTGGAGAAATACCCTTTCCAGGCCTTAACTTGCAAGCACATTAACTACTGCTGAAGGATAACTTCTCTCTAGTTTTGTGCGGTTCAGCATCTGTTGTTTTGCCACATTAAACCCTATGGCCAACACTGCTTTACAAAATAGCTTTCAGGTCAGGGCTGGAAATTCAAGCTTTCTGTCACCTTGTTTGCTTTTTTAAAAACAGGGTGGAAAGCATTTTGTTGGGGTTTTTTTATGTGTTGTTACTGCAATGTGTTGGCAATGATCATTTTTATTTGTATGGCTTTGTAGCCCCCATGTCCTTTGTGCCCCCCCACCAGACCTTGTCCTTTGTGCATTTCTTCTACCTCATTTTCCTTAAAAGTACCAGCTTTCTCCCCTAACAGTGGCATGTGGGAAGAAAAGCTTTAAATCCATATTAGTGTTCTGACCCTGCTGGCACAGTTCTTGCAGATGTGCTTTGCTGAGCTAGCTGTTGGCCACTTACACTGACTAATTAATACAAAGCACTGCATAGTCTCCCTGCTGCTTAGCCAGCAGGGATATCTAAAACACCTTTGTTCTTTTTTTCTTTTGTTCCATTTCAAATCTTTGCACTGAAGCATGATTCTCTGAAACCCTTGAACTCTGGAAATCAATACAAGTTTTTTCACTCAGCAGAGTGATGAATAGAGAATCCCAGTGCAGATTCCAAGCAAAATTCTGGGAATCTAAAAAGTCCCCTTGCCTAAAAACATGGAGGAAAGAAATAAAAGCCAGAATATAGTATTGTGGGTCTGCTTAGCCTCCCTGACTTCTTTGCTCTTTCTTTTCCCATGTGTCTTATTTCCTCCGTTTCCCGAGTAAAGAACATAATCATAAAAATTCACAAAACTGAACTGTCATATAAATCCCTACCTTTCCTTTGACTGGGTCCCCACAAAATAATTTATACACTGCTCACCTTGTGCATTGCATGCAAATTGCATATCCTCCAATTATCCTGGTTTGGAAGGGCCAGTCCTGATTAATCCTCTGTCATCTGCTGTTTTTCAACTCCTTCTAAATATCCCTGTTACTTTTTCCTTCTCTATATTTCTTCTTTGTCATCTTTTACCTCACTTGCTGAAAACTGAATTCAAAGTTCAAGAGTAGTTTGTACTTAATTAATTCAGTAGGGGTCAAGAGGAGAGGGGACAGTGGAATCTTGTCCTTCCCAGTAGGTTCAGGCAAAAGCAAACTGCAGCAGCCTCTTCTAGCTTGTGTTTCCTTCCTCATCAATATTTTTTTACCATCTTGACCACACTCTGATGTTGCTTGTTCCCATGAGTCCCAGTTTTCTTCTGTGAAATGTTGGTTTGTATGAATTCAAGGCCAAAATCCCAATGGTTCACTGCAGTATCCAGTGCTAGCAAAATTGGACTTTCTTCCAATCCTTCTGTTGCAACCCTCTGTGGCTCTGAAAACCTGCTCCAGAGGGGTTTCCAGTCCCCCAGAGCAGGATTTAGGCTACACATTGGGGGGTGAAGGGGATAGTTTGGTATAGGAAACAGAGGGGGTAACTTATCAAATGAAAGCAGCAGAATCAGGCAGAAGTACACCATTTGATCTTGACCACAGCCATTTGCCTCAATGTTCATGGTTCTTATACCTTCCTCCCTCAGTGTGTGACTCAGCAATTTCAGATTCACAGGTTTCTCTTTGTAGCTGGGGAATTGTTTCATAAAATAGTGCAGACCGTTAAAGAAGGTGAGTCACAGCCTAGAGAGGAAGCTCAGCACCACCACCAAAGACACACACAGTGAAAAATCCTGATACTGAACATGACTTCCTGTGGTCACTCATAAAATAGTATTGTACCCTTTTGTGAGTTCCTTTAAACCAGTGTTTCTGAGGCTTTCTAATGTAGGGGACCAACATTTTCCACCCTAATGTGCAAGGGACTGGCACTTCATTTGGGCCCATTTTCTAACACTAGTTCTTTCTTTCCTAAAAACTCACCATGGACAGGTGAACAATGGCTTTCTGACCAGCACCGGTCCATAGACTACCACTCTGAGTAGCACTGTTTTAAACTACCATTCCCCAACCTGGTGACTTTGGCATCTTTTGCATTTCAACTCCTATGAACTCTAGCCAAAATGATTAATGTTCAAGGATAATGGGAGATGTAACCCAAAGCATCTGGAGGGCTCCATTTTTGGAGAATCTGGCCTGTGTATTTCTCACCACAGAGTCTTCCAATCAAAGGCCATGCTGGAAAAACACTGAGCTGTTCTGTTTTGGTTTGAAGTAATGTGGATACTGTAGGCATATATAGTGGTGTCACTAGGGGGTGTGGGCCGCACCAGGTGACACCAAAATGACAATCAAATTTTTATGCAGTGTTTCAGCAGAAAATTAATATTAAATTAATACTTTTTATTAAAAGTATCCCTTGCACTGTGCTTCTCCTGCATGTACATTTTCAGTGACCCTCAAAACTGAATGCAGATTGCCTAGGTTGCTGGGATTGTTAAGGATTCTGTATGGTCTGGTATGGGAAGAGCTCCATGAGGCTGGCAATGTGAGTTACTGTATTGGGTGACACCAATCCTAGTGACTCCACTGGGCACATACTTATTTACTTGCCCGTTCTTCAGCTGAAAATGGTTCCCAGAGCAGCTTATGAAGACAAATAAGATACTCCCTATCCTCAGGTTTATAATCTCAATTACATGACACCAAGGGGGGGGGAGCTGGAAGGGAGGAACAGAGCCAGGTGCTAGCTTTTAATTAGAAAGTTGCTATAGGTGTTCTTTCTAGCAAGAAAGTACAAAGCAAACTCCCTCAGACCCAGATTATCGGAAGGACCATATTCCCCATATGAGCCTGCTCGTGCCTTGAGAACTTCTGGGGAGGCCCTTCTTTCTATCCACTCAAACCCCCACAGGTGTATCTGGTGAGAACATGGGAGAGGACCTTGTTCGTGGTTTCTTCAAGGTGCTGGAATGCCCTTCCTAGAGAGATTAAACTGCTTTCCTTTCATAGTCAGGTGAAGACCTTAATGTTTTTGCTGGTGGGGAGAGGTGGCTGTAAGGTGCTGTGTTTTTTTTTAATATTTGTTATTAGGCTTTTAACTGCTTTTAATTATATTATATTTCTTAAATTTTGTGTAATGTAAAATTTGTAGCTGTGTCTGTTTTAGTTTGTACTCATACTGTATGTATATGCAAGCAAACGAGTCAGTATGGTGTATTGGCTTGAGTGTTGGAATATGACTCCGGGAGGCCAGAGTCTAAATCCTCATTCAGCCATAGTAATCTGTTGGGTAACCTTGGGCAAGTCACTCTCCCTCAGCTTCATTGGAAAGCCATGGCAAACCCTCCCTGAGCAAATTTTGCCAAGAAAACCCCATGATAGGTTCACCTTAGGCTCTCCATACATTGGAAAGGATTTGAAGGCACATAACAACAACAACAACAACAACACAATCATTCCTTCTCTGAGGAATGTATAACACCAAGCTGGTTATGATCTCCCTCTGTTTATCTGCAGAGTTCACACTGGCTGTTTATCCCTGGGGTTACTCCTAGAACTACCTTGATGCGTTTCTGCCATTGTAAGGGACTTTACTGATGATTTGCCTCCGCTCATTCAATGAGACATAATGCAACTTATTAATTCAGTTCTCCTGGGCAGAAAGAGTTGGGGAAAAGCTCTGAGACTCACTTACCTATTAACTGAGACTATCTGAAGAGGCCCTGCCTAGGTCTGCCTAGTTGTGAGAACTTAGTTTTGCAATGCCTCCTCAGGATTGTTTGCCTGGCAGTTCTTCTCAGTTTTAGGCTCCCAGTATAACTGTGTTACTCACCCAAACATTGATGGTCACTTGATTTCTGCTGGTTTTCTTGTGGTTTCCTTGCTGCTGTGGCATTATTATTTTCTCTTATTCTTTTATAAATGATTTGTTTCATTTTTAGTCTTGTAACCTACCTTGAAAATGTATAACTGAAAGAGTGGCTAGACATGGCTCAAACAGTATCCAAATAAACAAATATTTTTCATCACAAGATGGGAACCAACCATAACAGGAGCAAAATTTATTCCCTGCTGAAGTGGAAGGACAAATGAGACAGAAGTAAAGCACTTTAAAGTTTAAAATACTGCAGTAAACTCAAGTCATATTTGTTTATTTGGTGTCATCAGTATGCTTAGTGCTTTGCAAAATACAAGATAGATCCCTGCCCAAGTATCTTTCCACTTATTATTCATTGCAGGAAAAACAACAAGGAAGAGGAGGCAAGGATGAGCAAGGATATGCAACTATTTCACTTAAATATTCTGAATACAGCCAGTATGGTGCAGTGATTAGAGTGTTGGATTGGGATTTGGGAATGCAGATTCTGATCCCTGCGTGGCCTTGACATTCACTGGGATGAGTCAATTGACACCATCTGACCAATTTTGCAGGGCTGTTATGAAGATAACGGGGGAGGAGAAGGGTTTCCCCACCACCATCACAGACATATTTGGTGAGACATGGGAAAGAGCCTTCTCAGTGGCTCCCCCAGGTTGTGGAATTCCCTCCCATGCAAAGTTCAGTTGGCTCCCTCTTTTCTCTTTCTGCAGGCAGGCAAAGACCTTTTTATTTGGGAGGCCTTTGGTTTATGATTCATGTGGCAGAAAAAAAGCTTTAACAGGGCTATGCTTTTTTAAATTATGTTTTAAATGTATTTTAAAATGTTTTAACTTGGCATTTTTGAAGTATTGCTTGTTTAATTTTTTATGCTTTTGTACAAATAGGGTTTTTTTAACTGTTTGGGTTGTTGTTGTTATTTATCATCAAGTCACCTTTGACTTGTGGCAACTCTGTGAATGAGAGACCTCCAAGAGCCCCTGTTATACACTGTCCTGCTCAGACTCCAGGCTGCGGCTTTCTTGACTGAATGAATCCATCCACTATTGCGCACTCTTCCTCTTTTCCTTTTGCCAAGCACGATTGCCTTTTCCAGTGAGTCTCTGTGTCTTATGTATGTCTATAGTAGAACAGCCCCAAATTAGTCATCTCCACTTCTAGGGAGAGTTCAGGCTTGATTTGCTCTTGGACCCATTCATTTGTCATTTTAGCAATCCATGGTATCCTCAGAATTCTTTTCCAGAATCATGTTCCAAATGAGTTTAATTTCTTCCTGTCAACTTCACTGTGCAGCTTTCACAACCATACCTTGTTTTAATAGGATGTAAGCTGCCTTGGATCCTCTATAAGGAGAAAGGCAGGGAAATAAATACATAAATAAGAGTCACACATGTGGTCTTGAGGCCATACATCCTTTGGGAAAAATAATGTGTGAACACATCCTAAATCACATTTCTAAAGTCTGATGTTGTCTAAACAAAAACAATTGTTTCTTGTCCTCTCCATAGGTTGGTGTTATAGGTGAGGAAGAGGAATGGATAACTCTGTGTGAGGTGGAGAAAGAGTCAGATGCTCAGTTGTTGGAGATCCCAAACCTCACCCCTTATACTCATTACAGGTGAGAACAGCTGGTAATTAATCAACACATCAACAGGCTAGTCCCCGGCAGCAAGGGGCAGCTCTGATGCTCACACAAGCAGCTGGTGGGAGAATTATGAAGAAGAATTTGTACCTCTGAAGATTTTAAATTTATACCTCAGAAGAGTTTGCACTTAAACGACCCCTGCTTGATGTATTTTAATTGTTGTCTTCACATAGAAAAATAATTAATCAATCTGGAAATGGGAGCAAGGTGTAAAGTGCAGTGCTAAATAGTGCTGTTGAATAACTTAACACATCCTGATGCAGAGAGTTTGTCTAGACTAAAACTTGCACTGGTTTAATTAAAATTGATCTTGCTTCATTTATGGGGAAAACAGCACTGAAATTGGCTGAATGCTCCTTACATCACTTTGGCTTCATTCTGTAAATTACCAGCATGTTTTTGGTGGGTTTTTTTCCGGGCTGTGTGGCCATGTTCTAGAAGAGTTTATTCCTGACGTTTCACCTGCATCTGTGGCTGGCATCTTCAGAAAAACCAGTATATTTCTTTTCACCTCCTTCATTATATTTGTGAGAATGCAATGATGTTAGGCTCTGTCAGAATTCAAGTGCCCATTGTAAATTCTACCTACCTCCTTTTAACTTATTTATAGATAGGTCAGGGCTATGACCTTAAGGTACATGATGCAACAACTTTGCAGAAACTAAGCAAGTCAGTGCATGGAAAGGAAATTGCTTGGAAAATGAGAGTACCTTTATCCACTTTGAACAACTGATGTCTTTTTTTCTTTAATTAGCACATAACTTGGTCCCAGATCCAATCTGTACCTGATTTGTACCTTCTCCAATCCAGTGTGCAACCTTAAAGAAACAGTTCTATTCATGCACCTTTAACTTTAATCAACTATAACAAGTTAATTAATCTTTGTATGGAAGTAGCACAGTAGATAGTTCTACTGTAGTTACTTTTTGACAAAGTGGCTTTTCTTGCTTGCTTGCTTCCACTTTGAAAAAAGATTTTGCCACACCGGTTCCCAGATATCTTCTATCCCAAGGATACATTTGCCAGATTGGATCTAGGACAGGGCTCCTGTAACTTTAATCCTTAACAGGTCTTTGAGCAGAATCATGTACCATAAACCCCCATCAAGCAGAATAAAGGTACCTGACCCACAGCTGCTACTGGAAGTGGAGTAGTAAAGGGTGGTTGATGGAGTGTTACAGTACTTCATCCTGCTCCAAGATCTGTTAAGGATTAAAGTTACAGGGGGCCCATCCCAGATCCAGTCTGGCCCCCTACCCCAGGAATACTAGTAAACAGCTCTGGCCACCCAGGAGAGGCTTGGAATGTTGTCAAGGAAGTTTAGCTTTGTTTTTAAGTAACAGAAAGAAAGGAAATCCTCACTGAAAAGGAATGAAACTTCCTAGGTGCAAGTAGTTGAACTTTTTCATACCTCTTTCCACTGATATTCTCTCCACAAATCTTTATGGAAGACATGTCACACTGTGAAAGTGAGAAATGGGCAGAATTGTGCTCTGCCCTAATGAAAGTAACAGCCTAACACAGAGAACTTGAAGTGTGTGAGAGGCTGTACGTACCTCCTCCAGCATGGAAGAAGTGAATGGTACGAATAGCCCAGGTTGTTTGAAGGACCATATTTTCCCATATGAACCTGCACATGCTCTGAGATCTTCCACGGAAGCCTTCTTTCCACCTCACTATCCTCATAGGTACACCTGGTGGGAAAAGGCCTTCTCAGTGGCAACCCCAAGACTCTGGAACTCCCTTCCCAGAGAGCTTAGGCTGGCACCCTCCTTACTGTCCAGTTGAGGACTGCCTTGCTTTTTTTTTTTAAGGTGAAACAGGCCTTATATAATGCTGGATTTTCATTTGTTGTTGTTTCCCCTCCACAATGATTTCTGTTTTAACTGGTTTTAATTTTTTTATGATTTAATTGCTTTTTAACTTTTGTATGCTATTAATTTTTAAACGATGTTTGTTTTAACTGGTGTAAGCTGCATTGAGTCCCGTACTGGGAAAAAAGAGGAATAATAATAGCAGCAGCAGCAGAAACAACAACAGTAGTACCGTAGTAAAAGCTCTGTTTCATTTCTACCAAAAAAACTTTGCGACACAGGAACCAGGCTAGGTAAAGATGCTGGCAGTGCTGATGGACACCCTGCTTCACAGGAAGCACATCAGATTCTGGCCAGCTAGCCTAGTTAAAAAGAAGATATGCTGCTTCTATATCCTTCTCCAAATTGCTTTCCAGATGAATGGTCCATCCTGATTTTGCTCCTTTGGAGTCTTTGGAAGCCTCTATTCTACTGCCCCTTAGATGCTGAAATGAAATACATTTTCCCCAGAACCAATTGGGCTTCTTGGCTCTCTCATCTTGGCTGGACTTGACACCACATTCCTCCATGGTGTAAGGCGGGAGGGCAGGGGTATTGAGCACTCATCATTGGACTAAGGCTGCATCTTTGTCAGGCCTGCCTCTTTTCCTCTCTGTGCTGTCAAGTGTTGGCGAAATTAATGGGGTTGTTTTGCTTAATGCATTTTTCCTTTAATGTACTTCCTTAACAAGATCTGAGCAGACTAATGGCATTACATAAGCTTGTTCAACCTTCACTCTGTCCCAGCCTTTTAAAGCCAGAAATCCAGCGTTTAGCAGGAACAAGTTGTGCACCCACCATGGTAGCACATGTTTCAACAGGAAATTACTATGCTTATGGTGGCTGTATGTGTGCCCACCTCTAATCATTAGTGTCTAGTTTCTTTAGCACATCTTCTCCTTCCCTGAACTGGAAGGCACTTTCTTGCAAATGTTCATAAGGAGAATTCTGTCTTCATAGGGACAATGGAACACTGGCCTGGACTGTTTTTTGTCCAAGTGTTCATATTTCTAAACCTACTCTCCCAAGTGTCCGTATTCATAAATGTACTGTTCTGGTGCCAAAAGGGCAGCAGTTTGTTCTTCATCAACTGTGTTTGAGCTACTCATTAGAAAAAAGTTTGGTAATGAGTACAACACTGAAAAAAATTAACACTATCTAATTGAAGTTAAGGGTATAGTTAACTCTCTCCACATCAAACTTATTATGTTGCGATGAATAGAGTTGAAACCTTAAATTGGTTTAATCAGCTTTCTCTGACAAGGGGTGATTTTTAATTAGAGAAGGCAAATTTTGACCATGGAGGATAAGAGGAATTGTCCATGTCTGTTCCCTTGAAGACAAATGACTAGAAAATGTAATCATCACCATCATCATCATCAGTATCAGTGAGATAAGCATAGCTTCAGCTGTCATGGCTTGCTACGCCCTGTTGCCACTACTACCCACAATTAGTTGTAGTGGTCGGGGTAGATAAATTGGACATCTGTAAAAGAATTTCTTCCTTCCCTTATAATACTAGAATTCAGAGGTTTTCATGATAGAGGCTGAAGACAATTCAGGACAGATTGAATAAAGGGTATTCTTGATAGGTCATGTATCTAAACTGTGGAATTTGCTGGTGATCACTGTCAATATTTAAAGGGAGATTCAACCATTTTATCAGTGGCTTCTAATGATGTCTGGATAGTTCCTCTAGAATCAAAAGCAGCATGGCTGTGAATAGCAGTTCTGGGTGGGGAACAGCAGAATAGGGCTATTGGTGGTCTAGGTGTGTATTTTCTCTGACCCAGTAGTGATCTTTTGTACATTAATAAAATATATGCAAAAAATAAAAATGCAATATATGTGTATATTTAATAAAAGTATTTGCACCTACTCTTGGCTGAAATGGGGCCCAGAGCAGCTTAGAGTGATCAATAAGATGATCCCCAAATTTAAGCTTACCATCTTCTTTTAAAAAAAAAATGACACAAGAGGGAAGCAGATTAGATGGGAGAAGGAAGAAGTTGAACTGAAGCACTCACTCTTGGTAACAAAGCTAAAAATCCAAAATATAACTCATTGGGATTTTTCCCACAGAGCAATTGATGGAACATTCTTATGTTCTCAGTCCCCTGGCAAAATTGCCTTCCCTACTTGTGTTTCATGGTAGACCACCATAACTGTTGTTCCAGTTTAGATTAACAGATCTAAATCAATCTCTCTAATGAACACTTGCATCTTGAAAGTGTCAACATTGCTAGAGAACAGGCAGTGTGTATCACCTGCCTTTATTATGATATAGCCCATCATTTGTCACAATACTTTATTTTCTTTAAATTGATGAACAGAGACTGTCAATTATTCTGGTTTCAAGTGTACTGGGCCCTTCTAAACCATTTGGTACTCTCTGTTTCTGTCCTTCAGGTTCAGGATGAGACAGGTGAACGTTGTTGGGCAAAGTCCACTCAGTCAGCCCTCACGTGTCATCCAAACCCTCCAAGCACCACCAGACGTTGCACCAGGAAGTGTAACGGTGCGCACCGCTAGTGAGACTAGCCTGTGGGTCCGCTGGGTGGTAAGTTGATAGCAACTGGCCTGTGTAGAACAAGAAATGACATTTTAGCTCTTCCTCTAGGCGAAGATTCAGAAATCCAGAAAAGATTTTTCAATGTATTTGCGGCAAAAATTATACCTTACTCCCCTAGTCATAATGGAGATCCTTCTATTTCCTATCTGTGCTCTGGCAGGCACCTGTGTCTTCTTATATCTCTGGCTAGGATCTCTAATAGACTAAATTATAAGAAACATAGCAAGAAATTATAAACATGATATAATTGGAGCAGATTCTGCTTATGGCAATACTATTCTAAAGAAATTCAGTTCACTGGAGCTGCTTTCATTTTAAGTTCCGAAAAGTTTTAAGCTGAAAAAAGAGTTCCCCCTCCCCACTTAGAAAAACAGTGCCAATGTGGAGGTTATATAGATGTGATAGATTGCAGCACTAAGTGATTAACTCTGGAATCAAGTGATAAATTGCAGGGCCACTGATAAATGAATTTATCATTTGCTTCTGACGGCTGGGTCCACCCTAACCAACTAGAATTCATCCACGGATCCTATTTCCTTTCTATTCCACTGCAAACAGTCTTCCCAGTATGATTTCCCCCCATTTCTCTCTATAACACAGAGATTATATCCACACCCATTTTCCTGGGTGAAATTTAAGCTGCTGTAGGTCTCCTTTCTAACACTGAGGGAAGGAACACATTTCCAAAATTCCCAGGAGTTCTGTGAGTTCTCTGAAGTGATAGGGCATTCCTGTGATGACATGGAATTTATTTCTTTTCTTCTTTGGCATTGGTGATGTAATCTGCTGTTCAAGAAAGAAGATGTCACAAATCCCCCCAGATATCCCCCCCAGTCCCTGGTGTGTGTGTGTGTGTGTGTGTTTGTATGCACGCACATGTGTGCACCTCAAGGAGCTCTTTGGATCCTAGTCAAAGAGGCGGGATGTTATTCTAAGCCTGAAAGATAGTTTAATTGGCAGCGAGCCAGTAAGGCAGGCAAAGATGAAAGGCGTGTATCATGTGACTTTGCAATTAACTCCATTAATATTGTTTCTACCCAAGTGAGGAACATTTGTAGGTCTTTAATAATAATCCACAAAGAACCACCAACTCTGGAGGGTTTTACACCCATAAATTAAGGCCTCAGTTACCTTTTCAGAATGCTTTCTACGAGCAGTATTCAAGATAAAGGCAGATCTGTGTATTTGTAATATATTTGCCAGTTGTAGTTAAGCTAGAATGGATTGTTTCTATGGCTGGCTTTAAACACAGGAGTGGAAAACCTCAGGCCATGGGGTAGAATTTCGCACTCAAGTGTTGCCCATTACATCATCATCTGGTGGTTTCCCAGCTTTGATGTAAGTTTTACCTATTCCAACATGCAAGGCTGGTTTAAGGAATGTTGGGCCCCTTGCAATGCTGTATTTTGGGGGCCCCATATGTTTATCTCAGGTCAGTGTAACCTAACTCAACCTAAGCTATTCACAGTACAGGATATTCAGATTATTACTAATGATGTTTTTGCAGGAGGAGGGGTATGATGGGGGCCCCACAATGATGGGCCCCCCTGTGGATGCTGATGCCACCGGTGCCTTAAACCGGCCTGCTAACATGTTATTGACAAATATACTGTCCCACCATTTTGCTTTGGGTCCCACCCACTGCCAGAATACAGCACCCAAGAATTTCTCAGAAACCAAATTTGGACCTTGATTTCCCCAACAATTGATTTAGACAAAGTGCTTTCCAAGCCAATCTCACAGCTTTTTCTCTTCTATTAAAGTAGAACAAACTGGGCTCAGGCATTTTACATTCCACTCTAAGGGCAGTACACTTCTTCAGCCATATTATTGTTAAGCCGCACTCATTTCCATTTGGTTGTGCAACCTGCCACAAAGTGTTGGAGTGCTTCTGTATGGGGTGCCTCCCAGCCCTTTCCCACACTATTCCATTCTTTCCCCCTTCTTCTACCACCCCAACACTGATTTTCATTCCCCCCTCAACATTCTCTAGCCACTGAGCATACTCAATCATCACTGGTCCATTTTTAGGATATAGGATGTACCCTCACCTAACTTAAAAAAAAAAAAGAAATCTGCAAATCTTAACACACACACACATACACACTAAGCCAGATAGCTCTTTTCTGGGCTTTAGGGTGCTCTTTTGCCTGTATAAGGATCCACTCTTGGAGAATTTGCTATTGGTATATAGGACCTCCTACTCCATCACCATTGAAATATTTTAAAATCACTTTGAGGTTAACCTCAGGAATTAATACAGTGTAAAATGATAAAACAATGACTTACAAAATAGAATTAACTCAGAAGTTTAAAACATTTAAAATTGGACTTCTGGTTCCGGGAAGAGAGACGTTGGTCGACTGAATGCGGAGTTCCTGAGCTCTTCGAGAAGGTCAGACCTCCTAACGAGGTATTTTTGGAGGCAGCGCTGTCTCCCAACGTGTTTACTGTTGGGGAAAACAGGACACTGTCGGGGCCCGCTCTGTGTGCCCATGAGACTCTCCGTGAGACACCCCCCCCGAAGAGGAGCCGGGCACGTCTTTGGGCAGCCGCTACCTCGTGACGGGAGCTTAGGCTCCTAGTCTCACTCTTCCCGGTTCTCTATAACGTCTGGTTAGAGAACGAAGTTCTGCTTTGCGGTGACTTGAGGAGGGTTGGAAAGTCCTTCTGTGTGTAGCTGTTTTACTAGCAGAAGTTTGTCTGAAAAAGAAGTGTTGTGGGTCTGCCCTACAAAACTGAAACGGGAGGTGAAGTGGTGCACAGAACGGAGCTGGTAGAGTAGGGCGGAGCAGCGGAGTAGTGGAGTAACGGAGGCAAGTCGGATGTGTTGGAGATATTCTGCGAGCAACACCAGAACCAACGGACCAACGGACTGTGAAAGTTGAGAGTAAGACTGCTTTATAGCCGCTGTTATTGAAACATCGGTGGACTATTAGATTATACTGGCTTATTGGTTAGTCTGTATAAAAAGAGTAACTGTTCATCTGTTTTGCCAATCGACAAATTTATGCCCCTAATCTTTGGGCACAGAAGGCTGATTGGAAATAAGGACTGGAGGGGCGGATCCAGGCGGATATACCCTGGCTGAATCAACACAGTACTCTTGGCTAAGATTAAAGGGCAGAGTGTGAAGAAAGTGTGGTAAAGTTCAAGCAGGAGAATAAGGACAGAAAGACTAAGCAGGAGAACAAAATTCAAGCAGGAAATTAAAAGATAGACCAAAGATAGAAAACAAGTAGGAGAGCAAAGACAGAAGTAATACAAGGATGAAGAAGGAGAACAAGGATAAAGAAGGAAAACAAGGACAGAAAAACAAAGTAAGGATTTGGGAGTAAGTGAGGAGAGAGACAAGCGTTGAGAAGCTGTCTTGTAAAAATTTGGCTTAACTGCTACTTGATTTGATGACTCTGAGATAGAGTATAACTTGTAGCAGATACTGAAAACTATAAGATTATAGGAAATTACAAGATTCAATATATTGCCTACTGTATAACGACTGCACATCGCTTATTGTATATGGTATACTGATAGAGATATTTAAACATATAGCTTACGTGATGTATAATATATATGTTATAAATATATTAACATAGATGATATGATATATTGTATTATATAATAGTGTACTATATAATATATATAGTGCGCTATTTATTATATATAGTATACTGTATAGTATAGTGTGCATAGTATACTGTGTATATACTATACTATACTATAATTTAGGTATATCATATACAACAAATACAACAATATACATATAGATATTTATACTGAAGATATATGAACTGAATATATGTTGGGTACATACTGAATATTCTTCGATATTGAATATATTGAACTTGTGTATCAAATTTCAAAAGCTGAATTTGAATTTAGATTCTGAATTTAAAATCTGAACTTAGGCTTTAGAAACTTGACCATGGAATTTTGAGGTTTATCATTGATTACTTGATTTTTTCAACTTAGTGATTAAATTTAATTTACTGAATTAATTTACAGATCAATGATTTATTGACTATTGGATTTAAATTACTGATTGCTAGACTTAAATTACTAGAGCTAATGGAATAGAAGAGCCATCAGGCAGCAATACAGAATTATAAGTGGTTAGAAACTTGAAAGAGAGACCGAAATTTGTACAACTCGAAAATCTGGGGATATCCTATGGGGAAACCATAGGGTGGAATTAATAGGTGTAGAACTTGGGTAAAGATCAATTAATTAGCCGGCATCGCTAAAGGTTAAGGGGATTGTATTTGATCTGGGGTCAGAAAACGATATAGAATTATATACCCTGGGTTAGAAAATTATATACCTGAGTTCAGGACTTAAAAGCTCTGGGTTATAAAGATCGGGTGTCCAGACCTTGGTATTGGTTAAAGGGTTGCTGAGATATTACTGTAAAAATGGCACCTGGAGTGAGATCTAGAACAACCACACAAACTACCTTAACTAGGAGGGAGTCGATAGAGGCACCGACAAAACAAACGGATATTAGTATGCAAATACTTCAGGAGCTGAGGGATTTTAAACGTGAAATCAAAGAGGATTTTCATAATTTGAGGAAAGAATTGAAGTCTGATATGGAAAAAATTGGGAAAAGGGTAGACAAATTGGTAACAGAGATAAGTACTTTGAAAAAAGGTATGGAAGATGTCAAGAAAAGAACCCAAGTTCTGGAAGAGAATATGGAAGTCTCTTTGGGGGAGCAGGAGAAACTGAAGGAGCTTAGTTTAATGCAGGAGCTAAGGTACAGAGACAGATGTATTAAACTTAGGGGAATCCCAGAGAA
Organism: Gambelia wislizenii; assembly: GCA_030847615.1. Lineage (NCBI taxonomy): Eukaryota > Metazoa > Chordata > Lepidosauria > Squamata > Crotaphytidae > Gambelia > Gambelia wislizenii. Next base: position 8,023,470 of record JAUMIR010000012.1, read on the forward strand.
AGTAAAAGAAAACTTACAAGATAGAATAGTCCCGCCTTTAGCTCCCTTTTTAGAAATCCCGGAGGAAAACTTATTGTCTCAGATAGACAAGGCTTTTAGGATAAATTCAACCATCGCCAAAGAAAGAAAATTGCCAAGAGATGTGGTAATAACTTACACTAAAACAAGCGTAAGAGATAATATCATTCAAAGAAGCTTTGATAAGAAGCTTGAAATTGACGGTTGTGAGATTCAGGTATTTAAAGACACTCCCCCTGACATCCTCAGATGAAGAAATGATTATAAATTTCTAACCCTAAAACTTTCAAAATCTGGTATAAACTACAGATGGGAACGGATCGAAGGGGTGTCTTTTCTTTACCGACAGAAGAGGTACAAAATTAATACAGTGGAAGGGGCGAAAGAATTTTTGGAAAAGATGGCTCAGGATGAGAAGAACTTTAGAAGGCGGAAGGAAAAAGCAGCGAATACGGAGGACAAGGAAGAAACACCCTTAAATAAAAAACAGGATTCCAAGGAAGAAGAAGATGAAGAAAGCGGTAGTGAATGGCAAGATGAGGGAACAGAAGATTTGGAAGGAAGTAATTCTGAGGAGGAGGAGATAGAAGGAGAAAGGGAAGAGGAGGAAAACTTATTGGATAGAAATAACTAAAACCTGTTATAATGGCTTCAATTACAACATGGAATGTGAAAGGTTTAAATATACCCGAAAAAAGGAAAAAAGGTGTTCCATTTTTTAGGAAAATTAAGGTCAGATATAATAGCCATTCAGGAGATAAAGATCAGAAAAAAGGACAGAGGCTATCTAATTAATAATAAACTAGGTCACTTATTTACATCCTTAGCTGATCAAAGAAAGAGGGGTGTGGCAGTATATGTGAGTCATAAATACGAGGCAACTGAGGTGCTAAAAGATGATGACGGTCATTATGTGGTGGTGGAGATAAAAATGATAAACCAGAAAATAACATTAGTTGCGGTTTATGCTCCCCTTGAGGGGAAAAATATTTTTTTTAAGAAATTACATACGGTTCTTAGTAACATAGACCCTGACAATGTGATCATGTTAGGGGACTTCAACGGTGTATTGGATAATGCAAGAGATAGATCCCATTCAAACTTTAGTAAAAGAACTCAAGGTACCTTACCAGCAAGCTGTTATGAAATATTAGATGACTATAATTTGGTTGATGCCTGGTCTAGTAAAAGAGGGAATGAAAGAGGTTATACCTTCTTTTCAGAAGCACATAAAACATGGTCCAGAATTGATATGATCTGGGTGGCAAAGAGTTTAAACACTAAGATAAAGGAGGTTGAGATTATACCTAAAGTCCTTTCTGATCACAATCCATTAAGTTTGATGTTGGAAATCAAAAAGAAAAATTATATCTGGAGATTAAAGGAATCCCTCCTTAAAGATGAACATTTTGTGCAAAAACTAAGGAATGAAATAAAATTTTACTTTGAAAGGAATGTGTCATCGAAATCTCAAGTAGAGTTACATGGGATGCGTTTAAAGCAACAGTAAGGGGTTTATTTTTGCAAAGGGGGGCTGAGATTTGTAAAATGAAAAAAGAACGAAGGAACAAATTACAAGAGAAACTAATTAATAAAGAAAACCAACTAAGAAAAAAATCCTAAAAATATGGAAATACTGAGAGAACTAAAAATAATCCAAAATGATATTAATCAAGATCTAATGGATGAAATTGGGAATAAATTGAAAAAAGCCAAATTAAACCACTTTGCTAATGCCAACAAAGTAGGAAAGTAGTTGTCTTACAAAATTAATAAAGGGAATGGAAAGAAGCTTATTACGGAAATTAAAGAAGGGAATGAGAGATATAACAACCAACAGGACATAATGTCAAAATTTGTACAATACTTTAAGAGCTTATATGAAGATCCTCAAGTAAATATGGTTGAAATGATTAAAATAAAGAACTATATAAAAATGTTCAATATTGGGAAATTGACAGAAGCTCAAAGGGAGTCATTAAAAGGTCCTATAACACTTCAAGAAATCTCCACCATTCGAAGTCTGAAGCCAGGGAAAACCCCAGGACCAGACGGCTTCACGGCTGAGTTTTACAAAACGTTTGAAGAAGATATTATAAAATATTTACAGATTGTCTTCAATAAGATAAAAGAAGAAGGAATCCCTAAAACATGGGAATCAGCTGTAATTACACTGATTCCTAAGGAGGGGAAAGATACTTCAGATGTGAAGAATTACCGCCCCATTTCTCTTCTGAACATAGATTACAAAATTCTAATGACAATTCTTGCCAATAGATTAAAGCTAAATCTTCCCAAACTTATTCATCCAGATCAGAATGGTTTTGTTCTGGGGAGATCACTTAGCAATAATATTAGAGTGATATTGAATGTATTAGAATACTTTGAAAAACACAATGATATAAAAGGGGCCTTAATCTTCGCTGATGCAGAGAAGGCTTTTGATAATCTGAGGTGGCCTTTCATGAAATCGGTACTAGAAGAGATGGAGGTGGGTTCCAATTTTTTAGGGTATATAAATGCCATATACAAAAATCAGACTGCATCGATATTAATCAATGGGGAAAAATCAAAGGAAGTTAGTATTCAGAAGGGGACAAGACAGGGATGTCCCTTGTCGCCTCTTCTCTTCATATTGTCCATGGAGGTCTTAAACAAACAAATAAGGGAGAACCATTCGATAAGCGGACTGAAGGTCAGAGGGCAAGAGCATAAAGTATTGGCATATGCGGACGATCTATCACTTATATTGCAAAACCCCCTGGATAACATAGCTAAGGTTATGAATTTAATGAAGACCTTCGGAGATTTCTTAGGCTTCAATATAAATAAGGACAAAACTGTTATATTGTCAAAAAAACCTGACAAAGAAGGAAGAAGTAGAGCTGAAGCTAAAGAGTGGAGGTAGAATAGAGGAAAAGATAAAGTACTTAGGGATATGGTTGACCAAGAGGAACAGAAACTTATACGAAGCTAACTATACCCAAATATGGAAACAAATTAAAAAAGACCTTAAGAAATGACAAAACATGAATTTTTCCATATTGGGTAAATCAGCTATAGTAAAAATGAATGTACTTCCACGTATGTTATTTTTGTTTCAGAACCTCCCAATTATAGTTAATGAAAAACCGTTCTTGGAGTGGAATCAAGATTTAAAAAATTTCATATGGAATGGGCGTAAACCCAGGATAAAATGGTCTACGTTGCAGGAGGTTAAAGAAAGAGGGGGTGCGAATCTCTCGAATCTCTCATTATATTACATGGCAGCTGGTCTGATTTGGTTAGAGAGTTGGATTAAATTACAAAATCACAAATTTACAGAGATAGAATTTGATAATATAAGACATGGTATACATGGGTATATGTGGTATGGGAAGACATCAATTGATAAGGAATTTGGAAACCACACGATAAAGAGACCATTAATGAGAATTTGGAAAATAATCAAACAAAAATTTTATATAAAAATACCCTGGTGGATATCTCCAATAGAAGCTTGGCAACATAGATGGACAAAACGGCATTTGTGGATTAAATATAAAGATTTAATAACTTGGAAAGGGGAAACGGCCATTTTGAAGTCAAGGGAGGAACTTAAAGATCAGGGCCATGAGATTCACTGGTTCACCTATCACCAAATCTGTGTCAAATTCAAAGAGGATATTCAAGGAGATGAATTGGATAAATATGAAAATGAGTTGGACAAAATTATTTGGGGTTCTAATAAGAAGAAAATTTCAAAAATTTACAGATTACTTTTAGGTAGAGAGATGGAAACAGAGGTGGTCAGAGACTCTATGGTAAAATGGGCTAGGGATATTGGGGAGCCTATATCCTTAGAACAATGGGAAAATGCATGGAGGAGGACAAATTCTTTTACAGCCAGCCAAGACTTGAAAGAAAACCATTTAAAGGTCACCAACAGATGGTATCTTACACCCATGAGATTGAGCAACATGTACAAGCTAAATAACAAAAACTGTTGGAGATGTGAAAGAGAACCAGGTTCGCTCTATCACATGTGGAGGCGCTGTAGGTTAATCAGGAAATTTTGGGGGAAAATTCATAAGGCAATACAGAGGATACTGAAGATTTCTTATCCATTAGACCCCAAATTGTATCTCCTAAACATAACCTCAATATTGGAGGAACAAGTAGAGAAACGTTACTGGAGAATACTTTTGTACTGTGTCACTGTGGCAAGACTAATTGTAGCGGCCAATTGGAAAAGTAAAAAAAGTCCGGATATGGAAAGTTGGTTGTTTAAACTTTTGGAAATGAAAGATAATGACAGGTTAACTAGAATAGCCAATAAAGGTGATATTGGGAAAATTAACTCAGACTGGGCTCCGATTATTGAATATCTGAATCTGAGATGGAATATGCAAATAACCCTAATAGGTTAGACTGAATATTCTTGGATGAACAAAATAATAAGAGAATAATGGATGAAAATGACAAGATTATAGGAAGTGGTAATACTGCATGTTTAAGAACCATGATATGAGAATGGTAGGAATAGAGGTAGTAGCTATCATTTGTAAAGAAAATGGATTACAGTTTGTATTTAAGGTTGTTTGGAACAGAAGGATAAAGTGGAGAAAAGGTAAATAACCAAATCGAGCACACGCAGCAGGGGAGGTCAAGGGAGAGAATGTGAAGAGAATGGGAGAATGTGGGTTCTTTTTTTTTGTATGTTCATAATTGAATGTTTATAATGTATGTTTATAAAGGTTTATGAATGATTGTATGTAATGTAAATGAACGACTGTATGAAATGTAAGTGTATGTAATGTAAATGATTGAGCACCTGTAAATTTGGAAAAAACAATAAAAAAGAAAAAGAAAAAAACATTTAAAATTGCAGGCACATTAAAAGCTTTGGTTTATAAAATGAAGGTGGGCATCCATTCATTTCAGACTTAAAAGCAGTCTGGAACATCCAGATCTTTAAAAGCCATTCGAAAATGAGAAGGTATGGTATTCATAATGATTTTTGCTATTGATTATAATGTAAAAGGCCATGGCATGATCTTTAAAAACCATAACTGGTCCATCTCATCCATCAGTAATGTGATTCTCTTTTTCTCTCTGTACCCAGCCTCTGCCTGATACTCAGTATAATGGGAACCCTGAGTCAGTAGGTTACAGGATCAAATACTGGTGCGTGGACATACTGTCTTCTGTGCTCATAAAGGTCATTAGTGATCGGCTGGAGAGGGAACACACAGTTGAGGATCTGGAGGAGTGGACTGAGTATGAACTTCAAATCCAAGCCTTCAATGCCATTGGGGCAGGACCCTGGAGTGAGGTAGTACGAAGTCGCACACGGGAGTCAGGCAAGTTGTGGGGAAGGAGTCTCAGTGTTTACTGTGATATTTCTTTTGAAAAATGTTTTCTTTTGCTTCTGATTGTCTACTGGCCCGATACATGCTTGAAGCTAATTTCACCTAAATTGGATCCAGGTTTTTTTGCACACAGAGAAGGAGATGCACTTTTTGCATGGGTGTGTAATAGCCAGTGGCTTAAATCTTATTGCTAATCCCAACTAAAGTAGACCATTTGAATCAATGGAGTGTACTACATATTGGTTTGACAGTTAATAGTTGATCCAGTAGGCCTAATCTAGTTGGAACTGACAAATAGGATTGAGGTACAAGAGAGCAAAGTCAGAATTTAATGCTATATTGTTTCTGGATCCCCAGTTACATTTGTAAAGTTAGAAGCCAATGTAGAAGACATTTATAATGATTCTCCTGTGCAGAAAGCCAGTCTTGTGATGATATGACTGCCAGTGTCTTTAACCATTTGTTCAGGGAAGCAAAGTTATACCAGCACAGCTTTGTTTAAATTGTGATGATTTGAACTTAGCTTTTTGCCTGCTTGTGTAAAGGTCTGCACAGTATGCAGCTCCATCCTATAGGTCTTTCAAGAGCTGTGTGCTAATGTCTTAGAATCATAGAATTGTAGAGTTGGAAGAGACCACGAGGGCCATCCACTCCAACTCCCTGCCACGCAGGAAATCTTGATCAAAGCATCTCTGACAGATGGCAATCCAGCCTCTGTTTAAAGACCTCCAAGGAAGGAGACCCCACCACGCTCCGAGGGAGTGTGTTCCACTGCCGAACAGCTCTTACTGTCAAAAAGTTCCTCCTAGTGTTGAGGTGGAATCTCTGTTCCTGGAGCTTGCATCCATTGCTCCGTGTTCCAGTCTCTGGAGCAGGAGAAAACAAGCCTGCTCCATCCTCAGCGTGACACCCCTTCAAATACTTAAACAGGGCTATCATATCGCCTCTTAACCATCTTTTTCAAGGCTAAACATACCCAGTTCCCTAAGTCTCTCCTCATAAGGCATGGTTTCCAGACCTTTCACCATTTTAGTTGCCCTTCTCTGGACATGCTCCAATCTGTCAATATCCCTTTTGAATTGTGGTGCCCAGAACTGGACACAGTACTCCAGGTGAGGTCTGACCAAGGCAGAATAGAGTGGCACTATTACTTCCCTTGATCTAGATACTATACTTCTATTGATACAGCCCAAAATCGCATTGGCCTTTTTAGCTGCCACATCACACTGTTGACTCATGTTCAACTTGTGGTCTACTAGGACTCCTAGATCCCTTTCGCACGTAGTCTCGTTCAGCCACGTCTCTCCCATCCTATATCTATGCATTTCATTTTTCTGCCCTAAGTGCAGTACTTTACATTTCTCCGTGTTGAATTTCATTTTGTTAGCTTTGGCCCAGCTCTCTAGTCTATCCAGGTCATTCTGAATTTTGATCCTGTCCTCTAGGGTATTAGCTACTCCTCCTAATTTGGTGTCATCTGCAAATTTGATAAGTATGCCCCTAATTCCCTTATCCAAGTCATTGATAAAGATGTTGAATAGCACTGGGCCCGGGTCTTGTTTGGGGATATAGGTGAAATCTTGGCTTTTTTTTTTCTTCCTTTTATTTGATATTTCGATTCCATATGCTCCTCTGTCCTGAAGCCATGCTGTATGTACATTTGCTCTTATTCTTTTATCACAGGCATGATGTAAAATGTTCTATTGAGTCTGGTATTGTGTTGTGTAACCTGGCATTTTGTGTGAGTCATTTCTTTGGCATTTTGCTCTAGGGTGGTCTTAAGGTAGTGTCAGTGGCTATATGATTGGGATACTTCCAAACTTGGTCTTATTGTAATGTTCTTGGTGCAACAGAAAGTGTTCTGGCTTTCGGTTTTTTGAGATGTTTTTCTTAGACATAGCTCCAGTATACAGTATATAAAGGTGCCATATCCATTACTAATCAATGGTGTGTATACATTATATAATATCTACAGATACAGTTTGCTCTCTTGATTGATCTACATTGGGAGAAGCTGGGCTTTACATTATGTGCCTCCAGAATTAACAGCAGAGATTTGAGCTAGCTAGGCATTAGCAGACTACCAAGCTTCCTTGTTCTAGCCAAGCAATCCCACCTATGGTATACAGTTGCTGTGTACTCTAGGTCAGGGGCAGCCAGTTTATTGTGTATTAGTGACCAACAGCTTGGACATCAATTGATGTTAGAGCCAATTCATGTTAGCATTCCAAACTGTCTAGAAAGGCAGGTAGAGAAAGTCATTCCATCCCTTACCACAAAATTAGAATAACCTACCCTGATATTAGTGCAAATGCTCACAGCTGATCTTAATATGTTTCTAGCTCTCATCACCTTCTGTTCCACATGACCTAAATCTGATTTTTCTCTAACAACACACACACACATTTATTCAATCCATAGGAATGAAGATGATGATGATGTCATCCTCCTCAGCGTTACCTGTCTCTGTTTTCTTTTGTCCTACTTCTCTACCATTTTACCATTATTTCTCCATTGATGCCCCCTTGTCGTGGGAGAGAGGCTTGCGTACCCTAATGATGTTTTGAGCTATGCTGGCGGTGGCATAATAGCCACCAGTAGGGCCTCCCATGCCAGACAGGTCAAAACCGAAGGGTCTGACAAAGAGCGTCAAAGGGCAGGCTGTCTAGCCTTATGGAAACCATCCTAGGAGAAGGAAAACTCTAATCCCAAACCCGGGCAGATGGTTCTCATCCAACCCTGTAAGGTCAACCATCTAAGAAAATGAAACTCTAATCAAAACTATGACCCGAGGACCTCGCTGCTACGTCCATGCTTGCAAGGCCATAGCAGATGAACCTTTGGTTTAAAGGGTGAGGCCAGTTCTGTGCACGCTGCGCTCCACCAGAAAAATCCATTGCACAGGCTCAAAGGACAAATCCAATTCCAAAAAAGCTCTGTAGCGATAGGCGAGGGACGAAACGGCAGGTGTAAAGATGCACTGGAAGCTGCAGACCCAACCCTGCATGCAGGCAGTTCAGGACTTTGGTTGCTCGAGGCTGACCTGGGAGATGACAGTCTTGTTCGGCAGCATCCTGAACAACCAACCAGCCTTTCTTAAGGAGAGCACTGCATGCTCCATATGGAGAGGAGCCTAGAAAAGGTGGCCTAATGAAAGCTCATCCCGCTCTACCTGGTTGGCTAGCCGAGGCGAACGGGCATCTTCTGATGCGGTCAAACGAAGGCAAAGAAACAAAGGCACACACCGGCCTCCAAAGGTGTAAATAAACTGACGCTTGCATGCTGGAACATCAGAACCATGCTCTGCAGACTCTGAAGATAGTGGATGGCCTGAGTGTCATTCTGCCCTAATAGACCATGAACTATCACGACTTAATATTGACATCGCTGGTCTTAGTGAAGTTTGTTTCCATGAGGAAGGCAGCCTTAAAGAACATGGCACCGGCTACACACTTTACTGGTCTGGCAAACCCAAAACCGAAAAACATCTTTCAAGAGTAGGCTTTATGATTAAAAACTCCATTGCCTCCAAACTCAAAACCTTGCCAACAGGACACTCTGATTGCATTATTTCCTTACGCCTCCCACATTAGTATATATGACCCAACCATGCAAGCCGACCCTGTAGAGAAAGACAAATTCTACACAGATCTACGCCACCTCATACAAAAAGTCCCTGTAGAAGATAAAATTGTTATCCTTGGTGACTTCAATGCCAGAGCAGGAAAGAACTCCGAACCCTGGAAGGGAGTCTTAGGCAAGCATGGTGTTGGAAATTGCAATGATAACGGACGCCTCTTGCTAGAATTCTGTGCAGAACAACAGCTGACTAATACAAACACAATATTTCAGCAGAAAGATAGCTTGAAGACAATCTGGATGCATCCCCGAGCCAAACATTGGCACCTCATTGACTATGTTCTAGTCTGCCAGAGAAACACTTGCGATGTCCGTCATACCCGAGTGATGCCCAGTGCAGAGTGCCAAACAGATCATTGCCTTGTCAGATATAAACTAAAGTTCATCTTAAGTTCAAACCTAAGAGGGGTGGCATGTTAAAGAGACTCCAAATCAACAATCTTCAACAAGCTACCATGAGAGACAACTTCCAGGCAAATCTGCAGACAAAACTTGAAGACCAACCTACAGCTCTTCTTCCAGAACATTCCGATGCTTTGCGCAGGTGCAGGAGTAACCCAGCTGTGTGAATTCACAGAAGACCCTGTGGTTACAGGTAAGCAACCTGTCCATCCTTCCCCCATAGTACTTTGGCAACATATCAAAAACTGTATCCTCCAGTCTGCAGAAGAATCCCTCAAGTTCTCCCACAAGAAAAATCAAGACTGGTTTGATGAAAACAACCAAGAGATCCAGGAGCTGTTGGCAAAGAAGAGAACTGCTCACCAGGCATACCTCACCCAGCCAACTTGCCATGTAAGAAAAGCAGCTTTCCGCCTCACATGTAGTAAACTTCAACAAAAACTCATGCAGACATGCAGAACAAGTGGTGGATCAATATAGCAGAAAAGACACAATGCTGTGCAGATCTGGGTGATCATAGAGGATTTTATGAAGCTCTTAAAGCAGTGTTTGGACCTACTTATCAGGTCCAAAGCTCCTTATACAGTACAGATGGTCAAACATTAATTACTGATAAAGCCTCCATCCTGAATCGATGGGGTGAACATTTTCAAAGTCTCTTTAGTGCCAACCGAGTAGTCCAAGGCTCAGCTATCCAACATATGATACAAAAACCAATGAAAAATGAATTGGACATAGCTCCCACTTTGGAAGAGACCCTTAAGGCCACACAGCAGATGAAAAACGGCAAGGCAGCTGGGACTGATGGAATCCCACCTGAAGTTTGGAAACACGGAGGTCATGCACTCCACGATAAATTCCACAAACTCCTTGTGAATTCCTGTGAAAAAAGGGAACTGCCATCAGATCTCCGAGATGCAGTCATCATCACCCTGTATAAGAAAAAAGGAGCAAAATCCGATTGCTCAAACTACTAAAATATTTAAAAGTATATTAATACGTAGAATGAAAGAATTATGTAATAACATTTTAAAAGGAGATGAGATCCCACAATCATGGAGACAATCTCTGATTATACTAATCCCAAAACCAGATAAAGATTTGACAGACCCAGAATCATATAGACCAATATCACTAATAAATCAAGATGCAAAAATACTAACAGCAATAATGGCAAAAAGGATTAATAAATTTATGTACAAATATCTACAAAAAGACCAATATGGATTTATAGAAGGAAGACAGATGGCTAATCTAACTGGAAGAGTAATAAATTTAATAGAAACAATTAGAAGAAGGAAAATTAAAGCAGGGCTTATAGCTATAGATATATTTAAAGCTTTTGATTGTGTGGAATGGCCAGCAATAAAAAACATAATGAAACATAATGAAAACATTTGGATTTGGAGAAAAATTTAGGGGTGTGATTGACCAATTGTATATAAAAAAAAAAGCAACAGTAATAATAAATGATGGTAAGACAGAACAAATAAACCTAACTAGGGGAACGAGAGAAGGCTGCCCACTCTCCCCAATAATATTTGCTATGGTAATAGAAATATTAGCTAATGTAATTAGAAACGATGAAGAAATCAAAGGGATAGGAAATAATGAAGAGATTAAACTAAATATGTTTGCAGATGATACTTTAATAACAATACAAGATCCAGTGGAAAAAATGCAAGAGATAGAGAAACATTTGGAAACGTTTGGGAAGATGACAGGTTTACAAGTAAATTGGAACAAATCAGAAATTATGATATTTAATTATACAGAGGCAGAGAAAAAAAATTGAAGAATAAGAAATGTATTAAAATAAAAGAGCAAATAAAATATTTGGGAATAAATATTGTGGCAGAACTGGAAAAACTAGAGGAAAAAAATTTCACTATGCTAAGGAAAGATATGGAGAAAAGAATAGAGAAATATGGGAAAATCATACTGTCATGGTTTGGAAGAATAGCACTTGTTAAAATGAAAATATTACCAAAAATAATTTTTTTTATTTAGAATGTTGCCTATTAAAGTATCAGAAATGGAATTTAAAAAGTGGCAAAATATGATAAATAATTATTGTAATGGAGGCAAAAGATAAAGAATCAATAAAAATAGATGGTATAAATCTCCAACAAAAAGGAGGTTTAGGCTTACCTAATCTAAACCTATACTACGTAGCGAATCAATTGAGATATATTATTGATAGTGTTGCGGAGGTGAAGGAAATGGAATGGATGGAAATAAATAAACAAGAGATAGAGTTAAAATTAAGAAATATATATTTTTTGTAAACTAAAAAAGAAATATAGGGAATCAATACAATCTGCTTCTTTAAAAAATATATTAGATATATGGAATAAATATAAAAAAGTATTAGTTCCAGGAACATCTCCATTAAAGCCAGTAATATTGTTAGAGGGTTTTCCAGCAAATTTAAGAAATGAAGTGGAAGCAAAATTAGGAGGACAAGAAATTATAAGGTTGAAGGAATGGATGGGGAAAATGAAAAATTATATGGAAAAAATATTAAAGGAGCAAGGATTTACATGGTTTAAACTGATACAGTTAGAAAGATGGACAAAAAAATGTTTAAAGGAGGGTAGTTGTAGAAGAAGTACAAAATTTGAGGAATTAATTACAAAAGCTATTCAAGAGAAAAAGACTATAAAGGGTATTACAAGCAAAATATATAAAATGATAATGGATAATGAAGAAGTACAAGATTATTTAAAAGATGTTTGGGAAACAGATGTAGCAACTGTTATAGACAAATCTAAGTGGGGGAAAATATGGAATATGCAACACTTGAAAACATTATCAGTAAGAATAAAAGAAAATTACTATAAGATTATATGGAGGTGGTATTTAACTCCAGTACGATTGAATCAAATAGATAAAAAGTATTCAGCACAGTGTTGGAGGGGTTGCCAAGAATTGGGAACGTATATGCATATGTGGTGGAATTGCAAATATGTACAGAAATTTTGGAACAGAGTAATGAAGGAAATAAGTGAAATACTGGGGATAAATATACCTTTAAGCCCTGAAATAGCATTATTATCATATTGTGAAAAAATACAAGAATCTCAAATTGTTAAGGATTTGTTAACAAACTTGCTGACAGCAGCAAGGTTAATAATAGCAAAGAAATGGAAAATACAAGTAGAATATAAAATAGAAGAATGGTATGAGGAAGTATGGAATATAGCCATAAATGAGAAATTAACAAATATGGTTAAAAAAAAAAGGAGGGTTAAATAAGAATGTTTTTGGTGAAAAATGGAGTAAATTTTTAGAATATGTATTAATAAAGGGGAGAGGAAGCAAACCTGATTTGGAAACAATGATTTTCTGGAAAGAGGGATGAATGTAAAGGGAAGTCCCTCGGTGGAGGGAATCACTGTTATATATGTTTGTTAAGTCTTATGTAGTAATTGTATGTTATTTTTTATTTAAAAAATTAATAAAATTATTAATTAAAAAAACAAACAAACGATTGAGGCATAACACTGCTCTCTATTGCTGGAAAAATCCTTGCAAGGATACTCCTGAACAGATTAGTTCCTGCTATTGCAGAAGAACTTCTTCTTGAAAGCCAATGTGGCTTCAGAGCCAATAGGAGTACTACAGATATGGTATTTGCCCTTAGACAACTGCAAGAAAAATGTAGAGAGCAGAACAAGGGTCTCTATGTAACATTTGTTGACTTCACCAAAGCCTTCAGCACTGTGAGTAGAAAAGGTCTGTGGCAGATCCTGGAAAGACTACGATGTCCCCCCAAATTCCTTAAAATGATTATCTTGCTACACGAGGGCCAGTGCCGTCAAGTCAGATATGGCGATGCACGTTCAGAGCCCTTTCTAATAACTAATGAAGTGAAGCAAGGTTGTGTTCTTGCACCAACTTTATTTACAGTGTTCTTCAGCACGATGCTCCAAAGGGCTATGGCAGAGCTTGAAGAAGACGATGGCATCTATATACGTTACCGTACTGATAGTAGCTTGTTTAACTTAAGCCGTCTGAGGGCTCACACTAAGAATCTAAACTATCTAGTCCATGAGCTGCTCTTTGCTGATGCTGATGCCCTTGTTGCCCACACAGAAGCAGCTCTGCAGCGCCTAACATCCTGCTTCGCAACAGCTGCAGAGCTGCTTGGGCTGGAAGTCAACCTGAAGAAAACAGAACTTCTTTACCAGCCTGACTCACAGTACGAACACCACCCTCCCCACAATTCTGTCGGCAAATCTGTGATCAAGTCCATTCAGCAGTTCGCCTACTTGGGAAGCATCATCTCCTCAAATGCCAAGATTGACAAAGAGATCACAGATTAGCAAAGGCATATAGCGCATTTGGAAGACTTCACAAAAGAGTCTGGAGTAATAAACACCTGAGGCGAAGCACAAAAATCAGTGTGTATAGAGCCATTGTACTGTCTATTCTCCTTTATGGATATGAAACATGGGTCACCTATCACCACCACCTACGACTTCTCGAATGCTTTCATCAGCGCTGTATACACACAATCCTAAATATACACTGGACTGACTATGTGATGAATGTTGCTGTCCTTGAGCAAGCAGGGATCACCAGCATTGAGGCCATGATATTGAGAACACAGCTGCGCTGGGCAGGGCACGTTTCTAGGATGGAGGACCATTGGCTCCCCAAAATAGTACTCTACGGTGAACTCGCCACGGGTCAGCGTAAGAGGGGCACTCCAAAAAAGCGATACAAAGACTCCCTGAAACAACATCTCAGGCTTGGCCAAATTGATCACCAACAGTGGTCCGCCCTGGCCTCACATCGGGAGGCATGGAGACGTACTATCCACAATGCTTCAGCCTTATTTGAGAACTCACGACGAACAAGTCTTGAAGAGACTTGCAGAAAGTGCAGGATGAGTCCTTCCTGAATCTTCGTTTGCGAAGAAAAGCCAGAGAGTGTTCCTGGAGTGTGCTAGTTCTGTCAGAATTGGCACTCTCCATCTCTTCTGCAGCTCCCCACTCCCCACCCTGAAAACCTGCTCCTCTGGAGTATGCTGTTGATATCACTGAGGTCTGCTGAAGGAGGTGAAGAAAGTCCTGATTCCACTTGTGTTAGATACTGAAGTACACAGCTGGAACTTGGCCCAAGTATTAAAATTTAGCGTAGTTTTTCTGTTACTGAAAGTTGTTCAGAAAATCTGAATAAAAGTAGAAGTAATAAAAGAGTATTGGATAAATACATGGAGGAGGGTAGATTTATCAGGACCACTAAACATCAATGCTATAAGAAACCTCCATGTGATAGTTTGCCTCTGAATAACAGTCTGGGGGATGGGCAGTAGGAATGGAAAGAATATTTTAAAATATTTGAAAATGAACAAAAGCATGTTTTTTGAGTACTGGGAAACTGATGAGAAGCTTGGACTGATTACAATTTTCACAGTTTGGGACTTATTCTGCACAAAATTCAAAAGTGGCTATTTTGCACAGAACACAACTTTTTCTGTACAGAAAACAGCTGCATAGAAATATTGTTTTCTGCACAATAAAAGTGTTTTCTCCATGAGGGCAGGGAAATGCTGTTTTCTGTGCAGGACAAACCACAGGCAAATTTTGTACAGAAACGTCTCTAATTGCAAATGGGCTACGAAAACTAGTTTTCAGTCTATCTGTGAGTCGGAAGAAAATTGCTTCCTTTGAGAAGTAAATTAGTGACAAATTACATCTCTCATGGACAGGCAATAACTGTTGAGGTATGGTGTCTTTCTGTCCAATTTGTGGACTTTCTGGGTGCATCTGCTTGACCACTGTGGGAAAGGTAGACTAGATAAGAGTGGGTACCTTATAGTCCTTAGCCTGTTCCCAGCTAGCTATTTTTTTTTTCCTGCTGAAATCCACATATACTCCAGCACCTTCCTCCATCATCCCCTGGAATTCTCAGTGCATTTTTCTTCTGAGCAGTGATCTGGAGTGGGAAGAAGCCTTCCAGAGCAAACACTCACTCTGAGATGAAGTGGAAAGATCACCTCTGAGGATGGAGTCTATGTGTTGTTAGACCATTCAATTATATTCGGGTATGATTGGATCATTCATTTGCTCCCAAGATACAGAGAATGCAGAGGTCCTGTTTGGGCTGTTTACCAGGGCTCTGCTGGAAAGGAGGATTGCCAAGCACCTCACAGAAGCCTTTCATTACCAAATTGGTCTTTTCTTCATGGCATGCTAGTGTGAAGTCTTCTTAAGCCTCAGAGATTCTGCTCTGTGAGACTTTAGCGCCTTCCCTAGTCACTACGCATTGGACACTTTGGGGCTACATTTTGAAACATTGCAGAACTTTTTCATTCTTTTGCTTCCAGGCACCTCCACCAGCATGTATCACTTAGCAGCATACAGTTCAACCATATGTAATTGGTAAACAGACTTAGGTGTGCAATCCAGATTTTTGCAAGTACAGATCTCAGCAAGGCAGGCTCTGCAGCTCCTGCTGTCAGGAGAAAACAGCCTTTGTGGCTCAGTCGCAAAGCAAAAGTAAGCACCCATAGCTCATTAGCTTCTGCAAAAGGTAGTTATTAAGCTGTTATCTAGCTAACTTCAAACAAGGCTCCTTCCCCAGCTACCCTCCCAACATAATTTACCATTATACTCTGGGTGAATAATTGAGCAGAGTGACCTTTCTTGAATTAAGTATTCACTACTGAAAGTAAATCACCATTGTAGCTAACCTGCACAATGAGCAGGGATTGTATTTGCAATTTGTCTCCATAATCATACAGGGGCTGGCCACTGCTACATGGTTAAGGCAGGATCCCATTTATCACTTTAAAATGGATTTCAGACCCTTTTTTTGTGTTATAAATGGTGTGACATCCTCAAATTTGCATATTTTCATTAGCTTCAGAGGAAGGGATCAATTAAAGCCAAAAAGAAAATCATGGCAGGATGCTTTCACTTGAACAAGGGTGGGAGAAAATTGGTGATATTCAGAAATGATAATAAATCATTTGTATTGATGGCCCATTTTATGCATCTGAGCCCTTCTTTTTTTGTTGTTCTGGCTGTTTTTATGTGCCTCTGACTTACGATGACCTTCTCATAGATTTTCTTGGCAATATTTCTTCAGAGGAGGTTTGTCATTGTCATCCTTTTAGGCTGAGACAGTGTGCAAGGTCATCCTCTGGATTTCCATATCTGAATGGAGCAGGGATTCAAACCATGTTCTTCCAGAGTCCTAGTCCAACACTCCAACCACCATACCACCCTGTCTCTAAACATTTAATCAGAGATTTGCCATTAACCTCAGCTTAGACTGAAGGAGTGTGACTTGTCCAAGGTCACCTAGTTGCTTTCCATGACTGCATGGAGATTTGAACCTTGGTCTCCCAGAGTCCTAATCTAATGCTCCCAGACCTTGCAGGATCTCATTAATGCCCTGGGGAAGCCCATGTAAGAGTTTTTCACTGTATCTCTTTAGGACAGGTAGAAAGTGGCAGCTGTTAATGGTTTGGTATATGGCTGTCCCAGAACTAAATTGCTAGTCCATGATCAAATTTAAGTCCCATAGGTATGAAGCAATCCTATAGTCAGTGGGCCAAGGCCACTGAGAGGCTCTCCCAATCTCCCATGAAGAACATCAGACAAACATGGCAGGAGCCATCCATTGGCCAGAAGCAACCTGGAGCCATCCATTGGCCAGAAAAGGGGCAACTGCGGGGAGTTTAGCTTCTCCATCCATAGGAGGGGGGGAAAACAACATCACCCAAACACTTGGGATGGCAGAATGGAGGTCATAGGCTCCAAGGGAAGGGGTACATGAAATTCCCCAGCTTGCATGATCTCTCAATTGTACCCAGAGCCACGTAAGGAAATAATCTTTATTCTAAGTTTAGAGGGTCTTCAGATAGAGAAAATAGACAACACACCCATGAACGTAGCTGCAGTGGTACATAGGTAAGTGGCTTCAGAATTCAGACCTTGGTAGGATCTATTGCAGGATGAGGAGCCCAGGAAGAGATAGGCTGGGAGCAAGTTAGGGTCCCAAGGAGCATACAAAGGCACAATTAAATCAATAAGGAGGAGGTATCTGCCATACCATGATATTGAGAACACAGCTGCACTGGGCAGGGCACGTTTCTAGGATGGAGGACCATCAGCTCCCCAAAATAGTACTCTACGGTGAACTTGCCACGGGTCAGTGTAAGAGGGGCACTCCAAAAAAGTGATACAAGGACTCCCTGAAACAACGTCTCAGGCTCGGCCAAACTGACCACCAACAATGGGCCGCCCTGGCCTCACATCGGGAGGCATGGAAATGCACTATCCACAATCCTACAGCCTTATTTGAGAGCTCACACCGAACAAGTCTTGAAGAGAAATGACAATGCAGAAAGAATCACATCCTGGAAACATCACCCAAGGAGACCTTCTGCTGTGCTTTCTGCAACTGGACTTGTTTATCTCAGATTGGTCTTTTTAGTCATCAGCGCACTTGCAGAAAGCGTGGGATGAATCCTTCCTGAATCTTCGTTTGCGAAGAAAAGCCAGAGAGAGGGGAGATCTGCCAAAATATGAAAGGGCACTTCACATTAGCCACCCAGTCATATCTTTTCCTTGCCAACTTGTCTGGCTTTCCCTTTTGTAGTGGGGCTCATCTCCCAGCTCCCTCTGATCCCTCTTAGTTTGAAGCTCTCTATGGTGTCCTTCGAACTCACACAGCCAAGAAAGGCCTCAGCCCAGCTTTTGCACACATCTTTGTTCACCTCTCTTCATTCCTCACAACTTTGGTTCAAAGGAGATACGTGCAGCCCTTCTCCTATCTTGCATCACCTGTCTTCCAGCTCTTCCCCTTTAGAGCTCACCAGTGGTGTACCCCACTGCAGAGGCAAGGCCAGTAACTGGTTTTCTTTCCTTCCTGAAGCCTGGGAGCTGGGAACAGGCAAAGTGGTGCCTCTGGTAACTCCTACTTTTCCACAAAATGTCCACCTCAGTTAGTCGGAGGATGAACCATTCTTGAACTGTCAGTTTATTAGGCTGTATTGTAAGCTGTGATTGTTCATTTGAAAGCTGCAATTTGAGACACACCATCAATCTCAGTAGATAGGACTAAGCTAGTAGACAGGGCATTTGGTTTGCTTTGCAAAAGAAAAAGAAAAAAGAAAAGAAAAGAAAGACAAAAGAAAGAGAGCAAGAGAGAGCAAAGGGGAGAAAAACCCAATTCCTTTCCCTTGAGAGACAGTGAATGTGACAGAAGGAAGATGGAGTACAATTTAATTATCCAGCGCTCTGAGGGCAGGCCTGGGATTACAGGAAGCAATCCTTTACATGTTTACTCAGAAATGAATTCTATTGTGATCATTGCTACCTATGTTGAGGGAAATATGCAAAGGTTTGCAGCCTTGGATTCCTTAACGGGAAAACTTCCCCTGACTGTAAGAGCCATTAATCGATAGAACATGCTCCATATGGATTTTTTGGCATCTCCTTCCCTTGAGGCTTTTAGGGTGAAGGAGACATCTGTCTAAATGGCTTTTAGATAGAGGCTCTTCTGGTTTAGGGCAATGTGGTGTGTTTGATAACCCACTCAGTTGCTTCTCTTGCTGTGACTCTTTGCAACAAGAACAATCCCCTGTTTTTTCTTCAACGGAAACTGTCAGTGAGGGTTGCCTGAGTTTGGTGGTAGCTGAGCTTCAAAAAATGCACATTCAAAAAGCTGTCAAAATGTCCCTCACAGTATCTATTTACATCCCCCGCCCCCAATTATGTTGCATTCTAAACAGAGCTTGGAGCAAATAGGGCTGGGTGTGTAAAGGATTCCTGCAACTCTTGGCTTGACAAGGAAAAATAGAGGCCAAAGAGATGTGGGAGTAAATGTCAGTGCTTGCTCTATGAGTTAGAATATGCTAATTGTCTGCATCAGGACAGGGGTGAATCAACTTACTCAGGTTCTATTGGTACACAGGGTCTTAAGAGTTTCTTTGGGCTTAGAAAAATCCAGCCAGTCATACCTGCCACTTGGGTCCTAAAGAAGCTGTCCATTAGGGGTCTTTCTTGATGTTTTCCCAGTGTAGTGCTAGAATCATAGAAGTGGAAGAGACCACAAGAGCCATCTAGTCCAACCCTTGCCCTGAAGGAACACATAATGAAACCACTCCCAACAATGGCCATCCAGCCTCTGATTAAAAACATCCAAAGAAGGAGCCTCCACCACATTCCCAGGCAGCATGTTCCACTGTTGAAGTGATCTTACCATCAGGAAGTTCTTCCTAATGTTTAGGTGGAATCTCCATGTCCTAGTCTCTGGTGCCACAGAAAACAAGCTCGCTCCATCCCCAATATGACATCATTTCAAATGTTTAAATAATGCTAGAGCTCTTTTGAAACAGGAAATAAACAGGAAGTGACTTCTCACTTCATGTTCTTAAAAAGGCCCAGAGGGCTTAAAAACATGACATATGGTCCCCCGTGTCACCCAGAGGGCATTTCAGGGCTTTTTTTTTTTTTTTTTTTAAATAAGGGGTAGGTGCCTCCAAAGTTTCCTGTGGGGTTCTTGTGACCTCCTAGCCTTCCACAGTTGCCCCATGCTGGAGGAATCCTCTCTCAGCTTTCAAAGTACCCTGGATAACAGCATTCAAAGAACTGCAGGACATATTTAGAACTGTTTTGCTGTTTTAGGAAAATCCTGAAAAGTGGCATAACATAATAGAAAGTAGAGTTAACAAGCTGACCACTATATTATCACATCCGCAGCAGGGATACTGTGTCTTAAAAAACAAACAATCCAGTCACCTCTTTTTCACAGAGTAATTCATTTCAGCTATGCTGTGCTCCTGATGCCCTTAACTATTCTTCCTGCTGGTATTGGTCTCTGAAACGTGAGTGTCCATAGGCACCTAGCTGATATAGCCAGCTATTACATAATTATGGCCATACTGAGGGGTAAGGGTCAAGCTATTCAGAGACAGACATTTCAAGAAAAAGCTTAGGTATCATGTTAGGAGATTGCTTCACTGCAGTAATGAGGCCAGGCAAAAATGGATAGTGGTTAACTTCAGTTTGGCAAGTCTGCTCAAGTCCTCATACCACCCAGGCATGCCAGGAATATATGTGTGTATGCCTCATTCATATTGCATACAAGGTCTCTTGGCTTTATAACAGAAAAAGTGAGGTTCTCTTGTGGCAAACCCTCCATGAATCATTGTGAGTGGCATAATGGCAGTCCAAACTGAGGGAGATTTTTCTTAATGTCAAAATCCTACTGGGATTCTTTGCCATCTTCCCTGCAAGTATATATTTTGTCAGCTCCATGATTTCTCCTTCTCAGGTTCCCGATGCTCCTCTGCTCCCCCACCCACCAGTCTATCTACGCAATATTCTGAATGAGCCATTTCAAGCAGTCTGCAGATCTGCTCCAGCTCACCTCACTTGAGCTTTTGATAGAAACAAGGTTTCATTTTGAATACTCACCAAAGCAGAAATTATGCTGAAGGCTAATCAGTATCTACCACATGTCAGGCCATCTTTGAGATGTGTGCTGTGAAGATCCACAATCCTGCCCACCCCCCAGCCATCCCCAAGATCTCAATCTAGAGCAGCATTCAAATTCCATGTCTATGATAGAAGTCTTGGTGAAGATGTTGGGAATTCTCTGTTAGAATTTCCCATGGTGCACTGTTTTTATAACCTGTAGCATCCAGTCTTTTCAATGTGAACTAAAACCATTTTTACAAGAATTAATTCTCTCTCTCTCTCTCTCTCTCTCTCTGTCTTTCTTAATAGAAATGTCCACATTGAGACAGTGACCAAGTTTACTTTACAGGTGCTCATTTGCAGAAACAGAGTACCTGCCTTACCCTTCATCCCTGAAAATAACTATGTGATAAAGAAGATCAAAATGGCATTAGTGCTTCTCCTGCCTCAGTTAGTGGGATGGATGGTGAGCCAGGGTTGGATTTACAACACAAGACTGTTTAGGTCAAGGAAATCAGAGCAGAGATTTCTGTTTTCCCTCAGCATGATGATTTGCAAATAAAGCACAGATCAAGGTTAAAATAATAAAGATGGTGCAAAGCCCAGGGAATTATTCCTGTGGGGCTGAGGCAATGAGGTTCTTTTCTTTTCCTTTGTTATTTTTGGATTTCTGAGAAGAACCAGGCTCTTGCATTAGGGCTTTCTGCCCCTTGCATGTTCTTTGGGTGCTTTGTTCTCAGGGCCCTTTCGGCTTTCTTTCTAGGACTTGCTTTCTACCTGTCAGTGTCATCATTGTAGTTCATGCTAACATATTACTCACCTCTCACCTTAGGGAGCTTTAAGACTCTTCCAGGGTTGTCACTTCTGGTTTTGGCACTTGATGAGTGACAAAACATGTTTCCCAACTAGCTCTGGAGCAAACTAATAGTCTCCCAAGCAGCCTCCTTTTCAAGGGTTGTAGCCTAACTAGTCAAGTAGTAAAGAGAGAGTGCTTAGAAAGTGGAAGATCAGAGAAGATCCCTGGAGATTTGCATCTTACGTTGATGAATGTCGCAGGATTCAAACTTGAAGGAACTGTTGCTCACTGGTAGACTTTTGCTCATGCCTTAACTACATCCCAGGTGGACTACTATAGCATGCTCTACATAAGGCTGCTCCTGGAAAGTGTTTGGAAGCTACAGCTAGTGTAAAATGTGGTAGACAGTCTGTTATCTGGTATGTGGCTTAGAGTCTGCATATCATAGATCTCATTACAACACTGGCTTCCAATTTGCTTCCAAGCCCAACTCAAGTTTTTGACATGCAAAGCCCTTTGTGCCCATATAAACCTGGCCAGAATTTGAGCTCTGCAGTGGAAGCTCTGTTGCACATCCCACCACTTTGGGAAATGACAAGTACACAAGGCAGGGCTTTCTCAATAGAGGCACCTCGGGTGTGGAATTCTGTCTCAAGGGGAGTCAGACTGTCCCCATCCATTTTGAGCTTCCAGTGAGCAGCCAAGATTTCACCTTTTTGTATGGTTTTTCATCACTAAATTGAGATTAGCTTGAGGGGGGGTACTTTAATTGTATGTGGATTTTAAAAACTGGTTTTGACCATTTACTTTGCTTTGTTTTTAAAGAAAGTAAGCCCTCGTGGCGCAGTGCTTAAATGCCAGTACTGCAAGCCACCAAGTTGCAAGTTTGATCCCAGCAGGCTCCAAGGTTCACTCAGCCGTCCATCCTTTCATAGGTCGGTAAAATGAGTACCCAGCTTGTGGGGGCAATTCGCT
This sequence comes from Gambelia wislizenii, assembly GCA_030847615.1. Lineage (NCBI taxonomy): Eukaryota > Metazoa > Chordata > Lepidosauria > Squamata > Crotaphytidae > Gambelia > Gambelia wislizenii. The sequence goes on from JAUMIR010000012.1 coordinate 8,046,095, forward strand.
AACACACATTGGAAACTGCTTAATGTGATGTAGATATGTAAATTGCTATTGCTTAAACAATTTGTAAGCCGCTCTGGGAGCTTTTGTGGCTGAAGAGTGGGGTAGAAAGAAAGAAAGAAAGAAAGAAAGAAAGAAAGAAAGAAAGAGGCTTTTTAATATTTTAAATCAATCAATCAATCAATCAATAATGATCTGGCTTAGATGGGAATATATTCTCACTTGGTAGAAAGCAGCTTCCTGTGAAAATAGTGTCATGCTTCATTGTTAGTGAGAGGAATGATCTCTTTCAAAACACCAAGCAGTGGAGCTTTTCTTAAACTTTTTTTTGGTACAATTCTTGCAATATTTAGTGACTCTATTAGCATAAGAGGTCCTTTTAAACTGGGATGGGCAAAAGATGGCCCTCCTGCTATTATTGTGCTACAACTCTCATTGATCCTAGACAACCTAACCAAGAGTAAGTAGTGATGGCAGCTTCAGGCCACCAACCTCTGGAGGACCACAAATTGCCCACTTGTGTTCGGCATCAGACAGATCCGTCAGACAACTAAAAGAAATTGTGCAGGTATTCCACTCCTTACCAAAAGGTTGGGGAAGGTGGCAGAACGAGAAATACCAAGCTTGCTTCACTTCTGCTTAGAAGGAGCCCAACAGGGCTTTGGAAATTGTAGAAGACTTGGTACTTTATTAGTCCATACATTTTTTTGCCAGCAAAAGAAACCTTTTTATCAGACCTACCTGTAATAGCATGAAAAGGCAGCCCCAGCATTACCCGAGCACGAATGCAAGTGCTGTTTACTTCCACATTTGTGACCTTGGCATCTTCTCACGAGAAGATGAGAGTGTAGTTTAATTTAAAAATACAGCAAAAGAAACACAAAAAAAGTACACACAAGCACAGAAGCACACTTTAAAACTTCCAACTAAATTGGGGAGGTTCATAAAAAGAGCATCCTGTACCTGGTTTTTGCAATCTCACTAAGAAGTGTTCTGCCCATTGACTCTGTATTCATGTGAGCACAATGGCGCGAGCTTTCAAACATAGGCAAAACCATGAAAAAAATGCCACGGCAGATCTGTTGACAGCTTGGGCCATCAATAAAAAGGAACACTTTATTCACCTCTTAAAATTGACGTAGCATGATGTCGTGCAATATAGGTGCCCTTTCACATTCATTTGGCGCCGTTATGATGCCATACTTGCCACTGAGAAAGTCCTTTATCTTAATCCTAGCATTAGGATTGCCCAGTAAGACACTCTCATGATTTAATTGACAAAAGTTTATTTCATTGGATGACAGCCCTAAGAAAGATAATAATGGGCTTGCAACTTTTCTTGATTTACTTTCAAATCTGGAAAAATAAATCTGAAGTCAGTTCTTCAGTACCTTAGGGCGAAAAAATGAAATGCATAGATATAGGATGGGGGAGACCTGGCTGACTGAGACTATGTGCGAAAGGGATCTAGGAGTCCTAGTAGACCACAAGTTGAACATGAGTCAACAGTGTGATGCGGCAGCTAAAAAGGCCAATGCAATTTTGGGCTGCATCAATAGAAGTATAGTGTCCAGATCAAGGGAAGTAATAGTGCCGCTCTATTCTGCCTTGGTCAGACCTCACCTAGAAGTTCTGGGCACCACAATTCAAAAAGGATATTGACAAATTGGAGCGTGTCCAGAGGAGGGCGACTAAAATGGTGAAAGGTCTGGAAACCATGACTTATGAGGAGAGACTTAGGGAGCTGGGTCTGTTTAGCCTGGAAAAAAGATGGTTAAGAGGCGATATGATAGACCTTTTTAAGTATTTGAAGGGGTGTCACGTTGAGGATGGAGCAAGCTTGTTTTCTGCTGCTCCAGAGATTGGAATATGGAGCAATGGATGCAAGCTCCAGGAACAGAGATTTCACCTCAACATTAGGAGGAACTTTTTGACAGTAAGAGCTGTTCGGCAGTGGAACGCACTCCCTCGGAGCGTGGTGGGGTCTCCTTCCTTGGAGGTCTTTAAACAGAGGCTGGATAGCCATCTGTCAGGGATGCTTTGATCGTGATTTCCTGCATGGCAGGGGGTTGGATTGGATGGCCCTCGTGGTCTCTTCCAACTCTACAATTCTATGATTCTATGATTCTATGATTCTTTCTAAGTAAAGGAAGCATCTGCCATTGTTTCCCTTCCTCACCATAATTATTTTCTCCTCTTTGTTCATCTTGAGTTGAGTCTTTCTTCAATTAAGTCACATAGTGTTGCAATGGAATTCTGGAATTCCGGGGGGAAATTCAGATCGTTTTAGCACCTTGCTTCCACACATTGTGCAAACTTTAGGTCTCCCATGGTTTTGCTGAGACTTAGGAAGACCACATCCTAGCCATTGTTAGGCACACTGCCATTTTTCTTCAGAGTGTCTTAAGCCCCTCAGACTTCCCCGGAGCTGCAATCATCCTTATATGCAAGGTTTTTTGAAAGTTTATTGATCTGCTCTAGAATCTTCCCTGGTATTAATGTCAGACTAACTGGACGATAATTGTTGGAATCGTCTTTCTTTCCCTTTTTGAAGATGGGGGACAACGTTTGCCCTCTTCCAGTCTGCTGGGACTTCTCCTGTTCTCCAAGAGTTCTCAAAGATTATTATCAATGGCTCTGAGATTACATTTGCCAGCTCTTTTAATACTCTTGGATGTAGTTCATCCGGTCCTGGAGATTTAAATTCATTTAGATTAAGAAGGTATTCCTGTACTACCTCTTTGCTTATTCTGTGCTGGATTTCCCCTATTGTGTCCTCTGTTCCATTATCCTCAGGTGGGTCACCCTTTTCCTTTTCTGAAAACACTGAGGCAAAGAAGGTGTTGAGTAATTCTGCCTTTTCTCTGTCCCCTGTTAGCATTTTGCTATCTTCTCTGCGTAGTGGCCCTACCATTTCCTTCTTCCTCCTTTTGCTGTGGACATACCCCCCCAAAAAACCTTTTTTATTGTTCTTAACCTCTCTAGCAAGCCTGAGGTTGCTGGAGACATTATGTGATTATCTTGGATTCAGGGGAATGCAGGCTGGAGCCTTTGTTCCCCGCCCCCACATATGTCTGAATGTGAAAGTAGGGCTACCACTTCACTGGAGGATTAAAAGATAATCAAGAAATTGTGCTACATATGTCATAAAAGAAGCCCTGCTGGACCAGACTGCAGCTCTAGTTGTAGTGGCTTTCTGTTGTTCCATTGACCAACCAACAGGTTGTATCGAAACAGCACAATTTTAGTACATTGATACCACTTTACCTGCTGTGCCTCCATCCTATGGATTTGGTTTTGTAGTTTTGTGAGGCACTTAGAATTCTCTGCAAGTTGGTTTTAGGGGGGATTTGCTAGAGCATTCTAAGTGCCTCACCAAACTATAGGGTGGAGTTAAAGTGTGATATCAGACTGATATGATTGTGTAGTGTGGACACTTCCAGGAAGCCCACAAGCATCATGAAGCCGTAGACCAATTCCATTGCCACTCCCAGTGTTGCTAGTCTCAGATAGAAGACAGATGGACTCGCACAGGTAACTTGTTCACCTTTCCTGCCTCTGAGTACATAGTCATATTTTTAATGAATAAATTTACTTCTTTGTAAGAGACAGTGGGGAACAAAAACAATGAACATATTGAAAACAATATTAACAATTACAGAAATATTTGGATGGTCCAAGAACATGGGTGGGTGGGTGATGTAATTTAAAAAAAGCTGTTGTGTAATTTGTTGTTGTATAATTTATGTAATTAAAAAAAAAAAGAAAACATCCATCACACACACACATGAACACATTCAGAACAAAAATTGAGCAAACTTCCCGCAAAATAATAATAATAATAATAATAATCCCCTGCTAGATTGTCATATTAGGGGTGCCGGATCTGGACTAGTTCCACTTTAGCTGTAGGAATAAAGCCATTGCCCTCCATACCCTTTGCCCTCTCTTTAGAAAATTCCCTCCTCCTTCAGACAGTCTTTGCAACCTTGACAGGTACATGGTACTTTCTGATATGCCCTATGGACATCAGGTATGTACACATGGATGGAAGGGAAGCTATGCAAAAAATAAATTACACAAAGACCCTCTGCCAAGACCTTTCAAGTTGCCTCTAGATTTAATCTTGTTAACTTGGTAGTGTTAAACTTTGCCTAAAGCTGCTGAGAGGCACAGGAACAGAGAACACCATGAAAATATGTTGCATTTCTCCCTGTCAGGTGAAGGTTAGTGACAGTAATTCTATTGTGACCTTTAAATTACAGCCTTCGTTTTGAAAGGGAATGTATTTTTTTTTAATGTTTTCACTTGAAACCCTCATTTTCTCAAGCACTGAAGTCTGGTGGTTTTTTACAAAGATTAGGCAGGACGGCAGCTAGTCCCTGTGAGCATGGCTCCAGCATTGTTCTGGAATGAGCAGAGTGGCCACTTAACACATTGCCAAAAAGGAGGGGGAAAGGGAACCCAGGTTTGTGTGAAAGTTGAATGTTAATTTCTGTTAATTTGGCAGTATCCAATTTTAGGAAGAACTGCTATAATTTAAATAGAAATACAGTGCAGTGGGATACATTGTAGTGGGAAGAATGTGGACCTGTTCACATGACAAAATTATTGGGCTATAATTCCACTTTAATTGCTATAATTATATCCTAAGGAATCCTGAGGTTTGTAGTTTGGTGAGGCACTAGAGCTCTCCAGCTGAGAACTCCAAATACTCCTACCTAAACGTCAAATTCCAGGAGTCGAGTCCATAGAATGTTGCTGTGGCAGCTAAAGTGGATTCATAGTGCTATAACTGGGTAGTGGGCTCTTTGGCCAGGTGGCTCATATGTCTCCCCGCTCATCCTGCTGTGTGGTCCCTGCTCTTCTTTTCCAATGGTTCTTGGTCTCTAAATCGGTCGTGAAGCAGACAGCCCTTCAAACAGAGGGCTGTTCTCTGTAAAGTAAGCATCATGTCTCTGGGAAAGGGGATAACGTGCCTTCTTTAGTTCAAGGTGTTCAATTTAATGTACAGTTCATGTAATCGTAGAGTTGGAAGATTAGCAAAGGCATATAGCACATTTGGGAGACTTTACAAAAGAGTCTGGAGTAATAAACACCTGAGGCAAAGCACAAAAATCAATGTGTATAGAGCCCTTGTGCTGTCTATTCTCCTTTACGGGTCTGAAACATGGGTCACCTATCGCCACCACCTACGACTCCTCGAATCCTTCCATCAGCGCTGTTTACGCACAATCCTAAATATACCCTGGACTGACTATGTGACAAATGTTGCTTGAGCAAGCAGGGATCACCAGCATTGAGGCCATGATATTGAGAATGCAGCTGCGCTGGGCAGGGCACGTTTCTAGGATGGAGGACCATCGCCTCCCAAAAATAGTACTCTACGGTGAACTCGCCGGGTCAGTGTAAGAGGGGCACTCCAAAAAATGATACAAGGACTCCCTGAAACAACATCTCAGGCTTGGCCAAATTGATCACCAACAATGATCTGCCCTGGCCTCACATCGGGAGGCATGGAGATGCACTATCCACAATGCTGCAGCCTTATTTGAGAACTCACGCCAAACAAATCTTGAAGAGAAATGACAATGCAGAAAGAATCACAACCTGGAAACATCACCCAAGGAGACCTTCTGCTGTGCTTTCTGCAACCGGACTTGTTTATCTCGGATTGGGCTTTTTAGTTATCAGCGCGCTTGCAGAAAGTGCGGGATGAGTCCTTCCTGAATCTTTGTTTGCAAAGAAAAGCCAGAGAGAGAGAGAGAGAGAGAGTTGGAAGGGACCACAAAAGCCATCTAGTCCAAACCCCTGCCATGTAGGAATTTAATCCTAAAGCAACCTTTGAAAGAGGGCCAGTCTCTGTTTAGAAACCCTGAAACCCACCACCTTCCAAGGCAGACAATTCCACAGTCGAACGGCTCTTGCTAGAGATGTAACATTTTTGTAAATTTTGAAGCCACTGGCAAAAAACCCCAAACTTGTATTTACCCTCAAAAAGCCCCAGACATTTTCAAAAAAATGTGGGGAGGGATACTATCACTCCTTACAGATCAGAAATCACTTCTTTACTTTAGGAGCATATGTTTAATTTGGTTTGGCATAAAATTATCAGGTTTGGTCTAATAAAGGTACAGGTTATTCAGAAAATGATTACAAATTGAATTTACTGTTCATTTTTTGTTTTTGTTACAAATCAAGCCACCCATTCCTGAAATGTAAAGAAAAACTGGATTGTAATGAAGTTCATGAGTTTTGTCAGTTTATTAGGAACATGCAAATATATATATATATATATATATATATATATAAACCCAATTTAAAAAAATAGAAGAAATCATTGACATTAGTGGAACAAAGAAATTTATTTGTCTTCTCTAGTTCTTCGTGGCATGCCACAGACTTAATGCACTCAGTCCAATACAAAGAACCAAGAAAAGGAAACCAACACCAGGAATTGCAATGATTTGATACTGTACATAGTATAAGTAAAACTGGTTTTCTGTGGTTTTTTTCCAGGCTGTGAGGCCGTGTTCTGGAAGAGTTTATTTCTGACATTTCACCTGCATCTGTGGCTGACAGAGATGCCAGCCACAGATGCAGGCGAAATGTCAGAAATAAATGCTTCCAGAACACGGCCTCACAGCCTGGAAAAAAAAAACCATGGAAATCCTATGGATGCCGGCTGTAAAAGCCTTCGACTTCACATAACTAAAACTCTTTGTCTTATACATTCGACTCTCTGTATCCACAGATTCTGCATCCACAGCTTCCACCATCCATGGCTTGAAAATGTTCCCCCCAAAATATATTCCAAAAAACAAACCATGATTCTGCCATTTTATATAAAAGACACCATTTTACTATGCCACTTGAATATCCACAGATTTTGGTATCCATGAGGCGGTCCTAGAACTAAACTCTAGCGATTCCAAGAATCCACTGTAGATACTTTATAGAAATAATTTTGGGGGAGAAAATATATGAAAACCTAATCTTAAATATTTTATTCATAATTCTAAAGAAAATATTCTATAATCCATTTTTAAAACTTTCCAATTTTTCTAGGAAAAAATAGACTTAGGGGGAAAGGGGGTAAAAAAATGAGAGTTTTAAAGCTTGCTTTTAGTTTTTCCCTGAGCCTTCACACCCCTAGCTCTCACCATCAGGAAGTTCATCCTAATGTTTAGTCAGAAAAACTATCTGACAGCATGAGCTGTTCAACAGTGGAATTAGTTTATCTAAAAGACTTATTGCCAGCTTGTCTGATCAAAGACTCAGCCCCAGGGCAGTTTACAGTAGTGTTCAAAACAATATTAAAAACAGAGTTACAGCAATTAAAGGAATATAACAGACCAAATAAAACAGGAATTTTACAGCAGAAGGCTATCATGTTCATAGGTTTCCCATGTTGTTGTTTTTCTGGGCTGTGAGGCCATGTTCTGGAAGAGTTTACTTCTGACTTTCCCCTGTATCTGTGGCTGGCATCTTCAGAGAATGGTTGGGAAGGAGTGTGTGTGTGGGATTATATACTGTGAGCCCCTTGGAGAGGATATGAAAATTTGTGTATTTGAATGGGTAGTTTCTGGGTGGAGATATGCAAGGAGGATTACTGTCTGTTTGGCCAATGGTCCATTATCATGTTCAACCAACTGAATCCCATCTTGAGAGAAAGGTGGGATATAAATCCAATAAATAAATAAAAATACAAATAAATAAACCAATTCAAGTAAGTAGAAGGTTGCAGAGAACATCTACTGGGCATCTGCTGGATATGCATGGGTTCTCAAAGTCCTCTTTACTTCAGCCCCAGTCATGGGGAGCCATCACAGAAAAATTCAGTCTGTTCTCTGCTGCCCTAGAGAGTCAGACTAGATATAATGGTTTTATGTCACAAGAGGGTAGATTTCGATTGAACTTTAGAAGGAACTTCTGGTCAGTAAGAACAGTTCAGCAGTGGAACCAATTGCCTAGAGAGCTGGTGGGGTCTCCTTCTCTGGTCATCTTCAAAAAGAGGCTGGACAGCTACCTGCTGGAGATGCTTTAGTTGGAGTTCCTCTACTGAGCAGGAGAGCGGGGTGTTGGACTCAATGGCCTATGAGGCCTCTTCCAACTCTGTGGTTCTATGCCCTGTACCTACCTCACCCCAGAAGCTGACACCCTGCTCTACAAAACTTGAGCTCAGTTGAACCTGTAGTGGTTTCAAATCATTTTACCTTATACAGTACATCCATACTCAACCTCTGTAGTTCCAATGAGCAAAATCCAACTTCTGTTAATGTCCTTCTTTGTAGAGGACAGTTTGCGACTTCCAGAATCTCTCACTATTGCCTATGCTGGCTTGGATCTGATGGGGGATGTAGGCTAGAAGCATTCGGAGGGCCACAGTTGTCCACTCCTTTTCATGGTTGTACTATAGACTTTCTTTCTTTTTATGGTGATTACTGTTTGTATTGTGTGCAGACATTTGGAGATGTGGCAGATCTCATAGCTTCCAACTGTCCTGATTTGGCAGGGACAGTCCCAGTTAACCCATTATTGTTCCATTTTTTCATATGCTTTTAAAAATGTCCCATTTTCTCTCTCCTACTACTACTATCCTTCTTTGTCTTTGTCTTACTTCAACTGCTGCAAATGAGTTCAGCATCCAAGAGTAGTTTCCACTCAACTAACTCAGAGTGGGAGAGGAGAGGTGGGGGCAGGTCTTGCCCTTCCCTTGTAGGCTTAAGCAAAACCAAACTGCTACAGCATCTCCTAGCTTGCGTGTTCTCATTCATAGCTTTTGCCATTTTAATCACACTTGATGTCGTTTGGCTATATGCACCCCAGTTTTTCACCTGTGACATGTTGGAGAGGATATGAGATCCTAGACTATAAGTGAGTAAGTGAATAAATGGATTGTACATCTTCTAATTTCTATGAATTTGGGCATTTGCAGTTCCTTCAGCTCCACCAGAGAATGTCTCAGCGGAAGTGGTGAGCTCCACTCAGATCCTCTTGACTTGGGCAGCTGTGCCAGAACCGGAACAGAATGGGCTCATACTGGGCTACAAGGTACAAAACTGCTGAAATGCTCTCAGTTTTTTTTAAAAGCTTTCTGTAAGAAATTTCTAACCAAAATTTGTCAGTATCTATATGTCGTATAAGAATACTGAGGTATTGAAAACCTGGCAATTGAACTACTTAAATGTAAGATATATTTCAACTCTACAATAGTGTGTATCAAACAAAAGGATGTGTCTTAAGGAAATCGGGAATTTTTAGTAGTGTGGAGATAAAACATGCAGCCAATATGTTGTAAGCTGCCTTGATTCCCATTCTGTGAAAAAGGCAGCATATAAATCAAATAAATAAGTAAAGTAGCACAGTCCTTCCTGGATTGCACCACAGGAGAATAATCACTGTATATATGAAGCATCTCTGCATATACAGAAAACTCCCCTTTGCACTAGAGGCTATCTTTAGAAGACTGCAGTTTGGCGATGCAATGATATATTCGAAACTGAGATCTGTGCATCTCAAGCTTTCTTATATGGAAGACCAACAAAGGGCGGGGGTGTCCCCCAATGTGTCAGGGACTGGCACCATTTTTTGTGCCCACTGAATACAACTGTTTCTTTCATTCCTGAATATTCACTGAGGACCAGCAGCCAATAGCTCATGGACCATTGGCTGCTAGTCCTCAGTGAATATTCAGGAAATTATTTTACTGAAATATTTGTAATAAAATAAGGAGAATGGCATATACTTCTTATATCTAAGAAAAATACATACATACATACATACAGAGAGAGAGATTTAACAAACAATGACTACAACTGAAATAACACTATTTAAGACACCTATCTAAAGAAAGGTATACCTGATATATCTTATATCAACAAGTTTAACTTTCTTTTTCTGAGATATAAATGTAGTACCTTCAGCTTCACTCACTCACTTGTAAGTTTCATTTCATGCTGAAAAATAATCTGGTTCAGTACAACTAGTTGAACATTCTGTTTCACTAAAGGTCGGATGTGAGGACAAGCAGCTTATCTCATTTTGTCTTGGCTGTTTGTAGTTGTGACTGACTGAGAAGCAAGAGATTTTGTAAAATAGAAACTAGCAGTATGTTCATTTGTTAGTTTATTTCTCTTGAGTACTAGGGTTTGTCAATGCTTGTCTCTTTAGAAGAATAGCTGGAACTTCATATTTTATATTTAGCCCATCTAACATGATTGACTGTAGTACAATAGCCCAGACAACTATGAATAAACATATTTTTTTCAAATATAGGTTGGCATTCTGTTGGTTAATCCCAACTAGAGTAGACCCATTCAATCAATTGTGGAATGGTGGGTCAACATGCCGATAAATCTTATGGAGTCAATAGGTCTACTGTAGTCAGGTCTAAGGGCTTGTCTATATGAGACCAAAAGAAATTGATTGCTCTGCAGTAATCGCAATTTGCAACAGCTGCAATTTGTCTTAATGGTTTTACAGCCCCCCAAAACTTTGCATGCCCTCTAGTCAAGATGGTGGCCGTGAGCGAATTATTTGCATTTTTAAATCTGCTGCCACCAAACTTTTAAAAAAAATCTATTTCCATGGTGCATATGAGTGATATTTCACCTTTACAAAAAAAAGAGAGAGAGAGAGAGAGAGAAAAGAGAGAGAGAAAACACCCCATTTTATCTCTTCCTAAGACAAAAATCCAACATGGTGGCAGTGGGTGCTTCCCCTGTTAGCAAGCTCTGTCCCCCCTGCTCATCTGGCTAATCAGGTTTGTGCTTCCTCTCATATGGGAAAGTGATTCATATCAAATCATTTGTCCCAACAAGCAGGAATGCAAGTCCCCCTTCTCTGTTTTTTTAAAAACTCTGGGGAAAGCTACGAAGGAGCTTTTGCCGGTTTTGGCCCCCCTCCTTCACAATATGGCAAAACAACGCAGATTGCCATTAGGACAGGTCATCTTCTCCTCTATGAGGAACCTTTTTGCCATTTAGACATCCCCTTAAAGAGGATTTAGACCATAATGTGTGTGTGTGTGGGGGGGAACCTTACAGCATAGGAAACTTTTCTTTGGAAATTTTTTCCACCCCACATCACTGGCTCGGTCTTCATTGAGTGGTTTTGAATGCTTCTCCTCCCTTTGCCCTCCCCCCCCCCACATACTTTTAAAAGTGGTTCTCTAAACTGTGCGATTCCTTCAAACATTACAGAGACCTCTTTCTCGTGTAAGGATGTTGTCATTTTCACTACACGGAGAATGAGTTTGCTGTCCATGAATAGGGCTGGAGACAACAGTAGCCTTTTCTTAGAAAGGCACTTCCCTGAGATGTTGTTCCTGGGACATCTTACCACTTGGAGAAGTGAAGAACAGACTTTTCCCATGTATTTTTATTCTCTTTTCCTCCCTGAAGGTTTTGTTCAGGACCAAAGATATGGAAAGCAAATTGAGCAGCCAGGTTGTGAGAGGGAACCACACACTTTCTGTCCTTCTAGCTGGCTTGCGGAAGTATGTGCTTTATGAGATTCAGGTGCTCGCTTTCACTCGCATTGGAGATGGGGTGCCCAGCTCTCCTCCAATCATCGAGCGAACCAAAGATGATGGTGAGTGTGTATATGTTCATGTTTGTCAATATAACCTGCTAGTTTTAAAAAAGAGAACTCCTTCTGTTATCCACCCTTTAAGAAGAATATATTAGCAGCCTCTCAGCTTGATTACATTTTTAATCTTAAAGAGCCAGATCCTCCTCTAATGTAAACACCCACAGTCCCATTAACTTCTAGCTGAGAATCTGCTCCCAAAATCGCAGTCTTTTTTCCCTTCCTAGTAATTGACAAAAAGACCATTTCATTCTAAAACCTTATATTTTATAGCCAGTTCCTGCCTGAAGCAAATTTTTACAGCCCAATTATGAACTCCTACAGAAATCCAATCATAGCAATAAAAAAAAAAGCTGCAGTATAATGGGACGTGATAAACAAACCGTGCTGTGATTGAACATGAGCAAGATGTGGAGTTTCTGATCCCAGGAGTGTGCCTAATACCAACCTTGAGCAAAAGAATAATAAAATGACCTTTGCAAAAATTAGTGCATAGATATTATTTTATACTTTTCTCAAATACTTTCTCTAAGACTGAGAATTCTCATTTATAATTTGACATATTGAAAGGACTGGAGCAGCAATGCTTGGTATCCCACCCGTACAGGGTGGGATCCCAGATTATTTTCAAACTCTTTCATTGCTGGCAGCAAGGAAGGCTTTTTTTCTTGCAAGGTTGAATGTACATCCCTCTAATGTGACCAAGGGTAGATATTTGCAGACCCCTTTTTTGAATCGTATATGTCATTGTGCTCAAGCCCCTGATACTCTCTATCATATTGTATTGAATTGCCCATTGTATATAATTCCAAGGGGAAAGTTGATAAGGAGGTTATTGGAAAGGAATGTCTGTACAGATAGATTATCGGTGAAATTCTTATTGGAAGATCAAAATTCGCATATCACCAGACTAATGGCTAACTTTTTGGTTGAGGTAGCAAACATATGGCTTAACCTGCCTAAAAATGATCTTTGAAGTTCTATTGTTCTATTGTTATACGTATATGTTGTATTATGCCTAATAAAGGTTGTGGATGGATGGATGGAAAGGACTGGAGCTTGTTCTGGGGCCTGATGGAAGGGACGTGTATGCATGAGCCACACTGATGCTGAGAGGTGCCTGGCTCTAGGGCTTGGTTCACGGGTGCGTGTGCATGTGCATGCATGCATGTTGCCTAAATGGTTGTCTATTTCTGAAATCCTAATATCAAGGAACAGACACTAGCTAAAGGAATATGAGTAAAGATAGAAATGTTTGTGGAATTTGATTTATTGGATTTCTGATATCAACTGACCTAATCCATATCACCTGGATGGATATGGATCAGAGAGTAGCAGTCTTCTGGATTTCAAACTGTTACAGTTTTGTAAGCTACTTCTCAGCTCAAAAATGCACTTAAAATATTTATTGTAGGGTAAGGTACACTTATATATGCTCCATTGTAGGGATGGAAAGAACATTCAAAAATATTTGGTTGAAAATATTGTCCATTGTAGGGATGGAAATAATTTTTTAAAAAAATGGTCAGAAAAACATGTTTCTTGAGTGTTGAGAAACTCCGATGAGAAGAATTCTGCACAGATGAGAATCTTTGCAGTTCAGGACATATTCTGTGCAAAATTTGCATGTGATTGTTTTGCACAGAAAACAGCATTTTCTGCAGAGGAAGCAGCACCTTTGGAGCAGAAAATATTTCTATATATACAGTACTTCCAGTACCTCTTGACACAGTCCAATATCTCGTAGAGTTATGAGGAAGATACAATCTTGTTTCTCATTGTGATGTTGGTTGTTGTTCCACCTTTTATTCATTTATATTCCACCTGGGACTCAAGCCAGTTTATGAATTATTAAAACTAATACAGATTAAAAATAAACAAAATCATATAATAATCTGAGGTTATTCATATTATATTTTTATTTTTAAAATAATGTGTGTGTGTGTGTGTGTGTGTGTGTGTGACTTAAAACGCAGACCATCTACAGCATTAAAACTGTTAAAGCATCATTAAAAGACAGACTATAAAAATCAATTAAATCCCTCTCTCTGGCTTTTCTTCTCAAATGAAGATTCAGGAAGGACTCATCCCGCGCTTTCTGCAAGCACACTGATGACTAAAAAGGCCAATCCAAGATAAACAAGTCTGGTTGCAGAAAGCACAGCAGAAGGTCTCCTTGGGTGATGTTTTTGGCTTGTGATTCTTTCTGCGTTCTTTCTCTTCAAAACTTGTTTGGCGTGAGTTCTCAAATAAGGCTGTAGCATTGTGGATAGTGCATCTCCATGCCTCCCGATGTGAGGCCAGTGCAGACCATTATTGGTGATCAATTTGGCCGAGCCTGAGATGTTGTTTCAGGGAGTCCTTGTCTTGCTTTTTTGGAGCGCCCCTCTTACGCTGACCCATGGCAAGTTCACCGTAGAATACTATTTTGGGGAGGCGATGGTCCTCCATCCTAGAAACGTGCCCTGCCCAGCACAGCTGTGTTCTCAATATCATGGGCTCAATGCTGGTGATCCCTGCTTGTTCAAGGACAGCAACATTTGTCACATAGTCAGTCCAGTGTATATTTAGGATTGTGTGTATACAGCGCTGATTAAAGTGTTCAAGGAGTCGTAAGTGGTGGAGATAGGTGACCCATGTAAAAGTCCATCATGATGAGTTCCTAAAAGCTTGACAGAGTAGGAAACTACTTCTGCTGGAGAAAGGAGGGCAAGGAGGGAGCCATCTTTGGGAGGAAGTTCCAAAGTCTGGGAGCAGCCACCGAAAAGTCTGTCTCTCTTTTTCCCACCAAGGGAGAGAGAGTGTGGGACAGAGACAAGGACCTGTCCTGAAGATCTTAGAGGTCAGACAGGCTCATATAGGGAGAGACAGTCCTTCAAATTGACTGGACCCAAGCCACAAAACATGTGTACTGCTCTCTGGGATACAAATAAATAAACGTGTGCACTATCCACTCTGTAGCAAGATGTTCTTAGTCATGTGTTTGGCAAACATCATTTTCCCTTCCTACATCATTTGTTGACAAATGGTACTATTTATTCTTCCATCCCCATGCTCCTACCATAAGGCTGCTTGATTCCTCTCCCCGATCAATTTAATTAAAAGCATTGTAGGTGAGAATGGAAGTGGGATTTCAGCTTAAGGGGAATATCAGTGTCTCTTGGATGTGCAAATTCTTATTAGCTCCCTCTGGTGACCTTGCCTGCTATCCATAGTGCTATGCACCTGCTCCCTCTTTGAAACCTGTGGCTCAATAGAGGTGCTCTAAAAATGCATATGTGAATTTTAGACTGCAATTCAGACTAGGAACCAGAATATTATTCAAGTTAGGCAGTCCTGGAGTGACACAGAAAATAGCCTCTCCCTTTCAAAGTAATTTAACACCTCCCCAGTATATGACAGAGTATATAACAAACAGAGTTATGAAATGTTTTTACAATCTGATTGGCACACAGAGACCCACCAGATATGTTGATGTATAATCATTCTCATTGAGGTCAAACCTTGTTTGTCAAAAACATCATTGTAAATATATTTACTACTGTAGTAAAACATCAGAAGTCTATAGCTGCAATATTATAAGAATTGATTGTTGTGTTGACCTCAGAAAATAGCTAGCTTTTTATTTTGAACAGAATTTTCTTAGTCTCCTCTGGTATCTGCACCACTAGCTGATTTGACTCCTGCATTACCTTTGCCAAAATAGTTGGTCTAATATATCAGGTGTAATAGTTCCAAGGCCTGTATCAACTCAATTCCCAGGCCAGCGCAGGCTTCAGGATCTCTCAAAATGAAGCATAGTCACAGGGTACCAAAACAACAGTTTATTGATGATGTGGATGATATCAAGTGCAATGCAGCCACAAAACCCATGGCAAAGGCAAAGCTAGCTGATTTCCCTTAGCTCAGTGGTTCTCAGTGGTTCTCAACCTATGGGTCCCCAGATATTGTTGGACTACAGTTCCCAGGAGCCCTCTGAGGTCTCACCTTGACAGCCAGGTGGTCCTCCCAGTCATTAGTGAGGCTGCGAGTTCAATCTTACTGGGAGGACCACCTGCCTGTCAAGGTGAGACCTCAGAGGGCTCCTGGAAACTGTAGTCCAACAACATCTGGGGACCCACAGGTTGAGAACCATTGCCTTAGGTGTTTAAAGTAGTCCTTTGTCACACCTGCTGTCCATCAAGGTCCCCATGGTGAAGAGAACCTCACCCAATGGACTGCTTTTCCTTGTTCTAGAAGGTGCTGATACTTTCCCAGGCAAAGGGGGAAAGGATATTGAAAGACTGGGAAAGATCAGTATTTGGTCTCATTTGGGGGGGGGGTGCGCTTGGCCATAATCCAGCCCAGAAAACTGGTCCATTGGAGTGACATTCCATTCAACCTGGTGACAGCAGCTGTGAAGAAGAACTGCTTTGATCAGATAATGGATGTGAGATAACTTTCCCTTTGCTTTGGGTTTTATTGCTCCATCGCACTTGGTATCTCCACATCATTAATAAACTCTTGGTTTTTTTGCACCTGTGGGTTTGTCTAGACAAGAAGAAAAAATGCTCATACCTGCACATTACTGCCAATTTGCAGCAGCATCTTTTTGTTCCCATTGTGTTTTCTTCAAAAATGATAGTCTGCAAAGCTCTCTGGTCCAATGTTCATACGACTATGAATCAAGATAGCGGCCATGTCATTGTTTTGCATGGTAGGGGGTGATTGGGGGAGACACTCACAGGAAGGCGAGAACCTGGCAGTATCTGGAGATGCTGAGGAGGGTGGCCACTGCAAGGAAGAGGAGGAGAGATGGAGCCCCCTGCCCTTCACCCATCCTCGTGGTGGCAGCCTCCGATGCTGGCTGCAATTAAAGGGACGAGAGGAGCCACCTGGCCAGACGCTGGTTGCAGAGAAGGAAGAGGAGGGCAGCTGTTTGACACTTCAGCTTCATCTTGTCGTTCTGGTCTCTGATGCTCCTTCTCTCATGTCTGTCTACCGAGCTCAATGTCAGCAGGCTTTGGAGGGTGCGAGACAGGCATGGGAGAAGGAGCAGCCTTGCCCGGAAGGCAAGATGAAGCTGGAGCACCAAAGAGCCACCCTCCTCTTCCTTCTCTGTAACCAGCAGCTGGCCAGGCAGCTCCTCCTGTCCCTTTAATTGCAGTCAGACTCAGAGGCCGCTGCCACTGGGATGAGTGAAGGGTGGGTAGCTCTCTTCTCTTCTTCCTTGTGTTGGCTGCCCTCCTCATTGTCTCTGGGCACTGCTGGGTTCCCTTCTTTGCCAAACTAACAGTTAAAAAAAAAGTTTAAAAAGCACACTATTGCTAGTGCTTCCAGGCGCTTGATGGCAAGCCTGCCCCTGTACATGTCCGACTAATGAGGTGTTTAGTTCCACCCTCCCCAGACTGCACAACAAATTTCATCAGTTGTCCTGCATTCATTCATTCATCAGAGCAGGAATGCGTGTTTCTTTCAGAGTTTTTTAAAAAAAGGTTTGAGAGAAGCCGTGAAGGCTTTCCCTGCAGAGTATTTGGTGTTTTCCCCTCTCCTTCCAAATACATTGAATCGCTGTGGGATCCCAGTGGGACAAAAGGTATTCTCCTCAAATTCTATAAGGAGTGTTTTCACCATCTAGACAACCCCTGTGACTCTGTTCCCTTTTGACAGACCCTCAAGCCCGGGTTGGCCTGGGAACTAGGAATCAGGGCCCTGGAATTATTACACCAAGTTATATCTGTGAAATCTAAAGAAAGGAATTTGCCTTTGACCAGGTTGGTTGGTTTGATCTTCTAGCCCACTGTTGTTTAATCTCACCAAGGTTCAGATAAAGTAGGTTTTTTTCAGATCACTTGCTACCTGTTCACTTTTTAAAAATATGAATGTACCCAGGAACTGAATCAAGAACCTGCTGCATGCAAGATTGCTATATGTATGTGTGTGTGTGTGTGTGTGTGTATTGGTTAACAAGTTTTTTAAAAATTGTGGTATTCCTCTTGCTTTCTAGCCCCAGGCCCCCCAGTACGAATGGTCTTCCCTGAGGTGAGGCTGACATCTGTCCGCATAGTATGGCAACCACCCGAAGAGCCAAATGGAATTATTCTTGGTAAGAAAAAAAAAAGCTAAACAAAACCCAGCAACGTAGAGAAACAGAACTGAAAGCATAAGCCATAAAAGTACCCTATGAGCTTATCATTCTTAGGAACCAAAGTACGGGATATAAAAGAGAGACATAGAGCTTCGACTATTTAGTACAATCAGGCTTCTTTTTTAATCTATGTTAATTTTCTTTCCATCATGAACCTTTAGTGGTTCTCAGGTGAGAGGCTATGGTATGGTATTGATATCCCCATAGCTGTTCCAAGCACACTAAATAACCAGTCTGGAATTTTGGGATTCTCGAGAGCACTATGGTTCATGTGCTACCTCTCTCCAGCTCACCCTAGCCTTCTCTTTCACACTCTGGCTTTAGCCCAATCAAGCACTATTAGAAAAACACAAGTGATTAGGATCAAGAGTTTGAGTGCACTCTTTCCAAAGCTGGGGGTCACAAAAAACACAAGTGCTGTAATGAGGACTGTCTGTTAAGGCAGAGGTAATGATCCACCATAAGAAAATTCATAGATGCTTTTGTTCAGTCACTGGGTAATTTCAGAGTGTGTGCCAAGCCATGGTTTTGTGATTGGTGATGAAAATCAGGAAGCAGAGGAAGAAATCTTCATGTAAAACAAGAAAACAGAAGGGGAAGTTATAAGCTTCTATTGGTGGGGGAGCTCCTATCAACAAAATGATGGTTTCTCACTACAGAAAAACCCCTGTATCCATCGTGGATAAGTTCCCAGGCTTACTGTGGAAACATGAAACCATGGATAATAGTGAACCCTATTGAAATGAATGACTTCTGTCCCAGCTTCTGGTGGAAGGATACCATAGAATCATGCTGGAGGATGTAGAAATACCTATTCTTCAGATGTAGGAGATTTTCAGACTACACTGTTATAGTGTTACTATTCCATTTTAACTGCTCAGGGTTCCACCTGTGGAATTCTGGGGTTTGTAGTTTAGTGAGGCCTAAGATCTTTCTGGCTGAGAGTTGTAAATGCCCCTCCCTAAACTGCAAATCCCAGGATTCAAGAGGAGGCAGCCATAGCAAATAAAGTGGAATAGTAACGCTATAACAGTGTTGTCTGAAAATCTCCGTAGATAAGTGAAACTGTGGGTGTGGGCCCCACAGATACAAGGATCGTACTGTACATGTGAAATGTGTCAGTACCATTTAGTTTTCATGCTGTGATATTTCTTCTGCTTTAATACAAAATCTTGAGAGTTTTCTGCTGTATGTGTCTGTGCGTGTTTGTGGGCCTTACTGCACTCTGAAGAAAAGCGGCAAAGCAGCAGGAATGTTCTGTCTTTCCTTCTGCCTTTCTGCATGGCATTAGCATTCTTCTGGTGTCCTTTTCTTCCAGTCCCATGGATGACCGAGGTAAAACTGCATCTTTTTGCAAATGGATTGTTCTTGTTAGCAAAAAGATGCAGTTTTATCTCAGTCCCCCACGGGACCAGAACAAAAGCATGCTGACATCATGGGGTAAGGCAGCAGGAAAGATGGAGCACTCCTGCTGCTATGCCACCTTTCTTTGGAATGTGGTAAGGCCCTGTGTGTTTAGATTATTTGTTTAAGGGGAAAACATATAATTTTGTTGTTCCTTTTGGGAACAGGAGAGAATGGAGCTTTTCTTCTCAGTTGCCACCCTTCTCCCTGCCTGGTCTCCCCTGCTGCCCCTACACGATTGCATTGTACTATGGGCATTTGAACAGAGGTTGGAGTTCTGCTGCTCCAATAGATAATGGGTGGGGCGGGGAGAAGAAGGTTGGCAGAGAAAAGGGAACCATGGTCTGGAAACCATGCCTTATGAGGAGAGACTTAAGGAGCTGGGTATGTTTAGCCTGGAAAAAAGACAGCTAAGAGGCGATATGATAGCCCTGTTTAAGTATTTGAAGGGAGGTCACGTTGAGGATGGAGCAAGCTTGTTTTCTGCTGCTCCAGAGATTGGAACACGGAGCAATGGATGCAAGCTCCAGGAACAGAGATTCCACCTCAACATTAGGAGGAACTTTTTGACAGTAAGAGCTGTTCAGCAGTGGAACGCACTCCCTCGGAGCGTGGCGGGGTCTCCTTCCTTGGAGGTCTTTAAACTGAGGCTGGATGGACATCTGTCGGGGATGCTATGATTGTGATTTCCTGTGTGGCAGGGGGTTGGACTGGATGGCCCTCGTGGTCTCTTCCAACTCTGCAATTCTATGATTCTATGATTCCCACTGTTTAACTTGCCAATTTGTTAATCTTCCCCTTTCTGAAAAGTTACATAATTTTGCTCCCTCTGTTCTTAAATTCCTCCACAAAGGTAGCTGAAATGGAGGTTTCATTCACTTTCCCTTCACTTCTAAAATAAGGAACGGTTATGCCTTTCTCGTTAATTTTAATTTTAATTTTAATGATACTGGTTTTTGTTGTCATGTGTTTGCAAGTCATTTCTGAGTCATGGCAACTCTAAGGCAACTCTATCACAGAGTCTTCTTGGCACAATTTGTTCAGAGAGGGTTTCCATTGCCTTTCTCTGAGGTGGAGAGAGTGTAGGTTTCCATGGCCAACCGAGGATTGGTATCTCGTCTCCCAAAGTCCTAGCCCAACACTCAAACCACTACATCATGATGCCTCTCATATTTCTAAGTACCTTCAAGCAAATACAATCCTTTTATAGTTTGAATCTTGTTTTGACTATAGCTAATAGTCATAGACTCTTTCCTGGAAATCCAGTTTATTTTCATACCCAGCATTATCATATGGTCCCTTCAGTGATATAGGTTATTGTATTCCCAGGATAATCTTGTTTGTTAAGTCTTACCATGTAATGCTGTCCCCTTAAATTGTGAGGGTTTTGTTTTGTTTGTTTTTTGTTGGGTTTTTTTTTGCTTTTTATTAAAGTCTGAAATCATTCTTTTTTTCTTTTGCTTTTTATTAAAGTCTGAAATCATTCTGAAATCATTCACTGTGACATTTACTCAGATGGTGTACGGCAACCCAAAATACTTTGCTGATGATAATAGGGCCCACGAGGTGGTTGGAGTATCATTAGATGTGATCTGAAAGCAGCTCTTCCAAATTCTTTTGCATACAAGAGGGAAAGGGGGAGAGAAAGAGGGAGAGAAGAAAGAAAAGGGAGGGAGGGAGGGAAGGAAGGAAGGAAGGAAGGAAGGAAGGAAGGAAGGAAGGCAGGCAGGCAGGCAGGCAGGCTGGCTGGCTGGCTTTCAGGTCTTTATGTGACTTAGCAGTCAAAATTGTTTCAAGTCTTAGCATGAAATAGTCACAGGCAAAATCTTCTGTGTGTTTATTCCTGCAGCATGAGACACTTGTATTATCTTAAAGGGAACTCTGTGACTTGTGTATTTATTGTCACATTAAGAACTGAAACACAGGATTTGTTCAGGAGGGGAGTCCATCTTCTTGAAACCATATGGAAAATAACAATGTAATTTGTGTCTTTTGTTTCATGCTTCAGATTTTTCAGTCTCTTGAATGGTATTGTTGAGCTGGTCTGGGTGGGTTTTTCCTGGCTGGCAGCAATGCTGTTTCTGAAGATGAAGAGGGATTGATTGTGAGACTCCACTGCCATGAGATCTTGAGCCATTTTTCAAAGTGTTCAGTTCTTAAGTAAGAATTCTTTTTAACCAGTGGAGCATGAAACTCAAAAATCCATGTCTCCACTCTCAAGCCAAGTGGTAAAGGAAGACCAAACTTACCTGTAGGCTTTTAATCTGTTGTAACCTCTTTATAACATTCTTTTGTGGAGCAGCCTTTTAAGTGCTTCCTTGCAGAAGATGGGGCATTACGCAAGTCAAGTTGTTTATCTGCTGTGTGCCAGTAGGTCTGTGTAGGATAGTGGTCTGAGACCAGTCAAAGAAAATAGCATAAATGCATCTTCCCTTGCCATCTCTGAGCTCTTGTTGGATGACACTGGCTTTATCCGGGTGTAATCAGGAGTTTCCAATTGCCATTTAGTTCTCTTTTTGAGAGAGAAACAATAAGAATCTTGTTTTCTGGCTAGACTGTCTTCTAACCATTTGCTAACACCCTGGAAGAGAAGCAGAAATAGAAAAAAACAGGTGTAAAAGCAGTACAGGCTTGTAGTGTAGATCAATACTAAGAGCCAGATTACAGTACATGGAACATTTTTGCTTGTTTACAGTTAACCTATGAAGTGACCTATGAATTGTGACTTTGAGTTGATTCACATAACCTACTTGGCAGCCATTGGGTGGGCTTCACAAAGGCTGCTTAAGTCCAATTCTCTTTTATAGTGTGCATCAGTGGGCTCTTAGCAGACTTTCCTTTTTGCTTTCCAGCTTATCATCTCTGTATATTATTCCTCACATTGTGACTAAAATGAAGTGGTCCACCACTTCATGATTCTCAGCCTCTAACTGAGACCTCTTTGAAATAATCCTCCTCCCTGGTTAGCATCCTTGTCTCTTCTTCTATACCTCTCTTAATTCTTGAAATAACTGTGTCAAAAAACAAAACAAAACAAAAAAAACCTGCCAAGAATAAGGTTCAGAATGGAAAACAGCCCAAGTTTACAATTTGATGTTTTAATCTCATATTGCATTTCCACCAACCTCCAGCTTTTCAAATGTTAACTGGTAAAATATCAGCAAACTGAACCAGAACAACTTAAATCTCCCACTATTATGTACCAACCACCACCTTTCCAGTACTTCTGCAGCAAATTAATGTCTGCAGGCACAAATTCCCTGCAGCTTCCTCAGGCTAATGCTGCTAGTTCCAAAAGCTTTGTGAGGTGGCAATGTGCATAAAAACAGCATTAGCATTCTGAGTCCAATCCATGCTCTTGCCCATTTGCTTTGAAGAAAGCACTAGATCCCTTGAAGTGGCCCAACATGTAACAGACACATCATGATGTTGCCTTTTGTTTTGTTCGGTAAGGAACATGAAAATGTAACTTGCCTTTGATATTTTACTTGTATTGTTATATATATTGTTGTGTGAGTTGTGCAACAACCTTTGGTCAAAAGCAATAAATTTGATTTGATTTGATTTGAACTTGCCTTTGTGCAGAAGTTGTTTGAAACCCACAATGAGTGCTCTATGCTGGGTACAAACAAAAGGAAAGCTATTTGCTTTGCATCTTGTGAACTTTTCAGTGGCAGCTGGCTGGCTGTTGTTGGAATTAGGATGGTAGCGTGTTCTGCTCCAGAGGGCAGTTCCTTTGCTCTTATTTACTCTGCCTAACTTGCTCACCATTCCCCTTGAGAACATTGCCTGGATGTGTCCTCTCATTAGCCTCGATTTTATGGTGAATGATCACATCAACCAATTGCACTGTGTGATCAGCCAATCAAGAGATGTGTTTGGTAGGTCTTTTCCATGCCCTGCTGCATCTGAATGTCTGTTTGGTCAGGCTAATCATTGGGAGAAGGCAATGTTCAGGAAAAAATGCTTATGAAATTCACAAATTCAGAAGAGAACTTCATTATCTAGATGATAGCCATATGAATCAGTAGGAACTGGAAATATCTAAATTCTTGTGGAAGTATTTTCTAAGTGTTCTGAATAATTAATTTCCCTTGCGAGGCAGTCTTAATCATTACTGTCTCCAAACATTAGCTTCTTCTTAAGGTTTGACAAGTGGTCTTGCAACCACAGAACTTGTTTCCATTCTACTCTGAGAATATCTATCTATCTTATCCATCCATCCATCCAACTATTTATCCAACTATCTACCTATCTCTCTCTCCTATACTCTTTATTATGTTCAGCAATCTTCTGAGTACTATTTATACTGAGTTTATATTCTTCATATTTGGATGGCCTTTAAAATGCCTATTGCATTTATTGCTGTGTTGCTTCTGTAGCCCTGGGACATGCATTAATTTTTCTTTGAACACTTTCCATTTGCCTCTATTGATTTCTCTTGTTTGATTCGTCCAGTATTTCCCCTGGTCTTTTCATCTTTTTGTTGCAGAAGTTTCACATTGCAATATTTTCCCATGGAATGACTTTACTTTTGCATTATTGCCATGGGGCAGTGGGGTATGGAATTGATTGACACAACTAGTACTTTTGTCTCATTTCATGCTATTTCTTTCATACATAGGAAAGTGGTTTGTTGAGCTTTCCAGCTTCAAATCAGACTGAGCTGGAATAACGCAGTGCTGAATAAGGTCCATTTCTTGCCAGTTTCACCTATGTTGAAATCAACGGTTTTATTTCAGGGAATATGTGTATATCAGGAGTTATGTAAAGTTCTTTTGAGAGGAAGAAAAGCAGAGTGGCTACCATTTCCCAAAAAACCTTGTTCTGGTATGTTTTTTTGACTTTGGTGGGATTCAAAATATTTGCCATCATAAAAATGGTTACCACCTTTTGTATTCACTGTGAACACCAATATGGTGGACAGAAGCTGAATATATACAGAGAAAACACACTTTTCCTGAGCAGATAATAATAATAATAATAATAATAATAATTTATTTTTACCTCACCCCTCTGTTAAAAACAATCAGGGTGGCTTACAACAGTTAAAATACAACAATACAGATTAAAATCCCTAAGCCCCACCCAACCCCACCCTCCCCCATAAGAAGATATTAAACTAGTATCAAATTAAAATCGACCTAAACTTAAAATCACATAAACAAATACAAAAATCAACAGCCAGAGAGTCAGGGTAAAGGACTAAAAGAGGCCAGGAGACGCAACTCCTGAGGCTGGGATCTAATCAGGAAAGGCCCGCCAAAAGAAATCCATCTTTAGTGCTTTTTAAAAGCTACTTAAGCTCGTCATCTGACGGATCTCGTTCGGCAGGCCATTCCATAATTTGGGAGCAATTACCGAAAAGGCCCTCTGGGAGGTTGCAGACAGCCTAGATTTTTGTGGCTGAAACAAATTCCTCCCAGAGGACCGGAGTGCGCGGGGAGGATTGTATGGGAGGAAGCGGTTCTGAAGATAAGTTGGACCCAAGCCATTTGGGGCTTTAAAGGTAATAACCAACACCTTATACTGGCCCAGAAACTGATAGACAGCCAGTGGAGAGATTTTAATACTGGAGTTATATGGTTTCTCCGAGATGTTCCCGAGACCACTCTGGCTACCATATTTTGTACCAACTGAAGTTTCCGGACCAAGCATGAGGGTAACTCCATGTAGAGTGCATTGCAGAAATCTAGATGAGAGGTTACCAGCACGTGCACTACAGACTTGAGGTCCCGTACTTCCAGGAAAGGGTGCAGCTGGCGTATCAGCTGAAGCTGATAACACGTGCTCCTGACCGTCGCATTCACCTGAGTAGTCATCTGAAGCAATGAATCAAGGAGCACCCCCATACTGCGAACACAGTCCTTAATGGAGAGCGTGACCCCATCCAGGACCGGAAGTTGCAACCCAACTCCTGGTTTCAGGGCTGCTAGCATGAACACCTCCGTTTTGCCCAGATATAATCTCAATCTGTTTTTCCTCATCCAGCCCATTACTGCTTTAAGACAGTCATTAAGAGGAGGGTCGCCATCAGAATTCAAGGCTGACAATCGAGACAAGGAGAAATACATCTAGGTGTCATCAGCATACTGGTAACACCCAGCCCCATAACTCTGAATAATCTCACCCAGCAGTTTCATATAGATGTTAAACAGCATTGGGAACAGGATGGTGCCTTGCGGAATGCCACAAATAAGCTCCTTTCTATTGGAGCAGCTGTCCCTAAGCAGCACCTTCTGGAACCTGCCCGAGAGGAAGGACCGGAACCATTGGAGCGCAGTGCCTCCGATTCCTAACCCACTTAGGCGATCCAAGAGGATGCTATGATCTATCGTGTCGAAAGCCACTGAGAGGTCTAGAAGCACCAACAGGGTCACACTACCCCTGTCGGTGCTTAGACACAGGTCATCGGTCAAGGCAACCATGGTAGTCTCCACTCCAAATCCTGTCCTAAAGCTAGTTTGAAATGGGTCTAGATAATCGGTTTCATCCTAGACCACTTGGAGTTGAAGAGCAACCACCCACCCTCTCGATCACTTTCCTCAAGAATGTTAACATAGAAACCGACCTATAGTTGTTCATGTCCAGGGGGTCCAGGGAAGTTTTTTTCAGGAGCAGCCTAACCACCGCTTCCTTTAAACAGGATGGAACACACCCTTCCCTGAGGGATGCATTGATGATGTCTTTAAGGAACACCATCAAGGCACACACACACCCGGATGACCAGCCATGAAGGGCAAGGATCGAGAGGACAGGTCATCTTCCTCACTCTACCAAGTAGCACGTCCATGTCCTCGGTACTCACGGATTGAAATTGATCCAGTAAACTTACATCAATGGAGTTGCTAGACACCTTGCCAGTTGTTTCTGTCAAAATACTGGCATCTTAGTTGGCTCTTATCTGAGAGATTTTATCTGCAAAGAAGTTGTTAAACGCATCACAGCAGGCCGTTGTAGGGTTAAGCAACGGGTTCTGCGCAGGTATAACCTGCGTCATCTCCCATACCACCCTAAACAGCTCTGCTGGATGGGACTCTGCAGACGCAATATGTGCAGAGGAGAAGGATCTCTGTGCTGCACGTATTGCCTCTCGATGGGACCAAAGAAAGTTCCTATGACGAGTCCTGTCGGATAAGAGTTGAGTTTTCTGCCAGTTGCGCTCTAGTTGTTGTCCAACCTGCTTCATTTTCCTAAGCCCTGATGTATACCACGGCTTACGGTTTGGAGCGGGTTGGAAAGGACGCTTGGGAGCGATCATGTCAATAGCCTTGGTAAGGTCAGTGTTCCAGGTATTAACCAAAGCTTCGACAGGGTCACCGGCATTAGCAACCATTAAACCCTCCAAGGCTTTCTGGAATCCTGTTGATTCCATTAGCCTTTGGGGGTGGACCATTCTAATGGGTCCACCACCCCCGGTGGGGCGGGAAGAGACTCTTAGTTCAGTCTTGACCAGGAAATGATCTGTCCATGACAATGCGGTGGTTTTAATAACCTCCGCCTACAGATATTCCTGTTCTGTACTGAAGACCGCATCGAGGGTATGACCCGCACAATGTGTGGGCCCAACGACCATTTGGGATAGGCCCATGTTTGTCGTGGTTTCCATGAACTCCCGAGCCACACCAGTCAGATTTGTCAAGCTGGTCTCGAGTGGAATGTTGAAGTCACCCAAAACTAAAAGTCTGGGCGACTCCAACAGCAACTCTGAGACCAGCTGTGGCAGCTCGGTTAGGGAGTCTGCTAGACAACGGGGTTGTCGGTATACTAGCAGAATCCCCAAACTATCCCTGGTCCTCAGGCTAAGGTACATACACTCAAAGTGGACTGTGTTTTGGACAGGTATCCTGGTCAAGGTCAAATTGTCCTTATAAACCAGAGTCACTCCGCCCCCCCACCCACTTCCCCTCACCTGCTCACTGACAGAATACCCGGCTGGGAGGGCCTGTGCCCAGGTGACAGCGCTATCCTCTCCCAGCCAGGTTTCTGTGAAGCAAGCCAGGTTGGCATTCTCATCCAAAAGAAGATCATAAATAATGTGTGTGTGTGTGTGTGTGTGTGTGTGTGTGTGTGTGTGTTTAACCAACCTGGCTAAATTGATCTTTTCGCAGAGGGTGCAAAGGTGGCCCTCCAAAGAAAGAGTAGTGATTTAACTAGACCTCTTAAAAGTATAATGTTATCTTAGTCATAACCCTATTTCTATGCCTCAAACACACTTATATTTGGATTATTTTTTTAAAAAAAATATAATGCCTTGAGGGGAAGAAGATGGTTTACTCAAAAGCAGATGTAAAAGTTTAGAAGCCATTCCATGTCATTTGGGGGAGGGGACATATTGGAGAGTAACAGGACAGATTGATATATGTCTAATCAGAACTAAGGTCCATTTAGTTCAATGAGACTCTCAAGATTATGTTATGATGACTCACTGAAGCAAGCTGAGGATGACAGTTTCACAAAATGCTTTCCTATCATTTTATTGGGTCAATTTCATAAAGTTATTGGTCAGATCAGTGTTTCTCTACAGGCCTAATTTGAACTTGTCCTCTCCAATCAAGAATCAGCTCAGCACTCTAAGCAAGTAATACACACACACACACACACACACACACACACGTTCAAAGTGGCTGCCTCCATAGCTATGGAGCAGCTCCACAGCTTTCTTCTTCTCACCACAGGCTTCACAAACTATAGCCAGGTATAGTGTTATTTTCTCACCTGGGATGCTGGAAATTGTAGTTCTAGTCCCTTCCTCCCAAAGGAATGGATGCTCCAAACATCCTTTGTTGCCATCTCCTCTTTTGCTGGCTAAGGTTTATGGACACTGAGGGGAATAGACAGGAGGAGAGGCAGAAGATGGTTGATGGCCAAGGCAAGTGGTGAAAACCTACTCATGGTCGACTTCAAGCAGTACCAGGATCTCCCTGATCTTGCTTATAAGGATCCAACAGAATTATTTATTTTTGCAAGTACCACCACTAGATTCCTCCTGATATGTCTAAATATACTCTTGTGGTGGCGGTGGTTTGCCTTCAAGTTGTTTCTGGTGACCCAAAGTCAACTTATCAAACAGTTTCTTGGCAAGATTTGTTCAGAGGGAGTTTGCTATTAATTTCCTTTTAGTCTGAGAGAGTGTAACTTGCCCAAAATCATCCAGTGGATTTCCATGGCTGCATAGGCATTCAAACAGAGCCATCAATTAGGAGGGCATAAATTGTCTTATTTCTTACCTTAATTCATGCAGCCACTTATAATCAACCAATTGAATGTGTCCTGGAAAGCACTAACAGCTAAACAGCTGAACATATAATTTTACCAATCTTTTACAAGCTTGACTTGACATTACAGGTATAGCTTAGTTAACAAATTAGATGTTCCTGAGCACATACCAGAGGCAAAAATAACATGGAAAGAATAGGTGTACAAGTAAGTTCCTGGAGGCGGAGGTGGGGGAGGCCAACATATTTCAGCTTACTCTTTTTTCAAAACTAACAATATGTACATATGAAATAAAACACCCAGGTCAGGTAAACCTTGAATAAGTAAACAGAACATTTTTAACCTTCTAGAGACCACTTTAAGGTTTCTTCCAAAATACTCCAGGGATGATCTTTTCTTTCACTAGCCTCCACTTTCCTTATGATTTCCACTTTGGTGACAAAACTCATATATTTATGCTTTTTAAAAACATACTGGGGGGTGCTGATGAGGGAGGTTTTTCTGCTTTCTCCTTTTGTCTCTGTTTAGTTGTTCATGCAAGCTTAGTAAGGGATTCTGGAAGCAGCTGCTGTTTTCTTTGCCTGTTGTAGGCAGGCACATACTGCTATAGTAGGATCAACTAAGGACTTTTTTGGATGGCGATCTGTAACGGAAGCAGCCTCGTCTCCGTTGCAAGGCTGCTGCGTGGTAGGGGATCAGTTTCGGATGACGCTGTCCCCCTACCGATACTGTTGCAGAAGAGCTGGGAGGCTGCAGCGCTATATTTAGTGATTTTCTAATCATGGAAGTTGACCGTGATTAGAAAATCACTAAATATAGCACTGCAGCCTCCCAACTCTTTTGCAACAGTATCGGTAGGGGGGACAGCATCATCCGAAACTGACCCCCTACCACACAGCAGCCTTGCAACGGGGACGAGGCTGCTTCCGTTACAGATCGCCATCCGAAAAAGTCCTATGATTAGAATCCCTCCCTTTCCCAGCTATCTGGCTTTTCTTCGCAAACGAAGATTCAGGAAGGCTCATCCCACGCTTTCTGCAAGCGCACTGATGACTAAAAAGGCCAATCCGAGATAAACAAGTCCGGTTGCAAAAAGCACAGCAGAAGGTCTCCTTGGGTGATGTTTTTGGGTTGTGATTCTTTCTGCGTTGTCGTTTCTCTTCAAGACTTGTTCGTCGTGAGTTCTCAAATAAGGCTGCAGCATTGTGGATAGTGCGTCTCCATGCCTCCCGATGTGAGGCCAGGGCGGACCACTGTTGGTGATCAATTTGGCCGAGCCTGAGATGTTGTTTCAGGGAGTTTTTGTATCACTTTTTTGGAGCACCCCTCTTATGCTGACCCGTGGCGAGTTCACGTAGAGTAGTATTTTGGGGAGGCGATGATAAGAATCCCTCCCTTTCCCAGCTGAAGCACTGTTTATTGCACTGTTTACTGCTGACATGATGCTGCAACCTACACTGAAAATCTGTTTCTCCACTCTTCCTTCATCACCCTGCCAAAACTGATGCTCAAAAAACAAAACAAAAAAACAAAAAAAACCCTTCCAGCTAGATGGAGGATGTGGGGGCAAAGCAGGGCCTTGGCAAACATAAAAAACCTTTATAGAAAGGAGCTTCACAGTCAGAAGAACTGTGTTAACTGAGGAATCTGGTACAGTTGAAGAGGAACAGCTCACGAAATGAAATGGGTTGAAACAGGATTACTCTTGAGTTTTGATAGCAACTGTACTTATACTCCGACGACTCTACAGACCTCTTAGTGTTTTGCATCTCCCCTCCAGGCTTGTGTTTTGTTTCACTGCTTATTTTAATTTCACCTCTAAATTGTGTACTCATTTTGACTTCTTTCTTGTTGGAGGACACCTCCCTTTCCCATTCTGTGCCCTACCATCACCACCCAGGCTTTCTACCTCTGTCATGTTTTATCCCAATTGAATCTTACTGTACCTTTGGTTCTGCTTTCTGCACATGTACAGAAACTGGAAAAGGTCAGAGCACATCCCTTCAGCATATCATTTGATGCATTTTCTTTTCCTAGGCTTTAAAAACTGTGAAATAAAATCTTGTAGCATTTATTAAATCAGGCCTAGATTTCACAATGTGCAATTTAAGATACATACCTATTGCAAAGCGTAAAGCTAAATATATTCAAAACTGGGTCCCTCCTTCTCTCTCTCTCTCCCTCTCTCAGTTTCTCTCTCAATCTCTCTCTGGTTTCACTGTGAATGGTGCATAGTTAACGATCTCTGAAGATTAGACTCTTTTTAATATGAATGCCTAACAGCACCCAGCTGGTACAGTGTTTTTCTAATGTTCTTGTTAACAAGTTGCAAATTCCAAATAGATCAAAGAATGGGATAGATCCTTCCACTCTTCTTTAAGTCAAGCACAAATTTCTTAGAAAAATGCAGAGCCAATAGTCTCAACCATATGTTGCTATAAAATTGAGAAGGTGGGCAGGTGATTGATCCACTTTCAAGAAGATTTCCAGGGTCCTAAGTTCTTTATAACAGTGAAATAACTTCCCTGGGGCAAACCTATCTCATAGTTTTCTTGGCAACACTTCTTCAGAGGGGGTTTTGCCTTTGCCTTCCTCTGAGGCTGAGAGAATGTGACTTTCCCAAGGTTACTCAGTAGGATTTCCATGCCCAAACAAGGATTCTAACCCTGATCTCCAGAGCCATAATTCAACACTCAAACTACTACACTGTGCTGGCTCTATTTACTTAAATTTGGAACCTATCCCTTCTGGAAAGCCTCAGGGGCTATTCAGAATACTTTTAAAAATTGTGTGTCCATCTCATTATTGCATAACATTTCTATTGTAAGTTGCCTAGTATAAGCTTCTCCTAAAAGGTAGGATAAATAAGTAACTTTACAACAGTTAGGCTGAGACTCTTCCCATTTTGTGATTCTGTGAAAACTACTTCTCTGCTTTTCATCCTTTCTTTGCTTCTTTTTGGTCATATAAGCATGTTTGAACTTAAATCAAAATCTAATTGCTATTCCCAACTAATCAATGGGATTTGCACAAGTGTTGACCTGCCATTCAGGTGTTGGTTCAGTGGGTATATTCTGGTTAGGATGAATGATTGGGAGTGAGACCCAAATAAGCAATTTGAAAGCTCTGCTCTCATAACTCTTTTCTGGCTCTCGCATTTGGTTCAGGTGCTCTGGCAAAGCCACACACTTGATGCTCAGTTTTGTGGAGCCAAGTTTGAAAATATATATGGCCCTTCTAATCTCTCATCTGTGTACATCCCAGTTCCAAAACAGGCCTCAACAACTGGGCTCACTCTCAAATCTTGTCGGCTGTAATTTGAGTATCAATGAAACATGGTCCTCTCCTCTGGCACTTTGGAAAACGGCAAAGTAGACGAGATGTGACTCACAATGACACATCAACTCAGGAAACAAAAGGAGCAGCCACTTTCCCATTCAGCTGCCACAAATTATCCTGTTTCCTCCCGAGTGAGGAAAAAGACAATGACATATAGGAAGAGGACAGGTTATCTGCAAAAGCATCACTAGCCCCACTGCACACAATTACCACCATCTGTATGCCAATTAAACTCCAAAGTCTGCAAGTGGATTCATAGCAGGCACAGAGTTGGCTCTACAAAGAACATTCCAAATCCTCTTTTATTGCCTCTTGCCTTGCTTATCTATCCAGTTGTCAATGCCACCTCTCAGGAAGAGATGGATGTTGTCTCTCCAGTCTCACATCCTCTCTGGTACAAGCATCCTTGTGTTGCTCATCATCCATTGATCCCACCCTTCTGCTTTTGCCTCCCCCTTGTTTTTGTTGCATTTGAAATCTGGTGAGTTTCCAAGCTGCAGCAGGCATATTAATGGGGTGTTTGGCATCAGGAATAGTCTCCAAGTTCTGCAGAACTCTTTGGAGTTCAAAAGATGGTCAGGGGGCTAGCAGATGTCCATCACAGTTGAGTTCAGCTGCTTCTGTTTTGGATTTATTTGGCCATCATCCTCCATGCTTCCCACTATGGAACTTGATGGAGCATTTAATAGTTCTTGCTACAAGCAAAGCCATTCCTTCCATCTCTGATTGAAATTGATTTTAGAGCTGAGCAGCTGGACTGGGTTTGTAGTAGGCTCTAGAAGAAAGCAAGTCTGGTGTATTGGCAAGTACTCCTAGAATGAGTTTGAACAGTTGGGTGCCGTTTACACAATGAAAATGTCCCGGGAAGAATTCGTGTCGATCCCTGGCAGTTTACATGTACATCGGGTCGGGTACGTGATTTTCGGAAGGAGGGCCACCTTTTATCCCTCAACCTGCAGGACTTCCAGTCCTGCGGTTTGTGCCGGTTTTTTAAAAAGTCACAGGAGGATTCGGAAAAATCATATGTCTAAACACCCCGTGACAATATATCTCAGTACTTGGTAATGACCGGAAGTATATGTGACCAGGGGCGGGCTCAGGGAGGAGAGGAGGGGTCAGTCACCCGTTCAATAGATTCAGCCTCACCAGATGAAAACAAAGGCTTCCATTACAGCTGCAAGTAGGTTTGTGTATGTCTGCATTAAATCACCCTGTTCAATGGATTTCTACACTGGGAAACCTATTTTAAATCCCCTCCCTCCTGCATGCTTGGCTTAAATTTTAAAGAAAGAGTAAATTGTAAAGACATCACAGACTATCGCCCATTATCCCCCCTCCCAGTATCCACTCCATTTGTTTAAAGGTACAGTAGAAAATGCCACTGTCTGAGTAGATGATCGAACATTCACACACAGACACACCCTCCTGCATCCGGGCTTTAAATGCTGTTCTTTCAATTCGGAAGGACAGAAAGGCTGTAGCCACGAAGGATCCCTCCCTTCCCCACTTTCAATGGGCTTTAAATGCTGTTCTTTCAATTCGGAAGGACAGAAAGGCTGTAGCCATGAAGGATTCCTCCCTTCCCCACTTTCAATGGGCTTTAAATGCTGTTCTTTCAATTCGGAAGGACAGAAAGGCTGTAGCCATGAAGGATTCCTCCCTTCCCCACTTTCAATGGGCTTTAAATGCTGTTCTTTTAATTCGGAAGGACAGAAAGGCTGTAGCCACGAAGGATCCCTCCCTTCCTCACTTTCAATGGGCTTTAAATGCTGTTCTTTCAATTCGGAAGGACAGAAAGGCTGTAGCCATGAAGGATCCCTCCCTTCCTCACTTTCAATGGGCTTTAAATGCTGTTCTTTCAATTCGGAAGGACAGCAAAGGCTAGGTCGCTCATTCCTCCACTCATCCTCTTATTGCCTCTTATTGCCAATGCAACACTCAATCATTCCATCATCCCCAATGCAGAAGCTTTAACAAACATTTGAGCCAGCCAATAGCATCACTCGTGGCGCGAAACTCTAAAGGAAGTACGTCACTGAGGTTGTGAAAAAACGAGTAATCGCATCCTTGATTGACAGCAAAAAATAATAATAATAATAAAAAAAATCCCAGTACGCTACCCATGTGTAAACAAGAAAAGCACGGGATAAAGCATCGCAGAACCTAAAATAAAAAACGGAACTTTGGATGTGTAAATATCAGTCACAGGACCACCCGGGATATCCAGATCAGTGACAAAAATCATATAAACAGCAAGGGATGGATTCGGGATCACAAAGTCACAGTAAGCCCTGCGACAATTTTTGTCGTGTAACTGGCACCTTGGTGTGTGGTCCTAGAGGACAAGTTGCCTTGGATGCATTGACTTACATAGTTGGACTGTAGATAGTGAGCCCACTAAGAATTACTGAAAAGATTTACATGGTGATGAGATTACTCCTCACTGTTCCCTGACCCCAGCTACCCTCCCATATCCCAATATGTTGTCTTAGAGTACAATAGTGTAGTCAACTTGCTAAAGGTATGCAGATCTAGGATGCATTAAAGATATTTGCAGATGTTCTCATCCTTAGCAAGAAAATGAGGCCTCACCATATTAAGACACTCGATCAAAAAAAAAAATGGCAACAGAAGTGAAAGTGTTTTTTATTTTTATTTTGTTCCTGTTGTGTTTTGCACAAAAAAAGGGATTTTGAAAAGTCTTGTATTTTGTGCAAAATGGTATTGTTTGCCCAAAACATTATCTTCTGTGCAAAGCTAAACAAGTACTTTGAGCAAAACAATTTCTGCATAAAAATTCCTTATGAAATTTTCCTCCAAAAGTCTCTAAAAGAAAAGAATAGCTATCTACATAAAAGGCTTGGGTATGTTTTATTTCCCAGTGTGCTGATTGGCTGGTTAGGAAACATACTCAACCAAACCCCTCCCTCCTCTCACTCCCTCAGCCAATCTTCACCCACATGCAAATTCCCTCTCCACCTCACAATCCACTCCTGCCATTCAATCTGCATCTACACCCCCAGCCTCACAAGGGCCACTCCCTCCTCTCACTCCCTCAGCCACTCACCACCCACATGTAAAACAATGCAATATTTTTTCCTATTTGAGAGACTGCAAATATGTGGTGAGGCTTGTAAGTCCCTATTAAAAATGGCATAGGATAGCAGTGGGGGCAGTGGCAAGCCCTGCCAGCTGTCCGCTTCTGCCTTGCAAAGGAACCCCACCACATCCAAGGCATCCACGGTGGGTTGAATCTGTTGATTGTACTGTTTTTGTGTATTGAATATGGTTTTAGGAGGGCTAGCGTTATTCATGGTTTTTCCACTTTCCCTGGGTTTTTGGACCCCAACCCAGCAAATGTGGAGGGCTGACTGTACCTGAAGTTGAAACCAAATAACAGGGAGGACATCTGCCTTCATATCCTGCTTAGAAGTTTTTGAGAACCATTTGGCTGATGGACATGTTAAAACCAGAATGTTGGGCTAGATGTACATTTGGTGTCATCTAACAGAGCAGTTCTTATGATCACTGGAAGACGTTGGTCCATTTTATAGTATGCAGCAGCAATTGAATGTAGGCCTACAGTCTACTTTCATGCTACCTTCAATATCACCTGGGTCTCCAGATCCTATGGACCTATTCTTGCTTTCTTGACTACCCTTCTATGAATGACTTCCTCTGTATGAGTGTGAGAGAGTAATGGGGGAGGTGGTGTAGTGTGGAGGCACAGAAGTATGTAGTCCTTTAATGCTACAAACTGTAACCACTTGGCAGTTCTGATTCTACCCACCATAATCTGGTTGACTTTTCCTATGGGTCAACTTTTCTTCACTAGGATAGTTCCTTCTACCCAGCTAAAAGACCACAGACCTGCCCAAAATGCAAGGTCAGTGACAGCAAAAGGGCCACTGGAGAAACGGGGTATCATGTCTCTATTTGTGGTATCTTCCATCTTATACTTCATGCCTTGCTCCTGAGTTCAGTCCCAAAATAACACAGAATTATGTTGTCTGAATGAATGTTTGGAGCCTTTGCTCAGTCCCACTGTCCTCCCGTTCTGTCTCTAAGCATTTGTTTGTAAGGGAAGACATTGGACAGATGCATTTCAGGCTGGCCTTGCCTTGTCAAAATCCGTTTCAGCTGTGTATACTTTTCTTTGGTATCTGTCACATTTTCACAGCCCATCAATATTCTCCAGGAAGATGAAACTGCTTCTGTATCTCGTCCTTTTAAAGAATGAAATGTGAAACAAATTTCATGGTGGATTATCACTCAGAAGGCCTTTTCCATTCATCACATAGTCAGTAATTTCCCAGATAATGTACTGCATCAGTCCTCGAGGATGGGGGAGATGTTATAAAGCTCAGCTGGTAACCCCTAAAAGAAGCAAATTACATTGTTTTGTCTTCAAATAAATAAGTAATTAGGCTGCACTAATAGTCTTGGCACTTTTCCCGCACTAAAAAAGTAGAAACAACACAGCCAACCTTCTATTTTTTTTGTGTATGTCACTATGAATCCAGGCTATCAAATTGCATACCGCTTGGCAACCAGCAACCCAAACAAGTTCACCACGGTGGAAGTTGGCTCCACAGTCAGGCAGTTTGTGGCTACAGATCTTCTCCCAGAATCAGCGTATATCTTCCGAGCATCTGCCAAGACTCGCCAGGGCTGGGGTGAGCCCTTGGAAGCTACGGTCATCACTACAGAAAAGAGAGGTAATGGCTGCAGCTAGGCTGCAATTCTGTTTTCACAAGAGTAAATCAGTGCCATCAGTGTTCTGGATATATAGACCAGGATGAGCAACTAACTGCACAGGGGATGGGAGGCATTTTACTTCCCAGCAACTATCCAGCTGGCCACACTAGCAAGTTTCAGTGCACCCAAAGTGATGCATGTCATGTCACTTCCAGCTGCCATTTTTTCCAACCTTTGGCCAATTTTGTCTTCTTTATTGGTGTTTTGGGGAGTTTTTTTGGGGGGGGGGCTTTGCAGGGTCAGGTTTGCTGCATTTTTAGGCAGTTTGGGCCTATATTGGGACCAAAAAATGCCCCCAAATCAGTCCTCAATTTCTTTTTGGTGGGGCTGGGGGCTGGAGAGGTCTTCTAGGGGTTTCCAAGGGCTGCACGTAGGGGTCCCAAGGTCCATGTGCAGCCCATGAGCTATACTTTGCCTGCCCCTGATATACACCATTGATTGAATAATTGACTGGATTTAGATCTTGCCAGCCTGCCAAAAAAGGTACTCAGATTGACCCATTATCTTTCTGGGATTTGGCTCTTTCTTATTATATTAGATCAAGAGCATGGCATGTTTTAGAAACCATTTCCCACAAATATTTATATGCTTTTAAAAATGTCACCACAAGAAATAAAATACTGTGCTTTTTGAAGAAGGAACGTGTGAACAGAGAATCATCGTTTGATTTACTCTGCTTTGCTTACTTTCTGATGCTGTTTCCCAGTAAAGTTCATTTTAGAGATGGGGTGTTTGTGAACTTATATATTCCAAGGATCTGGAGAGAAGTAGATGTGAGGGATATCCCTGGAAGCCAGGGCCCTAACACACACTCTTAGGGCTGGAGAGCAGTTTTGCTTATAACTACATTAACTTACCCAAATTAGTTTCTCTAGTGGAGTGATCAGTAGTTGCACATTTTATGTGGGAGAAAGTTACTTGGTGCACACAAGGACATATGAAGGAGATCAATCAACCAATTTATTCATACAGTCCGTAGACCCATCAAACAACAGACATAATGTACATTAATAGATAAAACCATAATACAAAACCAATAAAATTAGGATAGTTATTGATAGACTTTTTTGGAGCTCATCCAAGTTATTCACCTATTAACTTCCCTCTCACTGGTTTTAATGAGCACAGATAAGAACTTAGCAACTGACAAGGTAATATTAGGACATTTATCCACTAGTAAGAATTTGACATAGAACCTCTCCGAATGGCCAGGTAGACGGCATAGCAAGGGAGAAATCAGTTGTTTACGACTCTGAGAATGAAGGACACAGGATAGTAGTATATGAGACATGGTTTCCACCTCCTGCAACCCACATGGACAGAGCCTTGATGCAAATGGTAGCTCCGCATATCTACCATACAACATTGCTGAAGGAAAAACATTACATCTGGCCTTCATAAATAATATGTAGTAGATTGGCACAGTCAAGTTGTTTATGTAATCAGCCAGCGCAAATGAACCTGAATATGGTATATGCAATGCACTAGGTGAGCATGTCAGAAAGGATTTAGCCCACAAATTGCAAAAGGTAATGTCCTGAAGTTTTTGTTTAACCGTTTTCAAGGCTGTGTCATAACCCAGGTTTAGAAGGAAGGACGGTGAAAGCCCAATTGTGGTTGCTTTTTGGGCAATATACTTGGACCATCTATTTTCATAAGTGTCCGTTGCAAGATGGCTAAGTAGACCCTTACCATGTTTGAAGAGTATGGCTCTAAGTCAGACTTCCATGGCTGTCTGCCCCACTCTCTTAGAGGGAGAACATAGAAGGCATGAGGGCCTATCGTTACTTAGACCTAACATCAGCATCCAACCCCCAACCCCAGCAGGGCTCACTAGCACAGATATCTACTCTGCTCGGTCACCCCTCCACTGACCAGCTTGGTTTGGAAAGCCATCATTGGTTTTAAATTTCTCACAATGTTTCAGAGCACTCAATAGGCACTGTAGGAAATTAAAATGGTGATAACTACCATGCCACTGGGGCTCTGCCACTTCCATTTTGTAGCGCACCCTGGAGCAATGCTATGTCAGGCACAGTACTCATAAATGAGGGCAGCTTATTGCCTTCCAAAGCCCCCAACTTACCTCCCAGCCAACCTGGCCCTGTAATATTGGGGAGGGGGATGTAAGATAGCAGGAAGAGACTAGATGTTTTCCAGGGCCCCCTCAGTCTGTACCTACTGCCTGTCCTTTGCAAGTTACAGTGGTCCTGTTCTTTTCTTGGCCATCCTAGCGTGGGACAAACATTGGGAGAATGTTGGCTTTGAATGATGGGAACAAGCTTTAAGATCACAGTTGCATAAAATGTTTAACATTACGCTGGTCATGCTGTTTGGGAGATTTGGTGAGCTGTAGTTCAAAAAGTGGCTTCTCTTAGCTTTGAACGTAAGAATAATCCTGTGGAAATGGTTTCTTACTGGAAACTTGGGGAACCAGACTTAACTGCTCCCAGTTGACAGTCTTCCATTGCAGCAATGAACAGCAAGCAGTAATCCTTTTCTGTTGCCAGTCTTTTGATACCTTATCTCCCCCAAGCCCCATCATAGTTTGAACCCACAGTTGCAGGGCATCTCCAGTGTCCTGTTTGAGGTGAAAAAGGCTAGAAGCTGAGCATGATGGGCACTAACCATATATGACTAGGGGTTGGTTCACACTGCTGGCTTAAATGTAGTCTCAGCGGAAGTGTGAGTGCAAATGCTCATGAGTAGCTGGTGCTGAATCCCTTGAAATCCTGAGAAGCCCATATCTCTATCTCCCTTCAGTGAATTCTGAGGAAAATTAACAACAGAAGCTGTGGCAATTCATGTTTTGTCCAACTGCATCTCCACTGTGCATTATACTGTTTCATGCTCCTCCAGTTCCCAAAGCAGTTAACATTCCAGAGCTACTTTTTAGAGGGCTGACTTATTTGCAAGCTGAGAGTCCTAGAGATTTATGATGCTTTTTGTAATAAATGGTTTGTTTACAAATGTACAATGAACAGATGGGAAGTGAACCCACTCACAAGCAATACTGACAGCATGGCCAACAACAATATAACATGCTGGGGTGGGGGCATGCATAGCTCAAAACTACCATGATAAGTTGGATAACCTCCTGCTCCTAAAAACTTTTGATTCTACATGTGCCCAGCATCCAAGCACTTCTGCCATTAGAGTGGTCTGAGACAGAGGAGGATATTTCTATAGAGGAGGGAATTTCAGCAAATATTGCTTGCATCTTACTACCCTTCCTTCAAATTGGATAAGATACCATGGCATTTCAGAATTTTAAAAATTGCACACAATTGTTTGGCATCTATCAGATGTGTCCAGAGAAGGGCGACTAAAATGGTGAAAGGTCTGGAAACCATGCCTTATGAGGAGAGACTTAGGGAGCTGGGTATGTTTAGCCTGGAAAAAAGACGGTTAAGAGGTGATATGATAGCCCTGTTTAAGTATTTGAAGGGGTGTTACGTTGAGGATGGAGCAGGCTTGTTTTCTGCTGCTCCAGAGACTGGAACACGGAGCAATGGATATAAGCTCCAGGAACAGAGATTCCACCTTAATATTAGGAGGAACTTTTTGACGGTCAGAGCTGTTCGGCAGTGGAACGCACTCCCTCGGAGCGTGGTGGGGTCTCCTTCCTTGGAGGTCTTTAAACAGAGGCTGGATGGCCATCTGTTGGGGATGCTTTGATCGTGATTTCCTGCATAGCAGGGGGTTGGACTGGATGGCCCTCGTGGTCTCTTCCAACTCTGCAATTCTATGATTCTATGATTCTATGATCATTGACTAGTATCCTGTTCTTTTTGAGCACTTCAGTGGAACTTTCCCCCCCCCCACCTACCTCCAAAAGTAAACCCTCTCATACATTAGAAGCAAGAATGCTGGTTGTCTCGGGAAAAAAACCCTCTCCCCTAGATATGATAAAACCAATTAAACAAGGTTATGCA
Organism: Gambelia wislizenii; assembly: GCA_030847615.1. NCBI lineage: Eukaryota > Metazoa > Chordata > Lepidosauria > Squamata > Crotaphytidae > Gambelia > Gambelia wislizenii. The sequence continues at coordinate 8,086,466 of JAUMIR010000012.1, forward strand.
GATACTGCTGGGCTCATAATAATTGCATCCTGTAATTTCCTTCCTTCTCTTTCTCTGGCTTTTCTTCGCAAACGAAGATTCAGGAAGGACTCATCCCATGCTTTCTGCAAGTGCGCTGATGACTAAAAAGGCCAATCCGAGATAAACAAGTCCGGTTGCAGAAAGCACAGCAGAAGGTCTCCTTGGGTGATATTTCCGGGTTGTGATTCTTTCTGCGTTGTCGTTTTTCTTCAAGACTTGTTCGGTGTGAGTTCTCAAATAAGGGAACTTCTTCCTTCTGCTGCAATAATAATAGGCTCTATTATTGTTAAGCACTTCAGGGTACTTTGACTACAAGACCTAAAATAAATATATATATATAAAAAAACCTCACCCACCCCATGGATGACTGGATCCTATCTACTGCTGAGAATCAAGAGAGAAAAGTAGTTCAGTTTACAGGAACTGGATGGCAGAAGGCTCAAGAGGAAGCTCACATGCTACAACTTAAGTTTTAAGGTGACTGATACCTCAACCCTAAGAATCTGTGCTCATATATTTTCCTGCAGCATTTTTCTAATGCAAAAGTGAGTGATATGGAAGCAGCAGCTTCTGCGATGTTGTGGAAGCGAAGGTACACTTAATCAGTTCCAGGATGGGAGACCACTGGATGGAATGTTCTGTGAAGTTACTCTGTTGTTGTTGTTGTTGTTGTTTTAAGAAAGAAGAAATGGCAGAAGTATATTCAATAATATTTGTGGCAATTTTCTGCTGCAGTAAAATGGCACTGCATCTTATCTGCTAGCCCAGATAAGTTGTAATAATAATCACAACCTGACATGCCTCTCTTTTCTCACACAGAGTGAAGGTAGAGTTATGACTCATTTAAGGAGTTTAACCCACATGCCTGCCCTTGAACTTTCTCATATCAAAGGGTAGGGAATCCTGGCCCTCCAGATGTTGTTGGACTACAGCTCTCATCATCACTGTCCATTGCCCAGGGCTGAGGGGAACTGGAGTCCCCACTGCAGTGGGGTTCTTCAGAGGCAAGGAGAATACAGCTCTCTTCTTAGACAGCACCATTGCTGATTGTGACCAGTGCGTGGAGTGAATGGAACTTGTTGTCTAGAATCTCAGTCTTAACTAACACAGTTGTTTTTAAACAGAGGCTGGATGGTCATCTGTCAGGAATGATTTGACTGTGTATTCCTGCATGGCAGGGGGTTGGACTGGATGGCCCTTGTGGTCTCTTCCAACTCTATGATTCTATGAGCCACCACTGCCACTGCTGCTGCCACCACCACACACTGGGGCTGCCCAATCTCAGGGCCTGGCCCTTAGTCTCCATTTTTCATCAGTCATCTCTAGCTGGGAGACTATTTATTTATTTATTTATACTCCGCTCTTCAGCCACAAGGCTATCAGAGGGGCTTACAAATTGTTTTTAAGCAATAGCAATTTACACATCTACACTGCATCAAGCAGTTTCCAATGTGTGTTAGCTAATTGCCCCCACAAGCTGGGTACTCAATTTACCGACCTACGAAAGGATGGAAGGCTGAGTGAACCTTGGAGCCCACTGGAATCAAACATGCAACGTGGTGGCTTGCAGTACTGGCATTTAACCACTGCGCCACCAGGGCTCCCTGGTGCAAATGAGTTCAGCTTTAGGCAAGAAGAAAGGGTTATGTGCAAATCTCTGCTAGTAGAGCAACAGCTTGCTTCAGTCTGCAAGGCTTAACTGATTTGTTGATGCAATTTGCAAAAACTATCCAGGGAGTCTATGTACTTAGCTGCCCACCCACCCCTGTCATTGTGATGCCAGGGTTCACAAGGAATCTAGAAGGCAGATTCCTTGTTCCATCTCCCTAAATAAGTGGGAAGGAATAATCTCCTCATTTCATCTTGATCTGAGTACAGCCTGTTATGTAGGATTTCTGTCTTAATTTCCAAACAGGAAAATAAGCCCTCTCCCTGCTGCCACCTCTCTGTGTCTTAATGGCATCACTAGGGGCCATTCCTGTGTCTCAGGCTTTGGCCCAGAAACCTCAGGACCAGGGACGATCCTAAACTGGCAGCCTTAACCACCACTGCCACCACTAACGTCATGCCCATAGCCCATCCATTTTAAATGTTATTTTTTTTTTGATGGTTGTGCATACCCATGCTTTGTAAAGGAATGCACATCCACTGTGCTTTCCAAAGCATTTATCCAGCCTTATTGTTTCATGTGGCAAAGAGCAGTTTTCCCTTCCTATCTCTACCCTCTTCCTTCACTATTCTGTGAAGCTTCTTTAAAGTCTGGACACACACACACACACACACTTTTGCTCATCCACATTTTAAAGCAGGAGGAAAGAGAGTACGTATGCCTAATGCATCCCAGGCCAATGTTGACGTTAGTATGTTACAACATGGGCACCCTTTTGGATCATGTGGGAAAGCTGAAAGGGAAATCTGAAGGGACATAAGTGCATTCATTTCTCCTTGCAAGAAAGCAGAGGCATCCTCTGCCGTGAGGCCAAGTGAGACTAGCAGAACTGGGTGCGATTAAAAGCAACAGATCCAATCTTTGTGGCACGTTCCATTGGGAAGTTTTGTACAAGTCCTGTTAAAATGAACTGGACAAGCGTGGTAACTCCTGCTTTGAATTTCCCCTTTGGGCTCCAGAACAGCAAGGACATGATGATTCTGGAGTCAGTTGGAAAACTTACAAAGACTGCCAGAATAGATGTACAGGCACAAGTTGCAGTGTCTCACACAGTGGATGGGATGGTATCACTCTCTTTTTCTGTGGTCTTCATTTGAACATCAAACATGGACCAAACTAGAATTAGTGCCAGTCAAAGGATTGTTGGTCCTTAAATGTTTAGTAAGGTGAAACAGGTGGCAAGGCATCCTAGTGTGCATTTCCTTTCCCAGTTCCACATTATTGGCTACTGCAGGAATGAAAGAAATGTCTCATGTGATAATATCATCTCTTGTTTTTCCCTCATGGAAAAAGACAGGGACACTGGATATTCCAATCCCATGATCCGTGTCACATCTATTCCTCCTGAGACTGGGTTTTTTTCCAAGAAGCACTTGGGAGTCAGCCACTCAAATGTAAATTTCACTCACACTGAATGAGAATTGGGCACCTCAATAATCCTTTAAGCTCCTTTAGAAACCGGTGTGTCAAACGGGTATATAGAAAATACAAAGCTTGTCCTGAGCTCCTTATTGCCAGGTGCACTTGTTACAACCTAAGAATCTCTGCATTTCTATAATCCTTTGGATTTTCATGTTACAACGATGCTCCATAGGCTTTTGATACAAGTTGGCTGGAACTGAGTGGTGAGATTCTTCACTGCAATGCCTACTAACAAGAAACTGTTTTCCCATCTTTCATCCATTCAGAGAGAAGGGGCAGTAGAGAACATACCCTTCAAAGAAAGGCCATAAATGGCTCAGTGGAGAAGCATACACAGAAGATTTCCACCTTGCTTCTGAGCACTGCTTCCTAAAAACTGTCTTTGCTTATTTAGAACATTTCTGTATTTCCCTTCCTTGTATGAAATTCCAGATTCCAATTTATATTTACAATTTAAATAATCAATTACTGAAAAAACACAGTAAACAAATCAATTCAATTAACATCAGCAACGTCAATAAAAGGCAGCCTTTTTGCAGGCGGGGAGGACCAGTTACAGTTTTAATTACAAGATCAGACTGAGAAATTATGCAGATTAAAATACCAGGGTTTAAAGGCATATCTTAACCTAGTATGAAAAAGATTGTAAATTAGATGCAAGACATACACCTTTAAGGTGTGTCTTGCACACCCAGAGGGCTACCACATACTGCAGAAAGCTCTATTTTTTGTTGCATAGCACAGTAGGGGGAACTTTCTGACAGTAAGAGCTGTTTGGCAGTGGAACGCACTCCCTCGGAGCATGGTGGGGTCTCCTTCCTTGGAGGTCTTTAAATAGAGGCTGGATGGCCATCTGTCAGGGATGCTTTGATTGTGATTTCCTGCATGGCAGGGAGTTGGACTGGATGGTCCTTGTGGTCTCTTCCAACTCTACAATTCTATGATTCTATGATCTGCAATAAGGAAGGCACTTGCAGTGAAGTCCCATTGAAAGAGAGTAAGCCATGGGCAATCTGGTATGTGAAGGAACCCTCCTTCACAGTTTTGGGTTCCAAGCTATTGGGAGCTTTAAAAATGAGCACCACTATATAGGATTGAGCTCAGAAAAAAGAAAAAAGCAACTAATGCAGTTCTTTTAAAACTAGATTTGGACTGGATCAATCTGGCAGTTCTAGATTCCTCAGAGTCTGGCAATTACATTTTTTAGTAAATGGAGTTCCACCATCAGTGGCATGGAGGCCCCACATATAGCAAATTAGAGTCATTCGACAAGGAGATTACTTGAACCATGGATCACTCTGACAAGGTAACTCGGGATTGGGAACTCAAGAAGCAGGAAAGTCTTGTGTCTCAGGATCAAACTTGACAATGTTCTTAGAAGAGTTCCACGGTTAGGTTTGTCATAGCATGGGCTTTTCCCCACCTATGCCCCTTGCATTTAGTATGCTTTCTTATTGATCTGGAAGATGAATGCAGGCTTAATTTGCAAGTCTGATTCTTGAGGCAGGTATCTCTCAGAAAATCCCATTGTGAGAGTGAACACAAATTAATAGCGGGGAAAACACATTTGTCTTAACATCTAATTTGACCCTGAGACCTTAGAAGATGACTGCCAACCAAATACTAGACTAGAAGGACCAATATGCTGACCAGGACTAAAGAGAGGGAAGCAGGTAGGCAAAATGCCCAGTCAGCAGATCATAGGGCCCAAACCATTGGTAGCCTGGACAGTCATACGCCAGAAAAATACATGTCGGTATCTCAACAGACCAAAGAGAGGCTGTAATGTCTTGCATCACACCCCTTGCTCCAGGTCCTGTGCCAGCTCTCAGTGGCTCAGAGTATAAGACAGTTTCATGCATTTACATGCTTTTCCTGCACATAGACCTTCTGCTGGGTCACAGGATACTATTTGGCTTCTCTGCCAGATGTAATTGCTCTTGGGGTTGTCTTAAACTCAAGATAACAAAGGGGAGCACTCTCCTACATGCAATCAGGGAGTTTGTGTGGCAGTGAGGAAGACCTTTGAAATCATTAGGAGGAAACAGATTAAAGCTCTGTTATGTGGGAAAGAGCAAAGGCAAGACATGAGCCTCCTCCTGATTTAGGTGCCTGCATCAGATGAAAGCATCCAATCTCCCCAAGTCACCGGTGGATACCTGCTTCCTCCAACAGAATAACTTTAAGCATTTTAGTGCCAACCTTTGCATTCTCTCATGCAACTCAACACTGTTAGTGTTGAGGGCTCTGCAAAATTAATGGCACCCCATTCTTTACCACTGAGGCCTGATGCTGAGCCATAAAGCAACTGTTTTTGTGAGAGGCAGGGCAAGAGAAACCCCTAACACAAACTGTTCTTTGTGGAAAGCTGTGGGTGGCTCAGGCAGCCAGAGGTGTGTATTTACAGAAACAGGTGCTGATGGAGTCAAATTGAATGAGTTTCTCAAAGGCAAGACGCTGCGGTGCCGCCAATCAATGCTTGCTTTATTACATGCCACACATTTTAATCAGAATCAATAATCTCCATGATAAACAATTAAACAATTATTCCTCACTCTATTGAGTTTTTCTATTGAAATCGATGGGTGCTGAGAAACAGGGCCAGGTGAGAGTTCTGTATTCAGGCACCAGTGGTACCTACATCCCCATTGGTTAACCATTCACTGGTCTCAAAGCTTTTCTCTCTTGGCTCTGGGACTGGCTGATTCATTTTATCATAATCATTCCAGGTGATGGAGTGCAAGAAGTGAGATCTCTGAAGTGTGTAGGTTTGTTGAGACACCAGCTTTGTGTGCAGGGACAGTGTAGGACTAAATGCAGTATATACAGTCATGTGTGAAGAGTGCACAAACAGCTGTTTTCCTAGGAGGTGATGGGGTAGAAGTAAGCCAAGCTCAGGATTGCTCACCTTGAGTTACTGTGGGTCTTTAAGTTCTTGGGAGAGGGTCCCTCCAAGCATCAGTGATCTGGTTCCATTCTTTTAAACTTGAGATGTCAGACATTAAACCAGGAATGTTGCAGGTAAAGGAGAGATCATAGGAATGAATACCCCTCTTTGATCATTACAGCGGTCCTGCTCTGTAGCTGCCCCTTTTTCTTATCAGGTCTCTCAAGGGGTCACCATGTATACCTAGGAGTACAGAGGGAAGAGGTGTGGTACTGGGTATTCCAGTCCCCCCCTCCCTCCACTTAACTTGTTTGACATGAACAACAGGAGAGGGAACACTCCACAAACAGTGGCCTGAACTCTTTGGAAGAAAGGAAGGGTTAAAAAAAAACCTATAATAATAAAAGGAAATGTCTGCATATAAAGTTTAAATTCTAAATGGTGGGCTTCCTAGAATTAGAAAGAGGGATCTACCATGACTCACCAGGAATTCTTTTTTAAGCGCTAGAAAACAGGAGAGAGGCTGCTGCTAAAAGGGATGGGAAAACAGAAGAAGGCTTTTTGGGATACTGCTGGTAAGAAATCTAAGGGGAGGGCAGGAAAACAGTAGACACAGGGGAGACCTTTGGGGTATTTAGTACAGACCAGGACAGCACCAGATGAAATGCAGCTAGAAAACAGGGCTGTCTGAAACCTTGCTGTTCTTGGGGGAGGGTTGAAAAAGTGGGGAAAGAGCAGAGAGCTAAGGCACTGCTGCTAAGAAGATTATCAGACGGGGACAAATATAATGTCCCCATCTCACAGTCTCCTCTCCCACCGCACTCCCGTCTCTGTAATGTTTTAAAAAATTTTTCAGACCTACCTTTTTCATGCTGTAAAAAGTGCTCCCCTCCCTTCCAGCAGTCCAGGAGTGAATGGAGCCCCATTCACTTCCTAGAAAGGAAATCTTGGCCGTTCTCGCGAGAACGATCGTGAGGAAAATTCAAAAATAAAAATAAAAGGTAAAAAAGTACACCAAGCACAAAAACACATTTAAAGACCCTCAAGTAACCCAGGGAGGGGGGAAAGTGTGTCACTTACCCCGATGTGCTGATCTCAACTGGAAGTGCTCGGCGAGGACCTCCCAGTGACGCTGGCATCGCGCCAGCATAACGGGGCACCTTTTCGTAGACCCATCATTCCATTACAGAAACAGAATGACAGGTCAATTCATGGCTTAAGCTGTGAAGAAAAAGGAGTGCAGGGGAAACAGAAGGGGCACTAGAGCATAACGACACAGGGACGACGTCGTTTGGAAGGGAAGCCTTTTTGCGATCTCCGGTCATCCCTGTAAGGCTTTAAGTTGATCGTCTGATAATCTTCTAAGACAGGTGAGGTTTGAGGTGTGTTTTTTTCAAGGGGGAAGGAAAGGAAAGGGCTCTGTGAGGTACTGCTAATAATCCCAAGGGAAAAGAGGGGAAAGAATGGGGAGACCCACAGACCCTTTGGGGAGTATTCGGTACTAAAAAACAGGGAGGGATTTTATTCCTGAGGCACTTTTGTTCTGGAGGCAGGAAAAAAGTGGGGAAGAGAAGGAAAGGGCTAAGGCACTGCTGCTAAGAGGTTAAAGGCAGATGAGAAAACAGGAGAGAGCTCTCTGGGGTGTTGCTTGTAAGACTCATGAGGGGGGAAAAGAAGGGAATGGTAAAACAGTAAGACCTCATGGACTCCTTTTGGGGTATCATTTACAGACACACATATCACTGGATACACTTCAGCTAGTAATCAGTTGTAAGAACTGTTCCAGCCTCACATCATTTAGCACAACACGCACATCTTTGTTTCATTCTTCTTTTCTACTATGACACTTCAGAGCAATAAATAGATTGATTTTTTAAAAAGAATCTCTAGATTCCTTCAGAAGAGTCTCGGTAATGTATTGGGGGAAAAATATGTGCATTAAGCATGGCAAAAGAATTTTTATTTTATAGTTGATTACCTGGGCTTTCATTCTGCAGAATTTTAGCATTGAGAAGTAAGGAATTGTATTTTCTCCTTCTCCCCTGCTTCACCCCTCCTTCTTGGGTTACCCACCTGTTTCTTTTCTCCAGCCCTGATAACTTCGGAAAACTGAAGCCGTGTCTCCATACTTAGGACATTACCACACCAGCCTTGTGTCTTACGGCAATCATGTTATTAAAGGAAATGGAAACATATTGGTTATAAAAAGTTTAATATCACGCCTCTCTTCATTTGCATGACTTTGCTCCTTTGGCAACTCCCTTGACTCCAAATAGCAAGGGAGAGGGGAGTAGAGTGGGTAGAGGAGGAGATTCAGGTGCTTTCATGCCATGTGTCTGCAGTCATCCCAGAACTGAAGCAAAGGGACATATTGCACCAGGGGCAGCAGTGGAACAATGGCAATTTTGGCAGGTATTGTCAGGGTTTTCCCTTCAATTGAAAGGTGCACAACAGTAATGTCTAGAATGTGAAGCACCAGCATGATAGCCACATCGTTGTCTGATAAGTACTGGCCAAATTCATTACTATCCCTCTGAAATGCCGCTTTAGCAGCCTTGTGTGATAAAGTCCTTAGACAGCACACAGTGGACTGGACAGAACAGGAGATTCAGGTGACAGCTGAGAACAGTGAATAGGGCAAGCTCCTGAGTGGATAACCATCCACACAGGCTGAAAAATTGGAACAGAATAAAACAAGGAGATTGCAGTCTCATACATGTTGGTTCAAGTCAGGGTTCCAGACCTTCTTGAAAAAGCTTGCTTCATCTGTTAGATTGCTGGCTTCAGCCAGTATTGATTCCCTTCTGAATGGAAACTTTAAGCGTTCCCTAACCTTGGCAATGTTTAAAACAACAGTTGCAACGCCTGTTTTCTTGTTTTTCAGAAGAGCTACCTAGAGGCACCTTGATATCCAAGAAAACAAAAGATGGTTTTTTATTTTAAGCAGTTTTGTCTCAATATGCAAGAAGAGTAGGACTGAGCAGTACTAGAATTGGAGTTCTGTTAATGTCTTAAGGTTCAACTAGCTTAATTATCCTGTGGGGAATAATCAAGAGTTCATATTTAATTTCAGAGCGGCCAGCCCCTCCAAGGGAATTGAAAGTCCCCCAGTCTGAAGTGACATCACGGAGTTTACAACTGCACTGGGTTCCTGGAAGTGATGGGTCTTCACCAATACGCTACTTTACAGTGCAAACGAAAGAGCTGCCCGACGGGGACTGGAAAACGTATTCGTCATCTATCAGCCATGAAGCTACCTCCTGTACAATTAACAGGTACCCACACAAAGGCTCAAAGCTGGAAATGGCAGAAAGCACAACACACATCTTGACACTGATAGCATCTTCTAGCCTCAAAGCACCAAGGAAACTCTAGTTCCACTGTAGGAAAGATGAAAGACAAAGACAGGGTTTCAAAGTTCCCTGGAGACCTATGCACTCAGTCATGACTCAAAGGGTGAATTTGATCCTTTGACTGTAACTCCCTCCATCCAGTTTTTCAGCAGTAGGTATATCAAAATCGAATGCTGAGCTTTGTGGTTCTTGTTACTCATCCAGAACAGTCTAAACATCATACTGGGGTGTTGATTAATATTTACTTATTTTATTTATTTATAGAATCAATCCTCCACCTTTCTCTTGGTATGGGGCCCAAGGTGGATTAATGCATAAGATTCTAGAAAGCTACCATGGTATAGTGGATTGAGCACCCAGATTCAAATCCCCACTTAGCCATGGAAACCCACTGGGTAATCTTGGGCAGCTCACACTCTCTCAGCCTCAGAGGAAGGCAAGGGCAAACCTTCTCTGAAAAAAACCTGACAAGAAAACCCTAAGAAGAGTGTCACTGTAACCCAGAGCATGTAACAACAACAACAACATTCTAGTACTGATGCAAGTTTTTCAGCAGCATACCTGTGTTTCAAATTCACTTTGAATTACCTGTGGATACCTGTGGATAGTGCTGCTTGGCAGTTCATTCAGGTGTATTGCGTAGTTGGGCATGCTTTGGGCCACTGTGGACATGGTCACTTCTCATGTTAGATTTGCTCTTCTATATAGAATAGAATGAGTCCTACATAGGTGGGGCCAAATTCAAGATCTGAATATTAAAAGTTGTGATAACAATGGGTAGAATGTGAGTCCTGACAGGGAACTGGACTGGGTGCCCTGGGCCTAGATCTCAGCCATTTACAGTGTTATCTTCAGACATTTTGCACCTTAACAAACTACACAGAGTAGTTATAAAGATAAAATATACTAACCCATTTTTTTTAATTTTTACTAGAAAATAGTATTACTCCTCTTTAAAAGATGAAAAGAAAAAAAATGGAAGGAATCAATAATTAAAATGCCCTCTCATACATGGAGAACAAGCACTAGGTAATTAGGGTGCAGTTAAGGCTCTATTCATCTGTAATGTTGCTGCCATGATGAACAAAAAGCAATAAAATGGGGAGAAGCTGTCTGGAGGAAGCCACTAATTAACATAGCATGTGACCTTTGCTAATTAAGTCTTATTTCTCTGTGAAGAATATGTGAAGGGATGTTGATCAGGTAGACCAGGTAATGCTGAAAATATGGCTTCCTATTTTGGCATTTGGAATCACAGTTTTAATCCACCTTCTATCCATATATGGAAAAGTGGTATGTGGAAAGCAGTATTTGGCCCCACAAAAAAAGCAAGGGAGCATGGGGAAAGCATTGCTGATACTAGATTGAAACAATATTCAAATAAATCTACATGGAGGCAAAAGTTTCTAGGAAGGCCATACTTTTCCTCAGTGGGCATGTAGCTCTATGCCTGCTTTTATAAATCCAGCCCTCCTTTCCACAAGTGTTGCAAGAGAGAAGCAGAGCAGACTCTCATCTAGTCTCCCTGGGAACTTCCTTTTGTCAGAAGGGAGGGCAAGATTTTAACCCCAGACAAATTGTTCTCCTATTGTTTTCATACAAGTTAATTGGCGAGCTTTCCTTTTTGTATTGCTGAGCTCTCCAGCAATGCAGGAAAATCCAAAATCCTTCTGAAGTCCTTTTTTTTCCCCCGCAGTGATTGTTGAAATTCATTCCCATCTGTGCATTGAGATTCTGTCCCTGTGAATCCCTATCTTGTTTTCTGATGAAATGAGGGCAATTTTATCTGTATTGCCATACTGAGGAATGCAGAGATAACATCGCCCTGTTTAAGCAGCATTATCCAGCCTTCATTAGATTCTGCTGGAATTAAAATTCTTGTGCTGAAGCCACCTTCTACATATAGGGAATGTTCATCCTTCCCCAACCACCTATCCCGCACCCTGCTGACAACCAACCAGATCTGCTGGTTGGGAGGGGGAGGTGGGTGTTGGAAGTGCTGAGGGAAAATACTTTTGGCACTGAACTTAATGATCAGACAGTTTGATGCTGTCTTTACTGTTTGCATATGGAGTGCCTGTCTTCCTCTTATGATAACGTTCACAAGCAAGATGGGCTGCAGAGTAAAAGGAAGGATGAATTAGTCTCTTTATTGTCTTTACTGTTGGCCTAAAACTCTCAGAAGCCCTACCCAACATGTCCAATGGTAAGGACTTGCGGGAATTGTAGCACTAAACATCTGGCGGGAAGGCCAAAAGTCATACCCTCCTGTTCTGTTCCAGAACTGGGTGTAGTTTCAAGTTTCCCCAAGACTTTGGTGCTGAACTCTAACACACGTTACTGCTATAGCACGGACTTTATTGGTGCGAAATGATGCGGCAGATGTTACACAGCAGAGAATCATTCCAGCTCTTTCTTGGGGGGACGGGGAGGTATCTAGCATCCCCTCCCAGCCAATATTAGATCTGGACCCCTAAACAACTAATTCTACTCAGTCTATTCCTGGCTAGCAATTCAGTTCCCCATATCTAGCTATGTGGGGTATCTGAGCGGGGAAGGAAGATGGGCTCCCAAGGGCTTTATAGTGCAGAAGCAAACAAAGAAAATCAAAGTGCACAAGCGTGACTCAACCCCTGCCCCCATAGCTTTAAGAAAATTCCCTCCTCCAATCTGTTCTCAGCCTTCATATCTTTTCCCAGCCTCAAACTGCCAAGCTAATCCAAAAAGTATTTACCAAGGTCATTAAGACAAATTGACTCTTTCTGTACCACTGGGCACCTGTTAACATTTGGCCATGATCCTAGCAAGAACTCCAAACCTCATCTGCCTGCAGCAGAGGCCCAACTCACTACAGTACCCCCAGTATAATGTTCCTCAAATGTGTGACCTTTCCATCTCCTTCATATGGAGAAGGGTTTGAACCCAAGAGCTACTGTATTTTCCATAACTGTGGCTCTAAAACAGGGGTGGGAATGGTGTGGCCCTCCTGAAGTAGCTGAACTACAACTCACAACTATGCTGGCTAAGGCATCTAGGCGATGCAATTCAACAACGTCTGGAGGCTGTACAGATCCTACCCTATCTCTAAAATGTGCTCTCAACAACACCTGGAGGGCTGTACAATTCCTGCACCATCTCTGAAATATGCATGTGTGAGGAGCCAGGCCTTATTCTCTGGGATTAATGCAATCATCAGTGCCTGATACCAAAAACCAGGGAACACATTAACCGGCCCTTTCCGAAGAGTATTTTTCCTGTGGGGATGCCTCAGAGCCATTTTACATGCTGTCCATCAGACAGCGTTTTATCCCTCTGTGATTAATCAGCTATCCCCAGTAGTTTTATCTGTCCTGCTAGTTGGCCCTATAGGACGAAGGACCCGGACTGGCTTTAACCAATTAATTAGCTAAGCTTATTACGTGTGACTCTGAACTCCTGCAGACCTTGTTAGCGACTCAAAAGGAAGCCTCCCGTTGGCGATGCTGGAAGCTTCGCTGAAGTCACCTCAGCTGGAAGTCAGCCTTTGCATATCTTAAAGTCACTGAGTACACAGAAAACCTGCAGGGATTCCCCTGTCACTGCCTGTGTTAAATAAGCTGAGTAACAGTATTAGTTGGAAATGCAACAGCAATGAAAAATAGCATTCCCAAAGCTGTGTCTGGTAGATTAACAGAGAAGCCTGTGGCAGGAAAGGCCACCCTGGCCCTCCCTCTGTTGGTCTTTGCCCTTGGAGAAGTCTGTGGACATTTCCTACATGGGTGGGAATGGCAGGTGATATTTGACCACTCAGTAGGCATTGCACAGATTCATTAAGACATGAGTGTGCATCACTTAGGAAGAATGGAATCCTACCAGTGGCTGGCATTCTATCAGATGGAAGTTGCCCTATGCATGCAGATATACTTTTTGAACAACATGCAGTGGTCATATCCAGCTGACAATGGTATCAGCAGAGTTGCACATGTGGGAATATTGTCCATGTGGTAACACATTAAACTGCACAGAGTAGCATGCGAATATGCATTGCCTCTATGCATTGCCTTTGCACATTGCACATGGCAGTTATGCAGTGGGTTGCCAGCCATGTGCATTGACCATCAATTGACCATATGTTGACCATACATTGTCTTATGTTGGTGTTCATGGTAGAGATTTATGTAATGTAACTCCACTAGCAGATATTTACACTGTACTGAAGTTATGTAGGATCTTGGCCAAAATGTGTTTGAATATCTGGCTTTAACATGTTCCTCCTAGCCAAATTCTGCAAGTCTGTGTACTTCATGGACTACAGACTACAGTAGCACCCCCGTATCTGCTGATTCACCAACTGCGGATTCAATTATCCGTGATTGGCAATGGTGGGTGGAGTCAGGGGGAGGGATCTTGCCTGCCCCATTCCTTCTCCCAGGAGAGCTCCTGTCACCACAGCTGTGATTGCGGGGGCAGAGGGGGAAGGAAGGGGCATGAGGGATCTTGTCTGCCCCCTCCCTTTCCCCGGGAGAACTCCGGTTGCCATGGCTGAGGTTGCGATGGCAAAGGGGGAAGGGGGATCTTGCTTCCCCCATTCCTCCGGGAGAGCTCCTGTGGCAGCAGCAGGGTGGTAGATTTCACCATCCGTGATGAGGCCCGGAACCAATCTCCCACAGATACAGGGGTCCTACTGTATATGCAATTAGACTATAGTTCACGAAAGCTTATGCCAATGAAATCCTGTTAGTCTGTAAGATACCACAAGACTCTTTGTTGGGTTTTCCCCACAATAGACTAAATGCCGTCTGGCAATTTTTGGTAAGGAATGTTCTTAGAAAATCTGGAGGTTTTTATTTTATTAACTTACACCCCTTCACCTTTAAATATCTCCTAGTAGTAGCTCAAGAGAGAGCCGGAATGGTGTAGCAGTTTGAGTGTTGGACTAGGACACTAGGGAGATTTTCAGACATGCCAAAATCCCTGTTTGCCGCGCGAGCAGCCTCCCGAAACTGCTGCGCGGCAAGGGTCTTCTTCGGACGACGCTGTGCCTCTGGCGAAACCGTCCGTGTCACTTCCGTGAAGCTTGGGACGGCTCCCCGCAATATTTCAATCACGGAGGCTGCCCGTGCTTGAAATATGGCGCGGAGCCGTCCCAAGCTTCACAGAAGTGACACGGACGGTTTCGCCAGAGGCACAGCGTCGTCCGAAGAAGACCCTTGCCGCGCAGCAGTTTCGGGAGGCTGCTCACGCGGCAAACAGGGATTTTGGCATGTCTGAAAATCTCCTAGGAAACCAGGGGTTGAATCCCCACGGAGCCATGGAAACCCACATGGAAACCTTGGGCAAGTCACATTCCCTCAGAGGAAGGCAAAAGCAAACCCCCTCTGAACAAATCTTGCCAAGACAACCCTGTGATATGGTTGCCTTAGGGTCACCATAAGTCGGAAATGACTTGAAGACACAACAACAACAGTAACTCAAGATATTTTGGAGCTTGGAACAGAAAATCCAGATGGTGCACCTGTTGATAATATAACTATAATAATAAACTAGTTTCCCTTTCATTGGTACCCAAAATGCCGTTTTATAGGTACAAACAAGACGGGATGCTTGTCAGCATTCCTCAAGTAGTGAACAGTGTCTATTTGTCTTGGCATCTATGATGTAGTCTCAGGGTTCCTCTGCCCTGGGAACCCCCTTAATTGCCTCTTTCTTTATCTAGCTGCCATCA
Source organism: Gambelia wislizenii (assembly GCA_030847615.1). Classification (NCBI taxonomy): domain Eukaryota; kingdom Metazoa; phylum Chordata; class Lepidosauria; order Squamata; family Crotaphytidae; genus Gambelia; species Gambelia wislizenii. The sequence continues at coordinate 8,101,522 of JAUMIR010000012.1, forward strand.
TCACTTGAGTTAGTTAACCCTTTCCAACGCAGATCTAGAGAAAGCTGCAGGGTTTTTGGTTCTCTACTCCCTGCCACTGCAGGGATTTACCTCCCCCCCCCTTTGTCCTGAAGAGAAGGGAAATGACCAAGCAAAAGGCACATGTATGCAGTCAGCTGGAAGAAAGATGAGAAAAGCTTCTTTATTCTAAGCAGAGTTCACAACATGATGGTATCTCTTTCATTGGAGGCTCCTTCCTCCCAGATACATTCATTAGAAGTCACAGATAGAGTAGTCATTTAGCCAAGTTAGAAATAAACATAATTCCTGGCCTGACACAACTAAGCTACACATTTCTCTAGTCTACTAACAAATATGAAGTCCAGTCTGTTTACTTCAAGGGATGCTGTGAGCCACTGTCTCAAAATAGCCTTCCCTGCAGCTGCCAAGAGGTCCCCCATATCAGGACTCTCTTTATTCTTCTCAAGATCTCCCTCCTTGTAGCTCATCAAGGAGTATTTATTACCTCTTCTTCAAACATTTCAAAGCTTTGCAACTCTGGAATCCTTGATTGGTCAGTGTCTCTCATGACCTATGACATCTCTGATGATGATGACCCTAATAAGGTGTAACCTTACTCCAGACCCTAGTTAACCCTTTGTTACCGGATTGCTGTGCTGGCAGATAATGGGGCTGTCTCTCCCATTATCACAGCATCTGATTATCCTCAACTACATATCTCATATTTAGTGTGCTTAGCTTTCTGATTGGTCACTGCATGGTAAACTCAGGTTTAATTTGCAAGTCCAATTGCTGAAGCTCTTATTTCTGGAGAAATCAGGCTTAATTTGCAAGTCTGATTGCTGAAGCTCTTATTTCTGGAGAAATCTCATTATGGGAGGGAAAGTAAGGACTTTATTAGACTAGTTAACTAAAAACACTGTAATTCCACAAATGAGGACAGCAGAAACATAGTGACATTATTACACATATTATCGCACGTCACTGTAATTGCATGAAAGAACCGCCACAGAATTATTGCACAACCACCACTAACATGAATGGAACTTTACTTCTGTGATTTAGCATAGATGAGATTTCGTCGGTTCTTGCGAGAAGACCTGAGCATGCTTAAAAACACCAAAAACCCCTTAATTTGCAAAGTAAACAAACACAGAACCATTTTAAAAAAAACCTGAAAACATGCAAACAAATGGGACAGTTCATAAAAAGAGTGTCCTGTGGATAGTTTTCATGTTCTCACCTGGAAGTTTTCTCTCCAGTAATGGGGAGGAGGGAAAGGGGACCGCCCATTACAGAGACTGTAATCTCGCAATTACAGCAGGACGTGTTTTGCCATGAAAAGAGCAATACTGAGGGCTATTGATGGCTTGTCCTGTCAATGAAAAGCAACACTTTATTCACAGCTGGAGCACAGTTTTACCAAGCAAACATGACAATGACTTGTGATAGTGGAAACCGTTTGCGCTACTGGAATGTTGTAATAATGCAATTTTTGCCATGTCTGATAAAGCCCTAAATTATTTACAGGGAATACGCATTCCTCCTTAGTGTATTATTTCACCCCAGATTTGAAATGTGGATGGCAGGCCCAAACAGAGCAGAAAAGATTTTTGGTTGATTTGTGAAATTGTTTCTCATTAACGTTTAACTGTGGTGCTGAAAATGACCTCACAGATTCCTTTGCATGACTATCCTGATGAGTAATTCAGTCATCAGTGGTATTTTTTTGAGAACTGTGTAGAGAACTTTCCAGAAAAAGAAGATCTCTGGGGTAGAGGTTGGGGGAGAGAACATGAATCCTCTTGGTGCTGCTGAGTTAAATGTGGTTCAAACCCAAAACAAGACATATTGGTTACTTTGAACTATTTCTTAGGGGGCTGGTGACTTGTTAAAAGGCTAGCAACAGACAAATATGGAGAGAGAGAGCGAGAGAAGGAATTTATCTCTGTTTTGTACACTGTTCCACCTTGCAGGCTGAATCCATTTACTTCCTACAAGCTGCGTCTGAAAGCAACCAATGATATTGGAGACAGCAATTTCGGTGCTGAGACAGAAGCAGTCACTACGCTTCAGGACGGTAAGAGCCATAGCAGCCAGCTAGCCAGCCTGGGACAGGAACTGAGAATGGCTATGTCTATTTAACACTGAGAATGCATTCCCTAGTTCATTCCAGGGATATAATTATTCACTAATTTCCATCTCAAGGGGAGTAATTAGTAATTTTAGCAATTGTCTTCCCTCTGTGAGAAGGTCTTTGGGAACTACACAGTTTTGAATACTTTTCACAATTCAGGACTTCTTGTGAAATTCAGAAAACACTGTTTTATTTTGGTTTGGGTTTATTGGGGGGGGGAAGGGGTTTGTTACACAAACAGAGTTTTCTGCATAGGAGATGGCATTGTCTGTTTAGAAAACAATACAGAAAATGATGTTTGCTATGCTGAAAATGCTGCATTTGGGGATTTATACTTCATAAAATTCAGACCTTTTTGCTGCAGAAACCAGCATTTTCTGCACAGAATATTTCTGCTCAAAGTGTGTGTGTGGGGGGGGGGGAAGGAATAGCATGCAGATTTTGCACAGAATAAGTCCCAAACTGTGAAGATTCTCCTCATCAGGGTTTACAGACCTTCAATAAATACATTTTTCATACATGTTTTGAATGTTTTCAATATTTCCTCCATCCCTAATTCATTCCTTCCTTCCTAATGTCCCTCATTAGAATTAGAGAACAGGAATATCCAGACATCCAAAACCCACCATCTGGGTATTGTTGACAAAGTTTAGCCTCTTTGGTAGTCCAGTTATTCCGCTGTGCCTCCAGATAATGAATCTTGCTGTCAGAGGCCCCCAAGCTGAATTAAACGCAGTTTGATTATCTTCTAGGTTCTGTGCTAACTAACCATTATCTTTCCTGAAATTGAATAATTTACCAAGGAGCATTAAAAATGAATGTAGAATTGAGCCTATGTTTGGAGAACTTTATTCAATTGCTTTCTCTCCAAATCCACTTCTGTGCTAGGCAAGTGCTAAATTGTTGAATGAGGTGGAGAGGGCAGGGGCGGAGGGGTGCATGTCCAGCAAGCATAAACGTTTTAGCCTGCTAGTTGGTATGGGCAAAAAACAATTTACCATTTTAAAGTGCATTTTGTGTCACAGGTGATCTTCTAGTGCTTTTGTTCCAGGTCAGAGAAGACAATAACGGAGCAAAGTAATTGCTTCAGTATACTCGCATACATCCACAACCTTATCTAATCAGGGCTGGGCATTGAGAAAGTGAGCCACGTCCAAGCTGGGTAGGCAGAAATGGACTCAGCACTGATCCGTAAGGCAGTCTGCATGGGGTAGTGTGGGGACAAGGCAGGCCCCAAAGTAGCCCATACGTTCATTGAGCAAAGGTGCACTGGCAAACCAGCTAGCACGTCTGTGGAAAAGCAAGCAGAGTAATCCAAGAGGAGCTTGAAGTTTAGTTATGAGACAGTTGCTCACATTGGGAGCCCTCAATCCAAATTCTGAGCTGTAACTGGCCCCTTAGATCACCCAAGAGTGGCTGAATCAATACACTTCAATGAATACCAATCTGAAGGCTACCTCTGCTGACTAGGGTTGCTAGGTCAGGCTATATCAGGCCCTAGGATTTCAGGACCAAAACCTGAGAACTAGGAATGCCCCCTCCTCTCTTATGGTATCACAGGGGTCAGGGTGATGTCACCAAGAGCAATCCTTGGTGATGTCACTAAGCATGATACACTAAGCATCAACCATAATTGCACAGAGTATGCAATTCAAATAAAAGCACCTGGTTTAACACAGGAGGAATACACCCACCCACCCACACTTTTTAAGGGAGGGTTTCGTACTGAGGACTGGGAAACAGAAGCTAGACCCTGAGACCTGGCAACCCTATACTAAACTGAGATACTGTTGTAAAGTACTGCTTGGATCTGGCTTCCAGAATCCCTTGTTTGAGTCTTGGTGCTTTACAGGGAATAGGATGTGATATAAAATGTCCAGAGCCCTTTCCAACATTGCATGGAAAGGGAAAATCTCAACAAGCACAAGATTTCACATGGAGAGTGGCTCAAAATGTGAATTTGTTCCATTCAAGAATTGCAGTCCCGCTCCAGGTCCTGTTCAAGCCCCTTCAACATGAGCCAAGCTCAAAATCATACACCATTCTTGATTTTGTATTGTTGTGGTTCTTGTGTGCCTTCAAGTTGTTTCCAGCTTATGGTGACCTTAAGGTTAACCTATCACAGGGTTTTCTAGGCAAGTTTTGTTCAGAGGGTGTTTGCCTTTGCCTTCCTTTGACACTTGTGTGATTTGCTCAAGGTCACCCAGTGAGTTTCAATGGCTGAGCAGGGATTTGAACCCTGGTCACCAGAGTTATAGTCCAACGCTCAAACCACTAGACTACACTGTGGCTCTCTGCTTTTATGTACCGGTAATCATCCACAAATTAATAGGTTCCTGGATGATTGGAGGGGGGGAGACATAATAAATGGCCAAGCATGCTCACTTGTAGGGCTTTATTATACCTGTAAGTCCTTTCTGTTTTCCCATCTCATTCCCCAAGATGAAGCTTGTTTTACTTGGGGAAAGCAAGATAGGGAACTTTCTGGTAAAGGTGGGTTGTGCTTTGCTCCTTCTTCAGCCATTTTGCAAGTTGCTGGTAGAGTTTGAGTTCATAAGTCACCCAGAAAGTGTGCAAGAGATTAAAAGCACTTTTTTAGTGCCATGCATGAAAACAGCATTTTACATAGATAGTTGTATTGCTGTCCAGATACATCAGGTACCTCCTGTAAATCCACCTAAAACCTCAGAGCTTGTGTTGATTCCATGTTGTGTTGCAGAGCTGGGAGACATTTATGCAAATCAGCCATTATTGTTGTACTGAACTAAGGAATCCTACTTTTATCAGAGAGGAAATTTCCCATTCTTACCCAGCTATGCAACTAGCCCTGTTTAACTATCAATCAAGTCCCATGTGATCAGGAAACTGGCTCTAAATGGAGTTTGAAAAGCAGTTTGTTACACTGTATGGCAGCTGGGAGGGAGAATCTGTTGCTCAAAATGCAAAACCAAAAAGGGCCGTAAGGAAAAAACAAATCCACACCATTGGCCACAAGCCCTTGGATGTGCTAAAATTGCTCTTTGAATCCCAGCCTTATCTTTAAGGTGCCACTATTTGCCTCTTCTCTCTTTTTTGTTTCCTTGCTTGTTGGTTTGTTATAGCAAACTAACACAAAGGATGTTCTGGAACTCATTCCCATGAATTTTAACCCCTTCCCAATTCCCTTTCTCCCTGCACACATTTTGGGCTGAGTTTTAGAGAACCCAGAGCACCTCTGGCCTCCATACAACAAAAGTGATAAACGGTAAAAGCTTCTCACCTCCTCAGCAAACTCAGAGGATTTATTTTGCTGAGCAGAAACTGGTGCTGCTAGTGGAGCGTTTTAGCATGAAGAGAGCTGGGAGCACTTGATAAGCTTCCTCGGCTTTGTCCCTGATACATTCTGTGCATTTGCTGCACAGGTAGGATAGACGTTGAAAGCAGGCTTAGGTGGCTGGGCCTCTGAAAGCAGTGGGGTGGGTGGGGGAAGATGCCCACCAGTTCTTCAACCATTGGACAGCACAGCTGTGCCTCAGCAGCAATGCACAGAAGGAAAGAAGGAACTTTGACTGGCAGACTGGGGCTGGTTTTTTTAAAAGACACATTTCTGATCTTCTTTTTTTTCCCCTTTTAGTCCCAGGTGAACCACCCAGTTCTGTGTCTGTGATCCCACACACGACATCCTCTGTCCTTGTGCAATGGCAGGTTAGTAAACTATTAAAGGCTGGGTACAGTCTGAAGATTATGTTCTGTTTACTAAGAAAGGACAAACAGTCACTTTCCCAAGTCTGGCCAGTCCTGAGGATTCATGCCACTTGCCAGCTATTCAGGGGAGAAAGGTTGTTCATCCCTTTTCTTTTAGGGCTCTATAGAATCATAGAGGTGGAAGACATCACAAGGACAATCTAGTCCAACCCCCTGCCATGCTGAAATAAACTAACGCAGTCCAGAAAGATGTTCATCCATCCTCTGTTTGAAAGCCTCCAAAGATGGAGAGTCCTCCACCCACTGAGGCCATCTATTCCACTGTCCAAGAGCTCTCAGTGTAAAAAAGTTCTTCCTAATGTTTAGATGGAATCTCTTTTCTTGTAATTTGAGTCCATTGGTACATGTTCTAGTCTCAGGAGCAGCAGAAACCCTGGGATTTGCAGTCTGGTGGGTACGGTGGGGCCTTGGTATGCACAGGGGTTTGGTTTCAGGACACACACCTCAATAGATACCAAAATCCATGGATGCTCAAGTCCCATTATATACAATGGTGTAGGAAAATGGTGCCCTTATATAAAATGGCAAAATTGAAGTTAGCTTTGTGGGGGGGGGCATTTTTAAGCTGTGGGTGATGGAATCTATAGATGCAGAATCCATGGATACAGAGGACCAACTGTATTCAGAAATCTCTGTGAGCTCTAGTGTCGCCCCAGGCTGCAAACCCTAAGATTCCATAAGACATTGCCAGGCCTTCCTAATTAGTTCCCGGCCTCAGGGGCTCCTAGCCCTTTTTAGTCTGCTGGCTATTTATGATTTATGATTTATGATTTTAATGTGATTTTATATCAGTTGTTTTACTGTATTTGGTTTAATGTCTTTTTATGGGGGAGGGTGGGGGTGGGTGGTGTTTGGGGATTTTAATTTGTATTGGTATTTTAATTTTTGTAAGCTGCCCCGATTGTTTTTAACAGAGGGGCGGGATAAAAATATTTATTTATTTATTTATTATTAAAGTGGAATCATAGTACTATAATTGTGTAGTGTGAATGGGCCCTTATATTCCTGAAGAGGTCACCAAGATGTGAGCACCCACAGCCATAGGTCGATCTCTAAGCCCACCCTACCCAACCAGAATGGTTATGCTGGCTGAGGATGATGAGATACATAGGCCTGAACATTGTTGTTGGCCCCAAGTAAAATAGACCTATGGAGTCAATGGAATTAAGTACATGTTGACTCAGCATTTGACAATTCATTCAATGGATCCAATCCCTGTTGGATTCCAGCCATTGTTTGCCACATCTGCAGAGCAAGTGATCAGGGAAGGTTGCTTCAGACTAAGACTCAGGACCAAAGTCACAATAAAATTTGGCCTGAGACTGTACAATGCAGTCTTCCTTTTAGGGATAGAACAATTAACTGTTAGACAGGAATTCTGTTGTTGACATCCATAGGTGTAATTACCAATTATGCTCACTTCTGTTCTGTTTTGGTCACTGAGGGTGGAGGTATTCTGCAATTCCATCCACTGTGATAACCCTTCCCCACCTGCACCACCTACCTCCTTGCCACCCAGGCACCCTTCATGGCCATTTAGTGTCTGGAGGAAGGCAGGAAGTGGCCAGGCAACATCCTTCAGTGTTTCTGTAGCCAGACACATAAAGAAGCAGCCATCCTCCTGAAACCCCTGGGAGTCATTAGCAGACCCCTTGGAGGTAGACCATGATGGTGTCATCTTTGTGTGTCTTGCTGTGTGGACACAGCCAGATGCTTCCTGGCCACTCCTCCCCTTCCCCAGCCACTAAATGGCCACATGGGCACCCAGATAGCAGAGAGATAAGTGACATGGATAAGAAGGTCACTGCATTTCTGGATACCTCTGACAGTGATAGAAAAAGGATGTAAGTGAGGAGGTAGGTCACCCACTAAAGGAGAGGAACAAGGGGCACAACTGTTCCTGGTAGAGCTTTATGCTCTGCCAGGTCAGATCAGAATCTCAGCCTTATGTTACTGCTGCATCATAGATGTTGACTCTGTCTCTTATAGTGTGACTTAGCCTGCACAAAAGCAATTACACTCTCAGTTTCAACATACTGAACAAATGTGAAGCAAGTTGACTGTGTTTACCCAAGAAGCCATGTGTAGGTATCAATCAGCGACCCACCTCCCAGTCAGTCACACAAGAGAATGGACGGAAACATGAATGGAAGAGAATGATGTGGTGCATGTAGGAAGAAAGGTTGATCCCGTTGATAGATATTGGGTGGATAATGAATGTGAAATAGGTAGTAGTTTAGATAATTGGGTGCTTTTTATTTCATGAAAACATAATGGGATAGTTGCACCCAAGCCACATCAAGGGAATTGAAGGCAATTACATGTCATTACTCCGCTTATGTTATTTGGGTACTCAGCAATTTAGACACACTGTAGTTTTCAAATAAAAATGTAAAATAAGCTTATAGTCTAGCTAAATGCTAAGAAAATGCAGGCAAAATCCAAGTTATTTTGGGTTTCCCTATGCAAGATGACAATTTAATGGTTTTGTAGGGAATGTGTGGAACCAAATTAGAAGTTGATGTGTTAAGCTTCCTGGCTGATTGTTTCAAATCCACCTTAGAATGAATTGAGACTATTCTGTTGAAGAAACTGGTGATTCCATGGCTCAGGACTGATGTCTGAATTCTTTTTGGTATTAAAGCTAATGCTTTGTTCTAGTCTATTTCCTCCTTTGATCCAAGAATTTGTCCAGATTGCACAATGTAAACAAACTGTTTTTATTGTTTCTTGAAAGTGTGCTGAGACTGCCACTCATAATCACTTTACCTGACTCGGCAGATCCTCTGGGCCCATCTTAGAAAGAGTTAGAAAATCCTAAATAATCCATTACATCAAAAGCTGAGGATTTTTTTTTCACAAAAGGCAGATAAGAGCAAGATGCCCTGACCTTTCTACAGAGTACTTTTTCCAAGGCAGAAGTATGATTATCAAGGCAAAGAGGAAAGATCATCCCATGCCATTTATCTCCTAGGCCTCTTGTGTGCTATGTATCTTAATAGCTTCGGATTCTGATATAAGATCTGAGCTCCAGAGAGGATTCTACTGACTCTCTTTTGAATAGGGACTTATACTTACCTGGCAGGGGAGACACCTTGATCACGAATAGGGACTTGATATCAATCTGGAAGTTTTTTTATGAAGGGGAGAAAGAAAAAGAATTTAAGACATTCTATGGAACCCTTATTATCAGAACCTTGATTATCTAAAACGACTACAGTAGTTAATTGAATTGGCTTCATGTCCCCTACTTAGATTCTGATCCAAGACAGCCCCATTCAAACAATCTTTGTGCTTATTCAGATTTCTAATTAACTACATATCAAAGATATTGCTCTGAGTTGTTCAGAAATGTGGCCTTGGGCTGAAGACATATTGCAGCATAGTTCAAAAAAGTCACTTTTCCAAATTCTTCTCATGGGACAATTTCAGCAGTTCGTGCCCAGAGAGCATGGCAAGCTTTTCTTCTGCTAAATGGATTCCTATCATCTCCCATGCTTTTTAATATCTACAGGGAGCAAAGCTGTTGGGAAAAGCAGTATATACTATATTACAAGAATGGTGGGATAAATTTCTCACATCACATGCAAGACTGTGGCTTCACGTTGAGCTTGACTACATGTTGGGGGGTGTTAAAATCCACACATGATTTGTACTACTTTCCCTAGTACTGTAGCACATGAAATTTGGACTACTTTGGCACCACACCTGCCAAAGCTGGAATCTGCATTCAGATTTTTACTTGGCTTCCATTCAAAGATATGACTTACACTTGAATCTGAGCTCCGGGAAAATCAACGCCGCAGTGGTAGTCGCCCTTTCTGAAGTCAGAATGGATGGCTAACCTCATGATGGTGAGGTGGGCCTCCTGTTCTGCCTTCAGAGAGAGTGGCTACCATTGGGGCTCTGCCTTTGGAATGAGAAATGGTGCTGAGGAGAGGAAGAAATGGCAGTGTTTGTCCATCCCCCCCTCCCCACCCAGCCTACAAATCCAGTGCAGATGGATTCTTCACATGGCAGTTTTCTATGGAGTTTCCAAAAAACTGCAAAGAAAACTGAGTTTTGTAAAACCTTGATTAAGGGGGTATTCCCCAAGTCTGGTGCGAATAGGGCAGCATGTTGTGTATCACTATCACACCAGATTTGGGTAGAAAGCCACAAGTCCTGTGGCATTATTGGGCTGGATTGGGGGGGGGGATTCAAAGATTTTCACTGATGTAGAAAAGCCCATTGTCTCCTAAAATCTTCTCTCACTTTGTGACCACACAAAATTCACTGGGGGGTTGTGCTGTCCAGGTGGCCTTACATTGCCTCTTCCCATATTGATTTTGTGAGGGATCCTGGACAGTCCCCTTTTCGTTGTGCAAAATAACTTTGGCCATGCTGGGCTCACAGAATCAACAGATTCTGGGAGTTGTACTTTACAAAAGTAACTTTTCCAAGCTTTAACTAGATCCATCTTGTTTGAAAACAAGTCAGGTTCTAGGGCTATTTCAACAACTGACAGAAATGTTTTGGTTGAAGTTTTGGTTGTCTAACACAGGGCACAAATTGATTCCTGAAGCCTAATGTATTTTTAATGGAAACCTCTTATAGCCTCCAAAGGCTGAGAGTCTGAACGGCCTTCTGTTGGGATATCGCATTTATTACCGGGAGTTGGAATATGAAAGTGCGGGATCAGGACCAGAGTCCAAAATCATTAAAAACCCATCAGCTTTACGAGCAGAGCTTACACGTGAGTAACGTGTGTGTGTGTGTGTGTGTGTGTTGCTCTTTCAATGCAATCTGATTATTTACCAGCCTCTCCATATTCAGAGTGAAGACTTTAGAAGGGAAGGCTGAATTGTTTGCCATTTCAATGAAGGTGGCCGTTGTTAAAATGGTTAATGAAAAGGAGTGATTTGCACTTGTTCTGATGCTTATTCTGCTGCTTAGCTGATAGGTTTATGATATGTCCAGGGAAGCCATCCAAACACTTTCCTCCCACATCCCCCCCCCTCTGAGATCCAACCCATCCTCAATTATTTCCTGCTTTCTGCTGTTTCCATCTTGTGGCTACCCTAGTAGTAAATCAGGTGTCCAAAACTAGCTTGCCTAGTCCATCAAATTAAAGGCTTTATTGATTGGGAGGGGAGAATAAAGCATGAAGGGGAAAAACAGAAAGCTTCATCCATGCAGAGAAGTTGGAACGTTGCCTGCTGTGCCATTGGAGAAGGTGTTGCATTCCAGCCGTGTCACAAAGAAATCCCAATATGAAAATGCAGGTGTCCTTCCAGTGTGTGTATGTGTGTCTGTCTATGTGTATGTATGTATGTTTCAATCTTAAGGTATGCTGTCTCTGTACTAATACCTGCATTTTCTAGCACTGGCAGCACTGAGAGTATAGCAGGATCTTGGGGAAGTCTCCTTCCCCCAGGCCAGCCTTCCCAGATGCTAGTTTGTCCAGTGATTCTAAGGACATTCCATGTCCTCTTCTATTCCGTTTTATTGCCTGCCTTCTCTGCCTGGTAAGGAAGATGGGTAAACCCTCGTGACTGATGATCTTTTGGCATGTTATCTAAAAATGTATGTGGCTTTTGTTGCCTGTCAAGGTACAGTCCTCAAGCTTAAAGCCATCTCTATGTGGACAACATTGTTTCCTGCTACCTGCGCTGTATGTCATTTGCAATAACGGTCTTCCTTGCATTCTAACAACTTTCTGCTTTACTTACCCTCAATAGCCCAAAGCAGCTTCAAGACAGTGAACAGCAGCTCTGTATTAACAACGTATGAATTAACACGTAAGTGTACACACGCAGACACAGAGTTTTATTAGATGCAGCTCTTTTGATATACAGGTTTCTGGTGCTCTGCTCCTGCCCTCCTAATTTGTACTTAGGGGACTTCAGTTATGGGTTCAGCTTACTAATATTCTCTCTGTTTACACTTCTTTTCAGTACACCAGATGTAGGTGATAGAGATAATTCTGTTTTTTTCCCTTAAGCAAAGTATAACTTGGATGGCAAAATGGAATTTAGCTTGGTTCATATTTCTAGGCCATCAAAAGGTTCCTTTCCTTTATCTGAATGCTGTTTCAGGCTTCTCAGCTACCTACAGGGCTAAATTAGAACGGACCTGGAGAAAGTCTATGCATAGCTCAGAAACCCATGCTGTTGGAAATGGATAAAATGAGGTTAGATGTTTTTAAAGGTCTAGTTGCTTTCTAGTAAGGATGGTTCTGCTAAGCATGCTCTGCCCTGAGCCTTGGGGTGAAACTGAGAAGGTCACCAAAGAGATTTGGCCCCAGAGATTCTACTTCTCTTCTTCTTTCCCAACATGTCTGTTACATTTGGTCCCCTATGAAAATTTAGCCTCTGGTAAGAAAAGAAATGAACAGACCTTCTGTCTGTTTGACATTCTCTGGAGACCTTAGAACCTTTGCCTGTCTTCATAAGGAGTTCCAAAATACCACCTTCATTGCTCAGTGCAACAGGAATTCTTAAAAAGGCAAGGGGCAATTGGACAAAGCAGAACCCAAGCCCATGAATTGATGGTGATGGTGGTGGTGGTGGCAGCAATGAAGCTGGTTGTTGTCATCATAATTATCTTTTATTATCAAAAAGTCTTCATGACATCATCCAGTGACAAAATTAAAAGGCAGCCATTAAAACCAGTAGCACTTTAAAATCAGTAAAGTACAGCAAGGAGGCAGGATCTACAATCACCTTAGTTCTCTTTTGTGTAAGAGTTCAGATCACTTGTGTTGGGTGTGCAGCAACAGGCTTGGCACCATAATACACCAGCTCTGCAGTACATGTGGGCAGGGTGTTCATGAGACATGAAGAAATCAGAATGAACTACATAGAATCATAGAGCTGCAAGAGACCACAAGGGTCATCTGGTCCAGCCCCCTGCCATGTTGAAATACACAGCTAATGCAGTCCAGAAAGATGTTCATCCAATCTCTGTTAGAAAATCTCCAAAGAAGGAGACTCCACCACACTCCGAGGCAGTGCATTCCACTGCTGAACAGTTCTTATTGTCAGGAAGTTCTTCCTAATGTTTAGATGGAATATCTTTTCCTGTAGTTTGAGTTCATTGCTTCTGTGCCCTAGTCTCTGGAGCTGTAGAAAACAAGCCTGCTCCATCCTCAGTATGCACTGAAGGACATCTGATTTCCCTCTCCCTATGCTCTGTCACAGACACTCATAAAGCTATGGTCAAGGTAGATGTCTTTCCTTCCTTGGGCTTCATACAAGTGTTAGGGGGTTGTTTTGCTCCTCTAACATTCACTTACCCATCTTGGATTCTGTGTTCATACAACCCAATGAAAACTCCCAGCTCTCTGTCCTTGGACTTTCATGAGCTCATTTCACCAGGCAGTTTCTTCTGATCCTTATTCTGTGCCAGAGTTCCACTGGACTGAATTTCTATGCCCTGATTGAATGCCATTTTCTCACATATTGTCTAGGAAATGTATCACATCCTTTGCAACTCCAAATACACAGAGAGAGACAGAGAGAGCAAGAGAGAAACATTCTTGTGTATATACTGGAAAGGGTTTCAAATTCCCATAAAACTGTCAGCTTTCTACAATCTGTCAGCTGCTTTTTATTTATTATACTGGCAAAATGTGAGCAGTAAGCAGATACTATCAGCTGTCTGTCTACCTGAAACCGACAGACTACACATGGGTCTCTGACTCAGATACGTGGGCAGCATATTTGTAAATACGCCAAGAACTCTGAAATTAGAAGGGCTCATTATTAATCTTGTGGCATCTTTCCTGGGATGATGCTTTGGTGCGGAAGTTGAAGGGTAACTCACACGCAGCAGGGAAGGTGATGCACAAGTAAAGAACCTCTGAATAATGCCCACACAATTTTCATGGTATTTCCAGCTGAACATCTTTCACTAGTGAGTTCCCCAGATGATCTAGTGGGTGGCCTGATTTGCACATGGAGATCGCAGAGCCACAATTATTGACAGGCCTCTTTGATAGCATGTATATAGATGTGCTCCTCCTTCCTGTCATGCTTTTGGTTATTAATTACACTGAAGAAACACTTCATGTACCCCCATTTCTTTCTGCTGTCATTCCCTTTCCACATCTGTTAAGAGAGGAATAGCTCAAAAATGGTTGTCCGATGGCCAGATGCAATGCTGGCGATTACAAATGCTTTTCAAAGTTTTGTGTGTGTTCAGCAGTGTTCCAGCTGTGATTGTGGGGATGAGGGGTGGAATCTCCCACTATATTTCCAGCATCCTGTTTCTGACACTGGCTAAGAATCATAGAATTACTGCTCTGGAAGGAAAATCCACTATTACAACACCCCTGATAGGTGGCCATCAGCAGGGCTTGAAGGCAAATAGTTCTCTCTCCCCAACAGCTGATATGCAGAGACAATCATAGAGGCCCATTTCATTTGTCTATCATGGCAAATAATTGTTGATAAACCTCCTCTTCTTTCTCCTCTGTGATGTTGTCTGAGCCCCTTTTAAAAATGTCTGATGATAGTATACACTGGGTGAAGAGGGAATTTCTTTGCTCTGTCCTGAATAGAGCTCCTGGACTTACCTCCCTGCCGGCGGCTCATTTGCGGGGCAGTCTGGGGGTCTTCACCCCTTCCCATGTGGCTGGGAAGGGGCATCAGGGGTGCTGCCATGCTCCCTCATCTCATTCCCGCCTTGCACAGCAAGCTGGGAAGGGGTCAGAACAACAGCCAATCAGGGAGAGGCTTGCTTCTCCCTGTTTGGCCTGTTTGAATGTCTCCTACCCAATCAAAGATGAGGACAGGCCTTGTCCTCTGATTGGCTGGGAGGTGGACCTTGCTGCAAACTGCACTAAGTTTTCAGTCAGGTCCAGCGGTTGGGAATAAATTGGTGCCTGACCAACCAGTGGCTCTGAAGAGGGAATTTCTTTGCTCTGTCCTGAATCATTGCATTCCCTTGCACTACAAGTTCTAGTATAGTTTACCTCTGTTAAACAAAGTACAGTAGGACCCCGTATCCGCTGGGGATTGGTTCTTGGGGGGCCCATGGGTACCAAAAACCATGGATAATAGCGAACACCATTGAAAATAATGGGACTTCTGGTTTAAAATACCATAAAGTTGCCTTGGAGGACCTAGAAAATGGCTAGAGATGACACATTTTCTAGGAAGACTCTATGGTAGGTGTGCTGTTTTGTGTCCCATGGGTAATTGAATCAGCAGATAATGAATCAGTGGATTCTGAATACAGTGGTCCTACTGTAAATGTGTTCCTGGGCATTACCTCTTTAATGGAAACTTTGGTACCAGAGGTAGAAATAACATGGAAATATTAGAGATAGGTTCTTACACCTCAAAAAAGAAGAGCAATTCAACATGTTTGGGCAAACTTTTTGTCCAGTACTAGCAATATATACATGTGAAAGGAAATAACCAGGTTAGCTAAGCCTTGAATAAGTAAACAAAAACATTATCAACCTCTAGAGATCACTAGAAAGCTTCTTTCAAAAAGCATCCAGCATCCATCTTTCCTTTTATTTCCATTTTGGTAGCCAAACCTATAGACCTATGTGTGTTCAACATGCTGGGATAGCTAATGATGCAGGCTGATCTGCTTTCCTCTTTTGCATTGGTTTTGTTGTTCACAAAAGCACAGTAAGGGGTACTAGAGGCAGCTGCTGTTTACTTTGGCTGTTGTAGACAGGCACATACAATAGTAGGATCAGCTACAGTAAAATCCCAGTCTTTCCCAGCTCAAGCGTCATTGCATCATTTCAACATACTTGCAACTTGACAGTGGAGGTCTGTGTTTCTCTAGCTCTTCTTCACCACCCTCCCAGTGCCAATGCTGCTAAAAAAAACCTTCCAGCTAGACAGAGGAAAAGGAGGAAAAAACATGGTTGAGTCTGCATAAAAAGACTTTGTAATTTATCAGAGGTTTTCTTAATTAAGGAATGCCTATAGTATACAAATGTCTATCCACTTTCCACACACCATGCATTATTTTGTAAGCAATTTTGTAAACGTTCTACATGTATGCATTATTTATCCTTACCTTACCCCTCCAACATTCTGATCATTTTAAATGTCTTTTTACTGCCCCAGAGAACTTTGGAAACTGTAGTTTTGGGAGGAGAGCTATGGATCTTTAAGACAGAATTCTTGTTATTTTTGCCAAACTACAGTTTCCATTATTCTTTGGGGTAAAGCTGTGACCATTATTAAACTGCTACAAAAGCAAAATAATTGTTATTCCTGTTGCCCAAGCAGGTGCAGCAGCAATACACTAACTGGATACTTTTTAGTTATATGCCTTTCTTCGAGTCTTTTGAGGACTTTTAAATGCGACATTAAAGGTGATGCTAGCTTACAACCCAATTATTTGCATTTCTAGGGCTGAAAAAGTACAAGAGATATGAAGTTGTAATGACAGCATATAACATCATTGGGGAGAGCCCTGCCAGTGTCCCTGTGGAAGTCTTCGTTGGTGAAGCAGGTAAGAAAATAATCTGCTAAAATCCTACAAAGTAGGATAGGTATAAAGTAAATATGAATACATTTCTAGCTAGACCTATAGAAGCTATATTTAGAATGTAAAGGGCATAGAGTATCAGAACTTGTAAAATATATTATTTTGACTACAACTCCCAGAATCCCCCAAACAGCATGGCCATTGAACAGTTGGCTGGAGGGAGCTGTAGGAGCAAGGAAAGGAGATTCCAAGCTTTGTCTAGGATAGCTCTTGCACACTAAAAAGTCTGAATGGAATTAAGAATTCTGATATTCTTGGGTTTTGTGCCTATGAGAGTGAGTGAGAAAGTGAGTGAATGAATGAGAGAGGGAAAAGCAATATTCTCATGAGGCAAACATTAACTTAAAGTGCATGGGTTGGCTGACTCCCTGTTTTTTGAAGTTCTAGCCACTCAGAAAAAGAGAGAGAGAGGTTGATCCATTCCCTCTTAACTTACTCTTGACATGTTCCTAGAAAGTGACACAGTTTAAAATTCCTAATGGAATTCAAGGAGAATTCCATTTGTCCTAATGGGATCCCACATTGAAACACAGTATTCAGAAGGAGGGGTCCCCCAAAACTGCAAAACCTACACTAGAAAAGACTTCAGGACTTTCCCCGATTTTTTTTTTTTAAGTGTGGGGGAAATGCACACTCCTGCCCATTAGGACAATTAAATCACATCACTGTGCTTTCCCAAAGTGGTTAGCTGGTTAGTCGGATGTGCAGGTAAGGCAGTGTCCAGAACCACCAGGTTGGATTTTCGCCATAGCAATTGTGTGCTGAGGCAATAAAACTGTATTTTTTCCTTTTGTTTATTTAAGTGGAAGATTGCACTTCTGCACTTTGGATTTAGTTTTTTTTTTTAAAAAAAATACTTAGATTTTCCTTTGGTTGGTTCCCCCCCCCCCCAGGCTGTTTGGTTGTGTTCTGGAATAGTTTCTTTCTGATGTTTTGCCTGCATCTGTGGCTGGCATCCTCAGGGAATGGTTGGGTAGGTGTGTGTGTGGAGTTTATATGCTGTGAACCCCTGTTGGGGAGTATATGTAAATTTGTGTAATGGAGTTTCTGGGTATAGAAATGCAAGGCTAATGGTTCTGTCTGTTTGGCTAATAGTTGGTTGAGGGGCCATTATCTGCTGGGAATCCCCCTGTCCTTGGGTGGAATTCTTTTGTAAACGTTGAGTTTTGATTCTATTGTATTTCAAAACTGGGAGCCAGATTTTGTTTAATTTTAAGGTTTCTTCTTTCCTGTTGAAGTTGTCCAGGTGTTTGCAGATTTCAATAGCTTCTCTGTGCATTCTGGCATGATAGTTGTTGGCCTGGTCCAGAATTTCTGTGTTTTTAAATAGCATTTTGTATCCAGGTTGGTTTATAACATGTTCTGCTACTGCTGATTTTTCTGGCTGGCCCAGGGGTTCACAGCATATAAACTCCACACACACACCTATCGAACCTTGTCTGAGGATGCCAGCCACAGATGCAGGCGAAACATCAGAAAGAAACTATTCCAGAACACAGCCTCACAGCTCGGAAAAAAACAAAACAAAGGAAAATCTAAGGATGCCGGCCATGAAAGCCTTTGATTTCACCAAAAAATACTGTTTGGCAGTGGCAACTTGGGGGGAATAAAAACATGAGTAATTAGCTCATGTCTGCCATCTTGATTCGAGATATGTCCATTTAAACAGCAAACACAGATAGCTTCACATACCTGCGATCTTGCAAAAAAAAAACCCAAAAACCAACAACATGGAGACAAACGGACACTGCTGCGAATTGGCGTTACTGGACACCAATCCCCATTTTAAGGCCTCGTATAGACAAGCTCTAAATGTGGGTTCCCTTCCCACAAAATGACCTGATTTCATGGCTGTATTCTCCTGTCTCTGCAGTCAATGTTCCCTTTAGGAGGAAGGTTTCTGCATTAGATTTGACCTATGCTCCCAGTTAGTACGACGCAATCTGCTTTCACCTCTGTTATCATCATATCTCATATTTAACATGCACAGGTTTCATTTCAAATTCGAGAATTATTTTCATTACAGTTTCATTACATTCACAATGTCTTGGGCCATGGACAAGCTATTAGCTCTTTCTGACCTTTTCATTTCAAACATTGTGGTAATGTTCTGTTATCTTTCACTAAAACTCCATAAATTTATCAGAGCAGTTGTGCTCTGGGGTGGTTCATACTATTGCAGTGCCTCTCATTAATGTATTTTTCCTGCTAGTCCATTTTCTATCTGAAAGAAAGAAAGGAAGGAAGGAAGGAAGGAAGGAAGGAAGGAAGGAAGGAAGAAAATTGAGACCTAAATTTGTATAGTAAGCTTCAGGGCATTAATAGTATGTATGAATGCTAAGTATGCTTAGAACAGGGTTTCTCAACCACGGTACCTGGGAGCCTAGGGGTCCACAAGAGGTTGCTAGGGGTTCAGCAAGATATTGAGATTGAAAAAAATAAACTTTGTTTTGAGGTATAGATACAATAATTTTTAGGCAGGGGTTCCCTGAGACCTGAAAATTGTTTCAAGGGTTCTACCAGGATAAAAAGGTTGAGAAAGGTGCATTTCCCTTTGAGAAGTATGTTCTTCACCTGCTTCTTGGTCTGGTCTTCCTTGAGCTACTCCATCAGCAGGGGATGATGAAAGATAAATGAGATGCTCCCTGTGGAGCTTGGCCAGAGGTTGTTGAGAGCCCAGATGCAGCATTGGCAAACAAAGATCCAAATGGTCACAGACAGTGGATGTATACAGGTCATGTTCTAAAACAGTCAGAAAAGGGGATAAGACAGGCCACATCATGCCACTCCAAAAGGAATCTGTTCTGTTGCTTCTGTCAGAGACAGGCTGCTTCAACTGAGCATGGATCCTGTAAGAGGGGGACTCGAGCTCCCATAAGGCTAGGCTGGAGGGGCAGAGTTGCAGAGGGCCTTCTCCGCTGTTGCTCCCAGATTATGGAATGGCCTGCCGGATGAGATCCGTCTTATTAACACCTTAGACGGCTTTAAAAAAGCTATCAAGACGGATCTTTTCCGGCAGGCCTTTCCTGAATAACTATCCCGGCCCAAGACTCGGTTGGCCTCCCTGAGCTGTAATCACTTTTTTTTAATCATTTTTTTTAAACTATTGTATGTTTTAATATTTTTCTAATTTACTGTATGTTTTTAATCTTTTATAGTTTAATATTATTTTAAGGGGGGGTGGGCTAGGGTACTGGGACTATGGAGTTTTTATATTGTAAGCCGCCCCGATTGCGTTGCAGAGGGGCGGGATAGAAATAAAATATTATTATTATTATTATTATTATTATTATTATATGCTCCTTAAATGATCTGGAGAATTGGATCACCAGGCCTCCTACACAGCCGAGCCTCTTTGTGGATTATCAGTGAGAAGTATACTAAAATGACGAAGCACTAAGAAATATAAAGGCAGTGATAGCCCTAGGAATAATAAAGGCTATCTGCAATCTATCCTCTGCACACTTACTTGAAAGTCATCTACACTGAACCCATGGAGGACACTTTCACTTACACGTTGTGCTTGTAAGAGTCTTCGTTTTAAGGATGCTTGAATGATAATAGACAGGGAAAGTAATTTGCCCTCCCCCTGCAAGTACCTGCAAGTAAGCAAATATAATAATGGTCTGCCTGCCAATGTTGACCCACACGCACATCTTAAAAACAGTTCTGGGGGTCTGTGCAACTGAAGTACTACACCTGCTGCAGTGATTATCTAGATTCACCCCAGACCCCAAATGGGTCATCTAATCTAGGCAAACAGAAGAACAGTGATATCATCTTTGGCTGCTCTGTGCACCTTACAAGCCTATAGAATTTGTGCTGAGAATGAAACTTGCTGTAACTTTGTGTGGTGATCAGTCAGAGTCAACAACAATGAATTCCCTCCACATGGTTCACACAATCTGCATGGAAGGTGGCATGTGTGAGTGGGACCTCAGGCTCAGAAACAGAGGAAGAAAATGTGCCTGCCTTCATATCTCTCGGGGGTCAGTTACACGGCAGTTTTTATAGTGCTAGTTTGCGCATTAGCATGTTTTTGCACCAGTGCTGAATAGTTGACATGATTTACTGCAAAATTGGTTGATCAGGTTACTTTTTGGCTTTGTAGTTCACACAGACAAAGGTGGGGTGTGTGGCCTCCCAAGCACATCTGGGGAAAGATGCTGGGAAACTGAGAGGAAGGGAAAGAGAGAGTGAGAGTGCTGGCACCTTTCCCTCCCTCTTCTTCCCAAAGCAAGAAGGGTGGGAAGAAGGAGGGAGCCTTTCAGCCACCAAGGAGCCATCCCCCATTGCTGGAGAGCTGGCAGGAATGAAGACAGATCTTGGGGGGGGGGATGATCACCCAGCTGGCAGAAGCAATGGAGTCACAGGCTCCCCCTTCGCCCTGCTTCCCTCAGCCCCCCTTCCCCTCACTCACTTGGCCAGTGGAGCAGACTTCCTCTCTCTCTCTCTCACACACACACACACACATACACGTGTGTGCACATGTGCACGCACACACACATGCACAGATACACACACACAGGGGAACAGTAATTATAGCTAGCTGGGGATCCCTCAGGCGCAGCAGCCAAGCATGCTGGGAGGCAGACAGCTGGGCGATTGGGGTGGGGATAGCACTGGTATAACCAACAGTGGCTGGATATTTTCCTTTGAGGCTTCTCACATCTCTTACAAGTCCGCCCCCTCCCTGGTCAGTCCAACCAATCAAGCTCAGCTCTGCTGTGGCTGTTTCAAGAAGGTTGCTGGTAGTTCCCACAGCCTTTTGTAAAATGATAGTTCACACAACCGATTGTGCGCATTTTCGCAGACTTTATCAAAAAAAAGTTGGGAAAAGTAGCAAAAGCCCTTATTATGCTACATTTGAGTTTTTGAGCTCCCCCACCCCTTCTGAATGAGGCGATATTGTGGCGCAATGTGTGGGAACTATTAGGAATCTTAGTGAATTCTTCATGGAATTATTTTGCTGTGTAAACAGGCCCCAGGTGAACCCCATGGGAGCCCTGAAGGAGCTTCTTCTTTTCCCATTGTGCTAAAGATTTCCCTTTCTCATTACAAGGCTTGGTAGAAGAGCAGCAGCACTGAAGGTGATTGAAAAATTCTGAATCACAGTCCTTTTCACCCTATGCAAACCTTTTCACAGTTCAGCTGTCAGGCTTGCTCCTTTGAATCAGCGACAGCTTGGGGGAAGGTGTTCATCTGGATCCACGCTCCTGTTGGCTCCCTGAGCCAGACTTCTTGAACATGATGGCACCACTGGCTCACCAGACCTTCAACTTGCCACTACCTAATTGTGGTGTTTGGAACAGAGGCCCAGTAATTCAGTGGAATTGCCAGTTGTCAGGTTCTCTGCTTCTTTCACATTTTGGAAGGAGAGTAAAACAGAATATGGCAGTACAAACCCTACATATGGCAAACTCCCACATTCCTTTAGTTCTTTGTTGTCCTACAGAGCTATCTTGGTACAAATAGAATGGAATATACAATGCTTGAAGGAGATATATTTGTGTGAGGTGAAATAAGAAGGTGGGAGGAAATCCTTTTTTTTTTTTTTAATAGTGATAAACCTGTCTAGGTTTAGTGATAAACCAAGGTTTAGTGCCTACCACTGTATGTCCCCGGGAATGGCTGAACCTATTATTTTCCATCAGCTGTTTTCCCACCTGTGTTTGAAGCATTGCTTGTGCATCACCCAAAGTCTCTGAGCACCTGATAGCTGCAGCAGGAGAAATGGCCCTGAATTTTTGAGAGAAAGTCTGGGTTTTAGCATGCAGGCCAAGAAATGCAAAGATGCTCCAGGGACACAGACCAGCAGACTTTGTGGCTCAAAGAGGAAAGTCAAAGGATGAAAACTGGCTTGGGGTAGCTTTTTGGCTAAGATAAGAAAGGGTAAGAGTTAAAGCACCTGTTCAGTTTTGACCTGAGATCCAGCTGGAAGCTTTCCTGTCTTTGTTTCATATGATGAAACATTTTCTTCTTGGTTAGCCAAGGCATCTCTATGTCCATACGCAGAAACTAGATCCTTTGGATCCAGCCCAGATGGCTGTCTTCTGAAATTCCCTTCATTTTCTTTTTAAACAGGAAGCCTAAAGAAAGGGGTGAGAATTCTAGAAATCAACCAGGGCTTTCAGCAGGGATGCCATGCTTCCATTTTCCAGCCTTCAAATCCCTCTGTCCCCCAGCTGTCTCTCTCAGTCCCTCTTCCAGCTGCCCAGCAATTCTCCTTGGCTGCAATCCCAGTGCACAGTTAGGTTGTTTGAACCCGGCTGATGCCAGTGCTGGAAAAGGATTGCACCCCTTGATGAAGTGCAGTTTCTTCTCTCTCACTTGTTGCCAAAAAATGCTCAGAATTCCGTGCAGAAGCCAAGTTCTTACATTGTTACAAAAATCATGGAAATGAACTGATTTGATGCATATTTGACTGCACAGTTTGAGTAGGTTGTATCCATACAAGAAACAGAAGAGCTGCCCCAGTCCATTACTAAAATCAAAGTATAGAAATATATCCTGTGGCACTGTACTTTTTTAAAAAAATGCAATTTATTATTATGTCTTTATCCTGCTGTTCATCTAATAATGTTAAGCACAATATGTTAGGATATACAGTTGTCCCTTTGTAACCAAAACCACAGATTTGGTATCCACAGATTTAAGTATTCACAGCTTGAAAATATTCTTTAAAAAATAATAATCCAAAAAGCAATCCTTGCTTTTGCCATCTTATATAAGGGACACCATTTTGCTATGCCATTGCATATAATGGGACTTGAGTACTCATGGATGTTGGTATCCACGGGGGCTCCAGGAACCAAAACCCCAGAGAATATGAAAGAACAACTGTATTTGTTTTCAGTTTTGGCATCACAGGCTGTAGACGTATATCCATACATATATACATAGAGGTTGTTGTGTGTCTTTAAGTCATTTCCAACCTGTGGCAACCCTAAGACAAACCTATCATGGGACTTTCTTGGCAACCTTGCCTTCCTCTGAGGTTGAGAGAGCTTGACTTACCCAAGGTCATCCCATTGTTTCCATGGCTCAACAGAACAGGGATTCATACCAAGGTCTCCCAGAGTCATAGCTCAACATTCAAATCACCATACCACACTGTCTCTAAAATGTATTTAGAGAAGCTTTGCCATTATTTTCCTTTTAGGCTGAGAGATTATAAATTGTCCATGGTCAACCAATGGGTTTCCATTGCTGAGTGGGGATTTGAACCCTGGTCTCCAAGAGTCCTAGTCCAACACTCAGACCACTACACTATGTTGATTTCCACATACATGCATGCATGCATGCATTCATTAATTGGTCATTTCTTGGACCTTTTATTAATATATGAGATGGATGTGTCATTTTTTCTTCTCTCTTTGATTTCTGTGTTACTGAATTGGATAAGGCAAAATACAAGTGTAAATAATCAAATATGAGCCCTGGCTCTCTTCTTTTAGATCTGTCTTTTTCTTTTGCTTCTTTTTTTATTTCTGTCTCTGATTGACATAATTTTAAAGTCTGCAATCCATCTGAAAGAGAAAAAAAGAAGATTCATGTGTTACAATTTTCCACGGAGACACAGAAACTATGGTTTTGACGGTGATACCATAATCATGGCAAAATGGCCCCCAGCTGTGCCGTTGCTACTTCAGGGATGAAAGTCCTGATGTCAGCATCTCAAAGTGACAGGCCTGCAGGTCTCTGGAGATTGCAATCCATTGGAAAGGGATGACCCTGAATGGGGAAATGAAAAGTGAGAGGGTTTTTTTTTTTCAAACAAAAAAACAAAAACAAAACAAAACCAACTACACACACTCTAGATTCTACTGTCAGACCAATTTAATCTTGCAGATAGAGAATTAAATCTTAAAACAATTTGCTGAGAAATAATGTCCAGATTGAGACATATGCTGGATGGGTTTATCTGCCACCCTTAATTCTCTGTTGGTAAGGCAGAAAATACAAGGAGATAATTTGCTCTGGTTTCATACTGCAAGCTGAAGCAGCTGACTGAGCGCCTCATTAACAGCTCATTAAGCTGTTAATATTACTCATAAGCAGTTCTCCTTATGACTTGATGTGTTGCACAGCACGGCTGTGGCTCCTTGTTTAACTCTTAGCAAAGTGCCCTGATTTGTCACGTTGTGAAGTTGGAAGGGGGCTTGTACTTATCCCAAAAAATAAAAATTTAAGATCCAGCCTTGTTACGTCCTCTTGGTCTACATTTCCCTTACAGTGCTATTCCATCAATAAACTGAACAAGAAAAATGAGATATTGCCTGACAGAAGACACGGGCTATTTTTCTGTGGAGCACAGGAATTTCCCTCTGTTGCTTGATGTGATGGAGCTCAGCTGTAATGACATTTGACATATTAGAGGTGATTCCATGTTCTTCCACCCCTTCTATTCTTAGGTGCTTGTGTTCCAACGTGCTCATGGCTCCTGATCTATGGGAACTATGGGATACTGTCAAGATTCTGTTTAATTCAGAACCCATAGAGAGCCTTACTCAGAGGAAAAAGGCTGGGGTCTCTCAACAAACCCCATTTTCACAGAAGGCATTGAGGTATCCTCAGGAGTCTGAACCCATTACAAGGATGCTTTGCATAGGTTTCCCAAAGAACCCCTTTAACCAGCTCTTGTGCCTTGCCTCAGTTCCTAACCCAGCTCTCCAGATCAGCTGGGAAAATAAGAGAAGATGTTGGAGTCTTCACATGACCACCAGGAGACCATTTTCACCCAGAGTCTACTCAAGATCAAGGATTTACTCTGGAGGGGAAAGACCCAACCAAAGCCAATGATGAGCCAGACCTAATTGCAGCGGCTAAACCAGCAAGATGGGCAGCTGACAACCAGGATATAAGTTCTCAGCCTTCATCCAGACCTTTGCTGGATTAATAGCTTTGTACTCCACCTCTTTGGTCCACTTTCCTGCATCCTAGCTCCTCTTCATCTACAGCTGAAGGTCCAGTTCCAGCTGCCCCTGTAGCTGTGAGTCATATTGTTGTTGTTAACGGCCAGTCAAGTTGACTTTAACTTATGGTGAGCCCATTGAAAGACCTACAAGTCACCCTATCTTCAACAGCCTTGCTTGATGCCCTTTCCAATTGGAAGCCATTCTGTTTCTCCATATTCTGTCCTAATAATAGTGTAACAAATTTTGAGCATCACTTTGCTTGCATGGGAAATTAATGCAATGTTTCCATGCTTACTGCAATCCCTGGTGCTCCCTTTCTTGAGGATTGGGACATAAATTGAGTGTTTCCAGTTGTGGTTTTGTTTTCTGTATTTGTTGACAAGTTTCAGTTATAACTAGAGCACATTCTCTTTCTGTTGATTGAAGCAGTTCTATTGGTATGCCATCTGTTTCTAGAGTTTTATTTCTTCACTTTCTCAAATTAGAGGTTCATCTTCACATGGTTCTTTCTTGAATGAATCTGCTGTCCTTTCATGTCTTTGGTATAGTTCTTCCATGTATTGTTTCCATTGTCTTTTTATTTCTGCTTGGTCATGTAGTGTGTTCCCCTGCTGATCATAGAACATCCCCACTCTTGGTTTAAATTTCCCTTTGATTTCTCAGATCTTGTGGAAGAGGTCTTTTGTTCTTCCTTTTTTTTTTTTGTTTCAGATGCAGTTCCTCTGCATCAACAGCTGAAACTCCAGTTCCAGCTGCCACTCTAGCTGTGGGTCATAGAACAGCAGGATATTACTCGGCAGGCATAGCATTGTAGTGCTACTCTCTTGGATGACAGCATGCCTCCTACTCTTCTGCCATGTCATATTACATATTATAGGTCACATAAGCACATTTCAAGACCAGGACTACTACTTTTAACTTATGCCACCTAAACCTTGCATCAACTTTGTGATCTATCGTGCTGAGGGGGTCAAAGGAACAGGGCAGAACTGGGCATCAGACCCATCCCTCTCCTTATTTAATAGCACTTCTATATTACTGTTGATGATGGCTGAAAAACCACAGCCAGCCCTCATTTCATGCTAGATCATTGTAACAGTTCTCACACCGCACAACATTTCCATGTTCTGAGACTTTTGGGGAGATACAGATAATGGAACTTCTCATATCAGGGTGGATATAAAAGGCCAGATTCTGCCTCTTTGGGCTTGTCTATATGAGGCAAAAACCACCCTGGATTGCCTTGCAATAATGGCATTTCGCAGCAGCTGCAACTTGTCTTAATAGTGTTTTTGCCCCCATAAGTTTCATATACAAGATGGCAGCCATGAGTGATTAACTCGCATTTATATTTACTTCAAGTTGCCACTGCTGAACATTGTTTAAAAAAAAAATGTCCAAGGTGTGACAGAGCAATTTTTCAATTTAACAGAAATGCAAGCAAACAAACAAACAAAACCCACCACCTCATTTTCTCGCCTTAGCGCTTACTCACTAAGGCAAAAATCCAACATGGCAGCAGCGGAAGCTTGCCTTGTTAGCAAGCCCCGCCCCCATGCTCACCCAGCCAATCAGCTTTGCACTTTCTTTCCTATGGGAAAGCAATTCGAATCAGGTTACTTGTCCCAATGAACAGGAATGTACACCCCCCTCACTATTTGTTTAAAACTTGCGGGAAAGCCGTGAAGGCTTTTCCTGCAGAGTTTTTGACATTTTGGGCCCCCCTCCTTCCCAATATGGCAAAATGATACAGAATGCCATTAAGACAGGTAGGATTCTCCTCACCTTCTGTGAGGAGTATTTTTGTTGTTAAGACAACCCCTTTGTTACCTTCTAGTGAGACAAGATGGGACACACAGTTGGGCAAGGCAAACTCGTATAACTAGAAGTTATGTACTCAGTTCTCAATGAATTCCACTGAGTTTTGTTCAACTGGGATATAATATGGGACACCACAGTGTTGAGGACCTATCCTGGCAATATATGGGCCATTCCACCATGCCTTGATAGTTTATAGTCTAACGTCAGGAGCATTGCTTTCCCCTTGCTTTGGTTTTACAGTTGACCCTCTGTATCCATGGATTTGGTGTCCAGGGATTTAAGTATTCACGGCTTGAAAATATTCTTTAAAAAATAATAATCCCAAAAGCAAACCTTGATTTTGCCATCCTATATAAGGGATACCTTTTTGCTATGCCATTGCATATAATGCAACTTGAATATCCACGGAACCAAACCCCAGCGATATGAAGGGACAACTGTAGTTCATTCTCTTGCATCACCTTCCTCAGCAAGATGGTCACAAGTGAGGTGATGGAGGGGAGGCTTTCATTATAGAGGGCAAAAGGAGTGGGGAGTGGAAAGCTAGCAGTTTGAAACACATGTACTGCTGCCGTTTAATAGAACAATTGTATACTAATGGAAAACAGCAGGCTGGTACAGGGGAGTTTGCAGCCGCTTTAGCTCCCCCTAGTGGCTTTTGGCAATGATCTCTGTCTCTTTGTCAAAAAAGCAACAATCAAGAAAGAACAGCATGCTTCCTTTGCTTAAACAAAAGGAATTTGCAGTGTAACTAACAGTAATTTAATGAACAGGTATACTATTATTAGAAGCATCACTGCAGTCTGACCTTTCTGAGACATCAGGTGCATTCTCTGATAAAGGCAGGCATCCCACAGGTCTTAACCACCGCTCAGAGAGCTAAAGGCAAGCTGAAAGATGACTTGGAAAGGTGGGCAGGCATTTATTGATGAACAACACTAAGCAAATTATTAGTGGAGAAGTTGATAATTCAACTGAGGATGTATGCAGGAAGCTGTGGGACAGTGATGAAGGGCACATTTTCTCACCACATAGCACATAAACTGTGGAATTCACTGCCACATGAGGTAGGGGGTTGGATGAATTTAGAATAATAGAATTGTAGAGTTGAAAGAGACCACAGGGCCATCCAGTCCACCCCCCTGCCATGCAGGAAATCACAGTCAAAGCATCCCTGACAGATGGCCATCAGCCTCTGTTTAAAGACCTCCAAGGAAGGAGACCCCACCACGCTCCGAGAGAGTGTGTTCCACTGCCAAACAGCTCTTATTGTCAGAAAGTTCCTCCTAACGTTGAAGTGGAATCTCTGTTCCTGGAGCTTGCATCCATTGCTCCGTGTTCCAGTCTCTGGAGCAGCAGAAAACAAGCCTGCTCCATCCTCAGCATGACATCCCTTCAAATACTTAAACAGGGCTATCATATCACCTCTTAACCATCTTTTTTTCAGGCTAAACATACCCAGCTCCCTAAGTCTCTCCTTATAAGGCATGGTTTCCAGACCTTTCACCATTTTAGTCGCCCTCCTCTGGACACGCTCCAAGTTGTCAATATCCTTTTTGAATTGTGGTGCCCAGAACTGGACACAGTATTCTAGGTGAGGCCTGACCAAGGCAGAATAGAGTGGCACTATTACTACCCTTGGTCTAGACACTATGCATCTATTGATGCAGCCCAAAATCGCATTGGCCTTTTTAGCTGCCACATCACATTGTTGACTCATATTCAACTTGTGGTCTACTAGGACTCCCAGATTCCTTTCACACGTAGTCTCGTTCAGCCAGGTCTCCCCCATCCTATATCTATGCATTTCATTTTTCCGCCCTAAGTGCAGTGCCTTACATTTCTCCATATTTAATTTTATTTTGTTAGCTTTGGCCCAGCTCTCCAGTCTATCCAGGTCATTTTGAATTTTGATCCTTTCCTCTAGGGTATTAGCTACTCCTCCTAATTTGGTGTCATCTGCAAATTTGATAAGTATGCCCCTAATTCTGTCATCCAACTCATTGATAAAGATGTTGAATAGCACTGGGCCCAGGACCCCACTGGTCTCATCTTTCCAAGACGAAGAGGAGCCACTGCTGAGCACCCTTTGGGTTCGGCCGGTCAACCAATTACAAATCCATTTAAAAGTTAAGTTGTCTAGCCCACATTTTACAAGCTTGTTTGCAAGAATGTCATGGGGAACCTTGTGGTTGTTAGGGACCATCATTGGTCACTAATCAGCAGGGCTAGACGTCTCCTCCGAAATCAGAGTTAGTTTGCCTCTGTAGTGTCACTTATTGGGGGATGTGAAAGAGACACACACACATGTCCTGAAGGTGGACTTCCTGTGGGCCATAGAATACCTGACTAGATCGAATCATAGAGTTGGAAGAGACCACAAGGGCCATCCAGTCCAACCCCCTGCCATGCAGGAATACACAATCAAATCATTCCCAACACATGACCATCCAGCCTCTGTTTAAAAACCTCCAAAGAAGGAGACTCCACTCCACTCCCAGGCAGTGCAGATAGGCTTTGGCCTGATCCACTGTGGCTCTTCTTACATTCTCCTTATTAAGATTTTTTTATGATATGTACTTTACCCCTTAAGCAGATTATCATGCAAGAAGGTTGGGGCAGGATTGTAGCTCATGCATAAAATAAACTAAGGAGATTATCAGATGCGGTGGAATGTAGCAAAAAAATGTGTTCCAAACTGCATCAGAAGAATGTGACAGGGACAGAAAGGGCGACCTTATCAGATGCCCACGTCCCTCAGCTGTTCCGGGGGCATAGTGCTGTCGCGGATGAGGCTTCCCTTTTGTATTGATGAAGACAAGCCGCTAATAAAAAGGGATGCCTTACTCACGCCCGTGCTATGCCCCCAGGATGCTGAAGGATGACAGTGTCTGATAATATCTCCCGTTACTGTTTTCATTGTGATATTCTGATGCAGTTTTTGCCATGCCTGATAATCTCCTAAAAGCAAATGTATAAAAACATATCAGAATAAAAGTCCATCAAAGGCTTTTGAGAGGGAGGACTGACCAAAAAGGGGGCCTATGCCTTGTCAAAGTGAGTTCTGCATGAATCTCTCTGGGGACAGTGTTGCACGGCCAAGGTGTCACCACCAAAAAGGGCTTCTTCATGGGAACCACCTGCCACATCTCAGGGGTGGGAGGAACCAGGGAAAAGCCTGGGCAAGCTCATGTGGAGATGGATGAGCCTTCAGGTACTTCATCCCCAAGCAGTGAAGGGTCATAAAAGTCAAAACTGTCACCCTGAAGTGGGCTTTTAATAAATAAAATGAATAATAAATGTCTAGTGACTGCCTGGGCCATGAAATTAAGGCATATGGCTGTCATTGGAGTTGTTGTACGTGCTGCAGCAGCTGATAGCAAGTAACAGTGAAGACAGGCAGCCAGCCAGGAGGAATGGCAGGGCTTTCGTCTCTGATTGTAGCATCTCCAGCTGTCAATAGGTATGAAAGTGTCTTGTCCAGACTTTTGATTATCCAGAAATGTTGGACAGTCACAGGCTTTGGGGATAAATGAGGCTTCATCTTACCTAGTACTGCTTGCTTTGCTCCTCAGAGCTGGATAATTGTTGCTGGTGAGATGTGTCTGAGCTGATTCTTAGGAGCTGCTGCTTTTTAATGCAATGCTTATGTTCCTGGTGGGCCCTACGTTTTACATTAGGAAAGCAAAGCAATATATCTCCATATGCTACGCTAAGTGAAGGGCAGGAAGGGAGCTTGGCTGGTGTCCAGTTTGGGATGTTAAGGCAGCAAGCAGAAAGGGATTGTAGCTTGCAAGTGGCTTTCTCTCCCACTTCTGACATTCAACTCCCTCATTGCCCCCTCCACATACACACATGAAGTCATAGTTATGCATCCTCAACCTGTTAGTGAGCAAATGGGTTAAAAAGGTTCACCTTGCACAGAGCTCTGTTATGATGTGGCTGTGCTCATTGTCATTGATGCATATGCCAGGTATTTGTCTGGGATCATGATAGTAATGGGCACAGTGCTGTCCAGGTTCAGCACTTTGAAGCTCCATTTATTTTATTGGGAAGATTAAGCACATGCTTAATTCCACGGTTGCTATCCATTCATAATTTTGTAGAGGGACTGCTCAGAAGCATAATAAGGAGAACAATTTATGGACTGAGTTTTGTCCTTTTTCCTATGAAGTCACAACTGAGTGTCAGAGCAAACAGAAAATTGCCACAGCCTCCAGATTTGAAAATGTTTGCTTGCAAAGGGAATGTGAGCTTCTGCCAGCAGCAAAAGAAAAACTTAATAGTGTTTTAAAACATCACTGAGTGACTTAGGCTAAATTGTTTACTTGTTTGTCATATAAGTTGTCATCCCTGCTTTGAAAACTGAAATGGTTGCAAAATAAATCAGGAAATGAGGGACGATAATGATCTTTAGTCTACCGTGGCTAGTTTTCCAACTCCATGTATAACGATTAAAATAAAATGAATGTTTCTGGATAAAACAATTGTTTATAGTTCTCTATAGGCACTATAGGCTACTTGATGCCCTTCTCATTTTGCACTGCTAATGTAGAGAATAGCCAAACAGATGTGCCTGTAACTTTTTCTGAATGCTCAGAGCTTTTTCCCCACACACACACATCTATCCACGGGCCACTGTGTCAACTTTCTTTGGGATTCATCTCATTTTAAAAAGACACTTGAGTTTTCCTACATGGTTTTGCTTTCTGCCTAGCCTACTCTTTTCAATTGCATATAATCTGGTAATTCAGCATTTCCCTGTTTCTTAACTATTTGGGCTCCCTCAGGCAATGATCAAGAGTTCTTTGAGAAGTCACCAGCAAATTACCCTGGGGTTTCCTTGTTGTGTCAGGAGGTCACAGCGATGTGATCCAGCTGTGCCCTCCTTAATCACTGTCTGATTAATATCCTTTGATACCAAAATCTGTTCCCTGAAGAGGAGGGCAACCATGTTAAACTGCTCAGGTGAAATGAGTCAGTTAGCTAATTGCATTGATTCTCCCTGTTCAAGCCTGGCGTGTGTTATGCCTAACCTGCTGTATGCTTAAGAGACTATTGCCATATAATGTGGGCTGTTGTTGTTACATGAATGTCTCAGAACAGATTATGGATCATCTAGACCATCGTTCTGGTTGTAAAATTGGGAAGGCAGACCCTCTAAGAAGCAGATGACCAAGGCAGAAGGATATCCATTGTTGCTGTGTGCCTTCAAGTCATTTCTAATGTATGGTGACCCTAAGGCAAACCTATCATGAGGCTTTCTTGGCAAGATCTATTCAGAGCTTTGCCATTGCTGTCTTCTCTAGACTGACAGAACGTGACTTGCCCAAGGTCACCCAGTGGGTTTCCATAGCTGAGTGAGAATCTGAACCCTGATCTCCCAGAGCTGTAGTCCAATACTCAGACCAATCCCAGGATTTGTCTAGCATCTCTTAATGTATTGGAACATGGGCAGATTTTGCACATGTTTAATCCTTCCCCTGTGTCATAATTTATATTGTAAATTCCAGGGGAAGGAGATCTGTCCTCTTGTACCCTAAGCCAGGTACACAGTTGGCACCATGATGATGATGGTGATGATGATGATGTTAATAAATCATGGTGGGACAAATTCATATGGAAAATACAACACAACTCATATGGAAAACACAATGATCCTATTCCCTTGGTAGAAAAACAATAGCCTTCCCCTTCATTCTCAGCTACCTGTACTAAAAAGAAACCTTCACATCATTTTTATTGTTTCCTCATTGAAAAGCAAGCATGAGCATTGCAGCTCTTTGAGAAACTGGAACAAAACTGGACAGATTTTTTTTTTAAAGGATGTGTTTTCACAATACAGTAGGACCCCCAATGTGGGGATGGTGGTGTTCGTCCTATGGTGCAGGCTGGTAAAGAACTTCTGTTTTCTTCAGGTTGACTTCTAGCCCAAACAGCTCTGCAGCTGTTGCAAAGCAGGATGTTAGGCGCTAAAGAGCTGCAGAAAGAATCACAACCCAAAAACATCACCCAAGGAGACCTTCTGCTGTGCTTTTTGCAACCGGACTTGTTTATCTCGGATTGGCCTTTTTAGTCATCAGCGCGCTTGCAGAAAGCGCGGGATGAGTCCTTCCTGAATCTTCGTTTGTGAAGAAAAGCCAGAGAGGAGAGGAGGAGGACCCCCACATCCATGGGGGATTGGTTCTGGGCCCCACTGTGGATGGTGAAATCTATGGATAATAACAAACATCACCAACACTGTGCCAGAACCCTCCTCCTGCCCACCCACCATGCCAGAACACCCCCTGAGAGAGTGCCTCCTCCCTCCCTCCCCCGCCTGCTCGCCCCACCGGAACCCTCCGCCCGCCTGCCACATGGGAACCCCCCATGGAGAAGGGAGGGGAGAGGTGAGCTCACCTCTTCTCTCCCTCCCCTGCCCACAAGCTCTCCATGTCGCTGCGCTGGAATCCACCCTGGCAAAGTCGCCTCCTCCTGCCTGCCTGCTGCAACCCCCCCCCACAAGGTCGCCTCCTTCACCCACCCGCCTGCCACATTGGAAACACACACACCCCCACAGAGAGAGAGAAGGGGAGGATAATTGAATCCAGAGATGGTGAATCAGCAGATGTGGGGATGCTACTGTAGTTCTGAGACAATTGTCAAATCAAACATGTTGCAAAATTAGACATTAATTCATCTCTTTTTCTTTGAATCGTTCACTCATTGACTAACTCTCGACTGTCAATTTGAAGAGATCTTCCCTCACTCTTTTGTGTAAATGCTCGTCACTGGAGGTACTTTCTGTAAACTGGAGAAGACTTCATAGAATAGCAGTTGTTTGAAAAAAAAATCAAATGTGGATGCTTATGTCTCGCAAATGATAGAGAAAAGTCAGGGTGCCCTAGTAATCTGTTCTGGACTGAAAGAAACTATGCTGTTAGACACTAATATATTTTTAAAAAATCTAGAAGAGAAGCTAAGCCCACTTCACAGGCTTATTGTTAGGATCAGATGGGAGATCAGGATTGCCAACTTGAGCTCCTTGGGCAAAGGATGGAATGAAAATAGGGCAACTAAATAAGGGTATAGGGTTCTCCTAAGTGCCCCAAGGATCTTGCATTCCCTGAGGAAAGAACAGTAGTGTTGTGTATTTTGTGGGAACAGAAGAGCTAATCAAATTGGAAGAATGGTGCAGAAAAGCAGAAGAAATTGTGCTTTCCTGTTCCTCGCCTGAGTGAATTGATCAACACTGGAGAGTTTCTTTAAGATACGGGAGTCTGCACTTAATATGTCAGCTGAAATTTTACCCTCACTCTGTACTGACTGCAGGATACAGCCATTAGTGAAGGCACTCGTGTCTGTGCTAGAGATGTACATAAGTCTCTGCCCATGTCAGCCTGAAGTCGTCCACTCCAGACTCTCAGAAATCTACATTTCTGGGGCATGCAGATTTTTTTTTAAAAAAAATGGTGCAAACTGTGTTCTGGATGGGATTGAAGAATACTTCCCAAGTCCAGTTTCTTGGGGGAAGGTGAGACAACCATAAGTGAGCACCATGAACCAATGGGGAAATGTAAGTGGCACAGTTTAGGAGATATATCCTTCAACCAGTGATTTTTGAACTTCCTTGGAAAACATAGCAATCTGACATATACCAATTTAGGTTGGTGGTCCTATAGTGTTTTCTACCCAGACTGACAGTGTTTCTCTAGGGTCTTGGGCAGAGAAAGCTCTTTTTTAACCACCTACAGGACCGGTTTAAGGAATTTTGGGCCCCCCTGCAATGCTTTACTTTGGGGCCCCCATATGTTTATCTCAGATCAATGTAACCTAACCTATTCACCGTACAGGATGTTCAGATTATAGTAGGACCCCCGTATCCCTGGATTCATTATCCATGGTACACAAAACAGCACACCTACCATAGAGTCTTCCTAGAAAATGTGTCTTCCCTAGCAATTTTCTAGGCCTTCCAAGGCAACTCTATGGTATTTTAAACCAGAAATCCCATTATTTTCATATTAAGGAGGCCAACACGGGGCCCTCTCTTGACCTCGGGGCCCCCTCTTGACCTCGGGGCCCCCTGCCAATGCTGATTTGGCAGACAGGTTAAACCGGCCCTGACCACCTACTTCATTTTTGGGATGGGAGCATTACTAGAGATGCTGAAGAGTGGGACTGAATAGAAAGCCTGTGCCCCACCATTGAATTAAGGTACTACCCACATGTATGAGGGAGGCAAGAGCAAGTTTAGAGGGAACCATACATTTTTCAGAAATGGTTGTTATTTGCCATCAAGTTGACTTCATCTTGTGGCGACCCTATAAATGAGAGGTCTCCCAGAGCCCTGATCACCAGTGGCCTTGCTCAAGTCTTGCAAACTCAGGGCTGTGGCTTTTTAGATTGAATCAATCCACTTGTAATGTGGTCTTCCTGTTTTCTCCTGACTTGCACTTTACCAAGCATCATTGTCTTTCCTGATGAGTCACACCATGTCATGATATGTCCAAGGTATGACAGCCTCAGTTTAGTCATCTTGGCTTCTAAGGAGAGTTCAGGCCTGATTTGCACTAGGACCTATTCATTTGTTTTTTAGAAGTACAAAAAAAAAAAGTGTGTTTAACAAAAGAGACCTACAGAATGGGAAGAAAGCCCAAATGGTCCCATAAGGACTGAGCATGCTCAGTGGCCACAAAATGTTGACTAGATGTTGGGACATGGAGGCAGGAGGAGGAACAGGAAAAATGGAAAGGAGTATCCTGAGCTAGGCATGGTTGGCTAGCTGGAACACTGAGCAGAAGCAGTCCATACTGTTGTACATTGCCACTATCTACTATTATATTTTTTCCTGGTCTTTTCATTTTAGTTAGGTATTATTTCTTTATCTTTTGCATTGGTTTTGAAATACAGTGTATGTGAGAGTGTGTGTTTGTAAAGGACGTGGAGGGGAGGAGAAGAGAGACTTCTGTGTCTCCTACATGCAAATTTACCCCACAAATTCTATTCCTGACTCTTGAATAGGCACAATCCTCTCTTGGCACCAACTCCTTCGCTTGTTTCTGGGTGTGTGTTTTTTTCCTGAATTGTATCACTAATGGCCTGTCTGCATTAGCACTCCTGCTCCTGGCACTGCTACAAAGCCATGGTTATCATTTCTGGGAGGGGAGGAAATCAATTAATTTGTACAGCTTGCTCTGTTTATGCTATTTGCTCTTTTTCCTGAGCGATTCTTCAAAGGGGTTGTAGGAACAGGCTAGAAGGTAAAGCAAAAATCCTCCTTAAATTAACAAGTACATACAAAAAGCTGCTCCAGATCCCTAAGCAGAACACAAGTGTTTATTTTAAAATGACAAGTCAAAATACAATTTGGTTGGGCTGGTACACTCTTTTGCTTGTCAAAAATGGAGTTTCCTATAGGTTCTTTTGCTACACCTGTTAGTCTTGATAATGTCACCAGCACCTAAAGCCACAAGAAAGATGTCATTCCAGCTCTTATTTATGTATGAGTGATAGCTAGGGATTATGGATGTACTAGCTGTACTCAGCGTAATATACATTGTTAAAAAACACTCCCCCCAAAATGCCTGGTAGACCTCACAACAACCCTGTAAGGTAGGCTGGTGGATTTTTAAATTCCTCCTTTCCCTTCTCAGAGTTCCATACTTTTCCAAGAATTGCTGAGGCTGACTTGCTCTGGTGCCATGTCGCCACCACAGCCACCAGTTGACTGCCTGGGTCCCATTGCAGGCAGCCCACCACCACCGCCAATTGACTATCTGGGTCCTGTTGCAGCAGCAGTGGTGGTGGCGTCCTGCTACCCCCAGTTGATTGCCTGGGTCCTGTCACAGCGGCAGCAGTAACATCCTGCCGCCACTACTGCCAGGTGACTGTCTGGATCCCATTGCAGCCCATGACTGGTGAGTGGCTGAGGGAGTGAGAGGAGGGAGGGGCTCTTGTGAGGCTGGGGCTGTAGATGCAGATTGAGTGGCAGGAGTGGATTGTAAGGTGGAGAAGGGATTTGCATGTGGGTGGTGATTGGTTTGGTGTGTTTCCTGGGGAGCCAATCAGCACAATGGAAAAGGCAACATACTATATATATAGATACCTTGCCTAGAATTTTGCAATGTCTTTTGGATGCGAAAGGGCCTTGAATTCCACCTCTTAACATAGTTAATGCTTGTTCTTCCCATATTTCCTCCATCTCCTGCAAAACGAATATTTTGCAGACCCAAATGGATTCCTATGAATTGTTACCTTTGGGTTGTTTCAAATGCACTTTCAGTCTAAATTACTACTACTATAAACATCTTCTACAGATACTGTACATGCATTCTTCTTTTACAGTAGACCCAACCGAAGAGTGGTTTGTGTTGTGGCCCACTACTATATAAGGGCCTAATCTACGCTGGGCTGCAGTGATGATGCTAAGGAATGGCAGCAATATGTGTGTGGTGGTGGGGAATCTTGCCTTCAAACCCTAGCTTCCTCCCAGAAGCATCTGGTGGCTGTTCTGCATAGGAAACAAATTGCTTGGCTGGGTAGACATTTGGCTCAGTCTAAGAGTGCAAAATGGGGAAGGGGGAAATACAAAAAATCTGGACCTAGTAGGTGTGGATGAAGAAATCTAAAATGGTTGTCAATTGATATTTCTTGGAATGAAATTTCTGGCTGGGTTGCACATGTGACAACACCACATGGCTAC
This sequence comes from Gambelia wislizenii, assembly GCA_030847615.1. Classification (NCBI taxonomy): domain Eukaryota; kingdom Metazoa; phylum Chordata; class Lepidosauria; order Squamata; family Crotaphytidae; genus Gambelia; species Gambelia wislizenii. Next base: position 8,139,329 of record JAUMIR010000012.1, read on the forward strand.
CCTATAGAGCATCCACAGAAGTCAGGTTCTGCCTCATTCTGTGGCTTGGAGAGTGGTGACAAGAGGCATTCTCTTCCAAGGGAAGCTCACTTGGCACCCACACCAATATCTATTCAGAACCAGGGTTAGATTTTTCCATACTGCTAGGCTTTATAAGAATGTTTATATATTTAGTATTTAGGATTCCCTATTTTAGTTTATTTTAGTCTGCTTAAATACCCTGAAGGCACCAGATCCTGTCTGATCTCCGAAGCTAAGTAAGCTGAGGCCTAGATTAGTCCTTGGAAGCAAAACTCCCAGGGAGCACCAGGTACTGTTGGCTATATCTACAGGCAGGCAACAGGAAACCTCCTCTAATGAATCTTAGCAAGAAATCCTTATGCTAGAACCACCATAAGTTGGAGTTGACTTCAAGACACATAATAATTTTGATCCCTACAATCTGGCTTTTTTTTTTTTTTGTATCTTTGTGCTATGTATCTACTGGTTTTATTGTTGTTACTATAGCTTATTATTTTGTGTTTTAAATGCCTAGAGAAATGTGTATTATGAGGTTTTAAACAGTTTAAATAAAAGACAGATAATGATTTTTCCAAATGTTAAAAGAAATACAGACTTCTCACAGGAAGCTGGAATTAAAAGTGGATCCCAGCCTGAAAAAGGTAAAGACAACTGCAGTAGAAATATATGTACTACAGAATTCTTCTCTTGCACTCTCTCTCAAACCAAACTGGTATTTTTCAAAAGAGAAACAGGCAATATGTATCATGAAAATCAGGGCAGTTTTTTAAAGATGTTTACTTCCTAATCCTTACTGTGTTTTCTCAGAAGTAAATCCCAGTGTGGGTTTTCCAAGAGTGTGCGCTTAGGACTGTGGTCTTAGTTTGCATAATCCTTTCCACAGAATGGACTGTATCACATCAGGAAACTTTTGAAGTCTTTTTGGCAAAGGACTGGTGTGCAGTGGACTGTGTGGGGAAGAATAATGGCTTACAAGCTGCTCCTGCTTCCGAAGGGTAACAGATCAGAAATGGGAAATTGTATAGTGAAAGGGAGGGATATTGGTTTCTGTAGACTTTCAACAGAGCTTTGGCTTTCTGGAACAGAATGTACATACAATATTCTGTTCTAGCTGTGGTGATTTTGACTTACAGATGGTGCATTAAATGGACTTCTCTGAAAATCTGGGTAATTGGGCAATTTCTCTCTTATTTTGGGATGTGGGGACAGTGTCTTCAAGGATCCCATCTTTTATGCATACCTGGCCCCCTCCTTAATATGTTTCTTTGGGGCCCCATATAATGGCTGTATCTTGATACCACTTTATTTTTCTATGGTGCCCCCAATGTAATATCACTCCCAAGCTTGGAAACAACTCATTGCAAAGAACTAGCTTACTTGTCAGCTTTCTACTAAAATAGCAACTTGATGAGAGGCAATTCCTTTTGCAATGTAATGATAATTTTTAATTGCTCTTACAGCAGTGTGACCTCAGTAAGTAGTGGAGGAATTTTAGCACATCAAGTGCTGCCTCATGTGCCCTTGGGAATGGTGAAATGACATTGTTGGAAGAGTGTGTGGAGAATTGAGATCTTCCTCCAAGTAACTTAAAAGTAGTTCCTTGTCTTTGGGAAAACAAGGAGACAAAAGGAATTTGCCAAGCTCAGTGTAGGACACAGTGTAGGTCCTGCATGCCATGAATTTCAACAGTCCCTTATTGCTATTTTGAAAACTTAGCAAACAGTATTTGTAGAGGAGAATTCCCATGTGGATCCTGGCTCCATTTTTGCCCTCATTAGGGGCACCCATACAAACTGAGCCACCCACAAGTCACCTCCCACTAATGCCACTTCTTTTAAGATGCTCTCCCTAGAGCAGAGGTGAGCAAAGTACAGACCACAGCTGTACATGGCTTCTCAAGTCTGTTTTCATGGGCCTTGGCTCCTCCAAACTTCCCAGACTCACCACCCCAAAACAGCCATGGGTTTTATTCAGATATCAGGCTAAATCCCTCCCCGCAATGTTACCAGGGAATAACCTTTCAGAGTATCTGCTTTATCCCCTGCCCCAGAGAATGTGTAGCTCTGTAGTGAAATCCTGATTAGACATGCTATAGAAATTTGACTGAAAAGTCATAAGGAATTTACATTTTTCTTTTCCTCAGGCAAAGCCTTTTGAAAAATTCTGCAGAAAGTCAAAAGGGTGCCTCTGGACTGTTTAACATTTTGAATGCAGCGGGGGGGGGGATCTTGTTTTTCAAAACCAGAAGTGACTGCTGACCTCTTTTGAGCTTTTGCTTTTGTTTGGGGGGAATTTTAGCAGACTTAGCATCCCCCCAGAGTCTTCAGGGGACAGAAAAATGGACCCAGGACCCATTGCATTTGTCCCTCCACCCTAGAGGAAGCCACTGGAGTTGGAAGCATGCTATTTTGAAGTCACTACTATGAGCTATGCTGGTTTTGACACTGCTTTCTTTATACACGTTATATTTTATGCACAGAATTTCACTGCACCAGAATATAGGTACACTGCTCATGGGTTTGATAAAGAAGTTGACACATAAAGAGAAACCAAGTTATCAATGCTCACAAGCTAAACAATGTATGAAGGAAACTGAATGGTACACCACAGAAAAAGGCCATTGTGGCTTACAGGAAAATCAGGGTGCACAGAATAATGCTTCTAGCTCCTAGCCCATACCTGTGTTCTATTTTTTCCCCCAGATGGCTCCTAGTGGGGTGGATGCAGCACGGTTTCATCTGTGGGCATGCTTAGTGTCAATGGGCTTGCGGTGCGGTAATCATTGTGTTGTCTGGATCAGCTCTAAAATAAAGCCAGTTGACACCCTGGCAGAAATGCTAGCCTCTTCTCCGCATTAATTACTGATGAGAAATGCCACAGCTTAGCTGTCTCTATAAAACACCAACAGAGTATTTGGAATATCAAAACAGTGTTAGGGTAGAGATTTCACACCCTCTTGGATTTTAATACTGTTTGACGCTCATTCAGATGTGTGCACTCACCGCCTGGCACCATCAAGCAATTGTATAGGTATCTGCTGGAGTGGAGAGGGTCAACAACATGTTTCCTGTCACAGCAGGGCTTAACCTGGATTTATGCTGAAATACATCCCACTCCCTTGAGGGAGAAGCAAAATAGTTGTGGCATTAAATATGTCACTGGTGTTTACATACTTAGCTTTAGTTCTAAAAACCTGTTGAGGGTAGTATTGCTAGCTTTTCAAAATAGCAATAAGGGACACCCTAGAAGCCAAGAGGACTGAGCTGAGACTGTCATTCTTTGGACATGGAATGAGAAGACATGACTCCTTGGAAAGAAAAATAATGCTTGGTAAGGTAAAGGCAGAAGGGAAAGAGAAAGACCACATTCCAGGTGGATAGACTCCATCAAAGAAGCCACAACTCTGAGTTTACAAGACCTGAACAGGGCTGTTGACCACAGGGTGACTTTGGGGTCTCTCATTCATAGGGTCACCATAAGTCAAAGTCAACTTGATGGCTAATAACATCAAAAACTGTCAAAATTCATGACACACAGGGTTGACAATCAGAAAGTAGTGATTAGCACATTTGTGTTCTGCTGAAATACCAAATTAAAGTATTGATTTCAGTTGACTTAGCCATGTATTGCTCTGTAAAATTAACATATTATCCACATTCAAGAACTACATGATGCACACGTCTGTCTTTATGAAGTCCTTATATTGGGAGATAGGTGGGATATAAATATAATAAAAAATAAATAAATAAATAAATGGCCCACACCCTAAAATACAGGAGACCTGCAAAGACATTTATTTATGGAGCTTGAATTACTATTGTAACATTTGAACCAGCTTTGAGAGTTTCTTCTTCAAAGTTGACAGTAGATGTTTTAAATCAAATCACAGGAGGTTGCAGTAAGTACCAAACAAAAACCAAACGCTGTACAAGGGAACAACTGCAAAAACATATATATATATATATATATATATATATCCATCCATATAGTTACAAAAACATGATAGAAGAAAACAATAAATAGAAAACCAAGGGCACAGAGACTTTAAATACATACAAATGTAGAATGGATAAAGAGGTGTGAACATACAGAGATAGACAAAACCACAACAATAATGATTTATGAAAATAAGCTGTGAAATCCTTTTTCAAGGATACAAACAATTTAGATACAAACTCTTCAGTGTTTCAGTGGATTTACATTTTACAAGGACTTTAGGACTATTCCCAACCCACCCCACACATTGTTTTAAGTCAGTTGGAAAAGTTTTTTCTTATAATTAGCAGTATACAGAAATAGTACTGAAGATTATATCCTTAAACTAGGATATAATCTAGAAGTCCTATATACATTTAGATTAGGTTTGTCAACTTTTGCTGTCTCGCTGCTTTGTTCCCATGTTTGGTTTCTCATTCCTCTGCTTCTTCTCACAAATATTTTTTTCCTGTTCATTATCTCTGTACGTTCACACCTCTGTATTCATTCTGTGTTTTGTATATATTCAGATTCTCTGTGGCCTTGCTTTTCTGTTCACTGGTGGTTTTGTTCTGTCATGTTCTTGTAATTATGTGGATTTATCTTACATGTTTTTGCAGTAGTTGTTTTATACATTAATACAGGGTAATATGGGGTTGCCAGTTGTGTGGGGGACAGCCTTCTGTGCTCACTGGTTATTCATTGTGGTGATCCTAAAGATTTCCTGGCAAATGCCACATGGGTTGGGAAAGGAACCTGCCACCAAATTGGCACCCTCTCTCCCTTCATACGCTTTCTGTTTTTCCTCCATTAATGTTTGAAAAGGGCTACTGTAGTTTAACATCAATATGGATGTAATTCTCCACTAGGCTTCTTCTTCAAGGAAGCAATAAGAAATTTTATCAGTTTCCTTCCTGCTACAAGAAAGGCTTTGAAAACCACGGGGTTTTTGAAGGCAATTCACAACTCAGAATTTATTCTGCGCAAAATTTGTACATGGGTGTTTTGCGCAGAATATAGCATTTTCTGTGCAGAAAATATTTCTACACTTTACTTTTACTTAGTTCTACACAGAAGTATTGTTTACTGCACAGAAAATGCTGTTTCCTGTACTGAAAATGTTGTTTTCTATACAAATCAACCATGTGTAAATTTTGTGGAGAATAAGTTCCAGACAGCAAAGATTCTTCTTGTCAGGGTTTCTCAACACTCAAACACATTTTTAACCATTTTGTGGGTATATTTTCAAACATTCTTCCCACCTCTAGATACATCCTGCTATCTGTGGAGATATAGCCAGTGAAATGTACAGGAGAGTTTCCCAGCTAGAAAAATGGACTTCTCTTACAAAACAATATTTATTTGTACTGTGTGGAACATGCAGCCTTCCTTGCTGAACTGATTTTAAAAGACAATTAAAATAACAATAACAATAATAAATGATTATCTAATTTATTTGAATCAAATATTAGGCTGGCTATTGCCAGTTTGCATTTTGTTGTCTAATTGTACAACAATAATTTTACCATGGCAAACGCAAACAAAATCCCATCAATTTTATTGATGTTTTGGATTATTAATGCAGCTCTTAAAAATTCTTCCAGTTAGTTTTGATTGAATTGTTCCTTATTCTAGGTTTTTTATTTCCTTTCCCATTTTTTTTTCTTTTTGGGTGTGTGCTTCTGTCATTTAATGGAGCGGTAAATAAGAATTTCTGATAATGAGCCCAAGCATCTGTCACAACAACCTGGCGCTGGTTATTAACATTTCCATTAACGGCAGGGTGGGCAGCGATAATATGGAAACAGCGCAGTTAGAACAAAATAAATAGTTGGTGTCAGGCTGAGTGGGTGTTAATTACTATTTTATTTTATAACCCCGGAGAGGAAGAAAGCAAAAAGATATAAGTATATAATAATAATGTGGCTCATGAAGGTCATTGTCTGTAAAGAAGGAGCCCACAGGAAGCGCAGATAACCTGGGCCATATCTTCTTTGAGTGGCAACCATTTTATAGCTTCCATTTGTGGTCTGTTAAATGGGCATAGAGCAAGGAGGCTGTGCTTTCAAGCACAGTGGCTAGAGGTTTATACAATACCAGCTGCAGGCAAGAAAAGAGGCACATGGCATCCTTTCTGTTCTGTTTTTGCTCCCCATGCAAAAGTTGGCTGCCCTGGGTTGGAAGAGAAAGTCAGCTGAGTCTGGTTCAGAATATCAAATGCAGTCATTCATCCATTGATTAATGCCAACTGTGAGGCACTGGACAGTCCCTTTTTCAAAAGGCAAATTGATCCTTTGTTAAGAAGTTGCTCTGCACTTGCACTCTTAGAGACGTCTCACAGGTATCCCTGAGCAGTATTACATCTAACTCAGAACTAGAATGTGTTTCTTTCTAATATACATGTCAGAAGACTAGGAGTGGACAAATTGGCATCCTCTGGGCACACTGAATTTAAAGTGTTTAGTCAGTAGCTAGTGCTGCTGCTGGCAGAAATGCCTGGCCTGAGCTAGAGAATACCCAATGTGTAATACTTGGGGAGGTCCGTACTCTGTTGCCTTCCATTAAAGGGCACCAAGAAGGCTTACAACAGATTTTTAAAAGCACATGGTTAAAAATTCACAAAAAAATTACAAAAGTTAAAAACTATTATAAACATTAAAACCAGTTAAAAACATAAACATTTTTTTAAAAAAAATCAACAAACATTACAAATAGAAAATTCAGCACATTGTTTAGGCAGGATGGGCCTTGTACAATCAGTCTTCAAAGGCATGTCAAAACAGAAAGGTCTGTAGAAAGTGAGTGGGGAAGGTGCCAGTCTAACTTCTCTGGGAAAGGAGTTACACAGCCTGGCAGCAGCCACTGAGGAGGCCCTTTCTTGTGTTCCCTTGAGATGTATCTACAGAGATAAAGTCCTTCCCAGCAGATCTCAAAACACAGGCAAGCTTACAAGAGAGAATGCACTCCTTCAAATAAGCCGGGCACCAGCCATTATCGATTGATAACACTAAATCGACACCAGTTTACACAATTACAGCACTGTAATTCCACTTGCCGTGGCTGTATCTTCTGGAATCCTGAGGTTGGTAGTTTGGTGTGACACTAGAACTCTCTGGCTGAGAATTCTAAACACTAAACTCCCTAAACTGTAAATCCCCAAATTTAATAGGACATTGCCATGGGCCTTAAAGTGGAATCACAGCCCTGTAACTGCAGGACCATCGCCTCCCAAAAATAGTTCTCTACGGTGAACTCACCATGGGTCAGCATAAGAGGGGCGCTCCAAAAAGGCGATACAAGGACTCCCTGAAACAACATCTCAGGCTTGGCCAAATTGATCACCAACAATGGTCTGCCCTGGCCTCATGTTGGGAGGCATGGAGACGCACTATCCACAATGCTGCAGCCTTATTTGAGAACTCACACCGAACAAGTCTTGAAGAGAAAAGACAATGCAGAAAGAACCACAACCCGGAAACATCACCCAAGGAGACCTTCTGCTGTGCTTTCTGCAACCGGACTTGTTTATCTCGGATTGGCCTTTTTAGTCATCAGCGCGCTTGAAGAAAGCATGGGATGAGTCCTTCCTGAATCTTCGTTTGAGGCCCAAATTAGGTATTTTGATATGATCTGTTAGTAAGCTGAGGGTGCCAATGCTGCTGCATCCAGCTACTCCCCTCATCTCTTGGCGCTCCATGAGGGGAAGTGCCAAAGAGCCACAGCCGTCACATCCCCATTGCTCCTTCTCCTCCTTCCTCCTCCCCTTCCCTCTTCCCTCTCAGTTTGGGTTCTCCAGCTCCACAAGTGAGTGTTAGATTTCTGCAATGTTGAGTCTTTTTCCTGTGGAAAACAAGCAAGCAAGCAAACAGAGCAGATAAACAGTCCCTGCACCCCCCTTCCAAGGCACTGCTTCCAAGGCATGGGTGGCTCAGGGAAAGGGAAGGGGGATGAAAGGTGTGTTTATATGCTCTTTTTCTTAAAAGGGCAGAAACCTAACACTCCCTCCTTGAGCTAGAGAACCCGAACTGAGAGGGAAGGGGAAGGGAGAGGGAGCAGCCGGGACACGGTGGTGGTGGCAGCATCGGCTCTTTGCGCTTCCCCTCATGGAGCACCAAGAGGCGAGGGGAGGAGTGGGGACATGCTGGCAGCATTGGCACCTGGGTGCTCAGCTGGTTGAGCTGCTGCATGTCATCCGACACCGGCTCTCAGGCGAAGTTGAGCAGCCCCATGATGGCGGCACTTCTGTGGCCTTGCTAGGCTTGGCTGCAGGAAGCTTTGCTTCCCTTCCCTCCACCTTGTCAGGAGATGTTGCATGCAGCTGGCCCCTGATCCTGCACCTGGGCTTACTCATGAGAAAGCCCCACGACACCCCAAGTGACGGCTGCATCTCCATGCCAGGGGCCGTCAGAATAGCATTTATTTTTCTCACCTTTCTCTCACCTCTACATTGACCTGTGGCTATGTCAGGCCAGGTTTTTGGTCTTGATTTTTTTGAAAATTTTTGACTTATACACCAGAATATATCAAATGTAGTGCGAAAAAGCTTTAGGACTCATCTGTTGGGAAGTATTTGAGCCTGTAGTTGGGGGCTGTCATGATGAAGAGCTCCTCCATAGGAATCAATCCCTTTGCATTCAAAACTAGCATATTTTCTCCTTGATCTGTTGATGGGTGGCGATACATTTTTTGATGGAGGAACGTTTAGTCGTGTGAGTCCCCACCTATAGTCTGAAGTGATATGACACCAAGGCAGAGCTACCTTCTCAGAGGAGCACCTGGCCAAAGACAAAAAGAGGCTCTGATGTGCACAGTGAAGGTGGGGGGGGAGGCCATACTTAAGTGTCATGAAGCAAAAGGAGAAGAAAGAAGATCAAAAAATCCCTGTCTAGTTGCGGAATTTTTTAAAGACTTCATTGTGGTTTATGCCACATCATTTTCCAAATGGTACTCATGTCCTCCCATGGCCACTTGATAGTAATAATCTCACTATTAGCTGGAAGGGAGAGAAAGTGGTTCTGTTTAAATTCCTTCCCATCTGGTGTATGTAGTAGGCTTAAAGTGAGGAAGGCAGACATTCAGGTGAGGAAGGCAGACAGGCTGGTGCCACCTCACCTATGACATCTGTATTGGGGGTGAGGGGCATGGACCCTGTTGCCCAGAGCTGACACACAATAAAAAATAAAATATCAATTCCAATGAAAAATCCCCTTACCTGCTTATCCTTGGCCCTGATGGTTGAATGCTGTGCTAGTTCATAAAGGAAAGTTTTACAATGCTTCTTGAAAGCATTTGACAGACCTCTGGAGTTCCTTAATTTGGGAGCATCCCTGCTAAGAACAGCTCTCTATATGACATATCCTTGAATGGATTCATCTTGAATTAATTGCTGCTTGGTTCTAAAGTAGTTCTTTGGGTACTTTCAGAAATAAAGTATCATTTTGTTTTCAAACTGCTAACTTCAAGAAGTAGAAAGAGCCTGGTGCTATGCCTGGCAAGCCTGCAAGTTGCATTTCCTTTTAAGAGTAAGATTCCTGCTCCCTGTAACCGCAAGCCAGGAAGAGAAGAGAAACAATAGTAAGAGAGAAAGGAGAGACTAGGGGGAAGCCAGAGTCCTTTGGAAGAGGGGTTCAAGTTTCAAAGGACTCTGAGAACAGCAACAGCCACCTCTGGGAAATCTGGCTTCTGTGCTTACAACAGCCTCTGTCTCTGCCTTATGCTTTCTCCAATCTGCCCCTGATGACGGCTCTTTTGTTCACTTCTAATTCTCCCTCCCCACCTCTCTTTGTTGTCTTTCTCCAGCACCAGCAATGCCCCCTCAAAATATCCAGATAAATGCGCTCTCTGCAAGCCAGCTGGAAGTCACCTGGGACCCTCCTCCTGTTGACAGCCAGAATGGGAACATACAAGGTTACAAGGCAAGTGTGTGCATGACTCTACTACATCTTGCTACTATGATAACCTTTCTTCTCTTAGGCAGATCAGGGAACAGAAATCGGAGCCAGCTGCCTTGTTAGCTGGGGGAAAACTTTACATGCGGTATTACATAGGTGTATGAGATACACTGCGTATGCATATCTGAGGAGAGTGAAGGGATCTGCTTTGCTGCATGTAAGTGCCTGGGATTTCAGTTCATGTGCATACTAAGGCCTAAATCCTACTGTTAGTCCTAACTGCAATAGACCTATTGAATCAGTTGCATTTATCTCTGTGTTGATTTCATCATACAATAATTAAATCAATGGGGGACTAACCAATAAGATCCAATCTCTGAAAGATGCAGTAGTGGAATCTTCATATATCATGGAGTATAATAGGATTTCCCCACCCTCATGGGCTCTGTTGCCTGAGAAACAGGAACATAAAACTAATTCTGCTAGATTAGGCCAGAAGGTCCATCTTGGAGCCCACAGTGGTCCGTTACCAGATACTTCTGGAAACACCACCACCACCAGGACAGGAGGGCAGAGTCCTCCTCTGAAATCATTGCCTCCCAAACAGGTATTAATGCCACCTCTAAATCTAGAAGTGGTCCTGAGAGAGAGAGGTATCCATGGTTGCACTGGGGAGCAGGGCTGGAATCTTTCAACACAGTGGCCTGGCTGAGAGGGAGAACAGAGCAGGGGTCAAAGGGGGGTGGGAAGAGTAGTTCCAACCCTTCAGTATAATATATCAGTATATCAGTATATCAGCAACATAATAAAATAATTAAAAATAATATTTAATAAAATAATAAAAAGGACTATTTACTTCTCATATTGATGTTCAATGTCATCAGAACATCCCTCTGACTTTTGGTCACATTTTCTGAGCAAGACAACTTTGATTGATTTGTGGATCACATAGATCCAACAAGCAAAAAGATGGTTGCAATTTCTAGTCCCCATGAGCCATAGGATTTGTTTATTTGGTTATGCCATTTATATTCTGCACTTTAATCACACTGGACCCACAAGACAGCTGGTGGCAACTTAAAACCACAGTCCAGCACTATCCAAACAAAATAAAATTACACTCAGCCTTCCATATCCATCGAATCTGCATCCATGGATTCCACCATCCATGGCTTGAAAGTACCCACCACCACCACCACACAAAAAATCCAAAAAGCAAATACTGAATTTGCTATTTTATATAAGGGACACAATTTTACTATGCCATGGTATATAATGGGACTTGAGCACCCATTGATTTGGGTATCCAGTGTGGGGAAGGTGAGTGGGTCCTGGAACCAAACCCCAGCAGATACCAAGGGCCCATTGTAAAACAAATGCAAATCCACAACAACTGACAACCAGCACAATCAGCATATAATAACCAATAGCAACATAGACTTTCTCAGTGAATTCACTCCAAGAGCCCTTCCAAAAACCAAAGTTTCAACAAGAAGAGGCAAGCTGAGACTTCTTATGGTGTCTCAGTCTGGTTGGAAAACATGAAGCAGTGCCTCTGAGGATGATGTGCCTCATGTAGGAAGATGGGGCCCTGAGTCATAGAATCATAGAGTTAAAAGAGACCATGAGGGACATCCAGTCCACCCCCTGCCTTGCAGTAATACACAATCAAATCACTCCGGACAGATGGCCATCCAGCCTCTGTTTAAAAAATCTCCAAAGAAGAAGACTCCACCACACTCTGAGGCAGTGTATTCCACTGCTGAACAGCTCTTACCATCAGGAAGTTCTTCCTATGTTTAGGTGGACTCTCTTTTCCTATAGTTTCTCTTTCCCGTGTCCTAGTCTTTGGAGCAGCAGAAAATAAGCTTGCTCCCACTTCAGTATGAAATCCTTTCAAGTATTTAAACATGCCAATCATATCACCTTTAACCCTTCCTTTTCTCCAGGCTAAACATACCCAGCTCCCTAACAATTTTGGTCAGCCTCTTCTGGAAATGTTTAGAGCTTTAAGGATCAAACACCACCACCAGTGGAAGCCAATAGGCTTCTGTTACAAAATTGGATGTTTATGCCTTGAATGAACTCTACCCACATTCCAACTATCATAGAATCATAGAATTACAGAGTTGGAAGAGACCATTCCCAAGTACATCATTTCCAAGTACTTTTTAAAGATGGCCCTGGGTAAAAGATGTTATCAGTAATCTACACTGAATATTGCCAACAAAGTAACTCTGGCCAAGGTCTCTTTTGTCCAGGAAGAACGCAGCTGGTGTACCAACACCAGCACCAGGTTGAGAAAAGCACTCCTGGCCATTGCGACCAGTAACTGCACAGGATCCAGGATCACGCTCTAGATGCGACTCTGCCAAAGTATTATTGCGGTCTTATAAGCCAATCTTTGAGACTGTATTGGACGCACACTAACTACAAGCCTTGTAGCCTGCCTCTGGTTCATTGTCTGGCACGGGCTCTGCCTGTCCATTAGATCTGCAAATAGAGAAAAGCTGAGCCAATGAAAATAATCTGGCATTACGGCTTGGCAGAAGTGAGCTACCTGCCATAACCATTGGTATATTTTCTCTTTTGTTTGTGCACAGCCTGTTCTAATAGTTTGGCTTGTAACACCAAAGCAGACTCTTGGCTGGGCATTGAGGTGAGGTTCCTGGCTTGCCTAGTGTAGGATTGATTAACTAGTATACATTCATTAGTGGCTCTTGCATAGCCAAACTGGGAGTCCTGCTAGGAGAGTAATCAAGTTGAGGAGAGTGTGTTTGTATTGTTACCACTGGGCACTGATGTTAAGCGAAAGCTATTAGATTGCGAGGAGCTGAAAAAAGGCCATGACTTACAGAGTCATACAGTCATGGGAAGAATTCTGTTGGATCAAACCAGAGGGCCCATCTAGTTCATTAGCCTTTGTCCCAGATGCTATCTGGGCACTCACAGGTAGGCTTGAAGGTAATAACCATCCCCTATTCTTTGGGCCTTTCGGGCAACTGGTATGCAGAGCCATACAGTCTCCATATAGCCAGCATGACAAACAGACACCAATAGACTCCTCCATCAGTACTTGGGCTCATCTTCTTTTAGAGACATCCAACTATAATCACCACATTTCAATGGAACAGATTCCACAAATTGCTGCATTGTGTGAAAGAGTCCTTTCTCCGGTCTGGTCCGAACTTTCCTGCCAATCAATTTTGTTACATAACCCCAAGTTCTAATGTTATATGAGAGGGAGAAGAACTCCTTTTTAGCCAGTTTGAATAATTTTATTTGCTCCCTGTCCTAATATGTAATGGATACAGCAGGGGGAGAAAAGGTGTCTGGGAACTTTTAATACAGTAGGACCCCCCCCCATATCAGCTGATTCGTTATCCACTGATTCAGTTATCCATGGAACACAAAATAGCACACCTAGTATAGAGTCTTCCTAGAAAATGCCTAGAGAGGCATCGTCTCTAGATGATTTCTAGGATCTTCTTCATTGTCTCTGTGAATCACACAGTTGGGTTATTCCTGCGCCTGCACAGAGCATTGGAACCTTCTGGAATCGCTAGGTAGAATGTGCTTTGATACATTTTTGGCAGTAACTCCGCCCACCCTAATGGTCCCTTTTAAGGCACTCCTGCCTAATTCCCCTCAGTTCCTTTCTTTCTGCCACGTTAGCAGCTTGAAGGAACCTTCATTCGCTAGTTTTTTCTCGTTCACTTTCGACTTGACTGATTTTTTACTTGGCTTGTATTTTTGACTACGATTTTCTTCATCGGGTTCATGGGATCCATACATGCCCTTTATGCCATCCTCACGACCCAACCTGGTTGAGGATGATTCTGCGTCACCAACAGATGACATCTGTGCTTTTTCAGAGCAGATGGTCCGCATGGCCCATGCTTTGGACCTCAAGGTAGTGGAGAAAGAGTCAGAACCAGTGGACCCCATCTTTCATCGGATTCAATCGAAGGCTCCTCCTACGGCTACTCTTCCGGTCCTGCCTTCCCTTCTGAAGCTCAGTCAGGGTTCGTGGGAGAACCCGTCCTCAATCCAGCCTACTTCAAAGAAAATTGATAGGTTGTATAGCGTTGGAGGTGAGCACATCGAGTGGCTGCAAACTCACCCTTGACCGAATTCGGTGGTGGTCGAAGCTTCCCAGAATAGGAAACAACGCCGTCCTCAATCAACGCCTCCCAACCCAGAAGGTCGAAAGCTTGATATAATGGGGGAAAAGATTTATTCTGCAGTGGGCCGGAGTTTTCGTGTGGCAAATTACTCAGCCTGCATGGAGGCATACCAGCAGGTACTTTGGGAAAGGATGATGCCGCTCATCCAAGATCTCCCAGAGGAACAGCGACGAATGGCTGAGGCAATCCTATCAGAGGCTCAATCATTGGCAGGGCAACAAATGAATTCTGCCCGACATGTTGCTGATTGCGCTGCTAAAACGATTGCAGGATCCATTGCCCTGCGTCGACACGTGTGGCTCCGTTCATCAGGCCTCACCCCGCAGGCCTTGGCTACTATTGAGGATCTGCCTTTTGATGAATCGGGACTCTTCAATGGCTCGATAGACAAAAAACTGGAGTTCACCCAGAAGATGAGGACCACCGCCAGAAAATATGGTATGGCCACCTCTTCATCTTCCCAGTACCATTCCAGATACCGCTCCAACTGGCAGACCACTACATCAGGCCAGCAGTTTAGATGAGGGTTCTCTGGCCAATCTTATAGACGTTCCTGGTACCTTCTCCTTCACCAGTTTCATTGGTGAGAAGCCAAGGGCCAGCTTCGAGATTCCGACCACCTGCAAGGCAATGGTCTAAAGATCAAGCCAGGAGAAAATTCTGAATTTCCACCTCACTCTGTTTCTCTCTTCCCTTTAGACCCCACTGTTTGGAGACCGACTGTCGAACTTCCAAGAAGCCTGGTCTTTAATAACATCAGACTGCTGGGTACTTCAAATAATCCAGAATGGCTATTGGATCGAATTTGGCTCACTACCTCCGACTGGTCGAGTTCAATCAATACAACCCTCCCTTCCCCTCCTCGAGGAAGTATAGACACTGCTGCAGAAGGGAGCCATCAAACCTGTGGACTCTGAGCTTCACCACCTCTGCTTCTTCTCGAGGTACTTCCTGGTGATGAAGAAAGATGGCAGTCTCTATCCCATTCTCGACCTTCATGGGGTGAACAGGTACATAGCACCAAGGAAATTCAGGATGGTCACCTTGGCCTCCATCCTTCCACTCCTACAGCAGTACGACTGGTTTGCGTCAATAGACCTCAAAGATGCCTATTTCCACATCGGGATCCATTCATCCCACAGACGGTTCCTGTCGTTCCAGATCGGGACTGACATATTCCAATTCTGGGTCCTGCCGTTTGGACTTTCAACCGCTCCGAGAGTCCTCATGAAGTGCATGGCAGTGGTAGCGGCCTTTCTACGCCAGCGTGGAGTGGTGGTTTTCCCTTACATTGACGACTGGCTGATTGTGGCAAATTCTCATTGTCAGCTCGAACTCGATATCGACCTCACCTTAGATGTATTAGACGGCCTGGGACTTGTTGTCAACATAGAGAAGTCACAACTCCAACTGGCGCAATCTATTTAGTTCATCGGAGCTCAACTGGACTCATGTACAGCCGGAGGTTACGTGCCTTGAAACCGATTCGACACCCTTCGGTCTCTAATCCATACCTGCCGCCGGTCCTGGAGGCTCCCTGCCCATTCAGTCCAAGTACTTCTCGGTCACATGGCAGCTACTACCTATGTGACACACCTCGCCAGACTCCGATTCCGCCCGCTCCAACACTGATTTCTACAAGTGTTCGATCCCCTATGCGATTCTCCAAATAAACTGCTCATGATGCCATGGGCGGTTCATCAGTCGCTGGAATGGTGGCTGGTACCAGACAATGTCTTATCGGGAATGCCATTCAGCCCTTCTCAACCGGACATTTCTCTGACAACAGACACCTCAATGTCAGGATGGGGAGCCCCTCTCGAATCCTACGAAATCCATGGCTCTTGGGATGCCGAAGAATGAACTCTCCATATCAACGTCCTAGAGCTTCTTGGTATCCAGAAGGCGTTGTGGGCCTTTGAGACCCTGGTGATGAACAAGACCGTTCTGGTGGTAACATACAACACATCGGTGATGTACTATCTGAACAAGCAAGGGGGAACAAGATCCCCTCAGCTTCAACTCCCACTGGACATTTGGGATTTGTGTGTCTGCAGGAACATTTATCTCCAATTCATCCATCTACCAGGGGAGGAGAATATTCTTGCAGACGGATTCAGCCGTTCCAGCCTCTCCATCCACGAATGAAAGCTGCACAGGTCAGTGACCTCAGACCTGTTCCGACGATGGGGGTCTCCTCAAATCGACCTCTTTCCATCTCCAGAAAACAGTCAGTGCTACCAGTTCTGCTCCAGACGGCGTGCCCCAGGATCGAAGGGCGACGCATTCCTCTTCCGTTGGACGGGACCACTTCTCTACCTCTTCCCTCTGTTCCCACTGCTGACAAGGGTAATTGCCAAACTGTGTCGGGACCGAGCAGATGCTATCCTCATCACTCCGTGGTGGGCCCGACAACCTTGGTTTGCAACCCTCCTGCATCTAGCCAGGCACTGATTCATCCGACTTCCGTCCTGTCCTGACCTTCTCACCATTCAGAACAGGAAGGTCAGAAACCCAGATGTGGAGGTTCTACGATTAATGGCATGGAGACTACGGTCTTGAATCCATCCTCGGTACAGAGGGCCACTGTACTTATGGCTTCAGATTCATCGTTGGTCCCGACAGGCTGGCACTCTCCATCCCTTCCTCCAGAGGTTCAGGCTGTCATCGACACTGCCAGGAGACCTGCTACCCGTAGATCATCGAATCATAGAATCATAGAATTGCAGAGTTGGAAGAGACCACGAGGGCCATCCAGTCCAACCCCCTGCCATGCAGGAAATCACGATCAAAGCATCCCCGACAGATGGCAATCCAGCCTCTGTTTAAAGACCTCCAAGGAAGGAGACCCCACCACACTCCGAGGGAGTGCGTTCCACTGCCGAACAGCTCTTACTGTAAAAAAGTTCCTCCTAATGTTGAGGTGGAATCTCTGCTCCTGGAGCTTGCATCCATTGCTCCGTGTTCCGATCTCTGGAGCAGCAGAAAACAAGCTTGCTCCATCCTCAACGTGACACCCCTTCAAATACTTAAACAGGGCTATCATATCGCCTCTTAACCGTCTTTTTTCCAGGCTAAACGTACCCAGCTCCCTAAGTCTCTCCTCATAAGGCATGGTTTCCAGACCTTTCACCATTTTAATCGCCCTCCTCTGGACACGCTCCAATTTGTCAATATCCTTTTTGAATTGTGGTGCCCAGAACTGGACACAGTATTCTAGGTGAGGTCTGACCAAGGCAGAATAGAGCGGCACTATTACTTCCCTTGATCTGGACACTATACTTCTATTGATGCAGCCCAAAATCGCATTGGCCTTTTTAGCTGCCGCATCACATTGTTGACTCATGTTCAACTTGTGGTCTACTAGGACTCCTAGATCCCTTTCGCACGTAGTCTCATTCAGCCAGGTCTCTCCCATCCTATATTTATGCATTTCATTTTTCCTCCCTAAATGCAGTACTTTACATTTCTCCGTATTGAATTTCATTTTGTTAGCTTTGGCCCAGCTCTCCAGTTTATCCAGGTCATCTTGAATTTTGATCCTGTCCTCCAGGGTATTAGCTACTCCTCCTAATTTAGTGTCATCTGCAAATTTGGTAAGTATGCCCCTAATTCCATCATCCAAGTAATTGATAAAGATGTTGAATAGCACTGGGCCCAGGACAGAACCCTGTGGCACCCCACTGGTCACGTCTTTCCAAGACGAAGAGGAGCCACTGCTGAGCACCCTTTGGGTACTGCCGGTCAACCAATTACAAATCCATTGAACTGTTAACTTGTCTAGCCCACATTTTACAAGCTTGTTTGCAAGAACGTCATGGGGAACCTTGTCAAAGGCCTTACTGAAATCAAGGTATGCGATGTCCACAGCGTTCCCTTCATCTACCAAGCTGGTAATTTTATCAAAAAAAGAGATCAGATTAGTCTGACATTACTTGTTACTCTGAAACCCATGTTGACTTTTTGTGATTATGGCACTGCCTTCTAAATGTTCACAGACTCTCTGTTTAATGATCTGCTCTAGAATCTTCCCTGGTATTGATGTCAGACTAACTGGACAATAATTGTTGGGATCCCTCTTTCCCCACCTTTTTGAAGATGGGGACAATGTTTGCCCTCCTCCAGTCTGCCAGGAGTTCTCAAAGATTATTGCCAATGGCTCTGAGATTATATTTGCCAGCTCTTTTAATACTCTTGGATGTAGTTCATCTGGTCCTGGAGATTTAAATTCATTTAGATTAAGAAGGTATTCCTGTACTACCTCTTTGCTTATTCTGTGCTGGATTTCCCCTGTTGTGTCTTCTGTACCTTTATCCTTAGGTTGGTCCCCCTTTACCTTTTCTGAAAACACTGAGGCAAAGGTGTTGAGTAATTCTGCCTTTTCTCTGTCCCCTGTTAGCATTTTGCCATCTTCTCCGCGTAGTGGCCCTACCATTTCCTTCTTCCTCCTTTTGCTGCGGACATACCCCAACCCCCCCCCCCCCTTTTTATTGTTCTTAACCTCTCTAGCAAGCCTGAGCTCATTCTGTGCTTTAGCTTTTCTGACTTTACTCCTACACGTGTTCGCTATCTGTTTGAATTTCTTTTTCCATTTCTTATACATGTTCCATTTAAAATTTAGCTCTGTTGATATTTCTTTAGTCATCCATCCTGGTTTCTTGAGACACCTCCCATTTTTCTTCCTCAATGGTACTGTTTGAAATTGTGCCTTCAGTATCTCCCTTTTGAGAAAGTCCCATCCGTATTGAGGTCTCTTCTCTTTTAGTATTCCTGACCATAATAATAATAATAATAATAATAATAATAATAATAATAAAATTTTATTTCTATCCCGCCCCTCTGCAACGCAATCGGGGCGGCTTACAATATAAAAACTCCATAGTCCCAGTACCCTAGCCCACCCCCCCTTAAAACAATATTAAACTATAAAAGATTAAAAACATACAGTAAATTAAAAATATATAAATTAGAAAATATTAAAACATACAATAGGTTTTAAAAAAAAATGATTACAGCTCAGGGAGGACAGCTGAGTCTTGGGCCGGGATAGTTATTCAGGAAAGGCCTGCCGGAAAAGATCCGTCTTGACAGCTTTTTTAAAGCCGTCTAAGGTGTTAATAAGACGGATCTCGTCCGGCAGGCCATTCCATAATCTGGGAGCAGCAGCGGAGAAGGCCCTCTGGGAGGTCACCGACAGCCTTGTTTTCATAGGCTGTAACAGATTCCTCCCAGAGGACCGAAGTGCGCGGGGAGGGTCGTACGGAAGGAGGCGGTCCCGGAGATAAGTTGGACCCAAGCCATGCAGGGCTTTAAAGGTTATAACCAACACCTTGTACTGTGCCCGGAAACGAATAGGCAGCCAGTGGAGAGCTTTTAGCACAGGTGTTATATGCTCTCTTCTGGAAACACCAGAAATCAACCTGGCTGCCATGTTCTGAACTAGTTGAAGTTTCCGAGTTAAGCACAAGGGTAGCCCCATGTAGAGCGCATTACAGAAATCCAGACGGGAGGTTACCAGTGCATGTACCACAGTTTCGAGGTCCCTAGTTTCCAGGCAAGGGCGCAGCTGGCGTATCAGCCGAAGTTGATAACAGACCATGGGATCACCCCCAGTATTTCCCTGAGTTTATTGAAATCAGCTCTCCTAAAGTCAAGAATGCGTGTCTGACTATGCCTGGCTTCTCCTTTCCATTGTATAACAAACTCCAGGAGAACATGATCACTCTCACCTAAGGATCCCACCACTTGCACCCCATTAACCAGGTCATCTCTGTTGATTAGGATCAGATCTAAAATAGCTGACCCCCTTGTTGCCTCTTCCACCTTTTGGACCATTAAATTATCTTCCAGGCAAGTCAGGAATTTGCTAGACCTTGAAGTTTTGGTTGAGTTAGATTGCCAGCAAATATCAGGATAGTTGAAGTCACCCATCACTACTACATCTCTCCTTTCTGCGTGTGTGTTCATCTGTTCTAGAAAGGCATCATCCAATTCCTCCGTCTGACTTGGGGGTCTGTAGTAGAGTCCCACAATAACATCTGTGTTGTTTCCATCCCCTTTAATTTTTATCCAGATGCTCTCCACCTGGCTTCCAGTATTGATGTCATGGATCTCTTCACTGGTGTAAATATCCCTGACATATAATGCTATTCCTCCTCCTTTCCTGTTTGGCCTGTTTCTCTTATAAAGGTTATACCCCTCTATTCCTACATTCCAATCATGAGACTCGTCCCACCAGGTTTCAGTAATGCCTATTAGATCATATTTATTTTGTAGTGCTAGGAGTTCAAGTTCATCTTGCTTATTTCCCATGCTCTGTGCATTAGTGTAGAGACATCTAAGACCATGTGTTCTCTTTAATTGCTCCCTGTGCAAGTTTTTTTGCCTCCCACTGTTGGATCCTTGTGCTGTTTGCCTTGTTCCCTCTATGACAGCTTGACTATTTTTTCCAGCTGTTTTGCCTTCCAGAATACTGTCTCCTTCCCCATATGACTCAGTTTAAAGCCCTCCTGGTCAAATTCTTGAGACTGTAGGCAAAAAAGTTTCTGCCAACTGGTGTTAGATGCACCCCATCTCTTGCCAGGAGTCCCCCCTCATGGAAGCACAGCCCATGATCCAAGAATCCAAATTGTTCACGGCGACACCATCTACGGAGCCAGTTGTTTACGTCGGCTATTTTCCTCTCTCTTCCTGGACCATGCCCTTCAACTGGCAGAAGAGACGAGATGACAACCTGTGCATCCATTTCTTTCAGCTTCCTCCCAAGAGCCTCATAATCTCTTCTGATCTTGGGAAAGCTGTGCCTTGCAGTATCATTGGTTCCCACATGGACCAAAAGGAAGGGGTAATGATCCGTAGGCTTGACGAGTCTTGTTAGCCGCTCCGTCACATCACGGATCTTTGCCCCAGGGAGACAACACACCTCCCGAGACATCTTGTCAGGCCCACAAACCACTGCTTCTGTACCTCGCAGCAAGGAGTCTCCCACCACCACCACATGCCTCCGCCAAGGTTTCGCAGCTGCTGTTCCTTGCGGTGGTCCTCTCAAGGTCCCCTGCTCTGCCCTGAAGTCTGTCCATGCTGTTCTTCCCCGTTGTCCTTGATAAGGGAAAGGGCTTCGAATCGATTATGTAGCTGCAAGCTGCTCGAAGTATCCCTGGATTTTCTTGTTCTGTGTGTGACTTTCTTCCAGCTGTCTACCTCCTGTGTCTGTGGAGTGACCCTCTCCTCCCCAGCCAGTTCCTCTGTGCGGTCCCCGTCCAAGACTCTTTGTTCTGCTCTGTCCAGGAAATCCTCTTCCTCCCAAATCTGTTGAAGTGTAGCTACCCGTGTCTCCAGCTGCTGGACTTTGTCCTCCAATAGGGCTACCAACTTGCACTTGGTACATGTGAAGTTCCCCACGTCTGTAGCCAAGAAGACAAACATCGCACAAGTATTGCAGGTGACCGCCACAGTCCCCTCAGTGTCCATGGTGAGAGTTTTTAGGTAATCTAAGAACTCTTAGTTAATGCTGAAAACTCTATGCTGTACTTTTAAGTATGCTTTTTTACGGGGGGGGGATTGGTCAGTGAAACTCAAGCGCCATTAGGCGCGCGCCTCTCCAACAAGCAGCCTCTCCCAGGAGTTTAAAAAAAATCAAACTCACAGAAGCTCCACCCAGTGCAACAAGCAGCCTCTCCCAGGAGTTTAAAAAAATTCAAACTCACAGAAGCTCCACCCTCTGCAACAAGCAGCCTCTCCCAGGAGTTAAAAAAAATTCAAACTCACAGAAGCTCCACCCACTGCAACAAGCAGCTTCTCTCAGGAGTTTAAAAAAATTCAAACTCACAGAAGCTCCACCCTCTGCAACAAGCAGCCTCTCCCAGGAGTTTAAAAAAATTCAAACTCACAGAAGCTCCACCCACTGCAAGAAGCAGCCTCTCCCAGTTGTTTTAAAAAATTCAAACTCACAGAAGCTCCGCCCTCTGCAACAAGCAGCCTCTCCCAGGAGTTTAAAAAAATTCAAACTCACAGAAGCTCCACCCTCCGTATCACTACAAGTGGAAGAAGTTTGAAGCCTTTTTATCTGGTCAAGGGTCGGTTACGGAACCATTCTCCATCCTGACTGTCCTCGATTTCCTTCTCCACTTGTCTTCCACAGGACTTTCGATCTCGTTGATCCGGTGCTACTTGGCAGCCGTATCTGTTGAATTCCAGGCTAGAGGTCATCTGTCACCTTTTACGGATCCGACAGTCAAGAAGTTCTTGAGAGGCTACACCAACCTCCATCCTCCAGTACTTAAGCCTACCCTGATGTGGAGCCTCGAACTGGTCCTATCACAAAAGGTTCGACATCCCTTTGAACCCATGGCATCCACCGACTTGAGACTCTTGTCTTGGAAAACTGCCTTCCTTCTTGCCATTACTTCAGCGTTCCTTGCGATCGGACCCTCCATACACTGCCGTCCACAAACATAAGGTGGTGCTCTGTCCCGACATTTCCTTCCTTCCGAAGGTGGTGTCGAGTTTCCATCTGAATCAATCTATCATTCTCCCTGCTCTGATGCAGGATCCGAAGGACGAATTCGAGCATACCCTCCACTCCATGGACGCCAGGAGGGCACTCGCCTTTTACATCAGGGAACTGCTCCCTTTAGGAAGTCACCTAAACTGTTTGTATCCTATGCCGACTGGAGACTTGGGGAACCGATTTTCCCACAACGTTTGTCGAAGTGGGTGACATCAACCATAGCTCTCTGCTATGAACTGGCAAAGAAACCGCTGCCGCCACAGATTCGAGGACACTCGACGAGGGCTGTCTCTACCTCGACAGCTTTCCTCTCTGGCGTACCCTCTAGAGGACGTTTTCAGAGCAGCAACTTGGTCATCACCTTTGACTTTCATTTCCCATTATAGACTTGACACTCGTTCCAGGAACAAGCCTGCCTTTGGGAAAGCTGTACTTTTGTCCTCTATTCAATGAGTGAGTGTTAATGTGTTGCCAAGTCACTTTATTGATATGCTGATTATACATGTTTGATCTGTTTTTCTCATGCTTAAGAATGTGCTGTCAAAAAATCTGATTACTGATTTGACTATGCAGCTTGGTCCTGGTGTCAGCATGTATAGGACATACCCTCCTCCTGGAGTGAAGCTTGCCAGTCTACCCAACTGTGTGATTCACAGAGACCATGAAGAAGATGGGCAGGTTGCTCACCTGTAACCATAGATCTTCGAGTGGTCTTCTGTGAATTCACACAGACTTGCCCATCCTCCCCTCTATGTCCTATTACATCACATAAACATGCTTAATGTTCCTGATGCTGCTGGTTGCGGCGTCATTCGAGGAACTGAGGGGAATTAGGTGGGAGTGCCTTAAAAGGGACCGTTAGGGTGGGCGGAGTTACTGCCAAAAATTGTATCAAAGCACATTCTGCCTAGCGATTCTAGAAGGTTCTGATGCTCTGCGCAGGCGCAGGAATAACCCAACTGTGTGAATTCACAGAAGACCACTTGAAGATCTATGGTTACAGGTAAGCAACCTGTCCTTCTCCAAGGCAAACTCTATGGCATTTTAAACTGGAAATCCCATTATTTTCAATGGTGTTCACTGTTATCTGCAGTTTTCGGTATCCACGGGGGGGAGGGGCAGAACCATTCCCCCATGGATATGGGGGTCCTACTGTATTTATGACATATCAGAATATGTTATTGAATAGACAAGTGACATTAGATGAACAGAGGACAGCATTACTGATAAAAAAAATGAGTTAAACCTTCAAATAAAATATTTTTCCCCTTCTTATTAGGTTTATTACTGGGAGGAGGATAGCCGGAATGATACAGAAAAAGTGAAGGTCCTTTTCCTCCCAGAGACAAGTGTCCGGCTGAAGAACCTGACCAGTTACTCAAAATATTTGGTCTGTATCTCTGCTTTCAATGCAGCAGGAGATGGGCCAAAAAGTAGCCCTGGTCAGGGCAGAACACACCAGGCAGGTAAGAATATGATTTCCATCATCAAAAAATGGCTAGGCATGATGAACTCACTGTTGCCCTTCTAACTCTGTTGTTTCCCTTCCTGTCTTTGAAGCAGAAAACTGCCAGTGTCTCACTTTCTGGAATATCAGAATGGTTGGCCACAAGTATAAGGACTGTACCACTTACACAACACTGAGCCTTTTCCAGAATGTATCTGTCTCTAAAGTCTGAGGGGTTGTCTAAATGGCAAAAATACTCCTCATGGAATGCGAGGAGAATACGAGTTATCTTAATGGCATCCCACATCATTTTGCCATATTCGAAAGGAGGGGAGGGGGCAAAAAGACCAAAAACTCCAAAGGAAAAGGCTTTGCGGCTTTTCCCGGAGTTTTAAAACAGTGGGGTGAATGCACATTCCTGCTTGTTGGGACAAGCAACATGAATTGATTCACTTTCCCATATGAGTGGAAGTGCAAAGCTGATTGGCCAGATGAGCAGGGGGGGGGGAGGCTTGCTAACAAAGCAAGCACCTGGAGCTGTCATGTTGGATTTTCACCTTAATGAGCGAGCACTAAGGCAATGAAATGGGTTTTTTCTTCTTTTTTGTAAAGGCAAAATATCGCTCTATCACACATAGGAAATAGTTTTTAGAAAACGTTCAGTGGCAGCAAATTGAGGTAATTAAAAATGTGAGTAGTTCACTCATGGCCACCATCTTGAACCACAGGCATGCGAAGCTTATGCCTGCAAAAACAAACAAACAAACACCATTAAGACAAATCACAGCTGCTGCAAATTGCCATTACTGAAGAGCAATCAGTCCATTTCTTTTTCCCTTGTATGGACAAGTCCTGAATGTTCTAACATGGCAAAGTGTGCATCTTTGGCCCTTTCCCCTTCTGTTTCCCTATGAAGCTCCCCAGCCCTATATGGGTCACACCAGCTTGTTCTGCCAGAAGTCCACCCATTGGTTGTCATATTCTAGTAGAGGCTGACCTCCATAGAGTTGAGTAGGTCTTTTGTGTAGGTTAAGATTAAATGCACCGTGCCTCAGTACCATTGGACAGGAGATAGGGCCAGAATTATCCAGACTCCCACAATGCATAGGTTCTGTACAATTAGAGCCATATCAGCATAATCCCCTTTTCACATTCTTTCTAATCCCTCCAAATGACCAAAGATCTTTGGGTAACTTTAACTTTAAGATCAAAGTCTTTGGGTAATTTTTGGCCCTCCAATTGTTACACTCCAATGTCCATCAACTCTAACCAGCAGAACTAAGGGTAAGAGATGATGGACACTGCAATCCAACAACATCTGAAGGAAGATATCTATTCTAAGGAGTCCAAATACAGAAGCAAAGAATCATTTGGGGTTTTAAATGGAAAACTAAATGTTTTGAAGGCACTTTTGCTTGGTGAGATGAAGACAGTAATGATAGGAACAGCCCTTCTTTAGGAAGGGATGTGCAAAAGGTAGTGCTGCAGCACAGGAACAGAAAATTTGTGCTGCAGGCTACAGGTCTAGGTTAATATGCCAGTCGTCATATGAACAGTTTTGTGGATTAAAGGAAGACTTGTGATACTCATAGCCTTCAGCATTGCTTCTGCTGCTCAGCATGCTCTACATACTTCTTTCAGCTCCAAGTGCTCCTAGCTTCTTGGCTTTCTCCGAAATCACTTGCTCTACGCTCAATGTGTCCTGGGGGGAACCAGTTGCAGCCAATGGTATTCTGCAGGGTTACCGAGTGATCTATGAACCTTTGGCCCCAGTTCAAGGTAAGACTGCCAGGAAGGATTGCTTTGTGTGTATTGGGAGGAGGGGAGGAATTCCTCAATAATGTGTTTGACCTCTGTGTATATATATCAATCCTATTGTCTCTGTTTTACTAACAACACACATCAGTGGGTAATGGAGACATTTCTGGACAACCTGTTCTGAAAGGCTGATAACAGGGGGGGAGGTGTGCCTCCCTGTGCATTCCCAGTACAAAACCAGTATGCATGGAAAGCCATTGTGTTGCAATGGCACAGACCCGCTAAAATTTTGTTAAGACTAGTATGTTTAAATCCTGCAAATTCACTCTTGTCTATAGGTTTTTCATGGGTTTTTTTCCAGGCTGTGAGGCTGTGTTCTGGAAGAGTTTATTCCTGATGTTTCGCCTGCATCTGTGGCTGGCATCTTCAGAGGGGGTGTGTGGGGTTTATACACTGTGAGTCCCTGTTGGAGAGGATATGTAAATGTGTGTATTTGAATGGCTAGTTCCTAGGGTGGGAGGATATGCAAGGAAGATTAGTATTTGTTTGGCTAATGGCCCATTGTTGGCTGGAAATCCTCCTGTCCCTGGGTGGAGTTCATTTGCATGTGTTGAGTTTTGATTTTGGTGTTTTTCAGGACTGGTAGCCAAACTTTTTTTTACTTTAAGGGTTTCTTCTTTCCTGTTGAAGTTGTCCAGGAATTTGTGGATTTCAGTAGCTTCTCTGTGCATGCTGACATGATAGATGTTGGCCTGGTCCAGAATGTCAGTGTATTTAAATAACATTTTGTGTCCAGGTTAGTTTATAATGTGTTCTGCTACTGCTGATTTTTCTGGTTGGCCCAGTCTGCAGTGTACAAACATGAATCAAGGAACATGAGAGACACTGCAGACTGGGCCAGCCAGAAAAATAGAAATGATTCCAAATATTGTTGAGGAGACCCACTTCCACTCCCTACATCAATGAAGGGCAAAGTGCAACCCCCCCCCCCGATGTTGTTGGACTGCAACTCCCATCAGCCAAAGCCAACCCATGCTGAAAGATGCTGGAGTTGCAATTCAGTACCTGGAAGCTCCCACCACCCACCCACTCATGCCCTACACACCTGCTGTATAATACAATCTAACATTAGCTATTTCAACCTCATTGTACTCTAGAAAATGACTTGCTGATCCCAATCTGTATTTCAGCTGCATTCATGGTTTCTTCACTCTCTGCAAGCATTTTTAATCCAGCCCTGGCTTTAATTTCACCCCCACACCCCAATGACTGGGAGCCTAAATAGTATGGTTAATTTTCTAATATAACAGCCAAGAAATAATTGATAATCGGTCTGCAAATGAATATAAAATCACTCTAAAGGTAAATTTGAAAAAGATTAAAAGGTTTTGTTGTGCAGGTTATTTAATGTTTATTTTATATTTCTGGAGGGCTGCAAGGGGTCCAATCAGGTCTTCGGCTTCAACTAATTCCTGTTGATTCAAACAAACAAGGGGAGCAATCACCATATTGTTGGAGCGCTCTCCCTCTCACTTTTTTCTGTATTGGGCAGCTGAGGGTTGGGAAGAAACTGACTTTGACTCTTGCTTTTCCATGGGGTGAAAAAACACCAAATGAAAGCAGGAGAACAAAAAGGCCTTTGCCATTTAGCATGAGGGCTTCAGCATGAAGTGCTAGTGCAGAAAAGGTGTATAATTTTAATCAGGAAACATGAGGAGAGGCGCTGCTACAGGCTGAGATATGTTGGGATCACTGTGTGATCTGCCCTACCAAATCTACAGCATATTAATCTTTTACAAGGCAATAATATGTGCAGGGGGGATGTCACATGTTGTCAGCCATTCCTGGAATGAACTCTTCGTTTGAAGAGTATGGATTTTACTTAAGGAGTCTAGATCCAATCTCATGTTTTGGGTTACATATTTAATCATTTATGGGGAGCCGGAAGCAATTCTGCCACCATCCAAAGACCTGACTTTTGTGCAATTGACTAGTCTGTGTGACATGTAATGGGAGGTCTCTTGCCTTGAGGCATCAGGCTGAGGCCATGGCAGGACAGGAAGATCACTTTTTGAGATGAAAACAGCTCTATTGCTGAAAATGAAAAGGCAGCAAGATGAGGCAGAATTTATAGCACCTGATGTATAGTTGGAGACACTGGGCCTTCCCATCCAGGAAAGGCAATGTGGTTTAAAGCTGTGGATTATATTCCTTGTTTGGGGGGCTGTATTGCTCCTGATTTAATCAAGAGGGGACGTCATGCTTCATGGTAGTATTGTTGGGAAATCCACTTTCTGAGGAAGATGCAAGTTCAAGGTTTGCTTCGGGATGAGTGGAGCTAAGAGTGCAAGTCAGAGAAGGATTGCCTCCTGTTTCTCCCTGTTTCAGATCTTTGCCATGAACTCAGTAGGTAGCCCTAAGCAAGTCCCAGTTCTCCCAGACATAGACCCACATTTGCAATGGGGTGATAAAAGTGTTGATTATTATGTGCCTCTTGTATAGATTGCTGCAGTTAATGTGTTGGCTTCCCTTGGTACATTCTCATGAGCCATCAAACTGAAAAGTTCTGAATTCCCTGGGCCTAGTTACACTGAAATGGCGTGGACATGTACTTGCATACCCTCCAGTTGTCCCAACTGGACAGGGGCAGTCCTGATTAATACTCTGCTGCCCTGCTTTCTCGGTTTTTTTTTTTAATGCCCCATTCCTCTTTCCTCCACCCCTTTTCCTCCTTTGTCCTCAGTTTACTTCCATTGCTGCAAACTGATTTCAAAGTGCAAGAGTAGTTTCCACTCAGTTAATTCAGCAGGGAACAGAGGAGAGGAAGAGGAGGAGACTTGCCCTTCCCAGGAGAGACAAGCAAAAGCAAGCTACTGCCGCCTCTCCTTGCTTGTGTATTGCTCTTCATTAATAACTTTTGCTTTCGTGACCACACTCTGCTGATGCTTGGCCACACATGTCCAAGTTTTTCACTTGCGAAATGTTAGAGGGAATGTACTGTACTTGAGGGTGTCTGGTTAAGGTTGGTGGTAGTGGAATGAGAGTATTCTGATGGACTGCCGCTGGAAGCAGGGTGTATATGCAGTGGGGCCTCTTTGGGTCCGCATTGTCAAAATAATTTCCATGCAACCCAACAAGACCTTCCTTAACCTAGTCAACAAGTGAAATGCGGGTTGAGTTTTGCACACATGTCATTAGAAAACAAAAAGCAACCAGAGCAGTGAAGCAGCTGTTCAGGACGGGAAGAGAGGGTTATGTGCACTCCTTTAAACAGAACAGTCCTCTGAGGGTATCTTGTATTTGAAGGGCTGTTCAATCTAAGGACATTATCAGATGTGGCAAAAATCACAGGATTGTAACATCAAGGTAGTGCAAATGGGACCCGCTATCACACAAATGTCATCAACCTTGTGTTATTACCCCATGCTCCAGCTGTGAAAAAGGAGTTCTTCCTCATTCATGGGACAAGCCATCAATAGATTGTCAATAGTGCTCTTTTTGCACTATTGATTACAGGAAAAACCAAGTCCCATTGTAATTGCGGGATTACAGCATGAATGGGCAATCCTCTGTGAGAAAACGTCCAGGTGAGAACACGAAAACGAAACATAGGATGCTCTTTTTATGAACTGCCCCCTTTAGTTTGCACATTTTTAGGTTTGTTTCAGTGCTTGTGTGATCATTTACTTTGTTAACTAAGGGTGTTTTTGTTTTTTTGTTGTTTTAGTTTTAAGCACATTTGTGTCTTCTCATGAGAACCGCTGAAATCTTGCCTGTTCTTGAAGTGCTAGTGGTCTTTGTGCAATAATTCCATGGCGTTTCTTTCACATGATTACAGCTACGTGTGATAATAAGTGTTATAATGCCATGATGTTCCCACTATCTTCATTTGCGAGATTACAGCACTTTAGATGCTAGTCTGATAATGTCCTAACTATCTTTAAAGATAAAGAACTATAAAGTGGAGGAACAGAAATCCTGAAATCACCTATCAACACTCAGTACCTACACAGCAGACATAGTAGCCACACAGCTCACTGGATTAGTCTTCCCCATTGTGAGAGATGATATTGTCTTTCTACTGAAATTATAGTAAAGATTTTGCAATGTGCATATCTACATGTAAATTAGCATATTCAAATCTGTCTCTTCTTTTTGCCTTTGGATTATTATTGTTATTATTAATTTTGCAATGTGTAAGTGCATGACTCCCCCCAACCATGCTGCAGTTCTACTGCAGAAGTTACTTTCTGTTCACTTCCTGTTTCAGAAAAGGCCTCTCCTGGGCCTAAATCTGCTTGCAGGGTGTGTGTGTGTGTGGGGGGGGGAAATGTGATGAGAATGCCCCACACACCCTCTTTGGGGATCAAAAAATTGTTTTTAAAAAGCATTGCAGTTTTTGTTGAACCCTGGTGGGCCAGGTGTGTGTGTGCTCCAAACATGGTAGAAATTCCCTCCACACCTCTAGAAGCTATTTGGAGGCATTTTGGAGCAAAACCCCACATTTTAACCCCTGGGGCCCACAAAAGGTTGTACTTTGCCCACCCTTGGTTTAGAAGCATGTAGATATCCTTTCATATGCACCCAATGAAGTTTTTAGTCTGAGCTATTTTGAATTTTTACTCTATAAAATACTCTACTCTGCAAGTTTTTGCTACATGCTTGGAATTTTCCCTTGTTTCCAAAGCCTCAAAGTGTCCTTCAGAGAAGGTGAACTACCATGAATTCTTCTCTACTGCATCTCGCTCTTAGGTGACCTGTACTTGCAGTTCCTGTTGAAAAATTTGAGGATTTTTTAACAACTGCTTTCCTTACACTAGTAGCTGTAGATGACAAAACAAGCCTGTAGCTATTCTTCATAGCTCTCTTAAAGCAACAACAGTTGTTCAGAATTTCCATTGTTTGGGAGCCATCCTTGTCTCCAGATTTATGTCTGAGGAATAATATAATCCCCCTGGGGATAACGGATCCATCTAATGTAATTTTCCTCTGTTAGGTCTTTTATGCATCCAACAGTGATCTAAGTCTCAGGACTAACATAGCAATTAGAAGGAAAGCTTGAACAAACCTGCTTTGGAATTTTTAACAGTTTTTAACCAATAAAAGCTTAAATAAATATCTTTAATATAACTTAGTAATAAAATAAAAAGATGGATGACAGTGTAGCAGACATAATGCACTCAGACAAGTGTAATCCAACTTGCTGTTGTTGAATGCTAAAGAAATTGCCCAGGAAGGAGATTTGAGACAGTCTTCATTCTCTGCAAAGATCAACTTAGGGCTTATCCAGAAGGGGAACATGTCTCTGGGAATATTGAGAGATCCCAGATCTTTTTGTTTTGACTTAACCTACAAATTCATTCCCAAGGGCTCTATGGTTCACTCAGCCTTCCATCCTTTCATAGGTCAGTAAAACGAGTGCCCGACTTGTGGGAACAATTAGCTAACACACATTGGAAACACCTTAGTGCCTGGCGTGCTATAAAGTGGTGTAGATGTGTAAAATGGTGTTGCATAACAATTTGTAAGCCACTCTTGAGAGCCTTTGTAGCTGAAAAGTGGTGTATAAAAACCAAAATAAATAAATAAATATTTCCATATTTCTATGCAATTTTCTTAATTTTCTTTCACCATAGCTTACTGGAAGAAGAATTAGTGCTGGCTGGTGACTTCCATGCCAGTAGGGATGGTGAGTTCACTCTGGCTTTTAGTCTGAACTTGTAGGAGCCTTCCAAAAAGCAGCACACATTCTGGGAATAGGCACCTTGGATAGCTAGCTTAAGAGTCAGACTAAAACTTTGAGTGGAATTACCAGCTGCTTGAGGACAGGATACTAAATAAACACCAAGTTACAAAAAGTAAGAGACCAGCATCAATAGAAGTCCAGTGTCTAGTTCAAGGGAAGTAATAGTGCCACTCTATTCTGCTTTGGTCAGACCTCACCTGGAATACTGTGGCCAGTTCTGGGCACCACAATTCAAGAAGGACCATGTCCAGAGGAGGGCGACCAAAATGGTGGGAGGTCTGGAAGCCATGCCCTATGAGTGGCTTAGGGGGCTGGGCATGTTTAGCCTGGAGAAGAGAAGGTGAAGAAATGATATGATAGCCATGTTTAAATATTTGAAGGGATGCCATAGAGCAAGCTTGTTTTCTGCTGCTCCAGAGACTATGACATGGAACAATGGACGTAAAATACAGGAAAAGAGATTTCACCTAAATATTAGGTGAACTTTCTGATGGTAAGAGCTGTTTGGCAATGGAATACAACTGCCTCAGCGTGTGGTGCAATCTCCTTCTTTGGAGGTTTTTAAGCAGAGTCTGGATGGCCATCTGTTGGATGTGTTTTGATTGTGTCTTCCTGCAGGGCAGAAGGTTGGACTGGATGGCCCTTGTGGTCTCTTCCAATTCTATGATTCATTCACTCCTAGGCATAAAGATAATAATAATGATGATGATGATAATAATAATTATTATTATTATTATTATTTATATCCCGCCCCTCTGCGAACAAATGTATTATCAGAAAGGGGGGGGTAAAAGGAAACAGGACTTTTATATCCCTGTGATCCACCTGTGATCTCTACTTAAAACCCTGTGGTCTCTACTTAAAACTAACTTTTAAACTTCAGAATGTTTCCTTCTGGGACACATTTCCAAAGTGCAATGACATAAACAAATATGGCATGGTGAGGAGAATGGGAGAGATACACGGCAGAGCAGCTTTTGAATTCAGACTACAGAATTAAAACCTTAAAAGTTGAGTGTTTGAGGTTGTTCTTACATACACAGTAATACTCTTCCCCATCATGGAGCTATCAGTTAAAATACACATAAATCATAATGCTGGCTGATAAATTTTACAGTGAATCAGGCAATATTTGCCCTAAAAAAGCTTGCCTGCCACCTGCCTTGTTTTTACAGCTAGGTCTTTTCAGCTAAGACTTTTCTGGCATTTAAGAAAACCTGTTTCTTGCCTCTTGTGTAGTTTCAGTTTCTATATTCTATTTAATATTCATCATGGTACAGTTTGTGTATCTATTTACTATTCATCACAATAGATAGTCTGTCAAAGTTTTAATAGCTGTAACGCTAAATAGAACTTCTGTGTTTAAAGGTGGAACATTTTTATATCATTCCTTACTTTCTTTCAATTATTAAATCATTTTGTTCCACTCTGCAGCTGAAAAGGCTCCCAGAGTAGTGTATGTTAAGATCAATAACATACAAGCTGGTCTTTACCCTCAGGCTTATAGTCAAAGAAACTGACTATACCTAAAACTAATTTTAATGGTCCTGTTAATACCAAATGGGTTCGGGGGGCGGGGGTTCCTAATGCTAATTGCCACACCAGGTGGGAGCTGGTTTATTTTAATCCTGCAATACCTTGCTAGTGTGGGATGCTTTAACATTGCAACCCTTTGACAGTGTCCACCACCCCGTTCCTTCACCTAGGCTGAGATGCTGCATCACAGAATATGATGTGTAACTTCAGGATAATGGAGCTACATTGGTGACACAACTATGTCAGACACACAACCATGCTAGTGAATTGTGACAGTGCACAACAGAGCTCCATGCAAGATGGCCCATTTGCACATCAGGACATGTTATACAACAGGACACATTATGCCTCAAGATACATTACACAATGGGACACATCATGGCCTATTGCCCATGAGGATGTTGTGCATCAGGACTCATCATGCAATGGGACACATTGTGCTTCAGGACAGGTTGACCACTGCAGCACAGCTGACTCTGCTTATGCAGTGGTCCTGAGGGTGTCACCATCTCTCTGCTCCCCTCTTGAGAATACAAATGTGGCACTATGGCACAGTTAAACTGTACACTATCATAAGTCAGCTTATGATGATGTAACTTTTGAACAGGATGCCAGCTCTGGTATTTAAGTTTAGAAAATCCAATAGACAGCATTGTGTGATTATATCATTCGTGTCACATGAAGTTAGGCCCTGGAAAACATGATACAGAAGGAAAAGGGAATGAGAAAGGGAAAGGGAAAGGGAAACAACCACATGTTGTCACCAGGTCTTAATGTTGCAAAGTTTTTATGATTACCATCTGGAAACAGTCCAGGGAAAGGAAGGTCCAAAAGGAGTTGGTCTCCCAACCAGACTGATGCAGTAGTCCTGCTTCTCTTTTGACCCACTGCTTTAGCTTGTTGGAATGGCTGTTGCTAGGTGGCAGCTGTGGAAAGGGCAAGCTGTAGATTAACCAAACATAAGGGGGAGGTATATTATTTTCATACCTTGCTTGTAAACTTTGCAGGGGCATCTAGCCATCTCCTTTGGAAACCAAATGCAGTATTAACTTCCATCTAGGAAAGTTGCTCTTCTTCTGTTTCCACTTATACTCATTTGTCATTAAAATGGTTAAATTCATCTACATCAGTTGATAAAATGTTAACATTGAATTAGAAGAATATACTAGATTTGATTTCTTCACCAGGAAATACAAACAAAGGATCATTTTATCTGAGTTTGTTTGTCTTTACATAGCTCTACCTTACCTGTCTGGGATCCATCAGACTTCTTTGACTACTGGCATTGGTTTCACTCACAAAAATTAATCCAATCTAAAATGTTAAAGGATTTTACTCTCATGTTGTTCTGCTGTAAATAGAATAGACATTGGTCAGCAGGGACCTGGCCTAGTGAATTTTCCTCAAGTGTGGTTTGACAGAATGATTGGCATGGAGGCACCATGTAGAGACAGGTTGGGCTAAGGAAGAAAGCTACAATTTGCAATTGACTATGCTCACCTCTTTCCACCATCCCAATGCAATTAGTGAGGTTGTCTTCATCCTCTTGGTAATTTCCCAGTTGCACTGTAAGAGCCCCCCCCCCTTGTCAGTGCCCACTTATCAAGCTTAAAGTCTAATTACACTTATCTGTGCTGAAAATTGGCCATTATCGCTACTTAAATTCCCACTAATTGTGAGAAATGCTTCCTTAGCAAATGGCTAGATAATTTTACTGGTAATCTAGACCAGATCAGCTTCACTGCTTTCTTCTTTTTAAATTAAAACATTATCTTATGTTATATCTGGTCGGGTCTGTTCCAGGAGTGAGCAAAGTAGTGACTGTGGACATCAAGGGGAATTGGCAGCGCTGGCTAAAAGTCAGAGACCTCACCAAGGGAATGACCTACTTGTTCCGAGTGCAGGCCAAGACCATCACCTACGGACCTGAACTGCAAGCCAACATCACAGCTGGGCCAGCAAAGGGTAAGTGGTGAGGCACAGAACTTGCCAAAATGAAATGCAGAACTGTGGAGTCAATTGCATTAACTCGGCACCTGACAACAAACTAAGATATTCCAAATACATTTTCAAGCCAAGAGAGAATTAAGTCAGAAGTCATAATTTAGTTGCATTAGCAACAATCAGTGTCAAATGCCAGGTGTTTCTACATCTGAGGTTTACTCATAGTTACCAGCAACCCAAGATAAGACAGTTCTCTCAAAAACTGTAGACAGCCATGATGGCCCAATGCAGGGGGAGGGGGGAGTCCAAACACTCCCGTAAACTAATGTGTTGGGTTTTTTTAAAAAACATTTTATTTGGTTCACTTTGATGGTATTGCTCTACTGTAGCTTTTAGAGTCTCTCCAACCTCCTGAAAAACAAACCTTGACCTGTATAAATTGAGCCAATTTACATAATTTTATCATATTTTACATAATTTCTACATTACATTTTATTAAAAAAAAGAAAAACATTTCCATACATTATTCTAGCTTTGCTAGTTGTTGGGAGGATCATACCCATCAACACCCCTATTCTACATGCATTGCAACTTATCCTATTGGCTGATAGACATTGCACACACAATTCCTATCCTAGTTGTAGCTGAAATGTCTAGATAGAACCCTCCTCCCTTTTCTAAATAAAACAGATTCTTGGGAAGCTCTGTTTTACCAGTACCAAACTCTACATTTGCATGGAGTTTCTATAATCATCCAGCCCTGCTTATGGAGTCTATAATTCAGATAAGCAATTAGTCTCAATCAGTTGAGGTCCAATTTGATAATAAATTTGGTTATTGGTCTTCCATTGATTGACTGATTGAAATGAAACCTAAAGAAATCAGTCAAGGATATATTTTCTGCAAATGCAGGAGGCATGAACAAGAGCTGCAGCTTAAATCTGAGTGCTTCCAGCCTGTCCATTAAAATATCTGTTGAACTCAGCAGGGCAACCTGCTTATGAAATAAGGATTGGCTAGGAACGGGCTGTAGCTTAGTGATAAAACAGTGATTTGAATGCAGAAGGCCCCAGGTCCATTCTCCAATTGAAGAATATCAGGGAGTTATGGATATGGAAGAAATCAGCTAGAGACCCTGGGAAGCCACTGCCAGTCAAAGTCAAATGGCATTAAGTATGCTATGTTCTCTCTTATATTTTTAATTTTCCTTTCAAATGGCAGCTGCAAGAAGATCAGTTATCTATACTGGGACTACAGTGTGGAAACAGCAGGAAGTTAATCTTGCTCTCACCTACACCACTGACATACTGAAAATCACCCCCTTCAAAGCTGCTATTTACCCCCAAAGGTGCCACTATAGTGTGTAAACCTTCCCTTCCCCACACTGTAGTCTTCTTCCAATATGGCTACTATCCCCCCATGTGATGAGGGTACAGACATACAATGGTGTGTTTGATGTCACATCTAGTTTGGCTCTCACAGTCAATGATAGCGGTGTAGGTGGTATACCATCAAGACACTTCTGATCAACCTGTTAGCAGCAGCTGTGAGTTTGAAATGAAACAAGTGGTTGGATCTTTCAGCGCATGGATGGGCATGGATCCTGACACTGGCCCTGCACAATACACACAGCTGGCTTCCCCCTGTGATGGCAGGGCTGTCTCAAGGGAGAAAACCTTTCCTGTATTCCAGATGAGAAGGCAGATATGGAGGGGTGAATCCGCACTCTGAATGTATATTGCTAGATAGTTTTTCTAAAGCATCCTTTGAAGCAGCAAGGCACCTCTGGCATGTTGCATCTTCTGTGGTTCAGGCACATGGTTTAGTCTGTGAAACCGAGGGATGGTGCCTCTTTTTTCAAAGGACACAGCGCTTTGCCAGGGGGCTTGCTGGTTTTTGCTTTCTTGTCTCTGAAGTAATTAGAGAGCATAGTATGAATAATGGCTGCTTTCACGCTCGCCTCACCTTTGCTCTTTCGGTTTCACTCCCGCAGGATCTCCTGGTTCCCCCCAGCATGTTCTGGTTTCGAAAACAGCCTCTGGACTGACTTTGTACTGGACTGAGGGAGTCTCAGGAGACAAGCCCACCACCGGCTACATCGTAGAAACCAGACCTTCAGGTAACCCATTGCCTGTGAAAAAACATGAGCTGACCCAGAAAATATAATAATAGAATCTACAGAACAAAGATAAGAAATAGAAAGATCTCATGGCGGGGGAGGAGAGGGAAACTCATTTTATCTCAATACATTTTTTAGAAAAAAGATGTGTATGCTTTCTTCTTTCACTCTTGGTGGGCTGCTGACCCCAGTCAGCTGGGATGAGATTTCCTTAGGCCTGCCTTTTACAAGGAGTATGACACCTGTGTTGACTTTCTAGAATGGCTCCTCTCTTGAATTCCCTATTGGTTACTCATCTGAGTCTAATAAACCTTAACTTGGTGGAACTGGGCCACTGAAGGCTGTATTCCCTCAAAGATAATCCCCCTATTTGGCAGGGCAAGAGCTGCTGCCCATACCTCACTGATAATCATCACCCCCAGATAATCACCCTTCTTACTGTCCCCCATCCCCTCAAGCATTGATGAGGGGTGGGAATGAAAAGTCTGAGGTGGATCTGATGAGGGAAGGATAGTTAGAAAGTAGTCAATTCCCCCCCCCCCCTCACCACTTGCATGGAGTTAGTCTGAGGGACCACATTAGCCAACAGATGCCTCGTCCCAACATTTGGAGACTAATATAGGAGAACAGTAACTCACATGCCCTAGACTAGCCACTTAAGTTCTCCTGAAGCTGCTGCAGTGGCACCTGCTGTATCTGATTCCTCCTAGCTCACGTCTACAATGCATGGAAAGTCTTGCTTCTCTGATTCATATCAAGGAGAGATTGCACAAGTAACAAGCTGGCAGTACTCTCCAGGTCTTCCCTAGCCATATAATGGCCCCACACTCCTGTTATAAATGCTGGGCAGCAGCCTGGACCTGAACCATAGCACTCTTCTGGGCTGGCCCATCCTTCAGTGCCCCATCTGGTGGCTCAGTTTCCTTTAGAAGCCCCAGGTACTCCCCTGGTATTCCATTGCTGGTAAGGAATGGAGTCAGTAGGGCAGGCAGGAGGTTTCACAGCTGGCTCTCTGTTGTGACCATCAATTGCAATCCATTGAGTTCTTGGAGGCTAGTATGAATGCAGCAGAGGATCTTCTTCTCAATGCAATGTGCTTCACACTGGGATCTACTCAGGGTTGCCAGGTTGGGTATGGGACAGGGCTCTAGTAACTTCAAGCCTGAACAGATTGAGAAGCAGAATAAGGTACCATAAAACTCTGTGAAGCTGAGCAGAAGCACCTGTCTTTCCTTATCTTTCAGCCTTAGACTTTCAGCCACAGCCATCCCCCCCTAACATGACTCTGGAGAGCAGGGGAGGGAGAGGTGCTAGCCATCAGAACAGCACTTGGTGTTTCTCTGCTCCCTTCCCCCTGTTCTCCACTGGGGAGGCAGGAGCTGTGTTAGGAGGGAACTGTTGCATTGGAAAGGTGGAAAGGTAAAGGAAGACAGGTACCATTGCCCAGCCTCACAGAGTTTTATCTCATCCTGCTTCTCAATCTGTTTGGGCTTAAAGTTGTAAAAGCCTCATCCCATATCCAGTTTGGCAACCCTACATCTACTACAAAGAAAGGGACCCATGGTTTTCCAAAGTCACATATATATATATGTTGGGACTTTCAGAGCAATTTGAAGGTTTCCCCCACTCCTCAACTCCTTCAAATAAATGAGCTCCTATGGCTATACATTCTGGATCATTGGGAGACAGTTGAAATGGTCCCTCCAAGGAAGCTTTTGGCTGCTTTAGCACAGCCTGGCCCCACTCCACTGGCTCTGCAAATATTTGTGAGAAGCGGGGCACATCCCCTTGCTGGGCCTAAAGACTGAGTTGTTTAATTCCTCCACAGATTATTTTAATCTTATTTGCGCCACTGTAATAAATGAATGCTGCCATTTGTGTACAAGGATGCCAATTCTTCATTTGGGTGGTATCTGCAGAGAGCGTGAAATGTGATCCAGGCAAAAGGGGTGGATGGCAGTTGAAATGCCAGCTTATTTCACATGCCCTTCAGCTTCATTAAAACAATTTGCATCTTGCTTGGTTCTTATTTCTTCTGCATTTTGGAGAGTTTTTCTCTCTGGATCCAGAGCTTAGCTCTAAGGTAAATGCTGTTCTCCCAAGTCATTATTTTCATTCACTGCTGGAAATGATGCAATTGCATCTTTCTGTTGGACAGGGATGTGCTGATGCTCCTGACCTTATGGAAGACTAGTGGCTGGTTGAGAGTGTAGCAGTTTAAGCATTGGACTACAACTCTGGAGACTAGGGTTCGAATCCCCACTTGGCCATGTAAACCCACTGGGTGAGTTTGGCCAAGTCACACTCTCTTAGCCTTAGAAAAGGTTCACCATAGGGTCACCATAAGTTGGAAACAACTTGAAGGCACACAACAACAACAACAACAACAACAACAACAACAACAAAGTGGTCTGATTAGGACTTGGATGGGAGGCCACCAACAAATACCAGGTGCTGTAGGCTAGATTTCAGAGAAGGACTGGCAAAACTATCTCTGAGTATTCCTTGCCTTAGAAAACCTATATAATGTATGGAGTTGCCATAAGTCAACAGGAAAGTTGAAGGCAGGCACACACACACACACACATACCCTAAGCCACAATGAAGTGGGGAGGATTGCTATCTCTCTATAGCCACCACAAGGCATCTTAACAAGCAAATGAAAAGTGTTAAACACTTTGTCAATATTTAAACAACTTACCATTACCTTAGGGTTTTTGCATCTCAGCTGTCATCTATTATAGGCCTCATTACCCTTAACATTAAATGCTGCATTCTCGCTCACTTCCCCTCTCCTCCCTATTGATGTTGTAGCTCTCAGCCAAGGAATTAAAAATGACACTGTGAAAGAATACATGTTGGCCATTACCTACGCGGCCTTTGACTGACAAGCATTCAGGGCATTTCTCAGATTTTTTGGGACCCTTCTGCTTACCATGTTAAATACCTTTAAGCTGGACCTGCTTGTTTATTTAGAAAGTTAATTTACCCAATCACAGAGGCTCTGTCTGGGCCACAATATATATTTTAAATGACATAAAAGAGCCAGATTAATGGATTTAAAACCAAACTAAGTGTTATTGCCCCCCACCAGCATCGCTTCCTGCTGCCAGTCACCTGCAGACCAAATAATCCTTAATATCAGGATGAAAAAGTGCCCCCTCCCCACCAAATCCAACCCTCTGAAGAATTCCAGCTGCCCCATCACTGTCTACTAATCCTATTCAAATGGTTCGCATATGCAAAAGCAGAATAACAAACAGCTGTATCTTGCCACAAAATATCCAACTGAAGAAATGTTGGATATGAGGGATATGTTAAAGAATCAATGCCAGTTTCAATAGGATTTTGTGGCAACAATTCATTTTGGGACCAGGTACAGAAACATTCCTTACATTCCATCCTCAGGGTAAAACAGCAATTGAGGCTAGTTCTTTTAGGATATGGAGGCAATAAATATACCAGTGGATGAAAGGAATATTAAAGATATTGGCTAGAGTTCACAATTACAATTCAATCTAGAGTTTACGCATCTGTGACCGATTTGTATTCACTATCCCTATATAGTTTAGGGAATATGTAGGGATCATAAATGTCTTCCAATCCTAACTTACCAGACAACGGCTTCTATGAGTGATGGATGTGGCTCTCCTGTCAATTGGGGCTCAGCAGACTGGCGTTTCCACACACCTCGGCACCTCCTCTGATACAAAGAGGAATTGTGACAGGGATCCTGCTTCTGATTGTCATACTGGAGATCACTGGTGGGAGAGGAGCTGGAAACATCCATCTGCTGCATCCCAGTCAACAGGAGAACAGACCTACTTTGCTTGCAGTGGCTACTGTCCAGTAAGGCAGGATTGGGGGAAGGGGTGAGGCCAGGAGATGCTGCTTACCTACTAAATGAAGTCTGTACCCAAAACAAGTCCCATAGAGCAACTCACCTCTCCAATTAGCTGTTGAGAGCCCAGAAAAGCAATAGCAGAGATGCCCCCAAGCCACCAATAGGCAGCACCTTGCCGGCTCTTCTGGTTTGCACTGAGCTGTCTCGGGACAATCCTGTTGTTGCTATGTTCAAGTCATTTTTGACTTATGGCAAACCTAAAGTGAACCTATCACAGGGTTTTCTTGGCAAGATTTGTTCAGGGCAGGAGTGCCTTTACCTCCCTTTGAGGCTGAGAGTGTGACTTGTCCAATACTCAGTCCAGCATTCAAATCACTATACCATGCTGCCTCTTAGGAGATTTTCACACAGGGCCAAAATGCCCCGTTACTGCCCCGCCACTTCCTCTCCCATTCCTGTCATGGAATAACGTAAAATTTTCACACACTTACCTTAATTCCACAGCAGGAACGGGCTCCCCCACCCCTTGCTGGCCAGCTGTAAATGCAGCCGTCGTAAGGCTGCTTTTATGACCAGCCATCTGAAATGTTATCACGTTATCACGTGATAACAGCCAGGCAGTAAATTTAAAAAATAAAACTCCCCCAAACATAAAATCAGTTCCCCAAGCACAAAAACACACTTTAAATCACATGATCAAAACAGGGAGGGTAAAATAAAGGGTGACACTTACTTGGATGTCCAGATCATTCCAGGAAGTGCTTGGAATGGCCCTCCCTTCCACGGCTGTCATTTTGGAACAGGAACAGAGATCCTGTTCGCACACCTGTGATTGCGTGATAGCAACGGAACAGGAGGTCTATTCACAATGAAAAATTGTGATTACATTGTTCCGGAACAGTCACGGGAACAGGATGGATGCAGGACAGAATGGGGTCAATGTCGTCTGAAAGGGAAAACCTTTCCTGCCCCTGTTCTGTTCCTGCCATGGGATATATAGCCCATGTGAAAATCTCCTATGTCAGAGCAATCCTACAGGGACTTTTATAGACAGAAACCCCTCTGGACTATGTGCACTCCTGCATTCCCTATTGATAACCCCTGTGGTCTTCTGGACACATGTTTCTGATTACTGGCATCTGTGCCTAATGTGTATATCTAAAGAAACTAACTAAAAATGCTTATTCTGATAAATGATTCATGTCTGACAGGTTACAGATGCATCTTAACAGGTGGTCGGTGCAAGTTCCTCCCTACATTTCCAGGCTGCACCAAGCATGTGATGATAATAAGCATTATCAGATGCCACAGTTATACAGGTTTGACACCATTGGAGGCCAAAAGCTAGCATCAACTCAAGCTGCAGAGGCTTTTGGGAGAACTAAACTAAGAAAGTTAGCATAACAGGCCAAGAAGATTAGCACAATGAGACAATTTGCACATGTCATCTTAATCCTTCTCATACGGAGTTCTTCCATTTCCTCCTTCCCCCCCCCCCCGCCCAACTACACAGGGTGGCCCTCCTATCTAGCCATTAGGAATGTCTCCAAGATAAAAGGAGCTCCATAGCTGTGAACCAGCCACCATGTCTGCCACTTGATAAGCTCCCGAGTGGGCATACTCAGATGGTGTTACAGAAGGCTGCTTCACACATTACCAGTTCCTTGTACAGGCAGAATGTGGGTGTAAAGTCATAATATGACCCTACATGCTGGTTTCTCATGGTGCATGATTTGTACTTCATAGTGGAGCTTGCTTGTCAGCTGTTTTACCTAGCTCTCTGGAAAAAAATAAAAATAAAAATCAGCCTGTCTTCAAAGTGAATCTCAAAACTTCTGTGCACTGAATTCTGAAAATCTGAATTTTCACTTTGAGGGTGAGATCTGCCACAGCAAACACATGTCACTTTGTGATGTCCACATGTCAAAGGAAGTTTTTTGGGGGTTGCTGAAAAATTCTTTAAAAAATAATATTTTAAAAATTATTGCTAGACCACATGGATGCAACTGTCACACCTGGCATGGTTAGTAATATTTCTTCATTGTAGCTCCATGATAGATTCTAAGACCCTTGGGAACATAACCTAAACCAACCAGGATCTAAGACAACTCTTGAAACAATAGAAAAAGTTTTCTACAAGGTAGCCAAGCAGCAACTAAGGGTTCTGATAATAAGTTCTACAGCTCCCTCCTTTCACCAGTGGAGGCCATGATCCTGAAAAAAGTTACAAATGTAGAACACAGCCTTTTACCAGGTCAGGATATTTCTTTATTTAGCCCAGTATTGTCTGCTCTGACTGGCAGTGGCTCTCTGGCAGATGGC
This sequence comes from Gambelia wislizenii, assembly GCA_030847615.1. Classification (NCBI taxonomy): domain Eukaryota; kingdom Metazoa; phylum Chordata; class Lepidosauria; order Squamata; family Crotaphytidae; genus Gambelia; species Gambelia wislizenii. The sequence goes on from JAUMIR010000012.1 coordinate 8,182,628, forward strand.
TTTCCCATCACTGCTACCTTATTAATAGGAAATTCCAGGAAGTGAAACTGGGACTTCCTCCATGCAGATCATGTTCTCTGCCCTTAAGCGATAGTATACTTAAATAATGTGCAGAGCTAGGTGAAAGAAGGATTCACACTGTTAAGTGAGCCTACATTGCCTTCTAATGGTGGCTTCCCTCCGTCTTCATTGTTCCTGGTGTTGCAGAGGTGGTTATAGTGGTCCCCTGTGGCATAGAGAAAGCACAGGCATGAGGCAAAGGATATATGTTCAAGTTCATGGATTCAGCAGAGTATACTTCAGAATAGTTGCCTAGAATCCCCAGTAAAGAATGGGGTCATGTACTGGAATTGGGGGTAGCACTCCCCTTCCTCATCCAAGGAGGTCCTATGGAATTCTGGCTCCATGAGTGGTCAGATCCCGACAAAGAGCAGGCAGAATGCAGGTCACAGGCTAAGGTCATGGCTTGCAAGCAAAAGGCCCTTGCAACTTTAGAAGGGGCGAAGAAACACTCCAGAATGAAACTCTGGAAAGCTGCCATGAGTCGGTGGAAGACAGACGATTATGAGTTTTCAAACTGGTCATTTCTGCTTTCAAAATGGAGTGCCAAAACTGATTGTCTTGTATTGCTTTTCTTATTCCCAGAAAACCAAGGAAGCATTTAGGGTGAAACGTGGATAGCCTGATTTGAAAGTCTGTAGTCGCTTCTTCCCATCACCTTCTTCCCAGATTGCCTGACTTTAAGATCAAATAACCTTCCCTGCCCCCCCCCCCCCGCCACCACCTTGCAAACACACTTTCCCCTGCCTGCTTTTTGTAACAGGGTATCTGATAGGTCTTGAAAGCAAGCATAGATTATCATTACATTTTTGGTGCCTTCTTGGTTGGCTTTTTTGCCAGCCAGGGCCAATACTACTGGGGATAGATAGCATAGATCAGAGGTGAGCAAAGCATGGCCAGCCCAGATGCCCCCAGCCCATTTTTTAATAAAATAAAATAAAATAAAAATTTCAGACCAATTTGGGGGTGTTTTTTCTTTTTTCCCCTGAAAACTGACCCCAAAGCTGTGGTGATTTGCTTCACCTCAAGCCCCAGAGCCTGAGCTTCCCAAAACAATAAAAACTGACAGAAAATCAGCCAAAATGGTAGCCGGAAATGACATAGCATCACTCCAGGGTGTGATTAAATGCACCAGTGCAGCCTGTGGGGAGGAGGGGTGGCCTTCACCCTCTGCACAGTTGCCTACACCTTAATAAGCAAACCGGTGCTGTGGCTCTTTATCAGGTGGCTCCTGTAGATTATAAGAGTTTTAGTCCAACACATCTAAGCCTAGACTAGTCTTTTACTACTGTAAGCAGCAGGCTGTCCCAATAAAAAAAATTCTCACTTGCTTATCAGAACTAACTGGAAGGTTCCAATTACAACTTTAGACAGTGACTTCCACTGTAAAGTTGAGTTTGTAATGAGAAAACTTTCCAGAGTGTCTCCTCTGGGATCGAAATCTAGGAGTTAATTCACCACCCAGAGAAACTGAAACTGTCGTCTGAGCGACACAACAAAAATTGTGCTCCTCCTTCTGCATGGATTTTTCTAGAAGTATAGATTTGGGACTCTCAGCTTCCCAGCAACAGGGGGCTACTGAAAGGAGGGCTTTGCAGGCTTCCAAGCATCAGTGCCTCCTCAGTTCTCTTTCCACTCTCTTGAGTCGCATTTTTATCCCTTCTCTTTATTCCATCTTGATTGTGGACACAACCCAGCCAAAGCCAGTCAATTCAAAGTGGAGTTTGTGTGGCTGCGTGGCCAGTCCCACCACAGCAGCTTCTGTTTTTCTTCTCCCTTTTGTTCCATCCTCTGGATGGCAGGCGGCTCCTCGACAATTTGTCAGCCTTGGCTTCGCCTTGCATCCTTGTCCTTTTGCTAGTCTGTGCTGGGACCTCAACCTTTTCTCCTTAAAAATAAATTAACATTTTAACTTGGTTCTTGTTGGTCCCCACTCGGGAGAAGTCTTTGAATGGTTCGCAGCCTGGCATGTGATTAAGGGCCAAGTTTAATAGCAAGATTCTGTCCTCCTGCCTCCAGCTGTGCAGGGCAGAGAATTGCTGGTGAGAGCAGAGAGATGTCTATATGGCAGGCTTCCATCCAAACCCAGCTCTTAACACGGGAGGCATTTGTTAGTGGCCTCCACGCCATCAGGTCTAGGAGCCTCTGTTGGTTGACTGACAGATTGATTCAGCCCAGAGCACTTGATTAATTGTCCATGAAATCGCACTCTCTCCTGCTGGTCTGTTCTAACACCTGCAGCTCGCCATGGCTGCTCTCCCCTCAGAAGCATAAGATGTAAATGCAGAACACTCAGGAGTACTACTGAGCTGTGAGAGAAATAACCCCAAGTAGGAGCCACTGTAATCTTCTGTGATGATGCTTGTGCATGTTCCAGAATCCAACGGAAAGCTGAGAGTGGTTAGGCAAAAATAAAACTTTGCACCAACACCCTGGTCCTCCTTACAGATAATAACAATGGAGTAAGAAGGCAGTGAGGCATACAGAATAATAAGGATGTTTTCATGTATTTTTTCCCCTTTTTTGTTAGGAAATAACTTCCCTTTTAGAGTTGATGTTTTCCCCTTCTTTTCCAAATACTTGCACCCAACCAAGGCATTAGGAATGAAGAGAAGGGACAGATGTTTCTGAAGCAAAAAACACAAACTGGGAGCAATTCTCTTCTAACACCATAGGCCAGCTGGGCTGCATCGCATAGTACATTAACCAAGAATTGACAGGGAGGAACTCTGCTTGTTTAGCAGGGATGGGAGGGGGTGATTTAGCACAGCAAACTTTATCTCTCTTTCTGCATGAATATTAAGTATTGCCATTATTGTTATTGAGATCCAGCACGGTATAGTGGTTTGGAATTCCCGTTTTGCCATGGAAACCCACTGAGTGATCTTGGGCAAGTCATACACTCCCTGCCTCAGAGCAGGGCAAAGACAACCCCCTTCAAACAAATCATGCTAAGAAAATCTCATGGTAGGGTTGCATTAGGGTTGCCATATGCTACAAGTGACTTGAAAGTACACAGCAACAACAAATTATTGTTCTTAGCATTAGTAGTTGTATTTTGTAATCACTGTTATTGTACGCAAAGGCTCCTCTATAGAGATGTGGGCAAAAGGAAGACCTGTTCCCTGTCCACTAATCTCAGTGGAATACTAAGGCTGCCTCCCTCCCTCGATTCTGTTAATGAAGTCCCCTTTTCCAGATGCAGTTTCTGACATTTTTTAAAGCAAACATTTTGGAGGAGGGAAGTCATTATAAACGCTTTCAATTATAGGAGGTAATTGTTTTATAATTAGAGTGTTCTCCATGAGCACCAAAAAGAAAACTGGCATACCTCACCCAGGAATCAGCAGAATTAAGGGTCACTTGCTACAAATCCCAGATGTGTAAGTAATTCATGCAATGAGTTATGGGAGAAGAGATGACCTAAAACTTGTGTGTGTGTGTCCAAAACAGGAAATCCAAATAATACTTGCAGGCAATCACACATACAACCCCCCAGTTTATATTCCAAACTCTGCTGCCTAAGACAGGCTGTTTTCCCCAACAAATGGGTGTGCTTCTGTATGAAAAAACCTTTGATTCATGTACTCCTTCCAGTTCTGGGGACAACAAAGGGCATGAAGAATAAGAGTAACAACTACTAACTACTATTGGATGTTAATCTTCACTTATTCTGTTCTTGCATGTTAGAATGAATAATTTCAACAGTTTTACCCCCACTCTGCAATACAAGGTTTTCTGTGAAGTTTTTGATGACTTTGAGACTTTCTGAGAAATTGTTTTGCACATATTTTGGGACACAAACCCCATGATCGCTTTTGTTCAGCAAACTTCTTTCCTCTGCAAGAAGCAACATTTTTGTGCTGAAAAGAGATGTTTTCTGCAAAATGCATTGTTTCTTGCACAAAAAAATCTGGCTTTTGCACAGGGAATGAGTTTTCTGCAGCCAAAAAAAAAAAAAAAATCACATTGCTGAGTAAAATGTTTTAATGCAAACCAAGTCTCCCCCTGCCTCGAAAAAAAAGTCTGAAGTACAGATTGTCTCAAAAACTGTGAATTTTCTCAGTGGGATGTCTGAGATACCTTTTTTAAAAAAAAATATATGGAATTTTAAGTCAACACATAGGTAAATCCTATAGCTCAATGAGCTTACTGTAATTGGAACATAACAGGATTTAGGCCATGAAGTTGTTAAGGTGTAGGCATATGTCCCCTCAGGATAGTGTTTGAATAAAGTCTAGATTTGGCTGAGCTCCTCCCTTAGCCTGCTAGGTTTACTCCAGATACAAGTCATTGTGGTTCAAAACCATCTCCTTCCTGTAATCTCAGATGCTGCCCTATGATTGTAAACAATGTTTAGTGCTGGTTTATATTGGTAAGTCCTGAAAATGCAGGCTCTGTCCCATGGAGAAGAGCAACCCACAATTAAGACTAAGGTAGGGTCACCTTTCTCCATCTTCAGAATGACGGAGAGGTAGACCACACTGTTTGCAGGCAGAAGGCCCTTGGTTCTGACCTCAATGTCCAAACTGAAAAGATCTCAGAGAACAGTGCTGGCAAAGAACTTCTGTGTGAGACCTTTGAAATCATCTCACAGAAAAAAGAACTGGGCTAGATGGTCTATAGTAGTCTGACCATAGGAATGTTCTGGGATTTTGTTTAGTCTGCCTTTGAAACAAAAGCAATCTGGTTTATACCTTCCTGGCTATGAGTGGATTAGAATACAGTTCTCCTTCTCGTTCCACACCCCTCTTCAAATGTTGTGATCTCAATCTTCAGGTTTTTTAAAATGCACAAAAAATGCATATGAATAGTGTATTTTACCATTAAATGTGTATGAAATGCATATGAATTGTCATGCCAATTCAGAACAACATAGAAGAATGGAGAAAGAAATGGGACAGAACAGAGTTACCAATAAATACGTGCAGTACTGATTCAAAACATACATAAATAAATGATGATCCCATTTCTAAGTGAGAGTATGAAGAAATCTTATAAATCTATATGAAAAGGCTTAACTCCACGGTGAAGCACCTCCTTTGCCTCCACAAAGACCCCGGTTTTCTGATACCTCCAACAAGGTCTGAGGTGGCAATCAATGGGAAAGAAGTCTGTCTGGACCCCAAAGAGTTGCTGCCTATCAGTGTGGCATACCCTCCAACATTTCACAGATGAAAACCAGGACCCATGTGGCCAAGCAACATCACAGTCTGGTCAAGATGGCAAAAGTTATATATTAGGAAGAAGAGACCAACTAGGAGAGGCTGCAGCAGTTTGCTTTTGCCTGAGTCTACTGAGAAGGGCAAGATTCCACTCACACCCTTTTCCCTTTCTCCCCCCGGTGAGTTAATTGAGTGTGAATGAGTTTTGCAGTTTGAACTCAGTTTGTAGCAATTGAAGTAAGTCAAGGACAAATGGGGAAAGTAAGAAGAGGCGTGAGAAACTGGGATATTTGAAAAGCAACTGAAACAGTGAGGTGGAAAAGGATTAATCCCTGCCAAATCAGGATAGTTGGAGGGTATGGAGTAGATATGAGCAAGCTAGATGGACCAAAGACCTGACTCACATTAAGAAAACACTCTGTGTGTATGTAATGAGCTGAGTACAGAACCTGAATCATAAAGAAAAGGACCTTAGCAAGATTAAACTCTAAATGTTCCTCTAAATGACAGCTTTAAATTGTTTTCAGACCAATCTGAAAAGAATAGAGGTCAAGAGTGAGTCCAGCTACCAATAGAGCTGATAAATTTTCCCAAGCAATTGAATTCTTTCCCCTGCAATGGGCAAGTGACTGTTGCTAACCCTGGTGAAGAAGCCTAGCTTTGCAACATTACCAGTCCTCATCTGCTTTACTAATGGGATCTGCCAATGGAATTTGGCCTTTATAGAGGGCTAAGGGTGCTAAAACAGGAAGCTAGTACATGGATAAGCCCTACATTGAAATTCTTCTCAGTATTACTAACTCAGACAGCTCCATCTATTACAAAGATGTTGTACAGAATAAAATGAAGATTTTATTTGTTTTTATGTACTCCGAGCTATACTCACTGTTCCTGTATATCTACCCTCTGTCTCTTTCAAGTAAATAAAACTCTAGGATTTCCTTATTTACATTATAAAAGTATTTTTTAAGACAGTATTTTCCCCCATTCTTTATAGAAATATATCCTCAAACAAAAATGGTCATTCCACTGAATGATTATCCCTGTTGGCAAGTAATCCTCTGTTCCGGATTTTTAATAGATGAATTACTTTCTTTCTAATTATGCCATATTTCTAAAATGTGGCCAAAGCCACATTCAGCCAAAGAAGCCTGTCCACCCAGGGCCTGCCAACTCCCTTGACCAGCAAATAGACACTGAGGGACTTGTCATTCATTGTAACTGGCACAAAGCATGCAGCAACTAATTGAATTCTCCACAGAAATGTACTGACAGCAAACCCTAAGGGAGTGTAGATCAGAGGGCCTGAATGCATTCAATGCATACCTTTAGTGGGTGCAAGATCTCTGCCTCAAGGGGTTCTAAGTAAATAATTGCCTGTCAGACATAAGGGGGCAAGACGGAACAAGGTGTTCCATACCACTGGGGGCCCATTCACACTACAGAATTACAGTACTATTATTCCACTTAACTGCCACCCTCAAAGAGCCTTACTGCACTCTGAGGAAAAGCAGCAAAGCAGCAGGAATGTTCCATCTTTTCTGCTGCCTTCCTGCATGGTGTCATTGTTTTTTTTTTGTTTTTTTTTCCATTCTGGTTCCATAAAGGACTGAGGTAAAGCCATGTTTTTTTGCTAACCAGAAAAACCCATTTTCAAGAAGGTACAGTTTTAGCTTGGTCCCCCATGGGACCAGAACAGAAGGATGCCAGCATCAAGCGGGAAGGCAGCAGGAAAGCTGGAACATTCCTGTTGCTTTGCCACTTTTCTTCAGAGTGCAGTAAGGCTCCAGGGCAGTTGATTCCATTATCAAATAGCTTTTATGGTCAGGAGGTTCTTCCTAATGTTTAGGTGGAATCTCTTTTCCATTCAACAGTTCATTCTAACTAGAGACACCAGTGAATGAATGTGAAGCATATTCTCTACCATGAGGCCCTTCCAGATAGGAAGGCCCATTGCTAATACTTTCTAGCATGGAGCTTTATCTTCAGAGGGCAATCCACTATAGAGTACCAAGCATGGCTACCTAATGTTACACATCTTAGTCCGTGTTGATTCTTCTGGTAGGCTTGAGCTCTGGTGTGGCCTAAAAGACATTTGATAAGCCCTCATGCAGTGTTTATGTGAAAGGATCCAGAAATGCTCACCAAACACCTTTTCTTGCTGCTTTTGTAGATGAAGGACTCTGGGACCTGTTTGTGAAGGACATTCCCCATGGTGCCACCTCCTACACAATCAGCCTAGACAAGCTGAAACCTGGGGTGAGCTATGAATTCCGGGTGGTAGCCGTGAATGAGTTTGGATACGGAGAACCCAGCCCTCCTTCTGTAGCAGTATCAGGTTGGTTAATAAGTGCTTTCCTGGAGACTTTGGTAAAATGTTCATAAGTGAAGGGTTAAGAGCATGTAGAGACTTGTCTTGTTGCAAAAGAATAAAGGTGTTGCCTTCAAGGGGTTCTTTAAACTGGATAAATTGGAGCACAAATGGGAAGCTATTTTGCTTTTGTGTGTGTGTTGTTGTTGTTTTTAAATCAGGTGTTAAGGGACAAGGCATATTGCAATGGGACATTCCTCTGTGTATATTTGTTTGTTGACAAGCAGGAAAGTCATTGTATATGCAGCAAGTCTACTCCCTGTGTGTAACTGTCTTTCTTTCATTCATATTCATATGTGTCCATGCATATGCATTCACAAACACATGTATGCACACACAGTTAAAGGGCGCATTCACAGACCTACCGTACTTTGTTCAGGACCAAGTGTCATTTCCTTGGAGTTTAAAGTCAGCCGTTCTTATGGCAATTGAATTGGTTGCTGAAAAGATATAGCAGCCTCAAGGAAAAGATATAGCAGCCTGTGAAATTGGCCTGTGTTATTCTCGACCTCTCTCCTAGCTTCTGGCTGCTTCCTCTTCCCTGTTGACTTTACTAGCCATCTTATTAAAATGGTTCCATTTGTAGCAACATTTGGTTTCCCACCCTCACCCCAAACTGTTCTTTCCACCTTCAAATTTGTGGCATTTTTTTATCCCTAGGATATACAAGGACCAGATTCCTTAGTTTATTCCCTTATAAGAACTTCCCAGCTCCCTTTTATTCCCCCAGAGCCTTCTTATAATACCATAGCTTAGTGTGAGAGAATCTGTTTTACATGCAAAAGATCCAAGGTTCAGTCCTAGAAATCTTCAAGACCTCTGCCTGAAACCTAACAAGCAGCTGCCTGTTACTGAAGATAATATTATAGCAGTTGGATCGAGGGCCTAACAGAGGAGATTTTCACATAGCCAATTTGTCCCGTTACAAGCACAGAACAGGGTCACTAAAAGATTTTTCTTTCAGACGACTTTCACCCTGTTCTGTGCCCTAAGTGTTACTGTTCTGGTTTTCCCCTGTGATTATGGGGGAAAGTTGTAATTAAACACCCGGTTCCATTTCTGTAACGGATCATGGGGGTGCAAACAGGAGACCTGTCCCTGTTCCGGAATGACAGGGACGGGAGAGGAGGTCCGTGCCAATCACTTCTGGCCACGAACAAGACATCAAGGTAAGTGCCACCCTTTCCCCACCCTCCCCAGGTTCCTTGGTTTTTTAAAAATATATATTTTGGCATTTTGTTTTGTGTTTTGACAGCTGGAGGGGAGTGTTATGTTTGAATTTCCCTCCCGCTCGTTCTCTTGCAAGAATGAGCAGGATTTCAGCTGGCCGGTCATACAGGCAGCCTTATGATGGCTGCATTTACGGCTGGCTGGCAAGGAGGAAGGGAGCCCCTTCCTGCAGCAGAATGGAGGTAAGTGTGTGAACATTTACCTCCATTCTGTTGCAGGAACAGGAAAGGGGCTTGCGAGACAGGAATGGGGCTTTTGGCCCCGGTGTGAAAATCTCAGTATAAGGCAACTTTCTATATAATATCCTCCAACTATCCCAATTTGACAGGAACAGTCCTAATTAAGGAACTGCCTGCCATAGGATGACTCAGATTTAACACAGGCCCACTGGCATGGTTAACAATAGCCAGTCCACTGACCCGTACACAGAAACTGAAAGTATGTTACATACCTGCCAGCTGCCCCAAATTGACAGGGACAGCCCTGATTAATCCTTCATTGTCCCACTTTTTCACTGCTTTTAACATATCCCAGTTTCTCTCTTCTTCTCCCACTTTTCCCCTTTGTCTTCAGCTTTCTTTAATTTGCTGCAAACAAGAGTCCTAATCTCTTAACTCATAAAGGGAAGAAAAGAGGAGGTGGTAGAATCTTGTTCTTCCCAGGAGGCTCAGACAAAAGCAAACTGCTGAAGCAGCTTGAGTATTCTTCCTGATTAATAACTTTTGCCACATTACCAGACTCTGATGTTGCGTGGCCACAGGTGTCCTAATTGTCATCTGTGAAATGAGGGTATGCTATATTCTTTCCCATGGAAACAGCTTCCCATTTAGACATTTGGCAACAGCTCATAGATGAGACACATGTGATTTATAACAACCTCACTAAAATTTCAGTGGAAGACTTAGTGGTGCAGCAAGTACTTTAACTGCAAAAAGTTCCAGGTTCAGTACCAGCCTGTATGTACAAGAGGGCAAGAAGAGGAAAATAATGTTGTCTGAAATTCTAGAGAGTCATGGCTGAGCTGGATGGACAGGTTCCAATTTTCCGTGAAGCCCCGTGTTAAGAAATCAGAGCCAAAATTTTCTGTGAACTTTGTTTTGGAGGGGGTGTATAAAACTGATGGAGGATGTCAGCCCACAACCCCTGGGGGGCATTTCTTAAAACAACTCCCACCATTTCATCTTTTACAGAAATGTCTCTTTGCCAAGCATCCCATAACAGCATTGGGAAAAGAAAAATGACATTGTTCCTCTTGTCTTGCCATCTCCTTTCTCCCCCAGTCTGTCCTAGAAAGAGTACCTTCTTTGAACTGAGGCGGATAGTGCCTACAAATATAGACAACTGACACTTTAAAAATAGCTTTGGGGAGGGATCACTATAAGATAAGAAAAGCATTAGAAAGACTCTGGTTAAAATCTCCAGTCAGTGCTCTGCTTCAGGCAGGACTAAAATAGAGCAGCTACATATTAGGAAAGGTCAGTACAGTCTGAAGACAGCTAGAGAGTCAAAACACAGGATCAGGGTCAGCAGAAGAGCAAAGACTGGAGGCAGTCCTAAAGCAGAGGTGGGGATACAGTGACCAGCAAAGTTATAGTACATAGAAGACTAAGAGCCAGAGCAAAGCTTGTAATCTTATAGCTTGTACCTTCAGAACCCCTCTCGCAGTACATCTGCAAGCTATTAGGAGCTGCATCAACTATTTAACTCATAAGGAGTGATTTGTTGTTATTGTGTGCCTGCAAGTTGTTTCTGACTTTTGGCAACCCTAAGGCAACCCTATCACAGGGTTTTCTTGACAAGATTTGTTCAGAGGGGGGTTTGCCTTTGCCTCCCTCTGAGGCTGAGAGTGATTAAGGTCACCCAGTGGGTTTCCATAGCTGAATGGGGATTCAAACCTTCGTCTCCAGAGTTGTAGTCCAATGCTCAAGCCACTACACCATGCTGGGTCTCTAAGGAGTGTTTTACTAGTAAGTAATGTGTAGTGTAGTAGATTGGGCATTGGAGTAGGACTGCAGGAGACCAGGGTTTGAATCAGTCATGGAAACCCCCTGGAGGATCTTGGGCAAGTCAGTGGCAGTGGCAAGCTCCCTCTAAATAAAAATCTTTTCCAAAAAAACCCACCTAGAATATGGTCACCATAGGCCAGAGTCAACTTAAAGGCACGTACCACCACCAACAAATTATTTTATGTGTGAGTAGTCCAGCAGTAGACCAGCATTATGAGGGCCAATGGTCCTGTGTGTGCACTGCCTGGGGCACTCAGCATCTCTGTCCAGTTCAGAGAAGGCTTTGACGTCTGTCTCCCTTACAGCCTGGATCCCCCTGGTCTCCCTTGAAGTCCAGAGGCACAGGCTGCTTCTTAGAGTTTGGTGCATAGAGCTCCAAGTCATCTTCCAGTAGGGACAAGACATTCAACACTGAAGTTCACCCAGCTACTTTGGCCCAACCTCTTCTTCTCTCTCAGGCTAACTTACTTCAGGCAGTTGCAAATGAAGAATGCAAATTGAGCTCCCTGGAGAAAATGTGGGATATTAAGGAAACAAGCCTGTATATTCTCCAACTGTCCTGATTTGGCAGGGAATGTCCCAAATGATCCTCTGGCACCCCACTTTTTCATTTGCATTTAAAATTTCCCAGTTTCTTTCTCATCCTCCAACTTTCTCCCTTTATCCTCAACTCACTTCAGTTGCTGCAAACTGAGTCCAAGGTGCAAAAGTAATTAACTTAATGGGAAGAGGAAAGAGAGGCCAGTAGGGGGCAGAATATTGCCCTTTCCAGTCAGCTCAGGCAAAAGCAAACTGCTGCAGCTGCTCCTAGCTTGGACGTTTTTCTCATTAATAACTTTTGCCATCTTGACCACACTCTGAGGTTGCTTGACCACACATGTCCAGGTTTTCATCTGTAAAATGTTGGAGGGTATCTATCCATGCTACAGAGCTCAACTTAATTTCATGTCCACTGAGAGTCCTGGTCAACTGCTTAGAGGAACATTAAGAATGTTGCTCAGACCAAAAAGAACACCAAGAGAAGGAAAAGATGGACCAGTTTGCCAGGAGCAAGTCTTGATGGGCTCCATGTGGTCTTCAATGGGGAGGGGGGTGCTTTGGAAAAACATGGTCTTGTTGACACTTACAGCTGGTCCAGAAACAGGATGGTGGCCACGCAAAATTAGCAGAAGACAAAAGGAAGTGCAGCTGGAAGCAAGAAATGAAAAAGGACCTCCAAGCCTGGGGTTACCCATTTAAATGCTACATGAGAACTACTGTTTTCTTTAATATTTTTACTGTGTTTTGCAAAACAAAGCACAGGTCCTTAAGGCATGGTGCACGAAGGCTTGTAAAAAATAATAAACAGTGTTCACATTTCTCCTTGTGCTTGCTGAGAGTCTCCCTCTGATTTGCTTCAGGGAGTCATTTCTCAGATCATTTTTGCTGCTTCAGCAAGAGGGGGAGGTAGGAGGGAAAAACATTTTTTTTAAAAAAAAAAGTCTTCATGGTTCAAAAGTTTTGTACCTGAGGGAGGAATTCAGACCGTTTTGCAGGTTTGACAGTGCTTGCCTTTAAACAAAATTGGGTGTGTGTGCTCTCTGCTCATGTTGTGAGACATTCAAGCACAATTTAGAAGAAGTATAATCAAAAGTGGAAATAAAATGCAATCATTTTCACAGTTATAGCCATATTCTGCTCCATCCTTGCATAGCTAACTCTCTGGCCTCTAAGAATGGAGGGTAGCTCTGGTTTCAGAAGTAGGTGCTTGTGTTCCTCCTCCACCATCTGGGAAGGGGTGAGAGGGGGTGTTGGAGTAGGAGTTCCTCCACCTTATGCCAATTCTGATATATTGCAAAGGGGCACTTTGCCACCACTGCTGTATCAACAGCCTCTACATTCCTTTGAGATCATACCTTTGGCAGGGACAGTCCTGATTCATCCTCTATCATCCCATTTCTTCACAGTTGCTTTTAAAAGGTCCCAGTTTTTCTCTCCCCCCTCCAACTTTGTCCTCAGTGTACTTATCAGTTGCTGCAAACTGACTCCAAAGTGTTCAAAGTGCAAAAGTGGTTTCCACTCAATCAACTCAGCAGGGGAGAGGAGAGGAGGAGGTGTAATCTTGCCCTTTCAAGTAGGCTCAGGCAAAATCAAACTGCTGCAGCCTCTCCTAGTTTGTCTGTTCTTCCTCGTTAATAATATTTGCCATTTTGGCCAGATTCTAATGTTGTTTGGCATGCTGGTTTTCATCTGTGAAATGTTGGAGGATATGTGAATTTCCTGTGTGGCCTCACAGGTATACATGCAACTCCTTGTAAATAAATTGCTTATTTGTATCTGCTCTGCTTGAACAGAACTATTTAATCCATTTCCTTCAGCTCTAATGCGTGCTTCAGATTGGCCAGAGAAAAGAAAGCCATTCTCTGTTGGGAACGACAGAAATAAGGCATGCAAAGCACTGCAGGCTCCTGTCACTCAGGATGATGATCCATGGCTTGTCTGTCTCTTTAATTAATTAAACCAATGTTCAATGTGTCCCATAGTTTCCATTGCCACAACTGAGCTTGGCAACTGCTGTTTTGATGATGCTCTGATCCTTGTCAGAATCCCAGCAAATAATAGATAATCTTTTTGAGGGACTTCAGACATTTTTGTCTTGTAGAAGAAGCAGAAAGTATGAGTGGCATGTGTTCCACTTCTCCATCTTTATTTGAAGTTATGCAGAGTAGGAGCTGAGCATCTCCCCCATGGTGGGATGTGCAAATTGCCTGTGGACCCCAACCATCTTACTGCAGAACAAGGTGCAGGAATTCTAATATAGAGGTAACAAGTACACACAGGGAATCCAAACCTTTCTAATTTTCTGTTGCCCGTACACTTTGTTCAGATGTAAGTAGTTCATGTTTCCCTGCTGTGTGAATAAACTCAGTTTGCCATCCCTCCTCCCCTGTTTAGTATGTCACAGAAGGTGGTAAAACAGAGTTGTTTTCTATATCAAACTGAACAACATTTCTTACAATTCAGGGAACCATGGTTATTGTAGTGGTTTATTTAAACCATGGTTAGTGAGAACAATCCAGGATGATTTCAGAACCTTGCTTGTTCTCAATAGGCTAAACATTTCCCAGCCCTACCACTCAGGTGCCTCAGAAAGCCTGTTGACTTGGGCAAGATAATGTTGTCAAGGTTACTTAGTGAAACTGAATAATATTGAAACCATGAGTGTATGCAGAGCTTCAAAGAATCTTTACCTCCTTGGGTGCAATATGGGGAAAGGATTGAGAAAGGAGGTGCTAGGAAGATGTCAGGGATGTGTGTAGGTTAGCTATGGGAAACCCCATGTTACCTTGTAGAATCAGAACTTATTTGTCCTATAAAGAACCTACCCTGTTTTAATCATCACACCCTTTCCAATTTGATTTTAAACTGTTGGATTAGGTCATGGCCTCTTTTTGGCATTGTTTCATTAAAGGTTATCTGGGTTGGTATTTGTTGTGTATTTTCTTATAGTTACAGTGTTTGTAGCAAAGCAGCACAGAAATAAAAAGATGAGATGAGCAACTGTGTTCCTCTGGCACAACTGAACTGAGCCATCATATTAAGAGGGTTGCAGTGTGGGGGGGGGCAATCTGGTCCCAGTAGTTTTTCTTTTAGCACTTCTCTTTCTTGACTGACAAAATAAATAATCTTTTCAAAGGAAAGAAACTGAGGTGGATTAGCCATGTGGGATGTATGAATTTCTGTTCCAAGGGTCATTCTTCAGTGTGACATTGGTCCTTTCGTCCTCCTTGCAGCTCATACAGACTCTCCTTTCTATGAGGAGTGGTGGTTCCTGCTTGTGATGGCTCTCTGTAGCCTCATTCTCATCTTGCTGGTGGTGTTTGTGCTGATCTTGCATGGCCAGACCAAGAAATACCGGAACTGCAACCCAGGTGAGATGACCTCTCCATCATATACTGTACTATCCCCTTTTGCCTACCTTAAAAAAAAAAACATCAAAAGGAATCAGCTAAGAGAGCCATGTGGTGTAGTTTTGGACCATGATTCAGGAGACCAGGGTTCAAATCCCCACTTGGCCATGGAAACCCAGTGGGTGAACTTGGGCAAGTCACGCTCTCTCAGCCTCAGAAGGAGGCAAAGGCCAACCCCCTCCGAACAAATCTTGCCAAGAAAATCCTGTGACAGGTTCGCCTTAGGGTTGCCTTAAGTCAGGAGCAACTTGAAGACAGATAAGAAGAATCAGCTGTGTCAGCATAATCTTCCTGCTGCATCCACTTTCTTCTTTGGGAAGTCAGCAACAGAATGCCAAAATGGTACATACAACTGTAGAATTCTCCCCTATTCTCACTCAGTCCATAGTCTGCCATGCTAGTTTTCTGTTTGCATGGAGCTTCTAATGGAGGAGAGCCTCCAGAAAAGTTACCACATTATCCCTCTTGAAGACTAAAAGGGTGCCTTCTGTTTTGCCATCTCATTTTCCTGTTTTGTATGCATTTATCATACATGGAAGTTTTCTGATTCCTATATATGGCCATGAAAACTGGACAGTGAAGAAAGATGACAGGGAGACAATCAATTCATTTCAAATGTGGTATTGGGGGAGAAGAGATTTAAAGATTCCACAGACTTCCAAAATGACCAAGAAATGGGTTCTAGAGCAGAACAAGGCTGAACACATCCTAGAAGACAAAATGACTAGACTGAAGTGATCATACTTTGGACATATCATGAAACCACAACTCATTATAGAAAATGGTAATGCTTAATAAAGTGGAATGCAGTAGGAAAAGGGGGAGACCACATTACAAGTAGGTAGCCCCAATCAAGGAAGCCACAGGACCTGAGCAGTGTTGTTAACAACACGGTGTCTGGGAGGTCTTCCATGCATAAGGTTGCCATAAGCCAAAGAGGAGCAGGCCTAAGCTGAGTGCGCTGCAGCGAGAAGCCTCTCAGACTTGTGCTTTAAAAAAAAAAAAAAGAGAGAGAGAGAGAACTGAGGAAGAGCATTGGTGTGACTTTAGCTAAAAGTCTAAACTGAATCTGAATCCTTGAGATGTGCAGAATAAGAGCTATCTCTGTTCCTGCTGAGATACATGTTCATTGTATTAAATACTGCAGTTGGTGTGTCATAAAATGCTTGTGATGGTATTCTCTTAGTGACATTTGAGTAAGTTGTGCTATCAGTATGGCGCAAATTATTCACATAGCGCAACAGACATATTCTGCTGACAGTGGGGGAAGTAGAGTTACACATACAGTAACATTGTGCATTGCAGTTGAGCATTGCACAGTGCTTAATGTAGTTATGCATTTCACAATGGCACTACTGTAGTAGCCATTTCGACTCTAATGTCTATTTGCTGAATGCTGTTACTTACAATCACTATTTGGGGTCAGACTAGATAGCCTACGAGACTCTGGAAGTCTGCAAAGTCTTTTTCCTTTAACTCTCAGGCCTAGTCAATGTTCTTTACTAATCAACCCTATGTTCCATAAACATATGATGTAAACAAATTCTTTCTCTAATAACGGTCGAACTGTACCTAAATGTTCCTAAGCTATCTTGCTTGAACTATCAACAAACTGTCTCAAGGAAAACTCAAGGGAAACTGCTTTCCTGAAATGTAAAGAGTATTGCAAGAAAGGGAAGTGCCAAATATGGACACCAGATGAGTGGAGGGAAGTGCTCCTGTTTGTATTTCATAACATACTGTATTTTTCTATAAAAAGTTGCTTTCAAAGTGGCTCGGGGCGCCTTGGACTTTTGGAAATTATTCCAACCGAGGGCCCGTGCGTAATTGAAAATAAAGCTCACTTTCTCAACTTCTCTGAGGTCCTGAGTCTGGTTCCTGCAACACTACCTCATTGACATGTGTTGCACAGGATTACTGTTCTGCCTGGGGTTTGCGTAGCACTGGCATAGCATACTTCTACAGGTGGATATTTATGCTATGCCTGGATTGCAGCCTGCAGCTGTTTACATCACCATCAGCCTGCTCCACATAACAGTATTGTCATAAAGGTTACCAGGCAAAATCTTCAGCCATGAAAAAAAATGGCTCATTTTAAGTGTTCAAGTTACCCTGGTGGTGAGAGTACCTCTTGCACGCTTGCATAACTGATTATAATTTTTGTTCTCCATTGTAAATTCTTAGCCCTTGGACTTCTATGGCGCCCTGCAGAATGCCTGCAAAAGTCACTTTCTTGGACACCACCTCACAGTCTGTTACAGGGGGTGTTTAAATATTCATTGCTGAGACCCTGAACTCTGCTTCAAGAGCTTTTCTGAAACAATTTTTGCCCTTTCCTCCTGAGACGCAGAGTCCTTTCACGCGTTGCCATTGTGCCTGCTGCTTCGATAACCTGCATGTCTCTATGACAGATGCATTAACTCTTTTATGCTGAGAGCCTGGGATTGCCTAAAAAGTATAGTGAGCATGTGCAGAAGGTGAGGAGAGGGGCAATTCTCTAGAGCTTGGGAAAGTTCCCCCTTGGGCTACAACTCCCAGTCTCCCCAGCCTGGCTAGGGGCTCTGGGAGTTGTTGTCCAAAAAAGAGCTCTCCTAAGTTCTGGTCCTCTCAGCCTCTGTGATGGTACAATAAATATGACAAGAGTGCTCACAGTGTATGGGGGAGGGGAGGGGATTGGGACCCACTCACCCCTTGGGAAAACTGCCTTTTTACTATTTTAAAAGAAGACTCAGCAATTCTGGACTGAAAGACAGAATTTATACCCCTCCTCTCTGCCACCCCATTCCATTATAAATTCACTTCTAACAAGTGTTAGTAAATCAGGTTTTATTTCCATGGGATTCAAAATGTATGAATGCCATGGCATTTTATCAAGCTAATGCTATTACAGATTTCTATGTACCATGCATAGGCAAAGCTCTCTCCTCCCTCTTCACACTCTCCATCTGGAGGGAAGACATGAAAAGGCACATCTGACCTGTACTTTCTGCAAAGCCTTAATGCGGCATTGCAATTGAAGCTGGAGATAAACTACCTGCCCGAAGCAGAGGAGATTTCTGGCAGGCTAAGAGGGAGGGGATGCTCATTAAAAGACTTAGAGCTAAGGCACCCTAGTCCTTTGGTGTTATGCTGGAGAGACATCAAGCAAAAGCCCCAGGCAAGTCTTGGCGATGCTTTGCACCCACACAGGCCATTTAGATTAATGCCATGTTGTCATTAGCATGTCAGATTAGGTCTAAGGAGATGCAAGTTCTCACTCAGAGTCACCCACATAAGTCAACATCTCTTAGCCTAACCTGCTTCACACAAATGATTGTGAAGATAAGATGGTGTGCCTTTGAGCTCCTTGGAAAAAAGATGGGCTATGCATGTAATCATACATATTCAGTAGAATTCCCTGCCCAGCCAGGGTGCCCTTAAGCAGACCAGTGCAAAACAGAGTCCACTGGGTCAAAGGCAGCCCAGCAGCCTTATACAGTGGTCAAGCAGGGGGCAAATCAATCTTCTTTTATTGCCACCCTGGACTGCAAAAATAGTCAAGTGGGTGGTTTGCTGAATCCCTGGCAGGGTATAATTCATGGCTCATAGGCTAATTTATCTTGATGGGTTGCCCTACACAGGCTTGGCCTGTATCAGTACTCTGGATTCCTAACCTTACAGATATTGACCCTTGCAAACAACCAAGTATGGATTGTCTGATTAATAGCCTGAGCAAATTGCACATTAGATACATGCGCCTGATGGATCATTTTCCTATCTTTCTACTTTGGTGGTTGACAAGATGCTGCATGCTTAAAGACAGTCAGTGACTCATTTTGCTGGTCAGCTTGCCACACTATATTTCCTACTTTTTCCTTGTGCTTCTTGTCTAGATTCTGTTGTCCTTCTTTAAGAGCTGCATTTTCCAAATGTGCAGTCTAAAAGTTATAAAAACCTGGCCACTGGAATTCTCTTTTCTGTGTGACTATCAGGCAGTCTGTGTGACTATCAGGAAGAAATGGAGGAAGAAATGCATCAAGCTCGCCAATTGCAACAATATTCCTTTGTACTCACATGCACAATTATTTACCCAGCTGTAAAACTCACTGGATTCAAGGGAGCCTTACTATTGTGCATAGGCCAGAGTCCTTACTAGGGAGGGAGTCTAGGTTGATACAGAACAAGATGGTACTATCCTGAGATAGTTGACCAGACCACTTCAGGCTAGTGGGGGGGGGTGGCCTTTTTGTTAGCACACCCCAATTTTTAAAATAAATTTTGGAAACAAATTATTGGTTTTCTTAAGTAGCACATGTTGACTTACGAGTATGTTTCATACCCTCCACTGTTCCAGTTTGGCAGGGACGGTCCTGATTAATTCTTTCTTTCCCACTTTTTCAGTTGGGGTTAAAATGTCCCAGTTTCTCTCTCCGCCTCTCACTTTCTCACTTTGCTCTCAACTTACTTCCATTGCTGCAAACTGAATTCAAAGTGCAAAGGTAGTTTGCACTCAGTTTACTTATGGGGAGTGAGAGCAGGGAGGTGCAGAGTCTTGCCCTTCCCACTCGGCTCAGGCAAAAGCAAAATACTGCAGCCTCTCTTCACTTGTGTTATCTTCTTTACTAAAACCATTTTTCTGTCTTGACCACACTCTGATGTTGCTTTGCCCCACTTGTCCTGTTTTCAATCTGTGAAATGTTGGAGGTTATGCAAACCCCAAGATTAAAAATAAACCTCCTTGCAAGTGATTGTTGTTTTTCTTAAGTAGCACATGTTGACTAATAACTAGTATGTCTGCCTGTAAGTAAAATAAGCACATGAGAGAGAAATGTTCTATCCTGGTCTACTCTCTGCTCTACTTATTTTCTTAGTTACACAGAGTTTTTATGCAAAACAACATTCAAAAATATAATACTGCACTTCCCATCCAAATTGGTACGATCTGTTTTCCTCAAGATGCCTTTAAGTCTTTCCCATTCCCAGATGCATGTAGGTCAGATCTCACTCCCTCTGTATTCAGTGGAAGTTATTTCTCAGTAAACACAAGACAGGATCAGGCTGCAAAGCTGTAATCCTAAACATATATACTTGGGAATAAATGCCATTGAAATCAATGGAGCTTTACTTTCAAGATAGCCTGAATAAGATTGGGGCTATAGGATTTGAAAACATACTTTTTGTGTTCTCAGGGCACACAGGTGAGATGTGCTGCTAAGCTGGGAAACATCAGAGCACTTAATCCTGTTTATTTTAAATTCTGCTCCACATACCTAGGCTTAATGAAGAAACCTATACATTATTGGAAAGCTGAACCTTAGCGCCCCCTCCCCTGCACCCCACAAAAGCTCTGAAAGAAGAAAATGTAAGCTACTGAAGTTCCCCTAGTAAAAGATTCTCTCTGTAAAAATGTGGATCAAAAATGGTTTCTTTGGCAGAACTACAATAACAAGGGGAAGAGTACTGAATCCCCATGACAAATGACCTTATCCTCTAATAAATACCTTCTTAAAAGGAAAGACGATTATCTGAAAATGGTGATTCTCTCTCTGTCTTCATGCAGAGCCAAGGCAGGGCTTTTGCCTGCGCTCATTCTGTCGCCGTTTGTCCCCAGGAAAAAGCATCACCAACGTGGAGGAATCTGTCACTCTGGATAATGGGGGGTTTACAGCCCTGGAGCTCAACAGCCGACACCTCAATGTCAAAAACACTTTCTCCAAGAAGAATGGGACGAGGTAAGGCAGTGCTGACTGGGGAAGCACCCTACAGCAGATGGTACCCAGCCAAATGCAGAGCAATTGCAGAATGACTATGGGAAGGTACCCTTGGCAACAAGCAATAGCTTTGATATGCTTATTTATTCCAATTTCAAACTCATCCCAGGCTGGGCACTAGGAGCATGTCACAATGCATTTAATAATTTCGATGTTCAAACAAAGCAATAAAAGATGAGAACTAATACCCACTAAATCAGGGGTGGGCAAAGTGTGGACTGCAGGCTGCATGCAGCCCACCAGATCCAAAATATGCCTATCCCCTCTGCACTGTTACACACTTCCCTTTTTTCTGAATAATTAGAAGTTCATCTGCATATTCATAGCAAGTTTTTCTTTGGAAAAAATAGCATTACAGAGATTAATGATGTCTTTGTAGTAATCTGTTACTTATAAATGTTTTATAACGATGGAGCAAGTATTGGAGTGGTATGAAAGGAAGCTAGATATAGGCAAGAACTGGGATGCCCCTGATTCAGTATCTGTCCAGCTTTCTGAAATCCTAAAGAAACCCTTTAGCCACATCCATTTCCTCACAGATACACATTCCTCATTGTTCAGGCCAGCTTCTATAACTCTTATTCTGTCAATATTCTAAATGACCAATAATGTGTGGCTATCCCTTACTGGCAATCAGGACACACCAAGACTAACGGGAGAGGAGTTTGTTTAGCACACACAACATGATTCATAACAGTGTGTTGAGCTGAAGCTTTTCTGTGATTGGATTTTTTGCAAGGCAATTCAGAGCATAGTCAGATCTATGGGTCTCTCGATGAATCAGCTGAATCCCTCTGCCCCTTGAATAGGAGGACCTCTGGATCTCTCTTGTTACAAGGATGTAGTATGGTCACACAGCAGTCCTTGGAAAAATTGGCTATGTGACAAAAGGATTTTTTTAAAAAAAAAACAGTGCATTTTTGCTTCTTTCTGCCTTTCACTTTAGATTTGCTCCTTTTATAATTTTTCATTACATGTAACAATTTATCTCTCTATGTAACTATTTTTGAAGCTTGCAGGTATGTAGATTAAGATTCAAAAGCAGAACAAACCATATGTACAAAACAATCCATAAGCACACAAAATGCCACACAGGTTTTTACTAGACACAGAGAGAAAGATGTCTGTGTTCCCTCTGATACATGGGGAAAAATGAATACACTTAACTTTATTTCCTTTGATGTATCTAGATCTCCTCCTCGCCCAAGCCCCGGAGGCTTGAACTATTCAGATGAGGACATCTGTAACAAGTACAATGGAGCAGTGCTGACAGAAAGTGTCGCCCTCAATGAGAAACCTTTGGATGCTTCAGAATCAGAAGTGAGTTTATAACCCTCTGGTTATGAGAACCATATTAGAAAGGAACAGCAGATGGTTGGCTGTGGTTGCTAATCTATATGCAAGTTGCATTAGTTAGTAGAGGAGAAGGGTTCTGACTGGTGAGTATGGTGTGAAGCCAGTGTGATGTGTGTACTGGGGATAAGTAAGAGAAGAAGAGGTGGATAGCAAGATGGAGACCCTAGCTGCAGTTTGGTGGAACGTTCAGTCACAGTGAGTCACCAACAGTTCAAGTCTCTCAAGAAAGGCCATCAATAATTGTGCAACTGGCACCTGTAATAAGAAATCAAACAATCCACTGGGTATTGTTACCAGGAATTACCAGGAATGATATCTTGAGGAGTTGCCAGAAAGATTCTGTTGTTGCAGTTGGACAGATTTATGTCTAAAAACCCACCATATTGGGGGAATATGTGGACTCTCAAGGTATGTTTCACACTGTCTTCTTTAGCATGTAGCATGGCCCTTTAGCTTATATCAAGCTACCTGGAGGAAACTTACTAAATAAATCCCACTGATTACTCACAACGAAAGTTGCACAGGATTGCCCTCCAACCACCCCACTGCCATATTTCTTTTTCTATGGGCCATCTCTTGACATGGTGCAGTTGGATCCCAGTCTCATCTTTGGGATTTGTCTACTTCCCTGGTATTTATCTCTCTGTTTAGGGAATCTATACACTAGCTTTCCTCAGAAAAGATAACATGGTACATTACATGAAAATTTGAATGAAATAATAAAATACAGTCAACATAAAAAGTCAAACAGAACAAAACATTAAATATCACAGTGACATTTACAATCCCTGGGAGAGAAAGAACACTTTTGCTGACAGTTAATGGGTAACAAACTAGGTTCAACACAATCCTCTGGGGTGCGTGTGTCTACAGGTTCACATGGAGATAAAGGCTCTACTAGGTACCTGGAAAGGGCCTAAATACCCTAATGGCATAAGATCCTGTCTGGAAGCTAAGCAGGGGCAGGCCTGGTTAATGGGAGACCACCAATGAATACCAGGTGCTATAGGCCACCTGTCTTCAAATTACTGGGTCATTTCCACAAAATGTTCAAATCCCTGTTTCTTCCCAACTTTTAACTCCAGCTTTACTTTCATTCCACACAGAACAGGGAAAACTTTGCTGTTAACCATCCTAAAGTCAACTTATGGTGATCCTATGAATGAGAGACCTCCAAATCACCCTATCATAAACAGCACCGCTCAGGTTTTGCAAACTCGGGCTGTGGCTTCCTTAATTGGGTCTACCCATCTGGAGTTTAGTCTTCCTCTCCTCCTACTTCCCTCCACCTTCCAAGTATTATCATCTTTTCTAGCAAGCCATGTCTTCTCATGATATGGCCAAAATACGATAGCCTCAGTTTAATCATCTTGGCTTCTAGAGAGAGTTCAAGCTTGATTTGTTCTAGGACCCATTTATTGTCTCTTGCAATCCATGGTATCCACAGAACTCTTCTCCAGCACATCTCAAATGAGTTGATTTTCTTCCCATCAGCTTTCTTCACTGTCCAGTTTTCACAACCATAAATAATAATGGGAAATATGATTGTATGGGTTATCCTAACTGGTATTTAGTGGTATATCTTGACACTTCAGGATCTTGTCTAGTTCTTTCATAGCTGCCTTCCAAGTCCTAGTCTTCTTCTGATTTCTTGACTGCAGTCTGCACTCTGATTAAAGATTGAGCCAAGGTATGTAATATCTTGAACTATTTCAATATCTTCATCATCTACTTTAAAGTTATGTAAATAATCTGTAGACAATATTTTGGTTTTCTTAATGTTCGTCTGTAAACCTGCCTTTGCACTTTCTTCCTTGACTTTCTTTAGTAATTGTTCCAAGTCTTTGTTCTAGTAGTATGGTGTCATCTGCATATTTTATGATGTTCCTTCCTCCAGTCTTCATGCTTCCTTCCTCCAGATCTAATCCTGCTTTGCAAATGATATCCTCAGCATACAAGTTAAACAGCTAGGGTGATAAAGTGCAGCCTTGCCTGACCCCCTTGCCTATTCGAAACCGTTCTATTTCTCCATATTCTGTCCTAATAGTAGCCTCTTGACCTGAGTGCAAGTCAAACAGTTCAATCAAATGTTGTGGCACACCCATTTCTGATCTATGCAAAGGGAAACTACTTTCTAATTATATAGCCAGTCAACAGATTGCATAGAAACTGGGGATCATAAAAACATAGTTCACCATCTATTTCAGTTTTTAAAATTCATTATCTCTGGAGCCTTTCAAAGCCATGGGTCTTGTGCAGCCATGTAAATGGTCTGTTCCTGGGAGCCATCTCTCTGTTGGTTTCTGCCATCTCCCTACCCTTTCTATCCCATTAGAGCATTGCATTAATAGAGCAAATTACCCAAAGTTTTTCTTATCACTGAGTGTGGCAGCTTCACTGCAGTCTCCTTCTCATACTTGACTTCAATCCATTTTCCTGTGCAACACAGTATTATCTTGAAAGCCTCAGGTTGTCAAGTCTCGGTGACCCCCCTCCCCTCCAGATACAATGCATGTGTTTATCTCTGAATCTGAAATGCCATGATGTGAAAAGCAAATACAATCAATCAAAGTGAATGCCAGAGACATGTTGATTAGGTACCTCCTGCTTTGATCTCCACCGTTATAACATTTTTGGCCTGTATCTCTTGGAAAGAACGCTTTGACAGATCAGGACATCACCCAGTCCCTGTGACCCTGTCTCAGTGGAGATTTCATCTGAAAGGAACTGCATGCCACAGGATGGCTCAGATTTAACACAGGGACCATGGTTTCCCTGATTATTCTCTTGATCCGTACAATAGCCAGTAGCGCTACTCTTGTTTATTAACTGTTATCCTTGGCTCTTGGGTCTAGGAATGTCACAGGGTTTATTTTAAGCACAACCTCAGCCCCAATTTAGATATATCTCCTCAAGTATTACACAGAAATCGGGAGTATATTACATACACTCCAACTGTCCCAAGTTGGCATGGACAGTCCTGAATAATCTTCTGTCATCCCACTTTTTCCAGCTGCTTTTAAAGTATTCCAGTTTCTCTCACCTCCTCCCACTTTGCCTTTAGCTTACTTCAGTTGCTGCAAACTGAGTTCAGGGCCGGTTTAAGGAATTTTGGGGCCCCCATATGTTTACCTCAGATCAATGTAACCTAACCTATTCACCATACAGGATGTTCAGATTACAGTAGGACCCCCGTATCCATGGATTCATTATCCATGGGACACAAAACAGCACACCTCCCATAGAGTCTTCCAAGAAAATGTGTCTTCCCTAGCCCTTTTCTAGGCCCTCCAAGGCAACTCTATGGTATTTTAAACCAGAAGTCCCATTATTTTCAATGGCGTTCACTATTATTCATGGTTTTCAGAATCCATGCCCCCCCCGAACCAATCCCCAGTGGATAAGAGGGGCCTACTGTATTACATAATTTGCCATCAATAATTTAGTTTAAAAACTATATTGTAGGCAGTAACATAATATTTTTTGTTTATTAGCAATTAACGTAATGGTGTAGATTTCCTCAAAGAAAAGGAAGCTGAACATGAGCTAGCAGTGTGATGCAGCAGCAAAAAAAATGCCAATGCAATTCTAGGCTGCATTGATAGGAGTAGTGTCTAGATCAAGAGAAGTAATAGTATCACTCCTTTCTGCTTTGGTCAGTCCTCACTTGGAATACTGTTTCCAGTTCTGAGTACAACAATTCAAGAAAGATACTGAGAAGGATGGTGGGAGGTCTGGAAGCCATTATGCCCTATGAGGAATGGCTTAGGAAGCTGGGTATGCTTAGCCTGGTAAAGAGAAAGTTGAGAGGTGACATGATAGCCATGTTTAAATATTTGAAGGGATGTCATACTGAGGAAGGAGCAAGCTTGGTTTCTGCTGCTCCAGAGACTAGGACATGGAGACATGGGTTCAAACTACAGGAAAAGAGATTCTATCTGAATATTAGGAAGAACCTCCTGACAGTAAGAGCTGTTCGGAAGTGGAATACACTGCCTTGGAGTGTGGTGGGGTCTCCTTCTTTGGGTTTTTTAAAACATAGGTTGGATGGCCATCTGTCAGGAATGCTTGGATTGTGTGTTCCTGCAGCAGAAGCCGATCGGATGGGATGGCTTTTGGGATCCCTTCCAGCCCTATGATTTTAGGCTGTATTCAGAGCCTGAAAAAGTTACTCTTGGATTACACCTCCCAGAATCCCCCTGCCAGCACCCTTCTCAAGGTCTGGTTGCATTGTTCCTTTTCCAGCATTCTTTAGCCCAGTGGTTCTTAACTTGGGGTCCGCAATGTCCTCACAGGGGGTCCACAAAGGTTTGAAGGCTGCTTTGCCCACCTCTTCTCTGTAGTGGAGTAGCCACATGACAGAAACCAAGGCAAAAGCTGGCTGGCTTGGCCTGCACATTGCCATTCAATCCATTCCAGCCACAAACTTGCAGGAAGATGCAAGAGTGCCTCTGAGGGAAAGTTTAATGTATAATGTCATTGTATTGTTGTTGCTGTTCGCTATTATTATTAACTATTATTATTAGGGTTTTAAATCTTGAGTTAAGTCTTGGGGCAACAAAAGATATTTAAAGGGGGTCCCTGGTAAAGAAAAGGTTAAGAACCACTTCTCTAGGCCAATGCCTCTCACATAACACTAATGGGATACTGGTGTTTTAGGGACAACAATAAAACCATTGTTCCCAGTAATATTACTCCAAATTTTAATTTATATTCTTTATATTCTTCTGTTAAAAGAGCTAGAGTGTTGTAGAAGTTTCAGCATTGCACTATGACTATGGAGACCAGGGTTTGAATCCTTACTCAGCCATGAATACCCACTGGGTGACCTTGGGCAAGTCACACTCTCTCAGCCTCAAAGGAAGGCAAAGGCACACCCCCTTTGAACAAACTTTGCCTAGAAATCCCCATGGTAAGTTCGTCTTAGTCAGAAATGACTTGAAGGTACATAGGCAAACACACACAAATTCCTTTTGCAGGTTGAACTCAGTTGGCAGCAAGGGGAGGAAGCTGAAGACCAAGGGATGAAGGGAGGGAGGGCAGAGACCCCAAGAAACCATGTTAAGAGCAGCTGGAAAGATGGGCTGGAGGGGATCTATGTGGAAGGAAGGAAAGGGAAAGAAGGAAGAAAGAAGCCCTTTCTGAGGGAAAGAGATAACCCTCAAACTCCCCCCCTCTCTCACACACACACTCACCCCTCTCCAACATGCCTGACTGGCTTGCATTTTGCAGCAGCAAACCCCCTCAAGCTTCTGCCACGGAGGGCTGCTTCTTCTTTCTCTTTCTCTTTCTAGTTTGGAAGACTCTGGGGTTTTTTTTTGTTTGTTTGTTTTTTTAAAAAAAAGCCAGCAGGAGGTTTTTGGAGGAGGAGTTTAGGAGGGGGCTACACAGCAGCGGCTCCCCCCAGCTGTTTCTTGGCTGTCTCCTTTGTCAGATAAGGAGGTCAGCAGGCGGGGCCCCTTGACCTTGGGGCCCCCTGCCAATGCTGATTTGGCAGACTGGTTAAACCGGCCCTGACTGAATTCAAATGCAAAAATAGTTTACACTCAGTTAACTCAGCAGGGGGGAGAGGAGAGCAGAGGGTGGAATCATGCCCTTCCCAGTAGGGTTAGGCAAGAGCAAACTGTTGCTGCCTCTCCTAGCTTATGTGTTCTTCCTTGATAACTTCTGCTATCTTGACCCCACTCTGATGTTGTTTGGTCACATATGTCCTGATTTTCATCCATGAAGTGTTGGAGGGTATAATATTATATTTAACACATATGGAGCCCTCTCCCATAGTCAAAGGTGATCAGAGGGCTTGAGAGCCCCAACTATGTCATGCTGAGCTTTCCCTTGCTATCTCTCACTCAGAGAATCTTCCCTAGCAGTTAGAAAGGGGAGGAACAGGGTTAATCAGCCACTGCAAGCAAGCAGTTCAGCTCTTTCCAGCATCCTTTGCTTTTAGAGAACATCTAGCATTGTGAACAGATTAAGCCAAGTGGCTTTGTGCATGACAGATGTATCAGGTAGTTAGCTAGGCTCTGTGGTTCAGGGAAATGTACCTTTTCTCAAGATGACAAGGCTCATATATTAAGGACAGCTTTCACTGCTAGACAACAACAGAAAAATGACTTACTGCATCACAAGGATGGCATACTTTGAGATCTAAGATGGGTAGTGTCTGAGTATACTATTATGAAAAGGCATATAAGTTAACCTAGAAAGCTGAGGATAGAGGATCCGTAGAGGTTCAGAAGATAGGTTCCCCTGAGAAGTCCATCTAAGCGCAGGTCTCAAAGTAAAAGTCCTCAAGGAGGTGTCCGAGGTTATGCAGCCTAAGCCTAGGTATCCCTGAAGTAAGTGATGTGGACAGTGACAAAGCACAGCACATCAAGACTTAGCAAGGCAAGTACTGTGATGTATACTGAGAGAGACTAGCATCCTGTTCAGTAATTACAATGTTGTAAGCCTGATTTGCAAAATTGTAATTATTCCAATTAATGACTGTGGTCATTGCACAGTAACAACAACAAAAAGTCTCCCCCCCCCCAAAAAAAATATTTCTACCTTTGAAGTCTTGCAGCCCTCTCACCATAGCCATTTCTGAGGCACTGGAGAGCGGAGAGTAATGACGTGTCTAGTCCTCTCTTGGTTGTGGGGTGTTCTAAGACATGCAGTTGCAACAGGATTCTGACAACACCCCCTGCACCTGCCTGTCTCATCATGCACTGAGATAGGGCTGGACACATCATTACCCACTGCCGCACTCTCCGGTGCCTCAGAAATGTCTGGGTTGCAGGGAGGCTTCAAGGGTAGGCTTTTGGATGGGACCACACTGTACAGCTTTGCAGGCTGTCTTCCAATGTAGAATCTCAACTATAATTTGTAAGATAAAAAATGACCCCAAAAAGTCCTTTTGTGTACAAGGAAATGTCGGACATATAGGGAGAAAACCTTTGAGAGGAGTGTGACCCTTCATTACTCTTCAATGTTTGTCTTAAGGATCACTCCTAGCTTTCTCTCCAGTTTCCTAGAGGTTTTACAACATCTGTCCCAGGATAATCCATTAGAGGATTAAAAAATGAAGAAATGAGAATGAAAAGGTTTCAGAAATATAACTGAAAGGGTAAAAACTTAGCATCATACCAGGAGTTTCCCCCTTTCTGCATCTTTTAATGAAAAGCTATAAGCATGAGATATGCTGCTGTATTTGTCCATCTTTTATTTTATTTTCACATACTTGCCCTGCTGAGATTTGTAATAGGTGGCCTTTAGAGAGGGCATTTGGGAGGGTAGACAGAAAGGGAACTAACTGTCTTGTGAATTATGCCACCTCTACTGAAATTCTGACAGACACTACCTCTGACTAACAGGGAAGAAAAAGCAGCAGACCACAAGGTATTTATAAGCTTGACTCTTTAGCACAAAGAATCCAGGAAGAGTCAGGATCTCGGGCAGGGAGGAAGATAACAGTTTCTGTTACTTTTCAGCAGAGGCTCGCTCTTTCTCTCTGTTACCATCCTTTCGCCTCTTGTTAATTACCTCGGGCAGCTTGCTGCTGTCTGTTGGCCTCTGACCAACCTGCAGGGGAGGCAGCATTCCTTGTTGTACCATCTCCAGCCATTCCTTGTGATGTACACATTATCTTGAGATTACACTGCTGTGGCTCTGCTCTTCTCTCTGTGACAACCTGGAATTAAACCTGCCATTAGCAGAGCGTGCTGGGCATAAATATGAATTTAGCCATACCGCTTTTTGTTATTCATGTCAGGAGTTCCACATGCGGGTTCCTGATAGCGCATAATGACCATCTCCTGCCTGCAGCGACAGAGGCATGCCGACACAGTGTAGACAGAGGTCACTGGAGTCTATCTGTTCTCTTGTTACACTCTTTCTTTGCCCTTCATATCAAGGTCTACAGAACCCCAAGGTCCCCCTGCAAGGAATGGAGCCTTTCTGTATAAATGAAGCCCTGTTTTTGTGACAAAATGGAGCAGGGCCCTTATTTTCCTTCAGAGCTTTGATATTTCCTCAGTCCCCCATTGGTCCTTTGATACTTGCTTGCTTCTGGTGCTTGGCTCAGACTTGGAGGAAATAGTAACGGACAGTCACACAGCAGAGGCAGCAGTAAAAGCTTCCGTCTCTTTTGATAATTCTGAAAAAGAAGTTTTAGCATGCCAGTATAGTCTTTTTAAAAAATATATTGGGTATATCTGTTTTGTCTTGTCGAGCTCTGTTGTTTTGTGCTGTTTTGCAGGGAGAGGGGGTATTTTTTCCATCTCAGTTTCTATTATCATAAGGCATCAGGGGAGATGAGCTTTTGTTTAAGCAAGGATTTCAGCCACTTCATCTTCACAGGATAAAGATGTTGTTCTGGGATGCAGACAACTAACCATCTCATTTCCAGGAGGGCTTAGCGAGATGCCTCTCCCTGTGCAGTTGCATCTGAGCTTGTCAGAGGCTATTTTTTCTTTGATAGAACTTCCTGCGTACTGCATGCCATCAAGTGCCAGAACAGCCAAAGCCAAAATCATTTTGATACATTTTTTCCCCTTTAAATTCTTAACCTCATGCTTTAAGATGTTGTAGCTGCACTGAGGATTGAAAGGTGATCTGCTTTCACACAACCCATTCCCTTATTCTGTGGCTGGAACAGCCTGGCTTCATAGAATGAGGGCAAGCTCTTCACATACTATAGATTTTCCTTGGGTTTTCTTCTCCCAGCCGTGAAAGCCTTCGACTTTACATCTTCACATACTGTTTGTGTGAATGTACCTCCTTCTGGGTTCTGTGGGGCCTACAGCAAGTAATTGATTTGTAAGGGTATTTACTGAAATTAGAGTGAGGTGTACAGGGCTCAAATATAGCCAGGATTGAAGCATACAGAAAAATGGACACTTTAAAGACAAACCTCTAGTAGCCCCCCTTCCCCTACATCCCCCTCAAGTCCACTCCCTTTTCCTTCCTCACAGCAGATGTGCCTCCGACCTTGAGCACTAGGCACTGTAATCAGGAGGCTCCAGTGAAGCCTGCTAAGTAGAGGCCTGCCTTTGATGACTGGCTATAGGCAGGTCCTGACATGAATATTACAAACACAATCACAATTTAAGTGTGCACGTGCACACACACACACACAACACAATACAACAAATTGTATATTAAAATTTGACACATATGCACTGTCCTCTAAGTTCCATACATCCAAGCAGATGGCAGTGCAGGAAGCAGGACTCAGTGGTATTGCAACATTTATATACAGTACAATCTTAAAGCCCTAAATAAAACAAAAACAAAACGGATGCAAATGCAATATGTAAGTCCCATAACAAAAAAAAAAAAAAATACCCTTTTCTCCCCTCCTAAATACATAACTGAAAATCCCACTTATTCAAGGTGAAAAAAGTCTACTCCTTAGCCCTGACTGCTGCAACTCCTCTCCAGCTCCAACTCTCTTTCTCTTTCTGAACTCAGTTAGTAAGTACAGCCTTTCCTTAGGGTCTTCCCACCCACTGGGCCAAACCAAGAATTCACAGGGGTTACATGAACACTGCAATGGTTCAATTGGCTTGCCAGTGTGAGCATGACAGAGACTAAGTGAGGGGTGGGAAAATACATCTTTCTAGTTCCTGTATGTTCTGCATTTTTCAAGTTCCAGCTATTAAAATTAAAGCAGTGAAGTTCAGGGGATGGAGGTGGGAATGTTTATAGGATAGCCCTGGTTTTAAAAAAAATATTTTTTATTAAAATTCCACACATATTGATACATTTATACAAACCTGACCAAAAAAATTAATACTAACACACTGACATTACATACAGTACAAATACAACATCTGATTCTAATCCTTGTCCTTTCCCTTAACATATAAACATATAACACTCATTTAAAACTGAACAAAACAAGCCAGTCCATCATTATTCACTAAATCTAATAGTTCACTTCCCATATGTCAAAATAACAGCTGCTAATAGTTTATGAATTAACTTCCTTTCCCAACCTTAGAGAACAGAGGGAGAGGGATATACATACATACATACGTACGTACGTACAGGTTTCTTCTTCTCCCTCTTCCTCCAATTAATTTTTTGCCACCATATGTTTGTTATCCTGTAAGTGAGTAGACATGGATTTTAATAAATATCAAATATAGTGAGCCATGACCCTGGTCCTTTAGTGGCAGATTCTTCATAGAAGCAGTTTGCATTCAGGTACAGTTACCCACCACCCCAAAAAGCATCATCAGTGTATTTTCATGTGGGGTTGTTAGTGTTTTAAACCATGCTCCACTTTAATAAATATGCATGATGGACTGATCCTGAATCAGGACCACTTTATATAGTTTTCAGCAGCACAATGCACCATCATTACATAAGCCCCTCATCCTACCCAATGCTTTAAAATTCCCTAAGCATTGATCTTAAAAAAATAATTCCATTGCAGCTTCTTTTTAAGGGGCTTTTTAAGATAACCTGATAATGACACATTGCTATTTGGTTAGCTTTTCTGCTGTGCTTTCTGCAACCAGAATTGTTTATCTTGGATTGGCCTTTTTAGTCATCAGTGCGCTTGCAGAAAGCACGGGATGAGTCCTTCCTGAATCTTCGTTTGCGAAGAAAAACCAGAGAGAGAGAGAGAGTTTAAAACAAAGTCATTCCATTTACATTCCAAATGTAAAAATGGCTCCTCCCTGCAATATTGTGGGAGTAAACATTACCCATTATACTTTTTAAAAATATCATTATCATTCATTATGCTTTTAAAAGTACCAATTAACATTACATCTTTAAAAGTACAGTTTCAAATTGACCTCATGCCACTGTTTCCCCGCCCCACAAAGTAATTATTTGTTATAATTTGTATTGATGTATATACTATGTTCCTCCCAATATGGGACCCAGGGCAATTCACAATTTAAGTAATATATAACATACCACAAGTAACCATGTTACCTGTTAGCTCCAAGTTCTAAAATCTCTTCGGAAACTGTCATGAGCAGGTAGGTATGTCAAAACTATTTTAGTGAAACTTCCGTTTTCTTGAGCCATCACATTTCAGGGTACAATAAAGCCATGGAAAGGGGAGCAGACAAGGCCTGTACCCTCCATTACTGTTTCTGTTACCCTGTGTTGGTGAAGGGTTGTTTTCTTGAAAGCCTCCCTTACTGGTGGAGGCTCTCCAACAATAGAGGCAGCATTCCCTTTCAGAAAATCACCTCTGCCTCAAGACAGCAGAGCTCACACACACTCCATCCTTGTGTGTTTACTATACTATACCCGAAGGGGGATTTTTATTAGTTTCATTCTCCCTTATTGAAACTTGTGCTTATCTGAAGACAGACAGGCAGGCTCTGTGTCAGACATAGCAGCTGGCATCCTGTTAGGTATTTACATCATATCATAGAAAGAGAGAATCAGAGAATCTTAGACCTAGAAGGGACCACAAGGGTCATCTTGTCCACCCCCTGCCATGCAGGAATACACAACTAAAGCTCTTCTGAAAGATGCCCATCCAACCTCTCTTTAAAGACTTCCAAAGATGGAGAGTCCACCACCTGGTGAGGCAATCTATTCCACTGTCGAACAGCTCTTACAATCAAGAAGTTCTTTCTAATGTTTAGGTAGAAATCTCTTTTCTTGTAATTTGAACCCATTGGTTTGTGTTCTAGTGTCTGGAGCAGCAGAAAACAAGCTGGCTCCATCTATTTCACACAAAAATCTGCAGACGTAGTAAGCATTAAGCATTCCACTCCTGACATCCATCTGCCTGCTTTTCCCTCCAAATCCCTCCCTTCATGTATTTAAATATTACTGGTGCAAACTTGGGGTTGGGAACACGTATTTGCTGAAGTAAACATATGTAAGTTTGCCCTGAACCCACTGTTGACCTTCTGTGGCCCTATCAAAGAAGTTGCACTGCTGTTAAGCCACATACTTCATAGTCTGGAAAATTTGGATGCCCTCCAATATAAATAAGGCATTTTAATGAGGTTTAGTCACTCATACAAATAATGTTTATTTCTGTCAGCTAGAAAAGCAAAAGCTGGGCAAGAGAGAGGTTGAAAAAGATCTGCTTAATATGATTACCAAAAGCTGTCTGCTATTGCACTGCCATGTGTTTGCCCTGTTGTAAATACACAGCACGACAACACTGATGCCAACACAGCACATGCTGAGCTGATTGGGAGCCAGTTTCAGCCAAGCAGAAACAGTTGTCCCTCCTTGGATGTTGTAATGGAAGAACCACCAAGGGTCTCATGGTACTTTCAGACAAAAACGGTTTTCTAGATGCCACGAAACTCCTGTTCTTGTGTCAAAAGGCATGCACGCCATTTGATGCTTCTGGATCAGATCCAGAGAGATGAGGCCAGAATGGAAAAAAGAACGGGAGTGAGAGATATTGGGAAAATGGTAGCACAGAATGGTTGGGAAACACAAAGAGGCTGGACATTATTTCTACTGCAGTCTTTTGAAAGAACTTGAATATACATGACTGTTCCCTCTGCCATTAGTTATAAGTAAATGTACACAATTCCCTGTCTCCAACCATTTAAAAAAGAAGAAATTTGACAGCCACAACAATTTCTTTTTTTTTTAAGTTCCCAGTAATGCTGGCCTTAAACTAAACTAGCCCACTAGTCCCTAATTTGTCCCCTAATAGCATTTTGTTTCTTTCATCGTACCAATAAAAATAGTTTTAAATTGTCAGGCATTTTTTCTTATTTTGTGGCTTCACAGGCATCCGTGCGCCTTTGCTTGTCAATTTCTCATCCAGCCGCCCGCCCAATCAAATGCCAGGCTGCTGCTGTTGCCTTGGCAACCGGCCTGCCGCACGGTAGAGAAGAAAACAGACCTGCAGCATTTCCATTTTAGTCAATAGTTTTGTATCATTAAAAATAATATAGCCACTCTAAAACATAATCCAGTTGTAGGAGCAATTTGTATAATCATGGGGAACAGTGGGAGGAATAAAACTTCAAGAGTTCCTGGGTTAACAGTGCTGGGTTTGCAGTTTCCAGAATCTGTTTTGTTCCAGATGGTACATTGGACAATTGCTAACCCATTCACTACTATACTTAAATGTTCACGTCCTGCGCAAAATTCACATCTAGAATC
Organism: Gambelia wislizenii; assembly: GCA_030847615.1. Classification (NCBI taxonomy): domain Eukaryota; kingdom Metazoa; phylum Chordata; class Lepidosauria; order Squamata; family Crotaphytidae; genus Gambelia; species Gambelia wislizenii. Next base: position 8,217,611 of record JAUMIR010000012.1, read on the forward strand.
TACTGCTCTTGCCTTCGTGGTTCTCCTTTGCCTCTTGAACTTATTGGTGGCTCTGGCACACAAAATCAACTCTTCTGACATCCATCTGCCTTACTGTTTCTGATTCTTATCTTTTAAACACAGTGTGGACTCATCTCTTTTTCTTAAAAATTATCCCAGTCTTCAGTCTTTCTACCACCAGGGAACCCATAGAGAGAATCATCTATTAAGTGGCAATACCCCACATTTAAAGGAGCATTTAGGAGCTATAGGGCCATAAGTTTGCCAGAATGAAAACTGGCAAGGGCTCCTGTGCATTTAATGGTTGTGTAGAAGAGGGAATATCAGCAAATATTGCTTGTTACTGGGTTGCACAACAAGTAATACCTGCTGAAATTCCCCCTTCTACACAATCATTAAAGGTTCCAGTTTTCACTCTGGCAGCCCTATATATACCTATATTGTGGGGCGCGCACACTCACATAAACTAAAGAATGCTGACAAAATGAACACCCACAACCTCTGAAGGTATTGATGAGTCACAAAGATGGGGAAACCTAGGTACCTTCAAATTGCAATAATCACTACCTAGTCTGCGCAATCTCACTGCAATTTTTTTTTTTACAGATGCATTAGAACACTACTATCCAAAATCAATCATAGTAGCTTATATTTCATCTTGGGAATGTCATCTACCTACTTTTTAAAAATCCGTTTCATAATTAAGGTTTAGCTGGAATCAATACTAGACTGGTGACTGTTACTAGCTTCCAAAAAAAATATATATATGTATTTTTGTGAATACATTGACCAAGATCCTGCATCATCAGACATAACTATGATGATGGCGTTCCATCATCATAGCCATTTCTGATGAAACTACCCCCCCAAAAAAAACCCAACATCTTCATCCTGACAGTACCCCGACCAAAGGGTTTCCAAGGTGTGGTGCAAACTGAGGTGCTAGGAAATGACATCTGCAGTTTTCTCCTGGTTCTGAGCCAGACAGAGGCACCCCCTCAGGGGAATCATGATAGGGATCTTGCTTCTGACTGTCACACTGGGGTGATCCCAGTGGTGGGAGGGATGTCAGTCAGCTGCATCCCAATCAACAAGAGAACAGACTCCCCCCCATTGCTCGCAGCAGCTGCTGCCTGGTAAATGAGGACTGAGAGGCTTTCACAGTCCCTACATATTGAAAATTCAAACTATTAAAACTGTAGGGACTGTGAGTATGAACTTGTCATGAATGCATAACTCTAGTTTATACATTTATAACTGTGATCATGAATGCCAGCCGAACAAAATAAAAACAGATGCACACCTCTTTGAACACTACTTACTCTATCATATGATTAAAATCAATTAAAGGCCTGGCTAAATAAAAAGGTCTAAACCTGCCTGCAGAAAGACAGCAGGGAAGGGGCTAATTGGGCCTCTCATGGGAGAGAGTCCCACAGTCTAGGAGCAGCTTTTGGGAAGGCCACTGATCAATGGACCAATGGGTGAAAATTAACCATGTGTGGGTTTGTTTGTATGTGTGTGTATGTTTGTGTTTTACAAATCTACCTTTTTCTCCAAAACTACAGGCGACTGATTCAGACTATGAAGATGAGTTGCCAAAGCACTCTTTTGTCAACCATTATATGAGTGACCCCACGTATTACAACTCCTGGAAACGGCAGCAAAAGGGCACAAAGCATCCGACACCCTACAGGTATGAGGAATGTGTGACAAGCGAGGCGGACCCTTACTTCCAGACTGTCATCACAACACAGAGCTCAGGGGGGGTGTACACCCCAACAGGACAGCCTGCTCCAGGCTCACGGACTCCAGTGACAGGCTTCTCTTCCTTCGTCTGACATGGGGGAAAGAATGACAGCATGTAGCCTGCCAAGCCTGGAAGAACCGCCACCCAACCAGAGAACTATATGCGTGATAGGTGCAGTGAACTGTGGGTACATATCTCTTATCAGGGTAGAATGGATGTAAATGTGAATGTTTATATTTTTTTTTCAAGACAATCAACACTTTAAGATACAGAGCTGACCTAGCTGAACTTGCTTTGGTTTCTTTTTTCTTTAAAAAAAAAAAAAAGGACACCCACAAATGATCAAAAACTGATAATTTTAACCACTTTGGAATATGATTTAAGGGGATTTTTTAAAATAAAAAATTGTTTTTGTAATGCTGCTTTGTCAAGCAGCTTGCTACGGATTGGGTAATTTTTTCCCCCTTTTCTCAAGCCAAGGAGCTGAATTACATTCTTCTGGATTAGGTAGCACTATTGTAATGTAACTGAAGGTGAATCCATACTTTTTCCCAAACACTATCCTTTTCTCCTATCAACCAGGTTAATTAGGAAACACAGAAGAGAGAAGAGGTTTTAAAAATGGTTCTCTCCCAGCATTTCTCTCTCTCCTGGCTGCTTCTGCCTTTGAAGCACCAGCTGAATCACTTTGTCTCGATATCATGTTTCTCCCAGTGCCTCCAAGGTTCACTCCTGGTGGTTTTTGATCAACTATCTCTTACCTTCATTTCTATTCTGTTCCAACTGAGCTTGTTGTGTTCATCAAAATATTCCCCTCCCTAGGGTTTTGCTATTAGATGAGTCAATGTGAAAGCAGCACTAGATGAAACATCTGGGGAAAGATGCTGATGAGGTTTCAGTTTTGCTCTTGTTGTGGGTCTGATTCCTCCTTTGTAGACTGCATGTGCCAATGTCCATTTTAAATCTAAAAGACAGGAAAACCCAGCAAAAAGAGATTCCTTTGAATGAATGTGATGTTTCATGATTTGATAAGGAGAACACACTAGTCGAACAACACTTCTGTCATTTTCAAAGGTGTCCTTCCATGTCAAGGAAACCAACACCACTTCTCCTTGTCTGCTACCCCAGTGGGAGCTGTTCTACAGCTCTGTAAAAAGAAAGAAAAAGAAAGGAAGGAAGGAAGGAAGGAAGGAAGGAAGGAAGGAAGGAAGGAAGATGTTAACACCTGATTTGTTTGATTTTTTTTAAAAGATGTATATTTTTAATGATTTTTTTTAAAATATAAAGACACATCATACTCTACTGGGTGATCTTTTTTGGTGTCACAACTGCTCACCTGAATATGTGACAGAAGCAAGCACAACTCTCTGAATGAAGCTCAAGCAATTTCTGAAACCACAGGGTTACAAATTACCTCGTGTTCATAATCCCGCCCCCCTGCATTGTCGCTGTGCACTGCAGCTTAGAGTCTTTTCCCTGGGAAAGGCTGTTTTGTTCTTCTCTCTTTTGTGGGCTGCCTTGTCTTTGAGGATGGAGCCAGCTTCTTTCTGCCAAGGCCCATTATGTTTAATGCTGGGCTGCGAATTGGAAGAGAAGCTGCTGATTCCCACTCCAGACATCAAGCTTAGAAGGAGTCACATGATGGCCATTGGTGAAACAGAAAAAACTGTTGTAAATAAGTTGGGTCTCTGGAATCGTTGCTGTCCTTGCATTCTCTGACCCCTGTTGACATCTTCTCTGGGCCTCCATCAGTACCAACAAGAGAAGAGCAGACTAGCTGAGCTGTTGTACTGTTCTGGTTCCTTTTCAGTGCCTTCCACAGCAAGGCTGGTGGGTCCTCTGGGTCATTCCATGTGTATCCAATCATTCAGGAGAGGTAAGGAGCTGCATTGGCAAGCCTTGTTAGCATGGCTTCACCTTCTTTGGCCTGCCTCACTGCTGTTCCTCCCTCTGCCCTGAGATTCATTTGTGTCAAGCAAAAATATATGCTTGCTAAACACTTGAATGGCAGATCAAGTGTTCCTTTCACTGCAGATAGACAGACTGGGATGTCAACACATTAATCTCCACTTCAGTAATGTATAAAGCATCTGTGAGAATCTCTTGGGGGGAAAGTCCTGATGTGGTATCTCGTATCATAAGAACAAAGGAGATCTTGTTTGTCCTGTTTTCTGCCAAAGCAAATGAAAAAACTACACAGAGTGGTATTTTCAATAGAAACATAGGCAGACAACCTTAAGTTTTGTCACGGACATATTGCTAGATTTCACAACTTTTGAGTTTCACTTCATGAGGCTTGTGCACAAAACCCAAATAGAAACTTGTGGGAATTTGGAAGTGCTAAATTCAGAATTAACATTCTCTTAATGTGTTGCAAGTTTAATCTCCGATTGCAGGGTTGGTTGCTTAGATCAATTTGAAAATTAGATATCCAACCATCCCCTAGTGTGATACCTCCACCACTGAAGATAAGGATTCCTGAAATTAAGATCCGTCACCACAGTTTTAATTGGGATCTTCATGTACAGAGAAAAGTGTTACAGAGGGACATCACTCAGAGGGGTTTTTTGGTTGCTGTTCTCCAGTAGCTGGTTCAGTGCCTACCCTGGGAGCCTCAACTTCCAGAACTATCTCTTGTTTCATTCTGTATTGTCTCATCAAAGGGTTTTCAAGATAAAAGGCTTCAGGAATGGTTTACCAATGCCTTCCAATGCACAGTACTAGCTCCTTTAGAGTTAGCTGTGGTACCACTGCCATTTTCTCATATTCTCACTGCCAGTGTCACCCCCCACTATTGCTTCCTCCCCGACAAAAGCCTTCCTGGTGTGGGAGACCCTAGTAGCAGCAGTGTTATCAGCAACATAGCCTCTTGCCTCACAGGCGCATGCAGTCCCACCACCACGGAAAGGTAGTGCCAAGGTGGGAAAAGACAAGGTGGTCTTAGCTGACTAAAAGTGATCAAATAGAACTTGATGCAAAAGTAGAATCAATGGGAGAAGCTCTGGTATTTGTCTGTACATGAACCAGTCTCCAAAGCATGATGGATACTGCTTTTAATGATCGCATGTGCTTTCAAATATATATATATATATGTATATATATAGAGAGAGAGAGAGAGAGAGAGAAGGATGGAATCCTGTGGCCCTCCAGAGGTTGTTGAACCACAGCTCTGAGTCTTCCTCATTATTGGTTATGCTGAGTAGAGCTGATGGGAGGTATAGCTCTAAAACATCTGGAGGGCAACAAGATTCCAACATCTGCAACATAAGCTGAAACTACATGCGGGCTGTATCCCAGCTCCACAGCATAGTATCCTTGCCACAGTTTGACCCCTTTATTGCCACACTCACCTGTTTTCATCCAAACTGAAATCATTTTATAAAGCCACATGGGACTACAATTACGTAGCCACGTTGGTGCAAGGGGGAGTTTCTACTATCTGCATATTGGTTTATGTCCACTCACACCGCAGCAGCTGTGTTTGTTTTTTCAAAATTCCTGCCAGACACATGCATATTCATTTAATCAAATTGCCTTTGTTTTCCCTTCATTCTCATTGCCCACCTGTGCTTCTATAAAGTGAAACCAGAAGAGCAGGGGATAGTGAAAGACCAGCCTGTGAATGTGTGCAATGGTGTGTATGTGAAGGCTTGCGTACAAACACAAAATGAAGGGGGGAAAAGCCAACATCACTTTTTCTGACCACTGATACAAACAAATGCTTTGACTGTGTACTTCTGCAGGTCAGGGGGGTTGGACTGGATGCCCCTTATGGTCTTTTTCAACTCTATGATTCTATAAGAGAGCTACCCTCCTGTGGCAGGAATGATCAAGTGAGTTAGGTGACCACCTAACCTAAGTGACCACTCACTAACTAGCCCCCTCCACTCCCAATTCCACCACAATCCCAACTTGGGGAGCAGGGGCAAACCACATGTTTTAAAACATCAGTTCTTCCTCAAAACGATGGCATAAACCAAAGGGGTTTAAAAAGCACATGCGTTCCAACAGGACTGGGATCAAGGTAAGGACACATTATTTAGCCTGTGTAGATTCAGCCTAGGAGGGAGTCATACAAACTTGAATATATTTGGCTTTCCTTTGTCTTTTATTCAGAGCATATATATTTTAGAAGAAATTGGATAAATTTATACATACAATGCATTTCCCCTTGAAATCCTATTGTTATTTAGAGATACAAATTGATTATCCCTTATCTGGAATTCTGAAATCCAAAATACTCCAAAATTGTCCATATGTGTAGCTGAGATAGTGACACCATTACTTCATGGTGTTAAATGTACACAAACTTTATTTCATGCACAAAATTATTAAAAAGCATTGTGTATAAATTTACCTTCAGGCTGTGTGTATAGGGTGTACATGAAACATAAATGAATGTTGTGTTTAGACTTTGGTCCCATCTCCATAATATCTCATTATGTATATGCAAGTATTCCAAAATCGGGGGGGGGGGGAATCCAAAATATGGAACACTTCCGGTCTCAAACATTTCAGATAAGGGATACTCAACTTGTACGAGTAATTGTATTGGTTTAGTAGTGTGAGTTGATTGAAAGGGCCCAATTTCCTTTGGAGCCATGTGCAAAATGGTTGCATGGCATGGAGGAGGTGGGGGGACAGATATTTAGTTTAGAACTGAAGGTTAGGCTGCTCCTGAACATAGGCTGAGGCCAGGAATTTGTTCTTATTAGCCAAATTTGAGCCCAAAGCCCTCATATACAGAAATTCACTCCCAGACCCACAAGCTTCCCTAAATTCTGTAGCCTAATTTAGAGGAGATGGGAAAACCTACAGTCACTATTGTTAAATATCTGGGAGCAGCAGAATATTTTTTAATCTGCTGCAAACAACCAAGCAATAAACCAATAGATCATGATCTACCTTCTACCAATCTTGTACTAAACTCCCAAGTATCAGCAAGAAGAGTTTAGACTTTATCAACATATACATGTCCTCCAACATTTCACAGATTGAAAACTGGGATGTGTGTGGCCAAGCAACATCAAAGTATTATCAAGATGACAAACATTGTGCATGAAGAAGAAGACACAAGCAAGGAGAGGCTGTAGCAATTAGCTTTTTCCCAAGCCTATTGGGAAGGGCAAGACTCCATTTCCTCTTCTCCCCTGCTATGTTAATTGAGTGCAAACTAACACTCTGAACACAGTTTGCAACAACTGAAGTAAGCTGAGGTCAAAGGAAGAAAGTGGGCAATGTAGAGAAAAATTGGGACATTATAAAAGCAGCTGAAAATGTGGAATGACAAAGGAGTAGAATCATAGGAGAGCCACGCCACTTATTCCACCCTGAAGCTACAAGAACTGCTTACCAGCTGAGAGTCAAGACCTTGGCTGGGGAGGGTGAGCTTTTGCTTGGGAGCCACGCCCCTTCTTCCACCCTGAAGCTACAAACCTGCTTATAAGCTGAGTGTCAAGACCTGGCTGGGAAGGGTGAGCATTCGCCTGGGATCCATGCCCTCTTCTTCCACCCCGAAGCTACACGAACTGCTTACAATGATTATTTATCATTACCACCATATAATGGAGCCGGGAATGGTGGGGTGCAGGAATTGAGGTTGTGTGGGGGAAGGGAAAGTGAAGAACAGAGTGAAGAAATGTTACAAAAGAAGGGATCGATGCTTATTATCTATCCCTTCTTCAGGTCACTCTGTTTCCCAGAATAATTTGGAAAGCGTACCATCCTTTCCACAGCCCCTTACTCTGCTCCTTTGCAATGTCAGGTCGGTTAAAAATAAGACTCATATTATACATGACCTCTTAGTGCATGAGGCTGCCAATCTGGCATGCTTTACCGAGACCTGGCTGGGAGATGCCAGCACTGTGACATGGGCGTGGGCTATCCCAGTTGGATATATGATCAGCGAGCAGATAAGGGAAAGTGGGCGGGGGGGGGGGGCGGTGTGGCCTTGGTTCATAGAAACAATTTAACCTTGACCAGGAAGCCTATCCGGAAAACAGCTTGCATCGAGTGCATGTACCTTAACCTGAAAACCAGAGATAGTTTGGGAATTCTGTTGGTATACCGGCCACCCCATTGCTTAACAGACTCCCTAACAGAGCTGACCCAGCTGATCTCTGAGTTGTTGTTAGAGTCACCCAGACTTTTGGTTTTGGGCGACTTCAACATTCCACTCAAGACCAGCATGTCTAATCTAACTGGTGCGGCTCAGGAGTTCATGGAAACCATGACAAACATGGGCCTATCCCAATTGGTTGACGGGCCCACACATTGTGCAGGTCATACCCTCGATGCAATCTTCAGTACGGAACAGGAATATCCATGGGCGGAGGTTACAAAAACCTCCGCATTGTCATGGACAGATCACTTCCTGGTCAAGATGGAACTAAGAGCCACTGTCTGCCCCTCCGGGGGTGGCGGACCCATTAGAACAGTCTAACCTCGAAGGCTAATGGAATCAATTGGTTAGCAGAAAGCCCTAGAGGGTTTAATGGTTGGTAACACCGGTGATTCTGTCAAGGCTTTGGTCAGCATCTGGAACACTGATCTTACCAAGGCTATCGACACAATCGCTCCCAAACGTCCTTTCCAGCCCGCCTCTAATTGTTAGCCCTGGTACACAGAGGAGCTTAGGAGGATGAAGCTAACTAGACAACGGCTAGAGTGCAAGTGGCGGAAGACTCGACTCTTATCCGACAGAACTCGTCATAGGAAGCATCTTGATTCCTATCAGGAGGCAATACGTGTAGCACAGAGATTCTCCTGCTCTGCACGTATTGTGTCTGCAGAGTCCTGTCCAGCAGAGCTGTTTAAGGTGGTGGGGGAGCTGATGCAGGCTCCTCCTGCACCAAACCCCTTACTTAACCTGACAACAGCCTGCTGTGATGCATTTAACATCCACTTTGCAGATAAAATCTCAGATAAGAGCCTACTTGGACGCCAATGTTCTGACAGAATCCATAGATGAGGCGTCCAACAACTCCGTTGATGGCATTTTACTGGATCAGTTTCAATTGGTGAGTACCGATGATGTGGACAAGCTCCTTGGAAGAGTCAGGAAGATGGATAGGGAAGTCTTGATCCCTATCCATCTTGGCTGGTCATCCGGAGGGGGCGGGAAACGCGCTGAGAGTATTCCTACGGGACAAAATCAATGCGTCCTTCAAGGAAGGTATCGTACCATCTTGTTTAAAGGAGGCGGCGGTTAAGCCACTCCTGAAAAAAACCTACCTATACCACCTGGACAGGAACAATTACAGGCCAGTGTCCTTGCTACCTTTTTTAAGCAAGGTGATTGAGAGGGCAGTTGCTTCCCAACTCCAAGCTGTCTTGGATGAAACCAATTATCTTGATCCATTTCAAACCGGCTTCAGGACAGGATATGGAGTTGAGCCTGCCATGGTTGCTCTAACTGACAACCTCTGCCTGAGCATCGACAGAGGTAGTGTGACCCTGCTGGTGCTCTTGGACCTCTCAGCAGCCTTTGACACTATATATCATTCCATCCTCTTGGATCGCCTGAGAGAGTTAGGAATTGGAGGCACTGTGGTTCCGTTCCTTTCTCTCGGGCAGATCCCAGAGGATGAGGCTTGGGGACAGTTGCTCTTCCAGAATTGAGCTTAATTGTAGCATCCCTCAGGGTGCCATCCTGTCCCCGATGCTATTTAACATTTATATGAAGCCGCTGGGAGAGATCATCCGGAGGCATGGAGCTTGGTGTCATCAGTATGTTGATGACACTCAGATATATTTTTCCATGACCAGATCATTGGCTCAGACTTCAGATGGTGTCTCTCCTCTCAATGACTGTCTTAGAGCGGTAATGGATTGGATGAGGAACAACAGATTGAAACTAAATCCAGACAAAACGGAGGTACTGACAGTCACAGGCCCGAAACCAGGTCTGGGAATACAACTTCCAGTCCTGGATGGAGTCACACTCTCCTCTAAGGACTCTGTTCGCAGTCTGAGGGTACTCCTAGATTCGTCGCTTCACATGACTAGTCAGGTGAGTGCGACGGTCAGGAGTGCCTGTTAGCAGCTTCGGCTGATACGCCAGCTGCACCCTTACTTGGATACAAGGGATCTGTGGTACATGCTTTGGTAACCTCATGTTTGGATTACTGTAACGCACTCTACATGGGGCTACCTTTCTGCCTAACCTGGAAACTTCAACTGGTACAAAACATGGCAGCCAGGTTAATTACGGGTACATCTAGGAGAGAGCATATAACACCTGTGCTTAAATCTCTCCACTGGTTGCCGATCAGTTTCCGGGCACAGTACAAGGTGTTGGTTTTGACCTTTAAAGCCCTACATGGCTTGGGGCCATCTTATCTCCGGGACCTCCTCATCCATCCCCCCCCCCATGCACTTTGCGGAAAGAGCTGGTAATGGAAAGAGCTGCTCATCTTTCCTGAGAGAGTTTTCCAAAAGTAAGAGCTATTGGCTTTATATGCATCCCCCCCCCCGTGCACTTTGGTCCTCTGGGAGGAACCTGCTACAGCCTATGAAAACTAGGCTGTTGCAGACCTCCCAGAGGGCCTTCTCTTCTATGGCTCCCAGACTTTGGAATGGCCTGCCGGACGAGATCTGCCTTATCACTACTCTTGATAGCGTCAAGAAAGCGCTAAAGATGGATCTCTTCCGGCAGACCTTCTCAGAATAACTTCCCAGCTCAAGTGGAGCTGATTACTTACCTGCCCCCTTGCCACTACTGTCTTTATTTATTTATTTATTTATTGTATTTTATCTTTGTTTAGTTTTAAGGGGTGGGAGGGTTACGATTGGGAAGGATTGTTTTAACTTGCTGTTTTAACCTTGTTGTACGCTGCCCCAGTTGCCAAGCAGAGGGGAAGGTTAAAAAATAAAAAATCATTATTATTATTATTTATAGAGTTGGAAGAGAACACGAGGGCCAGCCAGTCCAACCCCCTGCCATGCAGGAATACACAATCAAAACATTCCTGTCAGATGGCCATCCAGCCTCTTTTTAAAAAACCTTCAAAGAAAGAGAATCCACCACACTCTGAGGCAGTGTATTCCACCTCTGAACAGCTCTTACTGTCAGGAAGTTCTTCCTAATGTTTAGGTGGAATCTCTTTTCCTGTAGTTTGAACCCATTGCTCCGTGTCCTAGTCTCTGGAGCAGCAGAAAATTGGGCCTGTCCCTACCAAACTGGGACAGTTGCAGGGTATGCATATATTATGTTTGCTTGTAACTGATAGGTTACATCCTGGCTTTCAGGATCTCTTTCCAACAATATAGCACATTTGCTAAACTTAAGCAAGTGAATTGACCTTTCATGCAAATGTACAAAGAATTGCCTTCTCTTCATGTTATCACCTAGGTAGTTGACCATTTTGACACTTAGCTATGTGCCACTAAAAGCTCACAAGCATATATGAAAATAATGTCTATGTCCTGTTCTATGACTTTAGCTTCTGGCATTGAGGTATACTGCTTCTGAATACCGAGGTCTCATTGAGCTATAAAGGCCAAACTATTTACAAAGCTATCGTTCCCAGTATTTCAAGGTGACAGTGATAATAGTTCATGCAGCCCAAACAGGACCATCCAAGAACAGGGTGAAGGTAGCAATACACACATTCTGTATCCTGAAATTTACAGGCATTAAAGTCTATAACAGAACTTGGGGAACAGGGGGACCTCCAAAACAGATTTGTGACGACTGACCATGCTTATTGACCACAGGATGCTGAAGAAGAGGAAAGAAAAATAGGTGGTACAGAGAAGGAATGGAACATCATGGAGGAGAGTAAGGCTGATGGACTGAAACAGTGATCAGGAGCTCACTCTGTCCTGCAGCATACTTCTTATTGTTGCTGTGTGCTTTCAAGTCATTTCTAACTTACAGCAACACTAAGGCAAACCTATCATGGAGTTTTCTTGGCAACATTTCTTCAGAGGGGGTTTTTGTGGGAAGGTAATGTGTCTAAAAATAAAATTGTATTAAAAAATTCCAGGATCTAGTCTTTTAAAAACAACAAGAATTATTTCTTTAAAAAGAGTTAAAATCATTCAGTCACTTTTGACTTCATGCTTCATGCAGAGTGCGCTTAAGATGCAGACTTGTAAGCTCAATTATCATTTAAAAGTGTATTCAAGAGATCTGGGATCCTCGAAGTTAAATTAGACTCATTACAAAACAAAGGAGTCAGTTTAAAATGCAAATCAAAGTTTACTGAAGGTATTTCAATCTCACTCTACATACTAAAAACAGACTTAAGAAAAGGTCCCTAACTAAAGGTATTTAGGTAATAAAAACTCACTCAGCCTACAGCGGTGGGCTGGGTTCTGATCATCATAGCATGGTTACAAGAAAGCTTAAGATGGCTAGGATACATCCATCCTCATGGAGAGTCAGATTCAGAAGGGAACTTACACAAAAGCAATAAAATTCAAATTAGGTCATGTGTCGAATGACCCAGCACTTCCAGTTGGCTGGAAGTGCCCAGTGAAGTAAGAGAAGCGAATTTTGGGAGAACAAAATGCATGCAGGGAAAAACCCTAGACTTATCTAAGATTGTGAATGAGGTACACAGGATTGCTTTTACATTACAATGATTATTTCCCCACATACTACAGTTTTGCCTTTGCTTTCTTCTGAAGCTGAGAGAATGTGACTTGCTCAAGGTCACCCAGTGGGTTTCTGTGTTCAAGCAGGGATTCAAACCCTGATCTCCAAGTGCAGTCCAACACTCAAACCACTACACCACTCTGGCTCTATTTACTTAAATTTTGAGCCTATCCCTTCCAGAAGACGCAGGGTCTATTCAGAATACTTTTTTGTGTGTGTCCATCATCCTGAGGCTGAGAGAATGTAACTTGCCCAAGGGTACCCAGTGGATTTCCATAGTTGAGTGGGGATTTGAACATTGGTGTCCAGAGTCAGTCCAACACTCAAACCACTATACCACATTGGCTCCCTGTTTGCTTCTCCTGGACCCATTTCTCAATAAAGCATGTTGGAGAGAGAGTTATGCCAATGTAGTAACTCAGCAGAAGAGATGTAAAATTAGTGCTCCTGTCAGATGGCTTCTCCCTATATTTCTTAAGGTAAATAGCTAGACAAGAATGGTGCATAAAAGAAAATGGATATTTAACCATCACCATTCCCCCAAGCCAGCATATATAATGGAAAGAGCTGCTCGTCTTTCCTGAGAGAGTTTTCCAAAAGTAAGAGCTATTGGCTTTATAAAATGCTCCCTCCTTTCATTTGCCTTTCAAATGGAAGATATCAAGGGTGATTCTTTTAAGACTCGTTGACACTAACAGAGTAATTTCTGCTCTCCCAATCCACATCCATCTCTGTAATCGTGTTGTTATTGGCTATGTTTATTCAGTTACAACTGAGTCCAGAGAGAGTGGGCAATTGAAACACAGAGAACAGGATATCCTCAAGACACAGGAACTGAATTATTCCTTCCTCCCCTCATTATCATATATCAGAGACTTGACAAGGCTGGGCATTGATATGTAGTAGCTATAACAATAGGATTAATCATGAAGGGCTTTGTATTATTTATCATAGCAGGATCAGAGATTGCTGGTTCTGGCATGAACATTTCCCTCTAGCTAAAAGCTTTAAGAATCATAATTTTGTTGGAATCAAACTCTGTTAAAAGCAATATACCCTCTATGCAACATTTTAATCAAATAGGATGTACAAACTGCATATCCAGTCACATTTGGCTTCCTCTTTCTACTATTTTTGGAATATTCAAGAAATTCTTCCATGCTTATAAAATTGTCTGCTTCAATTAATTCCCCCTCCCTTTCAATTTGTTCTAAAACATTAGCATCGTATCTCAGGATGATAAAACCCACATAAATTCTGCTCTGAAACATGCATCTGGGGGTGAGGGCTAAATTTGCTCTATTCAAGCTGAAAAATGGATTGCAGAATCCAGAATGCAGAATGGATGCTACAGTCTAAGATAAGTCCCTCGTTGGAATGACACCTAACATGTTCTGAGCATAACTGTGCAGCCATGAAGATCTCCCAGTACTCTGAAGGATCTTTAACATAACTGACCCTATGTTAGGCTGGAAGCTTCCACACTGGTGTGATAAAGCCTTTCTGGAAACTGCCTGTTTAATTTTTACCTTGCCTTTCTCCCAACAAAGGACCCAAATGAGTTACAATCCTCTACACTCCAAGGCTGGCATCCTGTTAGTGGCATATGCATGCGTAAGTTGAGCTACACATGTGGGGTGAATTATTTGCTGTACCACAAACTTAAGTAGACTGTGCTTCAAGAGAAGGCCATCTCATCTTAGGCACTGTAATATAATAGTAGAGAATACAAGAACCTATAATACAAGTAATAAATTAATCCATACTTATATGTGACTGAATTTGCCCCCTGTGAATCAATAGAAAAAGGTACCCTGCCCCAATTTAAAAAAGAGAAATTTCCCCAAATAATGCAAAGCCACTTTTTGTGAATGGAATAGAGGTTGTGCAAGGCTGCTCAACCCAATTTTAGGTAGTTGCATGGGGGTCAGGAGCCAATCAACCCCCCAACACACACACAACACACAGCAAACCCATTTTCCTCTGCAGGAGAACATCATGTCACTCTCCAGTCACTCCCTCCATTTTACTCTGTAGGAAAACATCATGTCACTTACTGTCACCATTTTGAGAGGGACTAAAGAAGAAAACAGAGAGAGACTGGAGGGAGGGAGGGCAGTACAGGGTTATAGGTGCTTGTGGGGGAAACGTGCATTGTTGCACGTTTTCACTTGTTTGAGGGGTCCTACAAGGTTTGGGGACAAACAACATCCAAAATGCTTCCAAATATTTGGGGATCTGGTAGGGGGCTTTAGGGCCACAAGAGTAGAGTCCAGGGGCCATATGCAACGCACAAGCTGCACTATGCCCACCCCTGCTTTGGGAAGACAGAAAGGGAAAAGACCATCACAACTAGGTTAGAAGAGAGGCTCTCTACTGGCATCAACTCTCCTCCAAGACCATTAGAAACACCCCCTTAAGCAAACATCTTAAACAAAAGGCAGGCCTGTGACTCAGACATCATCATTTCTCTTCCCTGAATGATTTTTAACATTGCCTGATGAAGAAGTCAGTGAGCTTCAAAGTTAGTGTCATGTATTTTGGTCAGCCTAATAAAGGCATCACCACAATGTGTAATGTGTTGTATTTAGCTAGGTGAAGACAGGGGGTAGGCTTGCAACCAACACACTGAGGATCCCAAACAGAGGCCAATTGCATGAATTGTGTACAGTAACACAGGGTTGCCCTAAGCCACACAAATGCAATGTCCTTTCTCCATGTAAAAGGCCATGGACAATTTTTGAATGGCTAAAACAGGAAAGAAAAATCACAGGACTACGGCACTAGAAGCACCTAACGGAGCCAACAGCCCAACTTTCTGTGTCAAACAAAATACCCTACAGGCTATAAACTCCCAAACCAAATCCTCTCCTTAAAGAAGGACAAGTCTCTTGAGATCAACAAACAGCCTTAACACCCATACAACATGTTATCACAAGTCTTACCCTGGCATCCTGTTGGTGACACACACAGTCATCATTAGGGGTTATGCCAGTGAATATATTTTTCCGAACCTTGCAGAAGGAAGTATCCAGTATCTCCTTCCAACACCCTGCCCATCCCAACTACCAGTGAGCTCCATACATGTCCCTGTCTACTGAATGGCTGCAGGGACATACCCAGCTTCATTCCAACTGCTCTTGAGGACTAAGGGAGGAAAGAGCAACCTTATACTGGAATGAAAACTGTTCTTCTTTGCTTGATGGTCAAGAGAAGCCAGAATAGGGCCAGGTGCACCTCCAGAAAGGAGAGACCTGAGGAATTAGAGCTACACCCAGTTCCTGGGCTCTTGTTGCACCCCAAGGGAAGCAGCTGCTGTAGCCTCCTATAGGTGGGGTTTGGTGCTTTGCCAGAATGATGTAGGAACTTGCCATCCATAAAAAAATCCAGCTCTTTAAAAAAATAAACTCTGCATATTGCAAAACTGGTCCCCTCCCTGCATAAACCCCTAAAAACTCTGTTCATTATTTTGTTACAAGACAATATTCTAGGATTACCATGTGTCCTCCTTTTCCTGTACATGTCCTTTTTTTCAAAGCTAAAATTTCTGTCTGTGCAGATTTAGAAAATGCCCGCTGCTTTTCCACTCCACTAGGATAAGAGATGGAGGCTGGCCCAACAGAGCAATCAGAGAGCTAGAGTCAGCAACAGAGGGGTGGAAAGGGAGAAGGGAGACAGGCCCAGAGGGGGAAGGCAAGCCAGCTGAGCAATGGTATATGGTGACTTGGTAGAGCAGGTGAAGCGGCTGTCAGAAGAGGTAGAGAAGGTGGAAACAGATGGAAAAGCTGTTGCTATTTAAATACAATGAAGGTTAGGAATATTTCTAGTAGCAATTATCACAGCTTCTATAGTATTTAAAGTGAGCCTCATCATAGAAATCAATAGTTTGAAGTAGTAGGAAAATATATAGTCTTTTTTGCTTTTCAAAATATAGTAACCCTACAATATTCCATGTACCAGCATAGCATAGTCGTTTCAGTGTTGGACTATGACACTGGAAATCAGGGTTCGAATCCACGGTCAGCCATGAAAATGCACACCTCAGTGTCACCATAAGTCAGAAACAACTTGAAGGCATACAAGGCCAACAACAACAACTGCCCTCAAGCTTCTGCTTCCCAACACCACCACCTTTTTCTACCAAGGTCCACCTATTTATCCCTCTACAGACACCAGCACATTTTCACTAGGCAATCTCTGTTAATTTGACACCTCTGCTGAGCATGCAGCCAAAAAACAGCAAAACCCTGGACTCCTGATGCATTATTGAGGAAGAAACAGCAGAGGGCATTGTTTTGCTTCAGCCATTTAACAGATCATCATGTACTACCAGATTCTCCCTAGCCAATTGGAAACACTTTACAGAATGATGAAAAAGCTGATTTGGGAAGGAAGGTGGTGCAAGGCATAGAGTGGTTTATACTACCTGAATCATAATCTGACTGGCAGGCTTAGCTCTTTGAAGAGAGAGGTCAGAAGGCAAGTTTATAAGCTCAATAGTTTTTGCTGGACTGAACTACTTCTGGTGGCAGGTGCAGGAATCAGAAACCTTGAATTGCTCCCCTATAAATACTTTCCCTGCTAACAGAGCATTAGCATGACAGATTAAAGCTTTCAGTCATGCTATTGTTCTATACAGAAGGACAATTTTCTCATAGCTGGGCCTTAGCATTAAATACCAAAGTCAGAATCATCCAGGCCATAGGACTTCTGATTGCTATTTATGGCTGTAGAAGTTGGACAGTGGAGAAAGGTGACAGGAAGAAAATCCACTCATTTGTAATATGGTGCTGGAGGAGAACTCTACCAATCACCATGGACTGCTAAAAAGCCAAAAGAGATTAGAGTAGATCAAGCCTGAAACCTCCCTAGAAACAAAGATGACAAAACTGAGGTTGCCATACGTTGGACGTATCATGAGATGATGTGACTCAATGGAAAAGTGGAGAATGCTCAGTAAAATGGAAGGCACCAGGAAAAAGAAGGGTCATGTTACAGGTGCACTGATTCAGTCAAGGATGCAACTGCCCTGAGTTTGCAACACCAGAGCAAGGCAGTTGATGACTGGTGATCTTGGAGATCATTCATCCACAGGGTTGCTGAAATCAAAGTGATTGCAAATAATAGCAAAGCATGCAATAGGTTATTTCTGTTTAGCACTATTCAGAGGTGAAAACATAGTCAAGAGAAAGACCAGAGTGGCATGCTAGCTCAAGAGAGGTCCAGAGGAAGAGATACAATTAGAAAGCAGGCTGGAGATTTGGTACTGGATGAGGCAAGATGCCTGCATTGCTATCTAAGCAAGCCACTGGTTTGAAAGTTCAGCTGAACTTCTGCAGGTCAAGAAGCCAGTACTGCACCCTGTAGAGAATACTTGATTTATACAGCCTAATCCATTTATCTGAGAGGAGGAAAGGGGCTGGATGCTGAAGACTTTGCCTGGCCTCATAGATTTTACCTCCAATATGAAATCAACATAGCTCAGGGACATCCCACATGATTTGCATGTAGAAGGCTCTAGGTGTGATCCCTGGCATCTCTGTGTTGGGTTAGACAATTTTGAACTAGACAAACATAAGAGCCCTGCAGGGTCAGACCAAAGGCCTGTGTTGATGATCATTGCCAGCTTCTCTGGTAGCAAATTAGATAGTTGTGGGTATCCTGTAGGAGGGCCAAAATACCCTAAAAACACCAGATCCTGTCTGATTTTGGAAGCTAAGCAGGGTCAGCCCTGCTTAGTACTTGGATAGGAGACCACCTACAAATATCAGGTGCTGTAGGCTATATTTTAGAGGAAGGAACTGGCAAAACCATATCAGAATATTCCTTGCCTAAGACAACCCTATGAAATTCATGGGAACACCATAAGTCAACAGGCGACTTGAAGGCACACACACACACAGAGGAACATTAAGGCATGTAATCTGTCAATATCTATAGCCTAAAGTGGCATCATCCAGGGCGGGGGGAATATTACTACTTGATTCTGCTGAATATATAAGCTGGCTCCAAGTCAGGAGCATGTAGATAATATTTGTCCAAAGGGCTATTTGGTTACTCAAAGAGAAAAGTGATTATCTTTCAGTCTGTATTTAAACATGATACCTCTGGCAAGTCTCACACTGAGCTCTAACTGCATTACTTTCCTAGTCCTACCTGGGAAGAGTTCATTGGTGCCATTTATCATCAGGGAACCATGCTGGGCTAACAGTTTTGAAATGTGTGCAAATCAGGGTTTATTCTAAGCTTCCCCCTCCCCTCCTGCTACACAAGACATTGGAGGGACAGTACTAAGGAAACCTTTCTCTCTGATCTGCCCAGCACTGTGTGTGACTTTGAATGCCCATCCAGTGCATTGTAGTGAGTGACTGCCCTGATATAAAATACTTTGTTTCTCTCCCTGGGGTGTTACGGCATTGCAGACCAAACAAGAATAAATAAAATGTACATAATGGAAGCAGGAATTTGGTTTTCAGCCCTGATGCAAAAGGAGTGCTGCATGCAGTTGGCATGTCTTCAGCAACATAGCTGGGTCCAAAGCAGCATCTTATCTGCCTTGATCACAGATGGAACAGTCAGGTAATTGGTTCCAATAACATACTAGGGTTATGAAGACTGAATTTTCCTTTTCTTTATTTATTCTGCATCCATCACTTTTAAGAAATAATTGCTGGCCGCCTGTTAGTCAATTACAATGACATAGGCATGGTGTTGTGTTCTGAGGTTGGACTATGACTCTGGAGCCTAGGGTGTGAATCCTCACTCAGCCATGGAAATCCATTGGGTGGCCTTAGGCAAGTCACACATTCTCAGCCTCAGCCTCAGAGGAAGGCAAAGGGGGGGAAAACCCTGAACAAATCTTGCAAAGAAAAACCTGTGAAATCCTACAGTCACCATAAGTCTGAAATGACTTGAAGTCAGACATAGACATACACCATCACAACTCATTTTCATGGTCACTGTGTAGGTCAGAATTCTGTTCCAGCCATGCAGTGACCAGCTCCTCTCCTCCATGTACTTTTAAGACTTTACAACACCAGCCTACTGTCTTGCCACAACTGTGTAAGTTTAAGGTTTTGCTGGTTCCTTCTTCTGAAATATAGCCTACAGCACCTGCTATGCCTTGAAATATAGCCTATAGCACTTGCTATTCCATCCAAATACAAACCAGGGCTGATCCTGCTTAGCATCAAAGGTCAGGGCCGTGCCTTTAGGCCTCCATCACAGCTTGTCTAGCTACAGGGAAATCACTGGATGTGTCCCATTCTCTGGCATGCTCAGAAATGAGCATGCGGGGGGGGTGCTGCTTACAAGGTGGTTTTGGGGGTAGCATCGGGAGACAAGTAGGATTGTGGCCAATCCTTTTCCTGATTAAAGCCCATGGTGCCAAATGCACAAAAGCCTGCTTCCCACTGCACATGTTATTTTTCCTTCTGAACAAAATATGACTGGCTGCACATTACAATATTGCCTGGTGGAAGTTGGCCCTCTTGGTTATTTTCTGGCCACTCATAAACTGATGTGGGGTAAATCAAGTAAAGCTGACTATAGCCTAGTTTCCCTATTACAGCCTTTCTCAAATTAATTCCCTCCTAGAACTGAATTCCTGATGCACAGTTCCCATCATCCAGGGCAGCATGGCTGCCCCACACATCAGGTTGGGGATGGTTCATATAGAACATGTATATTTATTCAAATCCACCTAAAACATTGGGTACACAAAACTGCTCTATGCCATTTTCCTAGCCCACCAATTTGTTCTTCAGGAGAAGGGGCTTAATCTTTGTTTAGCCACAGGTCTCAAATCTGACTTCTCAGGCCAGTGAGGGGAAGTTTGCTGGGGTCATTGTTTTCCTGTACTTGCTTCTTTGGATACCATTCTCTTCTTCCTCCAGAACAGCTACTGGTTGCCAGTTCTTGGCAAGTTCCCAGGAAAGAAACAATTGTAGCCAACAGGCTCAAATATGGTGTGGGTCCCTGGCACACTGGAAAAAAATTAATGCCAGTCCCCCACAGCCTGAGAAGCACTGCTGTAGGTTAGCTAGATGAGGTTTGAAACATAAAGTTAAATTATCTCTTATTTTAAAGAGAAAGGGTGGCCAAAACCCAGGTGTGCCATTAAATGGGCACTGATAAAATAAAAAAGATAATACAACACCGATACCAACAAACATTGTCAGACAAATTCTTCTTCCTTGTGTCACTACTTAAGCATGTCAAATATGAATTCTCTGGTAGCCAAAAGAAAGAGAAAAGAAAGAAGAAAGAGCAAGAAAAGTGTATTGTGCACCACTCAGTTTAATCTTCCAACATGACTGCTGTCAGCTTAGAATACAGAACCAATGCAGCATGCCACTTTGAAAAATTAATCTCACTTTAACGCTATCACAGTACAGGCATCCTTACTTTTAGCTCTTGGCTGGGAAAATCCTGGAGAAATCAACCTGCTTACACTTTTTTTAATGAGGGGGAAATCCTGCATATGCCTCTCCCCTCCACACTCACACCATTCCCAAGGTTTGCTTCTCACAAAGAGCACATTTTTTTTCTGGAATCTGTATGCATTTGTATGCAGTGTTTGCTTTATAATTTATTTTTTAAAAAGAAATGTCTCACACAAAGTCTGGCCAAATGCACTCTTGATCAGCCAGCTTAGGACAGTGAAAATGAAACACAGGCAGAAATCCCAAGCTCTTATTTCTGGACTATAAAGTCTTATCACCACCCATTGCTTCTCAGTTCAAGCGATCCTGCCATGTTTCCAGAAGCAGATATGTGATTCAGCTTTAAACTTGTTGTTATGACAAACAGAAGGCCCTCTGTTTTGTTTTGGTTTTTTTGATACTTGAAAACACAATATTCCATCCTTTTCTGTATTGTGGGCTGAAACAATCATTCTTGGAATTTATATAGCAATTTCCAGGTGCATAATTGAGGAACAAAGGTGTAATACCCTACTACTCAGTCCCAGTATTAAGGTTGCCAGGTCAAGACTATCCCAGGTCCTGGGGTTTCAGGGCCAAAATGTGAGACTTGGGGAGCAATCTTTGTGATGTAACAAGGGATGGGCCTTAGTGATGTTACAAGGGGCAGCCCCTTCTGATATCATTAAGAGTGATAAATTAAGCATCAATCACTGTTGCACATTCAGATTAAAAACACCAAGTCTAAGTAATGAGGAAAAATACACATACATGCTTACTTACTTTTCAAGGCAGGGTTCTTGCCCTGAGATTCCTGCTCCTCATCCTGAGAAATGGAGAGGGTGGTCCAGGCATTGAGATCTGGAAATTCTACCCAGATGATTCCACACACAAGGCATCTGCTCAGCAGCTAAAATAAATAATTTAAACAGTTGGCATCACATACTACAGATTTACCAATCCAACCATGCTAATGTATTGCCTTACGCGATAAATTGTGTATGCAATATTGTGCACCAAAATTGTAAAATACACTACAGATGTAATAAAAAAATAAGTATTCATAACAAAGGTAGGCTGCAGAGACATGCAGTCTACAGCCCTTGGACTGAAGCCCTCTTCATCTTTTTTAGATGCTCATTGTACAATGAATGTAAGATTCAAGAAATGGTGCAGAATCATGCCATCAAGAGCAGTGCTACTCAAAGTGGAAGCCCTGGGGGTCCATAAGCCATCAGCTGCTGGTGTCTGAATAGTTTCCTGGAAAGAAAGGAACAGTTCTACCAGGGAGGGGGGACAAATATTCCTGGCACAATGGGGGAAAACAACAACTGTTACTACTACTACTAGCTGGACCTGGTATTACTATGCCATTAAAAAAAAAAAACTCCCCAAAAAATGCACAGCAGACCTCATTACAACCCTGTAAGGTAGGCCAGTGGATTTAAATTTCTCCTCACCCTTCTCAGCTTTCCACATTTTTTTTCAGGAATTGCTGATGGTAACTCATTCTGTTACCCTGCCATGGCTGCCACCAGTTAACTGCCTGGGTCCCATTTCAGTGACAGCAGTGGTATCCCACCGCCATCGCCAGTTGACTGACTGGACCCCATTGCACCCTGTGAAGGATGAGTGGCTGACGGAGTGAGATGAGGGAGGGACCATTGTGAGCCAGTGATGCAGATTGAGTGGATTGTGACATATAGAGGAAATTTGCATGTGGATGGTGATTGGTTGGGTGTGGGTTGGGTGTGTTTCCTGAGCCAATCAGTACACTTGGAAAGGCAACATACCCAAGAGAAATATATATCTATATCTATATCTATATCTGTATCTATATCTATATATAGTATTTCCCCCCAATAACTGAGACTCAAGGTAGCTTACAATTTAAAACAAGAATAATATAGCTAAAAATGAACATTAAAATGGAATTACACTATTCACAATATTAAACTGATGTACACATGCACTTAAGTAGATAAAAAGGCAATTAGAAAGATAAAAAAGCAATTAAAAACAGTTCAGTTTAAAACAGTACATCACCCTTTTAAAAGCTCATCCTCTAAGAATCTTCTGTTTTAAAAGCCAGTCAGAATAAAAAGGCCTTTGCCTGCTGACAGAAGGACAGCAATGAAGGGGACATTCTGGCCTCCCTGGGAAGGGAGTTCTAGAGGTTAGAGACCACCCCCATCAGAAAGCTTAAGAAGTACTGATCTATAGCCTTTGGGGAAGGAGAAGAGAAGAAAAAGAAACCAGTTTGGGGTTTGTTCTAAGTGGAGGAGACACAAACCATGTTAATTTAGAAAGCCATGTTACATTACATACACAACATAAAGGAGCAGGTGAACGAAGGCAACCCATGCTTTTGTTAGCAGGCAGTTTGGAAAGAAAACGGACATATCAACATGAGAGTCCTGAAGTTGTTGATGCAGCAGGGTGGCCACACATACATTGTAAAAAAAAGTTAAACAGGTGCAAACCCCATTTGGAAACCGCCCAAATGGACTACTGTGGTAAAATTAATAATATGTTTATTTAAATGTGAGTTTTGTTGTTATATTTATTTATACCCCACCTTTTTCCCAGTTCAGGATGCAAGGTGGCTTACAACAGATTAAAAGACAAATATAGTTAAAAATGCAAAATTTAAAAGGTGAGTAAACTATCAAAAAAAAATTAAAAGCAGGTAAAAGCATAAACCATAAAGAACACAACAACACAGCAAAAATAACCAATAGAAAATCCAGAACATAGTACAAGGCCTGTCCCACCTAAACAATCAGTCCTCAAAGGTCTGTTGAAACTGGAAAGAGAGTAGAAGGGTGCTAGCCTAACCTCTCTGGGAAGGGAGTTTCGGAGACACCTCATTTCCATCTTTGCATCTATAGAAGCAACTTAGCATACACAAAACAGATACAGACTTGTGTTTCCTTCCCCTCTCCTTTTCCAGCAATGCATTAAGAGCCTCCCTGACAGAAGCAGTAGTTTGTGACACTAGAGAGAAATGGTGGTTTGGCTGACTCACACAAGCAAAATGTTTCCCATTCCAAACCTGGCATACGTAGGATTTTAACAGGAAAAACCCTCCTGGGAATGCCATAAGATGGCTAGGGATGTAATTCTTCACTACATTTGTTTTTGAAGGAAGCAATGAGTAATTTTCTTCCTGCTGTGAGAAAAACTTCTAAAACCATACAATTTTCAAAGCCTATTCATAATTCAAGACTTATTCTGTGCAGTTTCTGCACAGAAAACAGCATTTTCTGAACAGAAAAGCTGAAAAACAAAATGCATAGATATAGGATATTATGATTTAATATTGTGATTTAATATTGTGAATAGTGTAATTCCATTTTAATGTTCACTTTTTGTACATTTTTAGCTGTATTATTCTTGTTTTAAATTGTAAGTGACCTGGCTGAATGAGACTATGCGCAAAAGGGATCTAGGAGTCCTAATAGACCACAAGTTGAACATGAGTCAACAGTGTGATGCAGCAGCTAAAAAGGCCAATGCGATTTTGGGCTGTATCAATAGAAGTATAGTGTCTAGATCAAGGGAAATAATAGTGCTGCTCTATTCTGCCTTGGTCAGGACTCACTTAGAATACTGTGTCCAGTTCTGGGCACCACAATTCAAAAAGGATATGGACAAACTGGAGCGTGTCCAGAGGAGGGTGACTAAAATGGTGAAAGGTCTGGAAACCATGCCTTTTGAGGAAAGACGTAGGGAGCTGGGTATGTTGAGCCTGGAAAAAAGACGGTTAAGGGGTGATATGATAGCCCTGTTTAAGTATTTGAAGGGGTGTCACATTGAGGATGGAGCAGGCTTGTTTTCTGCTGCTCCAGAGACTGGAACACGGAGCAATGGATGCAATTTCCAGGAACAGAGATTCCACCTCAACATTAGGAGGAACTTTTTGACAGTAAGAGCTGTTTGGCAGTGGAACACACTCCCTCGGAGCGTGGTGGGGTCTCCTTCCTTGGAGGTCTTTAAACAGAGGCTGGATGGCCATCTGTCAGGGATGCTTTGATCATGATTTCCTGTGTGGCAGGGGGTTGGACTGGATGGCCCTCGTGGTCTCTTCCAACTCTACAAATCTATGATTCTATGATTCTATGATTATTTCTATGCAGAAGTACCATTTTCTGCACAGAAAAAGCTGTTTCCTATGCAGAAAATGCAATTTTTATGCAAATGGACCACATGTAAATGTTGCACAGAAAAAAAACTGAATAGCAGCATTTTTCTTTGCAGGAAACAGCTTTTTTGTATAGAAGAAATAATATTTCTGCATTGAAATATAATTTTCTGATAAAAAATGCTGTTTTCTTTGAAAAACAACGAGATGCAAAATTTACACAGAATAAGTCCCAAAGTGCAAAGATTCTCATCAGTCCAAGAATCTTCTCATCAGGGTTTCTCAACACTTCAAATATATACACAGTTCAAAAAGAATATTGACAAATTGGAGCATGTCCAGAGAAGGGCAACTAAAATGGTGAAAGGTCTGGAAACGATGCCTTATGAGGAGAGACTTAGGGAGCTGGGTATGTTTAGCCTGGAAAAAAGACGGTTAAGAGGCGATATGATAGCCCTGTTTAAGTATTTGAAGGGGTGTCACGCTGAGGATGGAGCAGGCTTGTTTTCTGCTGCTCCAGAGACTGGAACATGGAGCAATGGATGCAAGCTTCAGGAACAGAGATTCCACCTCAACATGAGGAGGAACTTTTTGACAGTAAGAGCTGTTCAGCAGTGGAACGCACTCCCTCAGAGCGTGGGGGGGTCTCTTTCCTTGGAGGTCTTTAAACAGAGGCTGGATTACCATTTGTCGGGGATGTTTCATTTATGTTTCATGTACATCTTATACACATACCCTGAACGTAATTTTATACACAATAATTTTAATAATTTTGTGCATGAAAAAAAGTTTGTGTACACAGCCATCAGAAAGCAAGGGTATCACTGTCTCAGCCACTCATGTGAACAATTTTGGATTTTGGAATAGTTAGGATCTCAGAATTCCAGATAAGAGACACCCAATGTGTAAAAGTTAACTCAGCAGGGAGAGGGGAGAGGATGTAATCTTGCCTTTCCCAGACAAAAGGCTCAGACAAAATGTCATGTACTAGCTTCTTCAGATTCAGTAACCAGTCATTTCAGAGTTAAACAGAAAGCTTTATTGCTACATTAATCTAAAGAGCAAACTATACAAATGTGTTTCTTCAAATGAAGCTCATAGGAAAAGCAGTAAAATAAAAAGTACCTATTTACAATCAGCCAAATCTGGCATGCAATTGGTCACCCATCATCCACACTCCCTGTTCTCACCCAGGACTTTTTCGGACATGAATGTACCATGCAAGAAGGCTCGTAACGGGTGCGATGCTGCTGCACAGCAGGGGGCCTGTTTCGTACGACGCTGTCCCCCTGCCGAAATCAGCTGTGTCAGTTCCGTGAGAGACTGGAGGCAGCTACGCCATATTTGGCCATTTTTTATTCACAGGCAACTTCCGTGAATAAAAAATGGCCAAATGGCCAAATATGGCGCGGCTGCCTCCAGTTTCTCGCGGAACTGACACAGCTGATTTCGGCAGGGGGACGGTGTCATACGAAACAGGCCCCCTGCCGTGCAGCAGCATCGCGCCTGTTACGAGCCTTCTTGCATGGTAAGTTCACGTCCAAAAAAGTCCCCAGTCTGGCTCCACCTATTATTTCCCACAGCCCTTGCAAGTGCAAGGCCATCCAGCCCACTTTTCTGACAAGACACCATCCTCCCTTGTCTCAGTACACCAACTTGTTACAGTGTTAAAGAATGCAAAACATTAAATGGTCAAACATGAAAGCACATAGTAACTCAATGCAGACAGAACTTTTGGCAGAGAGGTTGCTTTTAGGGACTGATCCTGACACAAAAGCATATTGTTGCAGCCTCTCTTACCTTGCCTGTCCTTCCTCATTAATACCTTTTGGCCTCTTGATCACACTCAGATGTTGCTTGGCCAGGTGCCCTGGTTTTCATCTGTGAAATGTTGGAGGGTACTTGACCTCCCTCCAGAGCAAGGATAGGAACCATCTGGACTTCCAGATGTTGTACTGCAACCCCCAGCATACTTCACCACTGGCTATGCTGACTAGATCTGCAGGGAGTTAAATCCAACAACCATTGGAAGGCTTCACAATTTGCAGCCCTGTACCAAGGAAACTAAACCCAGGTATCCATTTTGAAGTGGCCGGCTCTATTAGTCGGTTGCAGGAAAGCATCAGAAAATTGTGTGGTACCTTTAAGGCCAACAGGTTTATTATCACATGAGATTTTGTGCACTGCAATCCACTTCACCTGGTATATTTGCACAGTGTTGGAAGTTAATACTATGTCCTTCAGACTTTTCATTGCTCAGACAAGTGGAGTGTGCACAACAATCTTATAACCCTCATTTTTAAGCCTCACAAGACTCTGAGTGGGCACATGCTGCAGTTGCTCAGGGGTGACAATACATGCTGTACATGCCCAGGAGAACTCTCAGACATTTTTAAATATTACTTTTTATCTGTCCTTTGAAAAGGAGGCTATGGCTAGACCATGAACCATACTTTCTGGGCTGCAGATCCCAGGATCTGGAAGTTGCTGTCCAAAGGAAACTTCTTCAAGTTCTGCTACATTGCCAGAGATTGGATGGGGACCTAAAAGGGTTAGGCTAAAGGGTGTGGGGGAGAGAGGGATTGTGTGTTGTAATTGTTTGAGTGTTGAACTAGGACACTGGAGAGCAGGGTCCAAACCCCTGCTGGACCATGGAAACCTGCTGGTGACCTTGAGCAAGTCACACTCTCTCGACCTCGGAGGAAGCCAATAAAAAACCTCCCCTAAACAAATCTTGCCAGGAAAACCCAGTGATGATGTCACTATCAATCAGAAGGCATACAAGAACAACAAAGGAAGAGAGACAGGAGGTATGAGATTCTCCCCCAACCCTACCACCATTTACACTATGAATCCCAGCAAATGAGTTGAAGACTGACAATCAGATCACATCACAGTTGGGCTGTCAGGCCAGAAGCATGCCAGACCCTGCAGTTACAGAGCTAAAACCTGAGATCTAGGGACGGTCCCTGCCTGGTGATGTCACATGGATTAAGCCTTGTTAGCATGAAATGGCATTAGTGTGATAGCTTGTAATTCAAATAGAAAAAAACAAGTATGCTGAATGGGAAACTATTTCTCTTACTGAAAATTACAGCTGGCCTCCGGTTCAGCAGATCCAAGAACATAAGCTGGACTTAGGATCTTGTAAGTGCTGAGAATTGATGTTTATGGTCATGAATAACCTAATGTGACACCCTCCCCCCAAACCCACCTTTTCAGCCTGGCAGCACCAGCATTGAAGCGCTTCTCAGGTGCTGGATAGCAGGGAGCTTGGAAAAAATGTCTGCAGTGCTCTCACAGCCATGGGGTAAAATAATTGTGGCAGGACACCAAGGGGTCTCTTCAGCTGCCTGTTCTTGACCAGAACAGGAGAGCACTACAGATGTCATGTCCCAGTGCCCTCATCTACAGCAGCTTGGAAATGCTGAGGTGCTGCCAAGCAGTACTGGTGGGCTTTGGGGGACATTGTCAGTTGTACCCTAAAGGCACCAAATCCCATCTAATCTTGGAAGGTAATCAGAGTCAGCTCCGCTTATTACTTGGGGTGGGAGACTGTCAAGGAATACTAGGTGCCGTAGGCTACATTTCAGAGGAAGGAACTGGCAAAATCAACTCTGATTATTCATTGCCTAAGAAAATCCTATGAAATCCATGATGTGTCCATAAGTCAACAGGCAACTTAAAGGCACACAAACACATTGGGCTTGCCTAGACGAGATGATATAATGCAGATTGATGTATATGATTGCAAATTTGCAGGAGCACTCATTTATCTCCACAGTCTTTTGGCAAAATCTATTCTGTGCAAAGCTACCCATGTTTGAAGTGCAAATGCAGCCATGCCTGCTAATCAAGATGGTGGACAAGAGTACTATACATTATTATTCTCCACATGTGTTGTAGCCACTGCACAGTATTTTATTTTATTTTTTGGTGCTTGTAAATCAAAGGTGCACAAGTTTGACCTTCTGCTTTAAAAAGCTCCTTGGTCACCTCAGTACAAAGAAAAAGTGCACATTTGATAATGCAAAAATCAAAAACGGCACTTGAGGTCACTTCCTTGCTGGCAAGCCCGCCCCCAGTCTGTGCAGCAGACCAATCCACTCTCTACTTCTGCCCTCATTGCAGGACCGGTTTAAGGAATTTTGGGGCCCCCTGCAATGCTTTACTTTGGGGCCCCCATATGTTTATCTCAGATCAATGTAACCTAACCTATTCACCGTACAGGATGTTCAGATTATAGTAGGACCCCCGTATCCCTGGATTCATTATCCATGGGACACAAAACAGCACACCTACCATAGAGTCTTCCTAGAAAATGTGTCTTCCCTAGCCCTTTTCTAGGCCTTCCAAGGCAACTCTATGGTATTTTAAACCAGAAATCCCATTATTTTCATATTAAGGAGGCCAACACGGGGCCCTCTCTTGACCTCGGGGCCCCCTCTTGACCTCGGGGCCCCCTGCCAATGCTGATTTGGCAGACAGGTTAAACCGGCCCTGCCTCATTGAGAATGTGCAGTGTCCCAAATTGGGTATCCAGGCATGCAATAATGCACAAGCCCATGCATTATTCAAAAATCCTCAGGGAAATCTGCAAAGGCTTCTCCCACCCCCGTAGTAGATGGAGTTTTTGGCTCCCCTCCTTCAGAATACCATGAATCTCATTCATAGTGTGTTGGGACAAAAAGTATTCCAAATGAATTCTATGAGGAGTATTTTCACCATCTTGACAACTTCATTGTCAGATGTAATTGTGATGACAGACAATTCCATTGTAATTAAGTTGATGGTCAGTCCACGGTGAACTCGCCACAGGTCAGCGTAAGAGGGGCGCTCCAAAAAAGCGATACAAAGACTCCCTGAAACAACATCTCAGGCTTGGCCAAATTGATCACCAACAGTGGTCCGCCCTGGCCTCACATCGGGAGGCATGGAGACGCACTATCCACAATGCTGCAGCCTTATTTGAGAACTCACACCGAACAAGTCTTGAAGAGAAAAGACAACGCAGAAAGAATCACAACCCGGAAACATCACCCAAGGAGACCTTCTGCTGTGCTTTCTGCAACAGGACTTGTTTATCTCGGATTGGCCTTTTTAGTCATCAGTGCGCTTGCAGAAAGCGCAGAATGTGTCCTTCCTGAATCTTCGTTTGCGAAGAAAAGCCAGAGAAGTTGATGGTGCAAAATCTTGGCCAATGTTTTCTGGTTCTGCATTTAGCAGGCTTCCCCCAACTTTGCCCCAGCCATATTTTCGACATTTTTATAAGATCTAATTTTAACACATAAGAATTATAATCTAGACATTTTTTAAAAAATGAAGTTTTTTCCTTCAAACTCTGTCTTTAAAAAATTGCTCAAAAATTGCTCTCTCTCTCTCTCTCTCTCTCTCTCTCTCTCTATATATATATATATATATATATATATATGTAAATAGTCTAGGAGCTTTCAGGGGTTCTGGGGGCTTTAAGGGCCACAGTTGGGCTCCCAAGGGACAAATTTGGCCAATGACCTTTACCTTGCCTACCCTGGCCTACAACAATGTAGAGAGTACTAGGTTGTGTACTTCTGAAGGAGCAGTGAGAATAGGTTTGTCAACGGAATGTCTGCCTTGTGTTTTTAGATCTAAAACCTAGAAAGCAAGGTCTGCTTTAGCTCTACTCAACATTTTGCCAAAGTTCAATGCACAGAACCCCCACGACTGAAGCTTGGTGGTGAGAAACATGCTGTTACTGTACCTGAGCTCCTTAGGTTACTGCCACTGAAAAGCTGCCAACTCAGCTCCATTGTCTTTTCCAGCCTTCCCCTCCACGCTCTGTAACCTCTTAGTACAGGCAAAGAGAGAATTGTTCCATGGCAAAAAGCTACAATTCAAAGCCTATTTATGATGTGAACAAACAGCAGTTGGTTTTAAAGTGCTAGTCTGCTTTCCACGCTTTCAAATACCATGTCAGAGGGACAATCCGTCACAGAAGCTCACTCTGCTACAACTGGAAAATGAATTTGATATATTAGGGTTGAGCTGGGGAATAAGGGACAGACCTTGTCTTCTTTTGGTCTGCTAATGTGCATCAGAAATGTGTGTTTCTTCTGAGGAGGTGGCATAATGTTTTGCTATACTTCCTGCACTGGCAAATTCCCACAACACCACACATCCCGCAGTAGTGCAAGGTAGTAGATAAACAGATGTTCAGACTGGATCTACCTTTTCCTTTTCTTCTCCCAATTCTCCAGCTTTTTCCCCATATCCCACAGCTGTCCTGATTTGGCAGGGATAGTCCCAAATTAATCCTCTGTCATCCCATTTTCTTATCTGCTTCTAAAATATCCTGGCTATTCTCTCCGCCTCCACCTCCCTACACTTTCCTCTTTGCCTTCAGCTTACTTCAATTGCTGCAAACTGAGTCCAAATTACAGAAGTAGTTTGTGCTCAATTAACTCAGCAGAAGGGAAAGGAAGGGGTAGAATCTTGTCCTTCCTTCCCAGGAAGCTCAGGCAAAAGCACACTGCTGCAGCCCCTCCTAGCTTATCTTCCTCATTAATAATAATAATAAAATAATAATAAAATTTATTTATATCCTGCCCCTCTGCAAGCAATCGGGGCGGCTTACAACGATAAAATGGTAGACAGTATAAAACAAGCCAAAATCCCTCCCTCCCCTCAAAACATTATTAAATTAATACAAGTTAAAATCAATATATAATACAATATGTTAAAAACCCTTAAATAATAATAAAATAATAGGATGTGTGATTTTTTTAAAAAGTATTGAATGCAAGGATTCAGAAAGCTGGATAGGATCAAATAAACCACACTTCACTCGTAAAACGTTTTGGAATACTATGGGCCAATGACTGGAATCCAACAATTCCTCAGCATTGCATAAATATCTGTATGCTGAGATAAGCTACGCCAGCACCGTGAAAACCCCATGCAGAACAGCAATATTGCACAACACAGGTCAATGACAGGGTGCCATCATGCTATGCACAATGCACAACCACAATGTGCAACATGCAGCTGTGATGCATAGCATTTCTTTATGTGCAACTCCACTTCCACCACTGTCAGCAGAATACAATATGTCCATTGTGCTATGGTAAATAATTTGCACCACAAGCATAGCACAACTTACACACACATACACCACTACCAGGATACCAGCAAATACGGAGAAATGTAAAGTACTGCATTTAGGGCGGAAAAATGAAATGCATAAATATAGGATGGGAGAGACCTGGCTGAATGAGACTACGTGCGAAAGGGATCTAGGAGTCCTAGTAGACCACAAGTTGAACATGAGCCAACAGTGTGATGCGGCAGCTAAAAAGGCCAATGCAATTTTGGGCTGTATCAATAGAAGTATAGTGTCTAGATCAAGGGAAGTAATAGTGCCACTCTATTCTGCCTTGGTCAGACCTCACTTAGAATACTGTGTCCAGTTCTGGGCACCACAATTCAGAAAGGATATTGACAAATTGGAGCGTGTCCAGAGAAGGGCAACTAAAATGGTGAAAGGTCTGGAAACAATGCCTTATGAGGAGAGACTTAGGGAGCTGGGTATGTTTAGCCTGGAAAAAAGACGGTTTAGAGGCGATATGATAGCCCTGTTTAAGTATTTGAAGGGATGTCACGCTGAGGATGGAGCAGGCTTGTTTTCTGCTGCTCCAGAGACTGGAACACGGAGCAATGGGTGCAAGCTCCAGGAACAGAGATTCCACCTCAACATTAGGAGGAACTTTTTGACAGTAAGAGCTGTTCGGCAGTGGAACGCACTCCCTCGGAGCGTGGTGGGGTCTCCTTCCTTGGAGGTCTTTAAACAGAGGCTGGATGGCCATCTGTCGGGGATGCTTTGATTGTGATTTCCTGCGTGGCAGGGGGGTTGGACTGGATGGCCCTCGTGGTCTCTTCCAACTCTGCAATTCTATGATTCTATGATTCTATGATAAGTGGCCAAACCTCTGTATGAGTTTTCTCTTTCATTCCAATTCCCATCAAGGGGTCAAAGCATTCAGATGTAGTTGTGTACCACCTAGCAAGGTTGTTGCAAAGCTGGACTAAGGAGGGTGAAGCCTCCTACTTCACCTTAAACACCTTTGAAGAAAAGAAGGGTATGTAAAAAAGAAAAGACACATATGGCAGAATGAAGTATATACATTTAAATTTATATAGGCTGTAGCCTATAGGGACACAGGCACTAACCTGAATGTGACAAAACTGCCAGTCGTTCTTTTTAAAAAAAAAAACAATGAAAGAAGATCCTGAAAAACACCAAAATAAAAACTCAACACATGCAAATAAACACCCAGGGAAAGGGGGGTTTCCAGCAGATAATGGCCCATTAGCCAACCATTAGCCAAACAGACACTCATCCTCCTTGCGTATCTCCCCCCAGGAACTAGCCATTCAAATACACAAATTTAAATATCCTCCTCATTAGGGAGTCACAGTATATAAACCTCACACACCCCTACCCCCCATTCTCTGAAGATGCCCACCACAGATGTAGGTGAAACATCAAGAACAAACTCTTCCAGAACACAGCCTCATAGCTTGGAAAAAACCCCACAGAAAACCCAAAGATCCTAGTTTTCCATGGCTTTCAAGTAAGATTCTCCTATAAGTCTACAAATGCTAGGAACCACAATCCATACAATAATCAATGCAACGTCTTACATGTGACACAGAAAGAAAAAGTCCTGTATTTCTTGTGAAACATCTGTTTCATGTTGCAACAGGGTTACTCACAGTGCAATGTCTTACTTGTAACACAGAAAGGAAAAGTCCCGTGTTTCTTGTGAAACATTTGTTTTATGGTGCAATGGACAAACATCTCATTACTCTGGGGTTGCATCATTAAGATGGTTTTGTGGTGTTTATAGACAGTCAGGAGGTGCCTGACTTGACTGGAAATTATAATTTGGGAGCAAATACACTTTCTTGAGTGGCCATGCATTACCAAAGGGGAACTGGAGGTTATGACTCTTCCCCCCTTGCTATTTCAACAGTTTGGACCAAGTGCATTGCAGCCCTTGAACATTTCAGGTAAACTAGGGGGAGTCAGGTCCAAAAGCAAAGAGAGCTCCTGCACCTAAAAGAGGGCATTTCAGAAGGTTACACCTATTGAAAACAGCTACACCTGTTGAAATGGCCTTTCCTACATAACTGTTAAATCTGCAGTTGCTCTGTCCTCTCTTAGTTCTGGCTTTGCTGTTATGTGCCATCAAGTTGTTTCCAACTTATGGTGACCCTAAGGTGAAACTATCATGGAATTTTCTTGGCAAGATTTGATCAGAGGGGGGTTTCCATTGCCTTCCTCTGAGGCTGAGAGGGTTGGATGTGTCCATGATCAGCCAATGGGTTCCTATGGCTGAGTGAGGATTCAAACGCTGGCCTCCCCAGAATCCTCATCCTATACAGAAACCACTGCACCACACCCTTTACAGTAGCCAAAACTAGGTCAGAACTAGGTGGCTAAAACTTCCAGATTCTCCACCTTCTCTCTCTCTTTTGTCTTTCACTTGAATATTACTTTCAGTAGTCATTGTGATGGTTGTAACTTTTTATGGATTGTACTCTTCACATCATCACTGTTGTCCTTGAGTGGGCTTCAACTTATAGCAAACCTATGAATGAGACCTAGGAGATCCTGTCATTATCCCAGCTCAGGTCCTGAAAATTCAGAGCCATGGCTTCCTTCCTATCCATCTGTAATGCAGTCTTCTTCTTTTTGTACTGCTTTCCACTTTATATCCTGAAAAGTCCAAGGTACAATAATATGGACGTATTTGCATCTGAATGATGCTAGATGCGGCATGTCCATGTTGGAAGAATAAGGGCATCACCGGAAATTAGGCAGATCAATTTGAGGCAGCCCTTCCCCAGCACTCCCTCCCTTATATCTCAGCCAATGAGTGGACTGCACTCATAAAACTACTGTAAGTCTATACTAATCACCAAGCTAACCCAAGATATCTTTCATCCTGCTAAGTGGTAGAGAGGATATCCTCGACCTGTCCCAATTTCATAGAATCATAGAGTTGGAAGAGACCACAAGGGCCATCCAATCCAACACCCTGCCATGCAAGAACATACAATTAAATCATTCCCAACAGATGGTCCTCCAGCCTCTGCTTAAAAACCTCCAAAGAAGGAGACTGCACCACACTCTGAGGCAGTGCATTCCAATTCCGAACAGCTCTTACCATCAGGAAGTTTTCCCTAATGTTTAGGTGGAATCTCTTTTCCTGCAGTTTGAACCCATTGCTTCATGTTCTTGTCTCTGGAATAGCAGAAAGCAAGCTTCCTCCATCCTCAGTATGACATCCCTTCAAGTATTTAAACTTGGCTATCATATCCCCTCTTAATCTGCTCTCCCAAGCTAAATGTGCCCAGCTCCCTAAGCTCATAGGACATGGCTTCTAGACCTCCCACCATTGGGGTCACCCTCCCCTGTCACCCTCCTCTGACACATTCCAGCTTGTCAATATCCTTCCGGAATTGTGGTGCCCAGAACTGGACACAGTATTCCAGGTGAGGTCTGACCAAAGAAGAATAGAGTGGCACTATTACTTCCCTTGATCTAGACACTATACTCCTATTAATGCAGCCTAGAACTGCATTGGCTTTTGTAGCTGCCACATCATACTGCTGACACATGTTCAGCTTGTGGTCTACTAAGGCTCCAAGATCCCTTTTGCATGTACTGCCATCAAGCCAGGTGTCACCCATCCTAGATCTCTGTATTTCATTCCCCCCCCCCACCTGCTTACATGCAGTACCTTACATTTCTTCCTGTTGAAATTCATTTTGTTAGTTTGGGCCCAGCTTTCTAATCTGTTAAGGTCATTTTGAATTCTGACCATTAAACAGACAGTCTGTAACCACTTAGAAATCTTTCCTAGTATTGATGTCTGGCTGACCGTCCAGTAATTATTTGGGTCTTCTTTTCCCCCTTTAAAGATGGGACAACCTTTGCCCTCGTGGTACCTCTCATCCCACAAATTAGCAATGATGTATAAAGGAGTTAATGGTTCTTGTTGGAAATGTGGAGAAAAAAATGGAACGTTCTACCACGTAAGGTGGAACTGTAAAGAGACTGGTAAATTTTGGAAAAACGTCAAAAACGTCATGGAAGAAATCCTTCAGACTGTGATCCCATGGAAACCAGAGACATTTCTATTAGGTATGGTGGAGGAAAAGATAGAAAAGGAACACAGAAAACTGCTTTTTTACATGATAGTGACAGCTAAGTTAACCTTTGCCGAAGTCTGGAAACAAAAAAACTGTCCCACAATGGAAGATTGGTTAGTAAAGTTATATGAAATAATGCATATGGATCAATTAACTATGAGACTAAAAGGAAAAACAATGGAAACTTATTTAAAAGAATGGTCTGCTGTATCTGACATATTTAGCAAACAAATGGGGCAGTGTCACTAAGTTACAACAAATTTGAGAAATATTGAAGATATTTAAAGAGTCAAAGCATTAAAGTTAATTGAATCTTTGAGGTTAGGGTAAAGATTGTTTTAATTAGAAGAAATTGTCATAATATGTGGAGAATTGATTGGCAACATTTTATATATGAGATAATAACCCAGGAAAGCTAGGATGGAAGCTTTAGAGAATTAAACCATGGTAACTCCGGGGTTGAAAGAAATGTTCTAAGAATAATGGATATTAGTACAAAAACTCAAGATTCTCTGGGGTACTGTGGGAGCAGGGCTTTGAAGACATCAAAGACAAATCAGATGCTTTATAGAGGTAATAATGATCCCTAAGATGAGAAAAAAGTAACTAATGTGTAAATAAATTGTAGAGACAATAATCAACTTTAGGATTGGATATATGTTAAAACGCTATGAAATAAACCTCAATATTTTTATTTTATATCTACGTCTTCAAAGATTATTATAACAAAGATTATGGAAAATCTTGTATTGAAACATTTTTATGATGTATGTATATGATTTTTAAAAATAATAATAATAAAAAATAAAGATGGAACAACCTTTGCCCTCATCTAGTCTGATGGGACCTCTCCTGTTCTCCAGGAATTCTCAAAAAGTATTGATAGGAACAGTCCTGATTAATCCTCTGTCATTCCACTTTCAGCTGCTTTAAAAATGTCCCAGTTTCTCTCTTCTCCTCCCTTTCTCCTGTTTCTCCCTGACTTATTTCAGTTGCTGCAAACTGAGTTCAAAGTACAAAAGTAGTTCGCACTCCATTAACTCAGCAGGGGGGCAGGATGAATCTTACTTTTCCCAGTAGGCTCAGGCAAAAGCAAACTGCTGCAACCTCTCCTATCTTCTGTAGTCTTCCTTATTAATAACTTTTGCCATCTTGAGCATACTCTGATGTTGCTTGGTCACACATGTGCTGGTTTTCATTTATAAAACGTTGGAGGGTATGTGTCAGCTCCTGAAATGGTGATAATACCTCTTCCATAATTGAGATTAAATCATGCTAGCAGAATAATCTTTTTTTATAAAATGCCCTCAACACCTGCATATCAGGAAAACCTTAAATCCACAATTAATGATTTATTTACCTCACATAATGGTCTTAAAACAGTTGGATCAGATTCTGCTAACATAATTTACTCTCAAAATTAGCCTTTAGGCTTCAGGTAAAATATATGTAAATACTTTTGTCTTGGTTTGGCAATTTATCTTCCCTGTTTGTGCATTATATCTTATATGCTTCCCAAAGACCTTCAATATTATAAAATAAAGTATTTTACTAAATTTATAGCTGATGGAGCTGTCTGAAATGTTTAAACTTGTATGCTATGGAAAGGTTGTGAACATTGTACAAAGGTTTAAATACCAGCTTTTTATACTGTGATACTTTAAAAATACTTGACTGTAAGTGCTTATGAGTAATATATTAAA
The DNA here is from genome assembly GCA_030847615.1 of Gambelia wislizenii. Lineage (NCBI taxonomy): Eukaryota > Metazoa > Chordata > Lepidosauria > Squamata > Crotaphytidae > Gambelia > Gambelia wislizenii. The sequence continues at coordinate 8,255,430 of JAUMIR010000012.1, forward strand.
TCAATGATTACAAATTAAATATAATAATTTTAAAATGCAAAAAAAAAATATTGGAGGGTATGGTAGAGAGGAATTTAGTACATTATGGTGCATGTGTGTACTACCTCAAATTGTTGTTGAGAGGGTAGATTAAATAGGGTAGGACAAAGTTCTCCATGGCTTCCATTGCTCTTTGGAAGAAAGGAGAAATACAAGTGTAATAATTATGTACAGTTGTCCCTTCATATTCGCTGGGGTTTTGTTCTAGGACCCACCGTGGATGCCAAAATCCATGAATACTCAGGTCCCATTATATGCAGTGGCAGAGCAAAATGGTGCCCCTTATATAAGATGGCAAAATCAAGGTTTGCTTTTTGAATTACTGTATTATTTTTTAAAGAATATTTCCAAGCCGTGAACGCTTAAATCCGCACATACCAAATCTGTGGATACGGAGGGACAACTGTATATGTGATAAAGCATCGGTCTTTATTTTCAGTCTCTATAGAATATCACAAGAAATAACATCTTACAACCAGTAAAACTGCCACCTGTCCCCTAAGAGATTCAAAGGAAACCTAAGTTTTCCCTTCCTTTCTAACAGGGTTTTGCTCTACTGGGTGCGACTCGTTGCTTACAACACCAAAGCCACTGTTGGTGTCTTGGGAAACTGGTTCCAGACAACATTTTGGCTACTAACCTTTCAGGGGGAGAAATGATCTAGGTAGTCTTCATTCTTGTGAGATGACCTCACTGGAGAGGTTTTTCTGTAGCAAGTTAGGAAGTGCCTCAGTTGACTGGAACAAGTACTTCACAGAGAAAGCTACTTGTTTGAGTAAAGAAGTGACCTGGGAATTATCCACATCTTCCCAAAGGTTCAGCAGCTTGGCCCATGTGCATTGGGAAAGAATAAAGTGAAGCCATGTCACAAAAGAAGACAGGGCTTCTATGCCTAGAAGAGGAAATTTCTGCAGGTGCAGGGTTAATTGAATAAAACAATTAAGAATAATGAGTGAGTGTGTGTGTGTGAGAGAGAGACAGTTCTCCAAAAGGCTAATGACTTCTCTCCTCCCCTGTTTTTTTTTCTCTCTCCAGTGTAATGAAATGACACAGGTGCCGCTTTTAATGAGACAGAGATGACAAGTCAAAGAAAGCAACACCTGTTTTCTTTCTCCATATCTGTCTGCAGCAGTCTTAAGGCCAGCCTTTCTCAACTTTTTTTTTATCCTGGAGGAATGTTTGGAATAATTTTCAGATCTCAGGGAACCCCTGCATAAACATTATTCTATATACTGTTATTGCTATCTCCCCACAATCACAACCTCTTGAGGAGCCTCTTGGGGAACCCTGGTTGAGAAACACTGCTTAAGGTCACCATAAGTCAGAAGCAATTTGAAGGCACACAACAAACTACAAAACATGGGAGGAAGGCCTCTTTCTTCATTCTACTTTTAGGAATTTTAGATTGAGATGCAATGGGAGGGGTAGGGCTTTCTGCCTTTGCCTTTCTGACATTTATATAGCTCCTGAAATGAAAAGGTCTGTCTAGCAAAGAAAAACCAAATGGCCACCAATGGGCCTGAGAGAACATTGGGGCAGCCAGTTCCTCTTCCTTGAGGCTATTTAAGACCTGTGTGAGTCCTTCAGAGCAAAGGCCAAAGAGCCTCAAGTTATTTTATTTATTTATTAGGTTGGGCCTCACCTTTTTCTCACACACTCACAAATGGGGCTCAAGGGAGACTTGTACTAAGAGAGGTGGGGAGGAAAGGTTAGTGGCAGCACAGTCAGGGATGAAACAAAAGAAAAAGCAACACCTTCAAAGAAGCAACACCTCAGAATTATACCATGGATTTCATATGAGCAAAATCCACTTAGGGAAACTGTGTTCTAAAAAAGTGCCCCTCTAAGTTGTCGCACAACAACCAGCTGGGCATCACATTACATGAGCATTTGGAAAATCAAGCTTGTAGTCTGAGCCGATCATTGTGACTTCTTATTTTCCCCTCCTTTCTTCTCTTTCAAGAGAGCATAGGTCCTCAACAGCCTGTCAGCCAGCCTGAGAAGTTTTTGTTCATATTTTAAGATTATAAACTACCTCAGGTCCCTTGGCAGAAAACCAGTATATGTCAGTGGGCACAAACATGGTACCAGTCCGTTGTTGTTGTTGTTGTGTACTTTCCAGACATTTCCAACTCAGAAAGACCTTAGGGCAAACCTATCATGGGGTTTTCTTGGCAAAAATTATTCAAAGGAAGTTTTCTCTTGCTTTCCTCTGAGGATTTCAATCCTGGTCTCTCAGAGCCATAGTCCAGCACTCAAACCATTACACCAGACTGGCTTTCCTTAAAGGTTTTGAGCCTTACCACACTGAGGAAAAGTGGCAAAGCAGCAGGAACATCGGCATCTTTCCAGCATCCTTTCATTCCAGTCCCATGGGGGACCAAGCTAAAACTGTACCTTTATGCAAACAGGTTTTTCTGGTTAGCAAAAAGGCACGGTTTTACCTTGGTCCCTTATGGACCAGAATGAAAAAACAACAACGTCATGTGGGAAGGCAACAGGAGAGATGGAATTTTCTGGCTGCTTTGCTGTTTTTTTCTTGGAGTTCAGTAAAGCTCTTTGACATGTTACCAAATGCAAGCAGCAGTCCTATGCATCTTTACCTGGAAGCAAGCCTCACTGACTACAATAGGACTTAATTCTGAGAAAATATGCATCTTCTAATCTATTTTATTCAAAACAAGGCAAACTACCATTATTTCTGCATAATAAACAGGCTGATGAAGGACATTTTGAGAGAATGGATTAGCTTTCCCCTAAGGTAACATACAAATCCCTGCTTCTCAGAGCAAGCTTCTGTGGTTGAGCAGCATAGAAAAGTAATTAATTAAAAAAATCTCAGCTGTTGCTACTGAGTCCTGTGGGATATACTCCACCTAGACCTACATAAAACTGCCACCTCACAGCTGAACCTCAACAGCAGAAAGGTGTGAACAGTGTTCTCCCCAGTTTACAGCCTCATGGCTCAGAGTAGAATGTAGTTAATGTTGCAAAATGAAAGTATCACTATCTCAATTTCTAAGCAGACAGACAACAGCAGATACTTGTTTGCCCCTAGTCTGTTGTAACAAAATGAGCCTGATTCACATGACCTCCTAAGGAGAGACCTGGGGCTCAGTTAAACAGTATAAAAAAACCATGAAGAATTCGCTAAGAGTTCTAACTGTTTACATGTTTTGCGACTCTAAATCGCCTCTTTCAGAAGGAGGGGTGGGAAAAAACCCATCTGTAGCGTATTTTAGGACTTCGTATTTTTCCCCATCTATTTTAAAAAGAACCGAAAATTATCGCTAAACCGATGATGTGAACTACCGTTGCGTTTTTAGATCAATTCCTAAAAAGTACCGGAACCGCATCCGAAGGGGTGGGATATGGGAGTGGTTTCATATTCACAGCAGAGCAGAGCTGTGTGTGTGTGTGTCTTTCCTCCCTCACTCGGTCTCTTCGAGCTTGGCTGCAGCCAGCTGAAGAATTCCAAGGTTGCCTTTCAGTCTCTGTGTGTGAATGTTCTTCGTCTTCCTTCCCTCCCTCCTCCCTCTCTCTCCCTGTATGCTCCACCAGCTGATCTATCGACAGATCGTTGTTTTGTGTGTGCATGTTTGTGCACGCTCGCAGTGTTGGCATGAGAGAGGGAGAAAAAACAGTCTACTGACATAGGAGAAATGCACAGCAAAGAGAATTCTTTTCCTTCCATCCTTTGTCATTAATCCTTCCCACTTCCTGGTCTCCCTGCTTTTTAGTTGCTTTCTGGTTTTCTCGCTGAGATCAAGCTGTGAAAGGTGATACTGTTGCTTTGTATACAAATCCCTTCTGAGGAACGCCTGCAATTAAAGCCCTTTCAGAGGAACTATTCCCCCCAACAAGCCCCTCCTGCTTCAACTGTGTGTGTTTTCAGTGAGTGGCTTTAAGAGGCAGGTAGGCATGCCCCCTGCACCTTTGCCATCTGAACTGAGAAGCGAAAAAATAAACAACACAACTGAATCCCCTATAAATCGTATGAACTATCCATCACTGCTGCGAAAAAGCGCTAAACCACAAATTGCCACATTAAAAACTGTCATTTAACTGACCCCTTAGATTAAAAGTACTCCCTGAAGAGCTGAGCAAAATGAAATTCAGTCATCATCAAAACTTGGGAAAGAGACAGACACAGGGGTGGGTGAGAAGGATTTGATGGGGTAAAATATAACATGGAATTCTTCCTTCTTTGTTCCATAGAAACATGGATACTCCTTGGGGTTTTCCTGGCCTTTTTGATGCTGAAAGTATAAGAACAGAATGTGGGGAACCCATTGCTTCTAGGAACAATCTCTCTCCACCATCATTCATTTACATGGTGCCCTTTTGTCTATGGACTTTATCAGACAAGCCACGATGGAGTGCTTAAAGAGTTATTTTGCTGGCATTAAAAAATCCATTTTTATGCCAGCAAAAGAAAGCTCCTCCACCCAGCACTTACCTCTAATCCCAGCAAAGGCACCTCATGCAATAAAAGAGGAAGTGAATGGAGCTCCATTCACTTCCTCCTTTGAAATTGTGCAAAATACTTTAAAACTTACAAGTAACCCAGGGAGGGTCATAAAAAGTGTATCACTTACCTGGATGTCACGATCTCACCCAGAAGTGTGTGTGCCAGACTGGCCACTGGCAGGGTAAGTGGCGGGGGGATGCGAGCTATACTGTCAAAAAATGCCACAGGGGATCAATTGATGGCTTAGGCCATCAATTAAAAAGTAGGGTTTTGGCAGGGACATAACTGCAAAAGGTTGATGTCGTCTGATATGTACGCCCTTTCACGGTTATGTGGCATCATTATGACACCATATTTGATGTGTCTGATAAAGTCCTAAGTTGCTTGTCTGATGTGAAAGTATGTCAAGCCCAGATGCAAACAGGTAACAAGGATCCTCGTGCCTTTCTATGTTCTGTAATGCAGAGAAGTTCAACAGCAAACCCTGCTGGAGTTGCTTTTCTCTGCACAACATGCCCTGGCTAGTTTAACATGTTTCAACAAACTTTTTATTCAGAACTAAAAATATGCACATGTGAAACGAAACAAGGTCAGGTAAGCCTTGCATACCTACAATCAATCACAAGCTCTGGGAGGCAGGCCTTTATTGGCCTACAGGCAGCCTCCAACTCTTAAACTACTTGCTTACAAAAGGATACATAACATGGATGGTAATACAGGGACAAGACCCTGCCACAAACCCAGGTGCCAACTCTGTCCCCACATCTACTCTGGGAGGAATATTACAGGAGCCAATAACATCACTCCCAACATCAGAGGTACATTTATTTGCTCTCCATCCAATGTGATATATGCCATCCTATGCCACCAATGCCCCTCAACACTCTACTTTGGACAAACAGGCCGGTCTCTATGCAAGAGGATTAATGGGCACAAATCTGACATTAGATATGGCAATACCCAAAAAAACTAGTTGCAGAACATTTCAGCCTTCCTGGAAACAGGTAGCAGTCCTTGAACATGAAAAATACAAACAAAGATTAGAAAAAGCAACTGCTGGATTTAATTATATGGGATTCACAAATTCCAGTGGTATGAACAAAGGCAATGGTTTCGTGGTGCACTACATATATTAATATAAGAGTTCTCGCTACTGAAAAAGGAATCTTCTCAGACAGAAAGTTGTAGAAATGAATGAATTCAGAGAGACCATTAACATGGAAGACAATGGCAGATATATTTCTGCTACCTTTGCATTTGTTCCAATGGAAAAGCAGTATCTTGCATAATAAACTTACCTTGAACTATGCCTGTCATTTCCAACAGCCAGCCTCATACTTGCATGTATTTCCCTAAAGAATATGTCCTTTGGGTCTTCTCTTAGATCAGTCATTTCACTAAAGCATATTCCTTCCCCAATAATGATTCCTTAATACCACCTTGGTTCTTAGGTCCTCCCCAGCAGCAAAGGATCAAAGGTATGTGTTGCTTCCTGTCCCCTGGCACTTCCTTTCAGGGGTAGGTGCTTCTCTCACTATTACATATATTTTGCTTTGCAAGCACTTTCAGTAAGAGAATACAGAAATCCTAGACCATCTACCTGCCTTTCGGAGCAGGTCCCAGGAACTGCATCAGGATGTGCTTTGCTCTACTGTCCTTGAAAGTGGCAATGGTGGTCCAATTGCAGAAAAGCAAATGGCCAACCCCCCCACTACTTTCTTTCACACAACAAACACTCTCTCACACACTCTCTCTCTCCTCCTCCTCCTCCTCACATTTCACCTCTTGTTGAAACAACTTCATTTTTTTATTATTTTTTTAGTTTAAGTAGACATCAGCCCCTAGCAGTCTGCACCTCTGGATGGCTGTGCAGATGCTTCAATTCAGAGTGAGCCTGCTGGTTCACTTGCCAAGCGATTTTTCCTTATCTTATATAAAGCATCAGGCAGTGCATATTAGACTTCCTGCAAGGCTACCATTTGTGGGGGGGGGGGTTCTATTGCCTAGTTACTTCTTACAGACACTCCACCATTTCACAGATAAACAACCAGGACATGTTGGGCCAAGCAACATCAGAACACAGTCAAGACATGGAAAGTTATGAACTAAGAAGCTAGGAGAGGCTGCAGCAGCTACTTTGGCCTGAGCCTACTGAGAAGGATAAGATTCTGCCTCCTCCCCTCTCCTCACCACCCTAGTTAACTGTGGGCAAAATATTTTTGCATTTTGAATTCAGTTTGCAGGAAATGAAAAGTGGACAGAGGTGTCATTGTTGTTTTTCGCAGACACGATGGAGTGCTATTTTCTAGCGGCAGAGCAAAAAAAAAAACCAAACAGATTTTTAAGCAGAAGATCACTTTTCTCCATCTCTCATTTAACAAGGCAAGGAAAAAAAAAGGGGGGGGATGGAGAAGGTGGCACTTCTGCACCCTGGATTTACTTTAAAAAAAAATACTGTTTGGTGGTAGCAACTTGGGGAGAATAAAGACATGAGTAATTCACTCGTGCCCACCATCTTGATTCACAGGCATGCCCGTGTGAACATCAAACATGGATAGCTTTGCATACCTGCAATCTTGCCAAAAATTGTGGAGACAAATGGACGATGCTGTGAATTGGCATTACTGCACACCAATCCACATTTTATTGCATCGTATAGACAAGCCCTCAGTTTACAGCAACTGATGTAAGCTGAAGAGGAAAGGTGGAAATGGGAGGGTGAGAGAGGAACTGGGATGTTTTTAAAACCAGGTAAGAAAGGGGGATGTCAGAGGGTTCATCAGAACTTTCCTTGCCAAATCGAGACAGTTGATGGGTATGTTGTCCTGACCTCCACAATATAACAACAACTATTATTGTTGTTGTTGTCGTTATTTCTTACCCACCTCTCCCCATGGTTTGAGGCGGGGAACAACAGAGTTATACAAAACAACTAATATTAAAATACATATTGGTTAAAAATATATAAAGCCATTAAAACACATAATATCAATTTAAAAGAACAATAATGCCCCTATTGCAAATGAGAGCATCTATTTTGAAAGACAGTAACTTACAGCAAGCCTCTAATGTTATGTATTCATAACCTCAAGTAGAACTTAGGGCTGAGACTGAGCTGGAATCACAGGAAAGCAAAACAAAACTCTTCCGACTCCCTCACCCCATATGAAACATTCCCTATATTCCTGCAGCCCTCTTACCTTGTTCCCACAAACCTCCTGTCAAGCCAAATCAAGTGCATGCAAGACCCTCATTCTTCAGTGAACAATAAATATCATTTGTTTGAAATAAAAACAATACACATCTATACATTAAAAGTTGTATAATCATTAGAAAGAGCAAAGGATCCTGTTTTTGTTTTGAACACTGGGTATTTGTTGCACTAAACAAACTCTTTCCCAGATGTGAAATAACTACTTCCACATGGAGGAATAATGGGCTTGTCAGGGGATGATAGGACATGCAATCCCCAGCAGAAGCCAAAAAGACTGTCTCAGTAGACTCAGTAGCAACCCATTCCCAAGAATACATCAAACACTCTGTGTGTGAGTATTCTTGGGAACGGGTTGCTACTGAGTCTACTGAGACAGTCTTTTTTGGCTTCTGCTACAGATTGTGTGTCATATCATCCCCTGACAGTGGTTATGGGCCCAGCTGATTGATCTCAGATTAGATAAGGTGCACCCAAAAAAATTTCCCAGAAACTCTTTTGTTTTGAGTGTTTTGGGCTAGTTGGCTGAGAAACAGTTAAGTTTCAGCCAGCCCCTGTAATATCTTGTCTGAGATGGCAAGTGAGGTACAATGGGTTAGGCAGATGCTTGCAGACCTTGGGGAGCCATGCCAAATTCCTTGAGGTGCACAAGGACTCACAAGCCTGCATAGCTATGGCAGAAGCAGAAAACCTGAAATGCAGGACCAAGTACTGCATTTCAGTATGCTACCAAAATGTAAGGCAGTTAATACAAGAAGGTGTCTTGTGTTTGAAGCACTGTCCATCTGAGGACAATGTTGCAGACCTGCTCACAAAAGCCCTTCCAGCAGGAAACCATGAGGAGTTGGCAAAGAGGCTGGGCCTTGTCACTATTGAAAGGTGTCAAAAGGGAAAGTCAACCAACAGACGACTGATGCCCAACAATGTATGTTAATGATGTTATGTTGTGATTATAGCATGTGTCCTGCACAGTAGTTTGACCATTTTAGAGGGGATTGTCAGGAGTTAGAGACTGAACTCCATTATAAAATGGCCAAACGACTGCAGAAACATACTGCATGAACTACCAAGTCATGCCTAGTCGGGCCACTAGGGAGCAATGTCCTGTATATATATATATGTATGTATGTATGTGTGTGTGTGTGAGAGAGAGAGAGAGTTCAGAACAGAGCTCACTTCTGACATGGCTTTATCACACTAACTTAAAATATAAGTGCACAGAAGTGTTTTTTAAAAGGCAATTTTAGAATTTTTAAAAGGGCACGTGTATTTGTCCAAAAAAGAGCAATGTGTTGGTAAGTGTGAGAGCCAGTGTGGTATAGTGCTTTTGGACTCCAGAGACCAGGGTTCGTCTCCCTGCTCAGCCATGGAAGCCCACTGGATGACCTTGGGCAAGTCACACTCTCTCAGCCTTAGAGGAAGGTAATGGCAAACTCCCTCTAAACAAATCCTGTCAAGAACCCCCTGTGGTTGCCATAAGTCAGAAACTTCTTGAAGGCACATAACAACAACAACTTGGTAAGTGTAACTACCCACCCCAGAGGAGTGGGCAACTTGTGGCCCTCCAGATATTGAATGACTGCTCCCAGCATTCCTCACCCTTGGCTTTGTGGGCTTAGATTCATGGAAATTCTGCTTCAACACATATTCATCACCAGGAACAAATTGCTCTCCACCCCATACATGGGACATTATTTCAATTCTAACAGCTAATTGGAAAAAAGGAAGAGCCAGGCAGGTTAATGGGATGAAGGTAATGGCAGCACTAGGGAAATGGTAGGAGGTTGGGTGGGAATGTGTTAATAGAGCTTAGAAAAGACTACAACTCCCAGAATCCCACAGCCAGCATAACCAATGCCCAAAAGTAATTTTTCTGGGCTCTGGAATGTTCTTGTTTTTGTTATCTCTGTCAAGTTAATGTTGACTTTTGGTGTGAATTCATTCACTTATCCTGTGAATGAGAGACGTCCAAGGCACCCTGTTATCTTGCAAATTCAGGGCTGTTGCTTCCTTGACTGAGACTATCCACCTGTGATGTGATCTCCCTAATTTCCTACTGCCTTCCACCTTACCTCAAGTCACCTGTCAACTTATAGCCACCCTGTGATGTACCAAGCACACACACTCACATGCATTCAATAAATTGCTTTATTGACATGGATTCATGTGTCAGGAACATAGGAAAAGCCGAAACTGAGTACAGTCAAGCAAGCCTCTAGATAAAAGCACACAGCATGAGAAAAGCATTTAGGGAGTATTTCACACCAAGCCTTGCACCTGGGATCACTGACCTTGAGCTGCTAGGGAGAGCAGCATTCCCATGCCGACCAGGCGGGCTGGCCTCACTCCAAAACATTCAGGGGCCTAGGAAAGGAACTAGGCTTGAACCAGCCCTATGTCAGGGTCCTCCATGAATTCTACTCCAATGCCCAGAATTCAGGGACGAGCCTGACATACCCCATGAATTTCATATGGTTTTCTTAGGCAAGGAATCCTCAGAGGTGGTTTTGCCAGTTCTTTCCTCCGAAATAGAGTCTACGGCACCTAGTATTTGCTGGTGGTTTCCCACCCATAGGAAGCCCATAGACTTACCAGGGCTGACCCTGCTTAGCTTCCAAGATATGGTAAGTTTAGGGTATTTAGGCCTCAGAAGGAGAGTAACCAATGAAAATTAGTTCCTGGAAACTGGAGGAGTGATCAGCACACACACCAAAGACTATGCTCAGGTCTGATTTATTCTCTGTGCTGAGACGTCCTGCAACTCTTCTTGCTTTGACTATAGCAGCACTTATGCATGTAAGCCACAGCAAGGCTGGATACTTCTCCTCCAACAACACAAATGACTAGAACATTAAATCTCATCTATAAGGTTACAAGCTGTCCCATCCTAAGCAGAGAACAAATGTTGAACCTCAATGGAGAGAGGTGAAGGGCGCTTCCCTGGTTCACAGCTCCTGTTGGCAGGCAGTTCTGCAAACAGCAAGAGACAATCTACGGCAAAAGCCAAAGCAGACCCCGGCTTCCATAGGGGGAGAGTCTCATGGAGGGTAAATAGGTTTAAATATTAAAGCTTGACTTTTATAAAACACAGAAGTTCAGCAGGAAAACTCTGCAGAGATTCCTTCTATCTGCATCCTGCAACTGTTTTAATGGTACAGGGTCATATTCTTCCATGGCATGAAGCTTTTATGGGCACCATCCACTTCTAATCCACCCTTTCCCCTTGGTTCTTTCATTTGTTCTTTTTTTTTTTTTTAAACCACAAAAATACATCTGTTATAAAGGTAAAGCTACCAGACATTTTCATACCCTCCAACTGCCTTGATTTGGCAGGGACCATCCCAGGTAATCCACAGTCATCCCATTTTTTCAGCTGCTTTTAAAAATGTCCCATAGAATCATAGAGTTGGAAGAGACCACAAGGGCCATCCAGTTCAACCCCCTGCCATGCAGGAATACACAATCAAAGCATTCCTGACAGATAGCCATCCAGCCTCTGTTTAAAACCTCCAAAGGAGACTCCACCACACTCCAAGGCAGTGTATTCCACTTCCGAACAGCTCTTACTGTCAGGAAGTTCTTCCTAATGTTTAGGTGGAATCTCTTTTCCTGTAGTTTGAACCCACTGCTCCATGTCCTAGTCTCTGGAGCAGCATAAAACAAGCTTGGTCCATCCTCAGTATGACATCCCTTCAAATATTTAAACATGCCTCTCATGTCACCTTTCAACCTTCTCTTCTCCAGACTAAACATGCCCAGTTCCCTAAACCGCTCCTCATAGGACATGGCTTCCAGAGCTCCCACATCCTGGTCGCCCTTCTCTGAACATGCTCCAATTTGTCAATATCCTTTTTGAATTGTGGTGCCCAGAACTGGACACAGTATTCCAGGTGCGGTCTGACCAAAGCAGAATAGAGTGGCACTGCTACTTCCCTTGATCTAGACACTGTACTCCTATTGATGCAGCCTAGAATCACATTGGCTTTTTTAGCTGCTGCATCACACCGCTGACTCACGTTCAGCTCGTAGTCCACAAAGACTTCTAGATCCTTTTCGCATGTACTGCCATCAAGCCAGGTGTCACCCATCCTGTATCTGTGCTTTTCATTTTTACAGCCCAAGGGTAGTATCCTACAATTCACCCTATTAAAATTCAGTTTGTTAGTTTTGGCCCAGCTTTCTAATCTGTTGAGGTCATTTTGGATTCTGATCCTGTCCTCTGGGGTATTAGCTACCCCTCCTAATTTGGTCTCAGTTTCTCTCTCTTCCTCCCATTTCCACCCTTCCTCTTCAGCTTACATCAATTGCTGTAAACTGAGGGCTTGCCTATATAAGGCAATTAAATGTGGATCGGTGTGCAGTAACACACCAAAGGTTATTAGCAGAGAACAAAGGTTAAACGGGGAGAGGCGAAGGGCACTTCTTCCCCAGTTCGCAGCACTCCTTGGCAGGCACTTCTGCAAACCGCGAGAGGACGCTCCTGCTGCAAAAGCTAAAGCAGAGCTGGGCTGATGTTGTTTCAAAAGGAGAGCCACTACAAAACTTTCTCAGCCTCTTGCACGTGACCTCTGGCTGGCAAGTATAAAGTTCACCAGGAACTGCTGGGCAGAGGAGACTTTCCCGTCAAAACTCCCAGAAGAATCAGATTGAGAGACAGAGAGAGGGAGGGAGAGAAAGAGGGAAGAAGGTTTTTGCTGTGCATTGGATGCAATGAAATTCCTCCCCAGCTTTCCCTCACAAACTTGGGCACTCCTTGTGGTCCTCTTGGTCCTCTTGATGCTGTAAGTACAACCACCAGAGAGGTCTGGCTTTCGGTGAAAGGGATGCTTTGGGAATGGGTTTTGCCAGGTTTTCAAATTATCCATAAGTAGAAATCTATGACACACAGGGTTGACAACTAAGAAGTGGCTATTAAGAAGCTTGTGTTTTATTCAAATAGCAAAGGAAAGGATTGGTGTCAGTTAACCTACCATATGTTTCTCTGTAAAAAATTAACATATCGCCCATATTCATAAAATTAAATAATGACACAGTTCTATCTTTAGGAAGGGCATATACCCCCAGCTACGGCTGTGTTTTTGGCTGTGTGTGTTGGCATCTTGTTGAGTCAGTATAAAAGGAAAAGCCCTCCAAGCCTCAAATAAGGAACTGGCCCTCAAATAAACAACATACTTATCACAAGGAACACCTAGCAGCCCTATTTTGGGACAACCTCTCACCAGGAAGGGGTGAGGAGGGAGGGAAAGGGTACATTGGAAGCATTTAGCAAAATGCCTTAGAAGATCTCCCCGCTCAGTAGATTCCTCAGGTGCCATTTGGGTCTGTGTTGCTTGCCTGGTCTTTAGTTGGTTGATGTGTGCCTTCTGGCTATTTCCAATTTATGGTGAAATATAGGGGTATAGATTTTCCTTGGTTTTTTTCCGGGCTGTGAGGCCATGTTCTGGAATAGTTTCTGACGTTTCACCTGCATCTGTAGCTGGCATCTTCGAGAATGGTGGGGTAGGTGTGTGTGTGGAGTTTACATGCTGTGAACCCCTGTAGGGGAGTTTGTGTAACTGAATGGTTAGTTTCTGGGTATAGAAATGCAAGGCTCGTTAGTGTCTGTTTGGCTGATGGTTGGTTAATGGGCCATTATCTGCTGGGAATCTCCCTGGTCCCTAGGTGGAATTCCTTTGTAAGTGTTGAGTTTTGATTCTATTGTATTTCAAATCTGGTAGCCAGATTTTGTTTCCTTTTAAGGTTTCTTCTTTCCTGTTGAAGTTGTCCAGGTGTTTGTGGATTTCAATAGCTTCTCTGTGTATTCTGACACAGTTGTTGGCCTGGTCCAGAATTTCTGTTTTTAAATAGCATTCTGTGTCCAGGGTGGTTTATAACATGTTGTGCTACTGCTGATTTTTCTGGCTGGCCCAGTCTGCAGTGTCTCTCATGTTCCTTGATTTGTGTTTGCACACTGTGTTTACTGGTCCCTATGTAAACTTGTCCACAGCTACATGGTATGTGGTAAACTCCTGCACTGTGAGAGGGTCTCTTTTGTCCTTCGCTGAGTGTAGCATTTCTTGGATTTTTCTGGTTGGTCTATCAATTGTTTGGAGGTTGTGTTTCCTCATTAGTTTCCCTATTCTGTCTGTGACTCCTTTGATGTATGGTAAAAATACCTTCCCTATATAGGGGTATAGTTTGCTGAAGAGATTCTTTAGTATGAAGGACAAGTTTTCTCCATTCTATTTACTTACTCATTTAGAGTTGTAATAGTGTAGGGCAAAGAACCATTTTATTGGTGTTCTAATGTGCTGAAACTCTAGAAGAAAAAAATCAAAAATAAAGGAGGAGAAGCAATGAGTACTTTTTGTTGTTGTTCTGATATGTCTCCAATTCAAAAGAAAACCACTCAAGGTTAGGAATAAAATGTTGCACCTGGTGCCAGGGTTCTCATTGTTGAGTGCCTTCAAGTAATTTCCAACTGATGGCAGCCCAAAGGCAAACTGATCATGGGGTTTTATTGTCGAGATTTGATCAGAAGGAATTTCCCTTTGCCTTTCTCTGAGGCTGACAGAGTGTGACTTGCCCAAGGTCACCTAGTGGGTTTACATGGCTGAGCAGGGATTCGAACCCTGCTCTCCAGAGACATAGTCCAGTACTCGCACCATTATACCACGCTGGCTCTTGGTGCTGAGAACTGTTAGAAAATAATCTAGGAAAACAAAAATATATCAATGCAAATGTTCCTCTGATGCTTCTTAACGTGAGCATTTTACTGATCTCTCTTGCACTGATTGTATTTTCAGCTATGGGATCTGGCCCTACAATTTCTTTAAGAAGCTGGGAATTCCTGGGCCAAGGCCTTTGCCTTTCTTTGGCACTTTTCTTGAATACCGGAAAGTGAGTATCAGTTGATGTTAAGGTGAGGATCATCCTTAGAAACTAACCAAGTGCAATTAATTGGTGGAGACAAAGGCATTTAGAGACAGAATGTAATTTTTCCTCTCATGTTTTTTTTTCCTTTCCTTGCTTTTCTTATGTCCCTTTTCTCTTGGCAGGGAGTTTTTGATTTCGACCAGAAGTGTCACCAGAAGTATGGCAAAATCTGGGGGTGAGTCTGCTGTAAAACAAAAGCCTGTGGGAAGGACAGTGGGTTGACAGAGAGAATCTGGTGTTGAGTAGATGTTGCTGACACATCTCCCCTGCCCCAAATTGTTTCTAACATACACATGCAAGGCATGCCAAACTCCACCCACCAACTTGCATGCTGGCCTTTGTGCCGACCTGAGTGAGTTTTGTGGATAGCCTGGGAATGTATTGCTCTCAAGTGGAGAGGTAAAACAAAGGCATGGAAGAGGAAGAGCAGGAGTGTACAGTAGGTAGCATTGACTGCCCCCCACCCACCCACCCATTCAAACAATCTTGATTAGGGCTGGCCCAAGACTTGCTGCTGTCTGAAGCAGAAGGCAAGGTAGAGGCCCATCCTGTTTGGCTTTCTCACAGCTGAATTCTATCTGAATAGTGGCAATACTGTTTTCCACCACAATTCAAGCAATACGCTAGTTTAGAGGCCCCATGGCACAAGTTCATTTCCTCCTAGAGTTCTGATCCCCAGGAAGGAGTCAGGAGAGGGGAGTGTGTCACACATTCCGTGATCAGGAAATCAAAGCTCTACCACCAAACCTGTGTAAAGGACACTGATTGAGCAGATTCCAAGATCTGTTTTTTTCTGGTTTGTTCCACAGTGTTTGCTGTCTTTACAAAATTTGTTCTGCTTTCTGTCATCATGGGAGGTGTGGTAATACAAAAGTTGTGACCTCAAGTGCTGGAAAACTGATTCAACCCACTCTCTAGATTCTGAGTTTTTAATAGTGTTGTTAGAGCCAAACTCAGGCATTCTAGAGGAGAACCACTGAAATCAATGGGACTCAAGTTAGTTATAATTCACTTGTGCTATTTGGTGTATATGGGTATATTCCATGCTTGACTATGAATCCAACTCATGTAGTTTCCAAGAATAGCCATTTATCCATAGGAAGTAGAAGCTTCCTGTGCATTTCTTCTACTCATTCCAGAATTGCAACAGACACAGTCCCTCCCTGTACCCCTGAACCATCTATTAATTTGTATCTTGAATCATACAGTCATGAATGTGATACTCGATTCCTCCTCACAAACTGAGAACAACATTCATGCAACACTTGCTAAGATGCTTATTTTTCTCCTTCTTTGGCAACTAGAATTTTTGATGGCCGTCAGCCAGTGATGGCTATTCTGGACCCTACTATCATTAAAGCCATCCTGGTAAAAGAATGCTACACCTATTTCACCAACCGTCGGGTAGGTATCTACTGCAAAGTTTCCTCTGGTAAGAGCTGTAAAGCTGAGCATAAGATAAGAATACCAGGAACAAATCACACTCTTTACTTTTTTTTTTTTTAAATAATCTTTATTTTGTCAACACATAGATTGATTAAAACATTCTACAAAAAAGGAAAGTACATAAAAAGTCCAAAACACTCATACACAAATATAACTTGTAACAAAATACGTACACAACAAGCATAACTAAACTGTTAACAAAGATATATATAAATAAAAATAAGGACATTTGGCGTCTTACCTCCCAGCAGTTGGTTATACAGTAGTCCCTCCATATTCACAGATTTGGCATTCACAGATTTAAGTATTCGCATCTTGAAAATATTCTTTAAAAAATAATAATCCAAAAAGCAAACCTTGATTTTACTATCTTATATAGGGGACACCATTTTGCTATGCCATTGCATATAATGGGACTTGAGTATTCACGGATTTGGGTATTCACAGGGGGTCCTGGAACCAAACCCCAGTGGATGTGAAGGGACAACTGTATTTGTAAATTTTAATAATGTTCTGTCTCCTGCTATCTTCAATGTTTTTCTACTATATATTTAATTCTATTAATCATTGAAGCCTAACATTGATAAACTCCCCTAATGTTGTTTCAAATAAAATACTGTATTACTATATCCCAGACCTCCTTAAAATTGATCTCTAATCAAAATTGTGAGTTTATCCAGTTTATTTAGTACACATTTCCCCATTGTTCTAATTGCACCTCATAACCAATACCTTGAGCCCATTTAATCATATATTCTTTAATCTATTCTTCTTCCATTTCTGTTTCCATCAACATTTTATACAAGTTGCAAGTCACACTCATTACTCTTTTCTTTCTTTCTTGGATTATTTAGGACTTTGGCCTGAACGGAGACCTAGAGGCATCAATACTAATAGTTGCAGATGAACAGTGGAAGAGGATCCGCACAGTACTGTCCCCCAACTTCACCAGTGGGAGACTGAAAGAAGTAAGTCACAAAGGCTTCTTTGGGTATGTTGTTGTTGCTATGTTCCTTCTGATTTACAGTGACCCTAAGAAGAGCCTATCATGTGTTTTTTTTTGGGGGGGGGGTTGCTTTTGCTTTCTCCTGAGGTTGACTGTGACTTTCTCGAGGTCATGCAGTAGGTTTCCATCACTGAATGGGATTTGAATTCTGGTCTGGTCTCCAGAGCTGCTACACCAAACTACTCAAACTGCTACACCACACTGGCTCTCTTTATTTGGATATAGTGCTTCCTAATGAATATTTTGGACTACTGTACTATCTTCAGTCCCTTGCCATTGTAACAGTAGATTGCAATTTCCAATCCTGTCAGGAAAAACTTTTCAGATCAGGCTGTGTGCCAAAAAAACCCTTCTGCTTACTTCAAAGGATTCTCAACCATGTTCTAGGATGTATGTATAAATAGTATATGGAGGCACTAGGGTTGTTGCTTTCTGCTAACTAAATGCAAACAGGAACACTCACACAAACAAAATAAATACAGTTGTCCCTTCATATTTGCTGGGGTTTGGTTCCTGTGTATACCAAATCCATGAATACTCAAGTCCCATTATATGCAATGGCATAGCAAAATGGTGTCTCTGATATAAGATGGCAAAATCAAGGTTTGCTTTTTGGATTATTAGTTTTTAAAGAATACTTTCAAGCTGTGAATACTTAAATCTGTGGCTACCAAATCCATAGATATGGAGGGACAACTGTAGTATTGGACATATTCTTAGAATCATAAGTTGCAAGGGTCTACAAGGCCATCTATCCCAATGTCTGCCATGCTGGAATACTCAACTAAAGCACTCCTGAAAGATGCCCATCCAACCTCTGTTTAAAGACCTCCAAAAAAGGAGAGCCCATCACCCTTTCAGGCAGTTCATTCCACTATCAAACAGCTCTTACTGTAAAAAAAATAAATTCTTCCTGATATTTAGGTGGAATCTCTTTTCTTGTAATACAAATCAAATGGTTCATGTTCTCATCTCCGGGGCAGTAGAAAACAAGATGGCTCCATCTTCTACAAGATATTCTTTCAAATATTTAAAGACAACAATCATGTCCCTTCTCAGTCTTTTCCAAGATTAATATACCCAACTCCCCAAGTCAGTCTTCATAAGGCTTAGTTTCCAGACTTTGGATGGTCCTTCTCTGGGCATGTTCCTCAGCAGTGCCTGTCCACCTTAGGAAGGAGCAGTAACTTAGTAAGTAGCTTGAGTAATTAAAAGGAGGGAAGAATGCTTGAAGGTTCAGCTCTCAGCATCTCCGGATTGGGATAGGAATGATTCTGAAACCTTGGAGCTTCTGTCAGTCATTATTGACAACACTAAGCTATCTGGACCACAGCTTTGATATTTCTGAACTAGATGGACCAGTTTTCTAATTCAATGTGAAACACTATGTTCCTACTATTGATTGCTTCATTGAGGACCCTCAAAAAACTAGTGGGAACTCAAGTTTTCCCAGTAGAAAATAATTCAAAAACTAATTTAATGTATTTAAGCCACCCCACCTAAGAACTAGGAATATTTAAATAAGCTCGTTTCTCCATAGGCACAGTTTGATTTTGCTCCCTCCCACCAAATTTCAATCCTTCTCCATATTGTTATGAGAAAGCAGGAATCCTTTACTGAACAAAGTCATTTATTCCAGTTTAAGGAGATTATCACACTACACTTTTATAGTGCTATTATTCCTCTTTAACTGCTCTGGCGGCCTCCTGTGGAATCCTGGGATTTGCAGTTTTAGGGAGGGGCATTTAGAACTCTCAGCCAGAGAGCTCTTAGGCCTCACTAAACTACAAAATCCAGAATTCCCCAGGAGGCAGCCTTGGCCTTTAAAGTGGAATAATAGCACTATAACAGTGTAGTGTGATAAAGTCACAGCCTGGGAAAAAACCAAGGAAAATCTATGGATGCTGCCCTTGAAAGCCTTCGACTTTACAGTCATGGGTATTGTATTGAGAATTGCTAGGAGAGTCTTGAATTCATATGTCTTCAGCTGGTGGGTCAAGAGCCACTCCTGGCTTAAAAGCAGACAACAATAACACTCTCAAGAAATTGAAACTATTTGGGCTACCAGTGAATCTAAGAAGGCTGGAGAATTCTAGAAGAGTGAGAAAATACCTTCCTTTAGCAGGCTGAGCTATTCTGCTGATCCACATGTAATCAATGACAAAGCTGAACTCCTAACAAAGCAAATCCATCACAAGTAATTTGGGAGTGATCCCATAGAAGAAATAAGTCCAAGTCATTATCAATTATGTGTAAAGGGATGTAACACACATAGCTTGCAAATGGTTGTTCGAAATTGTTTATTGATAATGTTTTCATGTATTTCTTTGTTGGTGTTTGTATGATTAATCTATTTTAAGATTGTTATTTAATAAAGATTAATTAAATGTTAATGATAACAATTTCATTTTATGAAACACCCAAAGTCCTTCTAGCCTCTTAGGTCTTGACCTGTATTTTAGATGTTTCCCATCATTAACCATTATGGGGAAATGTTGATGAAGAATGTCCAGAAGAAAGTAGAAAATGATGAATCCATAGACACAAAAGAGTGAGTATTGTCTTATGTTGCCAGTACTACAATTTTCAGTGGTAACACATCACAGATCTCAAGGCAAGGTGTACTGCCATTTTGTCTTTCTCTGTGTGATGTTTCCACTGACATACACATTTTTCAAAATCAGGTGGGACATTTCAGGCTGGATTTCAGGTGATTTAAAGGAGGTGCTGGAAAGTTTTGGCTCTTCTACAATTTCCACAATCTCTTACCATTGGTCATCCTTGGTGGGGCTAATGGAAGTTGTAGATTGGTGTGAGTTGTATTTTTTAGATGCATGATTTTAAATGAGGGTTTGTTTTTTTAAATCAAATAGATATACTTTTTTCTTTCCCAGACGGATATGACATTATGCTTGAAACATTATTTGATTCTCTAATTGTGTTATGAAACACTTATATTTTTCCATCAAAGCATTGCTTTTACTATTAAATGATATAAAACTATTGCATTGAAGATAATGATATGTTTTAAGACGGTGTCTAATAAACATGTAGACTGACAGATTCATTTTAGTGCCTGTTTGAGCTAGTCCTTTAGCTGTCTATGGTCCAGGAAGGCCTATGTCACACAGATCTCCTGAAGATCTAGCTGGGGTTCAAACTATCAGACGGAATTAAGATATGCTTGTTTCTGTGGAGGGATGTCTATGGAAGATCACTGTATGCCTTAGAATTCCATCACATTGGCTATGTTTGTGGGGTTTTCTCTTCATCTTTTCTCTTCATTTCAGCATCTTTGGGGCCTACAGTATGGACGTGATTACCAGCACTTCATTCAGCATCAACATAGACTCCATAAACAATTCCAGTGATCCTTTTGTCACAAACTTCAAGAAGCTAATGAAGTTCAACTTTGTAAATCCACTCCTACTTGCCCTTGGTATGAGGTCTCTGTTTTACAAAAACATTTGGACCCATCCTTTTTCGACAGGAGCGGGGGGGGGCGGGTATGCAAGGAGGGTCTGATGCGAATGTGGCAGATCTATAGCAAAAAAAAAAAAAAAAAAAAAAGGCCACCCCTCCTTGAAAATCTTCAAGACTGATCTTATTCTCCTCTCTGTGCTTTTTTGGTCTAGTTCCATATTAAATGAATGATGTAAATGGACTTGACATGAAACTGTGTGGTTTCATGGTATGTGTGAAGATAGCAAGGCTGATTTCCATCCTGAGATCACAAAACACCAGAAGTATGTGTAATGCTTCTGCAACCTCAGAAACAGTGTTTTGTGTCTTGTAGCATGAGCTATAATACAAACCAATAGGGTTGATGGACCACTTTTTATGTGTTTTCCTGATTCTGTAAAGTATGGTGGAAAGGAGTAACATTGTTAGGGCTGAAACTGCTTGAAAAGGCTCTTTGCACAGATAACTTTGTCATGGACTTACCAGGTTTTGAGGCTTGGCCTTAAATTTCAACATTTTAAGTCCAGCTTCGGGCTCCAAAGAGTTGATACGCCTAACAATTTTGTTGCCAAGGAGCTTTCAGAAATACTGTAAGACATCAGTTTGTCGTAACATCTCATTCTCCTCATTTATGTGTTTTGCATTTAATGTGCTGTGACTTGTCTTTTTTTAGAAAGGGAAAAGGGGATTAATTGCTGTTTCTAGTATATTAGAAATAATCCTAAGGGGAAAGGAAAACAGATGAAATGTAGGAACAGACATTCCTTTTAAAGATCTATTTTGACCCTGATCTAGGATAAAGTGTGGTATCTCAAGATGAGTAACCAGAGCAGATGAAGAACAGGCTATTTTACACAGCATGACAAAGGAGGTCAAGTTATTTTCCTATCCCCCTCATTTTAAAGTTGTAAACTGCCCCTTTATAAACAAGAGGGGCAACAGGTATCTCACCCAGTGCCTTGATCCTCAGAAAGAGTTAATGGGAACTTTGATTGGATTTTCCTACTGGCTTACATATCTGTCTCCTTTTTTATAAAAGGCCTCTTCTCTTTTCCAGTCATCTTTCCATTTCTCAGACCACTGCTGGAGACACTAAATTTCAGCCTGACACCCACCTCTGTCACAGGGTTCTTCATGGATATTGTCAAAAAAATTAAGAAGGACCGGCAAAAGAATCATCATAAGGTCAGCCTGATTCATGTGTTTGGCTTCTTTCTTTTTGAATCTGTGGCCAAGTCAGTGTGCAACCATTGCTTTGAGATGAAAGTAATGGTCTCCAGCATAATAAGCTGCCCTCAGATCCATGGAGCAACCTCTTGCCTTTGAGACACTTCCTTGAGCTGCAGGAAGAACTGGACTTGCTTTGACCATTTTCCTCTTCCAGCCATCATATGTCTGCCTCTGTTTTCTTGCAGGATCGGGTTGACTTTATGCAGCTAATGGTGGACTCCCAAATTTCAGGTGCCACCTCCGAAGAGGCAAAGTCATATAAAGGTAAAGATATCCAATTGGATACTTTTGATATCCAATACCAGCAGAATGGGAACCATCTTCTCCTCCCTCTTTTGCTGCAGTTTTCTGTGATGCCAAACCCTGCTCCAAAGGGTTTCCAAACCCTCTTGAACAGGTGTTTAGGGTATATGGGTAGCTACAGAAGAAAGAGGGGATTGGTTACTTTTGGAGATATTGCTAGGCTGGGTGAACCTAAGGTAAAGGCCATTGAACTGTGCAGAAATGAATGGAACACATTTTTTTATATATAAAATGAATGCTTTAGGTCCCTTTTGGCATCCTTACCAAATACTCAGGCAAAGTTTATTGCTTTCTTGAAGCATTTGCCCACTTCATAGAACTAGTGAGTTGTGTTGAGATTAAATATTCTGAGAAGTCTGTGTTTTTGTATGTGTTTCACACTCATTTTATCATTTTCATTATATTTTTGACTAATTGAGGTGGATCATGGGATGATGATGAAGGAAAGCCCACATACATTATCTGAAAGGATACTTTTGGTTCTGTGCTGATATGTCTACCCAGAGGCCACAAATGTAGATGATACAAGAGTCACTGTCTCAGATAATCTGAAGATTATTTCCATCCTCCTGGCCCACTTTTTGATGCTTCAGAACTCATATCAACTGGAAACATGAGGGCTTAAAAGAGCTCTTCTCTTAGACAACTCTGCTATTAATCTCATCAAATTCCAGGCCAAAAGTGATTCAGAGATTTAAACCATTGGGTGGTGCTCTTGCCTCTGCGGCATATGAGTCCCCACATAGGCAAGAGCCTCTTCTCTGCTTATGTAGTGTGGCATAGACATAACTTTCCATCTTGTAGACCTATGTTTTGTGCTTCAGGTGTGCTTTCAGCTGGAAACTGGGTGGATACTCTTCGTCATATCATAAGACTACTAAGAGGAGTTCTGTACATTGGGATCTACAACACTAATCATACGACAGTTGAAGCTGAAAATGATTTTGAAATTCAGACTTCACCATACAACAGTAAACCAAATTCTGATTATTACCGGCTGCTTCTGTACACAATTGATTTACAGTTGTGTTTTCCTTCCTCATGAATTTCCAGCTCTAACTGATCAAGAGATTTTGACACAGGCCATTATCTTTGTCTTTGCTGGCTATGAGACCACCAGCAGTACCCTCAGCTACATGGCTTACTGCTTGGCCACCCACCCAGATGTCCAGCAAAAGCTTCAGGAAGAGATCGATGAGGCACTTCCCAACCAGGTAAAAATCTTTGTTATGGTCACCATGGCTCATTTTAATCAAGAACTGATCTTATGATCTCCAGCATATGGAACACAATTGGCAGGAAGATTAAAAGGTCAGTATTTAGTCTCTGTGGTTGACTGAGATCATCTTGAAAAGCTTCTAGTGTGTCCAGAAATCTGAATTGCCAGAAGGTGAGTGAAAGAGGAGAGACTAAAACCCTGTGGAAAACTCAGATCTTGGGCTTTTTTTATACAGTCACCAGAATTCCTCAGCCACCATGGCCACTTCTCCACAGATCTAGGTGGCCTTTATTGACTGATATGAAACTGTGTAGTAGTATGAATGTCAGACTAAGAATCCAGGAGACCAGGGTTCAAATCCCTGCTCAGTCATGGAAACCCCTGGGTGACCTTGGCCAAATCACCCTCTCACAGCCTCAGAGGAAGGCAATGGCAAACCCCCTCTGATTCTGAGGCTCATTTTGTGTAAAGATGAACAAATGGGTAAGTCAATAGATATGGTATGGCAAAATTGATTCCACTGCTCCAGCCAACACAGATGGTGACTCAACTTGGAATTAGAATGAAGTCAGTCAGTCAATTCAGTGAAATGTATGGAGGTGGGAAAATGAAAGCAAAATAATTTTCAAACTAATAGCAATAGCTCTTGCATTTCTATACTGCTTTATAGTGCTAATCACTCTCTAAGCAGTTTACAATGTGTTAGCTAATTGCCCACAACAAGCTGGGTACTCATTTTTCCGGACCTATGAAAGGATTGAAGGCTGAGTCAACCTGGAGCCCTGCAGGATCAAACTCACAATGTTGTGGCTGCAGTACCGGCATTTAATCACTGTGCCACTAGGGCTCCCTAATTCAATAATATTCAAACTACTTCAACAGGAACCTTTTGACTGCTAAATATTCCTGTCTTCTTCAACATAGCCATCTCGGGAAAATAAGTTGGCTGAAAATTCTAGACCAGAAAATGTTAAAACTGTGTGTAAAACAAATACTACAAAATTGTGAGTTTATTTTTCTGAAAAATGGACTCACTTTTTACTGGAATCTAGAACGTTGAAGGGATAAAATTCATAAAACATTACTGACAGGAACTTGTTTCTACCGCCCTGTCCAAATCCAAATCTTTCAGGAACAAAACAAAACAAAGAACTTGAAAGCACATAACCAAAGTGAAAGAATGAAAGGAGACAAATCTCTACATGTTATGTGATGGTAAAAAAAAAAATGACCACCACATAACGCATGGAGCTCTGTCTCCTTTAATTCTTTCTCAAATTCAAACCAAAGCATCAAGCTTTTCTGTGGAACCATGAAGATAAAAGTGTTCCTGTATTGGGTGTCTCAGGGATGTGATGTTACAGAACTCCTGTGTGTGTGTCTGTGTCTGTGTCCGTGTGCATGCACTTCTTCAAGTGGCCTGTTAACATATGGTGACCCCATGTTTTCTTAGGCAAGGAATACTGAGAAGTGGTTTTGCCATTTCTTTCCTCTGAAATATAGCTGGCATCATGCTATATGAAATATAGCAGACATATTCATTGGTGGTCTACCACCAATGTACTAACCAGAGCTGACCCTACTTAGCTTTCAAGATCTAGTGGGATCTGGTGCCTTTAGGGTATTTGGGCCACAGAACTCCTACACAACCTTTTTTCTAGATTCCTTCCATGTAACAATGTCTTTTTCTCCTTGAAAGGCTACTCCAGTCTATGACACACTCCTTCAGATGGAATATCTTGACATGGTGGTCAGTGAAACCCTCAGGCTGTACCCTGCAGGAGGAAGGATTGAAAGGGTTTGCAAAAACACAGTGGAGATAAATGGGCTGACAATCCCAAAGGGAACTGTGACCATGATCCCTGCATTTGTCCTCCATCGTGACCCAGAATATTGGCCAGAGCCAGAAGAGTTCAGACCAGAGAGGTAGGAGAAAGTTCCTATGTACCCCATGCAGTTGTTCCAGCATCTAAAAAGAAATATACATGTGTCTGGCATACAGTCAGTCCTCTGTATCAACAGATTCTGCACCTGCAGATTCCACCATCCATGGCTTAGAAATATTTTTTTTAAATACCAAAGGGCAAATGTTGATTTTTCTATTTTATACAAGAGACATCATTTTACTAAACCATTGTATAAAATGGGGCTTGATAATCCATAGATTTGAGTATCTGCAGGGGAGGAGGGAGCTGGAACTAAACCCCAATGGATACCAAGGGCCTACTGTGTTTTTTGTTGCAATGCTGTGCTTGTCCCCCCCCCCCCCAAAAAAAATCGTGTATGTTTTATGTCCATAACTTATTAGTGGAATTTAATTCAGGAAAAAAAGTGGGAGAGAGTCAATGGTGCTGTGTAAATGGAAAGTCTTATTCCATTTTGTGACATGGTAGGATTAAGGATCCTTGGCTATACCCTATCAGGAAATTCTCCAGGAAAAGCCCCATTGAAGTGACTGTGGCTTTAGTAAGAACAAGGTCCGTGGCTCTACATGAGGGTATTTGAAATGGCACTGGCTGTGTCAGACATATTAAAGAAAAAGATGTAAAAGTGAATGTTGTCATGTCCTTCTCATTCACTGCACACAGTTGGAGAAAAGATATTGAGTGATTTAGTCATGGCTCCTGTTTAACATGAGCATCCTTCAGAGGTCTCTTACTGTATCAAAAAGAGAGTCCCACCTTCATTGTTGTTGCTCTGAAAGTAAGCATGTTGGTTCCTGCAAATACTGCAAGGGGGCTCAGCTCCCTTGACCACAGCTTGCCCTTGCAAATAACCATGTGTGAAATTTCTCTGTCTAGTGGTGGTATAGAATCAAGTGTTGTGGATCTTTATTGGATGGGAATGCCATCGTGTCCTCCATCTGAACTGTCCTGATGTTCATTGTTGAGTGCTGCTGGAGAAATCAATGCAACTTGATTGGCCATGGCTTTTAGTTTATCATGAGGACACTCCAGGTGTCTGTGGCTTTTCCAGAAAGAGAATCTGTGTTTTTGCTGTTCCAGAAGGATAACTATGTTATTGGCTAATGGTGGCTAATAGCCCATGATATGAACATGGAAAGACTCAACCCATCTGTTTGGGGTGAGCCCCCTCCCCACTTCCATCACACTCTGCCCTTGCTAATAGCCATGAATGAAACTTCCCTATCCAGTGATGCTAGGGTACCAAGTGTTAGGGATCACTATGTGAAGGTAAATGCCCTTGTGTCCTTCTGATGAACTTCCCTGAAGTTCTTGGTTGTTCAAGGCTGGAAAAACCCATGTTGATTGATTTGTTCCCCACAAAGGCAGTTTCTCCTGTTTTAAGTTTCCCATCTCCAGCTTCACAGTTCTAGGGAAGCAGGGATTTAGAGAAGCCACTGGCATGGAAGCCAATCACAGATATACTTCTGTTTTCTTTGCATTAGTCCAAATGGAAAAGAGGTATGTGGGGAAATAAAACAATCTTAACATGTGCTTGTGGTTTCCAACAGTCAGCCTCATGCTTGCATTTACTTCTGTAAAGAACATGCCCTTTGAGTCTGCCCTTAGATCACTCTTGGTGTGACCTTAGATCTGCTCCAGCCAGGCAGGTTTCCTGTGTTTTCTTTCCCAGCCCTTTCATTCAGTTTTCCAGTGCCAGAAATGAATCAAGACAGAGTTCCATTACCATGGAAATCAGTGGTAGATATGGTTATCCTTAGCTCCAACAGCTTAGCCTTGCCTTAGCCCCAACAGAGAAAGGCAATGTCAGATAACAAATGCACTTTGAGCTGTACTTGTGATTTCCAACAACCATCCTTGCAGCTGTTCTTTGCCTATAGACCATGCCCTTTGGCTCAGTCATTTTCCTAAAATCAATTCCTCACAACTAACGAGTCTTGAATGCCCACTTGACTTGTGTTCATCCCCTGGCAGCAAAGGATTAAAGGTATGTGTTGCTTTCTGTCTCCTGGCACTTCCCTATCAGGATTGAAGCTTCAATCATGGTGTTCCCCCTTTGGTTTGCAAACAGGTTCAGTAAAGAGAATAAGGAGACCCTAGATCCGTATGTCTACCTGCCTTTTGGAGCAGGTCCCAGGAACTGCATTGGGATGCGCTTTGCTCTGCTGTCCTTGAAAGTGGCCATGGTTGTCCTGCTGCAAAGGTTTTCCTTCCGAACTTGCAAAGAAACACCGGTAAGTAGAGAAATCTGTACTTACAAAAATGCAGCTCTTCTACAGAAGGAAAATTGTTTGCATGTGTTTGGTCACTAAAAGTAAATGGCCTGTTCCAATCATACATGCACATCCCTTCTTCCTACTCTTTAGCTCTTGTTCAACAACCTCAGTTTTTCAGAGTTCAATCAGACATCACCCTCTAGCAATCATAACCCCTGGATAGCTGTGCTCACACTTCAACTCAGTGTGAGCTTACTGGCTCAGTGGTCAGACAGAAGTGCAAACCCACTCTTTGACACATCTTTGTACTCTTATTAAATGCATCAAGGGGTGTGTGGGGAGAGCTAGAAGTGAATTTAAAACAAAAGAAATGTGGAACATCAGATCTTTGTGGGCTTTCTAGTTGCTTGCAATGTGGTTGGAATCTTCCTTTTATATCCTATTAACTAACCATTTCTTCTTCTTCTCCCCCCTCCCACTCTTTTCTTCTCTTAATGACAAAGATCCCCCTGGAACTAGACAGCAAGGGCTTCCTGCAGCCAAAAAAGCCTATCAGGCTGAAGTTGGTTCCTAGAGTTATGGCATGAGGAGTGGAAAAAAAGGGGGGGTGTAGCCAAGAAGCTGCTGGAAATTCCTCTTCTGCATCACATGGAATTAGAATCATAGAATTGTAGAGTTGGAAGACACCACAAGGGCCATCTAGAAGCTTTTGAAGGAAGTGGATTGAAGATTGCAAGGGGGAGATCCCATGTCTGAATGGTTTCCTTCACATCACACAGGGCTGGTGTCTTGAATGAAGAGAACCAAAAGGAAGAAGTTGTAGCTCCCCCCCCCCCCAAGAGCTTCAGTGAAATAGTACTTCCACAATTCAGTCCTATATACATCTACTTATAAGTAAGCCATATTGAATTCAATAGCCCCTATTTCCAGCTACCATGTATAGGACAGCAGTCTTAATTTCATCAAAATAAGCCTATGTGGAATTGTTATTAAAGTAAGAAGACCAATAAGTACATGTCTATCTTTTTAATTAAATTGTTTCCAGAAGAGAGAACATAATGTTTTTTGCTGCTTTTTGGGAAATGACCTTATCCCTCCTAAAGCACACAAGAAAATTGGTGTATAAAATAAAAAAAAAACTATGCAACTTAAAAGAATGGGAAACAAATCCTGCTGTGTCCATTATGTCAGAATGTATGGGATGATTTCATGTCTAGGTGAGCAGTAGAGGAAACACAGTGATTAGCAAAGGTTAGGGCCTCATGTACCCACTTCCAAATGTACCCATCTCAGCCAGATATATTCTTTCTCCATTTATCAAAATCTGGCCCACTAAAGAGCCTGTTCTTCATTTGCATCATAATATTTTATTCTGTATTGGACAACTTTGTATGTACAAAATAAACATGATTTTAAATAAACAAGTAAGTGCATTTAAGTTCCTTTGAATGCCTGCATAACTGAAGTATCAACATCCTATATCTGTAGCAGATTTGGGTAGGTATGGGGATTAATTTTCTGCCCCATTGCTCTCTGGGAGGTAAACATGGATGATCCAAAATGTCCCTCCCCCACCAAAACACACAGGAGTGGCTAGAAGTTCACTGCTAGCTTTGAAAAACAGTAGTAGTAGTAGTAGTAGTTGTTGTTGTTGTTATTATTATCAGACATGAAAGCATAAAAGAGGACATTGCATCCTATTTATAAGGTGATTTGCTGCTCCTACAGGCTTCAAGGAGAAGCAATTTATATGCCCCCTTCTCTGTTTTCAAACAAGTCCAAAGCAGTCTGGAGAAGTTGAATGCTACAGAAACAATTTTCGGGGCCACATTGCCCAAACTCTGGGGGCGCATTTTGGTGAGCATGGTGTGTGTGTGGGGGGGGTTGAGTATTGGACTAGGACTCTGCAGATCAGGGTTCAAATCTCTACTCAGCCATGGAAACTCATTGGGTGACCTTGGGCAAGTTACATTCTCTCAGCCTCAGAGGGAGACAAATCCTCCTCTGAACCAATCTTGCCAAGAACCCCCTGTGATAGGTCCACCATAGGGTTGCCATAAGTCAGAAACAACTTGAAGGCACACAACAATAACAACCTCAGAAGGAGAGAGGAAGACTTGAAAGAGAATGAAAAGAAATTATCTCTGTTACAGAAAGCTATATTCAGGGGTAGCCATATTGGCCATATAGGAAAGTTAAACAATCCACAGAAGAGGTATACCTTTACTGGCCAAATGAGATGCACAAAACACTTCATACAAGCTTTTGAAGCTTCACTGAATTGCTTTTCACCTCTTCCCTTCTTTGGCCAGAGGAAATGGAGTCTAGACACATTGAGGGCCATGAAAAAAGTCCTGGGGGTCACATTTAGCCCCAGAGCATTTCATGAGTGTTGTGAAAGTACAGAATCATATAATCAGAATCACAGAATTGGAAGGGACCACAAGGGCTATCTAGTCCACCCCTGCCATGCAGGAATACACAACTACAGCATTCCTGCAAGATGCCTATCCAACCTCTGTTTAAAGCCCCCAAAGATGGAGAATCCATCACCCTTTGAGGCAATCTATTCCACTGTCAAACTGTTCTTACAGTCAAGCAGCTAAGAGAAGCATTGGTAATGAACTCTCCTTGGCCAGAAATCAATTTTTAATCTTACTATCTTTTTTAATCTTTTTTTAAAAAAACTCATTATTTTATTTTCATCTACTATTTCTTTGTCTTATTTTTCAAAAATGGTTTCATTACTGGACCCTTTCACTATTAATCATCACCATTTGGAAAAGTTACTTCTTGAGGCTTCAGCTTCTAAAATCCCTGATTGACAGCTCCTCTTGACATACAGTTGAGTAAACCCAAGAGCAGCTGTATATGTGCGTGTGTTTTTTGTTTCCAAGCACAATAGCGTAAAACGAAAGCACCACTAACTGTACTGTACTTCTACAACTGCTGGCATTTGCCAATTTCTGCAAAAAAAAGACACAAACAAAACCCTCCAGCCTGTTTCACGTGACCTCTGGAGGAGTGGCTATCACGTCAAATGCTTCTCAGATTGCTAAACCAAGGGGAGGGGGAAGGCAGAGAAACAGGGTAGAAAAAGAAAAAAAAAACATTTCTACTGAGTGCAGCACAAAATGGAATTCCTCTTCAGCTATTTCCCAGAAAATTGGATTCTCATTGGTGTCTTTTTGGCTCTGTTTATGCTGTAAGTATGACTGGCATGGAAGTTGCTGGGAATGCTGTGCACTTATAGAAATAAAAAATACTGGAGAAAGGACCTGAAAGATGCTATTTTTGACTATGTTGTTTGTACATCTGGGAAGTGCCAATATCTGATGTAAATATTAAAGCATGACACAGAAGTTCAGCAGGAAAATACTGCAGAGTTTCCTTCTATTGGCATCCTGCAACTGTTTTAATGGTACAGGGTCACATTCTTCTACGGCATTAAGCTTTTACAGTTGAAGGGTGCGAAAATGCCTTGCATCTTAATAAATAAATATTCTGATTGGCAGGGACTCTCCCAGGTAATCCACAGTCATCCCACTTTTTGCTGCTTTATTTCCCAGAGTCTCGCCTCTCTTCCAGTTTCCTCACTTTCCTTCTGTTGCTTTAAACTGAGTTCAAAGTGCAAAAGTCTCTCTCTCTCTGGCTTTTCTTCGCAAACGAAGATTCAGGAAGGACTCATCCCAATTAACTCAGCAGGTGGAGAGGAGAAGAGGAAGGGGGATCTTGTCCTTCCCAGTCAGCTCAGACAAAAGCCAGCTGCCACCACATCTCCTACTCTGTCTGTTCTTCCTCATTAATAGCTTTTGCCATCTTGAATGCACTCTGATGTTTCTTTGCCACATGTGTCCTGGGTTTTGTCTGTGAAATATTGGAAGAAATGCATTTGGTAGCACAGGAGCTATCCTTCTAACTCAGGAGACACTGGTGGTTGCCAGACCCCCCCCCCATTTAAAATGGTAACTAATGGTTTTACATAGGTAAAACAGTTCCTTTTCATGTAGGGCTTCCTCCTTCATGAAACAGACAGACATTCAATAGGTACAGCTTCTTCTAGCTTTGCATTTCCAAACCAGAAAAAGTGGCAGCTTTGAATTTCTGATGGATTTTGTAGCTTCTAAAAGGACATTTTCCCCCAATTCCAGCAGGTGTTCCACAACACCTCTTTGTGTTTGGCATGGCCTATTCTATTTTGGGTCCAATTGCGGTGACAGTAGATTAGTTCAGTTTGCTGCTGGCAAGTTCCACATCCCATAGCTGTGACTGTAATGCTTTGAGAAGATAATAAACTTGGAAATTATGGCCTCCATGAGCAAAGGCCCAGCACTGGTTTTCATGGGTCAGGAAAAGATATGAAAGAAGAGTCTGGCTGGAGCGAAGTCTGTCTACTTAAATCTCTTTTTCAAACAGTGGACAGTGGTGTAGTAGACTTAGAACTCACTGAGTCAGAATGCCTGGACTTTTTTATTAGCAGAAACATTATTGGCTGGCACTCCCATTTTCTTGTTCTCTCTGGGTTAGGCTTCAGTCCTTACAATAGGTGGGGCTGGCAGGATTTCCCCAGCAACAGTATATTGGTGTGAGCTATCCATGTTGTAATTCCAAGTATTTGCAGGTATTTGTGGCCCAAATGCACAATTAAGAGCCATTAACTTTACAAAAGAAAAACCCAATCCTGTTCGAAAAACAAAAAATGCCAGAAAAAATTTAATCATGTGGATCAAATCTGGGACAACAAAAATATATCATTGCAAATGTTCCTCTGATGCTTCTTAACGTGAGCGTTTCACTGATCTCTCTTGCACTGGTTGTCTTTCCAGCTATGGGATCTGGCCCTACAATTTCTTTAAGAAGCTGGGGATTCCTGGGCCAAGGCCTTTGCCTTTCATTGGCACTTTTCATGAATACCGAAACGTGAGTATTCAGGGATGTTAATCTGGGGATCACCCTTAGGTAGAAGCCAAATGCAACTGAGTGGTGGAAGCACAGCTGTTTAGAGATGGAATGTGAGTCTCCCTTGCAAAGTATTCTCTCTCCTTGCTTTTCTGATGTCTCTTGTTTTGGCAGGGAATTAACAACTTTGACCAGAGCTGTCGTGAGAAGTATGGCAAAATCTGGGGGTGAGTATTCCACAAAATGGAGCCCTGTGTTTGTGGTATAATGGGACAATTTATTACAGCCAGTTCAGCACACTTTTAGCATGGCCATTTCAGCGCGGCACAGTTCTGCCTGCGTATCAATTGATAATTGATAATTTTGTTAAGAAAATGCAATTGTTTTGCAAAACCATTTGTGTAAGTGTTAGGGTTAAGGTAAGGGTTAGGGTTTTTATCAATTATCAATAATATCAATTCCAAGCAGGACCACATCATCCTGAACCAGTCACACTGAAACATCCTAGACCCTGGGAGGCTGATGGAGAGAACACAGAATTTAGTGCTGTCTCCTCATATTGTTGAGGCATACCCTTTTCACTGCAACTTGTTGCTAAGACAGACATGCAAAGGCCTCTGTCTGACTTTTGTATGCTACCTCAGTTTGGTATTTAGATAGCCTGTGAATTTGTTGCCATCTCTGGGAGAAAAAGAATAAAATAAAGGCCTATGGTTCTAGTTCCCTTTCTCTGGAAGCAGGGCTGGTTTAAGGAATTTTGGGTGCCCCTGCAACACTTTATTTTGGGGGGCCCATATGGGCCAGTTTAAGGGATTTGGGGGTCCCCTGCAACACTTTATTTGGGGGCCCCATATGGGCATGACCTGTCAGTCATCTCCCCCCAGAGCAAAGCTCCCCACATAAAATGCCCTTCTTCCCCCCGCACCATCCCACATCCCTCAGGTCTGCACAGAGGCACCCCACATTCCCAAAAGAAGCCTCCCCAGAGCCTCCCACACACACCCCAGGCGGAGGCCCCAGGTGCCTCACCTTGGCTCTCTGCAGGCGGCTCAGCCTCAGGATGAAGGGGTTAGGAGCAGCGGTGGGGGGCCTCCCGCTCCTCCTACTCCTCCTCTTCCTTTGGGGGCCCCAGCTCGAGCTGCTGCCATCTCCCCCTCCCCACTCCATGGCCGGCCCTTCTTCCAGGCTCAGCCTGGGACTTCTCCCCAACGCTAGGGCCAGGGCGGGGCGAGGAGACGGAGAGAGGGGGGTGGGAACAGCCAGGCAGGCGGCAGGAAGGCAGCTGGCCAGAGGGACGCCCTGGCACCCGACCCTGGTGGGAGGGAGCCAGGATGCTGGAGGGAGGAGGAGGAGGCGGGACCACAGCCGAGCTGAGGTGGGGGGACGGGCTTTGGGTTTAGAGGGAGGAGCGGATGGGGGAGGAGGACTCATGGGGCCCCCACTGTGGCTGGGGCCCCCTGCCAATGCTGATTTGGCAAACAGGTTAAACCGGCCCTGTCTGGAAGGAGAAGGGACAGGGACTGTGTTCCATTCTAGAATGCTTAAGAAATCCAGACTATAAAATCCAGACCATATAACTGAGGCATTTTCAGCAGATGTAGCTGGTTTGCCTTGTGTGGTTTGCCTTGTCTGCAGTGGTTACTGTCTTTGTAAAATCTATTCTGATTTCTCTCCTTGAGCAAGCTCCCAACTATTGGAAATTTTATTCAGTGGGATCTCTGGATTCTTAGATTTTAACAGTTATTGGGTCAGATCACATAGGCTTAGAGACGACCTATTGAAATCAGTGGGGCTCAAGTTAGTCGTAACTCTCTTGTAATTTCAGTGTGGGTCTACTCTTAAGTATGATTGAGTCTAGATCTCACCCATAGATTCCAACCTTCCAAGAACAGTTATTTAGCTGTAAGGAATAGAAACTGGACTTAATCATACCACCCTCCATAAAAGTTCTTTTGCAGGCATATTTTTAAACATTTTTATGCTGGCAAAAGAACCTGCCCTAACAGATTTACCTTGAGCAGCATAAAAGAGGCATCCCTGGCAGCAATGGAGCATGAATGGAGCTCCATTTACTTCCAGGTTCCAAATCTCCGTGATTCTCATGAGAACACATGAGCATGAGAAATTCCAAACTACATCAAAAAATAAACCACAAAACGTACACACAAATACAGAAACACACTCACAAAGTCCCAAGTACACAGGAGGTTGTCATAAAAAAAGCTTCCCCTAACTGGCTGTCCTGATCTCAGCCAGAAGTGTTTGCCCATTGACACTGTATTCACTTGAGCACAATGGTGCAAAGCTCCAAACACCAGCAATGCCATCAACAACGATCTATTGATGGCTTGGCTCATCAATAAAAAAGAATGGCTTTTTAACAATATAAGATCATGAAAGGACGACAATGTATGTGTGCCCTTTCACAATCATTAGGCATCTTTATGATGCCATATTTGCCTGGTCTGATAAAGTCCATATTGTGTGCATTTTCTATACTTCTGCAGAATTGCAGGGTATTCTCAACTCCTTCCTATATTCTTGGTTCTCAAACATTGGTCCTCCAGGTCTTTTGGGCTTCAGCTCCCAGAGGGCCTCACCATTGGCTAAGCTGATTGGGGTTTCTGGGAGCTGAAGTCCAAAACACATGGAGGAACAGAGTTGGAGAAGCACTGCAGATGTTGCAGCTGAATATACGGGGTCCCAATCCTGACTTTCCCCACAAACTGATACATTACATTTAAGCAAGAATTGCAAAGATATGTTCTTTTTCTTCTTTCATTTGGCAACTAGAATATTTGATGGCCGCCAGCCAGTGATGGCTATTTTGGATCCTACCATCATTAAAACAATCTTAGTAAAAGAATTCTACACCCATTTCACCAACCGCCGAGTAAGTATCTACCAGCAAGTTTCCTTTGATAACAAACAAACAAAAAAAATCATTTTAAGAATGTGTGGATTTAAAAAAAAATAAACAAGGCAGAAAAAAAGCTCTGGATCTGCATTTAAAAAGAAGACAAGAATTAGAGATGCAACTCACATCCATTATTGTTTTCTTTATGACTTGGCTTATGCAGGACTTTGGGATGGATGGAGAGCTGGACACATCAATAATTATAGCCAGAGATGAACAGTGGAAGAGGATCCGCACAGTCCTGTCTCCGAACTTCACCAGCGGGAGACTGAAGGATGTAAGTAATGGAAGGCTACCAGTCTTGGATATCCTTGTTACTGTTATTTGCCATCAAGTTGGCTTTGACTTATGGCAACCCTATGAATGAAAGAATTAGCCCTAGTCATTAACAGCCCTGCTCAGATCTTGCAAGCTCAGGGCAGCCATGGCTTCCTTGACTGAATCAATCCACTCCCTCTTTTCCTACTGCCTTTCATTTTACTGAACATTATTGTCTTTCTCATTGAATTATGTCATCTCGTGATATGTCTAAAGTACAACAGCCTCAGTTTAGTCATTTTGGCAACTGGGGAATATTCAGATTTTATCTGCTCTCAGACCCCATTTATTTGTCTCTTTGGCAGTCCATGGAATCCATAGTATTCTCCTTCAACACTACACTTCAAATAAACTGATTCCCTTCCTGTCAGCTTTCTTTGCTATCCAGCCTTGGACTTACTGCTTCCTAATGAATATTTTAGCTACTGCTTTTGCTCTATTATTAGAGATGTAAAATTTCCAGAAATTTTGAAGCCATGACAGTCCGGATGATAGGGCCACTATGTGGAGAAGATGGCAAAATGCTAACAGGGGACAGAGAAAAGGCAGAATTACTCAACACCTTCTTTGCCTCAGTGTTTTCAGAAAAGGAAAAGGGTGATCCACCTGAGGATAAAGGAACAGAGGACACAATAGGGGAAATCCAGCACAGAATAAGCAAAGAGGTAGTACAGGAATACCTTCTTAATCTAAATGAATTTAAATCTCCAGGACCAGATGAACTACATCCAAGAGTATTAAAAGAGCTGGCAAATGTGATCTCAGAGCCATTGGCAATAATCTTTGAGAACTCTTGGAGAACAGGAGAAGTCCCAGCAGACTGGAGGAGGGCAAACGTTGTTCCCATCTTCAAAAAGGGGGAAAAAGACGATCCCAACAATTATCATCCAGTTAGTCTGACATCAATACCAGGGAAGATTCTAGAGCAGATCATTAAACAGAGAGTCTGTGAACATTTAGAAGGCAATGCCGTAATCACAAAAAGTCAACATGGGTTTCAGAGAAACAAATCATGCCAGACAAATCTGATCTCTTTTTTTATAAAGTTACCAGCTTGGTAGATGAAGGGAACACTGTGGACATTGCATACCTTGATTTCAGTAAGGCCTTTGACAAGGTTCCCCATGACATTCTTGTAAACGAGCTTGTAAAATGTGGGCTAGACAAGTTAACAGTTCAATGGATTTGTAATTGGTTGACCGGCCAAACCCAAAGGGTGCTCAGCAGTGGCTCCTCTTCGTCTTGGAAAGATGTGACTAGTGGGGTGCCACAAGGTTCTGTCCTGGGCCCAGTGCTATTCAACATCTTTATCAATGACTTGGATGAGGAAATTAGGGGCATACTTATCAAATTTGCAGATGACACCAAATTAGGAGGAGTAGCTAATACCCTAGAGGACAGGATCAAAATTCAGAATGACCTGGATAGCCTGGAGAGCTGGGCCAAAGCTAACAAAATGAAATTCAATACGGAGAAATGTAAAGTACTGCACTTAGGGCAGAAAAATGAAATGCATAGATATAGGATGGGAGAGACCTGGCTGAAGGATACTACGTGCGAAAGGGATCTAGGAGTCCTAATAGACCACAAGTTGAACATGAGTGAACAGTGTGATGCGGCAGCTTAAAAGGCCAATGCGATTTTGGGCTGTATCAATAGAAGTATAGTGTCTAGATCAAGGGAAGTAATAATGCCACTCTATTTTGCCTTTGTCAGACCTCACCTAGAATACTGTGTCAAGTTCTGGGCACCACAATTCAAAAAGGATATTGACAAATAGGAGCATGTCCAGAAAACAGCAATTAAAATGGTGAAAGGTCTGGAAACGATGCCTTATGAGGAGAGACTTAGGGAGCTGGGTATGTTTAGCCTGGAAAAAAGATGGTTAAGAGGTGATATGATAGCCCTGTTTAAGTATTTGAAGGGGTGTCACATTGAGGATGGAGCAGGCTTGTTTTCTGCTGCTCCAGAGACTGGAACACGGAGCAATGGATGCAAGCTCCAGGAACAGAGATTCCACCTCAACATGAGGAGGAACTTTTTGACAGTAAGAGCTGTTAGGCAGTGGAACACACTCCCTCGGAGTGTGGTGGGGTCTCCTTCCTTGGAGGTCTTTAAAGAGAGGCTGGATTGCCATCTGTCGGGGATGCTTTGATCAAGATTTCCTGCATGGCAGGGAGTTGGATTGGATGGCCCTCGTGGTCTCTTCCAACTCTACAATTCTATGATTCTATGAAAAAAACCACTTTTTTTCTGAGGGGGTTCAGGAAAAAATGGAAATTTTCAGAAAAATTGGAAAAAATGAACATTAGCACTTTTTACAGATTTAAAGTCACTCTGTTACTTTAGGAAGATAAAATATCACTATGTACAATTTGATTTGGCATAAAATTATCACAATTTGTGTATTAAAGATTCTATTGTCTTAAAGATTTTATTCATCATGCCAAAGTAAAACTTTCGATAATTGATTTTCTTCCTTTTTTTCATTTTTTTGAGGTGGGAAAAGGCTTCACGAAAAAACACATGTTTTTTTCTGAATGTTTCTGGTTTTTTTCTGAGCCTTCACATCTCTGTCTGCTATTACTAATGCAAGACTAATTGAACACCTAACATATCTTTTCTTAATATATGATAGGGACTGTTTTAATGATGCTGTTTTAAAACTTGTATTGGACTATTGTTCAATGTTTTGTATGTTGTTTGCCCCCTGATCCTGGTGGGAGAGGCAGGATATAAATACTACTACTACCACTACTAGTAGTTCTATTACATAAAGGTGTGCATCTTTTCTAAATACAGGATTTCCCCCTTGGAAGAAAGTCATTCCAATTTCTTATGAAAGATGTGTAACAATGTAAGATGTGTAATGTAACAATGTATGCAGATCACCTAACGATGTAAGGTAGATCTCAAATAGCTGGTCCTGTCTACTTGTGGATCATGATCCCATTTAATGTAGCCAGAGTCCATTTCAATATTTCAGGCTTGGTCTGTGTTTCAGATGTTCCCCATCATCAACCATTATGGAGAAATGCTGGTAGAAAATGTCCAGAAGAAAATGAAAAACGACGAATCTATAGACACAAAAGGGTGAGTAATTCCTGGGCAGATCTAGTGTGCTGTAATGGTTTGATTATTGGACTAGGGCTCTGGGATACAAGGGTTCAAATCCCCACTTGGCCATGAAAACCTGTCAGTGACCATGGGCAAATCACACCCTCTCCATTTTGGAGGAAGGCAATCACAAACCTCCTGTGAAGAAATCTTTACAGCCAGCTTGGTGTAGTGAATTGAGTGTTGGAGTAAGGCTTGGAGACAACAGAGTACAACTTCCTGCTCAGTCATGGAAACCCACGGGATGCTGTTTTGGCAAGTCACACTCTTCCAGCCTAAGAGGAAAGCAATGGAGGCAAACCTCTTCTGAAGAAATCTTGACAAGAAAACCTCACAACAGGTTCACTTTAGAGTCGCTATAAATCAGAAATAACTTGAAGGCAAACAACAACAACCCAGTTGTGTAAAATGTGGGCTAGACAAGTTAACTGTTCAATGGATTTGTAATTGGTTGACCGGCCGAACCCAAAGGGTGCTCAGCAGTGGCTGCTTTTCTCTTGGAAAGATGTGACCAGTGGAGTGCCACAGGGTTCTGTCCTGGGCCCAGTGCTATTCAACATCTTTATCAACAACTTGGATGAGGGAATTAGGGGCATACTTATCAAATTTGCAGATGACACCAAATTAGGAAGAGTAGCTAATACCCTAGAGGACAGGATCAAAATTCAGAATGACCTGGATAGACTGGAGAGCTGGGCCAAAGCTAACAAAATGAAATTCAACACGGAGAAATGTAAAGTACTGCACTTAGGGCAGAAAAATGAAATGCATAAATATAGGATGGGAGAGACCTGGCTGAATGAGACTACGTGTGAAAGGGATCTAGGAGTCCTAGTAGACTACAAGTTGAACATGAGTCAACAGTGTGATGCGGCAGCTAAAAAGGCCAATGTGATTTTGGGCTGTATCAATAAAAGTATAGTATCTAGATCAAGGAAAGTAATAGTGCCGCTCTATTCTGCCTTGGTCAGACCTCACTTAGAATACTGTGTCCAGTTCTGGGCACCACAATTCAAAAAGGATATTGACAAATTGGAGCATGTCCAGAGAAGGGCAACTAAAATGGTGAAAGGTCTGGAAACCATGCCTTATGAGGAGAGACTCAGGGAGCTGGGTATGTTTAGCCTGGAAAAAAAGACGGTTAAGAGGCGATATGATAGCTCTGTTTAAGTATTTGAAGGGGTGCCACACTGAGGATGGAGCAGGCTTGTTTTCTGCTGCTCCAGAGACTGGAACACGGAGCAATGGATGCAAGCTCCAGGAACAGAGATTCTACCTCAACATGAGGAGGAACTTTCTGACAGTAAGAGCTGTTTGGCAGTGGAACGCACTCCCTCGGAGCGTGGTGGGGTCTCCTTCCTTGGAGGTCTTTAAACAGGCTGGATGGCCATCTGCCGGGGATGCTTTGATCATGATTTCCTGCATGGCAGGGAGTTGGACTGGATGGTCCTCATGGTCTCTTCCAACTCTACAATTCTATGATTCTATGAATTCCCAGGTGGTTTCTACTGCCTATTTTGCAATGGAAATAAGTTTTAGAAGAATTTATTAATGATCTCAGAGCAAGACATCTGCCATTTTCTTCTACTTTGCTTGATGTCTTTGAAAAACAAAACAATTACATGCATGTGCTGTTTTTGTTCCAAGGAGGATATTACAGTACAAATGAGATATTACAGTGGGTCCTTGGTATCCTTTGGGATTTGGTTCCAGGACCCCCCGTCCATACAAAAATCCATTTACAATGGTGTAGTAAAATGGCACCCCTTATATAAAATGGCAAACAACTCAAAAGTTTGCTTTTTTGATTTTTTTTTTTTTTAATTTGAACCATGGCGGGCTCAATTCATGGATGCAGAGCCCATGGATATGGAGAGCTGACTGTATGCTTATTTTGCTTTATTTATAATGCAGTAGTGTTTTCGAAGATAAAATCCATGGTTTCTAGGTTTAAATGAAACGATATTCATTATTAAATTCTAGAAGGTCATTGATTTTAAGGATAGTGATATGTAATATAGACAGATTAGATACAGGGTAACCAATGATACCTTTTTTATATAATTAGTTGTAATGGGTTTTAAATGTCATTGTTTAAATAAATTTACTGTTCTCTAATGAAATGCCATACAGACTGCAGATAAGTATGGAGGATTAATTTTAATCTTTTTACTGCTTGTTTGAGCTTTTCTACAGTGCAAACGGCCCCATGACAAGATTCTGTTGAAGATGAAAACTTGGTAAGCTGAGTGTGTCATAGAACCCCATCACATCTGATGTATCTGTCTTTTCTTCATCTCTTTTCCTCCCTCCAGCCTCTTTGGAGCCTACAGTATGGACGTGGTCACCAGCACTTCATTCAGCATCAATGTGGACTCCATAAATAACCCCAATGATCCCTTTGTCATGCATGTCAAGAAGTTCATGAAATTCAGCTTTTTCAATCCACTGATATTCCTGCTTGGTATGAGGCCTCTGCATGCTTTGATAGATTGGTAGTACCAGGGCAGACAGTACAGTAGTTTCTTCACAGTTTTACTTTTCCTTCAAAGCTTTGATTCCTTCTCCCTTTATGGGGGGCAGTGGCTCCTTACCCTCCAATACCCTGAATCTGGCAAAGACAGTCCTGATTAATCCTCTGTTTCCCCAAATTTTCACCTGCAAACTTCAAAATGAAAAAGTAGATTGTGCCCAATTAATCAAGAGGAAGAGTGAGTAGAATCTTGCCTTTCCCAGGAGACTTAGGCAAAAGCAAACTTCTGCAGCATCTCCTAGCCTGTGTGTTCTTCCTCATTAATAACGTTTGCCATTTTGGCCACACTCTGATGTTGCTTGGCCATAGATGTCCTGGTTTTCATTTATGAAATGTTGGAGGGTGTGATGCTATTTGTCGAATATGATAGAAGTAAATTGATGCTCATAAAATGAGTGATGCAGTTGCAGTTGACATGAAACTTTGCAGCAATATCTGTGAAGGGGTTTCTTGCATGAGCAGGCTGATATTACAGCACAGAAAAAGTGTATGCAGTGTTTCTAATATCTTATGTCATGTCTAAATTGGGAGCATTGTAATTGGCTTGAAGCTGTCTACATGTCTTCCTAACGCTATAACATTAGATGCAGTGGGGTGATGTTGTCATGATTGAAATTACACAGAAAGGCTGTTCAAACAGATAAATTTGTCATGTAGTTGCCAGGTCTTCGGGTCTGACCTGAAATTTCAGTTCTGTCTTCCGCATCTCTATACAAAAGCATTCTATCTCAGGAGGAGAAGCCAAAGCAAATTTAGGGCAAGTGCTTCTCTATAGCATTACTATCCTTCTCCACCCTTTCTAAACCTGTTAACTGCACATGCTACCAACAACCCTATGATGTAGGTTAGGCTGACAGCAGTTGGCCCAAATTCATCCAGAGAACTCCCTAGCTGAGCCAGGGATATGAACTCAGCCTCTCCAGTCCCTTCTATTATACCACACTGTCTCACAATTTTTGGATTAACGTTCACTAATTGAGCAACGGATTAAAGCTTGCAGCCCAACAGAATACATTTTCAGCATTGCCCTGTTCTTACCATGAACATCAATTCCTGTCTTACCAGAATCAATCCTTTGAATCAATGATATGGAAAAATAAGCCATGAAGGTGTCTAGCAGCGAACACAATAACATACTTTCCAACTGCCCTGATTTGGCAGGGTCAGTCCCAATTAATTCTCTGCTGACCACTTTATCAGCTGCTTTTAAATTGTCCCTGTTTCTCTCTCCTCCACCACTTCCACCCTTTGTCCTCAGCTTACTTCAGTTGTAGCAAACTGAGTACAAAGGGCAAAAGTAGTTTGCATTCAATTAATTTAGCAGTGGGAAGTGGAAAGGAGTGGGCAGAATCTTGCCCTTCCCTGTAGACTCAGGCAAAAGCAAACTGCTGCATCCTCTCCTAGCTTGTCTGTTCTTCCTCCTTAGTAACTTTTGCCAGTCAGACCATACTCTTATGCAGCTTGGCCACCCATGTCTCAATTTTTATATGTGAAATGTTGGAGGGTATGTAATAAGAGATGTAGGTTCTCCAAGGGCTAGGCTCCAAATGAGCTGCTTTGTAGGAGATGTTGTTGATTATCCCTTCTGATGATGTTGTTAGGGGCTCGATGCTTTCTTCTCACTAATAGGTCTGAAGGATATTGGATGGTGCTTTCAAGTCTGGCTTCAGGCTTCTGCTGCAGCCTTTGTTACTGGGGTTGATCTTGGTAGCCTGGGGCAGGGGGTGGATGGGGTCAGTCCAGGTGCTTTGGCTGTTCCAATACCACAGGCATCAAGAGGGGCATCACTTCTGGTGTTGATGTCAGAAAGGTTTTCAGCAAATGTGGACATCACCCAACCCTCAAAACAACCAGTAACAGGAACCTTTCCCTTCTCTGAGGACTCCTTCATGTCCCAGGATTGTCCTGTCAGGCCTGTGGTAGGATATGACCTACCATCAGGTCTGGACAAACCCCAAGTTCTAGGGATGACCTCCCCCCTTGTGATGTCACAGGTGGATGGTCCTTGGTGATGTTACAAGGAGCAGACCCTGATGATGTCATCAATCCTAATACCTTTAAGCATCAATCATATTGGTACAGACTCTGTCATTCAAATATCCTTTAGTAAATATGGAAAATATGTATAAATCATTCCTTCAAATTAACAAATGCCATTCAAACAAACCCCAGTAAGGCTTACAAATGAGGAAATTATATATGAATATGCTTTTTTGTATGATGTGCTCTTGACCTGAGATGCCTCCTCCTTACCCTGAGAACTGGGGAAGAGGAGCCAGGTCCTGAGACCTGACAACCCTACTTGCCAGGGTATTGTCCCTCAGAAAGAGCTGACTGGGATTTCAGAACTGGTAGCCCATTCACATTACACACTACACATACCATGATTCCACTTTGGCTGCCATGGTTCCATCCAGTGGGATTTGCAGTTTAAGGAGGAGAATTTATAATTCTCAACCAAAGGGCTCCCTAGATTATAAGCCCCAGGATTCTATAAAATACAGCTATGGCAGTTAAAGTGAA
This sequence comes from Gambelia wislizenii, assembly GCA_030847615.1. Classification (NCBI taxonomy): domain Eukaryota; kingdom Metazoa; phylum Chordata; class Lepidosauria; order Squamata; family Crotaphytidae; genus Gambelia; species Gambelia wislizenii. The sequence goes on from JAUMIR010000012.1 coordinate 8,299,180, forward strand.
ATCATAGTTCTATAACTGTGTAGTACGAAATGTCCTTGAGTTCTGTATGGCATCTTCCCAAAGGACCATTTTCTTCTCCTTTCCCAGTTATTTTCCCATGCCTTAGACCACTTTTGGAGACTCTAAAATTCAGCCTGGCACCAGCATCATTCGTAAACTTCTTCATGGATGTTCTCAAAAAAATCAAGAAGGACCGGCAAAAGAATAATCGTAAGGTCAGTTAGACCAATTTTTGGGGTCCCTTCTGCTTTTATTCTGTGGCCAAGGCTATGTGTGTATGAGGTTGACAGGAAAGGAATATCCCAGGGTTACAACCTGAGACCTAGGGACGACCCCTTGTGATGTCACAGGAGGCAAGCCATTGTGATGTCACTAAGCAACAGCCACAGTTGCACAATGTATAAAACACTTTGGTATGTTTCCTTTCCCAGTGTGCTGATTGACTGCTTACCCAACCAATCCTCTCACTCCTCTCACACCCTCAACCAGTTACCACCCACATGCAAAACAATGCAAAATTATTTTCCTAAAATAATATTGTGTAGCTGAACTGTGTGAACCTTTCAAATCTACTGTAACAGCATATATTATGCTGGGTCACCTAGCTCAAAGCAAAAATGCCATGTTTAACAAATGAGGCAAAATAGAATCATAGAATCATAGAATTGCAGAGTTGGAAGAGACCACAAGGGCCATCCAGTCCAAACCCCCTGCCACGCAGGAAATCTTGATCAAAGCATCCCCAACAGATGGCCATCCAGCCTCTGTTTAAAGACCTGCAAGGAAGGAGACCCCACCACGCTCCGAGGGAGTTTGTTCCACTGCCGAACAGCTCTTACTGTCAAAAAGTTCCTCCTCATGTTGAGGTGGAATCTCTGTTCCTGGAGCTTGCACCCATTGCTCCGTGTTCCAGTCTGTGGAGCAGCAGAAAACAAGCTTGCACCATCCTCAGCGTGACATCCCTTCAAATACTTAAACAGGGCTATCATATCGCCTCTTAACCGTCTTTTTTCCAGGCTAAACATACCCAGCTCCCTAAGTCTCTCCTCATAAGGCATCGTTTCCAGACCTTTCACCATTTTAGTTGCCCTTCTCTGGACACGCTCCAATTTGTCAATATCCTTTCTGAATTGACATATACATGCATTTTTCAAGACAGTGCTCTCACACTGAGTTGCCTTCCCCATGCTCTGAGGATTAGAGAAGAGTCTCAGGGCCTAGCTCTGAGATCTGGGAACCCTTTTTGTGTATGTCCATAGACTTAAGGATGAATTAATATTCTCTACTAACAGTGGGTGCCCTAGTCCAGTGCTTCTCGGGCTATCATGGGGAAAAGGCAGTGGTCCCCCTCCCCAATGTGCCAGGACCGAAACTAAATTTGTGCCCATTGGATGCTAATATTTCTTTCCTTCCTGGAAACTCACAGGGGCAGGCAGCCAATATTTTATTATTTGTTTATTTAGATTATTTATATTCCGCTCTTCAGCTAGGAAGATTCTCAAAGCAGCCTAAAAATTGTGAATTTGACAGTTCCTTGCCCTCAGGCTTATAATTTAAATAACCCTGGGACTAGCACTAGTCCAGGGACCACCACTTTCATTAACACTGCACTAGTCCACACATAGCAGCCTCTTGATTCTGGGACACTTCATTGAGCTGAATGGAGAATTGGGCTTATGTTTGACCATTGGCTGATTATTAGCATCTGTAATTCTGCTCCTCTGCAGGACCGGGTTGACTTTCTACAATTAATGGTCGATTCCCAAATTTCAGGCAACACCTCTGAAGAGGCAAAGACATATAAAGGTAGATCTATAAATTCATCCTAAAAGCAGGGTGCATGGTAGTATTTCCATTGTGGTTGAGCTTAAAGGAAAAATCATTTATTGCGAAGAAAGAGATTCCACCTAAGCATTAGGAAAAACCTCTTGATGGTGACAGTGGTACTGCATTGGAATAGGTTGCCTCAGAGGGTGGTGGACTCTTCATCTTTTTGCCCTTTAAAACAAGATTTGATGGCCATCTTTCAGGAGTAGCTTAGTTGTGTATTCCTGAATGGCAGGGGGGTCAACTAGATGGCCTTTGTGGTCCCTTACTATTCTATAATTCTATGAGATAAAAGGAAAGTTGGCCAGAGTTCTACATGTGCTATTTAGTTATGTAACTACTTTAGTTGCGTAGCTAAGTAGCATCTACCAGTGATCGAGCAATGGGTAGATTTTAGTCCTTCCCCTCACACCAACCCGCAAGGCTGCAACAAGGAAATGTGACAGTAGTCCTGCTTCTGGTCATTGCAGCTGCCCTGGCTGGCAGAAGGAGAGTTGAAAATTCATCCGCCTGTGCCCTGAATGGCCCCTCTTCTCTCCACATGGCCGGGGGGGGGGGTGCAGTTAGGATCATGGTAATAGTGCCATGATTGTGACTACACAGGGTCCATGAAAACAGATTCATGACAGATGCGTATGCAGGTTATGCAGCTGTAAGTCTCATCCTGAATTCCAGTTGTTATTTTTTAAAAGGAAGGTTTTGTCTCTTCGTCATCCCTGTCTAATGCAGTGGCCAGTTTCATATCCTAATGGATGGTCATGTGTGTCATGCACTTTATTTTAGAAATGTTCATTATTTTTTGAACTAAATAAAATGGGTCATCATAGGATAGTGGTGGCAAGAAATATAAAAACCAATGACCCCTAAAAAGATACTTTTCACACTGGAACTCCCAGAATCCCCTAAACCAGAGGTGGCCATACCCTCTGGGTGATTCTGCGAGTTGCAGTCCAAAAAATGTAACACGTAGCCACAGTCTCAAATAATCTGAAAAACAGATCCACCGTCCAGGGCCAGTTTTTGATGTTTCATCTCTCCTTTCAGCCGGAAATTTGGCCATTGCTCTTTGTCATATAGTAAGACCTTTTAAAGGATTTCTCATCCTAGAGATTAATTTTACCACAGCACAGGCCAAAAATGATTTTGAGATTTATGCTGTAGTGTACATAGTGTAACAGTTAATCCCACCCTGATTATTACTGGCTGCTCCTCCACGGAATTGATTTACAGTTGTGTTTTCCTTCCTCATCTATTTCCAGCTCTAACTGACAAAGAGATTTTGACACAGTCCATAATCTTTATTTTTGCTGGCTACGAGACAACCAGCACTACCCTCAGCTTCCTGTCTTATTCTCTCGCCACCCACCCAGATGTCCAGCAGAAGCTACAGATGGAAATTGATGAGGCACTTCCTAACCAGGTAAGAGTCTATGGTTATGAGTCCTCATGTTAATTGAGAGTGGGTCAAATGATCTTTGATACATGGAAGGAGATTTTCAAGAGTATTGTGACAAATGTATCTAGTCATCAAGGTTCCTGAGATAATTTTGAAAGCATGATCGTGGTGTGTCTAGTAGTTTTAAATGCCTGAAGGTTCATTAAAGAAGAAAGAGAGGGCCAACATAGTGCTGTGATTTGAGTGTTGCACTAGGACTCCAGGAGAGCAGAGTTCGAATCCCCACTCAGCCATGGAAACCCGCTGGGTGACCTTGGGCAAGTCATATTATCTCAGCCTCAAAGGAAGGCAAAGGGAAACCCCATTGAAAAAACACTGCCAAGAAAACATTGCCATGATAGGTTTGCCTTAGGGTTGCCATAAGTTGGAAATGACTTGAAAGCACACAACAACAACCTAGTCTTCATAGCTAGTGAGATAATTTTGAAAGCATCATGGGGTGTGTCTAGTAGGTTTAAATGCCTGAAGGTTCATTAAAGAAGAGAGGGTATGAAGCCCCTCTTTGGTGTACTTGACTGACCCATGTGAGACAATTGCCCCAACTCCCAGTCACTGAGTAGAGTTCCAATAGTGCTACCATGCCTTACACCTCCTCCCTATAATATCACACCATATCTCATAATTTGATATTAAACAGGACACATTCAAATGGTCTTGTAGATCAGGGCAAAAGTTCAGTTGAAGGTCACCAGACCTAGAAGAGTGTCTGGTAGTTAAATCTTGCAAAGCAGCCCAACATGCAACAAACAACAAATCCATTAAAAACAACCCTTTAAAAAAAAGGAATGTGTTAATCTGGTCTTCCCATCTCAAGCAATCAGTCATCCATCACAAACAACCAGTGACTGGAATCCCCAGTATCCATCTTTCGTCACACCTTTTCCCATCCAACAATACAAGGTTGTTTTAAGCCCATCAACTCCAATTGCCCAACCACCAGAGGCAATCAGCGGAGTCTCACACTCCTGCCCCCCTCCAGAGAGTCATTTAGCCATTTTTGCATCCAGACTGCACCTTCAAGGCACGTTTTCGGGTATAAGTATATGCACCCAGTTAACAGCAAACATGTGCACAGTTAAACTGACCCTGCCACTCTGTTGGTTTGATTGTGCCACCCTCAGGTTTCCAGCCTGAGTTTTCTCTGTGTTCTGGACCTCTGCTCTACAGATTGGTAATAATAGCCCATAAATTCCTGAATCTATCTCCACTATCTGTCTTTCCATCTAACCTTCATTAGCTCTATCTGATTGTCTTGTGTGTGCGCTTTGCATGTGTGTGTGTTTTGCATGAGTATGTTTGCTTCTTATGTTATTTTTCATTAAAAACCATTTTATTTCACTTTAAACTGACTCTCAGTAGTGAGTACTGGTATACATAGGAGTAAAGATCCCGAAGTTACCCAACCTCTCACAGCCAAACCTTTGAGCTAATTTTAATTCCCCTAAATAATATAAATTTGGTGACACAAGTGGGTTTCCCACAGACTCCACACATTCAGGCAATAGTAGTGTTACCTGGCAAGACAAATGAGAGTTGTGCTGCTACCTTAACTCACATGGGGCAAGCACAGTTGCCATTCTGAGAAAATGTGAACATGTTCAATATGGTAGTATCCATTCCACTGCTTTAGTCAAAAGAACCCACAAGAAAACGGAAAAGTACGATGAAATTAATCTATCATTAAATTCAAAGTAACCTGTGGAGGGAGGAAATCAGAACTACAGAACCTATGCTTAGACTAATCTAGGAGAACTTGGAACAGCACTTAACAATGTGTGGAAATGGCTAAATGTTCCTATCACCTCCAGTTTACAAATTCTCCAATTTATAATTTCAAAAGTGCTGGCCAGAATTCATCATCATTTGGAACCTGGACTTCCACATCAGTAAGTGATCCATATTCAAGATCCTTACGCAGTCACAATTGTGGCACTGTTGCCACAATCATAACTACCTCCCAGACCGACTTTACCAAAGGATGTCCATTCTACTGGCAATCAGGATGCGAGGAGGATGGCATTTCCACCCCACTCCACCTCCCTCCAGCTAGCAAGGCTGCAATAATCAGAAGGACTTTTGTAACACTTCCATTTCACAGCCTTGGTGGCTGGTGGGAGGAGATGGAAACTTCATCCACCCATGTCCCAGTCACTAGCAGAACAGACCTCCTTCTCTCAGTGTGGCTGGTGTGGGCAAAGTAAAGTGTCTAGTGGGGTAAAGTAGGTTTGGGGGGTTCAGGTTAGGAGACACTATTTAGTTACACATACATAACTAAGTAGCCCATGTCGAATTCCAGCCATTGTTATGTGCTTTCAAGTCAACTCCAAAATATGGTGATCCTAGAGTTTTCTTGGTAAGATTCCTTGAGAGGAGGCTTGCCATTGCCTTCCTCTAAGGCTAAGAGTGTATGACTTGCCCAGGGTCACTCAGTGAGTTTCCATGGCTAAGCAGGGATGTTAACTCTAGTCCCTAAAGGCACCAGATCCTGTCTGATCTTGGAAGCTAAGCAGGGTCAGCTGTGGTTAGTACTTGAATGGAGATTGCCAATGAATACCAGGTGGTGTAGAATACCTTTTGTCTTAACGAGATCCCACAGTGATGCGACATATTGTGAAGGAGGAGGGCAAAAAGTCCAATAATCCATGGGAAAAGCCTTTGTGGCTTTTCTTGTTTTTTGCTTTTTTAAAAAAAAAGCTCCACAGGAAATGAACACTCCTGCTTGTTCAGACACTGATGCAATTTCCTGTGCACTCCGGAGAGGGTGGAACTCTTCCTCTGATTGGTCAGACATGCACAGGTGCAGGCTTGCCTTCAAGCACCTGGAAAACAAAGGGGACCCGGCTACTCCAGTCTGGAATCACTCCTGAAGTAGGTGCCTACGGCGCTGAGCCAGAACGAAGGGCAGGGAAGGGTTAACCCTGGAGCCCCAAGTCCCTGAGAAGGAGGGGCTGGAAATGTAGGGTGGCTGCAAAGGGATGCTAGCCTAGCTAGATGTTTGGAGAAGGAGGTGGGGTGCATTTCTCCCCCCAATCCTCCCCCCCCAGCAGCTGGCCAAGCAGCTACTAATGCCCCTTTGCAGCATTGGAGGCTTCGATGGGACACTAGCCCCTTCTCCTTCTTCTCCCCCCACCACAAAACTGTCACAGCCACCATCTTGATTCATGTCAGTGTAACATTGGGGAGGAGAGCTTAGAATACTCTCGATTTTGCCGAAACGCCATGGAGACAAAGGAACACTGCCCAGGTATGTGCATTATTTCCACCTGTATAGATGAGCCCTCAGTTTACCACCCTTGTGTAATAAAGTCCTTAAACTACTATACCACACCAGCACTCATCTGTACAAAATAAACCCTTCAGATGGTGGGAAAGGCAATATTTTTGTTTTGCTTTGTTTTTTGCTTTGCAAAAATTCAGTTTTCTTTTTTGTCAAGACCTGGAAATCTGAAGGATGGGATCTGTAGTACTGGACATGAAGTGGGTTCTGCTCCCGTTGTCCAACCCTTTTTATATTGCTACACAGATGAAAGGTTTGTTCTTTCAGGGATCTTGGGATTTTGATGTTTCATGATAGTATTTCTAGATTGCCTCGCATAAACAGTCATTCCTTTTTCTCATTCTTAGACTGCTCCCACTTATGATGCAGTCCTTCAAATGGAGTATCTTGACATGGTGGTCAATGAAACGCTCAGGCTCTACCCTCCAACAGGGCGATTTGAAAGAGCTTGTAAAAACACTGTGGAAATCAGTGGAGTGACCATCCCAAAAGGAACAGTAGTCGTGTTCCCCATTTCTGCCCTGCATCGTGACCCAGAATATTGGGCAGAGCCAGAAGAATTCAGACCAGAGAGGTAGGAGAAAGTCACTATGTATCATGTGCACTTGAAGAATACAGACCAGAGAGGTAGGTTGCCAGCAGAATCTTTGAACCTGAAAATCGGTTATCAGCCATTATGGGACTAAGGATGTAAGACAAGTGGGCTTATCCGGAAAGGAAAAAAATGTCTCTGGAAGTATCAAAACTTTCCAGTTCTTTTTGTTGTGATTTTACCTGTCCACTCATGGTTTTGCATCCAAACTCTTTCTTCAATCCTGGATTTCCCTCTTGCCATTGGGTTCTTTCTCTTCCCCCTCCCATTGATCACGTGTCACATTTAGACTCTGGTAACCTCTCAGAAACTGAATTTTAACCATTTCCACTGAACCCTTTTTAAGTATTATTCAAAAGTTATAGTAAAAGTGTTAAAGTGCTGTAGCAATATTATACTAGTTAAGCACTAAGATCATGTCATTTTATTTTAAAAATTGAAATGGAGAACTGGTCATGCTTTACCACACTGAACCCATAATTCAACACAGCCACTAGTCCAGGATAGTGGTCACCATGAGGCCTGAGTACTAGACCCAGGGAGGGATTCTTGTGAAGTTTCCTGAAGTCCCTAGCTGTACACTGTTAGAGGAAGAATGACAATTGGCTTGACCTTTGCTCAGATCCAACCAATTTTCCTAATTTTTTTTTCTATCCCAACCCTCCCAGCATCCCAGTTCCTAGTAAGGCATGGATTCAGAGGGCATATTAGCATGGAGGTCAGTGGTAAATATGATGGGTTTATCCTGATATAATTCCCCAAGGAAAAGAGCTATGATGGATAATAAACCTACCTTGAGCTGTGCTTGTGACTTCCAACTATATTCATTTCTCTAGAGAACTTGCCCTTTGGATCTGCCCTTAGATCAGTCATTTGACCAAAATGAATTCCTTCCACAACTAAAGACTCTCGAGTACCTCCTTGACTCATGCAAAGGATCAAAGTGTATATTGCCTAGGGGCCATGAATACCAGATTAGTGCTCATGTCTCCCTCAGCAGCAAAAGATCATAGGTATGTCTTACTTCCTGCCTCCCAGAACTTGCCTTCTGGGATAGAAGCTGACCTCATGCTTTTATCTCTTTTGTTTGCAAACAGGTTCAGTAAAGAGAACAAGGAAACCCTAGACCCATATGTCTACCTACCTTTTGGAGCAGGTCCCAGGAATTGCATCGGGATGCGTTTTGCTCTGCTGATCATGAAAGTGGCTATCGTGGTCCTCCTGCAAAAATTTTCCTTCCAAACCTGCAAAGAGACCCCAGTAAGCAGAGATTTTAAAAAAAGAAAAAGAAAGCAAGGGAAACTGTTCTTTCTTCTAGTGCAGAATTGCTGGCCTATATGCAACTAAACTCATAAGGAACTATACTGAGCAGCCAGAATCCTTTATCAGTGGCAATAGTATCAAAGTCATTACTAAGTAGCAGTCAAAAACATTTCCTAGATTTACCCATCCACAACTGTTTGGGATTCACAATCGCTACTTAGTTGCAATTGTGACACTTGTCACAATCATAACTCTCCCCTCCCCAACCTACTTTACTGGGCATCAACTGTATAGGGAGAAGAAGAATCATTCTGAAGGTGATTTGAGTGCAGGTGAATGACATTTCCATCAGGTTTGTGGGGGTCAGGTCAAGAGAAGTTATTCTATTAAGTATATTTAACTAAGGACTTTATCAGACAAGCCTCTAAAAATGTTCTTTTGCCACCATACTTTAAACCGTTAGTGTGCCAGCAAAAGAACCCTTTATATCAAACGTTGTCATAATAGCGTGAAAAAGCAGCCCTGTACTTCTGCATTGGTAAGCGAGTGTGATTTTGGCGGTTCTCACAAGAAGATGCAAGTGCGCTTAAAAGTTTTTAAAAAACAGCTAAATTAAAAAATGAAACGAACACACAAGCACTGAAACATACTTAAAAACTTGCCTGCAACAAAGGGAGGTTCATAAAAAGAGCATCCCATGGTTATGGGTTTTCTGTGGGGGTTTTCGGGCTGTGAGGCCACGTTCTGGAAGAGTTTATTTCTGATGTTTTGCCTGCATCTGTGCCTGGCATCTTCAGAGAATGGTTTGGTAGGGGTGTGTGGGGTTTATACACTGTGAGTCCCTGTTGGTATGGAAAAACCCATGGATGCTGGCTATGAAAGCCTTCGACTTCACATCCCATGGCTAGTGTTTGTGTTCCCATCCAGAAGCGTTCTGGCAGTGATTGCCTATTGATGCTGGAATCACACCAGCAGAACAGGGTGTGATTTCACGTGCTCACAATCATGGTTAAAAAAAAACCACCATGGCCACTCTATTGACGGCTTGGCCCATCAATAAAAAGGAACACCCTATTGATCACATGAAATCGTGAAAGCACAATGTTGTGTGGTATTGGCACCCTTTCATGTTCATTAGGCATCATTATGATGCCTTATTTGCTGCATCTGATCAAATCCTCAGTTGCAATTGTGACACGATCGCCACAATCATAACTCTCCCCTCTTCAACCTACTTTAATGGGCATCAACGGCACAGGGAGAAAAAGAACCATTCTGAAGGTGATTGGAGTATAGGTGAATGACATTTCCATCTGATTTGTGAGGGTTGGGTCAGGAGAAGTTGTTTTATTAAGTATATTTAACTAAGTAGCTGATACAGGAATCTAGCCAGTAAAAGCAAATAGCCATTTCCAGTCATAGATATGCACAAAAGCACACCTGCTAGTCACAGATATTCCTGCTAGTCAGAGAAGGGAGGGTGTTAAGTGAGAGGAGCAATGGAGAAACAGGGCAAGAGGTAAAGGCGTCTGTAGTGTCTCTAAATTGTCCAGGCTATTTGAAGGACCATCTCTCTCTACATGAGCCCTAAGATCTTCAGGAGAGGTCTTTCTCTCTGTCCCACCACCTTCTCAGGCTCATTTGGTGGGAATAAGGGAGAGGGACTTCTTGGTGGCCGCTCCGAGATTTTGGAATTCTTCCCTAAGGAAGTTCAAATGGTTTCTTCCTTGCTGTCGTTCTGCCAGCCAGTAAAAACATTCTGAGTCCATTAGGCTTTGGGAAATTGACTGTAATAGGCTGTTAATGGTATGCTCCACAGTTTGTTGGTTTTTTATGTGGTCTTTTAATGAATTTTAACTTTACAGATTATTTAATTGTTTTTTAAATCATTTTTATATTTATACTTTTTACTGGTGTTTTTGTATAGTTTTTAATCTGCACTGTTTTTAATCAGCTGTAAGCCACCTTGAGTCCCATTTTTTTTTGGGGGGGAAGGTAGGGAATAGATGGATAAAATAACTAATAAATAAATTTGTAATGATATGGATATCATCTTCTGGATGGCAACCATAAGCATCCTGGTTTCTGTGGAGTTCTCAAGATAGGTAACACATGACTGAGATCTTGTTAAATAACATCAAATTGTTGGATTTTAAGCAGCCATTGGGTGCATCTACACTGTCGCCATAATGTCGGGCCAGTCCAGAGCATTATACTCCAGAGCTACCCCGGATCGACACAATGCCATTTGCACATACTGGTGCAAATCAGTTCCAGAGTCATGCTGTAGTCCAGATGGACCACTGGGCTGACCCCACATTGGCCCTCATTCCCCCTTGATGCTACCACTCCCTTGCCTGCGGACCAAGCAGCTCTCTGCAAGAATCTGGACATCACCATTGCTTCTGGTGAGATCAGAATAGGGTGCTCATGCAATCAACAAGGAGGGGGTAGAGCAACCCCCTCCCTGTTGACCACATGGCATGGGGCTCCATTCTGACCTGGCCTGTGGAGTCAGTCAGAAGGATTTTTTTGCAGGGGGGGGGGGTCAAAGCTGGTAAAAATGTACTGACTCCGGCTTCAACATAAACATTTATAATAATAAATGCTTAGTTTGTTGCATACTTATAGGCGTTTAGGAAAGTTTTCTTGTTCAGAACATTTACGCAGATAAATATATTTTATATTCTATCAATCTACGTAGCCTAATGATTCATGTGAGAGTAACGAAATGCCTTGTGCTTCCATTTTACTACAGTAAATTTGCTATTACTGATTAACATACATTTGCCATTTATAAAGGCGTCAGAGTCGGACAGTAGACAAATGGAGTCAGATTCTAAGGCTGTGGCATACCAACTCCACAATCCCTGGTTGCTACTATTCCCTCTGCATTTTTGGTGCTGAATTTAGGAGCAACAACAAAAAGTGTGCAGAATAACTCATTAGAGGAAATTACAACCCAAGAGGTTCATCACCCATCTCTTTGAGGCATCATTAAATGCATCAGAGGGCATGTAGGAAGAGTTAGTGGTGAATTAAAAACAATGTGGGTGGGGAATACACAAGCTGTTAATTATTGAACTTTTATTTCAACCCATTCACTAACTGATTTCTTTCTTTCATAATGGGCAAGATCCCCTTGGAACTGGTTGGCAAGGTCTTCTTGGAATCGAAAAAGCCCATCAGGCTTAAGTTGGTGCCCAGAGCTGTTGCTGGACATGAAGAATAGAAAGATTGGAAACAGCACCTTCTGGACCACACCACGTGGGATTAGTAAATATAGTGAACTGGACTGTAAACTGCATATGGGAGATCAGGATTATGAATTCATCCCCTATCCCACAGGACTAGAGACTTAAGGCAACAGAAGCAAATGGAAAAAAGTTGTCATTTTAATCCCAGGAGCTTCACTGACATAATGTCAACACCATACAATCCTATGAAACGCATAGGGTTTCAAAATAAGTTGACAGGCAATTTGAAGTCACAAACACACACTCCTATATGTATCTGCTCAATAGTAAGTCCAGTTGCATTCACATGCTATTTGGAGAACGCGTACAGAATGATAGCCTTAATTTACTTAATGTAAGCTTTCATAGTAAACAGACGTAAAGCAATAAAATGGATAGATGTTCACTTTTTAAATTAAAGCTTGTGTATAAGAAAAGACATCATGTTTGCCTAGACAGCTTTTTTCCCCTTTGGTTAAATGCCCCAGAAACAATATACAAGAAAAACCATTTATAACAATAAAAGAAAACATGTCTGCCTGCCGGTCTGTTAAAGCCATAAAACATGACCAATGGCATAGAGAGGCAAACTAAAGGCTTTATAACAGGAACTCCATTTGAGGATAGGAAAGTTTCTCAGGGGGGCCTAATTGAATTGAGCTTCATTCTAGCAAATTGTTATTGTTGGTATTGTTGTTGTTGTTGTTAGCTATTCATATCCTGGTTTTTTCCCCAATTCGGGAATTGCTGAGAGAGGACTGGTAGAAAGAGACCCATCCCTAAAATGGTGGGAAAATATCCCTAAGAGTATGAGGTTACCTCACAATGGGGGTAAGAGAGGTAGACAAGAAGGGAGGACACCTTGAGTCACTCATATGCTCTAATGCCATCACTACTGCACTCTCTGAAGTGTTCAGTTTTAAGCGTTGTTGCACTTCGGATTTTGTGACGGGGGGATGTCGAAGCTGCATTGAAACAGTGCTATAGTTCCTGGCAGAGGGGGAAATGGTAGGGAACCAGCAGGACCAATTTAAGGAATTTTGCCCCACCCCCATGCTTTATTTTTGCGGGGGCCATATGTTTATCTCAGGTCAATGTAACCTAACTCAACCTAAGCTATTCACAGTACAGGATATTCAGATTATTACTAATAATGTTTTTACAGGAGGAGGGTTACTATGGGGCCCCCCACAATGATGCCGCCCCCTGTGGATGCTGACCTCACTGGTGCCTTAAACTGGCTCTGGGAACCAGGGAGGGCTCTCTGAGGTGCTGCCACTGAGGTTCGTTGTTGTTGTCCTCATTAATTGCAACCCAGTCAGCTTCCACTTATGCCAACCACCTGAATACCTTCAAGACACCCTCTTATGAACAGCCCATCTCAGGCCTTCCAAGCTCAAGGTAGCTACGCCTTCCTTGACAGAGCCCATCCGCCTCTAGCTGCAAAGATTCTTGAGGTGAAAAAGGGCGGGAAAATGGAAGCGGGCTCTCTGAGGTAACACTGCTATGAAACCTGAGGGGAGAGCAAGAAAATAGAACACCCCAGGGTCCCTTTGTGGCACAGTGGGCCCTTGGGAAATTATCACACTACACTGTTATAGTGCTATTACTCCACTTTAACTGCTCTGGCTGCCTCCTGTGAAATCTGTTGGTTCTCTATTATGTCCTGCAAGGTGTGCAGTGACAAATACAAAAACTAGGCCCACTGAGAAGCCAACTAGCAGTACAGTCTGAGGTGCTTGTCCCTAACAGTAGCTATTAATTAGCTAACACACATTGGAAACTGCTTAATGCAGTGTAGATGTGTAAATTGCTATTGCTTAAAACAATTTGTAAGCTGCTCTGATAGCCTTGGGGCCGAAGAGCAGGTTATAAATAAATAAATAAATAAATAAATAAATAAATAAACAGCAGAGTGCAGAAGCCCAGAACACTCTAGCAGTATTTGGCAAAATGACACTGACCAACCTTGAAATGATGCACAGACACAGTTGGCTTCTTCCAAAGTCCTTGGAGGCTCTTTATCTCTTGTTGCAAGATATATCACCAACATACAATGTCTGAAGTAATGCAAAATACTCACAATAGTCAACCCACTACTCTCAGCAAACTTACACAGCAACCACTCCAACCCACCACAATCCTCTTACTACAACCCACAACTGCTCTGGGTCTTAGCTCACTCATATACTGTGGTGATTACTCAGGGTTGACACGTGGTGTTACACACCCTTCACAGGCATACAGAATATTTTACCTAGTCTTAAAGGAACATTGTTCCCAACAGAATCCTGGGATTTGCAGTTTAGGGAGGGGCATTGAGCATTCTCAGCCAGAGAGCTCTTAGGCCTCACTAAACTACAAATCTCAGAATTCCACAGAAGGCAGCCATAGCAGTTAAAGGGGAATAATAGCACTATAACACGGTAGTGTGATAAAGACCTTGGTATGCACTGGGGTTTGTTTCCAGGACCCCCTGTGGATACCAAAGTCCATTGATGCTCCATTCCTATTATATACAATGGCATAGTAAAATGGTGTCCCTTATATAAAATGGCAACATCAAGGTTTGCTTTTTGGAATTTTGTGTGTGTTTGTGTGTGTGGGGGGGGGGGGGTATTTGAAGCCATGGGTAGCCATGGGTAGTTGTATCCATAGAATCTATGGATACAAAAGCCGTGGATACAGAAGGCCGACTGTACTAGGTACAGACCCATGACTGAATATACTACAGTAGGACCCCTGTATCCACGGCTTTTGTATCCACTGATTCAATTATCCACGGGACACAAAACAGCACATCTACCATAGCATCTTCCTAAAAAATGTGTCCTCTCTAGCCATTTTCTAGGTCCTCCAAGGCATCTCTATGGTATTTTAAACCAGAAGTCCCATTATTTTCAATGGTGTTCAGTATTATCCATGGTTTTCGGTATCCACGGGCCCCCCAAAACCAATCCCCAGTGGATACGGGGGTCCTACTGTACCAAAAACAACTAAACTGGTGCTAAGATGTTATCAATATGATATTTATATAACACAATTTATTTATATTTATTTATATAAATGTAAATATAAATCTAAATATATTTATTTATAGTTATAGTTATATAATACAATTGTACACTGTAATTCTGATAACTGATATACCACCATATCATTAATATAAGTCAAGGGCTAATCCAAGTAAGCAGTCTCAAACCAATATCCAAATTAAAGATCACTGATGTAACATAAATTCATGGAAAATACGTATGACTAGGACTGAAATTCCTTACAGGGCTGAATATGCTTCAGCTAGTGTTTAATAAAAAACAATGTAACTTAAAATCATGGCAAACAGATGTATCTAGTATGCCCCAAAGTATAGCAGGATCTCTTGTGTAGCAGAACATTTTGGAACCCGAGGTATTGGAAATGTTTAACTGTAGCCCTGCAGGGTTCACCCACCTCACAAAAATGTACAACCACTCCTTGTCCATTTGGACCACTGACTATCCTACTCTCTTGAGAGTGATAGGCTATTGTGACGCTTCTTGATTTAGCATACCATAATAGATTTACAAAAGTTGGGACTTTCACAGACCTGAGACAGCACTTGGGCTCTTTCACAATTATAGCAGTATGTTTCCTCTTTAATTGCAGTTTAAAGCAACATCTTATGGAACCGTAGGATTTGAAGGTTAAAGAAAAGCATTTAGAATTCTCTGCAATCGTGTCTCCTGAAACCACACACCCCTGGTTTCCATAGGAGTCAACCAGTCCATTAAAATAGAATCATTCTCCTATAACTGTGTAGTATGAAAGGACTCCTGGAACAATGAATCACTGGTATACTGAGATATAGCCACTTCATGTAATGTCAATACAGTTTCACAGATGAACTGAAAGGATTTCCTTTATAACTTCCCATTTTTATGGGGAGCACAATGTGCTGGTGTTGTTGGACTGCAACTCCCATCATCCCTCATTCTTAGCTCTGTTGGCTAGAGCTGACGCATGTTGTAGTCCAAGAAACTCTGGAGGGCTGTGCTATAGGAGTGAGTGTTAGTGCTGTGTGAACAACTAAGGGAAGCCTTAGCAATTGATTCTCCATTGCCAGAAGTCTTAAACATTTATTTACTTCTTGAATGTATTCATCTCCAGGCTTCATAAATATTTCTTTTCTGTTTAATTATTAAAGGCAAAGTTCCCTCTCTGCATTTGCAACTCTCTTGAGCATCTCTTCTAGTTTCCAGAACAGTTGGCAAAAAAATGTGTTTATCAACCGTGGCTATTCCCTTTTTCTGAGCCAGGGTTAGAATACATCAGCCCTCTGGCTATTTTGGACTTAAACTTTGATTAGCCATATACAGCATAGACAGTAGGGGATGATGGGATTTTTAATTCAAAAAAAGATTTGGGGGAACATCACTGCCCACCCAACCTAACTTTAAGGCCAAGATCCTGCATATGTTGTAACTCCCATACCATGGAGGTGTCTAGCATTGAGCACAATAACATACCCCGCAACTATCCTGATTTGCTAGGGACATCCCTGATAAATCCCATATTGCCCCACTTTTTCAGCTGCTTTTAAAATGTTCCAGTTTCACTTTCCTCTCCACTTCACCCCCCTTTATTCTCAGCCTACTTTAGTTGCTGCAAACTGGAGCTCAAAGTACAAAAGAGTTGCCCCTCCACATTTGCGGCTTTCACACTCGTGCTTTTGATTATTTGCGGTATAGCCCCGAGCCTGCTCAGGAAGGCCGGGGAGAGGCCAGACAGCCTTCGTCCCTCCCTCCCGCTGCCCTCAGGAAGGCTGCAAAGAGGCCGGGTAGCTTCCCTCGCTCCTGCCAGCTGCCTTCCCCGGCCTTCCTGAGGGGACTCCAGGGCTTGCAGGCTGGGCAGCTTCCCTCGCTCCTGCTTGCTGTCTCCCCCGGCCTTCCTGAGGGGGCTCTGGGGCTTCTAAGCCCTGGAGACCCCTCAGGAAGGCCGGGGAGAAGCCGGGCAGCCTCCCTCCCTCCCTCCCGCTTCCTTCCCCGGCCTTCCAGAGGCGGCTCTGGGGCTTCTAAGCCCCAGAGTCCCCTCAGGAAGGCTGCGGAGAGGCTGGGCAGCTTCACTCCCACCCTCCCGCTGCCTTCCCTGGCCTTTCCCTGGCCTTCCAGAGGGGGCTCCGGGGCTTCTAAATCCCGGGGTCCCCTGAGGAAGGCTGGGGAGAGGCTGGCCCAGCTGGCCAGACTCCTTCCCTCCCTCCTGCTGCCTCCCTCCCGTGGGGATGGTTGAGGGAGGAGCCTTTTTTATTTGTGGTTTTTCCACATTCGCGGGGGTCTCAAGACCCTAACCCCTGCGAATGTGGAGGGACGACTGTAGTTCTCACTCAATTAACTCTGCAACAGGAGAGGATGGGGCAGAATCTGGCCTTTTCCAGTAGGCTCAGGCACAAGAAAACTGCTGCAGCCTCTTTTGGTTCGTGTGCTCTTCCTCATTAAAACTTTTGCCATCTTGACCACACTCTGACATTGCTTGCTCGCACATGCCTCAGTTTTCATATGTGAAATGTTGGGGAGGTTATCAGCTCTGCACATGAGTACTGTGTCCTCCCAACTGCCTGGAAGCTGTCAAGCCCCAGCAGAGACCTCTCCTGCTGTTGCTTACTGGAGATTATCAGACGGGAACAAAAAAAGCATCCCTGTCCGGCAATCTCCTCTCCCGCCCCTCTCCCACCCCTGTCACACCACGGTAACAAAAAGTTTCAAACCTACCTTGTTTGTGCTTCCACAGCAGCCCAGGAGTGAATGGAGCTCAAACGAAGCTCCCTTCACTTCCTGGTTTGAAATCCTGGCTGTTCTCACAAGAAGACAAGAGCGCGGGAAATTCAAAAATAAAAAGCAAAATAAGAAGGAAAAAGTGATAGCAAGCACAAAAACATACTTTAAACTTTACAAGTAACCTGGGGAGGGTACAAAAAATGTGTCACTTACCTGGATGTCCCAATCTCACCAGAAAGTGTTTTGGCACGGACCTCCCATTGATGCAGGGTTCACACCAGTGAAATGGGGAACTTTTCACTCACAGGCAAATCCATCGCAGAAATAGAATGGGGGATCCATTCATGGCTTAACTTGTGAATAAAAAGTAGCGCCGGTGTAACGACAGCTGAGTGGGAGCATAACGAGAGAGGAAAGACATCATGTGAAAGGGAAGATCCTTAGCAATTTCCTGGAGTCATTTTAATGCCATATTTAGAGCATCTGATAATCTCCATAGAAGGCAGGGTGGGGGTGATTCAGACCTTAGAGAAGCAGCTCATAGAATCATAGAATCATAGAATTGCAGAGTTGGAAGAGACCACGAGGGCCATCCAGTCCAACCCCCTGCCACACAGGAAATCACAATCAAAGCATCCCCGACAGATGGCCATCCAGCCTCTGTTTAAAGACCTCCAAGGAAGGAGACCCCACCACGCTCCGAGGGAGTGTGTTCCACTGCCGAACAGCTCTTACTGTCAAAAAGTTCCTCCTCATGTTGAGGTGGAATCTCTGTTCCTGGAGCTTGCACCCATTGCTCCGTGTTCCAGTCTCTGGAGCAGCAGAAAACAAGCCTGCTCCATCCTCAGCGTGACACCCCTTCAAATACTTAAACAGGGCTATCATATCGCCTCTAAACCGTCTTTTTTCCAAGCTAAACATACCCAGCTCCCTAAGTCTCTCCTCATAAGGCATTGTTTCCAGACCTTTCACCATTTTAGTTGCCCTTCTCTGGACACGCTCCAATTTGTCAATATCCTTTCTGAATTGTGGTGCCCAGAACTGGACACAGTATTCTAAGTGAGGTCTGACCAAGGCAGAATAGAGTGGCACTATTACTTCCCTTGATCTAGACACTATACTTCTATTGATACAGCCCAAAATTGCATTGGCCTTTTTAGCTGCCGCATCACACTGTTGGCTCATGTTCAACTTGTGGTCTACTAGGACTCCTAGATCCCTTTCGCACGTAGTCTCATTCAGCCAGGTCTCTCCCATCCTATATTTATGCATTTCATTTTTCCGCCCTAAATGCAGTACTTTACATTTCTCCGTATTGAATTTCATTTTGTTAGCTTTGGCCCAGCTCTCCAGTCTATCCAGGTCATTCTGAATTTTGATCCTGTCCTCTAGGGTATTAGCTACTCCTCCCAATTTGGTGTCATCTGCAAATTTGATAAGTATGCCCCTAATTCCCTCATCTAAGTCATTGATAAAGATGTTGAATAGCACTGGGCCCAGGACAGAACCCTGTGGCACCCCACTGGTCACATCTTTCCAAGACGAAGAGGAGCCACTGCTGAGCACCCTTTGGGTTCGGCCGGTCAACCAATTACAAATCCATTGAACAGTTAACTTGTCTAGCCCACATTCTACAAGCTTGTTTGCAAGAATGTCATGGGGAACCTTGTCAAAGGCCTTACTGAAATCAAGGTATGCAATGTCCACAGCATTCCCTTCATCTACCAAGCTGGTAACTTTATCAAAAAAAGAGATCAGATTAGTCTGGCATGACTTGTTTCTCTGAAACCCATGCTGACTTTTTGTGATTATGGCATTGCCTTCTAAATGTTCACAGACTCTCTGTTTAATGATCTGTTCTAGAATCTTCCCTGGTATTGATGTCAGACTAACTGGACGATAGTTGTTGGGATCCTCTTTTTTCCCCTTTTTGAAGATGGGAACAACGTTTGCCCTCCTCCAGTCTGCTGGGACTTCTCCTGTTCTCCAGGAGTTCTCAAAGATTATTGCCAATGGCTCTGAGATTATATTTGCCAGCTCTTTTAATACTCTTGGATGTAGTTCATCTGGTCCTGGAGATTTAAATTCATTTAGATTAAGAAGGTATTCCTGTACTACCTCTTTACTTATTTTGAGCTGGATTTCCCCTATTGTGTCCTCTGTTCCATTCTCCTCAGGCTGGTCCTCCTTTTCCTTTTCTGAAAACACTGAGGCAAAGAAGGTGTTGAGTAATTCTGCCTTTTCTCTGTCCCCTGTTAGCATTTTGCCATCTTCTCCACGTAGCGGCCCTATCATTTCCTTCTTCCTCCTTTTGCTGCAGACATACCCAAAAAAACCCTTTTTATTGTTCTTAACCTCCCTAGCCTGAGCTCATTCTGCGCTTTAGCTTTTCTGACTTTACTCCTACACGTGTTCGCTATCTGTTTGAATTCTTCTTTGGTGATTTCCCCCTTTTTCCATTTCCTATACATGTTCCGTTTAAAACTTAGCTCCATTGAAAGTTCTTTAGTCATCCATCCTGGTTTCTTGAGACACCTCCCATTTTTCTTCCTCAATGGTACTGTTTGAAATTGTGCCTTCAGTATCTCCCTTTTGAGAAAGTCCCATCCGTCTTGAGGTCCCTTCTCTTTTAGTATTCTTGACCATGGGATCATCCCCAGTATTTCCCTGAGTTTATTGAAATCAGCTCTCCTAAAGTCAAGAATGCGTGTCTGACTATGCCTGGATTCTCCTTTCCATTGTATAACAAACTCCAGGAGAACATGATCACTCTCACCTAAGGATCCCACCACTTGCACCCCATTAACAAGGTCGTCTCTGTTGGTTAGGATCAGATCTAAAATAGCTGACCCCCTTGTTGCCTCTTCCACCTTTTGGACCATGAAATTGTCTTCCAGGCATGTAAGGAATTTGCTAGACCTTGTAGTTTTGGCTGAGTTAGATTGCCAGCAAATATCAGGATAGTTGAAGTCACCCATCACTACTACATCTCTCCTTTCTGCATGTATGTTCATCTGTTCTAGAAAGGCAACATCCAATTCCTCCGTCTGATTTGGGGGTCTGTAGTAGAGTCCCACAATAACATCCCTGTTGTTTCCCTCCCCTTTAATTTTTATCCAGATGCTCTCCACCTGGCGTCCAGTATTGATGTCATGGATCACTTCACTGGTGTAAATATCCCTGACATATAATGCTATTCCTCCTCCTTTCCTGTTTGGCCTGTTTCTCCTATAAAGGTTATACCCCTCTATTCCTACATTCCAATCATGAGACTCGTCCCACCAGGTTTCAGTAACGCCTATTATATCATATTTGTTTTGTAGTGCAAGGAGTTCAAGTTCATCTTGCTTATTTCCCATGCTCTGTGCATTAGTGTAGAGACATCTGAGACCATGTGTTCCCTTTACTTGCTCCATGTGCAAGTTTTTTTGCCTCCCACTGTTTGGTCCTTGCGCTGTTTGCCTTGTTCCCTCTATGACAGTTTGACTATTTTCTCCAGCCCTTTTGCCTTCCAGAATACTGTCTCCCTCCCCCATATGACTCAGTTTAAAGCCCTCCTGATCAAATTCTTGAGACTGTTGGCAAAAATGTTTCTTCCAACTGTTGTAAGATGCACCCCATCTCTTGCCAGAAGTCCCCCCGCATGGAAGCGCAGTCCATGATCCAAGAATCCAATTTGTTCTCGGCGACACCATCTACGGAGCCAGTTGTTTACGTCGGCTATTTTCCTCTCCCTTCTTGGACCATGCCCTTCAACTGGCAGAAGAGACGAGATGACCACCTGTGCGTTCATTTCTTTCAGCTTCCTCCCCAGGGCCTCATAATCTCTTCTGATCTTGGGAAAGCTGTGCCTTGCAGTATCATTGGTTCCCACATGGACCAAAAGGAAGGGGTAATGATCCGTAGGCTTGACGAGTCTTGTCAGCCTCTCGGTCACATCACAGATCTTTGCCCCAGGGAGACAACACACCTCCCGAGTCATCTTGTCAGGCCCACATACCACTGCTTCTGTACCCCTCAGCAAGGAGTCCCCCACCACCACCACACGCCTCCGCTGAGGCTTCGCAGCTGCTGTTCCTTGCGGTGGTCCTCTCAAGGTCCCCTGCTCTACCCCTGAAGTCTGTCCATGCTGTTCTTCCTCGTTGTCCTTGATAAGGGAAAGTTCAGTTGGAGGAAAGTAATGAGGTTGTGCTCTCACATAGAATGCACCTACCTTTCCCTTCCCTCAGGAGTTCAGATCAGCCAGATCTTCATGAATCACTTCTCTGTCCCTCCAGTAAAAAGGAGCGGCAACAGACCCTCTGGGGCTTGACACCTGCTGGGCATGGGAGATTTTTGGGTGGAGCATAAGGGCAAAATAATAGTCCTCCATGCCCCATCCAAAAAGAAACTACAGTATGTGTTTGTAAGTTACTAACATTTTGCTCCCCAAAGCTGCAGGTTCTTCATGCCAGAGAAACTATTTTCAGTTCACACCTCCCTGTCTCCTTCTTGTATTCACAGCATGAAGGCCAGTCCAAAACATTTGACTGCCTGAGGAAGGTTAGCAAATGGAGGCAAATCATGCCTCTCCCACCCATTCACATCAAGTCAGCCTAAAGCCAGGAAAATTATTTTGGCATGTGAGGCAGGAAGTTTCCCAAGCACTCTCTCTCTCTTCCTCTTGTAGTAAAACTAAAATGATCAGAAATTAAATATCTGTTTGCTGCCCTTTTCACGGCACTGAAAAGCTGCTGCCTAGGGCAGTTGCTCAGTTCTACCTAATGGTAGAGATGATGGAGCAAAGAGAACTGGAACACCAATATTCAGCCGCTAGGTTTCTAGTGAATAGCTTCTGAAGAACCCCATCTTATGCCCTAGAGAGAAACAAAGCAAAGGTACCACTCTCTGTCTGCGAGTTCTTTAAGGAAGTTGCTTTGCTCAATGCTTTTGCTATTTTACAACCCTCTTTTTGAAGGCCCAGCAAAGCAGTTCGGGAACAACATAGTCGACTCCTGTTTTCTCTTGCTATACAGTGCTCTCTGTACTGTGACAGGCATGCTAAGGAACTGAGTGAGAAAACGCCTGAAACATCTAGAAAACTTTGAAGGTGTCTTGCTCCTGTATCCTTCCCCTGAGAACTGCAAAGAAGTGTAGTGCCTGCTTACCTTCCAGACAGACAAGAAGGATTCTTAAGGCAAGGGAAATCAGCAATAGCCACAGCCTGTTTCCATAACCTGGAAAAGCTACTTTTTTTTGCAAAAGTAACTTTTTGTATGTAATGCAAATGCAACTATTCAGATCACATAACTCCCAGATTCCATCAGTCAGCATGATGGCCTTTCTAGCTGGGGGATTGTGAGAGTTGTAGTCCAAAAAAAGTAATTTCTCCAAGCTTGTTTTTTCACTATACAGTTGTCCCTCCACATTCACGGATTTGGCATTCATGGTTTTAAGTATCCATGGCTAGAAAATATTCTTTAAAAAATAATAATTCAAAAAGCAAACCTTGATTTTGCCATTTTATATAAGGGACACCATTTTGCTATGCCATTGCATATAATGGGACTTGAGTATTCACGGATTTGGGTATTCACAGGGGGTCCTGGAACCAAACCCCAGTGAATGTGAAGGGACAACTGTACATTGAAAGTGCAGGGATGGCTGTAAAGCAGAAGTGCAAGTTTTCAGACCCAACCATAAAAAAAACCAGTCACCCAACCTTTTCACACTCAGAAGACTGAAGATTGGAAATGTGTGGAAGAGTGCGCAACTGTCACTTCTATGTCTATGGAGCAGTAACTCTGCTCTGGGTTTCAATCTGAACTTTAAAGGAGCAACCCAAGGTCCCAGAATTATTTGAGGATTTGGGTTCAGCTTCTTGGATAGTTCCTTTAAAGTTCAGCCTGGAGCCAGGAGTGGATTTATTACTCCACTGAAATAGAAGCCACTAACTGCCACTGGGTCCCCCCACCTCAACTTTTACCTAAACAGATGATATTGATCATTGTCATATTTATGCCTTAACTCTAAGGAGGAATGGTGCTGTGGGATATAGGGAACCTGTTGCATTGCAGGGCCCAAACCACTCCTGGATAGGGATGTTTGGGGGGAACAGGGAATGGCTCATGAAATGAAACACAAGCCTGTCTTAGGATTCTGGGGACTGTAGTTAGGGCTGCCAGTCTAGGACCATCCTAAATATACACTGGACTGACTATGTGATGAATGTTGCTGTCCTTGAGCAAGCAGGGATCACCAGCATTGAGGCCATGATATTGAGAACATACCTGCGCTGGGCAGGGCACGTTTCTAGGATGGAGGACCATCGCCTCCCCAAAATAGTACTCTACGGTGAACTCTGTGCTTTCTGCAAGCGCGCTGATGTCTAAAAAGGCCAATCCGAGATAAACAAGTCTGGTTGCAGAAAGCACAGCAGAAGGTCTCCTTGGGTGATGTTTCCGGGTTGTGATTCTTTCTGCATTGTCGTTTCTCTTCAAGACTTGTTCAGCATGAGTTCTCAAATAAGGCTGCAGCATTGTGGATAGTGTGTCTCCATGCCTCCCGATGTGAGGCCAGGGCAGACCATTGTTGGTGATAAATTTGGCCGAGCCTGAGGTGTTGTTTCAGGGAGTCTTGTATCGCTTTTTTGGAGCGCCCCTCTTACATTGACCCATGGCAATAATAAGGTATGTTTAGCCTGGAAAAAAGACAGTTAAGAGGCGATATGATAGCCCTGTTTAAGTATTTGAAGGGGTGTCATGTTGAGGATGGAGCAAGCTTGTTTTCTGCTGCTCCAGAGACTGGAACACGGAGCAATGGATGCAAGCTCCAGGAGCAGAGATTCCACCTCAACATGAGGAGGAACTTTTTGACAGTAAGAGCTGTTTGGCAGTGGAACACGCTCCCTCGGAGCGTGGTGGGGTCTCCTTCCTTGGAGGTCTTTAAACAGAGGCTGGATGGCCATCTGTCGGGGATGCTTTGATCATGATTTCCTGCATGGCAGGGGGTTGGACTGGATGGCCCTCATGGTCTCTTCCAACTCTGCAATTCTATGATTCTATAAGTTCGCCGTAGAGTGCTATTTTTGGGAGACAATGGTCCTGCATCCTAGAAATGTGCCCTGTCCAGCGCAGCTGTGTTCTCAATATCATGGCCTCAATGCTGGTGATCCCTGCTTGCTCAAGGACAGCAACATTCATCACATAGTCAGTCCAGTGTATATTTAGGATTGTGCATATACAACGCTGATGAAAGCATTCAAGGAGTTGTAGGTCATGGCGATAGGTGACCCATGTTTCAGATCCATAAAGGAGCATAGACAGTACAATAGCTCTATACACACTGATTTTTGTGCTTCACCTCAGGTGTTTATTACTACAGACTCTTTTGTAAAGTCTTCCAAATGCGCTATATGCCTTTGCTAGTCTGTGATCAATCTTTTTGTCAATCTTGGCATCTGAGGAGATGATGCTTCCCAGGTAGGTGAACTGCTGTACGGACTTGAGCACAGATTTGCTGACGGCAATGTGGGGATGTAGAGTTGTCCCTTCACATTTGCTGGGATTGGTTCCAGGACCCCCCGTGAATATCCAAATCCATGAATACTCACATCCCATTATATGCAATGGCATAGCAAAACGGTGTCCCTTGTATAAGATGGCAAAATCAAGGTTTGCTTTTTGGATTATTATTTTTTAAAAAATATTTTCTAGCCACGGATACTTAAAACCGTAAATGCCAAATCCGTGAATGTGGAGGGACAACTGTATAGTGAAAGCTGGACCAGTGAAGAAAGCTGACAGGAAAAAAAAACCTGTAAAGCGTACTGAAATGTGGTACTGAAGGAGAGTTCTAAGGATACCATGGACTTCTAAAAAAGACAAATGAATGGTTCTTAGGGCAAATCAAACCTGAACTCTCACTAGAAGACAAATTGACTAAACTAAGGCTGTTGTATTTTGGACATACCATGAGACAATGTGATTCATCAGAAAAGACAATAATGCTCTGCAAAGTGGAAAGCAGTAGGAAAAGAGGGAGACCACACGTGGTGTAGTGGTTTGAGCATTGGACTATGACTGGAGAACAGGGTTTGAATCCAAGCTTAAAACCCA
Source organism: Gambelia wislizenii (assembly GCA_030847615.1). Classification (NCBI taxonomy): domain Eukaryota; kingdom Metazoa; phylum Chordata; class Lepidosauria; order Squamata; family Crotaphytidae; genus Gambelia; species Gambelia wislizenii. The sequence goes on from JAUMIR010000012.1 coordinate 8,324,677, forward strand.
CTGGGTGACCTTGGACAAGTCACACTCTCTCAGCCTCAGAGGAAGGCAATGCCAAACTCCTCTGAACAATCTTGCCAAGAAACGCCTGTGATAGGTTTGCCTTAGGCTCACCATGTCAGAAACAACTTAAAGGCACACAACACTACAGATGGATTGAATCAATCAAGGAAGCCATGACTGCCCTTGAGCTTATAAAACCTGAGCAGGGCAGTTGATGATCAGGGCTCTTGGAGGCTTCTCATGCATAGGGTCACCATAAGTCAAAGTTGAGTCGATACTGTGGTGTCATTAAGGCTGGTGTCACTCCTCCCTGGACAGTGTCATCTGGTGCAGCTTGGCCTCTCCCAACACCCCTAGTGTTGGGATTAACAACCTTTGCATGCATGAACTCCATGGTAGTTAAATTGTTAAAGCGCATGTTCTCTCTAGGAGTTTATGCAAAGGATGTTTTATGGCTAATTTTCTGTTTGCATGTTTATGATGCCTCTCCTCTTCCTAGTCCCCTACACAATTTCTTTGTTCTCTGGGACAAGCCCAGGCAGGCACACTTCTTTTCTAACTTTCACCATTAAGCATGTGTTTTTAAAATAGCTCTGTACTGAAAGATGCTTCTAAGTTCTGAACAGCATGTAGACTTTTGTATTTCTTAATCCTTACATATCTGAAGATGACTAAACCTGTGTATTGACTATGCACATTATATTTTGTAAGTAAAGTACTTTTATACTTTTTTAAAAAGACTAAGTTTGTTTTATTTCTCAGCTAGATATATTGTGTGTGGAAGGTGGTGGCGGCTGGCTTAATCTGTTCCCATAAAACCTTCTTCTAAGCGTGATTTTAACTCTGCTGCTGAGATCACCAAATCTCAAATATTTTTAAAATTCCAATACCTAGTGCCACCACTGCTTGATAAAAGATAACAACAAAACAACAAGTTTGTCAGTGTTAATTTTAAGATGGAGATACCAAGAATCAGACCAGATACAAAAAATTCTTTATTTACCCTTTAATAGCTGTGTAAAGCTGGGATGCACATCTCTTAGAAGCACAGAATCTCTTACCTCCTTTGAATTTAACTAAAGCCCTTTGGAACACAGTGCCTTATCAAGGAGACTCCTTCTGTATGAGGTGGGCAGAAATTCAACAGGCTCAGCTCTACATTCTAAGAAAAGCAGTCCATTCAGTTTCTGATCGACTTGAAGCAATTAACAGGTGCAACAATCTGGCTCTAATTGTCTCCGCTTCAGGATGGGACTATTTATTCTACCTCCAATTATAAACCAGTCAATCTGGTTTGCTGCTAATAACATCTGCTTTCTGTAGATGTCACAAAGTTCTTCCTGAGATGAGCAATCTATTGTACACCCCCCACCCACCCCACATGTGCCATTCACAGAATTTTACAGGGAAACAGTTTGTCACATTTTGTAACCCTCCTGTCTTTCCCCACTGCTTTGTCTTTGTATTTTCATATGGGAGTGGCAGGAACAATTAAGGTGTAAAACTGGGGGCTAGAGAGAGACTGACATCTGAGATTCTGAACTTCAAAATTTACCACGGCACCATCAAGATGATTGTGTAGATTTGCTGAAATGTCCTGGTTCTAAGCAACTGTATGTCTCCTTCTCTCCTTCCACAAATATTAATCCTGTTGAGATGCCTGTTACATTTGTGTGTTGCTTTGTGTCTTTAGATGAAGTCTTTATTTTTTATTTATTTATTTATTTATTTATACTCCGCTCTTCAGCCACAAGGCTATCAGAGCGGCTTACAAATTGTTTTAAGCAATAGCTATTTACACATCTACACTGCATTAAACAGTTTCCAATGTGTGTTAGCTAATTGCCCCCCACAAGCTGGGTACTTAATTTACCGACCTACGAAAGGATGGAAGGCTGAGTGAACCTTGGAGCCGGCTGGAATCGAACTTGCAAAGTCTTGACTTATGGCAACCCTCTCCTAGCAGATTTGTTCAAAGAAGGCTTGCCACTGCCTTCGTCTAAGGCTGAGAGATTGTGACTTTCCTAAGGTTACCCAGTGGGTTACTATGGTTGTGCAGGGACTTGAACTTGGCCTCCTGAAGTCTCAAGCCACTATACCATGATGGCTCTAAACATTTATTGAGAAGTTTAACATTGCCTTCCTCTGGGGGTGAGAGAGTGATTTGCCCAAAGCCACCCAGTAGGTTTCCATAGCTAGTGGTCTCACTGTTAGACTATGGACTTGTTTACACTGATCAGAATATACTGGCTTCCTGTCTGTGTATTCTGGCCCTCTCCATTGACACCCCCTTGTCATGGGAGAGAGGCTTGTGTACCCTAATGATGTTTTGAGCTATGCTGGCGGTGGCATAATAGCCATTGGTAGGGTCTCCCATGCCAGACAGGTCAAAACCGAAGGGTCTGACAAAGTGCATCAAAGGGCAGGATGGGCTCTCTAGCCTTATGGCAACCATCCTAGGAGAAGGAAAACTCTATTCCCAAACCCGGGCAGATGGTGCTCATCCAACCCTGTAAGATCAACAATCTAAGAGAAGGAAGCTCTAATGAAACCTACGACCCGAGGACCTTGCTGCTACCGTCCATGCTTGCAAGGCCACAGCAGATGAACCTTTGGTTTAAAGGGTGAGGCCAGTTCTGTGCATGCTGCGCTCCACCAGAAAAATCCGTTGCACAGGCCCGAAGGACAAATCCTACTGGCCACGGGTCAGCATAAGAGGGGCGCTCCAAAAAAGCGATACAAGGACTCCCTGAAACAACATCTCAGGCTCAGTCAAATTGATCATCAACAATGGTCCACCCTGGCCTCACATCGGGAGGCATGGAGACACACTATCCACAATGCTGCAGCCTTCTTTGAGAACTCAGGCCGAACAAGTCTTGAAGGACAACACAGAAAGAATCACAACCCGGAAGCATCACCCAAGACCTTCTGCTGTGCTTTCTGCAACTGGACTTGTCTATCTCGGATTGGCCTTTTTAGTCATCAGCGCGCTTGCAGAAAGTGCCGGATGAGTCCTTCCTGAATCTTCATTTGTGAAGAAAAGCCAGATTCTGGCCCTGTATTAGGCCCATTGCCTTGCCCCCCCCATTAAGTGGATGAAATGGGATGGAGTCCGCACAGACACAGCCCACACCAGCAGCCACCTCCACTGCTATCTACTTTGCTCTCTCTGAAGCCAGGAAGGAGGCCTGTAGCACATGATCAAGGCCCCCTGCACGTGACCAGCTTTGATCCCATGATAGGTTCACCTTAGGGTTGCCATAAGTTGGAAATGAGTTGAAGGCACATGAGAACACAACAGTTAAGATTAACTATAATTTGTCAGGTTTGGACTGTCAGGAAATGACATGGATGTGACCACAAGATGGAGCTGTAAGCTTAGAAATGAAAGTAGTTAAGCTCCAGTGGCAGGTGTGTGTGTAAGTTAGCATTTCAGAGTATGCACACCTGAGATGCCTGATGTAACAGGCATTGTTTTAACTGCCTATAAAAAGGAGATGGGAATTATCTCCAGTGTGGGTTTGTTGACCTCTCCATTGACGCCCCCTTGTCGTGGGAGAGAGGCTTGCGTACCCTAATGATGATTTGAGCTATGCTGGCGGTGGCATAATAGCCACTGGTAGGGTCTCCCATGCCAGACAGGTCAAAACCGAAGGGTCTGACAAAGAGCGTCAAAGGGCAGGATGGGCTCTCTAGCCTTGTGGCAACCGTCCTAGGAGAAGGAAAACTCTAATCCCAAACCCGGGCAGATGGTGCTCGTCCAACCCTGTAAGGTCAACCATCTAAGAGAAGGAAACTCTAATCAAACCTACGGCCTGAGGACCTCACTGCCATGTCCATGCTTGCAAGGCCACGGCAGATGAATCTCTGGTTTAAAGGGTGAGGCCAGTTCTGTGCACGTTGTGCTCCACCAGAAAAATCCATTGCACAGGCTCGAAGGACAAATCCATTTCCAAAAAAGCCCTGTAGCGACTGGCAAGGGACGAAACCGGCAGGTGTAAAGATGCACTGGAAGCCGCAGACCCAACCCTGCATGCAGGCGGTTCAGGACATTGGTCGCTCAAGCCTGACCCGGGAGATGACAGTCTTGTTCGGCAGCATCCTGAACGACCAAGCAGCCTTTTTTAAGGAGAGCACTGCTTGCTCCGTATGGAGAGGGGCCTAGAAAAGGTGGCCGAACGAAAGCTCATCCCCAACTACCTGGTTGGCTAGCCGCGGCCAACGGGAATCTTCTGATGCAGTCAAACCAAGGCAAAGAAACAAAGGCACACACCGGCCTCCAAAGGTGTAAATAAACTGACACCTGCATGCTGGAACATCAGAACCATGCAAGACTCTGAAGATAGTGGACGGCCTGAGCGTGGTTCTGCCCTAATAGCCCTTGAACTATCACGGCTTAATATTGACATCGCTGCTCTTAGTGAAGTTCGCTTCCATGAGGGAGGCAGCCTTAAAGAACATGGCGCCGGCTACACACTTTACTGGTCTGGCAAACCCAAAACCGAAAAACATCTTTCAGGAGTAGGCTTTATGATTAAAAACTCCATTGCCTCCAAACTCGAAACCTTGCCAACAGGACACTCTGATCGTATTATTTCCTTACGCCTCCCACATGTTGTTCTCTTTAGTATATATGCCCCAACTATGCAAGCCGACCCTGTAGAGAAAGACAAATTCTACACAGACCTACGCCAACTCATACAAAAAGTCCCTGTAGAAGATAAAATTATTATCCTTGGTGACTTCAATGCCAGAGTAGGAAAGAACTCCGAAGCCTGGAAAGGTGTCTTAGGCTAGCATGGTGTTGGAAATTGCAATGATAACGGACGCCTCCTGCTAGAGTTCTGTGCAGAACAACAGCTGACTATTACAAACACAGTCTTTCAGCAGAAAGATAGCTTGAAGACAACCTGAATGCATCCCCGATCCAAACATTGGCACCTCATTGACTACATTCTAGTCCGTCAGAGAGACATTCGTGATGTCTGTCATACACGAGTGATGCCCAGTGCAGAATGCCAAACAGATCATCGCCTTGTCAGATGTAAACTAAATCTTCATCTTAAGTTCAAACCTAAGAGGGGTGGGATCCTAAAGAAGAGACTCCAAGTCAACAATCTTCAACAAGCTACAATGAGAGACAACTTCCAGGCAAATCTACAAACGAAACTTGAAGACCATCCTACAGATCCTTCTCCTACAGTGCTTTGGCAACATATCAAAAACAGTATCCTCCAGTCTGCAGAAGAATCCCTTGGCTTCTCCCACAAGAAAAATCAAGACTGGTTTGATGAAAACAACCAAGAGATCCAGGAGCTGTTGGCAAGGAAGAGAGCTGCTCACCAGGCATACCTCACCCAGCCAACCTGTCATGTAAGAAAAGCAGCTTTCCGCCTCACATGTAGCAAACTACAACAAAAACTCCGAGACATGCAGAACAAGTGGTGGATCAATATAGCAGAAAAGACACAATGCTGTGCAGATCTGGGTGATCATAGAGGATTTTATGAATCTCTTAAAGCAGTGTTTGGACCTACTTATCAGGTCCAAAGCTCCTTATACAGTTCAGATGGTCAAACATTAATTACTGATAAAGCCTCCATCCTAAATCGTTGGGCTGAACATTTTCAAAGTCTCTTTAGCGCCAACCGAGTAGTCCAAGCCTCAGCTATCCAATATATGATACAAAAACCAATGAAAAATGAATTGGACATAGCTCCCACTTTGGAAGAGACCCTTAAGGCCATACAGCAGATGAAAAACGGCAAGGCAGCTGGGATTGATGGAATCCCACCTGAAGTTTGGAAACACGGAGGTCATGCACTCCACGAAAAATTCCACGAATTCCTTGTGAATTGCTGGGAAAAAGGGGAACTGCCATCAGACCTCCGAGATGCAGTCATCATCACCCTGTACAAGAAAAAAGGAGCAAAATCCGATTGCTCAAACTATCGAGGCATAACACTGCTCTCTATTGCTGGAAAAATCCTTGCAAGGATACTCCTGAACAGGTTAGTTCCTGCTATTGCAGAAGAACTTCTCCCTGAAAGCCAATGTGGCTTCAGAGCCAATAGGAGCACTACAGACATGGTATTTGCCCTTAGGCAACTGCAAGAAAAATGTAGGGAGCAGAACAAGGGTCTCTATGTAACATTTGTCGACCTCACCAAAGCCTTTGACACTGTAAGTAGAAAAGGTCTGTGGCAGATCCTGGAAAGACTAGGATGTCCCCCCAAATTCCTTAAAATGATTATCTTGCTACACGAGGGCCAGCGTGGTCAAGTCAGATATGGCGATGCTCTTTCAGAGCCCTTTCTAATAACTAATGGAGTGAAGCAAGGTTGTGTTCTTGCACCAACTTTATTTACAATCTTCTTTAGCACGATGCTCCAAAGGGCTATGGCAGAGCTTGAAGAAGACGATGGCATCTATATACGCTACCGTACTGATGGTAGCTTGTTTAACTTAAGCCGTCTGAGGGCTCACACTAAGACTCTAAACTATCTAGTCCGTGAGCTGCTCTTCGCCGATGATGCTGCCCTTGTTGCCCACACAGAAGCAGCTCTGCAGCACCTAACATCCTGCTTTGCAACAGCTGCAGAGCTGTTTGGGCTAGAAGTCAACCTGAAGAAAACAGAAGTTCTTTACCAGCCTCCACCACAGGACGAACAGCACCATCCCCACATTGCCGTCGGCAAATCTGTGCTCAAGTCCGTTCAGCAGTTCACCTACCTGGGAAGCATCATCTCCTCAGATGCCAAGATTGACAAAGAGATCGATCACAGATTAGCAAAGGCATATAGTGCATTTGGAAGACTTCACAAAAGAGTCTGGAGCAATAAACACCTGAGGCAAAGCACAAAAATCAGTGTGTATAGAGCCATCGTACTGTCTATCCTCCTTTATGGATCTGAAACATGGGTCACCTATCGCCACCACCTACAACTCCTCGAGCGCTTTCATCAGCGCTGTCTACGCACAATCCTAAATATACACTGGACTGACTATGTGACGAATGTTGCTGTCCTTGAGCAAGCAGGGATCACCAGCATTGAGGCCATGATATTGAGAACACAGCTGCGCTGGGCAGGGCACGTTTCTAGGATGGAGGACCATCGCCTCCCAAAAATACTACTCTACGGTGAACTCACCACGGGTCAGCGTAAGAGGGGCGCTCCAAAAAAGCGATACAAAGACTCCCTGAAACAACATCTCAGGCTTGGCCAAATTGATCACCAACAGTGGTCCGCCCTGGCCTCACATCGGGAGGCATGGAGACGCACTATCCACAATGCTGCAGCCTTATTTGAGAACTCACGACGAACAAGTCTTGAAGAGAAATGACAACGCAGAAAGAATCACAACCCAAAAACATCACCCAAGGAGACCTTCTGCTGTGCTTTTTGCAACCGGACTTGTTTATCTCGGATTGGCCTTTTTAGTCATCAGCGCGCTTGCAGAAAGCGCGGGATGAGTCCTTCCTGAATCTTCGTTTGCGAAGAAAAGCCAGAGAGGGGTTTGTTGTGGATGGTGGTTGGCGAAGCAGTTTGTTGGTTTAAGAGAGGTTGTCCTATATTCTGTATATTTATTGTAAATATACTGCAAACAAAGATTAAAGCCCTCAAGTTGAGTGAAGGCTGGCCTTGTTGCTGTCTTTATTTGGCAAGCCAGAGCTCAAGGCAGTGTGCTTGGCTGAAGGAATTTTTCCTTCTCAGCCTGAAGTCTTTTGCAGAAGTCTCTCCAGAAATCTTCTCCTTGGCGTCCTGTTGACGTGGAACAACTCTGCAGGTGGGCGTGGTGGACACAGCGTGTCTTTCTACGCCCCAACAAGGACAACTTTACAAGATGTGGTCAGGCCATACCAGAGGTGAAAAAAAGCTACCAGATTTCTTTCTGGGGAGTTTCAGAACTGGTTTAACATGATATTGAAAGCAGTCCATTATGTCCTCTGATAGCACTGTGAGACTGGCACAGCAACACTGTCACAAAATGTGGTACATGTACCCATTTTGTGATGCTAATTGTTGGTATTTTACCTTTCCTTCAGCCAGCAGCTCAGGAACAGCTGGTGCCCCTGATATCAGTGGGGTGGCTAATCTGTGATGGGTTTTAGTCTGAATTTGAAAGGATATGTTTCTTGCATTTGTATTTTATCCCCTAAATCAGCTCAACTACTGGGATAACTTCATTAAAGTTCTGACTGAAACCTAAAATATATTCACTACCCAACTGACATGAAACCCATCAGCTGCCATGGTAGCGGATGCTCCTTTCTCATGTGACAAGAGATATAACACCATGTTGCGAGACTGAAGGTAGCTTAAAGAAGCCCAACACAGTGGGAGTCAACAGATAATTGCATCACACTGCAAAGCCCCAAGCAATTGGAAGATGTTTACTGAAGCATAGTGCAACTGTTAATCCCCTTCTAATTGTTAGCGGCTGCATCTGTATAGTATTGATTTACAGTCTGTGTTTTTCTTCCTCATTTATTTTCAGCTCTCAGTGACAAAGAGATTCTGGCAGAAGCCTTCATCTTTATTTTGTCTGGTTAGATGGGTCCACACTCAGTTTCCTATCTTTCTGGCTGGCCACCCACCCACCCAGATGTTCAGCAGAAGCTGCGGCAGGGGATCAATAACCTTCTCACTCAGCTATGTAAGTGTCTCTGTTATGGCTCATGTTCATTTGAGGATGGATCAGTTCCAACACTGTACACGTGTGTGTGTGTTGGCTTCCTATAGGTATCAGTCTGGCCATGTTTGGAAACTTGATGGCTAGATAGTCAATGTGATCCAATAGATTTTGTTCCCAAAGCTGCACATTATTTTTTTAAAAGAAAATTAAATTATGAATGGAGAGTTAGATATTGACCCCCACCATAAGAATTCTGGTTCCCCAGTTATATTTTCCTGCATTTCCCAAATTTCTTGCATTGCAGAGAGTGAGATCCTGTCACATTACATTGTTATAATGCTATATTCCACTTTAACAGCTGTGGCAACATCCTATGGAATCCTGGGATTTGCAGTTTAAGGAAGGGCATTTTGAATTCTCAGCCAGAGAGCTCTTGAATCCAAGAATTCTGCAGGATGTTACCATGGCAGTTAAAGCAGAATATAGCACTGTAAAGTGTAGTGTGATAAAGAATATTGAAAATTGTTCATACCCTTCCTGCATTCCCTTGGTCACTTTGTCTATCCCCTTTCTTTGGATATCTAAAATGTAGTTCTAAATGTTCAGACAAGGTTTTAAGTTCATGCAATGCTAGAAAATTTGGGGACTGAAGGAAATTTCATGGGAGGGGCAGAATTCTTTTGGGGGGTCAACACCCTTATATCTCCCTCCATAGCTACACCCCTAGATGACACCCTTTGATTTTTAGTGTACTAGAACAGAATTCAGTAGTTCATATTCTGATTGTGAAATCCAATGTCAGAATCATCCAGGGAGCCATCTTATTTCTGATAGTTAAAGCTGAACAATGAAGAAAGCTGACAGGAAAGAAGTCAATCGATTTGAAATGTGATGCTAGATGACAGTTCTACAAATCACTATGGACTCTTAAACAGACAAATGAATGAGCCTTAAAGAAATCAGATCATTAGAAGCAAAGGTAACTAAACTGAGTCTATCATACTTTGGACATATCAAGAGACAACATGACTCATTGGAAACAACCATCTCTCTCTGGCTTTTCTTCGCAAATGAAGATTCAGGAAGGACTCATCCCGTGCTTTCCATAATGCTTGGTTAAAGTAGAAGGTAGCAGTTAAAGAGGGAGACCACGATACAGATGGATTGATTCAATCAAGGAAGCCATGGCCATGAGTTTCCAAGACCTGAGCCGGGCAGATGATGATGATGATGATGATGATGATTATTATTATTTATGACTGGGGTTTTGGGAGATCTCTTGGTCATAGGTTCCTCATAAGTCACAGTCAATTTGATGGCAAATAATAACAAATGATTTTATAGATTGCCTCCACTGTACCTGGAAATACTTTCCTTTTTCTCAGATCATGGGCATATGTGGTGCTTTTTGGCAATGCATGAAGCTTTGATAGAAGCACCATATTCCATGATTCCTATGCAATGTAATGACATTCAGTTCATGGTTCAGTTCTGAATATGGTCCAACAGTGATTCTGCAGTGCCTCCAGGGTTCAGTGATTTATTTATTTTTTCCGCTTTCTGGGCTACTCCTACCTTTGCTATCTGCCTTTTGACTGATTTAACAGGGTGACATATAAAACTCTCAGACACTACCCTCCAAGAGAGTGGATTGGAAGAGTTTGCTAAAGTGCTATAGAAGCCAAAGGAAGGACAATCTGAGAAGAACTATGACCATGTCCTCAACTTTTATCCTACAGCATGACCCAGAATATTGACCAGAACCAGAAAAATTCTGACCCAAGAGGAACATTGCAGAGAGAATAGCTCTTGTCCTGAAACCAACAAATGCAATTCACAAATACAAGAGAAGAAAGCCAAGGAGCAAGTGTATTGGTGATAATGCCTAAATAATGCATGATCATTGTTCAACATCCTCTGTCTGCAACACCACGTGGGATCTTTTTTATGATGTACATCCATAAACAGGGCATGGAATTTAATTAACTGTGTTTGAAAAAATGACACCTAAAATGGCTTTAGCAGCTGAAACATTGGCCCTGTTTTATGTCCGGCTATTAAAAGAGGCGCCATAGGGCATCTGGCACCCAGCCACGCAACTACATGGCATGAGGGTGTAAAGAGGCTTGCTGGAAATTAAATTTATCTTCCAGGTATTCAGCTTGAAAAGAACTCCCTTTACAAAACTTGGGCTGGAGTATGAGAAAACAGGACCAAAGTGATGATATAAGCAGAAGGACTTAATATATTTGGGTCATGGTAGAACCCAAAATCACTGGCCATGATCCATCGAGACTTTGTCCTGTAGAAACCTCAATTAAATGAATATAACCTGCAGAAGAAAGCAGACTGGGGAAGGATCATAACTCAATGAGAGGCAGAAGACCTTTACTCTCTGGCATCTCCAGTTAAAAAGCAGCAGGTAATGGAGAACAAGCATGTCCCAAGACATTTTGCTGCCTGAGACAAATATAAATCCTGTATTATTTCATCCCTGAATGCAAGGACAAATTACTGTCATTTTCTCCCCACTGCAAAAGAAAGCTTTTTTTGCACTTCTTGTTAATTGCTGTCAAGTCAGCTTTGACTTATGGTGACTATGGAAGAATCATAGAATCATAGAATTGCAGAGTTGGAAGAGACCACAAGGGCCATCCAGTCCAACCCCCTGCCATGCAGGAAATCACGATCAAAGCATCCCTGACAGATGGCCATCCAGCCTCTGTTTAAAGACCTCCAAGGAAGGAGCCCCCACCACACTCTGAGGGAGTGTGTTCCACTGCTGAACAGCTCTTACTGTCAAAAAGTTCCTCCTAATGTTGAGGTGGAATCTCTGTTCCTGGAGCTTGCATCCATTGCTCCGTGTTCCAGTCTCTGGAGCAGCAGAAAACAAAAGAGACTTCCATGACACCCTGTCCTCAACTGTCTTACTAAAGTGTTGCAAACAAAGCGCAGCTGTGACTCCTTGACTGAATTAGTCAACCTGTAGTGTAGTCTCCTTCTTTCCTATTACCTTTCAATTTACCAAGCATTATTATCTTTCCAATGAGTCACGTTGTCTCATGATATGTCCAAAGTATGACAAGACTCAGTTTAGTCATCTTGCTTCTAATGCTTTGATTTGCTCTAAGACCCATTCATTTGTCTTGTTAGAAGCCCATGTTATCTGTAGAACTCTCTTCCACTGTGCAGTATTCTCTCCATATTTGATCAAGTTACGGAGGACTTTTCTTCACAGAAAAACACGTGGGAGGGAGTTCCCTCTCAAAAATCCCACTGTTTCAAGCACAGGAAATACATTTTGACTGGCATCCTGTTAGAAACAGACACATGTGTAAGTTTCCCTTATACCTGTGTAGGTGCTTTTCTGGATGCTGTGGAGGTTGGTATTCCCTTTCTTCATCTGCAGTGCTCATTGCCTCTCTCCCAACTTATTGTATGGCTTCTGAAGCACCTCTCCTACGGGGCCATTCCATGCTTCATGGGGTGCAAGCAGGATTGGAGAAGAATCTAGTTATGTGACCATAGCTAGATGCAAAATGATTACAGCAGCACAGAGACCTCTGAGGGAACCTGGTGGATCTCAGCAATGATATATTCATTTTGCATCTAGCTACAGGGATGTAGCCAGACACTTATCCAACCCTGCCTGCCACCCATGAGGCATGGGATGGCTGTGCAGGCAGGGAGGGGGATTCAGAAGCCAGGGGGTTGTATAGTGTAGGTTTGCATGCAGAACAACTATGATACACTGAGCTATACTGAACTGCAGCCTTTTTTGTGTAGAAAATGTGGGTTTTGTAAAAAAAAAAAAAAAGATTGCAGGTTTCTTGGCAAAAATATCCTCCAGAGCACTGGGATGTTCAAAACATGGAGAAAACTGCACAAAAGTCTCACTGTTCTATTATTCTTCCTGCTGGGGTTCCTTGACTGTCAGAAAACCCATTTTTAAAAAACTGGGAAATAAATAATAGTGAATATTCTTTCCATCCCTGAGGACAGCCTCCCCCCCCCAAAAGAAATACACACCCATATCATCCATTCCATATGCAGAAGCTAACAGGACTGGCAGCTGAATCTTGACTTCAGCACTGGAACTGGATAGTGATCTCCCAGGAAACGTGATAGCAGCAGGGTCATTTTAACTGTTGTAGGACAAACTATGTGGCATACACAACTGTGTCGTCCACAAAAGGGGAACAGACAACAAGTTCCAGAGAAAAGAAAAACCTCCTGAGCTGGTCACTTCACACTGTTTTATGATAGAATTGGCTCTGCCATTGTGGAGGAAGAATTTCCTCTCATTAGCCTTCAGCTACACCTGATGGTAGCATTGTGGGGGATTTCAACTTATACCCCACTTCTGCATACACCAAATGTGGGGTTCTCTGCTTATATTCACTGCTGTCTATACCAAATGTAGAGTTTTCTACCCTTTATTCCACCACACTGCCCCCAACTGTAAGGATTCATGTCAAGCATCCCACCCCTGTTCCACCAAATGTGAAGCCTTCCAGCATTCTCTGCAAACACTCAGTGTGAGGGCTTTCCCTGATCCCCTGCTCTACAACATATAAGGACTTACTCCTGTCCCTCTTGTGTGACACCAACTGTTGGCTTGGTCTAAACCAATGTTTCCCAAACTTTGGTCCTCCAGATGTTTTGGACTTTATCTCCCAGAATTCCTGACTGTTGGCCAAAGTGGCTAGGGCTTCTGGGAGATGAAGTCCAAAACACCTGGAGGACCAATGTTTGGGAATCACTGGTCTAAATGCCCTCAAGGTTCCTGTGAGGATTTATACCACTTTTATCCCCAACAGGACTCCACCCTTCCCACCGTTAATGCTACCACCACAGACACATTGTCTGAAACCCAGCTCTCAGAATGACAGTGATTCTGGAGGCCAAAAGTATATATTAAAAAAACCCAAAGCTTTATTTACAGAAGTTCATAAACCTGCAGATTATTTATAGTGTGAAAATGTGTTTACTGCTTAGTCCAAAGACCATTGCAAAGAACAGATTATTTATATATAACATTTAGAATACCACACTTTTTCCTCTCAAGCCAGTCACTTAACTCAAACTCATTTCTCTCACTCCAACCCTACTCTAATTCAAACTCCCATTCCTTCCTGCACTCTTCTGAAACCCTAAGCTGCAACTGCTCTTCCCTCAGACTCCAAGGTGCCGTTTACACGATGAAAATGTTCTGGGAAGAATTTGTGTTGATCCCTGGGAGTTTACACGTACATCGGGTCAGGTATGTGATTTTCGGAAGGGGCCACCTTTTATCCCTCAACCTGCGGGAATTCCAGTCCCGCAGGTTGTGCCGTTTTTTTAAAAAAGTCACTGGAGGATTCAGAAAATCGGAAATGTAAACAGCCTGGGACAAAATATTTCGATACCAGGGGATGACCGGAAATGGTGACTGGGGGCGGGCTTAGAGCTCAGCGACCAGAAAAGGAGGGGCCAGTCACCCATTCAACAGATCCAGCCTCACCAGCTGAAAATAAAGGCATCCCTTCCAGCTGCATGTAGGTTGGTGTGTGTGTGCGCGCACGTGTACACAATCACCTTTTAAAATGTATTTCTACACTGCAAACCCTTCAGCTTTAACCTCTTTCTCAACTGCATGTTACAAAGAGATTGTGGTGGGCAGAGGGTCGCCCATTCATCCCCTGCCTTGATCACCTCCCTGGGTCTGAACGGGCACAGTAAAATATTCCAGTCTCTGAGTGAATGAACACACTTTAATTCCCCCTCTCTGTGTCTGTGTCTTTCAAAATGGCTGTTTGTCGCTGGCTTGAAATCTTCACTCTGCAGCTAAAACTCTGCTGTAAGGGTTAACATTTTAAAGAGGCAAGGGGAAACCCAAGCCTCCCCCCTCCACCTCACTTGGCTTGATTTCAAAAGAAAAGCACTTCCTGCATCTGAGCGAAAGATCACATTCTGGGTCTTTCAAAGTGCAGCTCCCTCTACTTTAAGCATCAAGATTTTAAAAGAAATCCCAAGCCTCTCCTCCACCCCTAGTCGGCTTGATTTCAAAAGGAAAGGACATGGTTTAATTGTTCCTCCATCTGAGCTAAAGATCACATTCTTGGTCTTTCAAAATGCCTTCTCCTCTGCTTAAAGGGTTAACATTTTTAAGAGGCAGGATAAACACAAGCCTCTGCCCCCTCGCTTGTGGCACAGACATGGTTTAATTGTTCCTCCATTTGAGTGAAAGATCACATTCTGGGTCTTTCAAAATGCCTTCTGCCTCTGCTTAAAGGGTTAACATTTTTAAGAGACAGGACAAACACAAGCCTCTGCCTCCTCTCTCTCCCCCCCCCCCAGCCAGCCAATAGCATCGCTCTACATCACCGAGGTTGAGAAAACACGACTAATCGCATCCTTGATTGACAGCCAAAAAAATAATAATCCCGGTAAGCTAAATATGTGTAAACAGCAAAAGCATGGGATATAGGAGTGTGGGACCAATAAAAACTTTTGTCATGTAAATATCAATCATGGGATCTTCCAGGATTTCCTAAAGAGTGACAAAAATCGTATAAACAGCGAGGGATGTATACGGGATCAGGAAGTCACGGTAAGCCCTGCGACAATTTCTGTCGTGTAACTGGCACCCAACTCTAACTGTTATTCACCAACTGCCTCTTGCAAATCTCTTCAAACAGTCCACATATCAATATTCATTTCAAGGTCTTGTCTAGTCTGGTCAAATAAAACTGCCTCCCTCACATTCCCACACCCAGCAGTCTGGATGACACAAGTTCTGGGGTTTTTTTACCCCAATCCTAGTCTGAATGGTCCAGATGACATCCAGGCAGTTCCAACAAGAATCCAGGGCAAATACCTCTTAAAATGGAGCAGATGTGTTTAAAAAAGCTCACCGTTTGCTGCAGTTTTTCCAGAGAAAGCCACAGGGCCGGGACTGGAATACTCCAGCCAGAATGTGGAGTATTCTAGCTGGTGTAGAAATGTTCCAATACTCCATTCTCTCCCTGTTCCCAACAGCTACTTACTGCATACTCACCCAATATGTGAAGCAACATTTTTTTATACAAACTCATGACACCACATGCATATCTGTGTTTAAACTGAAATGTAAGAAATGTAAGAAAGATTACTGTCAGGAAGTTCTTCCTAATGTTCAGGTGGAATCTCTTTTCCTGTAGTTTGAACCCTTTGCTCCATGTCCTAGTCTCCAGAGCAGCAGAAAACAAGCTTGCTCCATCCTCAATATGACATCCCTTCAAATGTTTAAATATGGCTAGAATCTCCCCTCTAAACCTTCTCTTCTCCAGGCTAAACATGCCCAGTTCCCTAAAGCCTCTCCTCATAGGGCATGGTCTCCAGACCTCCCACCATCCTGGTTACCCTCCTCTGGACACGTTCCAGCTTGTCCATATCCTTCTTGAACTGTGGTGCCCAGAACTGGACATGGTATTCCAGGTGAGGTCTGACCAAAGCAGAATAGAGTGGCACTATTACTTCCCTTGGTCTAGACACTATACTCCTATTAATGAATATAAAACTAGGATAAATGTGGCCACACCAGATCAGAGTATGGTCAGGATGGCAAAAGTTATTAATGAAGAACACACAAGCCAGGATCAGCTGCAGCAGGTTGCTTTTGCCAGAGCCTACTGGGAAGGGAAGATTCTTCTTGCTCTTCTCTCCCTCCTGCTGAGTTAATTGACAGCAAACTATTTTTGCATCTTGAATTCATTTTGCAACAAGTGAAATAAGCTGAGGAGAAAGGGGGAAAGTGAGAAGAGGAATAAGAAACTTGGATATTTTAAAGGAGCTGAAAAAGTGGGACTGCAGAAGATTAAGTGACCCTGATCCTGCTGAATGGGGACAGTTGGAATGTATGTTCCAGCCAATGTTCTGCATGTTTTCTCCTTCACAGGCTGAGCAGGACTAATTCTTTTTCACATATGTTTAGCCAAGTGAGTTGAGTGCTTATCTTCAAAATGCCTCCCTGTGCCACAAGCAAACTCTTAATAGAAGCCCTAATCAGCATTTCTACCTGGGATGTGGTATAAAGAGCAACGGCTTTTCTGAGGACTTATTGCAATGGGAGTGGGGTGGGGAGATAAAAAGGGCTGGTGCAGATACACTCTTGAAGGTCACCCGTGGCTAGAATCATTTATTTAGCCACTGCATCACCAAATTGCAATCCAAATGCCTCCTGAACACTTATGGAGGTCTGCCAACATTGCAATTGTTTCTCTGCTTGGCTTCATTGACAATGCTGCACAGACCTTTAACTGGACGCGCTGAATCAGCAGGAGGGTTTATGAAGAGAGTATTCTCATTTTGTTTGGCAAGGAAACAGAGACTGTTTTCCATGGTATTTAAAACTCCATCAGAGCCCGGTAGATTTCATTCTGGCCTCAAGGAAGAATTATGTACCTTTACGGACGGTGCAAAGATGCAGCTCTTAACAACCTGTCCCTTCTCCTCTAAAACAGAGCTAGGGAAAAGTTACTTTTTTAGACTATACTTGCCATAAAGCCTCAGAATCCAGCTGGGAGGATTTGGGGAGTTGTACTCCAAAGCCACCAGATCCTGTCTGATCTTGGAGGCTAAGCAGGGTCAGCCCTGATTAGTACTTGGATGGGAGACTGCCAAGAAATGCCAGGGGCTGTAGGCTATGTTTCAGAGGAAGGAGCTGGCAAAACCACCTCTGAGGATTCCTCGCCTAAGCAAATCCTATGAAATTCATGGGGTGGCTATAAATCGACAAGCAAAGGCACAAACATACATACTGCACTCTGAAAAAAAGTAATGTC
Source organism: Gambelia wislizenii (assembly GCA_030847615.1). NCBI lineage: Eukaryota > Metazoa > Chordata > Lepidosauria > Squamata > Crotaphytidae > Gambelia > Gambelia wislizenii. The sequence continues at coordinate 8,342,121 of JAUMIR010000012.1, forward strand.
TCCCTGCTGTGCTCTCTCTCTCTCTCTCTCTCTGGCTTTTCTTCGCAAACGAAGATTCAGGAAGGACTCATCCCACGCTTTCTGCAAGCGCGCTGATGACTAAAAAGGCCAATCCGAGATAAACAAGTCCGGTTGCAAAAAGCACAGCAGAAGGTCTCCTTGGGTGATGTTTTTGGGTTGTGATTCTTTCTGCGTTGTCGGTTCTCTTCAAGACTTGTTCGTCGTGAGTTCTAAAATAAGGCTGCAGCATTGTGGATAGTGCATCTCCATGCCTCCCGATGTGAGGCCAGGGCGGACCACTGTTGGTGATCCATTTGGCCAAGCCTGAGATGTTGTTTCAGGGAGTCTTTGTATTGCTTTTTTGGAGCGCCCCTCTTACGCTGACCCGTGGTGAGTTCACCGTAGAGTAGTATTTTTGGGAGGTGATGGTCCTCCATCCTAGAAACGTGCCCTGCCCAGCGCAGCTGTGTTCTCAATATCATGGCCTCAATGCTGGTGATCCCTGCTTGCTCAAGGACAGCAACATTCGTCACATAGTCAGTCCAGTGTATATTTAGGATTGTGCGTAGACAGCGCTGATGAAAGCGCTCGAGGAGTCGTAGGTGGTGGCGATAGGTGACCCATGTTTCAGATCCATAAAGGAGGATAGACAGTACGATGGCTCTATACACACTGATTTTTGTGCTTTGCCTCAGGTGTTTATTGCTCCAGACTCTTTTGTGAAGTCTTCCAAATGCACTATATGCCTTTGCTAATCTGTGATCGATCTCTTTGTCAATCTTGGCATCTGAGGAGATGATGCTTCCCAGGTAGGTGAACTGCTGAACGGACTTGAGCACAGATTTGCCGACGGCAATGTGGGGATGGTGGTGTTCATCCTGTGGTGCAGGCTGGTAAAGAACTTCTGTTTTCTTCAGGTTGACTTCTAGCCCAAACAGCTCTGCAGCTGTTGCAAAGCAGGATGTTAGGCGCTGCAGAGCTGCTTCTGTGTGGGCAACAAGGGCAGCATCATCGGCGAAGAGCAGCTCACGGACTAGATAGTTTAGAGTCTTAGTGTGAGCCCTCAGACGGCTTAAGTTAAACAAGCTACCATCAGTACGGTAGCGTATATAGATGCCGTCGTCTTCTTCAAGCTCTGCCATAGCCCTTTGGAGCATCGTGCTAAAGAAGATTGTAAATAAAGTTGGTGCAAGAACACAAACTTGCTTCACTCCATTAGTTATTAGAAAGGGCTCTGAAAGAGCATCGCCATATCTGACTTGACCACGCTGGCCCTCGTGTAGCAAGATAATCATTTTAAGGAATTTGGGGGGACATCCTAGTCTTTCCAGGATCTGCCACAGACCTTTTCTACTTACAGTGTCAAAGGCTTTGGTGAGGTCAACAAATGTTACATAGAGACCCTTGTTCTGCTCCCTACATTTTTCTTGCAGTTGCCTAAGGGCAAATACCATGTCTGTAGTACTCCTATTGGCTCTGAAGCCACATTGGCTTTCAGGGAGAAGTTCTTCTGCAATAGCATGAACTAATCTGTTCAGGAGTATCCTTGCAAGGATTTTTCCAGCAATAGAGAGCAGTGTTATGCCTCGATAGTTTGAGCAATCGGATTTTGCTCCTTTTTTCTTGTACAGGGTGATGATGACTGCATCTCGGAGGTCTGATGGCAGTTCCCCTTTTTCCCAGCAATTCACAAGGAATTCGTGGAATTTTTCGTGGAGTGCATGACCTCCGTGTTTCCAAACTTCAGGTGGGATTCCATCAATCCCAGCTGCCTTGCCGTTTTTCATCTGCTGTACGGCCTTAAGGGTCTCTTCCAAAGTGGGAGCTATGTCCAATTCATTTTTCATTGGTTTTTGTATCATATATTGGATAGCTGAGGCTTGGACTACTCGGTTGGCACTAAAGAGACTTTGAAAATGTTCAGCCCAACGATTTAGGATGGAGGCTTTATCAGTAATTAATGTTTGCCCATCTGTACTGTATAAGGAGCTTTGGACCTGATAAGTAGGTCCAAACACTGCTTTAAGAGCTTCATAAAATCCTCTATGATCACCCAGATCTGCACAGCATTGTGTCTTTTCTGCTATATTGATCCACCACTTGTTCTGCATGTCTCGGAGTTTTTGTTGTAGTTTACTACATGTGAGGCGGAAAGCTGCTTTTCTTACATGACAGGTTGGCTGGGCAAGGTATGCCTGTTGAGCAGCTCTCTTCCTTGCCAACAGCTCCTGGATCTCTTGGTTGTTTTCATCAAACCAGTCTTGATTTTTCTTGTGGGAGAACCCGAGGGATTCTTCTGCAGACTGGAGGATACTGTTTTTGATATTTTGCCAAAGCACTGTAGGAGAAGGATCTGTAGGATGGTCTTCAAGTTTCGTTTGTAGATTTGCCTGGAAGTTGTCTCTCATGGTAGCTTGTTGAAGATTGTTGACTTGGAGTCTCTTCTTTAAGATGCCACCCCTCTTAGGTTTGAACTTAAGATGAAGATTTAGTTTACATCTGACGAGGCGATGATCTGTTTGGCATTCTGCACTGGGCATCACTCGTGTATGATGGACATCACGAATGTCTCTCTGACGGACTAGAACGTAGTCAATGAGGTGCCAATGTTTGGATCGGGGATGCATCCAGGTTGTCTTCAAGCTATCTTTCTGCTGAAAGATTGTGTTTGTAATAGTCAGCTGTTGTTCTGCACAGAACTCTAGCAGGAGGCATCCGTTATCATTGCAATTTCCAACACCATGCTTGCCTAAGACACCTTTCCAGGCTTCGGAGTTCTTTCCTACTCTGGCATTGAAGTCACCAAGAATAATAATTTTATCTTCTACAGGGACTTTTTGTATGAGTTGGCATAGGTCTGTGTAGAATTTGTCTTTCTCTACAGGGTCGGCTTGCATAGTTGGGGCATATATACTAAAGAGAACAACATGTGGGAGGCGTAAGGAAATAATGAGATCAGAATGTCCTGTTGTCAAGGTTTCGAGTTTGGAGGCAATGGAGTTTTTAATCATAAAGCCTACTCCTGAAAGATGTTTTTCGGTTTTGGGTTTGCCAGACCAGTAAAGTGTGCAGCCGGCGCCATGTTCTTTAAGGCTGCCTTCCTCATGGAAGCGAACTTCACTAAGAGCAGCGATGTCAATATTAAGCCGTGATAGTTCAAGGGCTATTAGGGCAGAACCACGCTCAGGCCGTCCACTATCTTCAGAGTCTTGCATGGTTCTGATGTTCCAGCATGCAGGTGTCAGTTTATTTACACCTTTGGAGGCCGGTGTGTGCCTTTGTTTCTTTGCCTTGGTTTGACCGCATCAGAAGATTCCCGTTGGCCGCGGCTAGCCAACCAGGTAGTTGGGGATGAGCTTTCGTTAGGCCACCTTTTCTAGGCCCCTCTCCATATGGAGCAAGCAGTGCTCTCCTTAAAAAAGGCTGCTTGGTCGTTCAGGATGCTGCCGAACAAGACTGTCATCTCCCGGGTCAGGCGTGAGCAACCAATGTCCTGAACCGCCTGCATGCAGGGTTGGGGCTGCGGCTTCCAGTGCATCTTTACACCTGCCGGTTTCGTCCCTTGCCAGTCGCTACAGGGCTTTTTTGGAAATGGATTTGTCCTTCGAGCCTGTGCAATGGATTTTTCTGGTGGAGCGCAGCTTGCACAGAACTGGCCTCACCCTTTAAACCAGAGATTCATCTGCTGTGGCCTTGCAAGCATGGACGTGGCAGTGAGGTCCTCAGGCCATAGGTTTGATTAGAGTTTCCTTCTCTTAGATGGTTGACCTTACAGGGTTGGACGAGCACCATCTGCCCGGGTTTGGGATTAGAGTTTTCCTTCTCCTAGGACGGTTGCTGTAAGGCTAGAGAGCCCATCCTGCCCTTTGACGCTCTTTGTCAGACCCTTCGGTTTTGACCTGTCTGGCATGAGAGATCCTACCGGTGGCTATTATGCCACCGCCAGCATAGCTCAAAACATCATTAGGGTACGCAAGCCTCTCTCCCACGACAAGGGGGCGTCAATGGAGAGGTGTGCTCTATAGCATGCTATTAATAGGTACCCTGTATTTTGAGAGTTAGTGTGCTGTAGTGCCTTGAAAACAGAAAAATCTGTTTGCAAAAAGATGTGGTTTTACCTTGGTCACCCATGAGACTGGAATAAAAGAACACCAGAAGAACGCCGATGCCATGTAGTAAGGCAGAAGGAAAGATGGAACATTCCTGCCGCTTTGCCGCTTTTTTTCGGAGTGTGGTAAACCCCTAGGACTCTGGTTGACTAGGGTTTGAATCCCTGCCTGGCTATGCAAAACCACTGGCTGATTTTAATGAGTCACTCTCTCAGCCTTAGAGGAAGGTAACAGCAAACCTCCCCTGAACAAATCTTGCCATGAAAACCCTGTGATAGGTTCTTCTTAGGTTCACCATAAGTCAGAAAGAACTTGAGGGCCCAAAACATTATGAAGTCATCATGTTGGTACTTGTAGGGAAAAGCATAATTGGATGATGCCCCAAGATGGGATTGATATTATTTCATCACCGGAGAGAAGGTCTGTAGCTCAGTAGTAGACCACAGTCTTTGCATATCTCCCTTTTTTTAAAAAATAGATAACATAGGAATGGTAAGAGGATGACAACAAACTTGAAAAATTCTTGCCAGAAAGCCACTGAAGATGTCTGCAAACCCCTTCAAAAGTAAATTTGAAAAGGGATGTTACTTATTGTACTAGTACACTGAGAATCAGCATGGTGTAGTAGTTTGAGTGTTGGACTCTGGGAGATCAGGGTTTGAATCAGTCCATGGCTCAGCCATGGAAACTCACTGTGTGACCTTGGACAAGTCACACTATCTCAGCCTCAGAAGAAAGCAAAGGCAACCCCCCTCTGACCAAATCTTGCCTGAGAAAACCCATGATAGCTTTAGGGTTGCCATATCTCAGAAACAACTTGAAGGCATACAACAACGTTAGCTTGATTCCTGCTTGTTACATTAATTTTGAAATGTAACTAACAGCAGCTGGTGGCTTTCATGTCCATGGTGTGGTGTATCCACTCTGGGGTTTGGTCCAAACTTTAAAGGATCTAGCCAAGATGCTGAACCTTGTCCCCAAAATAAGGTTCGGCACATTGGATAGCCCCCTTATAGTTTGTATTAAAGGCCAAAGCAGATTCATCATACAATAGAATGACAACCACCAGGTGCCGTTAATGTAACTCCACCATGACTTCATTGCCAAAAAATAGAACATGGCACAAATAACTGTTACTTCCAGACTTTGGCCCCTGCCCCACTTGGCAACCTAGAGAGGCAAAAGAGGCAAAAATTGATGTTTGACGGAAGCAATATTGATGCCTGGAGGCTGCTTTGGGTGGCATGGCCTAGATCCCTGGTTCTCTACCCTTTACTCCATTTCCAGGGTAGTTTTTCAATGAAAGCCAATTCTTCAGCTCACATGCTAGAAACCAATGGTTGAGCTGTACAAAATGGTGCTGGGTACCTATGGACTGGTGCTGGTCCACAAGCTATTGGTTTGTGGTCTACAACAAGTTTCTAGAAAGCTGTGGAAATATGATACAAGAATATGGCACAAATAAGGTTTCAATCCCTTGAGGGGGAAATGGATGCTCTGCTACTTCATGTAGGTTGAGAAGCACTGGCATGGCACACCAGTTTTCTGTTGCTGTTGTTGTTCTTGGCTTCAGCTTATTGGTGACCCTATGAATGAGAGACCTCCAAGATCCCCAGTCAACAGCTGTCCTGTTCAGGTCTTGAGGACTCAGAGCTGTGTCTTCCTTGACTGAGTCTATCCATCTGTAATGCAGTCTTCCGTTTTCCTGCTGCCTTTCACTTTGCTAAGCATTATCATCCTTTCTAATGAGTTACATTGTCTCATGATATGTCCAAAGTACAACAGCCTTAGTCATTTTGGCTTCTAGGGAGAGCTCAGACTCTCCTTCATCATCACATTTCAGACTTCACATTTCCACACAGGAAGGAAAAACAAATACAAGATCCAGTCCCAGAGACTTCTCCCCCTGTACTGATACTATGCTAGCAAGACAATACTGTTTACACATACAGGGAGTTGTAGTTCTCTGACAGAATGATGGGAGTTGCAATCAACCTTGAGGCAGCATGATGGGACTCCATCATGACACCACCACCCTCTCTTTCTCTCTCTCTTTCACACACACACACACAGCTCTCTCCCTAAATCAGGCCGGCAGGCAAACAAGCAAAGAGAGCACAAGTCTGCCAAGACATACAAAGCAGTGCCCAGAAAGAAAGAAAAAAAGGACTAAGGGGCAAAACTGGTTGAGTGAAGGCATTCTCAAACAACAAATAGCTTATTTACTATTCACTGGTGAAAAGCTCCACATGTCTGTGCCAGGTCATCTGACCGAGAGAAGGAATGATTGCCTCATCAGCAAATTTTACAGCCTCCAAAGATTATATTCTCTCTGGACCTTTTTTTTTTTTTTTTTTTTGGTGGGGGTGGGTGGGACAAATTCCATCATTTCTGATTGAGGCCAATATGGGGTAATAAACCATCAACTGACTACATAAACAGAATACTGGGAAAAAGCCAAAAAATAGTTAAAATTTCAGACATGAGCCAATGCAACCCTGATCAGACAGATTAAAAGGATTGATTTATTAGCAAGCATATTATAAAGGCATTTTTAACCTAGGCTATTCATTCAAAAATTGGTAGCTCACTCTTCTCTGCATTTACTTGAAAGCCAGTGAGCACACTGGGTCAGTAATCACTAAAAACACTTAGCAGGGAGTAAGTGTTGTTGAATATAATGGATATTACACCCAAGTAAACATACATCATTCTGTATATAGTGTCTGCAGGAATGATTTTCAGTACTTTCTGTATCACGGGGACAAAAATGACTGACATTTCTTCAGTTCCCAAATGTGCTTCTGTGACTCTGTTATCCTCTATGAAAAAAAATCTCATTGAGAGTGACTTATTTATTTATCTCATCCATTTATTAAATCAGTTGTGAACAAAGCGTAGAAAACTGGATTACAGTTCCTAGAACCCCACCAAGCAATGTGGCTGATGGCTATGTTGGCTATGATTTTAGGGAGCTGTGAAAAAGTAAGATTTCCAAAATGTGTTTCTGAATTGCACCTTGATTGTGGATCATTGAAAAGCTTCAGAGCATCAGAGAACAGAACAATTAAGAAAAGATGGGGAGTCTTTTGGAAAACAGAGAATTGATCTCTCTGTGTGTGTGTGTGTGCATGCTCATGTTATAGGCCACATGGACAAAAATGTATTATTAGCCCACCTAAATCTTAATTTTTAAAAAGTGAGCCAACTTATCTTTCTTAACAGAATTCCATATTTGGGGAACTGGCACAGAAAAAAAAAATCAAACATCATGTTAGCAATAAATACAGAATCATAGAGTTAGAAGAGACCACAAGGGTCATCCAGTCCAACCCCCTGCCATACAGGAATACACAATCAAATCATTCCCAAAGATGGCCATCCAGCCTCTGCTTAAAGACCTCCAAAGAAGGAGACTCCACCGCACTACGAGGCACTGAATTCCACTGCCCAACAGCTCTTACTGTCAGGAAGTTCTTCCTAATATTTAGGTGGAATCTCTTTTCCTGTAGTCTGAACCCATTGTTCCGTGTCCTAGTCTCTGAAGCAGCAGAAAACAAGCTTGCTCCATCCTCAGTGTGACATCCCTTCAAATATTTAAACATGGCTATCATGTCACCTCTTAACTTTTTCTTCTCCAGGCTAAACATACCCAGCTCCCTAAGCTGCTCCTCATAGGACATGGCTTCCAGACTGCCAACCATTTTGGTCATCCTCCTCTGGACATGTTCCAGCTTGTCCATATCCTTCTTGAATTGTGGTGCCCAAAACTGGACACAGTATTCCAGGTGAGGTCTGACCAAAGCAGAATACAGTGGCACTATTACTTCCCTTGATCTAGACATTGTACTCCTATTGATGCAGCCTAGAATTACATTGGCTTTTTTAGCTGCTGCATCACACTGCTGACTCATGTTCAGCTTGTGGTCCACTAAAACTCCTAGATCCCTTTTGCATGTACTGGTGTCACCTATCCTATATCTGTGCATTTCATTTTTACTGCCCAAGTGGAATATCCTACATTTCTCCCTGTTGAAATTCATTTTGTTAGTTTTGGCCCAACTTTCTAAGGTGTTGAGATAATTTTGGATTCTGATTCTGTCTTCTGGGGTATTAGCTACCCCTCCTAATACCCTCCTTGGTGTCATATGCAAACTTGATAAACATGCTTTCTATTCCCTCATCCAAGTCATTGATAAAGATGTTGAATAGCACTGGGTCTGGGACAGAACCCTGTGGCACCCCACTGGTCACTTCTCTCCAGGATGAAGAGGAGCCATTGGTGAGCATCCTTTGGGTTCAGTTGGTTTACCCTCCCTTTTTTTTAAACTTCAGCCCAAATCCTGCATGGTGTAGTGTTTTGAGTGCTTGACTATTGGGGGGGGGGTTTCCTCACCACTAATGCTTTCCATTGCCACCCCCATGCAGTTAACAAGGGTGCAAAGAAGCATCTTTCAGTTTGTTTGCACTTCTCCCTGGCCACTGAACCCTCAAGCTTACTCTCAGCTGAAGTGTGAGCACAACCATTCCAAGGTGATGACTGCTTAATCTACAGTGATTTAAGGTTATTTGACACATTAAGTTCCTTTCGTGACAGTTTGAAGAATCCTAATACAGTATCTCAGGTCTGTCATTTCTCACCCATAATTGGCACTCATATCTTTCAGTATTCAGAGTCCAGGGAGCTCTGTGTTGTTCCTTTACCCCTTGTCCTGCCCTCTGCCCACCTGGTTTCCTACCTTCTTTGGGCATCAGGCATCTACTTTCACTCCAAAACAAAAGGGAGCATGAGATGTATTTATGTGGCACCGGGCACTCCCTTTAAGTAAACTGGCATATGACAGCAAGAGAAAGCTGCTCACACAATTTGCCTTCTGTGAAAATATAACCTGCTTACTATATTCTCTTGGAAGGAATTATTTGACAAGAACACCACACCTTTTTAGGCCCATGAGAGGGCTTGGAAGGAAATATTTGACAAGACCACCACACCTTTTTAGGCCCATGAGATGCCTTTTTTAATAATAGGAAGTGAGCAGAAGTGACTTCCTATTCACCCCCCTTTTTTTGTAAAAAAAAGGGGGCCTCTCTTGGCCAAGGGCCCCCCTAAAACATGATGAAAATGTCCTCCCATGCCCTAGAGGGAATTTTGGAGCAAACTGTTTTTATATATATATATATATATATATATATATATATATATACGGTATATGCATTTTTCCCTGACATATTTTTATTGCACTCATTGAATTAACATTAAACAACATTAACATTTAACAAAAAATAAAAAAGAATTTAACAATGAAGTCTAACAGACAAACAAAAACCACAATATACATAGCTATAACACATCCCCCCCCTTGCTACACAATTGACTGACAAGACAAACTTAATGACTAACAACAGACCATTACATAATATAATATTGACTAACACATAAACCTTCCCTTACAATGAGGAAACAGCTTTGCTTTCTTGTATTACATAATAAACCTTTCTTATTATATCATAAAGAGGAAATCATACGTAACCCTAAATCATACTAAAACGCAACAGTTCTTTTGCATTTTTTTAACCCTCCAAATGAGGTGGAAATGCCTTTTGAACTCCCTAAAAGGCATCTTGGAGCAAATAACTTTTTAAAAAAAATCTTTTGACACTTGGAGGACTCTGGGGCCATAAAAATGGCTCTTGGGGCCACATGTGGCCTCAAAACTAAAGAAAATGTCCTCCACATAAATAATGGCATTATGTTTCTGATTTTATGTGTGATTGTGAAAGTTGGATAGGGAAGAAAGCTGATAGGAAGAAAATCAAGGTGAATGCAGTGATAGAGAAGAGTTCTATGGATACCATGGACTGCTAAAAAGACCAATAAATGGGTCGTAGAGCAAATCAATCCTGAACTCTTCCTAGAAGGCAAGATGACTAAACTGAGACTGTTGTACTTTAGCCATATCATAAGAAGACACCACTCACTATAAAAGACAATAATGCTTGGTAAAGTAGAAGGCAGTAGGAGAAAAGGAAGACCACATTCCAGATGGATAGATTCAATCAAGGAAGCCACAGCCCTGAGTCTGCAAGACCTGAGCGGGACTGATGATGACAGAGTGACTTGGAGGTCTCTCATTCATAGGGCTGCCATAAGTCAAAGTCAGCCTGACAGAAGTTGTTAACAAGATACTGTTGGTAACCACTATCCCAGTTCAGTCTAATTTCAGTCACCTGAAATTCTCATCTCTGCACCTATCTCAATTCAAAGTAAGAAGAACAACAAATAGGTCTGCTGCCCTTAATCCATTCTTCATCCCACATCACGATATACCACTAGTTTACACCAAGGGTTTATTTAGCTATGATGGCTAATGATGCTCCTTCTCCATGACTGGGAGTGATGAAACTTGGCTTCTACTTCCTGCATGGAAGTAGGAAATAATGTAGGACTTGAGATGTTGTTGGACTGCAACTCCCAGTTGTGCTAGCCAGCATAGACAATAGTGAGGAATCGTAGAAGTTGCCATTCAACAACAGAAAGAGAGCTACCTGATTCCCACCCTGTTCTACACCATTAATGTGATCTGAAATCTTTTTCTCATAGAAAAAAAAGCTGTCTTAAACCACATTGGGTTATTTATCCATTTTGCCTGGTATTGACTACTTGGGTTGGCAGATGCTCTCCAGAGCCTCCAGTGGAAGTATCTCCCTATCAGTGCTGGCTCTACTATTAGGCAGAGTGATGAAACCACCTTGGCTGGCAGATATTAAGCAGTGGTTCTCAACCTGTGGGTCCCCAGATGTTGTTGGACTACTGTTCCCAGGAGCCCTCTGAGGTCTCACCTTGACAGCCAGGTGGTCCTCCCAGTCATTAGTGAGGCTGTAGGATTGAACTCACAGCCTCACTAATGACTGGGAGGACCACCTGGCTGTCAAGGTGAGATCTCAGAGGGCTCCTGGGAACTGTAGTCCAACAACATCTGATGACCCCAAGGTTGAGAACCACTGTACTAGAGAATAGCCATGGCAGCCCCCACTGCCTCTCCTTGGAGGATTCCCTGGCATATTTGTGGTTCTCTGAGAGCTCTCTATGGCTTCTGCCCCACTGATAGAGAAGGACACTTAACCCTTTCCTGTTATATGGTCTACTCATGAGTAAAGACTGTAGCCTGCCACTTTGCAAAGCAGCCTCCAGGGTTTTCCTCACACGAACAATTTTTGCTTGTTTTAGTGAATGCGAAGTGAACACCTGCAATTTAAATGTATAGCTTTGCAGTTTAGCTCAGAGAGCCAGCATGGCGTAGTGGTTTGAGCATTAGACTGTGACTCTAGCAGCCAGGGTTCAAATCCCCATTTGGTCATGGAAACTCACTGGGTGACCTTGGGCAAGCCACACACTCTCAGCCTTAGGCTAAGGCAAAGGCAAACCTCCTCTGAACTAACCTTGCCAAAAAAACAAAAAAACAAAAAAACATGATGGTGTTGCCTTAAGGTTCAATTGAAGACCCTCAAAAAAAGTTAGCTTAGCTGCTGATTTTAACTTGGTTTAATATGGTGAAATTTTGAATTCTCTACTACTTCTCTTACTTGGGTTTTACATGTTTCTTCTTCTGTTATCGTTGTTTATTACTATATTTTATACTTTTGAAAGAATGTTCAGTCGTAAGTTCAAAGCACATAAAATGAAATTTAAAAATAAGCATTGGTGTTTATGATGGGTGAGCTATGCTAGTATGGAGGTGTGCCCCCAACCATTGTATAAATGTATTCCTTTTTGTGGGATTGTTCTGTTATATAAGCCCAGAAGGTGCTGATTCTTTAAGCCACATAAGGGCATGTCCAAGAAAGATTTCACATTATAAGCAAGGACCTTATATGTATATTTAAAATACAGATTTATTACACAAAGCTATTTTATCTAGTTTAAATATTTACATCTCTTGTCTGTTCCAGGAAGTTGCAAGACTGAGTCATCTTCGTGATACATATATAATAAATACATGTTGTTGTGTGTTCCTTCGACTGGTTTCTGGCTTATGGCAACCCTGTTATGGGCTTTTTTTTGGCAAGATTTATTCAGAGGTTTGACATTGTCTTTGGCTGAGAAAGTGTGATTTGCCCACCAGCACCCAGGGCATTTCATAGCTGAGTGAGCATTTGAACCCTGGTCTCCAGAGTCCTAGTCCAACACTCAGACCACTACACCATAAGAAAGAGGTACTACTGAGGAGGTGTGATTCAAAACATTGCATAATGACATAATGACATACCTTTGGGTGTCATTTTCTGTTATATTGGCCAGGAATATCCTGGTTTTTTAGCCATATAAGGATCTCTCCAAGAAAGATTTCACATTGCGCAAAAAAGGACCTTATATGTGCATTTAAAAGACAGCTTTATTACCAAACACTATTTTATCTGGCATCTGTCATGGCTATTCCATACATATGAAAGATTACAGTGTAATAAAGAAAAGGTTCCCCCACAACTGGTTTATCTGATAAAAGCCATGCCACAGCAAGATAAGGTTCAGTAGTAACCTGAGCTGGCAGTTTGCTGTGTTTAAACAGAACAGTTTCTGCTTACAGGGAGGTAGACTTTGATCTGGATTCAGGAGAGCTCGACAGAAGGTTATCTTTGTGCCAATTTGTGTGCAATTGGAACCTGTGGGAGTTACATGCCCAACATCAAGAACAACCAAGGAGAATTCAATACGTTCAGATATTCATATATGCTGATTCTAGGATTAAAAACAGTTATTTCAGTGGGAATAAGGATCCTCACAAAAGCACATTGTACTATCCAATCATCTGTACTGACAGAAAGCCTTCTCGGTGATTGCTAACAGGCTGTGGAACTCCCTTCCACAGGATGTCCAGTTAGCCCCCTTTCTATCCTCTTTCTTCTAGTAGACAAACACCTTTCTATTTAGGCAGGCCATGGACTTTTAATTGTGTGGCAGGACAGTATTCGGAAGTGGTGTGCTGTGTGTTTATCATGTATTTCGTCAATTATGTTCAGCAGTTTTAATTGTCATCTTAAGCTATTTTTAATCTATGCCATTTTTAAGAGCATTGTTAACTCTTTTTAGCTTTTGTATAATAAGGTTTTAGCTAAACTTATATTTCAAATTTTTGAAGGCTGTTTTGGGTCCCATGCTGGCAGAAAAGTGGGGTGTAAAATGCATGAATGAATAAACAAATAATTCTGTGCATGTCTGTATGGCTGTGTTCATTCAGTGCCACAATTTTCCTGTGCAATGGTGGATTCAGCACAAGGGTTGCCAGGCTGGATATGGGACAAGGCTCCTTGTTGCTTTACAATTTAGCTGATCCTTCGTCAGGCATTATTGTCTTTTCTAGAGAGTCATGTCTTCTCATGATATTGCCAAAATATGACAGTCCCATTTTGGTCATTGTCTAAGGAGAGTTCAGGCTTGATTTGCTCTAGGACCCATTTATGTGTCTTTTTAGCAGTCCATGGTATCCGTAGAACTCTTCTCCAACACCACATTTCAAATGAGTCGATTTTCTTCTTCTCAGCTTCTTTCACTGTCCAGCTTTCACACCCATACATAGAAATGGAAAATACAATGGCATGGACCATCCAAACTTTAGTATTCAATTCAATTTGGCTAGAAATGAAGGCAATATTTTGAAGCTCAATCAGCAGGTGACCTTTGCCAACCATGGACCATATAGTACATGAGCATAGCCAATCAGGTCTAGGGACACGGAGAGTTGCCTTATACTGAGGCAAACCATTGGTCCATGTATCCTATATTTTTTTGAATCTGACCGGCTATATGAGAAGGCAAATGAAAAACAATATTTTCAAGCTCAGTTATCAGGTGACCTTTGCCAATCAGGGATCCCATAGCATAGTAAGTGAGCATAGTCAATCAGGACTAGGAACACAGGGAGTTGCCTTATACTGAGGCAGACCATTGGTCCATCTACCCCAATATTGTTGACACTGACTGGCAACTACTCTCCAAAAGGATATGTACATTTGTATATTCAGATGGCTAGTTCCTAGGGTGGGAGGATATGCAAGGAGGATTAGTGTCTGGCTAATGGTATATATCACAGTACATAACCCCCAGCCCACTCCTACCCAACCATTCTCTGAAGATGCCAGCCATAGATGCAGGCAAAATGTCAGAAAGAAACTATTCCAGAACACGGCCTCACAGCACGGAAAAAAACCAAGGAGAATCTATGGATCACGGCCACGAAAACCATCGACTTTACATTTCCAGCCAGAGCTTTTCCAGCCTTACCTGGAGATACTAGAAATTGAACCTGGAAACTTCTGTATGCAAAGCAGGTGCTCTAATTGGGTTACCAGCTATGTACAGTATGTAGGGAAACAGATCTTTAAAGACATTTGTTTCTCTCTGTGTGAGAGAGACCTGACTGATACATATAAATATGTTAAGACTGCCAACAAAGAATCTTGTGTGTGTTGTGGCAGATCTGTTGCTGTAGGAGAGTAAAAGCAGGTTTTCTCCATTGAAGACAGTTATGGATTTGGGGGACACATGATACATTGCTAGACAGGGGAAAGGTACAAACTGACAGAAGAACAGATGAAGAAAATGCATCTGCTCTTCAGGACGGAAGGGTGACATTGCCATTATGCAGAGAGAGATAGCCATCTCAGGCAGCAGGTGCTGGAGGTCAGTGGTAGCATCTCCCAGCTGCCTGTTCCCCTCAGCTAGAGGACACAGCTATGTGTGCCATGCATCTCCTGAATCCCCAAATTAGACTGGAAGACCAGCTGTGGTGAAGGATGGCATCCCACTGTTGGTGTTAAAGAGTCAATGGCAATAGTGTCTGCTTCTGATGGTAGAATGAGGGGGTAACTGTTTTGAACTTCAGGCAGCAAAATATCTTGAACTGGCTATTCAAACGATGTTGGCAGAACTTTTTGGAGGTAAAACATTGTGCCTTGCAGTTTGAAACCACTTTCGTGTTAACATCCAGCCACGCTCTGTTCCTGTGTTTCTTGAGGGTATTTTGTTTAAGTTGTTGTAGGGCATAAATACCTTAAAGGCACTAGATCCTATCTGATCTTGGAAGCTAAGCAGGTTCAGCTCTAGTTAGTACTTGGAAAGGAGACTGCCAATGAAGAACAGGTGCTGTAGGCTATATTTCAGAGAAAGGAACTGGCCAAACCACCTCTGAGTATTCATTGCCTAAGAAAACCCTATGAAATTCACGAGGTCACCATAAGTCTACAGGCGACTTGGAGGTGTGCATGGACACACACACATACACACAGTGTTGTTGTGCACCTTTGAGTCAACTCCAATTGGAGGTAGGTTTTTGGTTTTATTGGCAAGATCTGTTATTCAGGGGAGATTTCACATTGCTGAGGCTGAGCGAGTGTTCCATGCTCAAGGTCACCAAGTGGGTTTCCATGGCCAAGTGGGGAGTCAAACCCTGGTCTCTGTTAGTGCCCCTAATAAGCCCCACCCTCAAGAACCCCCAAAATTGGCTTATTAATAATTTGTCATATTAATATAGTCTTCCATGGGGAAGAGCAGTAAAATATCAGGGACTCACTGTAAGGATCCCAAAGACACTTGCTAAGCCATGCATTGCCCAAAGGAAGGACTATTGACAAATTCCAAACTGTGAGGAAACATAATGAGGTCAAGAGGACATTTGCCTGCACACACACTAAGTGACAGACAATTGATCCCATCACTGGTGAATGGAGTAATACTTTTCTGAAGGTATTCTCTTCCCTTAGTCCTCAAACCCAGCCATTAAGGAAGCAGCTCAAGCTTCGTGAAACTAGTCACCAGAACATAAAGAGTAATTGCAACACATTAACATCACCAGAAACTCGTTGTTCAAATCCAGGAGTTTCTTGAGACCCTTTGCTCACTCTGAGAGACACCTGGAATCCATTGTCTCAACACACAAAATCCAATCACCTGAGGACACATTTTTGGTATAAATACTAGCCCAAAATCATACCTCATTACACACAGATTCATTTCCAGGGGACACTCCGTCTCTCTCTGTGTTGCCAGGCACACAGAGTCTCTTTCTGGGGACACTCTGTTAGCCACTCCTGCTTCATCCATCCATGCTGCTGGTCTGCCTTGAGACTTCGAACTATGAGACAAGTGCCGTATTTCCCCTGAAAACTCCCTATCTGTTCCTCTGGCAACATCTCTTTTCTTCCATTCCTGGTAGTCTTGTGTGAATGCTTTATCATATGAATGTGTGCATGATTGGTGTTATTTTTAAGTCCTTAATTAATATCATTGATAACTTTCCATCTTTCATTTGTGTGTGCGTCAGTTCAGAGCTAGTAGGGGTATACAAAGGCATAAGATCCCTCTCTGTGGCTCCCTCTTGTATTGCCAAGCCAAGTTGCTGCAAATTTCCCCAACATATTAGAAACTCAATATTTGTGTGGAATTTCCATGAGCAATTTGGGTAACATCTCCCAGATTCCTAGGACAAAACTCAACCCGCTACACCATGCTGGTTCTCTATTTTGCTTCATTGCCTCCCCATCAGGCAACACGATAGAAACAATGTAAAAGTAGTAGCTTCATATTCACTCTTCAAAGAATATCCTGCTGTCTGAACAGTGCTCTCAGCAATTATTTCTTTGATCAGTCCTTCAAGGCAGCTTCTGTATCCCACTGTAAAGAAATGAATTTGGCTGGATATTTTGCTTGTTCTCCTCTCCCACTCCCAACCTTCATCCCTAACCAATTATCAGATGCATTTACTCGTGGAAAGAGGACAGGAAAAGAAGCCTGCATATGCACTACATATGTTTCAGGAGCTGAAACAATTTGGAAAGCTTTTTTTAAAAAACCCAACAAGCCTAGATTTGCTGAGTTCTGTTTTAGCAGGGTGAAAAGTTCAGAAGCATGTTGGATTTGACACATGACTCAGAACCAATTCACACAATGAGGTGGATGGATCAAGAGATGGAGAGCCAAGTAAATCTTTCTATAATTCAGCTCATGGTAAAGCAGTTGCACATTGATGGAAAGTGTGTGCATGCAGCAGTCATTTTAAAGATCCTTAACAGAGAACTCTCACAGTTCTTCCTAGAGATATAGCAAGCTGAAATTAGCACCCTGAGTAACTTTCCTATCTTAGAATGGAGTTCCTCTCGTAAAGCCTAAGGACTTTATTAGACCAGTCAAATACGGCGTTGTAAGGATGCCTAATGATTGCAAAAGTGTGTGTATACCAGACAAAGTCACCCTTTCATGATCATGTACTGTCAAAAAGCCATACTTTTTTATTGACAGCCCAAGCCATCAAGAGAGCTCCCGTTGCAATTTGTTGCCAGCATTGCTGGCGTTTGAATCCACGCGCCATTGTACTCACGTGAATGCTGCATCAATGACAGAACACTTCCGAGTGAGATTGTGACAGCCAGGTAGGGGATACTCTTTTTATGACTCCTCCCTTGTACTTGGCATTTTTAAAGTGTCTTTTTGTGCTTTCCTGAACTTTTTGTGTCTTTGTTTTGTTTGTGTTTTTAAAAAAAATTCCACGCTCGTGTCTTCTTGTGAGCTTCAATGAGATTACAACCCCGGAAGTAAACAGAACTCCGTTTGTGCTCCGTTACTGCCAGGAAAGCCTCATGGACACTGCTCATGGTAAGTGTGTGGCAGGGGGGTTCTTTTGCCAGCATAAAAATGACACAGTTTATGCTGAAAAAAGAATGTTAAGGGGGTGGTGGTTTGATAAAGACCTTAGTTTATTTCTCTAAAGCCATTGGTATCTTTGCTCTTTAAATCAGGACCTCTGACTTACCACTGCATGCACACACTCTTTATTTGTTTATTATTTACTATTTATTTATTTATTTATACCCTGCTCTTCAGCCACACATCTACATTGCAAGAAGCAGCTTCCAATGGGTGTTAGCTAATTGCCCCCACAAGCCGAATCCTCATTTTACTGACCTATGAAAGGATGGAAGGGTGAGTGAACCTTGGAGCCCTCTGGGATTGAACTTGCAATGTGGTGACTTGCAGTACTGGCATTTAACCACTGCACCACCAGGGCTCCCCTAACTCCCTATCACATATTTAAGAAGAGAAGAAATTGTTTTGTTGAACAAGCTAGAGTAGTCCTATTTTGTAAACAGTCCTCTATTTGATGAAGGGCCTGGGGGGGGGGGATGACACTATTTTGAATTGCATCTCCCAGAATCCTCAAGCCAGCATGGCCACTGGCCTTACTGGGTGAGGGATTCTGGTACTCTCTGGTGATCCAAATACTGTACTAATCAGGCCAAATCCTGCTTATCTTCTGAAATTAGACAAGATCACATACCCACCCTCGCCCCAGATAGTTATACACTCAGGAAAGGGCTTTATTTAACCAGGGAGGCCTTTCACATGATATAGTTATAGCACTATGATTCTACTTTAACTGGCATGGCTGCATCTTATAGAATTCTTTGTAGTTTAGTGAGATCCTAGCACTCTCTGATAGAGAATTCTAAATAACCTTCCCTAAACTCTAAATCCCAGGATTCCGTAGCAGGCAGCCATGGCCCCCACATCCTAAAGCGGGTCCCCAGGCCAGGATCTTTGGAGGGCCCCTTACCTACTGATAAGGTTAAGGGCAGCAAGATGCCCTATTGGATTTAGGATCAAAATTAAAATAAGTCAGTTTAAATGATGACACCAAAGTAATATTTATATTTATTTTAGATAAACTAAATGGATTTACATAATAAAAACTTACAATAATATCATGCCAACCCTCTTTCCTAATCCTGAGCCCCCAGGCTAGAGCCCTGTCAGCTCCCCCCCCCTTTCTAGGGCCATGTAGACAGCCATGGCAGTTAAAGTGGAATCATAGCACAGCAGCCTGATCTCTACAATAATTCAAATTGTTTATCTTCTTCTTATGCTATATGTGATGCGGCAGCTAAAAAGGCCAATTCAATTTTGGGCTACATCCATAGAAGTATAGTGTCTAGATCAAGGGAAGTAATAGTGCCACTCTATTCTGCCTTGGTCAGACCTCACCTAGAATACTGTGTCCAGTTCTGGGCACCACAATTCAAAAAGGATATTGATAAATTGGAGCATGTCCAGAGAAGGGTGACTAAAATGGTGAAAGGTCTGGAAACGATGCCTTATGAGGAGAGACTTAGGGAGCTGGGTATGTTTACCCTAGAAAAAAGACGGTTAAGGGGCGATATGATAGCGGTGTTTAAGTATTTGAAGGGGTGTCATATTGAGGATGGAGCAAGCTTGTTTTCTGCTGCTCCAGAGACTGGAACACGGAGCAATGGATGCAAGCTCCAGGAACAGAGATCCCACCTCAACGTTAGGAGGAACTTTCTGACAGTAAGAGCTGTTCGGCAGTGGAACACACTCCCTTGGAGTGTGGTGGGTTCTCCTTCCTTGAAGGTCTTTAAACAGAGGCTGGATGGCCATCTGTCGGGGATGCTTTGATCAAGATTTCCTGCGTGGCAGGAGGCTGGACTGGATGGCCCTCGTGGTCTCTTCCGACTCTACAATTCTAGGATTCTATGAAATCCATATGCTTGATTATCAGGGGTTTAGCTGTGGGAGAAGAGAGGAATGAGTCACATGCTGTGGGCTTGCTTCCTGGCATCAGAGAGAGCGATGCGGTCAGCAGCTGCCATGATGGGCAGGCATGGTAGTATGATCTCCTGTGGACTTGCAGGCCCTGATTTGTCTTTTCTTCAATGAGCCAGTTTTTCCTGGGTTTTAAATTAAAACAGTATAATGGGCTTGCTTTATTTATTTATTTAAGGTATTTATACCTTGCTCTTCAGCCTCAAAGGCTCTCAGAGTGGCTTACAAATTGTGAAGTCGAAGGCTTTCACGGCCGGCATCCATAGCTTTTGCTTGGGTTTTTTTCTGAGCTGTGAGGCCATGTTCTGGAATAATTTCTTTCTGATGTTTCACCTGCATCTATGGCTGGCATCTTCAAAGAATGGTTGGGTAGTGGGAGTGTGGGGTTTATATACTGTGAACTCCTGTTGGGGAGTATATGTAAATTTGTGTATTTGAATGGTTAGTTTCTGGGTTGGAAATGCAAGGAGGATTAGAGTCTGGCTACAGCCACAGATGCAGGCGAAACGTCAGAAGTAAACTCTTCCAGAACATGGCTTCACAGCCCAAAGAAGAAAAAAACCCAAGGAAAATCTATGGCTTACAAATTGTTAAGCAATAGAACTTTACGCATTCACACCGCTTTTATAGTGTGCTAGGCACTCTCTAAGCAGTTTCCAATGTGTGTTAGCTAATTGCCTCCACAAGCTGGGTGCTCATTTTACCAACCTATGAAAGGATGGAAGGCTGGGTGAGCTTTGGAGCCCTTGGGATTCAACTTGGCAATATTGTGACTGCAGTACTGGCATTTAACCACTGCACTCACCAGGGCTCTCTTTACCCTTCTTCCCCACATCTTAGCCCTGTTTTTGCCCTGGGTTTCATGAAGACTGCCTGGGGGCAAAGCAGGGCAAAGCCCCTGCTTCATTAGGACTGCAGGGCTCTAAGACAGGGTAAATTGCCCATCTAGACAAAGCCTGAGAGTCTGGGACTTGCCCAAAGTTGCCCAGTGGGCTTCCATGACAATGGGGGATTTGAACTCTGATCTTCCAGAGTCCTAGTCCAACACTTAAACCATGACACCATGCAGTGGAGCATACTCCACTACACCAGCTCTGGTATATGCATATAGAATTTCTCCATAATTTTCTAAAGTATCTAGTTTCATACATTGTCTGGTAGTTTCATACATTGTCTGGGTGATGGGAGCTACAGTCCAACATATGAGGTGGGATATGCCAGTTTTCAGAAGGTGTTCTAGCGTTCTACTTCCAACTGGTGTCCACCCATTGCCAGTTTGTAGGAGGCTCACACAATAAGGCCAGGAAAGCAAGAGAGAACCCCTGTTCCCCCATATCAGGTATACAAAGATATACTGCCATGGATCATGGGAGCTTTATTAATGGCAACAAGTTAAGAACTTTGAATAAACCGACCACCCCTACACATGCCCTGCCTTTTCAGTGCTACCATTTCACATGTCTCTGTTATGAATCCAACTGAACCCATCTTAGCATAATACTCTATTGTCTGAGTACCTTTCAGCACCAAAATAAAAGAAGGTGGAATGAAGGTGAGAATTCTAGAAAGACGTCAGGAATATGGAGCAGGCATCTCCATTGTATAGTGCTGAGCCATTGTGGATATCATTTTCAAATTAGATGTTATGCTGCCAAACCATTATTGATCTAATTTTCTCTGCAGAATACTTATTAATGTTATCTTGTTACCCCTTGATGCATATGGCCTTGTGTAGCGGAAATGGCAGACTGTAATTGTCCCTTGGCAGGGAATTATTCATATTTTCCTATCTTGAAAAGAATGAGCACCATATGCAGTTACACTAATGACTTCATTTCTGAAGACTTCATGTACTGCATATGGGGCGTTCTTAACGTATTATGGCTAGATTAACAATCATTCATTTTAAATATCCCATTTAGAAGTGCATGTTTTGCTTACTAAGTGCCAAAAATTCTCTCTCTCCCTCCCTCTCTCCCCCCATCCTTTTGAGGAAGTTTAAAAAATGTGTGTTTTTCTCCCTTCTATTGCAAATATTCTGCAGTTAGTAGGTGCTTATTATTTCTTTTTAAAATGTTGTCTCTATAGCAGGTTTGCTGTTCAAGCTTACATGAGGTAAAAGAAGGAAAGAAAGCAAAAATGGTAGCATCTTTTTGCATTATGACTTGGTTTTTAAAAAGTAAGAAAGAAAAAGTGAGATCTTATAAACTGGACATTCAAAGTCAAGTTCAGAATTAATTGGCTTACTGTGGAACAATTAATTACCTCAGATCAAAATGGAAGGCAGGAAATAGACACGGTTTTAATCGAGGTTTGAGAGAAGCTTTGTTATGTTTCTCACAAATATTGCCCCATATGCCACATTGCCTGCTTAGTGACATATGCATAAGTAATATTTTCTGATCCAACCCCCTCCAAAAATTTTGTTACCAGGCAGCAGCCACACCAAAGACTTTATCACACTACACCAATAGCACTACAATAGTGCTAGCAATAGCACTACATAAGACTTTATCAGTCCACCCCCCTAAACACATTCTTTTGCTGGCATAACTTCTGCCATTTTTATACCGGCAAAAGAACTCCCCATGCCACATTTACCTTTCATCCCAGAAAAAGGCTTCCCCGGCAATCAACAAGGAGTGAACAGAGCTCCATTCACTTCCTCACCTGAAATCCTGCAGATTCTCATGAGAATACCTAATGTGGGAAATTCAAAAATAAAACCAAAAATAACACACAAAAAGTTAAACTAAGCACATAAACACACTTTAAAAGTTCCAGGTAAACCAGGAAGGGTCATAAAAAGTACGTCACCTACCTGGATGTCACAATCTCTCCTGGAGGTGTTCTGGCCGGTCCGGCCATTCACGCTGCATTCATGTGAATACAATGGTGCGCGGATTCAAACGCCGGCAATGCTGCCACAAAAGCGCTGGGGAGATCTAGTGATGGTTCAGGCCATCAATAAAATAGGATAGCTTTTAAACTGGACATGATTGCAAAAGTGTGATGTAGTCTGGTACGTGCACCCTTTCACGATCATTAGGGGGCCGTTTACACGATGAAAATGTCCTGGGAAGAATTCATGTCGATCCCTGGCAGTTTACACGTACATCGGGTCGGGTACATGATTTTCGGAAGGGGGGGCCACCTTTTATCCCTCAACCTGCGGGACTTCCAGTCCCGCGGTTTGTGCTGGTTTTTAAAAAAGTCACGGGAGGATTCGGAAAATCGGAAATGTAAACAGCCTGGGACAAAAAGTCTCGGTACTGGGATGACCGGAAATGGTGAATGGGGGCGGGCTTAGAGCTCAGGGACCAGAAAAGGAGGGGTCAGTCACCCATTCAACAGATCCAGCCTCACCAGCCGAAAACAAAGGCATCCCTTCCAGCTGCACGAAGGTTGATGTGTGTGTGCGTGCATGCCTGTACTCAATCACCTTTTTAAATGGGTTTCTACACTGCAAACCCTTCAGCTTTACCTTTTCCTCAACTTCATGTTACAGAGAGATCGTAGTAGCTTGGTCACCTCCCTGGCACATTAAAATATTCAAGCGTCTGAGCGAATTAGCACCCTTTAATTCCCCCTCTCTGTGTTTGTGTCTTTCAAAACACCTGCCTATAGCTGCTTGAAATCTCTGCAGCCGTAGGGGTTAATATTTTAAAGAGGGAAGAAGAAACCCAAGCGGCTTGATTTCAAAAGGAAAGCACTCAGCTTGCTTTCAAAGCACTCAGCTTGATTTCAAAAGGAAAGCCCTGCGTCTGAGCGAAAGATCTGTCTGGATCTTTCAAAATGCTTTCTGCCTCTTCTGAAAGGGTTAAAATGTTCAAGAAGTAAGGGGGAATAACAAACCTCTGCCCCCTCTCTCTCCCCCCCCCAGCCAGCCAATAGCATCGCTCGTGGCAAAGGAAGTGCGTCACCAAGGTTGTGAAAACACGAGTAATTGCATCTTTGATTGACAGCCAAAAAAAAAGTTTAAAACCTAAACAAAACCGGAACTATGGGCGTGTAAATATCAGTCACGGGACCACCCGGGATATCCAGATCAGAGACATAAATCGTATAAACAGCGAGGGACGGATTCGTGATCACTATGTCATGGTAGGCACCGCGACAATTTCTGTCGTGTAACTGGCACCTAGGCTTCCTTATCACACCGTATTTACATGGTCTAATAAAGTTCACAGTGCTATTATTCTACTTTAACTGCTCTGGCTGCCTCCTGTGGTATTCTAGGGTTTGTAGTTTAATGAAGTCTAAGAGTTCTTTCGCTGATAGTTCTAAATGCCCCTCCCTAAACTGCAAATCCCAGGATTCCAAGGAGGCAGCCAGAGCAGTTAAAGTGGAATAATAGCACTATAACAGTGTAGTGTGATAATCTCCCGGGAGATGGAGGTCTGTTCTGCTGGCGGCTGGGGTGGTATTTCCAGTCCCTTGCTGCCAGCAAGTGAGGCTGAGACAATCAGAAGCAGGACTCTTGTCATGCTTCCTTGTCATAGCCTTGCTTGCTGGCAGGAAGGGGCTGGAAATATCATCCTGCTGCACCCCAAACACCATCAGAACAAATCTCCATCTCTCAGTGTGGCTGCTACTGCCTGGTAAAGTAGATATGGGAGAAGATTTACAATCATGGCAATAGTGCCATGATCATGACTGTATAGTATTAGTGGATATGAAGCTGTTACAGATCCATAACTCTGGGTTACAAATCCATAACTGTAAGATGGAATGCTAGCCATTCATTTTTTCTTTCTTTCTTTAAACAGGGGCTGTGAATAATAAATATTCTCATAAGTCATGCAAGGTTTCAGAAAAAAGACATAGGCCTGCAAAGCCTGTTCAGCACTTGTAAAGATGGATTTACCATAGATATGCTCTATAGCCAGCAATTGCTCTTTCAAGTTACCTTAAGGTCTCTCATGCCCAGACCTTGGATAAGTTATTTTTTGGACTACGGAGATTATCAGACGAGCCTCCAAAAATGTTCTTATCCCCCTATATTTAAACGCATAAGCATCCCAGCACAATAACCATTTTTATCACGCATTACTGTAATAATGAGAAAGAGCAGCCCCAGCATTATCGGAGCAAGATCGCCAGCACTGTTTACTTCCATGTTCGCCAGGGTGAGTGATTCTCAGCAGTTCCTGTGAGAAGACATGAGCATGCTTAATTTAAAAAAACACACACACACCAAAATTAACAAAGAAGACAAACAGACAAGCACTGAAACACACTTTACAATTTGCCAGCAAAATGGGGAGGTTCATAAAAACAGCGTCCCGTGCCTACTTTTCCCATTCTCACCCAGAAGTGTTTTGGCGGGGACCACCCATTGATGCTGTATTCATGAGAGCATAATGAGATGTGGTTTCAGATGCTGGCAATACTGTGCAAAAAACTGCCATCGGCAATCAATTGATGGCTTGGCCTATTAATAAAAAAGAACATCTTATTCATGGCAGCAGGATGCTTGGAGACATGAGGAGCCGACGTTGTGTGATAGGGAAGCCCTTTCGTGGTATCCTGTCAGTGTTATCATGCTGTATTTGCATGTCTGATAATCTACAGCTCCTAGATTCCCTTAGCCATTAGCTTCATGGATGGGAGTTTTCCAGGAGTTGTAGACCAACAAAGTACTTCTTCCAAACTCCCGTCCAGAATTGTATCTGGACAGTGAGCGTCTCAGCCTGCAGGGCAAGTCAGATCTCTTCCAAGTCATTTTGCCAGCTGAGGCAGCATAGCAGATGATGCCCTTGCTCCCACAAATCAGGATGCAGGTACTCAAGGCCAGCTGAGTTATTTTGACACCAGAGGCAGAAAATGTTATAAGCACCTCTTCCTAAAAGTTGCAGTTGTTGTGTGCCTTCAGGTTGACTCTGAGAACATTATCACACGAGGATTGCACAGTATGATTGCAGCTGTATAACAATGTCTATGGCCGTGGTTTATGGCACAACATTGCCTCCATCCCATTGCCAGCTTGTATTCCACTTGTCCTTGGAGCACAGGTTTTCATTGACAGGGAAATCCTGTCAATGATTGCCATCATCGCTTTTGATCCGCCACTGCTCCACTGCTGCTTCTGCTAGCTATTCCAAAGCGGGCCGACGCCATGCTACTTTGGAATAGCAATTGGAAGAGAGGAGAAAATGAGAATAAGAACCACTCATGCCGTGTGACTGCATTCATTCTGGGACTGAACCCAGTGACTATCACAACAGGGGCAACAGCAGGGGTTGCCAAATGGACACAGTTGAGCAAATGGAACAGAGGTGTGATAATGAAGTTGTAGGACTGTCATCTTCCCATTTTCTTTACTAACATAACTGAAGTGACACATGAGGCTGGTGTGATAATCTCCTGATTTATGACAGTTGTAGAGTATTCTTGACAAGATATCTTCAGAGGAAGATCGCCCAGGGGGTTTCCTGTATAGCTGGTTGCCTTCAAGTCATTTCTGACATATGGCAACCCTAAGGCAAATCGATCACAATGTTTTCTCACCAAGAGTTGCTCAGAAGTGGCTTCCTCTAAGGCAGAGAGAGTGTGACTTGCTCAAGGCCACCCAGTGGGTTTCCATGGACAAGTGGGAACTCAGATCCTGGTGTCACAGAGTCCTAGTTCAATGCTCAAACCACTACACCATACTGTATCCATCCTTGCTCTCCTTTGATTGGTAAGTTAAAACATTTTTATGCCATCAGGCTTTTAGAAACTGATTAGGATAGGCTTTTAATGCTGTGTGATGCTGTTTTTAAGATTTGTATATAACTTTGTAATGAATGTTAAAGTTTTAATGTTATCAATTTGAACTTTAACATTTATACTTTTATTGAAGTTTTTGTACAGTTTTTAATCTATATTTTATGTTAAAATGCTGTTAGCTACCTTGAGTCTCATTATTGGGAAAAAGGAATAAGAAAAAGAATAATTGTTGTTGTTGATTTTAGTCTTACCTTTTTGCTGCTTTCCATGGATTGGGGCCCCTGTAAACCTCTATAAAACTTAATCTAAGATGACAGAGATTCCTTATTTTGAAATGCATTTTTCTAGGGTTCAGTTCAGGTTGTCAGTTCTTAGGGCCTGGACTTGCTTCTCAGATTGAAGAGGAGAAATCTCAGGGCATGAACACTACCTTGAAAGGGGTTTGTTTGTGTGTATTTCCTATCTGATAGATTTCGGTCTGGTTTTCATTTTTTTTTTCATTATTATTTGAATAGTGGGCTCTTTGTAACTGTAGTTGATGCTTAAGCTGTCCTACTTAATGGCTTCATCAGAGCCATGTGATAATCCTGACCAGTGAAAGCAAAGACATTGAGTTCCCTGACAAGCATGATACAGGCATCTTTGTCAAAAGTATTTCACAATGACACTTTATTAATATTTACACAATCAAAGCACTTTAAACATATAAAACTACCAGTGTCAGATTCTTAAACTTGGATGTCATGAGAAATTACTTGATAAGAGGAATGTGATACCCTTATCACAGCAGTCAGTTGTTTTGGGTCGTTCTGCTGGGAAATGGGCTCTTCTGTTCTCAGAAAGGTAGACCAATGGCAATGGACTTTTTTTGCATCATCGCTGCATTTTTGCTTTGGTGGTGTTAGTTGCCAAGTTTGCTTTCTCACACTTGTAATGCAATAATACAATTTACATCACCCTGTTTGCTCCGCCCCCTGCTCTATGATTGGTGGGTTGTTGCTGTTTTTTTAAGGGAAATTGTAATCATGCAATTATGTAATTGTGCAATTACGTAATGATACTATCACAGAACCATCCCCATTCTGCCCTGATTGGGAAGATGAATACACACCACCCCACTTCCACCATTTTTTCTTTGCTTTTTTTTTTTTTTTTTACAAATCAACAGTTGTCCAATTCTGCTTTGGCATATTACTCTTTCAGGTTTTCCTCGACCTTGTGGTGTCTCTGGGCATTAATCCATGGGTACATCAGAATTACGCTATTCTTGTTTAAGGTCTCTTTCTCCATAGACTCACCCCAACTGATCTTTGGAATAGTACTTAATATATCTATTACGGGATACTGAAAAAAGAGTAACAGAGGAAGTTGCTAAGTTTTTCTTCTGTGCTGTTAAAACCCGAAGGGCCATGGTATACAAATGTTGATAATTCAAAGAGTCCTCCTGGTTAAAAGTTGTATATTAGCAACAAGGCTATATGGTTTTAAGGCAAAGCACAAAGATCAGACTGTATAGAGCCATTGTACTGTCTATTCTCCTTTATGGGTCTGAAACGTGAGTCAACCATCGCCAACACATGTGACTCCTCAAACGCTTTCATCTGCGCTGTATATGTACAATCCTAAATATATACTGGATTGACTATGGGACGAATGTTTCTGTCCTTGAGCAAGCAGGGCTCACCAGCATCGAGGCCATGATATTGAGAACACAGCTGTGCCGGGCAGGGCAAGTTTCTAGGATGGAGGGCCATCGCCTCCCAAAAATACTACTCTACAGTGAACTCGCCACGGGTCAGCATAAGAGGGGCGCTCCAAAAAAGCGATACAAGGACTCCCTGAAACAACATCTCAGGCTCGGTCAAATTGACCACCAACAATGGTCCGCCCTGGCCTCACATCGGGAGACATGGAGACACACTATCCACAATGCTGCAGCCTTATTTGAGAACTCATGCTGAACAAGTCTTGAAGAGAAACGACAATGCAGAAAGAATCACAACCTGGAAACATCACCCAAGGAGACCTTCTGCTGTGCTTTCTGCAACCGGACTTGTTTATCTCAGATTGGCCTTTTCAGTCATCAGCGGGATGAGTCCTTCCTGAATCTTTGTTTGCGAAGAAAAGCCAGAGAGAGATATGATTTTAAGAGAAATTCATGTATATATATGTATGTATGTGTGTGTGTGTGTGTATGTTTAATCTTAGTCTTTTTTTATCAAATTTTAAACATAATTTATTAAGCGGTTTTTAAAATGCATTTATATGTAATTAATTATATCCTGCTGCTCTACTTTAACACAGATTGTTTATATTACTTATGTATAATATCTATATAATTATTTACTTTCATATAGAGTGTATAAGGTTATTTTATTGCCTCATGGTTTGTTGACTGTAATAAAGGCTTGATGAACAACTCATGTAACCAATTAGATTTCAGTACGTACTGATGTCACGAAAGCAAAGAATGCTAACTTAGTATGAACAATGCTACCTAAACTACTCATATGGGTAACTTCCACAGTCAGATTTCCTAGACTGGTCACCACAGGGGGTGACCATAGCTAATCAGGGATGTGCGGACCTCCAGAGGTTATTGATGATGGTGATCCATTAGTGTATGGCATTTGTCTTACAGGGGCTTGCAGTCTGCAAATATGTTTCCATATTTACAGTGGGAAATGGGAGGATACAGGCACACATTCGTTGTTTCCTTTCCCCTTCCTCCTTCTTCTTCTTTTGGGAAAAAAACCCCTTGGAGATGTACATGCCATCACATGGCAGGGGATATGGGACTTCATGTAAATATAGCCTCAACAATTATATACAAAAGAACAAGCAGCAGCAAATCTCCCAGCACTGGTGAAATAATGTTCCCGATGGAACTGTTAGAAACCTCACTCAAAAACCTCCACTACTCTGCAGAGCTAACTCTGGGGATTACTATCAAGATGATGGGCTTTTTGGGTACCATCACTCCTGTTGTAGACAACTCCATTGGGATCTGAAACACAAGAGGGGTGAAAGAGATTATCATTAAGTCGTGCTTAAATGTCACATAATCAGATGTAGAAAGCACCCCCCCCAAAAAAAGGAGATCACTGTCTCCCTTTTGAAATATGGCACATACTCAGAGATGCTCTTTGAACTTATATCAGATGTTCATGGCACTATCACAAGTATGTGACAATCTAGAGCACAGAAAGGTGCCCCCCCCCCAGGATTTGCAGTTGTCATAATATCCTGTCCTAACAGCCCCATTGTTCGTAAAATAACCACTGTGCATATGTAAGCCTTTGCAAACCAGAGTGGAGAAAAAAAAATTTAAAATGTACTACAACTCCCAGAACACACCAACCAGCATGGGAGCTGGGGTAAAAAAAAAAAAGGAACTTTCCCCCTCTCTCCTTCAGACACAAGGGTGTAAAAGCAGGCTGTTGTCCACAAGCAACAACTGGGTGATGCTATAGAACAAAACAGGCTCATCATGTAGGTTGCTTTCTCAAATCTGCTTCCCTCCAGACCGATTAGACTGCATTTTCGTCATGATCATACTAGCTGGGGATAATGGGAATCATAACACATCTGATGCAAAAGAAGTTGTGGGGATGCTGATAAACATTGTTGATAATATCCTTAAATTTTCTGTTCCTTTAGGACCCAAGGGACTAAATAGAAACTTATTTCTCTTTCCTTTAGCTGTCCATTACCTCCACAGTTCACTCCATTGAAGAGGTATGTAATAATAAATTGGTTTTGCTTAAGTGGACAACTGGAGATCATAGCCAGGAATCATGCAAACCATTTTTTAAAAAATTCCATTCCAAAAGAAACACAAACACAAAGGGGAGGGGGAAAAAACAGGCTCGTGCACTGAACAGTGATGGACTTAGTTGTGTGGGCAATGCAGTAGAAAAACAGACTCATCATATAAATTGACTCCCCATTTCAAAAGAAATGAACATGCTATGTAGAACCAGAGATCAAAATGAGTGAAGTAATCTGGAATATCCCAAGTATAGTAATGAGAACCAAGAACATAAAATAAAATAAAAACCCAACTAAAGCATATGGTGTAATGGTAGTTACAAAATAAATGCTGGTTAGATGCTAGCTTATCAGACTGTAGGTGTTAATTATTATTGCTAGGTCTATCACTTGGTCTAAATATTTTATAATATGCCTACAGAAAAGTCAGTCCCATTGATTCAACTGGTCTTACTCCATGGCAAATCTTACATGACTATAACTCTAGTTAGTCAGTTTAGAGTAACCCTTAGTATTTTTTAAAAAACCTTGACTGATTTAATCAGATAGGACTTATTAGTCAATTGGAAGTTTTAAAAACAGATTGACATAATCAATTAACTGAGTTCCAGCCCTACTAAAGAGAGACTACTAAGAACCTCACCACACTTTAGTCAAGGGGGACTGGCTGTGCATTAAAACTGGGGGCACTGGATATTAGAGATGGAAAGAAAAAGAAAACTATTCAAATAATAGAGGAAACATGGGTTTCCCAAGTGTCAAGAAATGCCATGGAGGAAAAGCATGCATAGATGGAAATTAAACAGTACAGGACTTATTCTGCATTTAAAAAACAGGATTTTCCAAACATGTTTTCTGCACTAAAAATGCAATTTGATGTGCCTAAACAAAAACAAGTGTGTTTTTTTTTCACAGAATAAATCCCAAACTGTGAATTTGAGAGGACTGTTGCCTGTTTGAGTCATATTCGTATTCATTTTTTTAACAAATGGCAAGAATCTTGTTGGGGACTTACATCTTTGTAAGTGGATTTAACATTTACAGGAATTAGAACTGGGTAATTCTATAACATCCACATCCAGTAAGGGTCTTTTCTTACGTTACTATGTAGTAAAGCCAACAAAGTGACTGATGTACACAACAGGACTGATGCGCATCAGGACATCAACTAGGGCGTGCCAATGTGCATTGGGACACTCTTGCCCATGTCTCATTATGCATCTTCACAATTTACTAGCAAGGCTTCTTAGTGGCTCTGCCATGTAGCTAAGTCTATGTAAGGTTACATAACGTACACTGTGATAGAGGATTCCAACCTTTAGCTTTAAAAATAATTAATTAAAAATATCCAATATGTTATGGAATACACTATTCTTTTAATAACAAACAACATTAACCAATTGCTTTTTTAAAGTAACAAGCATCCCATTGTTTTAATAAACTAACCTTCCTAGCCAGTGGAGGCTGGTGACTCTGTCATCAGTGTGGTAGTGAATCAGTTCTGAGTTTTTGTCTGAACTGTGAAGACACAATTCAAGGTGGTGAACTCTATCCCAAACATGGGTTCAGTACCTTGGACAAGGCCTTTCAAGTGCAGGCTAAAACCCAGCACAGTCGCCATCCCACTGATGCTAAAACCACAAGCCTCCACTCTTCTGAGCTCTAGGTGCTATGCATGTTTCAGACAACATGTTATCAAAGTGTTGAGTATTATGCCCAGAAAAGCTTTACATATATCCCTGTCTCTACTACCTAGGAATGGGCTAGATCTATTCCAAAATGGTTGTTTTCCTCATAAGCTTGAGCGGAGATCAATCCTGCTTCCTCACCTGTGTTTCCTTGCAGGTCTTGAAGGTGAAATTCTGCATCAGGCTTGCAATACCAGCCTTCAGGATAAGGAGAGCAAATCTCATCCCAATGCAGTTCCTTGGACCGGCTCCAAATGGCAGATAAACATAGGGGTTTATGCTGTCTTTGTTCTCTTTACTGAACCTGTTGATGGAGAAAAGGATAGGGAAGATGGTTCGTTAATGGCAACTCTCTGAACAATTTCAATAATTGAGTACCAAAGTCAGGATCATCCATGCCATAATATTTCCAATGTATATGTGCAGTTGTGAAAGCTGGACAGTGAAGAAAGTGGACAGGAAGAGAATGGACTCATTTGAAATGTCATTCTGGAGGAGACTTCTAAGGCTACCATAGACTGCCAAAAACAACAACAACAAATAAATGGCTCTAAGAGCAAATTGACCCTAAACCCTCACTAAAAAGCAAAATGGTTGAATTGAAGTTATCATAGTTTGGACAACATGACTCATTAGAGAAGAAAATAGTGCTCACTAATGAGGAAGGGAGTAAGAAACAAGGAAAACTGCCTTACATAGATTGACTCACTCCATGCCCTTGTCTACACTAGTGAAAAATCCAGAATCCCCCTGCCCAGAATCTGGCCCAATAATGCCACATGACTTGCAGCCTTATCCCCAAGTCTGGTGCAATAATGCCACACGATGCACGGCAGCAATATGTCAGAGTGTGATGCACAATCTGCCTCTGCCCCTCCTTGGGTAGCCTGCTGTCTTCAGGTGCCATGCAAGACACTGTCCCATTGCCAATACCAAATGAAATGATGCCAATCAGGTTGACGTTTCTTCATGAAATGGAAAGCTTTGCTCTTTGCCTGAGGCAGTAAAATGTCTTGGTATGACCTTCCTACAGGACTCAGACTGGGAATCTTGCAGAATAGTTCAACACTAGTTCTTTCATCCCAGAATTATCAGAAGACAATACTGTGGGCATTAAGTAACTCCTGAGAGCCACTCCCATACTATGGCTGAGATCCTGTATGCCATAGTGTAATGTA
Organism: Gambelia wislizenii; assembly: GCA_030847615.1. Taxonomy (NCBI): domain Eukaryota; kingdom Metazoa; phylum Chordata; class Lepidosauria; order Squamata; family Crotaphytidae; genus Gambelia; species Gambelia wislizenii. Next base: position 8,375,188 of record JAUMIR010000012.1, read on the forward strand.
ATAGTTCCACATACAGAACTACACTACATCTGGATACTCAACAACCCTTGGACTCACACTTAGCCTCTTCACCCATGGCCATTCTGTGGCTGATAGAGCCCAGCGGGAGGGGGTGTCAAAGAAGCATCTGGCTATGTCCCTGTGACCACATGCAGTCTGATGACATCATCTGCAAGGATCTTCGAAAGGTCTCATGGATGATGCAATTGTTCTGCACCTACCTATGAGAACATAACCAGACACCAGGTGCACAACCTGAGCACCCTGCTTACTTGGGGAAAAGCATCTTTCTTTATTGTCATGCCACTAGACTTCAGCAGTGCAGCAGATTCATCAGCAGGAGTTTCATAAAGTAGAGTGCCCTGGTTGTGTTGGGCACAACACCTAGTACACTGGCGCAACACATGGGGCAGAGATGGGATGGGCAACTTTCAGGAATGCTTTTGTTGTATATAGTTGGCCTTGAGATTCCTTCCAACTCTAAGATTTTCTTATCATGCCCACTTTCTTTTTTCAGCAGCAAGTGTAAAAACACAGCCCAAACTTAGATTTCTCTTGGTTTTTTGCTGGGTTGTAAGGCTGTGTTCCGGAATAGTTTCTTTCTGACGTTTCACCTGCATCCTAGTCCTAGTAGACCACAAGTTGAACATGAGTCAACAGTGTGATGCGGCAGCTAAAAAAGCCAATGCTATTTTGGGCTGCATCAATAGAAGTATAGTGTCCAGATCAAGGGAAGTAATAGTGCCGCTCTATTCTTCCTTGGTCAGACCTCACCTAGAATACTGTGTCCAGTTCTGGGCACCACAATTCAAAAAGGATATTGACAAATTGGAGCATGTGCAGAGGAGGGCGACTAAAATGGTGAAAGGTCTGGAAACAATGCTTTATGAGGAGAGACTTTGGGAGCTGGGTATGTTTAGCCTGGAAAAAAGACGGTTAAGAGGCGATATGATAGCCCTGTTTAAGTATTTGAAGGGGTGTCACGTTGAGGATGGAGCAAGCTTGTTTTCTGCTGCTCCAGAGATTGGAACACGGAGCAATGGATGCAAGCTCCAGGAACAGAGATACCACCTCGACATTAGGAGGAACTTTTTGACAGTAAGAGCTGTTCGGCAGTGGAACGCATTCCCTCGGAGCGTGGTGGGGTCTCCTTCCTTGTAGGTCTTTAAACAGAGGCTGGATGGCCATCTGTCAGGGATGCTTTGATCGTGATTTCCTGCATGGCAGGGGGTTGGACTGGATGGCCCTCGTGCAACTCTGCAATTCTATGATTCTATGATCTGTGGCTGGCATCTCCAGAGAATGGTTGGGTAGGAGTGTGTGTGGAGTTTATATGCTGTGAATCCCTGTTGGGGAGTATATGTAAATTTGTGTATTTGAATGATTAGTTTCTGGTTATAGAAATGCAAGACTGATTAGCATCTGTTTGGCTTATGGTTGGTTGATGGACCATTATTTGCTGGAAATCCTCCTGTCCCAGGGTGGAATTCCTTTGTAAGTGTTGAGTTTTGATTCTATTGTTCTTCAAAACTGGGAGTGAGATTTTGTTTACTTTTAGGGTTTCTTCTTTCCTGTTGAAGTTGTCCAGGTGTTTGTGGATTTCAATAGCTTCTCTGTGCATTCTGACATGATAGTTGTTGGCCTAGTCCAGAACTATTCCAGAACACAGCCTCACAGCCCAGAAAAAACCCAAGGAAAATCTATGGATGCCGGCCATGAAAGCCTTCAACTTCACAGCCCAAATGCATTGCAACACCTTTGGTGGGAGGGAAGCAGAAGAAAATGTGTTCAAATGGTTTAACTTGTCTTTGCTGTGTGGAGTGTACTCATTAATGCAAGCTGCCTTCTGGCTGTGTGGAAGAAAACCCACTGGCACTGTGTTATGCTGACATGACACCTCTCTACCTGTTATCTTGCAAAAATTGACATGAGGAAAAAAACCTTGGAAGAGATAGGTGTGTGTGTGTGATTTATCTGAAGCAGGGATGGCCAATTTTTAAAGCTTGAGGGTACTGTATGTTTTAGCACACAGATGTGTGGGACTGGCTCAGTTCATGCTTTCCACAGAATTGTTATATAGCTAAGACAGGTGGGATTATGATGCCTTTTACGGTCAAGGTGGAGGGTAGCAAAAATGGCGTAAGCAAAGCCTCAAAAATGGCGTAAGCAAAGCAAACCTGCTGGCCCCTAGGTGTTAATAGATAACAACTCCCATCATCCTTGACTGTGGGCCCTGCTGGCTGGGGCTGGTGGGAGTTGTAGTCCAAGGTGCCAAGTTTGGGGAACACTGGTATAAGAATAAGATGAAACAATCAGTACCTTTCAGGTCTAAATTCTTCAGGTTTCACCCACAGTTCTGAGTCAAAATGCAAGACATGTGGAGGGATCATAACTGACATCCCTTTTGGAATGGTGATTCCATTTATCTCTACATCTTTCTTGCAGACCCTTTCAATTCGTCCACCAACTGGATACATCCGGAGGATTTCGCTGATTGCCATATCAAGGTATTCCATTTGCATTACAGCATCATAAGCAAGTAGAGCCTTCAGGAGAGAGACAGTTGTGAAAGGTTTGACTGCTTTGGACATAAGTAGGTCATGATGTCTCTCAATGTAAACTTTAGGAATATCCAACTAGGAATCCTAGTATCTAGAATGGGATGTCTGATTCCCTGGCTGGCTTTGCCCTGAACAGTAGAGCTACCGCTGCAAATGGTCAGACAGTGGTATTGCAGCAATAAGTCTAGAAGTGTAGTGATATAGTGTAACAGGTTGAGTGTTAGACATATATGTGGAGGGGGGGTCCAAGTTCTAGTCCCCACTAAACCATGAAACTCATGAGGTAACCTCTGTCACTATCTCTCAGCCTTACTGTGACTCTGTATTTCACAGAGTTGTTGTGATGATAAAATGGGAAGAGAGTAAAAATTAACAGCATCTAACTTTTTTATTTACTTATTTAAGGCATTTATTTATCACCTCTCCACCCACCAGTGCCTCCAAGGTGATGCACAAAAAGTCAAAATACAGTACTTTAAAAATATTAAATAAGAAACTAAAACCAATTAAAACATTTGAGATTTCTCTTTAAGAGTAGCTCTAAAAACAGTTTTAAAAACAGCCAGAGTAGACACCCCTAATTTTAGTGTCCAAAGACCAACTGAAATAGCACTACTTGAATCATAGAATCATAGAATCATAGAATTGCAGAGTTGGAAGAGACCACGAGGGCCATCCAGTCCAACCCCCCTGCCACGCAGGAAATCTTGATCAAAGCATCTCCGACAGATGGCAATCCAGCCTCTGTTTAAAGACCTCCAAGGAAGGAGACCCCACCACGCTCCGAGGGAGCGTGTTCCACTGCCGAACAGCTCTTACTGTCAAAAGTTCCTCCTCATGTTGAGGTGGAATCTCTGTTCCTGGAGCTTGCACCCATTGCTCCATGTTCCAGTCTCTGGAGCAGCAGAAAACAAGCCTGCTCCATCCTCAGCATGACATTCCCTCAAATACTTAAACAGGGCTATCATATCGCCTCTTAACCGTCTTTTTTCCAGGCTAAACATACCCAGCTCCCTAAGTCTCTCCTCATAAGGCATCGTTTCCAGACCTTTCACCATTTTAGTTGCCCTTCTCTGGAAACTAAGCCAGCCTGACCTCCCTCATAAAAGTTCCAAAGTCAGGGTGCTGCTAAGAAGAAATCCCTGTCACTTTCATCCACCAGTGTAGCCTCGTAGAGTGGCTGGACATGTAATAGGACCTCCACTGAGGATCTTAGATTTCAGGCAGGCTCATTTGGGAGGAGGCAGGCTTGGAAGCAAATAGGAAGCCAGTGCAGTTCTTGTAAGCTTAGTGTTATGTGGTCTCCAAAATGCACACCTGATAACAGATTGGCCATTTCGTTTTCCACTAGCTGTAGCTTCTGGACACTTTTCAAGGGCAGCTCCGTGTAGAGCACTTTACAGTAGTCTAATCCAGAAGTCATTAAGGCATGAACCGCTGTGGCCAGATCCAGTCTCTCTAGGAAAGGGTACAGGTGGCACACCAGCTGAAACTGGCCTGGCCATAGCAGCCACCTGGCTTTCCAGGAGCAGCTCTGGGATGAAGACCCCCACCCAAGATGCAAACATGAGATACCAGTAGGAGTGGGAAGCCCTTCCAGAATGGGTAGTGATCCCGACTCCAGCTAACCTTCCTACTGACCAACAGCACTTCCGTCTTGTCTGGACTGAGCCTCAGTTTGTTCAACCACCTTGAGCTCACTGGAAGAAAGGTGACATATAAACAACACACCAGTAAGTAAATAAGTAATGTTACTTTGTTTATACATTAAAAAGAAAGAAATGTGATTAGCAAAGGTCGTGCAGCAAAACCTTGGGTAAGGGTGATACTTCACTAATAAGGTGAAAGGGTTTTTACCACCAAATGGTTCTTTCGGACGAATGGGGAATGTCTAACTCCAAAACATTGGTGGACTGCAAATCCTAACACCTAACTGGCTTGACTGGCTAGGGTTGATGGGAGTTGCAGTCCAGCAGCATCTGGAGGGCCACAGATTCCCCATCCCTGCTGTGGAGCTATAACATACCTTATTTGGCAGAACAGCATCAATTTCATCCTGCAGTTTCTGCTGAACATCAGGGTGCCTGGCTAAGTTATAAAGCATGAAGCAGAGGACGTTGCTGATGGACTCATATCCCCCAAAGATGAAGCTGATGGCTTGTGCCAGAATCTCTTCGTCAGTCAAAACTATACAAGGAAAACCAAGCAAGCTGAAAGCTGCATTCTAAATGCAAGGTTCTACAAGAATTCCAGTGAACTCTACTGTCCCATCAGATAACCTGGACTTGGGCCACATAGGGCCTAAATTGTGCCTGAAAACAGACCAGCAGCCAACAGAGCTGTTGCAACAAGGGAGTTGTTTGCTCTCTTTAGCCAGCCCTAGTTAACAATCTGGTTGCCATTCTTTGGACCAGTTGAAGTTTTGGGGCCCTTCCTTGCCTTCTCAGGGGCAACATGAAGGGTTATTTGCCCAAAGAGGAAGTAGAAGAGGAAAAGTCCAGCCAGAGAAGCTCATGTTTTCTTTTCTCCATGGGAAAAATGTACAAGGAAAGCCAAACTGAAAGCCACATTCTAAATGCAAGGTTCCGCAAGAATTCCAGTGAATTCCACTGTCCCATCAAATAACCTGGATGCCAGTACTGCAGCCACAACATTGCAAGTTCCATCCCAAGGGCTCCAAGGTTCACTCAGCCTTTCATCCTTTCGTAGGTCAGTAAAATGAGTATCTGGCTTGTGGGAGCAATTAGCTAACACATATTGGAAACTGCTTAATGCAGTGTAGATGTAGAAAGTGCTATTGCTTAACAATTTGTAAGCCACTCTGTGAGCCTTTGTGGCTGAAGAGTGGGGTATAAATATATAAATAAATAAATACTATATTTTCCTTTGGGCTGCTTTTGGATTTATTTCTACACAGTCAAGGAACACACTCCTATTTAATTTGTTGCCTGTGCAAAAGGGGGGGGGGATGGGAGGGGGGAAAGCTTTTTGAACAGGGATCAATATTATATTTTCTGCTCATTGATTTGTCTTGATCTGTCTTGTGGGGGGGAGGGAATCACACAGATGCCTCATGCTATTTTTATTGCTTCCCCGACCATCAGCTATTCCTCCATTGAAGTAAACCATCAATACTTCCATGAAGAAAAGAAATGCTACTGTATTTATTTTTAAAATACATTCTACCACATTTCTTCCAATAGTACTTCAAGATGATGCACAATGCAGATCTGTCAAACCAAGAAGAGGGGACTGATCCCGCAAGGAAGGAAATTGTACAGAAAAGTGGCTGACACAGAAAACTCCCTGGGCTCATCCAGACAATGAAAATACTCCTCATAGAATTTGCAGAGAATACAATGTGTCCGAATGTGATCTGAATGAGATTCACAGTATTCGGAAGGAGGTGGGCTAAAAACTCCATAAACAGTGCAGGAAAGGGATCTGCAGTTTTCCCCAAAGTTTCCTGGAAAATGTGCACAGATGTGCATTTGTGCATATGTGGCCATCCAAATTCACATCACGGTGCATTTTTTTCTCTATTGCCTTTTATTGGAACATGTGGCCGCACCATTTAAATAGATGTGAATGGATGTGAATAGGCAAAAAAAGTGTAGACAATATGATGTCTCTGCAAATGGGCAAAAATGCATACGCACTCGCAGTATACCATCATGTCTAGACAAGGCCCCTGTCTCACGTTCCCATCAGCCTGGTGGGACACAGAGAATGGCTTCAAGTGGAAGTGGCCAGGTACAAATGCACACAAAACCAGACACTTGTTTGGAGGTCTCTTGCTTATAATGCAGGGTATCACTGCCAGTGTTCCCCTCCCCTGATCTTTTTTTCATCCCAGCCACTGTCATCATTTCTGTGGCGAAATTGTCAACTTCTGTTTAATGTGAATCATGCTCTCAGAAGCTTCTAGGAAACACAATCAACCTTAAAAATAGAATTCCCAGGCAGTAGCCATTCTAGACTGTTGCAGCAAGAATAGCGTTACAACCCCACACTTGTAAGAGTTCATCTAGAGCTTTCATCTTCTCTCTTATACTATTCCCACTAACTGTCCCAGTTTGGCAGGAACAATCCCGATTAATCCTCTGCCAACTCACTTTTTCAGCTGCTTGTAAAATGTTCCAGTTTCTCTCTCTTCCCATCTTCTCCCTTTGTCCTCAACTTACATCCATTGCTGCAAACTGAGTTCAAAGTACAAAAGGAACATGCACCCAGTTAATAGTGGGGGGAGGAGAGGAGGGACAAAATTTTGCCCTTCCCTGTAGACTCAGGCAAAACCAAACTGCTGCAGCCTCTCCTAGATTGTGTGTTCTTCCTCATTAACAACTTCTGCCATCTTGACCAGAGAGAGAGTGGGACATTTTGAAAGCAGCTGAGAAGGTGAGACAGCACTGGATTCATCAGGACTGTCAATGCTAAATCAGGACAGTTGAAGGTTTTGTGGTGAGCCTAATCAAAGTATCACCAATGTCTATTTGGGATTTTGTTTAATCATCAACACAGCTATTCTTGTAATTCCCTGAAATTGTCATCCGTACGGCTTCACAAATGTGCGGAAAGTTCAGTCCAGGTATCTGAATCACATAGGGAGGAAGGGTCTATCTCTCACACACCGTTTTCCTACACCAAATGGTGCATCCATTTCCATACACATCGCCCTCTTAATATTTCACCTTGTCCCACATAACAGTCTTGATAATGAAAACTGGTTCCAGTCTGATCCCCAGTTCAAATTGTCTCCAGACAACTGGGAATGATTTCAAGCTATTACCTTTGTAACTGTGATCCGTGCCATTACTTTTGTGCTTTGTCTCTGATTTTTGGGAGTCGATCATCAGTCTCAAGAAATCCGCCCGGCCCTAGGGACATAAATAAGCAGTTAGAGACTTGTGGATTTCCTACTGCTTGGCAAAAGAGTAGAGCATGGGCAAGATACTTTTGGACTAAAACTCTCAGAATCCCCAAAGCAACATGAGCATTGGCCATTGTGGCTGGGGGATTCTGGGAGCCATAGTCCAAAAAGTAACTTTCCTAAACTCTGGCAAAGAGGAACTTCAAAATAATATTTACTTGAAAATATTGCTATGCTTCTCTACTTGCAAATAACTCCAATTGAATTCAGTGCATTGAGTAACCCCTGTTGATTCAATGGTGCTTATATCCAGCTAAGGAGGTATAATTTCTGTCTTAATTGTCAAATAGTAAAATACGTTTTCTCTCTCTCTCTCTCTCTCTCTGTGTGTGTGTGTGTGTGTGTGTTTGCATGACAAGCTGTGAGCAACTGTGGTTGGTACTTAAATGCAAAATGCTTAATGACATCACCCAGGGCTGTCCCTAGAGTCTCAGGTTTTGGCCAGAAAACCTCAGGACCTGGGACCACAATCCTGAACTGGAAACCCTGATGAGAGAACTGTCATCTAGTGACTTAGGAGATTATCAGATGGTAAAAATATGCCAGGACAGGGATGACAGGAGCCCCGTTCTCCTCCTGGGATCACAACAGATCATGACGTCACCAGGAGGTCCATGGTGGACACTTCTGGATGAGATCAAGAGGACAAGGTAAGTAAAACCCTTTATTTTCCCCTCCTCAGGTAGCTTTTTATTTTTTTAATGGAGTTTTCTGCTTGGTGAACTGTTTTGACAGCTGGGGGGGGGAGTTAAATTTGAATTTGCCGTCCGGCCATTCTCTCGCAAGAACGGACAGGATTTCAGTTCCCGGTCATAAAAGCAGCCTTACGATGGCTGCGTTTCTGACAGGGCAGCGAAGGGAGGGGGAGCCCGTTCCTGTCATGGAATGAAGGTAGGTGTCTGAAACCTTTTACTTTATTCCACGGCAGGAATGGGAGTGGAGGGGGGGTAACGGGAATGAAACGGGCCACAAAGGCCCGTCTGATAATCTCCGTAGTTCAAGGAATTTTAACAAACTCTCCATCAGAGAATTCTAAGTACTTCATACACACATACACTGTATCTCACAATTAATCACCAGGATCCTGCCAGTTAGAGTGACATCAAACTGCCATAAATAACTATAGTGCAAAGTATCTAGAATTTAAAACAGATTTCTCATGCAAATCCAAGAGTTGAGTGAAACTGAGATCTTTGGGAGACCAGTTCTGCAAAATCTTTTTTTTTTTAACACAACTAATTCACACTCTGTATCTCTGGCTGCAGTATTAACTGTGCTCTAGACCTTTATTTACAAAATGAGTATCAATTAAATTAACATATTTCAGCTCTGGAGCACAAGAACCCACAAGTAAAGGTTGTCCTCCCTGCCCACTCATTCTCATTCTGTGTGAAAATCTGTAGCTAAGCAACACCTTTATTAGGATGAATGAAAATACTCCAAAGGTGTGCCCATTTTCCAGTTCTACAAAATTCCTCAACATGATGAAGTATTTTGGAGCACCCAAAAGCTTATACACTTTGGTGGAATTTGGGTTGATCCTAACAAAAGCATTGCTCAACTTTGGATTTTGGGAGTTCTCTTCTTTCATCCATGGTCCAGCATAGAGACCTTATTTTTTAAGCCTCTAGTGATTGTTAAAAATACATTTTCATATGCATTAACTCAAAATAGGTGTCATGCCCCCACTGTTTACCTTTTCATTCTCTTGTTCTCGCTTCTCCTTTATTTTTGATATTGCTTTGGTAAAATATTCCATAGCATCAGTGTTAAATAGGCTTACATTCATCTTCTTCAGAACAGGAACTACCCATGGACAGATTACTAGTAGAAGAAGAAAGCAGCATCAGAACGTTGACAGACTATCACAGCAACTGAGTCCATATCCTTTTTAGCTCTTTACATGGAGAAGGAAATTTCAAAAGCCAGACAAACCTAAAGCTACAGCTTTTGTACTTCCTGAAGTATATGCTCATTCCATCCCATTTCAGCATCATTTTGCAAGTTCGTAAATAAAAGAACTATTTATTTAAGGATTTATATCCACTGTATAATTATGCATTCTTGACTGCATTTCTCCTAATGTAGGTATTTTGGTGTAAAAACTTTCCCTAAGTACACATCTTATTTGTGAGCAATTTCCTTCAATGTATTGCCTTTTTTTGTCTGCAGTTGTCCCTAAAATACACTTTTTATATGCATTATTACAAATAGGAAAACACTCCATCACAAAACTTGGAGAAGTGTAAAAACTGAAGCTTAAATCCAAACATTGCTGTCCCACCATATTTTAAAGTGTAAGGAGATTATCAGAAGATTAAATTAATCCATCACAGGGATGACAGGAGATCGGGAAAGGGCTTCCCTTCACACGGCCCTGTGTCATAGAATCATAGAATTGTAGAGTTGGAAGAGACCATGAGGGCCATCCAGTCCAGCTCCCTGCCACACAGGAAATCTTGATCAAAGCATCCCCGACAGATGGCAATCCAGCCTCTGTTTAAAGACCTCCAAGGAAGGCGACCCCACCACGCTCCGAGGGAGTGTGTTCCACTGCCGAACAGCTCTTACTGTCAGAAAGTTCCTCCTAATGTTGAGGTGGAATCTCTGTTCCTGGAGCTTGCATCCGTTGCTCCGTGTTCCAGTCTCTGGAGCAGCAGAAAACAAGCCTGCTCCATCCTCAACATGACACCCCTTCAAATACTTAAACAGGGCTATCATATCGCCTCTTAACCGTCTTTTTTCCAGGCTAAACGTACCCAGCTCCCTAAGTCTTTCCTCATAAGGCATCGTTTCCAGACCTTTCACCATTTTAGTTGCCCTTCTCTGGACATGCTCCAATTTGTCAATATCCTTTTTTTTTTCCCCCGTTATGCTCCAGTGCCTCTTCTGTTCCCTCTGCACTCCTTTTTATTCACGACTTAAGCCAAGAATTGACCCGTCGTTCCGTTTCTGCAACAGAATGATGGGTAAGCAAAAAGGTGCCCCATTATGCTGGCGCGATGCCAGCATCACTGGGAGGTCTCTGCTGAACACTTCCGGTTGAGATTGGGACACTGGAGTAAGTGACACACTTTTTCCTACCTTCCCTGGGTTACTTGGTGTTTTTTTTTAAAGTGTGCTTTGGGGGTTGGTTTTAGTTTTTGACGTACATTTTGCTTTTAACTTCTGAATTTCCCACGTTATCATCCTCTTGCAAGAACAGCTGGGATTTCCTTTCCAGGAAGTGAATGGGGCTCTGTGAGAGCTCCATTCACTCTTGGACTGCCAGAGGGGGGGGGGAGCACTTTTTACAGTGCAAAAAATGTAGGTCTGAAAAAAAAAGAACATGTTACAGGGATGGGAGTGGGGTGGGAGAGGAGATTGCAAGACGGGGACACTATATTTTCTCCCGGCAAAATGACCCTGTTTTATCAAATGTTGCTGTAATAGCATGAAAATGCAGCCCCATATGTCCGTGTTGCTGGGTGTAAATGATCTCAGCAGTTCTTGCGAGAAGACGCAATCACACTTAAAAGTTAAAAAAAGCTAAATTTAAAAAACAAAATGGACACAAAAGCACTGAAATACACTTAAAAGCATGCCTGCAAAACGGGAAGGTTCATAAAAAGAGTGTCCTGTATCAAGTTTTCATGTTCTGTCCAGGAAGTGTTCTGGCAGGGACCTCCAACTGATGCTGCAATTAGGCTGGCATGATGGGGCACAGTTTCAGACTGTCACAATTCCATGAAAAAAACGCCATGTCAGATCCATTGATGGCTTCACCCATCAATAAAAAAGAATGCCTTTTTCACTGCAGCAGAATCCATAGCATGACATCATGCGAAATGGGTGCCCTTTCACATTCATTGGGTGTGGTTATGATGCCATATTTGCTGCATCTGATAAGTAGATAAGTCTATGGGCTTATCTACATGGGCTAAATGCCCCAGCTTGCCCCCATTCCAGAGCCCTGCAGTCCATATGATGCAGGGCTTTTGCCCCGAGCTGCCCCTGGGCAGTCCTCACTACCACCAGGGCAGATACAGGGCTGAAACAGGGGCAAGATGGGATAAGGCCCTTTACAGCATTGTAAAATAATACTCAGTTTACCTTGCTACTGCTGGGGAGGAATGGATCAGGCCCTGCATCTCTGTGGGAACCCATCCCAGCATGATATCCCTCACTGTGGCTGCCAGCTCCCTGGCTCTCCCAGAAGCCAGGTAGGAGTCCCTCAGTGTGTGACGAAGGCTGGTCACATGCAGAGCGGCTTCAGTCACACGTTGCGGAGGCCCTTCCTGGCATCTAATTCCACAGAGAAAATGGTGGCAGTGGCGGTGGCAGCAGCAACAGATTAGTGTTCTGTTTGGACTCCAACCTGTTCTGTGCAGGTAACAGGGACAGAACGGGCCAGACCTGGAGCCAGGATATACCGACAGTGAGCCAGTGTATCCTGGCTGGTGTAGATAAGCCCTATGAAGTGCACATTTGGTCAATTCATATTAAAACGAGAGCAAATGCACACTTGTCCCCATCTATATTCTCTGCAAGGGGGGTTGATAATCTGCACAGAATCTTACATTCTAAGTTTACCCTTTATGTCAGGCATGGGTCAGGGCCATTTTCAGGCTGCACCCATCCACCCAGTTTTGGAGTCTTTCTGCATGATTTGAGGGCATAAATTGCCCCAAAAACACCCAATTAAAAATAAGAATAAAAATTCAGGGGCCATATAAATGGGGGCTGAGGGCTACACTGTGTCCACCCCTTTTTGAGGGGATGTGGAGAGACATCCCCAATTCCCTTCCCCTACCACATGACCACATGTGACAGAGAGCGACCCTCTGTCCATTCCTACACCATGGAATGGACTCAGCAGCCTTCCTAAATAGTGGAACCATAGAATCATAGAATTGTAGAGTCGGAAGAGACCACGAGGACCATCCAGTCAAACCCCCTGCCATGCAGGAATACACAATCAAAGCATCCCTGACAGATGGCCATCCAGCCTCTGTTTAAAGACCTCCAAGGAAGGAGACCCCACCACGCTCCGAGGGAGTGCATTCCACTGCCGAACAGCTCTTACTGTCAAAAAGTTCCTCCTTATGTTGAGGTGGAATCTCTGTTACTGGAGCTTGCATCCATTGTTCTGTGTTCTAGTCTCTGGAGCAGCAGAAAACAAGCTTGCTCCATCCTCAACGTGACACCCCTTCAAATACTTAAACAGGGCTATCATATCGCCTCTTAACCGTCTTTTTTCCAGGCTAAACATACCCAGCTCCCTAAGTCTCTCCTCATATGGCATGGTTTCCAGACCTTTCACCATTTTAGTCGCCCTTCTCTGGACATGCTCCAATTTGTCATGAACAAAGGGGTTCTCTAAATGGCAAAAACGCTCCTCATAGAATTCAAAGAGAATATGATTTGTCTTAATGGGATACCGCATCAATCTGCCACATTCAAAAGGAGGGATGCCAAATACCCCATATACTCCATGGGAAAAGCCTTTGCGGCTTTCCCCATATTTTTTAAAATAATGTGTGGGGACGTGCACTATTGTCCATTAGGACAACCAAGTTGCATTGCTGAGCATTCTCACAGTGGACACCTGTGAGAATACACAGGGAGCAGGGCTTGCTAACAAGGCAAACACCTGAAACCCCCATGTTGGATTTTCACTGTACCAATTGTGCACTATGGCAAGAAAGAAAATAGCTTTTTTTGTTTGTTTGTTTGCTTCTTTATTAAAGCAGAAGATCGCACCTTGGATTTAATTTGTTTTTTTAAAAAACTGTTCAGTGGTAGAAACTCAAGGTAAATAAAAACGGAATTCACTAATGCTCAACACCTTGATTCGCAGCATATCCGTTGGAACAGTGAAAGCAGATAGCTTCGCATGCCTGCGATCTTAAAAAAAAACTGTTATGAGAAATAGAAGCTGCTGAAAATTGGCACTACTGTGCACCAATGCACATTTTGGCTTCAAGCGGGGGGTGGAGAGTGAGTGAGTGTTTGCCCTCTCCCTCCTCCCTAGGAACACCTGGCCTCTGAGTGCCTTGAAAGCCAGCTCCAGCCAGACCACCGGCAGCAGCAGCAGTAGCAGCAGCAACTTGGCTTCAAGCGGGGGGTGGAGAGTGAGTGAGTGTTTGCCCTCTCCCTCCTCCCTAGGAACACCTGGCCTCTGAGTGCCTTGAAAGCCAGCTCCAGCCAGACCACCGGCAGCAGCAGCAGTAGCAGCAGCAACTTGGCTTCAAGCGGGGGGTGGAGAGTGAGTGAGTGTTTGCCCTCTCCCTCCTCCCTAGGAACACCTGGCCTCTGAGTGCCTTGAAAGCCAGCTCCAGCCAGACCATCGGCGGCAGCAGCAGCAGCAGCAGCAGCAGCAGCGTGGCTTCAAGCTGGGGGTGGAGAGTGAGTGCTCCTCCGTCTTACCGGAGACCGGGAAGGAGGTGGGGACAGCCATCGGAGTAGTGTTGGGGAATGGGAGATATGGCGGGAACAGAGCGAACAAATGTTGCAAGAGAAGACGGGATCGCTGTTTGAAAGCTATCCCGTCTTCAGTTCCCTCTGCTGCCCAGAATGGCTTGGAGAGCAGACCAACCATTACACAGAACCTCACTCTGCTCCTCTGCAATGCCAGGTTGGTGAGGAATAAGACTCATATCATCCAGGACCTTCTCTTGGATGAGGACGCCGACCTGGCTTGCTTCACGGAGACCTGGCTGGGAGAGGATAGTGCTGTCACATGGGCACAGGCCCTCCCAGCTGGGTACTCTGTTAGCGAGCAGGTGAGAGGAAGTGGGCGGGGGGGTGGAGTGGCTCTAGTCCATAAGAACCACCTGACCTTGACCAGGACACCTATCCGGAACCCAGCCCACTTCGAGTGTATATACCTAAGCCTGAAGACCAGGGATAGCTTGGGGATTCTGCTAGTCTATCGGCCACCCCGTTGTCTAGCAGACTCCCTAACCGAGCTGACACAGCTGGTCTCAGAGCTGCTGCTGGAGTCCCCCAGACTTCTGGTTTTGGGGGACTTCAACATCCCGCTCAAGATCAGCTTAACAGGTGCGGCTCAGGAGTTCATGGAGACCATGACAAACATGGGCCTATCCCAATTGGTCAACGGGCCCACACATTGTGCAGGTCATACCCTCGATGCGGTCTTTAGTTCGGATCAGGTATATCCGTGGGTGGAGGTAATCAGTACTTCTGCCTTGTCATGGACGGATCATTTCCTGGTCAAGATGGAACTTAGAGCCTACACCTGCCCCACCGGGGGTGGTGGACCCATTAAAATGGTCCGCCCTCGAAGGCTAATGGAACCTATGGGTTTCCAGAAAGCCTTAGAGGGCTTAATGGTTGGAAATGCCGGTGATCCTGTCGATGCTCTGGTTAATACGTGGAACACCGACCTTACCAGAGCTATCGACACGATTGCTCCCAAGCGTCCTTGCCAACCCGCTTCTAACCGTAGGCCATGGTATACACCTGAGCTTAGGGAAATGAAGCGGTTTGGACAACGACTAGAGCGCAGGTGGCGGAAGACTCGACTCTTATCTGACAGAACTCACCATAGGAACTTTCTTTGGTCCTATCGGGAGGCAGTGCGTGCAGCGCAAAGATCCTTCTCTTCTGCACGTATTGCGTCTGCAGAGTCCCGTCCAGCAGAGCTGTTTAGGGTGGTGAGGGAGCTGGCGCAGGTGACCCCTGCACCGAATCCCCTGCTTAACCCGACGACTGCCTGCTGTGATGCATTTAATAATTTCTTTGCAGATAAAATCTCTCAGATAAGAGCCGACCTAGATGCCACTATTGTAACAGAAACAATGGACGAGGTGTCCAGCAACTCTGCCGATGTAATTATACTGGATCAGCTGCAATCTGTGAGTACCGATGACGTGGACAAGCTCCTTGGTAGTGTGAGGAAGACAACCTGCCCCCTCGACCCTTGCCCGTCTTGGCTGGCTGTCCAGGGAGGGGATGCATTGCGGAAGTTCCTGGTGAGCATCATCAATGCATCCTTCAGGGAAGGATATATCCCATCATGTTTAAAGGAGGCGGCTGTTAAGCCTATTTTGAAAAAACCTTCCCTGGACCCCCTGGCTATGAATAATTATAGGCCAGTCTCTTTATTACCATTTTTGAGCAAGGTGATCGAGAGGGCAGTTGCTCTTCAACTCCAAGCTGTCTTGGATGAAACCGATTACCTAGACCCATTTCAAACTGGCTTCAGGACAGGCTTTGGGGTTGAGACTGCCATGGTTGCTTTGACCGACGATCTGCGTCTGAGCATTGACAGGGGTAATGTGATCCTGTTGGTGCTCCTAGACCTCTCAGCGGCTTTTGATACGATAGATCACAGCATTCTTCTGGATCGCCTGGGGGAGTTAGGCATCGGAGGCACTGCTTTGCAGTGGTTCCGGTCCTTCCTCTCAGGCAGGACCCAGAGAGTGCTGCTCGGGGACAGTAGCTCCAGTAAAAGGGAGCTCACCTGTGGAGTACCACAGGGTGCTATTCTGTCCCCGATGTTATTTAACATCTATATGAAGCCGCTGGGTAAGATTATTCGGAGTTATGGAGCTGGGTGTTATCAGTACGCTGATGACACTCAGATCTATTTCTCCGTATCTCGTTCGTCGGCCTTGAATTCTGACGGCATCTCTTCTCTCAATGAATGTCTTTGGGCAGTAATGGGCTGGATGAGGAAAAACAGATTGAGACTGAATCCTGACAAGACGGAGGTGCTCACGGTAGCGGCCCCGAAACCAAGAATCGAGTTGCAATCTCCAGTCCTGGATGGGGTCACACTCTCCTCCAGTGACTGTGTTCGCAGCCTAGGGGTGCTCCTTGACTCGTCGCTCCTGATGACAAATCAGGTAAATGCGACAGTCAGGAGCGCTTGTTATCAGCTTCGGCTGATACGCCAGCTGCGCCCTTTTTTGGAAGTAAGGGATCTTGAGACCATTGTGCACGCGCTGGTAACCTCACGTCTGGATTTCTGTAATGCTCTCTACATGGGGCTACCCTTGTGCCTAGTTCGGAAATTACAGCTGGTACAAAATATGGCAGCAAGGTTAGTTTCTGGAACATCTAGGAGGGACCACATTACTCCGGTTCTGAGGTCCCTCCACTGGCTGCCTATCAGCTTCCGGGCCCAGTACAAGGTGTTGGTTATCACCTTTAAAGCCCTAAATGGCTTGGGCCCAAGCTATCTCAGGGACCGCCTTCTCCCTTATAATCCTCCCCGCGCTCTCCGGTCCTCTGGGAGGAATTTGTTGCAGTCACAAAGACCTAGGCTGGCGACTACCTCCCAGAGGGCTTTCTCGGCTGTCGCCCCCAAATTGTGGAACGGCCTGCCCGACGAGATCCGCCTATTGACATCATTAGACAGCTTTAAAAAGGCTGTCAAGACGGTTCTCTTCGGGCAGGCTTTTCCGGAATAGCTAACCCCGGCCTCTGGAACCCCCTCTGGAGGTTCCTTTTGGATCTCCTAACAGATGCTGCCTGCTTAAAAGGATATTTAGCATATGGTACCACATATTGATTTTAACTTGTATTGATTTTAACTTGCATTAATTTAATAATGTTTTAAGGGGAGGGAGGGATTTTGGGTTGTTTTATACTGTCTACCATTTTATCATTGTAAGCCGCCCCGATTGCTTGCAGAGGGGCGGGATATAAATAAATTTTATTATTATTATTATTATTATTATTATTTTATTGCTTCATATACAGAAGCCCAAAGTCCATATAAGCCAAGCTCCAGGATAAAAATGGGATAAGCTTATGCCAGCCACCTGATTTACTTCATTTTCTAGAATGTGGTTTTGGTGGTCACAACTCATAGGATATACTCCTGACATGAGACTTGTTTGTTAAGTGACATTTCTATACCATTCAGTAGCCATAATTGTTTCAGTGGTTCACCAAATCCCCAGTCTCTATAATTAGGGAAGACTTGCAGCTAAGTAGCAAGGAATTGCAAAGTACTGATTCTAAAGTACCAGGGCCAACTTACATATTAACAGAAATAATAGAGAAGAAGTGTCCAACTTCACAAGTTTCTTTGCCTGCTTGACAAAGGGATCTTGAGGGTTGTTGATGGAATCTATGTTCACCCCAAAGGAGCTGCTGACAGCTACATCCATGCTGTAGGGTCCAATGACTCTAAACAGAGGTAGAAAATGAAGGCCGGGGTAGGGGGGCAGAAAAGGGTCTGAAATGAGTGAAGTAATTTTGCCAAAACCTGTGGACATCAGAAAGATGAAGATACATTGTGACCTGGGAATCAGCTCCTTCTTGTAGCAACTCCTGCTATTTCATTTAGTAGAAAATGCACCTACTGGAATGTTCCTGGTTTACACCTATTTAGATAATGGCTGTGTCCACACTGCAAAATTATAGCACTTTGATACCACTTTAACTGCCCAAATCCTACGGATTTGTCATTGGGTGAACTGCTTAGAATTCTCTACTTCGAGAGCTCTCTTGCATCACTCAGACTCACAGCAGAAATTTCTGAGGATCTCACAAAACTACAAATCCCAACATTCCATCAAATGGAGCCATGGCAGCTGTAGTAGTAAGAAAGTCCTACATTTGTGTAGTGCAAACACATCTCTTTGCATCAGTTCTGTACCAGTAACACTGGGTCTAATCCACACTAAACAAATAATCCAATTTGAAACTGGATTATTTACCATGGCTCCTTCCTACTGAATCCTGGGATTTCCAGCTTTTACAAGGTCTTCTCTGCCAAAGAGTGCTGGTGCCTCACCAAACTACAAATCCCAGGATTCTAGGGGACAGAGCCGTGGCAAACAATCTAGTTTCAACTTGGATTAGCTGTGTAGTGTCAATGCAGCCCTGGTTGCCCATTCATTGCCAGGCTCAATCTAACGTGCTGATTTTAACTCTGAATAGCTGGTGCACTTTGGGACTAGACTACTTGAAGATCTACCACCTACTGACAAATGAACCCAGCCAAGTGCTAAAATCAGCCTGGGAAGTCCCCCTTTGTGGCTTCAGAGAGTGGGAGACAACAAGTTTAAACACTGACCCTCCACAACTCTAGAATTCCCACCTGCAGGAGGTGTAGATGCCCTCTTCCCTGATGGAATTTTTAAGTGATTTTTTAAAAGAATATTTATTTCACTCAATTTTAATAGATGACTTTCTCTTGTTTCATGTTTTAGTTGCTGCTCTTTTAACTGGAATTATTCTAGGTCCTTGAAACTAGCCAGCTGTCTCAGGTACCTCAAACTTGTTGCTGAAGGAGAGTTCTATGGATAGCAAGGACCACTAAAAAGACAAATGGAAGGATCTGAGGCACAGCAGTTCTGAACTCTCAGTAGGAGCCAAGAGAACTGAGGTTGTTGCACTTTGGATGTGTCATGAGACAACATGACTCAGAAAAGACAGCAATGTTCAGTAATATGGAAGGCAATAGGATAAAAGGAAGACTGCATTACAGGTGGATTGAGTCAATCAAGGAAACCATGGCTCTGAGTCTGCAAGACCTGAACAGGGCTATTAATAACAGGGTTTCTTGGAGGTCTCTCATTCATAGGGTCACCATAAGTCAAAGCTGACTTGAGGGCAAATATATATTTAAAAAAAAACTCAGACAGGGTGAAATAAGCTATCCCACTGCCAGTTTTGATGAAGGATTCAATTGGACACCTGCCAACATTTCACAGATCAAAACCAGTACACATGTGGACAAACAACATCAGAGAGTGGTCAAGATGGCAAAAGTTAATAAGAAGAAAGCACAACAAGGTAGGAGAAGTTGCAGCACTTTGCTTTTTCCTAAGTCTTCTGGGAAGGGCAAGATTACACCTCCTCCTCTTCCTTCTCCCCTGCTAAGTTAATTGAGTGCAAACTACTTTTGTGCTTTGAACTCAGTTTGGAGCAACTGAGGTTGAATCATAGAGTTGGAAGGGACCCTAAGGGCCATCCAGTCCAACCCCCTGCCATGCAGGAATACACAATCAAAGCATTCCTGACAGATGGCCATCCAGCCAAGATAAGCTGAGGACAAAGGGGGGAAGTGAGAGGAAGAGAAAGAAACTGGAACATTTTAAAAGTAGCTGAAAAGTGGCATGACAGAGAATTAATTGAGACTGTCCCTGCCGCATTAAGATTGTTGGACAGTACGCAATTGCTAGTCATTTAGTTTTTGTACATGGACTGGACAGGGGGTGTCACCTTGTCTTTTGCTTCAGGCAGCAAAATGTGTTGACTGGGCTGAGCCATCTAAGAAAAGATGACATTTTAAAGCCTAATTTGTAGGCTACCTAATTGCTTTATCTTTTTTACAGGCAAGAAAAGAAACTGGCAGTGTCTCTTGTCATCCTTTTGTTGTTGCTGCTGCTGCTTGGAGAAGCCACAGCCTTCAGTCACCATCATCCAACATTTTTCTTTTTGTTCACTGTCTTCCCTGTAGACCTATTCATCACCTCAGAAAGTGAGTTTTTCCCAGAAAACAGTCCCTCTTCCCCTGTGATGAAGCACGAGTCAAATAAACTGGTGGTATGCGGTTGTTACTCACTCTTTAATGTCCACCGGCTCTCCTTTTTCTGCTTTTTCCAAAAGATGTTTGTTGAGGCTCTTCACATAGTGTTGGATGATGGGAAGCATCTGTGCAGAAGGGGTTGAGGGGTGTAAAAATGCAAAACAAATATAGAAGGATGGTATGCATTTGAGTCTGGCCACATCGTTTACTCAGAACAAGAAAGCAACAAGACGCCTTACAATGCAAAGAAACAACAACAAAACCATGCAACTGTACAAAGCCAATGTTGTATGAAATGCAGCAACATCCTGTACCTTACAAAATTTAGATGTACCTTAGGGTTATTATTATCATTATTATTATTAACTTGATTTATATCTTGGCATTTTTCCAAGACTGGGAATGAAGGTGGCTTACACATTTTAAAAATTACCCTTAAAAGCATACAAAAAATGAACACGGAAACTCAATTAAACTATTAACCATATAAAAACATACACTCTAAAAATGATTTTAAAAAAAAGTTAGTACAATTTAAAAGCAATTGAAAGCCTTCCATTCTAAAATCTTGACTGAATTAAAAAAAGTGTAGGGGCAGCCACTGAGAACGTCCTCTCTCATGTTCTCACCAGATGTAACTGTGAAGATGGTGCAAATGAGGGAAGGGCTTCTTCTGTGGATCTCGGCAGCTGGGCAGGCTCATAGGGGGAAATACAATCTGTCAGGTGGCCTAGGTTACCATATATCCTCCTTTTCCCAGATGTGTCCTCTTTTTCAGACATAAAATTTCTGTCCCAGTGTGGGGGCAGAGCTTTTTAAAATGTATGAGTTTTCTTATAAGGTAACTCTTCTACCTCTGAAACTTGGAAGTGAGCAGCCTTTGTAACTCTACTTATTGTGAATCTATGGGACAAAACAAAGCATCATATAGAAAATATCATAGAATCATAGAGTTGAAAGAGAACACAAGGGTCATGCAATCTGACCCCCTGCCATGCAGGAATACATAATCAAAGCATTCTCGACAAATGTCCATCCAGACTGTTTAAAAACCTCCAAAGAAGGAGACACCACCACACTCCGAGGTAGTGCATTCCACCGCTGAACAGCTCTTGCTGTCAGGAAATTCTGTCTAGTGGACAGGATCAAAATTCAAAATGACCTGGATAGACTGGAGAGCTGGGCCAAAGCTAACAAAATGAAATTCAATACGGAGAAATGTAAGGTACTGCACTTAGGGCAGAAAAATGAAATGCATAGATATAGGATGGGGGAGACCTGGCTGAATGAGACTACATGCTAAAGGGATCTAGGAGTCCTAGTAGATCACAAGTTGAACATGAGTCAACAGTGTGATGCGGCAGCTAAAAAGGCCAATTTGATTTTGGGCTGCATCAATAGAAGTATAGTGTCTAGATCAAGGGAAGTAATAGTGCTGCTCTATTCTGCCTTGGTCAGACCTCACCTAGAAGACTGTGTCCAGTTCTGGGCACCACAATTCAAAAATGATATTGACCAATTGGAGCGTGTCCAGAGAAGGGTGACTAAAATGGTGAAAGGCCTGGAAACCATGCCTTATGAGGAGAGACTTAGGGAGCTGGGTATGTTTAGCCTGGAAAAAAGACGGAACATGGAGCAATGAATGCAAGCTCCAGGAACAGAGATTCCACCTCAACATTAGGAGGAACTTTTTGACAGTAAGAGCTGTTCGGCAGTGGAACACACTCCCTCGGAGCGTGGTGGGGTCTCCTTCCTTGGAGGTCTTTAAACAGAGGCTGGATGGCCATCTGTTGGGGATGCTTTGATCGTGATTTCCTGCATGGCAGGGGGTTGGACTGGATGGTCCTCGTGGTCTCTTCCAACTCTGTAATTCTATGATTCTATGATTCTAATGTTTAGGTGGAATCTCTTTTCCTTTAGTTTGAACCCATTGCTCCGTGTCCTAGTATCTGGAGCAGCAGAAAACAAGCTTGCTCCATCCTCAGTATGACATCCCTTCAAATATTTAAACATTGCTATCATGCCACCTCTCAACCTTCTCTTCTCCAGACTAAACATGCCCAGCTCCCTAAGCCACCCCTCATAGGGCAGAATGACTTCCAAACCTCCCACCATCCTGGTCGCCCTCCTCTGGACACGTTCCAGCTTCTCAATATCCTTCTTGAATTGTGGTGCCCGGAACTGGACACAGTATTCCAGGTGCGGTCTGACCAAAGCAGAATAGAGTGGCACTATTACTTCCCTTGATCTAGACACTATACTCCTATTAATGCAGCCTAGAATCATATTGCCTTTTTTAGCTGCTGCATCACACTGCTGACTCGTGTTCAGTTTAATTCTGTTTTAATGTACAATTTTTCTGTATGTTTTAATTGTGTGTTTTTAAAAAGTGTGGGTGGCTTTGGGGGGAAAGCAGGTTATAAATAAGTAGAAGAACAACAACAATGCAAATCAAACTTGAACTCTCCCAAAATGCTAGAATGACCAAACTGAGGTTATAGTACTTTGGCCATATTCTGGGACGACATGACTCATTAGAAAAGCTGATCATGTTTGATTAAGTGGGAGGCAGTAACAGAAAAGGAAGACCTCATTCCAGGTGGACCAACTCAATCAAGAAAGCCACAGCCCTGAATCTGCAAGAACTGAGCAGGGCTGTTGATAACAGGATTACCTGGAGGTCTCTCATTCATAGGATCGGCCTACATTAAGCTGACTAGACAGCAATTAACATGGCATGTCCTGTTGGTGACCAAACCAGTCTCACACAGACAGCTGCCCTAATCTACTGGCTCATTGTGTCTTATTAGAAGCCACCTCCCAGTACTTACCTCCTTCAGCTTTCCACCCGTGAAGGCTGGGGAGAGCACAGTACGAATCCCCTTCCAGTGTTCATCTTCAGCAAAGAAAAGACCATCTGCCAATTTGCCAATTGGGTCAAATTTCTGAGTGGGATGTTTTTGGAAAAAGAAACAATTTGATGGCAGTATAATCACAACATGAGAATAAATTTAGCTGGAAAGGACAAGAATATGGTTCCAGAGCAACGAACAGTATTCAGGTATTACTGTTCCCTGTATCAATGGTGTACTGTTCCCTCTTGTCTTGATTCCAACGCTATGTTATTCATTCGTGTTTTAAATCACTCTCTGTATGCAGACTCATCTTCCCAAAAACTCCTGAGTCTCTGCTACAGTATTCTTTTGCACCGTAAGAGATTCAGGGTTTGGAAGTAACTAGTTGCAAATGGGGAGTTGCTTCAAATTAGTCCCTTTCCCCTAACTGCAAATGTACATAGTTTAATGAACAACAGTTTCATGACTCTTGCAGTGTACTGGTAACTTTTGCAAGGAACTGGATCACCATTATCAGCATCCTCATTACTGCATCAAAAAGGGGTGCCTTTGGAGTACTTTCAGACTTTTCTACCCATGCTTACTCCTGAAAAATCCATTGCTTTCCCCCTCTTTACTTTGAATTAGATAGGCATATCATGTCAAGAGTTACTAACATCCAAGAAATAGAGGGGTGGGGCCCAAGTAAGCTAAAGGCACCAGATCTCATCTGAACTTGGAAGCTCAGCAGGGTCAACTGTGGTTGCTACCTGGAGGGGAGACTGTCAATGAATACCAGGTGCTGTAGGCTATATTTCAAAGGAAGGAACTGGCAAAACCACTTCTGCGTATTCCTTGCCTAAGAAAACCCTATGAAATTCATGGGACTGCCATAAGTCAACAAGTAACTTGAATGCACATACACAGACAGAAGAGATAGAAGACTGGCTTAAATCCTGAGACTCAAGACAAAAAAAAAACAGAATGTTTTTTTTCTAACCCTTTTTAAGAGATACAATCAAAGATGGGAACTTACCCGCCGATTGGTAAAGACGGAGTAGCACTCCTTCACTAATATCACTTTAATGATAGCTGGGTCTGTGATGCCCATTACAGCTGTTCGGCCTTCATAAATCCTAGGACAAACATTTTATTCTGGTAATGTTTTAATGTGTTTAAACTATTTAAAATTAGTGGGGGGAGGTTTAATAAGAGAGTTTATTTAAAAAAAATAAAAAGAGAGAGATGTATTTGTTTGCTTGCTTGTTTATCATACTCATCCTTGAGTTTTTGCTCTATTTGGTTTTAATTTGTGCTTTGAGGCTCCTTGGCTCTGACACTGGATAATATGGGAGCAGGATAATAAATATAAATAAATAAATAAGGTTTATTTGAAATAAATAAGGTTTATGCAACCCACAGTATTCCCCAGCCAGCATCATACACCGTGCCTATGCTGGGTGAGGAATTCTAGGAGTTGTAATGCAACCTCTCCCCCATTTTCTCATTTCTCTAGTGACTATATTGGCTCCTATAAAATTTAATAAATACATTTTGCATGTCATTGTTAGAAAGAAAGGAGATCTTTAATATTTTCTTTCCTAAGACATTAACTAATAACATGCCTTTTGGTTTTAATCAAATGCAACCTCACCTTGCATCCATATGGCTTAATTTTCTCCTTCCCAATTAATCAACTTTAAGTTTTTTTAAATAAATAAATAAATAAATGCTCACCCCCAGATTTTTCCATATTTTTCAAAACAGGCTTTGTCAAATTCCATTAGTCCCTGTAATGAAATGTTTTAACATTGAATCAAAAATGCAGTGCAGCAATCTACTACAAGATTCAACAAAAAGCAGACCAGATCATTTAAAAAATGCAAGCAATGAGACAGGGTCAAAGGATATGCCCAAGGTAGCAAATCCTCAAAATAGGACCAGTATCTTAGAAACATTCTTTAAAGTTTGGACTAAAACTCAGAGCAGATTCACTGCCCCATTTACATCAGAGATACCCAACCTTCACTAGGAAAGAGTTCCACAACAGAAGGGCTGATAAAGAGAAAAGCCCATATTCAACAATCTAGCCTCTTTATGTAGTAGGACACACAAGAGAGCTGCTGATAAAGATCTCCATGTGTGGGCAGGTATGTACAGAAGGCTGAAGTCTTTTAGATACCCTGACCACAAGTCATTAAGGTTGCTAGGTAGCTAACAGTATACTAAGCAAAACACAAAACCACAAATCTCCATGACATCCAAATGTGGTGAAGGAGTTCTGGTTGTTTACACTATGGGTTGACAAAATAAAGCAAGATCTGGAACCAAAGAGTAGTTTTTAACAAGCCACAGTTGCCTGAACTCAGACATCACAAGGAACTGTGGTTAGCTTACAATAGGAAGTTAGTTCATCTTCGTATATGACATGTGAAAGTGAAGCAAAAATGAGAAGAAACACATAGCAGCCCTAGAAGCCATCCATATTCTTAAATGGCTAATAAAAAACGAATGGCTTTGTGAGCTTACATCACGATAGGCCAGAGAATTCCCAACGAAAGGGAGTGGTGTAGGTCCTGGAATGCCCAACTTTTTGAAGACACCATAAGGCCAGATGCCATATCTGTAAAGCAGAACAATACATTTTGTAAAACCTCAGGAAGATCTGAATGGTAGATTATCACAGTGATCAATGTGGATGTAGAAACAAAGAATATTCCAACATCAGGTTTTGGTACAACCTGTAGATCAATCCTAAGGCACATAAGTCCCACAGACTTTGATGGGTCCATGCCTGTACATCATTTGGAAACTGTGTCATCAAGTGACAAACTGCATGTGTGAAAGAGTCACCACAGATGAAACACCACTTAGGTTTCCCACATTAACTCTGACTGAACTACTTCTTACATCCCATGAGGATGCATCATCAAGAGTTATGTAATACATCTCTGTGTGAACATTACAAGTGGATAGACTCAATCAAGGAAGCCACGGCCCTGAGTTTGCAAGACCTGTTGATAACAGGGTGACTTGGAGATCTCTCATTCATACGGTTGCCATAAGTCAATGTTGACAATAGGAGTTAACAACAACCCATCTTGTCCTTTGTCCTTGGGAGCAAAATGCTGTGGCAACTGGAGGCTCCCATCCCAGTGGGGCAGTGACTCCATTCCAGATTTTGTCAAGCTTTAAAGGAGCTATCCAAGTTGCTGAGCCTATTTAGATATAGAGTTCAGCACCTTGGGAGAGCTCCTGTAAAGCCTGTTGTGGCTTCACTGCCCATAGAAATGGGACCCAGCAGCTACCAGTACAATGTATCCCTTTAGAGGAAATCTCCAAATTGCTGAACCTATTTCAATAGTAGAATTGAGCATGTTGGATAGCTCTTTGGAAGTACATGCTGAACCTTGAGTCAATTCACTGCCCCGTTGACATCATGGTCACTAACTTTGTTGTGGTTGTGTGCCTTCAACTCACAGGGTTTTCTGAGGGCTGAGAGTGTGCGACTGGCCCAAAGTCAGCAGGTGGGTTTTCATGGCTGAGCAGGGATTCAAATCCTGGTCTCTGGAGTTGTAGTCCAATACTCAAACCATGCTGGAGCACTAGCTACCACTGGCAAAATGTCCTTGCTTGTCCTGCTGGTGCAATTAACTGGAGCAGAAATCTTTGAGGAATGTGGGAGGAGGCCTTAAACTTAGCACTGAAGGATTGTCAATGTAACCTTCTGCAGTGTTACACAGCAGTGATTAAGAATGGGGAGACAGGGCCAGAGAGGGAAGAGCAAAGCATGATGGCTTCCATATTGGAAACAGCTAATTATATACTATGGAGGTGAGAGACAAAACCAGACTTCTGGATACTGCTGATAATAGAGGCCGGGGGTGGGGGTGTGGAGGGGAAGAAGGAAAGCGATGTTCCATTTAAATGAAATTAGCTTAGCTGTTAGAAAAACACTGACATGCTATCCTTTAATAAATAGAACACAATGTTGGCATGAAAGATGTTCAAAACCTTTCCCAGAGGCGGTCGAGTTGTTAATGTTAACTCAGGAACTAAGCATTTACTCCGGGCTAAAGAAAGAAAGAAAACATGCCTACAACACCTCCTTCATCCTTTTCCCTCCCACTTCTGCAATAACTACTTTCTCTCTCTGGCTTTTCTTCGCAAACAAAGATTCAGGAAGGACTCATCCCGCGCTTTCTGCAAGCGCGCTGATGACTAAAAAGGCCAATCCGAGATAAACAAGTCCGGTTGCAAAAAGCACAGCAGAAGGTCTCCTTGGGTGATGCTTTTGGGTTGTGACTCTTTCTGCGTTGTCGTTTCTCTTCAAGACTTGCTCGGCGTGAGTTCTCAAATAAGGCTGCAGCATTGTGGATAGTGCGCCTCCATGCCTCCCGATGTGAGGCCAGGGCGGACCACTGTTGGTGATCAATTTGGCCAAGCCTGAGATGTTGTTTCAGGGAGTCTTTGTATCGCTTTTTTGGAGCGCCCCTCTTACGCTGACCCGTGGTGAGTTCACCGTAAAGTAGTATTTTTGGGAGGCGATGGTTCTCCATCCTAGAAACGTGCCCTGCCCAGCGCAGCTGTGTTCTCAATATCATGGCCTCAATGCTGGTGATCCCTGCTTGCTCAAGGACAGCAACATTCGTCACATAGTCAGTCCAGTGTATATTTAGGATTGTGCGTATACAGCGCTGATGAAAGCGCTCGAGGAGTCGTAGGTGGTGGCGATAGGTGACCCATGTTTCAGATCCATAAAGGAGGATAGACAGTACGATGGCTCTATACACACTGATTTTTGTGCTTTGCCTCAGGTGTTTATTGCTCCAGACTCTTTTGTGAAGTCTTCCAAATGCACTATATGCCTTTGCTAATCTGTGATCGATCTCTTTGTCAATCTTGGCATCTGAGGAGATGATGCTTCCCAGGTAGGTGAACTGCTGAACGGACTTGAGCACTGATTTGCCGACGGCAATGTGGGGATGGTGGTGTTCGTCCTGTGGTGCAGGCTGGTAAAGAACTTCTGTTTTCTTCAGGTTGACTTCTAGCCCAAACAGCTCTGCAGCTGTTGCAAAGCAGGATGTTAGGCGCTGCAGAGCTGCTTCTGTGTGAGCAACAAGGGCAGCATCATCGGCGAAGAGCAGCTCACGGACTAGATAGTTTAGAGTCTTAGTGTGAGCCCTCAGACGGCTTAAGTTAAACAAGCTACCATCAGTACGGTAGCGTATATAGATGCCGTCGTCTTCTTCAAGCTCTGCCATAGCCCTTTGGAGCATCGTGCTAAAGAAGATTGTAAATAAAGTTGGTGCAAGAACACAACCTTGCTTCACTCCATTAGTTATTAGAAAGGGCTCTGAAAGAGCATCGCCATATCTGACTTGACCACGCTGGCCCTCGTGTAGCAAGATAATCATTTTAAGGAATTTGGGGGGACATCCTAGTCTTTCCAGGATCTGCCACAGACCTTTTCTACTTACAGTGTCAAAGGCTTTGGTGAGGTCGACAAATGTTACATAGAGACCCTTGTTCTGCTCCCTACATTTTTCTTGCAGTTGCCTAAGGGCAAATACCATATCTGTAGTACTCCTATTGGCTCTGAAGCCACATTGGCTTTCAGGGAGAAGTTCTTCTGCAATAGCAGGAACTAACCTGTTCAGGAGTATCCTTGCAAGGATTTTTCCAGCAATAGAGAGCAGTGTTATGCCTCGATAGTTTGAGCAATCGGATTTTGCTCCTTTTTTCTTGTACAGGGTGATGATGACTGCATCTCGGAGGTCTGATGGCAGTTCCCCTTTTTCCCTTCAGGTGGGATTCCATCAATCCCAGCTGCCTTGCCGTTTTTCATCTGCTGTACGGCCTTAAGGGTCTCTTCCAAAGTGGGAGCTATGTCTAATTCATTTTTCATTGGTTTTTGTATCATATATTGGATAGCTGAGGCTTGGACTACTCGGTTGGCGCTAAAGAGACTTTGAAAATGTTCAGCCCAACGATTTAGGATGGAGGCTTTATCAGTAATTAATGTTTGACCATCTGTACTGTATAAGGAGCTTTGGACCTGATAAGTAGGTCCAAACACTGCTTTAAGAGCTTCATAAAATCCTCTATGATCATCCAGATCTGCACAGCATTGTGTCTTTTCTGCTATATTGATCCACCACTTGTTCTGCATGTCTCGGAGTTTTTGTTGTAGTTTACTACATGTGAGGCAGAAAGCTGCATTTCTTACATGACAGGTTGGCTGGGCGAGGTATGCCTGGTGAGCAGCTCTCTTCCTTGCCAGCAGCTCCTGGATCTCTTGGTTGTTTTCATCAAACCAGTCTTGATTTTTCTTGTGGGAGAAGCCAAGGGATTCTTCTGCAGACTGGAGGATACTATTTTTGATATGTTGCCAAAGCACTGTAGGAGAAGGATCTGTAGGATGGTCTTCAAGTTTCGTTTGTAGATTTGCCTGGAAGTTGTCTCTCATGGTAGCTTGTTGAAGATTGTTGACTTGGAGTCTCTTCTTTAAGATGCCACCCCTCTTAGGTTTGAACTTAAGATGAAGATTTAGTTTACATCTGACAAGGCGATGATCTGTTTGGCATTCTGCACTGGGCATCACTCGTGTATGACGGACATCACGAATGTCTCTCTGACGGACTAGAACGTAGTCAATGAGGTGCCAATGTTTGGATCGGGGATGCATCCAGGTTGTCTTCAAGCTATCTTTCTGCTGAAAGATTGTGTTTGTAATAGTCACCTGTTGTTCTGCACAGAACTCTAGCAGGAGGTGTCCGTTATCATTGCAATTTCCAACACCATGCTTGCCTAAGACACCTTTCCAGGCTTCGGAGTTCTTTCCTACTCTGGCGTTGAAGTCACCAAGGATAATAATTTTATCTTCTACAGGGACTTTTTGTATGAGTTGGCGTAGGTCTGTGTAGAATTTGTCTTTCTCTACAGGGTCGGCTTGCATAGTTGGGGCATATATACTAAAGAGAACAACATGTGGGAGGCGTAAGGAAATAATGCGATCAGAGTGTCCTGTTGTCAAGGTTTCGAGTTTGGAGGCAATGGAGTTTTTAATCATAAAGCCTACTCCTGACAGATGTTTTTCGGTTTTGGGTTTGCCAGACCAGTAAAGTGTGTAGCCGGCGCCATGTTCTTTAAGGCTGCCTTCCTCATGGAAGCGAACTTCACTAAGAGCAGCGATGTCAATATTAAGCCGTGATAGTTCAAGGGCTATTAGGGCAGAACGACGCTCAGGCCGTCCACTATCTTCAGAGTCTTGCATGGTTCTGATGTTCCAGCATGCAAGTGTCAGTTTATTTACACCTTTGGAGGCCGGTGTGTGCCTTTGTTTCTTTGCCTTGGTTTGACCGCATCAGAAGATTCCCGTTGGCCGCGGCTAGCCAACCAGGTAGTTGGGGATGAGCTTTCTTTAGGCCACCTTTTCTAGGCCCCTCTCCATATGGAGCAAGCAGTGCTCTCCTTAAAAAAGGCTGCTTGGTCGTTCAAAATGCTGCCGAACAAGACTGTCATCTCCCGGGTCAGGCTTGAGCGACCAATGTCCTGAACCGCCTGCATGCAGGGGTGGGGCTGCGGCTTCCAGTGCATCTTTACACCTGCCGGTTTCGTCCCTCGCCAGTCGCTACAGGGCTTTTTCGGAAATGGATTTGTCCTTCGAGCCTGTGCAATGGATTTTTCTGGTGGAGCGCAGCGTGCACAGAACTGGCCTCACCCTTTAAACCAGAGATTCATCTGCCGTGGCCTTGCAAGCATGGACGTGGCAGTGAGGTCCCCGGGCCGTAGGTTTGATTAGAGTTTCCTTCTCTTAGATGGTTGACCTTACAGGGTTGGACGAGCACCATCTGCCCGGGTTTGGGATTGGAGTTTTCCTTCTCCTAGGACGGTTGCCACAAGGCTAGAGAGCCCATCCTGCCCTTTGACGCTCTTTGTCAGACCCTTCGGTTTTGACCTGTCTGGCATGGGAGACCCTACCAGTGGCTATTATGCCACCGCCAGCATAGCTCAAAACATCATTAGGGTACGCAAGCCTCTCTCCCACGACAAGGGGGCGTCAATGGAGAGGAACTACTTTATGAGAGTGTTTAATATGTGTGTGTGTGTTTTCTCTCTAGGGGCCGGTTTACACAGCAGATTTATTGCGGCAACTTGCGGTTTAATTATTTTCCACAGCTGTGCCAGTCAGGTTTTTTTTCTAATTATGTCGCTTTGCAGTTCAGACTTGAATAAGTGTGGGGGGTGTGGCTCTGTGTGTCTCTGTAAATCTGCCTGTAAATTAACTCACTCCATAAAGCAGAAGGAGAGTAATCTCTCTGCTAAAAGACCATGCCGTGGATCCTATTTCCCCCTCCCTCCTTCCCGCAAACCAGAGAGAGAGAGAGAGGGAAAATAGCAGTTCAGCGTG
This sequence comes from Gambelia wislizenii, assembly GCA_030847615.1. Lineage (NCBI taxonomy): Eukaryota > Metazoa > Chordata > Lepidosauria > Squamata > Crotaphytidae > Gambelia > Gambelia wislizenii. The sequence goes on from JAUMIR010000012.1 coordinate 8,406,419, forward strand.
CTACAGCCCTTTGTGAAATGGTTTCTCTCCCTCCCCCCCCCCCGCACAGGATAAAAAGTGACGAACGAGCTTTTACATACTTTCAAAACAGCAGAGGATTAGAAGGAATGCTCCAGGAATGAAAAAAGTTGGGAATCCTTTTTTTTTTTTCAAACTGGCTCGCAAAATAGCAGACAGGATTTTTGCAAGTTTCTTCTCTAATGGCTACTGTCTTTGCCTCCTCCCTGCCCTTCTTTTAAGCCCACCCCTGCATCATCAACCAATCACAATGCAGCTGTGCTTTAACCCTTAGCGGAATGCTAGTTTACACTGCCAATAAAGCACTACATTGCAAATATTCCTGCAAAAATAGCGACATGCCCTGCCACGCTATATTTGGGTGTTTTACCTTCCCCCCTTCTGAATGAGGCGATGCTATGCTGCGATCCGTGGGAACTATGAGCTATCTTAGCGGTATATTTAGGGGAATATTTGCCCATGTAAACGACCCCTAGGTTCTTTCCCAACTGAAGGCAAAGAGATAGAAAGTCAGAGACAGCGAGCAAGAAGAGAGAAAAATAAAAATGCTGCTTACACATATTTATTGCTGAGAAATCAAAGCAGAGTTAGAAGTTATGGCCTGAATTGAAAAATCGAAGAAATTCTTTGTTTGGGTTGTGGAGGAATTTGTCCCCACTCTCTACTTGATTTGAGGTGGTCTGTGTGCAAAAAGAGGATTACAATTATTTTGAGGTGATCTCTCTGAATTTCACCTATAAAACTACAGCTTTTGGGGGCACTACAGACCATTTGTTCTTTAAAAGGCAGTGTTGCTTTAGGGAAAAGTTCACTTGGGTGCCAGTTACACGACAGAAATTGTCACGGTGCTTACAGCGATTTTCTGATCACGAATCCAACCCTCGCTGTTTATACGATTTATGTCACTGATCTGGATATCCCAGGTGGTCCCGTGACTGATATTTACACATCCAAAGTTCCGGAGGTTTTTTAGGTTGTAGGGTTTTTGTTTTTTTTGGCTGTCAATCAAGTATGCGATTACTCGTGTTTTCACAACCTCGGTGACACACTTCCTTCAAAGTTCCATGCCAGGAGCGCTGCTATTGGCTGGCTGGGGGGGGGGAGACAGGGGGGCAGAGGTTTGGTATTCCCCTCGCTTCTTTAAAAAAAGTTAACCCTTGAAACAGAGGCAGAAGGCACTTCTCAAAGACCTCAGATGGAGGAACAATTAAACCATCTCCTTTCCTTTTGAAAGCAAGCCGAGTAGAGGCTTGCAATTTCTTTGAAAGACCAGACTGAGATCTTTTGCTCAGAGGCAGGGAGATCAAGCCGAGTTAGGTGTGGGGGGGGATTGGGCCTCCCCTTTAAAATGTTAACCATTACAGCAAACCAGCTACAGGCAGACAATTTTAAAGGCACAGGCACAGAGGGGGAATTAAAGGGTGTTCATTCGCTCAGAGGCTGGAATACCAGGCAGTTGAGGAAAAGGTAAAGCTGAAGGGTTTGCAGTGTAGAAATCCATTTAAAAAGGTGATTGAGTACACACGCGCCCACACACACACATCAACCTTCGTGCAGCTGGAAGGGATGCCTTTGTTTTCGGCTGGTGAGGCTGGATCAGTTGAATGGGTGACTGACCCCTCCTTTTCTGGTCGCTGATCTCTAAGCCCGCCCCCAGTCACCATTTCCGGTCATCCCAGTACCGGGACATTTTGTCCCACGCTGTTTACATTTCCGATTTTCCGAATCCTCCAGTGACTTTTTTAAAAACCGGCACAAACCGCGGGACAGGAAGTCCCGCAGGTTGAGGGATAAAAGGTGGCCCCCCTTCCGAAAATCACATACCCGACCCGATGTACGTGTAAACTGCCAGGGATCGACACGAATTCTTCCCAGGACATTTTCATCGTGTAAACGGCCCCTTGGTGTGCTCAGGAAGATGAAACCTATTGTTAGTCCTCAGACTCATTGAATCACTTGGATTTACCTCTGTGTGGGCTCAGGGAGGTAGAATGGTGTAATGGTTTGAGTAGTGGATTAAGATTCAAGGACCATGGTTCAAATTCTTAATCGGCCATGGAAATCCTCTGGGTGACCTTGGGCAAGTCACACTCTCTCAGCTTTGGATGAAGGCAAAGGCAAAACCTCCCCTGAACAAATCTTGCCAAGAAAATCCCATGATAGTTAACCTTAGGATTGCCACAAGTTGGGAACTACTTGAAGGCACAGAACAAGACCAAAGCCAAAAATATGCAGTCAGATACAAACATCATGGATCACACCAATTTTTGCACAATATAATTGATTTATAAAAGCAGCACCCCAGCCTAGTCCTCAGGCTTATTTTTTTATTATTCTTTTAGAATTTGTGTTCCATCCTTTGAGAATTTATTTTTTAAACATCTGGCTAGTCAGCCAACTTCAGTGATACTAAAATGCTTGTAAATGTATGTTTGTGCATCTGTGGTGTAGTGATTTGAGTGTTGGACTAGGACTCCAAGAGACCAAGGTTCAAATCCCCATTCAGCCATGGAAACCCACTGGGTGACCTTGGGCAAGTTACACTCCCTCAGACTCAGAGGAAGGTAATGGTAAATTTTCCTCTGAACAACCCTTGACAAGAAAACCCTAAGATAGCTTTGCAAACAACAATGAACTGTGATATCTGTGATACTAAAATGTCTGTAAATGTATGCCTGTTTACCTATGTGCAATGGCTTGACTATTGGACTAGGACACTCTCTGAATTTTTCAGAAGCCCTCAGGGGACCTTGGACAAATCACACCTTCTCAACCTTAGATGAAGGCAATGGCAAATCTCCTCTGAACAAATCTCACCATGAAAAACCTAAGATAGGCTCATTGTAAGCCAACATCAGAGCCAGAGTGGTGTAGTGGCTTGCATGTTGGACTAGGATTTTGCATGATGAGGGTATGAATCCTTGTTCAGCACTGGAAACCCACTGGGTAACCATGGGAAAATCCCACTCTCTCAGTCTCAGAGGAAGGCAATGGCAGACTTACTCTGAATAAATCTTACCAAGTAAAACCCTGGGATAGGGTACCCATAAGTTGGAGTCAACTGGAAGGCACAGCACAACAAGAATGTGTTGACTCACTAGTCAACAATAGATTCAATGGATGTACTCTAGTTGGGACTAACTAATAGAATTTAGGCTAAGGAATATATACAGTATAGCCAACCCTTTGACAGAGCACATACTTTGCATGCAGATCTCAGGTTCAGTCCCTGGCAGTGGAAAAGTGGAAAAGTGGAAAAGTTTTCAAGTAACAAGTGATGGGAAGACTTCAGTCTGAGATCTTAGGGATTCACTGTTACTCAGAGTAGGCAATAATGGGCTTGATGTTGAATGGTACTGTATAGGAATTTAAGCGGTTAGGAATTTTTTATTGGAATAAGACCATTCTACTGAAAAATACACCCGACTGCAAAAGGCCATAACAATAACACAAAAATAATATTAATTGTTTTCCTCTTTTCTTACCAATACAAAAACAAAACTATCCATCCTAACACTAATACATTCCTCCTCTTAATCTAAACACACTATAATCACATTATATTTACACAATACAATTATACTTATTTGGAAAAGAAAAATATAATAGAAGATTAATTAAAAAATAATACAAAATTATACAATAATAATAATAATAATAATAATAAAATGTATTTATACCCCGCCCCTCTGTTAAAACAATCGGGGCGGCTTACAAAATTTAAAATACAATACAAATAAAATCCCTAAACACCCCCACTCCCACCCTCCCCCATAAAAAAACATTAAACAAATATAAATTAAAACAACTAATCTAAAATCACTTTTAAAACTATAAATACAATAAATATAATAAATGGCCAGCAGCCTAGAAGAGGCCAGGATCCCCTGAGGCCGGGATCTAATTAGGAAAGGCCTGCCGAAAGAGATCCGTCTTTAGTGCTTTTTTAAAGCCACTCAGGCTTGTTATCTGACGGATCTCATTCGGCAGGTCATTCCACAACTTGGGGGCGATTACCGAAAAGGCCCTCTGGGAGGTTGCAGACAGCCTAGATTTTTGTGGCTGAAGCAAATTCCTCCCAGAGGACCGGAGTGCGCGGGGAGGATTGTATGGGAGGAGGCGGTTCCGGAGATAAGTTGGACCCAAGCCATTTAGGGCTTTAAAGGTAATAACAAAAATACAATAATAATAATAAAATATTTATTTATTTAAAATATCCTTTTAAGTTAATGCTGGGGTTGTCTCACTAAACCATAGCCAAAACTTTTTCCAACGATGGTTTGGCAATTTCTCTTTTTCACTCAGAGCTAAATTTTCAATTATGTTCTTCACATAATAAGCAGTGCCTTTTACATCCTGCAGATTTTAGGAGGATCAGAGTTCAGAAGTAACACGTTATAAGTAACATAGTTACTTTGAACAGGTTGCTTTTTCGAAGGTGGGTGTAACAATGTTGCATTCCAAAGGTTATGTAGAAATTAAGATACAGTCGTCCCTTCACATTCGCGGGGGTTCCGTTCCGCGGACCCCCGCGAATGTGAAAAAACCGCGAATAACGACACCCCTCCCCCTCCCTCCCCAGGCCTTCGTGGGGCCTTCCTAGGCCCCGCGAAGGTCTCCCCGGCCCTCCCTCCCTCCCTCCCCAAGCCTTCGCGGGGCCTTCCTAGGCCCCGCGGAGGCCTCCCCGGCCCTCCCCCCTCCCTCCCCAGGCCTTCGCGGGGCCTTCCTAGGCCCCGCGGAGGCCTCCCCGGCCCTCCCTCCCTCCCTCCCCAGGCCTTTGCGGGGCCTTGCTAGGCCCCGCGGAGGTCTCCCCGGCCCTCCCTCCCGCCCTCCCCAGGCCTTCCTGGGGCCTCCGGAGCGTCTCCGGAGGCCCCAGGATCGCCTCCCCAGCCCTCCCCACCCCGTCCCCAGGCCTTCCAGGGGCCTCCGGAGACGCTCCGGAGGCCCCAGGATCGCCTCCCCAGCCCTCCCCACCCCGTCCCCAGGCCTTCCTGGGGCCTCCGGAGCGTCTCCGGAGGCCCCAGGATCGCCTCCCCAGCCCTCCCCACCCCGTCCCCAGGCCTTCCTGGGGCCTCCGGACCGTCTCCGGAGGCCCCAGGATCGCCTCCCCAGCCCTCCCCACCCCGTCCCCAGGCCTTCCTGGGGCCTCCGGAGCATCTCCGGAGGCCCCAGGATCGCCTCCCCAGCCCTCCCCACCGCGTCCCCAGGCCTTCCTGGGGCCTCCGGAGCGTCTCCGGAGGCCCCAGGATCGCCTCCCCAGCCCTCCCCACCCCGTCCCCAGGCCTTTCTGGGGCCTCCGGAGATGCTCCGGAGGCCCCAGGATCGCCTCCCCAGCCCTCCCCACCCCGTCCCCAGGCCTTCCTGGGGCCTCCGGAGCGTCTCCGGAGGCCCCAGGATCGCCTCCCCAGCCCTCCCCACCCCGTCCCCAAGCCTTTCTGGGGCCTCCGGAGATGCTCCGGAGGCCCCAGGATCGCCTCGCCAGCCCTCCCCACCCCGTCCCCAGGCCTTTCTGGGGCCTCCAGAGATGCTCCGGAGGCCCCAGGATCGCCTCCCCAGCCCTCCCCACCGCGTCCCCAGGCCTTCCTGGGGCCTCCGGAGCATCTCCGGAGGCCCCAGGATCGCCTCCCCAGCCCTCCCCACCCCGTCCCCAGGCCTTCCTGGGGCCTCCGGAGCGTCTCCGGAGGCCCCAGGATCGCCTCCCCAGCCCTCCCCACCGCGTCCCCAGGCCTTCCTGGGGCCTCCGGAGGCCCCAGGATCGCCTCCCCAGCCCTCCCCACCTCGTCCCCAGGCCTTCCTGGGGCCTCCGGAGCGTCTCCGGAGGCCCCAGGATCGCCTCCCCAGCCCTCCCCACCCCGTCCCCAGGCCTTCCTGGGGCCTCCGGAGCGTCTCCGGAGGCCCCAGGATCGCCTCCCCAGCCCTCCCCACCGCGTCCCCAGGCCTTCCTGGGGCCTCCGGAGCGTCTCCGGAGGCCCCAGGATCGCCTCCCCAGCCCTCCCCACCCCGTCCCCAGGCCCTTCTGGGGCCTCCGGAGATGCTCCGGAGGCCCCAGGATCGCCTCCCCAGCCCTCCCCACCGCGTCCCCAGGCCTTCCTGGGGCCTCCGGAGCATCTCCGGAGGCCCCAGGATCGCCTCCCCAGCCCTCCCCACCCCGTCCCCAAGCCTTTCTGGGGCCTCCGGAGATGCTCCGGAGGCCCCAGGATTGCCTCCCCAGCCCTCCCCACCCCGTCCCCAGGCCTTTCTGGGGCCTCCGGAGATGCTCCGGAGGCCCCAGGATCGCCTCCCCAGCCCTCCCCACCCCGTCCCCAGGTCTTCCTGGGGCCTCCGGAGCGTCTCCGGAGGCCCCAGGATCGCCTCCCCAGCCCTCCCCACCCCGTCCCCAGGCCTTTCTGGGGCCTCCGGAGATGCTCCGGAGGCCCCAGGATCGCCTCCCCAGCCCTCCCCACCCCGTCCCCAGGCCTTTCTGGGGCCTCCGGAGATGCTCCGGAGGCCCCAGGATCGCCTCCCCAGCCCTCCCCACCCCGTCCCCAGGCCTTTCTGGGGCCTCCGGAGATGCTCCGGAGGCCCCAGGATCGCCTCCCCAGCCCTCCCCACCCCGTCCCCAGGCCTTTCTGGGGCCTCCGGAGATGCTCCGGAGGCCCCAGGATCGCCTCCCCAGCCCTCCCCACCCCGTCCCCAGGCCTTCCTGGGGCCTCCGGAGCGTCTCCGGAGGCCCCAGGATCGCCTCCCCAGCCCTCCCCACCCCATCCCCAGGCCTTCCTGGGGCCTCCGGAGCGTCTCCGGAGCCTCCAGGATCGCCTCCCCAGCCCTCCCCATCGCGTCCCCAGGCCTTCCTGGGGCCTCCGGAGCGTCTCCGGAGGCCCCAGGATCGCCTCCCCAGCCCTCCCCACCCCGTCCCCAAGCCTTCCTGGGGCCTCCGGAGCGTCTCCGGAGGCCCCAGGATCGCCTCCCCAGCCCTCCCCTGGCCTTCATGGGGCCTCCGGAGCGCCTCCGGGGGCCCCGTGGACGCCTCCCTGGGCCTCCCCGCTCCCTCTATGTCTTTCACGGGGCCTCTGGAGGCCCCGTGTCGCGGTTTTGGGGGGGCTCGGGGGGGCCCTCCCAAAACCGCGAATAACCGAAACCGCGAATGTCAAGTTCGCGAATGTGGAGGGACAACTGTACTTTCTTGGTGTAATGAGCAACACTTCCAAAGTAAATAAATGGATAACATTTTTTTTCAAGTTACACTTTTAGGCATTTTTGCCAGCCTCTTACCAATCCCAGGATTCATAGAATCATAGAGTTGGAAGAGACCACAAGGGCCATCTAGTCCACCCCCTGCCCTGCAGGAATACACAACCAAAGCACTCCCAACAGATGGCCATCCAGCCTCTGTTTAAAAACCTCCAAAGAAGGAGACTCCACCACACTCCGAGGTAGTGTATTCCACTGCCAAACAGCTCTTACCCTCAGGAAGTTCTTCCTAATGTTGAGGTGAATCTCTTTTCCTGTAGTTTCAGTCCATTGCTCTGTGTCCTAGTCTCTGGAGCAACAGAAAACAAACTTGCTCCATCGATACTATGACATCCCTTCAAATATTTAAACATATTTCAGCTTCCTAACCCAGAGCCTCATAATCCTTTATGATATTCTGAAGGTTATGCCTTGCATTGGTTCCCATGTGGACCAAAAGGAAGGGATAACAGTCAGTGAACTTGACGAGCCTTGTCAGCCTCTCTGTTACAATGTAGATTTTTGCCTCTGGGAGACAGCACACCTCTCAAAACATCCCATCAGGCCCTCAAACTACTGATTCTGTACCCCTCATCAGGGACTCCCCTCCTACCACCACACACCTCCTCTGTGGATTGTCAGAAGTCAAGCTGTGTGCTGAGCCTTCCAAGGTCTCATGCACATTTTCTGAGGACTGCCTCTGCTGCTCTCTTTCCCATTCCTTATCATTACTGATAAGGGAGAGAACGTCAAACCAATGCTGTAGTGCCAAACTCGTAGAATGGCCCCTCCCCCTTCTACTTCTATGTGTCACATTTTTCCAAATATCTACCTCCTGTGTATTGGAAATAACCTCCACTATAGAGACGTCCCCTCTGTGTTCCTCAACCAGGACTGTCTGCTCTGCTCTGCTCTGCTCTGCTCTGCTCTGCTCTAAGAAAACCTCCTGCTTACGAATAGTCTGTAAAGTGGATAAATGGGCCTCAAGTTGCTGGACCTTCTCTTCCAACCACACAACCAATTTACACTTGTTGCAGGTGTAACTATAAGGGGCGATATGATAGCCCTGTTTAAGTATTTGAAGGGGTGTCACATTGAAGATGGAACAAGCTTGTTTTCTGCTGCTCCAGAGATTGGAACACTGAGCAATGGGTGCAAGCTCCAGGAACAGAGATTCCACCTCAACATTAGGAAGAACTTCCTGACAGTAAGAGCTGATTGACAGTGGAACACACTCCCTCGGAGCATGGTGGGGTCTCCTTCATTGGCGGTCTTTAAACAGAGACTGGATGGCCATCTGTCAGGGATGCTTTGATCATGATTTCTTGCATGGCAGGGCGTTGGACTGGATGGCCCTTGTGGTCTCTTCCAACTCTACAATTCTATGATATCCATAGGCAAGAAGACAAATGTGCCACATCTGTTGCAGGTGACTGCAGCCGCTCCCTCTTTTCTTTAAAAAAAAAAAAGCAATGAAAAGTTACCATGAATGCAGTGGAACTACAGAAACTGATTGAGTTGGCAGTTGGATCTTACTAGTTCAACAGGACAATTCCTTTCCTTGACATATACCAGTGGCTGTAAACCTTCCATGTCACCAAATCAGTGAATCAGTCCTAAGTTTAAGTCTGAGTTTTACAGGAAGGACTTTTTCGGACACGAAGAAAGTAACGCAAGCAGCCTCTTCAGCTTGCGAGGCTGCTGTGCTGCAGAGCGTCCCTTTCGTATGACGCTCGCCCCTGCCAGTACTGTTGCGGTACCACGGGGAGAGTTGAGCATCATATTTCGTACTGCGGGGAGAGTTGAGCATCATATTTCATCGTTTTTTACTCACGATCAACTTTCGTGAGTAAAACACGACGAAATATGACGCTCAACTCTCCCCGCGGTACCGCAACAGTACCGGCAGGGGTGAGCGTCATACGAAAGGGACGCTTTACAGCGCAGCAGCCTCACAAGCTGAAGAGGCTGCCTGCGTTACTTTCTTCGCGTCCGAAAAAGTCCGAAGTACCTTAGGTTCTGAACCCTATCCTCAAAATAAGTTCCACACTTTGATAGATCCTTTAAAATTCATACTAAAACTGAGAGCAGATTCACCATACCACTGACATGGGAGCTATCAGTAGACAGTGGCTAGAATCCTCTTGTTTATCTCAACTAAATCAAGGAGATGTACCGATGTGTTCACTCACTGTTTAATAATTGAGTCAATAGGTTTACTCTAACGGAGACTAACCAACAGGATTCAGGCTACAGACTATATACTAATGAAGGAAATATTCTTTGACTTACTCTAAGAACAGGCACCCACAAGGCATATATAGACATCCTTCAAAGTTTGCAGGGGTTAAAGGTACAGCAGTCTTGTGAAAATGGAAAAACCATGAATATCAGCCTGTTATTTATTTTATTTTTATTTACTTAAGAGAACAGTTCTCTAGGCATTTGAAAGTCTTCCAGCATGATTCTATGGTCAACTTCTGTTGGAAGTTGACCATAGAATCATTCTGGTAAACCTATAAATTCCTAGAGAGAACATATTAATAAAGTCCATAAATAATCAAATCCACGAATGCTTAACCCACAAATGTTGCGAGGTGATTGTAGTTTGGAGAGGCATATCATTTCAGCTTGAAAAATCCATTTCTGTATCTACCTTCTCACTTCATACACTTCTCTTTCGCTTTAAAAAATTATAAATACCAAACCTAGATGCTGCATCGGAGGCTACAATTTGCAACTTTTGTAACTGTTGTAGCAATGTTCCTGACAGGACATGCAACACTTCTGGTGAATTGTGCCGATGTGTATCGGGGTGGTGGTCCTGTGCAGTGTCTTGCTGTGCAATGGGAACTCCTGTTGCACAATGAGTCCATACCCTTCTGGTGCCCATTATACAATTCGTACCATAGCACTCAAATGCTACATAGTCACGAACGTGACACTATTGCTATGATTGTAAAACCCTCACCCTCCACTTTACCAGGCATCAGTTGCATTCTGGAGAAGGAGGTCCATTCTGCTGGCAATCAGAGCACAAGTAAATGATATTTCTGTCCAGTTTGTGGGGTTCTGACCAGGAAATGGGACTTAGTGAAATATATTTAATTCATTAGCTGAAAATAGATTATTGGCCCTCTTTTTTGACACAGAGGAGATTTTCACATGGGACCAAAATGCCCCGTTACTGCTCCACCACCTCCTTTCCCGTTCCTGCAAGGGAATGGAAGTAAATGTCCGCACACTTACCTCCATTCCACTGCAGGAACGGGCTCCCTCCCTCCTTGCTGGCTGGCTGTAAATGCATCCATCGTAAGGCTGCCTTTACAACCGGCTGGCTGAAATCCCACTCATTTGTGAGAGAACAGGTGGGAGGGAAATTCAAAAATAACCCCCCAACTGTCAAAGCAGGAAAGAAAATGCAAAAGGAAAGCCCTGGTGGTGCAGTGGTTAAATGCCAGTACTGCAAGTCACCACATTGCAAGTTCGATTCCACAGGGCTCCAAGGTTCACTCAGCCTTCCATCCTTTTGTAGGTTGGTAAAATGAGGCCCCGGCTTGTGGGGGCACTTAGCTAACACACATTGGAAGCTGCTTCTTGCAGTGTAGATGTGTAAATTGCTATTGCTTGAAAACAATTTGTAAGCCGCTCTGATAGTCTTGTGGCTGAAGAGCGGAGTATAAATAACTAAATAATAAAAATTTAAAAAATAATAAATAGCTAAATAATAATAAAAAATAACTAAATAATAAAAAATTTAAAAAAAGTTTTTTTAAAAAAAGTAACCCGGGGAGGGGGGAAAGGGTGCCACTTACCTGAATGTCAGAAGTGCTCAGACCATGGCCAGAAGTGCTCAGACCGGAACTCCTCCCCTGTGCCTGTCATCTCGGAACAGGGATGGGGTTTCTTTTCCCATGTCCCTGATTCCATGACAGACATGGAAGGGGTGTTCTATTCATGATGTTTCATTGTGAATAGAGTACCCAAGGAGCAGGATGGGAGGGGTCGACATCATCAGAAAGGGAGCCCCTTTGTTGACCCTGTTCCTTGCCTGCCCCACAATATTGGCCCCATCTGAAAATCTCCAGAGTGTAGCACTATTTTGACTATGAATTATCCTTTGGTTTTGTTATGGTCATCTCCCCCAATTTCTGACTTTTTCTGGTTTTTCCTCCCTGTTTTTATATGTATATTAAATAAGCAAAAAAATATATATACAGTGTATTTAAGACTGTAAAAGAGATTGAATGTTATATCAAATGTTACTTACAGCACTAAGAGACCTATGGATATGATTAGAAGTGCCCAAGTCTCCATGGAAAAGTAAGGAAAGAGGTCCATCCTGGTTATTTCTCTCTCTCTCTCTGGATTTTGCTCGGCTTGCAACTCTCTTTTGAACAAGATTTGACAGCAGTCTGGAAGGCAACAGTGAGACAAAGTGTTGTGACACAAGATACAGTTCTCACTGCTGAAAGTCTTATCTGTAGGTCAATGTTTGAGCAAGACTTAACTAAACATTTATTACATCTCAAAGGGTGGAGCATAGGCCCCAGATGAGGTAGAAACTGGCTGACTCGTAATTTCAGGAACTTCAAAGTCATAGGATCATAGAATCATAGAGATGGAAGAGACCTCAAGGGTCATCCAGTCCAATCCCCTGCCATGCAGGAATACACAATCAAATCAGTCCCGACAGATGACCATTCAGCCTCTGTTTAAACACCTCCAAAGAGCAGATTCTGTGACTTTCCAGAACAACCAGCAGTCCTTTTAATTGCTTTTCTTCCTTTTGCAAAACTAGGCAGGTCTAAGCTTATTGCACTTATGTTGTTAGAGAGAGAAAAAGCTCCAGTCATTTTGCATTACCCACTTTATGGTGAAAGAGAGGTCCCATCCATTCACACTATGGAATCCATACCCTCCAACATTTCACAGGTGAAAATCAGCTACATGGCAATGTTTATTCTGGGAAGAAGTGAGAAATAGAGAACTCCAAGCTGTCCCTCACTGTACCCATTATTTGTCACAGGTAGCAAATGTCTGTTTCTTTGGATTTATTGTTTACGCCTACCAAATTATGATTGGTTGGACCTAGGAGGGGGCAGGCTTGCAAGTGAAGCCTGGCAATTCAGGATCCACTATTTTTGAAAGTCCCTTGAGTCCGGGTCCCCTCCAAAGCCCAGCTGGTGTGTGTGTGTTTGTGTGTGAGAGAGAGAATTGTTGAAAGGGAAAAGATCTCTTGCAAAGCAGCTAGCCTGGTCTGCCCTCAGCCTTCATTGCCGAGACTGCTAACGGGGGAAATGAGGGGGGAATAGAGGAAGAGGCAACAGAGGAGGACAGGCGGGTGATGGGACTTAGAGTCCTATCACCTACCCTTTCCCCAGCTTCTGCCCCTCCCTCCTCCTTCTTTCCTCTTTTGGGGGGATGGAGGAAGAGGCAGCAGAAGAGGACAGGGGGCAATTTTTCTTCTTCCTCCATTTCCCCCCTTTCAGTCCCATCGTCCACCTGTCTTCCACTGCTGCTTCTTCCTCCACCCCCGACCCCAGAGAGGAGGGAGGGAGGGACAGAATCTGGGGAAAGGGCAGGCGATGGGACTCTCAGTCCCATCACCCACTTGTCCTCCACTGCTGCCTCTTCCTCCATCCCCCCCAGAGAGGAGGGAGGGGCAGAATCTGGGGAAAGGGGAGGCAATGGGACTCTCAGTCCCATCATCCACTTGTCCTCCACTGCTGCTTCTTCCTCCACCCCCCCCCAAGAGGGGAAGGAGGGAGGGAGGGGCAGAATCTGGGGAAAGGGGAGGCAATGGGACTCTCAGTCCCATCACCCACTTGTCTTCCATTGCTGCCTATTCCTCCATTTCCACTCCCAAGAGAGGAAGGAGGGGCAGAATCTAGGGAAAGGAGAGGGATGGAAAGTCATGGGGTTACTGGTGTTTTGTTTTGTTTTGTTTTGTTTTTGTTTTGTTTTTACTACCCCTCCTTCCGTATAGCACATGTCTGCCCCGAGGAGTGTGAGGACCAATAGGGTTCACCCTGGGTTTTTTCCCCAAATAATTTTTGTCATGTTGCTGACCCCCTGGGACATGTGTGGTCAAGGGAGCCAAAGTTATTCATTAGGTCCACCCCTGGCCTAAATCTTATGTCAGTCCCAACTAGAGGAAACCTACTGAACCAATTTTTGAAAAGTGAATCAACGCATTGGTAAATCCAATGGATCTAATGGCTCTTCTCTGGGTGAGACTCACAATAGGATTTAAGCCAGGGGCAGGCAGCTAGAGGGTTACATTAGGTACCCAGGAAACCTTGTAAAGTTGGACCCATCACTGTACCTCCTCACACAGAAAAATTAAAAATGCCTCCAAATGTCCATTTTTGCCATGTTTTTGTCAGTCTCTGGGACATGTCACAAACTCCAGTCCATCAACAGTGGGTTGAACAGAAACAATGGTTTCCTGGCACGCAACACATAACACTAGTTAACACCCCAGCCTCTTGAGGGCTCTCTTGGCCAATTGATCCCCCATGGTGCTCTTGTGCTGGCATTGTTGGTGTGTGAAACCTCGCATCATTTAACTCCTGTGAATGCAGCATGAATGGCTGGTGCAGCATGAACATTTCCAGGTAAGATCACAACATCCAGATGAGTGACACACTTTTTACAACCCTCACCAGATTACTGGGAAGTTTTCAAGTGTGTGGATGTGCTTTTAAAAACTTTTTGTGTGTTATATTCTGTTTTATTTTTGAATTTACCATGTGATGAAGTCTTGCAAGAATCCACAGGATTTTGAATGAGGAAGTGAACAGAGCTCCATTCACTTCCTCTTCATTGCCGTGGAAGCCTTTGCCAGGAGACAAAGGTAAGTGTGGTGGGAGGCATTCTTTTGCCAGCATAAAAAATGCCTTTAATTATGCTGGCAAAAGAACATTTTTAGAGGCTTGTCTGATAAAGTCAACAGCTATAAGCAAAGGATCCATTACTGTGAAGGTGCCCAGTCAGTTTGCAGTTTTGTGGATGCTTCTCCTCCCAGAGCCGCATCAAGTTCTGTGAGAGCTTTCCCATTGTCCCATAGGTTCTCCCACAGGATCTAGCACCTGGATTCAACCTGGGGAAGCTGCAAGAAGAGCAACCTTAAAACTAAGTGGAAGCGTGATGGGGTCTCCTTCCTTGGAGGTCTTTAAACAGAGGCTGGATGACCATCTGTCAGGGATGCTTTGATGTGTATTCCTGTGTGGCAGACGGTTGGACTAGATGGCCCTTGTGGTCTCTTCCAACTCAACAATTCTATGATTCTATACCATCCCTATATTAACCAATCTACCAGTTGCCTCTGCATGTATATGTTAATGTTTTACTCCATTAGTTGAGGAGTATTGACCTACATCCCTTCTGTCCCATTGGGGTTGAGGTCCAGTTCATTGGCTCCCATCCAATCAGTTGGTGAACTTAGAAAGGAGAAGAATTTGTAGTAAGGGTTGGCAACTGTGGAGAGGGTGGTGCCCATTTTCCACCCTCAGACAGGCCACACCAGCATGCCCAATGGGACCAGAAGTGATTTCACATCACTTCCATTATCTTTTTTGGATGTTTATCAGCTAGTTGTCCCTTCATATTTGCTGGGGTTTGGTCCAGGACCCCCCCCCCATGGATACCAAAATCTGTGAACACTCAAGTCCCATTATATGCAATGGCACAGCAAAATGGTGCCCCTTATATAAGACGGCAAAATCAAGGTTTGCTTTTTGGATTATTATTTTTTAAAGAATATTTCAAACCGTGAATAATTAAATCCGTGAATACCAAATCCGTAGATACGGAGGGACAACTGTATTCTCCAATCCAACTGAAGGGTGATTCAGAGCTGGGCTGCTTTGATTGTCACTGGCATCCCAACAACTTAATGTTAGAGTAGGGATTAGAAAGGTGTCACCCCACAGATGTTGCCAGACTGCAGTTCTCACAATCTCTTACCACTGGCCATGGTATTTTGCTTTTTTTTTAAAAAAAAAATACACATATTTATTGATTTTAACACAAACAGTCTAATTCACAACCAAAGTAAATTCAGGAAGAGAAAAAATAGAAAGAGGGAAGGAAACAAAAAAGAAGGGGGGAAAGAAAAATAATAATATACATACACAAAAAAACATATATATAGTTGTTCCTCTTTACCCATGGGCTCTGGATCCATGCATTCAACTAATTGTGGATCGTCACATCCCATACCTAAAATGACAGCTGCGTGTATGCACCCACTTCAAAGCACCCACATGCACATCACCATCATTTAATAATATGGGGCTGGATCATCTGAGTTTTTTCTAATCTGTGTGGGGTCCTGGAACCAAACCCCCATGGATCTGGAGGGCCCACTGTGTGTGTGTGTGTGTGTGTGTGTGTGTGCATATATATATATTTAAAACTAAAACTTGAGACACAGTACTAAAACACTAAACTAACTAAAATACTAAACACTAACTGACTAAAACACAAAAGGTCTCTGACCCTCCCCCCCAATCCAAACTGTAATGAAAAAGGGAAAAAATATCATTCTACCATTACAGATCCAACTAAACAATCCTACTGGAATTACTAATAACCATAACCACACATTATTAGATCATTGGATTTGTTATTGCTCAAAATGGCCATAAACAGTTTCCAATCTTTAAAAAAAAATCTTCAGATGGTTTATCCTTTAAAACTCACATTAGTTTGGCAATTTGGACTATCTCAGCAACCTTCACAGTCCATTCTTCTGTAGTTGGTGCTTCAGTCCATTTCCAAATTTGAGCAAACAGTGTTCTTGCTGCTATCATATATTGAAACCATTGGCTATGTTTATATTATAAGCCAAGCCCCTTTAGATCTCATATTGGGAGGAAGGCAAGATAGAAATAAAATAATTAAGGTCTAAGATCTCTAGGAGAGGCCCTTTTCTCTGTCTCGTCGCCTTCTCGGGCTCATTTGGAGGGAACAAGGGAGAAGGCCTTTTCAGTGGCTGCTCCCAGACTTTGGGAATTTCTCCCCAGAGAGGCCAGGCTGACACCCTTTTTAGTTTCCTCCAAAATATTTTTATACTATCAGGCTTTTAAATAGTGGCTTGGCTGGGTGTTTAATAGTGAGCTTGGCTATTTTGTGGTTTGTCTATGGCCTTTTAATGAATTTTAATGATTTTAGCCTTAAAATTGCTAAATTGTCTTTTAAGTAACATTTATATTCATACTTTTATTGATAATATTTATGGTTTTAATCTGTATTGTGTTTAAATATGTTGTTAGCCACCTTGAGTCCCATCACTGGGGGGAAAGGTGGGTTATAAACGAAATAAATAAATAAATGATTATGATGTGGGGCATGGCCAAAGGGAGTTGTAGTCCAATGACAACTGGAGGACCACATGTTCCCCATCCCTGTGTGAGACCACACCTGGAGTCTATTGCTATAGGTTCACCATCTATCACTATGTGTTAGGGTTCAGAACTCACTGCATGCAACATTTCAGTGTTGCAGAAAACTGAGGCATTCAGTAAACTTTCCAAAGAGCAAATTGTAAGGGTGACTGGAGTTGACTGCATGAGTCATGGAAGTTTGTACGTACAGCTCAGAATTAACTTTGGACATGTTCCAAAGTTCCATGGCCTATGAGGAAACTATTTCCCAACAACAAATGCCAACCAACTTTAGGTTATTAGCCAGAATAATGAAATGATAGACCATAGGAAAACTAGCTGATGCCAAGTTAGAAGAACATTGACCCATCCGGCCCTGGAGTTAGAAGAACATTGACCCATCCAAACCCCGATCTTGGGAGCCAGTCAGCACATTAGAAATTATGATAAGAGTGCTGTATGGCTTCTATGGGGATGGGGATCATGGCCAGTCACAAAACACACATTTTCTAGAAGACTAAACCAAAAATGTCCAGGCAAAACCCATGAGCTGAAACAGTGCACGGTGAAATAGAGATTTGAGTAGAGCAGTACTTCTTAGGTTATCTGATATTCCAGTGTGCCAAGGACAGGTGCCATATTTGGGCCAATTGGCTACAAGGCTTTCTTTCTTTTCTGTAAACCTACCAGGGATTTACCAGCCAATGACAAGATGGAACAGGCTTGTTTTCTGATGCTCCAAAGACTAGAAACGAGAACCAATGGATTCAAATTACATGGAAACAGAGTCCACCTAAACATTAGGAATAATTACTTTGCTGTAAGAACTATTTGGGAATAGAATAGACTGCTCCAGAGAGTGGTGGGTTCTCCTGCTTTGAAGTTTTAAAACAGAGGTTGGATGTGCATCTTTCAGGAGTGCTTTAGTTGTGCATGGCAGGAGGTTGGACTAGATGGCCCTTGTGACCTTTCAGCTCTAAGATTGTATGATAATTTATTCAATTTAAAAAATAATCTAAAGGGAGAGGCTGTCTAGCTGACAGCAAATGAGGCATTATGTTGGGTACCTTTGGGTCAGAATCTTGTTAAGCATTGCCACCCAACATCCTGGCCCATGGACCAGTGTTGCTCCAAAAGCCATTGGCTGCCAGTCTGTGTTGAGTTTCCAAGACAGAAAGAAACCATTGTAGCCAGTGAGCAGAAATATCCATCTACTCATCACTTCATGGATGGTGTTGGTCCTGGGCACATTGACCCGGGAGAGGTGGGGTTCTGGCCCTGCCCACTGGATAGATTAAAGGCACAGCCATAGGAGATATATTCCATCATAAGCCCCATTTATCCCACGATATGCACCTTTAGTAATGTTGCAAAATGAGGTATCTTGTACCTTATCATGCAATGCCCGTTGCCTTGGCTGCACAAAAGCAGCCAGGAGTTTCCTGCTCACTGTTCCATGTCCCAGCCACTGCTTTGTTGCAGATGTGGGCCCTGCACAGGTTGCTCTATCTTATCCAGTTGGCCAAGGGCAACAGGAACACACCTGCATTAGCTTTGAAGCCAGCCAGTGCCCAGGGGATGGAGCTGCACTGAGATGCTGTGGTGCTCCTGACGAAGAACTGGAGACAAAAGAACAACATCCATCATCAAACACCCCCACCCCACCATGATACTGTAAGAACAATGGTAGGTCTTTCCACTCTTCCACTGTGATTTTTAAATCTCAGCCCAGGTCTACTCTGATGAACAGTTATTTGGTGAATGTTGGCCCAGGTCTAGTCTATTCTATATTACTTGTCTCACTGTCCTACATTGTAGACACCAAGTGAAGACAGGTCAGGCCTGATCCTGTCATTAGGTTGAGTGCAGAGGCTACCTCAGGCAGCAAGTTTGGATGTCAAAGAACAGCAAATCTTTAATTATGTAATGTATTAGTATTGTAATTTTACTGTCTGCAGGGGGGACAGATAAGACATGTGTGGGCTTTCCAATCTCATGGACCAAAATAACCTAGCTGACAATTATACCTTGACTTTAGTGGGTGGCATCAATTGCTGCTCTGCCTCAGACTGCAAAATGTCTTGGGCCAACCAAGAAATTTTAAATATATACGTGTCTTGTGAAAAGAGTAAAGAAATGATCACTGATAATAATTCTAAGCCAATTTTATGAGAAAATATTTCTCCAGGCTCAATAGTTGAGGATATTGTGTTGTTTTGATCTGACAGTTGTTTAGAAAGGAAACATGACATCAGTAATGTGTGAAACATATCTAAATAATAATTATACAGTCATCCCTTCGCATTCGCGGGGGTTAGGTTCTCCAGACCCCCGCGAATGTGAAAATTCCGCAAATAACGACTGCCCTCCCCCGCCAAAGCGACCACGGGGCCTCCGGAGGCCCCATAGTCGCTTTCCCCGCCTCCCTCCTCCTGCCCAAGGCCTTCATGGGGTCTCCGGAGCGTCTCCTGAGGCCCCATGGAGGCCTTCCCAGCCTTTCCCCCTCCTGCCCAAGGCCTTCAGGGGGCCTCCGGAGCGTCTCCGGAGGCCCCATTGAGGCCTCCCCAGGCTTTCCCCCTCCCACCCAAGGCCTTCAGGGGGCCTCCAGAGCATCTCCAGAGGCCCCATGGAGGCCTCCCCGGCCTTCCCCCCTCCCGCTCAAGGCCTTCAGGGGGCCTCCGGAGCATCTCCGGAGGCCCCATGGAGGCCTCCCCAGCCTTCCCCCCTCCCTCCCAAGGCCTTCAGGGGGTCTCCGAAGCATCTCTTGAGGCCCCATGGAGCCTTCCTGGCCTTTCCCCCTCCCGCCCAGGGCTTTCAGGGAGCCTCTGGAGCGTCTCCGGAGGCCCCATGGAGGCCTCCCCAGCCTTCCCCCCTCCTGCCCAAGGCCTTCAGGGGGCCTCCGGAGCATCTCCGGAGGCCCCATGGAGGCCTCCCCAGCCTTCCCCCCTCCCACCCAAGGCCTTCAGGGGGCCTCCGGAGCGTCTCCTGAGGCCCCATGGAGGCCTCCCCGGCCTTCCCCCCTCCCACCCAAGGCCTTCAGTGGGCCTCCGGAGCATCTCCGGAGGCCCCATGGAGGCCTCCCTGGCCTTCCTCCCCCACCCAAGGCCTTCATGGGGTCTCCGGAGCATCTCCGGAGGCCCCATGGAGGCCTCCCCAGCCCTCCCCCTCCTGCCCAAGGCCACCAGAGGGCCTCCGGAGCATCTCCAGAGGCCACATGGAGGCCTCCCTGCCCTCCCCCCTCCAGCCCAAGTCCCCATGTCACGGTTTTGGGAGGGCGGGGGGCCCTCCCAAAACCCGCAAATATTCAAAACCGCGAATGCTAAGTTCACGAATGTGGAGGGGCAACTGTAGATTCATAGAATCATAACATTGGAAGGGGCCTCATAGTCCACCGAGTCCTAACCCCTGGTCAATGCAGGATCTCCAGCTAGAGCATCTCCAGAAGGTAGCTGCCCAGTCTCTCTTGAAGACATTCAGAGAAGGAGATCCAACCATCTCTTCAGGCAATTGATTCTATCGCTGAAGCACTCTTACTATCAAGACGTTCCTCTGAGGCATGATCAAAACCTATCTCCCTGTAACTTAAAACCATGAGACCTGGCCCTACCCTCTGGGGTAGCAGAAAGCAGCCTGTACCCTCCCCTCTGTAACAGCCCTTGAGATATTTAAGGAGTGTCATCCCTTGGTCTTCTCTTCACCAGCCTGAACAGGCCCAAGTCCCTCAAACTTTCTTCTTCATATGTTTTGTTTTCCATACCTCTCATCATTTTAATCTATGAATTTTAAATTGGTATTTTGAATCCATGAATTATTTTAATGTTTGTTTTAATTTTATGTGTTTTAAATCTGTTTTTAAAATGCTTTTATGTTATATATTCTATTATAATTTATGTTGTACCCCACCTCAAAACCTGGGGAGAGGTGGGTAACAAATAATACATTATTTTTGTTATTCCTGGCGGCCCTTCTGTGAACCCGCTCCAACATGTTTATATATCCTTCATAAAATGCAGTGCCCAGAACTGAACGCAGTGCTCCAGATGAGGCCTGACTAGCAGAGAATATATTAGGGCTATTAATTCCTCTGACTTGAAAATGATTGAGGTGGTAATAATAATAATAATAATAATAATAATAATAATACCACCTGTCTACTCAGAATTATTATTTATTCATTTAGCTGTTACATATAAATCCTACTTTCAGTTACCTCTAGATGGTGTACATGGCTCGTTGGACTGGATGGTCCTTGTGATCTCTTCCAACTATTATTCTTCCTTTATCTTCACAACAAGTTAGGTTGGGTGGGGAGAGAGAGAGAGACTGGGCTTACCTATATGAGGCAATAAAATGTGGATTGGTGTGCAGTAACATCAATTTTCAGCAGCTTTCATTTGTCTCCATGTTTGTTTTTTTCAAGAGCACAGGCATGCAAAGCCATACGTGTTTGTTGTTCAAATGGGCATGCCTGCAAATCAAGATGGTGGGCACAAATGAATTACTCACATCTTTATTGTCACCAGTTGCCATTGCAGAACCTCATTTTAAAAAAAAATCCAAGGTGTGGAAATGCAATCTTCCGCTTAAATAAGCAGGACCAAAAAAATAAAGGCTGCCTCATTGACTGTGATTAGGAAATCGCCAAATATGGCGCTGCAGCCTCCCAGCTCTTCCAGAACAGTATAGGCAGGGGGACAGCGTCATCCGAAATGCCCCCCCTGCCATGCAGCAGCCTCGCAACGGGGACAAGGCTGCTTCCGTTACAAATCGCCATCCAAAAAAGTCCCCAATGAGCAGGAATGCACATTTCCTTCAGAGTTTTTAAAAGAAGTTCATAGAATCATAGAATTGCAGAGTTGGAAGAGACCACGAGGGCCATCCAGTCCAACCCCCTGCCATGCAGGAAATCACGATCAAAGCATCCCTGACAGATGGCCATCCAGCCTCTGTTTAAAGACCTCCAAGGAAGGAGACCCCACCACGCTCCGAGGGAGTGTGTTCCACTGCCAAACAGATCTTACTGTCAAAAATTTCCTTCTAATGTTGAGGTGGAATCTCTGTTCCTGGAGCTTGCATCCATTGCTCCGTGTTCCAATCTCTGGAGCAGCAGAAAACAAGCTTGCTTCATCCTCAATGTGACACCCCTTCAAATACTTAAACAGGGCTATCATATCGCCTCTTAACCGTCTTTTTTCCCGGCTAAACATACCCAGCTCCCTTAGTCTCTCCTCATAAGGCATCGTTTCCAGACCTTTCACCATTTTAGTCGCCCTTCTCTGGACACGCTCCAATTTGTCAATATCCTTTTTGAGTTGTGGTGCCCAGAACTGGACACAGTATTCTAGGTGAGGTCTGACCAAGGCAGAATAGAGTGGCACTATTACTTCCCTTGATCTGGACACTATACTTCTATTGATGCAGCCCAAAATCGCATTGGCCTTTTTAGCTGGGGGAACCATGAAGGATTTTCCCACTGAGTATTTGGAGTTCTTTGCCCTGCTCCTTCCGAATATGGAGAAATGATATGGGATCCCATCGGGATAAAATGTATTCTTGAAATATATAAGGAGTATTTTGCCATATAGACAAGCACAGAGACAGAGACTAGCCAAATCCTCCCAGTAGGGTTGACAATTCAAATAATCACAAACTCTGAGTTTTCCAGGCCAAAACTGACACCTAGGGGTGGCTCCTGTGGTTAAGCTTTATGCATGAAGTACTAACCACAGTTGCTCACAGCTTGTCATTCAAGCACACACAGAGAGAAAGAGAGACAGAGCATATGGGTATTCTCTTAAAACATGGTAAAGGGCCCTATCCCAGCTTGCCCCATTCCAGACCTGTGTCTCCCCCAGGGGTTGTAAGGACTGCGCAGGGGCAGATCAGGGTAAATGTCTCGTGTCGTTTGTAGTACAGGGCTCTGGAAGCCTTGAGTATTCTATCCTGTTAAAACACTATAATTTGAAAAATGGTCAAATTGGCTGATCTCTCACCCTGGAGGCTTCTGAGAGCATGACTAGACATCTCCAGCCAGTCTTTTGTCACCAGACGGGGGGTCTAGGGTCCAAAATTGGTGTGGCCATTAGAGGTGCTAAGATGGGGTGGCTCCCTGGACCTGGAGGTTGCCCATACCCAGTTTATCATGTGCTGTGATACTAGGCACATCCCTTTCTCGGGTTTGTCCCCTCAGAAACCTAGAAGAGCCATGACATGCTGTGTCCAATGTACACACCCAACACAAAACTGCTCATGAGCTAAATAAACACCTCCAGAGATTGTAACACAGGAGGTGTTGGTAGCCTCCATCTCAGTGGGGATGATGTATCTACTTTGGCTTTTAGTCTGAACTGTGAACTGTCCAATGTGTTGAACCTATTTGGGAAGAATAGAGTTCAATATCTTGGATCACTCCAGTCAGGTTTGGACTTAAACTGGCACTAATTCACCTCCCCATTGCCATTTAAAAAATCCAGACATCCCTGTGCCCTCGTCTTCATTTTTACCGCATATTTGACCTTCAGCCCCAAGCCCACACTGGCAACCTTTGGGCACCTAGTCTACTAGTTAAGAAAATAGCCGCTAACAAGACATACATGCAGAAATTTAGATTCTCTGGAGGGAAGCTCAGGTGACATCAATAAATATTGGCTCAGGTTGTAACAAATGTCAGATGACAGACTGTCTTTTCTTCTCTTTTTAAAATGTCTGCAAATTAACAGCTGCAAGGATAAAAAGTGTGAATCTCTAACCGTTAATTACTGTACGATCCCAGATCTCTTGCAAGTATGATGTTGAGGTTGTCACGAGACAGAGGAAAGGCTGGCTATATGCCAAAATTGTTCAAGTCAGATACAGAGATCATGTACCAGCCTGGTTTCTGTACAATGGAATTGATTTATAAAAGCAAGAGAAGCCTGCTCCTCAGGCTTATTTTTTAGATGCTGTGTTATACCCTTTGAGAACACAGCCTTCATAACATACCCTTCATACCACATTGCTTTCAAACAGCAGGCCACTCGGCCAATCTCAGTGATACTAAGGAGATTATCAGACAGGAACAAAAAAGCGTTTCTGTCCCACAATCTCCACTCCTGCCCCTGTCCCATCCCAGTCCCGCCACAATCACCCTCCCCACTGCACTTACCTCCTCTCCAGTCAACCGTGCAGCCCAGGAGTGAAAGGAGCTCTAACAGAGCTCCATTCACTTCCTGGGTTGAAATCTCGTGGATTCTTGTGAGAAGATGCGAGCACAGGAAATTGAAAAGTAAAAACAAAAATTCACACCAAAACATTTTGAAAAGCACATACACATACTAAGAAATTTACAAGTAACCTGGGGAGGATACAAAAAAGAGCTTTGGTTACCTGGAAGTCATGATCTCACCTGGAAGTGCTCTGGCAGGGACCTCCCAATGACGCTGGGATCTCACCAGCATAACAGCACCTTTTGCACACAGGTAAATCCAGAACACAAATGGGATGGGGGATCTATTGATGGCTTCTCATGTCAGTACAAAGCAGCGCCAGCAGAATGGCAGCAGAATGGGTGCATAACAAGGGGGGGGGAATGACGTCATCTGAAAAGGGAGCCCTTTTGCAATCTCTGCCTGAAATTTTCCTTCACTCCCCAAATTTTTAGCATTGCAGAGAGCAAGAAGCTATTATTCCTTCACCCCTAGGACTCTTCTATTTGCTGTCTTCATATTCCTTTGGCCACTTTGCCTGCCTCTTTTCTTTGGATGCCTAAACTGTATTTCTAAATACTCAACTGAAGTTTTAAGTTATTGCAATGCTAGGAATTTAAGGGGGCAGAATTCTTATTTTGAGGGGGATATAACCCTCATTCTATGCTCCCACAACTACACCCCTATTGCTAAATGAAGTCACTTGGAAGTTTAGGGATGTTATCAGACACATCAAATACAGCTGTCATAACAATGCCTCCCTCTCTCTCTGGCTTTTCTTCGCAAACGAAGATTCAGGAAGGACTCATCCCGCGCTTTCTGCAAGCGCGCTGATGACTAAAAAGGCCAATCCGAGATAGACAAGTCTGGTTGCAGAAAGCACAGCAGAAGGTTTCCTTGGGTGATGTTTCTGGGTTATGATTCTTTCTGCATTGTCATTTCTCTTCAAGACTTGTTCGGCGTGAGTTCTCAAATAAGGCTGCAGCATTGTGGATAGTGTGTCTCCATGCCTCCCGATGTGAGGCCAGGGCGAACCATTGTTGGTGATCAATTTGGCCAAGCCTGAGATGTTGTTTCAGGGAGTCCTTGTAGGATTTGTCCTTCGAGCCTGTGCAACTGATTTTTCTGGTGGAGCGCAGCGTGCACAGAACTTGCCTCACCCTTTAAACCAGAGGTTCATCTGCCATGGCCTTGCAAGCATGGACGTAGCAGTGAGGTCCTCGGACCGTAGGTTTGATTAGAGTTTCCTTCTCTTAGATGGTTGACCTTACAGGGTTGGATGAGCACCATCTGCCCGGGTTTGGGATTAAAGTTTTCCTTCTCCTAGGACGGTTGCCATAAGGCTAGAGAGCCCATCCTTCCCTTTGACGCTCTTTGTCAGACCCTTCGGTTTTGACCTGTCTGGCATGGGAGACCCTACCAGTGGCTATTATGCCACCGCCAGCATAGATCAAAACATCATTAGAGTATGCAAGCCTCTCTCCCACAACTAGGGGGCGTCAATAGAGAGGTAACAATGCCACATAAACACAAAAGGGAGTGCATACCAGACGATGTCGCCCTTTCGTGTTTAAGCCTTGTCAAAAACCTGTCCTATTTTACTGATGGCCAAAAGATCTCCCCTGGTGCTTTTGTGCCAGCATTGCCGGCGTTTGAATCCACACGCCATTGTAATGACATGAATGTAGCATCAATGGCCGGTCCGGCCAGAACACTTCCGGATGAGATCGTAACATCCAGGTGGGTGATGCACTTTTTATGACCCTCCCTGATTTACTTGTAAGTTTTTAAGTGTGTTTTTGTGCTTTTAAAAACTTTTGGAGTATTAGTTTTGTTTTTGTTTTTGAATTTCATACGCTATGTATACTCATGAGAATACGTGGGATTTAGAACGAGGAAGTGAACGGAGCTCTGTTCACTCCTCCATCATTGCCAGGGAAGCCTTTTGCCAGGACAGAAGGTAAGTGTGGCATGGGGAGCTCTTTTGCCAGCATAAAAATGGCAAAGTTATGACAGCAAAAGAATGGGGTTTAGGGGATGGTCTGATAAAGTCCTAGGTTAACATATCCTTTAATTATATGTGAAGGATAACCAACTCTCTTTCTCTTTCCCATCTAATTTGGTTGAAGTAGCAGGATTCCTGAATGGAATGCTTGGGCACAGCAATTAATTAGATGAGGGCCACTGAATTTCAAACTTGATCCAGAGAAAATGGAGATACTACTGGTAATTGGTTCATCTGCCTGGAAAATGTGTTGTTTAGCCTAAGTCAGTGAGGATTGAAATGTCAGGAAAAATAGATATTGTAATTAGAAGTGTGTTTTTTCCCTTGAATAATTTTGTTCACCAAGGCGCCAGCTTGTCTATCAGAGCCCATAAATCTGTCTCTTGATCTTGTGTTTCCTTTTTTGTTCTTCGCGGGTTGAGAGTGAGAAATGAAACTGGGAGTCCAGCTTTGAGTTTCGTTTCTTAGAAGGTTAAAACATTTTAGAAAGGTATATAACTGGGAGGGGTTCTTGGAGCTAACTAGTCTCTAGCCTGTGTGTGTCTCCTGCATTTTGGGAGCTCCTTTTGTCTTTCTCTTAGCTCCTGAGGAACCTTGGAGCATACAGAAACATGAATGAATGTTTTCTGCTGTTTATTTTATTTTTATTTGTTTACTGTTAATAAAAGCCATAAAGAAGTTTTGATATGGCCTTTTCTTTTGCAGCAGAGGTGTACATGTTTTTTGCTCAAAAGCTCACGCTATTTCGCTGCATGTATTTATGCTCGGATAGGCAGAGAGTGACCCCCACGCTGAGGATTTTATGACAGGTTATGGCTCAGAATTTTATGAGCCGTGAAAGCTTTTATGGCCGCAGATTGTTTGAGTCTAAGTTGAGAGGGGCTCTTAACAAGCGGCAAACTGGGCAACTTGTCTCTTTGGTGTGAATTGTTTTTTTCTTTTGAGCTGTGGATTTTGGAAGCTGTTTGAAGCTGTTGGAGCTTTCTTTTGTCTGCGCCTGGCAAAAGCTGACAAGCCCAGCACAGAGGGGATCTGGAAGGTGAGAATGCCTGTGAAGAGCTGCTGAGATGGAACCATTTACAACGCCCGGCTGGTAAGCTACCCCTGCTAGGGAAGCAGATATTCAGCTGAGAGGGGCTAGAAAGTTTATGGACAATGGCTCAGAGCGTGTCAGTGTTTCCCTTCCAAAAGCTAAATGATAAGAATTATCATTTGTGGGCTGTAAAGATGGAAGCTTATTTGCATCAACAATTGATACATGCCCCTATTGTGGCTACCCCTGCCCAGGGTGCTGCCCTTGCGTTGCTTCAAGCAGAAGAGAGAGCACGGGTGTCGCTCATTTTGGCAATTGAGGACAGTCAGTTGATTTATGTGAGAGGTTGTGCCATGGCCCGGGACATTTGGCAGGCACTGCGGCAAGTCTATGTCCATGCTGGGACTGGTTCACAGCTGATGTTAACAAGACAGCTGTATAGACTAAAGCTGCAGCCAGATGGCGACGTCGCAACACACATTTCAACTTTGCGCCAGTACTTTGACCAACTTCAGGAAGTTAATGTGAACTTTACTGAACAGGAAAAATGTCATTCTTCTCAGTTCCCTGCCACAAAAAATTGATTCCTTAGTATTCAGTTTTGAAAATCTGCCCCCAGCAAATTTGACCATTAATTTCATGACTGGTCGTTTGTTGGAAGAAGAGGCCAAGTGGCTCGAGAGAAAGCAGACTTCCCCTTTTCCAAAGGCTTCACAGCCAAAGACCCATAATTCTACAAATGAACGAGTAGATGGCTCCAAAGACCCCAGTAAGGGTGAAGTTCCTGCCTTTGCTGTGAAGGTCAGGAATTGCTGGAACTGTGGGAAGGAGGGGCACCTTTCAAAGGAATGCAAGGCAAAGAAAAGTAAGGCTTCTAAGATGAAGAAATCTGCTTCTAGCATGACTGTTTCTGCAGTTGTTTTGCAAGCTGCAAAGGAACAAAAGGGACTTTTAAGCGTTTGGGCCCTCGATAGTGGCTGTAACAAAAATATTTCCAATAATAAAGAGCTCTTTAAGGACTTTAAAGAGACTGGCCCCTCAAGTGTGAGTTTGGCTGATTGATCCAAGTCAGAATGTTTGGGTAAAGGTACATGTTTTGTACAATGTTTGAACATGGATGTAAAAAATGTTCATTATGTTCCTGGTTTAAAAATGTGCTTGCTCTCTGTTGCCAAGCTGACACAGGAGGGCTGTGAAGTACAATTTAAAGGGAACAAATGCTTTATTTTGAAGGATGGTACTATTATGGCTGAAGGGCTTTTTCATGACCAACTGAATTATATGTATGATTGTATGCAGGAGCCCCAAACTGGTACTGTGATGGCAAATTCTCCCATGCATGATAATTGTGTGCATTTGTTGCATCGGAGATTTGGCCATGCTAGTTTCAAGGTCCTCAGGCAGATGCCTGAGATGGTGGATGGGCTGAGTTTGAAGGCCTGTCAAAAGTACCTGGATTGTCAGATTTGCAAGAGATCTAAATCAAAGGTCCATCCTTTCCCCAAGCATAGTGACAGAAAGTAAAAAAAAATTCTTGAGCTGATTCATATGGACCTGTCTGGCCCCTATCCACCATCCCTGGGAGAAGCCAAGTACATTTTGGTCCTGGTAGATTATTTCAGCCGTTTCTGCTTTGTATTCTTATTCAAAGGTAAGGATGATTACTTATGTATAAAATCTATATAATTATTTACTTTCATATAGAGTGTAAAAGGTTATTTTATTGCCTCATGGTTTGTTGACTGTAATAAAGGCTTGATGAACAACTCATGTAGCCAATTAGATTTCAGTACATGCTGATGTCACGAAAGCAAAGAATGCTAACAGTATGAACAATGCTTCCTAAACTACTCATATGGGTAACTTCCACAGTCAGATTTCCTAGACTGGTCACCACAGGGGGTGACCATAGCTAATCAGGGATGTGCAGACCTCCAGAGGTTATTGATGATGGTGATCCATTAGTGTATGGCATTTGTCTTACAGGGGCTTGCAGTCTGCAAATATGTTTCCATATTTACAGTGGGAAATGGGAGGATACAGGCACACATTCGTTGTTTCCTTTCCCCTTCCTTCTTCTTCTTCTTTTGGGAAAAAAAAACCCTTGGAGATGTACATGCCATCACATGGCAGGGGATATGGGACTTCATGTAAATATAGCCTCAACAATTATATACAAAAGAACAGTTCACAGCAGCAGCAAATCTCCCAGCACTGGTGAAATAATGTTCCCGATGGAACTGTTAGAAACCTCACTCAAAAACCTCCACTACTCTGCAGAGCTAACTCTGGGGATTACTTTCAAGATGATGGGCTTTTTGGGTACCATCACTCCTGTTGTAGACAACTCCATTGGGATCTGAAACACAAGAGGGGTGAAAGAGATTATCATTAAGTCGTGCTTAAATGTCACATAATCAGATGTATAAAGCACCCCCCCCCAAAAAAAGGAGATCACTGTCTCCCTTTTGAAATATGGCACATACTCAGAGATGCTCTTTGAACTTATATCAGATGTTCATGGCACTATCACAAGTATGTGACAATCTAGAGCACAGAAAGGTGCCCCCCCCCAGGATTTGCAGTTGTCATAATATCCTGTCCTAACAGCCCCATTGTTTGTAAAATAACCACTGTGCATATGTAAGCCTTTGCAAACCAGGGTGTGGAAAAATAAAAAATAAAAATGTACTACAACTCCCAGAACACACCAACCAGCATGGGAGCTGGGGTAAAAAAAAAAAAAGGAACTTTCCCCCTCTCTCCTTCAGACACAAGGGTGTAAAAGCAGGCTGTTGTCCACAAGCAACAACTGGGTGATGCTATAGAAAAAAACAGGCTCATCATGTAGGTTCACAAGATAGATCAGTGAGGAAACGACGGAAGAAGAATCAGGGGAGACTCCCTAACACTTTCTTTAGAATGATGGAAGAATTGTCTTTAGTAGATGTTTAGCGATGGAAACATGGAAAAACGTGCGGCTATACATTTTTTTCTGATGTACATAGTACTTCATCGAGAATTGATATGTTTCTAGTTACAAAAAATTTGACTCCAACAGTTAAAAAAATGGAAATTCTGCCGAAATGGATATCAGATCATAACCCCATAATGTTATCAATGGTGGAAAGAAGATTCTTTAACTGGCAGTTAAGAAACAATCTTTTATACAAAGAAGACAGTATTAGGGAAGCAAAGCAAGCTATAAGGTTATACTTTAAAGAAAACACATCTAGTGATACTGCTAAGAAAACCATATGGGATGCAAGTAAGGCAGTTATGAGGGGGTATTTTATCAAAAAGGCTTTTGAAAAGAAGAAGGAAGAGACAGAAAGATTAAACTACCTACTAAAAGAAATCAAAGCGAAAGAGAAAAGTAAGAGATGATTCGTGGAATAGAAAAGATAAAATTGAATTGGAGATATTGAAAAAACAAACACAATCATATTTAACTAAGGAAATAGAACAAAAAATGAGAGAGCTTAAACAAAAGCATTTTGAAATGGCTAACAAACCAGGAAAATGGTTATCAATGAGATTAAAGAAGAAGAGAGAAGCAAAAATAATTACAGAACTAAAATATGATGGTAAAATAACAACTGAACATAAATTGATTAAGAAAGGATTCCAAGATTTCTATCTCTCTGGCTTTTCTTCGCAAACGAAGATTCAGGAAGGACTCATCCCGCGCTTTCTGCAAGCGCGCTGATGACTAAAAAGGCCAATCCGAGATAAACAAGTCCGGTTGCAAAAAGCACAGCAGAAGGTCTCCTTGGGTGATGTTTTTGGGTTGTGATTCTTTCTGCAGATGACATTATTGGAGGAAAAGATAAACCGGTATTTGAAAAAACAGAAGATATCTAAACTGTCGGAACCACAGATAGAAACTTTAAATAGAGATATTACGGTGATGGAAATAGTGGAAGCAATTAAAAGACAGAAATATGATAAAGCGCCAGGACCTGATGGTTTCACAGCAGTATATTACAAGAAATTGGATGAAGAACTTCTCATCCCACTACAAAAAACAATGAATCAAATTAAGACGGACGGCATCCCCGATTCATGGAATGAGGCCTACATCTCGATGATACCTAAAGAGAGGAAAGATAAGAAAGAACCAAGGAATTATAGACCGATTTCTTTGTTGAATTTAGATTATAAAATATTTGTAGATATTCTGGCACAAAGATTTAAAAATATATTAAATACTATCATACATGAAGACCAAAATGGCTTTCTTCCTAAACGACATATTAAGAACAACGTTAGAACTGTGCTGGATGTAATCGAATATTATGAAAGTCATAATGAAAAGAAGCTGGCTATGATTTCCTTGGACGCTGAGAAAGCTTTCGACAACGTTAAATGGCCATTCATGAAAGTGGTGCTAACAGAAATGAATGTAGGTGAGAAATTTAACAACTGGATAAATGCCATATATCAAGATCAAAGGGCACAAATTCTGATAAATGGGGACAAAACAGAGAAAATCAATATAAGGAAAGGAACGCGGCAGGGGTGCCCCCTCTCCCCTCTTCTGTTCATTACGATAATAGAAATCTTAAATAATAGCATAAGAATGAACAATAATATCAGAGGAGTCAAGGTCAAAGAATATGAATTTAAACTCAAAGCTTTTGATTAGACTGCATTTTCGTCATGATCATGCTAGCTGGGGATAATGGGAATCATAACACATCTGATGCAAAAGAAGTTGTGGGGATGCTGATAAACATTGTTGATAATATCCTTAAATTTTCTGTTCCTTTAGGACCCAAGGGACTAAATAGAAAGTTATTTCTCTTTCCTTTAGCTGTCCATTACCTCCGAAGTTCACTCCATTGAAGAGGTATGTAATAATAAATTGGTTTTGCTTAAGTGGACAACTGGAGATCATAGCCAGGAATCATGCAAACCATTTTTTAAAAAATTCCATTCCAAAAGAAACACAAACACAAAGGGGAGGGGGAAAAAACAGGCTCGTGCACTGAACAGTGATGGACTTATTTGTGTGGGCAATGCAGTAGAAAAACAGACTCATCATATAAATTGACCCCCCATTTCAAAAGAAATGAACATGCTATGTAGAACCAGAGATCAAAATGAGTGAAGTAATCTGGAATATCCCAAGTATAGTAATGAGAACCAAAAACATAAAATAAAGTAAAATAAAATAAAAACCCAACTAAAGCATATGGTGTAATGGTAGTTACAAAATAAATGCTGGTTAGATGCTAGCTTATCAGACTGTGGGTGTTAATTATTATTGCTAGGTCTATCACTTGGTCTAAATATTTTATAATATGCCTACAGAAAAGTCAGTCCCATTGATTCAACTGGTCTTACTCCATGGCAAATCTTACATGACTATAACTCTAGTTAGTCAGTTTAGAGTAACCCTTAGTATTTTTAAAAAAACCTTGACTGATTTAATCAGATAGGACTTACTAGTCAATTGGAAGTTTTAAAAACAGATTGACATAATCAATTAACTGAGTTCCAGCCCTACTAAAGAGAGACTACTAAGAACCTCACCACACTTTAGTCAAGGGGGACTGGCTGTGCATTAAAACTGGGGGCACTGGATATTAGAGATGGAAAGAAAAAGAAAACTATTCAAATAATAGAGGAAACATGGGTTTCCCAAGTGTCAAGAAATGCCATGGAGGAAAAGCATGCATAGATGGAAATCTAAACAGTACAGGACTTATTCTGCATTTAAAAAACAGGATTTTCCAAACATGTTTTCTGCACTAAAAATGCAATTTGATGTGCCTAAACAAAAACAAGTGTTTTTTTTTTCACAGAATAAATCCCAAACTGTGAATTTGAGAGGACTGTTGCCTGTTTGAGTCATATTCGTATTCATTTTTTTAACAAATGGCAAGAATCTTGTTGGGGACTTACATCTTTGTAAGTGGATTTAACATTTACAGGAATTAGAACTGGGTAGTTCTATAACATCCACATCCAGTAAGGGTCTTTTCTTACGTTACTATGTAGTAAAGCCGGCAAAGTGACTGATGTACACAACAGGACTGATGCGCATCAGGACATCAACTAGGGCGTGCCAATGTGCATTGGGACACTCTTGCCCATGTCTCATTATGCATCTTCACAATTTACTAGCAAGGCTTCTTAGTGGCTCTGCCATGTAGCTAAGTCTATGCAAGGTTACATAACGTACACTGTGATAGAGGATTCCAACCTTTAGCTTTAAAAATAATTAATTAAAAATATCCGATATGTTATGGAATACACTATTCTTTTAATAACAAACAACATTAACCAATTGCTTTTTGAAAGTAACAAGCATCCCATTGTTTTAATAAACTAACCTTCCTAGCCAGTGGAGGCTGGTGACTCTGTCATCAGTGTGGTAGTGAATCAGTTCTGAGTTTTTGTCTGAACTGTGAAGACACAATTCAAGGTGGTGAACTCTATCCCAAACATGGGTTCAGTACCTTGGACAAGGCCTTTCAAGTGCAGGCTAAAACCCAGCACAGTCGCCATCCCACTGATGCTAAAACCACAAGCCTCCACTCTTCTGAGCTCTAGGTGCTATGCATGTTTCAGACAACATGTTATCAAAGTGTTGAGTATTATGCCCAGAAAAGCTTTACATATATCCCTGTCTCTACTACCTAGGAATGGGCTAGATCTATTCCAAAATGGTTATTTTCCTCATATGCTTGAACGGAGATCAATCCTGCTTCCTCACCTGTGTTTCCTTGCAGGGCTTGAAGGTGAAATTCTGCAACAGGCTTGCAATACCAGACTTCAGGGTAAGGAGAGCAAATCTCATCCCAATGCAGTTCCTCGGACCAGCTCCAAATGGCAGATAAACATAGGGGTTTATGCTGTCTTTGTTCTCTTTACTGAACCTGTTGATGGAGAAAAGGATAGGGAAGATGATTTGCTAATGGCAACTCTCTGAACAATTTGAATAACTGAGTACCAAAGTCAGGATCATCCATGCCTTAATATTTCCGATGTATATGTACAGTTGTGAAAGCTGGACAGTGAAGAAAGTGGACAGGAAGATAATGGATTCATTTGAAATGGGGTTCTGGAGGAGACTTCTAAGGCTACCATAGACTGCCAAAAACAACAACAAATAAATGGCTCTAAGAGCAAATTGACCCTCAGCTCTCACTAGAAGACAAAAATGGTTGAATTGAAGTTATCATAGTTTGGACATATCATGAAACAACATGACTCGTTAGAAAAGAAAATAGTGCTCAGTAATGAGGAAGGGAGTAAGAAACAAGGAAAACTGCATTACGGACAGATTGACTCAATCCGGGCCCTTGTCTACACTAGTGAAAAACCCAGAATCTCCCTGCCCAGAATCTGTCCTGATAAATGCCACGTGACATACAGCCTTATTCCCAAGCCTGGTGCAATAATGCCACACAATGTACAGCAGCAAGATGTCAGAGGAGAGAGTGTGATGTACAGTCTGCCCCGGCCCTCCTTGGGTAGCCTGCTGTCTTCAGGTGCCATGCAAAATACTGTCCCTTTGTCAATATCAAATGAAATGATGCCAATCAGGTTGATGTTTCTTCATGAAATGGTAAGTTTTGCGCTTTGCCTGAGGCAGTAAAATGTCTTGGGATGACCTTCCTACAGGACTCAGACTGGGAATCTTGCAGGATGGTTCAACACCAGTTCTTTCATCCCAGAATCACCAGAAGACAAAACTGTGGGCATTAAGTAACTCCTGGGAGCCACATCCATACTGTGGCTGAGATCCTGTATGCCATAGTGTAATGTAATAGTTCCACATACAGAGCTACACTTCATCTGCACACTCAACAACCTTTGGACTCACACTTAGCCTCTGCACCCATGGCCATTCTGGGGCTGATAGAGCCTTGCGGGGGGTTGGAGTGTCAAAGAAGCATCTGGCTATGTCTCTGTGACCACATGCAGTCTGATGGCATCATCTGCAAGGATCTTCCAGAGGTCTCATGCATGATGCAATCATTCTGCACCTATGGGAACATAACCAGACACCAAGTGCGCGACTTCTGAGCACCCTGCTTACTTAAGGGAAAGCATCTTTCCTGATTGTCATGGCACTAGACTTTGGCAGTGCAGCAGATTCATTAGCAGGAGTTTGATGACGTAGAGGCCCCTGGGTGTGTTGAGCACAACACCTAGTCCACTGATGCAACACATGGGGCAGAGATGGGATGGGTATCTTTCAGGAATGTTTTTGTTGTGTATTCCTGTGAGGCAAGGGGTTGGACTAGTTGGCCCTTGAGATTCCTTCCAACTCTAAGGACTTTATCAGACTAGCCCCTTTAAAAGTTCTTTTGTTGGCATAAAAATATATATATATATTTATGCCGGTAAAAGAACGCTCCCCACCCCTGCACTTACCTTCCTCTCCCCGCAAAGGCAACTCTGGCAATAAAGAGGAAGTGAATGGAGCCCTGTTCACCTCCTTGTTTAAAATCCCATGAGACTTCATTGCATGGGAAATTCAAAAATAAAAACAAAACTAACACATAAAATTGGCACAAAGCACATACAGAAACTTTAAAAGTCCCAAGTAACCTGGTGAGGGTCATAAAAAGAGCAAAACTTACCTGGATGTCCCAATATCACCTGGAAGTGTCCATGCTGGACTGGCCATTCTCATCGCCATGACAAGATTTAAATGGCCTGAGGTTCCGCACACCAGCAATGCTGGCACTAAAGTGCCACAGGGGATCTATTGACGGCTTCAGTCATCAATAAAAAGGTATGGGATTTTGATAGGACATAAATGTGAAAGGGTGACATCGTCTGATCTGCGCTTCTTTTCACATTGATGTGGCGTCATTATGATGCCATATTTAGTGCGTCTGATAAAGTCCTAAGATTCTATTATTGTGCCCACTTTCTTTTTTCAGCAGCAAATGTAAAATCACAGCCCAAACTCATTACAGCAAATTTGGTGGCAGGGAAGCAGAAGAAAACTTGTTCAAATGGTTTAAATTGTCTTTGCTGTGTGGAGTGTACTCATTAATGCAAGCTGCCTTCTGGCTGTGTGGAATAAAACCCTCTGGCACTGTGTTATGCTGACATCACGCCTCTCCACCTGTTATCTTGCAAAAGTTGACATGAGGAAAACAACCTTGGAAAAGGTACAGGTGTGTGTGTGATTTATCTGAAGCAGGGATGGCCAGTTTTTAAAGCCGGAGGGTACTGTATATTTTAGCATGCAGTGGTGCAGGACTGGCTCAGTCCACACTTTCGACGGAATTGTTATATAGCTAAAGACAGGTAGGATTATGATACCTTTTAAGGTCAAGCCTCTCTCAACCTTCTGCCCCCTAGGTGTTGATAAGATAACAATCCCCATCATCCTTGACCATGAGCACTGCTGGCTGGGGCTGGTGGGAGTTGTAGTCCAAGGTGCCAGGTTTGGGGAAGACTGGTATAAGAATTTATTCTATATGGGCTAACCCAATGCTCTCCACACAGCTACAACTCAAATCTCATATGCTCTCTGTGGTAAAACAAAAAAATAGCTAGATGTGAGCATTGCACAACTCATCATCATCATCATCATCGATTCCTTCTTCTAAGAAATGCAGGATAGTGTCTTTGTCCTACAGTTTAACCCTTACAACAACCCTGTAAAGTGAATTAGGCTGAATGATTGATCCAGGGTTGAGAAACATTATCTTTTGAGGGCTACAACTCCTATAATTCCCAAGCTACCATGAGAGCTGTTCCAAAAAGTAATTTTTCTAAACTCCAGATTACCCAAGATTAGCTTCATGTCTGAGCAAAGATTTTCATCTGGGTTTCCCTGATATGAGTATGCCATTCTCACTGCTACCCCAACAGAAAGCACCACAAACTATGCCTTCCCAAAGGAGAATAGAAGTCAATAAATAAAGATGAAACAATCCTACTCAGTACCTTTCAGGTCTAAATTCCTCAGGTTTCACCCACAGTTCTGAGTCAAAATGCAAGACATGTGGAGGGATCATAACTGACATCCCTTTTGGAATGGTGATTCCATTTATCTCTACATTCTTCTTGGAGACTCTTTCAATTCGTCCACCAACTGGATACATCCGGAGGACTTCACTCGTTGCCATATCAAGGTATTCCATCTGCATGACGGCATCGTAAGCAAGTGGAGCCTTCAGGAGAGACACAGTTGTGAAAGGTTTGCCTGCTTTGGAGGTAAGTAGGCCATGATGTTTCTCAACGTAAATTTTAGGAATATTGAACCAGAGATCCTAGTTCCTAGAAGGGGGTGTCTGATTCCCTGCCTGGTTTTGCCCTAAACAGTAGAGATACCACTATAGATGGTCAGACAGTGGTATTGCAGCAATAAGCCTAGAAGTGTAGTGCTATCATATAGCAGGTAGAGTGATAGACAAGGATGTGGGGGCTC
This sequence comes from Gambelia wislizenii, assembly GCA_030847615.1. Taxonomy (NCBI): domain Eukaryota; kingdom Metazoa; phylum Chordata; class Lepidosauria; order Squamata; family Crotaphytidae; genus Gambelia; species Gambelia wislizenii. The sequence continues at coordinate 8,443,668 of JAUMIR010000012.1, forward strand.
CAGGTTCTAGTCCCAAGGAAGCCATGAAACTCACAAGGTATCCTTAGTCACTATCTCTCAGCCTGACTTACTGCACGGGGTTGTGATGATAAAATGGGAAGAGAGTAAAAATTAACAGCACCTAATTTATTTACTTATTTAAGGCATTTATTTATTACCTCTCTACCCTCCAGTGTCCCCAAGGGTGAATAAGTAAAAATAAGTCAACATGCTTTTGAAATATTAAATAAGTAACTCAAAACCAATTAAAACATTTGAGGTTTCTCTTTAAGAGTAGCTCTAAAAACAGTTTTAAAAACAGCCAGAGCAGACACCCCTAATTTTATTGTCCAAAGGCCAACTGAAATAGCACTACCTGCTGGAAACTCAAAAAGGACAGAGCCAGCCTGACCTCCTCATAAAAGTTCCACAGTCAGGGTGCTGCTAAGAAGAAATCCCTGTCACTTATATCCACCAATGTAGCCTCACAGTGTAGTTGGACATGTAACAGGGCCTCCACTGAGGATCTTAGGGGTAGTCCAGATGGTGAAAAAAAATCCCCTCCATGTGTCCAAATGGGATCCCACAGCATTCTGCCCCTTTCGGAAGTTGGGAGAACAAAAGTCGGGAAAAGTCCGCAGCAGAAACCTCCAGGACTTGTCCCAAGTTTGTTAAAAACTCTGATGGAAATGCGCACCCTCGCCTGTTAGGACAACTGAATCGCATTTCATTGCATTGCACTGCATTGGTAAAGAGGACCACTGATTAGTCGGACGTGTGCAGGGGGTGGAGTTTGGTAAGATGGCAGATTGTGGAACCACCATGTTGGATTGTTCCTGTAGCAATCATGTGCTGAAGCAATGAAACAGGCTTTCTTTCCTTCTTTTTTTCATTATTTAAGCAGAAGATAGCTCTTCAGCACCTTGGAGTTAGCTTTTATTTTAAAAAAATACTGTTTGGCAGGGGCAAGTTGGAGACTACAAAACCATGAGTAATCCAATCATGGCCGCCATATTGATTTTCCAGCATGCCTCCATGTGAACAGCAAACACAGAGAGCTTCACATACCAGCAATCTTGCAAAAAAAAAAATCATTGAGACAGATGACACCTGCTGCAAATTGGTGTTTCTGTGCCCCAATTTACATTTTATTCCCTCGTCTGGACTGGCCCTTAGATTTCAGACAGGCTCATTTGGGAAGAGGCAGTCTTTCAGACATTCTGGCCCCAAGCCATTTAGGACATTATAGTTTAAAACTAGCACCTTGAACTGGGCTTGGAAGCAAATAGGAAGCCCTTGCAGTTTTTGTAAGACTAGTGTTACTGTATGTGGTCTCCAAAATGCACCTGATAACAGATTGGCCGTTGCAATTTGCACTAGCTGTAGCTTCTGGACACTTTTCAAGGGCAGCTCCATAGAGCACTTTACAGTAGTCTGATCCGGAAATCATTAAGACATGAACCACTGTGGCCAGATCCAGACTCTCTAGGAAAGGGTACAGGTGGCACACCAATTGAAACTGGCCTGACCATAGCAGACACCTGGTTTTCTAGGAGCAACTCTGGAACCAAGAGCCCACCCAAGATGCAAATATGATATACCAGTAGGCGTGGAAAGCCCTTCCAGAATGGGTTATGATCCCAACTCCAGCTAACCTTCCTACTGACCAAGAGCACTTCCATCTTGTCTGGATTGAACCTCAGTTTGTTAAAGCACCTTGAGCCCACTGGAGGAAAGACGGCATAGGAATGCCACACCAGTAAGAAAATATGTAATATTAATTTATTTATGAATAAAAAAGAAATGTGATTAGCAAGCATCATGCAGCAAAACCATGGGTGAATAAGGATGATACATCACTAATAAGGTTAAATAATTTTTACCACCAAATGGTTCTATTGGAAGGATGGGGAATGTCTAATTCCAAGACATTGACGGACTGCAAATCCTAACACCCCCTGCCACTGGGTTGGCTAGTTAGGGCTGATGGGAGTTGCAGCCTAGCAGCATCTAGAGAGCCATATATTCCCCTTCCCTTCTGCAGAGCTACAACATACCTTATTTGGGAGAACAGCATCAATTTCATCCTGCAGTTTCTGCTGAACATCAGGGTGTATGGCTAACTCATAAAGCATGAAGCAGAGGATATTGCTCATGGACTCATATCCCCCAAAGATGAAGGCGATGGCTTGTACCAGAATCTCTTCATCGGTCAAAACTATACAAGGAAAAGCCAAGCTAAGCTGTAAGCCACATTCAAAACACAAGGTTCTACAAGGATTCCAGTGAATTCCACTGTCTCGTCAGATAACCTGGACCACATAGGGCCTGAATCGTGCCTGGAAACAGACCAGAGGCCAACAAGGATGTTGTCTGCTGTCTTTAGCCAGCTCTAGTTAACAATCTGGTTGCTTTTCTTTAGACCAGTTGAAGTTTTGGGGCCCTCTCTCACCTTCCCAAGGGGAACATAAAGGGTCATCTGCCCTAAGGGAAAGTAGAAGAGGAGAACTCCAGCCGTAGAAGCTCATGTTTTCTTTTCTCCATAGGAAAAATATATTTCTACACAGTCAAGGAACACATTCCTATTTAATTTGTCATTTATGCAAAAAGGGGGGAAAGGGGAGGAGAAAACAATCTTTTTGAACATGGATCAATATGATTTTCTGCTCATTGATCTGTCTTGGGGGTGGGCAGTGAATCACACAGATGGCCCATGCTATTTTTATTGCTTTCCCCCCCTCAGCTATTCCTCCATTGAAGTAAACCATCAATACTTCCATGAAGCAAAGAAATGTCACAGTATTTATTTTTAAAATATATTCTACCACATTTCTTCTAACAGTACTTCAAGGTGACACACAATACAGATCTGTCAAACAATTTAGCAACAGTTTTGAAAGGAAAGAAGTAAGATGCTTGAGAGTGAGGATGGTGACCAGTGCCTGTTTACAGTTATTAAATGGTGTATAAAACAAGTGCATTTTCACTGCATGAGAAAAGATAGCCTGACCAAGGAGAGAGGACTGCTCCCACATGGAAGGAAATGCCACAAAAAAAGTGGCTGACACAGAAAACTTCCTGGGCTCATCCAGACAATAAAAATACTCCTCATAGAATTCACAAAGAATAGGATGTGTCTGAACATAATCTGAATAAGATTCACAGTATTCAGAAGGAGGGAGGCTAAAAGCTCCATAAACAGTGAAGTAAAAAAGATTTGCAGTTTTCCAGAAAGTGTGCATAGATGCATATTTTTGCATGTGCAACCATCCAAATTTCCATCACTGTGCATTCCCCCCTCTATTGCCCTTTATTGGAACATGTGGCCAATCTGTTCAAATAGATGCCAATGGATGCAAGTAGGCAAAAAAGTGTAGACAAAATAGTGTCGTGCAAATGGGCAAAAATGAGCACCCACTCACAGTATACCATCATGTCTAGACAAGCCCCCTGTCTCACATTCTCACCAGCCTGGTGGAACACAGAGAATGGCTTCTAGTGAAAGTGGTCAGGTACAGATGCATGCACAACCAGACACTTGTTTGGAGGTCTCTGATTTATAATGCAGGGTATCACTGCATTTTGGAGACCACATAAACATCTTGATAATGAAAACTGGCTCTAGTCTGAGCCCCAGCTCAAATTGTATCCAGGCAACTGGGAATGATTTGACATTCAAAATGATTTGAATGATTTCAAGCTATTACCTTTGTAAGTGTCATCTGTGCCATTACTTTTGTGCTTTGTCTCTGATTTTTGGGATTCAATCATCAGTCCCAAGAAATCTACCCGGCCCTGGGGACATAAATAAGCAGTTACAGACCTGTGGATTTCCTACAGCTTGGCAAAAAAGTAGAGCTCTACATAGGGCTACCCTTGTGCTTGACTCAGAAACTTCAACCAGTTCGGAACATGGCAGCCAGGTGGATTTCTGGTGTTTCCAGAAGAAAGCACATAACACCTGTGCTAAAAGCTCTCCACTGGCCACCTATTAGTTTCCAGGCACAGTACAAGGTGTTGGTTATGACCTTTAAAGCCCTACATGGCTTGGTCTAACTTTCCTCCAGGACCGCCTCCTTCCGTATCACCCTCCCCGTGAACTTCGGTCCTCTGGGAGGAATCTGTTACAACCTATGAAAACAAGGCTGTCGGTGACCTCCCAGAGGGCCTTCTCTGCTGCTGCTCCCAGATTATGGAATGGTCTGCCGGATGAGATCTGTCTTATTACTACCTTAGACAGCTTTAAAAAAGCTGTCAAGACAGATCTTTTCCGGCAGGCCTTTACTGAATAACTACCCGGCCCAAGACTCGGCTGTCCTTTCCCTTTGAGCTGCCATTGGATTTTTTTTTAATTATTGTGTGTTTTAATTTTTTTACCCTAATTTAATATATTGTTTATTATTGTATGTTTTTAATCCTTTTTAATTTAATATTATTTTAAGGAGTGGGTGGGCTAGGATACTGCAATTATGGAGTTCTTATATTGTAAGCTGCATTTCAGAGGGGCAGGATAGAAATGATGATGATGATACTTTTGGACTAAAACTGCCAGAATCCCCAAAGCAACATGAACACTGGCCATTGTGGCTGGAGGATTCTGGGAGTTGTAGTCCAAAGGATAACTTTCATAAACTCTGGCAAAGAGGAACTGCTAAGTAATATTTACTTGAAAATATTGCTGCAATGTCCTATGCTTCTCTACTTGCAGGTAACTCCAATTGAATTCAATGCATTGAATAACCCCTGTTGATTCAATGGTGCCTATATCCAGCTAAGGACGTATAAGATTGCAGTCTGCTGCTACTGAAATTTACTCCCATGAAGGAGTGTTGGACCTACAGCAAAAATGACAGTCTATTTAAAAATATTGAATCTAGCAAGAACTGTAGTGCTACCTATGGTAGAACGATGCTGAGTAGACACTAAAATTCAGTTCTGATTTTCTAATGTGGAGATTACTGTCAACATTGCAGGCTGCACTGAGTCATTATACTCTGTCACCCAGGAAGCCCTTATGTATGTGCATATTGGCCTATAACATTAGCAGACTTCTGGAACCTGCAAGATTCTGAGCTCTTTCAGACCAGAACAAAGAGTATATCAGCAATATGTAGTTATTTTTGATTTGATACAGATTTAACATTCCTGGCTGCTTCCTATGGATTGCTGGGATTTGTAGATTGGTGAGGTACTCAAAATTCTCTGTTACAGACAGATACTGTGTCTCTAATTTTTATATGTCATCTGAAGATGGAGCGAGCTTGTTTTATGCAGCTCCAGAGACTAGGACACAGAGCAATGGACTCAAACTAAAGGAAAAGAGTTTCCACCTAAACATTAGGAAGAACTTCCTGACAGTAAGAGCTGTTCAGCAGTGGAATACACTGCCTGGGAGTGTGGTGGAGTCTTCATCTTTGGAGGTTTTTTAAACAGAGGCTGGATGGCCATCTATCAGGGGTGTTTGATTGTGTATTCCTGCATGGCAGGGGGTTCGACTAGATGGCCCTTGTGGTCTCTTCCAACTCTATGTTTATATGATCTCCGGGTGGGAAACTAGGATGCAAATTACCCACTCTTGGTGGGCTCAGCTCCAGGTAAGACGAAAGGGCCATGTGCAAACCTCCAGCTCAGCTGGTATAGCTGAAACTTGTGACAATTTGTAAGTCTTAATTGATCTACTAATACACACTAGCTAATACACATTGGAAACTGCTTGGAGAGTACCTAGTGCACTATAAAAGCAGTGTAGAGGTATAGGTGCTATTGTGAAGTCGAAGGCTTTCGTGGCCAGCATCCATAGGTTTTTCATGGTTTTCCTCCAGGCTGTGAGGCTGTGTTCTGGAAGAAATTTTCCTGACATTTCGCCTGCATCTGTGGCTGGCATCTTCAGAGAATGGTTGGGTAGGAGTGTGTGTGGGGGGGTTATATACTGTGAGTCCCTGTTGGAGAGCATATGTAAATTTGTGTATTTGAATTGTCACAGACAGATTAGGGAAACTGATGAAGAAATACAACCTTCAAACAATCTACAGACCAACCAAGAAAATCCAAGAAATGCTACGCTCAGCGAAGGACAAAAGAGATCCTCTCACAGCTGCAGGAGTTTACCGCATATCATGCAGCTGTGGACAAGTTTACATAGGGACCACTAAATGCAGTGTGAAAACACGAATCAAGGAACATGAGAGACACTGCAGACTGGGTCAGCCAGAAAAAACATGTGATAAACCAATCTGGACACAAAATTTATTTAAAAATACCAAAATTCTGGACCAGGCCAAAATTATCATATCAGAATGCACAGAGAAGCTATTGAAATCCACAAACACCTGGACAACTTCAACAGGAAAGAAGAAACCTTAAAAGTAAACAAAATCTGGCTACCAGTCCCTGAAAAACACCAAAATCAAAACTCAACACATGCAAATGAACTTCACCCAGGGACAGCGGGATTTCCAACAGACAATGGACCATTAGCCAGACACAAAACCTCCTTGCATATCTCCCCCCAAGAAGTAGTCATTCAAATACACAAATTTACATATCCTCTCCAACAGGGACTCACAGTATATAAACCCCACACACCCCTACCCAACCATTCTCTAAAGATGCCAGCCACAGATGCAGGCGAAATGTCAGGAAAAAAATCTTCGAGAACATGGCCTCACAGTCCAGAAAAAAAGAACATGAAAAACCTATAGGTACTATTGCTTAACAATTTGTAAGCTGCTCTGAGAGTGTTCATGGCTGAAGAGCAGGATATAAATACCTAAATAAATAAACAAATCTGATGCTGCAACTTGCAAAGACTCTCCAGATGGTCTATGGATTTACTCAGGTCCCGTCTACATGATTTAAATAATACATACGGCTTGCGGAAGTTCGCACTTCGGTACACACGGCCGTTTGGATTCACACACATAGAAAAGAGGGGGGGTGGTTTTCTACCCTGAAATACACACATGCGGTGTTCGGGAGGAAAAGGGATCATGAAGAGAAATCCATACGCCGTTCGAATGGCTGACGGGTCTGTATGGTCTGTTCGCACACATACGAACAGGCTGTGTAATCTGATTGGCTGGCTGAGTAGAGGGGGCGGGCTAGCATGGAGGGGAATTGGGAGCGCCTGCCATGTTGGATTCCCAGCTAGCGAGCGTCCGGTAAGTCCGTGAATGTATATGTTTATTTTTATTTTATATTGTAAATACGGAAAACCGGCTGTATGCAAAACTGGAATCTTAAAAAAAAAAAAAAAGCGGCAGGAGATTTAAAACCGCCGCTTGGCTTGCTCTCTCCAGCCAGCTTAGGGAAAAGGGAGTCATATGGAGTTTAGGGGGGTAAAAAATCGTGTAGCCAGTTCGTATGCATACGAACGACAGCCTATTCGTATTTTTTACCCCCAAAACGGATTTTTTTATGATCGTATAGACACACCCTCAGTTAGCTTCCTCCTTCCTTTCCAGTTGTGGTGCCAGGGCTTACCGCTGCTCTGCTAGTAAGAAGCAAGTAAACTAGATTAACTCTTCTTTATCCTCACTAAACAGGTAAGAAGGAATAATCTCCTCATCTCCCATTGATTTTGGAACTGTCCCTTTAGCTAAGATTTCAGTCTTAATTGTCAAATAGGAAAATATGTTTTCTCTGTGTGTGTGACAGGCTTTGAGCAACCATGATTGGTATTTAATGCAAAATGTGTAATGACATCACCCAGGGCTGTCCCTAGATCTCAGGTTTTGACCAGGAAACCTCAAGGCCTGGGACCACAATCCTGAACTGGCAACCCTAATGAGAGAACTCTAGTGCCTTAGTTCAAGGAGTTTTACCAGATTCTCCATCAGAGAATTCTAAGTAATATATATATATATATATATATATATTGTGTGTGTGTGTGTGTGTGTACAATGTAACTTAAATGCTCCAGGATCCTGCCAGTTAGAGTGACATCAAACTGCCATAACTGTAGTGTGGAGTGTGCAGAATTTAAAACAAATTCATCATGCAAATCCACAAGTTGAGTGAAACAGAGATCTTTGGAAGACCAGTTCTGCAAAATCTTTTTTTGTTGTTTTGGAGCACACTCTGCATCTCTGGATGCACTATTAGCTGGGCTCTAAACCTTTATTTACAAAATGAGTATCAATTAAATTAACATATTTCAGCTCTGGAGCACAAGGACCCACAAGTAAATGTTGTCCTCCCTGCCCACTCATTCTCATTCTGTATGAAAATCTGTAGCTGGGCAACACCTTTATTAGGATGAATGAAAATACTCCAAAGGTGTGCCCATTTTCCAGTTCTACAAAATTCTTCATCATGATGAAGACTTTTAGAGTACCAAAAGCTGGTACATTTTGGTGGAATTTGGGTTGATCCTAACAAAAGCATTGCTCAGCTCTGGATTTTAGGAGTGCTCTTCTTTCGCTCATGCTCCAGCATAGTGACCTTATTTTTTAAGTCTCTGGTGTTTTTTAAAAAATACAGTTTCATATGGATTAACTTGAAATGTGTGTAATGCCTCAACTTTTTACCTTTTCCTTCTCTTGTTCGCGCTTCTCCTTTATTTTTGATATTGCTTTGGTAAAGAATTCTATAGCATCAGTGTCGAATAGGTTTACATTCATCATGTTCAGAAGAGGAGCTAGCCACGGACAGGTAACTAGTGGAAAAAGAAAGCAGCATCAGATGGTTGACAGACTATCACAGCAACTGAGTCCACCTTTTTTTTTTTTTTAGCTATTTACACAGAGAAGGAAGTTGCAAAAGACAGATAAATGTACACCTTTGGTTTCTACAGCTTTTGTACTTCCTGGAGAACATGCTCATTCCATCCCGTCTCAGCATTTGCATTGTGGAGCCCCTTCCTGGCTTCTAATTCAGCAGAGAAAATAGTGGTGGCAGCAGCACCAACAGATTGGTGTTCTGTTAGGACTCTGACATGTTCCATGCAGATAATGGGGATGGAACGGGCCAAATCTGGAGCCAGCATACACCAGTAGTGAGCCAGCGTATCCTGGATGGTGTAGATAGACCTTATGAAGTGCAAATTTGGTCACTTTATATTAAAATGAGAGCAAATACACACTTGTCCCCATCTATATTCTCTGCAAGGGGTGATAATATGCACATAATCTTACATTCTAAGTTTACCCTTTATGTCAGGCATGGGTTAGGGCCTTGGGGGCCAATTCACCCCACTCCCCTTGCAGGCTGCACCCACCCACACACCGAGCAAGCCCAAATAACTCTTTTCCTGGTGACAGGAAGCCATTTTGAGAGGGACTGCAGAGGATATGGGAGGTATTTGGGTATAGCACAGAATTCTATGGTGTTTTGGGGGTGGGATGGGGGTATTTTCCTGGGTTCTCAGGAGCTTTGGAGGCTTTCTGCAAGAGTTGAGGGCAAAAATTGCCCAAAAAACACCCAATTAAAAAAATTAAAGATTCAGTTTCTACACAATTGGGGGCTGAGGGTCACACTATGCCAACCCCTGTTTGAAGGGATGTGGAGAGAGAGACACAATTCCCTTCCCTCACCACATTTGATGGAGAGTGACTCTCTGTCCATCCCTACACTATGGAATGGACTCAGCAGCCTTCTTAAATAGTGTAACCATGAACAAAGGGGTTCTCTAAATGGCGAAAACACTCCTCGTAGAATTAAAAGAGAATATGATTTGTCTTAATTGGATCCCGTATCAATCTGCCGTATTCAAAAAAGGGGTGCCAAATACTCCATATACTCCCTGCAGCTTTTCCCATATTTTTCAAAATACAGTAATGTGTGGGAATGTGCACTATTGCCCATTCTATTGAGTTGGACAACCAACTCAACCAACCCTATTGAGTTGGACAACCAACTCGCATTGCTGAGCATTCTCACAGTAGACCCCTGATTAATCAGAAATACACAGGGGGTGGAGCTTGGTAACAAGGCAAGCACCTGAAACTGCCATGTTGGATTTTCGCCATACTAGTCATGTGCTACAGTGAGAAAATAGCTTTTTTCTGTTTGCTTCTTTATTAAAGTAGAAGATTACACCTTGGATTTAGGGTTTTTTTAAAACTGTTCAGCAGTGGCAACTCAAGGTAAATAAAAATGCAATTCACTCACACCCACCACCTTAATTCGCAGCATATCCAATGAAATAGCGAAAGCAGATAGCTTTGCACGCCTGCGATCTTTAAAAAAAAGTTAAGACTATCAGGAGTTGGAGACTGGACTCCATTTTAAAATGGCCAAACAAACTGCAGAGTCATGCCGAGTCAAAATGGCTTATTCCATGAACTGCCTAATCTCGCTTAGCTACTGAAGGAGGGTTCTTATTGGTGTGTAAGATCCTGTGATGGAGTAAGCCAATGCCCTGTGACTGTGTATATAAGAGAGCTCAGAGCAGAGCTCACTTCTCTTCTTCCTGTGAATGCTGAGGCCCGGTGAAGCAGTTTCTCCTTGGATTGTAAATATTTGTATATATTTCAACTGTTTGACTTTGAAGATAAAAATGCCTCCTGCTTATTTGGACATCAAACACTCTGTGTGTGAATATTCTTGGAAGGGGTTGCTACTGAGTCTGCTGAGATAATTTTTGGGCTTCTGCTGGGGATTGCTTGTCCTATCATCCCCAAACAAAGACAAATAGAAGCTGCTGCAAATTGGCAGTACTGTACACCAATCCACATTTTATTGCTTCATATAAACAAGATCTAAGTCCATACATATCAAGCTCCAGGATAAAAATGGGATAAGCATATGCCAGACACCTGATTTACTTCATTTTCTAGAATGTGATTTTGGTGGTCACAACCCATAGGATATACTCCTGACATGAGACTTGTCTGTTAAGTGACATTTCTATACCATTCAGTAGTCCTAATTGTCTGGGTGGTTTGCCAAATCCCCAGTTCCTATAATTAGGGAAGACTTGAAACGAAGTAGCATGGAATTGCAAAGTACTGATTATAAAGTACCAGAGCCAACTTACATATTAAAATAAATAATGGAGAGGAAATGTCAAACTTCACAAGTTTCTTTGCCTCCTTGACAAATGGATCTTGGGGATTGTTGATGGAATCTATGTTCACCCCAAAGGAGCTGCTGAAAGCTACATCCATGCTGTAGGGTCCCATAACTCTAAACAGAGACAGAAAATGGGGGGGGGGGACAGAAAAGGGTCTGAAATAAGTGAACTAATTTTGCCAAAACCTGTGATCATCAGAAAAAGGATGATGCATTGTGACCTGGGATACAACTCCTTCTCATAACAACTCCTGGAATTTCATTTAGTAGAAAATGTACCTTGTTCTTGGGTTACACCTATTTAGATAATGGCTGGGTCCACACTGCAAAATTATAGCACTTTGATACCACTTTAACTGCCCAAATCCTGTGGATTTGTCATTGGGTGAACTTCTTAGAACTCTCTGTTTAGAGAGCTCTCTTGTACCACCCAGACTCACAGCAGAAATTTCTGAGTATCTCACTAAACTACACATCCCAAAATTCCGTCAAATTGAGCCATGGCAGCTATAGTAGTAAGAAAGTCCTACATTTGTGTAGTGTGGACACATCTCTTGTTGCTTCAGTTCTGTACCAGTTACACTAGGCCTAATCCACACTAAACAAATAATCCAGTTTGAAACTGGATTATTTACCATGACTCCTTCCTATTGAATCTTGGGATTTGTAGCTTTACAAGGTCTTCTCTTCCCCTGTGCTTCCTCCATGCTGCAGGCATGATAAATCCACTGCTTTTTATTAATGGGGTTCTCTGTTAATAAAAGCAGTGCATTTCTTGCACCTGTAGCACGGGGGAAAGTCCGGGGAAGGATGTGAGGAGGACGGCGTCATCTGAAACGGAGAGCTGTAAGCGGGATAGCGGTGTCCTCCTCCCGACCTTGCTGGGGTTATTTTCCCCCTGTTTTAAAAAGTCCTGAGTTTACAAGAACTGAGCTGGGCTGTTAATAACAGGGTGTCTTGGAGGTCACCATAAGTCAAAGCTGACTTGAGGGCAAATATATAACAACAAACCTCAGACGGTGAAATAAGCTATCCCACTGCCAGTTTTCATGAAGGATTCAATTGCACACCTTCCAAAATTTCACAGATCAAAATCAGTACACATGTGGACAAACAACATCAGAGAATGGTAAAGTTGGCAAAAGTTAATAAGAAGAAAGAAGGTAGAAGAAGTTGCAGCACTTTGCTTTTTCCTGAGTCTGCTGGGAAGGGAAAGATTATACCTCCTCCTCTTCCTTCTCCCCTGCTAAGTTAATTGAGTGCAAACTACTTTTGCACTTTGAACTCAGTTTGGAGCAACTGAGGTAGAATCATAGAGTTGGAAGGGACCCTGAGGGCCATCCAGTCCAACCCCCTGCCATGCAGGAATACACAATCAAAGCATTCCGGACAAACAGCCATCCAGCCAAGGTAAGCTAAAGACAAAGGAGGAAAGTGAAAGGAAGAGAAAGTAACTGGAACATTTTAAAAGTAGCTGGAAAGTGGCATGACAGAGAATTAATTGAGACTGTCCCTGCCAAATTAAGAGAGCTGCAGGGTATTCAATTGCAGCTAGTCATTTTGTTTTTTGTACATGGGCTGGACAGGGGGTGTCATCTTGTCTTTTGCTTCAGGCAGCAAAATGTGTTGACTGGGCAGAGCCATCTAAGAATAGATGACATTTTAAAGCCTAATTTGTAGGCTACCTAATTGCTTTATCTTTCTAAAGGAAAGAAACTGGCAGTGTCTCTTGTCATCCTTTTGTTGTTGCTGCTGCTGCTTGGAGAAGCCACAGCCTTCAGTCACCATCATCCTACATTTTTCTTTTTGCTCACTATCTTCCCCGTAGACCTACTCATCACCTCAGAAAGTGAGTTTCCTCAAGAAAACAGTCCCTCTTCCCCGTGATGAAGCACAAATCGAATAAACTGGTGATATGAGGTTGTTACTCACTCTTTAATGTCCACCGGCTCTCCTTTTTCTGCTTTTTCCAAAAGATGTTTGTTGAGGTTTTTCACATAGTGTTGGATGATGGGAAGCATCTATGTGGGAGGCAGCAGGGTTGGGGGGTGAAAAAATGCAAAACAAATATAGAAGGATGGTATGCATTTGAGTCCGGCCTCATCTTTCACTCAAAACAAAACACAACAAGGAAGCAACAAGACAAAAAAAGAGAACAAAACCATGCAGCTGTACAAAACCAAAGTTGTATGACATGCAGCAACATCCTGTACCTTACAAAACTTAGATATATCTTAGGGTTATTATTTTCATCGTCATCATCATCATCATCATTATTAGCTTTATTTATATCCTGGCATTTCTCCAAGGCCGGGAATCAAGGTGGCTTACACATTTTAAAAATTACTGTTAAAAGCATACAAAAAAGTGAACAGGGAAACACAATTAAACTATTGTATATATAAAAACATACACTTTAAAAATGATTTTTTAAAAAAAGTTCATTCGATTTAAAAACAATTGAAAGCCTTCCATTCTAAAAGCCTGACTGAATAAAAAAATTGTTAGGGCAGCTGCTGAGAAGGCCCTCTCTCATGTTCTCACCAGATCTAACTGTTAAGATGGTGCAACTGGGAGAAGGGCTTCTTCTGTGATCTCAGCAGCTGGGCAGGCTCATAGGGGGAAATACAGTCTGTCAGATAGCTGGAGTTACCATACATTCTCCTATTCCCAGACATGTCCTCTTTTCTCAGACCTAAACTTTCTGTCCCCGTGGGTGAGGGGGGGCAGAGCTTTTTAAAATGTCTGAGTTTTCTTATAAGGTTCCTCCTCTGCCTATGAAACTTGAGAGTGAGCAGCCTTTGTAACTCTAATTATTGTGAATCTATGGGACAAAACAAAGCATCATATAGAGGATATCATAGAATCATAGAGTTGGAAGAGACCACGAGGGCCATCCAGTCCAACCCCCTGCCATGCAGGAATACACAGTCAAATCATTCCCGACAAATGGCCATCCAACCTCTGTTTAAAAACCTCCAAAGAAGGAGACTCCACCATACTCCAAGGCAGTGTATTCCACTGCCAAACAGCTCTTACTGTCAGGAAGTTCCTCTTAATGTTTAGGTGGAATCTCTTTTCCTGTCGTTTAAACCCATTGCTCCATGTCCTAGTCTCTGGAGCAGCAGAAAACAAGCTTGCTCCATCCTCAGTATGACATCCTTTCAAATATTTAAACATGGCTATCATATCGCCCCCTTAATCTTCTCTTCTCCAGACTAAACATGCCCAGCTCCCTAAGCAATTCCTCATACGGCATGGATTCCAGATCTCCCACCACTTTGGTCACCCTCCTCTAGACATGTTCCAACTTGTCAATGTCCTTCTTGAATTTGTCAGGGAAAATGGGTGTTGCAGTTAAAATCCATGTGACCCTGAAGATAATTTTTATCACTAAGCAAAACAGCCAGCTAGTCTTGCTAGAAATTATAAATCTGTCAGATTGGCCCCCTGGTTTGTGTTTTGAGCCTGGCCTCTCAAGGCTAGGTAAACAAAATGGAGATGGAACCAGTTACTTTCCTTTCTCAGAGTTAATTGAATGTCTTGTGAGTTTTTTATTATAAAAGGAGGGGAAAATTCCAGTGTGTGTAAGGTAAGCTGTTTTTTCTTGTTAGTTTGAGGAAAGCTTTGGAGAGACACAGAAGCAGAAATGAATGCTCTGTGTGTTAATTGTTCAACTTGTTAGTTTTAAAAATAAAGCTATGGAAGCCTTTTGGACTCTATTGGATTTTTACTAGAGATATACAGTCCTTTTGCTCAAAGCTCACATTTTCTGCTGAAGCTCTGCAATAGTCCCACTGCCTTGCCAGGACGAGTGGGCATTGTATTCCATGAGAGAATTGTGGTACCCAGAACTGAACACAGTTCTCCAGATGAGGTCTGACCAAAGCAGAATGGAGTGGCACTATTACTTCCCTTGATCTAGACACTATACTCCTATTAATGCAGCCTAGAATCGCATTGGCTTTTTTAGCTGCATCACACTGCTGATTCCTGTTCAGTTTAATTCTGTTTTAACGTACACTTTTTGTATGTTTTAATTGTGTGTGTGTTTTTTAAAAGTGTGGGCTGCTTTGGGGGAAGCAGGTTATAAATAAATAAATACAACAACAACAACAAAGCAAATCAAGCTTGAACTCTTCCAAGAAGCTAGAATGACCAAACTGAAGTTATTGCACTTTGGCCATATCCTAAGACGACATGACTCATTAGAAAAGCGGATCATGTTTGATAAAGTGGAAGGCAGTAGGAGAAAAGGAAGACCTCATTCCAGGTGGGCCAAGTCAATCAAGGAAGCCACGGCCCTGAATCTGCAAGATCTGAGCAGGGCTGTTGATAACAGGGTTACCTGGAGGTCTCTCATTCATAGGGTCAGCCATACATTAAAGCTGACTAGACAGCAATTAACATGACATGTCCTGTAGGCGAACAAGCCTGTCTCACATAGACAGCTGCCCTAATCTACTGGTTCACTGTGTCTCATTACAAGCCATCTCCTAGTTCTTACCTCCTTCAGCTTTCCACCCGTGAAGGCTGGGGAGAGCACAGTACGAATCCCCTTCCAGTGCTGATCTTCAGCAAAGAAAAGACCAGCTGCCAATATGCCAATTGGGTCAAATTTCTGAGTGGGATATTTTTGTAAAAAGAAACAATTGATAACAGTGTAATCACAACATGAGAATAAATTTATCTGGAAAGACCATGAATATGGTTCCAGAGTAACCAAGGGTATCCAGGTATTACTGTTCCCTGTATCAATAGTGCATTGTTCCCAACACTATGTTATTCATACGTGTTTTAAATCACTCTCTGTATACAGAATCATCTTTCCAAAAACTCCTGAGTCCCTGCTACAGTACTCTTTTGCACTGTAAGAGATTCAGGGTTTGGAAGTAACAAGTTGCAAATGGGAAGTTGCAGTCGTCCCTTCACATTCACGGGGGTTACGTTCCACGGGCCCCCGCGAATGTGAAAAATCCGTGAATAATGACTGCCCTCCCCCTGCCGCCCCATAGTCGCTTTCCCCACCCTCCCCACTCCCTTCCTAGGCCTTCCCGGGGCCTCCGGATACCCTCTCGAGGCCCCGTGGATGCCTCACCAGCCCTCCCCACTCCCCCCCCAAGGCCTTCGTGGGGCCCCGCGGAGGCCTCCCCAGCCCTCACCCCTCCCTCCCCAGGCCTTCGCGGGGCCTAGCAAGGCCCCGTGGAGGTCTCCCCGGGCCCTCCCCCTCCCTCCCCCGGGCCTTCCCCCTCTCTCCCCCAGGCCTTTGCGGGGCCTAGCAAGGCCCCGCGGAGGTCTCCCCAGCCTTCCCCCCTCTCTCCCCGGGCCTTTGCGGGGCCTAGCAAGGCCACGCAGAGGCCTCCCCGGTACTCCCCAAGGCCTTTGTGAGGCCTCGCAAGGCCCCGCGGAGGCCTCCTCGGTCCTTCCCCTCCCTCCCAAGACCTTCGCGGGGCCTCCGGAGGGTCTCCGAAGGCCCCGCAGAGGCTTTCCCAGCCCTCCCCCCTCCCTCCCCAGGCCTTCGCGGGGCCTCCGGAGGGTCTCTGAAGGCCCCGTGGAGGCCTCCCCGGCCCTCCCCGCTCGGTACCAGGGCTTTCATGGGGCCTCCGGAGGCCCCATGTCGCGGTTTTGGGGGGCCCAGGGGGGCCCTCCCAAAACCACGAATAATCAAAACCGCGAATGTCAAGTTCACGAATGTGGAGGGACAACTGAAGTCCCTTAACCCTAACTGCAAATGTATGTAGTTTAATGAACAACAGTTTTACGACTCTTGCAGTGTACCGGTAACTTTTGCAAGGAACTTGCAAAACATGAAATTGTGATTTCATAGGAACATATTTGTGGTTCTATGTGGATCATCATTATCAATATCCTCACTAATGCATCAAAAAGGGATGCCTTTGGAATACTCTCAGACTTTTCTACCCATGCTTACTCCTAAAAAAATCCATTGCTTTCCCCCTCTTTACTTCGAAGTAGATAGGCACATCATGTCAAGAGTTACTAACAACTAAGAGATAGAGGTGTGGGGCCCAAGTAAGCTAAAGACACCAGATCTCATCTGAACTTGGAAGCTCAGCAGGGTCAACTCTGGTTGCTACCTGGAGGGGAGACTACCAATAAAGACCAGGTGCTGTAGACTATGGACATTTTCGGACAATGTAAAAATAACGGAAGCAGCATCGCCAGGTTGCGACGCTGCAGCGCTAGAGGGCGTCAGTTTCGTACGACACTCCTTCCCAGCGGTACTGTTGCAGTACCGCTGGGATATTTGACCATGATATTTTTGCTTTTACAGTCATATTTTACTCACGATCAGCGATCGCAACCTGGCGACGCTGCTTCCGTTATTTTTACATTGTCCAAAAAAGTCCTATATTTCAGAGGAAGGAACTGGCAAACCCACTTCTCAATAGTCCTTGCCTAAGAAAACCCTATGAAATTCATGGGGCTGCCATAAGTCAACAAGTGACTTGAATGCACATACACAGACAAAAGAGATAGAAGACTGGCTTAAATCCTGAGGCTCCAGAGAAAAAAAACAGAATGGTTTTTTCTAACCCTTTTTAAGAGATACAGTCAGAGATGCAAACTTACCCGCCGATTGGGAAAGACGGAGTAGAACTCCTTCACTAATATAACTTTAATGATAGCTGGGTCTGTGATGCCCATTACAGCTGTTCGGCCTTCATAAATCCTAGGACAAACATTTTATTTTGGTAGTCATGTTTTAGATGTGTTTAAACTATTTAAAATTAGGGGGGGGGTAATAAGAGAGTTTAAAAAAATTAAAAGAGAGAGATATTTGTTTGCTTGCTTGCTTGTTTATCATACTCATCCTTGAGTTTTAGCTCTATTTGGTTTTAATTTGTGCTTTGAGGCTCCTTGGCTCTGACACTGGATAATATGGGAGCAGGATAATAAATATAAATAAATAAATAAGGTTTATTTGAAATAAATAAGGTTTATGCAACCCACAGTATTCCCCAGCCAGCATCATACACCGTGCCTATGCTGGGTGAGGAATCCTAGGAGTTGTAATGCAACCTCTCCCCCATTTTCTCATTTCTCTAGTGACTATATTGGCTCCTATAAAATTTAATAAATACATTTTCCATGTCATTGTTAGAAAGAAAGCAGATCTTTAATATTTTCTTTCCTAAGACATTAACTAATAACATACCTTCTGGTTTTAATCAAATGCAATCTCACCTTGCATCCCTATGGCTTAATTTTCCCCTTCCCAATTAATCAACTAAGTTTTGGGTTGATTGATCTAACAATCAATTAACGTGAAATTTACAAGTAAAATAAACTTTTTAAAAAGAAGAAGAAAGAAATATATGCTCACCCCCAAATTTTTCCATATTTTTTAAAACAGGCTTTGTCAAATTCAAATACTCCCTGTAATGAAATGTTTTAATATTGAATCTAAAATGCAGCACAGCAATATACTACAAAATTCAACAAAAAGCAGACAAGATCATTTTAAAAATGCAGGCAATGAGACAGGGTCATTTAGTAAATGCTCCCCACCCCTCCTCCAGCAGCTTTTGGTTTCAGTCCAAACTTCAAAGGATCTGCCCAAGGTGGCAAATCCTATCCTCAAAATAGGACCAGTATCTTAGAAATTTTCTTTAAAGTTTGGACTACAGCTCAGAGCAGATTCACTGCCCCATTTACATCAGAGACACCCAGCCTTCACTAGGAAAGGATTCCACAACAGAGAGATTGATAAAGAGAAAATCCCATATTATGATTTCAACAATCTAGCCACTTTATATGGTAGGATACACAAGAGAGGTGCTGATGAAGATCTCCATGTGTGGGCAGTTGTGTACAGAAGGATGAAGTCTTTCAGATACTCTGCCCACACACAAATCATTAAGGTTACTAGGTAGCTAACAGTATACTAAGCAAAACACAAAACCACAAATCTCGATGACATTCAAATGTGATGAAGGAGTTGTGGTTGTTTACACTATGGATTGACAAAAAAAGCAAGATCTGGAGCCAAAGACTAGTATTTAACAAGCCACAGTTGCCTGAACTCAGACATCACAAGGAACTGTGGTTAGTTTCCAATAGGAAGTTAGTTCATCTTTGTATATGACACATAAAAGTGAAGCAAAAATGAGAGGAACCATGGCAGCCCTAGAAGCCATCTGTATTCCTAAATAGCTAATAAAAATGAATGGCTTTGTGAGCTTACATCACGATAGGCCAGAACATTCCCAACAAAAGGGAGTGGTGTAGGTCCTGGAATGCCCAACTTTTTGAAGACACCATAAGGCCAAATGCCATATCTGTAAAGCAGAACAATACATTTTGTAAAACCTCAGGAAGATCTGAATGGCAGATTATCACAGTGATCAATGCACATGTAGAAACAAAGAATATTACAACATTAGGTTTTGGTACAACCTGTAGATCAATCCTAAGGCACATAAGTCCTATGAACTTTGATGGGTCCATGCCTGTACATCATTTGGAAACTGTGGCATCAAGTGACAAACTGCATGTGTGAAAGAGTCACCACAGATGAAAAAAACAGTTAGGTTTCCCCCATTGATTCTGACTGAGCTACTTCTTACATTCCATGAGGATGAGTCAAGAGTTACCGGTACATAATACATCTCTGTGTGAACTGGCCACAGAGGAACAAGGATGTTCTAAAGCCATCTAGGTGAAGATCTAGACACTCCAATCCCTAGATAAAGTGGAATTAAAGGCTTAGTGCTGAGGCAGTGAACCAGTCCCACCATTAGACAGAGTAATGTGAAGTCAAAGGCTTTCACAGCCAGCATCCATAGGTTTTTTGTAGTTTTTTTCCAGGCTGTGAGGCCGTGTTCTGGAAGATTTTATTCCTGTTTCACCTGCATCAGTGGCTAGCATCTTGCCACAGATGCAGGTAAAACGTCAGGAATAAGGTCTTCCAAAACATGGCCTCACAGGCCAGAAAAAAACCATGGAAAACCTATAGAGCAGTGTTTCTCAACCTGTGGGTCCCCAGATGTTGTTGGACTACAGTTCCCAGGAGCCCTCTGAGATCTCACCTTGACAGCCTGGTGGTCCTCCCAGTCATGAGTGAGGCTGTAGGATTGAACTCACAGCCACCTGGCTGTCAAGGTGAGACCTCAGAGGGCTCCTGGGAACTGTAGTCCAACAACATCTGGGGACCCACAGGTTGAGAAACACTGCTACAGAGTAAGATAATGCCACAGGTGACAAATGCAGGGAGGGTAGCAACTCCCCAAACCATTATTTTTGAGCCATTAAGAGCATTTCCTTCTGTAGAGGAACAGCATTTCATGGGCCACACAGCCTGTCCCATATCCCCTAAACTGTTGCAGGTTTGTCAAGAATGCTATCCTCTCCCCAGTGTCTTGGGTAAGATTCAACTGAACTGGGGCTTGTGGATGTGGAATGAAGGGGCTGGACCCATCTTAGTAAGGTATAAGGCAGTAGGAAAACAGGGACAGCACATTACAAGTGGATAGACTCAATCAAGTAAGCCATGACCCTGAGTTTGCAAGACCTGAATAGGATGGTTGATAACAGGGTGACTTGGAGGTCTCTCATTCATAAGGTTGCCATAAGTCAATGTTGACAATAGCAATTAACAACAACAACCCATCTTGTCCTTTGCCCTTGGGAGCAAAATGCTGTGGCACTGGGATGAAGGCTCCCATCCCAGTAGGCAGTGACTGTCAGGATATTGGGACATATAGTAAATTTATCCTGTAAAGAGCTGGAATGTAACAAATGATCTGCAGTTTGCAGAAGCAAGCTAGCTGGGTAAATGTATCAATATTGACTGAGCCCAGGAACTGAGCTGGTGCAGGGCTGGGCTGAGAGCTAAGCAGTTCTACTTTAGATTTCACAATGTGAAGATGTCCTGTTTTGGATCTCACAGTGGGAAGGTGTTTTTCTTCTGAATCCTGTATATAACTGTAAATATATTCTTCATTATGCCCAAGTAAAGAGAAGCTGTTTATTTTAGACACAAGCCTGTGTCTGTGCCTTTATTCTGATGGTTGAAGGAACAACACTCTGCTGTTTATTATATGCTGCCTGAACCTGTTTAGGTTCCCAGTGCACGCTATGACCTGACAGTGACTCAATTCCAGGTTTTGTCTAGCTTTAAAAGAGCTATCCAAGTTGCTGGGCCTATTTAGATATAGAATTCAGCACCTTGGGAGAGCTCCTGTAAAGCCTGTTGTGGCTTCACTGCCCATAGAAATGGGACCCAGCAGCTGCCAGTACAACGTATCCCTTTAGAGGAATTCTCCAAAGTGCTGAACCTATTTCAATAGTAGAATTGAGCATGTTGGATAGCTCTTTGGAAGTACATGCTGAACCTTGAGTCAATTCACTGCCCCGTTGACATCATGGTCACTAACTTTGTTGTGGTTGTGTGCCTTCAACTCACAGGGTTTTCTGAGGGCTGAGTGTGTGTGACTGGCCCAAGGTCAGCAGGTGGGTTTTCATGGCCGAGCAGGGATTCAAATCCTGGTCTCTGGAGTTGTAGTCCAATACTCAAACCACACTGGAGCACTAGCTACCACTGGCAAAATGTCCTTGCTTGTCCTGCTGGTGCAATTAACTGGAGCAGAAATCTTTGAGGAATGTGGAAGGAGGCCTTAAACTTAGCACTGAAGGATTGTCAATGTAACCTTCTGCAGTGTTACACAGCAGTGATTAAGAATGGGGAGACAGGGCCAGAGAGGGAAGAGCAAAGCGTGATGGCTTCCATATTGGAAACAGCTAATTATACTATGGAGGTGAGAGACAAAACCAGACTTCTGGATACTGCTGATAATAGAGGCGGGGTGGGGGTGGAGGGGAAGAAGGAAAGCGATGTTCCATTTAAATGAAATTAGCTTAGCTGTTAGAAAAACACTGACATGCTATCCTTTAATAAATAGAACACAATGTTGGCATGAAAGATGTTCAAAACCTTTCCCAGAGGCGGTCGAGTTGTTAATGTTAACTCAGGAACTAAGCATTTACTCTGGGCTAAAGAAAGAAAGAAAACATGCCTACGACACCTCCTTCATCCTTTTCCCTCCCACTTCTGCAATAACTACTTTATGAGAGTGTTTAATAAGCACCACTATTGATAAAGAGCCAGTGCCTGCTTGCTTCTGCAGAAATCTTCAGAGGAAGATAACCCTGAGGTAAAAGCAATCATTTCATAAAGGAAGAGGTGCCCTTATGGAAACAGGGCCTTAAAGGCTTTAGCAGAGGGTGTGTGTGTGTGTTCTCTCTAGGTTCTTTCCCAACTGAAGGCAAAGAGATAGGAAGTCAGAGACAGCGAGCAAGAAGAGAGAAAAATAAAAATGCTGCTTACACATATTTATTGCTGAGAAATCAAAGCAGAGTTAGGAAGTTATGTCCTGAATTGAAAAATTGAAGAAATTCTTTGTTTGGGTTGTGGAGGAATTTGTCCCCACTCTCTACTTGATTTGAGGTGGTTTGTGTGCAAAAGGAGGATTACAATTATTTTTTATTATTTATTTATTTATTTATTTATTTATTTATTTTTATTTTTTATTTATTTATACCCCGCTCTTCAGCCACAAGGCTATCAAAGCGGCTTACAAATTGTTTTAAGCAATAGCAAATTTACACATCTACACTGTATTAAGCAGTTTTCAATGTGTGTAATCTGTGGTGCTTTTGTACTTAGTTTATGTGATTTTAAGGAAATGTCTATAGATACGGCTACCAGCTGAAATGTTTGGGTTCCCCTCAGTTGTTTAAAATAACAAAAGACTTTCTGCCAGCAAAAAAAAAAAAAAGAGAGAGAGAGAGCCCTGGTGGTGCAGTGGGCTCCAAGGTTCACTCAGCCTTCCATCCTTTCGTAGGTCGGTAAAATGAGTACCCGGCTTGTGGGGGCAATTAGCTAACACAAATTATTTTGAGGTGATCTCTCTGAATTTTACCTATAAAACTATAGCTTTTGGGGGCACTACAGCCCATTTGTTCTTTAAAAGGCAGTGTTGATTTAGGGAAAAGTTCACTTGGTGTGCTCAGGAAGATGAAACCTATTGTTAGTCCTCAGACCCATTGAATCACTTGGGTTTACCTCTGTGTGGACTCATAGAGGTAGAATGGTGTAATGGTTTGAGTAGTGGATTAAGATTCAAGGACCAGGGTTCAAATTCTTAATCGGCCATAGAAACCCTCTGGGTGGACCAAGGCAAGCCATACTCTCTCAACCTCAGATGAAGGCAAAGGCAAACCTCCTCTGAACAAATCTTACCACAAAATCCCATGATAGTTAACCTTAGGATTGCCAGAAGTTGGAAATTACTTGAAGGCACAGAACAAGACCAAAGCCAAAAATATTCAGTCAGATACAGACATCATGGATCACACCAATCTTTGCACAATAGAATTGATTTATAAAAGCAGCAGCCGAGCCTAGTCGTCAGGCTTATTTTTTTAGAATTTGTGTTCCATCCTTTGAGAATTTATTTTTAAGTAGCTGGCCAGTCAGCCAACTTCAGTGATACTAAAATGCTTGTAAATTTATGCATCTGTGGTGTAGTGGTTTGAGTGCTGAGTGGACTCCAAGAGACCAAGGTTCAAATCCCCACTCAGCCATGGAGACCCACTGGGTGACCTTGGGCAAGTTTAACTCCCTCAGACTCAGAGGAAGGTAATGGTAAATTTTCTCTAAGAACAACCCACCCACAGACATATGTAGTCATCCTTCAAAGTTTGCAGAAGTTAAAGGTACAGCAGCCTCAGGAAAATGGAAAAACCATGAATATCAGCAATTTTTTAAATTTTATTTGCTTAAGAGAACAGTTCTCTAAGCATTTGAAAATCTGGTCTGTTGGAAGTTGACCATAGAATCACTCTGGTAAACCTACAAATGCCTAGAGAGAACATATTAATCAAATCGATAAATAATCAAATCCACGAATAATTAAACTGTAAATGCTGTGAGGTGACTGTAGTTTGGAGAAGCATATCGTTTCAGCTCAGAAAAGTCCATTTCTTTTTTTTTTTTCTTTATTATTGACAACCAACTTTCTTGAATTTAACTGGTATACATCATGAATTTACAAAAAAAAATATTGGATTTTACATGACATTTATAATCGCATCTCTCTCAAAAGAAATAACAACATGTCAGATTAAAAAGGAATAATAATTGCGATATTTCCAACCCAAAGCTTAACTGTGACTTCCATTTGTATTCTGTCGAATATCGGACTGACAGCAAAAAAAAATTTTTTTGTAAGTTTATAATGACTTTGACATTTTAATGTTAGCTTATTCTTTATACGGCTTATTTCTTTACTTCACTGGGGAGGCTTAATCACCTATCTCATAGCTACTTTGCCATTCGCCCTTGCCTTTCCAGTATTCAACAACTGGTCTCCACTCTTCTTTCCACACCATTTCTTTCCTATTATACAATTTTTTTGTAAGTATATCTAGTTCTAGCATTTCTATCAACCTGTTTTTCCATTCATTTATCGTCGGGCGGTCTTCAACCTTCCATTTTTTTGCAATAACTAGTCTGGCTGCCGTAATCATGTAAAGCACTGTTCTCCAGTAGACCTTCCTTTTCTCCTCCTCTAGCCCTTCGATGATGTTTAACAAGTATATCTTAGGGGTAAACTCAAAATCAGTTTGGAAAGTCTCCTTAATTATTATGTGGACCTGCCTCCAAAATCTTCTCACAATACCACCACATATGCATGAGTGTTCCTTTGTTTTTTCCGCATTTCCAACAGTTGCTTAACACATTTTGATTCATTTTGCTCAATCTTTGGGGCGTATAATACCATCTAAGAGCAACCTTAATGTAGTTCTCTCTTATATTTTGTGATGCCGTAAATGCAAATGATCTTTTCCTTGCATTCTCCCATTCTTCAATAGATATAGCCTCACCTATATCTAATGCCCACTTTATCATATATTCTTTAACGTACTCTCGTTCAGTAGATCTAGTCAAAAGTAGCTTATAAAGTTTTGTAATAGCTTTCCTATTGCTTTCCTCCAATAATAGTTTGTCTAAATCATTGTACTCCTTTTCCAGTCCTTCTTTCTTCATGTCCTCCATAAATCTTTCCTTCAACTGCCTATATACAAACCAGTTTATATTATATCTTTCTTGCAGTATTTCTTTATCCTCTATTTTTAACAAGTTATCCCCCCCTTTCTTTCCTATATCTGAATATCTCAACCAGTAATCCGTTTTTGTCCATCTTAACAAAAAAGCTTCCTGAATAGATATCCATAATGGGATCTTAAAATAGAAAGTTCCTTTAATGTTTCCCCATACTCTCAACAGGCCTTTTCGGACACAATGGTTGGTAAACCCTCTATTGGTTTTTTCTTTGTCGTAAAACATATAACCATGCCAACCAAATCTGGTGTCATGACCTTCCAGATTCAGTAATCTTTTATTTTTTAAATTTACCCATTCCTTTATCCACACCAGTGCCGATGCTTGATAATAAAGTTTTAAATCTGGAAGGTCACAACCCCCTCTTAATCTCGTGTCAGTCAGATAGGCCTTTTTAAATCTTGCTTTCCTCTTTCCCCATAAAAATGTTTGGATATCCTTATCCCATATTTTAAATACTTTGTCGCTATTCAAAATTGGCAGGTTTTGAAACAGATATAGGATTCTAGGCAAGACTGCCATTTTTATTGCTGCAATCTTCCCAAGTAATGATAAGCCTAGTTTGCTCCATCTCTCTAGCTCTTTCTTTATCTCAGTCCAGGTGGTTTTATAATTATTATCAAATAGTTCTGCAGTTCGTTTCGTCAGCCATATCCCTAGATATTTTACTTTGTTACTAATTTTACATCCTGATAGCTCCATAAGTTCTTTCTCATCCTGCTGGCTCATATTCTTGGTTAATATTGTTGTCTTCTCTTTATTTACTTTGAAAGTCCATTTCTATATCCACCTTCTCACTTCATGCACTTCTCTGTTGCTTTTAAAAATTATAAATACGAAACCTAGATACTGCACTGGAGGCTACAATTTGCAGCTTTTGCAACTGTTGTAGTAACGTCCCTGACAGGACATGCAACACTTCTGGTGAATTGTGTCAATGTGTATTGTGCAGTTTCCTGTTGTGCAATGGGAACTCCTGTTGCACAACAAATCTGTACCCTTCTGGTGCCCATTACACGGCTGGTACCATAGCACTCAAATACTATATAGCCACAAATGTGACACTCTTGCCACGATTGTAAAACCTCTAATTTTAACAGGCATCAGTTGCATTGTGGAGAAGGAGGTCCATTCTGCTGGTGATCAGAGCACAGGTGAATGACATTTCAGTCCAGTTTGTGGGGTTCCAACCAGGAGATGTGATTTAGTTAAATATATTTAATTCATTAGCTGAAAAGAGAATATTGGCCCTTTCCCCCCCTCCCTATTTTGACTATGATTTATGCTTTGGTTTTGTTATTGTCATTTTCCCCAATTCCTAACTACTTCTTTGTTTTTTCTGTTTTTTCCTCCCTGTTTTTATATGTATATTAAATAAGCAAAAAAAAATTAGACTGTAAAAGAGATTGAATGTTACATCAAATGTTACTTACAGCACTAAGAGACCTATGGATATGATTAGAAGAGCCCAAGTCTCAGTGGAGAAGTAAGGAAAGAGGTCCATCCTGGTTATTTCTCTTTCTCTAGATTTTGCTCAGTTTGCAACTCTCTTTTGAACAAGATTTGTCAGCAATCTGGAAGGTAACAATGAAAGAAAGTGTTGGGATGCAAGATACCATTCTCACTGCTGAAAGTCTTATTTGTAGGTCAATGATTGAGCAAGACTTCACTAAACATTTATTACTTGTCAGAGAGGGTGGAGCAAAGGCCCCAGATAAGGTGGAAATTGGCTGACCCATAATTTCAAGAATTTCAAGGGTTTTGAAATTCATAGAATCACTGAGTTGGAAGAGACCACATGGGCCATCTAGTCCAACCCCCTGCCATGCAGGAGTACCCAATTAAAGAATTCCTGACAGATGCCATCCAGCCCCTGTTTAAGCACCTCCAAAGACAGAGATTCTATGATTTTCAGGCACAACCAGCAGTTCTTTTAATTGCTTTTCTTGCTTTTACAAAACTAGGCAGGTCTAACCTTACATAAACCTCTCATCACATTTATGTTGTTAGAGAGAGAGAAAGCGCCAGTCATTTTGCATTACCTACTTTATGGTGAAAGTGAGGGCCCGTATCATGTATCATCCATTCACCCTATGGAATGCATACCCTCCAACATTTCACAGGTGAAAACCAGGACACATGTGGCCAAGCAACATCCGAGTGTGGTCGAGGGAGCCGAAGTTATTCATTAGGCCACCTCTGGCCTAAACCTTATGTCAGTCCCAACTAGAGAAAACCCACTAAGCTGATTTTTGAAAGGTGAATCAACACGTTGGTAAATCCAATGGATCTAATGGCTCTTTTCTGGGTAAGACTAACAGTAGGATTTAAGCCAGGGTGGGCATCTGAGGAAGATAGAGGGTTACATTAGCTAGCCAGGAAACTTTGGAGGGTTGAACCTATCATTGTACCTCCTCACACAGAAAAATTAAAAATGCCTCCAAATGCTCATTTTTGCCATGCTTTTGACCATCTCTAGGACATGTCACAAACTCCAGTCAATCAACACTGAGTTGAACAGAGACAATGGTTTCCTGGCACAGAACATATAACACTAGTTAACACCCCAGCCTCTTGAGGGCTCTCTTGGCCAATTGATCCCCCACGGTGCTTTTGTGCCAGCATTGTCAGTGTGTGTAACCTCACACCATTTACTTCCTGTGAATGCAGCATGAATGGCCAGTCTGGCATGAACACTTCCAGGTAAAAACACAACATCCAGGTAAGTGACATACTTTTTACGACCCTCACCAGGTAACTGGGAAATTTTCAAGTGTGTGTATGTGCTTTTTAAAACTTTTTGTGCGTTACATTTTATTTTTGAATTTCCCACGTGACCAAGTCTTGTGAGAATCCACGGGATTTTGAATGAGGAAGTGAACAGAGCTCCATTCACTTCCTCTTCATTGCCGTGGAAGCCTTTGCCAGGAGACAAAGGTAAATGTGGTGGGAGGCATTCTTTTGCCAGCATAAAAAATGCCTTTAATTATGCTGGCAAAAGAATATTTTTAGAGGCTTGTCTGATAAAGTCCACAGCTATAAGCAAAGGATCCATTACTGTGAAGGTGGCCAGTCAGTTTGCTGTTTTGTGGATGCTTCTCCTCCCAGAGCCGCATCAAGTTCTGTGAGAGCTTTCCCATTGTCCCATAGGTTCTCCCACAGGATCTAGCACCTGGATTCAACCTGGGGAAGCTGCAAGAAGAGCAACCTTAAAACT
This sequence comes from Gambelia wislizenii, assembly GCA_030847615.1. Classification (NCBI taxonomy): domain Eukaryota; kingdom Metazoa; phylum Chordata; class Lepidosauria; order Squamata; family Crotaphytidae; genus Gambelia; species Gambelia wislizenii. Next base: position 8,472,026 of record JAUMIR010000012.1, read on the forward strand.
AAGTGGAAGTGTGGTGGGGTCTCCTTCCTTGGAGGTCTTTAAACAGAGGCTGGATGACCATCTGTCAGGGATGCTTTGATGTGTATTCCTGTGTGGCAGGTGGTTGGACTAGATGGCCCTTGTGGTCTCTTCCAACTCTACAATTCTATGATTCTATACCATCCCTATATTAACCAATCTACCAGTGCCTCTGCATATATATGTTAATGTTTTACTCCATTAGTTGAGGAGTATTGACCTACATCCCTTCTGTCCCATTGGGGTTGAGGTCCAGTTCATTGGCTCCCATCCAATCAGTTGGTGAACTTAGAAAGGAGAAGAATTTGTAGTAAGGGTTGGCAACTGTGGAGAGGGTGGTGCCCATTTTCCACCCTCAGACAGGCCACACCAGCATGCCCAATGGGACCAGAAGTGATTTCACATCACTTCCATTATCTTTTTTGGATGTTTATCAGCTAGTTGTCCCTTCATATTTGCTGGGGTTTGGTCCAGGACCCCCCCCCCCATGGATACCAAAATCTGTGAACACTCAAGTCCCATTATATGCAATGGCACAGCAAAATGGTGCCCCTTATATAAGACGGCAAAATCAAGGTTTGCTTTTCGGACTATTATTTTTTAAAGAATATTTCAAACCGTGAATAATTAAATCTGTGAATACCAAATCTGTAGATATGGAGGGACAACTGTATTCTGGTTGTACAGTCGTCCCTTCACATTCGCGGGGGTTCCGTTCCGCGGACCCCCGCGAATGTGAAAAATCCGCGAATAACGACTCCCCTCCCCCTCCCTCCCCAGGCCTTCGCGGGGCCTTCCTAGGCCCCGCGGAGGTCTCCCCGGCCCTCCCTCCCTCCCTCTCCAGGCCTTTGCGGGGCCTTGCTAGGCCCCGCGGAGGTCTCCCTGGCCCTCCCTCCCTCCCTCTCCAGGCCTTTGCGGGGCCTTGCTAGGCCCCGCGGAGGTCTACCCGGCCCTCCCTCCCTCCCTCCCCAGGCCTTCGCGGGGCCTCCGGAGGGCCTCCGGGGGTCCCTCGAAGGCCTCCCCACCCCTCCCCAAGCCTTTGCGGGGCCTCCGGAGGGCCTCCGGGGGACCCGCGAAGGCCTCCCCACCCCTCCCCAGGCCTTCGCGGGGCCTCCGGAGGGCCTCCGGGCATCCCGTGAAGGCCTCCCCCCCTCCCCAGGCCTTCATGGGGCCTACGGAGCGCCTCCGGGGGCCCCGTGGAGGCCTCCCTGGGCCTCCCCGCTCCCTCCAGGTCTTTTCACGGGGCCTCTGGAGGCCCCGTGTCGCGGTTTTGGGGGGGCCCGGGGGGGCCCTCCCAAAACCGCGAATAACCAAAACCGCGAATGTCAAGTTCGCGAATGTGGAGGGACAACTGTATTTTATTTCCCCAATGGTTTGGGCCCCTGTGGGGAACTGAAGTAATCTGTGGGGAAATTGCTGTATTTTGCAATGTTTTGGCCCATTTTGGGAGGATTTGGGATGGAAAATCACTCCTGCCAAAATTAAATTTTTTAGACTGGAGTGGAGGCTTGTGGCTTCTGGGTGGTATTTTGGGTTGTAGAGGGCCACATGTGGAGGACCCATGGGGCATGCTTTGCCCACCTCCAATTTAGAGTTTCAAGAGATTTCCCACAATCCAACTGAAGGGTGATTCAGAGCTGGACTGCTTTGATTGTCACTGGCATCCCAACAACTTAATGTTAGAGTAGGGATTAGAAAGGTGTCACCCCACAGATGTTGCCAGACTGCAGTTCTCACAATCTCTTACCATTGGCCATGGTGTTTTGCTTTTTTTAAAAAAAATGCACATATTTATTAATTTTAACACAAACAGTCTAATTCACAACCAAAGTAAATTCAGGAAGGGAAAACAATAGAAAGAGGGAAGGAAACAAAAAAGAAGGGGGGGGGAAGAAAAATAATAATATCCATACACAAAAATACATATATAGTTGTTCCTCCTTACCCATGGGCTCTGGATCCATGGATCTGACTACTTGTGGATCGTCACAGCCCATACCTAAAATGACAGCTCCGTGTATGCACCCACTTCAAAGCACCCACATGCACATCGCCACCATTTAATAATATGGGGCTGGATCATTTGTGTTTTTTCTAATCTGTGTGGGGTCCTGGAACCACCCCCCATGGATCTGGAGGGCCTACTGTATATAAATAATTAAAACTGAAACTTGAGACACAGTACTAAAACCCTAAACACTAAACTAACTAAAATACTCAACACTGACTGAAACACAAAAGGGCTCTGACCCTCCCCCCAATCCAAACTGTAATGAAAAAGAAAAAAAATATCATTCTACCATTACAGAGCCAACTAAACAATCCTACTGAAATTATTAATAACCATAACCACACATTATTAGATCATTGGATTTCTTATTGCTCAAAATGGCCATAAACAGTTTCTAATCTTTCAAAAAAAAAAAATCTTCAGATGGTTTGTCCTTTAAAACTCACATTAGTTTGGCAATTTGGACTATCTCAGCAACCTTCACAGTACATTCTTCTGTAGTTGGTGCTTCAGTCCATTTCCAAATTTGAGCAAACAGTGTTCTTATAATAAATAATAATAATAAAATTTTATTTATATCCCGCCCCTCTGCAACGCAATCGGGGCGGCTTACAATATAAAAACCCCATACTCACAATACCCTAGCCCACCCACCCCTTAAAATAATATTAAATTGCAAAGGATTAAAAACATGCATTAATTAAAATATATATAAATTAGAAGGAAAAAAAATTAAAAACATACAATCGTAGCCTATAAAGGGCAGCTGAGTCTTGGGCCGGGATAATTATTCAGGAAAGGCCTGCCGGAAAAGATCCGTCTTGACAGCTTTTTTAAAGCTGTCTAAGGTGGTAATAAGACGGATCTCGTCCGGCAGGCCATTCCATAATCTGGGAGCAGCAGCAGAGAAGGCCCTCTGGGAGGTCACCGACAGCCTTGTTTTCATAGGCTGTAACAGATTCCTCCCAGAGGACCGAAGTGTGCGGGGAGGGTCGTACGGAAGGAGGCGGTCCCGGAGGTAAGTTGGACCCAAGCCATGTAGGGCTTTAAAGGTCATAACCAACACCTTGTACTGTGCCCGGAAACTAATAGGCAGCCAGTGGAGAGCTTTTAGCACCGGTGTTATATGCTCTCTTCTGGGAACGCCAGAAATCAACCTGGCTGCCATGTTCTGGACTAGTTGAAGTTTCCGAGTCAAGCACAAGGGTAGCCCCATGTAGAGCGCTGCTATCATATATTGAAACTATGTTTATATCATAAGCCAAGCCCCTTTAGATCTCATATTGGGAGGAAGGCAGGATAGAAATAAAATAAATAAGATCTAAGATCTCTAGGAGAGGCCCTTTTCTCTGTCTCGTCGATTTCTCGGGTTCATTTGGAGGGAACAAGGGAGAGGGCCTTTTCAGTGGCTGCTCCCAGACTTTAGAAATTTCTCCCCAGAGAGGCCAGGCTGACACCCTTTTTAGTTTCCTCCAAAATATTTTTATACTATTTTTATACTTATACTCCAAAATATTTTTATACTATACTATTTTTATACTTTTAAATAGTGACTTGGCTGGGCGTTTAATAGTGAGTTTGGATGTTTTGTGGTTTGTCTATGGCCTTTTAATGAATTTTAATGGTTTTAACCGTAAAATTACTAAATTGTCTTTTAAGTAACATTTATATTTATACTTTTTTATTGATAGTTTGTATGGTTTTAATCTGTATTGTGTTTAAATATGTTGTTAGCCACCTTGAGTCCCATCACTGGGGGGAAAGGTGGGTTATAAATGAAATAAATGATTATGATGTGGGGCATGGCCAAAGGGACAACTGGAGGACCACATGTTCCCCATCCCTGTGTGAGACCACACCTGGAGTCTATTGCTATAGGTTCACCATCTATCACTATGTGTTAGGGTTCAGAACTCACTGCATGCAACATTTCAGCGTTGCAGAAAACTGAGGCATTCAGTAAACTTTCCAAAGAGCAAATTGTAAGGGTGACTGGAGTTGACTGCATGAGTCATGGAAGTTTGTACATACAGCTCAGAATTAACTTTGGACATGTTCCAAAGATCCATGGCCTATGAGGAAACTATTTCCCAACAACAAATGCCAACCAACTTTAGGTTATTAGCCAGAATAATGAAATGATAGACCATAGGAAAACTAGCTGATGCCAAGTTAGAAGAACATTTACCCATCCGGCCCTGGAGTTAGAAGAACATTGACCCATCCAAACCCCTGATCTTGGGAGCCAGTCAGCACATTAGAAATTATGATAAGAGTGCTGCATGGCTTCGATGGGGATGGGGATCATGGCCAGTCACAAAACACCCATTTTCTAGAAGACTAAACCAAAAATGTCGAGGCAAAACCCATGAGCAGAAACAGTGCATGGTGAAATAGAGATTTGAGTAGAGCAGTACTTCTTAGGTTATCTGATATTCCAGTGTGTCTAGGACAGTTGCCATATTTGGGCCAATTGGCTACTAGGCTTTCTTTCTTTTCTGTAAACCTATCAAGGATCAGCCGGTGAATGACAAGATGGAGCAGGCTTGTTTTCTGATGCTCCAAAGACTAGAAACGAGAACCAATGGATTCAAATTACATGGAAACAGAGTCCACCTAAACATTAGGAATAACTACTTTGCTGTAAGAACTATTCAAGAATAGAATAGACTGCTCCAGAGAATTTTGGGTTCTCCTGCTTTGAAGTTTTAAAACAGAGGTTGGATGCATATCTTTCAGGAGTGCTTTAGTTGTGCATGGCAGGAGGCTGGGCTAGATGGCCCTTGTGACCTCTTTCAGCTCTAAGATTCTATAATTTATTCAACTTAAAAAAAATAATCTAGAGGGAGAGGCTGTCTAGCTGACAGTAAAAGAGGCATTATGTTGGGTTCCTTTGGGTCAGAATCTTGTTAAGCATTGCCACCCAACATCCTGGCCCATGGACCAGTGTTGCTCCAAAAGCCATTGGCTGCCAGTCTGTGTTGAGTTTCCAAGACAGAAAGAAACCATTGTAGCCAATGAGCAGAAATATCCATCTACTCATCACTTCATGGATGGTGTTGGTCCTGGGCACATTGACCCGGGAGAGGTGGGGTTCTGGCCCTCCCCACTGGATAGCTTAAAGGCACAGCCATATGAGATATATTCCATCATAAGCCCCATTTATCCCATGATATGCACCTTTATTTATCTGGCTTTTCTTCGCAAACGAAGATTCAGGAAGGACTCATCCCGCGCTTTCTGCAAGCGCGCTGATGACTAAAAAGGCCAATCCGAGATAAACAAGTCCGGTTGCAAAAAGCACAGCAGAAGGTCTCCTTGGGTGATGTTTTTGGGTTGTGATTCTTTCTGCGTTGTCGTTTCTCTTCAAGACTTGTTCGTAGTGAGTTCTCAAATAAGGCTGCAGCATTGTGGATAGTGCGTCTCCATGCCTCCCGATGTGAGGCCAGGGCGGACCACTGTTGATGATCAATTTGGCCAAGCCTGAGATGTTGTTTCAGGGAGTCTTTGTATCGCTTTTTTGGAGCGCCCCTCTTACGCTGACCCGTGGCGAGTTCACCGTAGAGTAGTATTTTTGGGAGGCGATGGTCCTCCATCCTAGAAACGTGCCCTGCCCAGCGCAGATGTGTTCTCAATATCATGGCCTCAATGCTGGTGATCCCTGCTTGCTCAAGGACAGCAACATTCGTCACATAGTCAGCCCAGTGTATATTTAGGATTGTGCGTAGACAGCGCTGATGAAAGCGCTCGAGGAGTCGTAGGTGGTGGCGATAGGTGACCCATGTTTCAGATCCAGGAGTTTCCTGCTCACCGTTCCATGCCCCAGCCACTGCTTTGTTGCAGATGTGGGCCCTGCACAGGTTGCTCTATCTTCTCCAGTTGGCCAAGGGCAACTGGAACACACCTGCATTAGCTTTGAAGCCAGCCAGTACCCAGAGGATGGAGCGGCACTGAGATGCTGTGGTGCTCCTGGCAAGGAAGTGGAGACAAAAGAACAGCATCCATCATCAAACACCCCCACCCCCATGATACTGTAAGAACAATGGTAGGCCTTTCCACTCTTCCACTGTGTTTTTTAAATCTCAGCTCAGGCCTACTCTGATGAACAGTTATTTGGGGAATGTTGGCCCAGGTCTATTCTATATTATTTGTCTTACTGTCCTACATTGTAGACACCAAGTGAAGACAGGTCAGGCCTGATCCTGTCATTAGGTTGAGTGTAGAGGCTACCTCAGGCAGCAAGTTTGGATGTCAAAGAAGAACAGCAAATCTTTAATTATGTAATGTACTAGTATTGTAGTTTTACTGTCTGCAAGGGGGAAAGAAAAGACACGTGTGGGATTTCCAATCTCATGGACCAAAATAACCTAGCTGACAATTATACCTTGACTTTAGTGGGTGGCATCAATTGCTGCTCTGCCTCAGACTGCAAAATGTCTTGGGCCAACCAAGTAATTTTAAATATATATGTGTCTTGTGAAAAGAGTAAAGAAATGATCACTGATAATAATTCTAAGCCAATTTTATGAGAAAATATTTCTCCAGGCTCAATAGTTGAGAATATTGTGTTGTTTTGATCTGACAGTTGTTTAGAAAGGAAACATGACATCAGTAATGTGTGAAACCTATCTAAATAATAATCGTAGATTCATAGAATCACAACATTGGAAGGGGCCTCATAGACCACCAAGTCCTAGACCCTGCTCAATGCAGGATCTCCATCTAGAGCATCCCCAGCAGGTAGCTGCCCAGTCTCTCTTGAAGACATTCAGAGAAGGAGATCCAACCATCTCTTTGGGCAATTGATTCTATCGCTGAAGCACTCTTACTATCAAGACGTTCCTCTGAGGCATGATCAAAACCTATCTCCCTGTAACTTAAAACCATGAGACCTGGCCCTATCCTCTGGGGCAGCAGAAAGCAGCCTGTACCCTCCCCTCTGTAACAGCCCTTGAGATATTTAAAGAGCGTCACCCCTTGGTCTTCTCTGCACTAGCCTGAACAGGCCCAAGTCCCTCAAACTTTCTTCTTCATATGTTTTGTTTTCCATACCTCTCATCATTTTAATCTATGAATTTTAAATTGGTATTTTGAGTCCATGAATTATTTTAATGTTTGTTTTAATTTTATGTATTTTTAAGCTGTTTTTAAAATGCTTTTATGTCATATATTCTATTATAATTTATGTTGTACTCCACCTCAAAACCTGGGGAGAGGTGGGTAACAAATAATAATTTATTATTGTTATTCTTGGTGGCCCTTCTGTGAACCTGCTCCAACTTGTTTATATATCCTTCATAAAATGCAGTGCCCAGAACTGAACGCAGTGCTCCAGATGAGGCCTGACTAGCAGAGAATATATTAGGGCTATTAATTCCTTTGACTTGAAAATGATTGTGGTGGTAATAATAATACCACCTGTCTACTCAAAATTGATATTTATTCATTTAGCTGTTACATATAAATCCTACTTTCAGTTACCTCTAGGTGGTGTACATGGCTCGTTGGACTGGATGGCCCTTGTGATCTCTTCCAACTATTATTCTTCCTTTATCTTCACAACAAGTTAGGTTGGGTGGGGAGAGAGAGAGAGACTGGGCTTACCTATATGAGGCAATAAAATGTGGATTGGTGTGCAGTAATGTCAATTTTCAGTAGCTTTCATTTGTCTCCATGTTTTTTTTTCAAGAGCACAGGCATGCAAAACCATACATGTTTGTTGTTCAAATGGGCATGCCTGCAAATCAAGATGGTAGGCACAAGGGAATTACTCACATTTTTATTCTCACCAGATGCCATTGCAGAACATCATTTTAAAAAAAAATCCAAGGTGTGGAAGTGCAATCTTCCGCTTAAATAAGCAGGACCAAAAAAATAAAGGCTGTCTCATTGACTGTGATTAGGAAATCACCAAATATGGCGCTGCAGCCTCCCAGCTCTTCCAGAACAGTATCGGCAGGGGACAGCATCATCCGAAATGGCCCCCCTGCCATGCAGCAGCCTCGCAACGGGGACGAGACTGCTTCCGTTACAAATTGCCATCCGAAAAAGTCCCCAATGAGCAGGAATGCACATTTCCTCCAGAGTTTTTAAAAGTTGGGGGAACCATGAAGGATTTTCCCATTGAGTATCTGGAGTTCTTTGCCCTGCTCCTTCCGAATATGGAGAAATGATACGGGATCCCATTGGGATAAAATGTATTCTTGAAATATATAAGAAGTATTTTTGCCATATAGACAAGCACAGAGACAGAGACTACCCAAAGCCTCCCAGCAGAGCTGACAATTCAAATCATCACAAACTCTGAGGTTTCCAGGCCAAAACTGACACCTAGGGGTGGCTCCTGTGGTTAAGCTTTATGCATTAAGTACTAACCACAGTGGCTCACAGCTTGTCATTCAAGCACACACAGAGAGAAAGAGAACATATGATCCTGTTAGGAAATTAAGACTTTGCTAAGGAGGCTAGATCAAGGTGAAATGAAGGGATTCTTTCTTTTGACTTAGGAAAATGGGATAAGGAACATTTAATCTAGCCTAGGATGAAGAGCAGAGAGTTTGCTCTGGCACCTTAATGACTGGGAGGAGAAGAGGAAAGTAATACTGAAGACACCAGCCACAGATGCAGGTAAAACGTCAGGAATAAACTCTTCCAGAAAACGGCTTCACAGCCTGGGGAAAAACCATGGAAAACCTAATACCTTAGGCACACACACACACACCCTCCCTGCCACAGCGTCTTTCCAAGTTGCAGCAACAAGTCAGTTAATCCTGGCAAACTGTAACAAGCTGCTGCTCTGCTAGCTGGACACACAACCCTTTCCTCATGCAAGGAGCTGAGCCACCGCAACTGGAGAATTTGCACCCTCATCTTCCACCTGGAGATAACCCACAAAAAGTGGAGACTCAGACTAGGCCCTGAGCTCTGGCAACCCTACGTGAGCTTCATGGTTCAGCAGGGACTTAATCCCAGTCCAGCTCTCTATCCATTATACCATACCATCTTCCACATATCTTCAGTGTCTGAGCCTATCCCGTCTTAAAGCTTGCCATTTTTCTACACATGGGTGCTATTTAATAGTTCATACAAAGAGAGCATACTGCATTTTCTTGGGCCTCAAACACTTCTGGAGTGTTTCTTTCCTGGTGTCTGACAAGTAGAATCTTTAACAAGAATAGAAAACAGTGCTGCACCCTCCCAAGTCAAAGCCTTTGCCCTTTGGAGAAATCACTCACAGGTTCTTATCTAATTAGAACTTTCCCTTTGTCAATATGTCCAGGCTTGTTCATATCAGCAGGTTAGAATCTCTCTGAGAGAGAGAGAACAAGAGTATTTGGAAAATTTTGCCTGGCTTTATTTTTTGTCCCCTTTCCAATTACTGCTTCTACATCCTCATCATCCCTTCAAAGTTCATCAAGGTCAATTCATCAAGGTCTGGCATCACAGCCACCCCACAATAAAATGTCATCCTGCTCTCTGTGTGGAAGATGCTCATGTGTGCTTTGGACACCCACAAAAGAGTGGTGTGCACACAAGAAAGCTAAGTCAATGCGTCTCAACAGAAAGGGCAAGGCGGAGAGAGGACAATACCTGCAGCTGGTCAATATTGTATCTTCCAACATTTCAAAACTGGGACACATATGGCCACATCTGAGTGTGGTCAAAATGGCAAAAGTTATTGATGGTGAAGAATAGACAAGCTAGAAAATGCTGCAGCAGTTTACTTTTGCCTGAGCTAACTGGGAAGGACAAGATTCCACCTATGCCTCTCCTCTGTCCCCTCCACTGGGTTAATTGAATGCAAACTACTTTTGCATTTTGAACTCAGTTTGCTGAAACTGAAGTAAGCTGAGAACACAGGGAGAAGTGGGGGAGGAAGAGAGAGAGACTGAGACATTTTAAAAGTGGGATGACAGAGGATTAATTGGGACTATTCCAAATCGGGACAGTTTGAGGAGATCCAATACCTTTATTAGGACCAACCCAAATGCTACAAATGTTCTTTGATTTCTTCAGAATTTAGCATTGGGCTAGGTGGAACAACAAAAATACTCAAGGGATGTGGGAAGAAACAGACAAGTCCAAAGAAAATTAGCCAAATATGGATTGCAGCCAAAAAGGGCTGCAAAAATGCAGATAGAAGGTGTCACTCAATACTAGCAAGTCGTACTGACATGCAAGAGAGAATGGTAGGCCTCCATGACTTAAAACACAAGTTGCCAGATTTCAGGCCTGATCCCTCTTCTCCAGTCCTCAGGAGGAGGGGGAGGGGAGGAATCTCAGGGTGAGACCACTGCCTTTAAAAGTGTTGTGGTATGTGTGTGTATTTCTAATTTGTTAGACTGTGGACTTTTTCGGACATTAAAAATACAACGCAAGCAGCCTCGCCACGTTATGAGGCTGCAGCATTGCAGGGTGTCCCTTTTGCATGACACCCGTCCCTGCCAGTACTGTTGCAGTACCGCAGGGACATTTGAGCGTTATATTCAGGCGATTTTTACTCACGATCAACTTACATGAGTAGGCCCTGCAGCGCTGCAGCCTCGCAATGTGGCGAGGCTGCTTGCGTTGTATTTTTAATGTCCAAAAAAGTCCTTTGTGTGTTTTATTTCAAAGGCATACTCTTTGCATGTGCTTAATGACATTACAAGGGGCTGCCCCTGGTAGCATCATCCTTCTAACATGACTCATGATTCAGGTAAGGGGTCAGCCCTACCTCTCAGGAGTTGGTGCTGAAGTCTCAGGGTCTGGAATAGTCCTGACCTGGCAATCTTAGCAGTAATTCAGAGGTCTGCCTCTTGCTATGGGTGAAATAAACGGTTCCTGAGCTGGCATAGAGCAGAAGCAGAGACTGAAAGTAATTAGTTACTTGTCATATATTTCTGTTCCCAATAACTAGGGTGCACCTTACACTGCAGTTGTCATTTAATTATGAGTAAGTAACATTACACCTTTTACGGTGCAATGTTAACTTTTAGTTACTCCTATAGTTAAGGGAGGGGGAAGGCTTTACTAAATGATAGGGGAGGAATATCAGTTCAAGTGACAGCCCCAGGACATCCCTGGTGTTACCTGGAGAATATGTATCCAAGTATAAACCTGGATCCTTTCACACTATAGAATTATAGCACTATGATTCCACTTTAAACTGCCATGACAACTTATTATGGAATCCTGGGATTTTCAGTTTAGTGAAGCATGCTTACCATTCTCAGCCAGAGAGCTCTGGTGCCTTCTCATACTACAAACCCCAGGGGTTTCATGGGCTGCAGCCATGGCAGTTAAAGTGGAATCATGGCACTATAACTGCATAGTATGAATGACCCCCTGCTCTGGAGCTCTGAGAAACTCCCAGACCAGCTTTTTGACAGCAAGTAAGTCCCATTTCCTCTGGCCTTGAATAAATTGGCCCTTAACAGTAACTAACTATGCTAGCTATACCCGGCATAACATACACCATTATCTACAAATATAAAATGCTTCGGTATGCTTCCATTCCCACTCTGCTGATTGGCCATTTAGGAAACATGTCAAGAGTATGATCACTTGACCCATTAATATATAACCTTTCAAATCAAATATAATGCCTAGTTTCATGCTGAGAGCCCTGCTGCTGCTGCCATGCAACTGCATGTACGCACAGACAGACAGACACCAGACACAAGAGCCCCACCGCCATCATGGAACTGTATGTACACACATACACCATACTACATACACACCATACTACATACACACCATACTTGGCAGGACATGAGAGCCCCTCTGCCACCACCATGGAACCACACACACACTCCACATGACACACACCACATGCATCAGGATGCAAGAGCCCCTCCATCAGTATGTTTAGAAAGGACTTGAAGCTTTCTACATATTTCCTCCCCCAGTGAGATGACTGGCTGCCCAACAGGAAGCTTTGATTAGCTGGGAAGTTTCCTACTGTCCAGGTCCAGAGCATGGGCAGCAGGCTCTAGAAGCAGAGACAACTGCTTCAGCTCTAGAAGCAGAGACAACTGGTCAGGAAACAAAGAGACAGAGTCCAAACTCCAGGCAGGGTCAAAGATAACCAAAAGTCCAAAAACGGTCCAAAGTCAGAGAACATACCAGATATCCAGGACCCAAGAGCAAGGAGCAACTACAGACAGCACAGAAGGCCCAAACCAAAAGCAAGGAGTAGCTGCAGACAGCACAGAAAACCATGTTGCAGTGGCCAAGGCTGAGGTCCAAATGCCACTCTTAAATAGCCGTTCCCCTAGCTGTTTTAGGTCTGCTGTATGATTGCAGCCAGCTGCATCTGATAGCTTGGCCCTGGTTCTTCCAAGACTCCCACAGCCACAGCCTGAGTCTGCAAAGAGGCTGTGCAGCCAGGGCCCTAGTCCTGCAAGGAGAGGCAGAGCCTGACACCTAAGCAGCCAGTCAGCACACTGGGAATGGCAACATACCCCAGAGAATTATATATATATAGATTTTTAAAGGAATTTGCCAAGCTCTGAAGTACAGAGACATGACTGTCCTCATATAAATAAAGCTGGGTTTTGTGTGCCTTCAAGTCACCTGTCAACCTATAACAACCCCATGAATTTCATAGGATTTTCTTAAGCAAAGAATCCTCAGAGGTTGTTTTGTCAGCTCCCTCCTCAGAAATATAGGCCACAGCACCTGGTATTTGTTGGTGGTCTCCCATCCAAGTACTAACCAGGGATGGCCCTGCTTAGCTTCCAAGAGCAGGTGGGACCTAGTGCCTTCGAGGTATTTAGAAGATTACCTGTACATGTATAGTACGAGTACATGTATAGAAGTAGGGTTGTCAGGTCAGGACCCTTGTGATGTCACAGGGTGAGTGATCTTACAATGAGCAGCCACTGTATGATGTTAATAAATAAGATCTCTAGAGCAATGGAGAAAAAAATCTGGGCCCTGAGATCTGGTAAAACACCATAGGACAGAGTCAGTTTCTATGATTACTTACTTAACATTTGCATCCTGCCCAAAAGCAGGACTGGGGAAGAGAAAAATGTATTACAGTGGGTCCTTGGTATCCACTGGGGTTTGGTTCCAACACACACACACACATCCACGTGGATACCAAAATCTGTGGATGCTCAAGTCTCATTATATACCAGTGGCATAATAAAATGGTGCCCCTTATATACAATGGCAAAATCAAGGTTTGCTTCTTGGAATTTTTTTGGTGGGTGGGGGGGTATTTTTAAGCTGTGGGTGGTGAAATTCATGGATGCCAAATCAGTGGATACAGAGGGCCGACTGAATATATCAATTAAACTGGCCCTGCAGCTTTTCTGCCAGTATAATGAACTGGCCAGAGAACTGTAGTAAAGGTGAAAGGAGTTCATACCCATTTGTTCCAGGAGGGTATTTACACTGAGAAAACATTTGCAGGAGCTCAGAACACTGACTGTTTATAGTACAGACAGAAGACTTTGACCGATAACTGATCCATGAACTAATTTCACCTTGTCATTAGCCAAACATCTCTGGCTCCATAGAGGGAAACTAATGATCTTCTACATCCAAACCTTATTCTTCAGAAACATAATAGAACTTGCTTAAGTGTTGACCCAAGCTTTTTAATTCATAAGTTTGGGGAGGTAGGAAGGGTACTTAATTCATAAGTTTGGGGAGGTAGGAAGGGTAGTTTTCATCTGCTGATTTGGTCACATCACTGAATCTGAAGCCACGTTTGCCAAAAGGACCCCATCATACCCTCCAACATTTCACAGATGAAAACCAGGGCACATATGCCCAATAAAAATAGAGGTCCAATGTGAAGTCAAAGGCTTTCACGGCTGGCATCCATAGATTTTCCTTGGTTTTTTTCTGGGCTGTGAGGCCATGTTCTGGAATAGCCTTGCATTTCTATACCCAGAAACTAACCATTCAATTACACAAATTTACATATAGTCCCCAACAGGGGTTCACAGCATATAAACTATTAGCTAACAATAAACAATTAGCTAACACACATTGGAAACTGCTTAATGCAGTGTAGGTGTGTAAATAGTTATTGCTTAAAACAATTTGTAAGCCGCTCTAATAGCCTTGTGGCTGAAGAGCGGGGTATAAATAAATAAATAAATAAACTACACACACACACACACACCTACCCAACCATTCTCTGAGGATGCCAGCCACAGATGCAGGCGAAATGTCAGAAATAAACTATTCCAGAACACGGCCTCACAGCCCGGAAAAAAACCAAGGAAAATCTATAAAATAGATGTCCATTCGAGACTTCTGGTTGAAATTGCATTGTTTTGCCTCATCCCTTAGCAGCTGTGCTGATGGGGAGGCATTGGAAGTGGCATTTGCCAGCTTGGGCCACCATCAGCCAGTGTACATTGTCCCCCTGGCAAGGGAGGCTCAGAGGAGCCTCTGATGTCTGATTCCCATTCCTGGTATCCTAAGGACATGAGGCAGTGCCACTGGAACACAGGTGGAATGGAGGAGACTAAAGAAAAACAATGTCCCACCACTCCTAAGTCCTAAAACAATGCATCCAACTTTCTTACTCTCCTAAATTGGACTTCAAAACAAGAAAGCTTTCCAGCTGATGGGATCATTAAACTTCCTGCACTGATACTTCTACTAGTTTAAAAAGTGAGTAAAACATTGGTGGAGTTATTTTTTTTTTTAAGTGTAAAACAGTGCAACTGAATTAAACCTTTCAGCCTTGAAAATAAACAAGCTTATGATTGCCTTGGACAGCTTGGAAGATTTAAAAACATTGATTTACTTGTTAAAAGACTGAAGGAACTAATTGACACTAAGTGTGTGTGGGGAAGTTTCTGTTTGCTTTCCTTTGAGATAAGAGCAAGGTCATCCCCAATGGAGAGGAAGTGAACTGAGTTTTATGGTCCGGGTTGCAGATTATTGAATGAGGCCTAGACTGGCTACTAGCTGGCAGAGGCAGCGACACCAAGTGATTACAATTTTAAAATTGTTTAAAAATTCTGTGATGCAGAACTGTGGATTTTAATTTCTAAGTTAGAATGCATTTAGAGTTTCATCATGTTTAGAGGGAAGGGACGTGGAAGTAAGGCCTGATATTAGCACCTCCTGCCTTGCCTTATTACATGACATCAGTGTGCTTCAGCTGCTATTCCATTCCAGTCTTGTGGGAGACAGTGATAAATGTAAGTCTTTTTTCTAACTGGAAAAATCCATTATAAAAAAAAGACTCACATTTACCACTGTCTGGGATGGGACTGGAACAGAAGAACAGCTGAAGCATGCCGATGTCATGCAATAAGGCAAGGTGGGAGACACTATTATCGGATATTACTGCTGCTTCCTTTCCTTCATGCGATAACCCTCTTAGTCTAAACAAGAGTGGCTACTAACTGAATGGAAGAAACAGAGACACATAGAGGCAATACAGACTAATAGCAACTTGTAGAACTCTTTTCTCCCTGGCTTCGAATTTGACAGCTTGGCAGCTGTTACAATGGGTACAAAATCAAAGATAAAGCTACATCAACCAGTTAGGTTGACTGATTTAAACCATCTAATGTTGGAGGAGCTAAGGTAGATGAGATTTGAGGTGAAATAGATGAGATTTGATTTAAAGGAAAATGGAACTAAAAAAAAAATCTTGAAGGTGGAGGTTATGGAAAATTTTAAGCAGATAAAGCAATCTCCAATCCAGATGACTTTGGAACCTATTGCAATAGAAGGAGCTAACACTGGATAGAAAAGTGAAGGGCTGAAGAAGTTTATACAAAGCAACAATATTCATAATGGTGGCGTGGAAACTGTGGTAGCATGCCCTACTACCCCCTCCCTATAATAGCTCATAATTGGAAATATTGGACACTTCTAAGGGGGTCGAGTTAGCTGGGGTGATCCAAAAAGATGTCAGGTGGAAGTCACAAGGACCTGGAAAGTGTCTTGGAAATATTTTAGCAAGCAAGCCCAAACTAGAATTGGTAAACAAAACCTTTAAGGAGGTATGTGCTAATTCCTTCTTGGGTACCCCAGCAATGAGTCATCCAACCAAACAATCAAGTGACCTTTCCAACACCAGTCCCAAGGAAATCTCACCTTGAAACTGCCTCTTGTTCTGCATTGTGAGGTTGTTGCAAACCCATCAAATCCAATCTCTCAGCCATTAACAGCAATCAGTAAAATTTCAGTTTCCCTTGTTTACCCACTGGGAAACCCATCATTCCCCTACCATGGAAAAGTGGTGTTTAACCTGAAGAGTCAAAGAATTTCAAAAGGGGAGCTGCCTGATTGTGGGGAGCAGACCACTCAGGGAAGATATAGAAGAAAAGATCCATTGTTTAAGGCTATTGAGATAATACTTGTACCTCAAGACGTTAGGTCTTGGTGCAGCTATACCCATCTTGTACAAAAGTTGAAAATTAGAAAGAACAAAATCTTATGTGAAATTTAAATAATTGTAAATGTTAGAATGTTGTTTGGATGTCATGTGGTTTGTAGGGTTCTTGAGATGTTGAGGTTTGAAGTAAGATTAGTAAATAAAGAATTTTGAAAAAGGGAAAAAATGATAAGGAAAATGGCAGAATAATGTGACAGATTATTTTGGATTCCACTCTGTTCTATGTGCAGATATGGTTATCTCGCTATAGGTAGATTGTTTAATGTAATTGTGTGATTATATTAAGGCAGACAAATTATTTATTTATATCTGAGTAGAATTAGCTAGCAGTTTTAATACAGGTGCCAGATTTTGATACGTACAAAAATGGAGAGATATGATAACCCGGACTGTGTTGAGATGGATAAATTGATTAGCTTGATTAATAATAATAATTAACTGAGAGTTTACTGGGGAAGATTATCAATAGTAGGATTGATAGGATAATAGGATGAACTATTATGTAGAAATTTATTAAGCAGGCTCGGCCAAATTGATCACCAACAATGGTCCGCCCTGGCCTCACATCGGGAGGCATGGAGACGCACTATCCACAATGCTGCAGCCTTATTTGAGAACTCACGCCAAACAAGTCTCGAAGAGAAACGACAACGCAGAAAGAATCACAATGCAGAAACATCACCCAAGGAAACCTTCTGCTGTGCTTTCTGCAACCGGACTTGTCTATCTTGGATTGGCCTTTTTAGTCATCAGCGCGCTTGCAGAAAACGCAGGATGAGTCCTTCCTGAATCTTCGTTTGCGAAGAAAAGCCAGAGAGAGAGAGAGAGAGAGAGATTAAGCTATTGGTTTAGAAGAAGTAGGATACACTGATAAGTGGATAACTTATAACCACTAGCTGGAAAGTTGGAAGTCACTTGTTATTTCCCTTTTTAGTTTTGTTGCTGTATTTGTATTTATATATTTTTTTGTTGTGGTTTTTCCCTATGTGTTGTTTTATATTATAAAAACTTCATGTGTTAATAAAGATATTGGGGGGGATAGATGTCCATTCCAGAGTTCTTCCTTCCTGTTTTTGGCTTGTCCACTCAGAGATGGTCTCATGAAGCAAGGTGGTGTGGCTTTCACTCAGTGTGTCAAATTATATCAGAGCTGAGAGCTTCAGGAACTTCTGTGGAGTCTGGTGACATTTTTTTCCCTTGAGGTATAAACAGGTATGAGGTCAGCTGTGCAATCCATGTGCTGAAGCAATCAAGTATCAACATAGGCAAGGCAGTCCTCAAAGTCAATACATCCTGTCACGAGCAGGTGACTCAATTGATCACCTCAAGGGTTCAAAAAAGGGTCAAAACAATATTTTCCTCATAGGAACAATAGCAATAGCAATAGCATTTATATTTCTATACAGCTTATCAGTGCAAAGAACTCCCTAAGCAGTTTACAATGTCTTTAGCTAATTGCCCCCCCCAAACCCGGTATTCATTTTACCAACCTATGGAAAGATGGAAAGCTGAGTCAACCTTGGAGTCCTGTAGGCTAGAACTCACAATGTTGTGGCTGCAGCACCGGAATTTAACCACTGTGCCACCAGGGCTCCACAAGACATAGAAACTTACTGTCGTTCAAATGAATTAAATTAGCAATTAAGCTTGATGTTTTCTTTAAAAAGGGGCAGTGACTTAGTTAGAATTGGTTCAACTGAAGTGATAAACATCAGTTGAAATTTCAGCAGTCACTTAATTCCAGAATTAAGTCATTAACTAGCTGGACCTGGTGTACCGTACGCTTTTCTCACGGAATCATTGAGGGCGACTCGCTCTGTTGCCCTGCCACTGCTGCGGCTGCCACCACCACAGTTGATTGCCTGAGTCCTGTCGCAGCGGCAGTGGAGGCATCCTGCCACTACCACCACTGACAGTTGATTGTTTGGTCCTGTTGTAGTGGCAGCAGCAGTGTCCCGCCACCGCCACCACCACTAGTTGACTACTGGGTCCCGTTGCAGCCCTTGACTGGTGGCTGAGGGAGGGAGAGGAGGGAGGGGTCTTGTGAGGCTGGGGTTGTGGATGCAGATTGAGTGGCAGGAGTGGAGTGTGAGGTGGAGAGGGAATTTGCATGTGGGTGGTGATTGGCTGAGGGAGTGAGAGGAGGGAGGGGCCCTTGTGAGGCTGGGGGCATAGATGCAGATTGAGTGGAAGGAGTGGGTTGTGAGGTGGAGAGGGAATTTGCATGTGGGTGGTGATTGGTTGGGTGTGTTTCCTGAGCAGCCAATCAGCACACTGAGAGAGGAAACATACCCAGGCCTATTGTACCTACCCAAGCCATATATGCGTGTGTGTGTGTGAGAGAGAGAGAGAGAGAGAGAGATTAAGTAAATAAATACATAAATAAATACATTAGAAACAGCACTAAAGAGCCAATAAAGTTAATGAGAGTTTCATTCATTCCAAGATTTAAAGATTTGAAACAAAGTAGTAAGGACAGTTTGGAAGGGAGTGGTCTTTGCATCCAGATGAACTTCCAGTGTTCTACATGAGACACCTCATAGAGGATCTTCATCCATCCTGGAAAGCTGAATTTGGAGGTTTCTTGCTGAATTTTGAGGTTTTTAAATTTTATTTTTAGGTATTTATACCCCACTCTTCAGCCATGAAGGCTCTCAGAGCAGCTTACAAATGGTTAAGCAATAGCACCTATACATCTACACTGCTTTTATAGTGCACTAGACACTCTCCAAGTGGTTTCTAATGTGTGTTAGCTAATTGCCTCCACAAGCCAGGTACTCATTTTACCAACCTATGAAAGGATGGAAGGCTGAGTCAGACTTTGGAGCCCTTGGGATCCAACTTGCAACATTGTGGCTTCCAGTACCGGCATTTAACCACTGCACCACCAGGAATCTTGGAGGTCTTTCATTGACTGAGTTGCCATAAGTCAAGTTGACAGCATATGACAACAACAAAATCATTTTTCAGCTTTACTGTGGAAAGGGTTTTGGGACAGGGATTTAACTTAAATTTAAGTGGCCTTTTAACATAAACTTAATAGTTACATTCCCCTCTATACACTTGATGTAGTATTTTGAGCTCATTAATGATTAACTAAATGCATTAAGCTTTTTCTAGTAACTTTCCTTTCTCTAATGAGAATATAGGAAGAGCCATGAAGGGTGAGACCAGAGCCCTATGTAACCCAGCATTTTGTTCCCGTTGCAGCCAACCAAGAGGCTCTGGGAGAAAGCAGGGAAGAGACATGTCCACAAGCAGGATGCATTGAGAAGTTGGATATGAGGACAACGGCAGTCTCCTGCTCATGTTCCAAAGCAACTGGTCCTGAACCAGGAGTAGATATGTGGGGGGGGGGCATTGCTCCCAATAAGAATCCCTCCTCATTGTTCAGTCCCCAAATTTTTAGTATTCCAGAGAGTGAGACAGTGAGAATCTTTCACACCTCAAGTTCTTCTATTTGTTCTATTTGTTGCGTTTTGTCTTCCCTTGCTCACTTTGTCTGCCCCTTTTCTTTAGATGTCCTTGTTTTACTCCTGAGAGAAATCCCACCTCTGACCAAAGGTATTGTGGCAGTAGTTTACTGACAAATAGGGGGAAACTAGCTCTATCCATCATAACGTACACTGTTATAGGAGATTCTGACGTTTCCACCTAATAGTATCACTTTACCACCAAAATCTATACAACCACAGAGTGACCGCCTAGCTGGGTGGCTCTCCTACCCTGGACTCACAGGCCTCTGGAGTGTGGAAGCTTCTCCTCTTACATTCCTACAACGAGGCATACAGTGGAAAGGGAGGGGGAGCTCCGTTTAGGCTCCCAGAGTCCTTGCCGTGGCTTCACGGCAAGCAGTGGGCAGCAGTGGCGGCTCCTCCTCTTCACCATTCTGAGCTCAGGTGAGCGGCAGGCAATGGGGCCCTTGTGAGGCTGGGGGTGTAGATGCAGATTGAGTGGCAGGGGTAGATTGTGAGGTGGAGAGGGAATTTGCATGTGGGTAGTGATTGGCTGAGGGAGGCAGAGGGGGGGGCTTGTGAGGCTGGGGGTGTAGATGCAGATTGAGTGGCAGGGGTAGATTGTGAGGTGGAGAGGGAATTTGCATGTGGGTGGTGGACTGGCTGAGGGAGTGAGGGGTTGGTTGGTATGTTTCCTAAGCGGCCAATCAGCACACGGGGAAAGGAAATATACCCAAGCGTGTACAGATAGGTAGATAGATAGATAGATAGATAGATAGATAGATAGATAGATAGATTTATTTTCACTCCATATACTTTTTCAAAAAATGGAAGACAATTTCAAATATGATAGGAAAATGCTAATCAACCTAGAGGAGAAAATTATGGCCACAATCTTATATCACCTTCTACATAACACAACTTTACATGTATTTAGCTATGTAGAAGAGGTATTACAAAACCCTGTTACTGAATTGTGAAGATGCATAAAAGGACACTAGCAAGAGCCCCCAAGGTGCATTGGTAGAGCTTGATGTGCATTGGAACCCCATTGCCAGTGTCCTGTCATGCAGCGGGGGACCGTAGCACATTGGGGGAACACAGCACATCAGGGACCGCACTGCATTGGTCCTGAGTCACAATGCCAACTCCTCTATCTAGTTACATCACAGCAAACCTCAAATGGATACAGATGTTACAGAACTATCCAGTCCTAATTCCCAGAGATGCATGTCCACTTACAGAGATGTATCTCCCATAATAAAGATAGATTCATAGGTTGTCTGTGAGGCTGTGTTCTGGAAGAGTTTATTCCTGATGTTTTGCCTGCATTTGTGGCTGGCATCTATAGAGAATGGTTGGGTAGGAGTGTGTGTGTTCTCTGAAGATGCCAGCCACAGATGTAGGCAGAATGTCAGGAATAAACTCTTCCAGAACACGACCTCACAGCCCAGAAGAAACCCACAGACAACCTATGGATGCCAGCTGTGAAAGCCTTCAACTTCACAAAGATAGCATCAGTTGTAGTGCCTTGCCTTTTCCCAACTCAAGGAAGGGAGTTCATGAATAGATCCAGAAAAGTTTTATTGAAGATCAGGCTCAGTACAATAGAATCATAGAATCATAGAATTATAGAGTTGGAAAAGACCACGAGGGCCATCCAGTCCAACCCCCTGCCATGCAGGAAATCTTGATCAAAGCATCCCCGACAGATGGCCATCCAGCCTCTGTTTAAAGACCTCCAAGGAAGGAGACCCCACCATGCTCCGAGGGAGTGTGTTGCACTGCCGAACAGCTCTTACTGTCAAAAAGTTCCTCCTAATGATGAGGTGGAATCTCTGTTCTTGGAGCTTGCATCCATTGCTCCGTGTTCCAGTCTCTGGAGCAGCAGAAAACAAGCCTGCTCCATCCTCAACATGACACCCTTTCAAATACTTAAACAGGGCTATCATATCACCTCTTAACCATTTTTTTTCCAGGCTAAACATACCCAGCTCCCTAAATCTCTCCTTATAAGGCATGGTTTCCAGACCTTTCACCATTTTAGTTGCCCTTCTCTGGACATGCTCCGATTTGTCAATGTCTTTTTTGAATTGTGGTGCCCAGAACTGGACACAGTATTCTAGGTGAGGTCTGACCAAGGCAGAATAGAGCGGCACTATTACTTCCCTTGATCTAGACACTATACTTCTATTGATGCAGCCCAAAATCGCATTGGCCTTTTTAGCTGCCGCATCACACTGTTGACTCCTGTTCAACTTGTAGTCTACCAGGACTCCTAGATCCCTTTTGCACATAGTCTCGTTCAGCCAGGTCTCCCCCATCCTATATCTATCATTTTTCCGCCCTAAGTGCAGTACTTTACATTTCTCCGTATTGAATTTCAATAGTGTAGCTTTTGCCAGGACAGAGGGTACAACCTAGGTTTCAGTTTTAAGACCCCTTCGGTTCCCCCCTCCCTTGAGGTTTGCTCAGGCATACTTTCCCACACAACACCAAGCTGTACCTCTAATGACCTTGGTTCCCACCAAGCTCCAGTCTGTACTTGCCTACCCCTCACAACAGTCATCCCAATATGGCAACGGAGTGGCTAAGTAAACTAACTAATCTGGCAGAGAAGCCTAACTTAAATGCTTCTCTGACACCAATATATCATATTATATTTATCACACGACTATCATATCTTCTCACCTCTCCTTTAATTTCCTTGCGTACAAAAGTTGGAATACAAAGTCCCTTTAAGGTCCATTATTCCCTTTTTGTGATTTCAGCATCTCGTGTCAACATGTTTGTGAAACCAGAGAGGTCAACAAAGTTTAGTCCCAGAGCGATTTCTGCTCTCTCTTATGCAAACAGGCAGGTGAACTAAGGGTCAGTGAAAGCCATAAAAATTTTCACTGACAAATGTAAAAGTCTAGATAAGGTTGTAGCCAGGGAAAAGACTTTGAAGCAGAGCAGGGGAAGTACAGTATTTCCTTTCTGTTTCTCCTTAGTGTTTCAAAAACAACTCATTGTTGCTACTTATTGCAATAACTGATTGCATGGTTCATCACAAAGCTTGCTACTTTTTGGTTACTTTAAAAAGTTCATAGCTTTTTTGTTACTTGAAAAAATTGGCAAAGTTTTGTTACATAAAAACCTGGGAAAGTTTTTGTTACTTAAAAGAAATCTGGAAAGATTTTGTTACTTTAAAAAAGGTAGTTTTGCTACTTTCAAAAGCCTTGTCTTTGTTACTTGAAAAAGAGTATCACTTTTTGTTTCATTAAAAAAAACACTTGGGTTGACCAAAAATAGCATGAAATTTGAAAGATGTCCAATCAGAATGCCTAAAAGGGCTTATGAAAGTAACTTTTAAAAGTAACTAGAAATCATTGCTTATCACATCAATAAAATGACTCTGGACCCACATTAAATGAATTCATTAAATGTTGAAATATAGCTCTGACACGCTTTTCTTGGACAAAAAATTAAGTAAATTGTTACAGGTAACTGTACTTATTGTAACTTGTGCTTGTCAAGCACAGCTTTAAGAGCATAGTTCCTCAAGGTAGTCCTAGAACTTTATCAGACGTGTGAAAAAAACACATCAAAAGATTGCAACAAGAACACAAACCGGCAAAATTATCAGACAACATCCTTCATCCATTCCAGGGTCTTAGTGCAGCTGTGAACAAAGTGCCCCTTCTTACTGACAGCTTAGCCCATCAATAAAAAGGGGATGCTTTATTCATGCACCTGCTATGCCCCCAGAATGGCTGAGGATGCAGGCGTCTGATAATGTCACCCTTTCTGTTCTTGTTGCAATCTTCTGATGCATTTTGGGACTCAGTTTTGTGCTGCATTTTCCCTGTGCCTGATAAAGTCCCTAGACAAAGACTGGAATCCTGTTGGGGACTTACGTCTTCGTAAATGGACTTATTTCTGTAGGAATTAGAATTGGGCAGTTCTGTAACGTAGAAGGCTGCTGTTACATTACTACATAATGGAACCAGCCAAGTGACTGATACATATCAGGACTGATGCACAAGGGTCCCAGTACACAATGGGATGGATGCATACCAGGAATGTTGTGCATCACGACAACAACTAGGGAGTGCTGTTGCACATCAGTAGAGCCTGATTGCATCAGGACACTCTTGCTGGTGTCCCATTACACATCCTTGCAACTCACTAACAGAGTTTCTTAGTGCCTTTGCTGTGTAGCTAAGAATATGTAAAGTTAAGTAATGTAGACTGTGCTAGAGGATTCCTGCCAAAATTACTAAAAGCAGCAGAGCACACACACACCAAAACGCAAAGCAGTTATTAAACCCCTTCAGTGTCTTGCAGTAGTTAAGATAATTCCATATAGTGAGTTAAAGAAAGCAAGCGGATCAATGCAAGAGCCTCAACATCTTGCCTAGTCCAAAGGTTTCTCTCTGAAGGAAAAGAGGAAAGGCATCTGTGAATGAGGAGAATGTGAGCCTCCTTGAGCATAAATGAAATGGATTTTATTACATCAGATGATCAGGGTATGGGGGCTCTCTGGCAATTGGAGAAGGGGTTCTATTTGGATGTGGGATTTACCCCCCCCCCATGGAATTCTCTAGTAATTATCTACAAAGAAGAGGGTGTGGGAAAATTATCCAGGTCTAGCCTGGGCTACAAATAAAACAGGTGTGCAAAAGGGTGGTTTCCCCCCCCCAAAAAAAAATAAAAGATCTTGTCTAATGAGAACAAGAGGAACCCAAGCAGCTCAAGTTCCTAAAACAGAAGAATGGAATACACTTTTGAAGATGGGAGGGAGGCCTCTGAATTTTTAATGTTGTTTTTCTAATCTTTCCACTGCCAACTGCCTAGTGCTTCAGGGTGTAGCATCATATCATTGATTCTCTACATTTTGGAATGTATCTGCTGAACATTTTTTCATCATTTGAACATGTATAATGACTTATATATTTATTTAATATTTAATTTATATTCCAGCTTTCTCCTGGTACACAACACTGAGCAGCTTACAAAACAGGTGAATGCAAAGTAGATGATCTTTTAAAAAAAGATTTTTACAAAACAACAAAGAGCTCATCTACACCAGGCAGGATACTCTGGCTCCCTGCCTCTGTATCCTGCCTCTGGAGCTGACCAGCCCCCACCCCACCCCAGTTACCTGCAGAAAATTGGCCAGAGTCCACATAGGACACCAGCCTATTGCTGAAGCCATAGCCACCGTGGCTGCCGCAGCCACCATTTTCTCACTAATGCAAAAACCAGGCAGAGGTCATGCATCATGTGACTGCACACCCCTTGCATGTGACCAGCTTTGGTCACATGCTGCAGGACCCCTGCCTGGCTTCAGATGGCACCCATTTCAGCAATACCACATTAAACTGGGTATTTTCTTAAAACATGGTAAAGGTCCCTATCCCAGCTTGCCCCCATTCCAGACCTGTGTCTCCCCCAGGGGTTGTAAGGACTGCGCAGGAGCAGATCAGGGTGAATGTCCCATGTCGTTTGTACTACAGGGCTCTGGAAGCCTTAAGTATTCTATCCTGTTAAAACACTATAATTTGAAAAATAGTCAAATTGGCTGATCTCTCACCCTGGAGGCTTCTGAGAGCATGACTAGACATGTTCAGCCAGTCTTTTGTCACCAGGCGGGGGGTCTAGGGTCCAAAATTGGTGTGGCCATTAGAGGTGCTAAGATGGGGTGGCTCCCTGGACCTGGAGGTTGCCCATACCCAGTTTATCATGTGCTGTGATACTAGGCACATCCCTTTCTCTGGTTTGTCCCCTCAGAAACCTAGAAGAGCCATGACGTGCTGTGTCCAATGTACACACACACACACAACACCAAACTGCTCATGAGCTAAATAAACACCACCAGAGATTGTAACACAGGAGGTGTTGGTGGCCTCCATCTCAGTGGGGATGATGTACCTACTTTGGCTTTTAGTCTGAACTGTGAACTGTCCAATGTGTTGAACCTATTTGGGAAGAATAGAGTTCAATATCTTGGATCACCCCAGTCAAGTTTGGACTTAAACTGGCACTAATTCACCTCCCCATTGCCACTCAAAAAATCCAGACATCCCTGTGCCCTCGTCTTCATCTTTACCTCAGATTTGACCTTCAGCCCCAAGCCCACACTGGCAACCTTTGGGCACCTAGTCTACTAGTTAAGAAAATAGCCGCTAACAAGACATACATGCAGAAATTTAGATTCTCTGGAGGAAAGCTCAGGTGACATCAATAAATATTGGCTCAGGTTGTAACAAATTTCAGATGACAGACTCTCTTTTCTTCTCTTTTTAAAATGTCTGCAAATTAACAGCTGCAAGGATAAAAAGTGTGAATCTCTAACCGTTAATTACTGTACGATCCCAGATCTCTTGCAAGTATGATGTTGAGGTTGTCACGAGACAGAGGAAAGGCTGGCTATATGCCAAAATTGTTCAAGTCAGATACAGAGATCATGTACCAGCCTGGTTTCTGTACAATGGAATTGATTTATAAAAGCAAGAGAAGACTGCTCCCCAGGCTTATTTTTTAGACTCTGTGTTCTACCCTTTGAGAACACAGCCTTCATAACATACCCTTCGTACTACATTGCTTTCAAACAGCAGGCCACTCGGCCAATCTCAGTGATACTAAGGAGATTATCAGACAGGAACAAAAAAGCGTTTCTGTCCCACAATCTCCACTCCTGCCCCTGTCCCATCCCAGTCCCGCCACAATCACCCTCTGCACTGCACTTACCTCCTTTCTGGTTGACAGGGCAGCCCAGGAGTGAAAGGAGCTCTAACAGAGCTCCATTCACTTCCTGGATTGAAATCTCGTGGATTCTTGTGAGAAGATGCGAGCACAGGAAATTGAAAAGTAAAAACAAAAATTCACACCAAAACATTTTGAAAAGCACATACACATACTAAGAAATTTACAAGTAACCTGGGGAGGGTACAAAAAAGAGGTTTGGTTACCTGGAAGTCATGATCTCACCTGGAAGTGCTCTGGCAGGGACCTCCCATTGACGCTGGGATCTCACCAGCATAACAGCGCCTTGTTGCACACAGGCAAATCCAGAACACAAATGGGATGGGGGATCTATTGATGGCTTCTCATGTCAGTACAAAGCAGCGCCAGCAGAATGGCAGCAGAATGGGTGCATAACAAGGGGGGGGGGAATGACGTCATCTGAAAAGGGAGCCCTTTTGCAATCTCTGCCTGAAATTTTCCTTCACTCCCCAAATTTTTAGCATTGCAGAGAGCAAGAAGCTATAAATCCTTCACCCCTAGGACTCTTCTATTTGCTGTCTTCATATTCCCTTGGCCACTTTGCCTGCCCCTTTTCTTTGGATGCCTAAACTGTATTTAAATACTCAACTGAAGTTTTAAGTTATTGCAATGCTAGGAATTTAGGGGGGGCAGAATTCTTATTTTGAGGGGGATATAACCCTCATTCCATGATCCCACAATTACACCCCTACTGCTAAATGAAGTCACTGGGAAGTTTAGGGAAGTTATCAGACACATCAAATACAGTGTCATAACAATGCCACATAAACGCAAAAGGGAGTGAATACCAGACGATGCCGCCCTTTTGTGTTTAAGCCTTGTCAAAAACCTGTCCTATTTTACTGATGGCCAAAAGATCTCCCCTGGTGCTTTTGTGCCAGCATTGCCAGTGTTTGAATCCACACGCCATTGAAATGACATGAATGTAGCATCAATGGCCGGTCCGGCCAGGACACTTCCAGATGAGATCGCAACATCCAGGTGGGTGACACACTTTTTATGACCCTCCCTGATTTACTTGTAAGTTTTCAAGTGTGTTTTTGTGCTTTTAAAAACTTTTGGAGTGTTATTTTTGTTTTTGTTTTTGAATTTCCCACGCTATGTATACTCATGAGAATGTGCGGGATTTAGAACGAGGAAGTGAACGGAGCTCTGTTCACTCCTCCATCATTGCCAGGGAAGCCTTTTGCCAGGACAGAAGGTAAGTGTGGCATGGGGAGCTCTTTTGCCAGCATAAAAATGGCAAAGTTATGACAGCAAAAGAATGGGTTTTAGGGGATGGTCTGATAAAGTCCTAGGTTAACATATCCTTTAATTATATGTGAAGGATAACCAACTCTCTTTTTCTTTCCCATCTAATTTGGTCAAAAAAGCAGGATTCCTGAATGGATACTTGGACATGCAATTAATTAGATGAGGACCACTGAATTTCAATCTTGATCCTGAGAAAATGGAGATACTACTGGTAATTGGTTCATCTGCCTGGAAAATGTGTTGTTTAGCCTAAGTGAGTGAGGACTGAAATCCCTCCAAAGAACCAAAGCTGGAGTCCATGACTGATGAACAACTTGTAGCAGCTTAGCTGCATTTCACAGATGAAAATGGGTGGTCAAGCAAGATCAGGGTGTTGTCAAGATGGCAAAAGTTATTAATGTGGAAGAACACACAAACTAGGAGAGTCTGCAGCCATTTGCTTTTGCCTGAGCCTATTGGGAAAAGCAAGATTACACCCTCTTCTCTCCTTTCCCCTTGCTCAGATAATTGAACACAGATATTGTGGCCTCTGTCATCCACGTTCTGCTTGTTGGAAGTGAAGAAGCATCAACACTTGCTTAAGGTAACTGGGGACAGAGGAAAAGCCTAGCGTTACATGCCTGTCCTTTCGATTCACTTCTGTGCTTCATTGATCTGTGTAATGAAAGCTTTTACTTCTGACTTGTTGTCATGTCCCTGGTGCCATATAGATATTTAGGAAGCTTTGCTTGCTGTATTAGTTAGCTAGTTAGCATGCTTGGGCCTACTAGCAGTCGCACCAGAGACTTAACATGAGCAGAAGGCATGAGGCTGGGGGAGACTGGTATGTGTTAGTGAAAGTCCATACAGTGCGTCAAGGCAGTTTCTCTTGGGAATGTTTAAGGAGTATTGCATGGAGCTGATAGTACCAATTAACCAGGTGGTGGGTGGAGGGGAAACGAAACTTAAGGAATGTATTAATGAAAGGCCTTCGGCGCCAAATTCACAGATCTGTCAATGCACTGTTACTGTACGCATCTATATCCTGAAGCAATAAAACATTTCAAATGATGTCTGTTGTTCTGGTGAGTGGATGTTGTCAGAGTTCATCACACTGTCAGGGAAAATAGATATTGTAATCAGAAGTTTATCTCCCCCTTTTGGGTAATTTTATTCACCAAGGCATTGAAGACACCAGCTTGTCTATTAGAACTCATAAATCTGTCTTTTGTTGTTTTGCTTTTCTGTCCTTCAGAGTGAGAGGGTGAGAAACGAAGCTGAGGTTTCAGGTTCCTGTTGCTTCTCAGAAGAATTGAATGTTTTGGGAGAAGCATATAACTGGGAAGGGATTTTGGAGTTAACTAGCCTCTTGCATTTTGGGGGCTCCTTTCTTTTCTCTTAGCTCCTGAGGAACTCTGGAGCATACAGAAGCATGGATGAATGTCTTCTGTTGTTTATTTTACTTTCCTTTTCTTTTCAATAAAGCCATAAAGAAAATTAACATAGCCTCCTTCTTTTGCACCAGAGGTGTGCTTGGCTTTGCCCAAAAGCTCACGCTATTTCACTGCATGCATCTCTGCTCGGATGGGCAGAGAGTGAACGTGTTCTGCATATTTTACAACAGGTTATGGCATGCCCAGAGTAGCTGGCTCAGGATTTTATGAGCTGTGAAAGCTTTTATGGCCATAGATTGTTTGAGTATTAAGTTGAGAGGGGCTCTTAACAAGCGGCAAACTGGACAACTTGTCCCTCTGGTGTGAATTTTTTCTTTTGGAGGCTGTTTTGAAGCTGTTGGAGTTTTCTTTTGTCTGCGCCTGGCAAAAAGCTGACAAGCCCAGCACAGAGGGGATCTGGAATTTTAGACTGCCTGTGAAGAGCTGCTCTCCGGTCCTCTGGGAGGAAGTTGTTGCAGCCACAAAGACCTAGGCTGGTGACCACCTCCCAGAGGGCTTTCTCAGCTGTCGCCCCCAAATTGTGGAAAGGCCTGCCAGATGAGATTCGCCTATTGACATCATTAGACAGCTTTAAAAAGGCTGTCAAGACGGTTCTCTTCAGGCAGGCTTTTCCAGAATATCTAACCCCGTCCTCAGGAACCCCCTCTGGAGGTTACTTCTGGACCTCCAAACTGATGCTGCTTGCTCGAAAGGGTTTTTAATAAATTGTATTACATACTGATTTTAATTTGTATTAATTTAAAAATATTTTAAGGGGGGGGGACAGGATTTTGAGTTGTTTTATACTGTGTAATATTTTATTGTTGTAAGCCGCCCCGATTGCTCGCAGAGGGACGGGATATAAATCAATTTTATTATTATTATTTTATTAATTAAGCTGTATAGACTAAAGCTGCAACCAGATGGTGACGTGGCAACACATATAGCAACTTTAAGACAGTATTTTGACCGACTTCAGGAAGTCAATGTGGACTTTACTGAACAAGATAAGTGTCATATTCTCCTCTCCAGCCTCCCAGAAAAATATGATTCCCTAGTGCATAGTTTTGAAAATCTCCCTGGAGCAAATTTGACCATTAATTTTATTACTGGTCGTTTGTTGGAAGAAGAGGCAAAACGGTTGGAGAGAAAGCAAGATTTCCCATCTCAAAAGGCTTCACACCCAAAGACCCGCAGTTCTACAAATGACCCAGTAGATGGCTCCAAACACTCCAGTAAGGGTGAAGTTGTCAGGGAAAATAGATATTGTGAGTAAGTTTTTTCACCAAGGCACTCAGGCGCCAACCTTGTTTATCAGAAGCTCATAAATCTGTCTATTCTTGTTATTCTGTTCTTTGGGGGTTGAAAATGAGAAACTGGAATTGGTTCTTCTTTCGTTTCTCGCAAAGACTGAGTGTTGAGGGGCTATATAACTGGGAGGGGTTATTGGAGCTAATTTTAAGTTTCAAGCCTGTGTGTTTTCTCGTGCTTTTGAGGAGCTCTTTGCCTTAGCTCCAGAAGAATCTTGGGCATATAGAAGCATGGGTGAATGTCTTCTAATGTTTATTTTGTTCTCACATGTTTATTAATAAAAAGCCATAAAGGATTTTTTCAAATGGCATTTTTCTTTGCACCAGAGGAGTACTTGTTTTGCTCAGAAAAGCTCACGCTGTTTTGCTGCATGTATCACTGTTCGGATGCACAGTGAATGACCGCACTCTGCATATCAAATGACAGACGTTCCTACCTTTGCTGTGAAGGTGAACAGTTGCTGGAACTGTGGAAAGGAGGGGCACCTTTCCAAGGAATGCAAGACTAAGAAAGGGAAGAATTCTAAGACCAAGAAATCTACTTCCAGCATGACTGTTTCTGCAGTTGTTTTGCAAGCTGCAAAGGAACAAAAAGCACATTTAAGCTTTTGGGCTTTGGATTCAGGCTGTAATGAAAATATCTCCAATAATCAAGAACGTTTTAAGGACTTTAAAGAGACTAGCCCCACAAGTGTGAGTTTGGCTGATGGATCCAAGTCAGAATGTTTGGGTAAAGGTACATGTTTTGTACAATGTTTGAACATGAATGTAAAAAATGTTCATTATGTTCCTGGTTTAAAAATGTGTTTGCTCTCTGTTGCCAAGTTGACACAGGAGGGCTATGAAGTACAATTTAAAGGGAACAAATGTTTTGTTTTGAACTCCTATGTGTTCTGATTTCATAAATATTACAGATACTAGGGTGTTTGAACACCCTTAACTTTTTCATTCTGTAATTGAAAGTTTATTGTATATTGCAAGATGGTCACACCCAGATATTCAATATGCTGTCAATGTTTTGTCCAGAAAGGTGTCAAAGCCAACTCAGCATGATTGGCAAGGTTTAAAGAGATTGTTAAGATATCTATGTGGAACCATAAATCATGGCGTAAAAATTAGTTCACAAGGTTGCCATGAGTTGAAAGCTTTTGTCGATGCCAATTTTGCCAGCGAAATTTGCAATAGAAAATCTGATTCAGGGATGATTATTTTCTATTCTGGTACTGCTATACATTGGGGATCAAAAATGCAATCCACCATTGCTTTAAGTTCTGCAGAAGCGGAATTTGCAGCCCTGTTCAGCCTGGTGACTGAAATGGTCTACCTGAAGCAAATTTTCAGTGATTTGGGTATGCCAATTTCAGGAGCTATTAAGGTTTTTGAAGATTCCCAAGCATGTATAACAATGGCAACAGCAAAAGGGGTGCAAAACAGAACAAAACAAGTTGCTGTAAAATTTCAGAATGTCAGAGAAGCTGTTCAAGATAGTTTGATTGATTTGGTGTATTGTCCCAGTGAAGAAAATGTAGCAGATTTGCTTACCAAAGCATTGGGTCAAATTAAGCATGATTTTCTGTGTGACAAGCTGGGTATGATATCTGAAGTGTGAAATACATTTGCCTGGATGAAAAAAAAATAGAGGGGTGTCAGGGAAAATAGATATTGTAATCAGAAGTTTATCTCACCCTTTTGGGTAATTTTATTCATCAAGGCAATGAAGATGCCAGCTTGTCAATTAGAACTCATAAATCTGTCTTTTGTTGTTTTGCTTTTCTGTCCTTCAGAGTGAGAGGGTGAGAAACAAAACTGAAGTTTCAGGTTCCTGTTGCTTCTCAGAAGAATTGAATGTTTTGGGAGAAGTATATAACTGGGAAGGGATTTTGGAGTTAGCTAGCCTCTTGCATTTTGGGGGCTCCTTTCTTTTCTCTTAGTTCCTGAAAAACTTTGGAGCATACAGAAGCATGGATGAATGTCTTCTGTCATTTATTTTACTTTCCTTTTCTTTTCAATAAAGCCATAAAGAAAATTAACATAGCCTCCTTCTTTTGCACCAGAGGTGTGCATGGCTTTGCCCAAAAGCCCAC
Source organism: Gambelia wislizenii (assembly GCA_030847615.1). Lineage (NCBI taxonomy): Eukaryota > Metazoa > Chordata > Lepidosauria > Squamata > Crotaphytidae > Gambelia > Gambelia wislizenii. The sequence continues at coordinate 8,504,706 of JAUMIR010000012.1, forward strand.
GCTATTTCACTGCATGCATCTCTGCTCGGATGGGCAGAGAGTGAACGCGCTCTGCATATTTTACAACACACACTTGTATGTAAAGTTCATCCCCCCCTTCCTCCAAGAAGTTTTAGTGCTTTACAACTCTTTGTCGAGAAACCAGAAACATGAGGCAAGTCCAGCCTCAAGATGCCTTACAGGCACTTATGAGAGTCAACTTTTAGGGACTCTTATACAGAAATTAGATAATTCTCTTCTATCTGTCTATTTTCCTATCTCAAGTGTATCCTCTGCCACAATAAATGTAAGTCTTGCTTACTAACCTTGCTAGAGCATCCTGCATGTTTCTGTTCTGTTTTATACCACAAGCTCATATTGCACTGGGGCTCCGCTTCCTGCTTACTATAAATACCAATAATTTCCTACACTGCTATCCTCCTGATAAGGTTACTATAATATGTCATTGATGGAGTTGCATGCAAAGATGATGCAGAAACAACAATTAATTCCAAATGTGGTGGTAGGTTTCCCAACTGGCATGGGATGTGTGATCATTTTTTCACTGGTTTTCACCAATCGGAATGACTCCCTATCTGTTTCTAGGCCCAGCCTAAAGTTCTAGCAGTTCACTATTAGCACACTGTAACACCTTAGCAAGTTTCTAGGGTTTACAAGACAGAACCTGCATTTAATGAGGAATGTTTAATCTACCAAACTACAGCTGTTTTTCTCCCAAGAATCAATGCATTATTTAAAATCGGGTTGCAGGGGTAAGCTGCACCTGTCTCCGTGGGAAATTATTTAAATTTTTTTCATTCTTTGAAAGAATGAGCTAGAGACACATTTGCACTAATGCCTTCCTTTTCTCTCTCTCTCTCTCTCTCTCTCTCTCTCTCTCTCTTGATACTTTAGCTCACTGTGCGAGGATGATTTTTAATGCATTATCATTGCTTGAGTGACAATTGGTGGTTCCAAGTAAAAGAGCGCATCTTGAATGTTGGGGGCCTTGAGAATGCATTGATAGCTTTGCTTCTTGTTCGAAGCCATTAATTAACCTGCTAGCAATTTCTCTAGGAACTGGATTGCTAGCTTTAATTAAGATTGTGTCTAACCTGACTCAATTGCAGATGGAGGCGGAGGAGGGGAAGAGGGTGGAAATGTTCTCAGTCCAATGGTATCTGTCCTCCTTTACCATAGTCCAGAGTGTCACACTTTGAGCAATGATGCCTCATACATAACATCCAGATAGATATTAGACGGACTTAGGAGACTACCAGACACAGTGGGACAAGGAAAAAACCACATTCCAAACCATGCCAGAAGAAAAGGAGGAGAACAGAAAGGGTGGCATTATCAGATACCACGTTCTTCTGTTGTCCCAGGGGTGTAGCGCTGCTGTGGATGAGGCTTCCCTTTCTTATTGACAGGGACTCTCTCTGGCTTTTCTTCGCAAACGAAGATTCAGGAAGGACACATCCTGTGTTTTCTGCAAGCGCACTGATGACTAAAAAGGCCAATCCGAGATAAACAAGTCCGGTTGCAAAAAGCACAGCAGAAGGTCTCCTTGGGTGATGTTTTTGGGTTGTGATTCTTTCTGTGTTGTTGTTTCTTTTCAAGACTTGTTCGGCGTGAGTTCTCAAATAAGGCTGCAGCATTGTGGATAGTGCGTCTCCATGCCTCCCGATGTGAGGCCAGGGCGGACCACTGTTGGTGATCAATTTGGCCGAGCCTGAGATGTTGTTTCAGGGAGTCTTTGTATCGCTTTTTTGGAGCACCCCTCTTACGCTGACCCATGACGAGTTCACCGTAGAGCAGTATTTTTGGGAGGCAATGGTCCTCCATCCTAGAAACGTGCCCTGCCCAGCGCAGCTGTGTTCTCAATATCATGGCCTCAATGCTGGTGATCCCTGCTTGCTCAAGGACAGCAACATTCGTCACATAGTCAGTCCAGTGTATATTTAGGATTGTGCATAGACAGCGCTGATGAAAGCGCTCGAGGAGTCGTAGGTGGTGGCGATAGGTGACCCATGTTTCAGATCCATAAAGGAGGATAGGCAGTACAATGGCTCTATACACACTGATTTTTGTGCTTTGCCTCAGGTGTTTATTGCTCCAGACTCTTTTGTGAAGTCTTCCAAATGCACTATATACCTTTACTAATCTGTGATCGATCTCTTTGTCAATATTGGCATCTGAGGAGATGATGCTTCCCAGGTAGGTGAACTGCTAAACGGACTTGAGCACAGATTTGCCAACGGCAATGTGGGGATGGTGGTGTTCGTCCTGTGGTGCAGGCTGGTAAAGAACTTCTGTTTTCTTCAGGTTGACTTCCAGCCCAAACAGCTCTGCAGCTGTTGCAAAGCAGGATGTTAGGTGCTGCAGAGCTGCTTTTGTGTGGGCAACAAGGGCAGCAGCATCGGCGAAGAGCAGCTCATGGACTAGATAGTTTAGAGTCTTAGTGTGAGCCCTCAGACGACTTAAGTTAAACAAGTTACCATCAGTACGGTAACGTATATAGATGCCGTCGTCTTCTTCAAGCTCTGCCATAGCCCTTTGGAGCATCATGCTAAAGAAGATTGTAAATAAAGTTGGTGCAAGAACACAACCTTGCTTCACTCCATTAGTTATTAGAAAGGGCTCTGAAAGATCATCACCATATCTGACTTGACCACACTGGCCCTTGTGTAGCAAGATAATCATTTTAAGGAATTTGGGGGGACATCCTAGTCTTTCCAGGATCGGCCACAGACCTTTTCTACTTACAGTGTCAAAGGCTTTGGTGAGGTTGACAAATGTTACATAGAGACCCTTGTTCTGCTCCCTACATTTTTCTTGCAGTTGTCTAAGGGCAAATACCATGTCTGTAGTACTCCTATTGGCTCTGAAGCCACATTGGCTTTCAGGGAAGGTCCAAACACTGCTTTAAGAGCTTCATTAAATCCTCTATGATCACCCAGATCTGATCTACCACTTGTTCTGCATGTCTCGGAGATTTTGTTGAAGTTTACTACATGTGAGACGGAAAGCTGCTTTTCTTACATGATGCTCCAAAGGGCTATGGCAGAGCATGAAGAAGACTACGGCATCTATATACATTACCGTACTGATGGTAGCAAATACCATGTCTGTAGTACTCCTATTGGCTCTGAAGCTACCTTGGCTTTCAGGGAGAAGTTCTTCTGCAATAGCAGGAAGTAATCTGTTCAGGAGTATCCTTGCAAGGATTTTTCCAGCAATAGAGAGCAGTGTTATGCCTCGATAGTTTGAGCAGTCGGATTTTGCTCCTTTTTTCTTGTACAGCGTGATGATGACTGCATCTCGGAGGCCTGATGGCAGTTCTCCTTTTTCCCAGCAATTCACAAGGAATTCGTGGAATTTATCGTGGAGGGCATGACCTCCGTGTTTCCAAACTTCAGGTGGGATTCCATCAATCCCAGCTGCCTTGCCGTTTTTCATCTGCTGTATGGCCTTAAGGGTCTCTTCCAAAGTGGGAGCTATGTCCAATTCATTTTTCATCGGGTTTTGTATCATATGTTGGATAGCTGAGCCTTGGACTACTCGGTTGGCGCTAAAGAGACTTTGAAAATATTCAGCCCATCGATTCAGGATGGAGGCTTTATCAGTAATTAATGTTTGACCATCTGTACTGTATAAGGAGCTTTGGACCTGATAAGTAGGTCCAAACACGCCGCAAATAAAAAAGGACACCTTACTTAAGGCCCCAGGATGCTGGAGGACAACATCATCTGATAATATTGCCTGTTCCTGTTCTTGTCACGATCTTCTGACACGGTATTTACCACGCCTGATATTTTCCATATGCAACAAGGCCACAATATCAACATATATAGCTGCAAGCTTTTAAAATAAAAAATGAGTCAAATTAATATTTTTCATCTTTATTTCTTATATTAATGTATTGTTTATTACAATTAGGGAATTTCAAGATGATTTTACATCTGCATATATTATAAGGGTCTTTCACTGTTTTGAGGCTGATTTGATTTAATATAGCATAGTGATTTAATATACCCAATATATTGATTTAATGTATCAAATACAGAATTTGTGATACATTAAATCACATCAGCCTTGGAACAATGAAAGAAGAGTGGAGGTAATTAGGCAAATCATTACGACTTAAGGGTTACAAAAGCTATCTGCAAGCCCTAGTCCGTCTCTCTGCAAATATCTGCCCACTGTCTTCAAAATGAATGGTTCTCTTGAGGAAATCTGCTCATGGGCATAAGGCCATTTTAGGGAAGTTCCTTTTGGGACTATAACTCCAGAATCTCCAGGCTCCATAGCTAGGTTGGTTGAGAATCCTGAAAGCTGTACTGCATAAAAAGTAGCTTTTCTGAAATAACTGCATCCACCACAGAGACGACCGCAAGAGACACACAGCCAGGTTTCATTCCACCCTTCACTGAAGATTATCTCGTCGCACTAACTTCAGAACGATTGGCTTCTCTGGCACTAAAAATGCTTGAGAGCTCAGCTCCAGAGGAATCTGCAGCAGAAGAAACAAAGAAAGGGGAAGAAAGAAAGCATTTAGGAACCGGCTAGTCCAACATAGCAATAGCTCTTCCAATGGGTCCTAGATAGATCTGGGTGAAATCAGTTAAGTGAGAAGAGCTAATGCTAAACTGGGTTCCAGCTCTTGGTCAGGAGTTTAGTGCAATGCAGTGATTTGAGCATTGGACTCATATTCTCAGAGACCAGGGTTCAAATCTCCACTCAGCCACAGAAACCCACTGGGTGATCTTCGGCAGGTCACACTCTCTCATCCTAAAGAGGAAGGCAATGCCAAACCTCCTCTGAACAAATCTCACCACACAAACCCTAGGATAGATTTGCCATAAGCCAGAGTCAACCCAAAGGCACATAATAAGAACAATAACAAAGTTCTGGGTGAACTGTCTTTTATTGTCCCCATCTAAACACAGACCATGCAGTGTGATCTTGAGCTTGACATCACAGAGCTTAGAATCTTACTTTTGAAAAGTACTTTGGTCTGTAATTTGTTACAAAGCCCAAAGAAGTATCTTGTGACCATCACTATTGCCCACTCCCACGTTACTCTGACATCCGCCAACCAGAGAGAGAGAAAGAGAGAGAGAGGCTGCTGCCACACTGAAAAAACAATGCAGTTTGACACCATTTTAACTGCCATGGCTCAACACTATGGAATTATTCTGGGATTTGTAGTTTTGTGAGATATTTAGACTTCTCTGTCAGAGAGCTCTGGTGCCACAACAAACTACAGATCCCAGGATTCCATAGAATGGATCCATGATAGTTAAAGCAGTGTCAAACTGCATTGTTTCTGCAGTGTGTCAGCAGCTAGAGAGAAAGGGAGGGAGGGAGGGAGAAGGGACCATATATCATGGGTAGGCAAAGCCCAGGCTGTGGAGTGCAGCACCTGAAGTCGCCAGGCCCAAACATTCAAAAACAAACACACACACAAACAAATGCATTCTACTCACTGGAGTTTCTTTACAGACTCTAAACGAGAAATGCTGCAGAAGGATTGTAATAGCCACTTTCATAGAGACAAGAGCAAATCTCATCCCAAGGCAGTTGCGGGGACCGGCTCCAAAAGGTAGGTATGTGTAAGGATCCACATTTTCTTTGTTCTCTTTGCTGAACCTGGTTACATTCAGAACAACAAGAGAAATGAGAGAGAGAGAGAGAGAGAGAGAGAGAGAGAGAGAGAGAGAGAGAGAGAGAATATCTTGGCGCATCTCCCTTAGTGTAGTGCAAATAGCCTCATATGGAGATACACTACACCAACACTATGCAAATAGCAACATTGTGGAACATAGGCCAATGACCACGTGCTGTAGTGCAATGCACAAAGACCAATGTGTGATGTGCAACTGCAGTGTGCAAAGAGCAGCACACAATGTACAACTGCAATGCCCAAGGTGAAGTTGCAGCATGCAACATTGCTCTTTGCACTACTCCGCTTCCACCACTGTTAGCAAAATATGTCTGTTGCACTATGGCAAATAATTCACCCCATATATGTATCTCTTCTGATGGACTGTGGAAGCTGTTGGTGGAATCCTAACAAACAGCTTCTGAAATTTTGATACAGGAAAACTATGGAGATACCTTCCATATTCAAACTGAAACTATGGGTGCATCTACACTGTAGAAATGATGCCATTTGACACTACTTTAACTGACATGGCTCCATCCTACAGAATCCTGGGATTTGTAGCTTTGTGAGGCACCTGCACTCTTTGGCAGAGAAGACTAAAGGCCTTGTAAAACTACAAATCCCAGGATTCCATAGGATAGAGCTAAAGCACTTAAAGTGGTGTCTAACTGCATTATTTCTACAATGTAGATGGACCCTATGTCACATTGGGTCGGTTCCCAGCACTGTTGCTCAGTGGTAACTCAGTTGCTAAGTAGCAGAACATGGACTTTGACTATGAAAATGCCACATTCATTCTCCAGGATCTCCAGGTAGGGCTGGGAAAGCCCACTGTCTTAAACCTTGGAGAGCCACTGCCAAGCCGTGTCTTCCAAGCTAAAATAGATCAGTGCTTGGATGTGATGTCAGGATGTATCTTATGACTCAAAAGGACCAGTGACAGGACCCTTCCTGTTTCTAGAAGCATACACAAGTCGTAACCACCTTTTGTTCCATTACACTGAAATGTTGATATTTCAGGCATGCATTTCACCATCCACCAGCAGCAGCATCAAGAGGTGGCTTGCATATGTGAATGAGCCACCATGTGTACAACTTTAATGTGTGTCAGGATCAGGTCATAAAGCAACCTTTTCCTGCCATTACCTCTGTGTGCTTTGTAACTTTTGATGTTTTGCACTCCTTTGAAATGGTAACTGTTGGAAAAGATTGAAGCATTCTCTTTCCCCCCATGTTCTCTTACTATAGAACAAACCCCGTTTTGACTTCTTGTGTGTATCTTGTTTGTTGCCTCTCAGCCTCTGTAGTTAACGTGCTTCTGTCTGTCCCACCCACCTTTCTTGGACAGCTATCTTCTCCTTTTTTAAAGCTAGTGAGTCAGGATGACTCTCTACTTCACCTTTGCTACCAATTAAGTTGAATAAAGTTTTTCAAGATATTTATGCCTCATTTTTGGTCAAATATAGTTCAGGGAAAAGTAATGTGCATTTGAACCACACCTCTAAACTTAAACTGCCATTCTGCTGGAGAGAAGTTAAAAAGGAATTTCAACTTTTAGAGTTTCCAACACAGGGCAACTCTAATTCCCCCACAGTAACAAATTGGTGAGCTGAGAAGAGCCAACAGAGGATGGGTTCCCTTGAAACAAGTGGTTGGGAGGATACTGCAGCAGAAGGGATAGGGGATATTTGGGTAACCAATGAATGAGTTGCCTGTCAGATTTGGCTGATTGTAAATAATTTTTATTATACTGATTTTTCTTTGAGTTTCATTCCAAGCAACAATATTGTATACTATGGCTCTTTAGTTTCTTCTGTGACAATAAAGCTTACTGTTTAATGTGAAGTCGAAGGCTTTCATGGCTGGCATCCATAGATTTTCCTTGGTTTTTTTTCCGGACTCTGAGGCCGTGTTCTGGAATAGTTTCTTTCTGGAATACAAACTATTCCAGAACATGGCCTCACAGCCTGGAAAAAAACCAAGGAAAATCTTACTGTTTAACCCTGAAGCTACTGTCCACTGACTCTGAAGACATGGTTACATGATCATGTGACCTGATTCTAGTTCAAATACTCAGCTTTTCAGCAAGTGACAGACAACTAAAGAAAGCAATGAGGAATTGTGTGATCAGTGATCAGCCTTCTCACAATCAAGCTGTTGATGTATTTCCTATTGTTCACAAACACTAAGTCTTAATGAGAGGGAGAGGAGGACTTTACCATACCAGCCTTATTGCAATAGTGTTAGTTCAGGGAATGGAAACATATCAGTTTGGGAACATTCCTTATCACAACTCTCTTGAATCACGCAATTGTGCAGCTTCAGCGGTCTATAGTCATGTGATCTGTCTTCTGCACCAGCACCATAACTCTACCTTTCTGACCTATGCCCTACCCAGTATTCCTTTAGGGGGTTCTTTTAGTTTTTAATTTTTCTTTTTATTTTTGCTGTAATTTCACAGTTACGGCAATACAATGGGGGGGGATTAAAAATAAAATAAAATAAATAGAAAATAAAAGGGAATGAGCCTGTTTTGGAATAGTGAGGGAAAGGGGGGGAGGGGGAGAGGAGAAAATCATGTCCATTCATGCCACGTGACGGCCAGCAGCTCACTACCGCAGTGGAAGGGACCTATCGCACAGAGGGCTGTCACGGAAAGGTAGTGAGACTGAGAGTCATTGACGGGTTTCCCCCATCAATGAGAAGGTGCACTCTAACAATGAGTTGAATACAAACTGGCAACAGGACAAAGACAACATTGTGTGATAACGTACAGCCATAGATATTACTATACAGCTGCAATCATGCTATACAAGCCTTGTGTGATTAAGTCTAGAGGAAGAAGCAGAGACTGAGACTCAGACTGAGACTGAGACTGAGGGTTTGTCTACATGGGCAATTTACCCTGTCTTACCCCCATCTTATAGCCCTGCAGTCCTGACAACACAGGGAGTTTGCCCCATACTGTCCTCAGGCAGTCCTCACCGCCCCTGGGGCAGATACAGGGCTCAGATGGGGCTAAGATGAGGTGCAACATTTTAAAATAATACCTCTTTCAATCCATTCCTGCCAGGAAGGAACAGATTCGGCCCTGCGGGACTGCAGGAGCCCGTCCTGGCAGGCTAGCCCTCACTGCTGCTGCCAGTCTGCCTTGCTCTCCCAGAAGGCAGGAAGAGGTCCAGCTGGTCACAGGCAGGGGCCTTGGTCACATGTTGCAAGCTGGCTTCCTGCCTTCCAAGACAGCGATGGAGACGGCAGCTGCAGCAATGGGCCAGCATGCCTGTCTGGACTCCAGCCTCTTTGGAAGCAGTAATGGGGAAACAACTGGCCTGATCTGTGGCCAGGAGATGCCAGCAGGCACCAGCATATCCAAGCTCATGTAGATGAGCCCTGAGACAGAGATATATATTACCTCTCAGGTCTAAACTCTTCAGGTTCTGGCCAGTATTCTGGATCCCGGTGGAGAACGTAGGGTGGGATCATCACTACTGTGCCTTTTGGAATAGTCAGCCCATTTATTTCAATGTCTTTCTTACAGATCCTTTCAATCCGCCCACCAAGGGGATACAGCCTTTGTGTCTCGTTCAGCACCATGTCAAGATACTCCAGTTGCATGATGGCATCATATGTAAGAGGAGCCTTTGGGACAATTAAAGGCAGAAGATTAACATATCCAGCTCTAACATAAAAAAAAATATATCAAATTTTCCATCTCTGGCTAGCATCCTATTAGAGGTGTATGCAGGCATAAGTCCACCTTACATCTGTGTATGTCTTTTTAAGCCCCCCCCCTTCAATCTGACTTACAATTCAGCCATTGTAGCTCTACCCCATGGCCATTCTGTGGTTGGTGAGAGTGGGTGGAGGGGTCAGGGAAACGTCTGACTATTCCTGTAGCCAGGCACAAAATGATGACATCATCTACTGAGATCCAACCAGGTCCTTCAGGGGTCTCAGCAGATGATGCAATCATTTTGCATCTGGCTACATGGACATAGCCAGATCTTTCCCCAATTCCCCACCTCACTCTCCACCAGCCACAGAATAGCCATTGGGAGGCTGCAGCAGTTCAACAGTAAATCCGGGGGTTTTGAATCACCATTGATAATGTAGTTCCACCTGTGACAAATAACCATGTTGACAAATAAAAAATCCAGCACATTATACAAGACCCATCCTGCCTAAACAATCAGTCTACAAAGGTGGAAAGCTCTTCACCTGTTTGCTGAAAGAGTAGTGTGGGGAAACTAGTGTAGGACAAGCCTACATCCTTTATTTTTAACTCTGCCCATTTCCATCATCAATCGTTTTTCCAAAACAAAAGGTGGTTCATGGCCTGAAAGGGGTCCCTCACACCTGATGCAGGTAATCTGAATTTTTGTTCTACACCGACAATGCTGGGAGGCCTGCTGGGTTCTGGAGGGAAGTGAGGCAGACAGAAATAACCATGCAGCAGTTTTGGTCTCGGATAGGCTACTTTATTGAAGACAGCAGATAGGCAGAAAAACAGGCGTTCTGGTTCACCAATATAGAAAGAAAGACAAAAGCAAGAGAATTGCACCCACCCTCCAGAGCCACACATGCTGAAAAGGAGGGCCTCTAACCCAAATCCATCCAATCCCTTATACAAGCAGTATGAGGAGAAACGAAACTCATGAGCAGAGCTTATTAGGGGAGAAAAATGTTCTCAGGCCAATTAGTTGGAGCCAGGTGCTCTCAGACCCAAATATTCTTATCTGATAGGCCACGCTGTCTCTCTCGTTCCCAGGAGAAACCTCTCCTTGACCTTCTCACAGGCAAACAAGGCCTAGCACGTTCTCATGAATCCTGAACCAAACTTTTTGGGGCTAGGCCTGCACCCAGGGCCTAACAAGTTTATAGCAAGACTCCCAGAAGCCAACCACCACTACTCCATGCAACCAACACACTCTTACTTTGTTAGGTAGAACAGAATCTATCTCATCTTGAAGCTTCTGTTGAACATCTGGGTGAGTGGCTAAAACATAGGCCATGTAACCAAGGGAATTGCTGGTGGGTTCATACCCAGCAAACACAAAGATAAAGGCTTGGGCCAGGATTTCATCATCGTTCAAGCCTGTGAACAAAGGCAAGGAAGTTGAAGTCCAAACTGCATGACACACATGGTAGGAACGTTACTTGCATTTGCACCATGTACGGTATGCAAGGATTGTTCATACAATAGGCATATGATCTGGAGGCCTCTCCCTTCTTAGTGGTTTTATGTACTTAGAAACACTGCCAAGAAGCTGCCCGATTCCTTTTTAGTAATGCCATAGCAACAATAGTTGATGCAATCTTTGTCAAAAGGAGAAAGAAAAAGAAAATATTTTTTCAAAAAAACCACCTTGCGTGTTTCTTGTTTTTCTTTTTCTATTTTTAAATCCATCAGTCTGTCCACAAAAAACCCTTCACCTTGTGTCCTCTTGGTTTTGGGTTGATTTGTGCATTGGATTAACTTGTATTAGAGCTTCTTTAAAAAAAAATACTGCTAACTGATGAAAAAGATCCCACTTGAAGCTGGTGGAGCAACAGTTCCACCAGCATTCTCATAGGGAAGAATGAGAGGTCAAGGCTAAAGGGAGGCCAGAGAAAGGGGAAGGTGAAGACAGCCGGCTAGATAGAAGTGAGAGGGAGCCAAGAATATACATGGCTGCATCCCGGCACCATCTAGCAGCCATTACACAGCCTGGTACTAAAAGCACTGCGTAAAGGGTTACTGATTACCTTCTTACGTAATGTCAGGAAAAGTGGTTAGCTTGGTGTGATTCCCACTTACACCAGCATAAATCACCAAGAGGATTCTAGTCCCTGTCTGCTCTGGCCATGTGGACTCATAATTGTCACTGTTGGCTCCTGGATTTGTGGGGAGGAAAGGAAGTAGCACTGAGCCAGATAGTGTTAGTGAATCCCCTTAATGGTCAAGGCTACATCTCATAACTACTGGCCAGCTGGCCTCTCTGGGGCAAGCATGCCACCAGAGCTATAGAGAGGAGCATTTCCCTGGGTGACCAGTTTCCCAGGACCAAGGTTGACCATTGTCTTGCCTTAACTGGAAGGGCTATAAAGATTTCCTGTTATTATCTAGTGTACAAAGGCTTCCCATTTAGGCTTTGCTTGGAAAATGACAGCTTACCTAACTTAATGGCCAGCTTTGATGCTTGATAGGATTGCAGTCCATTTATCTTTTTCTGTAGAGACTCTCGTCTTTGAACAATGTAGAATGCAGAGGGGCATTGTTGACACAGCGTGGCATATATCACACTGGAGGATGAGAGAATAAATACACCTCCGATAGTGTCAGTCACAATGTCAGAAGTGCATTTACTTGCTCATTTTCCAATTTGATATGGTTGCAGATTCCCTTTTGGGAGGTGTCTATGACTCAGGCCTAACTAGGGTGGGAAGGGACACAGAGCCCTCTCCCATTTTCTTGGCAGCACTGCAGTGTTAGAATTGTGGCACTGATGGAGACATTAGCTTTTCATTTACTCTGGGTTGTGGTCCCTGCATCCTTCTGATTTGCATAAATTGTGAGATTTAGAGCTGTGCTTCTCAAAGGAGTGGTCCTGTATCAGTACCAATTCCCCAGCCATTGGCTACCAGTCCCTAATGAGCTTCCAGGAAAGAAAAAAAAAGCAACTGTAGCCAATGGGCACAAACATTGGTGCTGGTCCCTGTCACACTGAGGGGAGGGGGGAGAAGAATTTTGACTGACGGTAAATCTTCACAGTTCAGGACTTATTCTGCACAAAATCTGCATATGGTTTATTTGCATAGAAAACATTTTCTGCGAAGGAAACAGCAACTTTTGCACAGGAAATATGCTGCTTCTCATGCAGAAGATGCTGTTTTCTGTGCAAAACAACCATATGGAAATTTTGCACAGAATACATCCAAATTGCAATTAATTTTCACAAACTGCATGCTTTTCAAATATTTTCTTAAAACCTGAAGAAAAAAGCTAAAATTACTTGTTGGTTCCTTTGAGAAGAAACATAGTGAGGAATTACATTCCAACTCAAGAAAGCATGAACAATTTCTTCTGAATCTTCCAGGAAATGCAATTTAGCAGGTTTCCCTTCACTTTAGAGACAATCTCAAAACTACAAAACCTTACCTTTATAGGTGTGCTCAATCCCATTGCTTTGGTGATTGCCATTGGAAGTCTGGGAGTCAATCATCAGCTGCAAGAAGTCTACTCGGCTCTGGGAATCAAATGAACCAATCAGGGGAAGGGAAGAGAAACTGGGGAGGAAATCTCTTAGGGTATAACCAGATAAAGAGTGGGTGCTATGCAGTCAGATCACTGCCAGGGGTCCAGATTGGAGGATTAGAATTGAAGGAGGCAGGCATTAACTGCCCCCCTTCCTTTTCCCATTCTAAACCAACTTCTTCAGATTCTATTTGCCGCACAAGACCAAACAAACACGAACTGCCTCTGTACCACTATACAGTTGTCCCTCCACATTCACAGATTTGGCATTCACGGTTTTAAGTATTTGCGGCTTGAAAATATTCTTTAAAAAATAATAATCCACAAAGCAAACCTTGATTTTGCCATCTTATATAAGGGACACCATTTTGCTATGCCACTGCATATAATGGGACTTGCGTATTCACAGATTTGGATATTCACGGGGGGTCCTGGAACCAAACCCTAGTGAATGTGAAGGGACAACTGTACATTGTTTTAGCTGTCTAGCAAATAACAGTTGGGGTGGGGTAGTTTAGCCTGGGGAAATGGTATGGATCAAAGAGTTAGAAGCCTTGGTGGCGCAGTGGTTAAATGTCGTTATTGCAGCCACAACATTGTAAGTTGGATCCCAGACTCAGCCTTCCATTCTTCCATAGGTTGGTAAAATGAGTACCCAGTTTGTTGGGGGCAATTAGCTAACACATTGTAAGCCACTTAGAGAGTGGTCAGCACTATAAAGTTGTATAGAAATATAAGTGCTATTGCTATTGCTATTATTTTCCCAATCTTTGTTTCCCTGATCCCAACTGGGGGAGTTCTACTGACAGTATTTGCAATGCTTAAAAACTAACAAATACAGTACAATCCAAAATTTCCAAACATTACATCTAATTTGACTCAAAGAGTTCTGAAACAGCAATCCCTATTATAGAATGCATCAAAACCCACAAGGGATGCTTTGTGCAAGAGAAAGATATAGGGTTCAGAGTATACATCCATCCTGCCCCTAATTTTTATATTCAAGGAGATTTTTCAATCTTTTCCTTTTTTTAACAGAACTCACCCCAAGGTCCAATCAGAGATTAGAAAGGTTAGCTTTGTGGGCTTCAGCTCCCAGAATCTGTCAGCCAAGATGGCCACTGGCATGGTAGAACTTTATGAAATATCAGTGGGCATAAAGATCAGTTGGAAAACATAATAGACTGGCAAAAAATAAAGGTAAGATTGTGGAGGGATATTTTGATGCAAAGAATTATCCTTGTAAGGTTGGCTTTTCATGCCAACCTTATTCACCCGAAACATTTAGCACAACCCCAATGCTTACCCCTTGGCCATCTTTCACTCGTGCTGCCTTCATTTTTGCAAATGACCTTGTGAAGAAGTTCACAGCTTCTGCAGAGAAGATTTGCACATTCAGTGCATTAAAGAGATGAGTGAAGAATGGGAAAGTAACTGCAAGGAAAAGAAATTCCTAATGAAAAGGAAGCAATATCCCTGGAGCACAACATTTTTCTTCTTCCTTCCTCAGGAATCCATAAATAAACTTCATGTTTTATCCCAAAGATCAAATTTTTCAAAATTCAATGATCATTTTGTTTGGGTCAGCTCACTCAAGACATTATGAGAATCTTGAGGTGATAGATCCTTACACAGGGATGCAAACAGTTTGTATTAAAGAATGTGTACTATTTATAATATAGTATCATGGCTTCCCAGCACACATCCATGGACAGAGGTTGGGAATACATATGTGGCATTCTCAGAAGTAATGTTCTACCCCAGCTCCTTGAGACACGGTCCTAAACCTAATTACAAGCGATTGGTTTAATCCAATCTGGAAGTGATTGGTTTAATCTTCTGGGGATGGAAATTAAAAAAAAAAAAAGAATAGTTGTAGAAAGAGAGAGAGAAAAGAGTGATGTAGATGAGTACAGATCCTGAGTACAGACGAGCCTGAGTATTTTTTTAAAAACACTAAAGACGGATCTCTTTCGACAGGCCTTTCCTAATTAGATCCTGGCCTCAGGAGCTCCTGGCCTCTTTTAGTCAGCTGGCTATTTATTATTTTTTTAATGTGATTTTAGATTAGTTGTTTTTAATTTATATTGGTTTAATAGCTTTTTATGGGGGAGGGGAGGGTGGCTGGTGTTTAGGGATTTTAATCTGTATTTGTATTTTAATTTTTGTAAGCCGCCCTGAATGTTTTTAACAGAGGGGCGGGGTATTAATAATAATAATAATAATAATAATAATAATAGATCTCATTGTTTGCTAATTATTTTCTGAAAAGAAGAAATGAATAATTTTAGAAATGTTATTTTCAAAGACTATTCACTGTTCTAGACTTTTTCTGGACAAATTTCTCATATGATTGTTTTATGCAGAAAACAGCATTTTCTGCACAGAAAAAACAACTGTTAAAAACAACCATGTGCAAATTTTGCATAGAATTAAGTCCTGACCTGTGAAAATTCTCAATAGCCCAGGATTGTTCTTATCAGAGTTTCTCAACACATTTTTCAACCATTTTTTCAGATACTTTTGCCTATTCCTCTCATCTCTATATGAGAGAGGGATGGACAACGGCATGGAAAGATAAGAGAGAATGGATATCATATAGAGGAGAAGAGGGAAAGAGAAAAGGGATGTCACAAAAAAAGAAACAGAGGTGAGTAGGGGAAATAGAGGGGTGTCACAGAGAGCAGGGAGGTGGTAAAGAGAGGAGGAGAGATTGGAAGGGAGGCACGGACAGAGAGGTGAGTGCAGAGGGAGACTATGCCCTGGCAATATTATTGCCCACCAGGACATGGTCCACAAGAGATTACCCCCAAGGGAATGCAGGCCTTGTTGCAGAAGGTGCATGCCTTTCCACAAACCAAGCATTTTCCTGTGCCTTCACCTGGGGTGAGCCTATCAGAGGATTTTCTGAGCAAGATTGATTCAGAGGTGGTCCAGAGAGTGTGACTTGCCCATTGCCACTCACTGGGTTTCCATGGCTAAGGGGGGGGGGTTCAAACCCTGGTCTCCCAGAGTCCTAGGAGATTTTCACACGGGGCCAAAATCCCCCGTTACTGCCCCGCCACCTCCTCTCCCATTCTTGCCACGGAATAGTGTAAATCTTTCACACACCTTAATTCCACAGCAGGAATGGGCTCCCCCTCCCCTCACTGGCTGGCCATAAATGCAGCCGTCGTATGGCTGCTTTTACGACCGGCCATCTGAAATGTTATCACATTATTGCATGATAATGACCAGGCGGTAAAACTGCCCCAATCATAAAATCAGTTCACCAAGCACAAAAACACTCTTTAAATCACACAATCAAAACAGGGAGGGTAAAATAACGTGTGCCACTTACATGGATGTCCAGATCATACCAGGAAGTGCTCGGAACAGACCTCCCCTCCACGGCTGTCATTTCGGAACAGGAACGGGGCTCCTGTTCACACACTCATGATTGCGTGATAGCAACAGAAAGGGAGGTCTATTCACGATGAAAAATTGTGTTTACATTGTTTTGGAACAGTCACAGGAGCAGGATGGATGCAGGACAAAACAGGGTCAACGTCGTCCGAAAGGGAAAACCTTTCCCAACCCTGTTCTGTTCCTGCCATGCAATATATAGTCCGTGTGAAAATCTCTCTAGTCCAATGTTCAAACCACTACACTGCACTGGCTCTAAAGTTTTAGGATGAGAGACTGTGACCCAAGGTTACCCAGGAAGATTTCTGTGACTGAATGGGGATTCAAACTGTAGTTTGATGGAGTAATAGCTCTGGACTCAAACCACTACACCACATGGGCTCTCGTGGTAGGACAGACCATTGAAAAAGTCATCACATGTGCCTTTTTCATTAAGCCTCTCATGTTATCTACATGCAAGTAGGGTTTCCAGATCTCAAGGCCTGGATCATTTTTTCCCATTCTCAAGACAATGGGCAGGAATCTCAGGGCAAGAATGCTACCTTGAAAGGCAGGTGTGTGTGTTTTCCTTGTGTTGTTGTTGTTTTAATTTCAATGACACACTATGTCCAACTGTGGTTGGTGCTTAATGTATTCTGCAGTGGAATCCATTGCCTTGGAGTGTGGTGGAATCTCCTTCTTTGGATGTTTTTAAACAGAGGCTGGATGGCTATCTGTCGGGAATGATTGGATTGTGTATTCCTGCATGGCAGGGGGTTTTGGACCGGATGGCCCTTGTGGTCTCTTCCAGCTCTATGATTCTATGGCATTACCAAGGGCTGTCCTTTGTAACAAGACCTTTGTAACATCATTGGTGTACACCCCCTGTGACATCACAAGGAGGTCATCCGAAGTCTCAGGTTTGGGCTGTGAAATCTAAAGGCTTGGCCCAGAATCCTGGCCTGGAAACCCCATCTTCAAGCAGTGTTGTAGTGATGCCAGGGCTTCCAGTCATAGCACTGGGAATTTTTAATTAATAGGGAAGACAAAGCCACCTCCCACCCCTCTCTGATTTCCCTTTTTCCTCCAAGCTTAGCTACACTCCTCCCAGTAATGTCGGAGTGAAGGGGGTGTTTCGGCTTCTCCCAGCAACACTATATTATTGTGCGCTCTCACCATTGTAATGCAAAGTGTTTGGGGGAAGACTTGCTCTTGAATAGGAAATTAAAATCCACTAGCTGTGCAGAAAACCTGCTGCTGATAGTGATGGAAACCACTATAACCAGTGACTGAGCTGGTTCAACACAGCTGCCTTGCCTTCAGGGTAATGGGCATCATACCCAAGAGTGATCTATTTAGGCACCAGAGGCAGAGAGTCCTACAATAAAAAAAGGGGGGTTGTCTAAATGGTAAAAATACTCCTCACAGAATTTGAGAAAACCTTTTGTCTAAATGGGATCCCACAGCGATTTGCTGTATTTGAAAGGAGGGGAGGACAAAAATCCCATATACTGAAGTTTTCCTGAAGTTTTTTAAAAAGTGTGAAGGAAATGCGCATTCCTGCTCATTCGGACAACCGATTCAGGGTGCAGCTCATTCTCAGCGAGGACGGAAGTGGATTTCTGATTGGTCGGATGTGCACAGAGAGTAGAGCTTGCCAGCAACAAAGTGACCAGAACTGCCATGTTGAATTTTCGGAATAGCCATCGTGTGCTGAGGTGACAAACGGGCTGGGTTTTTTAAAACTTGTTTAAGTAGAAGGTTGTACTTCCACACCTTGGATTTACTTTTTGAAAAAATATACTGTTTGGCAGTGGCAACTTGGAAAAAATAAAAATGTGAGTAATTCTCTTGCACCTGCCACCTTGATTTGCAGGCATGCCTGTGTGATCATCAAGCATGGATAGCTTGCCACGCCTGCAATCTTGGCAAAAAAAACCCATGGAGACAAATGGTTGCAGCTGCAAATTGGTGTTACTCCGCAGCAATCCACATTTTATCGCCTCGTATAGACAAGGCCTACCACAAAAATAAACTACCGGTAAACATCCTCATCATTTGCTCCTCTTCCATAACACCCTGTGATACTCATCTCACTTCACTTCATGGAGATTGTTTCCATAATAACTGGCTGTAAATATTCACTGAAATATCAGAAAGCCAGAATCAGACTTACACAGCAGGATGATACGTAGATCAAAAGAGCTAAATTTGGTGAGTTTCTTGATCTCTTTGACGAAAGGGTCATTGGGATTGTTCATGGAGTCGAGGTTCACCCCGAAGGAAGTACTGGTGACAACGTCCATGGAGTACGCACCGAAGATGCTAAGGGGGTTGAAGGTGGGAGAGAGCATCCAAACTGAGCACTTAAATGTGTTCAACAATAATACTTAAAAACAAGACAGCCCCAGCTCAAGAGTTAACAAACCACAAGGAGCAAGTGTAAGAGACTATGCCTTTAGGAAAGGAGGGGCCAAAATGCACCCTAAGCTATTTTTGCAGCTTTTAACCCTTCTAGACTTCCTGGGCTGCCCTTTTTCTGAGCAAAAATCAGTAACTGGAGATAATGTACGTAGTAATTTTCCAACATATCACCCTCTCCCAGTCTCCAATATCATAAACAAAGGACTTTACCAATCCTTTTCAGAGATGTAGTAACCTGAACTAGGACTGCTGGTTGGCTTTGTGTGAAAGCTGAATAGGGGTGACTGAGCTGCTGAGAATCTTCACAGTTTGAGATGTATTCTGTGCAAAATTAGCACATGGGGAGGTGGGTTTGGAAGAAAACAGAATTTTCTGAGCAGAAATATTCTGCAGAGAAAATGCTGTTTTCTGCATAAACCACGATGTGCAAATTTTGCAAAGAATGAATCTCAGGTTGTGAAGTACAGTGGGAAGCCTGAAAGGCCTGCAGGAAAAGAAGGGGTGAGAAAAAGAGAGGTCAGACATGAGAATCAAAAGGTGTATCACCACTACAGAGTTCTATCAGATTAATGCCACTTCATCCTTCATGGCTCTCTCCTGAGGAATCCTGGGATTTGTAGATTAGTGAGGTGCTTAGAATTCCCTGCTCTTAGAGCTCTAGTGTGCTCATGACAACTATAGAGCTCTAGATCACTTGAGTGGGATTGAGGATTAAATCATTGTATCTGGAAGATGTACTTTAGGAGAGTGCCCTACAGTTTCTAGCAGAGGATTCTAAGCACCTCACAAAACTACCTATCCCAGGATTCTTTAGCACAGAGCCAGGTCATGTAAAGTAGTATCAAACTGATAGAATCTTACCTTGAAGATAAACTTTCACTCTGTAGGCAACAGAGCAACAGATTAGACAAGATAAAGAGGAAACGCTCCAGGGAAGGAAACACCTATCTCCGCTTCTGTTGCCAGCTATAGTTAGGTAGTTGCTTGTGTAAGTGTAGCTGTGTCTACACTCCTGCACTACACTACAAATGTGTCAGAAGTAGAGAAAGCATGTGTTGTACCAGCACATTACAGTCCTTTTCCAGCCTTGTAGGTGACTTCTTGTTCAGCAGCTCACAAGTTTACATGGTGCCTATATTGTTTTGTCCTACCAGAATTCTGAATTTACTCTTAAGGCTTTTGCTCATCCTAGATGGATAAAAAGCCCCTTCGGATTGAATGCTGATCTCTTCCCCAGACCAAATGACTTACTCCTTCACAACCACAGGCTCATTCTTCTCCACTTTCTTCTGTACATTTTGCATCAAAACCTCCCCGTAGTGTTTTATAATGGGAAACATCTGAAATACAAATTGACAAGCACACCTTTCAGCATCTACAGATGGTTTTCCTTCTTACCAGAAAATGAATTCCAAAAACTCTGTGTGAGACTAACAAATAATGACAAACACAATTGTGGGGAGTTTTTGTGTCAGGTGCCGCTATGTTTTTGTTTCAGCATTTTCTGCTAAAATTCTCTCCATGGGGAAATTTCTGGACTGAGAGTGGCTGGTTTGCTTAAGATGGCCCAAAATGATTATATTTCCCAGCCCTATAATGTTTTATGCCAGGCTGTCACTCAATTGTTGTTTTTTAAGACCAGCCCTACGTCTAATAACTCACAAATAAGCTTTATGGGTTCAGAGGGGAGCCTAAACATAATGGCATTATAAGTCATGTTCTTTACTCTTCATTTTCCAATTATACAGTTTTACCCTCAACCTATGAAGTATATGATGTTTATAGACTGGGGATGAAATGAATATTTGAAAATATTTGGGAGGGGAAAGGCCTAAATACAAGTTTCTCAAGCACCTGGAAACCATGATGAGAAGAATCCTGGGGTTCGTCTATACAAGCCCAAAAAACCTGGAGTGCCCTGCAGTAATGGCATTTCACAGCAGCTGAGACTTGTCCTAATGGCTGTTTTTTGCCCCCAAAAGCTTGGCATGCCCATGGCAGCTGCGAGTGAATTACTTACGTTTTTACCTACCGTAATCTGCCACTGCCAAACTTTTTATAAAAAACTATTTGCACTGTGTGCTGCAGCGATATTTTGCTTTTGCAATAAAAAGGTAAGGAAACAACACCCCATTTTCTCGCCTTAGTGCTCACTGGCTAAGGCAAAAATCAAACATGGTGGCATCAGGCATTTGACCCGTTAGCAAGCCCTGCCCCACGCACGCGTCCAGCCAATCAGCTTTGTGCTTCCTCTCATCTGGGACAGAGATTCGTCTGGGACAGAGATTCTGTCGGGGATGCTTTGATCAAGATTTCCTGCGTGGCAGGGGGGTTGGACTGGATGGCCCTCGTGGTCTCTTCCAACTCTGCAATTCTATGATTCTATGATTCTATGATTCTATGAATCACTTGTCCCAATGAGGGGGAAGGCACACTTTCCTTGCAGTTTTTAAAAAACTCTCGGGAAAGCCATGTTTGGGGAGGCCCTCATTCACAAAATGGTGGAGCAACTTGGCTTGCCATTAAGACAGGTAGGGTTCTCCTCACATTTTATAAGGAGATTTTTTTTGCCGTTAAGATGGGGTTCTGGACTGATGAGATCTTCACAGTTCTGAACTTCTTTTGCACAAAAATCATATTTTTGCATGGAAAACAACATTTTCCATGCAGGAAACAACATTTCCCCATACAATTATATTTCTGTACAGAAATATTATGTTCTGTACAGGAAATGCTGTTTCCTGCACAGAAAATTATGTTTTCTGCAAAAAAATACCATGTGTGAATTTTGCACAGAATAAATCCGGAACTGTGAATCTTCTTCAAGAGCTGTGCAGTTTTCAAATGCTTTTTTGTGGTGGGAAGAAAACTGCTAAAAATATAGCCATTGCTTACTTTAAGAACTAATTTAGCATTACATCCCTATTATGGGATGCCAAAATTATAAAAAATGATTAAACCTGGCATGTTTTGGGGGGCAATTTATTTCTGCAAACCACCCCAAATATCCCTCCCATGCCCCCAGAACCACAATCTTCTCTCAACACAAAAGTACTTCTGCGTTCAGCCACATATCAGCCAAAATGCCAATTGGAAATAACATCACATCACCTCCTGTTGCCATTTTGGTCAATACATGGCCTGCCTACTCTGGAGGTGTTTTGGGGATGGGATGGGCCAGTGCCCACAGCTGGGGATATGTCAGCCCCCAATTCCACATAGTTGCCCGTGCCTTCAAATAGAGTTGCCTTGAGCCTTCTTGAGTCCCAGTTTAAGGAGAAAGACAGAGTCTAAGGAGATTTTCAGACCTGCATTTAAATCCATGGGAGACACGGAACAGGGTCTGAAAAAAGTCTTCTATTCAGAAGACATTGACCCTTCTCCATGTCTCCCCCATCCCTATTCCAGATTTCCCCATGATATTTTCATCACAGGGAAACACCTTTTTTGGACCACTCGTTCCGTTTCTGTCACAGAATCACGGGTGGTCCAAAAGGTATCCCGTTCCACTCCTGGGATAACAGCTGTGGGAGAGAGGTCCATTCTGCACCCAGGAACCCAGGGGACACCCAGGTAAGTTGGACCCTTCCCCCCCTCCCCGGATTACATATATATATATATATATATATATATATTGCTTTTTTTGACAGCTGGGGGATGTATTTTTGAATTTCCCAGCTTTACAGCAGCTGCTTTTACAGAAGTGAAGCTGAGGGAAGAGGGAGGATGTTCCTGCCGCGGGTTTAAGTTTAAGTGTTTGAACATCTTACCTTTATTCTGCGGCAGGAACAGGAGAGGGGCTTGAGGAGTAGGAATGGGGTGTTTGGCCCCGTTCGAAAATCTCCTAAATAAAGATGATGGACAAAATTCTAGACCAGCAACTTAGTTAAGTATAATTAACTAAGTAGTGTCTCCTGGCTTGATCCTTCCCACAATTTTGCTTTATCATGCATCATCCCCTTACAGCAATGGAGATCTATTCTCCTTTTAATCAGAATGCAGCAGACTGACATTTCAGCCTCTGTTCCATCAATGATCTCTGACACAACAATCAGAAGTAGGATCCACATTGCAATTCCTCCTCACGCCAGATATTGCTTGCCGGAGAGGGATGGAACTGTCAGTCTGCTCCTTTCCAATGAAAAGAAGAACAGATCCCTGTCACTTGCAGCAGGTGATACCTGGTGAGACAAGCCTGGAGGACTTTGATGATTCCTACATTGTTGTCGTGATCATGAATATGAGGAATTGTTCATATTACTCTAGGTTATGCAAATGTAACTGAGATTGTGACTTCCAGCAGCTGGTGATAATAGCAATAGCAACAACAACAACATCTCCATATGTTTTGTTTCTTGCCTCTTTTAGTTTCCCACTAGTGAAGGTCGGTGAAAGTACAGTCCGTATCCTCTTCCAGTGTTCATCTTCTGCCAAGGAGACAGCTGACTTTAACACTCCAGTCGCAGCGATATTCTATAAGTGACAAAGGTAGTTGTGTTGATAATCCCCAGACTTGGGACTTTGGGGATAATAGACAAATGCTTATCACTGTGTAGAGGGATGGCTGTGTGAATAAGTTCACACATGACATCTGGGGATAAAGTTGTCCACCCCTCTGCTACTCAACTGAAATCCAATTTAGCAGCAAAACAGGGTGACATGCAAAAAGATTTTTTGTCCCAAAGCCCCTCCATGACATGTTCTAGCATAAGAAATGGATGCTCACCCGTCGGTTGGTAAAGGTGGTGTAACACTCTTTCACCAGTACAGCTTTAATAATAGCAGGATCCAGAACAGCTATTATAGGTTGCCGGCCATCGTAAATCCTGCATTAAGAAGTAGGAAATCAATGAACATTCAGTTGAGTCTGTTTTTGGGAAGAGGGCTATGGGCATTAGTAGAAACAATCAGAACTTCATGTGTTTTATGTATGTCCCCATGAGCTTGTAGCAGTATTTATAGGAAAGACTGATGGTAGGCCCACTGTCACAGAAGCAGTGATTGGAACTAATGTGTAACAAGGAATCGTGTTACCTGTAACACATTACTGCTCAGGGTAACATGGTTGTTCTTTAAAAGTAACATAATCTCTGGTAATATCTTCACCTTTTAAAGTGGAATGAGTAAATTTTACTTGCAATTTCTTAAATGTTTCTTTGGGGTGGTATTTGGGGCCTATTTTGCATTTCTCAGATTCTTTTTAAAGTTTTTTTAAAAAGATTTTTTAATGTCTTTGTAATTTCCAAAAGATTTTTTAAAAGTAAGTTTAAAAGCAATGTTACTCCCAGAAATGAACGATGAACAGTAATTTGTAGTACTTTGAAAAAACAATGTTTCAAAGAAGGGAGGATGAGTCATTTAGAAGAGTCTAATGGTGCCAACTGGGTGGGCAAAGTTAGGCTGCTAAGCAATGGTCAAGTGTGCCCTCCCTACTTCAACCTATTGATCATAAAGCAATTTCTTCATACTCTGCAAAGGCTGCCAGGAGTAGAGCTATACCAGTTTCGCCAACACGGTGCCTTTTCCAATGCATTGGGCCACAACTCCCATCACACCCAGCTGAGTATGATTGAGGATGATGGGGACGGGCATCCAAGAAACTTAAGAGATTATCAGACATGTCAAAAGTGGTGTGACAACAACCCCAAAAAGATCTTTTGCAAAAGATTACAAAAGGGCTCCCTTACCACACAACATCGTCATGCACTTGTTCTCCTCCCATTCTGTGGTCACTGTTTTGTATTGATGGGAGAAACTGTCAATAGATCCCCTGTTCCATTAATTTCATGGATTTCCATGTGTGTGACAAAGTGCCCCATTTCACTGGAGAGATCTCAGGGTCAATGCGAGGTCCCTGCTAGGCCACTTCCGGGTGAGATTGGGATATCCAGGTAAGCTACCCTCTTTTTATGACCCTCCTTGGGTTACTTGTTAACTTTAAAGTGTGTGTTTTTGTGCTTGCTGTCATTTTTTGTGTTATTTTAATTTTTATTTTTGAATTTCCCTTCCTCGCATCTTCTCGCAAGAATCTGCAAGATTTTACTCCAGGAAGTGAACGGAGCTCCGTTAGAGCTCTGTACACTCCTGGGCTGCCCTGTCGATGGGAGAGAAGGTAGGTATGGTGGGGAGGGTGATTGTGGTGGGACAGAGGTGGGAGTGGAGATTCTGGGACAGGAACACTTTTTGCGTCCCTGTCTAATAATCTCCTTAGTGGGTGGTGGGTTGGAGAAGACTGGCCTCCCCAACAGAGTTTTGCACAGGTACACCAACAACCACCAAGGTAGATACACTGGGTTTCTCACCAATGCTAACTACCCCCCAACCACACTCCACCATGGCTTAGAATTGTTGTGTGAGTAAAGCTAAGAAATTCAGTGAAATAAAAAATCTTCACCAAAAGCCAGAGAGAGGGGGAAATGGAGAGAGAATTACAGAAGTTTCCAAGGTAAGCACTAGAATATAGGGACTGTCACTGGTAAACAGGGACTATTGAAGCCTATAACAGGGATGCAACCAAAGTGATACAATTACAGAGTAAGGTTTTTTGAGGGACAGGGAGAACACATCCTCCTTGAGGCTTGTTTACAGACACAATAGGATGTGGGCTGCACTGAGAAATACAAGCTTGGTAATAAAATATCACTTACCCCCAGATTCTCCCATATTTCTGGAAGCACTTGCTATCAAACTTCACAAAACCCTGGAGGAAAACATTTAAGAACATTAATCACCTTGCCAGATCAGATGAAGTTGAATGCTTTGGGAAAGTTTACAAACAGAAGGTACAGGCCTTCAGAGACTCACTTTGCGGTATTCCCAGAGAGTTCCCAGGAAAGGCACTGGCATGGGGCCTGGAATACCCAGTTTGCCAAACACACCGAATGGCCAAATTCCATAGCTGATTTTTGGAGAGAGAGAAAGAGAGATTGGGATTGAGAGAGAGAGAGAGAGAGAGAAGCAAGCCTGTATCTCCCCATACAAGCCAGCTCAAGTTTTAAGATCTGCAAGAGAAGGTTTTCTTTCATGTTTGGTGGTTTTGTTTCATGAGGACACAGGAGAGAGCCTTCTCAATGGCTGCTCACAGGCTGTGGAATTCCCTTCCACAGGAGGTCTGTTTGGCCCCTTCTCCGCTCTCTTTCTGCTGGCAGGGATGACATTTTTTATTTAGGCAGGCCTTTCAGATGTAAATGATGTAGCAGAAGCATGTATGAAGTGGTATGCTGTATTTTTGGATCTATTTTGTTATTAATTCATAGAATCATAGAGTTGGAAGAGACCCCAAGGGCCATCTAGTTTAATTCCCTGTCATGCAGGAATACACAATCAAAGCATTCCTGACAGATAGCCATCCAGCCTCTGTTTAAAAACCTCCAAAGAAAGAGATTCCACCACAATCCCAGGTAGTGCATTCCACTGCTGAACAGGTCTTACTGTCAGGAAGTTCTTCCCAATGTTTAGGTGGAATCTCATTTCCTCTAGTTTGAGTCATAGAATCACAGAATCATAGAATTCTAGAGTTGGAAGAGACCACAAGGGCCATTCAGTCCAACCTCCTGCCATGCAGGAAATCACGATCAAAGCATCCCTGACAGATGACCATCAGCCTCTGTTTAAAGACCCCCAAGGAAGGAGACCCTACCATGCTCCGAGGGAGTGTGCTCCACTGCTGAACAACTCTTAATGTCAAGAAGTTCCTCCTAATGTTGAGGTGGAATCTCTGTTCCTGGAGCTTGTATCCACTGTTCTGTGTTCTAGTCTCTGGAGCAGCAGAAAACTAGCTTGCTCCATCCTCAATGTGACACCCATTCAAATACTTATACAGGGCTATCATATCGCCCCTTAACCATATTTTTTCCAGGCTAAACATACCCAGCTCCCTAAGCCTCTCCTCATAGGGCATGGCTTCCAGACCTCCTACCATTTTGGTCGTCCTCTGGACACACTCCAGCTGGTCCATATCCTTCTTGAATTGTGATGCCCAGAACTGGACACAGTATTCCAGGTGAGGTCTGACCAAAGCAGAATAGAGTGGCACTATTACTTCCCTTGATCTAGACACTATACTCCTATATCGCATTGGTTTTTATTATTGTTATATAACATGTGTTTTTTTTAAAAAAAAACACTGTTATTTAATTATTTTTTAACTATTGAAACATAAGATTTTAACTTAATTGTGTTTTAAATTATTGTAAGCCACCTTGGATCCCATCCTGGGAGAAAGGTGGGGTATAAATTCAATAACTAAGTAAGTCAGCCCTTGCAGGTAGTAAAGCAGGGATGGTGAACTCAGCTCTCTTTCTAGATCATAGAATCATAGAATTGTAGAGTTGGAAGAGACCATAAGGGCCATCCAGTCCAACCCCCTGCCATGCAGGAATACACAATCAAAGCATCCCTGACAGATGGCCATCTAGCCTCTGTTTAAATGTTGGAGCCCAACTTGGATCAAACTCAGTCAGCATTATAAATGGTCTGGAAGGATGGGAGATGCAGCCCAACAACATCTGGAGGTCCACAGGTTTCCCACTGTAGAACTAAAGCAGACCTGGGCAACTGCATCAAGGCCAAGGCCAATTTTTCACTCCCAGATGCTCCTGCAGTCTGCACCCCTCCTCCACATACACACACCAAACCCAAAATACTTCTCTTTCTCTCTGCAGCCCCTCTCAAAATGGTGACTGGAAATGACATTGCATCACGACCTGTTGCCATTTTGAGAAGGACTTCAGAAGAAAGTGGATTTTTTTTTTAATTAGGAATTTTTTATTGTAATAAGACCATTCTACTGAAAAATACACCCGACCGCAAAAGGCCGTAACAATAATGCAAAAATAATAATAATTGTTTTCCTCTTTTCTTACTAATACAAACTAAAACTATCTATCCTAACACTAATACATTTTTCCTCTTAATTTAAACACACAATAATCACATTATATTTACACATTACAATTATATCTATTTGGAAAAGAAAAAAAATCAATAAAATATTACTAAAAAAATAATACAAAATAATACAAAAATACAGTAATAATAATAAAATATTTATTTAAAATATGTTATTTCTTTCATGTTATGTTATTGCTGGGTTTGTCTCACTAAACGACGGCCAAAACTTTTTCCAACGATGGTTTGGCAATTTCTCCTTTTTCACTCAGAGCTAAATTTTCAATTACGTTCTTCACATAATAAGCAGTGCCTTTTACATGCTGCAGATTTTTACTTTTCACCTCCCTTTGTCTTTGGAAAACTAACCCTAACATCACATAGAGGTTTACCAGGCTCACCGTGGACCAGGGCACTGTCCAAGAACTCTCAGCCACGGAACCAGACTCCTTCCTCTTCCTCTTTTGCCCACTGACTTTCTGGGTCCCCTGACACCCTCTGGAGGTTCAGTCCCCGAAAGCACTGTCTCCCAAGCCTGTTGTGCCAAATCTGGCCAATCCAGGACCCGGGCCACCTCCTCCCATGTTTCCTGGACACTCGGGCAGTCCTGGGCAAAATGTCTGATCGTCTCCTTTTGTGCCACGCCACTCAAAATCTTAGCCTTTTTACATTTCAGATGAGGACAAGTCTGCTCATCCTCTGCGGTCCACAGTCTCCTTCCCCTCAGATTAAGAACCTGATGGTAGAGTCTCCACCTCAAGTCCCACAACTTTTTGAGGACCCTTTTGTCCATGAAATACTCAATTAGGTTAGTCTGGTGATTTAGGTACTCTGATAAATCTAGTTTGGCCTGACGTTTTTCAAACACGGGTTAATGTAAATCTCCTCCAATATTTTCCTGTACAAACCTCTCTTGATACTCTTGATGCTCTGACCTGGTCTGTCTTCCCCCTTCAACTCCTCAGCATGAACTCTATATTTCTTTATTTAAAAAACAAAGTATCTCAAATAATCTGGTGCTTTCAATTTTTCAGGCAAAGAAAACTTAAAACTTAATGAGCCTTCCTTCCACCAAGTCTTTCCCCATCTAGTCTCCATCCAGCTCTCACAAAACAAAACTAGCCAAGCCTGAGGTTGAATCTGACCCTTTTGCAACAGAGAAACTTTTCCAAAATGTTGGGCAGAAAAGATGGCAATGAACTTAGTTCCCAGGGCTGGGAAGTCCAGGCCCCCTTGTTCTACCTGCCCATAAGCCACTGCCCTTGCCAGGGGGAATGTGGCCATTCCCCAAAGGAACTTGAAGAGAACCCGATCTGCTTCTTTAATCTCTGAATCTGGAGGCGGGAAAACAGCCGCCAAGTTGGCTGCCACCGGAAGCAGGTAGGTATTTACAAAAGCGGCTCTCTGGTAAATGGTCAGCTTCCATCTCTGCCAGAGGGCCACCCTCTCTTTCACTTTTTCCAACCAGCGATACCAATTTTCTTTCCATCCCTCCAGAGCCACCACAAAATTCAGCCCCAGGATCTTCACCCTATCCATCTTTGCCTATTTCTCTGCTTGCCACCTTTCCTTTTCTTCAACTACGCCCTTTAGAGGAATAGCTGCCATCTTATCCTCTGCAGCAAAAATCCTGATCAAAAAACTCTTTTCCATGTTAAGTTGAGCACCAGAAACTCGACCGTAGGCCTCAAAAGCATCTTTAATCTTTCTAACTTCCATCCTGTCCTTAACCAAGAGGGACACATCATCAGCACGGGCAACAAATTTAACAGATTCACACCGAACCAAATATGAACTGTCCAATGGACATGGGATTTGGATCCCTGAGATGCTCTTGTCTAAACTAATCTTACACAGGATAGCATCCTAAGCAATAACAAACAAGAGAGGGCTTAGTGGACAACCTTACCTCACCCCAGAATTTAACTTACTCCTCTTTCCTCTATGACCATTGACTTGCAAAACTACCTCTGCATCCCTATAAAACAATTTAACTAAAGCAATAAATCTCTCTGGCACTCCTTTCCACTTGAAAGCTTCCCATAGGAACGTATGATCTACATTGTCAAAAGCTTTAATCTGGTCAACCTGTAGGATTTGACCAGTCCAAGCTCCCTCCCTGCTGAGTCAGAACACTTCCCGAAACAAACAAAGAGAGTCTACCATAGTCCTACCCAACACAGCACTGGACTGTGCTTCCATCACAATCTTATCAGCCACCTTAGCCAGCTGATCGTTCAGTATTTTTGCCAACATGTGGTAGTCTACATTGGTCAGAGCTATGAGGTGCCAGTTTTTTGGGAGGGTAGGATCACCCTCCTTTGGGAAAAAAAATCAAGACCCCTTGATAAAATGTTTCAGGGAGCTCATTATTATCCCATAAAATAATTAAACAAAGTGGTTAAAGAGGGAACAATCCACTTCCTGTAAACTTTATAAAAATTCCAACTGAGGCCATCTGGGCCAGGGGCTGACTTACCCTTCCCCTGAACTATGACCTCATGAACTTCTTGTTCTTCTATAGGAGAGACCAACCTCTTCCTGTCCTCTGGACTCAAACCCTTATACAGGGTGCCCATCTTGTCCTCTGAAAAAGCTTGGAAAAAAACCTTCATCTCTTCTATATCTATGTTCTTCCGAGCATATAACTGCCTGTAATATCCCTCCATGATATCCAGCATCTCACTTGGTCTAAATGCAATAGGGTCTGACTCAGAGGCCCTCAAGCCATTTAATTCGATAGGAGCCTTTGGACTCTGGGTGCCTGCCCACTCGTCCACGTCAACCACACCACCTCGAGTCCTGAAATTTTTACTCCTCTTTCTGTTTTGTCTTTGCTTTTGGCAAAATCTTGCTATCACTCCCTTTGCCCAGTTAAGCTCTTGTTCTGAAAAAGGAACACCTTGGTTCAATCAATAATTGGTTCTGAAAAAGGAACACCTTGGTTCAATCAAACACTTCAAAAAATGATAAATGGCCTAATGATACTCCTGAATCTGTCTCCCATTAACATTGGTCTTGTAAGCCCGGCTAGTGGCCCGAACTGCACACGTCACACGTTCCCACCACCTGCACAAATCATCCTTGTACATGTCAACAAGAGTTAGGCTGTGGGCTAGTGCTGAGGCAATGCACTCTTTACATGCCACATCTTCCAAAAATTTAGGGCGCAACCTCCAGAGAGGTCTCCCTTTGGGGTAAACCTGACCTATACTGAACTCTACAGCCAAGAGCCCATGATCCGACCAAGGAGTGATAATAACAGGAAAATGGAGGTATTTAGGGGCAGTAGAGGGCTTTCGGGGGGGGGGGGTGAGCAGTGGGATAACGTTTGTATGTTTTCATATATTTCGGGGGCCTTCTATACAGTTTTAGGGTATAAATTGCTTGGAAAATGTATTTAAAGAATTTAAACATTTTTGTATTAAAAAAAAAAGATTGGGTGGCTGGGGGGGGTGAACTGATGGAAGGCTTCAGAGGGCCAGGGCATGGACTTTGCTCCCCCCCCCCCAGACTAAAGGCCAGCTGATAGGCCCATTCAAAGGTTGTCAGTGCCTCTTTCTGCATGATCATCAAGTAGAGGCCTCATTCAGAAGTCATGTTCTGATTTCTTTTTCATTCCCTCTGGTTGCTTGATTAGTTTTCATTAAAACACATTTGGTTTTGTAGCATTCCAAAGCTGTGTGTGCATCTTCCTGATCAACCTTTGCCTAGGACAAAAGCTTGCCTGGTCAAAAGCTGTTGTAAACAGACAATCAGCTCGACTTTGCCTTTCATTTCATCATTCCAGTGTCCTCTTCTTTATAGATAAGGAGTGCATTCGATGCATGCAAGGATCAGCTCTGCCATTAGACAGAGTGAGGCAACCACCTGAGACAGCAGATGTCGTCTCGCATTGGTGGAATCCCCTGGATGTTTCTCTCTTTTTGTGGGCAGAACTATGTGTTGGCCCTGTAACACGTCCTAAAGCAGCCCACTGCCTTCAGGTTGGCTAGAATCATTGTTCTTAACCTTTCTCCCTCCAGATATTTTTGAGCTTCAAGAATCACTGACTATTGTCCAAGCTGGCAAGCGCTTCTGGGAGCTGAAATCCACACAGCTTAAGAATCAAATGTTGAAAACTATTGCAATGAGAAACGTTGGGAGTCCTAAGTCTTGTTTGCAGCAGCCGCTTAATCCAAGCCACTCCAGAGCATTGAGCATTATGCATTATGCTCTGGACTGGCCACAGATCAAGCTGCCAGTGTAGACAAAACCAGAAAGGGCAGATCCTCCCCCAGAAATCGCTGTATGTCATCTGCTCTGCCAGGGTGAGAATGACATTCTTAGTCCATGCAGACAAGACCCTGGCATTATGCTCTGGAGTGGCAATGGACCATGATGGTGTCCGCATGCACCAGGACCAATCTGGTGCAGTGGCACATTATTGTCTGCACAGGGATTTTGTGCTTCAGGGTGAGGCCTGAAATCTTGGCGAGCTGGCCCCCTCCTCTCTGGTGAAAGGTCTGCCTCTTTCTTTCTTACTTACTTTATTTATTTATTTCTTTTTCTTTATTTCTTCCTGCAGCTCCCTTGTTTATGGCAGGATTGCGACACCACCGGCTCACCCTTTCCTCTCTTCCTGGTTGTGTCCTGCAGAATGTTCCCAAACATGTGAGGCAGTCAGAGGCACCAGGCTTGACCCTGGGAGCTTCTGGCTGGTGGAAGAGCTGGGGAAGGGGGCCGTTTGCCACTCTTCCAACTCTGCAATTCTATGATTCTATTATACTAACCTGGCCCTGCTTAGCTCCTGATATGAGATGGGGTCGGGTGTCTTCAGCATATTTAGGAAACTACATAGCAAGCTACATCTGCTGAAATCATCAACGGTACATACCTTTTAAAGGTGGAGAAGCCCTTCTCCTTTTCACTTGGCCACTCCAATGAAACCCTCCCTCCAAAGAATTAACACTGATAAATGTTATTTTCTCATTTATTGATTTATATCCCACCATTTTCCCAAATGGGACTCAAAACAGCTTACAAGGGTACAACATCTAGTGGCCAGAGAGATGAGTTGCAGCTTGGGAGAGCCAAGTTCGTTTCTCCAAAGAATCAAGAAATTCCCTATATGATCTTGGGTCAGTCCCTCTTCTGTTCTTTGTCCTACCTCAAAGGGTTGTTTTGCAAATAAAGAGGGGAGGAGAAGGTCTCATGCACACTGCCTTGAGCTCATGGACAAAAAGATGGGATACAAACGTAGCTAATAAAGAAAATAGATAGATACTTCCAGCATGTAGGGGGTCTATCCATCAATTAACAACAACTATAATGGGAGCAATTATAGAGATTAGTTATGGTAATTAATAATAACAGAACTAATTTAATTATGTTTTCACATTAAATTAAATGAGGAAGCTTTAATGCAGAAAGCATATCTCATTTTGTCAAGGGGTGGCTAGATACAAAAAGAGATGGATCCCTTTGTTTGCTTATTAGTTTCCTTGATTTATAGCTTGTTCTTCCTCACAGGGTCACCAACAGCCCAGGTAAAAACACACAAGGTAAAATAAGAAATAACAAACATCTAAAAATCACAAATTGCCACTCTAAAACCACAAATTGTAAATAGCTGATAAAAGATCTTTGTTTTTTTTTAAAAAAAAAAGCAATGGAAAGAAACTGCTGAGAACAGATGGTTTTACAGCAGTCTTGTAGAAGAGGGAATTTCAATACATGCCACTTGTCAATAACAGATTAGTTCAGTTCTTTTCACAAGCCTAGGAGATTTATGCGCTAGTTAGAAGAAAAATACATTCCCCCCACTTTTGTAGATCAGCCCAGATTGGATTAATAGCCACAAAGCTTCTCTTGCAAGGCTGCTGACACACTGCAGAAATAATGCAGTTTGACACTGCTTTAACAATTGTGGCTCCATCCTATAGAATCCTGGGATTTGTAGTTTGTCATGGCACCAGAGCTCTCTGACAGAGTCGGTTAAATAGATCACAAAACTACAAATCCCAGAATTCCATAGCATTGAGGCATAGCAGTTAAAGTGGTGTCAGACTGCGTTATTTCTGCCGTGTGTCCGCAGCCTTAAGCCTGGGTCTGTAAGCCACCAGGGTTTTGCCTGGGGCCAGTGAAGCAGATCCTGGTATGCCAGTCCTCCCACTTTTAACACTTGCCCGGTTGTGGCTGGTGGCTTCTAAGTCAGCAGGGCAGTGATTCACTTTGGGATGTACTGTACTCCAAACTTTTAAAAGCTTAAAACCCAGCCGCCCAATTGCTCTACCACTAGGATAGCACAACGTTCAGACTAAAACCCAAAGTGGAGTTATGTCCCTTCCAGAAATGGGAGGCACCAATCACCATTGCTCTTGCTGCTTCTCTTCTCCATCTTTCGTCATGTTTTCAGAGTTCTTTCCCACGTTCAGAACATTTCCTGCCTGTTACTGAATCATAATTCCAATCCTGTCAAGGCTAGTTAGTACAGTTATTCACCTCCATCCCAATACCACATATACTGGGGGCGAGGATGAGGAAAAAGTGGCTTGCATAAGACCGAGCTAGTGAGTTCACAGCAGAGATGAAATCTGAGGTAAGAGTTTCCTCAGTTGCAGCTTGCAACGTCTACCTAAAACCAGACCTCGGGAGTAACAAGTTACACAAGCAATACAGCTTATAACAAATCACAAGCTGTTAACAAACCTCCTGTTTTGGTAACAAGGATGCAACAAAGCTACAGGTCAACAGAAATGCAACAAGTGGTAATGAAGTTAGTCCACAGGGTTTATGAATACAGTTGTCCCTCAGTGTCCATGGATTTGATATCCACGGATTTAAGTATTCACGGCTTGAAAATATTCTTTAAAAAAATAAGAATCCCAAAAACAAACCTTGATTTTGCCATCTTATATAAGGGACACCATTTTGCTATGCCATTGCATAGAATGGGACTTGAGTATTCACAGATTTGGGTATTCAGGGTGGGGGGGTCCTGGAACCAAACCCCAGCGAATGTGAAGGGACAACTGTAACCACTTTCCAGGTACCCTTTAAAATTAAAATTAAAAAGAATATATAGTAATAATAGAATAGCAAGTAATTTGAGGAGTTGCTTCTAAAACACTACCATATGACTCAAGTCCAGACTATTGGACAGACCTTATCTTCCTATATGGGCCTGTCCAGGCCCTGAGATCATCCGAAGAGATCCTTCTCTCAGTCCCACCACCATCACAAAAATGGCGGGTGAGGACGTAAGAGAGGGTCTTTCTGGTGACAGCCCCTCAACTCTGCAACTCTCTTCCCAGGGAAGCCAGAATGGCCCCTGCCTGTTGTCCTTCCATTGGCAGGCTAAAAGCTTTTTATCCCAAGAGGCTTTTAAAACAAAAAGTTTTTAAACAGCAGGCTAGGGAGTAGTGTATAGTTTTAAATTGAACTGTTTTTAAGAGCTTTTTCAATTGCATTTTATTCTTTTAAAACTTGATACCGTGTTTTAATACTGTGACTAGTTTAATTCTATTTTAATGTTCATTTTTTGTATGCTTTTAATTGTATTGTTCTTTTAAATTGTAAGGCATTTTGAGTCCCAGTTTTGGGGGGAAGCAGGATACAAATATAGCAATAACAGCAATATGAGTAACAGCAAGAAATTTTTTTTTTTTTTTTTTTTTTTTTTTTGCAGACACTACAATGAGTCATGGAAACAAATATTCTAATTCCTTGAAAGTTACTTTCCAGGCACCACCTAAAATATACAGGAGAGTGGCAAAGTTGGTCCAATACAACATAAACTGCATAAACATTATACACAATGGTTAGTTTGCTGATCAATCAGAGATCTGCCTGTTTCAGATATCACTAAGGGTTCCTATCTCACCATCTGTAATCTGATCACATTCAATTAACTTTAAAAACATCTTCTGAAAAGATGGGGAAAGACCACCCTTAAACTGAACAATTTGATCAAGGAAGACTTTGTTGTGCTGAGTTTTTCATCTTCTGCTTTCAGACAAACAAGCAATGGACCTGAAATACCTCTACTTTCTTTTCAAGGTTAGAAAATACCACCCACCGGAAGAAACTAACTGAAAGATACATACATCAATAGAAGTCCCAGTAGGACAATCAGAAGTGACCAAGTCTGTATGGAGAAGCTTGGAAGGAGATCCATCTTGACTTCTCCTGTTGGTAGTTGGTCTTTTGATCTGAGCTGTGAGGTTGCTGGGTTTTTATCCTCTTCATGCTTGCTCGTAGGTGGAGCAAAGGCCAAAAGTTTCACAATGTCTTACATGACAAAAAAAAAGCCAGAGAAGTATTCGTGTTGATCCCTGGTTATTTACACACATCAACCTGTGACTTCCCACCCCTCTATTTTTCAGGACTGAAAGTCCGAGACAGCCCGTGCTATTGGTTGTCTAAACAACCAGGAACCATCCCAGGACATGGCTTCATTTCTGATTGGTTAGACATTGGAGGGGGAAGGCTTGCAAGGGAAGCCTTGAAATCACCCCACACACAAACACACAGGGTCCTCCACTGGCTCCAAAGCAGCCAGCTGAGTGCCTGGCACTGCCTTTCCCTCCTGCCTGTTCTCTTCTCATCCCTGAAACAGAACTTAAGGCATTGCTTTCTATTGGAAGGAAAAAAGTGGGGGGAGGAATGGGTGAACAGACAGAACCCCTTCCCCCACTTTGTCCCTTCCAACAGAAAGCAATGCCTTAAGTTCTGCCTGTACACTCATTCCTCCCCCCTTTTTTCCCTTACAATAGAAAGCAGTGCCTTAAGTTCTGCCTGTCCACCCATTCCTCACCTTACTTTTTCTCTTCCAATAGAAAGCAATGCCTTAAGTTCTGTCTGTCCGCTCATTCCTCCCCCTTTTTCCCCCTTACAATAGAAAGCAATGCCTTAAGTTCTGCCTGTCCACCATTCCTCACCTCACTTTTTCTCTTCCAATAGAAAGCAATGCCTTAAGTTCTGCCTGTCCACCCATTACTTCACCCACTTTTTCCCTTCCAATAGAAAGCAATGCCTTAACTTCTGCCTCTCCACTCATTCCTCCACCAACTTTTCCCCTTCCAATAGAAAGCAATGCCTTAAGTTCTGTCTGTCCACCCATTCCTCCCCTCACCTTTCCCCCTCCAATAGAAAGCAATGCTTTAAGTAAGAATTTGAATTCTTACTTAAAAAATTCAAAAAGCACTTTGTGAATGTAACAGCTATATCTTTGAATGCACCCTGTTTCTCTTAATGGAAAATTAAGGTCTCCTTGAGAGTAGAAATTCGGGGCTTTGGCTTAATTCTATTCTATATACTAATGTGTCTCCTCAGGAGTAAGAATTAGAATTGACAGTAAGCACTTTGTGAATGTAGCAGCTATATCTTTGAATGCACCCTGTCTCTTCCTCCATCCCCCTCCTCTCTTCCCCTTGCCAATGGGGAGAGAAGAGCCAGGCAGGAGGGAGAGGCAGCAGTGAGGGAACGGTGGGTAATGGGATTTAGAAGAGCATATTAAACCAATATACTGTATATTAACATCAATCAGTAAATACTTTAAAAAAACATAATTTACAAATAACCTGGATAGGCCTGCCAGAAGGGACTGGCCTTTATTACTGAGTGACTGGCCAGGGACTTGCAGGTAATGGGGGCAGTAATGAATGTCAGAAGCCCACCAGAGCTGGTGATGCTCAATGCAGTAGCATCCTTATTCAATCGTAAAGCAGAATCTGGGAAAGTTACTCATTGGAGTGCGTATACTGGCTAAAGGATTCAGAAAGCTTTAGGCCACAGAATAAATGTGCCCGTTCTGCCATTGTTGTTCATATAATCATAGAATCATAGAATTGCAGAGTTGGAAGAGACCACAAGGGACATCCAGTCCAACCCCCTGCCATGCAGGAAATCACGATCAAAGCATCCCCGACAGATGGCCATCCAGCCTCTGTTTAAAGACCTACAAGGAAGGAGACCCCACCACGCTCCAAGGGAGTGTGTTCCACTGCTGAACAGCTCTTACTGTCAAAAAGTTCCTCCTTATGTTGAGGTGGAATCTCTGTTCCTGGAGCTTGCATCCATTGCTCCGTGTTCCAGTCTCTGGAGCAGCAGTAAACAAGCCTGCTCCATACTCAACATGACACCTCTTCAAATACTTAAACAGGGCTCTCATATCACCTCTTAACCGTCTTTTTTCCAGGCTAAACATGCCCAGCTCCCTAAGTCTCTCCTCATAAGGCATCGTTTCCAGACCTTTCACTATTTTAGTCACCCTTCTCTGGACACGCTCCAATTTGTCAATATCCTTTTTGAATTGTGGTGCCCAGAACTGGACACAGTATTTCAGGTGAGGTCTGACCAAGGCAGAATAGAGCGGCACTATTACTTCCCTTGATCTAGACACTATACTTCTTTTGATGCAGCCCAAAATTGCATTGGCCTTTTTAGCTGCCGCATGTTGTGTGCCTTCAAGTTGTTTCCAATTTATGTCTACCCTAAGGCAAACGTATCATGGGGTTTTCTTGGCAAGGTTTGTTCATAGGGTTTTTTGCCTTTGCCTCCTTCTGAGTCTGAGGACTTTATGGGACTAGCATCTAAAAACGGTTTAATTCCACAAATCAGGAAAGCTGAAACATAGTGGCATTCTTACATTAACTATCACACGCCGCTGCAATCATGTGAACGAACCACCACAGAATTATTGCATGACCACCACTAGTGCTTTAAGAACGGGACTTTGCTTCCATGATTAGGCATGGGTGAGATTTCAGCGGTTCTCGCAAGAAGATGAAAAAGCCAATGCGATTCTAGGCTGAATTAATAGGAGTATAGTGTCTAGATCAAGGGAAGTAATAATGCCACTTTATTCTGCTATGGTGAGGCCTCACCTGGAATACTGTGTCCAGTTCTGGGCACCATAATTCAGGAAGAATATGGACAAGCTGGGACATGTCCAGACGAGAGACACCAAAATGGCAGAAGGTCTGGAAGCTATGCCCTATGAGGAGCGGCTTAGGGAGCTGGGTGGTTTAGCCTGGGGAAGAAAAGGTTAAGAGGGGACATGATAGCCATGTTTAAATATTTGAAGGGACGTCATGCTGAGGATAGAGCAAGCTTGTTTTCTGCTGCTCCAGAGACTAGGACATGGAGCAATAGATTCAAACTACAGGAAAAAAGATTCCACCTATACAATAGGAAGAACCTCCTGACAGTAAAAGCTGTTCAGCAGTGGAATGCACTGCCTCATAGTGTGGCGGAGTCTCCTTCTTTGGAGGTTTTTAAACAGAGGCTGGATGGTCATCTGTTGGGAGTGCTTTGATTGTGTATTCCTGCATGGTAGGGAGCTGGACTAGATGGCCCTTGAGGTCTCTTCCAACTCTATGATTCTATGTGAGCACATTTAAAAACACCCAAAACCCCTTAATTTGCAAAGTAAAAGAACACACAAACACTTAAACACTTTAAAATGTGCAAACAAACCATGGTACCGTTTACATGATGAAAATGTCCCGGGAAGAATTTGTGTCGATCCCTGGCAGTTTGCACGTACATCAGGTCGGGTATGTGATTTTTGGAAGGGGGGGCACCTTTTATCCCTCAACCTGTGGGACTTCCAGTCCCGCGGTTCATGCCGGTTTTTTAAAAAGTCACTGGAGAATTCGGAAAATCGGAAATGTAAACAGCCTGGGACAAAATATTTCGGTACCAGGGGATGACCGGAAATGGTGACTGGGGGCAGGCTTAGAGATCAGCGAACAGAAAAGGAGGGGTCAGTCACCCGTTCTACAGATCCAGCCTCACCAGCTGAAAACAAAGGCATCCCTTCCAGCTGCACGAAGGTTGATGTGTGTGTGCGCGCACGTGTACACAATCACCTTTTTAAATGGATTTCTACACTGCAAACCCTTCAGCTTTACCTTTTCCTCAACTGCATGTTACAAAGAGATCGTGGTGGGCAGAGGGTCGCCCATTCATCCCCTGCCTTCATCACCTCCATGGGTCTGAACGGGCACAGTAAAATATTCCAGCCTCTGAGCGAATGAACACACTTTAATTCCCCCTCTCTATGTCTGTGTCTTTCAAAATGTCTGTCTGTTGCTGGCTTGAAATCATTCAATCAGCAAGTTCACTCTGCTGCTAAAACTCTGCTGTAAGGGTTAACATTTTAAAGAGGCAAGGGGAAACCCAAGCCTCCCCCCCCCACCTCACTCAGCTTGATTTCAAAAGGAAAGCACTCCCTGCGTCTGAGCGACAGTTCTCAGTCTGGGTCTTTCAAAATGCCTTCTGCCTCTGCTTAAAGCATCAAGATTTAAAAGGCTTGATTTCAAAAGGAAAGGACATGGTTTAATTGTTCCTCCATCTGAGGTCTTTCAAAATGCCTTCTGCCTCTGCTTAAAGGGTTAACATTTTTAAGAGACAGGATAAATACAAGCTCTTCTCTCCCCCCCACCCCCAGTCAGCCAATAGCATCACTCGTGGCATGGAACCCTAAAGGAAGTGCATCACCGAGGTTGTGAAATACGAGTAATCGCATCCTTGATTGACAGCCAAAAAAAAAAAAAAAAAGATCCCAGTAAGCTAAACCGCGGGACCAATAAAGACTTTTGTCGTGTAAATATCAATCACGGGATCTTCCAGGATTTCCTAAAGAGTAACAAAAATCGTATAAACAGCGAGGGACGGATATGGGATCAGGAAGTCACGGTAAGCCCTGTGACAATTTTTGTCGTGTAACTAGCACCCATGACAGTTCATAAAAAGAGCATCCTGTGGATAGTTTTCATGTTTTCATCCAGATGTTTTCTCACTGGGAACAGGGAGGGGGGAAAGAGGGCCACCCATTAACGATGGAATCTCATGATTATAGCGGGTCATATTTTGGCATGCTCTTCAATACCGCAAAATGAACGATATTGAGGGCTATTGATAGCTTGTCCTGTCAAATAAAAGTAACACCTTAGTCACAGCTGGAACACAGATTGACCACGTGAACATGACAACATGTTCGTGCAATAACAGAAACCATTTCTGCTTCCATAACGTCGTAATTGTGTGATCTTTGCCACATCTGATAAAGTCCTGAGAGAATGTGACTTGCCCAAGGTCACCCAGTGGGTTTCCACAGCCCAGCAGAGATTTGAACCGTAGACTCCAGAATCAATGCTCAGACCACTACACCACATTGGCTCCAGTCTGCCTTGGAGGACCATAAGCTTCATATCTGCAGGAGTTTGATTCAGAGCTTATGAAAATTACATTTTGGAAACAATGTTCCCAGAGTTCCACCAGCAGCACAGCTACTGTTCCAAGCTTTGTCTGGGTGTACCTCCCAGGTCGACGGCAGGACCACATTCACCCCATGGCAAGTAGTGGCTTCCGTGTCACTGGATGGAGTTAATCCATGCTGGGTTTTAGTCTGAATATTAACAGAGATCTCCATTACCAAAATGGGTCAAACTAAATCCCAGGGTGTACACTACCCCAAAGACACAGAAGCCACCAAATACCACAGTGTCCAGCCAGGAAGCTAAGTGACAGCTTGAGCTTCATACTGCCCTGTCCAGTCCAGTCCCAGTCCAAAACTTCCACCAGTACCCCATGCTTGCTCTCTCCCAGTATTCCCTTTCCTAGCGACCAACATGCAGACAAATCAGATGCCAAGGTCCTGCGTGGTGGATGCCTGGATATGTAATTATTTCAAGTAATTGTCTAGTAACTGAATTTCTACCAGTACATTAATAACATTCTTGGGACTTCTCTCGCTTCCCCATCCTCTGTCTGCAAAGTCACATTGTTGGTTGTTGCAGCAGGCCTTGGGTTTTGTGGAAAAGAGCGTGCAGCCATGCACACACAACTTGACTTCTTGCAGTGCAATGCCACATTTTTCAGCAAAAAAAAAAAGCCACACAAGTGGCCACTTTTTTTAAGGCACCTTGAATGATATTTTTCCCCACCCCTGCCCCTTTACTACATTGAGCATCACCACCCCTGTAGAAAGCAGCCTGTACCCTCCCCTCTGTGACAGCCCTTGAGATATTTAAAGAGTGTCACCCCTCGGTCTTCTCTTCACTAGCCTGAACAGGACCAAGTTCCTCAAACTTTCTTCTTCATATACTGTATTTTGTTTTCCATACCTCTCATCATTTTTGTGATGTACCAGGAACACACGCTCTCATTTACTCAATAAGAAAATCTTTATTCAGCAAGGATATGTATGTCATGAACATGGCCAAAGCCGAAACTGAAGGCACGCAGGGAGGTTTCTAGCGCCCAGACAGCTCCTGGTGGCTGACCTTGAGTTGTCTTGGAGCACAGCGTTCCCAGGCCAAAAAGGGCGGGCTGGCCCATGCCCAAGAGCTGAGAGGCCCACACAAGGGAAACAGGCCCAAGCCTCTACCAACTTCATGTCAGGATCCTCCATGAAGTCTACTTAGTATCCAGACTTCAGGGATGAGCCTGACAATTTTAACCTATGAATTTTAAATTCGTATTTTGAGTCCATGAATGATTTTAATGTTTGTGTTTTATGTGTTTTTAATCTGTTTTTTAAAATGATTTTTTTGTCATATATTCTATTTTAATTTATGTTGTACCCTACCTCGAACCCTGGGGAGAGGGGGGTAAGAATTATTATTATTATTATTATTATTCTTGGTGGCCCTTCTGTGAACCTGCTCCAACTTGTTTATATATCCTTCATAAAATGCAGTGCCCAGAACTGAACGCAGTGCTCCAGATGAGGCCTGACTAGCAGAGAATATATTAGGGCTATTAATTCCTTTGACTTGGGAATGATTGTGGTGGTAGTAGTAGTAATAATAATAATAATAATAATAATACCACCACCTGTCTACTCAGAATTATTATTTATTAATTTAGCCGTTACATATAAATCCTACTTTCAGTTACCTCTAGGTGGCATATGTGGCTCGTTGGACCGGATGGCCCTTGTGATCTCTTCCAACTCTATGATTCTTCCTTTATCTTCACAACAAGTTAAGTTGGGTGGGGAGAAAGAGAAGGAGAGAAAGAGAGAGAGAGAGAGAGAGAGAGGCTGGGCTTATCTATATGAGGCAATAAAATGTGGATTGGTGTGCAGTAACGCCAATTTGCTGCAGTTTTCATTTGTCTCCAATGTTGTTGTTTTTTAAAAGCACCAGGCATGCAAAGCCATACGTGTTTGTTGTTCAAATGGGCATGCCTGCAAATCAAGATGGTGGACACAAGTGAATTACTCACATTTTTATTCTCACCAGTTGCAATCACAGAACAGCATTTTTAAAAAAAAATCCAAGGTGTGGAAGTGCAATCTTCCACTTAAATACGCAGGACCAAAAAAATAAATAAAGGCTGTCTCATTGCCACAGCACACGATTGGTACGGCAAAAATCCAAATGGCAGTTCTGGGCACTTGCCTTGCTGCTGCATACATCTGGCCAATCAGCTTTCCATTTCTGCTCTTATGAGGAAAGCACAGCAAAGTGAATCAGTTGTCCCAATGAGCGGGAATGCCCATTTCCTTCAGAGTTTTTAAAAGACGTTGGGGGAAATCACAAAGGCTTTTCCCCCTGAGTAT
Organism: Gambelia wislizenii; assembly: GCA_030847615.1. Taxonomy (NCBI): domain Eukaryota; kingdom Metazoa; phylum Chordata; class Lepidosauria; order Squamata; family Crotaphytidae; genus Gambelia; species Gambelia wislizenii. The sequence continues at coordinate 8,547,840 of JAUMIR010000012.1, forward strand.
CTGGAGTTTTTTCCCTGCTCCTTCCAAATATGGAGAAATGATACGGGATCCCATTGGGATAAAATGTATTCTCAAAATATATAAGGAGTATTTTTGCCATATAGACAAGCACAGAGACAGAGACTAGCCAAAGCCTCCCAGTAGGGCTGACAGTTCAAATCATCACAAACTCTGAGGTTTCCAGGCCAGAACTGACACCTAGGGGTGGCTCCTGTGGTTAAGCTTTACGCATTAAGTACTAACCACAGTTGCTCACAGCTTGTCATACAAGCACACAGAGAGAGAAAGAGAGAAAGAGAACATATGATCCTGTTAGGAAATTAAGACTTTGCTAAGGGGGCTAGATCAAGGTGAAATGAAGGGATTCTTTCTTTTGACTTAGGAAAATGGGATAAGGAACATTTAATCTAGCCTAGGATGAAGAGCAGAGAGTTTGCTCTGGCACCTTAATGACCTGGGGGGAGAAGAGGAAACTAATACTGAAGACACCAGCCACAGATACAGGTAAAACATCAGGAATAAACTCTTCGAGAAAACGGCTTCACAGCCTGGGGAAAAACCATGGAAAACCTAATACCTTAGGCACACACACACACACCCTCCCTGCCACAGCGTCTTTCCAAATTGCAGCAACAAGTCAGTTAATCCTGGCAAACTGTAACAAGCTGCTGCTCTGCTAGCTGGACACACAACCCTTTCCTCATGCAAGGAGCTGAGCCACCACAACTGGAGAATTTGCACCCTCATCTTCCACCTGGAGATAACCCACAAAAAGTGGAGACTCAGGGCTAGGCCCTGAGCTCTGGCAACCCTACGTGAGCTTCGTGGTTCAGCAGGGACTTAAAGAATAGAATAGAATCTTTATTACGGTCATAGACCAGCACAGGTAAAAAGGGGATACAGAATAAAGGTAAGATCACAGAATAAAAACAGGCTAAAAGCAGTATTTAAATGTTAGCTCCAGTATAACAAGTATAACAAGATAACAAGAATAGGTTGACACTATTCTACTGCTGAGGACATTGTCTGACGAATTTTAACCGCAGCTGCGCAGAATCTGGCAACATTATAAGTTGTTCCTGGGTTGGTGTCTGAAAGCAACAAGTTTATGTAGAATTGTCCAGTGTGCCCTTGATATTTATGCAACAGGGGTGAAATAAGTCTGAGACGTATGTCCCTGTAGTATGAGCACTGGAGTAATACATGCTCTGTTGTTTCTATTTGGCCTGAGTTGCAGGGGCACAGTCTGTCTGAGAAGGGGATCTTCTTGTATCGGCCTTCAAGGACAGCTGAAGGGAGGGCATGACACCGTGCAAGAGTAAAGGCCCTTCGATGTTTAGGTATTTCAAGTGTTGCTAAGTATGACAAAGGTGAGGCCAGATATCTATTGGAGTCACTAGCAATGAAGGCTGGAGTACTGGCTATGTCCAGTTGTCGCTCTATATCTGCTACCCGTTGTTTGATAGTAGCTTTTGCCCTATCATATCCCAGGCTTAGCAGAAGAACTGGGGAAAGGCCCAGCATTGAGATTTTAGTCATCACTGTCTGTTTCCAGCTGGATTGGAAATCATCACTTAAGGTTAGTGGAGCAAGGCCAGTGGGAAAGAGGGATAGTCTGAGCCAGTAGTTGAGTATGGTCACCCACACTCTGGCCTCCATTTTCATAAATCCTGACTCCAGTCTCAGAGCTGCGTTAGAGACACATTTTGGAGTTTGGAAAGCTGATCTTAAGAATTTGGATTGGACAAGTTCTAATGGAGCAGGGTTGGGGAAGGGTCCCAATTAGGATCCATAAAGCAGTTGTGCTACTGGTTTGGCTTCAAAAAGTTTGAGCGCTGCAGGTAAGTAGTGGCCTCCTCTTGTCTTAAGAAATTTGAGAATGGTTGTTGTGCTCCTCTGTGCATTGCAAGCAGCATACTCTCCATGCGCTTTCCTACTACCAGTGGCTTGAAAAATTACCCCCAGGTATTTGAAGCAAGAGACCTGTTCAATCTTGTGGCCATTTATATTCCAGTTGTAGTTCTTAGGCCTTTTAGCGAATGCCATGATTTTAGTTTTTTGATAGTTGAGTTCTAGCTGTTCCACTCTGCAATAATATGTTAGTGCTCTTAGGGCTCTTTTTAGTCCAATGGGAGTTCTTGAAAGTACTGCTGCATCATCCGCATAAAGCAGCATTGAAATATGCCTTCCCTTTAATTTTGGGGGGTGGAAGTTAGTGTTGTTGAGGTGATCCACCAAATCATTAATGTAGAAGTTAAACAGGAGTGGAGCTAGAATGCAACCTTGCTTGACACCCTTCTCAGTGACAATGTCATTGGTGAGATGTCCCTGGGGGTTACATCTTACTTTTAATGAGGTCCCTTCATGCAGCATACGAATTAGATGGAGTAAACGTCGGTCGATCGAAGAAGCCTCCAGTTTTTTCCACAGTTTGGTTCGGGATATAGAGTCAAAAGCTGCTTTAAAGTCTATGAAGGCAGCATAGAGAGAAACTGTGCTGCAGGTGGAGTATTTTTCAATAAGGTGGTGGAGTACAAGGCACTGATCTATGGTGGAGCGGCCTTCCCTAAAGCCAGCGTGTTCTTCTGCAAGTATGTTTTCTTGTTCCAACCAGGTCTGAAATTTCCACTGTAAGTGTCTTGCATAGAGTTTGCTGATTGTACTGAGGAGACTAATTGGTCTACGTGAGCTTCGTGGTTCAGCAGGGACTTAATCCCAGTCCAGCTCTCTATCCATTATACCATACCATCTTCCACATATCTTCAGTGTCTGAGCCTATCCAGTCAGTCTTAAAGCTTGCCATTTTTCTACACATGGGTGTTATTTAATAGTTCCTACAATAAGAGCATACTGCATTTTCTTGGGCCTCAAACACTTCTGGAGTGTTTCTTTCCTGGTGTCTGACAAGTAGAATCTTTAACAAGAATAGAAAACAGTGCTGCACCCTCCCAAGTCAAAGCCTTTGCCCTTTGGAGAAATCACTCACAGGTTCTTATCTAATTAGAACTTTCCCTTTGTCAATATGTCCAGGCTTGTTCATATCAGCAGGTTAGAATCTCTCTGAGAGAGAGAGAACAAGAGTATTTGGAAAATTTTGCCTGGCTTTATTTTTTGTCCCCTTTCCAATTACTGCTTCTACATCCTCATCATCCCTTCAAAGTTCATCAAGGTCAATTCATCAAGGTCTGGCATCACAGCCACCCCACAATAAAATGTCATCCTGCTCTCTGTGTGGAAGATGCTCATGTGTGCTTTGGACACCCACAAAAGAGTGGTGTGCACACAAGAAAGCTAAGTCAATGCGTCTCAACAGAGAGGACAGGGTGGAGAGAGGACAATACCTGCAGCCAGACAATACTGTACGTTCCAACATTTCAAAACTGGGACACACATGGCCAAGCCACATCTGAGTGTGGTCAAAATGGCAAAAGTTATTGATGAAGAAGAATAGACAAGCTAGAAGATGCTGCAGCAGTTTACTTTTGCCTGAGCTAACTGGGAAGGACAAGATTGTACTGTAGTATGTGGGAAAATAATGATTGTAATGTAATGCAATCTTGTGTACTCCATTTCACATGTTAAGTTTAGTTAAGGCATTTACCCTGCATTCTTTTTTTTTTCCCAACTCCCTTCTCTTATTTCATTAGGCAATTCCAACCAACTGGAGAGATGGGTCGTTCAACACATGACCTAATTTAAAGATTTGAAACAAAGTAGTAAGGACAGTTTGGAAGGGAGTGGTCTTTGCATCCAGATGAACTTCCAGTGCTCTACATGAGACACCTCATAGAGGATCTTCATCCATCCTGGGAAGATGAATTTGGAGGTTTCTTGCTGAATTTTGAGGTTTTTTAATTTTATTTTTAGGTATTTATACCCCACTCTTCAGCCACAAAGGTTCTCAGAGCAGCTTACAAATTGTTAAGGAATAGCACCTACACATCTACACTGCTTTTATAGTGTTCTAGACACTCTCCAAGTGGTTTCTAATGTGTGTTAGCTAATTGCCCCCAGAAGCTGGGTACTCATTTTACCAACCTATGAAAGGATGGAAGGCTGAGTCAGACTTTGGAGCCCTTGAGATCCAACTTGCAACATTGTGGCTTCCAGTACCGGCATTTAACCACTGCACCACCAGGACTCTTGGAGGTCTTTCATTGACTGAGTTGCCATAAGTCAAGTTGACAGCATATGACAACAACAAAATCATTTTTCAGCTTTACTGTGGAAAGGGTTTTGGGACAGGTATTTAACTTAAATTTAAGTGGCCTTTTAACATAAACTTAATAGTTACATTCCCCTCTATACACTTGATGTAGGGTGAGACCAGAGCCCTATGTAACCCAGCATTTTGTTCCCGTTGCAGCCAACCAAGAGGCTCTGGGAGAAAGCAGGGAAGAGACATGTCCACAAGCAGGATGCATTGAGAAGTTGGATATGAGGACAACGGCAGTCTCCTGCTCATGTTCCAAAGCAACTGGTCCTGAACCAGGAGTAGATATGTGTGTGGGGGGGGCATTGCTCCCAATAAGAATCCCTCCTCATTGTTCAGTCCCCAAATTTTTAGTATTCCAGAGAGTGAGACAGTGAGAATCTTTCACACCTCAAGTTCTTCTATTTCTTCACACCTCAAGTTCTTCTATTTCTGCTCATGTTCCAAAGCAACTGGTCCTGAACCAGGAGTAGATATGTGGGGGGGGGGCATTGCTCCCAATAAGAATCCCTCCTCATTGTTCAGTCCCCAAATTTTTAGTATTCCAGAGAGTGAGACAGTGAGAATCTTTCACACCTCAAGTTCTTCTATTTCTTGTGTTTGCCTTCCCTTGCTCACTTTGTCTGCCCCTTTTCTTTAGATGTCCTTGTTTTACTCCTGAGAGAAATCCCACCTCTGACCAAAGGTATTGTGGCAGTAGTTTACTGACAAATAGGGGGAAACTAGCTCTATCCATCATAACGTACACTGTTATAGGAGATTCTGACGTTTCCACCTAATAGTATCACTTTATCACCAAAATCTATACAACCACAGAGTGACCGCCTAGCTGGGTGGCTCTCCTACTCTGGACTCACAGGCCTCTGGAGTGTGGAAGCTTCTCCTCTTACATTCCTACAGTGAGGCGTACAGTGGAAAGGGAGGGGGAGCTCCATTTAGGCTCCCAGAGTCCTTGCCGTGGCTTCACGGCAAGCAGTGGTGGCTCCTCCTCTTCACCATTCTGAGCTCAGGTGAGTGGCAGGCAATGGGGCCCTTGTGAGGCTGGGGGTGTAGATGCAGATTGAGTGGCAGGGGTAGATTGTGAGGTGGAGAGGGAATTTGCATGTGGGTGGTGATTGGCTGAGGGAGGCAGAGGGGGGGCTTGTGAAGCTGGGGGTGTAGATGCAGATTGAGTGGCAGGGGTAGATTGTGAGATTGAGAGGGAATTTGCATGTGGGTGGTGGACTGGCTGAGGGAGTGAGGGGTTGGTTGGTATGTTTCCTAAGCGGCCAATCAGCACATGGGGAAAGGAAATATACCCAAGCGTATACAGGTAGGTAGGTAGGTAGGTAGGTAGATAGATAGATAGATAGATAGATAGACAGACAGACAGACAGATGGATGTATTTATTTTCACTCCATATACTTTTTCAAAAAATGGAAGACAATTTCAAATATGATAGGGAAATGCTAATCAACCTAGAGGAAAAAATTATCAGTCAATATGGCCACAATCTTTATCACCTTCTACATCACATAACTTTACATATGTTTAGCTATGTAGAAGAGGCATTACAAATCCTGTTACTGAATTGTGAAGATGCATAAAAGGACACCAGCAAGAGCCCCCAAGGTGCATTGGTAGAGCTTGATGTGCACTGGAACCCCATTGCCAGTGTCCCGTCATGTAGTGGGGGACCATAGCACATTGGGGGAACGCAGCACATCAAGGACCACACCACATTGGTCCTCAGTCACAATGCCAACTCCTCTATCTAGTTACATCACAGCAACCCTCACGTGGATACAGATGTTACAGAACTATCCAGTCCTAATTCCCAGAGATGCATGTCCACTTAAAGAGATGTATCTCCCATACAATGTTCTGGGCATTGTTTATAATGTGTGTAATAAATATAGCATCATAGGCTGTCTGTGAGGCTGTGTTCTGGAAGAGTTTATTCCTGATGGTTTGCCTGCATCTGTGGCTGGCATCTTCAGAGAATGGTTGGGTAGGAGTGTGTGTGTTCTCTGAAGATTCCAGCCACAGATGCAGGTGAAATGTCAGGAATAAATTCTTCCAGAACATGGTCTCCCAGCCGGAAAAAAACCCACAGACAACCTATGGATGTCGGTCGTGAAAGCCTTTGACTTCACAAAGATAGCATCAGTTGTACTGCCTTGTCTTTTCCCAACTCAAGGAAGGGAGTTCATGGATAGATCTGTCGGGAAGCCAACTCAAATAGCTGATAAGACAGCCCAGCTCGGCAACAACTCAGTTGAAAAGCACAGTACCTGGTGTTGTCAGTAGCAGTCCTATAGGGTCAGAAGTACACAGAGAGAGAGAGAACGAAGAACGAAGAGGTAGTCTGAGGTCAAAAGGATTCTGGCAGGTGGGTCAACAAAGACAGTCCAAGGTCAAGATATCCGAAGTCTCAAGATAGCAAGGTTCCAAGAGGCAGGAGAGTCAAAGGCAGAGGCTTCCTCCAGGAAACCCAGACTGCCTGAAACAAGGAACTCAGCTTCCCCCAGCTGCTTATGTTGGCCCAGCTCCCACTCCCAGCTGCGGGGTGATTGATGAGCTTCTGTCTCTTAATCTCCAGGAACGACGAAGCCATGCCCTCTCTGCTCTCCTTTGGCTAAAGGTACGTACCTGCTTTTCTACCTCTTGCTCTTGCTGCACTATGTCTCCCAGGCTTGGCCCCCATGCTGGGGGAGGGATAGGCTGCTGAGCCCTGGGTTCTACAGAGCTAGACTCAGACTCAGCCAGCTCTTCTGCTACTGGCTCAGCCTCCTCGCCTTCTGAGTCCTCAGAGTCCTGGCTGACCATGACATCATTCCCCACCATTATCCTCCCCCGCACCCGGAGGAGGACGAGGCCGGTCCGGGAAGTGGTGGTGAAACGCCCGAACCAGGCGGGGAGCATGTACATCGGAGGCATCTTCCCAGGAGTGGTCCTCTGTCCCATAGCCAACCCAGTCGACCAGATACTGAAGGCGGGCACGACGGCAACGAGAGTCCAAGATCTGGGCCACCTCAAATTCCTGTTCACCATCCACCAAAACCGGATCGATCGGGGGTGCAGGACCAGCGTCGGGACGAACCCCCGAAGCCGGAAGCAGTAGGGAACGATGGAAGACTGGGTGGATCGGCCATGTCCGCGGAAGCTGGAGCTGAAAAGCCACGGGATTCACCTAGGCCACGATCTTGTAGGGCCCTGCAAATCGAGCATCCAACTTCTGACATGGCCGCTGGAGCGGGAGATGGCACGTGGACAGCTAGACCGAATCCCCCACCTGCAAAGGAGGACCTTCCTGACAACGGCGATCCCCGCCCCGCTTATACGCCTCCTTGACCACCTCAAACTGTTCCTGTAGCAAGGACTGAGCAGCCTGGAGTTCCTGGAGCCACTAGTCTGCCGCAGGGACTGCCGAGCCAGGGGCCACAGCCAGAAATCCCCGTGGATGGTAGCTGCCGGTTGCAAAGAAGGGCGTCTGCTGGGTTGAGGCATGCATGGAGTTGTTGTAGGTGAACTCAGACAACAACAGCAGCTCCTGGCGGTAACTGTAGTAACAGCGGAGGTACTGCTCCAGTGTCCCATTTGTGCATTCTGACTGGCCATTGGACTCAGGATGGTGCACTGAGGACAGGTGAGGGGCAATGTCCAGGAGCCACATCACACTAGTCCAGAACCGGGCCGTAATCTGGGCTCCTCAATCAGAGACTACTCCCTCAGGAAGGCCATGGAGCCGGAAGATGTGCTGTACAAACATCCGGGCCGTCTCCTTCGCCGTGGGGAGGCCAGTGCAAGGCACGAAGTGAGCCATCTTGGAGAACAGGTCCACCACCACCCAAATGGTGGTACAGCCTGCAGAAGGGGGCAGCTCCGTGATAAAGTCCATCGAGATGAGTTTCCAGGGCCCTGAAGGCGTCGGCAGAGGCAGCTGTAAGCCCGCAGGTCGCCCCGGATGATCCTTAGCACGGCGACACCCAGGGCAAGTGTCCACATACTGGGCCACCTCCGCACAGACTCGAGGCCACCAAAACTCCCAGGTGAGGAGGTGCAGGGTCTTGCAAAATCCAAAGTGCCCAGCCGTTTTGGCATCATGGCACAACCGTAGGACTGCCTCCTGACATGGGCCTGCTGGTACATAAAGGTGGCCCTGGTGGTAGAGCAGGCCGTCTCGGAACTCAAAAGGGGAGGCATCCCCCTCCGCCGAATGCTGGGTCACGAACGAGTCCCGGCTCTGGAGGTCATGAATCTGGTCCAGCAGGGTAGCCTCCCTTGGAGCAGCAGCAAAATTCTCTGGGCACAGAATGGTGGACCGAAGCTCCCCCTCCGGTTCCGTGGTGTACTCTGGCTTCCGGGAGAGAGCGTCGGCCTGCTGATTCTGGGCCTGAGGAACGTACTGGAGCTGGAAATTTAAGCGCCCAAAAAACAGGGACCACCGCTTCTGCGTCTGAGACAACTTCTGGGCTGTCTGGAGATGCTCCAAGTTCCTGTGGGCAGTGTGGACCCGGATGGGATGAGCCTCCCCCTCCAACAGATGCCGCCACGTGTCAAAGGCGGCCTTAATTGCCAACAGCTCTTTCTCCCAAATGGTGTAGTTGCGTTCAGGAGGAGACAGCTGACGGGAATAAAAGGTGCAAGGCAACAGGCGACCCTTGGGCCCCGAGGGCTGAAGCAGCACAGCCCCAATCACCACGTCCGAGGCGTCTGCCTCCACCACAAAAGGTGTCCGTGGATCAGGGTGCTGCAGGATTGGGGCCGACGTGAACTTCTCCTTTAGGACCTCAAACGACTTCTGGGCCACAGGTGTCCACTGAAAGCGGGTCTTCCCCTGCAGCAGTTGGGAAAGAGGGCTCGCCAGGGCTGCATAATCCATGATGAATTTCCTGTAGAAGTTGGCGAACCCCAGGAACCACTGGACATCCTTCCGGCAGCGAGGAGTTTGTCATGATAACACTGCCTCCACCTTGGAGTTGTCCATGGCCACCCCCTGAGTGGAGACTCGGTAGCCCAGGAAGTCCACCTCTCGGAGGTCAAAGGCACACTTTTCCAACTTGGCATAGAGGCGGTGTTCGTGAAGATGCTGAAGGCCGGCCCGAAGTGGGTGTCATGGGCAGCCTGGCTGGGAGAATAAATCAAAAAGTCATCCAGGTAGATGATCACAAAGCAATCTAGATAGTCCCAGAAGACATCATTGACGAAGTGCTGGAAGACGGCTGGGGCATTACAGAGGCCAAATGGCATGATGGTGTACTCATAATGTCCATACCTCATCTGGAAGGCCGTCTTCCACTCATCCCCGGCCCTGATCCTCACCAAGTTGTAGGCCCCTCTGAGGTCCAAATTAGTGAAGACCTTGGCATGGTGGAGCTGCTCCAGCAGTTCTGGGATCAGCGGCAAGGGGTACCGGTTCCTGATGGTGATCTGGTTAAGGGCGCGGTAGTCATTGCAGAGATGTAACTCCCCACACTTTTTCCACACAAACAACACAGGGGCGCCTGCAGGAGACTTTGAAGGGCAGATAAACCCCTTCTTGAGGTTCTTTTCCAAGAAATCCCTCAGAGCCGCCAGCTCAGGCTCTGAGAGGGAGTAGAGGCATCCTGCTGGGATCGGGGCCCCAGGTATTAAGTCAATTGCACAGTCATACGGTCTGTGCGGTGGGAGCCGATCCGCCTCCTTCTTATCAAAAACATCGGCAAAATCCCAGTATTTATTAGGCAGCATCACTGAGCACTCCTTGGCGTCTGTTGCCATGGCCGCCGGGATCCGCTCCACCCAACAGTTCTCCTGGCAAAACTCGGAGGCGAACAGAACCTCCTGCCGGGCCCATGAGATGTGTGGATCATGCTTGGAGGGCCAAGGCATCCCTAGGACTAAAGGGAAGCGAGGCACCTCGGGCAACAGGAACTGGATCTCCTCGACGTGGCCCTGGATCTCCAAGTGAAGCAACGGGGTCTGGTGAGTTACAGGACCAGACCGCAGGAGCCGCCCATCAATAGTCTCTACGGGTCTAGGCTTAGCTAGGGCCTCCAGTGGTATCTGATGACTGGTGGCAAATCCTACGTCCATGAAATTGTTGGAGGATCCTGAGTCTATCATGGCTCCCAGGGGGACAAGCTCCATGGAAGGCAGTCTAAGGTTAGCTGCCACCAGCAATAGGTCTTTTCTGCAGATCATGCTGGGGTTAGCAGGTTCCGAGGATGTTCCCAGGTGGTGAACCTGCTCTACCTCTGGGACTGCCCATTTCCCGGCAGCAGTGCTTGGTGTCCCTTGGATGGGCACTTTCTGGCAAAATGTCCTGAGAGACCACAGTACAGGCAGAGCCCCTCTCTCCTCCTTCATTCCTTCTCAGCCGCAGTGAGCCGCAGCCGAGCCCCTCCCAGCTGCATTGGTTCGTCTGCAGGGGGGGCAGCCGTAGGGAAAGTTGCTGGTGTCTGGGGTGCAATCACTGGGGAAGAGGGCGGGTTGGAACACCTGGCCTGCCTGCGAGCTGAGAGGCGGCAGTCTATGCGTTTTGCTTGAGTTATCAAGGCAGCTAAGGTGTCTGGAGGCTCTGAGTGGGCCAGCTCATCCAAAATGGGGTCTGCCAACCCCCAGCGAAACTGGGCCTGCAATGCACTCTGGTTCCAGGTCAGGTCCTGGGCTATGAGACAGAAGGCGGTGGCATATTCAACCACAGAGCGTTTGCCTTGCTGGAGGGTCTTAATCCGGTGCTCAGCAGTTTCAGTTTTTACAGGATCACCCCAGGTAGCTCTCATTTCTTGCAGGAAATCCTGCAAGCCGTTGAGGACTGGACTATCCTCATTCAGATAGGGAGTAGCCCATTTACTTGCAGGACCAGCTAACAGACTGATAATGAAAGCCACTTTGTGAGTGTCTGTGGGGAAATCAGCCCCTCTGATTTTGAAGTGCAGCTTGCAGTTTGCTATAAAACTGTCCAATAGTGCTCTATCACCAGAAAACTTTTCAGGTAAAGCAATGATGGATTTCCCCCGGGGCTGGGGTGGGGGCTGGTTCTGTAGTGCAGCCAAGCCTGGAGTTAATTGTGCCAACTGGGCTGCTAATTGATGGTTATGGCATAACAGTTCCTGAATCACAGCAGACTCGGCCATCTTATCAACTTAATTAAGGCTTTCAGGCAGTTCTGTCGGGAAGCCAACTCAAATAGCTGATAAGACAGCCCGGCTCGGCAACAACTCAGTTGAAAAGCACAGTACCTGGTGTTGTCAGTAGCAGTCCTATAGGGTCAGAAGTACACAGAGAGAGAGAGAGAGAGAGAGAAGAACGAAGAGGCAGTCCGAGGTCAAAAGGATTCCGGCAGGTGGGTCAGCAAAGACAGTCCAAGGTCAAGATATCCGAAGTCTCAAGATAGCAAGGTTCCAAGAGGCAGGAGAGTCAAAGGCAGAGGCTTCCTCCAGGAAACCCAGACTGCCTGAAACAAGGAACTCAGCATCCCCCAGCTGCTTATGTTGGCCCAGCTCCCACTTCCAGCTGCGGGGTGATTGATGAACTTCTGTCTCTTAATCTCCAGGAATGACGAAGCCACGCCCTCTCTGCTCTCCTTTGGCTAAAGGTAGGTACCTGCTCTTCTACATCTTGCTCTTGCTCCACTATGTCTCCCAGGCTTGGACCCTGTGCTGGGGGAGGGCTAGGCTGCTGAGCCCTGGGTTCTACAGGGCTAGACTCAGACTCAGCCAGCTCTTCTGCTACTGGCTCAGCCTCCTCGCCTTCTGAGTCCTCAGAGTCCTGGCTGACCATGACAAGATCCAGAAAAGTTTTATTGAAGATCAGGCTCAGCACAATAGTGTAGCTTTTGCCAGGACAGAGGGTACAGCCTAGGTTTCAGTTTTAAGACCCCTTCGGTTCCCCCCTCCCTTGAGGTTTGCTCAGGCATACTTTCCCACACAACACCAAGCTGTACCTCTGATGACCTTGGTTCCCACCAAGCTCCAGTCTGTATTTGCCTACCCCTCACAACAGTCATCCCAATATGGCAATGGAGTGACTAAGTAAACTAACTAATCTGGCAGAGAAGCCTAACTTAAATGCTTCTCTGACACCAATATATCATATTATATTTATCACACGACTATCATATCTTCTCACCTCTCCTTTAATTTCCTTGCGTACAAAAGTTGGAATACAAAGTCCCTTTAAGGTCCATTATTCCCTTTTGTGATTTCAGCATCTTGTGTCAACATGTTTGTGGAACCAGAGAGGTCAACAAAGTTTAGTCCCAGAGAGACTTCTGCTCTCTCTTATGCAAACAGGCAGGTGAACTAAGGGTCAGTGAAAGCCATAAAAATTTTCACTGACAAATGTAAAAGTCTAGATAAGGTTGTAGCCAGGGAAAAGACTTTGAAGCAGAGCAGGGGAAGTACAGTATTTCCTTTCTGTTTCTCCTTAGTGTTTCAAAAACAACTCATTGTTGCTACTTATTGCAATAACTGATTGCATGGTTCATCACAAAGCTTGTACTTTTTGGTTACCGTATATTCCGGTGTATAAGACAACCGGGGGTATAAGACGCCCCCCCAATTTTTAAGTTAAAATATACAGTTTGCCCCCCCCCCTCCCCAGCCAGCCAGCCAGCTCAGTGGCTGTAGATGATGGAATAGTCTGTGAAATTAAAGGACTGAGAACAGCTAAAAAAGCATGGGATACTTTGAAAAATCTCTGTGGTGTTCAATCTTTGGAAAGTAAGGTTCCATTAATAATTAAGTTGATTAATATGAAGCTGGTTAATATGAAGCTATCAAATCCCAAATTTTTGAATGAGCACATTAATGATTTTAGAGCCACTTGCAAACTCCTGGAGAGGAAATTCCCTAAAGCTATGCAAATGGGAATCTTCCTGGCAAGTTTACCAAAATACAATCCCATAATAAATACCTTGCAATTAAAGAATGATTTAACTCTGCCAGAAGCTTTTATTCAGATAAGAGAATTTCACCATAGACAAAACTTGATGCAAAATGATAAGATTGAATCCAGAAATTCTAATTTTAGACTAACATCATTTTAATGGACTGTTTTTCTTCTCTCCTGAGCTAAATTTAACACTAAATTTAACTCTCCTGAGCCATTTAACACTTCAAAGGCAAAGCAATCATTCTCAAAGCAGGGGGAAGGACCTGCTGGGAAAACTGTTCAGGCAATGTTTACACTTCAAAGACAAGGCAGTCATTCTCACAGCAGGGGAAAAGATCTGCTGGGCCTATAAGATGACCCCCACTTTTGAGGAGATTTTCAAGTGTTAAAAAGCAGTCTTATGTGCCAGAATATATGGTACTTTAAAAAGTTCATAGCTTTTCTGTTACTTGAAAAATTTGGCAAAGTTTTTGTTACATAAAATCCTGGGAAAGTTTTTGTTACTTAAAAGAAACCTGGGAAAGATTTTGTTACTTTAAAAAGGTAGTTTTGCTACTTTCAAAAGCCTCGTCTTTGTTACTTGAAAAAGATTATCACTTTTTGTTTCATTAAAAAAAACACTTGGGTTGACCAAAAATAGCATGAAATTTGAAAGATGTCCAATCAGGATGCCTAAAAGGGCTTATGAAAGTAACTTTTAAAAGTAACTAGAAATCATCAATAAAATGACTCTGGACCCACATTAAATGAATTCATTAAATGTTGAAATGTAGCTCTGATACGCCTTTCTTGGACAAAAAATTAAGTAAATTGTTACAGGTAACTGTACTTATTGTAACTTGTGCTTGTCAAGCACAGCTTTAAGAGCATAGTTCCTCAAGGTAGTCCTAGAACTTTATCAGACGTGTGAAAAAAATGCATCAGAAGATTGCAACAAGAACACAAACCGGCAAAATTATCAGACAACATCCTTCATCCATTCCAGGGTCTTAGTGCAGCTGTGAACAAAGTGCCCCTTCTTACTGACAGCTTAGCCCATCAATAAAAAAGGGATGCTTTATTCATGCCCCTGCTATGCCCCCGGAATGGCTGAGGATGCAGGCGTCTGATAATGTCACCCTTTCTGTTCTTGTTGCAATCTTCTGGTGCATTTTGGGACTCAGTTTTGTGCTGCATTTTCCCGTGCCTGATAAAGTCCCTAGACAAAGACTGGAATCCTGTTGGGGACTTACGTCTTCGTAAATGGACTTATTTCTGTAGGAATTAGAATTGGGCAGTTCTGTAACGTAGAAGGCTGCTGTTACATTACTACATAATGGAACCAGCCAAGTGACTGATACATATCAGGACTGATGCACAAGGGTCCCAGTACACAATGGGATGGATGCATACCAGGAATGTTGTGCATCACGACAACAACTAGGGAGTGCTGTTGCACATCAGTAGAACCTGATTGCATCAGGACACTCTTGCTGGTGTCCCATTACACATCCTTGCAACTCACTAACAGAGTTTCTTAGTGCCTTTGCTGTGTAGCTAAGAATATGTAAAGTTAAGTAATGTAGACTTTGCTAGAGGATTCCTGCCAAAATTGCTAAAAGCAGCAGAGCACATACACCCCAAAATGCAAAGGAGCTATTAAACCCCTTCAGTGTCTTGCAGTAGTTAAGATAATTCAATACAGTGAGTTAAAGAAAGCAAGCGGATCAATGCAAGAGCCTCAACATCTTGCCTAGTCCAAAGGTTTCTCTCTGAAGGAAAGGAGGAAAGGCATCTGTGAATGAGGAGAATGTGAGCCTCCTTGAGCATAAATGAAATGAATTTTATTACATCAGATGATCAGGGTTTGGGGGCTCTCTGGCAATTGGAGAAGGGGTTCCATTTGGATGGGGGATTTACCCCCGATGGACTTCTATAGTAATTATCTACAAAGAGGAGAGTGTGGGAAAATTATCCAGGTCTAGCCTGGGCTACAAATAAAACAGGTGTGCAAAAGGGTGGTTCCCCCTCAAAAAAAGATCTTATCTAAGGAGAACAAGAGGAATCCAAGCAGCTCAAGTTCCTAAAACAGAAGAATGGAATACACTTTTGAAGATGGGAGGGAGACCTCTAAATTTTTAATGTTGTGTTTCTAATCTTTCCACTGCCTAATGCTTCAGGGTGTAACATCATATCATTGATTCTCTACGTTTTGGAATTTATTCACTGAATGCAAGGCAAAGCATCATTTGAACACGTATAATGACTTATATATTTATTTAATATTTAATTCATATTCCAACTTTCTCCTGGTACACAACACTGAGCAGCTTACAAAACAGATGAATGCAAAGTAGATGATCTTAAAAAAAAAAAAATTTCCAAAAAAAAAACAACAACAACAATGAAGGGCTCATCTACACCAGGCAGGATACTCTGTCTCCCCACCACTGTATCCTGTCTCTGGGGCTGACCAGCCCCCACCCCACCCCACCCCAGTTACCTGCAGAAAATTGGCCAGAGTCCACATAGGACACCAGCCTATTGCTGAAGCCATAGCCACCGTGGCTGCCGCAGCCACCATTTTCTCACTAATGCAAAAACCAGGCAGAGGTCATGCAACATGTGACTGCACACCCCTTGCATGTGACCAGCCTTGGTCACATGCTGCAGGACCCCTGCCTGGCTTCTGGGAGAGCCAGGAAGCTGGCAGCAGCAGCAAAGAGTGGCATTCTGGGGCAGGCTTCCACACACAGGTGGTGCCCATTAATAATAATAATAATAATAATAATAGTAAAATTTATTTATAGCCCGCCCCTCTGCGAACAATCGGGGTGGCTTACAACAGTAAAATAATACATAATATAAAACGACTCAAAATCCCTTCCCCCGAAAAAAAACATTATTAAATCAATACAAATTAAAATCAACATATAATATAATTGTTATTAAAAACCCTTCCTAGCGAGCAGCAACAGTTAGGAGCTCCAGAATCAACTTCCAGAAGGGGTTCCTGAGGCCGGGATTAGCTATTCTGGAAAAGCCTGCCTGAAGAGATCCTTTTTGACAGCCTTTTTAAAGCTGCCTAATGAGGTCAAATAGGTGGATCTCATCCAGCAGGCCATTCCTCAATTTGGGGGCAACAGCCAAGAAAGCCCTCTGGGAGGTGGTCGCCAGCCTAGATCTTTGTGGCTGCAACAAATTCCTCCCAGAGGACCGGAGAGCGTGGTGAGGATTATAAGGGAGAAGGCAGTCCCTGAGATAGCTTGGACCAAAGCCATTTAGGGCTTTAAAGGTGATAACCAACACTTTGTACTGGGCCCGGAAGCTGATAGGCAGCCAGTGGAGGGACCTCAAAACCGGAGTAATGTGGTCCCTCCTAGATGTTCCAGAGACAAGCCTGGGTGTCATCTTTTGTATCAGCTGTAATTTCTGAACCAAGCACAAAGGTAGCCCCATGTAGAGTGCATTACAGAAATCAAGACGTGAGGTTACCAGTGCATGCACAACAGTCTCAAGATCCCTTACTTCCAGAAAAGGGCGCAGCTGGCGTATCAGCCGAAGCTGATAACAAGCGCTCCTGACTGTCGCATTTACCTGATTTGTCATCAGGAGCGATGAGTCAAGGAGCACCCCTAGACTGCGAATGCAGTCACTGGAGGAGAGTGTGATCCCATCCAGGACTGGAGGTTGCAACTCAATTCTTGGTTTCGGAGCCGCTACCGTGTGCACCTCCGTCTTGTCTGGATTCGGTCTCAATCTGTTTTTCCTCATCCAGCCCATTACTGCCCGAAGACATTCATTGAGAGAAGAGATGCTGTCAGAATTTGAGGCCGATGAACGAGATGCAGAGAAATAGATCTGAGTGTCATCAGCATAGTGATAACACCCAGCTCCGTAACTCCGAATGATCTAACCCAGTGGCTTCATATAGATGTTAAATAACATCGGGGACAGAATAGCACCCTGTGGTACTCCATTCCAGCAATACCACAGTAAATTGGATATTTTCTTAAAACATGATAAAGGGCCCTATCCCAGCTTGCCCCCATTCCAGACCTGTGTCTCCCTCAGGGGTTGTAAGGACTGCACAGGGGCAGATCAGGGTAAATGTCCCGTGTCGTTTGTACTACAGGGCTCTGGAAGCCTTAAGTATTCTATCCTATTAAAACATTACAATTTGAAAAATGGTCAAATTGGCTGATCTCTCACCCTGGAGGCTTCTGAGAGCATGACTAGACATGTTCAGCCAGTCTTTTGTCACCAGGCGGGGGGTCTAGGGTCCAAAATTGGTGTGGCCATCAGAGGTGCTAAGATGGGGTGGCTCCCTAGCCCTGGAGGTTGCCCATACCCAGTTTATCATGTGCTGTGATACTAGGCACATCCCTTTCTCGGGTTTGTTCCCTCAGAAACCTAGAAGAACCATAATGTGCTGTGTCCAATGTACACACCCAACACCAAACCGCTCATGAGCTAAATAAACACCACCAGAGATTGTAACACAGGAGGTGTTGGTAGCCTCCATCTCAGTGGGGATGATGTATCTACTTTGGCTTTTAGTCTGAACTGTGAACTGTCCAATGTGTTGAACCTATTTGGGAGGGATAGAGTTCAATATCTTGGATCACTCCAGTCAGGTTTGGACTTAAACTGGCACTAATTCACCTCCCCATTGTCATTCAAAAAATCCAGACATCTGGCTGATCTCCAATAATATAAATATTAGAGGAAAGCATCTCATATAGAAAGGGTACATTGCGATTGGCATATGAAATCTTTGGTAGATGATATATAGAAGCAAATAAAATGGAAATGGAATTAACAAATTTAAAATAGTGAAAGAGGAGTTGATGAAATAGGTAAAAGAAATCCTTTGAGTTAGTATAGCGGAGGAGGTTAATAAGGAGGAGGAAAAGAAAGAAAAGCCATAGATATGGATAGTTTGGTTTTGGAAGGCAATTGTTTTAATTGAGAGTGATGTGTATATTGATGACTGTAATACAATGTTTTCTCTTGTTTTTTCTGTTCTCAGCATATTTGTATATGACTTGATTTGATTAGCTTGGTGAAGTTTTAATGTTTTATGTTTCACTGAAGCTTATAAATAAATATTTTTTAAAAATCCAGACATCCCTGTGCTCTCGTCTTCATCTTTACCTCAGATTTGACCTTCAGCCCCAAACCCACACTGACAACCTTTGGGCACCTAGTCTACTAGTTAAGAAAATAGCCGCTAACAAGACATATGTGCAGAAAGTTAGATTCTCTGGAGGGAAGCTCAGGTGACATCAATAAATATTGGCTCAGGTTGTAACAAATGTCAGATGACAGACTCTCTCTTCTTCTCTTTTTAAAATGTCTGCAAATTACCAGCTGCAAGGATAAAACGTGTGAATCTATAGTAACCGCTAATTACTATATGATCCCAGATCTCTTGCAAGTATGATGTTGAGGTTGTCACGAGACAGAGGAAAGGATGGCTATATGCCAAAATTGTTCAATCAGATACAGAGATCATGTACCAGCCTGGTTTCTGTACAATGGAATTGATTTATAAAAGCAAGAGAAGACTGCTCCCCAGGCTTACTTTTTAGACTCTATGTTCTACCCTTTGAGAACACAGCCTTCATAGCATACCCTTCATACCACATTTCTTTCAAATAGCAGGCCACTGGGCCAATCTCAGTGATACTAAGGAGATTATCAGACAGGAACAAAAAAGTGTTCCTGTCCCACAGTCTCCACTGCCGCCACTGTCCCATCCCAGTCCCGCCACAATCACCCTCCCCACTGCACTTACCTCCTCTCCAGTCAACCGTGCAGCCCAGGAGTGAAAGGAGCTCTTACAGAGCTCAATTCACTTCCTTGATTGAAATCTCGTGGATTCTCATGAGAACATGTGAGCATGGAAAATTCAAAAGTAAAAACCAAAATACACACCAAAATGTTTTTGAAAAGCACACACACACACACTAAGAAATTTACAAGTAACTCAGGGGGGGTAGAAAAAAGAGGTTTGGTTACCTGGATGTCCTGATCCCACCTGGAAGTGTTCTGACAGCGACCTCCCATTGATGCTGGGATCTTGCTAGCATTAACAGGGCACCTTGTTGTACACAGGCAAATCCAGAACACAAATGGGATGGTGGATCTATTGACAGCTTCTCACGTCAAGAAAAAGCAGTGCTGGCAGAATGGCAGCAGAATGGGTGCATAACAAGGGGGGAATGACGTCATCTGAAAAGGGAGCCCTTTTGCAAACTCTGCCTGAAATTTTCCTTCACTCACCAAATTTTTAGCATTGCAGAGGAATTTAGGGGGACAGAATTCTTATTTTGAGGGGGATATAACCCTCATATTCCCTGCCCCCACAACTATACCCCTACTGCTAAATGACGTCACTTTGAAGTTTAGGGATGTTATCAAAAACATCAAATACAGCATCATAATGATGCCACATAAACGCAAAAGGGAGTTGCCCTTTCGTGTTTATGCCTTATCAAAAATCCGTCCTATTTTATTGATGGCTTAACTGTCAAAAGATCTCCCCTGGTGCTTTTGTGCCAGTATTGCCGGCATTTGAATCCATGCGTCATTGTAATGACATGAATGTAGCATCAATGGCCAGTCCAGCCAGAACACTTACAGATGAGATCACAACATCCAGGTGGGTGACACAGTTTTTATGACCCTCCCTGATTTACTTGTAAGTTTTTTAATATATTTTTTATTTTTATTGCTATTTTAAATAAGATTAATACAAAAACAAATGTATCATTTGTTTACAGTTCTTCTATACACAAAACATTTACCAAAAGGACTTCCTTTAACATATCCAGAGTCACATTCTGTTTCAAATTGCTTAAATTTCTTGTTTCCCATTAAACTTACTATGCAAATTTAACAAAGAAAGTTCTTCTCCTTCTATAATCATGATTAATTTTACAACATATATCTAAAACATAATTTAAGGATTCCATCATCATTTTTTTGATTCCTCTTATTTGCCACCTCATATAAACTAGAATTTCCTTCCAATTCTTACTATTTCCACTCAAACTACTTATCGTACCTGTTATATCTATTCTCAGCTCTCATTCCACTCTCGATTTCCCAAACCTCTAGCTATTTCAGTACTTGTAATATTATATATTCTATATACTTATAGTTCTATATAATTCTATATTCTATATCCAATTCTTAATGTCTTTATATACGTCATCTGTCTTTTCCCAATATTTTATTACATCCCAATCCTTTCTCGTCTTGATACTATCATTATTTCTTAGTCTATTTGAAAACTCATCTAACTCTATCATTTCCAATAAGATCTCGTTCCATTCTTTAATTGTTGGGACCTCTTTTAGTTTTCCATTTTTTAGCTATGATTAATCTCGCAGAGGCTATCATGTATAATATGATTTTCCTCAATTTATTTTCTTCTGTTTTACTCAGACTTTTTACCATATTAAGTAAATATAGTTCTGGAATGAGTTCCATTTTTATCTGTAAAATTTGTTTAATGTTATCATGAACTTTTTGCCAGAAATTTTGTATTTTACTACATTCCCACCACATATGTATGAGTGATCCTTGGAAGTCTCCACACTTCCAACAGGTACTTTTTGTCATTTTATTCATTTTATTTAGTCTTTCTGGTGTGAAGTACTACCTATGTGTGATCTTCATGTAGTTGTCTTTTCATTTCTGACATTGTGGAAAATTTCGATCTTTTCCTCTCCAGTTCCCAGTCTTCTAATACTAATGGGTGCCCTTTATCACGGGCCATTTTATCATGTAATCTTCAATACACTCTGGTTCTAGTTTCCTAGCTAATAGAAGTTTGTATAATTTCAAGATTTGTTTTTTTCTTTTTTTCTGTCTAGTTTGTCTAGTTCATTTAAGTCTAGTTCTATGCCTTCTTTAATTTGATCTTCTTTATGTTTTTCACTTAATTGATGAAATGTGAACCAATTTATGTTATACTTCTTCTTAAATTCTTCCTTTGGTCTTAATTTTCTTACTTCACTTTCCTTGTCTGTAATTTCTAAAATATCAGAGTATCTTAGCCATATGTTTGTGTTTTTCCATCTAGTTTGAAAGGCTTCTTCTGTTGACATCCAGATTGGGATTGTAGAATAAAATCTTTCTTTGATTCTATTCCAAACCCTCAATAAACCTTTTCTTATACTATGTTTTGTGAAATTTTTATTTACTTTATATTTATCATACACTAGGTAGGTGTGCCAGCCAAATCTTGTATCGTGGCCTTCAATATTCAATGTTTTCTCATTGGTCAATTTTATCCAATCCGTTAGCCAAGTTAGAGCCACTGCTTCATAATACAGTCACCCCTCCACATTCGCGAACCTGACGTTCACAGTTTTGATTATTTGCGGTTTTGTGAGGGCCCCACCGGGGCCCCCCAAAACCGTGACACGGGGCCTGCGGAGGCCCCGTGAAAGCCCTGGGAGGGAGCGGGGAGGGCCGGGTAGACCTCCATGGGGCCTTCGGAGACCCTCCGGAGGCCCCGCGAAGGCCTTGGAAGGGAAGGGGGAGGGCTGGGGAGGCCTCCGTGGGGCCTTCAGAGATCCTCTGGAGGCCCCGCGAAGGCCTTGGGAAGGAGGGGGGAAGGCCGGGAAGGCCTTCACGGGGCCCCCGGAGACGCTCCAGAGGCCCCATGAAGGCCCGGGGAGGGGGTGGGAAGGGCTGGGGAGGCAAACATGGGGCCTCCAGAGACGCTCCGGAGGCCCCATGAAGGCCTAGGGAAGGGCTGGGGAGGGCCGGGGAGGCCTCCATGGGGCCTCCGGAGATGCTCCGGAGGCCCCACAAAGGCCTGGGGGAGGGCTGGGGAGGCCTCCATGGGGCCTCCGGAGATGCTCCGGAGGCCCCACGAAGGCCTGGGGAGGGAGGGGGAGGGCTGGGAGAGGACTCCACGGGGCCTTGCTAGGCCTCACAAAGGCCCGGGGAGGGAGGGGGAGGGCTGGGAGAGGCCTCCGCGGGGCCTTGCTAGTCCCGCGAAGGCCCAGGGAGGGAGGGGGGAGGGCCGGGAGAGGCCTCCGTGGGGCCTTGCTAGGCCCCACAAAGGCCCTGGGAGGGAGGGAGGAGGGCCGGGAGAGGCCTCCACAGGGCCCCCAAAGGCCTTGGGGGAAGTGGGGAGGGCCAGGGAGGCCCCCACGGGGCCTCAGGAGACTCTCCAGAGGCCCCGTTGAGGGCTTGGGCAGGAGGGGGGAGGGCTGGGGAGGCATCCACAGGGCCTCGGGAGGGTTTCCGGAGGCCCCGGGAAGGCCTAGGAAGGGAGTGGGGAGGCTGGGGAAAGCGACTATGGGGCCTCCGGAGGCCCCATAGTCGCTATGGAGGGGGAGGGGGAGGGTAGTCATTATTCGCTGATTTTTCACATTCGCGGGGGGCCGTGGAACGTAACCCCTGCAAATGTGAAGGGACGACTGTACAATCTAAAGTCTGGCAGTTCACACACCCCTCTTATTTATTTTTTTTCATCTATTAAATGTATCCATTTTATTCTTGCCTTTTTCTTTTCCCATATAAATTTCTTTATATCTTTTTCCCATTTACCGAAAGTATTTTCATTGGTAATTATGGGTAGATTTTGAAATAGAAAAAGTAGCTTAGGAAGAATTACCATCTTAACTGCTGCTATTTTCCCTAATAGTGACAATCCCAATTTCCCCTATTTCTCTAGCTGTTTTCTCACTTCTACCCATACTTTTCCATAGTTGTTTCAAATAAATCTCAAATTTTTTTGTTAAACATATTCCCAAGTATCTGACTTTTTTTACCTATTGTACATCCTGATATCCCTCTTAATTCCTCCTCTTCCTGTGTGTTCATATTTTTGTCAGAATTATTGTTTTATCTTTATTCACTCTAAACTCTGAGAATATTCCAAATCTTGTTGTCATCTCCAAAAGTGCTGTTATTTGTTCTAACGGATTTTCCATGATGACAACCATGTCATCCGCAAAATCTCTCAGCTTGTATGTTTGACCTTTAATTTTAGCTCCCAGGATTTTCTTGTTAGCTCTGATGTTATTATTTAATACTTCTATAACTGTTATAAATAACAGTGGGGAAATGAGTCAGTCCTGTCTTGTTCCTTTTTCAACATTAATCATTTCTGATTTTTCACCGTTAATAATGAGTTGTGCTGATTGATATTTATAAATCTTTTCTATTCTTTTGCAAAATATCTCTCCCATTCCCATCCTTTCTAGAACCTCTAGCATGAAATCCCAATAAATGTTGTCAAATGCTTTTTCCGTGTCAATAAACATTAAGCCTATTTTTTTGTTGTTGTTGTTATGAACATCATAATATTCTGCTAAGACTAGAATTAATCTTATATTCTGGTTTATTTGTCTCTTGGGTAAAAGCCAGTTTTGATCTTCTTGAATTATGTCCTGTAAGATTTTCTTCAGTCTTTGTGCTAAAATTGCTGTATATTATTTATAATCTATATTAAGGAGAGAGGTGGGATGATAATTTGAGATTTCCTTTCCATCCTTCCCTTCTTTTAGTATTAGAGTTATATTAGCATTTGACCATGAGCTGGATATACCTTTCTTTTCAATATTATTGAACGTACGATAAAGCGGCATGCTTAATTCATTTTCAAGTTTTTTTGTAAAACAAAGCTGTGTATCTGTCTGGGCCTGGTGCTTTATTGACTTTCAAACCTCTGATAGCTTCTGATATTTCTACCATTGATATAGAAGCATTCAGTATTTTCTTTTGTTCTTCATTGACTTTACTGAACACTTGTTCATCTAAATATCCCTTCATTTTTTCCATATGTTCTTTTCCCCTTTCTTTTCGTCCATACAAATCAATGAAAAATTCTTTAAATAATTTTATTATCTCTTCTTCGTTAGTTACTATCTTATCTTTATACCTTTTCTCACTGATCACATTTTTTCTTTTTCCTTTCTCAACTTGTACACCAGCCATTTACCAGATTTATTTGCATGCTCAAAGTTTATCTGTCGTATTTTCTTCATTTTCCTTTCTATAATTGACATTGGTTCCCAATTTATTTGTTTCTGAATACATTTTGCCTTAATGTGATCTTGTTGGCTGGGTTAGTTCTCAACTCTTCTTCTCTTTTCCTTAATTCTTTTATTAAGAAATTGAGTGTGTCTGAGTTTTGTTTTTTCACTTCTGCCCCTCTTTTTATTAACAATCCTCTGAAGACCACCTTTCTGGCATCCCAGATGTTCTTCATTTGACAATCAGTCATGTCGTTTTCTAGAAAGTATTGTTTAACCTCTTTCTTAAAAGATTTTTAAAATATCTCATCCTTTAATAGATTTTCATTTAATTTCCAATTGAATGTTTTTCTCCTTGTCTTCAAAGATATCTTAATAGCAAAATGATCAGATGTTATTTTGCCAAGGATTTCCACACCTTGGATTTGAGATGACAAACTTTTTGATATTAAACACATATTTATTCTTGACATGGTTTTGTAACTTTCCGAATAAAACATGTAACCCTTTTCCTCCCCGTGTTTAAGTGACCAGACATCTTCTAACAAAAATTCTTCCATTAGATCAAATAGGCTTTTTGGCAATTTTTCCTGTGAGTTTAATTTTCTCTTTGTGGATCTATCTTTGGAAGGATTTAACACTCCATTAAAATCACCCACTAGGATTAGATTCTCATGGTCATATTTTTCTATGTATTTTTGCAATTTTTTTGAACAACTTCTCCTGTTTTACATTAGGGGCATAAATCCCTACAATTATTTTTTAAAAATTATGCAAGATTACCTCAGTTCCTATAATCTGCCCTTCTTGGTCTTTAAATAATTCTTTTGCATTAAATTTTGAATTGATGTATAGTGCTATCCCTCTTTTCTTCTTTTTATCATTTCCAGAATAGAATAGTTGACCCCGTTTCCTGTTATTCAGAAATCTCAGATCTTCTTGTTTTATCTTCGTTTCCTGAAAACATACTATATCTGTTTTCAATTTCCCTAGGAAATGAAAAATCTGTTTCCTTTTATATACTGAGTTTAATCCCTTAACATTGCAGGAAACAATTTCAATTGTCATCTTCCAATTCAATATTATCTCCTTCGGCTCCCTCCTCTACCCTTTCTTTCACTTTATCTCCTTCTTCGTTTATCCCTTCTAATCCTTAGTCTTGTTCTTCTTCATCCTCTGCTTGCCTTTCTTTTTCTGAATCACCTTGTTCCCCCTTTCTATTTGTCAGTTTTCTTCTTCAGTTTTTCTGACAGCCCCCTTAATTTTAAACATTTTTCTCTATATCTCAATTCCTGGTTCAGGATCAGGGTTTCTCCTCTCTCTTGTTGTTCCTTAATTTTTGTTGTCATCTCATCTGTAATACTTGTCTTCTCTTTTAAATTTCCTATTTCTGTTTTCATTTCTTCTACTTCTCTGTTTATCTTATCTATCTTTTTCCCTATTACTTCAGCTTCTTTTTTAATAATCTTGTCTAATCCCTCTTCTTATATCTTTTAGTTCACTTCTTATTTCCTGTTTGAAGCTCCTTAATTCTGTTCTTAATTCTTCAAACATTAGCTTATGCATATCAGAAGCTTTTGGTGTTTACAAAGATCCTCTTCTAACTGTTGTAGTTATCGTCTGTGCTTGTTGAGCCGCCGCTACTTTTCTTGTACTGTACACCATCTCTCTCTTTTTTTTTTTCCTTTTCCTCAGTTACTCTCTCTTAATGTCCCCAATACTTCGCGTTGGTCACTGCCTATTTCTCCTCTACTTCTTTTAACTTTCTTTATCTCCAAACCTTTCAAACACCTTCTTTCCTCCCTTCTTTTACATATGTATCTCTCTCTGGCTTTTCTTCGCAAACGAAGATTCAGGAAGGACTCATCCCGCGCCTTCTGCAAGCGCGCTGATGACTAAAAAGGCCAATCCGAGATAAACAAGTCCGGTTGCAAAAAGCGCAGCAGAAGGACTCCTTGGGTGATGTTTTTGGGTTGTGATTCTTTCTGCGTTGTCGTTTCTCTTCAAGACTTGTTCGTCGTGAGTTCTCAAATAAGGCTGCAGCATTGTGGATATTGCGTCTCCATGCCTCCAGATGTGAGGCCAGGGCGGACCACTGTTGGTGATCAATTTGGCCAAGCCTGAGATGTTGTTTCAGGGAGTCTTTGTATTGCTTTTTTGGAGCGCCCCTCTTACGCTGACCCGTGGCGAGTTCACCGTAGAGTAGTATTTTTGGGAGGCGATGGTCCTCCATCCTAGAAACGTGACCTGCCCAGCGCAGCTGTGTTCTCAATATCATGGCCTCAATGCTGGTGATCCCTGCTTGTTCAAGGACAGCAACATTCGTCACATAGTCAGTCCAGTGTATATTTAGGATTGTGCGTAGACAGCGCTGATGAAAGCGCTCGAGGAGTCGTAGGTGGTGGCGATAGGTGACCCATGTTTCAGATCCATAAAGGAGGATAGACAGTACGATGGCTCTATACACACTGATTTTTGTGCTTTGCCTCAGGTGTTTATTGCTCCAGACTCTTTTGTGAAGTCTTCCAAATGCACTATATGCCTTTGCTAATCTGTGATCGATCTCTTTGTCAGTCTTGGCATCTGAGGAGATGATGCTTCCCAGGTAGGTGAACTGCTGAACGGACTTGAGCACTGATTTGCCGACGGCAATGTGGGGATGGTGGTGTTCGTCCTGTGGTGCAGGCTGGTAAAGAACTTCTGTTTTCTTCAGGTTGACTTCTAGCCCAAACAGCTCTGCAGCTGTTGCAAAGCAGGACGTTAGGCGCTGCAGAGCTGCTTCTGTGTGGGCAACAAGGGCAGCATCATCGGCGAAGAGCAGCTCACATATGTATATACATATGTATATATATACTCAATTGGACCCTACACAATGTATTGTGTGTGTATATATATGTGTGTGTTTTATATTATATATTGTACATATAATATATCTTAAATATAATTAAATAGAAAAAAATATACTCAGTATATATAATATGTACCTATACCCACAATATAGATGTGTGTGTGTGTGTGTCTGTGTGTGTGTGTATATATTATATGTATGTATATGCCCCTCAATTTATATATAAGAAATATCCAATATCTATATAGAATATATATCTATATAGAAATATCCAATATCTGTTTTGTACCATATACATATATATATGTAAACATGTAAATATTTAAATATGTTGTGTGATAAATATATCTATATAATCTTTCTTCTCTTATCAAAAAATATAATAATGAACACTTGAGTATATAATGTAATGCAATGTGTTATACAGATATTTTGTATATCTCTCTCTCTGGCTTTTCTTCTCTTCGCAAACAAAGATTCAGGAAGGACTCATCCCGCACTTTCTGCAAGCGCGCTGATGACTAAAAAGGCCAATCCGAGATAAACAAGTCCGGTTGCAAAAAGCACAGCAGAAGGTCTCCTTGGGTGATGTTTTTGGGTTGTGATTCTTTCTGCGTTGTCATTTCTCTTCAAGACTTGTTCGGCGTGAATTCTCAAATAAGGCTGCAGCATTGTGGATAGTGCGTCTCCATGCCTCCTGATGTGAGGCCAGGGCGGACCACTGTTGGTGATCAATTTGGCCGAGCCTGAGATGTTGTTTCAGGGAGTCTTTGTATCGCTTTTTTGGAGCTCCCCTCTTACGCTGACCTGTGGCGAGTTCACTGTAGAGTAGTATTTTTGGGAGGCGATGGTCCTCCATCCTAGAAACGTGCCCTGCCCAGCGCAGCTGCATTCTCAATATCATGGCCTCAATGCTGGTGATCCCTGCTTGCTCAAGGACAGCAACATTCGTCACATAGTCAGTCCAGTGTATATTTAGGATTGTGCGTAGACAGTGCTGATGAAAGCGCTCGAGGAGTCGTAGGTGGTGGTGATAGGTGACCCATGTTTCAGATCCATAAAGGAGGATAGACAGTACGATGGCTCTATACACACTGATTTTTGTGCTTTGCCTCAGGTGTTTATTGCTCCAGACTCTTTTGTGAAGTCTTCCAAATGCACTATATGCCTTTGCTAATCTGTGATCGATCTCTTTGTCAATCTTGGCATCTGAGGAGATGATGCTTCCCAGGTAGGTGAACTGCTGAACGGACTTGAGCACAGATTGGCCGACAGCAATGTGGGGATGGTGGTGTTCGTCCTGTGGTGCAGGCTGGTAAAGAACTTCTGTTTTCTTCAGGTTGACTTCCAGCCCAAACAGCTCTGCAGCTGTTGCAAAGCAGGACGTTACTATAGATATAAATAACAATAGAAATTTATCTGTATAACTCTTACTTTAATTTTGTTACTGATGAAGTAAATACCCACAATGGGTTTCTGCGTACCCACTGGAGAAATGTCACCTCCCAACACTAATGAAGACCCCCCCCGAGACTTATAGATATGTAAATATGTAAATATGTGTTATATAAATAAATATATAAGGATATGAATATTTATATGTTGGTATTCTTAACACTCAATATCCCAATATAGCTTAAAAGTTACTATCACTTGTAAAAATGTACCACAGCTATTGTATAGTAATACTGGATTGATCCTACTATTGTATAATAATATTATATCTCGAAGCAAGGATGATCCTGATCCTGTCAACTACAGACCAATTAGTCTCCTCAGTACAATCAGCAAACTCTATGCAAGACACTTACAGTGGAAATTTCAGACCTGGTTGGAACAAGAAAACATACTTGCAGAAGAACAAGCTGGCTTTAGGGAAGGCCGCTCCACCATAGATCAGTGCCTTGTACTCCACCACCTTATTGAAAAATACTCCACCTGCAACACAGTTTCTCTCTATGCTGCCTTCATAGAGTTTAAAGCAGCTTTTGACTCTATATCCCGAACCAAACTGTGGAAAAAACTGGAGGCTTCTTCGATCGACCGACGTTTACTCCATCTAATACGTATGCTGCATGAAGGGACCTCATTAAAAGTAAGGTGTAACCCCCAGGGACATCTCACCAATGACATTGTCACTGAGAAGGGTGTCAAGCAAGGCTGCATTCTAGCTCCACTCCTGTTTAACTTCTACATCAATGATTTGGTGGATCACGTCAACAACACCAACTTCCACCCCCCAAAATTAGAGGGAAGGCATATCTCAATGCTGCTTTATGCGGATGATGCAGCAGTACTTTCAAGAACTCCCATTGGACTAAAAAGAGCCCTAAGAGCACTAACACAATATTGCAGAGTGGAACAGCTAGAACTCAACTATCAAAAAACTAAAATCATGGCATTCGCTAAAAGGCCTAAGAACTACAACTGGAATATAGATGGCCACAAGATTGAGCAGGTCTCTTGCTTCAAATACCTGGGGGTAATTTTTCAAGCCACTGGTAGTAGGAAAACACGTGGGGAGTATGCTGCTTGCTATGTGCAGAGGAGTACAATAGCCATTCTCAAATTTCTTAAGACAAGAGGAGGCCACTATTTACTTGCAGCGTTCAAACTCTTTGAAGCCAAACCAGTAGCCCAACTGCTTTATGGATCCTAATTGGGACCCTTCCCCAACCCTGCTCCATTAGAACTCGTCCAATCCAAATTTTTAAGATCAGCTTTCCAAACTCCAAAATG
Organism: Gambelia wislizenii; assembly: GCA_030847615.1. NCBI lineage: Eukaryota > Metazoa > Chordata > Lepidosauria > Squamata > Crotaphytidae > Gambelia > Gambelia wislizenii. Next base: position 8,577,485 of record JAUMIR010000012.1, read on the forward strand.
TGTCTCTAACACAGCTCTGAGACTGGAGTCAGGATTTATGAAAGTGGAGGCCAGAGTGTGGGTGACCATACTCAGCTACTGGCTCAGACTATCCCTCTTTCCCACCGGCCTTGCTCCACTAACCTTAAGTGATGATTTCCAATCCAGCTGGAAACAGACAGTGATAACTAAAATTTCAACACTGGGCCTTTCTCCAGATCTTCTGCTTAGCCTGGGATATGATAGGGCGAAAGCTACTATCAAACAACGGGTAGCATATATAGAGCGACAACTAGATCTAGCCAGTTCTCTAACCTTCATTGCTAGTGACTCCAATAGATATCTGGCCTCTCCTTTGGCATACTTAGCAACACTTGAAATACCTAAACATCGAAGGGCCTTTACTCTTGCACGGTGTCGTGCCCTCCCTTCAGCTGTCCTTGAAGGCCGATACAAGAAGATCCCCTTCTCAGACAGACTGTGCCCCTGCAACTCGGGCCAAATAGAAACGACAGAGCATGAATTACTCCAGTGCTCAAACTACAGGGACATACGTCTCAGCCTAATTTCACCCCTGTTGCATAAATATCAAGGGCACACTGGACAATTCTACATAAACTTGTTGCTTTCAGACACCAACCCAGGAACAACTTATAATGTTGCCAGATTCTGTGCAGCTGCGGTTAAAATTTGACAGACAATGTCCTCAGCAGTAGAATAGTATCAACCTAGTCTAGTTATACTGGAGCTAACATTTAAAATACTGCTTTTAGCCTGTTTTTATCCTGTGTTTTTACCTTTATTCTGTATCCCCTTTTTATGTGTGCTGGTCTATGACTGTAATAAAGATTCTATTCTATTCTATCTCACTCTTTGTGTATATACCTCATAAAGATCAAATGATACAACAATATAACCAATATATTCAGTGTATTCAATGCATTCACTACCACACTGTATCACAATAGATCCCAATATACTTGTTACCCTTGTAATATACTTGTATATTTTACAAATATATATACTTGTTACTCTTAAATCAAAATGTACTCTTATACTATAACACTAACTCAGGAGCAGTCTATAATCAATTATCCTCTTGTTCTCAGTCAAGACCACCTGTAGAAGATTTCTCCTTTGATTAATTCACCCCTTCGGTTTCTGTTACATGATAAATTAACTTCACCAGTACTCTTTAATTTAATGTTCTGAGAAAGAAAGAAAAAGAAATAAACCTTTATCTACCCCAAATTTCACTTTTCCCCTTTTATTTTACTGTTTTCCCAATTTAGACTTATGAAAGAAATCACAAAGTCTCTCCTCTGCTCTTCCCAGCTCCATGGTTTCATTTTGTATCTTCACAGCTGGCCCCCATTCCTTTCTAAGTTTCTCTCAGGTTCCACTATGACATCTCCCCGACCTTCAACCAAACTTGCCTCAGTCTATTTCACTGGAGTTTACAATATTTACAATACTTTTCTTCTGGCTTGACACGTAAATTTAATTTCTTTGATCTTAATCTTACTCTTTGAGTTTGAGGTTGTGGTTTTTTTTATATACCACTAGCTTTTGGTCCTTCAGCCTCTTAAAGAAGTCTCAGTTTTCAAACCTCACCCTTTTTTTTTTTTTTTTTTAATATGGAGCCTTTCACCGCCAGGGCTATAAGAATATCTGGATTGCGACACCTGGATAATTCTCCTGAATTTCTGGACTCTTCAAACCAAATTTCTTTGGTCCAATAAGTCAAATAGTGGGAATATCAAAATAAAAATAACAACAAACAGATAGTGCCACGTTTTCCACTGAGTAGAAATAGCTCCAACTCAAGCTCAAACTCGCTTTAACGTCAGTTGAACTTCTCCCCTCTTTGTTAATGAGTGCCTTTGGTTTGTGAGCCCAAATCAAACAAGGATTGCTTCGTACTTAAATAATTTCTCCTGCTCCTCTTCTTTTCCCCCAAATAGATTCCACACTTTACCTCTTCAATTTTAACTTCTTCTTTTTAAGTTGTGTGGTTTGGCTACCATCTCCAGACTGCTTCCACGGTGGTGGGTTGCCCTTAACTAAAGAGTGTTCTGTTCCATTCGGCAGTGAGACCTCTGTCCCTCTCCCAAATCCCAAATCGAAATGCTTCCTTACTTCTCTGGGCTACCTCTCTCTCCCTCTTCCCAGAGGTTGAGTCCTTTAGATCGCCTCAGGTAGTCACCCGCCGTGGATGAACAAGCTGGTGTGGACCTGCACGGAGCTCTGACACTCAGCATCTGACTCCTCCCCACTCTCAACCGGAAGCCTTGGATGTGAGGGTGATCTGGCTGCAACATCTGTCACCCCGTTGATCACCAGGGTTGATTCGGCTGATCTGACTGGCTAGGCGGGTGTACCCTTCCTCCCTCACCATTCCATGTGCATCCCTCCCAAAGCTGCGCACTTGGTGGAAGAGGAAGACCATCCCAGATAGTGTACCATTCTTCGGTCAAGGGTATATAATAGCTGCGCTCCCCTGCTAGGACCTCCAAACAAGCTCAAGGTTTACTTGTCAATTTTTAAGTGTGTTTTTGTGCTTTTAAAAACTTTTGGAGTGTTATTTTTCTTTTTGTTTTTGAATTTCCCATGCTATGTATACTCATGAGAAAACGCAGGATTTAGAATGAGGAAGTGAATGGAGCTCTGTTCACTTCTCCTTCATTGCCAGGGAAGCCTTTTGCCAGGACAGAAGGTAAGTGTGGTATGGGGAGCTCTTTTGCCAGCATAAAAATGGCAAAGTTATGCCAGCAAAAGAATGGGGGTTAGGAGGGTGGTCTGATAAAGTCCTACGTTATCAAATCCTTTAATTATATGTGAAGGATAACCAACGCTCTTTCTCTTTCCCATCTAATTTGGTCGAAGCAGCAGGATTCCTGAATGGATGCTTGGACACAGCAATTAATTAGATGAGGGCCACTGAATTTCAAATTTGATCCAGAGAAAATGGAGATACTACTAGTAATTGGTTCATCTGCCTGGAAAATGTGTTGTTTAGCCTAAGTGAGTGAGGATTGAAATCCCTCCAAAGAACCAAAACCAGAGTCCATGACTGATCAACAAGTTGTAGCAGCATAGCTGCATTTCACAGATAAAAACTAGGTCACGAATGGTCAAGCAAGATCAGTGTTGTCAAGATGGCAAAAGTTATTAATGTGGAAGAACACACAAACTAGGAGAGGCTGCAGCAGTTTGCTTTTGCCTGAGCCTACTGGGAAGGGCAAGATTACACCCCCTTCTCTCCTCTCCCCTTGCTCAGATAATTGAACACAGATATTGTGGCCTCTGTCATCCACATTCTGCTTGTTGGAAGTGAAGAAGCATCAACACTTGCTTAAGGTAACTGGGGACAGAGGAAAAGTCTAGCGTTGCATGCCTGTCCAGCCTCAGGGGATCCTGGCCTCTTCTAGCCTGCTGGCCATTTATTATATTTTATTGTATTTATAGTTTTAAATGTGATTTTAGATTAGTTGTTTTTAATTTATATTTGTTTAATTTTTTTTTATGGGGGAGGGTGGGAGTGGGGGTGTTTAGGGATTTTATTTGTATTGTATTTTAAATTTTGTAAGCCGCCCCGATTGTTTTAACAGAGGGGCGGGGTATAAATAAATATTATTATTATTATTATTATTATTATTATTTCAATTCACTTCTGTGCTTCATTGATCTGTGTAATAAAAGCTTTTACTTCCTAACTTGTTGTCATGTCCCTGGTGCCATATAGATATTTAGGAAGCTTTGCTTGCTGTATTAGTTAGCTAGTTAGCATGCTTGGGCCTACTAGCAGTCGCACCAGAGACTTAACATGAGCAGAAGGCATGAGGCTGGGGGAGACTGGTATGTGTTAGTGAAAGTCCATACAGTGTGTCAAGGCAGTTTCTCTTGGGAATGTTTAAGGAGTATTGCATGGAGCTGATAGTACCAATTAACCAGGTGGTGGGTGGAGGGGAAACGAAACTTAAGGAATGTATTAATGAAAGGCCTTCGGCGCCAAATTCACAGATCTGTCAATGCACTGTTACTGTACGCATCTATATCCTGAGGCAATAAAACATTTCAAATGATGTGGTTGTTCTGGTGAGTGGATGTTGACGGAGTTCATCACACTTGTATGTAAAGGTCATTCCCCCCCACTTCCTCCAAGAAGTTTTAGTGCTTTACAACTCTTTGTCGAGAAGCCAGAAACATGAGGCAAGTCCAGCCTCAAGATGCCTTACAGGCACTCATGAGAGTCAACTTTTAGGGACTCTTATACCCAAAGTAGATAACTCTCCTCTCTTCTATCTGTCTATTTTCCTATCTCAAGTGTATCCTCTGCCACAATAAATGTAAGTTTTGCTTACTAACCTTACTAGAGCATCCTGCATGTTTCTGTTCTGTTTTATACCACAAGCTCATATTGCACTGGGGCTCCGCTTCCTGCTTAATATAAATACCAATAATTTCCTACACTGCTATCCTTCTGATAAGGTTACTATAATATGTCATTGATGGAGTTGCATGCAAAGATGATGCAGAAACAACAATTAATTCCAAATGTGGTGGTAGGGTTCCCAACTGGCATGGGATGTGTGATCATTTTTTCACTGGTTTTCACCAATCGGAATGACTCCCTATCTGTTTCTAGGCCCAGCCTAAAGTTCTAGCAGTTCACTATTAGCACACTGTAACACCTTAGCAAGTTTCTAGGGTTTACAAAACAGAACCTGCATTTAATGAGGAATGTTTAATCTACCAAACTACAGCTGCTTTTCTCCCAAGAATCTATGCATTATTTAAAATTGGGTTGCAGGGGTAGGCTGCACCTGTCTCCGTGGGAAATTATTTAAATTTTTTTCATGCTTTGAAAGAATGAGCTAGAGACACATTTGCGCTAATGCCTTCCTTTACTCTCTCTCTCTCTCTCTCTCTCTCTCTCTCTCTTGATACTTTAGCTCACTGTGCGAGGACAATTTTTAATGCATTATCGTTGCTTGAGTGACAATTGGTGGTTCCAAGTAAAAGAGCGCATCTTGAATGTTGGGGGCCTTGAGAATGCATTGATAGCTTTGCTTCTTGTTCGAAGCCATTAATTAACCTGCTAGCAATTTCTCTAGGAACTGGATTGCTAGCTTTAATTAAGATTGTGTCTAACCTGACTCAATTGCAGATGGAGGCAGAGGAGGGGAAGAGGGTGGAAATGTTCTCAGTCCAATGGTATCTGTCCTCCTTTACCATAGTCCAGAGTGTCACACTTTGAGCAATGATGCCTCATACATAACATCCAGATAGATATTAGATGGACTTAGGAGATTACCAGACACAGTGGGACAAGGAAAAAACCACATTCCAAACCATGCCGGAAGAAAAGGAGGAGAACAGAAAGGGTGGCATTATCAGATACCACCTCCTTCTGTTGTCCCAGGGGTGTAGCGCTGCTGTGGATGAGGCTTCCCTTTCTTATTGACAGGGACAAGCTGCAAATCAACAGGGACACCTTACTTATGGCCACACTATGGTCCCAGGAGGCTGGAGGGCAACATCATCTGATACTATTGCCTGTTCCTGTTCTTGTCGCGATCTATTGACACAGTATTTACCACGCCTGATATTTTCCATATGCTACAAGGCCACAATATCAACATATATAGCTGCAAGCTTTTAAAATAAAGAATGAGTCAAATTAATATTTTTCATCTTTATTTCTTATATTAAAGTATTGTTTATTACAATTAGGGAATTTCAAGACGATTTTACATCTGCATATATTATAAAGGTCTTTCACTGTTTTGAGGCTGATTTGATTTAATATAGCATAGTGATTTAATATACCCAATATATTGATTTAATGTATCAAATACAGAATTTGTGATACATTAAATCACATCAGCCTTGGAACAATGAAAGAAGAGTGGAGGTAACTAGGCAAATCATTATGACTTAAGGGTTACAAAAGCTATCTGCAAGCCCTAGTCCACCTCTCTGCAGATATCTGCCCACTGTCTTCAAAATGAATGGTTCTCTTGAGGGAATCTGCTCATGGGCATAAGGCATTTTAGGGAAGTTCCTTTTGGGACTATAACTCCAGAATCCCCAGGCTCCATAGCTAGGTTGGTTGAGAATCCTGAAAGCTGTACTGCATAAAAAGTAGCTTTTCTGAAATAACTGCATCCACCACAGAGACGACCGCAAGAGACACACAGCCAGGTTTCATTCCACCCTTCACTGAAGAGTATCTCGTCGCACTAACTTCAGAACGATTGGCTTCTCTGGCACTAAAAATGCTTGAGAGCTCAGCTCCAGAGGAATCTGCAGCAGAGGAAACAAAGAAAGGGGAAGAAAGAAAGCATTTAGGAACCGGTTAGTCCAACATAGCAATAGCTCTTCCAATGGGTCCTAGATAGATCTGGGTGAAATCAGTTAAATGGGAAGAGCTAATGCTAAACTGGGTTCCAGCTCTTGGTCAGGAGACCCAGTACATGCAATGATTTGAGCGTTGGACTCATACTCTTGGAGACCAGGGTTCAAATCTTCACTTAGCCACAGAAACCCACTGGGTGATCTTCGGCAGGTCACACTCTCTCATCCTAAAGAGGAAGGCAATGCCAAACCTCCTCTGAACAAATCTCACCACACAAACCCTAGGATAGATTTGCCATAAGCCAGAGTCAACCCAAAGGCACATAATAAGAACAATAACAAAGTTCTGGGTGAACTGTCTTTTATTGTCCCCATCTAAACACAGACCATGCAGTGTGATCTTGAGCTTGACATCACAGAGCTTAGAATCTTAGTTTTGAAAAGTACTTTGGTCTGTAATTTGTTACAAAGCCCAAAGAAGTATCTTGTGACCATCACTATTGCCCACTCCCACGTTACTCTGACATCCGCCAACCAGAGAGAGAGAAAGAGAGAGAGAGGCTGCTGCCACACTGAAAAAACAATGCAGTTTGACACCATTTTAACTACCATGGCTCAATGCTATGGAATTATTCTGGGATTTGTAGTTTTGTGAGATATTTAGCCTTCTCTGTCAGAGAGCTCTGGTGCCACAACAAACTACAGATCCCAGGATTCCATAGAATGGATCCATGATAGTTAAAGCAGTGTCAAACTGCATTGTTTCTGCAGTGTGTCAGCAGCTAGAGAGAAAGGGAGGGAGGGAGGGAGAAGGGACCATATATCAGGGGTAGGCAAAGCCCAGGCTGTGGAGTGCAGCACCTGACATCCCCAGGCCCAAACATTCAAAAACAAACACACACAGAAACAAATGCATCCTACTCACTGGAGTTTCTTTATAGACTCTAAATGAGAAATGCTGCAGAAGGATTGTAATAGCCACTTTCACAGAGACAAGAGCAAATCTCATCCCAAGGCAGTTGCGGGGCCCAGCTCCAAAAGGCAGGTGTGTGTAAGGATCCACACTTTCTTTGTTCTCTTTGCTGAACCTGGTTACATTCAGAACAACAAGAGAAATGAGATTGAGAGAGAGAGAGAGAGAGAGAGAGAGAGAGAGAATATCTTGGCGCATCTCCCTTAGTGTAGTGCAAATAGCCTCATATGGAGATACACTACACCAACACTATGCAAATAGCAACATTGTGCAACATAGGCCAATGACTACGTGCTGTAGTGCAATGCACAAAGACCAATGTGTGATGTGCAACTGCAGTGTGCAAAGAGCAGCACACAATGTACAACTGCAATGCCCAAGGTGAAGTTGCAGCATGCAACATTGCTCTTTGCACTACTCCGCTTCCCACCACTGTCAGCAAAATATGTCTGTTGCGCTATGGCAAATAATTCACCCCATATATGTATCTCTTCTGATGGACTGTGGAAGCTGTTGGTGGAATCCTAACAAACAGCTTCTGAAATTTTGATACAGGAAAACTATGGAGATACCTTCCATATTCAAACTGAAACTATGGGTGCATCTACACTGTAGAAATGATGCCATTTGACACTACTTTAACTGACATGGCTCCATCCTACAGAATCCTGGGATTTGTAGCTTTGTGAGGCACCTGCACTCTTTGGCAGAGAAGACTAAAGGCCTTGAAAAACTACAAATCCCAGGATTCCATAGGATAGAGCTAAAGCACTTAAAGTGGTGTCTAACTGCATTATTTCTACAATGTAGATGGACCCTGTGTCACATTGGGTCGGTTCCCAGCACTGTTGCTCAGTGGTAACTCAGTTGCTAAGTAGCAGAACATGGACTTTGACTATGAAAATGCCACATTCATTCTCCAGGATCTCCAGGTAGGGCTGGGAAAGCCCACTGTCTTAAACCTTGGAGAGCCACTGCCAATCTGTGTCTTCCGAGCTAAAATAGATCAGTGCTTGGATGTGAAGTCAGGATGTATCTTATGACTCAAAAGGACCAGTGACAGGACCCTTCCTGTTTCTAGAAGCATACACAAGTTGTAACCACCTTTTGTTCCATTACACTGAAATGTTGATATTTCAGGCATGCATTTCACCATCCACCAGCAGCAGCATCAAGAGGTGGCTTGCATATGTGAATGAGCCACCATGTGTACAACTTTAATGTGTGTCAGGATCAGGTCATAAAGCAACCTTTTCCTGCCATTACCTCTGTGTGCTTTGTAACTTTTGATGTTTTGCACTCCTTTGAAATGGTAACTGTTGGAAAAGATTGAAGCATTCTCTTTCCCCCCATGTTCTTTTACTATAGAACAAACCCCGTTTTGACTTCTTGTGTATCTTGTTTGTTGCCTCTCAGCCTCTGTAGTTAACATGCTTCTGTCTGTCCCACCCACCTTTCTTGGACAGCTATCTTCTCCTTTTTTAAAGCTAGTGAGTCAGGATGACTCTCTACTTCACCTTTGCTACCAATTAAGCTGAATAAAGTTTTTCAAGATATTTATGCCTCATTTTTGGTCAAATATAGTTCAGGGAAAAGTAATGTGCATTTGAGCCATACCTCTAAACTTAAACTGCCATTCTGCTGGAGAGAAGTTAAAAAGGAATTTCAACTTTTAGAGTTTCCAACACAGGACAACTCTAATTCCCCCACAGTATGAGAAGGTGCACTCTAACAATGAGTTGAATACAAACTGGCAACAGGACAAAGACAACATCGTGTGATAAGGTACAGCCATAGATATTACTATACAGCTGCAATCATGCTATACAAGCCTTGTGTGATAAAATCTAGAGGAAGAAGCAGAGACTGAGACTGAGACTGAGACTGAGACTGAGACTGAGACTGAGACTGAGACTGGGGGTTTGTCTACATGGGCAATTTACCCTGTCTTATAGCCCTGCAGTCCTGATGACACAGGGGTTTTGCCCCATACTGTCTGTGGGCAGTACTCACCACCCCTGGGGCAGATACAGGGCTCAGATGGGGCTAAGATGAGGTGCAACATTTTAAAATAATACCTCTTTCCATCCATTCCTGCCAGGAAGGAACAGATTCGGCCCTGCGGGACTGCAGGAGCCCGTCCTGGCAGGCTAGCCCTCACTGCTGCTGCCAGTCTGCCTTGCTCTCCCAGAAGGCAGAAAGAGGTCCAGCTGGTCACAGGCAGGGGCCTTGGTCACATGTTGCAAGCTGGCTTCCTGCCTTCCAAGACAGCGATGGAGTCAGCAGCTGCAGCAATGGGCCAGCATGCCTGTCTGGACTCCAGCCTCTTTGGAAGCAGTAATGGGGAAACAACTGGCCTGATCTGTGGCCAGGAGATGCCAGCAGGCACCAGCATATCTGGGTCATGTAGATGAGCCCTGAGACAGAGATATATATTACCTCTCAGGTCTAAACTCTTCAGGTTCTGGCCAGTATTCTGGATCCCGGTGGAGAACGTAGGGTGGGATCATCACTACTGTGCCTTTCGGAATAGTCAGCCCATTTATTTCAACATTTTTCTTGCAGACCCTTTCGATCTGCCCACCAAGGGGATCATAGAATCATAGAATCATAGAATTGCAGAGTTGGAAGAGACCACGAGGGCCATCCAGTCCAACCCCCCTGCCACGCAGGAAATCTTGATCAAAGCATCCCCGACAGATGGCCATCCAGCCTCTGTTTAAAGACCTCCAAGGAAGGAGACCCCACCATGCTCCGAGGGAGTGTGTTCCACTGCCGAACAGCTTTTACTGTCAAAAAGTTCCTCCTCATGTTGAGGTGGAATCTCTGTTCCTGGAGCTTGCATCCATTGCTCCGTGTTCCAGTCTCTGGAGCAGCAGAAAACAAGCCTGCTCCATCCTCAGCGTGACATCCCTTCAAATACTTAAACAGGGCTATCATATCGCCTCTTAACCGTCTTTTTTCCAGGCTAAACATACCCAGCTCCCTAAGTCTCTCCTCATAAGGCATGGTTTCCAGACCTTTCACCATTTTAGTTGCCCTTCTCTGGACATGCTCCAATTTGTCAATATCCTTTCTGAATTGTGGTGCCCAGAACTGGACACAGTATTCTAAGTGAGGTCTGACCAAGGCAGAATAGAGTGGCACTATTACCATGTCAAGATACTCCAGTTGCATGATGGCATCATATGTAAGAGGAGCCTTTGGGACAATTAAGGGCAGAAGATTAACATATCCAGCTCTAACATAAAAAAAATATCAAATTTTCCATCTCTGGCTAGCATCCTATTAGAGGTGTATGCAGGCATAAGTCCACCTTACATCTGTGTATGTCTTTTTAAGCCCCCCCCCTTCAATCTGACTTACAATTCAGCCATTGTAGCTCTACCCCATGGCCATTCTGTGGTTGGTGAGAGTGGGTGGAGGGTCAAGGAAACGTCTGACTATTCCTGTAGCCAGGCACAAAATGATGACATCTTCCGCTGAGATCCATCCGGGTCCTTCAGGGGTCTCAGCAGATGATGCAATCATTTTGCATCTGGCTACATGGACATAGCCAGATCTTTCCCCAATTCCCCACTTCACTCTCCACCAGCCACAGAATAGCCATTGGGGGGCTGCAGCAGTTCAACAGTAAATCCGGGGGTTTTGAATCACCATTGATAATGTAGTTCCACCTGTGACAAATAACCATGTTGACAAATAAAAAATCCAGCACATTATACAAGACCCATCCTGCCTAAACAATCAGTCTACAAAGGTGGAAAGCTCTTCACCTGTTTGCTGAAAGAGTAGTGTGGGGAAACTAGTGTAGGACAAGCCTACATCCTTTATTTTTAACTCTGCCCATTTCCATCATCAATCGTTTTTCCAAAACAAAAGGTGGTTCATGGCCTGAAAGGGGTCCCTCACACCTGATGAACGTAATCTAAAGTTTTGTTCTACACCGACAATGCTGGGAGGCCTGCTGGGTTCTGGAGGGAAGTGAGGCAGACAGAAATAACCATGCAGCAGTTTTGGTCTCGGATAGGCTACTTTATTGAAGACAGCAGATAGGCAGAAAAACAGGCGTTGTTCTGGTTAACCAATATAGAAAGAAAAACAAAAGCAAGAGAAATGCACCCACCCTCCAGGGCCACGCATGCTGAAAAGGAGGACCTCTAACCCAAATCCATCCATCCCTTATACAAGCAGGATGAGGAGAAACGAAACTCATGAGCAGAGCTTATTAGGGGAGAAAAATGTTCTCAGGCCAATTAGTTGGAGCCAGGTGCTCTCAGACCCAAATATCTTTATTTGATAGGCCACGCTGTCTCTCTCGTTCCCAGGAGAAACCTCTCCTTGACCTTCTCATAGGGAAACAAGGCCTAGCGCATTCTCATGAATCCTGAACCAAACTTTTTGGGGCTAGGCCTGCACCCAGGGCCTAACAAGTTTATAGCAAGACTCCCAGAAGCCAACCACCACCACTCCATGCAACCAACACACTCTTACTTTGTTAGGTAGAACAGAATCTATCTCATCTTGAAGCTTCTGTTGAACGTCTGGGTGCGTGGCTAAAAGGCCATGTAACCAAGGGAGCTGCTGGTGGGTTCGTACCCAGCAAACACAAAGATAAAGGCTTGGGCCAGGATTTCATCATCATTCAAGCCTGTGAACAAAGGCAAGGAAGTTGAAGTCCAAATTGCATGACACACATGGTAGGAACGTTACTTGCATTTGCACCATGTACGGTTTGCAAGGATTGTTCATACAATAGGCATATGATCTGGAGGCCTCTCCCTTCTTAGTGGTTTTATGTACTTAGAAACACTGCCAAGAAGCTGCCAGATTCCTTTTTAGTAATGCCATAGCAACAATAGTTGATGCAATCTTTGTCAAAAGGAGAAAGAAAAAGAAAGAAAATATTTTTTTTAAAAAAAACCTTGTATGTTTCTTGTTTTTCTATTTTTAAATCCATCAGTCTGTTAAAAAAAGGGAACTTCCCACCAGAGTTTCTTTGTGTCAATGTGAAAAAATGTCAACCAAAGAAAACTGTTGGTTTTGGGTTGCTTTGTGCGCTGGATTAACTTGGATTAGAATTTCTTTTTAAAAAATACTGCTAACAGATGAAAAAGATCCCACTTTAAGCTGGTGGAGCAACAGTTCCACCAGCATTCTCATAGGGAGGAATGAGAGGTCAAGGCTAAAGGGAGGCCAGAGAAAGGGGAAGGTGAAGACAGCCGGCTAGATAGAAGTGAGAGGGAGCCAAGAATATACATGGCTGCATCCCGGCACCATCTAGCAGCCATTACACAGCCTGGTACTAAAAGCACTGCGTAAAGTGGTACTGATTACCTTCTTATGTAATGTCAGGAAAAGTGGTTACCTTGGTGTGATTCCCAGTTACACCAGCATAAATCATCAAAAGGATTCTAGTCCCTGTCTGCTCGGGCCATGTGGACTCATAATTGCCACTGTTGGCTCCTGGATTTGGGGGGAGCAAAGGAAGTAGCACTGAGCCAGATACTGTTAGTGAATCCCCTTAATGGTCAAGGCTACATCTCATAACTACTGGCCAGCTGGCCTCTGTGGGGCAAGCATGCCACCAGAGCTATAGAGAGGAGCATTTCCCTGGGTGACCAGTTTCCCAGGACCAAGGTTGACCATTGTCTTGCCTTAACTGGAAGGGCTGCAAAGATTTCCTGTTATTATCTAGTGTACAAAGGCTTCCCATTTAGGCTTTGCTTGGAAAATGACAGTTTTACCTAACTTAATGGCCAGCTTTGATGCTTGATAGGATTGCAATCCATTTATCTTTTGTGTAGAGACTCTCCTCTTTGTACATTGCAGAGGGGCATTGTTGACGCAGCATGGCATATATCACACTGGAGGATGAGAGAATAAATACACCTCCGATAGTGTCAGTCACAATGTCAGAAGTGCATTTACTTGCTCATTTTCCAATTTGATATGATTGCAGATTCCCTTTTGGGAGGTGTCTATGACTCAGGCCTAACTAGGGTGGGAAGGGACACAAAGCCCTCTCCCATTTTCTTGGCAGCACTGCAGTGTTAGAATTCCGGCACTGATGGAGACATTAGCTTTTCATTTACTCTGGGTTGTGGTCCCTGCATCCTTCTGATTTGCATAAATTGTGAGATTTAGAGCTGTGCTTCTCAAAGGAGTGGTCCTGTATCAGTACCAATTCCCCAGCCATTGGCTACCAGTCCCTAATGAGCTTCCAGGATAGAAAGGGGAAAAAGCAACTGTAGCTAATGGGCACAAACATGGTGTTGGTCCCTGTCACACTGGTGGGGAGGGGAGAAGAAAAATTGCCTGCTCCCCCATCAAGTAGCCAGAGAAACACTGAATCAATGTTGTTTGCTCAAGAATAGGGATAGAAGGAATATTTGAAAATATTTGGGAAATAGTTGAAAAATATATTTTTCAAGTGTTTTGAACCCTGACAAGAAGAATTTTGACTGACGGTAAATCTTCACAGTTCAGGACTTATTCTGCACAAAATTTGCATATGGTTTATTTGCATAGAAAACATTTTCTGCGAAGGAAACAGCAACTTTTGCACAGGAAATATGCTATTTCTCATGCAGAAGATGCTGTTTTCTGTGCAAAACAACCATATGGGAATTTTGCACAGAATACATCCAAATTGCAATTAGTTTTCACAAACTGCATGCGTTTCAAAGATTTTCTTAAATCCTGAAGAAAAAAGCTAAAATTACTTGTTGGTTCCTTTGAGAAGAAACATAGTGAAGAATTTCATTCCAACTCAAGAAAGCATGAACAATTTCTTCTGAATCCTCCAGGAAATGCAATTTAGCAGGCTTCCCTTCACTTTAGAGACAATCTCAAAACTACAAAACCTTACCTTTATAGGTGTGCTCAATCCCATTGCTTTGGTGATTGCCATTGGAAGTCTGGGAGTCAATCATCAGCTGCAAGAAGTCTACTCGGCTCTGTGAATCAAATGAACCAATCAGGGGAAGGGAAGAGAAACTGGGGAGGAAATGTCTTAGGGTATAACCAGATAAAGAGTGGGTGCTATGCAGTCAGATCACTGCCAGGGGTCCAGATTGGAGGATTAGAATTGAAGAAGGCAGGGATTAACTGCACCCTTCCTTTTCCCATTCTAAACCAACTTCCTCAGATTCTATTTGCCCCACAAGACAAAAACAAACAAGAACTATCTCTGTACCACTATACCTTGTTTTAGCTGTCTAGCAAATAGCAGTTGGGATAGGGGAGTTTAACCTGGAGAAATGGTATGGATCAAAGGGTTAGAAGCCTTGGTGGTGCAGTGGTTAAATGTCGTTATTGCAGCCACAACATTGTAAGTTGGTGTCATGCTCATCCCCTGGATTCTGGGTATTAGAGTAGACTCCATGGAAGACCCTGACATGAGTTTGGTAGTAGGCCTGACATGAGCTTGGTTCCTGGCCTGTTTTCCCTGCCTGGGCCTCTCTATCTCTGGACGGCAGCCAACCCGCCTTTCGGGTCTGGGAACGCTGTTCCTTGGGCAGCTTCAAGGTCACAGCACCTGGAGGGAGCTGCCCTCCTACAGCCCTCCCTACATACCATTCTCACACTGTAATGGTTTATCTGGAGGCCGTACTAGGTGTGTTTAGTTCTGGCTTTGCCTATGTTACTGGTCTACGTTTCCTTGCTTAATAAAGAAATCTAATTGAGTAAATGCGAACGTGTGTCTGGTACATCACAGTTGGATCCCAGAGCCTTCCATTCTTCCATAGGTTGGTAAAATGAGTACCCAGTTTGTTGGGGGCAATTAGCTAACACATTGTAAGCCACTTAGAGAGTGGTCAGCACTATAAAGTTGTATAGAAATATAAGTGCTATTGCTATTGCTATTATTTTCCCAATCTTTGTTTCCCTTATCCCAACTGGGCGAGTTCCACTGACAGTATTTGCAATGCTTAAAAACTAACAAATACAGTACAATCCAAAATTTCCAAACATTACATCTAATTTGACTCAAAAAGTTCTGAAACAGCAATCCCTATTATAGAATGCATCCACAAGGGATGCTTTGTGCAGGAGAAAGATATAGGGTTCAGAGTATACATCCATCCTGCCCCTAATTTTTATATTCAAGGAGATTTTTCAATCTTTTCCTTTTTTTTAACAGAACTCACCCCAAGGTCCAATCAGACATTAGAAAGGTTAGCTTTGTGGGCTTCAGCTCCCAGAATCTGTCAGCCAAGATGGCCACTGGCATGGTAGAACTTTATGAAATATCAGTGGGCATAAAGATCAGTTGGAAAAAATAATAGACTGGCAAAAAATAAAGGTAAGATTTTGGAGGGACATTTTGATGCAGAGAATTGTCCTTGTAAAAGACTCTTTTCGTGCCAACCTTGTTCACCCTAAACATTTAGCACAACCCCAATGCTTACCCCTTGGCCATCTTTCAGTCATGCTGCCTTCATTTTTGCAAATGACCTTGTGAAGAAGTTCACAGCTTCTGCAGAGAAGATTTGCACATTCAGTGCATTAAAGAGGTGAGTGAAGAATGGGAAAGTAACTGCAAGGAAAAGAAATTCCTAATGAAAGGAAGCAATATCCATGGAACAAAACATTTTTCTTCTTCCTTCCTCAGGAATCCATAAATAAACTTCATGTTTTATCCCAAAGATCAGATTTTTCAAAATTCAATGATCATTTTGTTTGGGTCAGCTCACTCAGACATTATGAGAATCTTGAGGTGATAAATTCTTACACAGGGATGCAAACAGTTTGTATTAAAGAATGTGCACTATTTATAATATAGTATCATGGCTTCCCAGCACACATCCATGGGCAGAGGTTGGGAAGGCATATGTGGCATTCTTAGAAGTAATTTTCTACCCCAACTCCTGAGACACAGCCCTAAACCTACTTGCAAGTAATTGGTTAAATCCAATCTGGAAGTGATTGGTTTAATCTTCTGGGGATGGAGATTAAAAAAACAAAAAGAATAGTGGTAGAAAGAGAGAGAGAGAGAAGAGTGATGGATATGAGTACAGATCTCATACTTTGCTAATTATTTTCCTGCTTCGCAACAGCTGCAGAGCTGTTTGGGCTGGAAGTCAACCTGAAGAAAACCTGAAGAAAAGTTCTTTACCAGCCTGCACCACAGGACGAACACCACCATTTCCACATTGCCATCGGCAATTCTGTGCTTAAGTCCGTTCAGCAGTTCACCTACCTGGGAAGCATCATCTCCTCAGATGCCAAGATTGGCAAAGAGATTGATCACAGATTAGCAAAGGCACATAGCGCATTTGGAAGACTTTACAAAAGAGTCTGGAGCAATAAACACCTGAGGCAAAACACAAAAATCAGTGTGTATAGAGCCATTGTACTGTCTATACTCCTTTATGGGTCTGAAACATGTGTCACCTATCGCCACCACTTACGACTCCTCGAACGCTTTCATCAGCGCTGTATACGCACAATCCTAAATATACAATCCTAAATATACACTGGACTGACTATGTGAAGAATGTTGCTGTCCTTGAGCAAGCAGGGATCACCAGCATTGAGGCCATGATATTGAGAACACAGCTGCACATTTTATTGCCTTGTATAGACAAGGCCTACCACAAAAATAAACTAAACAAGCTCATCATTTGCTCCTCTTCTGTGACACCCTTTGGTAGTCATCTCACTTCACATCATGGAGATTGTTTCCATAATAACTGGCTGTAAATATTCACTGAAATATCAGAAAGCCAGAAGCAGACTTACACAGCAGGATGAAACAAAGATCAAAAGAGCTAAATTTGGTGAGTTTCTTGATCTCTTTGACGAAAGGGTCATTGGGATTGTTCATGGAATGGAGGTTCACCCCAAAGGAGGTACTGGTGACAACGTCCATGGAGTACGCACCGAAGATGCTAAGGGGGTTGAAGATGGGAGAGAGCATCCAAACTGACCACTTAAATGTGTTCAACAATAATACTTAAAAACAAGACAGCCCCAGCTCAAGAGTTAACAAACCACAAGGAGCAAGTGTAGGAGAGTATGCCTTATAGGAAAGGAGTGGCCAAAATGCACCCTAAGCTATTTTCGCAGCTCTTGACTCTTCTAGACTTCCTGGCTGCCCTTTTTCTGGGCAAAAATAAGTAACTGATAATGTAGTAATTTTCCAATATATCACCCCCTCCCTGTCTCCAATATCATAGGCAAAGGACTTTACCAATCCTTTTCAGAGATGTAGTAACCTGAACTCAGGACTGCTGATTGGCTTTGTGTGAAAGCTGAATAGGGATGAAAAGAGTATTTGAAACAATGGCCTGAAAACTTTCGATCAAAGACCTTTTTCAATGGATCGGAGGCTTTTTTAATTATCTAGCCTGGAAAACATGGGGATCAACCTCTTTTTCTTTTCATGCTGCTATGCTTAATGTGCACTTCTAAAGGTACTGCAAATGCTGACTTTTTTGCTTTGAGGTGAATTTAAAAACAGTGGACTTCCCCATGTTTTCCACGCTAGATAATTAAAAAAGCCTCCTATCCATTGAAATTTTAAAAAGCCTCCTATCCATTGAAAAAGGTCTTAGACCAAAACGGGTAAAAACAGGAACTCCGGAGGAGCCGTCTGGATCCCTCTTGACATACAGGTATTTCAGCCAAAGACTTTGTGGCTGATCCAGAAATTCTTAGCACGGGTTCATATTTGGGACTCAGCTTTGAGATACATATATGTACAAAAGAAAAAAATTCCATTTGTGAAGTGATTATAGTGTCTGTATCTTTGCAATTGTATAAGTATGATATTCTAATATTAATCATCTTTATCATAGAACACTGCTGCTTTGATGTTGTTCAAATTCCTTCTTATTTTGTAAGTGTTTTGTTACTGTTAAAAGATTAGCATCATTTCATTGTTTATTTCATTGGATGTTGTATACTTGACTTCATCTGTCAGGGCTCCAGCCTGAGGAATCCTGGGATTTGTAGATTAGTGAGGTGCTTAGAATTCCCTGCTCTTAGAGCTCTAGTGTGCTCATGACAACTATAGAGCTCTAGATCACTTGAGTGGGATTGAGGATTAAATCATTGTATCTGGAACCTGTACTTTAGGAGAGTGCCCTACAGTTTCTAGCAGAGGATTCTAAGCACCTCACAAAACTACCTATCCCAGGATTCTTTAGCACAGAACCAGGTCATGTAAAGTAGTATCAAACTGATATAATCTTACCTTGAAGATAAACTTTCACTCTGTAGGCAACACAGCAACAGATTAGACAAGATAAAGAGGAAACGCTCCAGGGAAGGAAACACCTATCTCCGCTTCTGTTGCCAGCTATAGTTAGGTAGTTGCTTGTGTAAGTGTAGCTGTGTCTACACTCCTGCACTACACTACAAATGTGTCAGAAGTAGAGAAAGCATGTGTTGTACCAGCACATTACAGTCCTTTTCCAGCCTTGTAGGTGACTTCTTGTTCAGCAGCTCACAAGTTTACATGGCGCCTATATTGTTTTGTCCTACCAGAATTCTGAATTTACTCTTAAGGCTTTTGCTCATACTAGATGGATAAAAAGCTCCTTCGGACTGAGTGCTGATCTCTTCCCCAGCCCAAATGACTTACTCCTTCACAACCACAGGCTCATTCTTCTCCACTTTCTTCTGTACATTTTGCATCAAAACCTCCCCGTAGTGTTTTATAATGGGAAACATCTGAAATACAAATCGACAAGCACACCTTTCAGCATCTACAGATGGTTTTCCTTCTTACCAGAAAATGAATTCCAAAAACTCTGTGTGAGACTAACAAATAATGACAAACACAATTGTGGGGAGTTTTTGTGTCCGGTGCCGCTATGTTTTTGTTTCAGCATTTTCTGCTAAAATTCTCTCCATGGGGAAATTTCTGGACTGAGAGTGGCTGGTTTGCTTAAGATGGCCCAAAATGATTATATTTCCCAGCCCTATAATATTTTATGCCAGTCTGTCACTCAATTGTTGGTTTTTAAGACCAGCCCTACGTCTAATAACTCACAAATAAGCTTTATGGGTTCAGAGGGGAGCCTAAACATAATGGCATTATAAGTCATGTTCTTTACTCTTCATTTTCCAATTATACAGTTTTACCCTCAACCTATGAAGTATATGACGTTTATAGACTGGGGATGAAATGAATATTTGAAAATATTTGGGAGGGGAAAGGCCTAAATACAAGTTTCTCAAGCACCTGGAAACCATGATGAGAAGAATCCTGGGGTTCGTCTATACGAGCCCAAAAAACCTGGAGTGCCCTGCAGTAATGGCATTTCACAGCAGCTGAGACTTGTCCTAATGGCTGTTTTTTGCCCCCAAAAGCTTGGCATGCCCATGGCAGCTGCGAGTGAATTACTTACGTTTTTACCTACCGTAATCTGCCACCGCCAAACTTTTTATAAAAAACTATTTGCACTGTGTGCTGCAGCGATATTTTGCTTTTGCAATATAAAGGTAAGGAAACAACACCCCATTTTCTCGCCTTAGTGCTCACTGGCTAAGGCAAAAATCAAACATGGTGGCATCAGGCATTTGACCCGTTAGCAAGCCCTGCCCCACGCACGCGTCCAGCCAATCAGCTTTGTGCTTCCTCTCATCTGGGACAGAGATTCGTCTGGGACAGAGATTCTGTCGGGGATGCTTTGATCAAGATTTCCTGCGTGGCAGGGGGGGTTGGACTGGATGGCCCTCGTGGTCTCTTCCAACTCTGCAATTCTATGATTCTATGATTCTATGATTCTATGATTCTATGATTCTATGAATCACTTGTCCCAATGAGGGGGAAGGCACACTTTCCTTGCAGTTTTTAAAAAACTCTCGGGAAAGCCATGTTTGGGGAGGCCCTCATTCACAAAATGGTGGAGCAACTTGGCCTGCCATAAAGATAGGTAGGGTTCTCCTCGCGTTTTATAAGGAGATTTTTTTTGGCCATTAAGATGGGGTTCTGGACTGATGAGATCTTCACAGTTCTGAGCTTCTTTTGCACAAAAATCATATTTTTGCACGGAAAACAGCATTTTCCATGCAGGAAACAGCATTTCCCCATACAATTATATTTCTGTACAGAAAATGCTGTTTCCTGCACAGAAAATTATGTTTTATGAGCAAAAATACCATGTGTGAATTTTGCACGGAATCAATCTGGAACTGTGAATCTTCTTCAAGAGCTGTGCAGTTTTCAAATGCTTTCTTGTGGTGGGAAGAAAACTGCTAAAAATATAGCCATTGCTTCCTTTAAGAACTAATTTAGCATTACATCCCTATTATGGGATGCCAAAATTATAAAAAATGATTAAACATGGCATGTTTTGGGGGGCAATTTTTATCAAACCACCCCAAATATCCCTCCCATGCCCCCAGAACCACAATCTCCTCTCTCACACAAAAGTACTTCTGCATTCAGCAACATATCAGCCAAAATACCAATTGGAAATAACATCACATCACCTCCTGTTGCCATTTTGGTCAATACATGCCCTGCCTACTCTGGAGGTGTTTGGGGGATGGGATGGGCCAGTGCCCACAGCTGGGGATATGTCAGCCCCCAATTCCACATAGTTGCCCGTGCCTTCAAATAGAGTTGCCTTGAGCCTTCTTGAGTCCCAGTTTAAGGAGAAAGACAGAGTCTAAGGAGATTTTCAGACCTGCATTTAAATCCATGGGAGACATGGAACAGGGTCTGAAAAAAGTCTTCTTTTCAGAAGACATTGACCCTTTTTCATGTCTCCCCATCCCTATTCCAGATTTCCCCATGATATTTTCATCACTGGGAAACATAATTTTTGGACCACCCGTTCCATTTCTGTCACGGAATCACGGGTGGTCCAAAAGGTGTCCCGTTCCTCTCCTGCGATGACAGCCATGGGAGGGAGGTCCATTCTGGACCCAGGAACCCAGGAATGGGACACCAAGTTAAGTTGGATCCTTCTCCCCCTCCCTGGGTTACTTGTATTTTTTAATCTTTTATTTTTTGCTTCCTTTTCTTTTTTGACAGCTGGGGTGGGGTATTCTTGAATTTCCCAGCTTTACGGCAGCTGCTTTTATAGAAGTGAAGCTGAGGGAGAAGGGAGGATGTTCCTGCTGTGGGATTAAGGTAAGTGTTTCAACGTCTTACCTTTATTCCGTGGCAGGAACAGGAGAGTGGCTTGCAGAGCAGGAATGGGGCATTTGGCCCCATTTGAACATCTCCTAAATAAAGATGAAGGGCAAAATTCTAGACCAGCTACTTAGTTAAGTATAATTAACTAATTCCATCTTGCCTTGGCCCAGAAGCAGAATCTTCCTCATCCCAACTGTCATTGCCCTGGCCAAGGAGAGAGAGAAGGAAAGGCAATCAGAGCTTCCATCTTGTCTCAGCCCAAAAGCAAAATGGCCCTCCATCCATCCCAACTTCCATTGCCCTGGCCAAGGATGGAGAGAAGAGAATGCTAGACTTAATCCCTTCCCCTTACTGCCATCTCCTTTCCCTTTGTATCATGTCTTCATTAGACTGTAAGCTTGAGAGCAGGGAACTGTTTTGTTGTTCTTTTTCTTGTAAAGTGCCATGCACATTGATGGTGCTATAGAAATAAAAGATAATAACAATAATAACTAAGTAGTGTCTCCTGGCTTGACCCTTCCCACAATTTTGCTTTATCATGAATCATCCCCTTACAGCAATGGAGATCTATTCTCCTTTTAATCAGAATGCAGCAGACTGACATTTCAGCCTCTATCTTATCAGTGATCTCTGATACAACAATCAGAAGTAAGATCCGCATTGCAATTCCTCCTCACACCGGAGATTGCTTGCAGGAGAGGGATGGAACTGTCAGTCTGCTCCTTCCAATCTTCTTTTTCCAATCAAAAGAAGAACAGATCCCTGTCACTTGCAGCAGGTGATACCTGGTGAGACAAGGCTGGAGGGTTTTGTTCATAGGACTCTAGGTTATGCAAATCTAACTGCCATCATGACTTCCAGCTGCTGATGATAATAACAATAGCAACAACAACATCTCCATCTCTTTTGTCTCTTGCCTCTTTTAGTTTCCCGCTAGTGAAGGTCGGTGAAAGTACAGTTCGCATCCTCTTCCAGTGTTCATCTTCTGCCAAGGAGACAGCTGACTTCAACACTCCAGTCGCAGCGATATTCTACAAGTGACAAAGGTAGCTGTGTTGATAATCCCCAGACTTGGGACTTTGGGGATATTAGACAAATGCTTATCACTGTGTAGAGGGATGGCTGTGTGAATAAGTTCACACATGACGTCCGGTGATAAAGTTGTCCACCCCTCTGCTACCCTGCAAAAAGATTTTTTGTCCCAAAGTCCCTCCATGACATGTTCTAGCGTAAGAAATGGATGCTCACCCGTCGGTTGGTAAAGGTGGTGTAACACTCTTTCACCAGTACAGCTTTAATAATAGCAGGATCCAGAACAACTATTACAGGTTGCCGGCCATCGTAAATCCTGCATTAAGAAGTAGGAAAGCAGTGAACATTCAGTTGAGTCTGTTTTTGGGAAGAGGGCTATGGGCATTAGTAGAAACAATCTGAACTTCATGTGTTTTATGTATGTCACCATGAGCTTGTAGCAGTATTTATAGGAAAGACTGATGGTGGGCCCACTGTCACAGAAGCAGTGATTGGAACTAATGTGTAACAAGGAATCGTGTTACCTGTAACACATTACTACTCAGGTTACCATGGTTGTTCTTTAAAAGTAACATAATCCCTGGTAATATCTTTACATTTTAAAGTGGAATGAGTAAAGTTTACTTGCTATTTCTTAAATGTTGCTTTGGGGTGGTATTTGGAGCCTATTTTGCATTTCTAAGATTCTTTTTTTAGTTTTTTTTAAAAGATTTTTTAATGTCTTTGTAATTTCCAAAAGATTGTTTAAAAGTAAGTTAAAAAGCAATGTTACTCCCAGAAATGAACAATGAACAGTAATTTGTAGTTTACTTTGAAAAAAAATTGTTTCAAACACAAGAGGACAAGTCATTTAGAAGAGTCTATTGGTGCTGACTGGCTGGGCAAAGTTAGGCTGCTAAGCAATGGTCAAGTGTGCCCTCCCTACTTCAACCTATTGAGCATAAAGCAATTTCTTCATACTCTGCAAAGGCTGCCGGGAGTAGAGCTATACCAGTTTCTCCAACATGGTGCCTTTTCCAATGCATTGGGCCATAACTCCCATCACACCCAGCTGAGTATGATTGAGGATGATGGGGACGGGAGTCCAAGAAATTTAAGAGATTATCAGACATGTCAAAAGTGGTGTGACAACGCCAGAAGATCGCAAAAGGGCTCCTTTACCACACGACATCGTCATGCACTCGTTCTCCTCCCATTCTGTGGGTGCTGTTTTGTATTGATGGGAGAAACTGTCAACAATTCTGCAGTTCCATTTCTGTCATGGATTTCCATGTGTGTGACAAAATGCCCCATTTTGCTGGTGAGATCCCAGCGTCAATGGGGGGTCCCCGCCAGAACACTTCTGGCTGAGATTGGGACATCTAGGTAAGCTACCCTCTTTTTATTACCCTCCCAGGCTACTTGTTAACTTTAAAGTGTGTGTTTTTGTGCTTGCTGTCACTTTTGGTGTTATTTTAATTTTTATTTTTGAATTTCCCATCCTCATGTCTTCTCACAAGAATCCACAGGATTTCACTCCAGGAAGTGAACGGAGCTCCGTTAGAGCTCTGTTCACTCCTAGGCTGCCCTGTCGATGGGAGAGAAGGTAGGTGTGGTGGGGAGGGTGATTGTGGTGGGACAGGGGTGGGAGTGGAGATTCTGGGACAGGAACACTTTTTGCATCCCTATCTTATAATCTCCTTAGTGGGTGGTGGGTTGGAGAAGACTGGCCTCCCCAACAGAGTTTTGCACAGGTACACCAACAACCACCAAGGTAGATACACTGGGTTTCTCACCAATGCTAACTACCCCCCAACCACACTCCACCATGGCTTAGAATTGTTGTGTGAGTAAAGCTAAGAAATACACTGAAATAAAAATCTTCACCAAAAGCCAGAAAGAGAGGGAAATGGAGAGAGAATTACAGAAGTTTCCAAGGTAAGCACTAGAATATAGGGACTGTCACTGGTAAACAGGGACTATTGAAGCCTATAACAGGGATGCAACCAAAGTGATCCAATTACAGATTAAGGTTTTTTGAGGGACAGGGAGAAAACATCCTCCTTGAGGCTTGTTTACAGACACAATAGGATGTGGGCTGCACTGAGAAATACAAGCTTGGTAATAAAATATCACTTACCCCCAGATTCTCCCATATTTCTGGAAGCACTTGCTATCAAATTTCACCAAACCCTGGAGGAAAACATTTAAGAACATTAATCACCTTGCCAGATAAGATTAAGATGAATGCTTTGGGAAAGTTCACAAACAAAATGTACAGGCCTTCAGAGACTCACTTTGCGCTATTCCCAGAGAGTTCCCAGGAAAGGCACTGGCATGGGGCCTGGAATACCCAGTTTGCCAAACACACCGAATGGCCAAATTCCATAGCTGATTTTTGGAGAGAGAGAAAGAGAGATTGGGATTGAGAGAGAGAGAGAGAGAGAGAAGCAAGCCTGTATCTCTCCATACAAGCCAGCTCAAGTTTTAAGATCTGCAAGAGAAGGTTTTCTTTCATGTTTGGTGGTTTTGTTTCATGAGGACACAGGAGAGAGCCTTCTCCATGGCTGCTCACAGGCTGTGAAATTCCCTTCCACAGGAGGTCTGCTTGGCCCCTTCCCCGCTCTCTTTCTGCTGGCAGGGATGAAGTGTTGTGCTGTATTTTTTAGAACCTTTTGTTAGTAATTCATAGAATCACAGAGTTGGAAGAGACCCCAAGGGCCATCTAGTCCAATCCCCTGCCATGCAGGAATATACAATCAAAGCATTCCTGACAGATAGCCATCCAGCCTCAGTTTAAAAACCTCCAAAGAAAGAGATTCCACCACAATCCCAGGTAGTACATTCCACTGCTGAACAGCTCTTACTGTAAGGAAGGTCTTCCCAATGTTTAGGTGGAATTTCATTTCCTCTAGTTTCAATCATAGAATCATAGAATCATAGAATTGTAGAGTTGGAAGAGACCACAAGGGCTATTCAGTCCAATCTCCTGCCATGCAGGAAATCACGATCAAAGCATTCGTGACAGATGGCCGTCCAGCCTCTGTTTAAAGACCCCCAAGGAAGGAGACCCTACCATGCTCCAAGGAGTGTGTTCCACTGCTGAACAACTCTTAATGTCAGGAAGTTCCTTCTAATGTTGAGGTGGAATCTCTGTTCCTGGAGCTTGCATCCATTGTTCCATGTTCTAGTCTCTGGAGCAAAAGAAAACAAGCTTGCTCCATCCTCAATGTGACACCCCTTCAAATACTTAAATACTTAAACAGGGCTATCATATCACACCTTAACCATATTTTTTTCCAGGCTAAACATACCCAGCTCCCTAAATCTTTCCTCATAAGGCATGGTTTCCAGACCTTTCACTATTTTAGTCGCCCAACTCTGGACACGCTCCAATTTGTCAATATCCATTTTGAAAATGTGGTGCCCAGAACTGGACACAGTCCATTGCTCCATGTCTTGGATCAACAGAAAACAAGCTTACTCCATCCTCAGTATGACATCCCTTCAAATATTTAAACATGGCTATCATATCATCTCTTAAATTTCTCTTTTTCAGGCTAAACATATCCAGTTCCCTAAGCGCCACTCCTCATAGGGCATGGCTTCCAGACTTCCTACCATTTTGGTCATACTCCTCTAGACACGCTCCAGTTTGTCTGTATCCTTCTTGAATTGTAGTGCCCAGAACTGGACACAGGATTCCAGGTGAGGTCTGACCAAAGCAGAATAGAGCGGCACTATTACTTCCCTTGATCTAGACACTATACTTCTATTGATGCAGCCCAAAATTGTATTGGCTTTTATTATTGTTATATAACCATGTGGGTTTTTTTTAAAAAAAAATACTGTTATTTAATTATTTTTTAACTTTTGAAAAATAAGATTTTAACTTAATTGTGTTTTAAATGATTGTAAGCCACCTTGGATCCCGTCCTGGGAGAAAGGTGGGGTATAAATTTAATAACTAAATAAGTCAGCCCTTGCAGGTAGTAAAGCAGGGATGGTGAACTCACTTCTCCTTGTAGATGTTGGAGCCCAACTTGGATCAAACTCAGGAGATTTTCACACGCCGAAAATATTGCCTCCAGAAACCGGGACAGAAATATTTCTGTCCCGGAAGCAGCGCCGCGGTTCGCACGCTCACCTCCCTCTTCCGTTGTTCTGTCGTCCTCGCTTTGGGTTTTTCCCTCCCTCTTCTGGAATATTTTACTAACAGGAGTTTGCCGTTAATAAAATATTCCGGAAGAGAGAGGAAAAAACCCAAAGCGAGGACGACGGAACAACGGAAGAGGGAGGTGAGCGTGCGAACCGCGGCGCTGCTTCCGGGACAGAAATATTTCTGTCCCGGTTTCTGGAGGCAATATTTTCGGTGTGTGAAAATCTCCTCAGTCAGCATTATAAATGGTCTGGAAGGATGAGAGATGCAGCCCAACAACATCTGGAGGTCCACAGTTTCCCCACTGTAGAACTAAAGCAGACCTGGGCAACCACATCAAGGCCAAGGCCAATTTTTCACTCCCAGATGCTCCTGCAGTCTGCACCCCTCCTCCCCATACACACACCAAACCCAAAATACTTCTCTTTCCCTCTGCAGCCCCTCTCAAAATGGTGACTGGAAATGACATTGCATCACGACCTGTTGCCATTTTGAGAAGGACTTCAGAGGAAAATAGAGGTATTTAGGGGCAGTAGATGGGTTTGGGGGAGAGCAGTGTAGCTAACACACATTGGCTAACACACGTTGGAAACTACTTAATGCAGTGTAGATGTGTAAATTGCTATTGCTTAAAACTGTTTTGTAAGCCACTCTGATAGCCTTGTGGCTGAAGAGCAGGGTATAAATAAATAAATAAGCAGTGGGATAATGTTTGTATGTTTTCACATGTTTCAGGGGCTTTCTATACAGTACGACCTCCTCTGCCACTGCCTCACCCGCCCGCCCAGCAGCTCTGTCCGAGAGAGTCGGCATCTTTCTTTGCTGCTGGTGAAGTAAGCAGAGGGCACCTGTTCAATCGATGGGGGGGGGAGCAACCCCTTCCTTGTCAAGCACATGGCACAGTGCCCTCTGCTTACCTCACCAGCAGCAATGGGGGATGCCAGGCTCTTGGATAGAGCTGATGGTCCAGCAGGCGAGGCAGCAGCGGTGGTGGTAGTAGCAATGGCACCGAGGGCATGACCACTGTGCTGGGTGGGTGGCGCATGTGGACTGCTGGGTCACTCCAGCTCTGGCCCACACCCACTTTCCACACACCAGCAGACTCTGGAGCCACCCTGGGGTTTCCAGAAAATATCAGACTTTTCCCTGACTTCGCCTTGTATAGGACAAAGTCACATTAAGAGCCAAAAAGTCCAGATCCTCCTCCAGTTGCTGGGCTGCCAGCACCAGATTTGGGGTGAGAACAGTAGACAAGACCCAAATGAATTGAATGCAACTGACTCTCCGCTGTTGAGTGTAAGTACCACAGGATTGCATCCTAAGGCACTTACAGTACTTCTGAGGAAATGGACTTAGGACTGTGGTGTAATGCAAAGATGGGAATCATGCAGCCCCCAGATATTGTTGGACTGTAATGCCCAACATTCCTCACCATTGGCTATTCTAGCTAGGGCTGCTGGGAGCTATAGTTCAACAATAGCTAGAGGACTACATAATTCCCACCCTGCTGTAAAAGGATTAGTTTTAACAGGGTAAAAAGTTTCCCCTGATATTTATGGAGGGTGGGCAGTACTCTGATGTTTCAACTCATTCTCCACTGTCTTTTTAATATAATGGAAGTCACACTATAATTAACATGAGTTTGGGTAGAGGCATGAAACAGCACACGTCTGAGATATTACAGGACTGAAAGGCCCATTATGCTGAAAACAGGGTGGTGGTGCTGCTGACTATGATGACTGAAATCCTATTAGTAATGCTGTTACTGTTGTTATGTGCTTTCAAATCCACGCAAACTTAACAGAGATCCTATTCTAGGGTTTTGTTGGCAAGATTTGTTCAGAGAGAGTTTACCGTTGTCTTCCTCTGAGGGTGAGAGAGTGTGACTTGCCCAAAGTCACCCAATAGGTTTCCATGGCTGGGAGGGGATTTGAACCCTGGTCTTCATGATTTCTAGTCCAGCACTCAAACCACTAAACCATGACAGTTCATGGTTAGCAACATGTGTGCATGTAACTCAAGGTTAAGCCCATGTATATCTTGTTTTGGATGGGGTGCAAGGGGCCCCTTGTGGTCTGTCCAAAATTTCTCCCTTCCCTAGCAGCTGCCAAGTCCTGGAGGCTCTCCTACACCTGAGATCAGGGGAGCCAAGGAGACAATCTAGTCCTGGGAACTGCCTCCCTTCCTCACTGTGGTTCATCAGAGGGAGGAAGAGGAACAATGACCTTGTTCATCTCCCCTCTTTGTCTCATAGAAAACTGCAGCAGGGACAAGAGGACCATTTAACCACCTTAGCAGTGCCTCTGGGGCTTTGAAACCACCAGGAGGGGGTGAAGAAGAAAGAGGTTTGGGACTGCAGGTACGGAGCATCACATTCCATTCCTGTAATGCAGCATCTCAGCCAGTAACGACAAAAACAGTTAAGATAAATAGCCATCAATCACTTGTTTTCAAACATCAATAATAACACTTACCTCCAGAAATCACACAGAGGGAAAAAATGAAATGGCATTAAGAGAGGTTGTCAGTACAGGTGAATATTGGGGAAGGCATGTTTTATAGACTCAGGTGGCTCTTCTACCTTATCATACGCTAAAGGATATTGACAAATTGGAGCGTGTCCAGAGGAGGGCGACTAAAATGGTGAAAGGTCTGGAAACCATGCCTTATGAGGAGAGACTTAGGGAGCTGGGTATGTTTAGCCTGGAAAAAAGACGGTTAACAGGCAATATGATAGCCCTGTTTAAGTATTTGAAGGGGTGTCACACTGAGGATGGAGCAGGCTTGTTTTCTGCTGCTCCAGAGATTGGAACACGGAGCAATGGATGCAAGCTCCAGGAACAGAGATTCCACCTCAACATTAGGAGGAACTTTTTGACAGTTAGAGCTGTTCGGCAGTGGAACGCACTCCCTCGGAGCGTGGTGGGGTCTCCTTCCTTGGAGGTCTTTAAACAGAGGCTGGATGGCCATCTGTCAGGGATGCTTTGATCGTGATTTCCTGCATGGCAGGGGGTTGGACTGGATGGCCCTCGTGGTCTCTTCCAACTCTGCAATTCTATGATTCTATGATTCTATGTGCATTCAAGTTGCTTGTCAGTTTAAGGGACTCCCTGAGGTTCACGGGGTTTTCTTAGGCAAGGAAGACTCAAAGGTGGTTTGCCATTGCCTTCCTACAGCACCTGATATTTCCTGGTAGTCCGCCCCTGGCTGTCCTGAGCTGCAGTTCTCTGAACAAAGAGGAGACACTAAAGGCAGCCAGCAAGGGAAACTGTTTTGACCAAATTTGGAGGAAAAAAAGCTCCCAGCAGCCTTTGGGTGAGGCCTGAAATCTTGGAGAGCTGCCCCCCTCCTCTCTGGTGAAAGGTCTGCCTCTTTCTTTCTTACTTACTTTCTTTTTCTTTATTTCTTCCTGCAGCTCCCTTGTTTATGGCAGGATTGCAACACCACCGGCTCACCCTTTCCTCTCCTCCTGGTTGTGTCCTGCAGAATGTTCCCCAAAATGCCAAGGCAGCCAGAGGCACCAGGCTTGACCCTGGGAGCTTCTGGCTGGTGGAAGAGCTGGGGAAGGGGGCCGTTTGCCACTCGGGGACTTGCAGGACAATGGCCACCCCTGACCACTACCAAAGTAATACTTTGTTAAATCCTGCATGGGAGGAGGTTGGACTGGATGGCCCTTGTGGTCTCTTCCAACTCTACAATTCTATGATACTAACCTGGCCCTGCTTAGCTCCCGATATGAGATGGGGTCGGGTGCCTTCAGCATATTCAGGAAACTACATAGCAAGCTACATCTGCTGAAATCATCAACAGTACATACCTTTTAAAGGTGGAGAAGCCCTTCTCCTTTTCACTTGGCCTCTCCAATGAAACCCTCCCTCCAAAGAATTAACACTTTTAAATGTTATTTTCTCATTTATTGATTTATATCCCACCATTCTCCCAAATGGGACTCAAAACAGCTTACAAGGGTACAACATCTAGTGGCTGGAGAGATGAGTTGCAGCTTGGGAGAGCCAAGTTCGTTTCTCCAAAGAATCAAGAAATTCCCTATATGATCTTGGGTCAGTCCCTCTTCTGTTCTTTGTCCTACCTCAAAGGGTTGTTTTGCAAATAAAGAGGGAAGGAGAAGGTCTCATGCACACTGCCTTGAGCTCATGGACAAAAAGATGGGATACAAACGTAGCTAATAAAGAAAATAGATAGATACTTCCAGCATGTAGGGGGTCTATCCATCAATTAACAACAACTATAATGGGAGAAATTATAGAGATTACTTATGGTAATTATGATTATATAATCATAGAATTGCCTTTTCTCTGTCCCCTGTTAGCATTTTGCCATCTTCTCCGCGTAGTGGCCCTACCATTTCCTTCTTCCTCCTTTTGCTGAAGACATACCCCAAAAAACCTTTTTATTGTTCTTAACCTCCCTAGCAAGCCTGAGCTCATTCTGTGCTTTAGCTTTTCTGACTTTACTCCTACACGTGTTCGCTGTCTGTTTGAATTCTTCTTTGGTGATTTCCCCCTTTTTCCATTTCCTATACATGTTCCATTTAAAACTTAGTTTCATTGAAAGTTCTTTAGTCATCCATCCCGGTTTCTTGAGACATCTCCCATTTTTCTTCCTCATTGGTACTGTTTGAAATTGTGCCTTCAGTATCTCCCTTTTAAGAAAGTCCCATCCGTCTTGAAGTCCCTTCTCTTTTCGTATTCCTGACCATGGGACCACCCCCAGTATTTCCCTGAGTTTATTGAAATCAGCTCTCCTAAAGTCAAGAATGTGTGTCTGACTATGCCTGGCTTCTCCTTTCCATTGTATAACGTTGTACATTGTACAATTTCCATTGTACAACTAATTTAATTATGTTTTCACATTAAATTAAATGAGGAAGCTTTAATGCAGAAAGCATATCTCATTTTGTCAAGGGGTGGCTAGATACAAAAAGAGATGGATCCCTTTTTGTTTGCTTATTTGTTTCGCTGAATTATACCTTGCTCTTTCTCACAGGTTCACCAACAGCCTGCATAAAAACACACAACGTAAAATAAGAAATAGCAAACATCTAAAAATCTCAAATTGCCACTCTCTAAAACCACAAATTGTAAATAGCTGATAAAATATCATTTATTTAAAAAAAAAAAAGCAATGGAAAGAAACTGCTGAGAACAGATTGTTTTACAGCAGTCTTACAGAAGAAGGAATTTCAATACATGCCGCTTGTCAATATCAGATTAGTTCAGTTCTTTTCACAAGCCTAGGAGATTTATGCGCTAGTTAGAAGAAAAATACATTCCCCCCACTTTTGTTGATCAGCCCAGATTGGATTAATAGCCACAAAGCTTCTCTTGCAAGGCTGCTGACACACTGCAGAAATAATGCAGTTTGACACTGCTTTAACAATTGTGGCTCCATCCTATAGAATCCTGGGATTTGTAGTTTGTCATGGCACCAGAGCTCTCTGACAGAGTAGGTTAAATAGGTCACAAAACTACAAATCCCAGAATTCCATAGCATTGAGGCATAGCAGTTAAAGTGGTGTCAGACTGCATTATTTCTGCCGTGTGTCCGCAGCCTTAAGCCTGGGTCTGTAAGCCACCAGGGTTTTGCCTGGGGCCAGTGAATCAGATCCTGGTATGCCAGTCCTCCCACTTTTAACACTTGCCCGGTTGTGGCTGGTGGCTTCTAAGTCAGCGGGGCAGTGATTCACTTTGGGATGTACTGTACTCCAAACTTTTAAAAGCTTAAAACCCAGCCGCCCAATTGCTCTACCACTAGGATAGCACAAAGTTCAGACTAAAACCCAAAGTGGAGTTATGTCCCTTCCAGAAATGGGAGGCACGAATCACCATTGCTCTTGCTGCTTCTCTTCTCCATCTTTCGTCATGTTTTCAGAGTTCTTTCCCACGTTCAGAACATTTCCTGCCTGTTACTGAATCATAATTCCAATCCTGTCAAGGCTAGTTAGTACAGTTATTCACCTCCATCCCAATACCACATATACTGGGGGCGAGGATGAGGAAAAAGTGGCTTGCATAAGACCGAGCTAGTGAGTTCACAGCAGAGATGAAATCTGTGTTAAGAGTTTCCTCATTTGCAGCTTGCAACGTCTACCTAAAACCAGACCTCGGGAGTAACAAGTTACACAAGCAATACAGCTTATAACAAATCACAAGCTGTTAACAAACCTCCTGTTTTGGTAACAAGGATGCAACAAAGCTACAGGTCAACAGAAATGCAACAAGTGGTAATGAAGTTAGTCCACAGGGGTTATGAATACAGTTGTCCCTCAGTGTCCATGGATTTGATATCCACGGATTTAAGTATTCACGGCTTGAAAATAAGAATCCCAAAAACAAACCTTGATTTTGCCATCTTATATAAGGGACACCATTTTGCTATGCCATTGCATAGAATGGGACTTGAGTATTCACAGATTTGGGTATTCAGGGGGGGGTGGTCCTGGAACCAAACCCCAGCGAATGTGAAGGGACAACTGTAACCACTTTCCAGGTACCCTTTAAAATTAAAATTTAAAAGAATATATAGTCATAATAGAATAGCAAGTAATTTGAGGAGTTGCTTCTAAAACACTACCATATGACTCAAGTCCAGACTATTGGACAGACCTTATCTTCCTATATGGGCCTGTCCAGGCCCTGAGATCATCCAAAGAGATCCTTCTCTCAGTCCCACCACCATCACAAAAATGGCGGGTGAGGACGTAAGAGAGGGTCTTTCTGGTGACAGCCCCTCAACTCTGCAACTCTCTTCCCAGGGAAACCAGAATGGCCCCTGCCTGTTGTCCTTCCATTGGCAGGCTAAAAGCTTTTTATCCCAAGAGGCTTTAAAACAAAAAGTTTTTAAACAGCAGGCTAGGGAGTAGTGTATAGTTTTAAATTGAACTGTTTTTAAAAGCTTTTTCAATTGTATTTTATTCTTTTAAAACTTGATACCGTGTTTTAATACTGTGACTAGTTTAATTCTATTTTAATGTTCATTTTTTGTATGCTTTTAATTGTATTGTTCTTTTAAATTGTAAGGCATTTTGAGTCCCAGTTTTGGGGGGAAGCAGGATACAAATATAGCAATAACAGCAATATGAGTAACAGCAAGAAATTATTTTTTTTTTCAGACACTACAATGAGTCATGGAAACAAATATTCTAATTCCTTGAAAGTTACTTTCCAGGCACCACCTAAAATATACAGGAGAGTGACAAAGTTGGTCCAATACAACATAAACTGCATAAACATTATACACAATGGTTAGTTTGCTGATCAATCAGAGATCTGCCTGTTTCATATATCACTAAGGGTTCCTATCTCACCATCTGTAATCTCTTCACATTCAATTAACTTTTAAAACATCTTCTGAAAAGATGGGGAAAGACCACCCTTAAACTGAACAATTTGATCAAGGAAGACTTTGTCGTGCTGAGTTTTTCATCTTCTGCTTTCAGACAAACAAGCAATGGACCTGAAATACCTCTACTTTCTTTTCAAGGTTAGAAAATACCACCCACCGGAAGAAACTAACTGAAAGATATATATATCAATAGAAGTCCCAGTAGGACAATCAGAAGTGACCAAGTCTGTATGGAGAAGCTTGGAAGGAGATCCATCTTGACTTCTCCTGTTGGTAGTTGGTCTTTTGATCTGAGCTGTGAGGTTGCTGGGTTTTTATCCTCTTCAGGCTTGCTCGTGAGTGGAGCAAAGGCCAAAAGCTTCACAATGTCTTACATAATCCCTTGACCTTGACTGAAGGGCTGAGTTTCACAGGATTGCTTGGTTTTGTTTGATTTGTTTAATGGGAAAGAGGTAGAGTCAAAATTTCACCTAGAAAACCAAAGTCAGCCTGAGGATGTTGTGTTACACTGTATGCTTTCTTGTGGGAAAGAAGTAGTCTTGAAATTCCACCGAGAAACCAAAATCAAGCTGTTATAAAGTGTTATATCAACACTTTATCTCTACTTGTGAATGGCATAAAATACTACACAACCTTCTGGTGAAAAAGTATCCAATAAAAATGGTTTGGGGTTTTTGTGTGTGTGTGTGTGTGGTTTTTTTTTTATGAGGTACCCTTAGGAGATTATCAGACGCAGCAAATATAGCATAGTAACGATGACAGAATAATGCAAAAGGGCTCCCCTATTGCACAACATCAGCTCCTCGTGTCCTCCAAGTGTTCCACTGCTATGAATAAGGCACTCTTTCTTATTAATGGGCCAAGCCGTCAATTGATCACCAATGGCATTTTTTCATGGTATTGCCAATGTCTGGAACCGCATCCTATTATGCCCTCGTGAATACAGTGTCAAAGGGCCATCCCTGCCAGAACACTTCACTTCCAGGTGAAAATGCAAAAACTAGGTATGGGACACTTTTTATGTACCTCCCTTTTTTGCTGGCAAACTTTTAAATGCATTTCAGTGCTTGCGTTTTCTTTTTCTTTGTTAATTTTGTTGTTTTTAGACTTTTAAGCATGCTTGCGTCTTCTCGCAAGAACCGCCGAGATCATACACCCCAGAGAACATGGAAGTAAACAGCGCTAGCAATTGTGCTCTGATATTTCTGGGGCTGCTCTTTCTCGTTATTACAGCAATGTGTGATAAAAAGTGTTATTATGCCAGGACTTACACTTTTAAATATAGTGGGACAAAAATGTTTTTAGCAGCTCATCTGATAATCTCCTTAGAGTTTGGGAAATGATGTTGCCTGGGGAAATTAGGAAGATGTAGTTCAGACTGTTTCAAGCTCTGATTAGGTTGTGTATGCACATAGATATGCATGTGTGCATTTCTCCTCTTAATAATGCAGATGCACAAGTGTAGTAAATGTGTTCCATAGATTCCAACTGTCCCAATTTTTCAGGGACAATTCCAATTAATCTTCTATTTTCCCACCTTTGTAGCTGCTTTTAGAATGTCCCAGTTTCTTTCTCCTCATCCCACTTCCCTGTTCATCCTCAGTTTACTTTCAACTGGTGCAAACTGAGTTCAAAATGCAAAAGTGGTTCACACTCAGTTAACTCAGCAAGAGGAGAGGAGAGGAGAGGAGAGGGCAGAATCTTACCCTTCCCTGTAGGCTCAGGCCAAAGCAAACTCCTGTAGCCTTTCCTA
The DNA here is from genome assembly GCA_030847615.1 of Gambelia wislizenii. NCBI lineage: Eukaryota > Metazoa > Chordata > Lepidosauria > Squamata > Crotaphytidae > Gambelia > Gambelia wislizenii. The sequence goes on from JAUMIR010000012.1 coordinate 8,613,186, forward strand.
GCTTGTGTGCTTCTTCCTCATTAATGACTTTTGCCCTCTTGGCCACACTCTGGCATTGCTTGGCCACATGTGTCCTGGTTTTCATCTGTGAAATGTTGGAGGGTATGGTGTTCTGCAAACATCCTACCACCAGTAACCTGTTCATGCATGAGTGTCTCAGTCGACAACCACTGCATAAGATGCTGGAAAGTATTTTACAGGACATATGCTGCCCTATCAGGGTGGTAGACAGTCCTGTTGTGCCTTACTGCCAATATACATGAACTGATGCCCCCTAAGGCAAAGCATATTCCATTTTGAAGTTAGGAAAGTAACACACATTAACATCTGAGGAAGGATGGGGCCACCAGAGTGTGAAGTCCAGACTCCAAAGTAAGGGTGGTGTGTGTGTATGTGTGTGTGTGTGTGCCTTCAAGTCACCTGTCAACTTGTAGTGGGTTTGCTAATTCCTTTCTCTGAAATATTGCCTCCAGCACCTGGTATTGGTTGGTGATCTTCCTTTCAAGTACTAACCAGGACAGTTTCCCAGATCCAATAGGATCTGGTGCCATTAGGACAGTGGCTCTTAACATTTCTTTACCAGGGCCCCCTTTAAATATGTTTTGTTCCCACAGACCCCCAAGACATAACTCAAGATTTAAACCCCAAACAACAACAACAACAACAATACCTATACAATTAAACCATCCATTTAAGCTTCCCCCAGAAGCCCTGGAGGGGGAGGGAACCTTTTCTCCTGCTCCTTCCTGAAAGTTTGTGTTTGAATAGCAATGCACAGGCCAAGCCAGCCACCTTGGCTCCTGTCACATGTGCTGAGCAACTTTCAAGTTGTCATGGACATCCTGTGAGGACATCATAGACCCTTGAGGGTCTGCGGATCATAGGTTAAGAAACACTGTTTTAGGATACTTAGGCACTACATACTTTAGGTGGAGGACCTCTTACTAAAACCTGATTGCCAAATTCAGTTTCAGAGAAGTTCTTGAGATGGTTGTGCAAAGAACATCTCACTGGTGTGCAGGGCTATAGATAAAAGGGTGGGGCAAATAAACCCAGCATGTTTTAACTTAAAGCTCTTACTGTCAGTAACTATGCCAGGATGGGAGGCATCATTCCCAGCCAACACAGCCAGTAGTGAAGAATGCTAGAACTAGCAGACGAATAATAGCCAGAGGATTGTATGAGTTCCACCTCTCAATAAACCATTTGTTGTTGTTATTTGCCATCAAGTTGACTTCAACTTTGAGCAACACTATGTACAAGAGACCTCTAAGATACCAGGCATTCAAACTGCCCTGCTCAGATCTTGCAAACTCGGGGCTGTGGCTTCCTTGGTTGAATCAATACACCTATTGTGATCTTCCTCTTTTCCTACTGCACTATTGTATTTTCATTCTTTACCAGCCTGCACCACAGGACGAACATCACCATCCCCACATTGCCGTCGGCAAATCTGTGCTCAAGTCCGTTCAGCAGTTCACCTACCTGGGAAGCATCATCTCCTCAGATGCCAAGATTGAGAAAGAGATCGATCACAGACTAGCAAAAACATATAGCACATTTGGAAGACTTTACAAAAGAGTCTGGAGTAATAAACACCTGAGGCAAAGCACAAAAATCAGTGTGTATAGAGCCATTGTACTGTCTATTCTCCTTTATGGGTCTGAAATATGGGTTACCTATCGCCACCACTTACAACTCCTCGAGCACTTTCATCAGCGCTGTCTACGCACAATCCTAAATATACACTGGACTGACTATGTGACGAATGTTGCTGTCCTTGAGCAAGCAGGGATCACCAGCATTGAGGCCATGATATTGAGAACACAGCTGCACTGGGCAGGGCACATTTCTAGGATGGAGGACCATCGCCTCCCCAAAATAGTACTCTACGGTGAACTCACCACGGGTCAGTGTAAGAGGGGCGCTCCAAAAAAAGCAATACAAGGACTCCCTGAAACAACATCTCAGGCTCGGCCAAATTGATCACCAACAATGGTCCGCCCTGGCCTCTCATTGGGAGGCATGGACACGCACTATCCACAATGCTGCAGCCTTATTTGAGAACTCACACCGAACAAGTCTTGAAGAGAAATGACAACGCAGAAAGAATCACAACCCGAAAACATCACGCACTGTTCCTTCCACTGTGCTTTCTGCAACTGGACTTGTTTATCTCAGATTGGCCTTTTTAGTCATCAGCACGCTTGCAGAAAGCATGGGATGAGTCCTTCCTGAATCTTCGTTTGCGAAGAAAAGCCAGATTGAATTTTCCAATGAGTCACTTCATGTCAAGATATGACCAAAGTACAATGGCCTCAGTTTACTCATCTTGTGTCTTCTGTTTTCATCTTTGAAATGTTGGAGGGTATAGTGTTCTTCAAATATCCTACCATCAAGAACCTCTGCATGACTTTCTCAGTTGAGGACCACTGCTCTCTACTGAGAGTTCAGGCTTCATTTGCTCTAAGACCCATTCATTTGTCTTTTTAGGAATCCACAGTATCTGGAGAACTTTTCTCCAACACCACATTTCAAATGAGTTGATCCTCTTCCTGCCAGCTTTCTTAACTGTTCAGCTGTCATATCCATACATAGAAATTAGAAATACACTGGCCTGGATGATTCTGACTTTGGTATTTAATGAAAACCCTATGATGAGACAATCCAAAATAAATAAGCCATAGGAGAGACTGTTCATCTTTTTGAAATGGGAAAAATTCACATAAAAGCTAGGAACATAACCAATGACAATTCATGGAGAAATGGAGGGTGTAGCCTTCTGAGGAAACCTAGTGAAGTGGACAGGTACAGGTTTGGCCCCAAGGCCTAGGGTTCCCAATCCTAGACTCAAGTTACCAAAATTCAATCTTATTTAAGGAATATCTAAAAACTGGGGAAGCAATATCTGACATTGATGGATCTTGGGATAGGGAGGCCACTGTTGATTGATTGCCTACCAGGCTTTGGTAAGCATCATGATTTATAGTATGTGACCTTATCCCAGCAGGCACTCCAGGGCTCCTCACCTTCTTCTGGCCTTTGCTATGACCTTCAGGTACAAATCAATCAGGCGATTAGTGCAGAATAACAATGATCATCCCCTCAACAAGGCTGTCACAGAAGTGGATAGCAAAGGTTAGGCTGCTTCTGCATCCACTCAAGAGAGCTGAAAACTCAGAAGCAAAATGGGAATCTGTTGGGAAAGGGCCATAGTGTAGTGTGTGGTGACATCACACCTGCTTTACACACAGAAGATCCCAAGTTCAGTCCCCAGGTGAAAAGGTTTAGACAGCAGAGGATGGGGAAAGGACTCTGCCTCTGAAAGACCCTGGAAAAAGGCTGTCAGAGTACAAAATAAAGAGCGGGATAGACTATTGCTCTGATTCAATATAAGGCTACTACACTGGACTTTATCAGACACAGCAAATATGGCGTCATAACAACACCTAATGAATGCAAAAGGGCACGCATACCACACAATGTCGTCCTTTAGCTTTCCGCTGCTGTGAATAAGATGTTCTTTTTTATTGATGGGCCAAGCCATCAATAGATGGGCCATGGCATTTTTTTTGCTGGTATTGAGAATGTTTGAAACCGTGCACCACTGTTCTCTTGTGATTACAACGTCAATGGGCAGAACACTTCCAGTTGAGAATGAGAAAGCCAGGTAAGGGACACTCTTTTTATGAACTTCCCCAGTTTACTGGGGAATTTGTGAGTGTGTTTCTGTGCTTGTGTGTATGTTTTCACTTTTGATTTTGCTGTTTTTTGAATTTTTACCGCACTCACGTCTTCTTGTGAGAACCGCTGAGATCATGAATGCAGAAGTAACCAGCGCTAGCGTTCATGCTCCATTAAATGCTGGGGCTGTTTTTTAATGCAATTAAAGCTACTTATGGTAAAAAGGGTCATGTTGCCAGGACAATTATGCTGCAAAATATGGTGGTAAAGAGACATTTTTGGAGGTTTGTCTGATAAAGTCCACTGTTATAATGCTATTATTCCATTTAAAGTGCTCTGGCTGCCTCCTGTGGAATCCTGGGATTTGCAGTTTAGGTAGGGGCATTTAGAACTCTCAGCTAGAGTTAGACCTCACTAAACTACAACCCCAGAATTCCACTGGAGGCAGTCATAGCAGTTAAAGTGGAATAATAGCACTATAATGGCATAGTGTGATAAAGTCCACATGTGCCATAGCTCAGGGATAAAGCATATGCTTTGCATGCAAAAGGGTTCAAGTTGAATTCCTGGCATCGCCAGGCACAGTTGTGACCCCCTGCCCCTGTCTATATGAAATGAATATAAGTTGTATTTGTCTCAGTCACAACACATTCACAAACACATTTGGTGAAGACACAGGAGAGAGCCTTCTCCATGGCTGCTCCCAGTCTGTGGAACTCCCTCCCACAGGAAGCTAGGTTGGCCTTTTCTTTGCTCTTTCTCCACCAGCAGGCAAAATCCTTTCTGTTTACTTTGAATGTTAACTGTGTGGTGCTGAAGCTCTTTTAAATGAGGTATGCTGTATTTGTACTTTTATCATTGTTATAATATTTAAATTATCTTTTTAAAACTGTGTGTTTCCTTTTGTGACCTGCCTTGGGTCTCATATTGGGAGAAAGGCAGGATATAGATGAAATAAATAAAAATAAACCATTGGGGCTAGAGAGTAGACTGGGTTACTTATTTTTTCTCCTGCTGTGATAATTTTAGAACCAATGAGGGTCATCTGCTGAAGCTGAACAGTGGGAGATTTGGGTCAGTTGAAAGGCAACATTTTTTCACACTGTGCCAAGGTTAAACTGTGGAATTTGCTGCCACCAGATGGCTGCCAATTGGAAAGGCTTGAAATGGGGATTGGATCACTTCATGGAGGTTGGGTTCCTCAGTGGCTAGGAGTTAGGATGGCTGTGTATCAGAAACAGTGTGTATATCAGTTGTAGCAGAATGTGAGATGGATGGCGGGCATCCCTTGATCAACCGATTGGCCACAGAATGTTGGAATAGGCAGGCCATTGGTCCAAAACCCTAGAGAATGGCTGAGGTACAGGTTATCTGAAGGATAGTGCCACCCTGTGTGTGCCTGCCCTGGTCTTGAGATCTTCTGGGGAGGCCTTTCTCTCTGGACTTTATCAGACTAACATCTAAAAATGCTGCAATTCCATGAAGGAGGATAGCAGAAACATCATGGCATTATTACACTTACTATCACATGCCTCTGTAATTATTCAAGAGAATTGCCACAGAATAATCACACGACGACTACTAACGCTGTAAGAATGGAAGTTTGCTTCAGTGATTTTGCATGGGTGAGATTTTAGCAGTTCTTGCAAGAAGATGCGAGTGTGCTTAAAAATCCCAAACCACCTTAACTAACAAAGTAAATGAATTGACAAGCACTGAAACAAACCTAAAAATGCAACGCCGGCACCAAAACAGGATGGGCAACCTATTGACGGCTTCAGCCATCAACAGGAAGGAACTTTAGCAGAACGCCAGCAGAACACAAAAGAACAACATCGTCTGATATTGGCGTCTTTTTACGTTCTGCTATCATTCTGCTGGAGCCACATTTGCTGCATCTGATAATCTCCGTCGTTTCGCATGCCTTCAATAAAATTTTTAAAAGCACTATTGACGATTCATTGATGGGTTAACCTGTCAGTTAAAAGCAACAGGTTTTTCACAGCTGGAACAGGGAGTAACAACACGAAGAAGACGACGTCATGCAATAGTGGAGCCCATTCGTGCTACCATGATGTCGTAATCCCATGATTTTTGCTACATCTGATAAAGTCCTCTGTCTCTCCACCCTCACAAATACATCTGGTGGAAGCATAGGTCAGGGCCTTCTCAGTGGCTGTGCCCAGGCTCTAGAACTCCCTTCCTGGAGAAGTTAGACTGGTGCCTTCTTTGCTGTCCCATCAGAGGCAGGTGAAGACCTTTTTGTTTTGGGAGTCACTTAAGGGCTGACTGCTCAAGGGGAAGGGGCCTTTCCTGTGCTGTGTTACTGTTGTTGTTCTGTTCTTTTTTTATAGGCTATGCTTGTAATTGCTTTTAATTTTATTGATTGATTACCCTTTTACCTTTTGCATCATGTAATTTTTTTCCAGCTGTATCTGGTTTAACTTCAGTGAGCCACTTTGAGTCCCAGACTGGGAAAATATTTATAGAATAAAATAGAACTGCTTTTCAGTACAGACAATAAAGAAGAAGATAAACCAATGGTTCGCCTCACTATAGAGCAGAATCTTTCAGTGATCTCTTATTGTATATAAAGCTGCTTTATGTGGAGTCAAATGATAATTCCATCGAGCCTGCCACACAGGCTGAATTCTCTCCTTGCTGTGCTAAACTGAAATCCATTTTGGGAACTGGAACATCATACAAAGTTTATCTCCTCCATCACTGAAACAGTGACGGGGGTTGGGGTGTTCTATGTCAGTGGAGTGGTAAATCTGAGTGGTTTTAATCCAGACTTTAAAGGAGCCATCCAGTGTCATGAACACCATCCCTAAAAGAGCACTTTGGATTTGCCTTTCAAGTTCAACCTAAAACCTGGAATGGATTCACCTCCCTACTGGCATGGAAGCCACTAGCTGCTGCAGCACTGAGCCATGGCCCTCACAAGGATTTGAAGCTGCTCCAGCTGATAGTTTTGGCATCTATGTCGGCAATAATTTTGGATGGGTCTAGTTGATATCAGGCTTGGAAGGAGGGGAGTCTAATTGGCATACCAGTATGAAAGTCATCACCTAAAACACTAGCTAATGCTCCAAAACACTGGGATTTCTTGACCTGCAAGGATTAGGATCACACCTGCTTTGCTCAGGGCTTCCTCCAAACTGGATCCAGGCCCTGACCCTCCAAGTATTCCTGTTTGGCAGGGACAGTCCCAATTAATCCTTTCTCATCCCACTTTTTAAATAAATATTTTTTAAAAAAAATTGGCATGAGTAATTTAATTTACAATCAAAGTACTATACTGTACAATCAAAAATAAAGAAGAAGAAAAAACAAAAATAGAGAAGACATACAACTAATACACAGTAGGTCTCCCCCACTCCCAAAAAAAATCCTGGCTATAATGAAAAAAAAAGGGGGAGAGAACCAAATTATTGTTCTATCATTACAGATCCAACCAAATAATCCTACTAAAATTACTAATAACCATAGCCACAGATTATTACATCGTTAGATTTCCCATTGCTAAAAAAAATATCCATAAATGGTTTCCAATCCTTAAAAAAGTCCTCAATTGGCTTACGCTTTAGAGCCCTCATTAATTTGGCAATTTGGACCAACTCTGCAACCTTAACAATCCATTCTTCCATCGTTGGTGCTTCAGTCCATTTCCAAGTTTGAGCAAGCAATATTCTTGCTGCTATTGTCATGTATCAAAGAAGCAATCCATATTTACTATCTAGTCATTTATCCATAATGCCCAACAGGAACATTTCAGGTTGTATTACCTTTATTGGGGGGGGGGATTAATGTTTAAATCTTAGACCAGCAACTTTTTGCCTTCTTACAAGTCCATCACATATGAAAAAAATGAGCTCTCCTTATCTTGACATCCCCAACATGAGTTTGAAACATTCTGGGACATTTTCGACAGCTTATTTAGGATTAGGTGCTATCTGTACATCATCTTATACAGGTTTTCTTTTAAATTACTGCACAAAGTAAACTTTATATATTTGGATCACACACACACACCCCGTACATTCATATGGATGTTATGCCTAAAATTTTGAGCCCACCTTTTCATATACTCTTTTTACAGGATCATCTTCTGTCTCTAATTTCAAGAGCCATTTATACACTTTTTAAATTATATGGTCATTATCTTTACTCAACTCTAAATGAAACTCATTTTCTCTAACCTCTCTGGCTGTGATTCTCTTGTGTTGATTAAATCTGTCCTTAAGTTGCATATAAGCAAACCAGTTAAAAGCTTTGCCTTCCTTAAAAATTATCTCTCTTGATTCTCATCCCAATTTTTCAACTGCTTTTAAAATGTCCCGGTTTCTGTCTCCTACTTCCACTTCCCCCTGTTGTCCTCAATTTATTTCAATAGCTGCAAACTGAACTCAAAGTGCAAAAATAGATTGCATTCGATTAAAGCAACAGGGAGAGGAGAGGAGGGGTAGAATCTTGTCCTTCCCAGTAGGGTCTGGCTAAAGCAAACTGTTGCAGCCTAGCCTAGCTTATGTGTTCTTCCTTCTTAATAACTTTTGCCATCTTGACTGCACTCTGACACTGCCTGGACACACACGTCCCAGTTTTCATCTGTGAAACGCTGGGGGATATGAGAGCATTGGCTACACATTTCCTTCCCAAATAAGACTTGCAGTGTTTGGTGTTTTAATAACTCTCACTGAAAGCAATTAATTCTGCTAAATTCTACCGCCACAATGCTAAGCTTTTGTAGAATGCACACACACATATATGTCATAACCCTGAAACTCATGACTTTCTTTCATCTTATGCAAAAGTATCTAAATTCATTCTCTCATTCTATCCTCCTCTCCATCTCCACTTTTCATATTAAAGCTATAGCTTCTCCAGATGATTCCATACCCTAAAGTGGTACATTTTGCTGATTGATCCAGCACATGGACTAATCAAATTCCTTTGGTTTAACTCTGAACATTTTACAAGTGGAAGAAAGTTATTTCTGTAGGTCCTTGTAGTAGTTCTTCCCAGTCTTTAGTGACTTGTAATCACTGGAGGAAGAAGGAAATCTAATATTGCATGTCTAGCCGAACATCTGATGCAATCAAGCATCAGGGAATCTTCCACTCAGGAAGTATCCAAAACTGCTGGGAAGAATTCATCATAGTCACATGTAGATTGCAAATCTAGAGTGCAATTCAGAATGAGTTAGAACTCATCTGGAAAGGAGTTGTTTGAACTTGTGCAAAACCAATGCAAAGAACTGTAACAAAACTCTGTTCCTATGCAATGTATCCACCTTTTCCAGGTTATTGGGTAGCATTTTTTTAGTGACATTTGCATATGTCTGGCTTATGTGGTCTCATGACTCCTTTTGGATGGGGATGAGGGAGATATTCTTTAGCCCTTTGTGCTATTTTCGAAACCTTCTCTTCTGGCAGCTGCCAAGCCCCAGGAGACTGCTGCTACTACTCACCATTGAGAGGGAGTCATAGAATCATAAAATTGGAAGAGACCACAAGGGCCATCCAGTCCAACCCCCTGCCATGCAGGAATATACAATCAAATCATTCCCGACAGATAGTCATCCAGCTTCTGTTTAAAAAACCCCAAAGAAGGAGACTCCACCACACTCTGAGGCAACGCATTCCACTGCCGAACAGCTCTTACTGTCAGGATGTTCTTCCTAATGTTTAGGTGGAATCTCTTTTCCTGTAGTTTGAACCCATGGCTCCATGTCCTTGTCTCTGGAGCAGCAGAAAACAAGCTTGCTCCATTCTCAGTATGACATCCTTTCAAATATTTAAACCTGGCTATCATGTCACTTCTCAACCTTCTCTGCTCTGGGCTAAACATGCCCAGCTACCTAAGCTGCTCTTCTTAGGGCATGGTTTCCAGACCTCGCACCATCCTGGTCATTCTCCTCTGGACATGATTAGGCTTCTCGATATCATTCCTGAATTGTGGTGCCCAGAACTGGACACAGTATTCCAGGTGAGGTCATTTAGGATGATGCCGCTGTGGCTGCTTTGGATTCCCAGGGGAAGGAAAATGAGGGTACATCTCATTTGTGAGCACACCATTGTTTCTCTCCTCCTCTGAACTGAAGCCAGCTGCATCTTTATCACCTGAACTGCATCATCCCTCCCCACTTTCACTTCACTGAGCAGCAGAATGTGCCCTTCCTAGAGTTTGACAGCCGCCAGAGCAGAGGAGAGAGGGCACAGAACTGCAAGGGCAGAGCATTATGTTTCATCTGCTTGGTGTAGGATCTCAGCCTATGTTTCCTACCCTCAGTGGGATTCAGTATAAGTACTGTATACAGTATATGCTCATGTATCCACAGGTCTTTGCATGGCTAAGCCGCTGTCCTGCATAGAGCCAAAAACTGCACACCCCAAAAAATTTCACAGTTGAAAACTGGGACATGTGTGGTCAAGCAACATCATAGAATCATAGAATTGTAGAATTGGAAGAGACCACGTGGGCCATCCTATCCAACCCCCTGCTATGCAGGAATACACAGTCAAAGCATCCCTGATAGATGGCCATCCAGCCTCTGTTTAAAAATCTCCAAGGAAAGAGACCCCACCACGCTCCGAGGGAGTGTGTTCCACTGCCGAACAGCTCTTACTGTCAGAAAGTTCCTCCTAATGTTGAGGAGGAATCTCTGTTCCTGGAGCTTGCATCCATTGCCCCGTGTTCCAATCTCTGGAGCAGCAGAAAACAAGCTTGCTCCATCCTCAATGTGACACCCCTTCAAATACTTAAACAGGGCTATCATATCACCCCTTAACCGTCTTTTTTCCAGGCTAAATATACCCAGCTCCCTAAGTCTTTCCTCATAAGGCATGGTTTCCAGACCTTTCACCATTTTAGTTGCCCTTCTCTGGACACGCTCCAATTTGTCAATATCCTTTTTGAATTGTGGTGCCCAGAGCTGGACACAGTATTCTACATGAGGCCTGACCAAGGCAGAATAGAGCGGCACTATTACTTCCCTTGATCTAGACTCTATACTTCTACTGATGCAGCCCAAAATAGCATTGGCCTTTTTAGCTGCCACATCACACTGTTGATCAGAGTGTGGCCAGGATGACAAAAGTTACTTATGGGGAAAACACACAGGTTGTGAGAGGCTGCAGCAGTTTGTTTTTGCCTGAGGAGATTATGAGACAATCCCCTTTTAAATGTTCTTCTGCCAGCATTAAAAAAAAAAATCATGCTGGCAAGAGAAAGCTCCCCCTTTCCCAGAAAAGGTGGCCCCAGCAATAAAGATGAATTGGATGGAGCAACCATTCACTTCCTCATTTGAAATCCAACAAGACTTAATCACATGGGAAATGCAAAAATAAAAACAAAAAACATAGCCTAAAAAGTTATACCAAGCTCCTAGACACACTTAAAAAGTAACCCAGGGAGGGTCATAAAAAGAGCGAAACTTGCCTGGATGTCCCAATCTTACCGGGAAATTTTTGCACCAGACTGGCCTTTGACGCTGCATTCCCAAGAGTTAAATGGCCCAAGATTTCACACACTGACAATGCTGGCACCAAATCGCAATGGGGGATCTATTGATGGCTGATGCCAGAATAATGCCAGTGAAATGCAAAAGGATGATGTCATCTGATATTGGCGTCCTTTTGCGTTCCACTGGAGTTGTTATAGTGCCACATTTGTATCATCTGATAATCTCCTGAGTCTATTGAGAAGATCTCACCTCTTCTTCTCTCTCCAGTGCTGAACTGAGTGCAAACTTATTTTGTACTTTGAACTCTGCAGAAATTCAAGTAAGCTGAGGGCAAATGGGGAAAGTGAGAGGAGTGGGGAGGGGGGGGGAACTGACATTTTATTTTATTTGTTTTTTTTAAAAAAACTGTGACATTTTAAAAGCATCAGTGAGATAACAGAGGATCCATCAGCACTGTCCCTACCAAATTAAGACAGCTGTCATGTATGAAACTGGAGAGTGTCCAAAGGAACTTAGAAATGGAGCAGACACATCTTAGGTTGCTGAACAGTAAGGGTGCGTGACTGGCCAAAGCACCCCCAGTGGATCTTGGAGGGCTGCACCCCCCCACACACACACACACAACCTTAAAAATCCAAAAATTTTGTCACAAAATGCTCCAATATATCCTCTAGAGTTTGTAGGAGCATTTTCACCATGTTTTGGGTATTTTCTTACAACAGGAATGACCTGGAAGGTCTGTGGGACATTTAGAATTCTTAACCTCCCTAAACTATAAATCCCAGGATTCCATACAATACAGTTAGGGAAGTTAAAATAGAACGAAGACACTAGAAGTGTACAGTGTGCAAGGGCTAAGAGAGAGAGAGAGAGATTTGTTGGATTTCTATTCTACCCAACAGCTGAAGCTCTCAGGGCAGATCACAAAACAGAGCTTAAAACCGTGTGTGTGTGTGTGTGTGTGTGTGTGTGTGTTTTGGGTATGCACAATGGCCTTAGGTATGTAGGTATGTTGCCTCTTTCAGTGTGCTGATTGGCTCTTCTTGTTACTCCCTCAGCCAAACACCACCCACATGCAAATTCACTCTCCACCTCACAATCTACTCCTACCATTCATGGCCAATCTGCATACCGGGAGCGACCAAACACTATGCTTTAGAATCACAGAATTGGAAGAGACCACAAGGGCCATCTAGTCCAACCCCCTGCCCTACAGGAATACACAATCAGTCCCTTCAAATATTTAAACATGGCTATCATGTCAGCCCTTAACCTTCTCTTCTGCAAACTAAACATACCCAGCTCCCTAAGCCACTCCTCATAGGGCATGCTACAGTGTTGGCTATAGTTACTAAGGCTGCAGGTCTTTTCAATTCACCAATGCCTCAGGGCTGCACAATTCCCACTTATGATTTAAGTCTACACAGTAATATCATTTCTATTTCCACGGTGATGGGACCCAGGCAGTCAGCTGGCAGTGAGACGCTGCTGCCACCACTGCAATACAACCCAGACAGTCAACTGGTGATGGCAGAGGTAGTGGGACACCACTGCTACCTCTACAATGGGACCCCGGCAACCAGGCATGAGGTCCCCCGGGGCATTTTGGTGGGAGTTTTTTCACAGCATATGGTACGCTGGGTCCAGCTAGTACAACATAATGAAACTGTAAACATGAGTCACTGGCTACGGGATTCTGGGAGCTAAACAAGCATACCTCAATTAACAAAGCCTCCAAGAGTGAAGCTCCTTTTTACAGAGTCTTTTCCCCTCCTTCTCCTGTGTCTAGCTGGAAGTTTTTTCTCGCAGCGTTAGCATCAGGAGGATGGTGAAGGAGGACTGGTGAAGCACAGACTTTCAGTGCTGGGTTGCAGCAGTGTGTCTGCAGTAAACAATGTAATAACTCTTGAGCTAGGAAAGAATGGGATTACTGTATCTGTGTATGCCTGTCTACCCTCTCTGGCTTTTCTTCGCAAACGAAGATTCAGGAAGGACTCATCCCATGCTTTCTGCAAGCGCACTGATGACTAAAAAGGCCAATTCGAGATAAACAAGTCCAGTTGCAGAAAGCACAGCAGAAGGTCTCCTCTTTCTGCATTGTCGTTTCTCTTCAAGACTTGTTCGGCGTGAGTTCCCAAATAAGGCTGCAGCATTGTGGATAGTGTGTCTCCATGCCTCCCGATGTGAGACCAGGGCGGACCATTATTGGTGATCAATTTGGCCGAGCCTAAGATGTTGTTTCAGGGAGTCCTTGTTTCGCTTTTTTGGAGCGCCCCTCTTACGCTGACCCTTGGCGAGTTCACCGTAGAGTAGTATTTTTGGGAGGTGATGGTCCTGCATCCTAGAAATGTGCCCTGCCCAGCGCAGCTGTGTTCTCAATATCATGGCCTCAATGCTGGTGATCCCTGCTTGCTCAAGGACAGCAACATTTGTCACATAGTCAGTCCAGTGCATATTTAGGATTGTGCGTAGACAGCGCTGATGAAAGTGCTCGTAAGGTAAACAGCAGGTGCCAGCAGAATCCCTCACAGGAAAACACTGAGGAAAAAGGAAAATCAGATAATCCCCACATATCAGAGCTTGGTCACCAAAATAGAAATTGTAAGAAAGGTGGAGGCTGTTGAAGGGAAAAAATCATCACTGGATGCATTTTGGAAAAAAGCTTCCAAGTGAACATTCTAGAAGATTCACAATGCTTCTGCTTACTTATGCAAGGCTTCCTTGACCTGATTGTTTCCTTTCATCTGTGCACACTGTTTAATTTTGGAGTAAAAGTTTGTTGAAACATGTTGAACCGCTCTTCTTTTTGTGGTGCAGAAACCTAGCCCTCTTCTTCACAAGTTATTTCAGCCTCTGATACCAAATTTTCTGTTAAAGAGGTAATGGCCAGCAACACATCAACTTTGCCCACTGAAGTATCACTGTAGACCAAATTTGGGGGGGGGGGTATTTTTCAAGCTTTGCTCCCTCTAGACCCACTCCTAGAGGGAGGATGGCTCTCCATTTGTAAAGAGCTTTCTCTCTTAGAAATATAAAGAACAATTTACATCATCGTAGCTTTGTGGATATGAATGTTGGGCCTCCTGTTTTGGTTATGGCCGTAGCTATAAGTTAATGCTGCCCCCTCCTGGGTGGAAGGAGGCATCTGGACGTGAACTCTCGTGCTACCAGTTTCCAATCGCAGGGCGAAATAAGCCCTAAATGTGTTTAACGGGCAAGAGAGACTCTCTTACAACACAGCTGTAAAGGTCTATGGTGTGTGTTGTGGTGCTGATAGCTGCGGAATGTCTCCTTTTCCACTGTGCTGTGTACTTTGCCCAGGAGCAATGAATCTGTTACATAGAATTCCTCAATTATTGGCATGATTTTAAAAATTCATATGCTGCAGAGAAGATAGACAATTACTATGCAAATCGAGACTTAAAGAACACAGTGTCTTTGCTATGGGAAATGCATCCCGTAATCCATCTTCAGCGGGAAGCGAGTTCCAGAGCTAAGAGAAGAATATGGAGGCAAGAGGGAGATTTTGGAGGAAGGAACATTTGGGGCAAACCTCATTGGATGGAGCAATGAGAACGATAGCATACAAAAAGGCAAAAGAGGAGCTGGGGGAAATGACTCAGGTGAGGGGGATGACCGTGACATGGCCATGAGTGCTAGAACTGGATGAACATGCTCTTTGGACAAATAGGGAGGTCAACACATTTGATGACAGATGTTTCCTAAATCATACACAATTGTTTGATACATGGTTCACACTTGGCCATTCACTGGCATCCAACAGCATTCTGCAGCTTTGCTGGAATCTGATGGAAGAAGAAGAGAGTTGGGGCACTATGAGTGTCATTGGTATCCAGATGACTTTATGCTTTCTGCCACTCTGGAGACTAGGGATGCATCTACACATTTACATCTACAGAATGGAGGTTGACACCACTTTAAGTGCTGTAGCTCCATCCTATGGGATCCTGGGATTTGTAGTTTTACAAGGTCTTTAGCCTTCTCTGTCAAAGGGTCCTGGTGGCACACAAAACTACAAATCCC
This sequence comes from Gambelia wislizenii, assembly GCA_030847615.1. Classification (NCBI taxonomy): domain Eukaryota; kingdom Metazoa; phylum Chordata; class Lepidosauria; order Squamata; family Crotaphytidae; genus Gambelia; species Gambelia wislizenii. The sequence goes on from JAUMIR010000012.1 coordinate 8,628,379, forward strand.
ATGATTCTGTAGGATGGAGCCATAACAGTTAAAGTGCTGTCAAATTGCACTATTTCTACAGATGTACCCTTGGACATAAACTAATGGATTCAACTAACAGGCTTGTAGGGAGAGAAGAGGCAGGCACAGCTCCACCATGCCTGGGTCCAGAAGCAAATGAAAGGCCTTCCCTCTATCCCAACTGCTGTTGCCTTGGCCTCAGAGGGAGGGAAGAAGAGATAGCCACAGCTCCATCATGCCTTCATCCCAGCAGAAGATGAAAGAATAGGCAGTTTCTGCTGGACTTTATCCCTACCCCACTGCCACCCCCTTTGTGTTGTGCCTTTGTAAAGCACCAAGTACAGTGATGGCACTCTATCTATCTATCTATCTATACACACACACACACACACAGATGATGATGATGATGATGATGATGATGATGATGATGAATACATACAGGAAAAGAGATTTGAGGGGATGTCACGCTGAGGATGGAGCAGGCTTGTTTTCTGCTGCTCCAGAGACTGGAACACGGAGCAATGGATGCAAGCTCCAGGAACAGATTCCACCTCAACATTAGGAGGAACATTTTGACAGTAAGAACTGTTCGGCAGTGGAACACGCTCCCTCGGAGCGTGGTGGGGGTCTCCTTCCTTGGAGGTCTTTAAACAGAGGCTGGATTGCCATCTGTCGGGGATGCTTTGAGCAAGGTTTCCTGCGTGGCAGGGGGGTTGGACTGGATGGCCCTCGTGGTCTCTTCCAACTCTGCAATTCTATGATTCTATGATTCTATGATTAGGAAAAACTTCTTTGGAGGAATGGACTGCCTTGCGTGGTTCAGCTCTCCTTTAGGGTGCTTTAAATCAAGGCTGGATGGGCATCTTTCCAGAGTACTTTAGTTGTGTCTTCCTGGATGGCAGCGGGTTGGACTAGCCCTTGTGGACCCTTCCAACTCCATGATTCTATGTGAGAGCAGTGGCCGCAGGTGGCTTCCATGCTGATAGGATAGTCCATTTGTGCTGTGTTTTAGTCTGAACTTTAAAAGAGCTTGCCCAGCTACTAAACCTTTTCTCCCACATCGGTTCAGCATCTTGGACAGCTTTTTTCTAGTTCCTGCTAAAGCTTGTACCACAATGGACACACCACTTACTGGGCTGGGGAGCCACCCACCACTATTGTGTGAGAATAGTTGAAGAATGTGAAGGGAAACCCATGTGGTGTTGGACTACAACTCCCATGATGCCTTTACCATTATCTGTGCTGGCTAGAATTGCAAACTAACTGCAGCTGAAGGTGTACACCTTCCCCGCCCTTCTGTCAGAGGATGCTGGAGAGGTTGCAGAGTTTCAAACACTACAGCGAGCTGAGGCCTTCTCGCTTCTCAGAATAATCTTCCACTTAATTTTGTATTTGCATCTTCCTTTGTTGGCAGGAATGATTTATGAATGAGCTTGCAAATTCAGGGCGGTTTGTATCCATCCAGAGGAAGCCTGTTTGGACTAGAGGGCAAGTTGAGAGTTTATTGCTGTGGGTAGTGGAGGTTTGTGTGTCTGGCTGCATTGTGTTGGAAGGCAAACATGAAAATCTGGTCTGCTCTCTGTTTGATAAGTGCTTTCTCTGCTATGAGGTTGGCTCCAGTTTCTGATTTCTTCATCTAATGTTTAACTGGTTATTCACTGGAGCAGAGAACGAGGCTTCCAAAATAATACAAAACTGGCAGGGTGGGGGTGAGGGTAAAAATTGCCTCTTCTTTTCAGAGCAGAAATGCCAGAACAGATGGAAATATTGCAGATGGGTTTCTCCGAGAAGCATTATGAGGATTCAGAAATCATGTGTCTCTGCAATGATGGCATTGTTATAAGCCGTGGATCTCAAAATGGGGCAGTATAGCACAGAATTAAATTTCAAACATTGTAGATTCTAATGGGCTGTAGGGGTTTTTTCTCCTCCAGTTCTCAAAATGCACCCTTTTTTCTCTTTTTAAATATTGTTTCATCCTTGATCGTGCAGAGAGAAATATGCAGATGTCAGGAAAAGAGAGCAGAGTGGTGTTATTGGATGATTCTGCAGTAAAAGGATACTGCAGTAAAAGGCTTTAAGGAAATTACTATCCTGGCCAGAGCCTGAAAAAGTTACTTTTCTGGACTCCAGGTCCCCAAATCTACCAGCCAGTAAGCTCAATGGTAGGGTGATCTGGGGACTTATTGTCCAAAAAGCCATTTTTCCAGGGTCTGGTCCTGTCCTCCTAAACAGGCTTGTTGTGAACGAAAACTAAATGAGATTTCTTTTGGCAATCTGAAAGGTGTACAATCATTGATTTATTGCAATAAATCTGTTGATGGCATCTCAAATGCTAACAAAATGATTCCGGCATAAGAGTGATTTGTCGACTCTTGAAAACATTCTTACCTGTTCTTAATCACTTAACTGAAAACAATAAAATCAGATTTCTTCTACCTACAGTTACTCTTGCTCTGAGATTTCTATCCCTGCCTGGAGACCTAGAGAAACAAAACAATACCTGGAGACTTCAGCCAATGCCCTAAGACCTGGCAACCCCAGGTGAGCCAGGTGAGCTGTAATCTCAGTTTGTGCTTCACAAAATGAGCTGGTTAGGCCTAGGCTTTGCTTGGCTGTTTCTAAAGTTTGGAATCTAAACTCTTCTTCCTCCCTTGCTATTGCTGCAATTGGGGACTTATTTTGTGCAAAATTCACACATGTTTTTCTGGACAAAAAAAAAACCTGTGCAAATTTTGCACAGAATAAGGTCTTGTCTATATGGTCAAAAAAATATGAATGGCATACAAACAGAAGGCAATCCATTCATACTGACATTCGCGAAATACGTGTCATTAGGAAAGAGGGCAGCCAAATCCACCGCGAAGTCCATGTGCATCACGTCTGGGGCTTCATAAGGATTTTTATAATAGCTCTGTACAACATGTGAATGCAATCATTTGAACACTCACATTCGCACAGATATGAACAGGCAGCGTAATCTGATTAGTTGGATGAGGATGGGTTGGGATTAGTAAACTGGGAAAGTGCCTGCGGCTGCCATGTTAGATTTTCGGCTAAGTGAGAGTCCAATAAATCAAACAGCGACCTTATAATTTTTTCTTTTTTTCCTTTTTGTAAATATGAGCAACATGTTTGTGCCCAACATAGGAAACTGTTTTTATTTTAAAAATTGGTGGCAGCAGATTTAAAATCACAAGTAAATCACTCACAGCTGCCATCTTGGCTAGGGTAATGTGGAGTTTAGTGGGGCTCTTTTGACTGTGAAAACAGGTTGCATCATTGTGAATGCCTGCTTTTTCGGATGAGTTCGTATTTTTCCCCCTCTTATAGACAAGATCTATGTCAAACCTTGAAGATTTCCATTGGACTAGGATTCATCTCATCAGGGATTCCATGTTTCAAATATTTTTGTAAATTCTTTTCCACTGCTACTCCTCTCCTCTGCATGGATCCTCAACACAGGATCTGCCAGTCAAGTCACACACACAAACACACACACACACCACCACCACCAAGTTTTCCTTGCAAAACAGTCTATTAGGTGGTTTGAAAGTGTGCAGATAGGCCTGGATGTGAACAGAGCTCTTTCCTGATTTGGAAGGAAATCACTCAGCAAATTTTCAAGCTCATCTGGTATGAATGGAAAGGAACTGATCCATCTGAACACAAGAATAGCACAATACAAGTGCAGAAAAAGGAATCTAAAAGAGCAGAGGTTTTAAAAAACAAAACAAAACCCTGTTTTTCCAATGTCCAAGCAGCAGCATTAATATGTCAGAAATGATTTTCCCCCTTATTTCTTTTGACAAAAATCAATAGCAGCAAGTTCTCATTATAAAGATGTTACAAATTAACTTGTATTGTGGTGGTGATGATGGTGTGGGAGGGAAGCTCAAAGCAAAGCTGTGGATAACAAACATATTTTTCTTTCAAATTTTGGTCCAGAAAAGAACCAACAGGAACAACAAGAACCCCTTGTTCTCTGTCCCTCCTCCCTCCATGCAAAACCTGATTAAGGGGAATTATATTTACACCAGGTAAGGCGTTCACAATGTAAGCTGAAAACCAACCTTAGAAACAAGACATTAAAACCAGCAAAAGGTTTTGTTTTTTTGAAGACAGGGTTTCCAAATAATAATAAAAGTTGGTAGAAACCAGAGACCATCTTGTGCCAAAAGCCAATAATCCGTGTGTTCTTTTTCTACCACGTTGAAATGGATTCTGGGGTACAGCAGATGCAAAATATCTTGAAAAGCTGTTGTTTCTGTGGCTGGTATGATACACAGGACTTGTTAAGAAGTAGAGGGCCTGTTCAGAGGTTTAAAGACTTTATCAGACACACTAAATACAGCATCATAATGACGCCACATAAGCACAAAAGGGTGCATGTACCACATGAAGACGCCCTTTCATATTCATGTCAAGTCAAAAAAAAATCATACTTTTCTATTAACGGCTTAAGCCATCAATTGATCCCAAGTGGCACTTTAGTGCCAGTATTACCAGTGTATGAAGCCTCATGCCATTTAACTCACATGAATGCAGCATGAATGGCAGGTCCGCCAGAACACTTCCGGGTGAGATTGCGACATCCAGGTAGGTGACACACTTTTTAATCACCCTCCCCGGTTTACTTATAAGTTTTTAAGGATAAGAATGTGCTTTGTGTAACTCTTTGTGTGTTGTCTTGGGGTTTGTTTTAATTTCCTGAGTGAGCATATTCTCGCGAGAATATGTGGGATTTTGAACAAGGAAGTGAATGGAGAAACCTTTGGACAGGAGGGAAGTTAAGGGCAGCATGGTGAATTCTTTTGCCAGCATAAAAATAGAAAAGTTATGCCAGCAAAAGAACAGCCTTTGTGGGGGGAGGGGGAATCTGATAAAGTCCTAAAAGTACCCCAAGGTTTTACAAATTATGCTTTTGACTGGCTATTTCCAGACACATCTGGGAGTTATAGTCCACCACACCTGAAGTCACCAGAACTGGCAATGACCAGTCAAAGAGGAGCACCTGTATGGCATTATTTTAGAAAATGCTGTGGGGTCCAAATTTCACTATGTGTGGAGGACAGCTGTACTCCGCAATCCAACTCTTGGGAGTGGGGGGAACCTCTTTGGGGGACTACCAGTACCAGAATTCCCCAGCCAGCATGGCAACTAAAAAAAAGTAATTTTTCCAAGCTCCATGGATGGTCCTATACAAGTTTCAACATGCTCCCAAGGTGTAACTTTTAGACTGCATGGCACCCAGTGGCAGCTGCTGACTCCCTGTCAATGGTGCAGTGAATGTACTCTGGCTTTAAAGTCTGAACTTTAAAGGCAGTATCCAATGTGTTGGGACTAGGGCTAAGCACATTGGATATTTTCTTGAAAGTTCAGACTAAAATCCAGAGTGGATAAACCACCCCCACAGCTTGCCCACCAAAATCCACTGGGTGACCTTGGGCAAGTCACAGCCGCTCAGCCTCAGAGGAAAGCCATGGCAAACCTCCCCTAATGGAATCCTGCCACGATAAACCTAGAATAGTGTTCATAACTCAAGAGTTGACTTGAAGGCCCATAACAGCAAACCCAACAAGGCACTTGATTGTATTTCTTGCATTCCCTCCTCCCTCCCTGTTCCTGAGGGAAAACAAAGATCGATAGCATGCAGTTTGCCTCAAATAAATCCTTTATTCTAGCACAATCCTGTGTGGGGGCATTGTCCCTCTGTGCTGATTTATCACTCCAGTGTGCTCCCTCGATTTCCACCAAATTCTATTTGGCTTCATTCTCAGCTGCATTCGATACCTGCATCTCCCCAGAGGCAACTCTTTGGGTCAAGGCGATCAACGGGCTGCAGAAGATTTGCTGGCAATCAGGACATCTGCTTCTTCTAATGGACAGGTTTCCTCAGAACGAAGGCCCAGTTCAGGGCTTGTGAATATGATTTTTTTTTGCACCTGTCTGTATTTTTTTTTCAGTGGTCCAATTAAAATATGAGTCATCACTTCCCAGGCCCCAACACAGATGCTTCATGCCTGGCCTTGTCGTGACTTCAGATGTTCAGAGAAGCAAAACAAAACAAAACAAAAACCCAAATGAGATTCAGTTGCCACTGTATTAGAAAACAAACCTAGACAACAGAGATGGGGGGGGGGGCCTTCTGCCTTCTTCTTCTCACTCATCAGGACTGGCTCAAAAAGTGGGAATTTAGGTCCAATAAAGGGGGAGACTCTTCCTTGGGCTGCAAATCTGATCTTGGAACATTGCATTTTAAAAGTGATTCACTGTGCAAAGCTCCAAGGAGTAACTCTTTACCATTTCTTGCTTGCTGTGTGCCTTCAATTCATTTTTGACTTACAACAACCTTAAGGCCAACCTATCATGGGTGGGGGAGTTTCTTGGCAAGATTTCTTCAGAGGAGGTTTAACCCTTGCTTTCCTCTGAGGCTGAGAGAGGGTAACCTGCCTGATGTGTTCGAGTGGGGTTTCCATGGCTGAGCAGAGATTCAAGCCATGGTCTCCTGGTGTACAAGTCCAACACTCAAACCATCCAACCACACTGGGTCTCAAGATTTATTCCTAGGAGATTTGCCATTGTTTTCCTCTAAGGCTGAGAGGTTTGCCCAAAGTCACCTAGTGGATTGCCACGGCTGAGTGAAATTTGAACCCTGGTAGAGTCCCGGTCCAACATGAAACTTCTACACCACACATGATCTAAAACAGTGGCTCTTAACCTTTTCTTTACCAGGGACCCTTTAAATATTTTTGATTGTTGTGGACCCCCAAGACTTAACTCAAGATTTAAAACTTGTATAATTTTTTTATTATTTATACTAATAACAATAATACCTGATGATAGCGATGATGATGATGAAGATGATGATGATGATTATACAATTACACCATCCATTAAACCTTCCCTTAGAGGCACTGGAGGGGGAGGGAAGACTTTTCTCCTGCTTCTTCCTGCAAGTTTGTGGCTGGAGTGGATTGAATGGCAATGCACAGGCCAAGCCAGCCAGCCAGGCTTCGCCTTGCCTCCCGTCATGTTGCTGCTCAACTTCAGGCAGGGCCAGTTTAAGGAATTTTGGGGGCCCCTGCAATGTTTTATTTTGGGGCCCCCATATGTTTATCTCAGGTCAATGTAACCTAACCTATTCACCGTACAGGATGTTCAGATTACAGTAGGACCCCCGTATCCATGGATTCATTATCCATGGGACACAAAACAGCACACCTACCATAGAGTCTTCCTAGAAAATGTGTCCTCCCTAGCTGTTTTCTAGGCCCTCCAAGGCAACTCTATGGTATTTTAAACCAGAAGTCCCATTATTTTCAATGGTGCTCACTACTATTCATGGTTTTCAAAATCCACGCCCCCCCTAAACCAATCCCCAGTGGATAAGAGGGGCCTACTGTATTACATAATTTGCCACCAATGATTTAGTTTAAAAACTATATTATAGGCACTAACATAATATTTTTGTTTATTAGCAATTAACGTAATGGTGTAGATTTCCTCAAAGAAAAGAAAGAGTGGACTACAAGCTAAACATGGGTTAGCATTGTAATGCAGCAGCAAAAAATGCCAATGTGATTCTAGGCTGCATTAATAGGAGTAGTGTCCAGATGAAGGGAAGTAATAGTATCATTCCATTCTGCTTTGGCCAGACCTCACCTGGAATACTGTTTCCAGTTCTGGGCACCACAATTCAAGAAGGATGCTGAGAAGGATGGTGGGAGGTCTGGAAGCCATTACGCCCTATGAGGAACGGCTTAGGGAGCTGGGTATGCTTAGCCTGGAGAAGAGAAGGCTGAGAGGTGACGTGATAGCCATGTTTAAATATACAAAGGGATGTCATACTGAGGAAGGAGCAAGCTTGTTTTCTGCTGCTCCAGAGATTAGGACACAGAGCCATGGGTTCCAACTACAGGAAAAGAGATTCCACCTGAATATTAGGAAGAACCTCCTGACAGTAAGAGCTGTTCGAAAGTGGAATATACTGTTGCCTTGGAGTGTAGTGGAGTCTCCTTCTTTGCGTTTTTTTAAACATAGGTTGGATGGCCATCTGTCAGGAATGCTTGTATTGTGTGTTCCTGCAGGGCAGAAACCGATCGGATGGGATGGCTTTTGGGATCCCTTCCAGCCCTATGATTCTAGGCTGTATTCAGATCCTGGGAAAGTTACTCTTGGATTACACATCCCAGAATCCCCCTGCCAACACCCTTCTGAAGGTCTGGTTGCATTGTTCCTTTTCCAGCATTCTCTAGCCCAGTGGTTCTTAACTTGAGGTCCGCAATATCCTCACAGGGGGTCCACAAAGGCTTGAAGACTGCTTGGCCCACCTCCTCCCTTTAGTGGAGTAACCACGAGACAGGAACTAAGGCAAAGGCTGGCTGGCTTGGCCTGCACACTGCCATTCAATCCACTCTAGCCACAAACTTGTAGGAAGAAGCAAGAGTGCCTCTGAGGAAAAGTTTAATGGATGGTGTAATTGTATTGTTGTTGTTGTTAGCTATTATTATTAACTATTATTATTATTAGGGTTTTAAATCTTGAGTTAAGTCTTGGGGCAACAAAAGATATTTAAAGGGGGTCCCTGGTAAAGAAAAGGTTAAGAACCACTGCTCTAGGCCAATGCCTCTCACATAACACTAATGGGATACTGGTGTTTTAGTGACAACAATAAACCATTGTTCCCAGTAATATTACTCCAAATTTTAATTTATATTCTTTATATTCTTCTGTTAAAAGAGCCAGAGTGTTGTAGAAGTTTCAGCATTGCACAATGACTGTGGAGACCAGGGTTTGAATCCTTACTCAGCCATGAATACCCACTGGGTGATCTTGGGCAAGTCACACTCTCTCAGCCTCAAAGGAAGTCAAAGGCAGACCCCCTTTGAACAAACCTTCCCTAGAAAACCCTATGGTAGGTTCGCCTTAGTCAGAAATGACTTGAAGGCACATAGGCAAACACACACCGATTTCTTTTGCAGGCTGAACTCAGTTGGCAGCAAGGGGAGGAAGCTGAAGAAGACCAAGGGGAGGGAAGGAGGGGAGAGGAACCAAGACAGGTTAAAAGCAGCTGTAAAAATTGGCTGGAGGGGTGGAAGGAAGGGAAGGGAAAGAAGAAAGAAAGAAGCCCTTTCCGAGGGATATACAAACCTCAAATCCCCTGTCTCTCTCACACACGCACACTTACCCCTCTCTGTGCCTGGCTGGTTTTTTAAACAGCACATTCCCTCCCACTTCTGCCATGGAGGGTGGCTGCTTCTTTCTCCTTTGGTTTTTTAACAAAGCGAGCAGGAGGAGAGGAGGAGGAGGGTAGGAGGGGGCTACAAAGCAGCAGCTTTGTCAGATAAGCTTGGTCAGATAAGGAGGCCACTAGGGGGCCCTCTTGACCTCCCGGGGCCCCCCGCCAATCCTGATTTGGCAGACTGGTTAAGCTGGCCCTGACTGAAGGAAGGAGGTGGGCCAAACAGCCTTCAAGCCTTTATGGACCCTCTGTGAGGACATTGTATACCCCTGGGGGTCCCCAGACCACAGGTTAAGAACTGTTGATCCTAAAATATAGGATCTTCTTGGCAAGATTTGTTCTTAGAGGCTTTGTCCTTGCCTTCCTCTGAGGCCAAGAGATGGTGACTTGCCCAAGGTCACCCAGTGGGTTTCCATGGCTGAGCTGGGATTTGAACCCTGCTCTCCCAGAATCTTAGTCCAACACTCCAACCACCACACCATGCTGGCTCTCCTCTTTATCTTTAGCATTCAGAAAAGTGACGTTTTGAACTATAGCTTTAAGAATCAGCCAATAAGTATGGCCATGCCAGCTTGGGGATTCTGGAAGTTTCAATCCAAAAAACTTAACTTCTCCAAACTGGTAACTCATTATACTTACACATTTAGAAGTTCATTCTGTTCCATCCTTCATTATTTTCTGTCCCATTCCAATCCCCTTTTTGTTTTTGTTTTTCAGTAGGGATCTTTTAGGATTGGAAAGAGAATAGTATACAATGTGAAAAATTCTGCTTGATTTTTTTCCAAAACTGACTTTACAAAGTAACTTTAACTAAAAAAAAAAAACAAACAAACACAAATCCTTTCTCTCATACACATGAATACTGTCAGTCCTACACATTACCTTCCAACTGAAATATAATTCCTCTCCAACTACATTACCGCCCCACCCACCACCAAAATGTTGCCATAAGGAACCATGTTATTTGTAATTCATTACTTCCAAGTTCCACTGCAAATCCCTCCACCATTGTGCACAGTTTCCGGCTGGGATTTTTCCATTGGGCTAGGAAAAATCCAGCTGGCATGCAGTGGCCCTGTGCCAATCTGAACTTTCAATGAGCTTTCCAGGTACTGGATTAATCTCCCAAATAAATCTAGCACCATGAAGAGTTCCTTTAAAGCAAGGACAGGCAAAGTGCAGCTCAGAGGCTGCGTGGGACAACACTTTTGTGGTCCTTAAAGCCCCCTCCCACTAATCCCCATTATTTTTAAACTGGCACAATTTGGCCATGTTTAAAGATGCACAGCTGTCATGGCCAAGGTGATAAGGCCTTTGGAGAGTCCTTTGAGAATCCCTATACTAATATTGTAATCAATTTTATCTAACTCTATCATAAAATTAGTATTGCGAGTTTCCATAGCATACACTAGTTTACCAGTTTTGACACTTTGAACATAAGTCACGTTACACAGCCACCCACCAGAACATGCCCCACACAGAAAGCTCTTTGGAAACTGCCATTGCCCATAATGCATCTTTTTTTCCCCTTTGGAGTTCTTGTCAAAATGGTGACAGGAAGTGATGTGACATTATTTCTGGTCACCATTCTGTGAAGGACTGAACTGAAAATAGCATTTAGGGTCACCATTTTGTGAAGGACTCAGACAAAGATAGGGGTATTTGGGAGAACTGTTGGGGAGGCATAACCCACAGGTGGGAGATCACCGTGGGAAAAATTGCTCCTTGCCCCTGTGCTTTAAAGAGTAGACTAAAACCTAGAGCAGAATCATCACCACTGCCCATAACTGGCCCTTCCCGTGAAGTTCCGGCTTTCATGCAAACAGAGCAGGATCAAGGATTACTTGTACCATTGGGAAGCCATTTCTTTACCTCTGTGTCTGGGGTGATGGTGAGTCAACAGCTTCACATGAGTCGGTAGTGTGGTGTAGTGCCCCCCCCAAAAAAAGTCAATGCTGTTCCAGACTGCATCAATGGAGCAATAGTGTCCAGATCAAGGGAAGTAATAGTCACCACGTTGCAAGTTCGATTCCAGCGGGCTCCAAGGTTCACTCAGCTTTCCATCCTTTCGTAGGTCAGTAAAATGAGTACCCAGCTTGTGGGGGCAATTAGCTAACCCACATTGGAAACTGCTTAATGCAGTGTAGATGTGTAAATTGCTGTTGCTTAAAACAATTTGTAAGTCGCTTTGATAGCCTTGTGGCTGAAGAGCGGGGTATAAATAAATAAATAAATAAATAAACAAATAAACAAATAATAGTATTGCTCTGTTCTCTTTGGTCAGACCTGGAATACTGTGTCCATTTCTAGGCACTGCAGTTCAAGAAGGATATTTAGAAACTGAAATGAGTCCAGAGGAGGGTGACCAGGATGGTGGGAGGTCTGGAAACCAAGGCCAATGAGAAACGGTTGGTACAGAAGGCTTTATTTAGCTTGGGGAAGAGAAAGTAGAGAGGAGTTGTTGTTGTTGTTGTCGTGTGTCTTCAAATTGTTCCCAACTTATGATGTTCCTAAGGGTTTTCACGGGTTTTCTTGGCAAGATTTGTTCAGAGGGGGGATTGCCTTTGCCTCCTTCTGAGGCTGAGAGAGTGTGACTTGCCCAAGGTCACCCAGTGGGTATCCATGGCTGAGCAAGGATTTGAACCTGGTCTTCAGAGTCATACTCCAATGCTCAAACCACTATACCATGCTGGCTCTTGAGGTGATGATAGCCATCTTTAAATATCTGAAGGGATGCCACGTAGATGAGGTGAGGTTGCTTTCTGCTGCTCCAGAGGAAGGGGCCCAAACCAGTGGATTCAAATTATAAGTAAGGGAATTCCAACTAAGCAAGAAGAATGTCCTGATAATAAAACCTGTTTTGACCTCAAAAAGTTGGTGGGCTTTACTTCACTGAGGTTTCTAAAAAGAGATAAGATGGCCACCTCTCAGGTGCACTGTGAAGGGATTGGACTAGATCAGTGATGGGCAACCTTTTGAGCTTGGTGTGTCAAACTTTGCCAAAAAACTGAGCATAACTCGGGTGGTGTGTCACTTTGAGGAAAAAAACATTATCTCTGCCGGCGGAAGTGAGGGTAAAGATCCCGGCTTCACCCGAAGTCCCAGAACTAGATGCTCTGTGCTGGACTTCTGTTGTTTTGGCCTACAGACCTCCAGTACAGAGTGTCTAAAAGGTGAGGATGAAACATTTGTGACTACACTTGTCCTGGATTTCACATTTGCAGTTCTGCATATTTGTGGATTTCCGCTTTGGGGAGGGTGGGAGGGAGGAGGAAAGTGCTGACCAGGGCTTCGAAGCCCCAGGGCTTTGGAAGCCCCGATTGCCACTTTAGGAGGGGGGGAGGAAAGTGGCAACCAGGGCTTTAGAAGCCCTGATCACCATTTTAGGAGGGTGGGGGGGAAGGAAAGTGCCGACTGGGGCTTTGGAAGCCCCGATCACCATTTTAGGGAGGCTGGAGGGGGGAGGAAAGTGCCAACCAAGGCTTTGGAAGCCCCGATCGCCACTTTAGGGAGGGTGGAGGGGGGGAGGAAAGTGCCAACCAGGGCTTTAGAAGCCCCGATTGCCACTTTAGGAGGGGGGGAGGAAAGTGCCGACCGGGGCTTTGGAAGCCCTGATCACCACTTTAGGAGGGTGGGGGGAGGAAAGTGGAGATTGGGGCTTTGGATGCCCAGATTGCCACTTTAGGGAGGGTGGGTGGGGGGAAGAAAGTGGAGACCAGGGCTTCAAAGCCCCGATCGCCACTTTAGGGAGGGTAGGGGGTGGACGAAAGTGCTGACCGGGGCTTTGGAAGCCCCGATTGCCACTTTAGGAGGGTGGGGGTGGACGAAAGTGGCGACCGGGGCTTTGAAGCCCCGATCGACACTTTAGGGAGGGTGGGAGGAGGGAGGAAAAGTGGTGACTGGGGCTTTGAAGCCTGATCGCCACTTTAGGGAGGGTGGTGAGGTTGTGGGCGGGGGGGGGGGCAGGCCTACAGCCGCGTGTCATCAGAAATGGCTACACATGTCAGTGCTGACACACGTGTCATAGGTTCGCCATCACTGGACTAGATGGTCCTTGGGATCCTTTCTAACACTATAATTTTATGATTCATAATATAGGGGAGATGGTGAAATGTGTTTGGATCACTTTTAAAAGCAAGCTGACCTCATACAAACTGATCAAATTTCTATGCTGACCAGAACACAGTTATTCATTGGCCTGTGTATTTTTCTGAATGTTGGTATGGAGTTATCAGTGCAAAAACATATAGCTATGTGTCGAACGATGCATATGTAGGGGAAAACTTGTAGAATGCACATGAACAAAGAAGGGAAAAATGAGGAGACCAAAACAGCTTTTAAAAGAAAGAAAACTATGTTCAAAATACCTTTTGAGTATTGTTTTAAATCAGACTGATGTAGAAATTGGAGATAACGGACTTATGAAGGAAGACACATAGATGTGATACAGACTGAGAATCAACTGGTTCATCTTCCCTTATGGTAGTGTGGTATAGTAGTTAGAATCTAGAAATATGGACATATGTAAATTCAAATCTGTATTCAGCCATAAAAAGTGATTTCAGCCAGCCACACAGCTTGGCAAAATTACTTTACTGCATTAAGAGTTCTCTCTCTCAGAGTTCAGCAGCCAGCGTGACCAGTTAGCTGTTGCTGTGGGTGTCATTATAGTCCAAAAATTAACTCTTCTAAACCGGTCTCACTGTCTCTCAGCCACTCCTCTGTGTGTGTGTGTGTGTGTGTGTGTGTGTGAGAGAGAGAGAGAGAGAGAGAGAGAGAGAGAGAGAGAGAGAGATTTATTGCATGTCTTTACTACTCAAGAAGCTCTCAAGATGGTTCATAAAATAAACCTTAAAACAATAACAATTAAAAGCATAATGAAACATAACAAAAAAAAAACACCCTTAAAAGCTTAAAATAACAAGCAGAATAAAACCAAAGTAGAAATCAAGCATACCACCAGCAGGGCAAATATCTAAAGGGCACTAACAATTTTAAGAGAGCAAGATAGATAGATAGATGGATAGATAGATAGAGAGTTAATGAAGCAATAAATATAGAGCACCACTAGTCCATTATTACAGATGTTAAGTTCAGGGGTTATAGCCAATAAGCTTTTTTTATTATCCCCTAACACAATTTCTCTCCAGGAAAAACAATGCTTTGTGGATTTCTACTGTGGCAGTAACCAAGACCGTTCAGCAGTTCACCTACCTGGGAAGCATCATCTCCTCAGATGCCAAGATTGACAAAGAGATTGATCACAGATTAGCAAAGGCATATAGTGCATTTGGAAGACTTCACAAAAGAGTCTGGAGCAATAAACACCTGAGGCAAAGCACAAAAATCAGTGTGTATAGAGCCATCATACTGTCTATCCTCCTTTATGGATCTGAAACATGGCTCACCTATCGCCACCACCTACGACTCCTCGAGTGCTTTCATCAGCGCTGTCTACACGCAATCCTAAATATACATGTGACGAATGTTGCTGTCCTTGAACAAGCAGGGATCACCAGCATTGAGGCCATGATATTGAGAACACAGCTGCGCTGGGCAGGGCACGTTTCTAGGATGGAGGACCATCGCCTCCCAAAAATACTACTCTACGGTGAACTCGCCACGGGTCAGCGTAAGAGGGGTGCTCCAAAAAAAAACGATACAAGGACTCCCTGAAACAACATCTCAGGCTCGGCCAAATCGATCACCAACAATGGTCCGCCCAGGCCTCGCCCAGGCATGGAGACGCACTATCCACAATGCTGCAGCCTTATTTGAGAACTCACGACGAACAAGTCTTGAAGAGAAATGACAACGCAGAAAGAATCACAACCCAAAAACATCACCCAAGGAGACCTTCTGCTGTGCTTTTTGCAACCGGACTTGTTTATCTCGGATTGGCCTTTTTAGTCATCAGCGCGCTTGCAGAAAGCGCGGGATGGGTCCTTCCTGAATCTTCGTTTGTGAAGAAAAGCCAGAGAGAGTAACCAAGATGGGGAAACAGAGAGAAGAGAATGTTCAATAGCCCAATGAATATGTTATCCATAACATACACCCACACCGATCATCTTTGTTATGTTGTAGCCCTACAGGGTCTCAGATCAGAGCAGTGTGCATTTTGTGGCTTCGTGTGAGCATATATTAGGGACTAGGAATAAAATTTGGTCTCTTGAGAGCATCAGTCTCATTTTCTTAAGAAAAGAGGTTTCCGGTCCTTAAGTTTTCTGAAGGACAATCTGAACCTATGAGGACTATGGCTGGAATCCTGTATGGGAGATCCATTTCTGTAAGTGGTGTTACACCTATGGGAATTAGAATTGGGCAGTTCCGTAACATATGCAACTATGTAAGGGAGCAGCTGGCAAAATGACTGATGCAAATCAGGACTGACGTGAATCAGGACCAATGCAGTATGGTCTCCAATGTGCTACGAACCCCTGATGTGTGACACGACAGTGGCAAGAGTGTTCCAATGTGCATCAGGTGCTACAAAGTGCACATTGGGCATGCTTGCTGGTGTTTTGTTATACATCTTTGCAATTTAATAACAAGGGGCCTCTCTATAAAAAGGGGGGGACAGATTGCTCCACGGTAATTCCAATTTGCAGCAGCTGCGACCTGTCTTAATGGTTTTACAGCCCCCATAAACTTTGCAGTCTGTAGCCAAGATGGCGGCTGTGAGTGAATTACTCACATTTTTAAATCTGCCGCTGCCGAACTTTTTTTTAACTATTTCTGCTCAAGCAATATTTCACCTTTCCAAAAAAAGAGAGTAAAAAAGGTAACACAAATCCCTGTTTTATCACCTTAGTGATCACTTGCTAAGGCAAAAATCCAACATGGCGGCAGCGGGTGCCTTCCCTGTAACCAAGCCCCCTGTGTTCATTCAGCCAATCAGGTTTGAACTTCCTCTCATACGGGAAAGCAATTCATGTCGAATTGCTTGTCTAAATGAGCAAGAATCCGCATACCACACGGGGCTTTTTTAAAACTTCAGGAAAAGCCACAAATCCTTTTCTCGCATAGTTTTTGGTCTTTTTGTCCCCCCCCCCCTTCTTCACAATACAATGAGACAATGCAGGATCCCATTAAGACAGCTCGTATTCCCATCGAATTCTGTGAGGAGCATTTTCACCATATAGACCACCCCTGGTTTTTATAGCGCCTCTGCTACATAGTTAAGTATACATAAAGCTATGTTATGTAGAGGGTGATACAGGATTCCAGCCCATCACTGGGAAAAACACAAATCTTGGGCTCTCTGCAATTTGAATCTAATGCTCTCTGCTCTACAACTCCCTCATGTTGCCTCTGTTTCCTACATGATGCTAAACCAACAGAGGGACCTAGAATGGAAACTTCTGATGTGCTACCATGAGTCCTGCTCAGCCCATGCCATTTTCATCTGTACCAGTGAAGCATTGTGATTTTTTTCTGTCCTTTTGCTAAGAGTCAGCACATAACAGGGGAGGTTCCACTTAATACCAGTGAATATTGGTCAACGTACAATAGACCGGAGGTTTAAAAGTTGTGATGGTGACTCTCAGACCTTGGAGTCATATTCAACCTTCTGGGCTTCCTCAGATGGTCATACTCTTATGACAGTGTGCCCTTCCAGAGGCTCTTCTATACTACACAATTACAATGCTATGATTCCAGTTTAACTGCTTTAGCTGTATCCCATGGAGCCCTGGGGTTTGTAGTTTTTTGAGCCACTAGACTCCAGCTCTGTGGCTGAGAATTCTAAATACTTCTCCCTTAAACCATAAATCCTAAGATTCCATAAGGATGCGGCCTTGACAGGTAAAGTGGTATCATAGCACTATAGCTGTAAAGGGCCTGAGTTTTTTTTCACACAGAGGAGATTATCACACTACACTGTTATAACACTATTATTCCACTTTAACTGCTCTGGCTGCCTCCTGTGGAATCCTGGGATTTGTAGTTTAGGGAGGGGCATTTAGCATTCTCAGCCAAAGAGCTCTTAGGCCTCACTAAACTACAAACCCCAGAATTCCATAGGAGACCGCCAGAGCAGTTAAAGTAGAATAATAGTGCTATAACAGTGTAGTGTGACAATCTCCAGAGTTTCACCCTGGGCTCCTATGATGCAGCTCTCCCCCTCACTTTAAACCAGTGGTGTCCAAGATGTGGCCCTCCAGGTGTTTTGGACTCCAACTCCCAGAAGCCTGAGCCAGCTGGTCCAATGGTCAGGAATTCTGGGAGCTATAGTCCAAAACACCTGGAGGGCCACAGTTTGAACAGCACTGCTTTAAACCCTTCCTTGGGTTTACAATAGGATGGGCAGGTAGTAGGAGTCTCCCCTCCAGGCACACCACAAGCGACTTCACATCACTTCCAGCCTCCATTTTCCACCTTTGGCTTATTTGGCTGGGATGGTTTGTTTTTGTTTGGTTTTTTGAGGGGCACTTGGAGTCCTGAGAGGTGAAATCCCAGGCTTGGGGGTATTTTGGGGTGAAAAATAATACAAATTAGCCCAGGAGAAAAAATAAATTAATCAGGAGTCAAATTTAGGGGACCTGAGGAGGGGTCTCCAGGGACCACAAACGTAGGGTTCGGGTTGCATGTGGTCCATAGGCTGCACTTTCCCCACCCCTGGTTTCCAATATAGGGGCTTTAAAGTGGCTACAACTTTGGACCAGAGGATATGTTCTCTTGGGTTCATGTGTGCGTGACTACTATGACTCTCACAGCATGACCATGGCTCTTGCATTTCTCTAAATGAGTAGTTTAGGCAGAGGTTAAACATCAACAACAGAACCACTTATTGCATAAAAGCCTTCTTTATAGTGACAAGCATAAATGCGGGCTCACAACCTCTACTAATATTATGATTGTATTCAACTCTAAACCACTTCCAAACTGTCACCTAATCCCCTCCTTCCTCCTTCTCTCAGACAACCACCTCTCTCAGTTGCTCCATTTTAAAATGCCACCCCTCAACTGCGAGTTAAACTTCAACTCTCTCCTTTCATAGTCCCCTCTTTCCACATTCCAGGGGCTGTGTTTGGGTGATTACTCAGGTTGGAGGGCTGGACAGGCCCTCTTGCTTTGTTGTCTGTCACAAGACCCCCATCCCTGTGAGACCCCCATCCCTGTGAGACCACTGTTTCCCAGCTTTTGTATGGATTTCCCATTCTAAAAGGCTGGAATATAGGGTTACCATATGTCCTCCTTTCCCTGGATGTGTCTTCTTTTTCTGTCTGGTTAACATACCTCCCCTTTCCACCAAACATGTCCTTTTTCAGAGCTAAAATTTCTGTCCAGGTGGATTTTTGAAATGTCTGGGTTTTTTATCAAGGTCAGGACTGGAGGAAGAAGGTGACCAGGTAATAAAGCTCTGAGGAGGAGAAAGAGAGACATGCCAGGTTACAGCAGGGCAAAGGAAGCACCCCAAACAGCCATCCTGCAATAATACGCAGGAATCAGCATTATCTCCTCTCATCTAGACAAGCCTCGGGATTTGGGTCCATGTGCAATGGTTACAATTGTAGAACTCTGCCTCTGCACCACGGACTGAATACAGCAGTTGTACAAAGGCCACAAAAAAAAAAAAGGACATGCATGTGTGTAAGGGGATTTCAACATGTGTAGGAACGTTCCAGCTGTGGATTCTATGAAGCAGCTTTCTGTTAGACCAGCTGTTCTTTACCTAACCCTAAGAGCAGGTAGGAAACAGAGAAAACTCCTGCTAAGTATGGGGACGGGAGAGTGCATGGTAGAAGAGAAAGCAACAAATCTTACTTAGCCGAGAGGAGGAGGTCAGCGTCTAAGTCGTGTGATGCTGTTGGCCATCTCACTGAGAGAGGAAAAATTGGAGAGAGAACGGAGGTACATTAAGAATGAAGAATGCAGCTGTTACGTCTCCATGAGAAAGGAGCATAGCCTGCAGATGCAACAACAACATCTATTTCTTACCTACCGCTCCCTGTGGATGTAGGCAGGGAACAACAACAAATAACACAACGCATTGCATCAGTTAAAAGAGCATATAAAACCAATATACTGTATATTAACATCAGTCAGTAAATACTTTAAAAAAAACATAATTTACAAATAACCTGGATAGGCCTGCCAGAAGAGACTGGCCTTTATTACTGAGTGACTGGCCGGGCAGTTGCAGGTAATGGGGGCAGTAATTAACGTCAGAAGCCCACCGGAGCTGGTGATGCTCAATGCAGTAGCATCCTTATTCATTCGTAAAGCAGAGTCTGGGAAAGTTACTCTTCGGAGTGGGTATACTGGCTAAAGGATTCAGAAAGCTACAGGCCAAAGAATAAATGTTCCCATTCTGCCGTTGTTGTTGTTGGCCTTCAAGTTGTTTCCAATTTATGTCTACCCTAAGGCAAACCTATCATGGGCTTTTCTTGGCAAGATTTGGTCATAGGGGTTTTTGCCTTTGCCTCCTTCTGAGTCTGAGGACTTTATCGGACTAGTGTCTAAAAACGCTTTAATTCCACAAATGAGGAAAGCTGAAACATAGTGGCATTCTTACACTAACTATCACATGCCACTGTAATCATGTGAAAGAACCACCACAGAATTATTGAATGACCACCACTAGTGCTTTAAGAATGGGACTTTGCTTCCATGATTAGGCATGGGCGAGATTTCAGCGGCTCTCGAAGAAGATGAAAAAGCTGTAGGAAGGTAATGAGTCTAAAAATAAAATTGCATTGAAAAATTCCAGGATCTAGTCCTTTAAAAAACAACAAGAAGTATTTCCTTTTAAAAGGAGTTAAAAAAAAATTCATTCAGTCACTTTGACTTCACGCTTTATGCAGAGTGCGATTAAGAAGCAGACTTAAGCTCTATTATCATTTGAAAGTGTATTCAGAGATCTGGGATCCCCCAGTTAAATTAGACTCATTACAAAACAAAGAAGTCAGTTTAAAATGCAAAACAAAGTTTACTGAAGGTATATCAGTCTCAATCTACATACTAAAACAAACATAAGAAAAAGTCCTTAACTGACTAAGAATGGGTAAGAGAGACTCACCAGCCGTGGGCTGGGTTCCGATGCATCATGGCATGGTTACAGGAAAGCTTAAGATGCCTCCATTCTCATGGAGAGTCAGATTCAGAAGAAGACAAGTTACACAAAAGCAATAAAATTCAAATTAAGTCATGTGTCCAATCACTCAGCACTTCCAGTTGGCTAGAAGTGCTCAGTGAAGTAAGAGAAGGGAATTTTGGGAGAACAAAATGCATGCAGGGAAAAAACCCTAGACTTATCTAAGATTGTGAATGAGGTACACAAGATTGCTTTTACATTACAATGATTATTTCCCCACATACAACAAAAGCCAATGTGATTCTAGGCTGCATTAATAGGAGTATAGTGTCTAGATTAAGGGAAGTAATAGTGCCACTCCATTCTGCTTTGGTCAGACCTCACCTGGAAGACTGTGTCCAGTTCTGGGCACCGCAATTCAGGAAGGATATTGAGAAGCTGGAATGTGTCCAGAGGAGGGCGACCAAAATGGTGGGAGGTCTGGAAGCCATTCTGCCCTATGAGGAGTGGCTTAGGGAACTGAGCATGTTTAGTCTGGAGAAGAGAAGGTTGAGAGGGGACATGATAGCCATGTTTCAATATTTGAAGGGACATCATACTGAGGATGGAGCAAGCTTGTTTTCTGCTGCTCCAGAGACTAGGACATGGAGCAATAGGTTCAAACTACAGGAAAAAAGATTCCACCTATACAATAGGAAGAACCTCCTGACAGTAAGAGCTGTTCAGCAGTGGAATGCACTGCCTTGGAGTGTGGTGGAGTCTCCTTCTTTGGAGGTTTTTAAACAGAGGCTGGATGGCCATCTGTTGGGAGTGCTTTGATTGTGTATTCCTGCATGGTAGGGGGCTGGAGTGGATGGCCCTTGAGGCCCCTTCCAACGCTATGATTCTATGTGAGTGCACTTAAAAACACCCCAAACCCCTTAATTTGCAAAGTAAATGAACACACAAACACTTAAACCTAAAAATGTGCAAACAAACTAGGACAGTTCATAAAAAGAGCATCCTGTGGATAGTTTTCATGTTCTCATCCAGATGTTTTCTCACTGGGAACAGGGAGGGGGAAAGAAGGCCACCCATTAACGATGGAATCTCATGATTACAGCGGGTCGTGTTTTGGCATGCTCTTCAATACCGCAAAACGAGCGATATTGAGGGCTATTAACAGCTTGTCCTGTCAATTAAAAGTAATGCTTTAGTCGCAGCTGGAGCACAGATTGACCACGTGAACATGACAACATGTTCGTGCAATAACAGAAACCATTTGTGCTTCGATAACATCGTAATTGTCTAATTTTTGCCACATCTGATAAAATCCTGAGAGAATGTGACTTGCCCAAGGTCACCCAGTGGGTTTCCACAGCCCAGCAGAGATTTGAACCATAGACTCCAGAATCAATGCTCAGACCACTACACCACATTGGCTCCATTCTGCCTTGGAGGACCATAAGCTTCATATCTGCAGGAGTTTGATTCAGAGCTTATGAAAATTACATTTTGGAAACAATGTTCCCAGAGTTCCACCAGCAGCACAGCTACTGTTCCAAGCTTTGTCTGGGTGTACCTCCCAGGTCGACGGCAGGACCACATTCACCCCATGGCAAGTAGTGGCTTCCGTGTCACTGGATGGAGTTAATCCATGCTGGGTTTTAGTCTGAATATTAACAGAGATCTCCATTGCCAAAATGGGTCAGACTAAATCCCAGGGTGTATTCACTACCCCAAAGACACAGAAGCCACCAAATACCACAGTGGCCAGCCAGGAAGCTAAGTGACAGCTTGAGCTTCATACTGCCCTGTCCAGTCCAGTCCCAGTCCAAAACTTCCACCAGTACCCCATGCTTGCTCTCTCCCAGTATTCCCTTTCCTAGCGACCAATATGCAGACAAATCAGATGCCAAGGTCCTGCATGGTGGATGCCTGGATATGTAATTAATTCAAGTAATTGTCTATTAATTGAATTTCTACCAGTACATTAATAACATTCTTGCAACTTCTCTCACCTCCCCATCCTCTGTCTGCAAAGTCACATTGTTGGTTGTTGCAGCAAGCCTTGGGTTTTGTGGGACAGAGCGTGCAGCTATGCACACACAACTTGACTTCTTGCAGTGCAATGCCACATTTTGCAGGGGGAGGGGAAGCCACATGAGTGGCCACTTTTTTTAAAGCACCTTGAATGATATTTTTTCCTCACCCCTGCCCCAAGGAATAAATTATGGATGAAGATATGGCATTTATGGAGAAAGCTGATTGGAAGATGCTTTCTTCCTCTTTCCTGGGGTCATTCAGTGAAACTGAGTGCTGGGAGATTCAGGACTGATAAATGGAAGGACTCCTTCATGCACCACCTAGTTGAACTGTGGAACTCACTGCCTCAAGAACTAGTGATATTTTCTAAATTCAAGGACTTTAAAACAGGATAGACAAGTCCACGGAGGATGAACCTTTCTATGGCTACTGCTAATGGGTCTATATATTGGCCAATATAGTGGATCAAGTTGGCAGAATATAATCCTCCACTCATACAGTTCAATGCCCTCTCTCACCTCAAACAGCCTTGAAGCCCCAGAGGGCTGCAGCAAAGGTTGTTTGCTGAGCTGGACAGGGCAGGGCTGAAAGTGAAGAAGCAGCTGGTCTTGACTGTGGAGGAGGGGAACAAAGGTGTTGTCCTAGATGGGGCACTCCATCATTGCCCTTCCCTCACAGCCTAGACCAGCTATTTCATCCTCCTCTGAGGTATCTCCCTTTCCCCTGATAATATACAGCAGAAAAGAATCATCACCCATGGTTTGATAGCTGCTTGGAGAGAGATTTTTGGATGGGGCACAAAGAGCTAGAGAATATCCTCTTATAGCCCATCCACAAGGAAACTTACTGTTTGTCTATACGAGGCAAAAAAAAAGTGCCTCGCAGTAACGGCATTTCACAGCAGCTGTAACTTGTCTTAATGGTGTTTTTGCCCCCATAGGCTGTGCGTGCAAGATGGCGGCTGCAAGTGATTTATTCACGTTTGTATCTACCTCAATTTGTTGCTGCCAAACTTTTTTTAAAAAATGTCCAAGGTGTAATAGAGTGATTTTTCAATTTAACAGAAAAGCCAAAAAAAAAAAAAACACCCCATTTTCCCACCTTAGTGTTAGCTCAGTAAAGTGAAAATCCAACATGGCAGCAGCAGACGCTTGCATTGTTAGCAAGCCCCCCCCCCATGCTCACCCAGCCAATCAGCTCTGTACTTCCTCTGCAATGGGAAAGTGATTCATATCAAATTGCTTGTCCCAAGAAGCAGGAATGTGCATTCCCCTCACTGTTTTCTGCTTTTGTTTTAAACTCCAGGAAAAGCCACAAAAGCTTTTCCTGTGGAGTTTTTGATGTTTTGGGCTTCCCTCCTTCCCAATATGGTGAAATGGTGCGGAATGCCATTAAGACAAGTAGGATTCTCTTCACATTCCATGAGGAATATTTTCACTGTTTAGACAACCCCTTACACATATGTCACTTAATAGGGTACCAGCCTGATGTCTGGTATCATAGGCAGGACATCACTCGGTGCTGGTTGCTATGGAACACAGGAAGAAGGATGCTACTTCTTCCTTCTTCAGTTAGTCTGACATCGATACCAGGGAAGAGTCTAGAGCAGATCATTAAACAGAGAGTCTGTGAACATTTAGAAGGCAATGCCATAATCACAAAAAGTCAACATGGGTTTCAGAGAAACAAGTCATGCCAGACTAATCTGATCTCTTTTTTTGATAAAGTTACCAGCTTGGTAGATGAAGGGAACGCTGTGGACATCGCATACCTTGATTTCAGTAAGGCCTTTGACAAGGTTCCCCATGACATTCTTGCAAACAAGCTTGTAAAATGTGGGCTAGACAAGTTAACATTTCAATGGATTTGTAATTGGTTGACCGGTGGAACCCAAAGGGTGCTCAGCAGTGGCTCCTCTTCGTCTTGGAAAGATGTGACCAGTGGGGTGCCACAGGGTTCTGTCCTGGGCCCAGTGCTATTCAACATCTTTATCAATGACTTGGATGAGGGAATTAGGGGCATACTTATCAAATTTGCAGATGACACCAAATTAGGAGGAGTAGCTAATACCCTGGAGGACAGGATCAAAATTCAAGATGACCTGGATAAACTGGAGAGCTGGGCCAAAGCTAACAAAATGAAATTCAATACGGAGAAATGTAAGGTACTGCACTTAGGGCGAAAAAATGAAATGCATAGATATAGGATGGGGGAGACCTGGCTGAATGAGACTACATGTGAAAGGGATCTAGGAGTCCTAGTAGACCACAAGTTGAACATGAGCCAACAGTGTGATGCGGCAGCTAAAAAGGCCAATGCGATTTTGGGCTGCATCAATAGAAGTATAGTGTCCAGATCAAGGGAAGTAATAGTGCCGCTCTATTCTGCCTTGGTCAGACCTCACCTAGAATACTGTGTCCAGTTCTGGGCACCACAATTCAAAAAGGATATTGACAAATTGGAGCGTGTCCAGAGGAGGGCAACTAAAATGGTGAAAGATCTGGAAACCATGCCTTATGAGGAGAGACTTAGGGAGCTGGGTATGTTTAGCCTGGAAAAAAGACTGTTAAGAGGTGATATGATAGCCCTGTTTAAGTATTTGAAGGGGTGTCACATTGAGGATGGAGCAAGCTTGTTTTCTGCTGCTCCAGAGATTGGAACACGGAGCAATGGATGCAAGCTCCAGGAACAGAGATTCCACCTCAACATTAGGAGGAACTTTTTGACAGTAAGAGCTGTTCGGCAGTGGAACGCACTCCCTCGGAGCATGGTGGGGTCTCCTTCCTTGGAGGTCTTTAAACAGAGGCTGGATGGCCATCTGTCAGGGATGCTTTGATCATGATTTCCTGCGTGGCAGGGGGTTGGACTGGATGGCCCTCGTGGTCTCTTCCAACTGTGCAATTCTATGATTCTATGATACTTCCTACCCAACTGCTACCTACTAGGGATGCTTTAGATGGAAATCCTTTTCAAGGCCCCTTCCAACTCCAAGAGTCTATGATTTTATGACTCTTGTGACCCTACGCTGTTGCATTCATCCCTTGCTGTGAGCTTCTCAATCTTCTCCTCCACTGTCGAAACTGAATGCTGGGTTGGATACACCAGAGGAAAGAATGGTCTCATCTATACAAGCCTGAAAAATTCCCAATGAGTGGATTCCCCACAGAGCTTTTTTAAAGCTCTGGAAAAAGCTGCAAAGGCTCTCCTTGGTGTAGTTTTTCGAGTTTTTTTGGTCCCCCCCTTCCAAATACAGCACATTGATGTGAGTTTCCATTAAGACAGATCGTCTTCCCAGCAAATTCCATGAGGATTATTTTGACCATTTAGACAACCCTAAAGTTTCCACCCTGCAGATCTTGGTGAATGACTACTCTCACCATGCTATAGCATATGCTAGGCTGGCTAAGTCTGAGGGGGGTTGCAGTTCAATAACACCTGAAGGTCCACCCATTCCCAAGCCCTGATATAGGAGATTATCAGATGGTAAAAGTATTCCAGGACAGGGATGACAGGAGAGTGCTAAAAGGCTTATCTTTTAGATGATGTTGTCCCTGTCCTGGGATGCTCCCGTTCTGCACCTGTTCCTCCCCCATTTCCTCTTATTCACAATGTTACGGCCACAAGAGGTCCTTTTAATCAGGTAGTGTTTTAAGATTTTCCAAAACAAGCGACAGGCAAAAAGGCACAGAGAGACCAAATTTGGTTTTCAGTCACTTATACATATAACATTTATTGAGACATAATCAGAATCAAAGTAATCAAGTATCAAGAGCTCTTATACACACACCCATTATACACACACATACTCACAAACATGATCCTTCCTTGAACGGTGATCAATACGTCCATGAAGGGGCAGATGGCCCTGGTGCACGGACAGGAACCATAAAAGCAAAGGCAAAAGTGTCCCAGTACTTATACTTTTTTCATCTCCTTCCTCATGCTTTTCAAGTTGGCATAATTTCATAACAGTTCCTTGGACAGATCAAGGTGTATTCCGTGTTCACCCAGAACTTCCTCAATCATGCCGACAGTTGGTATTGTCCATGTCATGCCTGGCCAGCAGTCTACTCATTTGTACAGAATACTCCCAGGACAGGTTGACAAGTCCCATTGTCTTTGGTTATGCATGGTCAGCACCTCATCTCAGCATCCAAATTTTTCTCATTTCTCAGTCCGGCTTCCAAGTTACGCCTCAAGCAATGCTTTGCAAGGCATCCTTTTTCTTGGTTCATTTTAAGGCCTTGCTTCACCTGGATTGATAGGAATCCATCCATTCACAGTCATACATACAGGCATACTATCACACAGGGGAAATCCATGAATAAGAGGCCTGTTCCATTATTATAATGGAATGACAGGCAAGTTGATAGGAGCCCCGTTCTCCTCCTAGGATGACGACGGAATGTAAGTAAAACCCTTTTTTCCCCTCCCCAGGTAGCTTTTATTTTTTTAAAAACTGTGTATTTGTGGTTGTTTTGCAGTTTTGACAGCAAGGGGGGGCAGTTTTAAATTTGCCACCCAGCCGTTCTCTTATAAAAATGAACAGGATTTCAGTTCCCAGTCATAAAAGCAGCCTTACGATGGCAGCATTTACAACCAGGCAGCAAAGGGAGCGGGAGCCCATTCCTGCTGTGGAATTAAGGTAGGTGTCTGAAAACGTTTACCTTATTCCATGGCAGGAACAGGAGTGGAGTGGAGGGGTAGCGGGACACAAACGGGCTACAAAGGCCCATCTGATAATCCCCATAGGCCTTTGGCCTGATCTAGCAAGGAAAGCCTTAATGTTTTTATAAGAGCCTGGGAAAGTTCCCCTTTTGGATTACAGCTCTCAGAATCCTCCCTCCAGTATGGTTGTGCTGTATGGGAATTCTGGGAGCTGGGATCCCAGAAGCCTACCAAACTTTTTCATGGTCCAGTTTTTAATATACCAAGAAGATGGGCCAAAGAATAACGTTCCATGGATGTACTGATCAGGCCAGTAAAATATTACCTGCTTGACAACCTTAAAAGAGGAGTGTGATTTGATAGGGTCAGAACTGCAGGCAGGATTAATGATGTGAAACCTATAATCCCAAAGCAGCATCAATACCTTCAGTGTATAAAAGCAGAAATGTGCTTCTTTAACTCCATACCCTCCAACTGTCCAGATCTGGCAGGGAAAAAGCTGATTAATCCTCTGTCATCCCACATTTTCAATTACTTTTAAAATGCCCCAGTTTCTCTCTCTTGCTCTCATCCCCTCCCCTTTTGTCCTCTACTTACTTCTATTACTGCAATTCAAGTTCAAAGTGCAAAAGTAATTTGTGCTCAGTTTATTCAGCGGGGGGTGGGGGAACAGAATCTTGCTTTTCCGAGTAGGCTCAGGGAAAAACAAACGGCTGCAGATTCTCCTACACAGGGCAGGATATACCAGCTCCCTGCCGGCATATCATGCCTGCAGATCAGACCAGTTCCTCCCCTGTTACCTGGATGAAATGGGCCAGAGTCCAGCGGGCACACCAGCCCCTGCCTTGCAGCTGCTGCCATAGCTGCCCACATGCCACTCTCCAGATCCAGGCAGGAGGCCTGCAACACATGAGCAAGGCCCCCTGCATGTGACCATCCTTGGTCACAGACTACAGTACTCCTTCCTGGATCCGGAAGAGCAAGGCAGCCAGCAGCTGCAGTGATGGGCCAGCATGATGAAATGGGCTCCTGCAGTCATACAGGATCCAATCCATTTCTTCTCCACTGGAATGCATTTTAACAGGTATATTTTTTTTAAAAAAGGTTTATCATGCCCTACCCCCATCTCTCCGCCCTTCCCATCTTTACCCTGGAGGGTCATGAGGACTGCCTAGGGGCAAAGGTCCTGCATCATCGGACTGCAAGGATCCAAGATGAGGGCAAGATGGGGTAAATTGCCCATGTAGATAAGCTCATAGCTTGGCGAACTCATCCTGGTTTTCACCTGTGAAAGGTTGGCGGGTACTCAATTCTTCTGTAAGCTCTTCTGACTTCCCTCTATCTATGGATGTTTTGGTTTGAGTCTAGCCAGTGTGATGTAATGGTTTGAGTGATGGACTAGAACTCTAATAAACCTCAGTCAGCCATGCAAATCCACTGGGGGATCTTGGGTAAGTCACCACCATCTCTGAGGAAATCAAACCTCTTCTAAGTACATCCTGCACAGAAAACCTATCATAGATTGAGGCCACCTTCAAGGCACATAACAACAGCAACACAACCTCCTATGCTCACTTCTACTCTGTAATAGGCTGGTTGGAGAGAGGGAAATATACAGGGAGCCAGGGGCTCTCAAAGATATTCATTGCCCCCTGCTGGGCAAGCAGAAGTTTGCATGCCCAGAAACTAAACAGCCAAAGAAGCAAGCCTTATGTGCAGAAAAGTCTTGTCAGTTTCCCAAGTCTGCTTCCCAAGGCCTACTGTGGGGGTCAGTAAATCCTGGAGAAATACTACTCCTCACACCAGCCCCCACAATCTCCTTTGGCTTTGGAGATCCACAAAGGTGAACAGTTTGGATACCCCACCTCTTTTCAAGTGAAGGAGGCTCTCTGTGAGATTATCTTCCCAAAATGTGGAGCTCCTCCCCAAATCTTGCTGATACAAGATGCCATCACTGCACAGTATTTAAAAAAAAAACTGTAAAGTAAAGGTGTGCAAGTGCAACCTTCTGCTTAGGCAAGCTGTTTTGTTGCCAAAATTGTGCTTCTGGCCACTTTATTGTCCTAATGAGTGTAATGCACATTTCAACCCATTGTTTAAAAAACTTTGGGGGAAAGCCTTAAAGGCTTCCCACACACACACAGTATTTGGAGTTTTTGTGTCCCCTCTTTCTAAATAAGACAAACCACCACAGGATCTCGTTGGGACAAAGGATGTTCTCTCTGAATTCTATAAAGAGTGTTTTCAGACAACCCAACACACACTGCTGTGGTTTACCCCTTTTGTATGGCTGGCAGAAATCCAGCTGATGTAGCTTTTCATAGCACAGAGATAAAACAACAGGCAAAGGTTCCACAAGTTGAATTTCCACCTGTCCTGAAGGCATTTGATGCACAAAAGACCTGCCAGAGAGACAAAGAAAGACAGAGAGAAAGAGTTCTTTCAAGCTAATTAGAAGTTTAATGCCACACTGATTTCATCAGTATTCTTTCTGAATCCTCATAATTTTGGTTTGTGGTGGCATGGTTCTTCCCAAGCAGCATGTGACCCGCAGGCCTGATTCTTTTAATCTGATATGCTCTGGGGTAGCTCTGGCTGGGTTTTTTTTTCTTAGTTCAGAGAGAGATGAACTCCCACCGTGGCATCTAGAGTTTCAAACTCCGGCGCTTGCAATTGGCTACATTTTAAATTGTGAGCTGCACACTTTCACAAGGGACCCATTCATGATGGCAGCAGAAGCAACTGAGCCAAAGGTTCCTTATCTAATTTAAAAGATTCCCTCTGGTTCCAAAACATCATGGCTCCACATCAGAAACATATCAGTACATCAATGTTTATCTGCCAGTGGAGCCCATTTTTCAAATGTTGGCCATACAGTGCTGGTTTGATGCAGAGGCACAGGACTTTATCAGACCATTCAAATAAGGCATCATGACAATGCCACATAAACACGAAAGAGCACGCATACCAGACGACGTCGCCCTTTTGCATTTATGTCTTGTCGAAAACCCATACTTTTTTATTGACAGCTCAAGCGATCAATTGATCCCCGGTGACACATTTGTGCTGGTAGTGCCGGCGTTTGAATCCACGCACCATTGTACTCACGTGAATACAGCGTGAATGGCTGGACTGGCCAGAACACTTCTGGTTGAGATTGTGACATCCAGGTAGATCACACACTTTTTATGTCCCTCCCCAGTTCACTTGTAAGGTTTTAAGTGTGTTTTTGTGCTTTTTAAAACTTTTTGAGTATTCTTTTTGTTTTTGTCTTTGAATTTCCCATGCTATATATTCTTGTGAGAATATGCAGGATTTTAATAGAGGAAGTGAATGGAGCTCTGTTCACTCCTCATTCATTGTCAGGAAAGCCTTTAGTGTAGATGCAAGGTAAGTGTGGCATGGGAAGCTCTTTTACCGGCATAAAAACAGCAAAGTTATACCAGCAAAAGAACGGGATTAAGGGGGGTAGTCTGATTTAAAAAAAGTCCTAAATAAACTACAGTTTAGAGCCTCAGATTATGGGGAGCATCTGAATTAAGAATAAAAGAGAAGGATTGATGTAATAATCTGTAGTTATAGTTACTAGTAATTCTAATAAGAATAGTTGACTTGGTAATGG
This sequence comes from Gambelia wislizenii, assembly GCA_030847615.1. Lineage (NCBI taxonomy): Eukaryota > Metazoa > Chordata > Lepidosauria > Squamata > Crotaphytidae > Gambelia > Gambelia wislizenii. The sequence continues at coordinate 8,658,973 of JAUMIR010000012.1, forward strand.
TAGAATAATATATTCAGGGCCGGTTTAACCTGTCTGCCAAATCAGCATTGGCAGGGGGCCCCAAGGTCAAGAGGGGGCCCCGAGGTCAAGAGAGGGCCCCGTGTTGGCCTCCTTAATATGAAAATAATGGGATTTCTGGTTTAAAATACCATAGAGTTGCCTTGGAAGGCCTAGAAAAGGGCTAGGGAAGACACATTTTCTAGGAAGACTCTATGGTAGGTGTGCTGTTTTGTGTCCCATGGATAATGAATCCAGGGATACGGGGGTCCTACTATAATCTGAACATCCTGTACGGTGAATAGGTTAGGTTACATTGATCTGAGATAAACATATGGGGGCCCCAAAGTAAAGCATTGCAGGGGGCCCCAAAATTCCTTAAACCGGTCCTGAATATATTTCTTTTTTAGCTCTCTTTTCATTACAGTTAGGCTCGGGCTATAATTAGGCTATTGTTTTTTAGTTATATGTCTCAAATCTCTTCTTCTCTTTCTTCTTCATTTCTTTTCCTTCTATTTTTTTATATATTTTTTCCCTGAATGTATTCTCTGAAGGTATACTATTTTGATTTTGACTGTAAATTAGATAGTGTTAAAATCAATCATTTAAAAAAAATGAAAAAAGAATAAAGGAGGAGGAGGAGGAGGAGAGATTTTACACTGCAACCAAGGATGTCTCCAGAATAGGTGTGGGTGGCGAGTTTCTGGAAGTATTGTTTCTAATTATTTTTATGGTGTTTTGTTTGCAGTGTACCTGCTTATTCAAAACTTGCATCCAGTTTTTTTTTCCTGGGTTTTGCAATCTAGGAAGGTTATTTTCCTCTCTCTCAGCTTCTCTGTACAATTATCACACTACGCTATTATCACACTACACATAGCACTATTATTCCACTTTCACTGCTCTGGCTTCCTCCTGTGGAATCCTGGGATTTCCAGTTTACAGAAGGGGCATTTAGAACTCTCAGCCAGAGAGCTCTTAGGCCTCACTAAACTACAAACCCCAGAATTCCACAGGAAGCAGCCATAGCAATTAAAGTGGAATAATAGCACTATAGCAGTGTAGTGAGATAAAGTCCTGGAGCCTTACCACACTCCAAGGAAAAGCGGCAAAGCAGTAGGAACATTCTGTCTTTCCTGCTGCCTTCCTGCATGACGTCAACATCATTCTGGTATCCTTTCATTCTAGTCCCATGAGGAAGTGAACTAAAACCGTGCCTTTTTGCAAACAGGTTTTTCTGATTAGCAAAAAGGCACAGTTTTACCTCGATCCCTTATGGAATCAGAATAAAAAAAAAAAACAATGGTGCCATACGGGAAGGCAGCAGAGTGCAGGAAGGCTCCTGTTGGTGTTTCCCCATTCCAAAAGGTAAAAATACCTCTCCCAAGGCCAGGAGTGTAGCTATCGGGAGTTGGGGAGGATGAGGGAAAATAAGAATTCTGCCCTCCCAATGAAATTCTCCTTCAAATTTCTAGCATTCCAGAGAATAAGACAATGAAAATGATTCACATTGTGTCTGCATCCCCTTAGTCGCTTTGCGTGCTCCTTTTCTTTGGATGCCTAAACCATATTTCTAAATGCTTAACTGAAGTTTTAAGTCACTGTAACACTAGAAACCTGGGTACAGAAACTTCATTTGGAGGGGGCAGAATTCTTTCTCGAGCAATAGCAACATATATATATATATATATATATATATATTCTCTTTAGTATGTTGCCTTTCCCAGTATTCTGATTGGATGCTCAGGAAACATACCCAACCAATCATCATCCACATTCAAATTCTCTCTCCACCTCATAATCCACTCCTGCCACTCAATCTGTAGTCCAGAGCGGGATCCAGAAAGTCAAGTGGTGACTGGCCACCTGCAATGGGACAAAGGCAGTCAACTGGTGGTGGTGGTGGTTGCAAGGTGACAGAGTGATTCACCCTCAGCAATTCCAGGAAAAGTATGGAACACTGAGAAGTGGGAGGAGGAATTTTAAAACCCACCGGCCTACCTTACAGAGTTGCTATGAGTTCTACCGGGCAGTTTGGGAGGAGTTTTTCAATGGCATATGGTATGCCAGGTCCAGCTAGTAGCACTGATATTTCTATACTGCTTATCAGTGCCAAAGCACTCCCTAAGTGGTTTACAACGTGTTAGCTAATTGCTCCCAACAAGCTGGGTACTCCTTTTACTGACCTATGGAAGGATGGAAGGCTGAGTCAACCTTGGAGCTTTCAGGGATCCAACTCATAACTTTGTGGCTTGCACTACTGGCATTTAACTACTGCACCCACCAGGGCAATGCCTTCATCTCTCCCACCACATAGCTACACCCTATCTAAGGCAAGTTGACAAGCAGTAAAAGCTTTAAGCTGAGCAATGGGGACATTTTGTTCCCACCCATTTGGCCTTTGGCTCGACTGCCTGGTGGGATGCAGCCCCTGAGATCTCTGAAATTGACTGTGGCCCTCATGCTGAAAAAGGTTCCCTACCTTTGGCTTAGTGTAACCTGTGGTGCTCATTCCAATCCGGCTGCCAACTGCTTAGTCAAATGCAAACACAAAACTGCCCAGATCTGCATGCAGAATGAACATCAGCCCTTCTGCAAGTTATTTCCGAAGGCTCTGATGACATCTCAGAGGTTGGGTGCCACATCACATGGCTTGCCGTCCTTGGCTACGCAGCAGGAGCTTAGTCTCTTTTCAATTTGCATTCCCCCACCACCACTTACTATAGAACACTGTGAAAGGGGTGGGTGAGAAATGTTCATCCTCCAGATCTGGGAGTTCTCTTGACAGCAAGACAGAGTGATGGATGTGCCAGGCTATCAATTTATCAGAACATCAAGGCACATGGTTGGCCCCTGCCATTCATTCTTGTCTTTTCCATCATCTTGATGTGTAAGACTGCATTAGAATTTTGTAGCCAAGGAGCTCAGTGTATCTCCTTGTCAGAAACAGCTCTGCTGGTTCATCCATCTGGCTCAGGAATCCAGGAGGTGGAGACGAGGCTGTTAATCGGAGCTGTTTGCTCCTGGCAAAGCCAAAAAATGGGCAGCAGGGGAGAGCATGCAACTATGCAAAACTACGGGCATAGCATTAGTCACAAAGAGAACCTGCTCTCTCTCACATGCACTGTCTTTGTTTCCCTACATGGCTAATCTCATCACCATCATCATTGTCATCATCATCATCTTTATTTATACCACATCTTTTCCCCAGAACTGTGGGTCAAGGCATTGTACCTTGGTGTCTGCTGGGTTTTGGTTCCAGGACCCCTCATGGGTACCAAAACCCATGAATGCTCAAGTCCCATTATATACAATGGTGTAGTAAAATGGTGTCCCTTATATAAAATTACAAAATCAAAGTTTGCTTTTTTGGAAATTGGGGGGGGGGGCATAGTATTAAGCTGTGGATGGTTGGATCCATGGATCCAGAATCTGTGGACATGGTAGGCTGACTGTACAAATGAAAATATGATACAATTAAAAACATTTTTTTAAAAAAATCAACATTAAAATGGAATTAAACTAGCAACATTTTTTTAAATCACAGAAAACAGGGTTAAAAACATGACAGAAAGCAGTTTTTAAAAAGTGCAGGTACAGCACCCTCTTTAAAGCCCTTTCTGTAACAAACGTCAGTTCTCAAAAGCCTGTTGGAGTAAATGCGTCTTTTGACAATAGAAAGGGCGCAAGGAAGAGACCATTCTGACCTTCTGGGGAAGGGAGTTCAAAAGCCGAGGGGCCACCAACAAGAGGGCCATATCTCATGTTGCCACCAGCTGTACCTGTACAATAGAAAGGGATCTCATGTTGCCGTATCTCATGTTGCCACCAGCTGTACCTGTGAAGATAGTAGGTCTAAGAGAAGGGTCTCTCTTGAGGATCTCAGTGCCCAGGCAGGATCATAAGGGAAGGTATGGTCTGTCAGCCTGGATCTAAGTCATGAATTGGATGGCATTGTCAAAGGTATCCTGCAGAGTTTGATGTGTGTGTGTTACCCTCTACACATGGGGGTCATGAGGACCCTCAAAATATCAACATTAATTTGGGGAATTAATGTACTCAGCTTGGCAATTTGACAGGGGGGCAACAGATAGCAGAATCTTTTGACCTATGTTTACCGGTACTAAGGAGGAGACATTAAGCTAAATAGTACAATAAATTGGTCTTTATTTGAGAAAACAACAATAATAACATTCACACACACATTCAGGCTTCAAGCATTCATACAAGACTAGCGAATAAAGTAGGAAATATTGGGATAGAGGAATAGTGAAGGAGGTTGTTTGTATATACATATGTACAGGTGAGATATGACACCTGTCCTGTAGAGCAGAAATTCCTGCAGCAATGGAGTCTCAGAGTGCGCTCTGGGAGTCACTCAGAAACCCAGCAGCATGGATGTAGAAGGAGGAGCTGAAGACACTGAAAACAGTTTTGGAGGGGGTTTTGTAGTCAATATTTGCCTTCAGGGCATGGAATCTATAGTTGGAGACAATGCTCCATGGTGTTGCTCAGAGAGCAACAAAGGCACTCCAGATATGTTAATGACATCTTAATCTGCAGATACATTGTGACTGAAAGGGAGGAAGCAACTTCCTTTTTTGGGGAAATGTGAAGGAATGAGAATCGTTTACAGGTCTGAGTCTCCCAGCTTCAGCTGACAGGATTAGCCAGAGGTTCTGGCAGGATGTTGCCCTGTGAATCAAGATTTCTTTCGAATTTAGATGGCCCCTCCCTAAGTTTATACCTGACTGAGCAATATTTGTCTTTGGAATTTCTAGCTGCGGAATTTCCCAGGTTTTTAGTAATGGCCACAATGCGTAGAAGGCCACATTTGGCCTAATTATTAAGTATTGCCAATTATTAATATAGATACAGGCTGGGGGGTGTCAGGGCAGGTAACGTGTGTGTGTTTAAGTTCTGTCTTGCCATTCTCCCAGCATGAGACTCAAGGAGGCTCACAGCTCAAACTACAGTCAAAAAACCAATGATGACAAAGTTTTGAAATAATTCAATAAACAATCTTATTAGTACACTACTAATTTAAAGGTATTTAAAAATGTAATAAATTAGTATAAAAGGACAGAACACACACCATTACAAGAACCAGCTAATCACTAAAAAGCCTGTTAAAGGTCTTTATCTGTCAGCAGGAGAGCAGAGGTGGGAGTGTCCAAGGATTTTTACAAATGGGGGGGGGGGAAACGAGGAGGTTGGGAGAAGAACAGTGCTGTCACGCTTACAGCACTCTATTTTGGATGACGCTGTCTTCCTCCCAACCTTCCCCTGTGCTTCCTCTGTGCTGCGGGCATGAGAAACACACAACTTTTATTGACAGAAACCCCCGTCAATAAAGAGCCTCACCTGCAGCATGGAGGAAACACAGGGGAAGGTCGGAAGGAGGGCAGCACCATCTGAAACAGAGCACTGTAACCGGGACAACACCTTTTTTCTCCCGACCTCCTTGGGGTTTTTTCCCCCATTTGAAAAAGTCCCAAGTCTCTTGTGGAAGAAAATTCTACAGCCTGGAAATAGTCACCAAGAAGGGCCTCTCTCGTATCCTCATTAGAAAGGCCTGTGACAGTGGTGGGACCAAGAGGAGTCTTGCACTTGAGGTAGTAAAACTGTCAGGACTGATCCTTTGGGTTTGTGTGGTGTCACAAACTGTCCACAGACATTTCCAGCAGTTCAGCTGTTGGCAGCTCTGACAGAGGAAAGGAAAGTTACCCGTTTACTTGGATTAAAATCCCATACAGGCCCTATGAAAAAAGGAAAGAGAAATGACAGGAAAAGAAATACTGTCCTAGTTTTATGACAACTCCTGGAATCTTCCAGCCAGCACAGGCAGTAGCCATGTTGGCTGGAGTATGTGAGCTGTAATCAAAGGTAACTTTTCAAAGCCCTGAAAGGAGTCTATCCTGAGAAGGCCTTGGATGGGTCAGTAGGGATTTCAGAAGATTTTGAAGTGGAAAACTTTCTGTTGCCCTAAATCAGTAGGGATCAGTTTGTTTGACTGATGTTTATGCTTTGCATACTAAATATTACCTCGTGTTAATTTTGTGTGCAGACATACCTCAGTTTTAAAAGCCTCTAACCAAGAAGCTTCTTTTTACAAAGTCTTTTTATACCCACCCAGCTGAACTTTTCCTTCTTGTCCTCTGCCTAATTGGAAGTGGGGTTTTGTTTTGTTTTTTAGCAGCATTGGCATAAGGAAGATGAAGGGGCACTGGAGAAACACAGACTTACTGCAGTGGGTTGCAGCTATTGCCTGCAGTAAACAGTGTTGGAAGTGAAAAAACATCAACGCTTGTTTACAGTAGTTGGAGACAGAGGGAGAATCTAAAGTTGCATGCCTATCCCTTTGTCTTTTCTCTGTGTATGTCATTTATCTGTGATTTCAAGGTTTTACTTCCTATTTGTATGCAGAGGTCATTCCCCCGCCCTTGCTCCAAGAAGTGTTAGTGTTTTACAACTCTTTGGATTTTATCAGATGCGGCAAAAATCACATTACGACATCACGGTAGCACAAATGATAACTTCTATCACACAATGTTTTCATGTTTACGTGGTCCAGCTGTGCTCCAGCCGCAAATAAGGCATCACTTTTGATAGCTCTCAATATTACTTTTTTCGCAGTATTGAAGAACATGCAAAAAAACACCTCCTGCTGTCATCATGAGATTACAGCATGAATGGGCAGTCCTCTTTCCCACCCCTCCCCATTCCCAGCAAGAAAACTTCCAGGTGAAAACATGAAAACTATCCACAGCAAACTCTTTTTATGAACTGTCCTGGTTTGTTTGCACATTGTTAGGCTTGTTTAAGTGTTTGTGTGTTTGTTTACTGTGCAAATTAAGGTGGGGGTGTTTTTTTAGTGTTTTTAAGCACGTTCACATCTTCGTCCAAAATAGACTGCCAAAATCTCACCCATGCTAAATCATGGAAGTAAAGTCATGTTCTTAAAGCACCACTGGTGGTTGTGCGATAATTCTGTGGCAGTTCTTTCATGCGATTACAGCAATATGCAATAATAAATGTAATAATGCCACTATTTTTCTGCTTTCCTCATTTGTGGAATTACAGCGTTTTTAGACGCTAGTCTGATAAAGTCCTTTGTCTCAGTAGCCAGAAGCTAGAAGGCAAAAAGCTAGCAGACATGAGACAGTTCTGCCTCAAGATGCCTTACATCCGCTCATGAGAGTCAGCTTGGGACTTTTCTACCCAAGTTAGATAACTCCCTCCTATCTCTTTTTCCTATCTCAGATGTATTATATGCCACAATAAACGTTAAGTTTGCTTTTTAACCTTACTGAAGCATCCTGCATGTTTTTATCCTGTTTTATACCAGAAGTTCATATTGCACTGGAGCTATACTGCATTCTGCTTAATATAAATCTCCTATAAACTGTGCAATAATATTTGAGCCAGGAAAGAATGGAATTCACCTTTAGATGGCCCACTCTAGTTGGGTGTGCCTACCTACAACAGGCAAAAATCCTTTACTGGCCATGTGTGCAAAGTAGAGAGAAAAGGGGAAAGCAGTTTAGTTTGCCTCACCAGCTACTGCCAGTATGCTAGGAAAAAAAACCCAGAGACATATACATCTGACCACAAAAATAGAAATCATAAGAAATGTGGAGCCTGGAGAAAGAAAGAAAATAATCCCTGGATGCATTATTTTTTTTTTTTTAAGAAGCTCTCAAGTGGTCTCTAGAAGGCTGAAAATCTTTTGTTTACTTCTGCAAGGCTTATCTGACCTGGTTGTTTCATTTCACATGTGCATATTGTTAGTTCTGAATAAAAAAGTTTTTTTTTTAATACTGTATATTCTTTTTTGTGTTGTGTAGGAACCTATCTCCATTCTTTCCATGTTATTTCTGTCTCTGGGACTAAATTTTATTTTAAAGTCCAGGAACACATCTGCTTCATTAACTGAGGCATATCTGTACTGTACAGATAAGTGAAAAGATTTTCCAACAGGTATAAATAGTTGAACTGAAATATTTTGATGGCCAGAGGGAACTAAAGATTTGATAGAACTTATAGGCTACTATCCTTCCATATTTAACTAAGAGTAAGTTTCACTGAGCACAGTACAACTTATTTTGAAGGGGATATACAAGTAGGATTGCTTCGTTGGTATGATTTAAATGGTATATTCAAACCAACTCAAAAATTATTTCCATTAGAATACACATATATACTTCCCTCATGTCATATAAATCTTTAAGGAAAAAAATGGCAGCACTGAAAACAAGTTTTATATTTTTTTAAAAAAGAGACAGCTGTACTCTTCTGTGAGAAAAAGACAACCCATAGTTTGGCAACACGTTCATTCGGACCAATGGAGTTGCCGTAGAAAACTGCATTTAAACATGCCACTTTAAGCACACTGCCAGACTTGTAGGCATAAATCTCTGTGCTTCTGAAGGGGCAGTCACCTGAAAGAAAGTTAATTACAACTTTGGTTTTAGATTTGACTGGTATTGTACCCATTCCTGCTGCCCAATTTGATTTGCATTGTGTTCGTGTATTATGTTCCCTAACTCGTTTTATGAAATTATGTATTTATAATAGGGGGAAGAAAAAATGCTCCTGGAACAACATGGAACAGTGGAGAGTTTTCTACACCAGATCACTGCATTCCAAGTTTTGATTGGAATGAAGCAGCCATTGGCTGGAGAGAGAGGAATGATAACACTAATAATTTTATGCACATAAGGCATCTCCAACTCGCAGCAAGTCTAGGCTGCTGTTCAAGAAGCAATCTAAATTTCAGCAGTGGGGGGTGATTCCAGATGGACAGCTCCTAGTGCTACCAGTCAAAAGGCATTGTACAGCTACTCCATCTTCCCCTCTGTAACAAGACATGTCTCTATACAAAAGAGGGGGAGAAACAACAGAGGAAGAGGTATGGAAAAAGCAGCAGGGTTATAAATGAAAGAGTTCTAAGTTCTGGTAAAAATCCATGTTTTTACACAGAGCACCTGTAACTCTTTTAAACAGGGACTACCTATAAAAAGTCTCTGTTTCAAACTGATCCGCTGCACCATTAAAGCATACACACACACACCAGAGCTGGGGAAAATTACTTTTTTGGACTACTGCTCTCAGAATTCTCCCTGCCAGCACAGCCAGTGGCCATGCTGACTGGGGGGTTCCAAGAGATATAGTACAAAAGATAGCTTTTCTAAGCTCTGGGGAAATTCTATTGTATTTACCACCACCACCTGAGATACACTGGGTCGTGTGCCAGGGTGCTAGTGTCACATGAGGGTTTCCCATTGCTGTCTGCATCTTTAAAGGAACAATGGTGCTTGTATTGGCAGATATGTGCAGCTAAAGCTTCAAACTGCCTGGGATTGTGATTTGTTCTTGTTGCTGCATTAATAGGAGTATAGCGTCTAGATCAAGGGAAGTAATGGTGCCACTGTATTCTGCTTTGGTCAGACCTCACCTGGAATACTGTGTCCAGTTCTGGGCACCACAATTCAGGAAGGATATTGAGAAGCTGGAACATGTCCAGAGAAGGGCGACCAGGATGGTGGGAGGTCTGGAAGCCATTCCTTATAAGGAGTGGCTTAGCAAGCTGGGCATGTTTAATCTGGAGAAGAGAAGGTTGAGAGGTGACATGGTAGCCATGTTTAAATATTTGAAGGGATGTCATACTGAGGATGGAGCAAGCTTGTTTTCTGCTGCTCCAGAGACTAGGACACGTAGCAACAGACTCAAACTACAGGAAAAGAGATTCCACCTAAACATTAGGAAGAACTTTCTGACAGTGAGAGCTGTTCAGAAGTTGAATACATTGCCTCGTAGTGTGGTAGAGTCTCCTTCTTTGGAGGTTTTAAAGCAGAGACTGGATGGCTATCTATCGGGAATGATTTGATCATGTATTCCTGCATGGCAGGGGGTTGGACTGGATGGCCCTTGTGGTCTTTTCCAACTCTATGATTCTATGATTCTATTTTCTGTCAAGATGATTTTGGCTTATGCTGACCCTATGAATGAGGGACCTCCAAGAGCCCTGGTCATCGGCTGCCCTACTCAGCTTTTGCAAACTCAGGGCAGCCGTAGCTTTCCTGATTTAATCAAGCCCCCTGTAGTGTGGTGTCATCCTCTTTTCCTACTATCTCCCACTTTTCCCAGCATCATTGTTTTGCAATGAGTTATGTTGACTCATGGTATGTCCAAAGTACAATAGCCTCAGTTTAGACATCTTTGCTTCTAAGACCCAAACATTTGTCTTTTTAGCAGTCCATGGTATCCAAAGAAATCTCCTCCAACACGTTTCAAATGAGTTGATTTTCTTCTTATCTTCATACCTTTCAACAGTTTACAAATAAAAACCAGGACACATGTGGCCAAGCAACATCAGGACGTAGCCACAATGGCAAAAGTTATTAATGAGAAAGAACAGACAAGCTTGGAGAAACTGCACCTTAGTCTACAGGGAAGGGCTTGATTCTTACCCCCTCTTCTCCTCTCCCACCTCCTGGATTTATTGAGTAGAAACTACATTGATTGATTGATTGATTGATTGATTGGATCTATATTCGACCTTTCTCCCAAGATGGGATACTTTTGCACTTTGAACTCAGTTTGCAGCAATGGAAGTAAGCTGAGAGCAAAGGGAGAAAGTAGGAGAAGTAGAGCGATGCTGGGATATTTTAAAAGTAGCTGAAAAAGTGGGATGACAGAGGATTAATCAGGACTGTCCCTGCCAAACTGGAACAGTTGGGAAGCATGCAGCTTTTTTCACTGTCCAGCTTCCACACCCATACATAGCAATCGGAAATACTATGGCCTGGATGATTCTGGCTGGGATCATGATAACCAGAGCAAAATCCTTGCAAAACAAAGCAAACATTCCAGGCACACTGAATCGCAACCAGCTGCATTTATCAGCCTGTTCCCCCTCTGGCCTTTTATATTCTTGCATCAAGGGTGAGATTCTGACAAACCGGGTTGCAATCTGGATCCTTTACTGCCACCTAGGGGTCTGTGCTTTGTGTAGCAGAAGGATCCAAAGCTGTCAATGCAATAAACTGGAATGAGAGAGATTTCAGCTGAGGCTGGGATTTTGAAAGGGGGTCCTCTGAGCTTTCACAGATTAATTCTTGGCCAAACAGAGAAGCAGGAGAACAGCACAATGCTTCAGAAGCTTTGAGCTGGAAAAGCCCTCATTCAAACAGACACAGATCCACCATTTCTTTTATGCACTATATATTTATCATGCTGTTTAAATTCACACAACCACAATACACCTGGAACACACTCTGTGCAGGTACGCCCTTCATCAGGTGTGGTTTGTGGCTTCCAGAGCAGTGGGTCATTCTGAGTATTTAGTCTGGGTATTGACAAGAATGATTTATATACAAGTAGTTAATGAGGATATAGAAACAGACATAGTGAAAGATTTTCTATAGCTTGGCTCAAAATGAAAACTGTAGTGAAGAAATCAGAAGAAGGCTAAGACTTGGAAGGACAGCTGTGAAGGAAACAGATGAGATCCTCAAGTGTAAAAAAAACGCATTAAATGCCCAAGTCAGAAGCATCCATATCATAGCATTTCTGATTTCTATGTATGAGTGTGAAAGCTGGACAGTGAAGAAAGCTAAGAAGAAAACCAACTCATTTGAAATGTTGTTCTGGAGAAGAGTTCTAAAAAGATCACATGGGCTGCTAAAAAGTCAAATGAATGGGTCTGAGAGCAAATCAGGCCTGAATTCTCACTAGAAGCAACGATGACTAAACTGAGGCTGTTGTACATATCATGAGCCAACATGACTCATTGGAAAAGATGCTTGTGCTTGGTGAAGTGGAAGGCAATAGGAAAAAAGGAAGATGAACATGTAGACTATGAGGATGAGAGTGGACATCCTTATCATTAGTATCTTGATGAATTGGAGGGAGGCAGGAATTCTGCTTCCAGTCAAAAAGATGGACGTGGAGTTGTCCAATTGTTGCAAGAGTTTAATAAGAAAGCAAGTACTAATGGTCATGAGAACTTAGGAAATGACCTAGGAAATTGACACTGAAGACCACTGTCTGTGGAGAGGTTAGCCTAAAAATCCCTGCCCCTAAATCATCATGGGACCAATCCTTTCCACAAGGTAGGTTGTATAAGCTATTCTACATAATAAATGCCACAGAAAGTTGCAAGTGGATTGATTCCAGCAAGGAAGCTATAATGGCCCTTGATTTTGCAACACCTGATCAGGGCAGTTGATGACCTGGGGTTCTTGGAGGGCTTTCATTATAGGGTCATCCTCAAATCAGTTGCAGAGCACCTGCTTTGTGTTGGGTTCAATCCATGCTTCCTTCATGGAGGGCTGGGAAAGGTTTTTTCACAAATCCCTGAAGATCCACCAATCCTAACTGCAGACCTTCTCCAGCCTGACATTCTCCTAAAGTGCTGGGCTGTGTCTTCTATCATCCCGAGCCATGCTAGCTGGGGATAATGACAACTGCAATCCAACACATTTGGAGGGAATCTTGGTGGGGAAGGCTAGTGCAGTTGTCACCTGGCCTTACACCCCCTCCCTCTAATAATTCATAATTTGTGTAGGAGTAATGAGTCTAAAAAATAAAATTGTATTAAAAAATTCCAGGATCTAGTCCTTTTAAAAAGCAACAAGAATTATCTTCTTTAGAAAAGAGAGTTAAAAATCATTTACTTTTAAATTCATGCAGAGTGCAATTTAGGAATGCAGACTAAGCTCAATTAACATTTTAAAAAGGTGTGTTCAGAGGTCTGAGATCACCCACTTAAATTAGACTCATTACAAAACAAAGGAGTCAGTTTAAAATGCAAATCAAAAGTTTACTGAAGGTATATCAATCTCAATCGACATACTAAAACAAACTTTAAAAAGAGGTTCCTAACTCACTAAGAGAATTTAGGGTAGGAAAACTCACCCAGCCTATAGCGGTAAGAGGCTGCATGGTGAACATCATGGCATGGTTGCAGGAAAGATGGCTAAACAAAAATAATAAGGCTTAAGATGGCTACAGCCTCATGGAAACTCTAACTTAAAAGAGAACTTACACAGAGCAATAAAATTTAAATTAGGTCATGTGTTGAATGACCCAACACTCCAGTTGGCTGGAAGTGTCCAGTGAAATAAGAGAAAGGAAATTTGGGAGAACAGAAGCATGCAGGGGAAAAACCTAGACTTATCTTAGGATGTGAATGAGGTACACAAGATTGCTTTTACATTACAATAATTATTTCCCCACATACTACAATTTGGTATATTGGACACTTCATGAGGTCTAAGGTAGACCAGGGCCAACCACTGATAGGGTGAAGTGGAGATCACTAGGACCTACAAAGATGTGGAAGTTCCCCAACAAACACTCCAAGGACAAGATTAATGTAAAACCCCATAGTCAGAGTTCATAGAACTGTAGAGTTGGAAGAGACCATGAGGGCCATCCAGTCCAACCCCCTGCCACACAGGAAATCTTGATCAAAGCATCCCCAACAGATGGCCATCCAGCCTCTGTTTAAAGACCTCCAAGGAAGGAGACCCCACCACGCTCCAAGGGAGTGTGTCCCACTGCCGAACAGCTCTTACTGTCAAAAAGTTCCTCCTAATGTTGAGGTGGAATCTCTGTTCCTGGAGCTTGCATCCATTGCTCCGTGTTCCAGTCTCTGGAGCAGCAGAAAACAAGCCTGCTCCATCCTCAATGTGACACCCCTTCAAATACTTAAACAGGGCTATCATATCACCTCTTAACCATCTTTTTTCCAGGTTAAACATACCCAGCTCCCTAAGTCTCTCCTCATATGTTCAGGAGGACATATATGAGGAGGACTCCTCATATGTTGTTCAGGAGGAATATGCTAATCTTCCCTGGATGCACGTGGCAGTGAGTCATACTCCAAAACAAATGGTGGCCAGAACACCCTTGTGGTCTTTTCCAACTCTATGATTCTATGATCCACCAAAGTAACTTCGCTCACACCTTTTCTTCTCCACAATACAGAAGCTGCTATAAACCATAAACCTTAATGTCTCAACCATTAGCCGTAATCAACAGAGCCAGAGTTTCCTTTGTTTAACTATGGGAAACCCATCTAAGCAGTTTTATATTGGGTATAAATAATACCCTCAAATAATAGCCATGTATGCTACGGTTGGACACGGTCACTCTGCTGGGCTGCTGAACCACACTCAGATCCAAGTCTGAGTCTTCCTTTGCTGCACAAACCCCTGCTCTTCAGGACTGGTAAATATAGCCCATAACTCCCCAGATCTATTCTTCTATCACAATATTTCTACTTTGACTCTTCATTAGCCTTGTGTGGTTGTCTTGTGAGTGTGAGTGGATGTATGAATGCATCCATGATTATTTTCCAATAAAAACCATTTTTATTTCATTTTGGCTTCGAGTCTTGTCAGTGAGTACTGGTATACACAGGTACAAAGATCCCATAAGTTACCCGACCTCTTGCAGCCATACCTTTGGGCTAATTAAAAAAAACCCAATATCATAATTTTAGTGTCACGAGTGGGTCCCCACAGACCCCAAAATTCAGGTAACACAGTCATCACTGATAGATGTATTATCATTTCTTCTTCTTCTTTACATTTGTGTGTTTGTGTGCCTTCAAGTCGCCTGTCAACATATGGCCGCCCCATGAGTGTCATAGGGTTTCCTTAGGCAAGAAATCCTCTGAGCTGGTTTTGCCAGTTCCTTCCTCTGAAATACAGCCTACATCACCTGGTATTCATTGGAGGTTTCCCATCCAAGTACCAACCTGACCCTGCTTAACTTCCAAGATCAGATGGGATCTGGTGCTTTTATGGTATTTAGGCCAATCTTCTTCTTCTTGCGTGCTTTCAAGTTGTTTCTGAGTTATGGCGACCCTAAGGCAACCCTATCATGCAGTTTTCTGAGGCTGAGAGTTTGTGACTTGGCCAAGGCCACCCAATGGGTTTTCATGGCCAAGCAGGGAGTCAAACCCTGGTCTCCATAGTCGTAGTCCAACACTCAAACCACTATGCCATGTTGACTCTTCCTGTCCGAGTCTGGGAACCGAGGCAGCTTACAAAGATCAAAACAGATCCATCTAAAAATCCACATCATATGAAAATTAAAAGTATTAAAAGTATTTCTAAGCTAACAAAAGATTTAAAAGCAAATAAGAACATGACTGTTAAAAAGAAAACAAAAAATAGACAGAGCGCACATTCTGAAAGGCCCTTTCCCATCTGAGCAATCAGCCACCAAAAGCCTGATGAAAGTCTTTGCCTGCCTATGAAAGGATAACAGGAAGGGGGGCCGTCTCACCTCTGTTGGGAGGGAATTCCCTGGCCTGGGAGCAGCCACTGAGAAGGCCCTTGCCTCTGTTTCTAACAGATATACCTGTGACAGGGTGGGACAGAGAAAAGGGCTTCCCCAGAAGATCTCAAAACATGGGCAAGCTTATACGGCAGAATACGGTCCTTCAGACCACCTGGATTTGAGTCATATAAGGCTTTATCACTTATAACCAACACTTTAAATTGTGCCCAGAAACAGGCTGGCAGCCAATGGAGCTGTTGCAATAAGAGGGTTGTGTGTTACGGGCTGGTAAATGTCAGATGTTCCTACACTGCCACATTTTCCCAGCCCCTCCCCAACCCTGCAGATAAACTGCAGAGCTCACTTGCCGCTGCCTTCATTCTTCCAGAGCCACTCAAACCCTCATAAACTTTGGTCCCTTGACAGTCGATGTTTCCATTGGTAACTGAACATGCCCGAATGCACTTGGGCACAATTGTAAGCTTCTAATTTTGTTACTTCACAATCAAGGTTCGTCCCAGATGAATCGATGAAAGCATTGCCTTCCGTTCTCCAGGCAAAGATGTGTACATGCCAAATTAGATGCATTAAATCACATTCATTTTTTTTTCTCCTTCTGACTCTGATGAACAAAAAGAATGGAGGGGAGGGGGAAGCTCGTCATTTCCCCCCCTCTAAACCAGATGTTATTTTCATGCTCCGATAACTCAGAAATAGCTGAATGGATTTTCTTCAAAGTTCTTGCACATAAAAAAAAATCACCTTTGGACTGAGAACAAGCATGAAAGATTGCCGTACAAAGGAAAGGGGGTAGCAGAGGGTGTGTGAGCATTTGCACAAGAAGTTACAAGGATCTGATAGAAGCTGTGAATTGAATTGGGCCCCTGGGCTATTAAAGGCCAGCATCATGGTGCCATTTGGGTAACAATTATTTCTCCAGGGATTCTTAAGCAACCCATCTCATGTTTCCACCTAAGCTTAAAAATTGGTTGATGTTGATGATGATGAAAATATCTATTTATATCCCACCCTTGTCCTCAGTCCAGGGCTCAAGCAGGCTTACAACTAGGGTTGCTAGATTTCAGGGCCAAGGTATCCTGGTGTCATAGATAATCTCCAAGCAAAAAGTGGTGGTAAAAATCCTCCACTTTTGTTGGGCTCAGGTCCTTGCAAGAGGAAAGGTCTGTGTGCAAATCTGCAGCTCAGCTAGGAGAGTAGCAGCTTGCTACAATTTCCAGGGCTTTGTTGATTTGTTGATGCAACTTACAAAGACTCTCCAGAAGGTCTATGGATTTGCTTTAAGTTAGCTTTTGCTTCCTCTCCTAATTTTTGTGATGTCAGGGCTCACCCTCTGCTCTGCATCAACCTTCCCGCTAGATGCAAGTTGATAGATTAAGTGTTCCTTATGCCATCTCCCTAAACAAATGGGAAAGAATAATTCCTTAATTTCACCTTGATTTGGGAGCAACCTGATTAGCTAAGATTTGTCTTTGTGTAAAAGTTTAAAATGTAATTATGCCATCAATGCAATTAAAATTGCCATTAAAAAGAAAACACAGAGACAATACAAACATTATGCAAGGCCCATTCCCCATGAGCACTCAGCCTTCAAAGGCATGCCAGAACAACAACAAAATTTTTACCTGACTGTGGAAAGATAGCAGGGAGGGGGCCAGTCTAGAATTCCCAGAACTTGGGAGTTAAATGGCTGTATGATGGATTATACCAGGAGTGGGGAACTTTTGGTCATCCAGATACCTTCTGTCAGGATTGCTCCCAGATGTGACTTTCCCTGCCAAATTCAGTTCTGTGATATCACTTGGTGATTAATTTGTTTGCATTATTTTGTACTCGCTAATGAGTATGTAGTCTAACTGGGAAAAGAGAGCATGTACTCTATGTTTGTAATGGTCTGATAAAGCTGGCACCCGGCCTCAGCTATGGGAGCGAACAGTGGGCTGAGTCTGGACCCGGTGGGAACTGTGTGTGGTGATGATTGATAGCCAATGACTGTATAGCCTGCCAAATTTTGTAGGTTGTGGAACGCTTTTAGTTTACTGCTTGTTAGTTTTCATTCTGAGCAACAAACTTGTAGGGTTAGCTCTTTGGATTACTGTGTCAATAAAGTTTTCTGGTTTTTAACTCTGAAACTGCTGGTCACTGGGTCTGACGAAGCCAGTACATGACACCTTCTCGTGCAGTTCCCATCCAGCAGGAACAGTGGTGAAGAACTGTGGGAACTGTAGTCCTGAAGAGAGGCGTTTTTACCATATCTGGTGTCCAGCTCTCATTGGGTTTTTATTTATTTATTTGATATCCCACCTTTCTCCTAAGATGGGACCAGGGGAGTAGTTACTGAGGGAGGGCAAAATGAGACTGTTTCCACTCCAGATAATAACTCTGCCCCCCCCAATGAAATTTTCATTCAGTCCCCAAATTTCTAGCATTGCAGAGAATAAAACACTGAAAATCGTTCATACCTAGAACTCATCTATCTGCTGCGTCAGCATGCCCTCAGTAATATTGCCTGCCCCATTTCTTTGGATGCCTCTATTTCTAAGTGTTCAACTCATGTTTCCAATTACTCAATGACAGAAGTTTGGGAACTGAAGGAGAATTTCATGAGATGGAGAGTTCTTATTGGGGGGGGGGGCAATGCTTTCAATTTGCCTCCCCTCCCCTGTAGCTACACCCAAGGCAGCTCACAGTACAAATAAAACAAAATACAGCTAAGAACAATGATGATCCAAAAGTTAACACCGGAATGTAGAATTAGATATAAAATATATAGAAATGCAAGAACGGTAAAATAAAAGAAGTGAATGGATAATTAATGATGAACAAATGATACAATAGGAATAGGTTGCAGTACAAGGGGGGAGGGATGGGAGAGAAAGACTGAATAAGATAGGTATTATAAGATAGATACTAGGCCTCATCTATATGAGGCAAAAAAAAAAGAGGATTGCTCTGCAGTAATAGCAATTTGCAGCAGTTGCATTTTGTCTAAACAGCTTTTGGGCAGATTGCAAGCATGCAAAGGTATATGCGTTTGCTGTGCAAACAAGCATGTCTATGAATCAAGATGGTGACATGAGTGAATTATTTGCATTTTACCAATTTGCCACCACCAAACAGTATTTTTTTTAAAAAAAAACAAACAATACCCAAGGTGTGATAGAACGCTATTTTGCAGTAACAAAAAAACAAAACAAAACCCATTTTATTTCCTTAGTACTCACTCGCTAATGCAAAAATCCAACATGGTGGTTCCAGGCGCTCACCTTGTTAGCAAGCTCCACCCCCACACTTGTTCCGCCAATCAGCTCTCAGCATCTGCTCATATGGGGAAATGAATCAATTCACATCACTTGTCCCAACAAGTAGGAGTACACATTTCCCCCGCTGTTTTTGAAAAAACTCTAGGAAAAGCTGCAAAGGTTTCTCCTGTGGCGTATATGGCATTCTCCTCCCCCACCCCAATGAATACAGCAAAACAATGTGGGATCCCATTTAGACACATCATATTCTCCACACATTCCATGAGGAGTATTTTCACTGTTTAGACAACCCGTAGGAAATCATTTTAGTATGTTTCTGTATGGGTGCAAGTTTTAGAGATATTAAGTGGTATGTTTGGTAATATGTATAAGTGGTTTATGTTTATGTATGATGCTAGCTATACCCCGTGTAACATACACCATTATCTACGTATATAAAATGCTTCGGTATGTTTCCATTCCCACCCTACTGATTGGCCACTTAGGAAATATGTCAGGAGTATGATCATTTGACATATTAATATACAACCTTTCAAATCAACTATAATGGCTAGTTTCATGCCAGAGCCCCTCCACCGCTACCATGCAACTGCATGTACATACAAGACACAGACACACACACAATGTTAGACACACACACTATACTCACCAGGACATGAGATCACCTCCACCATCATGTAACTACATGTACACACACACAGCCCACACACACCACAGCCCACATGCTACACACACCATACACTCACCATGCTACACACATGCACATACCACATGCACCACAATGCAAAAGCTCCTCCACTGCCATGTTTAGAAAGGACTTGAAGCTTTCCACATGTGCCCACCACCACATGTGTCCACCCCAGGGCCAAGGCCCAGCTAGAGACAGCACAGAAGGCCCAAGGCCCCAACCCAAAAGCAAGGTGCAACTACAGACAGCACAAAAGACCCTGTTGTGGTGGCCAAGACAGAGGGCTGAATGCCCCTCTTAAAAAGCAATTCCCCTAGCTGTTTCAGGTCTGCTGCATGATTGCAGCCAGCTGCGTCTGATAGCTTGGCCCTGGTTCTTCCAAGATTCCCACAGCCAGGGCCTGAGTCTGCAAAGGGGTTGTGCAACCAGGGCCCTAGTCCTGCACGGAGAGGCAGATCCTGACACCTAAGCAGCCAATCAGCACACTGAAAACAGCAACATACCCAAGAGAATTATTTATATACTAGCTGGACCTGCTGGACCACATGCCATTAAGAAATTCTCCAAAACACACCCAGTAGACCTCACGACAACCCTGTAAAGTAGGCTGGTGGATTTGAATTCCTCCTTCTCCCTTCTCAGCATTCCACACTTTCCCCAGAATTGCTGAGGGTGACTCGCTCTGTTGCCCTGCCGCCGCTGCTACCTGGGTCCTGTCATAGCAGCAGCAGTAGGGTCCTGCTACCAGTTGACTGCTGGGTCCCATCATACCGGGAATAGAAATGATATTACTGTGTAGGCTTAAATCATAAGTGGGAATTATGCAGCCCTGAGACATTGGTAAAGGCCTGCAGCTTTAGCAACTATAGCCAACACTGTAGCACATTGTTTGGTCACTCGCAGTATGACATTGGAATATATAGATTTGCATATGGGTGGTGACTGGCTGAGGAGGTGGTTGGGTATGTTTCCTAAGCAGCAAATCAACACACTGGGAAAAGCAACATACCCAAAATAATTATATATATAGATACAGCATATAGATGTCTATGTCTATTTTAGGTTTATGTCTATTGTTATTAGTTTATTTTATGTTAACTGTCAATAATTTTTTTTAAGTTAACAATAAAGTGAGCTACCCTATTAATGTGCCACTAATTTAAAATACAGTCGTCCCTTCACATTTGTGGGAGTTAGATTCCACAGACCCCCACAAATGTGAAAATTCCACGAATAACGACTCCCCTCCCCCTCCCCCGCCAAAGCGACCATGGGGCCTCTGGAGGCCCCAGTCGCTTCCCCCCACCTGTCCCCCTCCCTCCCCACGCCACCACGGGGCCTCCGGAGGCTGTCCGGAGGCCCCATGGTTGCCTCCCCAGCCCTACCCCTCCCTCCCAAGGCCCCCTCACCGCCTCTCCCACCCCCCGCCCAGCCTCCTAAGGTGGCGAGGGGGCCTTGGAGGGCTCCCTCACTGCCTCTCCCGCCTCCCACCCAGCCTGCTTCTCTCCCCCCCCCCCCCCAGAAACAGCCACAGGGCTTCTAAAGCCCTGTCACTGCTTTTGGGAGGGCGGGGGGGAGGCCCTCCGAAAACCGCAAATATTCAAAACCGCGAATGCTAAATTCGCGAATGTGGAGGGCAACTTGTAGTGTGAAAGCTTAAGAATAAAAGTGAAAGTACTGCAGACACACACCTGGGAAAGACCCTCCTGTACAGCTAGTTAATTGCCAGAAGCCTGTTTAAATGAGGGCAGAAGGAGAGCTGAAAAGGGGGCAGCTTTTCCTCCCATAGAACGGAATTCTACTACCTGGGAGCAGTCACCAAGAAGGTCTTCCATGTGTCCTCACCAGTGGGGTCTGCAACAGGGTTTGGACCAAGAGAAAGACTTCCCCTGACCATCTTAAGACTCAGGCAAGCTCATATAGGGAGATATGGTCTTTCATATAATCTGGATCCAAACCATAGACTGTCTGTGGCCCAGCTTTGACACAGTGTCTATCTAGCCTGGTTTGAACATGCAGCAGAATGAAGTGGTAGAATCCTGCAATAGTAAAGGATACACTGTCCCATTTCAGGAGAAGGATGTTTCTTAATCCTTCTGCATTTTAAAAACTCCTCACATCTCACCCCTGAAACACACACACACACACACACACACACACACACACACACTTGTGCATTTACAAATCTTGTGCATTTACAAATCTTCCAGTCCACTTGCTAATTTTCTGTCTGCAGGGAAACACACAGGGGGACACTGAGACAAGCAAGCCCATTTCACTCCCATCATGCAGTCTGAAAAAAAAATATATAATCCAGCCCTGTCCTACCCCTTTAAGATTCGGCCATCTCTTCCTCCCCACCTCATGCTACTGCATGTGTAGGTCCAAGTCTCAGATCCCATCACATTCCAACTGCTGCTGCACGTCAGCAGTGATGTCACAGAAAATTTAGCAGTGCTGTTGCTTGTCACCCCACTGCAAAGGTGAGTCCCAATGCAGGCAGATGTGCTGATCTAATGTCTGCTCTTGAAATTTGCAGCTAAGCACGGAGGGAGCAGAGAAACCTGTGAAGGGTGGTAAAAGACATGGCTGTCCCTTCTAATCAAAAAGGGCTGATGCTCAGATACCACCCACTATGTTGACAGGGAATACAACTCTCTAGAGGTCAGAGGCTGAGTGTCACACATGCAATATATATTTGTCCATGCAAACAAAATTCAGAAAGGATTCCCTAGAACAAATTGCAAGAGGAGTGGGGGTGGGTGGAGTGTTGTTGTGTTAATTATACTTTATTGTTTTACTGTATTTGTATGTCATCCTAGTAGTGATAAACATGAACAGTGGCTCAAAATGATTCACTAAAAGAATAACAATGTTTTTACAAAAAAAATTCTCTCCTTCTCCTTGGCTCTTTCTGCAGTTTGATATGTTCCCTCTGACCTCTCTCGCCATTCCTCTGGAGTTGCCTAGCAATCTAGACAGCCTTGGATGAGATTCTATTCCAATGGCCTATAATTCCACCTGGGAGCTGCAGCATTAGAGGCCGAGTGAAGGCCTTAAACAAGACAACATCAATTCACTCCAGTTCTTAGAAGAGCAAGAAATAAAAATATGAAATAATTATGATGGACATGCAACAACAGAGCCTCGAAATTGGATTTCTGGGAGCTAACCACAATGTGAGCTGCTCTGGGCCCTGTTTCTCTCACCAGAAATCAAAAAAGCTGCCCCAGCAAATATTTGCAAATGCTTTGAGGCTCAAAAATAAATTCCAAACAAAAGCAGGCAGATTTGATTGAAACCACCCGGCGAATACTTGATATTCAGCATTTGGCATTTGCCCTGCAAGTTTTGAGTGAAGTGAATTTAAACAAACCTTGCTCTTGCATTGAGAGAGAGAGAGAGATGACAGGCTTAATGATGACTTAGGAAGGAATTAATAATTCAAAGCAGAAGGTCTGAGGCCATCTTGTACAATACAGTAATAGCCTTATCAATCAGCATCATATTTATATGAAGTGCTGGTGGACAACAATGCTCGAAGGAAGAGCTTGTCTGTTGCAGTGGATTAGACAGAAAAACAAGAGTCCCGCAGCCAAGGTTTTGACTGGTTGCTTTAAATCAATATGTGAACTTCAGTCTCCATTGCCTCTGAGGCTCCTGGCCCTGTGTGCTGTACATTGGAGGCCCTTGCTGCCTGCGTGCGATCCTTTACACAGAGAGCAGAGTCAACCACATGAGCTGAGGAGGGCAGGAGGCTTGACTCTTTGGTGTGGCAGCAAGAACACACCCTTCAACATTTCACAGATGGAAACTGGGACACATGGGGCCAAGTGACATTGGGAGTGTGACCAAGATGGCAAAATTGCGTTGCAAAGGGATGGGATAGAAATATTATTATTATTATTAATAATAATAATAATAATAATAATAATAAAGTTATTCATGAGGAAGAACAGACAAGCTAAGAGAGGCCACAGCAGTTTCCAGTTCTGGGCACCACAATTCAAAAAGGGTATTGACAAATTGGAGCGTGTCCAGAGAAGGGCGACTAAAATAGTGAAAGGTCTGGAAACCATGCCTTATGAGGAAAGACTTAGGGAGCTGGGTAAGTTTAGCCTGGAAAAAAAGATGGTTAAGAGGCGATATGATAGCCCTGTTTAAGTATTTGAAGGGGTGTCACATTGAGGATGGAGCAAGCTTGTTTTCTGCTGCTCCAGAGACTAGAACACAGGACAGTGGATGCAAGCTCCAGGAACAGAGATTCCACCTCAATATTAGGAGGAACTTTTTGACAGTCAGAGCTGTTCGGCAGTGGAACACACTCCCTCGGAGCATGGTGGGGTCTCCTTTCTTGGAGGTCTTTAAACAGAGGCTGGATGGCCACCTGTCAGGGATGCTTTGATCAAGATTTCCTGCATGGCATGGGGTTGGACTGGATGGCCCTCATGGTCTCTTCCAACTCTACAATTCTATGATTCTAGAAAGGGCACAATTCCATACCCTCCTCTCCTCTCCCCAACTGCTGAGTCCAATCACATCCAAACTACTTTTGCACTCTGAACTTGTTTTGTAGCAAGCTGGACAAAGGGGGAACATGGAAGCAGGAGAGAGAAACTGGAAAACGCCCCCCCCCCCCGAATCCACGTTTATGGAAAAAGAAAGATATAAATACATACATTGACTGACTGATTGATTATCCCTAAACTCCTCCTGTTCTGGCAAAATAAATAAATAAAATTAGGTGCCTCTTTTGGAACCAAGGAAGAGCAAACCACCCTCCCACTGCACTGCTAAGCATAAAAATATATCCATTTTTCTGAACCAAAAATGGACTCTCAGCCATTCCCCCTCCTATTTGTTTGTTTGTTGTCTTTTCCCCCCAAGACTGTGGGACTGGAGTCATGGAGGCGGAAGCCATTTTGGATGGAGTCAAAGTTGGTAGAAATGTACCAACTCTGGCTTCAAAAGAAAAGCTTATATTAAACACCTCGTTTGTTGCATATTTACTTCCATAGGGATTTAGGAAAGTTTTCTTGTTGAGAAATGTTAATCTTATTTGATCCTTTGCACATTTTATGTTCTATCAGTCTCAATAGAACATCGGATTTATGTGGTGGTGGTGAAATGCCTTGTGCTACCATTTTACTACAGTATGTTTGTTATTGCCAATTAATATACATTTGCCATTTATGAAGGAATCAAAGGTTTGGTGTACCAACTCCACAGCCCTGTTTTGGGTCATTCGTGCAGCCCGTGGAGTGTCTCACCAGTGGAAATGCCTCCCTCCCTGCCAACCTACCAGCCTACTCCTAGGGCTGGTGCTTCAGCTGCAATTGAACCTCAGCAAGCATGGTGTTGGAAACCACCCCTTTGCTGCTCAGACAAGAGGGAAATCAAGCCAAAGGAGGGATGGGCAAATTGGAATTCACCACCACAACATGTTTTCACTTGCAGAAGTCTGGAGAGGCTTTATTTAAAAAAATAAAAAAGTAGAATGCAAAACATTGGGTTGGCCGATAAAGGTATCGTTTTTTGTGGGTTTTGTTATACCTATGAAGAGAATTCACAATGCTGCTTGCTGTACGTATTACATCTCAGTAGTTTCTTTCCCAATAGGGAAGATTTTGGACTAGTTGTCATGAGTTTCGGAATATCTTTTGGATTTGCCAGAACCAGCAAAATTCAGTACTGTACAATTTTAAAAAAGGTTTTCAGCAGTTCATTCAACCGGTTTTCTGATATATCCCAGCTTGGCTAATGAGGTAAAGAGGCTGTAATGTGCCAAGAAGGGCATCAGAAATGTACACAAAAGGTACTGGTACCCTTTAACATTAGAGAAATAGTTGTTTCCTACAGCTTAGTCATTGTCATTCAGTAGGTCAGTCTGTGCTTCTTAGGATATTATTGTTCCTTCGCATTTCCTTGTCAACAGTATTGCCTAACTGTTCAGGAAGTACAGCTTGTTATTGAACTAAGAAGGTTTCTCATACTGCAGAAAAGTCAATGGAGGTTCCTCCCATCTTTAAAGACACTGCTTAAGGGAGGGGGAATTCAGAGACAACAAGCAGCTAGGTTTAAAACTCCCTTATCTGTGCTGGCAGGGGGCCAATCTGGAGTGGACCCCATATGTTTAGTTGCCAGAAAAAGAGAAAGTAATGCTTCCCTGCACACTATGTGTCTATACATAGCATTTAGTTTAGCCTGAGGGTTTCTTTTCGGTACTGGGATTTGAAAATAAAGATAAAACATATTCAGCCACATTCAGGAGAATAAGCATTAGAACACAGTGACAGATCCAACCCAACATGGGCCATTTATCAGAAACGCGTTTGACTTGGGTATACATCCTGTGGAAGAACAGAAGAGAAATACATCTTTTTATCACTTCTTCCACAAAGCCCTTCTGTTTGCCTAGTGCTGTGATACAGAGGCATGAAACAGTAAATCAACATGGTGCAATCTGGCAGGCCTTTGTCTCTCACAATGCCCAGCTCAAAGCAATGCCTCAACCATGTATGTTATCGCAGGGGATCCGAAAACTGCTTTCCAGATTAGATTCCCCATTCAAGCCAAGGGATTTACTCCAAGAGTGCTTTACACCATTGCATACTCTTGTATTTCTACACAAGTGGTTGCATTTGTAATTTTACCTTGCGACAGCCATGTCTACCATCACCTGTTGTCCCATGGTGGTTGGTGGCTCCCATGCCATCAAGGCAGTGACAGTGATGAAAGGCAGTGATGAAAATGTCCCGGGAAGAATTCGTGTCGATCCCTGGCAGTTTACACGTACATCGGGTCGGGTATGTGATTTTCGGAAGGGGGGCCACCTTTTGTCCCTCAACCTGCGGGACTTCCAGTCCCACAGTTTGTTCCGGTTTTTAAAAAAGTCACGGGAGGATTCAGAAAATCGGATATGTAAACAGCGTGGGACAAAATGTCTCGGTACTGGGATGGCCGGAAATGGTGACTGGGGGCGGGCTTAGAGTTCAGCGACCAGAAAAGGAGGGGTCAGTCACCCGTTCAACAGATCCAGCCTCACCAGCCGAAAACAAAGGCATCCCTTCCAGCTGCACGAAGGTTGATGTCTGTGCGCGCGCATGCGCGCGTGTGTACTCAATCACCTTTTAAAATGGATTTCTACACTGCAAACCCTTCAGCTTTACCTTTTCCTCTACTGCATGTTACAGAGAGATCGTGATGGGCAGAGGGTGGCCCATTAATCCCCTGCTTTGGTCACATCCCAGGGTCTGGGCACAGTAAAATATTCCAGCCTCTGAGCGAATGAACACCCTTTAATTCTCCCTCTCTGTGTCTGTGCCTGTAGCTTGCTTGTAATCTGAACTCTGTAGCTAAATCTGCTGCAAGGGTTAATATTTTAAAGAGGAAAGGGGAAAGGGGCTTGATTTCAAAAGGGAAGCACTCTGCTTGATTTCAAATGGAAAGCACTCCTTCGTTCCTGTGTCTAAGCGAAAGATCTCAGTCTGGATCTTTCAAAATGCTTTCTGCCTCTTCTGAAAGGGTTAAAATTTTAAAGAAGCAAGGGGGAATAACAAACCTCTACCCCCCTCTCTCTCCCCCCCCAGCCAGCCAATAGCATTGCTCGTGGCACAGAACTCTAAAGGAAGTGCGTCAGCGAGGTTGTGAAAACATGACTAATCGCATCCTTGATTGACAGCCAAAAAAAAAAACAAAAACAAAACCCAGAACTTTGGACGTGTAAATATCAGTCACGGGACCACCCAGGATATCCAGATCAGTGACATAAATCGTATAAACAGCGAGGGATGGATTCGTGATCAGAAAGTCACTGTAAGCACCGCGACAATTTCTGTCGTGTAACTGGCACCCTGGTTTTAACCCAGGCTTTAAAGGAACTCTCCAAGATGCTGAACCCTGTTCCTAAACAGGTCCAGCATTTTGGAGAACTCCTTTAAAGATAGCCAAAACCTGGCATGGATTCACCATCCCACTGACATGGGAACTGCCAGCTACCACTTTAGCTGTGTACATCAAGGAGGTAGGAGGTACCAGAGTGCCTCCTGGAACCAACCTGGAGGCCCACTTAATATCAAGGTGTGGCTTATAGTTTAGCACTCACCTGGTCCCCAAAAGTAACAAGGAGTTGCTTGACAGCATGTACAGAGAGCACAAACAAGACTGCCAAAGGGAAGTTCTCCCTACTGAATGTTGTCCCTTCTCAGGACCAGACAAAGACATTTTGAGACAGAATTTCCAGCCTTACCCCCTGCTCCCATTCAAAGGCAAAGTATATAGCACCCAAAGTTGGTCAGGTAATTTTGTCTCCTAATGCAGCTTGCAGTCAGTTTCTGGCAACAACTTAAAGTACTGGTTATGACCTTAAAGCCCCACATGGCTTAGGTTCAGGTTATCTGAAAGATGGCATTTTCCCCCTCCAAGCCTGCCCAACCTTTAGATCTGTCAGGGAGGGGTTCCCTCCATCACCACCGTCCTACCACAATCACAAGTGTGTTTGGTGAGGATGCAGGAGACAGCCATCTTGGTGGCTGCTTCCAAGTGGTGGAATTCCCTCCCCCAGTTGCCTTCCCACCCTTCTGCTTGCTTTCCATTGCAGGCAAAGGCCTTTTTATGTAGGCAGGTCTTTGACTCTTTAATCTACTGTAAAAAAATGAGCCTTTTAATGGAGTGTGCTATGCTTTTATCTTTTTCACTATGCTTTGATGCATTTTTAAAAACTGTTTCAATGGAGTGTTTTTCATAGAACTGTTTGTTTAATGTTTTTTTTAAAAGCCTTTGTATCAAATAAGTTTTTACTGTGTGCCTGTGCCTTCAAGTCACTTGTCTACTTAAGAGTTACTCCATGAATTTCATAGAGGGTGTTTTTTTTTGTTTTGGATAAGGATCCCTCAGAGGTGGTTTTGCCAGTTCCTTCCTCTGAAATATAGCCTACAGCATGTGGTATTTATTGGTGGCCTCCCATCCAAGTACTAGCCAGGGATGACCCTGCATAGCTTCCATGATCAAACAGGATCTGGTGCCTTTAGGGTATTTAGACTGTAGTTTGTTTTAATTTGTTGTAAGCTGGCTTGGGTCCTGTACTAGGACAAAAATGGGATATTAATTAATTAATTTAAAATAATGCAAATATGAAAGAAGGAAACAATTGTAGCTAATGGGCACAAATATAGCATGCCCTTGACATACTGGACAAAACATAATTGCCAGCCCCTATGTCAGACAGCTTGTAGACCATTGCTCTAAGCATACCCTAAGCCAGAGGCCAGCAAAGTGGGAATTCTCAATACCCCCCCCCCCAAACTGCAAATCCCAGGATTCCATAGGATGTCATAGTGCTATAACGGAGTAGTGGGAAAGGGCCCCAGGAGAGGATGTCTCTTCATGGGGGATGCCTTGTTTGTGTTTTGCCACTCCAAGTAGCTCCTTGAAAGTCCCAGAAGCACAAACCTGCCCCTGCTCTGCCATGGATGCCCACCCCGTCCTACACTCTGCTGGGCTCTTGCTAGTATGGTAGAAATGAAGGAAGAACAGAACCTGTTACTCTTCCTTGGGTATCTCTTTCTTTCTTAAAGAGTATTTCTACTGTAACAAGCAATGGGAGGGAAATATTTTATGCCAGTCTCCAGGCTGGTGTAATATTTCCCACACAGTAGGGTAGTGGCAGTAGGGTTTTATGCTAGGTATCCATAGACTTCCCCCACCCCTTCATTCCATGCAGACCACTGCCCTATTCCTGCCCCCCCTCCACAAACACACCATGTTGCAGAGGTGATGAGTCCAAAAGGATCAGCTCTCCTCCTCCCTATGACTGGGATTTTCTGATCTAGGATCTGGTAAGAGCTGTGGGTTACAACATTGTGGAATGCATCCACCCCAGCCCCAGTCTTTCAACTGCTGTCTGATTAGCATACATTCAGTGTCCAGAGGGACACCTCTTAGCCTGTTGCTGCAAAATCAACACAGAGTTTCCTAGCACATGAAAAACTAATACATTTATTATGGTGCAATGATGCATCCAATGAAGCAGACTCTATTTATGCCATAATAAATGTGTAACTCCCTGAGGTGCTACAAGATGCTTTGTTGGTTTGCTCCACATTCAATCTGTTAAGCTTTGCCCAGTAAACAGAAGCACTGATGAAAAGAAGGCTACTAATTATGTCAGTTGCATCTCCAGATGTTGTAGGACTACAGGTCTCAGCAGCCGTAGCCAGTGTAGCCAACAGTGAGGAATGCAGGGAGTTACAATCCAACATCAGGAGGACCATAATTCCTACTCCTGCGTTATGCTTTGGAATACCTTTTTGCTTACTTTGTCCTCTCTGTTGTTGATTGGAAGCTCTTGAAGGGCAAAGACCTGTTGCCAAAGTGATCCGCCAGGTATAACAATACTGTTTTAGAAAGAAGCAAAGCCACAAGTGCTCTCCTTTCCCATTGAAATAATACCTCGAGCTGCAATCCTGAACACCCTGATGTGGGATGAAGTCCAGCTGAAAACAGGGCACTTATCTTCTAAGTAAACATGCTGAATGAGACTGTACACAGGTATACATATCCATCCTATGCTAACCTTGCCTATCTGCCCTTGTTTACATGGCTGTGCAGTATAAGGACAAAGACCTTGGTTCTGCAGCTTATTACCAGAGGCAGACGTTTGTGTTCATTTCTTGCAATCTTTCAGGTGTCCCAGGACACACTGATTATCCTGCTACATGAAAGATTATGTCTGTTGATGGTGTGGAGGTTCAAAACAAACAAACAAACACTGGACTCAATGAGATCTGTTCCCAGCTGAAACAACAGAGCCCTGTGGCTCTGGAGAGACTAACCAATTTATTACAGCATACAAGGGCTGTAGTTCAGGGAATCTGCTTTAATGAGCATGCTATAATAAACTAGTTAGTCTTTAAGCTGCCATAAGATTCCTTACTGTTTGTTTGCTGGTTAGTTTTATCAATAAAAAAGCATGGTTACCTTCTTTGGAAATTGATGCAACTTAAATATGGTAGTTTTAATGAAGCGATTCACTGGTGTATCAGTTTTTTGTCTGTCTTCATCACCTTTTAAAAAAGATTTACGTATACAATCACTTTGGGATTTTTTTAAGAATGGAAAAGCTGTAATTAGATTATTTAATCGATCAATCAATTAAAACAAACAGGGAAGTGCCTCTGAGCATCTCATATACTACTGCCAATCAGGCCACATGCTTTTGTATTATTTATTGTTATTTAATCCTATTTTATTTTAAGTATATAATTTTAAGTATTGTTTAATTGCATTTTACTTCTCTTTTGGTAACTGCTTTAAATTGTATTTGTTTCAACGTTTATATGTCACATCATGTCCCAATATTAGGGGGGAAATATTAGGAAAAAATATTAAGAAAAATATTCTCTCTGGCTTTTCTTTGCAAACAAAGATTCAAGAAGGACTCATCCCGCGCTTTCTGCAAGCGCGCTGATGACTAAAAAGGCCAATCTGAGATAAACAAGTCCAGTTGCAGAAAGCACAGCAGAAGGTCTCCTTGGGTGATGTTTTTGGGTTGTGATTCTTTCTGCGTTGTTGTTTCTCTTCAAGACTTGTTCGGCGTGAGTTCTCAAATAAGGCTGCAGCATTGTGGATAGTGTGTCTCCATGCCTCCTGATGTGAGGCCTGGGCGGACCATTGTTGGTGATCGATTTGGCCGAGCCTGAGATGTTGTTTCAGGGAGTCCTTGTATCGTTTTTTTGGAGTGCCCCTCTTACGCTGACCCGTGGCGAGTTCACCGTAGAGTACAATTTTTGGGAGGCGATGGTCCTCCATCCTAGAAACGTGCCCTGCCCAGCGCAGCTGTGTTCTCAATATCATGGCCTCAATGCTGGTGATCCCTGCTTGCTCAAGGACAGCAACATTCGTCACATAGTCAGTCCAGTGTATATTTAGGATTGCATGTATACAGCGCTGATGAAAGCATTCAAGGAGTCGTAGGTGGTGGTGATAGGTGACCCATGTTTCAGATCCATAAAGGAGAATAGACAGTACAATGGCGCTATACTCACTGATTTTTGTGCTTCGCCTCAGGTATTTATTACTCCAGACTCTTTTGTGAAGTCTTCCAAATGCACTATATGCCTTTGCTAATCTGTGATCGATCTGTTTGTCAATCTTGGCATCTGAGGAGATGATGCTTCCCAGGTAGGTGAACTGCTGAACGGACTTCAGCACAGATTTGCCGATGGCAATGTGGGGATGGTGGTGTTCGTCCTGTGGTGCAGGCTGGTAAAGAACTTCTGTTTTCTTCAGGTTGACTTCCAGCCCAAACAGCTCTGCAGCTGTTGCGAAGCAGGATGTTAGGCGCTGCAGAGCTGCTTCTGTGGGGGCAACAAGGGCAGCAGCATCAGCGAAGAGCAGCTCATGGACTAGATAGTTTAGAGTCTTAGTGTGAGCTCTCAGACGGCTTAGGTTACACAAGCTACCATCAGTACGGCAACGTATATAGATGCCGTCTTCTTCGAACTCTGCCGTTGTCCATTGGAGCAACATGCTGAAGAAGATTGTAAATAAAGTTGGAGCAAGAACACAACTTTGCTTCACTCCATTAGTTATTAGAAAGGGCTGTGAAAGAGCATCACCATATCTGACTTGACCGCGCTGGCCCTCGTGTAGCAAGATAATCATTTTCAGGAATTTGGGGGGACATCCTAGTCTTTCCAGGATCTGCCACAGACCTTTTCTACTTACAGTGTCAAAGGCTTTGGTGAGGTCGACAAATGTTACATAGAGACCCTTGCTCTGCTCTCTACATTTCTCTTGCAGTTGTCTAAGGGCAAATACCATATCTGTAGTACTCCTATTGGCTCTGAAGCCACATTGGCTTTCAGGAAGAAGTTCTTCTGCAATAGCAGGAACTAATCTGTTCAGGAGTATCCTTGCAAGGATTTTTCCAGCAATAGAGAGCAGTGTTATGCCTCGATAGTTTGAGCAATTGGATTTTGCTCCTTTTTTCTTGTACAGGGTGACTGATGATGACTGCATCTCGGAGGTCTGGTGGCAGTTCCCTTTTTTTCCCAGCAATTCGCAAGGAGTTCATGGAATTTATCGTGGAGTACATGACCTCCGTGTTTCCAAACTTCAGGTGGGATTCCATCAATCCCAGCTGCCCTGCCGTTTTTCATCTGCTGTATGGCCTTAAGGGTCTCTTCCAAAGTGGGAGCTATGTCCAATTCATTTTTCATCAGTTTTTGTATCATATGTTGGATAGCTGAGCCTTGGACTACTCGGTTGGCACTAAACAGACTTTGAAAATGTTCAGCCCAGCGCTTCAGGATGGAGACTTTATCAGTAATTAATGTTTGACCATCTGTACTGTATAAGGAGCTTTGGACCTGATAAGTAGGTCCAAACACTGCCTTAAGAGCTTCATAAAATCCTCTATGATCACCCAGATCTGCACATCATTGTGTCTTTTCTGCTATACTGATCCACCACTTGTTCTGCATGTCTTGGAGTTTTTGTTGAAGTTTACTACATGTGAGGCAGAAAGCTGCTTTTCTTACATGGTAAGTTGGCTGGGCGAGGTATGCCTGGTGAGCAGTTCTCTTCTTTGCCAACAGCTCCTGGATCTCTTGGTTGTTTTCATCAAACCAATCTTGATTTTTCTTGTGGGAGAACCCGAGGGATTCTTCTGCAGACTGAAGGATACTGTTTTTGATATGTTGCCAAAGCACTGTGGGAGAAGGATCTGTAGGATGGTCTTCAAGTTTTGTTTGCAGATTTGCCTGGAAGTTGTCTCTCATGGTAGCTTGTTGAAGATTGTTGACTTGGAATCTCCTCTTTAAGATGCCACTCCTCTTAGGTTTGAATTTAAGATGAAGATTTAGTTTACATCTGACGAAGCAATGATCTGTTTGGCATTCTGCACTGGACATCACTCGGGTATGACGGACATCACAAATGTCTCTCTGGCAGACTAGAACATAGTCAATGAGGTGGCAATGTTTGGATCGGGGATGCATCCAGGTTGTCTTCAAGCTATCTTTCTGCTGAAAGATTGTGTTTGTAATAGTCAGCTGTTGTTCTGCACAGAACTCTAGCAAGAGGCGTCCGTTATCATTGCAATTTCCAACACCATGCTTGCCTAAGACACCTTTCCAGGCTTCGGAGTTCTTTCCTACTCTGGCGTTGAAGTCACCAAGGATAATAATTTTATCTTCTACAGGGACTTTTTGTATGAGTTGGTGTAGGTCGGTGTAGAATTTGTCTTTGTCTACAGGGTCGGCTTGCATAGTTGGAGCATATATACTAAAGAGAACAACATGTGGGAGACATAAGGAAATAATGCGATCAGAGTGTCCTGTTGGCAAGGTTTCGAGTTTGGAGGCAATGGAGTTTTTAATCATAAAGCCTACTCCTGAAAGATGTTTTTCGGTTTTGGGTTTGCCAGACCAGTAAAGTGTGTAGCCAGTGCCGTGTTCTTTAAGGCTGCCTTCCTCATAGAGATGAACTTCACTAAGAGGAGTGATGTCAATATTAAGTCATGATAGTTCATGGGCTATTAGGGCAGAATGACACTCAGGCCGTCCACTATCTGCAGAGTCTCACATGGTTCTGATGTTCCAGCATGCAAGTGTCAGTTTATTTACACCTTTGGAGGCCGGTGTGTGCCTTTGTTTCTTTGCCTTGGTTTGACCGCATCAGAAGGTGCCCGTTGGTCACAGCTAGCCAACCAGGTTGATGGGGATGAGCTTTCGTTAGGCCACCTTTTCTAGGCCCCTCTCCATATGGAGCAAGCAGTGCTCTCCTTAAAAAAGGCTGCTTGGTCATTCAGGATGCTGCCAAACAACTGTCATCTCCCAGGTCAGCCTCGAGCGACCAAAGTCCTGAACTGCCTGCATGCAGGGTTGGGTCTGCAGCTTCCAGTGCATCTTTACACCTGCCGTTTTGTCCCTCGCCTATCGCTACAGGGCTTTTTCGGAATTGGATTTCTCCTTCGAGCCTGTGCAATGGATTTTTCTGGTGGAGCGCAGCGTGCACAGAACTGGCCTCACCTTTAAACCAAAGGTTCATCTGATGTGGCCTTGCAAGCATGGACGTAGCAGCGAGGTCCTCGGGTCATAGGTTTGATTAGAGTTTCCTTCTCTTAGATGGTTGACCTTACAGGGTTGGACGAGCACCACCTGCCCGGGTTTGGGATTAGAGTTTTCCTTCTCCTAGGACGGTTGCTGTAAGGCTAGAGAGCCCATCCTGCCCTTTGACGCTCTTTGTCAGACCCTTCGGTTTTGACCTGTCTGGCATGAGAGATCCTACCGGTGGCTATTATGCCACCGCCAGCATAGCTCAAAACATCATTAGGGTACGCAAGCCTCTCTCCCACGACAAGGGGGCATCAATGGAGAGGCAGAAAAATATTATTATTATTATTATTATTTCATAATTTAAAACCATTGTGCCAAAATACCTGAAGAATATCCCCATAGAATTAAAGACAATATAAAACATAGATTTGCACTATAAGCCTAATAAACCAGGAGGCAGAAGAACTCTGGACTGAAGCCAGGGACATTGTCAGGAAAGAATTCAAAAAGTCATTATTGGCAGTAAAAAAGAAAGAGAGGCCTCAATGGATGATAGATGAAACTCTTCAAACAGTTAAGGATAGATTGAGAAGCAATAGTAAAAGGTGACATAAATAGGGCCAGAACCCTGGATGTAACTGTTCAGCAACTTGTGCACAGGGACAATGAGAACTACTATAATAATCAATGCAGAGAAATAGAAGATGACAACTGAAAAAAGAACAAGAGACCTCTTTTACAAGATCCAAGAAATCAAAGGGAAATTTAAACCAAGAGTGAGGATGCTCTACAACCAGCAGAGGAAAACATTACATGACCAAGTAGAAATAAAACAAACAATGGAAACCATACATGGAAGAACTATATAAAAGAGATGAAAGGATGACAGATTCATTCAAGAAAGATCAATTTGAAGATGAACCTATAACTTTGGAAAGTGAAGTGGAAGGTGCACTGAGAGTACTTGGGAGAAAGAAATCACCAGGAACCAAGAGAGCTGTTTCAAGCTACAGAGACAGAAGCTACTTTAATATCTAACTAAAATCTATCAACAAATATCAGAAACAAAACAATGGTCCACAGACTGAAAACACTCAATGTAGATTCCAGTCCCCACGAAACGGGACACCAGGGATTGCATTAGCTACAGTAATCATTCCATTACTCTCCCATGCAAGCAAAGTGATATTCAGAATTCTACAACAAAGACTTTTACTATCTATGGAACGAGAAATGTCAGCTGTACAAGCTGCGTTCATATGATATAGATCATGTTGCAAACATATGTTGGATAATAGAATGCACCAAAGAATTTCAAAAGAAAATCACCCTGTCATTTATGGATTGTAGCAAAGCCTTTGGTTGTGTAGACCATGAAAATCTATGGATCATTCTTAACGAAATGGGTGTGCCACAACATTTTATTGTCCTGTGCGTAACCTGTACTCAGGACAAGAGGATACTGTCAGGACAAAATATGGAAAAACGGAATGGTTTCCAATTGGGAAGGGGGTCAGACAAGGTGCATTTTATCACCCTATCTGTTTAACTTGTGTGCTGAACATATTGTACACAAACCAAGATTAGACTCCGAGGAAGTAGGCATAAAAACTGGAGGAAAAAACACCAATTTAAGATATGCAGATGACACCATACTCCTAGCAGAAACTAGCAAAGACTTGGAACAATTACTGAAGAAAGTCAAGGAAGAAAGTGCAAAGGCTGGTTTACAGTTGAACATTAAGAAGGCAACAATAACGACCACAGATGACTTACATAACTTTAAAGCAGACAATGAAGACACTGAAATAGTTCAAGATTTTCCATACCTTGACTCAATCATCAATCAGAATGGAGACTACAGTCAAAAATTAGACTGTAGGACTTGGAAAGACTAGGACTTGGAAGAGCACCTGCAAGGATGAGATCCTCAAATGTAAAAACATATCACTGAATACTAAAGTCAGGATTGTCCATGTCATAGTGTTTCTAATTTCTATGTGTGCTTGTGAAAGCTGGACAGTGAAGAAAGCTGATAGGAATAAAATCAACTCATTTGAAATATGGTGCTGGAGAACAGTTCTACGGATACTGCAGACTGTTAAAAGGACCAATAAAAGGGTCCTAAAGCAAATCAAACCTGAAATCTTGCTAGAAGCCAAGATGATTAAACTGAGGTTGTTGTACTTTGTCCATATCATGAGAAAACAATAATGCTTGGTATGGTAGAATGCAATAGGAAAAGAGGAAGACCGCATCCCAGATGGATAGACTCAAATCAAGGAAGCCATGGCCATGAGCCTGCAAGACCTGAGCAGGGCTGCTGATGTCAGGGTAACTTGGAGGTCTCTCATTCATAGGGTCACCATAAGTCGAATGTGGCACCTGTCCGCACCCAAGTTGCCTCAGATACATTCACATGACCCACAACTCCTATGTCTTGGGCAGCCGTCTGCACCCAAGTCAGCTCAGACACATTCACACCACCCACAACTCGTGTGTCACTTCTATCACATTACACTGTTACAGCGTTATTATTCCACTTTTAACTGCTATGGATGCCTCCTGTGGAATTCTGGGGCTTGTAGTTTAATGAGGCCTAAGAGCTCTCTGGCTAAGAGTTCTAAATGCTGCTTCTGTAAACTGCAAATCCCAGGATTCCCCAGGAGGCAGCCAGAGCAGTGAAAGTGGAATAATAGCACTATCACAGTGTAGTGTGATATTCTGTGGCACCTGTCTGCACCCAAGTCACCTCAGACACATTCACACCACCCACAACTCCCGTGTCGCTTCTATCACATTACCCTGTTATAGTGTTATTATTCCACTTTAACTGCTCTGGCTGCCTTCTGTGGAATTCTGCCTTCTTAGGCAGAATTCCTTGCAGTTTAGTGAGGCCTAAGAGCTCTCTGGCTGAGTTCAAAATGCCCCTCCCTAAACTGCAAATCCCAGGATTCCACAGGAGGCAGTCAGAGAAGTTAAAGTGGAATCATAGTGTTATAACAGCATAGTGTGATAATCTCCTGTCAGACACATTCACACCACCCACAACTCCCGTGTCTTGGACAGTTGTCCGCACCCAAGTCGCAGACACATCAACACCACCCACAACTCCCGTGTCATGGACAGTTGTCCACACTTACGTTGCCTCAGACACATCCACACCACCCACAACTCCCGTGTCTTGGACAGTTGTCCTCACCCAAGTCGCCTCAGACACATCCACACCACCCACAACTCCCGTGTCTTGGATAGTTGTCCGCACCCAAGTCGCCTCAGACACATCCACACCACCCACAACTCCCGTGTCTTGGACAGCTGTCCTCACCCAAGTCGCCTCAGACACATTCACACCACCCACAACTCCCGTGTCTTGGACAGTTGTCCTCACCCACGTCGCCTCAGACACATCCACACCACCCACAACTCCTATGCCACGGACCTGTGTTTGTGTGTGCGTGCATCTGAGGCGACTTGGGCTATCCAAGACACGGGACTTGTGGGTGGTGTGAATGTGTCTGAGAGGAGATTATCCCACTCCATGGTTACACTCCTTGGGCGCGCACAAGTCGCCTCAGACAGACACCCCCACCCCGAGGCCCGTGGGTGAGGCGAGGGAGTGAAGGGGGCCGAGTCCGTCGAGGCGGCTCCTTTCTCCCCTTCCTCCCTTCCTTCCTTCCTTCCTCCCTTGCCCGCCCGCGGCTCCGCCCCGGAGGCCGTCGGTGTGGGGCGGCTGCCGCTGCACGCTGGCTGGCTGGGCAACATGGCTGAAGCGGGCGACGAGAGGCGCGGGGCCCGGGCCTTGGTGGAGCTGAGCTCGGCGCCCGCCAGCAGCCCGCCGCCTCAGCCGCCGCCGCCGCCGCCTCAGCCGCCCCTTCCCTCGCCGGCTCCCGCCTCTTCGGCCTCCTCCTCCGCCTCCTCCTCGCCGCCGCCGCCGCTGGCCCGGCTGCTGGGCCGCGACTTCGAGTTCGTGGTGCGCCAGGAGGCCGTGACCATCGGGCGCAACTCCTCGCAGGGCGCGGTGGACGTGGACATGGGCCACTCGAGCTTCATCTCCCGCCGCCACCTCCAGCTCGCCTTCCGCGCCCCCCACTTCTACCTGAGCTGCCTCGGCAAGAACGGCGTCTTCGTCGACGGCGCCTTCCAGCGCAGGAACGGGCCCGCCCTCCAGCTGCCCCCGCAGTGAGTGTCCACGCGTGTCAGCCCCCCCACGTGGGAACGCCACCCACGCGTGTAGGGAAGAGGAGGACTCTTGCTCGGGGGGCTGAGTTGAGCTGAACTAGGGAAGGTCTCTCCGCCTACATTTCTCCTCTTGGGCCACTTGGCCTCCCAGATAGGGGTGGACTACAATTCCTATCATCCCCCCTGTGTGAATGCCTCCCATGGGTGTAGAGAGCAGGTGGAGAAGGAAAGGGGTCCCTCCCTCGGGGGCTGAGCCGAACTGAACTGGGGAAGGTCTCCCTGCCTACATTTCACCTCTTGGGCCACTTAGCCTCCCAGATAGGGGTGGACTACAATTCCTATCATTCCCCCCCTGAGTGAATGCCACCCACGGGTGTAGGGAGGAAAAGGAAAGGGGTCCCTCCCTCGGAGGCTGAGCTGAGCTGAACTGGGGAAGGTTTCCATGCCTATATTTCACCTCTTGGACCACTTGGCCTCCCAGATCGGGGTGGATGACAATTCCTATCATCCCCCCTGTGTGAATGGCACCCATGTGTGTAGGGAGGAGGATGAGGAGGACCCTCGCTTGGGGGGCTGAGTTGAGCTGAACTGGGGAAGTTTTCCATGCCTACATTTCACCTTTTGGGCCACTTGGCCTCCCAGATCGGAGTGGACTACAATTCCTATCATCCCCCCCTGTGTGAATGCCACCCATGCATGTAGAGAGGAGGAGAAGGGGGACCCTTGCTTGGGGAGCTGAGTTGAGCTGAACTAGGGAAGGTCTCCCCGCCTACATTTCACCTTTTGGGCCACTTAGCCTCCCAGATCGGGGTGGACTACAATTCCTATCATCCCCCCTGTGTGAATGCCACCCACAGGTGTAGGGAGGAGGAGGGGGGATCCTCGCTTGGACGGCTGAGTTGAGGTGAACTAAGGAAGGCCTCCCCGCCTACATTTCACCTCTTGGGCCACTTTGCCTCCCAGATCAGGGTGGACTACAATTCCTATCATCCCCCTGTGTAAATGCCACCCACATGTGTAGGGAGGAGGAGAAGGGGACCCTCGCTTGGGGGGCTGAATTGAGCTGAACTAGGGAAGGTCTCCCTTACAACATTTCACCTCTTGGGCCACTTGGCCTCCCAGATCGGGGTGGACTACAATTTCTGTCATCCCCCTGTGTGAATGGCACCCACACATGTAGGGAGGAGAAGGAAAGGTCCCTTCCTCGGGGGCTGAGCCAAACTGAACTGGGGAAGGTCTCCCCACCTACATTTCACCTCTTGGGCCACTTGGCCTCCCAGATCAGGGTGGACTACAATTCCTATCATCCCCCCTGTGTGAATGCTTCCCATGGGTGTAGAGAGCAGGAGGAGAAGGAAAGGGGTCCCTCCCTCAGGGGGCTGAGCCGAACTGAACTGGGGAAGGTCTCCCCACCTACATTTCACCTCTTGAGCCACCTGCCTCCCAGACTGGGGTGGACTACAATCCCTATCATTCCCACAGCCTGGGCTAGAGGTGATCAGGGTTGCAGCCCCCCCCCCATTATCTGTCTGGAGCGGTGGCTCCCAAACTTTGGCCCTCCAGATGTTTCCC
The DNA here is from genome assembly GCA_030847615.1 of Gambelia wislizenii. NCBI lineage: Eukaryota > Metazoa > Chordata > Lepidosauria > Squamata > Crotaphytidae > Gambelia > Gambelia wislizenii. Next base: position 8,699,046 of record JAUMIR010000012.1, read on the forward strand.
AGCTCCCAGACTTCCTGGCTGTTGGCCAAGTCAGCCAAGGCTTCTGGGAGTTGAAGTCCAAAACACCTGGAGGGCCAGAGTTTGGGGATCACTGATCTGGAGGGTGGTAGCCCAAGGCAAGGTTTTAGGAAAGGTTGGGGGGTTCGTACTATGAAGTTATAGTGCTGTGGTTCCACTTTAACTGCCGTAGCAACATCAATACATCCCTGGGATTTGCAGTTTAGGGAGGGTTGCTTAGAGCAGGGTCTCTTAACCTTTTCTTTACCAGGGACCCCCTTTAAGTATCTTTTGTTGCCGTGGACTCACAAGACTTAACTCAAGATTTAAAACCCTAACAACAACAACAATAACAAATAACAACAACAACAACAATACAATTACATCATCCATTAAACCTTCCCTCCCAGGTTCTGGAGAGGGAGGGAAGACTTTTCTTCTGCTTCTTGCTGCAAGTTTGTGGCTGGAGTAGTTTGAATGGCAATGCGCAGGCCAAGCCAGCCATCCAGCCTTTGCCTTGGCTACTGTCATGTTGCCACTCCATGCAGGGAGGAAGTGGACTGAGCAGCCTTCAAGCCTTCACAGATCCCTTGTGAGGACATCATGGACCTCTGGGGGTCCCCAGACCACAGGTTAAGAACCACTGGTTTAGAGGTCTTGCGCCTCAACAAACTACAAATCACAGGGTTCCGTAGGATTGATCCATGGCAGGTAAAGGGGAATCGTAGTGCTATGGTTATGTAGCATAAAAGGGCCCCAAGTCTAAAGAAACTAGAAGTTATCCTAAGGAGTAAACCTTCTTCCAGTGTTTGGAGAGTGAAAAATTGTAATAGATCTTGGAGAAAGGGGTGAGGCAGAGAAAGAAGGGGAGCCCCAATCCAAGGAAAGGGGCAGGTAGGGCTAAGGAATGTGTTTAAGAAAGTTGGAATCCAACACTCAGTGCCGGTGCATTTTGTGTACCTTTGGCCCCAACATCACTGTGGGAGTGGCAATGAAAATCCATGCCTGTTTTAAGGGAAAGGAAGCAACGTAAAAAGTTTCTGGGTCTTGGGAACGGGAGTTGGTGGAGCAGAAGGAAGAGGAGCATGGCGTGACAAGGCTTGCAGATGTGAGTTTTATCCATCTTAGAACATGGGAATCCACCATACAGGGAAGTATGTTCTGTACAGTTGTCCCTTCATATTTTCTGGGGTTTGGTTCCAGGACCCCCTGTGGATACCAACATCTGTGAATACTCAAGTCCCATTGTATGCAATGGCATAGCAAAATGGGGTCTCTTATATAAGATGCCAAAATCAAGGTTTGCTTTTTGGATTATTATTTTTTAAAGAATATGTTCAAGTCATGAATACTTAAATCTGTGGATACGGAGAGACAAGTGTATATGTGGGTAGGGAAGACCTGGGACTGACTGAGTTGGTCTTGGGTGTGGAAAAGAGGCCCTTCCACACTACACAGTCATAGTACTATGTTTCCACTTTAATTAGCATGGCTGCATCCTAGGGAATTCTAGGATTTGTACTTTGGGGAAAGGTATTTAGAAGTCTAGAAAGCTCCAGTGTTTCACCATACTACAAACCGCAGGATTCCATAGTCTGTTGCCATGCCAGTTAAAGTGGAATCATAATGCAGTGGGAAAGGACCCACTGAACAGGAGCCGCATGCTGAGGAAGCCGGTGTGTGGGTTTAACAATACCTACTCAAAGGGAGGGAGGGAGTCCATGTGTTGGGGTTACTGTTATAAGCTGGCTTGAATCTTGTGCTGGGAGAAAGGTGTGATATTGGTAAATTAATTTTTTAAAAGAAAAACAAACAAACAGCAGAACCTAACCAACTTAGGTGTCTTGTGAATTGGTAGGAGTATAAACTCCTACCAGCTGAGAGACCAAGACCCACATGTGGGTTTATGTATTTTGGGGATGGGGTTGGGGGAAATGAAATGAAACAAAAGAAAAGGGCAGTCCTAGTTTTATTGGGGGGGGTCTTTTTGTAGGTAGAAGAGATCTCTGTAAAAGATGTCCCCTTTGAAGCAGATAACCCAACAGGTGTTTTTATATCTTTGTGGGAATGAAAATGCACCTACTCGGGGAAACCCATGTGTGGGGTTATGGGTCTTGGGAAAGGAAGGCCCACTTTGTGGGGGATGTATGGGTGGATTTTAATGTGCTGTGAAAGTGGTGCCCATTGTGAAGAGAAACCCATATACTTGTGTTTTTATGATTGACAAGACAGGGAAAACTCACAACCACTGTGTTGGGGAGGGGGTATGTAGGGTTTAGGGCTCTTGAAAAAAAATGTGGGAGGGAATGAAAGGCATGTCTATGAGGTAGGGAAATTGAGAAGGGGGACCTTCCCCCTGTGTGTGGGTCAGTGTTATCTTGGGAAGAGAGAACTTGCATTTGGACATGTGGGTTGTGGCAACGGAAAAAAATGGGTAGGTGTCCAACTCAGAAGGGAAAACCCAGATATGTGGGGGAAAGTCTCCTAGAGAAACCAGGAGACAGGAACTCCTAACCTAGAGTGGGGTGGGCAACTACAGCAGGTCTGAGGGTGGCTGGAAGCCAACTTCTGGTTTCAAAAGACTGGGCATTTCTTGACATTGAACAAAGCAGAGGAGGCCCTGCTGTCAGTTTAAAAAGTGAATCGGTCTTCCAGGGCCCCTTTCACACTACACAGTTATAGCAACATGATACCACATAAACTGCTGTGGTTCCATCCTTGGGAGTCCTGGGATTTTCAGTTTAGGAAGGGGTATTTAGAATTTTCAGCCAAAGATAGCTCTAGTGCCCCCTCAGACTACAAATCCTAAGAATCTATAAAATGCAGCCAGAGCAGTTAAAGTGGAATCATAGTGCCATAGTGCAAGGTTAAAAGGCCCCAGGAGAGGCAGTTCCCTTCTTTTCTTTTGTAGGGAGGATGAAAACAGCAATCCAAGGGATCTATAGGTGTTGAGGGTTGTGGAAACAGCAAAGGTCTACATGTGGCCCCAGGGCATCCTAGGAATATGTATATAGGAAGCTTCCTGTATTGGTCCCTCTGTACTCAGCATTGTCAGTTCTGACTGGCAATGGCTCAGGCAGATAGCCCTATCTGGAGGCCCCTCATATTCCCTGGTGGTCTTCCATGAGAGCATTGACCAGGCGGGGCCTAAATACCACTAAAGGCACTAGATCCTGTTTGATCTTGGAAGCTAAGCAGTATCAGCTCTGGTTAGTACTTGGATAGGAGCCCGCCAGTGAATACCAGGTGCTGTAGATTATATTTCAGAGGAAGTAATTGGCAAAACCACCTCTGAATATTCCTTGCCTAAGAAAACCCTATGAAATTCAGTCAACTTGAAGGCACGTGTTGTTGTTGTTGTTGTGTGCCATCACGTCATTTCCAGCTGAAGGCAAACCTATCATGGAATTTTCTTGGCAAGATTTATTCAGAGGAGATTTTCCTTTGCCTTTCTCTGAGGCTGAGAGAGTGTGTGTGTGGCTTGCCCAAGGTCATGCAGTAGGTTTCTGTGGCTGAGCAAGTGATTCAAACCCTGGCCTCCAGTTCTGTCCAAAACTGAAACCACTGCACCTTTTCACGGAAGGCGAATACATGCACATTAACCAGGCCCAATCCTGTTTAGTCTGAGAAATCATAATGAATACGCAGTTGAGTACAGTCAATCCTCCACATTTGCAGGTTTAACTTTTGCGGATTTGATTATTTGTGGATTATTTGCTGCCACCTCCGCTGCTGCCCTAGGCCATTTTTAATAGGGACTGCAATCCTTGCGAGACTGACAGAGATTGTGAATGTGCGGTGAGGCTTGTAAGTCCCTAATAAAAGTGATATAGGGCAACAGCAGAGGCAGCAGCAAGTCCGCCAGCTGTCCGCTTCTGCCTTGCAAAGGAACCCTGCCACCCCAAAAGCATCTGTGGTGCTTTCATTCCATGGATCATACTTTTTGTGAGTGTTAAACATGGTTGTGGGGAGGCTAGAGACATTCACAGTTTTTCCACTTTCGCAGGCCTCCTAACCCAGGTGAATGTGGAAGGCCAACTGGATATCCTGTGTTAGGGTAATTTTCCCCTCTTGAGTAATCTTTTAAGTGTCTCTCTCTGTGTGTATGTGCACTCCTTCAAGTTGTCTGTCAACTTATGGTGAACCCATAAATTTCATAGGGTTTTCTTAGGCAAAGAATATTCAGAGTTTGTTTTGCCAGTTCCTTCCTCTGAAATATAGCCATTAAATTAGTCAAATAAAATAGGTACCAGTGGTCAGGCCTGACTATACAAGAGAGAGCTCCATTTTGTTTCTTCTTCCCACCATTTCAATACTGATGTATAGCATAAATGCAGCATAAATAAGTGGTGGGGCTCTTACCTGGTCATTATGTACACATCCTGTTGAGTGACAGAAAATGAATGTAATCTTAGCCACTGTTAAGTTCCTCTCCACCAGGAGCCCTTTCACACTGTACAATCAATACACTATGATTCTGCTTTAACTGCCATGAGTGCATCCTGGTGTTTTGTAGATTGGGAAGACACTAGAGGTCTCTGGCTGAGAATTTTCAATATTCTACAAAACTACAAATCTCAGGATTCAATAGGATTGACTCATGGCAGTTAAAGTGAAAGCATTATGCTATATACTGTAGTTGTCCGTCTGTATCCATGGTTTTGGTATCCATGGATTTAAGTATTCACAGCTTGAAAATATTCTTTAGAAAATAATAATCCGAAAAGCAAACCTTGATTTTGCCATCTTATATAAGGGTCACCATTTTGCTATGCCATTGCATATAATGGGACTTGAGTATTCACGGATTTTGGTATCCACGGGGGGCCCTGGAACCAAACCCTAGCAAATATGAAGGGACAACTGTAATTGTATGATGTAAGAGATCCCCAGGACTAGACAACTTCAGTGTATTTTTCTTTTCATGGTTCTAGGGCTTCTTGGGAGTCTTAGAACCATTTGTTTCCTAGATCTCAGTGATCATTTCTTTGATGGAAGACTTGACTTTTCCATATCCTTCAAAACATTCTTTGCCCTGTGAAGTCGAAGGCTTTCATGGCCGGCATCAGTAGGTTTTTTGTGGGGTTTTCCCCAGGCTGTGAGGCTGAGTTTTGGAAGAGTTTATTCCTGATGTTTTGCCTGCATCTGTGCCAGCCACAGATGCAGGCGAAACGTCAGGAATAAACTCTTCCAGAACACGACCTCACAGCCTGGAGAAAAACCATGAAAAACCTATTCTTTGCCCTGTTACCTTACAGTGTCTTGGCTGGGAGAGGGAATTGTTTAATTTTTTAAAAAAATATATTTATACTTTTAGTGCTTTTGCATCATTTTTAATTTGCATTGTTTTAAATTCATTGTTAGCTGCTTTGAGTCCTTATATTGGGAGAAAGGTGGTATATAAATAAAATGAAATACATTAAACCTGACAGGTAAACAGGGAAATAGAGAGGCACAGCAATCTTTCCTCATCCCAAATGACACACACACACACACAGACCAACCTGTTGTTCAAAATATTTATTTATGTCTTAGTTTATATCCCCCCACAAATTCAAAGTGGTTTACAAGGCTCTCCTCCTCTATACTTTGTCCTCACAATAACCTTGTTAGGTGGTCCAGGCTGAGGCAAACCAGTCCAAAGTAAGGCCCATGGCTCCATGAGCACTAGAACCTGAAGTCTTGCTCCAAAACTCTGAACACCACCCCAGAGTGGTAAGCTCCTTTCTTTATTAACTACCTCAGATAGCTCCGAGTTGTGCCTTAAAATTTGTTTCGGATAAGTTTTGGGGGAAGAGAATACTGTCAAATTAAATCTCTGAGAATAGTGGCTGGGTTTGTTGTGTTGTTTTGGGGGCCCTTTTGGAGGCTGTTGCTAGGCAGTGGTTAAGTTTTTAGAAATATTTGGACTCCAGCTTGCTTTGATCAGTATCCACCACCACCACCACCACACACACACACATGTGGGGCCAGCTTGTGGTCATTCTATATACGGAGAGAAAAGTTCAAAACTGAATCATAGGTTGGCAGAATGGTATAGTTTGCTTATGATTTGTTTGTTTTTTTCTGGGGGGAAAATGTGAAAAAAGGTATTTGAACATTTATACCAGCAACATATATACCCAGAAAATGAAACAATATTAACAATTCCAGATAGCAACAAAAGGGCTTCACTTCTATTAAGTTGTAAGCATATCACATGGCTGGGCACCAGATGCTTCAAGTGATCCTGAAGATAAATATTGGATCAAATTATAAACTGTCAATAGGAGAGCAACATGTGGAGAAAAGGGAGGTACAGTTAGGTCTGGAAATAATTGGACACTGACACAAGTGTTGTTATTTTGGCTATTTACCAAAATAAATTCAAGTTACAGTTAAATAATGAATATGGGCTTAAAGTGCAGTTTCTCAGCTTTAATTTGAGGGTATAACAAAGGAGGTTTCAACCCAGAAGTAAAGAAGGAAACAGGATGCTGTGGACCAAATAGGGGCTTTGGGCTGTATGTGGCTGTTTTCTTCTTGTTATGTGCCACCAAGCGAACGCTGGTTTAAGGGGACCCTGTCATGAGGTTTTCTTGACAAGATTTCTTAAAGAGGAGATTTGCCATTGCCTTCCTCTGAAGTTGGGAGAGAGTGGCATCTCTTGAGTTTCGTAGTGGGTTTCCACAGCAGGAAATGGAGCAGGGATTCAAACCCTGTTCTCCAGGAGTTCTAGTCCAATGTAGAAAGCACCACAGCACACTGAAGATTTATTCAGAGGAAGCTTGCCATTGCTTCTTAGTCTGAGAGAGTGCGGCTTGCCCAAAGTCACGCAGTAGGTTTCCATGGCTGAACTATACCCTGGTCTGCCAGTCCTAGTTCAACACTCAAACCACTACACCATGCTGGAGATCCTCATCTGAGGAAGAGATGAAAGGCCCTGCAATAGATATATGGAAATGGGGCACTGTACAGCACAGTTTGAGACAGTAAACCTTTGGACTACAATTCCCAAAACATCCCAGCCAATATACTGGTTGGCAGATTCTGGGAGTTGTAGTCCAATCCCAGTGGCTGTGGAGAAATACAGAAGGGCAAAAAAAAAATTACGTTTCTGGTGTTGATGGTGCAGGTTGTATTCAGTGAAAAATGTTGGTTTGTTTTTAAACCCTTTCCTTAAGCTCACTTCTCTGGAGTGGCTTACAGATAAGAAAGCCTCTCCATGCCGGCAGACCTGCAAGAATGAAAGAAAAAGGGTGAGAAGCAAACTCAGGCAGTCATTATCCAGTTCTTGCAATGACCTGCTGGGATGGAAAAATGTTGAAGGGATGTGGAGCTGCAAGGAACTGGTTTCACAGCAGGGTGGATGGATGCTTTCCTTTTTGTCTTGTGCTACAGCTGGATGGAATAGAAACAGTGTGGATGTATGTGTGGGGAGAGATTCCTTTAGTTGAAATAAGAGATCACTGGAGCAGGTCTTGGAGAAAAAAATAATCTGTAGAATGTGGTACAGATGTGCAAGAAGAGTTCATTTTCAGATCAGAGTAAAATATGTCATCTTAGAAGGAAGAAACAGGAATCTGTTTCTGTACCATGTGAGGGAAGACAGTTATTCATGATCCTAAAGAGCATAGTTGGCTGGTGCTAATTAAAAAGCTAGAGAATAGAATATCCCTGAGGCAAGACTGGTAGTACTGGGTATCTCTTCTCCTTAGGGAGTAGGTGGTTTCATTGTGGGAAGAGAGAGAGATTCCTGAGGGATGCCGGATTGTGGGGGTGGAGAAAGTTTCCACAGATGGAAAAGGAGGAACAGCTGTCTTTCTATCCCAGGAACACACTTTGTGTAGACATTTCCTAGAAGGGGAAATGCCCGTGGTTCACCAAGAGTGGACAGATTACACGAGGAAGTGTGTACTTGTTTTGTCAGATCCTATGGATACAGAAGAGCCATCAAATTTGCTGTATAAGAACCTTCTGGCTCTTGTTTTTCGGGGAGGGGCAGAAATGGGAGGGTCTGTAGTTGCCAGAAAATTTGGGGAAAAATGATTTGGAATATTTTCTTTTAGAAAGCTGAATAAATTGTTTAAGACAAGGCGTGTTCTCATACTTACTGACCCAAAATAGTTTCTAGAAACTATGTAAGAGAAATACTTTTACGTGCAATACAAATAGACCTCTTGTATCATTGGGGCCCATATCCACAGATTCACTTACCCATATCTAAAAAGAAATGGTCTCTCTAGGCACCTTCTAGGTCCTTCAGTGTGACTCTATGGTATGCTTGGGCTGGAAGTCATTCATTTTAATACGCTTTGCTGTTATCTGCAGTTTCGGGTATACACAGTAAGTCTGGGAACATATCCCCTGCATATATTGGGGTCTATCTGTACTTTTGCAATTCCTGGTTTCCTTTTCTCTTTTTTAAAAATGGGAATGTGTGCATTCTGTCTGCTTGGCACTATGGAGAACTACTGGAGACAAAACAATTTTCTCTGTTTTAATAATATTGATGGTTGTATGTGCTGTATGTGTTTTTTGGGGGGCTGGTCATCAAACTGGCAAAACCAAAAATATTCTATATAGTCCAGGACCTTTTAGCTCCATTTGTAATGAAAGATATTTTTTTACAAAGTTCAGTTTGTGAATATATTTTGAATAAACTGTACTTTTATTAGATATCACTCATGATCATTTTATGGCAAACCAAGTTATGTGTGATGCATTTTAAATTGCTACAGTAACAAAGGGACTTACAATCAGTAAAGGGAGCTATTTCTGTTTTTAGGAAGAAAAAAAAAACACACCACCTTCCCACCCCCTTCAAAATTTCCACAAATTTTACATCTCTGCAAGTGGATTTTACTTATCTATCAAAAATGTTGTGCAGCCTTGCCTACTCTTGCCCTTCCCCAGGAGTATAATGAGAGCCCTATTTCCTCAAGCTGTTTGGAGTTGACAGTGGGCAAAGGATGGAGGGGGGGAGATGGAACAGGAGGAGAAGCTGCATTTTTTAAATTATTATTTTTGGAGCAGGATATTCTTGTTCCTAAGGAAGCACTCCCAGGCATTGGGGTGCAAACAAATTCTCTCTTGGCTCTGTCCTATCCAACCATTATGTATCCTTTTGGTAGTGTTCTAAGTCAGTGCTGCATTCTGGCCTAACAGTGGTGGCAATGGTTTTTGAGATATATTCTGTGAACTTGGAAAGAGGCAGGAAGGAATGACTTGAAAACAGTGATAAGATCATTCATGTTGGACAGGTTTCCCTGAAGGACAGTGCAGTGACCCTGAAATATTGTTTGGTATGTTATAGAACGCAGTGGTTCTCAATCTTTGGTCTTCCAGATGTTCTGGATGCCAGTTTGCAAAATTTGACTGTTGGCTATACTAGCTGGGGGCTTCTGGAAGTTGAAGTCCAAGAGGTTCAGAACCACTGTATCTGGTCAGGATTCTCAGTTCATCCAAGATCTGTTGGCTTGGCCAGTGCTCCATGTGAACTGAGCATGCACCCATAAATATAAAGATAATGCTTTATATTGCTTGGAGGTACCACTGTTCTGACTCTGAAGACAAGCAGCACTTCTTTGGTTGACCAATTGATGTGTAATGGTAGAAACATCCGACAATGACTGGCATATGGAGATGGAATATCATCCCACAGCGGACTGCATTTTAATGTCTTTCAGTGCACACAGTGTTGCTTAGATGTGCCATATTATGAGTGTCTTAAAACTTGACACTTGGAGGTGGAGGGGTGGGAGATGGTGTACAGGGCGCCTTCATCACCAGAAACCTCAGGGTGCAAACTCTTGTCACTCTCTAGCTTCTTATTTTATAAATGCTTTTAAAAAAGTTCATTTCTCTGCAGGCTGTTTTCTTGTGTTTAGTAATTTAGTTATAAATCCCCAGCTGCTTGCTTTCTCCAAGGCATTAGGGCTTTGAAATGTTTCTTTTTAGAAGGAGATACCCTTGGACTATGTCAGTGTAATTAATTTCTCCTTGTAAAACAAGCCGACTCCCCCCACCATCCTCTTTGTGAAGCCAGAGGCATTCTAGTGCTTCTCCCATAAGCTCCTGATTTACTTGTGTACATTTCTTCTGTGCCTTGTAACTTCCTTTCCTGAGAAGTCAAGTTTGTGTTGAATTAAAAGAGGACAAAACAGGCTGTCTGTACCATTTATTTGAAATGGGGGAAAGACCTTCTTTGTATGCTTTTAAAGGGGAGGGCTTCACGCAGTCATTCCTGAGCAACTGAGAGACCTGAACAGTAAAATGCGTCTCAGCCACTGTTTATGATCAGAGTAAATAAACTCTTGGCCCCACCCTTTCTGAGTTGTAAAAGAGATGACGCAACTCACACAAACACAACTGCTTTCTTCTAGAATGGAATTTGCCCTCCAGTTTCTTGTAGGCAAATGGTCCCAGGTTTTCCTGTGTTCTTGGAGTGAGTCCTCAAAACAGTTTTTGCAAGGGGTGGGAGGTGGAGGTTAGGTTGCCTGCTGGTTCACTCATCCTCAAGTGGAACAGAAAATAAAGTCTGGATCTTTAAAAAAAAATAAATTTTTTTTGTCTTACTGGAGAGGGAGAGTGCATGGAGTTATGAATATAGCTGGAGCACTGAAAAGTTACTTTTTGGACTATAACTCTCACAACCTCCACTAGTTTAGGGTGAGAGAAGAGTTCTGGAAATTGTGTTTATTCCCCCCCCCCTGCCGCCAATGGTTCTGGAACTCCTAAGTTTTGAGACCCTTAGTTCTCCAGATCACAAAGATCATTTCTCCTATTGGAAGCATTAATACCAGAAGTTCAAGCTGTGTGTCACTCTGCATTGTGGTTCTCAACCTTTCCTCCTCCAGATGTTTTAGACTTGAGCTCCTAGAAGCCCAAGCCAACATAGCCAATGGGACCCGGAGGGGGGGGGGGCTCTTATTATCTTTAAAATGTTCTGACTTATATGAATCCTAAAAATATTACTGTTTGAAACCAGACAACCTTGGTTTCAAATATGATTTCTGTTGTAAGGATGAATTTGAAAATCTTTCTGCATGTTTAAATATTTATAAAACAGTATGTTGAATGTCAGGAAATGTGCATTAACAGCGCTATTCTTGTACTTTTGTGTACTATTATCCTTCTCTACTCGAAAGAGTGTTATCTCTACAGACAGCAGAATTTGTACAGCATGTTGGAATCTTAGCAAAGTCTTTTACAGGTTTACATTTGGCTTCAGATTGAATGCCACCACTGAGCAAGTAGGGTCGTCACTCACAAATCTGTTGTTGTGGGATGGGTAGGCTTCAAAAATGAGACAATGTAATTGAAAAGCAGGATTACCGGTACTAAAAGGGAGCAAAATAATTAAAGCACAATTAACTTAATGGGAAGCAGTTTTCTGAAGCTCGCTGATCAGTAAGGAGCAAGCTCAGCTGGAAAGCAGGTCATACAGTAAAATCCAGCAGTTTGTAACTCTGAAAATTCCCACTTCTGGAGGATGGTACTGTTTGTAGAAACAGAGACGTTGGTAGCATATATAGTGAGCTGCAATGATAAAATATGCTGACAGCCCTGAAATCAATGAGAGCTTAGAACAAGGCTTCAAGTGTTTATAGATTTGATGCTTGAGCTTCATACATAGCCCCTATTTCCTGCTCCAGTGGATAATAGTGCTATAATAGTCTTTGAGCCTTATCACATTATACTATTATACTGCCATTATTCCACTTTAACTGCTATGGCTACCTTCTGTGGAATTCTGGGTTTCTCTGGCTGAAAGTTCTAAATATCCATCCCTAAACTGCAAATCCCAGGATTCCACGAGAGGCAGCCATAGCAGTTAAAGTGGACAGAGAAAAGGCAGAATTACTCAATACCTTCTTTGCCTCAGTGTTTTCAGAAAAGGAAAAGGGGGACCATCCTGAGGAGAGGAGAACAGAGGACACAATAGGGGAAATCCAGCTCAGAATAAGCAAAGAGGTAGTACAGGAATACCTTCTTAATCTAAATGAATTTAAATCTCTAGGACCAGATGAACTACATCCAAGAGTATTAAAAGAGCTGGCAAATGTGATCTCAGAGCCATTGGCAATAATCTTTGAGAACTCTTGGAGAACAGGAGAAGTCCCAGCAGACTGGAGGAGGGCAAACGTTGTCCCCATCTTCAAAAAGGGGAAAAAAGAGGATCCCAACAATTATCGTCCAGTTAGTCTGACATCAATATCAGGGAAGATTCTAGAGCAGATCATTAAACAGAGAGTCTGTGAACATTTAGAAGGCAATGCCATAATCACAAAAAGTCAACATGGGTTTCAGAGAAACAAGTCATGCCAGACTAATCTGATCTCTTTTTTGATAAAATGACCAGCTTGGTAGATGAAGGGAATGCTGTGGAGATCACATACCTTGATTTCAGTAAGGCCTTTGACAAGGTTCCCCATGACATTCTTGCAAACAAGCTTGTAAAATGTGGGCTAGACAAGTTAACTGTTCAATGGATTTGTAATTGGTTGACCGGCGGAACCCAAAGGGTGCTCAGCAGTGGCTCCTCTTCCTCTTGGAAAGATGTGACCAGTGGGGTGCCACAGGGTTCTGTCCTGGGCCCAGTGCTATTCAACATCTTTATCAATGATTTGAATGAGGGAATTAGGGGCAAACTTATCAAATTTGCAGATGACAACAAATTAGGAGGAGTAGCTAATACCCTAGAGGACAGGATCAAAATTCAAAATGACCTGGATAGACTGGAGAGCTGGGCCAAAGCTAACAAAATGAAATTCAATACGGAGAAATGTAAGGTACTGCACTTAGGGCGGAAAAATGAAATGCATAGATATAGGATGGGAGAGACCTGGCTGAACGAGACTACATGCAAAAAGGATCTAGGAGTCCTAGTAGACCACAAGTTGCAACATGAGTCAACAGTGTGATGAGGCAGCTAAAGAGGTCAATGCGATTTTGGGCTGTATCAATAGAAGTATAGTGTCTAGATCAAGGAAGTAATAGTGCCGCTCTGTTCTGCCTTGGTCAGACCTCACCTAGAATACTGTGTCCAGTTCTGGGCACCACAATTCAAAAAGGATATTGACAAATTGGAGCATGTCCAGAGAAGGGCAACTAAAATGGTGAAAGGTCTGGAAATGATGCCTTATGAGGAGAGACTTAGGGAGCTGGGTATGTTTAGCCTGGAAAAAAGACGGTTAAGAGGTGATATGATAGCCCTGTTTAAGTATTTGAAGGGGTGTCACGTTGAGGATGGAGCAGGCTTGTTTTCTGCTGCTCCAGAGACTGGAACACGGAGCAATGGATGCAAGCTCCAGGAACAGAGATTCCACCTCAACATTAGGAGGAACTTTTTGACAGTAAGAGCTGTTCGGCAGTGGAACACACTCCCTCGGAGCGTGGTGGGGTCTCCTTCCTTGGAGGTCTTTAAACAGAGGCTGGATTGCCATCTGTCAGGGATGCTTTGATCAAGATTTCCTGTGTGGCATGGGGTTGGACTGGATGGCCCTCGTGGTCTCTTCCAACTCTACAATTCTATGATTCTATGAATAATAGTGCTGTAACAGTGTAGTGTGATAAGGCCCTGACATCTGCCCCAGTTCTTTCCACTGGTTCTGGCTGTAGGATTAGAAACTTTGCAGATGCTTAACTTGGGTAGATGGGGACTGTGGACTTACTTGATTGATCTGTTCATATGGAGATACAGGCGTTGGCACCAGTTTGGCTTTCTTTGGTGTCAGATTTGGAGTTGTGTATGTGTGTATAGTGTACAGTATACTCCTGAACATGGGCCATACTTTCTTCTAGTCGTGGGCTAGTCATTTGAGTGATATTATGTGCTGCATTTGCTCTTTGATGTACAAGGATTGAGGTCATGGGATTTTTAAAAATTAAGGGACTCTAAACTTAGGTGGACAAAGCACAGCCGTGGGGCCACATGCAAGCATCTCCCAAGGCTTGTTTTTGTGGCCCTCTTCATTCCCATGTTCTTGTTGGATTCTTTCAAGTCAACTTACACTTGTAGTGAAACTATCCTAGGGCTTTCTTGAAAAGATTTCTTCGGAAGAGGTTTGCCATTGTCTCCAATGTCATTTGCCCAAGGGCACCCAGTGGGTATCCATGGTGGAAAAGAAGCAAGGATTCAAACCATGGTCTTCTGGAGTCCTAGTCCAACACTCAAACCACCACACCACACAGCCTCTAAAGATTTTTTTCCCCCCAGAGGAGTTATGCCACAACCTTCCTCTCAGGCTGAGAGAGTGTGACTTACCAGGGCATCTAGTGGATTTCCATGGCCAAGTAGGGATTTATACCCTGGTCTTCCAGAGTCCTAGTCTAGCATTTACACCATGCTGGGCCTCTAACTTTCCTTACACTATAGCCCCTTTCTCACATTGTCTAGATTGACCTTTTTTCTGGCAAAAAAGAGGCCATTCACCTTTTCAATAAGTTGCAGGTGCTCCCTGCACTGTTCAACATTTTAAAACACCAGGGTTTTGTTTGTTTGTTTGTTTGTTTTTTAAATACCACTTCTGGCCACTTGGGCTTTTTTACCCCCTTTTGCAGGATAATTTTTGGCAGTCCATGCCAACCCTAGGCACAAAACTGGCTCCTGATCCTGCCATAGTCATCCAGCCCTGCTGTAGACTACTGCTTTTCAGGCCCATTGTTCCCATTGGGTACAGTGGTCTCTTTCTTTCCTAGAAACTTGCCAGGGACTGGCAGCCTGTGCCTCAGGGACCACGACCAGTCCATGGACCACCACTTCAAGTAGCATTGCTGTAGACAATCCAAGTGATATGGGGAATCATGTTAAGACAGGTAGTGGGTGGTTTTGAATTGTCACCATCTGTTCCCTTTTATTATTATTTTTAAGTGTGTGTGTTTTGAAAAGTCCAAATTCTCAGATGTAGTCTTTTAAATAGCAGGGCTTACTACTATTGCTAGTAGCACTGCACATCATGACTTCTGCTTTCTTGTGTTTTGGTAACCTTACCAGCCTCCTGGACGCTCTCTTCTTGCGGTCAAAATGATGTTATCAGGATACATATATGTATGCACGTGCTCAGAGTTAAGAGAGAACAGTAAGCTCTGTTCTCTGAGGAACTACTTTGACCGCATAACCACTAGTTCAAAACCAGAGCTGTTTCTAAAGTGATGTACTTACCTATTTTCTAATGATTTCCCTCTGATGTTCTGTTTGCTATTGACTGCACAGTGTAAGTTCAGGGGACAAAAAATCAATCACATTCCTTCTACTCCTTTCAAGATCTTTTTGCATCTAGTGCCATGTCTATGAAAATAAAACTGTTGCATGATCTCATCAATTACTTTACCCTCTTGAAAACAATGGAACAAAGGTATTGACTTAAATCTTTTCCATGAGCACAAAAGGGCTTAACTTTGGCTGGATCATGCCCATATTCTTAAAAAATGTACCCTATTTGAATGTTGGTAGCCAGCATAGTGTAGTGATTAGGGTAATGGAGACTAGAACTTCAGGACACCAGGGTTCAAGTCCCTGATCAGCCATGGAAACCCACTGGTTGATATTGTGCAAGTCATGCTCTCTTGGCACCAGAGAAAGGCATTGGCCAACCTCTGAATAAAACTTGCCAAGAAAATCCCATGATAGTTTTGCCTTGGGTTATCCTTATGTCAGAGGACAGGGAATTTGGGTGTTGTTTTTGTGTGTATTTCCATCTGTATATTGCTATTATGAACACCCATAATAGTTTACTGGTACACTGATAACAGTAACAATTCACTGGCATATTTCTGCCCCAAGGTGATTATAGTATGAGCTTCATCTGGGGCAACAGAGGTTACTTACTACCTGAGTGTTTTAAAAACTGTTTTGGGAGGATATTGCCTATTTTCAAAGAAAGTGAAGAAAGTGAGCTGATAATTTTGTTAACGAAAGCATTTACAGTAGTGTTTATGCTTTAGAACTGCACTTGTATACAAAAGGTAATTCCAATTACTGTAGTTTCTAATTTCTTCTCAAAGGTTAAAATGTTTCTACTTTAATTGTATCTTTGCTTGGTAACAATTTGTATCTTATATTGTTCAATAATAATGCTAAGGAAGGAAATAGGGTAGAACTAGAAAACTTTACCTAAAAAGTGATGCTTGCACCTAGGAAGCTATACATTTTCTTAGCTCTGCACAAATCCTGACTCATAGAAATCTCAAGTACTTTTCAAAAAAGAATTGGTAGCCTTGTAGGCCATAAAACAGTTTCAGAATTGATGTGACAGCAGGCAATGTCTCTATCTGACCAGTCAAAATGATGTCCACCCTATTTTCTGTTTTCACTATTTTCACTATTTTCATACTATTTTCACAGTATATGTGTGTGTGTATATAATTTTTTTAAAGGGAATGCAGTTAAAGTGCAAAATAAGATGAACTATTAGAACAATTACACAAGATTACAGTTTGAAACAATTTTTACCGTAAGTCAAAAACACACACTACAAAAAGTACAGTAAGAAGTCCAGTCCTCAGCAGCTGATCCATTGCCCAAAACATTCCTGAATTTTTTTCTTTTTTCTTTTTTTTGTTAAGCCTTCACCTACTAACAGAAGGACAGCAAGGAGGAGATCAGTCTAGCCCCTTGTATCCCCAGCATACATGAAGAGTGGCAGAACTGAGAGAAGGTCCCATTTTGAAATATACTGGCCAGAATTCACTAAAACAGATAAAAATGTGTAATCTAGAGTTACATGTTTGTGACGGGTTCATATTTATCATCCCTTTGTATGCAGTAGTTTAGGGAGTACATAGGGACTGTGAAAGTCCTCCAATCCTCACTCGCTGGGCAGCAACTGCTGTGAGCAATGGAGGTCTGTTCCCCTCTCAGTTGGGAAGCAGCTGGCTTATGTTTCCACGCATACCTTTGTTAAACTATCCCAGTCATGGATTCTTAATGCAACCATTGTGTATGTGTGTAGAATTTTGGGAACTTTATCACATATGCCGGCATCTGCTGGTGAGGGGATTCTGGGAGTTATAGTTCAAAAAGGGACTTTCCCAACTTCTGAAACTGCTACTAGTCATCCCAATAATCAAGTGGAATATCCATCTTTGGGGGCATTGGACTTTTAAACAGGGTTGTAGTGTCTTTGAGTTGGAAGCAATTTTGGGTGGAATTGGAGTCAATAGAAATGTACTGACTCCGGCTTTAAAATAAAAGCTCATATAGTTGTCCCTTCATATTTGCTGGGGTTTGGATACCCCCATGGATACCAACATCCGTGAATACTCAAGTCCCATTATATGCAATTGCATAACAAAATGGTGTCCTTTATATAGGATAGCAAAATCAAGGTTTGCTTTTTGGATTATTTTTTTTTTAAGAATATTTTCAAGCCATGAATACTTAAATCCGTGGATACCAAATCAGTGGATATGGAGGGACAACTGTAATAGTAAATATTACTTTATTGTATATTTACTTTCTTAGGAGTTCAGGAAAGTTTAGCTATTCAGAAATTTTAATCAAATAAACATATTTTTTATTCTATTAATCTGAGGAGCCTGATGATTCACATGGTAGAGATGAAATGCATTGTGCTACCATTTTACTATACTACATTTGTTATTACTAATTAATTACGTTTGCCATTGAAAAAGGAGCCAGAATCAAATGTGGACAGTAGAAAAACAGAGGAGTAAGAGTTGAAGGTTTGGCATACCCTACTCCACAGCCCTGCTTTTGAAAGCCAGGTGGACTTGCAATAAGGAAAGGTGCCTTTGTGCTTTGCTGGTAAGCTTTTTCTGAGCAGCATCTGGCTGTTACTTGCAGCCAGGAAAAAACAACATTCTGACTTAGTTGAATCTCTCATCCAATCCTGCAGGGCTTCTTGTTATGTTCTTCTGTTCATGGTTGTTGGAAACTATAGGGACAGGGAAAGCCAAATTGGAAATATACTTTAGGGGGAGGAGGAATGAGCCCTTAGCTTGTGGTTGAATCATTGGGGGGGGGGGTAGATTTGACATCCATCTCTAGCTGACTCTGTTTATTTTGGGTTGGTTGCTCCACATGCCTAGTGCCACATCAAACCACCTGATGTTGTATACTAATCTACTGCTGGAGCTGCCTCTTTGACTCTGTCTCTCTTAGCCAGCAGCGTCTGTGTGTTCTGTGTTTGCAGAGCCAAAGAGTACTCTATCCTCCCTGAAATTCATAACACAGCCAGTCCCTGTTTGGCTTAGTGCTCTACAGATGTGGAGGAGCCAGTTTCCTGTCTCTAGTTCCGAGTGGAAATGTGGCATCTGTGGTTGAGAAGCATGTCTTATGTGTGCATTGGAGCACTGGGGAGTTTTCCCTCTGCTCTTTCATGGTTTTGCATGACAGAGAGAGCTCCTTCATGGCTTTGCAAAGCAGCTTCAGGCAAGTCCTGTTGGTGAGATCTCATTCAGATCAGTGGATTTTCACAGCATGAGCTGTTTGAAGATAGCCCATTCCCCCCCTACAACTTTTAAGAATCTTTTATAGAAAATCAAGCAACTTATCTCTTGGATGTTGCTAGTTGAAATTTTGCTATTCCTGCAGACGTGGAACTTTGGCCTGAGGTATATTAGGTTGCATACTCAAGATGGTTGATCAGTTATCCTTGAACATCCTTAAATGCCTTGAGTTATAACCTGGAAGATGGGTGGATGAAGAGGATTCTCTTCCTCACCCCCAACCCATATGTCAGAGAGAGGCAAAGCTTGCAAACTAAAAAAATTCTGAACCACCTCTGTATTATTAGAAAGAGGAAGGCTCATTGGCTGTGTAATGACAGAGGGGCAGTTTGCTCAGAGGATGGGGGAAATGGATTTTTCAAGGCTTATGTTTGGCACAGTTCATATTCCTTCCTTCAGGCCAATTGATTAAAAAATGGCTGTAAACCCAACATTGGTTTCCCCTAAGGCAATAAAAATGCCTTTGGGATATTCATACCATTCCCCCGCAGGACCAGCCCTTCTGTTAGACCAGACCTGGATGTAGTGCAACCTGTGGGAGACATTTGGCCCTTGAACCCCATTTCTGTTTATGTCCCTCTTGAAGCCCCTTGCCAGTCCCCCAGCTCCTATTTTTTGCCCCCAAATCATGCAGAAAGCCCCCCAAAGGCATTAAAACATGGAAAAGTAGTCCCAGCCCAGTCCTATACGTACCCCAAAACTATTTCCAGTACCACCACTCTCCTCTGTGACATCACTTCTTGCCACTATTTTAAGAGGTGCTCCAGAGGAAATGGAGGTATTTGTGCAGCCCACAGGGAGATCTGGGGTGAAATTGGCCCCTGGCCCCCACATAGTTGTCCATCCCTGCTTTAAACAGACTCTCTGTCTAATGTCTTTGAAAAGAGCAACACATGATAGTTATTTAATTTTACAGTAAGACCCCCTTACCCACTGAGGAGTGGTTCTGGGGCCCTCCATGGATACCGAAAACTGTGGATAATAGCGAACGCCATTGAAAATAATGAGATTTCCGGTTTAAAATACCATAGAGTTGCCTTGAAGGACCTAGAAAATGGCTAGAGAGGACACATTTTCTAGGAAGACTCTGGTAGGTGTGTTGTTTTGTGTCCCGTGGATAATTGAATCAGTGGATAATGAAACAGTGGATACGGAGTTCCTACTATATATTCATTGTGTCCTAACTGCCAGAAGGCGGAAGTGATGCTTTGTGGATTTTCTGCTCTGGTGCCAAAATAACTTGACTGGTTTTGACTATTGTATATCTGTACCTGGGGTGGGAGGAGAGCATTTGCCTTTTCTACCTTAGGCAGCAAAATGTCTCAAGCCAGTCCTGACCCATGCCTTCAGTGAATATTAGTACAGTCCATCTAATGAGGCAAAAATTACCAGGAAACTCATTCAGAACTCAGAGGCAACCTGACCTATTAGTTGCTTGCGGCCTAAAAGGGGGTGGGGGAGAACTAAGGGCTTGTCTATATGGCAAAAATACTCCTCATAGAATTCAAGGAGAATATGTTTTGTCCCAGTGGGATCCCACATCATTTTGCTGTATTCGGAAAGGGGGGGGGGCAAAAACTCCAAATACTTCATGGAAAAAGCCTTCTCGGCTTTCCCTGTATTTTTAAAAAAAACTCTGAAGGAAATGCGCATTCCTGCTTGTTGGGACAACCAATTCGCTTTTTTGCTCATTCCCAATAAGAGTGGAAGTGGAAAGTGGATTGGTCGGACCTGTGCAGGGGGCAGAGCTTGCTGGCAAGGCAGCACCCAGAACTGCCATGTTGGATTTTTGCCGTGGAGGTCATGCACAAAGGCGACGAAACAGCCTCCCCCCCTTTTTTTTCCTATTTATTTACATGGAGGATCACACTTCTGCACCTTGAATATACTTTTTAAAAAATACTGTTCAGCAGTGGCAACTGGTCACAATAAAAATGCGAGTACTGTAATTCACTCATGCCCGCCATCTTGATTTGCAGGCATGCCCATTTGAACAACAAACGCATATTTGCCCAACAAATTGGGGTTAGCGCTCATCAATCCACATTTTATTGCCTCTTATAGACAAGCCCTAAATACCAAAAGCTTCTCCAACTAGTTATTTCAAGAAGGCTTAAGCCCATGGCTGTGTGTAAGCTCGCATTAGTATAAAAGGAGTTGCATAAGTGGAATAGAATATGTATATTTAAATTGTGTCCAGTTTTAAGGAGAAATCATTTAAGCTTCACATGACAGAGAAGCAAATGTGTTAAATGTTTGAGCGCCTTTGTTTTGACCCTTCATGGGCTTAGCAAAATGTATTTTTAACTAGTATAGTTGGAAAGCTTCAGTATTTAGGTTGGCATCCAACTTGTTCAGTTCACACCCCCACAGTGACTGCAGCAGTTGTTGTGGTTGTTACTTGCTGTGGTTGTTCTGTTTTTTTGTATTGCTGTTATTTGCTGTGGTTTTTGTGGTATTTGTTGTGGTTACTTGCTATCAAGTTTACTTTGACTTGCAGCAGTCCTATGAATGAGAGACCTCCAGCTAAGGTCTTGCAGACTCAGGGCCATGGCTTCCTTGAGTGAATCAATCCACCTGCAGTGCGGTCTTCGTCTTCTCCTACTGCCTTCCATTTTTACCAAACGCTATAATCTTTTTCAGTGGGTCACATCATCTTCTTGATGCGCCCAGAGCACAGCAGCCTTAGGTTAGTCATCTTCACTTTTAGTGATATGTTGCAAGTGAATGCAGCATATAAAGAGGAAAAGAGAAGGAAAAAAGGGACGAGGAAAGAAGCCAGCAGCATCTTTGATATTGATTTATATTAGCATGAGCTATCCTAGATTTCAGTCCACTTCTGCAAGATACACTGAAACATGAATGTTCAGTGTGTCTAGAGAAGGGGATTGAAATTCACAAAAGCTTTTGCTAAAGTAAACTGGTAGTCTTAAATTACTATAGACTCTTTTTTTTTCCTCCCACCCCCTTTCTCCCTTCTTTTTTATGCCGAAACAGACTAACACAGCTCTGTCTTTGAAAGCAACCTATAAAAGTGTTTCCTATTAGATCTGAATACTTGCGTTCGTGTCACCTGTTTGCAAGATAGAATTGGATCAAAGTGTGTGTTAGGAGACAGAGTGAGCTTTTATGATTGTACATTTTCTATTATCCGTGAATGATTCTGCCCATCAATCTCCATTTTAAGATCACCTCTGGAACAGTTCGCTGAGATGTGTATGTACATTCCTTATGGCAGTTAATTTTGCATGAAGCACTGCTTTTATTAGGCATTAAAAGCATTTTAAGATCTTAACAGAATAATTAATATTTGGGGTAGCTGGGAGGTTATTCTGCCGTGTGATATCTCCTGTTTAATCCCACTGAGCTTCTTTTCAGAAACCTGATGCCTTTTTTCCACCTCAAGACTTGGTGGAGTCACTGACACAAAATAAATGTACACTGAATATTTGCAGAGTTCATTAACAGGAAGGGAACTAGAGTATGATTACTGAAAAGGTGCACTGAATGCAGTGGGATCTACTCCCTTGGAACCATCTGTCAGATCATACCCTGCATATATTATGTTAAGCATATGTTCACACACATATACACACACATAATCTATATCTCTATATCTATAATTCATACAGGTTGAGTATCCCTTATCCAGAATTCCAAAATCCGAAATACTCCAAAATTGTCCACATGGGTGACTGAGATAAGGATATCTTTGCTTTTTGATGGTTCAATGTACACAAACTTTGTTTCGTGCACAAAATTATTTAAAATATTGTATATAAAATTACCTTTAGACGTGTGCATAAGATATATATGAAACATAAATGAATTTCCTATTTAGACTTCGGTCTCATTTCCAAGATATATCATTATGTATATGCAAGTATTCCAAAATAAAATAAAAAATGCAAAATACAATACACTTCTGGTCCCAAGCATTTCCGATAAGGGATACTCAACCTGTGCATGTGTGACTGAATGAATGATTGGGAGTTGTAAGATGGCTGTTTATGGGAATCATCTAAAGTTACAGGCTTTGTTCTGTTGTGCCTCTGTGACTTAAAAACTATATTCATCAAAGTATCATTGCCTCTTCCCCTGGTAGTAAATTAATTTGGTCAGGGTGAATGGGACTGTAGCCCAAATGGACCTGCTGTAAACAGCGGGTACTGTTCTGTTTGGAAGAACCATATGGCTTGTAGAAATACAAAAACAAATAAATTATAATAAAAATCCACCCTGTAGGATAAAAACCCAAAGGGGACAACCCCCTCCCCAAGATTGAAGGGAGCTGATTCCCATAATATTTAGGATGTTGGTTGTGGGGGGAGGCGGGGAGAGCAGTGGAACTGACCTGCTGCAGTTCTTTAGCAGCTTTGGCCCACCAGATGGTTTGGCATATATAACTAATCAGCTTCACCCAGCATGGCCAAAGGGATTGTGGGAGTTGTAGTCCATAACATCTGGTGGGCCAAAGATCACACACCTCAGCACTTAATGCACTGGTTTACAAACTGGGGTGAGGGTGGCGGGGGTGCAGAGACATAAAGAAGTTCCAAAGCAGATGTGAGGCTGTGAGGGAACATCAGCTGAAATATTCAAAATATAGTACGTTGATTAAAATATGATACAAATTCATTTGGAAATATTCAGTAAAATATATATTACATTTTCCTGCATCTCTTTAAAGTTTAAATAGGTGTATAAGAACTTTAATATTATTTAAATTTTAAAATTGCACCAGATATATACACTAGAAAAATAATTACAGCTGAGTTGATCATAAATGAAAAATTAAATTTAAAAACCTTTTTGTTGTTCTGTGCCTTTATGGTGGTTTCTTGGTAAGATTTGTTCAGAGGGGGGTTTGCCTTTGCTTTTCTCTGAGGCTGAGAGAATGTGACTTGTGCAAGGTCACCCAGTGGGTTTCCATGCCCAAGTGAGGATTTAAACCCTGATCTCCCGTGTTGTAGTCCAACACTCAGACCACTGTGTCACTCTGGTTCTCATCTAAAAACCTAGTCAGTAAAAAGAAATGGGTGTGTGTGTGCACAAAGATGGTGAAAACCAGATGGAGGCATACATCAGAAAATTTGGGAACCATTGGCTTACTTCACTGCTGTTACACTGGCAGTACCTCCCTGGCTTGGAGGCCTTGCTGGTTCGGGATATAAAGCAGACGAAATGAGCACGCACCAGTTCTGGGCTCAAAAAGCGAGCTACTTTATTAATGACAGCAGATAG
Organism: Gambelia wislizenii; assembly: GCA_030847615.1. NCBI lineage: Eukaryota > Metazoa > Chordata > Lepidosauria > Squamata > Crotaphytidae > Gambelia > Gambelia wislizenii. Next base: position 8,722,740 of record JAUMIR010000012.1, read on the forward strand.
AAAAGCAAACAGGCATTCTCATTAATCAAGACAGACATAGAAAAGCAAAAGGACCTGCCACCTCCAGCTGTGAATAGAAACCTCTCCTTGACCCATTCTATTAAAGGAAAACAGGGCCTAGTGCTTCCCATGCATCCTGAACGAATCTTTTTGCTAGGCCCTACACACAGGGCCTAACACTTGCTATGAATTCATGGGGTGGCCATAAGTCAACAGGTGACTTGAAAGCACAGGCATGCATGCACAGGAGATTATTAAACATATTCTAATATATATTCAGATCACACAAGGTGATGGCATGTGGCAAGCAGCCTGATTCAATGCTCCATTGAAACTTGGTAGGCACTTCAGCATACCCTCAAATCCCCTTGAGATTTACAAAGACTCTCTGGATGCTGGATCTTATCTGTTGTTAATTGCCATCAAGTTGACTTCTTATCAGACCCTATGAATGAGAGACCTTCAAGTCATCAGTTGCCCTTGCTCAGTTCTTACAAACGTGGGGCCTTCTTGATTGAGTCTAACTACCCCTGTAATGCAGTACAGTAGAATCCCCGTATCAGCACGGTATTGGTTCCATGTCCCACCATGGATAACGAAATCAGTGGATAATAGCGAATGCCATTGAAAATAATGGGACTTCTGGTTTAAAATACCATAGAGTTGCCTTGGAGGCCCTAGAAAATAGCTAGAGAAGATGCATTTTTCTAGGAAGACACTATGGTAGCTGTGCTGAAACTGAAACCATGAATAACATCAGTGGATAATGTATCAGTGGATATGGGGATCGTACTGTATTCCTCTTTTCCTATTGCCTTTTACCATACCAAGCATTATTTTCTTTTCCAATGTCACATCTTCTCATGATATGTTCCAAGTATGACAGTCTCAGTTTAGTCATCTTGGAATCTGGGGAGAGTTCTGGCTTGATTTGTTCTTCGTTCCATTTATTTGTTTTTCGGGTAGTCTATAGTATCTGCAGAACTCTCTTCCAGGTCTTATATCCAGTTTCAAATTCTCTGCTTGTACAGCCGGGAGTGCACAGCACCATGGAGAAAATAATGTATGTATGCACACACACATGCAGATATATGCAGGTTGACTTAATTTGTGTAATTTATTTTGCATTCAGAATTTGGCGTCCCGTGGTGTAGAATTGTAGTGGGTGCCTTTTTTTATCTACAGAATATATATACAGCCTTGGTTTAGGGTTATCCAGGTAGGTTAGATTAACTGACTTGTGAATTAGGCTGTTAGCAAACCTTAGTAGTCTATTTAATGGTTTGTTAACTTCCTTTCATGCATAGAGGGAGTGAAATGAGTTTGTGGATTTGAGATTTCTCTATCTCTCATTTTACTTCAGGGTAATTCCATCAGGTTTTTTTGTTTTTTGTTTTTTTGAAACCTAAGATGTTTGGGAGACCTCTGAGGGAGAGCAGCTGGTTCCTTCAAAGAAAACTTTGCAATGATGAATGGCCCATTAAGAGAAAGTTGATGGCATAGCAAGTGTAATTTACATAACAATTAAACCAGTCTGGTGTATCCAACAAAGATGCTAACACAGTGCCTGTCCCTTGGAGGTTTTGCTATTAAGTTACTTTATGAACTGGACTCTGTAAATGGTTGCATTTTGCTGCTCTGGAGTGTGAAAATGCCTGAGGGCAGTTGTAGTGGAAACTTACACACACACACACACACACACACACGCCACCAATCATTAGAAGTACTATATCTGGCCAAGTATACTAGGACTTTATTTTCTTTATTTCACAGTAGGTATACCTTGAGAGCCAGCATAGTGTAGTAGTTTGAGTGTTGGACTAGAACTCCATGGAAACCCACTGGACAACATTGGGCAAGTCACAGTGTCTCAGCTTCAGAGGAAAGTCATGGCAAACTCCTTCTGCAAAAAATCTGCCAAGAAGACCCCATGATAGGTTTTCCTTAGGAAATACACACAACATATTTACTCTGCTGTCTAGCTGGAATGGCTCATTTCTTTTTATTCCTTTCCAAGAGCAGGGAAGAACATATGAGTGCCACTCGTTTTATATTGGTTCTGGAGCAAACCGTGGACAATATTATCAGAAGACTGCCTTTTTGTCCATCTGCCTCTGAGTACCTCTACACTGTAGAAATAATGCAGTTTGACACCACTTTAACTGCCATTGCACCATCCTACAGACTCCTGGGATTTGTAGTATGTGAGGCAGCAGCACTCTTTGGCAGAGAAGGCTAAAGACCTTGTAAAACTGGAGCTACAGCACTTAAAGTGGTGTCAAAGTGCATTATTTCTACAGTGTAGATGCCGCCTCTCTCTGTCTCTCTCTCTCTCTCTCTCTCTCGCACGCACACACACAATTTCCTGCAAGTCATATTGTAAAGCCCTTTGTGCCCAAACACAAGATTTGTGTAAGCATACCTCTTGTTGTTGTTGTTGCTGTTATTTGCCCAGGTTTCTTAGCTGATGCACTCATAGGCTGTCATCCTGTTAGTGACATATGCAAGCGCAGTTCTACCTTACACTTTGGATATGTTGTTGTTGTTGTTGAGATTGGTATTCTCTTCCTCCCTCTGCAACATCTAAAGATGCACAAAAACTTGTGTTTCTCCAGTCCTCTTTCATCATCTTTCCAGTGCTGATGCTGCTAAAATATCATTCAGATAGATAGAGGATGAGGAGGAAAAATGGGGCAAGGTGGGCATTACAAAACTTTGTATAAAGGAGCTTCACTGCCAGAGTCTTTGTTAACTGAGGTGTGCCTGTTTATTAAAGATGTTTGAGGTAGACTCCATAGAATGTGTGCAGTGGAAAGAGCTCAAGATCCTGATAATGCTTCCAAGTAACGTGGGCTTCTGTTTTGTGTTTGGCTGCACAATCTGTTCTTTGTGTATCTTTGACACACAGTATGTGCATTTCCTCCTTCTAATTGTCCCGATGCTGGGTCTGAGGGCACATGATGCTGCCCCCTTGCTAAAGTTCAGTATGTCTGCTGAATGTCTGGAAAGGAGAGGCCCTCTGGGAACTGCTTCACTTCCAAAGTGGATGAAAGAAAGGGTGATACAAACGTGCTAAGTAAAACAATTGCAGTGTAGAAGAAGGAGGAAAAAAACTGCTAATCCTCCTCTTGAAGGTCCCACACTGAACTTCAGTGAGAGCCATCCCTCTTTCATTACTCTCAGGCTTGTTCAAATCTGTTTATTATTAAACGTTGTACAAACAACCATACTAAGATGTATTGACATAGGAAGGTTGGGAGGCAGAGTACAGAAAGTGATTGTCCAAGTGCTCTGCCATTACTTGTTTCTTGATGACCAGATATTTATTGGTTCATTTAGGACCTGTTTTTTATTTTTTAAAAACAAATTGCAAAATGCATAAAATCAATATGTTAGGATCCCTAGGGAAGTGGAAAAATTGTGAACTCTGGTCCCCCCCAGTGGTGACAAAAACCCTAAAGGCAACCTCAAACATGCCAGCCAGGTTTACCTTAATGTTCAGCCTGGCCACCTCACCCTGCCTTCAGATTCACCTTGTCCCTTTTACTTGAACCAGGACTGAATCTTTTTAACCAAATATGTGTGGAACTGTGTGGTGTTACTTTGGTAAGCATGCTGCCAACTATCTAGATGTTGAATAAATCACCAAGAGCCTGGATCTGAACAAAACAACAAAGGATTGGTTTATTTGAAGGGATAAAGATGGAATATCAATTAGGAAATTTTGTGCTTATAACATTGTACAGTACAATGTTTCTGTCACTTGATAGGAACCAATCATAAGTATCATAGCACACTGATTTGCCTTTGGTTATTCTAATACCTTTCCTTATAACCCAGACTCATTCACTCTTTGTTCATTCAGCCTTCACATCCAGACTTTCAAACTCTGCACAGGATTCAAACCTCACTCATAAAACACACAAGCCTCCACTCAGACTTCAAAAGCACACACACCCAGAGCCTTAAGTTCTAGTCAACCAACTGACTGTCGTACATGCCTTCAAACACCCAGAACCTCCTCCCATTACCGTCTCCTGCTCTGGGATTGGTTCCTCTCATATTATTCGCGTTCAACATCCCCCACCCCAAGTCATATTTAACATACACAAAAAGTACAGTCCATGGATTCAGCCCACCATGGACGCCTTTGAGGAGGTGGGGTTCCTTCACAAGGCAGAAGCAGCCGGCCTGCAGGGCTTGCCACCACCTCCACGGCTGCCCTACACTATTTTTATTAGGGACTTACAAGCCTCACGGCACATTTGCAGCCTCTCTCAGTCTCACTGGGTTTGCAGTCCCTATTAAAAATGGCCTAGGGCAACAGTGAAGGCAACAGCAAATAATCCGGGAATAATCAAACCTGGAAAAGTTAAACCCACAAATGTGGAGGGCAGACTGTAAATATTTCCATAAATTACTGTGTAAAGCAGGTAGGCAATGATGTCTGCTATCATTGTTAGGATAATTGATAAATGGGGCCTGGTGTACTGGTTCACAGCAGAGACTGGACTGCCTCTACTTCTCCCCAGTTTTAATCTTGATTTAGCTGGGGTGGGTCTGTTGCAGGCCATGGGCTGCATGCATCTACTGGATTCCACTTTTGTGGCTCCTGAAGCATCCTACCAGACTCCCTGCAAGCCCCAATTTTACAAAATTGATTTGGTTTTGGGGCAGTTTTTGCCCCAAAATAACACAGAAGCCCCACCCCTGTGCATGAAAACACACAAAAATGCCCCACAATAACCCCAGAACCATGTATTATTCCCAAAAACCTCTATTTTCCTCTGCAGTCCTACTCAAAATGGCAGTAGGAATTGACAGGACCTCACCTCCTGTCACCATTTTGACTGCAGAGGAAAATGGAGGAATGTGGTTTCTGGGGAGGTGTTCTATGGAGAAAAATGGCTGTGGCTCCCACGGAGTTATATACCTCTGGAGCCTTTGAGAACATAACCTCAGAGTGAAGGTGAATAATCTCAGGGTTAGAGCATCCTTTGTTAGATGTTTTAGGGTTTTTAACGGCTGTGGTTGATGTTTAATGTGTCATGCTTGGTGACGAACTGGTCTCACCCACTGTGACATCTCAGGTTTTGGCCCTGACATCTCTGGCAGAAAACTAGCATTTGCAGTAATGAATAATGAACTGAGGTTAGATACCCTGCAGTAAACCAGCACAAATCACATGACTAGACCTCCAGGAAAATAATAATAATAATAATAATAATAATAATAACTAAAATGTCCTTTACAACAGTGCTGTTCACAGTTGTGGTCCCTGACCCAATCAATGCTGGTGCATGAACTATTTGCTGCTGGTCCATGGGGGGTTACCAGGAAAGAAAGAAATAGTTGTAGCCAGTGGGTGCAAATACAGTATGTTACTGGTTCCTGACACATTAAAAATGCCAGTCCACCACATGATATAGCTTGAGAATCACTGATTTATAAGATTTTCTAGAATTCCATCCTTCTCTATGTTTGGTTTTTGTGCAAGACACTTCTTAGATTTGGGGGTGCATGTAAGCTTGATGTTTAGTCAAAGGTGCACACTCCAGTTCTTTTCCACCCACACTGGACGCTATGAGGAATAATGTATAATCAAAGCATTTGACCAAATGTGACTTTGTGCCCACAGATTTTTGACAGCACCTATTAATGTCAGAAGGGGTTAATGCTGACATAGCAAGAGTCATTTACAAGATTTAGGAGTATTTGAGTATCAGGGCTTGAGGGATTTATTTCCCGTTGTCTTGGTCATTATTTCACTATTCTTCTCTGAGTTGAAATCAACTTTAATGCGCAAAGTAATAACTGATGGTTGTGGGAATCGTCAGCAAGCGGTCAGAGGCTTAAGGCTCTAAGAGCGAGCAGAAGAATGAATTTCTGGGTTGTAGATTGCTACATGTTATCCCATGGGAAGGGAATATTTACATTTATAGATTTATACAAGCCTAATAATAATTTCCCTTTTCCTAGGAAAGGTTTGGATCTGCAATTTCGTAATTATGACCTGGTGCTGAAAAATTATGCATGGGTTGTATCTGTGCAGAGAAGGTTCTGCCCAAATGCAAGGATCTCTGCTTCGTTGCCATGTAACATGGTAAAGTTAATTTGAGAAGACATTCCCCACAGATTTGTGGAAGCATTCTTCCTTCTCAGTGAGGAGGGAAATCCTCTTCTAAATATGTTGCCTAAAAACGAAGTAAGCATATTGCTTCAGTTATTTTTTTTTAAAAAAATTAAATTAACAAAACATTAGATATCTAAAGAACAAATAGTCCAGCCCTTTGGAGAGTCTATGATTATAAAACGTCAGCTCAAGGAGTCTTCTAGCTTCAGAATAGGTAATGCCTAGAATAGAGAATGTAAATCTGGTTGGTCTTCAGCTTCCCCATGTTTGTTCACAAATTGAATGAATGGAACCACATGTCCCAAAAGGTGTCTTCATCTTCAGTGCCCTGCAGTGCTCTGGATGCTATTAGTCATCTTCTCCATGAAAGCGGTATTCCATGTTCTTGCCCACCAGCCATGTATATTTAAGTTTTTAAAATCCTTCCATTTGCAGGAGATATCTGCAAGGGCTGCTGCTGCAAGAAGAACCAATTTCTTGTGCCACAGGTTATGCCTGCCATATTGTGCAGCGTGCAAGCACTGTTGTGGACTTTTTGGTCCCACTGTTTTCCATTTATCGTTCCCTCCTTTGCCCAGCTCTTTTTCACTCATTCACTTGTGTTCTTAACTTAATAGTCAGTTACATATGGTAGCTTACCTACATGTCCATTTAGGAGTGCAAAAATTGTTGTGGTGGATCTGAGCAGGGGCAATCTAGTCTAGTATTCTCTCTTAAGCAGTAGCCCATCAATTGCCTTATGAAGCTTACCAGTGGAGATGAATAATACAACTTCCTTGCTCAGAGGCAGTACGTCTTTGAAATATCAAATACTAGGGACAATGAAGTAGCAGGATATGGCTGACAGCTGTGGATGACACTTTTAACATTAGAAGTAGAAGTTGTTTGTAAAGCACCTACAATGTACCCAACACTGTACAGGGTTTAAAAATGCACACAAGACAATCTGTCTTGGTTTTCAGTGTAGTAAATGCAGTGGGGGGGGGGAGAAGGAAGGCAGAATAAGCAAACGTGGGCACTGGTTCTTCAAGTAACATTCTTGTAATGACTGCCTCAAATAGAAGGAGTTTGTGGAGAGAAGGACACCAGTGACAGCTGGTTTCTCTGCCAACTGGATGAAGTGGCCCCTGATGACCCACCTCTTTCTATACTGCTAAATGGGAAACAAGGTGGCTAGATCCACATTTGTTGACCTTTGTGTATTTTAGAATCCTTTTATTCATGCTTGGTTTTCTTTCTTGTTTTTGCTTTGACTTGTGTTATTTTTTTCCTGAAGAATACTATGCAAATTTAGTAATAAACCTTTAGAATAAAAATCCAGAAATGATTCATTTTTAAAATCTTCCAAAACAGAATATTCTTTTATGTACAAAAGTTTATGCTGTTCCCTTGATGGGCAAGGGGAAGGAGTTGCAGTCAGAGAAGTCTGTCGGGGATGCTTTGATCAAGATTTCCTGCGTGGCAGGGGGTTGGACTGGATGGCCCTCGTGGTCTCTTCCAACTCTACAATTCTATGATTCTATGATTCTAAGTGGAGTAGCATATCACATGCATGTGCAGGCATGCACAGAGAGACCACAGGTCCAGGGTGAAGGGCTGAACCTGCCAAGCTCCAACAAATGATGGCATCCTGTGTCCACAGACCATGTTGTGGGATTAATAGACGGAGGAAACTGTGCATATATGTGTGTCATGGATCCACAAATTATAGCTTGTGCTCCTGAATGTCAGAATCTGCATTCCTTATGTTGTACATCTTTTTAATGGACATCAATGCAGTCTGTTCAGATCTGTAGATAGAAAGGAGCTTTCCTTTCATTACCACTGCTTCTATCTTCTTTTTGCATCCCCTTTTTCCTGTGCATATGTTCTTCAACAGCCACACCAGGGCTGATACCTGTTAGTGACATACTCAGGTGTAAGTCTATCTTATGCCTCTGTATGTCGGGGGGGGGGTGTGGCATTGCACAGGATGGCATTTTTTACTTTCCTTCACAACAACCAAAAACCCTCACCCCGTCACCCTCACGACTGCACTATGATTACCACCACCACCATTCTGTTGCTGGTATACAGTTGAGAAGTATCTGGTTATGTTCCCACAGCCAGCCACAGAACAATGACAACATTTGCTGAGAGCTCTGAAAGGACCTCATCAGATCTTGGTATTCTGCATCTTACTATGGGAACATAGACAGTCCCTTGTCTGATCCTCCCCATACTCCACTGGCAACAGAATGGCCATGGCTGGGGAGGGAGCAGAAGCTATCACAGCACGTGAGTCCTGGGAGTGGTGAGAGGGGAGCTGCACCAGAGTCCCACGTACAGAGCCCTTGTGTTGTGTTCAGCCATGTAGGATCACAGCCAAGAAGTCCTCTGCAAGTGCCTATGAATAGCAGTGGGGGTAACCAAGAAAGCTACTCAGTGTATGTGTTGCAACAGTAGTGCATCAAGAGAATTTTGAACAAATGTGCGATTTCAGTCCAGGCTTCTTCAGAAAAATTGTTGTGCCTGGCTTATTTTTGTTTTGTGGCATTGTCTTCTCTGTCACTTTGAATGTGGACTTTGGCATTTTGTGCCTTGCTCTTGTCTCTCAGTGATGACTGTTATCCACAAAAAGCAGAGTTGTGAATGAATGAAATGTTATGAAATTGACTCTGGTTTTTCAAATCGGACACAGGCACATGATGCAATTGTAGAACTTCCTTTTTTGTTGCCTTGTGCTTCCATTGATGGACAAGCACCAGAGAGCTGCCAAATTGTGATGATGCATGTCTTTCAAAGGGCTGTTCTTTTAACGGTCTTCACTGAGTCACCAGACCACAGTGCAATTGTTGCCTCTTAAGAACTGCTGAAAGCTAATGAATGTTCCCAACTCTACTTCTTTTGGGGAATTGCAATTCCCTTGCAGATTGGTTCTAGACTTCCATCTTCACTACCTTGAGAGGGAGTCTATGTTACACCATCTTTTATCTATTATAAGTATTTTTATACTGTCTTTCTGGGGTGGGGCTCCGGATTCAGAAAACAAATTGAAACTTCCTTTGGTGTGGGTTTTGTTCTTGTTGCACTCTCTTCTAGCATTTCCTCCATGATTTACCAAGATAAGCTAGTCTGCTAGTGAAGCTGCGCCTTCTTCACACTCTGCTTTCTACAGCGAAGAGCCAGAGCTCAGTGGCTGTGAGCACATGCACTGTACACAGAAAGAGCTGGGTCTGGTCCCTGGAATCTGTAGGTAGGACCGGGAAGGCCTTTGTCTAAAATTCTAGAGACTTGCTACAAGTCAGGATTAGGCATGGGCAAATTTGTCAATCTTGCTTCTCCTGCCCACCCCAAGTTGTAAATGCTGTTAAATTCTGATCTTAAAAAAAATGAACTGAAACAAAATACTGACCCATTCCTGGTGAATGCAGGCAGCACTGGGTTGAATGGACCTATGGGTCTGATAGCTTTTTTGTTTTGAAGATTGTCGCTGCTTTAAAGAGTGTCCCACTGATTGTTTGGCTCTTAAAGGAGTAATCCAGTGGTTTCCAAACTTTGGTCCTCCAGATGTTTTGGACTAGAGCTCCCAGAGTTCCTGGCTGTTGGCCAAGCTGGCTAGGAAGTTGAAATCCAAAACACTTGGAGGACCGAAGTTGGGGAACCCACAAGATTAATCAATGTGTCCTATTATCAGAATTTCAATACAGGAGCCTTTTCCCCCTCTCTTTTTGTTTCTGAAACAAATTATGGTACATTTAATAAAAATGTTCTACTCAGTAAAAAAGTGTCCCCTGTGATGTTTTTCTTTGCATTCTCTGCTACAATTACACACCAGACCAAAATTGCTACAGAGGAAGAAACAAATGTGCCATTAGCTCAATTTAAAGCTTCTAATTCATTTATTGATTAACCCCTTTGAAGTTCATGCCTTTCTTGTTCTGCTTGATCTCAACTTACTGCCTCTTTTCTCCTGTGGCTAATGTCTGAAGAAATTAGAGTTCACTCATATGGGGAAAGAGGCCATTGTGGGTTTTGAGCAGATCATCGAAATAGGTAATGACATGTGTATGTTGTGGGGTGGGTAAACAGAAGCAAAAACAAAAACAAAAAAACAGCCCCAAGCAGAGCAGAATAAAATTTTGCAAAATAAATTGAAATGTCCCCATAATTTCTTAACCTTACCTGAGGACTCAGTTGGGGTTGGACTTGGGATCTATAATAGGAGGTGGTCCTATAATGGAAAGTAGCAGCTTCTCTTTGTACTCTTGCTACCTAAACCTAGTACACAAATGGTATCTTTTGTAGGATGCCCTTGGTGGAGTTTAAGGTGTACCACACTACACAAATTTGAAGCTGGATTATTACCCATGGCGCCTTCCTATGGAATCCTGGGATTTATAGTTTGGTGAGGCACTAGCACTCTTTGACAGAAAAGACCTTGTAAAGCTACAAATCCCAGGATTCAATAGGAAGGAGGCATGGCAAATAATCCAGTTTCAAACTAGATTATTTGTGTAGTGTAGATTAGGCCTAAGAGACTGTAATGAACACATGGAAGGAGAAAGTCTTAAGATTCCCTTTCTTTGAAGCTCAACCACATGTGGAGCCTGGAAACATAACTTACACATTGCCATGCTGGTTGGGCGATTCTGAGACCTGCAGCCCAGAAGAGTAACATGTCCCCCCAAAGAGTGAAGGGTCATAGCAAGACAGGAGAGTTGGCTTGTGTTACTCTGTCCTTTTGCTTGGGCCTACTTCATAGCCAAAACTTTCTTTACTCCACTACCAGTGAAGATTTTCTGAGCTACCTCTAAAGTCCCTCCTGAGCCACCATTTCATGTTGGTTGTATATTAGACCAAGGCAGCAAATGTATTCAAAAATGCCTCTTCCAAGCAAGCTCATAGAAAAGTGCTTGGATGTTGAAATGTTGCAAAATGTTTTTCAGCAAATATAAATGTTGGTTGTTGATAACTTAATTGGTATTAAGTACAGAGAAATCACAGTGTGTAATTAGAGCTTTTGAAGATAATCTTCTGAAGATACGCTTACTTTGCTTAAATGCCTGCACAGCTTTGTGAGGACACCTGAGCAGTACACAGTAACTTTTTGTGCTGTGTGGTATGCTGGGTTTTGTGTGTGTATGTATGATGAAAGAGTGTGATTTGGTGTTGCTTGTACACTTGTATGTATAGGTCCATTGTGGTGAGAGGTAATATTAAGGGAGTCTGAATGAAACTAATTCATGGTACTTAGCAATCCATTTTTCAGAAGCAAAGTATGGTCCCAGTTGTATGTTTTCCCTCCATCCTTGTTGGTAGACAGGTGTTCGGAGCTGAGAATATGCTTATAGCCTGTAGGATCATCATCTCCCACTTCTGAGATGCAGGCTATTGCACTAATATTCCTTGCAAACTCCTATTGGCAGCTTGCTATGCCAGGATTACCAAGGGGACAAGGAAAGTTGGAAACACCCAGTGGAATGCAGAACATACTTAAAGGCTCATTCTCCACTGTTTGAGGCTGAGGGGAAAGACAGAGCAAGATGGGGGCGGGATGGAAGCATACATGCATAGAATGTAATGCAATTTCATGTTGGAAATGATGCTGATTCATTTTGAACTAGCTTGTGGCAATTTTTAAAAACTATTCATAACCTTCAATATGTCAGGCCTTTGCTTGATTTAGGTCAGAGGTTCTCAGACTTCATCTTACTTTGTGTCTCCAGCTGGTGTAAAATCTCTGTAAATTGCCTCTGGGGGTTATTCAGATATTCTATGGCAACAAACTCAGGTCTGCTCTAGCATGTGCTCTTGAAAGGGAGCAATTCCAGTTACCTGACAAATATACCTGTAATGTAAAGGTGTTCCCCCTCTTAAGTATCCACTTCTAAGTATATACCTAAAATGTAATGTGCAATAGGCTCTCAAGATCTCAAAATAAGGTCATTGAATGTTCAGCAAAGCAAATAGAAGACTGGGGGCAAAATTATTCTAGGATGAAGGCAATAAGCTGCCTTCAGACGCCCCCTTTTGCATCCCCTGAAGATCCCCTATGCTGAAAAGTGGGCAGGAGGGGTGTCTTGCCAGTCTTGGAGGTGAGTCCTTCAAAATCTTTGTCCTCCGCCTTAAAACTTGAAGTGGGTATCCAGCATTTCTAGATCTGATTTTATTTTGTAGTTTTAGCATATTTTGGGATACGCCTGGCCCTGGCGCAGCCTGGAGTGGGTGCCAAGGGTGAAACAGACCCCCCACCCGCCTCAAGTTGCCCAAACTTGGTTTAGGGTAAGAGTGTGCAACTGCTAGGGGCGGGGGTGCATTGGCCTCCTGAAGGACCAAGGGGACACACACATACCTCAATGCTCTCCACTCTTGGAATTAAAAAAAAAAAATCCACCCAAAACACTTTGTTTGTTTGTTTGTTTGTTTGTTTGTTTGTTTTTAGACACACTCCTGGGCTTCCAGTTTCAAGAGAGGACTTCATTTACCTGGGAAGTCAATTTCTGATATACTTACTGATTAAATTTCATGGGCAAGAAATAGCCCAGGGTACAGAAATATAGGGAAATTGCCCCAGTGGTCTCTGTGTGTGTGTGTGTGAGAGAGAGAGAGAGAGAGTTTCTGAGTGGAAGAAAATGGGAGGCCCTAACTGGTGCAAAAATAACCATGGGTCCCCCTGTGGCTCATTGTAGGAGTACAGCTGCAATGCTGTATGGCTCAGTGTAGCATAGTAGGTCTCCATGCAGACTTATACTAAACTGCATCTTACACTACTCCCTGACTTACTGAACAGCCTCTGAGGCTGTTTTCCCATGGCAAGGCATGTGTGCAAGCAATACAAGAGGCACTGAGGCCTCTGGAAGACCTGGGAATCTTAGCACGGATGTCATCATTTCATGCCTGGCTGTGAGGAGGTGCTTCTGTGATCCTGCCTGTTCCCCACTAAGCAGAGAATGTGCGGTATGTGTGTGGGGCCTTCAGAGGCTGTTCAGTGAGGGGGGGGGGCTTGCGATTTACAGAAGTGAATATCAACTCCCACAGTACCCAAAAAAGGACATACACATGGATAAGGAAAACATGCATGCATATGCCCCTAAAGAGATGCCAACCATTGTCTGTTACCCGGCATCTTCCTGAGAGGCCTTGTACTCAGTGCTGCTACCTTCAGAGGTTGGCTAGATGGCAACATAGAATAAATTCTGTTCTATATTTTTCCTGTCTTTGGAGCACCCTCTGTAGAAATGTTTGAGAGGAGGAGTAAATTATTATTATTCAGTTTCTTTTCTGCCCATTCCTGGTTTGTTGTTACCCAGGAAGCATAATTTAGAAGAGACTATAATTTGTTAAGTAAGCTAGGAAAGCAGTTCAAGGGTGGTGGTCAATTTGTTTAGTGGTTGAGTAGAATTTGTTTTCAACACAATTCCTGGTTCGTATGTAGTGACATGCCAGGAAATGGAGAAAGTGAAAGTAAATTCTTTTTTGTTCTTCCAACCAGCTGTGCAAGAGATGGAGAGTGGTTAGCAGTGCATAGAATGATATTTATTGTTATTATTATATTTATTTATATCCCACCTATTTCCCAATTTGGGACTCCCGTTTCCTTACAAAGGTTTTTTAAAAAAAATAGTTAAAAATGAACAGCATCTAAAAGTTAAAAAGCAATTAAGCCATCATAAAATTGAAACCAGTTAAAACAAATTAATGCAACAACTTAAATAAATGCCAGCTCATTTTACAAGGCCTGTTTCCCCTGAAAAAAATCAATTCTCAAAGGCTCACCAGAATAAAAAGGTTTCTACCTGGTTGCGGAAGATCGTGAGGAGGATGGCAGTCTACCCTCTCTAGGAAGGAAATTCCAGAGCCTGGGAGCAGCCACTGAGAAGGCCCTCTTTTGTGTCCCCACCAATGTACCTGTGAGGGTGGTCAAACAGAAAGCTGGACCTTGCTAGAAGATCTCAAAACACAAGCAGGTTGGTATGGGAGAGCTGCAGCCAGACTGTTAACTGAAGGATTCTTCATGGGCAGCCAGTGGAGCTGTTGCAACAAAAGGGTCACCAGCCCAGTTAACAGTCTGGCTGCAGCTCTTTAGACCATTTGAAGTTTTCGGATACTCTTCAAAGGCAGCCAGCCCATGTAGAGCACATTACAGTAATCCAAACGGGATGCAACTAAGACTTGTCACCATGGCCAGGTATGACATCTCAAAGAACGGGAGCCATTTGGACCATAGAGCCTTGCACATGTAACACTACAGGCTTAGCAAGATACATAAACCAGGCCTCTTAAAACAAAGAGAACTGAAGTTGAAATGTCTTCTGCATGACCAATAAGGGATGTTAGATTTTGCAGTAGATACACAGGCATGAAAGTTCGTGCAAAGAAATGATGTAAACTATTAATGATCTTATTACCCTAGTTTTGGTTACCTTATCTTCCTTCTGGAAAGCACAGACTCATGCTTTGGTAATTCTTAAATATATATTTTTAAATGCTGACACCAACATGATGTGTTTGTGGTATTTTAAAAAAAGTTGGCTACACATCATTGTTATGATTTGTTTTGTTAAACTACAAACTGAAACTGGAACTGAAGTGAGCACCTGCTGCATTTCAGTGAAGGGGAATTGTTTTAATCCTTTAATGTCCATGGCTGGAGTCTGATAGTAAATTGAACTCGGCAGCTTATTTAACAACACAGTGCTGGTTGGACTCTAGTTGAGTAGCCGCAGCTTCCACACCAAACAATGAATTAAACCAACTTTATGTAGAATTCTTACAAAAACAAACACCAAAAATGCAGTGGCAGCAACTAAGCAACAAATGGCATAGAGTAGCACCCCCATATCTGTGGGGTATTGGTTCCGGGGGCCCCCGCGGATAGCAAATTCCACCGATAATAGCGAATGCCATCCTGGGGGGCATCTAGCCTCTTCCCCTTCCCCCTTCACCCCTGCCATGGCTCCACAGAGAGGAGGCTAGATCGCCACCATCTCCGCTCCAGTCATAGCCCCCTTGCAGCGGTGATCACAGGGGCGAAGGGGCTAGATTGCTTCCTCCTTTGCTCCAGCCATGGCCCGGCCACAGCAGGGATCACGGGGGTAAAGAGGAAAAGAGGTTAGATCACTCCTCTCCACTCCCTTCGCCCCCACGATCGCCCGCTGCAACAGGGCCATGGGTGAAGTGACAAGGAGCCCTCCCAGGGGACAGGACAGGGGAAGTGAGATTCCTCCTTCCCCCTGCTATCACCAACCACAGATAATTGAATCTGCGGTTGGCAACTCAGCAGATTCAGGGGTGTTACTGTACATACAAAGGAGGGGATTAAGGATCAACCATTGTTTCCAAATTGTGTATGTTGGGTGTGTTCTTGATATTCTGATGTTTTAGGTATTATCATATCAGTAGAGCATGTCAGGCTGTTTTGGAACAAGGCTCAAAATGTTTTGTATATGCTTCGCTTGACCAGCTCTGGAGTTTGCCATGTGTCCAGTTGTCCTGTTTATCAGGGGCCAGTCCTCCCTTTGAAGATGCATCTTCACTGGTTTCAGGGGAGGGGAGTTACTGGTCCCCTGCCAGATAGGGTTTGGGCTACAACACTCTCTCTTGCTGGGTAGATCATGTGGGAAAGGATGGCAGGCCAATATTTCTGGAGGGCCAAAGGCTGTCTGGACCAAAGGTAGAAGGCTGGGGGTCCTGTACAGAGCAGATGTCCCACGAGGCCCCCTTCTAGCTCTATGATTATATGACTCTTAACATGAAATCACTAGGAACTTAAACCATCTTCTGTATCTAACCCAGAGTGGACATCTGTGGAAGGGGGCCTCATTAGCCCCCACCCAGGAGACCATGGAGGGCCATACCTCCACCACACCCATTCTTGAAAAAAACAACAATACCCCACCCCATTTTGTTGCCCTCAAATGCCCTTTAGGGGACCTGGGGGCATTCTCATTATGTTTGAGGACCTTTCCAGGCCCCTAGAGGTCATTTGGGAGCATTCTGAAGCAAAGTAAAATGTGAAAATAATGGCAAAAAGTTGTTTTGACTCCTGGGGGTTCCAGGGGGTCTCCCAACATGGTGGAAATGTCTTGACCACCCACCCCAGAGGTCATTTTGGGAGCAAAAAAAAAAAAAAAGTTTTGTAATTTTATTTTACCTGGGGGGCACATGCACTCCATGGGCCACACTCCCCCCCTCCACAGTCTAAGCAGACTGTTTTCTTCAACATGGCTTTTCCTCATTTAGGTTATATGGCCATTTTCTGACTCTCCCCCTTCATCAGAAAGCCTTAATTCAGTGTCCCTTTCTTCATACAATCCTACATTTCCAGTAACTGGGAATGAGGCAGAGAGGTGTGTGTGTTTGTGGGGGGGGGGGAGGCTGAAAACTTTCCCACAGCTGGATATTGCAGCTCTTCCCATTCCCAACCCCCTCTCACCCTTTCGGTTTTCTTTCTTTACCTAATAGCAAAGGAATGCAGACAGCTATCAGGTAGTGCAGGAACAGCTGCATCTCTAGACTAGCTGAAAAGGAGATATTTTATGAGAGACGCTTTAGGTCATATTATGGGGACTCTTAATAATGTGACAATTAGTGTCACATCAAGGGAATGACATGCTTTCAGCCAGCACAGAATGTTGGAGCAATTAATTTTGATTTGCATGTTGGTAACCAAATGTACAGGTCTGTTTTTGTTTTGTTTTCTAACTGGTGGGGGGGGGGGAGCTGCTTTGCTTTTCCCCCTTTCTCTCTGTTTTGCTGTTCACGCTTGCTCAGTAGGGGATTCTGGAGGCAGCTACCATTTACCTTGCCTTTTGTAGACAGGCACACATAGCTACAATAGCATTAGCTGGAGCAAAATCCTGCTCTTTCTCAGCTTAAGCTTTAGATACTGCATTGTTTACTGCAGATGTGCTGCTGTACCCAACACCCAAAGTTTGTTCCTCTAGCTCTCCTTGGCCATCCTCCTAGTGCTGATGCTGCTAAAAAAACTTCCAGCTAGACAGAGTATGAGAAAGAATGGGGGCTGGTCAGGGGTTAAAATAAAAAAGGAGTTTCTTTGTCAGAGACTTTGTTAACTTAGTTATGCCTGTAATATGCTTCGGGGAGACATGACAGCTGCATTTGCCTCCTGCTTCAGTTTTTGGACCTCCTTTCTTTATTGCTGATGATGAGCCTGTGCTCATCAAACAACTGATGAGCACAGGCTATGAACTTGATTATCCAGGCTCCTTTTCTTTCCCTTCAACTTTCCTTTTCTTTATCCCTGCTTCAAGCTACTCTGTAGCTGCTCAGTTCCCATAAGATTCTGCCTGCATTGGCCAAGGACTGCAGAACTCAGGCAACTTTACCCACCTTGATTCTATCCATTTCTGTGGCCATTTGTTAGTTCCAACCAGAGTAGACCCATTTAACCAATGGAATTTATATAAATGCTGATGTATCAACTTCAGGGATTCACAGTGTTTACCCTGCTTGAGACTAACAGTTGGATTTGGGCCATTGTCCTCACCCATACAATCATTGTGTTGGCCAGTGTAGAATTTAACAGCAGCAAAGACTGACCCAGCTTGTCAGGTCCCAAAGACATCTGGCTGGCCACTGTCGAAGCTGGTTGGGATATTGTTTGGTTAATTAAACAAAGCAGTTTGTGGATTTGCCAGTCTTGAGTGTGGGGAAGGGAGATGTTGTTATTTTGTTGTTAACAGTGATGATGATATATGCTTTCCAGTTGTTTCTGACATGGTGACCCTAAGGCCTGTCACAGCTTTTCCTGGCAAGATTTGATCACTAGGTGTTTGCCATGGCATTTATCTTCAGCCGAGAAAGAGAGTGATGTGCCCAAGCTCACCCAGAGGGTTTCCATGGCTGAGTGGAGATTTGAGCCCTAGTCTTTCAGAGTCCAACGCTCGAACCACTACACCATGTTGGATCTAGCTATTGTTTCATAGTGGTAGCTACTTGATAGTAAACGTAATTGAATCCAACATATTGCAACCCTATGTGTTTTCTTGGTAAGATATTTTCATAGGAGGTTTGTCTTTGCCTTCCTCTGAGGCTGAGGGGTATATGTGACTTGCCCAAAGTCACCCAGGGGGTTCCCATGGCCTACTGGGTATTCGAGCCCTGATCTCCTAGAGTCCTACTCCAGCGTTCAAACCAATGCACCATACTGGCTCTCTGAAGGGAGGTATTCTCATTTTCCAAACCTTTGAGTTTCTTACCCGGCTTTGTCTCCTCCCACACACTTTAATACCACAAAACTGCTTATATTCCGAGCAGAATTTGGAAGGGGAAAGTTATCTGTTGAGTGGCAAGGTGCTCTCACCAAGGTGCACAACACTTACAGTAATCAAAATGAAAAGACAGACCCATGCTCCAGAGAGCTTAAAAGTCTAAATTTGGAATGTGCAGGGGAGGAAGAGAAAGGCCCTAAAAATATATATGAATAAATACAGATCTGTATATTCAGGACTGATCTGTAGTGCTAAACAGTTGCCAAGAGCTTGCTTCATGGACCAAAAAGTAGAATTCTGAGGATGGTTTCAAAGGTAATGTAGTGGTGTTGTGTGTTAATGAGCTATGCATATCAAATCCTGTCCAAGAAGCAGCATTGCTATTTAAGTGAGATCCTTGGACTATACTGCTGATAGTTGTTTGCTTACTAACACTGTTGTAGTGTCAGGCTGCAAAAGGTTTTCTTTAAAACAGAGAAAGAGTCTTGCTATTTCAGGCTGTTTGGGGTTTGGCTGAAATAACCCCTCCAACCAGAATGCTTTCCATGCTGAATTTCAGGCCAAGAGCAAACATACTTTTGCCAGATTGGACAAAATGTTGTAACTGGAATGCAGGAAGCAAACAGCTTTGCACTTTGCTGTATGTGTATATTTCTGTTTTGTTTTTGTTTTGCTTTTTCCTTCAGGCTCAGATGAGACAAAACCAGCCTTTGTGTTGTTGAATGCGCTTGGATGTTATCATGTGCCCTTATCAAGGCCACATGTTGTTTTGCTCATTCTAAGGACCCTTTCACACTACACTACACAATTAAAGCACTACAGTTCCTCTTTATCTGTCATAGCTGTATCCCTTGGAACCCTGGGATTTGTAGTTTTATGAGGTATGTAAAATTCTCACAGAGCTCTAGTGCCTCTCCAAACTACAAAACCCAGGATTCTACAATAGGCAGTCAAGTCAGTTAAAGTGGAATTATAGTGGTATAATTGTGAGGTGTGAAAGGGGTCTAACGAGTAAAACAGGATGAAACTTTGATTTGTCAGGTGACACTTCTGTACTTAATACTACTCAAAGTAGTATTAAAATCTGAATTGATGCAAAGCAGAATTGGGTAATGTGTAGTCATTGATAACCTTAATCAGTATGTATGCGTGTGTATCTGGTACTTTGGTTTTGTCCTACCATCACAAAGCCAGAGAGACCCCCAATGTAATGAAAATTCATTGGGTCAGTTCATAATTTCGGTAATGGCTCCTGTTGTTTTATTGCCTTATACTGTATATATTTTTGTATTGTCTTCCATATTCTGTAGTGGCCTGTTGTTAATATGGCAGTAACACTGATTTGAACAGATTTGCTAGAAATTCCTCTTACACAGTACCTTGTTTAGTCAGAAAGCCTTTAGTTAAGAAGCATAAGAGAAATTTCCAGTGGCTATAATAAGAGAGGGTTTTTGTCTACACCTGTAGCTCTCAGCACTTTGCTCTTCAGCCTGCCAGTTTCAGCTAAGGCTCGCTTCCTTTTTCTTTCCTTTTTCACAGTGCTTTATTTTGTTTTCAAATCAAGCTTGTAAAGCTTTCTGGTCACCTGTGGTGAATGGAAATCTTAGCCAGGTGTCCAGGCAGAGCAACTGTAAAATTCAGGGTTTCTCCTCCCATTTTTCAAGGTGTAACTGACACAGGTAGACTTGAAATAATTTTTAGCCAAGAATTATTTGTAAGACCAAGCCAAATCTAAGCATTTGGGGAGTGTAATTTCAATTAATTATATATATGCATGTTAAAGAAAGCCCTTCCAAGCTATATTTTTCCAATTAATTTGGCAAAACAGCAGAAGCTTTGGGACACACCTGCTGTGTATGTGCTTTTTTTTTTTTTAAGGGATTGTGCAGTTAGATGTGAGACAAACCTAGTGGAGATATTTAGGTTTAGAAATTATTCCCAATTAATAAAGTAAGAATACTGTAATTGCAAAATGGCCCATTTGGGCTGATCCACTAATTTTGGCAAGAGGTTGAGCCGACCTAGGATCCTTACACACTACAAGATTATAGCATTGTGATTTTGCTATAACTGCCATGGCTGCATCCTGTGGAATTCTGGGGTTTGTAGTTTGGTAAGATACCCACACTCTCTGGTTGAAAATTCTAAATAGCCCTCCCTAAACTGCAAATCCCAGGATTTCATAGGATGTTGCCATAGCAGTTCAGCTAGAATCATAGTGTTATAATGACATAGTGGAAAGGACCCCTACTCCACAGCAAGTAGTCACAATTAGAGTCACTGATGGACTAAACTAGAATGTGTTGTTATAGTGAGATCATGGTTGAATCCAGTGTATATTTAGGATTGTGCGTATGATGAAAGCATTCGAGGAGTCGTAAGTGGTGGTGATAGGTGATCCCACAACCCGGAAACATCACCCAAGGAGACCTTCTGCTTTGCTTTCTGCAACTGGACTTGTTTATCTCGGATTGGCCTTTTTAGTCATCAGCGTGCTTGCAGAATAATAATATAATAATAATATTTTATTTCTATCCCGCCCCTCTGCAATGCAATCGGGGCAGCTTACAGTATAAAAACTCCATAGTCACAGTACCCTAGCCCACCCACTCCTTAAAATAATATTAAATTATAAAAGATTACAAACATACAATAATTAAAAATATATAAATTAGAAAGAAAAAAAAATAAAACTTACAGTAGTTAAAAAAAAATCTGATTGCAATTCAGAAAGGACAGCTGAGTTATTCAGGAAAGGCCTGCTGGAAAAGATCCATCTTGACAGCTTTTTTAAAGCTGTTTAAGGTGGTAATAAGACGGATCATGTCCGGCAGGCCATTACATAATCTGGGAGCGGCAGCAGAGAAGGCCCTCTGGGAGGTCACTGACAGCCTTGTTTTCATAGGCTGTAACAGATTCCTCCCAGAGGACCGAAGTGCGCGGGGAGGATCGTACGGAAGGAGGCGGTCCCGGAAATAAGTTGGACCCAAGCCATGTAGGGCTTTAAAGGTTATAACCAACACCTTGTACTGTGCCCGGAAACTAATAGGCAGCCAGTGGAGAGCTTTTAGCACAGGTGTTATATGCTCTCTTCTGGAAACACCAGAAATCAACCTGGCTGCCATGTTCTGAACTAGCTCAAGTTTCCGAGTCAAGCACAAGGGTAGCCCCATGTAAAGCGCATTACAGAAATCCAGACGGGAGGTTACCAGTGCATGTACCACAGTTTCGAGGTCCCTGGTTTCCAGGAAAGGGCGCAGCTGGCGTATCAGCCGAAGTTGATAATAGGCACTCCTGACCGTCGCATTTACCTGATAAGACATCTGGAGCGTCGGGTCCAGGAGCACCCCCAGACTGGGAACACAGTCCTTGGAGGAGAGTGTAGTTCCATCCAGGATTGGAAGTTGTATTCCCAGACCTGGTTTTGGGCCTGTAACTGTTAGTACCTCTGTTTTGTCTGGATTCAGTCTCAGTTTGTTTTTCCTCATCCAGTCCATTACTGCTTTAAGACAATCATTGTAGGAGAGACGCCATCTGAAGTCGAAGCTGATGACCAAGACATGGAGAAGTATATCTGGGTGTCATCAGCATACTGATGACACCGCACTCCATGCCTCCGAATGATCTCTCCCAGTGGCTTCATATAGATGTTAAATAGCATTGGGGACAGGATGGCACCCTGAGGAACGCCACAGTTAAGCTCTGTTCTGGTAGAGCAACTGTCCCCGAGCCTCACCCTCTGGGATCTGCCCAAGAGGAAGGAATGGAACCACTGCAAAGCAGTGCCTCCAATTCCTAACCCCCTCAGGCGATCCAGGAGGATGGAATGATCTATTGTATCAAAGGCCGCTGAGAGGTCCAAGAGCACCAACAGGGTCACACTACCCCTGTCGATACCCAAGCGGAGGTCGTCAGCCAGAGCAACCATGGCAGTCTCCACTCCATATCCCGTCCTAAAGCCAGTTTGAAATGGATCTAGATAATTGGTTTCATTCAAGACAGCTTGGAGTTGGGAAGCGACCGCCCGCTCAATCACCTTGCTTAGAAGTAGCAAGGAGACTGGCCTGTAGTTGTTCCTGTTCAAGGGGTCCAGGGAAGGCTTTTTCAGGAGCAGCTTAACCGCCGCTTCCTTCAGACATGGTGGAACGGACCCCACCCTGAAGGACGCATTGATAATATCCCTAAGAAGTACTCTTGATGCGTTGCCCCCTTGGGTGGCCAACCAAGATGGACAGGGATTGAGGGGACAGGTCGTCTTCCTCACTCTACCAAGGAACTTGTCCACATCATCGGTACTCACAGATTGAAGCTGATCCAATAAAATTTCATCAACGGAGTTGCTGGACACCTTGTCTATAGATTCTGTTGTAACACTGGCATCTAAGTCGGCTTTTATCTGAGAGATTTTATCTGCAAAGTGGATGTTAAACGCATCACAGCAGGCCGTTGTCGGGTTGAGTAAGGGATTCTGCGCAGGTGGAATCTGTGTCAACTCCCCCACCACCCTAAACAGTTCTGCTGGATGGGACTCTGCAGACGCAATACGTGCAGAGGAGAAAGACTTCTGTGCTGCACGTATCGCCTCTCGATAAGAATCAAGAAAATTCCTATGACGAGTCTTGTCGGATAAGAGTTGAGTCTTCCGCCAGGTGCGCTCTAGTCGTTGTCCAGCCCGCTTCATTTTCCTAAGCTCCTCTGAATACCAGGGCTTATGGTTAGGAGCAGGCTGGAAAGGACGTTTGGGAGCGATTGTGTCGATAGCCTTGGTAAGGCCGGTGTTCCAAATATTAACCAAAGCTTCAGCAGAATCACCGGCGTTACCAACCATTAAACCCTCCAAGGCTTTCTGGAATCCAATTGGTTCCATTAGCCTTCCAGGGCAGACCATTCTAATAGGTCCACCACCCCCGGTGGGGCAGACAGTGGCTCTTAGCTCCATCTTGACCAGGAAATGATCCATCCATGACAATGCAGAGGTTTTAATAACCTCTGCCCACGGATATTCCTGTTCCGTACTAAAGGCCGCATTGAGTGTGGGATGAGTCCTTCCTGAATTTTCGCTTGCAAAGAAAAGCCAGAGAGGGTCGAATCATTCTTGGGCCTAGATGTCCCAACAGCTTCATTCATGATTTTGGTGTGAAGGAGTAGACTGTACACAAAGCAAGTGCATGAGTTAACTAAACTGGAATAGCAGTGCGTGAATTCCAGAAATGGTGACCTGAGAGGTACCTTTGGAACACCCTACAACATATTGTCTGGTGTGGATAGCAAAGATTACTCTCTTGGGATAACATTGCTGAGACAGCCATCTCTAAAATAGGCCTCTAGATCCTTGAGTGTGTAAACAAGCTCTTACAGTGCAAATATTTTCATGGATTGTGTAATGCAAGATGTCTGTAGAATTTATAGTTCCACCATGATTTATGGAAGCTTTTCTATTTATACAGGCATGTTTATAGTTCCTAGTGCCCAGTGAACTATAAAAAGGTGTGCATTTGAAAGGAAAAAGGGAATAAAGGCCAACGAGTCTTTTCCCATCCAGTTTTCTTTCAGCTTTTTTCTTTTCTGTGGTGGTTAATTTAAAAAAATATTACTTTCTTCTGTGGCTTCTGATCCTTGGCTTTCAAATACTGCTGCTTCCTTCTTTATAATGTCTTGTTTTTTGTACTTTGCATGTGTTCCTAGCAGCAGTTGTTGAATTTTGAATGCCTCATGAAGGAGATTTACAAAGAAACCCATATTTGCTATTCCCTTTTACTTCTGTTGTTTGGGATATAATGTCTTCTTTTTCACTGTACGAACTAAAAATAAATGACCAGGAGGAGTGGGGGTAGCTTTTAAGAAATCCATTAGTCTAACAATATCTTATGATACCCATTCTGGATGAAGAGTTATTAATTTATGAATTTTTAATTCCAGACTTTCTGGTTAAAGCAGTGCCATTTTTTCAGTGCTGTACTGCCTTTCATTATTTTATATGTAAGATCGCAAAAGTGCCTTCCTAATTGTGGAAATGAAAAGAAATTGATTTGATGGGCATGCAGGCTCACAGTGTGCATTTCTGCATGTTGATGTGGATACCACCAGCATATGTGAAACCACAATGGAGTCATATTAGAGTTGTCAGATCTCAGGGCCTGGCCCTGAGTCTCCAGTTTTCGTTGGATCATCTCCAGGCAGGAGACGAGGATGCAAGTTCTCCAGTTTGGGGGAAGAGGAAAAGGCTGTGTGCAAATCTCTGGCCCAGCTAGTAGAGCAACTACTTGCAGTTTCCATGGATTAATTGATTTGTTGCTACAGCTTGCAAAGAGTCTCTAGGAGGATCTGTGATGTTGTCTATACGACGGGGGGGGAGGAATGTGGATTGATGCACACTAATGCCAACTCAAAGCAGCTTTGATTTGTCTTAACAGTTTTTTGGCAAAATCGCAGACATGTGAAGCTATCCACTTTTGCTGTCCCAACAAGCATGCCTGTGTTTTTATTTTCACCAGTTGCTGCCGCCAAACAGTATTTTTTTAAAAGCATATCTAAGGTGTGAAAGGGCGATATTCCACCTAAATAAATAAATAAAGGCCAAAAAAAAGGCTGTTTCGTCAGTTCAGCACACAATTGCTGAGGTGAAAATCCTACATCGGGGTTCTGGGTGCTTGCCTTGTTAGCAAACTCTGCCCCTGTGCATGTCCGACCAATCAGCTTTCCACATCTGCTCTTATCGGGAATGCGAATGAATGCAATTGGATTGTCCCAACAAGTGGGAATGTGCATTCCCCGCAGGTTTTTTAAAAAACTTCGGCAAAAGCCGCAAAGGTTTTTTCCTTTGGAGTTTTTGGTGGATTTGCCCCCACTCCTTCCAAATACAGCAGATTGATGCAGGATGGCATTTAGACAAATAGTGAGGAGTATTTTCACCGTTTAGACAACCCTTGTGTATTTACTTGGTAAGCTTCCTCCTCGCTTCCTAGTCATTGTGGAACCAGGGTTCACCCTCTGCTCTGCTCTACATCCGCCTTGTTTCTAGAAGCAAGTAGGCTAGATTAAATTTTCTTTATCCCATTTCCATAAGTGACTGAGAAGGAATAACCCCTTCATTTTTTCCTTGATCTGGGAACAGCTGCTTTAGCTAAGATTTCTGTCTTGATTTCCAAACAGGAAAAAAAAAAGTTCTCTCTCTCGCTCCCTCCCTCTCCCCGCACTCCATATATTTTAAAAGCAGTGGGCAACCGCAGCTGTTGCATAATGCATAACACTTAGTGACATCACCAGAGGCTGTCCCTAAATCTCAGGCCAGAAAACCTAGAATGATCCTGAGCTGGCAGCCCTAAGTTAGATTGATTGTACTGAACTTTGATTGTATCTCAGCCTTGCAGCAGGATCACATGGTTTGCTGACCCAAGCTTGCAAGACAACATAAAGGTATCCGTGGCTGCAATTAAAACTCCACACAGAGGCAAACAGACAATTGGGAAAAAGAAATCTTGAGGTAAAAGGAAATCAAAGAGAAAGTAAGTCCAGAGACAAAGAGGTGGAAGAAAGTAAAAGAGCAGGAGCTGGATTGAGAAAGACAAAAGTGGAAAGAAGGTGGAGAGGATGAATTAGAATCACAGAGCTGGAAGAGACCATGAGGGCCATCCAGTCCAAACCCCTGCCTTACAGGAATACACAATCAAAGCACTCCCAATAGATGGACATCCAGCCTCTGTTTAACCCCCCCCCCAAAAGAAGGAGAGTCCACCACAGTTGTGGAAGAAGAAGCAGATGTGAGAAAGCAGAAACTTCTTGGTGCTTGAAATTCATCATTGTGAAGCGAAGAAGGAAGAAATGCTTAGGGAGAACATCCTATGAGGAGCAGCTTAGGGAGCTGGGCACATTTAGTCTGGAGAAGAGAAGGTTGAGAGGTGACATGATAGCCATGTTTAATATTTGAAGGGATGTCATACTGAGGATGAAGCAAGCTTGTTCTCTGTTGCTCCAGATACGAGGACATGGAGCAATGGGTTCAAACTACGGAACATTAGAAAGAACTTCCTGACAGTAAGAGCTGTTCGGAAGTGGAATGCACTGCCTCAGAGTGTGGTGGAATCCCCTTCTTTGGAGGTTTTTAAACAGAGGCTGGATGGCCATCTGTCAGGTGTGCTTTGATTGTGTGTTCCTGCATGGCAGGGGGTTGGACTGGCTGGCCCTTGTGGTCTTTTCCAACTTTATGATTCTATGATTCTATGATCCCATTTTCTTCAGTCATTCTGTGTCTTAATTAGATTAGGCAGTTGCCTGAAAAACCAGAGGCCTACAGAGATGGGTATGGTGCAGATATTAGAATAAAGAGCAGAAGAACCAAGCAAAAGTTTAGGACTAGAGCAAAACAACCCGTAGAATGTGGACTTGAGAGTCATTAATTGTTGACAGGGAGAACATAGGCTCACAAATGAAGGAGCTGAAGGATCACAGTGTCAGGTGCTGATATAAATCCTGCTTGTTGTGAACACCAGCATTGTGATCTAAACAGTGAGAGCTAAGAAGGCATAAGAGAGACAAAGCTCACAGCTTGAAGTGAGCATCCCATGTACATTCATTGCAAATTGTTGCAAAAGCAGGAATAGAAGTAGCTTAGCCAAGTGGGCACCATGTATTCTGTTGGACTGCATTTCGAAGCAAATCATGAGGCAGCAAGTAAAGACATAGCTGTTTATTAAAGCCTTTGGGGCCTAAATGAGTCACTCAGAAATGTTTAAGCACATGGTTTTAAACTATTTTAATTTTTTAAAACCTGTTTTAACTGTTAGCATGTTTATGTTTTAGTCTACAGACATCCCTCCACATTTGCTGGTTTGACATCCGTGGATTTGATTATTTCTGATCACCTCTTCACATCCACCATGCCCCCCTCACGAAGCCTGAGGCCACTACCTGGACATTCACACAAACAGCCTTGGGCTTCGGGAGGGGAGAGCACTACCGATTGCATGGCTGCCACCAACCCCCTCCCAAAGCCTGAAGCCAGTGTGTGAATGTGCATCGTCGGCCCTCCACATTCGCTGCTTTGACATCTGCAGATTTGATTATTCGCAACTTTGCCACTGCCCCTTCACAGCCACCACTACCACCACCCCCAAAGCCCAAGGCTGCTACATGGACATCCACACAACAGCCCCCAGCTTTGGGAGGGGGTTGGCATCAGTGACTGTATTCACAATTTTTCCACTTTTATGGGGGTCCTGCGCCCCTAATCCCTGAGAATGTGGAGGGCCAACTGCATTTAAATTATTATTTATTGTTTTAATTGTCTTAATTTGTTTGTATTGATTTTGCTTGTACGCTGCAGTGAGATCTCGTGAGAAGAGAACGGGATAGAAATATTTTAAATAAATAAATATTTAAATTTATTTATGTATTTATTTAGAGTATTATCTATAAACCAAGAAATACACAAACATTAATGGCAGCCTTGAGACCACATCAGAATTATGTGACTAAATAAATAAATAAATGTTTAAAAGAAATCACTAATCGAAATAGGTCTGGTTAGATTTGGGATAAAATATGTCATGGGCTAGAAATAACTGGTGCACCTATCTCTAGTTGTGCATGTCTGGTTCCTTTGGAACATCACTTCCTCAGTTTTGGCCTTGAGACGCTATGCATCTTTTAGTCTTCTATTTTTCCTGTATGTTGATTCTGGGGAGGGGGGGGAAATATTCTGTTTAACAATCAGAATAACTATAATTGGGCATGTTTAACAGAAAAGGGAATATGCACCTTAGAAATGGGAATTTTGCTGTTGGCATGTCTGTCTGGAAGAAATCACTCTCTTCTCATGTTTTTCCCCCACAGGATTTTTCAAAACTAGAATGGCAATTTCTATATTCTTTTTTCAGAGCTTGCCAGTGGAGAGATGTAGTAGGGTAACAGGAACCTTGCCAGGACTCTTTGCAGTCCTGGAGAGAGAAATGTGCCAGCAGGAAATTGACTTGTATGCTATAACGTCCATCATAACTGTCCATACTTATAACATGTTTGATGTCTCTGCATCCAGTTACAACCAGACATAACTGCTGATGGAGAAAATGTGAGATGAAATGGAGCAGGCCTGGGCATTTCCTCCAACAAAACGTTAGAGAGGTTTTGTTTTGGTAGTAAAGGTACATTTTGTGGGACATCTGGTAGTGATGATGTATAGCTCTTGAGGTGCATAGTGCAAGTTGAAAACTTTCTTTGCGTATATTATTATTATTATTATTATTATTATTATTATTACCCCACCCCTTTTTTCATCTTGTTCTCTTTCTGGGGCAATACTTAAAAATGCTAAAAAGTTAATTTCTTCAGGTTCTTCTTGAATGGAAAGGCAGGTATGTGCTTCTTGTTACAATCTTTAAAAGGCTCCATCATTGCTTTTAATATTGTGGGATAGCCTGGCAGAAAAGTACTTGGTATCATACAAACAAGTGCCGTGTTTCTTGGTTTAATCATAGAATCATAGAATTGCAGAGTTGGAAGAGACCACGAGGGCCATCCAGTCCAACCCCACTGCCACGCAGGAAATCTTGATCAAAGCATCCCCAACAGATGGCCATCCAGCCTCTGTTTAAAGACCTCCAAGGAAGGAGACCCCACCACGCTCCGAGGGAGTGTGTTCCACTGCCGAACAGCTCTTACTGTCATAAAGTTCCTCCTCATGTTGAAGTGGAATCTCTGTTCCTGGAGCTTGCACCCATTGCTCTGTGTTCCAGTCTCTGGAGCAGCAGAAAACAAGCTTGCTCCATCCTCAGCGTGACATCCCTTCAAATACTTAAACAGGGCTATCATATCGCCTCTTAACCGTCTTTTTTCCAGGCTAAACATACCCAGCTCCCTAAGTCTCTCCTCATAAGGCATCGTTTCCAGACCTTTCACCATTTTAGTTGCCCTTCTCTGGACACACTCCAATTTGTCAATATCCTTTCTGAATTGTGGTGCCCAGAACTGGACACAGTATTCTAAGTGAGGTCTGACCAAGGCAGAATAGAGTGGCACTATTACTTCCCTTGATCTAGACACTATACTTCTATTGATACAGCCCAAAATCGCATTGGCCTTTTTAGCTGCCGCATCACACTGTTGGCTCATGTTCAACTTGTGGTCTACTAGGACTCCTAGATCCCTTTCTCACGTAGTCTCATTCAGCCAGGTCTCTCCCATCCTATATTTATGCATTTCATTTTTCCTGTGACATTCAGTAGAGATGATAAAGTTTTTGCTTTCAGGATGGTAAGCCATGGGCCTAAATAAAAGTCTTAAAATGTATATGTAAATTCAGAAAAAGTTTGTATGTCAAACAGTGCTACGGGTTGTGAGTTTTCCACTGCCTGCTCCTATTTTTCAAGGGTTAATCCCAGATCCAAGACTTTCATGCCTCCAGCAAGTGAGTGATGCTAACAGTATTTTTCCCTGAGTTCAAAATCAATCAGGAACTTTGCTGGGAGAGTTCACTTAGAAGGAGAGAAGAAATTAGCAAGCCAGCAGTGCTGTGGAGGCCTGTCTCCCATTACATTAGCTTATATGGGAAGAAGATTTGGATACAAAGCAAATGCTTACCATGCTCACTTTCTGGGCTATTGACCAGGCCTGCTTGAGATAACATGGGAGGGAAGGTCATTTTGCAAAATGATAGCTCAGTGTTAGAGGTCAGAGGTAAAGAGTCTCTCTACTAATTGCTCCAGTATGCTGGCAGAAGCCAAGGCTGGTCTGTGACCACAATAAAGTTACATAAGTGTCAGGGAGGTGGCTACTGCTAATTCCTTGCTACAGACCAGGGCTTGGCAATCTGTAGTCCTCAGGCTCCACTTTGCCATCTGGCTAATTTTAAAAGCCCTGTACAGGCAGGCAGGCAGGCAGGATGGATGTGATGAAGTGGTTAATGTTAGACTTGGCCTTGGGAGATCCAGATGCAAGTCCCCACTGAGCCATAAGACTCACTGGGTCACTCTCTTTCTTTCAGCATGACCTACCTTACAAGGTTGTTTTGAGGATACATTGGGTATAAGGAGAGACACTGAGCTCATTGGAGGAAAGGTGGGCTATAAATGTAACTAACGAATAATTTTAGACCTCTAGCAAGAGTAAGTAGTATGTTCAGCAGCCCAGTGGATGGAGAAGAAGGGGTGGGTGGAGAAGAGAGAAAGGAACTGGTCCCTACTTACTGCTAGCAGCCGTCCCCTGAAAGAATTAGCATTCTTCACACACTGCTGTAGAGAGAGGGGATATGTTCTAGCTCTGAGTTCTTGGTACTGCAGCAGTGAGGACAGCCAGCTTGTGTCCTGCTGATGGACTAGTGAACTGGCATCAATTTGATCTTAACAGCAGTGGTTTGCAAAGGGTGATGCTTGAGAGCATCTTACCACTACAAACAATACAACACTTGGGCTTTGTTGCCTTGAGCAGTCAGCACAACCAAAGATGACTTGAGCAGTGAGTACAAGCAAAATAATATACACAGAAGCAAAGAGAAGCATCCTTTTCCTTGGGAATATTGCATTAGAGAAAGGCCAAGTTTGGTCATAGATCATAAGCTTTGCCTGCAGAAGGCTCCAACTTTTCCATTGCACATCATCTCCAGCATTCTTCCTGCACCCCCCCCCACTTGCTGGCTATTAGAACAAGCAAGTCTCAAGGAAGTTTTAGGGACCTCCTGCACGTTAAAAGAGTTCCTCCCCCTTCTCCTCAACCTATCCTTAGTGGGCTTGGCTTGTAGAGACACAGGCAAGCCATATCATCATGTGACCCAGGTCTACTGACCTTGTGGGTTGAAAGTTTTATTACTGTTTGTTCTACCTCTGAAGAAGAAAGATACATTTCTTCATGCTCCTGTAGGGATGCCTGCCTTTTCTTATTTTTCCCAGGTCTCACTGGATGGTGTGTCACGACTTCTATCCTAACCTAAATCCTTTAGTCAGTTAGAATGTAGCCTCCTATGCATATGTAGATTGAAAAGCCATTAGTAATGCTTAAGTATTCCTTTCAGGAAGAAGTTGTTTGGGTTTTTTCTTTTGTTCTTAACAGCTTGAGGTCTGAGTACTTTACTGATTGAGAGTCTCGCTCCCAGTCTCTGCCTCTTTGCTATACTAGAAGTTAATTCCTGACCATTTTAACTTTGATGAAAACTTCCCCACAGGGCTTGCACCCTGGGATCTTTAATGAATTTTTAATTTGTAAGCTTTTACACTCCAAACAGGACTCTTCCATGAAACCTTGGAGAGCTCTTTCAATCAGGATGGGCCAATCTGATGCCCTCCAGATATGATGGACTGCAATTCCCATTGTGACCATGGCTGCTGTAGTCCAACACAGCTGGATTACATAGGTTAGAAGAAGTTTAGTGTGGACATTGCTGAGCTGGATGGATCAGTGGTCTGACCTCAGTATGAGGCTCCTTTCTAGGTTGATGAGCATTTAGAAAAGTGAGGATCTGCAGAGCTGTGGAGAGATAAACAGAGATCAGACTGAGATTTGGATAGGAGTGGTTGTGGCGCAGTTGTGCTTGCCAGAGAAGAGGAACATTTTGCTCATTTGCCAGTGCAAGATTAGAAACAGGTTAAGAATTATTGGATCTATAATGATTGCAGGAAGAAGTTGGTGGCGAAGAGATTTGTGGAATAGGTCTGTATTGTATGAGAGAATGGAATTAGGTAGAGGTGTATAAATGGGGAGAGTCTTTTGGCATGTGTTCTAGTGATGGTGGTTTTAACCTAAGGGCCCCAGCTGTTAATCTGGCCCTTTTTTAAATGTGTGTCAGACATCTGATATTTTTCTTGTTGTATTGGGAGCAATAGATTCTCCTTCCTTCCCCTGAACACATTAATGGATATAAAGTGGGAGTTAAAAGTGGCAGCTACTGTAGATTATTGTGCTTTTTTCTTGTGTGTATTAGCCAAGAGTTTCAGTGCTATGCAGACCAGCAAATCCTTCTCCTTCTTTTCTTTCCTCAGATGTACCTTACGATTCCCCAGCACAAACATCAAGATCCAGTTCACGTCACTTTACCATAAAGAGGCAGTGAAAGAGGAAGCTTCATCACCTCCGCTTCGGCCACTCTACCCTCAGATCTCACCGCTTAAGATACACATTCCGGAGCCGGATCTCCGGAACCTGGTCAGTCCCCTGCCTTCTCCCACTGGCACTATCAGGTAAGGAAATTGCACGTTGCCATCACAGGTTATTAATAATAATGTTTCTGTGGCTACTCCAGTGTTCAGGCCTCTTTTCCTCACAGGAAAAAAACCCACCCAAATGCATAGCAAACTTCTATCACTCACTCAGTGGGAGTATTTACATGTCAACCATAAGCTATAATTTATGTTGACCATAGCTTGTTGCATAAGCCATGATCATCAAACACACTTTGATTTTATCTTCCTAACTGTTTATTTCGAACTGTTTTCTTCCATTCTTCCTCTCGGCTTCTGTTTCAGAGTAGGCAGCTGGGGAAGAGAACTTGGGACAAACCATGTGTGCAGATTCAGATGTTACAATTGGCTATGGTTTAAACAAGCCAGAGTTTGCAAGCCTTAGCCAATAACAAACTGCAGGTTCAGACTGTGGCTTGTGGCTGGTTAATAAACCATGGCTTGTTGACACAGGTAGGTTTGCACAGCATAAGAAGCCAGATTCCAATCAATCACACCATGGCTTATCACAATCTGTGAATGACATCAGCATATTTTAATATGCAGACTAGCAAAATGTCTATTACATTGTGAAGGCCATTGGCTATGTACAATAAAGTTTATGACTGACTCCATTAAAACTTTCTATTACTATAATGGGTGGGAGAGTGGCGAGGCAATTTTTTACAGGGACTTGGAATGGGATGGATGAAGTTTTCATTCTGTTTTGCCTCTCTCCTTTGAAGTGGAGTTGAGCCTCTTGGGGAAAAGGTCAAACTTTGCCACTGTGGCAGATAACATACTCAAGTGTAATGCTTAGTTGATTTATTGTTTATCCTATGTGAGCAAATAACTGCCATTCATTTATGTGTGGAAAATTAAAGAGAAGTGCTTGGGGACACCACTGTAGTAGCAGGGGTTAACCTTGGTTCTGTTGGTCCCAGTTTCTTGGAGATCATGTCTCATTGACTCTCTCTCTCTCTGACTTTTCTTCTCAAATGAAGATTCAGAAAGGACTCATCCCGCGTTTTCTGCAAGCGCGTTGATGACTAAAAAGGCCAATCCGAGATAAACAAGTCCGGTTGCAGAAAGCACAGCAGAAGGTCTCCTTGGGTGATGTTTCCGGGTTGTGATTCTTTCTGCGTTGTCGTTTCTCTTCAAGACTTGTTCGGCGTGAGTTCTCAAATAAGGCTGCAGCATTGTGGATAGTGCATCTCCATGCCTCCCGATGTGAAGCCTTGGCGGACCATTGTTGGTGATCAATTTGGCCGAGCCTGAGATGTTGTTTCAGGGAGTCCTTGTATCATTTTTTTGGAGCACCCCTCTTATGCTGACCTGTGGTGAGTTCACCGTAGAGTACTGTTTTGGGGAGGTGATGGTCCTCCATCCTAGAAACGTGCCCTGCGCAGCGCAGCTGTGTTCTCAATATCATGGCCTCAATGCTGGTGATCCCTGCTTGCTCAAGGACAGCAACATTTGTCACATAGTCAGTCCAGTGTATATGTAGGATTGTGCGTATCCAGCGCTGATGAAAGCATTCGAGGAGTCGTATTTGTTGGCGATAGGTGACCCATGTTTCAGATCCATAAAGGAGAATAGACAGTACAATGGCTCTATACACACTGATTTTTGTGCTTTGCCTCAGGTGTTTATTGCTCCAGACTCTTTTGTGAAGTCTTCCAAATGCACTGTATGCCTTTGCTAATCTGTGATCGATCTCTTTGTCAATCTTGGCATCTGAGGAGATGATGCTTCCCAGGTAGGCGAACTGCTGAACGGACTTGAGCACAGATTTGCCAACAGCAATGTGGGGATGGTGGTATTCGTCCTGTGGTGCAGGCTGGTAAAGAACTTCCGTTTTCTTCAGGTTGACTTCCAGCCCAAACAGCTCTGCAGCTGTTGCAAAGCAGGATGTTAGGCGCTGCAGAGCTGCTTCTGTGTGGGCAACAAGGGCAGCATCATCAGCAAAGAGCAGCTCATGGACTAGATAGTTTAGAGTCTTAGTGCGAGCCCTCAGACAGCTTAAGTTAAACAAGCTACCATCAGTACGGTAACGTATATAGATGCCGTCGTCTTCTTCGAGCTCTGCCATTGCCCTTTGGAGCATCATGCTGAAGAAGATTGTAAATAAAGTTGGCGCAAGAACACAACCTTGCTTCACTCCATTAATTATTAGAAAGAGCTCTGAAAGAGCATCGCCATATCTGACTTGACTGCGCTGGCCCTCGTGTAGCGAGATAATCATTTTAAGGAATTTGGGGGGGACATCCTAGTCTTTCCAGGATCTGCCACAGACCTTTTCTACTCACAGTGTCGAAGGCTTTGGTGAGGTCGACAAATGTTACATAAAGACCCTTGTTCTGCTCTCTACATTTCTCTTGCAGTTGTCTAAGGGCAAATACCGTATCTGTAGTACTCCTATTGGCTCTGAAGCCACATTGGCTTTCAGGAAGAAGTTCTTCTGCAATAGCAGGAACTAATCTGTTCAGGAGTATTCTTGCAAGGATTTTTCCAGCAATAGAGAGCAGTGTTATGCCTCGATAGTTTGAGCAACTGGATTTTGCTCCTTTTTTCTTGTACAGGGTGACTGATGATGACTGCATCTCGGAGGTCTGGTGGCAGTTCCCCTTTTTCCCAGCAATTCACAAGGAGTTTGTGCCCCATAGAAACTATCAAGGTTCATCACAAACCCTTACTTTTTAAAATGTTTACTTTGTCTTTTACCACTTTATTGTATTTGTGTATCGTAATTTTTTTACTAGATGATTTCTTGATTTGTTTTTGATACCACATCACTTTTGCATGGAGTGCCAGTGTTTAGTTTGAATATAGGCTTTAAATGCCATATCCAGAGCTTGGGAAAATAATTTGGGGGGCTGCAGTTCCCCGAATCCCTTAGAAAGCGTAGTCATTGGCCATGTTGGATGAGGGCATTCTGGAATTTGTAGTCCAAAAACATTCCACACACCCCAAACTGCATCCCCATCAACCTCCACTTTTTTGCTGTTTGCACTAGGATGTGGTTAGTGTGTCCAAAATCACTAGAAAAGAGGGCACCTCTGCCTCCATCCATTGTGTAGGCACCATGGCCAGTGGAATATATTCTGCTACTTTATTAAGCCAGTTTGGTTTTATGTTTATTATTCCTTCATTCCCCCGTGTGTGTTTATGTACATTTTAGATTGTACACCTTTGGCAGAACCCAGTATTTGTTTGTTTACTGTAAAGGCCATATACATAAATGGTGCTATAGAAATAAATGATACTGCTGCTGCTGCTGCTGCTGCTGCTGCTGCTGCTACTACTACTACTACTAAGGCTAGATTGTTAAACCAAGACTGGAGGGACCTGAATTCAGATCCAAGCAAAGCCTTGCAGCTAACTAAATGTGGAGTCGAAGGCTTTCACGGCCGGCATCCATAGATGTTCTTTGGGGTTTTTCCAGGCTGTGAGGCCATGTCCTGGAAGAATTTCTTCATGATGTTTCGCCTGCATCTGTGGCTGGCATCTTCAGAGAAATGCCAGCCACAGAGATGCCAGCCACAGATGCAGGTGAACCGTCAGAAAGAAACTCTTCCAGAACACAGCCTCACAGCCTGGAAAAAAACCAAAGAAAAACCTAAATGTGGTCTTGTACAAGTTGCTATCCCTCAGGCTAAACTATTTGAGCTTGAAATTGGAGAAAACCCATGTGTGCTTTTTGACTTTCTTGAAGAAGGATTGAGATGCATGCCTAAGAGAACCCCATGAGATTCATGGTATTGCCATAAGTCAAAAGGTGACTTGAAGCACACACGCACACACACACACAAGCATGAGTGCACCTTCTTTCATCTCACTTTGCTGGAAAAAAAGAATAAGGGCACAGGAGTCTGACTTTCCTTTGGCTTTGCATGGTCTATGTCAGTGGCAGAATTGTGTGTTCTTGTATGCAATAGATTCCAAAGAGGGGTCTCTACCTGTGAGTTTTGGGAGGTTATTGCCATTTGTGGATGGTCTCTGGCTATAATGAAGCAGCATCTGATGATGATTTAAAGGTAATTTGTGAAACTGATGCGTTAAAACTAACTTCAAAGAGCTGTAATCTATGAGTTTACTATGTATGTATGTATGTATGTATGTTTGCATTTATTTATTATATTTCTATGTTGCCTCCCAGCCCACAAGGACCACTGAGGTGATAAATGATTAAAAACATATCAAAATGCTCTTTAAAAACTTTTCA
This sequence comes from Gambelia wislizenii, assembly GCA_030847615.1. Taxonomy (NCBI): domain Eukaryota; kingdom Metazoa; phylum Chordata; class Lepidosauria; order Squamata; family Crotaphytidae; genus Gambelia; species Gambelia wislizenii. Next base: position 8,759,454 of record JAUMIR010000012.1, read on the forward strand.
AACAGTTTAAAAACAATCTTAAAATACAGTTTTTAAAACAACTCAATTTCAAAAATGAAAGGCCATGTGGAACAGCAGCGTTTTAGCTGTCTACCAAAAGTTCCAAGGAGATGGAGCCAGCCTAACTTCCTTGGGTAGGGAGTTCCACAATCCGGGTCCTGCTGTAGAAAAAACCCTGTTATGTGTCCATACCAACCTAACTTTGTGAGGCATAAGAACACACAACGAGGCCTCCTCTGAGGATTTCAGATGTTGTACAGGCTCATATGGGAGGAGGCGGTCTTTCAGATATCCTGATCCCAAGCTGTTTAGGCTTTTGTAGGTCAAAGCTAGCACCTTACATTGAGCTTGGAAGCAAATTGGAAGCCAGTACAGTTCTTATAAGACTAGGGTCATGTGGTCTCTAAAATGCAGACCTGACATCAGTCTGGCTGCTGCATTTTGCACTAGCTGCAACTTCTGAACACTTTTCAAGGGCAGCTCCACATGAGTGAAAGAAAAAGGAAAAGAAAAGAAAAGAAAAATCACAATTGGTCAATACCCTTATTAGGGCCTTTCAAAACAAATTGCTTCTTCTTTGAAAGAAGAACATAACACAGAAGGGAAATGGTTGTGGGACCAAGATTTGCAACTTAGGACTGCTAACATGAGATAAAAGGGGGAACCTTTCAAGACCTTCAGACCTTTTTGTCAAGCTTGGTGCTGAGAAAACAGAAAAGTACAACAATTTGGCCAGATGGTTGTGGTCATTGAATCTGTGATTAGACTTAAGTGCCAAGATGGAGATTGCAGGCTGGCGGAATCCACTTTAGGTATAAAGATGTCAGGTTACAACTTGCAGGATTCTGAACCATTGGCCTTTCTCCATCTCTGTAGAGAAAAGTCTAGCAAGCATTCACTGATCCCTCCATTGATTTTTGGATGGCTTCTATGTTGCTAGGAGTAGAAGCACCAAGTAACATGGTGACCCACATACAGGCAAAGTAGGAGATTAGAAATGCTAAAAAAAGTGTCTGCCATATCCCAAAATGAGTGGGAGAGCTGCAGCAGCCAGGCTTAAAGGGAAGGGGCTGTGGTCATCTTTTTCTTTTTGTGATGGACTCCCACATCATTCAGTGTTTTTGTCATGCTAAAATGTGGTGCTGAGGTTCTCTCCACCTTTAAATCAAAGTTGACATCTGTAGGCCTGAACTTGCTTTCTGTAAACAATATTAGAACCCTTGCATAGGAATTTCTTTGCCAGCCTAAGAGAGGGCCAGGTTATCACCTCACAGTGGCAAAGCACATGTTTTGCAAATTTAAAAGTCCCCTGGCCGACTCCAGTTAGGCCCCAGGACCTGGAGAGCTTTTGCCAGTGAAGTGGATACAGTGTGGGGCTAGGTCAGGTATAGGCAATCTGCAATTGCCATATGTCCCAGCCAGCATGACCTGTAGTTAGGGATCTGGGAAGTGGTACTTCAAGAGATCTATAGAGTCAAAGATAGCCTTTTTCTACATTATCTGAAAGATTTTATTTCCCTATATGAACCTGCCAGAGTCTGAAGACCCTCATAGGAGAGCTTTCTCTATCCCACCACCATTGCAAGCCTGTCTGATGAGGACACAGTAGAGAGTCTTCTTTGTGGCAGCTCTGAGGCACTGGAATTTCCTCCTATGGGAGGGTAGGCTGGCCAGTCAATCCATGCTCTCTTTTTACCAGCCAGCAAGCGCCTTTTTATCCAAACAGGCATTTAATGATTAATTGGTTGCGAGGAGTCATTTTTATGGTGGGGTGTGTGCTGTATTTTAAACTGTATTGTTATGTTTTAAATCATTTTACACTTTTAAAAATTAATGGTGTTTTTTAATATGATAACTTTATCATCAGATTTTTATCTTTTTTCCTTGTTTTAATCTTTTTAGTAAGCTGCCTTAGGTCCCAGACTGGAAGAAACATGGGAAAATAAATAAATAAATAAATAAATAAATAAATAAATAAATAAGATAGACAATTACACCTCGTGTACAGCACCTCTAGATGTTTCTCCGCTGCTGTTTTGGGCTGCCGGGTGTGAGCTGTGGGCAGGCTGAACATGTGTGTTTAGTTAAAATAAGAGAGAAGAAAGGAGCAGGTTCTATTTTCAGCCTCTTTTTAGCAGAAGCATTTGTGGTTTTGTCGTCTAACATCCTCCTTTTGATGACAATAGGGTTAGGTTTCCATAGTTGCTTTTGTGGGCAGCAGGGTGGCAAAGCAACCCAGCAAATGCCCAGCATTTTTTTATGCGCCCCTGTATCCATCACTGAGACTAGATTCTTCTGCTTCCACCAGCAGCAGCCCCCCCCACACCTTTGAAAACTGCTTTGTTTTGAAGAGAAAGTGAGAGATGATAGTCCTGCCTTCTCCTGCCCAGTCCTGCAGAAGAATGTTTTATCAAGGTGCTGCTCTGATGCTTCAACATCCGCCGAGGCTTAGCAACAGCAAATCTAACCGAGTTTCTTGAAAAACCTCTTTTGAGGTTTTTGCCCAGCCTTTATATTCTCTGTTCCTTGCTTCAGGGGAAGGGGTGCTGGGTTTATAAACAGCCCCTTTTCTGCTCCACGTGAGATAAGTCTGTGCCCTGCTTTCTGTTCTCAGGAAGCCATGCAAATGAGATCAGTTTTGGAATATTAGAGTAATGTATTATTTATGTGGCTTTTTTAAAAAAAAGTGAAGCACTCTAGTAGCTCCTTTGAGCCATGGAGCTCACCGGATGGCTCTCTCTCTTTCAGCCAGACTTACTTACAGCAGTGCTACTCAAAATGGTGGCCCATGGACCAGTGCCAGTCCATGAGCTCTTGGCTGTATGTCCACAGTGACTTTCCAGGAAGGAAAGCAACAGTTGTAGTTAATGGGCACAATTATGGTGTCATCCCAGGCACATTGGGAGGAAAAAACCTTGCCAGTCCCCCACATCAAAGATCATAAGAAGTCTTGCCTTATAGGACTCTTGAGAGGATAAAGGAAGGGGAAGGAGGCCCTGAGAGGACTTGAGTTCTAGGGGAAAAAACTGGCTTTCTGGGGCTGAAGTATTGCTCCTGTTTCTTTGATTACTGAACTTGAGGAAATTTTGGTTTTGGGCTACAATTTTCAGGCTCCCCCAGCCAAAGGGTATTCAGATTCTGGAAGTTAAATGATTTATTTATTTTTAACAAAAGGTAAAAGTTAACATGCCAAGCAAGCCCTGTAATTAACTTGTAGAATTGATCACGGTCACTAGCTTTTGTGGCTGTGGATGAGACAAATTTATGAGAAGTAATCAATTCACTAGCTGCAAGCAATCCTCACTGAATGAAGCCTCTTTCCACATGCAAGATGCTGGATACAACCACATAACCTCCAACATCACAGATGAAAAACCAGGACCTGTGGTCAAGATGGCAAAAATTATTGAGGAAAGAATGAAAGAGTTTGCTATTGCCTGAGTGTAGAAGGAAGAGCAAGATTCTGCCCTCTCCCTCCTGCTGACTTAATTGAGTACAAACTATTTTTGCACTTCAAACTCAGTTTGCGGCAATTGAAGTTTATTTATTTATTTATTTATTTATACCCCGCTCTTCAGCCACAAGCCTATCAGGGTGGCTTACAAATTGTTTTAAGCAATAGCCATTTACACATCTACACTGCATTAAACAGTTTCCAATGTGTATTAGCTAACTGCTAATACACATTGCTGCAGTAATGTGTTGCAGTAATGTGCTGCAGCAATGTGCTGCAGTAATGTGCTGCAGTAAGCTGCAGACAAAGGAAGAAAGTGGGAGGAAGAGAAAGAAACAGGAATATTTTTAAAGGAGCTGAAAAAGTAGGACTGTCCCTGCCAAATCTGGACAGTTGGAGGGTATGCAACCAGGGGGGAAAGAGTTGTTGCCATCATGTCTTACTTTTGACCAACCTCTGCTGTTAACAGGAGAGTGGATTAGATGGGACTGCCCATTGAAGTACACTGGGCTGCCTTGCTTCATGGATAAACAGATGTCCCCGGAGTATTGCTTTTGATAAATGATTTTACGAAACCCACATTCTCTCAGCCTCAGAGGAAGGCAAAGGCAACCCCCCTCTGAACAAATCTTGCCAAGAAAAGCCTGTGGCAGGTTTGCCATAAGTCAGAAACCCTTGAAGGTACATAACAACAACAAACTGGTTGCTCCGCATGTTCTTGCCTTCTTTGAGGAATGTCAACAATCCACATAAGGAAGGGGGGCAGTTGTAACCCTTCTCATTTATTTCCCCCCTGGTGTGTTGGGAAGCTGTTCTCTTGAGCTCAGCTTTCCAGTGTGTGTGTGTGTGTGTGTTCTCCCTTCCCTCCCTTTGGTATCATTCACTTGCCTAATTTGGTGTGTATTTGCCTTGCTGTCCCTTGATTGGCCACTGGAAACTGGCTTCTGCTTTTAGAGATCCAAAATTAGTTTCCTTTTTGGAAATCCAAGCCTAGCCCTCCCCTTAGCTGGTGCTTCCCAGCTTTCCTGGCATTGGCTGGGCCAGCTTTTGCTGCTCAAATAGGAACACACACAGGCTGCTCAAAACAAACAGTCCCAGCCTTGTTGACCCCCCTTTATTTCTCCCAGCCTGCCTCTCTGTTTACTTTCTCACTTGTTTTCCTGCCAGGCTTTCCCTCCACCCTAGAAGCCATTTCTAGTTTCTTTTCTTATATTCTCTTTCTTTTCTCCCTCTCCTCCTGTCAATTTGTGTTGCCCCCATCCACTTGGAAAAGAAGTTCACTGCCTAGAAAAGGGTTGAGCTTTAACTAAACCAAGTGAAACTTGCGCACTTCAGCAGTTCCACCATGTGAAATGTGCAAAAATATTGCTTTTAGAAAGCGTTAGCCTCCTTTCCTCTTCTCCTCCCTTTATCCTCTCCCTATCCTCACCTTTTGCTTAGTCAATCGCTAAGAAACACTGTTTAGTTTAGTTTATTTAAAAAAAACACACACCTTTGTTGCTCTTTTTAGCAGGATTTTAAGCAAAGGGAAAATACTCCGCTTGTGTTAGACTTGGTGAAGAGTTGGAATGTAAACATTTGGCCCTGTTTTGTCCTTTTGGAATTAGGTTGTTAAAAAAGAAATCGTTTTTGCAAAAACAACAGAATAGTTTGCTGCCTTATACAGCGTAGAGAAAGATGGGCTTTGGCCATGGGTAGAGAGCCAGTAGAAACATCCTGTCTATGAGATCATGTTTTATAAAACTGGCCAAAGTCTTTTTTCAAGCCAAGGTTTTGTGGAAACTGGTGTGATGGGTGTAAGGCATTTTCTCTTGCAAACCCCTGGGCCCTCCACTGAAGCTGGATGGTGTGAGATTCAGGAGGGAGGTGGCTGCTTACCTGTGGCCAGCAAGGAGGAGATACTTCTTTCCCTTCTTGCAGTTATTTGCAGAGATGGTATATTTTTCCATGGAAAAATTCCACATTATCTTTGTGTGTGTGTGTGTTTCTCCATAGTTGTCTGAGTTGTTGTATTGCAGTCAGTTATGTTATTTGGGCTAAATATAGGATCTGATGTTCTAGTTATTCTCTAAGGAGACAAGCATTGCTAAACCCTAGTGATCAGAGGACTAGACTAGCAAATGAACACACTGCTAAGCATGTTTCTATTTCACAAAATCTTCTCAATCACAAGTACATGCAGTCAAGAGAAATGTGACAAGTTGCCTCTGTCCGTAGACTCACATGATAAAATGTGAAATAAAATGTTCAACTAATTGTAGTGAATCAGTTTTTTCTCAACTTGAAATGGAACAGATAAGAAGTACAAACAGTGAGTGAGTAAAGCTGAAGGTACTAGAGTTATACTTCAACAAAAGAAGTTAAATTGTTGATATAAGTGATATCAGCTACCGCCCTCTTTAGGTTTGTGACTTTTAAAAAGTGTTCTTTCAGGTGTAGTCATTTTTTGTTAAATATAAGGGAAATATATGCTATTATGCTTACATTATTACAATCATTTCCATACAATGCTTTGAATAAGTTTGAACTTAAAAATTAAACCAAACATGCTTAATCAGATGACATTATTTAGAACACTAGAAAATTTTCAGAAAACTTTCCAGGAAATTTTCCAGTTCTATTTTTTCCAGAAATCCACATCACTGGTTATTGGTCTTTAACTGGACTAGAACAGGTCTTTAAAGTGAAGACTAATTCATACAGAGGACTGTAAGAAAGTTCATACAGCCAACCTATTCAGTGTAGATTTCCTCAAATGTGGAATTCACTGCCACAAGAGGTAGAAACTGGATATCTCTAAGGTACAGTTGGACAGATTGTTGGAGGATAAGGCTGCCAACAGCTACCAGCCACCACAGCTGTGTATTGCCTTAACTGTTTGAAGCAGTACACCTCTCAGTGTCCATTGCTGGAGGTCATGAGCAGGAGGGTTTTGTTGCGTTCATGTTCAGTTTGTGTCTTTGCCCATATGGATTTGGTTCTACACCAGAATGCTGGACTTGATATTCCTTTCATCTGATGCAGGATGACTCTTCTTATGGTAGGAATGGTGTCTGATGAAACCCTTTAAAGGTCCCAGTATGGTCCATGCTGGTTGGGGGACTCTGGAAGTTCTAGTCCAAACTTTTTCCTAAGCTCTAATCCCCAACGTGGCTTGGCAGCTCCCCTACTGCATTCCTATATTAAGTTAATCTTTAGGATTAGGGAGCTGATGGCCTTCATAGGGTAAAGGGCTGACTTGCTAAAGTCAACTAATGGATGCAGTGCCATCAGCCTGTCCTTTCTCTTTTCTTCCTTGGACTAGTTCAACCATCTAGCAGACTACCGCAGGAGGGAGGTGCTCCAGAGGGCAGGACCCAACCAAACCAGTGGCCAGAGAGGAGATTCCATCTAAACTTCCTTCCTGACTGTTTGACAGTGGAAGGCCTCACACACGAGATAGTGGACTCTCCTTCATTGGATGCTTCTAAAGAGAGGTTGGATTGCCATCTGTGAAAGCTGCTTGAACTGTGCATTCCTGCATTAGTGGGGGTTGGACTAAATAGCCCTTGGGAAGCCTTACCAGTTCTGCAGTTTTGTGTTTCTGAGTTCTCAAGTGATGGAAAAGGTTTTAGAGAGCCAGCATGGTGTAGTGGTCTGAGTGTTGGACTAGGACTCCCTTCTCAGCCATAAAAAATCCATTGGATGACCTTGGGCAAGTCACCTTCTCTGAGCCAAAGAGAAAGGCAATGACAAATCTCCTTTCAGTAAACCTTTACAAGAAAACCCTAGGATAAGGTCTCCATAATTCAGAGTTGATTTGAAGACACAGAATAGCAACAACAAAGGAAAGGCTCAGATTCTGAGCTGAAGGCAGGGTTATTTTTTTTTCCTTTCTGCTTTCAAGAGTGTTTGTCAATTGATATCATGACATGAGGAATGTATTTTGTTTTTGATAAAGAAGAATTCACCTAGTTCTAATCAATAAATATTAGATGGAAAGGCTAAAAATCTACCTAGTCAACTGCCAGGTAGGTTGGGAGATGAACAGAAAATCTCTCTTTCCCCTCAAATTGGTTTCCTTCTTTCTTTAAGGTATTAAATGACCTCCTAGTTTGATGGGAATCAAGTGTGTTTAGGCTAAGTGCCATACTGCTTGCTGTGATATATATCTTGCTGCGACAGCTGAATTATGGTGTCTTCTTTGATGCAGGGTGTTCAAATCTTTCTTTTTAATCAAAATTCATATCCTTTTAATAATGTGTGTCTTAACTTCAGTTTTTACTTCCTTTTCTTCTATACTGTAGGGGCTTTTCCCCATTAACTAAATGTGACCACTGTTGTATCCAAACATAGACTGAGCCTTTTTCATCTCTTCTAGTTTTCCTCCCAAATCCCTTACTAGTGGATTTATTTACATTTCAGTATGGCTCAAGAGCCACAGTTCTCCAAGCAATTAAGTAAAGAATTTTGATTAAATGTTAATACAGTATTATCTTTATTTATCATTATGTTGTCTTTGAAAAACTAAACCCAGCTGTATCTGTTTATTGTTGATAACTTTGTATTTATACTGTTAGCTTATTCTTGCATACTTGTTTATTCTGTCCTTTTGGTAATACTATGCTATGTTGTGTGTGTGTGTTTATATTTATGTTTCTGGCTATATTTAGACATAACAATAAGTTAGGTTGCTCACTTTAAAATGGTAAAATGCATATTATATTAGCTACTAGCTGTACCCACTGTAACATATGCTGTTATCTTATCCCACTCCTCCAACACACTTAATGTGTGTGGGGGGGGGAGACTTCAAAGTTCTGCCACTTCCTTGGGAAAGGAAGCCCCGTCAGGCTTTACTCCTGAGTAAACCCACCTGGGATTGCGATGCGGGCCCCCAAGGCAGCCGCGAGAAACTTGGTCTGGCAGTGTGTGCAGGGTTTGGCTGAACAGCTCAGAGAAAGTGGGGGGGGGGAAACCCTTTACTCAATGCGTAAACCCCATGGACCTGGGGGTTTACGCATGGGACATGGAAGCATTCCACACGTTTCCGCTCCCAGTGTGCTGATTGGCCAACCAACAGAGAGCTTTTATTAGTTAGGAAGTTTCAGTACGTGGATGACACCCAGATCTATTTCTCCTTGTCCCGATCGTCGGCTTCAAATTCCGATGGCGTCTCTCCTCTTAATGATTGTCTTAAAGCAGTAATGGGCTGGATGAGGAAAAACAGATTGAGATTAAATCCAGACAAAACGGAGGTGCTCACGGTAGCGGTCACAAAACCAGGAGTTGGGTTGCAACCTCCAGTCCTGGACGGGGTCATGCTGTCCGTTAAGGACTGTGTTCGCAGTCTGGGGGTCCTCCTTGATTCATCGCTTCAGATGACTAGTCAGGTGAATGCAACGGTCAGGAGCGCCTGTTATCAGCTTCGGCTGATACGCCAGTTTCGCCCTTTCCTGGAAGTAAGGGACCTCGAGACTGTGGTGCACGCGCTGGTAACCTCTCGTCTAGATTTCTGCAATGCGCTCTACATGGGGCTACCCTCATGCTTGGTCCGGAAACTTCAGTTGGTACAAAATATGGCAGCCAGTGGTCTCGGGAACATCTCGGAGAGACCATATAACTCCAGTATTAAAATCTGTCCACTGGCTGCCTATCAGTTTCCAGGCCCAGTATAAGGTGTTGGTTATCACCTTTAAAGTCCTAAATGGCTTGGATCCAACTTATCTCCGGAACCGCCTCCTCCCATACAATCCTCCCCGCGCACTCTGGTCCTCTGGGAGGAATTTGCTTCAGCCACAAAAATCTAGGTTGTCTGCAACCTCCCAGAGGGCCTTTTCGGTAATCGCCCCCAAATTGTGGAATGACCTGCTGAACGAGATCCGTCAGATGACAAGCCTGAGTAGCTTTCAAAAAAGCACTAAAGACGGATCTCTTTCGGCAGGCCTTTCCTAATTAGATCCCGGCCTCAGGAGCTCCTTGCCTCTTTTAGTCTGCTGGCTATTTATTGTATTTATTGTTTTTTAAATGTGATTTTAGATTAGTTGCTTTTTAATTTATATTTGTTTAATATCTTTTTATGGGGGCGGGTGGGTGTGGGTGGTGTTTTGGGATTTTTATCTGTATTGTAATTTTTGTAAGCCGCCCCGATTGTTTTAACAGAGGGGCGGGGTATAAATAAATATTATTATTATTATTATTCCTAAGTGGCCAATCAACACAGTGGGAATGGCAACATACCCAAGAGAATTTTATATACAGTTGTCCCTCCACATTTGCGACTTTCACATTCGCAGTTTTGATTATTCGTGGAAAGCCACCTGCCCCCCCCCCCGCCGCTCTCCACCCCATCCCTTCCAAGGTAGCGAGGGGCTTCTCACGAAGCCCATCACTGCCCTGGGAAGGCGGGGAGGAAAGCCACTGGCGTGCTCACTCTCCACCCCACTCCCTTCCCAAGGTAGTGAGGGGCTTCTCACGAAGCCCGTCACTGCCTTGGGAAGGGACTGGGGTGGAAAGTCACTCGCCTGCAGGCTCATTTCTTATTTGCGTTTTTTTTCACATTCATGGGGGTTGTCTGCCCCTAACCCCCGCAAATGTGAAGGGATGACTGTATATAGATTACTTCTATCTGGCCAACCAAAGGGCACACACATGCTTTGAAGGCATTCAGATTTCATCATCAGGCAAAATGTTAGAAAAGAGTTGGAGATCTGAACCTGACTTTGAAATCATTTTGTCTGCTCAATGACTTGAGATGCAGTGGAGGAGGATCTGTAAGCACACCAGCCCACCTGTAAATTTGGAAATGTCTCCATTCTCTGTGAAGGTCATGGATTCCATTATCAAAGGAAAGTTGGGAACACTCAGGCAGTCTTTATATACAGAAGAAGCCAGAAAGAAGCCAGAAATCCTGACTTATTAAAACTACAGTGGGAATGAACTGCATAATGGTACATGCAGTCTGTTCACCCTGCTTTCATCTTCCTTTGTAAGAATGGGCCAATAAACCAGGTGGAGAGAGATTGGCATGACATCTTAACCTAGCAACATGGGTTATTAGATCAACAGAAACCCCTGATTTAGTTGGCTTGCTTGGGTATAATAAACCATAGTCCTGAGTTCAAATGGCATGCTAAGCTGTCCCAGCCTGGTTTGTTGATTTGTTTTCACAAAAGAGGAGTAAAAGCTAGGTGGTTTATTCCCATTAGCGCACTTCTCTCTGGAACCCCAGCATCCTGTGAGCAGCATGCTGTCTAATCACTTCTGAGTGCAGTGGGAGGGGATAAATAAACCACAGCTCTAAGTACATGTTTATCAGGACACACACGGCTGATTTGGTCTAAATCAAATTGATTTAAGTCATGATTGAAATTGCTTCTCTGAAGGACTCGGTTGTAATGATCAATCACAGTTTAAATCACTAGTGAGGAAGATCCTATTTAATCATTCTCTTTTAGTAGAAGTACATTATTTTTTAATATAAGCTGAATACATATTCAGAGATGTAATTTCATTAGAAAGTAGATGCACTCTAAACTGTTACTCTGAATGGCTTTCAGATCACTTTTCAGTTCATCAAAAATGGGATCCCTTGCATTTATATCCAGACTCCTCCTCCTCCTCCTCCTTGTTTGGACCTCTACCATCTCCTAAAAGTCTCTGTTGATTGTCCTTCTTTGTCTTTGTCCTTCTTTGTCTTTATACATAGAGAGAGGAGAGGCTGAGAGAGAGAACAAACATGAACTTCATATACACTACCTGCAGAATAGGACTGATCAGGTTACAGGTTGACCCCTGTATCCGTGGGGGATGTATTCCAAGACCCACCCCCGCCATGGATACCTGAAACTGTGGGTTATAGGGTACCCTATTATTTTCAATGAGAAGAATGCCGGAACCTGACCATAGAATCACATTGGAGGACCTAGAAATGCCTAGAGAGAGAGTATATTTTCGGACATGGATAAGTGAAACCATGGATACTGAATCTGTGGATAAGGGAGTTGACCTGCATTTCCAGGCTCCATAAATTTCTATTATATAGTCCTAGAATAGAATTAAAGTGTTAAAACAAAAACAAAAAAATGAAAGGATCTTTCATTGGCTCCTTCTGGGTTTAGAAGTCACAATAAGTGACCCATGGACAAAAGATCTGTGGTTCATTTAGCCACTCCTACTGCATGCAGTCAGGCAGCGTGCACAGGCATGCTTACTTATGGTTTACTGTGATGTCGGATCATGCCAGTTGTAGTTTGCTAAGTTACACTTGGTTAGATGGACTTGCTTTCTCATATTTAGAATTACAGTATATTTGATGCATTTCAATCAAAACAAATTATTCAGTTAGTGATGACAGATCTATTATCCATATAAGCAGAAAGTGTAGGGAATATGGTGCGTTTGCCATTATTGCTTCTTAAGAATAGTATCAAAGGTGTCTTGTTGATTTTTATTTTCTGTCTTTTAATAAATTTTAAATAATTTTAATTGTGTAGATTGTTTAATTGTATTCTAAAGCTACACACATACACATAGCTTTTGTATCTATTTTAATCAGTATTGGTTTTACTAATTATGAGCCACCTTGAGTCCTAGTATTGGGAAAAGGACAGGATATAAATGGAAAAGGTGTTGATGATATAGGCAAACCATTCTTTTCGGATATTTTGCAGATTTTGGCCCTTTCAGCAGAAATTTCAGCTAAGTCTGCTCCATGATACCTTTTCCTTTCACATCCTCAATTTTGTTCTGTAGCCCAATATGCAGGCTGGAGGGAGAGTGGAGTGTATCAGATCATGGACTTAATGCAAAGAGGTAGGGCACATGTTCACCAGCTTGAAACCAAATTTATGCAGACTGGAAGTCTCTTGGTAACAAAAACTGGAGGTGACTGTGTTTGCAAGAATGATCTTATGGAAATAGGCACTAGTAAGAGCTCTTAGCAGATTGGAGAGTTTCTGTGTAATTCCTCTAAATGTGATTCTAGAAGACAAGTTTCTTAACTGTAGAATCGGTAATACAGCAGGTATACCAAATTGTAGATTGGGATGCGAATCAGATCTTCAAAGTTCCATCCCAGAATCTAAAGGAAAGAAACCATGGACAATCCCCACCATCTCTCCCTGTGCAAATGAGAGAATACATCCTAAAAGTTAATTAACTGTTGGCATCCGGTTCCTGCCAAACTTTCTAGCTCAAGAGTTCTTAATCAGGGTTTCCAAGAACCCTAGGGGGACTTTTTTTAAAAGCTGAAGATATAATAATGTTTATGCAGAGGTTCCCTGAGACCTGAAAATTATTTCAAGGGTTCCCCCAGGGTAAAAAGCTTGAAAGAAAGGCTGCTCTGGCCGTTATAAAGAAATGTCATATGTCTTGGAAGAAGTGGGCATATTAACATGTGGTTGGATTGCCCTGTCATTTCTGGGAACACATTTTAGACATTCTTTTACACGTGATAGGTCAAGTAAGATGAAAATGTGGATGGTTAGTTTTACGGATTATTTTGTTTGGAAGCACCCATAAGTAGCTCACACCCTACACTTTGGCAATGACATGAACGGAAGTAGATGGCCTTGCTATGTGTATTTGGATGAACAGAGTATGGTCCACTCTGCTATCAGAAAAACTGATAAACAAACAGACAGTTTTTAAAGGAGAAATGAGTAATGATAGTATTATAACCACCTGGTTTTGTAAATAAAGAATAGTTTTGGCATGGTCCTCCTGAGGCACAGATGAAATTATAGAAAGACATGTTCTGACTTTGCTAATGCCATTCCTGTATATAAAATGCAAACATGGACACATAATCCCCTCGATCACAATGGTTACCTAAGTAGTTTTTTTGTGAACAATTGTGGTAGGCTGTTAGTTGTTATATAAGGACTTTTTCGGACAAACAAAAAATAACGCTAGCAGCCTTGCCAGGTTGCGAGGCTGCAGCGCTAGAGGGCGTCCGTTTCGCATGACGCCCCTTCCCGGCGGTCCTGTTGCAGTACCGCTGGGACATTTGACTGTAATATTTTGCAGATTTTTACTCACGATCGTTATTTTTTGTTTGTCCGAAAAAGTCCTAAGTGTGTGTGTGTGTTTGTGTGTGTGTTTACAGGTCACCCTCAAATGTGCGGAGGTTACATTCCCAGACTTACCATGAATACTGGAACCGCAGATAATAGCAAACCCCATAGAATCACAGTGGAGGACCTAGGAAATTTCTAGAGAGGCCACCTCTCTAGGCATCTCCAGCATGAGTCTATGGTAACTTCTAGTAGAAGGTTACTATAGAGTCAGGCTGAGGACCTAGGAAGTGCCTAGAGAGACCATATTTTTCAGACGACGGATAACTGAAACTATGGATACTGGTCCCATGCGTATTGGGTGTGGTGTATGCTTGTGTGTGTGTAACCATACCCAAATATTCTAAAGGCACCAGATCCCATCTGCTCTTGGAAGCTAAGCAGGGCTGGCCCTGGTTAGTATTTGGATGGGAGACCACCAACTAATGCCAGGTGCTGTAGGCTATATTTCAGTGGAAGGAACTGGCATAACCACTTCTGAGTATTCCTTGCCTAAGAAAACCATATGAAATTAATGGGATCACCAAAGTCAACAGCAGACTTGAAGGCACACATGCACTCACACACTTTTTGGGGGTACTATGGAGGTTGGTATTCCCTTCCTTCTTCCATAGTGATGAAGCCTTCCCCCCATGACTATTCCTTGCTTTGTGGGGAGTAGGCAGGATTGGAGAAGCACAGCCAGACATAAAGTGACAACAGCAGCGCTGAGACCTCTGAAGGATACTGGTGCATCTCAAAATTGATGCTGTCTCTCTGTGTTATAGTGATATAGACAGAGACTCCTCTGATCCTGCCTGCTCCCTACAAGGCATGGAATACCCATGTGGAGGGGTCTTCAGAGGTTGTACAGTAACTTTGGGGGAGATGAGGGGATATGGCTTAGTCTTAATGTAAGGCCTCATGCAGAACTGCAGCTATGTTGAGCCATGATGGATTGCAGCCATTGTATGAACATAACTGTTGAGTGTACCCTAATGTAACTTGTCACATAATTAAATCTCTTGCTGTGGTTCACAGACTGAACAAGATACATGGAGGACCCATTCCCATTATATATGTTGATCTGTGTGTTTGTAGGAGTCAGTCTGCAAGCTAGCATGGAGACACAGAATGTCATATGGTGACTGCCCTCAAACTATCTGTGCATGAAAGGCTGCTGAATTTCTTAATCCACCATAAACACTTGTGCTTTTATCATTAAAATTAATGCAGTGATAACCGGTATGCGTGGGTTCTGCATGACTTTCAGCATTTCACCTGCAGAAATTACAGACTCTGAAGTGCAGTAAACAGCAATGATCATAGCATGGAATCCACAAAGGGGTTTTGCCAGTGTTGTAACAGCAGCTGCTCTCAACATCTGGAGGTTCCTTGTGTGGACCACAGCGGACAACTGCTTTGCTGGCACACAAGAAACAGGAAAACAAAACTCAATAGAGTCCCACTATAGGAGGAAGGGAGTGGCACAGATATAAAGTATGAAAGGGAGAAGGTGGATTTGAATACATTCAGCTTCAATTTCAGATATGACAAGCAAAACAAATAATGAATTCTGTTCTCTGGGTTTCCCATGTTCAGGGAATATGCTGTTGATATAATTGCATTGCATTGACTTCAAAAGATGAGCATACTTTTTCAAATTGGTTGTGCAACTCTTGTTTGCAATCTTGATTGGATGTATTCTGGTTTTCATAATGCATGTCTAAATTCAATGCTACCCTAATTGGAAACAGCATGTTTTTATGAAAGAAGCATGAGACTGGAATTGCTTGGATTATCTTTGTTGCTTTCTTAAAATTTACTTAGCATAGCAAACGGCTTCTATGAGACCCTGCAGTTCTGTAGCTGATGTGTTGCATTTTGATCTCATATATCCAGGCTTGCATCCCTGCTTAGATTTCCAGGGTGACTTTGGATAAGCCATTGGCCACACATCTGATGGAGAGCCATGTGCCTTTAAACCTGTTGGTTTCCATAGACTTAAGCATGTTTGCATCCATGTTGGATTGGGGCTGTTTTTATTTTGCATCAATTTTACACCTGTAAAATGGGAATAATAATTGTGAGGAGGAGGAATTATGAAAATATCCCTGTGAGGAGAGATCTAAAGTTTGGGTTGTTGTTGTGTTGCTTTAAGTCATGTCTGGCTTATGGTGGCCTTAAGATGAACCTACCATGGGGTTTTCTTAGCAAGATTTGTTTAGAGGAGGTTTGCCATAGAAGCAGGATATTAATTAAACAAATAAATTGTTGTTATGTGCTTTCAGGTTGACTCTGATTTATGGAAACTATTCTAGGGTTTTCTTGGTAAGTATTATTCAGAGGGGGTTTGCCTTTGCCTTCCTCTGAGGCTGAGAGAGTGTAACTTGCCCAAAGTCACCCAGTGAGTTTCCATGGCTGAGTGGGGATTCGAACCATGGTCTCCCAGAGCCCTAGTTGAACACCCAAACCATTACACCACATTTGGGTATCCTCCTGGATTTTGCCTCCTAGTGTCTGTGGCATATATTCAAGTTTACCAACTAACAAAGGAAGGGAGGGTGCTAAGGGGACTGGAATGTAACTCCAGTAGAGGTGCAATGCCATGTAAATGGCTCCTGAGTCTGTAGCTGTTAAGGAGGGATGGGAGAAATACAACCCTCCAGATGTTATTGGATTACAGCTCCCCAGCATTTCTCACCTTTGGTTATATGAGCTAAGACTGCTGGGAGTTGCAGTCCAACAACATTGGGAGGGGTGCAGTTTGCCGTCCCATGTGTTTAGGCAACAGATGGTACATCCAGGAAAGAAGCTGGGAACCCTTGTGGTTGCTACTTGGCTCTGAGTGGCACAGTTTGCTAGGGATTTTGTGGCTTGAGGTGAAAATTAGTTGAGTCTTTGATGAAAGGCACAAAAACCATGAGAGCACATTTGTTTGCAGCACATCTGGCTTGTCACATTCAATAACAGCAGCGGTCAGCAGCCAGAGGAATACAGTGATCTCCTTTTTTTTTTTTAAGAAGCTTGCTTTAGTTTACTTTAATAAGAATAAATGAAACCTGCAACAAAATGTTGCAGTGTAGAATGGTTCTGTACAGGATGTCAGCCAGCCATCAATAATCTCTTTCAGGTTATTATGCTCCATTGAATACCCACTTCCTCAGTTTCATGTTTTTCATCCTACCAGTCAACATTCCATGCTACTAAGAATGCTCAGTCCTAATTCATTTGGTTTTGGGTCCCCCTACAAACCTTGGGCGAATGAGTTTGGTATTAGTATGGTGGATTATTTATTAAAGATGCATGCTTTGTTCTCACTCCCCCACCCTGCTCCCCAATTCATTGCTATTTTTCTCTGATGTAGTTTAATTTGTATGGCAATCCTGTTACCTGTAGGATTTATCAAGTAAATTATGACAGGATTATAAGAAGATCTATTCTCATTTCTCAGTATTATCCCAAAGCACGTGGCTCTTGACTTGATTGGGTTTTAGTGTGCTTGTTTCTTCTTCTGTGAAAAAAATGCAAAAATAATATGTGTATCAAAGTCAAAAAAATAAACATCTGTGTGTGCTAGTGTGTGAGTGTGTGTTTCTCCCCCAAACAAAGCATTATGCATGTACATGCACAATTCTTGGTCTTGGACAAACTGACACACACAGGGATAATCTGATCACAGCCAGCTAAGCCGGTGGTTAACTTCTCCTGGTGAAATAGTTGATTTTTCTGACAATACAGATTTCCAGGAAATTATGTATTGACTGTGAAACAGTAAATTTTTTCCAGCTATTCTCTTATTCAAGAGCTAGCATCAGTGGCTGGATAACTGGGAATAACCCACAAAGCAGTCCATAGCAATAAGGAACTGGAAGGATTTTCTTTGCGAAACATGGGTTCAGTGGGTGTATGATTTGGGCTGGACCACTATTGGGATGGGGTGGAAAAAAATAATCAGGTTTGGTTTATTTTTGGTTAACTATTTGGGCTGCAGTGTTGTTGGAGTTGGGTAGCAGAAATATTGTTGTGGCTGCTGCTGAATACTAGGAATCCATTTCAGCCTCCCATGAGTTGGTGGCACTTGGGAACGGGGTTTGTAGGTTTTCTTTGTTTTAAAATTCTGCCAGGAATCAAAGTGCTCTCTCTGGAAAGCAGTGCCATTGTTCATAGAATCATAGAGTTGGGAGGGGTCCCATGGGCCATCCAGTCTACACACACCCCTGCTAAGTGCTGGGTTAAAAGAAAGGAATGCAAGTATAAAGAGGAGCAGTCAAATCTAGAAGGGAAGAAGAAACCGGTATTCTCTTACAGTTGGGTCCCTTTGTCATAGTAATCCTGGCATTCTCTTTCAGGAGCTATAGGGCTGCCCTGCAAATTCTCTCTTCTACTCTCACGCACACACACACACTCAGCTTTTTGAAATGAAAGTGAAGGTCTGAGAAACCTCACTTATCCTCTGTCCTAGACAGTAGCAGTTCTTGTTTGTATCTTGACATTCACAGGTGAACATTCTCCCAGTTCTTAACTGCAGCCCTAACCCATTTCTCAGATTCTGTTTTGCTGTTCTTCTTTAAAGGCATCAGCTCAGTGAGAAGTTGTTATCATCTCTCAAGCTTTGCTTACAAATGGCCCCAAAGAGAAATGACCCACTTCAGGAGTCAGCATAGGCAGATGGAGTAGATGAAGGCAGGAACTGAATGGTGCAGCCTGTCTTTTAGTTCAACTTTCTTTAGACACCAAAATGTTTTGGGCTGACACTGACTTTTACTTGTGAAATGGATTTAATTTAGTAATCCCTGAAAAAATTATCTCCTTCCCTAGCCATTTGTTCCAAAGGTATATACAGTTGCCCCTTCGTATTCACTGGGGTTTGGTTCCAGGACAACCCCCCCCTCCCCCAATGGATACCAAAATCCGTGAATACTCAAGTCCCATTATATGCAGTGGCATAGCAAAATGGTGTCCCTTATATAAGATGACAAAATCAAGGTTTGCTTTTTAGATTATTATTTTTTAAAGAATATTTTCAAGCTGTGAATACCTAAATTCATGGATATGGAGGAACAACTGTACTATGTGGTAGAAGCCTGCACAGCATGCTGACCTCAATGCACAGCTTTGAAAAGTCACTCTTTGGACTACAGTTCTCAGCATCCTCCAACCAGCATGCCCACTGGGCAGATAAAAGGAGGTAGCTCTTTACATGATGCATATTTAAACTGGCGATGCTGGCTCTGGGATTCTGGAATTCAGAAACCAAAAAAGTAACTCTTCGAAGCTCTGCTTTCATACAGCTCTGCCCACACCATTGTGTTTGCTGCTCCAAAGTGAATGGAACTATAGTCATCAGCATTCCATGTCTATCGTGCCAACACTGGCAGGCATATGGATAATGAAGGAGGCATCGTGTGGGCCTGGATGGATTCCCTTCATTCACAGTGCACAGCTTTCACTTTTTTACTCCTGGCATTGTGTACAAGTTCATTGGATAGACTTTGGTGTACTCCCTGTTGGTGCCATTTAAAGGGTGGCAATTGATCTCTCAGATTACGTAAATGTAGGGACTCGGCTGATGTGATGTTCACATCCGCAATGGTCTTTTGATCAGAGTACTTTGCCTGTTGCTTCAACTGGCTGGCATGTTGCAGGTGAAGGGTCAGCGAAAACACTTCAGGCTTGTTGTACCTTTCTGTTTGGTTCCAGTCCGATTCTGCTCCCCAAAACACTTTTCTCTCGAGGTCATAGATGTTTGATTGCAGGTCTTGATTCCCATATTAATCCTCCCAAGTCTTAATGACTTCTGTTTGGTCTGAGAGAGGCTGTGGTTTAAACAAGCATTCATTATTTTTTCTGTTTTATTACTTGGCATGTGTTTCTTACAGCTTGTGCCATGACTGCCATCTTGTGGCACTTCTCCTAATTGTGATTTTCCACCACTACCTGCCTTGCATGGCTCGATTGAAAGACTAGTACAAAGGATGTTGTATCATCCTCAAAACTTCCCATGAACATAAGCTTGTGCAACAAGGGATCTGTTTGGGCCAGAACTTTTCAGACATTTGTTCAAGGAACTTTCCATATGGCCTAGCCTGCTAAACCAATTTTGAATGCTGTAAAGGATTTTGAGCCATTTTCTGTGTTTTGGCCAGGGCAATTGGAGATCAGCACGCACTTTTATGAACAAAGAGCTCACCCTCAAATACATGTTTGTGTACTGGTCCATGGTCATGATCGCTAGTTAGTCACAATTGTGATACTATTGCCACATTTCAACTTCCCCCACCTACTTTACCGGGCACCAGCTGCATGGAGAGAAGGAGGTTCATTCCTCTGGTGATCAGAGCATGAGTGAATGACATTTCTGTAGCTCTTGAATCAGGCCAGGAGTTATTACTTGGTTAAGTATACTTAGTTCAGTAGATGATACAGAATAGTGGCCCACAACTTTAGGCCAGGTCTGGGCACTTGCTGACTCTCAAAGCAGTGCTATCTGTTCCCCAATGGGTCTACCAGTATTGTGTGCTCAACAGCATGAAGCCAGCCCCAGCTGCCAAAAGAGCCTATCAGTTCAATGCACTGATTTCATTGTTGTCCAAACTTTTTTTTTTTACCAGTACACCTGAAAGATATTAGATATAAGTATAATGCATGAAGTAACTTTCCGTTACTAATGTTTTATGTATCTGTATTGCTAACACAGGACTGAGAAAGCTCCCTCTCACTTCCATCACTCCTTCTCCCTGCAGTGTTCCCAACTCATGCCCAGCCAGTCCGCGCGGCGCTGGCTCCTCAGGATATCGTTTTACTCACAATATTACCTCGGACCTGCAGCTGGCAGCAGAATATGCAGCAAAGGCTACGTCAGAGCAGCAGGCAGATGCATCGGGTGGAGACAGCCCAAAGGTATGTTCCAATAAACTTGACATGTCCATCTGCATGTTTGCAACTGCTGTTGTTTTAATTAATTGTGTTCTACTTTTCCTCATGAGTTCAAGGCACATCCGTAGATCACCACTTCTTCACTCTTATCGCTGTGAAACAGGTCAGGCTGAGAGAAAAAATGACTGGCCCCAGATGCCACTGTGAGTTTCAGGACTCTGTAGAACAGAGTTTCCTCTGGGTTCCATGAGATGTGACTAGGGCTTCTGCAAGAGATCGTGGTTTGAGGGGAAATCATTTTTTGAGCTGAGTTGATACAATAATTTTTGTGCAGGGTTTCCCTCAGGCCTGAATATTATGTCAAGGATTCTTCCAAGGTAAAAAGGTTGGGAAAGGCTGCTGTAGAGACTTGAACTTGGATCTCTCAGGTTCTAGTCCAGCCACTATGCAGGTTCTCCCTTGTGTCTAGAAGTGCATTAAATCCTAATAATTGGATATAGAAGGGGACTGACAGCACTTTCTGAATCATACACTGAGGCTGGGCTCTATTTTGCTATTCCTGGACTAGTCCACACATTTCAGAGGTTCCTGCCAAAGATCTACTCAAAGGATTGAGCTAGAGGGAGGAGGGAGGCAGCATGCAAGTTGATGGTTTCCTAAGCTCATTCCCCTCATGCTAAGTGACAGTATGAAAGTCAGCATGGTGTAGTGGATTGAGCATTGGACTAAGGCTTTGGGAGACCAGGATTCAAATCCACATTCAGCCATGGAAACCTCCTGGGTGATCTTGGGCAAGACACACTTTAGGAAGATAATGGCAACTTTTCTCTTAATAAATCTTACAGAGAAGCCTCTGTGTTAGAGTCCCCTTAAGTTAGAGCTGATTTCAAAGCATATAACAGCAGGAAGCTATGGTGTAAGCACAGGAGTGCGGAACGTGTGGCCCTTCAAATGCTAAAGTACAACTCTTACCAACTCTCGCCTTTATCCTATTAACTACTCTTCACAACCATCTTAAATCGATACTTAGAACCACTCCAATGTGTTTTGCATTTCTATGACTTTCCGTACTCTTCTCTCCCATTTGTACATTATATATGTCTGTCTGCAGAGACTTCCCTCCATGCATGTAATGGAGTGCATGAAAGCTTACACTAGAAGTTTCTTCTTCCCACTTAATCTTAAAGGTGTGCTGGATTCCTACCATCTGTATCCACTGGTTTTGTGGGCTAGAGTGGAAGGGAGTTGAGAGTCCCATAATCTCTAGAGAACCAATGCTCCCCACGTTTTGTTTAGTATGATGTCTAAAACCACCCTCTGACTAACAAACAACTGTAACACAAGATTTTTCAAGGAGTCTAGTCTGCCAGGATGCTGAAGTAGGAACAGTTTTGCCTATTCATTCTCTAAAGTTGTCATGCTTGAAAAATACAAATGTAAGAAAACATGAAGTTATTATTTACCTGCATAAGAATAGTTTTAGCAGGTCCCTTCAAAGGCCTATGTAGTCTGGAGAACTGTTGGCCCACCAGATGAATTAGACTATAATTCCCTTAGTCCCCTGCCTTGCTGGTAGGACTTCCGTGGGTTGAAGTTCAAAATCTAGTCTCACATCATATCCAGTAACCACCAAGGTTCCCCCCAGGTAACCCAGAAGCAGGCCATGAAAACAATGGCATTCTCCGTTACCTTATTGTTAGCAGTGTTTACTTAATAGTTAATGATATTATTTTGATTTTTACCTTTATTTATGCAGAAAGAATAGCTCCCCAGCAGCTATTTGGGCATGTGTTTGGGGTTAAGAGGAATTTTGAATTGACCTGAGAAACAGAGAGAGAAACAGGGAATTTCCAATTTGGGGGGCGGGCAGTTTTTGGTTTTTTATAGATTTTCCTTGGGGTTTTTTCGGGCTGTGAGACCGTGTTCTGAAATAGTTTCTTTCTGACGTTTCCCCTGCATCTGTAGCTGGCATCTTCAGAGAAGATGGGTTTTTGTTTGCTTGCTTGTGTTTGAGAGTTGGGTTTTTTTTGGTCTTACCTTGAAAGGCTTCTGGATAGTTGGCTTCTACCTTGTTAGACAAGCTCCAGCCTAAATTATTAATGAACTGTGAAGCTGCTAAAAACTCCCCTGTGTGCCTATGTTTGTGTTGCTTGTCTGCAGGACGAGTCCAAACCACCATATTCGTACGCCCAGCTAATTGTTCAAGCTATCTCGTCAGCCCAGGACAAGCAATTAACACTAAGTGGGATCTATGCCCACATCACCAAGCATTATCCCTATTACCGGACAGCTGATAAAGGCTGGCAGGTAAGTGCCTGACGTGGGGATCTGCGATGATACTGGCTCTCATTCATTCTGTAAAAGCAGCGAGAAGTCTTTCCTTGCTTTGGGATAACCATTTCCCTCCCTCTCCTCCCTGCAGAATTCCATTCGGCACAACCTCTCCTTGAACCGTTATTTTATTAAAGTCCCACGTTCTCAAGAGGAGCCTGGAAAGGGCTCTTTTTGGCGAATCGATCCTCCCTCAGAAAGCAAACTAGTGGAGCAAGCATTCCGAAAACGAAGACAGAGGGGGGTGCCCTGCTTCCGAACTCCTTTTGGGCCTCTTTCCTCCCGGTAAGTTCAGTTTGACAGTAGGCCAAAAGGCTACTTTCTGCCCCATGGTGTGTAACTGCAGGGGGAAGCTGCCCTTCTCTCTGTCCCTCCACTTTCACAGGTGCATCTGGTGGGAACATAGGGGAGAGCCTTCTTGGTAGCTGCTCCCAGGCTCTGAAACTCCCTTCTTAGATAGGTTAGACTGATGCCTTCCTTGCTGTCTTTCCAGAGATAGCTGAAGACTTTGTTTCAGCAGGCCTTTGAAAGCTGACTGGTCAACAGGGACAGGCCTTGCATAATGTGCTGTGTTGTCTCTTCATTCTTTAACTGGTGTTGATTTCATTGGTAGTGTAAGACATTTTTTTTTTGTATCAGGAAATTTTTATTTTATTTTTTAGCTATGTTTGTTTAAACTGCTGTAAACCACCTTGAGATCTAAACCCTGGAAAAGGCAGGATATTACCACCACCAACAACAACAACAACTGTCCATGTTCCATGGGGCTGACCCAAGATCTTTTGCTGCCAGGGTAAAGTACAAACTGGCCCTTCTCCAGTGGCTTGTACGAATGCTGTCTGGACTAGCAGGTGAATCTTTCTTCAGCACTCTCAATGGGAGAGCCCCCATGCCCCACCCCAGTCCAACTGGAGGCAGCAGGCTAGACGAGGGGTTGCATGACAAGCCATGTAACACACAACTCTCTGCAGTACTTTACTGTCACCTCCCAGGATCTGGCACTTAAAGAAATTGCTCACTCTGCCTAATAGTACAGTTGGCTCTGACTACTGTAAGGTTTCTTTGAAGATTGCATTCATGTGTAGTCAGGTATTTTGAAAGGGAAACAGTAAAAGGATGTATGGAAATATTATCTGTGCAAGGGCCAAAGTTCTGTTTTTCCCCCCACTGTGGTTTGAAAAACAGAAGTGTAATTTGGGAGTGCTTCTTTCCTCTCTGGTGCAAGTGTCATACTCTTGTCTGCCTCAACATGAATAGAGCATTATATCTGTATCAGGCTGAACCAGGGCTAACCTTGGACCAGGCGTCTTGAGTAGATCTGCAATCTCTGCTCAAGAGAGAACATGGAAGTATCTAAAGTGGCTTCTCTCAACTGCAGATGTAATACGAGATCATTGTAAAGCTTATTTTACATCCACATTGGAATGTGGTAGAGAAAAACTGTTTTAAATCACAATATTCCAGCTTCCTCTTTGTGAGTCACTTTATTAATAAAGCAACCTAGAGGATGATAACTTAGGATGTTGTTGTTGTTGTTGTTGTTGTTGCCAACAACAGCAGCAGCATCTTTATTCATACACTGTCTTACCTCCAAAAGTGGGACTCAAGACAGTTTGGTCTGTGGTTTTAGCAATACTTTAGTCTAGTTTAACAAATAAGGTGAGCATTTTACAGGCTTCGCTTACTTATCTGACAGTTAGGGACCGGAGCACTGTCAGAAAGTGGAATTTATCAAAAAGCGGAACCCATGTAGGGAACACGAGGGAACTAGGGAGGTCCGTTTAGGACCAAACCTATGCACATGCTCTGCTTGCAAAATCTCCATCAGCTTGGTGTTTCCCCCCACCCATCTCAGCTCATTTTGCAAACAGGCTGCACACATGCAAGTGGTCCCAAGTGAACCTCCGTAGGCAAGAAGATCTGACAACAGAGTGGACCTCTTGTCAAATTAATGGAACTTGTCTGAAATTTGCAAGCGTTGAAACAGCAGAATGACAAAAAATGAGTTGATGAAAAGCGGGGGAAGCTTGTACGTTACAAGGCAGAGTGCCTTGCTTTCTAGTGAGGACTAGAAACATGGCTTTGTAAAATCAAAAAGAGGAGGTCCTCAGAGTCAGGTTCCACACTGAAATGCTGACGACATAGAATCATAGAATTGTAGAGTTGGAAGAGACCACAAGGGCCATCCAGTCCAACCCCCTGCCACGCAGGAAATCTTGATCAAAGCATCCCCAACAGATGGCCATCCAGCCTCTGTTTAAAGACCTTCAAGGAAGGAGACCCCACCACACTCCGAGGGAGTGTGTTTCACTGCCAAACAGCTCTGGCTGTCAAAAAGTTCCTCCTAATGTTGAGATGGAATCTCTGTTCCTGGAGCTTGCATCCATTGCTCCGTGTTCCAGTCTCTGGAGCAGCAGAAAACAAGCCTGTTCCATCCTCAGCGTGACACCCCTTCAAATACTTAAACAGGGCTATCATATTGCCTCTTAACCATCTTTTTTCCAGGCTAAACATACCCAGCTCCCTAAGTCTCTCCTCATAAGGCATTGTTTCCAGACCTTTTACCATTTTAGTCACCCTTCTTTGGACACACTCCAATTTGTCCATATCCTTTTTGAATTGTGGTGCCCAGAACTGGACACAGTATTCTAGGTGAGGTCTGACCAAGGCAGAATAGAGCGGCACTATTACTTCCCTTGATCTGGACACTATACTTGTATTGATGCAGCCCAAAATCGCATTGGCCTTTTTAGCTGCCGCATCACACTGTTGACTCATGTTCAACTTGTGGTCTACTAGGATTCCTAGATCCCTTTAGCATGTAGTCTCATTCAGCCAGGTCTCCCCCATCCTATATCTATGCATTTCATTCTTTTGCCCTTAGTGCAGTACCTTACATTTCTCCGTATTGAATTTCATTTTGTTAGCTTTGGCCCAGCTCTCCAGTCTATCCAGGTCATTTTGAATTTTGATCCTGTCCTCTAGGGTATTAGCTACTCCTCCTAATTTGGTGTCATCTGCAAATTTGATAAGTATGCCCCTAATTCCCTCATCCAAGTCATTGATAAAGATGTTGAATAGCACTGGGCCCCAGGACAGAACCCTGTGGAACCCCACTGGTCACATCTTTCCAAGATGAAGAGGAGCCACTGCTGAGCACCCTTTGGTCATCTTATCAAAAAAAGAGATCCGATTAGTCTGGCATGACTTGTTTCTCTGAAACCCATGTTGACTTTTTGTGATTATGGCATTGCCTTCTAAATGTTCACAGACTCTCTGTTTAATGATCTGCTCTAGAATCTTCCCTGGTATTGATGTCAGACTAACTGGACGATAATTGTTGGGATTCTCTTTTTTCACCTTTTTGAAGATGGGAACAACGTTTGTCTTTCTCCAGTCTGCTGGGACTTTTCCTGTTCTCCAGGAGTTCTCAAAGATTATTGCCAATGGCTCTGAGATTACATTTGCCAGCTCTTTTAATACTCTTGGATGTAGTTCATCTGGTCCTGGAGATTTAAATTCATTTAGTTTAAAAAGATATTCCTGTACTACCTCTTTGCTTATTCTGTGCTGGATTTCCCCTATTGTGTCCTCTGTTCTTTTATCCTCAGGTTGGTCACCCTTTTCCTTTTCTGAAAACACTGAGGCAAAGAAGGTGTTGAGTAATTCTGCCTTTTCTCTGTCCCCTGTTAGCATTTTGCCATCTTCTCCACGTAGTGGCCCTACCATTTCCTTCTTCCTCCTTTTGCTGCAGACATACCCCCCAAAACCCCTTTTTATTGTTCTTAACCTCTCTAGCAAGCCTGAGCTCATTCTGCACTTTAGCTTTTCTGACTTTACTTCTACACATGTTCGCTATCTGTTTGAATCCCTCTTGTTGCCTCTTTCACCTTTTGCACCATGAAATTGTCTTCCAGGCAAGTAAGGAATTTGCTAGACCTTGAAGTTTTGGTTGAGTTAGATTGCCAGCAAATATCAGGATAGTTGAAGTCACCCATCACTATTACATCTCTCCTTTCTGCATGTGTGTTCATCTGTTCTAGAAAGGCATCATCCAATTCCTCCGTCTGACATGATTCACATCGTGCTGAGATCCAAATTTTGCTTTGCTATTTGCCCTTCTTTAGTAAACTAATGTGACTTTTCCTTTGGTACTGTGCCTTCCAGGAGTGCCCCTGCATCTCCTACTCACCCTGGCTTGCTGTCTCCTCACACAAGTGGCCTACAGACTCCAGAGTGCCTATCGAGGGAGGGCTCACCCATTCCACATGACCATGACTTCGGTTCAAAGTTAGCCTCCGTTCCAGAGTATCGGTATTCACAGAGTGCACCTGGTAAGTAATTTCTTTGTAGGAAAGAAAGAGGGGCTGTTGAACTCCCCAAATGATCCTGGAATTCCTTCCCACTGTACTAGACCTGTAGATTTTTCAAACAGCTAACAAGCCTCAAGGTGATCATACCAAAAGAACATAAAAGCAGTAAAAGAGAACTTTATATGTAAAGCATTTTTAAAAACAAAGGGGCAAAGGCTATAAAGGGTTTTGGATTAGGAGCCTCTCTTCTGACCAGTTTCCTCTTCTTTTTTCCCAGGCTCACCTGTAAGTGCCCAGCCAGTAATCATGGCAGTTCCTCCTCGGCCATCGGCCCTTGTGGCCAAGCCAGTGGCCTATATGCCAGCCTCCATAGTGACCTCTCAGCAGCCTTCGGGACATGCCATTCATGTTGTCCAGCAAGCCCCGACTGTAACCATGGTCCGGGTCGTGACCACTTCTGCAAACTCAGCAAATGGATACATCCTGACCAATCAGGGGCCAGCAAGTGGCAGCCATGAAGCGACAGGGACAGTCTTGGACTTGGCTGGTGAGCCTCGAGGTAGCGTACTCACCCTAGCAGGAAGATATGCATCACCCATGTTGCTTGTTGTGGGTCTGTTCTTGCAGTATCTCCTAAAGCTTTTTGTTTAGCAGGATGCTCCAAAAAGAGAGAGAGAGAGAGAGAGAGAAATAAGAAATAAGACCCTTTTTTCCTTCTTCACCCAATGAACACTCTTCTAAATGGAAAAGGAGGAGTCAAGCCATACCTTTTAAACTAACTGGTTTATTTTAGCATGAACTTTCTTGGATATCAGTCCACTTCTTCAGCTGTGCATATGCAAAGGATTGATATTCACAAAAGCATAAAGTAGAGCATCTTAAAGGTGTTGCTTGATTCTTTATTTTCCATTTATTGCTGAAACAGACTAATGTGGCTATTTCTTTTGAAACTTTTCTGCACTTTAAGAGTGTTATAAATTGCAGGAGGAACCAGTTGTATCATGCTGTGCTATACCCCCCCCAACCCATTTTCAGCCATTGTGAACATGCCAGTGGAGAATTTGAAAGCTTGATCACAACTATGTGACATTTTAAAACTATTCCCGTACTTAGAGACGCAAAGGCCTGGAGGGAAGAATGAAAAAATGTGGGGGGCTCCCCATTTTGCTTGGAAGCTTTGTTTTCCTAAGAAAAGTTGAAAAATTGATTCAGCTTGATTAAGGGGTATTTTCTTTCAGAATGATGAATGAAAGATTTAAATAAAAGACATTATTTCTGAAAACTAGGTACCAGGTAGATTTTTAGGCAAGGTTGTGTACACCATCTCACATCATTGTAATTGCTGGTCTTGGTTTCCTTTTCTCAGTTTTTTGTTTTGTTTTTTTGTGTGTGTGTTTTTTTTGTTTGTTTGTTTGTTTTATGGAAATGAGTGCTTTGTGTTCACTTGGCACTCTGAAGGACTAGAAGAGACAAAATAATTTTCTTTGTTGATGATGGTTTCTTCTCTTTTTGTTTGCCTGCTCCTCATAAACTCACAAAATGAAAGAGGTTCCTTATAGTTCAGCTATTCCTTTATCATTCAGGACCTTTTGTAGCTCCATTTGTAACAACAAAAATAAAATTTAAAAAAGTAATTTCAATTTTATAATTATTTTCTGAATAAACTGTACTTTTAATGTATGAAACATGTATTGTTATGCCAAATCAAATTACACATAATGTATTTTGTGTTCCTGAAATGCCTAAATGACTTTCAATCTGTAAAGAGTGCAAATATTGCAGCAGAAAAGGATGGCAGGAAAGCTGAAATAGTTCCATTCTGACCACGGTTCAGTGATCTGGATATGTTTCCAATGTCAGCAGAATTTGGACTTCCTTTCTCCCTCCCTCCCTCTGCAGTCTTCAGTGTTTCCAAACACATGCTCCAGAGGGCTTCCCAGTCCTCCTGAGCATGTTTTTTTGAATGCACAGGAGGCTGCAGGAGGAAGAAGGGATCCCCAGTTCTTATAGAAGCAGCCAGATCCAGCAGAAGTGCATTGCCAGACCCCTCACCTCTATTTTTGGTCAGTAGCACTAGGCAACAGTCATCTAAAAGGGAGCTTTGGTTCAATCACATCAGTCCTAAGTGCTCTGCCATTAGAGGTGCATTAGTGGCAGAGGTAATTCTTTGTCTTCCTCAAATAGGTGAAACCTCTAAGAGTGAAGTTTCAGTGATATGTTCATGGTAATGTATATGATCAGTTTTATAGTGCAATAGGTACTCATTTTATTTGTTTGAGCATAGTCCATTTTATTTGTTTAAGCATAGTCCATAACATAATGATGTAATCCACAATAAATCAGATAAGTTATAACAAAAGGACAGAATTGCCATGCTACAAAATTAATGTTCTCAGAGTATACACAGAGGAGCCATTTTGGTATAGTTTGAGTGGTCTGAAGATCTCAGGGCAGTGAACAATGAAATCAGTTTGAACAGTTTAAGACCATTGAAAACACAAAGCATAATTTAAAGGCTAAAAGCATATTAAACCATTTAACACTTAGAATGTTGCAGATGAAGAGGAGGGAAAACAGTTTAAAACCACTCACATGTGCAAATTTTGATAAGATCAATCACACCTCAAAAGCTTTAGTCATGTTTTTACTTGGCACCCGAATGACAGCAGCGTTGGCACCAGTCGGACCTTTCATGGAAGGTGTTCCATAAGTAAGGTGCCACAACAAAGGAGGCCCTCTCCTACATCGCCCCACAGCCTTTTGTCCTGCCTGGTGAGACACAGAGGAGGGGGTCCCTCCAGCAGACCACAGACCTCAGGCAGGCACTTGAAGTATCAAGACCCCAAGCTGTTTAGGGTTTGAATGTCATTACCAGCACCTTGAATTAAGATCAGAAGCATATTGGTAGCCTGTATAATTCCTTTAAAAGTGATATTACATGGTTTCTGGTTACTAGAAGGGAAACATGGCCACCACTCTTGGCCAAAACATGTGGCTGCTTCTGTGTCCATAGAAGAAGCAGCAGAGCTGTTAAAAAAAAAGGATGAAGGAAATGTGTCTCCATAGTGTAGATCCATATGTCCAAACACACATAGTAACAGTGCTGATGCAGCATGGTTCTCCCAGTGTTGCTAGGGGCAGGGGGGAGGAGCAAAGATGGCTCAGGGCTGCCTGTGACAATTGCTTCTGTTTCTGTAGGAATTGATGAGAAGCCAACCATTGCGTTTGCTACCATACCCACTGCCAGCCGAGTTATTCAGACAGTTGCCAGCCAGATGTCTCAGGGCATCCCAGGACAAACAGTCACCATCCTCCAACAAGCGACACCCGTGGCCATTGGGCAACACCAGCTACCCGTCCGAGCTGTAACACAAAACGGAAAGCACGCTGTCCCCACCAACAGCATAGCTGGTGGCACTTATGGTACATGCAGCGTTCCTCTTTGATTCTCTACATGCCTTTTGAATGTTGCCTTTTGCCTTTACAAGTTTCAGAGATACAGAATGTGTTGGGACAAGCCATTTGTCCATTGCACTGGGCATAAGTACCTGTAGAAGGAGACAAAACTCTGATCTTGGTTGAATCTTGATTATAATCAGACATATTAATTCATGTCTGGAACTGTGGATTTGCAAAGTTTACTTTTATGCTGCTGATTTTTTCCCTTACATATTATATTGAACTAGCTGTACCCAGCATAACATACACTGTTATAGTAGATTTGAAAGGTTCACACAGAATATTGCATTGCTTTCCATGTGGGTGGTGAGTGGCTGAGGGAGAGGAGGGAGGGGCCCTTGTGAGGCTGGGGGTATAGATGCAGATTGAATGGCAGGAATGGATTGCGAGGTGGAGAGGGAATTTGCATGTGCGTGGTGATTGGCTGAGGGAGTGAGAGGAGGGAGGCCTAAGTGGCCAATCAGCACACTGGGAAAGGAAATATACCCAAGCCTTTTATATAGAGAGAGATTTAGGGCAATGGAGAGGGGGAGCATTCCCCTCCCCAGTGGTCTTCGTCATTGCATTTCAGTATGCCAGAAGTGGCATTTCTACCATTTTGTTTGAGTTTTGGTAGGGTTTTGTTGTGTTTCGTTTCATTTCAGGTGTTAGGGGACTCTTGGGGCGGAGGAAGTAAACCGCTTAATTTGCATGTGGTTTTGAATCTGCTTGGCTAATTTTTAGGTGAAAAATCTTTTAGGTGAAAAAACCTGGGGATTTGGTGACTACCCTTTACGGTCCCAAGGGCCACATATAACCTATGGGCTGAACTTTGCCCACACCTGTGTTGAATATTAAAATACTTGGTACTGTAGATGGCTTTCAGCATTCTTAGCGCAAGGTGTTGAATTTTAAAGATTTAATCATTATGTGTTCAAATCTGGTGGTTTCTAGTGTATTTTTTTTAAAAAAGAATAAGAGATTAATTATTTTCTCTCTTTTTCCTCCAGCCCTCACAAATCCACTTCAGCTCCTTGCTGCCCAAGCCAGTTCCTCCACTCCGGTGGTTGTCAACCCAGTGGGAGAGGCCGGGACAAAAGAAACTGAAGAGCCTTCAAACGAACCGGATGTCAAGAGGCCTCGGATGGAGGAGTCCCGGGGAGGAGGAGCAGCTCTCTTGCAAACCCAAACTGGTGTCATCACTTCAACAGCCCCACAAGGACAGGCTGCCAGTGAATGAGGAACCCAGATGTTCAGAAAAGCGGCAGCATAGGCTTTGGGGGAGATCCTTTTTTTAAAAAAAAAAGAAAGAAAGAAGGAAAATATATATGACAATAACACCTTTTTCGAGCAAGATTTTTGTACAAAAGAAAATAAAAGCTCCATTCAAAGTATGTTTTTAAAGGACAGGCCGGCGGTTTTTAGGATCCCGAGGTGCCAAATGAATTAGCAGAGCCCCCACTTAACCTTCACCCTGAAAAGTCTGTTTTGCTTTTCACTTTGGAGATTATTTTTCTCTCCTGTTTAGATTTTAAAAGGAAATGATGATGATGATAATAATAATAAAGACAATTTGATTGTATGACTGCTGGGATTTCCCCACCCACCCCCTTCATTTTCTTTCTTCCCCCTTTTTCCTCAAAGCATGGTAGTTTTATGTGAGCATATTAAAAATGCAGGACAGAAGCATGTACTGGGGGGAAGGCAGAAGGTGGGGGGCATCCAATCTCCAAAGACTACTCTCTCTCTCTCTTTCTCTCTCACTCTCTCTTTTTTTTTTAAAAAAAAAATCCCTTTCTCTCATTTACACAGACAGCCTAGAGCTTGGAAAGGCTACTTTTGGGGACTACAACTCCCATCATGTCCTAGCCACCTTGGCCACAGCCCTTGCTGGGTGGGTGGGATTTGTAGTCCAAAAAAGGAACACTTCCAAGCTCTGAGACAGAAATGTACACCCTTTCATCTCACAGCTCTGAAGCAAAAACCAGTGGGACCCTCTTCCAGAGGTGCTTCTTTCTTTTTTCTAACATTTCTTCTGGAATCAAATGTTGTCATGGGCATGTACAGTCCTCCCTCCACATTTACAGGTTTGAGAAATGCTAGCAAAAACACTTCTCTAGGCATGTATACAGTCTCCAGTGCAATTCTGTCAACTTCCGGCACAGATTGACCATACAGTCACATTAGAGGAACTTGACATCTCTAGAGAAGTGTTCTGTCAGTTAAAAAATAAAAAATAGGAGGCCTATATTCCTAGTTTTTCCACTTCTGTGGGGGTCCTGCCTCCTAACTTGTGCAAAAGTGGAGGGCCTACTGTAATTGCTCTGCCCCCAAAATGTCAATTTTCTAATTTTCTCCCCATAGACCTTAAAAATCTAGGCCAGTTTCCATGCCCTGATGTTGTTGTGTTATATGTTCTGGACTAGATTTTGTCGAAGTGGGGTGGCCTCAGATCATAACAATATTTTTGGCTTATATAGTAAGTTAAAGAGTTTCCATGTCTGTCTACAAATCTTTTTATATGGGGATTTGTGGAACAGCCAACTAGATCTTCAGTGTCATTCCGGTTTATTTAGTTTAAGAGAGAGATACATACAAGAGAAAGAGAGAGATGGGAATATAGAATTATTTTTAACACAGTGCCAGTGCAGCTGATACGGCTCCTGATACCTTAAAAGCCAACATTGTATAAGTGGTTAGAATGTTGGACTAAGTCTAGCGAGACTTGGGGTTCAGATTTCCTGTTCATCCATGAAGCTCACTGGGCGACCTTGGACCAGTCACTGTCTCTTTTAACCTACCTCACAGGGTTGTTGTGAGGATACAGTGGAGGTGGGGAGAACTATGTATGCCACCATGTGCTCCTTGGAAGAGGGGCAGAATAAAAATGAAATAAATAATAGCCTTGCTGTAGTTTAAGTTATCAGGGTATATGATCCTTCCCACTGATTCCCATGGTTGACAGTTGTGGCATCAACCATTTAATAATGCTCCTTAGGGCTCTTTGACAACCAAGGGTGGAAATTCATTTCATAACTTGGTTGTTAAAGAACCCTAGTGAGCATTAAGTTGTTCAGAGTGGCTTTTGTTCCTTATGTGCAATTCAGGCATTGGCTGGCAGTTTGTTAGCGGCAACCTTATGCTTTATGTCTACATATGTTGGTGGGGGGGGGTATTTCCTTTTTTCCTCTGCACAGACCAAAGCCCCCTTCCCAGACTTAGTGTAGAGCTGCTACAGCCACCTCCTCGGTGGCCATTCTGTGCCCAGTGGAGAACAGAGGAGGATCAGAGAAGTGCCTGGCTGCATCCCAGTAGCAAGATGCAAAATAATTACATCATCCACTGAGACTTTCAGAGGAGTCCAGCAGACCTCCGTGGATGATATAATAATTTCATGTTTGGCTACAGGGACATAGCTAAACACTTCTCTGGCCCTACCCCAAGCACTCCACCATATATGGAATGGTTGTGCGGCAGCTGCAGCAGCTTTGTGGTAAGCCCAGTGGTCAGCGAATGACCAGCTGTAGCATAGTTCAGCATGAGGAATTGCTCCACTACGCTAGACCATACAGGATTCTAGCCATTATCTGTGCAGTTGCAAATTAAAGTTTGGCCTTGTTGGTAATTCTCTTTAGTCCAATCAATGCACATAAAAGGAAATACCCCTGTGAAATGTTTTGTATATGTTTGGGATGGCGGAGGGACTCATTCAGATGTTCATGTGTGTAAGGGCAGTAAGGTCTTTTTCTTGCTGTTATTCATGAAACTCTTACTAGTGAATCTTGGGGCTTAGGAGAGTCTAACAGCCCTGTGTAATGATGTGACCTAGCATAGTATAGTGGTTTGAGTGCTGGATTATGGGTCTGGGAGACTAGGGTTTGAACCCCCTCTCAGCCATGGAAACCCCCTGGGCACCCTTGGGCAAGTCACACTTTCTCAGACTTAGAGGAATGCAGTGGCAAACCTCCTTTGAAGAAACCTTGCCAAGAAAACCTCATGATAGGTTCAACTAAGGGTCACCATAAATTGAAAACAACTTGAAAGCACACAACACCAACAACAGATGATAGAATCATAGAGTTGGAAGAGACCACAAGGGCTATCTAGTCCAACCCCCTGCCATGCAGGAACACACAATCAAAATATGCCCAACAAATGGCCATCCAACCTCTGTTTAACTCCACCACACACTGAGGCAGCACGTGTTCCACTGCCAAACAGCTCTTACCATCAGGAAAGTCTTCCTAATGTTTAGGTGGGAATCTCTTTCCTGTCGTTTGAACCCATTGTTCCGTGTCCTAGTCTCTGGAGCAGCAGAAAACAAGCTTGCTCCATCCTCAGTATGGCATCCCTTCAAATATTTAAACATGGCTATCATGTCCCCTCTCAACCTTCTCCAGGCTAAACATGACCAGCTTCCTAAGCCGCTGATGACATGGTGAGCTTCTTTCACAGGAAAGTAAGAGTTAGAGCCCCATGATGATAAAACCCCATAGGTGAGGTGAGAGTAAAAGAGCCTTTGGGCATAAGGAGGCAAGGTGAAGAAACGGTCTCTGTTCTCTGCTTAAACATATCACAATTTTTTAAAAAAAGATTCCACCCCCCCAATTAATTTCTTAGCTTTTTTGTATTCAGTTCTGTGTAACTTCCATTTAATAAAGCCAATACCATGGGGAGTGGGAAAGGATTAGTGGGAAGAAGCATAACATAACATGATCATTTGGCTAAACTGAGTTCTTTGCCAGCATTTTAAAAATAGGGTTTACTTTTGTGTGATGTTCCATTTGAGTGATAATTATATCCATATTGAGAAAAGGAGGGAAGTGTGTACCTCTGTAATGTGTGTTACCAAGGCCAGTAAGAGTGTTCTATTTGGTTGTGCGTTGTAGGCATGAGCTCCCACGTGTAGAAACCCAGTCTGTTACAAGTGTGTAGGAAGTGGTTTATGTATGAGAATGGCTTTCTGGAAGCTAAGCAGGGTCAGCCCTGGTTAGTACTTGGATGGGAGACCACCAATTAATACCAGGTGCTGTGGGCTAGTATTTCAGAGGGAGGAACTGGCAAAACCAACTCTTGAGTATTCCTTGCCTAAGAAAACCTTATGAAATTCATGGGGTCACCAAAGGTCAACAGGTGACTTGAAGGTGCGCATGCACACGCGCGCGCGCACACACACACACACACACGGCTCTCAAGCATCTGTTGCTTGCATTCTTTTGGAGCAAGGAAACGAGATGGGCCTTTGTCTGTCTCCAGAGTCAACAAGCTGTACACCAACTTGCCAGCCTGCATACCTTCCTTGCAAACACTGAGGACTTTTGTTAAACTCCTGAGCCAGCTGTCCAGTTACAGTGAAAAGGAGCCGAGGTCCGGACACCCTCATTAACCCCTTTTGTGGAAGACAGTTGTTGAATAAAATTGCTGGTGTGGCTTTCTTGCTCACTGTACTCAACATGGGTAGGCCTTGGTAAGAGACTAGAAAGGCCCATCCAGCTTTGGAAAACATGGGCTTAAGACAGAATATAGGTGAATCCACTAAGATGTTGATTGATGGGTTCATGAGGCAGAATGTAGCACTGTATTTGGTGGTTATTTTTAAAATCCTGACTTTTAACAGGGAGCAGAAGAACAATTTTTATGGTGATGGAAAACTGGACATTCAACCTCACCTTGTTACTTTCTGTTTTACTCTAAACTGCCCTGAAATTTGAAAACAGCTTTTTAAAAAGTTCAAAGCTCTTTCTCAGCACAGACATGGTGGAAATGCCCCCCCCCCAAAAAAAACCCAGAATACATTTAGGGGCATTCTGGAGGGGGGAAATTGTAAACAATTTATTTTTATTTTTTGCAAAAGAACCCAACCATTTTTGACCCATGGAGTCAAAAGGGGAAAAACCCTTATTTAAACAGACTAGAAGACATGACTTCAACACGACATTAAGACTAGTTTCATTTTTTCTTTCTTTTATGGAGAGTCTTAAAGTTGATCCTTTGCTCTTTTTTTTTCTGTACACATTGTACATCCATCTGCACACATTGTACATCCAAGGGGAAAATCAGGCAATTTGGGATGGAAATTTAAGTGGGCACATTTTTTAAAAGACAGAAAAGATCCGTGAAAGCCAGGAACTCTGTCTTCATAGCTTTGAAAGCAGGTTTCCTAGCACTATATTACACCTTTCTCCTTGCCATCCTCAAAATTCACTCTGAAAAACATGAGGCAACCAGTGGGGAGAAGAAGTAAACTTTTTGCATTTTTAACACCTGTCTTCCTAGTTTTAATTACAAAACATTTATTAGTACTTAATGTGTTTGCAGGCTGCTGCAACATGGATTATAAACCTGCTTCCTTTTTTTAATTGCAAGAATGTCTTGGGGTCTGCATTCCCTGTTAATGACCCAGTCAATTTGAACAAAGATGTAAATGCATGCACTCTTAAGTTATGACAGACAGATGTACTTGGAGAGCAACGTGCCTGTATAATGGAACATTTACCCCAGTTAAATTTCTATCATCTGAGTGCAGCAAAGGATTGACCTAGAGGCACAACGGCACTTCCAAACTTGCTTGTACAAGCATTTTCCCCCTGTTTGATTTCCATATCAAAAACATAACATTTTAATAGCATCAGGGCATAAATCTAACAGGTGAGAATGAGCTGGCCTCAATTTGCATGAAGTTTATGAAGAAACTCTAAAGTTTACCACAGGTCAGTGCTGAGTTAAAGAAGCTTTCATTCATCCTGGTGGCTTGTTCAGTGATCTTTGATTTTTTTTTCCCCAAAGAGGGATTTCCATATTGTAGACACCACTGGAGAGAGGAGATTGTGTGATTAATTAAAATCTACTACACATGCATAAAGCCTACCAAAATGGTGGAAGAGCATTTGGCATGGCTGAGGAACATGTGGCCTTCTAAGTATTGTTGGATTCTAGTCCCTATCACTCCCAGACAGCCTGGCCCATGGTGAGGCATCATGGGAGTGGCTGTCCCTTGCCATCCAGAGAGCCACAGCAACCCTAGCCATG
Source organism: Gambelia wislizenii (assembly GCA_030847615.1). Classification (NCBI taxonomy): domain Eukaryota; kingdom Metazoa; phylum Chordata; class Lepidosauria; order Squamata; family Crotaphytidae; genus Gambelia; species Gambelia wislizenii. Next base: position 8,796,932 of record JAUMIR010000012.1, read on the forward strand.
GTGCACAGAAATGGTGACCATCAGATGGTCCACAATGAGGCTACATCTTGGAAACATTAAACTTTTGGTCTACAAATCTGAGAATTGGAAGTCATAATCCAAAAAAAAAAAAAAAAAGAGTGATATTTCGGTTGTGTTGGAAGCCTGAGTTCTCAGAAGTAAGACTATAGTATCCTCAGCTTTATCGTTACTGTGGTTCTACCTATATTAGAGAGGCAAAACAGCACAAGAGCCAGGGTGGTGTAGCAGTCTGAGTGTTGGAGTAGGACTCTGAGAGACCAGAGTTCGAATCCCCATTCAGCCACAGAAACCCACTGGCTGACCTTGAGCAAGTCACACTCTCTTGGCCTCAGAGGAAGGCAATGGCAAACCACCTCTGATGAAATCTTGCCAAGAAATCCAATGATAGACTCGTGGTAAGTTGGCACTGACATGAAGGCACATAACCAAAATTTGCTTTGTTACTATTGCATTTTTACTTCCAGGAATGGTGAAGTGGTGCTTGTGGGATTTTCTGTCTCAGGTGCCAAAATGCCTGGTTGTTTTTGGGTCCTATATACCTTGATCTGAGTGAGTTAAGCTGGCATGTATTGTTCCAGGTCAGTTAGTATAGGGTTACCAGAGAGAAAATTGTAGAGTTGGCATCATTGGACTGAGGCCAACTTGCCCACTGGGGGCTCTGTCCCATTCTTCCTCCTCTACATATTTGCCTGCTCTGAACAATATTTTTTTTAAAAAAAGAGCAAGAGAAAGGAATAGCTTCCATTCATTTGTTTGGTCCTCCTTCGGGAAAAATCAGGGGTTAGCAAATCTGAAGGGACCAGGGCCATATTTTACCCTGGGCTACGGCTGCACAGATGTATCCAACAGTACCAGGCATTTTGTCGCATCAGCTGTAGTTGGGTGTGGAAAGTCATTCCCCCCTGAAAAATTCAAAACAGTGGGGTTGGGGCTTCAAGGGTCACCAAATGTGGCCCTGTAGGTTGCATGCTAAAACAAGAGACTTTAAAATAATTTTTGAAAATGCTATAAAAAAGTACAGGCAACAATTTAATTTGAATGACTCATTCCCATGCTTCCCGTAGGAATTGGTGGTTTACGCATGTCCTGAAAACCAGGACAGAAACAACGGTTTGACACAGGTCTGTGGGGTAAATGCAGTCTGTTATTTGCAAATCTGGATAAAAACCAGGATGGGATGGGAAGAAGGAGAGGAAAATTGAAATATGTGTTGGGAGAAAGGAGGGAGCCTGTGATCCTGACGCTGAGTTCCTCTCCACTTATTTACATAACATCAAACCAAGGTTTAGCATTACGTCTGTCAGGTAGCAATATGTTTGTGCCATTCTGGTTTACCACTGAAAGGAGATTAATTTGAAGGGATCTTTTAAAGTTGTCAATCAATTTCTGATACACACACACACACAGCACCCTGGAAAGTGTAGGGTTTCAGGCAACATGCTTTCTAGTCTCTTGCTGATGAGCAATGACAATGTGTGAAGATTTTCTCCTTCACAGTCAGAGAAATCCAGCTGTAAATTTTATACAGTGTCAGGACACTAAAATAAAATCCATCTCCAGCAAACATGCTTTGCATTTATATTATCTTTAAATTCTGGAAGTAGCAGGCAGCTGAAAACACCCTTTCCTTCCAGAATGTAAAGATAATATAAATGTAATTCATGTTTGCTAGATTGGAGCAGGGAAAGTGTGGCCAGTGGGTCACATATGACCCCCACAGGCAATTTTTACAGCACCCAGTGCAACTCCCACTGTAAAAAAGAAAAAAAAAGGGGGGGGGAAGAGCTGCATGGCATTTCAGCTCCAAAAGAGACCATTAAAAAAACCGGGACGTGAACAGGAAGTGACCTAGAAGGGCCTTAAAATTGTGCAAGTGCTCCCATACCCACCTAGAGGACATTTGGGGTAATGCACCCCCTAGCTTCTGACAGTTTCCCACCCCTGCTGTAGAAGACCAGGTTGCTTACCTGTAACTTGGGTTCTGCAACCCGAGCTTCATCGAGATCAATTTCGATGCAGAATACCTCTTCAGGATTGAACTCCTAAGCCTTCAACATTGTCTGCTCTGGGCTTGACTCCAAGCCTTCGACTTTGACTGCTTTGGGTTCGACCCCCAGACCTTCGACCGTAGCCACCAAGACTCGGCTGTCTTCTGATCCGGCACCGGTTGGGACCCCGGACGTAAAAAGCACACGAAAAAGAAACATGTTTGGGAGCATTCCCCGAGCCCTGTATTGATCTTGTCGATGCTCACCTCCGCTCCCATTTCACAGGGAGAGGCGATGAGTGGGCACAAGCCTCTAGATCGCACACCTGCTGAGCAGCCACTCAAGCAGCACCTGGGGTTTGGTGTATCCGGGGGGCTTGGGCAGACCTCAGAATAGCAATTGGGGCTATATGCAGTACCCAGGCCACACTTTCCCCATCCCTGCTCTAGGATGTAGAGGGACCACCAAGGACACTAGAGGCATTACTTGGCATATATGCTCCCACCTGCACAGGTATGACATTTCAGTCTATTGATGCCATGCAAGCAATGCCTATAGTTCAGACTACAGTTAAAGTTAGGGATCCCAGAATTGTTTTTAAAATGAGGAAAGCTCAACAATGGCAGGAAGGTTAACTAATGTTGACTGCTTGCATACCCTCCAACATTGCACAGATGAAAACCAGGACACACGTGGTCAAGAACATCAGAGTGTGGTCAAGAGAACAAAAGTTATTAAGGAGGAATAACACACAAGCTAGGAGATACTGCAGCAGTTTGCTTTTGCCTGAGCCTATTGGGAAGGGCAAGATTCTGCCTCCCCCTTTCCTCTCCCCCTGCTGAGTTAATTGAGTGCAAACTACTCTTGCACACTGAATTCAGTTTGCAGTAGGAAGTAAGACAAGGAGGGAGGAGGGAAAGTGAGTGGAGGAGGGAGAAATGGGGACATTTTAAAAGCAGCTGAAAAAGTGGGATAACAGAGGGTGAACTGGAACTCTCCCTGCCAAATTGGGACATTTAGAGGGTAAGTACTTGCAGTGGGAGGGCAAATTACTCTTCCCATCTATTATCATTGAAATACCCTTCAATATGAAAACTCTTGCAAGCACAATGTACACAGAAGTGCCTCCATGCGTTCAGTTTACTCCCAAGTAAGCATGCAGAGGACAGATTGCAGGCAGCTTTTGTTATTCTGGGGAGGGCTCAACCACAATTGTTGTCTTAATATTTCTTAGTACTTCACCATTTAATACACTTCTGATTGATAATGGCTGAGGAGCCTCAACTACATAGGAGTCTTGGTGATATAATTTTACTAGATCATTTCAGGAGGCCTCAGCCCCCACACCTAGTTTTGGGTGAGCTTGATCCCCCTTGCCTCTTATTCTGGGGACCCGATTAAGGTCTTCATATAGAATCTACATATAAATAACTCTTGGGTATGTACAATAGGCCTGGGTATGTTTCCTCTCCCAGTGTGCTGATTGGCTGCTCAGGAATCACACCCAACCAATCACCATCCACATGCAAATTCCCTCTCCACCTTACAGTCCATTCCTGCCACTCAATCTGCATCTATGCCCCCAGTCTCACAAGGGTCCCTCCTTCCTCTCACTCCTTCAGCCACTCACCAGTCACAGGCTGTGGCAGGACCCAGGCAGTCAACTGGTGGTGGTAGCAGGATGCCGCTGCTACCACTGCGACAGGACCCAGGCAGTCAAGCCACTACAATGGGACCCAGGCAGTCAACTAGTGGTGGCAGTGGTGGCAGGCTGCTACTGCTGCTGCTGCAAGAGGACCAAGGCAGTCAAGCTGCTGCGACAGGTCCCAGACAGTTAAATGGTGGCGGCGGCAGTGGGACACCGCTGTGATGGGACCAGGTAGTTAACTGGCGGCAGCAGTGGGACGGCACTGCTGCCGCTGTGACAGCACCCAGGCAGTCAACTGGTGACAGCGGCTGCAGGACAACAGAGCGAGTCACCGTCAGCAATTTTGGGGAAAGTGTGGAATGCTGAGAAGGGGGAGGAGGAATTTAAATCCACTGGCCTACCTTACAGGATTGTCGTGAGGTCTGCCAGGCATTTTTGGGGGGGAGTTTTTAAATGGCGTATGGTACACCGGGTCCAGCTAGTTACGGTTTATTTCTCCTTCTGCCTCCACCCCCACCCATTCCGATTTCACTTTTCCCAGTGCTTCCCAGACTGTGACTCCCGCTCATTTTAAATGTGGAGGTAGACCAACTAACAAATTCAATCCTTTGACTTCAGAGGCTGTTTGGATTCCTAACAGGGTGTTTTTCACCTCTAGGTGAGAGAGATCCCGCAGGACGAGAGACCTCGGAAGCCAAAGAGAGAAGGGCATGGGACTTGAAGCCCAGCGTGTTCTGTTGGTTAATTAAAAGAACTGCTGTGTGTAAAATTGTGAAATCTCATTAAGTGAGTTGTAGTAGACCAAATCCCCCTACAAGCACTTAAAAAGCCATTTGCTGTAAGAAGCCTTAGCGGTGAGGCAGTGAGCCCTGTTCATAATTTGAAGGAACAGAAAAGGTTAAGTCTCTGAACTGCTCTGTTTGATTTAGGAAGAGGAGGAGGCTGAAGGAGAGGACAGCACAGACTACAAACACTGGAAAGAGATTAGGCTTATTATAATACTCTAGCAGTTTCCGCTGAATTGAGGAGGTAGCATTGAGACTGCACTGCTTCACGTACATTATCTTGGTAATCTTTACAAAACCTATAAAGTAGGTTAGTATTTATTTCCCTAGGCTCCAGGAGAGGGGGATTTGGGGGGGACAGTTATCTTGCCCTGGGGAAATTAGGTTCCCTCATCATTTCTTTCTTTAATCATTTATTTACAACACTTCTAGCACTTGCCCAATATCCAAGGTTTTCTTGGTGGTATTCAATATAGTACAAATGTATATTGTATTGGCCATTTTTTAAAAATCAGAGTGGCACTCTTTGCTTTTAGAGGCTTCATATTTTATTATTTTCTTCCAAGTGAACTTTTTGGACTAGAATTTCCAGAATCCTCAGCCAGCATGTGGCAAAGGGACTCTGGTTGTAGTCTAAAAGTAATGTTTTCAAGCTTTTAACCAGGATATTAAAAACGTCTTCTACTCTTTTTATGACTTTTTAATTGCAGATTGCCTCAAAACACTGAGTGAATGAGGGCAGGTAAGCTTGCCAGGAGACATGAGTTCATGGCTGGGTAGAAATTACATGCTGATGTAACTGGTGTATATTCAGCAGTCAGTATTATTAAATGCAGGATTTACTAGCACCTAGATCTGCAGCAAAGTGTATATGCTTTGCATGCAGAAGGTCCAAAGCTGCCAACATTTCACAAGTGAAAACCAGGACATGTGTGTCCAAGCAACATCCGAATGTGGTCAAGACAGCAAACATTATAATGAAGAACACACAAGCTAGGAGAGGCTGCAGCAGTTTGCTTTTGCCTGAACCTATAGGGATTCCCCCCCTTTCTCCTCTACCTCCTGCTGAGTGCAAACTGCTTTTGCACTTTGAACTCAGTTTGCAGCAACTGAAGTAAGATAAGACAAATGGGGAAAGTGGAAGAAGGAGCAAAACTAGAGCATTTTAGGAACAGCTGAAAAAGTGGGATGACAGAGGATTAATGGCGGCCATCCCTGACAAATGGGAATAGTTGGAGAATATCCCCTTGCCACTGTGGCTAATGAGGAATGGTAAGAGTTGCAGTCCAATATACTTTGGAGGGCCACACTTTGCTCATTGTTACCCTACATAAATACACTGTAAGACTTGACAATGTCAGCTGATAACCAGTAGCATTCTGATTATGCTGTATTTAACTGGAAATAATCACAGCCCAAGAAGGAACAAGTAATGGCTGAAGATAACTTATCCCCCCTCCCCCATCTCCTATAGATAAGAGAAGGAGGGCAAGCGAGACCTATGTCTGCAACAGGAAGTTAGAATATGTGTGCATATGTGCATTTGAGTTGCCTGTTGACTTTTGGTGACCCCATGAATTTCATAGGGTTTTCTCTGGCAAGGAATATTCAGAGGTGGGTTGTTATTGTCTTCCTCTGAAATATAGCCCACAGTATCTGCTTTTCTCCAAGTACTGACCAGGCCTGACTGCTTAGCTTCCAAGATTAGACCAAATCTGATGCTTTCAGGGTACTTAGGCCAGCCAAGTAAAGATAGGCTGATCTGAAAGGGGCCTGAAAGGATGCAGAGAGCAAACTTTGCTCTCTTCAGTTAACCCTATAGCATTCTGGGTTCCCCTAGACCAGGGAGAGACAAAGTGTGCCCCACCTATGTTGCTGGATTGTAACTCCCATTTCTCCTAGCCACCATGTCCAATAGTAAGGGATGGTGGGAGATGCAGTCCAGCATCTGGAAGGTCACAACTCACCCACTCCTTTCCTAGACTATCTGAAGAGGAACAAGAATCTGTTGGGAACGCTAAAGCTGTGAATCTCTCTCTTACACCCCATGTAGGCTTGGCCAGTAGATATGTGTAAATAAACCTTATATTGCACAAACACCATCACTCTCTAGTGACCCAATTGTCAGGAAACCAAAACCTGTACCCTGGAAATCTCTTTGCTCAGAAGTAGGTTGCACATATATAACAATACTTATTAACCTACTTCCTTAAGTATTATTGTCTCAGCATTTCACAACTGTTATCAAAGGAAATCCTCAGGAAAAGCCTTAAGCAGAAAAAAGAGCTGAAGTAGAAGGAGGCCCCAAAGCACTACAGCCACTTCAGCTTGTACATGCTTATTTTTTTTAAAAAAATGTAGTCTTTTTATTACTTTTTCACATTATTTTATACAACAGACTTCAGGTATATCTCATATCATCATTAAAGTTTTTTTTCCCAGTGTTACAAATCATTATGTGAGATACTATCCTTACAATTTAATCATAATTTTAACCAGAATTATGCTGCTATCATATTACTATATTACTTTATTACAATATTTTTATTTAGTTAGTTAGTTAGTTATACCCCGCTCTTCAGCCACAAGGCTATCAGAGCGGCTTACAAATTGTTTTAAGCAATAGCTATTTACACATCTAACTACATTAAACAGTTTCCACCACAAGCTGGGTACTCAATTTACTGACCTACGAAAGGATGGAAGGCTGAGTGAACCTTGGAGCCCGCTGGAATCGAACTTGCAACGTGGTGGCTTGCGGTACTGGCATTTAACCACTGCGCCACCAGGGCTCCACAACAGACTACTAAACTAACACTTAAGACATTAAATGGTATATGACTTCCTACCAACACAAACACAGTTGTCCCTCTGTATCCACAGATTTGGTATCCACAGATTTAAGTATTCACAGCTTGAAAATATTCTTAAAAAAATAATCCAAAAAGCAAACCTTGATTTTGCCATCTTATGTAAGGGACACCATTTTGCTATGCCACTACATATACAGTTGTCCCTCCGTATCCACGGATTTGGTATCCACGGATTTAAATATTCATGGCTTGAAAATATTCTTTAAAAAATAATCCCAAAAGCAAACCTTGATTTTGCCATCTTATATAAGGGACACCATTTTGCTATGCCATTGCATATAATGGGACTTGAGTATTCATGGATTTTGGTATCTACAGGAGTCCTGGAACCAAATCCCAGAGAATATGAATGGACAACTATACTAATGTCGACTTTTACATAAATTTTTATATCGTTTATTTAACCCATGGTTGTACTGAATCAGTTCCTCTTTAATAAAGGGAAACTTATTAAAATTAATAAGAGGTACTTATTAAAGGGGAACTTATTAAAACTTATTAAAAATTACTAAGGGGAATTTATTAAAAATTTAATTCTTGCTGAGTTCAGCGGCTGAACTCGCAACCAAAAGTGTACAGACTCTAGCTAGCCTTAAACTCCTCATGTTCATAGATTTTCTTTGGAGGGGGGGTTTCCGAGCTGTGAGGCGGTGTTCTGGAAGAGTTTATTTCTGACCTTTCACCTGCATCTGTGGCTAGCATCTTCAGAGAATGGTTGGGTAGGAGTGTGTGTGGGGGGGTTATATACTGCAAGCCCCTGTTGGGGAGGATATATAAATTTGTGTATTTGAATGGCTAGTTTCTGGGTGGAGATATGCAAGGAGGATTAGTGTCTGTTTGGCTAATGGTTGGTTGATGGCCCATTATCTGCTGGAAATCCCCCTGTCTTCACATCCTCCTGTTTTTTCCCTTAGGAATTCTCCACCTATCCTTCCAACAACAGCCTCTTTCTAAGGCTGTTGACTCAACCAGCATAACCATTTCTAATAATTAATCTGCCCCCAACACACACACACACTTTCGCTCCCATGCTCCAAAGCAACCCCCCCAACACACACACACACACACAATCCCTTCATGCTCCAAAGCAACCCCCCAACACACACACACTTTCTCCCCATGCTCCAAAGCAACATCCCCAACACACACACACACACACACACACTTCCCCCATGCTCCAAAGCAACATCCCCAACACACACACACACACACAATCCCTTCATGCTCCAAAGCAACACCCCCAACACACACACACACTTTCCCCCCATGCTCCAAAGCAACACCCGCCAACACACACACACACACTATCCCTTCATGCTCCAAAGCAACACCCCCAACACACACACACACACACACACACTTTCCCCCCATGCTCCAAAGCAACACCCGCCAACACACACACACACTATCCCTTCATGCTCCAAAGCAACACCCCCCAACACACACATACACACTTTCCCCCCATGCTCCAAAGCAACACCCCCAACACACACACACACACTTTCCCCCCATGCTCCAAAGCAACACCCCCAACACACACACACACACACACTTCCCCCCATGCTCCAAAGCAACACCCCCAACACACACACACACTTCCCCCCCCCATGCTCCAAAGCAACACCCCCAACACACACACACTTTCCCCCCCATGCTCCAAAGCAACACCCCCAACACACACACACACACATACACACACACACACACACACACACAATCCCTTCATGCTTCAAAGCAACACCCCCCAACACGCACACATACTTTCTCCCCAATTTGCATAAGGGAAAGACAGCCAAGGAACCGATACGTCCCCGGAACCCTCGTGCTCGGGACCTGCTTTCCGCCCGGGCCGCTTTTAGGGAGGGGCTTGCGCGCATGTTCAGAAGAGACCCGCTGAGCGAAATGAACGGGAAGGGGAGGAAAGTGAATGGAGAAAGAGGATCCCTGTTTCTCTCTTGAGGGTCTCTCTTTTCTCTTTCAGTAAACCTGGCCTTTGAGAGGGGGAAAGGGGAGGATGTACACGGCGGGGACCGAAAGCTTTTTGCGCCAGGCCAGGTAGGAGAAGAGGCGGAGGAGGGCAACGCTGTACTTCAGGACCAGACCCCCCCCTTAAAGAGCTTTTGCTGCCAGAGACCCCCGAGGCTTAAGATTTAAAAGCCTAATAATAATAATAATAATAATAATAATATAAATAATAATAACAATAATACCTGATGCTGCTGATGATAATACAATTAAAGGGAACCCCTATAATTATCTTTTGTTGCCATGGACCTCCCAAGAAAGTCTGATGATGATGATAATATTAATACCTGATAATAATAAGAATACATGATGATGATGATAGTACAATTACAGGGACCCCCTTTAATTATCTTTTGTTGCCATGGGCCTCGCAAGAAAGTCTAATAATAATAATAATAATAATAATACATGATGATGATGATAATACAATTCTAGGGACCCCCTTTAATTATCTTTTGTTGCCATGGGCCTCGCAAGAAAGTCTAATAATAATAATAATAATAATAATACATGATGATGATGATAATACAATTAGAGGGACCCCCTTTAATTATCTTTTGTTGCCATGGGCCTCAGCAAGAAAGCCTAATAATAATAATACATGATGATGATGATACAATTACAGGGACCCCCTTTAATTATCTTTTGTTGCCATGGGCCTCCCAAGAAAGTCTAATAATAATAATAATAATAATACATGATGATGATGATAATACAATTCTAGGGACCCCCTTTAATTATCTTTTGTTGCCATGGGCCTCGCAAGAAAGTCTAATAATAATAATAATACATCATGATGATGATGATGATGATGATACAATTACAGGGACCCCCTTTAATTATCTTTTGTTGCCATGGGCCTCAGCAAGAAAGCCTAATACTACTACTACTACTACTACTAATAATAATAATAATACATGATGATGAGGATGATACAATTACAGGGACCCCCTTTAATTATATTTTGTTGCCATGGGCCTTGCAAGAAAGCCTAATAATAATAATAATAATAATAATACACGATGATGATCATAGAATTGTAGAGTTGGAAGAGACCACGAGGGCCACCCAGTCCAACCCCCTGCCATGCAGGAAATCACGATCAAAGCATCCCCGACAGATGGCCATCCAGCCTCTGTTTAAAGACCTCCAAGGAAGGAGACCCCACCACGCTCCAAGGGAGTGTGTTCCACTGCCAAACAGCTCTTACTGTCAAAAAGTTCCTCCTCATGTTGAGGTGGAATCTCTGTTCCTGGAGCTTGCACCCATTGCTCCGTGTTCCAGTCTCTGGAGCAGCAGAAAACAAGCCTGCTCCATCCTCAGCATGACACCCCTTCAAATACTTAAACAGGGCTATCATATCGCCTCTAATTGTCTTTTTTCCAGGCTAAACATACCCAGCTCCCTAAGTCTCTCCTCATAAGGCATGGTTTCCAGACCTTTCACCATTTTAGTCGCCCTCCTCTGGACACGCTCCAATTTGTCAATATCCTTTTTGAATTGTGGTGCCCAGAACTGGACACAGTATTCTAGGTGACGCCTGACCAAGGCAGAATAGAGCGGCACTATTACTTCCCTTGATCTAGACACTAGACTTCTATTGATGCAGCCCAAAATCGCATTGGCCTTTTTAGCTGCCACATCACACTGTTGACTCATGTTCAACTTGTGGTCTACTAGGACTCCTAGATCCCTTTCGCATGTAGTATCCTTCAGCCAGGTCTCTCCCATCCTATATCTATGCATTACATTTTTCCGCCCTAAGTGCAGTACTTTACATTTCTCCATATTGAATTTCATTTTGTTAGATTTGGCCCAGCTCTCCAGTCTATCCAGGTCATTCTGAATTTTGATCCTGTCCTCTAGGGTATTAGCTACTCCTCCTAATTTGGTGTCATCTGCAAATTTGATAAGTATGCCCCTAATTCCCTCATCCAAGTCATTGATAAAGATGTTGAATAGCACTGGGCCCAGGACAGAACCTTGTGGCACCCCACTGGTCACATCTTTCCAAGATGAAGAGGAGCCACTGCTGAGCACCCTTTGGGTTCGGCTGGTCAACCAATTACAAATCCATTGAACAGTTAACTTGTCTAGCCCACATTTTACAAGCTTGTTTGCAAGAATATCATGGGGAACCTTGTCAAAGGCCTTACTGAAATCAAGGTATGTGATATCCACAGCCTTCCCTTCATCTACCAAGCTGGTCATTTTATCAAAAAAAGAGATCAGATTAGTCTGGCATGACTTGTTTCTCTGAAACCCATGTTGACTTTTTGTGGTTATGGCATTGCCTTCTAAATGTTCACAGACTCTCTGTTTAGTGATCTGCTCTAGAATCTTCCCTGGTATTGATGTTACACTAACTGGATGATAATTGTTGGGATCCTCTTTTCCCCTTTTTGAAGATGGGAACAACATTTGCCCTCTTCCAGTCTGCTGGGACTTCTCCTGTTCTTCAGGAGTTCTCAAAGATTATTGCCAGTGGCTCTGAGATCACATTTGCCAGCTCTTTTAATACACTTGGATGTAGTTCATCTGGTCCTGGAGATTTAAATTCATTTAGATTAAGAAGGTATTCCTGTACTACCTCTTTGCTTATTCTGTGCTGGGTTTCCCCTATTGTGTCCTCTGTTCCTTTATCCTTAGGTTGGACACCCTTTTCCTTTTCTGAAAACACTGAGGCGAAGAAGGAGCTGAGTAATTCTGCCCTGTTAGCATTTTGCCATTTTCTCTGTGTAGTGGCCCTACCATTTCCTTCTTCCTCCTTTTGCTGCAGACATACCCCCCAAAAAGCCCCTTTTTATTGTTCTTAGCCTCTCTAGCAAGCCTGAGCTCATTCTGCACTTTAGGTTTTCTGACGTTACTCCTACATGTGTTCACTATCTGTTTGAATTCTTCTTTGGTGATTTCCCCACTTTTCCATTTCCTATACCTGTTCCGTTTAAAACTTAGCTCCGTTGAAAGTTCTTTAGTCATCCATCCTGGTTTCTTGAGACACCCCCCATTTCCCCCCCTCAGTGGTACTGTTTGAAATTGTGCCTTCAGTATCTCCCTTTTGAGAAAGTCCCATCCATCTTGAGGTCTCTTCTCTTTTAGTATTCCTGACCATGGGATCACCCCCAGTATTTCCCTGAGTTTATTGAAATCAGCTCTCCTAAAGTCAAGAATGCATGTTTGACTATGCCTGGCTTCTCCTTTCCATGCTATAACAAACTCCAGGAGAACATGATCACTCTCACCTAAGGATCCCACCACTTGCACCCATTAACCAGGTCATCCCTGTTGGTTAGGATCAGATCTAAAATAGCTGACCCCCTTGTTGTCTCTTCCACCTTTTGGACCATGAAATTGTCTTCCAGGCAAGTCAGGAATTTGCTAGACCTTGAAGTTTTGGTTAAGTTAGATTGCCAGCAAATATCAGGATAGTTGAAGTCACCCATCACTGCTACATCTCTCCTTTCTGCGTGTGTTTTCATCTGTTCTAGAAAGGCATCATCTAATTCCTCCATCTGATTTGGGGGTCTGTAGTAGAGTCCCACAATAACATCTGTGTTGTTTCCCTCCCCTTTAATTTTTATCCAGATGCTCTCCACCTGGCTTCCAGTATTGATGTCATGGATCTCTTCAGTGGTATAAATATCCCTGACATATAATGCTATTCCTCCTCCTTTCCTGTTTGGCCTGTTTCTCTTATAAAGATTATACCCCTCTATTTCTACATTCCAATCATGCGGCTCATCCCACCAGGTTTCAGTAATGCCTATTATATCATATTTATTTTGTAGTGCGAGGAGTTCAAGTTCATCTTGCTTATTTCCCATGCTCTGTGCATTAATGTAGAGACATCTAAGACCATGTGTTCCCTTTACTTGCTGCCTGTACAAGTTTTTTTGCCTCCCACTTGCCCTGTTTGTCTTTTCCCCTCTATGACAGTTTGACTATTTTCTCCAGCCCTTTTGCCTTCCAGAATACTATCTCCCTCCCCCATGTGACTCAGTTTCAAGCCCTCCTGATCAAATTCTTGAGACTGTAGGCAAAAATGTTTCTGCCAACTGTTGTGAGATGCACCCCATCTCTTGCCAGAAGTCCCCCCTCATGGAAGCGCAGCCCATGAGCCAAGAATCCAAATTGTTCTCGGCGACACCATCTATGGAGCCAGTTGTTTACGTCGGCTATTTTCCTATCCCTTCCTTTCAATTCTCCTTTCAATTGGCAGAAGAGACAAGATGACAACCTGTGCATCCATTTCTTTCAGCTTCCTCCCCAGAGCCTCATAATCTCTTCTGATCTTTGGAAAGCTGTGCCTTGCAGTATCATTGGTTCCCACATGGACCAAAAGGAAGGGGTAATGATCCGTAGGCTTGACAAGTCTTGTCAGCCTCTTGGTCACATCACGGATCTTTGCCCCAGGGAGACAACACACCTCCCGAGACATCTTGTCAGGCCCACAAACCACTGCTTCTGTAGCCTGCAGCAAGGAGTCCCCCACCACCACCACACGCCTCCACCGAGGCTTCGCAGCTGCTGTTCCTTGCAGTGGTCCTCTCAAGGTCCCCTGCACTGCCCCTGAAGTCTGTCCATGCTGTTCTTCCTCGTTGTCCTTGATAAGGGAAAGGGCTTCGAATCGATTCTGTAGCTGCAAGCTGCTCGAAGTATCCCTGGATTTTCTTGTTCTGTGTGTGACATTCTTCCAGCTGTCTACCTCCTGTGTTTGTGAAGTGACCCTCTCCTCCGCAGCCACTTCCTCTGTGCGGTCCCCGTCCAAGACTCTTTGTTCTGCTCTGTCCAGGAAAACCTCTTGCTCACAAATTTGTTGAAGTGTAGTGATGATGATGATGATAATACAATTACAGGGACCCCCTTTAATTATCTTTTGTTGCCATGGACCTCGCAAGAAAGCCTAATAATAATAATAATAATAATACATGATGATGATGCTACAATTACAGGGACCCCCTTTAATTATCTTTTCTTGCCGTGGACCTCCCAAGACTTAAGATTTAAAAGCCTAATAATACCTGATAATAATAATAATAATAATACATGATGATGATCAATAGAAGTATAGTGTCTAGATCAAGGGAAGTAATAGTGCCACTCTATTCTGCCTTGGTGAGACCTCACCTAGAATACTGTGTCCAGTTCTGGGCACCACAATTAAAAAAGGATATTGACAAATTGGAGCGTGTCCAGAGGAGGGTGACTAAAATGGTGAAAGGTCTGGAAACCATGCCTTATGAGGAAAGACTTAGGGAGCTGGGTATGTTTAGCCTGGAAAAAAGACTGTTAAGAGGCGATATGATAGCCCTGTTTAAGTATTTGAAGGGATGTCATGCTGAGGATGGAGCAGGCTTGTTTTCTGCTGCTCCAGAGACTGGAACACGGAGCAATGGGTGCAAGCTCCAGGAACAGAGATTCCACCTCAACATGAGGAGGAACTTTTTGACAGTAAGAGCTGTTTGGCAGTGGAACGCACTCCCTCGGAGCGTGGTGGGGTCTCCTTCCTTGGAGGTCTTTAAACAGAGGCTGGATGGCCATCTGTCGGGGATGCTTTGATCAAGATTTCCTGCATGGCAGGGGGTTGGACTGGATGGCTCTCGTGGTCTCTTCCAACTCTGCAATTCTATGATTCTATGATGATACAATTACAAGGACCCCCTTTAAATGTCTTTTGTTGCTATGGGCCTCCCAAGATTTAAAATTTAAAAGCCTAATAATAATAATAATACCTGATAATAATAATCCATGATGATGATGATGATGATACAATTACAGGGACCCCCTTTAAATATCTTTTGTTGCTGTGGACCCCCAGGACTTAAGATTTAAAATCATAATAATAATACC
Source organism: Gambelia wislizenii (assembly GCA_030847615.1). Classification (NCBI taxonomy): domain Eukaryota; kingdom Metazoa; phylum Chordata; class Lepidosauria; order Squamata; family Crotaphytidae; genus Gambelia; species Gambelia wislizenii. Next base: position 8,812,122 of record JAUMIR010000012.1, read on the forward strand.
TGATAATAATAATACCTAATGATGCTGATGATAATAATAATGCAATTACAGGGACCTCTTTTAAATATCTTTTGTTGCCATGGGTCTCCCAAGACATAAGATTTAAAAGCCTCATAATAATAATAATAATAATAATAATAGTACCTGATAGTAATAATAGTACCTGATGATGATGATGATAATAATACAATTACAGGGACCCTCTTTAATTATCTTTTGTTGCCATGGACCCCCAAGACTTAACTCAGGATTTAAAACAACAACAACAACAATATATGATGATGATGATGATAAATAATAATAATAATAATAATAATAATAATAATAAATGTTTATTTTTAACCCACCCCTCTGCTCGGCAACTGGGGTGGCGTACAACAAAATGATGGTGATAATGATGATAATACAGTTACACCATCCATTAAACCTTCCCTCAGAGGCACTGGAGGGAGAGGGAAGACTTTTCTCCTTCTCCTTCCTGCAAGTATATGGCTGTAGTGGATTGAATGGCAGTGTGCAGGCCAGGCCAGCCAGCTTTTGCCTTGGCTCCTGTCATGTGGTCACTCCACTGCAGGGATGAGGTAGGCTGAGCAGCCTTCAAGCCTTCGTGGACCCCCTGTGAGGATATCACGGCCCCCTTAGGGGTCCCTGGACCACTGGTTAAGAACCATTGCTGTACTTCATTCCTGTCTCCTTGCTGGCATGCCCAGGCTAGGAAAAGGTTTGCAAAGCTTGGAAAAGTTTTGGGAGTGGTAGTGATTTGGGCTACAGTTCCCAGAATCTCCCAGACAGCATGAGCATTGGCAATCAGGCTGGGGGATTGTGGGACTTACATTCCAAAATCCAACGTCCCCACATTCTGGGAAGAACTACTCTGGAATTGATGCTTGCTGAGTTAAGCAATCATTAAAACATGCATGCTGACTTTATTTCTAGAAGGTAGGCTGCAGCCTGGTATCTGTTTACCTGGGTGTAACCCCCCTCTAAAGTAAGTCAGAACTGTTAGCTTGACCAATGGCTCTTAATCTTTTCTTTACTACGGGCCCCCTTTAAATATCTTTGGTTGCCTCGGATCCCAAGACTTAACTCAAGATTTAAAACCCTAATAATAATAATAATAATAATAATACAATTAACTCAAGATTTAAAACCCTAATAATAATAATAATAATAATAATAATAATACAATTACACCATCCATTAAACCTTCCCTCAGAGGCACTGGAGGGGGAGGGAAAACTTGATTACCTGGCAGTAAACCCCCACTGAAGTAAAAAATCAGAACTGTTAGCTAGACCATTCAGAATGGCCACTGACCGTCATCTGCACCATTAGAGTTCATGGGTTTCATTGCTTCTTTATATACTATTTTAACTTCAGGGTGACAAATGAAAAGTATATGGTTATCTTTTCTTCTTCCCCCAACTTAGATTTGTGAGGAAAGTGGAGTAACAGGCCCAAGTGGGACTCCAGAAGAATAGTTTGGGGGAGTGAATGGGGGCATATACATTTTTTCCTGTACACATTGAATGTAAATATGCTAGGGTTACATGCTGGAAGAACATGAAGGGATCACAAGAAGCATTCTGAGAGAGTGCCAGCGGTCATCTAGGAAATGTGTAGAAGAGTGAGCATTTGATTCTAGTTTATAGTGTGTGTATTTGTGTAGGAGAGCACATGTAAGTGTGTACGCACGCACACACACTATCAACTAAGCAAAACAGAAGCTTATACCACAACAATCTATTAAAAATGCCACAAACTTTTTGTGTTTGCTGCAACAAGCTGGCCTGTCTATTAGTCTAGGATATATGTTTTTATGTTTCTATTTTCTAGTTTTATGATATTGGAAAGTCACAGTTTTAAGATATTTTCAATTTATTGTATTTCTTTCATAATAATCTTTCTTAGCATGTTGTTTTCTATTTCTCTTCCTTTCTGTTATTGCTCTGTATTGCTGGAGACACTGTGGTAAGGCAAAAACTGGTGTGCAGTGAGGACCACTGCAAGGAACAGCAGCTGTGAAGCCTCGGCGGAGGCATGTGGTGGTGGTGGGGGACTCCTTGCTGCGGGGTACAGAAGCAGTGGTATGTGGGCCTGACAAGATGACTCGGGAGGTGTGTTGTCTCCCTGGGGCAAAGATCTGTGATGTGACCGAGAGGCTGACAAGACTTGTCAAGCCTACAGATCATTACCCCTTCCTTTTGGTCCATGTGGGAACCAATGATACTGCAAGGCACAGCTTTCCCAAGATCAGAAGAGATTATGAGGCCCTGGGGAGGAAGCTGAAAGAAATGGACGCACAGGTTGTCATCTCATCTCTTCTGCCAGTTGAAGGGCATGGTCCAAGAAGGGAGAGGAAAATAGCCGACGTAAACAACTGGCTCCGTAGATGGTGTCGCTGAGAACAAATTGGATTCTTGGATCATAGACTGCGGTTCAATGCGGGGGGACTTCTGGCAAGAGATGGGGTGCATCTCACAACAGTTGGCAGAAACATTTTTGCCTACAGTCTCAAGAATTTGATCAGGAGGGCTTTAAACTGAGTCAAATGGGGGAGGGAGACAGTATTCTGGAAGGCAAAAGGGCTGGAGAAAATAGTCAAACTGTCATAGAGGGAACAAGGCAAACAGTGCAACGACCCAACAGTGGGAGGCAAAAAAACTTGCACAGGGAGCAAGTAAAGGGAACACATGGTCTTAGATGTCTCTACACTAATGCACAGAGCATGGGAAATAAGCAAGATGAACTGGAACTCCTTGCACTACAAAACAAATATGATATAATAGGCATTACTGAAACCTGGTGGGACGAGTCTCATGATTGGAATGTAGAAATAGAGGGGTATAACCTTTATAGGAGAAACAGGCCAAACAGGAAAGGAGGAGGAATAGCATTATATGTCAGGGATATTTACACCAGTGAAGTGATCCATGATATCAATACTGGAAGCCAGGTGGAGAGCATCTGGATAAAAATTAAAGGGGAGGGAAACAACAGGGATGTTATTGTGGGACTCTACTACAGACCCCCAGATCAGATGGGGGAATTGGATAATGCCTTTCTAGAACAGATGAACACACATGCAGAAAGGAGAGATGTAGTAGTGACGGGTGACTTCAACTATCCTGATATTTGCTGGCAATCTAACTCAGCCAAAACTTCAAGGTCTAGCAAATTCCTTACATGCCTGGAAGACAATTTCATGGTCCAAAAGGTGGAAGAGACAACAAGGGGGTCAGCTATTTTAGATCTGATCCTAACCAACAGAGATGACCTGGTTAATGGGGTGCAAGTGGTGGGATCCTTAGGTGAGAGTGATCATGTTCTCCTGGAGTTTATTATACAATGGAAAGGAGAAGCCAGGCATAGTCAGACACGCATTCTTGACTTTAGGAGAGCTGATTTCAATAAACTCAGGGAAATACTGGGGGTGATCCCATGGTCAGGAATACTAAAAGAAAAGAGACGTCAAGACGGATGGGACTTTCTCAAAAGGGAGATACTGAAGGCACAGTTTCAAACAGTACCATTGAGGAAGAAAAATGGGAGGTGTCTCAAGAAACCAGGATGGATGACTAAAGAACTTTCAATGGAGCTAAGTTTTAAACAGAACTTGTATAGGAAATGGAAAAGTGGGGAAATCACCAAAGAAGAATTCAAACAGATAGCGAACATGTGTAGGAGTAACGTCAGAAAAGATAAAGCGCAGAATGAGCTCAGGCTTGCTAGGGAGGTTAAGAACAATAAAAAGGGGCTTTTTGGGTATGTCCGCAGCAAAAGGAGGAAGAAGGAAATGATAGGGCCACTACGTGGAGAAGATGGCAAAATGCTAACAGGGGACAGAGAAAAGGCAGAATTGCTCAACACCTTCTTTGCCTCAGTGTTTTCAGAAAAGGAAAAGGAGGACCAACCTGAGGATAATGGAACAGAGGACACAATAGGAGAAATCCAGCTCAAAATAAGTAAAGAGGTAGTACAGGAATACCTTCTTAATCTAAATGAATTTAAATCTCCAGGACCAGATGAACTACATCCAAGAGTATTAAAAGAGCTGGCAAATATAATCTCAGAGCCATTGGCAATAATATTTGAGAACTCCTGGAGAATAGGAGAAGTCCCAGCAGACTGGAGGAGGGCAAACGTTGTTCCCATCTCAAAAAGGGGGAAAAAGAGGATCCCAACAATTATCGTCCAGTTAGTCTGACATCAATACCAGGGAAGATTCTAGAGCAGATCATTAAACAGAGAGTCTGTGAACATTTAGAAGGCAATGCCATAATCACAAAAAGTCAACATGGGTTTCAGAGAAACAAGTCATGCCAGACTAATCTGATCTCTTTTTTTGATAAAGTTACCAGCTTGGTAGATGAAGGGAATGCTGTGAACATCACATACCTTGATTTCAGTAAGGTCTTTGACAAGGTTCCCCATGACATTCTTGCAAACAAGCTTGTAAAATGTGGACTAGACAAGTTAACTGTTCAATGGATTTGTAATTGGTTGACTGGCCGAACCCAAAGGGTGCTCAGCAGTGGCTCCTCTTCCTCTTGGAAAGATGTGACCAGTGGGGTGCCACAGGGTTCTGTCCTGGGCCCAGTGCTATTCAACATCTTTATCAATGACTTGGATGAGGGAATTAGGGGCATACTTATCAAATTTGCAGATGACACCAAATTAGGAGGAGTAGCTAATACCCTAGAGGACAGGATCAAAATTCAGAATGACCTGGATAGACTGGAGAGCTGGGCCAAAGCTAACAAAATGAAATTCAATACGGAGAAATGTAAAGTACTGCATTTAGGGCGGAAAAATGAAATGCATAAATATAGGATGGGACAGACCTGGCTGAATGAGACTATGTGCGAAAGGGATCTTGGAGTCCTAATAGACCACAAGTTGAACATGAGCCAACAGCGTGATGCGGCAGCTAAAAAGGCCAATGCGATTTTTGGCTGTATCAATAGAAGTATAGTGTCTAGATCAAGGGAAGTAATAGTGCCACTCTATTCTGCCTTGGTCAGACCTCACTTAGAATACTGTGTCCAGTTCTGGGCACCACAATTCAAAAAGGATATTGACAAATTGGAGCGTGTCCAGAGAAGGGCAACTAAAATGGTGAAAGGTCTGGAAACGATGCCTTATGAGGAGAGACTTAGGGAGCTGGGTATGTTTAGCCTGAAAGAAAGACGATTAGAGGCGATATGATAGCCCTGTTTAAGTATTTGAAGGGATGTCACGCTGAGGATGGAGCAGGCTTGTTTTCTGCTGCTCCAGAGACTGGAACATGGAGCAATGGGTGCAAGCTCCAGGAACAGAGATTCCACCTCAACATGAGGAGGAACTTTTTGACAGTAAGAGCTGGTGGGGTCTCCTTCCTTGGAGGTCTTTAAACAGAGGCTGGATTGCCATCTGTCGGGGATGCTTTGATCAAGATTTCCTGCGTGGCAGGGGGTTGGACTGGATGGCCCTCGTGGTCTCTTCCAACTCTGCAGTTCTATGATTCTATACTGTATACTAAATTTATGCCAATACCTCTTTAAAAACTAAATTGCATTTAGTTTTATTCCTGTCCTTCTGAGAAACTTTGATATGTTCCCTTTGCTGCGATAGCTTAACTATTAGGATGTGCTCATACTGATGATGATGATTTTTATGTGTATCCTGCCTTTTCCCCAGAACCAATACTGAAGGTGTTTTTTAAAAAAATAGTTGGACTAGTTTTCATAAGAGAATTGAAAGATGTCTTGCACTGAATAAGACCATTGATCTGTAAGTAATAAGTAATGCTCTAGTTGAGCATTACTATCTGGATTTACATTGCTTCTGTAGAGTTACCAGTAGAGTCTCTCCTAACTCTGCTATTTAGCATCCACTGAATGGTGCTACTAGGGATTCAATCTAGAGCCTTATGCATGTAAAACATGCCACTAAATTTAGGTTTAACTTGGATTCCTACAAAAATTTGGGCTATCTTAATCTGTGTACTCTTTTGTCATACTAGGGAAATCCAGGATGAAGAACTGAAAAAATTCACTTCTCGAATCTCAGGCTTCCTCCAGAATCATGACTTGGGGAATGAAACTATTGATTGCTTGCAAAGACTCTTCCTTATTGTCTCAGCCACCAAACATGGGCGGAAGTGAGTGAAAGCAAATGCTTACTGTGTTGGGTCCAGGTGGAAGTTAACAATATTTTTACTGCTATGTTAGTCAAATGCTAGAGGAGAATCTATATAGAAACAACATCTGTGGCCTGAAATTCTACAGAAAAACAGCATCTATAGCCTATTTGACCATGGGCTGGTTTCCATTTAGACCATAGCTATTGGAGTTCTAAGTTATAAAAACAATAACTAGTATTCAGTATTGCAGTTAAGGATTTGTAAGGAGAGGCATCCTTTCTAGGCATTTTCTAGGTCCTGCAAGGCAACTTTTTGGTATTTTAAATCTGAAGTCCCATTATTTTCAATGGCATTTGCTGTTATCTGCAGTAAGTCCAGGAACCAAACCCCTGCGGATACGGGGGTCCTACTGTACCATTCTTTCCTAGCTCTAGCTTTATTGCAGATACACTTCTGCAACCTAACACTGAAAGTCTGTTCCTCCAGTCCTCCTTCACCATCTTTCTAGTGCTGATGCTGCTAAAAAACTTCCAACTATACAAGGAGGAAAAGACAGAGCTGCATGTGTATAAAAAGACTTTGTAAAATGAAGCTTCTTTATCAGAGCCTTTATTAACTGATGTATTCCTGTATATGTTTAGTTTGACATCCAGAAATAACTTTTTATGAGCAGTTTTCCATGGGAGAATATCAGGAAGATCTCAGATCAATAGGATAAAATATAAATATTAAAACAACTTTGTTTTATTTCTTTTTTTTTTTTTTTGTGACTTACTGAGATTACTTCTTGCAGGTTGGATGGCAAATTTGTGGCACTTCTACAGACAGTGTTACATCTTCCAAAGTCCTCCGAACAAGTGCAGACACTTTGTGCTGCCATCTTGAGAGAGATGTCTCCGTGCAGTGACTTATCCCTGTCTTGGGATAAGATCCAGGATACCAAGCTCTTGAGTCTAGTGTTCTCCATTATGCTAGCTCAAGTAAGTTTGCCAGTGTCTTGCAAAGTCCATAGTTGGAAACAAATAGATAGAAATAGATATTTTACATTTTGTTGGTTTCACTGTTATTTGGCCCATTTCACACCTAGATTTTAGACATGGAAGATAATTGTTGAATGATGTTTCTTCTTGGCTCTTTTTAAAGCTTCCCTCATGTGGCAAGCTCTGGTATTTACCAAATTGTGGAGACTTAGGACTTTATCAGACACAGTCTTTAAAACGTTCTTTTGCCGGCACAAAAACACCATTTTTGTGCTTGCAAAAGAATGTTCCCCCCTGCACTCACCTCCACTGTGAATGAAGAGGAAGTGAATGGAGCCCCGTTCACTTCCTTGTTCTAAATCTCGCGCGCTTTCATCATGCGGGAAATTCAAAATTAAAAACAGAAATAAAGCATTTAAAGTTTACACAAGAACCTATACATACTTTAAAAACCCCAAATAACACAGAGAGGGTCAAAAAAAGTTTGTCACTTACCTGGATGCCCCAATCTGACCTGGAAGTGATTGTGCCAGTCCAGCCACTGATGGGGTAAGTACGAGATTTAACGGGACAGAGGTATTGCATGCCAGCAATGCCGGCAAAAAAGCAGCAGGGGATCTATTGACGGCTTTTTATAACCACGAAAGGGCGACGTCGTCTGATCCTCGCACCCTTTTGCGGTTATGTGGCGTCGTGATGACGCTGTATTTTCCGTGTCTGATAAAGTCCCTACTGAAAACTAAAGGGCAGGTTTCCAAGCTGCACTGCATATCAAGACATTAGTTCGCCCTCTCCCAGCAGGGCTTGGAAGTAAAAAGTTACAATTCACACAGTTAATGATAGCTAGTTTCTTCTGGTGGCAAGGGGGAGGAGTTCTGTTTCAAAAGGAAAGCAATAAGGAAAAGTGAAGTTAGTTTATATGTTTAGCAAGTAAAACTTTCTAATTAATTTCATAAGTCACCTTGAGAGGCTATTGTTAGAGATCTTTTGGTAGGTATTCTTCAGATTTTCTGCCATTCTGTTAACAATCCTAAGGGTTTTTTCCCTCCAAAAAGTTATGGAAAAGTAATGAGCAGCATGTGTAAATTAATGAGTTACTTTTTGCAACATTTTAATGAATAGCAGCAACAGAATACTTACCAACTGCTGTAATGAGTGGGGAGAATGAACTGTTTTAAAAAATAAGTTCTAAGATCTGTATACCACAGCTTTGAAAAGTTACTTTTTAACTACAATTTCCAGATACCCTCAAAAGCAGGAGCAATGCCATGCTGGCTGGGAAATTCTGGGAGAAATGGTCCAAAAAGTAATGTTTCTAAACTCTGGTGTATATACAGGGGTTTAAATTATATTGCTAGAGGGTGGATGCCTTTCTGGTAAACTTCATGCAGTTTAGCTCTTGTGACTCTTGAATCATACCAATCTTTGCTTTATGCAAAGGGCAATAACATGGGAGACATAGAAGCTGTGGGGCAGCGTGTGATGAAAATCCTCGAAGGCAGGCTTCCTGAAGGTCCAGATGCAAGGCACCTGCTCCCCCTCTTGTCAAAAGTCATCAGCTTTGCACCAACAAGCCTTAACGAAGGTAAAAGCAGCAATTCTATGGCTGCGTAAGGAAGTACAACTTTGCTTGAGACAGCTCTTTAGAGGCCAGTGGTCTCAACATTTACAAATGCAGTATGGTTTAGGACAGTTGCCAACATGGAAAGCATGTAGTCATTTTCCTTTACTTATGGATGTTAAGGGTTGTGACAGGCCTTGTTACAAAGACAAGGGTTTTTCCAGAGGCACAGAGGTTTGTAGAACTGGAGGAGCACGCCTACACCTAGGAAGGACCTGTGAAGGAAGAGAAAGAGGTTGTGGCATATACACAATTGATGCACAGATCTTAAGTGCAAGTGTGGGATTATTTTTACCCAGAAAGAAATTGGGAGTAAGAATTAAAAGTATCAGTCTGGTCTAAGATAGGGCATGAAACCCTGGGGCTAGTTTTCTTTCTCTGTTTATGTTTCTAACCTACTTTTCAGGCATGATTCACCACAAGATCCCATGTATCGGACCCAGACTCTATTAGTTGTCCATAGTAGCCGCTGCAAACAATGGGACTTAAATCATGGCCAGTTTGTTCCATTGGAGCCTAAATTCAATTAACTTAGCCTACTTCCAACCCAAAATAGCTAAGATATATTTGGGATTGTTTGGGGTGGGGTAGCTTGTTCAGGTCCATGATAAAATCCAGTTTCTAATCTTTTCCTTTCAGAAAGCAGGGACAGAAGGACCTGTAGGAAGTAAAGGTATCAGTGCCCAAATGAAACCCTTCTGCTAATCTGATTCCTGGCTCTTGGTTGCATACCCCAGACTCCAGGCTACATGCTTCCTACACTGGCAGAAAGTTGGCTAGATAACCCTTCCAATTTTGTGATTCTTCCCTCAAAAGAGTAGGGGACAGTTCCACTCAGAATTGGTTGACTGGAATTAAAGATTAGGACTGCTAATGTGCCTCACAGTTGTGTTTTTCTCATTGCTTTGGATCCCTAGATCAGATCAATCTGCTCAGCAAAAGGATGGTGGACTGGCTAAGGTATGCCAGTGTCCAGCAAGGAGTTCCCCAGTCTTCAGGAGGCTTCTTCAACCCCAGGGCAAGACAGGTGTGGAACTGCAGTGCTGGGGACTTGAACTCAATTTGGTGTTTAGGAAGGGATATACAGAAAAATTGTTCTGTGGGTGTAGCACAAGGGTATGAAACTCTGGCAGGAACAGGGGCTGTTTTTTACCCTTGCATCCCTCCTGCAAACTGCACTGGCACACCTGATGCAACTGGAAGTGTTGTCACTTCTGGTTTCATTTTTGGCTGATTTTTCACTAATTCGGTGGGGTTTGCCTTTCTAGGTATGTGGGCTTCTGGGGGTGTTTTTGGCCCAATTGCTTTATTTTGTAGTGTTTTAAAGCCATTGGGAAGCTGGGTGGGAATTACCTGGACATAAATGTAAATTTGGGGTGTCTAGGGGCTTCAGGATCCACAAAATGGAGCCCCACAGGCCACCCACAATGCATGCGACATACTTCCCCACCCCTGGTAGTAATGGGCGGGCCAGTTGGGACAAGATTAAGGTTTTGGTGAGAGTATGGGCCTATGGCAGACAAACTGAAGGTGGTGTAGAAAGCAAACCTATCTCTTGGTAACATGATACCTGTTTCCAGCCCATGTAATTAGGATAGGCAGGGTTTGGATGGATGCAGTACTACTTCTGGATGTTTTTAAAAACACTTTTCATTGAGTTGTGTTTTTAATATGGTGTTTCCAGAAGAGAGCATATAACACCTGTGCTAAAAGCTCTCCACTGGCTGCCTATTCGTTTCCGGGCACAGTACAAGGTGTTGGTTATAACCTTTAAAGCCCTGCATGGCTTGGGTCCAACTTATCTCCAGGACCGCCTCCTTCCATACGACCCTCCCTGCGTACTTCACTCCTCTGGGAGGAATCTGTTACAGCCTATGAAAACAAGGCTGTCGGTGACATCCCAGAGGGCCTTCTCTGCTGCCGCTCCCAGATTATGGAATGGCCTGCCGGACGAGATCCGTCTTATTAACACCTTAGACAGCTTTAAAAAAGCTGTCAAGACGGATCTTTTCCGGCAGGCCTTTCCTGAATAACTATCCCGGCCCAAGACTCGGCTGTCCTCCCTGAGCTGTAATCAGATTTTTTTTAAAACTATTGTATGTTTTAATCTTTTTTCTAATTTATATATCTTTAATTACTGTATGTTTTAATCTTTTATAATTTAATATTATTTTAAGGGGTGGGTGGGTTAGGGTACTGGGACTATGGAGTTTTTATATTGTAAGCCGCCCCGATTGCGTTGCAGAGGGGCGGGATAGAAATAAAATTTTATTATTATTATTATTATTATTATTAATATTAATAATATTAATATTAATATTATTTGTGTCTGTTTTCAACTTGTGAACAGCCATGAGCCCCATTTTGGGAGAAAGGTGGGATGTGTCCAGTTCTGGGCACCACAATTCAAAAAGGATATTGACAGATTGGAGCATGTCCAGAGAAGGGCAACTAAAATGGTGAAAGGTCTGGAAACGATGCCTTATGAGGAGAGACTTAGGGAACTGGGTATGTTTAGCCTGGAAAAAAGAAGGTTAAGAGGCGATATGATAGCCCTGTTTAAGTATTTGAAGGGGTGTCACGCTGAGGATGGAGCAGGCTTGTTTTCTGCTGCTCCAGAGACTGGAACACGGAGCAGTGGATGCAAGCTCCAGGAACAGAGATTCCACCTTAACATTAGGAGGAACTTTTTGACAGTAAGAGCTGTTCGGCAGTGGAACACACTCCCTTGGAGCGTGGTGGGGTTTCCTTCCTTGGAGGTCTTTAAACAGAGGCTGGATTGCCATCTGTTGGGGATGCTTTGATCAAGATTTCCTATGTGGCAGGGAGTTGGACTGGATGGCCCTCGTGGTCTCTTCCAACTCTACAATTCTATGATTCTATGTAAATCAAATAAATGAGTGTCTTGTTTCTCCTGAGAAGTGGCTGAAATTTTTGGCACTTCCTTAGTTAAAGAAATGCACATTCCAAGTGGGAAGACAAAGCAACCAGAATGGATGAAAAAGTGGTTGGGCATTTTTTGAAAAGTCTTCAGGGCTCACCCAAAAGGCAACATATGGAGAGATGAGTGTGCTTCTTGAGGGAGGGAGCTCCAGAGATATGGAGCCAGTATTGAAATAGTCCCATCATGTGTACCATGCAGTCTGATTGAACTTAACCGACAGGACTGTGGGCCAGGCCTCTGTGGCTGATCTCAAGACCTGGGCAGGTTCCTAGGTAGGCCTTAAACTGGCTCAAGGAAGTTTGTCCACACCTATTAGCAATGGCAGTTAAATATAGCCTCTGTGTTCAGTAGCAGTATGCATCTGAACTCTAGATGCTGGGAATAAATAATAGGGGATTTCTGCCATTATGCCTCCTACTTGTGGCCTCCCCTGAGTATGGGCACTGTGCAAATCAGGATGCTAAACTGCGTGGACCTTCCATCTGATCCAGCAAATGTATACTTCTCTGTATTGTTATGCCTGCAGACATCTGCTTTATCTGGCCGTTGTGGGTGAAAGACCTGCTACATATAAATCTGGATTCAGTATTTCAGCTTTTTCTGTTTTCTATGAGTCAGGTTGTGGCTCTGGAATTTCTGGAACTTAACCTGTCTCTTCCCATCCTCCCATTTCTCCCTCCCACCCATCCACAGCCTGGTCCCATCACAGAGGTGGACGGCACAGTCGCCATGGACTTCTTCACCGTGCTCTCAGTTGGGCAGTACTACACAGAGGACCAGTGGCTCAACATGCAGGCTTTTTCCACGTTGCGGAAGTGGCTCCTGTGCTACGGTAGTGATGGAACAACCAGTCCAAATTCAGGTAAGTGTCTTCGCCATAGGGATTAGGGGACAAAAGTGGCGATGAGTGTGACTTTTGGGTTATTTTGGCTGGTCAAGGATTTGAGTGATGCACTCTGTGGCAAGAGAGGGAATTAGCAACAGCATGCCTCATTATCCTTTATTTATATAGTGCCATCACTGTACATGGTGTATTACAAGTAAAAGAACAATAAAACAGTTCCCTGCCCTTAGGCTTACAATCAAATTAAGACATGACACAAAACGGAAAAGGGGGTGACAATGTGGGAGGGGATTAAGTGGCAGTTGGAATGGAGGGAGGGCCTTTCCTCTGCTTCTGTTCAGTTGCTCCTAAGAGGCAGTTGAATGACCTCCTGTAGGGTCTGTTATGCAAAAAACCTAAAGAAACATTGGGGGACAGAAGATAGAATCAGCTTCTTTAAGACTGGGTAGTTTTTAGCATCTCATTGTCTTAAAAGTAAGCTGTTGCAGGGGAAGGTGTAAGAGCAAACTGCTTTTAGTTTTACTTAAGAAAGAACATGCCTGTCATCTGTCAGACGTTTGGGGAGCTTTTTGCTAACTTCTCTGACTTTTCTTGCCTATCCCATCTTATGATTTCCCTTGCAGATGACAAATCGGAAATGGATGGCTCTGTTGTGTCCATGGTCTCTGTCACTTCCAGCTCCAGCCGTCTCCTTCCTCCAAAAGAGCGCTTGAGAGAGAAGGCCTTTGAGTACTGCCAGCGTCTTATAGAGCAGTGTAACCGTCGTGAGTTATCGTTGTCTTTTTCTTTTGATAGCTGTGCTAAAATGAAGGCTTGTTCTGTGCACTCTCAAGCTTTCTCTGTCCCTATATCCTTTCCCACATTGCAGCTTACATGGGATTCATTGCACTTCAAATAACAGATTCCCCCCCCCCCCCGGCACCGAAAGACTGCGATCTTTGTTAGAAGTCAAACAATGACTGTGTTTTGCACTTTGCCAAGGAATGGGGAATGCTGTAAGGATTCAGTCAGAACTTCATTTCATTCAGACAACAATCACTAGTCAAAGTGTTTTATTGCAATGGTAAAGAAGTGAACAGGCCCAAAATCATTGGCAGAACTGATTCACAGAAAAAAAGTTTAAATCAGCGGCTTGACTCCCCACCCCCCTTTCTAGCCCCTTTTCGGTGGCTTGACTCACCCCCCCACCCTTTCCAGCCCTTTCCACCTTTAACAGATGTGTGACCTTAGAGATAGGCTCTGTCTCCTTCAGGCCCAGGAACAGCTAGGTACTGCATTCCATTCCCCCTCTCCCAACCTATAAACAATATCCAGACCCCTGCTGCGGGTGACAGGAACCTGGCTGGACTCAGGCTAAGTGAGGCCTAGTCCAGACAGAATTCCTGACAAATGCTTTCTAGCTCATGGGCTGTGTTCCGCTTTGGGAAGAATCTCAGTAGCTACATTCCAGCAGTGGGTGGAGGAGGTGCTAAGAGCATGGCATTGGCCCCAAAGCAAAATGGGCGGCACAGGTACAACTCTTACCAGTGCTCTCCAGTGCAACAGTTTTCCCTGGCATGCACAACCTTGTCTGTCTGCAAACAAACACTCCTCTGCCATGCAAAACTTGTCAGTCTGCAAATGAAAGTTCCTATTACATGCATAACTGCCCAGGATTTCAAGGACTGCAACATTTTCCCAGGCTTTAACCAGGTCTCTAGTCTCTGCTCAGAGATATGGACAGGAGACGTTCTGTGGTTTAGGTGAAGAATTTGGCTCACAGGCCAAAGATTCCTCATTTAAGGCACGTATCGACAACAACAAAATCTCTTGACTACATACTGGCAATGGGAGGGTCAGAGTCAAAAGTAGGTGGAGTATGCCACATGGTCAGATTGTATAATATACATACTCCCCCTTCTTCTATCTTTGTGGGGCAAATGAAACTGAGGCAAGGGCCAGATATGACCCTTGGGCTGAACATTCCAAACCCTAATTTTATGGGGTCTGACTGATTTGTTTTGTCTGCCAGGGGCTCTAAAGAAGACAGATGGGGAGCTTCAGAAAGCAGTAAGTATAGCAGAGAGAGGGCGTTGTGTATTAAGGGAGACCATTCTGGGGTTCTTGACAAGCAGATTTTTTTTCTTTCTCCTGTAGTGTCTCATTGAAGCAATCACGATCATGGATATTATTTGTAGACAGGACTCCTCTTATGTCTACCGCTCACTCTCCTGCCTGAAGAACTTGCACAGTCGAATCAGTGGGGATTTTTCCTATGCCAGGGTGTTGCTGCCTATTGCCCAGTTCTTCCTGAATCACAGTATGTAAGAATTGCTGCTTTTCCCCTTCCCAGGACAGTGCCCGGTCTCTTAAAGCTTTTGGTAAATGTTATGCACAACCTGTCATCTGACAGTCTCTAGCTACTGGCTGGCAGGTGGGTTGGAGCTTTATGTGGATTCATATTGCAGGCATGCCTCAGTTAACAAAGCAGATTCTTCTTAGAGAGTCTTTCAAAGTCCACCCAGTCTTCCCTTTCATCCTCATCCTCTGTCTAGTTTGAAGTTTTTAGCAGCATCTGCATTGGGTGGATGGAGGAGGGCTGGAGGAACACAGACATTTGGTGTTGCATTGTGAATGGCAGATCTGCCATAAAGAATACAATAAAGAGCGTGTTGGGAAACAATGAGATTCTACTCCAGCCAATCCTACTGTAGGTATGTGTGCCTGCCTATAACAGGCAAGGTAAATGACAGCTGTCTCTGGAATCCCTTATTGAGCATGCATGGACAAACAAAACAGAACAAAAAGGGGAAAGCAGATCGGCCTGCCTCACCAGCTACCACCAAAAAAATCATAGATCTGTAAGTTTGGCCACCAAAGTGGAAATCATTAGAAAAGTGAAGGCTGGTGAAAGTAGAGGTTATTACTGTGTGTACTCTGGAAGAAGCCCTCAAGTGGCCTCTAGAAGGTTCAACATGTTTTTCTTGTGCAAAGTTTATAAGACCTGGTTGTTTCCTGTCATATGTGCATGTGCATGTTATTAGTTCTGAATGAAATCTTTTGCTGTGCTTTTCTTTTTTTGTGGTATAGGAACCTGTCCCTATTCTTTCCGTGTTACTTCTGCCTCTGGTACCAAATTTTCTGATGAAGACATAATTCCCAGGAACACATTGCCTTCATTAACAGAAGTATATTATATTCTTATTTTAAATCTCTGCCCACCTTCAGGTGAGACAGCGGCTGTGGACTCTGAGGCAGTTTACAAGCATCTATTCACCAAAGTTCCTGCTCAGCTTTTCCACAGCCCCATGCTGGCTTATGAGTTTATCCAGTTCTGCAGGCTCAACCTTCCCTTATTCACCGAGAATCTCAGCATCTTCCGACAGAACACCCCAAACCTATTCAAGGTACTGTGTATCAAAGCTGTATTGCAAGCCTGATAATTTTGGAGGGGGTCTGCACAGCCCCAAAGGCTAATTGGGGTGAGTGCTGTAGTCAAAAACTCATCTGGAAAACATGGGTTGGGGAAGGCTGGGAAAGAGATTATGGGGCTTGACAGCAGGGTCTGATTTGGCTTCCTCACCCATCCTGCCGCTTGGATCAGCTCTGCCTTCTGCCCAGAGTTTGAGAATCTGCTTGGGATATGCAAGGAGAGAAGTCCCATTCATTGCAGTCTTATCTCTCCCCCTGCAGTTCCTAGCATGGAATAGTCCAGCCCTGGTTGCTGAGTATATGGACATTTTGCCAGCCTTGCTTGGGTCAGACACTGCCCTGGAGATATTTCACTTGCTGCTCGACCTGCCTTGTTTAGCTGCTGCCCTGGATGTCCAGCTGAGGTAAAGGTGCCCTTCTCTACAGTTTCTTCCTATGTAATGCCTGGTGCCAGTGGCCTTCACCATGCCACAGGTGGCACCATCTGCTTTGAACTGTTGCTCTTTCAGCAACAATACAGGTTGATAGAGAGGTTGAGAGATGTATGGTGAGGACACAGGAGAGCCTTCTTGGGGGCTGTTCCCAGACTGTGGGACTCTCTCCCACAGGAAGCTAGGCTGTCCCCTTTGATCTCTTTCTGCCAGCAGATACCTTTCTGTATATTCAGGCCTTCATTGACTGTTGCAGAAGGTCTTTTAATTAAGGTGTGTTATATTTGTACCATTACTACTATATTTTAATAACTTTTAAAAACTGGTTTAGTATTTTAAATTTGATTGTAATTGTTTTTTTTTAACTTTTGCATTATCCATGGTTTTAACCATACTGCATTTTAACCCATATTATGAGCCACCTTGGGTCCCATATTGGGAGGAAGCTGGGATATAAACAGAGTGAATTGATACTGAAACCTAAATTATTTTTTTCTTGGGGGCTAAAGATTTACATTGGAGTGAGCCAGGTAATATATATTTACAGGGTTGTAGAGGTTGTGAGGGAAGGCTTGTAGTCTGTGGGGAAATGGTTCTCTGTGCTTTTCTGAGTAATGCAGGTAACCTGTCTGTGTGTGTTTGCCCCATTCCTAGGTCTTCTCTATAAAGAGGAGGAAGGGAAGGGGGAAAAAAAGGAATGTGGCAGCAATTTTAAGAATGACTGGTTTTTATTTTAGCATAGGTATAAGTGCACTTCTTCAGATGCAATACAGCGTGATATTAAAGCTTCAAATTATAAAGCATAAATATAATATGGTTTATAACCGAGGCCTTAATATCACTCTCTCCTGCATCTGACGAAGCAGGTTTACATCTGTGAAAGCTCATGCTAAAATAAAACCCAGTAGGTCTTAAAGGTGCTGCCACATTCCTTTTTTCCTCTCCCCCCCCCTCTCCTTTTTGTTCTGCAAGAGACTAACATGGACACTTCTTTGAAAACTACTGCAATAGGTCTTCCCTGACCCCCCTGTCTGAGCGGTCAGCCTTGGACCCCACTTCAAAGCCAATCACTTGCCAAGAGGCCTTCCGTCACCCGGAGTACAGGGGCGTCTTCCAGTATCTCCTCCGGGCTGAGTTGGCTCCGGGAGACCCAGGCAGGTGGGAGCATATTGCTGAATTGACATCCTCTCTTTTTCTTTCTTTCTCTGGAATATTTGTGTCTCAGTTAACAAAGCAGAGTTCTTGAAACAGTTGATAAAAGTGATGAGAGTGACTTGAGATGGGGCCGGTCACCCAGGCCTTTTCCCCATTTCTCCTGCTCATGCTCTCTGGTGATTCAGCTACTCTTTTGTTGCTGGATGTCTGGGCCACATCAGGTCTCCAAGCAAATCCCCTCAGCCTGGAAATGGCTGCTGGAGGAATGCAATGTTGTTAGTCCCTCACAAGACGGGACTTTGGGGTTTTTGGACCAAACTCCCAGCGTTCTTCACGTTTGCTGTGCTGGCTAGGGCTGCTGGGAGTCCAAAAACCTCTGGAAGGTCATATGATTCCAACCTTAGCTGCCAATGCCAGCTAGCATCATTAGGCCTAAATTACAAAGAGGGGTTTCCTAGAGATGTGGGGGGGGGGGAACAGAAAAATTCAGATTCAAAAATTCAGAAAGAAAAATTCCCCATTTTTTCCTGAAGCCTTTTTTGTTTTGTTTTTTCTGAAAAATTGAAAAAAATCGGGGGAGGGGGAGGAAGAAAATCGATTATGGAATGTTTTATTTTAGCATGATGAATAAAATCTTTAAGACAATAAGATCTTTAATATACCAATTGTAATAATTTTATGCCAAATCAAATTGTACACAGTCATATTTTATGTTCCTAAAGTAACAGAGTGACTTTCAATTTGTAAAAAGTGCTAATGTTGCATTTTTTCAATTTTTCTGAAAATTTCCATTTTTCTTGAAAAAAACAGAAAAAACATTTTTCCCATGGCTTCAAAATTTCCAGCAATTTTACATCTCTAGGGTTTTCAGAGAGCTTTGTTGAGGGCCACCCATTGAGTTCAAAACTGATGTTCAAGGAGGATTGACCGAGGGAATTTTAGCCCTTAAAGTGTGACGTAGGCTTTGCTGGTTGGAGCCATCAGGCTTGGTTCATCCAGTGAGCGAGTGATCTTTTTCTGAAAACTTTCCAGGAGCGGGGAAGCATTTGGGGAGTAGCTGGGATTCCCAAAAAGCTGAAAGCTGCTGCTGGGTTATTGCCAACAGGTTGACTCCTGTCCGCCAGCTCCTGGGTTCCATGGCCACTTCTCCTCGTGTTGTACAGTGTGCTGAGAGTGTCCCTGTCTTACTGCAGCTCTTCTTTGGAGTTGTAGCCGAGGTAAGTTGCCACTTGTAGGAATCTGCTTTTCTTTTTTAGTTTGTCCTAAGAATGTCTTGTATCTGTGTGCATTTGCATGTGTGTCTTTGAAACCAGGCCTCTGAGAATCCACATTTGTTAGGCAACAGCATCCACTATTTAAAGTGCCTCAGATTTTTCATACTCTGGGTAAAACTTCTATTTTGCATGCAAGTTGGTGAATGCATTTGTTTGGGAGGTCTGGTGGAACTGTGGCCTCTGTCCTTTCAGTAGCCCCAATCAGAAGAGACCCGTCAAATCAGCACTGATTCAGTGGGCCTGCTTTATTTGGATCTACCAAGAGGATTCAGGCCTTTGTTTTCTACAGGGACAGAGTTACAGTTGACCCTTCATCTTCGCTGGGGTTTGGTTCCAGGAACCCCCATTGATACCAACATCTGTGAATACTCAAGTCCCATGATATGCAATGGCATAGCAAAATGGTGTCCCTTATATAAGATGGCAAAATCAAGGTTTGCTTTTTGGATTTTTTTTTTAAGACTATTTTCAAGCTGTGAATACTTAAATCCGTAGATACCAAATCCGTGGATACGGAGGGACAACTGTATTCTATATTATCCCCACAACAAATTTATGAAGCTGATATGCCGAGAGACAGTGGCTTAAGCTGAAATCCTGTTGGCTAGTTCTTACTCAGATAGATCCACTGAATCAATTGTTGAATAGTGAATCAACATATTAGTAAATCCTATTGATTCAATCTGTCTGCTCTGTTTGGGATAAACAACAGGAGTTAACCTTAGTCTGCAATTCTGTGCACACTTACCTAAGGATAAGGCCCTTTAAACCTAGTGAGTCATACTGCATAGAATTGCACTGTTAACTAGTTCAGACCCAGTATTCCAGTGAGAACCTGCAGGACTCCAGGTATTGGAGTACATTTCTCATTGTCCTTTCCATTGGCTGTGCTAGTTGTAGTCTCACACATCTGAAGGAGGTCATAGGCTCTCCGCCTCTAATTTATATGCTGGCAAAGGATTGACTTAACCAGGACCTGGAACTGTGGTTTGAAGTATGTTTGCAAACCATGGTTTGTGTTTATATGTGACCAAAGCAAACTATAGGTAAAGCAGATTTTCTGCTTTATCAGCCTCTCTCCTTGCAAGTTAAGAAGCAATTGTCTTTGTAATCACTCAGAACAAGCCCTTCTGATACATGAGTTAAGTTCAGCTAAGCCACACTCAATCCATCAGTGTACATTTCAGATTTTAACCAAGGTTCTGTACACCAGGATTAGTGCTAACCACAGTTGAATGGTATGTCTACAACCAAGCCAAAACAGTGATGGTGAGACGTGGGCCCAGTACCTCTGTGTCTTAGCAGTAAGCTAAATGTGTGCCACACTTAGACTGCAGAATTTCTCAGGTTTCCCTTGTCAAACCTTGCTAGTTACTTTACAAGGACCATCCAGAATAAAATTATGGCCCTTCTCTAGTTTGCAGATGAGTCACTTGCAAACAAGCTGGTCTTGGCTGTACTGGAGAGAAGCGACCAACTTTACGAAGTTCCAGGGTTCAAAGGTGACATTTACAGGTGAGTGGGGCCTAAGGTATGCACAGTCCAAGAATGATAGAGAATGTTATCTCTGTGGCTGTATGGGCCATTAAAAGATTCTTCAACACTGGTGGGGAGGTAGCAACCTTCATTGCCCCTGAAAGCAGCTGGCTACTTCAGGGGTTGCAGGGAAGGTGGCACAGCACAAAGCTCTTTCCTCCCAACATTTTGTTGCTGCCTCCCATGGTCTGCATGACTTTGCCTAATAGCAGGACTGGCCCTGAAGAACACCTATGTAATGATGCAGTATTGTTCTCCTTCTGAAACTTTAAATAACATTGAAAAAACACATTGCTCCTTCAGTTCTGCTGGGCCTTGCTGGAAGTATTCACACACAAACAGACACACACACACTTTGACGTTTTCACATTTTGTTGTGTTCCAACCTGGAATTCAAAAGGATTTAATTGGCATTGTGACTACTTGATGTACATAAGATACTCAACACCATGAAGGTGCAAAATATTTCTATTGTGACACACTACTAAACTGAGGCTGTTGTAGTTTGGACATATGCTGAGATGACGCGACTCATTGAAAAAGATGACGATGCTTGGTAAAGTGGAAGGCAGGAGGAAAAGAGGAAAACTGTTGCAAATGGATTGATTACAAGTAGATTGATGCCCTGAGTTTGCCAGACCTGAGTAGGGCTGTTGGTCTTTGAAGTCTCTCAAGTCTTAGGGTTTCTCTAAGTGGAACTCAACTTGATGGCAAATAGCAACAAACCAAACCAATTTTAAGTAAACAAAGAAAGAACTAGCACTTGTTATTTGCATAAGTATTCACCCCCCTGAGTCAGGTCTTGCTAGAAGCACCTTTGGCAGCATGAGTCTTCTCGGGGAAGCCTCGGTCAATTTTCTACATCTGGATCATGTAATTTTTGGCAATTCTTCTTGGCAAATTGCACCAGGTGTGCCATGTTGGATAGGGATCATTGTGGAACAGCAACTTTCAAGTCTTGCCAGAGATTCTCAATTGGACTATGGCCTGGACTGAGACTGAGTCAGTGTAAGACTCTTGTAAGTTTCTTGTTTTTAAAGTGCCCCAGGGTTACGTTGGCTGTGCATTTAGGGTCATTGTCCTGCTGGAAGGTGAACATCCTCCCCAGTCCCATGACCCTTGAAGTCTGAAACAGATTTCCCTCTAAGAATTGCCCTGTGTTTGGCTCCATCCATCTCATCCTCAGTTTCCCAGTCCCTGCTGAGGAAAAGCATTCCTCACAATGTGCTGCTGCCATACTTCACCATGAGGTTGCTCTCAGGGCAATGAGTACTGTTGGCTTTGCACTAGGCATAGCTTTTTGTAGCAATGCCAGCAAGTTTTTATTTCATGAGACCAGAGAACCTTTTTCCATTTGCTTGCTGTGCCTTATAGAATTAATCTGTGTTTTTCACATATCTTTCTGCAAACTCCAAATGGCCTTTGAACATTGGGGTTTCATCTCACCACCAGCTTTGTGGAGTGTCTAGGTGATAGTTGTCTAAGGCTAGGGTGGCCAGAGTGAGAAGTTGGGGGGGGGGGCTCTTGTTCCTTTCATAGTTGTGTAGAAGAGGGAATTTCAGCAGGTGTTGCTTGTTACCCAGGGCCCATTCACAATACACAATTACAATGTTCTCATTCCACATTAACTGCTGTGGCTCCATCCTATGGAATGTGGGGTTTGTGGTTTGTTGAGGGACTTAGAACATTCTGGCTAAGAATTCTAAATGCTCCTCCCTAAACTGCACATCCCAGGATTCCATAGGATATAATCATGGCAGTTAAAGTGGAACAGTTGTGTAGCATGAAAAGGCCCAGACTGCCTGACAAGCAGCACTTGCTGAAATTTCCTCATTTATACAACTGTTAAAAGTACAGGTGCCCTCTTCAGTTTTCAGTCTGGCAACTGAAACGGTTCCTCCCATCTCAGATACTGATCTCTGCAACGTCTTTAGTTACCATTGACCTCTTGGTTGTTTCTCTAACAGCCTGTTTACCTCCATCATGACACCTGGTTACTGAGTTTTGGTGGATGACCTCCTCTAGGCAGATCTACAGTTGATCCATATTCTTTCCATTTTGTAATATTGGATTTAACAGTGCTCTGTGGGGTGTTCCTAGTTTGGTATTTTTTTAAAATAACCCAACACTGACAGGTGCTTCTCTCCAACTTCGTCCTGGACTTGTTTTGATAGCTCATTGATCTTCATTATGCCATTTGTTTAGACACGCTTCCCAACAACATCCGTGGCCTTCCATGTGACAACCTGGGTGGACTCTATTCAATGACTTAGGTGACTTCTGGAGGCAGTGGATTGCACCAGAACTTCTTTGGGCATAGCACAGCAAAGGGGACAAATACTTATGTAGCTGACAAGTGCCAGGTTTATTTTTGTTAACTTTTGTGCCACAATAAATATGTTTTGCACCCTCACAATGTTAAGTGTCCTGTCTACTCCAAATGGTAACGATGCCAAGATGTTCTAGTCTGCTATCCCCATCAGCCCCCGGCCAGAATGTCCAATGGAAAGGGATTGTGAGAGTTGTGGTCCAAGTCATTGGTAGGCCAAAGACTTCCCCTTTGCTGGGTTTAGAGGGGAAAAATTTAGAATGTGTGGCAAGGTGTATTCTGATAGGAGGATGTTGTGGAGGTCACCTGAGAGGACTTGTGGCAAGGCATATCCTGATAAGAGGATGTTGTGGAGGTCACCTGAGATGACTTTTTTTCGAAGCTTTCTGTGCCTTGCAGAAGGAATCCACAAATCTTGGTTAGTTGGAGTCCTAGACATCTTGTCTTTCTTCTTTTATTGGCAGAGTGATGAGCTCCCAGTTGCCTGTTCTGTGCAAGCTGCATCCTTCATTGGTTGTGGAGCTCTCTAAGCCGCTTCTGGAGTTTTCAGGAACAGTCGTCAACATCCAGAACAAGGAAGACATGTTCACCCATGTGGTAAGGATAGGCCTGCATGTGTCAGGAGGTGGGACCCAGGAACCCGTCTCCCTGTTCCCAAGTGAGTTGCCATCCTGCTTAAGTGAAGTCTAGGGAATTTTTTTAGCCCTGGTTTGTTGTCTTTCTTTTGTGTTTAAATTTGTCATGGGATTCCCTTCCTGTGCTATTCATCTTGCAGTATGTCCTACTATCTTTTGAGATGCTAGGCTAAATCTGGTTTAGTTTCCCATGTTTCTAGTAACGTTGATCAACAGTTATTGGCTTTGTAGCAATTCTTATATGTTTTTCTGCTGTTTCGTTCCTGTTTTAGTTTATCTTGCTAGTATGTGTGTATGCATGCACAAATTCACACTCCCATGTATATTTTTGTGGATAGTAGCGTTCCCAAATCAGACACCTCCTAGACATGGGTTGAACAACAATTGAATCATCTCTAGCCAGTAAAGCCAACAGAGGAATGGGATTTGTAGTCCAGAACACCTAGAAGGTGCCAAGTTGTGGAAAACTGTTATCGAAGATTTTGTAAGGTGCCTTGGAGGCTATGGCAAGCAGAAAAGGGTGCAAAATGTCTTAAGTAATCAGAAGATGGTTGCTTTCTTTAGAAGGATGGGACCACTTACTATTTGCCTCCATGCTGACCTGACCTCATCATGTAAATCCTGCTTTTATCCCAGGGTATTTAAGATGTCATACAGGGTTATCCCCTCTCCCCCACACACACATTTTACCCATCCAAGAACCTTGTGAGATAGGTTAGGCTGAGAGATGTTGACTGACCTGAGATCACTGAGTTAGCTTGGCTGAATGGGGGATTTGAACCTGGGTTTCCCAAGTGCTAGCTCATTACTCCTCTATCATGGTGTGTCTCCATTGATCCACTAAGCCAGTGTCAGTGAGGCAGTGTAATATAGTGGCTAGAGTGTTGGATTTGAACTTTGGAAAATGGATGTTTTTATTCCCACCGGACAATGAGACTCACTGGGGATAAGTCACTCTCTCTCAACCTGATTGTTGTGAAGATTAACAAGTGGACTGAACACTTTAGGCTTTGTAAAAGACAAACAAACAGTATTCTGCTTTTTAATCCAGCAGGATCTCTGAAGCAGGATATAAGGTTGTTTGTACCATGCTCTGCCACATGGCCTTGGCAGATCTTTCCCCAAGACTCCATAGAGTTACAGCTAGCCAAGAATACTCTTTTCTACTTCAAATATTGTTTTCATGTGCAGACACAGAGAGGAAGGAGCCCTGGTGGCACAGTAGTTAAATGCTGGCACTGCAGCCAGAACGTTGTGAGTTCAATCCTGCTAGGCTCCAGGTTGACTCAGCCGTCTATCCTTCCCTAGGTTGGTAAAATGAGTACCCAGCTTGTTGGGGGCAATTAGCTAACACATTGTAAACCACTTAGGGAGTGCTTTGGCACTGATAAGTGGTATAGAAATATAAATCCGATTGCTATGCTATTGCTATTTGCATCAGTGAGATCTCAGTTGATAGTTAAATAGACTTTGCAGTTGCAATGCAGTAAACCTACTATCTTCATCAAGTTTCTGTCTCTTAGGGCTGTAAAGATAGGTGTGGAACAGTTACCCCTCTGCTTCAATGGCTGCATCTTCCTACAGGTATGGGCCATTGGTGAATATGCATCAGTGTTGCATGATAAGAGGTGCACAGCGGAGCAGATCAACAAGTTCTTTGAAGTCTTGGAGGCCATGCTCTTTGAGATTACCCAGCTGCGGCCCTCGGCTAACATCCCCAAGTACTCTCCCCGTGTCATTGCTGTTCTGATGACTGCACTGACCAAGCTCGCATCGCGCAGCCAGGACTTGATCCCAAGGTTTGAAGCAGGGGAACCAGGGAAAGGCCACTCTGGCTAGCAGTGGTGTGTGTGGCACTTGATTTCTCCTGATGCAGTGTGCAGGAGCTGCAGGCCCCTGACAGAGCATATACTCTGCATATAGATGTTCTCAGTTTATACCCCAAATCTTGTGTAGCAGGGCCTGGACAGTTCTCTTGTATTTTTTGTAAATCCATGGCCAGAAAATACTGGGTTAGGTCACATGTATAGCCCTCCAGATCTCCAGTCATCCCTGGCCATTAGCCAGACTGGCAGGAAGTGCTGGAATTTAGAGTCCAGCAACATTTGGAGATCCATAACTTGCCTACCTTGAGCTAGCTCCAGCAGTGAGCTAGCTCTGGCCATCTAGATGTTGCTGGACTACCACTCCCATTAGCTTTGGCCCAGCATAGCCAATGGTGAGTGATGATGACAGTTGCAATCCAGACTCTGGAGGGCCAGAAGTTACCCAGTCCTGGGCTAAATGGACCACTGACCCCACTTACTAGAAGGCAACTTATTATTTTAGGTTTTTAAACTTGTCCATTTGTTATAAGGCCCATCCTGATACAAGGACTTTGTGGTGATCACCACCCAGGGCCTCCTGCACTAAAAGGAATTGAAGCTGATCCTGGTGCTTCTTTGCAAAGCCTTTCACTGCACCTTGCAGAAAGAATTGACAGTTCGGGGTTCTGTGGAGTCATAGACATTGCTCCCAAATCAATGCAAACCCACCGTCAGCTCATGCGGTGCCACTGTCCTTTTGTATCTCTGCACAGGGTTTCCCTCTTCTTGTCCAAGCTGAGGACATTCATCCAAAGCCCGGCTGTTTCCTCCACCTACAGCGCTGAGGATGCTGAAGCTATTCTGACCCGAGCCACTGAGCTGATGAACTTGCTGAAAATGCCCAGCGTGGCTCAGTTTGTGCTGACTCCATCGGCTGAGGTCTCAAGCCCCCGCTTTCATCAGGACACACACACCTCCCTGCCACTTGCCTTGGAGACAACCAGCCGGCTGTTGGGAGGAGGAGGAGTTGATGTTGGAACGGGCTCTGTTCCTGGCTGAGGCAGGGGCACCTGTGCCCTTCAGACAGCTGTGATACTCAAGGTTGTTGGTTTTGGTGGGAACGTCTTAGCAGCATCCATTTTGACCTGAGATGAGCCAGACCTGGGTTGATCTAGAGGAGTACAACCAATTTGTGAATGGTGCAAAGAAGTCAGATTGGCCAAAGTGAACAATTTCCATTCCCCAAACAGACTGAATTTTCTACTTGTTTGGGATGACTGAGATACACCTTGCTGATTTCCTGGGTACCTGGTGGCTCCCAGACATGTCTTGTTTTTTTAACCCATTACACAGTTTACAGACTTGTTTACCCATCACTCTGGGGCCTGTGTCCCAGTTTGGTTAAAAGCATGGCTTGTTGGATCTGGACCCCACATTCCTCTAGATGGTTCGACAAAATAAAAACTGCCTTGATCTGGCACCTCTGGATGGGGAATGGCAAAGATTGAAGTATGCTCGCTTTCTCTTTGGGACCTGTGGTGCTGGAGAAGGCAGCCTCTTCAAGGGCGTGGGGTGTATCTGCACTACAAGTAGCCACTTTCATAGCACTAGACTTCCCTCCCATGGCCCTTTCCTCATTAGCTGGAGCTTCAGTAAAGGGCAAGGGCCCCCATCCGGCCAAATTTAAACCAACAGGTGTCAGTGGAGCAAGTTAGTTCAACTAGCAACGCTAACTAGACCAGATGTTGCTGTTGCTCCCAAACATGCCATGTGTTCAAAGCTCAGAACTGGCTTTTTCTTCTTCATTTACAACACCCCACATCCCAGCAGCCAGGTGGACAACTGGGAGGACTGTACAGTAACACCCCGTATCTGCAAGGGATTGGTTCTGTGGGCTCCCGTGGATACTGAAATCCACAGATAACAGCAAATGCCAGACCCCACCCACCACCACCACTCCACTGCCAGAGCCCTCCCAGGGGAAGGGAGGCGAGCTCTCCTTCTCCTCTCCCATACCTGTTCTCCAGCTCGGCTCAGTCTCTTGCTCGCTCATCTTACCGCTACCCCCCCATGTGAGTATGCTCACCCTCCCTTGCAGAGGCTGCTACTGCTGCTGGGGGGGGGCAGCTATGCGGAGGAAGCGGGAGAGGTGGAGGGATTTTGCCCAGGCTGAGCCATGCCACTGCCACTGCTGGGCAATGGGTAAGAGAAAGGAACTATCCTGCCGCCACCACCATCAGAGCCCTCCCAGGGGAAGTGAGGCAAGATCTTTTCTCCCCCCCCTCCCTTCCCCAACCGCAGATAACTGAATCAGTGGATACGGGGGTGCTACTGTATTCCAAAAAGGTAATACACCTGAGCTGTGCATGTGTCAGGAGTTCTGTGCAGGAGTTTCTCAGGAACTTAGTCCATGAGGAAAAGGACAAAGGTATGAAAACCCAATGGTTGATTATACAGAATGACTAGCAAGATCATGCTGGAGTTGTAAGGCAGCTTTAAAAACAACAAGCCTCAGCTCCAGCTCCCTGCAAATGTAGTTCTCCCCTTTCCAGTATTCCTCCACCCCTCCTGCATAAACAGAATTTGGAGCTTAAGGTCAGAGACAAGGGTTTCCTGTTGTTACAACAGTTGCTAATTTTATTGTATCCAGTTTCTTCTTTAACACAGAGCATTGTTTTCTGAACACACATGCCCCTTACTGCTGGCCTTGCTCTTTATAACATCATCTGCAATATTATAACTATATACATTTTTTAAAAACAAACAAAGAGATGCACAATATTAACAAACCAAGCAACTGGGAGGCCATTTGTTCCTCCTAACTCCTGAGAGCAAACAAACATCCTTTAGTAAAACAAGACAAAGAATGCTCATTTCTGTGGAAAAGGGGGTTGAAAATTCTGGCCAGTGTTCCTGTTTTTGATAAACCCCAGTTGAATGGTGTTTGCTTAGAAAAAGGTAGCCTCTCCCATTCATGGGCAAGTCATTGGAACTGGTTTTTACAAATGCTTTGATCCTCTTTCCATGAAAGGGACCCTGGGAGAGACTTTGTTCATAAAAGGGATACAATCAGGCCTGGAGACGGGATATATACAGACTCCTGGGGTCCCCCGTAGAGCTGTCACAAGATGAGGATAATGGTACTTGTTTTTACAAAGCCCCAGCCAGCTTGGATGATGGCCAGGGATGATGGGGATGGCATTCTAGCAAAACTTGGAGGACTATGTTCCCCAACTCTGTATTTGACCATTTACGGAGGATAAATCTGCCAGTGGCTATCCTCACCTAAGACAGATAAAGCCTCCATACTCAGAGGCAATGGAGGTTTGTTACCTTTCCAGCCTTTCTGTTACCATACCTGAGGCATCTCTGGCTGGCTAGTCTTGGAAAACAGGTAGCTGGCTGGGATGGAGCCTTGGTCTAAGCCAACTTTAGTGCTCTTGGCCCAGCAGAAAGCTAGACTGTCCAGCAAATTGGGAGGGGTTTGACCTGTGACTATCCCCTGAGTTTCCAGCATGTGCCTGGATGTTAAATTAAGCTCTGTATAGGCCTGGAATAGCCAAGAAAGTGGTGACCTTGGCTTATTGGGGTCCTTTGGAAGGTTGCAAGTCTTTCACCCCTACTGCCCATTACAATGCTGCTGTTATGTGCTTTTGATGTTTTATGGTGACCCTAACCTAGGGTTTTCTTGGCAGGATTTATTGAGAGGAGGTTTGCCTTTGCCTTCCTCTCTGGGCCTGGGAGAGTGTGGCCAGCTTAAACTCACCCAGTGGGTTTCCTTGGGCTGGTCACTGGCTCCTTTCCCTTACAACTGTATTGTATTAGATGGTGGCCATGCTTGCTAAGGAATTCTGGGTGCTGTAGTCTCTCCAAGATTAGCTTTTCCAAGCCCTGGTATAGTAAACTAGCTTTCCTGGAGACTTTAGTAAATGGGGAGTCATGAGTGGTGATTTTGCAAAGCACATCAGCTGCGATCATGTTGGACAGCATAACTACACTGGCATACGTGGAGTGGCAGGAGTAAATGCAGTGAGGTTGAGGGAACATATAGGAAGTTATATCTGTTAAGATGATGCCCTGCCATGTCTCAGGCTTCCAATAGGGCAGCTTACTTAGTGACAGAGAAGGCTTTCTCTTCTGTATCCCCATTGCCACTACATGCCTCCTCATTACTTCATGCCACCTCACTACTCAAGTGTAATGGAGAGTCACATCAAGTAAAGTCGCAAAGAGCATGCCCTGCCATTCACTCCCCTTTCCCCTCAGACGTTCTTTTTGGAAGCAGTACCACTGGAGAGGAATGTGGCAGCATCAGGGCCAGCTGTTGTTAGATAAAACCTGGGACATATATATGTCCCATCCATCTTTTGGATGGACTGGCTGTGCAAAGAGTGAATCTGGAAAATCTCTTTGGTTGCAGTGAGAGCCAGAAGCCACACAGGGGCACTGTTGCCTCTCTTGAGGTGCTGCTGTGCTTAGAAGGCTGTTGCTGTTGGCAGCAGAAGGCTGGAAGAACTGAGCCATTCTTTTGGCTCCTAGACCTCAGCAATTCAAACCATCTGATATTCCAAGAGGGGAGAATGTTGGCTTTCTGAGGCTGAGCATAGTTTGATGTCATCACCTGCCTGTGAAGCAGTAATAGGCACCTCAGCATGACTCTCAGTGGAGGGGGTTCTTCTTGTGATAAGCCCACCATGAATTCCACAGAGCCCAGGCCTTGTCGCAAGATAGCTGCTGATCTTCCAGAGTGCATAGATCCCCCATATCTCTCTACCACCATGTTGACAACAACAGCCTTGTGAGGTGAGCCAGGAGGAGGGAAAGTGGAAGGGTAACTGGGTTGAAAAGGCTTTCTGGGTGGCTGGGAATTTGAACCCAGCTCTCCTGTCCCCTTATTCTGACTGTTACTCCACAGTCCTCTAAACCAGGGGGTCTTGGCCTTTTGGGGGCCAGGGATCCCTTTGGCAGTCTGGTGAAGCCGGTGGGCCCCTTCTCAGAATAGTGACAAGTCCACAGTCTTTGCCCTCTTCTTTAGTAACTGGTCTAATAACTTCAGTGATTTCAAAATAGTGATGAGTGTAAACAACATTTTGAGATATCTCCAGCAACTGCCGTAAAAATATCAGTGATGTCCATTGGTGATGAAGTCACAGGTACTGCTGATATTACTGTGGTTTGTTGGCATATTCACAGTTGAAGGAAATGCTAAATTTCAGTTAGAGAGGTTAGTGGAAATAAAGACATAGGCCGAGATCTTGCCTTGTCAAATTAACCACAATAAACAGAGGTCTTTCACTGTAGTTCTGTCTGGCGATGCCACCTCCCCTCTCCTAAAATCCTACCTTTTCAGGCTGGCAGCATCCCAACTGCAGGGTTTTTGAGGTGCTGCAGAAGAGTACTGGGGAATGAAGTCACTTTCAAAAGCAGCTGGAGAGATCCCTCGGGGTCTTGCCTTAAGGTGCCCTGCAATTAGAACATTGCTGCAGACGTCATTTCCCAGTGCCCCCATCTGCGGTGCCTTGGAGACCCTTTAGTTGGGTGCTACCAAGCTGAAAAGGTGGCCTTTGGAGTTGTTAAGTTGTTAATTACTGTGAACGTGAATCCCCAGCAGTTATTACAATGTTGGTATAAAAGCACAGAGCCTCTCAGTTACACCCCCCCCTTTTTTAAAAAAATGTGTGTTGGAATCATTTGAAAGACTGATTTGTAAACAACCACTTTAAGTAACCCACCATCTCTTATCATGCAGTGTGGTCATCTATAATTTTAAAATGAGATGGGGGATTTTTTTCATAAAACTTCAATCTTTGGTCACCTGGATGCAATTCTGATCTTCTGCAGAACCCAGGCAGAGAGGCGACTTCCTGAACCTGCTTCACAAGGTGCCGATTTGACTCTTGCACCCCACAGAGCCAACTAGTTTTCACCAAAGAGGGCCTTTGAGCTGAACCCAGGGGAGATCCAAGGAAAACAGGACCGTAGAAGGCAGTTTCTTTCCTCCTGATCAGATAACGATAAATGCTCTTGCTCCCAAAGGGAAGTGTCCTCAATCTACTGACCTGGAACATCCCTTCAGTAGTCTACCTGTTTTAACAGCAAGAGTGTTGGCCTCCACAGCTCCCAATAAATTGAGGGCAGTTTTGAGTGTAGTAAGGAAAGAAAGCTAGGAACAGCCCATAGTTTGGAAGGACCAGCCAGAAGTCAATGCAGATTTCGGATAAGCAGCACCCAGACTTAAAAGGACTCTGTGTGGCACAGACGGGAGGAAAAGGACACTGACTTGTACAAAGCTTGTGTGGTCAGGAATAGTTGCTGGAAGAGATTGCAAGCCACATCCTAAATACTGCTTTGTTTGTATCATTTGGAGAATCCTCTAGCCTCAGGACACAGCCTTCCGCCGTGGGGTTCCAGATGTTTAGGCCTGCCATCTGTCTGTGCCACCAGCTGGCTTGCTTGTCCTTGGTGTGATGTCCATGGCAGGTGAATGTGGAAGGGCTCTTTTGAAGGGATGATTTTTATGGAGAAGGAGAAGAACCGAAGCTGATCTTCTTAGCTATCTCTAGGTCAGACTTGGCCACCAGAAACCGCAGTTTCTTTCCCCCTGATCGGATAAGGTCTACAGCACTGAAGAAAAAGAGGGAAAGGGGATGGGGAGCCCAGAAGTTGGTGAGAGAAACCTTAATCTGGTTTGAGTTCTCTCTATCTCATACACACATCTCTTTCCCTCATTTATGTACATGCCCCTATACCTCTTTTGCTTGATTTCTCAATTATCTATGAGGTCAAGTGTGATTCCGTGAAAAGTACTGCCACTCAAGTCATTATGAAAATTCCCTTATTTTTGTGGGAAATATGCAACTCCTGATGAGTTTCTTGTTTGTTCTGTTTAAAAAATGGTTGCATTCTGTCACTTATGTCATACTGTTAATAGCTCAATAAAACAATTTTTAAAATATGAAAATTGCCACAGCAGGGTTCTGATCCTTTCATACATTCAGGTCTTCTGCTCATGCTGTGTTTACCAGGTGATGGGCCTAAATGTGTGACCACATCTCTCAACACCTAACCTGGCAGCAGGCATATGTAGTCCTTGTTCAAGAGCTTGGAATTGTCATGTTCTACTACAACCGCCAGATGCTGTTAGGTAGAAGATTCTGGGAGTTGTAGGCCAAAAACAGAGCAAATTTTCTAGGCTTTGCCTAATGTGCTTTTGGGGTAGGGGGCAGACGTCATTTCCCTAACTGTTCAGCAGATGGTGACGCCAGGTTAGATCCATGCGGTCCAAATTCACCCACCAATCTGGGAACAGTTAGGGTTGCATATATGTAATGATTCTTTACCAGCATCAAAATATGGCTATCTTTCTGGAGAATCTTACTTTTCTTTTTAAAGTTTCTAGCCGATGGGTGCAAACAGAAATTTGAAAATGTGTGGACAGTGCCTGTCAGACTGGCAAAACCACAATCAGTTCTGCAAAGTTTCTCTGCCTTTGTGTTAACATAGAGGTTGTGGAATCCGGTGTTCCACAGTGCAGAATGTGCATTTTTGTAATACATTATGCATGTGGTCCTGAAAACGGGGATCTAAAAATCAGAACAGTTTCATGACAGGTAATAGTGACAGAAAATAAAATCTGGGGATTAAAAGAAAACCAGGTGAGATCTGGTTGCAATAAGGGCAGACCCAGAAGCTAGGGCTCATCACAGACACCAAATCAACTGCGTGTACTGTAGCACAAGCTCCTCTGTTATGCAACCACCAGGAGCCTTTCCTTTTTCCTACCTCTGGTAATCAGAACCAATGAGGCTTGTGCCATTGACAGCAAGGATACGGTCCCCGATGGAAAGTCTGCCATCCGCTGCTGCAGGGCTGTCCTGGATCAGAGTCCTAATATAGATTCCTGGAGAATTCAAGGGTGTGTGCTAGTGAAGCGCAGGGAGCAAAAAGAGCAGAAGAACAAAATGAGAGTTGCAGCATTGTAAAAAAACAAAGGGTATTTGTCTGTTCTTACAGAGGAAGGTGGTCCAGGACTTGTGACAAGGAAGCCAAATTAAATAAATTCAGAGACCCATGCTGGATCAGACCAGAGGCCTACCTAGTCTACCCACACCAGGTCCAAGGATTAGGGTACTGGCAGTTGCAACCATGAATTACACTGAATCATAGAGTTGGAAGAGACTGCAAGAGCCATCTAGTCAAATCCCTGCTATGCAGGAATACACAACTGAAGCACTCCTGAAAGATGCCCATCCAACCTGTTTAAAGGCCTCCAAAGAAGAAGAGTCCACCACTCTCCAAGGCAATGTGTTACATTGTCAAACAGTTCTGGGGGGGGGGGAGTGTTAGGTGGAATCTCTTTTCTTGTAATTGGAATCCAAGAGTGGGTGAGAGCTTTGTTAGAAAACTCCATAGTCTTCATAGCAACCTTTCCCAATTTGATGCTTTCCAGATTTTTTTTAATTTTTATTTTATTTTATTTATTTATTTATTTATACCCCGCTCTTCAGCCACAAGGCTATCAGAGCGGCTTACAAATTGTTTTAAGCAATAGCTATTTACACATCTAACTGCATTAAACACTTTCCAATGTGTGTTAGCTAATTGCCCCCACAAGCTGGGTTCTCATTTTACTGACCTACGAAAGGATGGAAGGCTGAGTGAACCTTGGAGCCGGCTGGAATTGAACTTGTGATGTGGTGGCTTGCAGTACTGGGATTTAACCACTGCGCCACCAGGGCTCCAGATGTATTGGATTTCAGTTCCCCT
Organism: Gambelia wislizenii; assembly: GCA_030847615.1. Lineage (NCBI taxonomy): Eukaryota > Metazoa > Chordata > Lepidosauria > Squamata > Crotaphytidae > Gambelia > Gambelia wislizenii. Next base: position 8,845,977 of record JAUMIR010000012.1, read on the forward strand.
CATTCCCACCAGCTGCTGAGGTTGTGGGCCTAAGATGGATAGGTGATAGAGCTCCAGATCTCACTAGAACAAAAGCTCCATCAACCCTAGGGAGCATAGCCAATGGTGAGAGATCATGGGAGCTGCAGTCCAACGGCATCTGAAAGCCCACCAGTTGCCCAGCTTTACCTTAAAACAAGGAAGAAGATGAGACAAATGGCTGAATTCAGTAAGAGCTGGTTCTTAATCACGTAGTTTGGGCAAACAGGATTTCTCCTACTGTTTCAAGCCCTCTGGGGAGAAAAGCTTCACCCTTGATGGTGAGCTCATCTGTTATGAAAAGGGACAGGGCTAACAGCTCCATAGGCTTAGATCGCATTTCTCTGGCTCTTGTTTCTCCTTTGCAACAGCTGAAAGACTAACTTCCCTTGCTGTGCTGTTTGCTGCACAAAGAGAAAAGGCAATGCCCTAAGAACATCAGAAGAGCCATGCTGGATCAAAGCAAAGGCCTACCTAGTCTAGCAATAAATAGCTTTGGGCAGGTGCAAACACGTTTTTCTGCTCTTGGGGCAGGGGGAGGGGAGGCACTACTTCATTAGACTTGAATTACCTGCCTGCCCTACACCTGTATGTTGATAAATAAACGTAGTACACCATTAGTCCAAGTCTTCAATATGATCCAAAGGCAAGGAAATGGGGAACTGGAATTCCTGACTGCTTAGAGAAATGGGTGGTATATATAAATATATGCTTAAAAGAATGGAGAAAATGATGTGCTGCATTGAAAAATATGCAGGTAGAGTAGGCAACAACAAGTTGTTGTTTTTGTTGCTGTGTGCCTTCAACTTCTGGCTTATGGCAACCCTAAAGTGAACCTATCATGGGGTTTTCTGAAGCAGAGAGAGTGTGACTTGCTCAAGGTCATTCAGTGGGGTTTTATGGCCGAGCAGGGATTTGAACCCTGGCCTCCAGAGTTCTAGTCCAACACTCAAATCATAGAATCATAGAATCATAGAATTGCAGAGTTGGAAGAGACCACAAGGGCCATCCAGTCCAACCCCCTGCCACGCAGGAAATCTTGATCAAAGCATCCCCAACAGATGGCCATCCAGCCTCTGTTTAAAGACCTCCAAGGAAGGAGACCCCACCACGCTCCAAGGGAGTGTGTTCCACTGCTGAACAGCTCTTACTGTCAGAAAGTTCCTCCTCATGTTGAGGTGGAATCTCTGTTCCTGGAGCTTGCATCCATTGCTCTGTGTTCCAGTCTCTGGAGCAGCAGAAAACAAGCCTGCTCCATCCGCAGCGTGACATCCCCTCAAATACTTAAACAGGGCTATCATATCGCCTCTTAACCGTCTTTTTTCCAGGCTAAACATACCCAGCTCCCTAAGTCTCTCCTCATAAGGCATGGTTTCCAGACCTTTCACCATTTTAGTCGCCCTCCTCTGGACACACTCCAATTTGTCAATATCCTTTTTGAATTGTGGTGCCCAGAACTGGACGCAGTATTCTAAATGAGGTCTGACCAACGCAGAATAGAGTGGCACTATTACTTCCCTTGATCTAGACACTAGACTTCTATTGATACAGCCCAAAATTGCATTGACCTTTTTAGCTGCCGCATCACACTGTTGGCTCATGTTCAACTTGTGGTCTACTAGGACTCCCAGATCCCTTTCGCACGTAGTCTCATTCAGCCAGGTCTCTCCCATCCTATATTTATGCATTTCATTTTTCCGCCCTAAATGCAGTACTTTACATTTCTCCGTATTGAATTTCATTTTGTTAGCTTTGGCCCAGCTCTCCAGTCTATGCCATGGAGGCAGGTAGTGCTAATCTAATAGGCACTGTCACTTCACCCCAGCAGCATAGCATGCTTGTACTCCTGGTACCTTCCAGAATGTGTTGGACTACAATTTCTATTAACCCATAGCCAGGCTGGGGGGTGACATCCTACACAGCTGGAGGACACTAGAATGGAGAAGGCTGCAGTATTATCCCAACTGGCCACAGATCTCAATAGAGATCTTTTGCCAGTCCTGTTACCTGATGTCCCCTCAACTTGTGATGCCCAACCTCCTGCCCTCAGAACATGTGCTCTACTGCCAAGCTACAGCTCTCCCATCCCAACCTCCTGCACCCTGTAGGTATCCCTGTGTTCCAGCTGAAGTAATGACAGCTAAGCAAGTCTAAAGGAGAAGATCATAGCATGCTGAATCTTCTTTCCCAATGGGTACACACAAAGTGATCAGAACAGAAAGAGGAACAGGACCACCACTTACCAGACCATCAATCAGTCCCATCCCCAAGCCAATGGGTCCCTTTTCCAGTTCCACCACAAAGACATAGCAGAAATCATCTGTGGCTGAGCTGCGACTCGAAGAAGCAGGAGTTGGGAAGTCATAGGGCGTAGGTGAAGATCCTAGGGGCAAAGTCAAGAAAGAAGGACTTGTAAGTCTGTACTTACAGAGGTTTCATCTTCTAGCAGTACTTGTTCACTGTCTCCTAAAAATAAACAAGCACATCAGTAAAAGGGTGTCTAGAAGGTGGCCTTTCTAGAGGTTGTAAGTAAGCTGTAACACATAACTAATTACTTGCAGTTAATTCAGTTCCCAAACACATGTGTAACGACATCACGTGGTTGCTGCAATCCAAAATTTGCTCAGAACAGCATAAATATCTACATGCTGCAATACAGTATGCTACCACTATCAATTCCCCAGGCAAAACAGCAACACCACACCACTCATAAGGCAAAATAGCAACACTGCACCACTCACGCCTATGAGAGGATGCCATTGTGCAGTGCACAACTTCAACAAGCAATGTTGCAGTATACACAACTCTGCTTCTGCTGCTGTCAGCAGAATACATCCATTGTGCTATGGCAAATAATCATTCCAGCATGCATAATGCAATTTATGTATGTGTGTGTGTCACTAAAAAAATGCTAGCCAAAGACTGTTAATTCCTTTGGCCAGTAGTCCCCCAGGTGTTTTGGACTTCAGCTCACAGAAGCCCTAACCAGCTTGGCCAACAGACATTCTGGGAGGTGAAATCCAAGGGTGCAGCTTCACTGTAGAAATAATGCAGTTTGACACCACTTTAAGTGCTGTAGCACCATCCTATAGAAATCTGGGATTTGTAGTTTTACAAGGTCTTTAGCCTTCTCTGCCAAAGGGTGGTGGTGTCTTACAAAACTACAAATCCCAGGATTTTGTAGGATGGAGCCATGGCAGTTAAAGTGATGTCAAAATGCATCATTTCTACAGATGTACCCCCAAACATCTAGAGGACCAACATCTGGGCACTACTGCCTTTGGCAATGAAACTGCTGTTTTTGGTTATGTTTATAGTTACAACTATCCAGCTTTACAAAAATGCTGAAGGAATATAACATGATTCATATGTTGGCTTGTGCTGTGCTTTGTGTTGTTGCTTTGGGCTCTGTTGTGGGTGCTGAAAAAATGAAAAGGTGGATTGAAGGAGAGCGTGTCAGAGATCAGAGGCTTGTTAGATTCAGGCGTTATTGTTTTAAGTAATGAAAAAGTAACCATTTTAGTTACTTTTGAAAACAAAGAGGAAAGTTGCTTTTAAAAAAATTGCAACTATTGGTTCAGGGAGCTCAGAACCATAACTATAACTAGTTGCTTATTAAAATTAAATTTCTAAGCTTTGGACTTTTTTTGACAGAGTTGGTAGATGACAGCACTATCTCTGAACAAGCCATTTAAATCTCTCATAATGCTCCACAGTAAAGCTACAATGGGGGCATGGTGGGAAATTAAAATGGCAGCCAAACCTGGTGAACCAAAACTGCTCAGAGTATCAGGATGGGTTTTCTTTTTGGAACAAGTCAAAGCAGGCATCAGAAGCGGATACTGCCAGGAATACTGTTGCTCAACAGCTAGAGTGGCATATCCGCCAACATTTCACAGATGAAAACCAGTACATGGGCGGCCAAGCAACATCAAAGTATGGTCAAGGTGACAGAAATTATTAAGACATTAGAACAAACAAGCTAGGAAAGGCTGCAGCCATTTGCTTTTGGCTGAGCCTACAGGGAAGGGCATGACTCTGCCCTCCTCCCCTCCCCTCTGCTGAGTTAATGGAGTGCAAACTAATTTTGCATTTTGTACTCCATTTGCAGCAACTGAAGTAAGGTGAGGCCAAAGGGAGAAAGTGCACCATGTGGCAAAGCACATAGGCATCTACCTCATCCCTTCCTTTGCTGGTTTTTTTTTTTTTAAATAACAAAGCAAAGAACTAACAGTTTGCTGCCCTTTCATAACATCCAAATCTTCCTGCCTAAGGTGGCCACCTCACTCAGCCCAATGACAGAGCCAGCCCCACTAACCAAGGATCCCAGGTGGCGGCCTCAATCCTGCCTCTCCACATTGATCAGGGAGGTGGAAATGGAATAAAGGTAATCAGTGTGCAAATCTCTGCCAATTTGCACAGACTTCATTTGCACAATGTGAAATGCCCATTTATACCAACGTCTGGCAGATGTTCCTTAAGTGGGAAGAGATCTGAATCTGAAGAGAGTTGGGGAAAGTTCCTTTTTAAGACTACAATCCCCAGAATCCCCTGACCAGCATTACTGAACTGGGGGACCCTGAGGCTTATAGTCCAAAAATGGAATTTCCCCCAGGTTTGCTCCTGACAAATTTGGATATCCCAGGCTGGAAAATCAGTCAGCTGACAGTCTGGCCAGTGGTGGAGGACACTTGACCAGCCTCTGGACTTCCTACAAGTGGAGAGTGATCTTTCAAAAGGATGCTTGGAGAATCACCAAGAGCCACTGAGAACCAAGCTCTACTCTGAGAAGAGTGGATTCATCTCGTTCCAAACAAACTTGGCAGGAGCTCTGCCCGTCCCCACCCCGCTGCCCAGCTGCTTCCACTGAGTGACTCACAAGAGATGGCAAGAGAATATAATGGAAACGTTTTGCATTTTGCAGCTGCAGCCTTGAGGGCCAGGAGAGTTCCTTGGCAACCTAAAGAGCTTTGGTCAGCAGCTCATTTTGGAGGGATGTGTTTCCACAGAACAACCACTCAAGGGCTGGTAAGTGTGGGTCTGCCCAAAGAGGAAAAGAAACTGGAGGAGGGAAAACTCCTCAAAAGCACTTTCACACACACACCAGGGCTATTTTAAATAAGAATGTCACATCCAACTGGATGCCCAGTCCTGGCATTTGGACACCCAGTGGAAACTAATGGACATCAGTGAATGGTCTGGTTCCCACCCTTGTTTTAATGCCTTCTCCAAAGTTACTACTAACTAAGCCAAAATGAAAATAATTGCTCTGTGTGTGCGTGTTTGTTTGTGTATTGCTTAGAAAAAAATAGTTTAAAAATGTAATTGATATGGGACTGGAAAATATTTTACACACAAACATATCTTTTCTAGTCCCAGATCAGTTACGTTTTTTAACCACTTTTTATCTAAGCATTGATAATCAGGGATTTTTCTTCTTTTTAATTCTGCTATTTTGGGGGTAATATGCAGAATAAGAAAAAAACTGCTAAGATGTGTGGAAATGTATTTGCAGCTCTATATTGACTTCTTCCGTTAAAAAAGAAAATCGGAACATTAGGACTGTACGTAGTGAAGAAGCTTCTACTTGGCTCTTATCCCAGCCACGGGCGAAAGAGTAACCAAGGCTTGATTGCAGCCCTCTTTTTCTGCACCCTTGTCTGCAGCTAGAAAACCTGTAGTCCTCCAGATTTCTGGCAGCCCCAACCTGACTTGGCCAGGAGACATGATGGGAGTTGCAGTTCAACAACATCTGGTGGTCCAGGGGTTCCCCAGCCCTGCCCATTGTATCGACCAATGATGGTGAAAGATCTGGAAGCCACACTTTAAGAGGAGTGGCTTAGGGAGCTGAGTATGTTTAGCCTGGAGAAGAGAAGGTTAAGAGGGAACATGATAGCCATGTTTAAATATTTGAAGGAATGTCATACTGAGGATGGAGCAAGCTTGTTTTCTGCTGCTCCAGAAACTAGGACATGGAGCAATGGTTCAAACTGCAGGAAAAGAGATTCCATTTTAACATTAGGCGGAACTTCCTGACAATAAGAGCTGTTTAACAGTGGAATACCACTGCCTGGGAGTGTGGTGGAGTCTCCTTCTTTGGGGTTTTTTAACCAGAGGCTGGGTGGCCATCTGTCAGGAATGCTTTGATTGTGCTTTCCTGCATGGCAGGGGGTTGGACTGGGTGGTCCTCGTGGTCTCTTCCAACTCTATGATTCTATCCAGCCCAGTGCTCATTCCAATTAAAGCCCTTCTTACCTTCAGGGGTTGTGGTCTTGGCACCACTGAGTCCATTCCTCCGAGGGTCCATCACGCCTTTACCCAGATTGGTCTCTGGGGTGAGTTCAAGACTTGTGGAGTCAAAAGTCAGAGGTGTGTTTGGTGGGGTTAACAAGCATGAGGGGTCTGGTGATCCCGTGACAGTCTTAACACCATTCTTGCCCTGCGGCCCCTCCAAGTGGAGCTTCTGTAAGGCCTCCGGAAGTTGCAGCTCGCAGGCGTCATATTCCCGGTTGGATCCATTGGCATTCAGGACACCTTCCATCCTTGGCTCTGCGCAGCTGACAGGCCGCCTGCGGTTCACCCAGCCAAAGGAGCTTGTAACCACAGACAACCCTGTGATAGTCTTTTCCGAGTCCACTTGGGGGCTGGTTTGGCAGCTGATTGCTTCAGTCTTTAAAGGAAAGGCATAAATAACTTAATAATGTACTCGTATTTCCTACAGGAAGAACACTGGATACATCATCACTCACCCACCTGCTCTCTGGCAACTTGGAAATGGCTGTGATGGGGTGGGTGCTGCACAGCTTAAAAGGTAGGTTTTTAGAAGGGAAAGCATTGGGAGCTATGAAATGTAAGTACATCTCTGTAGCTCACAATGCAGGATCTGGCCACTCTGTTACTTTTCCTTCTTCTTTCAAAGGATATTTTCCCCTTTTTTAGCAGGGGTAGCCAAATTCTCCCCCAGCAAGGATTTTGCCACTTTTTCCCTGCAAAGAGGCTGTAATGGATTCAGACACACTCCCTTCTGCAGCAAATGATGGTGATAGCCTAGACTCTTCAGTCCAGATTGCAACTTCCAGCTCTGAGGCGAAGGACAAGAGTGGGCTGGATAGGAGCAGAGCTTTGGAAAATGTTTTCCCTTTTCCCTGGCCTTTGTTGTTGTTGTGTGCTTTCAAGTCTTTTCTGACCTATGGTGACCCTAAGGTAACCCTATCATGGAATTTTCTTGGCAAGATTTGTTTAAAGGGGCTTTGCTTTTGCCTTCCTCTGAGGCTGAGAGAGTATGACTTGCCCAAGGTCACCCATGTGAGTGAGGATTCGAACCCTGGCCTCCAGAGTTGTAGTCCAACACTCAAACCACTGGCCTGCATTACCAGAACTCTACAACAAACGTGGCCACTAGGACTTGCAAGTCAAAACATAACATTTCCAAGCTTTAGATGGAAGCCGCAAGGTGATCATCCCAGGCTTGCCAGCTTCTGGTTTTATCAATGGCATGTGCCCATCCTCAGGCTTAAGGGACTGGGCATAGCTCAGAGGCAGAACACCTGCTTTGTATACTGAATCTCCAAACAGGGCTGGGGAGCCTTCCTGTCTTGAAAGAACCTGGACAACTTCCCGAGTGGACAGTACTGGACTACATGGCCAAACAACATGATCTATAGGGCACTGGCCTGTGTTCCTCACTCAACAAAAGCACCCACTTCTAGCTCTATAAGGAGAAAGCAGACAGAGAAAGATGATGTGCTGCAGCCACGTGGGTGAGAAAATAATCTTCCCCAACTGTGTTCCTCCATCCGCCTCCTGCTTTGCAAACAGACAGCAAGAGCTCCTAAGCAGGATTTCTTGATTTCTTAGATTTATATCCTACTTTTCCTCCAGTGAGCTGAAGGCAGCACAACTGGCTTTTCTCCTCTGCCCTTCTATCCTCACAACAACCCACTGAAGTAGGTCAGGATGAGACAGTGTGACTTGCCTAAGATCAGGTTGTGAATTTCATAGAATCATAGAATTGTAGAGTTGGAAGAGACCACGAGGGCCATCCAGTCCAACCCCCTGCCATGCAGGAAATCACGATCAAAGCATCCCTGACAGATGGCCATCCAGCCTCTGTTTAAAGACCTCCAAGGAAGGAGACCCCACCACGCTCCGAGGGAGTGTGTTCCACTGCCGAACAGCCCTTACTGTCAAAAAGTTCCTCCTCATGTTGAGGTGGAATCTCTGTTCCTGGAGATTGCACCCATTGCTCCGTGTTCCAATCTCTGGAGCAGCAGAAAACAAGCTTGCTCCATCATCAACGTGACACCCCTTCAAATACTTAAACAGGGCTATCATATCGCCTCTTAACCTTCTTTTTTCCAGGCTAAACATACCCAGCTCCCTAAGTCTCTCCTCATAAGGCATGGTTTCCAGACCTTTCACCATTTTAGTCGCCCTCCTCTGGACACGCTCCAATTTGTCAATATCCTTTTGAAGCAGCTAGAATCCTGACCACCAAAGTTCCAGTCCAGCACACCCCTTGGGAGGGAGAAGAAATCCCTACAGAGCTGTGATTTTTAAAAGTTTATCAACATCATCATCACTACCACCACCTGCTGTGTAACTTAGGATAGCAGATACAGGTGGCTATTCAGCATGGCTAAATATTGCACAGCAGTTCTGCATGTTCATTCATGTTCATTCATGCATGCCCTATGGGGAGTGGCTTAGGGAGCTCGGTAGGTTTAGTCTGGAGAAGAGAAAGTTGAGAGGTGACATGATAGCCATGTTTAAATATTTGAACAGATGCCATACTGAGGATGGAGCAAGCTTGTTTTCTGCTGCTCCAGAGACTAGGACATGGAGCAATGGGTTCAAACTGCAGAAAAAGAGATTCCACCTAAACATTAGGAAGAACTTCCTGACAGTAAGAGCTGTTCAGCAGTGAAATGCGCTGCCTTGGAGTGTGGTGGAGTCTCCTTTTTTTTGGAGTTTTTAAAACAGAGGCTGGATGGCCATCTGTCGGGAATGCTTTGCCAATATTTTTCTGCATGGTGGGGGGTTAGACTGGATGGCCCTTGTGGTCTCTTCCAACTCTATGATTCTATGTGGACCTATGCTGGGATGAGCCATATACCACACCTCCTGGACTTAACCATGGAGCCTCTGAATCACCTCCCACCCCCTGATCATTCTGTGCCTTACAGGAAACAGCCAGGATTGGAGAAGTGTCTGGCTAGGCCCTGTAGCAAACACAAAATTATTAGCAGCAATGAGATTCAGAGGTTTCAGTGTTAAATTGTATTCATGTCATGTCGGCTAGAGGGACATAGCCAGATGCTTCTCTGATTCTGTTCACTCCACAAGGGACAGGATGGCTGTAGGAGGGGAGTAGTTTCCTAGGCTGAACAGTAAATCTGAGGTTGTGTCGGGGAAGCTTTGGGCACTGTGGAGGAAAGAAGGGATTACCAATCTCCACAGCATTCAAAATAGGGGGCAAACACAGGCACAAGGGAAATATATGTGTGCTCGTTTAACAGGATGTCAGCTGGAGGAATCTCCCACTGCAACCCATTTGGAACAGAGCTGAACACAAATCTGAAACTGAGTCTCTCTTTTCTTTCCCCAACTTTTCCAAAAGTTGGGTCACTAAACCAGGGGCAGTGAAGGTGAGGCTCTCCAGAGGTTGTTAGACTGGAGCCTTTGGCTAAGTTCCTGTATAAAGCCCTCAAATTGTGAAGTGTCACCAGTATGCTTACACAGAACCCAGGTTGTTGGAGAGGAAGGATCACAGAATCAGAGAATCATAGAGCTGGAAGAGACCACAAGGGCCATCTAGTCCAACTCCCTGCCATGCAAGAAGACACAATCCAAGAATTCCCAACAGATGACTATCCAACCTCTGTTTAAAAACCTCCAAAGAAGGAGACTCCACCACACTCCCAGGCAGCGTATCCCACTGCCAAACATCTCTTACCCTCAGGAAGTTCTGCCTAATGTTTAGCTGGAAATAGCCAGCCCAGCAGAAGCATGAGCAGGTTTTCCTGAGGTACACACACCCCACAGTGGCCCAATGACTGTCTGGGTCTAGGGTGTGGAACTGTGTCCAGTTGCCATCCAGCAGAGAGTGCATGGCAGAGCAAATCCTCTTGCACAGCAAAGCAGTGGATGCCTCCTTACGCAATGTTGGAAAAAGTAGCTCCAATGTCATAACCCCCACTTGCACTACCATAAAGCCCCCCCTAGGATTCTGTCCCAAGCCACCATAGCCAATGGGGAGGGATGCTGGGAGATGCAATGGAGCAATGGATGCAAGCTCCAGGACCAGAGATTCCACCTCAACATTAGGAGGAACTTTTTGACAGTAAGAGCTGTTCGGCAGTGGAACACACTCCCCCGGAGCGTGGTGGGGTCTCCTTCCTTGGAGGTCTTTAAACAGAGGCTGGATGGTCATCTGTTGGGGATGCTTTGATCGTGATTTCCTGCATGGCAGGGGGTTGGACTGGATGGCCCTCGTGGTCTCTTCCAACTCTGCAATTCTATGATTCTATGATTCTATGCAGTCCAATAATATGGCCCCAACCCTGTGCTGAACCACACTGTGCCGTCAACTGAACTGCACACCACCACCACCCCGCCTCATCTTGCCATCTTAACCCTGCTAAGGAGATTGTCAACAGCTCTCCTTTCCAGCCCCTGAGGTGAGGGGATTAGAACAGTGCTAATCCCGCATGGTGGCTTTCTACCTTCTCCCATATCAAGCACTGGGCCAGGGAGGCTTTTCGACAAGGCCAGAAAGAGCTGCAAATTAAGAGAAAGGAAAGCCAGCAGCATCCTGCCTTTGGGATGCAGCATCAGCTATGTGGTTCCGAGCAAGTGTGGCAATGTAAACCACCATGGCAGGGCACCAAAGAGAGAGGCAGGAGCCACCCCAGGGACTGGAGGCGTGGGGGCCATATGTACAGCTCCTTAAGACTCTCAGTGTTGCCTCATCCTACTCCTGCTCCCAGGTCATTTACAATCTGGAGGAAGGAAAACCAAGTGTGAGAACCTGGATAAATTATGCAAATTATGCCAATTGCTGTGGTTTGTAGAATTGGCAGAATTTATCTTGCCTCCGTTCCTCATCTGGGAGAAGCAACCATTCAGAAATCTTCCTCTAGCTTCTGAGATTTCTGCAGGCACTGTTCAAATGTTCCTTGGCCTATGCAAAACAGTCTGGTGGGGAAAGCAAAGGTTTGGCTTCCAAAGCTGCAGGCATGACCTGAAAGATGGTCTGTAGCCAGTGAGACTTAACTTCACAGTGCATGAGAGTGATTTTTTATCTTTCTCACCCCTCCTAATAGCAAACTCAGATGATTAAGTGCCAATAGGATTGCAGCCAAAGTAGGGCTATGGAGAAATAAATAGTGTGGCAGTATGAGAGCCAACATCCCGACTCAGCTATGGAAACCCACTGGGTGACCTTGGGCAAGTCACACTCTCTCAGCCTCAGAGAAAGACAATGGCAACCCCCCCAGAAGAAATCTTGCCAATGAGAGAAAGTGTGGTATAGTAGTTTGAGTGTTGGCTAGGACTCTAAAAGACTAGCGTTTGTGAGATGGGATGGGGGGAATCCAAAAATCAAACCTTGCTGTTTGACATTTTATATAAGGGACACCATTTTACTATGCCATTGTATATAATTGGACTTGCGTATCCACAGATTTTGGTACCCATGCGGGGGGGCCTTGAACCAAACGCCAGTGGATACCAAGGGCCCACTGTACCACAGTTCTCTGGAATAAGTTACTTTGAGGGTAACAAGGATTAAGCTGCATTTCTAAAATAATGAAATTAGTGGGAAGGTAGAATTTTACTGGTGTTATGACTAAGAGCTTCTACAGTTACTTTTTCAAGGGCACTTTAAGATATTTTTAGAGGCATTTTGGTGGAAATTTTTCAATGTTTAGATCATTCTCCTATCAGTCCTAAAGTGCTTTTTTTAATGAGCCAGAAAAAGTAATAAAAAAGTAACAAGCAGTTTGAAGAGTAATGCAGCGAGTTAGTTTTCTAACACTGTAGCAAGAAAGGATAATTAATTGTGCTCTAAATATGAGAATGAGTCAGGGAATAAATTATGTTTCTGAAGTTAACTTTGCAATCTCTGGGTTACTTCTAAGTCAGACTGTGAGTGATAACAGGACTGTAACGGCAACAGGGCCACTGAGAAACAAGAGGGAATTATCAAAGTAAGTGAGATTGCAAAATCCAAGGTTTGTAGGAGTGGCTTCTGTGCACAGTGGGGTGGTACAAGGGTGTAGCTATGGGGAGGGGAATAAGGGCATTGTTCCCCCAAATAAGAATTCAGTTTCTTAATGACATTTTCCTTCACTCCCCCAATTTCTAGCTTTGCAGCAAGTGAGACATTGAAAAATGTTCACACTCTTACATTTGCTGTGTTCATAGAATCATAGAATCATAGAATTGCAGAGTTGGAAGAGACCACGAGGGCCATCCAGTCCAACCCCCCTGCCACGCAGGAAATCACAATCAAAGCATCCCCGACAGATGGCCATCCAGCCTCTGTTTAAAGACCTCCAAGGAAGGAGACCCCACCACGCTCCGAGGGAGTGCGTTCCACTGCCAAACAGCTCTTACTGTCAAAAAGTTCCTCCTCATGTTGAGGTGGAATCTCTGTTCCTGGAGCTTGCACCCATTGCTCCGTGTTCCAGTCTCTGGAGCAGCAGAAAACAAGCTTGCTCCATCCTCAGCGTGATATCCCTTCAAATACTTAAACAGGGCTATCATATCGCCTCTAAACCGTCTTTTTTCCAGGCTAAACATACCCAGCTCCCTAAGTCTCTCCTCATAAGGCATGGTTTCCAGACCTTTCACCATTTTAGTTGCCCTTCTCTGGACACGCTCCAATTTGTCAATATCCTTTCTGAATTGTGGTGCCCAGAACTGGACACAGTATTCTAAGTGAGGTCTGACCAAGGCAGAATAGAGTGGCACTATTACTTCCCTTGATCTAGACACTATACTTCTATTGATACAGCCCAAAATTGCATTGGCCTTCCCATTCCCTTGGTCTTTTTGCCTGCTCCTCTTTTATGGATGCCTAAATTGTACTTCTAAATGCTCAGCAATTAAATTATTGCAATGCTGGAAATCTGGGGTATGAAGGAAAATTTCACTGGGGAAGGGCAGAATTCTTCTTTCGGGGGATTAATGTCCTCATTTTGCTATACTCTTGGGGTGGTGAATCCACCATTTACTCCAAGGTATATCCAAAGTGCTGAACCTATGAGGAGGTTCATGGAACCTATGTGGAGGACAGGATTCAACACCATAGGGAGTGCCTTTAAAAATCTGGTCTGAAAAGCAGAGCAAATATACTGCTAGTGACATGAAATCTTCTAGCCATCAGGGGTTATGCCTCTTTGGCAGTGGGGGTGTGGAGGGTGGGAGGGAATTGCAAACTTAGGTGAGGAGAAGGAATGGAAGAGAATATCCTAGAAGACAGAATGTCGCCATAGTTGGAAACCTGAACGGAGGTATCATTCAAGCACCCATCCTCTCTTCACTACTACAGCAGACTAGCATACCCACCTCTTGGGAATTTAGTTTCCTTTGTGCCTTCTTGCAATGGCTGCTAGCTTCTGCCAGGTATCCCAGTGCTTTTCACACCCCACCCCACCCTGGGGGAAAGGATATGAGCAACAGTATTGATCTTTCCTACTCTGACTGTATTCAAGTTCCTTTGGAGCACATTAGACACAGGAAGTGCTAAAGCAACAGCAACATGTGTGTGTGTGTGTGTGTGTGATGTGCACAGTGGTTTTAAATTATATATAACTGCTTCTACATTTCAGGCCAGGTTTGCACCAGCATCCGCTTTGCTCATTGGGCCCAAGCACCAGAGCCCTTGCATACAGAGGGAGAGAAGCTAAGGCAGGCACAGCTCCATCTTGCCTCGGCCCAGAAGCAGAACGGCCCTCCCTCCATCCCAACTGCCATTGCCCTGGCCAAGGAGGGAGAGAAGAGAATGCTAAACTTAATCCCTTCCCCTACTGCCATCCCCTTTCCTTTTGTATCATGTCTTCATTAGATTGTAAACTTGAGGGCATGGTGTTCTTTTTCTTGTAAAGCGCCATGTACATTGATGGCACTATAGAAATAAAAGATGCTGATGCTGATGCTGCTGATGCTGGGGAAGCACTGTTTTTAACAGAATAAAAGTTTCACGGTCTACACTGCCCCCAGAAAGGCACAGTTGGGGGAGTGAATATTCTCCCTCCTCCAGTCAATATTCTTGGCTGGAACATTAGAGTTTATCCTGCAGACTTACGGGAGGCATTTCCCCAGAAATACATCTCTGGAATAGATCTGTCCTCCACCGTCTTCACCTACTTTGCATTCTCTTTGCCCAGGGGTATAGCTATGAGGGAGCTGGGAGGGGGGGCAAAATGAGGGCACTGCCCCCTCCCCAAATAAGAATTCTGCCCTCTTCAATGAAATTTTCCTTCAGACTCCAAATTTCTAGCATTGCAGTAACTTAAAATTTCAGTTGAGCATTTAAGAATAAGGCTTAGATACCCAAAGAAAAGGGGGCAGGAAAAATGACCAAGGCAATGTGAACACAGTAAATAGAAGAGCGTGAGCATGTGTGAATGGGTTTCAGTGTCTCATTCTCTACAACACTAGAAATTTGGAGACTGAAGGAAAATTTAATGGGGAGGGGGAAAGCAGAATTCTTTTTTGGGAGGCAATGTCTTCATTTCTTCCCCCTCTGCTCATCTTTGCTTTCCCAGAGATTATTCCTCCCCTGCCCCTAAATCTGGTGCTTCCTTTAGAAATTGGATTGCAGATATTTCATATAATCATAGAATCATAGAATTGTAGAGTTGGAAGAGACCACAAGGGCCATCCAGTCCAACCCCCTGCCATGCAGGAATACCTCAACATTAGGAGGAACTTTTTGACAGTAAGAGCTGTTTGGCAGTGGAACACACTCCCTCGGAGCGTGGTGGGGTCTCCTTCCTTGGAGGTCTTTAAACAGAGGCTGGATGGCCATCTGTCAGGGATGCTTTGATTGTGTATTCCTGCATGGCAGGGGTTTGGACTGGATGGCCCTTGTGGTCTCTTCCAACTCTACAATTCTATGATTCTATGATTCTATGAAATATCTGCAATCCAATTTTGTTTCACAAATGGAGAGGGTGGTGGGAGGCCCTTGGAGGAAGGCCTGTTGGGAGTCTGCTCACAGAGTGATGGGGAAAATTCAGGATGGATAAGACCACTGGATGGTGACTCATGTTACCTTTGGGAGCTCTGCGTCTGGGGAGTCACTGGGATGTGGGCTTTTGCTGTGCAGGCTCCACAGGAAGTGACGGATGTAGAGGAGGTGCCGGTAAATATTGTCATCCACATTGTCCACCTCCAGGTCCACCTTGAACCCTCCACTGGGCAGCATGATAGGGGGGTGGTTGTCGAATGACTCCAGGATGTCATCTGCAGGAGACATGAGAAGAACTTTGGTTCAACCTTCGTGCAGTTGACCATTCTGTCAAAGAAACTGGCCAGTGCCTTTGCTCCCAGAAATCTCTTAACAGTGAATGGTGGAGCAGACTTGGGCTGGCATTGTGTTGTTGTTGTATGTCTTCAAGTCAAATCCAACATATGGCAAGCCTATGGTGGGGGTTTCTTGACAGCATTTGTTCACAGGGGGTTTGCCTTTGCCTTCCTCTGAGGCTGAGAGAATGTAACTTGCCCAAGGTCACCCAGTGAGTTTCCATGGCTGAGCAGGGATTCAAACCCAGGTCTCCTGGAATTGCAGACCAACACTCAAACCTTTATATGGGAGGGTGGGAGGTCTGGAAGCCATGACCTATGGGTTTCAGAGAAACAGGTCATGCCAAACTAATCTGATCTCTTTTTTTGATAAAATTACCAGCTTGGTAGATGAAGGGAACGCTGTGGATATTGCATACCTTGATTTCAGTAAGGCCTTTGACAAGGTTCCCCATGGCATTCTTGCAAACAAGCTTGTAAAATGTGGGCTAGACAAGTTAACTGTTCAATGGATTTGTAATTGGTTGACTGGCCGAACCCAAAGGGTGCTCAGCAGTGGCTCCTCTTTGTCTTGGAAAGATGTGACCAGTGTAGTGCCACAGAGTTCGGTCCTGGGCCCAGTGCCTTCGTGGTCTCTTTCAACTCTGCAATTCTATGATTCTATGATTCATCCACTCTTTTATTTAAATTAGGGCTGAGCAGCCTCAGAGAGCCTGAGGACAACTTTCTACCCCTGGACCTCATGAAAACTGCGGATAATTATATAGGACTGTCCCTGCCAAACTGAGTATGTTGGAGGGTATTGCCCAACATACCTCAGTCATTAATTGGAAAAGAGACTGCAGTCAAGAAATCAGAAGAAGACTAGGTCTTGGAAGGGCACCTATGAAGAATCTAGACAAGATCCTGAAGTGTAAAGGCATATCATTGAATACTGAAGTTAGGATGGGATTTGACACAAAAATCTTTGCTAGGAAATGTTTATTATAAAAAAAAAAGCTTGCCTTTACTAGCAGGAGATGCATTTGCTCTAACTGTGATATTTTAGTAGCCTCTCAGGCTTGCATTTTCATTCTTCCTATTGGCCTAAGAGCTCCAAGGCATTCAACCGACATTTGTAATTCAGCGATCGTTAATGCAGAAGACTGTGGCAGTTGCTGTTTCCCCAGTGTGGAATTGGTGGGGAATTTCATACATCATGTGCTTTGATGGTTGCAATTTGCCCCCAAAGGCCTCTCATTCATCAAAATGTATTCTAGGAGGGAGGAATAATCTGGTGAATTGTCCAGAGAAACCCCAGAAGGACTATATGACTGCTACAAAATAACTTCCACCTAAAAAGCATTAGAATATTGTTGTAGCATGGAGTTCAGGCTTTCAGCTGGCCAGATACTCCATTCCCTTCCCTTCTCTGTTTTCCTGTCTCCCTCTTTCAATAACTAGGGAGTATTTTATCGTGATTAAGTGTGTTCATTCATCACTGGGAGCCTTAGAACAGGGGTGGAACTTTGACCCTGGAACAGAATATGGCCCTCCCAAAATCTCAATCCACTAATCTAAGCTGTTGCGGCGTGAACCCCAAGGGCAAACTCAAACACACCAGCCAACTTTACCTAAACGTTCAGCCTGGCCGCCTCCACCCTCTGTTCCTGCCACTTAACCTTCTGATTCACCCTAGTTCCTTTTATCTGAACCAGGATTAAACCTTTATAACCAAATATGTGTGGATGTGTGGAGTTTCTCTGGTAAGCATGTCATTAACTGCCTATATGTGGAATAAACTGCAAGGAGTCTGGATCTGAACAACAACAAAGAATTAATTTATTAAAGGATAATATTAATTAAGCAAACCTGTGCTTATAACGCGGTATTATCTGGACAGACTTTCACTTATACAGTAACCAGTCATAAACATTCTAGCATACAGATTAACCTTTGGCTATTTTAATGCTTTCCCTTATAACCCAGACTCATTTGCTCTTTGTTCATTCAGCCTCCACCTTCAGACTTCCAACCACTGCACACAATCTTCTGGATTCATAAAGCACACAAGCCTCTTCTTGGACTTCAGCTGTTCACACCCAGAGCCTTCAGCTCTAACTCACTTACTAATTGCCACTCCAACTATCATGCATCTCTTCAAACACACAGAAACCCCTCCCATTACAGTCTCCTGCTCTGGAATCAGTTCCTTTCAAGTCTCTCATCTCATTTGCTCATCTTCACGCTTGTCACACTCGTAGGTTTCTCCAGATAATCATATCTTTGATACTATCCCAGCTTTCATAAGTTTTTTTCCCACTCTAAAGGGTTGAAATATCTCCCCTAAAGTTCAGTTCAACAGTAAAGATAAATCATTGAATACCAAAGTCAGGATCATCTATGCCATAGTTATTTCCAATTTCTATGTAAGTTTGTAAAAACTGGGCAGTAAAGGAAGTTGACATGAAGAGAATCAACTCATTTGAAATGTGGTGCTAGAGGAGAGTTCTACCAATAACCAAAATGACCAAGAAACAGGTTCTAGGTCAAATCAAGCGCGAAATCTCCCTAGAAGCCAAAATGACTGAATGGAGGCTGTCTTACTTTGGACATATCATGAGACAACATGTCTCATGAGAAAAGATGTTAATTCTTGGCTAGGTGGAAGGCAGTAGTAGAAGAGAGAGACCACATTACAGATGGATGGACTCAGTCAAAGAAGACACAACCCTGAGTTTGCAAGATCTGAGCAAGGCAACTTCTGATTCACCCTAGTCCCTTTTATCTGAACCAGGACTGAACTTTTATAACCAAACTGGGATCTTGGAGGTCTCTCATTCATAACATCACCATAAGTTACTGGCAGGAAGAGCTGTAAGCTAAAATATTATCCTACCCCTGTACACCAAACAAATGTAGCTTTCAAGAACTTCTCCTACACTGAATTCCACCCATGGGCTGAAAGAGGTGTTAAGGAAAATGCAACATGGGACATACAGTGAAAGAAATAAAATATGTATGTGAAAGTCACAATGACTAAGCAAGGGCAATTATGAAGCTACACAGGTGAAACTGCTAATGTAATCTAGAAGCCTGAGAGCCAAGGACAGAGGTACTGAATGCAGATTGGAAACACCTGAGAATCATTAAGTGTACAAGGTGAAATGTTGAAATACATGGGTTGGTCTTAAGCATGGGTGGAACTACATGGACCAATCAGAATGGAAATACACACCCACTGGGTGGAAACTAACTAGTGGGTGGTGATAAACAATGGCTATAAAATTGCAATGTTTGCCAATGTATTTTGGTTGAGTAGAGGTGGAGTAGTTTGGAGATATTTTGGAGATATTGTGGAGTAGTGTGTAGAGATTGTGATTTGTTGACCATATAGTATATTTATATAGAAGACTAAAGTAGGTTTTATATAAAACTACTGAGTTGCCTGAGTGAATCCTGGAAACGTTTTGGAGACACCTGGAGAAGAGTGAGAAGGCTTGGAGAGTTTGTCAGGATCTTCAGCCTATTCTCTGAAACTCTGCTGCTTTGAAGGAAAGCATTAACCACTGATCTAAGCTGGTCAGCTCTGCTGCATAACAAGGTGGTGAGTTAGAGCCAGAGGTGAAGAGCTACAACTCCCATCATCCCTGACAAGGGTTATGGGCCCAGTTACTAGAGCACCCAGCATCCACAGAAGCTAAAAGTTCCAGAGAGTGGAAGAAAGCTTTGTGGACGATAGATCAGAGCAAGCTGTTTGTGCTGCACTGATAAGCCTCAGAAGTAAATCATTTTGTGTTTTGCTTAAGCCCAGACGGGTCGGCTGTGCATACTCAGAAGGACTGTGTCAAATTGAGTCACTGCACAAATCAAGATGGAAATTCTAAAGTTTAGTAAATTAAATAGAAACAACTACTCTACCTGGAAGATTTATGCCCAATCTCTACTAGTAAAGGAAGCTCTGTGGTCAACAGTTGAAACAGGGCTGGCAGCCGATGCTGATGCAGCCACTCAAGAGAAAGATAGTAAAGCAAAAGCCTGTCTTTATCTCACGCTTGAAGAAGAC
This sequence comes from Gambelia wislizenii, assembly GCA_030847615.1. NCBI lineage: Eukaryota > Metazoa > Chordata > Lepidosauria > Squamata > Crotaphytidae > Gambelia > Gambelia wislizenii. Next base: position 8,865,574 of record JAUMIR010000012.1, read on the forward strand.
TTAATTAATGACGTCAGAGATAAAACGTCTGCCAAGGATGTGTGGGATACCTTGCAGAGATTACACACTCCTTCAACTGCTTTTGCAAAAATGCTATGGTCTAAAAGAATATACAGGCAAAAGATGGCTAAAGGGCAGTGTGTGATAGAACATTTAAAAATAATGCAAGATTTATTTGTGCAAGCTGAACTGAGGGGAGTGCAAATTAGCAAAGAGCAGCAATGCTACATTTTAGTAGAATCGCTAGACTCTTCGTGGGACAACATAACGAACAGCTTGCAGAACTTGCCAGAAGATGAGCTTAATAGAGACTTAATTGTGGCCAGAATACTGGAAGAGAACCAGAGAAGAATGTCTGAGCAGGGTGACTCAGCAAGCTTAAAGACTGTGCCAAAACAACAAACAACTCCTGACTGGCGAACGCAGGAGGAAGCAGCCTCTACAAGGGAGCAACGGAGGTGCTTTTATTGTAAGAAGATTGGTCATCTGCAGAGACATTGTAAACATTTTGCAGCTGAGAGACGCAAGCAAGCAGAGAGCAGATGGCAGCCACGGCAGTATCAAAAACAGTCCAGACCTCCATTTTTGAGGGACAGTGGTAATAAAAAGGGGTTTGCAACCATGATTAAGGAAAAACAAAATGCAAATTCTAAATGGCTAGTTGATTCAGGAGCCTCATCTTCGATGTGTAATGATATAAATTTAATAAGTAATAGAAAATCAGCTAATGTAAATGCTGTAGTTTTGGCTGACGGGAAAGAGCTAAGTACTGTAAATCAAATGGGTACTGTGTACATTCCAGGGCTAAAAGAGAATTTTAATGATGTCTTACATGTAAAGGAGTTAGAAAATAATTTGTTATCAGTAAGCAGATTAACAGAAAGAGACTACACAGTCATCTTTGAAAAGAACATGTGTAAGATAAAACTGAATGGGGAATTGCGTGGCATAGGTTTGAAAAAGGACAAACTTTATTATTTGGAGGACAATATTGATAGCTACAGGGTTGAAGAAGCTAATAACATAGAAAATATTCCAATCCACAAAGACTGCATACACGAGCTTCACAGAAAATTCGGCCATGCGAGCTTCAAATGTTTAAAGAATTTAATCAGTATGTGTCCAGATTTAAAAGTTACTGAATGCAAAAACCACTTAGATTGTACGGTGTGTCAACAGGTAAAGGTCAGAGCTTTTCCAGTAGCTAAGAAAACAAAAAGAATTGCTCAAAGACCATTTCAGTATGTACATGCAGATGTCGCCCAAGCTAATTGCTTGTCCTTAGGGGGAAGCAAGTATTTCCTAGTAATTGTTGATAGGTATACAAGGTTTGCATTTGTGAGAATAATGAAAAACAAATCTGACGCTGGGCAAAGTTTAAAAGCATGGGTAAGAATGGTGGAAAGACAATTTGATAGCAGAGTAGGCACCATCATTACTGATAGAGGAGGAGAATTTTTAAATAATCAATTGTTTAACTGGTTTCAAAAGGTGGGAATAAGGCATGAAACTACAAACCCTGCTTGTCCTAGTGAGGATGGGTTAGCAGAGAAGAAAATACAAGATATAAAAAGAATTACTGCTTGTATGATGGCAGATGCAGGGGTGAAAGATAGTTTTTGGGCAGAAGCAACTTTGACTGCAATACATATCAGTAACAGATTGTATCATTCAGAAATTGAAGACATTCCCTACAGGGTATTGTATGGGAGAATGCCAAATTACAAGTACTTAAGGGTTTTTGGACAATTTGCTCATGTTTACACACCTGCTTGTTTCAGGAGGAAAGGAGAACCCAAAAGCAAAAGGCTTAGGTTTTTGGGGTATTCTGGAAATAGCTACAAGTTTCATTTGGATGGAAAACAAGTGCAGTATTCTAGGTCTGCAAATTTCGAGAGACATGCTGGTTGGGACAAACTGCATGCCAATAAAGAAGTGTTTTTGAGATTAGGGAGTTCAAATGAGCCAGAAGCACAAACTGAACCAACCTCAGGAAACGGAGGGGTTTCAGTTAAGCAGGAAGCATCACCTAGCAGCAGTGGTAGTTCTTCCGACGATGAGATAGCATCTAGGCCTACTACTACTCGAATGACTGAAGACAAGAGATTTAGTCATAGAACTACAACTCCTAGTAGAGAAAGTGAGGATGAAAGAGACAGATCAGCAGATTTTATTCCCAGGTGTAGTCATAGAGTTAGAAAGCCTCCAGATAGGTTTGTTGTGACAAAGGCAAGAGCTTGTTTAGCAGTAGAAGAGCCTGAAAGTTTTGAAGAGTTGGAAAGTTTTTCTAGAGAAGAACAGGAAAGATGGTTTGATGCAATGGATAATGAGTTTGGTTGCCTGGTAAATAAAGATGTTTTTGAAATTGTTGACAGACCCAAAGACAAGAAAGTAATTGGTTGTAAATGGGTATAGAAAAGGAAAGAAATGCCAGATGGAAGTATCAAATATAAAGCTAGGTTAGTAGCTAAGGGTTTTGCACAACAGCAGTATGAGAACTATGATAAGACATATTCTCCAACTGCAAAGCCAGAAAGTCTGAGAATAGTTCTAGCTGTAGCAGTAAAAAGGAATTTAGTTGTAGAACATTTTGATTTTGAGACAGCTTACTTGAATGCGGTTTTGGATGAAGAAATATTTATGGAACAGCCACAAGGTTTCGAAGAAAATGGTAGTCAGAGAGTTTATAAATTAAAGAAAGCATTGTATGGTTTAAAACAAAGTGCCAGAGCGTGGAATCTGTGCATCAATGATGAGCTAGTTAAGCTAGGTTACAAGAGGAGCATTGCAGATGCTTGTGTTTATACAAAAGGAGACATAGTATTAGTGATTTATGTAGATGATTTGTGCGTAGCAGCAAAGTCAAAACAGGAAATTGAGTCAGTAAAAAGAGAATTGTCTGAGAAGTTTGTTTTGAAGGACTTAGGTGTATTGAAGTCTTATTTAGGTATTTGCGTTGAATGGACAGAAGAAGGACATTGTTTGTTAAGTCAGAGAAATAAAATTGAAAGATTGATTGAAAAGTGTGGATTACAGAATGCAAAAATAGTAAGAGCTCCAATGACAACTGGTTTTGTGTCTGAGGAAACAACTAGAGCGTTTAAGGACAAGATTCTCTTCAGAAGTATAATAGGATCTTTACAATTCATATCTTGCCACACCAGACCAGACATTTCTTATGCTGTAAATGTATTGTCTAGAAGGGTTAATGATCCAAAAATTGAAGACTGGACAGAGGTAAAACATTTATTGAGATATTTGAAAGGAACCTTAGATAGGAAATTGATAATAAGAAGCAGTAGTTCAGATCTAGATTGTTATGTAGACAGTTCATTTGCATCAGAATTAGGAGACAAGAAGTCAGTTACAGGAATGATAATTAAATATAGTGAAAGTCCAATAGTTTGGAGAAGTAGAAAACAAACTAATGTAGCGATAAGCACAACGGAAGCAGAATTCGCTGCTTTGAATGAGATAGTAAATGAGGTACAGTGGATTAAGCAATTGCTAAATGACTTAAATGAAAGTTACAAGATACCAGTGGAAATTCTGGAAGATTCACAGTCATGCATAGCGATGGCTGAAACTGAAAGTTTGAAAAACAGAACAAAATATGTTGGTGTAAGATATCAAAATGTGCGAGACATGGTTCAGAAGGGTGAAATAGAATTGAGATATATAGAAACAAAACACAACATAGCAGATTTGTTCACAAAAGCATTGACAGTAGAAAAACATGAAAGGCTGACACAAATGGTTGGAATGACATTGTAAGACACACAATATTCTATTTCGGAGGGGATTGTTAAGGAAAATGCAACATGGGACATACAGTGAAAGAAATAAAATATGTATGTGAAAGTCACAATGACTAAGCAAGGGCAATTATGAAGCTACACAGGTGAAACTGCTAATGTAATCTAGAAGCCTGAGAGCCAAGGACAGAGGTACTGAATGCAGATTGGAAACACCTGAGAATCATTAAGTGTACAAGGTGAAATGTTGAAATACATGGGTTGGTCTTAAGCATGGGTGGAACTACATGGACCAATCAGAATGGAAATACACACCCACTGGGTGGAAACTAACTAGTGGGTGGTGATAAACAATGGCTATAAAATTGCAATGTTTGCCAATGTATTTTGGTTGAGTAGAGGTGGAGTAGTTTGGAGATATTTTGGAGATATTGTGGAGTAGTGTGTAGAGATTGTGATTTGTTGACCATATAGTATATTTATATAGAAGACTAAAGTAGGTTTTATATAAAACTACTGAGTTGCCTGAGTGAATCCTGGAAACGTTTTGGAGACACCTGGAGAAGAGTGAGAAGGCTTGGAGAGTTTGTCAGGATCTTCAGCCTATTCTCTGAAACTCTGCTGCTTTGAAGGAAAGCATTAACCACTGATCTAAGCTGGTCAGCTCTGCTGCATAACAAGGTGGTGAGTTAGAGCCAGAGGTGAAGAGCTACAACTCCCATCATCCCTGACAAGAGGTTCTCCATCCTTGTCTTAAATTCTTCTCTCTCTCAGCAGTCCCAAATTACCTCCCCCCATTCAACCCTATCTACCATTTTATAACAAATGTGAGAGAACTAGGGGTATAGTTATGGGGTGGCAAAATGAGGGCTCCCACCATAAGAATTCTGCTCACCGAGGGCAATTTTCCTCCAGTCACCAAATTTCTAGCATTGATGTAACAATAAAACTTTAGCTGAACACTCATAACCACAGTTTAGGCATCCAAAGATCACGGCCCCATTACTAAGGGAAAGCACAAAGACAGCAGATAGAAGAGTTCTAAGTTCTAAGTAAGAACCATTTTCAGTGTCTCACTTTCTGCAATACTAGTAATTTGGGGATTGAAGGAGAATTCCATTGAGGGGGAAGAATTCTTATTTGGGGGGCAATGCCCTCATTCCCCGCACCTATAGCTATACATTTGGAAGACTCACTCAGGGATCTCATCTCGTTGAAATAAATATGGCTTCAGCTTACAACAGATATGACAAACCCAGGCATAGCCAACGTCAGGTTGGCAGAAGAAGGCACATTATCCTCCTGGATGGTTTGGGCCAATTTGGCCTCAGCATTTCTCATGTCCCTTTGAGGGCTTGGAGGGGAAAAGGAACAGGAGCAGAACTTCTATCTTCCAAAGATTCTAGGCAAGGTCTTTCAACCTAGATGTGTAATACTTCTGCGCCTTACCAGTCCTGAAGGCAGAAAGACTCTCTTCCTTGCCAGGTTGCCAGACAGGTACGCACCCCACATCAGATGAGGCCTGGTACTGGGTCAGGATGTGATTCAGTTGGGCAGGGTTCAGAGTGGGAAATTCTGCTCTCAACATGGGCCAAGTCATCTGAGTGAAGCAAGAAAAAGTTACACAAAACTTTACTTATTTTTTTTAAAAAAACAATATAGATACAAATATTGGCTGGTATCAGTAGAAGTTCTGGGATAGTATGGACTTACGAGATCTCACAACTGCTGAAGAATCATGTCTACAGTTATTAAAGAACATGATCCCAAAAACCTATGGAGACAGCCAGGCAGCACCCCAACTGAAGGGTTTCTGAAAGTGCTGGATATTGGGGAGCTGGGAAATCATATCTACAACACTTTCCTGGTCATGGAGTGCCTTGAGACAAGCATCTGAGTTAGGATCCCAAGGGGTTTCTCCTGTTGCTTGTTCTTGATATGTCCCACAACCAGAAGAGTGCAGCAATTGTCCTTTCCCAGTGTCCCACTCTGCAACACCTTGGAACTCTTAAGATGTGGTACCACCAGGCTAACAAGGTGGGGTTTTGGGGGGTAGCATTGTCATACATACCTAACTACAGTGACTGAGCTCCATAGCTGCAGTTACACTAAAATTGCAGGTCGCTGCTTAGAAATACTATGGACTTCTCAAACTCACTGCCTCTTATGCAAGGACAACCAAGCCTGGAAAAAGTTACTTCTTTGGACTGCAGCTTCCACCAGTCAGCATGGCTCCAGGCCATGCATTTTGGAGAATTCTGAGAGCTGTAGTCCCAAACAAATAAATTCTCCATGCTTTGTGTGCCGATAAGTTAAGAGGACCTGAAATGAATTAGGCAGCCACTCGTGCACATTTCAGCCACCACTGCAACCAGACTGATTAGTGGCATGCCAAGCTGTGAGATAAAGTCATGAAATTTTTTAGCCAGAGTTCAAATTGTGGTGGTCATTTTAGGTCACAGAGATGCTAAGACAGAGTGTCTCCTTTCACAGAGGTAGCAGGAGAGAGCATCTCTCTTGGTCCTTTCTACATTGTTACACTGCATTCTGGGTCAGTGTTGAGAATAGAGCACAGATGGGCAACTGAGCAGGAGCCAAATTTCACTCTCACAACCCCACGATGGGTTGCACCAGTGCTTCTCAGTGCCCCATATCATGTTCAGTTATCATTTGGGAGTGATTTTCAGCTGGAAACAGATGATTTTCAGGGAGCGTGGGTATCTGGAAGGTAGCAGAGTTCAACCGCCTCATTTGTGGGCAGTTTTCTTCACATAGGGACAGTTTTCATGAAAATTTGCCTGAAAAGTGTGGTACAAAAATTAATTGGGGATGCCGGGGGCTTTGAAGGATTGGCAGAGCTTTGGGATCTACAAAAGTGGGGCTTGGGACTTGCCTATGGCCCATGGATCGCACTTTCCCCACAACTGGCATCCCAGCTATAGCTCCTCCACCAACAGGCCTACCCACAGTGTAGAGAAGAAGGTGATGGCTTTTGCACCCTTTAACGAAAGAGCCATCAACCTGACACAGCAATACATTGGCACTGGGGACCCATTCACACAACACTATTCACACAACAACTGTAGCACTATTATTCCACTGGCTCTGTCCTATGAAATCCTGGGAATAGCAGTGTAGGGAGGGGCATTTCTCAGCCAGAGTGCTCCTCAAACTACCAACCCCAAGATTCTATAGAATGTTGCCATAGAGGTTAAAGTAGAATAATAGTGTTATAATCATGTAGTGTGAATAGGTCCCAGTATCAAAGCATCAAACCTTCAAGGCAAGCTGTCATTTTTTAATCTGGCCCTAGAAATGGTGGCACATACAACACCGCCCTTCCTATCCTAAACCATGGAGTAATGTGCCCCTTTCCTCAGATATCCTATCACAGGTTTTGCCCAGGCAAGAGGCACCCTCACCTTTACTGCCCACAAGATGGCAGCTACATCCATACAATGTGAAGTCAAAGGCCTTCACGACCGGCATCCATAGATTTTCCTTGGGTTTTTTTTCCGGGCTGTGAGACCGTGTTCTGGAAGAGTTTATTTCTGATGTTTTGCCTGCATCTGTGGCTGGCATCTTCAGAGAATGCAGATGCAGGCAAAATGTCAGGAATAAACTCTTCCAGAACACGGCTTCACAGCCCGGAAAAACCCCAAGGAAAATCATTACATCCATACATTTAATCCCTTGCTCTTAGTTGTGGGTCACTTAGATAGGGCTGAGAAGCTCCTACAAATGCCCAGCCCTCACCTGCACCAGCTGGGAGTTCGGCATGGCCAACAGGCTTGCCACGCTGGACAGCTTGCCAAAGAACTGGTCTGCCAGCTGCCCAAAGCCCACACTCTGGGCCCACTCCAGGAGAAGCCGCAAGGTGGCCCTCACCCTCACTCCTTTGGACCAGTGGAAGCAGCCCAGGGAGGAGCCTGGAGAAGAAAGGAGAAACAACAACATGGAGGGATCACTGTAAAGTCTTACCAGTGTTATTAGTAGCAGAGGTTGGAAGCAATGAATTACACATCATGCAGTTACTCAGGAGGAGATAACAAGGGTGTAATAAAATCACATTTCAAAAGTAACACAACAAGCGCAAAGTCACTTCGTTGGTGTAACATGCAAGGGTTCCTAGTTACCTTTAAAGGCCATTTTATAGACATTTTCACAGGATTTTTTCAAATTTCATATCATCCTCTTTTATCAAATCAGCGTGTGGTTTTTTCCCTTCTCAAAAAAGGTAATGGAAAATAAGGGAAAGGTAAAGAGCAGTTACTTGGAGCCAACGAAGTGTCGTGGTTTGAGTGTTGGGCTAGGATTCCGGGTGACTAGGGTTCAAATCCCAGCTTGGCCATATGGAATACCAAAAGTCTGTTTGTCCAGCCCTCCGTCATCATCCTGTCAATGCTGATGCTGCTAAAAAAGACTTCCAGCTAGACAGAGGGCCAGGAGAAAGATGGAGGGGAGCTGAGCAGGCATAAAAAGGCTTTGTAAAAAGGAGCTTCTTTGTCAGAGGCTTTGTTTACAGGGGTACTGTCAGGTATAGGTTACTGAACCCTAAGTTTTAAAATGGCCAAACAGCTGCAGAAATCATGCTGAGCCATGATGACTGACTCTGTGACTCCATGAACTGCCAGTCATGCTAATCATGCTACAGGGAGCCCTGGTGGCGCAGCGGTTAAATGCCAGTACTGCAAGCCACCACGTCACAAGTTTGATTCCAGCGGGCTCCAAGGTTCACTCAGCCTTCCATCCTTTCGTAGGTCGGTAAATTGAGTACCCAGCTTGTGGGGGACAATTAGCTAACACACATTGGAAACTGTTTAATGCAGTGTAGATGTGTAAATAGCTATTGCTTAAAACAATTTGTAAGCCGGTCTGATAGCCTTGTGGCTGAAGAGCGGGGAATAAATAAAAAAATAAAAAAATAAACAGTTGCATGAGAAGGGTTGGATCAGAAGAAGGGTTACTAGAGTACAAAGCCATGTAAGGTGGAAATCTGATGCAATGTAACCACGTGCTTGGGTAAGCCAATGCTGTGCGGAGTTGTATATAAGAGAGCCAGATCAGTGTTCATTCTCTTCCTCTTATACCTGGCGTAGCACTTTGTCTCTGTACATACTGAAACTACTGAAGATTAAAAGCACCTCCTGTTTTCTGGACGCCAAACACTCTGTGTGTGTGAGTATTCTTGGGAAAGGGTTGCTACCTAGTCTGCTGAGACAGTTTTTGGCTTCTGCCGGGGACTGAATGTCCTATCATCCTCTGACAGGTATGCCTGTAATGCAGAAATGGGACTCAATTGCATTTAAGGCTGGAAAAATGATACAAAGCAAACATGAACTGAGACATTGGTCCATCCCAGCCAAACCCACTTCACTTTAGCTGGTATCTAGATGCTCCCCTGATTCCCAACATTAGTTTTAATGCTCCTCAGTCTCTTCTTCCCATAATGTCTTTTTTTTCTTTTACAATTAAACCCAGGACATTTTGAAGAATGAATCCCCACAGCTATCATAATGCAGCCATTAGACATGATGAATGAGCAATTTTCCCCCCCCCAATTGAGCCTCAGGTGGCAGTGTTTTGCTATCTGCTGATTCAAGGCAGAGCTGGGCATCCAACCCCACCCAGAGGGGAGGCTGCGGACACAGAGAAGATTAACTACATTTGGAAGAGGTCTGAGCTGAAAAAAGCATGAGCAACATTGTACCCCATCACCACCTCAGTTATGTCCCTGGAGAAAATCTAGCACAACTTAATCAGGCTTTATTTTTTTTTTTAATATTCCATCTTTTAATGAATTTTAAATGGTTTTAACTCTATAGAATGTTTAATGTTATTTATATTTACTATATTACTGATATTATATGTTTATATATTAAACATTTATATGATATTTTTGTTTATTACATTGGTCGGGAATTCTGTATCATTTAAAGATACTTAGGTGTTGTTTAATACGGTCAAAAAATATGAGCAAGATGCCAACGTATGGCAATGCATTCAAATGGCCGTTTGCACAAATATGTGTCATTCGGAAGGGGGGCAGCCAAATCCACTGCAAAGTCCGTGTGTGCCACATCCAGGGCTTTGTATGGATTTTCCAAAAACCTACATACGACTTCCGAATGTGTGATCATTGGAACACTCACATTTGCACAAATACGAACAGGCAGTGCAATCTGATTGGCTAGATGAGGATGTGGGGAGGGCCTAGCAAAGAGGGAAAGTAGTTGCAGCTACCATGTTGGATTTTTGGCTAAGTAGGGTCCAGTAAGTTGATCAAGTGGTGATTTTATATTCTTTTTAAAAATGCTTTCTATCTTTGTAACTATGAAGTGTTGCTTGTGCACACCCTAAGAAACTTTAAAAAAAAATAATTGGCAGCAACCGATTTAAAATTGTGAATAAATCACTCACAGCCACCATCTGGCTATCATGCAGAGTTTTGGCTGTGTAGACAGGTCGCATCATTGGGAATGTATTTTTTATAAATGTAATTCCCCCAGACAAGAATGAATACTTTTACTTTTTTCTCCTCACTGTGAGAAAGATGACAAATTGTACAGTTTTTGAAGACTACAGTTGTCCCTTCATCTTCGCTGGAGTTTGGTTCCAGGAACTCCCGTGGATACCAAAATCTGTGAATACTCAAGTCCCATGATATGCAATGACATAGCAAAATGGTGTCCCTTATTTAAGATGGCAAAATCAAGGTGTGCTTTTTGGATTATTATTTTTTAAAGAATATTTTCAAGCCATGAGTACTTAAATCCATGGATACCAAATTTGTGGATACAGAGGGACAACTGTATTACAAGTTTGGGTCTTATTTGGTACAAAAAAAAAGCACTTTTTTGTGCAGAAATGCCATTTTCTGAACCAAATAAACCTATTTTCCACATGGAATAAGTTCTGAACTGCAAAGATTCTCACCTGTCTAGGATTCTCCTCATCAGGGTTCTGACACAGAAGAAACCTGTTTTTCAAACACTTTTTGAAAATGTTCAGATAACCTTTCCATCCCGACTCATGTCAAATGAGAGCAGTTCTCCAAGTTCTCAGGATGAATCGCAATACACCATTACTTGACTTCTTTGGTGACCATGTCTGAGGGCTTGTCTACACTATCAAAACCCCAACTTTGGAAACAATTAGATGAATTATAAATAAAACTTGGGGAACAATTATACAAAGTCAATGTTATGTCAAAGATAAAACCTGAGAGAACTGGTAAATGTAAAGGAAGTCAAATGAGAAGAGAAGTTACGAATAGTGTGAATGCAGCACATATATACATGCATATATGTAAGTATGAAGATTGAAAAGGGTAATTAGGTATAAGATATGAATTTTATGAAGGAATGAGTTATAGATGTTATTACATTATTGCCATGCTGTTTTTCTTTTCCTTTTTTAAAAGAGAAAACACTCACAAGCTAATAATTTGTTTGAGAGGAAATAAAATGAGAAAGAGAGTGGTGTGTAAGAAGGCAAAGTAAGTGAGAAGGCAAGAGAAAGTGTTTTTATTGAAAGAAGGAGAAGAGAAGATGGGGGATTAAAAAAGGAAAGAAGTAATGGGAGTGAATGAGTAGAAGGGTAAAGTCTAGGGTAAGATCATGTAAGGTGATGATGATAAGAATGGAAGAATAAGCGTGAGATAGACGGGAGTTGGTCACAAGTATGTGTAAATATATTGCGGTGTTTGGTTTAGTTCTTTTCCTTTTTCTCTTGTAATTGTATTTTCAATAAAAATAATAATTTAAAAAAACCCAAATTCCCCTGCGAATGCCCCTGAATCTGCAGAGATCAGACCACATATGGCATGGCCTTTTCCCTGAATCTGGGGCAATCCAGCCACATGTTGCACAGCCCAGATTCACAGCATTTTGGGGCATCTTACCTAGATGTAGAGTACCTAGATTCACCACCAATTTTAAAACTCCAGAGGCAGTCCGCCTGCTCTCCGCTTGCCTGTCACTTCCTTCAAGTGCTTCTGTGGCGTTCTTCAAGCACCTCTTCCTATGATGGGAGAGTGCGCAGAGGCAGTGCTGCCAAGCCAGGGGAAGGAAGAAAACCTCTCCCTTAGGCAGTGAACTACCTCCAGAGCTTTAAATTATGGTTGAGGTGGTAGTGGCATCAGCAGCAGATGAAATTCCACAGGGACAGTGAAGACAAGGTACCCCACATCCCTGCAGAGAATAATAATGCACAGGGCTTTGGGGGGAATGCAGGGGCATTTGGAGTTTTTGCCCCACATATAGAATCATAGAATCATAGAATTGTAGAGTTGGAAGAGACCACAAGGGCCATCCAGTCCAACCCCCTGCCATGCAGGAAATCTTGATCAAAGCATCCCTTCCACTATTACTTCCCTTGATCTAGACACTATACTTCTATTGATACAGCCCAAAATCGCATTGGCCTTTTTAGCTGCCGCATCACACTGTTGACTCATGTTCAACTTGTGGTCTACTAGGACTCCTAGATCCCTTTCGCACGTAGTCTCGTTCAGCCAGGTCTCTCCCATTCTATATCTATGCATTTCATTTTTCCGCCCTAAGTACAGTACTTTACATTTCTCCGTATCGAATTTCATTTTGTTAGCTTTGGACCAGCTCTCCAGTCTATCCAGGTCATTCTGAATTTTGAACCTGTCCTCTAGGGTATTAGCTACTCCTCCTAATTTAGATAAGCCCTAAGATTCTCCTGTTCTTCTCTTCTTCTAAACAAGTCTGGACAATTTCACCAAATGCCCATTTTCTGCCTTGGGAATTTCTTCAGAGAATGCCAAAAATACACAAAGCCAATACAAAACTGGAAGTTCCTAGAAGTCTGGCTCAGGGTGGACAACTCACCTTTCTCCATGAGCTGGTTGAAGAGCAGGGTGTTGGAGAAGAAGAACAGGTAGGCGAACATCTGGGAGGAGATTTCCAGGTGCACGTCGTACTGGTGAAGGAGGTCCAAAGTGGCTTGGTAGATGAGCACCACTTTACGGATTTCCTCAGGCAGTGGGGGAGATGAGAGCCAGCCATCTCGCCCTTCGCTTTGGAATGGATTGCATTCCAACAGAGGGGGCAGAGACACATACAGAGACTGAGCATGGGGGTAGGGAGAGAAAGAGATGAGGGAAAAACAGTGTTTATTTAGAATCACTGAATTGTAGAGTTGGAAGAGACCACAAGGGCCATCCAGTCCAACCCCCTGCCACGCAGGAAATCACAATGAAAGCATCCCTGACAGATGGTCATCCAGCCTCTGTTTAAAGACCTCCAAGGAAGGAGACCCCGCCACGCTCCGAGGGAGTGTGCTCCACTGCCAAACAGCTCTGACTGTCAAAAAGTTCCTCCTAATGTTGAGGTGGAATCTCTGTTCCTGGAGCTTGCATCCATTGTTCCGTGTTCTAGTTTCTTGAGCAGCAGAAAACAAGCTTGCTCCATCCTCAATGTGACACCCCTTCAAATACTTTAAAAGGGCTATCATATCGCCCCTTAACCATCTTTTTTCCAAGCTAAACATACCCAGCTCCCTAAGTCTTTCCTCATAAGGCATGGTTTCCAGGCCTTTCACCATTTTAGTTGTCCTCCTCTGGACACACTCCATTTTTTCAATATCCTTTTTGAGTTGTGGTGCCCAGAACTGGACACAGTATTCTAGGTGAGGTCTGACCAAGGCAGAACAGAGTGGCACTATTACTTCCCTTGATCTAGACACTAGACTTCTATTGATGCAGTCCAAAATTGCATTGGTCTTTTTAGCTGCCGCATCACACTGTTGACTCATATTCAACGTGTGGTCTACTAGGACTCCTAGATCCCTTTTGCACGTAATCTCATTCAGGCAGGTCTCCCCCATTCTATATCTATGCATTTCATTTTTCCGCCCTAAGTGCAGTACCTTACATTTCTCTGTATTGAATTTCCCTTTGTTAGCTTTGGCCCAGCTTATTTCCAATCACATAGGAACCGTGCTCATACATCCAATAAGGGTGGAAATCTTCATCAATTTCATTAGAACAATTAATTTTACAATTTCCCCCCTTGATGTGAGAAAGATTTTGAAAACTGCATTGTTTTTAAAAACTATTTGCTGTTTAGGATTTATTTAGCATGAAGAATGCATATGATTTCTGCACTGAAAAATGTTGCCTTCTGCATAGAACATGCTGTTTCCTGCACAGAAAAATCTGCACATTCTTTTCTTTTTTCTTTTTGCACAGAATAAGTCCCAAACTGTGAAGGTTCTTGTCTGTCTAGTCTTCTTGTCACCAGGGTTTCCTCATACTCTGGAAACCTATTTTTGGTCACTCGTTTGAACATTTTCAAACATTCTTTCCATCCCAGTTCTTTGGGAGTTCAAAGCAGCTTGTAGGAAGAACACAGCTTATTTTTCACTTTATTTTTTTTTTAAATTAGGTATTTATACCCTGCTCGTCAGCCACAAAGGCTAACAGAGTGGCTTACAATTTGTTTTTAAGTGAGCTTTGCAGCTGAGTGGGAACTGGGATCTGTGTCTCCCTATCTCAAATCTCTTACCTTAGACTATTTTTTTTTCCAATGAGCAGCAACAGAAAAACATCTGTGATCCGGCTCTGCTAAACTATGGGCAATGCAAAGGTAAACCTTTGGCTGCACTGTCATTCCTAGAGGTACAAAAGGTTTGAAATTCATCATCCAAACAATTGGAATGTGCTCCAATTGGAACTGCCCTTCATAAAGGTTGGAAATCTATAGCAAAATGAAGGTGGTAAACTTGTGTCAGGAATGTGCTGTACTGGCCACTCAGCACAATTCAAGGTGCTGGTTTTGACCGATAAGCCTTAAATAGTTTGGGAACAAACTCTCAGAAGGACATCCACCTTCAATGTGAGTCTTCCTGCAAATTATGGTAATCACCTGAGGCCTTATTATATGGTCCAACATCTACAATGGCTAGGTTGGTGGGCAGCTAAGACAGACCTTTTTGGTAGCAGCCAACTGATCATGTCACTGCCAAGGGAAGTAAGATTGACTGCCTCCTTGCTCTGCTTTGGACAAACAGTAAAGGCTGTCTTGTTCTATCAGGCTTTTCATGTTTAATGTTTTGAAGCTCTTTAATTTTATCCTCTCTTTGTACATTTTATTGGATAGTCTTGTTTATTGCTTTGTGTGAAGTTTTAACATTTCTATTGTTTACCACCTTAGACAAAATGTAATTTTATAATGTTAGGAAGTAAGTAAAATAATATCTGAGCAAGTGTTTAGCCATTTTTCAAACCAGGGCTAAGGAATATTTAGCCTGCCAAATGTTTTGGCCTACAGATTTTCCTTGTTTTTTTTCCCAGGCTGTGATGCTGTGTTCTGGAATAGTTTCTTTCTGATGTTTCGCCTGCATCTGTGGCTGGCATCTTCTCTGAAGAAAGAAAGAAACTATTCCAGAACATGGTTTCACAGCCCAGAAAAAAACCAAGGAAAATCTATGGATGCCGGCCGTGAAAGCCTTTGACTTCACATTTTGGCCTACAACTCCCATCAGCTTTACCCAGTGTGGCCAATGGTAAAGGCTTCTGGGAGGTGTAGTCCAAAGCAACTGGAGGGCCAAAGCTTTTCTACTTGCACTGTAAAGCTTGAGAGAACCCCTCTGGCATTTTTACAAACCTTGGAAGAGTTCCTTGTCTTAAATGACTACAACTCCCAGAATCCAGAGTCCAAACATTCATTTCCAAGGCATAAACCAGAAACTCCCTGTCAGGGTTGGTCCCAGATGTGACCTTTTCCTGACAAGTTCAGTTTTGCTGTTTAACCTTGTAGGTAATTATGTTTGCATTTTTCTGCGCTTGTTAACAAGTGTGTAGCCTAGAAGGGAGTATATGGTCAATGTCGGGTTTGATAAGCACTGCAACTGGATCTTAGCTCTGGAAAAGGGGGGCTGAATGCTGGTACTGTGAGAAATGGGAGAGAGGCTGCTAGGTGGCCAATGGTTGTGTGGCCCACCAGATTTGGAAGATTGGAATATGCCTTTAATGTACTGTTCTTCAGTTGAGTTTCATTCTCAGCAACGACCCTGTAGCGTTCACTTTCTGGATGACTATGTGAATAACATTTTCTGTTTTTGAACTCTGAATCCGAGTTTTGAACTGAGTCTGGGAATGCCAGTACATGACTCCACCTAGCTGGGATACTGGAATGAGAAGAGGTGAAGGCAGCAATAGAGATGCAGGAGAGAGAATCCGAGACAGCAAAGGCAGGAAAGAAAACAGGCAGTTTCTCAAGCCAGGAGGCCTGAGTCCCCTCTACTTTCCCAGATCTGGCAAAAAGCTTTGGGCAAGACGCAGAATCACTGTGCCCATTATAGCTCTTTCTGCTGGTGGAAAGAGGTCTCCACCCTTCAGATACAAACACTCTTTCTTTCCACTGGCACACTGCTGGCTCTGTTTGAGATATATTTCCTAAAACAGCAGCTGGAGGTCTGTTCTGCCAGGGAGTGTCACAAATGACAAAGTTCTATGGGATGACATGCCTGTACCTGGAGCTTTTACACAAAGTAACATATTTGATAAGGGGGAAGAGGATCATGCCCTCCAAGTGTCTTGATTTGGCAGGGACAGTCCCAACTGATCCCACTTTTTCAGATGCTTTTTAAAAGTCCCAGTTTCTCTTTCCTCAATTCACTCTCCCCTTTTCTTCTTAGCTTCCTTCATTTGCTGTGAATTGAATTCATAGAATCATAGAGTTGGAAGAGACCTCAAGGGCCATCTAGTCCAGCCCCCTGCCATGCAGGAATACACAATTAAATCATTCCCGGCAGATGGCCATCCAGCCTCTATTTAAAAACCTCAAAAAAAGATTCAATATGTAAAAGCAGTTTACATGCAGTTAACTTAGCAAGGGGAGAACAGAGGAGGAGGAAGACCATTGCCCTGCCAGGGGGGCTCAGGCAAAAGCAAACTGCTGCAGCCTTTCCTAGCCTGTGGTTTCTTTCTCATGAAAAAGTTTGTCATCTTTACTACAGTCTGATGTTTCTTGGCTGCATGAGTCCTAATTTTCATCTGTGAAATGCTGAGGAGAATGGGGGGGGGGATTGGGGGAAGGAGAAGGACAAAGAGGTCCCCTCCCACAAGGAGCTTACAATCCAAATTTTGAGAAATGGAGGCAGGGAGGGGAAAAGGCAGCAGAACACCAACACCAATGTGATGTAGGAAGGCTTCAAATACTCCTTCCAGTAAAATATTTATTTGTTTTAATTATTTGTAGGCTGCTTTTAAAATACAAACCCTCTCAAGGCAGTGCAGAAATGTGTTTTGTTTTTTTGTTTTTAAAGGTAGGAGGAAGCAGATTTTGATTCAGAGTGTTTGCTCAGAGGCCCAGGTCCCGTCAAAGTAATAATTTAGGTACACTAGGGATGGGAAGAATGTTTGAAAATACTTGAAAAATGGTTAAAGACCTCACCTAGAATACTGTGTCCAGTTCTGGGCACCACAATTCAAAAAGGATATTGACAAATTGGAGCATGTCCAGAGAAGGGCAACTAAAATGGTGGAAGGTCTGGAAACCATGCCTTATGAGGAGAGACTTAGGGAGCTGGGTATGTTTAGCTTGGAAAAAAGACGATTAAGAGGCGATATGATAGCCCTGTTTAAGTATTTGAAGGGGTGTCACGTTGATGATGGAGCAAGCTTGTTTTCTGCTGCTCCAGAGATTGGAACATGGAGCAATGGATGCAAGCTCCAGGACCAGAGATTCCACCTCAACATTAGGAGGAACTTTTTGACAGTAAGGGCTGTTCGGCAGTGGAACACACTCCCTTGGAGCGTGGTGGGGTCTCCTTCCTTGGAGGTCTTTAAACAGAGGCTGGATGGCCATCTGTCAGGGATGCTTTGATTGTGATTTCCTGCATGGCAGGGGGTTGGACTGGATGGCCCTCATGGTCTCTTCCAACTCTGCAATTCTATGATTCTATGATTCTATGAATCAGTTTTTGGAGTGTTGGAAAACTCCGAGGAGAAGACAGACAAGAATTTTTGAAGTTTGGGACTTACTCTTGGTGAAAAAAGCACATGGGGTTTCTGTGCAGAAAATGGCATTTCTGCACAGAAAATAATGGAAGTGCTGTTTTCTGGGCAGGAAACTTGTTTTGTGTATAAAAAATGGTGTTTCTGTGCAAACAACAACAACCCCCAAACCCTGTCACAAGCATTTTTTCCACCTAGTTGTGAAATATCTTTGAAAAACACAGTTTTCAATGACTTCATCACAGTGAAGAGAAAAATGGTAAAATCACTGGTTCCTGCCTACAGAAGCAAAACTTTCACACATTTTCATCAATCCAGTACAAAAAAAGCTGGGTAAGAAGCAGTGTGTGTTGTTTAATGCCTAAAACCACAAGCAAAGCAACCTTCTTTGCCTTCCCAGGCCACCAAAAACAAGAATGAGGGGTAGACTATCTATACTTTGTCCAGGAGATTACAGTTGTCCCTCCATATCCACGGATTTAGTATCCACAGATTTAAGTATTCACTGCTTGAAAATATTCTTTAAAAAAATAATAATCCAAAAAGCAAACCTTGATTTTGCCATCTTATATAAGGGATACCATTTTGCTATGCCATTGCATATAATGGGACTTGAGTATTCATGGCTTTTGGTATCCACAGGGATCCTGGAACCAAACCCCAGTGACGATGAAGGGACAAGTGTATAATGAACTTGGTCTTTATAAAAGGTTCTTAACCTCATCACTTTCCAAGGCAGTCTACTGTATTTCATTGTCAAACAGCTCTTGCAGTCATGAAGTCCTCCAGATGTTTGGATTTCAATTCGCAGAAGCCCAAGGTAACTAATGGGCAGGGATTCTGGGAGTCCAAGTCCAAAACATTTGGAGGTCCAAGGCATGGATTTCCCACAGATGGGGCATGAGGATTAATTCCCCTACGTGGGTACTCTGATGAAAATCTCTCTCTCCCAGTCTCTCTCTCACACACAAAAACAGGAAGGCTGGTATATTTTTTCATCTCTGGGAGTATCTAATTACAAATAATTACTTGTATTTAATTCCATTTACCCAGATGTAACATTATTACATTACAAGTGTTGAACACAAGAGCTAACATTGCTTCATTGGTGATGCAATTGTAACTGTAGTACTGTATTTGTTACTCTTTATAGCAGCATTTTTTTCCTTATATTTTGTATACTTTGTTTATTTTTAATGTACTTGCCATGGCTTTTGGATAGTTCAGTAAACTCACTGATGGATAATGAAGTTAACTGTTTTATAGTCAAGGCTATGTGGAATCAATAGATGGCGAAGAAAGAATATTTCAGCCTCATGTGTTGACTTGTGGTGTGCCTTGTGAAGTTCAATGAAAAAAAGTAATTTTAACTAACAAATGTAAACATACAGTTAACTTGGGGTACTTAGTTACTATATAATTACTTTGTGGCAAAGCAAACAAAAATTGTTACATTTTAAACAATAGTAACTACAATGGTAAATAATTTCTTTTAGGGGCCTTGAAACTACAACTCTAAGCAATTTTTTAAAAAGCAAGCTTCCAACAATAATATGGAACCACACTGCTTAAAATCCACTGATAAAACATTACTGGGAGCAAGGGGGGCTGAGGGCTTTCCTTGTAAATCTGCTTGTGGGCTTCCCAGGGGCGTTTGGTTGGCCACTGAGGGAGAATACGAGCCCTTTTACATTACAGCATTATAGCAGTATGATTCTACTTTAATTGTCATGGCGATATCCTATGGAATCCTCGGGTTGGTAGTTTAGGAAGGGGGATTTGGAATTCTTAGCCGGAAAGTTCTCTAGTGCCTTACCAAACTGAAAACCTGTGGTTCCATAGGATGTGGCCATGGCAGGTAAAATGGAATCAAAGTCCTGTATAAATAAATAAATACGTACAATTGTGAAGTGTGCAAGGGCCCCAGGTCTGATCCAACAGAGCCCTTCTTCTCTACTTCATCCAACAACCAATTCCACAAGTCAAATACAGCCTGGTCAGCCAATTACTGGTATTGACCCACCAAGGGTAGACTTCATGGACTTCCTATTTTTTTGAAACTTGCTAGGATTGTGAAAAATTAGTAGAGGAAGTACCAGGCTCCTGGGAAGCCACAATAGCATGAGTTGTGGGATTAAAACAATTTGTAAGCCGCTCTGATAGCCTTGTGGCTGAAGAGCGGGGTATAAATAACTAAATAATAAAAAATAAAAAATAAAATAATAATAATAAATAATACATTTTGGTAGCTCACATAGACCTCAATTCAACATCCCCTCAGAATAGCGTAAATATTTCCATGCAGACCCCATGCTACACTGACCCATAAATGTTTGCATGTAGGACTTACACTATGCTGACCGCACCCCCCCCCCGCCCAAAATATTGAAAAGCCCCAAACCTTCCTCACACAGGTATTCTGTGCTTCAATATGAGCAGGCAGGATCAGAGAAGCTCCGGCTACCACTCTCTCCCAAGTTGGGCGCACAATGATGACACCAGTGCTGAGATCTGCACATTGGCACGCATAAGGGACATGCATGCATGCAGATGTCCCTGCCTGAATTATGGCCGTCATGTGAGGGCCTACTTTATGCCAAAAAGAGGAGGGGTAACAGCTTGGGAAAGTTACTTTTTCAGATTGCAGTTCCCAGAATCCTCAGGGTTCCAAAATGTAACTTTCGCTCTGACTAAACCCACACAAAACTGTTCATGGACATGAAATAATGAATTATTCCAATGTCTGACTCACATATAACCTGGAGGTTGGCATGGCAGAAGAATGAGCTGGCCAGTCATTTCTCCTTTGCCAGGGACAACATGTTCCCTTCGCCTTCTCTGCATTTTCTGTTCTTAGTCCCTCTAAGTGCTCTTCCAGAAATGCTTAAATCCTCAGAAAGGCCACCATCAAGTCTAAAGAAGTGGCCTATTGACTTGGAGCAACACAGGGTCCCTCACATGGTGCTTTTATATTTCAGCCCCTGGTGGAGGGAATAACTTAGGGTATTTTCCATTTTTTATATATATAAAGGAAGAATGGTTAGAAAAAATAATCAAAATTGTGGAAGCAGATAAGTTATTTAGGGTATTTTCCAAGCACAGAGCACTGCCCTATGCCTCTGAATGAACTGAATGCCGGACAGAATTGACAGTACTTGTTTCATGTTGAACACAGATTTCATAGCCTCTGACATTTCACTGATGAAAACAAAGAGGAGAAAGAAACCAGGACATTTTAAAAGCAGTTGAAAAAGTGAGATGACAGAGGATTAATTATGAGTGTCCCTGACAAACCAGAACAGTTGGAGACTATGGTATTGTTCCAGGAAGAACCTGGAAGTAATGAGTAACAAGTACATTCTTGTAACTAGTTACTTAGGGGAGGGCTAATAAGGATGTTAACAAGGTCACCTTTCAAAAATAACATTATAAGGGAGAGCAAATGAATCCAGTGTTATTTTATAAAGGGCATAGAATCACAGAATCATAGAATTGCAGAGTTGGAAGAGACCACGAGGGCCATCCAGTCCAACCCCCTGCCATGCAGGAAATCACGATCAAAGCATCCCCGACAAATGGCCATCCAGCCTCTGTTTAAAGACCTCCAAGGAAGGAGACCCCACCACGCTCCGAGGGAGTGCGTTCCACTGCCGAATAGCTCTTACTGTCAAAAAGTTCCTCCTCATGTTGAGGTGGAACCTCTGTTCCTGGAGCTTGTATCCATTGCTCCGTGTTCCAATCTCTGGAGCAGCAGAAAACAAGCTTGCTCCATCCTCAACGTGACACCCCTTCAAATACTTTTAAAGGGCTATCATATCACCTCTTAACCGTCTTTTTTCCAGGCTAAACATACCCAGCTCCCTAAGTCTCTCCTCATAAGGCATGGTTTCCAGACCTTTCACCGTTTTAGTCGCCCTCCTCTGGACACGCTCCAATTTGTCAATATCCTTTTTGAATTGTGGTGCCCAGAACTGGACACAGTATTCTAGGTGAGGCCTGACCAAGGCAGAATAGAGCGGCACTATTACTTCCCTTGATCTGGACACTATACTTCTATTGATACAGCCCAAAATTGCATTGGCCTTTTTAGCTGCCGCATCACACTGTTGACTCATGTTCAACTTGTGGTCTACTAGGACTCCTAGATCCCTTTCACATGTAGTCTTGTTCAGCCAGGTTTCCCCCATCCTATATCTGTGTGTTTCGTTTTTCCACCCTAAGTGCAGTACCTTACATTTCTCCGTATTGAATTTCATTTTGTTAGCTTTGGCCCAGCTCTCCAGTTTATCCAGGTCATCTTGAATTTTGATCCTGTCCTCCAAGGTATTAGCTACTCCTCCTAATTTAGTGTCATCTGCAAATTTGGTAAGTATGCCCCTAATTCCCTCATCCAAGTCATTGATAAAGATGTTGAATAGCACTGGGCCCAGGACAGAACCCTGTGGCACCCCACTGGTCACATCTTTCCAAGATGAAGAGGAGCCACTGCTGAGCACCCTTTGGGTTCAGCCAGTCAACCAATTACAAATCCATTGAACAGTTAACTTGTCTAGACCACATTTTACAAGCTTGTTTGCAAGAATGTCATGGGGAACCTTGTCAAAGGCCTTACTGAAATCAAGGTATGCGATGTCCACAGCGTTCCCTTCATCTACCAAGCTGGTAATTTTATCAAAAAAAGAGATCAGATTAGTCTGGCATCTTTATAGGCATTTAGATGGTTTTTTTCCAAGCTTTATGATAATCTCTTCTCAATCCTAAAGGATTTCCCCCCTCAAAATAAAATAAAATGGGAATAGAAAGGAATGGAAAAGTAATGAGCAGTGCAACAAGTAACCTAATACATTACTCACCTCTTCCACCACAAGAAGAAACAGGAATGAGTTAGTTCTCAAACCCTAGTTAACAACCTGTTAGCAAATCACAAGAGCACAGATCCAGCCCACTTTTTGAGTTGTTGCAGAGGTCGGAATTCTGTTCCAACTTTGCAATGATCAAATACGCCGCCACAAGCCCACCTTTTCTCTGCTGTTGGCAGGGACCCCAGAACTGTTTTTATGGTGTGTAGGGGAATCAAGACTAGCAGTTAGGTCATTATGAATTTTGGCTACTTGCTGAATATAGAAGATGGAGGAGGAGGAGGAGAAGCTTTTCCATCAAATTGAATTTGGTCCTGTGAAGAAGAGACCTTCAAGAGCCACAGCCATCAGCCACCTGCTCAGATGTTGCAAGCTCAGGGCAGCTGTGCTTTCCTTGATTGCATCAATCCATCTGTACTGCAGTCTCCCTCTTTTCCTACAGACTTCTATCTTTTCCAGCATGATAGTCTTTTCCAGTGAATTGCACCGTCATGTCACCAGCTAAATTGGTTAACTGTGCAACTACCACCAAGACAAGGACAAAACAGTAAATAAAATATTATAAAATTGTTTCAGGCATATGATGAATACAGTATGACCCCTGTGTCCACTGGGGATTGGTTTGGGGGGGGGGCATGGATAATGAAAACAGTGGATAATAAAGAATGCCATTGAAAATAATGGGACTTCTGGTTTAAAATACCATAGAGTTGCCTTGGAGGACCCAAAAAATGGCTAGAGAGGACAAATTTTCTAGGATGACTCTATGGTAGGTATGCTGTTTTGTGTCCCGTGGGTAATTGAATCAGTGGATAATGATATGGTAGCCCTGTTTAAGTATTTGAAGGGGTGTCACACTGAGGATGGAGCAGGCTTGTTTTCTGCTGTTCCAGAGACTGGAACACGGAGCAATGGATGCAAGCTCCAGGAACAGAGATTCCACCTCAACATGAGGAGGAACTTTTTGACAGTAAGAGCTGTTTGGCAGTGGAACACACTCCCTCGGAGCGTGGTGGGGTCTCCTTCCTTGGAGGTCTTTAAACAGAGGCTGGATTGCCATCTGTCAGGAATGCTTTGATCATGATTTCCTGCATGGCAGGGGGTTGGACTGGATGGCCCTCATGGTCTCTTCCAACTCTACAATTCTATGATTCTATGAATCAATGGATACAGGGGGCCTACTGTATATCAAGGAAAATGGGAAATACATAAGACCTATTGAGTGAATGCCAAGATGGACACTTCTGATGGGTAGCTTCTTGGAGGACTCAGCTATATAAACATCTTGGAAGCCAAGATCCCTGGTGCCTGATCCTTTCAGGGGGGCTCAAGTCCCCTGACCTAGACTTGGGGGTACCTCAAACCCCCTGCAAACCCACTGGATGAGCATGGACTCATCCAGGTATTTCCTTTTAGCTGGACACACAGCAATACCTCATCACCAGGGATCTCCTGAGGACTCCCTCAGGTCCCTCAGGATCACAGGAAAATAGTTGGACGCATCTCTGGTGCCCCACCTGCTCCACTGACATGGAAATGACCACCTTATGGGACTGCAGGAGTGAAACGGCAGGGTGTCTTTGGTGGGGGAGTTGCATCAGGAAACATATCATAGGTATCCAAGCCCTCCAACAGTTCACAGAGACATGCATGGCCAAGCGACATGGGAGTGTGGTCAAGACGGCAAAAGTTATTAATGAGGAAGAAGACAGAAGCATCCTCTCCCCTTGCTGAGCCAATTGAGCGCAAACTGCTTTTGTATTTTGAACATAGTTTGCAGCAATTGAAGTAAGCTGAGGACCAAAGTAGACACAGGAGAGAGAAACTGGGGCATTTTAAGAGCAGCTGAAAAAAATGGGCCAGCAGAGGATTGATTGGTCTAGTCCCTGCCAAACTGGGACAGTTGTGGGAGATACGTCTCCTGAAAAAGGGTTTTGGCTACCGGAAGCAAATTACTTCTTAAAAGTAGCTTCCCAAGCGCTTGTCCCAAGCAAATGGCCACATGTTATCCAGGCAGAGAAATACCATAGCCTCATCATCAGGAGAGGCTAGTATGAATAGGTTTCTTGGCCAGCCTCTCCTTTGGAATGGTGCCAGGAGGGTCCAGGAAGAAGAGGAGAACAAGTTGAGACCTGTCAGGCAACCGTTTGCCTCCTTGCCTTGCTGGCTGTGCTGCCCACGTTAAGTCCATGTCACAATAAATTCCTTCTAGTGCAGAAAATGTTGGCAAATTCTGTAACGACCTCCCTCCCAAGTGACTCGAATTGTCTGTAAATAAGACACCTCAGGTTTCACCTTCACATCATGTTTCTCATGCTCTTTTCTTACATCTCTTTTGAAAACTGTTGTATGTAAACAACAACAGCCCAAGAGCTTGTTTGCCACATTCCAGAAAAAAGTCTGTGGGTTGCTAGGAATTTTCCCCCTCCCTCCTTCCTCTCTGACATCACTGTCGTCAGCGACAGTTGCCACAGCCACGCAAGGCTGCATGTGCCTGTGGTGCAGTGCAGGATGCGCAGAGCTGCAGTGCCAGTGACTTCTTGGAAAAAAATTGCTTTATCTTGCACGGTGCAGCCATCTGTGCAATCAAGTTCAAGCCTGGTGGCAAAGCCATTTGTCTTCTTCAACCCCACCAGCCTCTATCCTCACAGGCAGTGGTGGTGTAATCTATCATGCCAGTGCTATTCTAAATGTTACCTAAAAGCTGCTGGTAAAATCCTAGACTGTACCACTTCAGAGAAAGATCATACCACTCTAACTTTTCCAACTCCCTTTAGGTAGAAAACACACAGCCCTTTCCCTGATGTGCTAGCTTGCTACCTGCAAGGAGTCAGGCAACATGTATTGATATGCATCCTCAGCACAAGCACCTGCAGACCCAAGTAATAACATATATAATATCACCATCTCTGCTACCAGAATATCACTCTCTGCTGCAAGAATATCACCATCTCTAGTACAAAAATATCACCATCTCTGATCCCAGAATACCACCCTCTCTGCTGCCAGAATATCACTCTCTTTACCCACCAGAATATCACAATCTCCGCCCAAATGTGGCCAGTGCATTAAACATAGACATAGAATCAAAGCGTTGGAAGAGACCACAAGGGCCATCCAGTCCAACCCCCTGCCATGCAGGAATACACAATCAAATCATAACTGACAGATGGCCATCCAGCCTCTGTTTAAAAACCTCTAAAGAAGGAGACTCCACCATACTCCAAGGCAGTGCATTCCACTTCCAAACAGCTTTTACTATCAGGAAGTTCTTCCTAATGTTTAGGTGGAATCTCTTTTCCTGTAGTTTGAGTCCATTGCTCCGTGTGCTAGTTTCTGGAGCAGTAGAAAACAAACTTGCTCCACCCTCAGTATGACATTCCCTTCAAATATTTAAACATGGCTATCATGTCCCCTCTTAACCTTCTCTTCTCCAGGCTAAACATGCCCAGCTCCCTAAGCCACTCCTTATAGGGCATGGCCAAGGCCTAGGGTCAGTTCCCTGTTCAGTCAAATAATCTCAGGTCTAACACTATATTTCAGTGAAACCAACCTTACAAGGGTGCTGTGAGGATAAAATGGAGTAAAGGGAATCAGCTCCAGGGCGAAGAGGCAGGATAAAGATTGAGCAAGTAATAATTAAAATTGACATGTAAAGCTGAATGTAGTGGTAGAGTCCTGAAGTGGAAGAGAAAGGGCATTATCACTCCAGGCTTCAATTCAAGAATGACCTGAAATAAATAAGCAAGCTTGAATGCTCTTTGTGGAAAGGAAGCCTAGAACCCTCACCTTTGGGCCTTGTTTACTCTGTTAATGTTTTTCCCCTCTTCCTGCACTTGTCCTCTTCTAAAAGAGTTGGTGAAAGCCCAACATTACAGTTCATTCTATAGCTGAGACACTAGAATGGGCTGTCCCAATTCAAACTCCAGGTGAGGGGCACCATTTTTTAAAAGCTATCTACATTTTTTTAAAAAAATAACAATTTTGTAAATAGACAAGTAGTACAAAAAGGGAAAAATATTCTTCCTTTTCTGCTAGTTTTCTCCTTGTAATACAAGGAGGAAGGTTTTAGGGAGAGCATTTGTATAAAGCTAACCTTGATCTGAAATCTACTGAGGCAGTGTAGTAGATTGGCCAGTCTTTTACGATTTCTATGTACGGTTCTGAACACTGGACAGTGAAGAAAGTGGACAGGAAGAGAATTGACTCATTTGAAATATAGTACAGGAGGAGAGTTCTCTGGTTACCATCGACTGCCAAAATGAGAAATAAATGGGTCCGAGAGCAAATCAAGCCTGAACTCTCACCAAAAGTGAAGATGACTAAACTGAGGCAGTGGTATTTTGGACATATCATGTGATGACATGACTCACTGGAAAAGACAATAAGGCTTGGTAAAGTGAAAGGTAGTAGGAAAAGAGGGAGGCTGTACTACAGGTGGATTGACTCAGTCAAGGAAGCCACAGCCCTGAGTCTGCAAGATTTGGGCAAGGCTGTTGATGACCACAGATCTTGGAGGGTCTCATTCATAGGGTTACCATAAGTCAAAGTCAACTTGATGGCAAATAACAACAACAACAGCAACAACAATTTGGTCAACACAAGACCACATCACCATCCATGATCGGCTGTGGAAGATATACCTTGGATATATAATAGACACACTGCTGAAAGGTATACATGATGACTTCCTCAAGAACTGTCATGGCTTCCTCACTGGCAGTAATAGTCAGGGAAAAGAGGGATTCCTTGGAACCTGAAACAAGGAAAAAGAAGGCATTAGGAGAAAGCCCCAGACCTGGAGCATAAATGGAACATTGTTTCTTAATCAATAACATGTCTGTAGCACAAGTCAGAAAGAGAGCTTGGAAACATGTTTTTGACACTAAGGGGATGTCTAAACAGTCAAAATAACCCTCATGGAATTTGCTGGGAATACGAACGGTCTAAATGGGATCCCGCATCAGTCCACTGTATTCAGAAGGAGGGGGTCCAATAAGGCAAAAACAGCAAGGGGGCTGCACATTCCTGCTCGTTGGGACAAGCGATTCAATATGAATCGCTCTCCCATATGAGAGGAAGCACAAAGCTGATTGGCTAGGTGAACGTGGGGCGGGCAGGGGCTTGCTAACAGGGCAAGCGCCTGCTGCTGCCATGTTGGATTTTGCCTTAGCGAGCAATTGCGATAAAATGGGGTGGGTTTTGTTGTTGTTGTTTTTCTGCTAAACTGAAAAATCACTCTATCGCTCTATCACACCTTAGATAATTTTTTTTTTTATAAAAAGTTTAACGGCGGCTAAGTACTAACATGAATAAATCACTTGTGGCCGCCATCTTGCATGCAAAGCTTATGGGGGATTATGGGGGCAAAAACACAGTTAAGAAAAGTCACTGCTGCTGCGAAATGCCATTACTGCCAGGTACTCCATTCCCCCCCCCCTCGTATAAACACGGTCTAAAACTTCCAGAATTCCTCAGAATGGATAGGGGATTCTGGGACCTGTAGTCCACCCCCTCCAGATCTGTTTAGAAGCCTTTTGGAGGACAGAATACTTCTTCCTCCTAATCTCACAGCTTTCTACTAGCCAGAAGGTGGAGGAGCGGGGTTTGGGAGAAGGGAGGCTGATCTCCCTTCATAATATAATTTCCTTCATATCACTCTGCCTTTTTTTCATAACTTTTGTTTCATGCCTCATACTGTCTCCCTAAACAATTTCATGGTTCCAACTCTCTTTACTTCCTCCAAACCCCTCCTCAAAATCCATTTTTTCCATAAAACCGTTGGCACAGCCCATCCTAAATCCCACCATGCACTGAAAGAAAGTTCTGTACAGAGATAAAAAGGATGAGTCTCTACACAGATGCTCATATTCTGACAGACATGACACAAGAGGGAAAACGGATGTGGCGGGATGAGGAAAATACACAAATTTAGGTACCATAATACCTCATCTCAGGAATATTCCTGCCTTTGAGTATAATGTACACATATATAGTAACTCATCAAGAATGGGATCCGTTTCTTTTAGAATCTGTGTTATTACTTTTCCAAAGGTTGGGGAAAAAATAGTTTTTTGGAACATAGTTTCCAGAATCCTCCAGCCAGCATGGATACTGTCTATGCTGGCTGGGGGATTCTGGAGCTGAGGATTTTAAAAAAAGTAACTTTGCCAAGGTCTGCACTTTTCCATGAGCTTCAACATACAAATTAACAGGGTGATGAAAGTTTGAGAGAAAGCATGCGAGCATTGCTTGCTGAGCAAAATACGAATTTGCCTACTTTCCCCAACCCAACTTTGACCTTCCTGCTGTGCTATCAGCATGGGAACAGAGATAGACAGGAACATGGAGAGCATCCAGAAAAACTCTGATTGGTTTTCTCCACTTTGCCCCAGATGGAACCACAGAAGAGGTCCAGGGAAGGGAAGAAAGAGGGACAGAGAAAGAAGATGGCATGAGGCTGCATGACAGGGGATTTAAGCGGGCTTTCACCAACAGTATTTGCCTCCTTCCTTGTTCTGGGAACTGTCACTGTTCATTTGAGGAAGGGGATTGGTTCTCTTCCCAAGGGTGCTACCAACTGTTTCCTGCATTTTGGAAGGGAGGATTTTAGTCACTGTTGTTATAGAATCATCAAATCATAGAGTTGGAAGAGATCACAAGGGCCATCCAGTCCAACCTCCTGCCATGCAGGAATACACAATCAAAGCACTCCTGACCGATGGCCATCCAGCCTCTGTTTAAAAACCTACAAAGAAGGAGACTCCACTACACTCCAAGGCAGTATATTCCATTGTCAAACAGCTCTTACTGTCAGGAAGTTCTTCCTAATGTTGAGGTGGAATCTCTTTTTTCAAAGAGGCTGTAGATATTAAGCAAAAGGATCATGTGAGAACAGTGCATTCCCATGGGACTTGTACACTGTGGATGACTGAACAGGCTGTTCTGGGTACAATTCAGTTTGGTTTCCATCGGCTTTTGCAACCTAGCCACCATCTAAGGCAGGAGTAGGCAACTAGGGAGGCTTACGTGGCTCCATTTTCCTCCACCTCTTTTGATCCTAGGGATACCAGGTTTTCTGGAAATCAATATGAGATGTATTAGGTAGACCTACAGAAGGCTGCCTTAAGTCTCATGAGGGGAGAGGGTCTCATAGATTCCACATCTAAGAGGAAACCCAATAGGCCATGCAAATCTCACAGTGGCAGGCCAATCGTGGTGAGTACAAAATTGTACTCTGCTGTTTAGCATTAGCCCAGTTCGATAGAGAGGAAGAGCAGTGCCATGATAGCTGGAATCCCAACAAATAGACCCCAGTGTTTGGTTTATAAGGTCTGATTGCTGCACACATATTCAATGATTGGGGGGTACTCTTCAACATGTCACAGAAGAAAACTAGGAAACATGTGACCAAGCAACATCAGAGTGTGGTCAAGATGGAAGGACTGCAGCAGTTTTGCCTGACCCTACTGAGAAAGGCAAGATTTTATCTCCTCTTCTCCTCTCCCATCGCTGAGCTAATTGAGTGCAAACTACGTTTGCATTTTGAACTCAGTTTGCAGCAATTGAAGCAAGCTGAGGACAAAGGAAGTGGGAGGAGGAAAGAGATACTGGGACATTTTAAAAGCAGCTGGGATAGCAGAAGATTAATTAGGACTGTCCCTGACAAATCAGGACAGTTGGAGGGTATGTTGTGGCTAGTCTGGTAGGAGAGGCGCTGGTTCCTCCTCTAAAATTATTTGGGTTGTCCTGTATCACCCCAATACTAGACCAGATTTTAGGACCACAAATATGAGGTGTCCCGTACAAATTGGAACATCTGGGAAGCCTACTGAACTCCTATGGGCTGCACTTCAAATTGACCTGATGATCACTTCTGCTTTTCTTTAAAAAAAAAAAAGCCATTTCAAGCCTTTAAAGTGCATGGATGCATATACAAGCATGCAAAATAGCATTTATATGGAAAATCATGCTCCCTGAAAATCTCTGGAGTCATGATTCTCCATTTTTAGTCCAACAAATTGAGATCAGCTCTGGAGGCAGGCTCTAGTAGAGGTCACACAGAAGGCTCTTGGCTTTGCTAGCCAAGTCTGCTGGGAGCTGAAGTCCACCAACATCTGGAGGGTTACTATGCTTTGCCACCCTGATGTAGTATTTTGATACTGGAAACAAGCTTCTGAAATGCAGGTATGCATATGTTTGAGAGGCTGTGAGTTGCATATATAAGCATAATAGGTGAATAAGCAAATGAACAGTAATGTTTCCAGGTAGAACCTGGACCCCCAAAGGATATAGCCAACCACAAAATTAAAACAGGCTTATTGAAATGATTGAAAACAGGTATTTGCATAATGCTTTATTCAGACAAAAGCCTGATCTAAAATTATCTCCATGTTTCTTAACACCTGGTTTCCTTCTGCTTCTGATGTCCATTTACCAAGGAACCTTCTATCACAGAAGGACACAGACAAGCCAGGTAACAGTTGGGTTGTATGTTTTAAAAATGGAGGTATCTACTATTTATGTATTGTTCCCCACAGTTGTTCCTGATGCAACTGGAACCACCACATCACCTGCTGGGTTCCAATGGGAATAATCAGCAGTCTTATTCCCCCTTCATTTCATCTAAAAATGCAGACTTTGTGACTTCAACATGAAGTCAACCTCTTTCCCTCTGTCTGCCCTTCTTCTGCTCCATACATCTGCCTTTTGTACCATCTTCCCTGATGAAGAGATCTGAGAGTTTCAAAAGCTTGTGCATTTTTGGTGACTTCTGAATTGAGCTAATAAAACTATTACAGGACAGAGCTTGGAAGCATTCCTTTTTCTGAACTACAATATCCAGAATCCCCCAATCATCACAGCCATGCTTGTGGGGGAATTCTGGGAGCTGCAGTCCAAAAGACATCTATTACATTCATAGGAACTTTGGATAAAATGTTACTCTTTCCCAGTACTATAGTTCTATGAAATCTTCTCAGAAGCAGTCAATAAATAACCTCACAAAGGGAATTGTTGCTTCTCACCATCAAGGGGCACAGTCCAGGCCTAAATATAGTGCCTGTCTTACCTTTGATATCCAGCTCTTCCTCCATGTTTTGGATGTAAACTGGGGATTTCTGCTGGACAAAGTAGAGGATTTCAATGGAGTTTGACATCCAGAAGAGGATGTGTTGGAGATCTGGAAGCAGGTCTGTGATGGTGAAGCGGGAGAGCGATGCTGGATCCTGGCTGACGAGACAAGGGAAGAGTTAAAAACATCCCAAAGCAGCACATGATGTGTCTTGTACTGAATTCCTGCTTCCCAGTGGGATCTTTGCCCCTCAGCAGCAAAGGAGAGTCTCCCTGGGAATATTTGGATAGTTTCAGTAATGGATATACCATCTGAGGTTCACAGGCAATACAGCAGCATTCTATTTGTGTACCTTCACTTACACACATGCACACACACACACACACACAGCCTGTTTATTTAGGCAGCCCTTTTGACTTTTAATCCTACAGCGGCACTGTGCTTAAAAGTGGCATATTCCATTTTTTTTCTTGAATCTTTTAAAATTGTTTTAACCATCTGCCTTTGAACAAAATTGTTAGTTAATTGTGAAGTCGAAGGCTTTCACAGCCAGCAGCCATGGGTTTTCTGTGCTTTTTTTTCCATGTTATAAGCCGGGTTCTGGAAGAGTTTATTCCTGATATTTTGCCTGCATCAGTGGCTGGCATCTTCAGAGAATGGTTGGGTAGGGGTGTGTGGGGTTTATATACTGTGAGTCCCTGTTGGAGAGGATATGTAAATTTGTGTATATGAATGGTTAGTTCCTGGGGGAAGATATGCAAGGAGGATTAGTGTGTGTTTGGCTAATGGTCCATTATCTGTTAGTTAATTTGTTTTTTTAAACTTCTGTATGCACACAAAAAAAGCTTTTTAGCTCTACTTTTAGCTTAAAATTTGGTAAGCCACTTTAGGTCCCATCCCAGAAGAAAAGCAAGTTATAAATAAAATAAATAAATAGCAATAGCACTTCTATTTCTACACTGCTTATCAGTGCCAAAGCATACCCTAAGCAGTTTACAACATGTTAGCTAATTGCCCCTGACAATCTGGGTACTCATTTTACTGACCTACGGGAGGAGGGAAGGTTGAGTCAACCTTGGAGCCCTGTAGGATCAAACTCACAATGTTGTGGCTGCAGTACCAGCATTTAACCACTGCACCACCAGGGCTCCTACTAAAAGCAAGCAAGCAAACAAACAAACAAACAAATATTTTCAAGTCCAGATATATCAAGATCTATACCAGGGACAGGAAGATTTTTTTAAAAATGGAGTTGAAAAGGACTGCAAGGGCCATCCCCCACCATTGAAGAATCCACAACAAAAGCACTCTTGGAAGATGGCCATCCTCTGTTTGAAACCCCCTAAAGAAGAAGAGTCCACCATTCCCCAAGGCAATCTATTCCACAAGTGAACAGCTCTTACTGTCAAGTTCTTCCTATGCGTGTGGTCCTCAGAGGTGGCTGGACGTCAGCTACCACCATTGGTCATCCTTAGCTATGCTTCCTAGAATTAGTTGGAATTGGCTAGAACTGGTCAACAACCACCTAGAGGGCCATCTATCTTCCCTCCTTGATTTTATATGGATGCTCAGCTTGAATGATGGTCCCAACTTCCCAGCGGTCTCTTGTGTGAAGCCAGAGTTGAGAGAATTCATTTTCAGGACTACCACTCCCAGAATCCCTCTAGCCAACAGGGTCAATGGTAAAGGGTTGCAGGAACTGTAATCCAAAACTTATGGAGCACTCAAGGTTCTGTCACTCCTGCAGTCAGGCCATTTTTCCCGTCCTCTCCCATTCACTGGAGAGGCAGGAGATGGAACTTGGGGCCTTCTTCATGCAGACCATGATGTTCTGCCTCTAAGCTGCAGCCTCTCTCCAAATGCTCATCAACTAATCCCACTTTCTTTCCTCTTATCTGCATCACTTAGCTTAGAGCATGCAAAAGTTTCATTTCTCAACTACACTTCCAAGCATCCCCAAGGCAGCAAAGTCTGGTAATTCTGGGAGCTGCAGTCTCACAAAAGTAACTTTTCTATGTTCTGGTATAGGATGAGCAATACTTGCCAGAAGGAAATTTCTACTCCGCCTAGGTGAATAGTCAATTTGAAATCTGCCACTCAGGATTGGGCAGAGGAACCTGCTACTTTGTATCTTCCAATGCATGCAATATTACACACACACACACACCAATTCCTATGTATGGTTGTAAAAGCTGGATAGTGAAGATAGTGGACCAGAAGAAAATCAACTCATTTGAAATGCGGTGCTGGAGGATAGTTCTACGAATATCCTGGACTGCTATAATGACAAATAAATGGGTCTTTAGAGATCATGCCTGAACTCTCCCTTGAAACTGAGATGCCTAAACTGAGACTGTTGTACTTTGGACATATCACAGGACAACGTAACTGCCTGGAAAAGGTGGCAACACTTGGTAAAGTGGAAGACAGTCGGGAAAGAGGAAGACTGCATTACAGGTGGATTGATTCAATCAAGGAAGCCACAAACCTGAGCATGCAAGATCTGTGCAGGGCTGGGGATGACAGGGTGTCTTTGAGGTCGCTCATTCATGGGGTTGCCAAAAGTCGAAGTCAACTCGAGGGCAAATAACTACAACACACATACACACACATCATGGTGTATGTGGACCTACAAACCATTCCCACATCTGTCCAGAACGAATGGGCTCTAACTCCAATCCCCAGTGCTGCTGGTTATATAAACACATTCTGTATTTAATTTGTTTTTGCAGTTTGTGGGCCCCTCATATAGCTTTCTCCTGCCTCTCACTGCCAAAATTTTAAGATTTTTTCCCCTTAAGATTTGAAATGACCACCCAAGCTGTCTTGTTCCACTGAGCATCTACTGCGAATGTATTTTCGCTGCTCTTTTTTGTCTGTTTTTCAGCACCAGCCCCAAAGTATTCCAACCAGAAGGGGCCGTGGTAATCTTGCACCTAAAGCCCAGAGTCAGAGCCTACTGAGTAGAGCTTGGAAAAGTTACTCTTTTGGACTAGGGCTCCCAGAATCCTCCCAGTCAGTATGGACCAATGCTTTAGGACTGTAGAGCTGAAGGGAAGCAAACTCTACTGCCAGAGGATTAAAGAGATTATAGCCTCCTACATTTTTATTTTCTACAACTGTATCTGTTTTATTAATTTAAGAAGGGAAAGGGGGAACTGGTCATGCTTTACCACACTGAACCCACTGGTCATTACAGCCAGTTCTCCACAATAGGGATCACCTTGGGGGCCGTGTGCCAGATCCAGGGAGGGATTTTGAGGGTAAAAGGACAAGATAGGAACCCAAGGAGTGAAACTCCGGGGCCAGCCTGGAGAGGGATTCTGTCTCAGCATGTAGCTCACTGCTAAGTACACATGGCTGATGCCCTGTTGTGCAACTGCAATGCACCATGCAAGGTGTGTTAGTCCATGTTCCACACTGAATCTCTGCATGCTCCATAGTAGGGCCTCAGGCCCCATTATGCAAAAAGCAGAGGACTGCTGCAGATTGCATATACCCCACTCATTGTGCACTGGTACATGTTCCAGATGCACTCCCCCACCTTCGTCTTCATCAGTTGTATTGGTCAGTGTGCAATCTCCAATAAAACACCCCCCATGCATAATGCAACTTATACCTGCACATACCACTAACAGGTTGCCAGCCTAAGTCCTGCCCCCACCCAATAGATTCAGTACCTCTAACATTCAGACTAAAACCTGAATCAGATTTGCCACCCCACTGCTGGTCACTGACTTCAGAAGTGGAACCCCTGTGAATTATTGGTTTGGCCTAGTGGGTGGGGGAAAACCCTAGAAGTGGGGCTGTTCTTACTAGAGGAGTTCAGAAAGAGGGAGAGGAGCCGCAGTTGCTAGGGATAAGGATTTGGCCCTTTTTGCTTTAAATAAAGGCTTTAAGATTGGTCTCCAAGGTTGCTTGCTACAGTATATATTACTGAGCAGCAGATACAGAACATTTCTGCAGAACATTTCTGCAACCAAGTCCTGTACTGTCACATCATTGGATGTGTGGAACCTTTGGGATATTGGACATGGGTTCAATTTAATATACAATTTGTATTCTTGATTCATATATAGAAAGACAGATATGTACTGGCCCATGTTCTACATTGGCTACTAAGTTACATATGTGTAATTAAGTAACATCTCCAGCCCCAAACCCACAAACCTGCTTTTCCAGGCAGCAGCTGCATCATAGAATCATAGAATCATAGAATTGCAGAGTTGGAAGAGACCACGAGGGCCATCCAGTCCAACCCCCCTGCCACGCAGGAAATCTTGATCAAAGCATCCCCGACAGATGGCCATCCAGCCTCTGTTTAAAGACCTCCAAGGAAGGAGACCCCACCACGCTCCGAGGGAGTGCGTTCCACTGCCGAACAGCCCTTACTGTCAAAAAGTTCCTCCTCATGTTGAGGTGGAATCTCTGTTCCTGGAGCTTGCATCCATTGCTCCGTGTTCCAGTCTCTGGAGCAGCAGAAAACAAGCCTGCTCCATCCTCAATGTGACACCCCTTCAAATACTTAAACAGGGCTATCATATCGCCTCTTAACCGTCTTTTTTCCAGGCTAAACATACCCAGCTCCCTAAGTCTCTCCTCATAAGGCATGGTTTCCAGACCTTTCACCATTTTAGTCACCCTTCTCTGGACATGCTCCAATTTGTCAATATCCTTTTTTAATCATGCAAAGGAGGTCTGTTCAGCTGCCCCTCAGGATGCAGCAGGATGACATTTCCTTCCCCCTCCTGCCACAAGTGAGGCTTGCAACAAGGATTTGTGACAGGGGCCCTGTTTCTGATTGTCACAGTCTTGCTCACTATTGGGAAGGGGTGGGAACATCCTCCTCCTTGCACCCCGATTGGCTGCTGAACAGACCTCCTTCGCATGAAACGGTTACTGCCTGGTAAAGTAGATTTGGTAGGGCATTTACGATTGTGCCAATAGTGCCACAATCAAGACTGTGTATTGTTCATGAAGCCATTACAAATCTGGAATTCTAGGTTATGAATCTGTAACTGCAATACAGAATGCCAGCTAATGGACTTAAATTGCGATTGTGTTGCAATATTCATTTATGATTTGCCCCACAGAACTTAGAAAGAGCTACAGAGGTACCAGTTGCCACTGTTGGTTATTGCTGGCTCTACCTACCCCTTTCTTTCTTAGCATATTATTTTTCAAAGGAAAGGAAATGACTATCTTCTCACGCCCACAGCCTAAGATGAGCAACACGTCTCTCAATCAGCAAAAGACAGCCAAGTATTTGTTCAAATGAATAAATAAAATTGTAAGAACATTTCTCCACTGCAACTACCTCTACCAATATGATGGGCCTCTCTCACACACACCATTACACAATCACTCTTCTTCCTTCAACTAAGATTGCTCCAGTTATCTAAACAGACAAGAAAAATCCAAATTGGGGCACCTGTGGTTTGGTTTCGCTTTTCTGTATGGAAACAACATCCTTTTTTCTTTGTTGAAAAATATTATGCCACCCTAACCGCTCAACTCTTCTTGAATGGATTGCCTTAAACTGAATCCCTTCAATCTGGCAAAAGATACCTCATCCCTGCCATGTATTTCATTCCAAGCGCTATCATCAAATGTTTAGAGGAAAGATAACAAGAGAATGAAAAGATAACAGCAGCACGGATCTGTGTATGTAACAGCCGCTGCTCAAACATGATAAAGCAACAATAAGCACAAGCCAAGACAGAGCAAGGCAGCTGTCATTAAGAGACAGGCATGCTTATCTATTTTCATGCTTCACCCGTTGGAAGTCTGGCTGCCAGTTTTCTGAGTTAGTCAACAAAAGAAAGCAATCCAAGTTCTATACACGTATTTGTGCCAAGGCAAGCAGGAATTGGAGTGGGGTGGGCAGCTATCATCATCATCATCATCATCATCTTTATTTTGTACCCACTGCTCCCTATGGATTGAAGTGGGGAACAACAACAAAGAACACAACATATACCATCAGCTAAAAGAGCATATAAAAACCATATATATTAAAATATATTAATAAATACTTTTGAAACCATAATTTAAAAATAATCTGTAGAGGCCAGCTGGAAGAGACTGGTTTCAACTCAGACAGCCTCTTGAACTGAAGAATCTCTTCCTGCAGGTCATTCCACAGTCTGGGGGCGGCTGAAGAAAATCTCCTCTGGTGAACAGTCATCCCACTTCTGGCTGACTGCAGTAGATGACTCCCGGAGGGTCATGGGTTAGGGCTCCACATTGGCTTCCTGGAGGAATGCTGAAATTTAAAGAAGGGGGGACCTGGGGCCACAAAAATGATGCTGAGGGCCACTTTGGGCCCATGGGCTGCATTTTGCCCACCTCTGATGTAAATGAAGCAAAACTGCACTCTCCAAAAGGCCAACAGATCAAGGCCTCATCCATTGATGGCTTTCCTTTACTCTGTTCAGCATTTGACTCTCCCCTCTCCCCACAATCCACCTTGGGAGCAGAAGATCTTCTGGAGAAGGGCTTAGCTAGTTCCTGGATGTCTGTGGTAGGGATGGAAAGAATATTTTAAAAAGTATTTGAATAAATGGTTAAAAAACAGGTTTCTTAAATATTGAGAAACCCTGATGAAGATGATCCTGGACAGGTGACTATATTTGTAGTTTGGGACTTGTTTTGTGCAACTCCCCCCCCCCCACACACAAAGCCATCATTACTATTAGGCAAGGAGAGGCAAGCACCACCGGTGGCAGATTCTAGTGAGGGGGCTATGTGAGCCTCTTAGCAGTCCCTCTGGAGCCCCCAAGCTTTTCTGGCCCTCTCTTGGAGAACAAAGCTGTGCACCACACACCCTGTCCTGAACCCCCTCAAATGGGTTGGTGCGTGATGGAGGACACTCAGGAACATAGGATACTGCTTTACACTGAGTTAGATCTTTGGTCTATCTAGCCTGGTATTATCAGCACTCACCATCAGCAGTGGCTCTCCATGGTTTCTGGCAGGATTTTCTCCTCGCCCTACCTGGAGATCCCTGGCATTCTCTGGTGGTTTCCCATTCAAGCACTAACCAAGCCTGGCCCTGGTTATTTACCAAAATCCAAAAACAGGTGTGCTTTAGGACAATCTCAGAGTATGTTAAGGATGGCATGGTGATTCATAGGGTGACCCTACCCCATTGCAACTGGGTGACTATAGGGTAAGCATTCACAGCTCGGTTCCAAGGTATCTGAAAGACCGTATCTTCTATATATATAAAACTCTTGGGTATGTTGCCTTTCCCAGTGTGGTGACTGGCTGCTCAGGAAACACACCCAACCAATCACCAACAACATGCAAATTCCCTCACCACTTCACAATCCACTCCTGCTACTCAATCTGCATCTACACCCCCAGCCTCACAAGGGCCCCTGCATCTACACTCCTGCCATGGCAAGGACTCTAGCAGCTTAAATGGAGCCCCTCCTCCACCTCCACTATACTCCTCACTATGGGAGCACAAGAAGAGAAGCTGCCACACCACAGAGGCCTGGGGGCCCAGGATGGGAGAGCCAGCCAGATAGGTGGTCACTCAGTGGTTGTATAGATTTGCTGGTATTCCCCCCCCCCCCAATATTAGCATGTAGCTGAACTGTGAACCTTTCAAATCTACTATAATGGTGTATGTTATGCTGGGTACAGCTAATATACCCAGAGAGAGGTAGAGAGATTTTGGAATTCCCTCCCTAGGGAGGCTTGGAATGTCTTCCTCCTTGCTCTCCTTCTGGAAAACTTTCCTTTTCCAGCAGGCTTTCAGGAACTGACTACAATGCACTTCTAATGGTTGTGTTGTTTCGTATATTCTGTCTTCCAATGAAACTTTAACGGTGTTAAACTGTAGTTTGCTCAATTTCTTTTAGAAATAATTTATATATATATTTGACTGCAGTAGATGACTCCCGGAGGGTCATGGGTTAGGGGGCCACATTGGCTTCCATTGGTTTTTCATTTTTAACATCTGTTCTGCTTTTACTATTCTGTAATCTGCCTTCAGTCACAATTTGGACAGGGCATGTTTCTAGGATGGAGGACCATCGCCTCCCCAAAATAGTACTCTACGGTGAACTCGCAATTGGTCAGCGTAAGAGGCTTGCTCCAAAAAAGCAATACAAGGACTCCATGAAACAACATCTCAGGCTCGGCCAAATTGATCACCAACAATGGTCTGCCCTGGCCTCACATCGGGAGGCATGGAGACGTACTATCCACAATGCTGCAGCCTTACTTGAGAACTCACGCCGAACAAGTCTTGAAGAGAAACGACAACGCAGAAAGAATCACAACCCAGAAACATCACCCAAGGAGACCTTCTGCTGTGCTTTCTGCAACCGGACTTGTTTATCTTGGATTGGCCTTTTTAGTCATCAGCGCACTTGCAGAAAGTGTGGGATGAGTCCTTCCTGATCTTTGTTTGCAAAGAAAAGCCAGAGAGAGAGAATCTGCCTTCAGTCACAATCCTGAGGGAAAAGGCAGGATATAAATGAATATTGTAACAACAACCGCAACCAGTATATTTACACCATCTCACTGCCAGTGCTTCTGTATATGGAAAGGGGGGGGGCATTTTTCTTGCCTCGAGTATCAAAATGCCTTGGGTCTACCTTATTCCCAGCCTTTGGGTCTCTTGGTTTCATATGTGCATCTTTTAAATCTTTGCCTTTTGCTTCAGTCACTTACTGGTTGTTTTCACTTAGTTTTAACCATGCGTTTCCAGAAACAGAGCTCTCTAGTGTTACCAATCAAATGAAGTTGCCTCAGTCTTTCCTTCCTTTTCAGATATTTTCTTTTCGGTGGAAATTAAAACCAAAGCTGGAAAAAGCAGTCATATAAAGGGGAAGAGTTACAAGTGAGAAACAACATCCCTTGAGCTTCCATAAAATTTCATAAAAGAGTCAGGGTGACAGTAGAGGAATAAATAACTTGATTTGAAGCTATCCTTTTTTTTTTTTTTTTGCACTCTTTTTCCAGTCTCAGTCTGTATTTTGTGAACTCAGTACCCTCTGACTGCTCAGATTTGGCAGGGGCATTCCCCATTGATCCTCTGTGTTCCCACTTTTTCAGCTACTTTTAAAACATCCTGGTTTCTCTCTCTTCCTCCTACTTTCATCCTTTGCTTCAGCTTACTTCAGTGGCTGCAAATGTAATTTGCATTCAGTTAACACAGCAGCAGGGGCAGGAGAGGAGGAGATAAAATCTTACCCTTCCCAGTAGGCTCAAACAAAAGCAAACTACTGTGGCCTCTCCTAGCTATTCAGTTCTTCCTCATTAATAACTTTTTGACATCTTAATGAAACTCTGATGTTTCTTGGCCATATGTGACCCAATTTTCATCTGTGAATTGTTGGAGGGTATGAAACTCCCCAGAGAGCTTTAGCTCTTGGATAGTACAAAAATGCAATACGTGAAGAGATACATCAGTGTGATTTCAGATGCAAGAGGAGAGGGGAAAAATAGGACCAGAAGTGAATCAAAGATATCAGAATGTTCATTCACCAAGGCTGCATTCTTCTCCCTATGTATTTGGGGAGTGAGACCAGTTGACCTCACTGAGGCTTACTCTCAGTAGCCAAGCATAGGATTATCTTGGAATAAATGCAGCTTCTCTGAAACCCAAGAAGGGAAAAGAAAAGAAGAAGAGCACAACAGTTTCTAGAAGGATGCAGTGGGGCTTGATGCAAAAGGAACATCCTGAAAAATATGATGTCCACAAAGCCATTCAGAGTCAGCCATATTCTCCTTACAATCTAATCGCTGATGTGAAAACAGTCCCCAAATGCTCTATTTATACTCTTCTAGCATATATACGGATAGCAGCCCTTTCAGGACTCAGACCCTGGACATTTTCAGACACGTCTTACCACGCAAGAAGACTCCGGGAGAGGTACGCGGCTATCCTGCGGAAGGGGGTCCTTTTCAGACGACGCCGTCCCTCTCGCGGCATCGTCCGTGACAGTTCCGGGTCCCATCTATAGCAACTGTGCTATTCAACTTCTGTGAGTAAAAAATGATGCGTTTGTTGTAGATGGGACCCAGAACTGTTGCGGACAATGCCATGAGAGGGACAACGGCATCCGAAAAGGATCCTCTGCTGTGGGATAGCTGTGTACCTTTCCCGGAATCTTCTTGCATGGTAAGACGTGTCTGAAAATGTCCCCTGTTTGCTGCTGTTGCTGTTGTTGTTATGGTCTTGCCCTTTCCCCAAAACTGGAATTCAAAGCAGTTTAAAATTTAAAAAAAGAACAGAGCAGCTAAAACGTACAAAAAGCGAACAACAACATGGAATTAAACTATTCACAATCTTAAAATGATTTAAGTCTGCACTTAACAAGATAAAATGCAATTAAAAAGATAAAAGCAAATAAAGCAATTCAGCTTAAAGCAGTACAGCACCCTCAGCCCATTTTTAAAAATCTCCCTGTTTTATAAGCCTGTCGGAATTAAAAAGGTATTTGCTTGCTGATGGAAGCACACCAATGAGGTGGCCATTTTGACCTCCCTGGGGAGGGAGTTCCAGAATCTAGAAGCAGTCACTGAGAAGGCTCTATTTCAAGTCCTCACCAACCGTGGATTCTACAGATTCCCACACTACAGCTGGAGCCATGTTGGTTAGTTCCAACTCAAGCAGGCCCATTCAGTCAATGATTGAATGGTGAATTCACATGAAAGTAAATGAAAAGGATTCAATGGGTCTACTCTAGTCAGGGTTAACATATCTTCACATAGGCCCACTTCTGACTTCCAGGAGCCTGGACACATGTATTACACCAGGGTCTGGGAAGACAGGGCCCTCAAGATGATACTGGATTGCAAATCTTCTCACTGCTTACAATTTGATTTGCCAGATTAAAAACTGGAGAATCTCCCATACTGTTAAACAGTTGTGTAGAAGAGGGAATTACAGCTGATGCTACATTTCACACTACTACGGAGCAAGCAACGCCTACTGTGATATCCCTGCTTCAGCTATCAAAGGTACAGGAGCCATCTCCAGTTTTCACTCTGGCAACCTTACTCACCATTGGCTATGCTGGATAAAGCTAATAGAAACTGCAGTCTCACAAATGCACTTGGATGAAATCTTTCCCAGCTCTGTATTATGTGATGTGGAAAGAGCTCTGTCAGTACATACCGAACACAGACACACACATACCATTAGGGTTGCCAAGCCAACACCATCCCCAGGCCTTGATATTTCAGTGCCAAAACCTGCAACTTAGGAATGACACCTTGTGACGCCACAGGGAAGAACCCTGGTGATGATACATTAAGCATCAACCACATTTGAACAGAGTATGTCACTGAAATGCAGCACACACCAAGTCTAACAAATAAGGAAAATACATGTGCCTACACTTTTCATTGTAGTACACTCATCCCAAGATTCCTCCCCATGAGGACGGAAGAAGAGGGATACAGGCCCTGGTATGCAAGGCCAGGAGATCTGGAAACCCTACCTACCATCCCCATCCCCAGGACTAAAAACATAAGAACATACAAAAAGCCCATCAGGCCAGGAATCCATCTGGTCCAGCTTCCTGCTTCCCCCAGTGGCTACCCCAAGGCCCCCAAGAAGCTAACAATGCTTATCCTTCCTCCACTGGTGCCCTTCAGAGGCATGTGTACACTGCCTCTATGACCATCTCTTTGGAGGTAACACCCAGGTATTGTCTAGACAATGAAAAACTCCTCATAGAATGCAAGGAGAATACCTTTTGTCCCAATGAGATCCCATGGTGATTCACTGTTTTTGGAAGGAGGGTGTCCAAAAGCTGCAAAAGCTACAGGAAAAGCTTTGCAGATTTCCCCATATTTTTTAAAAGGAAATGTGCATTAGCACTCATTAGGACAACCAATTCAATTTGCTCTTGGAGAGGACGGAACTGGAGATAGGATTGGTCAGATGTGCACACAGGGCAGGCTTTCTGCCAAGACAGCACCCGGAAGCACCCTGTTGGATTTTTGCATTAGCAATTGTGCACTTTTTTGCTGTGTCACGGTGCCCAAATATTTTTTTTTTAAGCAGAAGGAAGCACTTGCACACTTTTGCTTTAATGTTAAAAAAATACTGTGCAGCAGCAGCAACATATAACACACTAATTTACAGCCACCATTTTGATTCATGGGTGCGAACTTCAAACACAGATAGCTTCTCAAACTATCATTTTTGCTGAAAGACCATGGAGACAAAAGAACGCTGCTGCAAATTTGCAATAATGCACATGAATTAGCATTATATCCTCTCGTCTAGACTAGCCCCAACTGTATTCAATGGGGTTTATTCCCAGGTACCTTGGCATAGTATTTCATTTGGGTCTGAAGGCATTTCTGTATCACCTTTTGCAATATACTAGAAAACCAAACAATAGTAACATAATGGTGAAGATCCTACATCACTTCAGTGTAGCGTAAGTATTTGCTGGAGGAATTATGGTTTGTTGTTGTTGATTGCTGTTGGGCCAACTTCAATTTGTGATGATTCTATGAATGAGACACCTCTGAGCCACCCTGTTATCAGCAGCCCTGCACAAGT
This sequence comes from Gambelia wislizenii, assembly GCA_030847615.1. NCBI lineage: Eukaryota > Metazoa > Chordata > Lepidosauria > Squamata > Crotaphytidae > Gambelia > Gambelia wislizenii. The sequence goes on from JAUMIR010000012.1 coordinate 8,909,792, forward strand.
CTTGCAAACTCAAGGCCATGGCTTCTTTGATTGAGTCTACCCACCTGCAATGCAGTCTTCATTTTCCCCCACTGCCTACTACCTTATCAAGCATTATCATCTTTTGTAATGAGTCATGTCTTTTCATACTGCATGCCAGCCTTACACAATGTATGTGGATCGATAGCCAATGCGCATGGCTAACATGTGTAAAGAGGAAATGCACACTCAAACCCTACTCTGTGTACTTTAATGCACTGCTGCATGCACAATATTCCACATGTGCAACTCTGCATATGCAGCCATTAGCTCAATACAACTGATGTGCACTGTCCAAAAATCAATAAATCAATAAATCACTCCACATGTGTAGTACAACTTACATGTGTGTACATTACTAACAGAATGCTGGCAAATGTTTGCTTTGTTTAACTCACATAATTCAGAGTCAGTTATATAAACTCAAAATGAAAAGAAGATGGGTTGTTTCCATGGTAGTACCGCAGTCATGGAAGACCCTCCCATGGGCAGTTAGACTCATCCCTGATGAATTTTAGGTAGTGAGCCATTTTGTTTGTTTGTTTTTACTCCATCTTGACAGCTAAAGTTTTTTTTTTTTTTTACCCCAGCTAAAGTTTCCAAACACTCTCCAAGGCCAGCCCAAAGCAAACTGCCCTGCTGCAATCTAGCTGGGAGGCGGCCCCTGTTGAATGTCAAACAAGCCATGAAATCTAGCAGTGGAAGACTTACTGTTGGGACTGCTTCTCAGCAAGCTCATTTGTTTTCTCCTAGAATCAAGAAACAAAACAAAGAAAACAAAAGAATTTAAAGTAAATCCATGCCACTGACACATAAAGGGGGGTGGGATTAAATCTGTACGATCAGACCTTGTTTTGCTAGCCTTGCTCTGCCACACCATTTCTTCTGTTTCTCACTTCCCAACTGTGAGTGTCATTCCAAGAACAGGGCAACTGTGGAAGACTAGAAGCCTGCATTAGCCCCATAGGAGACCTTAGAATCATAGAGTCATAGAATCATAGAGTTGCAGAGTTGGAAGAGACCACGAGGGCCATCCAGTCCAACCCCCTGCCACGCAGGAAATCACGATCAAAGCACCTTGGAGGGCTGCATCACACTGCACCATCTAGGGGACATAGGAGCATTCTCATCATGGTTTTGGGGCCTTTCTGGGCCCCTAGAGTGCATTTGAGGGCAAAAATATTTTTTGAAAATTTTTTCAAAAAAATTGTTTGGGCCCCTGGGGGGCCAAGGGAGCTTTAAATTTGGCAGAACTGCCCTCTGCAGCTCCTAGAGGTCATTTTGGAACAAAAAAGAAAAAGAAAACACATTTTCCACCAAAAAAAAATGCTTTTTTTTTTACTCCAGGGGTTCCTGGGGCCACAAAAACAGCCAGGTGGTCAGCCGAAGAGGGAGGTATTAGCATATTTTGGTGACCACTGCCACCAGGTTTTGCAGAAGGAGAGAAAATCTGGGGTGGGGGGTGGGGGGTGAAACCCAAATGAACTTAATGAAAATTCAGCAGCCTCAGCCCCTGCCTGTCTCATTTAGAACAGAACCACTGAATCCATCAGTGAATTTCTATGCATGTTGATCTACCAACTTTCCATTGGTCCAATGAGTCTATTCCAATTGAGACTAGATGTTGGATTGAGACCACTGAAGGCTGACTGCTTTGTGGGTGGAGGAAGAAAACTGGAGGATTGCAATGGAGCATCTGGAATCTACAACAGCAGCACTCCGCAGTGCAGCATTTTGTTGAAAATGCACACTGTAGCAGAAAACATGTACCCAAAAATGCATATTTTAGAGTAAACCAGATTGCTGCAGCACTTTTTTTAAAAAAAGTTGCTTTAATTTTTTTAATGGCATTTTAATACTATATTTTCTTCATTTGTGTTTTTGTATTATATTCTTTTTTTAAATTTTCTTTTATTTGTATCTGCTTTTACCTGTTTTTAATTGGTACATGTTTTAATCTCACTAGGAGAGGTGCCTAAATCTCCCTGGGGAGTTGTAGTCCCCAAAATTGAAATAGCCCAGGCTCTGACCCCAAACTGATACTGACCCACACGGTCTTCTGGATCATCTTGGCCGATTTGAGAAGCAGCTGTCCAAACTCTCCGGGCTTGAAGCTGTTGGCAGAGTGCTGAATGCAGAGGCAGAGGAGGAAAGCCGGTGTCAGCTTGTGGTCATCTCCCGTGGGCTCGATGAGTGTGATGATCCTCCTCAGGAGCAAGTCTTCATTGGCCTTGTCGAACTCCAGTTGCAGCTTCCTTCGGCTGCCTCTCCGGCCCGATGGGATCTGAGAGTGGTGGCCCCCTTGTTTTTTGGATGAAGGGCCGGCCTTGTCTTTGAAGGGGTTCCCACACATTTTGCACCCAGAGGAGAGCTCTGGTTCCGAGGCCCGGCGGACAGCTCTGAGGCGCATTAGTGTCTGAGCTGGGAGCGGCTGGGTTTTCAGGGGGTCCTTGTAGAGGAGCAAGTAGTAAAGGCCGAGGGAAATGAGGTCTCCATGGTGGAGCGTGACTGTCCTCCCCACCTCGGAAAAGTTGATGGAGACACTGGCTCCTGGGATGGGCTCCAAGACGAGCTTCTCTTCGGAGCGATGGCGGGAACGGCTAGAGGTCTTCATCCGCCGGATGGTGCAATGGAGGGGAAGGATGTCGGGAGCAGAAAGGCTAATGCTGGGTTTACTCGCTTGAGTTCTTTGGCCAACAGTGTGCTGGTCTCGGTTCAGCATGTAAACCAAACTGTCCTGTAGGGTTAATACACACACACATGAGAATAGCAAGAGAACATCAGGGAAGTCAGAGCTTCCCAGTATCTCATTACATACAACCAGAGCTTGGAGAATTTTATTTATTTATTTATTTTTTGGCTGGATTAAAGCTCCCAGAATCCCCCAGGCAACTTGGGCATGGTCTCTAAATAACAGGCCTTCTCTAATGAATGGTATGTAGAAATAAACGTTCTTTTTTAAAAAATAAATCTATGTGGTACTTGTGTAGCCAAGCAAATTCAGAGTCCGGTCAAGATGGCAAACGTTTTTAATGAGGAAGAACAGACAAGTTAGGACAGGCGGCAGCAGTTTGCTTCTGCCTAAGTCTACAGAAAAGGGCAAGATTCCACCTGCTCCTCTCCTCTCCCCGCTGCTGACTTTATTGAGGGCAAACTACTTTTGCACTTTGAACTCAGTTTGCAGCAACTGAAGTAAGCTGAGGACGAAGGAGGAAAGTGAAAAGACAGGAAGGAAACTGAGACTTTTTAAAAGCAGCTGAAAAAGCGAGATGACAGAATCTAGTCCAACCCCCTGCCTAACTTGGATGGTCAAAAGGCCCACTTTTCTCACCCCTGAAGTCCCTTGCCAGTCTCTGAAAGCCCCCCTCCCAAACATTTTTTTTTAAATCAGTGTGATTATCAGGCACTCTTTGCCCAAAACTAAATAGAAAGTCCCCTCCCCCAATGCATTAAAATACACAAAATATCCCCTCACACCCTGCACAAGCATCCCAGAAGCCTGTCCTAACCCCCAATACCATCATTTTCCTCTGCAGTCCCTCTCAAAATGGTGAAAGGAAGTGACAGAACATCACATTATGTCATTATGTCTAGATACTATACTTCTATTGATACAGCCTAAAAAAGGCCAATGCGATTTTAGGCTGTATCAATAGAAGTATAGTATCTAGAGTATAGTATCTAGATCAAGGGAAGTAATAGTGCCGCTCTATTCTGCCTTGGTCGGACCTCACCTAGAATACTGTGTCCAGTTCTGGGCACCACAGTTCAAGAAGGATATTGACAAACTGGAGCATGTCCAGAGAAGGGCAACTAAAATGGTGGAAGGTCTGGAAACCATGCCTTTTGAGGAAAGACTTAGGGAGCTGGGTATGTTTAGCCTGGAAAAAAGACGGTTAAGGGGTGATATGATAGCCCTGTTTAAGTATTTGAAGGGGTGCCACCTCAACATTAGGAGGAACTTTTTGACAGTAAGAGCTGTTCGGCAGTGGAACACACTCCCTTGGAGCGTGGTGGGGTCTCCTTCCTTGGAGGTCTTTAAACAGAGGCTGGATTGCCATCTGTCGGGGATGCTTTGATCAAGATTTCCTGCATGGCAGGGGGTTGGACTGGATGGCCCTCGTGGTCTCTTCCAACTCTACAGTTTTATGATTCTATGATTCTATGATTTAAGAGGAACTGCAGAGAAAATGGAGCTATTTGGGCTTGCTGTGGGGGAGTATGTGTGGCCTATGGGGGGTTTCTGGAGGGGGAACTGACCTCTGGCTGCCACACAGTTGCTCAACCCTGCTGTAACCCATAAAGAGGCACTTGAAGAAGGCAACGGAAGGCGAGCTCAGAGCAGGTGGAGGCCGTGCTGCTGAGCCAGAGGAAGGGAGAAAACCTCTCCCTTTGTCCAGGAACTCCAGCAGAACTTTAAAACTGGTCACAGTGTCATCCTCGGTGGCGATGGTGGCAGTGGTGGCAGCATCTACAGCAACAGATGAATATGCGGAGAAAACCCCAAATCCCACATATTCTGCATCCAGGTCACATACCCAGAAATGCTGTGAATCTGGGCCTTTGATGTGTGGCCAGATTGCCCTGGATTTGGGTGAAGGGCCTTGCCATGTGTGGACTGATCACTGCAGATTCGGAGGGATTCGGGCTTTTTGATAGTGTAGGCAAGCCCTTCCTCTTTTTCTACTTCTCTTCCTACTGCTAGAAGACAAAGTCCTCCTTTGTCCAGGCCTGTTCTAAATGATCCAGACTATAACTCACACCATTCCCCCTGAAAGGCTGTGCTAGTATAAAACACACAGCTATCAAAGTAACTTTCCCAGAATCTGAAAAAACAAGGCCAAGAGAAACAAAGGCTCCCAGTGCTACCACTCACATGTTGCTGGCTGTAGCCCTGCAGGAGCAGGAGGTGCGGAGACTGATAAAGGGAGTACCGCACGCTGTTGCTATTCTGATCCTCTGTAGGAACTGGCTGCCCATCCTGGCTACTCTCCAGACACCACAGAGTCTCGGGCAACGTAGAGTAATGCCGCTTGAGATGCTCCTCATCCCCGTCGTCCTGCGTGCCAGCCTGGCTGAGGCTGGTCTCACTGACCGTGCGCCGGAGGGTGGGTGGCGTAGTGTGGCCCTTGCATCCCGTCAACAGTGTCATGGTGCCCTTGGCGCGGTTCCGCTGGAGTTTCTTGGCCTGGGCATTTATACCTGCAGAGAATAAATGAAAGGGATGAAATGCCAGGCATCAAAGCAACACCATACCCTCCAACAGTCCCAATTTTCAGATTACCTCAATTGCTCCAAAGTGAGTTCAAAATGCAAAAGTAGTTTTCACTCAGTTAATTCAGCAGGTGGAGGGGAGGGTGGGGAGATCTTGCCCTTCCCTGTAGGCTCAGGCAAAAACAAACTGCTGCAGCCTCTCCTAACTTGCATGTTATCCTTCATTAATAACTTTTGCAATCTTGGCCACACTGTGATGTTCTGGGTTACAAGTGTCCTGGTTTTCTTCTGTGAAATGTTGGAGGCTGGGTCTGCAATACACCTCTCTAACTGAAAACAGGAAACAAGGTCTGCTGATTGAAATCATCACCACCATCACCATCACCATTTTATATCTCAGCTTTAACACTCAGAATTAAAACGCTGATGTAGCCAGCCAAAAAGAAAAAAGTGATTGACTCAAGGCCAGCCAGTGAGTTTCATAGCTCAATGGAGACTGAAAACTAGGGGTGCAGCTAGATGGGAGAATTTGTAGCAAAAAATAGCGCCTTATCTCCCTATCACTGCAGTGCCCATTTGTGCCCACGGCTAATTCGCAAGCTTGCTGGAAGGGAATAGTTTGCAGTTTGCATGCCAGAAAAGAAACAGTGGCTGCGAGTGAGTTGCATCTTGAAAATCTACCCTCATTCTCCCTCCCCGCTTTTTTAAATGACAGATGCAGAAGAGCTATTTTCCGCATGAAAAAATCTTAGTATGTTTGCTCTGCCGCTTGAACAATCAGCTGGCAAAAAACAACAAGGGCGGCTCCGGCATTGCAAGCCCTCCCTTGCAAGCCCGCCCCCTCCGAGGTTTGACCAATCAGCTTTAAGTTCTGCTGTGTCCTCTTTTTGAATTAGTTGTACAGATGACCTATTATGCACATTTTTGCACACTTTTAAAAAAAGATTGCGAGAAACAGCGAAAACTGTTATCGTGGTCTATGTGGAGTTTTCAGCCCCCCTCCTTCTGAATATGGCGAATCCCAGCAGGGGCTCATCTAAACTAATGGTATTCTGCCCACATTCTTGCTGGATTTTTTTTATCATGTAGATGCACCCTGGGTGTCCCAAATCCCTATACATTACTCTAACCCTTATACCACACTGGGATGGTGAGGATTTCTCCTCTTCTGTGAGTTTGTCTAATCTCCTTTCAAAGCCTGCTATGTTGGTGACTATCTTGTGGCAAGGGATTCCACAGACTGAACCACTACACCAGACACATTTAAGACTCATCCCCCTGTTCTTTTGTCAGGAAGGATGGGATCTAAAGGTATAGTTACAGCTCAAATGTGTATTGGGTTTCATTCCAGTGGGTTTTATACCAGTGCATCATGCAAATTATGGTTTGGTGAGAATTTTGTTAGAGGTCAATAGCTTGCCCTATTGGAACTACAATTCCAAGAGTTGCTGAGAGAGAAGGAATGGCTGTAAAACCAGAATAAATCTATACTGCAGATCAGAGTGGGCAAGTGCTTGGGGGCCAGGGCTGATTTCTTCCACAGGGCCCTCCCACAGGCCTCACCCTCCCATCTTGGGTAAAAGGCAGGATATAAATTCAATAAATAAATAAATAAATAAACAAGCCCAAATACAGTTGTCCCTCCACATTCACGGATTTGGCATTCACGGTTTTAAGTATTCACGGCTTGAAAATATTCTTTAAAAAATAATAATCCAAAAAGCAACCCTTGATTTTGCCATCTTATATAAGGGACACCATTTTGCTATGCCATTGCATAGAATGGGACTTAAGTATTCACGGATTTGGGTATTCGCGGGGGGTCCTGGAACTAAACCCCAGCGAATGTGAAGGAACAACAGTAATTTTCCTCTGCAGTCCTTCTCAAAATAGTGACAAGAAGTGCTGTTGTATCCCTGTGGGGTTCCATGGCTGAGGAAGGATTTGAAGCCTGCTCTCCCGAGTCCTAGTCCAATACACAAACCACTAGACCACACTGGCTCTCTAAACATCCATTACTAGAGGAGTTATTAGGATAAGGCCAAAGCTGAAAGCTTATGGGTATTGTAGCCCAGTGATCTGGAAGGGCTGTTGTGGTGTGCCTTCAAGTTGTTTTTGACTTATGGAGACCCTAAGACAAATCTATGGGGTTGTCTATACAGCAAAAATACTCCTCATAGAATTCGAGGAGAAAATTATTTGTCTTAATGAGATCCTGCATAAATCCGCCGTATTCAGAAGGAGGAAGGGGCAAAAATGCCAAAAACTTTGCAGAAAAAGTCTTTGTGACTTTCCCCATATTTTTTTAAAAAAAGCTTCACAGGGAATTGCATTCCCACTCGTTGGGACAACCTTTGCTGCATGTTCCCAATAAAAGTGGAAATGGAAAAAGCTGATTAGTCAGACGTGCGCAGGGAGTGGAGCTTGCTAACAAGACAAGGGGAGAGTTTTGGATGTATATTTTAAATGTTGTAAGCCGCCCCGATTGCGTTCTGTAGAGGGGCGGAATATAAATATATTTTTTATTATTATTATTATTATTATTATTATTAAGACAAGCACCTGAAACCACCACATTGGATTTTCACCATAGCGATCATGTGCAGAGGTGATGAAACAGCTTTTCTCTCTTTTTTTCTATCACACTTCTGCATCTTGGATATGTTTTTTTTTTTTTTTTTAATACTGTTCAATCTCACCGGTGTAAAATACCATCTATGAGATACTTTAAGATAATTTTCTTTTAAAGCCTGGCATGCAGTAAACTTCATAGTTCTCTTTCTTGCTGTCTCCCAGTCCTCTAGCTCTATGTTATGCCCAACATCTTGAGCCCATTTCCACATATAATCCTTAATGTATTCTTGTTCCAAATTTCTAGTATGTAGAAGCTTATAAAATTTTGATATTAATTTCTTTTGGGATTCTGCCCAGATCAGTTTATCCAACTCATTGAATTCGACCTCTATACCACCCTTTTAAAGGTCCTCATGGTATCTTTCCTTTAGTTGGTAGTAGGAGGACCAGTTTATATTAAATTGCCTAATTATTTGTTCTTTTGGTTTAAGTATTCTTGTGCCCTCATTAACTTCAGTTATGTCTGAATATCATAACCATATTTTAGAACTGTTCCATCTTGACTGAAATGCTTCCTGTGTTGCGGTCCAAGTTAGTATCTTATAGTAAAATTTGTCTTTAATTCTCTGCCAGGCTCTAAGTAACCCTCTTCTAACACAATGAATCTCAAAATCTTTGTTAACCTTGTTCATCTTATAGATCAAGTATGCGTGCCAGTCATACCGTATATCTTGTCCTTCTGCATTCAGTATTTTTTCATTATCTTTCAACCATAGAAGGGCTGCCGCGTCATAGTAAGATCTTAAATCAGGTAGACCCCAGCCTCCCTTAGCTTTATCGTCTATCAGGTTACACCATTTTATTCTTGCCTTTCTTTTTCCCCAAATAAACTCCTTTAAAACCTTCTCCCAATTATCAAAGATATTTTTCATTATTGATTATTGGCAGGTTTTGGAAGAGATATAACAATTTAGGGAGCACTACCATTTTAATTGATGCAATTTTCCCTAATATGGAAAGTTTAAATTCCTTCCAAGCATCTAGATCTTTTTTAATCTCTGCCCATACTTTTTAAATAATTGTTGTCATATAGATCTCCATTTCTTTTAGTGAAGCAGATACTTAGATATTTAACTTTTTTTGCTATTTCACATCCAGTCACACCTTAACTTTCCTCTTCTAGAATGCTCATGTTCTTAGTCAGAATTGTTGTTTTGTTTTTATTAACTCTAAATCCTGAGTATTCGCCAAAACAGGTTAAAGTCTTCATTACCTCTTCAACTTGGTCTAGCAGATTTTCTAAAATGATGACCAAATCATCAGCAAAATTTTAATTTGTATAATTGCCCTCTGATTTTGACCCCTGGAATTCTTGTATTCAATCTAATGCTGTTGTTCAAAACTTCCAATACAATGATAAATAACAACGGTGAGATGGGACAACCCTGTCTTGTTCCTTTTCTAATGTTAATAGTTTCTGATTTCTCTCCATTTATTAGCAACTGTGCCTTCTGCTCTTTGTAAATCTGTTGTATTCTTTTAATAAATTCTTCACCCATATCCGTCTTCTTCAGAACTTCTAGTATAAAATCCCAATGCACGTTGTCAAAAGCTTTTTCAGCATCAATGAAGATTAACCCAAGTTTTTTTTTCATTGTGTGTTTCAAAATGCTCTAATAGTTCCTTTCCTTTGCCTTGGCTGGGCTTTACCTCAGCTGTTCGACACACTTCGCTGCACAGCTCTCCTCTCCTTCTCCCAGCGTCTGGGTGCTTTCACCATGCGCAATTGGATCCCCAGCTGTTCGCGGCACTCCTTTTAAGACCCCCAGCCCGGGGGTCTTCTCACTGGGGTTTTTAGCCTGTTTTTGATCCCCAGCAGCCGTGGCAAGGCAAAGTCGGAGACGGAGCTCCGTTTTGTTCATCCGTCGCTCGCCTGGTCTCAGACCGGAAGTCTTATATCTTATATTATGACTGATCCATCTGTCAGGTAGAAATCCATTTTGGTCATCGTGTATTAAATTTTTTAAGACCTTTTTTAATCGTCTCACCAGAATAGTTGTATATATTTTATAGTCCTGATTAAGGAGTGAAATTGGTCGGTAATTAGCAACATCTTTCTCATCTTTCCCTTCCTTCAATATTAACGTTATGTTTGCATTTACCCAGGATTCAGGAATCCCATTATCCCCAATGTCGTTAAAAGTTTTCAATAATGGAATGCATATTTCGTTGATCAGTTTTTTATAGAAGAGCACCGTATAGCCATCCGGCCCCGGTACCTTATTTGGCTTTAAGTCTCTTATTATCTCTACTATTTCCATCATAGAAATTGGAGCCTCTAATATCTTCTTTTGTTCTTCATTCACTTTTAATACAGTTTGTTTATCTAGATATTCTTTTAGTTTCTCTTTGCCTCCTTCTGTCTCAATTTCTTGGTCATATAATCGACTATAAAAATCTTTAAATGTTTGCATGATATCTTCTTGCTTTGTTACAAAACTATCTCTACTTTTGACTATTGTGGTAATCTTAAACTTCCTCAAAATATCACTTCACTTTAATCTCTTCATTTCTTCAGTCACTTCACATAATCACTTCAAATGAATCTTAAGTTCTGCATCGTGAATAAAATGAGGGTGTTGGTAAATAAAAATTGCTGGAAATGTGATAGATCGCAGGGCTCTTTTATACATCTATGGTGGAACTGTCCTAAAGTTAAGAGATTCTGGTTAAAAGTGCATGCCCATATCAATAATATGTTTCAGATAAAATTGGATTTTGCCCCGGAAGTGTACTTATTAAACATAATTAAAGGCCTAAATAAGATAGAAGAGGGGAAATATTGGAAGAACAACTTTTTTTATATGGTCACATCAGCCAGGATGATCATTGCAAAAAAGTGGAAGATAAAGGAAGAACCAAACATTGAAGAGTGGAGAGACAAATTATTGGACTTAATTGAAATGGATGATTTAACAAATAGATTGAGACAGTCCAAAAGTTCCAAAAGCAAAAGAGATTGGAAACCTGTATAAGAATTTGATTGAAACATATAACAAATAGAAAGAAAATAACTTAATTCTATAAGCAACCCACGTATATAGAAGATATCTAGGGTTGAACTTAGGCAGTGCTGAAAGGTTTAGCGGCAATAAAGCGATATAAATCTATATGAAATTATAGTTCAAAAGATATAGAATATATAAAAAATATAGAATACAAAAAGCAAAGTTAAATTACAGAGTGTATTTCCGATCAGAAAGAAATGGTAATAGAACAACTGATGAATTATGTGGTAATTGGGCATTAAGTGAGGCTACAAACAACAGTTAAGAAAAGTAACACATCAACTCAAGGAATTAATAAAGGAAGTATACAGGAATATAGTTATCTAAAAACACTTTCAATGATTAAATTATGTAACAGACAAATTGTATTTGTAGTTTACAGAAAGTGGAACAACAGGTGTTGGGTTTTTTCATATTTTATTTCAAATAACAAATCAGATGAATACTACAGTTATAATGTAGAAATAAAGAACATACGATTATGTAAAAAAATACTATTCAGCAGCAACAACTGGTGACAATAAAAATGCAAGTAATTTACTTGCGCCGCCATCTTGATTCACAGGTGTGCCCATTTGAACAATGAATGTAGATAGCTTCACATGCCTGTCATCTTGCCAAAAAAATCATTGAGACAAACGAAAGCTGCTACAAATTGGCATTAGTGTGCATAAATCCACATTTTATTGCCTTGTATAGAGAAGCCCTGTCATGAGGGTTTCTTGGCAAGATTTCTTTAGAGGGAGAATGACCTTGCCTTCCTCTCAGACTGAGAGTGTGTGACTTGTCCAAAGTCATCCAGGGGCTTTTCATGGCCAAGCAGGGATCTGAATCCCAGCCCCGCAGATACCTAATCCAACAATCATACCACTACAGCACGCTGGCTCTCCTGCATACGGTCCATAACTCAATGGAACTCAGCCTTTGATATATCCTGTGGTTGTCATTTTATGCCTATCCTACTCCATTTAATCACACCTCTTCCTTTTAAAAGGAGCTGATGAATAAGCTCATTGACATCTCACTCATGTTGTCTACTGTAGACCATCCTACATGACACCATCTTGCCAAAACACAGTCACCCGGATGCCAATTTGTACCAATTCTGATAGGAACATTTTCAAACTTTTGTGGGGGGGGGGTTTCCTCTCCCTCTGGGTCAAAACCACCCAGCATCCCCCTTGCTCCTGAAGACTGCAGAAAGCCTAGAAAACAGAGATTTAAACCTTTGGAAATAGACAAGCCCAGTTCAGGAATGGCTGGCAGGAGAAAGTAGAATACCCCATACCCATCAAAATCAGGCAGTGTTTGCATACCCACTCTCCTCAAACTGTGCAATAAAAAGATACAGAGAAAAAAGAAAATTCTATTTAAATCAGGCACCAGGATGGGAAAAAAAGGGGGATAGAAGGCAACATTTCTCTCCCAAGCCTGATGTCTTCTGAATTCAAGCTGTGCATCTGACATGTTCTTCTGCACCCTTCCACAATGTCAGTTTCCCCTGGAATCCCCCTTTCTTTTGCAAATCCCCCTGCTCTCAGCATCTCAAAAAAAAAACCCAAAAAACCCCCAAAAAACCACACCCACCCTTCTCCCATCTTGTGCAGCACTCTTTATCAGCTGTCTTGTGTCACTGCAAACAAAAAGGAGTGCATTCCAAAAAACCAAAGAAACCCACAAGCTAAAACCAAGTAAGAGATATAAAATCAAAATGAGGAGCCAACTCTGAAATGCAGAGAATAACAGAGATGTCAGCCTGCAAAGGATGGATGGGATGAAGTCCTTACCAGAAAGCGCAGGGGCTGCAGAACGTCCCAGAGCCCCTCTGGCAAATGCTAAGGGCACCTGCCAATGCGCCGACTGGCTGGCGGGACTTGCAGACTGCAGTGAAAGAGGACTCTGCTTGCTTGCTGCAGAGGCAAGAAATAATTAACTTCTCCACACTATCTCTTCGAAAATGAAAGAGAGGGAGAGAGAGAAACTGCCAGGGAGATGCATGTGAGACTCCAAGGAGATTGCAAACAGAGAAACAAAAGCCCCAATGCTATATCCCTGCCCCACAGCCAAGAGTGGTAGAATCTCCACCTCCTCTCCCCTGCTCCCCAAGGTGGAAGGATCCTCCCAAATAAATCTTTCTTCTGTGCTGCAGATGTGATAGCTGGCTGGGTGGAAAGTTGAGACAAAGTTAGGGGTGCTCTTAGCAGCTAGAAAAACGAAGGTCCAAGGCAGTTTGGTGCCAGAAGCGGGGGGGGGGGATCCCACAAAAAAATATCCCACAAATGATCCATCTTTGTGGGGGAAGGAGAAAGAAGGGGGAGGAAAAGGAAGAAGATGAGGAAGGGAGGGAGGAGAGGAAGAAGAAAGGGGATGAAGAGGAAAAGGGAGGAGGGGGAAGAAGGTGGAGGAGAGGAAGGGAGAGGAGGAAGAAAAAGAGGATAGGGAAGAGGAAAAAGAAAGGGGGAGGAAGAAGAAGAGGAACGGAAGAAGGAGGAAGAGGAAAAGGATGTGGAGGAAGAGGAGGGGAGGGAAAAGAAGTGGGGAGGAAGAGGAAAAGGGTGGAAGAGGAAGAAAGAGGAGGAGGGGATGAGGAGTGAAAGAAAGAGGAAAAAGAGAAAGAAGAAAGAGGGAGAGGAAGAAGAAAAGGAACAGAAGAAGGAGGAGGAGGGGAGGGAAAAGAAGCAGGGAGGAAGAAGAAAAGGGAGGAAGAGGAAGGAAGAGGAGGAGAGGGAGGAGAAGAGAGGAGAAAAAAAGAGGATAGGGAGGAGGAAGAGGAAGAAGAAAGGGAGAGGAAGAAGAAGAGGAAGGGAAAAAGAAGGAAGAGGAAAAGGGAAAGGAAGAAGAAAGAGGAGGAGGGGATGAGGAGTGAAAGGAAGAGGAAGAAGAGAAAGAAGAAAGAGGGGGAGGAAGAAGAAAAGGAGGAAGAAAAGGAAGAGGAAAAGAAAGGAGGAGGAGGAGGAAGGGGGGGAGGAGGAGGAGAGATGACAGCAAATCTTCCTCCTCATCTTCTGGAATTTCACCCAGAGCACGTATCATCATCATCATCATTGGAGCCACAGTTGGTTTCTTTTCTCAGAAGCACTGGACCATAATTTGTAGGTCTCAATTTCATACTCTTTGCCTTTGAGCCTTTGTCAGCTTGAATCTGAAAATCCCATAGGATTTTTACATCGCTGTTTTTGACAACTTTCCAAATTCCAAATGGGCAGACAAAACACCTGAACAAAATCTACATAGCTAGGATCAAAATAGCACAATCACAAAAAGTGACACTCTTTGTGGCATGTGTCACTTTTTCTGATGAAATCTCATTGATTCCTAGATTATAGGACAGAATCAGAATCATTGATGGGTTGAAACCCCACTCAATAACATCTAGTAGACTGTGAAACCTGACAATGATGATGACAAAGAAGAAGACAAAGATAACCAAGAGTGCTAAAAACTCCTGTCAGATCCTACATGGGATACAACATTTAGAACAGAGGTCTCTTCCTGTGCAAAACTTGAAGGGAGAAAGAAGTAAAAGGATGATTTTAGTCATGATCATGGGAATCAGAATCAGAATAATTTTACATTTTACCCACAAATCTATCTGCCACACCCTGCTCAACAGTAGAAATGGTCCCTCTGGGTGACTCTCATACCTTTCATCTCATTTTCTGTAGCAGAGAGATAACACACCTTCACTTGATGAACACTATGGTTTTTATATGTATTACTTTTTAAAATGCAAAATAAATAAAAATAAAATAAAAGTCCACACCTTTCCAAGAGAGTGCTAGAAACTCCCATCTGGTGCAAGGCAGAATGCAGAATTTAGAAACAGATCGCTCTTCCTCTGCAGGACATGAAGGGAGAAAGGAGAAATGCAACCTTCCCGTTTGTAAAATAGCTGCGACTTGTATTAAATGGGAGGGAAAAACAACCCTCCAGTCCAGCTGCATGAAGGGTCCAGTTTAGCTCCCAAGATGCAACCTGCCTTATTTGGTGAGGAACAGACTCTGAATTCTCAAATACATTTTTGTGTGTGGGATTTTTTTTTTTAAATCTATCCTTCCTATGCTGGGAAAATTGAAGAGGTGACTGGAGAAGGGGAGGGTTCATTCGTTCAAATTGTTTACATGCCTCAGGATTAAGAAAAGAGAAGGAAAAATAAAGTGGAGTGCTCTAAGGCAATGGACTGCAGCCATTTTGGGCCTAGCTGTTGCCTCACATGCTGGTATGTGGCCTCAAAGTCCCACAGAGCAGAGTGGTATATGCAATAGGAATTCAGTCGTCAAGGAGACATTTTGCCACCTGAGATAATATGCCTCCTCCCTACTCCATTCTATGTACAGAAGAGAACTGGATGGGCAAAAGAACCTGACTTGAACACTGGCAATAAAGCTGGGTCCATTCCATTCTGGGTCCTAAACTATCCTGCTGCTCTTGAGGGCAGCAGGATAGTTTAGGGTAGGTTTTCCCAGTTTTTGGCTCATGTATGCATACCCTCCAATATTTCATCTATCAGAATGAGGACACATTTGGCCAGGCACCATCGGAGCCTGGTTAAGATGGCAAAAGTTATTAATGAGGAAGAACACACAAGCTAAGAGAGGGTGCATCAGTTAGCTTTTGCCTGAGCCTACTGGGAAGGGCAAGATTCCACCCTGACAACTCCCCTTGCCGAGTTAATTGAGTACAAACTACTTTTGCAGCTTGAACTCAGGTTGCAGCAAATAAAGTAAGCTGAGGACAAAGGGGAAAACCAAGAGGAAGAGAGAGAAAATGGTCATTTCAAAAGCAGCTGGAAAAGTGGAGTGGTAGAGGAATAATTTGCACTGTCTGCGCCAAATTGGGACAGTTGGAAGGTATGTGTTAATGGTTGGGAAGAAGAGGGATTTTCGGCAGGTGTTGCTTGTCACACAAGCAGTCAACAAGGAACAACTGCTGAAAATCCCGCTTCTGCCCAACCATTAAAAATAGAGGAGCCTTCTGCTAGTTGTGGAGGTTTATGACCATAACAAATATCGCTTTCAGGAAAAGGGCTGGAAGGATGGCTGTTTTCTTCAGTTGTTTCCCTCTCACAGGAGCCGATTAAACAGTGAGGCAAAAAAGTGCTGAGTTGTGTGAGGGAAGCAGATTCTACATGAATGGTCCACTCGGCTGCCAAGTTTTTTCCTGGCAAGTGGCAGCAATGAGGCCTAGGATGAGGAGGTGGAATGTTCCATGAATTAATGGGCTTTGGGGGTTGTCGATGCAGGAATTAGATATAGACCTGGCTGCCTTTGATTTGCATTGCCCCTCTGGCTCAAGACTAGTCAGCTTCCTGGTTTTCTACCCCAAAAAAAGGCAGGTGTTGGGCCAGTTCTCTTTATACTGGACTTAGACTGGACAGCCCTTCAAATGGAGGGGACCTTCAAATAGAAGCGTCTCTTCCAACAGTACTTCAAACAGAGGAGCCTGTTTTAGCTAAATTCAGTGTCAGAGAAACGTTTGTGGGGTGGGATGGGGGAGGAAGAGGAATTGCATTCCAGTTGTGGGCAGGACTAAATGCAAAAGGGATGGTACCAAAAATACCAGCTTATTTGAATAACCATCAGGAGGGGGGGAGCAGGAATGAAAGCACTGCCCCCTAAACAAGAATTATGCTCCTCCTGAACATTTCCTTCAGTCTCCAGATTTCTAGCATTGCAACAACATAAAATGTAAGTTGAGGATATTGGTGGGGATATCAATATCAATATCAATATCCCCACGGATGAGGATTTCCCCTTGTAGCTGTTGGAAAGCAGTCAAGTTGAAGTGCATTGAAAACAGTCTTGGAAAGCAGAGTGGGCCAAGCTGCACTGGAAATCAGCATCCCTTGCCAGGCTAAAGTGTTTAAACCTGCCAACTAAGGCCTGTAGGAGTGGCTTCTCTCCCCCTGCAATATTTCAGAATTAGGGTCTATTAAAGACAAATCTTTCAGATTAAAGCCAAAAAAAAAAAGGGGGGGAGGGGGGAAAAAGAAGTCAGATGAACATTTAGGAATACACCAAAAAGTGATACATTTATTGGGACAATTGAAATGCATAAAACACATCTTGCAAGCTTAGAATCATAGAATTGTAGAGTTGGAAGAGACCACAAGGGCCATCCAGTCCAACCCCCTGCCACGCAGGAAATCACAATCAAAGCATCCCCAACAGATGGCCATCCAGCCTCTGTTTAAAGACCTCCAAGGAAGGAGACCCCACCATGCTCCGAGAAAGTCTGTTCCACTGCCAAACAGCTCTTACTGTCAAAAAGTTCCTCCTAATCTTGAAGTGGAATCTCTGTTCCTGGAGCTTGCATCCATTGCTCCGTGTTCTAATCTCTGGAGCAGCAGAAAACAAGCTTGCTCCATCCTCAATGTGACACCCCTTCAAATACTTAAACAGGGCTATCATATTGCCTCTTAACCGTCTTTTTTCCAGGCTAAACATATCCAGCTCCCTAAGTCATTCCTCAAAAGGCATGGTTTCCAGACCCTTCACTATTTTAGTCACCTTCCTCTGGACCTGCTCCAATTTGTCAATATCCTTTTTGAATTGTGGTGCCCAGAACTGGACACAGTATTCTAGGGGAGGCCTGACCAAGGCAGAACAGAGTGGCACTATTACTTCCCTTGATCTGGACACTATACTTCTATTGATGCACCCCAAAATTGCATTGGCCTTTTTAGCTGCCGCATCACACTGTTGACTCATGTTCAACTTGTGGTCTACTAGGACTCCTAGATCCCTTTCGCATGTAGTCTTGTCCAGCCAGGTTTCCCCCATCCTATATCTGTGCGTTTCGTTTTTCCACCCTAAGTGCAGTACTTTACATTTCTCCGTATTGAATTTCATTTTGTTAGATTTGGCCCAGCTTTCCAGTCTATCCAGGTCATTTTGAATTTTGATCCTGTCCTCTAGGGTATTAGCTACTCCTCCTAATTTGGTGTCATCTGCAAATTGGATAAGTATGCCCCTAATTCTGCCATCCAAGTCATTGATAAAGATGTTGAATAGCACTGGGCTCAGGACAGAACCCTGTGGCTTCACCGGCATCTTCCTCAGGCAGAGATCATAGAATCATAGAATTGCAGAGTTGGAAGAGACCACAAGGGCCATCCAGTCCAACCCCCTGCCATGCAGGAAATCTTGATCAAAGCATCCCCGACAGATGGCCATCCAGCCTCTGTTTAAAGACCTCCAAGGAAGGAGACCCCACCATGCTCCGAGGGAGTGCGTTCCACTGCCGAACAGCTCTTTCTGTCAAAAAGTTCCTCCTCATGTTGAGGTTGAATCTCTGTTCCTGGAGCTTGCATCCATTGCTCCGTGTTCCAGTCTCTAGAGCAGCAGAAAACAAGCTTGCTCCATCCTCAACACGACACCCCTTCAAATACTTAAACAGGGCTATCATATCGCCTCTTAACCGTCTTTTTTCCAGGCTAAACATACCCAGCTCCCTAAGTCTCTCCTCATAAGGCATCGTTTCCAGACCTTTCACCATTTTAGTTGCCCTTCTCTGGACACTCTCCAGATGTTAGAAATCATACCCCTGAATATATTTAGGAATACAAGTTAAGCATCCAAAGAGGAGCAGCAGGCAAAGCAACCAAAGGAACGTGAATGCAACAAACAGAAGAGTTCTGGGTATGAATAGTTTATGTCTCACACTCTGGAACACTATGCATCTGGGAAACGGCAGAAACTTTCATTGGGGAGGGCAGAATTCTTACTGCAGTGGCAATGCCATCATTCCTCCCACCCCAATACCTGCACCCTTGGCTTGATCTTGTCAGACTGGAGCAGAAGGTGTGACCCTGCCACTGTGACTCTGGGTCCTAATGGGCCAAGAGGTGATAAACCAATGCCATAAGTAAACAAAAGAGCTTTCCAATGTGCTGGACTTTGCCTCCAAAATAGGTTAAGCACTAGAGTTGCCAGTTCAGGATCGTTCCATGCCCTGAGGTTTCTGGGCCCAAACCTGAGTCCTAGAGAGGTAGCCACTAGTGTTATCATTAAATGTTATCCATTCAGTACCAACCACAGTTGCTCACAGCTTGTCATTCAAACAAAAACACACAGAGAAAATGTACTTTCCTGTTTGGAAATTGAGAGAGAAATCTACGCAAAAGGGTCTGATGGCAGATTAAGGTGAAATGAAAAGATTAATCCTTCTTGCTTACTTATGGAGATAGGATAAAGAACTGTTAATCTAACCATCCTGGTTCTAGCCAGAAAGTGGATGCAAAGCAGAGTAGATGGTGAGTCCTGGCACCACAACTCCTGGGAGGGAAGAAGGAAGCTAACTAGGTAAATAAATGTAGAACCCCTGGAGAGCCTTTGCAAGTTGCAGCAACAAATCAATTAATCCTTACATATTGTAACAACTGGATTAGCTGGAGATTTGCACACAGCCCTCTCCTCTTGCCTGGAATTAAGCCTCCCAAAACTGGAGAATTTGCACCCTCGTCTCCCACCCGGGGATAACCCACAAAAATTGGAAACTAAGGATCAGGCCCTGAGATCTGGCAACCCTATTCAGCACCTTAGGCAGCTCTTTAAAATTTAGACTAGGACTTCCAGATGAGGAATAATGACAGATCAACATCCCCGAGAGATGCTCTGCAGCAGTGAAAGCTTAGGGGCAAAATTGCTGGCTAGGAGACAAGTTGGCGAAAACTCTTTCCAGACATGGAGAGAGAGTGAGATCACCCACATATGCTCCAAAACACTACTTCTCACTAGGTGACCATAAAAACCTGAGTGGTTGGAAAGCAGTTGAGCAATGGGGGGGGGGCTCAGAATTAATATCAGGCTCAAGCTCCTATGTGAGCCTTTAATGGACACTGGACCTGCAAAAACCTCACTACCTTAATTATATTTTAAGTACCTATTTTCTAGCTAAAGAGAGATCTTCCAATGACAGTGAGATCAAAGCCTAAGTGAGTTGCCTTCTTTCCGCAAACAAGAAGTAAGAAAATAAAGACTATTCACAAGATTTTAGTTTTAAAGCAAAAAGCTTAGCAAGAGTTTGGCTCAACAAAGTTCAAAAATGAATAAAGAGGAGAGTAATTTTAAAAGACAGAAGACTCCCCCCCTTTTTTGATACATGTGTTTTGTGAATATTGAAGTTGATTAGGCAAAGACAGCAGTCCTTTGTGGGAATGTAGACTACTGTATTTACTTTAGAAGAAGACAAGATTGAGAACAGCTGGATTGTGCTACTTGAGCTAAGGAGACTGCATTGAGACTAAATTGCTAACTTCAAAAAACAGGAGGCTTGCTTTTCATATCCACCAAAAAAATGACAGAAGTGACTGTATCAAAAATTTTACAGAGGTTGTTTGAAGAGATTAGACTTATGAGAGAAGATCTGGTAAAGGTGAAGGAGGAACTGAAGGAAGATTTGAAAAAGGAGCTTAAACAAATTGGAGAAGCAGGCGGGCAGATGGTTGGAGATGTGAAACAAGTTGTCAATGGAGTGGATATTTTGGAGAGTAAATCTGAGGTCACAGGTTAAGAGATACCATTGCTGGAATTGAGAGGGGGAGAATTTTGCCTGAGATTCAGATTGATTTTGGAAGACCCTGCCAATGGTGTCAGACAAAAGATTATCTCTCTCTCTCTCTCTGGCTTTTCTTCGCAAATGAAGATTCAAGAAGGACTCATCCCGCACTTTCTGCAAGCGCACTGATGACTAAAAAGGCCAATCTGAGATAAACAAGTCCGGTTGCAGAAAGCACAGTAGAAGGTTTCCTTGGGTGATGTTTTTGGGTTGTGATTCTTTCTGCGTTGTCATTTCTCTTCAAGACTTGTTCGGCGTGAGTTCTCAAATAAGGCTGCAGCATTGTGGATAGTGCGTCCCCATGCCTCCCGATGTGAGGCCAGGGCGGACCACTGTTGGTGATCAATTTGGCCGAGCCTGAGATGTTTCAGGGAGTCTTTGTATCGCTTTTTTGGAGCGCCCCTCTTACGCTGACCCGTGGCGAGTTCACCATAGAGTAGTATTTTTGGGAGGCGATGGTCCTCCATCCTAGAAACGTGCCCTGCCCAGCGCAGCTGCGTTCTCAATATCATGGCCTCAATACTGGTGATCCCTGCTTGCTCAAGGACAGCAACATTCGTCACATAGTCAGTCCAGTGTATATTTAGGATTGTGCATAAACAGTGCTGATGAAAGTGCTCGAGGAGTCATAGGTGGTGGCGATAGGTGACCCATGTTTCAGATCCATAAAGGAGGACAGACAGTACAATAAATCTATAAAAGATTATAGATGACGATTATATGAATACAGAAGATCAAGTCGACTTGGGAAAAGTTTTAAAAGTGAGAAGAAAGTTAAATATTTGAAGAAGGCCATGTTCAATTGGGTGAAATTAATTTTTTTATTGCTGGGGAGAATTTTGGTGACAAAAATGAATGTCTTGTTTAGAATGTTGTTTTTATTTCAGACAATATCTGTCTTGACAGTTGATGTACCATTTGAGCAAATGAGAAAAGATGTTTCAGTTTGTATGGCAAGGGAAAAAATCACAAGTTAAATACAAGGGAATACAAGACGCAAAAAAAAAGTGGAGGGCTGGGGATATCTGAAGTCTGCTGTTTGGTCTGGATCTTAAAGAAAGATGGTTAAGGTATTAAGATCTCCTGAAGATTTGTCAAGGGTAATATTAAGTTAAATTAAGGGAGTAGTTAATAATAGAGAGATATAGTTTTCAATTGTTCTTGTATAGTTATTGGAAAAATTTAAAAAGGATAAATGGTTTGAATAAAATAAGTAAGATCTGGAGATGTAATTGTGTACAGATGATGGTTGTATGAAGGTAATTGCTAAAATGTATACACTTTCAGGAAAAGAACAAGTTGAGGAAAATACATGATTTAAGGGAACATTATATGCCTTGGAGGAATGGCTGTTGGAGCTGATTGATTTAGTAGAAATGGACAAATTGTCAAAGGTCATTAGTTTATTGTGATATTTAGTTTAGTTTAGTGATATTTTTTAAAGACTGGAAACCCCTTATAGACTTTTTGCATAAAAGAAAAGAAAAGAAAATGTCTTGGTACCATTTGGTTTGATGATTAGAAAGAATAAGCCTTCGTAAGAAGAGAATATGGTATATTTTGTTAGAGAGTGAGGCATTAATAACTATATAACCGCCAAAAGGAAGTTCAGAAGTCATTTTTTTCCTTTTCTTTTTTCTCTTTTTTACTTCTTTTCTTAATATCTGTAATTTTCCATTTATTTTTAAAACTTTCAACAAAAATACTTTTAAAAAGATGAAGTTCAGACTCAAATCTAATGGCATGGAAGGTACCAGCTGTTGATATCTGAGTTTAACCTATTAACCCCACAGAGGAAAACATGCTGATAATGTATTGCAAAGGTGGGAAACCTATGCCTCCACCAGAAGCTACTGGGATTCCTAAGTCCCAGTAGCTCCAGCCTGCATGGCCAATGGTCAGGGATGATGGGAGCTCCAGTTTAACAATATCTGGAGTGTCACAGATTAATGGTATTGGGGGAGGTTCACCCCTCTCACTCAGCCCCATGGCTCCTCCAATCTAAGACGGGACTCTTCTTAAGCAGCTCATTTTTAAGCTTTAAAAGCAACACACTGTGATTGCTCTGCTCATATGTATCTGGCCATCTCATCTCATTTGGCCTTTAGTTACACCACAGAGAACTGGAAGGCAAGCTTTTGGCATCCTTCTCCAGCTTTGTTTAAGGAATCTAGATAAAGCTTCTGGTCAATGTTTTGGACTTCCACTCCCAGAATCCTTTACATTAACCATAACGGCTAGGACTGATGGGAGATGAGGTCCCAAATATCTAGAGAACCGAAGATTCCTCATACCTCTATTAAAGTACAATCACTCTCAACCATAGTCATACAGAAGTTTTGGCCTTCAGCTCCCAAAATCTCTGACCAATCAGCCACACTGGCTGAGACTGCTGGGAGTGGAAGGCCAACATATGTAGAGGGTCAGAGGCTGAGAACCACCGCGTTAAAGGATGGTAGGCCATTCTCTTAGTTTCTGAAACATACACCTATTCCACTCCATCCCTGTTGCAAAGAGGCGCAATTATAATCTGTTATCAAAACCATCCTGAACACATCTGTCTCATCTGATTTTGGAAGCTAAGCAAGGTTGGACCTAGGGTCTTTTCACACTGCACACTTGTAGCACTAAGATTTCACTTTGACTGCCATGGCTGCATCGTATGGAATCCTAGCAGTGGTAGTTTGGTGGGCCACTAGAAATCTCTGGCTGAGAATTCCACATGTCACTCCCTAAACTGCAAATCCCAGGGTTCTACAGGATGTTGCCATGGCAGTTAAAGTGGAATCATAGCCCTATAATTGCACAGGGTAAAAGGAGGCCTGGTTTACACTTGGATGGACATCCACCAAGTAATACCATGACATTCTTGCAAACAAGCTTGTAAAATGTGGGCTAGACAAATTAACAGTTCAATGGATTTGTAATTGGTTGACCGGCCGAACCCAAAGGGTGCTCAGCAATGGCTCCTCTTCATCTTGGAAAGATGTGACCAGTGGGGTGCCACAGGGTTCTGTCCTGGGCCCAGTGCTATTCAACATCTTTATCAATGACTTGGATGAGGGAATTAGGGGCATACTTATCAAATTTGCAGATGACACCAAATTAGGAGGAGTAGCTAATACCCTGGAGAACAGGCTCAAAATTCAAGATGACCTGGATAAACTGGAGAGCTGGGCCAAAGCTAACAAAATGAAATTCAATACGGAGAAATGTAAGGTACTGCACTTAGGGCGAAAAAATGAAATGCATAGATATAGGATGGGGGAGACCTGGCTGAATGAGACCACGTGCGAAAGGGATCTAGGAGTCCTAGTAGACCACAAGTTGAACATGAGTCAACAGTGTGATGCGGCAGCTAAAAAGGCCAATGCGATTTTGGGCTGCATCAATAGAAGTATAGTGTCCAGATCAAGGGAAGTAATAGTGCCGCTCTATTCTGCCTTGGTCAGACCTCACCTAGAATACTGTGTCCAGTTCTGGGCACCACAATTCAAAAAGGATATTAACAAATTGGAGCATGTCCAGAGGAGGGCGACTAAAACGGTGAAAGGTCTGGAAACCATGACTTATGAGGAGAGACTTAGGGAGCTGGGTATGTTTAGCCTGGAAAAAAGACGGTTAAGAGGTGATATGATGGCCCTGTTTAAGTATTTGAAGGGGTATCACATTGAGGATGGAGCAAGCTTGTTTTCTGCTGCTCCAGAGACTAGAACACGGAGCAATGGGTACAAGCTCCAGGAACAGAGATTTCACCTCAACATTAGGAGGCACTTTCTGACAGTAAGAGCTGTTCGGCAGTGGAACGCACTCCCTCGGAGCGTGGTGGGGTCTCCTTCCTTGGAGGTCTTTAAACAGAGGCTGGATTGCCATCTGTCGGGGATGCTTTGATCGTCATTTCCTGCGTGGCAGGGGGTTGGACTGGATGGCCCTTGTGGTCTCTTCCAACTCTGCAATTCTATGATTCTATGATTCTATGATCTCCTGAGACCCAATCACACTACACAATTACAGTTGTCCTTTCATATTCGCTGGGGTTTGGTTCCAGGACCCCCTGTGGGTACCACAATCTATGAATAGTCAAGTTCCATTCTATGCAATGGCATAGCAAAATGGTGTCCCTTATATAAGATGGCAAAAATCAAGGTTTGCTTTTTGAATTATTATTTTTTAAAGAATATTTTCAAGCCGTGAGTACTTAAATCCATAGATACCAAATCCATGGATACAGAGGGACAACTACAGCACTAAGAATCCAATTCAACTGCCACAGTTCCATCCTATGGAATTCTGGGATTCACAGTTTAGGCAAGAGCATTTAAAATCCTCAGCGGGAGTGCTTTAGTGTCTCCCCAACCTACAAGCCACAGGATACCATAGGATGCTGTGATGGCAGTTAAAAGTGGAATCATAATGCTACAGTTCTGTAGTGTGAACAAGTCCCTGTCTAAAGCCCTGGAAAAGATATGACTGTTGGCCAGAACCGATAGCACTAGGCAAGAAAGACTAATGGACTGATTCAGTCAATGGCAGTCTGTGTTCCTACCTCACCTCACCTCCATTTTCCTAAAGCTTGAACTGGTTCTGGTTCTCCAGTGAAATCAAGCTGAGCAGTACAGCGCAAAAGGAAACGTTTCAAGTGGCCGTCAAAAACTACGTCTCAGCGTTCATTCACACGCTGTCAGACCAGAGAAACCCCGGAACGTTTGGATTTCCTTATCGGCAGGAAAGGAAGCTTCTGTATTTACTTTGCATAGTTAAACCAAAGGGGAAGGGGAGTGAAAAAAGAAAAAGAACACAAAACCACACAACTGTTTTTGTTTTTTGTTTTTTTTGTCAATGTGAGATAGGGTTTCAGTTTCAGGCACCATTAAAAATTCCCCATGCCACACTGGAAAGATAAACACACGCACTTTTCCTGAACGTAACAAAAGTTCTTCTATACACCTCTTTTGGGGAAAAGCCTCGGGTGCCAATTTCCCCTCCATCCTCCTGTAGATCTGATGTTCTGTACACCCACCCGTTTAACAGATGGAAATGGGAGATACGCAATGCATGTGTAACACACCTCCTTAGCTCTCCCTGCCTGAACCGCACTGCTAAAAGCTTTCCTTGGTCCCTTGTAGGTCACATTTATTTACTTTGCCTGGCCTTATCCCCACAGAATTTTTTTTAAAAAAAAACAAGATAGGATTTGTTTGTTTGTGGGGTTAAAGAAATATTGGAAAAATGTTAAGTTACCCCGGGTAAGCTCTCACTGTTCAAAGGAAACTGGAGTGTGTGAAATGGCAGGGTGGTGATGGTGTTTAAAGTACAGTATTGTTTTAGGAGAAGGGGGAAGATCCAGATTCACATCTCTACTCACTTGTGAAATTTACTTGGATGGTTTGGGGACAGTCACACACCCTTTATCATCATCATCATTCCCATTTTAGTATACGTTCTTCCAAAGCTGTTATCTTCATCATCAATCATCCCACATTTTCCCCAACTTGGAAATCAAGCTGGCTTACAGCAGTTAAAACTAATATAGTTAAAAATGAAGCAGCATGCAAAAATTAAACCATTGTAATCTCTGAAACTAGTCAAATTAAAACAACAACAACAACAAATAAAAGTCCACCATATTTTATAAGGCCTGTTTCCCCTAAAAAAAAAAACAATTCTCAAAAGCCTAGCAGAATAATAAGGTCTTTACCTGCTTGCAGAAACACTGTAAGGTGGTGGCCAGTCTAGCCTCTCTGGGAAGTGAGTTCTAGAGTCTGGGAACAGCCATGGATCTCCCATGTTCCCAAGAAATGTGCCTGGGGGTGGGGGTGGGACAGAGAGAAGTGCCTTCCCCGGAAGATCTCAAAACAAGGGCAGCTTTAGATTTTCCTTGGGGTTTTTTCCTGGCTGTGAGGCCGTGTTCTGGAATAGTTTCTGTCTGACATTTCACCTGCATCTGTGGCTGGCATCTTCAGAGAAGGGCAGCTTTGTATGAGGGAGTGTGTGTCTGTGCCTTTAAGTCACCTGTCAACTTATGACAACCCCACAAATGTCATAGGATTTTCTTAGGCAAGAAATCCTCAGAGTCTTTTGTTTTGCCAGTTCCTTCCTCTGAAACATAGCTCATAGCACCTGGTATTTGTTAGCTTCCAAAATCAGACAGGATCTGGTCCCTTTATGGTATTTAGGCCCACTATATGGGTCAACTCTTCAAATACCCCAAACCTAAATTGGATAAGGCTTAATAGGTCATCACCAACACCTTGAATTCTGCCTAGAAATAGATGGGCCTAACCTATCTCAAAGGGTTGTTGGAAAAATAAAACAGAGAGCAAAACACTGTGTGTTGCCTTGAGTCTGAATTCAGTACTAGTCCAACTAAAGTAAACCCACTGAATCAATGAGATTTACCTTTGTGTTGACTCATCATTAACAGTTGATTCAATGCATGAGATGCCATGAGTCATTAGTAAAGATGATGCTCAACAAAGTGGAAGACAGTTGGAAAAGGGGATAGACCACCTTACAGGTGGATTGATTCAGTGAAGGAAGCCATAGCCCTGAGATCCGAACAGGGCTGTCGTTTAGCCTCCAACTGTCCTAATTTGGCAGGGACAGTCCCAATTAATCCTCTGCTACCCTACTTTTTCAGATGCTTTTAAAGTGTCCCAGTTTCCCTCTCCCCCTCCTACTTTCTTCCTTTGTCCTGAGCTTACTTAAATTGCTGCAAAATTAGTTTGCACTCAATTTAACTCAGTAGAAGGGAAAGGAAAGAATTTCCAGCAGGTTCAGGCAAAAACAAACTCTTCTAGCTTATATGTTCTTCCTCATTACTAACTTTTGCCCTCTTGACCACACTCTGATGTCGCTTGGCCATATGGGTCCCTATTTTCATCTGTGAACTGTAGGGTTGTAGTTTGGTCAGGCAATGGAACTCCCTGGCCGAGAACTCTAAATGTCTGTCCCTAAACTGCCAATCCCAGGATCCCATCAAAGGCATCCATGGCAGTTAAAATGGAAGCATACTGCTATAATTGTGTAACACAAAAGGGCCCAAAGAGCTCAGGACCTAATCCAAGGGGAAGGTAGCCAAGGAACGTGGCTACTAAGGAGATTATCAGACAACCTAAATATGGTGTGATAATGATGCCAGGCGATCGCTAAAGAGCTTGATTTTCAGATGTCGCCATCTTGTCTCCTTATGCTCCCGTGCTGCTCCTGTTCCACCAGTGGTTCTTTTTATTGACACGCTAAGCTGTCAATAGAGTGCCCATTCCATTTCTGTAACGGAATGACAGGTGAGCGAAAAGGTGCCCCATTATGCTGGCGTGATCCCCGCTTCAGTGGGAGGTCTGTACCAAACACTTCTGGATGTGACTGAGAGATCCAGGTAAGTGACACACTTTTTTGTGCCCTCCCCAGGTTACTTGTAAACTTTTAAGTATTTTTAGGTGCTTGGTTTTATTTTTTTGAAGTATTTTTTCCATTTTACTTTGGAATGTCCCGTGCACTCATCCTCTCATGAGAATGGTCCGGAATTTCAACAAGGAAGTGAATGCAGCCCCATGAGAGCTGCATTCACTCCTGGGCTGCGGGGGGGGGGTGGGGCGGGGGGAGAAAGAATGGCAAAGGTAGGTCGCCATAATCACAAAAAGTCAACACGGGTTTCAGAGAATCAAGACATGCCAGACTAATCTGATCTCTTTTTTTGATAAAATTACCAGCTTGGGAGATGAAGGGAACGGAAGGCCTTTGACAAAGTTCCCCATGACATTCTTGCAAGCAAGCTTGTAAAATGTGGGCTAGACAAGTTAACTGTTCAATGGATTTGTAATTGGTTGACCGGCCGAACCCAAAGGGTGCTCAGCAGTGGCTCCTCTTCATCTTGGAAAGATGTGACCAGTGGGGTGCCACAGGGTTCTGTCCTGGGCCCAATGCTATTCAACATCTTTATCAATGACTTGGATGAGGGAATTAGGGGCATACTTACGAAATTTGCAGATGACACCAAATTAGGAGGAGTAGCTAATACCCTAGAGGACAGGATCAAAATTCAGAATGACCTGGATAGACTGGAGAGCTGGGCCAAAGCTAACAAAATGAAATTCAATACGGAGAAATGTAAGGTACTGCACTTAGGGCAAAAAAACAAAATGCATAGACACAGGATGGGGGAGACCAGGCTGAATGAGACTACGTGCGAAAGGGATCTAGGAGTCCTAGTAGACCACAAGTTGAACATGAGTCAACAGTGTGATGCGGCAGCTAAAAAGGCCAATGCGATTTTGGGCTGTATCAATAGAAGTATAGTGTCTAGATCAAGGGAAGTAATAGTGCCACTCTATTCTGCCTTGGTCAGGCCTCACCTAGAATACTGTGTCCAGTTCTGGGCATCACAATTCAAAAAGGATATTGACAAATTGGAGGGTGTCCAGAGGAGGACGACTAAAATGGTGAAAGGTCTGGAAACCATGCCTTATGAGGAGAGACTTAGGAAGCTGGGTATGTTTACCTGGAAAAAAAGACGGTTAAGAGGCGATATGATAGCCCTGTTTAAGTATTTGAAGGGGTGTCACGTTGAGGATAGAGCAGGCTTGTTTTCTGCTGCTCCAGAGACTGGAACACGGAGCAATGGATGCAAGCTCCAGGAACAGAGATTCCACCTCAACATTAGGAGGCACTTTCTGACAGTAAGAGCTGTTTGGCAGTGGAACGCACTCCCTCGGAGCGTGGTGGGGTCTCCTTCCTTGGAGGTCTTTAAACAGAGGCTGGATGGCCATCTGTTGGGGATACTTTGATCGTGATTTCCTGTGTGACAGGGGGTTGGACTGGATGGCCCTTGTAGTCTCTTCCAACTCTACAATTCTATTATTCTATGATTCTATGAAGCGTTCCGTTCTCATGCCGAGATGGGGTTGTGAGGGGTCAGGCTAGAATGTAGCGAGATGGAGATGCTTTTTTCATCCCCGTCTGATAATCTCCTAAGTCTAGAACTGACCCACAGATGTTGTTCTAGCCACACCTTCCTTCTACAACTAAAGTTTACTTTAAAACTGAGCTGTCAGAGGCCTGAACCAGGACTCAGTTGTATCCAGTCATTGCAGGCAGAAGTCCTACATAAGACTTCTGCCTGCATAAGAGGAGGTATTTGCTCACAAGGTGCCCTTTGCTCATGCAGTGTGTCTTCCTCAACAAGCAAAACATGCCCTTACTTAGCCACAGCTTGTGTCTTTAAAGTCTAAGCCCTCCCCAAACCACCTCCAAATAGAGCTGCCAAACCAAGACTATTGGGATATTGGAACCCCCAAACCAAGACAATGTTACATCATTTCCTGTCATACCAGGAGTGATGATGCAGCCCATTGGGGGTAGAGATAGTCTCTGCCCCCTTTACAACTTTAGATGGTGGTGCTCTCTAGGGCTGGGAGGTAGCTCAGGTTTTCTAGTTCTTGGGGAGAGGAATCTACAGACCTCTTCCTTTGAGGGTACAGAATTTTCTGGAAAAGTCTGCAGGTCCCTGTCTGGCCTCCTTGTGGTCCAGCAAGCTTCAGACGTTGCTCCAAAGAGTGTGTCCCCAACAGGGGCATGACGGCCCTGCTGTGTGGATTTCCATTCATCATAAGATGCAAGAGGGGATGAGAATATGGCTGCCATCTTATTTGGCAACATATGACTTTCCAAATGTCAGTGGACTGCAGTTTCCATTCATCAAAGGCAACATAGCCAATGGTGAAGGATGATGGGAGTTGTGACCCAACAACATCATGAAAATGCTTTGATTGTGTATTCCTGCATGGCAGGGGATTGGACTGGATGGCCCTCATGGTCTCTTCTATGATTCTATGATTCTATTAACATCTTGGAGGGCCATACAAGCCCTTGTCTCCCAGCCCTCTGATATCCACTTACTAGGGAGAAAGCCCCATCAAGCTCAGAAGGGATCAGGACTGCACAGTTAAGAAGTATCACTGCAGTGATGGATGCCACATGGCTTGTGACCCACATGTAATTCTTGAAGGATCACATCCCTCAGTTCCAAACAGAGGGACCAATTTTACTGCTTTTCTATTATTGCATTTCCATGTGCTGCAACTGTCCTGATTTGTTAGGGACAGGCCTGATTAATTCTCTGTCATCCCACTTTTCAGTTGCTTTTAAAATGTCCCAGTTTTTCTCTTCTTCTCCCACTTTTCCCCTTTGTCCTCAGCTTACTTCAATTGCTGCAAAGTGAGTTCAAAATGCAAAAGTAGTTTGCACTCAGTTAATTCATGGGCGGAGGAGAATAGGGGACACTCCTTCCCAGTATGCTCAGGCAAAAGCAAACTGCTGCAGCCTTTCATAGCTTGTCTGTTCTTCCCCATTAATAACTTTCATTGTTATGACCACACTGATGTTGCTTGGCCACAAACATCCATTTTCATCTGTGAAATGTTAGAGGGTACACATTTCAGCCTGCAGACCTTTCCAACTCAAGGTGGCATGCAGACGAAATGATTGTAAAACCAGAAGTGGGTAAAATGTGACAAACAAATGCCCCCAAATACAGGGGGGTATGTTTGCAATGTTTTTGGGCTCCTATGGACAATATTACACTCAGGGAAGCCCTTATTTAAAAAACAGAACATGATCAGGAAGTACCTTCAGGGTGACTTCCTATTATAAACATGTTTTCTTTTGGGTCTAAAACAGTCCATGGAACACATACCAAAAACACATACCGAAAATGCCTCCATGCCCCCTATTTGGGGGCAATTTTTAATTCTGAGGGGTTTTTGTTGTTGTTGTTGTTGTTGTTGTTGTTGTTTTTACTGGATGTATGGCCCTCCAAGGTCTCCTGGGAACCAATGTGGTCCCTTAGCCTCCAAAAGTTGCCCATCCATTCTCTAACATTGTCATCCCACCACCACGCTTTAAAAATAAAAAAAAAACAACTTATCTTTGCCTGATGCAGAAACACCGACAGATAATTTTGTCCCTTTTTTGACACTACCACAATTTGAACCAAGTCCTTTCTGGCTCTTATCGACAGGAATGTGACCCACTCCATGCTCTCTGACTCATGGATATAGTTAAACAAATACAGTTGGCCCTCTGTATCCACGGATTCCACCATCCACAGCTTGAAAATATTTTTTTTTAAATTCCAAGAAGCACAGCTTGATTTTGCCATCTTATATAAGGGACACCATTCTAGTGTGCCATTGTATATAATGGGACTTGAGCATCCACAGATTTTGGTATCCACAGGGGGTCCTGGAATCAAACCCCAGCAGATACCAAGGGCCCACTGTATGTGCATATATATTACAAGCACAGTTGAGTGCCACTCTATTCTGCCTTGGTCAGACCTCACTTAGAATACTGTGTCCAGTTCTGGGCACCACAATTCAGAAAGGATATTGACAAATTGGAGCGTGTCCAGAGAAGGGCAACTAAAATGGTGAAAGGTCTGGAAACGATGCCTTATGAGGAGAGACTTAGGGAGCTGGGTATGTTTAGCCTGGAAAAAAGACGGTTAAGAGGCGATATGATAGCCCTGTTTAAGTATTTGAAGGGATGTCACGCTGAGGATGGTGCAAGCTTGTTTTCTACTGCTCCAGAGACTGGAACACGGAGCAATGGGTGCAAGCTCCAGGAACAGAGATTCCACCTCAACATGAGGAGGAACTTTTTGACAGTAAGAGCTGTTCGGCAGTGGAACACACTCCCTCGGAGCGTGGTGGGGTCTCCTTCCTTGGAGGTCTTTAAACAGAGGCTGGATGGCCATCTGTCGGGGATGCTTTGATCAAGATTTCCTGCGTGGCAGGGGGGTTGGACTGGATGGCCCTTGTGGTCTCTTCCAACTCTGCAATTCTATGATTCTATGATTCTATGATTCAAGCAGCACAATCATACTAGCGTGAGAGGTCCTTTAGCTTCTATTTAAGTGCACACAGCTTTCAGCCTTGATCTCCAAATCAGCCCCACATCAATAAACTTACTCTATGATTTGTCAGATCAGGGAAAGCGGCCGTTCTTAGAAAATCAGCATGAGTGTGCCAGAAATACAAGCCCTCCTGCAAGCCTTTGCACATACACCTTAGTTCCACCCACGTACCCCATTCACACATTTCAGCAGCATAGCGCTTGACATTTCATGTCTGTGGGATAAAAGAAGCAATTTTGGCTGGCATGTGGAGAGGTTGTTGTTGGAGAGGACAATAAAATAGCTGGAACACTGCAGGTGGTGGTGAAATGATTTTTGCAATTTCTTTTCAGTCTTTGGAATGTAAATGTTCTTTCTCAAAAGGTAAAACTCAGATTCATGGAGAACATCTCCAGTTCAACAGTTCTGAGTGTGGATCATGGCCTGAAGGACAAGAGAGAGCTTACAGATCCTTGTCATGACCCAGGAGGCTAGCAGTAGCTTGGACACAACCTCGGAGGCTGAAGAATCCAGTTCCAGCAGCAGAGAGACCAGGCCTAAGTACTACAGGAAGAGCTGCCAAGTGAAATAAGGGACAGGGCTGCTGTTCCTTTATTGGTTGTATAGAACAGGACATTTCAGCAGGTGTTGCTTGTCTCTCTCCTCTGTAATAAACTGTGATGGTTTATGTGACAAACAACACCTGCTGAAATTCTCCCTTCTACACAATCATTGGAGGAAGAGGAGTCCTGCACCTTATTTCATGTGGCAACCCTAAGTATGGGAGAACCAGAGACCCTTGAGCCCTCTGTGTTCGAAATCTCTGAGCCCAGACTAAAACCGATGGCCCTTGAGCCTAGCTTCAGCAATGGACTAGAATATCTTTCTCCAAGAGCTTTGCAACTTATGGAGCTGATGCACCACCTCTGTCTCCTGGGTATGTTTAGCCTGGAAAAAAGATGGTTAAGAGGCGATATGATAGCCCTGTTTAAGTATTTGAAGGGGTGTCACATTGAGGATGGAGCAGGCTTGTTTTCTGCTGCTCCAGAGACTGGAACACGGAGCAATGGATGCAAGCTCCAGGAACACAGATTCCACCTCAACATGAGGAGGAACTTTTTGACAGTAAGAGCTGTTCGGCAGTGGAACACACTCCCTCGGAGCGTGGTGGAGTCTCCTTCCTTGGAGGTCTTTAAACAGAGGCTGGATGGCCATCTGTCTGGGATGCTTTGATCAAGATTTCCTGCATGGCAGGGGGTTTGGACTGGATGGCCCTCGTGGTCTCTTCCAACTCTGCAATTCTATGATTCTATGAGCTCCAGTAGATCCAAAGGAGTACTTGGCTTCAAGCCAATAGCCTGTCTCTTTAAGGGTTCCCACTTTGTGGGAAGGGGTGAAGCCTGGGAGAGGTAGCCTTGGCCAAAGAGGTATACAGTGGGCCCTCTGTATCCATGGGCTAGCCATCTGTGGTTTGGAGCGTCCACGGATCACCACACCCCATACCCATGGTGACGTGGGTATGTCAGCACACAGCCATGGACATGCACTGCCATTGATTAATATGGGGCTTGAGCACCCATGCTTTTTCCCATTCGTGGGGTGGGGCAGAACTGAACCTCTGTGGATGGGAAGAACCCACTATCATCATCATCATCATCATCATCATCATCATCATCTTATTACTATTACTATTACTATTGCAGTTGCAATCCAGACCTTCTTAGAGCGAGTTCTCCCAGGTGCTTTGCTGCCCTTTGGGTTCCCACTACATAGCAGTTTGTCTCTGTCCAGGACACGGGGCTGCTATTGGACTGAGATTCTCCTCTACTTCATTGTAAGTCCACCCAACCCTGTATGAAACCCTCTTGCCCACCCCATATCAAAATTGTGATGCCCATGACTATAAAACCATAAAAGTTGTGATTATTCCTAAGAAGTAACTTCCAATTTCTGCTCTGCTTTGAGACTAGGAAACCTAGACGCTAGAAATTTGGCATGCTTACTTTTGCATTTAACTTTGCAGAGTGCAGGTAATGAAAAGAGAAATTGCAACTTTTAAATTTTTTATTTTGTGTTTCAAGAATTCGGCACTCCTTGCTGAGGAACCACGACTCTCTTCATAGAGAATTTTCTTTAGCACAAGAAAACACAGTGACCTATTTGTGCCATGA
Organism: Gambelia wislizenii; assembly: GCA_030847615.1. NCBI lineage: Eukaryota > Metazoa > Chordata > Lepidosauria > Squamata > Crotaphytidae > Gambelia > Gambelia wislizenii. The sequence goes on from JAUMIR010000012.1 coordinate 8,944,288, forward strand.
TCTCCACTAGAAATCATGAAGTGTCAATTCATAATGGGCATCAAGCTTACCTGGCATACGGTAATCATGACATCTGAAAGCACAACACAACTACAAGGTAGTCCCTAGTATGGATACACAACATGAGATGCACAAGGACGACTGCCCAGCCACTTTCAGCTGGGAGATGGTTTTGCTCTGGTGGCTGCCAGGATATTGTTACCAAAGAGCGCAATTCTGTCCAACTGACAGCTGCTTGAATAATTACTCTGACCCTCCCAGCGATCCACTCATGTGATGCATCAATGACATTAGATTTGGAACGTCTGCTGCTCGTTGCTGTTCTCCTTTCTCTGCCCAAGGGAGGGAAAGAAGAATCTATAGACAAAGGACACTTGGTGAACAAATGCCCTTGAAAGCATCACAGAGCTTGGGAATGTTGCTTTGGTTGGACTGCAACTCCCAGAATCACAGCTGGCTGGGGGATTCTGGGAATTGCAGTCCAACCAAGTAACACCCCCAAGCTCTGACCTGTCAATGCTCTTTCCCTAATGCTCCACCAAGAACGAATTCACTATGGTGTCACACTGGAGTGGGTGACATTTCTTTCAAACAGATAGAAAGGTCCCCCTGTCCTGTTTCACATCCAAACATACCTGTTTTTTGTTTTTTGTTTTTTTTTAAGACAGAGAAAACCAGGCATGGACATCTGGACACTTCTGAGTTTGATTTGTGGGTGGGGGTCTCTTTTATCAGGCAGTGTAGCCCCTGAACTCACTAAAACTTCCCACTGTTGGTGCAGCTAGTCTTTTGAGGGCTCCAGAGTAGGAATATAAATCTTTGCAAATCTTGTTCTCATAATAATGAATTGTTTTACCACCTTGCTGTGAGAAACCATGCAGTTTTATACCATACAAACACTGCAAACTTTTATTCATGTGGGGGCTTTTTCTCAGAAGATGACATTTTTGTTATTTTCTACACTTAAAATGACATTTTCTGCAATAACCTGCCCCCAGCCTCACCCCTTATGTATCTTTCATGCAGAATACATCCCAAACTACCAAAACCAGGATTGTCTAGGATGAACTGTCTAGGATTATTATTGTGGGTCAAGAGAGAGAGAAAGAGAGCCTTCTCCGTGGCTGTTCCAAGACAGTGGAACTTCCTTCCATGGGAGGTCTGGTTGGCCCACTCCCTGCTCTCTTTTCGTCGGCAGTTGAAGAGGTTTTTATTTAGGCAGGTGTTTGAAATGTGAATTTTTCTTGGTGTGCTGTTTTTTAATGTTGCATTTTTATTAAGTTTATGTTTTAATTATGTGTTTTAACTATAGTTTAATAATGGAAATGTAATTCTTTTTTAACTTCTGTAACTTGTGAGGTTTTAGTTGTATTTTTAACCTATTGTAACCTGCCTTGAATCCCATCTTGGGAGAAAGGCGGGATCTAAATCCAATAATAAATAAATAAATAAATAAATAGCCTATATCACGGTCAATGTTTTGTAACTATATGAATCCATACCTATGTTGCAGAAATGCAATGAAAGCCAGTTAATGAACTGGGAAGATATGCATCCAGGCATCAGCAAGAGTGTTCCAATGCACACTGGGCTCTTCTGACCGGCATCAGGCACCTCGGTTGTACTACAGCACTTCCTAGCTGGTATCCTGATGTGCATCAGGGAGTGTTGGACTGTGGCACACCAGTCATTCCACTGGCTACCACTGCACTGTGGATGCAAGTATGGGGTAACATCATGACAACCTCTAGGTCCTCTCTCTCTCTCTCTCTCTCTCTGGCTTTTCTTCGCAAACGAAGATTCAGGAAGGACTCATCCCGCGCTTTCTGCAAGCGCGCTGATGACTAAAAAGGCCAATCCAAGATAAACAAGTCTGCTTGCAGAAAGCACAGCAGAAGGTCTCCTTGGGTGATGTTTCCATGTTGTGATTCTTTCTGCGTTGTCGTTCCTCTTCAAGACTTGTTCGGCGTGAGTTCTCAAATAAGGCTGCAGCATTGTGGATAGTGTGTCTCCATGCCTCCCAATGTAAAGATGTTGCAAAACCACTCAGTTCAATTTTGCGCCCACATACGGCTATTGAGAAAGACGTTAAGTCCCAAGCACAATGCCAGGCCGATGATGATGATGATGATGATGATCATGATATTTATATACTGCCATTTCTCCAGTTTGAGACTCAAAATGTCTTCCAAGTATTATAACAAACTTAGGTAACATTCACAACATACAGAAGTTGAAAATGTAATTAAATTCAATTAAACTCCCAAAGAATTAAAACTTGCTTAAAAAAATATAAACCATTAAAAACTAAGGCTCAAACAGAAAATCCAGCACATAATGCAAGGCCCATTCCTCCAAGCAATTAGTCCTCAGAGCCCTGCGGGGTGTGTGTGTGTGTGATATTCTCTTCATCAGGGTTTCTCAGTACTAGGGGAAAAAATTGCAAGCATTTTGGGGAGTATCTGGAAACGTTTGTTGCATCCCCACTCCTGAGTCTTTGATAGCCTCTTTGGGCAATATCTTCCTCCAGTGCTGGTCCTAAGAACCAGAGGCCTACTTCTGGATGCTGCACCTTTTCAGGAGTTATTAAAACTCAGCGATGGCACCATCTCCATCTGTGACCTTTCAGCAAATACTTCCAGAGTCCCAGCCACTGAAATCACCCATTATCCTAATTGTCTTGATGAGCAGCTTTTATTCCCCCACCACCCTTCTGCCACCCACTCCCCTCCACCCACCAGCTTTCAGAGCCTGGAGAAAGGATAAGATTAAGTCATTCACCTGATTAGCTGCCCGGACTGAAATCCCCTGGGGTATGTGTGAAAGTCTTATAACTCCTCACTGCTGGTGCCCTCCTGCTGCTGACATGATTCCTTTGCTGCACTGGTTATTGCTAGTGTTACAAGGCAGAGCAGCGCATGAATGCATTTCATAGATGTGCTGAAGACATGCTCCAGTTGGTCTCTGGCGGATCCCCATGGCTTCTAGAAATCCCCATTTCCCTCCAACAACGCTCTGCTGGTACCCTGATAATTAAAGACAAGGCACTGGGAACAGTGTACCCTCCCAAGTCCTCTAACATCAAAATAAAATTAAATCCTGTGGTCTGGGGACTTTTGCGGTGTTAGCCAAGGGACGGAACATATGGTGCTCCAAATGCTATACGATCACAACTCCCGGCATCAGCAGCTGGCCAACAGTGAGGGACTAGGGTCTTGCAGTCCAGCAAACTGGAAGGCCAGTTGTTGTTATTGTTGCTGTGTGCAAGTCACTTTCAGCTTTTGGTGACCGTAAGATGAACCTATCTTGGGGCTTACGCAGCAAGATTTGTGCAGAGAGAGATTGTCATAGAATCATAGAATCATAGAATTGCAGAGTTGGAAGAGACCACGAGGGCCATCCAGTCCAACCCCCTGCCATGCAGGAAATCACGATCAAAGCATCCCCGACAGATGGCCATCCAGCCTCTGTTTAAAGACCTCCAAGGAAGGAGACCCCACCACACTCCGTCGTTGTCGTTGCCTTCCCTTGAGGCTGAGAGAATGTGACTCACCCAATGTCTCCTAGCAGGTTTCCATGGGTAAGCAGGGATTTGGACCCTGGTCTCCCAAAGTCTTAGTACAACACTCAAACCACTACTCAAATCCCCTCAGCCCCTTTCACTCTGCACAATTACGTATAGTGCTCTGATTCCACTTGAATTACCATGGCTGCATCCTATGGAATCCTGTGATTTGTAGTTAGGTTGGGCATTAGAGCATCTGAACCTTTCCCAAAATGCAAATCCCAGGATTCCTCGGTGGTTAAGCCAGAATCAAAGCACTGTAATTGTGTATTGTGAATGGGCCCTAGGGGATTGTCACTACCTGGGGAAAGGATGGAACATGTACTTGTAACTCAATTAGGGATGCAACTCTTCACTAATTTTGTTCTCAAGGGAAGCAAGCAGCAAGAAATTTTAGCAAAATTCTTCCTGCTGCAAGAAAATATACAAAAACTGCAGTTTTCAAAAACTAGTCACAATTCAGGATTTACTCTGCATGCTGTATTTCTGCCCACAAAACATGTTTTGACCATTTCTTGAATATATTTCTATCCCCAAACACAATAGATAGGTATGTACGCATACAAACACACACCAGCATATCTTTGCCTCCCCCTCCGCATGTGGATGGAGACATAGTACAGAGACAGCTTCTCTGTCAGTTGAGCAGTGAATCCACTAAAATTTCCAGCTTCCAACAAAACTTTAATGGAGTTCCCCAACGTGCTGAACCTTAATCCACAATAGGCTCAGCACCCTGGATAGCCCCTTTAAAGTTTATGGTTTTTAAAAAAAATTCTGAATAAAAATATATATTTTTTTAAAAAGTATACAGCCTGGACACAGATTCACCTCTCCTTACCATCCATGACATTGAAGCCACAAGCTGCCAAAGGTGTCATCATCCCCACGGGCTCATTGTGACTAACCCACAAGATTGTCACCTCTCTGCCTGGTCTCCCATGAATGTGAAAATGGAGTGTTCCACCCGGACACAAGTCTTTCCAGGTAAGGCTGAACTTCTGCAATACACTGGGTTACCTCTCTACTTAAGTTAGTTCAAAACATGGCAGACAGATTGGTTACTGGTACGTCTAGGTGTGGTCATATTACACCAATATTAAAATCATTCTACTGGCTGCCAATAGGTTTCTGGGCACAGTACAATGTGTTGGATGCTACCTTGAAAGGCCTACGCAGTCCAGTTTACCTACAGGACTGCATTCTCCCATGTAATCTGCCCTGTACACTCAGGTCCTCTGTGGGACATTTATTTTACTCAGCCCAAACTAGGCAGACAACTGTTACTCAGAGGACATTTTCTTTGGCCACCCCCAGACTGTGGAATGACCTGCCAGAAAACATTCACCAGCTGGATATACTTTCTGAGTTTAAAACAGAAGTAGAGACCAGTTTCTTCTGGCAGGCCTATCCAGGTGATTTTAAAATTATGCATATTGAAGTATATATTGATTGTTTTTAATAGGTATTGGTTTTATATGCTCATTTACCTGGTGTTATGTATTTCATTTGTGGTTGTTCTGCACATCAATCCAAAGGGAGAGGCAGATAAGAAATAAATATGATGATCCTGTTGAAGATGGTGATAACTATGATAATGATGATGATGTGTCCAGGCAATTTCAGCAATTTCATAACAGATCTGCCTTTATTTTGGTGTGGGAAAGATTGGGCACAGCCCATTCTGTACAACACTGCATCTCAGGACTGACACCTCCTAGCAACAGTCTGAACCAGCTTCCTACTGCCTACTTCAAACTTTTTGGCGACATACAGAAGCAGGGACAAAACCCCAAAACATAGGATTTGGGTTACTACAGTAGGGGGCAGCTTTAAGAACAAAACAGCAGTGGTTCAATATGGGACTAGGGACTTAAAGAATACTAGCTGACCCAATGTAACATATGACGTTATAGTAGATTTGAAAGGTTCACATGGTTCAGCTACACACTATTATTTTAGGAAAATAATATTGCATTGTTTTACATGTGGGTGGTGAGTGTCTGAGGGAGTGAGAGGAGGGAGGGGCCCTTGTGAGGCTGGGGGCATAGATGCAGATTGAGTGGAAGGAGTGGATTGTGAGGTGGAGAGGGAATTTGCATGTGGGTGGTGATTGGCTGAGGGAGAGAGGGGAGCAGAGGGGATTGGTTGGGTAAGCAGCCAATCGGCACACTGGGAAAGTAAACATACCCAAGATCTATCTATATCTATATCTATCTATCTATCTTTTCCCCAATCACCTAGTACCCTATTAGTGACATATGCAAGAATAAATCCACATTATGCTTACACCTGTCTCGTTAGTGTGTGTGGAAGTTGGGATTCTCTTCCTCCTTCTGCAATGTCCAAAGTTGCTCCACAGGACTCACCACTGCACCGCAACAGGCCTCCCTAACAGTGTTCCATGGTTGATAGAGAGCCTGGGGAAATTAAAGTTGTGTCCAGCTACATCCCCATAGCTAGACACAAACTGATGATATCATTCATTGAGAACTTCAGAGGACCCTGACTGATCTCAGGGGAAGATGTACTCTATTACCTCCACTCTCTACCAGGAATAGAATGACCATAGGATGGAGGAGAGCTACCAAAGCAACATGATGAATCCTTGGGGTGGTGACAGGGAAGCCATAGCAGAGCTCTCCATGTGGAACTCTTTTACTACATTTGAGCATGTACTATCTCAGCCATAGTCTCAACCTTCAGAAGGAAGGGTGTCTTGACACATCGAGAGACCCTGTCAAGAAAATTCACCATTGTCATGAAATTTTCACATTTGGGGACATGTTTGCAAAAAAAATTAATAATAATAATTGTATGAAAAGCCTGCTTTTCGTGGGAAAAACATTTTTTGTGCAGAAAATGCAGTGCATTTTACTCCAACTTACACTGTTTCTTGCAAATAGAAAGAGCCTCTTGTTCAAGGTAGGAGTTTGTTCAAGAACCATTTGCATTAGATTTAATTTACTTTTATTAGTCCAGGGCTTAGAACTATTTGAGTGTTAAAGCTAATGTTGTAACAGTGATTTGAACATTCTTTTCATCAGAATTCATTGCTTTAGTGAATTTTACAAGGTTAGTTTGTCCCATTGATTGGTAGTAATGCTTTAGCGACATGTTATTTTAAAAACTTAATAATAAAAATGGCCAACTCCCCAACCACTCCTGAAGTAACAAATTAAAGCAATGTGAAACCCTAGACATTAATCAAATTGCTAACATAATTGGCATTACAACGATAAAAATAATGATGTTTAAAAGCAGTATAAAAATTAAGGGCAACAAATTAGTTTTTAATTAATCATTTCCAAGCTCCGCATGTGACTATGGCAGCTTTTTCATGAGAACGCTAAAGCATAATTTTCTACTACAGGCAAGACTAGAAAGGAGGTTGTGAAAAGCCTCAGGTTTGCTCACACACGCACGCATGCACACACCTCCTCCCACATGACTGAGGAGAAAATCAGAATTCAGTTCTGTTCTAAAGAGTTCCTGGTTTGTTGTTACACAAAAAACAATAGACTGCAGTTTCCTTTCCTGGAAGTTGGGGACCTTGAGACCATGGTACATGCTCTGGTAACCTCCTGTCTTGATTTCTGTAATGCGCTCTACATGGTGTTACCCTCGTGCTTGGTCCGGAAACTTCAACTAGTACAGAATATGGCAGCCAGACTGGTCTCGGGTACATCCAGAAGAGACTGTATAACACCGATCTTAAGATCACTTCATTGGCTGCCCATTAGTTTCCGGGCCCAGTGCAAGGTGTTGGTTATCATCTTTAAAGCCCTAAATGGCTTGGCTCCAACCTATTTTCGGGACCGCCTCCTTCCACATAATCCTCCCTGTGCACTCAGGTCCTCTGGGAAGAATTTGTTACAACCTTTAAAAACTAGGCTTTCTTCGATCTCTCGGAGGGCCTTTTTGGCTATTGCTCCCAGATTATGGAACGGCCTGCCAGATGAGATCCGTCACATTACCACCTTAAATAACTTTTAAAAAGCTCTTAAGACGGATCTCTTCTGGCAGGCCTTTCCTGAATAGATACCCTGCCATCTTAATTAGTCCAATCCCATCCAGCTTTTTATTGTGTTGTTTTGAGTATTTTTAGTATTTATTGTGTTTTAAATGTTTAATTATTTAATTGTATTTTAAGGGGTGGGTGGGATGGAGAGGTTGTATGTAGATTTTAATGTTGTAAGCTACCCCGATTGCATTTTGTAGAGGGGCAGGATATTAATATTAATTATTATTAATTATTATTAATTATTATTATTAATTATTAATAATACAAATTAATAATAGTTTATTATTATTATTATTATTATTAACATAAACTCTGGTTTGTTGTGTCCTTGTTTAGTAAATGACTTAAGAAGCAGGAGTGGGGTACCTGATGCTTCCCAGATGTTGTTGGGCTTGAATTCCCATCAGTCCTAGCCTTCTCTCCAATCAGGCATTATGGGAGTTGTAGTTCTACAACATCTGTAAGATGATAGGTTCTCCACTCCTAGCCTAGAGCTTCATGTAAAACACAAATTCTGGTTCACATGTCATGATCTCTTTAATGTTCCTCTCCTGTATACTTACTTGACTTTTTTTCTAAGCCCCAAACAATGTAACTTTTCCTCACAGGGCAAGTGTTTCAGGCCTCTGAGCTAAGTGAGAAGGTGTAACTCTGCAACCTGCTTGATTTTTGGTACTTTTTTTCTTGGCATTCCAGCACCGCATGACTGCCTGGGTCACCTAATGTAAAACAAATGTTCTTATTTCTCTGTAATGTACATTAAGAGACAGATCCACTGCAGCCCGGGTTTCCACTGCGGCAGAAAACAAATCTCAAATTGCCAACAAAGAATTTGGCCGCAAAGCTAAAGTGACAGTTGCCTGCTCGGAGAAATCAAAACAGACAGGAGTCACGTTTATTCAGACTCGTTTCCTGAAAAGATGTTCTTACTACCCTTCATGACCTGAGGGGAGGGAGAGAGGAATCCCAGGCTTTAAATGAGAATAAAAATAATAATGAACAGGTGATGTTTTCAATTCTGCTTGGGGGAGACAGTCAAAGTTTATTTAAAAACTGGCTCTTCATCATCATTGGTTGCTGCAGAAGGGGGAAAAACCTTGAAAACTTGGAACCTGTCCATTCCTAGTAAATACAGCAAATGACTAGAGTCCACTACAGTAGAAGGATACTTAAGGCATGTGATCTTTTGTGAATTCTGCTGTGAACTGACTGATCCACCACTCACAAGTTAGAATCATAGAATTGTAGAGTTGGAAGAGACCACAACGGCCATCCAGTCCAACCCCCTGCCACGCAGGAAATCTTGATCAAAGCATCCCAGACAGATGGCCATCCAGCCTCTGTTTAAAGACCTCCAAGGAAGGAGACCCCACCACGCTCTGAGGGAATGCGTTCCATTGCCGAACAGCTCTTACTGTCAAAAATTTCCTCCTAATGTTGAGGTGGAACCTCTGTTCCTGGAGCTTGCATCCATTGTTCTGTGTTCTAGTCTCTGGAGCAGCAGAAAACAAGCTTGCTCCATCCTCAATGTGACACCCCTTCAAATACTTAAACAGGGCTATCATATCGCCCCTTAACTGCCTTTTTTCCAGGCTAAACATACTCAGCTCCCTAAGGCATGGTTTCCAAACCTTTCACCATTTTAGTCACCTTCCTCTGGACACGCTCCAATTTGTCAATATCCTTTTTGAATTGTGATGCCCAGAACTGGACACAGGTGAGGTCTGACCAAGGCAGAATAGAGCGGCACTATTACTTCCCTTGATCTGGACACTATACTTCTATTGATGCAGCCCAAAATTGCATTGGCCTTTTTAGCTGCCGCATCACACTGTTGACTCATGTTCAACTTGTGGTCTACTAGGACTCCTAGATCCCTTTCGCACGTAGTCCTGTTCAGCCAGGTCTCCCCCATCCTATATCTATGCATTTCATTTTTCCGCCCTAAGTGCAGTACTTTACATTTCTCCGTATTGAATTTCATTTTGTTAGCTTTGGCCCAGCTCTCCAGTCAATTAATTATGTGCAGTTTAAAACTTAGGCACCACAATTCAAGAAGGATATTGACAAGCTGGAACATGTCCAGAGGATGGTGACCAAAATGGTAAAAGGTCTGGAAGCCATGGCCTATGAGGAGTGGCTTAAGGAGCTGGGTATGCTTAGCCAGGGGAAGAAAAGGTTAAGAGGTGACATGATAGCCATGTTTAAATATTTGAAGGGATGTCATACTGAGGATGGAGTGAGCATGTTTCCTGTGGCTCCAGAGACAAGGACACGGAGCAATGGATTCAAACTACAGGAAAAGAGATTTCTCCTAAACACGAGGAAGAACTTCCTGACAGTAAGAGCTTTTCGGAAGTGGAATGCATTGCCTCAGAGTGTGGTGGAGTCTCCTTCTTTGGAGGTTTTTAAACAAAAGCTGGATGGCCATCTGATGGGTATGATTTGATTGTGTGTTCTTGCAGGGCAGGGGGTTGGATTGGATGGCCCTTGTGGTCTCTTCCAAATCTATAGTTCTAGGTATCCATCAACTGTTACACAACCCAAGTTCTCTATCCAAAGTAAGGAAAATTATTTTGGGGGGACTGAAACTCCCAGAATCCCCCAGCAAGCATGCCTGGAGATGCTAACTGCATTTTAGAAAACTGGTCTCTTCCAGCAGGCCTACCCCAATGATTTTTAAATTATGGATTTTAAAGTGTTTATTAATGGATTTTAAAACATATTAGTTTCATATGCTCTTTTACATGATGTTATACGTTGTGTTATTTGTTGTTGTTGCCCACCTCAATCCATAGGGAGAGACAAGTAGGGAATAAATATAATTGTAATTAATTATTATTTATAGGGAGAAGATCAGGGCCTATAAACTGAATGCATACCCTCCAGCATTTCACAGATGAAAATCAGGACACATCTGGCTAAGCAATATCAGGGTACAGTTAAAAAGGCAACAGCTATTAATGAGGAAGAACACAACAAGTTAGAAGAGGCTGCAGTAGATTGCTTTTGCCCAAGTCTACTGGGAAGGACAAGATTCTGCCCCCTCCTCTCCCTGCTGCTGAGCTAACAAAGTACAAACTACTTTTACACTTTGAATTCAGTTTGCAGCAACTGAAGTAAAGCTGAGGATAAAGGGGGAAAGTGAGAGGAAGAGAGAAAAATTAGGACATTTTAAAAGCAGCTGAAAAGTGGGATGACAGAGGACTCATCGGACTAATCAGCACTGTCCCTGCCAAATCGGAACAGTTGGAGGGTATGGTATTGTCAACACTGATCTGAAGCAACTCTGCAGAGTTTAAGGCAGGAGTTTTTTCCAATTTTACCTGGAGGTCCCAACAACTGAACTTTGAATTTTCTGCATGTGTTCTAATCCTCTGAACAACAGCCCTTCCCCACCCCACAAACAGTGGGTCAAAATGTCCCTCCAATTCCCCCTACCTGTGAATGGTACACCAAAATAGGTGTAGGGCTATTTTGGCTTGGACCCAGTTTTGATGCCAAGAAAAGTTGATGCCTCCGAACTGATCAAATGGCAAATAAATAGCTCTGACTCTAATGCAGGATTCTCACTGTACAGTACTCTGAATAGCCTCCCTCCCTTTCTTTCTTTTAACTAGTGAACAGGGTCAATTGGTTTCCTGGCACTATTTCCACAAAAAGAAATTAAAAGTGGTAGCAGAGAGAGAGAGAGAGAATGGAGAAGAGAGAGAGTACATGTTGGGGGAAGCAGCCTTTGGCAAGAATATCTTCTGATCTGCAAAATGCTCAGCTCTTGATCAAAAGACAAGAGAGAGAGTGTCTGTTTACAGCACTGGAAATTATAGGAACTCCCTACCAGGTTGGAAACCAGGCACTGATTCAAAGGCAAGGACCGCAGATGCTGTTCTTCAAGAGAAGACTCACTCATATGGAAACCAACATTTTGTCTCTGCTGCCTATTCACAGAGCAGAAAGGTCCCACAAAGGCCATCTAGTCCACCCCCTGCCATGCAGGAATACACAACTAAAACACTCCTGAAAGATGGCCATCCAACTCTGCTTAAAGACCTCCAAAGAAGGAGGATCCACCACCCACCAAGGCAGTCCACTGCAGGGTTGAGCAGCTCTTAGAGTTTTTTAAAAAAAAAAAAGAAAAAGAAAAAAGGTCTTCCTAATGTTTAGATGGAATCTCATAATCTGACATATGTTGGAGTTGACTTGAAGGCACACTACACCAAAAACTGAAAGGTTAAGAGCCTACCTAAAAAGAAAAGGATCTTCTCATTTCTCACCTGCAGTGACGGTGTCTTTGTCCTTGGCAGCCAGCTCTTCCACTTCGGATCGCTTCCAGAGCTCAAACCTCCTCGAGAATCCTTCCCGAGGCTTCCAAAGATCCTGGATAAGAAGAGGTTTCTCGTTGTCCCGGAGGACCCTCAGCCCTTCCATCTGCCATTGCCTCTCCACACCCGAAAATTTCCCAATAACATCACAAAGGACGTAATGCCCAGCATCCACCTTGTTCAGTCCGTACCGCTCAAGGGCTTCTTTTGCCAGTTCCTGTGCACTGGAACTGGCGGTCGCCAGGACACTCTTGTAATGGGTGCCCACGCAGATGTGGCATCCAAACACCTTTAGCACACCCGGTGCTGATATCTGAGTGGAGAGCTCTGAAGGGTCCTCCTTGCTCTCTGCCGGGTAGGAAGCCACCGAGCTGCGGTCCTTGTAGCTCAGCGTCCGGTACAAGACCTGGGAAAAGATCCGGCTTTGTCGTTTGAACTTGTTTTTGGACGGCGGAGACATGACCGAGGAAGGCGACCTGTAGAACATAGCGCTGGAGGTCGTCATAGGTTGTGGCTGTAGAGAAAGAGAGAATCAGAGAGTTGGAAGGGGCACCATAGGCCAGCTGGTCTAATCTGCTTCTAGCTGCAAACTTGACCTAGGGCAGTGTGTCCTGAAGGCCTCATGTCCCCCAGGGCCATTTTGTGGCACCCAGCCTCTCCAGGGAGTAATAAAATAAAATAAATCAAATTTGCTCCAAAATGTACCTAAAGCCTTCTAGATGTTGTGAAGGGCATTTCCACCACATTTGGAGGCCTCCTGGTCCCCCCAGAAGACAAATAAATACTTTGTAAAAAAAAAATAAAATCAAACTTTTTTTGCCTTCAAATGCCCTCTAGAGAGCATGGGGGATTTTCATCACATTTGAGGCCCACCCAGGAACAAATTAGTCCCAGGAGAGACCTTTTTTGGAAAGAGGACATGAACAGGAAGTAACATCTGCTCATTTCCTGGGGTTTTTTTAATAGAAGGGCTCTACTGGGCCTAAAATAGCCCACGAAGGCTCCAGAACATGCTGAAAATGCCCCCCCTTGTCCCCAAGAGGGCAAAAAAGAATTGTTATTTGGGGGAGCAGTTATGGCAGGCAGCTAAAGCCCTCCTAGGTTTGGGGGTAATACGGCTCCCTATCCTTACACAGTTGCCCACCTCTGAGCTAGAGCATCCCCACGCTGTCCAACCACTTTTTGAAGATGTCCAGAGAAAGACAACCCACCACCTCTCTGGCGAATTGGCTCCATTGCTGAACCGCTCTTACCGTCAAGAAGTTCCTTCTAAGATTCAATCAAAACCTACTCTCTTGTCACTTCAGACCATTAGACCTGATCCTACTCTCTGGGGTATTTAAAGAATGCAACCATGTCACTCCTCAGCCTTTTCTTCACCAGGCTGAATAGGCTCAAGCAACTCCTTCAAACTTTTCTCAAGAGTGTTAGAGTTGTCCAAAGAGTGAAGGAGAAATTGGCAGAAAGAAAAAGACGGAATACAGTTGCAGACCTCCAAAGAAAAAGGAGGGGGGAGAGATGGGAGTGCAAGTGGCTTCAAGATCCCAAATTTGGCTAGTGTCCCAGACCCGAGTTGCTAAGATTTTTTGGGAATGGCACAAGGAAGATGGGAGGAGGTGCTTCAAGATCACAGCTGGCAGCCAAATGCACTGTGCCATGTTCCCTCTTTCTCACGTGGACAGAAATTTCCCTTCTAACAGATCAGACTGGAAAGTCCAAAACTGCTCTAAACTTTGCATGAGAAGAAAAAGACAAGACAAAAGAGGCAGCAGAAGTTTGCTTTTGTCTGAGCCCACTGGGAAGGCAAAATTCCACCTCCTCCTCTCCTCTCACTGAATTAATAAAATGCACACTACATTTGCACTTTGAACTCAGTTTGCAGCAACTGAAGCAAGATGAGGACAAAGGGGGGAAGTGGGAGAGAGGGAGAGAAACTGGGACATGCTAAAAGCCACTGAGAAAGTAGGCCAACAGAGGATTAATCAAGACCATCCCTACCAAAACAGGATAGTTGCAGGTACACAATGTATCTCTCAGCAGAGACACATTGGCTTCTCCTTTGCCGGGTTTCACTGTCTTTATGACATGTGGATCCCCCTAAAAGAATGGAGAGCATAGAGCAGCGCAAAATGGCCAGGAAACAGATGCTCAGAGCCAAGGCAATTCTAAGCTGCAGCAATAGGAGTATAGTGTCTAGATGGAGGGAAGTAATAGGGCTGCTCTATTCTGCTTTGGTCAGACCTCATCTGGAAGACTGTGTCCAGTTCTGGGCACCACAATTCAGGAAGGATATTGAGAAGCTGGAACAAGTCCAGAGGAGGGCGACCAAAATGGTGGGAGGTCTGGAAGCCATTATGCCCTATGAGGAGCGGCTTAGGGAGCTGGATATGTTTAGTCTGGAGAAGAGAAGGTTGAGAGGGGACATGATAGCCATGTCTAAATATTTGAATGGATGTCATATTGAGGATGGAGCAAGCTTGGATTTTTTGTTGCTCTACAGACTAGGACACAGAGCAATAGATTCAAGCTATAGGAAAAGAGATTCCACCTAAACATTAGGAAGAACTTCCTGATGGTAAGAGCTGTTTGGCAGTGGAAGCACTGCCTGGGAGTGTGGTGGAGTCTCTTTAGAGGTTTTTAAACAGAGGCTGGATGGCCATTATTTGGGGGTGTGTGCTTCGATTGTGTATTCCTGCAGGGCAGGGGGTTGGACTAGATGGCCCTTGTAGTCTCTTCCAACTCTATGATTCTATGATCACTACTAAGGAAAGCAATGTAATGGTTAAAAATAGACTAGCAAAAAACTATTTAACTATTTTGCTCAAAGGTTCTAACAAGACATTTACAAAGCAGGTAGCTAAGATTTTAAATGTGGCAATTCTTACTAGATCATCCATGGCAGAGCAATGTTCACTGTATTTAATGCATGATTGGATTTTTTTAGCTGTTTGAATATTTAAGACATTTTACTGTGTACTGTATGCTTTTCTACCAAATCTGTCTTTTAATCTGAGGATTTTATTGTCTACTGACTTCAAATAAAGACAATTGACAGGACTAGTTAAAATGGTTTAAAGAAAAGCTATCAACGAAAGCAACATAATGGTTAAAAATAAACTAACACCGACCATGAAGGGTCCATGTACATATTCCCCCTTCTTGACATGCTTTATATTATTTATTAATTAAAATATTTACATCCTGCCCTCTGTCCAAAGAGCTCAGGGCAGCATACAATAAAACAACAAGATCAATGTAAAACCATGTAAAAAGCAAAAGAAAAAAGAAAAAATATTTTAGTAGGCTAAAAACCATTTGAGAAGTTTAAAGAAGACAGATTAAAACCAGTTAAAATATTTCAAAGCAATTTAAAACCATGCAGATCTATGGCTTTGTGCAAAACCAGTTACACAGCATAGCAGCTGTATTGTTGTTGTTGTGTGCCTTCAAGTTGTTTCCAACATATGATTCTATGATATGGCGACCCTAAGGCGAACCTTTCACAGGCTTTTCTGAGGGCGGGGAGTGTGCGACTTGCCCAAGGTCACCCAGTGGGTTTTCATGGCCGAGCAGGGATTTTGAACTCTGGACTCCAGATTTGTAGTGTGCAACAATCAAACCATTACGCCCCGCTGGCTCTTAACACAGTACACAGCACCAGTCAGTTGGAAAGGACTGAAGGGACCAATAGCACATCTGCATGCGTCTCCCTCCCAACTGAGGCACTGCAGCTGTTATTTTGCAGTTGGGTATTTCTATTCAAGTATGTGTTTTTGCATGAGAAGCCAATTCACCAAGTCATTGAATGCTGAGTGTTCAGATATTGTTACATAGTGCCCACGCAAATTAGCTATAACCTCGCCCAGAGGAGAGCATGAAGAGGTCATGCTGGAATGAGGGGTGTTTAATCTGTGGCCCTCCAGATCCGATTGATATGCAATTCCCATCATCCTCCACCACTGATTAATAATAATAATAATAATTTTATTTGTATCCCGCCCCTCTACAAAATGCAATCGGGGTGGCTTACAGCATTTAAAAAATACATACAAGACTAGGAGGCATGATGGGAATTGAAGCGCAACCACATCAAGAGGGCCACCTATTTCCCACCATTAGATTACTGGAGGAGTGAGATACTGAAAAAATATGATTTATCATTGTAAGGATGTAGGCATGCAACTATTCCATGCAACTGTAGGCACTGGGTGCAGAATCCAGCGTCCTGCGAATGCGTGCAGGGAAGACAGTGCAATCATTTATTTTATCTACATACTTTTATGCAGGTTGCAGAATCCACTTTTTTCTTGGTTTAGAATCTGAATTGCCCAGATCAGGAGTGGGCAAAGAAGGCCTAATGCAGCTAAGCCACTCCCGCAGCCCATTTTTTAAATGTTTGGGTGCTATTTTCAGGCATTCATCACTCAAAAACTACATGGAAATGCACAAAATGTGGTAGAGCACTTCCAGTCTCACCCAAAATGCCTCCCTAGCACTCTCAAATACCTCCATTTTGATCAGTCCTTCTCAAAATGGTGGCAGGAAGTGACATAATATCACTTTACTTGCCATTTTGGGAAAGTCTTGGATGAAGATAGAGCTATTTAAAAGCACGGTCAGGGGGTGTGGCCCGTGGGAGGGGATCAAGGGAGAAACTGTCCCCTGTCCCCCTAGAGTCATCCATCTTTGGCCTTGATGCTGACTTTTTTACTTGTGTATGCACATTCTTGTGTATGCACATACCTAAAACATGATGTTACCTTGTACCTTGGAGACCTGAGGCTAAATCAAATTATTCATTGCAGTTAGAAGATCCTTACTGAATCCATTAGCTTTACATAAGTGATAACTGACCAAGTTCCCATTGATTTAGTGAGTCCGATTTAGTGGGATCCAAGGTGGCTTTTTATCTTTTAAAGTGTAGGTTTAAATCATTTTAATATTGTGAATAGTTTAATTCCATCTTAATGTTCACATTTTTGTATGTTTAGTTCTTTTTTTAAAAAATAGTAAGCTGCCTTGATTCCCAATTTGGGGTGGAAGGTGAGATATAAATATAACAACAATAATGATAACAACAACAACCACTGCTGTGGCCAGGGTGTCAACTGGTGGCCATCAGTGATGGCTGGTGGTTTCCATGTCAGGGGTGCAGTGAATCTGCGCTGGATTCCATCACAGACTTTACAGGAGCTATCCAATGTGCTGAACCTATTTGGCCAGCTAGGCTTAAGCACCACGGAGAATTCCTTTGATGTCTTTAATACACCCCAGTGCGGGCTCCCTACACCCATGATATGCAGGCACCAGTTGCCACTGAAGCCATACTTCTTGCTACTCTATCTATACTTAGTTAGACTAGTCTTTTGATGACAGAGTTGGACAATCCAACTCCAGGGCCTCATTCTAAGCCAGTGATGGGCAACGTTTTGAGCTTGGTGTGTCAAACTTCGCCAAAAAACTGAGCATAACTCAGATGGTGTGTCACTTTGAGGAAAAAACATGATTTTGTGATATTTATAGTTTAAATAACATAAATGTATAATTGTTATCTATAACTGTATTTAATAAACCAAAAACTAATTATTTAACTTTCCTGCTTAGTGACTTCTTTGTTCATCCATCAGTTGGTTTCTTTTGTTGGTCTTGATATTATTTAGCTTGTGTGGGGTGCTGTGAACTAAGATAGACTAGAGTCTTAGGACATTTTCAAACACAAAAAAGTCATCCTGAGGGCTTGGGAGAGGTACGCGCCTGTTTTGCGGCAGGGGGCCAGTTTCTGATGACGCTGTTCCTCTCACATTACCCTCTGTGTTCCTTCCATGTCACATGGAAGGAAAGGGTGCCACTTTTTACTCACAGAAGTTCTTTGTGAATAAATAGTGGTGCCAACATGGAGGGTAATGCAAGAGGGACGGCATCACCAGAAACTGGCCCCCTGCCGCAAAACAGGCACGTACCTCTCCCGATCCCTCAGGATGACTTTTTTGTGTCTCAAAATGTCCTTAGAGTTAGACTCTAACTCCAAGACTCTAGTCGTAAATGTTTCATCCTCGGCTACTGCACTTGGCTGTGTAGGAGCCGAGGATGAAACATCCTTCTCGGCATGCGACCGCCTCAGCGGCTGCGTGTCATCAAAAGTGGCTACGCATGTCAGTGCTGACAAGCATGTCATAGGTTCGCCATCACTGTTCTAAACCAAGGATTGAGAAAGTGTTTGCTATGGGTTGCATGTGGCTCCAAAGTCCCACTTCAGTGGTCCTCAAAGCCCCATACAAGTGCCCAACTCCACCGAAATTAGGTGCAATTTTCAGATGATTTTTTTGCCTGAAAATTGCACCACCAAACAGGTTTTTAAAAAGTACATCATACCTTTCCCCATCCCCAACTCTTCCAGAACTCCCCCCAATACCTTTTTGGCTGTATTCCAGCCCAAATGGGAACTGGAAATGATGCAATGTCACTCCCAGTCACCATTTTGGCCAAGAGAAGACCAATAAAAGGACGTGTGTTAGGATGATGTTGAGGGGGTGAAGGTCACGAGGAGGGCTATTGGGGGGGGGGAGAGAATTGGCCCTACACTCCCATACAGATGTTGTTGCTGTAATATTTACATCCCACCCTTGTCTCAATATGGGACTCCAGGTGGCTTTCAAAAGTTTACAAGTTGAAACTTTTCTTTTAACTTGTGAAAGTTAAAGCATATATTTCTCTCTGGTTTTTCTTTGCAAATGAAGATTCAGGAAGGACTCATTCCACGCTTTCTGCAAACGCGCTAATGACTAAAAAGGCCAATCCGAGATAAACAAGTCCAGTTGCAAAAAGCACAGCAGAAGGTCTCCCTGGGTGATGTTTCTGGGTAGTGATCCTATCTGCGTTGTTGTTCCTCTTCAAGACTTGTTCAGCGTGAGTTCTCAAATAAGGCTGTGGCATTGTGGATAGTGCGTCTCCATGCCTCCCGATGTGAGGCCAGGGCGGACCATTGTTGGTGATCAATTTGGCTGAGCCTGAGATGTTGTTTCAGAGAGTCTTTGTATCGCTTTTTTGAAACACCCCTTTTACGCTGACCCGTGGCGAGTTCACCATAGAGTAGCATTTTTGGGAGGCGATGGTCCTCCATCCTAGAAACGTGCCCTGCCCAGCGCAGCTGTGTTCTCAATATCATGGCCTCAATACTGGTGATCCCTGCTTGCTCAAGGACAGCAACATTCATCACATTGTCAGTCCAGTGTATATTTAGGATTGAGCATATAGAGCGCTGGTGAAAGCGTTTGAGGAATTGTAGGTGGTGGCGATAGGTGAGCCATGTTTCAGATCCATAAAGGAGAATAGACAGTACACTGGCTCTATACACACTGATTTTTGTGCTTCGCCTCAGGTGTTTATTACTCCAGACTCTTTTGTGAAGTCTTCCAAATGCGCTATATGCCTTTGCTAATCTGTGATTGATCTCTTTGTCAATCTTGGCATCTGAGGAGATGATGCTTCCCAGGTAGGTGAACTGCTGAACGGACCTGAGCATAGATTTGCCAACAGCAATGTGGGGATGGTGGTGTTCGTCCTGTGGTGCAGGCTGGTAAAGAACTTCCGTTTTCTTCAGGTTGACTTCTAGCCCAAACAGCTCTGCAGCTGTTGTCAAGCAGGATGTTAGGGGCGGCAGAGCTGCTTCTGTGTGGGCAACAAGGGCAGCATCATCAGCGATGAGCAGCTCACGGACTAGATAGTTTAGAGTCTTAGTGTGAGCCCTCAGACAGCTTAAGTTAAACAAGCTACCATCAGTACGGTAACGTATATAGATGCCATCGTCTTCTTCGAGCTCTGCCGTAGCCCTTTGGAGCATCATGCTGAAGAAGATTGTAAATAAAGTTAGCGCAAGAACACAACCTTGCTTCACTCCATTAGTTATTAGAAAGGGCTCTGAAAGAGCATCGCCATATCTGACTTGACCGCGCTGGCCCTCGTGTAGCAAGATAATCATTTTAAGGAATTTGGGGGGACATCCTAGTCTTTCCAGGATCTGCCACAGACCTTTTCTACTCACAGTGTTGAAGGCTTTGGTGAGGTCAACAAATGTTACATAGAGACCCTTGTTCTGCTCTCTACATTTCTCTTGCAGTTGTCTAAGGGCAAATACCATATCTGTAGTACTTCTATTGGCTCTGAGGCCACATTGGCTTTCAGGGAGAAGTTCTTCTGCAACAGCAAGAACTAATCTGTTCAGGAGTATCTTTGCAAGGATTTTTCCAGCAATAGAGAGCAGTGTTATGCCTCGATAGTTTGAGCAGTCAGATTTTGCTCCTTTTTTTCTTGTACAGGATGATGATGACTGAATCTCGGAGATCTGATGGCAGTTCCCTTTTTTCCCAGCAATTCGCAAGGAGTTCGTGGAATTTATCGTGGAGTACATGACCTCCGTGTTTCCAAACTTCAGGTGGGATTCCATCAATCCCAGCTGCCTTGCTGTTTTTCATTTGCTTTATGGCCTTAAGGGTCTCTTCCAAAGTGGGAGCTATGTCCAATTCATTTTTCATCAGTTTTTGTATCATATGTTGGATAGCTGAGCCTTGGACTACTCGGTTGGCACTAAACAGACTTTGAAAGTATTCAGCCCATCGATTCAGGATGGAGGCTTTATCAGTAATTAATGTTTGACCATCTGAACTGTATAAGGAGCTTTGGACCTGATAACTAAGTCCAAACACTGCCTTAAGAGCTTCATAAAATCCTCTAGAATCACCCAGATCTGCACAGCATTGTGTCTTTTCTGCTATATTGATCCACCACTTGTTCTGCATGTCTCAGAATTTTTGTTGAAGTTTACTACATGTGAGATAGAAAGCTGCTTTTCTTACATGGCAACTTGGCTGGGCGAGGTATGCCTGGTGAGCAGTTCTCTTTTTTGCCAACAGCTCCTGGATCTCTTGGTTGTTTTCATCAAACCAGTCTTGATTTTTCTTTTGGGAGAACCCGAGGGATTCTTCTGCAGACTGGAGGATACTGTTTTTGATATATTGCCAAAGCACTGTAGGAGAAGGATCTGTAGGATCGTCTTCAATTTTGTTTGCAGATTTGCCTGGAAGTTGTCTCTCATAGTAGCTTGTTGAAGATTGTTGACTTGGAATCTCCTCTTTAAGATGCCACCCCTCTTAGGTTTGAACTTCAGATGAAGATTTAGTTTACATCTTACAAGGCAATGATCTGTTTGGCATTCTGCACTGGGCATCACTCGGGTATGACGGATGTCGCGGATGTTTCTCTGGCGGACTAGAACATAGTCAATGAGGTGCCAATGTTTGGATTGGGGATGCATCCAGGTTGTCTTCAAGCTATCTTTCTGCTGAAAGATAGTGTTTGTAATAGTCAGCTGTTGTTCTGCACAGAACTCTAGCAGGAGGTGTCCATTATCATTGCAGTTTCCAACACCATGCTTGCCTAAGACACCTTTCCAGGCTCCTGAGTTCTTTCCTACTCTGGCATTGAAGTCACCAAGGATAATAATTTTATCGTCTACAGGGACTTTTTGTATGAGTTGGTGTAGGTCTGTGAAGAATTTGTCTTTCTCTACAGGGTTGGCTTGCATAGTTGGGGCATATATACTAAAGAGAACAACATGTGGGAGGCATAAGGAAATAATGCAATCAGAGTGTCCTGTTGGCAAGGTTTCGAGTTTGGAGGCAATGGAGTTTTTAATCATAAAGCCTACTCCTGAAAGATGTTTTTCGGTTTTGGGTTTGCCAGATCAGTAAAGTGTGTAGCCAGCGCCATGTTCTTTAAGGCTGCCTTCCTCATGGAGACGAACTTTGCTAAGAGCAGCAATGTCAATATTGAGTCGTGATAGTTCATGGGCTATTAGAGCAGAACGATGCTCAGGCCGTTCACTATCTGCAGAGTCTCGCATGGTTCTGATGTTCCAGCATGCAAGTGTCAGTTTATTTATACCTTTGCAGGCCGGTGTGTGCCTTTGTTTCTTTGCCTTAGTTTGACCGCATTAGAAGATGCCTGTTGGCCGCGGCTATATATATAAAGCATATACGCTAAAAAAAAAATCACATTGAACAAAAGCTTTAAAAAAAGTATCAATAAAATCAAAACCAATGATAAACAGACTGTTAAAAATGAGAACAACAAATATAAACTACACAGCACATGAAAGGCCCTTCCCCTCAAGCAGCCAGACCTCAAAAGCCTTCCAAAACAAAAAGATTTTCAGCTACTTATGAAAGGATAACACGGTGGGTACCAGTTGAACCTCTCTAGGAAGGGAGTTCCAGAGCCTGGGAGCTGCCACCAAGAAGCCCCTCTCCCATGTTTCCAGCAGATGTTCCTGTGAGGATGGTGGGGACAGAGACCATAGTCTCCTCAAAACATCTCAGCATATGGAAAGGCTCATATAGGGAAATACAATCCTTCAGATGTCATGGTCTTGAGACATATAGGGCTTTCCAGGTCATCACCAGTTCTTTGAATTGTGCTCCAAAATGAACTGGCAGCTGACGGATCTATTGCAAGAAGGCCGTTGTGTGCTTCCTATAACCGAGTTAACAGTTTGGCTATGCTCTTTGGACCAGCTGAAGTTTCCAAACACTATTCAAAGTCAGTTCCATACAGAGCTCATTACAGTAATCCAAATGGGATGTAACTTTGGACTTTATCACACGAGGGTCTAAAAATGCTGTAATTCCACAAAGTGGAATTATAGTGGCATTAATACGTTAATTATTGCATGTTGCTGTAATCATGCAACAATACCGCTAACGGAAGATTGCATGACCATCTACTAGCATTTTAAGAACAGGATTCAGGCTTGTGCTATAGTAACTCTAGTTTTCACATTGGGTAGTAATGGTGGAGTATTAACATTTTGAGATGCGCCACGTAGGTGCCTTTAAAAGATTTCTTCTCCTACTTCCATGATTTTGCATAGGCGAGATTTTGGCTGTTCTCACAAGAACGCACGACTTCAATTAAACACACCAAAAAGAAACAAATTGACAAATTAACAACTTCACAATGAAACAAACAAAAAATCATTCAGAGAAAAGGTGACAGTTCATTAAAAGAATATCCTGGATGCCATCTCCACGCTCTCCAATAGAGAGTGGGGAAAGCCGGGGGACCGCCAACTAACACTGTAATATTGGAACTACAGTGGGATGAAATTATTGCATGCTCATCAATACCACAAAAAGAGTGCTATTGAGAGCTGTTCACACGTTTTGCCCATAAATGAGAAGTTACATGCAATTAACGGCTGGAGCATGGACAGAGTATGGGAGAATGATGATGTTGTGCAATAATGGGAAACCATCTGTGCTACTATCCCATTGTAATTGTGCAATTTCAGCCTCATATGATCAAGTCCTAAGGCATTTGTCAGCATGGCCAAATTTGACATCTCACCCGTTTTAATCTTTATCAAGACAAGCTACAGGCACTTATACTGGATGGTTGTAGCCCCGAGAATGTGGTAGCAGAGTAGGACTTTGTGGACAATGGAGTTATCACTTAATTCTGGTACTTTGAGCCTGGGAAGGAGGCATTTAAGGGCAAACAAGTTTTTCCTAAACTCCCCTTCTAATAAATAAATGAATACACTTTTTGTCCTTCACCATATCAGCCATTTCAGCCTCAAAAAACAGAGGACGTTCCAAAAAGGCATTGTTCACTGACATAATGGAGGTCGTCTCCCCAGACGCAATCGAGAGGTTAATGAAATCTGTGGAGCATCGGCTGCCCGCCAGCGGTTTTTTGCCTTTATCACGGCTCTGCCTTGTTCAAAGGCACAGCTTGTGGCAACATACAATTACCCCTCCTAAAAAATCTCAGCTTCTATTTTTATAAAAAGAGACCTGCCCATTTCTATGCCTTGTGGTTGCTGAGACAAATTCAAAAGGACACTCAAAAGCCTTCAAAAAGAAAGGAAATAGAAAAATTTGAGGGAAGGTGGTGTGTGTAGGCCATGATTTTGCTGGCTGCACTCTGATTTGGAGAACAAGGTAGCTTGTTCACCTTCTTATAGTCAGTTCTGTCCTACTCCTTCATCTGCCCCATATGTGTGAACATCCCATGATTTATCCTCCATGATTTTTGACTTCCAATGGCTCATTTATACCTCATTTCCTCCAACTGACCAGGGACGATTAATCCGCTGTTGTCCCACTTTTTAAGTTGCTTTTAAAATATCCCAGTTTCTCTCTCTTCTTCCACTTTCATCCTTCATCCTCAGCTTACTTCAATTACTTCATAGAATCACAGAATCATAGAATTGCAGAGTTGGAAGAGACCACGAGGGCCATCCAGTCCAACCCCCTGCCATGCAGGAAATCACGATCAAAGCATCCCCGACAGATGACCATCCAGGCTCTGTTTAAAGACCTTCAAGGAAGGAGAACCCACCACACTCCAAGGGAGTGTGTTCCACTGCCGAACAGCTCTTACTGTCAAAAAGTTCCTCCTAATGTTGAGGTGGAATCTCTGTTCCTGGAGCTTGCATCCATTGCTCCGTGTTCCAATCTCTGGAGCAGCAGAAAACAAGCTTGCTCCATCCTCAACGTAACACCCTTTCAAATACTTAAACAGGGCTATCACTTCAAACTCTGTTAAAAGTACAAAGTTACTTATATGTCTTTTTTTTATTTTTGTATTTATTTTATGTTTTTAAAGGTTCATTCTACGTTTATATTTAATAAACAGATTTTTTTAAAAAATACAAAGTTATCTCAGCAGAGGGGAGAGGTGCTGAGAGGGCAGAAACGTGCCCTTCCCAGTAGGTGCAGGCAAAAGAAAACCGCTACAGCCTCCCCTAGCTTGTGTGTTCTTTCTCATTAATAACAATTGCCATATTGATCACACTTTGAGGTTGCTTGCTCTCATAAGTCTCAGTTTTTATCTATGAAATGTTGGGGGATAGGATGCAAAAAAGTTGCTAATTTGATGGTACAGCTGAGGATAGCTCAAGAGGTTGGGATGACTGAGGCCTATGCCTCAAAAGGAGAACCAACAGCAAAGGTCACCCTGGCTCCTCCTCCTTTGCAGATGAAAACAACAGCAGAGTAAGCAAATGTTAACAACTATGCAAACCAGAATGGCTGGATCCTGTTGGGGATTTGCAGCATCGTAAACCAACTTCAGGTTGTGCAGTTTAGAACTGTGACGTTGCACGAGGGCCATGTTCCCAGGAGGGCAGTATTGCCATCAAGTCCATTACGTGAGCAGAGCAGGCAGCATGGCTGTTGTGCAATGGTTGTGATGTGCAACAATATGTCATTTTGCAGGACAGGCTACCCTTTGTGCTATGACAGCACAGGAAAAGGAGGGTTAGCAGCCCCAGACAGAGCCATGGGGCACTGGCAATCCAGAAGGGAGGGCAGAGGAAAGTCACAGGTGACATGAACCAGACTGGAAATATGCCCCCACCTTGTATGGTGCCTTACTGTATTTGGGGAGTCCCCCCTTATGCAATGGGACAGCTTACAATGGGAACCCCCACTGTACATGGTTGCGTATCACATCGGCGAGACAGCTCCATCATCCTATGCCGCACAGCCTGTGGTATAAGATCTTCACTTTTACACTACCCCCAAAAGCTTGAAAAAGACAACACAGTTTTCACACTGTGTTTGAATGACAGGATTGTGGGGTCCAACCTAATTGTCTATAGGAGGGAGTTGCACAGACAGCCCTGTCTTGTTTGTTTCAGTGCCATCCTGGCCTCTGTTACAGGTGAACAGCGAGTGAAGCATCTCTTGCCAATGGTAAGCCTCAAGGTGGTGTTGTGGGGGAGGGCAGGAACTGCTCCCACAAGTATTTGGGTTTCAAGTCATTGAATGCCAGCACTGCTGAATTGGTCTTAGTAACTTGCAGGTTCCAGTACAGCTGTTTCATGATCAGAATACAGGTTGCCACTGGTTTACATGGGATCATTTACCCGCATTTGGGGGGGAAAGATCTCTCTAGGCATCGGGAGGTCTTCCAGTGTGACTCTGTGGTCAACCTCCACTGGAAGTTGATAACAGAGTCACACTAGATGCCTAGAGAGGCATCCTCTCTAGGCATTTTCTAGGTTCTCCAGTGTGATTCTATGGTACTGGATGGACCCAGCGTACCATACACCTTTTAAAAAAAACTCCCCCCAAATGCTCGGTAGACCTCACAACAACCGTGTAAGGTAGGCTGGTGGATTTAAATTCCTCCTCCCCCTTCTCAGCATTCCACACTTTCCCCAGAATTGCTGTAGGTGACTCGCTCTGTTGCCCTGCTGCTGTCGCAGCCACCAGTTAACTGCCTGGGTCCCATTGCAGGTGGCCCACCACCGCCACCAGTTGAATATCTGGGTCCCAAGCTGGTCCACAGATTGAGTGGCAGGAATTTGGGCCACTGATTGAGTGACAGGAGTGGATTGTGAGGTGGAGAGGGAATTTGCATGCGGGTGGTGATTGGTTGGGTGTGTTTCCTGAGCAGCCAATCAGCACACTGGGAAAGGCAACATACCCAAGAGAATTATATACAGTATATAGATTCTATGGCAGTTCACTATTATATACGATTTCATGTATCTGCGGTAAGTCTGGGAACATATACCCCATGGATAACGGGGGGCAACATGTAGTATTAGTTATGGGGGTGGGAATGAGAGCATTTTGATTAAGAATTCTGCCCCCTTCAAATGAAATTTTCCTTCAGCCCCCAAATTTCTAGTATATAGGAGTAAGTTTAAACATCAGTTGAACATTTAGAAGCGCATTGTAGATAGACATCAAAAGAAAAGGGACAGGCAAAGTGACGGAAGGGAAGGCGAATGCAGCAAATATAAGAGTTCTAGGTGTGAATGATTTTCCATGCCTCACCCTCTGCAGTGCTGGAAATGTGAAAGAAAATTTCACTGGAGGGTGGTATTCTTATTTGGAGGGGCAATACCATCATTTTTCTCCCTCCCCCCCCCCCCAGTAGCTACACTCTTGCTAGAATCTCTTCCTGAAATTCCCACCAGCAGCAGGAGTAGCACTCAGGAAAGTTACAATTTTGGACCATAATTCCCAGAATCCCCCTAGCTAGCATAATCTGAGCAGGATAACCACATTCTAAAGCAGTTGCAGCTTCTATACTATCTTCAAGGAGAGCCATTTGTAACATGTGGAGGGGTTTTTTTTTAAAAGGGGGATTGACTTTTTATCTTCCTAGGGTGTCCCTGAAACTCACATTGCCTGTGAAACTTTGGAAGAACAAGCCTTGCAAGTGAGGCAGACAGACCTGGCATGCAACATCTCTTGCAACTCTTTCTGAGCCAAGGACAGAGGGTGGGATCAGCGGTTCTGGATGGTTTTATGAATCAACGTACAGTATGCAAAACATCTGGGACTTGCGTGAGATTATTTTCCTATGTTAGGAATGCTTTAGCCAGCCAAGGAGAATATTAGTGGAGCAGTTAGGAAAGAAGCAGCAATTCTCCACATCTTATAAGTGTCTGCCCTTTCTATTTCCTCTTCTATAACTGGACAGATGCTATGACATTACTCTCCAACACTTAATACAGAAAAATAAGGACACACTGTTTACGGCAAGCATAAAACCAGCTCATAGTATAGGACTGAGCAAACCAAATGAATGGACAGCTTTCATGAGGTCTGGCAACATGCTGTGAGCTCTAAGATAGACACATAAAGTGGGCAGAAAAATAGATTGCACAAGCGGTGTTTGTACATTTACAAACAAAATGAGGAAACAAGACACATTCAGGAGGGAGGGAAGTAAATGTCACCAGCAATCTTTTACAACAACCCCATAAGGTCGTTCACTATTGTTATCCCTGTATCACATACGGGAAGAGCCAAACCTGAGAAAGTACAACTTGCTTAAAGCTATTTCACTTAAAGCTATTCAGATCTAGGGATGCAATTCTTCATGAAGGTTCTTCTCAATGAGTATATATTATATTTTTTAATATTATTTATTTATTTATTATATTTTAACTGAGTAATTTTAACTGTTTACTTCGAGAAAAGGTGAGAAAGCCTTTGGAAACCACACAGCTATTGGCTATTCAAGATTTATTCTACACAATACTCACACATGGTTGTTTTCCACATTTTCTGTGCAGAAAAGAATATTTCTGCATTGAAATTTTGTTTTCTCCATAGAAAATACTCTTTTCTGTGCAAAACAGCCATATGTGAAAAGTCCCAAACATTGAAGATTCTCGTCAGTCCAGGATTCTTCTCATCAGGGATCCTCAGAAAACATATTTTTTCAGTCATTCTTCAAATATTTGTTACTATTCTCTCCATCTGTATTCAGTTCATGGGAGAGGTAACATCTGTATTAAAATAAAACATATAGTAAACCAGTGACTTCCTGAGTTTTAACCACCATACCTGGCCATGGTCACTTGAGATGTTGGTTTTGCATCTGTATTGTTTAGTTACTAATTTAACCTCATGTCCTACAATATTGCAAGAGGTGACTGGTTGTTTTTATATAGCACACCCAGAGCTTTCGAGAGTTACTTTTAGGACTACAACTCCCAGAATCCCCCAGTCAGCATGGTGACTAACAGATAGAAAGTTACAGCTTGTCCTAGCTACCAAAGCTGCTTCAGTTGGGATAATTAGATGCCCTATGATGTCCCATAGAATCAGAGGCATAGTGGTAAGTTTTGAAATGTAGCAAATACCCATCATGAATCCCATGCACCCAAGAAGAATCCCAAAATGCATGCAGCTGTGTTGACCCAGATCAACAAATTGGTTCAGACAGTTTCAGTCTCCACCAAAGAGCACGTTGTTGTCTAGATGGTGAAAATAATCCTTACAGAATTTGTTGGGGATATCTTTTGTCCCAATGAGACCCCACGGCGATTTGCCTTATTCAGAAGGAGGGGGCAAAAAACTCCATTTACTGCACTGGAAAAGCCTTTGCGGTTTCGCCCATATTTTTAAAAACAATACAAGGAAATGTGCATTAGTGTGCATTAAGACAACCAATTCAATTTGCTGTGCAGTCTTGGAGAAGGCAGAACTAGAAATCTGATTGGTTGGATGTGCGCAAGGCCTGCAAGCACCCTGTTGGATTTTCTGAGTTAGCGATCATTTTTTGCAGTTTTTTGCTCAGCCAATCACCCAATTTTTTATTTTAGTAGAAGGTTGCACTGGCACTCCTCTGCTTTAATATTAAAAAAAAATATTGTGTAGTGGCAGCAGTGTTTATCTTTCTAATTTACAGCCATCACCTTGATTCGTGGGTGTCTGAACTTCAAACCGTGGATAGTTCTCAGGGTATTGTTTTTGCAAAACATCACGGAGACAAAAGAATGCAGATGCGAATTGGCAATAACGTGCAGGAATGAACATATTTCCTCTCCTGTAGATGAGCCCCAGGTCTTTTGTAAAATTAAGGACTCTTAATTAACCATTTAAGACCAAGCCTCCCACAAATGCTTTGCATTACTACCAAGATAGTTGGCAGCTGCACATTGTTGTTTGGGAAAAGTCAGACACATTCACAGCTACTGTGAAGCTCTCAGCTAGGTTCAGAAAGAATAGGGAAACTTGAAAAGGGTAGGGCAGGATGTCATCATTCCTGCCGATCAGGAAATCCCACTGCTGTGATCCTGTGGGTCCCAACTTCACTACACCACTGCACAAGATACGAAACCTAAACTGCCTTCCTGCTTCCAACAACAAGGATATCTTTGGGAATCTGTCCTTGTGTTTTGCAACAGGTTTCCTCTATACTTCAGGCTGGACGCTACAACCTACTGAGTGAGTCCAGCTGCACTTTGAATGCACACACACTTGCTCTTTTGTAAAGCTAAGGGGTCTTAACTGCTCATTTGAGACCACGCCACCTAAGTCCAGTTTTCTAGACAGCCCAATGAAAGAGATCAGTGGAAGATCCAAGGCCCTTTCACACTACACAGTTCAATTTTATGACTCCACTTTAACTGGCATCACTGCATCCCATGGAATCCTAGGATTTGTAGTTTGGTGAAGCTCTGGAGCTCTCCGGTTGAGAATCTTAAGCCTTCCTTAAGCTGCAAATCCTAGGGGGCATCTAAATGGTGAAATAAATCCTCGTGGAATCTGTATGGCACGCTACCTGTCTGAATGGTAACCAGCATCAAGGCACCTTATTCAGAAGGAGGGACCAAAAAACTCCAAAAACAACACTGGGAAAGCCTTTGCATCTTTTCCCAGAGTTTTTGAAAAACAGCGAGGAGGGTGCACATTCCCCCTCATTAGGACAGCGATTCGATAGGAAGGGAGGAGGGCAGCTGTCATCCGCTCCCCCTTCCCTGGTTCCCCACATTCCCTGGTTCCCCATGGGGGTCAGAGAAGGGAGGATGGCTCTCTGTCTTGAGTTTGGTTTAATCTTGAGTTAAGTCTTGGGGGCCCATGGCAACAAAAGATATTTAAAGGGGATCCCTGGTAAAGAAAAGTTTAAGAGCCACCGATCTTGGAGATGGGGAGATGTAACTGTTCTGCTTCAGACATCAAAACAGTTTGGTTCATCTTTAGAACTATGGGCTGTGACTTTGTGGAGAGAGAGAGATAAGAGCTTGAAACAATTACTTTTTAAACTAAAACTCTCAAAATTTCCAGGCCAGCACAGTCAGTAGTCACACTGGTTGGGGGATTCGAGGAGTTGTCATTTCAAAAAAAGAAAAGAAGGAAGAAAGAAAGAAAGAAAGAAAGAAAGAAAGAAAGAAAGGAAGGAAGGAAGGAAGGAAGGAAGGAAGGAGCAAGGTTTTCAAGTTCCGGGAGAAGTCCCCTTTCCTGATGTGGTGCCGGCATCAAAACAACTTGGGCCAGCCCTGCCATTGGATTTGGCTTCTTTCTGGATCAAGAAGATGCAACACAGAGAAGCAGCCAATGGACATCTCCAGAGTCACTCGCCTTGCTGCTAGAAAGACTCCTCATTTCCTGCGTCACAGCATCAGGGAAGAGGCCTCCTCCTGCTCTAATGCTATTAGAAAGAGCTTTCCTACCTCGACCTTGGAAAAGCTCCAAACCCAGCTCCCAGAAGTGCCTGTTCAGGCTAAGCGGCAAGGTCACCTTCTAACCTAGAAAGAAGGACCCAAAGGCTTTCCATTCCAAGAACTAGAATGGCACGTCATCTGTATATATAGCTTCATTGGCACCCATCCCACTTGGCATACATACGCTTACGTGCATTCCAGTCTCTGCATGGTGATACAGGGGTACCTGGCCCATTCTCATGTTCACATGAGAAACTTGCTTTTCAGGAATTAAGAGCAACAAGGCAATAGCTGCACGGAGGACATGACACACAGTTACACTCACACACTCAGTCTCATATAGCCCAGGGAGTCCAGCCCTCTCCCTTCTGTTTCTTTAAGTCTCTTTAGCTGTTTTACTTGTCTGGTGCAAGAAATTTCTCCCCTTCCCCCCTTCACACACACACACATACATGCAGTAATAGCTAAGTAGCAAATCTGTCAGCTTCCAGTATTTTGAGAGTAAAGCAGGAGTATGCCTTCCAGGGGGTGTTGGATTGCAACGCCCATCAGCCACAGCCATCAGCCAGTGGTGAAGGGTGATGGGCATTGCAGTGTAACAACCTCCAGGCAGACACATGTTGCCTATTCCTGGTATAAAGTCACTGCGGTGATCAATGAGCCCTAGGATCCAATATTTCAACTGCACCACATTCGTTTTAATGGTATCAAATTAAATACAGGCATACAGGCTTTCTATATTTAGATTCGACACGGCTTTGCATTGGTTCTAATCACTCACACACTTCTACTCTCAGTATCTCTTTTTCTCTGTGTGTGTGTCAGTGCTATAAGTTCTCCAGAAAAAGTAGGACTGGAAAATTTTCTGGAAAAATTTCCAGTGCTCTCAGTAATGTTACCTAATTTGGCATGTGTGATAAAAATGTTATATTCAAACACACTCAAAGCTTTATGTGGAAATGATTTGATTGGAATATCTCTAATAATATAAAGAGAAGTGCATATATTTATATTTAATTAAATATGACTGCAGCCAAAGGAACATTATTTCTTCTTGGGACATATACCTGAAGAGAGCTGTACATAATATATTAACAGTTTAGTTTTCTTTTGCTGAGCTACAATTATAATAGTACCTTTGGCTTTACTCACCCACTCTGTACTATCGGGTGCATTTCATACTCAGAACAATGTAACTCAGTACAACTAGTTGAACATTTCACTTAACTGAAGGATTGGTTGCACTTACAACTCCTCGAACGCTTTCATCAGCGCTGTATATGCACAATCCTAAATATAAACTGGACTGACTATGTGACGAATCTTGCTGTCCTTGAGCAAGCAGGGATCACCAGCATTGAGGCCATGATATTGAGAACACAGCTGCGCTGGGCAG
The DNA here is from genome assembly GCA_030847615.1 of Gambelia wislizenii. Classification (NCBI taxonomy): domain Eukaryota; kingdom Metazoa; phylum Chordata; class Lepidosauria; order Squamata; family Crotaphytidae; genus Gambelia; species Gambelia wislizenii. Next base: position 8,976,568 of record JAUMIR010000012.1, read on the forward strand.
GGCACGTTTCTAGGATGGAAGACCATCGCCTCCCAAAAATAGTACTCTACGGTGAACTCGCCACAGCTCAGCGTAAGAGGGGCGCTCCAAAAAAGCGATACAAGCACTCCCTGACCAACAATGGTCCACCCTGGCCTCACATCAGAAGGCACGGAGACACACTACCCCAATGCTGCAGCCTTATTTGAGAACTCACACCGAACAAGTCTTGAAGAGAAACGACAACGCAGAAAGAATCACTACCCAGAAACATCACCCAAGGAGACCTTCTGCTGTGCTTTCTGCAACCGGACTTGTTTATCTCGGATTGGCCTTTTTAGCCATCAGCGTGCTTGCAGAAAGCGCGGGATGAGTCCTTCCTGAATCTTCATTTGCGAAGTAAAGTCAGAGAGAGAGAGAGAGAGAGAGAGAGAGAGAGAGAGAGGTTGCAGTAGAATAGCCCAAACAACTACACAGAAACATGTGTGTTTGGTGTGGAAAAATTTCCACAGAGAAATATATCACTGGAAAATTTTCTGGAAAAGATGTTGTTGTGTGCCTTCAGGTTGTCTCCAACTTCTGGCAAACCCTAAGGTGAGCTGATTATAAAGTTTTCTTGGCAAGATTTATTCAGAAGAGGTTTGTCATTGCCTTCTTCTTGGGCTGAGAGAGTGTGTTTCTATGGCACTGTAGGGATTTGAACCCTGGTTCTCCCAGAATCCTAGTCCAGCATTCAAATCACAATACCACACTGGCTCTAATTTGTCTCACTAGGAATGGAAAAAAAATATTAATTTGCTATTTGTTTCTCAAAAAGAGGGCTTCTCAATACTCAGAATAGCCCATCTGGAAGACTACAGGCAGCCAGCCACAAGGGTACTGCAAGATTCTTTGCTCTTTGGGAAGTATTCCTCTGTGCAGAAATTCATGTGGTTTTTCTGTGCAGAAATGTGTTTTCCACATAGAAAACCCATGTTATTTTTGCACAGAAAGCATATTTCTGCACTGAAAAACCACACACATTTCTGCAGAGGATAGGATCAAGTTCAATTGTTTTCAGTTACAGGAAGGTAGATTTCACTTGAACATTAGAAGGAACTTCTTGATAGTGAGAGTGGTTCGCCAATGGAACAAATTGCCTAGAGAGCTGGTGGAGTCTTCTTCTCTGTTGGTCTTCAAAAAGAGGTTGATCAGCTGCCTGCTGGGAATGTTCTAGCTAGAGATTGTGCACTGAGCAGGGGATTGGACCTGATGGTCCACTGGGCCCCTTCCAACTCTGTGGTTCTATGCTTACTCCAGTTGGGATGAACCAACAGCATTCAAGCCAATGGCTGCTTCCAGGAAGTGTGAACAATGCTGAGGCAGACAGACCAGTGGCCTTGCTCAGTATAAGGCAAGTCTGTAGGATCTAGCTTGGGGTGGGCAAATGATGGAGGCTAGAAGGCCACATTAGCCATTCAGCAACTCCTACCACACCTGCTAAGGGGGAAAAAAACCATTTTTTGCCCCAGAATACCAACATTTTCACCACATTTTAGGCCCCAAAGGTAGCTTTTTTCAATGGCCTACTCTAACCAATTCTCCACTTATGTTGTGCTCTCTAGTTGGTACAGACTGGACCCAAGGAAGTCCAGCCCAATGGCAACATGGGCAAACCAACGGGTAATTTTACAACATTAGAATCACAGCACCCTAAAGTTGAAAGGGGCCATGAGGACCATCTAGTCCAACCCCCTGACGTGCAGGAATACACATAAAGAACTCCTGAAAGATGCCCGTCCAACTTCTGTTTAAAGACCTCCAAAGAAGAAGTGTCCAGTACACCACCTTTCAAGTTAATCTATTCTACTGTTGAACAGCTCTTACAGTAATGAAAAGCTCTTCCTAATGTTTAGGTGGAATCTCTTTTCCTGTAAACTTGAATCCAATGGTCCAGGTTCCAATTTCTGGAGCATCAAAAAACAAACTTGTTTCACCTTCTACATATCATCCCTTCAGATATTTAGAAATAGCTACCAAATCATCTCTTAGTCTATTTTCTCTAAGTTAAACATACCCAATTCCCTCAGTCATTCTTCATAACGTTTGGTTTCCATACCTTTGATCATCTTGGCTGCCCTTTGCTGGACAAGTTCCAGCTTGTCAATATCCTTCTGGAATTGTGGTGCCCAGAACTGGACACAGTGTTCCAAGTGAGGCCCGACCAAAGCAGAACAGAGTGACACTATTACTTCCTTTGATTTAGACACTATACTCCTATTGATGCAGCCTAGAATCGCATTGGGTTTTTTTGGCTGCTGCATCACACTGTTGGCTTACATTTACTTTTGTGATCTACTACTACTGCTACTACTACTACTACTAATAATAATAAAAATTATTTATACCCCGCCCCTCTGCTAAAAACAAAACAATCGGGGCAGCCCTTAAATACTTTTCTACAGCCCTTAAATCCTTTTCACATGTAATGCTTTCAAGTCAGATGCCTCCCATCCTATATTTGTGCTCTTCATTGTTCCCGCTTTGATGTCGAACCTTACATTTATCCCTGTCGAAATTCATTTTGTTAGTTTTGGCCCAGCTCTCCACTGTCAAGGTCATTTTGGATTCTGTTCCTCTCATCTGGGGTATTGGCTACCCCCACCCCTCAGTTTGGTGTCATCAGCAAATTTTATAAGCATGCCTTCTATTGCATCATCTAAGTCATTGAAAAAGATGCTAAACAACACCGGTCCCAGGAAAAAACCCTGAGGCACCCCACTAGTCACTTCATTAGCAATGAAAAGAAAGTCTTAGTGGCATCTTGCCCTAACCACCCCCTTCCAAAAAGAACCTAGAGCCAACACTAGGTACATCCCAGAGAAGTGGTATTAATGAGGAAAAGCTATTATTTACATCATTAGTGGATGATGGTACAGTGGAACACACTGCCTCATAGTGTGTTTCCTTCTTTGGAGGTTTTTATACAGAGGCTGGATGGCCATCTGTCTGGAGTGCTTTGATTGTTTATTCCTGCATGGCAGGGGGTTGGACTAGATGGTCCTTGTGGTCTCTTCTAACTCTATGATTCTATGTTGGGATAGGATATATATGATATGGAACAGGCAATGGCTCCAAGCACTAATATAATGCCCTTTGAGTTGGCATCTCCAGAATTACCCTGAATTCCACTGTTGAAGCTCTGTTGGGTTTGTATCTACAGGATTTAAACCACAGAAGAGCAGGGATAGAGTGGCTCCCCAACTCTGTACACTAAACATCATGTCCTAATGCAGGGGTGGGCAAAGTGCAGCCCATGGGCCACACATAGGCTGTGCTCCCCAATTTTCTGGCCCCTGAAGCTCCCCATCAGTCTCCCAGTCCTTTTAAAAATAGTTCTAAAAACATTTGGTGCATTTTTGCCTGAAAACCAAATGGAGAGCCTGCAAAACATGGAAAAACACTCCTAAGCCTGCATAGAAAGCCACCAGGACCCCCAGTGTGTTAGATTAAAGGGAAAAATACATTAGTGTTAGGATAGATTTACTTTTGTATTAGTAAGAAAAGAGGAAAATAATTAGTATTGTTTTTGTATTATTGTTGTGGCCTTTTGCGGTCGGGTGTATTTTTTAGTAGAATGGTCTTACTCCAATAAAAAAATTCCCTAAAAAAATTCCCAATTTCCTCTGTTTTTATGTCCTTCTCAAAGTGATGAAAGGAAGCTTTGGGAAGGCTCTAATGCAACAGCATTTAGTTCAGCAGTGGAATCTGAGGTGGCTGATGTCTCCCATAGTGATGGTGGATCCAATATCAGATTGAATTTTTAAGGACCTATCCAAGTGCTGGGCCTATTTGGGGGAGAGGGTTCAGCAGCTTGGATAGTTTCTTTAAAGCTTGGACTAGATTCCCCACTTCACTGACATGGAAGCCTGACAGTCCTGTGTTGCGCTGCAGACTTTCTACTCTCTTTCTCCATGCAATCTTGGTTCAGGTTACACATGTTAGGAAAGGGCAACAAAGCAGGCAAGTGTTGACATGCAAGATCATTTTCACCCTTTTAAAACAACAGGAAATTCATCATTTGCTCTCTCATTTATTTATGATTTCTTCCCTTCTCACTGTTGTCAACTCTCTTGCTTTATTGATTTTGCCACTGATTATATCATATGTAGGTGTGTTTGTACTACTAACCTGCCAGAGTCCAATCTTGTGCTGAAGGTATATGTATAAAGACATACATATACATAGAATCATAGAGTTGGAAGAGACCTCAAGGGCCATCCAGTCCAACCTCCTGCCCTTCAGGAATACACAATCAAATCATTCCCGACAGATAGCCATCCGGCCACTGTTTAAAAACTCCAAAGAAGGAGACTCCACTTCCGAACTTGATAAGCATACCCTCTATTCCCTCATCCAAGCCATTGATAAAGATATTGAATAGCACTGGGCCCAGGACAGAACCCTGTGGCAACCTGCTAGTCACTTCTCTCCAGGATGAAGAGGAGCCATTGGTGACTATCCTTTGGGTTTGGTCAGTCAACCAATTACAAATCCACCTAACAGTTGCATTGTCTAGCCCACAGGTTACTAACTTTTTTGCAAGAATATCATGGGGGACCTCATCAAAAGCCTTACTGAAATCAAGATACATTACATCCACTGCATTCCCTTCATCTATCAAGTCTGTAACTCTATCAAAAAAAGAGATGAGATTAGTCTGGCATGACTTGTTTTTGAGAAATCCATGTTGATTTTTAGTGATCACGGCATTCCTTTCTAAGTGGTTACTGACTGTTTAACAATCTGCTCTAGAATCTTTCCTAGTATTGATGTCAGGCTGACTGGGTGGTAATTATTGGGGTCTTCTTTTTTCCTCTTTTTAATGATGGGGACAACATTTGCCCTCCTCCAGTTTGGCAGGGACAGTCCCGATTAATCCTCTGTCAACCCATTTTTTCCAGCTGCTTTTAAAATGTCCCAGTTTGTCTCACCTCCTCCCAATTTCCACCTCAGTCTGCAGCTTACTTCCATTGCTGCCAACTGAGTTCAAAGTGCAAAAGTAATGCAGAGGGAAGAGAGGAGGAAGGGGCAGAACATTGTCCTTCCCAGTAAGCTCTTGCAAAAGCAAACTGCTGCGGCCTCTCCCAGCTTGTGTGTTCTCTCTCATTAATAACTTTTGCTTGGTCACATGTGCCCCAGTTTTCATCTGTGAAATGTTGGAGGGAACACATACACCTGGAAGCAGCAGGTATTTGTCTTTAAAATCACAGTATATGGGGTCAATTTTGCTTTCCCCCTTCAGCTCTTTTAATAAACAAGAGAAAAGGTGGGTTGTCTTTAAACAGATTCCCACTCTTTCGCCTTGCACATCAAAAACAATTAAAATGTTCACCATCTTAATAGAAAAATGAGAAAGACAGACAGATGAAAGGAGGGAGGGAAGGAGGAGAAGGAGGCATTCCAATACTGCAATGTGGAAGAGATTATAATTCCAAAAACAGCAAAGGAAATGAGCAGAAGAGAAAATCTGTGACTCCAAAGCAACACTTTGCTTTAAACCATTCAAACACCTACTGTCCCAATTCAGCAGGGACAGACCTGTTTAATCTTCTGTCCTCTTGCTTTTTCATCTGCTTTTAAATTGTCCCAGATTCTTTTTTTATTTTGCCAATTGCCCCTTTTGTCCACAGCTTACTTCGGTTGCTGCAAACCAAGTTCAATGTGCAAAAATAGTTTGTAGTCCATTAATTCAGCAGGGGGAGAAGAGGGGGGCAGATTCTTGCCTTTCCCAGTAGGCGCATGCAAAAGCAAACTGCTGCCACCTCTCCTAACATGTGTGTTCTTCCTCAATAACTTTTGCCATCTTAATCACACCCTGTTGGTGCCTGGACAGACACATCCCAGTTTTCATCTGTGAAATGTTGGCGGGTATGCATCCATTTTATAGGCCCTGATCTTCTCCCTATAGAGTATGTACATTTAACAGCAGGATGACTTAATGTGGTAAAACAGACTCCAAGAAATGCCTTATCTTATGTCTCTCCTCCCTTCTCTCCCTCTGCCACCACCACAGTAATGCAAGCCAGAAAATATGTGACAAATTATAGGATGGAAAGGCCTCTGTTGTAAAGAGACGGCATGATTAGCTTCCTGCAGGCTGGTGCAATTTTGAGCCTTGGGTGGTACTAATGGAAAGTGGAATGAGGCGAGAAGAGTTGCGATTCATCAGCTGGTTTTGCAATGAGAACTTTGATGGAAATGTCTTGGGCCTATTTCTGGGGATTGCTCCTGTTTAACTGCCAACTGAGCACTAGATGCCAAATGCATTAAATGAACAGTTAATTCAATGACAAGCACATTAGAAGAGGAATCATCAATAGACCATGAAAGCACCATGCTACTCAGAATATTTGAGTGAGACTTGGGGCTCATCTACACTAGCCAGGATACACTGGTTCTCCGTCAGTATATCCTGGCTGTGGAGCTGACCAATCCCCCTTCCACCTTTACCTGGAGAAAATGGGTTGGAATCCAAACAGGATGCTGGCCCATCTCTGAAGCAGCCGCAATTTCCCCTGCTAATGCGGAAGCCAGGCAAGGGTCCCACAACGTATGACTGCAGGCCCCCTGCATGTGACCAGCCTTGGCCACATGGGGAAGAACCCCTGCCTGGCTTCTGGGAGAGCCAGGGAACTGGCAGCGATTTTTGCTGGGTAAACTGGGTTTTATATTAGAACAGTTTATTGGACCCTATCCCAGCTTGCCCCCGTTCCAGCCCTGTATCTGCCCCAAGAGTGGTAAGGACTGCCTGGGGGCAGATTGGGGTAAATGCTCTGCAGCGTTTGGACTGCAGGCTCTAGAATGGGAGCTAGTTAGGGTGAATCAACCGTGTAGCTAAGCCCTTGGTTTCCATTAGGAATGCAAGGTTTAAACTGACAGACCAAACGAGTAAATGTGGAGCTTTCACAGCTGGCGCCCATAGATTGTCTTTGGGTTTTTTCGAGTAAAGTCTTAGTTGACTACTTGGCATAGGTGGGGCAGACATAATAGGTGTTGGCAAATTTTAAAACTGAGTCAGGGCATTCTTTCGAACGGATGTGGAAAATCTCTGGCCCTCCAGCTGTCTTAGCCTATATCTCCCATCAGCCCCAACTTGAATGACCTACAACAGCCAGCAGTTGGGAGCTGTAGTCCAAACTATCCAAAGGGCCAAAGTTTCCCTTATGTGCTAGAATTTAGAATATGAGTAGATCTCGGTTAATGAAAAAGATAGGTTCCTAGGTATTAGTTCTTTTAACAACAACAACAACAACAACAAAATGATACCAAAAACAGAAACAAGATGGAAAGAAGAATTTCCTTCACCACAAAGAAGAAGAGCGGTTCAACATGTATGTATTTTTAGTTTTGGATTTTTAAAAAATAGTTTTTTTAAACAACCAGGTTAGGTAAGTCTTGTAGAAGTAAGCAAAAACATCTAGAGACCACTGGAAGGCTCCTTCCAAAATCCATCCCAGGATGACTTTTCCTTTCACAAGCCTTCATTTTTCTTATGATTTCTATTTTGGTGGCCAAGGTTTATAGATCTATGCTTCTTTAACATGCTGGAGGGAGCTGATGAGGCAGACGTATCTGCTTTCCTCTTTTCTCTGAGCTCTGCTGATCACTCTTGCTCAGTAAGGGTTTCTGGAGGCAGCTGCTGTTTACTTTGCCTGTTGTAGGCAGACGCAGGCAGCAAAAATAGAGTCCCATTCTTTTCCACCTCAATGTTTTTTGCATTGTTTACTGCAGACATGTTGCTGCAACCTGACACCAAAAGTCCGTGTTTCTCCAGCCGTTGTTCACCATCCTTCCAATGCCAATGCTGCTTAAAAATTACAGCTAGACAGAGGACAAGGTGGGTGTAAAAGGCTTTGCAAAAGGAAGGCATTGTTAACTGAGGTAGGCCTGTATTTTAGTTCTGGCATGCTATGGGAACAATAAATGAAGGAGAAAAGGATCTCATCTTCTAACTTTAAAGAGTTGTGTAGGCCGCAAACAATTAGCTGGTGACGCTTTTCCTTCCTAGAGATAATGTGATGATTATCACTTTGCTTCATTTCTGCAACCCAAGTTGCTCTAAAAGACATAGGAGTTGGTCCAGAAGGGGAGAAAAGAGGTTGTTATACTTAGTCCAGTTCTACTGGCCAAAAGTTTTACAACCTATTCCATGTACCCAATAAATCAAGCTGTTAAAAAAAAAAAAATCCAGTCACCTGTGCGCCTTAAAAACAGATGCACTAGGAACCCATGAATTTGAAAATATTCTTTTACCCTACAGGGTAGATTCCTGAAATATAAAGTTGGCTCCTAAAAAATTCATACCAGGCAGTGCTCAGGAATGTTAAATGCTTCTCCAGCCCAGCACAAACTAAACAGAGTACTGTAGCTGAGCAGTGTTGATCCCAGAAGACACCCAGGAAAACAAACAATTTGGTGTGTGGCATTTGCTTGAGTTCTACCTCCTCCCAAACACAAGTGTCTCTATAGGCCGCCTAATGATGGTTTTATTATAGCAATCATGTCTTTGTAGTAATTAGCGGATCTCTTGCAGAGCTGGGAAACATGATTTCCTCAGCAACTAAATACCCACCACTTCTCTGAGATTTACCAAAGGGATGGTAGGCACTAGGAGAGGAAAAATAATTCTACGCCAGGTGGGAGCTGGTTTTTGCCCCTGCAGGGCTGCACGACTTGCCTCTGGCATGTTGCATCACTTTCTGCTTCATTTTCAGCCCAAAATTGGCTGTCCCCCCCCCCCCGAGGTTGGTATTTTGGGGATGCTGAGGGACGAAAACCAAACAAACTGCCATATTTTAAAGCTGTTTTGTAATGGTTTGGGCATTTGTGGGGGAGACGTTTCACCCCTAGGCTCCCCAGAATGAACAATAGAGTGGGTTCCTGTCCATTTAAGGGTTGTGTAGAAGAGGGAATTTCATCAAGGGTTGCTTGTTACTTGGTTGTGTGACATGTGTTGATGTTACCTCTGATACACAACCCTTAAAGGAACTGTTTCCATTTTTCAACCTGGCAACCTTATCACCTCTCAAAATTGAGGTGGAGGATTCGGGCTCTGGGAGTGGGGTGAGAGGCTACAGAAAAGGGTATGGGGCCGTAAGCAGGCCAAAGCCATTTTCTTGTCCCGATACTGCTCCCATGCCTCAGGTAGACAGAGATTCAGTAGGTGAAGTACAGGATCAAGTCACCAGTTGAATTTCTGCTGCGTTACAGCACAAAATCCCTGAGCAATACCTTCTTTCAAAGACAGCAAGCTTTTCTCCATTTTTTTCTATATAGAGGAGAGATAAATGGAACTTATTCCTAAGCCTCCCCCTACTCCATTGCCTTTTCGATCTATGCCAGAGATGGGAAATCAGGTGTCCTGCCAGATGATGTTGTACTGCAACTCCCATCAGTCCTGGCCAATATAGCCAATGGTGAGAAATGCTAAGAATCATAATCCAACAATATCTGGAGGGGGCTGAATGTTCACCCCCCCCCCAAAAAAAAGGACCTTTAGATCTATCTTTTTAAAAAAGGGAGCATGAAGGGGGCCAAATTCAGTCCAAAGGATGCACTTAGCCATCACTGTCCTAAGCCACAATTTAGATCATGAGAGCTGAAAGGAAACTTATTAACTGTACAGCCTGCTTCAAAGCAGTCTTGCCTACTAGGCCTGGTTTGGTCACTAAGGACAACCAGACAAGCCTCAACTTGCTTGCTCTTTTTTAAAAAAAAAAAAACACCTGGCTGCACTTTTATGGGGCATGAAAAATAAATACCGCCTCACTGCAGCTCCTGTGTCATGTGTGCTTGTGCGTATCACATTCACAAAAACAGGGAAGAACATTCACTTTGTGAACCCTGTCACCATTTTCCCTCTTATACCCACAGGGAAATTTGCTCTCCGAGTTGTGTCTTGCTCTCTCTTTTATGTGCACCGATGCTCTTTCACTTCCCTGTCCTTCTCCATTGTGTGTGTGCATTGATGCTGCTCCGCTACCTTGAAACTACAGCTGTCCGTTGAATGTCAGTAGTATGTGGTGTCCGCTGTCTTTAGTCAGTCTCTATATTCATCCATCATTCAGCCTCAGTTCCAAACATCTCAGCATCACCCCCATCTAGGCTCAGTTGATTTCTCACAGGTCTGGCCTGTCAGTCTTGTCTTCCTGCCAACCTGTCGGAGTCAACCTGACTCCATTTATGCCTCAAGGTCAGGCAGTTTCTATATCACCATTGTCGCATATTCTCATATCTTTCAGTCAGTCTCAGCATACTTGGACTTGTCTGTCTCACTTAAAATGCTCCTCCTCACAGGTCATATATGCACCTATGTGCTTCTCTGAATCTATCTATTGCTTCAGAGTACTTCTCTCATGTTAGAATCTGTGTTACAGGACTGCAAGGGTTCACACAACCATTCGTTTCAGTGTATGTGTTTATGTGCCTTCAGGTTGCCTATCAACTTCTGTCAGGCCATCTGTCACAGATGCTTTGATTGTGATTTCCTGCGTGGCAGGGGGTTGGACTAGATGGCCCTTGTGGTTTCTTCCAAGTCTACAATTCTATGATTCTATGAGTCTATGACTTATGGCAGCCCCATGAATCACACAGGGTTTTCTTGGCAAGATTTAGTCAAAGAAGGGCTTGACTTTGCCATCCTCTGAGGCAGGGAGAGTATGACTTCCCCAATCTCACCCAGTGGCTTTCCATGGCCAAGAAGGGATTTGAACTCTGTTCTCCAAAGTCATAGTTCCACCCTTAGACTGCTACATCACAATGGTTCTTGTTTATTGCCAGATGCATATGTTACTCCTTTGTAACAAAATCCTATATTTTTTTCCTTAACTACATGTATCAAATCATATGAAACAGGAAGAAGGAAGCTGACTGTATAGTATAAAACTCAAACTAGTCTTTACAGTCATCCCATGACATTTTGCTGCCTGAAGTACAGGACAAGAGAACGCGCCCTTCAACACTGATACTAGGATTGTGTCTTCTAACACATCTCAGGGGAGCACACACACTAGCTTAGGGGTGCAGGACAGGTTGTGTAACATTCCTAAGTGTGCTCCCCAATATAGGGGAAAAGGCATTTATGAGGAACAGCCAGAGGCCTTTTCGCCCTTCATACTTACAGCACTATGATTCTACTTTAACTGCCATGGTTCCATTCTATGGAATCCTGGGATCTGCAGTTCAGGGAGGGGTATTCAGAATTCTCAGTCAGAGAGTTCTAGTGCTTCATTAAACTACATATCCCAGGATTCCATAGGAGGTAGCCATGGCAATTAAAGTCATAGAATCATAGAGTTGGAAGACCTCAAGGGCCATCCAGTCTAACCTCCTGCCATGCAGGAATACACAATCAAATCATTCCTGATAGATGGCCATCCAGCCTCTGTTTAAAAACTTCCAAAGAAAGAGACGCCACCACACTCCGAGGCAGTGTATTCCACTGTTAAATAGCTCTTACTGTCAGGAAGTTCTTCCTAATGTTTAGGTGGAATCTCTTTTCCTGTAGTTTGAACCCACTGCTCCATGTCCTAGTCTCTGGAGCAGCAGAAAACAAGCTTGCTCCATCCTTAGTATGACATCCCTTCAACTATATAAACATAGCTATCATGTCCCCTCTCAACCTTCTCTTCTCCAGACTAAACACGCCCAGCAACCTAAGCCATTCCTCATAGGGCATGGCTTCCAGACCACTCACCATCCTGGTCGCCCTTCTCTGGACAAATCAAATTTCTATAACTGTGTACAGTACAACCCCCGTATCTGTGGAACCAGTACCCACAGTTTCACGTACTGGCATCTGAAAGAATATCTTCTCTCTAGGCGTTGTCTAGGTCCTCTAGCATGATTTTTCTATAAACAGAGGCTGGACGGCCATCTGTCAGGTGTGCTTTGATTGTGTGTTCCTGCATGGCAGAGGGTTGGACTGGATGGCCCTTGTGGTTTCTTCCAACTCTATGATTCTAAGATTCTGTGGTATCCTTCTGCGGGATGTTGACCACAGAGTTTTGGTGGAGGACTTAGAACATTCGTAGAGTTGTGTTCTCTCTAGGAATCTCCAGATTCTCCAGTGCAGCTCTATGGTATGCTTGGGCTGGAAGTTGATCATTTCAATAGGGTTCGCTATTATCTGCAGTTTCACATTTCCATGTAAGTTCAAGAACATATACCCCACAGATATGGGTGTTGTACTGTAGTGTGAAAGGACTGCTAGAAGCTGCCACTTCTGATCCTCAGCATCCCCCAAGTGAGATAGTCATTTCACCATGCCCAGTGGTAGGGCTGGCCTTTTCTCAGCTATGACTGGCAATAGCTTTTTTTCTTATCAGTTGCTACCAGAGCCTTCTAACAGAAGATGCCAGGATTCACTCTATTCTGTTTTGGTCAGACCTCACCTGGAAGACTGTGTCCAGTTCAGGAAGGATATTGAGAAGCTGGAACAAGTCCAGAGGAGGGCGACCAAAATGGTGGGAGATCTGGAAGCCATGCCTTATGAAGAAAGACTTGGGGAGCTGGCTATGTTTAGCCTGGAAGAGAGAAGGTTGAGAGGTGACATGATAGCCATGTTTAAATATTTGAAGGGATGTCCTATTGAGGATGGAGCAAGCTTGTTTTCTGCTACTCCAGAGACTAGGACACAGAGCAATGGGTTCAAACTACAGGAGAAGAGATTCCACCTAAACAATAGGAAGAACTTCCTGACAGTAAGAGCTGTTTGGCAGTGGAATGCAGTGCCTCGGAGTGTGGTGGAGTCTCCTTCTTTGGAGGTTTTTAAACAGAGGCTGGATGGCCATCTGTCAGGAATGATTTGATCGTGTATTCCTGCATGGCAGGGGGTTGGACTGGCTGGCTGGCCCTTGTGGTCTCTTTTAACTCTATGATTCAATGTAGGCCCTTCTGTGTGCAAAGCATACTTTCAGCTACCTAGTGACAACCCTTCCCCAAAGGTGAATGTTGACTTGCTTACTTGAGGGGCAAGATGGCGATGGACTAACAACTTCTGAATTGTCCTCCCATTAATCTGGCATTATCACCCTCCATACTCCCCAAAATGCCACCCAAGGGCAAGAAAATAATTTGGACCAGCCCTAGCAACAATATTGGAACCCAGGAATCCTTCAAAGCAGAGTTGCTTACTCTCTCTGGGCCTCAAAGGCTTTGGGGTGAGTGTAACCACATCACAATCTCATCCTGGTGCCTGGTGGTACAGCGGTTAAATGCCAGTACTGCAAGTCACCACGTTGCAAGTTCGATTCCAGCGGGCTCCAAGGTTCACTCAACCTTCCATCCTGTCGTAGGTCAGTAAAATGAGTACCCAGCTTGTGGGGGCAATTAGCTAACACACATTGGAAACTGCTTAATGCAGTGTAGATGTGTAAATTGCTATTGCTTAAAACAATTTGTAAGTCGCTCTGATAGCCTTGTGGCTGAAGAGCGGGGTATAAATAAATAAATAAATAAATAATCCCAAGTGATCCACTCTACATACTCATCAGCAGGGAGGGTGACACAGGCTGAGGCCACAGCAAGGCGAGACTACACGCCAACCACAAACCCATCGCTTTGCAACGTAACATGGGAATAAGGAACCATGCGCTTGGAAAGGTTCTCAGTGCAGATGTGCCCTTTTTGACAAGACAGCTCTGCACAGAGCCCCTCAAGAAATGACTACAAAGCCAAGCTCAGAGGGGAAATATTAGAAATTTGAACCCTAGCGACACAGTGAGCATGTGCTTAAATCAGTGCTGCTGACCATGGGTGGGCACAGTCCCAGCAAGCCATGTTCCAGTTCCATGGAGGAAAAACCAATTCAGTTCAAAGACATTATGGCTACACTGAAAACACAACATGGAGCTGTTGCACAAAGGCCTATACACTCAACACTGAACCCGGTGGCATGTCAATTCCATTCAGTGTTGCCAGGTTTTCAAAGCAATAAGCGACAGCCAAAAATTCATGACACGCAGGGGTTGTTGATCATGAAGTAGCGGTTAACAAGTTTGTGTTCTATCGAAATACCAAATGAAAGAATGGATTTCAGTGAACCTAGCCGTGCGTGTTTCTGTGAAATCAACATAGGGTCCTCATTCATCAATCACATGATGAACGCGTTTCTGTCTTTATCAATGGTTCACACCCCAAAATACAGGTTTTTGGGGGGTGGCATCTTGTTCAGTCTAAACAAAAGGAAAAGCTCTCCAGATCTCAAATAGGGGACATCCCTTAAAATAAGGGAGACCTGGCAACACTAATTTCCATTTCGAGGCCTGCATCTGTCAAGGCGGTGCTCAGATGTGTTCACCACATGTGCGTTTCATGGATCCATCCCAAATCAGCTCCCCCACTCAGAGGCACTTAGCAGCCCAGTTAATCCAGAATAACCTCCAAACTCCCCATGCCAGAGCCTCATAATAGACTCAGGTATATGGAAACCTTCAGTTTACGGAAAGTGATGTGTTGCATGAATGGTGAAGGAGAGACATTCTAGTCTTTCCCCACTGTTTAAACACAGACCATAGGCACCAAGAGTCTATGAGGGAAGCGCTTTAAATCCCGTTTTAAATTGGTGCCAAGTGACCTCCAGGACACAGGGCAGGTAGTTCCACATCCCTTCCTTCCCTCCAGTATCCCTCCCAGTTTCGCATTGGCAGCCTCCGGAGTTCTTCTGAATCATAGAATCACAGAATTGTAGAGTTGGAAGAGACCACAAGGGCCATCCAATCCAACCCCCTCTGAGTCCCCCTCTGTCCCCGGATGCAAACTGTCTGCGCGCGTATCGTGTGAACGTTGACACGCATGTACCTGCTTGCAGGCGCCCAACTCTGTGCCAACCTGCCCCAGTTTTAGGCCAGACAGAGATGCTGGCGTATCATCCCCAAATTGTTGCACCCCAAAGATCTGGGGAGGATGGGATCAGGAGTCCCGTCCTGTCTGCCCACCGACCCCACTCCTTTTTTTCCCCTCCTTTAAACCCTCCTTCGTTCCAAATGGTATCCAGGCCAAGCAGGGGAGGGGGCACACGGTCACTTTCTCCCCCCCACCGCCGTTTCCAGCCTGGTTGCCACCTGCGAAGCCGGAGCCCAAAGTGTCACAAGTTTCCCCCACTCACCTCCGCCGGGGTTGGGCCCGCTCCACCCGGGGCATCGTCCGCCGTGGGCGCCGTGGCAGCTCCCGAGCCCAGACGCTCCGGCAGCCAGCGGAGGAGCCCAGCCAGCCGAGCCCAGCCTCCCGGTGGCCGGGGCGGAGGAGCAGATCCCGGAGCGGAGGCGGGAGCGGAGTGACTCCCGGACGC
Source organism: Gambelia wislizenii (assembly GCA_030847615.1). Lineage (NCBI taxonomy): Eukaryota > Metazoa > Chordata > Lepidosauria > Squamata > Crotaphytidae > Gambelia > Gambelia wislizenii. The sequence continues at coordinate 8,991,878 of JAUMIR010000012.1, forward strand.
CATCTGGTGGCGGCGGAGCGCTAGGCAACCTTTCCCGGCAACCGCCTTGGTTTCCCCGCTGACACCCTGGTTGAGGGGGGATGCCACACGACACAAATCATCCACTTCGAAACTGGATTATTTGCATGCTTCCTTCCTATGGAACCCTGGGGTTTGTCGTTTTACAAGGCCTTTCGTCTTCTCTGACAAAGAGTGCTGGTGCCTCACCAAACTACAAATAGCAATACAGTTGTCCCTCCGTATCCACGGATTTGGTATCCACGGATTTCGGTATTCACGGCTTGAAAATATTCTTTAAAAAATAACTATCCAAAAAGCAAACCTTGATTTTGTCGTCTTGTACAAGGGACACCATTTTGCTCTGCCATTGCATAGAATAGGACTTGAGTATTCACAGATGTTGGTATCCATGAGGGGTCCTGGAACCAAACCCCAGCGAATATGAAGGGACAACTGTATATATAACTGGCTGTACCCGGTGTAAAATACGCCGTTAAAAAACTCCCCCCAAAACACCTGGTAGACCTCGTGACAACCCTGTAAGGTAGGCCAGTGGATTTTTAAATTCATCCTCCTCAACGTTCCACTTTTCCCAGAATTGCTGAGAGTGACTTGCTCTGTTGTCCTGCTGCCACGGCTGCCACCAGTTGACTGCCTGGATCCCATCGCAGGTGTCCCGCCATGGCCGCTGCCAGTTGATTATCTGGGTCCCAATCTGAGCCACAGATTGAGTGGCAGGAGTGGATTGTGAGGTGGAAAGAGAATTTGCATGTAGCTGGTGATTGGCTGATATGTTTCCTGAGCAGCCAATCAGCACACTGGGAAAGGCAACAGACCCAAGAGTTTTATATATATAGATTCTCTTGGGTATGTTGCCTTTTCCAGTGTGCTGATTGGATGCTCAGGAAACACACCCAACCAATCACCACCTGCATGCAAATTCCCTCTCCACCTCACAATCCACTCCTGCAACTCAATCTTCTGCCCAGATTGGGACCCTGTCAGTCAACTGGAGGCACTGACGGGCCACCTGCAACAGGACCTGGGCAGTCAACTGGAGGCAGCAATTCTGGAGAAAGTGTGGAACACTGAGAAAGGATAGGAGGAGTTTAAAAACCCACTGGCCTACCTTACAGGGTTGTCATGAAGTCTACTGAGCATTTGGGGGGAGTTTTTTAATGGCGTATGTTATGCCGCATACAGCTAGTAGCATTCATATTTCTATACTGCTTATCAGTGCAAAGCACTCCCTAAGTGGTTTACAATGTTTTGTGGGGTTTGTGTGTGTGTTTTAGCTAATTGTCCCCAAAAAGCTGGGCACTCATTTTTACCGACCTATGGAAGGATGGAAGGATGAGTCAACCTTGGAGCCCTGCAGGTTCAAACTCACAAAATTGTGGCTGCAACATCAGCATTTAACCACTGTGCCACCAGAGCTCCCAGGAGTCCATAGGAAAGAGCAATGGCAAATAATCCAGTTTCAACCTGCATTATTTCTCTAGCGTGGATGCCCCCAGCTTGGTGGCTTTCAGACGTTATACAGGGGCACCCAGGTGTCCTTGCCATCTTTGGGGCCTCACTCACTAGCAGGAGGGGGCTGGAAACACCATCTTCCAATTACCAGTGGAACAGACCTGCTTCACTCAATGGGGCTGCTGGCTTTTAAGGTGGGTTTGGGTGGCATTGATGATTGGGGCAATCGTGTCATTATTTAATCCACACTACACAAATAATCCAGTTTGAAAGTGGATTATTTTCCATGGCTCCTTCCTATGGAATCCTGGGGTTTGTGGGTCTTTAGCCTTTGCTGCCTAAGACTGTTGGTGCCTCACCAAACTACACATCCCAAGATTCCATAGGAAGGAGTCATGGCAAATAATCTACTCCAAAACTGGATTATTTGTGTAGAGTGGATTTGGCCTATGATTATGTAGTGTCACTGAATATGGAGCAGTTGTGGATGTATAACTCTGTGCAATGAATCTGTAGCTCCAATACAGAATGCTAGCCAAAGAATAGAACATGAACTAATGGTTTCAAAGTACAAGAAAAATTTCCACCTGAACATAAGGAAGAATTTGTTATTTTTATTTTAATTTTACTTTACAGTAGGACCTCTGTATCTGCTGGGGATTGGTTCTGGGGGGCCTTGCGAACACCAAAAACCATGGATAATAGCGAACGCCATTGAAAATAATGGGACTTCCAGTTTAAAATACCATAGATTTGTCTTGGAGGACCTAGAAAATGGCTAGAGAGGACACATTTTCTAGGAAGACTCTATGGTAGGTGTGTTGTTTTGTGTCCCGTGGATAACTGAATCAGTGCATATGGCGTTCCTACTGTAATTACTGTTCCACATTGGGAGGGATTCCAGCTTTGGTGGGTAGTGGGCTCTCCTTCTTTGGAGGTCTTTAAACAGAGGTTGGATGAGCATCTTTCAAGAGGGCTTTAATTGTGGGTTCCTGCATGGCAGGGGGTTGGACTAGATGGCCCTTGTGGTCCCTTCCAACTCTATAAACTTATGCAGACCCAGAAGCAGGGGGCTGCCCATACTTTAGGATGCACAAGAGCCTGGTTCACCTATGCAGGGCCCATCACTTGATTTCTCTGCTCTGGATTATCCTTAATGTTGGAACATCAGCGCAGACACGGGAGGTGGTATTTATCTTTGAGGCAAAGTTTGTAGCCCTGATTTGTAGCCCTGACAGTTCTCTGTGTACTGCTAGATCCCATTCACACGTGCTCGCTGTCAGTGGATGTTGTAGGTCTCACCATACATGTATGAGCCAGTTCCCTTTGTTTTTAGGAAAATAGTTTGGTTTTTTGGGGGTAGTCAGCCTGCAAGAAAGCTGATAGGAAGAAAATCAGCTCAATTGAAATGTGGTGCTGGGGACGAGTTCTGCAGCTGAAAAGACAAATGAATGGCTCTTAGAGCAAATAAAGTCTAGAAGTCAAGATGACTAAGCTGAGACTGTTGTATTTTGAATATATCATAAGAAGACATGACTGACTAGAAAAGACAATAATGCTTGGCAAAGCAGAAGGCAGCAGGAAAAGAGGAAAACTTTATCACAAGTATATAGATTCCATCAAGGAAACCTGAATTTGCAAGAACAAGGTGACTTGGAGGTCTCTCATTCATACGATCACCATAAGTCAAAGCCAACTTGATGGCACTTGGCAACAACACCTGCAAAGGTAGGGGCTGCCTTTTTTTAAAAAAAACAAAACTGTTTTTATAGTGCAAGAATGTACAGAAGCCTCTCTGGGAGCTTTTTTTACTAAAGAAGTGGGACAAAAATGTTTAAAAATAAATAAAAATTAAATAATGAGATTTGACATTCCGTTAATGAAATAAAGCAACATCCTCCCTGGATCAAACCAAAGACCTATTCGGCATCCTGTTTCCAAGAGCAGCTCATCTGATGAATCTTAAACAAACCCAAACCCAAATAAGAGCTTTAGCTCTACTCCACAGTTGTCCCCTCTGGAAGAAAAATCCAGTTGTTATTTGGTGGTATACTGCTCCTGAACATGGAGGTTCCATTAACTATTACAAGTAACAGTGTTTGATAGGGTACTGCTGCTGCTGCTCCTCTTTCTCCTCCTCCTCCATTATTTTGTCTAATCCTCTCTCCAAGCCACATAATACTATGGTCAACAACACCCCTCTTCTTGTGGCACAGAATTCCATAAATTTCACAGCACATGTGGGTGTGACAATGTGGTGTTTGTTCTCTAGCAAAGAACCAGGACTGGCGGTCACCAAGGAAGCTGTTTATCAAGCATCGGTCCACTAATCCATCTCATTCAGTGAAGTCTGTATCAGCTGAACCCAAACTGGCACCTTCCAGTGCTGCTAGACTATAGCTCCCATCATTCTTAGCCAGCCTGGCCATCAGGAATGATGGGAGTTGTGACCTGATGGTTCAGGAGCGCAGCAGGTTGGGGACCAATAGCTCTAATCACAACACCTAAAGACATAGCACCATAGGTCGATTTATGGCGACCCTTTACATTTATCCCTCTTGAATTTTATTTTGTTAGTTTTGGCCCAGCAATCCAATTTTTTTAAGGTCATTTTGAATCCGGATCCTACCCTCTGGGGTGTTAGCAACCTTTCCTAATTTGGTGTCATCTGTGAATTTCATAAGCATGCCTTCTGTTCCATCATACAAGTCAATTATAAAGATGTTAAAGAACCCAGGGCCCGGGACAGAACTCCAAAATACCCCATTAGTCACTTCTCTTCCGGATCAAGAGCATCCATTGGCAATCACCCTCTGGGTTTGGTCCATCAACCAGTTAAAAAATCCACCCCAAAATACTCTTATAATCCTATACTCCTGTTGATGCAGCCTAGAATTGCATTGGCTTTTTTTGGCTGCCAGATCACACTGGTATTTATACTTCCAGAAATTCCTAGCAAACCCCACTTCTTTGCTTGCCCCATAGAAGGAGAGGTAAAAAAAGGAGTTATGAAGACACCAACATATAAAGAAGGCATCATTTTATTATTATTTAAATCTTAATCCACAAGAAACAGTGTTCACTAACATGATTTTTTTTATTACAATTCGTATTAAATAACACTGTGTTAAATACAAAATACATATTTTTAAACAAGAGACAAATGGTTTAAAATACAGGATCTTTTGCTTTTCTGCATCTTTTTTTTAATTGCTCAGAAAGCTTCATCACAGACATTCTTCTAAAGTTACAAATTCATGAAAAGTTAGTACAAAATAATCGGACAATTGGAATAATCCAGCCTCACCCCATTTATAGGACTGAAAAAGTTTACAAAAGCATAAAAATAGCATGAATGAGCCCCAGACTCAAGACTCCAGGAAATCCAAGATTGTCTGAATGCTACAGCAGGTGTTAACAAAGTACAGGACTGTTTTCTTGAACCCATGGCCCCCTGATGCCCACCACCAGCACCAGAAAAAATGGGGAGAAGGGCTTTGCTGCACCTGAAGTCATCCAGAAGTGGTTTTTGAAAGATCAGAGGACAAGCCGGACCTGCCCAAACTCCCCACTTCAAGACCAGAATTAGGCATCTGGTCGTCTCTGATTTTGAATTTCTTTCCCTCCCACCCACCATTTGTTTAGTAAAACATTATTTTGTCATTTTCAGGCCTCCTGTTGCCCACAGCAGATGCCAGGGATTAAAAAATTAGACTCCAGACCAGTTAAAGCTGCCCGTCTCTGCTGTTCAAAGGGAAGGTTATCAGGGATGGGAGATGTGTAAATTATGTGCCCAGCTTTCAATGGCATACTTGCCGAGAGTTCACAGATGAAAACGGGGACATGTATGTGGCCAAGTAGCATTGGAGTGTGGTCAAGATGGCAAAAGTTATTAATGAGGACAAACAGACAAGCTAAAAGAGGCTGCAGCAGTTTGCTTTTGCCTCAGACTACTGGGAAGGGCAAAACTCTGCTCAGTCCTCTCTTCTCCTTCTTCCCACTGTTGAGGACTTTATCAGATGAGGCAAATACGGCACCATAACGATGCCTAATTAATGTGAAAGGGTATGCATATCATATGGCATCATCATTTCGCAATTTTGTATTGTCCAAAAGCCTTTCCTTTTTATTGATGGGCCAAGCTGTCAATAGATCTCCCATGGCACTTTTTTGCCGGTATTGTTGGCATTTGAAGCCTTGCAGCATTTTTGTCTCATTGTTATGTCATAAATGGCAGAACACTTCCAGGTGAGATTGCGAAAACCAGGTAGGGGATGCACTTTTTATAAACCTCCCCGGTTCACTTTTTAGTTTTAAAGTGTGGTTGTTGTTTTTTCGCTTGTGTGTACATTTTGTGTCTGTATTTTTGTTTATTTTTTAAATTTACTGTGCTTGTGTCTTCTCGCGAGAATCAGCGAGAAGTAAATGGAGCTCCGTTTATGCTGGGGCTGCCTTTTTAATACTGTTCAAGGTAGGTTTGATAAAGGGGGTTCTTTTGCCGGCATAAAATGCCACAAAATATGCTGGCAAAATAACATTAATGGGAGTTAGTCTGATAAAGTCCTTAGTTAAATGAGCGCAAACTCCTTTTGCATTTGAACTCAGTTTGCAGCAATTGAAGTACGCTGAGGACAAAGGGGAAAAGGAGTAGGAGGAGAGAGAAACCCAGACTTTTTAAAAGCAGCTGAAAAAGCGGGCTGAGAGAGGAATGATTAGGACTGTCTCAGCCAAAACGGGACAATTGGAAGGTTTTTACAAGTACATATTATCTTTTCAGACTAGATTGCACTATTTGCAGTTTGCTGGTAAGAGCAATGCTTTCAGCCTTCTCATCTGGGCAGAAATAACTCCTAGTGCACAAAATGGGATTGTCCAAGAGAGCACATTGCCTAATTTCCATTTGTGGAGAATTTTTCACACAGGGGAACATTAAAAAAAAAAATGTGGTCCTCCATTTACAGGCTGAAAATGATACAGTCCATTCTGCCACCTCTGAACTCTAGCTGTTCATTCTTCAGCATATCTAGTCCAGGTCTCAGTTATCACAATTTATGCCAGAATTTTCTATCATAGTTATTATCATTAGTACTACCACTATTAGTAGTAACAATACAGGTCTTCTACGACTGCCACCACCACTAGTCTACTACTAGTATTAATTACTACTAGTTACCACTAGTACTAGTAGTTGTAATTAGTTACTACTAGTACTAGTCAATTACAACCAACAGTAGTTTTCTACTAGTGGTATTCTACCACTACTCCTAGTAGTAGTTGAGTAGTAGTGAGTACTACTTCTGCACTAGCAGTAGTCATGTTCCATGGCCAGCAGTTGAACAGCAAGCCACTGAAAAGACAGGATTAATTTGAGGAAAGGGCAACCACCATAGATTTCTGAATGAAATCCATATAGGCAGATGGTATTTTAAGAACAGAAGTAAGAAAATGAATCAAATAAAAATAAGCAAAATATCATACATAACATGTATTAAAAAGTCTGACCGTTCTGCACAATTGTGCCATCCCAGCTGTGCTTCACCCCTGTTGTTTCTTTGTCTCCTAAATTTAAATTGTTGAGAATATCAATCTTCCAGCCTCTGTTAAAATGGAAAATTTGTCCAGCAAAGAAAGTTGGCTTTGAATCTGGGTACTTAAATATGGCCTTTCTGTTGAGTTACCTAAACTTAGACAGGCCCTATGGAACCCAAGACCTTGGAGAAGGAGGGAAAAATAGAATAGATTCCTAAGTCCCACTGATTTGTGTGTAACAGTATCAAAGCAGTCCTCCTGGGTCCCTTTCACACTACTTATAGTGTTATGGTTCCACTCTAACTGCTGTGGTTTCATCCTATGCAGGACCGGTTTAAGGAATTTTGGGCCCCCCTGCAATGCTTTATTTTTGGGGGGCCCTATGTTCATCTCAGGTCAGTGTAACCTAACTCAACCTAAGCTATCACAGTATAGGATATTCAGATTATTACTAATAATGTTTTTGCAGGAGGAGGGTTACTACAGGGCCCCCCACAATGATGGTGCCCCCTGCGGATGCTGACACCGCCAGTGCTTTAAACCAGCCTTGATCCTATGGCATAGGCATCAGGAGAAGATGGCAAAGTAAGGGCATTGCCTCCCCCAAATAAAAATTCTACCCCCCCCATGAAATTTTCATTCCATCCCTAGATTTCTGATATTGCAGGAGGTGAGACAATGAAAACCATTCACACCTAGAACTCTTACATTTACTGTATCCCTTGGTCACTTTGCTTTTCTCTTTTCTTTGGATGCCTTAACTGTATGTCTAAATGCTTGATTGAAATTTTAAGTAACTGCAGTGCTAGCAATTTGGGCACTGAAGGAAAAAAATCGTGAGGAGGGCAGGTTTTTGTTTTTTTTTAATTGAGGGCAATACTCTCATTTTGGCCTCCCTCCTGTAATTAGGGCCCCGTTCTAAGGAATCCCAAGATTTACAGTTTAGGGAGGGCTACTTAGAAGTCTCAGCCTGGGAGATCTAGTGCTTCCCTAAACTGCCAATCCTGTGATTCCATTGGATGTTGCCATGGCAGTTAAAGTGGAATCAAAGTGCTTTAATCATGCAATGTGAAAGTGTCCTAGAAAAAACTTTGCAGGCTCATACAAGGCATTCATTTCTGGTAGTCTCATGTCTTGGACTAGTCCATTTGGAAATCATTTGGACCAGTAGACCTTCTATTACAATATCATCTGGATCAATTCTTATTCCTGTTGAAAGGAGGGTTCGTGCTGGACAAAGACCCGGAAGAGTCAAGCTCCTGAGAAGGAGCAGGTGGCTGTTTTTGCAATTCCAGCTGGGATGGAGCACCAAAAAGAAAAGAAAAATGCACCATTATTGTTTTGCAGAAAACATCCGTGGAGCACCTCAAGGGCTCCTCTACAAGGAATGTACAGAGTTGTCTATTGGACATTGGCTGAGTGAGAAAGGTTTTCCCAGTGTGCACAGACTCTGGAAAGACCTGGGATTGATTCAAGTTTTCGTAATGTGTAAGGCATGGCAACACTGGAGCTTTTGATGCATTTGTGCATGGACCACATCACATCTTGGGAAAATTCCTTTATTTTTTTAAAAAAGATGACAGTCCTTAACATGCCTGAGCCTGTGTGGCCATGTGGACTGGGGGATGCTAGGAGCTGTCATCCCAAAATGGAACTTTTCCATCCTCTAACCCTGCACTGTCATAACTCTCAGTACTTCTTCTCTCAGGAGATTTTCACACTACACTGTTGTAGTGTTACTATTCCACTTTAACTGCTCTGGCTGCCTCCTGTGGAATTCTGGGGTTTGTAGTTTAGTGAGGCCTAAGATCTCTCTGGCTGAGAGTTGTAAATGCCCCTCCCTAAACTGCAAATCCCAGGATTCCACAGGAGGCAGCCATAGCAAATAAAGTGGAATAGTAACACTATAACAGTGTTGTCTGAAAATCTCCTCATACCCAGGTATCTAGGTCATGGCACTGAACCCTGGTAAAAATGATATTTTAAGCCCCAATGAACTCAGCAGTATTCCGAGTCAACCATTTCTGAGTTAACATGATATTAGATACCCCAGAACATTTCACAGATGAAAACAAGAACATGTGTGGCTAAGCCACATCACCGCGTGGTCCAAATGGTAAAAGTTATTAATGAGGAGGAGCACACAAAGTAGGAGCGGCTGCAGCAGTTTGCTTTTGCCTGAGGCTGCTGGGAAGGGCAAGATTCTGACCTCTCCTCTCCCTTCCCCTTGAATTAATTGAGTGGAAACTACTCTGTCACTTTGAACTCAGTCTGCAGCAACTGAAGTAAGCTGAGGACAAAGGAGGAAAGTGAGAAGAGGAGAGAAACTGGGACATTTTAAAAGCAGCTGAAAAAATGGAATGAGAGAGGATTAATTGGGACTGTCCCTGCCAAATCAGGACAGTTGGAGGGTAATGTCTGACCATGGCTAGTTGTGATCCCCAACAAATACAAAAGAAAAAGGTCTCAAACAAAAGCACTCATACCAAACAGAACCATAATAAATGACTGAACCACCTCAAAGAGATGATAAAAACAGATGTGTGTGGGGGGGGGTGTACCAACAGCTTGTAGAGATAACAAGTGATCAAGGTTCAACAGCTATAGAAATCCAGGCCTCAATACAATTCTAGCAATGCATAACGCAGGTATAAGCATCTACATCTGATTCTAACATGTTAAGGTTTGTTGGAATTATATTCTGACTTGGATTTCTGTGTTTAGCTATCCTCGTTCACTTAATATCTGCATGGGCTGTTGGTACTTATATGTTTTATACTTGTTTTCAATATTATATATTGTTTCTATCATTTGCTTGAGGTGCTTAGAGAAAGGATGGCAATAATTGAGTGGAGAAAAATATAGAACAAACTCTTGCAATGAATGGGGTAGATGTTGCCCTGTCTTTTACCACGTTACTCAGAAGCTGACATAGCTTGATTCAAAGTGCGTTACATTTAAATGAACAGCACTAAAGTGAATTAGAGTGCAATATTTCTTGCTTTACTGTCAGACATTTCTTATCTGTGCCAAGGAAGGAATGCTTTAATAAAAGGAATGTCAAGAGTGCTTCGAAGCAAAATCAAGACCCTTGCCACTCAAATGTTCATGGCTGGAGGGGGTTAGGACTGTACCTTTCTGCCAGCGGAAAGGAATTCCCAGGAGGGAGGGGAGAGGCTCCACTGTGGTGATGAAAGTCCTAACAGTGCCCCAAGCAGACAGAAAGCTGCTGCCACTTGTTCTTCCACCAGCAGTAACAGGCAGAGAGCTCACAGGCAGAGCATTCTGCTCTATGTACTAAGGAAAAGGCTTTGGATTAAGTGCACTGAAAGCTACTCTGCTCCCCATAATAAGATCATTGAGGACCCATCAGCTATGCCAAAGTGAGTTCTGTTTCTAAGCCTTTTGCTAAAACCATTCAGAGGCAAGGTACAGCCCATGGGCCTCATGTGGCCTCATGGCTCCTTTTGTAGCCCCCAGGGCCCTGCAGGAATCAAAATTTGTGTGGGAGGCATTTTGACTACATTTGGAGGTTCCCTGCCCCCCCCTGAGTTTTTTTTTAAAAAATACATCCCCCTCCCCAAAGAAAAGCCTTTTTTGCCCCACAATGCCTTCTGGGCTGTTTTGAGAGACCTTTTTTGGAAGAAAAAACAGCTTCTCCTAAACTAAAATGGCTCAGGAAGGCCAAAAACACGATGAAAATGCTCCAATGTCCCCTAGACTAGAGCATGTTGGGGGGGGTAGGAATTTTTTGTGGGAGCGTGTGCAATGAGAAGGTGGGCTTTCCAAGGTCTTCTGAGGAACAAATGTGCCCCCCCCACCCTTCCACAATTGCCCACCACTGACTTAGAGGAAGTTGCCTTATACTAGTTCAGACTATTCATCCATTTATCCCCATATTGCATCATCTAGTTGGCCAATGTTCCCCAGAGTCTTTAGGCAGAATCTCTTCGTCATCAGCTAAAGTCAGAAATATTTTTTCTAATTGCTGAACTCAGGCATTAACACACACACATACATGTCAGAGACAGAACCGGGGACCATCTGAACCCAATCCTGCTTGTTAGAGCTAAGCTCTTACTACCTAGAGCTACAACTCTAATATTTTGTGACTTCATCCCACAACTCCTACATAGTCTTCAAAGAGTTTGGAAGTGTGACTTTGTTTGGACTACAGCACACAGCACCCCCAACCAGCATGGCCACTGTCCCCCCAAAAGTTCCAAGCTCTGTTGTCCATCATATTTGGGAATAACAATGAATACCTCTCTCATTTCCACTAACAGACCTGAAAACTACTCAGTTACACCCAACCAAGGTATCTTTTTAAAGCCCAACATGCTCAGACAAAGATGTGTTCTGCAGTCTCCCAAGGCCCATCCTAAATACTTGGCTTGATTACCCAAACTGTTGACCTTTTCACACTACACAATTATAGTGCTATGCTTCCACTTTAAACCCCATGGCTGCTTACTATAGAATTGTGGAATGTGTAGTTTTAGAAGACCCTACAGCTCTCTGGCTAAGAATTCTGAATACCCCTCTGTACACTGCAAATCCCAGGATCCCATAGGATGGAAACATGGCAGTTAACATGGAAGCATAATGCTTTAACTGTGTCTTGTGAAACGGCTATGTGACATCACATCAAGTAAGCCAAGTGTCAGCAAGAGAGGGCTGCGATATTTTTTACCTCCAAAGCTTCTCTGTGATACTGTAGAGCAGGCCAGCTGATCGCATCAACAGCGGTGGGGCAGACCTAGAGGGCCAGGAGAAGGATGATTTTGGGGGAGGAGGAGAACACGACCAGTCATACTGATGGGCCATCAGCTGATTCGTTCCAACACCCATCTCTCATCATCCTCCTGTACTACTTTCATGGTTGTTGGATCAGGAAAACGAATTATCAGGACCTTGAGAGCACAGTGTTAAAAGAGGGGTCCAGAGCTTACCATTACTTTTTGCCCTCCTTTTCAAGAATACCCATGAATTGTTCAGTGCATTACGAAACCTTTGCCTAAACAACAAACACTGTTAAGGTTCCTTTGTGTAAAAAATAACATAAAATGAAAGCAAACCTTTAGGCATTTTGAGCCTGGGCAGATTGGCCAAGGAATCAATACTAACACGCCACATCCATTGTCCAGTGGAGGATCTGGAGAAGGAAGAAGTGGAGCAGGGACAACCTTCCGATAAGGATGGGAAAGTCCATGGAAAGTGGTTCCCCTTTCTCCAGCTCTGTGAATCCTTAAGGCATCTCTGTCTACCTGGAGGTTTTTGCCTCAACGGTGTCTGACCGATAGAGATACCTCCAAATAGCATAATAGTGCGTACCGGCTCCAAGTGCTACAAAGAGATGCCAAATGGCATGAGCAAAGGGGATGCGTCCATCACTCTTGAAGAAGACCGTGCCCAGGCAATAGAAAAAACCACCAGCCACCAGCTCAGAGAGACCATCGGTGTTGGGCTGCAACAAGCAAACAGAAAGAGGAGACAGTCATATGGCACAACCCTGGACCATAAAATCCTGAACAACTTGGAAGTCTTGTTATCAGAGAAACTGCCTGCTCCCTGATAGAGCCATTTGGAATTTTATTTATTAAAGTATTTCCTGTTGTGTGCCTTCAAGTAATTTCTGACTTGTGGCGACCAAGGTACCAGATTCTGTCTGACCTTGGAAGCTAAGCAGGGTCAGCCCTGGTTAGGACTTAGATGGGAGGCCACCAATGAATACTAGGTGATATAGGCAGAGGAAGGAACTGGCAAAACCACTTCTGGGTATTCCTTGCCTAAGAAAACCCTATGGAATTCATGGTGTTGCTATAAGTCGACAGAAGTCTTGAAGGCACATACACACCCAAAGCAAACCTATCGTAGAGGTTTCTTGGCAAGATTTGTTCAGAGGGGAGTTTGCATTTGTGTCCCTTGGAGGCTGAGAGAGTGTGACTTGCCCAAGATGACCCAGTGGATTCCTATGACTGAGCAAGGATTTGAACCCTGCTCTCCAGAGCTGTAGTCCAACGCTCAAACTGCTACACTATGTATTTCTACCCTGCCCTATATCAAAAGCATCTCAGGTCAGCTTACAAGTTTAAAATAAAAAAATAATTTAAACATTCTAAAAACATATTAAACATAATAAAGAATTAAAACAGATCTAAAAGATTAAGAATTAAAAAAAATATGATATCAGTATTTGAGTTGAAGCAAGGAGACCCAAAGGCCTTGATGAAGAGCCAAGTTTTCATTTGGTTTCTAAATGAAATCAGTGCTGGTCCCAATCGGGCCTCCAAGGAGAAGGACATTCCACAGTTGGGATGCCATGGCTGAGAAGCCCTAACTGGTGAGAGTCTAGGAGAGTCCTCCCCAGTGAAACACAGTCCTCAGCAGGCACGCATGGTGTAGTGGTTTGAGTGTTGGACTACAACTCTGGGGACCAGAATTAGAATCCCTGCTCAGTCATGGAAACCCACTGGGTGACCTTGGGCAAGTCACACTCTCTCAGCCTTAAAGGAAACCTTCTCTGGATAAATCTTGCTGAGAAAACCCCCTGATCAGTTCACCTTAGGCTCTCCATAAGTCAGAAATTCCTTGAAGGCACACAGCAACAACAGCATGGAAGACTGTAGAACTCAATCCAGTGTGTGTGCATTTTGGGATAGAAAATCCTCAGATTTTTTTTAAAATAATAATAATGGAAGGTTGGAAGAATTTGGGACTTTTAGAGGCCACAAAGAAGCCACTGTGGGCCGCTTGCAGCCTACAGGCTGTACAATTCTCATCCATTTAGTAGTGCCTCACATTCTATAATCTTCTCCATAGTCATTTAGTGCAGGGCCTTTAATGTGGTGGCATCTGCTATGTGGAATAGTCTTCCTTCCTGCTCTAACAAGTCTTATTTTTTGGCTCATTTTCTTTTAAAAAATGTTTTTAAAGTAGTTATAAAAATTACACATTTTGCATCCTGCTATAGTTCATCCATAATATCTATATATTATATATATTATACAGTCGGCCCTCTGTATCCACAGATTTGGCATCCATGGATTCCATCATCCATGGCTTGAAAAATATTTTTTTTTAAATTCCAAGAAGCAAACCTTGATTTGCCATTTTATACAAGGGACATAATTTTATATGCCCTGGAACCAAACCCTGGTGGATACTAAGGGTCCACTGTATGATATGATATGATATGATATGATATGATATGATATTATGATCTATTAATAGCCTGCCTTTCTTCCCATATGGAATTCAAGGCAGCTCACATATTTTATTGATAATGCAAATGTCATATCTTGATTTTATGTACTATTTTCTATAGTACATTACTATTACATACTGCTTTGAAATCTTCAGAGGTAAATGGGGTGTTATAACTATTCAGTAACAATAACAATTGCAATAATATGTATTAATACATTTTGAACCATCCTTTGACTTTCTGGATATTAGGGACACTGTAATAAATTAGTTAGATCATCAGATAAAACAATGAAAACTGCAAAATGTGTCATTGAAGCAAATTAAAATAGAGGGGGAAGGTGATAAAAACAGAGCAACTCCGTATTTGCACTGGATAACTTACCATGGAAAGAATGACCACTGCAGGGAAGAAACCCATGATGACATAGCACACCAATTCTATCAGCTTGTACCTGGAAGGTAAGAAAGAAAGAAAGAAAGAAAGAAAGAAAGAAAGAAAGAAAGAAAGAAAGAAAGAAAGGAAGGCAGGCAACTTGTCTTTAGAAGCAGTGAGGAGGTAGTATGACTAGACAAAGAGAGACAAGGTGTGCGCATGTGTGTTTGAATCTGCATCTGAGAAATCAGTGATTGTTATTTTGTGTTCTAAAGCTGGCTTTGCTTTATGGTAAGGTTACTAGGTGCCCCTTACTGTAAGAGAAGTCCCTTATAGTTGGAAAACTTTTCCTTTTATACAGACTCAACAAGATGCCTTAAAGTCCTGTATTTTTCAGCGTGAGCCCTTCATAAAGACAGGCTCGTCTAGTTTAACCTGGTGCCATGCACAAATTCACAATTAAAGCACTCCTGAAAGATGCCCGTCCAACCCCTGTTTAACGACTTCCAAAGATGGAGAGCCCACCACCTTCCAAGGCAGTCTATTCCACTCTCAAAGAGCTCTTACATCCAAGAAGGTCTTCCTAATATTAAGGTGGAATCTCTTTTCTTGTAATTTGAACCCATTGGTTTGTGTCCTAGAAGATTATCAGACCAGCGTCTAAAAATGTTCCTTTGGCACTATATTTTACAGCGTAAGTATCCTGGCATGATAATGCTTTTTTTTGCACACTGCCGTAATCATGAGACATAGACACCCCTTAATTACTGCAACATGACTGCTCATACTGCTCACCTCCGCATTTTTGCATGGGTGAGATCTTGGTGGTTCTCAACACTTAAAAGCCTAAAAACACCTAAATAAAAAAAACAAAACGAACACACAAGCACTGAAACACAGTTGGAAACTTGCCAGCAACATGGGGAGGTTCATAAAAAGAGCATCCTGTACCTAGTTTTCATGTTCTCACCCAGAAGTGTTCTGGTGGGGACCACCCATTGATGCTGGAATCATGCCAGCAGAATGGGGTGCCGTTTCGCACACAAGCAATTTGCTGCAAAAAATCCTGCCATAGGAGATCAATTAGCAGCTCCTGCCCACCAATACAAAAGAACACCTTCTTAACAGCAGCAGAATGCTTGCAGAACACAGGAGCATGACATTGTGCAATAGGGGAACACTTCTGCAGTCTCATTTCAATGTAATAACACCATATTTGCCATGTCTGATCATCTCCCTAGTATCTGGCTGGCATTCTGTATTGGAGTTATGGATTTGTAATATGGATCCATAACTGATCCATATTGAATACTACCTAGAGACTTACCACATGTTGAAGTAAAGCAGCAGGACAGCCAGAAGGTTCCGCTTTCCATGCAGCCTTACCGCATGACGTCGTCATTCCTCCAATGTTCTCCCATTGCAGTCCCATGGGAGACTGAGGGAAAACCATGTCTTTTGCTAACACCTTTGTCCAGTTAGCAAAAAGACACAGTTTTAACCTCAGTCTCTCATGGGACCAGAATGGAAGAATGACGACATCCATGCAGTAAGGCAGCACAGAAGACGAAACCTTCCTGCTGCACTGCTGTTTTGCTTTGGCATGCAGTGAGCCTCTTTGTTCTGATTTTGGCACTATTGCTATAATTGTAAATGTCCTCCAACCTTACCAACCAGTGGCCACATCAAATGAAGGAGGTCTGTTCAACAAGTGATCAGGGCAGAAGTAGGAGGATATTTCCAGCCCCTCCTGCCGTTGAGCAAGTCTATGACAATCAGGAACAAGATCCCTTCAAACCATAATTCCACCTTGGTACACCATGCTTCAAGTTAAAAAAAAAAAAAATTGGAAGAGTCCTGCTGCAGATCCAACAAATTGTCACAAAGAGCTACAAACAGCCTCTTGAAAGAATGGAATGAATGGTTGTGGAGCTGCCAACAACAAACAAAACTCAACAAAACTAAGATGCTACACTGCAAGAACTCATGCATCTATAGACAAATCTAAAGACCAGAACATGGAAAAGCTACTTTGTGGAGTACAGCTCCCAGAATCCCCCAGCCAGTGTGGCCCTGCTGGCTGAGGGATGCTAGGAATTGTAGTCCAACGAAGTAACTTTCCCAAGTTCTAGATAAGGTAAGTTCCTGGTATTGTGTTTCCTATGGACACAACTCAGAAACAGCCAAGGGTAGAAATGGGTAGATCTGTATCATACCCATCCTAATGCTACATGTTTGGGTAATACAAAAATGGAACAGTGAAGCAGACCATTAAAACCAGAAGTGTTCTTGTTTTAAATTAGGATCTTCAACCAATTAAAGGAAATCCTCATTGGTTATTCATGGGTCTTTTCACAGAGACTTGGCAATTACCTTTAAATAAGCCTGCATATTAGTGAAGAGTTCTCTTTTGGAATTCACAAAGGGAATGTAAGATAATGTAAAATTTAGTGAAACAGGGACTGAGGAGAAGGAAAGGCTGCCTTTAAAGTGTTTTTTCCTCATTCCTTTTCACAGTAACAACCAAAGTAGTCCAGAAGTGAATTATTACTGTTCACTCCAAAAGCTTTGCCCATTAAAATCTGCACTCACAAATGTAAGCCTGATCACTACCTTGCCATTTAATTCACCCTAAAAAAGTAGAGTTTACTTGTCATGGATTTCTTTCCAAAGAAACTAACAATTTTACAGTACAATCTTATAAATATCACCACATACTTAAATTCCCTTGAGTGTGATGGTTCTTATTCCAAAGTAAACTGGGTACAGGACTGTAACCTGGATGGTTTTTTAAAATATATATATTTAGTAGCTGTACCAGCATAACATACGCCATTAAAAAAATTCCCCCAAAAAACGCCTGGTAGACTTCACGACAACCCTGGTGGGTTTTAAAATTCCTCCTCCTCCTTCTCAGCATTCCACACTTTCCCCAGAATTACTGAGGGTGACTTGCACTGTTGCCCCCCCTCTGCCACCAGTTGACTGCCTGGGTCCCGTTGCTGCCCGTGACTGGTGAGTGGCTGAGGGAGTGAGAGGAAGGAGGGACCCTTGTGAGACTGGGGGTGTAGATACAGATTGAGTGGCAGGAGTGGATTGTGAGGTGGAGAGGGAATTTGCATGCAGGTGCTGATTGGTTGGGTGTGTTTCCTGAGCAGCCAATCAGCACACTAGGAAAGGCAACATACCCAGGAGTTTTATATATATAGTTTACCTACCTTTATGTCCCACCTCTCTACCAAGGAATTCAAGGCAACATATATGGCCCTCCTCCACTCTTTTGTGTTCACAACACCCTTGCAAGGTAGGCTGCCTGACAGAGTGACTACCCCAAGGTCACCAGTGAGCTTCATGGCCATTTGGGGATTTGAGCCAATGCTTTTCTGCTCCTAGTCCAGCACTCTTACAACTATACCAGTGGTGGGAATCATGGGGACCTCCAGATGTTATTGTACTGCAAGACCCAGACGCCCTTGACAACACAGACAATGCTGAAGAATGCTGGGAGCTGCAGTCTAACATCATCTGGAGGGTCATACTTTGCCTACCCTTGAATTAGGTTGGGGCAGGGAAAGTGTAGTTTGTAGGCCACGTGTAGCCACTGGCTCTCCATTTTGTGGTCCCCAGCCTTGGATTATACTATACAGCCTCTCTGAGAACAATTTCCATTCTCTCTTCGGAACCAACACTGCCAGGGTTCTGTTTCTAAGAAAACAGGTCTGAAACTGCTTCAAAGTTTGTATCGTGGACACTGCAAACAGAATACAGTTGTCCCTCCACATTCATGGATTTGGCATTCACGTTTTTAAGTATTCACAGCTTGAAAATATTCTTTAAAAAAATAATAATCCAAAACACAAACCTTGATTTTACCATCTTATATAAGGGGCACCATTTTGCTATGCCATTGCATATAATGGGACTTGAGTATTCATGGATTTGGGTATTCACGGGGCGGGGGGCTGGAACCAAACCCCAGTGAATGTGAAGGGACAACTATATAACTATCAATAGAACTGAAGACAATTTCCACCTCATATGGGACTGTTGCAGACACATAAAAAGCTTCCCTGTGTATGTTACAGAGTATTCCATCTATTAGCAGAGACCAGTTCAGGGATGTGCTGATCGATCTGTTGTGTTTGTGTAAGGCAGGCATTACTTGGAAAAAAAGTTAACGTTTTCAATATTTTTCTTGACGATCAAAACTGGAGGCAGAAAAGACATCAACATTCATTGTGTCCGTGAAATATTTCATTCCACAAGGGGGAGTTATATGACAAGTTTGTGTCATCTGGAAATCGTTCTGACGGCTAAATGAGTTTGGTGCCTAAAAGCAGTTCACCTACCTGGGAAGCATCATCTCCTCAGATGCCAAGATTGACAAAGAGATTGATCACAGATTAGCAAAGGCATATAGTGCATTTGGAAGACTTTACAAAAGAGTCTGGAGTAATAAACGCATGAGGCGAAGCACAAAAATCAGTGTGTATAGAGCCATTGTACTGTCTATTCTCCTTTACAGGTCTGAAACATGGGTCACCTATCGCCACCACTTACGACTCCTCGAACGCTTCCATCAGCGCTGTTTATGCACAATCCTAAATATACACTGGACTGACTATGTGACGAATGTTGCTGTCCTTGAGCAAGCAGCGATCACCAGCATTGAGGCCATGATATTGAGAACACTGCTGCGCTGGGCAGGGAACGTTTCTAGGATGGAGGACCATCACCTCCCAAAAATAGTACTCTACGGTAAACTCACCACGGGTCAGCGTAAGAGGAGTGCTCCAAAAAAGCGATACAAGGACTCCCTGAAACAACATCTCAGGCTCAGCCAAATTGATCACCAACAATGATCCGCCCTGGCCTCACATCGGGAGGCATGGAGACGCAGTATACACAATGTTGCAGCCTTATTTGAGAACTCACACCGAACAAGTCTTGAAGAAAAATGACAACGCAGAAAGAATCACAACCAGGAAACATCACCCAAAGAGACCTTCTGCTGTGCTTTCTGCAACCAGACTTGTTTATCTTGGATTGGCCTTTTTAGTCATCAGCACGCTTGCAGAAAGCATGGGATGAGTCCTTCCTGAATCTTCATTTGTGAAGAATAGCCATATATATATATATATATATATATATATATATATATACTCACTCTCTCTCTCTCTCTCTCTCTCTCTCTCTCTCTGCACCAGATACCCTCTGAGCCTGGGAGCTAAGGAGGGTTAGCCCTGGTTAGTACTTGGATGGGAGACTGCCAAGGAATACCAGGTGTTGTAGGCTAAATTTCAGAGGAAGGAACTGGCAAAACCACCTTTGAGGATTCCTTGCCTAAGATAACACTACAAAATTCATGGGGTTGCCATACATCAACAGGTGACTTGAAGGCACACATACACACAGGGGAGCTAAATAGCCTAAGGGCACCAGATTCCATCTGAACTTTCAGAGCATGGGAAAAGATGCCTTTTTGGGCTGTTATAAAAGTACATATTATTATATAAGTAAATATTTGACTATTTCATCCCTGTAAGTGAGAATGAACAATGTTCAAATAGTAAGGATGAAGCGCCATTGTGGCTTAGTGTTTGAGTGTTGGATTAGGACATTTGGAGATCAGGGTTCAAATCCCTTCTTGGTCATAGAAACCAACTGGGTGACCTTGGACAAGTCACACTCTCTCAGCCTCAGAGGAGGGCAAGGGCAACTCCCCCCTTCAGAACAAATTATGCCAAGAAAACCCCATAACAAGTTCACCTTAGGGTCACCATGAGTCAGAAATGACTTGAAGACACACAACAACAAAAAGTGAGATCAAAACATTTTTGAAGAATGAGACTGAATAATTTCTGATGAGTAATGAATATCTCTGTAAAATTTTCACCCACACTTTGCACATTCCAAAGTATTCTAGGAATTTATTCTGTGGACAAATACACATGGTTTCTTTGCCTGAAAATCTGGGGGTTTTCAACATAAAACATTATTTGTGCAAAAACAGTTTACAGTTTGTATAATTTTTGTTGACACAAAAAACTTTTTTCCCCTCAAAAAAGGCACAGTTGGCTATCTGGAAACAGTGTGGGGCTCCATCCCCCAAAATGTGGTTTTGCCCATAAAAACACAATGTTCACTCAAGAAACTATGTGCATTCCTGCGCAGAATAATTTCCTGATCTATTTCAGGATGTGTGAATACTAGGGGGGAAATTGCACAAAATTCTCACTGTTGTATTATCTTTCCTGACTGAGGGTACATCCACGTTACACAATTAATGCAGTTTGACACCATGGCTCCATCCTATGGAATTTTGGGATTTATAGTTAAGAGAGGTAGTATTCTCTGTCTGAGAGTCCCTAGTGCTGCAGTTCAGTGAAGTGCGCTAGAAAATTCAAAGTATTTCACCAAATTACAAGTTCCAGGATTCCATGGAATGGAACCATGGCAGTTCAAGTGGGGTCAAACTGTTATTGCTATATCATGTGGATACACCCTGAGTTTCCTAACAGTTGGGACACCAGGTTTGGAGCTAGGAAAAGAGCAATACAGAATGTTTCTTTCTATTCCTAGTTAAGAGTACTCTCAGTATCAAATGCTGGTTTATTGGTGTGGAATGTCTGATACTGCTTTCCAATGATGGGCAACAATGCTGAATTATGGTTTCCTTGCTGTTCCCACCCACTCACCCAAACTTACCGTTCATGGAAAAAGAAAACGTAGATGGTGCCAACAGATGCCATGATCCACACGAACCAGCGCATGTGGGACGCCCACGGGCCCAACTCCCGCAGGTTTAGCCTGGGAGAACAACAGAGACCATTGAGTCGTTGAGAGAAACAGCAGCCGGAAAGGTGGCCTGGGAATCATAGGAGACAGAAGAAACAAGACAAAGCAAAAGAAAGAATTCCAATACTGCCAGGGCAAGGTACACAGGGAAACATGCCTATTTCAAGAGGCAAGGAACAGTTCACACCAACAGAATTGCCTTATTGGGTTACGGGGACACTGTGGCTTCCTGCAAAGCCAGATCAGAGCTGCTGTGATTTCAGAAATGTGTCTGCACAACACACACTGAACTGCTGCTATTGGAAAACATCACAAAAATCAGGAGCAAGGAACTGTTGTCAGACATCCACTCCCATCAGCCCAGGCCAGCAAAGTCAATGGTGAGGGGTGAAAGGAAGCAACATCCTGTCCCTAACATATGCAGACAGCTGCTTGTGCCCATGCTAGTAGAGTAGTAAATCTCCTGTAAGTTCTGATCCAGACTTCAAAGGTACTATCCAAGGTGTAAAACCTCTTGGGGGGGGGCGTCTAGGACCTTAGATTTGTTGTTTTTGCTTTGTGCCTTCAAGTTGTTTCCAACTTATAGAGATGTTACGGTGACTCTGTCACAGGGTCTCCTTGGGATTCAAGCCTTTAAATTTCAGATTAAAGTGCAACATGTTTTCACTTTCATGCAAAGTCACACCCCTGCTGACTTGGAAGCCACAGCCCATAACTGCTTAAATGTAAGAAGACGTGTGCTGTTGGGGGAAGGAGAAGGGTCTTTCAAACTTAGCATCCTGTTTCTTACAGAAAGGGTACAGCCAAACCCTTTGAGAAAACCAAGTTGAACCTATCAGCACCCTTCTCCTATGGAATCAGAATAGAACCTTAAAGAGTTGACACACTAGAACTATGTAGCATGAAAGGACCTCATATTGGAATGGTGGGGGGGGGATGAGCAACAGTTGGAAAAGGATATTACAGAACTAGCAAAAGTGCAGAAAAGATACAGTCAAACTGACCAAGGGACTGGAGCAACTCCTTCACAAGGGAAGGTTACAATATTTGTGGCTGTTTAGCTTAAACGAAGGTGCATGAGGGGAGCATGATAGAGGTGTATAATATTTTCTCCCTGTTTCATAATACTGGATCCCAATGGAGTCATTCTTTCAAGACTCAGGACAGATAAAAGGAAGTACTTCTTCACACAGCCAACAGTTAAACTGTGGAAGTCCATGCCACAAGATGTAGTGATGGCTGCCAACGTGGACGGCATTGGAAGAGGAATTCCTGGACCTTAGGGCTCTGAGTGGCTACTAGTAAATGGCTATTTATAGTAGTAAGTAGCTGCATATATAGATGTCTCGGTACTCAGTTGCTGGGGAATGCAAGTTGAAGCAGCAGTTGCATACATGTGCAGTTGGTGAGCTATCAATAGGCAACAGATTGACCAGGGAGTGAATGAAACACTAGACTAAATAGGCCTTTGGTCTGATCCAGTGTGGCTGATCTTAAGTTCTTACAATATCACCTCCAAGCTATGGGCTGTGTATGTATTGTGCAAACTCACCAAGGGGCATAAGATGCTGCTATGAAGAAGTAGATAACCATTCTGTCAAACATGTGTAGACAGTGTTCCACAGTCCTGCAGGAGATGCGTGAGAGAGAAAGAGAGAAAGAATGATGCATATGTGCACATAGGCATGTATACACATTACTCGGCCGTCATTGCGTGCTGGATCTGTGAGATGGCCCAGTGAGATTGAACAGTCCGGTTCAATTTCAAATGTATTGTACTTGAGGTAATGATCACTGATGGTTCCTATGAGAATAGCAGCAGAGGAAACAAACCAGGGCCCTATCAAATGACTGCTTTATGGAGTTCACGAGTGGAGAACTTGTGGCCCTCCAGATCTTGCTGGGTTGTAACTTCTATCATCCCTTAGCATGGGTTATGCTGGCTGGGGCTGATGAGAAGTGTTGTCCAACCAAATATGGAGAGTATCGGGTTGGGGAAGGCTAGAGTAGATGATTACTTCCTCCTTCTCTTTCACTTTCCCCTTTCACCTCCTTTTTTCTTTTCTTTCCCATTCTTCTTCCTCCTCCTCCCCTTCCACCATCTCCTATTAATGCATATCCTACCTTTTCCCCAATAATGGGACTCAAAGCACCTTACACATTATTAAAACCTGTGTGTGTGTGTGTGTCCCTTCAAGTCACCTGCTGACTAATGGCGACCCCATGAATTTCATAGGGTTTTCTTAGGCAAGGTGTACTCAAGAGGGTGGTTTGTCAGTTCCTTCCTCTGAACTATAGCCTACAGCAGCTAGTATTTGTTGGTGGCCTATGAATACTAACCAGAGTTAGTATTCTGGTTAGTATTCATAACCAGAATACTAGTACTAACTAGTATTAACCAGAGCTGACCCTGCTTAGCTTTCAATATTAGACAGGAACTGGTTCCTTTTGGATATTTAGGCATACAAAAATATCAGTAAAATATGTATGTATGTTGTTTAAAAAATTAACAAATCAATAGAGTTTAAACCATTTAAAATTCATTAAAAGTCAATAGAAAAAAATCAATGAAACAGCACACACTATTAAAAGTCCAACACAGTCTAAAATCCTGCTGAACAGGAATGCTTTCACTTGTTGGCAGAAGACAAGTAAGGAGGGAGGCATCCTAGCCTCCCTAGGTTGGGAGTTCCAAAGTCTGAGAGGAGCCACTAAGAAGGCTCCCTTCTTTGCACCCAAAATATCTCAGGGCAGCCCTGCTCAGTAGCCCTCACCCAGTATAGGCACCCTATTGGGTGAGCTACTAAGAAGTTTCCAAAACCAAATTCCGGGATGGTGTGACTAGATCAAAGGATGCCAAACTGAGGAGGAAAAACTGAGAATCGATGTGGTGCTCTGGGAGCAACCACAGAGAAGGCCCTCTCCTTTCTTTCTACCAAATGAGCCTGGGATGGTAGCTGGTCAAAGAGAACTACATCTTTCAAAGATCTTAGAGCTCAAATAGGCTCATATAGGGAGATACAGGCCTTCAAAAAGCCTGGATTAGAGCCATACAAGGCTTTATATGTCATAATCAGCACTTTAAGTTGTGCCCAGAAACACAAGTCACCCACTCTAGAATGATGTGGTAGAAGGCCATTTTTTGAGCTGCTAGGCAAATTATGCATTAATTAATTAGATTGTTATCCCACCCCTAGCCATGGCGGAGATCTGGCAAGCCCATGCTTATGGTTGGCAGCAGAGTTACCTTAAGTGCCTCTTCTTCCAGGAGATGGTGTGAAAGATGGTGGAGACAATAAATAGCCCAGAGAGACCAAAGCCGTAGATCCAGGCAGAGATGGTTTCCCATTGGTTGTCAGACAGTACGTAGAGTATGGAACTCCCCAAGATGCTTGGGATGATCCAAAACTAGAAGGTAAACATAGAAAGCAATGGATTCTGGGACACTCTGATTTCTCTATTTTGGCAGAGTTCCCCTATACCCCCTATTCCCCTTTCAGCAGGCCTTTCCTGATTAGATCCCGGCCTCAGGAGCTGCGTCTCCTGGCCTCTTTTAGTCTTGCTGGCTGTTGGTTGTTGTATTTGTTTATTTATGTGATTTTAGTTTAGATGGATTTTAATTTGATACTAGTTTAATATCTTTTTATGGGCGAGGGTGGGATGGGTGGGGCTTAGGGATTTTAGTCGGTATTGTTGTATTTTAACGATTGTAAGCCACCCCAATTGTTTTTAACAGAGGGGCACGGTAAAAATAAATTGTATTATTATGATGATTATTATGATTATTCTCTTTCCCAACTATTTTGCTTGCAAGTTGTTCCTCATTGCTGATTGTATTCTAGGGCTTGTGAAGTGATTTCTGAAAACTGCAGCCCCCAGAACTGCCTCCAGCCAATTTAGCATCTTGAATAATTCCTTTAAAGTCTGGAATAGAAGTAGGGCTACCAGATCTCAGGACCTGGCCTTGAGATTCCAGTTTTATGGGTCATTTCCAGGCAAGAGATGAAGGTGCAAATTCCCCAGTTTTGATGGGCTCAGCTCTGGGCAAGAGGAAAGGGCTGTGGGCAAATCTCCAGATCAGCAGCTTGCTACAATTTCCAAGGCTTCATTGATTTGTAGATGCAATTTACAAAGATTTTTCAGGAAGTCTGTGGATTTACTTGGTTAGCTTCTGCCTTCCTTGTTTTGCCAGGGCACACCCTCTGCTCTGCAGCTCTCTTTTAGCTAGAAGCCACTAGGCTAGATTAGATGTTCTTGATCCTATCTCCCTAAATAAGAGAGAAGGAATAATCCCCTTATTTCACTTTGATCTGGGAACAATTACTTTAGATAAGATTTCTCTCTTAATTTCCAAACATAAAAATATGTTCTGTCTGTGTATGTTTGAATGATGAGCTGTGAGCAACTTCAGTTGGTGTCTAATGCATAATGCTTAATGCCATCACCAGGGATGTCTTTAGACCTCAGGTTTTGGTCTGGAAACTTCATGGCCTGGGGATGACTCACAACTGGTAACCCTAACTAGACCCCAGAATAGATTCACCATGTCATCACTACCCGGTATTGCTCATGGCTGGTATATACCCACCACCACCATTTCTCCCCAGAGGAATGCAACCTGGGGAAACGGAAACCCTGCTTTAGAAGAGCAAAGGTGGAATAAGTGGACTTTTGCTCTCTGTTGGAACGTTTAAGCAGTGCCTCCATCTAAGTGCAACCTATTTACCTATTGGTAAATAAAGGAAAATATTACAACACACCAGTAAACCACAGCTAGCTTCTTTCCAATGGGAACTCAGTTTGCTCGAGGGCGGCAGCTTGAAACTTCTCCCTGGTCAGAGAAGTGGGGCGAACACAGCAAATATTTATATTGTAGTTGTCAGGTTGAATATGGGATAGGGCTCTTATATCTTTAATAGCTAATGGATCCTGGAGCAGGAAGACATAGTGTAAATTTCCATCAGGTAGAACTACTCCTTCCTCAGTCCCCCTAAGCCCACCTTTTAGCTGCTGCATTCTCCACTCACCCACCCACCCACAGACCCACACACCTACATGGCCATTTACTGACCGGTGGAGAACAGGGATGGGAGCATCCAGCCATGTTCCTACAGCCTGATGCTCAGCCATGAAGGATGATGTCAGTGCTCTGTGTCCAGCTACTGGAACATTGTTGGATGCCCCCCTCTGCTGCCCTGTCCCACCCTCAACTGACCAGTAAATGGCTGGTTTGGGAAGAAGGGTACAGTAGCTCAACTGTAGGTTAAGGGGTTGGTCACATCATTCCACTTGGCAGTATTTTATACTATGTCTTCCTTCTCCAAAATTTGTTAACTGTCAACTATACAGGCGCCCCCTTCCATAGTCAACTTAGCAACCTTCATTTATATGTATATTAATGAACTTTTACTGAGCAGGAAATGGACTATACCTGCACCAATTGTGTAGTGAAGCTGGGCCAGGGATCGCAGGTTCAAAACATCAATAGTTTTCTTTTTAAAAAACACTAGCCATCATGATTTCATTTGCTGGCCCCTGTTCTGGCTTCCCTTGCAGCTTAGCTGCAACTATCACCTGAGATTCTTGATCAGCTGCTTGGATTATTGGAGGGACTTGGATTATTGGACGGACTGGGTCAGTTAAGTTAAGTTAAATAGACTTAACTAAGTAGCATCTTCTAACCCAACCCCTCCAATCAAAAACATGATCCCTATTGGAATTCCTCTTCACACCAGAAAACATGCTTTCTTGTGCAAAAACTGGGCTACCAGAGGTCACTGGTAGGAATGAGGTGGAAATTTTAGAATCATAGAGTTGGAAGATACCATAGGGGGCATCTAATCCAACCCTCTGCCATGCAGGAATACCCAATCAAAGCATCCCTGACAGATGGCCATCCAGTCTCTGTTTAAAAACCTCCAAAGAAGGAGACTCCGCCACACTCCAAGGCACTCAGAGTATGCTGTGTCTTGACTAACAGGAAAACAGATCTCCGTTGTTCACAGTGGCTGTTACCAGTCAAGGTGGGATTGGGGGCCTTTACAAACCCTATGTATTCCTTACGCTAGTGCCATGATCATGAAGATGTAGGGATCATAAATATTATTGTTGTGAACTATCTCTGCTGTGAAAGAAAAATATTTTGGGGTGATCCATTCTTGTATTGGGCAATTAAGATGCCTTAGCTTTACAAAAGACCTGCCTCCTTGTGGAGGTAAAAGCTGCTAGGATTAGTTTGTTGACATGAACCAACAAAGCTGACAGCATTTGGGGGCTCTGCTTGGGGGAGGGTGACTATGAGGGATATCTTGATGGGTGCCTGCACTTCAGAATTTATTACTACACCACTGATTACTACCATGTAAATCATGATATTGTTAGACTCCAAACAGTCCTGGTGCCCAACATAGCTGGTGGCAAGAAATGATGGGAGTTGCAATCCAGCAACATATTGAGGACTGCACAATTCCCACTTCGGATGTAAATGGAACACAGACAGACAAGTAACTTTTAAGGGCCCTTTCACTCTACACAGTTATGGCACTATGATTCCACCTCCACTGCCCTGGCTGAATCTTGTGGAATCCTGTGGTTTGTAGTTTGGGGAGGCACTATTGCTCTCTGGCTGAGAATTGCTTTCACTTTGGTGATCCTATGAATGCAAGACTTCCAAGACAACCTGTTCTTAAGAACCTTGCTCAGCTCTTGCAAATTCAGGACAGTGGCCGCCCTGATTAAGCAATCCACCAGTTATGCTTTTTCTACTGCTTTCCACCTTACCAAGCATTATTGCCTTTTCTAATGAGTCATGTAGTCGCATAACGTGGCCAAAGTACAATAGCCTCAGTTTGGTCACTCTGGCTTCTAGGGAGAGTTCAGACTTGATTTGTTCTTACACCCATTCATTTGTGGCTTTGGCAGTCCATTGTATCGGTAGAACTTTCCTACAGGACCATATTTCAAATAGATCGATTTCCTTCCTGATAGCTTTCTTCACTGTCCAGCTTTTACCACTAAACATAGAAATCAGAAATACTATGGCGTGGATGATCCTAACTCTGATATTCAATGACATATCTTTGAGAACTTTATCTAATACCTGCCCTTCCAAAATCCTAGTCTTCTGATTTCTTGACTACAAAATTTGATTAATGACTCAGCTAAGGAATAGAGAATCTTTTAACTATTTTGATGTTTGCATAATCTAGTTTAAAGTTATGCAAATCATAAATTTCAAATTCTAGGGTTCCATAGGATATTGCCATGGTTGTTAAATTGGAATCATAGCACTATAACTGTATAGGAGATTATCACATGTGCTAAGTATCCCAGGACAGGGGCAACTGGAGATCACTAAGAGGCTCCCTTTTCAGATGACATCGTCCCTGTACCGGTATGCTCCCTTTCTGCTCCCGTCTCCTGCCCTGCTTCCTCTTAATAATGATTTAAATCGTTAATAAAGAGCCTGTTCCATCTCTGTAACAATCACGGGCACCTGAAATGGAGCCCCATTATGCTGGCGCAATGGCAGTCGTGGGGAGAGGTCCCTCCTGAAGACTTCTGGGTGCAATTGGGACCAGGAGGTAAGTTACACCCTCCCCCCCCTCCCTGGGTAACATGTAACTTTTATAGTGTGTTTGGGGGATTGAATTTTTTTTTAACCTTTATTTTTCATTTTATTTTTAAATTACCTGCACCATCATTCTCTCGTGAGAATGGGTGGGATTTGCTTCACGGGACGTGAATGCAGCTTTACAACAGCTGCATTCACTCCCAGACAGCCGAGGGGAGGGATAAGATTCTGAGATAAGGTAGGTGTCTGAAAACTTTTGGTTTAAACTGTTATGGGGACAAGAGTGGGTCAGGTGGCGAGACAGGGACCCTATTAAAGGTCCCGTCTGATAATCTCCATAGTGTGAAAGGGCCTCTTAGTTCCTCCCATAGGAAATAAGTTCTGTGCAGCCTCCCATATAATCCTACTCAAAGACTCACTTTCCATCTCCCACGGAAATGTAAGTACAACTCACCGCATGTGTGGCACAGTTGGCGGCGTGTTCATACTCAGTTGGTTGGTATCTCTTGTTTGGTGGCACCCTGTGGTTCATAAACCTGGAGTGAGAGGCAGAGAAAAGGGAGAACAAGTCAGCCCCTTTCAGCCTACAACAGGGACACGTTCTGCCAAGGGCTGTTGGATTTACTATGCTCTGTGTATTCTTGTGAAGGCAAGCACCATGGAATTATCACACGACTGGCACTAACACTTTAAGAATGGAATATTACTTCTATGATTTAACATGGGCTAGATTCAGCAGTTCTCACAAGAAGATGCAAGCGCACTTAAAAACACCAAAACCCCTTAATTTGCAAAGTAAACTAACACACAAACACTTAAACAAACCTAAAAATGTGCAAACAAACTGGGACAGTTCATAAAAAGAGCATCCTGTGGATAGTTTTCACATTCTCACCTGGATGTTTTCTCACCCGGAACAGGGAGGGGGAAAACAGGGCAGCCCATTCACGCTATAATCTTATGATTACAGCGGGACGTGTTTTTGCATGCTCTTCAATGCCATGAAAAAAGCAACATTGAGAGCTATTGATGGTTGTTGAATCATTTAAAAGTGGCACCTTATTCACGGTTGGAGCACAGTTTGACCATGCAACATAACAATGCTGTGCGATAGCGGAAAACATTCATGCTACCATTAATTTTTGCCACATCTGATAAAGTTCTTAGTCAGCTGGATAGGAAGGCAGGCCTCGAAATAGAATTAGGGTTGCCAGGTCTCTCTTATTTTAAGGGATGTCCCCTATTTGGGGGTTAGAAAGCTTTTCCTTTTATACAGACTGAATAAGATGCAAAAAAAAAAAAAAGCTGTATTTGGGGGTGGGGCTGTAGATTACAAAACCTCCTCAGGATAGGGATGTATTGCTGATGCTTAATGTAATTTTGCAAGAAACTTATAAATTGATGCCACAACAGAACAAGAGAAATAAAGTTCAAAATCCACAGGCAGGCAATACCTGTATTAGGAGGACCAAAAGCAATTCCCCTACAGCATGGAAGCTTTTGTGTTCTCCAGAATTCAGATTGTTAAAAAAAAAAGTGGAAAGAGTGGCATAACAGTCCAAAATCTGGCTAGATATTCTCAGCCATACATGCTTCCCTAAACCACCCACTCACCCGTTTTTAAAATACCAACTAGCCTGATGAAGAACTCTATAGAACTCTGCAGCTTGCACACTATTGTGGAATTGTGATTGGTCCTAATAAAGGGACTACCTTCTTTCTCTGTGTCACAGCTCATAATAAGATAGTAAAAGGTTGGAAAGGATACCACATCTCCTTGGATAACTGGAAAAACATGGCAACTAGCTTTAATGGAAAAACTGACATCCTAAATAAGAAGAATCAATGACTCACAGACACACAGTCATTTTAATGGTCCAGGTTGTTCTGTGCTAGAACAGGATGTAATGCCAGATCTCACCAACACTTTGTTCAGCCGAACGCTGACTGCTCTAAGATAATCTTTATTTGCTACTGCAAATGATGCTGCAGATGGTCTACAGCAAAAAAGCATCCCAGCCTTTTTGCTGATGGGGTCCAGCATCACCTCACAGCCAACGGTAGAACAGGTCCCCTAAACAACACATTCTACCCAGATTATCCCTGATGGGAAATCCAATTCTCCATTGCTGATTATGAGTATTCTGGGTTGGGGTGCCCTCCCCTTCCCCACCAGACAAAGCTGATGGAAAATGGATTCCTAAAGTTTATATAGTGCAGAAGCAAATCAAAGTGTAAAAACATGGTCCATCTGCACCCACCAACACCATAGTTGTGTGAATTGTGCAAGCAGTTTAGTCACAGAGGAAAGTCCCCCCATCTGTTCTCAGCCTTCATATCTTTCCCAGCCTCCAGCTGCCAAACTAATGCCCCCCCCCCAAAAGAAGAGTATTTAATAAAATCACTAAACAGTCATAGAATCACAAAATCATAGAGTTGGAAGAGACCACAAGAGGCATCTAGCCCAACCCCCTGCCATACAGGAATACACAATCAAAGCACTCCCAAAAGATGGCCATCCAGACTCTATTTAAAAACTTCCAAAGAAGGAGACTCCACCACACTCCAAGGCAGTGCATTCCACTTCTGAACAGCTCTTACTGTCAGGAAGTTCTTCCTAATGTTTACGTGGAATCTCTTTTCCTTCATTTTGAGTCTATTGCTCTGTGTCCTAGTCTCTGGAGCAGCAGAAAACAAGCTTGCTCCATCCTCAGTAAGACATCCCTTCAAATATTTATGGCTTCCAGACCTCCCACCATTTTGGTCACTCTCCTCTTGACAAGTTCAGTAATACTTTTTCTGTACCATTGGAGAGTTGTTAACATTTGGCCATGATGCCTCCAAAGATTCCCAAACCCAACTGCCTGGTGGTAGAGACTCAACATAATACACAGTTAGTAATGACAAGCAAGATGAACAATGCCTTCCTAAACTGCATGCAAATCTCTGGCCTGATTTATTACACCAATAGTTCTAATATTGCCAGTGCAAAGTTTAATCTTACAAATGTAAACTTTATAATAAACTTGCTCTACCCAATGAATTATTTTCTTGTTGGTTCTTGTTATTTATGGTGTGTGGGGGGGTTGGTTGCATTCTGAGAAATTTAATAACACTTTCTTTTTTTATAAAAACCCTTATGGCTTTGTTTTGTTCTTATGGATCAACAATCTTTTGTTTTGTGCCTTCAAGTTGTTTCAACTTATGATGATCTTAGGGCAAACCTACCATAGGGTTTTCTAGGCAAGATTTCTTCAGATGAGGTTTGCCATGGCCTTCCTCTGCAGTAGAGAGAGTGTGACTTGCCCAAGGTCACCCAGTGGGTTTCCATGGCTGAGCAGGGAGTCAAGCCCTTGTCTCCAAAGTCATAGGAGATTATCAGATGTGGCAAAAACCATGTCAGAAGATCACAATGAAAACAGAAACGGGCAACATTATCAGATGACGACATCCTTCAGCATTTAGGGGGTGTAGCACGGGCATGAATAAGGCATCCCTTTTTATTGGCGGCTTAGCTCCTTCAATAAAACAACGAAGCCTCATCTGTGGCAGTACTACGCCCCGGGAACGGCTGAGGAGATGGGTGTCTGATAATGTCACCCTTTCTGTTCTCATCGTGTTCTTCTGACACAGTTTGGGACCCAGGTTTTTTTTGCTGTGTTTCACCACGTCTGATAATCTCCTCAATCCAATGCTCAAACCACTATATCACATTGGTTCTCATCCATAATCCACCCTCTTTTTAAAGAAATCTTGGTTCACCGACACACATGGGTATGTTCAGCAACACCACCCACAAACATACATGGGTCTCTCTTCTTCAAATGACTCCACCCTTTCCCCCCTTGATGTCCATTGAGCCTGAAACTCCCTCCCAGAATACTTCTGCACTGAACAGCCATCTCCGTTCTTTCCTTCAGCACCTCCTGAAACATTCAACTTTCCCCTTAAGATTTTGGCACAAGCCCCACATCTCAATGCCCAGTATTGCAGCTGTTCCCAACACTCCTATTATGTTGGATGTGTCAGCCATGTGGTCTGGGGATGGTGGGAGTTGTGGTGTTTTTCATTTGGAGGACAATAGGCAGAGGCACACCACTTTATTGTTAACAAAGCTGAAGTAATGTGTAACAGTTCCCAGGGTTTTTTTTTAATTTCCTCCCCCCCCCTTTTTTTTTTTTTCATTTTCCTCTGTTTTCTTTGTATCTGTTTCCACACTGTAAGCTCCTTGAGGCTGGGACCTGCCCAACATATTTTCTGTTAGCAGTGGCAACAGGTAGCTCCCATGTCATTTGGGACAGTGAAATTGCTTTAGGGACTTTATCTAACAAGCCTCTAAAAATATTCTTTTGGCACCATATTTTACATCATTTTTGTGCTGCAAAAGAACCCAAAATATCAAACGTTGCCATGATCACGTGAAAAAGAAGCCTCGTATTTTCATGTTCACTGCCAAGCGTGATCTCTGCAGTTCTCATGAGAAGACATGAGCATACTTAAAAGTGTAAAAACAGCTAAATTAAAAAACAAAAGGAAGGTCTCCTTCCTTGTAAGTCTTTAAAAAGAGGCTGGATGGCCATCTGTCAGGGATGCTTTGATTGTGTATTCCTTTGTGGCAGGAGGTTGGACTGGATGGCCCTTGTGGTCTCTTCCGACTCTACAATTCTATGATTCTATGAAAACAAATGATCATGCACTGAAACACACTTAAAAACTTGCCTGCAACATGGGGAGGTTCATAAAAAGAGCATCCCATGGCTAGTTTTTGCATTCCCACCCAGAAGTGTTCTGGTGGGGATCGCCCATTGATGCTGGAATCACAGCTGCAGAATAGGGCATGGTTTCACGGGCTCGCAATCATGGCAAGAAAACACCACAGGCGATCTATTGATGGCTTGGCCCAACAATAAAAAAAGACGCCTTATTTACAAAACATCATCGCAAAAGCACGTTGTTGTCTGGTATTCACACCCTTTCGTGTTCATTAGGCATCGTTATGATGCCATATTTGCCGCATCTGAAAAGGTCCTAGGTTTCATCCTGAATGCTAAAGGAGCTAGCCAGGGTACTGAACCTATTCAGGGATATACTGTAATTGAGCCCTTTGTGTGGTTCCTTTAAAGTCTGGAGTAGGACCTGGAGTAGAGATGGAACTGGAATTCATCAATTTCTGAAACGGGCTTGAATCTGGAGTTTGGAGCATATTTTAATAACGAGATAAATAAACTTTAAAGAAATTCACAAATTCACTTCCCAGTGAATGATGTCCCAAGCTAAAATCCCAATACACAGGTACCTGAGAGTAAACCTCATTGATATCAATGCAACTTATTTCTGGATATAAAAAGATATAAAGGAATTCTTCACACACACCCAGGGAATACATGAGAAAAATATATTTTCCAGTATTAGTTTCCATCGACTGATGAAGTGGACTTCATTCACAAACGTTTGTGCCTGAAATTTCCTTCTCTCAGTTAGTCTCAAAGGTGCTACAAGATTCATTTATATCTTTTTATGCTGAAAAAGACTAACATGTAGGGTCTCCTTTAGCATAAGGAATGTCCCTTATCAGAGAGCCAGAAATTTTATCACTTGTAGGACTGGCTTATTGTTATTTTGTGCCTTCAAGTTGTTTCTGACTTATGGCAACCCTAAGGGGAACCTATCACAGGTTTTTCTTAGCAAGATTTGTTCAGAGTGGGTTTGCCTTTGCTTTCTTCTGAGGCTGAGAGAATGTGACTTGCCCAAGGTCAGCCAGTGGGTTTCCATGACCAATTGGGGATTTGAACCCTGGTCTCCAGAGTCCTACTTCAACACTCAAACCACTACACCATGCTGGCTCTCTATAGATCTGACAGGTGTCACTTATTATTATATGAAAATATCTAAGATATGAAGATTGGAAAGCTTTTAATTTTATATAGGCTGAACAAGATGCCAAAAATTCCTTTATTTTTTAATGTGGCCCCTTCATCGTAACAGAAATGTATGTGTTGTGCAGTTGAGGAATGTGGACAATATGTTAATTTACAGAGAAAACCATGGCTGAGTTAACTGAAATCATTGATTTCATTTGGTATTTTGTTAGAAAACACATCTGTTAACTGCTGCATCTTCTATGATTCTATGATTCTATCCTGATTGTCAACCCTGCATGTAATGAATATTAGCTGTCCCTTATTGCTGTCTTGAAAACCTGGCAACACATCTAAAACAATTAGATTTTTGATTACTTCTGAGTAGACATGCATAGGCTTGTACAGTAAGGGAGAGTGTATTAGTGGAACACAAACCCAATTTATTAACCTCCTTCACCTCTGCAAGTCCAGGACCAAGTGAACAAAGAGATTTTTGACTCTTTCTCTTGCCCTCTCTCCTCATGGATTTGCACATTTCAACAAATACCTCACAAACAACAGCACATTATTCCCTTGGAGTGGTTGCTACGCAACCACCCAGTCCTTTCCTAGACCCTTCCCAATTTGGGTGCTTTTCATCCGTTGCTGAGGGGGAGAAATCCTTTCTGAATATACTAGGTGTCAAGGTTTCCATAGAAATGCATGGGAGACATTAAAAAAATGAAAATAAACTATTCCTTAGCCCTCGCCTAGGCTAATGATGGAAACAATTAAAACAATATCTGCAGAGTTACAAAACAGCCTTAACAGAAAGTCAAATTCTTCATTATTTGTCTAGAATAATTTCCCACATGGAAAGATCCCATAAGCTATGAGGTAGGGTGTCTACCTGATCCTAGTGGAATATCCTGTCCTCATTTATTTAGGTTTGGATTTTGTTTTTTGTCCTTTCCAAACACACACACACACACACAAACATAAGGGAAGAACTGTGTGCGAATGAGGCCTACCAAGGCACTGGACTAGCATCCAATTTCATCTGTTATTCTCCACACATCTAGATAGACAGGACTGCTGTGTACAGGGTTGTCAGATCTCCAGGCCTGGCCCTGAGTTTGCAGTTTTTGTGAGCATCTCCAGGTGGGAGACAAGGGTGCAAAATTCTCCAGGGATTTTTTTTTTTTGGGGGGGGGAGACTCAGCTCCAAGAGAGAGGAAAGGGCTGTAATTGATTTATTGCTGAAACTTGCAAAGATTCTCCAGAGAGTCCATGTATTTATTTAGCTGGCTTCCTCCTTCCTTCTCATAAGATGTGATATCAGGGCTCACCATCCACTCTGCTCTACATACAACTTCTGGCTAGAAACAGATAAGATGCTCCTTATCTTCAGTCTCTAAGTAAGTGAGAAGGAGTAATCCCCTCATTTCACCTTGATCTGGGAACAGCCCATTTATCCAAGATTTCTGTCTTAATTTCCAAACAGGGAGAAATGTAGGATACTGCACATGGGCAGTAAGAATGAAATGCACAGATAGGATGGGTGACACCTGGCTTGATGGCAGTACATGCGAAAGGGATCTAGGAGTCTTAGTGGACCACAAACTGAATATGAGTCAGCAGTGTGATGCAGCAACTAAAAAAGCCAATGCAATTCTAGGCTGCATTGATAGGAGTAAAGTGTCTAGATCAAGGGAAGTGATAGTGCCACTCTATTCTACTTTGGTCAGACCTCACCTGGAAGACTGTGTCCAGTTCTGGGCACCACAATTCAGGAAGGATGTTGAGAAGCTGGAAGGTGTCCAGAGGAGGGCGACCAAAATGGTGGGAGGTCTGGAAGCCATGATGCCCTATGAGGAGTGGCTTGGGGAGCTGGGCATGTTTAGTCTGGAGAAGAGAAGGTTGAGAGGTGACATAATAGCCATGTTTAAATATTTGAAGGATTGTCATACTGAGGATAGAGCAAGCTTGTTTTCTGCTGCTCCAGAGACTAGGACATGGAGCAATGGGTTCAAACTACAGGAAAAGAGATTCCACCTAAACATTAGGAAGAACTTCCCGACAGTAAGAGCTGTTCGACAGTGAAATGCACTTTCTTGAAGTGTGGTGGAATCTCCTTCTTTGGAGATTTTTAAACAGAGGCTGGATGACCATCTGTCACAAATGCTTTGATTGTTTATTCCTGCATGGCAGGGGGTTGGACTGGATGGCCCCTGTGGTCTCTTCCAACTCTATGGTTCTATGATTCTATGATTCCAAGGGAGGCCAGGATGGCCCCGTCCTCGCTCTCCTTCCATCAGCAAATTAAAACATTTTCACACTGTCAGACTTTCAGAAACTGACTGGCAGGCTTTTAAGAGTTGTGGTGCTCTTTTAAAGGTTTGTATGTAGTTTCCCCCACCCCCAATGAATGCTATTTTTTTTTAATGTATAATGTTTTTAACTTTATAAGTTGTTTAATTTGCAAAACAACTTTTTTAATTTTTCAAAACAACTTTTATATTTATACTCTCATTGAAGGTTTTGCATGGTTTTAACCTGTATTGTTTCTAAGCATGTTGTTAGCCACCTTGAGTCTCATTATTGAGAGAAAGCTGGGATATAAATGGACAAAATAAATAAAAAATAAATATATGTCTTGGGAGAGCACCTCTCCCTGCTAGAGGATTTAGGTTTGCTGGGGAAAACCTTTTCTGTGTCCCACCAATGAGGTCAATACACTGTGAGAGGGTCTTCTTTATTGTAGCACCCCAGTTCTGGAAGGCCTGATTGGAAGAAATGTTGGCTTCATTTAGGTGCCAAATGAAAATACGGCTGTTTATTCAAGCTTTTGGGCCTCACTGACTCATTTCAACATGGTTTTCAACTGCTTTAACCTTTTAAACCTGTTGTAATTTGTTAATGCATTTAGTGCATTTTTAGTCTATTCAGATTACTTGATTGTTTTAACCTGTTTATGCTGATTTTACCTGTATCCTCCCCTGAGTTCTTAAGATCTAGGATGGGATAGAAATATTTTAATAAAGCCACACAATTGTAAATATAGAAGAGGGAAACATAGTCACCTGCTACAGTAACTTAGCCTGTGCCTCTGACCACAGCTGAAGAAGCCCCAGCTACAGCAGCTGAAGGAAACGTCAGGGCAACCTGATACCTTTTCAAAGATGTCAAGATGGCAACCATTTTGATGGGATTAACATGCACGGGTTGTTCGCAGCTGTGAAAGGGCTTTCCACAATCCGGTTCTGTGCTTGTCTTTCCCTGGCTCCATTTTACCCAGCAAGCGAGAGAGAGACGGAGAGTTTTTAAAAGAATTACTTCAAGCTCCCAGCTCTCTGGACTCTGAAACAAAGACCTACTTGTCCCACAAAATCAAAGCAAAGTCTAAAGCCAACCTCCCACATTCTCTTCCTCTGTGTATATGTGTGTGTGTGTGTTGCTTGCTTTGATTCAAGAAGAAAGATCTGATCATCTGTACCAGACAATGCACTGGAACTGGTTTTTCTTTCAGAGCTGTTATATTTGTCAGAGAATGTACAGTCTCCTGGAAAAGCACCATAGTGAGTACCGACTTTGTGTGCACAAGGGCCCCAATTCAAATCTATAGCATCTCCATTTTTAAAAAGAAAGAAAGAAAGAAAAAGATTAGAAGGAACTAGAAAATAGCTCTTACCAGAAGTCTGGAGTACTGGAGTGGATAACACAAATAGATTATCTATTAGCAATAGTGATTATCTACTGTTGTCTAGGGGATAATAGTAATTGGACAAATAGTCTGACCTGGGACAAGACAGATTTTTATTTACTTAGATTTTATAAACATTATTTTGAGGGGCTACACTTTCTAGTTAATCCCAGTAGATTAACTATTATCAGTAGTAATTATCTACTATAAGAGAGCCAATGTGGTGTAGTGGTTTGAGTGTTGGACTATGACTTGGGAAACCAAGGTTCAAATCTCTGCTGTGGGCCATGGTAACCCACTGGGTGACCTTGGACAAGTCACACTCTCTCTGCCTCAGAGAAAGGCAAAGAAAATCCCATGACACATTTGCCTAAGTGTTGCCATAGGTCAGAAATGACTTGAAGTCACACAACAACACAACACAAATTCTCTATTGTGGTCTATTGGATAATACTAGATAGACAACTAGTCTGAGCTGGAACAAGACAGATTTGTATTTACGTAGATCAGGCCTGGAAAAAAAATTACTTTTGGGGGCTACAATTTCCAGAATCCCCCAAACTAGTCATTTTTCCAGCTTTGAGATAACATTAATGTGCAGAAGAGGCATATTCACTTCTCTTGTCTGTGCATAAGAAATGCCATCTGCCAAATGGTAAAAGTACAAAAGCCAAGGCGTGACAAATGACAGACGCTGAGATGATGGGTCAGGGTTCTTGGTCTTATCCATACTACAGAATTATAGCACTGTTATTCCACTTTAACAACATTGGAGATTATCAGACAGGAGCACAAAAAGCATTCCTGTCCCACAATCTCCAAAGGTGTCCTTGTCCCGGTACAATAACCCTCTCCATCAGAATTACTTTCTCTTGCATCCAAAGGTAGACCAGGCATGAATGGAGCTCTAATGGAGCTCCATTCACTTCCTGGATTCAAATCCCACCCATTCTCGTGAGAAGATGTGAGCGCAGGAAATTCAAAAAGAAAAAGAAAAATACACACACAAAAATTCACAAAAGCACATACACACACTAAAAAAATAACAAGTAACCTGGCGGGGTACAAAAAAGAGGGTAGCCTACCTGATTCTTGTGATCCCACTTGAAAGTGTTCTGGCAGCACCACCCATTGACGCTGTATTCACAAGTCAAAAACAGTATGAAGTTTCAGATGCCAGAAATGCCGGCACCAAAACAGGATGGGTGATCCGTTGACAGCTCTGGCCCATCAATAAGACGAAATGCTACAAGGATGATCCTCTGGCTTTTCTTCGCAAACGAAGATTCATGAAGGACACATCCCGCACTTTCTGCAAGCGCGCTGATGACTAAAAAGGCCAATCCGAGATAAACAAGTCCGGTTGCAAAAAGCACAGCAGAAAGTTTCCTTGGGTGATGTTTTTGGGTTGTGATTCTTTCTGCATTGTCGTTTCTCTTCAAGACTTGTTCGGGGTGAGTTCTCAAATAAGGCTGCAGCATTGTGGATAGTGCGTCTCCATGCCTCCTGATGTGAGGCCAGGGCAGACCACTGTTAGTGATCAATTTGGCCGAGCCTGAGATGTTGTTTCAGGGAGTCTTTGTATCGCTTTTTTGGAGCGCCCCTCTTACGCTGACCCGTGGCGAGTTAACCGTAGAGTAGTATTTTTGGGAGGCGATGGTCCTCCATCCTAGAAACGTGCCCTGCCCAGCGCAGCTGTGTTCTCAATATCATGGCCTCAATACTGGTGATCCCTGCTTGCTCAAGGACAGCAACATTCGTCACACAGTCAGTCCAGTGTATATTTAGGATTGTGCGTAGACAGCGCTGATGAAAGCGCTCAAGGAGTCGTAGGTGGTGGCGATAGGTGACCCATGTTTCAGATCCATAAAGGAGAATAGACAGTACAATGGCTCTATACACACTAATTTTTGTGCTTTGCCTCAGGTGTTTATTGCTCCAGACTCTTTTGTGAAGTCTTCCAAATGCACTGTATGCCTTTGCTTATCTGTGATCGATCTCTTTGTCAATCTTGGTATCTGAGGAGATGATACTTCCCAGGTAGGTGAACTGCTGAATGGACCTGAGTACACATTTGCCGACGGCAATGTGGGGATGGTGGTGTTCGTCCTGTGGTGCAGGCTGGTAAAGAACTTCTGTTTTCTTCAGGTTGACTTCCAGCCCAAACAGCTCTGCAGCTGTTGCAAAGCAGGACATTAGGTGCTGCAGAGCTGCTTCTGTGTGGGCAACAAGGGCAGCATCATCGGTGAAGAGCAGCTCATGGACTAGATAGTTTAGAGTCTTAGTGTGAGCCCTCAGACAGCTTCAGTTAAACAAGCTACTATCAGTACGGTAACATATATAGATGCCGTTGTCTTCTTCAAGCTCTGCCATAGTCCTTTGATACAAGGATGATAGCGGAATGCAAAAGGATGCTGCCATGTGATATTGGTATCCTTTTGCGTTCCACTGGCTTCATTTTGATGCCACAACAGCTGAGTCTGATCATCTCCACAATCATACTATGCTGTTATAGTGCTATTATTTCACTTTAACTGCTATGGCTGCTTCCTGTGGAATTCTGGTGTTTGTAGTTTAGTGAGGCTCTCTGGCTGACAATTCTAAATTCCCTTCCTTAAACTGCAAATCCCAGGATTCCACAGGAGGTAGCCGTAGCAGTTAAAGTGGAATAATAGCGCTATAACAGTGTAGTGCAACATTTTCCTAGGTTCCATCTTCTGGAATCCTGTGGTTTGTAGTTTGATGAGGCTCCAGAGCTCTGCTAGCTGAGAATTCTAAATGCCCCCCCCCGAACCCCAGGGTGCCATAGGATGGAAGCATGGTAGTTAAAGTGGAATCATAGCACTATCATTCTGTAGTGTGGATGGGACTCAGGAGGACAGAATTGTGTGCAACCAGCCTTTACCCCTTAGGTATGAAGTAAATGTTGAAGTAAAGTTCCAGACCAGTACTGATCAGGACAGCTTCTGTTACAGAAGTTGGGGCAGTTACTTGTTTGGACTACCAGTGTCCAGAATGGCCAGTGGCTATGGGATTTTGGCAGCTGTGGTTTTTGTTTTTAAAAGAGGAACTCTTACAACTGTAAAAATTGTGTTGCAATGTGTCTTGTTTTTCTCAGATTTTCCAAGCTGCAATATCTGAACTGGTCACTTGGGGGTATCAGAGAGCATTTGTTTATATTTTCCAGTGGCACAGTAATAATAGGAACTTGTTAGC
Source organism: Gambelia wislizenii (assembly GCA_030847615.1). Taxonomy (NCBI): domain Eukaryota; kingdom Metazoa; phylum Chordata; class Lepidosauria; order Squamata; family Crotaphytidae; genus Gambelia; species Gambelia wislizenii. Next base: position 9,033,592 of record JAUMIR010000012.1, read on the forward strand.
AATAAGAAACTCTGTACCTCGGAGTGTGTTGGAGTCTCCTTCTTTGGAGGTTTTTAAACAGAGGCTGGATGGCCATCTGCAGGGAATGATTTGATTGTGTACAGTATTCCTGCATGACTGGATGGCCCTTGTGGTCTCTTGGACTGGATGGCCCTTGTGGTCTCTTTTAACTCTATGATTCTATACCTTTCCTAAAGCAGCAAGTGGTCACCTGAAGAAAAATAAATTGATGAAAGAGCATCTCCTCCCACAATAATTTGCCCAAGGAAAAGGAAGCCGCACCCAAGGCCACATCTGGCACACCACAGGAAAGTGGCAAGGGCCTTTTTGGATATACCTGCCCCCCACTTATGAAATACTACCTGGTGAATTTCCCTTACTGTCACATTTATGAAACTAAACAAACAAAAAAAAATCCTTGTTGTCTACCCCATACCCTCCCATTGTCCTGATCTGGCAGGGAAAGTCCCAATTAACCCTCTGATGTTCCATTTCTTCAGCTGCTTTTAAAACATCCCAGCTTCTCTCTCCTTCTCCTTTCCTCCTCCATACTCAGATTAGGTCAATTGCTATGAATTGAATTCAAAGTGAAAAAGTAATTTGCATTCAGTTAACTTAGCAGCGGGGAGTGGAGGGGAAAGAATCTTGCCCTTCCCAATAGGCTTAGGAAAAAAGCAAACCGCTGCAGCCTCTCCTGGCTTGTATATTCTTCCTTTTGGCATCTTGACCACCCTCTGATGTTGCTTGGCCATAGGTGTCCCAGTTTCCATCTGTGAAATGTTGGAGGGTAATACTCTAAAGGCACTAGATCCCACCTGATCTTGGAAGCTAAGCAGGGTCAGCCCTGGTTAGTACTTGGTTGGGAGACTGCCAATGAATACCTTGTACTGTAGGCTATATTTCAGAGGAAGCAACTGGCAAAACCACCTAAGAATATTCCTTGCCTGAGAAAACCCTGTGAAATTCATGGGGTCATCATAAGTCTACAGGCAACTTGAATCTCTCTCTCTGGCTTTTCTTCGCAAACGAAGATTCAGGAAGGACACATCCCGCGCTTTCTGCAACTGCGCTGATGACTAAAAAGGCCAATCTGAGATAAACAAGTCCGGTTGCAAAAAGCACAGCAGAAGGTCTCCTTGGGTGATGTTTTTGGGTTGTGATTCTTTCTGCGTTGTCATTTCTCTTCAAGACTTGTTTGGCGTGAGTTCTCAAATAAGGCTGCAGCATTGTGGATAGTGTGTCTCCATGCCTCCCGATGTGAGGCCAGGGCGGACCATTGTTGGTGATCAATTTGGCCGAGCCTGAGATGTTGTTTCAGGGAGTCCTTGTATCGCTTTTTTGGATTGTCATGAGTGTTATGCATTTGTAACTGCCCATCAGGATTCCAGCCAATATCATTTCCAGGGATCCTTCATTCATGAAACTAAATTCAAGAAGCACAACCTCTAGCTTCTCATCACTCAGGTAAGCAGGGCAAAAGAGTAGATTTACTTCCAAAATGCTTGCTGGTCTTATTTATTTATTTCTATCCTGACTCATCTTGTAAGATCTTTGGATAGCTTGCAATAATACTACTTAGGACAATTTAAAATATGAGGCAATAACATTTAAACAAAAAAATAGAACTAATTTAAACATTCTTAAAACTTTAAACATCTCGTAATTTTAAAAGCTGACTTTGAAACAATACTAAATCATCTGTCTGTACCCATAGGGGAAAGTCCCAAATGCTTTTATAAAAAGTCAAACTTTGATTCGGCACCAAAAATGAGACCACCATTGGTAGCAACTGGGCCACCAAGGGAAGGACATTCCACAGCTGAGGTTTCCACTGCTGAGAAGGTCCTCTCCCACGTCCTCACACTGTGTTTTGCTGCTACTGGTGAGACACAGAGGAGGCCTAGCAGACCTCAGCCCTTGGGTAGATATATATGTGGGGAGGCATTCCTTCAAATACAGGAAAACCCTGCTTATTTGATGGGTTAGGGACTGGAGGACTGTCAGAAAGTGGGACCAGTTGAAAAGTAGACCCCAAGTTTTTTAAAGCTTGCAAATGCATTTTGACCACCAAAACACATAAATAACTTACTATATATATCACTTTTGAATGTGTGCAAAAGCTAAATTAACACTACACACACACGTGTGTGTGTGTGTATGAGTGGTCCCAAGCGAGCCTCATAGGCAGGAAGAACTGATGAAAGAGTAGAAGCCCTGTTGAATTAATGAAACTTCTGTGTAATTTGAAAATGTTGAAAGAGTCAGTTGTCAGAAAACAAGGGAAGCCTGTATAGAAATCACTAAGTATTTAGGGGACTTCAAATATCATTACCAAAACCCTACTTAAAAAAATGTATGGGCAGCCAGTGCAATTCCCATACTCTCAAATGCTCCTGATTTGTTAGGGACAATCCCAATTAATCTTCCATCATTGCATCCCCCCCCCCAGATGCTTTTAAAATGTCCCACTTTCTCTCTCTTCCTCTCACTTTCCCTCTTTGTCCCCAGTTTACTCCAATGGCTGCAAACTGAGCTCAATATGCAAAACTAGTTTGTAACCAATTAGCTCAGCAGAGAAGAGAAGGGAAGATGGGATCCCAGTAGGCTCAAGCAAAAGCAAACTGCTGCAGCCACTTCTAGCTTGTGTGTTCTTCCTCATTAATAACTTCTTGACTGTACTCTGATATTACTTGGCCACACATGTCCCAGTTATCATCTGTGAGATGTTGGAGGGTATGAATTTCTTTCGGACTGGTTTGATATGGGCTCCAGAAGCTTTCACAGTAATTTGTTACCATTCTGTAATAACTGGAAATAATTAGCCCCTTTCAGACATGCAGTAAGATTCAATGAATCCATGTCCTAGAACAAGGAATAAGATTGCAACCTGAGGCTTTCCCCCAAAACAATGTGCAAACCCAGTCTGAAGATTTAGAGGGAAGCCATGCCAATTTGGGTCAGGGCTGTAAGTTTCGCACTTTGGGGGATTAAGAACAAGACGAATAACATGGCAAGCTACAATAACAACAGTTTGTGAGCAGGAAAATCGGGGATGCAACAAAAAAAAACTGAACAATGGAGGTAGGATTTGAACATTTCAGACATCTGTCAACGGAAAGAGTTGTCAAGGAAACGGGGCTGGGGAAGCTAAAACTGCAAAGACTGTGCTGTGAAAAGAAACTCAGAGGATGCAGTGGGAAAAGAGCTTATGTTGAAAAGGTAACCCATGTAGAGTTATGAACTGATCAGCTTTAGGAAGCTATTTTCAAATGCCAAGACTTAGAGGAAGCTCACATGCTTGACATACAGAAAATTCCAGATTCAATTTCTGGCATCTCTAGACAGGGTTCGGGGAAAAACTCTATCTGAAACCCTAGAGAGAGAGATGCTGTCAGTCAGTGGAGATTAGGGGTGAGTATAGAGCCAGCGTGGTGTACTGGTTTGAGTGCTGGACTACAACTCCAAGAGACCAGGGTTTGAATCCTTGCTCAGCCATGGAAACCAACTGGGTGTCCTTGGGCAAGTCACACTCAGCTTAAGAGGAAGGCAATGAGAAAGCTCTTCTGAATAAATCCTGCCAAGAAAACCCTAGCATAGGATCGTAAGTCAGAGGGCTTGTCTATACAAGGCAAAAAAAATAAATAAAATAAAATGGATTGCTCCGCAGTAATGGCAATTTGCAGCAGATATTTGTCTTAACAGGTTTGAGGCAGATAGCAGACATGTGAAGCTACCCCCACTTGCTGCGCAAATGGGCATGCCTGCAAATCAAGATCATGACCATGAGTGAATTACTTGCATTTTTACTTACCTCAAATTGCTGCTGCTAAACAGTTTTTTTTTTAAAAAAAACCTATCCAAGGTGTGAAAGAGCAACCTTTTGCTTTAACAAAAAAAAAAAAGGAAACCAAAAAAAAACACATTTTATTGCCTTAGCGCTTGCTCGCCAAGGCAAAAATCCAACATGGCGGCTCCAGGTGCTTGTCTTGTTATCAAGCTCCACCCCCTGCACACGTCCAACCAATCAGCTTCCAACTTCTGCTCATATGGGGAAAGTGAATCAATTTGGTCGCTCGTCCCAATGAGCAGGAATGCACATTCTCCCCACTATTTTTAAAAAAAAAAACTTCAGGGAAAGCCACAAAGACTTTGCCAGTGTACTTTTTGACCCCCGCCTCCTTCCGAATATGGCAGAGTGATGCAGAATCCCATTAAGACAGATGGTATTCTCCTTGCATTTTGTAAGAAGTATTTTCACCATTTAGACAACCTCAGAGTCAGCTTTAAGGCACAACAGAGTTGGTGGGGGCCTAGGAGTTGCATCCACACTGTTTTCATCCTCCCTCCTCCTTTTTTGAACCTGGAAATAAATCAAATCACTATTTTGGATAAGAATCCCTACAGGGGTTTTTACAGGAGGTGGCAAAGGTGCAAAGTGTCATGGGAGTAGGGTTGCCAAATCATGACTATTCCAGAACTTAACATTTCAGGACCCAAACCTGAGACTCAGCTACTTCTGATGTCATAAGGGTAGGCTGTGATGATGTCATTAAGCATGGCACATTCACAGTTGCATAGAGTATGCTGTTCAAAATAAAAACGTCACGTCTAACAAATGAGGAAAATATATGTATACACACTTTCAAGGCAGCACTCTTACCCTGAGTTTCTTCCTCCACTCGGAGGACTGGAGAAGAGCCAGGCCCTGAGATCTGACACTACCGGGGAGTTTAATTCATGCATATACAGTGTGTGGCTACCACATATCTGTGTACTGTCCATGTGTGTTGCACACTTGCTTTGATCCTCAGCCTTAAAGTTCGAAATCTTCAAGCGGTGCAAGAAAAATTCTTGGAGTTTGGAATTGGGTAGCTGTAGTACAAAATATAAGAGGCAAAAAGCCTGGACTGAGCAGTCCTTCAAACAGAAGCCACCTTTAAAGAGAGGACTGCCCCCTGTAAAGGAGGGTACACAGCCACCACACAGAGCCCCCACCCCAAGAACAGCCCTTTGTTGTTGTTTTTTATTTGTATCAGGCCAGCAGGTTATCCTTTGTGACCTCCTCTCAACTTGAAGCCCAGATTTCTTTATCCTTTTGACCTGTAATCTTATAATACTCTCGCTGCAAGCTCCAGTAATAGGATTTCTGTCCTCTTTCCCTCCTGCACTGATAAACAGGCCACTTCTCAACAGGACATTATGTAAACTGGCAGGCAACGCATGTAACACTGGCCATTGCAAGAGTGAGGGTGGAAGTTTACAGTGCTTTGGGCAGGGGGGAAGATAAGTGGTGGGTGGGTGGGGGAACATGATGCATACAATTTTGTATTACATTGAGAATGTGGCTGTTGAAAAGCTTCCCACTTTCTCACTCCCTCTGTCACTTTCATATAACATTAGCATCCTTACACCTGCATATAATAGGAGCATTCTTATTCACCCAGAGGAAAGAGAGGACTTCCCCCTCACTGTGTAGAGCCACTTTGATTCCTAGTTTTGGGGAAAGTGTGGGGTATTATTAGTGTTATTAATTCATTATTATCCCACATTTCTCCCAATAATGGGACTCAAGGTGGCTAACAACATATTTAAAACAATACAAATCAAAACAAGACAAAAGTATTAATAAAGGTATAAGTACAATACTTAAAAACCAATTAAACAATGTATGAAGCTAAAAACATTAAGCATTATAAATATTAAAATGCTTTAAAAGGCTATACCAACCTTAAAAACAGAACTGCACAACATTAAAAACCCAGCCCGAGTTAGTTTATGAAAGCCTGCTGGCACAAAAATGTTTTGACCTGCAGTTGGAAGAAGAGCAAGGACAAGGCCATCCTGGCCCCTCTAGGGAGGGAGTTCCAAAGTTTGGGAGCAGCCACTGTGAAGGCCCTCACCCTTGATCCCACAAAACAAGCCTGAGAAGGTGGTGGGACAGAGGGAAGGGCCTCTCCGGATGATCTTAGAGCTCTACTGGGCTCATAAAGGGAGATAAGGCCCTTCAAATAACTAGGACCCAAGCCCTAACAAGGATGGCAACAACAGCTACGTACCGTATTTCAACTATGGAATTAACTTCAACAAGATGCAGTGTCAGCTGGTGGTTATGTCAGTAGAGTGGTGAATCCACTTCAGATTTTGGACAATGCAGTAGCACCCCATATCTGCTCATTCGCCACCTGCTGATTCAATTATCCATGGATGGTGATGGCGGGGGGGGGGGGGGGCGGAGAAGGGAGGGGAGGAGGAGAGCTCACCTCCCCCTCCCTTCTCCGTGGCACTTCCAGTGGTGCCGCAGAGCTGGTGGGGAGGTAGGTAGGGGGTGAGCTCACCTCCTTTCTCACTTCTCCATGGCGGGGGGGGGGGGCTTCCGTTGAGGGAAGTCCGATATTCGCTATTATCCGCGGATTTTGTTCTCCGCAGTCAGGCCCGGAACCAATCCCCTGTGGATATGGGGGTCTTATGGTATTATAGGAGCTGTCCAAAGTGCTGAATCTATTTTGAGGATAGGGTTCAGCTCCTTGCAGAACTCGTTTAAAGCTATCTAAAACCTGGAGTGGATCCACTTCCCCAATGACTTGGCAACCACCACCAGCCACCACTGAGGTCAAGATGTGGCAGCTACCAATTTGAATGTCTGTAAAAGGGGATTACATAAATTCATAGAGGAAGAAGCAGTCAATACTACTAATCATTATGCCTGTATAGTATATCTATTAATAATTTTTCCCATATTAAGAGATAAGGATTAAGTGACATAAAATTTAAAGATATGTCAGTTTAAATATGTGTTCTCTTTTTGTTCTGCTGTCAAATTTGTGATAAGGATTTGATAAGATTAGAAGAATCATGGGAAAATTTCTTAGGGAAAGAAAAATGAACATTAAGGGATATAGTAAAACCTAAGCAAATCAGGACGGAAGTTGGAAATACTAATAGTGAAATAATCAATTTAGGTGGATTTATGTTTGTTAAAAGCTTGTGTTTTTTTTATAAGTTTTGATCCTATTTTATGTTCTTGCTGATTTTTTCTTTTAAGGAAATGGATGTAAAAGTTAAATATGATGTACTTATGAATGTCATACTCTGGTTTGGAATATTGTAACATAATAAAAAATATTTTTTAAAAATAATTTTTTCCATATTCAAATGTCCTGAAGTGTTCCAAAAGAAATCTTCTTCAGAGAAAGACATGTGGGTTAGGATGTTTTGTGTTTGTTTGTTTGCACAAAAAGCTGTTTTCCATGCAGAAAAAGGGTTTCCTGTGCAGCTGCCTTGAATCCCATCTTGGGAGAAAGGTGTGATATAAATTCAATAAACAAACCCACAGTGTTTTCTGCACAGAAAACAGGCAGTTCTGCCAAAAAAAAAAAAAAAAGCTCACAAACAAATCCTGCAACTTTTTCACTGTAAAATAATTCACCTGAAACACTTTGGGACATTGAAGACCAGGAGAAAACTGCAAAATTCTTTCTAATCTATTCTTCCTAGTGGGGTTTGCTGATTGTTAGAAAATCAATTTTCATCCTGGGAATGAATAATTATGAATATTCTCCTGCATGGTGTAGTGATTTGAGCATTGGACTACAGCTTTGGAGACCAGGGTTCGAATCCCCACTTGGCCATGGAAGCCCACTGAAGCCCACTGGGTGACCTTGGGCAAGTCTCTCAGAGAAAGGCAAAGGCAACCCTCCTCTGAACAAATCTTACCAAGAAAACCCCGTGATAGGGCCCCCTTAGGTTTGCTATAAGTTGGAAATAACTTGAGGGCACACAACAAGTATTTTGCAGGCCTAAATATCCCATGTGGTCTTGGAAGCTAAGCAGGGTTGGCCCTGGTTAATACTTGGATGAGAGACCACCAACAAACAACAGGTGCTATAGGCTACATTTCAGAGGCAAGGGCGAACCACTTCCGAGTATTTCTTGCCTAAGAAAACCCTATGAAATTAATGGGGTCACCATAAGTCAACAGGCAACTTGAAGGCACACACACAGAGTGTACATTATCCAAGGAAAGCCAAATTATTCTGGCACATTAGGCTGAAAATGCCTTAAGCTCACTCTCCCCATTCCTTGCAGTAAAAATACCATAACATCATTGTAAATAATGAACAATTTGCTTCTCTTCTGTGATACCCGAAATCTCCAGTCTGAGGCAGTCACCGCTCTCTGCTTAACCACAGGGCTGGCCCAGCTTCCTAGAATCCTAAAATACAGAAACTAATTCTAACATCAGGACTGTTCTTATAAAAAATGAAGATGGAGAAAATTTCCAGCAAAAGTGACTAATGGAATAATCCCATCTTTGACAGTTTATGGGGTCCTGCCAAAACACCTACACACACTCTCCAACATATGTGCGGTACCCTGTTTTTGAACAACCCAGTGCTTCCTGCCAAGTGCATTTGCATCCTAGTTCCTACGCGCCCATCTGGAGCTCCAGGTTTTCAAAGATCAGCTCCACACAGCCTCCATCTTTCAGGGAGCTCCCCTCCTCCCTCAATCTTCTTGGAGCGGGGTGGGGTGGGACATGATAAAAACCACATCCAAAATTAATGGAAAGTTTTGCTCACACAATAAAGTGGAGGTAAGTTTGCTGTCCCATCCACCCCATGGAGCATGGACACCGGTACTGGCTGGTTGGTGAAGCCATGCTGAGGTTAAGGGAGCTCTCCAAGGTTCTGAAAAAAAACCCACACCTCCATAGGTTCAGGCATGTGGGTAGCTCCTTTCAGGTTCAAAGGAACTATCCATTGTGTTGAACCTATTTTGGGAATAGGGTTCCGCACCATGTAGAGCTTTTTTGGAGTTTACAATAAAACCTGGCATAGATCCACTTCCCACACTGACATGGAAGCTACCAGCCATTGGTCAAGGCTGCCACATCCATTCAGCGTGGCCATGTGTCCTGTTTTATAGAAGCTACTCTTCTGCTTGAAGAAATTCTCTATTTGAATGATGTCTGGTTTAAAAACAAAAGGAACATAAGAAGGGAGAGCAGCAGGGATCTTGAAGGTACGCAACAGGAGTTGCTATATGGACAACAAACTAAGAGGTGTAAAAGCCTGCTGTTTCCCCACTATTGTAATTTCCACTGAAATTATGAATCCATCATTTGCCTGTGCAAAAGTTATGCAAATATGTGTTCTTTTATCTTTCTTTTTAGCAATGTACTTGCATTTCTTTGGCCATGTGTAAGTGGCTACCTTACAATCACAATGCCACATCTCTCAATAGTGCCTGAAACAAGATGACTAACTGGAAAGGTCATTATGCCATGCTCAACAGCCACATCACTCACCAACAAGGTTCCTCCCAGGTGCAGCATCATTCACTTCTTCAACATGGCCTCTCTACATGTCTCATTTGTTGTTGTTGTCATGCACCTTCAATTTGACTGTGACTTATGGCAAGATTTATTCAGAGGAGGCTCATCACTGTCTTCCTCTAAGGCTGAAAGAGTGTGACCTGCTTGAGGTCACCCAATGGGTTTCCCTGGCTGAGTGGGGATTTGAACCCTAGTCTCCTGGAAAGTGGGCCTAAATATCCTAAAGGCACCAGATCCTATCTGATCTTGGAAGCTAAGCAGGGTCAGGCCTAGTTAGTACTTGGATGGGAGACCTTCAAGGAATAACAGGTGCTGAAGGCTATATTTCCAAGGAACGAACTGGCAAAACCACCTCTGAGGATTCCTTGCCTACGAAAACCCTATGAAATCCATGGGGTCACCTTATATCAACAGATGGCTTGAAGGCACATGCACACTCCTGGATTCCTAGTCCAACACTCAAACCACGACACCATGCTGGCTCTCAGCTCACAGCCAGAGCCAGTCACCTAGCTGCTGCAGTGTATATATTGTATAAACAGCCCCTGCTAATAGCATAAGCTGAGATTCTGCCCACCCATATTTCCTTACATGTTATCTTCATGGCCCATCCACCCTCTTTGAGGGGCTCAAGATAGCATATGTGTCTTCCCTACAACAACTCTATGAGACTGACTAGGCTGAGAGTTAGTAACTGTGCCAGGATCATCTCATGAGTTTCATGGCCAGGTCACCCCACCCCCAGTCCAACACTCTTAACCACTGCACCAGGATGCCACTCAAAAATTATGGAGGTGTTTTTATGTAGCTATGAAGTGCCCCAAATGGCATTCTTTCCCTTGTTCCTTCCCAATCTACTTCTTCCCCTGGTTTTTTTTTTTGGGGGGGGGGTTGTTTTGTTTTTTGGTATCACATTTATTAGATTAGATTGCAAGCCTGTAGGCAGGGCCTGTGTTAGTTCCATAATCTTTGCACACAGTCTACAATAACTATAGGAATTTCATAAATAAACATGAAGAAGCAACAATAGCATGGCTGAGGTGGAATCAAAGTTGCCATATCAGAGCCACAAATCCTACATCCCAGTAATATCCATGCTGTGATACAATTTTTATGCATAGTAGTGGGGAGTGGAAGGAGACCTCTTCCACACTATGAGCTATGGGGAGAAGGTAACAGGCATAAACAGTGTGAGACTTTGCCCTGCTGTGCTGTGTCATGAGTTGTGGAGCCCATCACAAAAATGAGTTCACAAGCTCTCAGTTTCCTGCTTCATGATATTTGTGTGTAAAAACACAATTGTGTATAATGACACTACTTGAATGGGCAGCAGTAGCAGCTGGTGAATCCACTCTGGGTTTTAGTCTGAACTTTAAAGGAGCCCACTAAGGTAGTGAAGCTGTTTTGGAGATAGGGTTCAACCCCTGGCATGTTGTTGCTGTTATTGTTGTTGCTGCTGCTGCTGCTGCTGTTATATATGTTTCCAGAGCTAAGCAAGTATTCAAACCACAGTCTCCTAGAGTCCTAGTCCATTGCTCAAACCATTACACCACATGGTATGATCTCATTAACTAAAACCAAGAATAGATTCCCACACCCACTGGCATGGAAGAAACCAGCTTCCATTGCTGGAGAAAGAATGGATGTTGGCCCCTTCACACTGGTATTTGTTCTACCCTATAGTATCCAGAAATGAAATTAAGCAAATATATGGAAGTGTGTTTAATATGTGCAGGTTACTGATCTCTCCATTGAGGCCCCCTTGTTGTGGGAGAGAGGCTTGCGTACCCTAATGATGTTTTGAGCTATGCTGGCGGTGGCATAATAGCCACTGGTAGGGTCTCCCATGCCAGACAGGTCAAAACCGAAGGGTCTGACAAAGAGTGTCAAAGGGCAGGATGGGCTCTCTAGCCTTGTGGCAACCATCCTAGGAGAAGGAAAACTCTAATCCCAAACCCGGGCAGATGGTGCTCGTCCAACCCTGTAAGGTCAACCATCTAAGAAAATGAAACTCTAATCAAAACTATGACCCAAGGACCTCACTGCTACCGTCCATGCTTGGAAGGCTACAGCAGATGAACCTTTGGTTTAAAGGGTGAGGCCAGTTCTGTGCACGCTGCGCTCCGCCAGAAAAATCCATTGCACAGGATCGAAGGACAAATCCAATTCCAAAAAAGCCCTGTAGTGATAGGCAAGGGACGAAACGGCAGGTGTAAAGATGCACTGGAAGCCGCAGCCCCAACCCTGCATGCAGGCGGTTCAGGACTTTGATCGCTCAAGGCTGACCCGGGAGATGACAGTCTTGTTCGGCAGCATCCTGAATGACCAGGCAGCCTTTTTTAAGGAGAGCACTGCTTGCTCCATATGGAGAGGGGCCTAGAAAAGGTGGCCTAATGAAAGCTCATCCCCAACTACCTGGTTGGCTAGCTGCGGCCAACGGGAATCTTCTGATGCGGTCAAACCAAGGCAAAGAAACAAAGGCACACACCGGCCTCCAAAGGTGTAAATAAACTGACACTTGCATGCTGGAACATTAGAACCATGTGAGACTGCAGATAGTGGACGGCCTGAGCATCGGTCTGCCCTAATAGCCCATGAACTATCACGACTTAATATTGACATCGTTGCTCTTAGTGAAGTTTGTCTCCATGAGGAAGGCAGCCTTAAAGAACATGGCGCTGGCTACACACTTTACTGTTCTGGCAAACCCAAAACCGAAAAACATCTTTCAGGAGTAGGCTTTATGATTAAAAACTCCATTGCCTCCAAACTCGAAACCTTATCAATAGGACACTCTGATTGCATTATTTCCTTATGCCTCCCTCATGTTGTTCTCTTTAGTATATATGCCCCAACTATGCAAGCCGACCCTTTAGAGAAAGACAAATTCTACAAAGACCTAAGCCAACTCATACAAAAAGTCCCTGTAAAAGATAAAATTATTATCCTTGGTGACTTCAATGCCAGAGTAGGAAAGAACTCAGGAGCCTGGAAAGGTGTCTTAGGCAAGCATGGTGTTGGAAATTGCAATGATAACAGATGCCTCCTGCTAGAGTTCTGTGCAGAACAACAGCTGACTATTACAAACACAATCTTTCAGCAGAAAGATAGCTTGAAGACAACCTGGAAGCATCCCCGATCCAAACATTGGCACCTCATTGACTATGTTCTAGTCCACCAGAGAAACATTTGCGATGTCTGTCATATTCAAGTGATGCCCAGTACAGAATGCCAAACAGATCATCACCTCGTCAGATGTAAACTAAAGCTTCATCTTAAGTTCAAACCTAAGAGGGGTGGCATCTTAAAGAGGAGACTCCAAGTCAACAATCTTCAAAAAGCTACCATGAGAGGCAACTTCCAGGCAACTCTGCAAACAAAACTTGAAGACCATCCTACAGATCGTTCTCCTACAGTGCTTTGGCAACATATCAAAAACAGTATCCTCCAGTCTGCAGAAGAATCCCTCGGGTTCTCCCACAAGAAAAATCAAGACTGGTTTGATGAAAACAACCAAGAGATCCAGGAGCTGTTGGCAAAGAAGAGAACTGTTCACCAGGCATACTTCGCCCAGCCAAGTTGTCATGTAAGAAAAACAGCTTTCCATCTCACATGTAGTAAACTTCAACAAAAACTCTGAGACATGCAAAACAAGTGGTGGATCAATATAGCAGAAAAGACACAACACTGTGCTGATCTGGGTGATCTTAGAGGATTTTATGAAGCTCTTAAAGCAGTGTTTGGACCTACTTATCAGGTCCAAAGCTCCTTATACAGTACAGATGGTCAAACATTAATTACTGTTAAAGCCTCCATCCTGAATCGATGGGCTGAACATTTTCAAAGTCTCTTTAGTGCCAACCGAGTAGTCCAAGGCTCAGCTATGCAACATATGATACAAAAACTGATGAAAAATGAATTGGACATAGCTCCCACTTTGGAAGAGACCCTTAAGACCATACAGCAGATGAAAAACGGCAAGGCAGCTGGGATTGATGGAATCCCACCTGAAGTTTGGAAACACGGAGGTCATCTATTTATCTATCTATTTTTTATTCTATTTTATTTATTTATACCCCGCTGTTCAGCCTCAAGGCTATCAGAGCAGCTTAAAAATTGTTTTAAGCAATAGCTATTTACACATCTACACTGCATTAAGCAGTTTCCAATGTGTGTTAGCTAATTGCCCCCCACAAGCCAGGTACTCATTTTACTGACCTACGAAAGAATGGAAGGCTGAGTGAACCTTGGAGCCCGCTGGAATCGAACTTGCAACGTGGTGACTTGCAGTACTGGCATTTAACCACTGTGCCACCAGGACTCAAATAGCAGATGAAAAACGGCAAGGCAGCTGGGATTGATGGAATCCCACCTGAAGTTTGGAAACACGGAGGTCATGTACTCCATGATAAATTCCACAAACTCCTTGTGAACTGCTGGGAAAAAGGGGAACTGCTATCAGATCTCCGAGATGCAGTCATCATCACCGTGTACAAGAAAAAGGGAGCAAAAAGGGATAGTCCGATTGCTCAAACTATCGAGGCATAACACTGCTCTCTATTACTGGAAAAATCCTTGCAAGGATACTCCTGAACAGATTAGTTCCTGCTATTGCAGAAGAACTTCTCCCTGAAAGCCAATGTGGCTTCAGAGCCAATAGGAGTACTACAGACATGGTATTTGCCCTTAGATAACTGCAAGAGAAATAGAGAGCAGAACAAGGGTATCTGTGTAACATTTGTTGACCTCACCAAAGCCTTCGATACTGTGAGTAGAAAAGGTCTGTGGCAGATCTTGGAAAGACTAGGATGTCCCCCCAAATTCCTTAAAATGATTATCTTGCTACACAAGGGCCAGCGCGGACAAGTCAGATATGGCGATGCTCTTTCAGAGTCCTTTCTAATAACTAATGGAGTGAAGCAAGGTTGTGTTTTTGCTCCAACTTTATTTACAATCTTCTTCAGCATGATGCTCCAAAGGGCTACGGCAGAGCTTGAAGAAGACGACGGCATCTATATACGTTACTGTACTGATGGTAGCTTAACTTAAGCCATCTGAGGGCTCGCACTAAGATTCTAAACTATCTGGTCTGTGAGCTGCTCTTTGCTGATGCTGCTGCCCTTGTTGCCCACACAGAAGCAGCTCTGCAGCCCCTAACATCCTGCTTTGCAACAGCTGCAGAGCTGTTTGGGCTGGAAGTCAACCTGAAGAAATCGGAAGTTCTTTACCAGCCTGCACCACAGGACGAACACCACCATCCCCACATTGCTGTCAGCAAATCTGTGCTCAAGTCTGTTCAGCAGTTCACCTACCTGGGAAGTATCATCTCCTCAGATACCAAGATTGACAAAGAGATCGATCACAGATTAGAAGAGGCATATAGTGCATTTGGAAGACTTTACAAAAGAGTCTGGAGTAATAAACACCTGAGGCGAAGCACAAAAATTAGTGTGTATAGAGCCATTGTACTGTCTATTCTCCTTTATGGATCTGAAACATGGGTCACCTATCGCCACCAACTACGACTCCTTGAATGCTTTCATCAGTGCTGTATACACACAATCCTAAATATACACTGGCCAGACTATGTGACGAATGTTGCTGTCCTTGAGCAAGCAGGATCACCAGCATTGAGGCCATGATACTGAGAACACAGCTGCACTGGGCAGGGCACATTTCTACGATGGAGAACCATCGCCTCCCAAAAATACTACTCTACGGTGAACTCGCCATGGGTCAGTGTAAGAGGGGCATTCCAAAAAAGCAATACAAGGACTCCCTGAAACAACATCTCAGGCTCGGCCAAATTGATCACCAACAGTGGTCCGCCCTGGCCTCACATCGGGAGGCATGGAGACACACTATCCACAATGCTGCAGCCTTATTTGAGAACCCACGCCGAACAAGTCTTGAAGAGAAACAACAACGCAGAAAGAATCACAACCCAGAAACATCACCCAAGGAGACCTTCTGCTGTGCAACCAGACTTGTTTATCTCAGATTGGCCTTTTTAGTCATCAGCGCGCTTGCAGAAAGCGCGGGATGAGTCCTTCCTGAATCTTCGTTTGTGAAGAAAAGCCAGAGAGAGAGAGACTGACTTTCAAAGTACTTAGCACAGATTTATTTATTTCCCATACACAAATACATACAATTGCTGCTCTCCATGTGCAAGTGACATGTCTCATTTTTCAAAGGTGGACAAGTGGAGGAATGTGCTTGATGTGTTTCTTCATTCCACTCTTCTAACAGGCCTGCCTTTTACAAGGCGAGATGCAGTTTATATCATATGGCACAACCAAACTTGTGGTGACAGGGCCATGGGGCAGCAGGGATGGATGGCAGCTGCAATGGGTGGGGTTGGGGTTGGGGGAGTCTAGGGTTGACAACAGGCCAGTCTTCTCCTGACCTAGTTGGACCTTGGCTCCTGGCCAGTCATCAGAACAGAAGAATGCAAAGCCAGATATACACATCATGTCTGATATTGTTATTTTTCAAGATGCATTTTAAAAACAAATACATAGTACCCTTTGAGATTTATTCTGCTCTTGCATAGATGTTCCCCTCCTTAGAATATTTCTCATATATCTTCTTTTAAAGGGAAAATCACACTTCACATGATAACAGATTTTTTAAGTCCCTCCTTTTTAAATGGAAGCAGAGTCCTTTCTCAGAAAAAGGTACTTTGATCACAGGGGATCTTTAGCTTTTAACTCCATTTCTCATGTGTGTATGTACGGTATATCTGCACACATGCACAATAGTTGATCTCCATGGAAACACTGCGCTCTGTCCAACGTGTGAGACAGAACAAAAACACAGAAGGTTCAAAACACAATCTGGTGCAATGAGCTAATATATCCTTATCCCTAAACCTTTACCTTCCAAATTCCATTGTGGAAACCTAAAGCAGTTTGCTAACATTTTGATTTCATTTAGCTCCCTTTTTAAAACACAGTTGTTTTGCTCTAACTGGTAAATCCAGTAGTCACTTGAATATTAAATTACCAAGTTACTAGTCCCTTGTAAGGGGAAGTGTTTTTTAGTTTGAATTCCTAAAGCCATCAAAGTCGCTAGCCGCAGAGCTGTGAACAATTGACTTGATGACACAATTCATGACCCACTTACACCCAACAAGTGTATGTGGCAAAGAAGTGTTAACTTACACTTTATTGGGCATTCTTAGGTGATGCAAAACAAAGGTAATTTATACCTCCAAGGTGGCAAAGACTAAGAGGAGGAAGCAGCTGGAAAAACAGCTCACTAGAAAGGGGTAAGATCAAGACTGAGAAACCAGATCCCTCTCCGTGGCTGGCATGTAATTGACACTTGCTATTCCATTTACGTCATGGCTGAATTTGGGCCCATGGTGCAGGAGGTAATCCATAATCCCAAGAGAGAGGAATGTGACTCATGGTTCAGCATCACCCAGTTATGAGCAGCAGGAGGCTTCACTGCAGCTGAACTATGCTCAGAAAAGGAACACTGCTGAAATGACTTGCCTCGTTTAGTGTGTCTGTGTGTCATGTCATTTCCCCCCGTTTCTGGCAACTCATCCTTCTACTGCTGTTCCTCTCAGCATAATTTCCCCCGTCTTGTCTTCTTCATTCTTACTGCTCTTGACTTCATAGGCACACAGAGCTGTTTGTTCCTGTTGGCTGTGATAACCTGTTGCTTCTGATGTGATGGCATCAGAGAAAAAGCTAAGGAACAACACTCCCATGGCAAAGCAGGAGGGAAAATTGCATTGAGAAGCAGCAAAAGCCTTTGGATATAATACGAGGCCTGTCTATTAAATAACAAGACTGAGACAATAACCCATTTTTATTTATATGTATTGCAATTCTAATGCTTGTCCCCTTCAAAATACTCCCTGTTCACACTCACATACTAATTCAGTCTTGTTTTCCACTGGTCATAGGTGTGGAGCAGATCATTTTCTGCCAGCTGTCTCAACACATCTGCCGTTTTCTTCTTTACTGCATCAGTTTACTCAAAACATGTTCTTTTAAGCACTGTTTTTAGGGAAAAGGGAAAAAAAGTCACACAGTGCCAGATCTGGCAAATCTGGAGGATATTTAAGTGTAGTAATGCATTTATCAGCCAAAAACTGCTTCACAGAAAGTGCTGTGTGAGCAAGCACATTGGCTTGATGAAGAATGAAACCATCGTTTCACAGTTCTGGTCTTTTTTTTTTTCCTGACTCTTTCTCTCAGCTTTGACAAAACTTCCTTATAATAATGCTGGTTCACTGTTCTGCCTTCTGGGACCCATTCTGCCAAAATTACACCACAAAAACAATGAGTGTGGCTTTGAATGTGGACTTGCTTTGATGTGCTTTTTTCATTCTTGATGATGATGGTGTCTTCCAGTTGTTTTGTCTCAGGATCATACTGGAAGATCCAGGTTTCATCACAAGTGATGATTTTTTGAAAAAGGTTTGGGCCCGCCTCAAGTTGCTGCAGAATGTCACGTTGCTTGACTTTTAAACTTAGCATTTCCCCAGCACACAATAGACAACACAGCTGCTTTAAACGATGACTGACAACTGAACAGGCGAGAGTGTTGCTGTTTATCATGCAGGTTCAGACCTGTTCAAGGTCACCACTCAAGTGTTCACAATCAGGTCTCCCTGATTTGTCTGAAAGGTAGAAACATAGTCTCGTTATTTAATAGACAGACCTCGTATAGAGCTGGACCAATGAGAACATATGTGGTCAAAGGGATTGAAATTTATATTATGTTATGATCTTAAAGAGATTTTTTACAAAACGATGTACCAATGGTATATATCACCAGATAAGTTGTCTAGAAGGCATAAAGGGGGTTCCAATGTATGTTGGAAATGTGAGCAACATGATGGGACATTTTACCATATCTGGTTGACATGTGAAAAAGGTAAAAAATATTGGGTTCCAATACATACACTGATGCAGAAGATTTTATAGATTAAGATTAAATTTAAACCAGGACTGTTTCTTTTGGGACTGACGGATATACAGCTGGAGAAAACCTATGGGAGACTTCTGCAATACATGGTCACAACAGCAAGATTGTTATATGCACAAAGATGGAAAAAATCAGATTTTCTGATTACAGAGAAGGGGTTGTTGAAATTGATTTAGTGGAAATGCATACATTCTCATGCTTGATTAGAGAAATGCCATTAGTGACATATCTTAAAGAAGGGGAACTTCTTATAGACTTTTTGTGGGGGGAAAAGAAAATGACTTGCTAATTTTTGGTTTTGATGATTAGAAAGAATTAGTTATAGAAGGAAGCAAAGTTGTGTTAATGTTAGAGAGACTGGCAAGAATAATTAGGCATATCTATATATAACTGCTGAGAGGAAGATCAGAAGTCATCTTTTCTCTTCTCTGTCATTTTATTTACCTCTTTTATTGTATCATTATAATTTAAAAAGAGAAGCAGCAAAAGCCAAGGAGAAAGGTGTATTGAGCACCCTCAAAAACAGTGCAGGCAGTGGAAGATTGGGGGACAGTCAGTGGTTCAAAAAGCAACATATTTAATGAAACCAAAATTTGCCATCAGAACTTGTCCACCTCTAATGTTCGTTAGTCTTACACATTCATTACACATTCATTCTCCATTTTGCATGCCTTAAAAAAAAAAACACTTGTCATTTCGTTATTAGGAATGATGAGATCTCTTGAGCTGCCCTCTTCCAAAATGAAGAATAACTTTCTTCTTAGCAGTAGCAGCTCCAGCATCTGTGGAGTAGTGAAGGAATTTAAGGGGGTTCTCCAAGGTGCTGAATCGTTCACTACCTTGTCTAGCTCCTTCAAAGTTAAAAGCTAAAACCCTGAGTGGTTTCACTGCCCCAATGACATGGGATCCACCAGCTAGCTATCACTGCTTCCTGATGTTTGGTGTCTGAATGCTACTGATTATGTCTGCATTGTGCCAGAACTGGGTGTAGTTTCAAGCCTTCCCAAGGGTTCTTTTGATGCTGGACACACTGACACACATTACTGCTATATCATCAGCTTTAGTGGTGGTCAGTGATGCAACAGATAGCATTCAGCAGAGAAACATTCCAGTGCTTTCGATGATTGGGTACCCTCACAGTCAATGGTAGTACTGGGCCCCAGACAAATTATACCCAAACATATCCCTCGGTCATCAATCAAATCAAATTCCCATTGCTGGACATATGGGGAGTCCTTGGCCTGGGGAACATGCCACCACAAGGCCAATGGAAGATGGATTACCAAGGGTTACAGAAGCAAACAAAGAAAATTAAAATGTGCAAAAATGCCCCATCTCTCCCCACCCCCCATAGCCATGGGAACTGTACAAGCAGGTTAGCAACAGAGAAAAATCCCCAGTTTTCATAGCTTACATTCCCAGCCTTCATATCTTTCCCCCACCTCAAACTGCAAAGTGAATGCAAAAACATATCTAACAAGGTGACCAATGAAAGTTAACCCTTTCACACCACTGGACACCTGTTAACATTTGGCCATGATGCTGGGCAGGGACCCAGCTTACTACAATCTCTCTCCATTTATTTAATTGATAAGGTTGAGTGTGCTCCTGAACTAGTCAAGCCACCTGTGAGTTGCCAAAAGAGAGGTCATGTACCATTTACACCACAGCAACCAAAGGACAAATGAAGGCATGGGTTTGCATGTGCTAATACATTTAAATGCACATTTTAAAAGAAGAGAAACACATCTTAATATATAATGCTCTTGGGTATGTTTCCATTTCCATTGTGCTGATTGGCTAATTTTTGGTTTTGATTATTACCAACCAATCAGAGCTCTTTGTTGAGCAGCCAATGAGCACACTGGGGGTGGAAACATGTGGAAGTTTAAGTCCTTTCTAAACATGGTGGTGGCAATACTCCTCTCCATTGATGCCCCCTTGTCATGGCAGAGAGGCTTGCATACCCTAATGATGTTTTGAGCTATGCTGGCAGTGGCATAAAGCCACCGGTAGGGTCTCCCATGCCAGACAGGTCAAAACTGAAGGGTCTGACAAGGAGTGTCAAAGGGCAGGATGGGCTCTCTAGCCTTGTGGCAACTGTCCTAGGAGAAGGAAAACTCTAATCCCAAACCCGGGCAGATGGTGCTCGTCCAACCCTGTAAGGTCAACCATCTAAGAGAAGGAAACTCTAATCAAACCTACGACCCAAGGACCTCGCTGCTACGTCCATGCTTGCAAGGCCACGGCAGATGAACCTTTGGTTTAAAGGGTGAGGCCAGTTCTGTGCACGCTGCACTCCACCAGAAAAATCCATTGCACTGGCTCGAAGGACAAATCCAGTTCCAAAAAAGCCCTGTAGCGATAGGCAAGGGACGAAATGGCAGGTGTAAAGATGCACTGGAAGCCACAGACCCAACCCTGCATGCAGGTGGTTCAGGACATTGGTCGCTCGAGGCTGACCTGGGAGATGACAGTCTTGTTCGGCAGCATCCTGAACAACCAAGCAGCCTTTTTTAAGGAGACCACTGCTTGCTCCATATGGAGAGGGGCCTAGAAAAGGTGGCCTAACGAAAGGTCATCCCCAACTACCTGGTTGGCTAGCCGCGGCCAACGGGCATCTTCTGATGCGGTCAAACCAAGGCAAAGAAACAAAGGCACACACCAGCCTCCAAAGATGTAAATAAACTGACGCTTGCGTGCTGGGACATCAGAACCATGCAAGACTCTGAAGATAGTGGACGGCCTGAGCGTCGTCCTGAATCTTCGTTTGCGAAGAAAAGCCAGAGGGGTGTGTGTGTGGCAGTACTATTGTTGCAGTACTTTGCTGCCTGTGGCAGAGCCAGAAATGACAGCCCACCCCGAGTCAAGTTGCACAGCAGCAATGTGGCAAGTGGTTTTTGCAAAGGAGGCCAAGTGCCTCTCTTTCGCAGTGAAGCTACAATACAGTACAACCCCTGTATTCACAGGGATACATTCTTGTACTTCTTCTGGATACTATAAGCCATGGATTCTAGCAAACCCTATTAAAATGAATGACTTCTGACCAAGCATACTACAGAATCATGCTGGAAGACCTTGATATTCCTAGAGAAATTATATCTCTTTGGACATGGGTAAGTGAATCCACAGGTTGGAATACAGGGGTGGTACTTCTAACAAAGCCAATAATTATCCCTTTGCCCATTTGTGTTATGTCTTAAATAGATTGTAAGCCTGAGGGCAGGGAACTGTTTTGTTGTTCTTTTAATTGTAAAGTGCAATTTATAGCAATGGTGCAATCTATCTATCTATCTATCTATCTATCTATAAAATTCTTGGGTATGTTACCTTTTCCAGGGTGCTGATTGGCTGCTCAGGAAATACACCCAACCAATCATCACCCACATGCAAATTCCCTCTCCACCTCACAATCCACTCCTGCCACTCAATCTGCACCCAATCTGCACCCCCCAGCCTCACAAGGGCCCCTCCCTCCCCCCATTCACTCAGCGACTGACCAGTCACAGGCTGCGATGGCACCATGACAGTCAACTGGTGATGGTGGGACAACCTTGCTGCCACCGCAACAGAATGCAGGCAGTCAATGGGCAGCGGCAACAGGCCGCCTGTGACGAGACCCAGGCAGTCAACTTGTCGCGAGGTCTACTGGGCATTTTGGGGGAAGTATGGCATATGTTACACCAGGTACAGCTAATATAAATAAATTAATAACAACAAAAACTAAGATATGGCCACCTTTTCACTGACACCCACAATATGCTGCCTAAAGTGGCTGCTTCACTCTGCCTTGGCCCTGTCACTGCCTTCATCTGGAGCATTACCAAGGAACTCAGCCATATTAACTATCAACCTGCCATTTAGGTATTGTATTTTCACTGGCATGCCCATCATCCCCCCCAGTGTTTCTTTTATTCTGAGAAAAGCTTCATGAACTGGAAACTTATGCCAATTGAGATAAAGGAGACCCTAGGAGGATCCCAATCTTTGCAAACTTTGCATTCATCATTAACTGGACTTCATCATCTTTCTCAAATGCAGCATAATGAAAGGAGTCACCCTGCTACAATTTCCACAATTGACTGGGAAACTCCCAAAGTCCTGCAGTACCTTCTTGAGAAAGGTGGGAATATAAATTAAGCAAACTAACAAATTGTCATGGGTCCATTCTATATAATACTGGGGTTTGTAGTTTCAGTGAGTACTTGCGGGTTGTCTAAACAGTCTAAATAATCCTCATCGTAAGTAAGTAAGTAAATATTTATTATGGTCAAAGACAAGTGAATAATCCTCATAGAATTCGCTGAGAAATTGATCTATCTAAATGGACATTCACATCAATACATATTATTTGGAAGGGAGGCAGCTAAAAACTCCATAAACTACAACTGGAGAGCTTTCGTGGCTTTTCTGAGTTTTTAAAAAGCTTCATTTGGGTTGCGCATGTCCACTTGTTAGGACAGTCACATTCACACTGTTGCGTCAAGGCAGTGCAAGCTGATTGGCCGCATGAGCATGGGGGTAGGGCTTGCAAACAAAGCAAGCGCCTGCTACTGCCATGTTGGATTTTTGGCTTAGCGAGGGATTGGTAAGGCAATAAAATGGCAATCTTTCTCTCTTTTCTCTTTTTTTTTCTTTCATAAATGTGAAATACCACTTGTGCGCACCATGGGAAACATTTTTTAAAGCTCAGTGGTGGTAGATTTTAAAACATGAGTAAATCACTCGTGGCTGCCTTCTTGGCTAGGGGGCATGCAAAGTTTATGGGGGCCCTTAACCATTAAGACAGCTTTCAGCTGCTGTGAATTGCTACTGCTACGGAGCAATTCATTCCCCCCTGTATAGAACTTTAATCGAGTTATTTACATTTTGATTTCATTTAAATGTGTATACATTTTATTTAAATTCAAAGAAGAACTCCATCCTAGAATAGGTCAAGACCTTGGATCATTCCTTTGCAGTTGAGACTAAAATACAAAGTGGTTCACTGCCCCTTTGACATGGAGTCCACTTGCTTCCATGATTCTTATACGTGCCTGCATGTTTCCTGAGCGACACCCCACATTTTCCTATCTCTGGGCCTAGTACACAAATTCAGAGTTTCCAAGTTACAAGAAGTAATGATCCCACTTCATTCCTCAGGGCATTTCCAGACTGAGGACTTCTCATGCTAATTGCTAAAAGCTGCTCTATAGCTATTCATCTTTTTCTCCTTAATGAATTTTCTGTGTTAAAATAATGAGTACCGTTTAAAAGCATTGCCACTCTTCAGGGTTTACATCCTATCCCATATATATATATATATATATATATATATATATATATGGAACAAACAATGGCAAACAAAAGGATCATTATCAATGGAATACGACACTATCTGCAGCGGTTGTCAGCTTTGAGCTTGTGAGCGAGAGGTATCTTGGATCAGCTCCTGGCTTGGTTGTGGTAGAGGGGAAAGAGTTACAAGAACTTATTTCCTGTTTATCCACAAGTGTTGGTTGGCTGTTTGCAGATGATAGGAACTGAAGTCCTTTGCAGGATGATGGGACTGCCATCATCACAGAGCTCTCCTAATGTTTTGGATATCTCCCAGAAGCCATAGCGATTGGGGATGCTGGATGGGATTTCTGGGAACTGATGTCCAAAACATTTGGAGGGCCAAAGAATGAGAAGTAGAAGTTTGAAATCCCTTTAAAATTAGATGAGTGGCAGAGCTAGGGGAAGTTCCCTCTCTTCCCCCCTTTTTTTCCTTCTCCCCCCCCCCCCAGGGGAGACTACAATTCTGAGAATTCTGTAGGCAGTATGGACACTGGCCAGCTGGCTGGGGGAATTTTCGGAGCTGTTACCAAAAAAGTAACTTTTTTCAAGCTCTGTAATGAGACAGAATGCTCTTCTGCAACCACTGCCAGTCAAATTTCATCTAGAGCACTACTTTTCAGGATACCTGATGCAGAGGACTGGCAGCTGCACTCCCCCCCCCCCCCGCTGCTTCCAAATAGGCTAGGAATTGGTACCATATTTGTGCCCGTTGGCTACAAGCTTTTATTTTATTTTCTGGAAACTCGCCATGAACCTACTATCAAAGGGGTTAAATTCTTGACTGAGTCTATCCACTTGTAATGTGGCTTTCCTCTTTTCCTACTGCCTCCCATCTTACCAAGCATTATTGTCTTTTTAAACAAGTCATGCCTTCTCATGATCTGTCCGAAGTATGATAGTCTCTGTTTAGTCACTTCAGCTTCCATGGAGAGTTAACGCTTGAGTTGCTCTCAAACCCATTTATTATGCTCTTTTAGGCAGTCCCTGGTATCTGTAGAACTCTCCTCCAACACCACTTTTCAAATGAGTTGATTCTCATCCTGTGAGCTTTCTTCACTGTTCATCTTTCACAGCTATACATAGAAATCAGAAATATTACGGCACGGACAATCCTCATCTTGTCATTCAATGATATATCTTGTCCAGTTCTTTTATAGCATCCCTTCCATGTTCTAGTTTTCTTCTGATTTCTTGACTACAGCCTCCATTTTAATTCATGACTGAGCCATGGAAAATCTTTAACTATTTCAATGTTTTCAGTCATCTACTTTAAAATTAGAGAAATCATCTGTGATCATTTTGTTTTGTTTTGTTTTCTTAAAGTTCAACTGTAAAACTGATTTTGTGTCTTCTTCCTTAGCGTTCCTCAACAGCTGTTCCAAGCCTTTCCTATTTTCTGCTAGTAGTTTGGTACTAGTATTGATTAAATCTTGTGTGTATTTGACTTCAAGTTACCTGTTGACTTATGGTGACTCTATGATTTTCATGGGTTTTTCTTAGTTAAGGAATACTCTGAGGCGGTCTCCCATTCCCTTCCTCTGAAATATAGCCTACAGCTCCTAGTATTTCTTAGCAGCCTCCCATTCAAGTACCAACCAGGGCTGACCCCACTTAACTTCCAAGATCAGACAGGACCTGGTGACTTCAGGGTATTTACCACTTTTGGATTAAACCATATCTTGTCCCAAGAAAGTTTCACCACATTGAACAACCCCTTTAAAGCTAAGCAAATTCACTGTCCCACTGATGTCAGATCCACAATCAGCACAATTGGAATCTCCTATGTCTTCAAACAAGGACTGGGCAGCCATTTGTCAGGGATTTTCTAGCTCTAGATTTCCTGCAGCAAGGAGGTTGGAGTAGAGAGTATCCAAGGAACCATTCCTCACCTATGATTCCTTGAAAATCACAACCCTTGACCCTGCCTGTATGTTAAAGGTAGGAGGAAAAGGATGTTAAAATAATGAGTGCCTTTTAAAAGCATTGCCACTCTTCAGGGTTTACATCCTATCTCAGAGTCTGTAAAAATGAAATTTCAAGACTATATCGGTAGTGGATGCATCCTGACCCTAATGCATATGTAAGTAAATGTGTGTGCATGAATGCTAAGGCACTGTATTCCACAAACCCTCCTGTTCACAAGATGCTGTTGAAGAGTATCTAGAATTGTTAATGAAAACATTATCTACAGCCCATTCTCAGTAGTTACAAGGCAAAGTCAGGTCTCATACCTCTGGACATTATGAACTGCATAGCTTTGCTAGAACTGTGGGTGGTTCTCCATCTTTGGCTCTCCAGAGATTTTGGACTTGAGCTCCCAGAAGTTCCAGCCGGCAAAGCCAATGGTCAGGGATTCTGGGAGCTGAAGTCCAAAAGAACCAGAAAGCTAACACTCTAGAACATTCTACAAGTATCCTCTACAATGGCAATTGTTCCCTATTGTTCCAGGTGCAGGCATTCCTTGGCAGGTTTTCCAAAAAGGCTCAAGAGTTTCCAACCGTCTTACTGCAATTTTTGCTCTGGGGGCATCTAGGGGCTCCCATGTGGGCAGGATGGTGAATCTGCTTCTGGTTCCTGCATTTGGTATAAAATTTAAAGGAGCTATTGGGGACAGGGGTTCAGTACCTTGGACAGCTATTTTAACCCTCAGTCTAAAGCCTATTGTGGAGTTACTGCTCCACTGACATCAGAACCATTAGTTACTACTAACCCACTGAGATTGGAATCTCAGCCCTCCAGATACTGCCAGGTTGGAACAGCAGCACTAGCTAGCATAGTCAAAGGCTAAGAATGTTGGGAGCTGCAGTACAGCAATACCTGGAGGGTTGCATGATTCCTGCATTTGCACTACATTGTTCCTTTACAAATAACCTTCATGCAATCTTCAAATATGTTATGGGTGTTTTGGTGCAGCATCACACTACATCAGAGGTGGACAAAATGTGGCCCACAGACACTCTATGGCCCTCATATTTTAAAAAAAGGAAAAAAAATGCCCTCCAAACTCTCTAGTGATAGATACACCCTTTGGGCCTTTATAGCGTTGCATCTCTGGGATGCTTTTCAATAGGACCATCATTCAACTGAAGATCTGGAGTTCAATTAAAGTTCAAATGAAGCCAAGGTTACCTACTTGACCTGTTGCCTGTTTCAAGCATCTATCCTAAGGAGAGAATGCATGTCTGCAGAGCTTGGAAACGTTATTTTTGCAGACTACAACTCCCAAAATCCTGCAGCTACCAGGACCAGTGACCATACAGATTGGAGGACTGTGGGAGTTGAAGTCCAAGAAAGTAACATTCCAAGCTAAGTGTGCATATACTGTCTGTTCTAAAATAGATGCAATGGAGTAGGTGGCATCAGAATTTGGGATGATGGGTTATACTGTATCTATCCTGAAGAGCAGAGATTAATGTAGAAGCTGCAACCCTGGTGACACAGACTGACATGGAGATGGAAGGAAGGGGATCTGTGCACATTTTGAGTGTGTTTTGTGGTCATATTTATATTGAATAATCCCCCTGAAGAGGTGAGTTTGAGTGGAATACAATGTTTGTCAGATAGATTTTCCTTGGGGTTTTTCCAGGCTGTGAGGACGTGTTCTGGAAGAATTTACTTCTGATATTTCACCTGCATCTGTGGCTGGCATCTTCATCAGAAGTAAACTCTTCCAGAACACAGCCTCACAGCCTGGAAAAACCCCAAGGAAAATCTCTGGATGCTGGCTGTGGAAACCTTCAACTTCACAATGTTTGTCAGAGTTTCCCAAGGTTAGACAATGGATTCTCCAGATGTATTAATGGACGCTAATGGTTTAAACATTGAACTTGAGTGGTCTCAGGCAAACCTCTATTGTTTTTGGGAGAAGGGAGAAGAAAAACCAGTTTTGCAAGCCAAGAGTATTCATCCACCATGATGGGATTAGTGAGTGACTCACTTCCAGAGATGCCCAGGAAGAATTAGCCCATTATCTCCCTTATCAGTTCCAGGGGTTTCCACATAATTCTCACCGGGGTGTGTCTTTGAAGAATTTGAGCTGGCAACTGTCTTAGGTTTTCTGAGCAAACCTTGGCTCCTTGTTTGGGAGGTCCCTGGTCTACCTTTAACCATGTGGAGTGCCAATTATAAGCCAATATATGAAATGCAGCCAATTGATGAGTTATTAAAAGGTGGGGGCCTGTCAGGACAGGTTACATCAGCATCCACATTTGCCAAATGACCCAAGATTCCACCTTATTGTTGTGTTGCCTTCAAGTCACTTCCAGCTTATGGTAACCCTCTCATAGGGTTTTCTTGGGAAAATTTGTTCAGAGGAGGTCTGTCATTGCCTTCCTCTGAGACTGGGAGAGGGTGACTTGCCTAACGTCATCCAGTATATTTCCATGGCTACTGGGGATTCAAACAGGATTCTCCCAGAGCCCTAGTCCAACACAAACCAGTACACCTCCACTGGCTTCCAATTCCACCTTATTCTGTAACAATTTTCAAAAATTGCCTCTTCCAGCAACTACTTGGATGCTTGCACAATACACTCAGTCCTAGTTGCCACTAGCAATGAGGAAGACATCATTTTATGCCTTCCAAGATGAGAAGGAGCCAACTCAATCCTGATGGAAGGCAAGAGTGGGTCAAAGTCAGAGTTTAGCATTGTCTGGCAAGCTCTGAAGCCCATCTGTTAGCAGGGGACACATCTGACCAGCACCTCCTTGTTCCCCCGTGTCCCTGCTTCTATTCCTCACTGTTGCTGTGTGTTCACCTGCTTTTTCCAAGGAAGTGAGGCCCTAAGGTGAGGTGGCTGCCCTGACTAGGCGGTATGCACACTGCAAAGCCGAAGTAGTTTGATGCTACTTTAACTATGATGCCTTCAGTGTATGGAATCCTGGGATGTGTAGTTTTATGTGGTGCTTAGAATTCCTTAGTGGACAGCTATAGTCCACTCCCCTGAATTACAGCACTAGAATTCTCTGGCATGGAAAACTAGTTTAGTTACCTCAGAAAACTACATATCCCAATATTCCATAGAATAAAGCTATGACAATTAAAGTGGCTTTACTATATATAATTGTGTAATGTAGATCTATCCTAGGTGATTTGGCTGTCACAAAATGACAACGGTCTATTAGAAAGGCATTGGGGGGATTTTTGCCTGAGATACCAACGTAACTTGGCCGGCCTTGGGCATTATGGAGCTTGACTTTGCAGGGTGAGAGGATATGCCTTTTGCTGGTACCCCTCAGGCAGCAAAATATCTAGGGATGGCTCTGTAAGGGGAAAAGAGTCCTCATTTGCCTTACCCCCTCCAAATAGATGCAGCATTGTCCAGATGGAGAAGAACTATGGAATAATATTACCCTGCACTCCTCAGAGTCTGGGACCACTCCTGGATCACCAATGGTTAGATCAAAGATGGAGGATGTGTAGGCTTATAGATGTTGTTGGACTGAAGTTCCCATCCACATTCACCAGCTAGGGCAGATGGGAGATCCTGCCCATCCAGATGGCTGCATGATTCCCAGCCATGATCTAGGCCAAGCATGGGCAAATTACAGCTCCCTAGATTGTGTCAGAAGTGATGTTGTGTCATTACCAGTTCCACTTAGAACATAGTTATGGCCCACAGGAGAGTTGTGAGGTTCATGGCCTCTGCCTCCTTTTGAGTTGCCCAAACCTGAACTAGACAATGACTAGTGTAGCGTGTGAACCCTCTCTCCATAGGTCATCTTCTTTTTCAGTTCACACAAAGATGTGAGGATGACCAATAGCTTTCAAGGGATGGAGACACATACTGTCATTTTGTTGTGATGGAGGAGGTCTGTTACACCCAACCACCATCTTAAAAAGTGCAATGTAAGAGCCTTGTGGCACCCTTAAGACTGACAGAGCTGGCAACCCATTTTCTCAAACGTATCCCCTCCCAGAGAGCCAGCATGGTACAGAGGGCTGAGAGTTGGACTAGGACACCAAGAGACCCAGGTTCGAATCCCTGTTTGGCTATGGAAAACCACTGGGTGACCCTTGGCAAGTCACACACACTCTCTGCCTAAGAAGAGGGCAATGGCAAACCTCTGAATAAATCCTGCTAAGAAAACCATAGGATAGGGTTGCCATAAGCTAGAGTTGACTTGAAGGCACATGGCAATAGCAATACACCCTCTCCTGGACAGAGTGAAGGAGAATGCTGAAAGCAAGCTTATACAGATCCAGACCAGTCACCATGGATCCATCTCAGTCCATACCGCCTACCCCAGAGGTAGGAATCATGTGGTCCTCCAGAGGTTGTTGGCCTGCAACTCCCATGAGCCCTGGTGAATAACTTAGCCATTGGCAAAGAAAGCTGGGAGTTGCAGCCCAACAACATCTGAAAGGTTTTACAGTATTATTATTATTTCTACCCCCATGGCTCTTGAGAGTTTAAGAGAAAGGTCTTTCCTAGCCCTAGTTGCAGGCAAGGGTTGAACCTGCGATCTGTAGTTAAAATGTGTGCTCTACCACTTTCACCTTAAAAATCTGCAGGACTGGTTGGTGTAAGTCCCATCTCTCTCTGCACCTGAGATATTTAACCTGGAACAATGGACAAAGGTATAAATAGGAGGAAAGGCATGTGAATTGACCAATATGGCCATCTGGAGAGGAACACAGGCAGTGGCCTTAAGCCAACCCCAACCACTGGCCCATGTTGCTCAGTGTTGCCTCCTTTTCCAGCTTTTCAGAAAAAAAGCCTTTCCAAGCCCTATTTAGAGATGCCAGGGATTGAACCCGGGGCCTTTTGCATGCAAAGCATGTGCTTCCCCAATACACTACAGTTGTCCAAAAATGCCTCTTCTATCAGCTGTTTTATAAGTACAATACTCATTGCGAAAGTTCTCTTTACAAAAAAATAGTGTGTCTGCCCTCTCCGAGAAAGCATTTAATTTGCTTTTAAAGGCTTTTTTTTTGGATCAATTAGACTAACTGATCTTTTCCTTCAAAGATTACAGCCCTTAAATTTTACGATTTACAGGTTAGCATTTGGAGATTGTCACAAAGAAGTGAGAAGCAGCAATACCTAAAAGAAATCTACACCATTCCACACAAGCTCCATTTTTTGCAGCCCCAACTCCTAAGCTATTTGAATTTCTCTTCTGCTTTAACAGAGCTACTGGAATTCTCTCCTCTCTCTTTACTTCCAGGAAAAAAAAATGGGTGGGAGGGAAAGCCGACCAGGGGAAGAGATTACATTACCTATACATGACAAGAAAGCAATGAGATCACCGGCTAAGAAAAACCCAGGAGGTTACATGAAGTCCAATCCACACTACACAAATAATCCAGTTTGAAACTGGATTATTTGCCATGGCGCCTTTCTGTGGAATCCTGAGATTTGTAGTTTTACACAGTTTTGGGGCTTCTCTGTCAAAGAGTGCTAGTGCCTCGCCAAACTACAAATCCCAGGATTCCATAAGAAGGAGGCTTGGCAAATAATCCAGTTTCAAACTGGATTATTTGTGTTGGGTGGATGCAACCCTCCGTCCATCCCTGGACCTCCCCAGTTGGGCTCACCAAAGCCATCCTCTCCCTTCAGTGGCCACCTTCCTGCCCCAGCAATTTCCCAGTACTAACAACCTACCTCACAAGACTGTTGTACTGATACCAACCAACCTATCAAAGCTCTTTCAACAGCCGCCCACCACCACAACAACAACCTGGCTACAATCCCAAGCAGATTTCTTAAACATCCTGGTTGGGTTTACTTACTTCTGAGTAAAGCAAGCTTTGGATCGCAGGGGTGGGGGGTGAGGTGGCAGAGAGAGAGAGAGAGAGAAAGTTTGGGGGAAACCCAAGTTTGGAGGGAAACCACAAAGGCGGGGGTTGGAAGGGGTGCCAGATGGGTCTACTCGGGAGCAAGCCCCATCATGGCCAAAGGAGCTGGGAAAGGAGGGGGGGATGATGGCCAAAGGAGGCAAGGGGCTCCAAAAGTCCTTCCAAAAGTTTACCTGGCGTATCTGGTCTTCTGGAAGTCCAGGAAGCTGGAGATGAACATCTTGGTGGTTCCATCAGAATCCAGGTCGGGTGGTTGGGATGGAGGAGGAGGAGGAAGAGGAGGAGGAGGAGGAGGAGGAAGGACAAGATGGCAAAGTAGAAGGAGCGGCTGCTGCTGGGCGGGCGGGCGGCGAGTTCAGGAACAGCCCCGATCTTTGGACTCAGACCAAAGGGGGCGCCTCTAAAGGAGGGGGATCCCGAGTCTCCCTCTCCCTCCCTCCCTCTCTGCTTCCTGGGTGCCCCCACCCAGAGGTTGCCTTCGCATCCCCCTCCCCTCCCTCGCCATTGAATTAACTTCATCTCCCCTCCTCCTCCTCCTCCTCCTCCGGGGCTCCCGGCTCAGGCATTGGGGGGGGGGAGAAAGAGAGGCAGGTAGGGAGCCCCCCACCCCACCACCCACCACCGGCTGGTTGGCTAGCAGGCGCTCTTCTTGGGCTTCTCCGAAAGAGACGGTGGAGATGGTTTAAAATGGGTTTTTAGTTAAGGGGGGAGTGGGGAGGGAGTGGGGCGGGGGAGAGATCACCCCGATTCCAGGCACTCCGGGGCCCCTCCCCTCCCGCGCGGGGGGGCGACGGGGACGGTGTAAAAAGGGGGGAGAGGGACTGGGGGTCGCCGGGGGGGGAGGCGGCGAGGAGGGGAGGGGGCAACGAGCGGGAGAGGCCGGCCACCGGGTGCTTCTTTCCAGGGGCCAAACGCCTGATGGGTCGGGCAGTTTGGGAGAGAGCGATTAAGCTAACCCCCCCCCACACACACACACCTCTCTCTTACACTCCCACCTCTCTCTCTCTCTCTCACACACACACACACACACTAACAACACTCTCTCCTCCTCATACACTCCAACCTCTCTCTCTTTCTCTCTCTCACACACACATATATACACACACCAACAACAATCTCACCCCGTCTCTCATACACTCCCACCTCTCTCTTTCTCTAACACACAAGAAAAATCTCTTCCTCTCTCTTACACTCCCACCTCTCTCACACACACGTACATACACACACCAACAACACTCTCTCCTCCTCTCTCACACTCCCACCTCTCTCTCTCTCTCACACACACACATACACACACCAACAAGAATCTTTCCTCCTCTCTCATACACTCCCACCTCTCTCTCTCTCTCACACACACACACACATATATACACACACCAACAACAATTTCACCCCATCTCTCATACACTCCCACCTCTCTCTTTCTCTCTCTAACACACAAGAACAATCTCTTCCTCTCTTACACTCCCACCTCTCTCACACACACATACACACATATGCACACACACCAACACTCTCTCCTCCTCTCTCATACACTCCCACCTCTCTCTGTCACACACACACACATATATATACACACACCAACAACAACCTCTCCTCTCTCATACACTCCCACCTCTCTCTCTCACACACACACACACCAACAACAATCTCTCCCCGTCTCTCATACACCCCCACCTCTCTCTCTCTTTTCCTCTCTCTTTCTTACACACAAGAACAATCTCTCTTCCTCTCTCTTACACCTCCACCTCTCTCTCATACACACACCTTTTCTTTCTGTCACACATGCGCACAACTCCTTCCTCCCACACAAAAGCACAATCTCACTCTCCCCGTCTCTCACATTCATTTCTGCTCTTGTTCATACACTTGCACACACTTCCCCCCCAACAAAACCTCTCCATCTCTCTCACACAATTCTCCCTCCCCTCTCTCATGCACACACAACCTCTTTCTGTCATATATACGCACAACTCCTTCTCCCACACAAACACCCACACAATTCACTCTCCTCTTCCTTCACACATTTCTCCCTAACCCCCCCTACACACACTGTCTCTCTCACACACTCTCCCTACACTCTCTCCCTCCTTCTTACATATTCCCCCTCTTTCGCAGTCGCCAACATACGAATGTGCTGTACACACACACACCACTTCTTGTTTCTGTCTCTTTTGCACAGACTCCTCTCCTCACAGATAAGCAATCTCTCCCCCCCATCCCCCCCCCCGTCTCTCACACGCATTCCCCCTCTCACTCTCACACACTGAAACACAGGCACATGCATCCTTCCTTCCCACAAACAAAACCTCTATTTTCATTTCTTACACACATTTCCTTCCATACATCTCTCACACACACACTCGTAGGAACTCCTCTCCCACAGACACACACAACCTGACCATCCCCTACTCTCTCATACATGCAGGGTTTTTTTTTTTACTCTCTCACACGCTTTCTCTCTCCCTCTCTTTCACATGCAGACACTTTCTCCTTGGTTCTCTCTCTTTCACACACTTTTTCTCCCAGTTTCTCACACACTTTCCTTTTCCCTCTTTCACACACTGAAGCTATTTCTCTCTCTCTCACCCACACACACTCTTTTTGTTCCTCTGTTCCTCAGACACATATACCAACAGGTACATACACATTTTCTCCCTCTCTCTCTCACACACACACAACCGTTCTCATTCTGTTTCTCATACACACTCTGTTTGTGTCTCCCCCCCCACACACATTCACTTTCTCTTTCTCTCTCTTACACAGACACATTATTTTCTTCCTGTTTCTGCCACACACACACACACAATTTTCCCTGTCTTTCTCTTACACACACATCTTCCCATTTCTTACATACTCTGTTTCTCTCTCACAGACACTTTTTCTCCCTGTTTCTCACACACTTTCCTTTTCCCTCTTACACACACTGAAGCTATTTCTCTCTCTCTCTCTTTCACACACACACACACCTTCTCCCTCTGTTTCTCAGACATACATACAAACAGGTACATACACATTTTCTCCCTCTCTCTCTCTCTCTCTCACACACACAACCCTTCTCACTCTGTTTCTCACATACACTCTGTTTGTGTCTCCCCCAACACACACTTTCTCTTTCTCTCTCTTACACCAACACATTCTTTTCTTCCTCTGTTTCTGACACACACAGGGGCACACACACAATTTCTCCCTCTCTTTCTCTTACACACACATCCTTCCCATTTCTTACATACTCTGTTTCTCTTTCACAGACACACACATACTTTCTTCCTCTGTTTCCCTCCCACACACCCTCTCTGTTTTTCTCACACCCACCCACTCTTTCTGTCTATAACAGTGTAGTGTGATAAAGGACTTAAAGACAGGGGGGTCAAATTGAGGGGATGTGAATGTGGAAATGTACGTACTTAAAGGAGGGCCAGATGGAAGGAAGAGGGGCCCATCCCCTTCCATCCACCTGCAGCAAACTTGTCTTTTCCTCCCTGCTCAGAATGGAATCCTATGGGCATGTTTTTACTCAAGAGTAAATCCTCCTAGCTTCTATGGGGTTCCTTCCCAGGTGGTAATGCTGTTTATCACCATGGTGAGAATTCCGGATGGTATACAATTACTATAAATAGTTTAAGACAATTCCAGATTTTTTTTAAAAAAAAATCAGAATAATTTAAATAGAATAAAAACATATTAAATCAGGATTAAGCAGCATAAAAGGCTTTGTTGTTAACTGCCATCAAGTTGACTTCAACTAATGGCAACCACATGAATGAGAGACCTCCAAGTTAGCCCTGCCATCAACAGCCTTGCTCAGGTCTTGCAGACTCAGGGCCATGGCTTCTTTGATGGAGTCTATCCATCTGGAATATTTATTTATTTATTTATTTATACTCCGCTCTTCAGCCACAAGGCTATCAGAGCGGCTTACAATTTTTTTTTTTAAGCAATAGCAATTTACACATCCACACTGCATTAAGCAGTTTCCAATGTGTGTTAGCTAATTGCCCCCACAAGCACGGATACTCTTCTTCTCCTACTGCTGTCTACCTTACCAAGCAACATTGTCTTGTCTAATATGTCAGGTACGCTCATGATATGTCCAAAGTACAACAGCCTCAGTTTAGTCATCTTGGATTCTAGCAAGAGTTCAGGCTTGATTTGCTCTAGGACCCATTTATTGGTCTTTTCAGCAGTTCACAGTATCCATAGAACTCTTTGCCAGCACCACAATTCATGAGTTTGTTCTCTTCCTATAAGCTTTCTTCACTGTCCAGCGTTCACATCCATACATAGAAATGGGAAATATGATGGCACGGACAATCCTAACTTTAATATTCAGCAATATATCTTTACACTTTATGATCTTGTCTAGTTTCTTCATAGCTGCCCTTCCAAGTCCTGGTCTTCTGATTTCTGGACTGCAGTTTCCATTCTGATTAATGATTGAGCCAAGGTATGGAAAATCTATAACTATTTCAATGTCTTCATTGCCCGCTTTAAAGTTATGTAAATAATCTGTGGTCATTATTTTTGTTTTCTTAACGATCAACTGTAAACTTGCCCTTGCACTTTCTTCCTTGACTTTCTTCAGTAACCATTCCAAGTCTTTGCTATTTTCTACTAGTAGTATAATGTCATCTGCATAGCTTAAATTGTTGATGTTCCTTCAATTTTCACACCCCCTTCCTCCATATCTAATTCCGCTTTACGTATGACATGTTCAGCACACAAGTTAAACAGATAGGGTGATAAAATGCACCTTGCCTGAACTCTTTGCCAATTGGAAACCATTCCGTTTTTCCATATTTTGTCCTAACAGTAGCCTCTTGTCCTAAGTACAGGTTATACATTAGGACAGTCAAATGTTGTGGCACACCTGTTTCTTTAAGAGCAGGCCATAGTTTTTCATGAGCTGCACAATCAAAAGTTTTGCTGTAATCTATAAAGAACAGGGTGGTTTTCTTTTTAAATTCTTTGGTGTGCTCTGTTATCTGACATATGTTTGCACTATGATCCCTAGTGCCACTTCCTTTCCTGAACCCAGCATGGACATCTGGCATTTCTTGCTCCATACCATATGGTAAAAGTCTTTGTTGTAGAATTTTGAGCATCACTTTGCTTGCGCGGGAGATTAATGCAATGGTCCTGTGGTTACTGCAATCCCTGGTGTCCTGTTTCTTGGGGACTGGAATGTGTATTCAGCATTTCCAATCTGTGGGCCATTGTTTTGTTTTCCATATTTTTTTGACAGATTTTAGTTAGAACTAGAGTAGATTCTATCTCTGTAGATGGAAGCAGCTCTATTGGTGTGCCATCTGTTCCTGCTAATTTTACAACTGTGTACCCATACACTTTAAGAAGCAAAAAGACTTGGCCAAACCAGTGTGGTGTAGTGGTTTGAATGTTGAGCTAGGACTCTAGGAGAGCAGGGTTCGAATCCTGCTTGTCCATGGAAACCTGCTGAGTGACCTTGGGCAAGTCACACTCTCCCAGCCTCAGAGGAAGGCAATAGCAAACCCCCTCTGAATGAATCATGCCAAGAAAACTCCATGAAAAGCCATATTTTAACTTTGTACTTAAAAGCAGCCAACATTGAATACACAGGCACAGAAAAATATAGTCAGGACTGTTATCTTATATAGCACAAGTCCAAGTACTATACAGGTCACACAACTGATATCCATAGGGCATACTTTCCTGGACTGACCATTTATAAATAAGTGTTGGACTAAGGGGGATGAGGATTCAAATCCCCTTTCAGCCATGGAAAGCCACTAGGATACTTTGGGCAAGTCATACTCTCTCAGCCTCAAAGGAAGGCAATGGAAAATGCTTTCTGAATAAAACTTGCCAAACCCCCCCCCCCATGTTTTAGAGGCAGTGTGGTATAGTGGTTTGAGTGCTGGCCTAGGTTTACACTTAGCTGGAAAAAATCCGTGGTGAGGTGGGGGGACCAATTCCCCCTGGACCAATTCCTTTTGAGGGGGGACTACAACTCCCAGGGGCCTTGGTGGATGTGGGATTTGGGGAATTATAGTCAGCATGGTGTAATGGTTTGAGTGTTGTACTAGGACTCTGAGAGACCAGGGTTCAAATCCCTGCTCAGCCATGAAAACCCACTGGGTGACATTGGGAAACTCACACTCTCAGCCTCAGAAGAAGGCAAAGGCAAATTCCTCTCCCTGATCAACTCTTGCCAAGGAAACCCTAGGATAGAGTTGCTGTAATTTGGAGTTGACTTGAAAGCAGACAACAACAACAACAACAACAAATTTCTGGAGAAAAGGTGGGATAAAAATCAAATAATATTTATATTGTATTATATCTGGGAGCCAGCATGGTACAGTAGTTTGAGTATTGGACTATACAGTGAAATTACCTCTCACAGAATGCGCCTGGATTATGAACTGTCTTAATGGGATCCCACATTGTTTCATCGTATTGTGAAGGAGAGGGGCCAAAAAGAGGAAAAACTAAATAAGAAAAGCATTCATAGCTTTTCCAGACTTTAAAAAGAAACTCCTGTGATATGCACATTTTCACTCGTTAAGACAAGTGATTCAACATGAATGGCTTCCCCATACAAGACAAAGTGAAAACCTGATTGGCTGAATGAGCACAGAGGGTGGGGCTTCGTTACAAGTGCCCACTGCTGCCATGTTGGATTTTCGCCCTACCGAGTGATCACTAAGGCAATAAAATGGGGATTTGTGCTCTCTTTTTCTGGAAATGTGGAATATTGCTTGTGCGCACCATAGAAATAGTGTTGTTTTTTAAAGTTTGCTGGCAGCAAATTTAAAAATGTAAGTACTGTAATTCACATGCAGCTGCTGTCTCAGCTACTGGCATGCAAAGTTTATGGGGGCTGTCAAACCATTAAGACAGGTCCCTATTGCTGTGGAGCAGTCCATTTCCTCCCCTTCATATAGACAAGCCCTATGACTGCAGAGCAGGATTCAGCCATGGAAACCCACTGAGTGACCTTGGGCAAGTCACACTCTCTCAGCTTCAGTGGAAGGCAAAAGCAAACCTCCTCTGAACCAATCTTGCCAAGAAAACCCCATGATTGGTTTGCCTTAGGGTAGTCATAATTCGGAAATTACTTGAAGGCACACAACATCAGTATTATATCCAATCTTCCACCTTGCACAGGACCCAAGGTGGCATTTATTTAAATAAATAAAAGAAAAACAGAATGATATTTGCTCTTTTAAGGCAGTGCCACCCTCCAGTTCAGCCAGTGGGCATATATCCCATCCTTACATAAGCATGGAAGCATTCAGCTTGAATCCACTGGAGGTTTTTGTATTCCGGCTCTCTCCTTTCCACTCCAGTACCCTCTGAATGAAGGAGTTGAACTGGGAAACATTCACAATCTGTATCCTAATCTGCTTCCCTTTTAAAAAAAAAAAAATGGATCCCTCTCTGTTAGGAACAAGGGTTGGGAGTTGCTATCCCTTCTCCCACCCACCCACCCCCGTGCGCCACTGTACACGATATAGCTGCTCCTCTCTCTCTTTTTGCCGAAATGTGCCATCCCACAACAGCACAAAACAGAACGTGCTCAGGGCAAAGAGAAGATGGTAGTGGGGAGGGGAGGCCAAGGAAGGGGAAAGCTGTTTTCATTCATTCAGCAAAAGCAGGTCAGCTTTCCCTTGGCACAATCCACCATGGGCACTTTCCCAGGCAAAAGAAAAGCCAGCAGGCTAAATCTCCCAGAGAGAAAAGTAATGGCAAAACAACAACAACAACAACAACAAAACTTGCATTCATTAGAACTCTTCTCTCTTTTTAAAACCCAAATATTCCCATATGGAAGGATGGGTGGGGTTTTTCCCCTGTTCTTTCTAACCAATTGTTCCTCTTAGGGATAACTCTTGTGGCAGTCTTGTTAGTGTGAGCTGGCAGACTGGTCAGAATGACTAATGGGCATGTTTCTGGGTCCAGAACCCTAGGTTGTTAACCTTTCGCCTAGGACTTTGTGTTTGTGCATTTTGCCTCCTAAGCAGAGTTGAAGAAAAGCCAGGTAGATCTGGATTTACAAATTGATTTTTGGATGATCTGTAGTAGATTGGAGAGAATTTCTGACCCCAGTCATGTCAGGAGAAAAGCCTTATTGAACTCAATAGAACTACTAGTAGAAAAAGGGCAATTCTTCAACACCCTCTTCTTCATTGGTTGGCAGACCAGAAGCTGAAAAGAATGCATTTTCAATTTTTTCTTTGGACTCTTGTTTCATGATTAGCCAAGAAAGCACACTTTATTCAATCATCACAAGAACCAATGCAATATTTCCCAAAATGTAACTTGCATTAAGTGATCTAGGATGTGCATTTTCTCCTTTTCCTGTAAACAGGATGCATATGACTGGTGATCTGGATCTGTACCTGACTACATCAGGTCACATCATTAGCTAACACACATTGGAGACTGTTTAATGCAGTGTAGATGTGTAAATAGCTATTGCTTAAAATAATTTGTAAGCCACTCTGATAGCCTTGTGGCTGAAGAGCGGGGTATAAATAACTAAATTATTAAAAAAAAATCACGGCCAAGAATGTGCTACATGTGTTTTGGTGTTTTTTGTGTGTGTGTTCATATCCTGTCTTTTAATGGTTTATTTAATGGCTTTAATTCTGTAGATGATTTAATTGCTTTTAAAAATAAGTTTTATATATTTTAGTGATGTTTTTGTATGATTTTAATCTGTTCTGGTTTAAGTATCTCTGTAAGGTGAGTGGTTTGAGTGTTGGACTCGGACACTGGGAGGCCAGGGTTCGAATGCTCACTGGACTGTAGAAACCCACTGGATGACCTTGGGGAAGTCACACATCCTAAGAGGAGGGCATGGCAAAGCCCCTCTGAATAACAGATTGTGCTAAGAAAGCCCCATGATAGGTTTGCCTTAGGGTTACAATAAGTCAGAAATGACTTCAAGGCACGCAACACACAAAGCTGCCTTGAGTCCCAATAATGAGGAAACAACAGGACATAGGTGGTGGTGGTGGTGGTTTATAGAAGGATTTCTATTTCCAAAATCATTTTCTAGTCCCAAGAAGCAGATTTATTTATTTTAAATCCATCTGTCAAAGTTTGGCCAGTTTCTCATTGTATTGTCACTGTTTCAAAATAAAAGAAACCCAAAATATGTTTTGTTACTTACTGTGGTGTTTTCTCCAATATGTACTTTTGCTCACAGTCACACTGCATCATGGGTAGAGATGTAAAATGTCCATAAATTTTGAAACCATGGGAAAAAATGGGGGTTTTCTGTTTTTCCGGAAAAAATGGAAATTTTCAGAAAAAAATTGAAAAAATGCAACACTAGCACTTATTATAGATTAAAATTCACTCTGTTACTTTAGGAACATAAAATATGACTATGTACAATTTGATCTAGCATAAAATTATCACAATTGGTATATTAAAAATCTCTCTCTCTCTCTGGCTTTTCTTCGCAAACGAAGATTCAGGAAGGACTCATCCCGCGCTTTCTGCAAGTGCACTGATGACTAAAAAGGCCAATCCGAGATAAACAAGTCCAGTTGCAGAAAGCACAGCAGAAAGTCTCCTTGGGTGATGTTTCTGGGTAGTGATTCTTTGTTGTTTCTCTTCAAGACTTGTTCAGCGTAGACTCTCAAATAAGGCTGCAGCATTGTGGATAGTGCGTCTCCATGCCTCCCGATGTGAGGCCAGGGCAGACCATTGTTGGTGATCAATTTGGCCGAGCCTGAGATGTTGTTTCAGGGAGTCCTTGTATCGCTTTTTTGGAGCACCCCTCTTACGCTGACCCGTGGCGAGTTCACCGTAGAGTACTATTTTGGGGAGGCGATGGTCCTCCATCCTAGAAACGTGGCCTGTCCAGCGCAGCTGTGTTCTCAATATCATGGCCTCAGTGCTGGTGATCCCTGCTTGCTCAAGGACAGCAACATTCGTCACATAGTCAGTCCAGATTATATTTAGGATTGTGCGTAGACAGCGCTAATGAAAGTGTTTGAGGAGTCGTAAGTGGTTGTGATAGGTAACCCATGTTTCAGACCTGTAAAGGAGAATGGACAGTACAATGGCTCTCTATACACACTGATTTTTGTGCTTTGCCTCAGGTGTTTCTTACTCCAGAGTCTTTTATTCAAACAATTATTGTATTCAAACAGTTATATATGAACACCTTGTCTTAAACGATTTTATTCATCATGCTAAAATAAAACATTCCATAATTGTGAAGTCAAAGGCTTTCATGGCCAGCATCCATATGCTTTTTGTGGGTTTTTTCTGGGCTGTGAGGCTATGTTCTGGAATAAATGTCAGAATGAACTCTTCCAGAACATGGGCTCACAGACTGGGGAAAAACCCCACAAAAAACCTATTCCATAATCAATTTTCTTCCTTTTTTCATTTTTTTCAGTTTTTCAGGAAAAAAATAACAAAAAAAGCTTCAGGGAAAAAAAGGGGGGGGGGATGTTTTTTTTTCCCTGAATTGTTCTGTTTTTTTCCCCATGCCTTCACATCTCTAATCATGAGTTTCATTTGTCATAAAGATGTATCAGCTCATTATAATGAAAACCTAGGAATCACCTTTATGGAGTATTATATCACTGGTGCATCTTGCTCAGTATGGTTTTGTTGGCACTGACTAGCAGCTAGCCTCCAGGGTTTCAGCCAAGGATTGTTTAAAGATCTAACACAGATGACAAGTTTGTAACTTATATTGTTCTATAGAGGTTGTAGCTCAGCCACAGAGAAAATGTGTATGCAAAAGAGCCCGGGGTCATTCCTTGCCCTGTTTACAGCTGAGCTGGGAAAGTGCCCACTTTGAAATGGTGGAGAAATACTGCCAGTCAGTGCAGGCGTTACTGAGCTAGAAGGTGCTGCAGAGTTGAAATAGATTTTTTTTCCCTAAAAACAGCTCCCAAAATCCCTCAGCCAGCATGGACAAGCCCATCATCTGATATTGGTGGCCTTTTGCGTTCCGTTGGCATTGTTATCACGCCACATTTGCTGTGTCTGATAGTCCCCATAGTCCCATCCCTTGGAATGCCGAGATCTCTAGTCTGGGGAGGCACTATAGCTCTCTGACTGAGAATAGTAAATACCTTTCTCTAAACAGCAAATCCCAGGATTTTACAGGATGGAGTCATGGCAGTTAAATTGGAATTGTAGTGCTATAATTTGGTAACATGTTTGCCCACTACAACGAGATGCACCGCAGTGTCTTTTTATTAAATGATAATAATTCTTCCTAAAATTGAATACTGTGCATATCCATACAGAAAGTGACATTCAACTTTCATTCAAATCTGAGTCCTCTTTTGCTCTCCTTTTGGGCAATGTGTTAAATAGCTTCTCTGTTCATTCCAGAATAATGCTACAAGCCACATTTACAGACATTACCTGTAGTTCTGCCTAGTTTTTAAAAATGGCCAATAATTCTTATATTACCAACATGATCCCAGCTCCTTTCACACTGGACTTCCATACCTTCTAGCTCTCCCAGTCAGGACAATCTCAATTAATCCTCTGCCCTCCCACTTTTTCAGTTGCTTTTAAAAATTCCCCAGTCCCTCTCTCCTCCTCATACTTTCCAGCTTTGTCCTCAGTTGACTTCAGTTGCTCCAAACTGAGTTCAAAGTGCAATAGTACCGGTAGTTTGTATTCAACTCAGCTGAGAGGAGGGCAGGATCTTGCTCTTCAGAGTAAACTCAGGAAAAAGGAAAGTGCTACAGCCTCTCCAAGCTTGTCTGTTCTTCCTCATTAATAACTTTTGCTATCTTGCTTGGCCACATGTATCCCAGTTTTCTTCTGTGAAATGTTAGAGGGTATGGGCTTCTCATAATGACACTAAATCTCAGATTGGTTTTGTGGTAGAGTCCTCCACCAGGTGCTAAGCCCTCCATTGAGACTTGTAAATTGTTGTCCCTCTTGACATGCACAGGATTTAAGCCAGCCCTTCCCTGTCCTCTGGCTGGCATGACTTAACTGTAATCCCTTGAGTTGGAATCTCTCAAATGCAGACATCTCCCTGTTTTGATCAACACTCAGCTGGAACCTTGGCTACAACCCATAAATCAGGAGGAGATGTGGACTCAAATTTCGATGTCCTGAGTTGCCTCAATGATGTAGCCAGCTCAATTTATTTAGGAGTTTATTAGACAAGGCCAATAGCAGGGGAAAACTGCATCATTTAGGACACAACGATAGTACCAAAGGCAAAATTATCAGACGTTCTTATTGCTTACTCATTTCCAGTGCCTCGCACTGGCACGAATAGGGCGTCACTTTTTATTGATGGGCTAAGCTGTCTATAAAAAGTGACACCTCATTCGCGCCAGCGTGATGCAGTGGGAACATGTAAGCAACTATGTTGTCTGATGGTTTCAGCCATTTCTGCTATTGTCCCATCCCAATGACGCGGTTTTTGCTGCATCTGATAAAGTCCTTAATTGCTAGGGTGAGTGATTAGGAATCAGCATTCAGTTCAGAATTTGGAATC
Organism: Gambelia wislizenii; assembly: GCA_030847615.1. NCBI lineage: Eukaryota > Metazoa > Chordata > Lepidosauria > Squamata > Crotaphytidae > Gambelia > Gambelia wislizenii. The sequence goes on from JAUMIR010000012.1 coordinate 9,077,475, forward strand.
ATTACTTTGTTGGACTACAGTTTCCACACTGGTGGTTGGATTTAGGGAGCTTAGTCCAAAACAGTAACTTTCCCAGGCTCTGAATCCACTGAATTTCTTCAGGATGTCACAACCTCCAATGTTTCAGAGATGAAAAAAGGACACGTTGGAGTGTGGTGAAAAGGGCATGGCCAGGAATAAGAAAACAAAAAGAAAACAAGAACAAGAAGAAAAATGTTATCAATGAGGAAAACCATATAAAACTGGTATTTTAAGAAGAAAAATCCTGGAAGGTATATATTGAATATTAAAAGGCTTGGGGGGGAAAAGTGGGGGAGAACAAGTAAGCCCACTGAGAAAGGCAAAGCTGTGTCCCTCCCCTCCTCTCCCTCTGGCTGAGTTATGTGGGTGAACACTACTTTTGCACTCAGTTTGTAGCAATGGAAGTAAGACAAGACAAAGGAAGAAAGTGGGAGAAAGAGGGAGAAACTGGGACATTTTAAAAGCTGCTGAGAAAATGGGATGGCAGATGATTAACTATGGCCACCCTGCCAAACTAGGACAGTTGGAGAGTATGGGATGGGCACGGAACAGCATCTTTTGCAAGTTCTATAGGCTTTGCTCATGCAGCACAGCTCCCTCCTCCTTTAGCCACATTGCCTTCTTTCACTTTTAACCATACCCTTTCTAGAAGGAAATAAAGATGAAATAATATAATAAATATAAGCTTCTCTAACGCATATTGTGCTTGTGGGTGCATGCACAGATTGCCATTAATTTTTAATCTTTGTTGACCATGAATCATAGATCTAGGAGATACCACAAGGGCCATCCAGTCCAACCCCCTGCCATGCAGGAATAAACAATCAAAGCACACTCGACAGATGGCCATCCAGCCTCTGTTTAAAAACCTCCAAAGAAGGAGACTCCACCACACTCTGAGGCAGTGCATTCCACCACCAAACAGCTCTTACTCTCAGGAAGTTCTATCTAATGTTCACATGGAATCTCTTTTCCTTCAGTTTGAGTCCATTGCTCTGTGTCCTAGTGTCTGGAGCCACAGAAAACAAGCTTGCCCCATCCTCAGTATGACATCTCTTCAAATATTTAAACATGGCTATCAAATCCCCTCTTAACCTTCTCTTCCCCAGGCTAAACATACCCAGCTCCCTAAGCCGCTCTTCATAGGGCATGGCTTCCAGACCTCCCACCATTTTGGTTACCCTCCTCTGGACACATTCCAGCTTGTCCATATCCTTCTGGAATTGTAGTGCCCAGAACTGGACACAGTACTCCAGGTGAGGTCTGACCAAAGCAGAATAGTGTAGCACTATTACTTCCTTGATCTAGACACTATACTCCTGTTGATGCAGCCTAGAATCACATTGGCCTTTTTAGCTGCCATGTCACACTGCTGACTCACGTTCAGCTTGCGGTCCACTAAGACTCCTAGATCCTTTTCACATGTACTGCCCTCAAGCCAAGTGTCACCCATCCTATATCTGTGCTTTTCATTTTTACTGCCCAAGTGTAGTATCCTACATTTCTCCCTGTTGAAATTCATTTTGTTAGTTTTTACCCAGCTTTCTAATCTGTTAAGGTCATTTTAATTCTGATCCTGTCCTCCGGGGTATTAGCTAGCTAGGCCTCCTAATTTGGTGTCATCTGCAAACTTGCTCAGCATGCCCTCTATTCCCTCATCCAAGTCATTGATAAAGATGTTGAATAGCACTGGACCCAGGCCAGAACCCTGTGGCACCCCACTGGTCACTTCTCTCCAGGATGAAGAGGAGCCATTGGTGACTACATTTTGGGTTTGGTCAGTCAACCAATTTTGTTGATTTCAATCAAACTTAATTTTGTGTAAATAAAGAAAGATTTGCTAAAATTCTGGCTAGATGAAAACCCAAGAGGAAGGCTGGTAAAGGAATTACACAGGCTGTCCTTTTGTGAACCCATTTCCACAGCCTGGGGGCACCAAAGAGAGTTCAGTGGGAATCAGAGAAAGAGAGACACCTGAAATAAACCACCGGGACTAAAATAGCATCAGTCCTAAGGGCAGAAGACAAGCTGAATGAAAAATAAGTTACTATTTTTAAACCTTGGGTCCAGTTGTTATGGCAACGAGTGTCTCTCTGGAAGCAGACAGCAGGACTACCACAGAACTGTAGGGAACCTAGGATGCTCCCAGCAAAACAATTCTATGGAGTCACGAGCTGTCTTTTAGGAGAAAGAGCCCCATCGTCAATTGTTCAAGGTTATTGCTTATCCCAGATAGCCTTTTGCATATTTTGGTATTCTTCATGCAACCTCAGGTGCAACAGATTCACTCCTCCTTGTTGCTCTTGTGTGTGCGCCCCCACATGCCTTCAAGAAACTTGTCGATTTATGGTGACCCCACGAATTTCATAGGGTTTTCTTAGGCAAGGAAATGTCAGAGGTGAACTTGCCAGTTCCTTTCTCTGAAATACAGCCTATTGTACCTGGTATTTGTTGGTGGCCTCCCATCCAAGTACTAACCAGGACTGACCTTGCTTACCACCTTCCAAGATCAAACAGGATCTGGCACCTTTTGTTTTGTTTTTGTTTTTCCTTCAAATCAACCTTGACTTATGGCAACCTTATGAATGAAACACTTCCAAGAGTCCTAGTCATCAACTGACCTGCTTACGTCTTGCAGACTCAGAGCTTCCTTGATTGAATCAATCCACTTGTAATGTGGTCTTCTTCTTTTCCTACTCATTTTCATGCATTTAGCATTTTCATATTTTCCAATGTGTCATTTCATCTCAAGCTTATGTCCAAAATACAACTGCCTCAGTTTAGTCATCTTGGCTTCTAGGGAGAGTTCAGGCTTGATTTGCTCCAAGATCCATTTATTTGTCATTTTGGAAGTCCATGCCATCTACAGAACTCTCCTTCAGCACCACATTTCACATGAGTTGATTCTCTTCCCTGATATACAAAGGTAGTAATTCCATATGAAAGTATTTCTCCCAGAGGTATGCCCTAGATAAAAAATATTTCATATTTCCATATAAAAATATGGACACTTTTGACCAGTGCTTTGGAAGTAGTGAATTACAAGTAGCATGAGTAGATTACCTAAAACAAATACTTGTTAGTAACAAGGGTGAAACAAAGTTACATTCCAAAGTAATGTACCAAGTAGGACCAAAACTGCTCTGTCTATACCAACAGTAATATGTTCTGGGTACCTTTCAAAATTACTTTTCAAGAGCATTTTTAGACATTTTAAGAGGCATTGTAACAGGAACTTTTGAAGTGTCATGCCTTTCTCTTCTCAGTCTCAAACGTTTGTTTTGAAAGCAACACAAAGTAGCAGAAAAGGAGTGAACAATGCAGTGAATGATGTATCAAGTTACTTTTAAAGCATTGCAACAAGTAACAGCAATAAATTGCTTTCTAAACACTATAACAAATAACAGAACAGTTGCCACTCCACATTCACGACTTTCACATTCGCGGTTTTGATTATTCGCGGAAAGCCACCTGCCCCCCCTCTCCACTCCGTCCCTTCCCAAGGCAGCGAAGGGGTTCTCAGGAATCCCTTCGCTGCCTTGGGAAAGCGGGGGTGGAAAGCCTCCCTCATTCCACCCCAGTCCCTTCCAAGGCAGCAAGGGACCCCCTACGCCACTTTGGGAAGGGCGGGGGGGGTGAGGGAGAGTGGCGGCAAGGGCTTCTGAAGCCCCCATCGCCACTTTGGGAAGGGCGGGGGGTGAGGGAGAGTAGCGACGGGGGCTTCTGAAGCCCCTGCAGCCACTTTGGGAAGGGCAGGGGGTGAGGGAGAGTAGCGACGGGGGCTTCTGAAGCCCCCGCAGCCACTTTGGGAAGGGCAGGGGGGTGAGAAAGGCCAGAGAAAGGCAGTGCAGCCTCCTCCCCGCCCGCCCGCTCGTTGCTGTCCCCGGCCTTCCGAAGTGGGCGTCGGGGCTCCAAAGCCCTGGCGCCCACTTCAGAAGGCTGGAGAGAGGCAGCGCAGCCTCCTCCCTGCCCACACGCTGCCTTCCCCGGCCTTTCTCAGCGGGGTCCGGGGCTTTGGAGCCCCGGAGCCTGCTGAGATAGGCCGGGGAGAGGCAGCGCAGCCTCCTCCCCGCCCACACGCTGCCTTCCCTGGCCTTCCTCAGCGGGCTCTGGGGCTTCTAAGGCCTGGAGTCCCCTCAGAAAGGCCGCAGAGAGGCCAGCCAGGCTGGCCAGACACCCTCCCACTGCCTCCCTCCCTCGGGGGGGGGGGCCTGCGGGAGCAGCATCTATTATTCGCGGTTTTTCCACATTCGCGGGGGTCTCAAGAACCTAACCCCTGCGAATGTGGAGGGACAATTGTAATTACTTTTAAAAGTCCATGCTCTGCTTTCGACATTCTTATTCTGAACCAAGGATTCTGCCCTCCACCATAGTGTGAAAAATGCAAAACATTGTCTTGGAAGTCCTGGAATTCTTGACTGGTTCTAAACTACATACAGTGGGGCATTTTGATACAGCTCTGTAGCAGGCTTAGGCAGCAAGCTAGGAGAAGGAAGGAATTTGCTAGAGAAGAGTGGGGAATTGATGCTGAGGGCCCTTTCACACTGCACATTTGTAGTGTTTTGATTCCACTTTAACTGCCTTGGTTCCATCCCATAGAAACCTGGGATCTGTAGTTTAGAGAGGGGTATTTGAATTCTTTGCAAGTGAGGTCTAATGCCTTGCCAAACTACAGACTTTATCAGACAAGTGTCTAAAAATGCCATTAATTCTACGACTGAGGAAAGCAGAAACATAGTGGCACAAGCAGAGTTATTATTGCACATCATTGTAATCGCATAATTACAGTGCCACAGAATCATTGCATGAGCACCATTAGCACTTTAAGAATGCAAGTTTACTTCCATGATTTTGCATGGGCGAGATGTCAGCTGTTCTCATGAGAAGACACAAATTTGTTTAAACACACAAAAAACACAAAACTAACTAAAGAAATCAATTTATCACACTACGCTGTTATAGTGCTATAATTCCACTTTAGCTGCTCTGGCTGCCTCCTGTGGAATCCTGGGATTTGCAGTTTAGGGAGGGGCATTTAGAACTCTCAACCAGAGAGCGATTAGGCTTCACTAAACTACAAACCCCAGAATTCCACAGGAGGTAGCCAGAGCAGTTAAAGTGGAATTATAGCACTATAACAGTGTAGTGTGATAAAAAATGTAACAAACAAGCATTTAAACAAATGTAAAAAGGTACCAAGGAAAGGGGACAGTTCATTAAAAGAGCATCCTGTGCATCCGGTGTTCTCATTGGGAAAGGGAAGGCAACACATTTTCGCACACTTGTCAATACCGTGAAAAGAGCAATATTGACAGCTATTTACGGCTTTTCCCTGTCAATTAAAAGTGATGCCTGACTGACTGCTGGAGCATGCGATGCGTATGGGAGGACAACAATATTGTGTGGTAACGAAAATCATTCATGCTACCGTAATGCTGTAATTGTGCAATGTTTCCCTTGTCTGATAAAGTCCTACATGTCCCAGGGATTCTGTAGGCTGTAGCTGTGGCAATCAGAGTGAAATCATAATTGTTAGTCATAACTAACTTAAGTCCCACTGAGTTTACTCTAACTAGGAGTTTACACTTAGTAGGAGTTTACTCTAAGTAGGAATAACATTAAAATATAATACAGTTGTCCCTCCATATCCATAGATTTGGTATCCATGTTAAATCCATGGATACCAAATCTATGGATATGGAGGGACAAGCCATGTAGTCATGGCTTGAAAATATTCTTTAAAAATAATAATCTAAAAAGATATAAGATTTTGCCATCTTATATAAGAGATGCCATTTTGTTATGCCATTGCATATAATGGGACTTGAGTATTCACGGATTTTGGTATCTACAGGGGGTCCTGGTACCAAACCCCAGTGAATATGAAGCGACAACTATAATTTAAACTACTACAACAAAAGCATAGAAACAAATAGAACATATGCTTTTCTAAGATTCTCCTCTCCAACCTAGTGCCCTTTAGTTGTATTGGACTACAATTCCTGTTGGCCCCAGACAGCTCATTTGGAATCATGGGAATTGTAGTCCAGGATATCTGGAATGCACAAATTGGAAAAACCTGTTCCAAGGCACATAAGAAAACCCGGCTCCTAAACTTGAGGATGAACTTGATGCAGCTAGTGGCAAATCTTTTACTGTATTTGCTAAGTGTTGGCACCCTCTTGTGCTAACCAACCAGAATTGCAAAAATGGAATAAAATTCTGATAGTACAGATGGAGAGAGCCAGTAGCTGAAAGTATTGGAAGAGCCAGTGTGGTATAGTGGTTTGAATGATGAACGACGACTCTGGAGATCAGGGTTCAAATCCCTGCTCAGCCATGGAAACCCACTGGGTGACCTTGGGGAAGTCACATTATCTCAGCCTCAGAGGACGGCAAAGGCAAACCCCCTCTGAACAAAGCTTGCCAAGAAAAACCTCAGATAGATTTGCCTTAGGGTTGCTGTAAGTCAGAAATGACTTGAACACACACAACAACAACAAAGTACAAAGTGGAATTAAATACCTTACAGGTACCAGATCCTGTCTAAACAGGGTCAGCCCTGGTTACTACTTGGATGGGAGGCTGCCAATGAATATCAAGTGCTGTAGGTATATATTTCAGAGGAAGGAACTGACAAAACCAACTCTGAGTATTCCTTGCCTAAGAAAACCCTATGAAAAATTAATGGGATTGCCATAAGTCAACTGGCAACTTGAAGGCAGATACACACACACATAGTGTAGGGCAAGCGTGAAGAGGACCACATGTTGATGTTATCCAAAGAACTCTTTTCAACCCTAGCATCCCTGGCCTGCTGTCAGGGTCACAGAATCACAGAATTGCAGAGTTGGAAGAGACCACGAGGGCCATCCAGTCCAACCCCCCCTGCCACGCAGGAAATCTTGATCAAAGCATACTTCCTGGCCAATGGAATTCTGAGTTGTGCTCCAAAAAAGTAAATTTCCCACAAATGTCCCAGAAGTAGCACCATTCCAGTTTATTGTGGGAAATTAAAGTAACCTGCTAGACTTAGCTGCCGAATGATGTTGAAGTACTAGTTAGAGCCCCTCTACTCTTCTGCCTCTTACTGCATACTGCCCCACAGCTAATCTCTCCAGGGACTACAGATAGAGAGAAAGAACCCCCGGAAGCACAGTTTTTTTCAGGGCTTTCCCAGCCTGAAGATGGGCTCCTCCAGAAGTGGAAAATGTGACAGGAGGTTGCAGTATTTTTTGCTGTAGTTCTCACTTCATTTTATGAACCAAATGACATTTCTGTTGTCCTGGATTATTTTATGGCAATTCCCAGCACAAGCTGCAACTGTTCATTCCCATCATCAGGTGGGTATCTTTTTAATTCCCCAAGACATATTGGAACAATATATTACCTTCTCTTCTCCACTCTTGTTTAAAAACAAAACAAAACATTGGATGGCATTCTGTCAGTCAGTTAAAATGTTCTAGGTTAGACTTAGGACGTTGTAACTGCTTTGTATTCTCATTTGTGATGATGGCACTAGTAAGCACAAATGACCCTAAAGCCCACCTTAAAAGCCAGTCAGCCACCTACAGCAATGAAGATCTGTGGTTCTGGTGAGCATAGAATCATAGACTTGGAAGATACCACAAGGGCCATCCAATCCAACCCCCTGCCACACAGGAATACACAATCAAATCATTTCCGACAGATGGCCATCCAGCCTCTGTTTAAAAACCTCCAAAGAAGGAGATTCCACCACACACCGAAGTGGTATATTCCACCTTTGAACAGCTCTTACTGTCAGGGCAGTGTTTCCCAAACTCTGGTCCTCCAGATGTTTTGGACTTCATCTCCCAGAATCCCTGATCATCAGTCAAGGTGGCTGAGGCTTGTGGAAGTTGAAGTCCGAAACACCTGGAAGACTAGAGTCTGGGAATCACTGTGCTGCATGATCTGCCCCCTCCCACCAGTGAGTGATGCTGCAGGAATCAGAAGCTCACAACTCTTTATTGCAGCTGGGCTCACTGGCAAGGAGGGCTGGTCACATCATCCTGTAGAGCCCCCTCTGTCACTCCAAAAATGCTGACTGGCTTTTAAGGTGGATTTTGGAGGTCAGATAAGAAACTAAAGCATAGCTGTGACATTGTGGCAATGTCTGATGCAGGATCTCAGCCATTGTTTAGCATTACCAGTGCATCAGTAAAATGGCAGTTTTGCAATATAACTCTAAAAAAAAAAAAAAAACAGAGGAGAAAAGTTGCCCTTCAAATGGTGGGAAGTCTGGAAGCCATTATGCCCTATGAGGAGTGGCTTAGGGAGCTGGGTATGTTTAGCCTGGGGAAGAGAAGGTTAAGAGGGGACATGATAGCCATGTTTAAATATTTGAAGGGATGTCATTCTGAGGATGGAGCAAGCTTGTTTTCTGTGGCTCCAGAGACTAGGACACAGAGCAATGGACTCAAACTACAGGAAAGGAGATTCCACCTAAACATTAGGAGGAAATTTTTGACAGTAAGAGCTGTTCAACAGTGGAACACACTCCCTTGGAGCGTGGTGGGGTCTCCTTCCTTGGAGATCGTTAAACAGAGGCTGGATGGCCGTCTGTTGGCAATGCTTTGATTGTTTATTCCTGCATGGCAGGGGGTTGAACTGGATGGCCCTTGTGGTCTCTTCCAACACTATGATTCTATGAAATCATAAGATTTACACAGCAAACCATGCCCCATGTTTGTTTGGTTTTTTAAATGGAGGAACCTTTGTGCAGATCTAAAGAGCTCCCCAAAAGAATGGAACAAGTGGACTAGCAAAGCCTAAGATACACCACATGTTTCTTGAGCCCATTCTGGAAGAGCCAGCTCTCTGCATTGGGGGAGTTGCAGGGAGGAAGAGAAGAGTCTGCCTGATAGAAAAATATATAAATGTAGGAAACCAAGTGTGTCTTTCGATAAGAAATGTGATGTTGTATTAGATGCATGGTAAGTATGAGCTGACATCTTATACATAGAGAATATACTCCTGGAATATGTGGGTCCTAGGATGTGCTGGTCCTTAAATGTCAAAACTAGGACCTTGACTTGGAGCTGGAACCACTGTGGTGGCCAGTGCAAACTGCACAGGACCACCTGTCAAAACATGGGCAGCTGTGTTTTGAACCAGTGTAGGTTTCTGGGTTGTCTTCAGGAGCAGACACAGATAACACTCATCACTGTAGTCAAGGTTGGAAATGAGGAACACAGGGATCAATGTGTCATGTTCAATACTGTCCAAGAAAAGACGGGATGGATCTCTGCAACCCAACACTAGGTAAAAGCATTCTCATTAGGCTTCCTACGGCTTCTCTAATCCCTTCCTGGCTCGAATGGAAAAATATGACTTCATCTGTCACAGACACATATCTCCTTTTCAAACACACCCTGAGAGCACTTTCACATTGCACAATTACAGTTCTTTGTTACCACTTTAACTGCTGTTGCTCCATCCTGTGAAATCCAGGGATTTGTAGTTTCGTAACATATTTAGAATCCTCTGCCAGAAAATTATCACCAAACTGTCAGTCCCAGGATCCTGTAGGATGCAGTGAAGGCAGTTAAAGTGGTATTGAAGTGCTGCAATTGTGTAGCATGAATGAGACCATAGGGGTATCTGGGATTTGTAGTTTGTAAACTACAAATCCCAGGAATGTAAATGACAAATTCTAAAATCCTCACAAAACTACAGATCCTAGGATTCCACTAGATAGAGTCATGGCAGTTAAAGTGGTACCAAAATATTATAATTGTGCAGTGTGAAAGAGGTGTAAGTTTGGTTGCCCCCCAAGCATCTAAAATTGAAGTAGCCATATATAACAGGTTGTAATTTTTGCCCATCAGCTTCAGTATTGTTTGCTCTGACTGGAAGAAACTCGCCATAGCTTGAGGAATAGGTCTTCCAGTTTTCCTGCTACCTGACCTTTCCCCAAATTTCTGCTAGCTGGCCAATTTTAAAAAGTGCAGTTGCCAACATTTGAATCTGGGACTTTTAGTAATGCAAAGCGTGAGCTCTATCACTGAGTAGTCCTTCCCTTTCGTGGTGACCACAGTGGCATAACAGCATGAGCTGAGCATTGAGTGGTGCTTGATCTGTGACCTTTGGAGATGGTGCATTTTTACAAGTAGCCCCATCCAACAGCCTAACTCCTATTTCCCCCCCCGCAACTAGAGTGGACCCCCTTAAGGCAAAAACCAAGACATGTGTTGCCCAGCAATATCAGAGTGTAGTCAAGATACAAAATTTACAAATGAAGAAGAACACACAAGCTGGGAGAGGCTACAGCAGTTTGCTTTTGCCTGAGCCTACTGGGACAGGCAAGATTCTACTCCCTCCTCTCCCCTCTGCTGAGTTATTTGAGTTCAAACTACAGTACTTTTGCATTTTGAATCCAGTTTTTAGCAACTGCAGGGGGGGCATCATTCTGGGGCCCCTGGTTGTAATCATCCTCCTGCAAAAACATGATTAGTAATAATCTGAATATCCTGTACTATGAATAGGTTAGGTTAGGTTACATTGACCTGAGATAAACATATGGGCCCCCCAAAATAAAGCATTGCAGGGCCCCCCAAAATTCCATCAACTAGCCCTGACTGGAAAATATGGATCCATTTGATTTCTCTACGTATTGACTCACCATTCAACAATTGATGGCGTGGGCCTACCCTAGCTGGGACTAACCAACAAAAGTGTCTACCCATGGTGTTCAATGAGGCTCACAACTTGTAAATGAATTGAAAGTTGCAGCTTCTAGACACAGCCTCCTCGGACAGTGAATCAAGTCCAGTTGCTGAAGTATGACGAAATTAAGAAGCTCTCAGCAGTGTTTTTCCATCCCCACAAGACCCTCAATTCAATTTTGTGGTTCTTTAGTATCTGCTTTTCCCCACCATTGTCTGTTCAGTGTCATGCAAACTAATCTTGACATCCTCAGAAGAGGCTCTCGGGTAAGCAGAGCCTCTTCTACTTAATCAGTTAATGAAGAAGGCTGTGGAGGAGCAGCCTTTTGGTAGGCCAACAGGCAAGCCTGCTTTTAATAATCCGGTCTCCCCTTCCCTCTGCCTGTCTCCACACTAATCCAATTCAGCACTGCAGTTGATGAAGTTAGAAACATCCCACAGGAACAAAACAGCTTCCTACTAACTCCCCCTCTGGGTGTTTTTTTTTTAAATGAACTTTAAATTTGCCTGAAATCCCATTCCCTGGAGAATTATATATATATATATATATATATATATATATATATATTTTAAAAAGAGAATGCTATATGTTTTATCCAGGACTGCATCTTTTATCTGGGACTGCAGTTTTCTTGAATCAGTCAATTTAGATTTTAGCCGCACAATGCAAAGTTACAGAGGAGGTAAATAAAATGGAATAAATCATTCATATTGATGTGGGAATGGGAGTGCTCTTTGGCAATGATGCCACTGCCATTTGTTTGCTCTCTGCTTCCCTAACCACCCACCCCAGCTGTCCAAATTTGGCAGGAACAGTCCGGATTAATCTTCTGTTGTCCCACTTTCTAACTGCTTTTTAAATGTCTCAGTTTCTCTCTCTTCCTCCCACTTTTCCTCTTTGCCCTCTACAAATTGAGTTCAAAGTGCAAAAGTAGTTTGCACTCAATTAACTCAGTAGGGAAGAGAGAAGAGAAAGGGGCAGAAACTGGCTCTTCCCAGTAGGTTCAAGCAAGAGCAAACTGCTGCAGCCTCTCCTAAGGCCTGTCTAAAAGGTAAAAATACCCCTCATGGAATTTGCTAGGAATCCTACCTGTCTAAATGGGATCCAGTGTCAATCCACACTACTTAGAAGGAGGGGGGCCCAAAATGGCAAAAACAATGGGATAAACTGCGAGGGGGGTGCACATTTTTGTTCGTTTGGATTATAGAACAATATAAAAACTCAAAGTAAAGCACAAAGCTGATTGGCCAGACGAGAGCGGGGGTGGGGCTTGCTAGCAGGGCAAGCAGCCATTGCCGCCATGTTGGATTTTCGCCTTAGTGATCACTCTCTAAGGTGATAAAACAAGATTAATATTTTCTGTTTTGCTTTCCTATAAAATTTGAAAATCGCTCTATTGTATCAGCATACCTTGGGATGACTTTTTTTTTTAAAAAATGGTGGCAGCGAAGAACTAACGCAAGTACATCTCTCACAGCCACCATCAGGAATGCGAGGCTTATGGGACTTCCAAGGCCAGAAAAACCATTTAGACCTGTCACTGCTGCTGCAAGATGCCACGAGGTACTACTACGAGGTACTTTGGATTCCCCCCCCCCCCTTGTGTAGATGGGCCCCTGGTTTGTAGCTTCTTCCTCATTGATAACTTTTGCCATCTTGCCTACACTTTGATGTTGCTTGACCACACATGTCCTTGTTCTCATCTTTGAAATCTTAGAAGGCATGTGCTTCTGGGCCCAATCCACACTACTGCCTGGAGGATAGAGGGCAACGTAAGTGAAAGCTGCTTTTTCTTGTTCTGGGAAAACCTATTTAAACACTAAGAAGGAGGATCAATACACACACACATATGACAAATGTTGCTGTCCTTGAGCAAGCAGGGGTCACCAGCATTGAGGCCATGATATTGAGAACACAGCTGCACTGGGCAGGCCACGTTTCTAGGATGATCATCGCCTCCCCAAAATAATACTCTACGGTGAACTCGCCATGGGTCAGCGTAAGACAGGCGCTCCAAAAAAGCGATACAAGGACTCCCTGAAACAACATCTCAGGCTCAGCCAAATTGATCACCAACAATGGTCCGCCCTGCCCACACATCGGGAGGCATGGAGACAGACTATCCACAATGCTGCAGTCTTATTTGAGAACCCACGCCGAACAAGTCTTGAAAAGAAACGACAACGCAGAAAGAACCACAACCCCGAATCATCACCCAAGGAGACCTTCTGCTGTGCTTTCTGCAATCGGACATATTTATCTCGGATTGGCCTTTTCAGTCATCAGCGTGCTTGCAGAAGGCACGGGATGAGTCCTTCCTGAATCTTCATTTGCGAAGAAAAGCCATATATATATATATATATATATATGTATATTGATTGCTGTATTGGGATTGCTGATTCCAGTCCTGCTTGACTTTATATGTACCTGCATCACTTGATATTCAACCAAGACAGAAACCATGTAATGTAGGCTGCATATGCTAACAACCCTGTTTGTGCAATCCCAAAACAGAAAGAAAAATATACATCAGTATTTCACCCATCTCCTACACAGTCTGCCATATATGTCTCCTGGACTGTATGCAGCAAGAAAAATGCAAATCTGCTTTGTTGCAAGCAGAGCATTGTGGGTTAGCAATGAATGCTCCGCTGTGACATAGGCTCTATTCTCATATAATACAAAAGACATACATTTTAAATGTTCAAGGATAAACCAAAAATTAAAGTTGAGTCTCCCTTATCCAGAATTCCAAAATCTGAAATATTCCAAAATCCAAAATTGTCCACGAGAGGCTGAGATATGATACTTTTGCTTTCAGATGGTTCAGTGTACACAAACTTTTGTTTCATGCACAAAATTATTAAAAACATTGGGTATAAAACTACCTTCAGGCTACATGCATATGGTGTATATGAAACATAAATGAATTTCATGTTTAGACTTGGATGCCATTTTCAAGATGTATATGCATTACTTGCATTATGTATATGCAAGTATTCCAAAATCTGAAATATTCCAAAATACAAAATACAGGCCACCCTCCATATCTGCAGGGAAACATTCCTGGACTTTCCGTTTATAAGTGAAACTGTGGATAATGGCAAACTTTATTAAAATAAGGGATTTCTGGTATTATTATTATTCTCATTATTCTCATTATTATTAAAGTCTGGAAGTCAACATGATTACCACTCCTTCTGCTGTATGAATAGTAAGTTAATTCTTCCTCTCTTTTAAAATTCAATATTAAAAGAGTTCAATATTAGTGCAGTGTCAATCATTTCTTAGGATTATTGATAATTGATTGTTTAAACTGTTTTAAAAGTGTATCATTTTCACTTATATTTTGAACTGGTGATGCATGTCTGGACTTGTTTTCCTTCACTTTGGTTGCGAATACATGCAGAAAGAAACCAGTCTAATCCACTCTGCTCAAATAATCCAGTCTGAAACTATGGATGTGTCCACACTACACAAATAATCCACTTTGAAAGCAGATTATTTGCTATGGCTCCTTCTTATGGAAACCTTGTATTTGTAGTTTGGTGAGGCACCAGCACTCTTTGGCAGAGAAGGCCAAAGACCTTGTAAAACTACAAGTCCCAGGATTCCATAGGAAGGAGCCATGGCAAATAATCCAGTTTCAAACTGGATTATTAGTGTAGTGTGGATTACGCCTGGATTATTTGCCATGGCTCCTTCCTATGGAATCCTGGTATTTGTAATTTTACAAGGTCTTTGGCCTTCTCTGCCAAAGAGTGCTGGCTCCTTACCAAACTACAAATCCCAGGATTCCATAGAAGGTGCCATGGCAAAATAATCCACTGTAGTGTGGATGCACCTCAAAGAGGTACTACTAGTTTTTTTTCTTCCCATCAGCCTCATTTCCCTTTTTATACAATGCCAATACAGTAGGACCCCCGTATCCACTGGGGGGCCCTGGATACTGAAAACCATGGATAATAGTGAATGCCATTGAAAATAATGGGACTTCCGGTTTAAAATACCATAGAGTTCCTTGGAGGACCTAGAAAATGGCTAGAGAGGACACATTCTCTAGGAAGACTCAATGGTAGGTGTGCTATTTTGCGTCCCGTGGATAATTCCAGTGGATAGTTGAATCCAGTGGATTATACCTGTGGATAATTGAACCAGTGGATAATGGTGTTCTACTATAATTCAAGAAGAGGTAAGGGTCACACACCAACTCCACTAATACAAAAAGCCAAACTCCCCCAAACGAGACTAGATGCGCATGCGTTAAAAACCCCTCCTCGCGACACGCTTAGGAAAGCGCGCAGGCGCAGAAACGCTGACGGGCGGGGGATCTTCAAGGCACCTGCGCGGCGGCGAAAAGGCTTCTGGGGGAGAAGGGCGGGATGGCGCAGGCGCGTAGAGCCCGCGGCCGCTACCGAAGCGTAAACAAGGCCCTGCGGAGCGGGATGGAGAGGCGGCCGGAATTGAGCGGGGCCGGGAGCCGCCGGGGCTGAGCCTCGCTCTCTTTCTCCCCCCGCCCGCCGGTCGGCCGGGGACCGGGAGAGGGGGAGGAGGCCGCCGTGGCCTGAGGGAGCGCCGCCATGAACTTGGCCAGTCAGAGCGGCGAGGCCGGCGCCGGCCAACTGCTCTTCGCCAACTTCAACCAGGACAACACGTAAGAGTGGGCGTGGCCAAGGAGGGTCGGCGCGAGCGGGCAGCGGGGGGGGGAGAGTCGAGGTTCGAACACGAGGTGTGAAGAAGGGGCGTGGCTAACGGCCTCACTTGCGCGTGGCTGGGCTCGAGGCTGCAGGGCGCCTGGAGAGGCTGCTTATACAGTTGCCCCTCCGTATCCACGGTTTTGGTATCCACGGATTTAAGTATTCACGGCTTGGAAATATTCTTTTAAAACTAATAATCCAAAAAGCAAGCCTTGATTTTGCTATCTTATATCAGGGACACCCTATACAGTTGTCCCTCCATATCCATGGATTTGGTATCCACGGATTGAAAATATTCTTTAAAAAAAAAAACAATAATCCAAAAAGCAAAGCTTGATTTTGCCATCTTATAGAAGGGAGACCATTTTGCTATACCATTGCATATAATGGGACTTGAGTATTCACGGATTTTGGTATCCACGGGGGTCCTGGAACCAAACCCCAGCGAATATGAAGGGACAGCTGTACTTCCTTTGGAGTCGGCATGGCTTAACTTTTGGGTAAGGAGCCCATAGGCAGGGGAGTCCTTCACACCATGGCTGGCATCCTGGGCAGGTTTTCTCAGTAGCAAGTCATCATCATCATCAGGTTTATTTGTCTGTGGCCCAAGGGCCATTAGAAAACATTACAAAATCACACCAGGAAAGTATCTACAAAATAACAAAGAAAATATAGGAATAAAATCAATTAAAATTACTGTATTTCTTTTGGAGGCGGTGTGGCTTCACTTTTGGGTAAGGAGCCCTTGGGTAGGGATGTCGTTCACACCATGGCTGGCGTCATGGGCAAGTTTTCTCAGTAGCAAGTCATCATCATCATCAAGTTTATTTGTCTGTGGCACATCCATTACAAAATATTACAAAAACACACCTGAAAAGTAACTACAAAATACAAGGAAAATATAGGAATAAAATCAATTAAAATTACAGTTGTCCCTTCATATTCACTGGGGTTTGGTTCCAGGACCTCCTGTGGATACCAAAATCCGTGAATACTCAATCCCATTATGTGCAATGGCATAGCAAAATGGTGTCCCTTATATAAGATAGCAAAATCAAGGTTTGCTTTTTGGATTATTTTTTTTAAAGAATATTTCCAAGCCGTGAATACTTACAGCTTGGATACCAAATCTGTGGATACGGCGGGACAACTGTACATGTTTTGTGAGACTTGCTTTCAAGTAAGATTCGATTATAGCCATAGAATGTTAAGGTTTTGAGGGGGGCAGTTATAATTTGGTGGTAGAGTGCATGCTTTGTGTAGGAAAAGTCTAATTCAATCTGTGATAAGTACCGGTAGTTTAGAAGGGTCCTGGGGTAGGAAGAACTGGGAGAATTTGCCTTTCAGCAGAGACAGTTCCGATAAGCTACATGAGTTCCTGCTCTGATTATGTCTAGAAAAACCTTGATAGGATATGACTGGCTCTGCAAGTGTGAGAGTACCCTTTTTGGCATCTATGTGAATTAATCTGGAATAACTGCTCAGTGCACTAATATATAGGCGGTTAGAATCCTCATCCCTTGCTTATATGTGATCATTGAAAATGTCACAAAAACTCACCTTCCTGTCTTATTTTAAGCCAGTGTGCCGGTGGATATGTTCCCAATGTGTGAAGGAGTAACTAATCTTTGTTCAGCAGTGTGGTGGTAGTGGAGGAACAGCAGGGATTCACTGAAGGAAAAGCTCAGGTGTTCCTGATGTAGTGCAATATCTAGGAAAGAGACATGGATATAGAGGAAGTCCTTTGGGATTACTGAAAGATACAAATGAGGAATGTATGATTGTCAGAGGGTAACTGGATTATTCTTGGAGATCAGTTGGGAGTTGTAAAGTTGGTGTGTTGAATGGAGGCAAGGATGAGTCCTGGTTTGGGAGAGAAAGGTCTGGGCATAAAGGTGAGGGTGATGATGGTCCTAATGAGGGAGGGACAGAATGGAATATAAAATTCTGTACACCAGGCATAATAATGCATTATGCCTGCTGTGGAGGTGGTACGCCAAATCTTTGACGCCAACTCCTCTATTTTTCTGCTGCCTAACACCAACTGCTTCATAAATGGCAAATGTATATTAATTAGTAATAACAAATTAGTGTAGTAAAATGGTAGCACAAGGCATTTCATCATCACCACATGAATCATTGGGCAACTTAGATTGATAGAACATGGAAGTATCTTTTTGCATAAAATTTCTGAACAAGAAAACTTTCCTAAATTCTTGTGATGGTAAATATGCAACAAAGTAAGCATTCAATGAAATTTTTAAAAGGTAAACTATAAGTATAAAATGATATGTTTATCATGTATTGTTAGAAGCAAGTTTGTATTTTGAAGATGGAGTCTGTACATTGCTACCAACTCCACCCAGAATTGCTTCTGATTCTAACTCCACGACTCTGACTCCACAGTCCTGGTTGCATTCACTTCCATGTATTGTACTGAATCTTGACGTCTCCCACGTGATGAGTTTCCTGAGCAGGATTTAGTTTTTCTTTTATATATGAGAACATTTGAGAGTCTTGGAGGTATTCTTGTGGTGTTATTTGTTTTATTTGTGTATAGAGCCATCGTACTGTCTATCCTCCTCTATGGATCTGAAACATGGGTTACCTATCGCCACCACCTACGACTCCTCGAGCGCTTTCATCAGCGCTGTCTACGCACAATCCTAAATATACACTGGACTGACTATGTGACGAATGTTGCTGTCCTTGAACAAGCAGGGATCACCAGCATTGAGGCCATGATATTGAGAACACAGCTGCGCTGGGCAGGGCACGTTTCTAGGATGGAGGACCATCGCCTCCCAAAAATACTACTCTACGGTGAACTCGCCACGGGTCAGCGTAAGAAGGGCGCTCCAAAAAAGCGATACAAAGACTCCCTGAAACAACATCTCAGGCTTGGCCAAATTGATCACCAACAGTGGTCCGCCCTGGCCTCACATCGGGAGGCATGGAGACGCAATATCCACAATGCTGCAGCCTTATTTGAGAACTCACGACGAACAAGTCTTGAAGAGAAACGACAACGCAGAAAGAATCACAACCCAAAAACATCACCCAAGGAGACCTTCTGCTGCGCTTTTTGCAACCGGACTTGTTTATCTCGGATTGGCCTTTTTAGTCATCAGCGCGCTTGCAGAAGGCGCGGGATGAGTCCTTCCTGAATCTTCGTTTGCGAAGAAAAGCCAGAGAGATTTGTTTTATTTACCGATACACATGGGGAGCATAAGTAGAGAAAAAAGGAACGTTGGTCTTACCTGTGATGCCGCTGCTATAATAGCATCCTAAGCTGACGGATGCTCTGGAGCCCTCCCCACTGGGAAAGAGGCAACATTCATCTCCTGGGTTGCAACTGAATCCCATTCAGGGATCCACAAAGAGCCATTAAGAAGCACTGTCAAATCCCGAACTCTAATCTGATAAAGCCTCCAGAGATTGTAGTACTGTACTGAAAGACATTTCCACTAATTGTGTCAGAAGAATATATCCAGACCTTTGTCTTTCTTAGCTTAGAAAGGACAGAGGAAATTGCGTAGTGAAGTTTCCAAACTGGGCCTTCTCTGGACAAGTTGTGAGCATAAAAGTGTTGAAACAATGGAATGGGAAACTCAAAGGAAACACAAAAAACATAGTAGGGTAATCCCATACAGTGGGCCCTCCTCATCCACAGGCTCCAAATCTGCAATTTTGAGAGACCATGGATTGTCACGTCCTGTACTTATAATGGCAACAACATGAACACGTCAGCGCTTAAGCATCCACATGCATGTTGCAGCAATTTAATAATATGGAACATAATAATCGTGATTTTTTTTTTTTTGGCATCTGTTGGGTGTGGGGCTGGCACCAAACCCCCATGGATCCTGAGGGCTGTCTGTAATTTGTTGTTGTGTGCCTTCAAGTTATTTCTGATGTATGGCGACCCTAAAGTGAACCTATAGCAGGGCTTTCTTGGCAAGATTTGATCAGAGAGCCATTGCCTTCATCTGAGGTGTGTGTGAGACTTGCCCAGGGTTCAATCAGTGGATTTTCATGGCCAAGCAGGGATTTAAACCATAATTTCCTGGAGTCCTTATCCACCATTCAAATTGTTATATCACACTGGCTCTCCCCATCTAAAGCTGAATTATCAAGTGATCAAGGAAAAAGGGAAAATATAGCTTGTATACAGCCTGACTAGAATGTGAAGCTGACTCTGTTACTTGGAAAGATAAACTTTTTGAATGGGTGCAATTTGAAGGATTTTATAATGGGATGGAGGAGCACCCTGTTCAATAAAACACTATTGACCTGACTTCCCCAAAACAGCTGTGATAGAAGCTGGAATGTTTTGTTTCTTTTTATCTCCTTATTAGGAGTTCTGCTTATGTTTATCTTTTGTCATTTTCCTGTTTGGAAATTACAGTTAAATATACCAGGCCAACATACCTTAATTTGTCACATGTCTTGTGTTGCATTCTTTTTCTTCATCTCAGAGTTCTTCAGCATGCCTGTAAGCACTTAGACCTTCCATCCTAATGGAGTCAGATTGCTAATGCTCTGTTACATTAAAATGGACAGCCAAAGCATAGGTCTGTGTAGGAAACATGTCAAATGATGGATGAAAAGTTATAGTATCCAGAGTTCATTCTGTGAAAGCAAATACTATTGTGCATCTGTTAAGCTTTAAGGTGCTGAAGCATAGTCCTAAAATATGGGCCTGCACATGTCCCCAGGTTCAGTTCCTGGCCTCTCCAGTTCAGACTGGGGGACAACTGTGTCAGAAACTCTGGAGAGATGCTACCAGTCAATATGAAATGGAGGCTGGCATCTCAGGTAAGTCCAGGGAGCAGTTTTCTTGGGTTGGTCCAGAGACCATGCTTCCAAAAATGGAAGAAAAAAAAATCAATTTGAGTGACCAAACAAAAATACAGCGAATTTGACTGACCAAACAAAAATACAGCATTCCTGAAAGTACAGCTTAGAGTTCTCAGCATTAACTAAGTTCTAAAAGCTCTCACCATGGACACTGAGGGGGCTGCTGCGGTCACCTGCAACACTTGTGGGATGTTTGTCTTCTTGTCTACAGACGTGGGGAACTTCACATGCACCAAGTGCAAGTTGGTAGCCCTCTTGGAGGAGAAAGTCCAGCAGCTGGAGACAAGGGTAGCTACACTTCAACATATTCAGGAGCAAGAGGTTTTCCTGGACAGAACAGAATGAACAGTCTTGGGCGGGAACCGGACAGAGAAACTAGCTGGGGAGGAGAGTGTCACTCCACAGACACAGGAGGTTGATAGCTGGAGGAATGTCACACACAGAACAAGAAAATCCAGGGATTCTTCGAGCAGCTTGCAGCTACAGAATCGATTCGAAGCCCTCTTCCTTATCAAGGACAACGAGGAAGAACAGTATGGACAGACTTCAGGGGCAGTGCAGGGGACCTTGAGAGTACCACCGCAACAAACAGCAGCTGCGAAGCCTCAGGGGAGGTGTGTGGTGGTGGGGGGGGACTCCTTGCTGCGGGGTACAGAAGCAGTGGTTTGTGGGCCTGACAAGATGTCTCGGGAGGTGTGTTGTCTCCCTGGGGGAAAAGATCCGTGATGTGACAGAGAGGCTGACAAGACTCGTCAAGCCTGCAGATCATTACCCCTTCCTTTTGGTCCATGTGGGAACCAACGATACTGCAAGGCACAGCTTTCCGAAGAGCAGAAGAGATTATGAGGCTCTGGGGAGGAAGCTGAAAGAAATGGATGCACAGGCGGTCATCTCGTCTCTTCTGCCAGTTGAAGGGCATGGTCCAGGAAGGGAGAGGAAAATAGCCGATGTAAACAACTGGCTCCATAGATGGTGTCACCGAAAACAATTTGGATTCTTGGATCATGGGCTGCACTTCCATGAGGGGGAGTTCTGGCAAGAGATGGGGTGCATCTCACGACAGTTGGCAGAAACATTTTTGCCTACAGTCTCAAGAATTTGATCAGGAGGGCTTTAAAGTGAGTCATATGGGGGAGGGAGACAGTATTCTGGAAGGCAAAAGGGCTGGAGAAAATAGTCAAACTGTCATAGAGGGAACAAGGCAAACAGCTCAAGGACCCAACAGTGGGAGGCAAAAAAACTTGCACAGGCAGCAAGTAAAGGGAACACATGGTCTTAGATGTCTCTACACTAATGCACAGAGCATGGGTAATAAGCAAAATGAACTTGAACTCCTAGCACTACAAAGCAAGTATGATCTAATAGGCATTACTGAAACCTGGTGAGATGAGTCTCATGATTGGAACATAGGAATAGAGGGGTATAACCTTTATAAGAGAAACAGGCCAAACAGGAAAGGAGGAGGAATAGCATTATACGTCAGGGATATTTACACCAGTGAAGAGATCCATGACATCAATACTGGAAGCCAGGTGGAGAGCATCTGGATAAAAATTAAAGGGGAGGGAAACAACAGGGATGTTATTGTAGACCTCTACTACAGACCCCCAAGTCAGACGGAGGAATTGGATGATGCCTTTCTAGAACAGATGAACACACACGCAGAAAGGAGAGATGTAGTAGTGATGGGTGACTTCAACTATCCTGATATTTGCTGGAAATCTAACTCAACCAAAACTTCAAGGTCTAGCAAATTCCTTACTTGCCTGGAAGATAATTTCATGGTCCAAAAGGTGGAAGAGGCAACAAGGGGGTCAGCTATTTTAGATCTGATCCTAGCCAACAGGGATGACCTGGTTAATGGGGTGCAAGTGGTGGGATCCTTAGGTGAGAGTGATCATGTTCTCCTGGAGTTTATTATACAATGGAAAGGAGAAGCCAGGCATAGTCAGGCACGCATTCTTGACTTTAGGAGAGCTGATTTCAATAAACTCAGGGAAATACTGGGGGTGATCCCATGGTCAGGAATACTAAAAGAGAAGAGACCTCAAGACAGATGGGACTTTCTCAAAAGGGAGATACTAAAGGCACAATTTCAAACAGTACTATTGAGGAAGAAAAATGGGAGGTGTCTCAAGAAACCAGGATGGATGACTAAAGAAATTTCAACGGAGCTAAGTTTTAAACAGAACATGTATAGGAAATGGAAAAAGGGGGAAATCACCAAAGAAGAATTCAAACAGATAGCGAACACGTGTAGGAGTAAAGTCAGAAAAGCTAAAGTGCAGAATGAGCTCAGGCTTGCTAGGGAGGTTAAAAACAATAAAAAGGGTTTTTTTGGGTATGTCCACAGCAAAAGGAGGAAGGAAATGGTAGGGCCACTACCCGGAGAAGATGGCAAAATGCTAACAGGGGACAGAGAAAAGGCAGAATTACTCAACACCTTCTTTGCCTCAGTGTTTTCAGAAAAGGAAAAGGGTGATCCACCTGAGGATAAAGGAACAGAGGACACAATAGGGGAAACCCAGCACAGAATAAGCAAAGAGGTAGTACAGGAATACCTTCTTAATCTAAATGAATTTAAATCTCCAGGACCAGATGAACTACATCCAAGAGTATTAAAAGAGCTGGCAAATGTAATCTCAGAGCCATTGGCAATAATCTTTGAGAACTCCTGGAGAACAGGAGAAGTCCCAGCAGACTGGAGGAGGGCAAATGTTGTCCCCATCTTCAAAAAGGGGAAAAAAAGAGGATCCCAACAATTATCGTCCAGTTAGTCTGACATCAATACCAGGGAAGATTCTAGAGCAGATCATTAAACAGAGAGTCTGAACATTTAGAAGGCAATGCCATAATCACAAAAAGTCAACATGGGTTTCAGAGAAACAAGTCATGTCAGACTAATCTGATCTCTTTTTTTGATAAAATTACCAGCTTGGTAGATGAAGGGAAGGCTGTGGATATCGCATACCTTGATTTCAGTAAGGCCTTTGACAAGGTTCCCCATGACATTCTTGCAAACAAGCTTGTAAAATGTGAGCTAGACAAGTTAACTGTTCAATGGATTTGTAATTGGTTGACCGGCTGAACCCAAAGGGTGCTCAGAAATGGCTCCTCTTCATCTTGGAAAGATGTGACCAGTGGGGTGCCACAGGGTTCTGTCCTGGGCCCAGTGCTATTCAACATCTTTATCAATGACTTGGAAGAGGGAATTAGGGGCATACTTATCACATTTGCAGATGACACCAAATTAGGAGGAGTAGCAAATACCCTAGAGGACAGGATCAAAATTCAAAATGACCTGGATAGACTGGAGAGCTGGGCCAAAGCTAACAAAATGAAATTCAACATGGAGAAATGTAACGTACTGCACTTAGGGCAAAAAAATGAAATGCATAGATATAGGCTGGGGGAGATGTGGCTGAACGTGCAAAAGGGATCTAGGAGTCCTAGAAGACCACAAGTTGAACATGAGTCAACAGTGTGATGCGGCAGCTAAAAAGGCCAATGCGATTTTGGGCTGCATCAATAGAAGTATAGTGTCCAGATCAAGGGAAGTAATAGTGCCGCTCTATTCTGCCTTGGTCAGGCCTCACCTAGAATACTGTGTCCAGTTCTGGGCACCACAATTCAAAAAGGATATTGACAAATTGGAGCATGTGCAAAGAAGGGTGACTAAAATGGTGAAAGTTCTGGAAACGATGCCTTATGAGGAGAGACTTAGGGAGCTGGGTATGTTTAGCCTGGAAAAAAGATAGTTAAGAGGCGATATGATAGCCCTGTTTAAGTATTTGAAGGGGTGTCACGTTGAGGATGGAGCAGGCTTGTTTGCTGCTGCTCCAGAGACTAGAACACGGAGCAATGGATGCAAGCTCCAGGAACAGTGATTCCACCTCAACATGAGGAGGAACTTTTTGACAGTAAGAGCTGTTTGGCAGTGGAACATGCTCCCTCGGAGCGTGGTGGGGTCTCCTTCCTTGGTGGTCTTTAAACAGAAGCTGGATTGCCATCTGTCGGGGATGCTTTGATCAAGATTTCCTGCGTGGCAGGGGGTTGGACTGGATGGCCCTCGTGGTCTCTTCCAACTCTGCAATTCTATGATTCTATCTCCTGTTTCATTTTGGATTGTCTCATCATAGGATTTTTGTGATAAAAGATCTTCAAAAGGAAGTTTACCGTGTCTCCCTGTGCACGGTACTAACAAGTGTTAGCTATGGTGCCACTGTCTTTCCTCTCTGAGAGATACTCTGTCACTGTTTCCCCCACTACTGCTGTGCAGTAGCTGTTTCGCACATTTAGAGTATACCTAATATTGTCCATCTTTCCCCAGTCTAACTCACCAGTATCTGATTCTCCCTAGTGCAAAGGTAGCAAGTCAGTGGCAATGAATGAAAGGCAAAATCCCATTGGTTTCCATGGGAGACTGAAACGCAGCCTTAAATCCTTTCCACTGGCTTGAAACAAGGTTGAGAAAGGCTGGGTTGTGCCCTCAATGAACAAAGGCATAATTAAACCAAAGCTCCACTTAATGTGGCTACATTTTTTTGGTTGAACTATAGCTTTTAAGAGTTATTTTTTGTTCTTTTCCATTTGTCGGGGATGCTTTAATCGTGATTTCCTGCATGGCAGGGGGTTGGACTGGATCGCCCTCGTGGTCTCTTCCAACTCTGCAATTCTATAATTCAAAAACAAAACGAAACCAGAAATAGCAGAAGCAGGGAAAGTGCAACCCTCTGGCCCTGATGATGATGATGATGATGATTTTGCCAAAAAAGGCTTGTCCAGGAGTCTGGGTTAGTACCGAGGGGAGAAAAGCAACTTTGGGAGGCCATAGGTAACCTGAGGGCTGCACTTTCCCACTCCTTGTTTAGATAGTATTTAGCTAGAAGGATCAATGAACTGACTCAGTATATGGCGCCTTCTTGTATCCACTCTAGTCTTTGTTTGATTTCTGGGTACGGTACTTTCTCTTGGTATGATGTCTACGTGGTGATGCCATCTCCTGCACTGATATAGTCCCTTCTTTCTCAATGGGTCTTCCTTTGCTGGAGGACAGGAGCAAAACTCCTGTAGAGTCTTGGGCTGCAAACCTTTGCCCACTAACCTGGAAGTAAACCCCATGGCTTACTTCTGACTGTATGAGATTATACTGTTAGACTTGAAATTAACTATCTTACCTATGTGGACTAGCTTGCTCAGCTTCTCTCATGATGATACAACGATTTGCAACATGTGATAGAAGCATTTAATCTTGTGCTCTCCATTCACTGGAGAATTTTTAAGGGCAAGGAGTATGCCTATGTATTGTAATTTTATCTTGTTTTCCTTTGATTCTTAACAAAGGACAGTAGCAACCGAACAGTGCCTCTCTTCTTAGACAGTAGTGCAATGGGTTTGCAGCTCAGATGTGCTCTGCTGATTTTAGTAGGCTTGCTTGGGGTTTCGGCCAAAATTTTGTAGTTGTTCTCATCACATTTGTTAGCAGGATGTGAGTTAACCTGAGACAGAGATAGCAATTGTTAGTGAACTTCAATTTGTGGGAACTTGACCACTTGCTACAGGATAAACAGATGGTGGGCCTGGCCTTCCAAGTTGATTTGGAGTTTTAGATAAGCCAGGGAGCATGCCCACAATTCTTAAGCTTTCTTCCTTAGAGGGATCCCTGAACCCTGTCCACATTTTCCCTTTCTCTGTCAAGGCAGGGCCTCAAACACATTGGAGAAGGTTCTGACTAGAGCAGGCACTTTCAAACTACAGTATTCTGAAAAACGTTGGGAGACCTTAGGTGCCTATTGAGGATTCTTTAAGGATAAGATGGTAATGACAGATGGGTTTCCTTCAGAGAAACTATCTGACACCCGCTGCTGATACATTGCAACTTCTACTTTTTGGACAATATTTATATACCACTTTTCAACAGTAATGATTCTCAAGGAAAGTAGGAAGAGGATATTATCGTGGCATGGATAGATCCAGGACTATTAATGGTGACCTTCAAGTCTTTGGCTTTTCCTTCCAGATCTGGTGATTTTCATGGAGTGTGTGTATGTAACTTTACAAGGTGGGAGCAGAACAAAAAAGGAAATGCTGCAGAGATCTTGCCTCTTGAATTTAAAACAGGGCTAGCACTGAACTGTGAGGGAGAGAAGTTGGGGTATGTAGCCAGAAGGAAAAGGTCTTAAACTGCTAAAGAGGTTGTCAATGGGACAGGGATATGTGGGTCATTCTTTGGCAAGAAGGGTGTACTGCCCACAGGAAGTGAATAACAGGAAATGATCAGGATAATTGTGTAATTGGCTGTTGAAAATGACTGTTGCCTTTGTGTGCATACTCTAGAAAGGCAGGCAGGCAGGCAATTCTTTTCAGTGATCATTAAGGTTAAAGGTTCCCGTTGGGCTAGTTATTAGTAATTCCCACCTCAGAAATGTGACCCTCAAGGCACTAGCTCGCTTCTCTCCCCCGCCACCAACATCATTTGGCGAATTTATGTGATCTTTTAAAAAGTCTTATTGTGAAAAAAAGAGATTGTCAGTGGCAGAGATTTGAATTATTATGCCTGGAAAGAAGGAAATGTGGAGGACTGGCCAGAATAATATAAATAAGTAAATGAATTCAGAATTCTTCTGTTCAAATTTTAACTCTGCCTTGAACTCAGTAGGCCAAGTCACAGTGTGGAGAATCTGCATGTTGAGACATTTTTCTCCCTCATAAAACCTAATGGAACGGATTGGCAGATTCAGAGTGGACAAAAGAAGGCCCCTCCAACAGTAACTTTATAGGCTTGTGATAAGGTGTGGCAGTTGTTATGGTGAGAAGCAGGAAGTTGTCCCAGATCATGGGTGACAATCATGTGCCCTTTGGGCTGCATATAACCCAAAGGCCAATTTTGCAGCCCTCCCATCTCCTCCCAAGGTTTTGGGTTTGTTTTGGGGTTTTTGCCAAAAAAGGTGAGAATCTTGACCCAGATGCATCTAGGGGTCAGGATTCGCCCCTAACACAAGGTGTACCTCCCTCCACACCTTGATTCTTATTTTTTTTTTTTTTTTTGAAAATAGATAAGTGACCTTCTGGTTTTTATAGGAGAGACTGGTGGATCCCCTGAAGCAGAGGGCTGGTCTCCAGATCTGTGATTGCTCAGTCCAGAGGTTGCCCACTAGATACGCTTTTTGTCTCTTTTAGCACTGCTTTGCTTCTTTTTCTTTCCCCCTGTTCATCTTTCTAATGTTATGATGAGTAGGCTTGTAGAAATTGAAACCATCTCACTGCCTGAGAGTGTTAACAGATACTTTAGTCTGTCATAGGGCTAGGGAGCATGGTAAAAGCTGTCCCACTTTATCCTCTTCTTTGGGATGTACGGTACCTTTTTCTCTGGCAAGTATCTGAATTGCCTGGGAGGTGCATATAGCAAACAGCATGGTGTCATCTTCAGAAGAAGCTAATTATACTTCTGATTTATGTTCTGTGTGCAAAAACTTTGCTGCCTTTCTTTTGCTGTTGGGAATTTGAACAAATTATTGGAAAGTTTTTCTGTACTCCCTCTGCCTGGGTTGTTTGGTTGATAATGGTTTAGGTTAGTAATTCCCAAGCTGCATGCTGGCATGCATTAATGTGCTGTGAGAACTAAACAAATTAAATAATGAAGAGCTCTTGACTGGTGGTCCAAAATACTACACACCTGCCAAAAAGGGTGCAAGCTCTGTCTTTGCATGGATTCCCAGCTCCAGCCTTGTTTTCTTCCTGTCAGCCCCCTCTGGGTCTGGATAGACATTTGACATGGATCTCCATTGGGTATGATTTTGGATCATTCAGTCACTCACAAAGCTAAAGGAGTTGAAATTTGTTACCTGTCTTTTATTGCTCTTTGTCCCTAATCCTCGCAAAGGCCCATAAGAAGAGTGGCCTCTGCTGCATTGAATTCCCTCAATACCATCTTGATTGACAACATCTCAAACAGAACGTAGGCCTGTGGCTCTAACATCATCACCCTTTTTCTCCTATACGGTTTTTACCATTTTTGCCTGGTGAAGAAGCCAATGAAGCTCTGAAAGCTTGCATAATGTATTTTATGCTTTGGAGTTGGCCCCAAAAAGGCATCCCTGCTTCTGGATTTTGGATTTTCCTTGATGCAAAAGCATTGAGAAATGGGGTTACATCCAAAACTAAAATGAGTGTATCTATGGGAGATGCTTCTCTGGTAGCAGATGGTAATTCCTCTTAATGCAGTTGTTCTCAATCTTTGGCCCTCCAGATATGTTCGACTTTAAGGGCCCTTTCAGCTTACACCATTGTAGCACTATGATTGTACCTTAAGTGGTAGCTGCATCTTATGGAATCCTGGGGTTTATAGTTTGGGAAGGCACTAGAGCTGTCTGCAGCACGCTTGCAGAAAGCCTGGAATGAGTCCTTCCTGAATCTTCGTTTGCGAAGAAAAGCCAGAGAGAGAGAGAGAGAGAGAGAGAGAGAGAGCGCTGTCTGACTAAGGACTTTATCACACTACACTGCTATAGTGCTATTATTCCACTTTAACTGCTGTGGTTGCCTCCTGTGGAATTCTGTGGTTTGTAGTTTAGGGAGGCCTAAGAGCTATCTGGCTCAGAGTCCTAAGTGCCCCTCCCTAAACTGCAAGTCCCAGGATTTCACAGGAGGCAGCCATAGCAGTTAAAGTGGAGTAATAGCAGTATAACAGTGTAGTGTGATAATCTCCTAAAATTCTAAGTATTCTTCCCTGAATTACAAATACCAGGAACCCATAGGATGCAGCTTTGGCACTTAAAGTGGAATCATAGAGCTATAATTGCATAGTGCAAAAAGGTCCTAATTCCCAAAAGCCCCAATGGAGAGAGGGGTGATTCTAGGCAGTCCAAAACATCTTGAGGACCAAAATCTAGAAGACTGATCTAGAGCAAGAGGAAAAAAACCAAGGTGGTGATGTCGGGGCAGGTATAAGTTGTCTTACATTTTGGGGTGGCACACAAACTGAACATGTCTTGAGGCTGATGCCCCACATTGCCCCACATCTGTCACAACCATTGGTTCAGCCCTCAAGTTAGGCAAATGCCAAGTCTTCATAATCCTGCTGGAAAGAACAAACCAAGGGAGAACTCTCTCTTGCTTTGTCTAATCCTTTCAAAGGAGCAATATAGTTGAGATGTTTGCAGAGCTTTGCTTAAAAACCCAAGTGTCCTTAGAGCCAACTAGGACCCAGAGATTACAGGGGGCCAAGGCAGCAGCAGCATGGAAGAAGAAAGTGCCACCTGCAAGTGATGGTCTCTTCAAAGTTGAGGAAGATGCTCAAAGTGAGCATTGTGTTCTCGTTTTCTGACAAGTGTAGTCTTAATTATTTATGATCCTATATCACAGCATGCCAGTAATTGAACTCTGATGGCATTTGGAAAAGTAATGGAGGAAGAGAAGCAATCATGAGTGTCTCACTGGAAAGCAGAAGGGGGCCTTTTTACCTTTCACATCAGATTTCAGATCAAACCTGGAAACTGGACAGGGTGGGTATTGCAGGTGTTGTCCTGTTTCCTTTCCTGTCCATAGATCCTCAGGGATTATTGCACGTCCTTATCATTCATACACTCATTGTGATGGTGTTGTTGTTGTGTGCCTTCAAGTTGTTTCCGACTTATGGAGACCCCAGGGTGACCCTCTCAATGATTTTCTTGGCAAGATTTGTTCAGAGGAGGTTTGCCTTTGCCTTCCTCTGATGCTGAGGGAGCATGACTTGCCCATGGCCACCCAGTGGGTTTCAGTGTCTTGAGCAGAGATTCAAACCCTGGTCTCTAGAGTCATAGTCCAACACTCAGACCATTACACCACACTGGCATTGGCACCTCAACAATTCTGAAGAGGGGCTGAGGGCAAACAAATGTGAGCATCACATAGCATGGACACCATCATTCTTTGTCTTTAAAGACAAGTGTCATGTTATGACGCTTGTCTTAATCCATCCAAGTTGTAGAACAGGAATGGTGACCTGTGACCCTCCAGATGTTGTTGGGCTACAGTTCCCTGCCTGTCAGTGGTCAGGTAATTGCTGTGTACCTTCAAGCCATTTCTGACATAGCAACCCTATCATGGGGTTTTCTTGGCAGGATTTGTTAAGGGGTTTTCCCTCGCCTTCCTCTGAGTCTGAGGGAGAGTGTGACTTGCCCAAGGTGGGATTCCATGACTGAGGAGGCCTTCAAACCATGGTCTCCCAGAGTCACAGTTCACTCAAACCACAACACTGCACTGGCTCTCTTATCCACACTGGCTCTCTTATGGTCAACAGCAGTAAAAGTTATGTGCCTTCAAGTTAATTCTGGCTTATGTGAGTCTGTCCTAGGGTTTTCTTGACAAGGTTTATTCGTATGAGGTTTGCTATTTGCTTCCTTTTAGGCTGAGAGATTTACCCAGGCTTACCCATTGGGTTTCCATGGGTGAGCAGGGACTTGAACCCTGGTCTCCCAAGGTTCCAGTCTGGCACTCAGACCAATACACCACTCTGGCTCCTAGCAGTCAGTTAGTATCTGACTGTTTCCTGTGCTGACTGCAGCTGATGGCACTTTGTAGTCCAGCAATTCTTAGGAGGGGCACGAATTCTCCATCCCCATTGTAGAGAAAGCACATATCCCTAACTGAAATAAGCCGAACATACTAACATGGTTGTGTGTCACATTGCTCACAAATAGAAAGGGACTTTAGCTCAGTGGTAAAGCAGGTAAAGCTTTGTACAAAAGTTTCCCGGTGGGGAGGGCTCCAGAGCATCCGTCAGCTTTGGGTTGTCCCTCCCCATTGCTCCCGGTAGGCAGGAAACAAAGTTTTTGGGACTGCCCCTGGTGAGGTCATCCATCAGGGACAACCCCCGGCTGCCCATTCTCTTTCCTGCCTACGCTCCTAGTAGGACGTGGTCTACTTTAGCTCTCTTATCCTCCCTCCACGTGGCTGGTGCCATCTTGGAATCACCTCCCCCCCCCAAAAGAAAAAAAGAAAGAAAAACTGCCTTTTTAAAATTGGCCTTGGGGGTGCTGGCTCACCTGGTCCTTGGAGGAAGGGGGAATATGGATCACACAGAATTGGATGCTATTATCACGGCGGTGATTGCCACCAAAAGGTTCACCCGGTAGGGCAGCATCAGAGCCGCCACGGAGGACCCGGGCACATGCAGCAGGGCCAACAAGACCGCAGGCGCAAGCAGCGGCGGCGCAACAGCCGGGAAGAGCAGCAACAGCAGGAAGAGGCTGGCCAGGGAGGAGAAGACCTCCGATTTGGCCACCGCTCGCTGCACCTCATTCCTTCCCTGCCCAGATGGGCACAGGGACAAACAGGAGGAGGAGATCGCTGCGCAGGCTCTCCAAGAGGAGGAGGCGTGTGCCGAGCCCCAGAGTGGAGAGAACGACGTGGCACGGGCGACCCTGGGCCAACCGGACACTGCTGGAGGAGCGGAGATGAGTCCCCAGCCTCCGCTGGCAGACGCAGTGAGTTCCACCAGGGCCCCAGGAGCGGGGACGACAGGGAGGGCAGCGCCCCTAGCCATCTCCGACTGGTTCAAGGCCTCCCTGGTCAGGGAGGCAGCAAGTTGGCTGGCCACGAGACTCTTCCAGCCTGGCCTTCAGGGGTTCCCTGAGCCACAATGGGAGGGTAACAAGACCCAGGGGACCCAGAAACCAACAGGCCCCCCTGCTCAAGTCACCAGGCCCCAGCAGGAGGAATCCTGGGACCAGTCGGTCTGACGGGGCGGAAAGGGGGGCGGGAACAAGAAGGGCAAGTGTAAAAGACCCCCAGCCCGCACAGCGCCCACAGCAGCAGCAGCGGAGAGGGAACGGAAGGCGATCCCAGGCCCAAGCAACCGGGATCTGACCGAACCAGTCCCAGACACGCGGCCAGCTAGACCCCCCACAGACAAGGAGGACCTAGGGGCCTCCAACCTGGAAGAGGAGATTACCCAACAACCTCCCATCAAACACCCAAGAGGGCAGCAGGAGCCCCAGCTCTCAGAGGAGGAGGTGCTCTCAGTATACTCATACGAGGGGGAGGACGGAGATCTCGTGAAGGAATTCAATAGGGAAGAAGGGGAGCTTTCTGAGGAGGAACCAGGGGCCAGAGACACCTTGCTCCTCGACCAGGTTATTTTCCGTAGATGACTTCGCCATTCTCCTCAAGAAGGTGGTCAGAACTTTGGGGTTGAAACTCCCAACAAACCCAAGAATCACAGATGGATCCAGACCTGCCGGAGATCTCTGGGGAGTTCTTCCCAGTCCAGCCTGTGGCGCTGGAAATGCCAGTGCTGGCCACGCTGATGCACCTAATATGCAATGAGTGGGCAGCCCCAGCTGTGACCAAGGGACAGCCTAGCCACGCCAAAAAACTATACACCCTGCCCAAGAAAGTGATGAGCAAACTACAGGTGCCACTCATCGACACGCCTGTCTCAGCACTGGTGTCATCTGCAGTTTTTTTGCCGCGATGGAGAGGAGACTCTGAAGGTCCCAGAAGACAGGCGGATTGATACGGCACTGAAGAGGGCCCATGAGGCAATATCTTTGGCCATTAGGGCTTCCACCACAGCCACCATGATGGCTAGAGCAGCTATACAGTGGTCCAAGGACGCCTTGGCAGATGTCCCAAAGTCACAAGCCAGAATACGACAGGACCTCAACAAATTGACGAAAGCTTCCACCTTTTTGGCAGATAGTACGTTGGATTCAGTGCAGTTCTTTGCCAGGGCTCAGGCCGCTACAGTGGCAGCCAGGAGGCAGGTGTGGCTAAAATCTTGGGACACTGACTTCAAATCCAAACAAAACCTTGTGTTGTCACCCTTCCTAGGCAAGAAGCTATTCGGGGAATCCCTGGAACCTGTCTTGGTGGAGGACTAGGACAAGCGGAAGAAGACCTTAGCTTTGGCCAAGAGGCGGGAGGAGAGGAGGTCCTCCAGGCGCTACAGGCCTTTTCGTCCCTCAGGGGGACAACAGGGTTCTTCGACAGGCTCATCCACCAGCAGGCACAGGGACATTGCAACAGGGCAGGTCTGTTGCAACAATTATCGTCCAGTTAGTCTGACATCAATACCAGGGAAGATTCTAGAACAGATCATTAAACAGAGAGTCTGTGAACATTTAGAAGGCAATGCCATAATCACAAAAAGTCAACATGGGTTTCAGAGAAACAAGTCATGCCAGACTAATCTGATCTCTTTTTTTTGATAAAGTTACCAGCTTGGTAGATGAAGGGAATGCTGTGGACATTGCATACCTTGATTTCAGTAAGGCCTTTGACAAGGTTCCCCATGACATTCTTGCAAACAAGCTTGTAGAATGTGGGCTAGACAAGTTAACAGTTCAATGGATTTCTAATTGGTTGTCTGGCCGAACCCAAAGGGTGCTCAGCAGTGGCTCCTATTCGTCTTGGAAAGATGTGACCAGTGGGGTGCCACAGGGTTCTGTCCTGGACCCAGTGCTATTCAACATCTTTATCAATGACTTGGATGAGGGAATTAGGGGCATACTTATCAAATTTGCAGATGACACCAAATTGGGAGGAGTAGCTAATACCCTAGAGGACAGGATCAAAATTCAGAATGACCTGGATAGACTGGAGAGTTGGGCCAAAGCTAACAAAATGAAATTCAATACGGAGAAATGTAAAGTACTGCATTTAGGGCGGAAAAATGAAATGCATAAATATAGGATGGGAGAGACCTGGCTGAATGAGACTACGTGCGAAAGGGATCTAGGAGTCCTAGTAGACCACAAGTTGAACATGAGCCAACAGTGTGATGCGGCAGCTAAAAAGGCCAATGCAATTTTGGGCTGCATCAATAGAAGTATAGTGTCTAGATCAAGGGAAGTAATAGTGCCGCTCTATTCTGCCTTGGTCAGACCTCACTTAGAATACTGTGTCCAGTTCTGGGCACCACAATTCAGAAAGGATATTGACAAATTGGAGCGTGTCCAGAGAAGGGCAACTAAAATGGTGAAAGGTCTGGAAACGATGCCTTATGAGGAGAGACTTAGGGAGCTGGGTATGTTTAGCCTGGAAAAAAGACGGTTTAGAGGCGATATGATAGCCCTGTTTAAGTATTTGAAGGGATGTCACGCTGAGGATGGAGCAGGCTTGTTTTCTGCTGCTCCAGAGACTGGAACACGGAGCAATGGGTGCAAGCTCCAGGAACAGAGATTCCACCTCAACATGAGGAGGAACTTTTTGACAGTAAGAGCTGTTCGGCAGTGGAACACACTCCCTCGGAGCGTGGTGGGGTCTCCTTCCTTGGAGGTCTTTAAACAGAGGCTAGATGGCCATCTGTCGGGGATGCTTTGATTAAGATTTCCTGCGTGGCAGGGGGTTGGACTGGATGGCCCTCGTGGTCTCTTCCAACTCTGCAATTCTATGATTCTATGATTCTATGATTCTATGATTCCCTACCCCAGGAGAGGATACATACCATCCAACGAGCAATTCAGAAGGTAAGGAGCGATACGAGAGTAGATCTCATGCACCTCGCTCAGCTGCAGGGGCTGATGATCGCGGTGATCGATTGCCTACCCTGGGCAAGGTTTCACGCTAGAACACTGCAGTGGTTCCTGCTCTCTTTCCAGAACGAAATTACCCTCAAGAGACACCAACCGGTACATGTGTCGCAGGAGGTGTTGACATCCCTACAGTGGTGGGGATCACCCAAAATACACACAGGGCGCCCATTATGGAAATCAGACACAGTTCAGATCACGACAGACGCCAGTATGAGGGGATGGGGAGCCCATTGCGGACCACACCTGGCTTAGGGCAAGTGGACAAAGGCGGAGTCGGCACACAGTATCAACTAGCTGGAGCTCAGAGCGGTCAGGCTCACCTTACTAGCTTTCACGGAGCTGATCAAGGACAAGGCGGTCCTAATCTGAACAGACTATCACCACGAAAGTGCACATAAATCGCCAGGGGGGCACCAAGTCCTGTGCCCTCATGAAGGAGACAACACGCCTACTGAAATGGGCAGAGGAGAACTTGATTTCGATAGAGGCGGAACATCTTCAGGGATCCCTCAACTCCAAAGTGGACTGGCTCAGCCACTCGGACATAGATCAGAGCGAATGGAGCTTACACCAGGAGGTATTCGACACCATCACCCAGCGCCTGGGGCGCCCGGAAGTCAACCTCTTCGCATTCCCGGCGAACGCGAAGCTCCCCCGCTTCTTCTCCCGATTCCTCACAGAGGGAGCAGAGGCGATGGATGCTCTGATGAGTCCATGGCCATGATCCCTGCTATATGCTTTCCCCCCTCTTCAGCTGATACCAAGAGTGCTAAACAAAATCCGGTCAGAAGGGGTAGAAGTGATTCTAGTGGCTCCAGAGTGGCCTCGATGATCCTGGTTCCCGGACGTTCTGGAGCTGGCATTGGAATCGTTCCCGCTACCAGTACGACCTGACCTACTAACAAAAGGACAGGTGCATCACCCAGACCTGAACTGGCTTTGGCTCCACACGTGGAGGTTGAAAGGCAGATGCTAGCAGCAAGGGGCTACTCTCAGACAGTAGTGGGCACTATCCTAGCCTCCAGAAGGGAGTCTACACAGCGGATTTATGAATACACCTTCAGAGTTTTCTGTAGATGGTATAACCACAAGGAAATGGACTTCAGACAGGTCTCAGTCCCAGCACTGTTAGAGTTCTTACAAGATGGGGTAGAGGCGGGGCTGAGACCAAATACCATTAAGAGACAAATAGCGGCAGTTACATCTTTTCTGCCACCAGAGAAGGCAACTCAAGTGGCCAACCATCCACACGTATGGCGATTCATCAAGGGACTGTTGAATCTAGCACCACAAACAGTACATAGGTTTCCAACGTGGGATCTTCACACAGTCCTCAAGGCACTGACGCTTCGACCGCTTGAACCTCTGAAGGAGACTTCATTAAAGTTCTGACCTGGAAGGTGCTGTTCCTAGTAGCCATCACATCCGCATGCAGGATTTCAGAATTGGCAGCGCTCTTGATCAGGCGAGACCTGTGCATTTTTAGGCCGGATTCGGTGGTCCTGCACCTACGGCCGAACTTCAGACCGAAGGTTAACTTGACATTCCATAGGACACAAGAAGTGGTGCTACCTTCATTCTGCCCAAAACCAGAAAGGGAACTGGAAAGAATATGGCACACCTTGGATGTGTGCAGGGCTCTGCGCATCTACACCAACAGGACACGATCCTTCAGGGTTTTTGAAGCATTATTCATGTCACCACACGTGAAATACCTAGGAAGAAAGGTCTCACCATCCACACTAGGTCGCTGGATCCATAACTGCATTGCGACAAGTTACCAGACCTTTCACCTGGAAGTACCTGAAGGAATACTGGTACATTCAACACAGAGCGCGGCGACCTCGGCGGCTTAGGAGAAGGATGCGCCACTGGAGGAGATATGTAGAGCAGCAACCTGGAAATCATCTTCCACCTTTGTGCAACATAACAGGTTGGACAGGATACAGTCTGCCAAAGCGGCATTTGGCAGACGAGTCCTACAACAAGTAGTACAAGCCTAAAGGGTCTTCAATCACCAGACCTACCCTGGAACGGAGCTTTTGTACATCCCAAAGCTGACGGATGCTCTGGAGCCCTCCCCACTGGGAAAAGGAACGTTGGTCTTACCTGTGATACGTTCTTTTCCAGTGGTGAAGCGAAGAGCATCTGGACCCACCCACTGGCGAGAAGAAAGAAGAGTAAACGGGTGGCATACAGTGGTCAGCAGAGCAGCCAGGGTGAACGAAGAAAGAATGTTCAGTCACGGACTAGGGTGGATATCCTGAACTTTACATTTACCGGTGTGAGTCAAGTGCACAAGGAGGTGCACGAGGCTTTTCAACAGACTGGCCAGCCGGGGGTCATCCCTGATGGATGACCTCACCAGGCGCAGTCCCAAAAACTTTGTTTCCTGCCTACCGGGAGCAATGGGGAGGGACACCCCAAAGCTGACGGATGCTCTTTGCCTCACCACTGGAAAAGAACGTATCACAGGTAAGACCAACGTTCCTTTCCCTGGGTTCAATTCTGGACATAGTACTAGGAAGGAGCCCATCTGAAAACAGACTAGACTTCTCTAACCTGGTGAGTTCCAGATACATTGGACTAACCCCTGTTACCATTGAGCTGGTTTCATTATAAGGCAGGTTCATGTGATAAGCCAACCATCTGTTTTGGGGGGTGGGTAAGCATGGGTCTGCCTCCCCATTCTCCTATAAACAGATTGCCTGAAACCCTGTGTGCTGAGCTGGATCTAAGCAGTTTGGTTTCATCACAACATGTACACAAACCCTGATGGATACAACTACCCTTAAAAAAAAGAAGCTACATAAACATACAGTAATTGCATTGTTAGAGCAGTTGCAATTGCCTGTCAGGACAACATGCTCCTGTATTTTGTGACTTCTGATATATGAGGAAAAACATGTATGTCAAGTAGAACTGAGTTATTTCCCAAGCAGGCAGTAAAAAGGATAACAATCCTTCTTCTGCCTGGGGGGTCCCTGTGTGCCAATGGCAGGATTATCCTTAATCAGGATTGCCATCTCAAAAAATAAATAAATCAGGGCCCTTTTCTCCTTTTTTGCTAGATCATTGTCACAAGGTCTTGTTGCCAGCTTTGGTCGCTTGATTTAGCGGCTGTTACAGGGAACAGTGATTTCTGAGTAATGGGCAGTATAAATCCTACAAAGAATCCCAAAACAGAAAAAGGAGGGGTAGAAATTAAAGGGTTTTCCCTCTGAGGCATGTTGCAGCTGAGCTTTTCAGTTTTCCTGTAGAATTTGTATCGTTTTAAGGGAAGATAAATTGTCATGTTATTTGTGGTGTTGTTGTGTGCCTTCAACTCCTTTCTGACTTGTGGCAACCCTAAGGTGACCCTATCATGGGGTTTTCTTGGCAAGATTTGTTCAGAGGAGGTTTTGCCTTTGCCTTCCTCTGAGGCTGAGAGACTGTGACTGCCCAATATCACCCAGTGGGTTTCCCTGGCCAAGGAGGGATTTGAACCCTGTTCTCCAGAATTGTAGTCCAGTGCTCGATGCACTACACCATGCTGGCTTATTTGTCTTCATACTGGGATGCAAACTGTTTTGTCTGGGCGATATCTGACTCTCACTTGTGAGGATATGCAGAAAGCCAAGTGTAGCAACAGTTTAGGAGGAAACATTCACTTGATCCTTCTCCAGACTACCACTTTGCTCCAGCAGTGAAGTGTGCTAGCAAAGTACAGTACTATCTTCTGGGTGCAAACAAACAAACAAAAATGCACAGCAACTATTTTGGTCCCAATAGTTCTCTTTTAAAATCTTCCTACTCCTTGCAACATGCCGTTTTTTGTTTTTAAAATTATGTTCATCTGTGGTCATTCACACAGTAAGGAGAATATGCTAAGGACAACCACACATTGGGGCAGCCATGTTGGCTATAAAACAAATTTCATATTAGGGTAATACTGTATGCTCTGCTTACTACCCTCTTTCTGCTGGTAGGCAAGGACTGTTTTTAGTTACCCAGGCCTTTGGCTCTTAATTTGTTGTGGTAGAAGGAGGTTTTAATACAGTTTGCTGTGTTTTTCTCTTTCTTTAATTATCTTTTAAATGTGTTTTTTTCACTTTGTGTTTTTAATAGAAATGTTTAGTTGTGTGTCTTTAAACTTTTGTATGAATAGTTTTTAGCTGTACTTGGTTTTAATTTGTTGCAAGCTGCCTTCAGTCCCATCCTAGGAGAAAGAAAGGGTATAAAATAGGTAGGTAGGTATAATAGGCCAACCAAAAGAAGGGGGGAAACAAAATTGTAGGCAAGCTTTTGAGATCTTCAGATCTCTTCATTAGGCGAGGTGGAGGGAAAGGGGTCAAAGGAAAGAAGAAATAACTTCCTTCTTCCCTCTGTGTGGGTAAAGTTCTTATGTCCCCATCATGTTTTGAGTTGTATTTCCATGGAAAGACTTGCTAGAGATTCAGATCTTTTGCCTGAAGATATGGTGCCCTTAGATTACTCTCTCCATAGATTGCCTTATGGCTGTTGAACACAAAATGGGCGAGGAAAGTTTGGTCCTCCCCTCCATTATAGTGGTCACCTCTCCTAAAAAGGGATATTGTGGAAAGGGCAGAAAAATAAGGGACTGGAACAGCTTACAAGGAACAATTAAAATGTTTGAGACAGTAAGAACTGAGAAGAGACAGCTACACAAAATTATGCATGGTTTGGGCAAAGTGAATAGATAGGGAGAAGGCTTTTTCCTTCTCTCATTTGAGAACCTGTAGGCATGTCCTAAATCTGAGTGGTGGGAGAATTCAGGGCAGGTAAGAGAAGTCCCTCTTCACATAGCACTTAGTTAAACTGTGGAGTTCACTACCACAAGGTTTAATGATGCCTGTCAATTCAGACACCTTTCAAAGGGCATTGGATAACTTCTTGCAGGTTCACACCATGAGTAGCTGCTGGTTGGGATGGCTGTGTATTGCCATGACTGACAGAGGCGCTATGCCTCTGTATATCAGTTTTAGGGGAATGCAAGAGGAAGGGTGTTTTGCACAGATTTCCTGCTGGTGGGCTTCCCATTGGCAACCAGTTGGCCACTGTGAAACAGAATGCTGGGCTGGATCCAGCATGGCCTTCATATGTTCTCATTATGAATACAAAGTCCAACCATAAGCTCAGGATTGCCCTCATCCTGTTCAAAGTACACAGTTCCTTGGTTGGCAGAGGGCACAGAATAATTAGGCAGTCCCTATACTAACAAGCTTGGACATATGTTTAGATGTTGAAAAAATGTGACAGTTGAATTGGTTTTGTAAATGATTACACAATTTTGGATAATGAAATTGGAGTGCATGTGATGACCGAGGGCAAGCTGTGGGTTTGAGTGTGCTTTGTCACAGAGCTTTGGGCACTACTGTGTTCCATGTAACATGGCGTGTTTGTTCAGTTCCCATATTTGCTTGACCTTGTGTCTTGCTTTGCAGGTCCTTAGCTGTTGGCAGCAAATCTGGCTACAAATTCTTCTCCCTCTCTTCTGTGGATAAACTGGAGCAGATCTATGAATGCAGTAAGTGTTGGTTTTCGTCCCTCCCTATCCACCTTCAGTCTTTTGTGGTATTACAAATATTCTTAAAACTGATCGTTCTGGGAGGAGTCCAAGTACTCTTCTGGTTGCTTGCTCTTGCTTTAGCAGCCCTTGACAGAGTGGTATTGATCACTGCATATGTTCTTCCAGCTGTAGCTAAGTAGATGGACACAGAGTCCAATTCCTTAGCCCTGGTTACTATTCTGCTGCATTTCACATTCACATTGACTGTCTCAGTATCTCTTTAAAGCAAACAGTGAGAAGGAGAGAAGTGTGTGTGTGTGTGGCCTTGTGATGCATGGCCTCCACGTCACAGCCACACTGCGTCTCCCAGTGGTATAGCACAAGCACTCAGGTGTGGCTGTGTATTCCTGGCTGTGTCTCCTTGCCTGAGAATCACACACGCCAGGCTGGATTTTTTTAAAAAAATTAACAAAGAACTTGTATTGTTAAATGAATAAATCATGATTTGTTGGAAGTTAGAGGCTTAGAGAAAGAGTGAATGTTTGTGCAGGCCCAATAACTTCATTATACAGTTACATGGTATATTTGTTTGACAATAAACGTTCTTCTGTTAACAAGAGCCATCCAGCCTGGCGTGAATGATTCTCAGGGAAGGAGACACAGCCAAGAATACATAGCCACACCTGAGTGCTTGTGTTATACCACTGGGAGACGTAGTTTGGCTGTGATGTGGTGTGTCACAAAGTGGTGGCAGCAGTGGGATAAGAAAGGCCCCTGCACCACTAGGAAGGCGCTGTGAGTCAGAGGCTTAAAATGGCAGCCGCTAGTCCCCGCACCTGCAAAGGCTTGAGAAAAACAGAACTAGGAAAAGCTACCATGCTGGCTAAGGAATTCTGGGATTTGCAGTACAAAACATTGATTTCTCCAAGCTATGAGTAGACCAGTTTTGTCACATAGGAATATGAATTCATGCACATTTGTCTCGAGTACAAAGGCACTTGGGTAAAGGGCAGCTCAGCAGTTCACACAAGCAATGTGTTTGCTGTTTGCACATCAGTCTGAAGTCAGTGTTTTCCCTGCAACAGATACTAATTGGTGGCAACCTGCAAACATATCTCCAGATCTAGGAAACTTGGTAGTCTCACAGCCTGTGGTTGCATCTTTATTGTCCATGCTCTGTTTTTAGAAAATAAATACATCGCACAAAGTGGTGCACTTCCACAAATCCTGTGGATTTTGTGATTTAGGAATCACAAATCATTTGTGGTTTGCCCAACCGGAATAGACTATTCAAGTTTCCAACATTTCTATGTAATGTTGTAAGTTATATGTACATCTAATCAGTTTTGCAAATTGTAATTTGTATCCTGTTACTGTTGTTATAGTTACTACTGTAGGTTGTCTATAATTACAATAGGTCATTACTGATACCTGGGTATTGTCCCCTTTTCTTTTAAGAGCCTCTGAGGAGGGCCATAAAAAAATTCCAGGCTGAAGCATGCTGTGTTATTTTCAAGAATAAAGTCATCCTTCTTTTCAGCATCCAGAGCCTCTGTCTCTTTTTCATGTCACAGCTATTGGATGTTTACCAGTCCTCCTTTATTTTATTTTTCCTCACTCAACCAGCAAGCAGTATTCAGGACATAATTGGCATACCTCTGTGTTTTTAACATGGGCAAGCACACTTGTTAAACAGCACATAGGTTTGTTACAAATGGCCCTTGCCAGTACATGTTTCATCATCTCATTAAAGTTCAGGTTTTGTGTCAGACTTTCTCTGACAATGGGCTTGGGAATGGGACTGCTGTCTCCTGTTTGATCAGAGCCAGGAAATGAATCCAGAACACTGAAGGTGTTTACTTCCTGGCAGTTTTCCTACTTGACAAACATTGACTTTTGCACTGCTTGATATGTTAGATTTATACTAATGGGTCTGGCCAGGAGGCCTCAGTAGCAGCCTGAAATCTGTCTAATGGCACCAGGTTTTAGAAGCTTATATTCAGCAGTTTATTTACAGCTCTCAAGCCTTTAAAGCTGCCCCCTCCTCTTCTGTCCCCCTCCCACTTAGAAGCTTTGTTCTTCCTGCTGTAATAGGAAATTGTATTTACAGCCAATTGTCCTAGGAAATGTCAATCGATCGCTCCACAGGGAAGAATGAATCTCTTAGCAGCTGAGGTGTAGCTGAGAGCCTTCATTTGTGGCCCAGTTCAGAATGGTCTCTTGCCTGAACTCAGGTGTCTATGCCTTCAAAAATAAGGTACAAGCATTCCTTGGTCACCCAAACCTCTGCCAGAGAAGCTCCTTTTTACAAAGGCTTTTTTTTTTGGCCTGCCCAACCACCTTAACCTCCTCATCCTTCATTTAGCTGGAAGGTGTTTTTTTTAGCAGCATCAGCATTGGGAGGAGGGTGAAGGACTTTCATTGTGTCTGCAGTAAACAATACAATAAACAAGGCTTGAGCTGGGAAAGAGTGGGATTCAACTCAAGCCACTTTCACTGTAGACATCTTTGCCTGCCTAAAGCAGGCAAGACAAACAGCAGCTGCCTTTAGAATCCCTTACTGAACACATGTAAACAGCAAAACAGAGAGAAAACGCGGGGGGGGGGGAGAGAGAAAGAGACAGAGAGAGAGAGACAGCAGATAAGCTTGCCTCACCAGCTACCCCCAGCATGTTAAAAAATAGAGATCAGTAAGTTTGGCCACCAAAATGGAAAAGTCATCCCTGGGTGCAATTTGGAAGAAGCCTTCAAGTGGTGTCTAGAAGGTTAAAAATGTTTCTGTTTATTTGTGCAAGGTTTCCCTGCCCTGGTTGTTTCATTTCATACATGCATATCTTTAGTGTTGAATAAAAAGTTTGCTGAAGCATGTTGAACTGCTGCTCTTTTCAGTGGTGTAGGCACCTATCCTTCTTCTTTCCATGTTATTTCTGCCTTAGGTACCAAATTTTTTGTAAACAAGTAATGATCAAGTAAACCCCTACTTCATATCTATAGGACCATACCTTTGATGGGTATGTCTTAACACTCAATTCTACATGTTTCCCACCAAGTTTATTTCCAGGTATATGTGCTAGAACCCTGGTTCAAGCAGTGTAAGGTTGGGCTTCTGCCACTGCATGGTTTTTGGCCTTCCTTATTCCAAGGAATCCTTTCCACATTGTGACATCTGCTGAGTAACCTCTGTGGGTTGACCCTGGAATCTGCAGAGAATTCTGGGAGCTATAGGGCACAAGAAAACCACAAGGTCTGTTGGGCCTCTACACTGTCTTTTGTGAACAATATGTGCAAGCCAGAATACTCGTAATACTCCCCAGTATCTGTGGATTGCAATATTGATACTGGCAAGCAACTTTTCTTTTAACAGATTATCACACTACACTGTTATAGCGCTATTATTCCACTT
Source organism: Gambelia wislizenii (assembly GCA_030847615.1). Classification (NCBI taxonomy): domain Eukaryota; kingdom Metazoa; phylum Chordata; class Lepidosauria; order Squamata; family Crotaphytidae; genus Gambelia; species Gambelia wislizenii. The sequence goes on from JAUMIR010000012.1 coordinate 9,121,167, forward strand.
TCACTGCTCTGGCTGCTTTCTGTGGAATCCTAGGATTTACAGTTTAGGGAGGGCATTTAGCATTCTTACCCACAGAGCTCTTGAGCCTCACTAAAGTACAAACCCCAGAATTCCACAGGAGGCAGCCAGACCAGGTAAAGTGGAATAACAGCACTATAACAATGTAGTGTGATAAAGTTATTAGAGAAATAATAACTTTTTTCCTGTTATAAATCCTCTCATCAAGAAACTTCTCCTAAGCTTCCAGAGAGGCCCAAGGTTCCCCAGAATGCATGTTTGAAAACTATTGGCTGCCATTATTATGAAGTGGCAATTGACTTGAATTTCTGTTGTTTTTTAAAGTGGTGTCCTATCTCTAGCTTTTGCTAGTCTACAGCCTGGAGCTGCAGGTGGAGGTGGGGCTATAGCTGCTTTGTATGGTTGCATTGTAGCCAGAAGAATCACTTATCCTTCTGATTCAGCACTTTGGACGTTTTCATTTCCCTTTTTGTACTAAACCAGTGATTCTTTAAATTCTTCCCCTTTCCATTTTCTCCCTGCAGCTGACACAGAAGATGTGTGCATTGTGGAGAGGCTCTTTTCCAGTAGCCTGGTGGCCATTGTGAGCCTCAAAGCCCCCCGCAAGCTAAAAGTCTGCCACTTCAAGAAGGGAACAGAGATCTGCAACTACAGCTATTCCAATACAATCCTGGCTGTCAAACTTAACAGGCAGGTGAGCAATGACACTTTCTGGGTTGTCCTGGCAGGCCTTTTACTTGTGCCCCCTTTAGTGACTGGTGGGAAGTTTAAGCCTTGGTGAAGGAGCATAGCTCTAGGCAGCAGGTAAGCACTTCTTAGAATCATAGAATCATAGAGTTGGAAGAGACCACAAGGGTAGTGGCTCTTGCAAACAACATGAGAGACTTGTTTCCAGACAAAATAGTATTTCACACTGCTGTTGGGGTCTCATGTGATTGAATTCTCCTCAGTGTAATAATCAATAAAATTCCACACTACAGGCAGAGTTTTATGCCGTAGAATAATCTTCTCTGCAGATAAATCCCTGTTACTTCCCTTCTCTTTGATGCTCTGGTTTTCTGTGCATGTGGAATTTAGTTGTATGGAGGAGCAAACTTCTCTTGACAGTCTGAAGGGATTTAGAAATAGGTTTACTACTTCATCTGCTATGTGTTGTGGGAACTAGACCTCAGGACCCACCTTGGAATCATTAAAATTCTCGCAAACTTCTCTTGACAGTCTGAAGGGATTTAGAAATAGGTTTACTACTTCATCTGCTATGTGTTTTGGGAACTAGACCTCAGGACCCACCTTGGAATCATTAAAATTCTCGCAATAGAATACAGTACCAGAAATTTAAGGCAGACCTTTAGGCTGACACAGTGGCAAGTGGAACACTTGATGGACCTCAGTTAATTTGAATAAGGAGACATTTGTTCTGCAGGAGAAAAAGAATGCACTTTAGTCACACAGTATAAAAATGTCTCATTTGTAAGGAAAAACAGTTGGCATAGTAGTAAGATTGAAGTCAGAATCAAGCAAGATCTTGAAATATGAGGCAATCACTGCTCTGACCAGTGAACCCTTGACTGTTGCTAATGGCTCACTGGACTTCTAAACTGACTGCAACTGGCAGGAGTAAAATTAACTTCTTCATCTGATTGATGCAGCTATTTGGAAAAACATGCTTTCAAAGGCAATTCTGCAGCCCTACTGTGCTACAGAATTTTGTCTTATATTTTTCTTCTTCCTTCTCCTGCTTCATTGTCTTATTCTTCTATTATAGGTTCCCCCCCCATATCCGTGGAACCAATATCCACAGTTTGTGTTATCCACAGCAGAAAAAAAAATAGGGACATATACCATAGAGTTGCTCTGGAAAATGCCTAGAGAAGTGTCCTCTTTAGGAATCACTAGGTCGGTCATCCAATGCAACTCTATGGTATGTTTATACCAGAAGGCCTTTATTTTAATAGGGTTTGCTATTATCCACAGTTTCACATATCCCCCGTAGATATGGGAGTGACCCCAACTACCACCACCACCACAGTTATTTATTTATTTATTTATTTATTTATTTATTTTCTTCCTCCAGAGATTAATAGTATGTTTAGAAGAGTCTCTGTACATACATAACATACGGGATATGAAGGTGTTGCATACAATCAGGGAGACGCCCCCCAACCCTGCAGGTAAGGGTAGTCACATTTTTTTTTCTTTAAGCCTTTTTAAATCCTCTTTCTCTCCACTCTAATTTTTGGCAAAGTGAATTGCCAAGTTGCTACATGAGTAAGGTTAGACAAGACAATATTTTTGCCACTGGGGCTGAATCCTGGTGTTCCCCAGAACTCCTTACACATTAAACCATTGCTTGGTTGTTTCCCAAATTCTGTGGATGTGTTTTTCACCCCATTCTATAAGGCTGAGGGTCTCTGGTAAGGCTTACTTGCCAGCACTCAGAGCTTTAAGCTAAAATATGTTGATGGTTTTAACCCCACGCACTGCTGGAATGCAAGACTCCTCCCATAAACAATTATCTGAAATTGAATTCTGCCCTCAAGACTGGTAGAGGTTGCCCACTCATAGACTAAAAATACCTAGTGCAAAAGGAAAAGTGGGGAAAGGTGTGGTGTGGTGGGAAATTCAAGAATATATGGGGTGGATGTAGTGTGGCCCACAGGTCTCATGTGGCCCCTGGACCCTGCTAGTCTCCCAAAGAACCTCAGCCCTTTTAAAAAAAAAAAGTTTGTTTTTTGGACAATTTTTGTCTCCAAGCGATGCAGAAACTCCTTCAAGCATGTAAATGTAAACCCACCCCATCCCTGCAAGCATACCAAAACCCACACTACCCCCAAATACCACCTTTTTCCTCTGCCGTCCCACTCAAAATGGTGACAAAAAGTGACACGTCATCATTTCTTGTTGCCATTTGAGAAGGACTACAGAAGAAAACAGAGGCTTTGGGGCTTGCTTCAGGGAGGGAGCCTGGCAGCAGCGGGAGGAAGGAATTGGCCTACCACTCCTATGCAGTTGCCCAGCATGATCAATGTAATTCTGATAACAGCTAGTTTCCATGATAACAACAGAGAGGGAGAAGAACCTGGTGGCACTGGTTTCTTAGCAAAGCTAATAGAGGGATCCTGCTGTCACAGCAGCCTTCCTCTTGGGCACTTCCCTTCCTCACTGGTTCTAGATAAATTTCCATACAAGAATTTCTCTGGTAATGCCCTCCTTTCCCCTCCTCTCCTAGGTTTGTGTGCACTGTCCATCAACAATGACAACTGCTATCTGGCCTACCCAGGGAGTGCAACAATCGGGGAAGTGCAGGTCTTTGACACCATCAATTTGGTGAGATTCTGTGGCCTTTGTACCTGTGCAAGGGTCCCCCCCCCCCGGCATTTGCCACGCTGTGCTAAGCTCCTGTGTCCTTAACATTTTGCAGAGAGCTGCCAACATGATCCCCGCCCATGACAGTCCTTTGGCTGCCTTGGCCTTCGATGCAAGTGGCACCAAACTGGCCACAGCCTCAGAAAAGGTGAGCTGCTGATACAGAGATGGTGTTCCTGAGGCAAGTGTTTTCTATTTTGAACAATTGGAAACATCCAGAGGTCTCTATTCAGTGTTATTCCAAATAGTAGGTACTGCCCTGGCCGTCCTGTCTTTAAAAGGACCTCTTAGGGCTGGAAAAGATGTAAAAAAGGGAAACCAAAATGTTCAGGAAGGTTAAGCACCTCCTCTTTCTGGAGAATCTGATCTGATGGGGTCTTTTTATTTGAGGGGGAAAGGGAGGGGGCTTGATAGAAGATTATAAAAGTATGCATGCCAATGACAGAAAAAATGGTTCTTCTTCCACTCTTAATATTAGAACTTGAAACTGATGAGAAGTAGATTCAGGACAGCTGAAAGTAAATGCAGCTTCACGCCCTCTTATAATATAGGGAAAGGACTGCACTGTTTACAAAAGATGCATCGGGAGACATATGCTTGGCAAGTAGCTATATCTCCATAGCTACATCTCCTAGTGCTACTTCTCTCAACCCACTGTTTAAGTGATGCAGCCCTCCTAACACAGCCTTTTACCATCTTGTTAGAGAGCAGAGGGAACAGTGGAGATATGGCCAAATATTTTTCTGTAGCTGGACACACTGCAGTAGGGATCCTTAGAAGGTTCCTACTGATGATGTTCGTGCAGCACATCTAGCTACAGGAAAATAACTAGATGTGTCTCCACTAATCACTCTGCTTTCTGACAACATGGAATTCATGGGTAAGGATGGCTGCATTGCTTAAAAGGTGGGTTTGGAAGGAAGGTTGGTCATTGCACAGTTGGTAAAGAATTCTGACCTCCACAATGGCCCCCAAAAGTGGATTACAGTAGTATAAGTTGGAATTCCATGATCATACCTCACTGGATGCCAGCCTTGTGTCAATGGCTTTAAGATGGATGGGCAGTGTAGGGCCTCTAGGATTGCATGTCCCCTTTGCCTTAATTTCAGGGCTGGTTTCAAAAGCCCTCTACAAGTGATCAGCTGAGACCTCTGCCAGGAGGATCTGTCTCTCCCTCATAAAATGGAGAGAGGAAAGACTGGTGGCTGCAGCCATTTTTGGCTCGGCCTACTACTAGCTTTGGCCCTGCTCCATCCCGGCATGGGGTGGAGGAGAATGCCCTGCTTGTTTGGCTTCCTCAAAAGTCCATTGCTATAGGGAGTGTGTGGCTTCTGATGCTCTAAAGAAGAAATAAAGTTTAGACCCCAGTGAGTGTCTCTGAGCATGCCTCAAGCTGCTCTTTGGATCTTGGTTATTCTTCTTCCTCCTCCATAAGTATAAGGACTCATAGCAGAAATCCTGAAATCCAGCAATGAGTGTTTTTGTGTTCTCCCCCTCCCCCAATTCTTCATCCTAACAGGGGACAGTGATCCGGGTATTTTCCATTCCAGAGGGGCAGAAACTCTTTGAATTCCGGAGGGGAGTGAAGAGGTGAAGTGAGATGATGGAATGGCTGAAGCTTGTTCCGTGTGGTAGATTTCCCTCTGTTCTCAACCCTTGAACTTGTGTGTGTAACCACTGAAATTATTACGACATCTAGGGAAAGCAGAGGTAGCAGTGTTCATCCATGAAAAGGGCGTGGGGAGGGGGAGAACAGTGCCATGGTGTGACAGTACATTTATTGGGACCAATGAAAATGTCAAGAAGTAGGGAGACAAAGTAGGTGGTTTAGAACTGTTCAGTTCCCCTAAACGCCCCTTTGAGGCTGAATGTGTCCCAAAGAAGAGTCCTGAACTGCTTGAATGCTTGCCCCTCCCAGGTGGCTAAACCTCATATGGGGGGGAAAATTTGCCCCCCCCATAACAAATCACTCCTCCAAAGGGCACAGTTCTCCATTTAAGGCTGTTCTTCCATGTACCCACCCTTTGAAGAGCCCCAAATGGCCTTTCCTTTCCACAGTGAAGTGACTGTCAGTTCCCTTTCAGTATCAGGGAAATTTTTAAGTTTCAGAGGAAACAGATGTGGCCCATGGTGTTAGTCACTTGTAAGAGGCTTGAACTTGGTGTGGATGGAGCCCTCTGACCCTCTGCAGCTGACTACTGCTGGTGCATTGTGACCATCACGCAGTACACGAGTGCCATTTTGTTCTTTGGCATTAGGTCATCAATGGGATAAAGCAGATTGTTTCTTGGTAGCCAAAGGATGGTCTTTGGTTTCATCCTTCTTTGGCTTCATCCATAGGCCCATATTTTACATTTTTAGAGTAAATACGTGCATTTGTGTGAATGTTGCAGAATTATGGAATGGGAAACCACCATGCTACATTCTTGACACAACCTAGCCCCAGAGGTTCAGAACCTCTGGCTTTTATTGGCTTGTGAAAGTACATTTCATGTGGCCACTCAGGCATGCTCAGTCCTTGCTGGAGTGCCTTTGGGGTTCTGACCCACTGCCTAAACATATTATTTGTACTTCTGCAAACTTCTGGAGTTCCAAAGCCTGCCACTAACTCCCTCTGTGTGAATGGCATCATTTTTAGTACAGAAGGGCCAGCATTGACAGAATGGTTTTGTTATTCATATAAACTAGGAGTGGGCAAGTTGTGGGCCTCCAGATATTGCTGGATTCCCGCTTCCATCATCCCTAGTAACCATGACCAATAGGAGTTTGTAGTAAGCAACTCTGGTATAAAGGATGAACATGCTCTCTTTGGGCATATGCTTATTTCAAGAATTTTAATCCCAGGATTGAGTTCAGTCTTTCCACACAAAGACCTTCCTCTTGGCTTTTGCCCAATCTGACTATGTTTCATAATGCAGTTTTGCATGTGTATAACAGGGCTGGGGGAAGGGGGGTCATTTTGTTGTTGACGAAAGTGGGGAATCTGCCAGATATCTGCCAGTAGATCACATTGTCCCACCAATTCCTACATAAGAACATTGAACACTTTCCACATACATTATCTCAGTATCCCTGACAGCAATTCTCTGAATATTATCTTCATATTATAGTGGGTGGGTGGGAAGGTGGTTCATATAAAGGCACTGCCAACATGTTCATGCCTACATTGGTTTTCTCTATATCTTTTTAACTGAAAAGCTCCCCCACCCTGTGGAGGCCATGGAGGGCTGTTTTATCAGGTTTGGGGGCCTCTGTGGCTTATTTTAGGCCAGAGAGGCCTTCTCTCAGGTTAAGCCTACAGAGCTGTAAATCTGGCTCAATTTCCGATGTCCTCCAGAGGACTAGAAGCCCCCCCCCTTTAAAACAAATCGGATGTGTGGAGGTAAGGGTGCAGTAGTGGTTGGGGCCACAGTTTGCCCCTTCCTTGCCATAGCTCATGGCTGGGGGAACATTTGGTCATCCAGGGGTCTTGGACTTATTTACCAGAAGCCCCAGCCAGTATGGCAAATGGTAAGGGATGGAAGAAGTTGTGGCCTAAAAACACCTGGTGGGCCAAGAGTTTTCCATTCCTGCCTTTGCCAAGCCCGTGAGCTCTCTTTGCAATTGGAAAGGTCACTTTTCTATTTGGCTTTAGCCACCAAAGAGCAGCCCCTTGCTGCTTCCTCTGACGGTGGGCATTCTGTTCCTCTCCTTCAAAGTTCTTGCCCAAGTCTGCAGGGCGGGTGCTTGGCAGTTTCCTTTTTAGAGGAGTGTTGCATAATATGGAACAGCTTGGAAACATTATGGCTAAAAAGTAACATTGCCAAGCTCAAGGGCCATAGGTGTCTAGTTGCTGCCTCTAGTTTCCTACCTTCTGTAGCTGCCTCTAGTTTTGTTTTTAACTTGGAATGATTAAACTAATTGTTAGCTGCCTTGAATCCCTATATTGGGAGAAAGGCGGGATACAAATAAAATACATTATTTTATAATGTAATAATAATAATAGCACAACAGTGTTGCAGGTTGATTTGCAATTCTTTCTCTTTTTTCTTCTTTCAGGTGTGTAAGCATTTCCTCTTTGGCCTTCAGCATGGATGGCATGTTTCTGTCAGCATCCAGTAATACAGAGACGGTGCACATTTTCAAATTAGAAACTGTGAAGGAGAAGTAAGTTACCGTAGGGCTTGAGGAATACGCAAAGGGTGGTCAGCTAGGGGGTCCGCACAGCAGTTCCAGCTCAGTCAGATGAATTGTTCACAACATTGCCTTGTAAGAGGAGTGGGGAAACTCTCTTTCTTGTGGGAAGACATCTTGCTAATGCCCAGTTGGATCTGCCCATCTGACTGCCTCAGGCTGGTTGAAGACTGTCTCTGCAGCAATGTTTTCAATATGCTGAATATGAATATGCCACCTTTATATGCAGGCCATAGTATTCCCTTGAGGAGGACTGGTATTGCAGAAGCCAGATTAATCACTGGGAGCTGGTAGATTTGATTGTATTTTGCCAGGACAAGGAGTTCTGAGTCTCCCTGAGTCAATTCACAGTGCTGGTTTGGACTTGTAAAGCTCTAAACCAGTGGATTTCAATCTGCAGGTCCCCAGATGTTGGACTACAGTTCCCAGGAGCCCTCTGAGGTCTCACCTTGATAGCCAGGTGGTCCTCCCAGTCATTAGTGAGGCTGTGAGTTCAATCCTGTTGAACTCTCGGGATACCAATAAATATGATAATGATGATGATGATGACCAATAAATATGATGATGGTGGTGGTGGTGGTGATGGCAGCGGCGGCAGTGATTAAAAATACAAAACTTGTTAAAGTGATTTAACTCTTAAAAAAATTAAAACCAGTTAAAATCGTAATCCATAAAATACAAGAGCCCAAGAAAAATAACAAATATATAATCCAGCAGGGTTTCTCTGAGACTTGAGAACTATTTCAAGGGTTCCTCCAGGGTAAAAGGTTGAGAAAGTCTGGAGTGGGTTCTTGTATGTTTGCTTATATCTTGCCTTCTACAAATGGATTTGATCTTTATGTGCTCTTTTTTTTTTAAGTGTTAGGAAATGTTTTAACCATTTGCTCTGAGCAAATATTTCTATACCTGGTGTAGAAAGATGGGATATGTACATGTGCTTCAAAGAAATAAACTTACTGTGTGTCAGATTGAGGTGAACCGTGACCATGCCGGCTTCCTTCCCCACTTCCAGACCTCAGGAAGAGCCCACGACTTGGACAGGCTACTTTGGGAAAGTTCTGATGGTTTCCACAAACTACCTGCCTGCCCAGGTCACAGAAATGTTCAACCAAGGCCGAGCCTTTGCGACCGTCCGCCTCCCATTCTGTGGGCACAAAAACATCTGTGCCTTGGCCACGTAAGTGAGGGGTATTGAAGGGAGCCCCTGTCTCCAGCAGCAGTATAACTCTGAACTCTTGGGTGGCAAGGGAGAAAAACAACAAGGAAGGGCTTTTCCTTTACCAGTTTTTCAGAGCCATCTTTCTTGGCTATTGCTGGAAATAGTACCAGACTTAATCGACAGGGTTCTTGTATTGTAGAGTTTGGGCAATCAATACAGCCAAGTTAACAGATGGGAGGAAAGCAACATTTTTTAAAAAATTGCATCTTCTTAAGTAGATTTATGTCTGCGGGAATTAGAACTGGACAGTTCGGTAACATCCGTTTCTAGCAAGGGGCTTCCATGACGTTACTACATAGGGGAACCAGCAAGGTGACCCATGCACATCTGTTCTGTTGTACATCGGGACCCTGGCTAGGGAGTGCCGATGCACATAGGTAGAACCTGATGCACATAGGACACTCTTGCTGGTGTCCCATTGTGCCTCTTCACAGTTCACTAACAAGATTTCTTAGTGCTTCTGCCAATTAGTTAAATATTTGTACAGTTACATAAGGTAGACCGTACTAAAGGATTCCAGCCACCCTTTTAAAAAGTCCTGTTTATAGAAGAGTCAAGTTTTTTCTCTTAATTGTGCATAGGATTCAGAAGATTCCCCGGCTATTGGTGGGAGCAGCAGATGGTTATCTGTATATGTACAACCTGGACCCCCAGGAAGGAGGGGAATGCACATTGATGAAACAGCACAAGTAAGTCTCTTCTGTCAATTCCCTACAGGCCGCCTCCTTATAGGATGCCTTGCTTTTGTATTTGAGCTCTTAAAATCCATGTCCCATTCATACAATGTAAAATAGATACAGTTGTCACAGTACATACACAGAATTGAACTTAACTAGGAGCGGGGAAATAAGATCCTCTTTATTGTTGATATATATTCAAGGTATTTTATTCTAGCCTTTGATTATATTAGAAGGGATAAATATAATTTAAATGTGCAGGCAAATAAAGCATAATTAATTAAAAGGCTGCCAGATTTCAAAAGCACCATAAAACCAGTCAGAAGGGTTAAAAGTTTGCCTACAGAACATTTGCGCATAACAATAAACCTAGTATCTTGGTTTAATAAATAGTGCGAACAAGCTGCATGCTCTCTGCTCCCACTTTGGTCTTCCTTTCACACATGCAGTGAAACAAAGTAGAAGGAAGAGAGGTTTGTGTGCTATCTTCTGAATTCAAGATAGCAGAATAATAGAGGATTTTAAAATCAACAACAGACCCAAGTTTGAAGCCAGCTTACAATTCTGGGTTCTTTGAATGTAGCTGGTCAGAATCCCACATTAAGATGGTTTCCCCCCATCTTGGTTTGTTTGTCCATGTGTGAAAGGAGGAGCAAAGTGGGAATAAATAAGCTCTGTACACCAGTACATGCCTCATTCACATTATGGTTCATTAAACCATGACTCCTAAACTATTGTTCCATATGAAAGCAGCCATTGTGTCAAGCTGGAGAAGCCTTGGGCTTCATTCCTGACATACTGTCTTAGAATATGAGTGTGCTCCAATTTCCCTCTTTCCTTCTAATTTCAGAACAGATCTCTGTGTAAAGTGTTGTATCTGTGCTGATGGTTTCACTAGCCGCAGTTAGCTTGAAAACTCAGTTGGCAACTGTAATTAGAAGCAGGCTGGCAAACTGCACTTTGATGTCACCACACCTATGCAGGAAGGAGGGACTGTGTACTGCTATGGCAGAGAAGGTGGGGAGAGGCATGTGTGAGCCTATGGGCCATTTTTCCATCCCTTGGCCATTCCTTTCCTTTGCATGGAGCTGACATGGTCAACTGTGGAATACCCCAAAGCCACCATGAATAAATGGATTTCAACACAGTCTCATCATAATGTATTATTTGGGTTCCTCTTTTGCTACTACCACAGTGTTCTGCAAGCTTGCGTGGATGCTCCAGGGAAGATGCCGTCAGTGGCGTTGGTGCTGTCAGCTTTATAATGATTGTGTCAGTCTCTGTTGTTTGTTTCTTCCCATAGGTTGGATGGCAGTATGGAGCCAGCCAATGAAATTCTAGAATCCGCGTCACATGACCGGCCATTAGTAGCACAGACATACAGTTCTGCCGTGACTAAAGGTACTTATGTACCTTCTTCGCCTACGAGACATGGTAAGGACCAACCAGGGGTCACCTTCCCACCATGGCACAGGAGGCTGAGAGGGAGGGGATGGCCATAAGATTTTGCCATCACTTACCCTCACTGCCACATCTGGCTGTGAAGTACTTAAGTTTGGCAGTACTCACCAAGAAAGACCTTTCAAACTCATGGCACAGATTGCTTGTCTTCCTGTTTTTCTAGAGCTTTGGGTGGTTTGCAGGTTTTTTGTATGCACTCACTCCCAACCATGGGAGACCAATCAAGTTTACAGTCTCCCATGGGTTAGTTTGAAGTGATGCTGCCTTGGGGAACCTGTGCCCCCCACTACCTATTTTCTGGCATTGCAGCTTAACCTACAGGCAGAATAATTACAGTGGGATCACTGGAATCTCAGAGAACCAGTGGTGTAGTGGTTTGAGTGTCGGACCAAGACTGTGGGAGGCAAGGGTTGAAATCCCGGCTCACCCACTGGGTGACTTCGGGCAAGTCACACACTCTCTCAGACTCAGAGTCTGCTGACAAGCTGCTCCCCCTCACAAATCTTGCTGAGAAAACCCCTGATAGGTTTGCCTTAGGGCCGCCATAAGCCGAAAGTGACTTCAGGGCACCAATAGTAAGGATCTCAGCATCCTAGCACATTGGCCTTTCCCTTAGGCCTCAGATTTGGAGGAGGGGCTAAATAACATCACATGTTTTCTCCTCCATTGGCAGCAAGGAAGTCACCTCATTGGCCTCACCACTGCCCCTAGCTTGTTAAAGTAAGGGCTGGAAGTCTCGGTAGGCTCTCCTTGGAGCCTTGAGGCAATGTGGCAGACAGCCATTTCTCCCTAATCCGCCTCTTGGGTCTTGTGGGCTGGGTGAGCAACCACATGTGTACTGGATCCTTGCCCCTCCTGGTTCCTGAAAGCAGCTAGAAGGAGACTGGCCAAGTGGGTAAGGAGATGGCTGAATGCCTCACTGAAGCAAGGGAAGTTTCCACATAACTCCCTTGTTAAAACAGCTTCACTGGCTACCAGTTTGTTTCTAGGCACAATTCAAAGCACTGGTCATGACCCACAAAACCCTATATGGCATAGGTCCAGACTGTCTGAAAGACCGTATCTCCCTATACAAACCTGTCAAAATCTTAAGATCTACAGGGAAGGGCATCCTCTCAGTCCCACCACCATCCCAGGTTCACTTGGTGAGGACACAAGTGAGAGCCTTCTAAGTGGCTACTCCCATCCTCTGGAACTCCCATCCACAGGAAGCTAGATTGGGCCTGTTCCTGCTCTCCTTTTGCTGGCTTTTAATATATAATCACTCATGGGGAGATTTCTTTTTGTGGTGTGTGCTTTATTTTTTTTAGCATTTGTATGCCTTTTAAAAAAATTCATATTGTTTTAACACGATCTTAGTTGTTTTAAAATTTGTTGTTGGGTTTTTATTGAATCCTTTTATAAGCTGCCTTGGGTCCCACTCCAGGAGAAAGGGGGCATATAAATAAAATAAATAACAATAATAAATCATTTAACTGTCCCTCTTGCTGAGTGATGGGAGAACTGGCTTCCTGCCTTTCCCTTTTCCTCCCTGAAAAGAGAAAACATATCCTTGGGATTGGACCTCAGACAGCACTTCAGGACAGGGGAATAAGCAACTTGGTCTCCTTTACATGTTTTGGACTGCTACTTCCATCAGCTCCCAAACAACTGGCTAATGGTAGAGGACTATGGGAGTTGTAGTCCAGAATATCTGGAAGGCACCAGGGTGCCTATTTCTGCTTTGGGGACGTTGTCCACATTATGAGCACAGGAATAATCATGTTTACCTAGGGAGCATGTCCCTAGAAATTCAGTTGGGTTTACTTTTCAGTAGACATAATTGAGATTATGGCTTGTTTTGGAACATAATGTAGTTCCAGGCCTCTCCAAGGGTTCTTTTGCCGTCAGACACTAACGCGTGTTACAGCTACAGCATACACTTTATTGGTAGTAAATGATGCAGCACAGCAAAGATGCATTCCAGTCCTTTCGGGGTCCAGCATCCCCTCAGCCAAGGGTAGAAGTGGACACCTGAGCAAATTCTACTGAGAGTATCCCTTGTTCGGCAATCAAGTCCAGTCCCCATTGCTGGACATATGGGGAACCCTTGGGCTGGGGTGCACACACATCCCCAAGGTGAGACCAATGGAAGATGGATTCCCAAGGGTTTTATAGTGCAGAAGCAAAGAAAGAAAATCAAAGTGTGCACATGTGACCTATCTCTCCTTCCCACCCCGATGGCTTTGAGGACTATGCAAGCAGGTTAGCGACGGTGAAAAATTCACTCTCTTAGTCTATTCTCAGTCTTCATATTTTTTCCCAGCTTCAAACTGCAAAAAGTATCCAACAGGGTCACTAATACAAGTTAAGTTTTTCATGCCACTGGATAGCTGTTAAATGTCTGTTCAAGATGCTAACAAGGACTCAGAAAATCATATCCTTGGCAGCAGAGGCCCAACTCACTACAGATTGCAAGCCTTTAGCGTGCTCCTTTTTTGATTCCAGGCCTCAGGGGTTGTATGAGAGTTCCTGTTAAACACTGTTGTTCCTTTTCTGTTCTGCCAGCCTACAACGAGGACCTTGGGGCGGTTGGTGGAGCTTGCCTGGAAGATGACACTGGCACTCTGCGCTTGGACGAAGACAGCGAGCATCCCCCCATGATCCTTCGGACTGACTGAAACTCTGACCTGTGAACTCCACTCCTGAAAGCTGAGAACATCCACCTGACATTTGAGGCTTGCTGTTGTCTATGCTGCTACAAACTTTGACCTGAGCTGAGAGCAAGAGACAGAGGATGACAAACTCTAAACTACTTTTGAAACAAAACACACACAAACCGGGTGTAGCTATAGGCTGACTCAGTGCCGTGGGGAGGGAGGGGGAATAAATGGTTTTGCTTCAGTGGCTTTTAAATCCTGCTCTGTCTTTTAGCTGTAAGGATCTCTCTCTCTCTCTCTCTCTCTCTCTCTCTCTCTCTCTCTCTCTCTCTCTCTTTCTTTCTCTCCATATATATATATATATATATATCTATTTTGTTGTAACTGTTGCCAAAACCTGCTGTTTTTGTGCAGCCCTCGGCACCTTCTAGCTTTGCATGCCTTCTTGTGCCAAGCAAATAGATCCATTTTATAACACCGGTTGCAGTTTTTTTCTAAAGAAAACAAATAATGTGTGCATAGCACTCAGCATCAGCAGGGTAAGAGTTGTGGAGTTTGGTTCTGGGTGCTTTAGCTTCTACTCAGACAAAACGTCCAAATGGTTTCTTCTTGAGCATGGGCTTTGTGGGCACCTCTGGTGACTTGACATGCTACTTTTGAAAAAATCCTGCAGCGTTCCCTTCCTCGATTCCTTTCTTGCAACACCTCTCCCTCACAGCCTGTCTCTTCCACCCTCCCCTCTTTTCTCTCCTCCCCCCCCCCCACCGGACTATTTTGTTAATTAAAACTTCTTTTGAATGCTGCCTCATTTGTGGGACTGTTGTGTTCTCTTACTGAGGGGGGGGGGGATACCTCTTTAAGATTTTTTTTCTTTCCCAAGGATCTGAACTAAAATACCATGATTGGCACAGACATGATAATATTCAAAAGCAAAAGAACTAAGAGACAGTGAAAATTCCCACTTTTGACTGTCTCATTGCTGGCAAACTAGGTTAATGGTCACCTTCAGATGTCACATTAAGTTGGGAGTCCTGGTTTAATAGAGCCACAGGATGAATCAATGTGTCTGAAAGCAGCTAACGCTGCTGATGGGTGAACCATGTCCTCTCATTTGGTTCGTCCCTTCACGCAACTTAAGCTGGCTTCCAATTCTTTCTTGTTTGAGTACGCTTAAATCACAGCCCACATTTGGGGGCTAACATGAAACTGTTCCTCCTAATTTATTTGCCTGCTTGCATGAAAAGAGGAGTTGACAGGATGGGTCTACTGACTTCATGGTTTAATAAGACAGGAATCCTGACTTAATGTGATAGCAGCCAACAAGTTATGTTGAAGTGTTGATTTTTAAAATCTCTCTCTATATATATCAATACTGTCATACTTTAATCCTTCAGAGGCTCACGTTCCCCTTGCTCATAGTCGATAGAGCTCTTGTCCACACGGTCTTATCAGCTTGCGCTCTTGGCTTTTTGGTGTCTTTTGTAGCTGCCTGAACTTCTCGCTTTCCTCTGTTCTAACAGCATGGAACAACACGGTATGAGGAGCTTAGAGTTGCTGCTGGAAACAGCCCTGCATCAAGTCTCCCTCCCCTCCCCACATACAGAGACACGTACCTTGTGTCTGTCTCCATGCTGTGTGTTTTCCCCATCCCCTGCTCAGCGCTATTGGTGGTGGGGCAAGGCACAGCCTGTCTATGCCAAAACACAGGCCGGCTTTTACAGTGTGTGTCTGAAGGAGTGAGCCTGGCACGGGACTGCTGTTGTTGGGGCAGCCCTGTGTTCATCGTAAATCGTAGCTCCACCATTGAGGGCCACAGGTTCTTCCATAGCAGCCTGAGTATGCAAATAACACGCAACATGCTCCCGGATCCATTTTCATCCCCTTGACTCCCAGCCTCCAGTTGCTGTTGATTTCCTCTCCCGAGGTCTCATATGGCATAACTTTTTTGCTGTGTAACCTCCACTTCTGACAGCCTGGGTGTGGTAGTTCTGGTGTCATAGAAAGAAGTGGGTCTGTCTGGAACTGCCAGGACTCTGACGAAAGAGTGACCAAAGCTGGGCAAAACTGCCACCCTCTTTTTACAGAGCTGTAATGTGCCTTTTTGGGGTTATTTTTCTTTCTTGTTTTTGTTTTGTTTTTAACCTTTAGATTTGTTTTCAGTGAGCAAAGAAAAAAATCGAAATTATGTGTAAACCCTTTGAGTGTGAACCTCTTGTTTTCCTTATATTGTTAGCCACTCTTTTTTTGGATTAAATTATTATTCACTCTCTATTTGTGGTGTTCTCTTCCAGAGTCGTTGGGACAGGGGAAACGATCACAGGATTCAAAACAATTGTGCTTTTCAGCAACTGAACCATTAGCAACCCCAAAGGCGGAAGGACTTTCCTTTTAGTAAAGTACTTGACTTTCTTTTAGTAAAGTACTTTTTCCCCAACCTGGTGCCCTCTAGCTGTGTTGGACTATGGCTATGTGTAAGATCTCACATGCTCAATTTGATAGGTGGAAGGAGAGTTTGGGGAGTGTTCTGGGGTTTTTTGAAAACTGCTCCATGGATTCCTCTGTCAGAAAGATTAGTCACGGACAGGTTTCCAAACAAGATCCACTAGCCTGTTGCTATTGATTTTGGCTAGGATCCTCTTGGTGAGTTATTCTGGCATAATCAAAAGTTTTTATTGCTGACAGCTTTTATTGTTGTCAAGTTGACTTCAACTTATGGTAACCCTTTGACTGAGAGACTGCCAAGTGAACTGGTGAACTTCCATACTCAGAGCCCTGGCTTCCTGGAGTGATTCAATCCACCTGTATGTAGTGCAGCCTTCCACTTCACCAAACATTATTTTCTTTCCCAGTGGGCTATGTCCTCCCATTGCATGTCCAAAATATGATAGCCTCAGTATAATCTTTTTGGCTTCTAGTGAGCATTCATGCTTGATTTGCTGTCGGACACATTTATTTCTCTTTTTGATCATCTGTGGTATCCATAAAATTCTTCTCCAGTACATTTCAGCCTTCTTCTTTGTCCAGTTTTCATAGCCATAGATAGGGATCGGAAATACAATGTCATGAATGGTTCTGACTTTAGTATTCAATGATACAGTGTGATGTAGCTCAGGGTTATATCAGTGCAAGTATTTTTTTTCCAGATGTTGCTTAAGGTCCATTATCTTCTTGCAGGATGCTTTCACATGGCTTTGCAACAGATGTTGGATAGTACCTAGCCATATCCTCGCCCCCTTGACCCAAATTACAACTAAGTGGCTGTCATTGTGCTGGTGGGACAAAAGGAGTTACCTTTGCTCATCTGGACCTCAAGCATAACTACACGGGCAGTACTTTACGCTCTGCCAATGTCCCATAGAAACTTGGCCAACATTTGCACTGCACAGCTGTGGTGGAGTGCTGAGTGAACTCATAGGCAGGCCATGTTTTGAAAATCATTCTATATTGTAACTAGGGTGAGCAATTGGGAGGGGGGTGTCTTTTACTCTTGCACTCCTGTCAGATCCCATCGGCCAGCCTGGCATGACGGAGTGACATCCCATCACTTCCAGTTTCATTTTTGGCCAATGTGTCACCTTTCCCCCCTGTTTTGCCCCTCCCCTATTTTTAAGGCATGCGAGGGCGTAGAGAGGCCTTCAAGGGCTTCAGGTTGGGGGTCCACACTTTCCCCACCCCTGGTATCGGAGGGTTGGGAATCCTGGGCCCTCATGGTTGCTGCCCTCCCAACTCTCATCAATCCAAGCCATCGTGGCTGAGCCTGGGAACTTCAGAGAGCTAGGTGTTCCTCATATAAAGCACATTCCCTGCCGTGCTGGGTTGTAGTGAGAGGTCAAATAGAGTCCAGTGTCAATTTGTTCCTGACAGCATAGGGAACCTCCAGATAGAGGAAAAGTATCTGGAATCCTCGGTTTTGTTCCTGTACAAACTGGTTTAATTTCAGAGATCCATATGATCTTATCCTTATCCCAAAGTATTTCCAGAAAGCTTCCAGCATTGCCAAGGGCTTTTCATTGCCTCTCCCCAGGTAAATTTAAATTAACACAGTACTTTCTGAAATGACGTACTTGTTACTTGCCTTGTGTATTTCTACTGTTTGGACCCAGTAAAGATGGCAAACAAGTAAACTTGGCTGTTGTTTCCAGGGCACAGATTAAACAGTGCTCAAATGAGGGAGAGAGGAAAGTTAGCAAAATGATCCTAATATTTGACTAGTGTAATATTGCTAAAGCACGTTAGAATTTTGACTGTAACTCCTGGCTAATTAAAAAAGTCTCAGTGGAAATGGGTGTAAATCAATTCCTGAGATGTTGCATGAGCCTGGATGTGATGTGATATGTGAAAGGGGAAGGATTCAAGGCACAGAAGAAGGAGGCAAACCCAAGATGGTTCAAGAAAGAGACTGTTTGCAAATCCATAAATATACAGGTACAGTCAACACAAAAAGAATGGGAAAGTCTCAATACTTCCTGAGATTTTTACCCATCTGGAGACACCCTAAGGTTCCTTTAAAAGTAAATGAAGGCCTTAAAAATTAATTATTCTTATCCCTTGCTCAGAGCAAAGAAACTGTTCCCTTTTGGACTGCAAATCCCAGACTCCTCCATCTAACATGCCTGTGGGAGATTCTAGGCGCTGTTGTCCAAAAATGGCTTTTCTAAACTCTAATGTTGCTGACATAACAAGTACGATAACATGACATGTTTGTCATGTTTCATTGTGGGCCTGGCACAGGCTAATGTATATACTTTCTCCAGTAATTGCTGCATATGCCCTTGCCCTGGCCTCAGGGAAAGAAGAAGAGGCAGGCATGGATCCATCTTGCCTCAGCCCAGAAGCAGATGAAAGGCTCTCCCTCCATCCCAACTGACACTTAATCCCTGCCCACACTGCCAACCCCTTTTCCTTTGTCTGTCTTAATTAGATTGTAAGCCTGAAGGCAGAGAATTATTTTGTTGCTCTTTTACTTGTAGAGCTGTAGGATGCAGCAGCTCAGTCATGTGATATTGGTAGCCTTCACTATCTCTTAAGCAGGGGTAGAGATCACATGGCCCTCTAACATTGTTAGACTGCAAATGGCATCAACCCTAGCCAGAAAGCTAGTGGTGAGGAATTCTGGGAGTTGCAGTCCAACAGCACCTGGGGAGGCTGCATGGTTCCCTCTCCAGCTCGTAAACATCAGAAAGACCAAAAGCTCTGACATGAGGTTTGGCGGCCAAAGCATGAACAAACGGTGGAGTAATGCAACATGATTATTTTTGCTGGTCTTTGAGGGAAATTTTTCCTCCTGCATTTAAGGTCAAGATACTAGAAAAGATTGCTGCAGCTTTAAAAAAAACTATTGTCAGCTTGGAGTAAGAACATAATCATCCTATGGGCTTCTCCCACCCTTCTCTGTGAATTTTAGAATTGTTTTTACATTTGTTGTGAAGACTAAGCTGGACAGAGGAGTCCTTCCGAGAATGCTAGGACAGGTGAGAAGGAGACTGCCACAAATGGTTTTTAGTAATGGAAAGGTGTAATTACTAGGGGCCCATCTACACAAGGGGTGAAAAAATCCCAAATATCTCGTACTATTGGCATCTCACAGCAGCAGTGGCATGTCCAAATGGTTTTTCTGGCCTCGGAAGCCCCCATAAGCCTCGTGTTCATGATGTCGGCCACGAGTGATTTATTTGCGTTAGTTCTTCACCACTGCTGGGTTTTTTTGTTTGTTTTTTAAAGTCATCCCAAGGTGCGCTGGTGTGATAGAGTGATTCTCCAAAGCAAAACAGAAAATATTGACTTTTTTTGTCACCTTAGCGAGCGATTGCTGAGGTGAAAATCCAACATGGTGGCACCGGGCGTGTGCCTTCTAGCAAGCCCCGCCATCGCTCTTGCCCAGCCAATCAGCTTTGTGCTTCCCTTTGCATTTTTTTTATTTTTATTCAATAGTCCAAAAGAGCAAAAATGCACACCAGTCTCACAGTTTGTGAAAAAGTATAGGGAAATCTGTGAAAGCTTTTACCCCATTGTTTTTGCCATTTTGGGCCCCCTCCTTCCAAATTGTGTGGATTGGCACTGGATCCTGTTTAGACAGGATTCCCAGCGAATTCCATGAGGGTATTTTCACGGTTTAGACAAGCCCAGGATGTGGCTATGGGTCGTTGGAATGAAGACATTGCCCCCAAGTAAGTATTCTGCCTCCTCCCAATGAAAATCCCCTTCATTGCCCAAATTTCTAGCATTGCAAGGAATGAGACATTGAAAATACAGTAGTTCACACTTAGAATTCTTCTATCTGCTGTGTTTGCTTTCCCTTGGTCACTTTGCCTGCCCTTTTTCTTTGTATACCTAAGCTTTATTTCCCAATGCTCAACTGAAGTTTAAGTTGCTGCAATTGCTAGAAATTGGGGGACTGAAGGAAAAATTAATCGGAAGAGCAGAATTTTTATCTGGAGGTAAATAAGAAGAACTCAACTTAATTAGAACAAAAACCCATCTCATCTAACATCTTATAAAGTAAAAAAAAAAATGCTGTTCCATCAGGTTTCTAGGAATTGTCTGTGATAGGCTTTTAATGCTGTGTTTTGTTGATTTTTTAAATATTGCCTTTAATGAATTTTAAATGGTTTTGACTCGAGATTGTTCACTTGTTTTTTTAATAGTCAGCCCTCTGTAGCCACAGATTCTGCATCCACAATTTGAGAATACCCTCCCCCCCCCAAAAAAAACCCATAAGGCAAACCTTAATTCTGTCATTTTATAAAAGGGAAACCATTTTACTACACCACTGTATATAATGGGACTTGAGCATCTACGGATTTTGGTATCCACAAAAATCCTAGAACCAAACCCCAGTGGATACCAAGCACCCACTGTAACATATAGCTATATATTTTACTGCTTTAATAATGTATAAGCCACTTTGAATCCCATTATTGAGGAAAAGTGGGATATAAGGGAATATAATAGCAGCAGCAGCAGCAGCAGTTGTCTACTCTTGCTATAAACTCAAAAACAACTCCGAAAGCTTTTGGGTTTGTGTTCTTTGTGGGAGGTACTGGCAAACCTTAATTTCTATATTTAAAAAAATAGTGGCACTTTGGACCAATACAACAGCCATGCCTTGCTGAGCAAAAGGAGGTTTTGCTATTCAGTTCCAAGGTGGTGGAGGTGGCAGAAATTATTTAATGGTAACTGTGAAGAACACATTGTACCAGTCCTGGGGTGTTTTACTAGAGACCAGGGCTTTGTTCATAAAAAGTTGTCCCAGACCCTGGCCAACATCCAGTAGTTAGTCCCAAATACAGTAAACCCCCATAGAGTCAATAGGTCCACTCAAGTTGGAGCTAGAATTTGGATTTGAGCCACAAGCAGAGCTCCTGGGACCCTGCAGATTATGTTGGACTGCAAGTCCCATCAACCTTAGCCACTATAGCTGATGAGTAAGATTGGAAAGCTGGGAGTTTCAGTCCAATAACATCTTGAAGGGCCACATGATTCCCTGTCCTAATTTAGGCCTTCATTTTTAAAGGAGAGGGGTGGCTAAAGGGTGTGTGTCTGGTTATGAAAGTTAAACAGTGAAGGAAGCTGGCAGGAAATGAATCAATCCATTTGAAAGTTGGTGCTAGAGAGAAGTTCTGCAGATGCCATGGAATGCCCCAAAGACAAATAATTGGGTGCAGAGCCAATCAAGTCTGAACTCTCCCTAGAGTTTTATTTTTATGTATTATTCATTTAATTCATATCCCACCTTTCTTCCGTATGAGTACGATTTTGGGCTGCATCAATAGAAGTATAGTGTCCAGATCAAGGGAAGTCATAGTGCCGCTCTATTCTGCCTTGGTCAGACCTCACCTAGAATACTGTGTCCAGTTCTGGGCACCACAATTCAAAAAGGATATTGACAAATTGGAGCACGTCCAGAGAAGGGCGACTAAAATGGGGAAAGGTCTGGAAACGATGCCTTATGAGGAGAGACTTAGGGAGCTGGGTATGTTTAGCCTGGAAAAAAGACGGTTAAGAGGCGATATGATAGCCCTGTTTAAGTATTTGAAGGGGTGTCGCATTGAGGATGGAGCAGGCTTGTTTTCTGCTGCTCCAGAGACTGGAACACGGAGCAGTGGATGCAAGCTCCAGGAACAGAGATTCCACCTCAACATGAGGAGGAACTTTTTGACAGTCAGAGCTGTTCGGCAGTGGAACGCACTCCCTCGGAGCGTGGTGGGGTCTCCTTCCTTGGAAGTCTTTAAACAGAGGCTGGATGGCCATCTGTCGGGGATGCTTTGATCGTGATTTCTTGCGTGGCAGGGGGTTGGACTGGATGGCCCTCATGGTCTCTTCCAACTCTGCAATTCTATGATTCTATGAGGCACAACCTAGAAGCCCAAAAGACTGAGCTGAGGCTATTGCACTTTGGGCATTTCATGAGATGATGCAACTCATTAGAAAAGTAGATAAAGCTTGGCAAAGTAGAAGGCAGTGGGGAAAAAGGAAGACCACACTGCAAGTGGATAGATTCAATCAAGGAAGCCATGGCCCTGAGTTTGCAAGAGTTGAGCAGCATTGTTAACAGGGTGTCTTGGAGGTCTCTAATTCATAAGACTGTCATAAGTCAAAGCCAACTTGATGACAATAAACAACTGCAAAATGACTAAATAGGAAGGGTTAAGGGAATTATAAAATCATAGAGTTGGAAGAGACTACAAGGGCCATCCAGTTCAACCCCCTGCCATGCAGGAATATACAGTCAAATCATTCCCAACAGATGGCCATCAAGCCTCTGTTTAAAAACCTCCAAAGGAGACTCCACCACACTCTGAGGTACTTCCGAACAGCTCTTACTGTCAGGAGTTCTTCCTAATGTTTAGGTGGAATCTCTTCTCCTGTACTTTGAGCCCATTGCTCCGTGTCCTAGTCTCTGGAACAGCAGAAAACAAGCTTGCTCCATCTTCAGTATGACATCCCTTCAAATATTTAAACATGGCCATCATGTCACCTCTCAACCTTCTCCAGACTAAACATGCCCAGCTCCCTAAGCTGATCCTCATAGCACATGGCTTCCAGACCTCCCACCATTTTGGTCACCCTCCTCTGGACATGCTCCAGCTTCTCAATATCCATCTGGAATTGTGGTGCCCAGAACTGGACACAGTCTTCCAGGTGAGGTCTGACCAAAGCAGAATACAGTGGCACTATTGCTTCCCTTGATCTAGACACTATACTGTACTATTATCAGAAAATGAGACCAACACCATTTGTAACACTAATCTGTGGGGGGTTTGGATACTATACAGTATTTGCAAAACGCCAGGGAAGGATTCTGGAACTCCAGAAGTTGGACTCTAGCTCCCATCAGCTGCAATTATCAGGGTCAGGAGTAATGGAAGATGCTTCAGGTCAACATCTGTAGAGTTTCTTCTGAAGGTTCTATTTTAACTAGTGTATTTCATTCTGAAAATAGAGACAACCTGAGAAGCAGTTTTAACTAGAAGTGTTTCTGAGAAACTTCCAGCGTGACCTTCTTTAACCTTTCCACTACTCCCATTACCCACAACCATTGCCCTAGGCTGATGGAAGTTGTATTCCAAAAGGTCCCAAGTTGGGGAAGGGTCAGAAATTTGGAAGCTGAAACCTTGTCGTTCATTGTGAAGCCAGTAGAGGGCGAACCTCGCCTGGTTTTAATTTGTGTGTGTGTGTTTTCAAAATGCAATGCAGTTAACATCCATGGTGCAAATTCAGCCCCCTCACACCTGTATTACAGTAGTGTGGGCGATGTGAAAATCCCTCCTCTTGCTCTTGAGGAAGCCATGGAGAAAAAGGGAAGGAAGCAACTGGCTCATCAGGATGGCTGGAGAAATCTGGTTCCGCGAACCCCCCATGGGCAACTAGAGACATACTCTGGCTCATCCTTAGAGACAGTGTGGCATAGTGACTGAGATTTGGGAGATCTACATTCATGTCCCCTCAGATAAAGGGTGCCTCAGATTGCCACCTTGAGCTTATTGGAGGAAAAGTACAATACAAAGGGGATGAAAAAACCAGCTGGAATCCTGTTGACACATGATGCTGGCTGGCAGCAAATAAAAGGCCGCAGATGCATCCACCAGGAAGGAAGGGCTTGGAGAAATAAGTTGCTGGGAGCCAGCAGGTTTGACCTGGCTTCTGTCCCTTGCTACTGCTGCATGATCCTGAAAAAGAACCTCTGCTAGCCATCAGGGACACAATGCAATTTGTCAACATAAATTGATGCTGAGTCCTAAATGACCATGAAGAATTTTCAAAATTCATCGAAACATAACCCTGATTTTAGTCTCTGATGGGCATGTGGAGGGAGGGGCCTTCCAAAATGGATTGTTTGGTTTGCAAAAATGCTGCACAAAAACTTGGCAGATACACCTGAAAGGCAGCCAGGAGATGTAGAGCTCTATCCTACCCAGTTTTCATTTGATGGGTCTGCTGAAATTGTTGCCCGTATAATCAGGAATAATTTGTCATCAAAGGTATTAACATGGAGATTCATTTAAATCAATTCTCCTTTTAAAAAGAAATATTATGTGGATGACAGGATTTTAATGTGGTAGTTGAGTTTTTTTTTCCTTTGGAAGAGCTGATTTAATTTTTCAAACAAGTTAAAGAAGTGGGGATAGTAAATCTCAACTTTTCCAATTCCCAATGGACATTGAGAACAAACGAATAGTTTTTCATACATTCCTGACCCCAGTTAGGAAATAGCTTTGGGATATCAGGATCTCCCCCCCTCCCTGCAATGATGGGAAACAGTGCCGTTTTTTTACGATAGTTGTGCAGCTTGCTCAGAAAGCTGTGTAATTTCCAGAAACTGCAGAGCTTTCAGCACAGAAACTGAAAACTGTACAGCTTTCCTCATGGAAAGGAAATGGAACAACATTCAAGCTGACAAAGGCTACAGCTTCAATCAGTTCAGATTTATGTTCTGCCACATAACATTTGGTTTGTGCAACATTCAAATCAGCAAAAGTGGCGCATGAAAACACTGTGAGTGCAGGTTTTTACAGTAAAGCTGTGCCATTTCTCAAACTCCTGCATAGTTTTAAAAAACTGCACAGTTTATGTTGTGCCAGGAACAAGAACAAAACTAGTCCCACTAGTTGCAGGAACCTTTGATATGCCACTTTTCTTCCTGTGTGAGTTTCTTGTGGGCTCCGGAACTCCAGATCTGACCCCAGTTAGGAAATTGACAATTTTTCATTCCATTTCTATAAAGAATACAGATATGTGGGAAAGCACAGAATAAATTAAGGCTGTGAGGAGGGAGAGCCTTTGCGAGCCAACCATATTAGAAAATAAATGCTTTTTTCAACAAGCGCCTGATAGCATCAACTAGCTGTAGATCAGGATGACTAGTGAATGGAGTTTCTTTTCTCCCCCGCCCCCAAAGCGTAAGACAACCTTTCTCAGCCCTGGCATCCTCTAGATGTGTGAGACCACAACTTCCATCATCCCCAGTCAGCATAGGCTGATGGTCTATCAGCCACAGCCCAATGGAAGAATAGTGGTTGTGCTGGGGATGCAAGGTGGTCTGGAACCAAACATAAAATAGTGGCCCAAGGGGAGGAGTCAGGTTCCCTGTGGACCCTATGAGTTCTGTATTGGAGTGACTTACATAGACAAGTATGAATTTAAATGGCATTTCTTGTTTTAGCTAAACAGAAACCATGCAGAAGTCATCCAAAGATCTGTCAGCCTGTTTTCTGGCCATGGCTGTTCCACACATTAGGATCCCTTACAGCAGTGGTGGGGAAATGTGGGAGGCTAGAAGGCTGCATTTGCTCCCCCAGGAAATGACTAGAAGTAACTTCCTGATTTCTTTTCTTTTTTAAAAGATCTATCCTAGCCTTAAAATTGTGGCAAAATGCCCCCACAGCCCCAGAGGGCATTTGAGGGGCAAAAATATTTTTTAATTTAATTTTAATTGTTTTACGGGAAGCTTATAGCTAGTCAACCTCCTAATGGTGGAATGGAGCCAGGGTTCCCAGGGTTAGAGGGCAGGGATGCTCTCACGCACAGGGACAATGACATCTGCCATACACACAGGCTTCCAGGTTCACTCAGCTTAGCTGCAGTACTCCAAAGTACCTAGAAATGAAGTGACTTTTCCCTGCAGCAAGATATTGTGGTGAACTATCTCCATTTTAAAGCAAAGTATTTAGACATAGGTGGGACATGATGTTGCTTGGGCAATGATGTTGCTTGGACATAAATGGGTAAACCCTTAGCTTTACAAAAGACCCACTCTTGGTAGAGATAAAAATGGCTAAACCTGATATGGATTAACACACCTGCCTGCATGTTTGGACTCTCCTCGAAGGTTATAGTGTCTGTCAGGATTGGTACCTGACCATCCCATTTTAATACAACAGTATTCACCCTCCTCCTCGTTCCCTTTTTCTTTTAACGCCTTACAGGTAGAAAGTTACCTTAACACTGAGTGCTCCCACAAGTGAAAGGAAAAATGGGTTAATACAGCCTTTCTCAACCTTTTCATCCTGGAGGAACCCTTGAAATAATGTTCAGGTCTCAGGGAACCCCTGCATAAATATTATTCTATATACTGCTATTGCTTTCTCTCCACAATCACAATCTCTTGAGGAACCCTAGTAACCTTTTGGGGAACCCTGGTTGAGAAACGCTGGGTTAATAGGACTAAGCAAATGAAATGTATTTGATTGGGAGTGGTTAGCCAGATCTTCCATTCATCATCCACATTTTATATAAGCAAATGCAACATTTTTTCCATCTTTTATCTTAGCAATATGCTTATTAAACCCTGTATGAAAGATCTGGTAGTAAGCTTTCCCTAAAGCATTGCCAAATTTCCATCTTCTGTATTGTGATGAGGTTGTGCTTCTTTGATTATCAAATGGGACAACTAAACCGATAAAAATCTTGATGAAGAAATGCCCTTAATAGCTGGGACTCTACTTCCGGTCTTTGGAAAGTAACACCCATTGAAGAAGCAGCATGGTATGGTGGTTTGCAGGTTGGGCTAAGACTCTGGGAGATCAGAGTTCAAATCTGGACTGAGCCATGAAAAAATACAGGTGACACGTCACATTCTCTTAGCCCTAAAGGAAGGCCATGGCAAATTCTCTCTGAAGAAATCTTGACAAGGGAACCTTATTTTTAGAGCGAGCATGATGTAGTGGTTTGAGTGCTGAACTGGGACTCTGAGAGGCCAGGTTTCGAGTGCTTGCTCAGCTTCAGAAAACTGCTGGGGACCTTGGGCAAGTCATCTTCTCATCCTCAGAGGAAGGCAATGGTAAACCAGCTTTGAATAAACCTCGCAAAGAAAACCCTATGACAGGGTGACCAGAAGTCGGAGTCAACTTGAAGGCACATTTTTTGTGAGCCAGTATGGCATGATTTGAGAGTGGGACTAGGGCTCAGGGAGACCTAGGGTTTGAATCCCTGCTCAGACATGGAAACCCACTAAGTGACCTTGGGCAAGTCACCTTCCTTCAGCCTCAGAGAAAGCAGTCACAAACCCTCTCCAAACAAATCTTACCAATGAAACCCTAGGAGAGGGTGCACTTCAAACATGGATAGCTTCACATACCAGCGATCTTGCCAAAGGACTGTGGAGACAAATGAACACTGTTGAAAATGTGCATTAATGCACAGGAGTCTTCATTATATTGCCTCATCTAGACACACCCTATATTCTCAGGAGGGGAATGGAGACAGAGCTCTGCCACTGAGACCAAAGAGCAAATTGAGCCAGCAGCATGGCCGTCACACAATATGTCCCAATGCACAATACATTCTGATATGGCATGCACCTCGTTGTGCATTGTCACAATTGACTAGCATGGTTGCTTATCGTGTCAGTAATGTAGCTCCACCATTGTAAAGTTATGCATCATAGCTTTAGATGCAGGATCTTGGCCCAGTTGTTTTTTGTTTGTTTGTTTTGTTTTCGTTTTCGTTTGAAATGAAGAGGCAGGCAAGAAAGTAAGGCATTTCTTCAGGTATTAGCTGGAACTGGCTGAGACAACAGCAGTGCTCTGGAAATCTCATAGGTGGCTTTGCTGCCTGTTTTTAGCAGGTTTGCTTGCTTCCAGTAGGGACTGCTTGTAAATAAAAGAAAAATGACCAAGGTGCCATTAACTCTTCAGTGCCCTCATTTCTAAAAGAAATGGAATCCTGGGATTACTTTTTCCATCGCTGGAAAAGCTTCTTCCACCCACGTCCATCTCCTGCTATCTTCCTTCCCTTAATTGCCAGCACACTGCAAGAATGAAGTTGCTTTGGGGAGACCGAAGCAACGCTGTCTGTAAAAGTTTGGTTCTTCGGTAAGCTAATTAATACCAGCTTTGTAAAAGGTCAGCCGCGCCAGTCAAGGGAAGATTAACATTCAAATTACAGATGGAAAAGAGTAAAAAATAACTGTTAAAAGCTATAGTTCAACCAAAAAAATGTAGCCACATTAAGTGGAGCTTTGGTTTAATTATGCCTTTGTTCATTGAGGGCACAACCCAGCCTTTCTCAACCTTGTTTCAAGCCAGTGGAAAAGATTTAAGGCTGCGCTTCGGTCTCCCATGGAAACCAATGGGATTTTGCCTTTCATTCATTGCCACTGACTTGCTACCTTTGCACTAGGGAGAATCAGATACTGGTGAGTTAGACTGGGGAAAGATGGACAATATTAGGTATACTCTAAATGTGCCAAACAGCTACTGCACAGCAGTAGTGGGGGAAACAGTGACAGAGTATCTCTCAGAGAGGAAAGACAGTGGCACCATAGCTAACACTTGTTAGTACCGTGCAGAGGGAGACATGGTAAACTTCCTTTTGAAGATCTTTTATCACAAAAATCCTATGACGAGACAATCCAAAATGAAACAGGAGATAGTGCCAGAGGGTGAAACATCCAGGTTGGATGGCACTCAATGAGCTACTGGGGTAAAGCAGAGGACAGCTATGAGTAGCACTGTGGCTAATGATGCAAACAGACTCACACCAAAATGATGTTCAGCTGTAGACATGCTCAGAGGTGAAAAGAAAGTCCCAAGCTGCACAATACATATTATAGGAACATGGCATGTGAAAAGCTGGGGACGCTAGACATAGTAAAACAAAAAATGGAGCATGTAAACATTGCAATATTTGGGGTGAGTGAGCCAAAGTGAACAGGAATGGGACATTTTGAGTCAGGTAATTACCCCAGGTTTACTTAGGAAATGAAAATCTAAGAAGAAATGGGGTGGCATCAATAGCAAGAAGATGTGTAGCAAAAGCAGTCAAAGGATATAATGCAAAGGAATACAGTTGTCCCTTCCTATTCACTGGGGTTTGGTTCCAGCACCCCCCGTGGATACCAAAATCAGTGAATACTCAAGTCCCATTACTGTATATGCAATGGCATAGCACAATGCTGTCCCTTATATATAAGATGGCAAAATCAAGGTTTGCTTTGTGGATTATTATTTTTTAAAGAATATATTCAAGCCATGAATACTTAAATCTGTGGATACCAAATCTGTGAATACAGAGGGACAACTGTACTTTCCAATTTACAAAGGGGTCAAGCAAGGCTGTGTTTTATCACCCTGTTTAACTTATACACTGAACATAGCAAACATAAAGCAGGATTAGTCTCAGAGACAGGTGGTCGGAAAATTGGAGGAAGGGATGTCAACAATTTAAAATATACAGATGACACTATAGTACTAGCAGAAAATAGCAAAGACTTGGAACAATTACTGAAAAAAGGCAAGGAAGAAAGTGCAAAGGCAGGTTTACAGTTGAACATTAAGAAAGGAAAAATAATGACCACCAATGATTTACCTAACTTTAAAGTAGGCAATGAAGACAATGAAATAGTTAAAGATTTGCCATACCATGGTTCAGTTATTTAATGAGAATGGAACTATGAAGGAACTAGACAAGATTCTGTAATGTTAAGATAGATCATTGATATCATATATCAAGACGATAATACTAAAAGGTAGGATTGTCCATACCATCCTAGTTCTCTTTTCTATGTATGGTTGTGGAAGCTGGGCAGTGAAGAAAACTGATAGGAAGAAAATCAACTCATTTGAAATGTGGTGCTGGAGAAGAGTTTTGTTGATACCTTGGACTGCTAAAAAGACAAATAAATGGGTCCTAGAGCAAATCAAGCCTGAACTCTTCCTAAAAGCCAAGAGAACTAAACTGAGACTTGTACTTTGGACATATAAGAAGACATGACTCGCTACAAAAGACAATAAGATAAGGTAGAAGGCAGTAAGAAAAGTGGAAGACCACATTCCAGATGGATCATAGAATCATAGAATCATAGAATTGTAGAGTTGGAAGAGACCACAAGGGCCATCCAGTCCAACCCCCTGCCACGCAGGAAATCACGATCAAAGCATCCCAACAGATGGCCATCCAGCCTCTGTTTAAAGATCTCCAAGGAAGGAGACTCCACCACACCACTGCCGAATAGCTCTTACTGTCAGAAAGTTCCTCCTCGTGTTGAGGTGGAATCTCTGTTCCTGGAGCTTGCATCCATTGCTCCGTGTTCCAGTCTCTGGAGCAGCAGAAAACAAGCTTGCTCCATCATCAACGTGACACCCCTTCAAATACTTAAACAGGGCTATCATATCACCTCTTAACCATCTTTTTTCCAGGCTAAACATACCCAGCTCCCTAAGTCTCTCCTCATAAAGTATGGTTTCCAGACCTTTCACCATTTTAGCCGCCCATTTCTGGACACGCTCCAATTTGTCAATATCCTTTTTGAATTGTCGTGCCCAGAACCTGACACAGTATTCTAGGTGAGGTCTGACCAAGGCAGAATAGAGCGGCACTATTACTTCCCTTGATCTAGACACTATACTTCTATTGATGGAGCCCAAAATTGCATTGACCTTTTTAGCTGCCGCATCACACTGTTGACTCATGTTCAACTTGTGGTCCACTAGGACTCCTAGATCCCTTTCGCACGTAGTCTCGTTCAGCCAGGTCTCTCCCATCCTATATCTATGCATTTCATTTTTCTGCCCTAAGTGCAGTACCTTACATTTCTCCATATTGAATTTCATTCTGTTAGCTTTGGCCCAGCTCTCCAGTCTATCCAGGTCATTTTGAATTTTGAGCCTGTCCTCCAGGGTATTAGCTACTCCTCCTAATTTGGTGTCATCTGCAAATTTGATAAGTATGCCCCTAATTCCCTCATCCAAGTCATTGATAAAGATGTTGAATAGCACTGGGCCCAGGACAGAACCCTGTGGCACCCCACTGGTCACATCTTTCCAAGATGAAGAGGAGCCATTGCTGAGCACCCTTTGGGTTCAGCCGGTCAACCAATTACAAATCCATTGAACAGTTAACTTGTCTAGCCCACATTTTACAAGCTTGTTTGCAAGAATGTCATGGGGAACCTTGTCAAAGGCCTTACTGAAATCAAGGTATGTGATATCCACAGTGTTCCCTTCATCTACCAAGCTGGTCATTTTATCAAAAAGAGATCAGATTAGTCTGGCATGACTTGTTTCTCTGAAACCCATGTTGACTTTTTGTGATTATGGCATTGCCTTCTAAATGTTCACAGACTCTCTGTTTAATGATCTGCTCTAGACTCTTCCCTGGTAATGATGTCAGACTAACTGGACGATAATTTTTGGGATCGTCTTTTTTCCCCTTTTTGAAGATGGGGACAATGTTTGCCCTCCTCCAGTCTGCTGGGACTTCTCCTGTTCTCCAGGAGTTCTGAAAGATAATTGCCAATGGCTCTGAGATTACATTTGCCAGCTCTTTTAATACTCTTGGATATAGTTCATCTGGTCCTGGAGATTTAAATTAATTTATATTAAGAAGGTATTCCTGTACTACCTCTTTGCTTATTCTATGCTGGATTTTCCCTATTGTATCCTCTGTTCCATTATCCTCAGGTAGGTCCCCCTTTTCCTTTTCTGAAAACACTGAGGCAAAGAAGGTGTTGAGTAATTCTGCCTTTTCTCTGTCCCCTGTTAGCATTTTGCCATCTTCTCCAAGTAGTGGCCCTACCATTTCCTTCTTCCTCCTTTTGCTGCAGACATACTCCAAAAAAACCTTTTTTATTGTTCTTAACCTCTCTAGCAAGCCTGAGCTCATTCTGCGCTTTAGCTTTTCTGACTTTACTCCTACACGTGTTCGCTATCTGTTTGAATTCTTCTTTGGTGATTTCCCCCTTTTTCCATTTCTTATACATGTTCCATTTAAAACTTGGCTCCATTGAAAGTTCTTTAGTCATCCATCCTGGTTTCTTGAGACGCCTCCCATTTTTCTTCCTCATTGGTACTGTTTGAAATTGTGCCTTTAGTATCTCGCTTTTGAGAAAGTCCCATCTGTCTTGAGGTCTCTTCTCTTTTAGTATTCCTGACCATGGGACCACCCCCAGTATTTCCCTGAGTTTATTGAAATCAGCTCTCCTAAAGTCAAGAATGCAGACTATGCAGGGTAGTGGGTTGGACTAGATGGCCCTTGTGGTCTCTTCTGATTCTATGATTCTATGATCAAGGAAGCCATGGCCCTGAGTCTGCAAGACCTGAGCAGCACTGTTATGATAGGGTGACTTGGAAGTCTCTCATTCGTAGCGTCACCATAAGTTGAAGATGACTTGATTGCAATTAATAACTTCTAGCATTGCAGAGAGGGAGATGCTGAGAATCATTCACATCTAGAACTCTTCTGTTTGCTGTGTTTGCATTCCTTACATCATTTTGCCGGTCGCTTTTCTTTGGATGTCTACACTGTATTTCTAAAAGGCTCAGATGTAGTTTTACTTTACTGCAAAACTAGAAACTTTGCCATCTTCACCACATTCTGAAATAACTTGGCCACATGTGTCCCAGGAAGGTATGTCACACTGAGAGAGTGTGAGTTGCCCAAAGTCACTCACTGGGTTTCCATGGCTGAGTGGGGATTTGAACCTTGGTCTCCCAGAATCCTAGTGCAACATTCAAACCACTACACCACATTGGTTCTCATGTTAAAGAAGTTGTTTTTTTAAAAAAAATGACAGCCGGAATGCACATAAATCCTTAAAACACACACATACACACAGCAATGGCTGAAGGAGTACAATGTCTCCACATTGTTACCAAGTTGAAAAACACTGCAGGTCCAACTGTAATGCCTTTTCTGCACGCCTGTGGAATCTCATTGGAATCTCAGCAGGCACATGGCCTGGGCAACAGGCCAAGGTCTGACAGCTCTTTTCTCCGGCTATCCTTGGCGTCTTTGGCCCAGGGTCTGGCTTCATGCAGTAAATGAGGGTGATGGGAGGAAATGCATCCCTAAGAATGTAGTTATTGGGATGGGGAGTAAAAAGAGAGCCATTCTTGTAGTTTCAGAGTCATTGCCTCATTAAAGGGCGAAGGAGGAATATCATATGGATCAATCACTGTTGCCTCATATGCTGCTTGTGGGTGTTGAGTCAACAAAAGGGATGGATAGGAGGAGAATGTGTTGTGTGATACGGGGAATTAGCTCGTAACATTCATCATTTAAAAATGTAATTGAAAAGTGATTATTCTAGACAGCAGAGGGTGGAAATCATGCAGAACTTCAGATTTTTGGCCAGAGTGGAACTCCCATCAGCTCTGGTCAGCATAGCTGGGGTGAAGAATACTGGGAGCTGCAGCCCAACAACATCTGAAGGGCTGCATGATTCCCTCCCCTGCTTTAGAGAAATGGGAAAGTAAAGAAGTGCTTTTTAAATTGGGAACTATAAGAGTAACTAACTATTCTGGGGGACCTGGAGCTATAACAGCAACTACTTACTTTTAAAACTTAACTTTCTGTCAATATTTGGAGGGCAAGAGGAAGAAAATCAACTCATTTGAGATGCGGTGCTGGAGAAGAGTTCTGCAGATACTGTAGACTGCTAGAAAGACAATAAATGTGTCCTAGAGCAAATCAGGCTTGAACTCTCCCTAGAAGCCAAGATGACTAAACTGAGGTTGTCGTACTTTGACCATATCATGAGAAGACATGGCCCACTAGAAAAGAAGGCAATGTTTGGTAAGGTGGAGGGAAGTATGAAAAGAAGAAGACTAAACTCCAGATGGATAGACTCAAGGAAGCCACAGCCTTGAGTGTGCAAGACATGAGTAGGGCTCCTGATGACAGGGTGACTTGGAGGTCTCTCATTCATCTGACGTCGACTTGACAGCAGTTAACAACAAGTCCAAAGAACAATTTTCCCCCAAGCTTTGGTCCAAAGCATTTGAAAGTCCAAAGATACCTTACTTCTCTTCTGGACAGTGGATGGGGACCTTATTCATGATTCCACGAAGTCTTATCCTCTTCCTACTCACAAAGGGAGCTGCGCAAGATGCTGATGCTAAACACTGATGTCAAATTCTAAATGCCTGTCCCTAAAACCCATTGAATTTATTCCATGGACTGCTGGCAGCCACTCTGCTCTAATTAAGATTTCATTATCAAAAGCTTTTGCCCTCTTTTTTGGACATTTTGTATTTTATGCATCTGTAGATAGATACACTCCATCAAGGAAGCCAACGCCCTGAGTCTGCAAGACCTGAGCATGGCTGTTGATGACAGGGAGACGTAGAGGTCTCTCATTCATAGGCTCACCATAAGTGGAACTCTACTTGAGGGCAATTAACAACAAAGAGGCTTCTTATCTATGTTATAAGCTGTCGTAGAACAGCTTAGGGAGCTGGGCATGTTTAGCCTGGGGAAGAGAAAGTTAAGAGGTGACATAATAGCCATGTTTAAATATTTGAAGGGATGTCATACTGAGGATGGAGTAAGCTTGTTTTCTGTGGCTCCAGAGACTAGGACACAGAGCAATGGACTCAAACTACAGGAAAAGAGATTCCATATAACATTGGGAAGAACTTTCTGACAGTAAGAGCTGTTCAGAAGTGGAACACACTGCCTCGTAGTGTGGTGGAGCCTCCTTCTTTGGAGATTTTTAAACAGAGGCTGGATGGCCGTCTGTTGGCAATGCTTTGATTGTTTATTCCTACATGGCAGGGGGTTGAACTGGATGGCCCTTGTGGTCTCTTCCAACTCTATGATTCTATGATTCTTTGATTCTAGATGTCAGTCTGCCTCTCCTTTTCAAGCAGCTTGGACAACTCAGGAATGAAACTCACCAGTACATTTTTACTGTGCAAACTACAAAGAGAAACAGTGTTGAGTTTGTCTACCTCCCCAGCTCCCTTTTTCTTTGTGAGAAAAACTGTTGAAAACAAGGGGGAAAGGACATGAGAAGACTTCTAAAAAAAAAATAATAAATCCATATTTGAAGCAGTCTTTTTTGTGTCTTCAGCCAAGCAGCAATTTGCATTTCAAGAGGTCAGTGTGGAGCTTTCCTATGCTCCTGGAATTTGAAACATTTTAAGCCATTAAATATGCACGGAGAAACAAAGTGATTCTCCCTGTCTCCTATCCCACCTCCTTCCTACCTTATGTTCTTTGTCCACTCCATACCATTATCATCATTTGCTGTCAAATTGATGTCAACTTATGGTGAAGAACAGGCCGAACAAGTCTTGAAGAGAAACGACAACGCAGAAAGAATCACAACCCAAAAACATCACCCAAGGAGACCTTCTGCTGTGCTTTCTGCAACTGGACTTGTTTATCTCGGATTGGCCTTTTTAGTCATCAGCGCGCTTGCAGAAAGCACGGGATGTGTCCTTCCTGAATCTTCGTTTGCGAAGAAAAGCCAGAGAGAGAAATGAAAGACCTCAAAGAGTCATCAACTACCCTGCTCAGGTTTAGCAAATTCATGGCTGTGGCTACCTTAATTGAATCAATCCATCTGTAATGTGGTCTTCCATTTTAATTTCAATTTTCCACTTCCATACTAAGGAGCCCTCCGCTGATCACCCTCCCTCTCTGGAAGCAGATTCCTATACAGCATCCTATGGTCCCATCAAATGATTTCAGTAATTATTATGGCTATATGGCTATATGGAACCTACATATTAAGAGGCAGTCAACCACTAATAATAATGAATAACATGCATAACCACACAGGCTCTTGCCAGTTTATAGAACAATACATGAAATGGAGAAAGTGGATCAAGAGAAGTCTTTTTCTCCCTGTCTCCCAGAAGTACTAGAACAAGTGATATAAAATGTGTTAGGCAGAGGAGATGTTCCAAAATCCATATTGTGGCAATGCCTTTCATGGGGCATTCAGAAAGACACAAAAATCTGTGGAAATTTCCAGATCAAGGAACATTTTTGCTAAGAGGCAGGGACATTTTTGATAAGAAGTTCAAATTCAGAAAGGGGGAAGAGGACCCAAACCATTACCACCCAGTCAGCCTGACATGAATACCAGGAAAGGTTCTCAAGCAGATCATTAAATAGGTAGTCTGTAAGCACTTTGAAAGAGATGTTGTGATCACTAAAAGTCAATATGATTTCTCAAAAACAAGTCATGCCAGACTAATCTGATCTCTCTCTCTTTTTTTTTAATAAAGTCACAAGCTTGGTAGATGAAGAGAATGCTGTGGATGGTGATGGGGCACTTTGAAGTTTGACCTGTGGCCTTTTCACACTACAGAATTGTAGTGCTATGATTCCACTTTAACTGACACAGCTGCATTCTGAGGTATCCTGGGATTTGCAGTTTGGGGAGGCTCTAGAGCTCTCTGCTGAGAATTTAAATTGCCCTTCCCTAAACTACAAATCTCAGGATTCCCATGAGATGGAATTACAGGGCTATAATTGTGAAGTGTGACAGGGCCCTGGAACATCCCCTAAAGAAGTTAAGAGTGAGAAAACAGGAAAAAAAATTGGATCGCTATTTTTAAAAAA
This sequence comes from Gambelia wislizenii, assembly GCA_030847615.1. NCBI lineage: Eukaryota > Metazoa > Chordata > Lepidosauria > Squamata > Crotaphytidae > Gambelia > Gambelia wislizenii. The sequence goes on from JAUMIR010000012.1 coordinate 9,157,514, forward strand.
TAACAATTTTAAAAAACAAACATAAAACCAAGCTATACATGCAGAACTGTTTATGGGTGAAACATACCATCTCCGTTATTAACAAAAAGAAAAAGAAAGAAAAAAAGAGCACAGCTAGGCAGCCTTTATACAAGCAAGGCAGAAAATAATTTGAGATAGTGGATTAGGTTAACAAAAAGGTCAGTAAAACCCAGAAAACAGACAAAGTCCTGCTTCACACAGGGTGTAATTAAGTTATAGAATTCACTGCTGGAGGAGGCAAGCAATAGTCATTTGGCTTTGAATGACATTACAACAGGACTGGACACATTCAAATGCAGCTTTAATGGGATATTAGACAAATTAGCAGAGAACAGTAAGTTGTTCAGTAGACAATAGCTAAAATAGGGGTATAGAACCTCCATATTAAGGGGCAATACACCTGCTGGAGAACAACAGGAGAAGACAATTGACACTGTGGCATGTGCCTTGTTCTTCCAGAATAGGCTGGAGGGAAGGGGGGGTCTACAATTCCCATTAGCCCTAGCCAACATAATCACTGGCGAGGGGTTATGGGAGTTGTAGTCCAAAAACATCTGGTGGTCTGCACTTGCCCACCCCAGTCTTAGGAAGAGCCCAGTGTTTTGCAGGGGAAATGGTAAGTGATTTCCTTCCCTTGGATTTGTTTTTAAAGGGAAAACTAGGTGTCAAACCCCCCCCCCAAAGAAACCAACAGTCCATCTCACAGCCTAGATTTTTAAAAATGCTCGGAAGATGATGGTGAGAACTTTCTTTTAAAAACCTAAATCCTTTATCTTTCATCATACACTATCTGGACCTTTTCCAATCATATACCTCTCATCGAATTCAATGGGACTTACCTCTGATCTGAAAGATATTTATGTATAAGATTACAGTATTAGCTTACATTTTCTACAGGGATAACAACTTGTGAAGAACTCAGCATAACAACATTGATATTAAAAACGTGCATGGCCTGAGCATTCCATTTTAATTCTTGTTTTATTTGCCTTGTGTGTATTCCTAAACAAAAGGCACTTAAGCTTTATAAGTCAATACAACACAATAATAATGATGAGATGAAAGCTCTGAGGCCTTTTAAGGCATTTATTTATCAAGAGTTGTTTTCCCTCAGTGACTGAACAATCCTATGCAAGTCCCACAAAACTGGAGTGCTAGTTATTTTGGAGTGTCTGTTAAAAACATTGCAGCATCCTTAGAGGAGCATAGTTCCAGCTAGATAATGCCACCCAAACTTGCAGGTCTTTTTTAAGAGCCTATACCTGGTTTCTCTCATGTCATTTTAAAATTTGCCTTCATAAGGTTCCCTTCTCACCATTTTATGACACCAACCTTGATTGGCAGTCAGGATTTTGGGATGGAGAAGCTGCAATAGCCAAGTCAATTTTAGAAGGCCAACAGTACCGTATAACATTTAGAGCAGGGGTGTGAATTGGGCAGCCCTCCAGATTTTGTTTAATTTTTAAAATGTATTTATGACAATAAAAAGTAAAAACAAATCAATACAAGCAGAAAAGAAAAGGCAAAACCAACCAACCCCCCAAAGAACAACAGCAGTTGTTGTTGGACTGCAATGGCCAACATTCCTCACCATTGGCTATGCTAGCAGGGGCTGATGGGACTTATAGCTCAGAAAATCTTTGGAAGGCTGCATAATTCCCATTGCTGACAGAAAGTCATGCTAACCTTGAGCTCACTGAAAGAAAGGCAGGATATAAATATAAATGATACCAAAAACTGCAAAGAAACCGAACTCATTCTTCAACTCCAATACTGTTCTGGACCTTGTTAGCCTCTTGAGCCAGATGAGAGTTGGACTACAACTCCTAGAATCCTTAGGTTCCAGACCAGAGGTCTACTTTAGTACAGTAGACACCCTTATCCACTGTGGATTGCTTCAGGGGGGCGTGGATACTGAAAACCATGAATAATAGCAAACACCATTGAAAATAATGGGACTTCTGGTTTAAAATATCATAGAGTTGCTTTGGAGGACCTAGAAAATGGCTAGAGAGGACACATTTTCTAGGAAAACTCCATAGTAGGTTTGCTGCTTTGTGTCCCGTGGATAATTGAAAAAATGAATAATGAATCAGTGGATATGGGGATCCTACTATAGAGTGCTCCACTCTTCAGAAAGTGTACAGACAGTTTGGACTACAACTTCCAGTGGCTATGTTAGCTGGGTGTATTTAATCCCCCACATAGAGGCTGATACTACACTTGGGCAGCAAAATGAAATGCACAGATATAGGATGGGTGACACCTGGCATGGTGACAGTACATGCAAAAGCGATCTAGGCGTCTTAGTGGACCACAAGTTGAACATTTGTCAGCAGTGTGATGCAGCAGCTAAAAAAGCCAATGCAATTCTAGGCTGCATTAATAGGAGTATAGTGTCTAGCTCAAGGAAAGGAATAGTGCCACTCTACTCTGCTTTGGTCATACCTCACCTGGAATACTGTGTCCAGTTCTGGGCGTTCATCCAGGGCAGATCTGGGGAAATAATGATGGTTGGGGGGGGGACGACTCTAAAAAAGCAAAAAAGAGACACTCTCCCCAAAGTGACTGGGAGTGATGCAGTCAGCTTGGTCACCCAAAATGGGAGCCACAGCAGTATGGTCTTCTGACCCCCAGGGTGTGCCCACTCCTGGACTAGGTGGACCAATAGTCTGACTTAGTATAAGACACTTGCCTACGTTCAGTGGATTAGGGCAACTGATTTATTGCTATCTATTTATGTGTTTATTTATTTATTCAAAATATTTATATTCCACCCTCTTTCTGAAGATTTCAGCGTGGTGTACAATAAAATCAGCTTAGGACAATAATAACCATAGCAGCTGAGATCCTGTATCAGACACATAGATAGGATGTTGTGGCTATGATCGGTCTCTGATCTGAGCCCCCCAACCCCCAAATTCACCTTAAAATCCAGCCAGCAGCACTGAGGGACAGAGCTCTGTGCTGGAGGGTGGGATGATGAAAGATGGCTGGCGTACTGTTAGTTACGACCTCGTAAATTAGACTTAGGACCTCATAACTGATTGTGGTACCATTGCAATTGTAAATGTCCCTAAATTCAATTGTAAATGCCCCTGAATTGCATCTTAAAACCCAGCTGTACCAGAAGATGAAGTTCTGCAGCACTAGTGAGCAGGACACTATAGGATGGTATCCCTGGCTCCTCAGCATCCCAGCAATTGGAGATGCATCAAAGAGTGTCGACAGGACTTCTCAGAGGTCCCTGGTTCTGGTCAGTGCATCACCAATTGCTGTTGGGAGGGGGCTGAACACCCCATCATTCAGTGTCCTGCTGTCAGGCTCACCCCTGAATTCTAGGGTTTAGAGTGGAATTCATGGAGGATCCTGACATGAGGCTGACTGGCCCAGTACACATGAGGATGGGGAATCATCAGGAGGAACTTCAACTTGTGATAGCCCCAGGCCTAGTTCCCGCTGCAGTGGTGGGATTAAACTGGTTAAAATTCCACAACCCCACCATAGACTGGGTGAAAGAGACAGTGACTTTTACAGATCCTGTGTGTATGCAGGAACACGGGGTGGGGGAAGCTTCCCCGGGGTGTGTGTGTCTCTCTAGAGGCCAACCTACGGAGCTGCAAAACTGCTCTAGTCCAAGGGGAGCTGAAAGGGTTACCGGTGGAATATAAACCATGGCAATATGTATTTGAGGAGAAGGGATGTGACATTTTACCACCCCACCGACTCTTTGACTGTGCCATTGAGATACTTTCTGAGACCAAGCTACCCAAACTCAGGATTTATTCTATGACGTCGGCTGAGATGGATGCCCTCCGGGAGTTCATAAACTTGGACCGGGGTTTCATCAGACCCTCGACCTCCCCTTTGGGGGACCCCGTGTTGTTTAGGCGTAAGGCAGATGGGACCCTTCATCTCTGCCAGGACTACCGGTCCCTGAATGCTATTCGCATGTCAAATCAGTATCCCCTCCCCTTAATGAAAGACATACTGGCCTGTTTGGCAAAGGGGAAGATATTTACCAAGCTGGACTTGCAGGAGGCCTATTACAGGGTGAGGATAAAGGAAGGGGACGAATGGAAAACGGCTTTTAATTGCCCCCTAGGGGCTTTTGAGTTCAGAGTAATGCCTTTTGGACTTAGTGGAGCTCCAGGAATTTTTCAGAACTTAATTAATGATGTACTGAGAGAGTTTTTGTACAAGGGGGTGCTGGTATATTTGGATGATGTACTTATTTATTCTGAGGATTATACATCCCATGTGAAACTGGTGAAAAAGGTGCTTACTAGGTTGGGGGAGAACCATTTGTATGCCAAGATGTCAAAGTGTGAATTCCATCAGAGCCGCTTAGATTACCTGGGGTACCGCATCTCAAACAAGGGGGTAGAAATGGACCCGGAGAAGGTAAAGGGGGTGCTGGCATGGGAGGCCCCCAGGACCAGGAAGCAGCTGCAGAGCTTCCTAGGGTTTGCTAACTTTTACTGGTCCTTCATCCCTGACTTTGCTGTGGTAGCCCTTCCTCTGACTGACCTGCTGAAAACCAAGGGGGTGGGTAAAAAGAAACGGAAGGGGAAGGGGAAGGCAGAGAAGCCTCCCCAAAAGATTGTATGGTCTGACCAATGCCAAAGGGCCTTTGACAAGCTGAAGAAGCTTTTCACCTCTGAACCGATTCTTAAGCACCCCGACCCCTCCCAACCTTTTGTGGTCCAAGTTGACGCTTCAGATGTGGTGATGGGAGGGGTGCTGTTACAACGGGGTGAAGAGGGGGAGCTTAGGCCTTGTGCATATCTGTCCAAGAAATTTAATGAGACTGAGTGAAATTGGCCTGTGTGGGAGAAGGAGGCGGGTGCAATCAAATTGGCCTTAGAGACCTGGCGCCACCTGCTGGAAGGATCTTCCAAACAATTTTTTTTTTTGAGCAGTTTGGGGGCCTTTTTTTTATTCTTTATTTAAAAATTCAGCATTCTCAAAACTCTTCAAAATTCTACATTCTCCAAAGACATCTTATATGCTTGATATACATCTCATAAAATCAAAGCTTTACATTTCCATATCTTACATACATATTGTATCCAAGATGCTTAAACATGACTTCCATCATATGTCATCTTGACATCAGAAGACTTGTGATTGTACATAAATACTTTTAATGACTTCTGCTCATTGACAAACCTTTTGAAGTTTGGACAGATCACAAGAATTTGGAAACTTTGAAAACCCCAAGGCGATTGAACCCTAAACAGATTTGGTGGGCCAGTTTCTTGTACCAGTTCAATTTCACCCTAAAGTTTATCCCAGGAAAGAAAAATTTCCTAGCTGACACTTTGTCCAGGCTCCCTCAACATGACAGTCAAGGGAAGGAGGTGATTGACACAGTCTTCTCCCCCTCCCATTTGGGGTTGGCAGTCCTAACATGCAGTAAGGCCAAACATCAGGAGACCCGGGCGGGGCCCTCTTTGGAGTCTGGGTTGGACTCAGGCCAAGTGGAGCTGCCGGCCCACCAGCAGGGGCCTCTGACCCCAGTGTGGCACCGACTCCGCCCGCTTTGCCATTCTCTTCCCCCCCTCCAGGGACGATGGGGGTGGGTGGCGAGCCCAAATGGCAACGTCCCTCCCCAAGGACCCATGGTTTTTGGCTCACCAAAGGGAGGTAGTCCTCTGAGAGGGCCTGGCATGGAAGGGGGAGCGCCTGTATGTTCCTGAGGCCATGAGGTCTGCCATCCTTGCCATGATGTAAAAAGTGCTGGGCATTTTGGATATGTGAAAACATTACATTTGGCGCGGAGGCAGTTTTGGTGGCCCAAAATGAGGAGGGAGGTGGAGGAATATGTCAAAGGGTGTCCCACGTGTGCAATGGCTAAAGGAGGGGGGGAAGCCAAAAGGCTTGTTGCTACCTTTGCCTACCCCTTCTAAGCCCTGGGAAGTCATCAGTATGGATTTCATAGTAGAGCTACCTGAGAGTAGGAAAAAGACCGTTATTTGGGTTGTGACTGACTTATTTTCAAAATAAGCATATTTTGTGGCCTGTAAGAAGCTCCCAACAGCCCCCCAGTTGGCCAGGTTGTTTCTGCAACACATTTACAGATTACATGGGGTTCATTTCAGATCGGGGGGCTCAGTTCACCTCCCAGTTCTGGAAGGTGTTCACAAAACTTTTGGGAGTCGAATTAGGGCTAAGCAGCTCCCATCATCCACAGAGTGATGGACAGAGTGAATGTATTAATCAGATTCTGGAACAATATTTGTGGTGTTATGTGAACTTTCAGCAATCCGATTGGGTAGACCTTTTGCCTTTTGCGGAGGTCGCATATAACAACGCCACACACCAGAGCCCTGGCTTCTCTTCTTTTAAAATTGTTTCAGGGCAAGACTTTAACCCTCTGCCTTTATGGGAGGGGACTTCAAAGGACCCGGTCTCGGTGACCCAATGGAGTCAAAAGATTAGAGACGCATGGCCGAAAGTTGTATCGGCTTTGGACTTTGCAAAAGCACGTTATAAGCATCATGCTGACCAGAAACGGGACCCTATCCCGAAGTACGCAATAGGGGACTTGGTGTTCTTGTCCACCAATTCCTTAAGAGCCCACAACTCTCGAAGAAGTTGGGGCCTAAATATATTGGCCCTTTTCCCATCATTAGGGTGATTAATCCTGTGGCTTTTGAACTGTCGCTGCCCAAGCTGTACCGTAATGTCCACCCTGTGTTTCATTCTAGCTTACTCAAGCCGGCATGCCTTTCGGATTGTCATCATCAAGTTCCTGATCCTGCACCCTGTCCTATCCTGGTCGACAAGGATCAACATTTTGAAATTTCTGATGTATTGGACTCTCGGGTACACGGGGGGCGGGGGCTTGCAGTATCTGGTGAAATGGAAACACTTGCCCTTGGGCCATGCTGAATGGGTCAATGTCGAACATGTGAATGCTCTGCGCTTATTACGAAAGTTCCATGCCCGCTTTCCTGATAAGTCAGGCTGAAGGGGGGGAAGTTTCTCTTCAGGAGGGTGGTATGTCAGGCTCATCCCTGAATTCTGGGGTTTAGAGTGGAATTCATGGAGGACCCTGACATGACGCTGACTTTGGCCTGTTTCCTTTGCTTAGGCCCCTCTGTCTTTGGAGGGGTGCCAGCCTGCCTTGTTGGCCTGGGAACGCTGCTCTCCACAGCAGCTCAAGGCCGCAGCTCCAGGTGCTGGCTGGACCATATCTCCTCCCTACATGCCATTCTCATGCTGTAAGGGTTTATCTGGGGGTTGGGGCTAGCCTGTATTCAGTTTCGGCTTTGTTCCATGTTCCTGGCACACGTTTCCTTACCAATAAAGAATTCTTATTGAGTGAATGTGAGCGTGGGTTCTTGGTACATCACACCTGCTCACTAGTGCTGCAGAACTCCATCCCTTGGTGCAGCTGACTGGATGCTAAGGTGGGTTTCTGAGGCATTTACAATTGTGGCACTGATGTGAGTTGTGGACCAGAACATCTATGGACACAGACCCCAGAACTATTTTTAACATTGGGTGGGTCAAGTGTGGCAGGCAGATCATTATTATTTTGGCATCCTTGCATGTATGCTTTTACAAAAGAGTAAAAATACAGTGAATTATATATATATATATATATATATATATATATATATATATATATAAAACACTTGGGTATGTTGACTTTCCCAGTGTGCTGATTGGCTGATTAGGAAACATACCCAACCAATCCCCTTCCTCCTTTCACTCCCTCAGCCAATCACCACCCACATGCAAATTCCCTCTCCACCTCATAATCCACTCCTGCCACTCAATCTGCATCTACACCCCTAGCCTCACAAGGGCCCTTCCCTCCTCTCACTCCCTCAACCAATCACCACCCACATGCAAATTCCCTCTCCATCTCAGAATCCACTCCTGCCATTCAATCTGCATCTACACCCCCAGCCTCACAAGGACCCCTCCCTCCTCTCCCTCCCTCAGCCACTTGCCACCCACATGTCAAACAATGCTATATTTTTTCCCTAAAATAATACCATGTAGCTGTACCATGTGAAAGGATTCTGAGAAAAAACACGTAAAGCAATTTATGAAATATATAAATAAATATATTAATTTATCACCTTTACAATCTCCTATAATGGCATATGTTATGCCAGGTACAGCAATAATAATAATAATAATAATAATAATAATAATAATAATAATAATAGAAAAAGAAGAAGACAACCAACTTAAGCACTTAACAATGAAGACAATGAAAAAATAATAAATGAAACATTATAACAATTTTTAAAGCAGCAAAAAATGCTTTGATTGTGTATTCCTGTATGGCGGGGGTTGGACTAGATGGCCTTTGTGGTCTTTTCTAACTCTATGATTTTATGATTCTATTAAATTAATATATCAAGAAAAGGAGAAAAAGCAGAAGGCCCTGTTAAGCAAATACAGAGGTAACTAAGGCACTTCTTCTTGATCAGGGTGTTCAGGGTTTCAACCCCACAGGAGTCTTGGTGGTCCTGATCCCTAGCACCTGATCATTTCAGGAGGCTCAGGTCATGTCAGCCTAGGCTGGGGAGGGGGTCTCTAGCCCCCCAGCCCACCCCATTGCAAGGGCTGCCTCTGTGGAGGCTCAGAGGTTCTCTGTATTGGGACAAGCAACTGGATGTAGGTCTGTCTCTCTCTCTGGCTTTTCTTCGCAAACAAAGATTCAGGAAGGACTCATCCCGTGCTTTCTGCAAGTGCGCTGATGACTGAAAAGGACAATCTGAGATAAACAAGTCCAGTTGCAGAAAGCACAGCAGAAGGTTTCCTTGGGTGATGTTTCCAGGATGTGATTCTTTCTGTGTTCTCGTTTCTCTTCAAGACTTGTTCAGCGTGAGTTCCCAAATAAGGCTGCAGCATTATGAATAGTGCATCTCCATGGCTCCTGATGTGAGGCCAGGGCAGATCATTGTTGGTGATCAATTTGGCTGAGCCTGAGATGTTGTTTCAGGAAGTCCTTGTATCGCTTTTTTGGAGTGCCCCTCTTACGCTGACCCGTGGTGAGTTCACTGTGGAGTACTATTTTGGGGAGGCGATGGTCCTCCATCCTAGAAACATGCCCTGCCCAGCACAGCTGTGTCCTCAATATGATATGCTGGCCTCAATGCTGGTGATCCCTGCTTGCTCAAGGACAGCAACATTCATCACATAGTCAGTCCAGTGTACATTTAGGATTGTGCATATACAGCACTGATGGAAGCGTTCGAGGAGTCGTAGGTGGTGGCGATAGGTGACCCATATTTCAGACCCATAAAGGAGAATAGACAGTACAATGGCTCTATACACACTGATTTTTGTGCTTCGCCTCAGGTGTTTATTACTCCAGACTCTTTTGTGAAGTCTTCCAAATGCACTATGTGCCTTTGCTAATCTGTGATCGATCTCTTTGTCAATCTTGGCATCTGAGGAGATGATGCTTCCTAGGTAGGTGAACTGCTGAACGGACTTGAGCACAGATTTGCCGACGGCAATGTGGGGATGGTGGTGTTCGTCCTGTGGTGCAGGCTGGTAAAGAACTTGTTTTCTTCAGGTTGACTTCCAGCCCAAACAGCTCTGCAGCTGTTGCGAAGCAGGATGTTAGGTGCTGCAGAGCTGCTTCTGTGTGACTTTTTAATACTGCATAGAGCCAAGAGTGAGATCTCCATTCTAACAAACTGATTCCACCACTCCCTGAGGACAAAAATGACATTTCATTTCAGTGTCATCGCCTTTATCGCCAAGTGATCACAATTCAAAAGAAAAAAAACACAGAGCAATTATAGCGAGATCAAAGATTTTCTAAGCAACATGGAGAGAAAAAGAGCTAGTTGTATCCCCTGAACAATACCCAGCCCGACCCTCTGTTGTACACCAAGGGACCCAAAGATTTCATTCCCAAAGCTTTTGCTCAAAATAAAGTATGCCAAACATGCAGATGTAGGCAATGTTTTATTCAGTTTCAACAGTCTGAATTTTATTATGGTTAGGGATTCTTTTTCTTAACAATCTAACCATTTCCCCCCCAGTGAGTTCAGACTGTGTGTTCAAGCCTTGCAATATTTGCATGGATTTACATGGTTATGTAAATTTCAGGGACTCTATTTTCAAAATTTATGCATTTATATCCTGCCTTTCTTGTAGGTCTGGGACTCAAGATGAGTCTACAACATGGTTAAACACCAGCTGCAACTAAGAACTCAGCAGCAGTAGAACACAATGAAACCAGCCATTGCAGTTGAACAACTCGCATTCAGAAAGCAGTTGAGACAAAAATCTAAATATAGATGTTTGGGAGACATTTTTAGCAAAGTTCTAAAAACGCACATGTGGTGTAGTGGTTAAAATATTATGCTAGGAGTGTTATGCTAGGTAGACTGAGGTTCAAATCTTCACTGACCCCATGAAATGCACCGGGCAACCATGGACCAGTCACTATGGCATCTTTCACACTACACAATTATAGCATTTTTAAACCACTTTAATTGCCATGGTTCCATCCTATGGAAATCTGGGTTTGGAAGGTTGTTGAGGCACTAGAGCTTTCTGGTATAGAATGCTAACGACCATGTGAAACTAGAAATCCCAGGATTCCAAAGGATGGAGACATGGCTATTAAAATGGTATCAGAATGCTGTAGTTGTACAGTATGAAAAAGATTGTTATGTTTCAGAAAGGTATTTTGGGAAGAAAAATGGGGATGGCATTTTGAGCTCTCTGTAGGAAACGTGGTATATACATGTAAGAAACAAACCAATCTTTAGCATTAAACTACTAGGAAAATGCTGGATATTTGCTAAGCATTAATCATGGTTGCATATTGCTAGAGGGGGAACAACCCTTGTTCTGAAAACAGAGGGGGAACAGGGGAACTTTCCTTAAGTAGTTTCCTTCATTGGGCTCCATTCACATTATAAAATTATAGCTCTATGATTCCCATGGATTTCTGGGATTTGTAGTTTATGGAAGGGTATTTTAGCTTCCCAGCCAGAGAGCTCTAGAGACTCACTGAACTACAAATCCCAGGATTCCATAGGATGTCGGCATGGCAGTTAAGGTGGCATCATTGTGCTATAACCATGTAGTGTAAAAGCATCCCAGGACTTGTAATGTGTGTGTCCTTTCAGATACTGTACTGATTTTGCAAGCCCCGTGCTTTCACACTATATAGTTATACCGCTATGATGGCAGCATCCTATGGAATCCTAGGAGTTGCAATTTAGGAAAAGGGACTTGAGAAATCTCAACTTAGAAATTCTCAACAAAATACAAACCCTAAGATTCCATTGGGCAAAACTATGGCTGTTACAGTGCAATCATTGTGTATTGTGAAAGGTATGGGGAAATTGGTCCATTTTGCTTTCTGCCAAATCCCCAAAAATTTCAGCTTCAAGTTCATTCCAATCCAAGTAAAAAGAGATTGCAAAATTTTGGCAACTCCTTCCTCCAGAGCACATGAAATGAAATTATTTCATTTGCTCTAGCCAAATTCAATTCTGTTGTGTGTCTTATAAGCACAGCCTGTCACACTTCAGTAACAAAGGCATTGATGAGGAAGCTCCTTTTTACAAAGTCTTTTACACTCACCCAGTCCCCCTTTTCCTCCTCTTCCTTTAGCTGGAAACTTTTTCAAGAAGTCTCTGTACTGCTACATCTGCAAAATAACTTTCATGTCTCTCCCCTCTCTCTGGCTTTTCTTCACAAACGAAGATTCAGGAAGGACTCATCCCGTGCTTTCTGCAAGCGCGCTGATGACTGAAAAGGCCAATCCGAGATAAACAAGTCCGGTTGCAAAAAGCACAGCAGAAGGTCTCCTTGGGTGATGTTATTGGGTTGTGATTCTTTCTGCGTTGTCATTTCTCTTCAAGACTTGTTCGGCGTGAGTTCTCAAATAAGGCTGCAGCATTGTGGATAGTGCGTCTCCATGCCTCCCGATGTGAGGCCAGGGTGGAGCATTGTTGGTGATCAATTTGGCCAAGCCTGAGATGTTGTTTCAGGGAGTCCTTGTATCACTTTTTTGGAGTGCCCCTCTTACGCTGACCCGTGGTGAGTTCACCGTAGAGTACTATTTTTGGGAGGTGATGGTCCTCCATCGTAGAAACATGCCCTGCCCAGTGCAGCTGTGTTCTCAATATCATGGCCTCAGTGCTGGTGATGCTGTATAGCTAAAACTTAACCAATTAGGAACCTCAGAGAGGTTAGTCCCAGTCCTCTGCCTGCATGAGATCTCTTGCCCGAACAACAACACAAGCAACAGCTGAGACAGCGTGTACTCCTGTGATGTCAACACCATCACTTTTCTTTCTTTCTTTTTAAACATCTTTTGCCTGATGAAGAAGCCAGTAGAACTTCAAAAGCTTGCATCATGTTGTTTTGCAGTTTGGTTGGCCAATAGAGGTATCACTTTTTTGTGGATTCTGTATTCTGTTAATTGAGGTATGACTGTACTCATTTGCCATACAGGCAGGCATTTGAGATGAGCAACCACTAAAAAAAAAAAAAGGAACCATGAGCCAACCTTAATTCATCAGTAATATGGCTGAATATGCAGGAATTCATACCCAGGCATTTAAGAGTTAAGCGGATCAAACTTATCTGGATCAGTCATTTCAGGTTCCCCCCATACTCAGATTTTGTATAACATAAGCATTTTCCAGCTTGCCTATGAAGAAGTTTGTGAACTTTCAAAAATTCTCACCGGAAACAAAATGAAACAAGACTCTCATGCAACCCTAAAGGGCAATGCCAGGAATTTCCATCCCCTTTAAGATCTATGGAGCTTAATTTGGAAACACTTTTTAAAAATACCTTTGAAAATAAATATGAATCCAGATAAATATAGAGCAGAATGGTTGTAATAAGCGCAGTTTGAAAGGGAATGATTAATGTGGATTTTCTGTGTCTTTTCTGATTATGGAATTTATTAGCATAATGTCATAATTAATGTGATGTTAGGAGCCCTGAACAAGGCTCACTTCCATGTCATTCTTTTGTCCTTTTCTTTTCTTCATTATTGAGTTAATTGCTGACCCAGGGGAGTGAGTTTTTTGTCAATGTCATTTCATTTAAAGTTTTGAAATTTAATAAATAAAAATATCAGTTGGCATTCTGCTTGGGACTCCATAAATGTATGTGCAAAACTGAATTGAGTCATTTCACAACATCCATATTGACCTAGGGGTCTTCCATAACTCTGCAATGCACAGGCATTCATTGCAATGACATTGACATGCATTGGGGTGCTCACTAATGCACATCTGAATACTGGTTAGGAAGGGGTGGAGCACACAAGGAGCAACTGATGTGCTTCACATTTGCCCAAAGCTGCACATCAGAAGTACCCAATGCACATTGGAGCATTCTTGGCAGCCCACCATCACAATTTACTAATAGGATTTCATTGCATTTCTGGAACACAGCTTGTTGTGTTGTTGTTGTGTGTCTTCATATAGTTACTGACTTATGGCAACCCTAAGGTGAAACTATCATGGCAAGATTTGTTCAGAGGGGTTTTGCCTCTGTTACCCTCAATGCTTGGGGGTCTTGAGGACCCTCCAAATATCAATATTAATTTGGGGGATTAATATACTCAGCTTGGCTATGTGAGAGGGGGCAACAGATAGCAGGACCTTTTGACCTATGTATACTCGTAATAAGGGGGAGACGTTAAACTAGATAGGACAATTATTTGGTCTTTATTTGAGAAAGCAATACTAACAATGTTCCCCCACACACTCAGACTTTAGGCATGTGTGGATATTTTGTAACTGATTAGAGGAAGCAACCTTCTTTATCTGGGGGAAGGTTGAGATATGAGGGCTCTTTACAAACTTGAGTATCTCAGTTGAGGCTGCTGAGATTAGCCAGATGTTCAGGCAGGAAGTTGCCCTTCGCATTACCTTTCTTTGGAATTTGGGCTAGCCCCTTCTTAGTGCATACCTGACTGAGTCTCAGTGCTAGTCTTTTGGATTCCTGGTTAATACCTAGTTTACTGGCCACATTGCATGGAAGGCCACATTTGGCTAAATTATTAAATATTTATGAAGGAGGAACACAGTGGATGTAGTGTATCTTGATTTCAGTAAGGCTTTTGACAAGGTCCCCCATGATATTCTTGCAAAAAAGTTAGTAACATGCGGGCTAGACAATGCAACTGTTAGGTGGATTTGTAATTGGTTGACCGACCGAACCCAAAGGGTAGTCACCAATGGCTCTTCTTCATCCTGGAGAGAAGTGACTAGTGGATTGCCACAGGGTTCTGTCCTGGGCCCAGTGCTATTCAACATCTTTATCAATGACTTGGATGAGGGAATAGAAGGTATGATTATCAAGTTTGCAGATGACACCAAATTAGGAGGAGTAGCTAATACCCCAGAGGACAGGATCAGAATCCAAAATGACCTTAACAGATTAGAAAACTGGCCCAAAATTAACAAAATGAATTTCAACAGGGAGAAATGTAGGACACAACACTTGGGCAGTAAAAATGAAATGCACAGATATAGGATGGGTGACACATGGCTTGAGGGCAGTACATGCAAAAAGGATCTAGCAGTCTTAGTGGACCACAAGCTGAATATGAACCAGCAGTGTGATGCAGCAACTGAAAAACCCAATGTGATTCTAGGCTGCATTAATAGGAGTATAGTGTCTAGAACCAGGGAAGTAATAGTGCCACTGTATTCTGCTTTTGTCAGACCTCACCTGGAATCCTGTGTCCAGTTCTGGGCACCACAATTCAGGAAGGAAGTTGAGAATCTGGAACGTGTCCAGAGGAGGGCGACCAAAATGGTGGGAGGTCTGGAAGCTATGCCCTATGAGGAGCGGCTTAGGGAACTGGGTATGTTTAGTCTGGAGAAGAGAAGGTTGAGAGGGGACATGATAGCCATGTTTAAATATTTGAAGAGATGTCATACTGAGGATGGAGCAAGCTTGTTTTCTGCTGCTCCAGAGACTAGGACACGGAGCAATAGGTTCAAACTACAGGAAAAGAGATTCTACCTAAACATTAGGAAGAACTTCCTGACAGTAAGAGCTGTTCGGAAGTGGAATGCACTGCCTCGGAGTGTGGTGGAGTCTCCTTCTTTGGAGGTTTTTAAGCAGAGGCTGGATGGCCATCTGTTGGGAATGATTTGATTGTGTATTCTTGCATGGCAGGGGGTTAGACTGGATGGCCCTTGAGGTCTCTTCCAACTCTATGATTCTATGATTCTATTGCCAATTATTACAGATACGGGGCAGGGGGCGTCAGGGTACATAACACCTTTGCCTTCCTCTGAGGCTGAGAGTGTGTGACTTGCCCATGGTCAACCAGTGGGTTTCCATGGTTGAGCAGGAATTCAAACCCTGGTGTCCAGAGTCATAGTCCAATGCTGAAAACACTATACCATGCTGGCTCCTTTGTTTAGTTGAGATGGGACTTATAGGTTATACACCAGCATCCCCGAGGTAACTACAGCTCCCATTGGTCATGGTAGTTAAGCTTGATGGGAGTTTCAGTTTCACTAGGACTGCAGCCTTTGTAAAAAAAAACTTTGTTGTTGTGCCTTCAAGTTGACTCTAACCTACGGTGATCCTCCCTTAGGGTTTTCTTGGTTATGAAATGTAGACTGTGATATAGGATCTTGATCATTAGCCTTATAAAACATACCTCCTTTCCTCCAATATTTTTCCCCAGTAGATTACCTCCCTCCCCCTTTGGATTATTTTAACAATCCTGTTTCTTTCTATTTGAGGTGGCTTAAAAATAACTATATTGCCAAATGCCAGAACAAGACAAATACAATGCGAGCATAGCAATAAAGGCTTGTAAAAACAGCACAGCAGCCAGCAAATAAAACACATTGTCCCAGGCTCTGAATAGAAAATGCCTGTCAGAATAATTGGTCTTGAAACATCTTTTGAAAGACTGGCAGAGAGAAGTGACCAGACAGACACACCGCCAAAGAGAAGCTGGTCTATATTATCCTTTCTGCTTGTGCACTACATGATTAACAGGAGTTCTGGCTCCCCCACCCACAAATGCCCAGGTCTTGGGAAAATTACTTTTTGCACTATAACTCCCAGAATCACCAGCCAGCTACTACAGTTCTGGGAGTTGTAGTCCTGGAAAATGACATTCTTCCAATCTCTGCTGATGTCCACACCGTAGCCTGGAGCCCTGCATTGAAAAACACTCCATGCACATGAGCAGAGGCTCCTATGGTTGTATGATGCTCCAGATCCCATAGTAAGTCAACATGCAAGCAATGCTCATATATGGACTTCATCAGTGTCAGCATTCAAGGGAGGGCATGGGCTAGCAGGAGGCAAAAAGTACCACCATGACCAAAAGCAGGGCTGGGACCAGCGGGGCAACTCCCTTCCCCGGCAACTGAGTGATTCACAACCAAAGAGTACCACCACTGAAAAGGGCTTCTCCTTCCTGCTTCAGGTAGCTTCAGAACAGAGCAGCTACAAATTAGCAAGTGGCAATACTGGATTTACAGTCTGTAGACCTTTCAAGGTCTCCACTTAGGCTCAGCACAAGAAGCAAGGTTTGAAAGGCATCCAGACACAAGGGGCAGGGGAGTTAGTTGTTCAAGAATACACACACTCTCTAGAGATAATAGGCACAAACACTGTCCCAGCACTTGGTGCTTGCAACTGAAATCTGATGCTTTCACCCCCAGAGTCCTAGCCAGCAGCAGGTGAATGAATCCACACCGCGTTTTAAACCAGGCATTAAAGGAGTTCTCCAAGGTGCTGAAACTCTTCCTTAAACTAGCTAAAACCTGGCATGGATTCACAGCCCCATTGACATGGGAACCAGCTACCATTGCCTGAACACACACACACACACACTCCAGCACAGATGCAGGCCATCAATGCTACTTGGGAATTGGTCTACTGGAGATGTATGTTCCCTACATGAGGAACCTGTGACCCTTTTTCATTGAGCAGATGTTTCTATGTCTGGTGCCAACCCTGTGTATACTTTTTCAGTACCTGGACCCCCAGGAGTTAAGCTCCTTCTTGGCATCTCCCCCAGTTGAGAAGGGGTTCTACCTGAATGTGACATGCCCATCTGGACAGTTCAGATCAGGAAGCCTCAGCTCATCCTCAGACAAGCAACCATCTAGCAAGACTAGGGTGGGCATGATATGACCCTTCAGATTTTGCCAGACTGCAAGACATGTATAGTGTAGAAATAATTGCGGTATTTTAAATAGGGCTAGTTGCCCTATGTGCCTGCTTAAGCCTAAATCCAGTGTTTAATTTCAATTAGAGTAATTGAATCATAGAATCATAGTTGGAAGAGACCACAAGGGCCATCTAGTCCAACCCCCTGCCATGCAGGAATACACAAAGCATTCCCAATAGATGGCCATCCAGCCTCTGCTTAAAAACCTCCAAAGAAGGAGACTCCACCACACTCTGAGGCAGTGCATTCCATTTCAGAGCAACTCTTACTGTCAGGAGGTTCTTCCTAATCTTTAGATAGAATCTCTTTTCCTGTAGTTCTGTGTCCATTGCTCCTAGTCTCTGGAGCAGCAGAAAACAAGCTTGATCCTTCTTCAGTATGACATCCTTTCAAGTATTTAAATCAGGTGAATCAATGATAACTTGTTCCATTGATTCAACGAGTCTACTCTAGCTGGGACTAACCAAAAGATATAGGACAGGGTGGGCAGAAGGCAGCCCTTCAGATGTTGTTGGGCTGCAACTCCCATCAGCTCTCACCAGGAATACTAGAAGGGAGAGGAGAACAGCCAGGCATAGTTCTATTGTGCTTGGGCCCCAGTGGCTGGTAAGAGCCCTTCCCTCTACATTTCAGCTGCCATCGCAACCAGGAACTCCTGAAGTTCACTCCCACCCTATCATTTCCTTATCCTTGTGCATCATGTCTTATTTACGTAGATGGTAAGCATGAGAGAAGAATACTGTTACACTAACTAACTGAGTGCCACTCTGGGAACCTTTGAGGTTGAAGAGCAGTGCATAAATAATCTAATAAAAAGTAAAAATAAAATAGAGCTGCAGCCCAAGAACACCCAGAGAGGCACCGCTGTGGGAAGAGCCCAGTGCCCCCCCTCTCTCGTCATACTATAACCAGTGATGGCAGACCAGTTCAGGGCAAGTGATTCTAGATACCTCATTCACTTCTGCTCTTACTTTCCAGCATCTGTTTATGCAACGTATATCCTGATTTTCATCCAATGAGCTCAAGGCAACATGCGTGACTCTCCTTCTCCTACTTTATCATTTAAAAAAGTAATCCTCCAAGACACGTCAAACTGAGAAAGAGCCTGGAGTCACCATGGAGGTCCATGGATCAATGAGAACTTCAGCCTAGACCTCCCAAGTCACCATGCTAGATTTTAACCACTATCTATTTATTTATTCATTGGATTTATATCCCACTATTCTCCCAAGATGGGATTCAAGGCAGCTACACCACATTCTGTCTCAATATCCCATTTCCTTATCTTCTTCATTTTCATATGTACCATCTCTACCTTCGGTGTAAGCTTGTAGATACAGACCATGTTCTTCTTCTTTGCTCTATGCATAGCAGGTGGTCCTCTGGGTTCTATTTGGACTACATCTCCCATCACTCCTGACTAATGGATATGCTGGTGGTTCTCCTGAAGTCTGAGTCTGAGTCCCATCTGCCATCTGAAAAGTCATTAGTTTACTCCATAATGTATATCTTCTAGTTGCTTTGCAGTGCCAAATAAATATTAATGAAATACAGATTTTACTAATGTTGCCAATATGTGTGTATATGTTATTTGCATGACCAATAAACACTTTTTGTTCAATTCACTCGGATTCCAAAATTGCAAATACTGTTGTTAGATTTTTCTGTTTTTCTAGTTCTTTTTTTATGTATACAGATCCACAATGTTTGCTGTAATGAAAATGAGACGCCTACACTGTAATCTTATTTTATATGCTTGAATTAATTTCTGATCTTATTTTGAATTGGGCACTGCGTGTGATATTGTTTTGTGTTTTGATCTGCATTATACTGTATATATGACACCAAAAGCTAGCAAATACATTGGATTTGAATGCTCTTTGTATTTGGCTGTGTATGTGTTGTTTCCTCATTTTGTTGGCACCAAGGCTGTGTTTTTCTGAGCTTCTGTTAAACAAGGCATGGTGTTGTTTTCATCAGACCTTGGAAAGTTCTTTCTAAGAAGCAATGAATACAGTGACATCTTGAAGCCATCAATAACTTCTATATGCTGGTTATGACTCTCCAACATTTCACAGATGAAAACTGGGACATGCATGGCCAAGCAACACCAGAGTCTGGTTAAGATGGCAAAAGTTATTAATGATGAAAAACACATAAGCTAGGAAAAGCAGTGTCAATTTACTTCTACCCAAGTCTTTTGGGAAGGGCAAGACTTCACCCTCTCCTTTCTCCTCCTGCTTCTGAGCTGAGTGCAAATTACTTTTGCACCTTGAACTCAGTTTGCAGCAATTGAAGTAATCTGTGGATAAAAGGGCAAAGTCGGAGGAGGAGAGCGAAACTGGGACATTTTAAAAACACTTGAAAAAGGTGGGATGATGTAGCATTAATCAGGATTGCTCCTGCCAAATCTGGACAGTTGGAGGGTATGGAATTACAGGACACCCTATCCTTGGAGTTGTAACCAGCTTCCAACTATTGTTGCATTTAGGAACAGTGTGAAAACACATATTTCCAATCTGGCATTTTATACTCTTTTTATTATTGTAATTTTTAAAAATGATCTTTAATATTGAAAAGGTTTTTAGTTGTTGGTTAAGCCACCCTCTTAGTTGTCTGTTCAGTGTGTTTGTTTTGTTTCAGTGAAAGCCCATCCCCAGAATTAAACTATGGCAGAAGCTAGATAAGATCTTGGTCTATAAAAGACTTCTCTATCTCATAATGGCACTGCATAGTGACAGTAATGTACAAGTTAGATGCGGTACTCAGGGTCAGCTTTCCAATGAAATCCCTATATCCAGAGGAATCTGACAGGGTTGTATCCTCACACCTGTGCTCTTTAATTTGTATATAAATGACCTTGAGGAGGCCTTGTCTGACCCTGAAGGACATTTATCCAAACTCAGTGCTAGGAACATTCCTATCCTACTTTATGCAGAGGACACTGTTATCCTTTCTCAATCCAGACCTGGTTTGAAACATCTTTTAACAAAATTCATGAACTACTGTATATATGTGAACTACTGTTTGACTAACAATCTGAAAATCAATTTTGGCAAATCCAAAGTTATGGTTTCTGAAAATAAATTTTCTCAATGTCATTGGCATCTTGAGGGACATGACCTAGAACAGGTCAAAAACTATCCATACTTGGGGCTGTCATTCCATCACACTCTATCATGAAATGTTTATAGATCAACTATCATTCAGAAAGCACTAGCTAGTTCATCTGGAATAACACGCTTCATTTTTACTAAAGGGGACATGTACTGTATATACCGTCAGTTATCAAAGTTTTTAATGCCAAGTCTGCTGTGCAACTCTTATATGCTTCCAAATATGGATAGGGGGACTAACATCCAATTTAGACAGGCATCAGACAAAGTTCCTAAGGACCCTTCTCCAACTCTCCAATTGTATTCCCAACTCTGTGCTCCTGTTGGAAACAGGAAAAGCCCTCTCTTGATTAGGGCCTTAAAAATGTGGATGAAAGTTAGTGTTTTTGGTGTGGGTTCAGGCTTGCTTTTATACTTGCCTCAGGATAACTATGTAGGCAGCTGGTCTAAGCTCCTTGCCAAAAAAGCAGCTTCAATCAGTCTCTTCCTCCTTCCTCTCCAATCTGGGTTTGAATATTGCCCTTAAATCTGCTAACCAAAGATTGTGGGACATAGCTTTTTGTGATCTGTTCACATGTTTTCTGCTCCCCTAGTGCAATGAATGTCCATTATGTAAGAACTTCCAAATAGCTGACTATTTAAAGAATCTGTCGGTGGTTAATTACCACAGATTTCCCCCCCCCCCAAGGCCAGATGTAATGTTTATTCTATTGAATTATTTCAAAGCAGATGTACCATATTTGGAAAACTGGTGCCCTTGCAATAATATGGAAGTTGAGTTGTTGAAGCATATCCTTTTGTCTTGTAGCCTTTATGTTCAGGTTGGTCATTACACAATCGCTCCCTTACTGAGCGAACTCAGCTCAATTCTACATCAGGCTCTTGCTTGAAGACAACTCCCCAAAAGTGACTCTGGTTGATGCTAAATTTCTCACAGAGACAATCAGGATTAGAGCTCATTGTGTACTAGGTAAAAGCCAGTTGTAAATGTTTCATTGTGAAGCTTTTTTTTTTTCCTTTTTAAACATTCTGTCTATTTTTTGTCCTATGTTTGAGCTTTTCTTTTGATGGATCTATCAATTGCAATAAATGAACTTGTACTTCTTTCAGTGGAGAGGTAGAATAAAAATATATGAACACATAAATTTGTCTTCAACCTGAAATATCTAGCTAAAATCGAGAAGAAAATGAAAAATCCTGGAATAATAATGTATTTTTTTAAAGTGCACAAATCCTATCTTACTATCAGTAGTGGCAATACAATTGCAGTTGTTTTGGAAATATGGATGTTCTAATAATATGTTTTCTCCGCCTTAAAACATGGCCATCTCAGAACCCAGGAACAACAACAATTCAGTTATATTGGAAATATGAATGGCATGGTAAATGCGTTTCTTCCCCCTTAAAATGTGAACATCCCAATAACAACAGCAGTGTGGGAACTGGGAATATGAACAGCCCAACCCATGTCTTTTTTTTTCTCCTCTCCTTATACTGAGCATCTCTGAGAGCTAAGCATCCACTTTTAGTTGTCTCTACCCTTCATCTCACCTCCACCCAGTTCCTGGCTTCAGAGCTCTGAAATGATCAGTTGCCTGCCACGGAAATGCAAAATGGTTGCTGTAGTAATGAAGCCGTTTGACTTGCTTTCAAAACTTGACATGCCAGGTTTGAGAAGGGGAGATAATTGTTCTTCTGCAGCGCTGTGCCTTTAAAGATGGGAAGCATGGAGAGGATTGAATCCAGGGTTGTTGGTTTTTTTAAAAAAAAAATTGCTTGCACATATATACATGGGTCACCTATCGCCACCGCCTACGACTCCTCGAGCGCTTTCATCAGCGCTGTCTACGCACAATCCTAAATATACACTGGACTGACTGTGTGACGAATGTTGCTGTCCTTGAGCAAGCAGGGATCACCAGTATTGAGGCCATGATATTGAGAACACAGCTGCGCTGGGCAGGTCACGTTTCTAGGATGGAGGACCATTGCCTCCCAAAAATACTACTCTACGGTGAACTCGCCACAGGTCAGCGTAAGAGGGGCGATCCAAAAAAGCGATACAAGGACTCCCTGAAACAACATCTCAGGCTCGGCCAAATTGATCACCAACAATGGTCCGCCCTGGCCTCAAATCGAGAGGCATGGAGACGCACTATCCACAATGCTGCAGCCTTATTTGAGAACTCACACAAAACTAGTCTTGAAGAGAAACGACAACGCAGAAAGAATCACTACCCAGAAACATCACCCAAGGAGACCTTCTGCTGTGCTTTCTGCAACCGGACTTGTTTATCTTGGATTGGCCTTTTTAGTCATCAGCGCGTTTGCAGAAAGCGCGGGATGAGTCCTTCCTGAATCTTCGTTTGCGAAGAAAAGCTAGAGAGAGAGAGAGAGAGAGAGAGAGAGAGAGAAATAGCAGGGTGGGATTGAAGGAAAGCTTATGGTTATTTTTAGCTCTGTTTGTTTCTTCAGAAACGCAGCAGTGGGCTTGAGATTTTGGACTATGCTTTCCCCACCTGCTGAGATTTTCCAATGGGTCTAGCCATACTAGAATCTGTGTTGTGTAGTAGTTTGCGTGGCAGAATACAACTCTGAGAGGCCAGGGTTCAAATCCCCCTTGGCTGGGGAAACCCACTGGGTGACCTCGGATGAGTCTCAACACTCTTAGCCTCAAAGGAAGGCAACAACCCCTCCCCCTGTGAACAAATCTTGCCCAGAAACCCTTGTGATAGATTCATCCTGTTGTTAACTCCCATCAAATTGACTTTGACTTATGGTGATCCCATGAATGAGAAACCTCCAAGTCACCCTCTCCTCAACTATTTGGAGGTTTTGCAGACTCAGGGCTGTGGCTTCCTTGATTGAGCCTATCCATCAGGAATGTGGTCTTCCTCTTTTCCTACCGACTTCTATCTCTCCAAGCATTACTGTATTTTCTAGTGAGTCATGTCTTCTCATGATATGGACAAAGAATGTCAGTCTCAGTTTAGTACTCTTAGGGCTTGTTTACACTAGTGAAAAACCCAGAACCCTCCACAAATCTGGTCTGATAGAGCCGTTCACCCAAATCTGGTGCAATGATGCCACCCAATGTACGGCCCTATCTGCACAGGACTTGGGGAGTGCCACCTTCATCTGGGTTTTAGAAAACTCTCAGTTTTCTCCAGAGTTTGCATGAAACTCCAGAGAAAACTGTAGTGTGAACAACCTATCCATGGTGGATTTGAGAGTGGTGGGGGAGAGGAAGAACAAGCGCTGCCTGGGGTGTCGCCATTTCCCCCCTCATCAGCTCCACTTCCTTATTCCAAAGGCAGAGCCCCTGTGCTAGTTGCTCTCTCTGAGGTCAGAAACAGCCAGCCTGCACCACCATCAAGTCATTGGCCACCCAAGTAGCACCAGGGCTCTGTTTTCATGGAGCTCAAAGGGGGTGATTGTGCACCGGAAAAGGAAAGCCCTGGTGCAAATCGCTCTCTCTGAGGTCAGAAGAACCGGCTCATCCCACTCCACCATTGCCTAGCTGGCCACCCATTCTGACTTCAGAGAATCATAGAGTCATAGAATTGCAGAGTTGGAAGAGACCACGAGTGCCATCCAGTCCAATCCCCTGCCATGCAGGAAATCACGATCAAAGCATCCCCGACAGATGGCCATCCAGCCTCTGTTTAAAGACCTCCAAGGAAGGAGACCCCACCACGCTCCGAGGGAGTGCGTTCCACTGCCGAACAGCTCCTACTGTCAAAAAGTTCCTCCTAATGTTGAGGTGGAATCTCTGTTCCTGGAGCTTGCATCCATTGCTCCGTGTTCCAGTCTCTGGAGCAGCAGAAAACAAGCCTGCTCCATCCTCAGCATGACATCCCTTCAAATACTTAAACAGGGCTATCACATCGCCTCTTAACCGTCTTTTTTCCAGGCTAAACATACTAAACATACCCAGCTCCCTAAGTCTCTCCTCATAAGGCATCGTTTCCAGAGAGAGTGACTAGTACTTGGACTCTGCTTTCACAGAGCTTAGAGCAGAGGGAAGACCCACAGCTTCACTGCTGGTGTAAAAATCCAAATGCAGATTTGAGCTTTGGCAGGTAAGGCATGGTGTTTAAATCTGGGCCAGAGTAGTCTGAATTTCATGTGCTCCAGCTCCAGGCCAAAGTATTCTAAATTTCATCAGGATATTTACATTCCCTGTGGTCAAGCCCTTAACTTCTAGGAAGAGTTCAGGCTTGATTTGCTTTAGGACACACACACACACACAATTTTTTTTTGTCCTTTTAGCAGTCCACAGTATCTATAGAAGTCTTCTCCAGCATCACATTTCAAATGAGCTGATTTTCTTCCTAGCAGTTTGTTTCACTGTCCAGCTTTCATATCTGT
Organism: Gambelia wislizenii; assembly: GCA_030847615.1. Lineage (NCBI taxonomy): Eukaryota > Metazoa > Chordata > Lepidosauria > Squamata > Crotaphytidae > Gambelia > Gambelia wislizenii. Next base: position 9,182,201 of record JAUMIR010000012.1, read on the forward strand.
ACATAGAAATGGGAAACATGATGGCATTGACAATCCTAACTTTAGTATTCAATAATACATCTTTACACTTCAGAATCTTGTCTAGTTCCTTCATAGCTGCCCTTCAAAGTCCTAGTTGTCTTCTGATTTCTTGACTGCATCCCCAGTTTGATTAAATTTGTGTGTGTGTGTGTGTGTGTGTTGGCTTTGGGCTTTCTTTTAAAAAAAAATATCAATATTATATAAAGTCTTTTTACACAGGTTAACATTATGTCTTCCAACGTTCTATGCATATATTTATATGAAATCTTACAAGAGAAACATAATGTATACTTCAGAAACAAAACACAATAAAGCATTTTCATAATTGAAAAAATAATAATAATAATTGTATTGCTACTTTTAAGTCCAATTATCTATTTATATGTAGCTTTAATACTTCCTTGTGAGTACTGACTAAATCTGATTTATAATTGACATTCATAACTGCATTGTACAGATATCTCATAAGATACAGCTACCAGTTCAAAATATGCCCATTTTGATTAATGACTGAGGCAATGTACAGAGAATCTTGAACTAGTTCAATGTCTTCATTGTCTACTTTAAAGTTATGTAAATAATCTGTGGTCATTATTTTTGTTTCTTCATGTTCAGCTGTAAACCTGCCTTTACACTTTCTTCCTTGTCTTTCTTCAGTAATTGTTGCTATTTTTGCTATTTTCTTTGCTATTTTCTGCTAGCAGTATGGTGTCATTTCTTAAACTGTTGATGTTCCTTCCTCTAATTTTCATGCCTCCTTCCTCTGATTCTGAACCTGCTTTACATATTATATGCACCACAGGACGAACACCACGATCCCCACATTGCCGTTGGCAAATCTGTGCTCAGTATATGTTGAGCATACAAGTTAAACAGGTAGGGTGATAAAATGCAGCCTTGCTTGACCCCCTTGCCAATTGGGAAATATTCATTTTCTCTGTATTCATCTTAGGGTCACCATAAGTCAGAAATAACTTGATGACACACAACAACAATGTTTCTTTAGAAAAACAGCAGTGGGTTGGATATTTTGGAGTATGTTTTGCCTATCAGGTGAGATTTTCCAACAGATCTAGCCATATTAGAATGCAGGATTGGTGTACAAACTAAGTAAACTACAGTACAGGGCTTCCTTTGACCATTATTTCAACTAAATTTCAGATTTTACATAATTTATTTTTCAAAAAGAAAAAAACAGGAAAGAGTCAAGCAATCCCATAAGGAAAAAAATATACTGAATGGTTGCACCATGACATAGCCTAAAGCCATTATTCCCAATTTGAGTAGATCCATTTGATCAATGGAATTTAGACAAGTGTTGACTTACCAAACTCTCCTTGATGCACTGGACTTACTTTAGTTGGGACTAACAACTGGATATCAAAGAAGAAATAACTATAATTTTAATCAAAATGTTATTAGGCAAATTGCCTTATTGCAGCCTCTTGTGTTGGTTTCTTGCAGCCAGCAAAACAACCTCAAGTCCTGTAGCACATTAAAAACTAAGACATTCATTACAGTATGAGTTTTCTTTGACTCAACCCATTTCACTGGGTAAGATTTGATATTTATAACAGGTTAGAAGGCAGGCAGGCATATAGTTGGAACAGAGACAGGACTTCAGAGGAGTGTTGTTTATAATCTGCTCTTTTAAAAAAAAAATCTAAATTCTCAACCCAGAAAAAATGACTTCCTCTATCAACATGCATTATGCAAGCTGAGCACATTTGCATCAATTTGTTTATTTTGCATAATTTATTCTGCATCTGCTACTCACAGGAATTCACAATGGGGCACCAAGGCACTGTCATACCTTGATTACCAGAAAACCGACTATAGTTTCTTGAAATTTCACCAAGCAGCCACTGCATACCTTTGATCTTTCTTAAATTACTGTTGCTATTCCCTATCCTATTTCCTCTGGCACTGCTATAATCCCTAGCTAGTGAGCTTTAGAACTGAAGGGTGGATTCTGGACTTTGTAGTCTTCATTAGAGCTCCCAGATTTACTCTGAACTCTAGTCCAGCTGTAGTAGGCTTGGATTCCCATGTTGAGGCTTATTAGTAAACCAAATTATCCTTATTAAATCATGTGAATGGAGCCATCTCTACCTTTGGACTATGTAACAGAGTTTTTACAACCTGTCCAACACTGCAGGGTTGAAGTGCAGACTCTCGTCTGTCACAGTGTTTGGGCTGACCTTTTGGATCCCTCTTTTTGGATAAAGAGAGCCAGCATGGTGTGGTGATTTGAGCAATGCCCTATGACTCTGGATACCATGGTTTGAATCCCTGCTTGGCCATGGAAACAGACTAGGTGACCTTGGGCAAGTCACACTCTCTCAGCCTCAGAGGGAAGCAAACACAAAACAAAAACAAAACCTCTCAACAAATTTTGCCGAGAAAACCCCATGATAAGTTTGCCTTAGGGTTGCTACAAGTCAGAAACAACTTGAAGAAACACAACAGCAACAAACACAATAACCCTCAGTCGAGAGATCTCCATGATGCTACATGCTTTGAACTTTGTTTTTGAAAAGCAGGGGTGAGTAACTATTTTAAATAAAGAATGAATGCATAACAGGCTGAATGCAATAGGAGAAATGTCTCCCAGTATCTCTTGGCTGGGCAAAACACTTCACCTAGTTGAATTTCTGCATCTCACATGGCTGTTAAACGTACAGAAGCTCCATCAGAAAAAACAAAACACCAAAAGAACTACCTTTGATTAAATGGGACATAGCATCCAATGTGGGGCTGGACCCACAGTAATTGCCATGGGACAGGACTTCAAGGTTGGTGTCCAAGGTCCCATTCAGCAAAATGAACAGGAGGAGCCTGGAACACAGCAGGCCTAATACACTACATTTTGAAGTAAGTAAAAGAGTTTTCCTTCCTACCTAAAATCATTACATCCAAGACTGAAATGGCATAGCTGTACAGTAGGACCCCAGTATCCACTGTTCATTATCCACTGATTCAATTATCCATGGGACACAAAACAGCACACCTACCATGGAGTCTTCCTAGAAAATGTGTCCTCTCTAGCCATTTTCTAGGTCCTCCAAGGCAACTCTATGCTATTTTAAACACCATTATTTTCAATGGTGTTCACTATTATCCATGGTTTTCAGTATCCACGGGGGGCCCCACGACCAATCCCCCGTGGATACGGGGGTCCTACTATATTACTCTTGGCAATGATGCATGAAGTTTGCCAGAGCCTGGAAACTTGTTTGACCTATGGTTGGAAAATCCTTGGAGTTGTAATCCAAAAAGTAGTATGCCCACACTCCACTGGCCATCCTGGCTGGGGATTCATAGAACCATTGAATTATAGAATTGGAAAGGGACCCCATGGGCCAACAATGTAGGGATGCCAGCTAGAGCATCCCCAGCAGGTAGACATTCAGCCTCTTTTTGAAGACCTCCAGAGAACTAGACCTCACTCTCTCTGTGGGTAATTGGTGCCATTGCTGAAATCCTATTATTCTGGGAACTCTAGGTCAAAAAAAGCAACTTTACTTTTGGTGTTGCTGTGGGCCTGGTGCAAAGGTGCCCTGTGTGAATGTATTGTTTCTCTTCACTACCTTTGAGACAAGGGGGTAGAGCTCAAAGTCTTTTTATTTTAAAGCACCCTTTGCTCTGTCATTTATTCATCATTGAAGGCACCCGACTCTCCCCACCCCCCATGCATCTCAATCAGTCCCTGGAGATTGCTTTAGGATTCATGCATGAAAAGTGAGACTTCAAGAGCAGTTATTCTGTATCATCCTCCCTGTTTTCCTCTGAAGTGAATCCCCACGTGGCTCTTCTCTGAACTCACTTACTTATGATATTTGTCGATGACAGCCATTTGGAGACAGCAGGTGAAGTGACGGGCATGTATGTGTACAGTATAGTTCCTCCATTTTAAATGGCAATGTATAATTACAAAGTCTCTCAAACAAGCCTGAATCACACCAGGCCTCCTGCCGATCTCTTTCCCCTACCCCCCCACTCCGCCACTCTCAGAGTTTATGAATAATATTAGCATTTCACCAAAACCTTTGATGAATTGTCAAGTTCTTTTTTTTTCCTCCTTCCCACCCTTGAGAGCAGCTGTTTGATCAGGTTTTATCTTACTTGTGTTAATTAATTGCTTTACTAGTGGGGATAGGAGGCCGCTAACCACGTGACAGTGTGGGACCATTCAGGTTTCTTTGCGCTGTTTGGTATCCTTCTACTTTGTCTTTAGGTCTCCATCCTTTTGCTGTTCTCACTGTTTTCCAGCATTAGGGTGGCCGCTTACGCACTGTCGAAAAAGACACATTACACTGTTCTAGTGCTATATTCCACTTTAATTGCCATGGAAACATCCTGTGGATTTCTGAGGTTTGTAATTTAGTGGGGCCCAAAAGCTCCCTGGCTTAGAATTGTAAATGCCTCACCCTAAATGGCAAATCCCAGGATTCCATAGGATGTTGCCATGGCAGTTAAAGCGGAATAATAGCACTAGAACAGTGTAGGCCAGTGGTTCTTAACTTGTGGTCCAGGGGCCTCCAGGGCTCTGCAACGACCTCACAGGGAGCCTGCTTCTTGGGCCACCTCCTCCCTGCAATTAAGTGGCTACATGACAGGAGCAAAGGCTGGCTGGCTTGGCCTGCACATTGCCATTTGATCTGCTCCAGCCACAAACTTGCAGGAAGGACCAGGAGAAAAGTCTTCCCTCCCCTTCCAGTGCCTCTGAGGAAAGGTTTAATGGGTGGTGTAATTGTATTATTATTGGTGTTAGTATTAGTATTAGTGTTAGTATTATTAGTATTGTGTGTTCTTGCTGTTGTTTTAAATCTTGAGTTAAGTCTTGGGGTCCATGGCAACAAAATATATTTAAAAGGAGTCCCTGGTAAAGAAAATATTAAGAGCCACTGGTGTGATCAACAGTTGTTCCATTGATTCAATGAGTCTACTTCAGGCAGTGTGGTGTAGTGGTTTGAGTGCTGGCCTAGAACTCCAGGAGACCATAGTTCAAATCCCTGCTCAGCCATGGAAGCAAGTCACATTCTCTCAGCTTCATAGAAAGGCAATAGCAAACCTTCTCTGAACAAATCTTGCTATGACAACACCTTAGGCCTGCCATAAATTGGATAGTTCTACAAAGAGGGCCCTTTGAATAGAGACTGTTTGGTCACCCCGACCACCATATACAGTGGGCCCTTTGGATCCATGGGGGTTTGGCTTCCAGACCCCATGCAAATCCCCAAAACCACAGATAATTGCACCCCATATTATTAAATGGCAATGACGTGAATGTGCTTGCTCTAGCATATTTGCATTCACGTGGCTGCTATTTAATTAAATTAATTAAAACTCACCTTCCCCACTCTCTCTCATATTACGATAGGTGAATGGTGGCAATAGGTGACCCATGTTTCAGACCCATAAAGGAGAATAGAGAGTACACTATCTAATCAGTAGGCTAAACCCAAGGCATTTTGCCTTCTCTTATGTGCCTTCAAGTCTCTGGTCAACTTATGGTGACCCCATGGATTTCATAGCAGTGATGTCACTAGGGGGTGCAGGGGGTGCAAACCACACTGGGTGACACTATCAGAGGGGTGACACCAAAATGATTATCTATAAAAATTTTGTGCAATGCTTCAACAGGAATTTAAGGATTCTGTATGTTCTGGTAATGCGCCATGGGAGTGACACCATGAGTTACCACACTGGGTGACACCATCCCTAGTGACATCACTGTTTCATAGGGTTTTCTTATAGCATGGAATACTCGGAGGTAGTTTGCCATTGCCTTCCTCTGAAATAGCACCTACAACACCTGATATACATAGGCAGCCTCCCATCCAAGTACTAACCAGGCCTGACCCTGCTTTGCTTCCAAGATCAGACAAGATCTGGTGTCTTCAGGGTATTTAGACTACTCTGCTTCCTGGGGTGGAATAAAATGGTACAACCACACACCCAGCCACCCAGGTCAAGGTGCATAGCATCCAGAGTCATCCAAATTATTTTGGCTCATGAAAAAATCCCTCAACCCTTCCCCCCCCCACCTGCCATCTCTAGCCGTCAAACTACAATAAAAATTCATTCAGTAATGAACAGTTTGATGCCTTTTCATGGCAACCCCAAATCTGCTGCCAAAGGCAACTGCTCCCCACTTTGCCTAATAATAGGGCCCACCCTGATAACAAGCACTTCAGAGAAATCTTGAACCACTCTGGCTGTGATTTTCCTCCCAGCCAGCGTCTTCCTTCTGCAGACTTTGGGAACAGAGAGCATGGCTGTTCCCACACCTGCCATCCTTTTGCAAAGACCGTTCATGCTGACGCTGCTGGCCATGGACCTGTGGGATGCAAGGAAGGCTCTACATCTCTTCAGATTGCTTGCAAAGGTCGACCTCGTTGCTGGCAGCCGTTCCTTGTTTGTAACTGTGGCGTCTAGCTCCTGCTTTGTGGCATTAATGCAAATGAAATGGCTCTGTGCAAAAAAAAAAAAAAATTAAAAAAATCCAACCCTTATTTCACAAAAGGGCTCAACCGTTCAGTAGCAATAGATTGAAATGAAATGACTTAGGCTTAATGTACACATGAGCATGCACACACACACACACACACACACACACACACAAACAGGGCAGACCTTCTGACAGGCTGCCAGCCCAACAAAGGAGCCATCTGCTGGAGAGAAGATGCAACACTGACCACAGATAACAGCAGTTTAGAAACAAGAACATCAATCTCCTAATCTTTAGCACCCATGGGCTATTTTGGAAGATGATTTTTTTATCTATTATACCCAAGGAACTGGATTTCTGTTTGTCAGTTGAGAACACAAGCAGGAAGCTACAGCTGGAAAGATATGAGCACAGTTGGTTTACGGCAAACCCCCCCCCCTCTTTCTGATGCAAACAGGCTAACCAATACCATGTCAGTGAATCCACACTGTGTTTTAGTCTAGATTTTAAAGGTGCTGTCCAAGGTGCTATTCCAATTTGAGAGATAGCGTTCAGCACTTTCAATATGATTCTATGATAGCTCCTTGAAAGGCTGGCATAAAATCTAGACCAGATTCACCACATCCTTAACATGGGAAACACAACCCACCCCCAGGGCTACCTTATTCTGGCTTCCAGGGATTAATCCAATGGTAGATCCACTGAATCAAGGGTATTTACCTGCATGTGGCCTCACTATTCAGCCATTGAGTCATAGAATCATAAAGTTAGAAAAGACCACAAGGGCCATCCAGTCCAACCCCTTGCTTTACAGGAATACACAATCAAAGCACCCCCGATAGAAGGCCATCCAGCCTTTGTTTAAAAACCTCCAAAGAAGGAGACTCCACCACACTCTGAGGCAGTGGATTCCACTGTCAAATAGCTCTTACCATCAGGAAGTTCTTCCTAATGTTTAGATGGGATCTCTTCTCCTATAATTTGAGCCCATTGCTCCATGTCCTAGTCTCTGGAGCAAGACAAGCCTTTCCCCTTTTCAATATGACATCCTTTCAAGTATTTAAACATGTCTATCATGTCACCTCTTAACCTTCTCTTCTTCAGGCTAAACATGCCCGACTCCTTAAGCTGCTCCTCATAAGGCATGGCTTCCAGACCTTTCACCATTTTGGCTGCCCTGCTCTGGACACAGCCCAGCTTGTTCATATCCTTCTTGAATTGTGGTGCCCAGAACTGGACACAGTATTCCAGGTGAGATCTGACAAAAGCAGAATAAATTGGTATTATTACATACCTCAATCTAGATGCTAGAATTAGTGCATCTGTTTTTAGTAGCTGGGCTCTTCTACCAGACCGATGGGTTCTGGAGTCCTTGTTAGCAGATTCTTGTATAATCTGTTCTAATGGCAAACAGCAGGTTTTGCTTTGGGGGGGATTTGATTTTCAAGCCATGGATGGTTGAATATATGGATAAAGAATCTGTGGATACGGAGGGCTGACTGTACTTATGTTACACTCTCTTTTGTTCACCAAGGTTTCTGCTCTCCTCCTATTTGTGTGCATGCATGTACCTTCAAGTTGCTGGTTGACTTATGGTGACCCCATAAATTCCATAGGGTTTCTTAGGCAAAGAATACTCAGAGGTAGTTTGCCATTGTCTTCCTCTGAAATAGAGCCTACAGCTCCTAGTGTTCCTTGGTTGTCCCCATCCAAGTCAAAACCAGGGGTGATCCCGCTTAGCTTCCAAGGTGAGATGGGATCAGATTCATTCAGGTATGTAGGCCCTCATCACCCTCCTCCTATACAGGCTCTGATATCACACATCTACTAAAAGTTGAAAATCAATGCAACATGAGATGCTCTTGGATTATTCAGTGGTGTCCAATAATCACATAAAGAAATCTGGTCACCACTTGTATATATATTCACACCTGTGTATCTGTGTGGACATACACACAGACAAGAGTCTGGGTTTTTTGTTATTTATTTTTTGTTTTGGGTGTTTGGGGTTCTGCTACAGCCAAGGAATGGCATCTGGGGTTTTGAGCTCTGGTTGTCTCCTCATAGATTGCCCATGCTGGCAAAGCCAGAAATTGTAGATCCTTATCTTTTCTGGCTGTTTCTACATCTATTCCACCAAAATCTCTTTCTCTGGCTTGTGTGTGTATGTGCACTCTCTTCCCTCCCTCCCCCCATCTCAATGATGTATATATTTGTAATGAATGTGTTATTCAATTAGGAATTTTAACACACAATCAGGTGATAGCGTAAGAGGATTTTTCATAAGTTGGGATTTAAATCGCCTGGTGCATTGAGGACTGCATTCTCTTAACTGGTTTATTCTTTTATCAGATTGCTCCCCCCGCCTTCTCAGCTAAGCTCTTTTTAATGCATTTAATTTTTTTCTCTCTCTTTTTGGTGTTGTCAAAACCCTTTTTCCCCGTCCAGGCATCTTCCCTCCCTCACTTGAGATTATGCAAATCCTCAGTTAAGGCATTTAAGGGGCACTATAGAAAGCATTTCCACACATGCCTTCTCCAATTAGGACTGCCAAAGAAGGCCTAGCCTTGGGAGACGAGACCCCTGGCTCAGGCCTGGCTGCTTTTGCTAGAGACTCTGTCTAGTCAGAGCTCTTGATGATGAAGTCTCCCCTGCCCTGCTTGTCAGGGCTTTTCTTTTCACACACCAGCTAATGCCCAAAAGCTCACTGACAGCAGTACTGTAATCTTACAGATTTATCAAGGAATTTGAATGGGGAATTTGGAGCCAGCCCTGTCTGAACCTATTTCTTGGTTTGTCACTTGGTTATGGGGGGGGCGGGTGTTGAGCAAGGGTCTACTTTGGGTAGATTGATGGGATTAAAATGGATCAGAGTCATGGCTGGGGAGGGCTTCTCGCTTACATGGAAATTGTAAACCCAAAAAGGTGTATGGGAAGAATTAAAGAACAGCTAACCTTCTGTATTAAGGGAAAACGTCCGAAATACATTCTGCCTGTATGATTTGATGCAATTGTTCCATGTGCTTTTAATTTATCTTACATGTTGTGAATCTGAACTTCCTGGCTCTATGAACTGTATTAAAGAATTGTTGCTGTTAAAATAAATACATAAATAAATATATTTATTTTTATTTTTTTATTATTTATTTATTTATACCCCGCTCTTCAGCCACAAGGCTATCAGAGCGGCTTACAAATTGTTTTAAGCAACAGCTATTTAAACATCTACACTGCGTTAAACAGTTTCCAATGTGCGTTAGCTAATTGCCCCCACAAGCTGGGTACTCAATTTACCGACCTACGAAAGGATGGAAGGCTGAGTGAACGTTGGAGCCCGCTGGAATCGAACTTGCAATGTGGTGGCTTGCAGTACTGGCATTTAACCACTGCGCCACCAGGACTACATAAAAGAAGCCACAGCCTTGAGATTCCAAGCCCTGGGCAAGGCTGCTAATGACTGGGGCTCTTGGAAGTCTCTCACTCTTAGAGCTGATTTCAGTATGGCCTTTGATAAGGTCCTCCATGATATCCTTGCAAAAAAAAAAAATAGTAATAATAGTAAAATGTGAGCTAGACAATGCAACTGTTTGGTGGATTTGTAATCGGTTGACTGACCAAACCCAAAGGGTGCTCACCACTGGCTCCTCTTCATCCTGGAGAGAAGTGACTAGTGAGTGGGGTGCCACAGGGTTTTGTCCTGGACCCAGTGCTATTCAATATCTTTATTAATGGCTTGGATGAAGGAATAGATGGTATGCTTATCAAGTTTGCAGATAACATCAAATTAGGAAGGTAGCTAATACCCCAGAGGACAGGATCGGAATTCAAAATGACCTTAACAGATTAGAAAGCTGGGTAAAAACTAACAAAATGAATTTCAACAGGGAGAAATGTAGGATACTACACTTGGGCAGTAAAAATGAAATGCACAGGTATAGGATGGGTGAAACCTGGCTTGATGGCAGTACTTGAAAAAGGGATCTAGGAGTCTTAGTGGACCACAAACTGAACATGAGTCAGCAGTGTGATGCGGCATCTAAAAAAGCCAATGCGATTCTCGGCTTCATCAATAGGAGTATAGTGTCTAGATCAAGGGACATAATAGTGCCACTCTATTCTGCTTTGGTCAGACCTCACCTGAATTACTGTGTCCGATTCTGGACATCACAATTCCAGAAAGATATGGACAAGCTGGAACATGTCCAGGGGAGGGCTACCAAAATGGTGGGAGGTCTGGAAGCCATGCCCTATGAGGAGCGGCTTAGGGACCAGGGTATGTTTAGCCTGGGGAAGAGAGGGTTAAGAGGGGACATTATAGCCATGTCTAAATATTTGAAGGGATGTCATATTCAGGATGGAGCATGCTTGTTTTCTGCTGTTCCAGAGACTAGGACACAGAACAATGGACTCAAACTACAGGGAAAGAGATTCTACCTAAACATTAGGAAGAACTTCCTGGTGGTAAGAGCTGTTGGGCAGTGGAATGCACTGCCTCGGAGTGTGGTGGAGTCTCCTTCTTTGGAGGTTTTTAAACAGAGGCTGGATGGCCATCTTTCGGAAGTGTTTATTTTTGCATGGCAAGGGGTTGGACTTAGATGGCCCTTGTGGTCTCTTCCAACACTATGATTCTATTAATCAAACCTGACTTGATGGTGAAGAAGGAGAAGGAAGAGCCATCCAAAGTGTTGGACCAAGTTTGGGCTTTGGGTTCAGCATCTTGGAGGTGTCCTTTGAAGCCTGGATTAAAATCTGGAGCAGATTCAATGCCCCATTGGCATAGAAGCCAGTAGCTGCCACTGCAGCATTAACAGCTGGCCAACAAATACATCCTGGTCTCCTCTTCTGATGTGAATAATAGCTTGAACAACAGAAATGAGGAGAGCAAACTTTTCAGGACAGGAAGCTAAAAGGCCAGGAAGGGAAAACAAACAGAACACAGGTGGTGATTTTATTTTTTTACTGGTGACAATTACAGGTATCTTGGGACTCATGATGGTTATTGCTATTAACCAAACATTAGCCAAACAGACACTAACCCTCCTTGCATATCTCCACCCAGAAACTAGCCATTCAAATACACACATTTACATATCCTCTCCAACAGGGGTTCACAGTATACACCCCACACACACACTCCTACCCAACCATTCTCTGAAGATGCCAGCCACAGATGCAGGCGAAATGTCAGAAATAAACTCTTCCAGAACACGGCCTCACAGCCCAGAAAAAAACCAAGGAAAATCTATTGTTATTATTGTTGTTATCTTTATTCATACCCAACCTTTTCTCCAGAATTAAGACTGCAGGAGGATACTGAGACACATTGTTTCAGTAGTGAAATCCAGTGTTGGACATTAATACATAATTATTAGTACTACTGTCAGTGGTGTCATTCAAAATAATTAACAACTGGTTCTGTCTAATTTTTTGCCCACCTGCATAAATGTGTTCCACCAGTCTTCCATTCACCTGGGGACTTTCGCTGCCTTCCTGCCAATATTACTCTCTTAGTTCTGTGTCTGGCTGTTGTTTCCTCCAACTCACGCCTGGCTCTTCTTCCTTGCAAGGCTGGAGGATCCAGTCCTTGCCTCTCCTCTAACCCTCTTTGACTCTCCATCCTCCTTATTCACACTGGTCTCTTCCATCTCCTCCCCTTGGCTGCTCCTGGCTCCCCTTTCAACCTCCCCAGCAACCTCCTCAACAACCAGTTTGGGTGAACCCATACAAACTGGCTAAATGACACCACTGACTACAGGGACCTTAATGGTTAGTACAGCTAAAGGAAACTACAGGAAAAGAGATTCCACCTAAACATTAGGAAGCACTTCCTGACAGTCAGAGCTATTCGGAAGTGGAATAATACACTGCCTCGTAGTGTGGTAGAGTCTCCTTCTTTGGAGGTGTTTAAACAGAGACTGGGTGGCCATCTGTTGGGAATGATTTGATTGTGTATTCCTGCATGGCAGGGGGTTGGACTGGATGGCCCTTGTGGTCTCTTCCAACTTGATGATTCTATGATTGTATGAATTTTTATAACGTGTAAGTGGCCCAATAATGCCATAAGGTTGACAGCAGTACAAATGTCATTTTGACAAGGAAAATTAACATACAAGGCTGACTTCCACTTCTATTGAGTTGCTTAATTTATGAAAACAAATTACATTTTATTTTCATTTTTAGATTGTATTTTAGCATTTTTACATCAGTCACCTTGAGGAGTGACTATTTCTGTAGAAACACAATAGGCAAATACAGAATCAGGGCTAAGATATTCTTGCTGTTGTGTTTTCAGAAGATGAGTCTAAGTCAATAATTCAATCAATATTACCTCTTTTCTCATCTCCTCTACTTTTTATTTAGTGGTTTTACTTATACTTCATTTACTCTTTTTAATTGTTCTATTATATCATAAAATTTCATCATTTTAGGCCTATGCGGTCCACTGCCTAGAAGATTTATAGTGACAGGTGGTACAAAAATCTCATGACAGATGAATCTTAACAGCAATTCAGTTTATCAAAGTGGTGAATATTTTGTCCCATTTCATGTGAAAGTAGTTATTAGATGAGATTTTGTATTGTCAGATGTCACTATGACAACGGAGCTGCATTTTCATAGACCAGTGGCTCTTTACCTTTTCTTTACCAGGGACCCCCTAATAATAATAGTAAATAGTAAATAATAATAATAATAATAATAATAATAATAATACACCATACATAAAACCTTCCCTCAGAGGCACTGGAGGGGGAGGAAGACTTCTTTCCTGCTTCTTCCTGCAAGTTTGTGGCTGGAGCAGATTGAATGGCAATGCACAGGCCAAGCCAGCCGGCCTTTGCCTTGGCTCCTGTCATGTGGCCACTACTGCAGGCAGAAGGTGGGCCAAGCAGCCTTCAAGCCTTCATGGATCCCCTGTGAGAACATCATGGCCCCCTGGGGGTCCTTGGACCATAGGCTAAGAACCACTGTCATAGATAAGTTATAGACAAGTTCCACCCCACCTCTTAAGCTAGGCAGCACCCCAAATGAAGAAAAGGCATCTGCAGCATCCTCTGAGTTGCAGGAAACATTGAAAACAGGCAGTTGGAGAGACTCTTTGGAGTCCTACCACAACTACTTCTTTGAAGGTGCCCCATAACTGGAAGAGCACTGCAGAAGCCATTTCCCAGCAGTGTCTCAAAAACCCTTTGGTTGGGATGCTGCCTGGATGAAAGGTTCGGTTTTGTGGGTCACCTTCAGTTGTTAACAACCATACATGTGAATCCCAAAGGTTATGAGATCACAAGTCTGGCTTATGATCTCACAGCTACTAGACAGGATGCTGCGCACTGTTTATTGAGATTTCTTTAGTTTGTGACAACAAAAATATGGACAGGCTATGCTAAGTTTCTACTTGCGATGAATACAGGTTTCAAAATATGGAAAGTGTATTATTATAACAATAACAACAACAACAACATGACATGGTAGAAACAATATGGTCAAATCTCTCACATTTCAGAGCTGCTGTGAGGATTAATCTTACTGTAAAATGTTTTGCCGTAAAATTAGATTTTTGAATTTTTCTTCCCAGGAAATGCATTTGGTCTATGGATATTTGCTTTCTGGGGCCCATTTTATAACATGACAAAATTTTGTGACTGCTGTGTTCCAGGTAGAATGGATATTGCTACCCACAGAGATCTGATATTAGTATCAGCAGGTATCTGCCTGGGTACAGAAAGGGATTTTGACCACTGGGGAATCTTATTAGCACAGTTTGGGGTAGAATAATTTCTCTGTCAATCTTTCTCCTAAATAATGCATAATGGTCATAAGCAGTAAAACAGAGCAAGAGGCAGAGAGCAAAATGAAAAGTAATAATCAGTTTGTTAAGATGAGGTTATAAATGAACTGAAAGGTCAGTGTTGCAGAGAAATGCAAAATCCGTTTGGCATATCTGGACAATTGTATGTCAGCTAAATTAATGAGAATATAAACACACCTTTTGCTCTTTGCTTCTTTCTTTGTGTGATCTGCAGTTAAACAGGAAGTCTCTTGTGAATTGTAATTTCTATCCAATCAGCAAACTACGATTATCAGTTTCATAACAAACCAGGATTTCAAACCAGCTTCAGACTTTGGTTTGAGATATTGGCTTGTTGCGAAGCTGATAATCCAGTTTCCCAGTCTGGACATGGGAAGGAATGATGCCTTATTTCTGTCCCTGGATTCTATTTTCTAACAGCCAGAGTACACCATTCTCAGATCTACCTAGGATAATATTCTCAAAGCACCTGCATTCTCTCTGTCTTTCTCTCTCTCTAGTTATTAAAGGATAATTTTATACCTCCAACATTTCACAGATGAGAACCAAGATACACATGGCGGAATAATCAGCCAAACTGGGACAGCTGCAGGGTTTGGTGTCACAGTCAACAGTGACAATTGAAAATATTAATTTTCTACCAAACTATAGACTTCATCTATACGAGGTTAAAAAAAAAAAAAAAGCAGATTGCTCCACAGTAACAGTAATTCACAGCCACTGTGTTTTGTCTAAAAGGCTTTTGGGGCAGATCGCAGGCATGTGAAGGTATCCGCATTTGCTGTACAGACGGGCATGCCTGCGAATCAAGGTGGTGGCTGCAAGTGAATTACTTTTGTTTTTACTTACCAATTTGCCACTGCTGAACAATGTTTTTTTTTAAAACTATACTCAAGGTGTGATGGAGTGATATTTCAACTTATCAAAAAACAAAAAGCCCCCAAAGCCCCATTTTATTGCTTTTGCGCTGGCTCACTAAGGCAAAAATCCAACATGGCGGTTCCAGGTGCTTGCTCATCCAGTCAATCAGCTTTAAGCTTCTACTTGTATGGGAAAGTGAATCAATTTGCATCGCTCGTCCCAACGAGCAAGAATGCGCATCCTCCCCACTTGCTGTTTTTTTTTAAAAAAAGAAAGAAAACCAGGAAAAGCTGCAAAGGCTTTTGCTATGGAGTTTTTGGCACTTTTGCCCCCCTTCTTCCAAATATGGTGAAATGATGCAAGATCCCATTTAGATGTGCCGTATTCTCCTCGTGTTCCTCGTGTTCCGTGAGTATTTTCACCATTTCGACAACCCCTTAGTTCTTCATAACCCTGAGCCAAGCAGCAGTTCACTCAGTGGGCAGAGAAAGGTGGGGTTGTAATGGGCATAAACCAAAAAGGAGAAGGCCGTGTATGCTAGTCCCAAGCCGTTTAGCAACAAACCAGTGGAACCAAGAGCAATTGAGGTTTTATCAGGCCTACTGTTTAGCCTCTTTTAAATTGAACTCAGACAGCCCCTGTGGGAAGCAAGTGAGCTGTATTTGTCAAATCCTGCAGCTCGTTTGTGTTCTTTGCAAGCATCAGTAATTCATGAATAACTGAATACCTCTGTGTATGAGCCACCAAATGTCTCTGCTTCTTTGGCTTCACTCTGGAAAATGGGCTTTGTTGCAAAGCTTTCCCCACTCTTTCTTTCCTTCCTGTCCTTCTTCAGCAGTCTTCTTTGCTCTGCTTACTCTCTTGAGCTGCCCTGAAGGAGGTTGCCCCCAGGGAATGCATTTGAAGGCACTGGATGTTTATTTAAAGAAACAGTTTCTTCCAAGTCAAGAACTGCAAAGCTATAGCAGGAGCTGGACAGCATCCCATTACTGGTGGTGAACCCATGTGGAAAATCAAGTGAAGACAATACTGATGAGAAGCAGTGGCAGAAAGGGTTGAGGTTTTGCTCTTTCAGATATTTGTGCCTGGCTGTCAGTTGTTTTTTTTAAGATAATTTACCTTCACCAGGAACCTGCATATTGCATAAGACATTTTACAAAGCCTGAATCATTGCAGCAGCCTCTAAAACCCAGAGTTCGGGCTATCGACTCTCATGGCCTGGCCAGGAGTCTCCATTTTTTGTGATTCATCTCCTAGTGAGAGAAGAGGGTGTACATTTTCCAGTTTTGAAGAGCTCAGCTCCAGGCACGAGGAAAGAGCTGGGTGCAAATCTCCAGCTCAGCTAGCAGAACAGCACCTTGCCACAATTTTCAAGGCTTTGTTGATCTGTGCAGTTGAAGGTTCCAGAGATTGGAACACGGAGCAATGGGTGCAAGCTCCAGGAACAGAGATTCCACCTCAACATTAGGAGGAACTTTTTGACAGTAAGAGCTGTTCGGCAGTGGAGGTCTTTAAACAGAGGCTGGATGGCCATCTGTCAGGGATGCTTTGATCGTGATTTCCTGCATGGCAGGGGGTTGGACTGGATGGCCCTCGTGGTCTCTTCCAACTCTACAATTCTATGACTCTATGATTCTATTATTCTTTCATGGCCAGCATCCATAGATTTTCCATGGTTTTTCCCCGGGCTGTGAGGCCGTGTTCTGGAAGAGTTTATTCCTGACGTTTAGCCTGCATCTGAAGATGCCAGGCACAGATGCAGGCGAAATGTCAGGAATAAAGTCTTCCAGAACAGGGCCTCACAGCCTGGAAAAAAACCCACGGAAACCCTTTGTTGATCTGTTGCAAATACTCTGCGTGTTTCCAAGGTCTATGTATTTACTTGGTTAATGTCCTCCTTCCCTCCTATTCGTTGTGGCACCAGGGTTCACCCTCCGCTCTGCTCTCCACCCACCTTCTGGCTAGAAGCAAACAAACTAGATTAAATGATCTTTATTGCATCTCCCTAACAATCTCCTCATTTCATTTTCTTTATTACGATCAACAGATCAGATAAAGCAAATTAAACCAAACAGATAAAATTAATATCAAAGTTATATAAAAACAGATATTATTAATTACTTATCAAAATTTCCTTATAGAAAGCAGACATTTTAAAAGTTGATCATTATAAAATTTGATGATGTCATTTTTTGCCAACAAGCTAGTGCTGCAGTACAAAAGCTGCCCACTTTAACTGTTACCAATGGACTCTGATCTGCCAGCAAAGAGTGTGTATAGAACTCATCAATTTTTCCAGGAATACCTTGAAGAACGGGATGAATAAAAGTACATCGGAAGCCACTATAGAAGGAACAATATAACAAAACATGTCCTATTGTATCCACTGAGCCAGCTCCACAAGGACATAAGCGTACATCATAAGGGACATTGTTACCCCCCCCCACTCTAACAAGGCTGAAGCTAATATGTTAAATTTTGCTAGGATAAATGCTTTTCTATATTTTGGGAGGGTTAAAATATTCGAATGGCTTGCTAACAAAAAAGACTGACCACTGTCTCTCAATTCAGGATATGCAGTAGCTGCACTTACATGCTACCGCAACTCATTGTCTATAATATGCTGATATATTTCCTTTTTTGCTTTCATATATCCCATTACCAAAACAGTGGTTCATAAGAAACCCAGTTTAACTAGTTTCTTATCCAATGTCTTTTCCCACCTAGACTGAAACCCATCAGTTAATACCAAGGGAACCAATCCTACGGGGGTTAAAAACATATTTAACCAAAAATTTAATTTGAGGATCCATGCCCATGACTCAATTGACATTGGCCTGTTTCTAAACGTAAAAGTGCATTTGGCACACAGCTAGAAAGGCCAAGGATAGATCTAAAAAACAAACAAACAAAAAACCCAAAACACCAAAAACTTTTGTGTGGATTCCATGGCAGCAAAATTACTATATACACACCACTGTGCACTATATAACACTGTGCACCATATAACACCTCTCTGTCTCTCTCTCTTTCTCTCTCTCTGGCTTTTCTTCGCAAACGAAGATTCAGCAAGGACTCATCCCATGCTTTCTGCAAGCGCGCTGATGACTAGAAAGGCCAATCCGAGATAAACAAGTCCGGTTGCAGAAAGCACAGCAGAAGATCTCCTTCGGTGATGTTTCCAGGTTGTGATCCTTTCTGCGTTGTTGTTTCTCTTCAAGACTTGTTCGGCGTGAGTTCTCAAATAAGGCTGCAGCATTGTGGATAGTGCATCTCCGTGCCTCACAATGTGAGGCCAGGGCGAAACATTGTTGGTGATCAGTTTGGCCGAGCCTGAGATGTTGTTTCAGGGAGTCCTTGTATTGCTTTTTTGGAGCGCCCCTCTTACGCTGACCCATGGCGAGTTCACCGTAGAGTACTATTTTTGGGAGGCGATGGTCCTCCATCCTAGAAACATGCCCTGCCCAGGGCAGCTGTGTTCTTAATATCATGGCCTCAATGCTGGTGATCCCTGCTTGCTCAAGGACAGCAACATTCATCACATAGTCAGTCCAGTGTATATTTAGGATTGTACGTATACAGCGCTGATGAAAGCGTTTGAGGAGTTGTTAGCATTGAAGACCTGTATAACTGATGGAACATGTTGACCTCCTTTAACAAAAACAAAAGATATAAGTGACTTGATACTTCTCTGGGCATTTGCAATGGTGTTAGTGGGTTGAGTTTTCCAGAAGCCTGAGGATTGAAAAATCACTCGCAAATATTTATAAGATTTTACCTGGTCAATTGGATGTTCATTTATTTGCCGCTTATATGTACTCTGTTTCCTAGTAAACTTTAGGACTTTGGACTTATTGTAGTTAATTACTAACTTTCCAACCCTCGTTTCATCTTGATCTGGGAACAGTCCCCTTAGCTAAGAATTCTCTCTTAATTTCCAAAAAAGAAAATATGTTCTCTATGTGTGTGTGTGTGTATTTGAATGACAAGTTGTGAGCACTGGTCCTGATACTTAATGCAAAACAACTAATGACATTGCCAGGGGCTGTCCTTTGGTCTCAGGTTTTGCTCTGGAAACCTGGGGGCCTGGGAGGAACTGGCAATCCTACCCAGAGTTGTTTTTTATTGAGGAAAAAGTGCAATAAGCAGTAAAAGTTATGAATTCAAACAGCTTTTTGAACAAGAAAATACACTCTGTACCCCCACAAAAAAAGAAATAGAAACTTTCCAAGAATCACACAAAATGGCATGACTCCATCCAAAAAAAAAAAAAAAAATGGCAGAAGAATTCTAATGGGTTGTTCTTTTTGGTTCTCAGGTAAGACACATGAGGATAAACTGATTATATAGTTGAAGAGGTTGCAGATAAAGGGAAGTGTCTTAAAGAAGCTATGGAGTGTCAGCCAAGTTTCTCTCCAGAATGTTGCCTGAGTAGCCAGTGATTTCTCAAGAACTGTAGTGTCTATTCACATATTGAGAAAAGGAAATCACTTCTCCCAAAATGCTTTTTCGCCTCCCCTTCTTTGAGTTGCTCTTGAAACATTAATCAATCTTTCCACTAGGGCTATTGAACAAACTTAAGAGAGCCGGTGTGGTATAGTGGTTTAAGCACTGGACTCTGGAGATTATCAGACAGGGCAAAAATTGCATCATCATGACGCCGTGAGATCGCAAAAGGGCTTCCTTATCAGATGATGTCACACCCCAGCGTTATGCAAGCACTGTGCTGCTGTTATGAGGCAGTGCTTTTTTATTGTTGGGGAAAAGTTGAAAATTGATCTCCTGTAGCGTTTGTGTTCCGGATTTTCGTGTCTGCGACAAGGTGCCCCATTCTGTGTGAATTCGAAGGCTTTCACGGCCGGCATCCATAGATTTTCCTTGGTTTTTTTCCAGGCTGTGAGGCCGTGTTCTGGAAGAGTTTCTTTCTGATGTTTCACCTGCATCTGTGGCTAACATCTTCAAAGATTCCAGCATCAATGGGTGGTCCTGCCAATACACTTCCAGGTGCAAATGAGAAAACTAAGCACCATACACTCTTTTTATGAACTTCCCCATCTTGCTTGCAAATTTCTAAATGTGTATCTGTGCTTTTCTGAACTTTTTCTTTTTAATTTTGGTGTTCTGGGGCTTTTTAGCATGCTCGTGTCTTCTCGTAAGACGCATCAAAATCACGTTCATGGAGAAATGTGAAGTAAGCAGAGCGAGCACTCATATTGCTGGATTCTTGGGGTGATTTTGTATCGTTATCATGGCAGCATGCAAAAATATGTGTCATTGTGCCAGAACACAAACACTGTAAAAAATAGTGCCATAATAATGTTTTAAGGCACTTGTCTGATAATCTTCTCTGACTCTGGGAAGCAGGGTTCAAATCCCCACTTGGCCATGGAAACCTGCTAGGAGACTTTGGGGAAATCCCACTCTCTCAGCCTTTGAGGAAGGCAAAGGCAAGCCACCTCTGAACATCTCATGCCAAGAAAACCCTGTGATAGGTTTCCATAAGTTGGAAATGACTTGAAGGCGCACAACAACAACAACAACATGAGAAATTCAGCCATAGAGGTTGGACAAAATGAGTTTTATTTAGAGTTGCGTAAAGAGAATGCACCAAAACATTGCATTCTCAACTGCATTAGAAGATTGCTAAAAGAACAGAAAGGGTGACACTACCAGACACTGCGTTCTTCAGCAGTTCCTGGGGTGTAGAGCTGCTGAGGATGAGGTTTCCCTTTTTCATTGACAGGGACAAGCCATCTTATTCACAGCCGCACTCCACCCTCAGGACACTGGAGGACATCATTGTCTGATAATCTCGCCCCTTGCTGTTCTCCTTGCAATCTTTTGACATGGTTTTTGCTGCATCTGATAATCTCCCATGACCATATAATTTAAAAAGTGTATAAATGGCTTTTGAAACCAGAGACAGAAGATGAACCTGTAAAAAAGTATCTGAAAAGGTGGACTCAAAATTTGGGTTGTAATGATTACACAGACATTTGGGGGAAATGTTGGTCCGAAATATAAAATTCACTTTGAGCCGTAATTTAAAAGAAAACCTGTATAAAATAGCATACAGATAGTATCCAACCAATGTTGGGGATGTCTAGATAAGGAGGGCTAATTTTTCATTACCCTAGTGACGCAGTGGTTAAATGCCAGCACTGCAAGTCACCATGTTTGCAAGTTCGATTCCAGAGGGCTCCAAGGTTCACTCAGCCTTCCATCCTTTTGTAGGTTGGTACAATGAGTACCCGACTTGTGGGGGCAATTAGCTAACATGCATTGGAAACTGCTTAATGCAGTGTAGATGTGTAAATTGCTATTGCTTAAAACAACTTGTAAGCCAGTCTGATAGCCTTGTGGCTGAAGAGCGGGGTATAAATAAATAAATAAAATAAAAATATGTGGTGCACTTGCAAGAAGGAGAAAGTTACTGGTCTAAGATTTATATGTTAATTAAAAAAAAATGGTAAAATCTATCTTTAATATCACCAGAAAAGTTTCTGTTGGCCATTATGAATAAAGAACTGGATAGTAAATATGGATTACTTCTTCGATATATGACAATAAGCAACCAGAATATTCTATGCTCAAATCTGGAAATGGATTGAAGCACCGACAATGGAAGAAGAAGCAGGGAGCTGGGAGAAATGGCCGGCTAGGGGAGTGGGGAGGTCTGGCCTGCTTGGCCCTTGCCCAGCTCTCTGCTGGTTGGCTTGGAAGAACAGGTTGCTGCTGCCTAGGCCAGCCCAAAAACAAGCCAGAAAACAGCCTTTCACAATTGGGAGCAGCGGCGAGGAGGAGGAGGGAGAGGAGCCTGGCTCCAGGCTTCGGAGGTGGTGGTGGGCCAGATGCAGGGCCATTCAACAATGGCGCATCCTGAATTGCAAGGTTTCCCTTGCAAGCACGCCCCCTCCGAGGTCCAACCAATCATAGTTCAGCTCTGCTACGTGCCCCTTTTTCAGCATGGTTGCTGATTGATCAGACAACCAATAGTGCGTTTTCCCCTGAACTTTCCAAAAAAGTCAGCGGAAAATAGAAGGATAGAAAGTCACAGGTTTACTGATTTTTTTGCTACCCCTCCTTTCGAATAGCGCGAGTCTGCCCCAATGAGTGTGAGGACCAACAGGACTCTTCCTGATTTCTTCCGGGATAATTTTTCCATGTAATCAACCCCTGGGACAGCTGGAGGGTATGTTACTGCTAGGCCTCAGTTTAAGAGTGCTGTACCTCAGGGGTTTAGTTAGTATAGCCTCAGCTCTTGGCAGCACAAGACTGCCTTTCAAACCAAGCCAGTACCAGCAGCATAACTGCTTTCCTTTATATCGTAATTCCCAAGGATGCTCATTTAAAAGTCCATCATTCTATTAATGCCCCCTAATCAGACATTTGCAGAAAAGGAACTCCCAAAATCGCCCCTCCACAAGCTCATTAAAATCCCAGGTGCATTTTCTCTGATCAGATATCCCTCCTTGCTTAGCTTCAGCCCAGTGGCATACAGCCCCAACCAAGGTGAGACATGCCTCCCATCCCTCTTAATCCATATTCATTCACTGACATCATCTCAGGTCTGGGATGCTGTGAAATGAACAAACAGTTGTTCAATAGAGGAACAGAACATGTTGCTATAAATGGGGAACAGCTTTGGGGAAAGGGGAGAGGACGGAGACAAACAGTTGCTCTTTTATGTTTACTAAAAGTCAGTTTGAATCATTAAAATAAAAAAAGACACACAGACAAAGGGAACAGAATGGATTGGAAGGATGTGAGCTGTAGACAGCAACAGTGAGAATGATGCAAAGCCATCTGGTGTTTCATCTTGTTTTGCTCTTTTAATATTTAGTAGAAGGACGGCTTCTCTCTTGGTTGCCTTCCTCCCTCGCCCATCCCTCAGGCCACCAGCTTCTTTAGCTATGCTGCAACTCCTCAAGATGCCTTCAATTTCCTAAGTTCTTTAAAGAGACCTCCCAATTTGGCAGGGATAATCCTGACTACTGCATATACTCATGTATACGTCTAGAAATTTTTGTCCAAAAAATCGAGCCCAAAACCCTGGGGTGACTTATCCAAAGGTCAATGTAATTGCTGTACCTTAACTCTTATCAAAGAAAGGAACCATCCTTTTCTTTGATTAGAGTGGCAAAAGACGAGACCTTCGTTTGTCCCAGAGAACCTTTAAGAAGCATCAAACCCCTCTAACTCTCTCCACTGCCGCCCCACTTCTGGCCTTTTTGATGCCTGGGTAGGAAAATGGTGGTGGTGGTGCCTCCCCTCAAGGGAGTACCAAGAGAATAGAGGGGATCGGTGCTTCTTTTGCATTCTCCTGGGATGGACTAAGCTCTCACCTTTCACCACTCTACTCAGAGAAGGAGAGGGTTCCTTTATATATATATATAAGAATAATACTGTAATTTATTATTTTTTTAAAGGGACCATCCCCTTCTCTGAGTAGAACGGTGAAAGGTCTTTTTGAAAGCCTGGGTGGGTGGAGAAATAATGGCAGTGGTAAGGGTTGTCTGTCCTGTTGGGGGATGATAGGACACTCAATCCCCGGCAGAAGCCAAAAATATCTCAGCAGACTTAGCAGCAACCTGTTCCCAAGAATACTCACACACAGAGTGTTTGTCATCCAAACAAACAGGAGGCACTTTATCTTCAAGCTCAAGGCAGTTGCAATATGTACATATATATATAGCAGACAGGTAAACTGCTTCACCAGACATGAAGGTATTTCAAGAGAAAGAATGCTCTGAACTGAGCCTTCTTGTACACAGTTTCACAGGGCATTGGCTCCCTCAACCATATGGGTCCATTACATCAGATTTGGCACTCCAGCTCTATCCTGATGCTATGCCCTGCAGTAACCTTCTTGTGCAGCTGTGGCCTCAAGGCTAGCATGACTTGGCAGTTCCTTGGCCACAGCTAGCATGACTTAGCAGCTGTTTGGTCATTTTCTATGGAGTTGAGTTTCTTACTCCTGACATGGCCCCCTGAGGTGGCACTGGCACTTTCCCCTCTTGGCAGAATGACTTATACACAGGTCATATCCAAATCCATAATTTTGGCCCCCAAACCAACCCTTGATTTATACATGAGATTGACTTATACACAGTTATATATGGTGGTCCTCTGCTGTCCCATTTTTTTCACCAGCTTTTAAAATGTCCCAGTTTCTCTTACCTCCTTCAATGTTCCCTCTTTCTCCTTGGCTTACTCAGTTGCTCCAAACTGAGTTTCAAGGTGCAAAAGTAGTTTGCACCACTTAATTGGGGGGTGGGGGCTGCAGAATCTTGTCTTTCCCAGTTGTTGTTCTGTAACCTCAAGCCATTTCTAACTTATGGCAACTAACTGAAGGGGAATCTATCATGGGGTTTTCTTGGCATGATTTGTTCAAAGGAAATTTGCCATTGTCTTTCTCAGAGGCTGAAAGAATGTGATTTGCATAATATCATCCAGTCAGTTTCCCTGGCAAAGTGGGGGTTCGAATCCTGGTCTCCAGAGTCCTAGTCTGACATGCAAATCACTACACCATGCTGGTTTCCCAGTAGGCTCAGGGAAAAGTAAACTTCTGTTGCCTCTCCTATCCTGTGTGTTCTTCCTCATTGATATCTTCTGCCATTTAAATCAGCTGAAAAAGTAAGCCCACAGAGGAGTATTCAGAGCTCTGCCTGCCAAATTGGGACAATTTGAGGGAATAGAATAATAGAGTTGGAAGAGACCACAAGGGCCATCCAGTCCAACCCCCTGCCATGCAGGAATAAACAAAGCACTCCCGACAGATGGCCATCCAGCCTCTGCTTAAAAACCTCCAAAGAAGGAGACTCCACCACACTCCCAGGCAGTGCATTCCACTGCCGAACAGCTCTTACTGTCAGGAAGTTCTTCCTAATGTTTAGGTGGAATCTCTTTTCCTGTAGTTTGAACCCATTGCTCCATGTCCTAGTCTCTGGAGCAGCAGAAAACAAGCTTGGTCCATCCTCAGTATGACATCCCTTCAAATATTTAAACATGGCTACCATGTCACCTCTCAACCTTCTCTTCTCCAGATTAAACATACCCAGCTCCCTAAGCCGCTCCTCATAGGGCATGGCTTCCAGACCCCCCACCATTTTGGTCGCTCTCCTCTAGACACTTGTTTTCATTTTTCTTCTTCTTTTTGGTTTGTTTTGGGTGGAGGGCGAGGGAGAAGGCAATGCAGCTTGCAGTCGATCCAGGGGGCTGAAATATTACTCCCTGGACTTCCAGAGCTTATCAGCTCCTGTTCTAATGGGGTAGTAATGGGGTGCTGCCTTAAATCTGTGCCCGCACAGCAGTCTCACAAACAAAGGCATAGCACTGTTCAAAAACACTTGTGGACCATAATTAGGTTGCTCCAGAAAGCAAGCAAGTATGTCAAAACGTTGTTTCCTGAAACGTTGCTGACAGACAAAAGGTAGAGTTCTGCTGAGCTTCAGAAAAGTCAGCCTGACAACACAAACAAGCAGAAGCACCAAACAGGTAAAGCTGCTCACTGTCCCACACCTAAAGTACACAGTGGAAATACATGGTTTGTCGGATAATAAGGAAGTTGTCATGGCATCATCAGGGGCAGCAGCCTGCAAATACTGTGTGATTCAAAATCAGTTTTTTGATCCCAGTAGATAGAAGAAGGAAAGAACATAAAGCAAAGAGTATTATTGTCTAGAATCCATGTGCCACATGTCAGTGAGCTAAGTGCAAAAACCTGAGCAACAGCAAGAGAGAATGGAAAATGTATTGTAATGTAAATGCTACTCATTTGTGTCAAGGGAAGAGAGAACAATTCTTATGTCTCTCTGCAGCTGTAAAGATGTTGCTTTTAATGGGCATTGTTGGCTAAACAATGTTGGCTGAAATTAGCACCTGTGACTGGTGGTTTGTTGGTGTTGTGTGACTTCAAGTCTTTTACAACTTATGACAACCCTAAGGCATATAGGAAGTTGTTGGTATTTATATTAAGCAGAGTGAAGTGGAGCCCCAGTGCAATATGAGCTTGTGGTATAAAACAGGATAGAAATATGCAGGATGCTCTAGTAAGGTTAAAAAACAAAACTTTCATTGGTTTTCCATGGGTTGTTTGGGGGGGCTGTGAGGCCATGTTCTGGAAGAGTTTATTTCTACCATTCCCCCTGCATCTGTGACTGGCATCTTCAGAGAATGCTAGCCAGAAATACAGGCAAAACATCAGAAATAAACTCTTCCAGAACATGGCCTCACAGCCCAGAAAAAAAACAACACAGAAAACCTATGGATGCCGGCCATGAAAGCCTTCAACTTCACATAAAACTTACATTTATTGGGGCAGAGAATACATCTGAGATAGGAAAATAGATAGATAGAAGAGAGTTATCTAATTTGGGTACAAGAGCCCCTAAAAGCTGACTCTCATGAGTGTGGGTAAAGCGTATTGTTGCAGTTGCCTCATGTTTCTGGATTATTGGACAAAGAGTTGTAAAGCACTAAAATGTCAAGGGGCCCGTTTACATGGACAAATATTCCTCTAAATATACCGCAAAGATAGCTTATTGTTCCCACGGATCACACCACAGCATCGCCTCATGCAAAAGGGGGGAAGGTAAAACACCCAAATATAGCGTGGCAAGGGATGTCGCTACTTTTGCCGGTATATTTGCAATGTAGCGCTTTATTGGCAGTGTAAACAACCATTCCGCTAAAGGCTGCAGCAGAGCTGAACTGTGATTGGTTGCAATGATGAAGGGGGTGGGCAGGGCCGGTTTAACCTGTCTGCCAAATCAGCATTGGCAGGGGGCCCCGAGGTCAAGAGGGGCCCCCGAGGTCAAGAGAGGGCCCCGTGTTGGCCTCCTTAATCTGACGAAGGAACAGACAGGAGACAGACGGGAGGAGCCCCCTCTTACCCTCCTCCTCCAAAAACCTCCTGCTGGCTTTTTTAAAAAAACAAACAAAACAGCCTCTCCAAAACTAAAGAGAAAGAGAAAGAGAAAGAAACAGCAGCCCTCCATGGCAGAAGCTGGAGGGAGAGGCACATCGGAGAGGGTGAGTGTGTGTGTGTGTGAGAGAGACAGGGAATTTGAGGGTTGTCTCCCTCAGAAAGGGCTTCTTTCTTTCTTTCTTTCTTTCTTTCTTTCTCATGTGCCTTCAAGTCATATGGGGGCCCCAAAGTAAAGCATTGCAGGGGGCCCCAAAATTCCTTAAACCGGCCCTGGGGGTGGGCTTAAAAGAGGGGGACTGAGGGAGGGAGATTCAGTAGCGGTTAGGAAACTTTGAAAAATCCTCTCTGCTATTTTGCAAGCCAGTTTGCAAACAAAAAGGATTCCCAACAATGTACAGTCAGGGGAGATCTGTTCCCCACATAAAGAAAGGAATTCTTTCTTCTCGTCAGCTGCGATCTCGCTGTCTCTCTGCTTCGGGAAGTGGATTTATTTACAGGCAGATTTAGAGAGAGACAGAGACAGAGCCACTTCTTTGATCTTCCCCCCTGTTATTTTGGCAGTCTGTGAGTCTTTCTTTACCTAGAAAATGCAGGGCTTCAAATTCTTTCACTCACGATCTAGCCTCTTCCCCATAAAGCCTTCCTCTGCTTGGGAGGCCACTCCCCCCGCACTTTTTCAGCATAATTAGAAAAAAAAACCGGACTGGCACAGCTGCGGAAAAGAATTAAAGTGCAAGTTGCCGCAATAAATCTGCCGTGTAAACGAACCCTTGGAGAAAGTGGGAAGGTGACCTTTACATGCTCTCTCTCTGGCTTTTCTTCGCAAACGAAGATTCAGGCAGGACTCATCCTGTGCTTTCTGCAAGTGTGCTGATGACTAAAAAGGCCAATCCGAGATAAACAAGTCCCATTGCAGAAAGCACAGCAGAAGGTCTCCTTGGGTGATGTTTCTGGGTTATGATTCTTTCTGCATTGTCGTTTCTCTTCAAGACTCGTTCAGCATGAGTTCTCAAATAAGGCTGCAGCATTGTGGATAGTGTGTCTCCACGCCTCCCAATGTGAGGCCAGGGCAGACCATTGTTGGTGATCAATTTAGCCAAGCAAATACATGCAAGTAGGAAGTAAAAGCTTTGAGTACACAGATGAATGACTTACAGAGCTGAATCAAAAGGACAGGCATGCAACTCTAGACTTTCCCTGTCCCCAACTACCCTAAACAAGCATTGATGCTGCTTCATCTCCAACAAGGCAAACCTATCACATGGGTTTCTTGGTAAGATCTGCTCAGAAGGGGTTTGCCCTTGGCTTCCTCTGAGGCTGAGAGAGTATGACTTGCCCAAGGTCACCCAGGTGGGCTTCCATGGCTGAGCAAAGATTTGAACCCTGCTCTCCCAGACTCCTAATCCAACACTCAGATCACTACACCACGTTGGTTACTAGCTAGTAAGCGTACCTCACCTATTCTGCATGGTTGTGTTTGCTATTTTGCATACTTGCCAACTTCCCCACGCTTATTTGAAAAGGAGCAGATATTACAAAAAACACTTCAAGCCTCCGTTTTCTCACAGCTTCCACTCTCCTCTCCGCACACTCAGGAAAGTGAGAAGCTGTGAACACCATTTTTAAAGAAAAACCCACGCCATAATACAGGCGTATCTCAGTTAACTAAGGGTGCAGCTACATTGTAGAATGCCGTTTGGTGCCACTGTAAGTGCTGTAGCACCGTCCTATGGAGATCTTTAGCCTTCTCTGCCAAAGAGTGCTGGTGGCTTACCAAACTACAAATCCCAGGATTCAGTAGGATGGAGCCATGGCAGTTAAAGTGGTGTTAAACGGCATTATTTCTACAGTGTAGATGCACCCAAACCCTCTGAGAAAGATGCTCCTATTTACAGTCTTTTTACATCCAGGCAGCCTTCCTTTTCCTTTGTCTTCCTTTAAGGTATTTTGCAGCACAGCATTAGGAAGATAGTGAAGAAGGGCTGGAGAAGTACAGACCTTTGGTGTAGGGTTGCAGCAGCAGCAACTCTGCAATAAATAGTACACTAAAGCTTGAATGGGGAAGAATGGGATTCTACTCTACTATAGCTGTGTCTGTCTACCTACAACAGACAAGGTAAACCACAGCTACCTCCAGGATCCCTTACTGAGCATTCGTGAACAGCAAAACAGAGAGAAAAGGGGGAAAACAGATAAGCCTGCCTCACCAGCTTCCCTAGCATAGATTATAAGTTTGGCCAGTTAAATGGAACTCATAAGAAAAGTGGAAGCTGATAAAAGGGGTGGGCAAATCATCCATGGATGCATTTTGAAAGATGCTTTTAAGTGGACTCTAGGTGGTTTTTGAATGTTTTTGTTCATTTCTGCAAGGAATGTTTGTTGCATTTAATGTCTGTACGTGGGATAACAAGTTTGCTGAAATATTCTTTCCATATTATTTCTGCCTCTGGTATGTCTGTTAAAGCTGAGATACACATCTACTTCATTAAAATAGGGCTGGACTAGACTAGGGAATAAAACATGGATTGGTGTGGACATATGCCAATTTGCAGCTGCTATCATCTGTCTCAATGATTTCTTGGCAAGGTCATTGGTGTGCAAAGCTCTCCGTGTTTCCTGTTCACACAGAAGTATGCCAATGAATCAAGATGGCAGGCGCAAGTGAACTACTCCTGATTCTTTACTCCCTAAATTGCCCCTGCTAAGCAGTATTTTTTTAAAAAAATACTGTTTAATTCCAAGGTGCAGAAGAGCAATCTTCCACTGAAGTAAAAAAAAAAAAAGAGAGAGAGAGAGAGAGAAAGGCTGTTTCATCACCTGAGTGCACCATCACTATGGTGACAATCCAACATGTCAGTTCCAGGATCTGACTTCATTGCAAGCTCTGCCCCCTGCGCACTTCTGGCCAATCACCTGTCCTGTTCAGCAATGCGCTGCAATGCAATTTGGTTGTCCTAACATGCAGGAGTGCGTACAAGGATGATGTCACAAAGGATGGCCCCTGGTGATGTCATTGAGCATGATACATGACCCATCAACCATAGCTGCGCAAAGTAGGCTATTCAACATTTTTAAAAACCTCACCATGTTGAACAAATGAAGAACATATATATACAAATGCTTTCAAATCAATGCTCTCACCTTGAGATTCCTCACCCTCACAACTGTGGGCTGAAGAAAATCCAGGCCTGAGAGCTGAGAACCCTATCTGGCACCAGGATTAAACCAAGGGGGGGACATGATTGATTATCATTCATTCATGAATGGTGAAGTCCATTACGTGGCTGGGCAGTTCAGGAAACATTAAGGAAGTCTTCTTACCTTCACACCCTCCAACTGTCCTGATTTGGTGGGGACAGTCTTGATTAATGTGAAGTCAAAGGCTTTCACAGCCGGCATCCATAGATTTTCCATGGTTTTTTTTCCAGGCTGTGAGGTCATGTTCTGGAAGAGTTTATTTCTGATTTTTCGCCTGCATCTGTGGCTGCTGATGCCAGCCACAGATGCGGGCAAAACATCAGAAATAAACTCTTCCAGAACATGGCTGCACAGCTTGGGGGGAAAAAAACCAAGGAAAGTCTTGATTAATCTTCTGCTGTCCCACTTTTTCTCTTGCTTTTAAAAATGTCCCCATTTCTCTCCCCTCTTCCAACTATCCCCCTTTGTCTTCAGCTTATTTTAATTGTTCCCAACTGAGTTCAAAGTGGGAAAGTAATTTGCACTCAGTTAATTCAGCAGTGGGGAGAGAAAAGGCAGAGGCAGATTCTTGCCCTTCCCAGTAGGTGCAGACAAAAGCAAACTGAGGTAGCCTCTCCTAACTTGTGTGTGTTTTTCCTCAGTTATAACCTCTGCCATCTTGACCACAATTGTTGGAGGGGATGTACCTTTGGGTCCGGTGTCACTGGCACAACATGGAGCTTCAGCTCTCCCCTGTGTGAGGCCGGCCCCATTCTTGCAGAATAATTCATCCAACTGTGAACAAAGCACTGCCAACTACCAAGCCTAGCCTATGACTAACAAGAAGACCCATCAATATTTACAGGCCTCTAGAAATGGCAACATTGGCGTAGCTGTTAATGGAATATGCCTTCAGCCATACCAATTTATTTAAAAGCAAAAACATGGATTCTGCCAATTTAAAGGCGGTTGTGGGGGGGAAATGAAGAAGACTGATAAGGACATTATTTCTAGTGCTGTTATTCATTACAGTAAAAGGTGCTGAGGTG
This sequence comes from Gambelia wislizenii, assembly GCA_030847615.1. Classification (NCBI taxonomy): domain Eukaryota; kingdom Metazoa; phylum Chordata; class Lepidosauria; order Squamata; family Crotaphytidae; genus Gambelia; species Gambelia wislizenii. Next base: position 9,213,499 of record JAUMIR010000012.1, read on the forward strand.
AAGGGTGGTTTTCTCTCCCCCACAGGCTTAGAAGGTATACAAGCTACCCATGATTCAAATAAAAAGAAAAATGCTTTGGAGCAATCGCCTAAAAATCAAGAGACTGCATTGCATTGGGGTTTTCTCCTCTCAAAAATGTTTATATGACAATAAACAATAACAACAACAACAACAAAATCAGTATAACCAGAGAGAAAAAAGAAAAGACAAAAACAAAGCAACAACACAGTCAACCAAGCACCACAAACATTGATTTTAAATTTAGCTCTACCCAAAAGTTATTACAAAATTGGATTAAATAGATGAGACCCAATTGTTGATGGAATGGCAGAGCACATAATCATTCTTTCTCAGTTATTGCAGACCTTCTGATTTAGCTGGAGCTGTCTTTCTATTGTCCCACTTTTCCAGCTGTTTTTAAAATAAGCCCATTTCTTTCTCCTCCGCCCACTTTCCTCCTTTGTCCTCAGCTCACTGCAATTGCTGCAAACAAAGTTCAAAGTGCAAACATAAGTTTTCACTCAATGGGGGAAGGAGATAGCAGGGGGGCAGAATATTACCCTTCCCAATACACTCAGGCAAAAGCAAATCACTGCAGCCGAGCTTAGCTCCTGTGTTCTTCCTTATTAATAACTTATACCATCTTGACCACACTCTGATGTTGTTTGGCTTAGGGTTGCCATAATTCTCTTCCACAAAACTGGGACAAAAGTATATCCTGGACTGGATTGAACGGATTATTGGCAGCCCCCCACAACAAACCAGATTTTGATATTTAATATTGTTTTATTGCATATTTCAGTAGTAGTAGTAGCTTTCATCATCATCATCATCATCAATTTATACCACACCATCAATTTACATGGTGTACAACAATAAAAAACAATGGGTCCTAGAGATACAGTGGGTCCTGGTGTTGCACAGCAGGTGTTGCTTGCTCCCTGCCAATGTAAATCTCTGGAAGTTCACAAAAATGTCACAAAGCAAATATCTCTCCTGTTTGTTTGGCCAGAGCATGGAAAAATTATTTGTTCAGACTGCAGCCCCCAAAATCCTCTCAGCCAGCATGGCCATCACCTTCAATAGGCCTATCTCCAGCCAATAAGATTCACAGCAGCCTCCAAATCATATACATTCTGCCTCCAAACACAGAGTTGGTACCCATGTCTTTTTTTAACAACTTGAACGTAGTATGTGATACTTACACCTCGTTGCTGGTATACACAAAGCCTTTCTCCCTCATTCCACACCCTGATTTGTGTAGTGCTTTAAAAACCCATTTTTGCAGAGATAACAGCAGACAGGCTAGGGGCAGGTTTTTTGCCCACTGAAAATTAGGGTTGTCCGATTGAAATCTGGAGAGAATTCCAGCACTTTTGATGGTTGTGCAGAAGAGGGCATTCCAGCAGGTGTTGCTTGCTCTCTGGTTGCAAGGCCTGCTAAAACACCCTCTTCTACATAACCATTAAAAGTGCTGGAAATCTCTTGCTCTATGCTCCAACCAAGGAGGAATCCAGGATCGGCTACTTCAATGGGCCCAGCTGGCCGGGACATTTTTTTAGTCCTTTCAGTCTGGGATTTTCCTGGGTTTCCAGGACATATGGCAACCCTATGTTTGGCTACATGTGTCCCAGTTTTCATCTGTGAAATGCTATTGTTATTGATGCAATAGAAGGAGACCAAACTGTAGAGGAGGGTAGAGTTCCCATTCAGATTTTATACATCAATTTTAACTCTAGCACAACTCCTCGTACATGGACAAACCAGAGTTTAAATAAATGGACTTTCAATATTTTCTATGTTCTTGTAATTTCTAATTGTACAGTCCCCAGCAATATAGCAATATGTTCTTTTTGTGAAATATTTGTATTTTCCCTTTCCAAAATGGTTAATAACCACAAAGCTCCCCTGAGATGTAACTCTTAATGAGTTACTTTCTTTAAAAAAAATCAATTCCTCTTCCAAAAAGCTACCACTTTCAGTCAATGCAACCGCATGTGATCAATAATTGTCCCATTGGCACCACAACCCCACCAACAATACCGTGAGATGTTTCTATTTATTTTTGAAGTTTAACTGGTGTTAAATGCCATCTATGAATAGCCTTCAATATATATTCCCTAACTCCCCAACATTTTGCAGATGAAAATTGAGATACACATGGCCAAGCAACAGCATAGTACGATCAAGATGGCAAAAACAATCCTCCCTGCCCAGTCTGGACCCTCTCACACCAGACCCAAATACTTTCATTTTCCTCTGCAGTCCCCCTCAAAATGGCACAGGAAATAGCATTGCATCACTCCCTGTTGTCATTTTGAAGGGAGCTGCATAACCTCCAACATTTCACGGATGAGAAGTAGGATACATACGCTATGGCCAAGCAACACCGGAGTGTGGTTAAGATGGCAAAACGTATGAATGGGGAAGAGCGCACAATGTAGGTGAGGCTGCCACAGTTTGCTTTTGCCTGGGTCTACGAAGAAGGGCAAGATCATGCTCCCCTCTCTCTCACCCCCCCCCCACTGAGTTAAGTGATTGCAAACTAACTATAGGTTTTTTGTGTTTTTTTCTGGGCTGTGAGGCCATCTTCTGAAAGAATTTGAACTGATGTTTCACCTGCATCTATGGCTGGCATCTTCAGAGAATGGTTGGGTAGGAGTGTTGGGGGGGGGAAGTTATATACTGTGAGTCCCTGTTGGAGAGGATATGTAGTTTAAACCCCACACACCCCTACGCCACCATTCTCTGAAGATGCCAACCACAGATGCAGGTGAAATGTCAGGAATAAACTCTTCTAGAACACGGCCTCACAGCCCGGGGAAAAAAACACAAAAAAACTATGGATGCCAGCCGTGAAAGCCTTCAACTTCACATTGATTGCAAACGACTTTTGAACTCTGAATTCAGTTTGGAGGAACTGAAGTAAGCTGAGAACAAAGGGGGGGAAGTGGGAGAGGGAGAGAAACTGGGATGTTTTGAAAGCAGAGGATTAATTGGAATATCCCTGTCAAATCAGACAGTTTTAGGGTATGTTGTTAGGTTAGTACAGTTGTCCCTCCGTGTCCATGGATTTGGCATCCACGGATTTAAGTATTCATGGCTTGAAAATATTCTTTAAAAAAAATAATCCAAAAAGCAAACCTTGATTTTGCCATCTTATATATAAGGGTCACCATTTTGCTCTGCCATTGCATATAATGGGACTTGAGTATTCACGGATTTTGGTATTCACAGAGGGTCCTGGAACCAAACCCAAGTGAATATGAAGGGACAATTGCAATTATTTTGTGAAGTTTAACTGGTGTTAAATGTCATCTATGAATTATCAACCTGCATTTCTTGAATGAGACTGATGCCAGTTTATGAGATACTGGCTGTTAACTGTTGAAACACTTTTTTTTTTTTGTGCCTCTTATGGTCAAATTAGTTGTTATCAATAAATAAAGCACTGTCAATGTGAAGTTGAAGGCTTTCACGGCTGGCATCTATAGATTTTCCTTGGATTTTTTCTGGGCTGTGAGGCCGTGTTCTGGAAGAGTTTATTTCTGACGTTTCCCCTGCATCTGCGGCTGGCATCCCAGAGAATCCTCACAAATGCATCCTCATTCTCTGAAGATGCCAGCCACAGATGCAGGCAAAACATCAGAAAGAAACTATTCCAGAACATGGCCTCACAGCCCAGAAAAAAACCAAGGAAAATCTAAAGCACTGTCAATCAATATGGCAGAGAAAAGGCACAGAGACCATCCCCTTGTAGCCACCTAGACCCCACCTGGTAACCCCCTAGCAATGGCTTAAGTCTCTTCCGAAGGGTGGCCTGGCCATGGCCCCCACAAGAGGGGGCTGACAGTGCTCTAGCCTGGGGGTTCAGGGGGCCAAGATTAGGAGGGGGGCCTGGCGTGACATTATTGTAAGTTTCCATTATGTAAATCCATTTAGTTTTTTTTTTAAATAAATATAAATATTACTGTGGTGTCATCATTTAAACTGACTTATTTTAATTTTTATGCTAAATCCTATAGAGCATCTCACTGCCCTTAACCTTAGCAGTAGGTGGGGGGCCCACTTCAGGATGTGGGGGGCCATGGGTCTAGCTGTCAAATCTTTGAGGCCTGGGAGCATCCACTGCACAGCTAAAAGGTGTCCTCTTCCTTGGGTTTTGAGCTCTGTCATTTTGTGACCTTGCTCAGAAGAGCTTGCTGCCAAGGAAGAAAGCATCAGTGTTATGCAACCAGGTCCTCCCATGTTCCCTGGCAGCGACATGTGCTTTTTATGGTGGTGGCAAAGTCATTGCCATGACAACGGCAGATGGTCCTTCCAAACCATCTTCCCTTGGCTGTTTTCACTGGGTCCAGGTCTTTGTCCTGGGCAGAGGCTGATGTAAATGTGCCTAATAGATCTTAACTTGATAAGCGTGAAGATAAATTAGGTTTTCAATCCCACATGAGCCAGATGGCATGAGGCCGTTGGGTTGGGAGGGGCAGTCCATTAGAGCTCGGGGCTTATTATTTATTTACAAGGGAATCCACAATCTATATTGCGCCATCCTCAGAGGAGCTAAATTGATGTTTTGACTGAAGGAGCTGTGCTATCTTTGGGATTCGCTTCAGTCTGATGCAAACACCACCCACATTTTTTGCTCCTAAAAGACTCAATCCTGACAATGATATAGTACAAAGTGAGGTGGCAGCCTCAGCCCCTTCATGATTTTTGCTGAGCTGTGGACAGTTCTCTGATTTTAGAGAACAGATCCGTGTAGGCCAAACTGCTTGTCCTGGACCTTCTAATCCAGTGTTTCTCAACCAGGGCTCCTTGGAACCCTAGGGTCCCCCAAGAGGTTGCTAGGGGTTCCTCAAGATATTGTGATTGTGAGGGGGAAAGCAATAGCAGTATATAGAATAATGTTTATGCAGGGGTTCCCTGAGACCTGAAAATTATTTCAAGGGTTCCTCCAGGATAAAAAGGTTGAGAAAGGCTGCTCTAATCTATATTACAAGGAATGGCCCCCTGGTAGCCATGATACATTGAGCATCAACCACAGTTGCTCAGGGTATGCCATTCATATCAAAAACACCATGTACAAGTTTCCATAAACCTTTCCTCACTGCTAGCCACCTTGAGTCTCTATGTTGGGAGAGAGGCAGGATATAAATAAATACAATAATAAAATTATTCCTTAGCTAAGATTCTGATTATTATGCTCCTTTTTATAAAGTCTCTTTATGCCCACCCAGCCACCTTTCCTCCTTTTCCTCTGTCTAGTTAAAAAAAATTAGCAGCATCAGCACTGGAGGAATGATGAGGAAGGGCTGGAGAACACAGACTTTCAGGGTCAGGTAGCAGCAGAGTGTCTGTAGTAAATAATGCAATAAACAAAGTCTGAGCAGGGGGAAAATGTGATTCTACTGTAGCTGATTCTACCGCTGTTACGTGTGCCTGGCTGCAGCAAGCAAAGTAAACAGCAGCAGCCTCCAGAATGCCTTACTGAGAATGTGTGAAACAAAACAGAGACAAAGGGGTGGGAGGAAAGAAACCTGCCTCACCAGCTACCTCCAGCATGTTAAAAAAATAGGTCTACAGTATACATTTGGCTAGCAAAATAGAAATCAAAAGAAAAGTAGAAGCTAGTGAAAGAGAAAAAGTCATCCTTGGATGCATTTTGGGAGAAGCTTTCAAGTGGTCCCTAGAAGGTTAAAATGTTTTGTTTTGTTTTTTAACTTATGCAAAGCTCACATGTATGTATTGCTAGTTCTGGATAAAAGGTTTATGGAAACATGTTGAACTGCTTTTATTTCTTGTGGTGTAGGAACCCTATTATGGTTACCTCTGGTATGAAATTTTCTGTTAAAGAAATCATACTCAGGAACACATCTATTAGGTTAATTGAGATATGCCTGTACAAGAAATGCAGGAAACACACATCTCAAGACAGTTCTCTCACCCTGAGATTCCTTCCTCTTGTCTCTGACCTGGAGAAGAGGGACCAGGCCCTGAGATCTAGCAATCCTACAAGTCCCATCCCACCACTGGAAAAGGCACCCATCAGTTTTGGCTGCCTTGCTTTCTTCCATCCCCTACATTGCAGCAACTTCACACACACACACACATCCCACACATTCATTGGCAGAGGATGAAGCTCACGCTTGCTTATCAATTCCGAAATTAATTTCCTGTTCTGTTTTTGCTGACTGTTCAGAGAGGCAGCCGTTCCTGCTTCTGTTTGTTAGACCACAGCAGTGCCTGCTGCCTGACTGGATACATGCCACAGGGGCATGAAACCACCATGGGGCCAGAAGTAGGATAAATGACTGATGTTGTTGCTCACAAACTTGGGAGGTGCCGAACTGCTTGTTGGCCCATGCAGTTGGTTGGCTCCTAATTGTCTTCATTTTTCATAGTGGCAGGCAGCATTTTCAAGAGAGAGAGTCAGAAGGGAATATGTGCATATTGTTAATGGGGAAAAAGAGAGATATGCCTGAACCCCAAACTGGGGCTATCATTTAGGAGAGGGCAATGATGTGTAAACCTCTACTTAGGACAGGAGGCTACCATTAGAACAGAATACAGAGAAGCAGAATGGTTCTCAGTCGGAAAGGGAGTCAGACAAGGCTGCGTTCTATTACTCTATTTGTTCAACTTGTATGCAGAAAATATCATATGCAGAGCAGATTTGGACTCAGAAGAAGGAGAAGTAAAGATTGGAGGAATGTGTATCAACAATCTAAAATATGCAGACGACACCATACTACTAGCAGAAAAAAAACAAAGACTTGCGGGGGGATGCTAAAGATAGTCAAAGATGAAAGTGCTAAGGCAGGCTTACTGTTGAATATTAAGAGAACAAAAATAATGACCACAGAGGAACTACAGTTGTCCATATTCTCTGGGGTTTGGTTCCAGGACCCCCCCGTAGATACCAAAATCTGTGAATACTCAAGTCCTATTATATGCAATGGCATAGCAAAATGGTGCCCCTTATATAAGATGGCAAAATCAAGGTTTGCTTTTTGGATTATTATTTTTAAGGATATTTTCAAACCGTGAATACTTAAATCCATAGATGCCAAATCCGTGGATATGGAGGGACAGCTGTACATAAATTCAGTATCGACAAGGAGGAAATTTAAATAGTTAAAGATTTCCCATATCTGGGATCAATCACTGATCAGAACAGAGATTGAAGTAAAGAAATCAGAAGACTAGGAATGAGAGAGGCAGCTATGAAAGAACTAGACAAGATCCTAAAGTGCAAAGATATAAAACTGAACACTAAAGTTAGGATTGCCCAAGTCATTGTATTTCCTGTCACCATGTACAGAGGTGAGAGCTGGACAGTAAAGAAAGCTGATAGAAAAAAAATCAATGCATTTGAGATGTGATGGAGAACAGTGCTACGGATACCGTGGACTGCCCAAAAGCCTCATTTTATTGAACTGGGAACAGCCTCTTTAGCTCAGATTTCTTTCTTAATTTCCAAAAAGGAAAATCTGTTCTCGGCGTATGTGTCTCAATGACAAGCTGTGAGCTACTGTGGTAGGTACTTAATGCATAATGCTTAATGACATCACCAGGGGCTCTCCCTAGTTCTCAGTTTTTGCAGTAAACTATGCAGCAAATGCAAAGTGCAAAGGCAGGTCTACAGCTGAACATTAAAAAAACAAAAATAATGACCACAGATGATTTTCATAACTTTTAAGTAGACAATGCAGACATTGAATAGCTCAAGATTTCCCATACCTTTGTTCAAACATTAATCAGAATGGAGGCTGTAGTCAAGAAATCAGAAGAAGACTGACTTGGAAGGGGGGCTATGAAAGAATTAGACAAGATCCTCAAGTCTATTATTATTATTATTATTATTATTATTATTATTTCTTACCTTCCTCTCCCTATAGATTGAGACAGGGAACAACACATTAACACATAGACATAACATTGGTTAAACTTGTCATTGAATACTAAAGTTAGGATTGTCCATGCCATTGTATTTCTATTTCTATGTACGGTTGTGAAAGCTGGACAGTGAAGAAAGCTGGACCAGAAGAAAATCAACTAATTTGAGATGTGGTGCTGAAGAAGATTTCTGCAGATACTGTGGACTACTAAAAAGACAACATAAATAGGTCCAAGAGCAAATCAAGCCTGAACTCTCCCTAGAAGCCAAGATGATTAAACTGAGGCTGTCGTACTTTGACCATATCATGAGAAGACACGACTCACTAGAAAAGACACTCATGCTGGGTAGGATAGAAGGCAGCAGGAAAAGTGGAAGACCACTTTTCAGATGGATAGACTCAATGAAGGAAGCCATGGCCCTGAGTCTGCAAGACCTGAGAAGGGTATTTGAGGATAGTGTGATAGATAAACCCTTATAGGGCCATAGGGTCACTATAAGTTGAAGTCAATTTGATGTTGTTTAACAACAATATATGCAGCAAATGATGCAATAAACAAAGTCTGAGCTGGAAAAGAATGGGATTGTGTTCCAGCTGAACCTACTATAGCTGCGTGTGCCTGTCCATAACAGGCAAGGTAAACAGCAACTGCCTCCAGATTTCTTTACTGAGCATCCATGAACAGCAAAACAGAGAGAACTGGCAAAAGCAGATTAGTCTGCCTCCCCAGCAATTCCCAGCATGTTCGATAAGCATAGATCTGTAAGTCTGACCACCAAAATGGAAATCATAAGAAGGGTGGATGGTGAAAGAAAATATTCATTCCTGGTTGCTTTTGCCTTAAGCTTTTAAGTGTTCTCTAGAAGATTCAAAACTTTTATGTTTATGTATGCAAGGCTTACCTGACCTGGTCATTTCATTTCACTTGTGCATATTCTTAGTTTGGGGTAAAACATTTCCTGAAACATGTTGACCTGCTCTTCTTTTCTGTGGTGTAGGAATCTATCCCTGGTCTTCCTGTGTTATTTCTGCATCTGGTACCAAATTGTATGTTAAAGAAGGAAGGCACAGGAACACACCAACTTTGTTAAGCGAGTTATACCTGTAATAGTGTATTCTGTGTAGCTGTGATTGATGCTTAATGTATCTTGTTTAATTGCATCACAAGGGCACAAAGGGATCATCTCTAGTTCTCAGGTTTTGGCTCAGGATTTGGAATAGCACTGACTTGGCAACCCTGTGGAGAGGCAATTCCCTTTTGGGATGGGGTGGGTCAAAGAAAGGGTGGTCCAGGGGTATCACGTGTGGCACGAATGCCACACTTTGCTCACCCTGGGCTGTCCAAGGGTTCTTACCCTGTTTCCTTTGTATCCATAGGAGATTCATGGAGTAACTTCAGGTGGTCTGTGAACCAGTGGGGAACCCATACATTTTTCCTTTGATTTTTGTATCCTGTTACTTTAAATATGAGAACCACCTCTATGTATTCCTTGCCTAAGAAAACCCTATGAAATTCATAGGGTCACCATAAGTCGACAGGAGACTTGAAGGCATATATGCACACATAATTCGGTTAACAAAGTAAATGTGTTTCTGGGAATTACTTCTTCAACAGAAAATTTGGTACCAGAGCTGGAAATAACAGAGAGAAAAAGGAGGGATAGCTTCCTACACCAGAAAAAAAGAAAAGAAAAAAAAAAGAGAAGATCAACATGTTTTATTAAAAACTAACAATATGCATGTGTGAGATGAAAGGTCAGGTAAGTCTTGCATAAGTAATCAGAAGCATTTTGAGCCTTCTAGAGACACTTGAAGACTTCTTCCAAAATGCATCAAGGAATGATTTTTCTTTCTTTCACCAGCTTCCACTTTTATTATCACTTCCATTTTTGTGGCCAAATATACTGTAGATCTATGTTTTTGGTTTTTTTTAACATGCTGGGAGTATTGGCAGACTTACCTGCTTTTCACTTTTCTCTCTGTTTTGCTGTTCACACATGCTGTTCTGGAGGCAGCTACTGTTTATATTTGCCTGTTGTAGGCAGGGGCACCCAGGTATCGTAGAATCAGCTAGAGCAGAATCCCATTCTTTCTCAGCTCAAGCTGTGTTCATTGCATTGCTTCCTGTTTATACTATTGCAAGCCAACACTAAAAGTCTGTCTTTCTCCAGCTCTCCTTCACCATTCTCCCAAATGCTGATGCTGCTAAAAAGACCTTCCAGCTAAATAAAGGAGGAGAAGGAAGAGGAGGAAAGAGCAGGCTGGGTGGGCATAAAAAGCCTTTACAAATGGGTGATTCATTCTCAGTTTGTTAACTGAGGTATGCCTGTAATACATTTCTCTGGGCAGGAGATCCATCATTTTCAATTTCAAGCTACATAGACCACTGTTCTTACTCACTTATAAGGCAGTTCCCAATATTTTCTCTGCATAAGAAGCGAGCCAGAAGGCTGGCCATGAGCGTGATGTAAAAAAGACCACTGATCTGAAAGAAGTGATTTTGCTACTTCAGTAGAAGCCTGGATGAAATTTGGGCTGCATTTCCCCCTTTGGGGGCTAATCAGAGAGGGGTATCATGTACCTTGTCAACCACATGTTGCTCCATGTTGTCTGTATCTACAGGGAGGGCAAAATGAGAGCATTGAGCCCTACCAAATAAGTATTCTGCTGCACCCAAATGAATTTTTTCTTCAGTCCTCAAATTTCTAGCATTGCAGTAACTTAAAACTCCAGTTCAATAAAGATAAAGAAGAACCAGGTCTGCTGAAGGAAGAGACAGAAACAGAAAAAATAATATTGGACAATAAGAAAAAGAAAATTGGGAGAATATATAAAATCCTTAATCTAAGGCAATCGGAGGAAGAGGTGGTGAGAGATTCAATGATTAAGTGGTCTAGAGATCTAGGAGAGAATATTACAATAGACGAATGGCAAGATGCATGGACCACAACTAAAAAAATTACGGCATGTCAATCCCTAAAGGAAAATCACTTTAAAATTTGTAACAGGTGGTATCTAACACCTTCAAGAATGAATAAAATGTTCGGAATAAAAGATAAGAATTGCTGGAATTGTGGGAAATCAACAGGAACATCATTACACATGTGGTGGACGTGCCCGAAGATACGTAAATTCTGGATTAAGATTCATAATGCCATTCAAAAAATGTTCGATATAGAGATAGATCTTAACCCAAAACTGTATCTGCTAAACATCACAACAGTTTTAACAAAAGAAATCAAAAAACAATTTGGAAGAGTTATCCTTTACCTCTGCACAGCAGCACGTTTATTATTAGCTGCTAAATGGAAAAGTACTGAAGAACCAAAAATGGATGATTGGTTTAATAAGATAAACGAAATGAGAGACAATGACAAGCTAACTGCTATATTAAATCATAAATCAGTGGAGAAAACTGAAGCGGAATGGCTACCTGTGTTTAAATATTGTAGAAAAAGGTGGAATATAGCGGATGACATTGATCTTTAACAAGAGAATCAATTATGGTTCAACAGTTCAGGAATATATTTAGAATTCGGGAGAATAGTAATAAGAAAAAGGAGAGAGATACGGAGGAAATGAGAGAAATCATAAGAACCAGGGTGGGAGAAATATAATGAAATAGTGTTAAAATACGGCTGGAATCTACTATGAAATAAATAGAGGAAAAATGTGTGTTAAGAAGGACGGGTGGAAGGAGGGGAAAAAAACTCTTAGAGATATTTACTATGATGGAAGTCATGGTTTTTAATTTTAACTCATTTAACGAAAATCATATGGATAAGCTAAGACAAGGGAATAAAGAAAGGGGGGGAAGGAGTAGGTTACCCCCAATATTTCTGTATCCTTAGTCTGCTATGGAATTGAATATGCAAACTTAATAAAAATAATTAAAAAAAAAAAACTCCAGTTAAGAATATAGAAATAGAGTTTAGGCATAAAAAAAGGGGGTCAGGCAAAGTTAACAACAGAAATGCAAAAATAGCAAAAAGAGTTCTAGGTGTGAACAATTTTCAGTGTCTCACCCTCTGCAGTGTGAGAAATTTAGGAACCGAATGGAAATATTATTGGGGGCAAAATTCTTAACAGGCGGGAGTCCCTTTGCTCCCTCCTCCATAGCTATACCCTGCTCTCCTTCCTATTTTCTTTGCAAAAAAAAAAAAAGAGAGAGAGAGAGAGAGAGATTTATTCAGAAGCCTCAAGTAGACACAGTTCTCTAAAATTAGCAAAATTCAACAAAGCAAAACAAGACTACTTCTGGTGTCACCAAGCACATCTGATACAACCTGTGCTGAATATTCATTGTTCTGTGCCTTCAAATCATTTCTGACTTATGACAACTGTAAGGTGAACCTATCACAGGGTTTTCTTGGTAAGATTTGTTCAGAGGAGGTTTGCCTTTGGCTTCCTCTGAGGTTGAGAGAGCCAGTGGTCAGCTCGTAGGTTTCTATGGCTGAGCAGGGATTTGAACCCTGGTCTCCAGAGTGGTAGTCCAACACTCAGACCACTTAACCTTGCTCTCTGAGTATGGGAGGTAGAAAATGTCCCAGTCCTGGCCTAAGTGAGCCAGTAAGCAAAGAGGACAGGTCTTTTTCAACAACCAGAGACTTCTCTACATCCCCCCTGATGAGTCAGTAATGGGGACAATTCTTAGTTAATTGTACTTGCTTATTTTCCTCCAATCTGAATTGTCTCTCTCTACTGAGTTACCCCAGAAAATCATAATAAGAAATAGTTCCCCTTTAGAAAGAAGGACATCACATATGATAATGCCCCTAAGGGCATACCCTCCAAGTGCCTCCATTTACCTGAAATATTCCATGTACAGCCACGCTTAATAAAGTACTCTTGCTGTGTCCCTATTCTTACAATTTAGAGGAATAGCTCTTTAAAATATTGTTAGGGTATCTTGCCTGAGTTTTAATTATTCAGGAGTCAGCATTCTCCCAAAGGTCTCCCAGCAGTTAAATGAATCTCTCAGTCTGGAACCTGGATGTATGAGTGGTTTGTTTCCTCCTGTACTGCACATGGGGGTAATTTCAATTGATTTGCACAAACAATTAAGGCACCACATTGTGTGTGCATAGCCTGAAATTTCTCACATGCTCCAGCTGCTGAGATTTATTTTGAACTGTTGATAACATATTGTAGACAAGTACACTTTGCAGGTATGTCTTCAATGGAAGGAACAAATATCATCTTGGCTTTTAAATCCATGGGAGTGATACTGCTGCAGAATGAATCAGTTCTTAATATTGGGGGAAGGACTCAGGTGGTGATCACTGGCATTTAAATGAGGTTCTTACAAGCATGATCCTAAATTTGTCTATGAAATATTTGGCAGGTAAGCAGTCAGCATCCATAACCAAGCAGAGACAATCCATGAAAACAGAATGATCTGATTCTGTCTCTAACCCTGTAGGGTGGCCTGTACAAAATACTATTTATGGCATTATTGCATACCCTCCAACTATCCTGATTTTGCAGAGACAGTTCTGACTAATCTTCCATCGTGCCACTTTTCAGCTGCTTTTAAAATGTCCCAATTTCTCGCTCCCCACTTCCCACATTCCTCCTTTGCATGCAGCTCACTTCAGTTGATGAAAACTCAGTTCAAAGTATAGAAATAGTTTGCACTTAACTAACTCAAGAACCTGAGGATGGGTGGAATCTTGTCCTTCCCAGCAGACTCAGGCAAAAGACTCAGGCAAAAGCAAACTGCTTCTCATAACTTGTGTGTTCTTACTCATTAATAACATTTATCACCATCACTACTCTTTGATGTTGCTTGGCCTGATGTCTCCTGGTTTTCATCTGTGAAATGTTGGGTCTGCTATTGGTCATAAGTAAGAAAGATACCCACATGGTGAAGAGGACTGGACTTTTCTGGCTTTAATAGTTCCATGAAAGCAGGAATGTTGGCAGTATAGCTCACCTTCCATTTCCTTAGCTTGAAACAATCAGAAAAACTGTTTTCCTTTTTTAGCTTCAGCATTTATACACTTCTCAGTAAACAGATATACAGTACTGTATCTCTTTGATACCTATTGGCGGCAGTTTCTGAAAAGAAAGTTTTCTAAGGCTGGAGATGAGTAGGAAACAATCTCTTAGGCCAGGAATCATAAACCTGAATCCTGTCATACCCTCCAACATTTCACAAATGAAAACTGGTTCACAGGTGGCCAAGCAACATCAGCGTGTGATCAAGATGGCAATGGTTATTAATGAGGAAGAACATACAAGCTAGCTGAGGCTGCAGCAGGTTGCTTTTGCCTGAGTCTACAGGGAAAAGTAAGATTCAACTCTCTCCTCTCCCTTCCTCCCTGCTGAATTAATTGAGTGCAAACTACTTTTGCATTCAGTTTGCATACTTTGTTTGTAGCAAGTGAAGTAAGCTGAAGACAAAGGAGAAGAGAAAGAAACCACAAAATTTTAAAACAGTGGAAAAAAGTAGGATGACAGTGGATTAATCGGGACTGTCACTATCAAATCAAAACAATTGAAGGGTACATCCTGTTGGTTTTCCTAACTGGAGTAGACCCATTGAATCAATAATTAAATGATGAGTCAATTTTAGCCCTTCACTGGTAGTTTTGTTCTCTGTCTCCCAGCAGCCTCCAGAATAGCCAATGGTAAGTGATTATGGGAGGTGAAGGCCAAAAACTCTGGAGAACCAAAGGTTCCTTAGCCCTCTGAGTGGTTTAGCTCCCATAATTCCTCATGTGGTACAGAAAGAGCCCTAAATCCAATTGCTAGTCACATTGAATTAATCACAAAATCATAGAATTGCAGAGTTGGAAGAGACCACGAGGGCCATCCAGTCCAACCCCCTGCCATGCAGGAAATCACGATCAAAGCATCCCTGACAGATGGCCATCCAGCCTCTGTTTAAAGACCTCCAAGGAAGGAGACCCCACCACGCTCCGAGGGAGTGCGTTCCACTGCCGAACAGCTCTTACTGTCGAAAAGTTCCTCCTAATGTTGAGGTGGAATCTCTGTTCCTAGAGCTTGCATCCATTGCTCCGTGTTCCAATCTCTGGAGCAGCAGAAAACAAGCCTGCTCCATCCTCAGTGTGGCACCCCTTCAAATGCTTAAACAGGGCTATCATATCGCCTCTTAACCGTCTTTTTTCCAGGCTAAACATACCCAGCTCCCTAAGTCTCTCCTCATAAGGCATCGTTTCCAGACCTTTCACCATTTTAGTCGCCCTCCTCTGGACACGCTCCAATTTGTCAATATCCTTTTTGAATTGTGGTGCCCAGAACTGGACACAGTATTCTAGGTGAGGTCTGACCAAGGCAGAATAGAGTGGCACTATTACTTCCCTTGATCTGGACACTATACTTCTATTGATGCAGCCCAAAATTGCATTGGCCTTTTTAGCTGCCGCATCACACTGTTAACTCATGTTCAACTTGTGGTCTACTAGGACTCCTAGATCCCTTTCGCACATAGTCTCGTTCAGCCAGGTCTCCCCCATCCTATATCTATGCATTTCATCTTTTCGCCCTAAGTGCAGTACCTTAAATTTCTCTGTATTGAATTTCATTTTGTTAGCTTTGGCCCAGCTCTCCAGTTTATCCAGGTCATCTTGAATTTTGATCCTGTCCTCCAGGGTATTAACTACTCCTCCTAATTTGGTGTCATCTGCAAATTTGGTAAGTATGCCCCTAATTCCCTCATCCAAGTAGTTGATAAAGATGTTGAATAGCGCTGGGCCCAGGACAGAACCCTGTGGCACCCCACTGGTCACATCTTTCCAAGATGAACAGGAGCCATTGCTGAGCACCCTTTGGGTTCGGCCGGTCAACCAATTACAAATCCATTGAACTGTTAACTTGTCTAGCCCACATTTTACAAGCTTGTTTGCAAGAATGTCATGGGGAACCTTGTCAAAGGCCTTACTGAAATCAAGGTATGCGATGTCCACAGCGTTCCCTTCATCCACCAAGCTGGTAATTTTATCAAAAAAAGAGATCAGATTAATCTGGCATGACTTGTTTCTCTGAAACCCATGTTGACTTTTTGTGATTATGGCATTGCCTTCTAAATGTTCACAGACTCTCTGTTTAATGATCCGCTCTAGAATCTTCCCTGGTATTGATGTCAGACTAACTGGACGATAATTGTTGGGATCCTCTTTTTTCCCCTTTTTGAAGATGGAAACAACGTTTGCCCTCCTCCAGTCTGCTGGGACTTCTCCTGTTCTCCAGGAGTTCTCAAATATTATTGCCAATGGCTCTGAGATTATATTTGCCAGCTCTTTTAATACTCTTGGATGTAGTTCATCTGGTCCTGGAGATTTAAATTCATTTAGATTAAGAAGGTATTCCTGTACTACCTCTTTGCTTATTCTGTGCTGGATTTCCCCTATTGTGTCCTCTGTTCCATTATCCTCAGGTTGGTCCTCCTTTTCCTTTTCTGAAAACACTGAGGCAAAGAAGGTGTTGAGTGATTCTGCCTTTTCTCTGTCCCTTGTTAGCATTTTGCCATCTTCTCCACGTAGTGGCCCTACCATTTCCTTCTTCCTCCTTTTGCTGCGGACATACCCCCCCAAAAAACCCTTTTTATTGTTCTTAACCTCTCTAGCAAGCCTGAGCTCATTCTGTGCTTTAGCTTTTCTGACTCTACTCCTACATGTGTTCGCTATCTGTTTGAATTCTTCTTTGGTGATTTCCCCCTTTTTCCATTTCTTATACATGTTCTGTTTAAAACTTAGCTCTGTTGATATTTCTTTAGTCATCTATCCTGGTTTCTTGAGACACCTCCCATTTTAATTCCTCAATGGTACTGTTTGAAATTGTGCCTTCAGTATCTTCCTTTTGAGAAAGTCCCATCCGTCTTGAGGTCTCTTCTCTTTTAGTATTCCTGACCATGGGATCACCCCCAGTATTTCCCTGAGTTTATTGAAATCAGCTCTCCTAAAGTCAAGAATGCGTGTCTGACTATGCCTGGCTTCTCCTTTCCATTGTATAACAAACTCCAGGAGAACATGATCACTCTCACCTAAGAATCCCACCACTTGCACCCCGTTAACCAGGTCATCCCTGTTGGTTAGGATCAGACCTAAAATAGCTGATCCCCTTGTTGCCTCTTCCACCTTTTGGACCATGAAATTGTCTTCCAGGCTTCCATGAAATTGTCTTCCATTGAATCAATAGAAATCTGGTGAGTCAACTAATCTTATAGATCCAAGGGGTCTCCAATTGTCGGAACAACCAATAAACTCCAAGCCAATGTTTCCTAAGCCTCATGAAGAAAATCCTTCTGACTGAATGGATAGGTGTAGCAGGGTGAAGTGACATTGCTGTGTTCATTTGCCTGTATTGTCTCACCTCTAATAATCAGCCAAATGAATAAAAGTTACCCTCCTCTGAGTCAATTGCATTCATACTGCCCAAAGATCATCTGTACGGCACTTTAGTCCCAAATATTTTGAGACTGACTATGGAATGTACTCTGTAGTGTCCAGACCAAAAGAAGTAGTAGTGCCAGTCTATTCTGCTTTGGTCAGAGCTTCCTTAGAATACTGTGTCCAGTTCTGGACACTACAGTTCAAGAAGGATGTTGACAAGCTCAAATTTGTCCAGAGAAGGGTGACTGAGATGATCAAAGATCTGGAAACCAAGCCTCGTGAGGAAGGTGGGTATGTTTAGCTTGGAGAAGAGAAGACTGAAAGGTGACGTGATAGCCATCTTTAAATATCTGAAAGGATGTTGTGTAGAAGATGGAGCAAGCTTGTTGTCTGCTGCTCCAGAGACTAGAACACAAACCAATGGATTTGAATAATAAGAAAAGAGATTCCACATAAACATTAGGAAGAACTTTATTATTATAAGAGCTGTTCGGCAGTGGAATAGACTGCTTTGGAAGGTGGTGGGCTCTCCATCTTTGGAAGTCGTTAAACAGAGGTTGGATGGGCTTCTTTCAGGAGTGTTTTCGTTGTTTCTTCCTGTGTGGGAGGGGGTTGGAATAGATGGCCCTTGTGGACCCTTCCAGCTCCGTGATTCTATGATTCTATGTGCTCAAAGGCAAGGCAATAGACAAAGACAGTAGTGGAGAAGAAAGAAAGAACATAGAAAATTATTTCTGGGTTGTATCCTCTGCTGCTTTGAATCTGTTGTCAGTTTCACTGAATATGTATGAGAGAAAGAATGGACCAACTTCACCACTATAAAAATGTGGGTGGGTGATAATATATATATATATTTTAAAAGCCTCCGCCATGTAAAAAATAATTTCACTTCATGTAAGTAGAAAGCTAGCTGCCTGCCAAAAACCTAGATTCTTCTGTGTTGTGATGCTTTTCTCCTTCCATGGAGTCATGTATTTGTCACTGTTTTTAAATGAGGGGAGCATAAAATATCAGGATATTGGGACATACAGTAGTTAGATTTATTCTGTAAAGAGCTGTGATGTAGCAAACAGTATGCACAGATCTGCAGAGCTAGTGGCAGTTGCAAATGTATCAATATTGATGAGCTCTCTGAGCTGGTGCAGAGCTGGCTGGGGAGGTGCTAGGATGTCTGTAGAGCTGGGTATTTAGTTTGTCATATGGAGCTGAACTGAGCATTTCTGTTTTGAAGCTTGAAATGTGAAGATGTTTTTTTTTCTTCTGTGGACGCTGTAATATACTGTAAATAGTCTTTAATATGTTCAAGTAAAGTACAAGATTTTAGATATAAGCCTGTGTCTTTGCCTTTGTTCTGATGCCTGAAGGAACAGTACTCTGCTACCATTTTATGCTGCCCGGACTTTTTGAAGAGGTACCCGGTGCACGCTACCACTTGACATAAAAATGTGCTGAATAGTGTAGTCCAGTGCTGCTTAAAATGGTAGGCCATGGACCAGGGCCAGTCCACAAGCCATCAGATGCTGGTCTAGGAAAGAAAGAAACATTTGTAGCCAATGGGCACAAATAAGGTCCTGGTTCCTGTCACGTTGGGGAAAAAAATAACTGCCAGTCCTCCAATCAGATAGTTTAAAAAGCAATGATTTGTCCTCCTTTTTCAGGATTCTGTAATTTCACAAACCACCTGATTTTTAGCTAATAGAAAGCTCCACTAAATGACATAAGCCCTTGTGTCTGGTCATATGAGAAGATTTTGACAAATGCAACCTTAGAGTTTCAGCCTGTGGGCAAAAGTCCTGTTTTTCAGTCCATTTTATGTTGTATATTTAGGCAGCTATAAATATTGTGATAATGTAAAGAAATAGTGTTCCATTGCACATTCTCTATCTCCTCCCCTACCCTAAAAGGGTGGCGTGCCTAAGATATATTAAGTTGAAATAATGGCGGCCTGAGTTTCACTGTGAAGGAAGGGGAAAGTGTTTTATCTCCATGATTTCTTCTGGCATTAAAGCCAGGACTGAGCCTCCGCAGGACATCCAAACTGATAGATGGAGGGTGGTATTTATTGACTATGAGAAGATTGCAATTCATAACCTGGCTCGTTGCATTTGCAGCCAACGCTGCCATGGGGAGGAAATGGGCTGCTTTTATCATGCAGCCACCGCTTTCGCTTCAGGTTCCTTCCCAACACAGGGAGAGAGTGAGAGGCAGCCATTTTCTAAATGAGAAAACAACACCCCCTTAATTGGGTTTTCTGTGGTTTTTTTCTGGGCTGTGAGGCCATGTTCTGAAAGAGTTTATTCCTGACGTTTTGCCTGCATCTGTGGCTGGCATCTTCAGAGAATGGTTGGGTAGGAGTGTGTATGGGGGGGTTATATTCTGTGAGCCCCTGTTGGGGAGGATATGTAAATTTGTGTATTTGAATGGCTAGTTTCTGGGTGGGTAGCCATTCAAATACACAAATTTTCATATCCTCCCCAACAGGGGCTTGCAGTATATAACACCCCACCACTCCTACCCAACCATTCTCTGAAGATGCCAGCCACAGATGCAGGCGAAACATCAGGAATAAACCCTTCCAGAACACGGCCTCACAGCCCAGAAAAAAAATGCACAGAAAACCCATTAATGCCATCCGTGAAAGCCTTTGACTTCACACCCTCTTAATTTTTTAAAATATAGGGCTTGCCCCAACTGTGAGGGAACAGATACCTCCATGGGTTAAACGTGGGTACCTTTTGAAAGGTGGCAACTTCATGGCTATTTTTATATTGTAAGGAAGCCACTCGGTTTTTCCCTCAATTTATGGCAGTAAAGAGTTTACTTCAGTCTGTGTAGTGTTTATGTACTACTACTACTTTGGTTTATTTTAAAGCTTTACCTCAGGCACTACTTGAATTCATGAGGTAAAATCTATTGGTATCCATCTAGTGTAGCTTTTTCAGTAGTTTTTCTAGAGACACCCACCAGGTGATTTTCTCCCTCAGTTTAGTAGTTCTGTGATGATAAAAGAGCCAGTGTGGTGGTTGGAGAGGTGTGTCCACATTGAAGAATTATAGCACTTTCATTGCACTTTAACTGCCATGGCTCCAACCTATGACACTCTGGTATTTGTAGTATTTAGTTTAGGTAGTTTTTAATTTGATACTAGTTTAATATCTTTTTATGGGGGAGGGTGGGGGTGCTTGGTGCTTAGGGATTTTAGTCAGTATTGTTGTATTTTAATTGTTGTAAGCCGCCCCGATTGTTTTTAACAGAGGGGCGGGGTAAAAATTATTATTATTATTATTATTATTATTATTACTAGTCTCCTAAGGGATGTATAATTCTTGAGTGTAGTCCCTTTAACTACTTGTCCCTTTTTAAAGAATATTTTCAAGATGTGAATACTTAAATCCGTGGATACCAAATCGGTGGATATGGAGGGACAACTGTACTCCTATTGATGTAACCTAGAATCACATTGGCTTTTTGAGCTGCTGCATCACAGTGCGGAGCTGGTTTCCTTTTTTAAAAAAAGCGGTGTCTCTTTTAAATTGGTGCCAGCTGCCTTGAGTCCCCAACTGGAGGAAAAGTGGGGAGATAAATAAATACAGTTGTCCCTTCATATCCGCTGGGGTATGGTTCCAGGAACCCCCCCCCCCGGATACCCAAATCCGTGAATGCTCAAGTCTCATTATATGCAATGGCAGAGCAAAATGGTGTCTCTGATATAGTAAGATGGCAAAATCAAGGTTTGCTTTCTGGATTATTATTTTTTAAAGAATATTTTCAAGTCATGAATACTTAAATCTGTGGATACCAAATCAGTGGATACGGAAGGACAATGGTACAGTATTATTGCTCTCTGGTAGAGATTTCTAAGTATCTAAGAAAACTGCCTAATTGAGGAAGCCTCCATAGGATGGAGCCAGGACAATTAAAATGATATGAAACTGATACGATTTTGTAGTGTGGATACACACACTAGGACTTCAGGAGTCTGGGGTAGGAATCCTCCGACTCAGCCATGTAAATCTCCTAGGTGACCCAGGGCAAGTCACACACTCTCAGCCTTAGAGGAAGATAAGCTAACACACATTGGAAACTGCTTGATGCAGTGTAGATGTGTAAATTGCTATTGCTTAAAACAGTTTGTAAGCCGCTCTGATAGCCTTGTGGCTGAAGAGCGGCGTATAAATAACTAATTAAAAAAAAAAAGATAAAGGTAAATCTCCTCCGAAGAAATCTTGACAAGGAAACCCTAGAAAAGAATCACAATAACTTGGAGCTGATTTGAAGGCACAGAACAACAACACACTATAATAACAACAATGACAGCAACTCCTGTTTTAACAGATTTCAGCCATCTCTGTTCCCCAGAGGATTTGGAAATTTAGATAAGCAGTAGTTTTATGTGATGTGATGACCTGCTGTTACCGATTATGATGGCCCTTTATTTGTTTACCACATTTATCTCTAACCAACGTTTAATCCAATATTCTGAAAGCAGCTTACTGATACGTAAGCAAGGTGGAGGGGAGAACAGGAACAAACAAGTTTGAAACACATGAATAAATCAGAGTAAACAAGAACAGCCCTAGCATATTTTTTTTAAAGCAACAAAAATCAGTTAAATGCTTGGGTGAATAAAGAGGTCCAGCCAGCTGCTGGAAACCTGGCATCCAAACTAGGTTATAACTGGGCTTTTTAAAAAATTGTTTTAAAAATCTGTTTTATGTTTTATTTATTTTTTATTTGCCTTTAGTCACCTTGAATGCCGTTTTTGGCATACTGACAGGATACAAATTGAATACATGAGTAATAATTAACATGATCAGCTAGGCAGCAGGGCAGCAATGCTTGGGACAATTCCATACTTTCAGGGTGTCACCACTGAAAAGACCCCTTACAAGAAACCCACTTAGTTCTGATGGTGAGGCCACTTGGAGTAAGGCCACTAATGAAAAATAGAATGGAATGGGCAGATTCCCATTTGTGGCAGTTTTGTGTGGAAATAAGATGTTTGTGTTTACAACAACAGAGCTTCCAGAGTTTGACTGATTTCTATTTATGTCAAATCAAGCTTGTTCTGTATTAACCAACCACATTTTTGCATACAGGCAGTCCTCTGTAGCCATGGATATGGCACCCATGGATTCCACCATCCACGATGTGAAAATATTTTTTAAAAAAATCCAAGAAGCAAACCTTGATTTTGCCATCCATCTCTCTCTCTCTCTCTCTCTCTCTCTCTCTCTCTCTCTCTCTCTCTCTCTCTCTCTGAACTCTTGGGTACATACAATAGGCCTGGGTATGTTTTCTCTCCCAGTATGCTTATTGGCTGTTCAGGAAACACACCCAACCAATCACCACCCACATGCAAATTCCCTCTCTACCTCACAATCCACTCCTGCCACTCAATCTGCATCTACACCCCCAGCCTCACAAGCCCCAGCTCTGCCTCCCTCAGCCAATCACCACCCACATGCAAATTCCCTCTCCACCTCACAATCCACTCCTGCCACTCAATCTGCATCTACACCCCCAGCCTCACAAGGGTTCCTCCCTCCTCTAACTCCCTCAGCCACTCACCAGTCACGGGCTGCGACGGGACCCAGGCAGTCAACTGGCAATGGTGGTGGTGCTGCTGTGGTGACAGTACCTAGGCAGTCAACTAGCAGCAGTGGGACCCCCCCCCCAAAAAAAAACATTCCAAAAAGCAAACCCTGATTTTGCCATTTTATATAAGGAACACCATTTTACTATGCCGTTATATACAATGGGACTGGAACATCCACAGATTTTGGTATCTATGGGGGGTCCTGGAACCAAACCCCAGCGGATACTGAGAGTATACATTTGCTCTGGATTTTTAAATGGTAATTTCTAACGAAAAGGTGCTTGGCAATGGAAATGCCCACCCCAACCCCCAAATATCTCAGACTGGCCTAGATGATGGGACTATTCTCCTTTTGTTTGGTATGAGCTAAGGTAACAGTAGATTCTGACAATATTCCATAAACTGGTATGCATTTCTTTTAAAAAATGTACTGTGATCATGAAAAGGTTCAGCACAAGCCTAGATGGACTAGTCTTATTTGCACCTTTCGTGGTGCTGGTCAAAGGAAAGAGAAAGAGATGGGGGGGGGGCAGAAAGGCACTTTGCTAACATGGAAGAGCAATGAAAAGAAGAGTTACTACACCTCCCAGCTTATCATGCATTATTTTAATTATAACTCATTTACCTCCTTTACCCCAGAATTGGGATTCAAGGTGACTTGTGGAAGTTAAAAGAAAGATACTGATAAAACCACATTCAAAGACATGTGTAAAAGCATTCAAAAAGTTATAGTTAAAATGCAGCTCAAACAATCCACAGAATTAAAACTACTTAAAAAGTAATCCTTTAAAAAAAAGAAGAAGTCAAAAGTCAGTAGAACAGCACACTATTAAATTTATTTTATTTATTTATTTATTTATTTATTTACAGTGTCTATCATTGTCATCATCTTTGTATCCTGGCTTTCCCCCAAAATTGGGAGTCAAAAGGCAGAGCTGCATATGTGAACAGCTGCAATGCAGAAAATGTTTTGGGTTTTTCTTACACCTTCAACACCTTTTTAGTTGTCATTTATTGGATTAATAGAAAACCATCCAGCAGCTTTTGCAGGTTAAGGGACCATGTAACAACAGGAACTCAAGAAGGGCTGAAAAATGCAGCAACAGGAAGGAAGCAACTGTGCATGTAATTAAAGGAAGCATTTGTTATGGTGACGTGACCTACCTTTGCAAAACAGATTGTGCAAGCATAAACATTTAGATAAAATAATGGAATTCTGAAATTTGCATACTCTCCAGCATTTCAAAGATGAAGACCAGGAGACCTGTGGCCAAGCAATATCAGAGTGAGGTGAAGATGGCAAAAGGTATTATTGAGGAAGGAGACACAGGAGAAGCTGCAGCAGTTTGCTTTGGCCTCAGCATATTGGGAAGGGCAAGATTCTTCCTCTCCTCTCCACCCTGCTGAGTTAACTAAGTATAAACTACTTTTGCAATTTGCACTAGGTTTGCAGCAAGTGAAGTAAACCGAGGACAAAGAGAGAGAACGGGAGGAGGGAACACGGGGACATTTCAGAAGCATCTGAAAAAGTGGGTGACAGAGGATTACAGTAGGAAACCCCCCCCCCCGTATCCGCTGGGGGTTGGTTCTGGGGGAGGGATGTGGATACTGAAAACTGTGGATAATAGTGAATGCCATTGAAAATAATGGGACTTCTGGTTTGAAATAACATAGACTTGCCTTGGAGGACCTAGAAATTGACTAGAGAAGACACATTTTCTAGGAAGACTCTATGGTAGGTATGCTGTTTTGTGTCCTGTGCATAATTGAATAAGTGGATAATGAATCAGTGGATACAGGGGTCCTACTGTAGTCCCTGCCTAATCTGGACAGTTAGAGGGTATGGATTTTATTCTCCTTCCACTCACTGTTATAGTTTTTCTCTGGTGCATGCCTTCGGGGAGGGTCTTTGGACATAAAGGCAGCCTGCTAGCGTTTACATATACCTGCAAATACATAGATATGCGGCTCTTTGCCTTCCTGGGCTGGACAGGCATAAGAGAAGGAGTAGCCCAGCCTGGGAAGGCAAAGAGCAGCCCTCCTCTTCCTTCTCCCAGTGGATGGCCAGGTGGCTTCTCCCATTCCTTTGCAACCAGAATTGGAGGCTGCTGCTGCCAGGATAGGTGAAGGGCTGGTGGTTAACTCTTCTGCTCCCACGCTGTGGCCACCCTCCACATCTCTGGGCACTTGCCTTCAAGCAAGTATCTCCCCCAATCTGCCCCCCAATGTGTTCTTTGACATCTGTATTTTTAAAAAAATCAATGATAAAAGCACATGATTAGTAGTGCTTCCAGGCATTTACTGGGAAACCTGCATCTGCACACATCCGATCAGGAGGTCAGCTCCACCCTCTCCTCACTGTGGGATAAATTGCATGGTTGTCCCAACTAGCAGGTATGAACATTCCCTGTGCATTTTTTAAAAAAGTAAAAGATTTATGTGCATAGTATTTGGTGTGTTCCCCCCCGCCCGCCCGCCCGTTTTCACAATACCTCGAATCGCCATGGGATCCCATTGGGACATGAGGTATTCCCTTCACATTCTGTGAGCGTTTCCCCCCCACCATCTAGACACCTCTAGGATACAGAGCAATAAACTCAAACTAGAGGAGATTCCACCTAAACATTAGGAAGAACTTCCTGGTGGTACGAGCTGTCCAACAGTGGAATACACTGCCTCGGAGTGTGGTGGAGTCTCCTTCTTTGGAGGTTTTTAAGCAGAGGCTGGATGGCCATCTGTCAGGAATGCTTTGATTGTTTATTCCTGCATGGTAGGGGGTTGGACTGGATGGCCCTTGTGGTCTCTTCCAACTCTGATTCTACGACTCCTCTGAGGACTGGAGATTGCAACTTTCCAGTAGGTTGTTGTTATCTTTATTTATGTCCCACCTCTATCCCAAAATTAGAACTCAAGGTGGCTTGCAATGTAAAACAAGTACAATACTGCTAAAACCATACAAAAAGTGAACTTTAAAACAGAATTAAATTATTCACAAATATTAAAATCAATTTTAGGGGATTTAAATTTAAAAGGATTTAAAAAGCAAACAGGTTTTAAACAGGTCAGTTTAAAACAATACAGCACCCTATTAATAGCCCATCCTTTTTTTAAAAGAAAATCTATTTTAAAAGCTTGTTGGAATAAAATGGTCTTTGCCTACTGGTGGAAGGACAGTGAGGAGAGGACCACTCTGGCTTCCATAGGGAGGGAGTGCCACTGCAAAGCGTTTCCATAACAGAGCAGAGATTCGAACGCAGGTCTCTTGGTGTCCAACATTCAAACCACTACACCACACCAGCTCCTTATTAATTTTGACTCCAGGTATGTTTTTACAAAACCATGAAAAACACAGAATACATTGCCTGAAAACAGTCAGCGTCACCATCCAACTGAAGCTGGTAACAACCTGAATACCATGAAAGCCACTGCAAATTAATGATCCTTTAGTACGTGTGTGCATGTATGTGCTTTCACACTTCTGATTAATTCTTGAGCAATTTGTTTGCCATTAATTGCTGTCAAGTCAGCTTTGACTTATGGCCATCCCATGAAGGAAAGACTTCGGAGTCACCCCGGTATCAACAGCCCTGCTTAGCCGAGGCTTCCTTGACTGATTCTACCCACCTGTAATGCAGTCTTCTTCTTTTCCTAGTCTAAGCAATAGCAAACTAACAATCATTTAGCATACTTCTAAGCAATAGCAAATTAATGATCACTGAGTACAAGTCTGATTGATAATTCCTGAGCAAGAGCAAATTATCATTTAGTACACTTCTTGATTAATTCCTGAGCAATTTGCTTGTCATTAATTGGCATGAAGTTGGCTTCGACTTATGGTGACCTGATGAATGAGAGACCTCAAGACGCCCTGCTATCAACAGCCCAGCTAAGGTCTTGCAAACTCAGGGCAGCCATGGCTTCCTTGAGCGAATCCACTGAGAAACTCAATCGATCGTTCCTGAGCAACAGCAAGAGCGAATGAATTATCATTTTGTAGGATTCTTGATTAATTCCTGAGCAGGTATTATTAATTGCCTTCAAGACTGTTCGGCAGTGGAATGCGTTGTCTCAGAGTGTGGTGGAGTCTCCTCCTTTGGAGGTCTTTAAACAGAGGCTGGATGGCCATCTGTCAGGTGTCCTTTGATTGTGTATTCCTGCATGGTAGGGGGCTGGACTAGATGGCCCTTGTGGTCTCTTCCAACTCTTCTATGACCCTATGCCTGAGAGACCTCCAAGACATCAACAGCCCTGTTCAGGTTCATAGACCCTACAAGGGGTGGGGGTAGCTGACAGGGCTTTACCCTGAGGTCCTGGGGGCCCAGGATTAGGAGGAGGTGATCAGTGTAATATTATTGTAAGTTTGTATTACGTAAATCCATTTAGTTTTTTAAAATCCTGTAGAGCATCTCACTGCCTTTAACCTTAGGCAAAAGGTAGGGGCCCACCAAAGATCCTGGCCTGGGGGCCCGCTTCAGGATGTGGCAGCCCTGCTCAGGTCTTGCAAACTCAGGGCCCAGGTTTTCTGGACTGGAGTCTATCCAATGCCCTCTTTGCCTCTGGTGAGCCAGAGCCAATTGAAGATGATTTAGTACACTTCTAAGCAGGGTCCAAGTAACCAATTGCCAAACCTTCCTCAGAGAAAGTTTTGGCCCTGGTTTAATGAGACAACCTGAGCAATAACTTAAGGGATATCTTTAAATAAATATTTGTTGTTGTTGTTGTTGTGTTGTATTATTATTATTATTATTATTATTATTATTTTCCAAATAGGTATAATTGTAATGTGTAACTTCTAATTTTAGTATAAAGGTGTAAATATAATGTTTATTGGAAAAGAAAAGAGTCATTATAGTGTATTTAGATTAAGAGGGAAAATGTATTAGTGTTAGGATAGGTAGTTTTATTTTTGTATTAGTTAAGTAAAGAGATGGGGGGGGGATTTGCGTTAATTGTTACAGCCTTTTGCAGTTGGGTGTATTATTTTGTAGAATGGTTTTATTTCAATAAAAAAAATCCCTAACCACCCCCCAAAATCCCTGAGTACCCTTCCAATTCCGGAGGGGGGGTGAACTCTGTAGGAGTCTTGGGGGTTCAATTTTTCCTGACCGTTTCAGGATGGGTTGGGGCTCCAGGGCTGGTTTAAGGGCCCTGCAGCACCTCAGGGGGCCCCATCATTGTGGGGGGGCATAGTAACCCTCCTCCTGCAAAAACATTATTAGTAATAATCTGAATATCCTGTACTGTTAATAGGTTAGATTAGGTTAGGTTACATTGACCTGAGATAAATATACCCCCCTCCAAAAATAAAGCATTGCAGGGGACCCCAACATTCCTTAAACCTGCCCTGGATGGATGGATGTAGGGCCAGTTTAAGGGCCCTACAGCACCTGCAGCCACAGGGGGCTTCGGTCGTAACCCTCCTCCTGCAAAAACATTATTAGTAATAATCTGAATATCCTGTACACTGAATAGGTTAGGTTAGGTTAGATTAGGTTACATTGACCTGACTTAAACATATGCCCTCCCGCAAATAAAGCCCTGGATGGATGGATGGATGGATGGATAGATGGATGCAGGGCCAGTTTATGGGCCCCACAGCCCCTGCAGCTGCAAGGGGCCCCATAGTAACCCTCCTCCTGCAAAAACATTATTAGTAATAATCTCAATATCCTGCACTGTGAATAGGATAGGTTAGGTTCCATTGATAAACATATGGGACCCCCATAATAAACCATTGATAAACATATGGTTTAGGGACCATGGATAAACATATGGACCCCCATAACAAACCATTGATAAACCTATGGTTTAGGGACCATTGATAAACCTATAGGACCCCCATAACAAACCATTGATAAACCTATGGTTTAGGGACCATTGATAAACCTATAGGACCCCCATAACAAACCATTGATAAACCTATGGTTTAGGGACCATGGATAAACATATGGGACCCCCCATAACAAACCATTGATAAACCTATGGTTTAGGGACCATGGATAAACATATGGGACCCCCATAATAAACCATTGATAAACCTATGGTTTAGGGACCATTGATAAACATATGGGACCCCCAAAATAAAGCGTTGTGGGGGGGGGAAAATTTCCTTCAACCGGTCCTGGGGGGCTCAGCGATCCCCAGACCTTGGGGGGGTTGAGTCCACCTTGTCTCCACCCCACCCCAGCTTGGTTCCTAGGTCTATGGAGGGAGGAGAGTGGCAGGGGAGGAGGTGGCGGGTGGGCAGTCCTTTGCCCGCGACTCGCGACCCGCGCGTTCACACGTTCACCCCGCGTTTGCGCTGGCTCGCCCTCCCTTCCTCCTCCGAGTTTGCCCGGCAGAGGAGGAGGAGGAGGAGGAGGAGGAGGAGGTGCCCTGGGAAGGAAGGAAGGCGCTCCAGGGAGGGAGATGAAGGAGCCCGGCCGGCCACGGAGGCGCTGAGATCCCCCCCCCAAAAAACCCCACCCGGAATCCCCCCCAACACGGCTTGGGCTGGCGACCGTGCCCCAAAGGCGAGGTAAGGAGGGGAGGGGAGGCGGTGGTCGTGCCAGGGGGGCGAGATCCGGAGTCGAGGAGACCTGTTGGGCCGGGCGGACGGCGAGGGTGGGAGCCGGTGGTCCCCTTTGGTCCAGCCATCGCTGCTTCCCCCATCCCAGCTGGAAGGGAAGGGAAGGGGGCATCCTTGGGGGATGTCTGGGGGTTGGAGATCGGGGGCTAAGGGGGGTTAGTGGAGGTGGAGGTTGGGGTTGGGGGGGAGAGGCAATGCCCCCAACCTGGGAGAAGTGGGGTGGGGGGAGAGGGTGGAATTGGCCCCCCTGGGACAAATAGCCCCCCATTGGGGTTGAGGAGGGTGGAGAGGCGCCCCTGCCAACCAGATCTTCGAGATGGAGCTATGGATGGAGGACTGGGGGGAGAGATGGATTCACACACACACACACTCACACTTTTCCCTATTCATTGTCATTTTAACACAAAAACAACACGGGGGGGGGGTATTTTTTAAAAAAGCATTGTTCACTAAACAGCGCCCCCTGGCGGCTCGAGGCGCCTGGTGTTCGTCTCTAGGCTCTCCCCCCCCAACTCCCAACACACAGGTACCAGTTGTCCCTCCGTATCCACGGTTTTTGTATCCACGGATTTAAGTATTCAAGGCTTGAAAAATATTCTTTAAAAAATCATCATCCAAAAAGCAAAGCTTGATTTTGCCATCTGATATAAGGGGCACAATTTTTGCTATGCCATTGGATAGAATGGGACTTGAGTATTCATGGATTTTGGTATCCACGGATTTAAGTATTCACTTAAATATTTAAGTATTCATGGATTTAAGTATTCATGGATTTATGCTTGGAAATATTCTTTAAAAAATAATAATCCAAAAAGCAAACCTTGATTTTGCCATTTTATGTAAGGGATCTTATTATATCAGGGACACCATTTTTGCTATGGCATTGCATAGAATGGGACTTGAGTATTCATGGATTTGGTATCCACGGATTTAAGTATTCACTTAAGTATTTAAGTATTCACGGATTTAAGTATTCATGGATTTAAGCTTGGAAATATTCTTTAAAAAATAATAATCCAAAAAGCAAACCTTGATTTTGCCATTTTATGTAAGGGATCTTATTATATCAGGGACACCATTTTTGCTATGGCATTGCATAGAATGGGACTTGAGTATTCATGGATTTTGGTATCCACGGATTTAAGTATTCACTTAAGTATTTAAGTATTCATGGATTTAAGTATTCACAGATTTAAGCTTGGAAATAGTCTTTAAAAAATAATAATCCAAAAAGCAAACTTTAATTTTGCCATTTTATATAAGGGACACCATTTTTGGTATGCCATTGCATAGAATGGGACTTGAGTATTCACGGATTTTGGTATCAACCAGGAGGGTGGGGGTCCTGGAACCAAACCCCAGCGAATATGAAGAGACAACTGTACACAATTGCATTTCCCCTCCTGCCCTCTGTGTGTGTGTGTGTCTTCATCTCGCCTGTCGACTTTCCCATCAATTTCACAGGGTTTTCTTAAGCAAGGAGTATTCAGAGGTGGCTTTGCCAGTTCTTTCCTCTGGCATATAGCCTACATAGCAGCTGGTCTTTGTTGGCGGTCTCCCATCCACATATTAAGGGCTGACCCTGCTTAGCTTGCAAGATCAGACAGGACTTGGTGCCTTTAGGGTATTTAGGCCTAGTGATCACTGTTTGTGATTTCTCTACTTCTCCTCTTTTTCTCATTGATGGATTTCAAAAGGGGGAAATCTGGTCAATTTGGAAGGTAAGCATCGTCTAATCCCTCCAGTGCAATCTCTCTTTTGCTGTTAACCTGATAATTTTTAGATACAAGTCATCTTTTATAGGGACTGTTTGTTAGATGGTGTCAAGGGGAAAATGTTTACTGGATTCCTGGCTCTGGTTCCAGCGCCTGCCACGCTGAATAGCCGGCTGCACAGTCCTGAGTTAGGTGCTAATGAGCTCAGGGAGGCTTGTTCCATGATGATCATTATTAATATTAATTACATCTATGCCACCATTTCTCCAAGGTAATCTGAGCATCTTTATATGGTTCTTCTGGCCTCCTTTTTATCCCTGCAAGAGCCCTGTGAGGTAGGGTAGCCTAAGAATATAAGACGAAAGCTATGGTAAACTTCAAGGTAGAATGCAGAATTCTTACTTGGATCTCCTCAGTCCTTGTGCAACCCGTGAACTTTGTGGCTCTTAAATTTTATCCCCTAGATGTTGTAGGATTGCAGCCAGGAATATTAGCTGTGTGGGGTGGGGGTGAAGGCATTGCACATACCCATATGAATTCTGTTCCGTCCAATGAAATTTTCCTTCTGTTCCCAAATGTCTAGCATTGCAGTGACTTAAAACTTCAGTTGAGCCTTTAGGAATACAGTTTAAGGGCCCATAGAAAAGGGGGCAGGCAGTGTTCCCAAGGGATTGGTGCACAGAAAATAGAAAAGTTCTCAGTGTGAAGGATTCTCAGTGTCTCACGGTTTGCAGTGCCAGAAATCTGGGGACTGGAGGAAATTTTCATTTGGGGTGGGGGGTGGGAGAGAACTCTTTATTTGGAGATGCAGTGTCTTCATTTTGCACCACCCTATAGCTACACTCCTGCCTGTCATCATTGGCCAAGCTGGATGGGAATGATGGGTGTTGTAGTCCAAGAGCTGGGAACCACTGCAAGTACACTACACCAAGTCATTGCTGTTGTTGTTGTTCAGTTCCTAGTGAGCTGTTCTGTGTGACTGTGTGACTCACCATATTCACCTTAGTAAGTCAAGTGTGCAGGTCTGGGTTATTGGGAACTGCAGAGAAGAATAAAGGTATTTGGGTTTGTTGTGGAGTGGGTGCAACCCTCAGGGGGACTTGGGGGGGGAATTGCTCCCTGGCCCTCATTCAGTTGTCCACCCCTGTCTAATAGCACCTTATCCTTTTCCATTAGGTTTGTAAAGGCAGCCTTATGGGATTTCTTGGCTTGTTGTAAGTGATGGGATCATGTAGGATAAATTGGAGGGAAAGGCTCTATCATGGGGCCTGTTCAACTGTTTCTCATTGCTTGAAGAAAAGATAAAAGCCATGCCTGCAACTGTCTTTGAAAATTTGTAGCTTTGCTGATTTGCATGTCAGCTACATGTTTGTACTGAAAACATCCTGGAAGTCCTTTGTAGGTGTAGTCAGATACCTTACCTGGATGGCCCTCGTGGTCTCTTCCAACTCTGCAATTCTATGATTCTACCTTTGACAATAGAAATTTTGCTCCAGTTCATAATGGTTGATGTCATACATAGAATCATAGAATCATAGAGCTGGAAGAGACCACAAGGGCCATCCAGTCCAACCCCCTGCCATGCAGGAATATACAATCAAATCCTTCCCAACAGATGGCCATCCAGCCTCTGCTTAAGAACCTCCAAAGAAGGAAACCCCGCCATACTCCAAGGCAGCGCATTCCACTGTCAAACAGCTCTTACTGTCAGGAAGTTCTTCCCAATGTTTAGATGGAATCTCTTTTCCTGTAGTTTGAGTCCTTTGTTCCATGTCCTAGTCTTTGGAGCAGCAGAAAACAAGCTTGCTGACATCCCTTCAAATATTTAAACATGGCTAACATGTCCCCTCTTAAATGTCACTCTTGTGCTGCAAAAACAATATGTGAAACAAAGAGGGTTGATATAAGTATCCATGTCAAGATCTGAGTATGCCCATCTGAGTAAGGTTCCATCAGGAGCTCGTAAGTGCTGACCACACCCATGGAGATAGTTGCCTTTCTTGTTATTGTGTGCCTTTCTGTCATTTCTAACACAGAAATAACAGCACCAGGGTTACAGACCACTGTATAACAACACTATGTGAGGAATTGTGTACCCAATTCTCAAAAAGTTTTTTATGTGAATCTAGTTGTGTATTGTGGAAACAAAACATGTTTGTGGAAGTGTGCGTATGTATTGTATATACATTGTAGATCATTATAAAGTATACATAGTACGTACATATTTAAAAATTATACTATTGTATTATTGATATAATACACAACTAGATTCACATAAAAAACTTTCTGTCGTTTCGGACTTAGGGCCATCCCAGGGCAAACTTGTCATGAGGTTTTCTTGGTAAGATTGTTCAGAAAGGGGTTGTCAACTGCCATTGCCTTCCTCTTATGTTGAGAGCGGGTGACTCGCCCAAGGTCTCCCAATGGGTTTCCATGGCTGAGCAGAGATTCAAACCCTGGTCTCCCGGAGTTGTGGGAGCCCTGAGATCTGGGAAACCTATTCAGCTGCCAATCCAGTCCAATCCAACACCAAACCATGACACCATGCTGGCACTTTTTGCCTTTCTTAACTCTGTAGATTTTAAGACAATGGCCCATGGGCCACATGCTCCCTGATGGTCATCTAGCACTGAAGAAAATCAACACAAAAATCAGGTTTGGCCACTCCTAGAGAGCTACAGGAATGTCATTGTTGTGTTTTAGGCAAGTTTGGAGAGGCACAAGTTCAATTATGGTACTCCCTTGCATCAAAAAAATTTAGAAGTACACATCCAGTAACATCAAATTTTGATTTTTT
This sequence comes from Gambelia wislizenii, assembly GCA_030847615.1. NCBI lineage: Eukaryota > Metazoa > Chordata > Lepidosauria > Squamata > Crotaphytidae > Gambelia > Gambelia wislizenii. The sequence continues at coordinate 9,247,432 of JAUMIR010000012.1, forward strand.
AAAAAAATCACTTTTTTTTTGTTTTTGTTTTTGCTGCTGTGGGGCCCACTGTGCCCTGCAGTTAAATTGTTTCTTGTATATTGTTTTAACTATATGCCACCTTGAGATCTCATGATAGCAGGACAGAAACAATTTAATACAAATTATATATATATATATATATATATATATATATATTTCCTTCCTCTATCAAAGGTGACCACCTCTTTGTTATGATGATCACAGGGTGTGCCATTTTGAATGGGTAAAAACATTACAAGCCTACTCATAGAATCATAGAATTGCAGAGTTGGAAGAGACCACGAGGGCCATCCAGTCCAACCCCCTGCCATGCAGAAAATCATGATCAAAGCATCCCCGACAGATGGCCATCCAGCCTCTGTTTAAAGACCTCCAAGGAAGGAGACCCCACCACGCTCCGAGGGAGTGTGTTCCACTACCGAACAGCTCTTACTGTCAAAAAGTTCCTCCTCATGTTGAGGTGGAATCTCTGTTCCTGGAGCTTGCACCCATTGCTCCGTGTTCTAGTCTCTGAAGGAGCAGAAAACAAGCCTGCTCCATCCTCAGCGTGACATCCCTTCAAATACTTAAACAAGGCTATCATATCGCCTCTTAACCGTCTTTTTTCCAGGCTAAACATACACAGCTCCCTAAGTCTCTCCTCATAAGGCATCATTTCCAGACCTTTCACCATTTTAGTTGCCCTTCTCTGGACACGCTCCAGTTTGTCAATATCCTTTCTGAATTGTGGTGCCCAGAACTGGACACAGTATTCTAAATGAGGTCTGACCAAGGCAGAATAGAGTGGCACTATTACTTCCCTTGATCTAGACACTATACTTCTATTGATACAGCCCAAAATCGCATTGGCCTTTTTAGCTGCTGCATCACACTGTTGGCACACTACTACAAGACTACTCAGGAAAAATGATGAACAGCAACATGGTGTGAGCTAGGGCAGATAGGACCAGCCCTACCATGAGGCAGGCTGAGGCATCTGCCTTAGATGGTTACAGAGCAGTGGCAAGGTGTTTTTTTCCATGCAAAGTACACATAGTTCTGTCCTTCAGGACCTTGGTACTGCTCTATGGACACCAGCATCTGCTGCCTCCATCCCTTGTTGACCTCAGATAGGATGATGTCCTGTTACAATGTTGAATGAAGATTCAGGGTCAGTCTTGTGTACGTGGAAAGGGAAGGTACAATTTTGTCCTCAGGTGGCAATGTATCTTTGGCCGGCCTTGATTCAGGGTCCAACGCAGCTGTGAGCCTGTTGAGATTCTGAATCCCAAAGATAAGTCCTAAAATATATGAAGCAACAGAAGTGTGCCTGCAGGGTGTATGTAGCAAGCCTTCCAGTCATCACTGAATAACCACAACTGTGCTCAACTCATCTGGGATGGGCATGATTTTCCTAGCTGGCTTGAAACCCAGAGCCTCTTGTTCCACAAATGTTGAATAAACGGGTTGGGATCAGGAAGGCAAGGGATAGGATGGAAAGGGACACTGGTCCAGGTCCAGGGCTAGCTGTCATTATGCAGAGTGAAGCAGTCACTTCAGGCAGTAGATGCTGGGGGACAGTGGGGAAATATCAGCTGTGTGCCAACACCCTGCCCTCCACCTTTTAAGCTAGCTTCCTGCTTCTTATTTAGTTCAGGGTGAGACTCATGCACAGCGCCTCCTGCTTCTGAACTGCAACTCCCACCAACCTAGCCAAGGGTTAGGAATGCTGGGAGTTTCAGTACAACATCTGGAGGGCCATATGATTTCCACCTTTGCTTTAAGTGTGGTGACAGATGTTGTCAGTGTTGAAGAAAGGTTAAATTCAAATAGGGTTGCCTGTTCAGGGTTATCCAGGCCCTGGGGTTTCTGGGCCCAAACCTGAGACCTAGGGATGGTAAGGACCAACCACAGTTTCTCACAGCTTGTCATTCAAATATATACACATAGAACATATTCCTGTTTGGAAATCAAGATAGAAGTCTTAGCTTAAAGGTCTGTTCTCAAATCAAAGTGAAATAAGGGGATTATTTCATCTTAATTTACTTAGAAGAGAGGATAAGGAACTTTAATTTAGCCTCCTTGCTTCTAGCCAGAAAGTGGATGCAGAGCAGGATGGAGGGTAAGTCCTTGTACAAAAATGACTGGGAGGAAAGGAATAAACCAGCTAAGTTTATATTCAGACCCTCTGCAGAGTCTTTGTCACTTGCAGTAACAAATCAATGAAACCTTGGAAATTGGAGCAAGATGCTTCTCAAGTAGTTGAGGTCGAGATTTACACTCAGCCCCTTCCTCTTGCCTGCATCAGTGCCGACCAAAACTGGGGATTTTTCACCTTCATCTCCTGCCTGGAAATGACCCTGAAAACTGGAGACTTAAGGCTAGGCCCTTCTATCTGGCAACTCTATTAAACTTTCTGTCCAGTCCACTTTTGTACATGGAATGGGAGGGATGCAGTCTTGTTCTACATCTCAGACAGTGAAATGTTTTGGACTGGTTCTGGACAGCTCCAAAGGTGACTAATGTTCAAAACCAGGATTCCTGGGTTGTTTGTCATGAAGCTGAATGTGGAAGTGGTGAAGGAAGAATTTAGTGGCAATGTACAGAAACATGATATTCATTAGTGGCAGAGTGCTCACACAACTAGTTCATCAGAAATGCAATTTCTATTCAGAGTTGGGGGCAGAGGAGACTTGCCATACATGTGGGCTATATAAAATTGATTCTATAAGCAGCTTCAGGTGGAAGAGAATCAAATGGTTTGCTGCACAGAGTTAAAACAAACTTCCTGCATCATGCTTAGATAAATAAGCAAGTCCAGATGCAAGGTGAAGGGTGCATAAATATATCCTTGCTATCTTTCTTCTCTTTTATCTGTTCTCTTTTATCTATATTAATTTATTTTGGAATAACTACTATTCTTCATTACCATAGTCACAGGCAACACAGGAAAGCTTTCAATGTGACAAAAGGATAGAGGGGAGTCAGGAAGTACACATGAGATGAGATTCCTTTTGTAAATCCAGGCCAAAGTATCAGGATGTAACTCAGAGCCAGTGACATAGTGGTTTGAGCGCTGGTAGGGCTTGAATCTCAACTCAGCCCTGGAAACCCACTGGGTGACCTTGGGCAAATTGCACTCTCTCAGAAGAAGGACTTTATCAGACCACCCTCCTTTTCTGTTCTTCTGCCAGCATAATTTGTGACGTTTTTATGCTGGCAAAAGAACCCTCTTTACCACACTTACCTTCCATCCCGTGAAAAGGCAGCTCCAGCAATGACAGAGCTTCCTCAAATGAAATCTTGAAGAATCTCGCAAGAAGACAGGAGCACAGGAAAATCAAAAATCAAAACAAAAACAACACAAAAAGTTACAAAAAGCACATAAACACATTTAAAATATTACAAGTAAACCAGAGGTTCATAAAAAGAGCATCACCTACCTGGATGTCATGATCTCACCCGGAAGTGTTCTGGCTGGACCGGCCATTGACGCTGTATTCTTGAGAAAAAAAGCACGAGGTTTCAAATGCTGGCAGTGCTGGCAAAAAAGTGCCACAGATTATCTTTTGATGGCTTGACCCATCAATAAAATGGAACGCCTTATTGCCAGTACATAAATACAAAAGGACGATGTCATCTGATATACATGCCCTTGCATGTTTATGTGGCGTTGTAATGATGCCATTTTTAGTGTGTTTGATAAACTCTGAAGGCAACGGCAAACTTCATCTAAATCTCTCTTGCAAAGAAGATCCTACCAGTGGGTCACCATAAGTCAGAGCTGACTTGAAAACACATAAGAATAACAACCCAGAGTTATCAAATACTAGATAAACAATGGAGGAAGCATAATCTATTTGGTAGCTAATGGGAATAAATATTTAGTAGATTTTGTTGTTGTGTGCCTTCAAGTCATTTCTGTGTTTATGGCAACACTAAGGCAAACCTATCACAGGGTTTTCCTGGCAGAATTTGTTCAGAGGGGGGTTGCCCTTGCCTTCCTCTGAGGCTGAGAGTATGTGACTTGCCCAGGGTCACCCAGTGGATTTCCATGGCTGAGTTGGGGATCCTTTGTGTGTGAATGTGTTTATGGGCAGTTTGGGGAAGACTTTGAGGGGTTAAGGGGTGCAAACCACTACATTTTTGGGTGGTTTTGAAAGAATTTGACCTATTTGGGGGGCAAAAATTCCCCCATATCCCTGGGGACCTTAAGGGGCTTCCGGGGGCCTTAAGAGTCACACGTAAGGGTCCCAAAGGCTGCACTTTGCCCACCTCTGAGCAGGGCCCTCACATCCTGAAGCCGGCCCCCAGGCCAGGATCTTTGGTGGCCCCCCTACCTATTGCCAAGGTTAAGGGCAGTGAGATGCTCTATTGGATTTAAGATAAAAATTAAAATAAGTCAGTTTAAATTATGACACGAGAGTAATATTTATATTTTTTTTAAAAAAAAAAACTAAGTGGATTTATGTAATAAAATCTTATTTTACAGTAATATCACACTGGGCCCCACTCCTAATACTGGGCCCTCGTGCTCCCAGGCTAGAGCCTGTCAGCCCCCTCCCTTGTGGAGGCCATGTCCCTGAACTAAACCCTCAGACTCTTAGGCCCAAATGGATATACTGATATATGTTTCTTCCTCATTCAGAATTTTGAAATCTCAAGTTCTTACCATCCCAAAGATGAAGACATTTGTTATTTTAAAAAATATCTCACCAGATAATGCAATACAATGACATTCTTATCCATCCCTGTCCAAGACTATTGCCAGAGAAGAAGACTTAACCGTGCGAAGTCGAAGGCTTTCACGGCCGGCATCTATAGGTTTTCTGTGGTTTTTTTCCAGGCTGTGAGGCCGGGTTCTGGAAGAGTTTATTCCTGATGTTTTGCCTGCATCTGTGGCTGGCATCTTCAGAGAAAGCCCGGAAAAAAACACACAGCAAACCTAAGCCTTACTTTCTCTGGCTGTTTTCAGAGACATATTTCTTGGGAAACATCTACTCTGTATAAATAAGTTCTGCTTTTTCTTACCATTATTTTAAGACTTCCAATATCAACCTGGCAAGATGGGAATTAGTTCCAGTCTTAGATTAAATCTAGGTTAACAAAAGAGAGTTTGTGTAAGGAGCCTATAGGGAGGGCGGGGGAAGCATTTCATTGTGTGTCAGGTCTGTTGGCTGAATATTGACAAGCATTAGATAAGCAATTTTTTTTAAGCATTGCTATTTAAAAAGCAAACAAACCCCACATCTTTTACAGTTGGTATATGGAAATAATTTCCTGTCTTGTCTTATCTTTTCCATTTTCTTCTTTAGTATTTGCCAACAAAGATATTTTCCCATGCTGTTGTTCTTTTTTTAAAAATAGTCTGTTCATCTGCTTTTATTTTTCTGTCGAAGGGAGTTAACATGAGGTTAATTAAGCACAACTTTATCTCACTAAGAAATAAAGCCGAGAACAACTGTACTGCTTCCTTGTAGCAGCTGAAGCTATAACAAAAATAATGGTGTCCTTTTGATAGAGAACACCAATGTATTCTACACCAGATCCCAATGCAACCATTTCAAGCCCTGTCTATTCACCTTCCAACATTTTTGTCTGGATGAGAAAAATGATATGCTTGCTTCATGGTAGGCAGATGAAATTTGGATCCTGTCTATACAAGGTGAGGAAAATACAATCTCCTCAGAAGAAACAGCAATTTGCAGTGCTGAGACCTGTCTTAATGGTCAAAAGAGCCTCTCTAAACTTCACATGCCTCCTAGCCAAGATGGCAGCTGCAAGTGATTTACTTGCCATTTTAAATTTGCCACCACCAAATTTTAAAAAAAGTTTACCATGGTGTGCACAAGCAATACTTCATATTTACCAAAAAAAAAAAAAGAAAAGAAAAGAGAGAGAAAGATTGCTGTTTTATCTCGTTACTGATCTCTTGCGTAGCCGAAAATCCAACATGGTGGCAGCAAGTGCTTTCTCTGTGTGAAACCTCCCCATGCTTGTCCGGCCAATTAGCTTACGCTGCCTCATTGCAGCAACATGAATGTGACTGTCCTAATGATCGCACATTCACATGCCCTACAGAGCTTTTTTAAAACTCCGAGAAAACTCTGGTGGATTTGGCTGCCCTGCTTCTGAATGAGACATATTGATTCAAATGTCTGTTTAGACAGATTGCGATTGCCATTTGGATTATTTTCACCATAAATACTTAGTATTTAGTAGTTGAATAAGCATTCACTGCGTCACATATGGTACTCCCCAAAATTTAAAAATCTTCACAAGAGGTAACCCAAATCTTACACCAGTGCACTCCCTATCTGAAGCCTGTATAAACTGTGTAAATTTGGTATGGTTTTGCTAACACTTGAGAGGGGTACCTTTAGCCAATTAGCTTTACTTCCTGACTTTAAAAAAGAAAACCCTGATAATTACAGGTTTGATTTTTTCCAGGAATTCATCTTTCCTCAAAACTAACAAATGAGGTCAGCCTTGTTCTGGTGTTGTTTTCTCTCTATAATCTTTTTTGCTTCTACAACCCACTCCCAATGCATGGACAGTGTATGGGGTGAAAAGAGCACATCGGCTGAGCCACCTCCTCTCCTCATGAAGAATGGGCAGATTATAGTGAGCAGGGCCCCTGTAACCAGGATGATGGATTATACAGTCCTTGTTAGCTTCTAACCAGTGGGATGAAAGGTTTAACTTATATTAGTGACCTTGCTGGATACTTTTTTGTATTCGGTTTGAAGTTTGAGGCTGGGAAAAGATATGAAGGCTGGGAACCAACCAGGGGAGAATTTTTTTTCCTGTTGCTAACCTGCTTGTACAATTTCATACCTATTCAGGGGGAAGATGGGTCATATTTGTATTCCTGAGAGCCCATCTTCCATCAGCCTCCACCTGGGGGAGAGGGCACTCCAACCCATATATTTCCAGCGATGGGGATTTGATTTGATTGCCAGCCATGGGACTTCGTTTGGGGAACAGGTTCTACCATTGTCCGTGAGAGGTGCTGGACTTCATCAGCAAAAGGACTGGAATGCTCCTCTGCTGTGTAGCATCAGCTGCATTATCAACCACCAATAAAGCTAGTGTTATAGCACTAACATGTATGAGTGTTGGGCACCAAAATAATCCTTGGATAGGCTTAGAACTATACTCAATTCTGGCACGAGACAGACATAGGACTTTATCAGACTCAGCAAATATGCCGTCATAACAATGCCACATGAATGCGAAAGGGCACCCATTTTGCACGACGTAGTTCTTCCACGATTATGTGATGTTAATAAGACATTCTTTTTTATTGATGGGCCAAGCCGCCAATAGATCGGTCATGGCTTTTTTATGGTGGAATTGCCTATATGTGAAACCGTGTCCCATTCTGCTGGCGCGATTCCAGCATCAATGGGCGGTCCCCACCAGAACACCTCTGGGAGAGAATGTGAAAAGGAGGTATGGGACACTCTTTTTATGAACCTCCCTGGTTTACTTGGAAGTTTTTAAGTGTGTTTCAGTGCTTTGTGTATTCATTTTGTTTTTTATTTTAGCTGTTTTTTTACTCTTAAACATGATTGCATTTTCTCCCAAGAACCATCAAGATCACGCGCCCTGGTGAATGTGGAAGGTGCTGGGCTGCTTTTTCACGCTAATACACTGACAGCTGAGGGTTCTTTTGCCAGTAGACTAACAGTTTAAAATATGCTGGTAAAGAAACATTTTTAGAGGTTCATCTAATAAAGTCCATAATCACTAGCATTCAGACACCAAATGTCAGGAAACAGTGATAGCTAGCTGGTGGATCCGATGACCGTGGGGCAGTAGATCCATTCCAGGATCTAGTTTGAACATTGAAGGCGCTAGCCTTAATTTCTGGAATAAGGTTCAGCACCTTGGAGAGGTCTGGAGCAACCCTTTCTTTCCTCTTTTGGCTTCTTTGATTTTAGCCACACATTTTGAAGACTACTTCAGCAGCCATGAAGGCTAAAACAGCAGTGCAACATGACTAATGCTGAGCAGTTCTCAATCCCTTTTGTTTCAACATGTATGTGTGTAATTTTTCATCCAAAATTAATTAAAAAAATCTTTTTATTGCAGTCCAACGACCCAAAATGTACAAATACAAACAGTAAAAATGATCAGCAATAAAATCTGCATATGACAAAAACATATGAAATCCTTAATTGCACTCTAGCCATTTCTTTGTACAGTAGCACCCCTGTATCCACTGATTCGCCAACTGGTGATTCAATTATCCACAGTTGGCGCTGGTGGAGGGGAAGAGAGGGGGAGGAGGGAGGGATCTCACCTTCCCCCTCCCTTCCTCTGGGAGGGTGGTGGGTGGCGTTTGCTATTATCCGTGGATTTCAGTATCTGCAGTGGGGCCCGGAACCAATTCCCCATGGATACGGGGATCCTACTGTACATAGAGGGTTTTAATCTTTGCAGCTTCAGAGAGGAATTTGGCTACAGCTAAGGTAACCTTTGGGGAAATTGTCTTCCATCAAAAATTTTACATAGAAGATTTCCGATCTTCCCTTCATTATCCTGACCAAAGGGTAGATTATATCTTGAAAAAAATGATTTAAAATAACATTCTCTTTGGGCCTTTCTGTTACTTTGAAAGAAAAGAAAATCATAATCTTCTATTAGTGACTTTGTCTTTTTAGGCCCATGGTATACAACAGTGCTTCTTGACTAATGGTACATATATCACCTGTGGGGTGCAAAAATAGTCTGCTAGGGAGGCAGGGCTTTTATTACAATTACCAATTATTTCAACAGGTTATTACTATTTCCAGCTACTAAGGGAATTATGTTACTTTTTGTTTGTATTTATTCTGGGCAATGCTACTGCAAGCCAGAATCCTGTATCAACTACTTAGTTAATTAACTAACCGTTCCTGGCCCAACCCCATTCCCAAAACCTGACAGAAATATCATTCAGGGGAGGGCTTCTCTCAGTCCCACCACCTTCACAGGCGCGGTTGATGAGGCCTCAGGAGAGAGCCTTCTTTGTGGACGCGTCTAGACTGTGGAACTCACTTCCACAGGAGGTCTGGTTGGCCCCCTCCTTGCTCTCTTTTTCACCAAAAGGTGATGACATTTTTATTTAGGCAGGTATTTGAAATGTGAATTTTAACTGGTGTGCTGCTTTTAATGTTTGCAATGTTTAGTAATATTATGTTTTTATTCTATGCTGTTTTTTAACTGTTATATTTTAATAATGGTAGTGATTTAATTCATTTTATCAACTTTTTTAGCTTTTGTTTTTGTTGTTGTTGTTGTTGTTTTTAGATTATTGTATGCCGCCTTGAATCCCATCTTGGGAGAAAGGCAAAATATAAATCGAATAAATAAATAAATAAAATTCACCTTTGCTCCAATCACCAGCAGAATGGGCCCCCCTTCTCCCCATGCAGCTGATGCCTGCGAACATAGTTTTCGGAGGAATTATGATCATAGCAATTCATGACTAAGTAATGGTTGTGAATACAAAACAGCTACAGATGAGCAAATCTTGGTAATGATTTTGCTGCAGTTGGGAAAAAAGAAGAGTTTTCACCCACCCTGGAGGTGTGGGCAGGCACCCCAGAAGAGTTTTTAAGGCGAGGGAGGATCTTAACACTGGCAAGCAAGTTGTTATTAAATTTGCCTATTTGATGGTACTTGCAAGAGAAGGGCAACTGGCTTTTCCCATCCATTTTCATTGAAATATCCTTAAATAGGAAAACACTTAACAAGCACAATGGGTACATAGAAGTGCATCCATGTGTTCAGTGCAACTTGGTCCCAAGTAAGTGCACCTAAAATAGATTGCAGACAGGCTTCACCATTCCTGGGAGGGTTCAACAACCATCCCTGTCTTAACCTTTCTTAGTGCTTGATCATTCAGTGCACTTTGGACTGATAATTCCTGAGGAGTCTCAACTGCACAGGAGTTTTGGTGGTGCAATTTTGCCAAATCATTTCAAAGGAAGGGGTTCAGTCAGGCTAGGACTTAAGCCTCCCCGCCTCCATTTTTTGCGTCCAAGGGTCCAAGAAGCTGACAGTTCTTTCCCTCCACTGCAAAACTGCTGGCAGATGGTGCCTAGAATTCCGCCATCGCAGCCAGTCACTGATCAGGTACAGGGTAGAAGGGGAAGCCCAGTGGAATAATATTGATAGAGATTCATGGTCTGCCTGCAGTTATAGAATCATAGAATTGCAGAGTTGGAAGAGACCACGAGGGCCATCCAGTCCAAGATATTGGCCACTATCTGCTACTTTATTGTTATTGTTTTTATATGCCTTCAGTTGACTTGGACTTAATGATGGTTTTACTCACAAAGGGGTGCTGTTGCTGTCTTCTGAGGCTGAGAGAGTGTGATTTGTCCTTGGGTTTGACTTGCTGTTGGGTCACTAATGGGTTTCCAGGGCAGAGTGGGGATATGAACCATGGTATCCCAGAGTGCTAGTCCAGTAGTGAATCTACCACACTGACTCTTATCTACTACTAGTGATCTGCTTTTGGGGGAAAATAATAATCACCATTTTAGGGGCATGGAGACCTGCGCCTGAGATATTCCCATTGTGTCCAATGAAATAATTGTTGTTGAATGTGCAGTCCTATGATGAAGACAAATATATATCTTCGGATTCACCTGCTCTCCAGTGACATGGAAATGCTGTGCCAGAGGGGTGGTATCATTTAACAGGGGGTTCGGAGAGGGGATAGCACCAGAAGACATAATTATAGGGATGTAGCTGCATGCCAGACGTATGCAGCTGGACACAGGAACTCAGCCATGGTTTAATTTTTCTAATTTATTTTTAGCCTGTACCTCACATAGCAGAAGAGTGCTATACAGCAGGTTTGTGGCCCCAGCCACAATGAGGGAACTGTTTTTCTGCAATTCTCAAAAATGAATACTTCTGTCCTCTGGGAGAGTCATCTAAATTATGATCTCTTCTTGCAATGCATAGGTCAGCAGCCATGGGCTCTGTTGGGGGAGACCACTTCAAAGATATCAGCCCCATGGTGACTCCTGAAGGCAACGTGGTGATGAGCTTCAGCTTCGACAGCTACCAGCTGGAGGAAGAAGAACTCCAGTCTAAAGCATGTCAGGCCAAGGGAGTCCTCACCTTCATGGAGCCAGGTGAGGGTTCCACACCTGGTTGCATGTCTCCTTTTAAAAAAAAGAAAAGAAAGAAATGTCTTCATATCTGTCCTATAAAGAATGCATACTGTATGTATAGACTCCCAGAGCTTGGGGAAAAAATATTTTTAGACTGCAACTCCCAGAATCCTCCCAGCCAGCACACCGGCTGGGGAGATTCTGGAAGCTGTAATCCAAAACAGGATTTTTTCCAAGCTCTGGGAGCTTATTGGAAACTATCATGATACCATGATGTATGTATGTTGATCCTTTTCCTTTCTACAGTACTTGTAAAGTTTATATTGGCATGCTTTATTTTTTCCTAAAATGTGAATGACTTAAAATTCTGCCAAGCTGAATTCCGCCAATCTATTTCCAGGCAGAGTTCAAAGTCCTGGCTATAACCTTTAAAGTCCTACACAGATTGTGTCCATATGTGAAAGACAGTATCTCCCTACATGAGCCTGCCTGAGGTTTAAGATTAGCAGAGGAGAGCTTTCTCCCAGTTCCACCACCATCACAGGCACATTTGGTGAGGACATGGAAGAGAGCCTTCTCAGTGACTGATCCCAAGTTGTGGAACACCTTTCCCCAGGAGGTCCAATCAGCCCCCTCCCTGTTATCTCTCCACTAGCAGGAAAAGACCTTTTTATTCAGAGAGGCATTTGGTTTTTAATATGCTGCGGCAGATGAGATTTTTAATGGGTGCTGTCATGCATCTATTTCGTTATGTTTTATGCATGTTTTAAATTGTTTTTTTTAACCTTGTTTGCTCTTTTAACCAGTTCTTTCCTAGCTTTAAAGGAGCTGTCCAAAGTGCTAAATCTGTTTAGGAATGGCAGTGTGAAACAAGCGTGGTTCTCCACCCCTGTCTCTTTAGACCAGCCTTCCTCAACCTTTTTATCCTGGAGGAACCCTTGAAATAATTTTCAGGTCTCAGGGAACCCCTGCATAAACATTATTCTATATACTGCTATTGCTTTCCCACCATAATCACAATCTCTTTGAGGAACCCCTAGCAACCTCTTGGGGAACCCTGGTTGAGAAACACTGCTTTAGACCGAGGGATCAAGGGTTCTTTACCATTTGTCAGCTAATCTGTGTCTGTTTGGAAGTCCCTTTTTTCAGCCTGTAGTCACCTCGGATCTCTTGCTTTGGGTTCATTGTTACTTCTGTCTGCACAGCAAGATCATCAAACATAAATGTTCATTATGAATAGAATGACTGCCTGTTATGGATATATATATAATGGATGCTGCTATGTACAGTTGTCCCTTCATGCTCGCTGGGGTTTCGTTCCAGGACTCCCCGTGGATACCAAAATCCATGAATACTCAAGTCCCCTTATATGCAATGACATAGCAAAATGGTTTCCCTTATATAAGGTGGCAAAATCAAGATTTGCTTTTGGGATTATTATTTTTTTAAGAATATTTTCAAGCCATGAATACTTAAATCCGTGAATACAGAGGGACAACTGTATATAGCACTGTCCAGGGATATTAGCTCCCTTGGATGCCTGTGTGTTTCCTCCACAGATGGAATATGGGTTAAGACACCCTGATTGTATGCAAGAGATTTGGTGCCTTCCCTGCGATGTAATGTAACGTATGTAATGTGCCAAGACACTGAAAGTCTATGTTTCTCGTAAGGAGAATGTATATTTGTATAGCTATGATTGTAAATAATAAAAATCCTAAAAGAATGAGTGAGAACCTGCTCATTCTCCCACATTAATATCCTGAGATTCCAATACTTAAGAATGCTTAAGTGGACTGTTGATACTAATGTTGTTTGTTTAGACTCTATCATGATTCACAAGTTGGAAGCCCACGTAACCAGAAAGTGATAAAAGGGACCTCAAAACAGAAACAGAGTACATGACAAAAAGCAAAAAACCCTTGATCCTTCAGTCTAAAGAGATGTGGGGGTGAAGAACCATTCCTGCTTCAAGTGGTCCCCTTAGACCATTTCCCTGCTCTTAGGGCCCTGTAGCAGCCTCATATACTAGCAAAAGAAATGAAAGAACAAACCCAGAAGTGGCTGGAAATCCATTTGTAGTTTTGAAAATGGCATTTTTAAAAAATGTTAAACAATGCAGGAGGTCCCCGTAGCCTATTTCGAAGGTGAATTGCTGCTGTGGAAGGTTTCCAGGAGAGATAATTAACACTTTCTTGCCAGAAAAAGGAAGGCAGAGTTGAATCTTGCGGGGGAGAGAGCATCAGGGACTGCAAAAACAGTCTTAGGGATTGCACTTTGCCCACACCTTTTCTAGATAACTGTTATAAACATATTTTGGTAGGTCAACTCCAGCCCAGGCCTACCATCTTTCCATTATACACTATTACTGTTCGTTGAGCCATCTTCACACAGACAAAATCTTTCATTTCTAGTTGACCAGGATTTTCCTACCGCTTAATTTCTCTGCATATTTGTTGGCCTTTTCTTGCTCTGCAGGGTACTATTTGGTTACTTTGTATTGCAAAAATCTGCTATTTGAGCACCTCCTGGGTCAATACCCAGGAGGTGTTCAAATAGCAGATTTTTGCGATACAAAAATCTGCTAAAAGGATGTAATTTGCCAAATGGAATTTAATCGAAGTGGTATTTATCGTGTGAGATGCATCATCCCCCTAGGCACTAAAGACCCACGAAAAGCCTGCCATTTTCAAACATTAATGTCAGCATTTTATAAATTAAAGCTGAAAGTGGTGGTTAAATCCCTCCTTTTCGAGCTGGAAATCTGAAAGTGGGGGCTAGCTGCTCCTTCCACATGCAACATAGCAGTACATGAGCATTCATTTGGCCTGCTGCATCCCCTCCAACATTTCACACATGAAAATCGGGATAGGTGTGGCCCAGTGACATCAGAGCATGGTCAAGATGGCAAAAGGTATTTATGAGGAAAAACATACAAGCTAGGAGAGGCTGCATCAGTTTAGTTTTGCCTGCACCTACTGGGAAAAGCACGATTCGGCCCCTCCTCTTCTCTTACCCCTGCTGAGTTAATTGAGAGCAAACTACTTTTGCACTTTGCAACAACCGAAGTCTCTCTCTCTCTCTCTCTCTCTCTCTCTTTTTTCTTCATAAACGAAGATTCAGCAAGGACTCATTCCGTGCTTTCTGCAAGCATGCTGATGACTAAAAAGGCCAATCCAAGATAAACAAGTCCAGTTGCAGAAAGCACAGCAGAAGGTCTCCTTAGGTGATGTTTCCGGGTTGTGATGCTTTCTGCGTTGTCGTTTCTCTTCAAGACTTGTTTGGCGTGAGTTCTCAAATAAGGCTGCAGCATTGTGGATAGTGCGTCTCCATACCTCCCGATGTGAGGCCAGGGTGGACCATTGTTGGTGATCAATTTGGCCGAGCCTGAGATGTTGTTTCAGGTAGTCCTTGTATCGCTTTTTTGGAGTGCCCCTCTTACGCTGACCTGTGGTGAGTTTACCATAGCATACTATTTTTGGGAGGTGATGGTCCTCCATCCTAGAAACGTGCCCTGCCCAGTGCAGCTGTGTTCTCAATATCATGGCCTCAGTGCTGGATCCCAGCTTGCTCAAGGACAGCAACAAGGACGAACAACTGAAGTAAGCTGAGGACAAAAGGAGAAGCAGACAAAGAGAGAGAGAAACTGGAACATTCTGAAAGTAGCTGAAAAAGGAGGAGGACAGAGAGTTAAGCACTGAAAAATCACGACAGTTGGAAGGCATATTAAACAGTACAGTCATCTGAGTATTTACTTGAGATAAGGTTAACTAAACAGAGTGGGAGTCACTTGTAAGAAGGGCTGCAGTGTTTAGTCCATTAGCCTGTTGTCTTATTTGTCTCATTCTCTTTGCCCATCCCAAACCCTGAGGTTTTCTGGAGCATTTTGGATATTGAAATAGTCAGCTAGAGAGCAGGAGTGGGCAAAAGGTAGATCAGTGTCTAGCAGAGTCTCTGGGTGATTTAGGGCTTGTCTACATTGGTGGGAAAGCCTGCACCTATCTCATAGCTGTGGTGGATTTCTTCGATTCACAGTGATCCTGTAAATGGCACACTCACCAGGCTTCTCCGATTGAAGAGCAGAGTATCTTGCCACACTGTAATTCACATCGGACTAAAAGGGTGGTCCTACATTGATCACACGTGTACTGTTTCTGGCCATATAGCCAAGGCTACTGTTGTTGTTGTTTTTCTGTTTGCTCATCCATGCAAATAACATTGTCCCAGAGTACTGTGTTACTGAATGAGTGGAGATATGCTTATCCAGATATGCACACAATCAATGAAAAAAATGTGTCAGAGCAGATTCCTGTGCAGTGGAAGTCCCATCCCGGCTTTGCTCCAAAGCCAATCCTTGGCTGCCACGTGGACAAAAAATCTCCCTCAAATGTGGAACAAACTGCAGATTTTACAAACCTGGAGTTTCCTGCAGAAACCCAGTGAAAATGCACGTTGTTGAAAACATCATTTGTCAACTATGCTGCTAATATTAGATTAATATTGATTTTTTATTTTTTATTTTGGCCCATGTAGACAAGCCCTCAGACTAGATTACCAGGAGTTACCATCTGTTTATTTCAGTTAGACTGCAGAAATAAAGTAAAACTTATACAGGAGGAGCGGAATTGGTGTTTTTTTAATGTGTGTGTGTAGCTGGACTCTGTATAGTAAATTCAGGGCAGCTCTGGATCAGCTAGTGAAATGTGAAGGAAAAACACCGAATAAGCATAAAGCAGCTCTGTATCTCCTAGTGATGCCTGCAGACATTTTTTTTTTCCTTGATAAATGTGCAGCTCTGGATTTCCTAGGGATGCCTGGAAACGTTCACTTCTTGATAAGCTTGGGATTCTGGATCTCCTAGAGATTAAAATTTTATAAATACAGACAGAGCTCAGTTAACAATATAATGAAATAGTAATGATAATAAATAATAAATAGCAATAATAAAGAAAAAATTGAATTATACATTCCATTACTACAGTCATTCCACATACAACCTTCGCTTTATACATATCAATGTATCTTTTGTCATAAACTTCCATCCTAATCCATTTGCTAACTTCCTCTTAACAATAGTTGTGAATTTTATTATATGTGGCTTATCTCTTCCACCACTTTTCATTGTTAATTCTACCTTAGTGTTATGAAACTCGCTTAGCAAACTGCATCTTGTATTTTATGTCAGCTCCAATCTGTAAAGCTAACAATTGCTAGACTCTCCCCATATGTTACTTATATATTTTGTTACAATGTCCCAATCTCTTTTAACATTTTTAGTTCTGCCTTCTCTCAACAAACACGTAAACTTGTCCATCTCAACCATTTCATACATTTTTAGTATCCAGTCATCTATTGATGGGAGTACAGTTGCCCTTCCACATTCGCGAACATAGCATTCGCGGTTTTGAATATTCATGGTTTTGGAAGAGCCCCCCCCCCCGCCCTCCCAAAAGCAACGACAAGGGGCCTCCGGAGGCCCTGTGGTGGCCTTGGGAGGGAGGGGGAGGGCCAGGGAGGCGACCATGGGGCCTCCGGAGACTCTCCGAAGGCCCCATGAGGGCCTTGGGAGGGAGGGGGAGGGCTGGGGAGGCATCCACGGGGACTAGGGAGGGTCTCCGGAGGCCCTGTGAAGGCTTGGGAGGGAGTGGGGAGGTGGGGGAAAGTGACTATGGGGCCTCTGGAGGCCCCGTGGTCACTTTGGCGGGGGAGGGGGAGAGCAGTCATTATTCGTGGAATTTTCACATTCGCGGGGGTCTGTGGAACCTAACCCCTATGAATGTGAAGGGACAACTATATATTGTTTTTCCATACTTGAGCCAATAAAATTCTTGCTGCTGCTGTCATATAAAACAAAAAAATTCCATATTCTTTCTCTAACTCATCCTCTAGTAATCCATGAAAATGCATCACGGGATCCATTTTAAATCTTTTATTAAGTATTTTTTTCTAACAATTGGTGTAATGAATTTCAAAATTACTTAACATTTTCACATGACCACCACATGTGAAAGAAAGTAGCCACATCCTTTCCACACTTCCAACATTTTTTTTTCTTTTTTTACATTTTTGATAATTTATCTGGTGTTGTCTGGATGGATTTTTAAAGCAGTATTGGCACTGGGAGAAACACAGACTTTTGGTGTTAGGTTGCAGACATGTTTGGATTAAACAATGTCATAAAGCTTAGCTGGGAAAGAGTAAGATTATGCACTGGCCAATCCTGCCATACCTATGCGTGCCTTCCTACAAAAGGCAAGGTAAACTGCAACAATCTCTAGAATCCCTTATTGAGCATTTGTTGAAGAGCAAAACCAAAAGAAAAGGGGAAAACAGATAAGTCTGATTCATCAGCTATCTCCAGAATGTTAAAAAAGGAAGAGCATAGATCTGTAAGTTTGGCTACCAAAATAGAAATCATAAGAAGAAATGAAGGCTAATGAAAGTGAAAAAAAATATACCTGGTTGCATTTGTGGATAAATTTTCAAGTTGTCTCTAGAAGGTTCAAAATGTTTTTCCTTATTTATGCAAGGCTTACCTGACCTGGTTGTTTCATTTCACATGCCCATATTGTTAGAATCATAGAATCACAGAGTTGGAAGAGACCACAAGGGCCATCCAGTCCAACCCCCTGGCATGCGGGAATACACAATCAAGGCATGCCTGTCACATAGCCATCCAGCCTCTGCTTAAAAACCTCCAAAGAAGGAGACTCCACCAGACTCCCAGGCAGTGTATTCTACTTCCAAACAGCTTTCTATCCCCATTCTTTCTGTGTTATTTTTGCCTCAGGTACCAAACTTTCTGTTTAAAAAGTAATGCTTAGGAAGACATCTACTTGACCTCACCTGGAGTACCGTGTCCAGTTCTGGGCACCACAATTCAGGAAGGATATTGAGAAGATGGAACGTATCCAGAGAAGGGCGACCAGGATGGTGGGTGGTCTGGAAGCCATTGCCATATGAGGAGAGGCTTAGGGAGCTGGGCATGTTTAGTCTGGAGAAGAGAAGGTTGAGAGGGGACATGATAGCCATGTTTATATATTTGAGGGGATGTCATACTGAGGATGGAACAAACTTGTTTTCTGCTGCTCCAGAGACTAGGACACGGAGCAATGGGTTCAAACTACAGGAGAAGAGATTCCACCTAAACATTAGGAAGAACTTCTGACAGTAAGAGCTGTTCGGAAGTGGAATGCACTGCCTCGGAGTGTGGTGAAACCTCCTTCTTTGGAAGTTTTTAAACAGAGGTTGGATGGCCATCTTTCGGGAATAATTTCATTGTGTATTCCTGAAGGGGGTTGGACTGGATGGCCCTTGAGGTCTCTTCCAACTCTGATTCTGTGATTCTACTTCATTAACTGAATTGTACCTGTATAAGGCTCTGGACCTCCTAGAGAGGCCCGAAGACTAAATAAAGAAATAGATAAATAAATTTCACTTTGATAAGCACAGAGCATTCTGATCACTAGAGCTGGGCTGGGCCTTCTTTCACTTACAACAGTAATATGGTCAGAATTTTTCATCACCTTGCTTGGTGTATACATTTTCCCATCTCATAAGCCCAGCTGCATTACGGATAGAGTGCAATAGCCTCAAAGGGGTTCTTCTCTGGCTTGGGATTTTGAGTGAGATTCTCTGCGTTTCTCAAGCAGCCCCAGCTAGCATGCTCTGTAAGCAGACAGGAGTTCTTAACTATTAGCCACATTTAACAAAACTCTAGATGATTGCCATGAAATGTGGATTTAAAATGGAAGTGTCATTTACAAAACCATATCATACTTCATGAACCAATAAACAAATCATCTTTATACACTTGGCTGACGTTTCAGGTTTGGAAATACCAGGTACGTACGATATGATTTACATGTTATTTGCAGAAACCAGTTTTCAAAGGATGGCAATAAATTAAACCCAAGTTTTCTTCTCTGGGGATTTAAAAAAAACCCCGTAAGTTTAAATTCCCTGTTTCACTGGCATGATGCTGTTTTGCAAATTCTAGCAGCTGTATTCAGAGAGTGGAAAAATTACTTTGTAGACTACGCTGGCTGAAGGATTCTGGAGCCGTCAAAAAAGTAACATCTCCAAGGACTGCTCTAAGATCAGACATCCTTACACCAGACAGCTGCTGTTGTTCAATCATGGAAGGCTGGCATATAAATTCACTGCCATAGTCTGTCTAACCATCCTGCGTTACCCAAGGGGATAATTTCATCATGGGCAGACATGTGATATTATCAGCGTATGGGTTCCAAAGTCATAAGCCAGGTAAACATTCATAAATATTGTTGGAAAACAGATAAGCTTTTTTCCAGTGATCGATCAGAGCCCTTGAAAATATCAAGCCAATTCTGAGCCAAGGAGATCTTGCTCATAATGGCTCTGGACTTAAACACTGGATTGCACACTTTCATAGTAATAGCAGCAACAGGAATCCTACCCTCCCAACCCAAGTTGTTTTCTGGAGATTATCTGAAAGCTTGTATCTCCCCATAGGCCTTCAGCCTTGGCTGACTGTGGGGTGTGGGGGTGGATGGTAATGTGCAACTGGTTTGTGGTTTTGGATGTGTCATGTGTATTTGAAGTACTATCTTTTAATTGTTTTAATTCTTAAAAGTAGTGTTTTAATTGGATGTATGTATGGTCTAATGCTTTTTTTTAAAACCCTTTTGTACTCCATATTGTTTTGGATCTTCTATTTTAATTTATATTATAAACCGCTTTGAGTCCGATTCAGGAGAAAAGCGGGATATAAATAAATAAATAAATAGAGAGCTTCTCCAGATCAGTGTCTGCAGAGATAACCCCATCCGATCTCCTTAACTGTAACCTGCTACCTCTCCTTTCCTGTCTTGTTTTGGGCTATAGTCTGTGAAGATCCTGAGCCCCAGGATCGCTACCATGGCATCTACTTTGCTATGCTGCTAGCAGGAGTCGGGTTCCTCTTGCCTTACAACAGCTTTATCACAGATGTGGACTATCTTCATCACAAGTACCCAGGTATGATTGCTCAATATTTCTAAAACTCCAAAGATTGAAATTGAAAGTGTACTGGGACTACATGGTGTTTGTTGCTGTCATCATCACTACCAACAGAAGCATCACCACCACCATCATCATATTCACCATCTTTATTTATATCCTGATTTTTCCCCAAAACTGGAAAAGCAGCTTGCCCATTAAAATGAATATAATTAAAAAAAGTACGTTGGTTACATCAGTTTGATACCACTTTAACTGTCATGGTCCCAACCTAAGGAATCCTGACACTTGTAGGTTAGTGAGATGACATGGATGTGTCTGCTAAATATCTATAATTCAGTCTCCTGAACTATAGATCCCAAGATATCTGGAGAAGAAATATTGCAGATTTAATTAGGGTACTTGGAAACTGTAGCAGAATGTATTAAAGAGTATTTTAATGTGTTTTTTTTAATTAATCTTTGCATTGTTTAAATTGATTTTTATTTGTTCATCGCCTCAGGAGCTCTTGTAGGCTGGGAGGCACTACAGAAATACTTTAAATAAATAAATAAAGAAATAATAGTAAGGTGGTTACTGATAATTTAGCTGAATAGCTGATAATTTTGTTGGCATTTTGAGAGCTGCCTTCAGTATTTTGTGTGCCGCCTTGGGTCCCTTCTGGGAGAAAGGCAGCATATAAATTAAATGAAGA
This sequence comes from Gambelia wislizenii, assembly GCA_030847615.1. Taxonomy (NCBI): domain Eukaryota; kingdom Metazoa; phylum Chordata; class Lepidosauria; order Squamata; family Crotaphytidae; genus Gambelia; species Gambelia wislizenii. The sequence goes on from JAUMIR010000012.1 coordinate 9,268,222, forward strand.
AATAATATAAATAAATAAATAAAGCTAACTACCTCATTAAACTACAAATCTCAGGATTCCTTAGGAAGATGCCATGACAGTTAATGTGGTCTCAAATTGATTTAATTATCCATATCCAGGTTCTTTTGCTGGAGTGGGCCATTTTGAACCTGGTCATTCACTGCTTTGGGGAACTTTCTGAAACTAAAGTCATTAAAACCAGACATATATCACTAAGGGCCCATCTAAGTCATGAAAATACCCCTCATGGAATTTGCTGGGAATCCTACCTGTCTAAACAGGATCCAGCACCAATCCACACTATTTGGAAGGAGGGGGGCCAAAACAGCAAAAACAATGGGGGTAAAAGCCTTTGCAGATTTCCCTGTACTTTTTCACAAACCATGAGGTGGGTGCACATTTTTGCTCATTTTGATGATACAAAGCAACTTTACAAAAGAAATTTAGCAAATGCATGTTCAGCCAGGTTGATTTCTGGTGCTTCCAGAAGAGAGCATATAACTCCTGTGCTAAAAGCTCTCCACTGGCTGCCTATTAGTTTCCGGGCACAGTACAAGGTGTTGGTTATGATCTTTAAAGCCCTACATGGCTTGGGTCCAACTTACCTCCAGGACTGCCTCCTCCCATACGACCCTCCCCGCGCACTTCGGTCCTCTGGGAGGAATCTGTTACAACCTATGAAAACAAGGCTGTCGGTGACCTCCCAGAGGGCCTTCTCTGCTGCCACTCCCAGATTATGGAATGGCCTGCCGGACAAGATCCGTCTTATTACCACCTTAGACAGCTTCAAAAAAGCTGTCAAGACGGATCTTTTCCTGCAGGCCTTTCCCGAATAGCTATCTCGGCCCAAAGATTCGGCTGTCTTTTTTCCCTTGAGCTGCCATTGGTTTTTTTTATTTTTAAATCTCTAGTTTAATCTTTTAAAATTCAATATTATTTTAAGGGGTGGGCGGGTTAGGGTATCGATGTAATTATGGAGTTTTATGCAGTATGCCGCCCCGATTGCCTTGCAGAGGGGTGGGATAGAAATAAATAAATAAATATTATTATTATTATTATTAGCCAACCACCTTATTCATCTGCTCCCTCATCCCACCTCACCCATCTCTTGTTTGTTCTTCTGCAGGGACCTCTATCGTGTTTGATATGAGCCTTACCTACATTTTGGTAGCCTTGGTAGCTGTCATCCTCAACAATGCCCTGGTGGAAATGCTGAGTCTCCACACCAGGATTGCAGTGGGTAAGTCTGGCTACCTTCTTCCTCTGGTTTTGGCTGTGATGCTTTCAGGAAATAGCTTTCAGCACTTTGGAGAGCTCCCTTTGAACTTGGATTAAAGCCTGGAGTGACATGAAAGCCAACAACCACCACTGGAATCAGAGGAGGCTACAAGTCAGTGGCAGCCCATATTTTGCATGTAGAAAGTCCCATTTTCTATCCCCAACATTCCCAGGCAGGGCTCACAATAAATCTGGCTAGAGACTTTGAAAAGTTGCTGCCGGTCAGGGTTGACAGCACTGTGTGTGCATAACAGCAGTCTCACACCCGCCATCATTTCACAGATGAAAACCAGGACATGTTCCTGATATGTATCTTTTGAATATCCTTGGTGGGCTAGAGGAAAAAGAAATTCGGAACTATGCGAAAATTTTATTATATATTATGACATCAGCAAGATTAGTAATCGTAAACAATTGGAAATTGAAAGGTATACCAAATATACCGTAAATCACTGGCTGAATAAAATAATAGATATGTTAGAATTGGATATTATCAAACAAATTATGGGATAAATCATGTAAAAAATTAGAAAAAGATTGGGATCCATTGTTGAAATTTTGGGGAAAAATGGGGAAAATTTATGAAAAGTTTACATTACAAGAAGTTTAGGGACAGTACGCTAATGATAGAATTCAAATGAATTTTCAAAATTAATTTCAGTGGGGTGATAAAGGAAAGAGAAAGTGAGTAGCTGAAATGAGAATAATTCAAATATATAAACTTTTCTCTTATATATAATAGAAGATATTTTTACAGATATAACTTATACATGGCTTAGCCTAGTTAGGAAGACTATAAAGGAAGTTGAAATAGGGATGTTAAAGATTGGAAATGGAAATGAGTGTTATAAAGATTTATGAAAACTGATATATATATAGATATATAGATGTGTGTACGTGTGTGTGTGTGTGTGTATATATATATATATATATATATATATGGAAATGTGATATTTATCGATGTTCTTGCAATGATATCCATGTAACAAAGCATATACTAAATGTATCTAATAAAGAAATAATATACAAGATAAAAAAGAAAGAAAGAAAACCAGGACATGCGTGGCCAAGCCAAATTGAAAGAGATGGAGGGGCAATGGCTGATGGAAGATATAGACCAAACAGTCTAGGGAGGGGTAAAGTTGACTCATCATTTAAAAACTGATTCAGTGGGTCTACTCCAGTTGGGAAAACCAACAGGAGTCAGGCCTATGATGCCAAACTAGGGCTGGAGGTGACTAGGAAATAATCTCTTTTAAAAATTAAGAGATGGTTTCCTAGTCACCTCCAGCCGTAGAAACCTCTCTTTTCAGAAACTGTGGACATTAAGGAGCAAAAAGATATATCAGTTTGCAGAGAAGTGTACAGTAGGACCCCCATACCCACAGGGGATTGATTCGGGGTCCCACCGTGGATAACGAAATCTGCGGATAATAGCGAATGCCATTGAAAAGAATGGGACTTCCGGTTTAAAATACCATAGAGCTCGACTTTGTCCTTTTTCTATTGCTGCCCCTTATTCCTGGAATCGCCTCCCAGTAAACTTGCAGACTGTTTCCTCCCTTGTTATTTTTAAATCCAAACTGAAAACTTTTTTGTTCCCTTAAACCTTTGGGATTTTGGATTAATATTTCTATTGTTATTGTAGTTGATTACCTGTACTAATTATTTTGTTTTATTCTGAATTATCGGTATGTTTTTCTCCTTTTATTGTATTTTACTATTGTATTTTAGTATTTTATATTATTGGAATAGTGATTGTTTTATTTTGTTTGTTTTATTTTGTAAATCTTTTGTAAAGCGCCATGTACATCGATGGTGCTATATAAATAAAATTAATAATAATAATAATAATAACAATAATAGAGTTGCCTTGGCTAGAGGGGATGCATTTTCTAGGAGGGCTCTATGGTAGCTGTGCTGAAACTGAAACCGTGGATAACTAAATCAATGGATAATGAATCAGTGGATACGGGGGTCCTGCTGTATAAATATCGGAGATGAAAATTTTTTAAAAAAACAAGTTTTGGGTTGTTTCAAGCTAAGAAGAGGGAACATGGGCTTCCTTTTTTAATGTAACTCACACAGCCATCAAGTAGGGTGTGCCTAGGAAAAATACGAAAGGGCTCCTGTATCGTTAACAGTTGTGTGGTAGAAGGAGTACACACAATGAGCTATAATGCTTCCGCTCCTGCCTCCAAAGGCACAGGAGTCCTGGCCATTCTTCCCGTGACCAATAGCATAGCCTCCAGGATTTCACAGGTGAAAACCAGGACACATATGGCCAACCAATATGAGAGTGTGGCCAAGATGGCAGATGTTATTGATGAGGAAGAACACACAAGCTTGGAGATGCTGCAGCAGGTTGCTTTTGCCTGAGCCTACAGGGAAGAGTAAGATTCAGCTCTCTCCTCTCCCTCCCTCCCTGCTGAATTGAGTGCAAACTACTTTTCCATTCAATTTGCATATTTGGTTTGTAGCAAGTGAAGTAAGATGAGGGCAGATGGGTGGGATTGCAACTCCTGTAATCTCTAATCACTGGCCATGCTATCTGGGGATTATGGGAGTTGATGTCCAAAACAAAAGGAGGTCAGCAGATGCCTACCCCTGATCGACAGCTGTAGACCTTATGAATGGTGTAGATCAGCCTTCTCTGATGTGGTGCCAACTAGATAGTTTGAACTACAGCTCCTATCAGCCCCATCCAACCCTGGCCAATGATAAGAGATTATAAGAGTTGCAGTTGAAAGCATTTGGAGGGTGTCCTGTTAGGGAACAGTGTTGTCGAAAAACAGAAGCATGCATAATTGATTTGTGAGCCTGCAGTTCTGGCTTTCAGCAGAAGATGGATTTGCCCAGTGTTCTTTGTCCAATTTTTGTGTCAATTTCAATGCAACCTCCTCCAGTTCTCAAAGCTTGGCTGCACATATCGCTGCTTAGATGATCCTTGTGTCAATCTGAAAACTAACTCCCTCCTGTCCTCCCCTGCTGCTTTTTGGAATAGGTCTATAAACAGTTCTCTGTGGCTAGCACTTTTATCAATCCCCTTTTTTGGAGCAGCGTTTAAGGTTCAAAAACAAAATAATAAAAGAGCAGATAGGCTGCTGAGACTTGCAGTTCCACATCATCTGGAGGGCTACATGATTCCCACCCCTGCTCTACTGCATTGTACTTCAGTTACCAATATATATATATATATATATATATATATATATATATTGCACAAACTGTTGAAGTTATATTTAAATAAACGATAATGCAAAGGAAAACACCCTACCTGCAAAGGATTTTAAAGATTAATATTTAATCAAAACTGGGACTTTTTCTTTTTGGGATTGATGGATGTATAGCTGGAAAAAAGTTGTGGAAGACTATGCCAGTATATGACCACAGCAGCAAGACTGTTATTTGCACAACAAATTGTCTGGTTCGATTAGGGAAAGGTCATTAGTGACATTTCTCAAAGACAGGAAACTCCTTATAAACTTTTGCATAAAAAAAGAAAATAACTTGGTACCTTTTGAGTTTGGTGATTAGAAAGAATAGGCTATTGAAAAAAGGGAATATGTTGTAGTTTTGGAAGGAGAGGGATGAATAATTATATGTATATATAACTGCCAAAAGGAGGATCAGAAGTCACTTTTTTCTATTGTAGTTTAGTTCTCTATCTTTTTTCTTAATCTTAATTCATAGTGTATTTCAAAAAAATATATATATTTTTTAAAAATCACCCTACCTGAAGCATGGGAGGGGAATAGCATTGGATCTGAAGGTCATAGAGATGTGGAGACAGTGATTTAATTAAAGATATTTTGCAAATGAACTTGGAATTCACCCCAGAGATGTATTTATTAAATATCATTAAGAGTCTGGAGGAAAATAAAATAAATAGTCACTGGAGGGTAATACTCTATATGATAACGGCTGCTAGATTGGTAATAGCAAAAAAAATGGAAAGTGAAAGAGCACCCGACATTACACGAATGGAAAAGTAGGTTAATAGAGATGCTGGAACTAGACATATTAACAAATAAACTAAGAAACAGAAAAGAAAGCAAATGGAAAGAGGAATGGAAACAGGTGATAGATTTTTGGGTTAACAAGGGTGAACTGCAAGGTAGCGGAATATTATATGAAAGGGTAAATCACCCGAAGATGGAAGTTTTAGAATTAAATAACAGTTAAAGCCAAGAGTATATAAAAATTGGGAATGGTATTTACAAATAGGAAAGCAAACTAGTGTTAAAAGTAATAAGAGAAAAGCCAAAACGTAAATGAGCAGAAGTCATTTAAAGTATTCATGTATAATCACAAGTCTTCTGCTGTCAAGATGACATATGATGGAAGTCATGTTTAAGCATCTTGGACACAAAATGTATCTAAGATATGGATATGTAAATATGGTATATTAAAATGTCGGTAGAAATGTAAGATGATAAAGTAAACCTTTGTTTTTATGAGATGTATATTAAGCATATAAGATGTCTTTTGAAAATGTTGTATTTTGAAGAGTTTTGAGAATGCTGAATCTTAAATAAAGAATAAAATGGGGAAAAAAAGAGATGTAGAGACAGGGGGGAAGGAGGGTTCAACGCCCCCCATGAAGGCACCTCTGCTCCGGAACTAGTTTCTAGGTCATTGTTGTTGTTGTTGTTGCCAACTCAACTTTGATTTACAACTACCCTAAGAATGAGACTCTTCCAGGAGACCTGTTCTTAACAGCCATAATCTGGCCTTGCAACCTCAGGGCTGTAGGGTCTGTGCACAACCAACAATTCCAAGGAGAAGGAAAGAGAGCTACGGTGTGCAACCAGAAGTCACTGCCAGAGGTTGGAACACATTATTTTTTGGACTACAGCTCCCAGAATCTTCCAACCAGCATGTCTAGGGGTTATGCCAGCTGGAGGATTCTGGACATTGTGGTCCACCCCCCACCTCCCACAGTACTTCATACCAGCCTCATTTTCTGGATCAGGACTTGTATACCAGAGAAGGCTATTTCTGTCATGGTAGTGCACTGGTGCCTCTGAGCATATCAAGAGGACCAGGCAGCAAACGTTGTTGTAGTAGCAGTATTGCAATCATCAGGCGAAGAAATGAGCACACAGACACCGACATGTGTCTAAACTATTTCTCTTTACTAAAGCATATTGTAATAATATTTACAATGAGTCTGAGACTCCGTGCATACAGACTACATATCACAGTGCAATGTACAGTGCAGTCCTGCACTATACATCCCAGACTGAAAGCACACAGTCTGAGAGCCAAGTCAAGACACGAGGAGAAACAGTGGGGTGATCTAGTTATACAGTACAGATACAGTACAGTCATGGGTTATGCAGTTAGTGGTTCTAACACACATTTTCCCATATAGTTAAGGCTTTATCCTTCACATGTCCTTCCCACGCTTGTCTCCCAGTCATAATCTAGATATGCTCACCAGCTGCATTTAGCCTTCTCATTGCTGGCCCCTGCAGGCTGTAGCATATTATACCATGCCTGCTTTTTACAGTATAAATTTCCAGTGATTGTATATCCCGTCACCTTAACTATTTCTCCAAGCAATTGTAAGCATGTAACATGTCTTCTTCAGAAATGACATATTTCCTCTTTGCCTCTTTATTGTCGTCATTGTAGGGTATCTGTTTGCGCTTGGTCCACTCCTTTTTGTCAGCATCTGCGATGTCTGGTTGGAGCTTTTTGCCCAGCGGCACGCCTATGCCATCAACCTCATTGCAGTGGGTGTGGTAGCCTTTGGTTGCACAGGTAGGTGTGGGAATGGCTAGGCTCTCCGCCTACACAGGGATATTCTTCTTAGCTGGGATTGGAGCCCAGATCTTCAAACAGTTGTTTTTTGGACTATGACTCACCGAATCCTCCTGCTAGATGAAGTCGAAGGCTTTCACTACCAGCATCCATAGTTTTTCCTTGGTTTTTTTTTCCGGGCTGTGAGGCCATGTTTCTTTCTGATGTTTCGCCTGCATCTGTGGCTGGCATCTTCATCTCTGAAGATACCAGTCACAGATGCAGGCGAAACATCATAGAATTGCAGAATTGGAAGAGACCACGATGGCCATCTGGTTCAACCCCCTGCCACGCTGGAAATCATGATCAAAGCATCCCTGACAGATGGCCATCCAGCCTCTGTTTAAAGACCTCCAAGGAAGGAGACCCCACCACGCTCCGAGGGAGTGTGTTCCACTTCCAAACAGCTCTTACTGTCAAAAAGTTCCTCCTAATGTTGAGGTGGAATCTCTCTTCCTGGAGCTTGCACCCATTGCTCCGTGTTCCAGTCTCTGGAGCAGCAGAAAACAAGCTTGCTCCATCCTCAATGTGACATCCCTTCAAATACTTAAACAGGGCTATCATATCGCCTCTTAAGCGTCTTTTTTCCAGGCTAAACATAGCCAGCTCCCTAAGTCTCTCCTCATAAGGCATCATTTCCAGACCTTTCACCAATTTAGTTTCCCTCCTCTGGACACGCTCCAATTTGTCAATATCCTTTTTGAATAGTGGTGCCCAGAACTGGACACAGTATTCCAGGTGAGGTCTATTCCAGAACACAGCCTCACAGCCCGGAAAAAAAACCCAAGGAAAATCCTCCTGCTTGCATGACCAATGGGCATGTTGGCAAGGGGGGTTGTAGTCCAGAAATAACTGGAGTAGGCTTCAGAGCTTACAGATGTTACTTGTTTGAACTACAGCTCCCGGACCCCACTGCCAGCATGACCAGTAGCTATGCTGGCAGAGGGTTCTGGAAGTTGTAGTCCAAATAACTTTTCCAAGCTCTGAAGACTGATTCCCAATTTTATTTTTCTTTGCTCATATTAGAGAGTTATATATCTTGTACATAGGGTTGCTGTGTGTGTGTATGTGCTTTCAAGTCACCTGTTGACTTATGCCAACCCCATGAATTTCATAGGGTTTTCTTAGGCAAGGAATCCTGAGAGGTGGTTTTGCCAGTTCCTTCCTCTGAAACATAGCCTACAGCACTTGGCATTTGTCGGCACTCTCCCATCCAAGTACTAACTAGAGCTGACCCTGCTTAGCTTCCAAGATCAGATGGGAGCAGGTGCCTTTATGGTATTTAGGCCCCAGGGTTGTCTCTCTTATTATAAGGGATTTACCTTATTTGAAGACCACAAAGCTTGTCCCTGATAGAAGTGGCAGATGTCCCTTTTTATAAGGGAGGTCCCCTATTTGTAGTTTGGAAGGCTTTTGCTTTTATATAGGCAGAACAAGGTGCCAAAAAGATCCCATAATTTGGGGTGTGGGCCCTTCATAGAGACAGAATTCTGTGCATCATGTAGTTTATGAATGTGGGTTCATGCTACAGAGAAATACATGGCTGAGTTAACTGAATACTTTCATTTGGTATTTGGTAGAACACAAACTGCTTCCTGGTTGTCAACCCTGCTAGCACTTCTTGCTATTTTGTAAACCTGGCAACACTATTCCACCTCCAAAATTATAAATTTACAGAGTGGCTCACCATAATAACGAATAAAACCCATTTCCAGTAAAGATTCGGAGTGCTGGGAATATAGGCAGAGATCTGCTTGATCATAACTATCTAATCCAGCATGCTGTTTCCCCCTAGTGGCCAACCAAATTGCTTCTTTATTTGAAATACTTTAAATAAAGTATTTCAAATACCCCGCCTGGCCACTTTAGCTGAAAAGTCTCAAAGGACAGCTGTCAAAAATTAGAAGTGAGTCAATGAGTCAATGCTTACTAGCAGGTTTGTAATCCAAAAGATATAACACAAGAAGAGAAGGGCTTTGGGAGGGAGAAGGGGAAAAAACAACCTCAAGCAGTAGGTTCTTGTTTGCAAAGTTTGGCAAGCCATGAGGCTGGATCTAAGTACAAATGGAAGGGGGTCCCTAAAGATTTAGAGGTATATTGCCTCTGAACATGGGGGCTCCATTAAGCCACCCTAACTATTAGCCATCAATAGACCCCTTTCCTGGTCTAGTGATTTATTTAAAGCCGCTCAAGGCCATGGCCATCACTGAACCGTCTGGTAGCAAAGTCCACAATTTAATTCTGTCTCGTGCATAAAAGGATTTTCTTTTGTTATCTGTCCTAACCCTCTTGCCAATCTGTTCCGTACCAGGAGGATTAGTGCAGCGAGAAAGGGGCACCAAAGTCCTGTTCATTGTGTGTGGGCACCAGACAGACATCAGGGCTGGACTGAGCCTTGAATGAATGCAAGAATAATTCTTGTGTTGTTACAAGGAATAAATGTGGGATCTAGTGTGAGTATTTCTAATCATGGCATAATAACTGCCCTCCCCTTGCTTTCTCATCTCTGTCTCCCCTTTGAAGTGCAGCAATCCAGCTTCTATGGCTACACCGGGATGTTACCAAAGCGTTATACCCAGGGGGTGATGACCGGTGAGAGTGAGTATTGCCTTTTTGCTCAGTCCCAAAAGACACATTACACCAAGGCCCCATTCTCTCTCTCTCTCTCTCTGCTTTTCTTCGCAAACGAAGATTCAGGAAGGACTCATCCCGCGCTTTCTGCAAGCGCGCTGATGACTGAAGAGGCCAATCCGAGATAAACAAGTCTGGTTGCAGAAAGCACAGCAGAAGGTCTCCTTGGGTGATGTTTCCGGGTTATGATTCTTTTTGCGTTGTCGTTTCTCTTCAAGACTTGTTTGGCGTGAGTTCTCAAATAAGGCTGCAGCATTGTGGATAGTGCGTCTCCATGCCTCCCAATGTGAGGCCAGGGCAGACCACTGTTGGTGATCAATTTGGCCGAGCCTGAGATGTTGTTTCAGGGAGTCCTTGTATCTCTTTTTGGGAGCACCCCTCTTATGCTGACCCATGGCGAGTTCACCATAGCGCACTATTTTGGGGAGGCGATGGTCCTCCATCCTAGAAACGTGCCCTGCTCAGCGCAGCTGTGTTCTCAATACCATGGCCTCAATGCTGGTGATCCCTGCTTGCTCAAGGACAGCAACATTCATCACATAGTCATTCCAGTGTATAGTCACACTACGCAAATATAGCACCATCATTCCACTTTATCTACCATGGCTGCATCCTATGGAATCCTGAGATCTGTAGTTTGGTGAGGCACTAGAACATCTTGGCTGAAAATTCTAGGTACCCCTCCCTAAACTGCAAATCCCAGGATTCCATAGGATGTACCCATAGCAGTTAAAGTGGAGTCATAATGCTATCATTCTGTAGTGTGAAGGGGCCCTGGGAGATTTATCAGATCTCAGCTCTTGTGGTTTTTTATTAACAACAACAACAGAGTAGGGGAAAGTTACTTTGACTACATCTCCCTGGCTGGGGGTTCTGGGAGATGTAGTCAAAAAATAACTTTTTCCAGCTGTGGTGGTAGTAGCAAAGATAGTGGTGGTGATTTTTCTTAAATAACAATTTTCTTAAATGACAATGCAGGGAAAGCTGCGAAATTGACCAGGGAAGCCCCATGGTTTGGGGGGGGGGGTCATTCCCTCCCATTAAGTGTCTTCAGCACCAATTATGCACTTTGTTTGCCATGGAGCCTAATTTCTGTGTGTGGATCGTTCTCCATTTCTATTTATTTTATTTATTTAGGCATTTATACCCCACACTTCAGCCATGAAGGCTCTCAGAGCAGCTTACAATTTGTTAAGCAATAGCACCTACACATCTACGCCACTTTTATAGTGTGCTAGACACTCTCCAATGTGTGTTAGCTAGTTGCCCCCTGTGTGCTGGCTCAGCCTTTCGACATCTGATCAAGAAGAGCCACTTTACAAGATGGACTCTCTTCTGCTTTATTGGCTTCCATAATGTATGTTATCTTTCTGCTAATCAGAGTCAACAACCGTTGGCTCTGACAACAGGCTGTGGGTTCTGCACTGCTTAGACTGAATGGCCAGGGCAGATGGTACCAAGCTGTGGTCTCCATTCACTGCCCACTCACTGATTGGCATCGGTGCTAACAGCTGACAGCTGGGGCATGCACGTTAATACACAGCCTGGCACCCAGCGTTGGCACATTCATGGATCTTTAGTGGACATGTTCTACTGCCTGTTAGGTTGACCGAATATCAGACAGAGGGGAAACCTATTAAGAGAGCAGGCTTGGTCCAAAAGGAACAACCATCACCATGCATGGGTTAACATTCTATGTGGTTCCTTTATCTTTCCCTCTTTCCTTTGGCTCTCTTCTTTGTCTCCCGCATACTCCCTTCCAGTTTAGACTGTAAATTCCTCCAGGTGTAGGGAAATGCCTTACACTAGGCCAGGGGTGTGCAACCTCCCAATCCAGCCCCTACTCTTAAACTGTCTTGATTTGAGACAGACAGTCCTGATGAATCCTGTTTTCCATTTTTTCAGCCACTTTAAAATATCCCAGTTTCTCTTACCTCCTCCCTATTGCATGACATCGTCATCTTCGTGTGGTTACTCAATGTCCCAGCCACGAATAAGGCGTTCCTTTTAATTGATGGGACAAGCCATCAATAGATCTCCAATATTGCTTTTTTGGGGTGGGGCAGTATTAATGGCATGTGAAAACACATTCTGTTGTAATCGCAAGATTACAGCATGAATGGGTGGTCTTCAATGAAAAAACATCTGGGTGAGAATGTGAAAATGAAGCACAGGACACTTTTTATGAACTATACCATCTAGTTTCAATGTTTTTAGGTTTGTTTCAGTCCTTGTGTGTTCAATTAAGGTGTTTTTGGAGTTTTAAGCATGCTCGCATCTTCTCACGAGAACCACCAAAATCTCTGCCATGCCAAATCATGGAAGTAAGCTCACATTCTTAAAGTGCTAGGGATTATTGTGTGATAATTTTGTGGCAGTTCTTTTGCGTGATTACAGTAACATGCAATAGTAATTGTAATAATGCCACGACGTTTCCGCTTTTCCCACTCACAGAATTACATCATTTTTACATGTTAGTCTGATAATGTCCTCAATCATTTGGTAGTTTCCCAACTTTTGCACAGGTTTTCCACCTCTTCTGAAAGGTGTCAGTGTCTCTCCTACGACTTATGACTGGCTGGTACTAGGAGTGTTAAATTAAATCTCTCCCCCTTTCACCCACCCACCCATTGGAATGTGGTTTCTGAGAACTTCTCTACAATTTAATTCAGCAGAAAGAATTTTCCTCCCCTTGCACTGGAGAGTGGGTGTTTCCAGGTAGAAGCCTCTGCACCCCTGTTCTAATAGACACTGTGAAAATTCTTCTCTAACTCCACTTCTGCAGAAATGTGGTTTCATGGTCCATGACCTGGATTCATAGATTGCTTTTTTGTATATTGAAGTTTGAGAGCTGTCGTGATCATACATTGATTTCTGAAGGCAGTGGAAGCTCTTTGGAGGTACAGCATTAATCTAATAACTGGGCAGCAAGCTCTGACTAGAAGATTAATCAACTGAAGTCTTGCAAAGAGAGGGAGAAGATTAGATTTCTTTACCATGATGCTAGGAAATCTGCTGCCTCTTTGAAATGTAGGAAAGATGGTTTTCTGACGTTCACAGTCAAGGCAGCTGCGTGCCCTGCATTGCAAAAATTAAAATTGGGCCTTAGGGCAACCCAAATGTTGTCATCAGGAGAAGCTCAGTTCTGATGATGTGGGTGCATTAAGTAAAGGGAGCAGATTTGCATATTTTGTGCTAATTTTATATAATATATTCAGCTTCTTGTTAAGTGAAGAATGCAGAGCTGGGAGGGAAAAACATCCAACTACTGACCTGTGGATATTGTATTCTGACAACTTCTGGTTTCCAAAATTAGCCATGCTCTTACCAAAGGTTTTGAACAAGCCTTGCCTTGCCTCCCCACCTCTTCCTGTTTATAGGTATGAATAGGAAGTGGAAATCCCTGTTGAAAACAGGACATTCAAGCAATAGATACATACAATAAATAGGTAGCATAAAATCTGAGAAGACTTTTCAAGGGAGGGAGGTGTGTGTGTGTGTGTGTGTGAGAGAGAGAGAGAGAGAGAGAGAGAGAGAGAGAGAGAGTAAATGAGTGAAATGACCAAGCCATAGGGGACTTGCCAGCCACTGGCAGGACATGCATTACTGTTTTTCTGGTAGCCACAATGTTTACCCCCACACACACACACTACCAAAAACCAGGAAGTGCCCAGAATGATTCCTATATGACAATAAAGCTGCTTTGAGGAATTTTGCATTACAAAAGTCTCGTGCCCTCCAAGTACCCTGATTTGCAGGTACAGTCATGATTAATCCTCTGTTGTCCCACTTTTTCAGGTCCTTTTAAAATGTCCCAGTTTTTCTCTCTTCCTCCACTTTCCCCTTTTGTCCTTACTTCCATTGCTGTAAACTGAGTTCAAAGTGAGTTTGTGCTCACTTATCTCTGCATGGGGAAAGAGAGAAGGAGGCACCATCTTACCCTTCCTCATTGACTCAGGCCAAAGAAAATCCCAGCAACCTCACCTTGCTTGTGTGTTCTTCCTTGTTAATAACTTTCCCCATCTTGACCACGCTCTGGTGCTGCCTGACCACGTCTGTCCTGGTACACTGCAACTGCCCAATGAAAACTTCATTCCGTCCCACATTTCACAGATGAAAACTGGACAGTATGAAGTTTTCATTGGGAGGTTGCAGTATACCAAGACCGGGACGTCAGAAACAAATTGAGATGAGTCAGGAGTTGACAAGCCAAAGGCCTTGGAGCAAAGGATAACCAAGTGTCTTTCACGCTACAAAATTACAGCACTTTAATACCACATTAATTGACTTGGCTGCGTACTACAGAATCTTGGGATTTTTAGTTAACGGGGCTCTAGAGCTCTAGAACTGCCTGTCAGAGAATTTGCAATACCATATGAAACTACAGATCCCAGGCTTTTATAGGATGGGGGAAAGTTCAAGTGGTATGAAAGTGTTAGAATTGTGCAGTGTGAAAGAGACTGTAGAGCAGGGTAGGCAGAATGCCACCCAGAGACTTTATATGGGCCTTGTTATCCCAAAGTGAGCCCCCCTCTCTCTCTGGCTTTTCTTCGCAAATGAAGATTCGGGAAGAACTCATCCCGCGCTTTCTGCAAGCGCACTGATGACTAACTGGATTTGTCCTTCGAGCCTGTGCAATGGATTTTTCTGGTGGAGCGCAGCGTGCACAGAACTGGCCTCACCCTTTAAACCAAAGGTTCATCTGCCGTGGCCTTGCAAGCATGGGCGTAGCAGTGAGGTCCTCGGGTCGTAGGTTTGATTAGAGTTTCCTTCTCTTAGATGGTTGACCTTACAGGGTTGGACGAGCACCATCTGCCCGGGTTTGGGATTAGAGTTTTCCTTCTCCTAGGACGGTTGCCACAAGGCTAGAGAGCCCATCCTGCCCTTTGATGCTCTTTGTCAGACCCTTCCGTTTTGACCTGTCTGGCATGGGAGAGCCCCCCTAAAGCCCTGCAGAAGCCCCCTAAACACCTGGGGGGCCCATTGGTTTTTTGATGCTGTGATTTTCAGGCATTTCTTCCCCCCCCCCAAAAAAATCCCCAAGCACCCAAAATCAGCCACAAATGTGGCAGTTTACTGTCCCCCAGCCCCCCAAAAAAGCCATTGAAAAACAAAAAAGCCAGTGAAAAATAAGCCAAAATGGTGTGCCAAAGTGCAACAGTACAATAGAAGTATAGTGTCTAGATCAAGGGAAGTAATAGTGCCACTCTATTCTGCCTTGGTCAGGCCTCACCTAGAATACTGTGTCCAGTTCTGGGCACCACAATTCAAAAAGGAAATTGACAAATTGGAGCATGTCCAGAGGAGGGTGACTAAAATGATGAAAGCCCTGGAAACCATGCCATATGAGGAAAGACTTTGGGAGCTGGGTATGTTTAGCCTAGCAAAAAGACGGTTAAGGGGCGATATGATAGCCCTGTTTAAGTATTTGAAGGGATGTCACGCTGAGGATGGAGCAGGCTTGTTTTCTGCTGCTCCAGAGACTGGAATATGGAGCAATGGATGCAAGCTCTAGGAACAGAGATTCCACCTCAACATGAGGAGGAACTTTTTGACAGTAAGAGCTGTTCGGCAGTGGAACACACTCCCTCGGAGTGTGGTGGGGTCTCCTTCCTTGGAGGTCTTTAAACAGAGGCTGGATTGCCATCTGTCAGGGATGCTTTGATTGTGATTTCCTGCGTGGCAGGGGGTTGGACTGGATGGCCCTCGTGGTCTCTTCCAACTCTACAATTCTAACCCCAGAAGAGGGGCATGGTGGGGGGAAGGCTTCTACTCCCCCCAGAGGTGCCCATCCCTTTCCTAGAGAAAGGCTTAACCAAACAGGACGCCCTTTACTCTCCATTCTGTCCAGAAAGATCCAGTGGCCAGCTTGGCTGGGCAAAGACAAGCCAACAAGACTTTTCCAGAGGGTTCTTGACTAGAAGGCCTGCTGTTCAGTGCTTCACCACATGAGGCAGTGGCATCCAGGTTTCCTTCAGCTTCTGGTGATGCTGTAGTGGGGAGACAGAGCTTACTGCAGAACAGATTATGTTTGCCATATCCAAGGGCCCAGTGTTAACCTTCTGCTGCCTTTTTGCTCTCCCCTTCCAGGCACCGCTGGAGTCATCATCTCTCTGAGCCGCATCTTCACCAAGCTCCTCCTATCCGACGAGAAGGAGAACACCATCATCTTCTTTTTCATCTCCATCAGCCTCGAGCTCACCTGCTTCATCCTTCACCTCCTGGTGAAGCGCACCCACTTTGTGAAGTATTACACTGCCCGGTCGCAGAATGGAGCACTGGAGTTCAAAGGGGCCGTGGACCAGGGCACTGGTTACAGAGTCCACCATGATGTCACAGCAGAAGACATCAGATTTGTAAGTTGTCTTTTCTGTCACAAAAGAAAGCCAACCTTAGGTGTTGTGGGGGGAGGGGCTGGCTGGGGGTGGAGAATCATGCTTTAAAATCTTTTCATGCTTTGAAACTTTTGGAATGATTAAAAATAAAAATCATTACCACGTTCCTCCCCCCAAAAAAGTTGGGAAATCATGTGGATCTGCTAGTTTTTGTGGTTTGGGGCTTTCTGATGCAAAGGTTTAGCAATGTGTTTGGAAAGGGAGATGGCACCCTCTCCTGGTCTGTGTTAGAAATGCAGGCTGAGGTTCTTGGAGCATAACTGCAGCTGTACAGTTCTGTGTCCTTTCCTACCTACCTCCCCACCCGCCCCAGCTGCCAAGCCCCAGGAAGAGCTGGTGCTGCTTTTCACTGGTGGAGGGCAGAGAGCAGGAGAGAGAATATTCAAACTACGAAACTGGACTCAGCTCATTGTTGATTGCGGTTGTTAATTGCTGCCAAGTCGACTTTGACTTATGACAGCCTTATGAATAAGAGACCTCCAAGACACCCTGTTATTAACAGGATAGGTTCCCATGCCTCATCCCAAAAGGAATATACACATGCACAGGTCGACCACAAACTTTACTAAACCTTACACAGAAGATCTGAAGTAACAAATGTCAAGGAAGCTTACTTAGGGTGTATCGAGATGTCCCTTGTTTGAGTGATAAGCTCAGCACGGAGGCACTTTGACCTCATTTTGCTGCAACAAACCATCTTCTTTGAAGGATTTTGCTCTAGGAAGACCCATTCTTGCTTTTGCAGCTGAAACTGGCTGTGCAAAGCCACTGGTCGGTTGGTTCCCTGTGACATCATGAGCAGAGACAGCCAATGGATCCCTTGCTGGAGGCAGTGGATCCACCCTTGGTTTTATGGCTGATCATCCCATAAACTTTCCATAAACTGTGGTCCAACACCTGCATTGCAAACCAGAGAGACTGTGGGAAGCAAAGCCATTAAACTTGAGAATAGTCTCCCACCAAAGTATCATCTCCAGATTCAGAGTTGTCCACAGCTTTCCCTTGTTAGGACAATTAACATACAGGAAATAGAAATATGTCATTGTCCTTGTCATCATGAGTATCACTTTCCCTGTGGCAGTTGCTTTGGGTGCTCTCCCAGACTTTGCAAATACGCAATGCGATCTTACTGCTTATTTGCAATCTGTTTAAGGAAGTTCATGTTCCTGTTCATGCAAGAAATAATCATAGAATCATCATAGAATCATAGAATTGTAGAGTTGGAAGAGACCACGAGGGCCATCCAGTCCAACAACATTGCAGCTGTCATTATTCATGGCTGTTCATAAAGTACAAGAGGACAGGTCTCTGTCCCAAGAGGCTTACAGTCTTAAAATCTGATATGGAAGACAACAGAGGAAAGGGGACAGAGGGGAAGGATCTCTCCTTGTCTTCATGGACCGCTATCCCTTTCATATGTCTGCTTACATTTTCAACAAGCAGTAGTGTGTGTGTGTGTGTGTGTGTGTGTGTGTTATATCATGCAACACATGCCCCATAATTGGACAGTTCCAACCCTTTACTGCTTATCCTGAGTTTACCAGGAGGGAAACTTATTTCTTTATTCATAATATTATTTTAAGGGGTGGGTGGGCTAGGGTATTGTGACTATGGAGTTTTTATATTGTAAGCCGCCCCGATTGCGTTGCAGAGGGGCAGGATAGAAATAAATTTATTATTATTATTATTATTATTATTATTATTATTGAAAGATGAGGCCCTCTGGGGCATTTCGAAGATATCAGAGCTTGGAAAGGATATTTTTGGGACTATAACTCTTAGAGTCCCACCAGCTACATTTCTGTGAATTGCTATCCAAAAAAGTAACTTTTCCAAGAGCATTTGGGGAAGTGGGAAGCCCCACAAACACAAGCGGTTATGTCTAGCCTTGCTTGTTGAGTAGGATTGAGTCTTTGCTGTAATTTTGCAGATGTGGATGATCCTGAGGGATGAATTTTGGTTTTTACAATTTCCTTTTCCTCCAAGGAAAATCGACCACGTGGGCAAGAAGGTTCCCCTCCCAACACCTTTGAGCAGGAAGGCGAGCTGGCCGGCAGTGGCACCTACGTGAGATTTGATGTCCCTCGGCCTAAAATCAAAAGGAGTTGGCCCAGCTTCAGAGGTAACAACAAGAGAGACAGGCAAAGGCATGGTGCTAAATACCAAGTTTGGTCATTCTTGCAACGGCCTTCTTGCTGCTGCTGTTGTTGTTGGTGGTGTTGTCATCATTGTGTGCTTTCAAGTCACTTCTGACTTAAGACAACCCTAAATTGAACCTATCATGGGGTTTTCTTTCCTCCCTTGAATCCCATGATGTGAGAAAAAGAGACAGACGACAGGCAGGCAGAGGGACAGATAGATAGAAAAAGATTTCTTTAGGAGGTGTTCCAGACACCTCACTTTAAGAGCAATACAGACCAGCTGGAGCAGGTTTGGAGAAGGGTAACAGGGATGTTAAGAAGCATGGAGAACAAAACATATGAGGAAAGGTTGAAGGAGCTGGGCGTGTTCAGGTTGGTGAAGAGAAGACCTGGGGGTGACATGACTGTAGGGCATACTTCAAGGCAGGGGCGGTTTAAGGGCCCTGCAGCACCTGCAGCCGTAGGGGGCCCTGTCATTGTGGGGGGGGGCATCGTAACCCTCCCTCTGCAAAAACGTTATTAGTAAGAAGGCTTCTGACCCTCGCCACATATTATTGGTAACAAATTATGTAATGATCTGAATATCCTGTACTGGGAATAGGCTAGGTTACATTGACCTGATATAAACATATGGGTCCTCCCAAAATAAAGTGTTGCAGGGGGGCCCAAAATCCTTTAAACCAGCCCTGCTTCAAGGGCTGTCAGAGAGAGGAGGGGCAGGCCTGTTCGCTGCTGCAGGTCCAGGTCTAATGGCTTGAAGTTATAGGATAGTAGACTTTGATTGAACATTAGAAGGAACTTCTTGACCGTGAAAGCAGTTGAGCAATGGAACTGATTGCCTAGAGAGGTGGAGAGGTCTCTTTCTCTGGACATCTTCAAAAAGAGGCTGGACAGCTACCTGCTGGGGATACTTCAGCTGGAGATCCTGCACTGAGCACGGGGTTGGATTCAGTGGCCCATGGGGCCATTTCCAGCTCTCTCTTAGGCTGAGAGAGAGTGACTTGCCAAAGCTACCCAGGGCATTTCCATGGCTGAGTGAGGCTTGTAACCCTCATCTCCCAGAGTCCTAGTCCAACACATCAACCACTATCGCACGCTGGCTCCTGAAGGTGGGTAATTAGGATGATGTATTGCCCTGATATTGTAGAACAGCAGCGGGGAAAGTGTGGTCAGCAAGCTGAGTGGGCTCCCTGGAGCCCCCTTTTGCAGACTCCGAAGCACCTCAATTGTTTTTTCAGGTGATTTTTGCCTGAAAATAGTGTTGAAAGCCACACACACACACACATGCAAAAACACACAACAACATACTCTCAAATGCCTCCTTTTTTGGCCTCATCCGGGCCAAGAGGGTGATGAAAAGTGACATGTTGTCACTTCTGGTTGCCATTTTGGCTAGGATACAGCTGAGAAAGAAGGGATTTTTACATATCATTGGGGGGGGGCAGTATGATGGTGATGGAAGAATTGGTTCCCAATCCCTATGTGGTTGCTCACAGCTGCTGAAAAAGAAATGTTTGGGGACAGATACTTGAACCCAAGAGATCGGGATGTGACTTGACAAAAGCAACCCAAGGTGGGTTGTTAAGCTGAGTGTTAGAACTCAGTGGTTTATAGATCATGTTTTTAGTTGTTGAATGCATTTATATCATACCTTTTCTGTAAGGAGCACATCACAGTGGACCTAGCTCTCTTTCTATCCCCTTTATTGTCACAACAACCCTGTGAGGTAGATTAAAGGTGAGAGAGTGTGACTGATCTCCCATCATCCCTGATTAGAGGATATGCTGGCTAAGGTTTATGGGAGACACAGGCCACTCACATCTGGAGGGCTTCATGTTGCCCACATACTGCTTTAGTTATTTATTAAGTCATTTCTTTATCGCCTCTCAAACCCATACCATCCAACTGTCCTGGTTTAGCAAGGGCTGCCTTAGCTAATCCTCCGCTGTCCCACTTTCTCAGCTGCATTTAAAATATTCCGGTTCCTCTCTCATCCTCCACTCTTTTTCCTCATCTTACTTCATTTGCTGGAAACAGAATTGTAAACACTGAAGTAATTTGCAGTCAGTTAACTCAGCAAAGGGGAGAGGAGGAGGTGAGCCTCACTCTTCCCAAACCGAATAACCTCAATCCTAGGGCTGCTCTGCTTAAAAGAGTAGTTGTGTGTGTCTGTGTGTGTTCTTCTTCATTAACAACTTTAGCCCTCTTGTTGCCTGGCCATATCGTTTTGACTGCACTGCAATCTAGCTCAGCCACACATGTGCCCGTTTTCATCTGTGAAAGGCTGGAGGGTCTGCAACCCCTCGAGAGCTCCAGAGGCAAATCTT
Source organism: Gambelia wislizenii (assembly GCA_030847615.1). Classification (NCBI taxonomy): domain Eukaryota; kingdom Metazoa; phylum Chordata; class Lepidosauria; order Squamata; family Crotaphytidae; genus Gambelia; species Gambelia wislizenii. The sequence goes on from JAUMIR010000012.1 coordinate 9,288,802, forward strand.
CAGAATCCTTTGCATCTTTGGTCAAAGAGTTGGTGGTCTGCTCAGTTCATCCAGCGGGAAAGGAAGGTGGGAGGTTCATTCCTTTTAGAACAGGAGCCGCCCTGTTTTTGCATGCCTCTACTTCACTAGAAACCCTGGACTCCCCTTTTTCTGGCCTGTTACCCACCCCCCATACACACACACTACACAAACAATAAATGAAGATGCATTTCCTCTCTGGAAGCATCTAGGAGCACCAGTTTACCTTTTAAATACAGATGTATGTACACACCCTTAGTATTAACATCAAAGAATGCCTGTGTGTGTGTGTGTGTGTGTGTGTGTGTGTGTGCTGGTTTAAGGCACCAGGGCGTCAGCATCCGCAGGAGGCCCCATCATTGATGGGGCCCCATAGTAACCCTCCTCCTGCAAAAACATTATTAGTAATAATCTGAATATCCTGTACTGTGAATAGCTTAGGTTGAGTTATGTTACATTGACCTGAGATAAACATGGGGGGGGGCAAAAATAAAGCATTGCAGGGGCCCCCAAAATTCCTTAAATCGGTCCTGTGTGTGTGTGTGTGAATGTGTGAGCCTGCATGGCCTCCAGGGAATTCCAGGATCAGAAAATTACATCATCCCTAGGAACCATCATAGTTTGCTTCATCTGGATGAGTGGTGCCTTCCTGGAAGCTACTCTACCATACCTAATGCAGTATAAGAACCCAGATTAGTTCTCAACCTTGAGCAAGCAGGGTATCTTTTAAACAGAGGGTGAGGAGCATCAGGCCCTGATTCCTAATCTGGTCCTCCTAAGCACTGGCCTTCTAGGAGTTTTTGATACGGACCTCTTCCCAGTCATCTAATGGTTTCCCAAATTTGGTATCTCTTCCCTTCCCAATTTGAAAAAGGTGAAATGCCTCCCTAATGCATACCATCCGACATTTCACAGATGAAAACCAGGACACACGTGGCCAAGCAACATCAGAGTGTGGTCAAAATGGCAAAAATTACTAATGAGTAACCACACACAAGCTAGGAAAGCCTGCAGCAGCTGGCTTTTGTCTGAGCTGATTGGGAAGGGCAAGATTTTGTCCCCTTCTCTCCTTGCTCCTGAGTTGAGTGCAACCTGCTTTTGCACTTTGAACTCCGTTTGTAGCAAATGAAGTCAGGAGAAGGGGAGAAAGTGGGACAGGAGAGAGCAACCGGGACATTTTAAAAGCAGCTGAGAAAGTGGGACGATAGATGATCAGGACTGTCCCTGTCAAATCAGGACAGTTGGAGGGTGTGCTATGTTCACTGGGGTTTGGTTCCAGGGCCTCTGTGGATACCAAAATCCGTGAATACTCAAATCCCATTCTATGCAATGGCATAGCAAAATGGTGTCCCTTATATAAGATGGCAAAATCAACATTTGCTTTTTGGATTATTGTTTTTTTAAGAATATTTTCAAGCCGTGAATACTTACATCCATGGATACAGAGGGACAACTGTAACTCTAAAACACACTGGTCACGTTGGTTCTGCCCTTTTGCCTTAAGCCCTGCCCAACACTGGGAATCTCACCCCTGAGATCTAAGCTGAAATTGAATCCAGCCCTGGTCTGAAAAAGGTTCCTCCCATCCTGCCTGACTTGGTATTTTCCTGCCAGTCACAGCCTGACAAGGATTCCTTTGGTTTCTCCCCTTGTACAGATATGATGCTCCATCGCTACATTGTTTCTCGGGTGATTTGGGCCTACATGCTCTCCATAGCGATGAGTTATTTCATCACCTTGTGCCTCTTTCCTGGACTGGAATCAGAAATCCGCAACTGCACTCTCGGGGAATGGCTCCCCATTCTTATCATGGCCATCTTCAACCTCTCAGACTTCGTGGGCAAGGTAGGAATTGGACCACCTCCGGGCATTTGGCTGCCCCTATAAGAAGGACATATACTTTCTTTTTGTTAGTGAGAGGAGGGGGTTATGGTGGGGCTAAGCTGGTTTTGTTTTTATACATAACATGCCATACCATCCAACTGTCCTGATTTGGCAGGGACAGTCCAATTAATCCTGTTGTCCTATATTTTCAGCTGTTTTTAAAATGTCCTAGTTTCTCTCTCCTCCTTTGCCCTTGTCCTCAGCATATTTTAATTGCTGCAAACTGAGTTCAAAGTGCGAAAGTAGTTTGCGCTCAGTTAACTCAGCAGGCAAGCTGGGGGGAGAGGAGAGAGAGGGGAGAAATCTTGCCCTTTCCTGTAGATTCAAGCAAAGGCAAACTGCTGCAGACTTTCATAGCTTGTATGTTTTTCCTCATTAATAACTTTTACCATGTTGGCCACACACTGATGTTGCTTGGCCACGTGTCCCAGTTTTCATCTGTGAAATATTGGAGGGTATTCTGTGTTCTCCATGAAGCTAGGATCACTCACACAAGTCATCTGGAGTCTTTGGATCTGTCATAATTTCATAAAAGACTCATGAAACTCTTTAGCCCTGAAGCCATTAGAGCTAGAGAGTTTCTGACCATTTTATGGCCCTTGAGCAGCCTGAAATGTTTATTGAAAAAGGAACTTTCTTTCTCTTTCTATTTGCTGTTTGCAAACAGGTGGGTCAGGAAAGTTTCTCTTTTAAAAACTACTCTGGAACCACTTTGTTTTACTGAACTTACTCTCCAAAGCTTGGGAAGCTTGCTGGCTTTGGACTACAACTCCCAGAATCCCCCAAACAGCATGGGCAGTACGTCGGGGTCATTGCCACCCAATTCTGCCCTCCAATGAAATTTTCCTAGAGTCCCCAAAATTCTAGCATTACAGAGAATAAGACATTGAAAATGGTTCACACTCAGAACTCTTCTATTTACTGTGCTCGTATTCCCTTCGTCTCTGGTCACCAGGGGCCCTGGTGGCACAGTGGTCACGTGCCAGTACTGCAAGTCACAGCATTATGATTTTGATCCCAAAGAGCTCCAAGGTTGACTCAGCCTTCCAAATGAGTGCCCAGTTTGTTGGGGGCAATTAGATAAAAACATTGTAAACCGCTTAAGGAGTGCTTTGGCACTGATAAGCAGTATAGAAGTATCAGTGCTATTGCTATTGCTATCTTTGCCTGCCCCTTTTCTTTGGATGCCTAAGCTCTATTTCTAAAGGCTCAACTGAAATTTTAAGTTGCTTCAAAAGTAGTAATTTGGTTACTGAAGGAACATTTCATGGTGGTGGTGGGGAATTCCTTTTGGGGGTAGCAACACCCTCATTTTTGCTCACCTTTTGTAGCTACACCCTTGCTAGTAGCTGTGTTGGCTGGGAGATTCTGGAAGTGGTCATTTAAAAACAAAAAACAAAAATGCAATAGTTCCAAGCTCTGTATTTTGACATGACAACCAGGTCTTTGCAGATTGGTTCTCTGTAGCCAAGAGATTGACATCATAGTTGAGTCCTGTGACGGAAACTTTTCCAGCTCAGCTCCAGTTGGGAGTAACATGCTCATGCAGGACCACTACCGTATCTTCATGCTCCTAGGATTCCCTTCCAGGGACTACAGGATGGTTGCAAGATTCTATGTCTCAGACTACTTTACGAATCTGTACCAATGCCACAGAAATGCAACCAAACCCTATTAGTGGATTGCAGGGAGGTGCATCCAGGCAGTGGCAAGAGGGTTCTGATTGGGCCATTGTGATGCACACTCAGCATTTCTGAGATGTATTGGGCACCGATGATGCACATGGGACACTTCTGTTGTGCTCCGGTACTTCCTAGTCAATGTCTGGGTGCACAGTGGGAGTGCCCTGATGTGCATTTGTGGCCATTGCACATCAGGGGTATGGTGCATCAGGAGATTATCAGACAGGAACAAAAAAAAGTGTTCCTGTCCTGCAATCTCCTCTCCTGTCCCTGTCACACCAAAAAAGAAAAACTTTTCATACCTACCTTCTTTGCACAACAGGGCAGCCCAGGAGTGAATGAAGCTCTAACAGAGCTCCATTCACTTCCTGGAATGAAATCCCACCAGTTCTTACGAGAAGATGATAGTGCAGGAAATTCAAAAATAAAAACCCAAATAAAAGAGGAAAAAGTGACAGCAAGCACAAAAACACACTTAAAACTTTACAAGTACTCGGGGAGGATACAAAAAAAGCATGTCACTTACCTGGATGTCCTGATCTCACCAGGACGTGTTCTGGCATGGACCTCCCATTGACGTGGGGATCACGCCAGTGAAACGGGCACCTTTTCACTAACAGGACATTCCGTGACAGAAACGGAATGGGGGATCCATTGACAGCTTAACCCGTCAATAAAAAGCAGTGCTGGCGTAATGACAGCCGAACGAGAGGGGAATGATGTCATGTGAAATGGAAAACCTTTAGCGATCTCCTGGCATTGTGATAACGCCATATATAGTGCGTCTGATAATCTCCTCAGTCACTGGCTACCATTGCACAACGGACACCAATGATGATGATGATGATGTTTCTTCTTCTTACCCAGCAACAGATTAAAATACATCAATTTAAACATCAATTTAAAAGAACATATAAGAAAAATATATATTAAAACAAAACAATTAAAATAGCCCATAATTTGAAATTCATAATTTAAAATTCCAAATTTAAAAGTCATCTGGGTAGGCCTTCCAGAAGGTCCGTAATGCTGTTTTAAATTCAGACAGCATAACCAGCTGTCAAATCTCTTCTGATAGGTCATTCCACAGTCCAGGGGCAGCTGAAGAAACTCTGGGTGACAGTTGCCAAACTAGTTCTGGCTTATTGGAGTACGTTGTAAGATTACAACAGCACCTTGGTGAATATGGATGTTGTAAAATGACTCCATTCTATTTCCTACACATGCATGTCCACTTACAAAGACAGAAGTCCCACACTGATTCCAACCAAATAAGTCTGAATTTGGCACCAGAGGTAGCTAAGAAATGATGCAAATCAGATGACACAATAAATGTTTCACTTTGCCATGCTTGCTCAGTTTCTGGAACGGTCCAGTGGAATGGAATCAATCTAAGAGGACTCCTGTTTTGTTCTTATGATGAAACACACCCAGTCGCACTTTGATTCTATGTAACCACCAGACCTTCTTCACCTTTCTATTTCTTCCTACTGCCCCATCCCTTGCATTTGCAGATCTTAGCTGCTTTGCCTTACGACTGGAGAGGCACACATCTTCTCATCTATTCTTGCTTGAGAGTGGTCTTCATCCCTCTGTTTATTATGTGTGTTTACCCCAATGGGAAGCCCACTTTTAGCCACCCTGCATGGCCCTGCATCTTTTCTCTCCTCATGGGGATCACCAATGGCTATTTTGGCAGTGTCCCAATGATCCTGGCAGCTGGCAAAGTGAGCCCTGAGCAGCGGGAACTAGCAGGTAGGCAGAGCGGCTCTGTGACTTCTGGGAGGTGGTCATGATAATGGTAGTTTTGTTACTGCAACAGGAGGGGCTGTGGGTATTGTGACAATGGGGATGGAAATGAAATCTCTCCCTCTTAGCATATAAAGCACAAGGAGAGGACTGTTGTTAACTGCCATCAAGTCAACTTCCACTTATGTCATCCCTATAAATGAGAGACCTCCAGTCACCCTGTCATCAACAGCACTGCTGAGGTCTTGCAGACTCAGGGCCATGGCTTCCCTGATTGAGTCTATCCATCTGGAACAGCCTTTCTCAACCTTTTTACCTTGGAGTAACCCTTGAAATAATGTTCAGGTCTCAGGAAACCCCTGCATAAACATTATTCTATATACTGCTATTGCTTTCCCCGCACAATCACAATCTCTTGAGGAACCCTGGTTGAGAAACACTAATCTGGAATGTGGGCTTCCTCCTCCTGCTGCCTCCTCCTTTGCCAAGCATTATTGCCTTTTCTAGTGAGTCATGTTTTCTCATGAGGGGTCCAAAGTACAACAGCCTCAGTTTAGTCAAGCCAGTGGCTTGCAGAAGACGTTACTGGGTACCTCCTTCCACTGTGCCCCCAAAAGGACAATGTTTGTTGTTGTTGTGTGCTTTCAAGTCATTACTGACTTATGGCGACTCTAAGGCAAACCTATCATGGAGTTTTCTTGGCAAAATTTATTCAGAGGAGGTTTGCCTTTGCCTTCCTCTGAGGCTGAGAGAGTATGACTTGCCCAAGGTCACCCAGTGGCTTTCTATGGCCAAGCGAGGATTCAGATCCTTGTCTCCAGAGTCCTAGTCCAACACTCAAACCATTATATTCCATTGGCTCCAAAAGTACACATGTAGGCGTAATTCCCCATCATGCCCCTGTGTGTCACCCCCAGAATGTTGGCCATGGTTCCTTTAAAAGCAGCCTGTAAATGAGAAATGGGGATGCTTGAGCCCACCAGATTGTGGGATTTGTAGTATGAACCACTTGGAGGGACAAGCAATCACCACTTGGTATGAATACATGGCTGCTCCTGTTTCTGCTGTTACTAGTAGTGGTGTTGATGTTGTTGACATTTCACTTGACTTTGAACAAAATTAAGACCTATAGTCAATAGCCATGTTGAACTTCTCCCTCTGTTTTGTTTCCTCCCTTCCTAGGTAACACCATGACAGTGTCCTATATGACGGGGCTGACCTTGGGCTCTGCCGTGGCCTATTTCGCCTACAGCCTCACTAGTACGTCTCACAATACCTGCTTCCACACGGAAACCTATAACGGTTCGATCACTGCAGGGTACTGAACAGGGCTTCCCAGATGGCTGCGTCCAGTCCATGGGCTGCAGGCAAGCTGGGGGGGAGATGGCCAGGGAGGGAAGATTCTGTGACTCTGGCCTTCCCCAGGAGCACCCCCAAACATTTTGCAACCTCAGTGCAAAATAGAAATGATGCTCTCACCCCCTCACACAGCCCCTCATTTCACATGGAGGGCAACCCATGGGGATGTTATCCCTCAAGGCTCATCAAAACGATGCACCCCATTCATTCCAGTGGTGTTTGCATGGGATCATGTTCCCGTGGCAGTTTCTTCCACATGGCTGTCATTCATGGCATCCAGGTCCACTGTCCTGAGGCGGCCATCTTGTCCCTTTCCTTGGGATAAAGAGCTGCCTTTCATATCCTCCATGTTGCTTTGGATTTTTGACAATAGGAAGAAAGTACACTCACACACTTCCCACTTGCCTTGACCCCACCCATGAACCAGAATACTGGGGGAGCTGGTACAAAATGGAGCAGGGGTGGTCCAGCTTGTGAACATGGAGTCAGATGTTTTCTTTTCATTGGAAAAGTAATCAGATAAGAAAATGGCCACCCCAGAAGCTTTGCTCTAAACACGGAAGTCCAAATGGGATTATTTCGAGGTGGATTTGAGAAGAGAGATGAAGGCCAGAGCTGGAAAAGGTAACTTCTCTGGACAACTCCCTGGGGGATTCTGGGATTTATTGTCCTGAGAAGTAACTGTTCTGGGTGAGGCAAGACAGAGGTTCACTCCCAATGTCTTCTTATTAAAACGTCCTTCCGTTGAAACTATTCTGACTCTGTCAATTTTCTCACCTCTGTGCCAAGTTTCATCCTGTCTGAAGGTATCTGATTAAAAATAAAATAGGCGTACCTGTTTTACATTAATGGCAGAGGAGTGCAAGAACTGATGTTTGATATAGCTTTTCCTGGACAATACCTTTGAAAAGATGCATCTTAGAATCTTTTATTTGAATGTTCCTCTATGAAAAATATGCTTCCATGCATATTGAAAACTAGCACATAGACCATTCTCATCTTTGCCCTGCCCTGCTACTTTTCTTAGTAGCAAAATAGTTATGCAGCAGTGGAGCATTCAGAGACGCAAGTCCCATCCCTGTCTCACATGTACCTCTCCAACGGCTAAGTGGTACAGCCCAGGATGTCTCCATGGCCCTGCTGTGAACATAACCATGGAGCCATCCTGGATCATGCCAAAAGGCCAAACTAGTTGGGGGATGCTGTTCTCATAGCAGATGCCCCAGCAACAAGCCCTCAACAGGGTTATATATGGCTTGCACACATCCACTGTGGCATCCTCTTAAGGTAGTAGAAAAGCATGTGACATAAATAAACAGCTTCCATGGAGTCAGGTCAAAGCATTTTAGAAGCCTTTATTCCAAAATATGAAAGGGACAGGAACCTTGGTCTTAAGGGAGGTCAGCAGTTCTGTCTGCCTTTATTCTGTTTGTGTTTTCCTTTATGCCCAATGGCTAAGGTGGCAGGGAAGTGTAGCACCAGACCCCTTCTTATACTGACCCCAGTCGGCCTTGTAGTCCAAGGCAAAGTTCTGGGTGCAGATACTTCAATCTGACGTATTTCCACACCATCACAGTTGTGTAAGCATGAAGTGGAGAGTGTGTGGGAAGTAAGTTTCCTCAAGGCAGGACCAACCTTTGTAGAAGCACCTAGCTTATGCCAGCTGCAAGACAAAGGTCATTTTGCTGTGGGGCACTACACTGGGGTAAGTAGGCCAGCAGAGCTAGTGGTGGGGGAAAGACAAAGGCTGTTGGTGTGGAATGCATAAGGCACTGGAGAGATTGGGTGCTTGGAGCCAGCAGATTTTGGCTAGCGTCCTCTGAGGGACATACACATGTGTAAATTTCCCTTATGCTTGAGTATGTCCTTTTTAAGGTGCTATGGAGGATGGTATTCACTTCCTCCCTCTGCAACACCCCCATCCAGACTTATTGTACAGCCTCTGAAGTCCCCCAACATGGTCATTTCATGCCTCATGGGCAGGACTGAAGATGTGGTTGGCTATGTCCCTATAGCCAGATGCAAAATGATTACATCAGCAATAAGACCTCCAGAAGACCCCGGCTGGTCTTGACACTGATGTAATCACTTTATGTCTAGCTACAGGGATATAACCAGATACTTCTCTGATCTTGCCTGCTCCCCATGAAATACAGAATGGCCTCACAAAAGGGAGAGGAGCCTACAGGGAGGCTCCAGAGGCCATATGGTAAGTCTGGTGGGGGTGGGGGGGGTATGGCTTGGCCTAGTGTAGATTTGCATGCAGACCTACTTCACTGTGCTGAGCCATACAGGATTGCCAGCTTCATCTGCCCTCCTGTGCCATTGCTGTGCAACCCAAGAAAAAGTGCAAATACATGAGTATTGCCACAGCAGACAGCTGCATTTTTTGGGACAGATAGCCTCTCTTAAGCTCCATGGCTGCTAACAGTGGCTTGCTTTTCATATCTGTGAAGGTGCTCCAGCACTGAGTTCCAAATTGTAGTTGCAGCCAGAGAGTTCGCACATACAGGTATGTTCACTTTGTGCCTCCAAGATGCAGCACTGCCAAGACGCAAACGCTACTCTTACCTGCGGGAGGAAAAAGGAGACAGACCTAAGGATGATAAAGAGATGGGCTGGGATCCTGTTGGCTAGTCCCAACTAGAGTAGACCCATTCAATGAATGGTTGAATGGCAAATCAAAACATAGGTAAATCCCATTGATTCAGTGGGTCTACTTCAGATAGGACTAGCAACAGAATTCAGGCCACGGTCCTTTGCAAACAAAAGACCATCCTTTTAGCATCCCGAGACCTGACTCTGTTTTCTCTTATGGGCTGGCATCTTGTTCAGTATTTATGAGACTGTATGCCAAACTTAACCATCTCGTAACTTTGGGGGTTCACATTTATGGCTCTTGATGACCAAACATGAGCCCCCAAACCTATTTTTAAGCCAGGCAGTGCCCCAACTGAAGTGTTTCCAAGGCTCTGCAGATCAGGGCCCTGCAAAATGATGGCTACAAGTGCTCTCCGGTCACGGGGCATGCTAAGAGAAGCAACTGCCGCAGGTTCTCTCCAGTTGCCTGTCTCTACACATCCCACAACTGGGAGAATCCTACAGATACTATTTCCCAGTGCCTTGATCAAAGCCCTTTGGTTTTGGGTGCCACCTGGCTTAAGAGGTAGGTTTGGTGGGGTGTGTGTGTGTGGCATCAAGAGAAGTAGCTACAAAGGCAGAGCTCCAACCATCAGAGCTGCATCCACTAGTGCAGGATTTACAGCCATGAATTTTATTGGATGCTTCCTGGGGTCCCCCCCCTTTTTGTTTCCCACCCCCTGTGCATACAGCAGCAGCTGGGAACCTTGGCTGCTGGTGATGAAAAATGGAGCATTTACATGTGGGGGTGATTTGGAGAGGAAAGATTGGTGGGGGAAGGCGTGCTTAACCCTTCTCCCACCAGCTGCTTCTTTTCATGTTCCCCCCCCACACACTCACTACAAAAGTTTAGGAATTCTAAATACTGTAGAGGCAGGAGATGAGGCAGGGAATAGGTTAAGCATCCCTTCCTTGCTTCCCTCACACACCCAGAACCCCCCCCCTTCCAGGCTGCCTCTGCAATTGTTTGGCACCCAAGTTCCCAGCTCTGTTTTCTATCAATTGTCTGGTTTTGTTTTCCCTGTGTGTATCATCCCCTCTCCAAATTATCTGAGAGGATCACCTTGCTTCTGCCTCCGCACAGCTGACCATCACATTGCTTTGGCTAACCAGCTTATCATTTCAACTATTCCTGGATCAACTGACGGTGCTGGATCAGCCCTTCTGCCAACTCATGCTGCATGCCCAGCCCTGTTTCTTATTTAATATGGCTGATTCCTCCTTGTTCCCATCCACAGGGCACTAGAGCCACTGGCTGCAGGCTGGGCAAAGAATGCCTCTTAGGAGAGGGCAGGAATTTTGCCCCTGCCTCTCCATTGTGGAGTCTTCTGTGTGCGCCCACACTTGTGTGGTTACTGATAAATAAAATTATCGGGTTGTAATTTTTTTCCCTATTGGCTCACTGCTTCGGTTTCTTCTCCAAGGAGGGGGGTAGGTGGGATGCCTAGAACACATTGGAAGACCTTCCTTTCTAACACCATACTTGCAAAAATGCCTGCAGCACTTATGATGCAAAGCTAATGGCAAATTCCGCAAGTTGGGAAAACCAGCCCTGGCTGAATACCAGTCTTGTGTAAATTGCAGAGGCCAGCTGAATGGTGGATTAAGAGCTGCCAGTTTGATTGAAAGCAGTCTGCTCCTTTGTGCAAGGCCTGTGTAGAAGTGGGAGTGAAACCTTTGATTCAGTTGTTTTGTAACTCAAACTGCACCCGTTCCAGGGTAAGGGGAACGAAAAGGGTTAGCTTGGAAAAGTTACTTTGGGGACTAGACTTCCCAAAATCTCTCAGTCATGCTGGGTAGGGGATTCCAGAGGCTACCGTCAAAAAGAGTAACATGTCCCCAGGAGTAACATGTCCCAGTTTCAGGGTGAATTGTGCAGCAGAACAAAAGAAAAGAATCAGGTGCTGCAGTCATGAGCAAAAGGCTCATGATAACAGCAACTGTGCTGAAGCTAGACTGAGGTCTGAGAAGGACCTGGAGGCCACTTTTGGTGATGGAAGTAAGGTGGGGTATAAGTGCGATCACAGACAGGTCTCGAAGTTCCTGTACTCAAAAGAGTGTTATGGAAGTGACATAGACAGGCAATTGTTATTCAGCAGTTCACCTACCTGGGAAGCATCATCTCCTCAGATGCCAAGATTGACAAAGAGATCGATCACAGATTAGCAAAGGCATATAGTGCATTTGGAAGACTTCACAAAAGAGTCTGGAGCAATAAACACCTGAGGCAAAGCACAAAAATCAGTGTGTGTAGAGCCATTGTACTGTCTATCCTCCTTTATGGATCTGAAACATGGGTCACCTATCGCCACCACCTACGAGTCCTCGAGCGCTTTCATCAGCGCTGTCTACGCACAATCCTAAATATACACTGGACTGACTATGTGACGAATGTTGCTGTCCTTGAGCAAGCAGGGATCACCAGTATTGAGGCCATGATACTGAGAACGCAGCTGCGCTGGGCAGGGCACATTTCTAGGATGGAGGACCATCGCCTCCCCAAAATACTACTCTACGGTGAACTCACCACGGGTCAGCGTAAGAGGGGCGCTCCAAAAAAAGCGATACAAAGACTCCCTGAAACAACATCTCAGGCTCAGCCAAATTGATCACCAACAGTGGTCCGCCCTGGCCTCACATCGGGAGGCACGGAGACACACTATCCACAATGCTGCAGCCTTATTTGAGAACTCACGCCGAACAAGTCGTGAAGAGAAACGACAACGCAGAAAGAATCACAACCCAAAAACATCACCCAAGGAGACCTTCTGCTGTGCTTTTTGCAACCGGACTTGTTTATCTTGGATTGGCCTTTTTAGTCATCAGCACGCTTGCAGAAAGCGCGGGATGTGTCCTTCCTGAATCTTCGTTTGCGAAGTAAAGCCAGAGAGAGAGAGATGGATACAGGAGCTGTTAACCCTTTGCAGTTGGCAGGATTGTTGATGTACTCTTTGCATGTGTAAAGCAATCCAGGATTTCAAAATTGAATCAAGGTTTTACCTGGTGGATTTTGAAATATTTCTAACATGTACTCAGCTTTGGTTCTCTGTCAGTACCCCTGAATACCTTGAAGCTTCCAAACTTCCTGTCCAATCTTGGAAGCTAAGCAGGGTCAGGCCTGGTTAGAACTTGTCGGGGTGGGGGAGAACCTCTAGCGCAGTTGCCCTCAGCCTGGTGACCTATAGATTTAGTTGAGATGCAACTCTCATGGAATGAAGGGAACTGTAGTCCCGCACATCTGGAGAGCACTAGGTTGGGAAAGGCTGGTCTAGACAGTGTCTGGGAAATGGCAGTGTGGAATCTAACCCATCTAAGCCTCAAAGTGTATGTATTAAAGATGCCAATTCAAGAAAAGAAAGAAGAAGGATTGCCCCAGCATCCTGCATATTATAGCAAACATACCCGATTAACCTAAAGGGAACCATGTATATGCAAAAGGGAGGGAACAACAGGATTCAGTAAACTCCAGGGTTAGTAGAAACACAAGAAATATTTAGGGAGGGGGCAGTTGGGTGGGAAAAAAGGGGGAAAAATTCAACATGCCTATAAGAATTGAGCATGTTAATTAGGTGTGGAAAGTTGACTGTTGGAAATGGAAGAGTAGAAGGGGGCAGTTAGAATGCCCATGAAAAGAGCATGATTAGTTGGCTGGCAGGCTGAATGCTGGGCAGGAATACTTCTCTGCTACAACATTTTGTTGCAGGTCCCACTTATCATTAGGATCAAATTGCTTCTCTGATTCAAGAGTGGGCATTATAGAATCAGTTCCTTTCCTGGGGAATTCCAAAATCTGCCACATTTCTGTTTCTTACGTCCAAACTGCATGCAACAGAAGAACTTAAAAAAAAAAACTTTAAAAAGCAAGCTCATTGTTATTTTAAGTTTTTGGCTTGTGGCAATGCTGCTTATAAAGGGTTAAGTTTATATGCATATATAGATAGAAAGATGGCTGGATCCCAAATCTACTGTGTGGCAGGATCTGTCATCCAGGTACAGGAGGGTTCTGCCCAATTTTAGTGGCCCTTCCCTCCATTTAGTAGGTTCCCCTGGCCCTCTGTGTAGCATTTTCAGGGGTCTGGAAAGACTATGATGGGGAGGAGGGGGCAGGATGTTCACATTTGTCTGCCCAGTTGCATACAGTTTACCGAACTTCAGATCCAGTCCAATACACCTGTGTATTTTTTACAAAGTTCTCTAAATAAAATTGGAAAATGGCAGTCAAGTGATTATTAGATATTAGACAGATTATTAGATTATGGGACATTTAAGCAATCCTCAGAGTGAGTAGATGTATTGTTTTAGGCTGAATCCACACCTGCAAAATAATTCAGCTCCTGTGCACAGTATCCTACCCCAGTTTGACCCTGTTAATGCCACACTCAGCTGTTTTAATCTGAACTCAAATTGGTTTTGGAAGCCATACTCTTCCCCCACCCTGGTCACCTCAGGACAAAAGGGTGTTTCTATGTACCCACGTGCACAATGATCAGATTATTTTAGGTCACACAACAGTAGTGGCTGCTTTGTTTGTTTTTTCTTTGATATCAACCAATAGCCTTTCTCATTTTCCTGTCATCCTTACAGCTCACTTGCACTCCCATTGGATGGTCCCACCTGTACTCCCATTGAATGGCTCCCTCACCAGGTTCCCTCACCCTGGAGAATTAAATGCCTGCTCACCCCATTTATGGAAACGTACAGCTTTTAAGAGAAAGAGGGAAGGACAGAGACGGGTGGAGTGTGGTGAAATGAACTCTTTTTTAGCTCTTTCCTTCTCACCATGCTCTTCCTGTCTCTGTCCTTCCTTCTTTTTTAAGGGCTGTACATTTCTGTAAATGGGGAAGAAAGATCCTTCCACCCCTCTGCCAGCCTAAACCTTTCTCACTGAACATTGTCTGGGTCGCTGGGAGTGCCAGTAAATAGTATTACTGTTATCATTATGTTCTCAGGAAAAAAGTTGAAGACCCCCACTTCATAACTTCCAGACCTCTATTCAAATGTCCACATATTTGAATGTCCAAAGGCTCGCAGAGCTTCTGAAATGGAAGCATTCTTCTGGACATTTGAATACACTGAACCAGGGCCAGTTTAAGGAATTTTGGGCCCCCCTGCAATGCTTTATTTTGGGGCCCCCATATGTTTATCTCAGGTCAATGTAACCTACCCTATTCACAGTACAGGATGTTCAGATTACAGTAGGACCCCCGTATCCACGGATTCATTATCCATGGGACACAAAACAGCACACCTACCATAGAGTCTTTCTAGAAAATGTGTCCTCCCTAGCCATTTTCTAGGCCTCCAAGGCAACTCTATGGTATTTTAAACCAGAAGTCCCATTATTTTCAATGGTATTCACTATTATCCACAGTTTTCAGAATCCATGCCCACACAGAACCAATCCCCAGTGGATAAGGGGGGCCTACTGTATTACATAATTTGCCACCAATAATTTAGTTTAAAAACTATATTATAGGCACTAACAAAATATTTTTTGTTGATTAGCAATTAACGTAATGGTGTAGATTTCCTAAAAAAAAAAAAAAAAGAAAATAGACTACAAGCTAAACATGAGTTAGCAGTGTGATGCAGCAGCAAAAAAAATGCTAATGCGATTCTAGGCTGCATTAATAGGAGTATAGTGTCTAGATCAAGGGAAGTAATAGTGCCACTGTATTTTGCTTTGGTCAGACCTCACCTGGAAGACTGTGTCCATTTCTGGGCACCACAATTCAGGAAGGGTATTGAGAAGCTGGAATGTGTCCAAAGGAGGGCAACCAAAATGGTGGGAGGTCTGGAAGCCATTATGCCCTATGTGGAGCAACTTAGGGAACTGAGTATGTTTTGTCTGGAGAAGAGAAGGTTGAGAGGTGACATGAGAGCCATGTTTAAATATTTGAAGGGATGTCATACTGAGGATGGAGCAAGCTTGTTTTCTGCTGCTCCAGAGACTAGGACGTGGAGCAAAGGGTTCAAACTCCAGGAAAAGAGATTCCAGCTAAACATTAGGAAGAACTTCCTGGCAGTAAGAGCTGTTCAGAAGTGGAATGCACTGCCTGAGAGTGTGATGGAATCTCCTTCTTCGGCGGTTTTTAAGAGAGGCTGGATGGCCATCTGTCGTGAGGGCTTTGATTGTGTGTTCCTGTAGGGCAGAAGCCGATTGGATGGGATGGCTGTTGGGGTCCCTTCCAGCCCTATGATTCTAGGCTGCATTCAGAGCCTGGGAAAGTTACTTTTGGATTACACCTCTCAGAATTCCCCTGCCAGCACCCTTCTCAAGGTCTGGTTGCATTGTTCCTTTTCCAGAATTCTCTAGCCTAGTGGTCTTTAAACAGAGGCTGGGTGGCCATCTGTCAGGGATTTCCTTCGTGATTTCCTGCATGGCAGGAGGTTGGACTGGATGGCCCTTGTGGTCTCTTCCAACTCTACAATTCTATGATTCTATGATTCTAACACAAAGACCACTCCCCTCCACTTGACCCTTCTCGATACTGAAAACAAGGTTACTGATACAGAAAGTAAAAGGGACCTTCCCCTGTACCATATAATCTAGACACAGCTAGGTAGATGGGGTCTGACCAGCAGTAGTCTTCCTCTCCATGTTCTTAGCCAATAGATTTAAGCGTGGTAAGGGACATACAGTAGCTTAGCTGGGAAGAAATAGGGCAAAGAGGTAAAGATATGCCCACTGGACTTTTAAGCAAAAGTGCTGGAGTAGAAGAATCCTGCACAAGTCACCTCCAAAAATTCTCCACCCTATCTGTGAAGGAAGGAAGAGGGTCCTTTCACATTTCTCCCAAGGAGAGGAAGTAAAATTGTCCACTTTCCTCAGAGTAGAGATTACCATTACTCATTTCTTTTTCTAAAGACAAAAAGTGGAGAGCATCCAAATGGAATCTACAAAGCAACAGGAGACACATCTTAAAATGGTAGAAAGATGGTCTTTTTAGCAAATAAAGACTACGGATGAGATCCTACATTACAGTCCACATTTCGTAACTTTATGAACCTACAACTATGAGACACAACAAAACCCTGTTGGTGAATGGCAAAGGTGTACGTCTGAGCAGTGACGGAGTGCTCCAATGCAATCTGGGCACCACAATTCAGAAAGGATATTGACAAATTGGAGCGTGTCCAGAGAAGGGCAACTAAAATGGTGAAAGGTCTGGAAACAATGCCTTATGAGGAAAGACTTCGGGAGCTGGGTATGTTTAGCCTGGAAAAAAGACGGTTTAGAGGCGATATGATAGCCCTGTTTAAGTATTTGAAGGGATGTCACGCTGAGGATGGAGCAGGCTTGTTTTCTGCTGCTCCAGACACTGGAACACGGAGCAATGGGTGCAAGCTCCAGGAACAGAGATTCCACCTCAACATGAGGAGGAACTTTTTGACAGTAAGAGCTGTTCGGCAGTGGAACACACTCCCTCGGAGCGTGGTGGGGTCTCCTTCCTTGGAGGTCTTTAAACAGAGGCTGGATGGCCATCTGTCGGGGATGCTTTAATCAAGATTTCCTGCGTGGCAGGGGGGTTGGACTGGATGGCCCTCATGGTCTCTTCCAACTCTGCAATTCTATGATTCTATGATTCTATGATTTTGGACACTTCCAGTGCCCATCAAATGCCTACTGGAGAGTGCCTTGGTGGGCATCAGTGACCACTGTGCATCAAGCCATGGTGCAGCAACCACTCTCCCATTGCACAGGGAGGGGATGCCTGAACGTTGCAACATCACAGCAGTCCCTAAGTCAAACTACTTAATTCAGTTTTGCACACATAAGGCCACTGACAACAACGCAAGTCTCAGAATGCCAGCCAATCTTTTTAGCATCCCTGAGATGTGTCTCCTTTGTCTTCCTGCACACCATCACTTGTAGCAGTTTGCACTTTTCCTAAGTAGCAGTGGTGTGCTGGGGGGTGGGGGAGTGTTTTGTTTTTTGCTGTGATTCTATATGCTCCAGGTTGTAATGGTGCTGACAGCTCCATCCTGGCTCCCTCTTTGCAATGACTCAAAGCCAGAGCTTGGAAACATTTTTAAAGCCAGTGCATCAATGTTACTATGGAACGAAGTAACTCAATATTTGTTTTTTGAAAAGTAAACAGACTGTAGTACTTATTGTTAACATCTTACTTTAAAATGCTTTTAAATCAATTAAAAATATTTTTTTTAATTGCTATCCCACCCCAAGTGTGTTCAAATAACAAGTAATATTACTTGTAGATGTGTAAACTGCTATTGCTTAAAACAATTTGTAAGCGGCTCCGATAGCCTTGTGGCTGAAGAGCGGGCATAAGTAAATAAATAAATAAAGTACTTGTTACAAGTAATATTACTTGTTACTCAACAGGCTAACACATTAAAATGTTTAGAGTAACAACATTGGCACTTGAAGAAAAATAATGAGTCATTTCTTTTAAGATGTTGCTCCCAATCTCTGCCCACAGACAACATTGCTCTGGGGCATTTGTGTGTGTGTGTGTGTGTGTGTGTGTTGGGGGAGAAAGGTGGCTAATACTAAAAATGGTGAAAATTCATAAAACTGGTAGCCTCCCACCCCCCTGTGGGTGGCTTGAGTAGAAAAAAAATCCAAGAAATCTTCAGCAATCTTCTCAGTCTGTGAAGTTTTTGTCTCAGCTCTTTTATGAAAAGGGCCAGAGAAGTGCCAAAGCATCTGCTTTATACAGCAAGGGAGTGTTACAGGTTTCTCCAGGGAGGAGGCAAAATTGTCCATGTTCCTCAGAATAGAAATCACTGTTACTTGTTTTTTAAAGGGCAAAACCTGGAGAGCATCCAATGGAATCCACAAAGAAAAAGAAGACATGTCTTAAGATGATAACAAGATGGTCTTTTTAACAAATAAAGATGACAGAAAGCCCCGATACAGTCTCTGCACCCTCCAGTCCCATAAACCAATATGACGAGGCTGTAGGCTGGTCTCCGCCTCAGTTCCCCTTCCAGTCTAATACAGTAAGAACATCTGTGGCCCTTCAGCTGCTGTTGGATTGAAAATCCCATCCTTCCTCACATAAGCTATGCAGGCTAAGGGTTATGGGACTTGAGGTACACATTGAGGTACACATTGGCATAGACAGTCGTTGGCGCAAGGAACCCAAACAGCTTTCTAAGTTAACGTGCTGCTGTGATAACGTGATTGCTTGACTAGGGAAAATGTCATTTCCGTTGCAGGTAAATTGCTTGCATTTTAACCTCTCTGCCTCTGCCCGAGTTGACAAGGAAGATGAGAGGAGCAGCAGAGAAACCAAAAATGCACATGAGTTCCACACACAGGGGGAGGAGCCAGAGGGTGCAAGGCAAAAATATCCTCTAAGAAACAAAACCAGACCAATGGAATAGCCGGGCTGGTTTGCAGGGCCCAGTAGTAATCTATTGTGCAAAGAGGAAAGAGAGAAGTAGAGAGTAACCTAATCCCACCAGATAGTGCTATTACCATCCTGAGGACAAGAACATTCTGGATGGAAGAAAAAATGACACCCCCCCCCCGATCCCACCCCTGTCTAGAAGCCACTGGCAAGCCTATGCACCATTGTGGCTTCTCTTTGAAAAGTGGATATTTCAAACCAGCCACTCACTGGAAGAGCAGAAAATAGGTACATGCCAGTAAGGAGGGAGAGCTTCATGCCAACGTGTGTACAGTTGCACAGCCAAAATGCTTGGAAACCACCTCTTGCCTGCTTGGCAGGGCTGGCTGGCTCCCTTCTCTACTGCATTCAGAACTTTTCTGGCTCTGCTTCTCTGTTTCTACATGCCCTGCCCACCCTAGGGGCAGCAACAGTTCTTGCAAAGCAAAACACAGGATTCCTTCAAAAATCAAATTCCAGCATAAAATAATCTCCCCCACTTCCTTTTAAAGGACTGTTTGCTGGTGCTCCAGCCCTAAAGTGGACAGTTCTGAAAAATGAAGGTGTTTCTTGCAAAGGAACAAAGGCAACCGTTAGAAGCCACAGTCATGAAAAATTAGTGCTGGTTTGAATTTTGGCAAAATGTTTTCCTGCATTGGGTTGGGCTCTGTGTGTGTCACCAGCAGATGAAACCAGATTTAAATGTCAACTGTAGGGCCCAACCTCTGAACTAGACCCCCTTGGAAAGGAAGGGTGCTCTGGAGAAGGAAGGCAGGTGCCTGTATTACACCACTTCAAATTGGGATCGACACCTTGGACACAACCATCGTTTTGGGATGCCAACAGGGTGCAGTAATGAGGGGGGGAGGCAAAATGAGGACACTGTTCCCCAAATAAGAATTCGTTCCCTTCAAAGGGAATTTCTAGCATTCCAGCAAGTGAGATACTGGGAATCATTCACACCCAGAATTCTTGCACTTGCTGCACTCACATTCTCTTGGTAACTTGCCTGCCTTTTTTTTTTCTTTGAATGCCTCCACTGTTTTTCTAAATGCTCAGCTGAAATTTTATGTTACTGCAATGCAAGACATTTAGGGAGTGAAGTGACATGGGGGGACACACAGAATTCTTATGGGGGGGGTAATGACTTCATTTCGCCCCATAGTAGCTACACTCTCTTAGGTCCTCACAGTGGTGCTTCTGAAACCATGAGGGTGGGAGTGATAAAACCCAAGACAAAGAAAGGCAGAGTTCTGGTTGCTTGTTTTTCAGACATTTTTTTTTTTATGAAAAGGAATCACACATAATTCGGCAACAAACAGAATGCAAAAAAGGGTGGGGGGGAGGAGCTGAAAACATAAAAAAAATAACAACAGTGGGGGGAAAGGGACAAAAACCTGGCTCCTTTCCTCTCGATTGTCTGCAAAAATTCCTTGTGTTCCATAGAAGGCAATGGGCAGTTAAGTGCTTTCTATTTAACATTCGCATAAATCCTCACTCGCTCTCTGTGTCTCTTTTTTAAACATTTGCTCACACAAGTTGCTTTGACAAGTACAGTACACAGTTTGTATGTAAGCAATGTTTGGATTTTTTCCTGTTCCCCTGCGGTCACACAATCCAACAGGAAATAAAAAATAGGAGTCTAAATGTCAGACCGTGTTTGCTTTTTATAATTTCATAATTTTTTTCACAGTTTTTTTTAAAAAAAAGTTTATATATTTATATATATTTATATATTTATATTTTATATTTATAATTAAAAAGTTGAATCCATTTTGCTTCCCTTCCCCTCTTTTTTTTTTTTTTTTTGTTTGTCAGTTGGTTGGTTTTCTTTTTCTTTAAAGAGGACTTATTATTACAGAGGTGGGGGAGAGAGGACATTAAACGAGTCTTTTGGTAGATTAAAACTGTACAGAGTTGCTGGGGTGTGTGTGTGGGGGTGTGTGAGTGAGTTAAAAGACCTTTTATCCATCAAAGACTTTGGAAGCTGTGGTCCAGGGTGGGAGAAGGCAGGCAGTACAAAGCAGCACCACTGTGGTTCTTTAAAAGTCGGTTGTGAAGGATTCCAGAAAGGGTGGAACAGAGATTTGCCTTTACCCTGGACCAGATGCCTCTAGTACTTTGTTAGTACCACCACCACAAATAGTAAAAAAAAAAACAAAAAACTGTCCATGTAAGTAAAAGAAATGTATCTCTCCACTGTAGTGCTGGAATGGTACAGTCCGTTCTGGGCAGAAACAATCGTGGTGTCTCAGCTGTGTAGTGTTCGAGTTCGTTTGTTTTTAAGTGCAAAATACAGTGTTATTCTCATCCAGTCTCACCTCACTCCTGTCCCTGAACCTTCGTGCTGCCTCCATGCCTGCTCAACCTCCTCTCTTGTCGGTCATGTCTGTAATCTGAGCATTAACTCTGCCCTGAAGCTGCAAGAGGTGGAAGTCCAGGGCTGATGGCCCCCTGGGGTGGGGTGGCAAGGATGGAGGGGTGGGTGGGTAGATTAGAAAGCTTCTGGGGAGCTGGGAATTGGTGGTGATGGTTGGTTGTGCTGGTCTTGCATCCAGTTTCATGTGGGCTCCCCAGTTCCACAGCCAATACTTCCCCCGTGGGTAAATGCAAGGTTTCTGCAAGTGCCATTGTCTCCTTAGTCTTTATGAGTGGTGCCCAGTGGGGGGTAAGGGAGAGGGACAGGAATTTGAGTATTTCATTCTGTATGGAACACCCGGGAGTCTTCAGGAGGTGGTTCATCAGGTCCAGGTGTTTTAAAATATTATATGGGTGGGGAAGTTTTTCTTGAGTTTCTGAAGCAGGAGCAGCAAATTGCCAACAGCATGTATCCCAAACATGTCTTCTCCCACAATCATGGTCTGTATTTAGGAACAGCTGATGGAAGCAAGATCTGGGATTTCTAAGCAGGACCTGTTAGCTTACATTCATCTTGTATGAGGAAGAAATGTTTTTCGTTCAACCACACCTGCTTAGAATAAAAAGCACTTTCCCTCACAAGACCAGACGTTTCAAAGGAGAGGGTAGCAAAAAGAGGAATCTAGGTTTGACACAGTTCAGTGGCTGATCTCTCTTGTCCTTCTTGCTCAGCGTCTCATAACCCTACGGGAACATGAGGCAACAAATAAACACCATTCTTGCCTGTGGCTTCCAAAGCTGTCTCCTTCCTTCAGGTCTCTGTTGGAGGACAGGCTTTCAAGACAGGCAGGTCAACCAAACTTCTGAGCAATGGCCCCTCGAGGTCCTCACTGACCTTGTACTCTTCAACATAGTTAGTATTGCAGTAGTTGGTGAGTAAAACAGGGTGGATTAACCTGATTCCAGAAGACAACGGTTTCCTGAAAAATCCTATGAAACTGAACCATGGGAAGGAGGAGGGGAGGTGCCTGTATAGTTCAATGTTGGCAATGTGGCACAGCACCCCAAAGTAGTACCAGTTCATGTAGCAACAGAATGCAAACTTGCTGCCCCATATCTCTGATTTCTTTTGTTTCTTTTTAAAAAACTATTCCCTTCTTTTGCATGAGTCAAGTAACTGGTTCGATCACTCAGTTTCAGAAAGCCCCCTTGAAAAATCTCTGGGTTTTTTGGAACGATGTGACTGAGCGTTAAAACAATCATGCTGTCGTTAAAACAGGCACATACATTTCTTTACGTCCCATTCTTCGTTGTCTCCTTCTTCCTCCTGCTCTATGGACAGGCGGGGTGTGTTAATCTGAATGGTTTGGGAATGTGGGATGCCTCCCAGAATTCCTTTTTCCAGAAGCAGTTAACAGATGACTGGCACCCCATCTGTATTGAATATCATGCCCGTGGTGGGCTCATATGTTCCTGCTAGGTAGTACAGGTCTTCACTGTCCTGGTATTTCTTGGTTTTCAGCATCTGTTCGTATTGCTCCAGGTCAACCACCAGACATTTGTGCGAAATTGTCTGAACATCATTTTCATCCACATGGGAAGACTGGTACAATGCACGCTGGAGAGAGAGAGAGAGAGAGAGAGAGGTTAGCCAGACAATGTAGACAATTTCCTCCCTGGGCTGTAGATGCCCAGGGCCAAAGCAGAATCAGCAACAACACATCTCCTATTGCTTACAGTCTTCTAAAGTCTTTGCTGACTACGATGGCATCAACCTCCTAGTCCTCACACATCTGATGTTCTCCCGCTGACTGGCCCAACAATTAGCTCCTCCTTCATAGACTCTTGAGGACCTCTTGCTGTTTTCTTGGCCGCTTTACAGTTCCTTTTCTCACACTATGTGCTTTAAGCAGAACAGACACACCACCACCCCCATAAATTTCTACATCATGAAAAAACTGAACAGAAAATCGAGATATTTTTATTTAGCATGTATGATTTGTTCTCCTCTTGCTGTTCATGGTGATAGGGAAGGAGTCATGCAATGCACCAAAGCCCAGCTTGGTGCGCTGCACAACAAAAGAGATTCTATCTAAACATTAGGAAGACCTTCTTGACTGTAAGAGCTGTTTGACAGTGGAATAGACTGCCTTAGAAGGTGGCAGGCTCTCCATCTTTGGAGCTCTTTCAACAGAGGTTGGATAGGCATCTTTCACTATTTGGCTCTTATGGACCCATCCAACTCTATGATGCTGAAACGTTTCTGACCACCCAGTTTCTACAGGTGGCATCTTTACTTTCTGCCATCTGTGAAGTCCAGCTGCGGCTCTTTCTGGAAGGAAACCCCAAGAACTCGGACCTCTGCAGCCAGAGCTATTAAGCCATGCTGATCTTTTCAAGCTCGGCCTGACACACGTATGGGTTCGCATGCATCTCATGGAGACTGTACTTTTACATGACTTGAAATTGTCAGGCACTTTGGGGTGGACCTTGGCTAAAAAGCAAACAAATTATAGCTATGACTAGGAACCAAGCTACAAAAGCTTGGGGCTTGGCTGACAACACACACAGTGGTGGACCAGCCTCCGTGTCACAGGAAGGGGGAGTCCTTGGCTTCTTTTCGAGTAAGGACCAAGAAGCCTCTGAAGTGACCAGAGCAGATTCATGCACCCATCGCTTGCCCCAACATACCTCCATGAAGTCTTTCCTCTGGCTGGATGCCTGTAGCGCAGTGGAGAGGCTCCGCCCGGATTTCTGATCCCAGCGCTGAAATTAAGAAGACAATGCACAAGTGAAGGTGAGGAGGTGGAGCAGGGGAGGATAAAAACAATCAAAGGAAAATGAGTCAAAACCAGCAATAGTCCAAGCTTTTTACAAACAAATTAGCCTTTTAGACCCCACCCAGATCCTGGTGTTGAGGAAGGAACGGATGGTAGAAACTCAGTGATAAAAGAAAGGTACTCTGTACATGCTCAATTCACTTGTTTGTTTGTTCCATGCCTTCAAGTTGCTTCCAACTTACAGAGACCCTAAGGTGAACCTATCACAGGGCTTTCTTGGTAAGATTTGTTCAAAGGGGGCTTGCCATTGCCTTCCTCTGAGGCTGAGAGTGTGTGACTCACCCAAGGTCACTCACTGGGTTTCCAGGGCTGAGCAAGGATTTGAACCCTGGTTTCCCAGAGTCCTAGTCCAACACTCAAAGCAATACACCACACTAGCTCTCTTCACCATGCTGGCACTCTCAGTAATTCGAGTTAGTCATTTGTTTAATCCACCAACTAGTTACATTTCCAAACGGTAAACCCTCTGCTAGTGTGGAGTATCACAGTAGAGCCCTTATGGGGTTCAAAGCAGAAATTAAAAAGGATATGAGCCATCCAGCAAGCAAACTCTCAGTGCTATATGGCTTTCTTTGCAAAGTGGAAGCTGTTTCCCTCCTGGGCTGAGCCAGAACTTTTGTCTCTGGTTGTTGCTGTAAGGAAGTCTCATACGTCAGAGGCCACCTACCTTGCCTTCATTGAGTTTCTTGCCAGGGTTGGTTTCTTCTGGGTGATAAAACCATTTCACTCGGACAACCATGTTGTTTCCCCAGGACTCCCACATACTCTGGATCCGGCCAATGTAGGGCAGGTTGGGGCGGCCAGCCGATAAAAAGACGGCACAATCTCCAATACGGATTATTTCCTTCCCACGGACAATGGCCTTGTAGAAGAGCTTCCGGGCTTTCCCCTTCATCCCGCGCCTCTGTGGGATGGAAGAATTCAGAATCCATAAGCCTGGAGCCTGTTCACACACATTGGGCTGGATTCAATTTCCAACCATACGCAGAGTATTCAGAGCATGGGTTCAAACTACACAGAGCAATGGGTTCAAACTACAGAAAAAGAGATTCCACCTAAACATTAGGAAGAACTTCATGACAGTAAGAGCTGTTCAGTAGTGGAATGCACTGCCTTGGAATGTGGTGGAGTCTCCTTCTTTGGAGGTTTTTAAACAGAAGCTGGATGGCCATCTGTCTGGAATGATTTGATTGTGTATTCCTGCATGGCCGGGGGTTGGACTGGATGGCCCTTGTGGTCTCTTCCAACTCTATGATTCTATTGTGATGACCAAAACAGACCTTAAAACAGACTTATTGTAGATCCTAAAAGTAGATGGGTTAGAATTAGTGAGAGGAGCTAAGTTCAAATCAAAAACTTCACATCATGTTGATTTCACAGGGCTACTCTAGTCATGACCAAGTCTGCCTCCAACACAATCTGTTTGTTTGTGTCTTTTGGTTTGTGTCTAATGTATATCTCAGCTGTGTGTTTTTTAAGTATATGCCTCAAAAATTTTAACTGTCAAGGAGACAAAAAAGTGACTGAATACATGACTATGTAATACAAGGAGAATCATCAGAAAACATTGCCAGCTTTCAAAGGACTCCCTGTCAAACCCAGGTTTGCTGTTCAAAACATGTGAAATAGCCCTTAGTGATGTAGTAATGTCATCGTTTAGTGATGCAGTAGCGGCTATGCTGGTTGTGTGATTCTAGAAGTTATAGTCCCCAAAAGTCATTTTTCCCAAGCTCTGAGAGTTATGGGACAGTTTTCCAAAGCAGAGGATGGACTTAAATCAGAACTAAGCACATTAAAGGTGGTTTAATCTGCAGCATTCAGTGGCAATGGTGGCAGATGCTCTCAGCCAAAAGTGGATAGCTGGTAGATCAGGATTTTTTGGTAAGTCTCTTGGTGATTGAAAGGGAAAGGATCCCTGACACACCACTGCCTAGCCATGGAGAAAATACATAACTAAGTGTGTATGCACATCCATCTGTCTGTCACATGCATGCACACACATATCTGTGTGCAAAATGTCACCCTGTGCAGAATTCTGCTTCCACAAACTTGAACCGAATGTGGATGTTCTGCACTGGACAAAATGACCCACCACTTCTGTAAGGGAACTGATTCCGTAGGGAAAGAGAGCCACAGGATTCCAGTCCAGGAGCAGATCGTTGTGGGAAAGAATGTGTGAGCTCAATTGTGGTACTGATCGCATATTCCTGAAGGGTGTAGAACAGGGATGTGGGATGTGTGGCCCTCCAGATTAATGGACTGATTGGTTTAATTTAATGGATGTCCCACCTTTATCCCAGCATAGGACTCAAGTTGAAACAAGGTACAGCTAAAATAAAACTTGTTAAACAAGCAATTCTATTAAGAACACAAAGATAAAACAGTTTAAAAACATTGAAAGCACAATTAAAAAGACAGGCGATATGAACCTGCCCAACTTTTACAATCTTTGGGGGGAAAGCATCCCCCCAGCACCACAGGCATATTTGATGAGGACAAAGAGAGAGCCTTCTTAGCAGCTGCTCCCACCTTCAAGAACTCCCTCCCAGGAGATTCAGGTGACCCCATCTACTCTCTTTCCAGGAGCAGACAAAGACCTTTTATTTGGGCAGGCCTTTGGCATTTAAGTGGCAGAAGGATCCTTTTCATGGGGTAATAGGGACCATCGCCTCCCAAAAATAGTACTCTATGATGAACTCACCACGGGTCAGCATAAGAGGGGCGCTCCAAAAAAGCGATACAAGGATTCCCTGAAACAACATCTCAGGCTCAGCCAAATTGATCACCAACAGTGGTCCGCCCTGGCCTCACATTGGGAGGCATGGAGACGCGCTATCCACAATGCTGCAGCCTTATTTGAGAACTCACGCTGAACAAGTCTTGAATCACAACCCGGAAACATCACCCAAGGAGACCTTCTGCTGTGCTTTTTGCAACCGGATTTGTTTATCTTGGATTGGCCTTTTTAGTCATCAGCGTACTTGCAGAAAGCGCGGGATGAGTCCTTCCTGAATCTTCGTTTGCAAAGAAAAGCCAGAGAGAGTCTACAGTCGTCCCTTCACATTCGCGGGGGTTAGGTTCCCCAGACACCCGCGAATGTGAAAATTCCGCGAATAATGACTGCCCTCCCCCTCCCCCGCTAAAGCGACCATGGGGCCTCCAGAGGACCCATAGTTGCTTTCCCCAGACTCCCCACTCCTTTCCAATGCCTTCACAGGGCCTCCAGAGACCCTCCTGAGGCCCCGTGGATGCCTCCCCAGCCCTCCCCCCTCCCAAGGCCTTCACGGGTTCTCCTGAGGCCCCGTGGAGGCCTCCCCAGCCCTCTAAAGCTCCGTGAAGCCTCCCCGGCCTTCCCCCCTCCCACCCCGGGCCTTCACGGGGCCTCCAGGAGGCCCCTTGTCACGGTTTTGGGAGGGCAGGGGGGCCCTCCCAAAACCGCGAATAATCAAAACCACGAATGCTAACTTCGCGAATGTGGAGGGGCAACTGTACTTTTAAAAAAATGTTTTCATGTGCTTTTAATGGTTGTAATGTAGTGTTTTTAATGGCGCTGTCTATTTAATGCTCTTGTAACTTTTGTATCACGTAGGCTTTTAGTATATTTTGTTCTTAACTTAATGTGAGCCGCCTTGGTCCCTGTCCTGAGAGAAAGGCAGGTTATATAAAAAAAAGTTGCAGATATCCTTTGATTGCAACTCCCATCAGCCTTACCCAGCACAGCAAAGGGTGAGAGATCAGGAGAGTTGGAGCCCAGTCCCCTGCA
Organism: Gambelia wislizenii; assembly: GCA_030847615.1. Lineage (NCBI taxonomy): Eukaryota > Metazoa > Chordata > Lepidosauria > Squamata > Crotaphytidae > Gambelia > Gambelia wislizenii. The sequence goes on from JAUMIR010000012.1 coordinate 9,316,454, forward strand.
AAGAGCCATCCATTGCTCAGCCTCATTATGCTAAGAAGAGGCTCACCTGGGTGGGCTTGCCAAACCACTTCCAAAGCTGGCGTGCAGGCAGGAAGGCGGCGATCTTGGGCCTGTTCTCCACAGAAGGCAGCCGTTGGCGCTTGGCGAGCTCTTTGGTGGTGGGTAGATGGATCCCCTCGCGCTTTTTGGGCCGGTTCTTGTTCCCACTCTGCTGCTTCTGTGCCACTTGCTGCTGCTGCTGTTGCTGCGGGGGTGGTGGTGGCTGCTGCTGTTTGGATCCTGGAGGATGGGAAGCCGAGCGAGACTTCCCTGCCTGCTTGGTTGCCTTGGGCAGCAAGTTCTGCTGCACGGAAGAAGTGCTGGGCTGCGACTCAGAGGTCTCATCATCCGAACTGCAGGAGGAGTCTTCGTCGGTGGTGGAGGAAGAAGAGGAGGAAGAAGAGGAGCTGGAGCTGGAGGAGGAGGAAGTGGAAGAAGAGGAGGAGGAGGAGGAGGAGGAAGAAGAGGAGCTGCTACTACTGGAGGAAGAGGAAGAGGAGGAGTTTGATGAAGACATGGGCGTGGAGGCCCTTGAACTCGCTGAGCTACCTTCTTGGGCACCACCTCCATTCTTCTCTGCTTCTTCTTCTCCTTCAGACTCCGAACTGCTGCCGCTGCTGTTGCTTTCAGACTCATCTCCTGCCGTCTCTGCTTGACCTTTGTCCTCGTGATCCTTCGAGGAAGCAGGTTTCTCTCCGGAGCCACCAAACTTGCTGGCAAACTTAGGGGCAGAAGCTTCTCTGCTGGTTGCTTTGTTTCTGGAAGATTTCTGCTTGGGTTCAGTGCTTGCTACAGAATTGTAGCTCAGGCCCAGGATATTCTTGGCCTCTCTCCTGCCAGCCAGGTTTGAATCTCCCAGCATCCTCATGGCTTCTTTCGTCTTCTTGGTTTTGGGAGACATGACTCCCTCGTGGTCTAGCTTGATCAGGATCTCACTGTCTGGGATCTTCCTCTGAGCTTTGGCCATTGACCCAAACTCCTGTGATTCCTCCATGGACTTCCCTTTCTTTGATTTGACTTTCCCAGAGGAGGCATCAGAAGAACTGAAGACTCCCAAGATGCCTGAGAGCTCAGCGTATTGCTCACTCCCACGCATGCTGCTAAACACCGAAGACTGGAAAGAGGACTGAGCCGAGCTGTGCAGTTTGGATGAGATCTTCATCTTGCTGCCTTTACTTTGATGTTTTTCTTCTGTGGGAGCCGGGGATGTTCTGGCAGGGACCTGTTGCATTTTCTTCGAGCCTTTCACAGACTGCTTGCAAATAGGCTTTTCAGGCATGTGGGAAGGGTTTGCAAGTGTTTCCCCCTGGTTTGTTGGTTCTGTTAGAACACTTTCTTCTGCAAAACAGCAAAAGGTAAAATAAATGAAATAAACAAAGACACCATTTGCAGCTGCGCAGGGTGTCTTGCCTCTAGATCCTAGGAAACCCTCCTCAAATCATTACATTATTGCCTATGGGAAAAGGCAAATGATCAAATAGAGATGGGTTGAAGGAGCATTCTTCCTAGATGAATATAAATTGGGAAACACTTCTTCAAAGCTGAGGGAGATCATATGGCCCACAGGTGAGGGTTCAGTGAGATCTCTGAAATGTCTACTGATACCCCCAAGTCCGGGAACACCCCATATTTTGGTCTAACCCTCTCCCCCCCATTTTTGACTGAGAAACACTAACTACCACACATTAAGATGTAATAAAATATTCTTTCATAGGATTTTCCATCCTGAACAGCAAGAGCCTACCCTCCAAGCAAGGAACCCCAAACACAACCAGAAATGACACAAGGTCACTTCTGGTCGCTCAAACATGACAGGGTGCTGCAGCACTCTGGGGCAGCCAAAAATTGACTGGTACGAGTCTATGAGCTCTGGAGCATGCCCACCTCTGTTCTAAGCCAACCTCTGCAATCATGCATCCTAAGTACTTTCTCTTAAGAATAATGAACTTTAATGAAAAAAGAACTTCACAGAAGGTCTTGCCCAGTTTATTGGAGGTGCCTCCTTAGCCAAGAAAAAAAAAGATAAATGATTGTGTTTCTTTGTGATATTTCTGTGTTGCTGAGCAGCAGGAGTAAGTAATTTCTAGATACTCTGAAGTGATCAGAGAACCAGGGGACTAGAGTTCCATGGCAGAGCTCCTTCTCTGTGTGCAAAACATCCCATTTTCAATCCTTGCTATTTTCAATGATAAGGGGACTGGACAGGAAGGGATGGGAGGGACCAGGATTAAACTGGGCTGGGCTAGAGGGACAAAGAGTCTGTCCTGGAAGAAGGCAGCTTCCTACTGTTTTCACACAACACTCCCAACCAGCTAAAAAAGGCTATGGCATCATACCAGCTTTCTCCTTGTTGCTTGGTTTTCTCCCACGTCCTTTGCCTTTTGGTGTTGTCTCTTCTGACCCCACCCCAGTTCCTTCTTTTCCTTCTCCAGTATCCTTACTGGATTTGCGGCTGCGGCGTTTTGTACTGGGCACCAAGAGGGCAGGAGAGGGCTCAGCACCTGGAACAGTCAACAGTCATTCTCGGCATGATGCTTCCTTGTTTGTTTGCTCTTCTGTCTTTCACACACAATCACACACATTACTGTGAAGTCGAAGGCTTTCATGGCCGGCATCCATAGGTTTTCTGTGGATTTTTCCCAGGCTATGAGGCCGTGTTCTGGAAGAGTTTATTCCTGATGTTTTATTCAGAGAAGATACCAGCCACAGATGCAGGTGAAATGTCAGGAATAAACTCTTCCAGAACATGGCCTCACAGCCTGGGGGGAAAAAACACAGAAAACCTACACATTACTGCCTCCCAAAGCCATCAGGGATTTACTCAAATCCTGCAGGAGTCCATGTGACAAGCAAAAAATGTATCAGTAAGCTCTGTCATGCCTCTCATTTACAATTTCTGGTTGCTGTGGGTGAGGCCAAAAGATGGACAGGGTTGTAGGGCAATGGTTCTAAACCTTTGGTTCTTGAGATGTTTTGGACTTCAGCTCCCAGAATCCTTGGCCACTGGCCATACTGAGTGGGAGTTTCTGGGAGGTTAAGTCCAAACCATCTTGAGGACCAAAGTGTGAGAACTACCGGCAATGCTACTCAAAGTGGTGGTCCTTGGACCATTGCAAGTCCCTGAGCCATTGGCTGCTAGTCCCTGGAAGTTTTACAGGAAAGAAAGAAATGATTGTATCCAGTGGGCAGAAATATGGAACTGATCACTGGCACATGGGGGAAAAAATAATTGCCACTCCCCTACACCAGATCAGTCTGAGAAACACTGGTGTAGGGTGAACAAATGGCAACCTGTGTGCAAGACTTTTCCTCGGGGCTTGGGCACTATCCACCGCTCCTTCTACATAGACATCTAGCTCCAGGGGAAAGGGAGGAATTTGGAAGAAATTAGAAGGATCTAGAATGGATTCAAATACTAAAAGGGACTCCAGTTATAAGAAAAGAGATACTACTAGGAAGACCTTTAAGAACTGTTTGACAATGGAACAGATTGCTTTGAAGGGTGGTAGACTCTTCCTCTTTGGAAGTCTTTAAACAGAGGTTGGATGGGCATCTTTCAGGACTGCTTTAGTTGTATATTCCTGCATGGCAGGGGGTTGAATGAGATGGCCCTTGTAGTCCCTTCCAGCTCTAAGATTCTATGATTCTACAAATGCCAGACTCACACTGGATCTTGTAATCAGGTGGAAGAAGCCGGATGTGAGATAAGGGGATCCGTCCGGTGTCACCATCATCGAACTCTACGGTGATCAAGTCCCCATCTTCTTCTTGATCATGAGCTCCTAAAGACAGAAGAGCAAAGAACTACCATCTGAAGAGAGAAGAGCAGGAGGAAGGAACAGATACACACACACAAATACTTCACCAGTTACACTATATGAGGAATGAGATATAATAAATAATACATATAGGGGCTTTCATCTGTTTTGGACTACATGGGCAAGTACACTCAGAACATGGCCTATACCAATACCTCCCAACACAATTCTCAGTTTAGGAGAAGGGCAGCACAGTCTCACCTCGGACGACCGTTCCTGGGTAGAGGCAGCGGTACTGTTGACTCCAGTAGGCGGCGATCCTTGTGGCTTCAGGCAGGAACCGCACCGAAGGGGGTTTCACATCAATGATCTGTGTGGAAGGAAGCATCAGTAGCTGGTTTGCCCTGAAGGACACCTTTCCTTCTTCATGAGGGAGATGGTTCTGCCCCTCCCTCTATGAAAACAACAAATTCCTGTGGGAGATGCTCATTACTCATCCTGATTTTGTTATAGCGCAAGACAGCCAGAGGGTGCGGAGTGGATGTTAAGCACAAATGTGGTTTTGTATGGGTGGGTCCACAACTCAATGGTACAGCATAGATTTTCCTTGGTTTTTCTCTGGGCTGTGAGGCCGTTTTCTGCAATAGTTTCTTTCTGACGTTTCGCCTGCATCTGTGGCTGGAATCTTTAGAGAATGGTTGGGTGGGAGTGTGTCTGGGGTTTATATGCTGTGAACCCCTGTAGGGGAGTATATGTAAATTTGTGTAATTGAATGGTTAGTTTCTGGGTATAGAAATGCAAGGCTTGTTAGTGTCTGTTTGGCTAATGGTTGGTTGATGGGCCATTATCTGCTGGGAATCCCCCTGTCCCTGGGTGGAATTCCTTTGTAAGTGTTGCATTTTAATTCTATTGTATTTCAAAATTGAAATAAGACATCAAGGAGACCAAGCTTGCATAGGTCCCAGATTGGCCTGCTTGGTCTCCAGACTTGGGGAGAGAGGAGAGTCTCTACTGAATTCCTCCTCCATGGAAGATACTGCAGGAAAGATGCCCTTGGAACAGGTGAACATTCACACCCATCCTTCTTTGTGATGCAGCCCTTGGGAGAGGTCTGCAACAGAGGGTCCCAAATGGTTGATACTAAAGGCAGAAGCATTTCCGTCCATAGAGTGTTCTTCAGTTCAGCCTCCAAAGAAATGAATCCTATCATGGCAGAATGCAGAGAAGCTATTGAAATCCACAAACACCTGAACAACTTCAACAGGAAAGAAGAAACCTTAAAAGTAAACAATATCTGGCTCCCAGTTTTGAAATACAATAGAATCAAAACTCAACACTTACAAAAGAATTCCACCCAGGGACAGGGGGATTCCCAGCAGATAATGGCTCATCAACCAACCATTAGCCAAACAGACACTAACGAGCCTTGCATTTCTATACCCAGAAACTAACCATTCAATTACACAAATTTACATATATTCCCCTACAGGGATTCACAGCATATAAACCCCAGACACACTCCTACCCAACCATTCTCTGAAGATGCCAGCCACAGATGCAGGTGAAACGTCAGAAAGAAACTATTCCAGAACATGGCCTCACAGCCTGGAAAAAAAAACAAGGAAAATCTATGGATGCTGGCGGTGAAAGCCTTCAACTTCACAATGGTAGAGCATCTGCCAGGCCTGCAGAAGGGACCATGTTCAGCTTCAAGTAGGAAAGGGGAGGACTGTCACATGAAATCCTTGAGAACTGGTACCATCTAAAATAGATAAATGTGGAAAACCTTTGCTCCCCTGGTTTGGATTTCCAACTCCCATTATGGGGTTATGGGAGCAGTGGTATAAAACATCAGCAGGACCAAAGAGTCCTCAGTCCCAGTATATGGGGTACTGAGCTGGAAGGACCACAGTGGCCTGATTCAGTAACCAGCAAGGCCTTTCAGTGTAGTTGTATCCCGGATGTAGAATCTCTTCCCAAGAGAATCCCACCTAGCATCTAAACAGTGGTCCTTCCAGTGCCAGATAAAGACCTTTAATATTCCTTCTAGCCTTCCTAGATTTTCAGGGTCTAAAATGTGCATTTCTTAAGACCTTTTTATTATTGCAGTCCTCAGATTCTGGATGTGTATGTGTGTGTGTGTTTTTTTTAAAGGCTTTTAGTTTTTCATTCTGTGACTTTCTAAAACTTTCAGATTTTTTCAAAAAAATTGTGGTTCATTATATGGGGTATTTTAGGTTCTTAATCTCTGGTCTGTGAACAGTCCAGAGATCTTTAGGTTGGTGATAGTATTCAAATGCAGTCAAACACACACACTTTACATGTTCAAAGTCTATTGACAGACTACATCTAGTTGCCCTATCTACTGGTTTAATTGTATTTTAATAATAACTCTTTTTATGTTGTTAGCTTCTCTTTTGTAACCATATTAATTTTATTTGTTTTAACTTTTCTGAGCTGCCCTGGGTCCCAATACTGGGGAAAAGATGGGATATAAATGAGTTAACAACAACACCACAAATAATATTTTAGCCTGCATTAACAGAACTATAATGTCCAAGTTGAGTGAAGTAATAGTCCTGCTATATTCTGCACTGGTCAGGCCTCATCTGGAGTCTGTCATTCAGTTCTGGGTGCCTCATGTTAAGAAAGATATAGACAAGTTGGAGAGGGTTCAGAGAAGGGCAACAAGGATGGGTAGAGGTATGGAGAACAAAACACATAGAATCATAGAGTTGGAAGAGACCACAAGGACCATCCATTCCAACCCCCTGCCATGCAGGAATTCACAATCAAATCATTCCCAACAGATGTCCATCCAGCCTCTGCTTAAAAACCTCCAAAGAAGGAGACTCCACCAAACTACAAGGCAGTGTATTCCACTGCTGAACAGCTCTTATCTTCAGGAACTTCCTCCTAATAATGTTTAGGTGGAATCTCTTTTCCTGTAGCTTGAAACCATTGCTCTGTGTCCTAGTCTCTGGAGCAGCAGAAAACAAGCTTGCTTCATCCTCAGTATGACATCCCTTCAAATATTTAAACATGGCTATCGTGTCACTTCTTAAACTTGAAGAACATGAAGAAAGGTTGACGGAGCTCGGTATGTTCAGCTTAGTGAAGAGAAGACTGAGAGGTGACGTGATTGCCCTCTCTAAATATCTCAAATATCTCAGTTCAACAACAGAACCAATTGCCTAGAGAGAAGGTGGAGTCTCTTCCTTTGGAAGTCTTCAAAAAGTGTCTGGACAGCTACTGCTCTGGCTGGAATTCCTGCCTGGAGCAGGGGTTGGACTTGATGGTTGGTGGGGCCCCATCCAGCTCTATGATTCTATACAACAAGAGTGTTATGAGTGGCAGCACTTCGATCCAGACACTTATCTTTGTGTTTTGTTTTTAAAAAATCCATATGCTACAACAATGAGACGAGGTGAGTGAGATAAAGTAGCACCCCCACATCCACTGATTCGCTACCCGCAGATTCAATTATCCGCGGATGGTGACAGCGGGGGGTGAACAGGGGAGGAGAGAAATGGTGACGCAGACCAAAATGGTGATGTGAGGGTGAAGGGGGCGAAGGGAGAGGAGGAGACATCTTCCTCATTTCTCCCTTTGCCCCCAGGATTGCTCCCAGGCGGAAATGACGGCGTGGGGGCGAAGGGAGCAATCTCGCCCCCCTTTCCCCAGGATGGTCCCAGGGATGGCATTTGCTTTTATCCACAGAATTCACTGTCCACAAGAGGGCCCGGAACCAATCCCCCAAAGATGCAGGGGTGCTACTGTATGTGATGGTGTGAAACACTGCTGGGGCATGGGGTACTACGGGGGGGATGCTATTCAGAATGAACGCATTTGTCTCTCCTTTCAAGAAGCCTTGAAGTTCCCCATTGCCAGGCCTCTTCTTTCTACCTTCCTTCCTCAGAAGTTAAAACCGAGTCCAATCTGTCTTCCCCAGAGAATTAGGGACTTACCGCCTCCTGCAGCAGTTGTTCCAAACAATAAATGTGGGGGCGATTCCCTCGCTCTCCTTCCACCACAACTCGGTATCTGAAACGTACAGACCCAAAACGCAACAGTGAAGTAGGAAGAGAAGAAGGAGGAGGCTGAGAGACATCAAGATGTAAAAAAACAAAAACAAAAAAAGGGAAAACGATCAGAGAGACATTTTGGGCCTTTTGATGTTGTTATAAGAATGTCTTTAGCAAACAACTTCTTCACCTCTATTTCTCTTGTCTTTGGTACAAAACAACAACAGCCCCGAACCAGCATCTTTCCCCACCTTCCCCCAGAACTAACTATATGTTTGCCAAACTGGTCAGCCTTATCAAGATTGCTAATTTTATAATAATAATAATAAAATTTATTTATACCCCGCCCCTCTGTTAAAACAATCGGGGCGGCTTTTGATCTGAAAAGCAGAAGTGCTGCCCTGCTTAATAATTAAAAATGGATTAATAATCTACGCCAAGTGCTACAAAGCCAGCTGGTTCATTAAAAATAAATAATAAATAAATAAGGCCCATGGATTGTAAGGGGCTTCCTTTCTCACAGTCTGCTGGAACTGAGCCATAAAAATATGAGGGACTCCATTTAAAGAAAATATAATGGTTCAAAATGCTGAACTGAGCAAAGATGGTCTTTTATGACTTGTATGTATTATGCATGACATGTGTTTTGCATATTTCTTGTTTATTAATTTTGCAAATTGAATTTTTAAAAGGCCATATATCCTCAAATGACTCCAGAAGAAGATATAATTGAGAGCTGAGGATGGAGCAGGACAAGTGAGGAAACGAGACACCAGTTCAATTTGAGGTTGTATGAAAAGTTCACTGCTATATTCTGTCAAGGTTTTTCTGCAACACTGTTAATTAAATGTTGTAGATTTCTGTTTTAACTGCTTTCCAGCCTTTGCTAGTTTAAATACTACAGTGACAATTGTGGGTCAAAAGGTAGCCTAGAATTGTAATAAAGTGGAGAAATTGCATCTGAAAGAGTGTCTCTTACAACAGCAACCTGCCTGTTTCCTAAGGTCTTCAGTTTATGATCTTCTCTCAGTGCCCTTTTTAGGAAAAGCATTTAATTTGAAAGCAAGGGAGAGGGCTTTTCACTAACATTGCCCTTGCTTTGGGATATTCTCCCTACTAAGGTATAACTAAGAGCCAGGTGGTATAGTGGTTTGAATGTTGGACTAGGACTCTGGAAACCAAGTTCTGAATCCCTGCTTGGCCATGGAAAGCCACTGGCTGACCTTGGGCAAGTTACACTCTCTCAACCTCAGAGGAAGGCAAAGGCAAACCCAATCTGAACAAATCTTGCCAAGAAAACTCTGTGATAGGTTTGCCTTAGGACCGTAAATCAGAAACAACTTGAAGGCACACAGCAACAGGTATAACTGGCACCAACATGATAATCTATTTAGCATCAGGTCACAGCATTCTTATTTACCATAGTTTAGGCTATCCAGTTGCTTTAGATGCCTCTCAATCTGTTCATTTGTTATGACGGTTTTTGCTCTCTTGTTCTATTATCTTTGCACACGGTATGATGAGTTTGATCCATGCTTTTTGTACACCACTCAGTTTCCATTTGGATGCAGTGAGGGTGGGGGCTGAACCTAAGCCAGGCAATTCCAGTGGCCCCCACCAGCAACCTGGATGGCTTCTTAAGGTTTCACTTGCCATTGCTAACACATTCTCAAGCACCAGTGGCTTCATAACTGCGGGGCTTATCCTGCAGTTGAAGATAAGGCCTCCCTCCTGCTCAGACTATGGGCCACTGGTATTCCCCAAGAGTATTTTCCCTTATAAATGGAAAGAAAAGGCCAGGATTCTCAGAATTCTGACCTTTGTGTTCACCAGGCTTGCATGGTATCATAGGATGTACACCAGAGACCTGGATACCTTCACTCCACTCACTGTAATCCCCTCTCCCTGCAAACCCTGCATGTCCTTTTGCTTACATGTCAGGAGAGTGAACGGTCTTTACATGACCAGCGTAGAGCAACTTGTCATCCATGGGGATCAGGACCCGTAGGCCATCCTTCAGCTCGTCTTTGTCAATGATGCAAGAACGGGGGGCTGGAAGATCATGGAGGACCAGAGAGATGGAGAGCAGGTATTAGCAACACTTTCAAAAGGAGCCAAAATGGGCACAAATGCAGTTATTTAAATCCCAGTTACTGAGATATGCAGGTTGTCCTCAATCCTGAAAGAAAGGGCTATAGCTAGGGTTGCCATGTTAGTACCCTCTTTCCTAAGATCTGGGATTTCAGACCCAAAACCTGATACCTAGAGATGGCCTTTGTTGATGTCACTGGGAGTGGACCCCTTGGCTATGCCATGAAGTATGATACCTTAAGCATCAACCACAGTTTTGCAAAGTATGTCATTCAACAACCAAATGTAACAAAGGGGAATGTATACACCCATCATTTTTGAAGGCTGTGATCTCACCCCGAGATTCCTCCCCCTTCCCTGAGGCTCACAGCCTAGTCCTATAATCTTGGAATCCTAGCCAAAGCTCAGCACAGGCTTTGCATGCACAGAACAGGTTTTGCATGATGCAGAAGGTCCCAGGTTCAACCCTGGGCATCTCTGTGAAAAAAGACCTTTGTATGAAAAGCCAGCAAGCTGAGACAGTCAGGGTAAACCAGGAGAGGGTGAGGAATGTTGTTTCTTTTATCCAGAAAGCCGCTATTGATTGTGCATAATCATCTGGGGGCAGGGCTGGTTTAACCATACTGCCAAATTCGCATTGGTGGGGGGGGCATCCTAACCGTCTCTGGCCATCTCCTTCTTCCTTTCCTCCCTCTGCCCACCGAGAAGGAGAGCGCCTGTGGGGAGAGTGCCAGCGGCTGCAGGGGAAGAGGCCAGGAGGTGGTGGCAGCAGCAGCGCCCGGGCTTAGGCTGAGCTGCTCCAAGCCCAGGGCCAGGCTGAGTGAGAGTGGGAACCGCTGCGCTGGGAACTGGTGTGCTTGGAGCAAGTGAGCGCCCAGAGTCTGGAGCTGCGCTGCTGCCACAGCCGCTTTGAGCCCGAGCTACGGGGCCAGCTGGAGAGCCTCCATGGCCGCGCGGACTACGCCACCCTGGAAGCCATCCTGGAGCACCTGGGGGGCAAGCGCCGGCGGCTGCAGGAGGAAAGGTGGCGCAGTGCCCAGGCAACGTTGCTGCCTTCGCCTCGGCGGGAGGAGCCCCAGTCCGCACGCTGGTGCTGCGCCAGAGCTGTGAGCGGAGCCTGGAGCGTTACCAGGCCAAGCTGCAGGCGCTGCATGAGCTCTAAGGGCGCCTGGGCGGCCTGGGAGAGCTAGAGCAGCTGCACGCCCGCAACCAGCAAAGCCACCGGCAGCTGGAGGAGCTCCACCACTGCTGGAGGGAGCTGGGAGCCCTGGCCAAGAGCCTGGAGGAGGAGTGGGCACAGAGGGCAGGAGAGCCACGAGGCCCAGCGGGATCATCTCCAGGCGAGGCGGAGGGGAGGACAGGCCGCCATCCAGGACTGGGGGAAGGAATTTGGGGGGACCCCTGCAACACTTTAATTTGGAGGGGGGGCATATGTTCCTCTCAGAACCTAACCCATTCTCAGCAGAGGATATTCAGATTACTGTAGGACCCCTGTATCCACTGTTTCATTATCCACTGATTCAATTATCCACAGAACACAAAACAGCATATCTACCATAGAGTCTTCCTAGAAAATATGTCCTCTCCAGCCATTTTCTAGGTCCCCCAAGGCAACTCTAGGGTATTTTAAACCGCAAGTCCCATCGTTTCAATGGTGTTTGGTATTATCCATGGTTTTTGGTAAACCCATGGGCCTCCAGAATCAATCCCCAGCGGATATGCGGGTCCTACTGTATTACTAATAATGTTTTTGCAAGAGGAGAGTTAGGATGGGTCCCCCTACAATGATGCCCCCCCTGTGGCTGCAGGGCTCTTAAACCAGCCCTACCACCCTCACCTGGTAGACTCTGCAGGGCTTCCCAACCAGTGGTCCCGGGAAGCCTCGGGTTCCCCCAAGAGGTTGACAGGGGTTCCTCAAGAGGTGGTGGGGTTGTCCACATGGTGAAAATGCCACTCACAGCATGACCGGTTTAAGTTTAATGGCCCTGCAGCACCTATAGCTGCAGGGCCCCCCACCATTGTGGTGATGGCCAGTTGTAACCCTCCTCCTGAAAAAACTATTATTAGTAGTAATCTGAATATCCTGTACAAACTTGTCACTCCATATCCACGGATTTAAGTATTCATGGCTTCAAAACATTCTTTAAAAAATAATAATCCCAAAAGCAAACCTCGATTTTGCCATCTTCTATAAGGGACACCATTTTGCTGTGCCATTGCATATAATAGGACTTGAGTATTCACGGATTCTGGTATCCACGGGGGTCCTGGAACCCAACCCCAGCAAATATGAAGGGACAACTGTACTGTGAATAGGTTAGGTTAGGTTACATTGACCTGAGATAAACATATGGGACCCCCAAAATAAAGTGTTGCAGGGGGCCCCAATAGTCTTTAAACCGGCCCTGTCTGGGGGGCAGGCAGAGGATCAGCTCTGGCCAAAGTCAAAACTGAGTGGAGCCAAAGCAATACACACTCTGGTCCCTTCCTCTTTCTTTTCCATTTTTGGGATGAAGAAGGGGCCAGGCAGGCTGGCAATGCAGGAAGAGAGGGACCAAGCTTGACTTTTTTGTGCTGTGCTATGCAACACCTTTTTTAATCACCCCCAGCACACAGGACAGGAAACCAACGAGCTGGTTAACTCAGTCCCAAGCTGTGTAGCTTTGTTCTCCTCCTTTTTCCTTTTTCAAATCCATAGCCTTCTGGACAGCTCTTGGGTCAAGCTGCTATATTATTCAGACTAACTGACCATCAGGTAGTTTGTGGTAAGGATAAAATGACATTTATGGAAGATGAGAAGCAAGACTGTTTCATCAGTCAGGTTTCATCAGCCAGGCTAAAACAGTCCCAACTGGTTATTATAAGAGCTGCTGCTTAAAAGGTTCTGCACATGTTTATTTTTTTCTTCCATTCCCATTTCTTTTTCAGTAAGTGACATGTCAGTTAAGCCTGTGAGCAGGGTTCATCTTTGTTTTTATGCATCAGCCTTCTTTGCTGAAGAACCATGTTAAAAGAATGCATATGGGTGAAATCAGTGTGGTGTAGTGCTTTGAGTGTTGCACTAAGACTCCAGGAAACCAGGGTTCGAATCCCTGCTCAGCCATGGAAACCCACGGGGCGACCTTGGGCCAGTCACACTCTCTTGGTGCTTGTTGTTGTTGCTGTGTGCCTTCAAATCATTTCTGACTTATGGCCACCCTAAGGCTAACCTTTCATGGAGCTTTCTTGGCAAGATTTGTTCAAAGGAGATTTGGCCTAGCCTTCCTTGGAGGCTGAGAGTGTGTGACTTACCCAAGGTCATCCTGTGGATTTTCATGGCAGAGTGGGGATTTGAACCCTTTCTCCCAGAGTCCTAATTCAATACTCAGGCCATTACTCCATGCTGGATCTTTCTCTCGCCCTCAGAGAAAGTGAAGGGCAAACTTCCTCAGAATAAAACTTGTCAAGAAAACCCTAGGATGGAGTTTCCATAAGTTGGAGTCAAACTGAAGGCACACAGCAGCAGCAACACTATATGGCTAAATACATTTTTCTTATTTGCTACTGTGGGAGGGGTTGGGAAGAGAGATCTGTGAAGGCAATCTGCTAATCTCTCACCTGGAGTAAGTGGCCTCTCCAGAAGCACACTCAGTGGCACATTCTCATCCTCTGAGAAGCTGCTGTCTTGGTTTGGCTCAAAATCCTCCTCAGCAGCCATGCTCTCCATCAGCTTGCTGACAGCACCTCCTTTCCCTCGGTTCTGGGTGATGGGGAGAAAATAAGCAGCTGTTTGCCAAAACTTTTCCATTGCAGCCCATTTTCTTGTTCGCAATAAGCTGAAACTTAAAACATCGCTCCTCTCCTCCCTAGTATGCATGCCTTCATTATCTAGCTCCCCACCCCCACCCCATGACCTGGATTTGTTTTCTCCAAATTGCCATGACAAATCCACAGAGAAGGAAGAAAAGCAATGTCAGCAAGAAGGCATGTTAGGTATTAAGGGTAGCAATGAAGTGCACTGGACAGGGTCTCTTCCCTACAAATTCACTTGCATTAGCTGATCTGGGAAATCAGATGGTGCTTTCTCACAATAGAGAACATGCAGGAACAAGTATATTTTGAGATTTTTTTAAAAATGTAGAAAACACAGAATGTGGCAGTGGACATTTAATCTTCGAATTGCAGCATCATGTGTGTTGAGTGTTGAAATTCTTCAAGAATGTATTTAAAAACACAGAATGCGAGCATTTAATCTTCAGACTGCAGTTTACTTTCTTGCTTTTGGCAAATTTCTATCTAGATCTCATGACAGCAATAAGATGCCTGAATGTCAGTCTGAAATCTCATAAGGCAGGAGGGAGGCTGGCTAAGATTTTCAGCTGCTAAACTAGAGGGTTATTTATTTATTTCAGCAAACCATCACCACCACAGCTAGCAAAACCAGAATCAATCATGTGAAAAACAAAAGTTGCAGAATAACTTATACAAGATAAGGGGGAAGCCCACACAAATTTTCCCAATTTATATTGTTTGGAATAAATTATGCAAAAGCCTTGAATAAAATGTGTTAAATGAAAAAAAAAATATGCGAATCTGCCCAGTTTGTAGAATTCAGATCTGGCCTATGCATGGAACTAAAATGGTGACAAAGTGGAGTGTAGCCCTTCAGACTGCTATTACAGCTATGGAAACTCCCTGGATGATCTTGGGCAAGTCCCACTCTCTCCACTTAGGAGAAAGGCAGTGGCAAACCTCCTCTGAATAAATCTTGCCAAGAAAATCCTATGATATGGTTGCCATAAGTCAGAGTCAAGAGACAGTGTGGTGCAGCGGTTTAAACATTGGACTAGGACTCTGGAGACCAGGGTTCGAATTCCCGCTTGGCTATGGATGACCTTGGGCAAGTCATATCTCTCAGCCTCAGAAGAAGGCAAAGGCCAGCCTCCCTGAACAAATCCTGCCAAGAAAACTCTGTGACAGGTTTTCCCTAGGGTTGCCATATGTTGGAAACAACTTGAAGGCACACAACAAGTCAGAGTCAACATGCAGGCACATAAACAATAACTACAAAGAAGAATAAAGGCCTGGCCTCATGAAGTTTATTGGTAACACAATCTGGTGAGGCCAAGTATATGGCATCCGTTTTTCAAGAACAGAGTTCACAGAGCCATAAATGCATGGCTATTGGTCTTATTCACTTGCCTCGCCAACACATGCCCCACTTCCCTCCCAACAAGAGCTCAACCAGTGGCTTCCATTCTGTGGCATGTCCGGGCTCTTACCTCTTTCTTCACCTCCTTGGTTTTGCCCTTGCCTTTGCTCTTTTTGCTGGAGCCCAGAGAGTTTGCCAAGCTGGCTCGGATGTCTGGTGGAGAACTGACAATGCCCGGAGGAGAGAGGGAAGAGGAGGAGGAGGAGGAGGAAGAAGAGGAAGAGGAAGAGCAGAATGGACCTTCTTTGTTTTTCTTCTTCTGCACAAGCAAAGTTGGGAGATAACAGGAAAACTTTGGGTCAGTAAAATTTGACAGATTATTGGGAGGGGAAAAGCAGGCAGGAAGACAGGCAAGATCAATAAGTGAAACCAAAAGGAACAAGTCATTCTCCTTCATTAAACGAAGTGGCATTGGGAACCAAATCTATCTGCCACCAGCTTGCCTGGTAAGCCATGGTTCATACCTTGCTGAGTTCCTTCCTCTCCTTCCCTTTGCTCCCCTCTTTCTTGGGACTCAGGGATGTACTCTTCACACAGCGCCCAGTTTTGGAAACAGGAGTTGAGTTGTTTGCTGTGGTGGAGGACAGAACAGCCGAAGACATGGTAGCATCGTGAAGAAAGATCCGCTCACTCCGCCGCCGGTTCCAGAGGTCATCATCACTCACTTCCAGACCAAACTCGAAGCTCAGGCCCTTAGGTGATTTGAACTTCTTCAGTTTCCGGCTCTTTTCAGGTGCCATCTTGGCTTTGTCCAAGCTCCCACCTGAAGTAGAATCCATGGTGTTCATGGACTGTACAACTGTGGCACTGTTTTGTTCCAGCAAACCCTTCTTTCCACGGAGCAATCCAGAGGGTGATTTCTTTCTGATCTTCACCTCACTCTCTGAGTCTGTATATTCAAACTCTGTTCCTAAATGTGGAACAAGGAGTAAAGCTGATCAACAAAAAGCAGCCATCTTTAACATCTTCTGAGGTTTGTGTTGGACTCTACTCTGTATTTCAAGGCTACCAGTCACACAGGCCCACTGAATCTACTTCAGTAAATTCATTTTTAAAGCACTCCCGGCAGCTCAAACTAATTCAGCTTGCTCAGGCTGCAGTTCAATACAGATTATCTGAAAATCAGTTTCATTTAATTTAATGGAGCTTAATTCTGAGTAGTCATGCACAGTACTATTAGCCACTGGCCAGCATGAAAACCTACAACATGTGGAGTGACAGGCCTTGTATTTCATTGACAATAAAATTCAGGGTACTAAAAACAAAATAGCAACCGCTAGAAAAATGCTCAGTTTAAGAATCTGGATAATATTACATGTGTGCAGGCAAAGCAAAAACAAATCAAACAAAACAGCAGTGTGGCGCAATAATATATAGGATCACTACCTTTCTGGAAGGTAATAAAATTTTATCGTCTAATATCCTAAAAGCAATCTGACGCTAAGTAATGTGACAAAAACTTCTCTCAAGACTTCACTATAGTGCTCGCCATACACAATATGTATTATAAGCCTTATCCCATCCATTTCCATAGCAATCATATCTGGAAGGTTGGAATTATTTCCAATTTACAGGAACAGAACAATGCTGAAGCTGATTTCTGCACTGGTTAAGATCTCCTGCTGAAGGCCCGCTTCATTTACCTTCATCATATGAGGCAAAAATAATCCAACAGGTATGAGCCAGGCCTTGACTGAAATTGCCTCAAGGCACTGGAATGACCTCCTTAGAGACAGTCTATGGCAGCCTCAAGTGGCTTTTGGAGGAGGCTGGGCTAAATGGTTTGGGGGTGGGTGGCTGCTAAATCTGCTGTTTTGCTGAAATGTTTCATTGCATTTTTATATAAACAGACATGAACCAGGGAAAGGCAGTACAAAAATATTTTTTAAATGGACTGGGAAGGATTTCATTACATCACTGAATTATTATTTTTTTGTCCCACCTTGTATAACATAGCTTCAAGGCATCTGACAGTAAACTTTTAAATCCTGCTACCAGCTCAGTTGGAGAGCTTCAGTTACAAAAAGGTGAATATTGTATGTTGGGGTGGAAGTCAGCAAAACAAGGGTTTGACACCAGCATGCATGCATAAATAAATAAATAAATAAATATGTTAGAAATCAGCAAAAAGCCATGTTTCCTATCTAGATGTGATGGTGGAATGGTTCCCCCAATTGCAAGACCATTTCAGCACACGATGAACTACCCTGAAAAAAGAAAGATACAGAGGAAGCATAGCAACTTTCTAGCATAAGCTTTTGTATATCCCACCAGCCCATTTCATCAGTCTCCAAAATAAACATTCTCAGTCTCAAAAATGCCACAGGATTTCTATATATCTTTTTATGCTGTACAACTAACACAGTAATGTCTCTGAATGTTTTTAGACTGAAAGAAAGAGAACTGTGCATAGAGACATTCTCTTTTTCTTCCCAGCCATTTTTATGACTGAGGAGATTTTAACATGGGGGAAATAACCCCCGGGGAGATCGGGAGAGAAACAGGGCTGTTCTGCTGCCAGTGCTCCGTTTCGCACGCCCCCTTCCTTCTCCCAATCTCCATTTGTTCTCCCACCGTCCTGTTTGAATTTTCCTTCTGCTATTTTTTTACTAACGAAAGTTCTTCGTTAGTAAAAAAAAAAATCGGAAAATATCGGAAGGAAAATGCAAGCAGGATGGAGAGAGAACAAATGGAGATCGGGAGAAGGAAGTGCAAAATGGAGCGCTGGCAGTGGAACAGCCCCGTTTCTCTCCCAATCTCGGCGGGGGTTATTTCCCCCATGTGAAAATCTCCAGAGACACCACTCCAGCTCAGGACAAATCCATTTCATCGGACATCTTGCTATTCTGCCTGTGAAGCAAGAAGCTACTCAAGCCTGGGTAGACCCAGAAATCACAACGCATGGAACGCAGTAAGAGGAGGTCTATGGAGGAAAGGATATAACTTAGAGGCTTGTCTGCAAAATGGGTCAGTCAGGAATAGAGACAGGTCCAATTAGGAAGAGAGGAATGGATAAGATCTGAATAGGGGTCTGAGAGCTGAGGATGTGGACAGAGTTCAGGAAGAAGTTGCTACTTTGTTTGAAATGGAAGTACAGTTGTCCCTACGTATCTACAGATTTGGTATCCATAGATTTAAGCATTCACGCCTTGAAAATATTCTTTAAAAAATAATAATCCAAAAAGCAAACCTTGATCTTGCTATCTTATATCAGGGATACCATTTTGCTATGCCATTGCATATAATAGGACTTGAGTATTCACCAATTTTGGTATCCGCGGGGGGTCCTGGAACCAAACCACCGTGAATACGAAGGGACAACTGTATTATTGTGTACTGTGTGCGGAACCAGCAACATGGCTACAGTACATGTTTACTGTATTTGTTATATAATAAATCTTTACTGGTTTGATAGCCTACAACTCTGGCTGCATGTTTTCATTTAAGAATTGATATAGTGGAATTGGTCATGCATTACAACACTGAACGCACTGAGCAACACATCCACTGGTCCTGTACAGTGCTTACCTTGAGGCCCAAGTACCAGAAGGATCCTAAGGGTAAAAGGGCAAGGAGAATAACAGGAGCCCAAGGGTTGGAACTGTGGGGAAAACCTGGATAGAGGATGCATCAAATGCCCCCATTTCTTTTCATTCCATGAATATATATGTGTGTGTTTGTGCGTGCTGGGAGTGGGTGTTGTGTTCATTTTACACATGTGCACGTCATGAAACATATTCTTTTTGTGGAACACCCCACAAGACCAGAAAACTACAGATTTCTAACATAAAACAGATTTTTTTATTTTTATTTATTTATTTATTTATACCCCGCTCTTCAGCCACAAGGCTATCAGAGCGGCTTACAAATTGTTTTAAGCAATAGCTATTTACACATCTAACTGCATTAAACAGTTTCCAATGTGTGTTAGCTAATTGCCCCCACAAGCCGGGTACTCATTTTACCAACCTACTAAAGGATGGAAGGCTGAGTGAACCTTGGAGCCCTCTGGAATCAAACTTGCAACGTGGTGGCTTGCAGGAATGGCATTTAACCACTGCGCCACCAGGGAAACAGATTTCTGTTTCCAGGTTTTATCCAACACATGTTCATTGGTTTAATTAAAAAAACACCCTCAATGAAAGCAACAAATACATTGGATGGAGTGATTTTCACCCACTCACATATTGTTAGTTCAACCCCACTGTGGTTCCCAAACCCAGAGACTGGGGAAATGCTCAGACAGAAATTTATTGGGGGGGGGGCAAGTATGTCCCTATAGCAGAGGTGGGCAACTGTGGAGAAACTGAGAGCCATGTTTCTGCCTGCGCGGGCTGCATGGACTTCTCAAACTGCCAACAAAGAAAGAAAAAAAGGCTGGAAGTGGCCAGAAACCAAACCTTGATTTAGAAAAACAAGCTTTTCTAAAATATTAGACAGTGCTAGGATGGTGGTCTTGCAACCCAACTAAAGGGTGATTTACTGTTCCTGAAGGCTTCCAGGAATAGAAATTCACCCTTTTTCTGGCAAAAAGAAAAGAAAAGAAAGAGCTGGTCTGAGGAACTGGGCTGGAGGGTTGAGGAATGCAAAAACAGCCAGGGGAATGGGTGGGTGCGTGAAGTCCCTAAGAACATACTCTGCCCACCCACCCCCAAAGACATTTGGAGCCCTTGAAGAAAAACCTGTACTCAAAATCTCCAGCCCTTCCCCACCAGCTTCCAAACTAGGTACAGTAGCACCCCTGTATCCACGGGGGATTGGTTCCAGGGGCCCCCACAGATGGTGAATTCCGCGGATAATAGCGAACGCTATCCCGGGGCCATCCTGGGGGAAAGGGGGGGAAGCGAGATCACTCCTTCCACCCCCATTTCCCTCTTTGCCCCTGCCATGGCAACAGGAGCTGTCCCAGGGGAAGAGGAGGAGGTGAGATCGCTCCACCACCACCTTCCATGGCCTCACCACAGCGGTGAATGCAGGGGTGAAGGAAAGGAGGCAATCTCAACCCCCCTTTCCCCTCGCCATGGCCCCACCATGGCAGTGATTGCAGGGGCAAACGGGGAAGGCAAGATCACTCCTCCACCCCTTCGCCCCTACCATGGGGGCAATCACAGGGGCGAAGGGGAAGGGGGGGGAGACGAGATTGCTCCTCCCCTCTCTTACCCCTTCACCCCCACAATCACCACTGTGGTGATAGGAGCCCTCCCAGGGGAAGGGACAGAGGAGGTGAGATCCCTCCTCCCCCCCACCATCACCAGCCACAGACAATCAGCAGATATGGGGGTGCTACTGTATCTCTCTCTCCTGTGTGCCATGCCCAAAGAAAGGAAGGAAGCCATGCCTGATGGACTGTGCATTTCTCAGCAGGAGAGAAGACCCTACCTTTCAGAGTGTTAACTTCGCAGCACCTGATCCTTGTACCCATAAACCACCACAGGGTTCCTCTTCCTTTCCCACCAAGCCACTGGTGAAAGATACTTCACCACAGTCATCTGGTTGGGACTCAGGGAAGTCTCCTTGCTTCTCTGGCCCTTCTATAGGCTCTTAGCTTAATTGCCAAAATTTCCTCCAGTGTTCCTTTTCTACCTCCTCCGTTTCTACATCCAGAGGGAGGATACATCTCAATGTATCAATCCACATAGAGGCCAAATTCAGGTAATGAACTGGTGGAAATCCCCATGCTGTTCCTTTTCCATTCTGAAAAAGGCTCTAAAACCTTCCGCCCTGAAGGCTAATATCCAAGAATTTCCATCCATGTTTACTTGTTTTGGAAACTCCCCTCAGTGCATAAACCACAGTAACTGCTTCCTTAATTCTCAACCATACATGTTTACTAAGCTTCAATGCAGTCAATGGCAATGGCATGACTGGGAAAGCTACCCCATTAAATTAGGAGAGGCAGCTAACACCCCAGAGGGCAGAACAAGGATTCAAAATGACCTCAACAGTTGGAAAGACTGGCCAGAATTAATGCAAGGAATTTAAGCAAGGAAAAATGTAAAAATTTAGGCAGGAAAAATGAAACACACAAATATAGGATGGGTGACACCTGGCTTGAAAGGAGTATACTTAGAATCATAGAATCATAGAATTGCAGAGTTGGAAGAGACCACAAGGGCCATCCAGTCCAACCCCCTGCCATGCAGGAAATCACAATCAAAGCATCCCCGACAGATAGCCATCCAGCCTCTGTTTAAAGACCTCCAAGGAAGGAGACCCCACCACGCTCCGAGGGAGTGCGTTCCACTGCCGAACAGCTCTTACTGTCAAAAAGTTCCTCCTAATGTTGAGGTGGAATCTCTGTTCCTGGAGCTTGCATCCATTGCTCCATGTTCCAATCTCTGGAGCAGCAGAAAACAAGCTTGCTCCATCCTCAACGTGACACCCCTTCAAATACTTAAACAGGGCTATCATATCGCCTCTCAATCATACTTAAACAGGGCTATCATATCGCCTCTAAGTACCTAGGAGTCTCAGTAGACCACAAGCTAAATATAAATCAACAGTGTGATGCAACAGCCAAAAAACCTAATGTAATTCTAAGCTGCATAAACAATAGTATAGTGTCCAGATCAAGGAAAGTAGTGGTGCTGCTCTATTTTGCTTTGGTCAGAAATCACCTAGAAAATTGTTTATAGTTCTGAGTGCAACAGTTCAAAGAGGATATTCACAAGCTGGAACTTGTCCAGAGAAGGGTGACCAACATGGTAAAACCATGCCCTATAAGTGATGGTTTAGGGATCTGGGTAGGTCTAACTCAGAGAAGAGAAGACTGACAAGTGATACGATAACCATATTTAAATAGCTGAAAAAATGTCATGCTGAAGATGAAGCAAGCATGTTTTCTGCTGCCCCAGAGACCTAGTTTCCAATTAGAAGAAAAGAAATTCTGCCTAAACAGTAGGAAAAACGTCTTGATTGTTAAGAGCTATTTGACAGGGGAATGGACTGCCCCGGAGGGTGGTTGACGCTTCTTCAATGAAACTTTAAACAGAGGCTGGATGGCCACTTCCCAGGTGTGCTTTAGCTGGAATTCCTATACTCACAGGGAGTTGTTGGACTAAATGGTCCTTGGAATCTCTTCCAATTCTGTGATTCTAAGAACTCCACAAGTAGAACACAATCACTCTGAAATGATAACCGGATTTTCCTTCCTGCCCCCAAATCATCAGTACCTGTCCTTAACCTAGTAGCAAAAGGCTCTTTCCCAGAATATATGAAGAAGCCTTTCTCTAATCCAGAACCCTCCAGAAGTAATGGGCTGCAATTCCATCATGCCAACTGGGGATGATGAGTGTGAAGGGAAACATATACAGAAGGTGCCAATTTAGGAACAAATTATATAGAGCATAACACCCAAATGGCTTTCTTTTTTTTTCCCCTTTTTTTGGGGTGGGGGGGCTAAATGTACTTATTTGTGGCTCTGCCGGGGGGAAAAATGAGGGAAGAAATTACAAATGGAAACTTGATTATTATCTACACACTGACTTTATAAAAAATGCCTGTGCCAAATTGCCCCATTCTGTACCTTAAAAAGTTGAATTTTGAAATCCAAATTGGCATAGTTTTGCCTAACTTATTTTATGTTAACTAGTCACTGATTAACTAGTTAACTAGTTCCCTGCTCAGATTCACCTAAGAGGGTGAGTCATTATAAGATAGTTTGATAAATTACCCAGAAGATGCTTCTCTTTGAGTCTCTGTATGAGTTGCTCATCTGAACAATCCTTTGTCCACAATGTAAAGAGGGAGTGCACACTCAGAACAGGGACTCCTGCAGAAAAAGCAGGGACACTCTCCTCCGAGGGCAGATAATTCTTACTCTCTTGGCTTAAAGGCAAGACACAATATTTTGCACCTTGTTTGTGCTAGCATATTGTTAAAACAATAAATAGCAGACACTGGGTCAGAAAAGATGAATCAGGGTGAGTGGTGGTGTAAGGGGTCAGCAAGAGCTGCTGCTCCAAGCTGACTGGGGGATTCTGGGAACTAAAGTCTATATCTTTTCCAAACTTTGGAAACTCAACAGACATGTGAAAAACTGACAACAGGACACCAGAAAACACTCCGCACCACCACCTAAGTCAAGATTTTTATTCAGTTAAATTAATGGTGGGAGACAGGGAATCGTAAGAGACTTGCAATGATTCTGACATAACAGATAGACAAGATAGGCTAAAAATAAGCTAACCTCCCATGGAAAGACATCATTTTCTATTCTGAAGCTCACCATAAATTCCATTATCATTTAATACATATTAATAAAGAGGTTTATAAATGGAGCCTTTTACAGCACTGCCTGACTTGGAAAGATGTTGCCCTGGGGGTACTTTTGCAGCCACTGGCACACAAGAGAATTAAAAAGTAAAATTTCAATTATTCATGGAGTGCAGGGTGGTGGTGGTGGTAAGACATATGGAGAAGCAGAGCTAGACAAGAGGTGTCCCACCCTCCAGCCCAGCCTGCTATTGCAGAATTTCTTCCTGGTCATGGCACACCGCTGTTTCTGATACCGTTCTGCTGAAAATGTATGCCTCAGTAATGCAGAGTTGTAGATTTGAATGCAGACATGGCCTAAAATAGGACAGACTAGCATCTGAAAGTGACCTATTCCAAAGCCACACTATTGGTCCATCTAGTGCATCTAGAAGCATCTGGTTCCAAGATCAAGGGTGGGCAAAGTGTGGCCCATGGGCTTCATGTGCCCCTTGGGACCTCCAAGTGCATCTCCAAAAGCTCCCCAAAGAACCCAAACTATTTTTTAAAAAATTAGGGCAATTTTCAAGCAACGTTTTGACCCAAAACTGTGGAAAAGGTGTCCAAATCACAAATGTTTGCTTCCCATGACCCTCCAACCCCCCCAAAAACCTCCACAAAACACAAAATGAATCTTAAAAATCATCCAAAATGGCAACCACAAATGACATCTGCAACTGCAATGTGGGAAAATGGCCTCCTCTCTCCAAGATGAATTTGGTTTTTGCTGAGAAAGACAGAATTCTTATAGCATCACTGTTACCCCAACTCATCCTTCCAGCTAGTGTCAGGGCCTGCTTGTAGCCAGTGGTCAAAGGCAGGCCTCTGCCATATTAGTAGGCCTCACTGAGATAGTATGGATGGGATGCTTTGATATTGGGAGGAGGTGGATCCGTACACCTCACCGCATCTTCAATAAACTACATTAGCTAGTTGTTATTGTCTGTTTGAGTTGGGCTTTGACACCTCACAGCCAGGCTTGATACTGCATCAAGTATGCTGGCAGGCAAAGCTGGGTAAGTCTGGACCACCCAGCTCCCCCATTCTGGTCTCAGTTATGGACACCTGATCAGCTCCCTCATCTACAGTCAAGTGATGGGTGAATGATGTTTCATTAACTGACATAGCATCATCAATACCCAGAATGTTTGGCTGGCCTGGATACCTGAACTTCCCTCAAAATCTCCTTGAGGAAAATTCAGGGTTGCCATTTGTCCCAGAAAACCAAATCCTGGATTGAAGAACTAAAAAATGTCCTGACTGGCTGGCTGGTTGAAGCAGCAGATCCCAGATTCCTCCTTACTGGGAGCACAGACCGCTATGGGTAGTACTGTGCAGGCGTGCCAGAACCAGAGCCCAGAAGGCAGGAGTGCTGAGTGCAAGAGAAGAGGCCAGAAGGTAGGAAAGGAAAGGAGGAAAGCAGAGACACTGAGCCCAGGAGGCCTTGTGCTGTGTGGTGAGTGTGACAATGCTGAGTATGGAACTTCACTTCCAAGCAGCCTTGCAACTAGCTCTAGGGGGTGGTTTACACGGGCAAATATTCCCCTAAATATACCGCTAAGATAGCTCATAGTTCCCACGGATCGCAGCACAGCATCGCCTCATTCAGAAGGGGGGAAGGTAAAACACCCAAATATAGCGTAGCAGGGCATGTCGCTATTTTTGCCGGTATATTTGCAATGTAGTGCTTTATTGGCAGTGTAAACTAGCATTCCGCTAAGGGTTAAAGCACAGCTGCATTGTGATTGGTTGATGATGCAGGGGTGGGCTCAAAAGAGGGGCAGGGAGGAAGGAAAGCCTGTAGCGTTTAGAGGAAACTTGCAAAAATCCTGTCTGCTATTTTGCAAGCCATTTTGCAAACAAAAAGGATTCCCAGCTATTTTCATTCAGGGAGCATTCCTTCTCACCTTCTCTGCTGTTTCAAAAGTATGTAAAACTTTTTTCCTGTGCATGGGGGAGGGAAAGAAACGATTTCACGAAGGGCTGTAGCAAGCTGAACTGCTCTTCCCCCCCCCTCTCTCTCTGGCTTTCCTGTATTTGGAAGGAAATGCTGTTTCAAGCAAGGAATAAAACTTTCTAAGCTGTTCAGCACGGAGTTGGGGCCAGGGCAGGCATTCCTATGGCATTCCTTTCCCTCTCCAATGCTTGGCCATGCCCCGACCACATTTGGCTGTGGGAACGCCACAAAATATAGCTGTGTAAACAATTACCGTATAAACTACCCACCACTGATGCGTGAAAGCACTACAGCGCAACTTAACGCAATAAAACCTGCCGTGTAAACCAGCCCTAGGTAAATTGATGGTGCTAAATAAAGAAAGAATGATGATTATGATGATGATAATTACTACTACTACTACTACTACTACTGAAATATCTATGCAATAAAACAATGTTAAATGTCAAAATGTGGCTTGTTGGTCAATAATACACCCAATCTAGTCCTGTATACTTTTGTCCCGGTTTTGTGGAAGATAATTATGGCAACCCTAGGAACATTGTGCTCTGAGGGAAGGCTTCCCTAGTGATGACCAGTACAACCATATGAAGATTCTGCCATCAGATCCAAGATCCTTCTATGCCCACAAAGATCTCACGATCAGGCCCCTTACCTTTGCTTAGAGCCTGCCTGAAATTTGAAGTCCTCAACAGAGGCCTTGTTGCATGTTCCAACTCTTCACAAGGTTTGGGTGGTACGCACATGTAACAGGGCTTTCTCTGTAGCAGCACCCCAATTATGGAACTCCCTATTAAAGGAAATTAAGTCTGGCTCTGTCTATTTTGAGCTTCCACGGGACAGCTAAAACATTGCTATTCTCCACGGCCTTTAATGTTTGAAGCTGCTCTGTTTTAACAGTTTCAAAATTGTATTTTAAGATTGATTTGTGATTGTTTTAAGTTTTAAAAGAGTAGTTTAATGCAATTTAAAATATTTTAATCTTCACAGAATCATAGAATTGCAGAGTTGGAAGAGACCACGAGGGCCATCCAGTCCAACCCCCTGCCATGCAGGAAATCACAATCAAAGCATCCCCAACAGATGGCCACCCAGCCTCTTTTTAAAGACCTCCAAGGAAGGAGACCCCACCACGCTCCGAGGGAGTGCATTCCACTGCCGAACAGCCCTTACTTTCAAAAAGTTCCTCCTCATGTTGAGGTGGAATCTCTGTTCCTGGAGCTTGCATCCATTGCTCCGTGTTCCAATCTCTGGAGCAGCAGAAAACAAGCTTGCTCCATCCTCAACGTGACACCCTTTCAAATACTTAAACAGGGCTATCATATCGCCTCTTAACCGTCTTTTTTCCACGCTAAACATACCCAGCTCCCTAAGTCTCTCCTCATAAGGCATGGTTTCCAGACCTTTCACCATTTTAGTCGCCCTCCTCTGGACACGCTCCAATTTGTCAATATCCTTTTTGAATTGTGGTGCCCAGAGCTGGACACAGTATTCTAAATGAGGTCTGACCAAGGCAGAATAGAGCGGCACTATGACTTCCCTTGATCTAGACACTATGCTTCTATTGATGCAGCCCAAAATGGCATTGGCCTTTTTAGCTGCCACATCACACTGTTGGCTCATGTTCAACTTGTGGTCTACTAGGACTCCTAGATCCCTTTCGCACGTGGTCTCATTCAGCCACGTCTCCCCCATCCTATATCTATACATTTCATTTTTTCGCCCTAAGTGCAGTACCTTACATTTCTCCGTATTGAATTTCATTTTGTTAGCTTTGGCCCAGCTCTCCAGTCTATCCAGGTCATTTTGAATTTTGATCCTGTCCTCTAGGGTATTAGCTACTCCTCCTAATTTGGTGTCATCTGCAAATTTGGTAAGTATGCCCCTAATTCCCTCATCCAAGTCGTTGATAAAGATGTTGAATAGCACTGGGCCCAGAACAGAACCCTGTGGCACCCCACTGGTCACATCTTTCCAAGATGAAGAGGAGCCATTGCTGAGCACCCTTTGGGTTCGGCCGGTCAACCAATTACAAATCCATTGAACAGTTAACTTGTCTAGCCCACATTTTACAAGCTTGTTTGCAAGAATGTCATGGGGAACCTTGTCAAAGGCCTTACTGAAATCAAAGTATGCGATGTCCACAGCATTCCCTTCATCTACCAAGCTGGTAATTTTATCAAAAAAAGCGATCAGATTAGTCTGGCATGACTTGTTACTCTGAAACCCATGTTGACTTTTTGTGATTATGGCATTGTCTTCTAAATGTTCACAGACTCTCTATTTAATGATCTGCTCTAGAATCTTCCCTGGTATTGATGTCAGACTAACCGGACGATAATTGTTGGGATCCTCTTTTTCCCCCTTTTTGAAGATGGGAACAACGTTTGCCCTCCTCCAGTCTGCTGGGACTTCTCCTGTTCTCCAGGAGTTCTCAAAGATTATTGCCAATGGCTCTGAGATTATATTTGCCAGCTCTTTTAATACTCTTGGATGTAGTTCATCTGGTCCTGGAGATTTAAATTCATTTAGATTAAGAAGGTATTCCTGTACTACCTCTTTGCTTATTCTGTGCTGGATTTCCCCTGTTGTGTCTTCTGTACTTTTATCCTCAGGTTGGTACCCCTTTACGTTTTCTGAAAACACTGAGGCGAAGAAGGTGTTGAGTAATTCTGCCTTTTCTCTGTCCCTTGTTAGCATTTTGCCATCTTCTCCGCGTAGTGGCCCTACCATTTCCTTCTTCCTCCTTTTGCTGCAGACATACCCAAAAAAACCCTTTTTATTGTTCTTAACCTCTCTAGCAAGCCTGAGCTCATTCTGCACTTTAGCTTTTCTGACTTTACTCTTACATGTGTTCGCTATCTGTTTGAATTCTTCTTTGGTGATCTCCCCCTTTTTCCATTTCTTATACATGTTCCGTTTAAAACTTAGCTCTGTTGATATTTCTTTAGTCATCCATCCTGGTTTCTTGAGACACCTCCCATTTTTCTTCCTCAGTGGTACTGTTTGAAATTGTGCCTTCAATATCTCCCTTTTGAGAAAATCCCATCCATCTTGAGGTCTCTTCTCTTTTAGTATTCCTGACCATGGGATCACCCCCAGTATTTCCCTGAGTTTATTGAAATCAGCTCTCCTAAAGTCAAGAATGCGTGTCTGACTATGCCTGGCTTCTCCTTTCCATTGTATAACAAACTCCAGGAGAACATGATCACTCTCACCTAAGGATCCCACCACTTGCACCCCATTAACCAGGTCATCCCTGTTGGTTAGGATCAGATCTAAAATAGCTGACCCCCTTGTTGCCTCTTCCACCTTTTGGACCATGAAATTTTCTTCCAGGCAAGTAAGGAATTTGCTAGACCTTGAAGTTTTCGTTGAGTTAGATTTCCAGCAAATATCAGGATAGTTGAAGTCACCCATCACTACTACATCTCTCCTTTCTGCGTGTGTGTTCATCTGTTCTAGAAAGGCATCATCCAATTCCTCCGTCTGATTTGGGGGTCTGTAGTAGAGTCCCACAATAACATCCGTGTTGTTTCCCTCCCCTTTAATTTTTATCCAGATGCTCTCCACCTGGCTTCCAGTATTGATGTCATGGATCTCTTCACTGGTGTAAATATCCTTGACATATAATGCTGTTCCTCCTCCTTTCCTGTTTGGCCTGTTTCTCTTAAAAAGGTTATACCCCTCTATTCCTACATTCCAATCTTGAGACTCGTCCCACCAGGTTTCAGTAATGCCTATTATATCATATTTGTTTTGTAGTGCTAGGAGTTCAAGTTCACCTTGCTTATTTCCCATGCTCTGTGCATTAGTGTAGAGACATCTAAGACCATGTGTTCCCTTTACTTGCTGCCTGTGCAAGATTTTTTGCCTCCCACTGTTGGATCCTTGCGCTGTTTGCCTTGTTCCCTCTATGACAACTTGACTATTTTCTCCAGCTCTTTTGCCTTCCAGAATACTGTCTCCCTCCCCCATATGACTCAGTTTAAAGCCCTCCTGATCAAATTCTTGAGACTGTAGGCAAAAACGTTTCTGCCAACTGGTGTGAGATGCACCCCATCTCTTGCCAGAAGTCCCCCCTCATGGAAGCGCAGCCCATGATCCAAGAATCCAAATTGTTCTCGGCGACACCATCTACGGAGCCAGTTGTTTACGTCGGCTATTTTCCTCTCTCTTCCTGGTCCATGCCCTTCAACTGGCAGAAGAGACGAGATGACAACCTGTGCATCCATTTCTTTCAGCTTCCTCCCCAGAGCCTCATAAGCTTCATACTGTTTTAATTGATTTTATTTGCTCATCACCTCAGGAACCCTTGTGGGCAGGGAAGTAATACAGAAATACCTTAAACACACAAACAAACATGGTGTGGCTATTTTTTCTTCTACTCAAGCCAATGGAATGGTGAATAAAATATATAAAGATCTACCAAAGAAAACAGGTGAGACTCTCCTGTTGCCCCATTTATCTGGTAGGGCAATAGTTTTTCTTCCAACCAGCCCCAGCTTAGCAGATGCTTTGTCCATTCCTCGACTGCTTACTGAAAATCCATTTTTAAAAAATCTACAAATGCCAGAGGTTGAACAGTGCATTGCTCCCACACTGTGGAATGCACTCTGCTCAAGACTTGTGATCTGCTCCCACTCACATTGCTTTTAGGAAGAGTGCCTTTTTAATCTGTTCAATGTCTTTTGAATTATGTTTGCTAGCTGCCTTAAGTGCTTTTTTTTTTTAAGTGAGAGGCAGGATACAAATGCAATAAATAAATAATTTAAAATAAACAAACCCCAGAACGCCACATGCAAAGCAGGCAGTTCACCGCTGAGTTAAGGAAGCATACAAAACGTACCCATCAAACTTTGCCTTTCTTCCTTCTTCTTTGCTTTCTGCTTGGCCTCCAGCTGGACAATGGAAAGAGAAGGTGGGATGACAGGACTCGGCATAGCACTGGCCGCAAATCTTGCAAGCAGCCCCAAGCCACTCTCGTCCAAAGCGGGAGGCGAAAGCCTATCACTGCCACCCATCCCATAGCTTTTTGCTTCCTTCTCTTCCTCTTCCTCTTCCTCCTCCTCCTCTTCTTCTTCATCTTCTGAGCTAGAATCTGTCAAGACAGGAAGTCTGTTACAAATTGGAACTAGGATTTCAGTCATGCCATTATTCCATCTCAGCCTGATCAGAGTAACAGATCACCAAGCTGGCACCCTGTTAGGGACATAGGCATCCATACGTTTCCTTACACATATGTACAGTTGTCCCTTCATATTTGCTGGGGTTTGGTTCCAGGATCCCCATGGATACAAAAATCCATGAATACTCAAGTCTCATTATATGCAACAGCATAGCAAAATGGTGCCCCCTATATAAGATGGCAAAATCAAGGTTTGCTTTTTGGATTATTATTTTTTAAAGAATATTTTCAAGCTGTGAATACTTAAATCTGTAGATACCAAATCCGCGGATATGGAGCAACAACTGTATGTCCTTTCTTGGGTGCTCCAAGGGCTAGTATTCTCTTTTTCCCTTCACAGTGCCCAAAGGCTCCCCACCCGCAACTTACTGAACAGCCTCAGATGGCCCACACAGAATCACACCTTGCTTCATGGGGAGTGGGCAGGATAACAGAAGCATCTGGCTACATCCCATGGTCACATGCAAAATTATGACATCAGTGCTGAGATTCACTGGGATTCTCTGGAGGTCTCAGTGCTGCTGTACTCATTTCGCATCTGGCTACCAGGACATAGTCTCCCCAAAGCAAGGACAAGCCATGCAGGCAGTTTGCAAAGCTGTTCAGTAAATCAGAGCTCAGCCTAGCACAGGCCCACATGAAGATAAACTCTCCTGCGCTCAGCCATACAGGATTGCAGCCAATGTTCATGATTTCATCCATTTATTGACTTAATTGTTTATTTTTGACATCCATGAAAGACTAGAGAGCTCTCATGAGAAGAACCTCTTAGCAAAGAGGGAAAACCTGCAAAGACTTACAGGTTAAGAGAAGGATGTCAGCTTTGGAACAACCTCCCTCTCCCCATTCATTGTGGAGAAAACGGTGGGCTTAAACACCACTCTGTTCAAAACATACCAGCAACACAGAGAAATGGCACTTATTCTTAGGGGAAACCTACAGGCATTAAGTGTCACTGTTTCTGACAGCACAGCAGAGAGATATAGATGCCTCAGATTCCCAGCTCCTGCTTTCTTCCCACTCTAAGCTATATAAAATGAAGAAAAATTGCAGAATTTTGCTCCTGACTCCTGACTTTGAAATTTTCCACTTTCCTTTAAAAAGAGAACATACACTTCTAGCTCTTATAATGGTAAAGGTAGACTTGAAGTTCTTTTGACAATGCCTAATGAAAACTTTTGAAACAAGAAAAAGAGGCTCAGTAACATTTCTAGTATGCATGGCATCAGTAAATGACAGCCTCCCCCCACCACTTTTGGCTGGTGGCGGAGGGGGGGGCAGGATGAAAAACAAGGAAACACATGCAAAATAACCTCAGTTTCAGTTTTCTTAACACAGAAGATAGATTACACAATATCTGTCCCATTTCCCCCCCTCTCCTGCACATCCACCTCTGATTATAATTTAGGAGTCTGCAATTCCTCATTTAATGCACATTTGCAGCAAGGGGGGGTAAATAAATTAAGAATTGTTACCCTATATCAATGGTCTCCAATAAATGATGCAAAAATTAATGGAAGATCTCTACCTGAAGCTTATCCCACACACTGCAAGAGCCGGCATCTATAACTTTTGCAAATCTTCTAGTCTGTTGTCATCAAATTTTTGAATAGGTTTGGGAATACTATTTTCTCCTCTTCTATCTGCCTGTATGGCTTCAATTAAAAACTAAGTTTTGGGGTTGCCCCAGCTGCCAACAATGCTATCTCTTCTCCAGTTGCCACTGCTTCCTGCTCATCTCATAATGTCAACTTTTAAAATGCCTCACAAACTTTACCGTAGTGGTGGCAGGTAGGGTTGATCTGGGATGGGGCTCCTATAACTTTAATCCTGAGCATAACATGCAGCTAGACGAGGTACCTGTCAAACTGGCAAAGGTACCTGCCCTTCCATCCCTTCCAAAAGGCCAGCTTTCAACTGTAGCCATTCCATCCTAACACAGCTATAGCCTTGCCAGTGGAAACTGCTAGGGTGGACATAGAGGTGCCAGCAATACAGACAGACCTGGGCGCTCCTCCACACCCTCTTCTCACTGCTCTCCATCAGGAAGACAATAGTTGGCTGCAGCTGGAAGTTGGAGTTTGGAAGGGAAGAGAAGAGAGGTACCTTTGCCCAGCCTGATGGAGTTTTAAAGTACCTTGTCCAGCTCCATGATCTGTATGGGATTAAAGGTAGAGGAGCCCCATCCTGAACCCAACTTGGTAACGGCAGTAGCAAGAGAAGATCTGGCACAGTTGCATGAAGCAGGTTAGTTTCTGGGATAGTTCTTTTTAAAATGAAAGATATAATGGGTCCAAGTTTATGATGGTGTGTTCAAAGAACATGGCTGAAAAATATGGAAAGCTTGCCAACCATATAGGGTAAGCAAGGGAATCTTGTAGCACCTTTGCGACTGAGAGAAAGTAGTTGCAGCATAAGTTTTTATAGACTTGGCCTACTTCCTCAGATGCATGGAGTGCATGGAGGAAGTAGACAAAGTCTATGAAAGTGTATGCTACAACTTCTTTCTCTCATTTAGTCCCAAAGGTGCTACAAGATCCCCTTATTTACTGATATTCCAGACTAACATGGCTATGTCTTGGAAATCTAACCATACTAGGGTCAGAAAAAGAAATGGGGCATATTGCTTCTACCAACCACCCCTAAACGACAGCGGCCCACTTCAGAAAATCACTTTTCTGGCGTAATAAGAAGAATTCAGGAGGGACCATAATTCAATGGGTACTATTTTTCTTCTTTGCAAAACAACTATAGTTGTCCCTTCATATTCACTGGGCTTTGGTTCCAGGGGCCCCCGTGGATACCAAAATCCATGAATACTCAAGTCCCATTATATGCACTGGCATAGCAAAATGGTGTCCTTTATATAAGATGGCAAAATCAAAGTTTGCTTTTGGGATTATTATTTTTCTAAGAATATTTTCAAGATGTGAATACTTAAATCCATGGATACCAAATCTGTGGATACAGAGGGACAACTGTACTTTGCATCTTCAATATTAAACGTGGAGTCAAATTAGGGCAGCCTGCTAGTTTAAGGTAATCTTACTGTTTAATGTGCCTCCACTAAAAACAAAATTGTGCCCCCAGAAACTGATGCAGTGATGGGAGGGGGATTGATTGATATTAACTGCTGTTGTTGTCTACCTTCAAGTCATTTCCAACTTATGGCAATTCTAAGGCACACTTATGGAGATTTCTTGGTAAGATTTGTTCAGAGGGGGGGTTCCTTTGTCCTCCTCTGAGTCTGAGAGAGTGTGACTTGTCCACGGTCACCCACTGGGTTTCCATGGCCAAGGGGGGACAAACCCTGGTCCCCAGAGTTGTAGTCCAACACTAAAACCATTACTCCATGCTGGCTCCCTTGATATTAACAGTCAGTCTTATGAATAAGGGTTACCCTGGGTTTTGCATTTCTTTCACCAATCCATTTGGCCAATGATAATTTCATTTGCCAAAGGACAAATTGGTCCTTGCACTTGGTCATCAGAACAATAGCTAAAACCAAAGCATAACTGCCAAAATGGAAATCTAACAGTACTTTGCTGTAAATACTATCAGCAATGTGACCCCTGCTTATAAGGTACTACACCTACTTATTTAGCAAAATAGCCTTCATGATACTTCAGAGGATAGCGAGCAATGAACTTTTAGAGTGGTGGGTAATGTTAGTAAGATACCAACATATGAACATTTACAGGACCATTTTGAAAAAGCTCTTTGGGGTTTGTAGGAAAAGTTTACAGGGGCGTATTTATTTATTTTGTATTGTAAATACTAAATGGATGATGTGGGGGGGGGTCCTGTATTTTCAGTGCTGGATAATGGGCGCTACCTGCACATTTTATTTTATGTCTGTCTTACTTTTCTATCCTAAACTTCAAAGTACCTAGTAACCATCATAAAATTGCAACAATAAAAACTATATAAATATAAACAGTTTTTCATTATTATAGCCACACACACAAAAATTCTAAACAAAAGCTCTTTCTCTGTTAAGCAATTCAGCTTCTCTCTTGTCCCTGAACCATGAGGACTAGAAAGTTATTAATTTAAAGAAATAAATGCCAGACATCAAGATTCCAGGAAAAAAAACAACCTTAATAAGCAACAAATTCTGCATGGTAATTACGTGTGGTACAAGTTGCCCCCTGTTGATGCAATATTTAAGGTCAAATTTTCTTGCAGTATTGTCAATTCAGTACCAAAACTTTCCATAGCACTTCCCTCCCCTCAATGAGCAGCAAAAAATAAAGGAAACAATAGTTTGGTTAAACAACAGACAAGACATTTGTTAAGTTACCACATAAATGCAACAAGATGACTGGAGAAAGCATGGGTAAGGCATGAGGGGAGAAAAGGGATAGCAATGCACATTTAAGATTAATATTGTATTGTTAAATATATATATACAAAGTTTATATATATTATAGCAAACACAACATACTTTCATCATGTTGCCAAGCAGCAAACCGATAGCATACAAAGCTGGCTAAGTGCAGGCAGACTTTAGGCAGCTATTGGGTCCTCCACATCTGGTTTAAATTGGCCAGTCCAAATTCCAGTAATGTTTGGGTTTTGTTTCACAATTTTACCTATGTTCACAAAAACACAGAAACTTCTAGTTTTTCCCATATGTGTATCATGCTTTGGACTCCAGAAATAGGCATTAAATTACCACCAAAGGCTAGTAATCATCATCATCAATAACAACAACCACTACCACCACCTTCAGAGTTAGAAAGAAGTGATGGTTTTGAAGATTCCCAGTACCACACTATTCTGTGATTGCTAGAGAACTGATTTGCACTACAGGGTTTTCTTTTTTTTAAGATGAATGTCTACTTGAGGGTAGAGTCATGTTCATTATAAGATAATGGCAGCTCTGTGTTATGTTATATGCCTGCTCCATAGTAAGAAATAGCAGAATTCGTCCTGTGAAGTGACTGCATGAAGGTATTATAAACTGATTAACTGTTCACCACTCCCCTTTCCACACTACTGCTTGCTGTTAGAGAGGAAATGCTCATCAAAACATTTTCATGATATAGAGAAAGTTAGACCAAGAATTGGCCTCCCATCAATAGCACCCTGTAGACTATGGCACCTAAACCTAAACCTGGCATTGACCATGGTCACTGGGGAGAAAAAGAGGTGCAGTATAAAAAAATCTACTAGTGGCAGAGGCTTGATTCCAGCCTACAAATTTTAGCAGTAGCACTAAATTTTGTAGTAGTATCCCAAGACATAATAAGATAGCTTCAGCTCAAGACTGAAAGCTCAAAAGTTCTATGGAAGTCAGTGGGTGGGCACCTTATAAAGTTAACTAACAAGAATTTTTGTAGCTGAGAAACTGAATAGAATCCATCAATTCATCAATTTCAAAGATTTTAATTGACTATTACCTGTCATCAATTGGAAAGCTGGTTACATTAAAATACACCACCCATAATATCTTTTAAGAATCTGCAGCCCAGATAATCAGTTTATAATATAGTTGTCCCTTCATATTCGCTGGGATTTGGTTACAGGACCCCCTATGGATACCAAAATCTGTGAATACTCAAGTCCCATTATATGCAATGGCATAGCAAAATGCTGTCCTTTATATAAGATGGCAAAAATCAAGGTTTGCTTTTTGAATTCTTATTATTATTTTTAAAAAATATTTTCAATCCATGAATACTTAAATCCGTGGATACTAAATCTGTGTATACAGAGGGACAACTGTACAAGCATTTATAAGGAATACAGATGGAAAGGGTTATCTTTTGAAGAGGCATTGTGCCTCCTTTCACACACAGGGAATGTCTCTTCTAAGAAGATGCCCAACAACCATATAATCCTGAGCAAACCTGATCTCATTTAATTTTGAAAGCTAAACTGGGTTGGGCCTGGTTAATACTTAGATGAAAAACCACTTGGGAATACCAAGGATTTCCAGGTAAAGTTAAGCAAGAATCCTGCCTAAAACCCTGGAGAACAGCAGCCAGTAAAAGTATCCAGGTTCAATATAAGTCAGCTTCCTATGTTCCTACATATAACATGTGTAGGGGGGGAAAAATCAAAGAAAACATATTTCTTGCTTTAAATATACTGCAAATTTAATCAGCAGATTAACTGACTGGCCCATGTCTCCAATCAACAAGTGCACAAACTGACTGTGATAGAAAATTAACTCTGCCAATGAATAGAAGTAGCCGCATTCAATATTTCCTGTAAGCTAATGTGAGTCCATGGGTTCAAATGGGAGACTTAGGGAGCTGGGTATGTTTAGCCTGGAAAAAAGACGGTTAAGAGGCGATATGACAGCCCTGTTTAAGTTTTTGAAGGATGGAGCAGGCTTGTTTTCTGCTGCTCCAGAGACTGGAACACGGAGCAACGGGTGCAAACTCCAGGAACAGAGATTCCACCTCAGCATCAGGAGGAACTTTTTGACAATAAGAGCTGTTCGGCAGTGGAACACACTCCCTCGGAGCGTGGTGGGGTCTCCTTCCTTGGAGGTCTTTAAACAGAGGCTGGACTGCCATCTGTCGGGGATGCTTTGATCAAGATTTCCTACGTGGCAGGGGGTTGGACTGGATGGCCCTCGTGGTCTCTTCCAACTCTGCAATTCTATGATTCTATGAAATGAAGTTCTGGTCTACGTCAATACAATCAAGGGGAGCCTTAGGAGATTAGCACAAGGTTCATTTTGACAAGGGTTCAGTTTGGCAGAGATTGAGTTCTGGTTTCTATCTTGCAGCTATTAAGCTACTCATCAAGTAAAGTTCACATCACAACTGGGGGGGTCACCTTTCTTTAGGACAATACCCTACTGCTCATTCAAAGGGCAAAGACTCTTCACTCAAATGTTTGCACTAGAAAACCCCTGAAACTCTTCTAAGACACAGAGAGAGGTCATGTAGGTTTCTGCAGTGGGCAATCTTTGTTCCTGAAAATCTGTCCATTCCCATTTTGCCTGGGGAGCAAAACGTTTGCCCAAGATAATTCCCTCGCCCTTTACACTACTGCAAAAGCCTTTCTGGAGTCCACAGCAAAAACACAGACCACTATTAAGCCCTGTTTATGGATTACAAAATTGTAACCATAGAGGGGAACCACAGGACTGTGTATGCCAGCCCCAGTACCTCCTCCTCACACCTTTTTGAGGTGACCCAGATAGTCCAAAGAGTGGCTATATTTGTGGCAGGCTGAATGCACTGACAGTCCTCTGTGAATGCACCAGATTTTTGATCATGCAGAGGACTGTAAAGACATTCAGGCAAGTAAGGTCATCATGGACACTTAAACCTTTCCACAGTGTAGAAATGCTGTACAATTATAGCACCCTGACAGCACTTTGACATCCATGGTTCCATCCTATGGGATCTGGGATTTGTAGTTTAGCAAGGGACTCTGAATTCTCTATAGTAGCGCAAGGGAGTGAACCAGAGAAACATTACTCAAAGTGGTGGTCCCTGGACCAGTGCTGGTCCCTAAGCCATTGTGATGGTTTCCAGGGAAAAAAAGAAAGGGTTTTAGTCAATGGGCACAAATATGGTGCCAATCCCTGGCCCATTGGGAAAAGGTAATTGCCAGCCCCCACATTAGACAACCTGAGAAGTTGTGCACTAGAGCTCTCTAGAAGAAAATTAGAGCTCTCTAGAAGAGAATTCTATGTGCCTCACCAAATTACGTATCCCAGCATTCCACAGCATGGAGCTATGGCAACTGAAGTGCTATCAAACTAGTATAATTGTGCACTTTAGATACACTCCTAATCAACACAGGGAGATCAGGAGTGGAAGAGGTGGGGTCAGCATGTGTGTTGCCCATGTCCCCTCCTTGTTCGTAATTAGATGACATTTTAGTAAAAATTCTTTATGGTGAAAGAAATCAATTGTCATGGAAGAAAGAAATTCAGAATATTTTCCTCCCCGCACCCCCACCTCAAAATCCAGTTTCAGTGTTGTTATTGAACAGGGGGAGTGGGGTGGAAACTGTAAAACTGCCAAGATTTAAAGAGGATATATAGAAAAAGGTATTTTTGCCTACCTACATAATAAGGTTCAGGTTCATGGTTAGGGACCTTTCGCTGAGCAGTGTCTGCCCTACTCCCAGCCAATCGCTTTGCTTCTTTAGTGGATCGCGAGAGCAAACGCAAAGGACCGATATAGACACTCAAAGCATCATGGGTAGGGGTCAGGGGTGAAGGGATTGGACAAGCAGCTGCAAGGAGAAAGTGAGCACGCTAGAAAAGCTGAGGTTATTAATGGTTTTAGTAAATCAGGGAAAGCCATTAGAAATGCTATTACGCAAATATCCCTTAAAACAAAACTCAAAACTCAAACATATAGATAGATATAAAATAGATATGCATTGCAAAAAAAAGAAGAAGAAGAAGTTAAAATATTCCTCCCTTCCTCCCACCGATTCCTCCCTCCCCCAATAACATACCTTTTTGGAGTTCACTGAAAAACACATAATTTTGAAAACGTATTTTCTCTCCCCTTCCCATAGCTTGAAAGCCTGACTTGTGAAAGAGGTAAGTTCAAAAGGGAAAAAAATCTGGGGAGGGGGACTTTAAAAATTAGTATTAAAATGTATGTACAGTTGTCCCTTTATATTCGCTGGGGTTTGGTTCCAGGACCCCCCTTGGATACCAAAATCCTTGAATACTCAAGTCCCATTATATGCAATGGCATAGCAAAATGGTGTCCCTTATATAAGATGGCAAAAATCAAGGTTTGCTTTTTGGATGATGATGATGATAACGATGATGATGATTTAAAGAATATTTTCAAGCCATGAATACTTAAATCTGTGGATACCAAATCCGTGGATACAAAGGGACAACTGTATCTGGTTGCCAAGAGCAAAAATATGATTTTTTTTAAAAAAAAACCTAGGACATCTAAAGGGGGGGAAAGATGCAATTAAATAATTGTGAGGGAAATCCTGCAATTTAGGATACAGAACGGGCTATCACACTGATAGCACAAACAAATGCATATTTACTAGCCAATCAGCCTCCCTTGTGTTCAGTGGGCTTTATTCCTAGGTAAGTATACGCAGGATTACAGCTTCAAGGATCTCTTTCCAGGAAAATCCCTCTTGGGGTCTGTTTTCTCTCTCTCTCTCAGTCTTTTAAAATGTTTCTTATACTTATTCAACACTGCTATTTCATTCAACTTTCTTTTTAAAATATCCTTCACTGAAGTTAATTTCAAAACTATATATTTAATTTGAACCTTACACATTTTTTCCTGTTTTTGTTCAGCATTTTGATTGGGTAGGGGAAAAGCAAACTCAGATTGTGTAAGAACAATGAAAGAACTAGAACGACTTTAAAAAGAAGACCAAGTATTCTTTGATGGCAAAGAAAACTCAAATTCAGCTCATCAGATAAAACCTTTACTTAGTTGATAATGACTGCATATTACATATCCCTTCCCTCTTGCTTAAAACACAGTCAAGGCAAGCTCATGGGACTTGAGTTTCCAAATCTGAGAGCTCATTCAAAGACCTTTCTCTACTATAATTATTTGCACTGTGTGCTCTAAAACAGGAGAAATAAAAGTTTGTGGTCTGCTGGATTAAAGTATTCATACTTCCCCACATCTCTTTCCTTTTCTGACTTTCCCCCTCTTTTTCAAAGGGAAGAGAAACAAAGAGATTTTTTAAAAGGTACTGTATTCACAGCTCTCTCACTCACTCACTCTCTCTTCATTGAGAGAGGTAGTAAATTTCTCTGCTCCTGTCCATTAGTTCCAACGTTTCAAATATTCATAACTTAGTTGGTTTTAAAAAAACAGAATTAATAAGTTTGAAAAAGCCAAACCAAAATGACAAAATGGGGTTCATTTTATAAAATAATGCCATTTTTAGTAGCAAAAATGGCCAAGCCTAATCATTTTCCATTTCTTTTGCAAAATACATCTTTTTTTAAAAAATAAAAAAGGACATTTATGGGGGAGGGAGAACCCAATCCAGTGAGGAATAATCTATGCACAGCTTAACATGCTGTGCTTCATTAAAATAAAGGAGAGATCAACATGCAGATTTGCTTTTCCTCCTGGAAAACAAAGCACCTGAGAAAATTGCAAGCCAGGGATATTTGAATAATAGAGAGAACACAATTTTGTTAATTTTAGTTCCCCCCAACCCTAATTCTTTAGGAATGATGAGGGACAGCGGGATGGAGTGAAGCAGCAAGCTAATCACCTACTGAGAGACACAGCAAGAGAGACAAGGTAGACTGGTTTAGTTAAAAACAAACTGGATATTTTTAATAAAAAGCTTGGTACCAAATTGCAGTACAAACATCAAGGGGGCACTCCCACACAACAAATATACTAATTTACAAACTTCCTCCCAAACCTCTAACACAAGCCAAAATGAAACTGCGAAAAGAAAAAGAAAAAGAAGCCACATATAACAACAGTGATGGCAAGAAGACATGAAGGGATTTCAAAGGAAAAAAAACCTATTCAGAAAGGGTGTATCTGTGTGTAACGGGGGCATGGTGAAGACTAAACCTCCAGTTCATATGAAAGCTCTTGGAAGAGCCAGTTGATCATAAAATAATAGTGAAATAGTGACATAGGCAGAACATTTTAGTATAAAAAGAATATTGGAAAAGCTGGCCATACAGCCATAGAGACAGTAATCCAAGATGGTCAATCACTGCACCATCCAAGATGGATGACCACCGTGCCAGCCCCATCCAAATCCCATGCTCTCTTATCATTCACTCAAACACAGAAGCGTTGTGTTTTGTTTTGTGTTATAATCTAGTAACCTTGATCGAACGAGTCCTCCGAAGAATCACTGAATGAAGATCCAGCTTCGGCCTCTCTAGGCAGCAAACAGAACTGCTGCTTCCGGGTAGCAGCCAGTTTAGATTTGAGAGTTCTGGTGGTAGAGAGGCCCTTTTTGGTTGCTTTGAGGCCTCCAGTGATTCTGCTGTTCTTTGGGGCCACTACACTGTAGAGGCTGGGGGATCTCATTCTGGAGCTGGTTGGGGAATGAGAAGACCACTCGTCCTTCAGAGATTCATCATCTTCCTCAGAGTCTGTATCTGCAGTCAATGTAGTTATTATTTATATATGTATATATATAAAAATGATAGTACAGTTTGCCAGTCTCAGAGTTGCACTTCTGTCTGCCTTACTGAGAAGATCAGGGAACATAAACACTTGCTAGATGATATACTGCTTTTAAAAAGTTCTGCATCTTAATCCTGCACTGCCTATTCCATTCTTGTGCACTTTGAGGCCTCTGGGAGATGTAGTAAAACATCAGGGGACTCTAAAGTTGGGAACTATAGGTATAGAGCATGTGATTTTTATACAGAAGGCCCCAGGTTTAATCTCTGACACCTCCATTTAAATCATCAGGTTGCAGGTGATAAGAAAGATGTCGGCAGGAAACCCTGAAGAGTAGTTGGGCAAATACTCAAGATTTGGCGTGAAGCTGCCTCCTACTGGTGTGAAAACAAACACACAAACAGAAGACCAGAATCAGCGAGAACACACTTTGCTCCACATTTCAATTTGGCTTAGTGGCAGTTGAGAAAGAATGCAAGAACTAGTTAATCACCAATCAGGCACAGATGCGAGGGAAGATGATTATTGGTATCCACTCAGTATAATGTCAACTCCATAGATTTACTCCAGCAATCCAGTTGCTACCACCCCACAACTGCATTCCACTCTGATAACTCCTATGAAAAACCATGAGATGGCTCAGGAATATTACATGGTTCCTTGACACACAACCCTTGCCCCTTGTGACAGTCAGTGATGCTGGTGTGAAAAGTAACCATGTCATTCTCAAAGTTTTCTCTTGATCAACATGACAAGATTAATGTGGGGTAATGTCAACCAGTCTGCTCTAGCCAAACATGAACTGAGCCCAAGTAAAACAAAATCCAGAATCTACCCCCCCCCAAAAAAAGTGATGCCTTTATTGGCTAGCCAAACTGCAAAACACATGATGCAAACTTTTGAAGCTCTCCTGAAGAAGCCAGTAGAGTAGAGCTTCTAAAGCTTGCATCATGTGTTCTGTAGTTTGGTTGGCCAAGAAAGCTACCACTTTTTTTCTGGATTCTGCATTTTGTTTTGCTACACGGCCAACATGGCTACCCATGAAAGTGAACCCAGGTAGCGTGCAGTGAATTTCTCCCTTTCCTCCTTTACCGCCAGCCAGCCAAGAGGTTTCAGTAGCAGAAGAATGCTGTGGAGAAACCCCTGCTGGATCAAAACAAAAGATTCATCTTCTCTAGAATCCTGCTGCTTACCATAATCTACCAGATGCCTCCAAAAAATCCATCAGGCTGATTTTAAGATATAACATAGGCATCTGCTAGAGTTGCCTCCTATTAACTGATACCTAAAGGTCTCTGAAGCTGAATGCTCTGTATGAACAACACAAAACTAACTGCCACTGACTGCCCCAGAACTTGGAAGTAATGTGTTACAAATAACTGGTTATTTGCAATTATTATTTTTGCAATAGAAAGGTCTAGGTTGTATTCCAGTTGCAACTGAATGAGGGACAACTTCCTTCTTTTTGCAGTGTAAGGTAACCTTTTAGTTAGTTTTACAGTTACCACAGCATAGCTTCATTAAAGAATAGACAAGGAATATCCCATGTTTCACATATTGGCTTGAACTGTGCCTCATTTTTGTTGTGGTGTTGAGGTGACAACAAAGTGGATGGGAAGGCATGATGTGTACCACAGGGCAGCAACTTGTAGCATTCAGATGATATTTTTTAAAGTAACTGGGGTGGTGGCCACTTTTTTAAAAAATCTATAACACTAACAACCTATAAGAGTCCTTGCACCTATAATTGTAAGTAATTATTTTTTAAAACTAACTTTCCAACCTCTCTTCCACAACAATCACTTTCCTTGCTGAAGGGAAATCCTTCCTCCATTCTGAGTGAACTCGGTTCTACCGTCTCTCATATCTAATGATTCCTGTATTTTCAAACAAGCCACTGCTTCCTCCCTACCCCAATTCAATTATTGCTACTGGGACATAAAAGAGATTAAACCTTTACTTCTAAAAAGCCAGTTGGAAACACAAAAGTATAGAAGAACCAAA
Source organism: Gambelia wislizenii (assembly GCA_030847615.1). Classification (NCBI taxonomy): domain Eukaryota; kingdom Metazoa; phylum Chordata; class Lepidosauria; order Squamata; family Crotaphytidae; genus Gambelia; species Gambelia wislizenii. The sequence goes on from JAUMIR010000012.1 coordinate 9,360,050, forward strand.
GATAAAAATTGCTTACTGTAGGAATAGCTGCTAACTTCAGATATTGCTGGTGAACTGGAAACCTTCAGGTGGCCCTTGACTCTTAGCCCCACCTCCATCTTCTTCAGTTTGGCAGCCACTTTGTTTTTACCTTCTCTGGAAGCTTTCAGCGAGAAGCTCATAGATTTGGCAAAGTGCTTCTTTTCATCCTTGCCAAGGAAGGCCCCATGGGGTGACAGGTATCTACGGCTGTAACATCCGCCATTTTTCTGCTTTCCTGCAGAGCTGTCTGCAAACTTAAAAGGGGATTTCAACTTGTTGTGTCTGGTGAGAGACAAGGCTTTGTCAAGCTTGCTCACCAGTTGCTCCTGATCAGACGCCAGCTTCTTCTTCTTAATCTTTAACTGCAGGAGGAGGAAACAGAATGGGCACAGGTGAACACATGGCAAATACCACTGGTTCTCCCTTTAAAGTCTGGCTACAATTAGTGTGGTGGTTTCTAAACTCTCAAGGACCCCCTAAATATCTTGTCACAGAGCCCAAGAGTGTCAACAAAAGATTCTTAGCCAGATTCTAAGGAACCATTTCCCAAGCTGGTGACTTCCAGATGTTTCAGGCTATGTTCAAAATCCAATGGTGTATCTTCTACCCAACACTAGTAGAATTGGTACCTTTCTCCCCTCCTCTTTCAGCCCTGTTCCAGAAGGTTTTCCAGCCCTATAGATAAGGTTTTTAGGTTTTGTTGGCAAGGGGGGTTGCTGAAGGAGGAAGAAAGAGATTAGCAGTTCTGGCAGGAGAGAAATCAAATGGAATAAACCCTAGGAACTCTGGCCTACAGTCAACACAGCCAATGGCCATGGATTCTTTTGGAATGCAACTCCAAAGTATATGGAGGACACCAGCATAGAGAAGGGTATTCTAGGGCACTCATACTCAGGATTTGCCAATCCACTTGGATATTGCCAAATACCCTCACAACCTGAGAAATATTGCAGTATACCATTTTGTCCCTTATGCAGTTTACTATTATCAGATATGAAGCAAACTGTCATCAAAATGCTGATGATGTCCAACTCTACTTCTGTATTACATTTCAATCAGGTGCAGCCATGGAAGTTCTGAATTAGTGCATGAATGCAGAGCTGGACTGAATGAGGGCCAATAAGGCTGAATCCTGGCAACACAGAAGCCTTGGGAATGAGTGGTCCCTATATCCAGAAAAAAAGGTAGACTACTTGTTCTGGATGGAGTTGCACTTCTTCTGAAGGATCAAGTGGGCATCCTAAGAAGGTACATCTGGTTCCATCTTTGTCACTGGTGATCAAGTGATATCACTGGCCCAGGGCACCTTTACTGGCCTTAGTGGATCAATTCTTGGACAGGGATTGCTTGGCAACAGTGAACCAGGCATTAGTAACCTCAAGGCTAGACTACTGCAATGCACTGTATCTAGGGCTGACCTTAAGACTGGTCTAGAAACTGCAGCTGACACAGAGCTCTTCAGCTAAGCTTCTGAGTTGGGCAACCTCTTGTTAGCCCATAGCACCTCTGCTAAAAGAATTACATGGCTGTCTATCTGCTACTGGACCATGTGCACAGTTTTACTGCTAGTTTATAAAACCCTACTTAAAAGACTACCTTCTCTCTTTTCGATGCATTTGGTCTTTCAGGTCATCTAGAGGCCCTCTTAGAGGTGTCATGTGCTCCTGATGTCTGCTCAGATGCTGTTGGAGCAAGGCATTCAGCACTATGGCACCTACTTACTTAATTTATATGCCACCTTTCTCCCAGAAGGGACCCAAGGCAGCTCACAAAGTATCATATAAAATACAGTTTTAAAACCATTAAAACATCACAATATAGAAAATCTAAAATTACATAAATACATATAAAAGTTAAAGATTAAAAATAAAAATATAAAAATAAAAACAAAGACACACCCCAATAAAAGCTTCCAAAGGCCAGCTATATATTAAAAGCTTGCTTGCATAAAAATGTCTTTGCTGGAGAAAGGAAAGCAGGGAGGGAGCCAGCCTAGCCTCCCGTGGAAGGGAATTCCAAAGGATTGGAGCAGCCACAAAGAAAGAATACTGTGTGGAATACTCTTCCATCAGAATTCCAACATGCTCCAAATGCCTTCAGATTTCAATGCACGTTAAATACGTATTTATTTGAGCAAACCTCCCCTGTTTATAGATTTTCCTTGATTTTTTTCTGGGCTGTGAGGCCATGTTCTGGAAGAGTTTATTTCTGATCTTTTGCCTGCATCTGTGGCTGGCATCTTCAGAAAATGGTTGGGTAGGAGTGGGGGGGGGGTTTACCCAACCATGCAGGTGAAATGTCAGATGCAGGTGAAATGTCAGAAATAAACTCTTTCAGAACATGGCCTCACAGCCTGGGGAAAAAAACAAGGAAAATTTATGGATGCTGGATGTGAAAGCCTTTGACTTCTTTTCTTGTTGAAAGCAGGCTTGTTTTTTGCTGCTCCAGAGACTGGAACACGGAGCAATGGATGCAAGCTCCAGGAACAGAGATTCCACCTCAGCATTAGGAGGAACTTTTTGACAGTCAGAGCTGTTCGGCAGTGGAACACACTCCCTCGGAGCGTGGTGGAGTCTCCTTCCTTGGAGGTCTTTAAACAGAGGCTGGATGGACATCTGTCGGGGATGCTATGATCGTGATTTCCTGTGTGGCAGGGGGTTGGACTGGATGGCCCTCGTGGTCTCTTCCAACTCTGCAATTCTATGATTCTATGACTTCACACTCCCCTGTTTAGTCCAACCTATTGTCAATTTGATTTTTAAGAATTTATGTTTGTGTTCTGTGCATTTGTGTTTGTTGTTCTGTACCGTCAAGTCATTTCTGACTTACTACAACCTCAGGCAAGCTGATCATGGGGTTTTCTCTGCAAGATTTGTTCAGAGAGGATTTGTGATTCCGTTCCTCTTAGGCTCAGAAAGTGTGACTTGCTCAAGATCACCCTAGTGGGTTTCCATGGCTGAGCAGGGATTCAAGCCCAGCTTTTCTACTGTCCTAGTCCAACATTCAAAGCAGGCTTTGTAACAATTTGTAATAAATTGGTTGTAACACTACACCACTCTGGATTACTTTAACAATTAAGTAAACTATAAATAAATACAGTCAGATTGTGAAGGAAAATTGGCAACATCTTCTAAGAAACTTTGCCCACTGTTTCCAAATACACCTTACTGAGAGGAAAACTGTGACAGGAAAACTAATTCTTTCTATGTTAAAAAAAAATAGGAATGAGGGGAAAGAAATGAGGTAAAACATAGAAAATCTTTTGCAAAACAAGAAAGGAAAAACTTCTTTTTTTAAGTTGAACTGCCAGCAAAATCTTACTTAAAAATGTAATTCCAAGCCAATTTCAGCAGTTCTTCTTCAGATTTTTAAGAAAAGGCAAAGAGTATCCAGCAAAATAACACACATTGTTATTTTTGAAACTCCATTAGGCAAAATGATTATAACCATAGGCCACCAAAGAAATGTCACCCATCCTTGCCTAGGGGAATTCACAGCTCCACAATGCCTAAACACTACTGTTTCAAGAGCATCAGTGGAGATGGCTAACATTTATTGCTAGCCATTCCTTCAAAAAATGTATAATGTATTCACAATGGGAAGGTGCAATGGGAAGAATAACACATCAGTAAGACATGATTTAAATATTTAATAACACATGATTTAAGCATTTTAAAAACCCTTTAAAATAGAAAAATGACCAAAAAATTCCTTCAGTTGTCCCTTTTAAAAAAATAATGGCTTTGAAATAATGAGCAAACATTAATCATTATGCTAAACACATGCAATGTGTTAATGTTAATGTTGAAGAACCAAAAAGGGGCAGGAGGAACAACATTATGTCCTTGGCACAAAAATATAGTATTGTGAGAAATGTCATTATTACCCTAAATAATAATAATAATAATAATAATAATAATTTTTATCCCGCCCCTCTGTTAAAAACAATCGGGGCAGCTTACAAAATTAAAATACCAATACAAATTAAAATCCCCAAACACCAACCACCGCCGCCCTCCCCCATAAAAAGACATTAAACCAAATACATTAAAACAACTGATATAAATCACATTAAAATAATAAATAATAAACAGCCAGCAGACTAAAAAGGGCCAGGAGCCCCTGAGGCCGGGAACTAATTAGGAAAGGCCTGCCGAAAGAGATCTGTCTTTAGTGCTTTTTTAAAAGCTACTCAGGCTCATCATCTGACGGATCTCGTTCAGCACGCCATTCCACAATTTTGGGGCAATTACCAAAAAGGCCCTCTGGGAGGTTGCAGACAGCCTAGATTTTTATAGCTGAAGCAAATTCCTCCCAGAGGACCGGAGTGCGCGTGGAGGATTGTATGGGAGGAGGCGGTTCCAAAGATAAGTTGGACCCAAGCCATTTAGGGCTTTAAAGGTAATAACCAACACCTTATACTGGGCCCGGAAACTGATAGGCAGCCAGTGGAGAGATCTTAATACTGGAGTTATATGGTCTCTCCAAGATGTTCCTGAGACCACTCTGGCTGCCATATTTTGTACCAACAGAAGTTTCTGGACCAAGCATGAGGGTAGCCCTATGTTGAGCGCATTGCAGAAATATAGACAAGAGGTTACCAGTGCGTGCACCACAGTCTCGAGGTCCCGTACTTCCAGGAAAGGGTGCAGCTGGCATATCAGCTGAAGCTGATAACAGGTGCTCCTGACCATCGCATTCACCTGACTAGTCATCTGAAGCGATGAATCAAGGAGCACCCCAGACTGCGAACACAGTCCTTAACGGAGAGCATGACCCCGTCCAGGACTGGAGGTTGCAATCCAACTCCTGGTTTTGGGGCTGCTACCGTGAGCACCTCCGTTTTGTCTGGATTTAATCTCAATCTGTTTTTCCTCATCCAGCCCATTACTGCTTTAAGACAATCATTAAGAGGAGAGATGCCATTGGAATTTGAGACCGACAATCGGGACAAGGAGAAATAGATCTGGGTGTCATTAGTGTACTGATAACACCCAGCCCCATAACTCTGAATAATCTCACCCAGTGGCTTCATATAGATGTTAAAACAACATCGGGGACAGGGTGGCACCTTGCAGAATGCCACAAATAAGCTCCTTTCTGCTGGAGCAGCTGTCCCTGAGCAGCACCCTCTGGGACCTACCCGAGAGGAAGGACTGGAACCACTGGAGCGCAGTGCCTCCGATTCCTAACCCACTCAGGCGATCCAAGAGGATGCTATGATCTATTGTATTGAAAGCCGCTGAGAGGTCCAAAAGCACCAACAGGGTCACACTACCCCTGTCGATGCTTAGACACAGGTCATCGATCAAGGCAACCATAGCAGTCTCAACTCCAAATCCTGTCCTAAAGCCAGTTTGAAATGGGTCTAGATAATCAGTTTCATCCAAGACCACTTGGAGTTGAAGCGCAACTGCCCTTTCGATCACTTTGCTCAAGAATGGTAACATAGAAACCGGCCTACAGTTGTTCATGTCCAGGGGGTCCAGGGAAGGTTTTTTCAGGAGCGGCCTAACGGCAGCTTCCTTTAAACAGGATGGAACACACCCTTCTCTGAGGGATGCATTGATGATGTCTTTAAGGAACACCATCAAGGCACACACACACACCCCCGGATGGCCAGCCATGATGGGCAAGGATAGAGAGGCCAGGTCATCTTCCTCACCTTACCAAGTAGCTTGTCCATGTCCTCAGCACTCACGGATTGAAATTGATCCAAACTTACATCATCAGAGTTGCTGGACACCTCGTCAATTGTTTGTCAAAATACTGGCATCTAAGTCGGCTCTTATCCGTGAGATTTTATCTGCAAAGAAGGTGTTAAACGCGTCACAGCAGGCTGTTGTTGGGTTAAGCAACGGGTTCTGCGCAGGTATAACCTGCGTCATCTCCCTTACCACCCTAAACAGTTCTGCTGGACGGGACTCTACAGACGCAATATGTGCAGAGGAGAAGGATCTCTGTGCTGCACATATTGCCTCTCGATAGGACCAAAGGAAGTTCCTATGACAAGTCCTGTCGGATAAGAGTTGAGTTTTCCGCCAGTTGCGCTCTAGTTATTGTCCAACCTGCTTCAGTTTCCTAAGCTCTGATGTATACCATCATTATATAATATAATCTTTATTATTATGACAGTGTAGCAAAGCAGTTTGAGTGTTGAACTACGAATCTGGAGAACAGGGTTTGACACCCACTGGCTGACCATGGGCAGGTCACACATTCTCAGCCTTAGAGGAAGGTAAAGGCAAACCCCTCTGAACAAATGTTGCCAAGAAAACCCCACAAGTCAGAAATAATTTGAAGCCACACAGAAACAACAATCTTTCTTATGTTATACAAAAAGGTAACACTATATTAACACATTGTGTGTATACCTGCATGTTGCCTGCTAACTTGTGACAACCCCATGAATTTCAGTTTTCTTAGGTCAGGAATATTCAGGGGTAGGTTGTCATTGCCTTCCTCGGAAATCCAGCCTACAGCACCTAGTATTCCTTGGCATTCCAGGTACTAACCAGGCCTGACCCTGCTTAGCTTCCAAAATCAGACAGGATCCAATGCTTTCAGGGTACAGTAGGACCCTCTTATCTGCTGGGGACTGGTTCTGGTGGGGGGGGGCATGGATACCAAAAAACATGGATAATAGTGAACACCATTGAAAATAATGGGACCTCCAGTTTAAAATACCATAGAATTGCCTTGGATGATCTAGAAAATGGCTAGAGAGGACACATTTTCTAGAAAGACTCTATGGTAGGTATCCTGCTTTGTGTCCCATGGATAACTGAATCAGTGGATACAGGGGTCCTCCTGTATTTAGCAAGGCTGCAGGGTTGGCACCTGAGTTGTAGAGTCTGGAGCCATTTTGGGTGGAGCCAGAGTTGAGTCAATAGAAATGTACCAAGTCCGACTCTGGCTTCAAAATAAAAACATATAATACTATAACAAAATAATTCTGTTAAAAAACATTTAAAAAATAATAATAGCATGCCTAGTATGTTGTTTTGTTGTTCAGTTTTCTTGTTCAGAAATTTTAATCAAATAAATATATTTTATGTTCTATCATCCTTAGTAGCCTGATAATTACACGGTGATGATGAATTGCCTTGTGCTACCACTTTACTACAGTAAATTGGTTATTACTAATTAATATACGTTTGCCATTTAGGAAGGAGTCAGAGTCGGACAATAGAAGTTGGAGTTGAAAATTTGGCATACTGATTCCTTAGCCCTGGTATTTAGACCTAGGAACACATTTCTCCTCTCCTCCAAATTGTGATTAAGAAATAACATCATTACATGTAACACCATTCCAGTGGGCCTTCATTATCAGGGAGGGTTGGTTTCAGGATGCCCTGTGGATACTAAAAAACACAAATGATCAAGTCCCTAGATTTTCCTTGGTTTTTTTTCTGGGCTGTGAGGCTGTGTTCTGGAATAGTTCTATTCCAGAACACTATTCCAGAACTATTCTAGAACACGGCCTCACAGCCTGGGGGGAAAACAAGGAAAATCTATGGATGCCGGCCATGAAAGCCTTCGACTTCACAGATCAAGTCCTTATTAATGAAATGGTGTAGGGCAGCAGTGGAGGTGGAGCAAAGGTCCAGCTGGCAGGCACACTGCAAGGTGTGCATTCTTTGGGTTCCCTCACCTCCAGAAATAGTGCCCCTCCCCAAATAAATAAATATTGTACCTAAGATCTAGCAGAAGCTGGCCAAGAAGCAGTCTCCGGGCAGCGGCAGAGGTGGCAGGAAGGCCTAGCAACCAGGTGCACTGCTCAGAGGTTGAGAAGAGAGCCTCAGGTTCCTTTTAATATAGTAATATGGCGTAGGGCAGCAGAAGAGGAGCTGGTAAGCCCTGCTGATAGGTGCACCATAAGGTGCGCATTATTACGGTTCCCCTGCCTCCGCCAGCCACCTGCCTCTGCCTTTAAAAAGAACGAGCAGAAGTGCCTTCTGCTCTTTCATTCCCAAGGCAGAAATGGGAGTCTGGTGTGCTCCCTGAAGGTGGGGGAGCACAAAAAAAGAATGCCGTGGCTTTCCACCACCATCATTGCCATCTCACACATACCGCCAATGCTTGAGGCTGTTGTATGCAGGAAGTTTTTGGACATAGCACAAGGGCAAAGGAAAAAAATCCTCCTGCACCCAACAGACTCAAGCTTGGGTAGGTGTACTGTTTTAGGTTCCATGCATAATTGAACCAGTGGATAATGAGTGGATACTGGGGTCCTACTGTACATTTACAAGGATGCTTCACTGTGGAAAAACAACTGGGAAACTGAGGATCATGTTGTCCTGTCACAAAAGATACAATAAATTCATGCTTAAACCTGGAGTAAAAAAATGAATAAACATGTTGATACAGCCAATCAGGGATGCACTCACTTGCACAGAAGTACCAACCTCATTGGAGAAGTTTGCTAACACATCTTGCTCATCCCAACTGCGATTTCTGCCTTTCACCTTCCCACTCCTGCTCTCCACCTCCTCTTCGTCATCAAGGAGGATGCCCCTGTGCCTCTTCCTTGTACCTTCACCTGTCTCTGAGTCTTCAGAGAGAAGTAAGGACTTGCTCAGTCTGGAAACCAGATGAAAAGAGATTGATTGAGTGATTGATTGGCTGATTTAATATACCGTACTGCCTTTCTTCCAGGACAGAACTGAAGGCGGCTCACACAAGAACAAAGTACGCTAAAAACCTTTTTGATACCAAAGTTTAAAAGAATTACATAAAAACTTATATAAAAAAGCACCAAATTCCAACAGCTGAAAACACATTAGACAAGGGGGGGGGGAGGATAGAACATTATATATCCCATTAAAAACATCTTCCGGCCTCACTCACTTTGAAGTCAAAGGCCTGCTACCAATCCTTCTGCCACAATAACTTAAAAGCTAAAGGATTTTGGTAACTAGACCCAAGTTTCTTATCTTCTAAGGTCACAGAAATGGAGGAAAATGAGACATCATAAATATATATAGCATCTCTATGTTACTTACTATGTGTTTTGAGTGCAACTCGCAATAGTAGAGGGTCACAGCATCCTTACTTCATTTATATATACAATTTTTAAAATGTCTCAAAACGTTTCAATTCAAGAAATGTAAAAGAAAATACAGTTCATAATAGAATAAAATAATTGAGAGTAACTGTTGGCAATCTGCTTTGGGATGTTTTATCCACTATTCTCCCATCTTTCAATGCAGTGTTTTAACTAATTTTATTGTGTTATGGTATTAAAACATTGTGAGCCACTGCAGGAGGTTGAAAAATGGGGAAATGCTTTAAATAAATCAAGGGCTAGATTATCTTGTCAAGGCCAAGAGCAACTGAGCATCCCGGGCTGCATCCCGGCAGCATCCTGGGCTGAAACATGCACTCTCTGTCCCAGAGCCCTCCTAGAATCCATCAGTGAGAAAGCTTGAGCCTGACCCATAGCAAAAAGTAAGGTGCTACTGCCAACCAGCCAAGGGGAGAAGGCTAGGCTCCTAGCTTATAAAAGGTACTTTTTGGACATCAAATTCCAGTATCCTACAACTGGTTGGGAGAGTCTAGGAAAGGTAGCCCAAAAAGTATAATTTTCCCTCTCCAGTGAAGACACTTTAAATGGTTTTGGCAACTGCACATCCCCATTCATTTCTACCTCATCTTAGAGCACACCAAAGTTTTAGCATGTGCCATTAAGAGGCTGTTTACAAACCCAGGTCCATAAGATTCCAGCTTCGAGCCCCTGATACACACTTCCATTTTTACCAGAAAGATGAAACTATTGCTCCCTTGACCGCCACGCCCATTCCTTCACCAATGGAGAACTGAATGTTAAAAGTTGATTGGAAAAATTCAAAGACACAGCCATGTTAGTCTGGATCAATATGCAAACGGATCCTGTAGAGCCTCTGAGACTAACTGAAAGAAGTTTGTAGCATAAGCTTTCATAGACCTAAACCTACTTCATCTCTGTACTGGCTCCTCCAGACTCAGTAACCAGAAGCTTCAGAGTTAAACAGAAAGCTTTATTGATACAGTAATCTAAAGAGCAAACTACAGCTGTCCCTCCGTATCCATGGATTTAAGTATTCACGGCTTGAAAATATTCTTTAAAAAATAATAATCTAAAAAGCAAACCTTGATTTTTCCATCTTATATAAGGGACACCATTTTGCTATACCAATGCATATAATGGGACTTGAGTATTCATGGATTTTGGTATCCATGGGGGATGGTGTCCTGGAACTAAACCCTAGCAAATATGGAAGGGACAACTGTACACAAAATTGTTGCTTTGAATGAAGCACATAGGAAAAGCAGTAAAATAAAAAGTATGTACAATCTGCCAAATCTGGTGGGCAGCCTGTCCATTGGTTACCCCATTCCCAGTTCTGACCCAGAGCGGCCTCCACCTATCATTCCCACAGCCCTCCATGGGTGCAAGGCCATTGAGTCTGTTTCCAAACACACACCATCCTCCCTCATCTCCCTCCAGTGTATCAGCCTTACAGTGCTATCAATGAATGCAAAACATCAAATGGTCAAGCATGAAAGCACACAATACTCTAACGGACAGAAATACTGGCAGGAGAAGGTCACTTTTACAGATTGATCCTGACAATCTCCAAACATCTGATGAAGTACAGTAGCACCACTGTACCCACTGATTCGCCAACCACTATGCAACTATCCACGGTTGGCGACAGCAGGGGGGTGGACAGGAGAGGGGGAGAGGAGGCTTCCGGATGGCTTCAATGGCAATGGGGGGGGGATGAAGAGAGAGAAGGTGAGGTCTCACTTCCCTTCTCCCTTTGCCCAGAGGGATGGCTCCAGTGGCAGCAATACTGACAGGGTGGTGGTGAAGGGAGGGCAGGAGAGGTCTCACCTCCCTTCTCCCCCCATGGCTTCTGTGGCAGCGATGGGGGGGGGGCTAAGAGAGGGGAGGAGAGGTCTCACCTCCCTTCTCCCTTTGCCTTCCAGGTGGCTCCCATGGCAACAATGGTGACGGGAGGCATTTGCTATTATTTGCAGAATTCATTATCCGCAGGGGCCCTGGAACCAATCCCCTGTGGATACAGGGGTCCTACTGTAGTCTCAAGTCTATGAAAGCTTATGCTACCAACTGCTTTCTCTTGATTGGCAGAGTTAGCACAGAAAGAATAAGGGCTCTTTCCGACTGGTCTCAAGAAGTGTAATTTCTCACCATAAAGCTCCTTGAGTTCTGCAGGTTGTTGTTACCTCTGTATCCACCTGTTCTATTCATTTGGGAGAGCTGTTTGTAGGATCTGCACTACGGCATTTCAAGGTTCATGACAGTAAAGATGAAAGTGGAAGGAGGGAATTTGTAGAGTAACTACAGAATCTGAATGATGTTAGTATTATTGGAGAAAGCACAGAATTACAGATTCTCTAGACAGAGGGCATTGCTTCTTCAGGTTTTGCATTACATTTGCTAGATATATAAAGAAATACACACACACATTTTTCAGATGCAAATGTCTCTCTTAAACTTTTAAAATTAGCAGGGAAAATAAAACACAGAAACACAAAGGAGGAACAAAGATCTGGATAGACATACTTGACAGAGAGTAAGGAAGAGACAAAGACAAACAGAAAAACAACGGCAGCTAGACACCCAAGTGCCCTTTAGGTTCTTGGCAACTCTGCTGAGCCTAAATACTAGTTCCATTGAAAGGAGCATGGATTCAAGACAGCAAGAATGACCAGGTTCACAACATCCAGTCAAATAGAGCTTGCTTAAGCCTTGCTTTTGCAAAAAGCTGCAGGTAAGGAAAGGAAAAAAAAATAACAGAACAATACTGCAATTCTAGAAGCAAAGTTCTCATTTCAACGACAATGGCATGAAGACAGAACAGAAACTAAAAGGGCAAGAACCACAGACAAACACAGCAGGACCAGAACGTCTCTGACATAGGTTCAAGTCAGACTTAGGGTTTCCATTAAAAAAAAGAGTAACAATGGGATCCAGTAGCTCTCTCCTGGATCAAAACCGTCCCCTGTCCCCAACACGCAAACTTCTTTATCTGCTGCTCTGTTCCAACAATGCCACAGCCATCTTTCCACGTTTGATGTCCTCCACCATGCCATGGTGGCTGCCCACACTACTGATGTGATCTGTACTTTGGCACAAGCCACCACACAACCTGCCTCATGCTTCAACCATTCTTGTCCAAGATTCAGGCAACTGACATTTGCCACTATGCCAAAAGACAGAGAGACAGAAAGGGGAAAAGAGAGGACATGTGTGCTTGTGTGTGGGTATGTGTTTGTAACCCATCCAGGGCAGAAACCCTGCCACACCCTTTCCCCACAGTCCAGCTCTTACTTTCCACTCCTGCAGTCACTCTTCCCTCTCTCCTTAGGGGGCGACAGAGCACTCGATCCATGCTTCCTCTTCCTGGGCCTTCCTGGGCCTCGTCTTGCCAAGCTTCTACTTTTCTCATCATGCTTTTCCCTTAAAAAAAACCATACGCTTGACTGTTAACCCAAAGCAACTAGGATATAATTTTACAAAAACAAAAGGGGGAGAAGGAAAAGTAGTGGTGGTGGGGACACAAGCAATTTAAAAGAAATCAGAAGAAACCAAAAATAACTCAAAAGAACCCTGGCCCATCAACAAAGCACTAAACTGACCTATTCAAATCCAAATTCTCCAGGAAGGCCACCACTAATGGAGTATCTACAAAACCAAAACATGGCTAGCACAGGTCACATTTAATAAGCCACCCATTTGCCAACTCCATTCGCAACATTGCTGCAAAGCTTGGCTCAAGCATACTGATGTGCTGAGAGAGGGACAAGGAAGGCCCCAAAGGGGTGGGTCTAAAGACGGCAGCAGTGCCCCAACCAGCCAGCTGCCAGAGGTTACCAGATGGTCTCCAGGTCACTTACTCAGAGTCTCTCCGTCGCTGCAGCTTCACCAACTCTCTCTGCTTTTCCTTGTACCTTCTCTGCAGCTCAGCCAGCCTCATTCTGTAATCCAGCTCCATTGCGTCCATGTTCTCAATGGCTGACTTTACGGAGTACATCTGAGAGGAGGAAATCAGGAAGCCATCAAAAATTTAGAACAGGGTGGAGTGGGGTGGGAGGAAAGAGAAGGTGATAGTGCAACCTACAGTACAGCACATATCATAATCAACAGCTCATAATTAAACTCATGTAGTTCAAAATTCAACCACTAACAGGAACAAAACAATCAGCAAATATCACACCAAGCCTGCACTAGACACAATGGTTCCCATATTGTTTTGGGGCCCAGTTTAAAACAGTGTTTCTCAACCAGGGTTCCCTGGAACCCTAGGGTTGCCCAAGAGGTTGCTAGGGATTCCTCAACAGACTGTGATTGTGGAGGGAAAGCAATACCAGTATATAGAATAATGTTTATGCAGGGGTTTCCTGAGACCTGAAAATTATTTCAAGAGTTCGTCCAGGATAAAAAGGTTGAGAAAGGCTGGATCAAAAGCACTGGTGTTAATTTCTAAAGGCCCTAAATGGCAAAGAACAAGGTTATCTGAAACAGCAGCTTCCCTAATATGATCTTATGAGTGGGAAACCAGGTATAGTACAGGAGCAACTGCTCTGCAAGTATTAGATCCTTGGTTTATTCTTGGGCATCACATTTATATCCTATCTTTCCTCCATGCAGTTCAGGGATACATACATCAGGTTCCCATCAACACACCATTCAGAACCAGGCCTCCCTAGCTTTTTAGCATCAGACCCAACCCAGGCCCAAACGAAGGAGTGGTGCTATCAAAGCAAGGACTGGGAGCAAACATCCAGGCCTATATTCAACAGAATGAGTAGGAGGATCCTCAAGTACAGCAACAAGTGAACAAACACATATTTATGAAGTGTACAAATACATACTACTATCTAACAAACCCACCTGCCCAACTTCTAAAAACATTTAAGAGCAGAGTTTAAAGTTACCTAATTGTGTCAGAAAACATTGGTGTTTGAGACCTTGGAGAGTTGCTACCAGGGAATCACAGAATCATAGAATCATAAAATCATAGAGTTGGAAGAGACATCAAGGACCATCCAGTCCAACCCCCTGCCATGCAGGAAAAAGTAGTCAGCACTGGGCTAGACAAACCAAAGCTGTGACTAGGTGGAAAACAAAGCTTGGCAAAGTTAATGGAATAGTGAGGAATTCTGGGAGTTGTAGTCCCATAAATAATTTTTCCAATCTCTGGTTTAAAGCAATTTTCAGTGTTCATGTTTCTCAAAAGAACTCAGCAAGTACTGCTTTCCAAGCTTCACCTCACTTCTCAGTATATATGTATATATGTGTCTTCAAGTTGCCTGTTGACTTATGGTAACCTCATGAATTTAATAGGGTTTTCTTAGGCAAGGAATACTCAGAGGTGATTTTGCCAGTTTGTTGCTCTGAAACATAGCCTACAGCTCCTGGTATTCATTGGCAGGCTCCCATCCAAGTACTAACCAGGGCTGACTGTGCTTAGTTTCCAAGATCAAATGGGATCTGGTGCCTTTCAGTGTTCTACCTAAAGTTGTGCATGAATCCCTCAATACCTGTTCCTATAAATCTCCTTCCCTCACTGTGAAGAGCAAAGCTGGTATAAAAGAACTACTCACTGGTTCATCTTTCTTTTGCATCCAGCTGTACTTTTTGTTGGGATTCAATTCTCGAGGAAGACGGATATTCTTCAGGCCATCCACAAAGGGTGTTGAGAGGACTTCCATCAGCATTTGGGTACTGGCAGCTAACAGACTCTCCAGGGTTGGGCGAACAGGGAAGTTCTCCAGCCCTGCTTAAGAGATAGTGCAGGCTTCTGTTATTCCAAGAAGACAGGTAGGCACAAAGGGGAAAAATTAAGAAACACATACACAATGCACACAGTGGCTGGTTTGGAATGTAACAACCAAACCACGACTTGGTTGTGAAGCCTCAGTCTTGTATCTTTGCCTCCTTGCATCACATGCTCAAATCCCCTCACACTTGATGATTTGTGGCAAACCATATTTTGTTATTTTTATATCAAAAGTAGAAAAAGTATGGCCTGCACAAACTAAGAACCAAGCAAACTGTGGTTTATGGTCAAATCACAATTTGACCAGCTCAGTTGTAATGTTACACTAGGGTGTGCCATGAATCAAAAGTTAAAGTGGAAATTAGAGTACAGAGTGGAAGAGGAAGAACTGTTTGAGTTTATGGCTCAAGACCAAACCACAGATTGGCTCTTTGCTCCAGCCCAGCCCATACTTTCCATGACACTCAAATCCTGCCCACTGACTTCATTACTCCTATTGTCACTGCCCACTACTATCTTCCTCAGCTGTCAGAGACAACATTGGACTAGATGAGACTTTGGCCTGACTCAGCAAGGAAAGTCTTATAAGATGACAATTTCCTCTGTCTCAGTAATGAAAGAAATGGGAATGTTCTATCTCTGTTCACTGGTTCTTTACACTCTTGCAATAAATTGGCTTTTTATGTTTGGAAGTTTGGTGTTCTTTGTTTTGTTTGAAGGAGTTACATTCTTAAACTTGAATCAGGGAATGGCTTGGGAACACTAAACAGTGTAGCCCTGTCAGGACAGATGAGTCATTGACTTTGGACATGGCATTTCTGGTTTAAAATTATTTTTGTGAACAGGTGATGGGATTCCTGCTTGGATGTCTGGAGAGCACCTCCAAGTCAGAGGCATAACCAGGCTAAATGGACCAAAGGTCTGCCTCACGTAAACCAGAACTGGGCACCTTCAGCATGTCTAGGGGACCAGTTATATCACCTTGGGGCCTGCTGTAGGCTACAAGCCCCCTTATGCTACCCAAATTCAGCAACAGGGGGAGGGATTAAAAGCAAAGGTTTGCTTGTTTTAAACTATCTATTGTTGCTGAATTCTGGCAGAACCCTACAAGCCATATGTTTGCTTCAAATGCTGCCGCAGTCACTCCACTTGCAGAAGAATGGCATTTGGGGGGCTTTCAACAACTACCTCGTATAAGAAAAGGTTATCAATATTAAGTGTTACTAGAAATCAGACAGGGCCTTTGCAGCCCAAAGCAATAAACGCTAATGGAGAAGTTGGTCCCAATGTAGGGCTCCCTCCCCACTCCAGACACACAAAGGCAGCTGTCAAGTCTCAAACTCACCTTGAGTTTCCTGTCTCCTCTTCTCCAGCTCCAGCTCTGCGATTTCACTCAACAAGGTGATCCCCTGCAGGAAGGTGTGCTCTGGCGACAGACTAGAAGAGACTTCCAGGTTGACCACTGCCTCCTGTGTGATGCCATCGCTGGGCAGCAAAGAACACGCCTGAGGCAATTCAGCCGCCGCCGCCAAGACATTCATGCCAGCTAAAGGGTCATCTGGTTTGATGTCCAGTTGTGGGACTTGGCAAGAGGCATCCTCATTCCCGTAGCAGGACGTTTCCAACATTGGCTCCTCCTCTTCCTGAAGCGTGCTGGGGAATTCCCTCCTTGTTCGGGGAGAGCTGATGTGAGGCATTTCTGTGTCCACACAAGAGCCTTCTTGCTGAGGGATGAGGCCCACCCCAGGTTGTTCAGTATCCCTGTGTAACAAGGTCCCATCGTAGTCAATGTGGACAGGGCAAGACTCAGTGTCACTAGTGGCTTCCACTTGGGACTCCATGTCCACAGAACAGGCCATTACTTGATAAGCAGGCTGGCATTCCTGGAGAGTGGCTTCTTCTTCCTCATGCTCTTCCTCACATTGCAAGGTTTTGCTGTGATGCAACAGAAGAGTGCAACTGCTCATTTCCTGGACCGGAACAGCAACTGAGTCTGCCATGCTCATGGCCTCCATCTCTGGTTCACAGATACTGTCTTCCTGGTTTTCATCAATCTCCACCTCTGTTTTCACCCGCTCTTCCAAAGACTCCTCTTCCTCCACGGTTTGGATGGGTTTAACGATTTTGGAGGGGGAGAGATGAATGGGTTTGACCTCAGGAGAAAGGGCCAAATGCTCAGGATCTCCAGTGGGCAGGGGAACATCAGGAGCCAAGCCATCGGCATCTGAGGCAGTAGTTGGCTGAAGGAGGTACGGGTAATGTCTCCTGAACGATGTTGGAAGGGACTGGAAAGGATATCCTGATGGAATTTCTACAAGGGAAAGAGTGGCTCATATGATGAATAGAAGCTGAAAAGGAGGAGTCCCCTTTTCCCTCAGAGAAGGTCCTAAATTAGCACCTAGCTGTTTCTTCAACTGCAGCAGACAAGAAACTAGCACTGGATACAGAAAGCATCACCCATTTTTTAAAAAATCATAGCTATTACATATTATTTATTAATCAATTGACTGATGAAAAGTCAAAGAGCTTGCATTTGAGAGGGAAAAAAATCAGTTCTAAAGAAAAATATGTTCTTTTTTATAATGAATGCCTTCTAGGAGGCATGGCCCTTAAAATAAGTTTTACTGATATTATCCTGATTTGGGGTGGGGGGCATTTTGAGTGATTTTCCTGTACGGGATGGATCAATCTCTTCAGCAACGCTGCTGCTTAATTTGCAGAACCGGGAAAAGTTGCCTTTTTGGACTGCCACTGCCAGAATGGTCCGTGGCCATCATGGCTGAAGAATTCTGGGAGTTGTTGTCCAAAGAAGCAACTTTTCCCAGCTCTGATCATTTACCCTAAGGCCATTCTGTCAGCTTGTCACAGGCATGGTCTACGAAGTGGCATTCCTCTTTCACATACACAGAGGAGAATATCTCCTTTTAAGATGCCATAATTTGAAATGAAAACAAAACTAGTATCCCCCCACCCAGCCCCAGTATACAACCTCTAGCATCCACAGGCTACCTGGCCATTATTTTCAACTAGCCTGACAGCATTTACTGCACAGGTGTTGAGAAGGTGACTGAAAGGGCAAAAATTTTCCAATGGTAAGATGCAGAAACTGTGGGCTGACACCTTACAAATTATTTCCAAAACCTTCAAATATTTATATTGCTGCAAAGAAATAATTTTTATGATTATAATTTATTTGAGACCTGAATGGCCAACCGCCGGGATACTTGTAATTCCTTGCTGTACCCAGAATTACAGAGTTTGAAGGTACCTCTTTCAGTTTCTCAGTGCAGAATATGCACTGGATAGAAAATAGGGAATGTGAAGAATACTTGCTAATATTCACATTTTTCAACAAGAAAGGGGTATCTCAACACCTGAGACAATTTTACAAGGAAAAGGAAACCATCCACTAAATTCTTCACACTTTGGAACTTCATAGGGAAAATTAGTTTGCACAAAAATACACATGGCTTTCCTGTACAGAAAACCTGTTTGGGGGCAGAAAATCTATATGATGTGCAAAATACATTGATTCCTGTGCTTTTTGCACAGGAATCAAGATGTTTTCATGAATTGTGCAATTTTCAGGCAAGCTGCATAAAAGCTATGCAGTTTGCATAAACACAGATTCCTGAGGGGAAAAAAAATCTGTACTTTTTCCTACATGTATTTCAGTGTAAAAAAAACTACTTTTATGCAAGAATCAACATATTTTGCAAAAGACACACAATTGCTGACCCCCCAAAATGTTTTCTACACTGAAAAAAGTCATGTGTATTTTTAAACAAATACATTCTCCCTAACAAAGTCCTGAAATATAAGAATAGTGCTTAACAGTGGTGGGGCAACACTTATATTCTCACAGAGCAGAGATAACATTGCTGCAATTCTTTGTTCTTGCATTTGAGAATTAATTATGCAAAGATTTGCATCCCTAATATAGTACTGCAGAAGCACCAAACTGGAAGAGACTTCAGCCCTGTTTTATTCAAAAACCCACACATGCTGATTGGTCCTTAAGCTTTCAGTAGAAGGAAAGAGCATCACTGCTGTCGGTGGGAAGGTGTGTGGCAGGAAAGAAAGCAGGAAGGAAGCAGGAAAGAAAAAGGAAACAAAAGGAAGGGGAATGCACAAGGTGCTCCACCACTGGACGGCTCTCTTACCTGGGAACAAAGCCTGGTATGGACTGGAGGCTTCCTTCTCCAGTTCCAGCTCTTTCTTCTCCACACTCTCTGATTCTTCCTCTTCTTTTGGAGGAATGGTGGGGGCAGGAGGTGGAGAAGCAGGGGGTGGGCTAGAAGGGTGGGATATGGGAGTAGCGGGGTAGGAATAGGCCGGCTGCGTAGGTGGTTCCTCCATCTTTTGGATAACCTCAGCTTTGAGCACAGACACGGGTGAGGCCCTGGGAGACAGAAGAGGTGGACTCACGGCCTTGCTGTAGGATGTAGACGTGCTAGGGGACAGAATGGGAGGCTTCCGGTGCAAGAGGCCTGCACTGGAGGTGGCGAGGCCTGCCTTGGTGTTGTCCAGGTTCCGTTTGGACATCTTCTCTTCCATCTCCACCCGCTGTTCGCTAGCTTTTAGCCTCTCCTGTTGAGAAAGGGGGGGGGGAATTAAAAATGTAACAGGGGAGTACTATGCTCCACTGTATGCAATAGAGCTTACTTCTGAGTAGGCACATTTAGGATTGGGCTGGAAATAATTTAAGTTACGGTTCATTACTTACGTTTCATTCTGATACAAAAGCACAATGTTAAACTAACTGTCAGAATTTGTCAATGATATCAATTTCTATAGCTAGGATTGCCAGAATTAAAACAGGAGAGCGCTCCAAACCTTTAAAGATTGTATAGAAGAGGGCATTTTAGCAGGTGTTGTTAGGCATGCAACTGGCTAACAAGTAACACCTGAAAAAAATCCTGCTTCTCATCAATCATTAAAGGAACTGGAGCCATCTTCAGTTTTCACTTTGGCAACCCTATCTATAAACAGAGGTTCTATTTTAAAAGTAATGGTGTTATCTTAAGAAAATCTGTTCCCTTTGAAAGTATGCATTTATAAAAAAAACATAAGGAACATATCGCATCTCAAGTATACTAATTTTTACTGTAAAGAACAGGTGAAACCATATGTGTTGAAATGAAGTTAACGCTTAGCTTCTCCAATCACAAGTGTATATTTCTCCATCGACAGCTTCCACTTGTGTCCAAAAATACGAGACGATAGTAATAATAATAATAATAATAATAATAATAATAATAATTTTTTATTTTTAACCCGCCCCTCTGTTCAGCAACCGGGGCGGCGTACAACAAGATTAAAACATCAAGTTAAAACAATCCCTCCCCATCCTAACCCTCCCACCCCTTAAAACTAAATTAAACTAATGAAGAGTTAAAACAAGAATAAAATATGATAAATAAATAACAGCAACGATGGCAAGGGGGTGGGTAGCAATCAGTCCACTGGAACCGGGAAGTTATTCCGGGAAGGCCTGCCGGAAGAGATCCGTCTTCAGCACTTTCTTGAAGCTATCAAGAGTACTGATAAGACGGATCTCATCCGGCAGGCCATTCCAAAGTCTGGGAGCCATAGAAGAGAAGGTCCTCTGGGAGGTCTGCGACAGCCTAGTTTTCATAGGCTGCAGCAGGTTCCTCCCAGAGGACCAAAGTGCGCGGGGGGGATCATATGGGATGAGGCGGTCCCGGAGATAAGATGGACCCAAGCCATGTAGGGCTTTAAAGGTTAAAACCAACACCTTGTACTGCGCTCGGAAACTAATCGACAGCCAATGGAGAGATTTAAGCACAGGTGTTATATGCTCTCTCCTAGACGTACCCGTAATTAACCTGGCTGCCATATTTTGTACCAGTTGAAGTTTCCGGGTTAGGCACAAGGGTAGCCCCATGTAGAGTGCATTACAGTAATCCAAACGTGAGGTTACCAAAGCATGTACCACAGTTTCCAGATCCCTTGTATCCAGGTAAGGGCGCAGTTGGCGTATCAGCCGAAGCTGATAACAGGCACTTCTGGCCGTCACATTCACCTGACTAGTCATGTGAAGCGATGAATCCAGGAGTACCCCCAGACTGCAAACACAGTCCTTAGAGGAGAGTGTGAGTCCATCCAGGACTGGAAGTTGTATTCCCAGACCTGGTTTCGGGCCTGTGACTGTCAGTACCTCCGTTTTGTCTGGATTTAGTCTCAATCTGTTTTTCCTCATCCAATCCATTACCGCTCTAAGACAGTCATTGAGAGGAGAGACACCATCTGAAGTCTGAGCCGACGACCTGGTCATGGAGAAATATATCTGAGTGTCATCGGCGTACTGATGACACTGAGCTCCATGCCTCCGGATGATCTCTCCCAGCGGCTTCATATAAATGTTAAATAGCATCGGGGACAGAATGGCACCCTGAGGGACGCCACAGTTGAGCTCAATTCTGGAGGAGCAGCTGTCCCCGAGCCTCACCCTCTGGGATCTGCCCGAGAGAAAGGAATGGAACCATCGCAGAGCAGTGCCTCCAGTTCCTAACCCTCTCAGGCGATCCAAGAGGATGGAATGATCTATAGTGTCAAAGGCTGCTGAGAGGTCCAAGAGCACCAGCAGGGTCACATTACCCCTGTCGATGCTCAGGCGGAGGTCATCGGTCAGAGCAACCATGGCAGTCTCAACTCCATATCCTGTCCTGAAGCTGGTTTGAAATGGATCAAGATAATCCATTTATCTAATTGGAGATAAAACTCCAATTAGTGATTCACTCAGCCAGTAAAAAGGGCAGTTGTGAACTACCAGGGGCAGAACTATTGATATATAAATTAAGAAAAATAATGATAGTAAACTTCCTTTAGGTCCTTTGATTCCCTCCCCCCTTGACTGTTTCCAGAATATACTTCCAACAAGAGTTAAAGCACAATCCTGTGTGTACCTACTCAGAAGTAAGCCCCTGTTAGGTTAAGTGGGGTTTACTCTCAGGTGAGTGGTATCATAACAGAATAGTTACAATGGATACATTACACAGAATAGTATCAGAACAGAATTGTAACAGAATAATTACAATGGATACACACAAGATAATGGACCAGACTACCCAACTGTGCAAGTGGGAAAATAAGTTGCATGAATGAGCTGCAACATCAAAATTAACAAATTATACATGGAAGGCATATAATAATTTTGGTTAAAGGAAGATAAAGCTAAAGAAAAAGATGTGGAAGAGAGAAAAACAGAGAGACTTGGACCACAAATCTAAGTCATGTGAGCTTAAGCACATTATTAATAGTCAAAGCTATCCTTTCTCCAGTTGGAACCTCGATCAATTTAAACTAGTCCTATCTATGGTAACTGACGGAAGTTCTCCAAGATGTCAGACTGCCTTCCCAAGCCATGTCATCCAAAATCTTGCAACTGGAGATGCTGGAAATTAAACCCAGGACCTTTTGCATAAGAAATGCATGTTCTGCCATGTATATATGGTGTCTGATAATAAAGGGCTTCAGCATATATAACTCTCATCACGTGGATTGAAGGCCTGTGGGGAAATTGCTCTGACAAAGAATGTACAGGCGGGTGGTGCATCACTGTTCAGCCTCCCTTAGCATAACCTCTCTGCCACCACCAGGTCATACAAATTATCAGAGCTAGGGATGTTATTTTTTTAAAAGCAGTTGATTGCTTTATACTCATTATTTTTTATAAAGCTGCTTATTATTGAAAGAGTGACATGTTGCACTGGCTCATGGGTGGACAATAGTAGAGAACACGAGTGAGTGTGCACCCCTTCTCCTTGCAAAAAATAAAAAATAAAAAATAAAATTGGGAGATGAGAAGTTACTTTGGCCTTTCTCCCATTTTCAGTGTATGTATTGGGTGGGTTGGAGAGTATGGCACTCCCACCCCCAAAAGTAGGCTTTTTATATCTGATCTGGGTGGTTTTTAATGTTATGAGGAGTTTTGCAAGCTGGGTAGCACAAAAAAGCCCCTGGAACTGCATGCATCCTGCAGACTATAGTCTATTCATCCATGAAGTTGTACAAATTATACACAATGGATTAAGGATTTCCAGATTTCCCTGAATCCTTTTTTTCCTGGTGACATTCAAGAGCACATTAAAAAGTCAACATTAAATGCAATATGTATTAGCTGTGGGCTAAGATGTATCTTGCTAGATTTTGGAAAGAGCCTCAAGATGCCAGATGTGACACTGACTAAGCAGAAAAGATAGAAAACTGTATTCGACAAGAGAGTCTGGAATCTACTGACACCTTCCAGATTAAAGTCTATCAACTGATATAAATTCAGAAAGAACATGCTCATGAATCTGGATTTTGGAATGTTATTACAGTAGTTGCAAAAACGCTGGGACTTTTATAGCCAGTGCAATAACAGATGGGCTTGCTGAAGCCTTTGGAACCTACCACCAACTGTGCACTCCTGTGCAGCTCCATAGCATGTGCTGCCTGCTGCTGAAGGATGTACAGCTCATGCTGACGGATTAGCTGCTGGTGAGACAAGAGCTGGAGCTGGTGAGCATGCTGGAGAGAGCTCCTTGTAGGGGGGTACACAGCAGGCCAGAGAGGCGGTGTACGATCCATCAGCTCCGCTGTAATTAATTAAGAGACAAACAGATAGCAAGTCATAACAATATTCTTATCAAAACCACATGCTCAAAGTGCACAGCACTGGATGCACACCTTTAGCAAATTTTGTTTTTGGAAGGCAAGTGAAGAGTCTTTAGTAACCAGGCTTCTCACCAATCCATATGCTTTTGTTATAATAACACATACATAGACTAACCTGCTTTAAAACCTACATTTAACTTAGATTTTCCTTGGGTTTTTTCCGGGCTGTGAGGCCATGTTCTGGAATAGTTTCTTTCTGATGGATGCAAGCACCAGGAACAGAGATTCCACCTCAACATTAGGAGGAACTTTTTGACATTAAGAGCTGTTCGGCAGTGGAACACACTCCCTCGGAGCGTGGTGGGGTCTCCTTCCTTCGAGGTCTTTAAACAGAGGCTGGATGGCCATCTGTCAGGGATGCTTTGATCGTGATTTCCTGCATGGCAGGGGGTTGGACTGGATGGCCCTCGTGGTCTCTTCCAACTCTGCAATTCTATGATTCTATGATGTTTCACCTGCATCTGTGGCTGAAGATGCCAGCCACAGATGCAGGCAAAACGTCAGAAAGAAACTCTTCCAGAACACAGCCTCACAGCCCGGAAAAAAACCAAGGAAAATCTATGGATGCTGTCCGTGAAAGCCTTCGACTTCTACATTTAACTGTTTCACAGCTTCATTGTATTTGCTTGAGTTTCGCATACTCTGCAAGGAGGCCTTAAGCATAAAGGTAAACAGAGATGCAATTACTGTGAGATAAGATCCTGGTAAAAAGGTTTCTCTTTGACAGCAGGAACCTCCCTCCTCTCTCAATCTCAGGAGGGAAAGGAGGGTGGGGGAACTACACCCCTCCCAAACCCTTGAAGGATGGAGTCACTCTAGCCTCTCTAAGAAGGGAGTTCCAGAGTGTAGAAACAGACACTCTGTTGCAGTTGTACTTGCAAAGGAAGTGGAACTGAGAGAATGGCCTCTTCTGAGGATCTCAAAGCCCAGGTAGGCTCATGCAGAGATATACAGTCTGTTACATAGCCTGGACCTAAGCCATATATGGTTTTATAGGTCATAACCAGCACTTTGAATCATGCATAGAAACAGACTGGAAGCCAGGGGAGTTCTTTCAGCGGGGGAATCATATGGTTCTTAATGGTCACGGTCCATTGTGCCAAGACTAGGACCACTTCTGGAAGGAAGATGTCATCAGGAATGCTTTATAGTGTTCGGACTATGTTGAGGGGTAGTTGGAGGACTAGTCCCCTTAGCTTTTGTGCCAGCCCCATCAGGTAATGCTTTAAGAAAGCTATGGGAATGAGGACATTGTTCAGTTAAACCTGGGAAAGGGAATTATGAGGATGGCAGACTTAATTACTTCAAGGACTTACTCTTTCTCCACAATTCAAGCTTCTTATTATTTTCCATGATGCATTTAAATGAGAGGTGGACAAAGTGCAGCCCTCCAGATGATGTTGGACTGCAGCTTCCAGTATTCCTCAACTATTCACTATTCTTGTTAGGGTTGATGGCAGCTACAGTATAACATCTGGAAACTACATTGTGTTTGCTCCTGATTTGAACAAAAAATAGACACACATTCAGAAGAAAAGATTCTCCACAAGAAAAAGGTGGTGTGTTTGTGTGTATGGG
The DNA here is from genome assembly GCA_030847615.1 of Gambelia wislizenii. Classification (NCBI taxonomy): domain Eukaryota; kingdom Metazoa; phylum Chordata; class Lepidosauria; order Squamata; family Crotaphytidae; genus Gambelia; species Gambelia wislizenii. The sequence goes on from JAUMIR010000012.1 coordinate 9,385,123, forward strand.
AGCACAGTAGAATTACTGGAGGAGGGGAGAACCCTGATTCTTGAGAACCAGGGACACAGATAAATCTGGCGTCTGGAAATGTCACACAGCCTAGAAAGAATTCTTCGAGCCACTCCTTGCCCCTTTTACTCGGATGCTCACCAAAGTGTGGCAGGTGCTCACTAGGGATCACAACAAGCTGTCCAGACTGAGGATCCCTGGCAAACTGGTATGCAGAAGACAGTGCTCCCCCCATGGTAGCAGGGAAGCCAGGAGCCATGCCTTGGTGCAAGGAAGGGTGACCAAGTCCTAGGAGGAAAACAGTCATCAGAACAGAAATCCTGCTTTGTTGTCAAGTTATGGCAACCCTAGGCTGAACCTACCACAGGGTTTTCTTGGCAACATTTGTTCAGAGGGGGTTTGCCTTTGCCTTCCTCTGAGGCTAAAAGTGTGTGATTTGCCCATGGTCATACAGTGGGTTTCCATGGCTGAGCAGGATTCAAACCCTGGTCTCCCAGAGTCCCAGTCCAACACTCAAAACCACTACACCATGCTGGCTACTGAGGTCAATTAATCCAACCTTATTTGACATGGCTCAGTGGAAGCTCTACATGGTGAACTGGGTGCCTCCTGGTTTCAATTGCTCAGTCCTAAACATCTTCAGAAAGGTTAACAGGGATGAATTATATGATGGCATGCATTATGTTTATTAAGCTGCAATTCTATGCACATTTACCTAAGAGGAAGTCCCATGGAGCACATTGAAACTTACCTCCAAGTGGAGATATATAAGATTTGTTTCACCATTTGCATAAGAGTGTTATGTTAGTGACTTAGAACTTAAAAGGGTTCTAAAAGGGGAACCAAGCAGCTTTTATTCAGTTTCTCTACCTGGTGACCAGGTGAGTGGATGGGTGAGTGATTATATACAAGCCTAAACTGTACTTTTATATTATATACAAGCCTAAACTGTACACAGATGAGAAAACTGAAGCATGTTGTTCCAACCACCATCATATCTTTTTTCATTTTGGTTTTACAAATTAGTTTGACAAATTCAAGGGATGTTTTTTATAGTGAGAATGTAAGTGTTATGAGACTGAGGTATAAGAAACATAGATACTTGTAGGGGGCAGGGAAGCATAAATTGGACAATATGGGTGGAAATGAAAGAAGTCTTCCTATTTCCCAACAGCCTAGCACCTGGTAACCTCATCTTACCTTCCATGTTTCTAAGACTGTGGCACAAATTTGCCCATGCACATTTATGCTTTCACAACTGGGTTAGTCGCACAACACAAAGTAAAGAGCAGGCTAAGTCTGATTTGTTTTATTACACCCACCAGTAAGTCTGTCAGTAATTCTATTAAGAAGCTAGTCATAGACAAGGTATTATTTCAACCTACTATAAATATATTTGGGGGGCTTTTCTGCCTTATACCATGAGTATTAGTAACCTGGTTTCCTTTTATTTAAGGAGAACATGAAGTGCAAATGAGCCTGTAAACTTCCTGTGATGGCTGCCATGCTCTAAATTTGGGAGAGCAGGTCACAGAATGTGCTTGGTGGCCAATAGTAGCCACAGATATTCTTCAACCATGACACCTTACCTTTGGAAAGAAAAAATGGACAGGCAGTCTAATGCTGACTGAGATGGGATTCCATAGCATACAGTTAATGCATTTCAGAGTATTTCTTTTTTCACAAGCTGACAATGTAAGAAATTCAAGAGCAGAGTTATATGTGCGGATAGCAAGGAAGATCTGCTATCTGATCTTTGGCTGGTTTCAAAAGTCTTACAATTCCAACTTGTGAAGATGGAGTAGATACTCTGATCAACTAGTCCCTAACAATAAAATTTTAAAAACTATTACAAATTGTCACATTAAAACAGTATAAAATTATTTTTATAGACAAAGAGGTGTACTGAGTGATTGCAGTCAGCTGCAATCCTGCCTATGACCAGAGTTCCTAACCCTACATTCATTCTCCTTGCTAAGACTCACCATAGGGATGACCTGCTAACCACACTGAAGAGCTGCCAGTCCTGGGTAACCAAGGGTGAGTTGCCAGATGGGATGCTGGGTCAGTAGACCATCGCCCTGAGCCAGTCAGGGGTGGACCGCCAGTCACCATGAGGTTGGAGTTCAGGCCATTTGTAGGGCAGCCAGTGGTATGTATCCGAGCAAAGTCAGCCAGTTCTTTGCTTTCTCTACAGGGAATAGAGAAGGAAAAGGATTAGGAGCCAGAAGCCCTTTATAGGTTTGTATTCTGGGCCTGCAATGTAGAAGGATTTAAAGCCATACCCAGGGCCGGTTTAAAGGCCCTGCAGCACCTGCAGCCGCAGGGAGCCCTGTCATTGTGGGGGGGGGGGGAGTTGTAGCCCTCCTCCTGCAAAAACATTATTAGTAATGATCTGAATATCCTGTACTTTGAATAAGTTAGGTTAGCTTAGGTTACATTGACCTGAGATAAACACATGGGGCCCCCAAAATAAAGTGTTGCAGGGGGGCCCAAAATTCCTTAACCAGCCCTGGCCATACTGAGCTAAGAAGCAGCACCATTGCACTAGACCTCCCTGAGATAACAGCTCCATCATCAAGTTCCTCCTGTCCCTGAACTTTTTCCATTATATTTAATCATTGTAAGAACTATTATTTAGCTTGAAGAATAGGCTACCATGTTTGCCTTTTCCCTCTTCCTTCCCCATCACTTTCTCCTTTTGTGTCATGCCCTTTAGACTGCAAGGGTGCAGCTGGAGACAGACTTACTCACAATCCATCACATGTAAGATGCTCTGGGAGCTTTTGTGGCGAGCAGGTAAAAGGGCTTTAAAATTAGTCATATATTTAAAAATATGATACTAACTCAAATAAAGTCCAACATAAGAAACCTCACCTCAGGAGCTTTTCCTGGTCTCGTTCCAGACGACTTGTCAGGAGGTGGCTGTCTCGGTGACGTGGCCGATCATCCCCACAGTCCTCATCTGAACGCCCATGTCCTAGAGGACAAATAAAGGGTAATGGACATGAGCAGTGGACAAACTCCTTGTAAATATGAATGAATGTTAATCATTCTCTGACAGTTCTAACATAATCTTGTCTCTATAGAACTGCCATTCCCAGGATTCTTCTTTATAAACTAGGACAACAAGGACCAGAAGTGAAACAACAAACAAGGGGCTCATTTCCACTTTAATTGTCATGGTTCTGTCCTGTGGAATCCTGGGATTTGCAGACATTAGAATTCTCAGGCGGAGAGCTCCAGTGCCTCAAAAAACTACAAGCCCCAGGATTCCACAGGATGCAGCCATGGTAGTTAAAGTGGAATAATAGCACTATAATTGTATAGTGTGAATGGGCCCAAGGCTGCAGGAGTCCATCATATTCATTCTCCTCTGGGGTAAGGAATCCCTCTGAGGAAATGAATGGTGTTTGGCTTATAATAGTGTCTGACAACTGCAGAGAAAAAGGGAGGGGCAGTTTCAATCCTGAGCCCCTCAGCAGACAGAACCATTACATTTTGATGCGCCAAAAGTGAGGTTGCATCACCTTCAGCCACCATTTTGGCTGAACTTTTTTTTCCAGGGTTTTTTTGTGGGGATATGAGGTGGGGAAAGTAAACTGCCACATTTGTGATTTTTTTTTTAAGTTGGTCTGGATAGTTAATTGTACAAAATAATTGTCTGAAAAATCTATGGGATTATTTTTTTAAGAGTTGGGCACTTTGGGAGTCACCAAGTCAGATTCAGGTGCCACTAAAATGGGGCTCAGCGGCAGCATGCGGCTTGCAGGCTGCACTTTGCTCACCCCTGGCATACAGTTTTATGTAGCATACTATGTCTTGGTGCTCCTGGTGCCAAGGGATGGAAAAGAAATTTCTAATAATCAAGATTTGTTTTACACATTTCTCTAATTTTTCTACTACTAATGAAAGTGTTCATGTATCATTTAGTTCTCCATCCTCAGGATTCTCTTTTTTCTCTTCATTTCCCAAACCGTAGATACATAAATATGCATGACTAGAAATGCCTATACAGTATGACACCTGTATCTGCAGGAATAGGTTCCCAGACGTACAATGAATACCAGAAACCACAGATAATCGCGAACTCTATTAAAATTAACAACTTCCACAGAGTCATGCTGGAGGATGACAACTGTATGGTCAGCTTGCAGCAGACGCCTATCATAGAGTCAGGCTGGAGGACCTAGAAGATGCCTAGAGAGAACACCTCTCTAGGAATCTTCTAGGTCCTCCGGCACAACTGTATGGTCAGCTTGCAGCAGACGCCTATCATAGAGTCATGCTGGAGGACCTAGAAGATGCCTAGAGAGAACACCTCTCTAGGAATCTTCTAGGTCCTCCAGCACAACTGTATGGTCAGCTTGCAGCAGACGCCTATCATAGAGTCAGGCTGGAGGACCTAGAAGATGCCTAGAGAGAACACCTCTCTAGGAATCTTCTAGGTCCTCCAGCACAACTGTACGGTCAGCTTGCAGCAGACGCCTATCATAGAGTCAGGCTGGAGGACCTAGAAGATGCCTAGAGAGAACACCTCTCTAGGAATCTTCTAGGTCCTCCAGCACAACTGTACGGTCAGCTTGCAGCAGACGCCTATCATAGAGTCAGGCTGGAGGACCTAGAAGATGCCTAGAGAGAACACCTCTCTAGGAATCTTCTAGGTCCTCCAGCACAACTGTATGGTCAGCTTGCAGCAGACGCCTATCATAGAGTCAGGCTGGAGGACCTAGAAGATGCCTAGAGAGAACACCTCTCTAGGAATCTTCTAGGTCCTCCGGCACAACTGTATGGTCAGCTTGCAGCAGACGCCTATCATAGAGTCATGCTGGAGGACCTAGAAGATGCCTAGAGAGAACACCTCTCTAGGAATCTTCTAGGTCCTCCAGCACAACTGTACGGTCAGCTTGCAGCAGACGCCTATCATAGAGTCAGGCTGGAGGACCTAGAAGATGCCTAGAGAGAACACCTCTCTAGGAATCTTCTAGGTCCTCCAGCACAACTGTACGGTCAGCTTGCAGCAGACGCCTATCATAGAGTCATGCTGGAGGACCTAGAAGATGCCTAGAGAGAACACCTCTCTAGGAATCTTCTAGGTCCTCCAGCACAACTGTATGGTCAGCTTGCAGCAGACGCCTATCATAGAGTCAGGCTGGAGGACCTAGAAGATGCCTAGAGAGAACACCTCTCTAGGAATCTTCTAGGTCCTCCGGCACAACTGTATGGTCAGCTTGCAGCAGACGCCTATCATAGAGTCATGCTGGAGGACCTAGAAGATGCCTAGAGAGAACACCTCTCTAGGAATCTTCTAGGTCCTCCAGCACAACTGTATGGTCAGCTTGCAGCAGACGCCTATCATAGAGTCAGGCTGGAGGACCTAGAAGATGCCTAGAGAGAACACCTCTCTAGGAATCTTCTAGGTCCTCCAGCACAACTGTATGGTCAGCTTGCAGCAGACGCCTATCATAGAGTCAGGCTGGAGGACCTAGAAGATGCCTAGAGAGAACACCTCTCTAGGAATCTTCTAGGTCCTCCAGCACAACTGTATGGTCAGCTTGCAGCAGACGCCTATCATAGAGTCAGGCTGGAGGACCTAGAAGATGCCTAGAGAGACCATAATTTTTTGGACATGGGTAAGTGAATCCACGGTTACCAGTCCCGGAGACACAGGGGTCATACTGTACCTGTATCTGAAAAATGTACATGTGAAAAATGCATTAAAAACATGTACATCAAGAAAAGAATATACTAAAGTATGCATAAATGCCCATGTAGGAAGAAATCTCATAACCTGTAACAGAATTTAGACAGGAGGCGAAAACTGGTGAGAGCCCGGAGACCTCAACAAAAATGGTACTAACAGATTTTCACACCTCACACACCTCCTCCAGGATTTTTTAAAAATATTTTAGAAAGGAAAAATGAGAAAGGAAGATGCACTACATCTTCTGGGTAAAGATACACTAGGAAAACATAAAATTGTCCCACAAGGTTACCAACAGTTCAAAAATACAACTTAGAAGCTTCAGCGTGCAAAATGGCAGCATAGTTGTTGTTGTGTCACTTCAACTGACTGAGGTAAAGCTACATTATCATAGAGTAGGTTTCCCGCTGCCTTCCTCTGAGGCTGAGAGGATGTGACTTGTCCAAGGTCAGACAGTAGGTTTCCATGTCTGAACAGTGATTCCAACCCTGGTCTCTGGAGTCCTAGTTCAACACCCAAAATGCTACACCACGCTGGCTCTCCAAACTCAGGCACTTCAGCACACAAAATGGCAGCGTGTACGCTGTGTAATGCATTCACATTAATGTGCATTCACTGTTGTACATAAGTACCAGAGAGAAGAGACACTAATTGGCTATTCTAAAGTTAGACTCATTTAGTGACTCTGGAGAGGAAGCTGAACTTTGAAGAATGACAGCAAAGAGCAATTCACATTTACATTTTAGCAAAATATCACAAAGAGTGTATGTTGTTGTGGGGTGGGGGAGTCTTTGACAAACAAAGTCAGGTGTGACAAATGCCATTTTTATTTTTATTCAGTGAAATACATCTCTGTAAGGCCAATCTGTATTTGTTCATTTGTTTGATTAATAGATTTACAGGCCAACTTGCCCAAGCAGTATGCACAACAGACATGATGTACTACTTAGGTACATGCATAAGGAAATTTTAAATTATAAAGCAGCACCTAGGTTTCATAGGCCCAATGTTACATTAAGATTTTAAGGAAAAAAAACACTCAAAATCACATTCTCAAAAGATCTTAAAGAAGGACATCTTAAGGAAAGTGATTGTGGAAGAGAGATGTTTTAAGGCCTGCTTGAAAGTCTGCAACTGAAGGAATTGGTCGTAATTCATTCAGAATAAAAAAGAAATTGTTCCTTGTAGTTACAACCTCTCAGATCTCTTTGTCAAGGACTCTATACCTACTGAGTTTGTCTACATCAAACCATTCCTACAGTGACTGCCAATTTTACAACTAAAACACATAACAGTGTATTTAACGCCAACAGAATTTGGTGATTTCAGAGCTCACTAAACCAGACCAAGTAGGGTTGTCCGAGTGAAAACTGAGGGAGTTCTGGTCCCTTTACTGTAATGGTTGTGTAGAAGAGGGGATTTCTAAAGGTGTTGCTTATCACACGACCAGGCAACTAGTCAACATAGCTGCTGAAATTCCCTTTCTACCCAGCCAATAAAAAAGTACAGGAGCCCCCTCCAGTTTTCACCCTGGCAACCCTAGGGCCAACAGACAGCCTCCATTGACTTAGTTCCTCACCCCACCCCACCACTCTCTCCCCAATGAGGATCCATTATTTATTCAATAAAACACCTCTCAAGAGGTTAGACTTAGTGCCAACCTCCATTTTGGGAAGCCTTAAAACAAACAGTCAAACCCACACCCTTTGGTTGTTGTTGTTCTTGTTTACAGGAACTTCAATATTCCAAACTGTTTATTATAGTTCATCATGAAATCCCTAATAATCATAATAATCATAATAATTCACAAGCAAAATTATCTCAGCCTAGCTTGCACAAAACTGTTGCCCAGTAACTACATAAGGAAAGGTCCCCTTTGCTGCCCACCCCCTGGCTGAAATTTACAAACTAGCAATTGTCTCTCGCAATTCAATAGCTAGTCTTGTCTTTATAAATGCACTGACATGACGCACAAAGTGCATAGAAAATTCAATCCGTTATGCACAGAGTAAAGGGAAGGGGGGTGCAAAGAGAGACTCTTACGCCCGTTTCCTTAGCGACCAATGCTCTGCATTAAATACGTGTAAGGCTTATTTGCCAAATACTACAAGATTAGCCAAGTAAAGCCCTTGCTTTTCTCTTTCTTAAAAGGTTTTAAACATTCAAGCACCCTCTACTCGGCGCAAGCAAACTAATGTTATTAGTAAAATGTCTCTTGGCGCACACACAAGGCCGGGGAATGGGGTTGGAGGGTGAGGTGAAGGGGGGGAAAGGAGAGCGGAAAAAAGAAGGCCTTGTTTCCCTTATGAAAGCCAAATCCATCCCTTAGCAACAGCCCAGGCGGCCTGACAGAATGCAAGCCTTGTTTGCTGGCTTTCAGTTCTGCTCAGTAAATTACATTTAACCCAGCCGGAGGGCGGGGTGGGCAGAACAGCCGGGATGGGGAAAGGTGGGGGGGGTCCTTTTGGCTACCAGACCAGTCTCTTGGCTCCAGCCAAAGCAAGGACAAGAGGGCTGAGGCTGTGGGAACTGAGAATGAGGCGGAGTAGTTGGCGGTTGCCAGCGGAGAGAAAAATGAAGGCCTAAAACAAAAAAGGCTGAACTAAGTGTCTCTGGCAGACGTACTGATAGATATCCAAGTCTCTCTCATTCCAAAATAAAGAGCAGGGATGGTGGGTGGGGAGAGACTTTGCTCCGGCAGAATTAACACATTTGCCTCACGCTCTCTCTGGGAGGCCAAACGGGACTTGTCTCCACCACCACCACCACCACCACTTTGCCAGTCTGCCACCACTGCTCAAAACCAGGGACCCATCTGGGCAAAGTCAGTGAAAGATGGCAGGCTGGCTGGGGATGTGGCCAGGTTGGACTGAACTCACCAAGGCACATGGAATGGCACACGGTTTGTGAGCTGGCAACAAGTGAACTTTCCCCAAAAAACTGAGTGGAGTTTCTCCCTGCATCCTGTTCATAAAAGTCAGGAGCAACTGCGATAATTAAAACCCCTTCCTTCTTTCTTGCTCCCTCACCACCACTTCACCGCAATCTTCCTCTCTCTTATGCATTGTTCTGTTGTTGTTATGAGCCTTCAAGTCCACTCCAACTTATGGTGGCCCTGTCATAGGGTTTTCTTGGAAAGATTTATTCCATGGAGGTTTGCCTTTGCCTTCCTCTAAGGCTGAGAGAGTGCGACTTGCCCAAGACTATCTGGGGGATTCCCATGGCTGAGTGGGGATTTGAACCCTGATTTCCCAAAGCTCTAGTCCAAACCACTATACCACACTGGCTTTCTCTCATGCATATATTTCCATAATCCCACGAACCACCACGTTGTTGTTATCTGTGTGACAATCCTCTCCTTCTATCTCACAAACCTTATCCCATATGTATTCAGGCTGGAATGGGGAAAAATGTTGATGTGGGAACCTTCATTTGGTAAATTTTTAAAACTGTCCAGTGGACAATAACCAATTATTCTCTCGGGAGTGGAAAGACCACACAGGATAGTTCTAGACATCTATTTTTTAAAAAACAGAAATTATTTTATGAAAGTTGCATACATGACATAGAACTGCAGCTTCAACACACTGTTATTACACATCATGTTATAATATTTTACAAGTGCTTATATTCCAGTGCTTATTAAGCATCTGATGTGGAGGAGTGGCGGAAGGTTTTTCTCAATGTGCCAGGGACTAGCACCATAATTTTACCCATTGATTACAACAGCATTGAGCTTCCTCAAACTCAACATGATTTGACAGGGACATGAACTGACAATTAATTCTGTTCACAGGTTTAATTTTTTTTTCATTATTCCATCTCTCTTTGATCCTTTTTCCTTCACTGTTGCATAGCATGCCCAAGTATTCATTGCATTTAAATCACATAGGATGTAGCAATCACATAGGCCCCCACTGTGCTAGAAATGGGGTCACAATAGCAAAAAAAGCTCATTTTCAAAATCATAAACTAGACATAGAGCACATATTTTGCATACTTATTTGCATGCAGACGATGCAAAGTTCAACCCTTGCCATTTTATTTATTACAGTACTTTTATTTGGCCCTATAATGAGAAGTGGGGTGAAGAAAACAAAATTCCAAAACAATAATAAAACAATGCAAGACAAATCAACAGAATAAAACAAAACAGAGGACAAAAAATCCAGAATCTAGTGGTTAGAGCCACGCTGTGGTCTTGGAGCCCCAAAAGCTTGGATGAAGAACCATGCTCTAATTAAGCTAAAATAACAGATGGGGAAAAAGAGAGACCCTGTAGAGCTCCTAACAGTCAGGGTAGAGAATACTGAGCTAGACAAAAACCAGTCTAATATGGAAGCCCTAAGACAGCTGATTCCATTACTCTTCTGGGTCTTTAGCTATTTAGATTTAATCAATTATTTTCTACAACCAGTTTTGTACTGGGTTCACAGATATATTCTGAGTTTCTTTAGACATCCAATCACCACCATCACCTCAACAAGGAGTCTTATAATCAACTGAGGCAGGTGGAAAGAACTGAAAATTGTTTGTCATATAGGTTCCCACAGCCAACATGCAATCCACTTCTCCATCATGCATTGCCTGCTAAATCCATCAGGTCATGGAATTTCAATTTCCAACACACTATGAAAGCAAGCATTGATATATATATCTGAGCAAAAGGCCTGGTTGTCTTCCCTTCTTGATAAAAGGCAATGAAAAACGCCTGCTAGGGGTTTTGATATCTACCTGCTGAAGGTGATACAGGACACTATAGAAACATAAAAAACTACCTTACACCATGTTGGACTATTTATCTATCTAGCCCAGTATTGACTACTCTGACTGGCTGGTGTGTTCTAAGGTTTCACACATGGGCTTTCCCATGATTTTTCTCTACCTAATCTTTCTAAGAGGAGGTTGGTCCCAGAAATTCACATCAGGACCCTTCTGCTAATCACTGAGCTGTTGTCCCTCTTACAATGCATTGTGTGCATTTCTTCTAATTTAAATTTAGTTTACCTCTCTCTACTGTAAGTTGCCTGGATATAATCAAACTGAAATCTGCTTCATGCAGCCTCAAAATGTCAGATCCAAAGACACTGTGTGACTAGCATCTTCCCTCAATGCCATTTGTCACGCTGGATTTCAATCCAGCTCCTCTTTTCTCACCAAACATTACAAGCTAAAGATAAAATTAACCAGAATGTCCCCAATTCAAGTTGGGCAGAAATTTAAAATGGGAGACCAGGAATGGTGAAATATGTTCTATTTGCCACCTATGACTGACACATGGACATTATTTTCTGTGATACCACACCCAGGAAGATGTCTAATGGAGAGTTAAACCATTGGTCCATCTAACAGTATTGTCTATACCAGGGATGAGCCAATGGCCATGCTACCATGTGAGTTTGGATAGCGTAGTCCAAAAACCTTTAACTTTTCTAAGCTTTTAATGAGATTCTACTTTATTCGATTTTGGGGATATATTATATTATATCTGCATGTTATTGGGTTCCAACTCTCATTACCTCCAGCCAGCATGGACAGTGGCCAGAAATGATGGGAGCTAAAATCCAACAATATCAGGGTCATAGGTTGTTCACCCCCACTTCTCAACTAAATCCTTCCCCATTCTCCCTCTGCCATTCATTGCTGCATGGTGCTGTAATCTCCCCTCCAATTTCTGTATGCTGTAACCACTTATCCTGCAGGGAGGGACCTTGGCTGACTTTAAAATAAAAAAATAAAATACACTTATAATATATGATCACATGTTCAAAATTCTCCTGAGCCCTAGCAGCTACAGGAGGCAAAATAGGAATGGTGTGTTAATCCTCATGCGCATATCATTTATGTGTGTGCATGCATGCACACGCCATCAAGTCATATCTATGAGCCTTATTTTCTGTTGGTAACAAATGATTTTTTCCCCTGTATATACAGTCATTTTAACATGTATTAATACATTTAACTTTTTTGTTGAATAGCTTTTATGTTTCATTTATCACTGTTGTTGCTGTTTACTGTTAAGGCAATTTTAACTTGTGGCAACCCTACGAACGAGAGACCTCCAAGAATCTCTGTCATGAACCGCCCTGTTCAGGTCATACAAATTCACAACCATGGTTTCTTTGATTGACTCAAGCCACCTGTAGTGTGGTCTCCCTGAGGTGCCTTCAAGTTGCCTCTTGACTTATGGCAACCCCATGAATTTCATAGGGTTTTCCTAGGCACAGAGACATAGGTGCCAAAAATTAGGGTAAATGCCCCTGATAAATACAAACTGTTGGGGCTTATACACCTATAGAAATCCAAACAAGGAAACACACACACACAGCACTGCAAATTGACCAGAAACCCAAAACAAGCTGTTGGGCCAATTGCCAGAAGGAGGAGATCAAAGGCTATTCCTACACAAACACACACTTATTTTAAACTATTCCTCTTTTTCAGCTGTATACCTTCCAAATGTTTTGGACCACAATTCCCACATAGGGTTCCCAGATCTCAGGGTCTGGCCCAATTTTCAGTCTCCATGGTGAGGGAAGGAATCTCAGGGTTCGTGCACTGCCTTGAAAACTGTGTATACATGTGTCTGTTTTTCCTCATTCATTAAACTTGGTGCATCTGATTAAGTAGACTTTAGTCTATGAAAGCTTATGCTACCAACGTCTTTCTCTCAGTCTCAAAGGCACCACCAGATCTCTTTGTACTTTTTTGTAATACAAGTGTGACACCCTATGGCCAGTCCAATTATTGCAACAAAGACTATTTGGGTGAGAGTCTGCATCAGTGAAGCCTTGTTTTCTACTTTGAAGGAAAGAAATATGGTACCTGAAGCCTACACTGAATGGAGAGGGAGCCATCTGTGATTACTGCATGCCCCATAAAAATTAAATAATGCAGCACTCAAATAAAGAGGTGCTAGATTGGGGATTGGGAAGGGGAGATGTGTTTGGATGTATGTGCCTTGACTTATGGGTGTATGTGCCTATTGACTTATGGCAACCACATGAATCTATCTATCTATATAATTCTCCTGGGTATGTTGCCTTTCCCAGTGTGCTGATTGGCTGCTCAGAAAACACACCCAACCCACACCCAACCAATTGCCACCCCCATGCAAATTCCCTCTCCACATCACAATCCACTGCATCATGACCACACAAGGGCCCCTCCCTCCCTCAGACACTCATCAGTGATGGGCTGCGATGGGATCCAGGCAGTCAACTGGCGGCGGCTGCAACAGGGTAACAGAGCGAGTCAGCTTCAGCAAATCTGGGGAAAGTGTGGAATGCTGAGAAGGGGGCGGAGGAATTTAAATCCACCGGCCTACCTTAGAGGGTTGTCATGAGGTCTAATGGGAGTTTTGGGGGGAGTTTTTTAATAGAGGTATGGTATGTCAGGTCCAGCTAGTTTAATGGGATTTTCTTAGAGAAGGCGTACTCAGAGGTGATTTGCCATTGCCTTCCTCCGAAACAAGAGCCCACAGCACGTGGCATTCCTTGGTCGTCACTCAACCAAATACTAACCAGGTCTGACCCTGCTTAGCTTCCATGATCAGATGGGATCTGGTGCCTTCTGGGTACTTAGGTTCAAATATGGGTAGGGAGGTAGTACCCTGTTCAAAACAAAGGAGGAGGAGGAGTGTGACTAACTTTATGTTCCAAGCTTGGTATTAAACATGAGAAGGAATATATGAGTAGAATAAAACACACACACACACTATCTTGTGGTGCTGGGAAACCAGCAGAAGATTTGTACAGATCTGTATCCAATATTTCATGCAGCTCAATGGCTCTGTTGCTTATGTGATTTTAAAAAATCAAGTCAAATGACAAAGGGGGGGCGGGAGAGGAGGAGAGGACTACAGCATAGGCTGCATGAACCTAATATTCCATGTAAGGATTATGCAAATTCTGAATACCATGGAGCTGAAATCTCTATGCAAGTTATTATAATACAAAGTTACAAAGTTCATTATTTTCCCATCATTTATTCTGCCTTCTATACACTTGAGGAAGGGCAATGGACAATTGCAGGGCACTGAGACTCTGACCCACAGCCAGGAGAAGACTTACTGCTTTCCACAATCCCTCCATTGCCTTTGGAGAAAAGGCCTTTGGAGTTGTTACAAAGCCCCAAAGGCCACATGCTAAACTGTCTCCATCTCTTTCACGTGTCTCCCAAAAAAGAAATTTATCCACTGACTTTGTTCGAAAACTGAAGAGCAAGATGCAATTTGTGTTAAATAAACATATTCAGATCTACGAGGGCTACAAATTTATTTTTAAACAATATAACATTACATTTTTACCAAAGCTAACACCTGGAAGATCTCACTCAGTTCTCTTCTGATGTCATCAACTGGGGTGAGGGGGACAATTTCTCCATACTTTTGGCCCTTTCTATACCATTTTAGGGTCAAGAGAAGTCTTTTTAACACAGGAAATGACCTGGCAGTCATAAACCATAAAGAGCATATACAGTGATGCTTCTCCCCCCACCCTTAAAACCAAGGTTCACAAAATGCTCCAATGCTATGGCTTGCAGGCTCTTGTGCAGGACAGCCTTGGCATTATTCAGGTGAAAGAGTACCTGCTTTTATTGCAGGGGGGGGGAACCGCCTCTGGTTCAATATCTAATGTCTTTAGTTCAACGATCTCAAGGACCTTGGGAATGTGCCATTTTAGCAAGAGAACACATGTTTTGCATGCAGAAGACACCGAGTTATATCTGGCATCTTCTGGAGTTAAAGAAAGGTCCCATGTTACAAGGCTGGAGGTGACCTCTGTCCCAGAACATATGGGCAGCTAAGATGGACATATGATGCTCCAGAATGGAGTGACAAAGGATTGATCAGAGAATCCTTTCCAAACCCCATTGCCACCCTCAGTACCAAGGACATACCTTTGACGTTGCTCAGGGAAAGAGAACGATCCCGGTCCACCAGGCCTTGCCCCATCTTGGTGCCACTGCTGTTGTCCTTTTGCCGGGCCACAGCCACGGCAATGCCCACGGGCAGATGCCTGACCTCCACCTCTCCCTGAGAACCAATGCTCTCACGCCCAAATGACTTGGCGCTCTCAGGGCGCTCGGGCTCCTTCTTTAGCTGTTTGCTGGCTTGGTGGGGCAGCAGTTGCTGGATCTTGGATGAGCCCTGCTGACTGGGATCAAGCTTCATGTTGCCAAGGCCCCCAAATGGACTCTTCTTGCCGCTCCCCTGGCGGGCTGATGCCTCCTTGGCAAAGCTGCCACTGTACTTGATGAGACTTTGCATGGCAGATCCTTCACCATGAGAGGCAGGGTGCAGACCCTCGGGGGTGCTCCGGGATCCCACCACTGAGGACCTTTGCAAATTGCTGGGGTCCAGGTATACTTTCTTGGCTTCCTCCTCCACCCGATTGGCATGGTTGTGCTGGGCGGCCAAGACGGCCATCTGGGTGGTAGCAAAGTTGCCCATTTCAAAAGGTTTCCATTTCTGTTCAGGAGGCTTCAGTTGTTGGCTGTGATCAAGATGCTGCCGGGAGGAGGAAGAGGAGGAAGAGTTGATGGAGGAAGAGGACGAAGATGAAGAAGAAGAGTCCAAAGTGCCATATATCTTCGCCGCTTCTTTGCAGCCAGATCTCTGAAACCGGTCCCGCTCACAGGAGCGGTGTTCTGTTTCCGAGCCCGATTTGAGCAAGTCTTTTGAGGAAAGGAACTCCCTGCTTTCGGGGGAGCTGAGCCTTGGCCGGTTCAGGAAGTTTTCCGAAGCTGCCTGTTTCTTCAGTGCCATGGCATTCGCCCGGATCACGGAGCCTTTCTCCCGCAAAACCTCCACCCTTTTGGCCTCTCCGTGCACAGGAAAATCTTGGGACAAAAGGTTGCGGGAGGCATCAGCCAGGCACCTCTCAGGCACTGCCTGCAAGACGCCTACTCGGGCGGCAGCAGGGATGTCCTTCTCTTTCCCCTTGCCATTGTCCCGGGCCTGGGAAGCGATCTGGATGGGGCCATTCCTCTCGTCATAAGCCTCGACGGAAGGCACGAAGGTGGGAGCGATGACTTTGTGTTCCCTTCCGGGCTCCTTGGTCAAGGGGAAGATGGTGTACATGTTGGAATGGACAGGTTGGGGCGGGAAGGCAGAGGAAGGAGGCAGCTTCCCTGGCTGGGCTGGGGAGGGGCAACTGCAGGTGACGTGCAAAGAGGCCACTGAGCCCATCGTCAAGTCCCCCCTTTTCAGCCGGTCAGAGTGCGTGTGAGCAGAAGGCCTCATGTTCTCATCGTGTCTGTTGGGCTCCTTGGTGCAGCGGTCCTGCTCGGAACCCACCGCTTTTCCCAAGGGGTCCCCTCCACCGTTGCAGTTGCTGAGCGTGGAGGTCTGCAGCGGGTTCTTGGACTTTGGTTCTCCACTAAGGGCGCCCCGGTTTGGCATGGGTTCGGCAAGGAATGGGGACAACCTCTCCCCGGCCTTGACAGCCTTCTCGGGGCCTCCCACTTTCCTGTCGCTGTCGGGCTTAGTGTCCTGGGTGAGATCCACCACGCTGTGGGGCCGGGGCTCCTCGCGCAGCTTGCCATCCTTTTTGGCCCCTGGCAAAGAGAGGTCACTCCGACACGCCCGTTCCTTGAGAGTGGGGTCTTTGGGGCCTTCCTTTGAGTTCCTGTGTAAGTGCCCAAGATCCTTTTCACGGAGCAGGGTGTTCGATGTGTGATTGGCTGCCACTCTTGAAGGAGGGGCTTGGGAGTGCAAGGCAGACTGCCCTGCATGGCCGGTGAGATAAAATCCATCTGCAAAAGGAGGGAAGGATGGGATGGGGGACCGGGAGGGAAGGGGAGAGGAGAGAAAGAGGCTTAGTCCAATAGCAAGGAATACCTGAACTATACGAAACTTATTTGGGGGGGGGGGGTCCCTGCTCCACATAAACGGGCAAAAGCAAACAATAAAAATGGAAGAAACCATCAGCATCAATAAAATAAAGAATGTTACGCATTCTTTCCTAGGTCTCCTTAGAGCCAAGCAGACATAAAGCACTCATTCCCCCAAAAAGAACTGAGAAAAAGAAACCAAGACCAGGAATGTGAAAAAGTATACATGGTCTTACCTAAAAGTCTACAGGCAACATGGTTTTTGGAAATAACGTAGAGGGAGTAAACATACACCTCCCCTTTTATCTTACACTGTATTTATCTTTCTAAAAGAAAATATTCCATAATCTATTTTTCCCCATTTTTCTGGGAAAGGGGACTTTGGAAAAATTTGGGAGCAATGTGGAGTGTGTTTCTTCCCCCTGGTTTTTCCCCCCAGGCCTTCCTATCTCTAACAAGAACCCTGTTTCACAATACTGCTGCAGCCCCTTTTCCCAGGCACTGCCTTGCATCTAGACCAGCTTTTCCTCTGATCATTTTTTCCCCCTGCTCTGGAACCCAACCATAACCTATGAAGGCGAAAATCCCTGCTTCCAGCCCACACAGGCCAACCACCAGCTCATCCTCCCCTTTTCCTTGCCCACCAGGTCCTGGAACTGGACTAGCAGAAGCCAGAACCTAGCCATGTTCTGACGCCCAGTCAGGCCTACTCTACTGGTCTATCTCAGGAATGGGCAACTGTGGGAGGCTTGGGGCCATATTAGCCCCCTAGGAGAACTTGGAGGGCTGAACACACCCTGCTGCACAAAAAAGGGGGATTGCTCCCAAGTACTGTTTAGGTGACATGTGGGGCAGAATGTTATCCTGGTTTACTTCCTGGGTTTTTTTTAAGCCTCTCCTTGTCCTAAAATAGCTGGGAAGGGGGGTGATCATAAACATGGTGGCAATGCCTCCATCCCCTAGAGGGCAAGGACACTTTTGGACAAAAGAAATTGACACGGGAGATCTCAAGGGCCAGAAAAGCATATTTAGGGAACCACATGCAACCTGTGGGCTACACTTTATCCATGCCAGGTCAGTTTAGTACTTCCTGGAAATGGCAGTGTGAGTGTTAAAAGTAATGTACTGCTCATATGAAAATTAATTGATTAGGGTTAATTGCTTTTGAGTGACTATTAGAAAATTAAAGTCAAATTAATCATTTTTAAAAAAAATTAAATCAATTAAAGTTAATAAAATATGACCTAAAATGACCAACTGGCCCCCAAAATGTAACAAATTAAAGTAATACAAGATGTTAATCTTCACTCAGACTATTAGGGTCACTGGCATTAAAAATATTAATATAACTTTTAAAGTGTTCTTTAAAAGATAGGATGGGTTGAGGGTAACAAATAAATTTTAGTGAATTAGTTCCAAACTCTGGGCATTGCCTAGTCCAATTGACAAAGATCCTCCAGAATGTAGCCCTATTGGAGAACTCTCTTGACTTTGTTCAAACTTCTGAATGGTTGAAATGGGCATTCCCAGATAGGTCTCTGTTCTATCTAACCAATGACATCTGCTCTGACTAAGGTTGCCAGATTTCAGGGCCTTGCCCCAAGTCTTCAGTTTTTGTGAGCCATCTTCAAGTGGGAGATAAGGCAGCAAATTCTCCAGTTTGGGAAGATTTCAGCTCCAAGCAACAGGAAAGGGCTGGGTGAAAAGCTCAGCTCACCTCACCTAGGAGAGCAACTGCTTGCAACAATTTGCAAGGCATAATTGATCTGTTATTGCAACTCACAATCTCTCCAGCCAATCTACGTTGAATCCCAGTTGCTGCAGTGCCAGGACTCACCCTCTGCTCTGTTTTGCATCCACCTTCTAACTAAAAGCATTGAGGCTAGATTAGAAACATAGAATCATAGAGTTGGAAGAGACCGCAAGGGCCATCTACTCCAACCCCTGCCATGCAGGAATACACAATCAAATCATTCCTGACAGATGGCCATCCAGCCTCTGTTTAAAAACCTCCAAAGAAGGAGATTCCACCAAACTCCGAGGAGCGTATTCCACTTCCAAACAGCTCTTACTGTCAGAAAGTTCCTCCTAATGTTTAGATGGAATCTCTTTTCCTGTAGCTTGAGTCTATTCCTCCGGGTCCTAATCTCTGGAGCAGCAGAAAACAAGCTTGCTCCATCCTCAATATGATATCCCTTCAAATATTTAAACATGGCTATCATGTCACCTCTTAACCTTCTCTTCCCCAGGCTAAGCATACCCAGCTCCCTAAGCCACTCCTCACAGCTCATGGCTTCCAGACCTCCCACCATTTTGGTCACCCTCCTCTGGACATGTTCCAGCTTCTCAATATCCTTCTGGAATTGTGGTGTCCAGAACTGAACACAGTATTCCAGGTGAGGTCTGGCTAAAGCAGAACAGAGTGTCACTATTGCTTCCTTTGATCTAAACACTATACTGTACTCCTATTGATACAGCGTAGAATCACATTGGCTTTTTTAGCAGCCACATCACACTGCTGACTCATGTTCAGTTTGTGGTCCACTAAGACTCCTAGATCCCTTTTGCATGTACTGCCGTCAAGTCAGGTGTCACCCATTCTATATCTGTGTTTTTCATTTTTACTACCTAAGTGAAGTATCCAACATTTCTCCCTGTTGAAAGTCATTTTATTAGTTTTGGCCCAGCTTTCTAATCTGTTAAGGTCATTTTTAATACTGATCCTGCCCTCTGGGGTATTAGCTACCCTTCCTAATTTGGTGTCATCTGCAAACTTGATAAGCATCACCTCTAAAGGTTCTGTGTCCCATCTCCCTAAGTAAGTGAGGAACAATAATCCCCCCATTTCACCTTTATCTGGGAATAGCCCCTTAAGGTTTCTATCTTGATTTCCCAAAGGAAAATAGGTTCTGATGAATGTTTGCGTGTGTGCTCAAATGACAAATTGTGAGCAAATGTGGTTAATACTTGATATATAATGCTTGATGATATCACACAGGGCCATCTCTAGAACTCAGGTTTGGGCCGAGAAACCACAGAGCCTGGGATGACCCTCAACAGAGAGTCCTATCTTGGATCAGGAATGGCTCTTCAGCGTCTTCAGTAAGAGTCCTTCTCCCCAGCTCTTCTACCCTACAATCTTTTCAAATGCAGCTGCTATAGACTGAAACCTCAACCCTCTGCATGCAAAAGCATGAACTCTATCACTAAGCTTGTTATACATGCAGGATCGGGCATTAGGTAGATCAGGATCTACTGACAGATATTTTTGTAGTTTGCAGTACATTGCAAGGATTGCTGACTCAGTTGTTGCACCATAGCATCATGAGAATGACACCCACTCAGCGCCACCCTAAAGTATACTCAAGAAATGAAAAACACACACACAAAAAAAACTTAGGGTAACCAGGAGACCATTTAAAAGGGAAAAAATAAAAAGCGCTAAAAATACTGGAAGTATTGTAAGCGCTGTTCAAAATTCTGGTGCTCAAAAAAAATTATTTGGCTCAGAATTCTTTAATCAAGGTTCATATCTCTTCTGATAGGTTCCAGTTGCTAGATCTGGGATGTCTAGTCCAATTCAAAGTACATCCCTGGGATCTCAAGGGAAATTACTTTTTCTGTTGCTAATGGCGTTAAAATTTTCTTGCCCAGATTTTACCACTCTTTGTCTTCCAGTGCCCACATGCATTGATATCCCTCCAGACTGTGTAAACTGACAACAAAAACAACTTCTTGACAAAACGTTAAGCCTGTGACTCTAACATTGTCATTTTTTTCCTTCTCCCCTATAATTTTTGACACCTTTGCCTGATGAAGAAGCCAGTGGAGCTTTGAAACTTTGCATCATGTATTTTGTGCATTTTAGGTTGGCCCAATAAAGGCATCACTGTTTTGTGGATTTTGGGTGTTGTTGTATCCCACAACAGGGTTGCCAAATCAGAGTTACCCTGGTTGATGTTTCCAAACCAAAACCTGAGACCTAGGGACAGCCCCTGGTAATATTATTAAGTGCTCTGCATTAAGTACCAACCAGAAGCATGTGTGCACGCACACACAGAAAGAGAAAATGTTCTCTTATTTGGAAACAGCACTGGAAATCCTAGCTAAAGGGACTGTTCCCAGATCATGATGAAATGAGGAGATTATTAAGAAATTAGAGAAAAGGGATAGGGAACCTTTAACCTAGCCTACTTGTTTCTAGCCAGAAAGTGGATGCAGAATAGAGTGGAGGGTGAGCCCTAGAGAGTCTTTCCACGTCGCAGGAACAGATCAATTAAGCCTGGCAAATTGTAGTGAACTGCTGCTCAACTATGTAAGTGGAGATTTTCACCCAACGCTTTCCTCTTCCAGGGAGCTGAAACCTCACCAAACTGGAGAATTTGCACCCTTGTCTCCCACCTGGAGATGACCCACAAAAACGGAAGACTCACAAATGTAAAAGTGTGGCTTCCATGGCTGAGCAGGGATTTGAACCCTGGTCTCCCAGAGTCCTAGTCCAACATTCAAACTACAACATCACACTTGCTCCCTAACTGGAGAAACATGCTGGAAACTTAACATGGACACTTCTGGAAGCACACATAAGGTGGTGGGGGAGAAATACCAGACAGCTCCCCCCCCAAAAAAAAAGCCAAGCACACACAAGAGAGATCAACTCACCTTTTGGAGACTCAAAGAGGCTGTGCTGGCCCAGCTGAGCAAGCAAGGGGCTGCCACTGTTATGGGGTTCTAGGTGACTCAATGGAATGTATGATGGATACAGACCATTTGGGAGGTGGGAGAAACCTGAAGAAAAGGAGAGAAAGAGGGCAAGGGTATAAATACTTCCAAAAAGGCTTTGCTACAATAAATCAGTTATATCTTCATTTAAGGTGCTATAAGATTGTTTGGTTCATCACACCACTTCTTATCTATAGCTCTATCCATATACAGCAGCACCCCCATATCTGCTGATTCACCATCTGCTGATTCAGGGCGGCAAACCAATCCCCCATAGATACAGGGAAGCTATTGTATTTGTATCCATATCTATTTTCTCAATGGAATACTATGCTGCCACCTCAGCATGGCACAGAGATGACCTGGGATTCTCAAAGGTTATGGCCATGGAGCACAAGCTCTGGAAAGTTCAAAAGGCTGGCAGGGCTTCCAATATATCCACAGAGACAGTTCGTCTGTCTTCTGTGCAAGGATCAGTCTAGCTTGAAAGGCTCATCACCAGAAGGATGATAACCAGGTAAGGAACATGCCATAGCAAATGTGTATGGAACAATTACAATCTGGACTGGTGGAGAAAATAGCCTACATTGCTGACATCACACATCTTCTTCAAGATAGGTATGTAGATATGGGCATACCTACACACACTTATTTCTAGATCATATAAGCCACACATACATGCTATAGTCTCACTTGTGTTAGTGTACAACTTTGGCTCTCTGTACCCACACTTCCCCTTGGTTTTTGGTTTCAGTCATTTTCCCTAGCAGAATACGGTTCTCACTAAAGCAAAGGGCATGTTCACACTACGTTCACACAACACAAGAACTCACAATTCCAAAGAGCTGTGCCAGTTTTTTTCCAGGCACAATTCAAAGTGCTGGTGAAGACCTATAAAGCCCTACACAGCTCAAGTCCAGGCTATCTGGCAGACCACATCCCTCCACATGAGCCTGCCCAGGCCCTGAGCTTACCAGGAGACGCCCTTCTTGTCAGGATAATATCTCTTTAAGTGCAGAAGGAAAATGTTGAAACAACAGACCACTCTGCTAGGACAGGTGAAGTGGGTATGTACACAGCTGTAGCTAGGCAGAAGGTGACTAGCAAAACACTACTGTAAATATACACTCTGGAGATTTTCACATGGGCCAAAATGCCCTGTCACTGCCCACCAGCTCCTCTCCCATTTCTGTTGCAGAATGGAGAAAAATGTTTGCACACTTACCTCCATTCCACAGCAGGAACATTCTCCTCATCCCCAAGCTGGCCCGCTGAAAATGCAGCCGTCGTAAGGCTGCATTTATGACCGGGAACTCAATTCCCAGCCATTCTCATGAGAGAACAGCCTTGTGGCAAATTCAAAAATACACCCCCCCCAAGTCAAAACAAGAAACAAAATACAAAAATACATTTTAAAAAATACAAGTACCCTGGGGAGGGGGGGGGAGGGTGCCACTTACCTGGGATTCCCGTTCCTGCCCGGAAGTGTCCTGAATGGACCTCCCCCCTGCAACTGTCATCATGGGAGAGGAACGGGACACCTTTCAAACCACCCGTGATTCTGTTGGATGGTCATTAACGACTTCCCCCCATGAATACAATATCACAGGGAGAAAACAGAATGGTAACATTGAGGGCATGGAATCTTTCAGCGACCCTGTTCCATGCCTGCAATAGAGTTACTATTGTAGGTTGTTGTTGAGAAGTGTTGTTGGATTTGTTATTGAGGTTTGCTGTATATACAGTTGTCCCTCAACATTCACGGATTTGACATTCACGGATTTGAGTATTCACGGCTTGAAAATATTCTTAAAAAAATAATAATCCTAATAGCAAACCTTGATTTTGCCATCTTAGATAAGGGACACCATTTTGCTGTGCCATTGCATATAATGGGACTTGAGTATTCACAGATTTGGGTATTCACAGGGGGTCCTGGAACCAAATCCTAGTGAAAGTGAAGGGACAACTGTATTCTGTGTTTGTTTTGTACAGGAACTGAAGATAAAGCCTCCAGATATTATTGGAAGGACCTTGCTTCTTATTGTGGGTAAAATTGGGTCAGAGCAGTGATAAAGCCTGCTAGCTGAAGCCTTTGTTTTTCAAGCCCTATTCTGCTGCATAGTTTATCTGCTGTTTGGCTATTCCTGGGTCTAGTTCGTCTCCAGGCTGTGCCAGGTGACTCTCAGTGAGCCTATAATGAGTGGACATTTACCTCAGTCCCATCACTGTAGCACGTATGGTCAGTGGGAACATGAGAGGGCCATCTCAGTGGCTGCCCCTAGACTCCAGAACTCCCTTCCCAGGGAGGCCAGAATGGTCCCTTCCTTATTGTCCTTCCATCAGCAGTCTAAAACCTTTTTATTCTAACATGCTTTTAAAACAAAAAGTTTTAAAAGAACAGGGAAGGAGGTGCTGTACTGAACTTTTTTCAATGGCTTTGTATCTTTATTTAATTGCGTTTTATTTCTTTAACTTGATACTATGTTTTAATACTGTGATTAGTTTGATTCTATTTTAATGTTTACATTTCGTGTGCTTTTAACTGTATTGTTCTTTACATTTGTGCGTTGCTTTGAGTTCTAATTTTGGGGAAAAGTGGGATACAAATTCCCTGGCATTCTGGTTTATTATTAGTGATGTGCACATAGGCCATTCACTCACACTTTGCTTCCGCAGCCATGCTGACTGTTAAACAAACTAGGATGGGTTTGTTCAGTATGTCTTCCAAACCATGATCCTTGGCTTGTTTGTTCTTTAACAAGTGCAAACCAGAGTTTCTTCTTGGCTTACAATTCTGAGCTTGTTTAAGAGCTCTCTCTCTCTCTCTCTCTCTCTTTGGCTTTTCTTTGCAAACAAAGATTCAGGAAGGACTCATCCCGCGCTTTCTGCAAGCGCACTGATGACTAAAAAGGCCAATCCGAGATAAATAAGTCCAGTTGCAGAAAGCACAGCAGAAGGTCTCCTTGGGTGATGTTTCTGGGTTGTGATTCTTTCTGCGTTGTCATTTCTCTTCAAGACTTGTTCGGTGTGAGTTCTCCAATAAGGCTGTAGCATTGTGGATAGTGCATCTCTATGCCTCCCGATGGGAGGCCAGGGTGGACCATTGTTGGTGATCAATTTGGCTGAGCCTGAGATGTTATTTCAGGGAGTCCTTGTATTTTTTTATTTTTTTTTTGGAGCGCCCCTCTTATGCTGACCCATGGCGAGTTCACCGTAGAGTACTATTTTTGGGAGGTGATGGTCCTCCATCCTAGAAATGTGCCCTGCCCAGTGCAGCTGTGTTCTCAATATCATGGCCTCAATGCTGGTGATCCCTGCTTGCTCAAGGACAGCAACATTAGTCACATAGTCAATCCAGTGTATATTTAGGATTGTGCATAGACAGCGCTGATGAAAACGTTCGAGGAGTCATAAGTGGTGGCGATAGGTGACCCATGTTTCAAACCCATAAAGGAGAATAAACAGTACAATGGCTCTACACACATTGATTTTTGTGCTTTGCCTCAGGTGTTTATTACTCCAGACTCTTTTGTAAAGTCTTCCAAATGTGCTATTATGCCTTTGTTAATCTGTGATCAATCTCTTTGCCAGTCTTGGCATCTGAGGAGATGATGCTTCCCAGGTAGGTGAAGTGCTGAATGGACTTAAGCACAGATTTGCTTAAGGACAGCAACATTCATCACATAGTCAGTCCAGTGTATATTTAAGATTGTACGTATACAGCGCTGATGAAAATGTTCAAGGAGTTGTAAGTGTTGGAGACTTACACCAACACTTCCACTTCCAGCCAGGAAATCATCAAACAAATCCTGCCTAACTTGTTTCGTATACCCTGTAGCATGGAGGACTGAACAGGCACTGTGCATTAGCATACATCTTGTTCAAAATAAGCTAGAGTTTTGGAGAATTCAGATTTATCATCCTGTGAAAACATGGTCTTTGAGTATATAGCCACCTAACTGCCTCCTTATCCCATTCCTCACTACATGTTTTCACCTGGGAATTCACAAGCAGGGATAAAGCACAAGTGATTGTTTCAGTCACACAATCAAGTATAGTTACAAGCTTAAAGGCAGTAGGACAATGTTCCCAAACCTTGTGCCCTCCACATGTGTTGGACTACAACTCCCATCACTCCTGGACAGATATAATGGCAGCAGTAGTCTAAAACATCTGGAGGGCACTAGGTTAGGAAGTGCATAGGAACCTGGAGTTGTATGCCAAGGCATAATGGGAACAGTGGACTTTCAGGGATTTGGGGGAGGTAAGAGAGGGATGTCCTATGATAGCAGTTATCAAACTCTGGTCCTCTGAGGTGTTTTGGGCTTCAGCTCCCAGAATCCCTGAGCATTGGCCAAGTTGGCTCAGGCTTCTGCAAGCTGAAATTCAAAATACTTGGAGGACCAATGTTTGAAACCACTGTTCTAGGAGACAATTCTAAGCCTATGGGGCAGCAAGGGAGAAAGGGCAGAATTGTTTGAGGGTGACCTTCTGAAAAGGAAGGGTTAAAGAGAATTATGCATGTGAGGAGTAATAGTGGGAGATTGAAAGACAGAAGATGAATACAGCCAGAGGATGTGAAAAGGTATGTAAGTCTGGGGGGGAATAGGTATTGGGGCATAACATTGTTATTGCTGTTGTATTTTTTTCATTAGGGAGTGACACACAAACCAGGAAGAGAAAATAATTCTGTGTTATGAGTGAACATCTGTAAGACTTTACAAAAGATTGGCTCAGGTTTAAAAAAAATGAATCAATAGAGTATTTAAGAATTTACAGGCCTGATATAAATTATGTCTGATATTCTGATGCCTGAATAATATCTGTGTTGGTATTGGTCAAACAATTCTAAAGATTGTACTCGCTACTGAAGATAAACTGTGGAAGAGATCAGCTGTCACAACTCAACAATTTAGAACTGCAAAGCATGTAACCTGTTGAAGATGGACATATCAGTGAACCCAGCTCTAGTGTTGCCCCTGGCCTGGTGACATATGGGGATGATAAGCCAATAGAAAGTATGGGGGCATGAAGGTTATGCATGGGCACATAGAGGCTAAGTTGTAAGTGAGCATAACATGTGAAACTGTAGAGGGCATGTCTAAAACAGACGTTGGCTGCCTTCCTGCTCATTCTTCCTTTCGGACACATCTGTTAAAAATAAATGATGCCAAAAAGGAGGAGATAGCATTGGCTGTTAGTGCTTCCCCTCACCCTGCAACACAAACCAACAGGTTCCCGAAAGTGGCCAAACAGGCAGCATCTGTGCATCCAGGCTTGCTCAACCTTCTTGTGCAACCACAACAGCCACAGTGATCGGCCAGTGGTTGCTGAAGGGAAGCACAAACTGAAGCATGTGACAAATCTCCTTGCACACGCCTGTTTGCTTCCCTCCAGATCTCACACCTGCACACCACATCTAGCCCCAGCTTCTGCAATAAAGGAAACAGGTCTCCTATCGCTGTGTCACCCATCCTGTCTCATTCAGTGCAGGGCTTTTTGAATGCCCCAAATCTTGAAACGCTCCAAAAAGGTGGTTTTTGTGGTCCAAGTCACTAGCAAGGAAGGTGGTCAAACAGGGAGAGCAGCAAGCCAGCTTTCAGTTATGATAAACAGAGAGCCTTACCAATCTACCAGACTCCGGATATTGCATCAGAGCAGAGAGGATGCAAAGAAAAGCAGGTAACAGTTATGCAATTCTGAGAATGGGAAATACCATGGCAAACAAACTTGTATAGCTCTCTGGCTGCACTCAAAAAAGAGGTGGGAGGAGGCCTATAAATAGGACTGGTCCTGTAAAAGTAAAACACAAAGAGTTGGGCTGGATTTTCTAGTAGACAGAAAGAAATATTTCTTCAGCCATGCTGGAGAAAGGTAGAACTGAGTGCTAGTTTTGTTAACACAGGAATCAAAGAATTACATCTTCTTTTCCTCTTCTCAAAATGCAACTGGTCCCTTGATACTACAAAGACAGACTGGTAAAGTCTTAAGACACTTGAAGTGATGGGGAGAGGATGATTTGAGCAAAGCTTCCCATAGGATACAAACATCCTCCTTACCCTTCCCTGTGACTACCAGGAATAAAATAAATGCAAGTTTAAATAAAATGATACATATCCAATTGATAGAGGCCACACAATTCAGCTGGTCTTGACAAAGATGTAAAGATGTACATGGATCTTAACTGTGTTGTGGACTGGTTCATGTGTCAGGATAGCACCAGGATTCCCGAGGTTAACCTGGCCTATCATTTGTGAGGTTGTTCTTATCCATGCAGCTTGCACAATGGTTTACAACTCTGTTTTACTGGGGAGACACAATCTGGCATACTGAGTTTAGACATCACAAAAAATAATTACCGGTAACAGACAGGTATGTGGTTTGTTTAGGTGTTCCCGCTGACAATAGAGGTGATCAGGCAGGATTTTGCATCAGTATGCTTTGAAATGATGGCTTATTATGACATCTTAATGTGCTATGTGAGAAAGACAGACAGACAGACAGGATATAAAATGGACACTCTTACTTGTCTAGTTCAACAATTCCCAAACATAAATACCTGCAAGGTGTTGGACTTCTTCTTCCAGAAGCCCCTGCTAGCAAAGACAATAATCAAGGATTCTGGGAGTTGTAGTACAACCTCTGTGAACTCAAATCCAGAAACCACAGATCTAGCATTCATTAGTTTTACATGCTCACAGTGGCTGGTTACTTTAAGACAGACTTAAGAAAACATCAAAAGTGACAGAGGTGTGTGCATGTGTAAAAAAATACAGTTGTCCCTCCGTATCCACAGATTCAGTATCCATGGATTTAAGTATTCACAGCTTGAAATACAGTAAGAGCTGTTCGGCAGTGGAATACGCTCCCTCGGAGCGTGGTGGGGTCTCCTTCCTTGGAGGTCTTTAAACAGAGGCTGGATGGCCATCTGTCGGGGATGCTTTGATCAAGATTTCCTGCGTGGCAGGGGGGTTGGACTGGATGGCCCTCGTGGTCTCTTCCAACTCTGCAATTCTATGATTCTATGAAAATATTCTTTAAAAAATGATATGGTAATCCAAAAAGCAAGCCTTGATCTTGCCATCTTATATATAAGGGACACCATTTTGCTATGCCATTGCATATAATGGGACCTGAGTATTCGTGGATTTTGGTATCCACAAGAGGTCCTGGAACCAAACCCCAGCAAATATGAAGAGACAGCTGTATGTGCATCTCAGGTTTACTTTCCTCACCAGAAGAAGGCCATCTTCTGGAACATTCTATGGTTTCCATTTGTGTTTTTTATGAGGGAACTGGTCAGGCTTGCAACAAGAACCAGAAAAGTATGGTCTGTTTCCCAGGGGGACAGACAGCTGATCTGAAGCACACTGGGATTCCTTGAAAGCAGAGCCAAGATGCCTGTTAACCTGGGCATATTTTCAAGCTGGGGCAATGCCAAGCTTCTGAAAGCATCTAATTTTACCCTGACATCCAACAAAAAAAGGAAGAACAAGACTGCTCCCCTGAGACGGTGCAGTGAAAGACACCAGGGTCTTGAACTATTGACTCAGGCTGCAGAGAACAATTTATTAAATGAAGAGCACCTTTAAGAAAGTTAAGGAGAGTTGTCCTCCACATGGTGGAGAAGGGAATCATATGGGTGAAATGGACTGACCTAGTTTTTCGCCTGGTTACCACAGAAAGCAAGGGATAACATTGATTTTATTTTCCTTTCAATTTAACGGCACACCCTATTTATTATATTTCCATTATACTTTTCAAGACCTCAAAGTGGCATGCATGGCTCTCTGCTTTGTTTCCCTGGCAATGTCATCTTCACAACAACCCTGCAGAGTAGAGAAGACTATGAGCTGGCAACTGACCCCAAGGCAAATGGGCAGCTTTGGCACTGGGCTGCACAACAAAAACAGAACAAAATATGGACTCACTTCCCAACCCAAAGACTCCATTGCCAGTTTTGATTCCATTTTAAGACCTAGGATGAACTCATTGGCTTCCTATCCGTATCCAGGCTCAGTACAAGCTCTTGATTTGCCAAGACTGTGTAGGTGGTATAGGTTACATTCAGCAACAGCCCTGCTATGGCTCAGGCAGCAGAGACATCCCTGAGTCCCCTGTCTGTTTTCCTCTCTTTAGAGGACAGAGAGCCACACAATCTGACCTGAGACCCTTTCATACTACACAACTATGGCTCTGTGATTTCACCCTGACTGCCATGGCAACATCCTATAAAATCCTGAGATTTGTAGACTGAAGAGGCACTATAACTCTCTGGCTGAACATTCTAAGTGCCTGTCTAAATGGCAAAGAAAAAAAATACGGCGATCTGTTCACACAGCTGTTTGCAACCATTCACGTTATTTGGAAGGGGGCAGCAAAATTTACCATATAATCTGTTCGCGGCACATCCAGAGCTTCATACGGATTTTAGTAAAAGATCCATATGTCGTTCGAATGTGCAACTGTTTGTACACCCACTGCACAGGAGCCCTGGTGGCGCAGTGGTTAAATACCAGTATTGCAAGTCACCACATTGCAAGCTCGATTCCAGAGGGCTCCAAAGTTCAAAGAGGCTTCCATCCTTTCATAGGTTGGTAAAATGAGTACCCGGCTTGTGGGGGCAATTAGCTAACACACATTGGAAACTGCTTAATGCAGTGTAGATGTGTAAATTGCTATTGCTTAAAACAATTTGTAAGCCACTCTGATAGCCTTGTAGCTGAAGACTGGGGAATAAATAAATAAATAAAATATGAACAGCCAACGTAATATGATTGGCCGAATGAGCACAGGGGGCGGGGCTATCACAGAGGGAATTCGGCTGCAGCCACCATGTTGGATTTTTGGTTGAGTGAGGGTCCAGTAAGTGGTGAAACAGCAATATTTATTCCTTTTTTTCTGTTTTATTTTGTTTTAAATATGAAAAAAAACCACCTGTGCACACCACAGGAAGCTTGTTTTAAAAAATTTAGGCAACAGGAGATTTAAAAATCATGAGTAAACCACTCGCGGCTGCCAGTTGGGCTAGAGGGGTCATTCAGAGTTTAGGCAGGACTTTAGCTGTGTAGGCTGTTCACATTCTTGCGAACGTCTGCCTGTTCGGATCTGTACGTATTATTTTCCCCTTGTATAGATAGGACCTAAATGCCCCTTCTGAAACAGCAAGACCTAGGATTCCATAGGATGCCGCCATGGTATTTAAAGTGGCATCATAGTGCCATAGCTGTGCAGTGCAAAAACATCCTAGTACTTGGAATGTGTGGACTTATGCCAGTTCCCTTTCAGATGATGCTTTGCCTGCAATAGGAAGTGATGCCCCATGCACCATATCTCCACATATTTCATTTATTTAGAGTATTTATACCCTACTCTTCAGCCACAAAGGCTCAGAGCGGCTTACAAATTGTTAATTTAACACAAAAGAGCCCAACCAGTCCCTGTCACTCTGTAGTGTGAATGGGACCCGCTCCAATGGACACCATCTCTGCTAAGACCAGTCAGCTTTTCTACATGGAATGGTAGAAGGGACCAATGTGTCTTTTGCCTCAGGCAGGAAAATGTCTTGGGCCAAGCCTAGAACCCTTTTACACTACACAGACAGGTATACCCAACCTTCCCAATTGGAAAAAAAAGCCTGCCATAATTTTCAGGCATCTTTATCTCAAAACCATGCATGAACCCCCACCCCCAGCATGTGAAAGCACATGAAAATACCCCCACTCCCATAAGGACAAGAACTCCACATACACCTCCACTTTCCTCTGCAGTCCCTCTCAAAATGGCGGCAGGAGGTGACAGGACATCTGTTTCCTGTTGCCATTTTAAGAGGGACTACAGGAAAAAATGGAGGTATCTGGACTTGCTCCAGGGGGGATATAACCTGCCCAGAGGGGGGGGAGATGGTCCTTGCCCCCCAACAGTTGCCAACCCCTGCTTTTAATGACTTCTTTCATATTTTTCATTTTTATCATGTATCACTGTGTTTTAAATTAGATAAGTGACACATTTGTTATATAATAAAACACTCTCACTTATTTGTTGGTTCATCTAATTTGTCTTATATTTGGGGAGTGTCCCTTTTATAATTAGAAAGGGCTGGATCTATGAGAAACCACACCAGTGAGCTGGAAGGTTTGAGGGGCCGGCGTGGGTTTGTCCAGGGTTAGTTAACACAAGCATTCAGTCTCAAAAGGGACTGAAGTCAATTCTTCTCTCTTTGGCAAGCCAGGTTTCTAACATGGGCCAAAGGTTGCTGACTCTTAGAAAGAAAGGACAGGCAACCTTTCCCCCTCAGACCATGAGGTTTCGCAGTGTGGCATGCAGCTTGAAAAACTTTCGAAACCTCACAGGGATTGCATAACTCAACCCTTATCACAGGCCTTGAGCAATCTTGTTGAACATAAGCCCCAAAGGGCAAATAACCCACAACTTCCCAAATCTGGGAAAGGACCAAGACGTAGATCTGTATTAGAAAAGTTGACATACACCTCTTACCCATTCCCAGTAGTACCAGGAATTGGTGAGGGTAGGATTTAGGAACATCTGGAGACTACACAAGGTCCACATTCACCCTTCTCCCCAATCTCTTCAGCCACACCTGGTCTCAAAATCTCTTTTTTAAAAACTAGTTATGTAAAAATGTGGTTTCTGCGGTAAATGGATGCCTAATCTCATGACTGGACGCTTCCTCTCTTGTTAGTGAGTTACCAATTTATTTTCTTTTATTTTTCTTTTGGGGAAAAAAATCCACCCTCTGTTGTTTGGAGAGCAGAGCAAGATTAAGATGTTTTTATTGGGCAGAGACAAATGGGTTTGCCAAGTTCTTGCAATAAACAGCTCTTGTATACTGACTTCAGCTGGTCTCCTCCCAATTCCTATTGAAGTAGGTCAAGCTTATTAACCCCATTTGAGAGAACAGGCCACTGAGGAACATGGAAGGCTAAATTACTCATGAGTCAGCTCTGGTGAGGTGGATCAGTGCCAATGAATGCTTGGCTTCCCGATGCCCTAGCTCATCTTGTATTATATAAGCCCAGTGGCACTCAAAAATTCAGCCAGGTGGGCAGTGGAGAGATCTGAAGGAGGAAATCTATGCACTAAAAATCCTTAATTCTTTCTTCAACCACCACTGTCTCCCCATTAACACACAATGAAGGTGATTCTGCTCTAGGTGACCCTATTGTAAGTGTGTGCCTGCCTACAACAGGCAGGGTAAACAGCAGCTTTCCCAGAGAATTCATTGCTGAACATGCATGAACAGCAAAAAAGAGAGAAAGGAGGAAAACAGATAAGCCTGCCTCACTGGCTACACCCAGCATGTTAAAGAAACAGAGATCAATTGCATCTGGCCACTAAAATTGAAATCATAAGAAAAGTGGAGGCTGGTGAAAGAAAAAAAATGCATCCCAGGATGCATTTTGGAAGAAACTTTCGAGAAGTCTCCAGAAGGTTCAAAATATTTTTGTTTCCTTATTCAAGCCTCACATGAACTGGTTATCTCATTTCACATACACATATTGTTTAGTTTTGAATGAAAAGTTTGCTGAACATGTTTTTTTTTCCTGCTGTATGGTCCTATCCCTCTTCTTTCCATGTTATTTCTGCCTCTAGTAGCATATTTTCTAATAAAGAAGTACAGTTGTCCCTCCATATCCACAGATTCGGTATCCACAAATTTAAGTATTCACAGCTTCAAAATATTCTTTAAAAAATAATAATCCAAAAAGCAAACCTTGATTTTGCCATGTTATATAAGAGACACCATTTTGCTATGCCATTGCATATAATGGGACTTGAGTATTCATGGATTTTAGTATCCACGGGGGGTCCTGGAACCAAATCCCAGCAAATAGGAAGGGACAACTGTCATGCCCAGTAATGCTGAGGTATCCCTGTAACAGTAACTGGATAAAAATAAAAACACTGAAGTCTACAGACAGAAAAATATTATTGCTCTAAAAAGGAAGAAATAAATAAATACTAAAATCCCTAGGCTCCACTCCAATGTTACTCCTGTGCTGGTCGAAGCAAAAATTTTAAAAAATGGAAGCTGAACCTGCCTGTTAAGGAGGGAGGACAGAGCTACTGCAAAAAGTCTCAGTTATCCAGGTTCCAAAGAGAGACTATGAAGAACAAATTTTCTGTTTAAAAAAAAAATGCCCAGGAATACATCTACATTGTTAATTGAGGGACAGGTCGGCCCCCGTATCTGCACAGACAATGTTCCAAGACCCCCCTGTGGATACCTGAAACCATGGATAATAGGGAACCCTATTATTTTCAATGAGACAAATGCCGGAAGTTGACCATAGAAACACATTGGAGGACCTAGAAATGCCTAGAGAGAACATATTTTTTCAGACATAAATAAGTAAAATAATGGATACCAAATCCATGGACATGGAAGTTGAATTGTATATCAATACCAGTAACTGGAAATATGGGGGCTGGAGTGGTGAAATGTATTAGGAAAATGGTGGTGGTGTTATGTACCTTCAAGTAATTTCCAACTTATGACGACCCTAAGGTGAACCTATCATGGGGCTTTATTGGCAAGATTTGGTGAGCAGGTAGGTGTTTGCTACTGCATTCCTCTTAGGTGGAGAGAGCATAACCAACTGACACGCAGATGGTTTCCATGGCTAAGCAAGGATTTGAACCCTGGACTCCACAGAGTCTTAGTCCAACACTCAAACCCCTACACCACCCTAGCTCAAGGAGAGACCACATACTATACATTTTTTCCTTGACAGATGTTTCAAAAGATAAAGATTTGCTTCAATGAACATCCTGCAGTGTATTTCAACACTACTAAGAAACAATTCCAGAAGAGTTCAAAGAGACTTGTGTCACGAAATCTCCTTTCAAAGTCATCGTGCCTGTCCCTCCTCTTCCAGAGAGCTAGAAATGCCATCTTCCTCCAGTCCTGAAGCCAACATTTTTCATTCTCTGCCCCCTCAACAGAATGCCCCCCACCCTCCACTCCCATCCCTGTCCACAAAAACAGTGGTTTGACCCTTAACAATAGGCTGGGGAGAGCAGAGATGTTTTCTTTCAGAGACAGGCTCCTCTTGGGACAGGAATGCAGTTACACAGGCCGACTGGAATCCAAGGCAGGCCTGTCCCAGCACGTAGAAGCCAGGCACGGGTCTTCCGCAAAAGAACTCTTAAATGGATAACCCAGCCAAGCAATGAGAACATGCCTAAGTTGCTCTGCAAAAAGTTCATGGAATTGGTTGTGGTTATTATGGTGATTCTTTTCTTGCTAAACTTGGTATCCCTTGGTTTCCACCTCCCGGCCCTCAAGACAGCTAAAAGCAATAAAACACTGTTTAAAAAATCCAATCAAATAGCAATGAAATAGGAGGTTAGGTGTCCTGTGTAGAATATACTGTGGTTGATTTGGGTACTTAGGTGATGCTATAGGTATGTATTAAACAGTTAGTGAAGAATGGGTAAAAATAATACAACTTAAGTAATAGAGGATGCGTTAAATGAAATGAAGAATTAATAGCAAATAAATAAATAAGCTATAGCACATATTGTATTATAGTATATAAAACTAGTTTATAATGGTTTTAATAGAAACAGAGGGAGTATATATACCGTAATGTTATGATTATTTCAACTGAAGAAAGGGGTGGGAAGTCCTTTTAAGGGGTTAGGGTAGGGGAATAAAGGAGGAAGGGAGGGGGAAGGGACTAGTGTACTATATATATATATATATATATATACATACATTTACAAAATCTTGTTTTTTGATTTTTGGTTTTTGATCTTGTCTTTTTTGTTTTTTGTTTTTTGATAGGTAGATATGTTTTATTAGTTAGCAGAGTACTATTATCATTACTATTATTATTATTGATATTATTTTTGTTATCAATGTGGTGAATGTTGTCTGTTGTTTGTTTATATAATTTTGCAAAATAAAATTTAAAATGAAATACGAAGTAAGGCAAACACCATTAGCACTTAGGCTTTCTGAGATATGTCTGAAAGTGACAAGTGATGTGTAGTACCTCGCTAGGATTTCCAGACTGAATACTGGGATGGCTCCAGTGCCTTTAATGGTCATGTTGAAAAGGGAATTTCAGCAAGAGTTGCTTGCCACTCAACCAGGTTAACAAGCAACCGCTACTGAAATTCCCTCTTCTGCAGAACCATTAAAGGTACAGGAGCGCTCTCCAGTTTTCACTCTGGCAACCCTTTGCCTCTCAGACACAGGAGAAATTGTGAATTACGACGCAGCGTTTTCCACAGCCAGACAAACCTCAATAGAACTCCATGCTGATGGCATCCTACACTTTTGTCTTTTTAGCGCTATTTGAAAGCGGGTTGGCAAGAGGAGGCTGAGAGAAACAATGCCACCACATTCTGAGACAGTTTTAAGTGATTTGGGGGATGAAAATTGTCTGGGGGGGGGGAATGGAAAATGTTTTAGGGAGCTAGGGGCTTTGAGGTGTCCTAAAGAGCTTGAGGGTCTGCAAAAAGGTTTTGGTAGGGGGAAAATATTCCTCACTCCTGGTTTAGTCACTCTGGCTACAATTATGAGCCAACGCATTTGCTCATCCATGGTAAACCAGCATTCTGACATAATCCAGGCTGACTGTGATGTCCAAATACACCCAGAGCCACAAATCACGCAACTCTAGAAGAGAACCAGTTTCCATCTTTTGCTTTAACTCCTTCTGCTAGTGGAAGCTGACACTTTCAATATACAGTACCTGCTTGGACTATCCTATGTGTTTGTTCATTATCATGATGATAAAAAGTCTCTCCACACCTCATATTCAACCTTCAACTGCCAAGATCTTAATTTTCACCCTTGCCCAGGTCCTGAGCCAATTGTCACTTTGGAAAGTTTAATTTGCACAGCCCTCTTTCAGTATTCCCTTGAGAATCCAACAGGCATCAATTGCATCTGCTCTTCCCTGGTGGACTGTGGCAGTATCAATTTGACTGGTTGTCTGATCTTGCAAGAGGAACCACAAGAAATATCAGCAGAAAGAAGAGAGTCCTTGGCACAAGTGGCTGCAGAGTTTAATACCTTCAACATTTCATCACCATCATCATTATTATTACTGTATTCTCATTTACATCCTACCTTTCCCCCAAAACTGGTACTCCAATTAAAATGAGTACAAAATACTTAAAAACATACAAAAGGTCAACACCAAAATAGAATTCAACTATTAGTGACAATATTAACAACAAAACTTAAAGCATTCTTACAAATGGTAAAAAGCAATTTAAAAAACAGTACAATTAAAACTGTATAGCACCCTTCCCTTTAAAACTTCAGTCAGATTCAAATTGCTTCCCTTAAAATCCTTCAAAGTAGAAGTCTTCACCAGCTGATGGAAGACCACCTGGGGCAGTCACTGAGAAGACCCTGCATTGTGCTCCCACCAGCTATACCTGTGAATATGGTGGGACTGAAAGAAGGGCCTCTCCTAAGGATCTCAAGACCTATGGGGAGAGACAGGGCATGGAGCACAATTTCCTACTACAGTTGTCCCTCTGTATCCATGGATTTAAGTATTCACGGCTGAAAAATATTCTTTAAAAAATAATAATCCAAAAAGCAAACCTTGATTTTGCTATCTTATATAAGGGACACCATTTTGCTATGCCATTGCATATAATGGGACTTGAGTATTCATGGATTTTGGTATCCATGGGGGTCCTGGAACCAAACCCCAGTGTAAATATGAAGGGACAATTGTACTGGAAAATCATCATCCAAAAGGGAATTGGCATGAGCCCACACACCTTCCACGTGCTAAGGCCCTTTCATTCTACACAGTTATAGCATGATGATTCCACCCTAACTGCCCATGCCTACAGCCTATGGAATCTTGGGATGTGTAGTTTGCTGAGGCACTAGAACTCTCTGACTGAGAATTCTAATCATCCTTCCTTAAAACACTAAATATGGAGGGTCCACATAGGTGTCTGTTTGGGGAAGGCAGAAAAAGGATTTCACCTCACGCTCTTCAATCTGGAAGATTTTCAGAGTGGCTTCAAAGCAAGAAGAAGATGAGGAGCAGGAATTATCATCCAGTTAAAGATCAAAACAATAATCACAAGACATTAAGGAACCCAGCAAACAATAATAATAAAAAAAAAGAATAACAAGAAAAAAGAGCAAATTTTAACACTTATCCATGAGCATTTTTTAAAAAAACATGCACTGAGATGTGAGATATTTTTGGACTTTATGAGAATTCCAGTGTGTATTGAAGGTTAGGGTGAGGGTCAGGGTGAGGGTCTCATGAACACTTCTTGTCCTGACCCCAATGAGAATTCCAATGCTCTCCTCCCTCAATGGGGCCAGCCAACTGACAACCCTTATATGTCACTTCTGCTTCACTGCATCACAGTTTATCAAAAAAACATCATGGGACAATTTCTACCCCATGTCACATTAGTTGCAACCAAACAGTATTGCAATGGCAAAATGTAATATGCTTAGGGGTTGTTGTTGGTTTGGTTCATCAGAAAAACATATTGTTGTTGTGTGCCTTCAAATAGTTTCTAATATACAGAAACCCTAAGGCGAAGGGTTTTTCTTGGCAAGATTTGTTCAGAGGGGGTTTGCCATGGCCTTCCTCTGAGACTGAGAGACTGTGACTTGCTCAAGGCCACCCAGTGGGTTTCCACTGCTGACCAAGGATTTGAACCCTGTTGTTCTCCAACGTCCCAGTCCAGCACCCAAACCACTACACTACACTGGGTCCCTAAATAATGTATACTGTTGTTGTCCGCCTTCAAGCCATTTCCAACTTATGGCAACCCCTAAGGTAAATCAATCATGGGGTTTTCTTGGCAAGATTTGTTCAGGGGAAATTTGCCATCGCCTTCCTCTGAGGCTGAGAGAGTGTGACTTGCCCAAGGTCATCCAGTGGCTTTCCATGGCCAAGTGGCGATTCAAATCCTGTTTTCCAGAGTCTTAGTCCAACAACCAAACCACTATGCCATACTGGCTCCTTAAGCAACTTATAAATGGATGAAATTTAGGAGAAAATGCTTACATCAGTTCAGATGGCCATACCACAGAAAGCCAGTACTGCAATTCTAGTCCTGCATGGTTTCTGTAACAAATTTGATGTTAGGCAAAACCACCCTGCAGTGAAAATTCTCAAGTCAAGTTGCCACCACTAGGAAGGCCCTTCCTCTCACACTTTACAGAGAAGGTACCCACAGATGGAACTCATAAATAGGCCTTAATACACAAGCTGGGAAGAATGCAGATCTTACTGAACAGAGATCTTGAGTCCTTTCAGACTTCTAAAAGGTTCAAAAATACCACTTCAATCTACGATGTGAAATGCACCAGGAGCCAACATTGTCCTTTTAGAATTGGCAGGCTACAATCCATATCCTCACCCCTATCTGTAACATTTTCTATCAAGATCAGTTTCTGAACAGTCTTCAAAGGCAGCCCCACATAGTCTAGCTGCCTGTCAACTTATGGTGACCCGATTAATTTCTTAGCCAAGGGTTTTCTTAGGCAAGGAATTCTCAGAGGTGGTTTGGCCAGTTCCTTCCTAGGCTTAGTTATTTGTAGTAAAAGCTTTAAGATGAAAGGTCTTGGTATCCTTATGCTTTTGTCCCTGTCCACCACTGAACACAACCCTTAAGAAATCTCTGAACTTGCATGTTGTCACTGGACCTAAGGTTTAATCCTTGAGTTACATGTTACAACTCCATGTACACAACACACTAACAAAATCTAGCTTAACGAGCAATTTGGTGACTGTGAAGATCATCTTTCTAAATATATGAATATAGAGTCAGTCTATCTGGATTCACAGACCTAAGACCCTAACACCACATGGCCCCAACCTAGAGGATAATCCCATCATCCACTGAAAAATGCTAGAAACAGTGTTCTACACAGCCACCTTAAACGCAGCTCAGTTTCACCTTTAGCAATTGAAGGTGGCAGAAGCTGAAACATTTTATATATTTTCTTTTAGTTCTGTTTGTTAATTGCTTCTACCGTTTTATATTTTTAGCTCTGTTTGTTAATCTCTGTGTGTGTGTATAAAAATAAACTGCCTCTTTCTGGGATCCAGGATAAAGCTGGGAAAAGTGCTATTCGTTTGCTTTTTAATCACCTATACAAACACACCC
Organism: Gambelia wislizenii; assembly: GCA_030847615.1. NCBI lineage: Eukaryota > Metazoa > Chordata > Lepidosauria > Squamata > Crotaphytidae > Gambelia > Gambelia wislizenii. Next base: position 9,424,529 of record JAUMIR010000012.1, read on the forward strand.
ACACATTCTGGTTTTGCTGTTCCTTCCCCTTCTCTCTACAAACATACACACACACATTCTCTACTATTGCCAGACTGAAAACCAGAGATGGCTCCTACACCCTTAATGGTTGTGAGGAAGCATGCATTTCTGTAGGTATTGTTTGCCACACAGCACAGATAACAAGCAACACCTCTTTTACATAACTATCAAAGGTATAGGAGCCTTTGCCAGTTTTCAATCTGGCAACCTTAATACATACAGGTTGGATGCTATCAGAGAAGAGGCAATGGTGAACTATCAGTGGGAGAGAGAGGAGTAAGAACTTTACGCATACAGGAGTGGCAAAACCAGAACATTCACTGAGAATCAAACATTGGCAAAATTGTTGGTTCTGTTCTAGCCCCTTAAGCATCCCTTGTCAGAGTCCTGCTTTCATTCCAAGGACACTGGACTCAGACACATTTTTCTGCCCACCTCAAGCCAATTTCCAAAGCCATTTGGGCAGAAGGGGGGATCTGGCTCTCTTGACCCCACCCTTTGTTGCTTGGCTGAGCAGACTCCCACTGGCTGTTTGCAGCCATTCAAAACCATCCACCCAATCAGCTGGCATCGCCCGCAGCCATATAGCTCTTGTTCCACAAACTGGCACTTTTGAGGGGGTAGTGAGAAGAGGCTGGGAGAAAGCAGGCCAAAGCTTAACACTAATTGTCATTTGGATTATTCACCCTAGGCTCAAGAATGGCGGCCAGTTGGCCGGTACATTTGGCTGGAGCTGCCCTGTTTGGCAGTGCCTGTCTTCCAAAGACCTTCCTTCCTATAGTGGCAAGAGATCAAACAGCAACAGCAGCCACAAAGACCATCAAATTGCTCACTAAGCCAGACCTCCTGCTTTCAGCAACTGTCACGGGAAGTGCTCCACACACATATACACACAGAGAGAGCTTAAGGCTGCCTCATATAGGCTACCTATCAGGTGTGGGCAAAGTCCAGGCCACAGATGGCATGCATCACCCCACCCCACCCCCAATGAAAAGTCGTCATACCCTCTGACTGTTCCAGTTCAGTTAATCTTCTGCTGTCCCGTTTTGTCAGTGGCTTTTAAAATGTCTCAGTTCCTTTCTCCCCTTCTCCTCAGCATAGTTCAGTTGCTGCAAACCGAGGACAAACTGCAAGAGCAATTGACACTCAGTTAACTCAGCAGGTAGGAGAGGAAGTTGGGGAGGGTGAGGCTTGCCCTTTCTAGTAGGATCATTTGGTTTGCTTTGGTTCTTCATGCTTTCCTAAACAACAAAGACAGGCGAGTTCAGTGGGTGCAAGGGTCCCTTTTCTGCTCCAGGGACCCTCTGGTGGCTGAACTGAATCATCAAATTTATACAAACTTGGAAGTGGCCAGAAGTACAGTTGTCCCTTCATATTCACTGGGGTTTGGTTCCAGGACCCCCGTGGATACCAAAATCCATGAATACTCAAGTCTCATTATATGCAATGACATAGCAAAACGGTGTCCCTTATATAAGATGGCAAAATCAAGGTTTGCTTTTTGGATTATTATTTTTTAAAGAATATTTTCAAGCTGTGAATACTTAAATCCGTGGATACCAAATCCGTGGATACGGAGGAACAACTGTATAGTTAAACTGAAAGCCAGGGCCTCCTGCACCTATTTAAGAATTGCTGTTTTTTGGAGAGGGAAGTCATCCTTTTATTTGGCCAGGAAAGGGGCAATCTAACGAATCTGGGAGTATCAAAGGCTACCAAAAAAGCCGGTCAACACTTTTCCTACCCCTGGTATACAGCTTTGTTTGCTACATTCCCACAGGGGTGTGATCACCACAACACAGGAAGAGATGCTTCCAAGAAACTGGCAAGAACGGCCCTTTGCTCCTATTGTGGCAACTAGCAACCAGAGATACACTGCCCCTGAACATGGAGGTTTACTGCAGCATCATAGCTTGTCATCTTTGATGGATACCTCCACCATGAATATGTGAACTTCTCTTTCAACACCAGCAAGGCAAAGCTCATAATCGTGCTCTGTTTGGGACTACAGCAGCTGGGGGATTCTAGGATTACAGTCCCAAAAAGGAACTTTTGCAAGCTCTGGGAAATATGGAGACAAGGAGGAAGTGAAGAAAAAGGAAAAGAATCATCTGGTAGTTAACCACTAATGTCCTGCCCCTTCACTTTTGAGCCATTCTGGCTAAGGGCCATCACTCATAAATATTGATTACTGCCCATCAGCCCTTCGTATTTAATTTCTCAATGGGAGGTGAGACCAGGAATGCCACCGAAGGTTGCTTAACCTGCCAGTGACCTGGTCTTAAGTCACCATGACTGAAAATAGATCTGTGTGTCACTCCACCACACACACACACACACAACCCACCTCTGGCATCGTTAATGAGCCTGGGAAAAAGATGGAAACTGCAGGCTCTTCTGGAAGGTGTAATCACTTCCAGTCACTTGGCACCTGCAAGAGAGATGCCAAGCACTTGTGCCATCTCATTGTAAACTGCATAACAAGTCCTGTGCTAAAGCTGGAGGAAAATTTGGACTCACCATGGCTTCTTGTCACACTACAAAATTATAGCGCTATGATTCTGCTTTAACTGTCATGGGCTGTATCCCAGTGAATCCTAGGATTTGTAGTCTGGGGATTCATGAGGGCAGTGCTTCCTAAACTTTGGTTCTCCAAATGCTTTGGATTTCAACTTTCAGAAGCCTCATCATCCCCCATGGCCAATGTCCAGGAATTCTGGGAACTGAAGTCCTAAAAATCTGAAGGAAGAAAGTTTGAGAACCACTACACTAGAGCCTTTAACAGAGAAATCTAAATACCACACAAAGCTACAAATCCCAGGTTGCTGGTTCCTGCACCTTTTCCAGCTACATAAATAGGATGATTACCAGGGGCCCTTTCAGACTGCACAATTATAGCACTATGATTCCACTTTGCTTGTCATGGCAATATCCTATGGAGTCCTGGGATTTATAGTTTAGGCAGGGGTATTCAGCATTCTCAGCCAGAAAGTTCTACTGCCTCCCCAAACTACAAAGCTCCAGATTCTACAGATGGAGCCATGGTCAAATCAAACTGCTATAATTGTGTAGTTTTAAAAAGAGACTTGTTTTAACTGAAGAAGTCCTGTGGTACATTCTCCGAGCTTGAGAGATTGGTGTAATATACAGTGTATTGCAAGCTTATTTATCTCTCACATTTTCCCCAGAACTGAAACTCAAAATGGCTTACAAATTAAATCAGCACAGCAGATGAGAGTGTGAGTGTGTTTGCTGGCTCTGAGACTGAATCCTATCTTAGGAGATTATCAGACGCGGCAAGTAAAGCGGAACAGGGATGCCAGAATATTGGGAAAGTCTTTCCCTTTCACACGAATATTGGGAAAGGCTTTCCCTTTCACACGACCTCATTCTGCTCCAGTGCTGCCGCCATAATTCACAGCTTAAGCCATTAATAGATCTGTCATTCCGTTTCTGTAAAGGAATGGTGGGCATGTGAAAAGGTGCCCATTATACTGGTGGGATGCTAGCATTAGTGGGAGGTCCGGAGTGTAAAAACACTTCTGGATGCCTCCCTTATGACAGACCCCTGCTGCTGCCTCCCAAATCGCCCCTCCCTGCACGCCAGCCCTCCACCACCACCCCCCGATCACCAGCCCTCCACCCCCTGATCGCCCCCCCATCGCAAGCCTAGTCGCACTCCCCCACACTGCACAAGTAGCAGAGTGCAACTTGCCCACACTCACCCAGTGGATTTCCATGGCCAAGTGGGCATTTGAACCCTGGTCTCCTGGAATCCAATGCCATTGTTTGAGCCCAAAATTACAGTTTCTACTCCTCTAAATTATACTGGTACAATAAAGACAGCTTAGCGGTTACCATGACTGGGTTTGTGTGTGGCCACTCTGGCCTCCCATCAGTTCTAGATCTCAAAACAAATACCCAGGGGAAAATGCTTTGATTATACCACCATTTATTATTTATTTCTCATTTGTTAAAATATTTATATTCTGTCCCTATATCTAGAGATCTCAGGGCCAAGCACAGACAGTAAAACAACATCAAGTAATTATTAAAAACCATTTAAAGCAACTCAACAAGAGAAGATAAGGTACAGAAACCCACCACCTGGCATGTCAGAGGCAAGGTGCAGTGAATGAATGTCAAAGTTTGGGCAAAGAGCCAAGCTTTACTTGATCCAGGTTGTCTTTTGCTCAAGGAACCTGCAGGAGGAGGTTTGCAAAACACAAAGTACAGTATTGGTGGGCTAGCCGTCCCCAGATAGGAGTGTCTGCGGATGGTCAGTTCCCATATTATTCAATGGTGGTGCGTGCACACAGGCGCATCAGCACGCGGTTACACTGCCATTGAGCATTTTTTCCCCATCTGTAGGCAGGGTGGAATCAAACCCCCACAGATGATAAGGGCCTACTGTAGATCCCACAAGTAGTGGTAGCTGGGGATTCTCATGTCATTGGGGCAGTTTATCTATGTCAGGTTTTGGCTAGCTTTAAAGGAGCTATCCAGGGTACCAAGCCTATTTGCCACAACAGGTTTCAGCACCTTGGAGAACTCCTTTAAAACTTTGATTAAAACTTGGAGAGAATTCACCATCCCAACATGGGAACCATCAGCCACCAGTGCTCACCTGTCCAAAGATTCGGCTGTTTTTTCCCTTAAGCTGCCATCAAATTACTCCATTTTTTCCTGTTTTTAATTATTGTATGTTTTTAATCTTTTTAATTTAATATTGTTTTAAGGAGTGGGTAGGATAGGGTACTAATGTAATTATTGAATTTTTATGCTGTAAACTGCCCCGATTGCATTGCAGAGGGGCGGGATAGAAATAAAAATTTTATTATTATTATTATTATTATTATTAGTCTTCCCCTGAAATAAGAGGCTACCTGGTTCTGCTGCTTGCATTGGGTTCCACCCCTCCTTCTTTTCCTCCTCATCAAGAAACACCACCATTCCAGTCAGGAATTCTATTTTGCATACAAAGCCGCAATATTTACTAGCCCATAAAAACACTTTTATCATCCTGGCCACAGCTACCAGTTCTAATTAATGTGTGGCACACAGACTGGTTAACCAGCAGGGTGGGGAGGGAAAAGGAACAGAGTTGTTTCCATGGACAAAAAACTTTTCCTTTCCTGGTCACTTGAAAGCTATGTAGAGACACCACAGGTGACTAGCTAAGCCTATCCTTCAGAGAGACAGTCTTTGATTTTCCAAAGATTCATCCTGAAAACAGCCATGACTAACTTCTGTGCTTTAAACAAGGCTGGAAAGAACATCACAATTATGGAGGTGTTCTTGTGCCAAATATTTTTCTTGTGACTTCCTAGCCAGCAGTCGCACCCTATTGAAGATAAGCCAAAGTATATGTGACTGGAATGAAGGCACTTTCTTCCTAATGATACAGTTAGGCAATTTTAGAATTTGGATTTAATGGTCTGATGTGCCTACTCCTCTTTATATAGGGCCCATCGACACGAGGGGAAGAAATCCCAAATACCTTGTACTATTGGCATCTTGCAGCAGCAGCAGCAACATTTCCAAATGGTTTTTCTGGCCTGATTTACTCGTGTTAGTTCTTCACTGCCACCAGGTTTGTTTTTTGTTTTTTTAAGTCATCCCAATTTGAAAGAGTGATTCTCCAAAGCAAAACAGAAAATATTGATCCTTTTTATCACCTTAGCTAACAATCGCTAAAGCAAAAATCTAACATATTGGCAGCGGGTGCTTGCCCTCCTAGCAAGTCCTGCTCCCGCTCTTGCCTGGCCAATCACCTTTGTGCTTCCCTTCAAGGTTTATATTGTTCAGTAGTCCAAATGAGCAAAAATGCACACCTGCCTCGTGGTTTGTGAAAAAGTACAGGGAAATCTGTGAAGGCTTTTACCCCACTGTTTTTGCCATTTTGGGCCCCCCTCCTTCTGAACAGTGTGGATTGGTACTGGATCCTGTTTAGACAGGTGGTATTCCCAGTGAATTCCATGAGGGGTGTTTTCACCTTTAAATGGGCCCATAGTCACTTAGACTACTTCATTTGCTTCAAAATATGGTAAACTTGTTGTGGATTGGAAAGCCCTCCGGGCAGAGACCTACCCTTTCACCTTTTTATACTTTTAAGGTCACTGATGGCACCACAGAAATAAACATATGAATGAATGGGTTAAGTCTGTGGGCACTACATGCCAAACCACAGAAAGATTCCTCTCACTCATTCCTAACTTCTCAAAATCATTTTCTATTCCTGAGGGAGTGAGAAAAAAGAAATGAAGTCTATTCCTTGGAAGTAGTACAAAAAGTTACTTTTTAAAAGTAATTTATCCCCACTACTTGTTACAGTATGTGGAATGGAAGTCGCTGTCATAGAATCATAGAGTTGAAAGAGACCTCAAGGACCATTCAGTCCAACCCCCTGCCATGCAGGAATACACAAGCAAAGCATTCCAGACAGATGGCCATCCAGCCTCTGTTTAAAAACCTCCAAAGATGGAGACTCATTCACACTCCCAGGCAGCAGCATATTCCACTTCAGAACAGCTCTTACTGTCAGGAAGTTCCTCCTAATGTTTAGGTGGAATCTCTTTTCCTGTAGTTTGAACCCATTGCTCCGTGTCCTAGTCTCTGGAGCTGCAGAAAACAAGCTTGCTCCATCCTCAGTATGACATCCCTTCAAATATTTAAACATGGCTATCATGTCCCGTCTCAACCTTCTCTTCTCCAGTCTAAACATACCCAGCTCCCTAAATTGCTCCTCATAGGACATGGCTTCCAGACCTCCCACCATTTTGGTCGCCCTCCTCTGGACACATTCCAGCTTCTCAATATCCTTCCTGAATTGTGGTGCCCAGAACTGGACACAGTATTCCAGGTGAGGTCTTACAAAAGCAGAATACAGTGGCACTATTACTTCCCTGGTTCTAGACACCATACTCCTATTAATGCAGCCTAGAATCACATTGGCTTTTTTTAGCTGCTGCATCACTCATTGCAATGTTTAAAAAGTAACTGGTGCTTCTTCTTTTTTTTTTTTTTATTCCTGTTTATCAATAGAATCTCAGGAATGACAAGAGACTGGTATACAGTAACACTTGAAAAATATGCCTCTAAAAATTCATTTTAAAAGTACAGTAACAGTGAAACTTAGCAAGCAAATGTTGCTCATTGCACTAGCAATGTAACTCAATCCCCATGTGACATCATTATGGAATATAACTTTGTTCTGCCTTTGTTACAAAAAGTAACTCTTCAGCAACTCAAGACTTCCCAGCTCTGCTCCTTAGCTACAGCCAAATTAAACAGCTTTCATATCCATCAGGTTAAATACCCAGAGAAAGAAAAGACGAAACAGGCAGTGCCTCTTACCTAGACTGACTACCTAGACTTACCTAGACAAAGTCCCAGATTTTGTTCCTGTTTTTCCCGATTTTATTTTGGAGATCCACACACACTTTTTTATCCCAGAATATTTTCTGTCAGCTCCCAATACAATCAGAAACTTTTTATATCAGCCTCCCAGGTCAGTTTATTTTAACCTAATACAAAATCAAAAAGAATAAAATCTGTGACTTTTCCATCAGCCTAGATGGGCTCTTGTGGATGCTTGGTGCACGAAAGTTTAGGCAGGGATGCTGGAAGAGAGTTCTATGAATACCATGGACTACCAAAAGACAAATAAATGGGTTCGAGAGCAAATCAAGCCTGAACTCTCTAAACCATTAAGCTGAGGCAAGTGTACTTTGGCCATATCATGAGATGATGGCAATGAGGTTGATAAGAGGTATGGAGAATAAAAACATATGAGGAGATGTTGGAGGATCTGGGCATGTTCAGCTAGGTGAAAAGAAGACTGAAGGATGATATGACTGCCCTCTTTAAACACCTCAAAGGCTGCCACAAAGAGGAGGGTGCAGGCTTGTTCTCTGCTGTCTCAAAGGGTAGAACTGGGTTGATTGGTTTTAAGGTAGAGGAGGGTGGATTTTGATTGAACATTAGAAGAACCTCTTAATGTTAAGAGCTGTTTGGCAATGGGACCAACTGATGAGGTCTCCTCTGGATGTCTTCAGAAAGAGGCTGGACAGCTACATGCTGGGGATGCTCTGGCTGGAGATCTTGCATTGAGCAGGGGATGGGACCTGATGGCTCATAGAGCCCCTTCCAGCTCTATGATTCTATGAATCGATGATGTAATTTGTCAAAAAACAATAATGATAATTAGTAAAGTGGAAGGCAGGAGGAAAGGAAGAACACCTCATTACAAGTGGACTGACTCTGAGTGGGGCTTTTGATGAGCTTTTGAAAAGCAGGGTTCTTGGAGGACTCTCATTTATACACCATAAGTCAAAGCTGCCTTGATGGTAAACAAAAACAATACCAACAGGACATATTGGACTCAGGGTATTCCTGGACTCTCTTAGAAAATTAAATAGTCAAATAGATCTTGTTCTTTGTTTGTTTGTTTGACTATTTAGTGGTAAGCCTAAATACCTACAACTCCTCGAGCGCTTTCATCAGCGCTGTCTACGCACAATCCTAAATATACACTGGACTGACTATGGGATGAATGTTGCTGTCCTTGAGCAAGCAGGGATCACCAGCATTGAGGCCATGATATTGAGAACACAACTGTGCTGGGCAGGGCACGTTTCTAGGATGGAGGACCATCGCCTCCCCAAAATAGTACTCTATGGTGAACTCACCATGGGTCAGCGTAAGAGGGGCGCTCCAAAAAAGCAATACAAGGACTCCCTGAAACAACATCTCAGGCTCAGCCAAATTGATCACCAACAGTGGTCCGCCCTGGCCTCACATCGGGAGGCATGGAGATGCACTATCCACAATGCTGCAGCCTTATTTGAGAACTCACGCCGAACAAGTCTTGAAGAGAAACGACAACGCAGAAAGTATCACAACCGAGAAACATCACCCAAGGAGACCTTCTGCTGTGCTTTCTGCAACCGGACTTGTTTATCTCAGATTGGCCTTTTAAGTCATCAGCGTGCTTGCAGAAAGCGCGGGATGAGTCCTTCCTGAATCTTTGTTTGGGAAGAAAAGCCAGAGAGAGAGAGAGGGGCAAGCCAATGCTTTGGAGAGTTTACCCCCCCCCACCTTCCCCCAAAGGGTAGCAAAACAGATGTCTTAAATAGAACAAAACTACAAATAAATCAGAAGCTAATCTGTTTGAGTAGAGTACTTTGTTACTGAGGTGGCCCTGCCTTTCAGAAATACAGATGCACAATTGTAGAAGTGATTAGCATCTCAGAAACCACCTTTCCCTTTATCAACACAGGATGCTGCTCTCAAACAGAGACTAGTCACTGGTTCAATCTACCTAGCCATCTTGCATAGTTGGGGCAGCAGCCTGCTCTGGATTACAAGTCCCCGCACTTATGAAGCTAGATGTCCAGGGGTTAGGGATGATGAGTTGTACAGTCCAAACCATCTAGAAAACTCTCCAACAGGGATTCACACTATATAAACCCCCACACACACTCCTACCCAACTATTCTTTGAAGATGCCAGCCACAGATGCAGGTGAAACATCAGAAATAAACTACTCCAGAACATGGCCTCATAGCCTGGAAAAAAACCAAGGAACATCTAGAGAACTGTTCCCACGTGGAAGAAAAGGCTGCACTGGGGGGTTTCCCCAGTGATGTTATCCACATCTTTACACTGGATGTGCCACTAAACCACCCAGTGAAAAATTCTGTCAATGGCTATTATCAATTGCAAAATAAATTGAACTTCCAGTATTAGAGGTAGTCTATCTGGAAGTTGATACACTAGAGTGTATTCGGGAGAATCAGCATGCAAGGCAAGGGCTCCATCCTTGAACTATGGATCCTCCATCACCTTCACCACCACCATTATCATCTGTTTAGGGCTCTAGAGTTCAACGTGTTCAATATATATTATATCCATAATCATTATAAGAATCTGTACTATAGCTTATTACAGATAAGAGGTATGACACCTTTTTCATGGCACAAACTGGTAAAACAACTCCACAACAACACGCTTTTTCTATACAGAAACCTTGATCTTCATTCTAGGGTAAAACTTCTTAGAAGGTTGTTGTTGAGCGGGAAGAAAATCTTTTATTCCACAAGATTAAAAAATTAAAAGCTCTGCAACAGAGCATGACAACTTCATGGGGGCTAGGAGCCAATTTCGCCCCAGAGTCACCCCCATAAGCTTCACTCCCACATAGCATGCCCAAATATCTCAGGCTCTGCCCCGCCATAGTCGCTCTCAAAACGGTGACAAGAAGTGATGTCATGTCACTTCCCATCACCATTTTGAGAGGGACTGAAGAGGAACAGAGAGGTATAGGGGGTAGGATGGGGTATTTTCATGTGATTTCATGGATTAGGAAGGCTTTCTGTGTTGGTTTTAAGGCAAAAACTGCCCTAAAATTTCAACATTTTTTTTAAAAATGGGGAACCTTTTGAGGCTGGTTGAGAGTTTCAGGGGGCACAGAAGTGGGGTACAAGGATTGCATGTGGCCCATGGGCCACAATTTGCCCAAACCAGCTGTACAAAAATCACTGTTATTTTTCTGACACCACAAGTACCATCTGGTCAAAAACAGGAACACTTTTATATTCTCAGAAAAACCACATTAACCATAGAATCATAGAATCATAGAATTGTAGAGTTGGAAGAGACCACGAGGGCCATCCAGTCCAACCCCCTGCCATGCAGGAAATCTTGATCAAAGCAACCCTGACAGATGGCAATCCAGCCTCTGTTTAAAAACCTCCAAAGAAGGAGACCCCACCACGCTCCGAGGGAGTCTGTTCCATTGCCGAACAGCTCTTACTGTCAAAAAGTTCCTCCTAATGTTGAGGTGGAATCTCTGTTCCTGGAGCTTGCATCCATTGATCCGTGTTCCAGTCTCTGAAGCAGCAGAAAACAAGCCTGCTCCATCCTCAGCATGACATCCCTTCAAATACTTAAACAGGGCTATCATATCGCCTCTAAACCGTCTTTTTTCCAGGCTAAACATACCCAGCTCCCTAAGTCTCTCCTCATAAGGCATTGTTTCCAGACCTTTCACCATTTTAGTTGCCCTTCTCTGGACACGCTCCAATTTGTCAATATCCTTTTTGAATTGTGGTGACCAGAACTGGACACAGAATTCCAGGTGAGGTCTGACGAAGGCAGAATAGAGTGGCACTATTACTTCCCTTGATCTAGACACTATACTTCTACTGATGCAGCCCAAAATTGCATTGGCCTTTTTAGCTGCCACATCACACTGTTGATTCATGTTCAACTTGTGGTCTACTAGGACTCCTAGATCCCTTTCGCACGTAGTCTCATTCAGCCAGGTCTCTCCCATCCTATATCTATGCATTTCATTTTTCCGCCCTAAGTGCAGTACTTTACATTTCTCCGTATTGAATTTCATTTTGTTAGCTTTGGCCCAGCTCTCCAGTCTATCCAGGTCATTCTGAATTGTGATCCTGTCTTCTAGGGTACTAGCTACTCCTCCTAATTTGGCGTCATCTGCAAATTTGATAAGTATGCCCCTAATTCCCTCATCCAAGTCATTGATAAAGATGTTGAATAGCACTGGGCCCAGGACCCTCCTGTAGAAGAGGCTACATCATTAAGAGCTGTGTGTGTATATTTGGGCTATATCCAGAAATATGCACTTTTCAAACTGTACGATGGAGCAAATGAAAGAACTAGCTGGGGATGACAGAAGATGGACTATAGCTCATTGCCACAGGTGCCAAGTTGCATAGAAGAGGAGGCTGCAAGAAGACATTGTCTATGTTGAAATTGCCTCTTTTCCATAAGTCCCCAAAATTCAGCAAGTCCCATCAGAATGGGAGAAACAACCTGATGTATTCATACCAAAACCCCCACTCTTCTGGTTTCATACAGTAGAAATCTGACACACACACACACACACACAGACACACACGGAAGTCCACAAGCCAAGCATGAAGGTAACAAATAGTCCCTCCCTCCCACAACCCATTCAGAAACAGACAACCTCTGATCCCGGAGGTTCATCGATCATGAACAGCAAAAAGTTTTTAATCCCCCCGCCCCGCAAAAGGCAACAACAGCATGGAAACACAAAGCACAACAAACAACATTTGTGCAACCCCAGTGCATTTAGAGCAAATACACAATTAAACTGTGCATCTGCACTGAAGACACTTTTTCCTGTGTAAAATGTTGTGGGGTTACACATATTTAAAAAATACTGGAACGGATTTCAGTACTTTTAGACAATTTTTCTCAACAGGGGAATGGGAAAGTTTGTGAGTATTCTTTACATTCATCCTCTTCCTTTCTCCCTCATTAACCACACACACATTTGAGCCCTTCTGTAAATCCCCTCCCCACTCCCAAACCCCTCCACCCCATAATTTCTAACCAAGGGAGAGACTCAATGCTAATGAAGGGGGAGACTCAAAGCACATGCTTCTTCCAGATTAACTCTTTGGCATTCAGAGGATCTCAGGACACAAGGTTGGAAAAGGTGTCACTCCTTATCCTAGTAGCTTACCAGGATTTGCCCAATCTGGCACCTTCTAAGTGTCTAAGGATGCAACTCCCATCATCCCCGACCACTGGCCATGCTGGCTGTGGTCAATAGGAGCTGCAGTCCACACCTTTTGGAAGATACCAAATTGAGGAAGGCAGAAGCAGGTCAGATGAGCCAGTGGTATCACTTCAGCAGGAATCATGCATGCTTCCAGATATTGATGGATGGCACCTCCCAGCATCCTTAAGCATCACTGTGAATGGTGGGTGAGGAACGCTGAGAGCTACAGACACCTAGTCATGCTGTCAGGAGGATTTTGGGAGTTGTAGTCCAAAATGTAATGTTTCCAAGTGAAAATTAAGCCATCTTCCTTATGTTGTTTTTCTGCCTGAACTCACAATTTCCCACCTTTAAGGATAAAGCAGAGATGTGACTGTATGTTATGTCTAATTTGGGCCTTAGAGCAAAACAAATTAAGTAATTTAACCCACAATATTATTTTACATTCCACACAACCTTCCTGCTCAAAACCTTTCCTTCAAAAATTTGACAGCATAGTCCTATATGTATCTTCTCAGAATTAAGTCCCACTGAGTTTTAATGCCTTTTAATGCTGTTCTGTTATTGCATTTTATGATATGTCTTATTGCGGCATAACCATTTTTGTTATATTTATTGTTTGCCACCCTGCTGTTTCTTGATGGAGAAAAGTTCATAAGCATCCCGTCCCAAAAAACAATGAGGAAGTAGGATATAAACATGGGACACAAACAGGAAAGGATATATGCCTGTGTGCATATGTGCATTTATTTGTTTTACTTACACACACTCTCACACTCACACACACACACAATAGCTAACTCAGTGAAACCATTCATAATTTGATTCTTCCAAAATATAGGGGCCCTCCTGCTACTATGTAGCTAGCAGCGGACACACTAGTCACCTACAGTCTCTCACAGAATCACAAGCCACATATGGAGAGCTGGGGCCCATTCACACTACATAATGATAGTGCTGTGGTTCCACTTCAACTGCCAAGGTTCCATCCTGTGGAATCCTGGGATTTGTAGTCTGTTGAGACAGTAAGGCACTCTGGCTGAGAATTCTAAATGCCCGTTTCTTAAACAGCCAATCTCAGGATTCCATAGGATAGAGCCATGGCAGTTAAAATGGAACCATAGCACTATAACTGTGCAGTGTAAATGGGCCCCAGAGGTGGAGTAGTGGTTAAAGTTCTGGACTAGGACCTCTGCCCTGGCCTCACATTGGGGGGCATGGAGACACACTATCCACAGTGCTGCAGCCTTATTTGAGAATTCACATGGAAGAAGTCTTGAAGAGAAACGACAACGCAAAAAGAATCACAACCCGGAAACATCACCCAAGGAGACCTTCTGCTGTTCTTTCTGCAACTGGACTTGTTTATCTCAGATTGGTGTTTTTAGTCATCAGCGTGCTTGCAGAAAGCGCAGGATGAATCCTTCCTCAATTTTCATTTGCAAAGAAAAGCCAAAGAGAGAGAGAGAGAGAGAGAGAGACTGAACTTTGAAATGCATTCTCTCTCAACCTGACTTGAAGGCAGACAGCAACAACCTGACCAGCTCACAAGGTTCATTTTATCTGCTTGTTGCCTTCAGCCAGCCAAGGCCTCCAAGGAGACACACAACAGATTAAAAACAGAAAAACATTCTTTAAAAACAAGTTCAAACCATGTTTCAAAAACCAGTTTTGAACACACAGAGGGAATGTCAGGACAGTCTTAAAAGCTCTATGTGGCTTCAGGGACTAAAGACCATACAACACAGTGCAGACCTGGCTACCTGCTGGAAACTCAAAAAGGAAAGAGTCAGGCTGGGAGGAGTTCCACAACCAAGGTGCTACTACTAAGGAGGCCCTGTCTTGTGTACTCCCCTACCTGGTCACCTCACAGGGTGGGTGAGACATGCAACAGGTTGTTATAAGAACAAAATGGGCACCCAACACCTAGAGTAGTTCAAATGGTCCAGTGTCTAAGATAAGTGTATGCCTCAGTCTCAAATTACTTCTGGAGGCGATAGTGATCTACATGTCAGTGGTTCCTTCTTCTTCCCATCCTCAAATCCATGCATGCACAAAACTAGCATTTATTGTTGTTAACTGCCATCAAGTCCACTTTGACGTACGGTGACCCTGTGAATGAGAGATCTCCAAGTCACCCCATCATGAACAGCCCTGCTCAGGTCTTGCAGACTCATGGCCATGGCTTCCTTGATTGAGTCTATGCACCTGGAATGCGGTCTTCTTCTTTTCCTACTGCTGTCTACCTTACCAAGCTTCATTGTCTTGTTTAATATGTCAGGTATGCTCATGGTATGTCCAAAGTACAACAGCCTCAGTTTAGTCATCTTGGCTTCTAGGGAGAGTTCAGGCTTGATTTGCTCTAGGACCCATTTATTGGTCTTTTCAGCAGTTCACGGTATCTGTAGAACTCTTCTCCAGCACCACAATTCATATGAGTTGGTTCTCTTCCTATAAGCTTTCTTTAGTGTCCAGCTTTCACAACCATAAATAGAAGCTAGTAACACAATGGCATTGACAATCCTGATCTTGGTGTTTAAGGATATATAGAAGGCTAGCATATCAGAATGAAATGTTCAGTTGGTAAGCTAGTCTGCTAAGTACAAAGAGTCCCCCATTTTCTGTGATGTGTATTGGTGGGGGTTTGTTTATCACTTGACTCCACAGAATAACAAAATTTACCTTAGCAGTTTGTCAACTGGAGGCATACACAAAAGACCAGCAATTATCTTTCTGCATCTACTAGGGTGACTAGAACAACACAATAGCATTGCATGAAACTCCCCTGTATGGTAGCTGACAACTTTTCCTACCAGTCAGCAAACTAACCATGGTTTATTGTTTTTCCTTGGGTTTTTTCCAGGCTGTGAGGCCGTGTTCTGGAAGAGTTTACTTCTGATGATTTGCCTGCATCTATGGCTGGCATCTTGTTTTACTGTTTTACTCACAAATCGTCCCACAAATAGTCAAGCAACTCACAACTGCTTTCTTCATTTCTTGTACAATTCTCCCCTGCCCCTTTTGTCAGTACCTGTTACAAGAAGCCAGGAAAAAGCCAATAATTGACTAGCCATTTAAAAAAAATAAAAGTTAATTCTCATAAATCAACAACAACAAACTACAGTTTCTAACTATTGTTCATGGCTAGCTAAGAAATCATGGTTTGAAGTGTTTAGACACAGTAACAAACCGAAATAAAACAACCACAGCTGCCTTATCATTTCTGTGTGGAGCTGACTACAGAAAATAACACACTGCAGGACTGTGAACAACATACATTCACCTCATCACCTGACACCCAAACTCTACCTATCAGATATTTTTTCACACACCAGAATGAAATATTGTATCCCATCATGAGCCATGATACCTAAAAGAGGGGAGGTTTTTATCCAACAGCCAGACAACAAAGACAGAATAACAGCAGATAGAGTGCTAAGTACAAGTTTAGGAAGATTTGCTACATGACTTGGAAGCCATCACACCCTCATCCAAGACTACCTCATAAGACTGATGTGAAGGTAACTATTAGTAGTATAAGTCACAAGTGGAATCTCCCTCCCCTCAAAAGGTACAATGTGGAGTATTCCTGGTGAGAGTCTATCCAGCCATGCCCTCTCCCAGGAGACTCCATCCCCTCCTCCATCATCATCATCATCCCACATTTTCTGTTCTCCTACCCACCCATTCGCCCAACCTATAGCTGACTAAGCATTCAACAGTTACTGATTATGCTTAGTCCTCATTGGGTTTCGGTGCTACCCCCCAACCAATGCTTTTCTTTAAAAAAAAAAAATTCTAGCTCTGAAATGTGAGGGGAGAGGTTATTTTTCTGAGCATCCTGATGCTTCTCCCCTTCCTTGTTCCTCAAATGTGTAGTTCAATTCTACAGCCATAACACCTTACAAGCCACAAATTATATATAGGTATATACAGTACGACCCCCATATCCGTTGGGCATACGTTCCTGGACTTACCATGACGGAAATGTAAAACCACGGATAATCGCTAACCCTATCGAAATGAATGACTTCGGGCCCAAGCATATCATTGAGTCATGCTGGAGGACCTAGAGATTCTAGAACCTCTCTAGGCATTTCTAGGTCCTCCAGTATGACTCTATGTCAACTTCTGGGAAAGCATACCATAGAATCATGCTAGAGGACCTTAAAAATGCCTAGAGAGAACATATTTCTTTTCAGACACAGGTAAGTGAAACTGCAGGTAATTGGTCCCACAGACACAGGGTGATACTGTATTACCATTCCTCAGCTTGGTGCCCTCCAAATATGCTGGACTACAACTCCCACTGTCTTCAGTTGGTATTGCTGCTGGCTTGGTGGTATCTATAAGCAGGATAATAGATATGGTAGTGAAGGAGAGAAGAGGAGTCTTTATAAGCTGTTGCCAGACTGTTAACTCCCCTGTTGCAACAGTTTGGCTGGCTGCTGGTCTATTTCTGAACACAATTCAAAGTGCTGGTTATGACCTATAAACCCCTATGCAGCTTAGGTCCAGGCTATCTGACAGACCATATCTCCCCATGGGTGAGCTTGCCCAGGCCTAGAGATCCTCAGAAGAGGCCCTTCTTTGAATCTCACCACTTTCAAATGCATGATTAGCGGGATGATAGGAGCTCCTCAGTGGCTGCCCCTTGGCTCTGGAACTCCCTTCCTAAGAAGGCTAGAATGGCCCCCTCCTTGCTGTCCTTCCATTCTCAAATAAAGGCTTATTTATTCCAACTGGAGTGTTTTAAAGGAAGGACTTTCACAAATATTTTCTATTTCTTCCATTTGCTCAAAACGCAATACAATTACTGCCTCACGTTTTAAGAATTCAACCAAGATTTCCTTTTTAAAAACCTGATTATAAAAATGCCTTCAGTAAGAGCTATTCGGCAGTGGAACACACTCCCTCGGAGCGTGGTGGGGTCTCCTTCCTTGGAGGTCTTTTCCTGCATGGCAGAGGGTTGGACTGGATGGCCCCTGAGGTCTCTTCCAACTCTATGATTCTATGATTCTATGATGTACTATTTTAATTGTAGTTTTTCTAAAAGCAGCTTGCTAAGGTTTACTTGCATGCCTGAAATTGTGTTCAGTGGTGTTAATAGTTGAAGTCTATTTTAATGTTGATCTTGTGTATGTTTTTAACTAGGCTGTATTTGTTTTAATGTTTTACCCACTTTGAATCCCAATTTTAGGGGAGAGGCGTGGTATAAAAATATTAAATTGGTACTGTTGGAAAAACAGCTGATGTGGTCAGAAGCTGAAAAAACTGAACACGTTGCAAGTGCTTTATTTAGAAGGGCAAACACACACACATTTAGAGTCTTGAATTTACTGATGAGGGCAAAGCTCCATGGAACGAAGTCACACATTTAAGCCCTCCCTCTTACCTGCCATGAACATGAGATAAAATACTTTGGAGAGCATCGTGCAACACGCTGCAGCTCATGTGTCTTATGTTGCCCTTCCTGAAGCCAATACTTGAAAACGCTTGCAAATGACAACCCTGACCCCACATTTCTCAGGAAGCAAGCAACCTCCTCCCCTGTGCCAATCGCCTATGGTGAGTAAGAAGTGTCTCTAGGGGACCACACAAGGAAAATGTTTGAAATCCAGGGCACAAAATAGGAAACAGAGCTTGGAACAGTTGCATCCTTAGACCATAATTTCCAGTACTCCCCAAACAGTATACAGTTGTCCCTCCATGTCCACGGTTTTAAGTATTCATGGCTTGAAAATATTCTTTAAAAAATAATAATCCAAAACGCAAACCTTGGTTTTGCCATCTTATATAAGGGACACCATTTTGCTATGCCATTGCATATAATGGGACTTGCATATTCACAGATTTTTGCATCTATGGGGGTCGTGGCACCAAACCCCAGCAAATATGAAGGGACAACTGTAATAGGAACTTAAAAGAGCTGCCTTGTGTGGGAAAAGGCTAGTTTTCCACCTAACTCAGGGGTGGGAATCATGTGGCTCTCCAGATATTGCTGGACTGCATCATCATCATCATCATCATCATCATTTTATTTATGGTCATAGACCAAAATATAAGCCAAGATATAACGCATATATATAAATATGCACAATTACCACTAAAATTCATAGAACATACATATGTCAGACTTATGGCTTATGACAGGAATTAAGAAGTAAGCATAATTAACATTTCATAAATAAGCATTTTAATGCTGGACTGCATCTCCCAGCAGCCCTAGCTAAGATGGTAAGGAATGCTGGGAGTTGCAGCCCAACAACTGGAAAGGAACACAATTCCCATCCTGATCTAATCCAAAGAGAGGGAACTTCTTTCAGATCAAGGACAGAATTCAATTTCAGAGACGTTCTCAGGGTCCACATTCAGGAGGTGGGCAGGAGCAAAGGTAAAAGGAGTGAGGCCAAGGAAACTCTCATTGTCTATAACTACACCTTGGGAGAGGCATGTCCGCTTCTGAGAACTGAAAGAAAGACTCAGAAGATCTGAGAAATGACAAGATAACAGAACAGATTGGAATGTACTATTTCAAGCTATAGATGGAGAACAGCAGTTCTCAGACTTTTCCTCTTGGAAAAAAAGACCCTTCCTGCAAACAGTGAAGTGTTCTAACTAGCAGAAAGGGTTTGACTTCTCAGGGAATAGTTGCCAGCTTGAGGGATTTTGAGACTTGAGGCCCTTTCACACTACACAATTATAACACTATGGCGGAATCTTTAACAGTGATGGTTCCATTCTATCGATCCCGGGACCTGCAGTTTAGGGAGGGGTACTTAGAATTCTCAGCCAGAGAGCTCTAGTGCTTCCCCAAACTATAAATCCCAGGAATCCATAGGATGCAGCCATGCCAGTTAAAGAGGATTCATAATGCAATAATTGTGAAACTTGAAAGTGTTCCTGGTTACTACAGAGTATGTGTCCTTTACATGGTAACAAGGGGCCCTTTTGTACTACACAGTTACAGTACTACGATTCCACTTTAACTGCCATGGCTACATCCTGTGGAATCCTGGGGTTTGTAGTTTGCTGAGGCCCTTGAATTTTCTGTCTGAATGTTCTGAAAACCCCTCCATAAACTATGGGGTCCTGGGATGTGCAGTTTAGGGTGGGGCATTTAAAATGCTCAGCCAAAGAGCTCTAATGCAATGCCTCAACCAACTACAAATCCTAGGATCCCATAGGATGCAGCCATGGCAGTTAAAGAGGAATAACAGGGCTATAATTGCACAGCATGAATAAGCCCAAGACTGCAGGAAACAACCATCCTTACTTTCTCCTGAGAAAATGAAAGGCAGGTGGCTTACAGCAGGGGTGGACAATGCAGAGGGTATCATAGAGGAATCATAGCACTTATACTATGTAGTGTGAACGAACTCATGTAGTCCCACACAAGAAACTTCCTTCAGTTCTAATGCTGTATCCCAAAGAGCTAAGATTAGGGTGTATGGGCTGTGGACTAGTAACTTAATTAGCCCTAATGGAAGGACCTCATCAATAGGCAATGGGAAGGAGAAATCTCTCCACTGCACCAAATCCCAAGCTAAGAAGGTAAAACAGCCTCCTGCTCACCTTGACATTTATTCCCATCCTATCTCTACAGTACAGGTCATAGAATCATAGAATTGCAGAGTTGGAAGAAACCACGAGGGCCATCCAGTCCAACCCCCCTGCCACGCAGGAAATCTTGATCAAAGCATCCCCGACAGATGCTTTGTTTAAAGACAGACAGATCAGCCTCTGTTTAAAGACCTCCAAGGAAGGAGACCCCACCACACTCCGAGGGAGTGTGTTCCACTGCCAAACAGCTCTTACTGTCAAAAAGTTCCTCCTCATGTTGAGGTGGAATCTCTGTTCCTGGAGCCTGCACCCATTGCTCCGTGTTCCAGTCTCTGGAGCAGCAGAAAACAAGCCTGCTCCATCCTCAGTGTGACATCCCTTCAAATACTTAAACAGGGCTATCATATCGCCTCTTAACCATCTTTTTTCCAGGCTAAACATACCCAGCTCCCTAAGTCTCTCCTCATAAGGCATCGTTTCCAGACCTTTCACCATTTTAGTTGCCCTTCTCTGGACACGCTCCAATTTGTCAATATCCTTTTTGAATTGTGGTGCCCAGAACTGGACACAGTATTCTAAGTGAGGTCTGACCAAGGCAGAATAGAGCGGCACTATTACTTCCCTTGATCTAGACATTATACTTCTATTGATACAGCCCAAAATCACATTGGCCTTTTTAGCTGCCGCATCACACTGTTGATTCATGTTCAACTTGTGGTCTACTAGGACTCCTAGATCCCTTTCGCACGTAGTGTCATTCAGCCAGGTCTCTCCCATCCTATATTTATGCATTTCATTTTTCCGCCCTAAATGCAGTACTTTACATTTCTCCGTATTGAATTTTATTTTCTTAGCTTTGGCCCATCTCTCCAGTCTATCCAGGTCTTTCTGAATTTTGATCCTGTCCTCTAGGGTATTAGCTACTCCTCCTAATTTGGTGTCATCTGCAAATTTGATAAGTATGCCCCTAATTCCCTCATCCAAGTCATTGATAAAGATGTTGAATAGCACTGGGCCCAGGACAGAACCCTGTGGCACCCCACTGATCACATCTTTCCAAGACGAAGAGGAGCCACTGCTGAGCACCCTTTGGGTTTGGCCGGTCAACCAGTTACAAATCCCACCCCCATCCACAGATTTGGTATCCATGTCCAAAAAAATATGTTATAATAATAATAATAATAATAATATAAAATTTTATTTCTATCCCGCCCCTCTGCAACACAATCGGGGCGGCTTACAATATTAAAACTCCATAGTCCCAGTACCCTAGCCCACCCCTCCTTAAAATAATATTAAACTATAAAAGATTAAAAACATACAGTAAATTAGAAAAATATTAAAACATACAATAGTTTAAAAAAAATGATTAAAAAAAAGTGATGTTCTCTCTAGCAATAGCATTGGTATTTATATACTGCTTATCAGTGCCAAATCATTCCCTAGAGTCACAATGGTTTTTAGCTAATTGCCCCTGACAAGCTGGGTACTCATTTTACCAACCTACAGAAGGATGGAAGGCTGAGTCAATCTTGGAGCCCTCTGGAATCGAACCTTGTGGCTTGTAGGACTGGCATTTAACCACTACGCCACTAAGGCTCCCTTACTTTCTAGGCATTTCTAAGTCCTCCAGTGAGATTCTATGGTCAACATCTGATGTTCGTCCCATTGAAAAGAATAAGGTTACCTATTATCCACAGTTTCAGGTATCCACGGGGTGTGTGTGTCATGGAATGTATCCCCCATGGATATGGGGGTCAACCTGTATTTCACAGCTCCAAAAACCAGTACAAAGGAGGTGGGGCTTCATGCCACCCACACAAAGGATGGCCTGTTCCCCACCCAACCTTTTACAAGCTGGTATTCCTGAGAAGTTTACATTTAAAAAAAAGATAGGAAAAGAAGAGACAGCCGCTGGTGATATTTGTACCGACATGACAATTTCCACCTGTACCCCACTTCGTCAATGAAAAGAAGTCAAAATCCCTAAAGACAAGATTTGCCTGGCAGAGATCTTTCAACCTCAGGCTGTAAAACAAGCTGCATCAGAAAACCTATGGCATTTTGCTATTTTTAAAGCAAGGTCATTTAATAGAACTGAGGGACTAAACCAGGGCTAACTGGATCTTGCATAGATACAGCAACAATAATGCAGGTACTGGAGGGAGAGTCTCAAAATGAGAGCACTGCTCCCTACAAATAAGAATTCTGCCCCCAATGAAATTTTCCTTCATTCCCCAAATTGCAGTTACATATAACCTGAACTGTGTATTTACAAATGCTGTAGTTTAGGCACAAGTTCCCAAGGGAATGTGAACACAGCAAGTAGAAGAGTTCTAGATGCAAGCAGTTTTCAATGTCTCACCTTCTGTGATGCCAGCAATGAAGGAAAATTTTGGGGTGGGTGGAGGCAGAATTCTTACTGGGTTGGCAGAATTAAACCACTGCACCACACTGATTTCCTGGAAAATGGTATACTGGTTGAGTATCCCTTCTGTGGAATTCCAAAACCTGAAATACTCCAAAATCCAAATTTGTCCACATGAGTAGCTGAGATAGCAACACCAGTATGCATCAATCAAAGACTGGTTTCTCCAACACCATAAGGACTGGCAGCTTCACCTTTGTTTTAAGAAAAAGATGACATTCCAAATATTTCAATCCATCTTTGTCTGTGAAGGTGTGAAGCAGATGCAGGGAGCAGACAGAAGGAGGAATAGAACTTCGGAGGACAAGCAGACAAACAGATCACTATGCTATATTTTTAAGCCACATCCTTGAGAGAAAATTATATTTGCAGCTACCACAATAAACTTATCAAGTAAAGCTGCAATCTCATACAAACGTGCTAGGGAGTACATTCCATTGAACTTGAGAAGTAGTTTTGATTATTCTACTGGCAGGGGTTTCGACTAGATTGCCTTTGGGGGTCCCTTTCAACTCTACAATTGTACAGGTAAGAGATTTTTACTGAATAGCTATTTTAAAAGTGAGAGCCTGTGTGGTGTAATAGTTTGAGAGTTGGACCATGACTCCAGAGACCAGGGTTTGAATACCTGCTCAGCCATAGAGACCCACTGGGTAAACCCTGGGCAAGTCACATTTTCTCAGCTTCAGAGGAAGGCAAAAGCAAACTCCCTCTGATCAAATCATGCCAAGAAAACCCTGTGGGAGCTTTAGGGTTGCTGCAAGTCAGAAACAACTTGAATGCACACAACAACAATTTTAAAATTCTCTTTCCCAGATGTATCAGATGGTGCTTTTTCAGACATAAAACTGAGCTGTAGCAGCCCCCTGGGCTGTGTGTTTGTATTACTCTGCAGAAGTGCTGTGCAAAGTTACTTATTGGTTGCACTCCTTTCCTGCAATTAGTTGAAGTTGGTGTATACTTTATCTTCACAGCAACCCTGTGAGGTTGATCAGGCTGAGCAAAAGACACTGACAGAGATGTAGGGTGGACAATTTTCCAAAACAAATATATTCCAAGAAAAATGTTTCCATGGGAAAATTCCCACACCAACCCTAGTGTTCAGAGGAATAAACTAAGAAATGAACACATTGCTAAGCTTGTTTCTATTTCTCAAAACCCCTTGCTTCTCAGTCAGTCACAAGCAGTCAAGATAAAATGTGGAAAGTTAGCTTTGCCCATAGATTCACATCCATCCTTTAATGAAACAAAATGTCCACCTAATTGTAGAGAATTAGGGTTTTTTTCTCAACTTGAAATGGAACTGATAAAAAGTGCAGACAGTGAGTGAGTAAAACTGAAACTGAAGGTAGTGCAGTTATTCATCAGCAAAAGAAAGTTAAACTGTTGATGTAATAGGCCTCAAGTACAGATCTCTTTAGGCATGTAACCTTTTTTAAAAGTGTTCTTTCAGTCATTTTTTGTTGTTGTTGTTGTTATTAAATGTAAGGGAAGTATATGCTATCCTCTTTATCACAATATTGCAATAAATTAATTTCTATATAAAGCTTTGCATGTGTTTCAACAAAATATTTAAATCAAATATTTTAAATCAGATTAAAATTGTTTAGACCAATGGTTCTCAACTTTTGGTCCTCTAGATGTTTTTGACTTCAATTCCCAAAAGTCCTAGCCAGCATGACTGATAGTCAGGGATTCTGCAAGGTGTCGTCCAAAACATGTGAAAGGCCAAACATTGAGAATCACCAACTGGGACTTCTGAAAAGTTTTCTGGAAATTTTACCACTTCTGCCTTTTCCAGAATCCCCACATCTCTGGACATCCAGTTGGTTTCATGGCTCAGTGGGATCATCCAGGTCCTTGTCCAAGAACAAGCATACCACACTGGGTCTACATTCAATCACACTCTAAGCACAGGGACAAGATCTAGTGGTAGATCTCTGGGTGAGATGTAGTATATCATCAACATTTTCAGACTTCCAGTAGTATAACAACATCCAGACAAAAAGCCACAACCTCTTTCTTATTTAAGTTGCCAAAATCAGGAAAGCTTGGAGAAAAACCAAGAATCTGATGATGTGTGAACTTATGGGTGTGAGCTCCGGCTGTGGTATTTAAAGCCTAAACTGGGCATGTGTTCAAAAATACTTTGTACTCCAATTTCACATCCACTTTCATAAACGATCAGTTTGTACCCCATTCCAGACAGTAGACTTAGGAGCACAGCAGAATACAAAGGCCACCACAAAAGACTTCAATCTATCCACCTAGCAGAACCAACTGATCAGTCAAAATGGCTACTACAAAGCTCTCTAGACATACATGGCTTTCCTGCTTCCCACATTATCTTCACAACAATCATGGGAAGTAGCTCAGAATGAAAGAGGGTGGTTGGCCAAAGTTCACCCAGTGAGTTTGATGGCTCAGTGAGAACTCAGACCTGGATCTCTCAAGCCCCAGCCCAACACACTTAACCAGCAAGGGAATAGAAGAGAAGAGAATCTTTATTATGGTCATAGACCAGCACAGGTAAAAAGGGATACAGTATAAAAAGAAGGTAAAAACACAGGATAAAAACAGGATAAACCTATTTATAAGCCCTAACCAACAAGGATAATCCCACTGTTTGGGAAGGCAGGGTGAGTCCCACCTAACCCCCATCTCTCCCCCTTCAGAATGGTCTTACTCCAATAAAAAAACTCCCTAAAACTCCCTTCCTATCACCAGAGAGTACAATGTACGGTTGTCCCTCCATATCCATGGATTTGGTATCCACAGATTTAAATATTCATGGCTTTAAAACAGTCTTTAAAAAATAGTAATCCAAAAAGGAAACCTTGATTTTGCCATCTTATTTATATAAGAGACACCATTTTGCTATGCCATTGCATATAATGGGACTCTGAGTATCCACAGATTTTGGTATCCACGGGGGTCCTAGAACCAAACCTCAGCGAATATGAAGGGACAACTCTAGACTTAGACCTTGCAAGGGGGAAGGTTGGGGAACAAGGTAGCTTCAGCTGGCTTTGGTGAAACCACTCCCTAGTAGTCATCACCTGCCACTGTAGAAGTAACCACTACCCCACACTGGCTCTCTGAATTTACCCAATGACAGTGATGTTTCCTACATAGAACTGGAAAGTTATGGGACAATGCTCGGTAAAGTGAAAGGCAGTAGGAGAAAAGGAAGACCACATTATAGGTGGTTTCATTCAGTCATGGAAACTATAGCTGCCCTGAGTTCACAACACTTGAGCAGAGCTATGGATGACTGGGGCTCCTAGAGGTCGCTCATACATAGGATTGTCCTAAGTGATAGCCAACTTGACAGCAAATAACAGCACACACTTGCAACACTGTTACACTAGAGGGCAAAAAGAGACACATTGCATACCTCCACCCTACGATCCCTGTAATACACAAGCCCTGTGTCTATCCACACTTTATCCATCTTGGCCACTCCATCCCAAAGAGTTTTCCTTCCTCATTAGGTAAACCAGGATGGGAATCACGCAGCCGTCTAGGTGTTGTTGGACTGCAACTTCCAGTAGCACTAGCCAGCATAACCAATGGTGAGGAAAGCTGAGAGTTGCAGTCCAATAACATTTGGAGGGCTGAATGGTTCCCATTCCTAAGGTTATACATTTTCTTCCCTCGCATCCCCATCATCACCACTGCCTCCATTCTTCAAATGTAAAACTCCAAGGCAGCAGCATTCAGTGATACAAGAGGCATCAAAACATGGACAAATAGGCTGCCATATACAATGTGAGCCACAGAAAATACTATTCACAGCAGCAGTCATTCCACACTTTCATTAAAAACTCAGGGAAATAATGCCTAAAAGGGGGAAGAACTGGGGCACCATCACAGAAAAGACCTTGTCTACAACAGAGCTTGGAAACCTTACTTTTAATACAATTCTGAGAATCCTCCATCCAGACTGGCCCCTGACCAATGGTAGCTGGGGCATTCTGGAAGTTATAGTCCTTCCATGCTATTGTCCCCAGTTGTCACCAACCTTGGCTCAAAAGAGAGGAAACTTGGAGCAGAGCTTTTGACAGACACCTCAGAAAGTATAGTAGGTTCCTACATGAGCAGGCAGGCTTTGAGATATATACCACTGTCCTTTTGTGGTTGAACCACAAAGGCATGAGAAGCCAGTACAGCCTTATTTCTACGTATTGGCCCACACTTTTTTTAAAATGACAAACACACAGAATGCCTATGGCTTCCCATCCAAGCCATGTTAAGTTCAGACTATACCCTAGATGATTGCTGATATATCTGCTGGAAGATCTGTGTGCATGGAAAAGAAAATGCCTGCACACATCCACACCCACCTTAATCATCTCTAAGTGTTTATTTTTAAAAAATAAAATCCAACTTTTGTAATGCTTCCCTTCTGCTCACCTGGAAAGCCATACACACTTGCCAGAGGTGATCAGGCAATCTCCTTTTCCAAACCCTGGCTCCAAACTATCAGATCAGACCAGAAAAAGAAGTAGGTGAAGAGCAGTTAGCCAACATAAGAGCAATCACATCAGAAAACACGGCTAAAAAATAGACTAAATATATAAGCTACAATGCCTCCAGAAAGACTTAAATGCTAAAATATCCATGTTAAAACAACACCCAGTGCTTCATGCAGCTTGAATTTGTCTGGACAATGAGTTCAAACACCCCCCACACACACAAACACACTACACACCCAAGATTAGAGATTGCTAGGAGGAGGGGGTGGTACGGAGAGGGAAGTTGTTTGGGGGGAGGGGTGTTAAATAAAAGGGTGTTTGCTCATGTGCTTAGTTTTATTGCTTTTCATTCTACACCTCTTGTTTTAGCACCTGGAAAATTGGTGGTGCCACCTATTTGAAAAGCCAATAAATCTTCCCTCTCAACTCAGCCTGCTTCCTTCTTCGCAGATGTTGGCAAATCAGGTTTGCAAAATTTCAAAGCCATTCATTCCAGGAAGGCAAAGAGGAGAAGCAAGTTTCACGATTGCAAAACTTGTCACCCAACCAACCTCTTAAAGTAAACTTTAGATCACCTATCCACGCCCAGTCTGGGTTGTTTTTTTTTTAAACCCAGGAGGGGGGGTTGGGGAGAAAATACACACATGCACACACACACACACACACACACACACACTGTACTACAGAGAGGGGGGTAATATTCTGCACATTCAGCTTTCAACCAATTTCAGCACCAATTGTCACAAAGGATTGGAAAGTTGCCGAATTCAAGACCCAAATTCTGAGGGTGTGGTAGTGAAAGGCACATTTTTTTTTTCATTTTGGAGTAGAATGATGCACATCTGCAAATGGTTGGCTGGTGGCTTTTCTTTTCTAAATGCCAGACCCTGGGCAGGCTTGTGAGTTGGGAATTTTGAAACAAAAATCTGAAGGGAGGGAGAAGGCGAACAGCTTCAATAGAAAATAATTTGTTCTTAATAAAGGGGGGAAAGGCCAGAATATCTTGGGAGGAAGAAATGCCCCCATCAAGTTGAAAATGGATTCCTCTTATGGCCTTCAAGGGTTGGGAAAAGTGAATTTCTTATATGCAGAGCCAGTTTCTGTCTACATAGATATTTAAAACATCTTACTGTACTTCCAACTGCTGCTCAGCTTCTGCACAAAATCTCTTATGCGATTCATAGCCAACCGCAAAGATCTATCTGGAGCTCAACTGCACACATGCCTCCTAACCATTTTGAAAAGAGGTTCTGTGCAAGCATTCAAGCTCTCCAACATCCGCTACCATGCATCTTCACCACTTCTCTCCAAATGCTTCAGAAGAAATCTGTGCACAACAAGCCATTTCTGAAAACTTTAGAACTCTTCATCTGTTTTGAATCATACACACACAAACACACACACTCACGCCTGCTCCTTTGATTTTATGGCAGGGCAACCCACTTCTCACAATGAATTACAGGATGTAAAGGGGGGAGCACAATAAAGGAAAGATGAAGCCCACTGTATAAGCTTATTCTTTCCATCCCATGAAAGGCCAAGACTATTTAAAACAAGAAACTAAGCACAGATTGCTACACCCTGTTGTTGTATTTTTGGAAAACACAAAGTTCTCTTGGACCACATTATAAATAATTCTTTTTCCCCCAACAAACTGACAGCAATTTATTTTTTAAAGGATTTTTCTTTTTTTTTTTCCCCAACAGAGCTTTTAAAAGGACCTTTATAAACCCGGCAGGAAGAAACCAAAGACAGCAATCCATTTCTCACTAACACAGAGACTTGAAGACTTCGTGCCCACAAAGATAAACAGATTTTAGAAAGACAATAGAATGGTTATTTTAAAATCGGCCCAGGTTTAGAAAGGAGTAGGTGGCATAGCCTTCCCCACCACCACCACCACTCCACCATTTCCTTTGGCATTTATTTGGATTCAAACAGCAACCTCCCTCCATTTAAATCTTAAGCAACCACGCAGAAACATTCTCACAAACCTCTTGTAAAATATCTACCGGTATTTTCCTATTAAGGTTCCAAATTCTCCAGAACAGATGTATTTCAAAGGTTGATGGGTATGGGTTTGGGCTGTTGTTTTTTAGAGGGGAGGGGGGTCAAAGGAAAAAGCAGGTTTAAAAATACATCCTCAGCCAGCTGTTAGCAAGACTTGTAATTCTGAAGCATCCATAAAAACTCTAGCAGGGCTGCCAAAAGGTTTAGCTGAACAGGCTCAGACTTACCTCTGAAACCCCCACCTCCAAAAATACCCTCTTCTCCATCTTAGCAGAAAATACAAATACATTACTGGAACAGTTTATACAATGTAAAGGGGAGGAGGACCCAGAAATCCACACTACACAAAGACTCCAGCCACCCAGATTAATGAGAAAAAAAAGAAAACAGCCTTTCAAGAGAATAAGTTCTAGTATTAAACCACCCAAGGCCAACCATGGCTTGGGGTTCACCATAAGAGACACAGATCTACCAAGGCAACCAATGGTTGAGCTAAAGGAAAATGCTAACCGTCTACACACAGAAATATCACATACATATAAATGCTCCTCTCTCTTTTGCCACGTCTTAAAAGGGAAAAGGTTTTCTTTCACTTTATGAAATGCCACCTTCTGTTCAAGGCACAAGCTCCTAGGAGAAACCTATTTTCAAAATGTCAAATCAATTTGGTTTAGGGTTTCTCCCACCCCAAAAACTAAGGATTGTTTAGCTTCAAAGTGATCTCTTTTCACAGGTCTCCAATGCCTGCTTCTAAGCCACCACCTAGAAATTCAAGTTTTACAGTTCTCTGGCATTCTAGAAAATGGGTGTGTGTTTTGCAGGGGCCTTTTTTGGCGGGGATGGGACTTTCCAATAATTCATCTACTCTTTGCAGAAAGAAGGGAAATCATTGAAGCTCCAGGCAAAAAGGACTGTTTTATGGGCAGTCATACTCAAAAATGTTCTCTCTCCCTCTCTCTGTCTGCAAGGATGTATGGACTCCAGGGACTTAAACAAAACTGTGAACAAGGTATGTGTGTCCCTACAGAATCCAAACACAGATTCACCACTTATATATGTCTTATAGAATCCACAGCCAAATAGGAAAATGCCTTGTCTGTTTGGAAAGGGGGCTGCCATCTCTGGGGCTTACAGTAGGGAGACAAAACAGATTAGGGGAACATGCAAAATAAACTGGAAGTAGAGCCCAGAGATACAACAAAGCTGGAAATGGTGGGGGGCAACAAAACCACTTTCAAAATAATCTACAAACCTATCCATGTCCATCTTTTATGGCTGTCTATGTAGAATGGGGGGCATATATACACATACGTGCATACACACAGTGATGGGGGGGCTGTACAGGATTTTATATAATCTGGATATATATTGTGTGCATAGAAAGAGAGGCAGGAGTGCATATATCCTATATTGTGTGTGTAAAAGGTAGCCTAAATAACTTAATCTGGTCTTGGAAGCTAAGCAGGGTCAGCCCTAGTTAGTATTTGGATAAGAGACCGTCAAATGAAGGCTAGATGCTGTAGGCTATATTTCAGAAGAAGAAACTGGCAATGTCGCCTCTGAGGATTTCTTGCACGACAAAAACCTATGAAATTCAAGGGGCTGCCATAAATGGACAGTTGACTTGAAGGCAGTCACACATGCATATGTGTGTACAGCATATATATTCTATATGCAGTTGTCCCTTCATATTTGCTTGGGTTTGGTTCCAGGACCTTCCGTGGATACTAAAACCCATGAATACTCAAGTCCCATTATATGCAATGGCATAGCAAAATGGTGTCCCTGATATAAGGTGGCAAAATCAGGGTTTGCTTTCGGATTATTTTTTAAAGAATATTTTCAAGCCAGGAATACTTAAATCCGTGGATACCAAATCCGTGGATACGGAGGGACAACTGTAATCTGCATACATACAACGTATGAGTATGTACATTATGTGTAGACAGTTGTCCCTCCATAGCCACAGATTTGGTACCCACAGATTTAAGTATTCACGGCTTGAAAATATTCTTTAAAAAATACTAATTCAAAAAGCAAACCATCATTTTGCCATTTTATATAAGGGATACCACTTTGCTATGCCATTGCATATAATGGGACTTGAGTATTCACGGATTTTGGTATCCACGGGGGTCCTGGAACCAAACCCCAGTGAATATGAAGGGACAACTGTATGTATATACAAGTATATAGACTTATGGGTTTATATAGGAGTAAGAGGGGGAAAGAAACCATCCTTTTAGTACAAGGAGAGAGCAAGGTTGAGTTGGAGATGGGGGGGGGGCTTTCAGGAAACAGGGGTCTTGTGGGGGGGTGCTATTTGGGGATTAGGAATTTTTTATTGGAATAAGACCATTCTACTTCTAAACACACTATAATCGGGGTTAATAATTTGTAAATTGGGATAACAACCCTTGATTTCAGAGCAGAAAACTCCCCAGGAGGGTGAAGGGAGTTGTCTAAATCCTCTCCAAAAGGGAGGGCCACTTACCCGGGTGGGAATGCAAGTTGATGCCAGAGGGGAGGTATTTCCCTGGGGGAAGGGGGGCCGGTGGGAGCCCCGCTGCCAAGGGTGCCAGGCGAGCAGCTCCGGCAGCAGCCGCCACCCGGTGGTGGCTCTCCATGGCCAGCCCAGAAAGGAGTGGTGGGGGGACGTGGACCGAGCGTGGGGGCCCCAGGTCTCTTCCATCCATCCTCTGCAAGCAGGGCTCCACTGCTGCTGCCTCTGGCCCCCAGACTCAAAGGATCCGAACCCCAAAGTGTCCCAGCCTGGTCCTGGGCTCCAGCATCCTCTTGCAGCTTGGGTGCCCTCCTGCCTGCCAAGGAGATGGGTTGCTCTCTGTCCTGCAAGGAAGAGGGGTTGGAAAAAAAGAGAATTCAGACATGAAGGCAGGGATGGGGATTAGGAATTTTTGGATTAGGATTTATTATTATTATTATTATTATTATTATTGAAATAAGACCATTCTGAAAAATACACCCCACCGCAAAAAGACACTGAAAGATGGGAAGCAATCCAAGAGACCCACCCTGAGAAAGGGGGTCCCCCTGGGGAAGGAGGGGGGCTCTTTTGGTTACATTTGGGAAATCCACAGAACACATTGAATCCTTCCCTCCAGTCTCAGGTACAGCTGGGAGAAGGAATCCATTCTGAAAATTGCCCCAGCCAGGGAACCTGAAATGGCCATTTGGAGTCCCTTTTTAGGAGAAAGGAGGGGTATCAATCTAATAAATGAATAAAATTTAAATATATATATATATATATATATATATATATTGTTTCCAAAATAAGTAATTATATAAAGGAGGGATGCAGGAATTGGGGGAGAAATATGTATGTGTATATATGTGTGTGTGTGTGCGCGCACACACATATATACATATTGCTCCCCCAATTCCTGCACCCCCTCCTTTATATAGTTATACAGTTGTTCCTTCATATTGGCTGGGGTCTGGTTCCAGGGCACCCCCCCTCCTCCCATGGATACTAAAACCCGTGAATACTGAAGTCCCATGATATGCAATGGCAGAGCAAAATGGTGTCCCTTATATAAAATGGCAAAAATCAAGGTTTGCTTTTTGGATTATTATTTTTTAAAGAATATTTTCCAGCGAGGAATACTGAAGTCCGTGGATACCAAATCCGTGGATACGGAGGGACAACTCTATATCTCAAGGCATATGGTGGAACTCGGGGACTTACTCAGAAGTAAATCCCCCAGAGTCCAGTGGATGTGAACCAAAACCAATGGGTCCATTAGCCATAATTTCCTCTGCTCCCCAAAAAAACCCAACCTGGACTCTTTCCACCTTTTAAATATATACATATTTTTAAAGGGATCTATGCATCTGGGCCTTTTGCAAGGTATTCCAAGGTGAAGAAAATCTAGGCTTGATAAGGGGAATACTGATTATTTTTGCAATGATCAGTTCAAAGATGAGGGCTATAGTTCCACCTCCCATTTCAAAAAGGTATGGAAGCCGGATCGGGTCCACCGCCTTGAGGAGCTCAACCTCTTGGGAAGGTGAAGGGGCTTCCATCCGAGGAGACCGATGGATCAGGCTGGGGAGTTGGGGATCGCAGCCACCTCGAGGCCCCGATCCGACAGATTGGGGAGCAAAGCCGCCTCCCCTCCTCCTTTTTCACCTTGAGGTTCTTTTCCTCCAAAACTGGGTGCAAGCCCCAAGACGCCCTTACTTCTGAGTAGACCTACCCAGGGGGGACCCCTTTTTTTCTCCCTCAACCATGAAAGAAGAAAAAAAGGGGGTTAACTAGTCCGTCCCTTATGATTCCCCCCCCATCTCCTTTTCCAGATTTTAAGGATTTTTTTAATATCTAAAATGATAATAAATTCCTGATTTGGAGGTTGTTCCGCTTGCCTCACATTGCGTCCCCCTCTTTTAAAAAAAAATCTTTAGTTTCGACTGTTACTTTTTTTTTCCTCTAGCCTTCAACAATCTTTCTTATCAAATGTGGGTAAACCAGGGGGGGGAAATTCCAAAAAATTGGGCGGGGGGTTGGTTTTCTTCCCACCCTGAAGTGAAAATAAGTACATCTTATCAGCACCTTAGCCCTGAAAAGTATTTAATTTTTAACCTTTTTTTCCCGCCCAGCCAACAAGCTGGCACAAGAGAAGACCTTGAGGCCTCTGAAAAAGCCACTTTTGGTTCAAATTGCTTTAGAGGAAGAAATAGATTATATTATATTATCATCTATTATATTATATATTATATATTATATATTTATATTATAATTCTATTATATTCTGGTTCTCTCTTTAAAAAATCTGGTTCTCTGTTTAAAATGAGCATATGATTAGATCTGAAAGGAATGTCTAACTCCACTTAGATCATTTTTGGATATGTACAATCATATATGATTTAACTGTAAAGCCACTTAAATTTTTATTATTTCTATTATTTCACCGGAAAACCATTTTCTCCTCATTTTTTCTCTCTTTTCCCCCCCAACTCCCTAAAACCTTCAAGCCCTACATCCAGGTCTACTTTAATGTAAGCCCCTTTGATTTCAAGGGAAATTTACTTCGGAGTAAAGGTGGCAGCAGTCAAGGCGGGCAAGTGGAAATTGACTGGAAATCCAAAAATGAAGGGATTGGAAAGGAATGGCTCTGAAAAATATTCAGTAGGGAATCAGATTTATTCCTTTAAAATGCACACACCAGAAGCCGTACATGTTTACTCAAGAAGTAAATCTCACTATCTTCAATGGGTCTTACTCCCTAGTAAGCCACTTCTCCAAATCCAAATGACTCCAATGGGATTTGCTTCCCCAAAAGTAACAGCTTTCCAATGGAAATGTGTTTTTTTGTTTCCCGGCTTACTGTTTTTAAATCTAAAGGACGCCTTTAAAATATCTATAAGGATAAAAGTTTGGGAAAAGTCTTTCCGAAGCTTGCTTTTTCGTTGCATGTTTCCATAAATTCCATAAACTCAAAAGAAGGTGTGGAAGAGACCGAATTGAAGGAGGGAGGGTTAAAAAAACCACTTTTTCAATGAAAAAAAAAATTGTAGATTTTTTTCTCCTGTCTAAATCGTGTGCCTCAGAACTGTAAACATCTCAGGATAAAATTCTCAATTATTTGTAGATCCCAGTTGTGGGGGGGATTACACTCGAGTTTTCTTTCAGTCATTTTCCTGAGGTCCTTTAACTAGGTTTAATTTAGTTTCTTACTTTAATCTGGGTTTAGTTCAACCGATCACTGGCTTTTTATTAGATAAACACCCCACTGTTCCCAATCTCCCCCATCTCAATTCCAATCCATAGTGGGGGGAATCCAAGTTTTTTGTTTTAAAAAAATGAGTTGATTCGATTATTTTATAAACCATAAAATAAAGATCCTGGTGGCATTCTGTTTCCATCAGATGGGGGGGAAATCTGATTCCCTCTTTAAAATGGGCATATGATTAGATCTGAAAGGAATGTATAACTCCACTTAGATCATTTTTGGAAGGGGATGCATTTCCCCCCCATAAATTTGCAAGAGATCTTAAAGATCTTTAAAATCTTGTCTATATGTAGAAAAAAAACCCCAGCAGAATTCCAATTTAAGAATAAATGGGCCATGGTTGGTTTGTTGAGTAGGCATGCAACATTTTAAATCTTTCTCCCTCTCTAACTTTTCCTTTCCTTCTTCATCGCAGATTCCCTCCCTCCAATATGGCTGAATTCCTGATTTTAATTAAAAACAGCCTTATTTTTTTCCCTCCCCAAAGGTCTGCATTTTCCTCCCTTCTTGCTTGCAATTTCCATGGTGGTATATATGACCAAAAGAGAGAGAGAGAGAGAAGAAGAAGCTGGGTAAAAAGCTGCAATTTTCTCCTGGTTCCATTCCTTTTTAAGATAATATAAAATGATAGAACATAATGCAAACCTAGATATGTGTGTGTGTGTACATATTTACATTGGCATAGGGATCAAAGGAAGATCTGGGATAGAAATTAAATCAAAATGCCTTTTTTTTCTTTTTTGGAGGGGCTTCTTTGGGTGTGATGGCTCGCCTTGGAGGGAAACCCTCTTTCCCCTTTGATTTCCTTCTTTCCCAAGGTCCAACTTCTCAAGTCCCCAAAGAGTTTGCTCTTACCTTTTTCTGCCAAGGGATCCCTCCCTCCTCCTCCTCCTCCTTCTTCTTCCTCCTAGTTTTCTATCGAGTCCTCTTCTTTGGCATTCTTTTGGATCCTTTCCACACACATCCACCCACCCACCCACCCAAAAATAATAATAATAATAAAAATAAAAACAATCAGAATAAAATTAGATCCTCCAAAGCAATGTCTTGGTAAGGCTCGTTTCTGTTTCTTTCTTCCTCCTGGTATCAAGGACTGGTCTTTACTGGTCCACACTGGGCATCACAGATCGCCTTTCCCCTCCACCCCAAGAGGATGGGATTTTCTGCTGGCTCTTCCAGATCCAGGTTCCCTGACCGTTCACACGATACTCCGGATTAATCCACTCCAGGTCATAGCAGTGGCTGGGGGAAGAGACTTCACAATCTCCATATACAGCCCACGGTGGAAGAGGTACATTGCACAAAATCCCCTCTCTTTTTTTTTTCTCCCCAGTTTCTCTCCCTGGGTCTTAAAAAAAAAATTGGTGGGGGAGAGAAAAAAAGTCAGAAAAAAAAATTCAAGTTTAAAAAAAGCCTCTTTAGCCATGAAACAAGCATTGTTCCTTAAGTCCCGCCCCTCTTCCATGATTGGCCAGCCTCCGGCTTTCCCATTGGCCGCCCCACCTGCCACTCCTGCTCATGTAAACACTTTGGCCCTTCGCCATTCTTATAAAACCAATTATGGGGAAAGGCGGAGGGAGAGAAGTTTCAAGGCCCCCCCCTCCCGGCTGAGTGATCCCAAGGAGTGGTGAGAATTGAGAGTGGCGGTTTCAAGGCACCCCGCTGCTCTTCCACTCCAGTGCAAACTCGCCCCTGTTTTTTTGGCTCTTCTCTCTCTTTCTCCCCCCACCGGTGCCTTCACCACCCACCCGGGTTTATTTATTTTTTTTTCTTTTTTTCTTTCTCCTCCTTCGGTCTGGGCTGGTTGATCAAAACAGAAAGTGGGGGGTGAAAGATGGTGGTTGGGATTGCAATTTTCCATTTTAAAATCTCTGGATTGTGCTTTTGTTTTTTTGGAAAAGAGGGTTCCAAAATGACCTCCCAAAGGACCTGCTTTGCTTTTCTTCCCCACCCCTCTAAAAAAAAAAGAGAGAGAGAGAAAAAATAGAGATTTTGCAAAGGTTTGCAAATGAGGAATGTAAGGGCGGGGTGCATTTAAAAAAATATAGGTATTTTTGCAAATCTGCTTCCCCTTCTTCTTCCTCTGCAGCTTTCTCGGAAGTAAACCTTCACTCCCAGGTAAGGAAGGCCAGGATGCAAACTCAAAAAAATATATATTTCTGCAATTCTGCTTTTTTTTTCCCCTCCTCTTTTTCTGCGGCTTTCTCGGAAGTAGTAAACCTTTACTCCCAGGTAAGGAAGGTCAGGATCCAAGCTCATCCATTCCCGGGATGGGGACCCCGAGCCTCTGTGGGCTTTACCCCCAACTGGACCTCCTGTTCCAAGAGCCTTATTAGTTTCCCCCCCAAAAATGTGCAGGATCGGGCCCCTCCAAACTCAAAGGACTGACTTACTCTAGAGTAGACGCTGGAGAGGGATCGGGGCCCGCCGAGGGGTTTGCAAAACCACAAACCAGCCAGGAAGCAAACTTTTAACGAGTTCCCCCCCGGCGTTAGTAACGCGTTAGTAACGGGAGGGGTTTGATGGGGGGGGCTCCCCACGCGGGTCTGCGAAGGGAGTGGGGCTGCAACGTGGCAGCCTGGCTGGGCTGGGACTCCACGGACTGGGCTGGGACTCTTATGTCTAAGGCTGGGGATGATGGGAATGGCAGTCTCCCAACCCAGCCCCGTGGAGATTCCTCCAGCTCCGATCCCGAGGCTGAAAACATCCAAGCGATGAAAGCGAATTCCGTCCGGATTTTTGGACTTTTTTTTTGTTGGGGGGGGGGGAAGCGTTGGATTTTGGAAGGGTGGGCAGGAAGATGAGACTTTGACAGTCGAGTTAGGAAAATCTAACTGATCTAACGGATCTAATCCGTTACCTCATCTTTCCCTCGTTTTTTGGGGTGGGTGGAATGGACGAGTTTGTATCTGTATTTTAAATGCTGTAAGCCGCCCCGATTGCATTTTGTAGAGGGGCGGGATACAAATATAAATATTATTATTATTATTATTATTATTTAAATCAGATTAGAGGCCAGAAATCTTGTGTAGAAGGAGCAGAACAGGGGAGGTCTAGTTTGGACTCCGCAGATAATAAGCCAGTCCTTCCTAGCGATGTGAAGGCCTAGAAAAAAAACCAGAAAAAAATCAGAAAAACTGATTTTTAACCCCCTTAAGCCTTTTGGGTTTTTTCCTGAAAAATTGCGGGGGGGGGGAGGAGGAAGAAAATCGATTATGGAATGTTTTATTTTAGCACAATGAATGAAATCTTTTTAAAACAAGGTGTTCCTATATAATTCTTTGAATACAATCCTTGTATGAATACCCTGTATTTTTAATATACATGGTATATTATATACATTGTTTGGATACCCTGTATTTTAAAATGTTATCATTTAATGCCAAATCAAATTATGCATAGTCATATTTTATGTTCCTAAAGAAAGGGAGTGACTTTCAGTCTGTAAAAAGTGCTAATAATTTTGCAGCTTTTTTTTTCAATTTTTCAAAAAAAAAATCTACTTTTTTTTCCTGGAAAAATCTCAGCTTCAAAATTTCCAGAAATTTTACATCTCTAGCTTCTTCCCAATTTCTCCACTAATTTGATTAAAACTTCTGTTTCCCATTCCCACAATCTGTGGCTTTGGGTTGGTTTTTTTTC
Organism: Gambelia wislizenii; assembly: GCA_030847615.1. NCBI lineage: Eukaryota > Metazoa > Chordata > Lepidosauria > Squamata > Crotaphytidae > Gambelia > Gambelia wislizenii. Next base: position 9,462,983 of record JAUMIR010000012.1, read on the forward strand.
TTCCCTCCCCTGCCTCTTTTTTCCAGAAGAGAAAAGTACTCCGGTTTGGGAAAAGAGCTGCCAGGATTTTCTGCACAAAAACTTGCCCTGCTCCTTAAAGGAAGGATGGAGGCAGGTGAAAGCAGCCCCTCCACATTGGTCCCTCAGTTTAATCCGGTTTCATACCACTTGTACGTCTACATGGGCTTTGCCTCCCCTTCAGAAAAATAAACATGCTCCAAGAGGTGGGGAAAGGTGAGGTTATTTAAAATACTTTTTTTTAAAGGGGGGGAGTCAAAAGTAAAAAAGGAAGCCTTTCGCTGCAATGAACATGATTAAACTCTCTGCCTTTACTTCGGAAATCAAATTCACACTACACCAATAATCCAGTTTGAATCTGGATTCTTTGCCATAGCGCCTTCCTATGAAATCCGGGGATTTGTAGTTTGGTGAGGCACCAGCACTCTTTGGCAGATAAAGCTAATGCCCTTTAAAAAACTACAACCCCCCGGATTCCATAGGAAGGAGCCTGGGCAAATAATCCAGTTTCAAACTGGATTATTGGTGCAGTGTGGATGTGGCCTTAGTAAGCCAACTTCGGAGTAGGTGATCATTTCATCCTGGTTTTGTTTAAAACAAACCCAGCCTGGCCTCTTGGAATAACAATTTGACTCATGTTTTCCTTCGACCTTGCCAACATTTTGCAGAATAAACAGTCACTTTTCAAGAAGCATCATAAAAATGGAAACTGGTGGTTCACATTTAGACAATCTTACTTTTCTTAAAAAAATACTCTCTGTGGGTGGGGGAAATGAATTTAACACTGTCTTTTCCCCAATCCCTCCCTTGCTTTGGGTTAATAACATCTAGACCCAAATGTACCATGATTTTGGCTAAAGGAGGGGAGACAGATTAAAATGTCATTTTCCTCCCCTTACCCAACAGCGATAAATCTCCAGCTTGTCGTTTGGATGGGATAGAATGTGACTTTCTGTATCCATTGAGAGTGTGTGTTTTGCAAAAAAAAATAAAAATAATGGCTACTTTGTTTTTTAAAAATGGTCTTTTTGTGGCTTTTTGCAGCAGAGGTGGGAGGATTTTATAATATGAGTCAACACCCTGCACTCCTTTTTGGAAACTTTGTGTGTATGTGTGTTGTGTGTATACAGAACAGGGAAAGAGGAAGAGAAGGTAGCAAGTCATGTAATTCCAATGTATCTGTTTTGCAAAAAATAAAAATCATAGCCACTTTTTTTTAATGGTCTTCTTGTGGCTTTTTGCAGCAGCTGAGAGTGGGGGGATTTTATAACGTGGGTCAACATCCCGCACTCCCTTTTGGAAACTGTGTGTATGTGTATATAGAGCAGGGAAAGAGGAAGAGAAGAAAGTCATGTAATTCCAGTGTATCTGTTTTGCAAAAAATAAAAATAGCTACTTGCTTTTGTTTTTAATGGTATTCTTGTGGCTTTTTGCAGCAGCTGGGAGTGGGGGGATTTTATATTGTGGGTCAACACCCCGCACTCGTTTTTGGAAACTGTGTGTGTGTGTGTATAGAGCAGAGGAAGAGAAGGGAGAAAGTCATGTAATTCCAGTGTATGTTTTGCAAAAAGAAAAAAGAAAATCATAGCTGCTTTTTTTAATGGTCTTCTTGTGGCTTTTTGCAGCAGCTGGGAGTGGGGAGATTTTATAATGTGGGTCAACGCCCCGCACTCTTTTTTGGAAACTGTGTGTGTGTGTGTGTGTGTACGTGTGTAGAGCAGGGAAAGAGGAAGAGAAGGGAGAAAGTCATGTAATTCCAGTGTATCTGTTTTGCAAAAAATAAAAATCATAGCTACCTGCTTTTGTTTTTAATGGTCTTCTTGTGGCTTTTTGCAGCAGCTGGGAGTGGGGGGATTTTATAATGTGGGTCAGCACCCCGCACTCCTTTTTGGAAACTCTGTGTGTGTATATGTGTGTTGTGTGTGTATAGAGCAGGGAAAGAGGAGGAGGAGGGAGAAAGTCGTTTAATTCCAGTGTAAATGTTAAAGAAAGAAAGCTAGCAGTTTCAAACTGCCCCCTTGAGTTCTAGCGTGGCGGTTTCAAGGCTCCCCCCTCTTTGGGAAGCTGAAAGGAGAGACGGGATGGGGAGGGGGGGAGAAAAGGGAAATACACAGGGGGAGGGGGGAAGGGTGAGAAAAAGCGACCGAAAATAGTAATATATAGTAAAGCCGAAGGAAAAGAAGCGAGGGGGATGGGGAAGAGGCAATGTGGGTTTTTTTTTCCCCTCTGTGCAAAAGCAGGGGGGGGGGGGAGAGCAAGAGCAATGCAATGCAAAGAAGAAAAAAAAGCATGCAATTTGCACAGAGCTGCATCTCTCATTCCCCCCCCTCCGGGAAAAGGGGACGGTTTGGCAGCAGGACTTTAATGGCTGGACTCCAAATTAACGAAGGATCAACTTGGGGAAAGAGAATTTTTTAAAAGGATGCAAGAAAAAAGATGAGTGGGGGAAGGGGGGCAGGAATGAAGGACACCCCCCTATTTTAAAGAAAGGGCTGCTTTTCCATTTTAAATGCAAAAAAAAAAAAACCACCCCAAACCTTCTCTTCTCAGCTTGTATTGCATGCTGTTTGATTCAGATGCTCCTAATTCGGAGTCAAATCGTTGCTAACTCCAAGAGGAGGAGGTGGGTTTCTATCACAGGTAAGGCTCCCCCTCGGGTTCAAAGGCCTTTTACTCCCAGGTAAGTGTGCCCAGGATCGGGTCCCCTTGAGGGTTTTTTGGGGGGGGAAGGCTTGGGGAAGTTTGGGGGGGGTCTTATTTTGGGAGAAGAGCCCGGACAAAGCAGGAGGAAAAGAGAAGCCAGATATGGCTCTTTAAAAAATATTTTTTCCCCCAAGATCTCCAACCAAGCTGTACTAGATCCATTTGAGGGCATGTAGCCAATAAATCACTGGGTTGCTAATATATATATTTGGGGTGAAAATGGCATTTTCCCTTTTTTTAAAAATGGATAGCATCAAACCGGAGCGGAAAATCTGCATTTTATTAAAGCTATTTGTATAAATGATCAATCTTGCTGGCCTGCCAGCCTTCCTCCCTTCCAATTTTTGGGGGGATGGGGGTGTCTCTTCAGCCTGAGCCTTACGCCAGGGCTTCCTCGGAGGTAAATCGAGGCCTTACTCCCGAGGAATCTCTCCCGGGACTTGCAAGCCTTTCAGAAAAACAAAGGGAGAGGAGAGAAAGGGGAAGAAAATAAAGAAAAATACTTTTTTAAAAAGTCTCAGCCAAACGTCGTTCCTTCTATAAACAGCGATGCAAAAAAAAAAAAATGTGGGTGTGCATTTTTTTTCCCTCCTCCGCCCTTCAGTCCCGCCGCCTTTCCTCTACACTCTACCCTCTCTCTGGAAAAGCACGGGTTCGAATCCTGTCTCCGGCGATTGGAGAGAGAGAAAAAACGGGGGAGGGAAGACAAAATGGCAAAATAAAATAGCTGTTCTTTCAGGGTTGCTTAGCCTCCTTTTAACCTAAAAATAGGGGAAGGAGTGGCGTGGTTGGTGGAAGTTATTTTCTCTCTCTCCCTCCAAACCCGCCTCCCTCTTTTTTTGGCGCAGTCTGATCGCAGCAGCAACAGCTGGGAGCCATTTTGTAGGCTGGGTGGAGTTGGGGGGGGGGGGAAACAGCAGAGGAGGCAAAAAAATCTTTTAAAGGGATCCAGAGCCTCTTTCTCTTTCCTTCTTACATCCCATTCAACCTCCCTCCCTCTTTAATTCAATATATATATATATTTATATATACACGCTTCCTTCTTACATCCTCTTCAAACCCCACCTCTTTAGTTTTATTTATATATATATATATATATATATATAGCCTCTTCTCTTTCCTTCTTACATCCTCTTCAACCAACTCCCTTTAATTTTATATAGATAGATAGCCTCATCTCTCTCTCTCTCTATATATATATATATATATAGCCTTAGATAGATAGATAGCCTCTTCTTCCTTCTTACATCCTCTTCAACCCACTCCCTCTTTAATTATATATATATATATATTATAATATATATAGCCTCTTCTCTCTTTCTATATATATATAGCCTCATATAGATAGATAGCCTCTTCTCCTTCCTTCTTACATCCTCTTCAACCCACTCTCTCTTTAATTATATATATATATATATATCCTCTTCTCTCTCTCTCTCTCTATAGCCTCATATAGATAGATAGATAGCCAGCCTCTTCTTCCTTCTTACATCCTCTTCACCCCACTCCCTTTAATTTTATATATATAGCCTCTTCTCTCTCTCTCTCTCTCTCTATATATATATATATATACATAGCCTCAGATAGATAGATAGATAGATAGCCTCTTCTTCCTTCTTACATCCTCTTCAACCCACTCCCTTTAATTTTATATATATAGCCTCTTCTCTCTCTCTCTCTCTCTCTATATATATATATATATACATAGCCTCAGATAGATAGATAGATAGATAGCCTCTTCTTCCTTCTTACATCCTCTTCAACCCACTCCCTCTTTAATTATATATATGTACTATATATATATATATATATATATATATATACTGTACACACATATACATACACACACAGAGACAGACAGAGAGAGTATATATAGTATATTCCTTTTGCAATTGGACGTTTTCCAGGTTTGTGCATGATGTAAGTAGATCGAGGACTCTTGCTGGCAAGTTGGCATTTTCCATGGGAAATTTGCATCCAATTTTTGGATGCAGCTTCTTTCTTTTTTTGGTGGGGGGGGGGAATCCCTTCCCTCCCCCATAATGTGACTTAGCCTCTAGTTTTCTTTCTTTTTAAAAAATGTTCTTTATAAAGATATAATGGGTTTCAAGAAAAGCTACCCTTTTTTTCCCCAAAAGGAGGGAGGGAAAAGGAATGGGGATTTAAAAAACAAAAACAGTAAGGTTGCGATCCTGTTTACGCGAGAGTAGGCCCCCTTGAAGGCGAGGGTATTTACCTCCGAGGAGACCTGTGAGAGCAATTCGATGTGTTTTCCTTCCTCCCTGGTAGAGATCTCTATTAAGGCTTACTCATCCAATGGCATGTGGCTGCTCTTTTAATGTTTTGCAATAATGGTTATGACTTAAAATTGATTACAGTTGTCCCTCCGTATCCACGGATTTAAGCAACCACGACTGGGCAATATCCTTTAAAAAATAATAATCCCAAAAGCAAACCTTGATTTTGCCATCTTATATAAGGGACACCATTTTGCTGTGCCATTGCATATAATGGGACTTGAGTATTCAAGGATTTTGGTATCCACAGGGGTTCTGGAAGCAAACCCCAGCCAATGTGAAGGAACAACTTGTAATTATTTCTGGCCATGTATATTTGGACTCCTTTACACCTAAGACATGGTTAAGTATTGCCCCAGCGGAAGACAAAATTGAGGTTTGCCAGGATCTACTTACAGATAAGCCTATGTTTACTGTGCAATCCTATATAGATCTGATTGGTAGTAAACTCTATTGAGGTCAATGAGACTTGGTCCTGGGTGAATATAGGATTGTAACCTTATGCTTTGCCCACCCACCTCCCCATTTGTTTTACAGTTCTGTACATGCTTGTGGAGATGTATATTGAATTCAATGGGGCTTCCACCTAAGTCCTAGGGCGGGTCACTAAATTTGGACCCTGCCCTTTAATTTGCTTTGATGGGAGACATTCCACCCTCCCTTGTTTTTTTTATCCTGCTCTGGGGAAAAAAATCTGATTGCATGTTTTGGGACACCTAACAGTAAATTTGCTCTCTTCTTACTACTTATCAGAAGGTCATGCCAACCTTGAAGCAGCCTTACCCACTCTCTCCTCCCTTTTCAATGTCTTACCTTTCGTCCAAATTCCTTGATGAAGATTTAAGGGGCAGCCCTGTGCACACTTACCTGGGAGTAAGACCTATTGCAAACCATGGGATGTAAGATTTGTGTAGGTTTGAGCTTCGGACTACAACTCTGGAGATCAGGGTTCCAATCCCTGCTCAGCCATAAAAACCCATTGGGTGACCCTTGAGCAAGTCACACACTCTCAGCCTCAGAGAAAAGTAAAAGGAAACCTCCCTCTGAACAAATCTTGCCAGGAAAACCCCGGGATAGGGTTGCCATAAATCAGAAACGACTTGAAGGCAGACAATAAGGCATACAGGTTTTTGCTATTAGCCACCTGCTTTTGGGGTGGGGGGGGTAGTTCAAAGAACTTAATACAGAAACATCATAATTATTTGTGAAAATATATCAGCACTTTTGTTTTCATGACACAGTCTGCTGTGGAAAAGACTCATGTATGCAATACCAAATTATACTACATGTAAATTTTGCAGTGTTGTTTTAAGTGGAAAAAGGGATAAAGTGTTAATTGCAATCTGTAGAGTAGGGTAAGATTTACTAAATCTAGCCTTCTCCCTCTTTAGCTAATGTGTCGATTGTGTTAAATTTTGAATTTTATAGTTATTTGATGTTTTTTGGTTCCATAGCCCTTCCCCATGTAAACCAAAAAGGGAGAGAGGCCATTTTTCACAACTCCACAGTAGAGGACTACCACAGTTCTGTTCAGGTTTACTCTGAAGTAAGTCTTGTGATCTCCAGGGGAGTTGCTAAACCAGGGAAGTACTGTACACATAAATAGGAGGAACCTTTCTGATTTTGCTTTTTAAATTACCACTTATGCTGTGTGAAAGGGATTTAACAGTACAGTATAGGAAGGAATGGGGAGAGTAAATTCTGTAGGTTTAGATGGCAGGAACAATCCGTGAGTACTGGGAACCTCACACACACAAACACACTAACTTTTCTTTTATAATAAACCTTTTATGTGCAAGATCAAAAGACTTGGCTCAGTTGTTTTCTTGCTTTATAAGGCTGCCTGAAATCCTGCTTGCTTGTTACCAATCTACAACATTTCTTTCCTCCGGCCTCCCCCAAATGGCTCATTTGCTCCCTGCTTTATGGAAATAACCCTATAAATTGATGTCTACTTGAGTGATGTTTCCCCCTCTTCTTCTCAAAATGGACAGTTTGGGGGGCCAAAAAAAAAATTAAAACTGAGTTGGTGGGTGTGGGAGAGATTCCATTGACAAATTATGGGAAGTATGCAAGGGGCTGGATTTTCCTATAAACCAGGAGATGTGGCGTTCCAATGAATGTGATATGAATTCGAATGGACTCCTGCAAAGATTTCACAAACCCTTTGGTTCGATAGTGTAGCTGCAAGGGACGTATTCCTTGTGTCCCTTGGGTTAGAAAAGTGACTTGATCCAAATATAACTTGTCTCAGAAAGGAGATCTTAGCTTTACATACTTTACCTTACTGTGTCCTGCACATACCTACATACATAACATTTTCACTCTGATATAAATTACAGTATGAGCTTGAAGAATGCTCTTTGGGCAATGTTTTGCTTTTGAAACAGCTTCATTGAGAAGACCAGTTCTGCTGGGATGGAATTAAATATATAGTTGTCCCTTTGTATTCACGGATTTAAGTATTCACGGCTTGAAAATATTCTTTAAAAAATAATAATCTAAAAAGCAAACTTATATAAGGGACACCATTATTGCATATAATGGGACTTGAGTATTCACGGGGTTTTGTATCCATGGGGGTCCTGGAACCAAACCCTAGCAAATACGAAGGGACAACTGTATAGGGTTTTCTCTTGTCTCCTATACACTGCAGAAATAATACACTTTGACACCTCTTTAACTCCCATGGCTCAATGCTATGGAATTCTGGGATTTGTAGCATTGTGAGATATTTAGCCTTCTCTGTCAGAGCTCTGGTGTCACAACAAACTACAAATCCCAGGATTCCATAGCATTGAGCCATGGCAGTTAAAGTGGTGTCAAACTGAATCATTTCTGCTGTGCAAATACAGCCATAGTCTCTGATGGCCTCTTTATTTATTAATCTATTTGTAGATCCATGGATAGAGTGTTGGACTGAGACTTGGGAAATCCAGGGTCATATCCTCACGGAGCTGTGAAATTCACTGGGTGATCTTGGGCCAGTCTGTCTCAGTGTGGTCTACTTCATAGGGTTGTAAGAATAACAGGGATCTGTTTGGATCTGACTGGAAGAGAAGCAGGAGATACATGTAGCAATAAATAATTGGCTCCCTTTTCCTCCAGCATATATGGTCTCTTACCTCCTCCCCTGTTATCCTCATAAGAGCCCTATGAGGGTAAGTTAGGCGGGGAGAGAGCTACAACCTCAGCAGAATTTAGTCAGTTTCATGGCTCAGTGGTGAAACTTGAACTTGAGTCTTGTCAGGCCTGACTTGACATTATCATTATCATCTTGTAGTTGAAAGTATCAGACCATCATGTTTGCTCCAACGTTTGAGGATTTTGACTATAAAGTACCTGGCCTGTTTGCCGCATTGGTTTCTTTTAACATGGGCAGGAGGAGGAGGAGGTGGAGAAATCTTCCAATGAAGAGGACTGTAATCCACAAACAGGTATAATAAGTTTTAAAGGTAACACTGGACTCTTGTTTCTGCGGCATCAGACTCACTATCGTTTTAGGTATGATCTTGCATGAGCAACTTACAAGATGGAAAGGTTTTACACTGTTTGGAAATCTGTTGGCATTACTCTGGGATGGGAAACCCTAAGGCTGGGGGTGGGCATCATATGGCCATCCAGATGTTGTTGGATTGCAACTCCCAGCATTGGCTGTGTTACCTCAGGATGCTGGGATTTGCAGTCCAGCAAAATCTGGAAGACTACCCAATCACTAACATACTGCAGTGATATTGCAGGAGTGGGGATCATGTGGTCCTCCAAATGTTGGAATGCAGTTCCCAGCAGCCTACAGCCAGTATAGTCAATGGACAGAAATGTTGTGAGTTGCAGTCCAACCTGTAGAGAGTGACATGATTCCTACCTTGCCTAAAGGTCCTACAGAGTTTTGCGGGTTCAGTTACCAGATGTCCAAGCCGGCATGAATAATAGTGAGAGATTGTGGGAATTGTAATCCAAAATATCTGGAGAGTCAAATCTACTCCTTACCCCTGAATTAGTTTTTCCATTTGGAGGAAAAAAGAGAGGTGATCACCCTGTCTCAGAGTATATGTTGGATCTCACACACATTACATTAATCTGTGCTAGAGAAATGCCATGTGTAAGCCAGACAGAACTACGATTTTACCAAGAGATTGGGTGTGTTTGCGGAAGTATTTTTATTTAACTCCTGGCAAACATTTGCTGAGTACATAGACAATCTGTCCCTGAGAAGAAAGAAGCCAAATTGTGTGTGGGTCCTTCCTTTTTAACTGCACAAAGAGGAAAGTTCTTGTTTTAAATCTGTAACCCTCTAGCAGGATGCATTCCTGCATTATATATAACAGCCTCTCTTTTTACTTCATGACCCTTAGTTTTCCCATTCCATGGACATTTCAGTATGTAAGCAGGTTGGGGCAAGAACTTCCCTTCAATTTCTTTAACTTGTTCTTCTGTACAATCTCTTCTGTAAAACATTGCATACAATGGTCAGTAGCTCTATAAACAATAAAATGACTATTCATCTGTGCCAACAAGGCAGCAGAGGTGTTTTCCTAACTGAATGAAGAAAAACAAATCCAGAACATGGAACTGGCATCCTTGTACAAGGTCAATGCTACCATTCCTCAAAAACAAAAAAACCAGCCATTTCTCAGCAGGTGAATTGCCCAGCAAAAGCCAGGTAACGAGAATGCTGCTAATTGAACTTCGTTTCTTATCAGTATTCTGCGGGTAGAGCTGCGGTATTTGCACACACTTTGATTATAAAATTCCACAGTGTGTCGGAGGAAAAAACACCCTGTTGAAGCTTTGTTGCTCATGTGCCTGCAGTGCAGCTGTTTTCTTTATAAATTTACACCTGACACACTTTGCATCAGTGTAAAAAGTCACTCTCGCAGGCCACGGGAAACAAACATTGGCAGCTATTCCTTATGCCATACAATCACACTTTTCCTGAACATTTTTATTAATCTATTTTATTTTAAATTTTTTTGGCATTATTGCTTAGAGTTTGCAGAAGGCTAAAATGAGTGTTCAGCTCACTTGTGAGATAAGGCCATCCATGATTTCAGAATATTTTAACAGTTTGATAAAGCAAATTGACTCAGCTGTATGAAGAGTCGCACTTGTAGAATTCAAGTTTTGGATTAAAAAAAATCCTTTAAATTTCAGATTAAGAATCTGTTTCACTTAGAAAGGTAGAGGTTCTCAAACAGCTTCATTGGAACATTGCTGAAATGTGTAAAACCATAACTTCAATGTTTTTAGAAAAACATATATTGAACCTACCACTATATAAAACACAGCACACCCTCAAAACAGAAAAAAAATTATATCAGTGTTCTTGTGTTGAAATCGTTTAAGGTTGCTGCCAGTTGTCATATTCCAGTTTGCATGGCTACAGAGAGAATACAGAAGAAGAAAAAGGCCAATGCAATTTTGGGCTGCATCAATAGAAATATAGTGTCTAGATCAAGAGAAGTAATAGTGCCGCTCTATTCTGCCTTGGTCAGGCCTCACCTGGAATACTGTGTCCAGTTCTGGGCACCACAATTCAAAAAGGATATTGACAAATTGGAGTGTGTCCAGAGGAGGGCGACTAAAATGGTGAAAGGTCTGGAAATGATGCCTTATGAGGAAAGATTTAGGGAGCTGGGTATGTTTAGCTTGGAAAAAGGACAGTTAAGGGGCAATATGATAGCCCTGTTTAAGTATTTGAAGGGATGTCACGCTGAGGATGGAGCAGGCTTGTTTTCTGCTGCTCCAGAGACTGGAACACGGAGCAATGGGTGCAAGCTCCAGGAACAGAGATTCCACCTCAACATGAGGAGGAACTTTTTGACAGTAAGAGCTGTTCAGCAGTGGAACACACTCCCTCGGAGCGTTGTGGGGTCTCCTTCCTTGGAGGTCTTTAAACAGTGGCTGGAAGGCCATCTGTCAGGGATGCTTTGATTGTGATTTCCTGCGTGGCAGGGGGTTGAACTGGATGACCCTCGTGGTCTCTTCCAACTCTACAATTCTATGATTCTAAGAAAAAAGATTACAGAGTGATCCTCATCATGTCTTGTTGCCTTCAAGTTGTTTCCAGTTTAAGGCAACCCTAAGACAAATCTATCCGTGTTTTCTGGGCAGAATTTGTTCAGAGGGGTTTGCCATTGCCTTTCTCTGAAGCTGAGAGAGTGTGACTTGCCCAAGGTCACCCAGTGGGTTTCCATGGCCAAGCGGGGATTTGAACCCTGGTTTCCAGAGTCCTAGTCCAATACCCAATCCACTACGGCACACTAGCTCACTCATCATGCTTACTCAAAAGTATATCATATTTAAGTTAGTGGAACTTCATAGAGAGCAGGCTATGCTTTATAAAATAAGCTCATATCAGCCCTGTCTTAGTGGGTTTCTTTAAATAAAGCATAAATTTAGTAAAATGTTATATAAATTTAGCAAAATTTGTTACATGCCATGTTCTGTTAATCCCAGCCTTGACTGGTGGAGGTCTTGCCGTGTTATTTATTTTTATTGATGCCATGAAATCCTGGACCACTGTCTGCCCAGTTCCAAATTGTCTTTGATTGGCAAGAGCTCCCTGGGGGTTTCAACTGTCTTTTTCCCATCTTGGCCTGAAGATGTTAAAGACTGAAGTCTTATGTATGCAAAGCATATGCTTTGCCACATTTCTTTCAGAATTGGAGCATATAAAGCTGCCTTATTCCAAGTCATTGTAATTTCTTGCTTAGTATTACCTATAAGTGCTACTCAGTGGAGTGGCCCCTGGACTAGTGCTTGTCCCTGAGCCATTGGCTGCCAGTCCCTGGCAGGTTTTTCCAGGAAATGAAGAAAGTATACCCAGTGGGCTCTAATGTAGTGCCAGTCCCTGGCATGCTGGAAAACAATAATTGATGGTCCCCCACATCAGGTAGGCTGAGAAACACTGGTCTATACTACCATTACTGGTAGTGATTCTTTCTGGGGGTTTTGATAGGAGTCTTCACAGCCCTGCTGGAAGGAACTGAACCCAGGATCTTTGGCAAATACGTGTTCTGCTACAGAGTCACAGCTTCTCCTCAAAGAACTGGACACTGTCCCAGAGAAATCCCAGCAGTGGATTGCTGGGGAGATCCCATATTTCCTGAAACAATAGCCATTTTATTCCTCAGTCACTGGACAGATTGTATCTCCACACACTCTGTCATGAGAGGGGCAATAGGTAGACTATTAAGTTACTTCTCTCTTCTTTATTGAGGCTGAAGATTTTTCATTTGACTTGCAAGTTGCTACTATCACTTCCCAGTGTGGTGAAAGTAAGCAGAGTTTTCCTGTGATCTTTGGTCAGCTCAAAATGTCCAGTCTCCCTGTGAGCTAGTATAGCATGTGACCCTCAAGATCTTGATGGACTGTGGCTCCCAGCAGACCTAGCCTGCACAGCCAATGGTGAGGAATGCTGAGAGTTGTAGTTCAACAACATCTAGAAGAATGCATGATTCCCTCTCCTGCCTTTAGTCAGATGACACCAGGATTAGGGAAATGATTGATGAAGATCTCCTGGTTAATGAGATCTCTTGGTGACTGGCAAAGATTTCTTTCTGATAGATTTTCCTTGGGGTTTTTTCCAGGCTGTGAAGCTGTGTTCTGGAAGAGTTTACGGTACTTCTGACATTTTGCCTGCATCTGCGGCTGTCATCTTCAGAGAATGGTTGAGTAGGAGAGTGTGTGTGGGGTTATATACTGAACTGTGAGTCCCTGTTGGGAGGATATGTAAATGTGTGTATTTGAATGGCTAGTTTCTGGGTAGAGATATGCAAGGAGGATTAGTGTTTGTTTGGCTAATGGTTGGTTGATGGCCCATTATCTGCTGGAAATCCCCCTGTCCCTGTTTCAGTGCTTTAACAAGAAGATATTTCTCTTACCGATACCTACATTCAGTTGCTTGAATACAGTGAAATTTGTGTCGACTCAGTTCAGTTATGGAACCAAAAAAAACCCCACAAAGTCTTCTACTTCTACTCAGAGTTGCCATGTTCTTTAATTCCAAGTGTACATCTTTTGCAACTGGCTCTGGTTGGTGGATCTTACTGTCATAATTAATTTTTAAAACAAGCAAAATAAATCTGAAAAGCAAAATCCACAGAAGAAACTAGAGAGACATCTCAAGCTCAAAAGATGTTTGTTTTATTAGTTTTTTTAAAATGACACATTTCAGCTTATATATACTCCCAAGGCTTTCTTCAGGGGCTATTTAGAGTCAAAGTCCAGAAATTTCACACTACAGAATTATAGCACTATGGTTCCATTTTAACTGCTATGACAACATTCTTTTGAATGCTTTGATTTGCATAGGATGGAAACAGGCAGTTAAAGTAGAGTAATAAACTAGTGTAGCGTTACTAGGCAATGGCTCTCCTCAAACTACAAACCCCAGAATTCCATAGGATGGAACCATAACAGTTAAAGTGGAATAACAGCACTATAACTGAGTAGAGAGGCAGCATAGTGTAGTGGTTTGATCATTGGAGACAACTCTGGAGACCAGGATTCAAATGCTCGTTCAACCAAGTAAACCTTATGATAGGTTCTCCTTAGAGTCATGTTGGAAATGACTTGAAGGCACACAACAGCAACAATTGCTTAGTGTGAAAGTGACCCAGGAATTCTCAAATGCTGAAATGAAACTTGCCCAATGAATGGTTTGAGAATTCGTGGCCCAGAAATTTTTGAATTTTGATAATTCAGATAATAAATAACCCCTGAGGAAGGCCTTGGGAACATAAACAGGCCAAAATGGGTCATCTTTTAAAAAAACTGATAGAACAGCAATCTTTTTCGAAGCCCAATGTCTGTCCTGAAGTCTGCAGCAAGAGAGGGGGAGGAAACCATTAAAGCCAATGCAACCTTAGCCTCTCCCACTGGTTTCCTGCATTTTCTTCATATTAACCTGTACATTCTGCTTCTCTTCCCCTCCCATTTCTAATTGTCTCCTCAGAAAATCAGTTGAGATCTCTTGTCTGAGTTTCAAATTAATGCAGCTACATCTTCTCCAACGACCACTCACCTTTTGCATACCACCACTAACCTGGCCTTTCATGCATCTGGTACAGAATTTGCTTTTTCCCTTGTGAGTCTCTGGGGAGGGTTGGGAAAGGAAAATTGGAGAGCGGGATGGGGGGATGTTGAAGATGGAGAAAGAGAATAGGAGCGGGCACTTCCAAAATTAGAGTTTGCACTGGCTGAACAATTTGGGGTGTTGTTGGATTGTGAATGTGCTGGTGCAAAGGGGGTGCTGTAATGTTAAGCCAACCATTCTTAACACAGAAATGTGCACGGTTGAAAACCCTGGCTAGGCTTTGGGTGCTGGCATTGATTTTTCTCTTTGCTGATGAATCCTTTGAAAGAAAAGCCTGTTTCAAAAGGAAAGATAGTATAAAGAACAGGGGGAGAGGTCTGAACCTATTCCCCGCAAGGCACCAGTTGATTAGAGAACTTGCAAGCAAGTCTCAAAAATGAAAACCTAGATCCGAGTGACTCAGAAAAATATGTACCAGCTGAGGTTTGGATGGGCTAGGGAAACAAAAGCTTTCTAAAGCCAGCAACTGCCTGTCTACATACACATTGGGGGGTGGGCAGGCAGGGGAGAAGAGACAGAGAACTTACACCAAGCCCACTTACACACCCTGGCCAAACAACAGTTGTGGTTGTTGTGTGTCTTCAAGACATGTCTGACAAATGGTGACCCTAAAGCAAACCTAGAGGTTTCATAAGGTATCACAAGGTTTGGCAAGATTTGTTCAGAGGGGGGTTCCCTTACTTTCCTCTGAGGCTGAGAGAGTGTGACTTGCCCAAGGTCACCCAGGGAGTTTCTATGGCCAAGTGGGGATATGAACTCCGATCTCCCAGAGTCATCGTTCAAGACACTCAGACCACTCCATCATACTGGCTCTCATACTGTTTCCAAAAACACCAGAATCCAGCCAGCAAAATTCCTGTGAAGTTTATGGAGTTGAAACACAGCCAGTTAGAATCATAGAGTCTTAGAGTTAGAAGAGACCACAGTGATTGTCTAGTATAACCCCCCCGCAGCCATGCAGGAATACACAGTTCTCCCTCCGTATCCATGGTTTTGGTATCCATGGATTTAAGTATTCCCGGCATGAAAATATTCTTTAAAAAATAATATAATCCAAAAAGCAAACCTTGATTTTGTAATCTGATATAAGGGACACCATTTTGCTATGCCATTGCATATAATGGGACTTGAGTATTCACGAATTTTGGTATCCATGGGGGGTCCTGGAACCAAACCCCAGCAAATATGAAGGGACAACTGTATAACCAAAGCTTATGCTACCACCTTCTTTTTCTCAGTTTGTCTCCAAGGTGCTACAAGATCCATTTGCATACTGATATTCCAGAATACATGCAGTGTATTCCTGCATGGCAGAGGGTTGGACTGGATGGCCCTTGAAGTCTCTTCCAACTCTATGATTCTATGACTTAACACAGCCATGTCTTTGAATTCTAAAGCACTGCGGAAAGATGCCCATACAACCTCAGCTGCTGACCTTCTGCAAGCTACTAGTTTTCAGCAGATCCACTTTGCAGGGCTGTTGTGAGGAGAAAACTAGATAATCCTCCCCCTCCTTCACAGCTCTTAAGTCTTTGGAAGAGAAGCACAGTAACTTTGGATAGGGATACTCGCTGTGCTGCTTAGCGGAGATGTACGCTTCCATCTAAATGTGACAGTGAGGGAGTTTGTGACAATGGGAATGAAGGGAGAGGTGAAGGTAAGAAGGGACGAATGCAAACAAATCTTTAGACGTAGGGAACACCTGGCAGTGGTATTCACACCAGAAAGGGGATTGTCTCCTGGAAGGGTTGTTCTATATACGAAAACACATAATCAAACTTGTGATGAAATATGTCAGCAAAGTCTGCTACAATACACAAAGCACAGTTCTTTGTAAACTGCTGCAGCCTCTTCTAGCCTGTGTGTTCTCCTCCATTAGTAACTTTTGACATCTTGACCACACTCTGATGTTGCTTGGCCATATATGTTCGAGTTTTCACCTGTGGAATGGTGGAGGGTATACAACCATAGTGGCCAGGGTGGTGTTTTCGGGTAGGTTATGAACAGGCTGTGTTTTCCTTAGGAAATTAGTTGCATTCTTCACTTAGCTTGGAGTATTGGGTACATGCAGTCTAAGAGTGGAGTTCATATATCCAGATGCCCCCACGATGAGTGTGCAGTTGCTTTAGTCTTTTCCCTCAGCAAAGATTTAACACCTGCTCTGCTTGGTGGAGTTCAAGGTATGTGGGGGGAGAGAGACTGGATCCCACAAACTTGAAGTCTGCTCATACCTAGTCTGCATTTACCTGATATAGGATGCTTTGCTCAACAGTTGAGCTGTCCCAATACATTCCATACTCTCCAACTGTCCTGATTTGGCAGGGACAGTCTTGATTAATTCTCTTTCATCCCATTTTTTCAACTGCTTTTAAAATGCCACAATTTCCCTCTCTCTCATACAATCATAGAATTGTAGAGTTGGAAGAGACCACGAGGGCCATCCAGTCCAACCCCCTTCCAACTTTCCTACTTTGCCCTTTGCTATTATTTCAACTGCTGCAGACTTGAAGGCTTTTATACAGAGGCTGGATGGTCATCTGTCAGGAATGATTTGATTGTGTATTCCTGCATGGCAGAATGGGGTTGGACTGGATGGCCCTTGAGGTCTCTTCCAACTCTATGATTCTATGAATTCAAAGAGCAGAAACAATTTGCACTTAATTAATCCAGCAGGTGGGAGAGGAGAGAAAAGGTAGAATCTTGTCCTTCCCAGGAGGCTCAGGCAAAAACACACTGCAGTAGCCTCTCTAGTTTGTGTCTTCTTCCTTATTAATAACCGTTGCCATCTTGACTGCACTCTGATGTTGCTTGGCTACATGCGCTCTGTTTATTCACCTGTGCGATGTTGACAGCTATGACATTTTTCTGCCTGAAGCAAATGACAAAATTTTACCTTCCCATTCCAGCTACAAAATGGACTGGTTGTGGGATCTTCAAACTGGTGTTGGGCAGAGACTACAACTCCCAGAAGCCCTCATCCTCTGGTGAGCCCACAGTATCCTCCACTGTGCCTGAGAGCAGCAAGATAACCTAGTGGGTACCGGCCAATCTGCATGGAACACTCAGTTCAACAGAGATGAGGAAAGGCATGCTGTTTTGCACTGATAGACTTCACCCAAGATCTGCTGCCTGAGGCGGCCACCTCACTCTACCCAACAGCAGAGCCGGGCTGCTCCCCAAGAAGCATCTGAGTCATTTCCTGACAATAAGAGCTGTTTGGCAGTGGAGCATACTGCCTCAGAGTGTTGTGAAGTCTCCTTCTTTGGAAGGTTTTAAACAGAAGCTGGATAGTCATCTGTCAGTAATGCTTTGATTGTGCCATGGCAGGAGCTTAGACTAGATGGCCCTTGTGATCTCTTTTAACTCTATGATTCTATGATTTTATTACCCCTAACTGTCAGTCCATGAGAATCATAGAGTTGGAAGAGACCACAAGGACCATCTAGTTTCTAGTCCAACCTGCTGCCATGCAGGAATAAACAATCAAAGCATACCCGACAGATGGCCATCCGGCCTCTGTTTACAAACCTCCAAAGGTGGAGACTCCACCACATTCCAAGGCAGTGCATTCCTCTGTTGAACAGCTCTTACCCTCAGGAAGTTCTTCCTAATGATTAGGTGGAATCTCTTTTCCTGTAGTTTGAACCCATTGCTCCGTGTCCTTGTCTCTGCAGCAGCAGAAAATAAGCTTGCTCCACCCTCAGTATGACATCCCTTCAAATATTTAAACATGGCTATCATGTCCCCTCTGAACCTTCTCAAGCAAACATTCTTTAGATCAGAGGTTGGACTGCAATCCCCAGTAGTCCTCACCAGCATAGCCAATGGTGAGGAATGCTGGGAGTTACAGTCCAACAATTCCTATCCCTGCTCTAAAATAGAACCCACTGAAAAGGGCTCCTCAAAGAATGAATAGTCAGAAGGTAGATGTTGTTTTAAGGGACGGTGGACAAGTAGCTACAGTATTTACTAATTAATCAGACTATCTCGTTTCTGTCTCTCTTTTACCTTAAAAGATCAGATAATAAACCTAGTTGCTTAGCATTCTAACTGGATAGGGAGTTACACAAGAGGGAATGGACTCTTTTAATATATTTATTAGTCTGATTAGCAGGTGCAGCAAGGAAGCTGAAGCGGGGAGGGGGAATTTAAAAAGCGATTTCCTAAATGCTGCACCTAGCAAGGTCTTTTAAAAAGAGAGGGGGGGGAATATTTAAAGACCACAGCAGAGCGATAAGACACTGCTATTAGTTGTACTTTCCGTCTGACCTTTGTGGCCCAAATGGATCGATAAGAGTACAGAGAGAAACCAGAGGGAGGGAAAGAGGCTTGTGTTGTGTTTAAAATTTTCCCCTGGAGACACTTAATCCTTAAATTTGTGGCACAACATTGTCTTAAACCATCTTTCACTAGGTCCTGGCTGCAGCATCTGCATCAGGGTGGGTGGGAGGGCGGGCTTGGGGGGAGTGTGTATGGGGAGAAAGAGGGTGTTTTGATGGTAGGCTTTTGGATTGGGGACAGTATTTCTGTGTCCTTTGTTAGCGTGTATCAAATGTGTATCTGATTATATGGAAATTGGAGCATAGAAAACAGCAAGAGATATGCATACAAATATGAAACTCGGACGCCTTTTGCATATCGATCAATCTGTTCTCGAGTTAAAATGGAGATTTCACAGCAACTGCAGGTTTGCAAAGCCTGGTGGGTTGGTGTTTTTTTTTTTAAAGAAAAGAACTTGCATCCTAAAAGCTTATTAGATTCACATGAGGAACTGATGTGCTAGCCCAGTACACTGTCCCCCTTGCACAGCTGAACCCATCTCCATTGAATGCCACAAACTACTTTTGAAAATCCCCTTGGCTTCAAAAGGAGATGGTGTTGGGGTGTCACTGCTAACCATCAAGAGCCACATGATGTAGTGGTTTGAGTGCTGGTCAAGGACTCCAGGAGACAAGGGTTCGAATCCCCATTCGACCATAGAAAGCCAGGGGGACCATGGCCAGGTCACACTCTCTCAGCCACAGAGGAAGATAGTGGTGAACCTCCTCTGAACAAATCTTGCCAAGTTTGCCTAAATTTGCCTTAGGGTCACTGTTAAGTCAGAAATGACTTGACGACAACAACTGACCATCAGAGAAAACATAAATATGAACAAAAAGTACACACCAAAATGTCCACATTTAAATCCCTCTCATCTTTCCATGAATTGGGTCATCATCCAGATGTTGGAGTGCAGTTTGCACCAGCATAGCTGGCCGTGAGGGATGATGGGTGTTGCACTCCAACACCATCTATGGCAGAATTTGGGATCAGTGCTTTTTAAAGACAACAGCTCCAGAATCCTGCAGCCAAAACAAAAAAGGGGATGGAGGAAAAACCCTACACTGCCCAACATCTTGGATGGCAGTTGCTAGTCAGCAGTAGTGCCTAGTGGTTCCTGTGTCAGTGGAATGGTGAATCCACTTTGGGTTTTAGTCTGAACTTTAAAAGTTAGGGTAGGATTCAGCACCTTGGGTATATCTGGACTAAAACCCAGAACAGATGCACCATCCAACATGGATGCCACCAGCTGCTACTGCCAAGCAAAGTAGGCAATGACAGAACTATAGTACTGTATGGCTATATAGGATGGGTGGAATTCTGGGAGTTGTAATAACAGCTCTGGGCAATATTGGATTAGACAATGAAGACAGTTTGCCTTGGCCTTAGTTTAAGAAGAGAAGAGCTAGCTTCCTAGTTCTCTGGATCCTGGCCTATATATTTAAAGGCTATTCATTTTTAGCTGTAAAATGACCTTCCAGAGGACTTTAAAATACCATTGCAAGGGGAAAGGGGACATCTCAGTGGGAGAGCACATACTTTGCATGCATCAGGTTTCCAGTTCAATCCCTGGCATCTCTAGTTATAGGGTCTCAGTTGACAGAAATGGGAGGGCCTGGTGGTTGAGGCCTTGGAAGGCTATTGGTCAGAGGAGACAATACTTCCCTAGTGGGACCAATGGCCAAATGGGAGCTTCTGCGTGTCTTCTTTGGCTACCATTTTGACTCAGCAGTGTTCCCACTGCTACTGTAATTAATACAAGAGAGGCTGTACTTTTCAGTCCACTAGACATGCTGGCTGGGGGATTTGGGGAATTGTTATCAAAAAAGGTTAGATTCTACCTAAACATTAGGCAGAACTTCCTGACAGTAAGAGCTGTTCAGCGGTGGAATACACTGCCTCGGAGTGTGGTGGAGTCTCCTTCTTTGGGAGTTTTTAAAGCCGAGGCTGGATGGCCATCTGTTGGGGGTGCTTTTTTTATTGAAAGAATTAAAAAGAAATAGTACACACATTCCAAACTGCCAATCTAGCCTTGTCAGTCTAACATTTTTACCGTATGTCTTTCTCTCTGGCTTTTCTTCGCAAACGAAGATTCAGGAAGGACTCATCCCGCACTTTCTGCAAACACGCTGATGACTAAAAAGGCCAATCCGAGATAAACAAATCCGGTTGCAGAAAGCACAGCAGAGGGTCTCCTTGGGTGATGTTTCCAGGTTGTGATTCTTTCTGCATTGTCATTTCTCTTCAAGACTTGTTCAGCATGAGTTCTTAAATAAGGCTGTAGCTTTGTGAATAGTGCTGTAGCTTTGTGAATAGTGACTCATGTTTCAGACCTGTATGTCTAACACTTGCACAACATTCATCTCCCATATATTATACAAAGTACATTATACATTATAACAGATTCCATAGAATTATTGTTGATTAAATAGCAATAATCTATAATCCAACATTCATAATCCATAATTATTCCTTTCATCGTACAATCTTTCTTCATTCTACACTTCCCATTAGTGCTTTGATTGTGTGTTCCTGTATGGCGGGGGGTTGGACTAGATGGCCCCTGTGGTCTCTTCCAGCTATATGATTCTATG
Source organism: Gambelia wislizenii (assembly GCA_030847615.1). Lineage (NCBI taxonomy): Eukaryota > Metazoa > Chordata > Lepidosauria > Squamata > Crotaphytidae > Gambelia > Gambelia wislizenii. Next base: position 9,484,015 of record JAUMIR010000012.1, read on the forward strand.
ATTCTCTATGCTCTGGTAGAGACTATAGGTGAGTGGCAGAGTACCAGCTTTCAGGGCAGAATCAAATAACTTGTCACCTGAGGCAGAGCATCAAATGACACACCCTGCCTCCCATCCATATAAGTACTTCAAGCCAGCCAAATTATTTTCATATCCAAAGCAGAATGTCCCCAAAGCCCTTTTCCTCCTGGCAGTAAAATAAATCGAGTAACAGCGTGCTATCTTTTCCCCTACACCCCAAATCTGCCACCTGAGGCAGAGCGGCAAACTGTTCCCCCCAACACCCACACCTAATTCCAGGTAGAGAGTACCAAAGCCAGCCAAGTTCTTTTGACACCTGAGGCAGAACATCTCACAAGCGTCTCTCCCCAAACCAGTAAAACTATGACAGCAACACGTTAAATAATGAACAACCTCTGCCTCTCACAACAATCCAAATTTGCTGCCTGAGGTAGCTGCCTCGCTTTGCCAAGTGGGAGGGCTGGCCTTATCTGCTTTGAACACAGGAACCCCTAGCGCCCACCCTTTGCATCTCCAGACAGAGCCAGCAAAAATTCCTGGGGGGGCCTTTCCCACTACACAGTTATAGCAATATGATTCCAGTTTAATTGCTATAGTTGCATTCTATGAAATCCTGGAATTTGTAGTTTGGGAAGGCACTCACGCTTTCTGGTTGAGAATTCCAAATGCCCTTCTTCTCCAAACTGCAAATCCCAGGATTCAATAGGATGACCCAGGGCAGTTAAAGTGGACCATAGGATGAATGGTTGTGGCCCTGAGTATGTATGTACCTTAAGCAAGGAAACCTCCGAGGTGGTTCCTTCCTCTGAAATCTAGCCTAGTATTCATTGGCAATTTCCTGTCCAAGTACTAACTAGGGCTGACCCTGCTTAGTTTCCATGTACCTTTAGGGTATTTAGGCCAGTTGTAGTTCTAGGCAGTGACTATCAGCCACAGTAAGGGAAAGGGATGCTAGATGCATCACTTTGTTGAGATTGTTATATGCCATTAAGTCAGCTTTGAATGATGACCAAGAGACCTGTTCTTCAACAGACATGCTCAGGGCTTGCAAATTCAAGCTGTGGGTTCCTTCCCCCCCCTTTTTGTGTGCATTTTATTAAATTTCAAGTACTACATTGTTCTCTATGCATACAAAGAGCCAGTGTGATATAACAGTTTGAGCATTGGACTATGACTCTCTAGAAACCGTTTGAATTCCCGCTCAGATATGGAAACCCACTGGGTGACCTTGGGCAAGTCACACACACTCAGCCTCAGAGAAAGGCAAAAGCAAACCCCCTCTGAACAAATCTTGCAAGAAAACCCCTTATTAGATTTGCTGTAGGGTCACCATACAACAAATACGTATATATGCACACGCACACGCGCACACAAACAATTTTGCAAGCAGAACTTAACAAATATGCATGCTATCAGACCGTAAATTATAATTTATTATTTTGTTATTGATGTCTAGTCTGATGGAAAGGGAAGAGATGTTCTGTGTGGGCTTTGCAGGAGCGTCCTGTCAAAAGTCACAAGCACTGCATTCACAAGATTCTTTGTTGGCAAATGGGATGAATTAATACGGTGTTTTAATAAAGTCATCATCTTCATCCTTACTTGCCTGTTGTCTCATTTAATTTGTCAGTTTTTCGTATAAGGTTATACTCCACATTCTTGATAGCCATTGCTGAAAAGACAGTCCAGATAATAAGTCTCCAACGGTATGCAGCTGCTATAAGTATTTGTATAAGGTCCTTGTTTTTCACATTTGTGTTACCACTGCAGAACATAGACAATAATGACCCACATGGGGTAATATTTCACTTAGTTATTTTGGAGGTGAAAGTCAAAAAGCTTTAACACTAAGGCAAGTGAATCACATAATGCATCATGGTGTCTTTCTCTTTACAACCTCTCTAGCACTGGGTAGATAAGTTTCCATTTATCTGGGACAGTCATGCTGGAATGAGTGCCATTTATATATAGTCTTCCATTGCATTTTCTTGAATGGTTGCTGATACAGATTTCTATGGTGGAGTGGTCCACAAGTTGTTCCATTCTTTATCTGGGATGATTACTCCTAGTTCTGATTCCCATGATAATTTTATTCCGAGATGTGGTCTATATTTCTGTTTGATTAACCATTTATATTATTAGAGACCATACTTTTTTGGATTGCTTTCATTGGCAATGCACAGTTGCTCATATTTTGATAATGATCTAGTGGACCTCTCAGGCTAATTGGGCCAATCCACCTGTAATGTGGTCCTCCTCTTTTCCTACTGCCTTTCACTTTTCCGTTATTGTCTTTTCCAACAAAGTCATGTCATTTCATGAGATCAACTGCTAACCTGAGTTTCATAGGCCTGCCTCCTAAATCAGCGGTGGAAAAAGCGTAGCCCTCCATATGTTGCTGGACTGCAATTCCCATCACCCCTCACTAATGGCTGGATTGGCTGAGGCTGAAGGGAATTGCAGTTCAACAACTTCTGGGAGGTTGCACTTTGCCTACCTTACGGCTTGCAAAACTTTTTAAAAAAGTGAATTGCCACTCCCTGGGCCTTTTCACACTACACTATTATAACACTATGGTTCCATTTTGACTGCTGTGGCAACAGCCTATGGAAACTTGGGGGTTGTCTATATAGTGAAAATAACCCTAATCGAATTTGAATGGAAGGCAATCTGTCCAAATGAACATTCTCTGAGTTTTTAAAAAGCTCTGTAGGGCATGCAAATGTGCGATCATTAGGACACTCGCATTTGCATTGCTGTGACAAGGCAGCATAAACTACTGTAATTGGTCAGATGAGACGGGGGGGGGGTAGAAAACAGGGAACGCGCTTGCTGCTGCCATGTTGGATTTTTGGGTATGCAAGAGGGTAAATTGACAAAACGACAATCTTTTACTCTCTTTTCTTTCTTTTGTAAATACGATATATTGCTTGTGCACACCATGGTAAACTGTTTCTTTTTTTAATTCAGTGATGACAGATTTAAAAGTGCAGGTAAGTCACTCACAGCTGCCATCTTGGCTACAGGGCATGCAAAGTTTAGGGGAGCTCTGTTAATCATTCAGACAGGTCCCAGCGAATTGCTACTTCGGAGGAAATTGTATCCACCCCCCATAGATGGGAGCTTGGGTTTAGCAGTTCAGGGAGGGGCATCTATAATTCTCAGCCAAAGCATTCCAGTGCCTCCCCAAATGACAAACCTCCGGATTTCAAAGGATGCAGCCATGACACTTAAAATGGAATCATAATGCTATAACTGTGCAGTGTGAAAAGCTCCCAGGAAAGGCAATTTACCCTTTACTTTTGTCCAAAAAAAAAAAAAAAAGCAGGCCTGGGGAACCTGTAGGGTACAAAGATGACAAAAATAGATATGACTACAACACACTTTGCACCCTGGTCCTAAACCCACTTAATTCTTCTCATTTTATGCTTTTACACACACAAACACACACAGAGAGCCTCAATACAATATTACCATTTCAAAAAGGTGCTCCCACTTCTTTGGGCTTCTTCATAGATGCCTAAAAGCCAGCTGGATTTTTTTTCTGTAAAAAATGGAAAGCATAAACAGAGGAGGAGGAGGAGGAGGACAATCCCATTGCTGCTTCTCCAGTGGAGGAAAAGGTCAGATATGAAGTCACCAATCAAGGTGCCTTTTATCCCGGTGTTTACAGAGAGGGAGAGAATAAATTGTGCCCCTGGCTGTATTTTTGTCAAAGGTTGCTGTGCCAGAGAGCTTTGTCCCCAGGTAAAAACAAGCACAACAGCAGCCCTGAACAAACCCTCACTTAGCCTTGGTTCGTTGTTAATTAAAATTTGGTGTGTGTGCACTCATCCATTAGCAGTCCCATTCTGTGGGTATTTGAGGGGTGCTGCAAAAGCTGGTAACACCGATGAAGTCAGACCAGGACAGATGAAACCCAGGGGAAGGTGGCTGAAATCAGGTGATGCCAAGCATGGTCAAACCAGAAGCATTGTTTTGCAGAGAGCAGAGCAGGACCTTGGAAAGCTCCAGCAAAGTCCTGCAAGCTATAGCTCTCTCTTGCTAGGACAGGGTGGACCATCCCTAGAGAGGTTCAGGTGTGTGTGCATTTGTGTATGTACCTCCAGGTTGCCTGTTGACTTATGGCAAACCCAAGAATCTATCTATCTATCTATCTATCTATCTATCTATCTATCTAATACACACACATATATATGGGTCTGACAAAGAGCGTCAAAGGGCAGGATGGGCTCTCTAGCCTTATGGCAACCATCCTAGGAGAAGGAAAACTCTAATCCCAAACCCGGGAAGATGGTGCTTGTCCAACCCTGTAAGGTCAACCATCTAAGAGAAGGAAACTCTAATCAAACATATGACCTGAGGACCTTGCTGTTACGTCCATGCTTGCAAGGCCACAGCAGATGAACCTCTGGTTTAAAGGGTGAGGCCAGTTCTGTGCATGCTGTGCTCCACCAGAAAAATCCATTGCACAGGTTCGAAGGACAAATCCAATTCCGAAAAAGCCCTGTAGCGATAGGTGAGGGATGAAATGGCAGGTGTAAAGGTGCACTGGAAGCCGCAGACCCAATCCTGCATGCAGGCAGTTCAGGACTTTGGTCGCTTGAGGCTGACCCGGGAGATGAGAGAATATATACACATACACACACAATTCTCTTGAGTATGTTGCCTTTCCCAGTGTGCTGATTGGCTCTCAGGAAACACACCCAACCAATCACCATCTACATGCAAATTCCCTCTGCACATCACAATCCACTTCTGCCACTCAATCTGTGGCTCAGATTGGCACCCAGTCAACTGGTGCAGCAGCAGTGATGGGCTGCCTGCAACGGGCCCAGGCAGTCAACAGAGAATTGTTTTGGGGGCTTTAAATCTTGAGTTGGATCTTCAGAGTCCATGGCAACAAAAGATATTTAAAGTGTGTCCTGGCTAAAGAAAGGGTTAAGAGCCACTGATCTAAGGGCTTTGGGGGAAATTGCCTGTTTTCCTGAGATGCCTACCGCTGAAAGTCAAGGAGATAATTCTTGAAGAGGAGAGAGAAATAGAGAATCTGCATTCCAAAGTTCTTTAGACAGCTAGGATCCAACACTTGGCACTCCACAGTAGCTGTACATATCTTAAGCTGCATACAAAACTATTTTTCCTCCACATGAAAAATATTCACAACTGCATTCTGTATCTGAAGAAGGTTTCACAAAAAGGGTTCAATTCAAGGTGATCTTGTGCTGTGTCTGGAAGATCATAGAGCATTAACACAGCAGGAGACAAGAAAGAAAGTTGAAAAGTTACCTGCCAACTTTTTGTCATTGCTCTGTGCCTTTGTTGTGTCCTTCTTAAAAATTTCTCAGCTTTTTCAATCAACTACCCTTTTTAAACAAGTAATAAAGCCCCCACCCCCCAACAATGATTGCCCCTGAACTAGAAAATCCACATTTGCAATATTGTCAGGTTCGCCAAAAAAATAATAACTTAAATACTTGGGGACACAGACAGAATTTCTGACCATGATTGCATCGGGTTGCCAGAGCGAAAATTGAAGAGTGCTCCTGTAGCATTAATGGTTGTGTAGAGGAGGCACTAGTGATTACATTGCAAACATATACTGGATAAAAGAGTGCACTAGGGAATTCCAGAAGAAAATCAGCATGTGCCTCATAGACTTCAGCAAAGCCTTTGACTGCATAGATCACTGAAAATTATGGATTGATCTTAAAGAAATAGGTGCACCATTACATTTGATTGTCCTGATGCATAACCTGTATTCAAGACAAGCAGCTACCTTTAGAATAGGGTACTGAAAAACACAATGGTTCTCAATCGGAGTCAGACAAAGCTGCATTTTATCACCCTATTTGTTTAACTTGTATACAGGAAATGTCATATGCAGAGCAGGTTTAGACAACCAAGGATTTACATAAATTCAAACTAATCGATGAGGAAATTGAAATAGTTAATGATTTCCCATATCTGGGATCAATCATTGATCAGAATGGAGATTGCAGTCAAGAAAAACAGAAGAAAACTAGGACTGAGAAGGGCAGCTATGAAAGAACTAGACAAAATCCTAAAATGCAAAGATATAAAACTGGATACTAAAGTTACGATCATCCAAGCCATCGTATTTCTTATCACCCCATATGGATGTGAGAGCTGGACAGTGAAGAAAGCTGATAGAAAGAAAATCAACTCATTTGAGATGTGGTGCTGCTGGAGAAGAGTGCCTAGGATACCATGGCTGGCCAAAAAAAAATCCCAAAAATGGATCCTAGAACAAATCAAGTCTGAACTCTCCCTGGAAGCCAAGATGACTAAATTGAGGCTGATGTACTTTGGCCATATTTGGCATGGCTCCCTAGTAAAGACAAGAATGCTAGGAAAAGTAGAGAGCAATAGAAAGAGAGGGAGACCACATACCAGATGGATAGACTCAACCAAGGGGGCCACCACCCATAGCCTGCAAGACCTGAACGGGGCAGTGAGGACAGGGGGACTTGAAGGTGTCTCATTCCCATGGTCCACACAAGGCAGTTAACAACAACCAAACAATGGAAGAGGGCATTTCAGCAGTAGTTGCTAGTCATGCAACCAGGTAACAAGCAGCATCTGTTAAAATTCCCTCTTCTATACAACCATTGCAGGTACAGGAACCCTCTCCAATTTTCACTCTGGCAGTCCAAAAGAAAGAAAGAAAGAAAAGATAAGAATTTTAAAGAATAAATAGGCTTATAGAATTCTACTCTCAGTCAACAAAGGCATGTTTGTCTGAGGAGGACAATTGTTTGTTGACCATGAAGTATTGACATGTGGAAACTGCTCTCGCCCTCTCTCTCTTAGTTTCACACATCTGCACCCAAACCCCTTTAAAAATATCTATTTAGCAGGCAATGAACTGTATTCTTTCCAGTTCCACAGCAGTGATAAAAATTTTGAGGAGCAGACAGGAAGGAGTGAGCAAGCCTTCCTTGTAGGAGAAGGCAAAGATTTTTAGTAGGCAACAAAAATAGCAAAATCTAGCCATTTGAGGTTCCCAGGTGTATTTAATTTAAATATATATATATATATATATATATATATATATATATCCTACATATAACCTAAAATGGTTTTTCAAGGTGGCTTAGGAATGAAAGCATCCAAAATTACAATACAAATCCATCTATATATAAACCTATAAAATAAGTGAAAGCAGTCATAAAATAACACTAGCTAAAGACACTCTAAAAAGCAGATGTCTAACACACCTAAGAGTTAAGGGTCCTAGTTCTCAATTGAGGTGAAACCCCTGGAGATAGGCAGTGCCATTGTGGGGTCACATCATACAAATGTCTCCACAGCCAGGAAACTAGTACAGTATTGTATATCCAGGAGATTTCAGACACAAGCATTCTGTACTGAAGCCCTCACTTCCCACACCTAAGGCCCTTCCACACTATAGTTATAGCACTATGATTCCACTTTAATTTCCATGGCTATCTCCTATGGAATTCTGGGTTTTCTCATTGGGTGAAGCCATGGAGCTCTCTGGCTGAGAATTCTAAGTACCCTCCCCTAAACTGCATGTCCCAGAATTGCATAGGATGGGACCAGGGTGGTTGAAGTAGAATCATAGTGCTATAATTGTGTTTTTTCAAAGTTTTTGCAGTGGTATAGCCTGGATACATATTCACCTCCTAAGTGTGAATTAAATGAAGTTCACCTTGTTTGCTTGGATTGGATGGTTCGTTCGGAATGCAATGATCAGGCAGACTACAGACAAGTTTGTAATCAGTAGCATGAGTTGGCTTCTTCTCCTGGAAATGAATGCTATCTCCTGGGAGGCTGAAATTCATACCTGAGATTGGAAGTAGCATGTTTAAAATAATCTTACTTGCTGATTTTGTAGTTTTTAAAGTAAGAGGTAACATAGATTTTCCTTGGGTTTTTTCTGGGCTGTGAGGCTGTGTTCTGGAAGAGTTTATTTCTGACATTTCGCCTGCATCTGTGGCTGGCATCTTAAACCTAAGATGCAGGAGAAACATCAGAAATAAACTCTTCCAGAACCTGGTGGGACAAGTCTCATGATTGGAATGTAGGAATAGAGGGGTATAACCTTTTAAAGAGAAACAGGCCAAACAAGAAAGGAGGAGGAACAGCATTATATGTCAAGGATATTTACACCAGTGAAGAGATCCATGACATCAATACTGGAAGCCAGGTGGAGAGCATCTGGATAAAAATTAAAGGGGAGGGAAACAACACGGATGTTATTGTGGGACTCTACTACAGACCCCCAAGTCAGACGGAGGAATTGGATGATGCCTTTCTAGAACAGATGAACACACAAGCAGAAAGGAGAGATTTAATAGTGATGGGTGACTTCAACTATCCTGATATTTGCTGGAAATCTAACTCAACCAAAACTTCAAGGTCTAGCAAATTCCTTACTTGCCTGGAAGACAATTTCATGGTCCAAAAGGTGGAAGAGGCAACAAGGGGGTCAGCTATTTTATATCTGATCCTAACCAACAGGGATGACCTGGTTAATGGGGTGCAAGTGGTGGGATCCTTAGGTGAGAGAGATCATGTTCTCCTGGAGTTTGTTATACAATGGAAAGGAGAAGCCAGGAATAGTCAGACATGCATTCTTGACTTTAGGAGAGCTGATTTAAATAAACTCAGGGAAATACTGGGGGTGATCCCATGGTCAGGAATACTAAAAGAGAAGAGACCTCAAGACGGATGGGACTTTCTCAAAAGGGAGATACTGAAGGCACAATTTCAAACAGTACCATTGAGGAAGAAAAATGGGAGGTGTCTCAAGAAACCAGGATGGATGACTAAAGAAATATCAACAGAGCTAAGTTTTAAACGGAACATGTATAAGAAATGGAAAAAGGGGGAAATCACCAAAGAAGAATTCAAACAGATAGCGAACACATGTAGGAATAAAGTCAGAAAAGCTAAAGCACAGAATGAGCTCAGGCTTGCTAGAGAGGTTAAGAACAATAAAAAGGGTTTTTTGGGGGTATGTCCGCAGCCAAAGGAGGAAGAAGGAAATGGTAGGGCCACTACGTGGAGAAGATGGCAAAATGCTAACAGGGGACAGACAAAAAGCAGAATTACTCAACACCTTCTTCGCCTCAGTGTTTTCAGAAAAGGTAAAGGGGGACCAACCTGAGGATAAAAGTACAGAAGACACAACAGGGGAAATCCAGCACAGAATAAGCAAAGAGGTAGTACAGGAATACCTTCTTAATCTAAATGAATTTAAATCTCCAGGACCAGATGAACTACATCCAAGAGTATTAAAAGAGCTGGCAAATGTAATCTCAGAGCCATTGGCAATAATCTTTGAGAACTCTTGGAGAACAGGAGAAGTCCCAGCAGACTGGAGGAGGGCAAACATTGTCCCCATCTTCAAAAAGGGGAAAAAAGAGGATCCCAACAATTATCGTCCAGTTAGTCTGACATCAATACCAGGGAAGATTCTAGAGCAGATCATTAAACAGAGAGTCTGTGAACATTTAGAAGACAATGCCATAATCACAAAAAGTCAACATGGGTTTCAGAGTAACAAGTCATGCCAGACTAATCTGATCTCTTTTTTTGATAAAATTACCAGCTTGGTAGATGAAGGGAACGCTGTGGACACCGCATACCTTGATTTCAGTAAGGCCTTTGACAAGGTTCCCCATGACATTCTTGCAAACAAGCTTGTAAAATGTGGGCTAGACAAGTTAAGTGTTAAATGGATTTGTAATTGGTTGACCGGCGGAACCCAAAGGGTGCTCAGCAATGGCTCCTCTTCATCTTGGAAAGATGTGACCAGTGGGGTGCCACAGGGTTCTGTCCTGGGCCCAGTGCTATTCAACATCTTTATCAATGACTTGGATGAGGGAATTAGGGGCATACTTACCAAATTTGCAGATGACACCAAATTAGGAGGAGTAGCTAATACCCTGGAGGACAGGATCAAAATTCAAGATGACCTGGATAAACTGGAGAGCTGGGCCAAAGCTAACAAAATGAAATTCAATACAGAGAAATGTAAGGTACTGCACTTAGGGCGAAAAAATGAAATGCATAGATATAGGATGGGGGAGACCTGGCTGAATGAGACCACGTGCGAAAGGGATCTAGGAGTCCTAGTAGACCACAAGTTGAACATGAGTCAACAGTGTGATGCGGCAGCTAAAAAGGCCAATGCCATTTTGGGCTGCATCAATAGAAGTATAGTGTCCAGATCAAGGGAAGTAATAGTGCCGCTCTATTCTGCCTTGGTCAGACCTCACCTAGAATACTGTGTCCAGTTCTGGGCACCACAATTCAAAAAGGATATTGACAAATTGGAGCGTGTCCAGAGGAGGGTGACTAAAATGGTGAAAGGTCTGGAAACCATGCCTTATGAGGAGAGACTTAGGGAGCTGGGTATGTTTAGCCTGGAGAAAAGACAGTTAAGAGGCAATATGATAGCCCTGTTTAAGTATTTGAAGGGGTGTCACGTTGAGGATGGAGCAAGCTTGTTTTCTGCTGCTCCAGAGATTGGAACACGGAGCAATGGATGCAAGCTCCAGGAACAGAGATTCCACCTCAACATTAGGAGGAACTTTTTGACAGTAAGAGCTGTTTGGCAGTGGAACGCACTCCCTCGGAGCGTGGTGGGGTCTCCTTCCTTGGAGGTCTTTAAAAAGAGGCTGGATGTCCATCTGTCGGGGATGCTTTGATCGTGATTTCCTGCATGGCAGGGGGTTGGACTGGATGGCCCTCGTGGTCTCTTCCAACTCTGCAATTCTATGATTCTATGATTCTATACGGCCTCACAGCCTGGAAAAAAACCAAGGAAAATCTATGGATGCCGGCCGTGAAAGCCTTCAACTTCACATTAAGAGGTAACGTTTTACTTCGTACTTCAAAATGTTGAAGGGGGAATTGGCATTCTTATATGTATTTTAAATGCAGGTATAGCTCAGTTCATGAATCGGGAATGCTCTTGGCATTACTTCCTTAACAGAAAATTTGGTACCAGAGGCAGAAATTACATAGAAAGAATAGGGATAGGTCCCTGTGCCACAAAATAAGAAGAGCAGGTCAAGATGTTTCAGCAAACATTTTATTCAACAAATAAACATGCATATGTGAACTTAAACAACGAGTTTGGGTGAGCCCTTGCATAAGTATACAAAATTTGAACCTTTTAGAGACCACTTGAAGGCTTTTTCTAAAATGGATCCATGGATGATTTTTTTTTCTTTCACTGGCCTCCACATTTCTTATGATTTCTAATTGCTTTGAATTTACAGATCTATATTATTTTTGTTTTTGTTTTTTTAACATGCTGCTGGTAGCGTGTGAGGCAGATGAACCTACAACACTTTTTTCACTCTTTTTTGCTGTTCACACATATTCAATAAGGCATCCTGGAGGCAGCTGCTGTTGACTTCACACCCAGCTGCAAAAGGATCAGCTAAAGCAGAATCCTGCTGTCTCACTCAAGCTTTGTTTATTGTATTATTTACTGCAGACTTGTTGCTGCAAGCTGATGCTGAAAGACTGTGTTTCTGCAGCCTTCCTTCACTATCTTCCTGGTGCTGATACTGCTAAAAATACCTTCCAGCTGGACAGAGGATGAGGAAGAAATGGGTGTCTGGGTGGGCATAAAAACACTTTGTAAAACGGAGCTTCTTTCTCATAGGCTTTGTTAACAGAGATATGCCTGTAGCTTTTTTTTTTTAAAGTAATGCAATAGCAGCAGCATCACTTTATTGTAGTCCAAAGACCCAAAATTTACAAGTACCAACAGTAAAACTGATCAACAATAAAACCCGCATATGACAAAAATCTATGAAATCTTAAATTGCACTCTGGCCATTTCTTTGTACATAGAGGGTTTTAATCTTGGCAGCTTCAGAGATGAATTTGGCTACAGCTAAGGTACCCTTAGGGCATTTGTCTTCCACCAAAAATTTTACATAGAAGATTTCCAATCTTCCCTTCATCATCCTGACCAAAGTGTAGATTACATCTTGACAGATTTGGGTATAGAATTTACTGTTTAAAAGAATATGATTCAAGGTCTCTATTTCCATGTTGCTACAAGGGCAATGTCTTTCAGAATGTGGGGTGCCAGTAATAGCAATAGCAGTGTACAGCAATAGCACGGTCAAGTCAGATATGGCGATGCTCTTTCAGAGCCCTTTCTAATAACTAATGGAGTGAAGCAAGGTTGTGTTCTTGCACCAACTTTATTTACAATCTTCTTCAGCATGATGCTCCAAAGGGCTACGGCAGAGCTCGAAGAAGACAACGGCATCTATATACGCTACCGTACTGATGGTAGCTTGTTTAACCTAAGCTGTCTGAGAGCTCGCACTAAGACTCTAAACTATCTAGTCCGTGAGCTGCTCTTCGCTGATGCTGCTGCCCTTGTTGCCCCCACAGAAGCAGCTCTGCAGAGCCTAACATCCTGCTTCGCAACAGATGCAGAGCTGTTTGGGCTGGAAGTCAACCTGAAGAAAACGGAAGTTCTCTACCAGCCTGGACCACAGGACGAGCACCACCATCCCCACATTGCTGTAGGCAAATCTGTGTTTAAGTCCATTTAGCAGATCACCTACCTGGGAAGCATCATCTCCTCAGATGCCAAGACTGACAAAGAGATTGATCACAGATTAGCAAAGGTGTATAGAGCATTTGGAAGACTTTACAAAAGAGTCTGGAGTAACAAACACCTGAGGCGAAGCACAAAAATCAATGTGCATAGAGCCATTGTACTGTCTATTCTCCTTTATGGGTCTGAAACATGGGTCACCTATCACCAACACTTACGACTCCTCGAATGCTTTCATCAGCGCTGTGCGCACACAATCCTAAATATACACTGGACTGACAATGTGACGAATGTTGCTGTCCTTGAGCAAACAGGGATCACCAGCATTGAGACCATGATATTGAGAACACAGCTGCACTGGGCAGGGCACATTTCTAGGATGGAGGACCATCGCCTCCCAAAATTAGCACTCTACGGTGAACTCGCCATGGGTCAGCATAAGAGGGGTGCTCCAAAAAAGCGATACAAGGACTCTCTGAAGCAACATCTCAGGCTTGGCCAGATTGATCACCAACAATGGTCTGCCCTGGCCTCACATCGGGAGGCTTGGAGACGCACTATCCACAATGCTGCAGCCTTATTTGAGAACGCTTGCCAAACAAGTCTTGAAGAGAAATGACAATGCAGAAAAAAATCACATCCTGGAACATCACCCAAGGAGACCTTCTGCTGTGCTTTCTGCAACCGGACCTGTTTATCTCGGATTGGCCTTTTTAGTCATCAGCGCGCTTGCAGAAAGTGCAGGATGAATCCTTCCTGAATCTTCATTTGCGAAGAAAAGCCAGAGAGAGAGGAGAGAATATTGGGGGGTGTCATTAACAAGTAAAAGTGCTGAAATGCATTAGCATTTCCCCATAACCAAACTCTGCCTGAAAATGGAAGGAACTATTTAATTGGTCTTGCTCCAAAAGTTTCTCTATTTACACATTGCCAGAGAGCCACATGGGATTGCATCTTAGGGAAAACAGCACCCATGTCAATATACTTTGATGTCATTCATTCCCTGCTATTCAGTCAGGATGAACTTCTGAAGCAGCTAACCAGGAATGGATTCAGGCATAGATCCCCTGCTAGGCTACTGGATACCTGGTGATAATGACTAGGTTTGATGTTCTATAGTAGCCCTGTCAGCACATCACTCCTGCTCACTGAGAGAAATTAAAATGGCTGCCTGCCACTACCTTCAGTTAAACTGGGAGCCCAATGTAGGAGGACTCAGTCCTGGTGGGCCTGAGCTTCTAGAACTAGGCCAGCAGTTAGGCATTAAAAAAAATCTACAGAATTAGGGATAAATCTGTATTATTTGGGATATGCTGCCTTGTCTGTAGTAATGTGGTCTGTCTTTGGCAGTTGGTGGTAGAGTCCAGGTTTCATGCCATTTTCCTTCCAGAAGAGAGGTGGTAGAAGTGACCTCAGATGGATATGGAGATTGGCGAATTAGATGTGGGACTGTACCAATTTAGGCATTGTTGGGGTGCGTGTGATCAGATGTTGAAGTTCCCCCACACATTAAACAAACACACAACACCCTTCACTGTAAAAATCAGCACATCGAGTAGATGTGTCTCTCTCAATGGTGTGCTTGATTTCCACCTGCAGGATGATACGATGATGATGATGATCTTGTTGTTGTTGTTGTTGTTGTTGTTCTTGTTCTTCTTCTTCTTCTTCTTCTTCTTCTTCTTCTTCTAACAATAAACCCATCCCTGGTAGTCTCAAATGATACCACTAACTCTACAGGGTGATGTTGCTGAACATGTATCTGGGCTCTCCATCTTAGATCAATGCAGATCATAGAATCATAGAGTTGGAAGAGACCTCAAGGGCCATCCAGTCCAACCCCCTGCCATGCAGGAATACACAATCAAAGCATTCCCGACAGATGGCATCCAGTCTCTGTTTAAAAACCTCCAAAGAAGGAGACTCCACCACACTCCGAGGCAGCGTATTCCACTTCCAAACAGCTCTTACTGTTCACCATCAAACATTCTGTCCTCCTTTCCAGACACACATAAAAGTGGAAATGGGAAACCTTCTGTCCTTGTTAAATATAACTCACCCAACTCAATGGGAAAGTATGGCATGCCTAAGGAATCTCTCCGCTGAAATCAGCAGTCCTGATTTGCTAAGGCACATTTTGCCAGCTCCAAAGGGAACTTTTCCAGATGACCATAAGAACTTACGAAGAGCCCTATGAGATTAGGAGAAAGATTTATTGACTCCAATGTCATGTCTCTCCAGAGTTGCAAGCCAGATGCCTCAGAGTAGGCCTCAAAGCAAGGTATGAAGGCAACTCACCTCCCAGCAATTGGAACTAGGGCCCTTCCACACTACACAGTTATGGTGCTTTGATCCCACTTTAATTGCCATGAATGCATCTCTTTCTGTTTCACTTGGTGAACAACAATTCTAGTCATTCGAAGGAGAAGAAACAAAAGGCAAAATGGACTTCTTCTGTGTTCCTCTGTTCATATTTTGTATCTCTCATTCCTCCCAATTTGTTCATTTACAAAGAAAAATCAGCCAATGAACACAGAAAAAGAAAACAAAGGCTGAACTTCTAGTCATATCAATAGGGTTTCAAGTTACGGAAATGGCTTTAATTGCTAGCTTTTCATGTGTCACGAACAGTATAACACACACCTTCCCGGTCTGGGGCCTTTTAGGTGTGTTGGCATGAGATTATGGGAGTTGAAGTCTAACACGTCTGGAAGGTATCAGGTTGGAGGGAGTTGGAGCAGATTGAACACCTTGATTGATATGCAACCAAAAAATTGATGAGCAATGTTATCTCATTCATTTTATTTAATTTGGTGTGGGGAGGTGTATTTAGGGCAGTAGCCCAATTACTTGAGCTAGCTCAGTGTAGTGGTGTGAGTATTTGACTAGGACTCTGGGAGAGCTGGGTTCGAATTCCTTCTCAGCCATGGAAACCCACTGGGTGACCTTGGGCAAGTCACCCTCTCTCTGCCTGAAAGGGAAGGAAATGGCAAGCCTCCTCAGAAGAAATCTGGCCAAGAAAACATCAGGATAGGGTTGCCATGAGTTTGAGTTGACATGAAGGTAGATAACAATTAAGTCCAG
The DNA here is from genome assembly GCA_030847615.1 of Gambelia wislizenii. Classification (NCBI taxonomy): domain Eukaryota; kingdom Metazoa; phylum Chordata; class Lepidosauria; order Squamata; family Crotaphytidae; genus Gambelia; species Gambelia wislizenii. Next base: position 9,499,706 of record JAUMIR010000012.1, read on the forward strand.
TTAAATCAATGGTGGGAGAACCCTAGTTCTCTAAAGGAGGGGAAGGCATTTAGGGATTTAGGCCTTCATTTTCAAAGAAGGGTTATGGCTAACTGGAAAGGGATAAAGCAGGGGTGGGGATTATGTAGCCCTCCAAGTGTGCAACTCCCAGCATTCCTCACCATTGTCATGAACCCCCTGGCTGAGGACTGAGAGGAGGAGGAGAAAGCAGAGAACACAGACGAGGCAGAGGGTATAAAGTATAGCTGAGTCTGAAGAAGCAGAAAAAGACAGCTTGGCTCAGCCTGAAGATACAGCCAAAGCAGACATACCTTACTCAGAAGAACAGCCAGTCAGCCAGTGATGGATTATCTAGATGCCATGCCACCTCCCTTCTTTGAGCATAGGAGGGAGAAGCGCCATGCCTTACACTGCCATATCATTTAAATACCAAGCGCTTACCTTCCCCCTCATTAATTAGATCCACCTGGCCCTGAAACTCTAGCTATAAATTCAGCCACAGCTTCCCTTCAAATTTCAGGGCAGACAACTGCTGATCTTGAGATGTTGCGCTCCTCCTGGATTCTTGCTTACCTTGCCTTTGAATGGACTTCTGGACTGCTGCTTTAAACCTTTGCTGACCATGGACTTGGACCAAGGGCCTGACCCTACTGGCTTCTGGACTGGCTTTTGACTTCCCTGGCACCTGGTATGGACTCCTGGTAATTGAACTCTGGACTGGCTTTTGTCTACTCTTACAAACTGTATGGATTATTGGTGACTGACTTTTGGACTGGCTTTGGACTTTTCTTGTTTCTGTTGTGGACAATTGGCCGAAGGCTAGAACTGCACCTCTTACCCTGTTTTCCTGCACTCCTCCCCTGTTGCTCCTCGAGCACTTTCCACTGTGAGTTCAGTACAACCGTGGGCTATACTCCTGGGAACTGCAAGTCAGCAAGACCTGGAGGGCCACTTCATTCCCATTCCTGCTCTATAACCTTTTTTCATTTGATATTCCCAACTAGGATAGATCCTTTGAAACAGTTACTGGATAGCAGGTCAACACCATACCCTCCAACTGTCCTGATCTGGTAGAGACAAACCCAGCTAATCTGATGCCCCACTTTTTCAACTGCTTTAAAAATGTTCCATTTTCTCTCTCTTCTCCAAACTTTCCCCCTTTGTCTTCAGTTGTCTTTTAATTTGCAGCAAACAGAATTAAAAGTGCAATAGTGGTTTGCACTCAATTGGGAGAGAGGAGAAGAGGGGATGGAATTTATCCCTTCCCAGTAGGCTCAGGCAAAAGCAAAGTGCTGCAGCCTCTCCTGATACTTGTCTCCTTCCTCATTAATAAATTTTGCCATCATAAGCACACTCTGATGTTACCTGGCCACACATGTCACAGTTTTCATCTGTGAAATGTTGGAGGGTATGCAACACTTATAAATCCCATAGATTTAGTGGGTCTTCTATTGTTGAGCCTACAAGTTGGATTTAAGTTCAGATGCTGTTGGACTACAGCTCCCATCTGTCAGTGCCACATTCCCAGTGGCCAAGAGTGGCAGGAATTGTCATGTACCCAACATCAGGAGGAACATAGTTTTTCCTACAATGGATTAAATAAATTAAAATTGGTTCATCATATGAGTTTTACACTGTGATCCTATCCATACTTAATGATGTTCTGTGGCTTAGTCCCTAATAAGTATGTTTCGATAAGTAGGATGACTGGCTAATTCTGGTGTGTGTTTGTCCCAAAGAACAGACTAAAAACACATATTCCACCTAAATGTATGTGTGGAAAATATATATGGTAAACACCTTATACTTTAAAAATGTAATGGGCGTACATGCCCCTTGAGATGCAAGACCTTGAATTTCTTCTATACACCATTGTACAAATCTAAAACATCACACACACACACAAATTTACTGGCTGCAGAGAACTTGTCATGACAAGGTATAATCAATAGATCTCACTCCAGTTTCAACTTATTTCTGCATGTCAACTTGTATTTCTGCATTTTGATGTCTCGCCTCTTTGTATTGTATTTGTGCCTTTTCACCTCCACAGCTGCAATGTAAGTAGTGGGAACAGGAGGGGGATACATATATATATCCAACAGCTTTTAAAAGAAGTAAATAACTAGATTTACAAGAAAATGTGGCTGCCAAAATAAAACTAACACAGTGACAAATATATTGGCTGTTTTGGATACGCCAACTCATTACTCTTTGGAAACACCAACAGTGTTTTTACACTGTTACAAACAAGCAGTCCAATCCACCCCCCTTCCCACAGACTAGGATGTCAAATTTACATGCAAAGGGAAGAAATTTCCAGTTTATCTACTCTCCTTGGGATGAATAGATTGGCATTCATTTCCCTGGCTTAACCTCTGGAATGTTCTAGAAAAGGCTTGGAATGAACTTCCATACTATCTCAGCTCTGTTTAGCAGAATGTGAAAGTTTGTTTTGGTTTTGGACTGCAGCTCCCAGCATGCTCCAACCAGCATGGTCGGCTTTCCCATATGCAAAGGTTGGAGACATCTCCCTGTAAATTTTGGCACAAGTCCTCATTTAAAGAGAAAAAATTTCAATTTCAAAAGTCAGCTTCTCAGGTGAAGCTTGTAGGAGAGGCACACAGTTGCAGGGCAATCCCACATGAGAGTAGCTATCACATTTCCCCGTGACACTCTTCATTTGGCTCACACATGTTCACATATAATCTGAGGTTTAAAACATGTGCCCGCATTTATGAGTGGTCAACATTCAGACCTATGGGATTCATAGGTTGAACCCTGTATCTGCGGGGATATGTTCTAAGACTCACACGCACCTGTGCATACCTGAAATCATGATTAATAGGGAACCTTATTATTTTCTCTTTTTTTTTATTTTAATTTTTATTGAGTTATTGACACATATTAGAAAACACAGAATAACAATATATACAAACATTTTAACAACATATAACATCTACTTACACAGTCACATAAAACGTAACTTACTTTATCACCCCAAAAAGTCACCCATACTCTCAATCCTATGTTTCTCTCTTATCATTAAATGAACTGTTCTACATAGCTACCCTACATACAACAAAAACTAAAATGACTTCCAATCTCTATCTGATTCCTTTTTTTTTCTTTCGTATTTTCACTTGTTTCAACTTCCTTTCTATTTTATCCAGTTTTCCAAAGTATTATACAATTTATATTAAATTGACTTTGTTTACAATGATTTAACAGTACATATCATTTGTCATATTATAACCATATATAACATATTAACAGTACATTTTAACAATACATATCACTTCACCTATTTCAAAATTTCTCTTCTAATTTTTATGTATGTTCCTTATCCCTTAGTATTAGTCTTCTCTCATTAGTTCTCATTTGTTGTCTCATGGGGTCACAGTGCTTCACCCTTACAGTTTCTTTATCTATTTTTGTGTTATTCCCTTTATCTGTCATCTTCCCTAATTAATTTGGTATGTCTCTTTTCTCCACTTATCTCCATTTTTCTACCTTCTTCACCTTTCCTTTTCCTTACTCTAGATCTCTTATCCCATCCTTTCATTTAAACTCCTTGATTCTTTTTTTCCTTTCCCCCCTATTTCTACCTCTCCCCTTTCCCAGTCTGTCCTTGCTTTCCTTCTTCTATACACATTTATATCTTTCTCCTAGACCTTTTCCTTTTACTATTCCCTATCATCTCCTCTTATTCACACTTCTCCCTTCACATTTAACTTTCTCCTTTCCACTTACCATCTTCAAACCTTCTCTTACCTTCTCACATACTTCAGTCTTCTTTTCTCAATCCTTCTTTCCTCTTGTCTTTATTCCTGTAGTTCCTTTCCTTTCCTTTTTCTTCCTTTTCTCCTTTTATAAGTAGACTTTTCTCCAAACTGTATGAAGAACCCTTTATCCATTAGGGAGCTCCATCAGTTCCCACTTCCTCTTACAATATTCTCTCACTAGTTCCCAATCCGTTCCTTGTGTCTCCTTTGATTTCTGCTTTAGTTCTAATGTTAGCTTATCCATACAGGCCACGTCTAGAACTCTTTCCAACCATTCATCCACTGTTGGCACCATTTCCTGCTTCCATTTTTGGGCTAGCGCCAGTCTTGCTATTGTCACCAAGTACAACATAGTTCTCCAGTTTATTTTCCAAGTGTCTTTTTTGTATATGTGCATCATATTCAATAAACCCTATTATTTTCAAAGACATAAACACTGGTAGTTGACCATAGAATTATAGAATCATAGAATCATAGAACTGTAGAGTTGGAAGAGACCACGAGGGCCATCCAGTCCAACCCCCTGCCACGCAGGAAATCATGATCAAAGCATCCTCAACAGATGGCCATCCAGCCTCTGTTTAAAGGCCTCCAAGGAAGGAGACCCCACCACGCTCCGAGGGAGTGTGTTCCACTGCCAAACAGCTCTTACTGTCAAAAAGTTCCTCCTAATGTTGAGGTGGAATCTCTGTTCCTGGAGCTTGCATCCATTGCTCCATGTTCCAATCTCTGGAGCAGCAGAAAACAAGCCTGTTCCATCCTCAATGTGAGACCCCTTCAAATACTTAAACAGGGCTATCATATCGCCTCTTAACCGTCTTTTTACCAGGCTAAACATACCCAGCTCCCTAAGTCTCTCCTCATAAGGCATGGTTTCCAGACCTTTCACCATTTTAGTTGCCCTTCTCTGGACATGCTCCAATTTGTCAATATCCTTTTTGAATTGTGGTGTCCAGAACTGGACACAGTATACTAGGTGAGGTCTGACCAAGGCAGAATAGAGTGGCACTATTACTTCCCTTGATCTAGACACTATACTTCTATTGATACAGCCCAAAATGGCATTGGCCTTTTTAGCTGCCGCATCACACTGTTGACTCATGTTCAACTTGTAGTCTACTAGGACTCCTAGATCCCTTTCGCATGTAGTCTCGTTCAGCCAGGTCTCTCCCATCCTATATCTATGCATTTCATTTTTCCGCCCTAAGTGCAGTACTTTACATTTCTCCGTATTGAATTTCATTTTGTTAGCTTTGGCCCAGCTCTCCAGTCTATCCAGGTCATTCTGAATTTTGATCCTGTCCTCTAGGGTATTAGCTACTCCTCTTAATTTGGTGTCATCTGCAAATTTGATAAGTATGCCCCTAATTCCCTCATCCAAGTCATTGATAAAGATGTTGAATAGCACTGGGCCCAGGACCCTCCTGTAGAAGAGGCTACATCATTAAGAGCTGTGTGTGTATATTTGGGCTATATCCAGAAATATGTACTTTTCAAACTGTACGATGGAGCCAATGAGAGAACTAGCTGGGGATGACAGAAGATGGACTATAGCCCATTGCCACAGGTGCCAAGTTGCATAGAAGAGGAGCCTGCAAGAAGACATTGTCTATGTTGAAATTGAATCTTTTCCATAAGTCCCCAAAATTCAGCAAGTCCCATCAGGATGGGAGAAACGACCTGATGTATTCGTACCAAAACCCCCACTCTTCTGCTTTCATACAGTAGAAATCTGACACACACACACACGGAAGTCCACAAGCAGAGCATGAAGGTAACAAATAGTCCCTCCCTCCCACAACCCATTCAGAGATAGACAACCTCTGATCCTGAAGGTTCATCAATCATGAACAGCAAAATCAAAGTTTTTAATCCCCCCGCCCCGCAAAAGGCAACAACAGCATGGAAACACAATTGCATTGGAGGACGTAGAAATGCCTAGAGAGAACATACTTTTTAAGATGTGGATAAGTGAAACTGAGGAATCCGAATCTGTGGATATGGGGTTCAACCTCTATTTGTTTTTTTAACTAGAGCCATGAAGTCTACCAGCTAAACCCAGGTGGGAAATGGGGGCTCAGGGACAGAGCCAGGAACAAGATGGTAGCTCAGGAAGTGAAGCAGTCAAAAAATGGTGGGCTAGAGGTAGAGCCAATGGCCTAATGAGTCAAGGCACCACACAACAATCCATGCTATAATATTTCACCCATGCTATAGTATTTTCAATTTCTAGGTATGGATGTGAAAGCTAGATAGTGAAGAAAGCTTAGTGGGAGAGATTTAACTGATTTCAAATGTGATAGTGAAAGAGAGTTCTGTGCAAACCATGTACCCTCCTATGTTTCACAAATGAAAACTGGGCACATGTGGCTAAGTGACATCAGAGTGGTCAAAATTGCAAATCTTATACATGATGAAGAACAGGAGAAGGAGAAAAAGGGAGAAGCTGAAAAAATGGATTAATTGGGACCGTCCCTGCTGAACCATGACAGTTGGAAAGTACGGCCTTCAAGTCAACTCTGACTAATAGGAACCCTATCCTAGGGACTGTCTCTGCCAAAGTGGGACAATTGGACGGTATGATACCATGGACTGCCAAAAAGACAAATCCATGGGTTGTAGAGCAAATCAAGCCTGAACTTTCCTTAGAAGCCAAGATGAAGGCTATTGTACTTTCAACATTTATTTTTATTTTTTTAATTTATTTATTTATACCCCGCTCTTCAGCCTATCAGAGAGGCTTACAAATTGTTTTAAGCAATAGCTATTTACACATCTACACTGCATTAAGCAGCTTCCAATGTGTGTTAGCTAATTGTCCCCACAAGCCGGGTACTCATTTTACCGACCTACGACAGGATGGAAGGCTGAGTGAACCTTGGAGCGCTCTGGAATCGAACTTGCAATGTGGTGACTTGCAGGACTGGCATTTAACCACTGCGCCACCAGGGCTCAGTGACATGATTAATTAGAATAGATGATAATACTTGGTAATGTGGAAGGCAGTAGTAAAAAAGGAGGGTCACATTACAGACTCAGCCAAGGAAGCCATGATGCTGTGTCTACAACCCCTGAGCAGGGCAACTGATGACGGGGGTGGGTGGATTTCGAGATCTCTGATTCATAGGACTGACATAAATCAAGGTCAACTCACAAAACAACAAAACTCACAGCAGAACAGGGATCCTCTTATCAAAGCTATATGATTGTGAGCTATGCCTGTTGCGAAGCAAAATACAGGTCGACTCCTGTATCCACAGATTTGGTATCCACAGCTTAATTTATCCATTATCTGAAAATATATGTTCTCTTGAAGCATTTCTAGCCCCTTAAAATAATAGGGTTCCCTACTTTCCATGGTTTCAGTTATCCATGGGTGGGTGGGGGTCTTGAAACAATCAGATACGGGAGTTAATTTACAAAGTAAAGGTTGGGGGGGGGACTGCCTAAACTTGTTTGCTATTTTGAATGAACGTAGCTCACCTGTATTTTTGGACTTTCCTCTGGGACATGATTCTAGGGACTGTTATGTAGTTTAAAATCCATCTCTCCTTCATTTTCCTGTTCTCTAGGCCAATTTGATGCTGTTTTTCTTTAAGTGAACTAGGTCAAAAACTAAAATTAAGTTGTTGGTGGGTTGTTGTTTTTTTAAAGGATGGATACTCCTTGGGTCAATTGGTGATCTTAGTGCCGTCTCCCCTGAACTCACCTCTCAGTGTTATTTAAAAAAAAAAAAATCAGGCACTGACAAAGCTTTCAAAATGTCAGCTTCTGCCTTTCCATTATTATTACCTTGACAACATGGAGAGGCAAGCTCCAGACACCGCTCTAAGCCCTTCTTATAGCAACCTGGAATTTGATGTCATAACAACTGTTTTTCTACCGTATGTGTCAAAAGCAGAAAAGCTCTCCGGGAGGATAAATGGAGAGATGTAATTATAGAGCTCCATTGTGATTGTGTGTGTGTGTGTGTGTGTGTGTGCGTGCGTGCGTGCGTGCATGAACAACGATTGCTGTTATAATCAGGTTACAAGTGCATCACTGATAGGACCACATATACAAAGGGAAAGAACTGGGGGAAGGCAAAAACAAGCTTCTTACTTATATTCAGGTGCATCCAGGCAATACTGTTATTTCAATTTCTAGGGGAGCAATCATGATGAAGTAGAATTGTGAAGTGAGAGGGGGAAATGAGCAGGGCCCAAGTCATGCCAGGTGGCTTCCAGGCCAGTGGACTAAGGAATCCACACCGGATTTTAATCTGAACTTTAGAGGTACTAACCAAAGTGCAGAACTATGGGCTTGTCTACACAAAGGGGAAAACATGGATTTACCCACAGTAATAGCAAGTTGCAGCAGCTGCAACCTGTCTTAATGGTTTTACAGCCCCCTAGACTTCACATGCCTGTAGCTGAGATGGTGGCCGCAAGTGAATTACTTGCGTTTTTAAATCTGCCTAATGTTTTTTTTTTAACTATTTCTATGGTGCACACAAGCAATATTTCACCTTTCCAAAAAGAAAAAAGGATAACACAAATCCCTGTTTTATCGCCTTAGCAGTCATTCGCTATGGTGAAAACCCAACATGGCGGCAGCGAGCACTTGCCCTGTAACCAAGCCCCTGTGCTTGTCTGGCCAATCAGGTTTGTGCTTCCTCTTGTATGAGGAAACAATTCATGTCAAATTGCTTGTCCTAATGAGCAGAAATGTGACCCTCTCATTGTTGTTTTTTAAAAAATACAGGAAAAGCCACAAATGCTTTTCTTGCATTGTTTTTGCTCTTTGGGGGGGCCCTCCTTCACAATACAACAAGACAATTCAGGATCCCATTAAGACAGCTCGTATTCACAGTGAATTCTGTGTGGAGTATTTTCACCATATAGACAACCCCAGTGTCTCGCAAATAGGTTCCATGCCATGGGTTGTTCCTTTAAAGTTCAGCCTAAGACCTGGAGCGACTTCTAACAGAAAATGACATGTGGGTAACTTTCTATTGTTTAAAAAAAGGCATCCCCTAGATCTCAAATGGACAGTAGACAAAAATCTTGGCAAAATTACCCCCATGCTGTGTCTGCATTCCCCTGGGTAGTTTAGAATGCCCCTTTTCTTTGGATACCCCATTCCTAAATGTTCAATGGAAGATTTAAGTTACTGTAATGCCAGAATTTATTTTATTTTATTTTTATTTGTGCTATTTCTATGTTACCTTTCTCCCAAAGTGGGACCCAAGGCATCTCACAAAACACTTAAAATCACAATTAAAACCAATTAAAACATACACAATAAAAGAACAAATAAAAACAACATAAAAATGCACCCTGATAAAAGCCACAACTATATGTCAAAGGCCTGCTTAAACAAGAATGTTCTTGCCTGCCAGCAAAATGACAACAGGGAGGGGGCCAGCCTAGTCTCCCTGGGAGGGTCTTCCAAAGGGTGGGCGTAACCACAGAAAAGGCTCTCTCTCATGTCCTCACCAAGCAAGCCTGTGATGGTGATGGGATGGAGAGAAGGTCTTCCCCTGCAGATCTTAAAACCCTTGCAGGTTCGTACAAGGAGATATGATTTTTCAGATGGTCTGGACCTAAGCAGTGTAGGGCTTTATAGGTCAAGACCAGCACTTTGAATTGTGCCTGGGAACAAACCAGTAGCCACTGGAGCTGTTTTAACAGGATGAACACCACCATCCCCACATTGGCATCAGCAAATCTGTGTTTAAGTCCATTCAGCAGTTCACCTACCTGGGAAGCATCATCTCCTCAGATGCCAAGATTGAAAAAGAGATCGATCACAGATTAGCAAAGGCATATAGCGCATTTGGAAGACTTTACAAAAGAGTCTGGAGTAACAAACACTTGAGGCGAAGCACAAAAATCAGTGTGTATAGAGCCATTGTACTGTCTATTCTCCTTTACAGGTCTGAAACACAGGTCACCTATCGCCACCACTTACAACTCCTCGAACGCTTTCATCAGCGCTGTATACGCACAATCCTAAATATACACTGGACTGACTATGTGACGAATGTTGCTGTCCTTGAGCAAGCAGGGATCACCAGCATTGAGGCCATGATATTGAGAACACAGCTGTGCTGGGCAGGGCACATTTCTAGGATGGAGGACCATCACCTCCCAAAAATAGTACTCTATGGTGAACTCGCCATGGGTCAGCGTAAGAGGGGTGCTCCAAAAAAGTGATACAAGGACTCCCTGAAACATCTCAGGCTCGGCCAAATTGATCACCAAGAATGGTCCGCCCTGGCCTCACATCGGGAGGCATGGAGACGTACCATCCACTATGCTGCAGCCTTATTTGAGAACTCATGCCAAATAAGTCTTGAAGAGAAATGACAACGCAGAAAGAATCACATCCTGGAAACATCACCCAAGGGAGACCTTCTGCTGTGCTTTCTGCAACTGGACTTGTTTATCTCGAATTGGCCTTTTCAGTCATCAGTGTGCTTGCAGAAAGCGCAGGATGAGTCCTTCCTGAATCTTCGTTTGTGAAGAAAAGCCAGAGATATGCTCCCTATAACTGGCCCCAGTCAGCATTCTGGCTGCAGCATTCTGAACCCTCTGAAGTGTCCAAACAGATTCCAAAGGCAGCTCCATGTAGAATGTGTTACAGTAGTCCAAACGAGATGTAATCAAGGCATGTGCCACCATGGCCAGTTCTGACGTCTCAAGGAATGGGTGCAGCTGGCACACTAGTTTTAATTGTGCAAGTGCACTCCTGACCACTGCTGAAACCTGGGCATCCAGGCTCAGAGTTGAGTCCAGGAGAACACTAAGCTGCAAGCCTGAGATTTCAAGGGGAATGTAACCCCATCCAGCACAGGCAGGGTCCCTATTCCATCAAATGTGGGCACTGAAGGGTTTTGGAGGAGCATATAATTCTTATTTGGTGGAGTAATGCCCTTATTTTGCTCCCCATCATAGCTATACCCTTTAATGCCAGCCCTTAAAGTCCAGTACAGAGTCAATTCTGTTAATCTGGAACCTTCTTTTCTGTCTATATTGAGTACGTTTAGGTACCTGCTGTGGTCCATACAAATGCTCCCCTTTTTTTGGTGGAGTGGGGGTGACATTTCAGACAATAGGATTATTCTCCACAGGGGGTAAACACCCTGTCGTTTGAAGGCAAGAATAGGGATAAATGACTTTACTTAGAGCTAAGCAGATTCCTTGCTGGGTTGAATCTCTCACAGCTTGCATGTTGATAAGCAGAGCTGTGGTGTTGACAAATGGAGTTCTTTCATAAAAAATAATTTGGGTGACTTTTAATTAAATTTGCTGGGGAGTCTGAGATTTAAAAAAATAAAATAAAAATCAAATAAGACAGGCAAAGAGAGAGATCTTGGTTGGGTAGCTGGCAAATCCTCATCCAAATGAGAAAACACAGAAAGGGAAGATAATTACCCTTTAGCATTGCATTTCCTAATCATGTGGTCTAAGGAGGGAAAATATCACAGCCACCCCTTCGTGGTAGTTGGTGGATTTCTCGTCAGTATGAGAGCGAGTCTGCTCTGGATTTTAGTCTGAACTTTAGAGGGACACACCAAGGCACTTCAACCCTATTTCAATAGGCTCCCCAACTTGGCTTCTTCCTTGGAAGTTCAGGCAAAAGCCCAGACCTGATTAACTGCCCCTACTAATGTAAGAGTCACACACCATTTAACTTCTTAGAAATCTGTGGCATTTTTGCTTCAGACCAGTCTGACCATTAGGCAGAGTGAAGCAACTGCCTCAGGCAGTAGATGCTGTGGGTGCAGAAAATACACACACACACATTATTCCTCTTTAATCCACACTATACCGACCGTTCAATCATCACACCACCCTGAGCACACCCAGTCTCATCTGGGGCCCATTCACGTGACTCAGATATAGTGCTATGATTCCATTTTAAGTGCCATGGTTCCACCCTAAGGAATTCTGGAGTTTGTAGTTTGGGGAGGCACTAGAGCTCTCTAGAAATGTCCTTCCCTAAGCTGCCAATCCCAGGATTCCATGGGATGAAACCCTGGCAGTTAAAGTGGAATAATAGTGCTATAATTCTGTAGTGTGGATGGGCTTCTGATTCTGGAAACTAGGAAATATTGGGCCTGGTTAATAGTGGGTGGAAGATCCCCCTCGGAATTCCAAGGAGTGATAAAATAACCTGCCTGACAGCTACTGCTGCCAGTCAGTGTTGAGAATACTAGCTAGGCGGACTAATGGCCTGCATCAATGTAAGGAAATTTCCTGTGTTCCTAAAAGCACTCTTCTCCCTTGAGGACAGAATGGTGTACCCCACTGGTCCTGCCCTGTGACTGCTAAGTCAGATCCTTACCACACTATCCTGTTATAGCATTGTATCCCACTTTAACTGCCATGGCAATATCCTGTGGAATATTGGGGTCTGCATCTATCTATATAACAGGCTTGGGTATGTACAGTAGGCCTGGGTATGTTTCTTCTCCCAGTGTGCTGACTGGCTGCTCAGGAAACACACCCAACCAATCACCACCCACATGCAAATTCCCTCTCCACCTCACAGTCCACTCCTGCCACTCAATCTGTATCTACATACCCAGCCTCACAAGGGCCCCTCCCTCCACTCACCAGTCACAGGCTGCGATGGGACCCAGGCAGTCATTTGGCAGTGGCGGCAGCGGCAGGGCAACAGAGCAAGTCACCCTCAGCAATTCTGGGGAAAGTGTGGAATGCTGAGAAGGGAGAGAAGGGATTTAAATCCACCAGCCTACCTTACAGGGTTGTCATGAGGTCTACTGGGAGTTTTTAAATGTCATATGGTATGCCGAGTCCAGCTAGTTTTAAGGAATTCTCAGCCAAAGAGCCCTTGGGCTTCACTAAACTACAAACCCCAGAATTCCACAGGATGTTGCCATGGCAGTTAAAGTGGAATATAACACTGTCACAAAGTAGTGTGATAAAGACCTTGGCTAGCAGTGAAAGGCACTGTCTTATCTGGAATTGCCAGATCTCAGTGCCTGGTCCTGAGTTTCAGAGCCCAGATCCTCTTCTGCAGTTCTCAGGGGGAGGAGGAGGAATCTGACAGCGAGAGCATTGCCTTGAAAGGGTATGTACATCTATAGGGTTTTTTGTGGGTTTATTCCAGGCTGTGAGGCTGTATTCTAGAAGAGTTTATTCCTGACATTTCACTTGTATCTGCATTCAGAGAAGATGCCAGCCACAGATGCAGGGAAAACGTCAGGAATAAACTCTTCTAGAGCACAGCCTCACACAGCCTGGAAAACCTTCACAAAAACCCTACAGATGCCAGCCGTGAAAGCCTTTGACTTCATGGTGCATACATCTATTTTCTTCATTACTTACACTTGGTGTGTGGGTAGGTGTGTGTTTATTTGAAGGGCATACTCTGTGTAACTCTGGCTGGTGCTTAATGTAATGTAATGTAATGCTGGTGCTCTGATTAATGACATCACCAGGTGCTGCCCCGTGGAACATCACTCTCTTAGCATCACAAGGGCCTATTTCTTGTGCCATCACAAGGACTCATCTCCCGGTCTTAGCTGTTGGCCCTGAAATCTCAGGGCCCTGATGTAGTTTTGCTAAACCTAGTGCTATCACAAAGAGAGATGTAACCTTTAGTCCATCAGCTTCTGGCCAATGAAGAGGAGGAAGACATCACTGCAGACCTCAGCAATGTGATTGCATTTGGACTATGACCTAATGACCAAAATGGTAAAAGGTCTAGAAACCATGCCCTATGAGGAGCAGCTTAGGAAGCTGGGCATGTTTACCCTGGGGAAGAGAAGGTCAAGAGGGGACATGATAGCCATGTTGAAATATTTGAAGGGATGTCTTACTGAGGATGGAGCAAGCTTGTTTTCTGCTGCTCTAGAGGCTAGGACCCAGAACAATGGACTCAAACTACAGGAAAAGAGATTCCACCTAAACATTAAGAACTCCTTGACAGTAAGAGCTGTTTGGCAATGGAATACCTTGGAGTGTGTTGGAGTCTCCTTCTTTGGAGGTTTTTAATCAGATGCTGGATGGCCATCTGTCAGGCATGCTTTGATTGTCTGTTCCTGCATGGCAGGGGGTTGGACTAGATGGCCTTTGTGGTCTCTTCCAACTCTATGATTCTATGACTCTCTGAATGCCAAAGCCAGCATGGCCAGTGGGAATTGTAGTCCAAAACAGTCATGTTTCTGAGCTCTGCATGTTTTGGAATGACCTCTTTAGAAAGCACAGCTTAGCCATCAGAGCAGAGGTTCCTAAAATTCTGACCACGTTAATGAGGGTGGATACTGGGAGAAGAGTTGCCAGGACAGGACTATCCCAGGCCCTGAAATTTGAGGGCTAAAACCAGAGATCTAGGAGGAGACCCTTGTGATGTCACAGCAACAGGACTTTGTGATGTCATTAAGCAGGATGCATTAAGGGTCAAGTCCACAGTTATACAGCACATATCATTCAAATTATAAAGTGAGGCTCAAGCGCTCTCTGACTGAGAATTCGAAATGCTCCTCCCTAAACTGCAAATCCCAGAATTCCATATGATGTTGCTGTGGCAGTTAAAGTGGAATAATAGCAGTATAAGAGGCCACAAGACTAACCAATGAGGATAATAGATATACGCACCCTTTTCAAGGTGATGCTCATGTCCTGAGATTCTTGCCCCTTACCATCAGGACTGGAGAAGAATATCCAGGCCCTGAGATCTGGCAAGGAATTGTAATCCCACCCACCCCCCAGCAATGTTTCCAAACTCTGCCTTGACACACACAACTTTACTTTGAAGGTCTTTCCTGCTATGCTGTCACCTTTGTGTTTGGGAGGGGGGAGGAAATACATCAACAAAGTTCTCCACTCAGCATCTCTGTCATTCTCCCCTTCCATCTTCCCTTCTTCGCCTGTGCTTCTATCACCTCTCATCCTTCTTCAGTTTTAGAGATTAAAGAAGATGAACGACAGGTTGTTCTCCTGAGAGGCTCTCTGAGACCTCCATTTCCTCCAGCACTGATTTTGTGTTCTCTCTCTCTCTCTCTCTCTCTCACACACACACACACACAATCAATCAATCCAGGATGCTCTAGACCAAATTCCACCTAAACTTTAGGAGGAAATTCCTGACAGTAAGAGCTGTTCAGCAGTGGAACGCCCTGCCTTGGAGTGTGGTAGAGTCTCCTTTGGAGGTTTTTAAACAGAGGCTGGATGGCCATCCATCTGGAATGCTTTGATTGGGTTGGACTAGATGGCCCATGTGGTCTCCTCCAACTCTATGATTCTATGATTCTTCTCAAAGTGATGGTCCACGGAATACAGAAATAGGTCGGTAAAATGAGTACCCAGCTTGTGGGGGCAATTAGCTAACACACATTGGAAGCTGTTTAATGCAGTTAGATGTGTAAATAGCTATTGCTTAAAAACAATTTGTAAGCCGCTCTGATAGCCTTGTGGCTGAAGAGTGGGGTATAAATAAATAAATAATTGTTGTGAGCTATCTCTAGATGTATCCACACTATACCATTGTATCACTTTGATACCACAGCTACATCCAAACCCCTACACCCCACTGCTCCCTACCCAGCCATACTGTATGCTTTATACATGTACTGCTCAAAATAGCATTTCTGGTGGAAGTTTCATCCTTCTCCCTTTTCTGTCTTTCTGGTCACATACATACAGTATGGTCACTTCTCCCATTCTGTGACATCATTACATCATGAGATTTCCTGCCGATAGGCAATGAACTGCTGTTGACAGAAACCAAGGGAAGGAATGTAACCTGTGGAAATCCAACCTGCCGTGGGGGCTGGGTGAGAGGCAATGCCACATTGGGAGGCCTTGTTCTGCAATTTTCCCCTTTGGTACTCTTTACATATTGGCCTGTCCCTCTTTCTCGTTCTCTTATTTATTTAATACATTTGTAGCCTGTCTTTCCAGTTCCATTGCACAAGACAGCTCAATAGCACGGCCATTCTATTAATAGCCCTTGTATGCTGAACAGTTGCCAAGTAGATTTATTATCTTCTTGCACAAGCAAGCAAACAGAGGGAAAAGGAGAAAGAACCAATTTCCCCCCCAGAATACTTTCCTTTCAGTATTTGCCTCCCCAACCCCACCTGGCCCCAGAAAGACTCACAAACCATTTCGTTGTTGACCTTTACCTGGCAAACAACATTACAGCATCATGGCTGGATGCCAGAGGAGACCAGAGGTCCATCTACACAAGAGGAAAAAATCCCAAATACCTTGTACTATTGGCATCTCTCGGCAGCAGTGACTAGACCAAATGGTTCTTCTGGTCTCGGAAGCCCCCATAAGCCTCGCATTCCTGATGGCGGCTGCGAGTGATTTACTCGCATCAGTTCTTCACTGCTGCTGGGTTTTGTTTTGTTTTTAAGTTGTTCCAAGGTGCGCTGGTCTGATAGAGTGATTCTCCAGAGCAAAACAGAAAATATTGATCCTTTCTTTATCGCCTTAAGGAGCAATCGCTAAGGCGAAAATCCAACATGGTGGCAGTGGGTGCTTTCCCTGCTAGCAAGTCCCACCCCTGCAACAGCCTCGCAGTTGGTGAAAAAGTACAGGGACATTTGCAAAGGCTTTTACCCCGTTGTTTTTGGCATTTTGGGCCCCCCTCCTTCCAAACAATGTGGATTGGCACTGGATCCAGTTTAGACTGGTATGATTCCTAGCGAATTCCATGAGGGGTATTTTCACCATTTAGATGGGCCCCATGTGAGTCTAGCTATCTGGGTGACTGTCACAGGTAGGATTCCCAGATCTCAGGACATACGTAGACCCTCTTCTCTAGTTCTTAGGACATGGGGGAAGAGTCTCAGGCAAAAAGCATACCCGCCAATAATCCCGAATTGGCAGAGCAATCCCAGTCAATCCTCTGTCATCCCACTTTTTCTGCTACTTTTAAAATGTTCCTGTTTCTTTCCCCTCCACCCTTTCCCCCTTTGTTTTCCCTCTTGTCAGCTGCTGCAAACTGCAATAATAGTTTGCACTCAGTTAACTCAGCAAGGGAGGGGAGGAGAGGTCGGGTGGAAACTTCCCCTTCCCAGTTGGCTCAGGCAAAAGCAAACTGCTACACTTTCGCCTAGCTTCTGTGTTCTTCCTCATTCATTGTTTTTACCATCCTGATCATGCTTTGACGTTGCTTGATCACGTGTGCTGATTTTTATCTCCGAAATGTTGGAAAGTATGAAAGAGCACTGACTCTGTGTGTGTGTGCGTCTTCATTCTTGATTCCTTAGACTCAGTGGATTTTTTTAATTTGAATGGTGTATTCTATATAACTGTGGTTGATGCATCGTGGCATCACCAGGGGTTGCCCTTGTAACATCACCCTTGGAGCATTACCAGGGCTTATCTTTTAAGGGTCATCTCCAGGACTTAGATTTTGGCCCTGGAATAGTGCTGATCTTGCAACCATAGCCTCCAGTGAATAAACCTACAAGCAGGACTGGTTTAAGGAATTTGGGGGGGGGTGCACTATTTTATTTTGGGGGACCCATATGTTTATCTCAAGTCAATGTAACCTAACTCAACCTAAGCTATTCACAGTCCAGGATATTCAGATTATTACTAATAATGTTTTTGCCGGGGGAGGAAGATTACAACCCCCCCACAATGATGGGGCCCCCTGCGGATGCTGCCGCTGGTGCCTTAAACCGGCCCTGCGCACAACCATACCTCACTTAACAAAGCTTCTGACAAAGAAGCTCCTTTTCATAAAGTCTTTTTATGCCCATTCAGCCCCACCCCTTTCCCCTCTTCATTCTCTGACTGGCTGGAATTTTTTTTAACAGCATCAGCATTGGGAGGATGGTGAAAAGGGGCTGGAAAAATATAAACTTCTGGTGTTGGTTTGCAACAGTGTGTCAGCAGTAAACAATGCAATAAAGCTTGAGCCAGGAGAAAATATAACTCTAATTTAGCAATTCTACTGTCAACACAGATGCCTGCCTACCACAGGCAAGGTAAATAGCAGCTGCGCCAAGAATCTCTCACTGGGCAAGCATGAACAGAAAACCAGAGAAAAAACCGGAAAGCAGATAAGTCTGCCTCACCAGGTACCCCCGCATTCTTTTTTTTAAAACTATCCATCTATACATTTGGACACCAAAATGGAAATTTAAAGAAAAGGGGAGGCTGGTAAAAAAAACATCCCTGCATGCATTTTGCAGGAAGGTTTCAAGCAATATCCAGGTTCACAATGTTTTTGTTTGTTTAGTTATGTAAGGCTTACCAGACCTGGTTGTTTCATTTCATATGTGCATATAGCTAGTTTTGGATAAAAACTTTGCTGAAAGGCACTGAAGTGCTGTTCTTTTTTATGGCATAGAAACCTATCCCTGTTCTTCCCTTGATATTTCTGCCCCTGGTACTAAATTTTCTGTTAAAGCAGTAAAGCACAGGGACACATCTACTTTGTTAACTAAAGTATACAATGCCTGTTTTGGAGAAAAGACAATGGAAGGGAGGAGAAGAGGTGAGAATGTTATTTTTAAAAAAACCCTCTCTCTCTCTCTCTCTCTGGCTTTTCTTCGCAAATGAAGATTCAGGAAGGACTCATCCTGCGCTTTCAGCAGTTCACCTACCTGGGAAGCATCATCTCCTCAGATGCCAAGATTGACAAAGAGATCGATCACAGATTAGCAAAGGCATATAGCGCATTTGGAAGACTTCACAAAAGAGTCTGGAGCAATAAACACCTGAGGCAAAGCACAAAAATCAGTGTGTATAGAGCCATCGTACTGTCTATCCTCCTTTATGGATCTGAAACATGGGTCACCTATCGCCACCACCTACGACTCCTTGAACGCTTTCATCAGCGCTGTCTACGCACAATCCTAAATATACACTGGACTGATGATGTGACGAATGTTGCTGTCCTTGAGCAAGCAGGGATCACCAGCATTGAGGCCATGATATTGAGAGCACAGCTGCCCTGGGCAGGGCACGTTTCTAGGATGGAGGACCATCGCCTCCCAAAAATACTACTCTACGGTGAACTCGCCACGGGTCAGCGTAAGAGGGGCGCTCCAAAAAAACCCACTTGAAAAGCAAAAGCCTCACTCTGGGCAACAAAATTCATTGGATGACAAAACTCAATGTTCAGAAAGAAAGAAAGAAAGAAAATGTGATCGTATATGCTCATGCTACAGGCTGGGCGGAAGGTGGATCTGGATGTACTAAGACACTGATAATAATAATAATAATAATAATAACAACAACAACATAGTTTATTGATTAGTCGCTAGACCATATCAAAGTTATGAAGTTCCAACATTATATAAAATCATAAAGACAAATGAGCAGAAATACACTACTAAAACCTTAAAAAGGCATCATATCCATCAGTGCTGTAAAATTTCATATATATAATACATATACAATACATACATATATGTGTTCACACATACACACACACATATACCCATATACCCACATGCACATGCACACACATATGCTCTTGCACATACATATATTTACATATACAAGTACACACATCTGCATACAATCTATCATATAAAAACAGATAACAAAAATTTAATGAAATAAGAATAAACTATATAAAATAATAATAACACAACCTTAAATAACATTATTAAGTAAAATTAAAGTACAGGGGGGGCACCACTCCATATAGTTAGAATTGGGTTAATTTTAATTTTAATATATTCATCACCTTTACAGACAACCCCATTTTTTTCCGTAAAATATTTCCTCAGTTGACCAGCACTATCTGTAAATTTGGCCACTCTGAGAGTAATATGCCTATTCAAACCCTGTAAAAGAAAAGTTAATTGTGCATTTCGATCCCAGTATTTTATTCTATCCAGAAATATTTGTAAATACGGAGACCTTGCCGTATCATACAACTGACAATTTAGAAGGACATGCACGTACTAAGACACTGGATGATTTGCAGTAGATCAGTGAGGATTTCTGATTTTAAATCATTTAATAAAAAGTAGGAGCAGAATGCAGATTGGAAACATCAGTGTTTGGAACAAAAGCTCTCAGAATGGCCTGGCTATTGAGGCCAAAATGCCTTCTTCAGGAGATTCTGGGAATTATTGTCTAAAACAGAACCTTTCGCGAGCTCTGAAAATTACTCCCTTCCTCCAGTTATACTACTGAAATGAGCGGTGAAG
Organism: Gambelia wislizenii; assembly: GCA_030847615.1. Classification (NCBI taxonomy): domain Eukaryota; kingdom Metazoa; phylum Chordata; class Lepidosauria; order Squamata; family Crotaphytidae; genus Gambelia; species Gambelia wislizenii. Next base: position 9,519,632 of record JAUMIR010000012.1, read on the forward strand.
GCATAATTTGGATTTTTGGATAATTTGGAAAGGCAGTGAACTCTGTTCCTTTCTTTTCCTCCCGCCAGTGTCTTTCTTTAAGACAGTAAGGAAGTGTGTATGTGTGTCACTTTGTTACTACTATTGTTGAGCAAGTGGGGCTCAGAAATCCATGGCAATCTACTTCTGATCATCCAGACATCTACCAGAAGTTCCCATTAACAAGGAGTGTAGCCAAAGGGAAGAGTGAAATGAGTGTGTTGCCACCCAAATAAGAAGTCAGTGAAATGCTGAAAATAATCACTTCTGGAACTCTTATACTTGCTGTATTTGTGTTCCCTCGGTCACTTTTCCTACTCCTTTTCTTTGGATGCTTAAACCATGTTTCTAAATGCCTGACAGACATTTTAAGTCACTGCAATGCTAGATATTTGGGGACTGAAGGAAAATTTCATATGTGTGGCATAATGCTTATTTGGGGGAGGCAATGTCCTCATTGCACCCCCCAATACCCACATTCCTGGTTTGAATCTCATAATATCCAACTTTCCCAGTTTGGCAGGGAGCATCCTAGTTAATCCTCTTCTGTCTCATTTTTCAGCTGCTTTTAAAATGTCCCAGTTTCTCTTCCTTCCTCCTACTTTCCTCCTTTATCTTCAGCTTATTGCAATTCCAACAAACTGAGTTTGCTTAAGTCATTTGTACTCAGCAGATGGGAGAGGAAAGGAGTCTTACCCCTCCTAGCAGGCTGAGGCAAAAGCAATAGCAGCTACAGCAGCAACAACAACAACTATAATTTCTTGGATTACAGGGCTCCAGATCTCCCAGCCAGCATGGCCACTGTAGATTCTGGGATTTTTAGTCCAAAAGGGAACTTTTTCCTGACTTGTGTCTGTCATGAACAAGCACAGCTGTGTGGCAATAGAAAGGCACTATATATAGCCACCCATCTGCCCTATCTCAGCCCCAAAGATATGGGTTTAAGATAGCTAGGTAGGAAAAAAAGTTGACCCTTCCCATTTGGGATTTCTGTCTGCATCCATCTGTCCATCTGCCCATCCATGCATCCAACTAGTCACCCACCCATTCTATCTCCCCACCACCCCACCCGGACTTCCAAAGCTCCCCCACCATATTTATATCATGATATAAAGTGAGATGCATAGACCTCAAAGACACTGTGATGTCTCTTTAAGGTAATCTCTGCACATCTGCACATTATATTGTTTGGCAGATTGATGTTAATGGAAATGTGTAGATATGTTATGTAATAGAAAGCCTGTCGAAAGACAGTGATGGATGAGTTGTGTGTAAGCAGAGCATTAACATAACTTACATTATTGCTTTCCCATAATCTTGGGCAGGGCCAAGGAGGACCACACAGCAAGTAGGATTAGCGAGGAAGAAGGGAGGGTTGAAATATCTTGAGGGGTGCATTAGTACTAGGACTGAAAGCATGTGTCATATAATATGTTCCTTGCAGCTAAGGAACATGGATTTCCGACATGGGGTCCTCAAAAGCTGCAATTTGTGTTTGGTACTGAAAACAACACCGAACAGTCTGGACCAATCCAGACTGTTCAATATTCCTTTCATTTCAATGTAAACCCCTATTTGCCAGCCCCAAAGACTCCTAGGGCAGCTTGCAAATATGAGAAATGAGACTGTCCCTGCTTACAGGTTCACAAGTGAAAAGACATAGCACTGAAGAAAATGGACTGGGGAGGGAGAAGGAAAGAAGTACGCTCAAGCACTATGTTTGGTTATAAAGGTCATCAGGTAGTCAGTTCAATTTATCGGGGGCACATTCAGCAGAGGCCCTTTCACATTTATAGCACATAATACCACTTTAATTGTATGGAATCCCTATGGAATCCTGGGACTTGCAATTTAGGGAATGGTAATTAGGATTCTCAGTCAGAGAGCACCAGTGCTGCCTAAACTGTAAATCCCAGAGAGTGCTAGTGCCTCCCTAAACTGCAAATCCCAGGATTTCGTAGGATGTGGCCATGGCTGTAAAAGTGAAATCATAGTGCTGTATTTGTGTAGTGTGAAAGGGCCCTAAGTTACAAAGAGTGTGACTCCCAGCTGGAGCTCAATCCAGCCATACTAGAAGGGTTTCTGCAGGGGTGTGTGTGTGTGTGTGTGTGTGTGTGACAAAATGAGGGCATTGCCCACCCAAATAAGAATTATTCCCCCCCCCCCAGTGGAATTTTCCTTCAGTGCTCAAACTTTTAGCATTGCAGAGTGAGGCACTGATAATTGTTCACATCTAGAATGCCTAAACGGTGGGGTTGTCTAAATGGTCAAAATAATCCTAATAGAATTAGCTGGGAATCATAGAATCATAGAATCATAGAATCATAGAATTGCAGAGTTGGAAGAGACCACGAGGGCCATCCTGTCCAACCCCCCTGCCACGCAGGAAATCACAATCAAAGCATCCCCGACAGATGGCCATCCAGCCTCTGTTTAAAGACCTCCAAGGAAGGAGACCCCACCAGGCTCCGAGGGAGTGTGTTCCACTGCCGAACAGCTCTTACTGTCAAAAAGTTCCTCCTCATGTTGAGGTGGAATCTCTGTTCCTGGAGCTTGCACCCATTGCTCCGTGTTCCAGTCTCTGGAGCAGCAGAAAACAAGCCTGCTCCATCCTCAGCGTGACATCCCTTCAAATACTTAAACAGGGCTATCATATCACCTCTTAACCGTCTTTTTTCCAGGCTAAACATACCCAGCTCCCTAAGTCTCTCCTCATAAGGCATGGTTTCCAGACCTTTCACCATTTTAGTTGCCCTTCTCTGGACACGCTCCAATTTGTCAATATCCTTTCTGAATTGTGGTGCCCAGAACTGGACACAGTATTCTAAGTGAGGTCTGACCAAGGCAGAATAGAGTGGCACTATTACTTCCCTTGATCTAGACACTATACTTCTATTGATACAGCCCAAAATTGCATTGGCCTTTTTAGCTGCCGCATCACACTGTTGGCTCATGTTCAACTTGTGGTCTACTAGGACTCCTAGATCCCTTTCGCACGTAGTCTCATTCAGCCAGGTCTCTCCCATCCTATATTTATGCATTTCATTTTTCCGCCCTAAATGCAGTACTTTACATTTCTCCGTATTGAATTTCATTTTGTTAGCTTTGGCCCAGCTCTCCAGTCTATCCAGGTCATTCTGAATTTTGATCCTGTCCTCTAGGGTATTAGCTACTCCTCCCAATTTGGTGTCATCTGCAAATTTGATAAGTATGCCCCTAATTCCCTCATCTAAGTCATTGATAAAGATGTTGAATAGCACTGGGCCCAGGACAGAACCCTGTGGCACCCCACTGGTCACATCTTTCCAAGACGAAGAGGAGCCACTGCTGAGCACCCTTTGGGTTCGGCCGGTCAACCAATTACAAATCCATTGAACAGTTAACTTGTCTAGCCCACATTCTACAAGCTTGTTTGCAAGAATGTCATGGGGAACCTTGTCAAAGGCCTTACTGAAATCAAGGTATGCAATGTCCACAGCATTCCCTTCATCTACCAAGCTGGTAACTTTATCAAAAAAAGAGATCAGATTAGTCTGGCATGACTTGTTTCTCTGAAACCCATGCTGACTTTTTGTGATTATGGCATTGCCTTCTAAATGTTCACAGACTCTCTGTTTAATGATCTGTTCTAGAATCTTCCCTGGTATTGATGTCAGACTAACTGGACGATAGTTGTTGGGATCCTCTTTTTTCCCCTTTTTGAAGATGGGAACAACGTTTGCCCTCCTCCAGTCTGCTGGGACTTCTCCTGTTCTCCAGGAGTTCTCAAAGATTATTGCCAATGGCTCTGAGATTATATTTGCCAGCTCTTTTAATACTCTTGGATGTAGTTCATCTGGTCCTGGAGATTTAAATTCATTTAGATTAAGAAGGTATTCCTGTACTACCTCTTTACTTATTTTGAGCTGGATTTCCCCTATTGTGTCCTCTGTTCCATTCTCCTCAGGTTGGTCCTCCTTTTCCTTTTCTGAAAACACCGAGGCAAAGAAGGTGTTGAGTAATTCTGCCTTTTCTCTGTCCCCTGTTAGCATTTTGCCATCTTCTCCACGTAGCGGCCCTATCATTTCCTTCTTCCTCCTTTTGCTGCGGACATACCCAAAAAAACCCTTTTTATTGTTCTTAACCTCCCTAGCAAGCCTGAGCTCATTCTGCGCTTTAGCTTTTCTGACTTTACTCCTACACGTGTTCGCTATCTGTTTGAATTCTTCTTTGGTGATTTCCCCCCTTTTCCATTTCTTATACATGTTCCGTTTAAAACTTAGCTCCATTGAAAGTTCTTTAGTCATCCATCCTGGTTTCTTGAGACACCTCCCATTTTTCTTCCTCAATGGTACTGTTTGAAATTGTGCCTTCAGTATCTCCCTTTTGAGAAAGTCCCATCCATCTTGAGGTCCCTTCTCTTTTAGTATTCTTGACCATGGGATCATCCCCAGTATTTCCCTGAGTTTATTGAAATCAGCTCTCCTAAAGTCAAGAATGCGTGTCTGACTATGCCTGGCTTCTCCTTTCCATTGTATAACAAACTCCAGGAGAACATGATCACTCTCACCTAAGGATCCCACCACTTGCACCCCATTAACAAGGTCGTCTCTGTTGGTTAGGATCAGATCTAAAATAGCTGACCCCCTTGTTGCCTCTTCCACCTTTTGGACCATGAAATTGTCTTCCAGGCATGTAAGGAATTTGCTAGACCTTGTAGTTTTGGCTGAGTTAGATTGCCAGCAAATATCAGGATAGTTGAAGTCACCCATCACTACTACATCTCTCCTTTCTGCATGTATGTTCATCTGTTCTAGAAAGGCATCATCCAATTCCTCCGTCTGATTTGGGGGTCTGTAGTAGAGTCCCACAATAACATCCCTGTTGTTTCCCTCCCCTTTAATTTTTATCCAGATGCTCTCCACCTGGCTTCCAGTATTGATGTCATGGATCTCTTCACTGGTGTAAATATCCCTGACATATAATGCTATTCCTCCTCCTTTCCTGTTTGGCCTGTTTCTCCTATAAAGGTTATACCCCTCTATTCCTACATTCCAATCATGAGACTCGTCCCACCAGGTTTCAGTAACGCCTATTATATCATATTTGTTTTGTAGTGCAAGGAGTTCAAGTTCATCTTGCTTATTTCCCATGCTCTGTGCATTAGTGTAGAGACATCTGAGACCATGTGTTCCCTTTACTTGCTCCCTGTGCAAGTTTTTTTGCCTCCCACTGTTGGGTCCTTGCGCTGTTTGCCTTGTTCCCTCTATGACAGTTTGACTATTTTCTCCAGCCCTTTTGCCTTCCAGAATACTGTCTCCCTCCCCCATTTGACTCAGTTTAAAGCCCTCCTGATCAAATTCTTGAGACTGTTGGCAAAAATGTTTCTTCCAACTGTTGTAAGATGCACCCCATCTCTTGCCAGAAGTCCCCCCGCATGGAAGCGCAGTCCATGATCCAAGAATCCAATTGGTTCTCGGCGACACCATCTACGGAGCCAGTTGTTTACGTCGGCTATTTTCCTCTCCCTTCTTGGACCATGCCCTTCAACTGGCAGAAGAGACGAGATGACGACCTGTGCGTTCATTTCTTTCAGCTTCCTCCCCAGGGCCTCATAATCTCTTCTGATCTTGGGAAAGCTGTGCCTTGCAGTATCATTGGTTCCCACATGGACCAAAAGGAAAGGGTAATGATCCGTAGGCTTGACGAGTCTTGTCAGCCTCTCGGTCACATCACAGATCTTTGCCCCAGGGAGACAACACACCTCCCGAGTCATCTTGTCAGGCCCACATACCACTGCTTCTGTACCCCGCAGCAAGGAGTCCCCCACCACCACCACACGCCTCCGCTGAGGCTTCGCAGCTGCTGTTCCTTGCGGTGGTCCTCTCAAGGTCCCCTGCTCTACCCCTGAAGTCTGTCCATGCTGTTCTTCCTCGTTGTCCTTGATAAGGGAAAGGGCTTCGAATCGATTCCCTTCGGTCGGTCTTAATGGGAACCCGCATCAATGCGCCATATTCAGAAGGGGGCAGTGATAAACTCCAAAAACAACGCCACAAAAGCCTTTGTGGCTTTTCCCAGTTTTTAAAAAGCTCCCTGGGAAATGCACATTCCTGCTCGATGGGACAAGCGATTCACTTTTGATCACTTCCCCATACAAGATTGCCTGGATGAGTGCAGAGGGTGGGGCTTGCTAATAGGGCAAGGGCCTGCTGCCACCATGTTGAATTTTCACCTTAGCGAGCAATCACTAGGGCAATGAAACGGGGTGCTGTTGTTTTTCTTTGTGTGTGTGTGTAAAAGTGAAATATCGCTTGTGCACACTATGGAAATAGGTTTAAAAAAAAAAACAACCAGTGGCGGATTTAAAAATTCACTCCCAGCTGTAAAACTGTTAAGACAAGTCACAGCTGCTGCGACTCGCTATTACTACAGAGCAATCCAGTTTTTTTTCAGGCTCATATGGACCAAACATTCTACATGTTCAACTGAAGTTTTAAGTTACAGCAATGTTAGAAATGTGAACACTGAAGGAAAATTTCAGAGGGGGGGGCAGAATTCTTATGTAAGGGGTTAATCTCTCCTCCTCCATGTAGCTACACCCCTGGGTGCTGTTTCCTCCCACTCTGATAACCTCAGCTGTTTGACCAGACTCTCAAATGTTGCCTTTCAAGCAAGCAGTAACTACATCTAATACAGGTGGTGGTGTGGAAACCTTACAAAACTGATGGGGATATACACCCAGAGAGTGTCTTTTTTAAAAAAAATCTGGCAGTGTGTGACAGGACTGATGTGCAGGGACGCTGGAATGTTGTGGACCTGTAATAGCACCAAAACGCCACAGAATGTGGTGCTGGGTACAGAATTACCCTTCTTAAGAATTGACTCTTTTAAATAGAATACAATACCAGGCAGTGTTGTGTATTGATTTGAGTGTTAAACCTATTACTCTGGAGACCAAGATTCGAATCCCCACTTAGCCATAAAACCCACTGAGTGACCTTGGGCAAGTCACATTCTCTCAGCCTCAGAGGAAGGCACAGGAAAAAACCCCACTGAACAAATTTTGCCAAGAAAGCCCTATGATAGGTTTAGCTTAGGGTTGCTGTGAGTCAGAAACAACTTGAAGGCACACAACAACAACAGATCCATGTGTGTGTGTGTGTATGCATGTGCCATCAAGTCACCTGTCAACTAATGACAACCCCATGAATTTCATGGTGGTTTTCTGAGGCAAGGAATATTCAGAAGCGGTTTTGCTGGTTCCTTCCTCTGAAGTACAGCCTACAGCACCTGGGGTTCATTGGTGGTCCCCCATCCAAACACTAACCAGGGTTGACCCTGCTTAGATTTCAAGATCAGACAGAATCTGGTGCCTTTAGGGTAGTTAGGCCTTACCTACACACATGCATACATACAGTACATGCTAAGTTTCTAGCCATTGTGATTGTTAAGATCAGCTTGAAAACAAGTTGACAATATCTATGGACCCAGAATGGAGGAGCAGGGGGGGTGTTCAAGGCCCCCCCAAGACCAGACTAGAGGGGCTGGATTAATGATCAACCCTGGATTAATGATCAAGCAAATTGGACCACCAAGATGTCTGTGTAGTTGAATCTCCTCGGAAATTATCAATTCATAGAATCATAGAATCATAGAATTGCAGAGTTGGAAGAGACCAACCCCCCTGCCATGCAGGACATCTTGATCAAAGCATCCCCGACAGATGGCCACCCAGCCTCTGTTTAAAGACCTCCAAGGAAGGAGACCCCACCACGCTCCGAGGGAGTGTGTTCCACTCCGAACAGCTCTTACTGTCAAAAAGTTCCTCCTCATGTTGAGGTGGAATTTCTGTTCCTGGAGCACTAAAGGATCAAATACAGTTGCCCCTCGACATTCGCGGCTTTCACACTCATGGTTTTGATTATTTGCGGTTTAGACCCAGCCCCTTAGGGAAGGCTGCCGAGAGGTGGGGCAACCTCCTGCCTGCACCTTCTCCGGCCTTCCAAAGGCAGCTCCGGGGCTTCAAAGCCTCGGAGTCTGCTCAGGAAGGCCGGGGGGCGGGGCGAGCAGCCTCCCTCCCTCCGCCTTTCCCGGCCTTCCTAAGGGGACTCCGAGGCTTCTAAGACCCGGAGTCCCCTCAGGAAGGCTGGGGAGAGGCCGGGCAGCTTCCCTCCCCCCCACCTGCTGCCTTCCCCGGCCTTCCTAAGCAGGCTCCGGGGCTCCAAAGCCCTGGAGTCCGCTCAGAAAGCCTCCTCCCTGCCTGCCCGCTGCCTTCCCCGGCCTTCCTGAGGGGACTCCAAGGCTTCTAAGCCCCGGAGTCCACGCAGGAAGGCCAGGGAGAGGAAGACAGCTGCCCGCCTGCTGCCTTCCCTGGCCTTTTTAAGCGGGCTCCTGAGCTCCACAGCCCCGGCGCCCGCTTCGGAAGGCCCGAGAGAGGCAGCCTCCTCCCCACCCGCCCGCCTGCCCGCTCACCCGCTGCTGTCCCCGGCCTTCCGAAGCGGGCGCCGGGGCTCCAAAGCCCCGGCGCTCGCTTCGGAAGGCCAGAGGGAGGCAGCGCAGCCTCCTCCCCGCCTGCCCACCTGCTCACCCGCCCGCCTGCTGCCATCCCCGGCTTTCCTCAGTGGGCTCCGGGTATTCTAAGGCCCGGAGTCCCCTCAGGAAGGTTTGCGGAGAGGCCAGCCAGGCTGGGCAGACATCCTCCCGCCGCCTCCCTCCCTCGGGGGGGGGGGGTTGCAGGAGCAGTTGTTATTTGCGGTTTTTCCACATTCGCAGGGGTCTCAAGAACGTAACCCCCGCGAATGTGGAGGGATGACTGTACTAAAAATATTAAGACAGCAGTTGTCGTACAGCCCTCCCCATAAAAAACACAAACAACAATAATCCTCTGTAAAATAAAATTTATCCTAAACAATTTATCCTATAAATTACTACCTACCATTTAACAAGCAACATCCAAAATTGATTGCTATATATGATGTGTGTGTGTGTGTGTGTGTTAAATGTAACTAAACAACCATATTACATATAACATACCTTAAAAAGACATCCCGCTAGCTTCCCAGGGAATATACTCATTCAACAGTTTATAACCAATGCCTATTATTTAATTCCTCTAATGGGAATGATTTGATTGTGTATTCCTGCATGGCAGGGGGTTGGACCAGATGGCCCTTGTGGTCTCTTCCAACTCTATGATTCTTTGATTCTATCTTACACATCACTTAGCTATGTAATTGATTAATTCAGCAAGGGAGAGAAGAGAGGAAAAGGTAAAATCTTGCCCTTCCCTGTAGACTCAAGCCAAAGTAACTTGCTGCAGCCTCTCCTTACTTGTGCATTCTCTCCATGAATAACTTTTGCCATCTTGACCACACTGTGGCATTGCTTGGCCACATGTGCCCTGTTTTTCATCTGTGAAAAATCAAAGAGTACATAATATACTGGAGTTTCATTCAATCTTTTTCCCCACTTGATGTGTGGTTAACTATGGTGTGGGTGGGTTTTCCTTCCCTCCCCATCCGCTCCTTCATGAACTCAACACCTCTCTTCCAGGCTCATCCCCCTTGCATCCCCATTGCGTGTCTCACACATTTGATTTTTTTTTAATTGGTTATAGTCATAGAGCTAAAATGTTCTTACTGTAACTGTAAAAGCAAGCAGGGAATGAAGAAATGTTCAGTCTGGTAACTAGAAATGTGATCAGGAAACCCAGAGAAACCCCTCAGTGGCAAAGGTCACACTCGCCTTCAACACGCTTTCAGTGGGATTGCCTAGAAGTACAGGAGGAACCGAAACAATGAATATAGATGTTTACCCAAGTCTGTAACGGAAACTCCCAGGACAAAAAAAATCCCTTAGATTCAAAAAGTCACAGCTAGTTCTGGAAACTCACAAGAAATAGTCTGGGGCAGGACATACGTCATACGGATAGCTTTTTAAAAATCCCAATAAGTACAGGTACAACTCCTGCCAAATCCCAAGGCTTTTGGTCCGTCTGGGGTGAGCCCTTAGTTGATCAACAGTTGTTTCAACTTTCACACACACTGTCTGCTCAGCAACTCCTGGATTTGTATTTATTTTGTCAGTAGTCCAAGATATTTGACAGTGAAGAGTCTGATTTTCAACACTCTCAAGGGTAGAAGGGTAATGGAGCTAGGGACACTTTGACTGGCAGGGACAATGATGTCATCTGTCATCCCTTCCAGCTTCCCTGTTCCTTCTGAGCTTGGCCGCAGTGCTAGCACAGATGCTGGTGTGGAGCCAGGGAAGACATTCTCCCTGCCACAATACAATGTTGTGAACTACCTCTGGGTGTATCTGCATTATGCTATGATACCACTTTGATACCACTTTAGCTGCCATGGTTCCATTCTGTAGAAACCTGGGGTTTATAGCCTGTTGATGGACTTGGATGTCTCCCCCAGAAAGCTGTAATGCTATGAATCAGGGGAGTGCAATAGAAAAGTCTATATGGAAGCTACTTGCCTCTCTCCCTCTCACTCCTCGTTGGCTGTTTGACCTCCTTGCTCGGCCAAGATGGTGGCTGCAGTCAGGGTCATTGGGAGCTGGGCGCATTTTGCCGCGACTGCCAAGTATGGGCCGCCCCACGGCCAACTGATGGGTCACGTCTGCTGGAACCTCAGCACCTCCACCTCTCTCAAATCTAGAACACATATTAGCTATAACATCAAAGGAGATGTTGCTGTTGTGTGGTTTAATACTCCAAACTCCAAGAGGAATATCCTGTCCAGACAACTGCAAGCAGAGTTCTCAGAAGTGATGAATGAAGTCTGGTGCAACAATGCCATCAGTAAGGCCATCCTCATCTCTGCAGAAGTCTATATACTTCTGTTGTTGTTTGTCTTCAGGAAACCCCTGATTATGGTTTTCATGGCAAGGTTTGTTCAGAGGAGGTTGGCCATTGCCTTCTCCTGATGCTGAGCAAATGTGACTTGCACAAGGTCATCCAGTGGGTCTCCATGGTTGAGCAGGGATTTGAACCCTGGTCTCCCAGAGACTTATACAATACTCAGACCTCCACACCATGCTGTCCCCCTTTCAGTATTTTTCCTCCCAGCATCCTAGTTTAAGGGGGAAGTGTTCTTGCTATTATTTATGACACATGGCACAGACCATTTTTGAACACCCCCGCATCTCTCTAAAACAAAATCGTTTTCACCCATACTCACCACTGTGGTCCACCTGCCGTCAGTAAAAGCTTTCCCTGCTGCTGCTGCATTTGCTTCAGTTGTGGGTGGGCAGGCCCTCATATCCCTGCTTCCAGAGCTTGTTTGAAGTCTTGTGGGAAGGAAAATTGCACAAAGTCGACAGCCATTGCTGCCAAAGACTTCTGCTGCACAGTGGTGCTTCCTTTCTCTCACCAGCTTGCCAAGGGGTGACCCCCGAAATAAGGAGCATAGTGAGTGAAGTAAGCATGGCAGGGAGGTGTGTCGCAGTGGTGGTGGTTGCTTTCCTTCCCCGGTCCAGGGGAGAGAAAGCAACTGCCGCTTACTTGGGGATCACCCTGTCAAGGCAGGTATGAACCACTGCAGAGGTTCATGCCTGCCGAGAAGGGGAGACCTCCTGAATAAGCAGCACAGTGGAGTAAGCACGGTGGGGAGGTATGCCACAATGGTGGCAGTTCCTTTCTCTCCCCTGGGCTGGGGAGAGAAAGGAACCATTGCAGCACACACACACCCCACACACCATGCTTACTTGCTTTGCTGCTATTACCCCCTCTAGGCAGACATGAACCACTGAGGAGGTTTGTGCCTGCCTAGAAGAGGCACAGTTGCAGCAAAGTAAGCACAGGGGTGTGTGTGTGCTGGTGACACGACTCTAAAGGTGTCACCAGATGCGGTCCACCACCACAACCAACCAGTGACACCCCCTGGCTATTGTCTTTGTTGTTGTGTGACTTCAAGTCATTTCTCACTTACGGCGATCCTAAGGCAAACCTATCACAGGGTTTTCTTGTTCAGAGGGGGTTTGCCTTTGCCTTCCTCTGAGGCTGAGAGAGTGTGACTTGCCCAAGGTAACCCAGTGGGAGTCCATGGCCAAGTGGGGATTCAAACCCTGGTCTCCCATTGTCCAACACTCAAACCACTACACCATGCTGGCTATTGTACTTACCTACAATCATACCCCATCTTTCCTTCTCTGACGTCAAGATGGTATACAAGATGGGCCTCCACTTTTGTTTTCATAACAACCCTGTAAGGTAGGTTTGGCAGTTCACCACTTATTTACTTACTTTATTTATTTAGTGCCATCATTGTATATGGCGCTTTATACAGTTGTCCCTCTGTATCCACGGATTTAAGTATTCACGGCTTGAAAATATTCTTTAAAAAATAATAATCCAAAAAGCAAACCTTGATTTTGCAATCTCATATAAGAGACACCATTTTGCTATGCCATTGCATATAATGGGACTTGAGTATTCATGGATTTTGGTATCCCCGGGGGTTCTGGAACCAAACCCCAGTGAATATGAAGGGACAACTGTAAAAGAACAAAAGGCTTACAATCTAATTAAGACAAGACACAAAAGGAAAAGGGTGTGGCAGTGTGGGAAGGGATTAAGTACAGCAAATATTGCCTCTTTTTCTCTTCCTCCAAGCTTGGGCCAGTGGCATTTGGGATGGATGGAGGGAGGGCCTTTCGTCTGCTTCTGAGCCAAGGGATGATGGAGCTGTACCTGCCTCGTCTTCTCTCTCTCTGAGGCCAAGACAGTGGCAGTTGGCACATGGAGTCAAAGGCACTCATTTCCTCATTTAATTTGTTTAACAAACTGCTTCCCAAAGCACTTAGCTACAGTAACTCCTTGAAAAGTTGGCAGCCCTTGGTTAGTCAAGAGAGGAGTCTGTTGCCACCAACCAACTTGTTTTTGTGACTTTGATAGCCTGCAACATAAAAATTCCCTGCAGAAAATTCTGTCCTGCTTTCTCTAGTACTTCTCTTCCCTGACTTTATTATTTTTAAATTTACTATGTTTCTCCATGAATGCATACATACATAAATACATGTCTCATCCACAATGCATAGCTCTCCCAGCATCCCTGTGCAGTTGAGCAAAGTGAGACAGTGAGGAGTGTGAGGTGAGAGGCTGAGGCTGTTTGGAGTTTTCACATGGAGTTTTGAGTAGTAAGAAAAGCTCACTGGACTGATTTTCTTTAACCTGTCTGGAATGTGGGAATGGATAGGGGGAGAAAGCAACAGCAGTCTTGGCATTGCTGGAAGAAAGGGGAGAAAAGGGAATTGTGAGGGGGAGGAAGAAACTTGAATCTTGCTGTATTCCTTTGCCTGCTGAAAAGAGGTAGTGAGGGGGAGGAAGAAACTCAAATATTGTCATTATTTAGATGAAGGTATTTTGTTTGCCTGTTTAAAAGGGGGAGTGCTAGAAAGAGATAAACTTGAATGTTACCATTATAGAATCATAGAATCATAGAGCTGGAAGGGACCTCAAGGGCCATCCAGTCCAACCCCCTGCCATGCAGGAATACACAATCAAATCATTCCCAACAAATGGCCATCCAGCCTCTGTTTAAAAACCTCCAAAAAAGGAGACTCCAACACACTACGAAGCAATGTATTCCACTTCCAAACAGCTCTTACTGTCAGGAAGTTCTTCCTAATGTATAGGTGGAATCTCTTTTCCTGTATTTTGAGCCCATTGCTCCATGTCCTAGTTTCTGGAGCAACAGAAAACAAGTTTGCTCCATCCTCAGTATGATATCCCTTCAAATATTTAAACATGGCTATCATGTCCCCTCTCAACCTTCTCTTCTCCAGATTAAACATGACCAGCTCCCTTAGCCACTCCTCATAGGGTTTTCCTTTGCTCTCTTAGAAGGGGAAGTGTACAGGAAATGAAGAAACTAGGGGGTTGTCCACACAGTAAAAATACACCTCAAAGAATTCGCTCAGAAAATGAGCTGTCTAAATGGGATCCCACATTGTCTTGTCCTAAGGTGAAGGAGGGAGGCCAAAAAGAGGGGAAAGTATGCAAAAAAATCACTAGTGTCTTTCCCCGTCTTTAAAAAACAACAACGTGAGGGTGAGCATTTCCACTCATTAGGACAAGCTATTTGACACGTCTCGCTTCCTCTTATAAGAGGATGCACAAACCTGATTGGCCGGACAAGCATGGGGGGAGGGTTACAGGGCAAGTGCCCGCTGCCGCCATTTTTTTTACTGGAGCGATCAGGAATGGGGAAGGTAGGAGGGCAGCTGCCATCCTCTCCCCCCGTGCTGCAGTTGCCATTGTCCCACCGCTGCGGAGAACAAAGGAAGGGAGGAGGGCTGGCTCACCCTCCTCTCTCTTCTCCATTTCTCCCCCCTCCCGCCGCCGCCATCGCTGTCCCGCTGCCCGTGCACCAGAGCTGTCATCAAGCATGCAAAGTTTACAGGGGCTGCTGAGCAAAAAAAACACCATTAAGACAAGTCGCAGAGGGCCATCCAGACCAATCCTCTGCCATGCAGAAATACACAATCAAAGCATTCCTGATAGATGGCCATCCAGCCTCTGCTTAAAAACCTCCAAAGAAGGAGACTCCACCACACTCCGAGGCAGTGCATTCCTCTGCCAAACAGCTCTTACTGTCAGGAAGTTCTTCCTAATGTTTAGGTGGAACCTCTTTTCCTGTAGTTTGAACCCATTGCTCCATGTCCTAGTCTCTGGAGCAGCAGAAAACAAGCTTGCTCCATCCTTAGTATGAAATCCCTTCAAATATTTAAATATGGCTATCATGTCAAGTTTAAATCTTGGATCATTTAAAGTTCAGACTAAAACCCAGAGCAGATACACACACAAACACACACAGAGGCCACAATCCTGTATGCCTCAGCTTACTGCAGAACTACCCGTGTGCTGAGCCATTTACCACCATCCGAGACCAACTGTAAGACCTGCAGGAGCCTCCCCACAGCCATACTTCCTTCACCTCCACCATGGGGGAGGCAGGAAGGATGTGAGAAGGATCTGGCTATGTACCTGTAGCCAGACATGTAGCAATTACGTTATCTGCCAGGGTCCACTGGGGTCCTCCTAAAGTTGAAGTAGCTGATGTAATTATTTTGCGTCTGGCTACAGGGAAATAGCCAGACATTTCTGTGATGCCCCCTGCTCCCCACAAGCATGGAACGTCTATGAGGGGAGGTTGAATGGGTCTATGGTAGGTCAATAGGGTTGGTTGCTGTGGAGAGAGGAAAGGAATAACAACCTCCACAGCTACTAAAAACAGACATAGGTTAACTCATGTTTGCATACAACACTAAAAGGATTCCAGCTACATCCTAACATGAATGCCACAAGTGCCCTACCTCAAATGGCACCTTTGCTTGAAACCAGACTCAGTTTGGCAAGGAGTTTAAGTCTGAGCCAATATGGCAGTTTTGATTTACATTCATGGATGGCAGAGAAGGGAGGCTTAATATGATACACATCCAAATGTCACAAGTGTAAATACAGACACAGGTGGAGCAGCTGCCAGGAGCAACCCTTTGAGCTCTCAAAGGTGTGAGGCCTGCCCTGTCAAACAGCCGAGCAGAGTTTCCAAGGTGAAAGGCCTGGTTTAGGAAGACCAGATCCTGTTTCACTCCATTGCATCTGGCAGTCCACTCAAGGTCAAGTGTGGGTGGGCAGCAGGTAGATGTAGCAGAAGTAATCTCAGAATCACTGCCAATAATTTTTGAGAATTCCTGGAGAACAGGAGAGATCCCAGCAGACTGGAGGAGGGCAAATGTTGTCCCCATTTTCAAAAAAAGGAAAAAAGAAGACCTAAATAATAACCACCCAGTCAGCCTGACCAAAATGGTGAAAAGTCTGGAAGCCATAATGCCCTATGAGGAGTGGCTTAGGGAGCTGGGCATGTTTAGCCTGGGGAAGAGAAAGTTAAGAGGTGACATGATAGCCATGTTTAAATATTTGAAGGGATGTCATACTGAGGATGGAGCAAGCTTGTTTTCTGCAGCTCCAGAGACTAGGATGGAGCAATGGGTTCAAACTGCAGGAAAAGAGATTCCACCTAAACATTAGGAAGAACTTCCTGACAGTAAGAGCTGTTCGGAAGTGGAATACACTGCCTCGTAGTGTGGTGGAGTCTCCTTCTTTGGAGGTTTTTAAACAGAGACTAGATGGCCATCTGTTGGGAGTGCTTTGATTGTGTATTCCTGCATGGCAGGGGGTTGGACTAGATGGCCCTTGTGGTCTCTTCCAATTATGATTATATGATTCTAGACAAGAATCTATCAGTTGAATCTCTGGATCTGCGGGGGACTGGCAACAGTTTCTGCATCTAAGGACAGCAATGTAAGGGCAGCAGTAGCCAAAACACCAGTGGGGAGAATCTGAGGAGTTCTATTGAGCAGGTATTTAAACCCTGTTCTCCCAGAGTCCTAGTCCACAACTCAAACCACTATATCCTGCTGCCTCCCTGATTATGCCATGCCCTCCAACATTTCACAGATGAAAATTGGGACATGTGTAAACTAAGCAACATTAGAGTTTGGTCAAGATGGCAAACTTTTTTAATGTGGATAAACACAAAGACTAGGAGAGGCTGCTGCAGGTTACTTTTGTCTGAGCCTACTTGGAAAGGCAGAGTCCTCCCCTTCCTCTTCTCTCTCTGACTGCTGAGTTATGGATGCAAACTACTTTTGCACTTTGAACTCAGTTTGCAGCAATTGTTGTAAGCTGAGGACAAAGTGGAAAGTAGAGGGAGGAAAGAGATACTGGGAGATGTTTAAAGCAGCTGGAAAAGTGGCAAAGGATGGATTAATCAAGATTTGGAAAAGTTAGAGGGTATGTAATTGCGTAGTGTAAATGGACCAAAGGAGGGTCAAGTCACCTTTTCTTTTTGACTTGGAAAAAGGGTCCCCCCCAAGAGTCTGGATGGGCCAAAGGTCACAAAACGGCCTTGTGGGGAAACTGTATGAGGCCTCCCAACTATATTTTGCTGACGTTGGTTGATACAGTGGTAATGCCTTATACAATGGCACAATACAGGATTGTGGTTTAGCAGCATGGCTGGAATTCCACAAGAGCCAGAGTTAAGCGGTGTGAGTGTGTGGACAGGCGGAAACTAATGCCCCAAGGTAAATAAAGTATGAATTCACTAGTCTGAGAAGTGGAGAAAGATGAGGGGGGCAGGAGAGGTGGATGGATTAATCTTCTCTGCTAACAGAATTTTCTTCTGTGTTTAAACCAACAGGCCCGGGCACGTTCTGCTACCAAACGTGAACACAGCATCCTTTTAAAAAATGAGATCGGCCACTTACCTGGGGCTGCTTGGGTGGTAGAAATGAATTGGGGGATAAAGTCAAAGAATTCTTCTTACGAAAAAGCCAAGCTGGGAAAGCTGTCAGAAGTTGGCTTGTTTTGACATGAATGATGTTATAAAGGACTGCTTTGGCCAATGAAGGCTCAGTTGAAGAGTATGGCCTGATCCAAAGATTGGCATCCCATGGGCCCTTTCAGACTGCACAGGTATAGTACAGTTGTTGCTTCATATTTGCTGGGGTTTGGTTCCAGGACCCCTGTGGATACCAAAATCCACGAATACTCAAGTCCCATTATATGCTCTCTCTGGCTTTTCTTCGCAAATGAAGATTCAGTTAGGACTCATCCTGCGCTTTCTGCAAGCATGCTGATGACTGAAAAGGCCAATCCGAGATAAACATGTCCAGTTGCAGAAAGCACAGAGAAGGTTTCCTTGGCTGATGATTCCGGGTTGTGATTCTTTCTGCGTTGTCGTTTCTCTTCAAGACTAGTTCGGCGTGAGTTCTCAAATAAGGCTGCAGCATTGTGGATAGTGCGTCTCCAAGCCTCCCGAAGTGAGGCCAGGGTGGACCATTGTTCGTGATCAATTTGGCCGAGCCTGAGGTGTTGTTTTCAGGGAGTCTTTGTATCGCTTTTTTGGAGCACCTCTCTTCTGCTGACCCGTGGCGAGTTCACCACAGAGTACTATTTTTGGAAGGCGATGGTCCTCCATCCTAGAAACGTGCCCTGCCCAGCGCAGCTGTGTTCTCAATATCATGGCCTCAATGCTGGTGATCCCTGCTTGCTCAAGGACAGCAACATTCCTCACATAGTCAGTCCAGTGTATATTTAGGATTGTGCGTATACAGTGCTGATGAAAGCATTCGAGGAGTCGTAGGTGGTGGTGATAGGTGACCCAAGTTTCAGACCCATAAAGGAGAATAAACAGTACAATGGCTCTATACACACTGATTTTTGTGCTTCGCCTCAGGTGTTTGTTACTCCAGACTCTTGTAAAGTCTTCCAAATGCACTATATGCCTTTGCTAATCTGTGATCGATCTCTTTGTCAATCTTGGCACCTGAGGAGATGATGCTTCCCAGGTAGGTGAACTGCTGAACGGACTTGAGCACAGATTTGCCTACGGCAATGTGGGGATGGTGGTGTTCGTCCTGTGGTGCAGGCTGGTAGAGAACTTCCATTTTCTTCAGGTTGACTTCCAGCCCAAACAGCTCTGCAGCTGTTGCAAAGCAGGATGTTAGGCGCTGCAGAGCTGCTTCTGTGTCGGCAATAAGGGCATCAGCATCAGCGAAGAGCAGCTCATGGACTAGATAGTTTAGAGTCTTAGTGCGAGCCCTCAGACAGCTTAAGTTAAACAAGTTACCATCAATACAGAAACATATATAGATGCCGTCTTCTTCTTCAAGCTCTGCCATAGCCCTTTGAAGCATCACGCTGAAGAAGATTGTAAATAAATTTGGAGCAAGAACACAACCCCCTTGTCATTATATGCAATGGCATTGCAAAATGCTATCCCTTATATAAGATGGCAAAATCAAGGTTTGCTTTTTGAATTATTATGTTTTAAAGAATATTTTCAAGCTGTGAATACTTAAATCCATGGATACCAAACCCATGGATATGGAGGGACAACTGTACTCCATTCCACTTTAACCACCATGGCCAAATCCAATGGAATCCTGGGATATGCAGTTGAGGAGGCTGCTATTTTGAATTCTCAAGCTTGAGAGCTCTAACACCTCCCCAAATCACAAGCCCCAGCATTCCCTACGATGCACCAATGGCAGTTAAAATGGAATCATAATGCTATGTTGGGGTGGGGTGGGGTTGCCAGGTATCCCTTATTATAAGGGGTGTCCCTTTATTGTTGTGGGTTGGAAAGCTTTCCCTTTTCTATAGACTAAACAAGATGCCCCACCAAATCCCATATTTTAGGGTGTGGGCCCTTCATAAGAATGGAAATGTTTGCATCCTGTAATTCATATCCATAAATTAAAGGATACACACATTTCCATCCTTTGAAGGGCCCTTGTGAAGGGTTAAATTAACAATAGGTTAATTTAACAGAGAAATACATAGCTAGGTTAACAGAAATCAATATTTTCATCTGTTATGTCAGTAGAACACAAACGTGTCAACAGGTACTTCCTGATTGTCAGTCCTGCGTGTCATGAATTTTGACTGTTTCTTGTTATTATTTTGTGCATTTTGAAAGCCTGGCCATCCAAATGTAGTGTGAAAGGGCCCTGCATGCTTTAGGGGCTACAGTCCTTTTCAGCCCCAGGTAGCATGGCTGGTGGTTGGGGATGATGGGGAGGTGGAATCCGAAACAGCTGAGAGGCAACCCTTTGACCACTTTCAAAATGCCTCCTTATTTTGCTGGAAGGACAGATCTGGACCTACACATCCTCCAACGTTCCACAGATAAAAACTGGGACACTTGTGGCCAAACCACATCAGAGTGTGGTCAGGATGACAAAATATATTAATGAGGGAGGACACACAAGCTAGAAGAGGCTGCAGCAGTTTGCTTTTGCCTGACTTTAGTGGGAAGGGCAAGATTTTGCCCTCTTTTTTCCTCTCCCCCTTGCTGAGCTAACTGAGTGCAAACTACTTTTGTGCTTTGAACTCAGTTTGCAGCAATTGAAGAAAGCTGAGGATGATGGGAGACAGTGAGATCAGGAGAGAAAAACTGGGACGTTTTTAAAGCAACTGGAAAAGTGGGACAGGATTAATTGGGACTGCGCCTTCCAAACTGGGACAGTTGGAGGATATGGACCTATGACTTGGTAAAAATTGAATTAATACCAGTGGCATTTTCATCCAAGTAACCAGGCAATAGGATTGACCTGCAGAGTTCTTAATATGGGTGGATCTTCTCCCAACAGGGCATAAATACTCTAAAGGTACCAGATCCTGTCTGGTTTTGGAAGCTAAGCAGGGTCAACCCTAGTTAGTATTTGTATGGGAGACCGCCAATGACTACCTGGTGCTGTAGGCTATATTTCAGAGGAAGTCAATGACAAAACTACCTTTGCATATTCCTTGCCTAAGAAAACCCTGTGTCACCATACATCAACAGGCAACTTGAAGGCACACACACACACACACACACACACTTGCTCCATTGGTTTACTGGGGGTTAAAGGAGTGCCCTCTCCAGCTGAACCAAACTTCACATATGAGACTGTGTACCCACCATTATTGCTTTGATCTGTCACATTATTGCCCTCCCCTCACCCATAAAGCTATTTAATAATCCAGAAGGACAAGCCCTGTCTTATGTGACCCTCTGTCCTGAATTTCCTTACCTTTTAATAAAACCTTTAATGACGAATGTTAGGGCACCCCTGTAGAAATCAGGTTAAATCCTCCTTTAAAGTAAAGGAAAATAATTTCCCTTTGACGCTTTCTTTTTCTCTTAATTAAAAGGGACCTTTGTGTTGAAAGGAAATCTTGATCCAGTATTTCTGAGGAAGTTAATTGTGGTGAGACAGAAAGGGGATGAGGGGAGAGAAACCAGAGGTTTAGAGTAAACATAATGACTACAGTGTTTGGGTTTTTTAGCTGCATTATTTTTTGTACATGTTTTGTTGCTGCTTTCTCTAATTATGATCTCATTTTGGCACTTTGGAATTAACAAAACCTGCTGGTTTAGCGCAGAGATGGGCTCAATGCAACCTTCGAGGTATTGCTGGACTGCATCAGCTCTAGCCAGCATTGCTGGGATTACCACGTCAAAATTGTCCCAGGCCAAAATGTGAGACCTAGGAATGGCCCCTGATTGTGTCATTGAGCATTATGCATTAAGAACCCACCACACTTGCTTACATTCAAACATACACACTGAGGGCTTGTCTATACGAGGCAAAAAAATGTGGATTGCTCCACAGTAATGGCAATTCGCAGTAGCTGCTATTTGTCTTAATGGGTGTTTTTAGCAGATCGCAGGCATACAAAGCCATCCATGTTTGCTGTGCAAATGGGCATGCCTGCAAATCAAGATGGCAGCCACGAGTGAATTATTCACATTTTTACTTACCTCCATTTGCTGCTGCCGGACAGTATTTTTAAAACAAAAAACCATACCCAAGGCATGAAAGAGCGATCTTTTGCTTTAACAAAAAAGGAAACAAAAAAAAAAGCCGTTTTATTGCCTTAGGACTCGCTCGCTAAGGCAAAAATCCAACATGGCAGCTCCGGGCCTTTGTTAGCAAGCTCCAGCCCTCACGCACATCTGACCAATCAGCTTTCAATTTCTGCTCATAAAGGGAAAGTGAATCAAATCAAATCACTTGTTTCAACAAGCAGGAATGTGCAGCCCCCTTGCTATTTAAAAAAAAAAAACTTGGGGAAAAACCACGAAGGCTTCCTGCACAGTATATGGTGGATTTGCCCCCCCTTCTTCCCAATACATCGAAATGGTGTGGGATGTCATTTAGACAGACCGTATTCTCCTTGCATTCTCTGAGCAGTATTTTCACCATTTAGACAACCCCCAAGAGAACATATTTTCCTGTTGGGAAATTAAGAGAAAAACCTTAGCTAAAGGGGCTGTTCTCAGTTCATGGTGAAACAAGGGAATCATTCCTTATCTATTTAGGGAGATGGAATAAGTAACATTTAATCTAGCCTACTTGCTCCTATCCAAAAAGTGGATGCCGAGTAGAATGGAGAGTGTGTCCTGGCACCACAATAATTCTAAGAGGGAAGGAGGAAACAAACAAACTAAATGCATTTGACCCACAGGACAGTCTTTGCAAGTTGCAGCAGCAAATGAAGTAAGCCTTGGGAGTTGTATCAAGCAGCTGCTCTATTAGCTGAGCTGGAGATCTGCACACAGTCCTTTCCTCTTGCTTGGAGCTGAGACACATACCACCACCCACCCACCACCACACAAAAAAAGCCCGGGAAATTTGTGCCCTCGTCTCCTGCCTTAAGATGATTGATAAAGACTGGATACTTAGGGCCAGGCCCTGAGAAATGGAAACCTTAAGCATAAGCCAAAGATGAGGGATACTGGAAGGTACAGTCCAACAACCTCTGGAGGACTACACATTTCCCACCACTGGTATAACAGCTAAAAGGTTGGAGTAGGTGTTGGTTGATTCAGGTTCTAGTTCCCTCTCAACCATGAAATCTCACAGGGTGACATTAGACCAGTCACTGTCTTTCAGACTCACCTGTTTTCCCAGACTTGGAGAGCAGAAAAGAAACACATGCAGGGTTCTGCTATCAGACAGGAACCACTGGGGAGTGTGGAAGCCTCACCTCCAAGGACTAATAACAAGTCATGGGATACGGGCATGGTTTCTGGGGATCATGGGATTTGTAGTCCAGCACCTCTGGAGGACACTGGGTTGTCTTCCAGGTTCATACACCCCTTTCACACTACACAAATATAGTGCTGTGATTCTACTTCAATCACTATGGCAACATCCTAAGGAATCTTGGGATATGTCATTTAGGGATGGGTATTTAGAATGTTCAGCCAGAGAGCACCCGTGCCTCCCTTAACTAGAAATCCCAGGATTCCATAAGAAGCACCATGGCAAATAAAGTAGAACTAGCTGGACCCAATGTGCCATACACCATTAAAAATCTCCCCAACAACACTGTAAGGTAGGCCAGTGGATTTAAATTCCTCCTTCCCCTTATCAGCAGTAAAAATGAAATGCACAGATATAGGATGGGTAACATATGGCTTGAGGGCAGTACATGCAAAAAGGATCTAGCAGTCTTAGTGGACCACAAGTTGAACATGAGTCAGCAGTGTGATGTAGCAGCTAAAAAAGCCAATGCGATTCTAGGCTGCATGAATAGGAGTATAGTGTCTAAATCAAGGGAAGTAATAGTGCCACTCTATTCTGCTCTGGTCAGGCCTCACCTGGAATACTGTGTCCAGTTCTGGGCACCACAATTCCAGATGGATATTGAGAAGCTGGAATGTGTCCAGAGGAGGGCGACCAGGATGGTGGGAGGTCTGGAAGCCATGCCCAATGAGAAGCAGCTTAGGGATCTGGGCATGTTTAGTCTGGAGAAGAGAAGGTTGAGAGGGGACATGATAGCCATGTTTAAATATCTGAAAGGATGTCATAGTAAGGATGGAACAAGCTTGTTTTCTGCAGCTCCAGAGACTAGAACAAGGAACAATGGGTTCAAACTACAGGAAAAGAGATTCCACCTAAACATTAGGAAGAACCTCCTGACAGTAAGAGCTGTTCAGAAGTGGAATGCACTGCCTGGGAGTGTGGTAGCATCTCCTTCTTTGGAGGTTTTTAAGCAGAGACTGGATGGCCATCAGTCGGGAATGATTTGATTGTGTGTTCCTGCATGGCAGGAGGTTGGACTGATCGGCCCTTGAGGTCTCTTCCAACTCTATGATTCAATGATTCTATTGTACATACCCAAGCCTTTTATATATATAGATCATTGTGCTATAATGGTGTGCTGTGGAAGGCCTCCAAGACAACTAGGCTTCCTCTAAATCTCAGCCATTGTTTTGTCAGAGCTTAGAAAGGCGTTTTAAAAAAATAAATCAACAAGCCAACTAGTAAAACGTTTTACAATACCTTCCCCAGGCTTATTGTCTTTTTGTTTTTGTTTTTTCCTGTTTCTTTTGTGAGCAAAGAATTCTTAGGTTTGATCAGTGAATAGCATAGTGCCATGCCACTCAAAGTGTTGGTCCATGGGCCAGTGCTGGTCCACAAGCCATCTGCTGCAAGTTTCTGGGAAAGAAGCAGTTGTAGTCAACAGGCACAAATACAGCACCAATCCCGGGCACATTCGAATGGGGGTAGGCCTGCCAGTCTGCCAAATCAAATGGCCGAAGAAGCACTAGCCTAGAGCCTAAAGATGGTCTTTTAAAATAACTGGAAGATCTTACTCCCTCTAACACACACACACACACACACACACACACACACATCATTGTTCCCAGTGGTTATATTACTTTTGAATTGTAACTAGTGACAGTGGGTGACAACCATGCCAGTGGGGTGGTGCATCCACTCTGGGTCTGACTCCAAACTATCCAAGGAGAGGAACCTATTTTGAAGAGAGGGTTCAGACCCCTTGGACATCTGTGCAGATTAAACATCATAGCAGATTTGCTGTCCCCCATCATAGGGTCTGCACTTTTGTGGCAGAATGTAACGTCATTACACTTTTGTTACCCCAGTTCAGTCACTTGTCACATGCAATGCTGTGGTTGTCACTGGCTCTTCCTAAGCTCTGCTTGTCATTTCATGTTTGATGTGAGATTATGGCCATTTTCCTCCGTTTTCTTGTTTAGCTATGGCATATTCTACCTGAATACAAATAGATAAAACTGTAGGAGTTTTTGTTTGGGGTTTTTGTGGGGGTTTTGGAGGGGGAAGAGAGAGAAAGATTGAGGGAGAGAGCGGAGTGAAGCCGCCGCCTTGCCTTTCCCCTCTCTCTGCCTCATCATAAGAGTTCTGAGTGCTGGATCAATAACTGATCTTTCCCTCCCAACCTTGGCATCTTTCATCTTGTCTACCAGCAGAGTTAATCTTCTGCTATCAGATCGATGTCAAAGCTTTGGCATTAAGGCTTTGGGGCCTCCAATCACATATCATTTTCATCATTGTCGTCTTTTGTCCTTCAAAAAAAAAAAACACCAAAAATTAAAGAAACCTGGGCGCCCATCCACATCACTCCTTCCAGGCAGAGGGGTGTTATCTATACCCGGCAGGTGGCAGAGAGGCAGGTAGGAAAAAAGGTAAAAAGGACAGCAGCTGTCAAACAATGAAAGAATTGTTAGTTGATTAACTAGCTGCCCTTTAACCGGTGGAATTAATCAATGGGGTGCATGTGTTTACACCTGCCAGCACCTCCATCTGTATGAGGATGGGTTTCTTCAGAAATCCTGTAACTTAGCATTCATTAAAGGTTTTTTTAATATATAGATTATTTTTATTTTTTTATCTTTTATGTGACATTACAAGTTTTTTTTTTAAAAAAAAAAACCTCCCATAGAGGAAAAATCCAATTTCCATTTGCAGTCTTACTTGGATAAATTAGATCTAACCTCAGTTACACATCTGCTAGTTACATCCAGGATTCACCACCATAAAAATCTGAACAAGCCTATGAAGGGCTCCCCTTGAAGACAGTCCAGGAACTACAGCTGGTGCAAAATTCAACCATAGCGTGGATGATGGAGTTTGGCAGTCATATAACCCCATGTTTGTTCCAATTGCATTGGTCACTTGCTCATTCATGGGCTCATTGGCTATGACTAGGGTTTGGGACCAGGTTCTCTGAAGGGCTGCCTCCCCCTCTATGAATCTGCCAGGAAGGGTCTTTGCCCACCTTTTGGTTGGAGATTGCTCTGGGCCTGGGAGGTGTCATGGGCAAGGTCTGTTGGCCATGCTCTTTGGGGATGATGGAAGAAGTGTGGCTATGATGAAGGGGGTGGCAGAGAGAGGCAGGAGAGCAAAAGACTAGTGGATGGAGATTTCAAAGAGAAAGAGAGGAGAGAAGGGAATGTTAGAGAGGGTGTGTGTGTGTAAGAGAGAGGGGGGTTAAAAAGAGAGAGAAGAGGTGGGAAGGGAGAAAGAGAGAGGGGGGGATGTCAAAGAGAGATGTAGGGAAAGACAGAGTGTGTGAGAGAGAGGGAGGGGGGGAGAGATTGCACAGTTGTAACTGCAATCATGAATTCCAGCCATTAAATCTACAGTTCTGAAAAAGATGTGTGCTTTAAAATCACAATCTCTCACAGAATCCCTAGTGACCTCTCGCAGAACTCCGGGGTTTCAAGGAACCCTGGAAGTGAAACCCTGACCTAGACAGGTTATCCAATAAAATAACCACCGGTTAAGGAGGTGGCTTGGGTACCCACTAGACTCATTATATGGCCCATCCTTTCCCACAGCTGGCCATAACAACAGGGAAGATAAGGTGGCTGATATTGGGTATGCTATGAAGGGGAGGCATATGAGAGAAGGGTTGCAGTCCCCTGGGAATTTCTCCTAGGTGAGTAGAGATACTTGTTTCAATGCGAGCCCTTGAGTAGAGGAAGGGTGGATTTTGCACATCATAATCCAGGGGAACTTTGGATTTCAGAATTCAAAAATTGTTGGGGGTGTGTGGGGAAATGAGATAGAATCTCTCTCCCCACCCACTCTCCTCAGCAGCAGGTTCAAATCCCATGTCTCATCCCACAGATGTGAACCCCTGCCAAGGGAAATGCAGCAGCAGCAGCAGCAGTAAAAACAACAACACAGAACTGTTTTGATTTATTGTTCTCAAGAAGAATTAGAGCATGCCGAAAGAAACCACAGGAAGGGTGGTGGATAATAAATCTTGCTTTAGGAGCAGATAAAGAAAACATGAGTCTATTCTTTGAGGGAGGAGAAATAGGGAGGAGGGAGAGTTTTTACTGAGTGGTGGTTCAACGATATGGTGTTTTTGCAAAGGACCTCCCTCATCCACAACATTTTTGTGGGCCTCCTGATGGGGAAAATGTCTGTGACTTAAGTTGCTGGCAGGGTTATGCCAACCAATTTAATGTTTCCATTGATAAACCAATTGCTTTCAGACTTTCTGTCTTCAGACAACTCTCCAAGCTGTTTCATCTGCTGGAGAGCATCTCTAGATCGTCCAAAGCAGATTTTACAGTGTGTTACAGATAATTTTGGAGCATAGTATGGACTTTTTGTTGCATTCCAGAGGAAGAAGTTGATGTCTCCTTTTCCCTTCAGCACTGGACCCTGAGCTCATGAGCATGGAGCCATTGTTCCAGTTGAACCACTGATAATTTGGCCTTTGCCACAAAATTCCCTTCCCTCAACTGTACAATTTTTTAAAAAAAATCTACTCAAGACCCTGTTTAAATCAAAAGACATCCTTAGTTGTTGCAAGTTTTTAAATTAGCCGCTCACAAGAAATCCCAACTGGACTGCTTTTAACAGGTGTATTTTAGTACGCATAGCGTAGTGGTTTGAGCACTGGACTACGACTCAGGAGAGCAGGGTTCAAATCTCCACTCGGCCATGGAAACCCACCTTGGGCAAGTCACATTCTCTCAGCATCAAAGAAAGGCAACAAATCCTGCCAAGAAAACCCTGTGATAGGGTCATCTTAGGGTCGCCATAAGCCGGAAATGACTTGAAGGCACACAACAACAGCACATTTTAGCATGCAAGAGCATATGGAAACATACTAAAAAATAAAATGTGACAGGGGCCATTGAGAACACATCCCCTCAGAAATAGAGAGTATTTGATTTGTTGAAGCTGTGCTCTATGTGTGCGTGCATGCCTCCTGTCCTTTTCCGGAGTAGGTTTTGTTGTTAACCGCCATCATGTCAACTTCAACTTATCGTAAAACTATGAATGAGAGAGCTCCATTAGCAACAGCCCTTTTCTATTCTTGCAAACTCAGGGCAGTCATGGCTTCCTTGCTTGAGTTTATCCATCTGGAATGCAGCTTTCCTCTTTTCCTACTACCTTCCACCTTAGCAAGCATTTTTTATCATTATCATTTTTTTCTTGTGCGTCACATCTTCCCATGATAGGGTTTGCCAGTGATGGCTTGTATTTAGAAAAATGTTTTGGAATCCCAAATGAATGGGAAAAGTGTGAGAGAAGCCTCCAAATTAGATCTTTGTCATGCTATACAATTACAATACTATGATTGCACTTTATCTGCCATGGCAGCATCGAATCCAAGGGTTTGTAGTTTGGTGAGGCACTATTGTTCTCTGGCTAAGAATTCTAAACACCTCAGGAAATTACAAATCCTAGGATTCTATAGGAGGCAGTCGTGACAATTAAAGTGGCATCAAAGCGGTACACTTGTGCAGTGTGAAAAAGATCATCATGTTGTCACTTTGAGGATGGAGCAAGCTTGTTTTCTGCTGCTCCAGAGACTGGAACACAGAGCAATGAATGCAAGCTCCAGGAACAGAGATTCCACCTCAACATTAGGAGGAACTTTTTGACGGTAAGAGCTGTTCGGCAGTGGAACACACTCCCTTGGAGCATGGTGGGGTCTCCTTCCTTGGAGGTCTTTAAACAGAGGCTGGGTGGCCATATGTCGGGGATGCTTTGATCGTGATTTCCTGCATGGCAGGGGTTGGACTGGATGGCCCTCGTGGTCTCTTCCAACTCTGCAATTCTATGATTCTATGATTCTATGTTACCCAGGACATCAAGATGACTGTGAAAGGGAAGGATGGGTAACCTTGTGCACCTATGTGATCTAGAAATCTGCAGCAACTGGTGACATCCATGCCAATGGGGCAGCAAATCCATTCCAGGGTTTAGTCTAAACTTTAAAGGGGCAATCCAGGGTGCTGAGCCTATTTTTGGGGTGACAATACAGAACCTTGGATAGCTCCATTAAAGTTCATTTTAATATCCAGAGCAGTTTCCAAGCTTCCCTAGCATAGCAGCCACCGGCTAACATAGGCCAGGTGTGGTCTCTGTTGCGGGTACTGATTAAAACGTCCTGAACTGAACTGAGCTCAGAGGCACTCTATTCCCTGTGTCTGCTTGCTCAAACCACAATTTTTCACCTGGTTTTGGTGAGTGAATCTCAAGTATTTAGTATATATTGAACACCACAATTCAAGAAGGATGTTGACAAGCTGGAGCATATCCAGAGGAGAGTGACCAAAATGGTAAAAGGTCTAGAAACCATGCCCTATGAGGAGTGGCTTAAGGAGCTGGGTATGCTTAGCCTGGGGAAGAAAAGGTTAAGAGGGGACATGATAGCCATGTTTAAATATCTGAAAGGATGTCATAGTGAGGATGGAGCAAGCTTGTTTTCTGCAGCTCCAGAGACTAGGACAAGGAACAATGGGTTCAAACTACAGGAAAAGAGATTCCACCTAAACATTAGGAAGAACTTCCTGATGGTAAGAGCTGTTCAGAAGTAGAATACACTTCCTTGGAGTGTGACGGAGTCTCCTTCTTTGGAGGTTTTCAAACAGAGGCTGGATGGCCATCTGTTGGGAATGATTTGATTGTGTATTCCTGCATGGCAGGGGGTTGGACTGGATGGCCCTTGTGGTCTCTTCCAGCTGTATGATTCTATGAAATCAAAAAGAGCAGTGGTGTCTACTGGTTTCCTTGTCTGTCATAACTCACCCTGTGGAGTTGGACGATTCAGACACAGAGTCAGATGTCCAGGAATTTACAGTTCCTGGTGGGGGGGGTCTCTCCAAGTCTGAGGAGTTGGGAGCTGAGCGGGGCTCTACTCCCCTGCAGGAAGTGGCAGATGCTGAAGACACAGTGCCATCCTTCACAGATCAGCAAAGAGAGAATAAGCCACATCCAGAGGCTGTTATTTAGGAGATGCTGGTTAATTTGGCACCTGGTGTGTTTAGACAGTTGCCTATCTACAATCTCCCAGTAGCTCCTTGGCATCTCTGTTGCATGC
Organism: Gambelia wislizenii; assembly: GCA_030847615.1. NCBI lineage: Eukaryota > Metazoa > Chordata > Lepidosauria > Squamata > Crotaphytidae > Gambelia > Gambelia wislizenii. The sequence goes on from JAUMIR010000012.1 coordinate 9,549,318, forward strand.
AACTGTCTTATCTAGGCAACTGGCCATACTCTTGAATGTTCATGTTTTCTCGACCTTAGACTGGCTATCGCTCTTTTTATTCCTTGCTGTATCAGGATTACTGACTTGCTCTAATGACTCCTGGACGGGCTGACAACCACCTTCTACTTCTCCCTTCATCTTGTTTGGATAACCTGTGACTGACCTAAACTGGATTAACTACCAAAAGCTCTTGCACTCCAACCACCTGCTTTCGTGGCTGGGTTTTATTTCTGACCTCCGAGGAGCTTTCCAATGTGCTGAACCTGAAGCCCAAAACAGGTCTACTACTTTGGATCGCTCCTGTAAAGGCTGAAATAAAATATAGAGTGGACTGGGAGGCACAACACACCACTCAAATATATCCCGTTGAAGTATATCCCACTGAAGGGATGGGAAGGATATTAGAAAATATTCAAAAAGTTGTCAAGAATGTTGTGTGTGTTTTTTCAAGTGTCAAGAAAACGTGAAGAAAAGATTCCTGGAATGGTGAGAATCTTCACCATTTGTGAAGAGTTCTGCACAAAATTTGCACATGGTTATTTGGCAGACGAAACAGCATTTTCTGCATAGAAAATAATATTTCTGCATAAAAGTATTACAGTGGGCCCTTGGTATCTGCTGGGGTTTGGTTCCAGGAACCGCGCCCCCCATGGATACCAAAATCTGTGGTTGCTCAAGTCCCATTATAAACAATGGTGTAATAAAATGGTACCCCTTATATAAAATGGCAAAATCAAAGTTTGCCTTTTGGAATTTTATTTTTTGGGAATATTTTCAGGCTGTGGATGGTTGAATCTGTGGGTGCAGAATCCGTGGATAGGGAGGGCTGACTGCAATCTAAAGTTATGCATCTCTTGCAGATCTGTATTCAATGTCCCTACATATTGATGATGGTGGTACTATTGCCACGGTCATCTCTCTGGCTTTTCTTCGCAAACGAAGATTCAGGAAGGACACATCCCGCGCTTTCTGCAAGCGCGCTGATGACTAAAAAGGCCAATCCGAGATAAACAAGTCCGGTTGCAGAAAGCACAGCAGAAGGTCTCCCTTGGGTGATGTTTCCAGGATGTGATTCTTTCTGCGTTGTCATTTCTCTTCAAGACTTATTCGGCATGAGTTCTCAAATAAGGCTGCAGCATTGTGGATAGTGCGTCTCCATGCCTCCCGATGTGAGGCCAGGGCGGACCACTGTTGGTGATCAATTTGGCCAAGCCTGAGATGTTGTTTCAGGGAGTCTTTGTATCGCTTTTTTGGAGCGCCCCTCTTACGCTGACCCGTGGCGAGTTCACCGTAGAGTAGTATTTTTGGGAGGCGATGGTCCTCCATCCTAGAAACGTGACCTGCCCAGCGCAGCTGTGTTCTCAATATCATGGCCTCAATGCTGGTGATTCCTGCTTGCTCAAGGACAGCAACATTCGTCACATAGTCAGTCCAGTGTATATTTAGGATTGTGCGTAGACAGCGCTGATGAAAGCGCTCGAGGAGTTGTAGGTGGTGGCGATAGGTGACCCATGTTTCAGATCCATAAAGGAGGATAGACAGTACGATGGCTCTATACACACTGATTTTTGTGCTTTGCCTCAGGTGTTTATTGCTCCAGACTCTTTTGTGAAGTCTTCCAAATGCACTATATGCCTTTGCTAATCTGTGATCGATCTCTTTGTCAATCTTGGCATCTGAGGAGATGATGCTTCCCAGGTAGGTGAACTGCTGAACGGACTAGCCTGCAAACCTACTTTACTGGGCACCAGCCACCCGGAGAGAGGGTAGTGTGTCCTGCTGCAGATTGGAGTACAGATGGATGATATTTCCAGCCTTTTCTCACCAACCAGTGAGGCTGCCATAAGGACGTGTGACCAAGACCCTGCTTCTGGTGGTCACAGCCTGGCTAGCTGACAGGTGGGGGTGGAAATGCCATCCGCCATGCCCTGGTCACTAGCAGAATGGAACCCCTTCTCTCCATCTGGCTGCCGCTGGATAAAGTAGGTTTGGGGAAGGGTCCAGCCAAGAGAGACTGCTTAGATGAGTATCCTCAACAGTTTGACTAAGTAGCCAATGTAGAATGCCAGACAGTCGCTGACATTGGAATGATTAAAGAAGGAAGTTTAAAACAGGTGTTGAATATTCAAATGAACCAGAGGCAAGAGATTAATTGTTAACAATTTATTTCCCAGCTCTGTGTGATACAGTCCATTCGAGAGAAATGCCGCTTTACATGAGTAGCTGAAAGATGGCTGGGAAGTGGAAAGCAGCAAAGGGTGGGGTGGGAGGACTGTCAATGTGCAAAAATGCCTGTTTGTGGCTCTGATCAAAGGTTAAAACTTCATGAGCCAGAGAGAAAAGAGGGCTGGTGGAGGGTGGGTTGGGTGGAGCGGAGGAAAAGATTAGAGGAGAGACAATCTGGTGGAAGCTGCATGGCACCATAGGGTTTATGAATGCTTTTAAACCTCTTACTCCCAGTTAATGTCCATTTTTCACACACCAGCATCTTCAGAATTGCCCCCTCTGCCCAAAAGAGCAGTAATTGTGCTTGTTGCAACAACTCCCGAGACAACCTCACAATCAATAGTGCAAATATTAAAAACCATAAATCTGGGTAACCTTTGACACCAGTATTGTAGTTTGCTGGTCTAACTAGGTTGGTGCAATTTTTCATCCAAAGAGCGATGTCGAGGGGGTTGCGATGACCTCTGGATTAAAGGGTCAATTTATTTTTTAATGTTGTTATTTTTTAACCTTGTCTTTGTACTTGTGTCCATACAGACAGACAGACACACACACACACACACACACACACACACACACAGACCTTCCATTTGTGGGTGGTGAAAATGAACAAGAGCCACTGAATTGATTGGTATGTGTTGTATTTTTTAAGAAAGAGAAACAGGGGAGGGAGCAAGGCTTGCCTCAAAGTTGCAGGATGTAAATCTCTGCTTGTGGAGTTATGTCCTGATTGTGCTCCACAAGCTTGGTGGTCAGGCCTGAGCAAGCTTGTGCCACGCAAGGGCCAATCCCCCCACCAACCCTTTTGGAGGCTACATAAACCCACATATAGGAAGCCCAAATACCTGTTTCCCTCTGCAGTCCCTCTCAAAATGGCAACAGGAAGTCATCTCATTTTCTGTCACCATTTTGAGGGAGGCTGTAAAGAAAAAATTAAGTGTTGGGGGATGGCAGATAGTTCTGGGGTGCTCATGAGGGTGGGGTTTTGTTTTTGTTTTTTGTTTTTTGCATGTTTTCATATATTTGGGGGACTTCCACATATTTGGGGAAATTAGGCAAAAATTACATAAAATGTGCCTGTTTTTTTTTTAAAAAAATATTGCAAGGTTGAGGGGATTGGTGGGGGAGCTTCAGGGGCTATAGAAGTGGGGTCCTGGGGTTGCATTTGGACCACATGCCACAGTATGCCCACCCCTGCAACTGAGTGCACACCCAAATGTGCAATTAAATGAAAGACCCAACGTGCCTACAAGTGTACAATAGCACCACAAGCAGAACACTGCTCCCAACACCTTGAACTCAATGCATGCATTTCCCCCAGACAGCTGCTTCCAGAGGAGAATATACACATTTTTAAGTCAACAATCATTTCAAAGACACCTCATTTTATTTTATTTTTTAAATTATGTCTTTATTAATTTTAACGAAGACAACATAATTCACAATGAAAGTATGCATACATAGATATATAGATATATATAGGTTGCCCGCCCTATCCTTGGAACCAATATCCATGGTTTCAGTTATCCATGGCTGAAAAAAAATAGGGACACATACCATAGAGTCATGCTGGAAAATGCCTAGAGAGGTATCCCGTCTAGGAATCACTAGATCCTCCAATGCAACACTGTGATATGTTTGTACCGGAAGTCCTTTATTTTAATAGAGTTTGCTATTATCAGCAATTTCATTTATAAATGGTAAGTCCAGGAATGTATCCACTGCTGACAGTAAGGTGTGTGTGTGTGTGTGTGACTAAAATTAAAGCTAAAACACAATACTAAAACACTAAACTAAAACATTAATACTAATTGATTATAACACAAAAGGGCTTTAATTCCCCAATCCAAACTGTAACAAAAGGCAGGGGGTACCAAAAGAAGACATTTATTATTTCTGCTAGCATTACAGATCCAACTAAATAAACTTACTTGAATTACTAGTAACCACAGCCAGAGATTATTATCATTATCATTAGATTTCTTATGGCTCAAAAAGCCGATAAATAGTTTCCAAACTTCCAAAAAATCTTCAGTTGGTTTATCCTTTAGAACCCATGTTAATTTGGCAATATGGTCAAACTCAGCTACTGATTCTTCCATTGTAGGTGCTCGGTTCATTTCCAGGTTTGAGCAAACAGTATTCTTGCTGCTGTTATCATATATTGAAGAACGAAGGCACCTCATTTTAAAGGTAGTGTTGGAGGGGGATTCTACATACACCATGGACTGCCAAAAAAAGGCAAACAAATGGGTCCAAAAGAAATAATAGAATCATAGAATTGTAGAGTTGGAAGAGACCTCAAGGGCCATCTAGTCCAGCTCCCTACCATGCAGGAATACACAATCAAATCATTCCTGACAGATGGCCATCCAGCCTCTGTTTAAAAACCTCCAAAGAAGGAGACTCCACCACACTACGAGGCAGTGTATTCCACTTCCAAACAGCTCTTACTGTCAGGAAGTTCTTCCTGATGTTTAGGTGGAATCTCTTTTCCTGTAGTTTGAACCCATTGTTCCATGTCCTAATCTCTGGAGCAGAAACCAAGCCTGAACTTTCCCTAGAAGCCTAAACTAAGGCTATCATACTTTGAACATATTGGCTGAAATCCTCCAGAGTCATACGTAGCCAAACTCTGCTACAGCTCTCCTGTCGTCACCACCAGGACTCACCAGGCCACTGTGGTACCCTCTTCCCCACAGCCATCCTGTGGCTGGCGGAGAGCAGGGAGGATCAGAGGAGCATTTGACTATGTTCTCATAGTAAGACATCTACAGAGGGAATCTTCTCCCAAGATACATCGATGTCCTCTGGAGGCCTGAACAGATTAGGTCTTTGGTCTGCATCTGGCCATAGGAACAAATAGCCAGATGTTCTCTGATCCCCTCCACTCTCCACCAGCAATGGAATCACCATTGGGGGTGACTATTGCAGCAAGACAGGGAGTTCTTTGGTCATTGCAGAGGGGTCAAGGGAATACCAACCTCTGCAATGACAACAAAAAATACATATGAGAGTGTAACGTGGGCATGCCTACTTAGGTCACAAACGTGATGCTGGTCGGCATGAGATGACATCTCTCATTAGAAAAGACAGCAATGCTGGGAAAAGTTGAAGGCAGTAGGGAAAGAGGAGGACTGCAAGACACGGGGATTGGCTCAGTCAAGGAAGTCATGGCTGCCCTGAGTTTGCAAGAACTGAGCAGAGCAGATGATGACTGGGGCTCGTGGAGGTCTCTCATTCATAGGGTCACCATAAATTAATGCTGATTTGATAGCAATTAACAACCATAAGAAGAGATTAACAAGATTCTGGCCTTGATATGAAAAGAACACCAATTACTGAGTCAAGGAGCCCTGGTGGCACAGTGGTTAAATGCCAGTACTGCAAATCACCACATTGCAAGCTCGATTCCAGAGGGTTTCAAGGTTTACTCAGCCTTTCATCCTTTCGTAGGTCGGTAAAATGAGTACCCGGCTTGTGGGGGCAATTAGCTAACACACATTGGGAACTGCTTAATGCAGTGTAGATGTGTAAATTGCTATTGCTTAAACCAGTTTGTAAGCCGCTCTGATAGCCTTGTGGCTGAAGAGCGGGGTATAAATAAACAAATAAATATTCCACCATAGCATCAGAAACCAACTTTGAAGGAAGATTGGTTGCTTAAAGAAGCAACAGCAATCCTAGGGGTTGTCTAAATGGTCAAAATAACCCTCATGGAATGCAGGGAATCTCTGGCTTTTCTTCGCAAACAAAGATTCAGGAAGGACTCATCCCGTGTTTTCTGCAAGCACGCTGATGACTAAAATGGCCAATCAGAGATAGACAAGTCCGGTTGCAGAAAGCACAGCAGAAAGTTTCCTTGGGTGATGTTTCCGGGTTGTGGTTCTTTCTGCATTGTCGTTTCTCTTCAAGACTTGTTCGGCGTGACTTCTCAAATAAGGCTGCAGCATTGTGGATTGTGCGTCTCCATGCCTCCCGATGTGAGGCCAGGGTGGACCATTGATGGTGATCAATTTGGCCGACCCTGAGATGTTGTTTCAGGGAGTCCTTGTATCGCTTTTTTTGGGCGCCCCTCTTACGCTGACCCGTGGCGAGTTCACCGTAGAGTAGTATTTTTGGGAGGCGATGGTCTTCCATCCTAGAAACATGCCCTGCCCAGCGCAGCTGTGTTCTCAATATCATGGCCTCAATGCTGGTGATCCCTGCTTGCTCAAGGACAGCAACATTCGTCACATTGTCAGTCCAGTGTATATTTAGGATTGTGCATAGACAGCGCTGATGGAAGCGTTCGAGGAGTCATAAGTGGTGGTGATAGGTGACCCATGTTTCAGATCCATAAAGGAGAATAGACAGTACAATGGCTCTATACACCCTGAATTTTGTGTTTCGCCTCAGGTGTTTATTACTCCAGACTCTTTTGTAAAGTCTTCCAAATGCGCTATATGCCTTTGCTAATCTGTGATCGATCTCTTTGGTGCCAGTTACACGACAAAAATTGTCGCAGTGCTTTCCGTGACTTTGTGATCATGAATCCGTCCCTCGCTGTTTATATGATTTATGTCACTGATCTGGATATCCCGGGTGGTCCCGTGACTGATATTTACATGTCCAAAGTTCCGTTTTGGGGGGGGGTTAGTTTTTAGTTTTTTTGGGGGGGTTGGCTGTCAATCAAAGATGCAATTACTCGTGTTTTCACAACCTCGGTGACGCACTTCCTTTAGAGTTCCGCGCCACGAGCAATGCTATTGGTTGGCTGGGGCGGGGGGGGAGACAGGGGGGCAGAGGTTTGGTATTCCTCTTGCTTATTTAAAATGTTAACCCTTTAAGCAGAGGCAGAAAGCATTTTGAAAGACCCAGACTGAGATCTTTCGCTCAGACGCAGGAACGAGTGCTTTCCTTTTGAAATCAAGCTGAGTGAGGTGGGGGGAAGGCTTGGGTGTCCCCTTGCTTCTTTAAAATGTTAACCCTTACAGCAGAGATTTAGCAGCAGAGTTTAGGTTTCAAGCCAGCTACAGACAGGCGTTTTGAAAGACACAGACACAGAGAGAGGGAATTAAAGGGTGTTCATTCACTCAGAGGCTGGAATATTTTACTGTGCCGGTTCAGACCCAGGGAGGTGATCAAGGCAGGGGATGAATGGGCGACCCTCTGCCCACCACGATCCCTCTGTAACATGCAGTTGAGGAAAAGGTAAAGCTGAAGGGTTTGCAGTGTAGAAATCCATTTAAAAAGGTGATTGAGTACATGTGCGCACGCACACACACACATCAACCTTCGTGCAGCTGGAAGGGATGCCTTTGTTTTCGGCTGGTGAGGCTGGATTTGTTGAATGGGTGACTGACCCCTCCTTTTCTGGTTGCTGAGCTCTAAGCCCGCCCCCAGTCACCATTTCCGGTCATCCCCTAGAACTGAGATATTTTGTCCCAGGCTGTTTACATTTCCGATTTTCCGAATCCTCCACTGACTTTTTTAAAAACCGGCACAAACCGCAGGACTGGAAGTCCCGCAGGTTGAGGGATAAAAGGTGGGCCCCCTTCCGAAAATCACATACCCGACCTGATGTACATGTAAACTGCCAGGGATCGACATGAATTCTTCCTGGGACATTTTCACTGTGTAAACGGCACCTTTGTCAATCTTGGCATCTGAGGAGATGGGAATACAGCCTGTCTAAATGGAATCCCATGATGTAGAATCATAGAACATAGAGCTGGAAGAGACCACAAGGGGCATTCCAGTCCAACCCCTGCCATGCAAGAATACACAATCAATGCACTCCCGACAGATGGCCATCCAGCCTCTGCTAAAAAACCTCCAAAGAAGGAGACTCCACCCACTACAAGGCAGTGCATTCCACTTCCGAACAGCTCTTACTGTCAGGAAGTTCTTCCTAATGTTTAGGTGGAATCTCTTTTCCTGTAATTTGAACCCATTGCTCCGTGTCCTAATCTCTGGAGGAGCAGAAAACAAGCTTGCCCCATACTCAGTATGACATCCCTTCAAATATTTAAGCATGGCTCTCATGTCCCCTCTTAACCTTCTCTTCCCGAGGCTAAATTACCCAGCTCCCTAAGATGTTCCTGATAGGCCATGGCTTCCAGACCTCCCACCATTTTGGTCACCCTCCTCTGGACACATTCCAGCTTCCCAATATCCTTCCTGAATTGTGGTGCCCAGAACTCGGCACAGTATTCCAGGTGAGGTCTGACCAAAGCAGAATAGAGTGGCACTGTTACTTCCCTTCATCTAGACACTATATTCCTGTTAATACATGTTGATGTATTATGAAGGAGGGGGGCAAAAAAGGCCAAAAACCTCAGGAGAAAAGCCTTTGTAGTTTTCCCTGACTTTTTTTAAAAAAAACAGCGAAGGAGGTGAGCATCCCCCCTCATTAGGACAGTGATTTGATAGGAATCATTGTCCTCTAACTCAGGAAGCACAACCCTGATTGGCTGGACAAACTGCCATTCCGCCCCCCCCCAGCAGGGATGGGAGAAGGGAGGTAAGCTCTTTTGCCCTCTTCTCCCTTCCTCGGTTTCCCCACTGTCACTGCCCACTCCCATGGGCTGAGGAAGGGGAAAGAGGGCAAGTGAACCCTCTTCTTCCTTCCTTAGCTCTCATCTGGGATGTGAAGCTTATGGGGGCTGCTGGGAACAAAAGCACCATTAAGACAAGTCCCAGCTGTTGTGACTTGCTCTTACTGTGGGGCACTATGTTTTTTTCTCCCCTCATATAGACGGGGCCTAAGCAAAGGCTTTCTCACTCTCTCAGCCTTAGAGGAAGGCAGTGGCAAACCTCCATGGAATAAAATCTTTCTATTTCTGAGATTTTTGGCCCTTTTTGCCCCCCTCTTTCACAATACATTGACACATTGTGGGATCCTATTTAGACAGGTCATATTCCCTGTGATTTCTGTGAGGGTTATTTTGACTGTTTAGACAACACCTTACAGATTGTGGCCAGAATCCTGTTGGGGATGGACATCTTTGTCAATGGACTTAGAATTGAGCAATTCCGTACTGTCTATAAGCAGTAAGGGGCTGCTGTTAACATTATTACTACATGCGTGATAGGGGATTGGACTGGATGGCCCTTGTGGTCTCTTCCAACTCTACAATTCTATGATTCTATAGGGGAGCAGACAAAGTAGCTGATGTGCATCAGGACCTATGAGCATCGGGACAGGGCCAGTTTAAGGAATGGGGGGGGATGCAACACTTTATTTGGCGGGGGGGCATATGTTTATCTCAGGTCAATGTAACCTAACCTAACTTATTCACAGTACAGGATATTCATTATTATTACTAATAATTTTTTTGCAAGAGGAGGGTTAAGATGCAACCCCACACACACAATGACGGGGGGGGGGGCTGCGGCTGCAGGTACTGCAGGGCTCTTAAACCACCCCTGATCGAGACATTAGCTAGAGCATTTCAATGCGCATCTGTAGAGCCCAATGTGCATCGGGACATTCTTGCCAGTATCCTGTTACACATCTTCACCATTCACTGACAGGGTTTCTTAGCACCTGTGCTACTTTGTTAAGTAGATGGAAAGTTATGTTACATTGACTGTGATAGAGGATTCTACCTCCCTTCCTGGCTAGGCAAGGGCGAAATAGGCAGTCAAATCCATGGATAGAAAAGAGTCTCAGAGGAACTCATGAATGGCACAGTGGGGAACATACTTTCTGTTTGAGGGTCAGAAAAGTTCACACACACCCCATTCCAGCAGTGGGTGAGGCCAAAGGCAACAGGGGTGAGGCCAAAACTACTGGAATATTTTAACCTCAAGCTATCACTGACAGTAACAAAGGAGAGGCATTTCATCCTATTAGAAAGGAGAAAAACTGCGCAAGCGCTAGGAACCAGCAAATGATGTGGCCATGGGGAAGGGGACATGGCTTTCTGGGGAAGCCCAGAGAGCTGGATTGGGACCCTCAGAGGGCTTGTTTCAACCCCAGGGCCTGGGGTTCCCCACCCTTCCACTCAATTGGGATGGACAGCTGCATTGGGGCAAGGGGCCAATCCTCCCCACAACATGGACTGCACCAAGGTATTTTTGACAAATCAGAAGTGACCAGAAGTCAATTCCAGTTTTGATTCACTTGGTCAGTTTTGGTCTGGGAACCCCCCCCCCCAATTTAGGGATGGTTTGGGATGTAAAAATGTAGCAGCTAGATTGATGATTGGACTACCATACAGAAACTATATAACATTAGTTTTAAAGGAATTTCACTAGCTGTCAGCACACTTCTATTCTGGATTCAAGGTGCTGATTGTAACATTTGAAATCCTACATGGCTTGGGACTGTGATACCTGACAGAGCACCTCTCCCCATCTATGCCTGCTTGAGAACTGAAGTCTGTTGTAGGGACCCTCCTTTCTGTCCCACTGGTGGGAATAATACAGTGTGGGGGACATGCAAAAGAGCCTTCTCAATGGTGGCATCCCAGTTAAGGAACACTCTCCTCCTGCAGGCCTAACTGGCACCAACACTGCTGTAATTCCAGCACCAAATCAAACATGGCTATTCATTAAAGCCTTCAGGGTCTAACTGATTTTATTTAGTTTGCCCATGTGCTACAGTCAGCATTGTGTTAAATGGCTTAAGCTGGTTTTGAATTGTCCAGTTTTTGGTGATAAATGATATAGTTTTAGTCTTTTAAAAATATTGTTATTGTCCAAAATGGAGTTTATTGCACAGTGCTTTAAGATCCTTGGGTATAGGGCAGGATATAAACATTTTAAGTAAATAATAAATAAATAAATTAGACCAAATGCCATGGGGGGGGGGACAGTTTAGTGACTGTTCGGGTGATTTCAGGGTGATTTTTTTTTTTGCCTATTTTTTTAAAGGGAAGGGGATTTAGGGATTTTGGCAGTGACCTTGCAGGACTTCATAAAAAGGGGTTATCACTACAAGTGGCCCATGGGCCACAGTTTGTTCATCCTTCCTTAAGGTGTACCTTCTGGTTTAATCCAAGAGGGCTCTTTCTCATATCCTTGGGATTACCCACACTGCCCAATTACACCAGTTTTATACTACTTTAACTGTCTTGGTTCCATCCTATGGAATCCTGGGTTTTGTAGTTTCATGGGAGTACTTAGAATTCTCAACCAGAGAGCTCTAGGGCCCCCAGCTACAAATCCCTGGGGACCATCTACATAAGGGGAAAAATCCCAAATACCTCATAGTATTGGCATTTTGCAGCAGCAGCAGCATGTCCAAATGCTTTTTCTGGTCTTGGAAGCCCTCATAAGCCTCGCATTCCTGATGACGGCCACAAGTGATTTACTAATGTTAGTTCTTCACCACTGCCGGGGTTTTTTTAAAAAAAAAATGTCATCCCAAGGTGTGCTGGTGCAATAGAGTGGTTCTTCAAAGCAAAACAGAAAATACTGATCCTTTTTATCGCCTTAGCGAGTGATCGCTAAGGCAAAAATCCAACATGGCAGCAGCGAGCACTTGCCCTCCTAGCAAGCCCCGTCCCCGCTCTCACACACAGCCAATCAGCTTTGTACTTCCCTTCAAGTTTTTTATTATTCTATAATCCAAATGAGCAAAAATGTGCACCCACCTCACAGTTTGTGGAAAAGTATGGGGAAATCTGTGAAGGCTTTTACCCCATTGTTTTTGCCATTTTGGGCCCCCCTCCTTCCAAATAGTGTGGATTGGCACTGGGTCCTGTTTAGACTGGTAGGATTTCCAGTGAATTCCACAAGAAGTATTTTCACCATTTACAGGATTCCATAGGGTGCAGCCATGGCAGTTAAAGAGGTATCCAAGTTCTATAATTGTGCAGTGTGGATATAAACCTTCACCTCACTATCTCTGCCTCCTTTCACGTCTTCCAGTAGCTTCTGCCTACCTCCAATTAAGACATCATTTTAAAAAAATGCAACTCATCTGGCTAATTTCATACCAGATAAGGCTGGGGGGTGTACAGGAAATGAAATTGCCCAGAAAGATTACCATGGGGTTTTCCTTTTCATAGGCAGAGGGCTCGGCGTTGCCAATGATCTGTCAAGACAGCATCAGCCATCGCAAATAATAGGGAACTCAAATCAAGAAATTACGCATGAGGCCATGTCTCAACCTGAGCTTTGAGCAGCTGCTGCCCACAGGTGTGTAGGTGTGTCAGTGGAAGCAAATCTCTTTCACTGTATCACGTGGGGAAAGTTAAACATATCAAAAGGAAGAGTTTCATCCTAATGAACCATCATTAGAGCCAGATTAACCATTAGGGTCCAAAATCCAAAATGAAAGCATTCCAGAGCTGAGCAGGCCCTTGTAATAAATTCTTCCCAGCCCAGCATGCAGGGACTGTTCTTTCAATCATAACTGTTGCCCATATTGACAACCGCAGAAGGAAAAATTGATAGTCTGGTCAGCGTGCATTGCAGTGGGTTTGAGGACGAAAGGAGGGGATGATGTAGCTCGGCAGTAGAGCACATGCTCTGCATCCACAAGGACCCCAAGTTCACTCTTCGGAGTTGTCTGCTAAACAGGATCCTGAGCTGTAGGAAAGGCATTTTTAAAGAAATCATGACTGGGTGCACATTCTCCCATTCAAAAGGTTCATAAGTGGAGGCTTTACTGCTGCATACAATCGTGACATTTGGATTGTGTTGAGATGACTGAAAGAAAGTCAGTACAGAACTGGAAATATATTTACACCTAGCAGTACCCCAGCCATTTTTATTGTCCTGCCCACTGCCAGAAAATTCCTCAGTTAAAAAGAATAGAAATCCCTAAAGCTTTTGGCAATGCTTAGAAAAACTGGTTAAAAAACACCACTGTTTCCATTTTAGATCTGCAGTAACTTTGAAAGATTTTCCTTGGGGGTTTTTTTCCTGGCTGTGAGGCCGTGTTCTGGAATAGTTTCTTTCGGACATTTCACCTGCATCTGTGGCTGGCATCCTCAGAGAATGGTTGTGTAGGTGTGTGTGGAGTTTATATGGCGAAATGTCAGAAAGAAACTCTTCCAGAACATGGCCTCACAGCCCAGAAAAAAACCAAGGAAAATCTATGGATGCTGGCCGTGAAAGCCTTTGACTTCACTTTGAAAGAAAGTATTGCAACGGGAGTGAGAATCTCACCGTTCACTGATTACATGGTATGTGTCCATTTGTCTCTGCTGGGTGTCCAAAAGCCAGGCCCAGGTGTCCCTTTGGAGGCAAAACTCTTACTTTTAAAATGCTTTAGCTGCATGGCTGAGACAGACTGCCTGGACTGGAAAGAAATGGTAAGGAGCAAAGCAAAGCTTCAGTTGAATTTAGATGAAGGGTAGTGATGACTAGTGGTGAATTCTGCCTGAGAAATTCTGATCTATGCCTTCTTCCTTGACAGCCCAACTTCCATGAAGACACCCATCTTTCATTGCAGGTCCTTGTGACAGGAGGTGGTGGAAGTTTTCATGTCCATAAAAAGGAGGAAGGAAGAGGGAGCAGAGCAGAAATGTAGCAGTACCTTTAAAGGAGATTATAAGATAGGAATGCAAAAAGCATTCCTGTCCCACAATCTCCACTCCTGCCCCTGTCCTGAAACAATAACCCTCCCCACCACACTTATCTTCTCTCATGTCCACAGGGCAGCCCAGGAGTGACTGGAGCTCTAATGGAGCTCTGTTCACTTCCTGGAGTGAAATCCTGCCCATTCTCGCGAGAAGATGCGAGCGCGGGAAATTCAAATAATAATTTAAAAAAAAAAACATTAAAAGTGACACCAAGCACAAAAACACACTTTAAAATTTGCAAGTAACCCAGGGAGGATACAAAAAAGAGCGAAACTTACCTGGCTGTCCTGATCTCACCCAGAAATGTTCTGGCAGGACCGCCCATTGCTGCTTCAATCTCGTCAGCAAAACGGGGCACCTTCTCGCATACAGGCAAATCTGGAAGAGAAACGCCACCGGAGATCAATTGTCAGTTTCTCCCCATCAATAAAAAAGAATGCCCTTGGAACAGCAGCAGAACGCTTGGAAGATGATGGGGGACAACGTCATCTCATAGTTAAGTCCTTTTGTGATCTTATGGCGCCGTCATAACGCCATTTTTGATGTGTCTGATAATCTCCTAAGACTATGGTTTTTATTTTCAGATGAGCTTTTGTGGACTAATTCTGGGTGCAGTACCAACTGGTAACCTTTTGAATGGGAGAATGTGCACCCAGTAATGATTTCTTCAAAAACGCCCTTCCTGCAACCCAGAATCATGTCAATGGTGCTGTGAATCTGCTCCTCTCAGTGGTGCAGGCTTATTCCAGGCCTTATAGGAGCTGTCCAGGGTGCTGCATTTATTGGAGGGATGATATTCAGTACCTTGGATAGCTCCTGTAACATTTGAAATAAAAGCCAGAACAGCTTCACCACACTGATGTGTTCCAAATGAGCCTTCCCTTCCCTTGTGTTCTAGATGTGTTTTGACTTTAGTCCCCATAATTCACAGCTAACAGCTATGATGGCTGGAGATGATGAGTGCTACAGTCCAACACCTCCAGAGGTCACCAGGTTTTCAGATGCTTGAGACACAGAGATCTTGGGAGCAGAATAAATTGGAATAAGGAAACACAAAAGGGGATATTTCTTGAAACGAGGATTTCTCTTCCTTCCTGGTACAACATTTTTCTAATATGAAATAAACAGTTATAAGTGTCTCATTTGACTAGAGCTTAGAAATAAGCTTCTTCTTTTTCTTTTTTTTTTTTACTATATCTCCAGAATCCTCCACCTGGGATGACCACTGATGTTCCTGGTAGGGAGACACTGAAGTTCTTGTCCCAAAAGAGTAACTTTTGTCAGTTATCTTGATTAGGACCTGTGAAACCCAGATTTCAATTCCCATACAGTCCTGGGCCAGTCACCTACCTTACAGGGTTGTTGTTGTCACAGTGCAGGTTAAAAAAGATCAGGGGAGAAATGCCTGTGCTGACCTGGCCTGAGCTCATTGAAGGAAGGCTGAGATTTTTTTTTAAAGCAATAACTAATAATCTGTGACTGTATCATGCCAGCACAGAATCTGACTCCACCTTGTAAAAGGTGTCAGCTTTGAGGGGAAATGATGATGTGGAAGTTGGAACAACCATTGATGATGATGGTTTCATGTTGTATCTGTCCTCACATGAAGAACACACATCAGTGAGCCTGCCTGGACAGGGGTGGGTAGGTGAGAGAGTGCAGATCAGTGGGTAGAGTACCTGCTTTGCATGCAAAAGCTCCCAAATTCCAACCCTGGCATTTCCAGTTAGAGGAATCAAATAACAGGTTATGGGAAAGTCCCTAAACCCAGACAATCTGCTGCAGGGTGAAACCTTGGAGACAATAACAAACTGGATAAACAAATTATTTGGCCTGTTATAAGATTAACTTCGTATTGTTTAATAGAGGGGCCACTAGTGCCGGGTTCAGTTCCTGGCATCTCCAACAAAAAGGATCAGCTAGGGCCAAGCCCCACCCTGAAACAGAAGAATGAGACAGACGTATTTTGGTTATCAAGAAAGAGCAGCAGATAGTTATGGATTATAGATGCCAGCCACAGATGCAGGCAAAACGTCGATTCCAGAACACGGCCTCACAGCCCAGAAAAAAACCCCAAGGAAAATCTATGGATGCCAACCGTGAAAGCTTTCGACTTCACAGTTATGGATTTATTTGGTTAGTGTTGTATTTTGAGATTTTAGGAATCCTACAAAACAGGTGCAGTATTTTGCCAGAGGTTGGAAAAGTTACATTTTCGTACTGCAGTGCCCCAGATTTCCTTCCATAACCATACTGGTTGGGGGGGGGGGGTCCTGGATGTTGTCCACAAAACATCATTTTCAGCCTCATGTTCTGTAATAACAGGACCAATTTGGGGTACAATACACCCTGACTTTAAAGCATCAGTTTTAAGGAGGGCATTTTGTAATGGTGATGATCAAGTTCTACGCTGTGACTGAGTAGTTTATAGAATGATGCTTTGGGATGATTTTAGTTTTGTAATGTAATTTTATGTATTTGTAATGTACTTGATCATTTTGTTTTATTTGAATATCTTTTGTAATGGCTTTGGCTACACAATAAACTCCTTGTACCCTCTCTGGCTTTTCTTCGCAAACGAAGATTCAGGAAGGACTCATCCTGCGCTTTCTGCAAGCATGCTGATGACTAAAAAGGCCAATCCAAGATAAACAAGTCCGGTTGCAGAAAGCACAGCAGATGTTGGGTGATGTTTCCAAGTTGTGATTCTTTCTGCGTTGTCGTTTCTCTTCAAGACTTGTTCAGTGTGAGTTCTCAAATAAGGCTGCAGCATTGTGGATAGTGTGTCTCCATGCCTCCCGATGTGAGGCCAGGGCGAACCATTGTTGGTGATCAATTTGGCCAAGCCTGAGAATAAACTTCTTGTACCAGTACCCTGATTTAAGGGGAAAGCACAGAATCATAGAACGTTAGATTTGACAAGGGCCATCTAGTCTAACCCCCTACCATGCAGAAATATACAACGAAAGCACCCCTGAAAGGTACCCCTCCAACCTCTGTTTAAAAACCTTCAAAGATAGTCCACCCCCCTCTGAGGCCATCTTTTCCACTATCAGAGAGCCCTCACAGTAAGAAAGAAAGAAAGAAAGAAAGAAAGAAAGAAAGAAAGCAAGCAAGCAAGCTATTTCCACTGTTTAGGTGGAATCTCTTTTATTGAAATTTTGAATCCCTATCATTTACTATCCTCCATGTCATTTACTATCCTACCTCAGGGAGCAAAATGTCTCAGGGAGCAAAATGTACCCTGAGTTTGGGTAACCTCTGCTGAGCTAGATGGACAAATTGAGCAGATACAGATGAGGAAGAATCAAGAAAAAGAGGGACCTGTATGGATGGCTCCTCTGTGCCTCCAGCATGACACACACTCACATAAAAGCCAAGGAAAGAGAGGCATCCCTGTTGCCATCATGGAACCAATGGAGTGCACAAGAGAGAGGAAAAAACTGGGCCACCGAAAGCTGCCCAGCTAGCCGTGTGCAAGCCGCTCATCTCTGCAGTGGGACGTGCATCCTTGCATCTCATCCCTGTTACTAAGCAAGGTTAGCAACAGACATACACGGGAAGCTACACTCAGCTGCTAGTTAAAAAAACTCTATGCAGAAACAGCTGGTTATCTGGAAGGATATGAGAAGTGCTCTCTCTGTCTCAATTTCATTGCATTTCTCCCATGCCTGCCTGTATTTTCTTGCCCTGTCCTTGGTACGCACCTTGTGGGTAGATTTTCTTTTCTCTTCTCTAAGGAAATATGTATATATCCCACATACACCCTTCATTTAAAAAAAAAAAAAAGTATTTCTATATTATAGTTTTTTGTTGGTTTTTTTCCAGGCTGTGAGGCCGTGTTTTGGAAGAGTTTCTATATTACTATAATGATTTTTAATGCATGCATTTTTCTACATATTCCCCCCGCCTTGACTAAAGCACAGGTGGGGAAATGTTGGCTTTGGCCTACAAATCCCAACGGCCATGATCAACATACCTTGATTTCAGTAAGGCCTTTGACAAGGTTCCCCATGACATTCTTGCAAACAAGCTTGTAAAATGTGGGCTAGACAAGTTAACGGTTCAATGCATTTGTAATTGGTTGACTGGCCGAACCCAAAGGGTGCTCAGCAGTGGCTCCTCTTCGTCGTGGAAAGATGTGACCAGTGGGGTGCCACAGGGTTCTGTCCTGGCCCCAGTGCTATTCAACATCTTTATCAATGACTTAGATGAGGGAATTAGGGGCATACTTACCAAATTTGCAGATGACACCAAATTGGGAGGAGTAGCTAATACCCTGGAGGACAGGATCAAAATTCAGAATGACCTGGATAGACTGGAGAGCTGGGCCAAAGCTAACAAAATGAAATTCAATACGGAGAAATGTAAAGTACTGCACTTAGGGCGGAAAAATGAAATGCATAGATATAGGATGGGAGAGACCTGGCTGAATGAGACTACGTGCAAAAGGGATCTAGGAGTCCTAGTAGACCACAAGTTGAACATGAGCCAACAGTGTGATGCGGCAGCTAAAAAGGCCAATGCGATTTTGGGCTGTATCAATAGAAGTATAGTGTCTAGATCAAGGGAAGTAATAGTGCCACTCTATTCTGCCTTGGTCAGACCTCACTTAGAATACTGTGTCCAGTTCTGGGCACCACAATTCAGAAAGGATATTGACAAATTGGAGCGTGTCAAGAGAAGGGCAACTAAAATGGTGAAAGGTCTGGAAACGATGCCTTATGAGGAGAGACTTAGGGAGCTGGGTATGTTTAGCCTGGAAAAAAGACGGTTAAGAGGCGATATGATAGCCCTGTTTAAGTATTTGAAGGGATGTCACGCTGAGGATGGAACAGGCTTGTTTTCTGCTGCTCCAGAGACTGGAACACGGAGCAATGGGTGCAAGCTCCAGGAACAGAGATTCCACCTCAACATGAGGAGGAACATTTTGACAGTAAGAGCTGTTCGGCAGTGGAACACACTCCCTCGGAGTGTGGTGGGGTCTCCTTCCTTGGAGGTCTTTAAACAGAAGCTGGATTGCCATCTGTCGGGGATGCTTTAATCAAGATTTCCTGCGTGGCAGGGGGGTTGGACTGGATGGCCCTCGTGGTCTCTTCCAACTCTGCAATTCTATGATTCTATGATTCTATGATGTTAAGACATTGTGGATATTGCAGTCCAAAACATCTGGAGAGCCAAAGATTCCCCAACCCTGAACTAATACTTTTTTGGGAATACATAAACACACACACAACAATTTTACCACAAATAATGTGTCAGTTTTTTGTACTGAACAAAGTCTTTGAGAGGCCTGGCATCATCTCTGAGGCATTGCTGCAAAGGAACAAAATGAGGACATTGTCCCTCCAAATGAGAATTCTCCCCAATGAAATTTTTCATCAGTCCCTGAATTTCTAGCATGGGGGAGGGTGAGACATTGAAAAACCATTCACACCTAGAAACCTGCTATTGGCTGTGTTTATTTCCCATTGGTCCCTTTTCTTTGCCTACCCCTTTTCACTCAATGCCTAAACTGGATTTCTAAAGGCTCAACTGAATTTTTAAGTTAGTATAACCTTGGAAATTTTGGGACTGAAAGACAAATTCACTGGGAAGAAGAAATCTTAGAATCATAGAATCATAGAATTGCAGAGTTGGAAGAGACCACGAGGGCCATCCAGTCCAACCCCCTGCCATGCAGGAAATCACGATCAAAGCATCCCCGACAGATGGCCATCCAGCCTCTGTTTAAAGACCTCCAAGGAAGGAGACCCCATCACGCTCCGAGGGAGTGTGTTCCACTGCCGAACAGCTCTGACTGTCAAAAAGTTCCTCCTAATGTTGAGGTGGAATCTCTTATTTGGGGTGAAATTCCATTTCCATATCTGCCAACTGTGCTTGGCAAGGACAGTCCGGATTAATCCTCTGTCATCCCATTTTTTGCTTTAAAATGTCTCCGTTTCTCTTTCTTCCTCCCATTTCCCCCTTTGTTCTCGGCTTATGTCAGTCACTGTGAATTGATTTCAAAGTGCAAAAGCAGTTTGTGCTCAACTCTGCAAGGAGGAGAGGAGAAGAGGGGCAGAATCTTTCAAGAAACCTTCCCTGTAGACTTAGGGAAAAACAAACTGCTACAACCTCTCCTAGCTTGTGTGTTCTTCCTCATTAATACCTTTGGCTATCTTGACCACACTCTGATATTGCCTGGCCACGTGTGCCCTGAGTTTCTGTGACATGTTGGAGGGATTTTTTTTTTCATCTTCCACTTAGCTATACCCTTGTTCCAGCTCAGAACTAAAGACTTTATCAGACACATAAAATACAGCATCATAATGATGCCACATAACTGCAAAAGAGTGCACATATCAGACAATGTCGCTCTTCTGCAGTTATGTCCCCACCAAAACCCATAGTTTTTTATTGATAGCTGAAGCCTGTGGTGCTTTTGTGCCAGCATGTGAAACCTCGTGCCATTGTACTCACTCAATGCAACACCAATGGTCAGCCTGGCACAAACACACCCGGGTGCAATTGCAACAGCCAGGTAGATGATGCACTTTTATGACTTATTTTTGCTTGAATTTCCTGCACAATGAAGTCTCGCGATAATCCTTTTGCTGGCATAAAAACTGATTTTTTTATACCAGCAAAAGAACACTTTTAAGGGGCTCATCTGATAAAGACCCAAGGCTAGTATTCAATATTGCCGTCACAGATTCATAACCTAGATTTACGGCTGCATAACTGATCTGTATTCAGTAAGACTATGTAACCTTATTGGAAACCTATATAAATACAATCCCAGCCCACCTTAAGAGCTGGCTGCCGGATTGAGTGAAGGCAGTCTGTTTATCTTCTGATCAGGGTGCAAATAGGAGCATGTCCCCCCCTCTCCTGCCAGTGAGCAAGCCTGCTGCAATCAGAAGTATGATCCTTGTCAGAAATCCTTGCTGGGGGGAGGGGGGTTGTCTTCCATGCACCCCAATCTGAAGGACAATGGATCTCTTTTGCCCAATCTGATGCCTGGCTCTTAAGGTGGGCAAGGGGGCTCTGGTCAGGAGATGTTATTCAGTTATGCAGATGTAACTAAGTAGCCCATCTAGGATTCTGTCCTGACCTCCTCCAGCCTACCTTAAGTGCCAGCAAGATTTGCAGAAAACCCAAAAGCTACTGCTACAACATCTGAGGAACTTTTGCTAAGAACCTTCAAGAAAAGTTGTCACCTAGAGAGCTTCACAGCTTCCTCCCGTGCCCATCAACATCCTTCAAATCTCATCTTTTGCTTTTTGCACTGCAAGCCTGAAATTCATCTCCCCCCTCCTGTTTAACCCTTATCTTTGCCCTCTGCTTCCTGCCATTATCACTGCTTGCAATCGGCTTGGTCCCTTTCCTGCATCTCCAATGAGCAAGAAGAATTCCCATAGGCCTTTATGGTTCTTTGAAGAAGTCACAGCATTCTTCTGGGACCAAATCTTTCTGTCTCTCTGAACGGGAGGGAGAGTAGTTTTTCTCCAGACGTGTGTCTTTTTCTTGGCAAGCTGCATCCAGCAAAGATGAAGATGCATTCAGCAAGAACAAGGAGGGGTAGAGGTGGGGGTGAAAGAAGGGTGACCCCCTTTGATTCCGAGAATCAAGGTGACGGGGGCTGGTGGTGGTGGAAAGCACGCTTGGAGACGATGATTTCTATCTCGCATTTTTAATTAATGCTGCAATAAAGCCAAAAGACTCATTTTTCTTCGCCTTCTCAGTATCTGCTGATATGGCATGAGATCACACATTTTCATTAACATATCTGGAGGGGTAAACACACAAGAATTAATTTTATGCCAAAATGGCAGCAGGGGGGGGGAGGTATGGGGAGAGAAGCAGGAAAAAGAGTCCCAAACAAAAATACAGAGTTTGTTTCCTTTCCTTTCAACTAAAAATTCTGTAGCGCAATAGCATACCCTCCAACTGTCCAGATCTGGCAAAGACAGACTCAATTAATTCTCTGCTGTCCCACTTTTCAACAATTTTTAAAATGTCCTGGTTTCGTTCTTCTCCCACTTTGTCCACAGTTTACTTCCATTGAGTTTGAACTGAATTCAAAGTCCAAAAGTAGTTTGCACTCAATGAACTCAGCACTTGAAGGGGGTAGAATTCGGCCCTTCCCAGTAGGCAAATTACTGCAGCATCTCTGAGCTTGTGTGTTCTTCCTCATTAATAACTTTTGCCATCTTGGCCACAGTCCAATGTTGCTTGGCCATGTACATCCTGATTTTTATCTGTGAAGTGCTGGAAGGTATGCAAATGACATCCTTTGTACCTAAGGAGCCTGTCTGTGCTGGGCAGGAATCTGAGCAAAGCTTGGACAAGCTTACTTTTGGGGTCTACAATCCCTGAAATTCCTCAGCCAGCTTGGCCCCAAAATTTAATTTTTTGAAACTCAGAGGTCTTTTCCACACTGCACAGTTATGGCACTTAAGCAGCTTGAAGAATTTGAAGGAGTTGCTGCATTGGTGACATCTTTTGGTGCCCTCCCAAAAGAGGAGCAGTTAGTAATTATTGATAAACTGAAAATTTTGCAACTTAGTCTTTTAAACATATGCCTGCAAAGTGATAAAACAAACCAAAAAATCTGGGTTGATCAAGATGATTTTCAAGATGCAACAGCAAATTTAACAAGTAATCATAGTCAAATGGAATTTGATCAACCTTCTCCCTTTGCAGCAAGGCTACAAATCCAGTCGAAACCAATAGCAGAA
This sequence comes from Gambelia wislizenii, assembly GCA_030847615.1. Lineage (NCBI taxonomy): Eukaryota > Metazoa > Chordata > Lepidosauria > Squamata > Crotaphytidae > Gambelia > Gambelia wislizenii. Next base: position 9,571,810 of record JAUMIR010000012.1, read on the forward strand.
CAAGGACAAGATTATTTAAATTCTAATTGCTCCACATTAGAGGAATCAAGATATAAATTCGACATATTATATCCTGACATAAGCATCAATAAAATTTGTTTGGTGAGGCACTAGAGCTCCCTGGCTGAGAAGTCTACATAGTTTATGAAACTATAAATCCCAGAATTCTGTAGCATTGGGCCACGTCAGCTAAAGTGCTATCAAAGCACTATAACTGTGCCATGTGAAAAAGAACTCTAAGTCTAAGCTGAGGTAAGAGCCATAGAACAACTCAGCAATCCAAGCTGAACTCAGAATCACTGGGCAAAGCAAGAGCCAAAGATGAGAAGGAAGCCAGACGTCCAGCCCAAAAGAGAACCAAAGGATACAGGAACACACCACCAAGCAGATGCCTGCATGGCTGCCAAGGAACCACAAAGATTTGAAGTGGATTGTGGGATATGGCCAGACCTGCTTGGTCTTGCCACTACCTTGCATGGGTCAAAGAGTGTGACCTTGTAAAACATACCCTCAATGCCTTGTGACAACTCATTTTAGAGAAAGAACAGAGGTGGTGACAGATGCCTCAGCTATGTGCTGAAGAACCTGGGATTTTTCATTAGCTAGCCAGGCAGCAGGAGGGTAGCTACAAGGGGGCATTCCCTCTATAATATTTTCCTTCAATCTCCAAATGTGTAGCATTGCAGAGGAGGAGGGGAGAGAACTTTTATATCTGTTGTATTTGCATTCCCATGGTAACTCTGCCTGCCTGTTTTCTTTGGATGTCTCAACTCCATTTCTAAATGCTAGACTGAAGGTTGATGTTAAGTTACTAAAAATGTGAGAAATTTGGGGTCTGGAGGGAAACTTCATTTTAGGGGAGCGGGACACACAGAGATAATTCTTATTTGGGGAGCAGTACCTTCATTTTGACCCCTCCTCTGTAGTTACAACCCAAAGATGGCAGTTGTGCAGCCCCTCACATCTTGTTGAACTGCAACTCCTAGCAGCCTTAGCCAGTGCAGCCAAATGATGGGAGCTGCAACTCAGCAGATGAGCAATATCTGCATGCCTCCCATCTCTGGGTTCTAAAGCATTTGTTTAGTGGTTCTGCAGTTTATCCAGATTGTAAACAATGGGAACAGATAATCAGTTTTGAAACAACAACCACATCAAAACTACACACCCTCCAACATTCCACAAATGAACACTGGGACACACATGACCAAACTGAGTTCAATGAGGGAAAACTACTTTTGCGCTTTGACCTCCGTTTCCTGCAACTGAAGAAAGCTGCAAGAAAGCTATGATTGAAGAAAGTGTGAAAAGATACAAAGCATGTCCCATACTTTCCAGCATTTCACAGATGAAAACTGGGACTTGTGTGGTGAAACCACATCAGAATGCAGTCAAGATGGCAAAAGTTATTAACAAGGAAGAACAGACAAGGTAAGAGAGGCTACAGCAGTTTGCTTTTTCCTGAGCCTCCTGGGAAAGAGCCCAAAAAAGCAAAAACTACACAAGAAAAGCCTTTGCAGCTTTTCCCAACTTTTTTAAAAAGCTCCAGGGATATGCACATTTTCGCACGTTAAATCAGGCGATTCGACATGAATCACTTCCCCATGCAGGACACAGTACGAACCTGGTTGGCCAGATGAGCACAGAGGGTGGAGCTGGGTGGACCTAGAGTACTGTGTGAGTTCTGGGAACCACAATTCAAGAAGGATATTGACAAATTGGAGTGTGTCCAGAGAAGGGCGACTAAAATGGTGAAAGGTCTGGAAACCATGCCTATGAGGAGAGACTTAGGGAGCTGAGTATGTTTAGCCTGGAAAAAAGACGGTTAAGGGGCAATATGATAGCCCTGTTTAAGTATTTGAAGGGGTGTCATGTTGAGGATGGAACAGGCTTGTTTTCTGCTGCTCCAGAGATTGGAACACGGAGCAATGGATGCAAGCTCCAGGACCAGAGATTCCATCTCAACATTAGGAGGAACTTTTTGACAGTAAGAGCTGTTCGGCAGTGGAACGCACTCCCTCGGAGCGTGGTGGGGTCTCCTTCCTTGGAGGTCTTTAAACAGAGGCTGGATGGCCATCTGTTGGGGATGCTTTGATTGTGTATTCCTGCATGGCAGGCGGTTGGACTGGATGGCCCTCGTGGTCTCTTCCAACTCTACAGTTCTATGATTCTATGGTTACAGGGTAAGCACCCGCTGCTGCCATGTTGGATTTTCACTTTAGCAAGTGGTTGCTAAGGCGATAAAATGGAGGTTTGTGCTATCTTTTTTCTCTTTCTTTTTGGGAAAGGTGGAATATTGCTTGTGCAATAAAAATAAGTTTTTTAAAAGAAAAAGTTCGGCCATGGCAGATTTAAAAATGCAAGCAATCCACTCGCAGCTGTCGTCTCGGCTACAGGCATGGGGGCTGGAAAACCATTAAGACAGGACTTGCTATTACTGTGGAGCAGTCCACGTTTTTTCCTTCATGTAGACTGGCCCTCAGTTTGCATCAATTGAAGAAAGCTGAGGACAAAGAGGGAGGAAGAAAGAGAAACTGGGACATTTTAAAAACAACTGAAAAAGTGGACAACAGAGGATGAATTGGGACAGTCCCTGCCAAGTCAGGACACTTGAAGGGTGTTCAGCAGTGAAAGAACTATTTAATTAAGCTAGTCACAATGTTGAATGGTTTTTTTTGGCTTCTTCTCCTTACAATACAAATATCACAGATGGGATGAGAATATAAGACTATCAAAAGGATATTTATTTCTACATAGATATCGCTTTCTCTGGTCCTCCCCACCCAAACCATTTAGTCTTTGGCATCACAGAATTAGTTAAATATCAGATCGTTATTGATTTTGTCAATAAATTCAGAGGTGAAGAGGCTGAAATAGGTTGAGACCTTACTTGTGTGTTTCTAAGATAAAATATGTGTGTGGATATTTGCCTTCAAGTCACCTGTTAGTGTATGGTGACCTCATGCATTTCATAGGTTTTTCTTAGGTAAGGAATGCTCAGAGGTGGTTTGCCATTGGCTTCCTCTGAAATCTAGCCTACAGCACCTGGAAGCCCCCCATCCAGGTACTAACCAGGCCTGACCCTGCTTGGCTTCTAAGATCAGGGTGTCTTTGGAGTATTTAGGTTGTCTCTAAAACTAAATATTCAGTCTTAGTCTTACTTAGTCTAAATACGAAGACTAAGGGGTACTCTAGACAATGAATAAAACTCTCTTAGAATCTATGGGGAATCCCATGTGTCCAAATGGGATCCTGCAGTGGTCTGTCTTTTTCAGAGGGAAGGGGAGCAAAAGTTGGGGAGGAGCTCCAGGACTTTCCCTGAGTTTTTTAAAAACCCCGAGAGAAATGTGACCTTCACCTGTTAGGACAACTGAATCACATTACATCACATTGCTGAAGAGGATAGCTGATTGGTCAGACACGCACAGGGGGTGGAGCTTGGTAAGACGGCAGATCGCAGAACCACCATGTTGGATTGTCACCGTAGCGATCGTATACTGAGGCAATGAAACAGGCTTTCTTTTCTTGTTTTTTTTTTTTGTTTTGTTTTTTAATTATTGAAGCTGAAGATTGCTCTTCTGCACCTTGGAGTTAGTTTTTTTTAAAAAAATTGTTTGGTAGGGGCAAGTTGGGAAGTACAAAACCATGAGTAATTCGTTCATGGCCACCATCTTGATTCGCTGACATGCCTCTATGTGAACAGCAAACAGGGAAAGCATCACACACCAGTAATCTTGCAAAAATATTGTTGAGACAGATGACAGCTACTGCAAATTGGCGTTTCTGCATCCCAATTATTCCCTCGTCTAGACCAGCCCAAAGGCTGTCCATAAGCAATGAAGATTCACTTCAAACATGTTTGATCTACAGGAGCCATAATGTAGTAAATTTAAGACCATCTACATTCTGCCCTATAAACCAGGGGTGAGGAAACTTGTAGCCCTCCAGATGTTGTTGGACTTTGGACATTGCAAGCTACGATGGCAACTCATGGGAGTTGCAGTTCCTCAATATATGGAGATCCACAAGTTGCTCATCCTTGCTGTTTTCTTATATCAATTCAACAGTCCTGACTTCCTACAAAGAATCCGAGAACTGTAGCTGAAGGCATGTGCTGACAATTACTCCTATAAGGACCATTCAGAGAGGCACAACTCTCAAACAGGGAGGAGAGATTGATGGTGAAACAGGATTAGATTAACCACCTGAAGATAGTGGTGATAATTCCTCTCCCCATTGGCCTTCCCAGTTTGGTGGGGAACAGAACAGGAGTCGTGGGGTGAAAATATTATTTTTATCTCTGATCAGTGATCAGAGATAAGAGCAAGCTTCCTCCACCTGCTGGTTGCTTTCTGAATTGAGAAGGAGAGTGCTAGGCATAAGAACCTTCCTCACCAGGGGGTGTGGCTTAGAGAATAGGAGAGGCTTAGGGAGAGGAGTGATCAAATATATCCAGATATAGAATCCCTGTGACCACATTAAGCATGAAGGGAGGCTGAAGTTTTCCTCCCCTGCTCTAGATTATCTATTGCATAGACATGGCTTTTGCACAACTGTGGCCAAAAAATATACCAGGGGTGGGAATGATGTGGCCCTCCAGATGTTGTTGGACTTAAACTTCCAATGTCTTTCCTGTTGGCTACAGCTGCTGTGAGTTTCAGTCCAATAATCCCGGGAGAGTTACATGATTCCCTGCTTGGATATACAGTTGTCCCTCCATATCCATGCATTTGGTATCCACGGATTTAAGTATTCACAGCTTGAAAATATTCTTTAAAAAATCATAACCCAAAAAGCCAACCTTGATTTTCCCATCTTATATAAAGAATACTATTTTGCTATGCCATTGCATATCATAGGACTTGAATATTCACGGATTTTGGTATCCACGGGGGTCCTGGAACCAATCCTCAACGAATATGAAGGAACAACTGTATATGAATGAGAGCTTGCTATCATGCCCTGAAAAACACCTAGGTACTAGTATCCAGCATTTGGAAGACAGCAGCCTGGCACATAATTCTACAAAAACTGCTAGCCTCACTACTCAGTTTTACAAACTTTCCTATCCAGATGTATTTGCAGGAATCATGTGTGACACACAAGCCATCTGTAACTTCTCCCTGATTTACATACATACACAGAGAGTGAAGCTAAGTAGCTACAGTATTTCTCTCTCTCTCTCTCTCTCTCTGGCTTTTCTTTGCAAAGGAAGATTCAGGAAGGACTCATCCCGTGCATTCTGCAAGCGCGTTGATGACTAAAAAGGCCAATCTGCGATAAACAATTTCAGTTGCAGAAAGCACAGCAGAAGGTCTCCTTGGGTGAGGATTCCGGGTTGTGATTCTTTTTACGTTGAAGCCTGAAAAATACCTGTACACCTCCGACTGCAATTTTAATCTTGCTGGGTGTTGATGTAGATTGCTGGAAATTTGTCTTTTTCTTTCTTTCTTTGCAATAACAAGGGGACAAGAAACTGATGTAACAGTATGAGAATTGGGACTCATTTTTCATTAGTCTTTTGCCAGATTCCCCCCCCACACACACACACACCCTTTCATTCTATTTAACTAAAACACTCTGAGATAACATGTTACATTTCTAATTTATGGCCTGTTGAGGATTGAAGTGGGGGTATTTGTGTTGCGTGGAGTCTTTCTCCCCAGATGTTAAGAATATTTTAACAATGCACCCACAGGTTTTCACAAGAAGTAAAGCTCTGGGGGCAATTTATTTCCACAAGCCTATGACCCACATCATAAACTGTTCTTGAAACACACAAACTCCACTTAAAAACATTTTAAATATGCTGGATGGATGACTACAATCTAAAGTCAGTTTGAAGAACCAGTTCCAAGTACAGTCATCCCTTCACATTGGCGGGGGTTAGGGGCAGACAACCCCCACGAATGTGAAAAAAACGCGAATAAGAAATGAGCCTGTGGGCAAACGGTTTTCCACCCCAGTCCCTTCCCAAGGCAGTGATGAGCTTCCTGAGAAGCCCCTCGCTGCCTTGAGAAGGGAGTGGGGTGTAGCGGCAGCACGCCAGCTGCTTCCCACCCCCCCTTCCCAAGGCAGCGAGGGGCTTCATGAGAAGCCCCTCGCTGCCTTGGGAAGGGAGTGGGGTGGAGAGCGAGCATGCCAGCTGGTTCCCACCCCGCCTTCCCAGGGCAGCGACGGGCTTCCCGAGAAACCCATTGCTGCCTTGGGAAGGGAGTGGGGTGAAGCAGGAGGGCACCAGCTGCTTCCCACCCCGCCTTCCCAGGGCAGCAATGGGCTAAGTCCTTCACTGCCTTGGGAAGGGATGGGGTGTTGAGCAGTGGGGGGGGAGGCAGCTTTCCGTGAATAATCAAAACCGCGAATGTGAAAGTCACAAATGTGGAGGGGCAGCTGTACTTTGGATCATAGAATCATAGAGTTGGAAGGGGCTTCATGGGCCATTCAGTCCAACCCTTTGCTCACTGTAGGATCTACAGCTAAAGCATCTCCAGCAGGTAGCTGTCCAGCCTCTTTTCAAAGATGTCCTGCGAAGGACACCACACCACCCCTCTAAGCAATTGTTTCCATTGCTGAACCACTCTTAGAAGGTTATCAGATGCATCAAATGTGGTGCAATCCCAGTGCCAGCGGAATACAAAAGGAGCACAATATCAGATGACATTGTCCTTTTGCGTTCTGCTAGCATTATGTTGTTATTTCTTTCTATTGATGGCTTCAGATCACCTGTGCCACTTTTGTGCTGGCATTGCTGGCATGTGAAACTTGGGGCCATTTAAATCTCGTCACTGTAGCGAGAATGGCTGGTCCGGTGTGAACACGTCCGGGTCAGATAGGGACATCCAGGTAAGTTTTGCTCTTTTTATGACCCTCCCTGGGTAACTTGAGACCTTTAATGTGTGTACATGTGCTTTGTGCAACTTTTAATGTGTTTATTTTGTTTTTATTTTTAAATTTCCCACACGACGAAGTCTTGCAGGATTTCGAGCGAGGTAGTGAATGGGGCTCCATTCACTTCCTCTTTACTGATGGGAGCCTTTGCCGGGAGAGGAAGGTAAGTGCTGGGGGGAGCGTTCTTTTGCCAGCATAAAAATGGTTTATTTTATGCCGGCAAAAGAACGCTTTAAACTGGGACATCTGATAATCTCCTTAGTGTAAAGAAGTTCCTTCTAATGTTCAGTCAAAATCTACTCTCCTGTAACTTCACACCATGAGACCTGGCCGTACCCTCTAGGGCAGCAGAGAACAAACCTGCCCCCTGCTCTCTCTGACAGCCCTGGAAGTATTTAAAGAGGGCAATCATGTTACCCTTCAGTCTTCTCTTCACAAAGCTGAACATGCCCAGCTCCTTCAACCTAGCTATGGAGCAGGGACCAGAACAAAGGAAGTGCCCACAGTAAATCTATCCCCCACAAATTCAGTCCAAATTTTTTTTATATAGAATTACAATAAATTAAAATGTCAGTTGAGCCTTTAGAAATCCAGTTTAGACATTCAAAGAAAAGGAGCAGAGCTCCCAAGGGAATGCAAACACAGCATATAGAAGAGATTGAGGTGTGAACAATTTTCAGCATCTCATTCTCTGCAATGCTAGAAATGTAGGGACTGGAGGAAAATTTCACTGAGGAGGGGGCAGAATTATTCTTTGGAGGAGGGCAATGCACTCCACACACATAACCTGTAGCTACACCCCTGTTTTGGATCCCGGCCTCTGGCAAGCCAACTCCAATGGCAGCAAAAAGCCAACAGAAAGGCAGATATTTAAAAACAGGCTGGAAAGATTCGAAAAAAGGAAACCAAAGGGTTCTGAGTGTGCCAGTGCAGCATTTTTGTGCTGTGCTAAGCAGGCAAGGCTTCCCATTCATTTAAAGGTGCTAATTTATCAGTGGAAGAGGAGCAAGGAGGAGGGTTATATTAATCCACGAGGCTGAAATCCACACCATATGGACAGAGATACACTTGCAAAACCTACCATGATTGCAGCTTTACTGGAGCCCAGCTGGGATTAGGATGTTATTGCAGCTGATCTAAGAGCAGTTTAAAAATACCCAGCACATCACCCACCCTTGCTCTTCTTTCCTTTTCTTTCCTTTCTAGCTTCCCTTCTTCCTTCCTTCCTTCCTTCTGGAACCATTGTACTTTAAAATACTGTTCAAGTAACACTTCAGCTGGCATCTTTTAAGCATTTGCATTATCACATAAAAGAGAATGGCAATGTTGCACAGTGCTGGTATTCACAGGAGTGGGGGCAGAGACACAGCTATGTCTCTGGGATTGTTGCACAAACTGCGCCAGCAGTGTGGCTGTGGCACAAAGATCCCAATGCACAACCGGACATGTTGCACGTCGGGGCACATTGGCCTATAGCAGCTTCCATCACACAAGAGATCTTGCATGGTATCCTTTTGAGCATTATTACAATTCACTAGCATGGTTGCCCATCAGGCCAATGCTGTAGTTCTGTCCACATAAAGCTGTGCATCGTAACCTCTAATATAAGATCTCAGCCATCATTTCCATTCTTATTTGGTGCAACTTTCCCTCCCATTTGCACTGTAATGGCAGTGTAACATTTATAACTTGTACACCTGTAAAATTGATGTGTACATTTTTACATATGTTAAAAAAAATTAAATCCCCAAATATTTGGGGATGCTTGATTCCTACAGAGTAGTGCATGCCCGTAAAATGTTCCCTACCAGTTCCTTCTCTCAGTCTCTTCCACCCTGTGTGTTTAGTGCCATCTATTCAAATTAATTCCCCTAATGGAGTTGCCAGTCGCGTGCTGTGCATTTCAATTAAATGGTTTGTAATATTTTATAAACCAACCTGCAGTTATGCTGGAGGGGGGGAGAAGGAAGGAAGAAGGAAAGATTGATTACCTCGTGTAGAAAAATGGGGCAAGAGATGAGAAGTTAAATTGTAGTGTTGTTTTTAACTGCAAAAGGAAGGAGGGAGGGAGAAACCTATAACCCTAAAAAAAATAATGCAAGGTATGCAAGGAGTGTCCTAACAATGCAGAGACGAAAGGTTTAGTTAAACAGAAGTACAGTTGTCCCTCCATATCCACGGATTTGGTATCCACGGATTTAAGTATTCTCGGCTTGAAAATATTTTTTAAAAAATAATAACCCAAAAAGCAAACCTTGATTTTGCCATCTTTATATCAGGGACACCATTTTGCTATGCCGTTGCATATAATGGGACTTGAGTATTCACGGATTTTGGTATCCACGGGGCTCCTGGAACCAAACCCCAGCGAATATGAAGAGACAATTGTATGTGTGTCTTCAAGTCACCTGGCACCCTACAAATTTCATGGGGTTTTTAGGCAAGGATTACTTTAGAGGTGGTAGCTCTTTCTATTGGTTTTAGCAAGGGCTCAGAGGAAGGAACTGGCAAAACAACCTCTAAGTATTCCTTGCTTAAGGACTCTATCAGATTAGCCTCTAAAAACGTTCTTTTGCCAGCATAATTAAAGCCATTTTATGCCAGCAAAAGAACACCTCCCACCACACTTAATTTTGTCTCCTGGCAAAAGCTTCCCTGGCAATTAAGAGGAAGTGAACAGAGCTCCGTTCACTTCCTCCTCCAAAATCCTACAGATTCTCCCGAGAAGACACTCACACAGGAAATTAAAAAAAACACAAAATCAACACACACAAAATTTTAAAAAGCACACACACTTAAAAACTTCCAAGTAACCTGGGGAGGGTCAAAAAAGTGTGTCACTTACCTGGATGTCACAATTTCACCCAGAAGTGTTCTAGCTGGACCGGTCATTGATGATGAATTTACGTGAGTTAATTGGCGCAAGGTTTCATATGCCAGCAGCACTGGCACTAAAGTGCCACGGGGGATTTATTGACAGCTTCAGCCACCAATAAAATAGTATGGGTTTTGGCCAAGACATGAATGTGAAAGGGCGATGTCGTCTGATATGCATGCCCTTTTGCGTTTATGTGGCATTGTTATGATACTGTATTTAGTGTGTCTGGTAAAGTCCTAAGAAAACCCTACAAAATTCATGGGGTTGCCATAAGTGAACAGGCGACTTGGAGGCACAACACACACACACACAACCCCTTCCCCAAACTGGTACCTTCCAACTGTGTTGGACTACAATTCCCATCATTCCAAGTCCTTGCTATGCTGGCGAGGAGATGTTGGGGAGTTGTGGTCTAAACACCTCCACATAGCACCAGGTTGGGGAAAGCAGGTATGAATGAATATTTACCATGGGGGCAGCGTATTATGGTGTGTGCTTTGTCAGCTGGCTGTTCTATACTGACTATACTGACGCCTGCCAAAAATAGTACTCTATGCTGAACTCGCCACGGGTCAGCGTAAGAGGGGCGCTCCAAAAAAGCGATACGAGGACTCCCTGAAACAACATCTCAAACTCGGCCAAATTGATCACCATCAATGGTCCGCCCTGGTCTCACATCAGGAGGCATGGAGACGCACTATCCACAATGCTGCAGCCTCATTTAAGAACTCATGCTGAGCAAGTCTTGAAGAGAAATGACAATGCAGAAAGAATCACAACCCAAAAACATCACCCAAGGAGACCTTCTGCCGTGCTTTCTGCAACCGGACTTGTTTATCTCGGATTGGCCTTTTTAGTCATCAGTGCGCTTGCAGAATCTTCGTTTGCTAAGAAAAGCCAGAGATACTGACGATGAACAGAAGGGGAAATGTTGCTATGATCTTACAGGATAATACTTAGACCTTGGAGTACATAGACTCTGGGTGCCATAGTTTAAGAAGGATGTCAACAAGCTGGAATGTGTCCAGAGAAGGGTGACCAAGATGGGAAAATGTTTGGAAACGATGCCCTCTGAGTAACAGCTGAGGGAGTTGGGTATATTTAGCTTGGAGAAGAGAAGATGGAGATGGGACATAATAGCCATCTTTGAATACCTGAAGGGATATCATGTAGAAGATGGAACCAGCTTGTTTTCTGCTGGTGCAACAACCAGAACATGAACCAATGGATTCAAATTACAAGAGATTATGACTAGATATTAGGAAGAACATCCTGGCTGTAAGACTTGACAGTGTCTTGACAGTGGCATGGACTAACTCTGAAGATGGTGGACTCTCTTTCACAGATGTTGGGTGGCCACCTCTAAGGGATGCTTCAGCTGTGAATTCCTGAGTTGGCAGAGGGCTAGACTAAATGGCCCTTGGGATCCCTTCTAGTTCTCTGCTTCTATGGAAGGACTTAGCCCGCTTCGATTCCAGTAAGGACTGTGTTGACAACAACCATCTGCTGAATCAGAAAGCATCCTTGCTATGTAAAATAAAAGACCACCGTTTTCATTTTCCAGACCAAATTCTGGGGAGGAGAGGAGACAGGTCCTGTACTTTTGCAGCTAAGCCTGGCTGTGGAGAGCGCTGATTGGTTAGCAGTCCTTCTGGCTATGAAGGGCACCGGTTGGCTAGCTAGCCCCATGGTGCCACCAACATACTTTTCCTCTAGTTGTTTTACAACAGTGCTCAAAATGTATCCGTTATGGGTGGGGGGATTACATGTACCGGTACCTATAAAGGTGCATATGGAGTTTTTCTTCCTTTGTCTTTTAAAACCACCCAATCTAACTGAAATACTACATAAGGGCATGATCGGCAGCTGACCAATGTTTGACTGGAGAAAATGTAAATTTGCTCTGGAAATAAGCTAGCCAGCAACAATTCTGGACTCCCCAGGCAGCAAAAGAAGCAGTTGTGACTTCTCTTTAAATATGATATCATCATGCATAAACAGTTTAGTTCATTTGCAGGCCCTGTGATGAATGAAAGGGACCACAGTTTTCAAGCAGGAGTACCTGGATTGGGTTCCCACCCTCTTAGACCTCTAGTGTTGCAACTGTTGGTGTTTTGCTGCACTTCTACCCAGTTCTCTTTTTTGGTTCTCTTTCCTGTCCTTATCCCACCCCCTTCCAGGACAAACTGTTCTTTGGAGCTCAGGCTTGGCTCCCAAAATATAAAACCTTGACCGCAGGCACAGAAAAGGGACCGCAGGTTCTGGAGTCCTCCTGCCAGAATGCCTCAGGATGTGGCGCAATCATCTTTCCCCTGTAAGCAAACGCCACGCTGGGCTGTGTTTGCTGCTCTTGCCACTGCTGAGATCCGTTCCACCCCCTGCCACTGATACGTTCCTTTTCCACTTGGTTTGTGAAATCCTATAAGCTCCGCTAAGGCTGACTCAATCTGTTTTGAACGTTTGGTTTCTTAAATAGCCGAGATCTGTTCCTTGGAAGGATGTATTAAAAAAATAAAAATCCCCAGCTCCTTTCTGCTTTTCCTCCTAGGCCGTGTCCTCATGTCCAACACATGCTTTAATCCCCTGCCAGCCTGCCTATCTGCTGTGAGCTTCCAGACATCATTTCGGTATATTATAATCCTTCATAATTACAGAAGTTAGTGAGGAGAAAACCGCTTTAAGTCCGGGTCAGCCGCTGGAACAGCACTTGCAATCTTTTCCAAATTCTTCCCCTGTTCCAAATTGTCAATTCAGCGCCTACATATTTTCTTCAGCTTAGCATCTTCCTATACCACAGGACAGCCGGTTAAGCTCCGCCTGGTATTTCAAATTAAGCTCCAGAGCCTATTAGGTTTATGGTGTTCCAGCTTTCAACACTTTGCCTCCTTTGGCTAAATTCTGCTTGAGAAAACTTGCTCCGCATTCACAGAGCTTTTCATTTTCAAGGTCACACTCTGGAGGGGGAGACTGATTGGTGGACTCATTTCTTGCTTCTTCTTCATTTTTTTGGTGGACTGTAACTCCCAGAACCCCAGAGCTGATATGGGGATTCTGCGTATTGTAGTCCCCAAAACTAACTTTTCCAAACAAGCCATTGCTTTTAAAAAATAATACAGTAGGACCCCCTTATCCACTGGGGATTCATAGATTTGGAAGAGACCACAAGGTTCTGGAGGGCCTCGTGGATACCGAAAACCATGGATAATAGCAAACACCATTAAAAATAATGGGACTTCCATTTAAAATATCATAGAGTTGCCTTGGAGGACCTAGAAAATGCCTAGAGATGACATATTTTCCAGGAAGCCTCTATGGTAGGTGTGCTGTTTTGTGTCACATGAATAATTGAATCAGTGGATAATGAAACAGTGGATATGGGGGTCCTACTGTAATAATAAACTGTTGTTGTTATTTGCTATCACATTGGCCTTTACAGTGACTCTATGAATGAGGACCTCCAAGATCCCTGATCATCAACTGATCCCTGATCCCTGTTCAGGCCTTGTAGACTCAGAGCTGTGACTTCCTTGACTGAATCAATCCACCTGTAGTGTGGTCTTCCTCTTTTCTTACTGCTTTCCACATTCTCAAGCATTATTATCTTCAAAGAATCACAATATGTACAAGTAAAACTGCCTCAGTTTAATTTTTTAATGTACTTTTTCTCTCCATTAACAAAACCTCTTACAATGTACCTCCTATCTATAAAGTCTTTTTAGACCCCCTCAGCCCACTTTTCTTTCTTGTCCTCTGTCTAGCTGGAAGTTCTTTTAGCAGCATTGGCTTTAGGAGGAGGATGACGCAGGAAATAATGCACTAAAGCTTGCGTTGGGAAAGAATGGGATTCTGCTCTAGCAGATCCTTCTTTTAGCCATGTGTGGTGGCCTACAACAAGCAAGTTAAACAGTAGCTGCCTCCAGAATCCCTTACTGGGCATGTGTGAACAGCAAAAGAAAAGGGGAAAGCAGATAACCCGGCCTTACCAGCTGTCCCCAGCATGTGAATGAAGCATAGATCTATAAGTCTGGCCACCAAAATGAAAATCATAAGAAAAGTGGAGGCTGGTGAAAGAAAGAAAAATCCCTGAAAGCCTTGATGTGATCTCCGGAAGGCTCAAAACATTTTTGTTCACTTACCTGACCTGGTTGTTTCAATTCACATGTGCTTATTTTTAGTTTCAATACATAACAGGCTTGTTGAAACATGTCACATTTCTCTTCTCTTTTGTGGTGTAGGAATCTTTCCTTCTTTTTCCCCATCTTATATCTGCCTCTGGTACAAACAACAAAAGTTTATTTTTGTAGCCAAAGCCATTACAAAAAAAATATTCAAATAAAACATAATAATCAAATACATTACAAATACATAAGATTACATTACAAAATTAAAATCATCCAAAAGCATCATTCTATAAATTCTGTTCAATCACAGCTTAGAACCTGATTGTTATCATTAAAAATCTTCCTCCTTAAAATGGATGCTTTAAAAGCAAAACAGGGTACTTTTTCAGAAATGTATGATGTCGTATCCCCCAATAAAAATTTATTCAAGTATGAATCAGGCCTATTAGATATAAGACCTACGTCTTTAAATGGGGCAATGCTTGCATCTTTGTAAATTGGGCAGACAAGCAGATAATGAGTTAAATCTTCAACTAAATTAGATCCACATGGATCTATATGTGGCCTATGGTACCAAATTTTCTGTTAAAGAAATCATGCCCTGGACCACATTAGCGTCATTAACTGAGTCGTGCCTGTACATTAACAGCAATTCCTAAACTAATAAAGAAAAAAAAACTTAGGGGCATTTTGACTCTGTATTTTTTGCAGATGAAAAAACCAAGCCCCCCCCCCTCCACCATTTTTGTAACCCTGCTGATAGTCCCAGTCTTTTCTCTCTCAAATTCATCAGGTTGTATTCTTATTCTGTTTGATCACTCTGTCCAATCATTCAGAAAATATCTCTGACACAGGGGCAGCCTGCAGGTGTCTTTCTCCAAAGAAGGAGGCCTCATATTTCCAATAAATTCAGAATGTTTACCAGAGGAAAGACTTCTTAGCCAAGAGAGACAGAGCTGGTTCAGCCTGAGAAAGAGATCTATGCAGCGTGAAGGCCGGCAAAAAAAGGGAACAGCAGTTTTATCTGTTGACTTACTTACAGAAGTATTTATCATGGCAACTGGTAGCTTCCTTGGCAATGAGTTCATAAAACCATAGAATTGGAATGGACTATAAGGGCCATCTAGTCCAACCCCCTGCCCTGCAGGAATACACAATCAAAGCACTCCCAATAGATAGCCATCCAGCCTCTGCTTAAAAACCTCCAAAGAACCCAGTATGAACCCAGTGCTCCATGTCCTAATCTCTGGAGCAGCAGAAAACAAGCTTGCTCCATCCTCAATATGACATCCCTTCAAATATTTAAACATGGCTATCATGTCCCCTCTTAACCTTCTCTTCCCCAAGCTAAACATGCCCAGCTCCCTAAGCCGCTCCTCATAGGTCATTTTGGTCACCCTCCTCTGGACATGTTCCAGCTTCTCAATATCCTTCCTGAATTGTGGTGCTCAGAACTGGACGCAGCATTCCAAGTGAAGTCTGGCCAAAGCAGAATAGAGTGGCACTATTACTTCCCTTGATCTAGCCACTACAGAATCATAGAGTTGGAAGAGACCTCAAGGGCCATCCAGTCCAGCCCCCTGCCATGCAGGAAGACACAATCAAATAAGGACAATCAAACAATACTCCATGAATGAGAGACATCCAAGTTGCCCTGTCATTAACAGCCCTGCTCAGGTCTTGCAGACTCAGGGCCCTGACATCATTGACTATCCATCTGGAATGCAGTCTTCCTCTTTTCCTGCTGCCTTCCACCTCACCAAGCATTATTGCCTTTTCTAGTGAGTCATGCCTTCTCCTGGCACAACAATCTCAAGTTTAGTCATCTTGGCTTCTAGGGAGAGTTCAGGCTTGATTTGCTCTAGGGCTCACTTATTTGTCTTTCTAGCAGTCCATGGTATCCATAGAACTCGTCTCCAGCACCACATTTCAAAGCAGTTGATTTTCTTTTTATCAGTTTTCTTCACTGCCCAGCCTTTACAACCATACATAGAAATTGGAAATGTGAGGGCATGGGCAATCCTAACTTTAATATTCAATTATACATCTTTATACTTGAGGATCTTATCTCATTCCTTCATAGCTGCCCTTCCAAATTCTAGTCTTCTGATTTCTTTACTGCAGTCTTCACTCTGATTAATGACTGAGCATTAATGACTGATTAATGACTGAGCATTAAGTATGGAAAACCTTGAACCATTTCAATGTCTTCATCATCTGCTTTAAATTTATGTAAATCATCTGTGGTTGCTATATTTGGTTTCTTAATGTTCAACTGTAAACTTGCCTTTGCACTTTGTTCCTTGACTTGCTTTAGTAAACATTCTAAGTCTTTGCTATTTTCTACTAGTAGTACACTGTCATCTGTATATCTTAAATTGTTGATATTCCCTCCTCCAATTTTCAAGCCTCCTTCCTCTGTTTTATGTATGATATGTTCAGCGTACCAGTTAAACAGATAGAGTGAAGAAATGTAGCCTTGCCTGGTTCTTTTGCCAATTGGAAGCCATTCCATAACTCCATATTATCTCCTGATGCCTCTTGTCCCAAGTTCAGGTTACACATCAGGACAATAGAATTTCCATGCCTTTAAGTTCTTTATAGTTTTTTTCATGATCTACACAATCAAAAGCTTTGCTATAATCTATAAAGCACAGGCTGATCTTCTTCTAAAATTCTTTGGCATGCTCCATTATCCAATCCATGTTTACAATATGATCCCTAATGCCTCTTCCTCTCCTTTCTTTTTGCAATTTACTGAGTGATTGATTTTTAACACTAACAATCTAATTCACAATCAAAGTAATCTACATTCAGAAAATAAAGAAACAGAGAGAAGAAAAAGAGAGGAAAGGAAAGAGAGGAAAAAGGAAATAAAGACATGTAACTAAAAATCGTAGGGCTCTCACCTCCCAGTCCTAACTGTAATGAAAAAGAAAAGGAAAAAGAAAAAATATTCTATATCACATATCCAATGGAATAAACCTACTCATTATTAATACCCATAACAACAGATAATTACATCATTAGATCTCTCGTTGCTCCAAATGTCCATAAACTGTTTCCAAACTTTCAAAAAGTCTTCAGTTGGCTTATCCTTTAGAACCCACATTAATCTGGCAGTTTGTGCTAACTCAGCGACCTTAACAATCCATTCTTCCATTGTCAGTGCTTTAGTCAGTTTCCAGAATTGAGCAAACGATATTCTTTTTTCTTTGCTTGCTTGCTTGCTTTCTTATTTTAAAGACCCAGAGTAAGATATTTATTCAGGCCAAGGTGACAGACAAAGCTGTGCTTGACCCACAAACAACTATGGCTGTGAAACTACAGGAAAATGGTAAAAAGCCAGCAGCCTCTACACCAGCCGTAACGTGGCGACACAACAGAAGATGCTCTTTTCAGCGAACAATATTCTTGCTGCTGTTGTCATGTATTGAATAAGTAACCTATATTTACTTATAGAGAAGTAAATATCCAATTCATTACCTATAATGACCAATAGAAACATTTCTAGTAACATTACAAAATCTACCTTTAAATTTATTTATTTTTTTTATTAACATATAAATCTTAGACCAATAACTTTTCACCTTCTAACAAGTCCACCAGAGATGAAAAAATGAGCCCTCCTTATCTCGACATCCCCAACAATCCAGGATATTTTCAGCAGCTTATTTGGGGTTATGTACTTATCTATACATCATCTTATACTGTACAGGTTTTCTTTTAAATTACTGAACAAAGTAAATTTTATCTCTTTGGACCACATTTTCCCCATACATCCATATGACCATTATGCCCAAAATTTTGGGCCCACCTTATTATGTATTCTTTTATAGGTTCATCTTCTGTCTCTAGTTTGAGTACTTCTTCCTTTCCTGAACCCAGCTTGGACCTTTGGCATTTCTTGGTCCATGTATGTTAAAAGTCTTTGTTGTACAATTTTGAGCATCACTTTGCTTAACATGGGAGATCAATGTAATGGTGCTATTTTAGATCTGATCCTAACCAAGCTATTTTAGATCTGATCCTAACCAACAGGGATGACCTGGTTAATGGGGTGCAAGTGGTGGGATCCTTATGTGAGAGTAATCATGTTCTCCTGGAGTTTGTTATACAATGGAAAGGAGAAGCCAGGCATAGTCAGACACGCATTCTTGACTTTAGGAGAGCTGATTTCAATAAACTCAGGGAAATACTGGGGGTGATCCCATGGTCAGGAATACTAAAAGAGAAGAGACCTCAAGACGGATGGGACTTTCTCAAAAGGGAGATACTGAAGGCACAATTTCAAACAGTACCATGGAGGAAGAAAAATGGGAGGTGTCTCAAGAAACCAGGATGGATGACTAAAGAACTTTCAACGGAGCTAAGTTTTAAACGGAACATGTATAGGAAATGGAAAAAGGGGGCAATCACCAAAAAAGAATTCAAACAGATAGCAAACACGTGTAGGAGTAAAGTCAGAAAAGCTAAAGTGCAGAATGAGCTCAGGCTTGCTAGAGAGGTTAAGAACAATAAAAAGCGGTTTTTTGGGGGGTATGTCTGCAGCAAAAGAAGGAAGAAGGAAATGGTAGGACCTAACAGGGAACAGAAAAAAGGCAGAATTACTCAACACCTTCCTTGCCTCAGTGTTTTCAGAAAAGGAAAAGGGTGACCAACCTGAGGATAAAGAAACGGAGGACACAATAGGGGAAATCCAGCACAGAATAAGCAAAGAGGTAGTACAGGAATACCTTCTTAATCTAAATGAATTTAAATCTCCAGGACCAGATGAACTACATCCAAGAGTATTAAAATAGCTGGCAAATGTAATCTCAGAGCCATTGGCAATAATCTTTGAGAACTCTTGGAGAACAGGAGAAGTCCCAGCAGACTGGAGGAGGGCAAACGTTGTCCCCATTTTCAAAAAGGGAAAAAAGGAGGATCCCAACATCAAAGCGGTACACTTGTGCAGTGTGAAAAAGATCATCATGTTGTCACTTTGAGGATGGAGCAAGCTTGTTTTCTGCTGCTCCAGAGACTGGAACACGGAGCAATGGATGCAAGCTCCAGGAACAGAGATTCCACCTCAACATTAGGAGGAACTTTTTGACAGTAAGAGCTGTTCGGCAGTGAAACACATTCCCTCGGAGCGTGGTGGGGTCTCCTTCCTTGGAGGTCTTCAAACAGAGGCTGGATGGCCATCTGTCGGAGATGCTTTGATCGTGATTTCCTGCATGGCAGGGGGTTGGACTGGATGGCCCTCGTGGTCTCTTCCAACTCTGCAATTCTATGATTCTATGGTCCTGTGGTTACTGCAAACCCTGGTGTCCCGTTTCTTGGGGACTGGTATGTATATTGAGCATTACCAATCTGTGGGCCACTGTTATATTTTCCATATTTGTTGACAGATTTTAGTTAGAACTAGAATAGGTTCTGTCTCTGTAGCTTGAAGCAGCTCTATTGGTTATGCCTTCTATTTCTGCTGATTAATTTCTTCCAAGTGCTTTGAGTGCAGCTTTCACTTCATTTTCTAAAATTGTACATTCATCTTCAAATGGTTCTTCCTTGAATGAATCTATTATCTGTTCATCTCTTTTATATAGTTCTTCAGTATATTCTTTCCATAGTCTTTATCATACAGCATCCCCATTCTCATTTTAAATTTCCCTTTGATTTCTCTGATCTTGTAGAAGAGGTCTCTTGTTCTTCCTTTTTGTTCTCATTTTCTATTTCTCTGCATTGATTATTATAGTAGTTCTTTCTGTTCATGCACACAAGTCATTGAACAGTTGCATTCAGAGTTCTAACCCTATTTCTGTCCCCTTTTATTTTTGTTTCTCATCTGTCCTTAACTGCTTGAAGACTTTTCCTTTCTTGCCATTTCCTCAGTTAAAGTGCATTCTTCATCTTGTGTTCCTTGTACTATCTATCATACTGGAGATGACATATAGCCCTTCTGACTAGTAACCATCAATGACTCCTTCCTCTAGGAATCTGTCTGGTCCCCCTTTAAAGTTCTCCAAACTGGCATCCATCGCCAGGTCATGGGGTAGCAAATTGTGCTATATTCTCTATAGAGCTATATGGTGTTGACACAGGCAGGAATGGAAACCATTCAGTTCTATGGGAAGAGCACCCAGACTTACACTGGAGAGTTTGGGGAGCCACTAGAAGGAAGAGTCCAGAAATGTTACTTTCTGGACTACAACTTTCAGAACTCCTCAGCCAACCATGCTGGCCAGAAGATTATGGGAGCTGTAGTCCCAAAAAGAGCAAGTTTTCCAAGCTCTGCTGGGAGGGAAATGGCTAATGCTGCTTGCTCCTTGACTCATAACTAGAGTTTGCAGAAAGACTCAGGAGATAGAAAACAGACCCCATTTCACCACTCTTTGGGGCCCCCAGGACTTAATAGGAACCAGCAAAACCTGTTCAAGCCAGTCTACATTTCAAGCAGGCATGCTTGTCAAAAAATAAAATAAAAGCGTGTCTTGAAGAACTTGCCTCTACAAAACCCCCATTGTGTTCCTTCTGTGGAGTTGGGTTAGGTTTTCTGCCCTCTCCTTTACTTCTCTCCCTGGTTCTCCCGAGCACCACACCACTCCTACCTGCCTGAGTTCTTTCCATGAAAAGAAGGGAGGAAAGAGATGTCCAATGTTCTTAAGAAGCTGTAAGTTATAAAAAGACATTCCAATGGAGCCTACAGAGATAGCCAAAGTAGGGTTTCCAGCAGATAGATGTCTACACTGCACAATTATAGCGCTTTGGTACCATTTTAACTGCCAAAGCTCCATTTTAAGAAATCCTGGGATATGTAGTTGTGTGAGTGTGTGTGTTCCTACAAGTTTCCTGTTGACTATAGCAATCTCCTGAATTTCACAAGGTTTTCTTAGGCAAGGAATACTCAGAGGTGAAATATAGCCTACAGCACCTGGTATTCGTTGGCAGTCTTCTACCCAAGTACTAACCAGAGCTGACCCTTCTTACCTTCCAAGATCAGATGGGATCTGGTACCTTTAGAGTATTTAGGCCCCTGATATACTATATTAGTATAGGGGATATACTATACTTAGAAATCTTTGGCACAGTGGTTCTTAAACTTTTCTTTACCAAGGACCTCCTTCAAATATCTTTTGTTGCTGTGGACCCCCAAAACTTAACTCAATATTTAAAATAATAATAATAAACTATTAACAATTACACCATCCATTAAACTTTCCCTCAGAGTCTCCAGAGGGAGAGGGAAGACTTTACTCCTGCTTCTTCCTGCCAGTTTGCTGCTGGAGTAGATTGAACAACAACACGTAGGGCCAGCCAGCCATCCTTTGCCTTGGCTCTTGTCATGCAGGCTGAGCATCCTTCAAGCCTTTGTGGACCCCCTGTGAGGACATCACAGCCCCCTGGGGGTCCATGGACCACAGGCTAAGAATTAGTGCATTTCCCTAAACTATAGCATTAGAGCTGTTTGGTAAAGAATTGTAAGTATAGATTTTCCTTGGGTTTTTTTCTGGGCTGTGAAGCCATGTTCTGGAAGAGTTTATTTCTGACGTTTCGCCTGCATCTGTGGCTGGCATCTTCAGAGAATGGTGTGGGAGGGGGTTATATTCTGTGAACCCCTGTTGGGGAGGTAATGTAAATTTGTGTATTTGAACTGCTAGTTTCTGGGTGGAGATATGCAAGAAAGATTAGTGTCTGTTTGGCTATCGATTGGCTGATGGTTCATTGTCTGCTAGAAGTCCCCCTGTCCCTGGGTGGAGTTTATTTGCAAGTGTGTCCTGAAAAACACTAAAAACTCAACACTCTGAAGATGCCAGCCACAGATGCAGGCAAAACGTCAGAAAGAAACTCTTCCAGAACACAGCCTCACAGCCTGAGAAAAAACCAAGGAAAATCTATGGATGCTGGCTGTGAAGCCTTCAACTTCAAATTACTGAGTATCTCAGTAAAGTACAAATCTCATCTGAGTTAACAGAGTACAAACTACATTTGCTCTTTGAACTCAGTTTTCAGCAACTGAAGTATAGCTGAGGACCAAGGGAGGAGCAGGAGAAAGAAACTAGGACATTTTTTAAAAGCAGATGAAACTGGAATGACACTGTCCCTGTCAAACCAGGACAGTTGGAGGGTAAAGGGTCCCAAAACATGAGGAAATACAAATGGGCTCCCTTAATCGAATACGTTTCCCACCACCATCTTGTCTGTCAGGACTGGGCTGGGGGTAGGGCAGGTGGTGGCAGACCCCCCATTGGCTGAAGACTCAAGAACAAAGGCCCTTCCAGTCCAATGTCCCTACAACTAAGGCCAGCAACATTATATTTTGGGCAGATCTTGCAGTTTTGGGGAAGTGCAACTCCCAGAATCCCCCACTAAGCTACTTGGTGAAGCAGGTGGAGGCAGAATTAATCATGCAGCACTTTTAATAGCTGCGTCTGCAACTTAAGTACTGTATCTTTGTGACTCTGGGCTTCCATAAGTAATTCTTACAGTAGGTAATGGGGGGGGGGAAATTAAAGATGACCTTTGCTTTCAACCATGAGTGATAGCTTTGTTTATTAAATTGTAAATAACCTCACTAACCTCACACTTCTTTCCAGTATGGTGAGGAGGCCCCCATATGGAGATTTTGGTAGTATGTAAATGTATTTCAGTTTAACTGAGCTGTTGAGAGACAGGTGATTAATCCACTAAAAATGCTTTAATTGATTGACAGCCCTAATTTTAACTTGTTTTATGGTACACAAGCATAATTGTAATCTGCTCAGAGAGGGCCTCTGTTTCAGTCAAAGGATTAAATCAGATTTTTAAAAAATATGTATTTATTTGGCATCTTCTCTTGGGACATCACTGGAATATTATACAAGCCAATTTACACCACTGCCTTGTGCCTAAATGCCCTAAAGGCACCAGATCCTGTCTGATCTCACAAGCTAAGCAGGGTCAGTCTTGGTTAGTACTTGGATGGGAGACCACCAACAAATACCAGGTGCTGTAGACTATATTTCAGAGGAAGAAACTGGCAAAACCACTGCTGAGTATTCCTTGTCTAAGAAACCCCTATGAAATTAATAGAGTTTCCATAAGTCGACAAGCAACTTGAAGGCAGATATACACGCACGCTTGTACTTAAAGGCAGCCAGTGCCCAGGGAAGGTAGGTTATAATAGGGGAAGCCATTACAGGTGAGTCAAGCCAGTCCAGAGCATACACAGGTATTCAAGGGAGTTCTCCAGAGGCAAAGCATATTCTCCAACAGTCCTGATTTGGCAGAGACAGTCCTAATTAATCTTCTGCCACCGCACTGTTTTATCTGCTTTTAAAGTGTCCCAGTTTCTCTCTGCTCCTCTCAATTTCTCCCTTTGCACTCAGCTTATTTCAGTTGCTGAAAGCTGAGTCCGTAGCCCAAAAGTAGTTTGCACTTGGTGAAGGGAGAGGCAAGAAGGGGGCAGAATCTTGTCCTTCCCAGTACGCTTAGGCCAAAGCAAACTGCTGTAGCTTCACCTAGCTTATGTGTGCTCATTCTCATTAATAAATGTTCCAATGTTGTTTGGCCTCACGTGCCCCAGTTTTCGTCTGTGAAAAGTTGGAGCGTGCGTTGAAGGGAGGTGCAGGAACAAGATTTCAGCTGTTCCAGAATCAGACACAGGAAGACTGTAATCATGATAACTGAACACAGAAGGGAAAGGTAGAACATGAGACATCAGTCTGTCCAGAAATCAAGAATCCAAAATAAACCCATGAGCACAAAGAGTACGAAACTCTGGTAGTACAAACAGTTACCAACCATAAGAACTCTCAGCACTTGCTGGGAGATTTATTGCTGCCTGACCTTGAGACTCTAGGTGGGTATTTGGTCAGCCTTTCTCATTTAATCCCCTGCAAACAGTGTTGCCTCCTTTGATGCTGCTCCTGATCCTATTGACATGATGGTGGTGTCTCCACAATATCCCCCCAATTCCAGCTGAGGTGTGGGCCCATTTTCTGGAGATTCCTGATCAAGTTAAGTCTGCCAGTAGCTGCTCAGATTCAGGGAGGGGAGCCATCATCTGAAGCCAGAGGCCTTTCAAGGTCTGACTCCTCAGGTTGCCCCGGATGAGTCAGACACCATCTCAGGGTCTCTCACAAAGAAGATTATCAAACGAGTGCCTAAAAACATTATTATGGCACTATATTTCACAGTGTTCATGTTCTGGCACAATGACACACATCTTTGCACATGATAATGATACAAAATTGCCCCAAGAATCCGGCAATATGTGCGCTTGTGATCCGCGTTTCTCCATGAACGAGATTTCAGCTTGTCTCGCGAGAAGATGCGAGCACACTAAAAAGCCCCCAAACACTAAAATTAAAAAAGAAAATGTTCAGAAAAGCACAGATACACATTCAGAAACTTGCAAGCAAGATAGGGAGGTTCATAAAAAGAGTGTACGGTACCTAGTTTTCCCATTCACACCTGGAAGTGTTCTGGTGGGGATACCCATTATGCTGGAATCACACCCGCAGAATGGGGCACCTTCTCGCACACATGAAAAACTGGAACACAAACGCTATGGGAGATCAATTCTCAACTTCTCCCGGACAATAAAAAAGAACTCCCTCGTAACAGCAGCAGAACACTTGCATAATGCTGGGGCATGACATCATCTGAAAAGGATGCCCTTTTGTGATCTCATGGTGTTGTTATAACACCATTTTTGAAGTATGTGATAATCTCCAAAGTCCCAGATGATGAATTGACATCACCCTCCAATCATGCTAAGTGGAACCAGGCCTTTTGGGGATAAGATTAGGACCAGTATCCCTGTCTATCACGTGGCAGACCTATGTTTGACCAGAGCTCAGAAAGTTACTTTTTCAAAATAATCCATTCCCATTCCCAGTTATAGCAGGGACTGATAACTATGCAGAAAGTGAGGGCCTTTCTCCTCATAACCCCCCCTCCCCATGGGCCACAGTCATACCCTCCAAGTGTCCTGATTTGGCAGGGACAGTCCCAGTTAATCCTCTCCATCTCACTTTTTCTGCAGCCTTTTACATGTCCCACTTTTTCTCTCTACCTCCACTTTCTCCCTTTGTTCTTGGCTTACTTCAGTTGTTGTGAACTGAATTCAAAGTACAAAAATAGTTTGCACTCAGCAGAGACAGAGGAAAGGTGGAATCTCGTCCTTCCCAGTTGACTTAGGCAAAAGACAACTGCTGCCGTCTTTCCTGGCTTCTCTGTTCTTCCTCATAAAGAACTTTTGCCATCTTGACCACACTCTGATGTTCCTTGGCCACGTGCCTCCCAATTTTTATTTGTGAAACCTTACCAGGTATGCACACCATCACTTCCAGTACAACCCGACCTCATGTCACTTCCAGTTATGGGATTTCACAGAAGTATGAATAATGGGGGCGGGGGGTGAGAGGTAGTGAGGATAATGCAGGGCAAGAGGACCTGAACCACCATTATTTTGTGGCAGTTTGGGGGGCATCTTTAGGCTGAAAACTCAGCCATTTCCCCCCCCCCCAAATTTTCTTCAGGAGGTTTGGAAGCTTTGGGAGCACAAAACAGGGTCATAGGAGAGGTGCATATGATCCCTGAGCTGTATTTTTTCTCACCTTTGGCTTATAATTTTGGAAAAGTAATTTGTCATCTTTACTTAGCACATTAGTTAAAAATAACTCTTTGCTTTGCTTGTTATCATTTCATTGATTTTTTTAAAATGCTTTGGGAGGAGGAACACTCAAGATTGAGAAGAGGACAGCATAAAACTGGGGAGAAATCTTGTCAAAATGCTTCAAAAATTCCTTTGACAATACTTTTGAAGTTACTTGAAAATAACTGAGATACAGAGAAAGATATAGAGATGCAAAATCACACCCATACCCCATTCCCTTCTGTTACAGGGACATGCAAACATACACTTCCCTTTCTCACATGCACACAGATTCAACAACACATACATACCTACCTACCTACCTCACATACATACACACACACACACACTTCCCCCTCTCTGACATAAATGCAAACCCACACCTGAAGCCTGCAGGAGTTTCCTGGCATGCTTTTTTATGATATGTACACACACAGAGCCTTCACGGGTCCCCTCTATGTGCCAACTTCTTCCCTTGGCATCTGAATGTCAAACCTTCGTAAATATATGGGAGAAATAGAAGGTCAATAAGGGAGCTGAGAGGTTCCAAAATAATAAGCTTGAATAAGGGAAATCCTGGGAAATAAGGGAGAGTTGGTCAGTCTATGTAATGTAATATATGCCTTCAAGTCACCTGTAGACATACAGTGACCCCATTAATTTCATAGGGCTTTCTTAGGCAAGAAGGTGGTTTTGCCACTTTCTTCCTCTAAAATGTAGCCTACCTGGTATTCCTTGGAAGCCTCCCATCCAAGTACTAACTAGGGCTGACCCTGCTTTGCTTGCAAGATCAGATGGGACCTGGTGCCTTTAGGGTATTCAGGCATTGTTGTTGTTGTATGCCTTTGCGTCAATTCTGAATTATGGTGATCCTAAGGTGAACTTATAATAGGATTTTCTCAGCAAGATTTGTTCAGAGGGGGTTTGCCCTTGCCATAGTCTCAGAGGGAGTGTGACTTGCCCAAGTTCACCCACTGGGTTTCTGTAGCTGAGCAGAGATTCGAATCCTGATCTCCCAGAGTCCTAGTCCAACACTCAAACTAATACAAAAGCTAAAAACTAAAAAAAAAAAAAAAAGCTTTAAAAAGCCAATGTGATTCTAGAGTGCATTTATAGGAGTATAATGTTTTTGATCAGATGGTACTTGTGTTGTCAGATCAAGGGAAGTAACAGTGCCACTCTATTCTGCTTTGGTCAGACCTCACCTGGAAGACTGTGTCCAGTTCTGGGCACCACAATTCAGGAAGGATATTGAGAAGCTGGAATGTGTCCAGAGGAGGGCGACCAGGATGGTGGGAAGTCTGGAAGCCATTATGCCCTATGAGGAATGGCTTAGGAAACTGGGCATGTTTAGTCTGGAGAAGAGAAGGTTGAGAGGTGATCTGATAGCCATGTTTAAATATTTGAAGGGGTGTCATACTGAGGATGGAGCAAGCTTGTTTTCTGCTGCTCCAGAGACTAGGACACGGAGCAATGGGTTCAAACTACAGGAGAAGAAATTCCACCTAAACATTAGGAAGAACTTCCTGACAGTAAGAGCTGTTCGGAAGTGGAATGCACTGCCTCAGAGTGTGGTGGAGTCTCCTTCTTTGGAGGTTTTTAAGCAGAGGCTGGATGGCCATCTGTTGGGTATGATTTGATTGTGTATTCCTGCATGGCAGGGGGTTGGACTGGATGGCCCTTGAGGTCTCTTCCAACTCTATGATTCTATGATTCTACACCACATTGGCTATCCCTTTCAAAAACATGACACAAAAGGAAAAACAGATGAGGAAGGAAGCAGAAACATCAGGCAGCAGTCTTTAAATGTTATTTCAAGGAGGCAGGGGTAGAGCTCTGGGGAGGGGAACAAAATGAGGGCATTGCCCCCTCCAATAAAAATTGTGAGATTTTTCTCGACTCCCCAAATTTCTAGCATTGCAGCATCTGAGAGACTGAAAATCGTTCATATCTATAACTCTTATATTTGCTATGTGAGCATTCTCTTGGTTGCTTTGGATGATTAAGCTCTACAGTAGGACCCCTTATCTGTGGGGGTTCAGTTCCCAGACACTGTGTATACCAGACACCACAGACAACAGTGAATGCCATTGAAAATAATGGGACTTTCGGTTTAAAATACCATAGAGTTGCCTTGGAGGATGCCTCTCTAGGCATTTTCTAGGAAGACTCTAAGGTATATGTTCTGTTTTATGTCCCACAGATAACTGAAACCGCAGATACTGGTTCAGCGGATACAGGGGTCCTACTGTATTCTAAAGGCTGGACTGAAGTCTGAGGTTACTGAAGTGCTAGAAATTGGGGACTCAAGGAAAATTTCATAGGGAGAGGGAGAATTTAGGGGTGCAAGGCCTTCATTGCCCCCTGCCTCCAGAGCTACATCCCTGCAAGGAAGGAACATCGCTCAGTTTCAAGGCACATACAAGGATAAGAGCCCTTTACACATAGAAAGAAAGGTTTGCCTTTAAGGCATGAAGCCTATATGCCTTAACCTGGGAATAAGCTTCATTGAACCCAGAGGGATGTCTTCCAAGTAAACACACATACAGTTGGGTATAATATTTGCAGTATTGTCAAGGCTCCTTAGCAAACAAGGCTGCTCTCAGGGATCACTGGTATGGGATGGGAGACAAAAGAGCCTAGTCCTACTGGGAAGAGCCATTAGGTAGTGCCGCCCTTGTGACTCCCCAAACAAGAAGCACACCTGTCATTATCCTAATCAGTCCTTTGGGAGACAGCATGGTTATTCCCAGTAACACAGCTGTTAGGGACCCATTTACCTGGCTGTTTGAGAATGTAGACAGGGATGGGAGGGAATGGGTTATTAAGGAAGAAACCAAAGGCTGGTAGAGATGCAGTCAAGTTTTGGCTCTCCCATGGGGTTGGGAAATGTTACTTGTTTGGATTGTAACTCTCAGAATCCCCCAACCAGAATGGCCACAGCATCTCCTATGTACCCCTTTCTTCTTTCCTCTCTTCTCTTTTAAGACTGGTTGAGCCCCCTTATTGCACATGTGTAATTATCATCCCACATTTATTTTATTTAGCTATTTATACCCCGCTCTCAGAGCAGCTTACAAATTGTTAAGCAATAGCACTTTACACATCTGCACCTCATTAAGCAGTTTCCAATGTGTGTTAGCTAATTGCCCCCACAAGCTGGGTACTCATTTTACAGACCTACAAAAGGATGGAAGGCAGAGTGACCCTTGGAGCTCTTGGGATCAAACTTGCAATGTTGTGGCTGCAGTACTGTCATTTAACCACTGCGCCACCAAGACTCCCACGTTCACAGCCATAGTTCCATCCCAGGAAATCCCAGGCAGTTTAAGGAGGTATACTTAGCATTCTCAGCCAGAGAGCTCTAGTACCTCCTCCAAGTATATATCCCGGGATTCCATAGGATGCAGCTACGGCAGTTAAATTGGGATAATGGAGCTATAATTGTGTTCTGCAGTTGGGCCCCTGGAGATGCTACAAGGTGGATGTTACAAGGGGCAGCCCCTGGTTATGTCATTAAGCATTAGGGTTATCAGATCTCAGGGCATGGCCCTGAGACTCCAGTTTTTGTGGGTCATCTCCAGGTGGGAAACAAGAGTAGAAATTCTTCAGTTTCAGTGGACTCTCTTCCAGTCAAGAAGAAAGGGCTATGTATGAATGTCTACCTCAGCTAGTGAAGAATTCTGTAATGCGCTCTACATGGGGCTACCCTTTGCTTGACTTGGAAACTTCAACTAGTTCAGAACATGGCAGCCAGGTTGATTTCTGGCATTTCCAGAAGAGAGCATATAACACCTGTGCTAAAAGCTCTCCACTGGCTGCCTATTAGTTTCCAGGCACAGTACAAGGTGTTGGTTATGACCTTTAAAGCCCTACATGGCTTGGGTTCAACTTATGTCCAGGACCACCTCCTTCTGTACGACCCTCCCCGCGCACTTCAGTCCTCTGGGAGGAATCTGTTACAGCCTATGAAAACAAGGCTGTCGGTGACCTCCCAGAGGGCCTTCTCTGCTGCTGCTCCCAGATTATGGAATGGCCTGCCGGACGAGATCCGTCTTATTACCACCTTAGACGGCTTCAAAAAAGCTGTCAAGATGGATCTTTTCCGGCAGGCCTTTCCCAAATAGCTATCCCGGCCCAAAGATTCGGCTGCCTTTTCCCTTAAGCGGCCACTGGATTATTTCATTTTTTTTCTCTTTTTAATTATTGTACGCTTTTAATCTGTTTAATATTGTTTTAAGTGGTGGGGGGGTTAGGGTATTAATGTAATTATGGGTTTTTTTTATGATGTAAGCCACCCCGATCGCATTGCAGAGGGGCAGGATAGAAATAAATATTATTATTATTATTATTATTATTAGAAGCAGCTTGTTACAATTTGCAAGGGTTAATTCATTTGTTGCTGCAATGTGCAAAGACTCTCTGGGTTGTCTGATGCATTTACTCCATTAGCTTCTTCCTTGCCTCCCAGTCATAATGGTGCAGGGCTCACCCTCCACTCTGCTCTGCATCCACTTTATGACTAGAAGCAAGAAGGCTAGATTAAAGGTTGCTTATCCCATTTCCCTAAATAAGTGAGATGGAATAATCCTCTCATTTCACCTTAATCTGGGAACAGCCCAGCTAAGATTTCTCTTTCCCTTAGTAAACAGGAAAATATATTTTGTGTGTGTTTGAATGACAAGCCATGAACAATGGTGGTACTAAATGTATTGCACTTAATGACATCACCTCAGCCTCAGGCTTTCACCCAGAAACCTCAGCACCGGGGACAACCCTGAACTGACAAACCTATTAAGTATGAAATATTAAACAGCAAGCTCAGAGTATGCCAGATCAGATCAGATCAGAAATGCCATGTATAACAAATGAGGAAAACACACACACACACACACACACTTTTCAAGACAGTTCTTTCGCCCTGAGATCCTTCTTCTTCCTTGTGGGCTGGAAATGACAAGCCAGGCCCTGAGATCTAAAACCATGGGTCTTAGGTACAGGCTGTGGCTTACTTTCATTTTCTTTTCCTGCCAGGCTAAGCAAGGTGCTCTCATTTGGAGAAATTCCCAGAATCAGCATTTCTTTCTCCAAAGGGCAGCAAAGTGCAGAGAGAGAGAACCTGGAAGAGTCAGTATCATTTTCTAGCTCAGCCCCCTCCGGGGAAAATCAAATAACATGTTGCCCAAGATATCTGTTACCTGCCATCCAATGCCAAAAGCTATCAAGGCATTTCTGTTATGCTTCCCTCGCCCACTACAAACTGCCTCCCATGGGATTGGGCATGGGTTTATTTTTTTTCCAAATATTACAGGTCCTCCTTCTATTAGTAAAGAAACAGCTGAGAGGTGTGCAGGCAGCAAGTTGGATTCTTTTTGCTACAAGTGATCAAAGAGTACGGTAGCTTTGAACCAGAGCTTGGGAAAATCAATTTTGGAGTATAGCTCTCAAATCATGGCTTGGCCCTTTACAGTCAGTTAGGAATTAGCAGGGAGATCTTTGGACAGGAAACTGGGCCCTCTTTTTTGCTGTATGGGTTAGTTTTGAACCAGAGCTTGGGAAAGTCACTTTCTGGATTACAACTCCCATAATCCCCTAGGAAGCATTCTGGGAGTTATAATCATGGGAAAGGTCATGTTTCCAAGCTCTGCTTTGGGTGTTCTGAAGCAGCAAAGGAGAACAGGGAGGGATAATGTAAGTGATACAACTTTTTACAAATTAAAAATACTACTGGCTGGAATCGTCTTGGGGAGTTCGCATGATTCCACTTCTGGGACTGGCGGTTTAGGGAGGGTCATTTAGAATCCTCAGACAGAGAGCTCTGCTGCCTCCCCAAACTACAAATCCCAGGATTCCCTAGGATGCAACCATGGCAGTTCAAGTGGAATCATACCAGTATAATGGTGTAATGCAAATGGGCCCCTGAGGGGGTGGAAGAATGAGGCTTAGGACATTTTCAGACATGTCTTACCACGCAAGAAAACTCTGGGAGAGGTACGTGGACAACTTCCATGAGTAAAAAATGGCACGGTTGCTGTAGATGGGACCCGGAACTGTCGTGGATGATGCCGCGATAGGGATGGTGGCGTCCGAAAAGACCCCCTGCCGTGGGATAGCCGCATACCTCTCCCAGAGTCTTCTTGCACGGTAAGACTTGTCTGAAAATGTCCTTAGAAACAGTGTCATGCCTAAAGGCACCGGATGAGCTCATAGCAGGGTTGATATGAAAACCATGAAGAGTTGGTGCTTGGGTTTTTTTTCCTTCCCCCTCCACAACCTGTTTTCCTTTTGTATTGTCTCTTTTGTTTTAATGTTAAAGCTGAGGACTGGGGCTGTTTTTGTGTGTTTTCATCTGAGAGCATTTCTAGCTGAAGTTATATATGCATGGGCTATATATCCAGATAAAAAAACCAGGGGGCCCTGTTACACTGCACAGTTATAGAACTATGGTTACACTTTAACTACCATAGCAACATCTTTATAGAACCCTAGGGTTGTATTTTCGTGAGGTGCTAGAGCTCTCTGGCTGAAAATCCTAAACACTCCTCTCTAAACTGCAAATTCCAGGATTGTCTAGAATGTTCCCACAGTAATCAAAGTGGAATCGTAGTGCTATAATTGTGCAGTTGCGGCACTGGGGGGTACAGAGAGGCTAGACTGCACTGGGTGACACTGTCAGGGAGAGGGGTGACAACCAGCCGTAGTGACATCACAGTAATTGTGTAGTGTGAAAGGATACTGGGTGTCTCCAATACTTTCCAACCTTTCACAGATGAAAACTGGGATATGTGTGACCAAGCAACATCAGAGTGTGGTTATGATGACAAAGGTATTAACTATGAAGAACTGACAAGCTAGGAGATGATGCAGCAGTTTGCTTTTGCTGAATTCTCCTGGGAAATGCAAGATTCTGATGCCTCCTCTTCTCTGCTGAGTAAATCATAGAGTTGGAAGAGACCTCAAGGGCCATCCAGTCCAACCCCCTGCCATGCAGGAATACTGTACACAATCAAATCATTCCCAACAGATGGCCATCCAGCCTCTGTTACAAAACCTCCAAAGAAGGAGACTCCACCACACTCCCAGGCAGTTCATTCCACTTCCGAACAGCTCTTACTGTCAGGAAATTCCTCCTAACATTTAGGTGGAATCTCTTTTTCTGTAGTCTGAACCCATTGCTCCGTGTCCTCCGTGTCCTCTGGTGCAGCAGAAAACAAGCTTGCTCCATCCTCAGTATGACATCCCTTCAAATATTTAAACATGGCGATCGTATCACCTTTTAAGTACTTTTGCACAGCTCCATGTCTTAGCCATCAGCTCTGCCAAAGGAATAAATGGTGAAATAAAAATGCCCTAAACATACACAGATGCTTGCTTTAACTTAGAAAAAACCATCTAAACTCTGGCACCAATTGTGTACTGGAATATCTGTCTCCCAGTGTTGGTATTATAATCAGCAATTACATTTAGATACCTAGTAGAGCAGATGATAAGCACACCTTGCATTCTGCAGTCATTTAGGAATTGCTGGTTAAAATCTTTAGTTCATAAGAACTGAAAGGGTGTTTACGAAGCCTTCCGACCAGTTGAAATCCTTAGAATACTTGATCTGTGAAGATCTCCCCCAACGTGTCCCTGCAGGCATTTAAGAAAGCAGCAGGAAAAAAAATCTGTTCAGACAGGCATTCCAGGAGAAGGTGGGGTTTGGATAGGATGTCTGGAGCATTTGTTGTACCTGGGATGTAGATTTTTGTAGATAAAAGAATGTGTGTTCGTCAAATACCTACACGGAGAGAATGGGGAAAAAAAATGGTGTAAAAATCAAAAGTTGATTGATTGCACTACCAAACCGAGTAGCCATTGTTCTTTTAACAGTGTATGCTTACCCTTCAACCATCCCAA
Source organism: Gambelia wislizenii (assembly GCA_030847615.1). Classification (NCBI taxonomy): domain Eukaryota; kingdom Metazoa; phylum Chordata; class Lepidosauria; order Squamata; family Crotaphytidae; genus Gambelia; species Gambelia wislizenii. Next base: position 9,605,213 of record JAUMIR010000012.1, read on the forward strand.
GGGTTGTCTAAACAGTAAAAAAAAAAAAAGCCTTATGTAATTTTCTGGGAATCCTACCTGTCTAAATGGGATCATGCACCAATCCATACTATTCGGAAGGAGGGGGGCCCAAAATGGCAAAAACAACAAAGCCTTTGCTGCTTTTCCCATACATTTTTAAAAACCGCAAGGGGTGCATAATCTTGCTCATTAGGACACGTAAATGACAAGCGATTCGAAGGGAAACACAAAGCTGATTGGCCAGACAACAGCAGGGGTGGGGCTTGGTAACAGGGCAAGCACCATTGCCACCATATTAGATTTTCCCCTTAGTGATCACTTATTAAGGTGATAAAACGAGGTAGGTTTTTTTTCTCTTTCCTGTTAAATTGGAAAATCACTATATCACTCCAGCACACCTTGGATGACTTTTTAATATATATATATATATATATATATATATATATATTGGTGGTAGCAAAGAACTAATGCAAGAAAATCACTTGCAGCCACCATCTGGAATGTGAGGCTTATGGGGGGTTCAGAGGCCAGAAAGACCATTAAGACATGCCGCCGCTGCTGCTGCTGCGAAATACCATTGCTACAAGGTACTCCATTCCCCCCACCTCATGTAGATGGGCCCCCAGTTTTGCAAGGACAGCCTGATTAATCGTCTACTGTCCCATTTTTTCAGATGTGTTTAAAATATCCCGGTTTCTCTCTCTGCTTCCCACTTTCCCCTTTCATTCTTGGCTTACTGCAGTTGCTGCAAACAAAGTTCAAAGTGCAAAAGTAGTTTACAGTCAGTTAATTCAGAAGAAGGGGAGGCAGAGCATTGCCCTTCCCAATAGGCTAGGTTCATGGTTTCACCCAGTCACCCCACAGGCTTTTCTAAAGTCAATACATAAAATCTAAGATTTCTCTACTTAAAATTGTACATTTCTGTGTTTTGCCCCTTTGTTGCCTGTCCCCATCCTTTTTTAAAATAATATTTTAATTGTTTTGATTGAAATAAACAACACACATTGATCAACATTGACAGACAATAACATATTAAACAAGACTGGTTTTAAACAACTATAACTAAGCTATACATATTTTGACTTCCTCTCTGACAAATTGCCAGGTTTTTTAATGACAATCTTTCTAAATCTTTCCACCTCAACAGTCCAAAGTTACCTAATTGTGCATAAGTTGTCAAATAAAGAATATTCACTAATAAAACAACACAACTATAGCAACCACAAGGCGAAAAAAACTTTCCTATGTATTTTACAGGATCAGGACAAAAACCAACTTAGCTCTTTCCCTGTACTCTACTCTACTCTACTCATTTGTTTGCATATATTCCAGTAAGGGCTGCCATATTTGATATAATTTCCTTTTATATGTGTCTTCCAGCATGCCAGTAAATTTATCCATCTCAGCAATCTCCATAGTTTTTATCAACCAGCGTCATGGCCCATGAGCTTGATGAGGCTGTAGAGTCAGAGGAGGAGGAGGAGGACATGGCAGGGAACGGCCCTAGGGACCCTGGCACAGGTTTATCTACACCTGTGCCAGCAGAGAGCCCTGCCAACCTAGAGACTCGAGCAGAGGAAGAGCCTGGTCTGAGTAGGTTGGCATCAGTCCCAGCAGAGAGTCCTGCCCATTAAGATAAGGATGAAGAAGAAGAGAGGGACTTACCTCCACCATCGTATACCCAGCAGCAAGCTCAAAAGGAAGCTCAAAGGAAATCTCTGAGAATTTATGAGAAAAACCTGCTCATTAAGAAACACCTGATGAAGCCTTAATTGCTTTATATATGCTGGGAGAGGCGATGGAGGCTTTGTCAGAGATCAACTGATCTTCCTGGTGAAAGCTTCCTGCTGACTTTGGTGCCTGGATTCCAGTTATCTTGACGTTCGTGCTTCAATCCTGGACTGCCCCTGACTACTCTGCTGCCTGCTCCTCTCAACGCACGGACTGTTTTGGACCCAGGCTGCCTGATTGTTGTAAGCCTCTGACCTTTTGGACTGTGTTTGCATTCCTGTGAGCTAATTAACAGTTGGCTCTCTTCCCAGACTACAGCTGTCCCTTCATATTTGCTGGGGTTTCGTTCCAGGACCCCCCATGGATACCAAAATCCATGAATACTCAAGTCCCATTATATGCAATGGCATAGCAAAATGCCCCTTATATAAGATGGCAAAACCAAGGTTTGCTTTTTGGATTATTGTTTTTTAAAGAATATTTTCATGCTGTGAATACTTAAATCCATGGATACCAAATCCGTGGATACAGAGGGACAACTGTAGTGCTGTTTATACTTTGCTGGTAACTAGTTGCTTTCTGGACAACCATTCCTCTTCTGTAGGTATGGAATTCTTTCTTCAATGTCTAGCTAAGACCATTCTGGCTGCAGTCCTTAAGTGCCAAATCAATCTTTCAGTATCAGCTGTTAGATTCATTTCTGGTTTGAACATCCCCAATTTAAAAAAAAAACCTTCTGGAATTAAGTTGATTTTAACCTTTACAATTATTTGAATTATAGATCTAATCAGAAAATTTTAACTCTATTGTATCCCCACCATTAGTGAAAATAGGTGCCTATTTCTTTTTCACATTTCCAGCAATTTATTTTATTTTTCTTAAACATCTTAGCTATTCTTATTGGTGAAAGGTACCATCTAAACATAACTTTCAAAGCATTTTCTTGCAAGCTGTATGGTTTAGTATATTTGAGTATTCTTTTCCATGACCTCTCCCAATCTTCAAATTTTAAATTATATCCTACATGGCTTGCTTGGCCATACCCTTTTGACCACACTCTGATATTTCTGGCCCCACATACGTATCCCAATTTTTACCCATTAAACATTGGAGGGTAAGAATACATTCTATTAAATATATATATATATATATATATATATATATATGGTACAATAATTATGCTGTAAAACAATGATGGAAGGCAGCAAAGTATCAAACCGAGATAAAAGCAGAGAAGAAAACATTCCATTAGAAAAGCAAATGTAAAAGTTGGATTAGAACTGGTGGGGTGGGGAGGCCTTTGAAGCTGTGCAACCTGCCATTTCAGATTGAAATGAAAAGCTCCGGATCAGTTTTATCATTCCAAATAGGTTCTGGGGCAAATTCCGGTCTCAGAAGAAAAACTCTCCTTAGATCTGAATAAAAGCACCAATTGTGTCAAGAGTCATTTTGGACTTAGCTCAGTTCGAAGGTGCTTCATTTATCAATACAGCAACATTTATTGGTTCCTGAAAACCAAGGAGCCATATCTAAGGCCAACACCTTTTGGCAGGTCTTCAAACTCTTACCTCTTGGGGCTTATCTAACCCCTTATCACACTGAAACCTTATCTTCCACCTGGCAATTTGTTTTCATTCCATGCTGCTTCCTTTGAAGTGTACATGGCTGCCAGGGAGGTTTTGTTAAGCAGAGGACAGGCATTTTAAATAAGCAAAGAGAACCTTGCAAGAGTTGGGTTGTCCAGATCAAACTGAAACTCCTTGCCTGAGCTCACCTGCCAGTCTGATGAAGCTTGTGCCAAATAAACATGGTAGTCTTTCAGGTGCCACAAGGTTTTCCATTGCTCTTGCAAGAGTTGTTCGACAATTTACCACTGCTTCTAAGTTTTACTCATTTGGATTTTTGAATGTGCTTATGGTACACGTATGGCATAATTTTTTTATACATATACAAGGATACTTTTCTGTGTTGAAATTCCTCATCTTGTTTTGTAGGAGGTGGCAGTGGTGGTTGTGTGCCTTCAACTTGGTTCTGACTTTTGGCAATCCTAAGGTGACTCTATCACAGGGTTTTCTTGGCAAGATTTATTCAGAGGGGGTTTGCCATTGCTTTTCTCTGAGGCTGAGAGAGTGTGACTTGCCCAAGGTCAACCAGTGGGTTTCCATAGCTAAATGGGGATCCATAGCCTGTAAAGGATTGGTTATCTTTTTTGTTGTCAGTATGGATCCTACTAAGGGGGGCAGGGAGGTAAATAGCACTGTTCCCTGAAATAAGAATTATCTTCTACCCCAATGAAATTTTCCTTCAATCCCCAAATTTCTTGCATTCCAGACTGAAAATTGTTCACACCTAGAGCACTTATATTCTGCAGTGTTCACCTCCCCTTGGTATCTTTGCCTGTCCTTTTGCTTTGGATGCCTAAACTGTATTCCTAAATGCTCAACTGAAGTTTTAAAGTTTTTGCAATCCTAGAAATTCGGGGATTGCAGAAAAATTCACTGGAGTGGGCAGAGTTTTTATTTGAGGGCAATACTCCCATTTTAACAGTCTCTGTCACTATGTCCCTGGTTTCCAGTTGCCTTAGGCACCATGATGGAGTACAGTGAGGATAAGCACTTAATTGTTCCATCTAAGAGTAAACTCAGATGATGGATGCTAAAATGCAGCCAAAGCAGGGCCATTGGGAAATTGAGGGGGGTATCAGAAAGTTTGGGGTAGCCCTCAAATTTAAAGAATTACAAAACCTCTCCTCAAAAAACAAATCAGTGAGGACCGAGTGTATTCAGTAAGCATGAAGGCCAGTTGCAAAAGAAAAACAGAAAAAAAAACACATGTGAAGGATGCAATCTTTGGAGGTCCTGAGAACATGTGATATAGGATGGAATGTACATATCTAAATAAGTATATAGCTGATACCCTGAAGCAAGGTACCTACGACTGATTGTTGCAGGTAAATCATAATCAAAATAATACAGAGAAAAGGCATTATTTTTGGACTTCTTGATGGCCAAGGTGGCTGAGGGATTTGGACATGATTTAAATAATTTCAACATAGACAATTTTCCATATCTTGGCTCAGTAATAAATCATAACTAGCTGGATCCAGCGTACCATACACCTTTAAAAACTCCCCCCAAAAAGCCTGGTAGACCTCACAACAACCCTGTAAAGTAGGCCAGTGGATTTCAATTCCTTCTCCCCCTTTTCAGCATTCCACACTTTTCCCAGAATTGCTGTGGGTGACTCACTCTGTTGCCCTGCCACTGCTACAGCCATCAGTTGACTGCCTGGGTCCCATTGCAGGTGGCCCTCTGCTACCACCAGTTGACTGTCTGAGTCCTAATCTGATCCATAGATTGAGTGGCAGGAATTTGGGCCACAGACTGAGTGACAGGAGTGAATTGTGAGGTGGAGAGGGAATTTGCATGTAGGTAGGGATTGGTTGGGTGTGTTTCCTAAGCAGCCAATCAGCACACTGGGAAAGGCAACATACCCGAGAGAATTATATATATAATGCATAGAGACTGCAGTCAAGAAATCAGAGAAAGCTAGGCCTTGTAAACAGAGTCAGCATGTTGTAGTGGTTCAAGTGTTGGGCTAGGACACTGGGAAACCAGGGTTCAAATCCCTGCTTGGCTCTGGATTACCTTGGATAAGTCACATTCTCTCAGCCTCAGAGGAAGGCAAAGGAAAACACCCTCTAAACAAATCTTGCCAAGAAAGTAATGTGATAGGGTTGCCATATAAGTCAGTAATGACTTTAAAGACGCACAACAACAGGACTTGGAAGGGCAGCTATGGAAGAACTAGACAAGTGTAAAGATATTGAAGTCAGGATTGCCTGACTTTGCCAGTTTTGAAATACAATAGAGTCAAAACTCAACACTTACAAAGAATTCAACCCAGGGACAGGGGGATTTCCAGCAGATAATGGCCCTTCAACCAACGATTCGCCAAACAGACACTAAGGAGCATTGCATTTCTATACCCAGAAACTAACCATTCAATTACACAAATTTACATATCCTCCCCAACAGGGGTTTATAGCATATAAACTCCACACACACCCCTACACAACCATTCTCTGAAGATGCCAGCCACAGATGCAGGCGAAACATCAGAAAGAAACTATTCCAGAACACGGCCTCACAGCCCGGAAAAACCCCAAGGAAAATCTATGGACCTAAAAATGTTTATGGTACTTCCATAGCATCCATCTTACTTAACTTTGGGCTGCACTTAATCTGGGACTCCTTAGTAAACACCTGAATTTTTTTACTCTCCCAGAAGGTATATGTGTGTCTGAGCTGTGTCCTGATGAGGAAACCACATCTCAAAAATGTACTGCACTCCAGCTTGATCAAATTAGGAAAAAGGACACCAAATCTTAGCAAATCTTCTGTGGCTTTGTCCTCTACCATAATCCAGTGTATATGTGCCTTCAAGTTTCTTGTTGACTTATGGCAACCCCACGAATTTCATAGGCTTTGCTTAGTACTTGAATGGGAGACCACCAATAAGTACCAGGTGCTGTAGGCTATATTTCACAGGAAGGAACTGGCAAAAGCATCTCTGAGGGTTTCCTGCCTGAGAAAACCCTATGAAATTCATGGGGTTGCCATAAGGTGACAAGTGACTTGAAGGCACATACGCACACATGGGTTTGGGTTGGGTTGGGCTTTTTTAATGACATGGTTTTCATTAATTTGTTACAGTTCCTCCCAAGCTTTTGAGATGGCTCTGAAAGACTTTAAACAATTGCCAAGACATCCTGCTTAAGTGAAACTGGCCATGCTATGGAGTCTCTATCCTTTAGCCTTTAGTGACATCTGCTGGGCTTTAAGCTCTGTTGGGTGCTTAATTCGTTTGACGGAAGGGTTACAAGAGGATTTGGGCACCTGAGACAGGCACAGGCAGATTCCCATCCACTGCTCTTTATCCCCCACCGCTATTGTTGCTTCCAAGAAAGATGTATAAACATGGCTGCAAAAGCAAGAGAGAGAACACATTTATGGTCATAGTTTAGTGCAACACTATTTAAAGTGGTGGCCCATTGACCAGCTGCTGCTGGTCCTTGGACAGTTTCCAGAAAAGAAAGAAGCAGTAGGAAAGGGCACAAATATGGTGCCAATCCTGGCACATGGTGGGGGGGGGAATCCTTGCCCATCCCTGACATCAGATAGCTTAAGAGGCTTTAAGAGGTTTAGTGCTCCACAGAACAGAATCAAAATACTGTTCCACAGAAACAGAAATTCTTCACTTAAAGGGCTAGTCTATACAAGCCCCCAAAAACCGTAGTGCCCCACAGAAAAACCAAGTTGCAGCAGCTGCGACTTGTCTTAATGGTGGTTTTGCCCAGCAGCCACATAAGCTTCACATACCAGCAAAATGTGCACGCTCGGGTTGTTGTTTTTTTAAAAAAAAAGATGGGGAAAGAGGCTTTTCTGGCAAGGTTTTGGCTAGCTTTGGCCCCCCTCCTTCACAATATGGTGAAATCAAACAGGATCCCATTTAGATAAGTAGGATTCTCCTCGCATTCTGTGAGGAGGTTTTTCACTGTTTGGACAACGCCAAAGATTACAGATCCAGAATTCTGTGGCGTATATAAATGCAAGTAGCCCTGTTTAAGTATTTGAAGGGGTGTCACATTGAGGATGGAGCAGACTTGTTTTCTGCTGCTCCAGAGACTGGAACACGGAGCAATGGGTGCAAGCTCCAGGAACAGAGATTCCACCTCAACATGAGGAGGGACTTTTTGACAGTAAGAGCTGTTTGGCAGTGGAACACACTCCCTTGGAGCGTGGTGGGGTCTCCTTCCTTGGAGGTCTTTAAACAGAGACTGGATGGCCATCTGTCGGGGATGCTTTGATCAAGATTTCCTGCGTGGCAGGGGGTTGGACTGGATGGCCCTCGTGGTCTCTTCCAACTCTACAATTCTATGATTCTAAGTATGTATTAAAATGTTTACACATCATAATTTGAGTCACAGTCACAGGAAACTACAGTGACTACATTCAAAGAGATATATAATAAGATAAAGAAAACAATCCAAAAATCTATAAGTCTAAGATTAATAAATATACAAACTGAACAGCAAAAGCTAATGAGCAGATGGGATGTTTCCACTAGGAAGTCACCAGCAGTCATCAAAAGTCATAGGAGCTCATAATGCATTTCCTAGACATCAACACCCATCAGCTTTTGTTCAGCTGTGATTCCCATCATCCTTCATCATTAATATGTTGGCAATACCAGTAACATCTGGAGGACCACATATTCTCCATCCCTGCTCTATAAGCTACATGTGAATCACACACGCATACAAATCACTTTACATATTTTTTGCCTCTCCTAAGAAAGAGCAAAGGGGTGCCCAAGGCAGGTACTGGAGTCTTAGCCTCTGGCAATTTTTTTAGGCATCATTAATTCATACATTTATTTATATCCCACCTTTCCTCCAGTCTAGGACTCAAGGCAGCTTGTTATTGTGTGCCTTCAAGTCATATCTGACTTATGGTGACCCTAAGGTGGACCTATCATGGGATTTTCTTGGAAAGATTTGTTCAGAGGTGGTTTACCTTTGCCTTCCTCCGAGGCTGAGAGAGTGTGACTTGCCCAAGGTCACCCAGTGGGTTTCCATGAGGATTCAAACCCTGATTTCCAGAGACATAGTCCAATGCTCAACCACTACACTACAATGGCTCTTATAAGGCAGCTTACAAAGGTGAAAAAAGATACAGCTTTAAAAATCATATCATATTAAAAAAAATTAAAAATATAATTACATTAACAATAGAATTTTAAAAAGTTAAAGACAAGACCATTTTGTAAAAACCCAAATAAACAGTACAACACATTCTGAAAGGCCCTGAAAGGCATACTGAAAAGGAAAAATCTTCCCCTATCTAGGAAAGGATAGTACAGGAGGCTCCAGTCTAACCTCTCTTGAAAGGGGGTTCTAGAGTCTGGATGATGCAGCCACTGAGACAGCTCCCTCTCATGCTCCCATGAGCATGGCAGGGCAGAGAGAAGAGGATGCCTTGAAGGTCTCAAAACACAAACATATGGGAGAACACAGTCCTCCAGATAACCCAAACCCAAGCCTTGAAAGGTCATAATCAAGAGCGAGCAGACTGTAGTGATTTGAGTGTTGGGACTATGACTTTGAAGATCAGGGTTCAAATCCCTGCTCATCCATGGAAGCCCACTGGGTGAACTTGAGCAAGTCACACTCTCTCAGCTTCAGAGGAAGGCAAAGGAAAGCTCCCTCTGAAGTCATCTTGCTAAGAAAACTAAAACGGTCACCTTAGGGTCGCCATAAGTTGGAAATGACTTGAAGGCGCACAACAAACAAAGGTCATAATAAGCACTTTGATTTGTGCTCAGAAACAGATTGGCAATCAAGGGAGCCATTGCAACAACGACATCGGTTAACACTGAAGATGTGGATTTTTCTGAGGCAGCATTTAGATGAAAGGAGCAACACTGGACCTGCTGTTATGTGAGGCAGGCACAGCCAAATTGGTCTCAGTTACAGCAGGTCCAGGTCTGCTTCCATCATCCAAACGCTTCCGCAGAGAGATCCACGTCTTGAATGGCTGAATAAAAATTGCTGGAGACAAAGGCTCCAACACCTGCCTTGGGTATCACTTTCCTCTTCCCCATGCAAACACAGCCAAACTGGAAGAGCCAGTATGGTCTGAGTGTTGAACTGGGATTCTGGGGATGTGGGATTTGAATCTCTGCTCAGCCCTGGAAACCCACTCAGCCTAAGAGGAAGGCAATGGCAAACTTCCCTCTAAAGGAATGATGGGGTTGCTATAAGTTAGAGTTGACCTGAAGGCACATAATAACAACAAATTGGCCATATGGGGAGGAGGAAAGAGGACAGAGAAGGGGAGAGGGAAGAAGAGGAAGATGAATGAGGAGGAAAAGGAAGAAGGAGAAGAAGCAGAAGAAGAGGAGGAAAAAGTGTTGGAGGAAGAAGAGGGAAAAGGGAAGAAGAGGAATAAGAACCATAGAATCATAAAACAGGAAGAGACCACAAGGGCCATTTAGTCCAGAAGAGGGTGGGGAGGACGAAGAGGAGGAGGAGGGGGGCAGAAGAGGAATAAGAAGAGGAGAGGAGGAAGAGGAGGGGAAGGAGAAGAGGAGGAAGAATTAAGAGGAAAAGGAAGAAGGGGAGGAGAAGAGGAAGAAGTGGTGGAGGAGGAAGAGAGGAAATGGAAGAAGAGGATGGTAGGGAGGAAGGAGAAGAAGAAAAGGAGGGGGGCAAGTTGCTTATCAAGAAAGCTGATCCGGAGCTCCTGATATCAGCAGGTTGCAGGCCCCCTACATCATTATGCAGATAAGAAGCAATTACCAGCCGCCTCCTTCCACCAGTCTCACCACATGATGCGGTGTGTGGTTCTCTTGGCCATTTCATTAAGTTAATTCCTCCTGGTACATGAGAAGAGTAAGAAAGTGGTTTGCATTGCTCTGTTGGCTCCCTCCCCTCTGCCTATGATTTGTGCCACTCCGTCTCTACAATGCCATTTGGGGGAAATAAACTATTTTCAACAAGAAAAACACAAAGACTCCGGTTTGACCCAGACTCTCTTTAATCTCAGTGCCTAAGGACAAGCTGAATGTCCAGTGAAATGTTCCTGGGATACAAAGAAAAAGAAGGGGTTTTATTGGTGGAGGAAGGAGCAGGTTGAAATCTTGGTTTTCCAGTTTCCAAGATACAGGTATACTTCAATTAACAAAGTAGATGTGTTCCTGGACATTACTTATTCAACAGAGAATTTGGCCCAAAAGCCAGAAATAACCTGAGAAGAGCAGGGATAGGTTCCTATACCCACAAGGGAAGAGGAGCTCAACATGTTTCAGCAACTTTTTATTCCAAATTAACCAATGTGCACATGGTTGTTCTGCACAGAAAACAGCTTTTTCACCACAGGAAACAGTATGTTCTGTGCAGAAAATAATATTGCTATTCAGTAAACCCATTCCTTGAACAGAAAATTCAGGTATTTTTTATGCAAATCAACCTTGTGTGAACTTTGTGCAGAATATGTCCCCAATTACAGCATTTTCTGTACAGGAGATGGCTTCTTCTGCACAGGAAATCATATTTCTGCATAGAAATATTAGTTTCTGGACTGGAAATATTTCCTGCACAAAATAACCAAGCGAGAATTTTTCCTAGACAAACGACTTTTTCAGACAATGCTTACCGCGCTAGAAGCTTGTGCTGTCGCGCGGCAGGGGATCCATTTCGGACGACGCTGTCCCTCTCACAGAATCATCCGTGTCACTTTCGTGTATGATTGAAGGCAGCCGCGCCATATTTTACTCACAGAAGTTGTCCATGAGTAAAATATGGCGCAGCTGCCTTCAATCATACACAGAAGTGACACAGATGATTCCGCGAGAGGGACAGCGTCAGAAGTGACACGGACAATTCTGTGAGAGGGATGGCGTTATCCGAAATGGGCCCCCGCTGCGCAACAGCGCGTACCTGTCTCGCAAGCTTCTAGCATAGTAAGCATTGTCTGAAAAAGTCCTGAGTCCCAAACTGCATAGATTCTTATCAGTCCAGGATTCTTCTCACCAGAATCAACACCCAGAAAACATGTTTTTTTGACTATTTTAAAATATTTTTTAATATTCCTTCCATCCTGACCTTATACACACAAACAGAACCCAGTAACCTGCTGTCTTAGTTGCACTGAAGAACTCTATGGCTAAGATCCTACACCATCCTTGTGTAGGTCGTATAAATCTACAATCACATACGTACAATGTGGTGCATGAACAGAAATTCGCAGCAGCGTTCATTTGTCTCCACAGTTTTGGGTTTTTTTTGGCAAAATTGCTGGTGTGAAGCTATCCATGTTTTAAGTTCACACACAGCCATCCTGTTAATCAAGATGGTGGCGGCAAGTGAATTACTCAAGTTATTATTCTTCACAACTTGACACTGCTGCACAGTATTTTTTAAAAAAAATGTAAATCAAGGGTGCACAAGTACACCTTCCTGCTTAAAACAGCAGTTGGGTTGCCTCAATGCAGTGAAAAAGTGCACGATCGCTACTGCGAAACTCCAAAATGGCGCCTCCTGCCAGCAAGCCTGCCCCCTGCACATGGCTGACCAGTCAGATTTGTACTTCTGCTCCTCTCCAAGAATGCACTGCAATTTGAATTGGATGTCCAAACGGGCAGTAATGCACATTTCTACACATCATTTTTAACACTTAGGGGAAAGCTGCAAAGACTTTTCCTGCATAGTTTTTGGCATTTTTGCCCTCCGCCCCCCCCCCCCGCATACAACGAATCACTGCAGGATCTCGTTGGGACAAAAGTTATTCCCTCCAAATTCTATGAGTATTTTCACCATCTAGACAACACCATAGTTATACAGTGGATGTGTTATCCCTCCCTTCTGCTTAGTGTTCTATATTAGGAGAAAGATGAGATATAACTCATTGGTCATGAATGCATAACTAACGTCTCCTGGCCCAAACCCAACCCACCCCCTCAACCACCTTAACAGACAGCAGCTGTTCTGAGCAATGGAGGTCTGTTCAGTGATTTGTAATTGGTTGACTGGCTGAACCCAAAGGGTGCTCAGCAGTGGCTCCTCTTCGTCTTGGAAAGACGTGACCAGTGGGGTGCCACAGGGTTCTGTCCTGGGCCCAGTGCTATTCAACATCTTTATCAATGACTTGGATGAGGGAATTAGGGGCATACTTATCAAATTTGCAGATGACACCAAATTAGGAGGAGTAGCTAATACCCTAGAGGACAGGATCAAAATTCAAAATGACCTGGATAGACTGGAGAGCTGGGCCAAAGCTAACAAAATGAAATTCAGTACAGAGAAATGTAAGGTTCTGCACTTAGGGTGAAAAAATGAAATGCATAGATATAGGATGGGGGAGACCTGGCTGAATGAGACTACATGCGAAAGGGATCTAGGAGTCCTAGTAGACCACAAGTTGAACATGAGTCAACAGTGTGATGTGGCAGCTAAAAAGACCAATGCGATTCTGGGCTGCATCAATAGAAGTATAGTGTCTAGATCAAGGGAAGTAATAGTGCTGCTCTATTCTGCCTTGGTCAGACCTCACCTGGAGTACTGTGTCCAGTTCTGGGCACCACAATTCAAAAAGGATATTGACAAATTGGAGCGTGTCCAGAGAAGGGCAACTAAAATGGTGAAAGGTCTGGAAACCATGCCTTTTGAGGAGAGACTTAGGGAGCTGGGTATGTTTAGCCTGGAAAAAAGATGATTTAGAGGCGATATGATAGTCCTGTTTAAGTATTTGAAGGGGTATCACATTGAGGATGGAGCAAGCTTGTTTTCTGCTGCTCCAGAGATTGGAACATGGAGCAATGGATGCATGCTCCAGGAACAGAGATTCCACCTCAACATTAGGAGGAACTTTCTGACAGTAAGAGCTGTTCGGCAGTGGAATGCACTCCCTCAGAGCGTGGTGGGGTCTCCTTCCTTGGAGGTTTTTAAACAGAGGCTGGATGACCATCTGTCAGGGATGCTTTGATCGTGATTCCTGCGTGGCAGGGGGCTGGACTGGATGGCCCTTGTGGTCTCTTCCAACTCTACAATTCTATGAGTCTATAAAAGGATGATGTCTCCAGCCCCTTCCCACCAGTGAATGAGGCTACAATGAGGAATTCGGCAGGGGTCTTGCTTCTGATTGTCGTGGGAGATTATCAGACAGGAACAAAAAAAGCATTTCTGTCCCACAGGTTCCACTCCTGCCCCTGCTCCATCCCAGTCCCGCCACAATCACCATCCCCACTGCACTTACCTCCTCTCCGGTCAACAGGGCAGCCCAGGAGTGAAAAGAGCTCTAATGGAGCTCTGTTCATTTCCTGGATCGAAATCCCGCAGATTCTCACAAGAAGATGCGAGTGTGGGAAATTCAAAATTAAAAACAAAAATACACACTAAAACATTTTGAAAAGCACATACACACACTAAGAATTCTACAAGTAACCTGAGGAGGGTACAAAAAAGAGGGTAGCTTACCTAGATGTCCCGATCTCACCCGGAAGTGTTCTGGCAGGGACCTCCCATTGACGCTGGGATCTTGCCAGCACAACAGGACACCTTGTTGAACACAGGCAAATCCAGAACACAAACAGAATGGGGGATCTATTGACAGCTCCTCGCATCAATAAAAAACAGTGCCAGTGGAATGGCAGCAGAACAGGTGCATAACAGAGGGGGAATGTCATTGTGTAAACAGGGAGCTTTTTGTGATCTCCTGGCATTGCTGTAATGCCACTTTTGACACATCTGATAATTTCCACAGTCTCAGCGCGCTTGCAGAAAGCGCAGGATGAGTCCTTCCTGAATCTTTGTTTGGGAAGAAAAGCCAGAGAGAGAGAGAAAGAGAGAGAGAGAGAGAGAGACTTGCTAGGGAGAGGGGAATCAAAACATCATCCTTCTGCACCCAATTGCCAGCTGAACAGACCTCCATTGCTTGATGTGGCTCCTGGCTGTTAATATAGGTTCGGGGGGCGGGGGGTTTACAAATCATGGCAAAAGTGCCACGATCATGAATATGTAGTATTGCTAACTATAGAACAATTATAAATCCATAACTCCAGGTTATGAATCTATAACTGCAATACAGGATGCCAGCCCAAACAAACAAATTCTGCTGAAAGGTGACATTGCACAGTTGACTGTGTATCTTCCAATGTGCTGGCTGATTGTCCCCTTGTAAAATGGAGAATCCACTGTGGCTGTTTCCAAAAACCCAGTGAATCAAGTGGTACATCTAATGCACTGATTAATATGCAATTTTATGGCTAGAATCTTGTTGGTTAGTCCCAACTAGAGGAAATCCATTGAACAGTGAGTCAAAAATAGATAAATCCAGTGGATTCAGTGGCTCCATTCTTACTAACAGCAGGATATAGGCTCACACGAAATGGTACCACTTGTGTAGCTGTGAACTGGATTTGTCAGTTGCACAATAACTTTAAAAAAGTACAATTCACATGTGTCAGGAAATTTACACAGGTGTTTGACTCTAAGAAGATTCCAGCATAAATGTAAAGTCGAAGGCTCTCACGGTCGGCATCCATAGATTTTCCTTGGTTTTTTTCTGGGCTGTGAAGCCGTGTTCTGGAAGAGTTTTTCCCTGATGTTTCGCCTGCATCTGTGGCTGGCATCTTCAGAGAATGGTTGGGTAGGAGAGTGTCTGAGGTTTATATGCTGTGAACCCCTGTAGGTGAGTATATGTAAATTTGTGTAATTGAAGTGTTAGTTTCTGGGTATAGAAATGCAAGGCTCGTTAGTGTCTGTTTGGCTAATGGTTGGTTGATGGGCCGTTATCTGCTGAGAATCCCCCTGTCCCTGGGTGGAATTCCTTTGTAAGTGTTGAGTTGTATATGCACGATCCTAAATATACACTGGACTGACTATGTGACGAATGTTGCTGTCCTTGAGCAAGCAGGGATCACCAGCATTGAAGCCATGATATTGAGAACACAGCTGTGCTGGGCAGGGCACATTTCTAGGATGCAGGACCATCGCCTCCCAAAAATAGTACTCTACGGTGAACTCGCCACAGGTCAGCATAAGAGGGGTGCTCCAAAAAGCAATACAAGGACTCCCTGAAACAACATCTCAGGCTCGGCCAAATTGATCACGAACAATGGTCCACCCTGGCCTCACATTGGGAGGCATGGAGATGCACTATCCACAATGCTGCAGCCTTATTTGAGAACTCACGCTGAACAAGTCTTGAAGAGAAACGACAATGCAGAAAGAATCACAACCCAGAAACATCACTCAAGGAGAACTTCTGCTGTGCTTTCTGCAACCCGATTTGTTTATCTCGGATTGGCCTTTTTAGTCATCAGCACACTTGCAGAAAGCACGGGATGAGTCCTTCTTGAATCTTCGTTTGCGAAGAATTGCCAGAGAGAGAGAGGGTTGAATTTTAATTCTATTATTCAACACTTACAAAGGAATTCCACCCAGGGACATTCTCAGCCAGAGAGCTCTTGGGTCTCACTAAACTACAAACCCCAGAATTCCACAGGAGGCAGCCATAGCAGTTAAAGTGGAATAATAGCACTATAACAGTGTAATGTAATAAGTCACAGGCTGCTTTACATTAAAACAGTGACAGACAATCTATACTTCAGTATCTATCAGATATTCTGAAGGGTGCTACTAAAGAACATGGAAGTTGGGAGGATGACAGATCAAAAAGGCCCAGCACTTCAACCTTGCCAGTCCTGACTGTATTGCAATTCTTGCTGCACCATATCCCAGCTCACACTCTGTCTGTGTGACAGACCTCTTGGTGACAATGACTTTTTCCAAGCCTACCCATCATCTCAAGACTAATAAAATAGGCCCAGCTTCACAGCTCTCAGCATGGGGCTAGTTATGTTCTGAATTGTGAGTGTGTGCAAGAGCATGTAACAGTTTAGAATTTTAATTCAGCATCCCGATTTCTCATCTCCATTTGGGGGGCATCCATATTCATCAACCCCATTACCACAGCAGCATGCAGCTTTTGATTATCTTGCTACCTTTGCTCTCTTTCCTTGTGCATTTCAAACACGCCACCAAAAAAAAAAGCCGCATACATAAAATGCATAAGCGCATTGTACATGCAAATGATGCTCTCTTTCCCCCGCCTTCTCATTTTTGATCTCTCTCCAGAGTCCCCTTCTAACACAACTATGGATCGGTAAGTCAGCCAAGATCTGCCATGCCAAGCAAACTTTGCTGCTTATAAGAAGAGGTTGGGGAGGGTCTTTACTTCACCTCCGAGAGTCATTAACTCTGCACATTTGCATTTTGCAAGGCAGAGAGAGAGTCGGTGTGCAAAGCAAAAAAGGCAAAACAAATCTATGCAGTCTACAAATTGGCAACGGTATGCCCATGCAGGGAAGAAGAGTAATCATCAGAGAGCATTGATCTCAGGGCTGCACAAAGATCCAAGCCGGAGGTGGTGGGTGGGGAGCCATAACTCCTATATGGGGAATCTGTTCTAGAAAACTGTTATGAATGATCCCTTATGCACATTAAAGGAGAATGCACAGCTTACCTCCAAATGGAATCAACCTCAAGCACAGAGTTCTCTTAACATCTGCACGGGCTCTTTTTTCTGATCACTGCTCAAGGTGTTGTTGTTGTGTGCCATCAAGACCTAGAATTGCAGAGTTGGAAGAGACCACGAGGGCCATCCAGTCCAACCCCCTGCCACACAGGAAATCTTGATCAAAGCATCCCCGACAGATGGCAATCCAGCCTCTGTTTAAAGACCTCCAAGGAAGGCGACCCTAAGGTGAATCTACAACAGGGGTTTCTTAGCAGAATTTGTCCAGGGGGGGGTCTCTGTTTGCCTTCTTCTGAGGCTGAGAGTGTGTGACTTGCCCAAGGTCACCCAGTGGGTTTCCATGGCCAAGTAGGGATTTGAACCCTGGTCTCCAGAGTCATAGTCCAATGCTCAAACCACTACAACATGCTGGCTCTTCTGCTCAAGGTACTGGTTAAAATCTAACCCCAAAATTATAGTGTTTGTCTGTTTTGCTACAGGAATCTACATACTTGATCCCAGGGTCATCAAAACAGGACCAAACTATTGGGACCAAAATGAAGACCTTAACAATGTTTTGGGTCTGGTTTGATAGTTGCTTTTGGTGCCTCTTGATGAAACCCCATTGGATTTTTTTTTGGTGGGGCAGTATATATTTTTTCTTTTTCTCTTTCTTTTGTTCTATAATGCACATTTATGAATTGACTTTCCCCAAACATGATACTTATATTTAGACCAACACTCTCAATATTTTGGAATAAGTTCAGAAATTTTAGAAAATGGGCTTTTGGGGTCCATTTTGCCTGAAACTTGATGTGAAGCCAATCCTAAGGACTGTAGGTACTTCCACTCAAATGTTTGTGTCCTGCAAATGGTAACTGAAATCATCAACATCCTCAGGTAAATTTCCTAGGAAATTATCAGATGACCATAATACCCTGGGGCCGGGATGCCAGGTGATAGCAAAAGGGCTTCTCTTTCAGATGAAATCAACCCCTGTCGTCCTGCTCCTGTGCCCCCTCCATTCCACCTGCATTGCTTTTTATCGACAGGCTAAGCTATCAATAGATCACCCATTCCATTTCTGTAACGGAATCACAGGTGAGTGAAAAGGTGCCCTGTAATGCTGGCGCGATCCCTGCATCAGTGGGAGGTCCATGCTGAACACTTCCGGGTGCGATCGGGACATCCAGGTAAGTGACCCCCTTTTTTGTACCCTCCCTGGGTTACTTGGTTTTTTAAAAATGTGTTTCCGTGCTTGAGTTTTCCTTTTGATTTGTATTTTTCTTTTTAAATGTCCTGCGCAATCATCCTCTCACGAGAACGGCCGGGATTTCCTATCCGGGAAGTGAATTCAGTTCCGTGAGAGCTGCATTCAGTCCTGGGCTGCCGGAGAGGAGGGGAGCAGTTTTTATGCTGGGATTAAGATAGTCTGAAAATTTTTATTTTAAACTGCTATAGGGATGGGAGTGGGGCAGGAGATAGCTGGGGAGACAAGGATGCTATATTTGTCCCTGGACTCTGGGAGACCAAGGTTCAAATCCTTGCTCAGCCTGGGTGATCTTGCGCAAGTCACACTCTCTCAGCCTCAGAGGAAGAGAAAACCCCTCTGAAGAAATTATTTAGAGCCAGTGTAGTGTGGAGGGTTTGAGTGTTGGACTGGGACTCTGGGACAGCACGCATTGAGTACCTGCTCCGTTCAGCCATGGAAGCACACTGGGAGACCTCAATGAAGTTACACTCTCTCAGCCTAAGAGGAAGGCAATGGCAAACCTCCTCTGAACACATCTTCCCAAGAACACCCCATGAAAGGATTGCCTTAGGGTCATCATAAGTCAAAAACTATGAAGGCATATACAATACCATAAAGTCATAAATGATTTAAAGGAGGGATAGGCGACTAGCGGCCCTTGAAATGTCACTGAACTGTAGTCAGTCCAAGCCACCACAATCAAAAGTGAGCACCATGGGAATTGGAGTCCCGCAATATCTGAAAGGCAACAAGTAACTCCCTCACTGTGATACAACATTTCAAAGACGAAAAGTGAGACATATGTGACCAAGCAATGTTAGAGTGTCGTTAAGATGGCAAATGTCATTATTGAGGAAGAACACACTTGCTTGGGGAGGCTGCAGCAGTTTGCTTTTGCCAAAGCCTCTTGAGAAGGACTTGATTCCACCCCCTCCTCTCCTCTCCTCTCTCCCCTGCTGGGTTAATTCAATGCACAATTGTTTTGCATTTGAACTCATTTTGCAGCAATCGAAGTAAGCTGAGGATAAAGGGGGGAAATGGTAGGAGAAAGAAGCTGGGACATTTTTAAATTAGCTGGAAAAGTGAGTTGGCAGAGGATTAAATGGTACTGTCCCTGTCAAATCAGGATAGTGATAAGGGAAAAGTAAGAAGCCTTCACATGCTTAAATTGTGTAGTTTGCTAATCATAGTCCTGTTGGGAATAGGGAAAGTGTGTGACATTATCATCTGAGGTTGGGTCAGACTAGCTGATCTCCTGGTGTACCACTAAAGGGACTCAGCTGAGAGAATCTTTTTCTCCAATTGCTGCTTTTGAGTTTTGTCTTCTTCAAGAGATTAATCAGGAGCCTGCTAACAGCTCAGATAATGGCTTCTTGGCCAAACTTTGCAGTTGCTCTTTGAAGCATAGAAAGGAGTTAACCATAAGGGTTGGCTGAGAGGGAAGGTGAAAGAGGTCATAAGAGAGACACTGAGATAAAGAGTGATAGTTTCAAGTTTGTTAATTTTCTCTGTAGTTGTTATTAAGTTTCCATTTCTCAGAAATCAGGTAGTTTGAAGGAAGGGACATCTGCACATGTCCTCTTTTTGATCTTATACCTGTATTTTGTTTTCCATACCTTGGAGTCTGTGTAAAAAAGGGGAGGGGAGTCAGTCTTTTCGGGTGAACCCTGACTGAACTTGGCATGCCAATAAAATCTTTGCTATCCTGATAGACCTGCCTGAGAGTGATTCCTGAATTTCCCATTACAATAGTACAATAGGACCCCCATATCCGCTGGGGATTGGTTGGGGGGGCATGGATAGTGAAAACCGTGGATAATAGCGAACCCATTGAAAATAATGGGACTTCTGGTTTAAAATACCATACAGTTGACTTGGAGGACTTAGAAAACGGCTAGAGAGGACAGGTTTTCTAGGAAGACTATGGTAGGTGTGCTGTTTTGTGTCCCATGGATAATTGAATCAGTGGATAATGAATCAGTGGATACGGGGGTCCTACTGTAGTTAGGTATCCAACGGCAGTGCATCTGCCTTGCTTGCACAGTGGCATGGGTTTAGTCCTTGATGTCCTCAATTAGAAGGATCTCAGCTAGGCTGAGAAACACTACCAGTCACAGCAGACCACTCCTGAGGTGGTTACCTCACTCTGCCCACTGATAGGGCCGGCTCTGGTCAGGAGCAGAGCACAGGTAAAAAAAAGCAGGTGGGGGCGTTGGGAAGTCCTCTGCAGTTTGAACCCAGGACATCTGAAGAACTGCCTCCTCCCATATGCCTAGAATTTGGAATTGCCAGCAGAAGCACTGCTGTGTGTCTCACCATCCAACAAACAGGGCTTTCTCTGTAGTCTCACCTCTGTTATGAAACTCTCTCTCCAGGAAAGTCAGGCTGGCTTCATCCTTGTTGGGCTTTCAATGGATGGTCAAACCTCTATTATTATTCTAGTGATTTTTCAGGTTGACTTTTTCAATTGTTATTAACCTGTTTGTTTGTTTGTTTTTAAATACAGGTGTGCTTCAGTTAACAAACCTGTGCCTAGAGAAGTAAGATTTCCAGAAATTTTGAAGCCATGGAGAAAAAACTATTTTTTCTGGGGGTTTTCTCAGAAAAAAATGCAACATTAGTACTTTTTACAGATCACTCTTTTTACAGTCACTCTTACTTTAGGAACATAAAATATGACTATGTACAATTTGATTTGGCATAAAATTATCACAATTAGTATATTAAACATACAGTGTATTCAAACAATTATTACAACTGGAATTTACTTTTATTTATTTATTTTTAATTTTTATTTGTACCAAATGGAGCAACAGCCTCCTAAAACTGTGCGGAACCTCTTTGGTTTTGCTAGTTTATGTGGAGCAAACAAACAAAAAAAACCTAGGAGAAGCCATCAACATTAGTAACAAAGAAAACTTTCCATGATAGATTTTCTTCCTTTTTTCAATTTTTTGGAAAAAACAAAACAAAAAAGGCTTCAGGAAAAAAAAACTGGAAAAAAAATTCTGAATTTTTCTGGTGTTTTTCCAGGCCTTCACATCTCTATCTGTGACAAAGAAGCTCCATTTTACAAAGTCTTTTTATGCCCCTCAGCCCCACCCCTTTTCCTTCTCATCCTCTGAGTAGCTGGCATTTTTTAGCAGCATTGACATTGAGAAGATGGTAAAGAAGAGCTAGAGAAACAGACTTTGAGTGTTGGTTTGTAGCAGTATGTCTGCAGTAAACAATATGATAAAGCTTGAGTTGGCACAATGGAATTCTACTTTATCCATTCTTCTGTAGACATCTATGCCTGCCTATCCCAGGCAAGGTAAATTGCTTGAAAATCCCTTATTGAGCACACAGGAACTGCAAAACAGAGAGGAAAAAGGAAAGCAGATAATCCTGCCTTAGCAGCTCCCCACTAGCATGTTTTTTAAAAAGCATAGATCTATCAGTTTGACCACCAAAATGGAAATCATAAGAAAGGCAGAGGACCAGTTAAAGAAAGTGGGGGGGAAATCCATGGATGCATTTGGAAGAAGCTTTCAAGCAATATCCAGACAGCTCACAATGTTTTTGTTCAGTTATGCTTATGCCAGCCTTACCAGACCTGGTTGTTTCGTTTCACATGCGACACACTTAGTTTTGAATGAAAAATTTGCTGAGACATATTGAACGGCTCTTCTTTCTTACTTCTATCCCTGTTCTTTCCATGCTATTTGTGCCTCTGGTGCCAAATTTTCTGTTAAGGAAGCAATGTCAGGAACAGATTACTTCATTAACTGAGGTATAGCTGTAATATCTTTTCAAAAGAAAAAAAGATTATATAGTTCATTGCTTTGGGTGTCCTAGTGGGCAGAAAACTGATTCACAAATAGAAGAAAGAAAGAAAGAAAGAAAGAAAGAAAGAAAGAAAGAAAGAAAGAAAGAAAGAAAGAATCTCCTTGTCCTATACCAACATGTTTGTGCCAGTTGGTGGTTTTCATTTCATTGGGGTGGTGACTTGGGTATGGCTTTTAAGCCAACTTTAAACATGCAGAACCTATTTTGAGGGTAACACTTTGGACAGCTCTTTTAAAGTTCAGACTAAAAAGTAGAGTGGATTCACCAGCACACTAATATGGGAGCAGCTGCCACCAAAGTTTTGTGTATATAATCCAGGGATTAACTACAGGTGTGTGTGTGGGGGGGGAGATTCCTCCCCCAAAGAAGAATTGTGAACCCCAAATGATTTTTTTCCTGTGGACCAAAGTTTCCTGTGGACCAAAGTTTTAAGTATTGCATTAACTTAAAACTTCAGTTGAGCATCTTGAAATGTGGTTTAGGCATCTGGAGAAAAAAAGCAGGCAAAATTAATGGAAGCATTCTAGGTGTAAATGATTCTCAGTGTCTCATAGAATCATAGAATTGTAGAGTTGGAAGAGACCACGAGGGCCATCCAGTCCAACCCCTTGCCATGCAGGAATACACAATCAAAGCATCCCTGACAGATGGCCATCCAGCCTCTGTTTGAATACCTCCAAGGAAGAAGAGCCCACCACGCTCCGAGGGAGTGTGTTACACTGCCAAACAGCTCTTACTGTCAAAAAGTTCCTCAGTTCCTCCTAATGTTGAGGTGGAATCTCTGTTCCTGGCGCTTGCATCCATTGCTTCGTGTTCCAGTCTCTGGAGCAGCAGAAAACAAGCCTGCTCCATCCTCAACATGACACCCCTTCAAAAACTTAAACAGGGCTATCATATCACCTTTTAACTGTCTTTTTTCCAGGCTAAGCATATCCCCCTCAGCAATGCTAGGAATTTGGGAACTGAAGGAAAATTTCATAGGGAGGGCAGAATTCTTATTTGCCTTCATTTTTTTACCCACCCACTCCCACCATAGCTACATGTCTGATGTAACTCCCTGACCGTGATCTAATATCTGTGCCTCTCCTACAAGGGAAACTATTGCTGCATGATCCAGTACCAGGCAGGTAGTAGATTAAAGGGCTCAGGAAAGAATGAACAGAAATGGGAAATTGTGATACATCTTGTTGCTGCTGCTGCTGTGTGCCTTCAAGCCATTTCTGACTTATGGAGACCCTAAAGTGAACCTATCACAGGTTTTCCCTTGCAGAATTTATTCAGAAAGGGTTTGAGATTGCCTTCTGAGGCTGAGAGAGTGTGACTTGCCCAAGGTCACCCAGTGGGTTTCCATGGCTAGGCGGGGATTTGAACCCAGGTCTCCAGAGTTGAGCCATAGTCCAACACTCAAATCACTACAGCATGCTAGTTGTTATATCTGTAATTTTCTTTTCTTTTTTTAAAGTAGAGAGTCTGTATATAAAAAGAAAGGAAAATTGCAGATACAGTAGTATAAGAAACAGCTGGTGTGTCTCTAAACAATGAAAATAACCAGAGGGGGGGGCAAAGTGAATGTAGTTAAGCCCAGACTTGCATGACTTTTAACAGTTGTCAAAAGATTTCTGGGGTGGGACAGGAGTCAAAGGAGGTTACCAAATCATCCAGGCCCCAGCCACACAAAACTATTTCCACATGCAAATAAAACAAAAAGCATATACAAACACACACACACACAACATGGTGTGTGCTGGATTTTCTGGAACTGTTTTTAGAAGGGCTTTATAATACATCTTAAGCACAGAGAGAAAAGGAAAGAGAGAGAGAGAGAGAAGCCAAGAACAGTTGGAAAACCCACCCAAACAATATTTAAGAGTTGGAATTCAGCTGCGGCTTGGTTTCCCAAAGTTGCGGTTCTCTGCCTTGCTTCAGGGAAGGGAGGGGAGATTCCTGCTTTATATAAGGCTCCTGATCCCAAGTTAGAAGAGATGTAGCTATATTAAAGAGGTGAACGTAACTACAGTAGTTACAAACAACTAGGTAGTTGTTTGTAAATTCCTTTTCCCAACTGTGGTGACATAACCACATTAGGAAAGGCTAATGAGACTCCTTTGGCAGTGTTGCTGTGACTTTTAGTTGTTTTTACAATGCAAGAAGCATCACCTCACAAAATGGTGGGAGAACGAAGATCACAGAGCACAATGGCCAGCCAGAGATGCTACTTTGTGCTCTGTGGTGGATGCTGAGGAGATGATGGTGGACAGAAAGAGAATTTGTCCTCCCCCACAGGCCAGAGGCTTGTAGGTCGGTCGTAGCTTGTAGTACAGGAGCCCTGTCCCTTATTCCACCTGGCCACTCTTCTCACAGGACAAGCTCGGGCACACAGATGTTGTCAATGGCCACTTTATCTTTAAACTGGACTTGGATTAGACAGCCCTCCAAAGAGAGAGGGCTCTTCTGTGTAAAACAAGGCATGTGGTAGTTTGACAGCAAAATTGTGACAACACCCTAGAAAAAAAAGCAAACCCTGTTTGTCAGGCAGTTCTTTTGCAAACTAGCAGATGTCAATAAAAGCAGGACAGCGTTCATTTCTGCAAAAGAGTGATAAGGCTTTGGACACATGGCAGGAAACTGACCTGGAGAAAAGCTGCTAAGCGTTCCTCCCCCCTCAATCTTTACTCAGGCTGGCTTTCTATTCCATTGAAGCACTCCCAGACTTTGGAGTCCACCAAAGGAGTAAATAAAATGCATTTTCAGTTGGTAAAAAGGAGGGGGGGGTCCATGTCAGTGTGAAGTGAATCTGCTCCTTGATTTAGCCTAAACTTTAAAGAAACTATCCAAGGAGCTGAATAAGTTCCAGGGCCTTGGAGAGTTTATGCAAAATTCAAACTAAAACCTGGACTCTCAGCTCTGCTGACATGTAAGCATCCAAGGAGGTGACCCTTATTCCCAAAACAGGTTCAGCTCCTTGGCTGGATCCTTTAAAGTTCAGTCTAAAACCAGGAGCAGATTCACTGCCCTGATGACATGGAGGCCACCAACTTCTGTGGGGTGTTCAATCAATGTGTAAAGGAACATACTTGTTTGCATGACACCAACAGGATTCTGGGCACTGTGTAAATCCCTGCTCTCTCCTGCCTTTCTCTCCCATCAATACAACATCTCATGCTCAGCCAAATTGATCACCAACAATGGTCCGCCCTGGCCTCACATCGGGATTATTTGAGAACTCACGCCGAAGAAGTCTTGAAGAGAAACGACAACGCAGAAAGAATCACAACCTGGAAACATCACCCAAGGAGACCTTCTGCTGTGCTTTCTGCAACCGGACTTGTTTATCTCGGATTGAACTTTTTAGTCATCAGCGCGCTTGCAGAAAGCGCGGGATGAGTCCTTCCTGAATCTTCGTTTGCAAAGAATAGCCAGAGGTGAGTGAAAGAAAGGCTTTGGACTAGTGGAATTCCTCACTCAACTTGACTACCCTGTTCTATTCTGCTTTGATCAGACCTCACCTGGAATACTGTGTCCAGTTCTGTAGTTTGTTCTTCCTCAATTCAAGAAGAATATTAACAATCTGGAATGTGTCCAAAGGAGGGCAACCAAAATGGTGAAGGGTCTGGAAGCCATGTGCCATATGAGGAGCGGATGTTTAAATTATAGATTTTCCTTGGGTTTTTGTTTTTGTTTTTTTGAAAGCCTTTGACTTCACATGTTTAAATTGTTGAAAGGATGTAATATTGAAGACGGAGCAAGTTTGTTTCCTGCTGCTCCAGAGACTAGAACATGAAGCAGCAGATTCAAACTGCAGGAAAAGAGATACCACCCAAATAGTAAACTTCTTAACAGTAAGAGCTGTTTGACAGTGGAATATGTTCTCTCAGTGTATGGTGGAGTCTCCTTCTTTGGAGGTTTTTAAACAGAGGCTGGATGGCCGTTTGTTGAGAGTGCTTTGATTGTGTATTCCTGCATGGCAGAATGGGATTGAACTGGATAGCCCTCGTGGTCTCTCACAACTCTATGAATCCTACCTACCAATCAGTATCAGTGATGCTGGACTAGATGGAGGAATTGTATCACATAAGGCAACCTCTGTCCTTTTGTCCAGGAAGAGGCCTACAGTGCTGTTCTCTACAGAGGTTGCTCTCATTGTTGCTGCTATTTTAATACTTTAATTTGCTGGGACTGTAGGCTTTAATTTCTTTTCTTTCTTTCTTTTTTTTAAACCATACAGTTTTGGCAGCTGTTTCTCATTCCTCATGCAAACCACCTTGGAAATCCTGATGGAGAGACAGGATGGAAATATTTAAAATAAATAGAGAATGAAGGGAGGAGGTTCAAAGAGAGCCCTAAGGGGCTAAGTGGAGAGGGAGGGAGTTCCCATGGAAAAAGGAAAGGAAGCCTTGATGGTACACTGAATTATGATTTACGTCTGCCCAGTGCATTTCTGATTCAGACCTTCATGGTGTTCTGACCTGTTCTGTTCTTGAGAGGCAACCCTGCCTTGAGGCAAGGTGAGGCGCATACCTGCCAATATTTCTCAGATGAAAACTGGAGCAGAGTGTGGTCAAAAGGAGGAGGGATGGCCAGGCAAGTTCTGAATGCAGAAGAACATGCAGAAGTACTACTTTAAGTAGATAAACAATAGGATTTATGTGAAGTTGAAGGCTTTCATGGCTGACATCCATAGGTTTTTATGGTTTTTTTCCAGGCTGTGAGGCTTTGTTCTAGAAAAATTTATTCCTGATATTTCGCCTGCATCTGTGACTGGCATCTTCAGAGAATGGTTGGGTAGGAGTGCGGCAGGGGTTATATACTGTGAGTCCCTGTCAGAGAAGATATGTAAATTTGTGTATTTAAAAGTCTACCCTAGGAACTAGACATTCAAATACACAAATTTACATATCCTTTCCAACAGGGACTCACAGTATATAAACCCCACACACCCCTACCCAACCATTCTCTGAAGATGCCAGCCACAGATGCAGGTGAAGCATCAGGAATAAACTCTTCCAAACATGGCCTCACAGCCGAGAAAAAAAAAACATAAAAAAGTTAATAGGATTTATGTACTGAGTTTAGACAAGCCTGAAAAAAGGGAGGGATTCCAAATAAGCCCACTGGGAAGGACAAGACTTAATAAAGTGTGGTCAAAATGCCAATGGTTCTATCACAAGTGGGAATGATGCAGCCTTCCAGATGTCATTGGACTGACTGCAACTCCCACTATTCCTCACCTTTAGCTATGATATCTAGTACTGCTGGATGTTGCCATTCAACCACATTAAGAGGGCAGCATGACTCCTACTCTGTATAGATGCAAACCACATGCACACATACTGCTAAAGAGGGAGGGCTCTGGGAGTTGTAGTCCCAAAAAGTAGCCTTCCAAAGTGCTGTAGGAACTGCCATTTGGATGGATGGATGGTCAGCTAGGGGTCGTTTACATGGGCAAATATTCCTCTAAATATACCGCTAAGATAGCTCATAGTTCCCACGGATCGCAGCACAGCATCGCCTCATTCAGAAGGGGGGAAGGTAAAACACCCAAATATAGCGTGGCAAGGGATGTCGCTACTTTTGCCGGTATATTTGCAATGTAGCGCATTATTGGCAGTGTAAACAACCATTCTGCTAAGGGCTACAGCAGAGCTGCACTGTGATTGGTTGATGCAGGGGTGATGATGCAGGGGAGGGCTTAAAAGAGGGGGAGGGAGGGAGGGAGAGACAGTAGCGATTAGAGGAAACTTTGAAAAATCCTCTCTGCTATTTTGCAAGTCTGCCAAGAAAAAGGATTCCCAAGACCTTTCAGCCATAAAGTTCCCATCTGTCAGCTCTGCTTGGGGGAGAGAGAGAGAGAGAGAGAGAGAGAAACCATTTCACTAAGGGCTGCAGCAGAGCTGCATTGTGATTGGGGGATGGAGGGGGACTGAGGGAGGGAGAGTCAAAAATCCTCTGCTATTTTGCAAGTCTGTGAACCCTGACTAAACAAATCATGCTGAAAAAACTTGTGATAGGTTCACCTTAGGATCCACAGCATGGCAGCAAGGTCTTTCAGCAGAGATGCCAGGGCAGATGGGGAGATTGCTGTGTCTCTCCTTCAGGGAGTGACTGAGTTCATTTACAGGCAGATTTAGGGAGAGACAGAGACAGAGCCACTTCTTTGATCTTCCCCCCTGCTATTTTGGCAGTCTGTGAGTCTTTCTTTAGCTCAAAAATGCAGGGCTTCAAATTCTTTCACTCAGGATCTAGCCTCTTCCCCATAAAGCCTTCCTCTGCTTGGGAGGCCACCCCCACACACACTTTTTCAAGTCTGAACGAAAAAGCAGCATAATTAGAAAAAAAACCTGACTGGCACAGCTGCGGAAAAGAATTAAAGCGCAAGTTGCCACAATAAATCTGCCGTGTAAACGAACCCCTAGAGAGGCAGCATGGTTTAATGGTTTGAGTGTTGGATTAGGTCTCCAAGAGACTAGGGTTCAAATCTCCACTCAGCCATGAAAACCTATTGGGTGACCCTGGACAAGTCTCATTCTCTCAACCTCAGAGGAAGGCCATGGAAACCCCCCTCTGACCAAATCTGGCCAAGAAAACCCCATGATATGGTCAACTGAGGGGTTGCATAAGTCAGAAATTACTTGCAGGTACACAACAACCAATCTGTCTGTCGGTCCATCAATTCATGCACCACCACTATCACCTCAGATAGTAAAATGCTTTGCATGGCCTTTAAAACTGTGCCTCCTCCCCTTCCAAAAATCTCCCGCCCCCCATGTTCCAAGATGAACCACTGTTTTGCCACCACAGTCCAGGTGCAAGAATGTCCTGGTCCTCTATGCCATTGAGTTAAATGCCGCCCATACAAATTATGTAAAAGGGAGAAGCTTTTGCTAGAAAAGAAATCAGATGCTGCCCCTGAACCAAGCTGTCATAAATTGCTGGTGGAAGAAAATTGGGGCGCCTATCTCCAGCCCTGTCTCCTGCAGCAATAAATCTTGAAAAGCATCAGACCCAGACCGGAGATGCATGTTGTTAGAGGCCCCTCCTCACGTTGATTGTTTTACAGCCATAAATTTTACCCAGAAATTGCCCATTCTTGAGACTGGTGATTTCTAATTGCCAGGCCACCATCCTACATAAGAATAGCCCCAAGCTGTGTCAGCCCTGCCCTGACAAAAGCCAAATTCCACAGCTATTTAACTCATGCTTTTCTCTCTCCCTACCCTGCATCCCAAAAGCCTCTGGGCTATTCTTATGTCTGATGGGCTATCCCAAGATGGTCTGGAATCTACAACCAGTCCTTGTTGCTGTTTGCTCTCCAGTCAGCTTCCAATTATGGTGACCCTATGAATCAGAGACCGCTGTGAACACTGATCATCAGCTTCTCTGCTTAGGTCTCACAAGCTCAGGGCTATGGTTTCCTTTATTGAATCAATCCATTGGTAATACAGTCCTCCTCTTATCTGATCTGTTGATCGTAATAAAGTATGTAAGTCTTCCTCTTCTCCTACTATCTCATGTCATTTCATGATATGCCCAAAGTATGATAGCCTCAAAATAGGCCTAAATATCCTAAAGGCAGTAGATCCTGTCTGATCTTGGAACCTAAGCAGGGTCAGCTCTAGATGGTAGACCGCCAAAAAATACCAGGTGCTGTAGGTTATATTTAGAGGAAGGACCTGACAAAACCACCTCTGAGTATTCCTTGCTTAAGAAACCCCTATGAATGAGGTCACCAGAAGTCAACAAGCGATTTGAAGGCATGTACACACATGCACATACACACACACACCTCAATTGAGCCACTTTGAATGCTAGTGAAAGTTCAAGCTTCATTTGCTCTTTGTTGTTGTTGTCAATGATGATGATGTTAGCTGCTGTAAAATCGGCTTTTCTTATGGCAAACCTATGAATGAGAGATCTCCATGAGACCCTGTCATCAACTGCCCTGCCCAGATCTTGCAAATTAAGGACTGCAGCTTCCTTGAGTCAATCCACTTGTATTGTGGTTTCTCTCCTTTCCTACTGTCCTCCATGTTACCAAGCATTTTCCAATGAGTCACATCATCTCATGATATGTCCACAGTAGGACAGCCTCAGCTGAGTCATCTTGGCTTCTAGGCCTGATTTGCTGTAGCATCCACTCATTCATCTTTTTAGCAGTCCATGACATCCATAAAACTCTCTCCAGTACCACGTTTCAAATGAGTTCATTATCTTCCTGTCAGCTATTTTCACTGTCCAGCTTTCACAACCAGCTATAGAAATCAGAAACAGTATGGCATGGGTGATTCTGATTTTGGTATTTAATGAGATAGCTTAACACATGAGGATCTTATCTAGTTCCTTCATGACTGCCTTTCCAAGCCTTAGTCTTCCTCTGATTTCTTGACTACAGTCTCAGTTTTGATTAATGGCTGAGTCAAGACATAGAAAAGCTTGAAGTTTTCATTACCCACTTTAAAGTTATGTAAATCATCAGTATAAAAGTCAGCCTGGTTTGGGTGTTAGACTAGGATTCCAGAGACCAGAGTGTGAATCCCTGCTTGGCTGTGGAAATCCACTGGGTGATCTTAGGCAAGTCATACTCTCTCAGCTTCAGAGGACAGCAAAGGTAACCCCCATTGAGCAAATCTTGCCAAGAAAATGACAGAGTTGCCTTTAGGTTGCAATAAGTTGGAAAGGAAGGCATATGATGAATCATCAGTGGTCATTGTGTTTATTTTCTTATTATTCAACTGTAACCCTGGTTTTGCACTTTCTTTCTTAACTTTCCTCAATAGTAATTCCAAGTCTTTGCTATTTTCTGCTAGTAGTACAGTGTCATCTGCATATCTTAAATTATTGATGTTCCCTCCTCCAAATTTCATGCCACCTTCTGACCCTGTCTTCCGTCTGATATGTTTTGCATATAAATTAAACATGATTTATCTGGGACCCATTTATTTGTCTTTTGGGTGGTACTACCAGCAACTGACTATTGGTAGGCTCAAAACAAGAAGAACACACTACACCTGGTCTGAAATACCTGTACTGAAAACTAGATTGTTTCCAGACTCAAGTCAATTTAAAGTGATGGATTTGACCTTTTCAAACCCTCTATAATTTGGGGCCCCGAGTGTCTCCATTAAATGCCTTCTTCTTTATGAGTTTTAAAATCTATCAATAAGGCACTAGTCCAGGTTCAGTCTTCTAGGGAGGTCAGATCATTATCTATCAAGGTAGAGCCTTGAAGGTATATGGGTCATGATCTTTTGTGGCTCAGAAGATGTTGATCTTACTTTCCTGTTCTTTTTCTGAAGGCAGATGAAGACTTTTTGTGGGGGAGATATTTGGTGGTGTTTTTAAAAAGCATACTTTCATGTAAAGCTTGAGAAAGTTAGTTTTTAGAATTACAACTCTGAGAGTCCACCCACCCCAGCCCACTTGGACAATGGCTTGTCTAAATAAAAAGGCATTTGCCTGATGGAAGAGAGCCAAAAAAAAAAAAACAGGCCACTCTGGCTCCCCATGAAAAGAAGTTCCAGAATGCCTGTGTTATCTCTTCAACAAACATCCCTATGAGGATAGTGGGGTTGAAAAAGTTTTTCCCATAAAACTCAAGAAGGCTTATATGGGGAGATGTGGTCCTTCAAAGGGCCTAAATGCGTTAAAGCCACCAGATCCTGAGATCTTAGAAGCTAAGCAGGATCAGCCCTGGGTAGTACTCGAATAGGAGGCTGCCAACAAATACCAGGTACTGTAGGCTATATTTCAGAGGAAGGAACTGGCTAAATCACCTCTGAGGACTCCTTGGCTAAGAAAACTCTATGAAATTCCAGGGGTCACTGTAAGTCAACAGGTGACTTAAAGGCACATATACACATGGTCTTTCACATAGGAGAGAAGCAATGGTGGGAAACCACAGGAGGGTTACCAATAGGAGACAAGGCCCACATCCACCACAAGGCCAGCCCTACTATTAGGCAGGGTGAGGTAACTGCCCCAGGTGGCCTTGGTCAGACCTCACCTAGAATACTGTGTCCAGTTCTGGGCACCACAATTCAAAAAGGATATTGACAAATTGGAGCATGTCCAGAGAAGGGCAACTAAAATGGTGAAAGGTCTGGAAACAATGCCTTATGAGGAAAGACTTAGGGAGCTGGGTATGTTTAGCCTGGAAAAAAGACGGTTAAGAGGCGATATGATAGCCCTGTTTAAGTATTTGAAGGGAGGTCACGCTGAGGATGGAGCAGGCTTGTTTTCTGCTGCTCCAGAGACTGGAACACAGAGCAATGGGTGCAAGCTCCAGGAACAGAGATTCCACCTCAACATTAGGAGGCACTTTCTGACAGTCAGAGCTGTTTGGCAGTGGAACACACTCCCTCGGAGCGTGGTGGGGTCTCCTTCCTTGGAGGTCTTTAAACAGAGGCTGGATTACCATCTGTCGGGGATGTTTCATTTATGTTTCATGTACATCTTATACACATACCCTGAAGGTAATTTTATACACAATAATTTCCTTTAGAAATTGGATTGCAGATATTTCATATAATCATAGAATCATAGAATTGTAGAGTTGGAAGAGACCACAAGGGCCATCCAGTCCAACCCCCTGCCATTCAGGAATACCTCAACATTAGGAGGAACTTTTTGACAGTAAGACCTGTTTGGCAGTGGAACACACTCCCTTGGAGCATGGTGGGGTCTCCTTCCTTGGAGGTCTTTAAACAGAGGCTGGATGGCCATCTGTCGGGGATGCTTTGATCGTGATTTCCTGCATGGCAGGGGGTTGGACTGGATGGCCCTCATGGTCTCTTCCAACTCTGCAATTCTATGATTCTATGATTCTATGATCCCTGATCTTGGAGAATTGAGCCATGCGTGTCACATTGCTTGTCCTGCATGCCCCAAATGACTTGCTCCCCTTAGCAAGGGAGACTGGTAGCTTCCATGTCAGTGGGATGGTGAATACACGCCACACTTTATTGCTGGCTTTACATGAGCTCTCCAACCTTCTGAATTTTGGTTCCCAATAGGGTTAGCACCTTGGAGAGCGCCTCTCAAACTAGCAATACCAGGAATGGATTCACTGCCCCACTAACATGGGAGCCGCCCATCCCCACTGTCCCTGACAGGGGACTTACTTGCTAGTGTTGAAGTAAGATTCAGTGCTAGTCCACAATTGGCTTCTGGGCATGGAATGGAGAGGACACCATATTGTTTGCCTTTGGCAGGGAAACATCTTGGGGCGACCTTCACATGCACGATGCAGGTAACATTCCATACTTGAAGCAGGATGATTGCATAGTAAAAGCCTCACCTGAAATCTTTGCCACAGGAGCTGTGGAAGCAGGTGGCTTCCATGCCAGCGTGTTAATAAATCTGCTCTGTTTTAGTCTGAACTCTAAAGAGCTACATCCTATCACCAAAACAGATTCAGCACCTTAGATGGCTCCTGCTTTTAAGCTTTCCCTAATACCTAGAGCAGATTCATCACCCCACTGGCAGGGAAACCACCAGCCTCAGCTGTCTCAATTCTGCAAGGATTGAGTGGGAATCCTGTGAAACAGGGCTGGTTGAATAGGTTTTCCTAAGTTATAAACACAGCACGCACAGAGAGTATGCCAGTGAACAACAGTGCTTGGTGCTCCTGCAGAAGAAAAGGGAAACTTCCTTCATATAAACTGCCTTGTCAGATGGGCACCAGTGGCTGCTCAGCATCTGCTCCATTTCACAACACCTTATTACAACCAGGCCATGATATTGAGAACACAGCTGCGCTGGGCAGGGCATGTTTCTAGGATGGAGGACCATCGCCTCCCAAAAATACTACTCTACGGTGAACTCGCCACGGGTCAACGTAAGAGGGGCGCTCCAAAAAAGCGATACAAAGACTCCCTGAAACAACATCTCAGGCTTGGCCAAATTGATCATCAACAGTGGTCCGCCCTGGCCTCACATCGGGAGGCATGGAGACACACTATCCACAATGCTGCAGCCTTATTTGAGAACTCACGACGAACAAGTCTTGAAGAGAAACGACAACGCAGAAAGAATCACAACCCAAAAACATCACCCAAGGAGACCTTCTGCTGTGCTTTTTGCAACCGGACTTGTTTATCTCGGATTGGCCTTTTTAGTCATCAGCATGATTGCAGAAAGTGCGGGATGAGTCCTTCCTGAATCTTCGTTTGCGAAGAAAAGCCAGAGATTACAACCAGATAACACTTTTGATAATTTGACATTTTAATACCCTTCCCCCACTGCTGGTCCTGTAAAGATTGTTGTACAGGACCCATTAAAATACGCTTGATGAAAGGCACAAGGAAGTACAGTAATAGTCACAACTTTATGTATACCTAGTTATATGGCACAGGCACTAAGAAACCCCTTTACTGAATTGTGAAGACGCACAACAGGACTCCAGCAAGAGTGCCTGATGGGCATTGGTGCATGGGGCACATCAGGACTGATGGAATGTGCATCCTGTCCTGTGACTTTGCCAGCTCTGCTACCTAGTAAAATAACCGCAGCCCTCTACTGGATGCAGGCGTTACAGAATTCTAATTCCCACAGATGTAACTCCACTTACAAAGATATAAGTCCCCAACAGGATTCCAGCCTGTAACAACAACAACAACAATCTTTCCCCTCTCTTTGGCTTCAATTCTGTCAACCCCCAGAATTGCCACATCAATCATCCAATTTCTTTTTCTTATCCACATTTATGTCTGGCATAAGATGTTTATCATTTTGAATATTAAAGTTTCATAAGTTTTATTTCACTATTTATGACAACATTTTCAGGCTTACATCCCCACCTATTCTTTGCAGATGGTCAATCATATGAATTTTTTTTTTGCCTAGATTCCTAAGTATTGTTGCAGTTATTTTACCATGGTGTTTCTTACTGTCAAGTCTGTACTATCTCACTGCCCAACCTAATTTGGTGGTCAATGGTTTTATGCCACATTATCTTATAATACTGATTTCTACATTTTTAGCTAGAATCCAAATCACAGATGGTCTAAAACTTCTGTCAATAACACCTGATAGACTACCTTGGCTCAGTCATAACTTAAAATTAGCTAACACACATTGGAAACTGCTTAATGCAGTGTAGATGTGTAAATTGCTATTGCTTAAAAAACAATTTGTAAGCCGCTCTGATAGCCTTGTGGCTGAAGAGCTGGATATAAATAACTAATTAAAAAATGAAGACTTCTGTTGAGAAATCAGAAGGAGACTAAGATCTGGTACCGCAGCTATGAAGGAACTAGACAAGATTCTTGTTGTGGAAGAGAGGCTTGTGTACCCTAATGATGTTTTGAGCTATGCTGGCAGTGGCATAATAACCACTGGTAGGGTCTCCCATGCCAGACAGGTCAAAACCGAAGGGCTGACAAAGAGCGTCAAAGGGCAGGATGGGCTCTCTAGCTTTATGGCAACCATCCTAGGAGAAGGAAAACTCTAATCCCAAACCCGGGCAGATGGTGCTCGTCCAACTCTGTAAAATCAACCATCTAAGAGAAACTCTAATCAAACCTACGACCCAAGGACCTTGCTACTACCATCCATGCTTGCAAGGTCACAGCAGATGAACCTTTGGTTTAAAGGATGAGGCCAGTTCTGTGCACGCTGTGCTCCACCAGAAAAATCCATTGCACAGGCTTGAAGGACAAATCCAATTCCAATCAGCGCGCTTGCAGAAAGCGTGGGATGAGTCCTTCCTGAATCTTCATTTGCAAAGAAAAGCCAGAGAGAGAGAGAGAGAGAGAGAGAGAGAGAGAGAGAGAGAGAGATCATTGAATACCATAGTGAGGATGATCAATGCCATAGTATTTCCCGTTTCTATGTATGGTTATGAAATCTGGAGAGTAAAGAAATCTGATTAGAAGAGAATCAAAATTATTCAAGATATGGTGTTGGTGGACAGTTTTATGGATACCGTGGACTACCAAAAGACAACTCGATGGATCCTAGAGCAAATCAAGTCTGAACTCTATGCAGAAGCCAAGATGACTAAACTGAGGCTTTCAGACTTTGTACATATCATGAGACTACATGACTCATTGGAGAAGATGATAATGCTTGACAAAGTGGAAGGCAGGAGGAAATGAAAAAGATCATACTACAGATGGATTGTTTCTAGCAAGAAAACCACAGCCCTGAGTCTGTAAGATCTTAACAGGGCTTTTATTAACAGAGTGTCTTGGAAGGTCTCTCATTCATATGGATGCCGTAAGTTGAAGTTGACTTGACAGCAGATAATGAAGAAGAAGAAGAAGAAGAAGAAGAAGAAGAAGTTGTTGTTAAAAACAAAGACTTTCTGTGCTAGGTTGCAGCAGAGTTGTACAATAAAGCTTGAATGGGCTTCTACTATAACTGGTCCTACTGTAGCGATGTGTCCACCTACAATAGGCAAGGTAAACAACAGCTGTCTCCAGAATCCTTTACTGGGCATGCATGAACAGGGCTGTTAATTACACAGTATCTTAGAAGGTCTCTCATTCATAGGGTTACCATAAGCTGATGCTGAAGCTGAAGCTGGCAATTAATTGTTTTAAATCGTGTTGTATTTTAAATTGCATTGTCCATTTTAATCGATGCTTTTTGTGAGCTGCCTTGGGTTCCACTCTCAGAGAAAGGCAGCATATAAATTAAATAAATAAATAAACTACATCTACTGTATATCTAATATCCTTATGGGGAACATGAAGTGCACCTAAAAGTTTAAGGTACTTCCATAGCATCCATCTTACTTAACTTTGGGCTGCACCTAATCTGGGACACTTTAGTAAACAGAGAAGTCTGAAAGGCTGACATTTAAATGCCCCTTCCTCTAATCCAGAGTTGAGAATCACATATTGCTGAAGTACAGCTCCATCAGTCCTATCCAGCACAGCCACTGGTGAGGGATAAAGGAAGCTGAGCAACAGCTGGAAGGCCACAAGTTGGTGACTCTTGCTCTGAATGAAGAATTAGCAAGATCTCCCATCCACACCACAAACGGGTAAGGTACTCCCACAGTGCAGTAGCTGACATTTTGTATGTTCAGTAGACAAACTGAAGTAAAGAATCTGTCTGAGCTCAACTAGCCTACATAACCAGTGGTGAGCATGAATGGAGGTGTAGTTCAGTAACCTTTCCCCACCCTGACACAGACTGAATCATTCTGAGATGAAACTGAGGTGGTGGTGATGGTGGTGATGGGATGCAACTATTCTAGAAACTGTACATCACCCTGAAGAACTGAGATTTCATTGACACAACTAGTCCCTCTGCCCACGAAGATCACATTGGTTCCACACTGACATTGTGTTCCTAGTTGCTGTGGCCTGTTTGTCACCAGATGGACAGGATTCAGGTGATGATCAGGTTTGCATCTAATCCCTTTCTTGAAATATCCTCGTTTCCCCTCCCATGTGTTCTCCTCCTCCCCCTTCCATTGATCACAGGTCACATCCAGACTCTGGCAACATTTCAGAAACTGATTTTCACCAATTTCCACTGAGTCTTCTTGATTATTATTCAGGACTTAGAGTCAAAGTGCTAAAATGCTTTAGCAAAATGACACAAGTTAAACATTAGGATCATTTTGTTTCAGTGCAAACACATTTCTTTCCCTGGCTTCATCTCTGTTGAATCTGTGTCCTGGAAACAACATCTGTGTTTATTTGGCAGCGGACATCTTAGTTAGTTCCAGGATAACAGAAACAGACAGGTAAGTATTCATTTTGGAAAATAATCTAAACTTACTAGGCAAGCAGGAATGAAAAGCCCTTGGTGATGCCATGAGTTCCCAGGAAATACTTCAGGATGAATATAATAGCAATATAGCAATAGCATTTATATTTCTATACCACTTATCAGTGTAAAGCACTTCCTAAGAGGTTTACAATGTGCTAGCGAATTGCCCCCAACAAGCTGGGTACTCATTTTATTCACCTACGGAAGGATGGTAGGCTAAGTCAACAAGCTTGGAGCCCTGTAGGATCAAACTCTCAACGTTGCGGCTGTAGTACTGGCATTTAACCACTGCGCCACCAGGGCTCCAAAATGCAATCAATTTTTACAGGAACAAAACCTGAGATTTTCAGAGACTTCACTCTCATCTGGAGGGGCTCACTGTCAGTATTATTTTATTTATAAGCCACCCCTCCTGGCTAGGAGTTCAATGCAGCACATATGATTTTCTCCTCTTTTATCCTCTCAGCAAGTCTGTGACTGAGGGAGGAGTGATTGGCCCAGGGTCACCAACTGAGCTTCATCTCAGTGTAAAGAACTTGCATTTAGAAACCTCAGTCTTAGTTCAACACTCTAACTATTACCCAAGGGGTGGGTAACCTCACAGAGCCAGGAGCAAATCCCCCCTCTGATGCCCCCACAGGTCACACCTGTCTCCTCAGCATGGCCAAATGCCTCTGTTTTCCTCTCCAGACCCTCTCAAAATGGTGACAGGAAGTGATATCATTGGGGTAGTACAGAGATTACACCATGCAATGATGGACACAACCTCTCTGATGGGTAGGGGGCAAAACAGATATCCAAGGTCATATCAAATATGAACAATTATTAAATTTTATCTGAGTTTTCAGTACAGAATTAATGCATTCTTGTTTCAGAACTGGTATTGAAAAAGTCATGTATGTTTTTCACATAACATTAAACCAAAGTTTAATGTTATATACATGAGCATCAGGAACATATGCTCTGACTCCTTCTCCTCTGGCACAGGCAGGAGGATGAGAACCATGGCTTTTGGCTTCCAAATTAGCTAGAGTTTCTTTGTTCACCTGAACTGTGGAAGGTGAGAGATTCTGATTAGTTCAATAATGACTTGTTGGAACAAGTCAAGATAATCTATGATCCTGGGTTGTTAAGAAGCCATAAACCAACCAGAGAAAAAACATCTCCTTTGATTCTTTCAGAGGTTAGGGATTTGCCCTCTGCACATGCTTAGAGGAACTGGCACACATTAACACCCACGCATTTGCTTTCTCTACATACCATACCTCCAGAGACAACCGATGTTTATAATTCACACCAGATTTCTTACAGTTAAATCAGGTAGAACTAAAGCCGAGCTGTTCTCTGGCTGTGCAGGGAGGAGCCGTGCTGAGTCTTGCTCTGCTGGAAATCAGCTTTCCGAAGTTGAATGTTCCAATGAATTGCGGTGAAGATTGGAAGTCAAGCTGCGCTTTGAGAAGCCAGAAATGTGCTGCTCTAGCCTGAGAACAAGAAAGGGCTAGCACTTTCTTAAAGCATGTCAAACAACAGCCACTGCACGTGTGATTTTCTTTAAAATGGTTTTATTTTCACTTTTTTTTATGTCCTGTATTTGCTGACAAAAGAGAGGTTCTGAAAAGGGATTGCCAACTGATTTTTCTTTGCAACCAGTGATGTAATTTAGGACAAAAAGAAAGGAAAGATGAGATGCTGCTGGTCTTGGCCTGATGGCTGCATCGTCCCCTTCTGTCATTGAGCCCAATCAACAGGATCACCAATTGCATCCCTCTTTGAGTTTAAGGAAACAAAGATGAAGCAATACTTTAGAATAAAGGCAAAGAATTCTGAACATGTGCAAAGTGGCTTTCCCTCACTACTCAGCCACTGTAGCAAGAGGCTGGGGCCCAAGGACATGCTTCCACTGGATCTTGCTGCTTCCACCTGAACCCGCAGCCCCTTCTTTCTCCCTGTGGCTCCCCATACACCCTAAAGGCTGGAAAACTTTCTGGAGCAGGAGTTGGGCACACCATAGAGGGCTGCAGTGGTGGGAGGTTTGTTCTTGTGGTTGTTGATTATCAACGACAATGCATGGCACTGAGACACAACAAAGAGCCCTGGGGCCCATACTCATGGCACAATTATAACATGATTCTTCTATTTTAACTGCTGTGATTCCATTCTATGGAATTCTGGGGTTTGTAGTCTGGTACATAAGATCCTGAAGGCCCCAGGAATCCATAGGATGGCACCACGGCAGTTTAAGTAGGATCAGTGCACTACAATTGTCCCTCCATATCCACGGATTTGGCATCCATGGATTTAAGTATTCACAGCTTGAAAATATTCTTTAGAAAATAATAATCCAAAAAGCAAACCATGATTTTGCCATCTTATATAAGGGACACCATTTTGCTATGCCATTATGGGACACCATTTTGCTAAGTCCCATAATGGGACTTGAGTATCCATGGATTTTGGTATCCACGGAGGGGTCCTGGAACCAAACCCCAGCGAATATGAAGGGACAACTGTATAAGTGGATCATGTGAACCCCTCTGTTGAAACAACTGCATTGGCTACCAGTCCATTTCCAAGCAGAATTCAAAGTGCTGGTTCTGACCTTTAAATTCCTAAACAGTTCAGCTCCAGACTACCTGAAAGACTGTATCTCCCTATACAAGCCAGCTCGAGTGTTAAGATCGGCAGGGGAGGGCTTCCTCTCAGGCCCACCGCCTTAACAGGCATGGTTGGTGAGGACTCAGAAAAGAGCCTTCTCTAGGGAATTATATATGTACGTGTATATATTGGTCTGAGGCAATTCTCACAGCCACATACTTATACAACAGACTTCCAACCAGATCCAGAGATGTTACTCCATTTGAGTTGACTGTCTCACCTGGACTTGAGTTCCTGGCTCTGCTCGTTGCCCACCGTCCTCCGTCCTCTGGTAAGTCCTGGGCTGAGGGAGCCCCTTCTGGATGCGAAGCACTTGCAGGAGGGTGAAAGAGCTGCATACGCTGTGGCTGCCGCTGAGAATCAGGGTCAGGGTCTTCTTCCACTGCAAACACATCTGAATAGAAATCTTTGTTTGGATTAGAATTAAGTTGAGGTCTTTCATCAACATAAACAGCACTTGTTATTCTCATTGTGCGTCCATCAGGGTTTAGGATTTTGTAAGCACCTTTGGCATAGCCAATAAAAATTCCCTCTTCACTTCTACAGTATATGATTACCGTATATATAGATATATCTTTCTTTTTTCTTGATTTTTGAACATATGAATTAGAAAGAATAGAATGTTAATTCTGATACAAATATATAGAGAAACCGGAAATAGTAGAATAGAATGTCTTTTGTATTTGGCTTAGGGATGATTCAGTTAGAATTTAATTTAGTTATTAATGATTTGTTAAATGTTTTATGTTGTATCAATGTTCTTTCTTTCTTTCTTTGTGTATACAGTATATGTTTTTTCTTTCCTTTTTTATTTTATGTAATTATATGTATTTTATATCATTCATATATATGAAGAGAGCCTCCTCTGTGGCTGCTCCCAGACTATGGAACTCCCTTCCACAGGAGCTCCATTCGGGCCCCCTCCTTACTCTCCTTTCACTGACAGTTGAAGAAGTTTTATATCTAGGCAGGTGTTTTGAAATGCAAATTTAAACTGGTGTGCTGATTTTAATGTTGCATTTTTATTGATATTATGTTTTTAACTCATGATGTGTTTTTAATTATTATATTTTAATAATGGTAATTATTAAACTTTTTTAAACTTTTGTATCTTGTAATGTTTTAATTTTTTTAAATCATTGTAAGCTGCCTTGAATCCCA
The DNA here is from genome assembly GCA_030847615.1 of Gambelia wislizenii. NCBI lineage: Eukaryota > Metazoa > Chordata > Lepidosauria > Squamata > Crotaphytidae > Gambelia > Gambelia wislizenii. Next base: position 9,646,640 of record JAUMIR010000012.1, read on the forward strand.
TCTTGGGAGAAAGGTGGGATATAAATCCAATAAATACATAAATACATAAATAAATAAAATAATTCTTCAGTGTGAATGACCCTCTGGTCACCAACTGCCCTGCTCAGGTTTTCCAAACGCATGGCAACAATGGCTTCTTTGATTCAATCAATCCCCCCTGTAGTGTGGTCTTCCTCTTTTCCTACTGACATCATCTCATGATATGTCCAAAGTATGACATCCTCCCTATAGTTATCTTGGCTTCTGGTGGGAAATTAGAGAAGGGGGGGATCCAGTTGTGTTGGTTATGGATACGGAAGTACAGTAGCACCCCTGCATCAGCGGGGGATTGGTTCTGGGGGTGCCTGCAGATGGCAAATTCTGTGAATAATAGCGAACACCATGCCAGGGGGGCATCCCGGGGGAAAGGGGGCGAGTTCACTTCTCCACCCCCTTTGCTTCTGCCACGGTGGCAACTGTGGCAGCAAAGGGGGAAGAGGACGAGACCAGTTCACTCCTCTGCCCCCTTCCCCCTTCGCCCCCACCATGGCCCCACCATGACAGCAATCATGGTGGCAAAGGGGGAAGGGGATGAAGCCAGTTGTGGCAGTGATTCCCTTTCCCCCTGCCATCGCCAACCACGGATAATTGAATCCGCGGTTGGTGAATCAGTGGATACAGGGGTGCTACTGTACACCACTGTATCTTGGCCACAGTTGGCCCAAAATATTTCTGCCTGGGGCAAAATACTCAAACTGTATCCTTCCAAGGTTCAGAACGTTGCGAAGCAGAGGGGAAGTGGAGTACTCTTAATAGAATCGATAAGCCCTACTTTCTGATTTCTCCACATGCACCCTATTTTAGTGTTGAGTTCCAGTATTGGAGAAAAGGTGGGTTATTGATGAGGATTAGGATAATGGTAGTAATGTGGCCCATTGGTTTCTAAGCATGGTGCTTAGAAGTTTGGTCAATCCTCCATGTCATGACTGCCCTTCAGATATTTTTAAATGGTTATCATATTATTGGAGAGTCAGTGTAGTAGAATGGTTTGAGTGTTGAACTAGGAATTTGGATGCCACAGTTCAGAGTGGCTATTGACAAGCTAGAACATGTTCAGAGAATGGTGACCAGGATGGTCTGAGATCTGGAAACCAAGCCTTATGAAGAAAAACAGGGAGCTGGGTTGGTTTAGCTTGGAAAAGAGAAGCCTGACAAGTGATATTTTTGAATACCTGAAGGTATATCATGTAGAAGATGGAGCAAAACTAGTTTTCTTCTGCTTCAGAAAATAGACCATGAAACAATTGATTCAAATTACATGAAAGGAGATTCCACCTAAACATTAGGAAGAACTTTTTTACTTTAAGAGCTGTTCAGCAGTGACTCAGAAGAGTAACTTGACTTGGAAGGTGGTGGACTCCTTGTAGGTCTTTAAACAGAGTTTGGATGGGAATCTTTCATGGGTGCTTTAGTTGTGCATTCCTGTATGGAAGGGGGCTGGACTAGATGGCCTTCGTGATCTCTTCCAACTCTAAGATTCTATAATTGTGAGAGAACAGGATTCAAATCCCTGCTCAGACATGGAAATCCACTGGGTAACGCTGGGCAATTCTCACACTCTTAGCCTAAAAGGAAGGCAAGGGCAAACACCCTCTGAATAAATCATGCCAAGAAAACCCTGGGATGGGGTCACCATAAATATACATCAACTTGAAAGCACATAACAACAACAAGCTGGGGAAGAGCATACAATCATAGAACTAGAAGGGATCTCAAGGGCCATGAAGTCCAACCTCCAATGAAGTGGAATTAGAACTGTATTACTACTGCTACTACTTAGCAGCAGCAGCTTGGAATGAATGGCTTAAATGTAACAATGTTATATGTTACTTTATTTAACTAGCAAGGCCCAACATTGCTACTTTTATGCATTGTAACATATGGACTATGTTAATGTTGCAATGTTTGGGAGGAACAAATCATGTTTACTCATTCCTTCAAAATATTGTGAGGAGGGATTTGGGGACCAGATTTTTGTAATCTTTAAATTGGATGGATTAGCAAAAAGTGCTTCTACAGATGTTGAAGACAGATGTTTTAAATGAGCTGCTACAGCAAAGAAAGGATAGGAATTATATAGTCTGTGCACCCAATGGCTTCTAGAAATCTAACAGCAGAGACCTGCAGCAGTGACAGCTTCTGTACAGTCTTCAAGGGCAGACCCACACAATGAGCATTGCACACAAAAAGGAATCCAAGCAGGAGAGGATTAGCAATGAAAAGATGGCAACTGCCAAGATCTACATCAAAGAGAATGGAAGAGAGGTAGTTAATCAGCCAAGCACAGGAATAGGTTGCAGAACTGAATAAGAGCTCTGATGTGCCCACTTGGTCAGCAGGCCTGTGTCAGCCAAGACATGTTATACCTTCAGATAATAAATCAAAGAGCCTTGTTTGACCCACTGGGCAGAGTGAGCAATGTGCCACTTTTTTCTGCTTTGACCAGACCTCCTTTGAAATACTGTGTCCAGTTCTGGGCACCACAGTTCAAGAAAAATATTGACAATGTGGAACATGTCTAGAGAAAAGTGACCAAAATTATCAAAATACAACAAAATACAAAATCCACAAAAGAGTGATAGTTTCATTGGGCCAACTTAAAAGCACAAAAAACATCATGCAAGCTTTCAAAGCTGCAATAGCAGTAGCATTTATATTTCTGTACTGCTTATCCATGTAAAGCACTCCCTAAGTGGTTTACAATATGTTAGCTAATTGCCCCCAACAAGTTGGGTGCTCATTTTACCAACCTATGGAAGGATGGAAGGCTGAGTCATCCTTGGAGCCCTGTAGGATTGAACTCACTGGCTTTTTTACCAGGCAAAGAGGATAAAAACCATACAGAAGAAAAGTGGCAATCTTATATAGTCATAGGCCTAAATTTTGTCTCTGACATTACTTCTGTTGTCTGTTAAGATAGTCTAAAACTCTAGCAATGCATCTTTGCTTGATGAAGCCAATGAAGCTTCAAAAGCTTTCATAATGTATTTTGTGCTTTTTATTTTAGTTTGCCCTGGTGGATTTTGGATTTTGTTGTATTTTGCTGCATGGCCAGCACGGCTACCCCTGAATATGTTTCCAAGATTATCAGAGCTCTGGAAACCAAGCCTTATGAGGAATGATTTAGGGAGCTGGGTATGCTTAGCTTCCCTTTAAATATCTGAAGGGATGTCATGTAGAAGATGGTGTGAGCTTGTTTTCTGCTGCTCCTGAGAGCAGAACATGAGCCAATGGATTCAAGTGACAAGAAAAGAGATTTCCACCTAAACATTAGGAAGACCTTCTTGACTGTAAGAGCTGTTTGACAGTGGAATGGATGGCCTCGGAGAGTGGTCGACTCTCCCTCTCTGGAAGCCTTTGAACAGAGGTTGGATGGGCGTCTTCCAGAAGTGCTTTAGTGCATGGCAGGGAGTTTGGTCCTTGGAGTGCCTTCCATCTCTATGATTCTATGACCTAGAGCAGCACAATTCAAGAAGAGCTCAACAGGCCTTGCTCAACCCTCTTTCTGACCCAGCTTCCAGCATGCCTCTGCCTGAACTGAGAGAGTACCCATAATCCTCTGCAACATGACAGAGGGTTCCAGGAGGCCAGGGGCAGCTTGCCTAGGGCTGACCTTGCTCTAGCCAGCCTGGATTGGGCAAAAGCTTTGGCCCCTACACCCCAAATGAATCCATTCTCCTCAGACCCAGAAACTTCTATATGAGCACAATTTGAAAGAGAGAATGTCAGTCACTTCTCATTACTCCTCTAGGCTATAGGATCCACAGTGGGATTTTTCTTTCTTTCCTTTCTCTTCTTTGTTAACAATTAAATTTAAATGTTCCCAGCCTTTCAAGGTAATGAAAACTCCCCCTGGCCTAGGGTCAACCCATTTTTATTTTTACTTTGCCTTGTCAGGAAGGTTATTGCAGCCTGAAGGACAATTTAACCAGAAGTTTTTGCAAATGGAAGACCAGGCCACAGGGCTATTAAAATTCCTTCTGACAATGAAATCCCTGAAGCTTTCATTTGTAAAAAGAGGCAAGCAGGCACCAGATCCATTTCCTCCCTTTCCCCATTGCCTCTTCCCCCATTTCCTCCCCTTTTTAAACCTTGTGGGGATTCATTTTGTACACACCACAATTTCAACTAGTCCCTGTTTCTGACTTGGGGAATGGATGCCTTCTTTAAAATATCATTAGCATGAATTGTTAGTTGAAGCTCCGAGCACATATGTGGATGTACATTTGACTCTAGTAGAATTTGGAAACATTACACTTTTGGACTATCTGTTCCAGAATCCTCCAGCTGTGGAATTGTAAGGGTTGTAGTCCAAAGAAGCATTTTTCCTGCATTCTGGACTCTAGTGGGCATGTAGGAAAATAGGGGTACATATCCTGCATACCCCCACCTGTTCCAATTAATCCTCTGTCATCTCACTTTTTCAGCTGTTTCTAAAATCTCCCAGTTTTTATCCCCCCCCCTTTGTCATCAGATTACTTCAATTGCTGCAAACTGAGTTCAATGTGCAAACATAGTTTTTATTCATTTAACTCAGGAGGGGGAGAGGGAAACAAGAGGGCAGAATCTTGTTCTCCCAGTAGGCTCAGGAAAAAGCAAACTGCTGCAGCCTCTCCTAGCTTGTGTGCACTCTTTCTCGTGAATACCTTTTGCCATCTTGACCACACTATAATGTTGCTTGGCCATACATGTCCCAGTTTTCATCTGTGAAATAAATAAGCTGTGCATGAATGCCACAATGCCATGCAACAGGCAGTCTGCTCTATTATAACTTGCTGCAGTAGCTGCTGAGTTATCTACCTAACCAATGATTCTAAACATGATACTTATTGGATGACTTTGTACAACTCAAGAAACCGGGAACCCTGGCCTGTTGCATACTTGCTCAGTCATGTCAGCTTGAAGTCAGAACATCTAAACCAGGATTGGGAATCATACAACCTTCAAATGTTGTTGGATTGCAATTCTCAGCAACCCTCCCCATTGGCTCTTTTGTCTAGGGCAGTGGTTCTTAACCTGTGGTCTGCGATGTCCTCACAGGGAGTCCATGAAGGCTACTTGGCACACTTCCTCCCTACAGTAGAGGGCTATGAGACAGAAGCCAAGGCAAAGGCTGGGTGGCTTGGTCTGCACATTGCCATTCAATCCATTCCTGCCAAAAACTTGCAGCAAGAAGCAGAAGAAAAGTGTTCCCTCCCCTTCCAGTGCCTCAGAGGGAAGTTTTAATGGATGGCGTAATTGTATTATTGTTGTTGTTGTTTTTATTAGGGTTTTAAATCTTGAGTTGTCTTGGGGGTCCAGGGCAACAAAAGATATTTAAAGGGGGTCCCTGGGAAAGAAAAGGTTAAGAGCCACTGGTCTAGGGCTTATGCATGGACTCTGGAAAGGTTAAGCCCATTCCTCAAGGCTAGGCTAGTGGGGGCCGAGCCCCCCAAAATGATCAAATATGAAGGATCAGAACTACCAGTGTAATTGAGCCACAAAAGAACTAGCAGTCAGAACTGTCCTGTTAATAACCATCTTTGCATTTGCCTAATAAGGTCTTATATATTTTCCCCTTTCCTTGCTATATTAATGTTATGTTTTAAAGCATGTACTGTATTTCCTTGATTACATTAATATTCACGTATGTTGTCATTGTCTTCATGTTAGTCACACTGTCAACTGCATCAGTTGTTGTTATTGTTATTATTCACTGTATTCTGTGTTTTTACTATTTAGTAAAAACAAATATGTCAATACACAAAATTCACAATGACCTGCCTGCCAGTCTCAAGTCCTTCTCCCCCTTAAAAACAGTTCCAGAGTCCCTGGGTTTATGGGATTTGTAGTCCAGCAACATCCCTTTCATGTTTAACTGCCATTTAGTATTACATCCAAAGCCTAAGCTATGTTTAATGTTAATGTTGTTAATTGCTGTCAAGTTGCCTTCGATTTATGGTGATCCCATGAATGTGGGACCTGTAAGGTGCTCTATTATTAACAAGCCTGATCAGGGAGATTATCAGACGCGGCTAATGTGGCGCCAGAATAATGACATTGGAACGCAAAAGGACGCCAATATCACATGACATCATCCTTTTGCATTCCACTGTCGTTATTCTGGCATTTCTTTTATTGATGCACCAAGCTGTCAATAGATCACCCATCCTGTTTTGGTGCCGGCATTGCTGGCGTCTGAAACCTCACACCATTGTCCTGCCGTGAATACAATGTCAATGGGCAGTCCTGCCAGAATACCTCCAGGTGGAATTGTGAAAATAAGGTAGGCTACCCTCTTTTTATGAACCTCCCCAGATTACTTGTTATTTTTTTAGTGCCTTTATGTGCTTTGTAAAACTTTTTTCTTGTTATTTTACTTTTTATTTTTGAATTTCCTGCACTCATGTCTTCTTGTGAGAATGAGTGGGATTTCAGTCCAGGAAATGAATGGAGTTCTGTTAGAGTTCCTTTAATTCCTGGGCTGCCTGTTGATGGAATAGCAGGTAAGTGTGATAGGGAGAGTTACTGTGCCAGGACAGGATGGGATTGGAGACTGTGGGACAGGAACACTTTTTGTGTCCTGTCTGATAATCTCCCAGGTCTTGCAAAATCAGGGCAATGGCTTCTTTGATTAAATGAATGTGGTGTCCCTTTTTTAATATCAACTGTCACTTTACTAAGCTTTATCATCTTTTCTAATGAGTCATATCATCTCATGGTATGTCCAAAGTATAACAGCCTCAGTTTGGCTTCTAGGGAGAGTTCAGGCTTGATTTATTCCAGGACCCTTTCATTTGTAGATTTTCCTTAGTTTTTTTCCAGGCTGTGAGGCTGTGTTCTGGAATAGTTTCTTTCTGATGTTTTGCCTGCATCCGTGGCTGGCATCTTCAGAAGATGCCAGCCACAGATGCAGGCAGTATTCAGAAGATGCCAGCCACAAATGCAGGCGAAACGTCAGAAAGAAACTATTCCAGAACACGGCCTCATAGCCCGGGGAAAAAAAACCCAATGAAAATCTATGGATGCCGGCCATGAAAGCCTTCGACTTCACCTTTCATTTGTGTTTTAGGCTGTCTATAATATCCTTAGAACTCTCCTCCAGCACCACATTTTCTGTCCTACACCTATGCAATTAACTGTTTGAGACAGGGTGACTACAGGATAAAACTCTTGTCTGGAATTGTTCCTGGAATTAGCCCATTTCCTATAGGTTTTCCTTAGTCTTCTGGATTTTAAGTCCTTTCCAAGAAGACAGTCTCCTCTATGCTTTTTTTGGTTTTTTTTGGCATGAAGATGGGTGTAATATGGCTACCAATTTAAATATAAACATTGTTGTTGCTGCTGTTGTGTGCCTTCAGTTTGTTTCCGACTTAATGGCAACCCTAAAGTGAATCTATCACTGGGTTTTCTTGGCAAGATTTGTTCAGAGAAGGTTTGCATTTGCCTTCCTCTGAGACTAAGAGAATGTGACTTGCCCACAGGCACCCAGAGGGTTTCTGTGGCTAAGCAGAAATTTGAACCCTGGTCTCCCAAAATCCTAGTCCAACACTCAAACCACTATATTGCATCAGCAAGAAAACTACAAACTACTTTTGTTTTAAAAGTCACTATGGAGAGAAATTAACAAAAATAACAATAAAACTACAGGTTAAGTACCCCTTATCTGGAAATCCAAAAGCTGAAATACTCCAAAATCCAAAATATTGAAATAGAACGTAAACATATTAAAATAAAAATAAAAATATTTAAAATAGTTAAAGTATTGTATACAGATAGCTTTAAACTATGTGTATAAGATGTATATGAAACATAAATGAATTACATATTTAAACTTGGGTACCATCTCCAAAATATTTCATTATATATATGCAAATATTCCAAAATCCAAATAAATAAATCCAAAACACTTCTGGTCCCAAGCATTTTGGATAAGGGATACTCAACCTATACTACATTTAGAATAACTTTGATGATACCTTTCCTTCATTCCTTGGTTAAGATATAAATGCCAAACAGGCCTGAGACAATGAATTCATTCCTATAGAGCCTTTTGTTACAGGGCATTCCAAAGCAACCAAACTGGCTCTGGGGGCAAGGCCAGCCCAACATACAGGCAGGGTATGGGGAAGCACAGAGGAACATGGGGTGAAAAGAGCCCTGCATCTGCCATGCTACCAACTCTGAGTTCACTGATGCTCCCCCTACTCTCTACTGCAGCAGAGGACACTCTCACCTTGTTGCCAGCGTTGGAATATGATTGAAGCACCCCTCTGGTCATCTTGTGTACATCAAACTAGGCAGAAGCATGGCAGAGTGCTTCTTTGCATTATGCTCCAGGTGGCAAAGTGCATACTCCCCAACTGTCCCACTTTGGCAGGGGCTTATCAGGGGTAGCCCCAATTAATCCTCTGTGGTCCCACTTTCTCAAATACTTTTAAAATGTCCCTGTTTCTCTCTCCTCTTCCCGCATCCTTCCTGGCTTACTGTAGTTGCTGTAAACTGGATTCAAACGGCAAAAATAGTTTGCACTCAATTTATTCAGCAGGGGGGATAGGAGAGGAGAGGATGGAATCTTGCCCTTCCTATTTTTTTTTTCAGGCTTTCCTAAAAGTACCGTACATAAATCCCAGGGTTTCTTGGCTTATAATAATAGCTGCTGCTCTTCTTTGTCTTCGCCTCCTCCTCTTCCTCCTCAGCTGCGCCACACTACAGAAATAATGCAGTTTGACACTGCTTTAACTGACATGGCTCAATTCTACGGAATTCTGGGATTTGCAGTTTTGTGAGATATTTCACCTTCTGTATCAGAGAACTCAGGTGCCACAACAAACTACAAATCCCAGCATTCCATAGGATGGAGCCATGATAGTTAAAGTGGTGTCAAACTGCATTCATTCTGCACTGTGGCAGCAGCCCTTCTCTTTTACCTCGTTGCTTGACCACACCTTTTGGGTCCCATCCTGATATTGTCCAGCCACATGTGTCCTGGTTTTCACCTGTGCAAATTTGGAAGGTATGGAAATATAGAATTATGGCAACCCAGCCTAGCCCTAGACACCACTAAATATCCAATGTCCCAGGAAAACATGCCTGTCTCTGTGATAGCCACCCTCAACCTTGTGCATGCTTCAGATAGGTTGGACTATAACTCCCACCACCTCCACCCAATAGCCATGCTGCCTGGGGATGATAGGTATTGGATTCCAAAACACAGGGGCCCATCAGGTGGGAGAGAGCTGATTTAGAAAGAGAGCACAAACAGAACAACTTGCATTCCCACCTCTTTTGAAATCTAGATTGTCCAGAAAGGGAGAACAAAATAGGTGACAACCCCCCTCCCGTTTTTGCATCTTCATCACAATGTACAAATAGTGATAATGTGTCTCTGTTGCCTACCTGTATTGGCACACAAATGGGAGCTTCTGTAAGACTCTCTCAGCATTGAAAACAGACTTCAATCCTCATTAAAAACTCATCTTCAAATTCTTTGCCTGTTAGGATCTTTCTTTAAAAAAAAAAATCCTGCCTTCAAAAACAAAGACCTGCTTTTAAAATTCAAAGTGTTTGCTCTTTCAGTTAATACCACATATTCCCTGAAAAGCTGGCAACCAAGAAGCTGTTCCAATAGATTATACACAAACACCAATCCATATATGTGTGTGTGCATGCGTGCACATGCATACATTTAAAGCATAGCCATAAAATAGCTTGTATTTATACTTCAAAACAACTTGTTTGTGTAATTGCCAATTCTCCCCCCCCCCCTTTATAACAATGGCTAATTAGCCCGTTTTCTGCTTGGTCCCCTGTAAACAAAATGTTTTTTGTAACCAATTTGCAAAGTACTTTTGCATCAGGGGCTCAGAACACTAAGGCTCATTTGATTCATTTTGACATTAATTTGGTAATAGTGGCTTGACAAGGGATCTGGTCTCCCTGGCTATAAGTAGGTTTCTTTTCCCACTTGCTTTTATCTATTGCTGTGAAATAATGTTATTCCTCCACCCCCACCCTGATGCAACAACAAGGGCGAGGGGCCCTTTTATGAACGCCCTTCATGTCCTCTTTCAGTTTTTCAAAGCGCTGGTGCTGCCGGTGGTAAATAGGGATTTTTTTTTCTAGGATTACAATGATTTTCTCTCTCTCTCTTTTTTTTTTAAATCAATGTATGGGTGTACAGTGCCTGAACACAGCAGTGGTTTCTGAGACATGGATGACAATGTGGTCACTTTGAAGCAGTACACATCTGCTCAAAGGCCATCTCTTTTCCTGTGGACAAAAGCTGGCACCCTACTAGGTGTTTACGTCATGGCCTAAATACCCTAAAGGCACCAGATCCCATCTGATCTTGGAAACTAAGCAGGGTCAGCTCTGGATGGGAGACCGCCAAAGACTATCTCTGCCAAGAATCTATTAAGGGAGAAGATCTAGAGTTTCTGTGCAATGTCTTTCAACTGGTAGCTCTAGGAGCTGTCTGCTTGGAGGCACCTAGAAATTATGACAGTACTGTACAGGTTGAGTAACCCTTATCTGAAATGCTTGGGATGAGAAGTGTTCCATATTTCAGATTCTGGAATCATAGAATCACAGAATCATAGAATTGCAGAGTTGGAAGAGACCACGAGGGCCATCCAGTCCAACCCCCTGCCATGCAGGAAATCTTGATCAAAGCATCCCCGACAGATGGCCATCCAGCCTCTGTTTAAAGACCTCCCAGGAAGGAGACCCCACCACGCTCCGAGGGAGTGTGTTCCATTGCCGAACAGCTCTTACTGTCAAAAAGTTCCTCCTCATGTTGAGGTGGAATCTCTGTTCCTGGAGCTTGCATCCATTGCTCCATGGTCTAGTCTCTGGGGCAGCAGCAAACAAGCCTGCTCCATCCTCAACGTGACACCCCTTCAGATACTTAAACAGGGCTATCATATCGCCTCTTAGCCATCTTTTTTCCACGCTAAACATACCCAGCTCCCTACGTCTCTCCTCATAGGGCATCGTTTCCAGACCTTTCACCATTTTAGTCGCCCTTCTCTGGACACGTTCCAATTTGTCGATATCCTTTTTGAATTGTGGTGCCCAGAACTGGACACAGTATTCTAGGTGAGGTCTGACCAAGGCAGAATAGAGCGGCACTATTACTTCCCTTGATCTAGACACTATACTTCTATTGATGCAGCCCAAAATCGCATTGGCCTTTTTAGCTGCTGCATCACACTGTTGACTCATGTTCAACTTGTGGTCTACTAGGACTCCTAGATCCCTTTTGCACGTAGTCTCATTCAGCCAGGTCTCCCCCATCCTATATCTATGCATTTCATTTTTCTGCCCTAAGTGCAGTACTTTACATTTCTCCGTATTGAATTTCATTTTGTTAGCTTTGGCCCAGCTCTCCAGTCTATCCAGGTCATTTTGAATTTTGATCCTGTCCTCTAGGGTATTAGCTACTCCTCCTAATTTGGTGTCATCTGCAAATTTTGTAAGTATGCCCCTAATTCCCTCATCCAAGTCATTGATAAAGATGTTGAATAGCATTGGGCCCAGGACAGAACCCTGTGGCACCCCACTGGTCACATCTTTCCAAGATGAAGAGGAGCCACTGCTGAGCACCCTTTGGGTTCGGCCAGTCAACCAATTACAAATCCATTGAACAGTTAACTTGTCTAGCTCAAATTTTACAAGCTTGTTTGCAAGAATGTCATGGGGAACCTTGTCAAAGGCCTTACTGAAATCAAGGTATGTGATATCTACAACGTTCCCTTCATCTACCAAGCTGGTAATTTTATCAAAAAAAAGAAATCAGATTAGTCTGGCATAACTTGTTTCTCTGAAACCCATGTTGACTTTTTGTGATTATGGCATTGCCTTCTAAATGTTCACAGACTCTCTATTTAATGATCTGTTCTAGAATCTTCCCTGGTATTGATGTCAGACTAACTGGACGATAATTGTCGGGATCCGGATCCTCTTTTCCCCCCTTTTTGAAGATGGGGACAACGTTTGCCCTCCTCCAGTCTGCTGGTACTTCTGTTCTCCAGGAGTTCTCAAAGATTATTGCCAATGCCTCTGAGATTACATTTGCCAGCTCTTTTAATACTCTTGGATGTAGTTCATCTGGTACTGGAAATGTAAATTCATTTAGATCAAGAAGGTATTCCTGTACTACCTCTTTGCTTATTCTGTGCTGGATTTCCCCTATTGTGTCCTCTGTTCCTTTATCCTCAGGTTGGACACCCTTTTCCTTTTCTGAAAACACTGAGGCAAAGAAGGTGTTGAGTAATTCTGCCTTTTCTCTGTCCCCCGTTAGCATTTTGCCATCTTTTCCGTGTAGTGGCCCTGCCATTTCCTTCTTCCTCCTTTTGCTGTGGACATACCCCCAAAACCCCTTTTTATTGTTCTTAACCTCTCCAGCAAGCCTGAGCTCATTCTGCACTTTAACTTTTCTGACTTTACTCCTACATGTCTTCGCTATCTGTTTGAATTCTTCTTTGGTGATTTCCCCCTTTTTCCGTTTCCTATACATGTTCTGTTTAAAACTTAGCTCTGTTGTAATTTCTTTAGTCATCCATCCTGGTTTCTTGAGACACCTCCCATTTTTCTTCCTCAATGGTACTGTTTGAAATTGTGCCTTCAGTATCTCCCTTTTGAGAAAGTCCCATCCATCTTGAGGTCTCTTCTCTTTTAGGATTCCTGACCATGGGATCACCCTCAGTGTTTCCCTGAATACTTGCATATACATAATGAGATATCTTTGAGATGGGACTCAAGTCTAAACATGAAATTCATTTATACTAGCTGTATCCAGTGTAACATACACCATTAAAAAACTCCCCCAAAAAATCCTGGTAGACCTCATGACAACCCTGTAAGGTAGGCTGGTGGGTTTTTAAATTCTTCCTCCCTCTTCTCAGCATTGCATACTTTTCCCAGAATTACTGAGGGTGACTCACTCTGTTGCCCTGCCACCACCAATTGACTGTCTGGGTCCCAATCTGGGCCACAGATTGAGTGGCAGGAGTGGATTGTGAGGTGGAGAGGGAATTTGCATATGGGTGGTGATTGGTTGGGTGTGTTTCCTGAGCAGCCAATCAGCACACTGGGAAAGGCAACATACCCAAGAGTTTTATATACTGTATATAGATTTCATATACACCTTATACACATAGCCTGAAGGTAATTTTATACACAATATTTTAAAAATAATTTTCTGCATGAAACAAAGTTTGTGTACATTGAACTATCAGAAAGTAAAGGTGTCACTATATCAGCCACCCATGTGGACAATTTTGTTTTGGAATATTTGGATTTCAAAATTCCAGATAGAGGATATGTAACCTGTACCCCAAAATTAAACAGTCAGATTTGCAAACTGAGGCCTTGATTATATCATGCGTTCTTTAAAAGGTCTGGATGAACAAACTGCCCACAGAGATGCTCCGGGACAAAGCTCTCTAGGTAGACTGATTTTCTGATTCGCTTGTGACCCTGTATCCCCTCACCCCACCCAAAATGGAACCCTATACAGCTAATAACAAAATGAATAAAATAAATCCAGGTTAAACACATAAAACAGAGTAATAAAACACTGACGTACATTAGAAGCCGTTGAAAACAATAAATTAAAATGGGGACGGGGGGGGGGAAGCATCCAAATTGAAAGCCTCTTTTATTTTAACAGCACAATCATATGGATGGTCTAAATAGACAAGAGTAGGGGAAATGTAGCCTGTGAGCCACACGCAGCCCCAATTTCTGGCCTCTAAAACCCTCCAAAGCTCCCAGGTCCCCATATTTAAAAAAAAATTCAGGGGGTTTCTTTTTTGCCCCCAACCCTTTTGATGGCTTAAAACCACTGCAAAACCTCCCATATATCTTAAAAATAGAAAACTCATCTTAAAATTAGATTTGCGTCAGGGATGCCAGAGCAGCTGCTGGTGTGTGTGTGGGGGGCGGGCAATTTATGGTCCTGCCTAGTTGCCCACCCCTGACTTAGACATAAGCCAAGCTCAGTCCAGCAAGACTCTAGATGGGAGGGGAGGGATCCCTGAATGTGCCAAGTTTTGTTCCTGTACAAACCAATTTTATTTTGGAGATCCACATGAGATTTTCTTCATCCCAAAGTATCTCCTGGGAACTCCTGACATTATCAAGTGTATTTCAATCCCATGCCCCCTGTCAGATTAAATTAACCCAGTATTTTTCAAAATGAAATGTAACTATACTTATTTGTGTTTACCGTAGGACCCCCATATCCACTGATTCATGATCCATTGATTCAATTATCCATGGGATACAAAACAGCACACTTACCATAGAATCTTTCTAGAAAATGTGTCCTTTGTAGCCATTTTCTAGTTCCTCCAAGGCAACTCTATGGTATTTTAAACCAGAAGTCCCCTTATTTTCAATAGTGTTCTCTATTATCCACGGTTTTCAGTATCCATGCTCCCCCCCCCCCAGAAACAATCCCCAGTGGATACGGGGGTCCTACTGTACCGTCTTAGAAGCAGTAAAGATGACTGCTGCCAAGTAAGCACAGCCATTGCTTCCAGGACGCAGATTCAGCACAGATCAAGCGACGGAAAGAAGAAAGTTAGTACTGAAACAAAATGGTCCTAATGCTTCATTAGTGTAATACCGATAAAGCACTTGAACACTTTGACTATAACTCCTGAATAACAGTATTTAAAAGGCTCAGTGGAAATTGGCAAAAAAAAGTTTCCAAAATGTTATATAAGATTGGATGTGACACACGATCAAAGGGAGAGGAAGTGAAGGTCACAACACTGAGGACTTGCCTATATGAGGCAAAAAACCCTAAAACTGGAGTGGGTCACAGTAATGGCATTTCGCAGCAGCTGCTTCTTGTCTTAATGATGTTTTTGCCCCCTTAAAATTCACATGCAAGATGGTGGTCGCAAGTGATTTACTTGTGCATGTACTTACCTCAATGTGACGCCACCAAACTTTTTTTAAAAATGATGTCCCAGGTGCAATAGAGCGATTTTTCGATTGAACAGAGAAGCAACAACAAAAATAGTACCACCCTGTTTTCTCGCCTTAGCACTCGCTTGCTAAGGCGAAAATCCAATTTGGTGGCAGTGGGCGCTTACCTGTTAGCTTTGTAGCCATTACCCAGCCAATCAGCTTTGCACTTCCTCGCTGTTTTTAAAAAAAAATTCCAGAAAAAGCCACAAAGGCTTTTCCTTGGAAGTTTTTTTATGTTTTTGGCCCCCCTCCTTCCGAATACGGTGTAACGATGTGGGATCCCCTTGAGACAGGTAGAATTGTGCTTGTCTGTTTTTATGCATTAAAATATTTATTGCCTCCCTTCTCCAGGGCATAGATTGCACAACAACGGCAGTAAACCAGGTTAGAACAATTAAAAAAAAAATAAACATTTAGCAAGGGAAAAGAAATCCATGATCTGATAGATCAGGGTCAGGCTCTGGTCACCATGCATTGGAGGCCCGGAGAAAGAGATGCGTTTTAATTTTGCTCCGGAATGAGGCCAGCGTCAGCACCAATCATGCCTCCAGGAGGAGGGCATTTCGCCACTGCAATGCCATAGCAGAGAAGTCCCTGTCCCTCATATTGACATAAAGTTTTGGTCTGATAGGTGGAGTCTTCTTTTTTTTTGAGGTTTTTAAATAGAGGCTGGCCATTGGTCGGGAATGTTTTGATTGTGAATTCCTGCATGGCAGAATGGGGTTGGACTGGATAGCCCTTGAGGTCTCTTCCAACTCTATGGTTCTATGATTCTATGATTTTCACCATTTGGACAGCCCCCCCAGAGCCTGAGGCCTGAGGCATCCACTTCACTCTTCCTAATAGTAGGGCCGGCCCTGAATTTAAGCAAGCTTCTGTTGTAAATCTAACAGACATTGATCAAAGATTCATGACTATCTGGCTCTTGGTGGAAGAGCAGCACTCACCAGAGTAACCACCTTGGTTGTTCCCAGCTCCCTGATCCCAGGAGGGAAGGAGGACCAGCTACTGGCCTCAGTGGAAGTGTCTGTAATGGGGTGTGGCAAGGACCCCCCCCAAAAAAAGACCACTGAATAGTTCTGAAGGGAAGGAACCGAAAGGCAGAAGCTGCAAGACAGGAAAAGGGTTGCAACTGTGTCTCCTTTAGACCTGACTTGGAGGGGGATGAAGAGCTGTGAAAAAGGAGACCAGGACCAGCTTGACCGAGGCCTTTCTTGGCTGCCCGAGTTGGGAGGACACCCAAGAGAGTTGTGAGCTAAGGGGGCCCTAGAGGAGGCCAGGAGACAAACCCTTCTACAAATGGGAAAACCAGACAAGGTGGCCAAGTAAAGAGTGGACTTGGGGTAGCTGATGGGAAGCACCCTTTGTGTCTTAGCAGATGCCTTCTTGTTAATGGTTGGTTTGTGCTTTTTCCTGCTCCTTGGTCCTCTTAACCCAGTGGTTCCCAAACTTTGGTCCTCTAGATGTTTTGGACTTCAGCTCCCAAGATTCCTGACTGTTGGCCAAACTGGCTAGGGCTTCTGGGAGCTGAAGTCCAAAACATCTGGAGGACCAACCATTTGGGAACCACAGCTCTAACCCACCCAACCTACCCCTGCCTGGGCCTCTCATCCTGCAACCACTTACTAGGATCCTACCAAGGTCTATATCCTGAAGACACTGTCTGATAAAGTACCACCGAAGCTCCTACTGCAGATGTTTTCAAGGGTACAGTGGCTTTCCCCCTTATCTGAGGGCTCTTTAACCTTAAATAAAGGCACTGCTCCCTACCCAAAGGCCTGGGTATGCTTGAGAGGTCATGCAACTGGGGGCATTTGGTGTACCCCTTCACATGGAGGATATGGCCTCCGTGACACTCTTAGTATTTAGAATGTGTACAGTATGTGCCTTCAACTCCCCTGTTGTCTTATGGCAACATCATGATCTTCATAGGGTTTTCATTACTTACCAATTAATCCTGCTATGCGCTTATTTTTTTTTTAAAAAATGCCCATCAAATTTCTCTTTTCTTTTTTTAGTGCGTGTGTGAACATAAATTTGCTCATTTTTTAAACAAAGAAAACTCTCACAGCGTTTTTCAAAGTATTCACAAGGAAAAAAGAATTCTCCCACAGCCTTGGGCAGGAGCTGAATACAGCTTTTACTTCAAAGTATGTGTGTGGGGGAGGGGGGTGAATTCACAAATATATAAAGAAAGCAAGTCCAAATCCAATGTCTTAATGGTTTTGCGCTATGTTACTTAATTGTCAAATGACTAATTAGCAATGCCCAATTTAACATTCTCAGTATAAGATGGAAGTTCAGGGGAGAAAACCATTCTTTGTTTTTGTTTTTTAAGGCAAAGGGGATTAACTTAAATAAATAATTTAAGACAAAGGCAGCAGGCACATAGGCTTTCACAGTATTAACATAAAAAGCCTTACACTTGAGCATTTGAAAGCTAAAAGAGATAAAAACCCACAGCAATTAAACTGAGACCTTCTTGCCTTCAGATCTAACTATGGGGATTTTTCAAGAGGTATAAAATGTGACTTTGGAGGAAGGTTATTAGTGTGCTACCAACTTTTTTGACCAGGCAGCATAAAAAAAATATGTTTATTTTATTTTTATTTATCTATTTTTCATCCCAACTTTCTTCCAGTACAGGACCCAAGACAGCTCACAACAAATTAAAACAAAGTACAGTACAGTAAAAGCTAAAATCAGAGAGCCAGCATGGTGTAGTGGTTTGGGCATTGGACTATGACTCTGGAGATCAGGGTTTGAAAGCCCACGTGGCCATGGAAATCCACTGAGTCACCCTGGGCATGTCACACACTCTCAGCCTCTGAGGAAGGCAAAGGTAAACCCTCTTTGAACAAATCTGGCCAAGAAAACCCCATGATAGGTCCATCCTGTGTGTGTCTGTATGTGTCTTCGAGTCACCTGTCAACTTATGGCAACCCCATAATTATTCTTAGGCAAGGAATATTGAGAGGTGGTTTTGCCATTGTCTCTGAAATATAGCCTACAGAACCTGGTAATCATTGGCAGTTTCCCATCCAAGTACTAACCAGGACTAACCCTGCTTAGTTTCTAAGATCAGACAGGATCTGGTGCCTTTGGGGTAGGCCCTTAGGGTCACCATAAGTCAAAACCTACTTGTGGACACACAACAACCACAACAGGTAAAATCATAGACCACAGATTATTTACCTAACTTTAAAGTGGATGAAGAAGACATCAAAATAGCACATCCTCCAACATTTCACCAGTGAAAACTGGTGGGATGTGCATGGCCAAGCAACATCAGAGTATGGTCAAGATGGCAAAAGTTATTAATAAAGTAGGAAAGACAACCTAGGTGAGGCTGCAGCAGTTTGCTTTTGCCTAAATGTACAGGGAAGGACAAGATTTCATCCCCTCCTTTCTTCTACCTCCTACTAATTGAATGCAAAGTACTTTTGCACTTTGAACTCAGTTTGCAGCAGTTGAAGCCAGCTGAGGACAATGCAGAAAAGTGGGAGGAAGAGAAGGAAACTGGGACATTTCAAAACTAACTTGCCAGCCGTAAGCAACAACAGGTTAAAAACCTATCTGATACACACACACACACACACATATATACACAGACACAGACACAGACACAGACAGACAGACAGACACACACACACACACTCTATGATTAAACAGTTTGGCTAAAAATGCTAAACCAAAAAAGTTTAAAACACAGTAAAACATAGTCAAAAGGATAAAAGCATAACACATCCCGTGAAAAGACCCTTCTGTCTCCTATGAGCACATGCTCCAGCTATTTCTATTTTCCACAACTTATCCTTACTAAATTGCCTAAATTGCTTTTCTATCCCTAGGATTCTTTCCTCTCCTCCTTCCAGGGAATTCCTTGTTAAAATTTCTTCAGTCTCACAATTTACAGCCAAGCTAGATTTTCAAGGATGGCAAACATGTTGCTTGATGGCTGAAATACCCCTCTCCTCACCCTACAGAATTAACCAACATTTTTTTAAGTAATAGCTTTGCTTATCCCTCTTATTATTAATTTCAGCTGTGATGGCCAGAGAAGAGGTAGGTGGGTGGGAAGAAAAGGTATCAAAAGAAAGACAGTTTAAACAGGATACCCTCTAAATGTCCCAATTTGGCAGGGACAGCCCCAATTAATCCTTTGCCGTCTTTATCAGCTGCTTTTTAAATGTCCCTGTTTCTCTCTCCTCTACTCACTTTTCCCTTTGTCCTCAGCCTACTTTAGTTACTGCAAATTGAGTTCAAAGCACAAAATGAGTTTGCATTCAATTAATTCAGTGCAGAGCGTGGGCAAGGAAGTAGCAGAATTTTGTCCCTCCCCGTAGGTTCAGGCAAAAGCAAACTGTTGCAGCTTCTCGTAGCTTATCTGCGGTTCCTCATTAATAACTTTTTCCATCTTGACCACACTCTGATGTGCTGGCCACCCATGTCCAAGTTTCCATCTGTGAAATGTTGGAGGGTATGGCAGTGCTACGTGGGAAATGAATGAACAAAATGGTTCTCATGCGTTTTATAAGTGCCTGCTCTCCCCACCACCTTCAATCCACTCCCTGTTTATCCTGCTGCAGCTTGCCCTATGTTGTTGTTCAGACTGCTCTGTTTCCTAAAAAATTAAAGAGGACCCAAGGCAGCCTCCCTTGGCTATCAATCACAGACCTTTTACTGCCATCTCATCCCATTTCTATGGAAATGAGGCATATGCAGCTGTGAGGGGATAGTGCTGCTGACAGTTCCTCTCTCACATCCAGTTGAACATCTCCTGGACCTGGTGATGAAGGGCAGCTTCCCCTGGCAATATCCAAGAGGCAGGAAGGATGTTGCTCCTTTGACAGACTCTGAGGAAGGATGAAAAGGTGGAGGCAACGGGGGGGGGAGCCAGCTGCAGAGAGTGTGCAATGAATGTGGATTGGGGAGGCTAGGTCAGACAACCTCCTTGTCTTTTCTACATCTCCACGGTTTGCCTCAAGGCAGGAAAGACCAAGAACCCACAAAGCAGGGATGGGGAACTCAAGATAGAGCCTTCAGGGATTCCCATCTGAACCTTTTGATCCTTAGCTTCTCTGTTGGCTGCAAAGGTAGGGGCTCCTGCCCCCCTCCCTGCCTCAACCAGCAAGGAAATGCTGGAAATAATTGCACGTGCTGGAGGGGGAGAGAGATCTAGATTAGCATTCTGACATAAGAGTGGGGAGGCAGCAATTTTCTGCCCCTGGGGTGCTCCAGGAGCTGCATGGGATGCAAAAACACACACACACACCAAAATGGCCAGAATCTACTGCTGGGATTGAAAATTAGTCTTTTTTGAAGTCACGCAGTACAGGGAGGTAGTTGGCTGAAACATATTTAAAATGTGCATAACATCTGGAGAATTCCAGGAGATGCAGCTGTTGTCCAGAAAAAGGCCAGAACAGGAAGAAAGAGATCATGGCCAACTAATGACCTTCAAGGTCAGAGGCAGTTTGCCTCTCCATCCATACCAGTTACTGGGTTGCACAAGTAGAAGGATATTTTGCACAGAGCCAGCTAGTGGGCTTCCAACAGAGCCTTCTGTGTGGTCAGTCCTGGATCAGAAAGGTCTTTGGTGCTATCAATCTTCTGGAATCTGGTGCTCTTCACAGCTGTCTGTAACACCCATACATCCCAGCTATACTGATGAGAGTTGTAGACAGTTGTGAAAGAGCCAGCGTGGTGTAATGGTTTGAGCACTGGACTATGACTTTGGAGAACAGAGTTCGAATCTCTGCTCAGCCATGGAAGCCATGAGTGACCTTGGGCAAGTCACAGTGTCTTAGCCTCATAGGAAGATAAAGGCAAATCCCCTCTGAACATATTTTGCCAAGAAAACCCCATGATATGTTGGAAACAACTTGAAGGTGTACAATAACAGGACAACAGCTGTGAAGAGCACCTGCTTCCAGAAGGCTGACATAAAGAGTTCAAGAGGGAGCAAGAGAGTCTACGACTCACACAAATGTGTGTGTTTGTATGTGCCTTCAAGCTGGCCATTGACTTCTGGTGACCCCATGCATTTCATAGGGTTTTACTTAGGCAAGATTACACAGAGGTGGTTTGCCATTGGCTGTCTTTGAAATGTAGCCTACATTACTTAGTATTATTCCTTGGCAGTTCCCCATCATACTAATCATGGCTGACCCTACTTAGCTTCCATGATCAGAAGGTATAGCTAGGAAGACAATGGGAGTTGTATTTTGCTCTTCTTAAGAAAGGTAGTATGACACTTCAGGACTGGGTGGGTATCAATACCTTTGCCTGGTAGTGTCATCCATGGACCCCAGAATGGGGAGGAGACGGTTGGAGTTCCCCCCCTGAGACTAATCTGGAGGACTGAGACCATACAAACACACCTAGCAAACTAGACCATCAAAACTCCTATATAGTTGAGCCTCCTCAAGCATTATTAATCAGAAGTGTACTAAATGATGCCTCAGGTGTTTGTTACTCCAGACTCTTTTGTAACGTCTTCCAAATGTGCTATATACCTTTGCTAATCTGTGATCGATCTCTTTGTCAATCTTGGCATCTGAGATGATGATGCTTCCCAGGTAGGTGAACTGCTGAACGGACTTAAGCACAGATTTGCCTACGGCAATGTGGGGATGGTGGTGTTCATCCTGTGGTGCAGGCTGGTAAAGAACTTCCATTTTCTTCAGGTTGACTTCCAGCCCAAACAGCTCTGCAGCTGTTGCGAAGCAGGATGTTAGGCTCTGCAGAGCTGCTTCTGTGTGGGCAACAAGGGCAGCAGCATCAGCGAAGAGCAGCTCACGGACTAGATAGTTTCGAGTCTTAGTGCGAGCCCTCAGACAGCTTAAGTTAAACAAGCTACCATCAATATGGTAATGTATATAGATGCCATCTTCTTCAAGCTCTGCCATAGCCCTTTGGAGCATCATGCTGAAGAAGACTGTAAATAAAGTTGGAGCAAGAACACAACCTTGCTTCATTCCATTAGTTATTAGAAAGGGCTCTGAAAGAGCATCGCCATATCTGACTTGACCGTCTGAAACATGGGTCACCTATCGCCAACACTTACGACACCTAAAACGCTTTCATCAGCGCTGTATATGCACAATCCTAAATATACACCGGACTGACTATGTGACGAATGTTGCTGTCCTTGAGCAAGCAGGGATCACCAGCATTGAGGCCATGATATTGAGAACACAGCTGCACTGGGCAGGGCACGTTTCTAGGATGGAGGACCATCACCTCCCAAAAATAGTACTCTACGGTGAACTCGCCATGGATCAGCGTAAGAGGGGCGCTCCAAAAAAGCGATACAAGGACTTCCTGAAACAACATCTCAGGCTCGGCCAAATGATCACGAACAATGGTTCGCCCTGGCCTCACATCGGGAGGCATGGAGATGCACTATCCACAATGCTGCAGCCTTATTTGAGAACTCATGCCGAACAAGTCTTGAAGAGAAACAACAATGCAGAAAGAATCATAACCCGGAAACATCACCCAAGGAGACCTTCTGCTGTGCTTTCTGCAACCGGACTTGTTTATCTTGGATTGGCCTTTTCAGTCATCAGCGCGCTTGCAGAAAGCACAGGATGAGTCTTCATTTGAGAAGAAAAGCCAGAGAGAGATAAATGATGCACCAGTAAGAAATATGAAGATGGCGATTGTCAGTGAGCCTTCGCAAGAAGAATAGAGGGTGCCTGCAATCTAAGCTACACTGCAGGCCAGGGTGGTGTAGTGGCTTGGGTGTGAGACTAGGACTCTTGGAGACCAGGGCTTGCATCCCTGCTGGTCATTGAAACCTGTGGAAATCTTCTCTCAGCTTCACAGAAAGGCCATGTCAAACACCCTCTGAACAAATTTTGTCAAGAAAACCCCATGATAGGTTTGCCTTAAGACTGTCAGAAATTGGAAATGACTTGGAAGGCACAAAACAACAGCTAGGCTACACTGAACATATGGCGGCCACCTCTAAGGGCACATTGTGCTTATTTGTTGTTGCTGTGGTGTCCCTAAGGCAAACCTATCATGGGGTCTCTTTAGCAAGATTTGTTGCGGGGGGGGGGGTTACCATTGCCCTCCTCTGAGACTGAGAAAGTGCGAATTGCCCAAGGTCACCCAGTGGGTTTCCATGGCCGAGGGGTGATTCAAACCTTGGTCTCCAGAGTCACAGTCAAACCATTAAACCTCATTGGCTTATTATGCTTATAAGGCTCTTCATTAGTATGGGTGTTTCAATAATGATTAATGGGAAGAGTAATTTGCCCTCTTCCTACAAGTAGGTAAAATCAATAACAACCTCCCTGCCCATGTTGACTTCTCACACACCTTCAAAACAGTTCCAGAGGCCCTCCTGGTGTCATCTCCTGCCTCAGCACCTGCTTCTCTCAACTCTCAATGACTGATATCAGGGGCCCTGGGGTGGAACTCCCAACCCTCTTGCATCTTGATTCCATTAAAACCACCCAAAGCCCTGAACAAAGGGGCAGTTACATTTTTGCCCCTTGATATGTTGGCAGTATTATCCCTCTAAAAGAAAGAGGGCATCTCAGAGCTCCCCCAAGGTATGGGACAGCTTGGATTTTCAAGGAGGGAAAGGGAGAAGAGAATTATGGAAGCACCCAAGCATATCCTTTTTTTTTTTTTCCTGAAAGTGACACTAAAAGAGAGAGAGAGGTTCATGTATTAAATATGAACCCATTCAAGCATCTGTGGGGAATGGTGAGGTCATACTGTTATGGGGCTTAGAGGAGAAAGGGGAAATTTGCTTTGACTAAGGACAGAACTAGGAGCAAAAAAGGAAAGCAATACACATCTACACACCTCTCCATTCCTTCTGCACACACCCTGGGCACCTCACTGCTGACTCCACTTGGCAACCCCTCTGCTTTTCACCACTCTGAGCATATGGCATTGTTCTTAACAGCTCTCGCCCCATCAATTGGGGACCATTAGGGTGGGTTCTCTTCCCAGTGTAAATGTTGCGGAATATAAATTGTAATTAACACCTATGCCAAAATGGCACTTAGAGAAAATAAGCACATTATTAACATCTGCTGATTCTTGCCTGGAGAGTAGCAGTGGCAGCCCAAAGCTGCTTCTTCGCATTAAGAGAATTTGTGGCAGGCAGTGCGAGCAAAGCAAGGTGGGGCAGGGAAAGGTCTCAGTTGATCTCTCTCTCCCCCACTCCATTTCTTGGGAGCCCCACTGTTCAAGACACATGTACACACACAAAGTCCTATCAATTTTGATGCACTGATATGCTCCCATGTGTGGTAACATCATGTGCTTTCTCCTCTCTTCCTATAGGGCTGGTTTATATTTAGTACAGTACAGCTGCAAACAGTACTACAAATTCTAGCTAGCAAGACATACAGTCTTTGTGAATTCGAAGGCTTTCATGGCTGGCATCCATATTTTTTTTTGTGGGGGTTTTCCTGGCTGTGAGGCTGTGTTCTAGAAGAGTTTATTTCTGACGTTTCACCTGCATTTGTGGCTGGTATCTTCAGAGAATGGTGGCAGTGTGGGTGTGTGGGGTTTATATACACCAAAATAAAAACTCAACACATGCAAATGAACTCGGCTCCCCAGCATACAATGGACTATGAGCTAAATAGACACTAATCCCCCTAGCATATCCTCCCACCCTAAGAACTGAACATCCAGCAACTGAATACACAAATTTACATGCTAATCCTCTTCAACAGGGGCTCACAGTATATAAACCCCACACACCCACACTGCCACCATTCTCTGAATATGCCAACCACAGATGCAGGCGAAACGTCAGGAATAAACTCTTCTAGAAGACGGCCTCACAGCCTGGAAAAACAAAACAAAAAACATAGTCTTTGTTGTTATCACTCTACCTTCAAGTTGACTCTGACCTGTGGCGCCCCTATCCTAGCAGTTTCTTGATAAGATTTCTTCAGAGGAGGCATGCTATGGTCTTCCTCTGAAGCTGAGAGAGTGTGATTTGCCCAAAGTCACCCAGGGGGTCTCCATGCCTGAATGTGGATTCAAACCCTGGTCTCCCAGAGTCCTAGTCCAGTATTCAGATTACTATACCCTGCTGGCTCTCTCCTGTGCAAAAGAAATGCTACAAATTGAGGGAAAGACCATTTTTTCTGGCCAAAATGCAGTTCTGCTTTTGCTGTTGTTGAGACTTGAAAAACTGAAGGGATGGAATTCATAGTACTGGGCAGGAAGTGGATTTTGCTGCCCTCATCCAACCCTTTAATCTTTTTATTCTGCCAGGTAGATGAGATGATTGCTCTTTTCTAGCCCAACACTTACACTACTAACCACAATTGCTTTCCATACAATGTTTACCATCTTCCTACCTATAAACAGAAGAACCCTGTTTTCCCAAACCACTGCTTTGAAGAAGATGTACATTAGTTATAGAACACATTTTCACAAAAAATAGCCACTAGTTTAGATATGTCTTGGTGGTGGTGGTGTTTTTTGTTTTTAAGGGAGTGAGGCAAAGTTCTAGAGGGCATGGTCTAACAAGGGTTATGACCATGAAAGTTTCAAAGGGAACCTCCATGTATCCAGATAGTCCATCTCTGAAGGCAAGGTGCAGAAGAATTCATCAGGCGGGGGGACAGAGGCACTGGTAGAAACACAGCACTAGAATTAGATCTGGATTGGGGAACCTCAGACTTTGGGTTAAATCCAACCCTTCTGGGGCCACAATCCAGACTTTTGGGATTCCAGAGATGGCCATGCCATCTTCCTCAGGGCACCATTATTTGGTGTTCCCCAGCTTTTCTCTTGATTTCCCCCATTTGAAAAGGTTACAATGAATTTCTTAAAGGTCAGTTACTGAGAATAAGAGCTTTAAGCTAAAATACGCTGATGCCTTTCTTCCTACTTTTTGTCCACCACTGCAATGTTGCATCCAAGGATTTCTCTGAAACTAAATAGCCCCACTGAATTGATGGCTGAAAGAGGTTCCCGTTCTTTGACTCAGATGGAACATAGGTCCGATTCAGTAAGCCTGTGATGGAAAAAAATGTACAAAATTCCTCTTGGTCTTGCCTGTTTGCTTGTTTTTCACCATATCATGGCACAATGCTCTCTTGATTTTGCTACTCAGATCTCCTATGAGATGACAGGCAGTGTGGTGTAGTGGTTTGAGCATTGGACTATGACTCTGGAGACCAAAGCTTGAATCCCTGCTCGGTCATGGAAACCCAC
The DNA here is from genome assembly GCA_030847615.1 of Gambelia wislizenii. Taxonomy (NCBI): domain Eukaryota; kingdom Metazoa; phylum Chordata; class Lepidosauria; order Squamata; family Crotaphytidae; genus Gambelia; species Gambelia wislizenii. Next base: position 9,672,851 of record JAUMIR010000012.1, read on the forward strand.
TGGGTTACCTTGGGCAAGTCCCACTCTCTCAGGCAAAGGCAAAGACAAACCCTCTCTGAAGAAATCTTGCCAAGAAAACCCTGTGATAGGCTTACTTTAGGGCTGCCATAAATCAGAAATGACTTGAAGGCACATAACAACAATCTTCTATGAGAAAAGGTTATAACATCTGCAACCTTTTAATTTGGGGGAGGGGGGGAAAGTTGGTTTACATTGTTACAAGTAAGACTTGCAACAAACTGTTGCTCCTGTTCAGGGTTCCAGCCAGCCACATTTTCTTTCACGATACGTTCTTTCCTAACTCCTGCACCCAGTTTCCTATTCTTCCTTGACAGCTGAGTATACAGAAATCCTGGGTTTGATCCCTAGCATCTCCAGTTAAAACAGCCAAGTATCAGATGAGGAGAACAAAACCTGCAGAGAGTCACAGCCACTTCCAGCAGAAATTCCCAGGCTAGCTAGACCAATGGGCATACTCGCCAAAAGCAGACCCTAGAAAGGTCACTGTTTTAGACTACCACTCCCAGAATCTCCAGCGGCCATGCTATGTGAGATATTCTGAGAACTGTAGACCTCCAAAGTAACATTTCCAAACTGTGGATAGAAGGCAAGTTCTTGTTGTTCCACTCCCCACCTCATCCCACAAAGGATGAGGAAAAGATTTACTAAGATAGCAAAAAAAATGTATACAGAAGTGTTTATATACCTGCTTGACAGAGAATCCACTGTAAATTCAGTTAACACAGATAATCATTGTCACATTTGAACACACACATTGTTACAGATATTCAAGCTGGCCCATGACTTCAAGCACAAAACAGCATAAGCAAGCCACTGAGAAAAAGGAATAAGGACTATCAATGGCTGCTTCTCCCCTTCAAACAACACAATGAGGAGAAACCCCAAGCCTTGCAGTGCTCCACCTCCACTTCCCAAGGGACACAGAAAGCAAGGGATCTCTTACAAGATCACGAAGGATGGAGTGGCAAGTGGTAGATAATGCAACAAGATGTTTCTAGAGGGGGGGAAATCAGCAGCCACTGGTTATCCACATGGCAAACCGTACAATGTCCCTTCAAAAAAGTGGTTGGCAAAAGGGGCATTTTGGCACAGTGGCGATAAAAATGTACCAGTCCACAATACAACTGTAAGCTGCTACAGGCCTGTTAAGAATGTGGCCTGTTTTCAAAAGGCTCAGCAAGAAAAGATTTTGGATTTGGGGATAGTAAAAAGGAGGAAGGGGAGCTTCTCGCACCAGATTCTGAGGACTGGATCTTAATGTCAAATTAAAATCATTTTCTGTAGTGTCTGAATCACTCAAGGTTGCCACTAAATGATTGAGGACAACATGAGACATGCTAAGCAACAGTCTAAGAAGTTCTCCTTCACAACCACGGCTTAAACAAATGGGTGTTGCATGCAAAAACACAACCATCATAGTCCCCACCTTCATTGCAGTGGGTTTTGTGAAGGAGAACTTCCCAGGGCATTGCAGCCATGCCTGAAACACTACATGGAGTTCAGAAGGAAAAGTAAAATTTGGAAAGACAGAGAAGTCTTATTGTCGTCATGTCTGCATGGCTGACGTCTGCACTGTCCATTCTTCCTTCTAAGAATGCATTCATCTTTCAGCTTGTTTTAATGAGGACCTTAATACCACACCATAATTCCCTAGAGCACTCCAACACACCAGCATAAAAATCAAAGCTTGGAGATCTTACTATGTGGACCACAACTTCCAGAATCCCCTGCTAGGGGAATCGGGCAGTTGCAGTTCCAGAAGACAACTTTTCCCAAGTATATCCCAGGCATAAAAAGGTTAGTTCCTCTGGACATCCACAGGACTAAAAAGCTGAAAAGCAGGTTTGTACCTAGCACAGCATGTCAGATCTGTACAACCATCTTCAACAGGAGATACCGCCAAGTTACAGGGCTCGGCAGTGTGGCTCAAAAGCATTTGGGTCCCCTGAATAAATAAAGTGTTGACACATCCTCCCTTTGCATTTACTTAAGAAGCCCCTTAAGACATTCAAGAAAAGAACAAATCATTTAAGCACCAAAAAGAAAAAAGACAAATGGATTCAAGAACAAGCAACCACAGGAAAAGCAGGAAGCAAGGGAGTACATTCTTTCAAGTTAAATTCCCCTTACCCTTTAACTACCTTTCAAATTAAAGAAGAATTTATATTATTAAATAGCAAGGAGACAACTCAAATCGGAAAGTTCCAATATTTTCCAATTGCAAAGCCACCCTGAGTTCCTCAGAAACAGGAACAGGCTACAAGTTAAAATGAATAAATATTAGGGGTTTTTCCAAGGGCAAAGTTTGTCCCCAAAGGAATATGTAAGTCTGTCCAACATCCCAGCAAGTGCAGTAGCACTGAAATTGCACAGCATTCAAACAAAATGGCAGCAAGCCAGGGAGAAGCAGCCGCCTGCTTGTGTCCAAGTCAAGTGTCCTGGTCTGACTACATTGCCATCACCACCACAGGTTGGGAGGCTCCTCAGCCACCCGGCTTTTGAACAAGGTGATCTCGTCCAAGTGCATCATGGGAACATCTCGGATAACCTCAGTCAAGTCCTCGTGCAGGAGAGGGAACACGACGACGTTCAGTGCAGGTCTATCAGCCTGAAAACTAAACCAGATAAAGAAAAGTTTTAGGGCCAAAGAGGAAAGAATACAGGGAGAGTTGTCCTGAGGAGTACAGCATCTCTCATCCACTTGTTCATTTATATCTTGTCTTTTCCCCAAACTTGGACTCAAGGTGGCTTACAGAAGAGAGAAAATTACAATAAAACCGGATATTGTTAAAACATACAATGAGTTTAAAATAGTATTAAAGTAACAACAGATTTAAAACCATTAAAATGCAACTTTAAAACAAAGAATAAAAGCAGTACAATCATAAAAATCCCTTCACTTCCAAAACAATCAATTCCCAAGGCCTTGCTGTGATTAAAAAAAAGTTTTCTCCAGCAGCTGAAAAGATAGCAAAGAAGGAGCCTCCTTGGATCCCTATGAAGGATGTTCCAAAGTCTGGGAGCAGCCACAGAAGGCCCTTTCCTGCATTCCCACCAAACATACCTGTGAGGGTGGTGGAATTTGGAGACAAGTGCCTACCCTGAAGTTATTATAGCTTGGGCAGGCCCATATGAGAACATGTGGTCCTTTAGACAGCCTGGCCCCAAGCTGTACAGGGTTTTGTAGATCACAACCAGCACTTTGAATTGTGCCCGGAAATGGACCGGCAGCCAATGAAGCTGTTGCACCAAGGGAGTTGTGTGCTTCTTATAAACAACCCAAACCAACAATCTGGCTGAAGTTCAGTTTCTGAATACTGTTCAAAGGCTCTTTCACATAGAGTGCATTACAGTACAGCAATTCCATCAGGATATACCTCAAGCATGTGTAATTGTGGCCAAGTCAGACATTCCGAGGAATGGGTACAGTTTTACTTGTGCTAATGCACTTTGGCCACTGTAGAAACCTGAGCATCCAGGTTCAAGGCTGAATTCAAGAGTACACCGAAACTGTGAACCTGTGTCTTCTGGGCAAATGTCACTCCATCCAGCACAGGCTGAATCCCTACTTCCTGGTCTGCCTTTCAGCTGACCAGGAGCACCTCTCTTTTCTTCCCAAAACTTCTAGATTCAGAGGCAGATCCTCTGAATTGTAAAAATTCAGATTTTGCCCCCTTGCCTCTTGGAGAAGCCAGCCTATCTGCTTTTCCTCCAAAGAGACACTGTTCAAAGTGTGCTGCTCAAATGGAAGGGCAACCACAGCAGCAACTGACACAGGATTGTATCACTTTACCTGGGGTTGGGAGTCTCTGTTGTAGCACTGCATACAGGTGAGCCATAGCTCAACCCCTATGCTGCACGCAGAAGGCCCCTCCCAGGTTAGGTTTCTGGTATTTCCAAGTGGGAATGGGAAAGACCTAGCCTGATGCCCAGAAGAGAGCCATTGCCAATTGGTGCAGACAATACTAAGCTGGACAGGGTAAGGACTACATTGACTAAGTACACAGCAATTCTTTATGTTCCACTGCAAGAACAGAATAGCCCCACTCGTCCCTTGTGCAGAGATGCAACAGAACACACCTGCCTTCAGTGGAGGCAAAGCAGAAGGAATTGAGATGAAAACAAGGAAAGAACCAGGCAAGGAAAGAACTCAGAGAGGAGACAATTCTTAGTTGCTAAAACTCATGATGACTATTTGCAAGCTCCATGTTCAGAGGCAATGCCACAGTGGGAAACAGTCTTCCTTCCTTCATGGCTTCCCAAAAGGCATCTGGTTAGCCACTGCTGAGACCAGGATCTAAGCCAAGCCCACAGCTTGCAAGAATTTGTTTTGGCTTTGTTTTTTTGGATTCCAGCTCCCTCAGTCCTCCAGCTTTGACCAAGACACACCATCAGTCTGATCTTCAACAATCTTCTTAGGTTCTTCCAGGCACACAAAGGGCCAAACCCAGAGCTAGGAAAGGGGTATTTTATTTTTGATTCCACAATTTCCCAGCTAGTCAAGCTTTGGCCAAGAGGGATCAACAGTCTGACCTTCAACCACCTTCTTAGGTTCTTCCAGGCTTACAAAGGGCAGGAGCCTCCTCCATGAATGTCAACTTAGGGCAGACATTATCTCTTGCAGCACACCCTGCCTGTGGGAGTTCATGAACTACACTTTGACCCGTACAAGGGCTCTGGCAGCAAACAGAAGTTTTCTTGCATGGAGCCATCTGCACAAGCATACCATGAGCGATACTGCAGCCATCAAGGGATGAAGCCCTTTACCTACCTAGTTGCATCATTTCCATAGTAACACTGGAAGCCACTTTATGACAGGCTAGTACCATTTACTGTACTGTCCACTTAGCCCAATACTGTTTACTGAGACAAGGAGAGGGGTTTGCTCATCAGGAGATTGGCAGAACCAACAACATAATGCTGCAATAGCAAGTTCTGCTGTTCAGGGTTCCAGAGGGAGATGCCTTAATCCAAGATAAACCAGTCCATTCCCATTCTCCCCACCTCCCAACACATCCTCAGCATTCTGCAGCCACTGAGCATCCTCAGTCCTCCCTGGACAATTTGGGACTGCTGTTTGACATAATTCTGAAAACCTAGGGGTGCTCCTGAACCTACTGACACCGTTATCTTGGGTGTGAACAGTGCCTTTGGAGATACAGAAGGGACCACTCTCAGAGAACCAATTCCCAAATAATATACAGAAACCTTCCCAAATCTGGCACATTTGAGGTGTGCTGGACAACTGACTGACACGCATGCACGCACACAGGACTGGTTTAAGGAATTGGGGGGGGGCTGCAACACTTTATTTTGGGGGGCCCATATGTTTATCTCAGGTCAATGTACCCTAACCTAACCTAGCCTATTCACACTACAATATATCCAGATTTTTACTAATAATGTTTTTGCAGGGGGAGGGTTACGACGGGGCCCCCACAATGATGGGGGCCCCTGCAGCTGCAGGGACTGCAGGGCCCTTAAACCAGCCCTGCACGCATGCACACACAGCCAAGTAGGCAGTAGAAGCGGCAATCCATCTTATCTGGAGGTCACTAGGTTGAACAAGGATGCTATCTATACAAGATGCCAGGAATTGAACCCAAGCCTTTCTACATGCAAATGGAGCATGATGCACTTAGCAACAGTCCCTTCCTTGAATCTTTACTGAGTGTTACGGCTTTCTCTCCCTTCTTCCTAACAGCCCCTGCTCTTAATCTCTCATTTACTACCCTTTCCACTCTGGCTGCCTTCCACAACTGTAATATCTTCTGGCCCAGATTTTCTGCTATGTTGCTAATTTTTACTAAAAACAACAAGAAAAAGAAGGGTGGACCACCATATACCTCCCTCCTCACCATCTACAGGGGATGGAGAATTAATGCCAGAAGAGAAGGCACTGCACCAGCAGGGCTGTAATTGCAGAGACAGAGAAAAGGACTGCCGCCGTTAAATCCATACACAATATTTACCAAAAATGGAGTTTGGGAGGGAGGAGAGAAGAGAGAAATAATCATTTAAAGCTGGCTTAGACAGCAAGCTCTATATAATGATAGCCATGTAGGGAGGCAATAGGACACACAGCAGGTGGGTGAAGATAAGGCATGCTGGGAAAGTGTGCACACGCACACATGCACGTGCGCGCGCACACACAGAGTAAGTTAAAATATTTGGTATTGATCGCCAGAGGGGACAAGCACAGGTCAGGTCTGTTTTCGGAGTAGGAAGGGGAAATGGCAACCACTGGAGTTTTAAAAAGCAGATGCCGCCACAACAGGGCTATCGGCACTTGTAGGGTTCCAGCAGTTTTCCTTTGCCCAGGGCTTGATCCATTCAAAAATGCCTGAGGGCCTGGCATACTCACCTTCTCCCCCAAATAAATACTGGAAACAGGTATGGGTCTGGCACGTGAAAGGGTGGAAGTGGGGAAATGGAGAGAGAAGAGAAGAACCTGGCAACACAGGAGTTTGCTTCTCATGCCTTCTTTGTGTGAGTCACTGTTCTGGAGGAGATAGGCTCAGGGGCACAGCTCATACAGAGAAGCCTGAAAGGGCACCTCCTTGGACGGCACAATGCATTGCTGCATTGGAATGATCTTGTCATGTTGTATTGCAGGGAAACAATACATGATTATCTGCTTTGAGAGAAGTACTAGTCACACTGTGTCATTCATGTTCTGGGCCTCACAGGAAACTTTGGTTACCAAATCTCTTTCTTGGGCGACACTGTTTCAGAACGGCTGCTTTAAACAGATCTTGGGAAAGTTTTTGGGTTTTTTTAATTACACAGCCTGGCTGGGGCATTCTAGGGTTTGAAGTCCAAAACAAAACAAAACAAAAAACCCTCTTCCAAGCTCTGGCTCAAACACCTGCAAATTGGTCAAGAGAGAGTTTGGATGGGCTTGGGTATTCTCTAGTAGACTTGGGTCTGCATATCCCACTTCTGCCTTCAATGTGTTTTATTTTAAAAAAAGCACAAAGTTCACATGCTCACACTCCCTCTACATCTTATTGTTTAACAATCCATGAAGAGTGGGAGTCCCCCTCCCATATTACAAATTTCAAAATACTTCCTTAAAAAGCTGCCGCCAACAAAATATGGATTACCACAGAAGCTACACATTGTGGTTCTGTTCCAAAAAAAAAACCAAAAAAACAACTGGATTCTTTGACCCACATAAAAGATGCAATTGGAGCAATATAATCCACTTTGCATAATCTAGTCAGCAATTTTTACAATTCTGCACAACTTGTTCTAGTTTTCCTAGACAAGGGAGAAGCAAGGAATGAAACAGCTATATTCCTCCAACTCTGAAATATCTTATTCAGCTTCTGAGGTAACCCACGGGCGTTCCATAGCTCCAGGACCACAAGAGCTAGAAGCCTGCCATCATTTTGTTTTGTTTTTAAAGAAAGAAGAGATTCCTCAGAAAGCTGCATTCCATGCCGCCACCCCATCATCACTCCATCCTAGGCCACCACAAAAATCATAGCATGCACATACAACACTGATTATGGTTGCCCCACAGCCTCTAAATCTCCTCTGATTTATTTGCTTTGATGGAAGGCCATCGCTTGAACTCCTCTTAAAGATAGTGACTACGAACCCACAATCCTTCAAACACTAGAGGGGAAAGCGATTTTTCATGACTCTCCAGCTGCTCTAGATTAAGTGCACAGCAACAACCACTCTCATGTCAGACTGACCCTGAGGCACAGGGAGGTGAAAAGAAAGACACTGATTTAATGAGGAGGCCACAAGATCTGCTCTAATCTCTCTGTAGAAGCTGGCTTCCTCCACCACACCTGCAAGGGCTTCCAACTGGATTGTCTCCTCAAGTGCGCAGCATGTCAGGAAAGTCTGCCGGATGGATGAGGGGAAGGCAGAGGCAAGTGCAGATACAGGCAGGTGAATGCTGCAGCTCTGGCCTACAGAAGCCAGCAAGAGCTGACAAGACAATCAGTAATAATTTATGTTGCTGTACATCGCCATAATAACCCCCCCCCAAAAAAAACCACATACACACCAAAGAAAACAGGGTAGCTAATTGGTGAGCTGCACCTCTGTTAATCTCTTGAACAAAAAGTGGAAGATGGAATGGGCTGAGAAGCACCCTCAGGCCAAGACTGTATATAAAGCAGATAGAATGTAATGTTTCTCTCACGCAGGTCCCAGTTCATGTGTATGTCGTCTTTTTTTTTTTTTTTTGACATGCCACAAAGGGTTATCCTGTAACCCTTAATTACCCATCCAACCCCCCTCCCCAGCAGCTGCTTACCAATAGGAAGAGGAGAGAACAGGGAGAGAATTCAGATGTTGACAAACTGGCTTATCTTGGCTTGGAGAGGAAAGGAAATGGATGTGTGCTCAGAAGAGTGCACTATCCTATCTCTTCTCCTTCAAGGTACATTGGTTGAATTGCCTCCCCCATTCTCTCCCCTGCTCACCAGTAAGTAGCAGCAGTTCTGGCCCTTCAGGAGCTTGGCGGCTGAGGGTGAAAAGGGGAGTGTCAGATGATATGCAAAGGGACACAGAAAAATACTTTGCGCTCCTTCCAAAAAGGGACACATGCACACATATATCATTAACAGGATTCCAGCCTCAGAGAACTATAAGACTAGGCAGTCCCTACAAAAAAAAATGGAAGCCATGTGTCCAGTTCTCCCTATCACTTTTAGTCCAGCTTAGCTTGAGTACTGACATCATTTCAGCCTCTCCCAACAGCAGCCAAAGGAAATGCATAACATGTTACCTGGCAAGTGGCACCAGATGGTGCAGAGGAGGAGGGAACTAATGTAGAGCAGTTGTTCCCACCTGCAGATCTGTGTTTCTTGCAGCAGCCTTTCCCAACCAGCAGCCTTCCAGATGTGTTGAGCTGCTACTCTCATCATCCCCAGTCTGCTTGCCCGTTACTCTCCAAGCTGGGGTAGACAGACCTAGATATTTTCTTCTGCTCATAACCAGGGTTAAAGACTGATGGAGAATATATTCTTGACACCTTGAAAATACCTTCTCTAGAGAAGCAATTTCCCCCCAGTAACTGTCCCAAATCTACAGTAACTGTCCCAAATCTATTCTGGAGGAGCTGGAAAACTTGTGCAGGCTCCTTTCAAGGCAGCCTAAGATCTACTGTGGGGTCTGGCATTTGGAGCCCAGGACTTAAAAGCCAACCACCATGGATTACTTAACCCCTGCAAGCGCTGACTCTGCTGGACCACTGTTTATGATCCTTAGATGGAAGAAGTTTATCCTCAAAAGAGAAAATGAAGGATTGTCAAGAAGGGTAATCCTTGAAATGCTAGGAATCTTTCAGAGAACGATCTGGTTGACAGTGTGCTAGCTTCAGCAAAATAATAAAATGAAATGGTTTTAAGCTAAAATCTGGAAAAAATCCCACTTCTCTTCTGTGAATGGATGATCTAACTCTGGGATTATGTGTGCATGGTTCAGAGAATCCATTTAATTCAGGGAGAAAAGGGGGGACTCTCCCCTCTCTTTAAATAAGTGCACAATATATTCTATGGCATGTCTGTCACAAATGAGAAACCAATTTTTACGTCCTAACATCCATATTTCATCTCTGGAACCCAAATTACATTTGGTTTGGAAATGTAGGTGACGGTGAAGAAAAAGAGTCAGAACTTCCCACAACCCCCAGTTTTAGGCATGCATCCAATTTAAAAACAGATGAGTCCCACATAAATAGTTTTTGAGGACTAGTAACTTGTGGGGTTAATTTCAAACATAGATTGTCCCAAGAAGATTAGAGGCTAAGATTAAAAGCATCACACTTTCCAATCTATCAGGCCATAGTAAAAACCAAACAAAGCAACCAGTACTTTGTCCAAATTGTGCACTTTTTCTATAGCTGAATAAGAGAACACAAAGTTTATGTGGCTTCTAGAAATGGCAGCCCTAAGACAGCTGGAACAGCACCACACACTCTTCATGCCAGCAGTACAACAGCTCTGAGGACACTAGTACTCACTAGTATTTCCCTCTGCAAATATGTGAAGTCTTAAGAGATGTTTATGCTATTTGGGTGATGATGAGAGTGACAATCAGCATCATCATACTTTAAGTTAGTCAACAGACAATATATCAAAATCATTTTAAGAGAAATAAAAGAGAAATAACTTTAAATATGCATTTTTAATTTAACGTGCATGACTAAGTAAAAATATGGTAATATAAGCAAGTGGATAATACAAATCTAAAAAATGCACATAATGCTTTTAGTTCCCTCAGCAGTCAGACTCTCCCTCACAACTGACTGTGATTTCATCTTTTTTCCTGCAATTAGGACCTTAACTGCAAATCCCCCCCAAAAAATCCTAACCTCAACAATACTTCAAGTGACATACTAATTTGCCCCTTGTAATAAGAAAGTTTTTCATTCATTTTCCAACACCTTTAAGGTCAGAATCAATCTGATGCTCAAGGATATAGTCAGACAATCCTCCAATATTGTAACTCCATATAGACCTAATCTATCTTGGACTGGAATAGCCAGAAATCTGCCCTGTTGAACCATTTCCTCCATCTCTTCCAAACAGACAGATAAAAAATCCTTCCAGGGTTCCATTTTCATAGGAAATTGTGAATATTTTTCATACAGATGCTGACATTTTACACTTGCTAGAAATTACATTATAGTTGTTGAAGGAAGAGCAGCTGCATCAGTTTGTGCTCCTACATCAGATATGCATTGTTTAAAGATATTTTAGATGCATTTCTTAAGGAGTTCAATGCCTGCACAGGGGAAAAAAAGCACTTGGCAGTGTTAAATCTGAAGGTTCACAGAAAATGGAAATTACCCCATGCTAAGGCCAGACGTACCCTATGGCAGATCTTGAATAGTCTGTCTCTACCCATCTTAAATATTCTACACCAGTAACTAAACAACCTAACGTATATTTAGCTGTGTGGTGCCTCAATGCTTAACTCTGCTTTAATTGCAAAAGCAGGGCTAGAGCTTAATAACCCTGAGATCATGCACGAAACCCAGCTTTGGGTTTGCAAGCCCCCATTTCTACCACCAAAATAAGCACTAAACCCACCTTGGCTCTAAAAATTTCTAGGATCGGATGCATTGTTCCTGGGTACCTTGGAATGATAGTCCCAAAAGAACAGTGTTTCAGAGCTCTGAATACTTCAATACAGGATTCACACATGTAGGGCATTTCCAGGGTGTGTATGCGAGGCCACATCAGTCTGCTGCAGCAAAAGGAAAATGACTGAAGCGTTTCATGTGCCATAAGCTTTCAAGGACTGCAGCCTGTTTCATCACATATTGCTTGAAAAACACTGTTAATGCCATGGCTCACCCTAAAAAGCATGGAGGTGCCCTTACGTTCTTGGAGGAACATGTGAGATTTTCCACAGGCAAATCTGCTCCCCAGCTTGCAGCCTCAGCAACACTCTCACAATTACTTATGCTTCATATTCCACCCACCCACCCACCCCCAGCATATTGGTGGCTTGCATATTTGAAATGAGTGAAGTGTGGCAAAAGAGGTAGCTTATTTCCACTCAATTGCAGTGCCTGGCAGGATGGGGAACAAGGAGCCTCTTAATCCCTCTCGGTGACTACAAGGACAGAGAATCTAGCTGTGCGGTTTTTCAGAATTAATGCACACGGAATGATAATGTTCAAATGATATAATAAACGTGCCTATTAAAAGCAAAACCAGAAAGAGCTGGTACTTGAGGTCTAGTTTCCACCAAGGTGGCATTATCTACAACTGAGCCTTCAAGATTCAGAGTGCAGGCTGAAGGTGGGAATGTCATGAGATGGACTGTTTAAAAGGTACTTATTATTGGTGTATTCATGTATTGCTTTTTCCACAACCATGCTCAAAGCAGTTTACAAGAAAGGTAAGCACAAATCAATACACACACATATATACCTTTCCCAACCTGACACCTTCCAAATGGATTGCAATGCCCATCACCCCAGCTTTTCCATACTGGCTAGAGAGGATGAGAGCTGTAGACCTACACATAAGGAAGGAAGGAAGTGGGTTGGGAAAGGCTTGCTCAGCTGGTTAATAGGTTATCTGAACAGAATTTTAAAGATCTTTTGATCAACTAAAACCATAACCTAATTTAACAGAAAGGAGATCTCCAAATTTTTAAAAATAGATAGGACTGTATTCTACAATTGTGAGAACAAAGCATCATCTTAGAAGTAGCCCTTTGTGAAAAGACATCTCCACTTGTCTTTCTCACAAAGACACATGGAAGAGAATCCCTCTTCCAAGCCAATGCCTGCTGTTTAAGCTGAACATGGTATCAGCTAACAAAAAACTAAGTGAACGAAACAAGGTCTTTGGTTTCTTTCCATATTGTAATCATATTCCTATTGAGATTGCTTCAGTTCATCTTCAGAAATCAACTGTTTTCTTTAAATGGAGGAAAGCAATGATTCAATTTTAGTTTCTTTTAACTGACGTAATCAATTTTTTAAAATAAAAACCATAAATAAATGATAAAATCTGAAAGGGCCACTTGTGAAAATCTGCAAGAGCAGCCCAGCTCCATGACAAGAATTTGGTGTTTTGTTAGATACATTCCAGGACCTTGATTCACTGGTACATCAAGGCAAAGGGGCAGAAAACTAGGAGAAGACCTTGGCTGTGGAAGGAATTAACTGTGGTACAAGGTGAGTACAAAAGTGCCATGCTTCAAACAGGGGAAGACACAACTTGGGACTGTAGGAATTGTTCTGTGGAGACTGCAGAAGAAACATCTCTCTCTCTCTCCCGCGCCCCAGCCCATCCTCTGCTAGCTATGCCACTGTATTGAATTCTGACTGGCAACGTACTGTACTTTGAGGTCCAAGAATCAATGGCTTTGAACAGCTGCCAAGCACTGTACCCAAGAAGCTGCACCCTAAGGAGCCAAATGGAAGTGGGCAGCTGGAGAGGGGCAGAGGTCAAAAAGGAAAGAAGCCCACGTAGCCTCCCTTATCAAGTCTTGGGGCTAGTGTCTGCCATTACAATCTCAAACACACAGAGAAGTTGTTTCCCAACAGCTCCTGCAAATTAAGAAGTTATTTCAATAATTGGCCAATTAAGCCTAATTTCTACTTGGGAAACACATTAGGCAACCGTTGATGCCTCTTGTTCTGCCTTCCCTTCCTGCATACATAGTGGGGCACATTTACAAAAGCAAGGTGCAACTGCAAGGCTTCCAATGTGGAAAGAACTGTATTAACTCATAAATCAAAGAGAAGGGAGATGGGGAGAGGAACCACTGAATGTCTGCCAGCTGTGCCATCCAAAATTCCTTAGGAAAAGGCATGGTGAATCAGACCAAAGACCTCTCCAGTCCAGCAGTATTAATCAGATGCCAATGGGGAGCCTATAAGGGTTTGAATGTAACAACACCCCCCTGATCATGCTCCCCAGCAACTGGTATTGACAGGCACACTGTCTCTGCTCTCTGCCATCACAACTAGCAGTAGGTAAAAGCCTTATCCTCCATGAATTTGTCTTATCATTTTAAGCCATCCAATTTTGGAGCTATCATTACATCACATGGTAGCAAATTCCACTGTTCACCTCTGTGTTCTTCCTCTTTATCTGCTCAAAATCTGCTACCATTCAACTCCACTGTAGAATCCACAAAGGATTCTAATATTACCAGGGAAGGAAAACCTTTCCCCAACCACTTTCTTCACACTGTCCTTGCCGGACTTCTTTCCAAGGAGTTTATGTCAAAGGAACAGAAGGCTGAAAGGCTTGAGGCTGACCACAGAAAAGCCCATTGTAGTAGGACAGGCAAGGTAGCATGTCTTCAGCCAAACTGTTCCTTGAAGATTAGGAATTATGCATTTGAAGAGAGGGAAAGCCAGCATGTAGTGGTTTGAGCGTTCATTTATTTATTTATTTCATTTGTATGCTGCCTCTCCCCAAGATGGGACCCTTGGTGTCTTCCATAAAATGACAGATTAAAAATACAATATATACGTTCGACTACAACTCTGGAGACCATGGAACACTGGGTGTTCTTGGGCAAATCACATGCTCTAAGCCTCAGAGAAAGGCAAAGGCACCCCCCACCCCGAACAAATCTTGCCAAGCAAACCCTATGATAGGGTTGCCATATGTTAGAAACAACTTCCAGGCAAACAATAACAACATTTGGAGACTGAGAAACTAAGTAAGTTTCTAACTCTCAGGTTAAGGATTGTTAATTGTACCTATAACACTGTTGCAAAGTGCTTTACAGTGGTTCTAGAAAAACTACTATTATCATCATCATCATCATCATCATTACCAACAACAACAACAACAACCATAATCGCTATCATGCCTTTTCCCCCCAATCTAGGACTCAAGGCAGCTTACAGATACAGTTGCATGTTTACATCAATTAAATGACAAATAAAGGCAGTTAAAAACAGACCAGTAAAAGATCAAATATAAACAACACAGCACATAAAAGGTCCTAAGCCCTCACAGGCCTGGTGAAACAAAAACGTCTTCAGCTACCTATGGAAGGTTAGCAAAGAGGACGCAGTCTAACCTCTCAAGGAACTGAGTTCCACAGCCTGGCAGCAACCACCAAAATGATCTTCTTCCATGTTCCCACCAGGTGTACCCTGTGGGGGTTGTAGGATAGAGAGAAAGGCCTCCCCAGTAACTCTCAAGACATGGGCAGGTTCATATAAGGAGATACGGTCCTTCAGATAACCTGGAACTGACCTGTGTTGGTCATAATCAGTGCTTTGAATTGTACTCAGAAACAAACTGGCAGTTGCAACAAGGGAGTTAACAATCTGGTTGAGGCTCTCTGGACCAGTTAAAGTTTCCAAATACTTCAAAGGCAGCCCCACATAGAGTGCATTATAACAATCTAAACAGGATGTAATGAAGAGTCTTACCGCACACTCCAATGAGAAGTAGCAAAGCAGCAAGAATGTTCCGTCTTTCCTGCTGCCTTCCTGCATGGTGTCATTTTTCCATTCCAGAGGTAAAACCATGCCTTTTTGCTAACCAGAAAAACCCATTTGCAAAAAGGCACGGTTTTAGCTCAGTACCGCACAGGACCGAAATGAAAGGACACTGGAAGGATGCTGACGTCATGTGGGAAGGCAGCAGGAAAGATGGAACGTTCCTGCTGCTTTGCTGCTGTTCCTCGGAGTACGGTAAGGCATGTGTCACTCTGACCAGATCCAACATCTCAAGAAAAGGACACAGCTGCTGCATAACCCTTAACTGTGAGAATGCACTCCTGGTCACTGCCAAAATCTGAGCTTCCAGATTCAGGGTTGAGTCCCAAAGAAGACAAAGCTGAGAACCTATGTTCAGGGGGGAGTGTAACCCCATTCAGTACAGGCTGAATCCCTATTCTGATATGCTTTCAACAGACTAGGGGCACCTCTATCTTGCTCAGATTAAGTTTCAACTTGTTCCTTGTCATCCAGTACATTACTGATGACAGGCACCAGTTTAGGACCAAGACAGCTTCCTTGGGTTGAAGTGACAAAGGTCAGTAACTAGAAAGCAGTGGGTCCCCAAATCCACAAGAGGACTGGGTATTTGCTCAGGAGCTGAATACTTGGCCAAAAACAAGTAGCAGCCATCTTTCACCCTTTGGTGTATCCCAAGCCAGAAACAACAGGGTGCAAAAGTAGCTTGCTTCAAGCCAGGAATGCCCATTTGCTTTCAATAAGCACTGTACACAATCATCTTATCCTTGGTGAAAAACATCCTACTCTTCCACATGGACTACAGCAGGCTCATTGGAACTATCTAAGCTTGGAACTATCTGAGCTTCAAGATACACTTTGCTCCTTCTGTTAGGGATCTCCAAAAATGCTTCCTGTTTACACGAGAATCCCAGACAGAAGTACTGAAAAGAAGAAAAAAGAAATGCAGTCAAAACGAAGAGCTGTGTATAGGTATTTTTTCATTCTGACAGCAGAATCTGGGGTATTACTTCTTGCAGAATCGGAGGTATTTTTATATACCTATTTTAGGGTGAAATGTGTTTTGACTTCCTTCCTACCTTGCTCCAATAAACTCCAGAAAGAATACACAAAATTCTCCTTTCACTTTGGTTTTTTTTATCCTCACTAGAACTCTATAAGGAATACCAGCTGAATCTACATACAATTGGCTCAAACTCACCACCTAAGCTTCAAGGCTGAGCAGGGATTTGAAACCAGGCCACCTCAACACACTAACAACACATGGACTTGTCCACTGAACAGGGACTTCCAGTGGGCTTTGATGCCAGTCAAGAGACCTTCCCATGTAAAGTCCTTGCTTATTTCCATTGACTTTAAAATATTCTCCCTGCTATCTTCTAAGTGCAGGAGGGTGGATTAGGGAGTGTGCCAGGTGTGGGACACGGGGGCGGGGGGGCTTTAACCATCCCTGCCCCCTTCCCACAGGTGTTCAGCCTCACTGGTTGCAGGCAGGCACTCATTAAATAAGACTGCCAACTCCTCCGCAGGGCCCATCTCCCCATTTTTTCCCTCATCCTGGTTCTGGCAAAGAAACCATCGCCCCTGCCCTGCCCTCCTCCCCCAACCAATGGAGGGTAGCGCAGGCACTCGCACACCAGGAGCAGAGTCAGATTTCAACAAGTGCCCCAACCCTCAAGTAACACAAACCAAGGAGGCGGCTGCAGAGTTTATTATTAATTCAAACTGACAGGCTGATTCAAGGGTTCCAAGAGAGCAGGAAGCCAAACAGACAATGAAAGCTGGAACGAGATCTTAAATGATTCACTACGCCAGTCGAGCGATACATTAAGCCTTTCGCAATTGGAGGTGGGGACCCAGCCAGCAGACATGCTTAGGCTAGCAAAGTGGGATTGGCAGCTAACGTGCCAACCGCAGCTCATCATGGCAAGCTGCAATGGAGAATGGAAAACGGTGGGAGCCTTTTCAAGGTCAGGAAGAAGCGGAGGAGGAGCAGGGCTGGACACAGAAAAAGGGGAGGTGTGCTACAGAGAAATAAGTTTACCCCTTTTATACCAAATGCAATGGCGAGGGCCAGTGCCTACTGCCTACTCTATATAGCAGCAATGGATCTGCTGCTGCTGCTGTCAGGTACTATGCATCTTTCAAAGGGTGCTGCCCCCACCCTCTTTTGTTTCCTGGGTGGAAAACAGAATTGTAGGCTGACTGAGATAGAACAGGAGCACCAAAACCCAACACCACATCCAGCAACGCTCTGGTGATGGCAACCAGATGACTCCAGACAGCTACTGCCTCTTCTAAAGCTCCTGGATCTGCCAGATTTCCTCCATCTGGGCAATTGATTGGTGAAGGAAACTTCTGAGGCTGTCAGCCAGCAGGTTAGACCAAGCACTGCACAGGTACCCCTATTAACTTTCCTCATCCCTTTTACACTTAGTTACACACATGAACACCAGAGCTTGGGGAGGGAGGGACACACTACAACTTCCATAAGCCCACAGCCAACAGAATCACTGACATGTGGGTAGCGGATTGTGGGACTCCAGATAAGTAATCTTCCCACGTATTGACACAGGCACATATGTAAACCTACATGTTAATCTTATGCAGCAGCATGGTGAAGAATGCATATTCCAAAGACAGTACTATACCCACCACTGGACTGAGCCAAGGCAGCAAAAACACAGCAACCACAGATACCTAGGGATGCCACACTTACCCCAAACCTGCTTCAGCAACTGACTTCAGGGATGCAAATGGGCACTTGGGGTCTGGATTTGCTTTGGAGACTGACACCTGGCACAACAAGGAAGCCCTGTATATAGCACTGGACAAGACTCCATGACTGCAGTAATATGAATAACGAGTAAATGCAACTACCTCCTAGGTATCCATCCAGGAGCAAGCAACAAAGACTTTGTGAGCCCACAACAGGCCATAAGGGAAGGAGAAGCCCATTCTCCAGTTCTGCCCAGGTTCTGCAGGGCAGACTGAAACCTTTAGCTACAAATTTGAATGCCACTGCCTTAATGATGCCTGCCCAGAGAAACATATGTCACACCCTTGATCCAGTGCTCAATGCTGAACCCAGAAGAATAAAAAGCCTGCGTTAAGAGCATCTCTTGCTATAAAGTGGTTGCCAAAGAAGAGAAGCCATTTCAAAGAAGAGGAGCTGGTGGTGATTAATGAACTGGAAGGACTAACTCTGGGAACAAGAGGGGGAGGAGAATAATTAAATATTTACAGCTTGACTAAATGACAATTAAAGGGATTGGGGTGGGGGCAAAGAAAGGAAGATAAATGTTTTAAGGATGTGATCACTGTAGCATGAGAATGTACTGTGAGGAGTGGTTTAGGAATAGAGTGGAATTTAGGTCTAAGAAGCTAGAAGAAAATATTTGCTTTTACACTACAGTATAAGCAGGGCTTGCATTTCTAGAAAATGTGAAAACAAGCACCACCCTCTAAATTGGGAAGCCAGTCCCATAATGCCTCAGATATGGGGATTCTCTTGACTGAGTGGTGAGGGACATGCCCTCTAGACCTACTTTGGAAGCAAGCACTTCATATTGATTTGGAGACTTGAGAACTGGCACAACAAGGAAGCCCTGTGTATAGCACTCTCAATGGAACTAGGAATTCACATGGCTGGAACTGAGAAGCCACAGTTACATGCCAAGCTGCAGCTACAGAAGAGATTTCATTTGGTCAGAGAAGGTGGCTAAGATCAGTTTTCAGAAGACAGTCTGGAGGGAGATGGGAAACAAGCGATGAAACTGTAAGGGCGGGGAGAGGGGAAGAGAAGAGCTTTGAAACTCAGAAGGACTGTAGCTCAGGGTTAGAGCATCTGTTTTGGATAGAGAAGGTCCCAGGTTCAATCCCCAACACTTCCAGATTTTCTTTTTAAAAAGGGTTAAGTATCATGTGGTGAGAAAGGATTCTCTCAAATTGAGATCCAGCCAGAATCTAATGCGAAGTCAATGAACACAAGGAAGGATGCTGGACAGAGACTGAGCAGTTATGTCAATGTCACAAAAATATGAAGAGAAAGTGGACCACAGGTTCATCACTACATAGATTTTAAACTTTATACAATATTAGTCTGTTCTACCCTGGTACCCTACAAAGGAGAATCTCCCAGCCAGCTATGGAATGTGTTCACTCTATGTTCTCAGCATGCGCTGGATGTGCTCAGCGGCATATTAAGATGGTTTTTTTTTTTTAAACACAGACTGAACTGGGATGATCCTTAGGCCTAGATTTTCTTGCTTCTTTAATACCAAGGAATACTTGTTTATTGCCTGGCTGAAATCTCAGTGCAAGTTGTGTGATCTAACTTCCAGGGTGCTTATGTACCAAACTCTGGTAATCCTTGAGAAACACAGGGTTTGGGGGTTTTTTTAAGGGAAAAAAAAACCCAGCTAAGTTCTTAACTCTCACATTTCCAGGACCAACCTTGAAAAACTAAGATATCTGCTTCTTTAGAGTCTTTAGGGATCTCCAGACTATTTCAGACAGGGAGCCTACTTTTAGATTCCCATCTCATCATCTTTTGCTCTTTCTTAAAACAAAATTCCTAAAAGCAAACAAAAACTGGAAAGTATAATGTGACACATGGAAAATGTATGAAAGGTCCAGAGCTACTGGTTAAGGACCAGTATTTTAGGGGGGGGGGAAATGTTGCAAAGAAGCTCTTGGGACCCTGCAGCAGAGACATGCAACAAATCGAGTGCTGTATGGAGAATGGGAAGAGAGCAAAAGTTCGTGATACAGATCATGGTTCCCAACTGAAGTCAACTGACAGGAGAGCCAAGATACATGAAAATCATCATCATCATCATCTTCCTTTACACAGTATGCAATCCAATCTACAAAACACACTGCTACAAGAAGTGGTGGCAGCCACTGACTCGTTTCATGTAGGATCTGAGGGTTTTAGACACACCAACAGATGACCTATCAATGGCCATTACAGATTTCAAGCAGAGAGTAACTCATACATCCAGAAACTGCATGCCACCAAATACAGCTTTCTAGAAGCAGGAAAGAGCTATTGTCCACTTATGGGCTGGGTGACCACTGTTGAAAAACAAGTCCTGGACTCAATTGTGATATTTGCGCTGTCTCTCTCTCTCTCTCTCTGGCTATTCTTTGCAAACGAAGATTCAGGAAGGACTCATCCCGCGATTCTGCAAGCGCGCTGATGACTGAAAAGGCCAATCCAAGATAAACAAGTCCAGTTGCAGAAAGCACAGCAGAAGGTCTCCTTGGGTGATGTTTCCGGGTTGTGATTCTTTCCGCGTTGTCGTTTCTCTTCAAGACTTGTTCGTCGTGAGTTCTCAAATAAGGCTGCAGCATTGTGGATAGTGCGTCTCCATGCTTCCTGATGTGAAGCCAGGGCGGACCATTGCTGGTGATCAATTTGTCCGAGCCTGAGATGTTGTTTCAGGGAATCCTTGTATTGCTTTTTTGGAACGCCCCTCTTGTGCCAACCCATGGTGAGTTCACCGTAGAGTACTATTTTTGGGAGGTGATGGTCCTCCATTCTAGAAACATGCCCTGCCCAATGCAGCTGTGTTCTCAATATCATGGCCTCAATGCTGGTGATCCCTGCTTGCTCAAGGACAGCAACATTCATCACATAGTCAGTCCAGTGTATATTTAGGATTGTGCGTATACAGCGCTGATGAAAGCGCTTGAGGAGTCGTAAGTGTTGGCAATAGGTGACCCATGTTTCAGACCCGTAAAGGAGAACAGACAGTACAATGGCTCCATAAACAAAAGGTGTTTGTTACTCCAGACTCTTTTGTAAAGTCTTCCAAATGCGCTATATGCCTTTGCTAATCTGTGATCAATCTCTTTATCAATCTTGGCATCTGAGGAGCTTATAGACTATCTAGCTTAATATTGTCTGCATTAAGCCCTGGCTTTCCAGAGATCTCTGATGGGGAAGAGGGGAGTCTTCCCCAAACCTACCTGGAGATGCTAGGGATTAACTGCTAGTGGCCATGCTGGATGGGAGGAATTTGGAAGCTATTCCTCTCACAGACACACACACAAAAGCATCGTTGTAACCTCCTACCTCCATCAGCCAGGTTCTCTTATGTTTGTATGATACTCTCCCATTACTAGCTCTTTCCCTGCACTCCACAGACCTCCTGGCGACCAACATTTCCACAAGCCCCAGTCCCTGTCCTCATCCCCCCCACACCCCAGCACTGCTGTAGTTCACAACAGAATATCTAACCCAGAGCAAGAGGCCTGGTTATGCACTAGTTGCCACCCTTCCTACTGATGCTGAATGAAACTCAAATCTAAATAATAAGACCAGGCTGTTAAATCAAGCCAGGCGTGCCATCTGTGTCACCAGTTGTGCTTGTGTTTGCAATGTTTGGCTTTAGGATTTCTCACTCTGCAGAATGTGTGTGTGTTTGGCTTACCGTAAACCAATGTTCTCAGGAATCATTCAGCACATCAGCTCAGACCTGACTCCCACCACATCTGCTGCTTTTAAAATACAAACACACACACATGTACACAAACACACACACCCCACACAGACACTTCATAGTTGCAGAGTGCCCACAGGTTTAATTGGTTTGTTCTTGCTCTCTTTTACTGTCCTTGAAAAGACTCTCCAATCTCCTGAGCAATGCAAACGCTGCCATTTGATGGGTGAAGACCTGAAAGAGATGCATTCTGGTGGTCCACAAGGACATCTGTTAACATACATATTTCTTTTAATGTTGCCCTCCTCCTCCTAGCGTGTGTGGCAAGGAGAAGGCAGGGGACCCTCTCTTCCTAAGCACTTGTGCTTGCAATAACACTACAACACAAGTCATTGGCATTCTCCGGTTGGCACGACTTCTGCAGGGGGGGGGGGATAGCAACAGACACACAGCTGAAAATACTTGCCCTGCAGTGGGGCTGGGCCAGGAGTGGAAAGAGACAGACCTTCTGAAGCTTATAGTGAGAACCACAGCTCCATCTAGAGGACACTGAAGAAAAAGCCAGCTGGTGGAACACCCACATTCATGCAAGGGAAAGATGCTCAGGGCCAAAAGTTATAAATGCTTATGGGGGGTGGGGGAAGGATAGGATTGCCTTCCTATTGCAAGACAGCAGGTGGAATGGGAAATGATATTCAGGAGTGAAGCAGCAGTTCACTCCCTGAACAGAAGAGCCTTTTCAGATCAGCCGAAAGACCTATGAAATCCAGCATCCTGTGTCCCACCCACAGTGTCCAGGCACACCGCTCTGGGAAGGAAGGAAGAAAGGCACAAAGGCTATTGGTCTTCTCTAAGGACTGGAACTGAGAAGCAGACCACCTCCAAAGAAAGAAGAAACAACAATTTTTCAGTGGTGGATTTCTTACTCTGCCAACAGAAGGTCTATAGTTCCATCTTGAGCATCTCCAGTTCAAAGTGTCAAGTAACAAGAAAGACAGTCCTGTCCAAACCCCTGCTGCCAGCCAGAATGCTCAATACTGGGCTAGATGGATTAAGAGTCTGACCTGGTATAAGGCAGCATCTTATGTCCCCAAAAAGCTTCTGTTAAGCAGAGTTTGGTCATGTTATTTTTCTGGGCAACAATCACCAGAGTCCTTCTTCCAGCATAACCACTGCTATTAATCCATACTGTAAGGCTGTGAAAACTGCCTTGCCTCTTCCCCATCTAAGACTGCTAGAGAGCTGCAGCCTGCCACCATTCGTTTTGATGAGACTAGATGGTCTGACTTGGTATACGTCAACTTCCCATGTTCTTCAAGGTCTATAGATATTGCAACTCCTCCATAAGTTTGTCTAATTCTCTTTTAAAGTCATCTGTGCTATCAGTTAACACTAAGTCTTGTAGCAGTGAGTTCTGTACAAGAGAACATATGTGCACACCAAATTGTGCCTGACTTCCTTGCCCCCTAAGATATATACCAGGTCTTCTCTGTCAGTTTCCACTCTTCATTAAAAGGGGTGAGCAAAGAGCATCTGTGAGCCAGCATACAGTCCCCTGAGGATGTTTTGGCAACCTTCATATTCCCCCGACTCCCCTTTTTTGGCCAACCTCAAGCAATGGCAATTCACCTTTTACATATGTTGCAGCACACACACACACACATGCCTTTAGGATTTTTTAAAACCCTGTTGTTTTTTTTAACTGAAGTAGTATTCTACAATATTTCCCTCAAGAAGTTCAAAAGTGAAAAATGGGGGATTGTTCAGGATGTTTTTCTTAATGGATCGCTGGTAAGCCAGTCCACAGAATATTTCTGGAACAAACCCCCCCTGCTATTTACATACAACCTGACTCCCTGGGAGGAAGGGATGTACACACATCTTGAAGAGGAGGAGAAAGAATGCTGATATACACTTAACTTCTGCAGGCACCAAAACCAGAAGGGGAAAAAAAAACCCCAAATCCTCTGTATCAGGGCCTTATGGAAAAGTACCAGCAAGAATGGGCAGCTCCTACTGAGATGCCATTACAGGTACCACTAATAAGAACAGCCATCAAATCCGGTGCCAAAAAAATTGCCCACTTTTGGGAGGGGCAGTCTCTGCTGCTCTGCTGAAAGTCCTCTCCCTGCCATATACCTTCCTTTTGAAGCTGCACTCCTTCAGGGCTATCAAACACGATCACGTGGCTCTCAAATGAGTGTCTTCTCTATCCAAAAATCAAGGCCACGGGTAGAGGAGATGCTGACAAGCAGACTTAAATCTCAAACCATAGATGAGAAGAGAAATAAAGGAGGACAACTTGGTAGCAACCTGACACTCATTTTTAATGTATTTTCAAGAACCAAATGTTGACGAGGGACCGCTATATAATCAAGTGGATTTCTGGCACAGATGATATGGGCAATTAATAAGAAACATTAGAGATGGATGGAGGGATGGTCTGATAATGTACATACACTATATTTGACATATTGTTATAATTACTGCATATTGTTAGTATCAGGGGAGTGGGTGGTAGGGACTGATTGACTAGTGGTTATTGTTGAATTCTAAAAAGAGTAAATAAAAGTTTGTAAAAGTTTTAAAATATAAACTCTATATTCACAATGGGTTTTCTCAATGGTGTGTTAGTGATTTCATATAGAGTTATTGGGAGTTAAAAGCTGGAGAAAGAAAGTGGTGTGAGGAGAATGAGATTAGACATTTACAAAATTATGCCATGGAATGAAAGGATGATGAAAAAAAATTATCCCTCTGTCCCAAAATACTATTATCTCACAATCATGCGATGAAGCTGACTGCAAGCAAAAGGAAATATTTCATTATTCTTACCGATTTAAAATAAGATGTTGAAAATAAGATCACATAAGTGAATAGCCTGTGAGGAAAAAAATACTAGATTGCTGAGGAATTGGCAGAGAAAGGATGGAGAAGCCTGCTGCGTTTCTATGCTGAGCGCAGAAAAGGAACCAAGCCACAACTCCCTTCACCAGGCTGCTCACTCAACAAAATGCAACTCTTTGTAACCTCTGGCAACCTGACAAGTGCTTCAATACAATACTGATTTAGGGAATTTGCCTGCACAAGATGTGGTGACAGCTACTCAAACAGGCAAGCTTTTTGAAACAAAACAAGGATGTTCAGGAAATTTTACCACAAGGATTCACGTTATGGAACCCAAGGGCTGCATATCTGGTATGCCCATGCACACCTATATATATAAAACTCTTGGGTATGCACAATGGCCTTAGATATGTAGGTATTTTGCCTCTTGGGTATGTACAATGGGTTTAGGCATGTTGCCTCTTTCAGTGTGCTGATTGGCCACTCTCATCACTCTCTCAGCCAATCACCACCCACATGCAAATTCCTTCTCCACCTCACAATCCACTCCTGCCATTCATAGCCAATCTGCATACTGAGAGTGACCAAACAATGTGCTACAGTGTTGGATATACTGTAGTTACTAAGGCTGCAGGCCTTTCCAGTTCACCAGTGTCTCAGGGCTGCACGATTCCAACTTATGATTTAAGTCTACACAGTAATATCATTTTTATTCCCGTGGTGATGGGACCCAGGCAGTCAAGTGGCAATGGGGGCGGGGGAACGACGCTGACACTGCAATGACATGCAGGCAATGAACTGGCAGCGGTGGGACACCACTGCTGCCACTGCGAAAGAACCCATGCAGTGAATTGGTGGCAGCTGCGACGGGACCCAGGCAGTCAACAGAAGACGGTAATGGCAGGGGGACACCATTGCCACTGCGACAGGACCCGGGCGGTCAACTGGAGGCAGTGGTGGGAAGCCACTGCTGCCACTGTGATGGGACCCAGGTAGTCAACTGGCGGCAGCAGTGGGATACCACTGCTGCCACTGCAACAGGACCCAGGCAACCAGGCGTGAGGTCTACCGGGAGTTTTTAAACAGCATATGGCACACTGGGTCCAGCTAGTAAAGGTTAATTCTTACCAATGTAGACATGTGCCCACCAAGCATGCAACACAAAACTCAATACCAAGCATGACTACTCTGAAGTAAGCCCCATGCCATAATCTTTAAGGGTGTGAAGCAGAGCTTTAAGACAAAAGCTTCATTGCAAGAAGAATTGAAATATTTGCAAATTTGCATCACTGCATCAATTTAAAGCATGTGTGCTGTGTGCCTTCAAGTCATTTCTGATTTATAGAGACCGTAAGTTGACCCTATCATGGGGTTTCCTGATAAGATTAAGAGCTCTTTGACACTGATGGTAAGAGCTGCTTGACAGTGGAATACACAACCTCAGAGTGTGGTGGATTCTCCTTATTTGGAGGTTTTTAAACAGAGGCTGGATGGCCATCTGTTGGAGGTGCTTTGATTGTGTATTCCTGTAAAGCAAGGGGTTGGACTGGATGGCTCTTGTGGTCTCTTCTGACTCTATGATTCTATGACAATTGTCACTTGCCTTCCCTTGAGGCTGAGAGCATGACTTGTCCAGGTTACCCAATGAGTTTCCGTGGCTGAACAGGGATTTGAACTCTGGTTTCCTAGGGTGTTGGTTTGTTCAACACTCTAACCACTACACCACACTGACTCAATTTAAATGTCTTCAAATTGCTTTTATCTCTGATCACACAGGGTTGTGTTTCCCTGCTAAACACTGAAAAGAGTCTTGTCTGCCATACCCCACCTTCTCTGGATCAGTTTCCCAGCAAATAGTAACAGCCTCTCTCATGCATGTTTAATTACCTAAGTTGCTCTCATCTCCGATCAATGATCAGAGATAAGAACTAAGTTTCCCTGCTTTACCACAGAAAGGAGTCTTCCTCCTTCCATTCTTGGATTGTTATCTCAGGTAGTCAGAATGATTTGTCCAAGCAGCCCAAATGATCAATTGGACTGTGAGGGAAAGCGGGTAGGGGGCACCGACTTAGGAACGCATATGTCCACAGGTTGTGTATCATTGGTCGCCCACATTTATTAGTCAAGAGAGCTTAATCAAGGTGATACACTGCTGATAAGCTAACCAGCATAAGGATGGGTACCATCATCACATTTGGCTAGTGAGACTTTCAGAAGTATTGTGGAACAGACTAATTTCTCTGATCTAGGAGGGGTCTTCTCTCTCTCTTTTATATTAACATTAAAATGGTGTGAAGTGAAGGAAAATAAGAGTAGGAGTAAGGGGAAAAGATACTACACTATTTTTACTAGTGCTGTAAAAAACCCCTCACCTTTTTTAAAGAGAAGAGGAAACAGAGGAAGGAGGCAAGTCTGTGTGAGATGGAAGAAAGCAGCTGCAGTCTGGCTGCTGGATGGCGTAACTCAGCACAGGAAAAAGGATATTAAAGTTTAAACCAGTGCTGTTATGAGATATTGGACAGGCAAAGAATGAGAAAAACTGGAGAAGGAATTTCTGGTTCTTATGGAAAGACAAAAATCCCCATAGATGAATTCAATTAAGACACAGAAGAGGGTTCTGGGTTTTTTTTTTTAAAAAAAGAATCCACTGACATCATGGGGAGTTTTAACAGCCTTCATCTTGGCAAGTTGCCCAGCTGCTGCAATGCCAAAAGAGAGAAGCAGTTCTGAGAGAAGCAGTTCTGCAGAAAGACTTTCTCCAAAGGCTGAGTAAGATGCCCCAAGATGCCTCGCAGCAGTAGTATTTCACACTAATACAGCACTTCCCATTAGCTGGCCTTAACCCAAGCTGGTGCCCTCCAGAGGTGTGAAAATGCAACTCCCAGAATTCCCTAGCCAGCCTTTAAGTGGAAAGGAACACATAATGAATAAATACACCCACAACATTCAGAAAGGGACTGAACAACATTTGACAAATCCCCTGTGTCTTTTGAAAAGGTAAGACCTCAGCATAGCTTAATTGTGCTTGTAACCTAATAGAGTTACTTCCCTCCAGGACTATATTTAGTAAAGACTACTGATTTTGCTACAAGGAAATTAAAAAAAGAAAAGAAAAGAACAATAAACCAGGCATGTGATTTATGTGGTGCACACACACATACACATTTCGGCAGCCCCTGGATGCTCCCAGACTGCTCTCCAATCAGGAAAAAAAATTAAGAAAAAGAATTATTGCTTTTTCTTTAAAACAAGGTTAAGTCCCAACCACTTGATTTTGCGCCTCCTGATTTCATTGGGGGGGAGGGGCTTGGTATAGGCTGTGGTCAGTCCATGGGGACAAAACTTGGTCCCGGACCCACAAAGCTTCCTCACCACTGCAATAAATCAACTGGTACTTTTTGTTGAGTTGTCCATTTACCCTCTCCCTCCAAGAAGCTCAGAGAATCTCAGCCCAGTAAAAGGTAGGAGCACACCATCTGGTTAAGCCCCAGCCAGTGAACTCTTGAATCTTACAATGGTTGTCAGCAGGAGGTAGATCAGCAGTTGGTTTAGTGTGGCCCCTGGGAATGAGACCAACCCCTGGTCTAGAATTACTAATTTGACAATAGTTGATCCTGGGTTTTCTTATATCCAACGTCTACACTCTATCCCATGAGTAGGAAATGTGTGGCTCTCCTACAGTTCCCAGCATTCCTACCCACTAGCCAAGCTGGCTAGGGCTGCTGCGAGTTGTAATCTAACAACATCTAAAGGTCTGCACAATTCCCATTCCTAGCTTTCTTCAGTAAACAATATGCAGCTTATTATGAGTTCTTGTCTCAGTTTGCAACAATAAATTGGGTTTTTTAAAATTATTTTTATTTTAAACTTAAAACATATAACATAATTCATTTTTAATTTATAATAGATGATACATAATTTTCATCTTAATTATTGACATAAATTAATTAATCTCCACACCACTATAAAGTGCTCCCCACCCACAGGACCATCTATACCATCTATTTATTCCTTTTTCCAAAATTGCAATGACTCTCTCGGAGGTTTATGCCCCTTTTTTCTTAAAAACATATTCTACAAATGGCTTCCATATTTCATCAAAATTATTACTTTTCCATAATCCTTTAACTTTAAGTCTAAATGTTATCATTAATAACAGTGCCCCCAACTTCTCTATACCATTCCTCAATTTGATAAACACCTTGAATCTTCCAATTTCTGGGTATCATTAATCTTGCTGCTGTTAGTAAATTTGTAATAAAATCCTTAATAACTTGAGTGCAGTTAATCTTGTCATAAATTGATAGTAATGCAATGCCTGGACACGTTTCTAGATCTTGTCCCGTTATCTCTCTTACCTCTTTAAATACCATTTACCAACATTTCTGTTGCAACAATAAACTGTAAGGATTAGAAGAAAGGGAAGAAGGCCAGAGGAACATTAGGTAGGAGCAGAACTAAAGGACCAGAAATTATTATTCCATTTAGATTCCAAAGGTCTATAGCACAACACCATCACATGATCTCCTGCAGGGCTGTCGTTACGGTTAGAGACTGACTTGCTTTGAAAAAATAAATACAGTCAGCCCTCTGTATCAATGGATTCTGCACCCACAGGTTCCACCATCCACAGCTTGAAAATATTCCCCCCAAAAAAGTAAATCCAAAAAGCAAGCCCTGATTTTGTCATTTTATATAACTATAAAGGACACCATTTTACTATGACATTGTATATAGTGGGACTTGAGCATCCACAGATTTTGGTATCCACGGGTAGAGGGGGTCCTAGAACCAAACCCCAGCAGATACCAAGGGCCCACTATATGTACAGCTAACTGGATAAGCCTTTCTAACAATACTGAAAAACAACAGATACACGCTTGACTTATTCTCATCACTGCTTAGCCTCTGAGCTTATCTTCTAAGTCAGGGATTACAATTCAAACCTAAAAACTGCTACCAACAAACAACTGAGAGTTAGGAAACTTCTGCTGATCTACTGCAAGCAATTTAGAGATCAACAGTAGGCCTTGATCTGTATTCTGGCCACCCCCGCCTTAGCGCATTTGATAAGAGCAAAGGGGAAGGCAGCACATCCTATTGATGCCCACCTGACAGAGGGAGCCAAGTGCTTCAGCCCTCCACTACCTGACCCACATAAGCCAAGGAGACAGAAAGTGTCTCAAAGAGAGACAGAGAGAGAGAAAGAAGGGAGATCATAGTACACAGCAGGAAGAAAAGGGTAAGTGGGAGACCTTGGTCATATCTTGTGTCTACACTCACCTCCGTATCAGGGACTGCTGGAGGTTTCTGCAAACTGTGAGGGATTCTCCTGTAAACATGTGGCACATGATAACCTCCAGGCAGGTGGCCATGAATGACATCACAGCATCCGACTGCAAAGTCCCACTCCGGGAGATGATGCAAAGGCGCTGCAGCGATGAGCAGTGGCTCAAGGCTTGGAAGAACTGAGCGTTGGCACTGAAGTACGGCTGCTCTAGCCTGCAAGGGAAAATGGAGAGCCAAAGGAATGACACACACCTGAGTATTTCAATAAAGGGAGACCGAAGCTTGAAAGTCATCATTTTTGGACTGCAATTCTCAGTATCCCCAGCCTAAGGCCATACTGGCTGAGGGATTCTGGGAGCCCCAGTCTGAAAAGTAACTTTGCTAGCCCAGGGAAATATGGCACTTTCAGGGGCTCTGCACATGTAAGACATTGGTTTTGCAATGCTAACGGCAGGGGAGAGGCAGATGAGATCATGCACTGAGCAGAAGGGTATGCAGTGCAGAACGTCTAAGAAGTTCCTTTTTTGCTTTCAACTGAAATCATAGAAGCAATCTTTCCACAGAAAGCAGCTGGAAATTAAAGTTGGGTTGGGTTTTAAAGCAGGAAAATCCCTTCCCCCCCTCAAAAAATGAAAATGTTGGACATTTAATGAACAGAATTGTACTTATTCCTGTATCCTGTCTTCTCTTCCTTGCAGGACATTTATCTACTGGTATATGCCACAAAATGAAAAGTAGTTGAGTGCAGGTGCATTCGTAAGTCTGGTGGATTTACTGTATTTGCAATTCAGTACTACAGGCCAGATGCTTGGCTTCCAATGACTTAGCTTCTACTTGCTCTCCGTGAGATCCAAAGAGAGATAAAAGAAAGTAGGAACTTTCTAAATCAGTGGTTCTTACCCTGTGGTCCGCAGACCCCCGGGGGTCCACGAAGTCCTCACAAGGGTTCAGTGAAGGACTGAAGGCTGATCAGCTCCTGGCTTGGCCTGCACATTGCTGTTCAATCTGCTCCAGTCACAAACTTGCAGGAAAAAGCAGAAGAAAAGTCTTCCCTCTCCCTCCAGTGCCTCCGAGGGAAGGTTTAATGGATGGTGTAATTGTATTATTATTATTATTATTATTATTATTATTATCATCATCATCATCAGATATTATTGTTGTTGTCATTGTTAGGGTTTTAAATCTTCAGTTAAGTGTTGGGGGTCCATGGCAACAAAAGATATTTAAAGGGGGTGCCTGACAAGAAAAGGTTAAGAGCCACTGTTCTAAATCCATTCTTAAAAAGAGAAAGAGGCTGGGTGGAAATACTTATCCTGCCATACACCATCAAGTCCACCAGGTGATGCTGTTGCTTTATTATCCTCTGAAGATATTTCTACCCTGACAATATATCACTTCTCCACATCCAATGTAAGAAAGGGTTTATATGGCTGAACCAGACAGAGAGAAGTGACTCCCAATCATCTCCAGAGAACTGCTTCAAAGCCATCTGCTTATTTTGTACCAGAGAAACAGGCTTACCTATATAGAGCATTGAGTCATCTGAGGGGCACAAGCAAAAGAAACCCACTACCATAGGATCAAGGGATTCCTCAAAGTTCTAGTTATGACATATAAAGCCATATACAACTTTTATCCCAGATACCTGAAGAATCATATGCCAGGGCCATGAACATAGAACAGGGTGGGCAACTGCACGTGGTCTGGGGCCAACCCACCCCTCAAAATCCCCCACTGGCCACACCCACACAACAAGAACCAAATACCTCCATTTTCCTCTGCAGTCTCTCTCAAAATGGTGCATCACTTGCTATCTCCATTTTGAGAGGGACCGCAAAGGAAAAAAGATATTTAGGAGTAGTTCAGTATTCTAGGATGTACATAGGGGTGGGAGCTATTTCATGTGTTTTCACACTTTGCAGATTTCTGTGTGATTTGGAGACAAAAATGGCCTGGAAATTGTGTTGATTTTTTTTAAAATTGACAGCTGGGGAGGCAGAGGATTGGTGGAGGGCTTCAGGTACCACAAAAACTGGCCAGTTGGGAGTTGCATGAAGCCCACAGGCTGCACTATGCCCACCCCTGCTGTACTCCATGAAGCATTTTTAGTCAGGTTGTGAGAAAAGTAGTGAGAGCCAGTGTGATGTAGTGGTTTGAGTGCTGGGCTATGACAGGAAGACCAGGGTTCAATTACTTGCTCAGCCACTGAAACCCCCCCCCCAGGGTGACTCTGAGCAAGTCACACTCTCTCAGCCTAAGTGGAAGACAATAGCAAACCTCCTCTGAACAAATCTTGCCAAAAAAAAAAAAAAAAACCCTTGGTAGGTTTGCTTTAGTGTCACCATAAGTCAGAAATAACTTGAAGGCACAACAACAACAGTGTGAGAAAAGGGTTTTTTGGTTGCTGCTCCCATGCTATGAACTCCCCACCAAGAGGAGTTAGGCCGTCCCCCACTCTGCTGTCTTTCAGCCAACAAGCAAACACCTCTCTAGTCAGGCAGGTTTTAGCAACTGACTTCTCTCACTCTGGAAGGGATTTTTGAATGAGTAGGTACTGCATTCCCCCCCCACCCCCAATTAGTACATTTTTTAAATTGTGTACTAAACGTATTGTGTTTTTAATTCAGCTTGTGTACTCCTCCCACCTGAGCTACCCTGAAGTATATCAGTATGAAAATGAATCGCCCACCTGGTATTGGCACAATATGAATCAAATAATTAAGTTTTGTTTCAATCTCTCATAAAGCTGAGCTGGGCAACCTGCAGCCCTCGGCCTAATATCAAGCAGCTCTTCTTGATCCAGTACCAAAAGCCTTCTTCAAGAAATCAGTCTGACTCCCTAGCAATAAATATCAGTCTCTCCCCAGCAACCCAATGAACAGGGAAAAGGGTGAAGAGGGTGGCAAGGAAAAAAAGAGAGAAAAGGGATTTGCCTTGACCCCCCCCCCCAGCGGCTTCAGTCTAAACCATCACTGCCAGGAACATCCCTACAGGCTATCCAGGAGGGAATCTACTTTGGTTTTAATGCAGATAAATTCACTTGCTACCCAATCAATCAACTAAAAATTCTTTCATTCCTTGGCTGCTCTTACTTTAACCAGAAATTTAACAGGGGATGATCATCACTTCTCCTTTTCTACTTCTCTACCTGCCCCCGCCCCATTTTTCTCTACCAGCTTTCCTCTCCAGTCTTCCTCTTTAAATGGTGAGCACATGGATTTGCTTTACTAGAAGCATAAAACAAACTATTGCTCTAGTTAGTCCTCTGCTTCCCAAACACAGTGGTCTCCAGATGTATAGCATTCTCATCAACGCAGCAAATGGCCATGTTAACAAGAGCATTGATATTTATATACCGCTTATCAGTGCCAAAGCACTCCCTAAGCGGTTGACAATGTGTTAGCTAATTTCCCCCAACAAGCCTGGTACTCATTTTACTGACCTACGGAAGAATGGAAGGCTGAGTCAACCTTGGAGCCCTCTGGGATCAAATTCAAAATGTTATGGCTTGCAGTACTGGCATTTAACCACTGCGCCACCAGGGCTCCTGTTGGCTTGAAGAGTATGGAGGTGTAGGCAAAAATACCTGAAGGACAGGAGTATCTGTCTACAACCAGCTACCCAGTCTTCAACTTTTGCATCTGCTATTCTGACTAAAGGCAGCCTTCCACGCTGTCAGGCAGAAGTCACTCCCAGAGTGCTTCCCAAGATCTTTTTAAGTAAAGCTGCCAGGAATGAACTTGGAAACTTATGCATACAGAGCAGCTGCCCTATGATTAAGTTTCAGTCTTCAGTTTCTTTCGTAAACTAAAGTGTGGCGGTGGTTCAAACAAAAAAAGACCCATGGAGGATCAACATATCTAGTTCAACATTCTGTTCACAAAGTGATCAACCAGCTGTCTACCAGAAGTCCACAAAGAAGACAAGAATGCAACTGCACCCTCAATTTCACATTCCTTGCAAGTGGTATGCAGAGGCATACTCCCTATGACACCAGAGATGATACTAAATTTATCTAATCCCCCTTTAAAGTCACCCAATTTGGTTCAGCTGCTGAAGGTGGAACCCACCCTGGATGGTGGGGATTGGGGAGAGATGATCTATTTCTCTGTCAAAATCTTCAGCTGACAACCAATTATTGTTGTGTCCCTTCAAGTCATTTCCGACTGATGGTGACCCTGAGGCAAACCTATCACAGTGTTTTCTTGGTAAGATTTGTTCAGATGGGTTTTGCCTTTATCTTCCTCTGAGGCTGAGAGAATGTGACTTGACCAAGGCTACTCAGTGTATTTCTGTGGCTGGATGAGGATTTGAATCCTAGTCTCCAGAGTTGTAGTCCAATGCTCAAACCACTACACCACACTGGCTCTCTTGATAACCAATGCAGCCTATTTTGTCCCAAACTTTAAATTATTTCTCCATACCAGAAGGGGATTAAAGCCAAGATGTAGTTGGCTGTTGTGCCAGCTGTGTGTCTCCTGGAATTGACAGGGAAGAGCTGCTACAACTCAAAATTTAGGAAGAGTTAGGAGCAAGGTTAAATCAGGGTCAGTTCTGACTTCTAGTGCTGCCTTTAAGCACTTGAGGCTGTGAAGGTAATGGAATAATAATGGCTGTTAAGTAATGAAACAAACTGTTATACTAATTAGGCAAACGGAACTCTCTTTTTTGCTGAAACTGTGAATGCCCTATTGGCCTCAGTTTCTCAGCTGCTTTCATCCCAAGATACAACAGAGGAATTCTATACATTGTTATGGTATAAACTTGAACAGCTTCAATACAAGCTGCCCACTTGGTGTTTTGAACTTGACAAGACTGCCCAGCTGTGGAACTTAAATATCCTAAGATTTTTTTATGTATTTATAAACTTTTTTTTTTGCACCTGTGTTCTGTCAATCATGCATACCATGTCTTCTGATTTATTTATTTTTAAAAAGCAAGATACCACGCTAACTCAAGAGCCGGCTCATCTCTACCCTGATGGCCCAACTAGCAGAAGCAACAGAAAAGCCAACATCTGCCACCCTCACCTGAGATCTTGCAAGCACTTGCAGTGCTTCAGCATGTCCATGAGGGCTGGCATGTACATCACTTTTCCCATAGCGCCTATGTTGGCTAGTGAGAGAGTCCGCAGGCGCTGGCATTGAACCCCAATACTAAAAAGCCCAGAACCAGTGAGAATATTGGGCAGCTGGGCCAAGGTGAGGCTCTGCAGGAAGGCCAGCTGGCCAATGGCAGCCACCTCTGCATCCCCCACATGCTGCGCCCGACTACAGGGAGGCAGTGAGTTCCGGATGGCTGGCTCGTTCCTTGGCATGGCCGAAGAGAAACTAGAACCAATCAACTCCAACTTCTCCAGAAAGGGAAGACTTTCCAGCAGAGTCCAAAATACTGAAGAAGGGGGCTTGGAATTCCCCTGCTCAAGGCAGTTCCTGGAAAAGGTCTGGACCCCAATCCGGACTTTCTTTCCAAACCCTTGGTAGGCTGTATTAGCCACTGGCTGCACCGAAGGCTTGTCGGTAGTTGTTGTGGAAACACTGGCAACGGCGCAAACAGGCAAGGCCAAAGACTGAAGGCCTTTCAGGTGGGCAAGGAGCTGGCATAAATGTTTTCCCAAGCCTTCCGAGCTGTGATGGTGGGCAGCTGAGAGGTTCAGATGCCTGAGGTTGCAGCAGGAGGCAACCAGTGTCTCCACAATGCCACTGTCAATGTCGTCTTCTGCTTTGCGCAAGAGGGAGTCTGGAGACAGGCAGTGGACACAGCCACTCAGGTTCAAACTGATCAGGCTGCGGAGGTCTTTACCACCATTCAGGACCCTTTGGACAAGCTGGCTGCCAGATAGGCTGCAGCGGCTGAAACTGAAGTAGACAGGATTACTGAACTTCAAAAGCTGGAGGAGGCTGGAGCCATTCATCCAAGATCGCGGGAGCTGTAAGGCATCTAATCTCACATTCCGGGCCATGGAGTCTAAAAGGTTTTTAACAGCACAGCTCTGTGCAAAGCCACCAGGAGCAGAGATGAGGAAAGCATGAAGTTTCTCTGGAGTCCGATCACTTAGTACCGCTAAGTATAGTCTCACCACCTCCTGGTTGACAGGTCCAGGAGCCAATCTAGCATAGAAAACCCGGAGATTTTGGTAGTGGGGCACGTTACTCTCACCCACCATCAGCTGGCCAGAGATTATTAAACCCTCTCGTGATCTGTCAAGGATCTCAAAGTACAGGAGTAGCTTCTCGAGGCTGGTGCAACATGGCACCACCCCATAGGAAGGGGTGTAAAGAGTCTGCTTGAGCTCCAACACTCGACTCAGTGTAGCTTTGCATTCGCTACTCAAGTGGGAGGCATCAAAACCCGGGTTCACATCAATTGCCAGAGAACGGAGGTGCTGCAAGGCAGAGAGCATCTTTGAGAGGCGAAGGGAGGTAAGGTGGCAACCAGGCAAGCTCAGCCTCACCAAGTTTTTGCAGCGCATCACCTGGTCAATAGTGGTGCCTGGCAACCAATAGCAGCCAGTCATGTTCAGCTCGTGAATCTCTTTGCCAATCTCTCTCATGAGCTGCTTCACTTTGTCTTTGTCCACCTGCAGCCAAAACAAATGAAAACACAAGTGTAATAGCAGCTAAAGTTGGGATGGTTCACCACATGCTCACATGTCCACTGCTTGAAGCAGAACCTAGGAAAGTTACTTTTTTTGGACAATAGTACCCTAGTTCTGGGAGTTCAAAAGGTAACTTTCCCAAGCAAGACTGCTCCATCAAGCAATAGATTGCAAGTTTTATAACTCCT
Source organism: Gambelia wislizenii (assembly GCA_030847615.1). NCBI lineage: Eukaryota > Metazoa > Chordata > Lepidosauria > Squamata > Crotaphytidae > Gambelia > Gambelia wislizenii. Next base: position 9,709,181 of record JAUMIR010000012.1, read on the forward strand.
GTCAGTTTCTCAGGACACAGCACCACACCAGAAATATGAAGGCCACTGAAAAGTAGCATGCTACTCCTGAGTCTGCTGGCGGCACCTTATCCTTCCCTTACTCACTCACACACACACACAAACACACTTCTGTGATGGCTCTGAGACTTCTGGAGTGACTCTCTCATCTGAGCCAGAAGGAACTGATTTAGAAGCAGCACCTCAAAACAAAGTGATCAGCCCAAGAAGCAAGAAGTAGCACTCCTTGAAATACGAAAATCAAAATGTCCCCAAGACCTTTTCCTTTGAAACACATTCCTTTCAAGCTGAGAAGAATACTCTTCAGTGTCTTCAAGCCTGCAGGAAATAGGATGGTATGGCTTGCAACAGGGAAGATTGGCAGTCAGCCTGTCTGCTCAGGGTTCATCTTGGCCCACATCCCCCCACTCCCGAGACTGAAGAAATTAGTTTACTTGAGCACAGGCGGGAAACCTTTGGCCTTCCAAAGGATGGGAGCTACAACTTCCATCAACCTCCCCAGTATGACCCGTAAAAAGGGATTATGGGATTTGTTGTCCAAAACCTCTGAAGGACCAAAGTTCCTCATCTCTCCCTTAATCTATAATTTGGAAAAAACCAGGAGGTTCTGAATTCTGCCAACCATGGGCTGATTGCAACCACAAGAAAGACTGGACCAGAGTGTGCATTCTCTTGTTCTTGCAATATGTCTGTCAGGACACAGTAACACCAGGGAAGTGCTGTGAGATCCTCCACCCTGTGTGAGAACTAAATAAAAGCACAAAGGAAGGCCATTCTCCTAGAGTAAACCCAGGATGCAATTTCACAATGGTGTCTTTTTTTGTTTAAAATCCTCATGTTTTCTTGCTGTATCATCCTGAGGAACACCAATGAAACCCTTAAATAAAACTACTCAAGTCTCACAGTTCCATCTTTAAGTCTGCAATCCCCCGCAAGGCTCTTCCTCACCTGATAGTTCTTATGTAGGATCACTGTGTGGGTGAGGCTTTTGTCAAGACTGAGGACAGAGAGTTTCCGGCAGACCCTCTGGACATTCAGGACAAGATCGGAAACTGGAGTGTATCTCAGGATGTGTAAAAGGATCTCATCTGAGAATTCCATTAAGTTCATACTACTGCTCTGCTCCCCGCTCTCCTCACTTGTCACTTCCTAGGAAGACAAAGAAGGCATCAGCACTCAGAAACTAGAATAGGTGAAAGGAACAAATCTGAAAGGGATACAGTTCAGTTAAAAGACCTGAACAGTTTAAGACAACAGCAACAAAACTTTTATAAGCTCACACGAGTGCTTCCAAACTTATCCTCTACTGAAATCACATTACTTTGATGATGGTTGATTTAAACCAAGGTTGAACAACTATGAACTTTCAGAAGCTGTTGGCCTTCAGTTCCCATTGGTCCTAACCAACACAGTCGAAGGTGAGAAATTATGGGAGTTGCTGTCCAAAAACACCTGGATAGCCACAGCTTCTGATTCCAATTGAATAAAGTGATAGTACACAAGTTTGTCAATCATGGACAAGAAACTTAGATGTTTCAGGTGCATCTTTATGTGCTGAATTGTCAAATTCAGAATCCTAAAAATAGATACTTTCATTTTTAAAATGAAAAACTTCTAATCCTTAGGATATACACAGCTCTGTTCTTGGACAAGCTCCACCAAGATTCACCATTCTGTTTGCTACATAGTCAACCTTCAGGGCAGCTGCACATTATACTGTTGGGTGCTTATATTTAAAAGAATCCAGCAAAGTATGAATTCCTATTCATTCTCTACAGTTACAGATTTTTACCTTTCATGACCCTGCACCATTTTCTTCTCTTAGGGCCCCTGAAATGGCAAAATATAACTAACATCCCTAGCTAATACTTAATATAAATCAACACAAACTACTAAGACTATCAAGTGACATTTTGCACCTGCAAATGAATCACAACAAAAGTGGACATATCTACCAAAAAAAAACCCAACACTTCTCAAGAGGGCTGTGTTGACATGGCATCAGGCACTGAGAGTTAAGATGATGCATAGGAACATGGAAACTAACTGTCAGAGCATTGCATGCACCGGCTCCAGGGGTAGGAAAGGGCCCCACACTTGAAGCACTTCCAACTTGACTTGTGGGAAAGGAAGGGTAGGCTGTAGACCTGAACTGTTGAAGGCTGGCTTGTGTGTAATGGTGATGGTGAGAGGGACTCTTCTATGAAGAAAAAAATACAAGAGGCTAGGAATTGAGGCAGAGAGAGTGAAGATGAATGACAAAGAAGGAAGACACAGACACAAACACATCAGTACATGAACAGAATGCATAATCAGATACTGTATAAACAACATGAAAGAATGGGAGAGAAGAAACTTCACCTGGCTACAGAAATGGGAAAACAGGCTAGCACTTGAAGGTTCAGCAGGCATACTAGCAAGCAAGACTAGGAATGAAGGGACACGGCACACATGGCAAAATTCTTGCTTTTCCCAGAGAAGATCCAGGTTAAATCCACAGCATTTTTAGTTAGAAGAGCATCAGGCAACAAGCCCACCCCAAACCTTGTGCAGAGTCACCGCCACTCAAGAGCACAACAGTCTTAGGCTACATGCTCCCAAAGGCATAAAGAAACCAATTTGGAAAGGATTCTTAACCCATGGACTACAGAATCTGAAACATGCCCCATGCTCTATCCTTACCATCCATCCCCAGTTAACAGCCTTCCAGATGTTGTTGGGCTGAAGCTCTCATTGTCCATGGCCACTGGCTAGGGTAGATGGGAATGGCAATCCAACAATATCTGAGGCTTCACAAGCTGCCTGTTCCTGACTTTAAGAAAAGTAGTAATCACAGAGTTGGAAGGGGCCTGATAGGCCATTGAGTCCAACCTCCTGCTCAATGGAGGAAGGCCAGCTAAGAGCATCCCTAACAGGCATTGACTGCCCTATGAGGAGCGGTTACGGAGCTGGGTATGTTTAGTCTGGAGAAGAGAAGGTTGAGAGGGACATGATAGCCATGTTTAAATATTTAAAGGAATGTCATACTGAGGATGGAGCAAGCTTGTTTTCTGCTGCTCCAGAGATTAGGACACGGAGCAATAGGTTCAAAATACAGGAAAAGAGATTCCACCTAAAAATTAGGAAGAACTTCCTGACAGTAAGAGCTGTTCGGAAGTGGAATACACTGCCTCAGAATGTGGTGGGGTCTCCTTCTTTGGAGGTTTTTAAACAGAGACTGGATAGCCATCTGTCGGGAATGATTTGACTGTGTATTCCTGCATGGCAGGGGGCTGGACTAGATGGCCCTTGTGGTCTCTTCCAACTCTATGATTCTATGCTTGTAAAGAGTCTTTTTTGTCCCTGAATGATGCTCTGGCCAAAGAAAATACAGTTGTCCCTCCCTATCCACGGATTTGGTATCCACGAATTTAAGTATTCATGGCTTGAAAATATTCTTTTAAAAGTATTAATCCAAAAAGCAATCCTTGATTATGCCATCTTATATAAGGGACACCATTTTGCTATGCCATTGCATATAATGGGACTTGAGTCTTCATGGATTTTGGTATCCACGGGGGGGGGGGGGAGGAATCCTAGAACCAAACCCCAGTGAATATGAAGGGACAACTGTACACATTATCCTTCTTGTCCTGACATGGGACATGGCAACTTCTTGATGCTGGTTGTCTATATGAAAAAGACAGCAAGGCTCCTGTACTTTACTTCCTCAGTTTATTCATACAGTCCATAGACCCATCAAATAACAAACATGATGTACATTAATAAATAAAACCATAATACAAACCAATAAAATTAGGATACTTATTGACAGACATTTTTTGGAGTTCATCCAACTTATTCACCTATTAACTTTCCTCTCACTGGTCTTAATGACCACAGATAAGAACTTAGCAACTGACAAGGTAATATTAGGACATTTATCCTCTAGCAAGAATTTGACACAGAACCTCTCTGAATGGCCAGGTAGATGGCATAGCAAGGGAGAAATCAGTTGTTTATGACTCTGAGAATGAAGGACACAGGATAGTAGTATATGAGACATGGTTTCCACCTCCTGCAACCCACATGGACAAAGCCTTGATGCAAATGGCAGCCCCGCATATCTACCATATCAACCTTTAAAAACTAGGCTTTCTTTGACTGCCTGGAGGACCTTTTTGGCTATTGCTCCCAGATTATGGAAAGACCTGCCAGGTGAAATCCGTCATATCACCACCCTAAATAGCTTTTAAAAAGCTCTTAAGACAGATCTCTTCCGGCAGGCCTTTCCTGAATAGATGCCCGGCCATCAAAAAGAAAATCTAACTTGTCCTGACTTCGCTACAGCCACTATCTATTGTTTATTTTGAGATTTCTTAAGTATGTTTTAATTTTTCAATTATTTAATTGTATTTTAAGGGGGGGTGCGATTGAGAGTGGGGTGTACATTTTTTTAATATCATCTTTATTAAATATAGTGCCAACTTATTTACATTTACAATTTTTTTTCATACTTGCATTATTAACCATTACACTAAATAAAAGACTTCCTTCTGGTCACCTCTTAGAGACTTAGGGAGTTCTTTTCAAGTCTTTAGTTTATCCAAAGTCATCTTTTACCCATCACCCCATCTTTTATTGTTATCACCCTTTTCTTTTCCTTCTATCTTAATCTCTACTGATATATTATAGTAACAATATTTGCTTATTTACTATGTAACCATTTTTTTCCAGGATGGGATGTATATTTAAAGGTTGTAAGCCACCCCGATTGCGTTTTCTACAATTATATTATATAGCGGGATATAAATAAATTATTATTATCATTATTATTACCATACAACATTGCTGAAGATCGTTGAAATGGTTGGCCCAAACCAAACTGTCATTCCAAGCACAAAAATATTTAGAAATGGTCCTGAGGGTAGCCGTAACTAGAGCGAGATTTGAGCAGCTGGAATCCATGATCAAATACGGCCGCTTTCATCAAGTGTCGTACATGGAAAGAATATATGTTTGCAGAGCATCCAAAATAGAGGATATAGCACATGTTCTATTCAATTGCCAATTATATACTCCAGTAAGGGTCCAGGACTTGCAGACATTACTGGACAGAACTATACATTGGGACTGCAACAAACAGTTAACCTACTTTCTCCAGAGTATAAATACTGTACTTACATAGTCATTAGATTGGCTAAGTTTATAACAAAAAGCTGTACAACCGAGATCTCGTTTTATTGAACACATTGGGGTTGCATGCAAAGCGGATGAATTTATTTAAAGCTTTTAATGCCTTTATATTTTATTATTTTTATCCAACTATAAGATGATAACTTATTAATGTATATTTTGGGTATTTCCTTATTTGAAAAATTAGTCCACTATTAATTTTTAACTTAATTTTATTATACCATATCTCATTGATTTTTGTTATAGTTTATTTTATTTATTTATTTATTTATACCCCGCTCTTCAGCCACAAGGCTATCAGAGCGGCTTACAAATTGTTTTTTAAGCAATAGCTATTTACACATCTACACTGCATTAAACAGTTTCCAATGTGTGTTAGCTAATTGCCCCCCACAAGCTGGGTACTCAATTTACCGACCTACGAAAGGATGGAAGGCTGAGTGAACCTTGGAGCCGGCTGGAATCGAACTTGTGACGTGGTAGCTTGCAGTACTGGCATTTAACGACTGCGCCACCAGGGCTCCCTGGTTTTGTTTAAATTAGTTAATTATATTGTATTTTATCTATCTTATTTTACTTTTATAAATAAACTATAACTAACTAACTGAAGGAAAAACATTACATCTGGCTTTTCCTTGGTTTTTTTCCGGGCTGTGAGGCCGTGTTCCGGAAGAGTTTATTTCTGACGTTTTGCCTGCATCTGTGGCTCGCATCTTCAGAGAATGGTTGCATAGGGGTGTGTGTGGAGTTTATATGTTGTGAACCCCTGTTGGGGAGTATATGTAAATTTGTGTATTTGAATAGCTAGTTTCTGGGTATAGATATTCAAAGATGATTAGTGTCTGTTTGGCTAATGGTTGGTTGATGGGTCATTATCTGCTGGAAATCCCCCTGTCCCTGGGTGGAATCCATTTTCAAGTGCTGGGTTTTGATTTTAGTGCTCTTCAGGACTGGCAACCAGATGTTGTTTACTTTTAAGGTTTCTTCTTTCCTGTTGAAGCTGTCCAGGTTTTTGTGGATTTCAATAGCTTCTCTGTGCATTCTGACATGACAGTTGTTAGCCTCGTCCAGAATTTTGGTGTTTTTAAATAGCATTTTGTGTCCAGGTTGGTTTATAAGGTGTTCTGCTACTGCTGATTTTTCTGGCTGGCCCAGTCTGCAGTGTCTCTCATGTTCCTTGATTCGTGTTTGCACACTGCGTTTAGTGGTCCCTATGTAAACTTGTCCACAGCTGCATGGCATGCTTTAAACTTCTGCAGCTGTGAGAGGGCCAGGGGATTTCCAACAGATAATGGACCATTTGCCAACCATTAGCCAAACAGACACTAATCCTCCTTGCATATCTCCACCCAGAAACTAGCCATTCAAATACACAAATTTACATAACCTCTCCAACAGGGGCTCACAGTATATCAACCCCACACACTCCTAACCTTCAGGTAGTGGGGTTTACAGATGCTTTTTGCACGGTCACTTACAAAGGAATTCCACCCAGGGACAGGGGTATTCCCAGCAGATAATGGCCCATCAACCATTAGCCAAACAGACACTAACGAGCCTTGCATTTCTATACCCAGAAACGAACCACTCAATTACAGAAATTTACATATACTCCCCTACAGGGATTCACAGCATATAACCCCCCCCCACACACACACACCTACCCAACCATTCTCTGAAGATGCCAGACATAGATGCAGGCAAAACGTCAGAAAGAAACTCTTCCAGAACCCAGCCTCACAGCCTGGAAAAAAACCACGGAAAACCTATGGATGCTGGCCATGAAAGCCTACGACTTCACATTACATCTGGCCTCATGTACCATTAAGGGCTGGGAGAAGCAGCAAACATTTCTGCTGGTGACGCTGGCCCAGCAAGCTGCCCCTTTTCTCCCCACCAGCAAAAGGCACAGGAGCCCCCTACCTTCTTTCCCACACAGCCCCCCGACCCTGACCTTCGACCCCCACGAAGCAAAACAAGGAGTGGGTGGGGGGGATAAGGAGGCCAGGAGACGTTGCCATGGACACGGGAACATACGCATGAGAGGGAAAGAGAGGAGGGAGAAACGTCCTGAAGCACAATTGGAGCCTTGGTTGCCATGGTAACCAAGGTTTTGGGGAAGGGGGTCTGTTTTACCTCTCCGGGGCAGGCCATGGTCTGCAAAGCCTCGACCAACCTCTAAAACCTCTCCTGCAGCCAACGATGTTTTCCTTTCCAAAAACGCTCTCCTCTCACACGGCTTTCCCCCCCAGCCGGTCCAGGAAAACACTACTTCCGGTGCGTTCCTGACCTCACTTCCGGCGCTTTGTTAACCTCACTTCCGGCCTCTTCGCCTCCAACCCAGACTCTCCGGCTTGGGGCTCCTTCCGCTTTCGGGCGAGGCTGGCAGCCATTTTGGGAGTGGCAGGCGTTGGCGCCATCTTGGGAGGGACTCTTCCAAGCCTCCCCCCCTCCAAAAACGCCCTCTTTCCACCCTTTGAACAAGACATCACTAACGTGTCCACCACTCCATTTAAAATGTCAAAACGCAACCCCCCGCCAGTCCTTTTTAGGAGGAAATCTAATTTCTGTCAACGGTTATTGTCACTCTAAACAATAGGTTGTCCGGTCTCCATCTTGGGAGTGGCACTGAGAGGAAAGAGAATTACTTTCTCCACCCCGTAACTCAAGCTAGTAAAAATCTTAGGGCAAATCGAGACTACTCAAATTATCCAGTTTGAAACTGGATTATTTGTCATGGCTCCTTCCTGTGGAATCCTGGGGTTTGTAGTTTTACAAAGTCTTTAGCCTTCTCTGCCAAAGAGTGCTGGTGCCTCACCAAACTGCAAATCCCAATATTCCATAGGAAGGAGCTGTGGCAAATAATCCTGTTTGAAACTGCATTATTTGGACAGTAGGACCCTCATATCCACTGAATCATTATCCACTGATTCAGTTATCCACAAAACACTACACCTGCCATAGAGTCATCCTACAAAATGTGTCCTCTCTAGCCATTTTCTAGGTCCTCCATGGCAACTCTTTGGTATTTTAAACCAGAAGTCCCATTATTTTCATTGGCATTCACTATTATCCAAGGTTTTCAGTATCCACGCCCCCCCCCAGAACCAATCCCCAGTGGATATGGGGGTCCTGCTGTATAATGTGGATTTGGCCCTTGATTTAATACTAGAAGGTGAAGCAATGCATCACCCAGAGAGCCTTTCAAGATCAGTACTGTTAGGTTGTAATCTTAGGCATGCTTTCTTGGTCTCTCTGGCTTTTCTTCGCAAACGAAGATTCAGGAAGGACTCATCCCGCACTTTCTGCAAGCGTGCTGATGACTAAAAAGGCCAATCCGAGATAAACAAGTCCGGTTGCAAAAAGCACAGCAGAAGGTCTCCTTGGGTGATGTTTTTGGGTTGTGATTCTTTCTGCGTTGTCGTTTCTCTTCAAGACTTGTTCGTCGTGAGTTCTCAAATAAGGCTGCAGCATTGTGGATAGTGCATCTCCATGCCTCCCGATGTGAGGCCAGGGCGGACCACTGTTGGTGATCAATTTGGCCAAGCCTGAGATGCTGCTTCAGGGAGTCCTTGTATCGCTTTTTTGGAGCTCCCCTCTTATGCTGACCCGTGGCGAGTTCACCGTAGAGTAGTATTTTTGGGAGGCGATGGTCCTCCATCCTAGAAACATGCCCTGCCCAGCGCAGCTGTGTTCTCAATATCATGGCCTCAATGCTGGTGATCCCTGCTTGCTCAAGGACAGCAACATTTGTCACATAGTCAGTCCAGTGTATATTTAGGATTGTGCGTAGACCTCTCCATTGACCCCCCCTTGTCGTGGGAGAGAGGCTTGCGTACCCTAATGATGTTTTGAGCTATGCTGGCGGTGGCATAATAGCCACTGGTAGGGTCTCCCATGCCAGACAGGTCAAAACCGAAGTGTCTGACAAAGAGCGTCAAAGGGCAGGATGGGCTCTCTAGCCTTGTGACAACCATCCTAGGAGAAGGAAAACTCTAATCCCAAACCCGGGCAGATGGTGCTCATCCAACCGTTTCTTGGAGTAAGTCTCCCTGAAACAACTTACTTCTGAGTAAGCCACCTTAGGTCATTGGTAGGGTTGCCAGACTGAGAACTGGAGGGGGCTCCTGTACCGTGAATGGTGGGGTAAGAAGAGGGAATTCCAGCAGATGTTGTATATCATGCAACCAGGTAGCAAGCAAGAACTGCTGAAATTTCCATCTTCCACACAACCATCAAAAGTACTGGGACCCTACCCAGTTTTCACTCTGGGAACCGTAGTAAGTAGTACTATTGGAGTCATAAATTGTCCCAAAGCCCCACACAGAAGACCTGATATTAGCCTTAGTGTGCAATATTGAACTCTTGTTAGTTGCAGTAAGGCCCCCCACATCTGCTGGGGATTGGTTCTGTGGGGCTGCATGGACACTGAAAACCATGGATAATAGCGAACACCATTGAAAATAATGGGACTTCCGGTTTAAAATACCATAGGGTTGCCTTGGAGGACCTAGAAAATGGCTAGAAAGGACATATTTTGTAGGAAGACTCTATGGCAGGTATGCTGTTTTGTGTCTCATGGATAATCGAATCCGTGGATAATGAATCAGTGGATACAGGGGTCCTACTGTATTTCAAACTACAAATTTGTATCTGTTTTTTTATCCAAAATTATTCTTCTATGGGATTTGGTTCCACAACCTTTTCTTCACAACCAAGTTAGAAAAGCTGTCAAGAGAAATCAGTCTTAGGTTGTTAGACATGGCTTCTTATTTTGGCCACCATTAAGTAAATGAAGTAAAGACCATGGAAAGAAACTTTGGTAGGTTGGTTAGGCAACTGACCCATTGGCGTACAGAAAACTGCATTTTCCCTGTCAAAAACCACACCCCCAACTGCTTATGACAGAAATACCCCGTGAGCATCCCAATCAACTATAGACATTAAACCACATTAGGAAGCTCACCAATAAAGATCCTTTTCAGGCTCTTCTATCTGGTCACCTTCCTTGTTTTAAAGGTAAGATTAGTGGTGACCAAAGAGAGAGACTTCTCTGTCAGGCTCCTTGCATTGGTATTGCACAATTTTAGCACATTAATCTGGAGCCACCTCTCTTCGCTTTACGCTGCTAGGCAAAGCCCCTTCTTGGGCAATCATTATTTTAATGTCGGCTAGACCACTCTTCATGGTTTAATGTTCTTTTCATGCTGAATTTTCATTATATTGTTTTATTTTTATTCTTTCGGCACTGTCCTGGGGAGGGGATATGAAAGTCATAAATAAAGCAAATTAAAATGTTGTACCATAATTGCCATTAACACAGGTGACACAGCAACCTACCAGCATAAGGGCTGGTATAATCCAACTACCACTGCCCTGGCTGTGGATGGAGAGAAGAGCCAGGCACAGCTCCATCATACCTACGCTCAGAAGCAGATGAAAGGCCCTCCCTCCATCCCACTGCCCTGGCCTCGGAGGGAGAAAAGAAGAGGAAGGCACAGCTCCATCATGCCTAGGCTCAGAAGTGGATGAAAGGCCCTTCCTCCATCCCACTGCCCTGGCCTCAGAGGGAGAAAAGAAGAGGAAGGCACAGCTCCGTCATCCCTAGGCTCAGAAGTGGATGAAAGGCCATCCATCCATCCCACTGTCTGACCTAGGAGGGAGAGGAGAAGAGGAAGGCACAGCTCCATCTTGCAAAGGCCCAGAAGCACATGAAAGGCCCTCCCTCCATCCCACTGGTCTGGCCTCAAAGGGAGAAAAGAAAAGGAAGGCAAAGCTCCATCATGCCTAGGCTAAGAAACAGATGAAAGGCCCTCCCTCCATCCCACAGCCTGGCCTCAAAGGGAGAAAAGAGGAGGAAGGCAAAGCTCCATCATGCCAAGGCCCAGAAGCACATGAAAGGCCCTCCCTCCATCCCACTGGTCTGGCCTCAAAGGGAGAAAAGGAAGGCAAAGCTCCATCATGCCTAGGCTCAGAAGTGGATGAAAGGCCCTCCATCCATCCCACTGTCTGACCTAGGAGGGAGAGAAGAGGAAGACAAAGCTCCATCATGCCAAGGCCCAGAAGCACATGAAAGGCCCTCCCTCCACCCACTGGCCTGGCCTCGGAGGGAGAAAAGAAGAGGAAGGCACAGCTCCATCATGCCTAGGCTCAGAAAGGAATGTAAGGCCCTCCCTCCACCCCACTGCCCTGGGAATGAAGAGGAGGGTTGCACAGCTCCATCATGCCTAGACCCAGGAGTGGATGATAGCCGCAAGAGGCTCCCCATTTGGTACAAGAGAGCTCAGTGCTGTGATTTGCATAACATGCACCAAAGCAATTGCATATTTTCTTGTCCAGAATTTGTTCTATGCTTACCATTTTGCATCATTTATTATGTGTCTTTTAGCATTGGCCAGGACAAAGACTGCCCCTGAAAATCTTTTATCAGCTTCCTCTCTGGTCTGAGCAATATACAGAATCTGTTATTAATGGATGTGCTTCTCATCCTTGTTTTTTTTACTAGGGAACCCTGGCACTGTTTTTGAGGCAGAAGACAAATATGAAGAGTACTACAGTTGCCATAAGTCAGAAATGACTTGAAGGGACACAAGAACAAATGTGTGGACTAATCTAACTGCTAACCATTCTTGTTTCTTTCTCTAGATATGCAAAGCTTTTTCAGTTACACAGCACTGTCCAGCAGGTAGAATGGCAAGGTAAGATTATTCAGTTTTTATAAAGCAAAGTGAGTGCCAGACTTATAAAGAATAACAAATGCATTTAACATTTCACCATTATCCTAGGCCTACTAGGTGATGTTGGGGTGGAGTGGCTGAGCTCGCGCATGCGCACACAGGTTGCGCCTTCAATTCACCTGTTGATTTACGGCGACCGCATGGTTTTCTTAGCCAGGGAATACTCAGGTGGTTTTGCCAGTTCATTCCTCTGAAATATAGCCTACATTACTTGGTATTTGTTGGTCTTCCATCCAGCCAAGGCTGACCCTGCTTAGCTTCAAAGATCAGATAGGATCTGGTGCCTTTAGGGTAGCATAAATGTTGCAGAAACCCGTTGAATTTCTTCTGAACAGAAAAAGACCCGTTTCTTTGTTTTAACTTACAGTACATTCTGTTTAAAGAAAGTGCATCTAATACATCCATGGGGGTAGGTGCAACTGTCCTATGAGGAGAGGTTACAATGTTTAGAGTTTTTGAGTTTAGGAACATGGTGTAGGAAAAATGGATAAGGAGAATTTCCTCCCACTGGTATTCAGGGTCATCGAACAAAGCCAAATGGTGAGAGATTCAGTACAGGCAAAGGGAAACATTTCTTTGCATCGTGTTTCATTGAACTATGGAATTTACTACTCCAGGATGTAGTGATGGCCACGAACTTGGATGGATTCAAAAGGGGATTAGACAAATAAAAAGGAGGGCAGAGCTATCAATGGCCTTCAGTTGCCACTAAGGCAAGAGTGCTGTATTAGAGTGGCTTTTGGTCTGATGCAGCACAGCTTTACATAGTAACAGCTTTGCCAGATCAGACCAAAGTGTCCCCAATCCAGGGCTGTGCAAGTGTGGCCCAGATGTTGCTGACCTGCAGCTCCAAGCATTACTCACCATTGGCTATGCTGGCAAGGGCTGATAGGAGCTAAAATTCAGTAACACTGAAAGAGCCACACTTTCCCCACCTTTGCACTTAATCCAACATGTTAGTCAAATGGGGTCTTACAGCAGTCAGGGGCTAATTCTGGATCCTTCTACATGCAGTCCTCCTCCTTTGTCTAAGGAAGGGCAACACAGATTTAGCCAAATGGAGCCTCCCTATTTAGAAGCAGCTTATCACCTGAGCTCCAGATACTGAGAACCCAACTGTGTCAGGGGAGGACCTTCATGTTCTGTGCTTCTGAAGCATCATGCTCAGCTGTTGTTGGCAACAGACCACTGGGCTTCAGTCTAATCCAGAAAGGCCATCATGTTCCTGCTAGCCAAGCTCCACTTACTCCATCCAAAATCATTATTGAGGCAATACATTTTTGTTGTTGTATGCCTTCAAGTCATTTCCAGATTATGGTGACCCTTACAACAGGATTTCCTGGAAAGATTTGTTCAGAGGGAGTTTCCCATCACTTTCCTCTGAGGCTATGATTTGCCCAGTGTCAACCCAGTGGGCTTCCCAGGGCCAAGCAGGGACTCAAACCCTGGTCTCCCAGTCTGTAGACCAACACTCCAACCACAATACCAGGCTGTCTCTAATACATATACTATAGACCCTTAGAAAGCAGCATGTAGGTTTTTGTATTCTCTTTATACTCTCCCTACATCCCTTTTTTCTTGAGCTTGGGAGTTACTTTTATACTAGATTCCAGAATCTTGCAACTATGTCTACTGGCCATGGGATTCTAGGAGCTGGAATCCCCCAAAAATATTTTTTTCAAACTTGAGACAGTTGGTAGAACCCAATGCTGAAACAACTTCCCCAGAATAAGGACCAATTAGCATACCGGTTTCTCCTTTAACAACCAGGGCTTTAGATTAGTTTAACACTCCACATTGGCTCATTTCATCTCAAACAATGGATTCAATTACCAGATTTTAGCTGAAAGGTTTTCCTACCAACAGCTTAAGCCTTTAAGAATAGCTACTTCAAATTTTTAAACTGGAGTAAACCTATCAGGACCATAGAGGGGGCAGACCCAACCCAAGATTCCCACCCCATTTGACATACCTTCTTCTCCAACCTAAACAAAGACAGGACAGCAGATGTAAGAGGGGGGGCAGTTAAAGCCTTTCCCCTCATGTTGACTTTTAGTGAACAGGTGTTTCCTCCCTTCTCCCCACCTACAGAATATTCTACATTGCCACCTATTAGTTGTGTTACCTATTCCAAACACTTGTGCTGCTACAATGCAAAACTTACCTAAGCTGCATTTCAGTCCCTAAACCGGCAACATCCAATGTAATTTAGTCAACTGGCTACAATAAGATTACTATTTAAAATGATTTCTTGCTCAAATAGCCTACCATACAAGACTTGTGTTTTGCTATCAGGCTGTTTATAGGTGAAGTCTGTTATACTAAGTTCAGAAATTAAAGTCTAACCTTCTGGTCACCAGATGCTGCATAACAACTTCCATTTTTCCTGGCTATGCAAAGAATAACCACCGGGAACTCGAGGGCAGGAAAAGCTGATTAGCAGTTTCTCTCTGCAGAGCTGCCTTGGGAGAGAAAGGTAACTTTCTGCCTTGTACAGAATTTTGTGTGTGTGGTGGTGATAGTTTAGCAGTTATTTTTTCATTTCCCTATTTCTGGAGGTTCACACATTCTCTAATCTTCCATTACACAGAACTTGGACCTTAGCAGCCTCAAATGGACCTTTTCTGAAGTGGCACCCCAGTTGTGGAATTCCTGCCCTCTGGAGGCCCAACTGACCATCATTTTGATGGAAAGTTAAAATCTGGCTTTTTATTAAAACCTCCAGGCCAAACTGATTTTATCCAGGATGTGTATGTTTTTTAGTTATATTATTCAAGATTTAAATTGTCTTTTTTCCAAATTAAAAAACTAATGTACTTTTAATTTTTTAATATTCATAATTAGTTGTTTTTTGGTTTTATTGTAAGCTGCTCCAAGATCTTCAGCTACAGAGTGGGATGTAAATATTTTAAAATATAAAATAAACAAACGCAGTTCTTGTGAAAGCTAATCCTACCACCATCTGAGTAGCTTTAACCACCAGGCCTTCTTTTCCATTTCAGGTGGTTTTGCAACTAATAAGCTAGTAATATGAAGAGCCAGACAACTGAAGTCTATGGTGTGCATCTTTATTTGAACCGTTTTTTAAAGTCAGTGTACAGTTCTGCCCCCACTGTATCCCGTATACATACTGGCACCAAATCTGTGTAAAGATTCTCCCATGGAAGAGGGAGGGGGGTAACTGTAAGCCTTCACATCTGGATTGGGAAGAAGAGAAACATATACAGCCCATTATTATTTTTTGCTTGACCTAAAAAGGGGAAGGGGGAAATCAGAAGAGGACCAAGTAGGGTTTTTTGTTTGTTTTAAGGCGCAAGATACAGAAAGACACTTGTTGGATTAATTGATTTACATACAGCAATACTTTCCCAAAAGACCAGAAAAGTATTTCTGCTCCTTCTAGAGCTGGGCTGTTGCCTTCACAGAGGCTAGTTTAACTTCCTCTCAATACATTATACAATATTTGGAATGACTATTTTAAAAAAGAACACAAATGTACAATCAAAGTCCTCAGATGCATTGTAGAACTTTGGGGGACGTTCGCTCCAACGCTTTTTTTTTTTAAGACTGTTGCTGTCAACACTTTTCACCGTTCCAGTTTTTATATCCTGAGTCAAGCGCCAAAAAAACACAAATAAAGCCATGCCAATCTCAACTCTTGTTTTACGCGCAGTTATGGGGGTTTTGTCAAAAAAAAAAAAAAAAAAAAAGAGAGAGAGAGAAATGTTATTGTGGTAACTAGTCCTGTTTTAGAAGCATTTGCGGTGGACAATGGAAGGTCCAGATTCATCATATTCCTGCTTGCTGATCCACATCTGCTGGAAGGTAGACAGGGAGGCAAGAATGGAGCCTCCAATCCAGACAGAGTATTTACGCTCAGGTGGGGCAATGATCTGTGGACACAAGATTGAAGAAACGGTCAGAAATCAAACAACAAGACTAACAAAACAATGTGACATAGTGGCTGGAAGATCCAGGTTCTAATTCCCACTGCTCCATTAAAAACTCTGAATGACCTTGGATCAATTATACACCAGCTGACCTACCTCACAGGATCATTGTGGAAATAGAAATATACTCAGTAAAATTAAAGATTAACTTTACAGCCTTCTAGAAGGTTTTAAAGTCTTATTCTGTCCATTCAGGAACCTGCCAATGAATACCAACATGGTGGCTCTTGCTGTCAAGACTGGGTTACAGGGGATCTATGTAGGTCCCAAACCCCAGGCTTATTTTACAAGCAATTTACCTAGCAGGGAGCCATCAACTAGGGTAGTAAAGCTGCAAGTGATACTTTTAAGATCACTCATCCAAGCAGGATGAGTCCCTGATAAAGACACAGTATGCATAAGGAGGCCATTTGGTCCTGCTTCTCTTGCAACAGCAAAATAAAGCCAACACTTACCTTGATTTTCATTGTGCTGGGTGCCAGGGCTGTGATTTCCTTTTGCATTCTGTCAGCAATACCTGGGTACATGGTGGTACCACCAGACAGGACAGTGTTGGCATAGAGATCTTTACGGATATCTACATCACACTTCATGATGGAGTTGAAGGTGGTTTCGTGGATGCCACAGGATTCCATACCTGTCAGAAGAGAACAGGGTACACTTTTTAAGAACCAGGGTAAAGGCCGTACGATTAACACAATTCATGAAGATCTTTGTTCCTAGGCGCAGGATTTGTCTATTTCAGGGAAACAGGCTTCTTAAAATCTTACCCAAAAAGGATGGCTGGAAGAGGGCTTCTGGGCACCTGAACCTCTCATTGCCAATGGTGATCACCTGGCCATCAGGGAGTTCATAGCTCTTTTCCAGGGATGAACTGGAAGCAGCTGTGGCCATCTCCTGCTCGAAGTCCAGCGCAACATAGCACAGCTTCTCTTTGATGTCACGCACAATTTCTCTCTCAGCCGTGGTGGTGAAGCTATAGCCTCTCTCGGTCAAGATCTTCATGAGGTAGTCAGTCAAGTCACGGCCAGCCAGATCCAGACGGAGGATGGCATGGGGCAGGGCATAACCTTCATAGATGGGCACAGTGTGGGTGACACCATCACCAGAGTCCATCACTATGCCGGTGGTACGGCCAGAGGCATACAGGGACAGCACAGCCTGGATGGCAACGTACATGGCTGGGGTGTTGAAAGTCTCAAACATGATCTAGAAAGGTAGAAAAGGAAGAATCACCAATATAGTTAAGAACCTTGTGAGCAGCGGTATATGCAGGTCATGCTCAGAGGACCAGCTAAACCACTGTGAAGGTCAGCTCATGCTAGTCAGATATGAAGTTACACCACACAGTCCAAGTTGTTAAGTTGGGCTGTCCCAGCCTGCATAAGGGTCAGCTCACCCCTGCCCCACTCCCAGTATCTCACAACACAGGAAATGTTACAAAAGTCACTCAAACACAAGTCAAAGTTAGTTGAAAGAGAAAGCAGATGCTTATGTGATGCTAGCAAGTCAGGGAGAAAAGAAAGACAATCTGGGAAAGAGCAGATAAAAACCTTTCAGGTTCCAGCAAGAGAGATTCAGACCAGAAAGGAAACCCCTGCAGAGATGAGCAAAAAAGAAAATGAACACAAAGAATGGAATACCAACAGGCATCCTTCATACAGACTGGAGGAAAGAGGGTTTTGAAGTGAGGTGTGTAGACAAACCTGTGTCATCTTTTCTCTGTTGGCTTTGGGGTTCAAGGGAGCCTCTGTCAGCAGCACAGGGTGTTCTTCAGGGGCAACTCTCAGCTCATTGTAAAAGGTATGATGCCAGATCTTTTCCATATCATCCCAGTTGGTGACAATGCCGTGTTCAATGGGGTACTTCAAGGTCAGGATGCCTCTTTTACTCTGTGCCTCATCACCAACATAGCTGTCTTTCTGGCCCATACCAACCATCACACCCTGGAAAGAAAGGGAGGCATTAGGACTGAAACATGTTTCAACTTTCAATAAAGGCAGTACCAGGACTGTTATACCCTAACTTTGCGTGCCTGGTCGAAATACCACAAGCACAAAAGCACTGCTTCATGATTCTGGATACTCAAGGGAGGCAAGATGGATCATATTTGCTGAGATCACAAAACTTCTCATTACAGCTAGAGCATCTTTTTTTCAATCCACAAAGGCAGGATCATTATTTTCATACTGATTTTCTATATAAATAAGGACTCTGGAAGATACCAGAGCAAGGAGAGAGCTTATACATTTTGACATGCTGGCACAGAAGACTGGGTGAGCATGGTTAGTCATGAATAAGACAACTCTTCAATTGTCTTTAGCTTGCTCCCCTAACCTGAAATTATAGCCTAAATTATACGTAACTACTGTTGGTGGCCAAAGTTTAAAAAACATTTCTGGACAACCAAGAAAAACTGTGAAATGGAGTGGGGCTTCAACAGGAAATCAGCTTTGCACAGAAGGCCTCACATCATCCCTCCCTCTTTTTCAGTTGCAGGGCTGCAAACAACCCTCTGCTGAGATTGTGAGGAAAAGTCACTTTTATGAGTCAGAGTACTGGACAGAGTGTAAAGCAGCTTCAGTCCAAGTTCTCAAAGGCATGTAAATGTGCCAGGTGCAGGCTAACAGGAACCGCTCATGATTTAGCAACTTGTGAGCTTGTTTCCAAAACTAAAGAGCTGTACTGATTTTTGAATCTACAGGGCCACAAAGCTACATACCTGGTGTCTGGGGCGGCCAACAATAGAAGGGAATACGGCACGAGGAGCATCATCCCCAGCAAAACCAGCTTTGCACATTCCAGAGCCATTGTCAACAACGAGTGCAGCAATATCATCATCCATGGCGATCTTAAAAAGAGAGAAATAAAGCAGTTTAGGAGCGTGGTTTTCATCAGCCGATTTCTCTCTGCAGATTTTCCTTTCAGGCTCAGAGCCACCTGCTGCTGGGAGATGATGAGTTAGCTAGAAGGGATGATCATCATCCCCACCCACTTCCTCCCCAGCTTCCTGTTTTGTCATCTCACAGCATTCTCACTCTCCACCACTAGAGGGTGCGCACTGTGCCTCCAGTACAGATTTGGGACAAAGGAAGTCCTCTGCTCCAGTCCCATGTTATTACCATAAAAGGCAATGGTTAGAGCGAGGCAAGATCTACAGCCAGCTTTTGGAGAGCCTGATCAGGGAGGCCACGCCCTTCCTCCATCCCACCCCCTTATTTCAGGGGGGTTTGCAGGGTGGAGAAAGAAAGCTATGAGCAGTTGTCTGGAAGCCACTCCCAGAGACACAGCGCCTTGTCTGGAACACCCATTTTAGACAAGACAGGGCCTTAATGGCCAAAAGCAAATGCAAACATTTAGGGCAAGTTCTCCACACCCTGTTATGACTATTTTTTTTTAAGTGAAGCACCTCACCCCACACCCTCCCTTAAACAGCTTGCTAACTTGTTAATCTTGTTCATCTTGTTTAGATGAAAATAGCTTACAATCCATTTAAACACTAAGATGCTGGCTGAACTACCTAGGCTTTTTAAAGAGAGACAGATTACATTTCGGAAGTTGTGATACCAGCCCTTTTTCTTTCACCACTAAGGGGATGTCCATTTATTGCAAACTCACACAAGGGAAAGTATAATTTGGAAAGGGGGAAGAAAAATTTGAGTAGAAGGATAGAGGAAACAGTTCTGCTTTACAGGTAGGTTAATGGAATAAACTATCCAATAAATTAAGAAATTAGCTTGAAAACATGTTAAGTTTTCCACACTTGATAATGCCAAGCATCTTAACTTCCAGGGGGACACCACAGCATCTAAAATACTCTGGTGCCCAGCCAGGCATAGTGAGGACTAGCTGCTTGCCATTTGTACCTCTAGAAATTAGCAGCTGAAGGCAGTTGGGGGGAAGACAAAGAGCTCCCCAACATCTCCATGCATCATCCTACCGAGGCTCCCTAAAAGGGGAGGCACAATGCCTTGGAGAAATGTTTAAAGGGCTCTCTCCCAAGTCTCTAGGGAGGCAGCCACCCCCAGAAGAGAACTAGCCAGGCTCCCCCCCCTCTCCTCTCCCACCCCACAGAAGGATCTAGAGGGACCTTCAAGGAAACAAAGAGCCCCCTTAGCTGGGGGAGGGGCAGACCTTCAGTCCCAGGCTCCCCTCCCCTTTCATGATTGATCTCCTTCCCCTCCCCAAAAGGCACCTCCCTCCTGGCTCTCCCCCCTCCCACCCACCCATGTGCTCTGCCAGTGATACAATAGAAAGGCCACCGGAAACGGCCCCCACCCCCTCTCTGTCACACCCTAGCAGGTCTGGGTGCTCCCTGCCACCCCTGATTTAAGAGGGCTTAGGAAACAAGGAGAGGGGGAAATGCATTCTCAACACGCCCCCCACCCCTTAAAATTAGTCGCATGCTAACAAAACCCACCTAAGGAAAAGCAGCAGAAGGGAAGGGTGTGTGTGCTTGCTTTTTTTTTTCCCTTGCAGCCCATCAACCCTCGGTTTGACAATAAATCCTCTTAAGGAAGGGCCATAACCGAGTAAAACCAGATTAGCAAAAGCCCGGAAATCCAGCAACTCACAAGACACCATTGTGTGCAAAAACGAGCAAGGGTGCAACCAGAGCTGGGGATTTCCTCCTGGCTGCCCACCCACCCACCCTTTGCTCTCCTGGGGGAGGGGGCTTTAAGCACCCAAGAAGGTTATTAATGTCTCCACCCCTCTCTATCCGCTGCATGCTTCCTTTGGCTAGGTCGACCCACCCTAAGAGGTCCCCATTTTCTCCCTTCTTCCCTAGCCATGGGGGATCCGGAGTATAAGGGAAGGAGATCTGATGATCCAGCTTGCAAAAGAAGTCCCCCTTTTTTTAAAGCTCCGAAAGGTTTTGGAAACTCAGCTCGCCAAAGGAACCCTTTGATTTTTTTTCAAAAACTTTTTGCAAACATTGCACATTTTAAAAATTTTCTTGCAAACCTTCCAAGGCTGCAAAACACAACTACTGCTGACCGATAAGCAAACTTCCCTGGGTGTCTCATGATGGCTGCAGTTTACGAGAAATACGCTTCGCCCAAGACCAATATTGGGTTGAATCAGGATCATAAAGAAAAACCAATGAACAGCCCGACCGTGTGAATGCGCTCCTAGACATTAAACGCCATCAAATCCCGTGGGCTTTACTCCAGAGTAAACCGCTCCCCAAAAGTCTCTATTTCAGTGGAAGGCTTAACAAGCCCGGGGTTTAGACATCGCGCGTTTGGTTTAAATGGGACAACTCTTTCCACCCTTTAAAATAATCCGCAGTAATTCGCTTTTCCATCATCCATATATGTCCTCATCTTGCAAAACTTAGCCACGTTTAAGGCCAAAATCCACACGACACAACCAAAACTAGATTACGATTTGCCATGCCTCCTTCCTATGCAACCCTGGGATTTCTAGTTTAGCAAGCTACCACCAGCCCGCTTTGGCAGAGAGAAGGGGGAAGGCTTTAGATGTTGGTAAAACTACAAGCCCCATTGCTTCCATAGGGAGGAGCCATGGTAAAGACAGTTGTCCCTCCGTATCCACGGATTTGCGTATTCACGGCTTGAAAATAACAAGTTGTCCCTTCACATTCACTGAGGTTTGGTTCCAGGCCCCCCGTGGATACCAAAATCCGTGAATACTCAAGTCCCATTCTATGCAATGGCATAGCAAAACGGTGTCCCTTATATAAGATGGCAAAATCAAGGTTTGCCTTTGGGATTATGCTTTTTTAAAGAATATTTTCAAGCCGTGAATACTTAAAAATCCGTGGATACTAAATCCATAGATATGGAGCGACAGCTGTATTCTTTATGAAAGGACAACGATCATCTCCTCCAGTTGCAAACTGGGATGATTGGTGTCGTGTGGATTTGGAATCCAAGACCAAAATGCACAGCAACACTAGACACAACATGATGCATGGAAACTAGAACAATTGAAGCCTAAACAAAATCAAGTCTAAAAACAAATTAAAAAAAAAATAAAGCTGGAGCAAGAATTGCAAGCCCCCCCCCTTTCCATTTATGCCCACCGTGGCTTACCTTTTGAGAAGTGGCGAAGACTTTTTGTTGTTGTTGTTGTTAATTAAAAAATATATTTTTTGGTGGCTTTGCAAAAAAACCAGACCCTTGGGGCGGCGGGGGGGGGGTCTGGGCACCCAGGCGCTTTGGCGGAGCTCCACCCGGCGCGAGCAAAGAAGAGCGAGAGCGCGAGACGGCTGCGTGCCCGGGCCCGGCGCCGCGGGGTTTTATCCGGGCGGCGCGGCAGCGCTCTCGCCATAAAAGGCAACTTTCGAAACGGCGCCTCCTGATTGGCTGCGCCGCCCTCCTGCGCTCACGAGTCTCCCTCGTTGTCCATTGCAGCAGATTTTATTCCCCCCTTTTTTTTTTTACTCTTTGCCTTCTCTCTTGCAAAAAAAAAAAAAAAATGAAGGAAGGAGGAATGGTGGGGGGGTGTTTGGAGGGTTGCATGGAGGTTGCTTTCCTGAATGCAGCCTCCCCCCTTTTCTCTCACCCCCCACTTTCCTCTCCCCACATTGCATGGAACCAGCCTTGCAAAAAAACAAAACAAAAGGCACCCCTTTGGAATTTTTTGTTCCTAATTTATTTCAGGACCGGTTTAAGGAATTTTAGGGGGGCCTGCAGTGCTTTATTTTGGGGGCCCATATGTTTATCTCAGGTCAATGTAACCTAACTTAACCTAAGTACAGGGTACTCAGATTATTACTAATTGTGTTTTTGCAGGAGGAGGGTTACTAGCCCCCCCCCCCAATGATGGGGCCCCCTGCGGATGCTGACCCCACCGGTGCCTTAAACCGGCCCTGATCGCTTTCTGGCTCTCTTTTCCTTCCACCCCACCCCCGCAAATGCATGGGATCAGGGCTGGTTTAAGGAATTTTGGGGGGACCTGCAATGCTTTAATGGTGGGGGGCATGTGTTTATCTCAGGTCAGTGTAACCTAACTCAGCCTAAGCTATTCACAGTACAGGATATTCAGATTATTACTACTGTAATTATGTTTTTGCAGGCGGAGGGTTACTATGGGGCCCCCACAATGATAGGGGCCCCTGCGGATGCTGATGCTGCCGGTGCTTTAAACCAGCCCTGCCTGCAGTACCTGCAGCTGCAGGGGGGGCCATCATTGTGGGGGCCCCATCCTAACCCTCCTCCTCCTGCAAAAGCATTATTAGTAATAATCTGAATATCCTGTACTGTGAATAGATTAGATTAGGTTAAGTTACATTGACCTGAGATAAACATATGGGCCCCCCAAAATAAAGCGTTGCAGGTCCCCCCAAAATCCCTTAAACCAGTCCTGTATGGGATGGTGGAAGAGGATACCCCCAGGGTAACACGAAGTTCTCCGAGCCCTGTGGACCGGCACCGATGGCATTGTTGTTTGATCGCTTAAGAGAATGCTTTCCTCCACCATCACCCATGCATGCATGCATGCACACAAGCCGGCTCTCTCCTTGTCACATGCCCAGAATTGAGGTTGCCAGAATCCCCCAACAATTAGGATTGCATGAAAGGCTGCCAGGTTCCCCAAGCACGCCAGGATCCTTTCAGATCCCATTGAAACTGCCTCCAGATTCTGGGAACAATGCTGAGGAAGGCAGAGTCCTTACAACTAACTGGCTGGGCCTTTCTTTCAGGAACCTGAGCAGGATCAGGCCCTAGAAATGCCTATCTGTATTTACAGAGGGATTTGCATTCCACTAAGCATACATCCGATGGGACTGCAAAGCTCCTTTGTACTGATATTAAACAGACAGATACACACACTACCCATGGTTGATGCCAGGCATATGTGAAATTAGCTTCCTGGCCCCTTAGAGCTGGCATGCCTACTCATATTCCCACTGTGCTCAAAGGGGCCTACTCTTCATAAAAGGGGCAATCCTCAAACCTAGGTAACTGAACACTGAAGTCCCAGACAGGTTTAGTTAAGAGCCTGATCCTATATACATCTTGGCTCAAGAGGAAGTTGCACTTAATTCAAAGTTGCGAGGAAGGAAGGCGTCCCTTTGAAATGAAGGGGCCCCTGGATCTCCTGCCACCGCGGAGTGCATGGGAGACAGTTATTGCATGTCTGGGAAACAGGTTGTCACGATTGCTGTGTGTCCAATTGCACAGATGTGCATCCCCTTCAAATAACCTCTGTAGGTACAGCTCTAAATAAAACAGACAGGCAGTGGCACTACCAGCATGGGTGTGTTAACTTCGCAGAGAGGCGGGGTCCAGATCTCAACACATTATTTGTATATATATGAAGTGTCAGTCTTTCTCATAAGAGCACCAGGACACTGGAACATTCTTTCAGATGAGAGATCTAGATTCTAGAGTTTGAGACTGAATCATGGCCATGGTTTCAAACAGTGCTATTCATAGTGGTGGTCTCTGGACTGGTGTTGATCCACAAACCATTAGCTCCTGGTCCATGCTGAGTTTCCAAGAAAAAAAGAGACAGTGGCAGCCAATGGTCACGAACATGGCACTAGTCTCTGGCACATGGGGGGGGGGGGTAATTACTGGCTGCTCACATCAGATAGGTTGGGAAGCAGGGTTTTTTAGATGGCTTTCAAAGGAGCCAAGACAAATTATGGGGTGGGATTGGTCTGTAACGGCTACTATTGGCGATACTGTGCTTAGAGGCTTCCCCAAGGCATCTGATTGGCTGCTCACAAGAAGTAGGGCCAGCCCAGCCATGAGGAAGGGTGAGATGGCTGCTTCAGACAGCATGTTGGGGGGTGGTGGCATGAAAGGGCAGCATATTGACAGCCATTTACTTTTTTGCTATATTTTTGCCATGAGGGATGGGAAGAGGTGATTGTAGGATTTCCTGCGTTATGTGTCCAAGTAACTTGATTGGCTCCAGGTATTATGCCACTTGACTTTAGGTGGGTGGAAGCACTGGTCCCATTGCTGAGATGTGGCAAATCAAAGTGTGTGACCAATTTGTTGATCTGCCTCCGGCAGCAAAATCTCCTGACTGGCCCTGAAGATGCAAGACTACATACACCAACTATTTCCAGCCAATTTCTCCTGTTGTTTGGGGATAATGGGAGTTTACAATTCAACACATCTGGAGGGCATCAGGTTAGCAGAGATTGTGGCACACCTTTGGTCTGATCTAGGCAGAACTGGGAAATGTTACATTTGGTGGACTACAACTGGCCATGCTGGCTGCAAAATTCTGGGACCTGTAGTCCAAAAAGTAACTTTTCCAAGCTCTGGTCTAGTCATTCTTACATTCTGAAACGAGACAACATGTCCAAAAATGTGCTGTGTGGAGCATGGAAGGAACTAAGTGGAGACTTATTTTCCATAATATTTATATACAGTATATTTATTTTAAGAGAGCCAACGTTGGTTTTTAAAGCTCAGACAAGGTTCAGAAAATTCAACTGGCCATTCAGTTTAATGCCAGTGAATCATGTGAAGCAAAATGCCTCAAGTAACAGTACGCATAGTCCAGTCCTGAACATCTTTACTCAGGAGTAAATCCCACTATACTGTCTAGAGCTTACTCCTCTGTAAGGAGGTTTCAGACTGGAGCCCCAGCATCTGTGTTGAGCACATTTCTCAGAATGCAAACTGCCTTGTGTACATGATGTCAGTCAGCCTTACAATAACCCCATCTTATTATTATTCACTGTGATAATGCAGGGGGAGAACTGAACAAAGCTCGCTGAAGGCCACCTAATGAATTCATGACAGATCTGAAGGGGGGACTTCCCCCGCCTCGCAGCTGACATTCTTTAGCTGCTGTGCTATGCCATTTCTCCCTCAATAAACTGGTGGGTGAATGTACAGTATATGTTTGCTCTTCTTGAGAAGAGCCCTGCCAAGTTCCTGGGTTTTCAAAGTGACTTGCAGTAAGTATGCACTTTGTCACAGCACGTTCAAGGGATTCTGCACCTTTGTACTTTCCTTCTCCCTGCAATTCTCCTTCTCTACTGGAGGTTCAGAGGCTTAGGTTAGCAGTTACTACTGTAGGCTGGGGGGCTGGAAAGTAACTGGATGGCATATCTTCCAGTGTTTCACAAATGAAAACCGGGACACATGTGGCCAAAAACAATAATGTTTGGTCACAATGGCAAATGTTATTAATGAAAAAACAAACAGACAAGCCAACAGAGGCTGCAGCAGTTTGTGTTTGCTTGAGTTTACTGGGAAAGGCCACGTTCTGCCCCCTCCTCTCCTCTCCTCCCTCCTGAGTTAATTGAGTGCATACTACTTTTGTGCTTTGAACGCAGTTTGCAACAACTGAAGTCAGCAAAGGACAAAAGGGGGAAAGAGGGAAGATAAGAAAGAAACCGGGACATTTTAACAGCAGCCAGAAAAGTGGGATAGCAGAGGATTAGCCAGGCCTGTCCCTGCCAAACTGGGACAGCTGGAATGTATTGAGTAGCAAATGTGCACCATTTTGCACGCCGCACTAACAAAGACAGATGTAGTGCAGAGCTCATGCCCTAAGAGGCTGAGCCATGAAACAGAAAATTCTACATATGGATATGCTCACACACACCCATGTTCAAATATATGTTCCATAAGCTTACTCGGTGGCTTTATGCAAATCTTTTTCAGCCTCCTCCCCATCTGTACCATGAGGGTATTGAAATTGGCATACCATTTGAAATATTTTCAAAATGTACATGCTGTCAGCTATATTTCAGAGGAAAGACCTGACAAACCCACATCTGAGTATTCCTTGCCTGAGAAAACCCAGTGAAATTCATGGAGTCACCATAACTCGAAAGGCAACTTGAAGGTGTGTGTGTGTTTGTGTACATTTCATAGAATCATAGAGTTGGAAGAGACCAAAAGGGCCATCTAGTCCAACCCCTGCCATGCAGGAACACATAATCAAAGCACTCCTGACAGATGGCCATCCAGCCTCTGTTTAAAAACCTCCAAAGGAGACTCCACAACACTCCGAGGCAGTGCATTCCACTGTCGAACAGCTCTTAGGGTCAGAAAGTTCTTCCTAATGTTTAGATGGAATCTCTTTTCCTGTAGCTTGAGTCCATTGCTCCATGTCCTTGTCTCTGGACCCGCAGAAAACAAGCTTGCTCCATCCTCAATATGACATCCCTTCAAATATTTAAACATGGCTATCGTGTCTCCTCTTAACCTTCTCTTCCCCAGGCTAAACAGACCTTTCACCATTTTGGTCGCCCTCCTTTGGACACGCTCCAGCTTGTCCATATCCTTCCTGAATTGTAGTGCCCAGAAATGGACACAGTATTCCAGGTGAGGTCTGACTAAAGCAGAACAGAGTGGCACTGTTACTTCCCTTGATCTTAACACTATACGCCTATTGATGCAACCTAGAATCACATTGGCTTTTTTAGCTGCTGCATCACACTGCTAACTCTTGTTCAGCTTGTGGTCCACTAAGCCTCCTAGATCCCTTTCGCATATTCTGCCATCAAGCCAGGTGTCACACATCCTATATCTGTCATTTCATTTTTATTGCCCAAGTGTAGTATTTCTAGACCCTAGGGAAGGGGCATGTGGCCTGATTGCTACAAACATAGAGGACCAACAGAAGCAATAAGAGAACAAAACCATGAACCTCTCTCTCTCTCTCTCTCTCTCTCACACACACACACACACACACACACATATACAAATCAGATATCTGCCACTATTTGTCTTTTTACAACACGTGTGGACAACTGCCAGGATCTGAAGAGATCCATTGGCCCTCATTGGGACCCTGGTGGGCCACATACCTACCAGTATCTTGCATCTCCATCCCTAATTTCTTTGTCCTTAAAAAAAAAAATAGCCCCAAATTCCTCACCACGCAGTGGGCATGGAGGCATGTGTTGCAACAACAACAAAATTACAATTTCTTTGGGAGGATGCCAGAATGTTTACAGGCCTCAGAAATGACCTTGGAGGGTTCATACAGTAGGAGCCAGGATAGTGTAACGGTGTGAGGATTGTATTATGGCACTGGAGACCAGGGTTCAAATCCCTGCTCAACCATGAAAACCCACTGGATGACCATGAGCAAGCCACACACAGTCAGCCTCAGAAAACCCTGTGCTAGGGTCACCTTAGGGTTACATAAGTCCGAAACTACTTGAAGGCACACAACAACAAATACTGTAGGCTACATTTCTTCTGTATTTTACTTATAATTTGTTGTTATTGTTGTTGTGTGCCTTCAGTTTCTGAAGTCAGTTATTTTTTACTTAGAGCAACTCAAAGGTGAATCGTATCACAGGGTTTTCTTGGCAAGATTTATTCACAGAGGATTTGCCACTGCCTTCCTCTGAAGTTGAGAGAGTGTGACTTACCCAAGGTCATCCAGGTGGTTTCCATGGACAACCAGGGATTCGAACCATGGCTTCCTGGAGTCCTAGTCCAACACTCAAACCACCACACTAGTGCTTCTCAGGCTATATGATGTGGGTACCAGCAATAGTTGGTTTCCAATGTGCCAGGGACTGGCACTAAATGTGTGCCCATTGGGTATAATTATTTCTTTCTTGCCTAGAAACTTGCCAGGGACTAGCAGCCAATGGCTCAGGGACCAGAACTGCTCCAGAGGCACCACTTTGAGTAGCATTGAACTCCTTCCCTTTTCTGTTTGGTTGCTCCAAAGCCATGAACTCCTGGTCAGCACAGAGTGTGTGTTCTCTCTTCTCTTTAACCATATGTTGCAGAGTAGGTGCAATTTGCACACGGCATTCTGCCGTACTGAGTCCATCACTGCCTGATGAGGCCATCTATAAGAATCAGAATAATAATGATGAGATGTAAGGCCAGATGTGTTGTCTTGCACCAATTTCACACCTGATGTAAGTATCTCTCATTGTAAGGCAATGATAGTTATGGGCCACAGTAGATTTAAGCTAGTGGTGAGTTGGGTTCACCTCTCCATTGACGCCTCCTTTTCGTGGAAGAGAGGCTTGCGTACCCTAATGATGTTTAGAGCTATGCTGGCGGTGGCATAATAGCCACTGGTAGGGTCTCCCATGCCAGACAGGTCAAAACCAAAGGGTCTGACAAAGAGCATCAAAGGGCAGGATGGGCTCTCTAGCTTTATGGCAACTATCCTAGGAGAAGGAAAACTCTGATCCCAAACCCGGGCAGATGGTGCTCATCCATCCCTGTAAGGTCAACCATCTAAGAGAAGGAAACTCTAATCAAACCTACGACCCGAGGACCTCGCTGCTACCGTCCATGCTTGTAAGGCCACAGCAGATGAACCTTTGGTTTAAAGGGTGAGGCCAGTTCTGTGCATGCTGCGCTCCACCAGAAAAATCCATTGCACAGGCTCAAAGGACAAATCCAATTCCGAAAAAGCCCCGTAGCGATAGGCGAGGGACGAAACAGCAGGTGTAAAGATGCACAGGAAGCCACAGACCCAACCCTGCATGCAGGCGGTTCAGGACTTTGGTCACTTGAGGCTGACCTGGGAGATGACAGTCTTGTTCGGCAGCATCCTAAACGACAAATCAGCCTTTTTTAAGGAGAGCACTGCTTACTCCATATGGAGAGGGGCCTAGAAAAGGTGGCCTAACGAAAGCTCATCCCTAACTACCTGGTTGGCTAGCCGCGGCCAACGGGCATCTTCTGATGCGGTCAAACCAAGGCAAAGAAACAAAGGCACACACTGGCCTCCAAAAATGTAAATAAACTGATGCTTGCATGCTGGAACATCAGAACCATGCGAGACTCTGCAGATGGTAGACAGCCTGAGCGTCATTCTACTCTAATAGTCCATGAACTATCACGACTTAATATTGACATCGCTGCTCTTAGTGAAGTTAGTCTCCATGAGGAAGGCAGCCTTAAAGAACACGGTGCTGCCTACACACTTTACTGGTCTGGCAAACCCAAAACCGAAAAACATCTTTCATGAGTAGGCTTTATGATTAAAAACTCCATAGCCTCCAAGCTCGAAACCTTGCCAACAGGACATTCTGATCGCATTATTTCCTTATGCCTCCCACATGTTGTTCTCTTTAGTATATATGCCCCAACTATGCAAGCTGACCCTGTAGAGAAAGACAAATTCTACAGAGACCTAAGCCACCTCATACAAAAAGTCCCTGTAGAAGATAAAATTATTATCCTTGGTGACTTCAATGCCAGAGTAGGAAAGAACTCCGAAGCCTGGAAAGGTGTCTTAGGCAAGCATGGTGTTGGAAATTGCAATGATAACGGACGCCTCTTGCTACAGTTCTGTGCAGAACAACAGCTGACTATTACAAACACTATCTTTCAGCAGAAAGATAGCTTGAAGACAACCTGCATGCATCCCCGATCCAAACATTGGCACCTCATTGACTGTGTTCTAGTCTGCCAGAGAAACATTCGCGATGTCTGTCATACTCAAGTGATGCCCAGTGCAGAATGCCAAACAGATCATCACCTCATAAGATGTAAGCTAAATCTTCATCTTAAATTCAAATTGATGGAATCCCACCTGAAGCTTGGAAACACAGAGGTCATGTACTCCATGTTAAATTCCAAGAACTCTTTGTGAATTGCTGGGGAAAAGGGGAACTGCCATCAGATCTCTGAGATGCAGTCATCATCACCCTGTACAAGAAAAAAGGAGCAAAATCCGATTGCTCAAACTATCGAGGCATAACACTGCTCTCTATTGTTGGAAAAATCCTTGCAAGGATACTCCTGAACAGATTAGTTCCTGCTATTGCAGAAGAACTTCTCCCTGAAAGCCAATGTGGCTTCAGAGCCAATAGGAGTACTACAGATATGGTATTTGCCCTTAGACAACTGCAAGAGAAATAGAGAGCAGAACAAGGGTATCTGTGTAACATTTGTTGACCTCACCAAAGCCTTCGACACTGTGAGTAGAAAAGGTCTCTGGTAGATCCTGGAAAGACTAGGATGTCCCCCCAAATTCCTTAAAATGATTATCTTGCTACACGAGGGCCAGCGCGGACAAGTCAGATATGGCGATGGTCTTTCAGAGCCCTTTCTGATAACTAAAGGAGTGAAGCAAGGTTGTGTTCTTGCGCCAACTTTATTTACAGTCTTCTTCAGCATGATGCTCTAAAAGGCTACGGCAGAGCTTGAAGAAGACGACGGCATCTATATACGCTACCGTACTGATGGTAGCTTGTTTAACTTAAGCCGTCTGAGGGCTCACACTAAGACTCTAAACTATCTAGTCCGTGAGCTGCTCTTCGCTGATGATGCTGCCCTTGTTGCCCACACAGAAGCAGCTCTGCAGCGCCTAACATCCTGCTTTGCAACAGCTGCAGAGCTGTTTGGGCTGGAAGTCAACCTGAAGAAAATGGAAGTTCTCTACCAGCCTGCACCACAGGACGAACACCACCATTCCCACATTGCTGTTGGCGAATCTGTGCTTAAATCCATTGAGCAGTTCACCTACCTGGGAAGCATCATCTCCTCAGATGCCAAGATTGACAAAGAGATCGATCACAGATTAGCAAAGGCATATAGCACATTTGGAAGACTTTACAAAAGAGTCTGGAGTAATAAACACCTGAGGCGAGGCACAAAATCAATGTACTATCTATTCTCCTTTACGGGTCTGAAACATGGGTCAGCTATCGCCACCACTTACAACTCCTTGAACGCTCCTTCAATGCTTCCATCAGCGCTGTTTACGCACAATCCTAAATGTACACCGCACTGACTATGTGACGAATGTTGCTGTCCTTGAGCAAGCAGGGATCACCAGCATTGAAGCCATGATATTGAGAACACAGCTGCACTGGGCAGGGCACATTTCTAGGATGGATGACCATCGCCTCCCAAAAACAGCACTCTAAGGTGAACTCGCCACGGGTCAGCATAAGAGGGGTGCTCCAAAAAAGCGATACAAGGACTCCCTGAAACAACATCTCAGGCTCGGCCAAATTGATCACCAACAATGGTCCGCCCTGGCCTCACATTGGGAGGCATGGAGACGCACTATCCACAATGCTGCAGCCTTATTTGAGAACTCACGCCGAACAAATCTTGAAGAGAAACAACAATGCAGAAAGAATCACAACCCAGAAACATCACCCAAGGAGACCTTCTGCTGTGCTTTCTGCAACCAGCCATGTTTATCTCGGATTGGCCTTTTTAGTCATCAGCGCGCTTGCAGAAAGCATGGGATGAGTCCTTCCTGAATCTTTGTTTGCGAAGAAAAGCTGGGGGGGGGAGTTGAGTTCATCTTATGTTATCTCCTACTGTAATTACAATGCCTACATACCCTGAAGGCACCAGGTCCAGTCTGCTCTTGGAAGCTAAACAAGGTCAGGCCTGGTTAGTACTTGGAGGAGACACCACCAAGGAATACAAGGTGCTGTAGGCTTGCTTTAGAGGAAGGCAATGGCAAACCATCTCTGAGTCCTCTTTGCCTAAGAAAACCCTAGGAAATTAATGGGAGTCACCATAAGTCAACAGATACCCCAAAGACACATTGCATTATTATCCTATTTTTGTCAGTTGGTCACTAAAACAGGGAAGGAAGCCTGTGACTATAGCTCCCATCAACCCAAGCCAGTATGGCCATTGTTTACAGATGATGGGGTTGTAGTTCAACAGCTGGACAGAAATAGGGTTCTCACCTTTGCACCAGAAAGTTATAATATTAGAACTGAATATCATACCAGAAATCAGAATGAACAGTGTGATTTATACATAGCCATCAATTGCTTCTTTTTCTTTCTTTCTTTATCTCTCTTTGACATGAATCTATGTTGTTGGGACAATTCTCTCATGAAAATTGTCAGTGACTAGGATGCACGTTGGCTACTAAGGCAGTGTTGACAGCTTGTTTCCTTTTGCATGTGAAGAATCCATCCCAGCTTGCACTGATCTGGACATTTTCACAAGGCATTCTGGGAACAGAATCCATATTGTCCAGCTCCCTTTCCGGAATGGCCTTAGGAGGAGATGCTGAGCCCATGGTGGTGACAGCAACAATATGAGGGTTATGCATGGAGTCCCCTATGACTGATATGCAGATTTCTTTATCATGATTTTCAAAACAAGTACATTTGCCAAAGTAACCGTAATACTTATACCAAGTTTACAGCACTAGCAGATGAGGGGCTGAGCAACAAAGAGTGTGATTTTCCCCCAAACCGTTGCAAACTGCAAAGATGCCCCTCTTTGGATTTTTAGGAATGGGTGGGTGGGTAGAAAGATATCACAATATTCACCATGACTCTCGGTGGGGATCTCCTAACCCCAGAGCTCTCTAGCTTCCCACAGTTGTCCTCCCTTGACCTAGGGCCCATCTACACAAGGGGGGGGGGAATCCAAAGTATCTCATAGTATTGGCACCTCACAGCAGCAGCCACATGTCTAAATAATTTTTCTGGCCTCAGGAGCCCCCGTAAACCCCACATTCCTGATAGCGGCCACAAGTGATTTACTTGGGTTAGTTCTTCACTGCTGCTGTTTTTTTAAAAATAAGTCATGAGATGGAGGAGGAGGAAGATGATGAAGGAGAAGGGGAAAAAGTTGGAGAAGGAACAAAAGAAAAAGAGGAGGACGAAGGTGGTGGAGGAGAAAAAGGGTACAGGAGGAGAGGGTGGAGGGAGAGGAGACGGAGGAGGAGAAGGAGAAGAGGAGGAAATAGAAGATGATAGAGAAAGAAAGAAGTTTGGGGAGGAAGGTGGAGGCAGAGGAAAAATTAAGTAGGAGGAAGAGAAGAAAGGAGATGGAGGAAGAGGAAGATGATGGAGGAGAAAGAGGGGAGGAAGGAGAGAAGGGGAGAAAGAAGAGTGTCTCCAGAGATGGTGAAGGACCAGAGTGCACGAAAAGTCTCTCCATCTGTGGCACATTTCTTCAGGTGTTCAGGCAGAGTGTCTAGATAATTATTATATAACTACTAGGAGTCCTAGTAGACCACAAGTTGAACATGAGTCAATAGTGTGATGCGGCAGCTAAAAAGGCCAATGCGATTTTGGGCTGCATCAATAGAAGTATAGTGTCTAGATCAAGGGAAGTAATAGCGCCGCTCTATTCTGCCTTGGTCAGACCGCACCTAGAATACTGTGTCCAGTTCTGGGCACTACAATTCAAAAAGGATATTGACAAATTGGAGCGTGTCCAGAGAAGGGCGATTAAAATGGTGAAAGGTCTGGAAACGATGCCTTATGAGGAGAGACTTAGGGAGCTGGGTATGTTTAGCCTGGAAAAAAGATGGTTAAGAGGTGATATGATAGCCCTGTTTAAGCATTTGAAGGGGTGTCACATTGAGGATGGAGCAGGCTTGTTTTCTGCTGCTCCAGAGACTGGAACACGGAGCAATGGATGCAAGCTCCAGGAACAGAGACTGCACCTCAACATTAGGAGGAACTTTCTGACCATAAGAGCTGTTCGGCGGTGGAACACACTCCCTCGGAGTGTGGTGGGGTCTCTTTCCTTGGAGGTCTTTAAACAGAGGCTGGATTGCCATCTGTCGGGGATGCTTTGATCAAGATTTCCTGCGTGGCAGGGGGTTGGACTGGATGGCCCTCGTGGTCTCTTCCAACTCTACAATTCTATGATTCTATGATTCTATGATCCCAAGGTGTGCTGGTGTGATAGTGATTTTCCAGTTTAATAGGAAAGCAAAACAGAAAATATTCATCCTGTTTTATTGCCTTAGCGAGCGATCGCTAAGGCGAAAATCCAACATGGCGGCAGCAGGCACATGCCCTGCTAGCAAGCCCCACCCCCACTCTCACCTGGCCAATCAGCCTTGTGCTTCCCTTCGAATTTTTTGTTGTTACATAGGCCAAACAAGCAGGAATGCACACACTCCTCATGGTTTTTAAAAAGTATGGGAAAATCTGTGAAGGCTTTTACCCTGTTGTTTGTGCCATTTTGGGGCCCCCTCCTTCTGAATAGTGTGGATTGGCGCTGGATCCTATTTAGACAGGTAGGATTCCCAGCAAATTCCATGAGGGATATTTTCATGGTTTAGACGGTTCCTAGAGCACAGGACCAACTCTTATTTGAAAAAGATGTCATGGGAGGGAGCGTGTCTCTATTGCCAAGGCAACTGGGAAAACCCTCCCTGTGTTAGCATGCTGTGTAGCAGCAGGGGAGCCAGTCAACACGGATAGCCTAAGACATTTTGCTACCTGAGGCAAAGCAGCAAAAAGCATCCCCCTCCCTAAGTCAAGGCCAACCAGGCTCCCAAGGTAGAAAATCATTTAAGCATCTCTCTCTGTCCTCCTGGCAGTATAAGAATTACAACATTCAGCAAATAATAACTAACCATTTGCTGCCTTTCAGCATGTTTGCAGAAAGCACGGGATGAGTCCTTCCAGAATCTTCATTTGTGAAGAAAAGCCAGCGAGAAGGAGAGATGATCCCCCAAATCTGATGCCTTACTCAACCTAATGGTGAGGCCAGCCCTGAGGAGCAATCTAAGCATCACAACACACCAAGGAACTTGTGGTGGTATTTGTGCCTGTCTCTTAAATAAACACAGGGATGCTATTAGCTTGGATGGCTTTAAAGAGTGTTGAGCATGGGTATTAGGAGACCTGCAACTCTCTGGAGATTATCAGATAGGTACAAAAAAAGTGTTCCCATCCTACAATCTCCTCTCCCATCCTGTCCTGGAACAATTACAGAAAGTTTCAGGCCTACCTTTAGCAGCATGTTAGGGCAGCCCAGGAGTTCCCAGGAGAGAACAGAGCTTCTTTCACTTCCTGGATTAAAATCCCAGCTGTTCTTGCAAGAAAAGTGTCAATTACCTGGATGTCCCGATCTCACCAGGAAGTCTTCTGGGACAGACCTCCCATTGATGCGGGGACCGCGCCAGCGAAACGGGGCACCTTTTCAGACACTTTAAAATCTGTGACAGAAACAGAATGGGGAATCCATCTATGGCTTAGCACGTCAATAAAAAGCAGTGCCAGTGTAACAACAGCTGAACAGGAGCATTACGAGAGGGGAACGACGCCATGTGAACGGGAAGCCCTTTAGCAATCTCTTGGTGTTGTTATAATGCCATATTTTAGAGCGTCTGATAATCCCCTCTGTCTAACGTCCAAAGTTCTCAGCAAGCAGGCCTCTGGCAACAGCAACCTCTACTGCAGTGTAGACTAACTTTGTCCTATCTGGGGGAAACAATCAAAAGAGAAGGGGACGGGAATAAAGTAGCCCCACTGCCACCACAAACTAGACAGACTCAGACACACAGAGAGATCTTGCAGAATGTGAGGATTACCATGTAAGGGACATATCCTATTGATCTTTTGAAGTCCCTGAAAAATAATGCCACCAGCAGTATGAAGAGGAAATACTGTACAGGTATACCCCAGTTAATGAGATAGATCTGCTCCTGCGCCTTTCTTTTTTCACAGAAAATTTGATACCAGAGGTAGAAATAACATGGAATAAGGCTAGGTTCCTACACAACAGATAAGAAGAGCAGTTCAACACTTTCACCAAATGTTTTATTGAAAACTAATAACATGCACAGGTGAAATGAAACAACCAGGTCAAGTAAACCTTTGATAAATAAACCAAAACATTTTTAACCTTCTGGAAAACCACTTGAAAACTTTTTCTATTTTTTTTCAGTGCCTCCATTTTTCTTACGATTTCCATTTTAGTGGCCACATTTATAGATCTATGCTTTTTAAACGTTGCTGCGGAGAGCTGGTAAGGCAGACTAATCTGCTTTCCTATTTTCTCTCTCTTTTGCTGTGCATGCATGCTTATTAAGGGATTCTGCTATTTACCTTGCCTATTGTAGGCATTTACAAACAGCTGCAGTAGGTTTGGTTACCACAGAATGCCATTCTTTCCAGTTCAGGTTTGAATGCATTAATTACTCCAGACATGCTGCAGCAACCTCACAGCAAAAGTCCATGTTCTCCAGTCCTCCTTCACAACATTTTCCCAGCTAGAAAACTTCCAGGTTAGACAGAAGACAAGGAAGAAAAGAGGGTACTGGGCAGGCTTAAAAAAACTTTGTAAAAAAAGGAGCTTCATTGTCAGAGGCTTTGTTATCTGAGGTATGCCTGTACCAGAGTCTGACTACATCCTTTCCACTCTTCAGATAAATTAACTAAACTGGATAGAAGCGGGGCATGGACAAGTGTTCACTGCTCTTAAAAAGTTTGCAACTCTTTGAATTGGCCGGCCTCACATTCTGGGCATTTGAGTGTCTGGGTTGGGCAGAATAAAACTCACCTGAGCTGTGAACTCAGCTCAGTAGACTTAGCCTAATTCAGCCCTCCTGTCCTGGAATAATAACAATCTTGGACGGTGTCCAGAAAAGCAGCTCAAAATGCCAGCAGGATAAACAAGGGCTGGGCAAGCAGCCAAGCCCTAGTGATAGTTATTTAGGGAAAGCCAGATAAAGTTCAGAACAAGCAAGTTTCTATTTCTTGGAGAAGCAGCAATACAGGCAAGAAGGCACACAGAGAAGAGTCCAGAATACAGTCCAAAGGTCAAGGCTTACAGAAGGCAGTGTTGTCCAGAAGTTGGTCCGTGGGTCAGCAGGCAACAGGGTAGTCAAGAACAGTCCAAGGTCAAGGCATGAGTCAAGGCAGCAAGGATTCAGGCACCCAAGTCAGCAGGAAGCTTTCTCCAGGGAGATCAGTTGATCTCTGACAAAGCCTCCATTGCCTCTTCCAGCCTATATAAAGCAATTAAGGCTTTGCCAGGTGTTTCTTAATCAGCAAGTTCTTCTCATAAATTCTCAGAGACCTCCTTTTGAGCTCACTGCTGCGTATACAATGGTGGAGGTAAGTCCCTCTCCTCTTCTTCATCCTTATCGAGTGGGCATGACTCTCTGTTGAAACTGGTGCCAACCCACTCAGACCAGGCTCTTCCTCTGCTCGAGTCTCTAGGTTGGCAGGGTTCCCTGCTGGCACAGGTGTAGATACACCTGTGCCAGGATCCCTAGGGCCCTTCCCTGCCATGTCCTCCTCCTCCTCCTCTGACTCTATAGCCTCATCAGGCTCACGGGGCATGACAGCCGGTTGGATACATTTGTTGTTACAACGATTGCTAGAAAGATCACTGTGACATAAATGCTGCATTATTTTCATCCTAATAATATTTTCCTTATTCCCACTCATTCTTATGGATGAGCATAATCTAAGGAAAAACCTCCCTGAATTTACAGTGGGAATTAATAGGGTGTGAAACTTATTTGTCCTAAGTCCAAAATGTAATTAAGGAATAAAATAAACCTCTATGGATTCTAAGAAGATAGATATCAAGATTGTGTGATATCTATCAAAACTGATCAAAATTAGTTTTAATATGCCACACTGACCTCTGGAAGAATTCAGAATGATTATTTTATTTACCAGGAAAAGGGATTTGAGTAGAAAAGTCAAACAATATCACTTACTGTCTGGGGCTAACTGGCAGCCTTTTGACTCTGTTAACATATTCTGTCCTGCCATTCGTCCGTTGTGAGCTTGCTTATTTTTGACTGCAGGATTAGCAAGCATCCCTTCATGTTCAGATAAGGGAGAATTATAAATAAGCATCTGTCTTAACTTTATATGGTGGGAGAAAGTATGAACTTAATCCGGGAAGATTTAATGCTATGATTTATCAAAAACTCAAGAGTGGAGTTTAGGGCGTAGTGCATGGCCCAAAGAGACCTTTGTGGGGGTTGTGAATTCCTGTTAGAAGGCTGACAATTCTAACCTTCATTGTAGATTTTTTAAAAGCAACCACCTAAGTTTCTAGTCCTTATGGGTCAATTTAGAAATTTAGCGAAGGGAAAAAAACAGTTCAGGGAGCAAGAAAATAAAGTGTTGTACAAATGTATTGGGTTTTTTTGAACTCTCATGATTTCTATATCTATGTTTTCTGGAGATTTGCAGGCTATCTTCTAGACATGGTGGAGGTGTAGTATTTCCTGAACTCAGGATGTCACACCCAGCTGCTACCTTCCTCTTTCTCTTTCTTCCTCAGCTTCGCAAGCTATCCCTATCCTCTACCTTTAACTGTTTTCTTTGTTTATGTATTTATATCCTACCCGTCTGTATTTAAGGCATACTCAAAATACTCTAAAAACAACAGCAAGAAAGCCACAGCAGTACACACGAAGAACATAACAGCTAGAGGCTCTATTTTTTTAAAGAAAAGGAAAAGTGTTGTTTCTGTTATTTGCTATAATGTTGACTTCAACTAAGGGTGACAGAGCAGCCATGGCTTCCTTGATTGAATCAATCCAACTGTAATGCTCTTTTCCTCTTGTCCCACTGCCTTCCACTTGGCTGAGCATTATTGTCTTTTCCAATACATCACACCATCTCATGATACGTCCAAAGTATGACAGCCTCAGTCTAGTAATCTGGCTTCTAGGGAGAGTTCAGGCCTGCTTTGCTATAGGACCCATTCCTTTGTCTTTTTAGCTGTCCATGGTATCTATAGAACTTTCTTCCAGCACCACATTTTTGAATCAGTTGATTTTCTTCCAGTCAGTTTTGTTCACTGTCCAGCTTTCACACCCATACATAGAAATAGGAGATACTATGGCATAGATGATTCTGGCTTTGGTATGTACTGATATATTTTTATGCTTGAGGGTCTTATCAAGTTCCTTCCCAGCTGCCCTTCCAAGTCTTAGTCTTCCTCTGATATCTTGACTACAGTCTCCATTTTGATTAATGCCTGAGCTTAGGTATATAAAATCTTTGACTATTCCGATGCCTTCATTACCCATTTTAAAGTTATGTAAATTGTCTGTGGTCATCATCATTTTGGCTTTCTTAATGTTTATCTATAACCTGCTTTTCCACTTTCTTCCTTAATGTTCACCAACAGTTTGTCCAAGTCTTTAACAAAAATGCTTGCCAGAATAGAAGTCGGCAAAAAAGGGCCCAGCGATAGCTCTTCCTCATTTGCCCTATTACTGGTCTCATCACTGTAATGCTGTTGCCTTGGGCCAGTCTCTGTCCTGTTGTGTTTGGGGCTGGACTCCTGCTGTGTCTCTTGGCTCTAGGCCTGGATGGTTGCTGGCCAACTGGTTGGAACACAGGGAGCTCTCTTTGTTGGCACTGTGTCCTCCTTTCACCCAGGGACACCTTGTGAACTGTAGCTCTAGCCGCCTCCCACATGTTGGTAAAAGTGACTTAGTTCTTCAACCTTGTGCTGGATTTGAGCCTTGAGATTAGAGCAGGCACTTGGGGGGTTGGGGGAAGCATCGTAGATTGTTATTAATTTTCCCTACTTGCAGGTACTTGTGAGGGAGGCTAAATTACTTTCCCCCTCATTAGCACTAAAACATCCTTAAATATGAAGACTCTTAGAAGCACAATGTGCACTGAGAAGTACCTTCCATGTGTTCAGTGAAGCTTACTTCAAGTTAGGTGTGCAAAGGACAGACTGTAGGCATTCTCTATTATTCCTGGGAGGGCTCAACCACAATTGCTGTCTTAGGACTTTATCAGATGCGGCAAATATGGTGTCGTAAGGACACCTAATGATTGCGAAAGGGTGTGCATACCAGACGATGACGTCCTTTCACTATCATATCTTGCCAATAAGGCGTACTTTTTTATTGATGGGCCAAGCCGTCAACTGATCTGCCATGGTGCTTTGTTGCCAGCATTGCCGGTGTTTGAAACTTCGCGCCGTTGTGCTCATGTGAATGCAGCATGAATGACAGAGCACTTCCGGGTGAGAACGGGACAGCCAGATAGGCAACGCTCTTTTTATGCCCCCCTCCTGTATACTTGGGACTTTTAAAATGTGTTTCTGTGCCTGTGTCAACTTTTTATGTCTTTATTTTACTTTTATTTTTAAATTTCCCACGATTGCATCTTCTTGCGAGATTCGCAGAGATCACGAGCATGGAAGTGAATGCAGCTCTGTTCAGTCTCCATTAGTGCTTGGGCTGCCTCTTTAACACTATGGAAGGTAAGATTGGGGGGGGGGTCTTTTGCTGGCATAAAAACATTTTAAAATATGCTGGCAAAATAACAATAATGGGGGGGGTTGGTCTGATAAAGTCCTTAATATTTACAGAGTACACATCTAATTGATAATGCCTGAGGAGGTTCAACCACATGGGAATCTTGGTGGTCCAATTATTCTAGCCTCAGCCCCTACCCCAACCTAGTCAAGGAGGGATTGGAGCCCCCTGCTCAACCATTCTGGATCGGAAACCAGATGCAGTGCAATTGGCTATGTATTTTGGCGAATCAGTCCAGTCACTTCCCCTGCAGATGCAAGGGAAAGGTAATGTTGCCTCTTCCTGATGATACTTCCTCTCCTCGTTCCCCCTTCCCCTCTTATGAAAGATGTTCTGCTTCTATATGGCAACCTGCTAAAGTCAGCAGCTGGGACCTAAAGTGGAGGAAGCTGCAAAAGGATCTCTAAAAACGGACAGAAACAAATATAAGTTTGGTGGAAAGCAGAACTGTGCTTAAAAAATGATCAGACATATAGAACAACCAGTTGGTCGTCAACTTTTCCTGGGAGAGTCTGGGATTTGTAGTATAAAAGAGTAGATTTTCCAAGCTCTGTAAAAAAAAAAAAAGCCAAACTGTTGGAAGATCTTAAGCAAATGTATCTGATAAAAGAGATAACACTTTTCCTTCTGGACTGAAGGCAAGATCTCTCTTAATAAACCTGGGAGATATACTTTTAGACCACGTGGACATAAAAATAATCTGCCCTTTGAAGAGTCTACTTTCCCCTGTTTTGGCTTGGTTCACTCTTCTGGACATGTCTTGTTGGTATGCCTGCTGCCTCTGTGTATGAGGAAAAAATGGAATGACCCAATTTCACCAATACAGAGAGACTGTAGTACTGACCTGCTCCTCTTGGAAGCACAGGAAAAGAAGTAGTGACTCATGCAGAGTTCCAACAGGCAGCCTCTTCATAGGACAGGTAGAATCATAGAATCATAGAGTTGGAAGAGTCTCTGGAGCAGCAGAAAACATGCTTGCTCCACCCTCAGTATGACATCCCTTCAAATATTCAAACATGGCTATCATGTCCTCTCTCAACCTTCTCTTCTCCAGACTAAACATACCCAGCTCCTTAAGCTGCTCCTCATAGGGCATGGCTTCCAGATCTCCCACCATCCTGGTTGCCCTCCTCTGGACACATTCCAGCTTCTCAATATCCTTCCTGAATTGTAGTGCCCAGAACTGGACACAGTATTCCAGGTGAGGTCTGCCCAAAGCCGAATAGAGTAGCACCATTACTTCCCTTGATCTAGACACTATACAGTTGTCCCTTCACATTCGCTGGGGTTTGGTTCCAGGACCCCCCGTGAATACCCAAATCCGTGAATACTCAAGTCCCATTATATGCAATGGCATAGCAAAATGGTGTCCCTTATATAAAATGGCAAAATCAAGGTTTGGTATTTGGATTATTATTTTTTTAAGAATATTTTCAAACCGTGAATACTTAAAACCGTGAATGC
Organism: Gambelia wislizenii; assembly: GCA_030847615.1. Classification (NCBI taxonomy): domain Eukaryota; kingdom Metazoa; phylum Chordata; class Lepidosauria; order Squamata; family Crotaphytidae; genus Gambelia; species Gambelia wislizenii. Next base: position 9,751,449 of record JAUMIR010000012.1, read on the forward strand.
CAAATCCGTGAATGTGGAGGGACAACTGTACTCCTATTAATGCAGCCTAGAATCACATTGGCTTTTTTAGTTGCTGCATCACACTGCTGACTCACATTCGTTCAGCTTGTGGTCCACTAAGACTTCTAGGTAATTTTTCTGCCTCACTGTGTAGGGACTGATTGAACAATCCAATCACAGTTGATGAATAAACATGACAGAATTTACCCAAGCTCAGTAGAGGAAGAATGAAAAGAGGCAAGGCTAGACAGTTCTGGCTAATACTTGAATGGGAGATTATCAATTAATACCAGGTGCTGTAGGCTCTATTTCAAAGGAAGGAACTGGCAAAACCACCTCTGAGGATTCCTTCCCTAAGAAAACCCTTTGAAATTCATGGGGTTGCCATACGTGAACAGGTGACTTGAAGGCACATCCACACACAGGGAATGCTAAATAGCATAAAGGCATCAGGTCCCATGTGAACTTTCAGAGCATAGCTGGGGGATTCTGGATGTGGCAGTCCAAAAAGAACCTTCCCCAAACCCAGAAGGGAAGGAACTGGCAAATCCACCTCTGAGTATGCGTTGCAGAAGAAAACCCTATGAAATTCATGAGGTCACCATAAGTGAAGGCACACGCACACACACACACATACACAAGGCCAGGGAAATAAACCACACAGAGAAACAACAGACACCCTCCTCTCTGGGCTGATACTTTCTGCTTACAGGAGACTCCAACTGAAAGTTCAGATGGGATCTGGCGAAATCTGACTAGCAGCAGGTAAACAGAAATGATTGTTTTATTTACAGCTTTCCAGAGATACTTCCTCTTCCTGGTGAAAGCTCTCTTTCATAGAGTCTGCTAGATGCCTTTGCACTGTAGACCTTGTAAAACTGGGAGAATATATAATTTGCCTTCTTGAAAATCTTTGCACTAATTTCAAATGTATTGTTTTGAACAGGTTTCTGGCCCTCAGTGCTGCAAAGATAGGTTTCATAATGTGAGGGCCTTTCCAATCAGGTCCCAAAAAGGGCTTAGAAGTTGTCCCATCCCCTTGTAGCACTGTGTCTCTGCCTGTGATCTTTCAGATGTTTTGGACATCAACTCCCAAAAGCCATATGGCACAGCCAATGGTCAGGGCTAGTGGGAAATGAAGATACTTGTAGTGCTAAAACTGAGAACTTTAGAGGGCTGAACACTTGTGAGAAGAGCAGCCCTTCCAATTTTGTTGGACTGTAATGGCCATCAGCCTAAGCCATGGTGAGAAATAATAGAATCATAGAGTTGGAAGAGACCACAAGGGCCATCCAGTCCAACCCCCTGCCATGCAGGAATACACAATCAAATCATAACTGACAAATGGCCATCCAGCCTCTGTTTAAAAACCTCCAAAGAAGGAGACTCCACCACACTGCTAGGCAGTGCATTCCACTTCTGAACAGCTCTGTCAGGAAGTGCTTCCTAATGTTTAGGTAGAATCTCTTTTCCTATAGTTTGAGTCCGTTGCTCTAGGTCCTAGTCTCTGGAGCCGCAGAAAACAAGCTTGCTCCATCCCCAGTATGACATCCCTTCAAATATTTAAACACGGCTATCATGTCCCCTCTTAACCTTCTCTTCCCCAGGCTAAACATACCCAGCTCCCTAAGCCATTCCTCATAGGGAATGCTGAGAGTTACAGTCCAATAAGAACAAGAAAGGTGCACTTTTGTATGAAAGAATTAATTACAAGCAACTAATAGCATGAGCCAGTGTGTGATATAGCAGTTTGAGTGTTGGACTGGGATTCTAGGAGGGTAGAGCCTTTCCCGCTCAGCCATGAAGCCTCCCTGGGTGACCTTGGGCAAGTCACACTCTCTCAGCTGTAGAGGAAGGCAATGAATGGCAAACGTCCTCTGAAGAAAACCCTACAATAAGGGCACCATAAATTTGAGATTACTTGAAGACACAGAACAACGGAACACGGATCCCACAATCCCTGCATCCTGATCCATAGTTGCCAACAAAACAATGCCCCTCGATGGTCCAGACTCTGCTTAGAATCATAGAATTGCAGAGTTGGAAGAGACCACGAGGGCCATCCCGTCCAACCCCCTGCCATGCAGGAATACACAATCAAAGCATCCTTGACAGGTGGCCATCCAGCCTCTGTTTAAAGACCTCCAAAGAAGGAGACCCCACCTCGCTGCGAGGGAGTGTGTTCCACTGCCGAACAGCTCTTACTGTCAAAAAGTTCCTCCTCATGTTGAGGTGGAATCTCTGTTCCTGGAGCTTGCATCCATTGCTCCATGTTCCAGTCTCTGGAGCAGCAGAAAACAAGCCTGCTCCATCCTCAATGTGACACCCCTTCAAATACTTAAACAGGGCTATCATATCGCCTCTTAACCGTCTTTTTTCCAGGTTAAACTTACCCAACTTCCTAAGTCTCTCCTCATAAGGCATCGTTTCCAGACCTTTCACCATTTTAGTCACCCTTCTTTGCACACGATCCAATTTGTCCATATCCTTTTTGAATTGTGGTGCCCAGAACTGGACACAGTATTCTAGGTGAGGTCTGACGAAGGCAGAATAGAGCGGCACTATTACTTCCCTTGATCTAGACACTATACTTCTATTGATACAGCCCAAAATCACATTGGCCTTTTTAGCTGCCGCATCACACTGTTGACTCATGTTCAACTTGTGATCTACTAGGACTCCTAGATCCCTTTCGCATGTAGTCTCATTCAGCCAGGTCTCCTCCATTCTATATCTATGCATTTCATTTTTTCGCCCTAAGTGCAGTACCTTACATTTCTCCATGTTGAATTTCATTTTGTTAGCTTTGGCCCAGCTCTCCAGTCTATCCAGATCATTTTGAATTTTGATCTTGTCCTCTAGTGTATTAGCTACTCCTCCTAATGACCTGAGTGATGGTATCCCCAAAGCATCTCATTGTCCAGAAATGAACAGTCCTTACCTATGAGCCCTGATTCACTTGGAGGAAATATTAACTGGGTTGTCCTGCAGTTCTGAGGAAAGAGTCATCTGTATCACTCTAGAAACTGACTGAGAAATGTTATAAGCAGAATAGAAAATGAAAGAGTGAAACTTTCAAACTTAAATCCAGAATAAACATAATAATAATAACTTTGCCCCAGATTATCAACTATCTGAGAAAGTCCAGTATCCCGGGGGTGGGGATATTCCAGGTCTTGTTAAACTGCACCTCTCAGCATTTCTCACCATCGGCTGTACTGGCTAGGCTGCTGAGAAATGCAATTCAACACTATCTCGGAAACCAGATGATTCTCACCCCTTGCTGTATTGGCTCTCACTGGTAGCCAAATGGCATCTTACATGCATCAGGGGAACTCCAAGATAGTGGAAACACAAAAGGAAAAGAAACAAGAAAGAAATTTTTGAGGTAAAACCCTAAGTGGTGGGGTAAACCTTAAAGGCCTACACTGTTTGGGTCCAGACTATTTGAAAAACCTTATCTCTCTATAGGAGCCATCCCAAACTCTAAGATCTGCAGGGGAAGGCTTTTTTTCAATCCCATCACCCTCACAGTCATGCAAGAGAGAACCTTCTCCTGGCTGATCCCAGGCTGTGGAACTCCCTTCCACAGGAGGTCCAATTGGACCCCAATTGCTATCTTTCTGGCAGCAGGTAAATAGCTTTTTATTTAAGAAGATTTTTGACTTTAAATATGATGTGGTAGACCAAGCTTTTAATGGGAGGGGTGCAGGATGTTGTTCCTGTTTTATTATGTTTTACATGTGTTTTTTAAAACTGCTTTTAACATGCATTTCTAAGTACTGTAGTGTTTTTTAAAACAGATATTTGATTTAATTGTAGATTTTCCATGGTTTTTTTCCGGGTTGTGAGGCCATGTTCTGGAATAGTTTATTTCTGACATTTCACCTGCACCTGTGGCTGGCATCTTCAGAGAATGGTTGGGTAGGCGTGTATGTGGGATTTATATACTGTGAGCCCCTGTTGGAGAGGCTATGTAAATTTGTGTATTTGAATGGTTAGTTTCTGGGTGGAGATATGCAAGGAGGATTAGGACAACTTCAACAGGAAAGAAGAAACCCTAAAAGTAAACAAAATCTGGCTACCAGTCTTGAAAAACAGTAAAATCAAAACTCAACACATGCAAATGAACTCCACCGAGGGACAGGGTGATTTCCAGCAGATAATGGGCCATTTGCCAAACAGACAGTAATCCTCCTTGTATATCTCCCTCCAGAAACCAGCCATTCAAATACACAAATTTACATAACCTCTCCAACAGGGACTCACAGTATATAAACCCCACACACCGACACACCACTATTCTCGGAAGATGCCAGCCACAGATGCAGGCGAAACGTCAGAAATAAACTCTTCCAGAACACGGCCTCACAGCCCGGAAAAAAAACCCACAGAAAACCTATGGATGCCTTCGACTTCACATTGATTTAATTGTGTTTTGTACAGAAAGCTTTTTAACTGTATTGTGTTTTTAAAAGATCATATGCTGACTTGGCTCCCATTTTGGGAGACAACAAGGATATAAGTTAAACAAACAAACAAACACAGCAGGCTTTGTGGCCATGGCATGTGGATTGGCTTAGGGATGGGGGGATGGAATGGAGTAGCTATGATAAAGGGCCATGGTTGGCTGGCATCCTGAACAGTGGCACTCCCCATTGCAACACATTGTTATGGGTCACTTTTAGTCCCTTATTTGTGTAGTTAACACAACAAGGAACCCACCAAAAAAGGGAACCAAAGGGCTTTTGTTCTAACATATATTCCGGGCAAAGCCAAAGAGACACCCTCTTTGCTTGCCACAGACCCCAGCTGCTCAATAGTTTCCTGTCTCCTTTTCTCTTGTTCTCGGCAATATCAAATGAGAACCAGATCCTATTGGCCAATCTTGGTTACAACTTTCTATCACCATCTAAGGCTCATTTCCTGCATGAAACAAGAAGTGGGCTGTGCTAAGAGCTGCCAATGAGCAGTTTCCAAAGCATGTACTCTTTTGTGGAGACATATTCAGAAATGGGGTAACTCTGGATCATTAGGTCAAAAGAGAATGGTCCTCTGAGCTTTAAATAAAGACCTTTTATTCTGAGTTCATATCTGCACTATGGACATAAACTGGTTTAGAACAGGAGTGGCTATCTTTCATCATTGGCTATGTGTCTAGGGCTGATGGAAATCACAGTCTAACCACATCTGGAGGGCCACAAGTTGAGCACTGGTTTATAGAATCATTCCCTTCCCCTGTAGAAACCTGGGAACTGTAGTTCTATGAGGTAGCAAAAGCTTTTTAATTCTCACTCACCCACATACACACAGATACAATCCTCAAGATACCTTGTAGAAGAAGTCAGCATACCACAAACCTGTGGACCAATCAGAGCCAAGTGAAAACTAGGAGCAACATGGAACATCAGCATAAGGCAGACACGAAATAGTGATCAGGAAAAGAACCAGGTACCAAACGATGACTTAGAGGCAGAACCAGGTTCAAAATGGTGACTCGGGGGGTGATGGAGGCAATTAAGTCTAGTACCACTCATCAGGAACCATGTTGTTATTGTGTGTCTTCAAGTCATTTGCAACTTATGGCACCCATATCATGGGTTTTGGTTTTGTTGTTGTTTTTGGCAAGATTTGTTCAGAGGGGGCATGCCATTGCCTTCCTCTGAGGCTGAAAGAGTGTGACTTGCCCAAGGTCAACCTGTGGTTTTCCATGGCTGAGTAGGCATTCGAACTTGGTCTCCAGAATCCTAGTCCAATGCTTAAACCACTACACCACACTGGACTGGGATAACCTGCATATAGAAATCCAAATCTACAGCCAGCCCGCTGTATCCACAGATTCTTCATCCACAGATTCCACCATCCGTGGCTTGAAAATAATTCCCCCGCAAAATTCAAAAAGCAAATCTTGATTTTGCCATGTTCTTCCTGAATCTTCGTTTGCGAAGAAAAGCCAGAGAGATAGGGAACACCATTTGATCACACCATTGTATATAATGGGACTTTAGCAGCTGTGGATTTTGGTATCCACAGGGGGTCCTGGAACCAAACCCCAGTGGATGCCAAGGGCCCACTATACATCTGAATTCCTACAAGCACTAACTCTAAGCACTAAAGCTGAACATCAAAATTGCACAAAGTTCAGGTCAAAGGCAATCAGTGAATAGTAATATTTTGCAGATGTGGAGCACCAAGGCTGAGAGAGGCACCAAACATGACTGAGGCTTTTTCCCTCGCCCTTAAATTTAAGCCTTACATCTTTCCTTGGTATTGTTAAACTATTGGGAGTGCCACAATACTGCAAATACTTTTAAACTATTGGGAGGGCTAAAATATTGTGATCTACTTGTAGATTGCAATCTCCTTCCTGCCACCCTCTGTGTTAGAGGAAGATATATCAGATGAACTGGTATAAAACTTATAGCAAGAACTTGCCTTTGCTGCTAAGATGAAAGCCAGGGGGAAGCAGTAGAAAAATTATATTAGATTGAGAAGTTCATAGCTTGACATTAAGACCAATACTGAGTATGTAGAATGGGGGATTTGAAACTGGGACTTTCCAAATCTCATGCTTGGCCATTCTGGCGCTCAGTCTCCCATGTATAGCAGAGAGCAGATAAAACCTGTGTTACTCCTAATTCATACTCTTTCTCTACATCTAATTGAGCTAGTCAGAAACAATAATAGGAACCCCATTGCCCCATTCTTGCCATGAAGATCAGTTCCTGCCTCACCAGGTGGCATTCTGTTGGACAAGGATAAAGGCGGCCAGGTTAGGAGAAAAGCTGTCCAGCTGTGAGGACCATAAGAGACATGTTGTTTCAGCACCAGCTCCTTGCCACCTCAACAGCTTGATAAGGAATGTTTTTGCCACATCCCCTCCTGACTTGTCAAGGAAGCTTAGGCCAATTCTTCCTCATGAGTGGGACTTGTGCTGCCAGATGGGCACTGTCTCCCTGGCACATGGGTGGGCCTGGAGTAGGAAGATGGGATTAGTCTAGGTGCTTAAGCTTCATGAAGGATAAAGCAGTCAGTAGCTACTAGTCACATGAGCTATCTATTATCTCCAGTCCATGTTCCTTGGCCTACCAGTGCCATGGCCCCCCAACAAATGTCCATTTGATGTTCACTGGAAGAAGTTCTCCTCTACAAAGAGAGTGTCTACACATGAAGGACCTTGGTCAATCAACATCTTTATCTTCATATAAGACAGGGTTGGGGAACCTTTGCTCCTCCTGATATTTGGACATCTCCCATAATCTCATGCTGGCTGGAACTTGTGGGAGCTGAAACCCCAAACATCTGGGGGGGAGAGAGCTTGATGCAGGTGTTCTCTGCATGTATGTAAACTCGATGACTGTCAGATCAGGAGAGCATGGTAGGCATGTGCAATAAGGACAGCCTCATACCTGTTTCTCTGCACTCATCCAGCACATGGAGGAAGTTGTATGTAATGCCCTCTCCAAAGGCTCAAGGTAACTTCTCCTATCTCCTGTTGTTATCCATATGCTGCATGCAAGCCAACAACTCATTGTACACTATCTGGGAAATTAAAAATGGAAGCCAGGGCAATTGAAGTCATATAGCTCTATCTGTGCCATCGTCATCATCATCATTTACTTTTGTACAAAATTTCAAGTTGTTCATCTATAAAGATACTTCAGGCCATAATAAGCCGAGGCCCCATCCAGCAAGTGAACAGCTGCAAAACTAGCCAGATGCCTGCCAGGTTTTTTTTTAAAGGTGATAAATTACATTTCATCATCAGCAAGCATTTTAAAGCAGTCTTATCATGTCACCATCATCACTGGCAAAAATTGCAAGAAGAAGAGTTGTAGGTGAAATGGCATTAACAAAGCTCCAGCTGGCATGAGATGCTAGACATGACATTAAATGCCCAAAGAGTGTATTTAAATGAGATTCTTGCAGCCAGAAAACTTCAGTTTCACAAGCTTCCTAAATTATGTGAGTAGTAAAGAGAGAAGTATAAATTTACTTAGCTTTCACTTGCAACTTGGGTTCTGGAAGCCTGACTCATTTTTCAAGAAGAAAATAAAATGCAGTTTTAAAATGATCACTGTCAATAATGCCAAAAATAGAGGAGCTATTTGAAATCTAAATCATAGTAAAGAACCAACCAGAAACATACGCAGCAGAGAAAGCAGGCAGTAGTACTGTCTTTGGCAGTGGCTGTGAAGCATGGCTTGGAAAAATTATTTTTCAGGACTATGACTCCCAGTCATAATGCTTGGTATGGCAGAAGGCAGTAGGAAAAGATGAAGACCACAGTCCAGAAGGATAGACTCAGTCAAAGAGGCCATGGCATGGCACTGAGTCTGCAACATAGGACAACTTGGAGGTCTCTTGTTCATAGGGTCACCATAAGTGGAAGTTGACTTGACAGCAGTTATCAACAACAAATGACTCCCAGAACTTCTCCCACACTGGCATGGAAAGGGATTCCTGTGACTTTAGAGTCCAAAGAAGTAACATTTCCAAGTTTTGTTCCAAACTGGAGAGCTGGAGAAGGATGTCCCCTCAGCCTTTTACCTGATTGCCTGTTTTAGAAAAGTTTAGAAGTTTAGAATTTTTTTTTTTTTTTTTTTTTGGACTACAACTCCTTGAAAGCCTCATCCAGCAATTTAGTGAGCTCAGTTATCACATTGGGGAGATGCTACTTTTATAAGCTTTCCTACATACAAAACAAATTCAACAACTAATTCCTTGCAAAGAGACAACTAGCACACCAGGGAAGAGATGATAATGTCGTCCTTTTGGGTCATTTGAGATTCTAGTTAGATTGCAATCCACCTTGAGTATTTCTTTAAATGCAAAGGGGATGGGGGTGGAAGGAAAATTCTTGAAATAAGACAAATAAGCAAACCAACTCTCCATTGAATCTCCCTGCATGCTTATGCACTGAAGATAATTTCTTGGTTTCCATAGAACTGAAATGCCTCTTCTATGTAGCTGTGCATCCTACCTCACTGGTTCTACAGGGTTCCCCCAATATCCAAATGACCCTTGCCATTTGCCCAAGCACACACGCACATATCACATATCGGGTTCATTTATTCATTGGCCAGGCTGGCTGGCAAGGATAGGGGTCGTAGCCCAATATAACTGGAGGTTTCAGTGTGTCCCCATTTTAAAAAGAAAAGAAAAGGCCTGCCTTCACTCTTTAAAAAAAGAGCACCCTTTGTTGTCCTGAAACTGTGGTTTTTAATTTGACTCTGCAAGTCTCTGGATCGCCTCTCTGGTTGTAACCCTGCCTGTTTGACCTCCTCTCCTCTCCATAAATGGAGACAAGGCTGTCTCCAGCAGTGGAAAGCAAGCAAGGGGGAAAGGAGAGGAGAATGCCTGGAATGTCAAAGAGACAACATGTGCAATGCATTTCCAGCCCATCTGCTGGGGGTTGGGGAAGTGGAGATGGGAGCAGGAGGTGGCAAAAGACTCCTCCAGCACATGCGCGCACACACACACACACACACACACACACACATGCAAATCTAGGAGGCACAAAAAGCTCATTGGCAGAGTCAGACAAAGTTGAACTGCGGCTTTGGTGGACCCAGAAAGTCCATTCTTTTTCTCTTTCTCCTCCCTCTTTCTCCACTTCCCCACAACTCCCCATCTCAGCTACTCGCTCCTTGTTTTCTCTTTCATAACTCCTGCCACCCCCACCTTCAACTTCCTCCCCTGCACTCCTCCATGGCCAGTACCAAAGGCACAAGCTGTCCTTTTTCTTTCTTCACTCCTTCCTCCATTTGGTCTCTTTCTTGCTCTCTCTCTCCACCCCTTCCTATCTCTGGAATGTTTGCCTTCTCTCCCACACCTCCCTTTTTGAGAGTCTAAACTAGAACACCACTAAGGGCCATGCAACCAGGCAAGGAACATTCCTGCCCACCTTTCCCAGTATGGTGCTATTCTGCCCCACCTCCCAGCAGCCACTCATTATAGTAGAATGTTTTGCTAGTGCAAGGATCACCTTTACACTATACATCTCACCTTGCAGACTCTTGTGATAGCCAACCTATTCTTCCCTGGGATTCCAGCTCAATTCCTTACATGGTCCTCTCCTTCCACCCTGGAAAAGGTGCTCAGAATTGCCTCCATTTATGGAGAGAAGATCAAGAGGGCAGGGCTACAGGTTTACAATCCAGACCAAGGTCTTCTCTCCCCCAGGCTAGGTGCACCTAGGAAGACTTGGTTCCTCCCAATAACAATGGTTATGAATGGTTACTATGTTTATACAGCTGAGCTTTACAAAGTGGCTCTTGGAGATGGTATTTGGAAATGTCACAATTCCCAGAATCCCCCTGCCAACATGGCCAGTGTGGGCTATGGGATTCTGGGAGTTATCATCTTTCTAAGCTTTGTCCATTTCTTTGTCAAAGGGCTCTTTGTTATTTTGATTGCAATACACCCTCCAACTATTCCAATTTGGCAGGGACTGTCCCAATTAATCCTCTGCCATCCCACTTTTTCAATTGCTTTTCAGTTGCCTTTTACTTGGTTTGCTTATACACCCCTGTATCCAAGTAGGAAGTACAAACTACAGGAGCTCCCAAACACACACCCTCCAACATTTCGCAGAGGAAAACCAGGACGCAGGGGTGGCCAAGCAACATCAGAATGTGGTCAAGATGGCAAAAGTTATTTATGGGGAAGAACACACAAGCTATAGGAGAGACTGCAGATGTTTGCTTTTGTCTGAGGCTATAGAGGAGGGCAAGATTCTGCCCCTTCTGTTCTTCCCACCTTGTTGAGTTAAGAGAAAACTACTTTGTACTTTGAATTCAGTTTTCAGGAGAGGAACAGGCAGTCAGTCTAAATAGTTTTTTTTAAAAACCCTCATAGAATTTACTGGGAATCCTATCTGTCTAAATGGGATCATGCACCAATCCGCACTATTCAGAAGGTATTGATTCTGCCATCTTCTATAAGGGACACCATTTTGCTATGCCATTGCTGTCCTTGAGCAAGCAGGGATCACCAGCATTGAGGCCATGATATTGAGAACATAGCTGCGCTAGGCAGGGCATGTTTCTAGGATGGAGGACCATCGCCTCCTAAAAATAGTACTCTATGGTGAACAACGCAGAAAGAATCACAACCCGGAAACATCACCCAAGGAGACCCTCTGCTGTGCTTTCTGCAACTGGACTTCTTTATCTCAGATTGGCCTTTTTAGTCATCAGCGTGCTTGCAGATAGCGTAGGATGAGTCCTTCCTGAATCTTCGTTTGTGAAGAAAAGCCAGAGAGAGCATATAATGGGACTTGAGTATTCATGGATTTTGGTATCCACAGGGGGTCCTGGAACCAAACTCCAGCGAATATGAAGCGACAACTGTATTGTGTTTTTTTCCTTAACTGCCTTTTTGTGGAAAGAAAGAAAAAGATGGAAGACAAAGTAGGAAAACATTTTGGGGAATTGCAAGCAAAAGACAATTTTGCCTCTGTAAAATCCAATACAACAAAAATGTACAACAAAATCTTCATCTGGAAACATTCTAGGAACTGGGAACTTGCAACAAGGAACCAAATTCATCCTTATGCCTGCCAAGGGCTGAAGAAGATACACTCATCCACCCACCCCCACACAAGATAACTAAACTAGCTGTGTATATCCTGCTATCTCTTCTGATTCCTGCAAACCAAGGACAGTCTTTAAAACAGCAGAACTCATGAACATCAAACCACCTTTTCTTCTGTGATCCCATCCATTTCTGAGCCTTTAGCAGATACCTTCTGAACACTTCAAAATTTATCTCCGCAACCAACAGTCATGAGGGACAGAAACTTTTTTTAAATGAAAAAGCTGTCATCTTACATTTGAAACATGTGTATGTGCAGCACATATTAGATGTATAACATCTGAGGAGAACAAGTTTTGAAAATGTATATGCCAATGTAAAGAATAGGTATACACACCAAGCAGCCAATGATTATTCAGGGCTCCTTCCCTTTGCTCACACATCATCAAAACACTGGTTATTCTCCTGTGAAAAGAACTCCCAGGAACAGTGAAGCATAACAATTGTGTATTTGTTTCCTTTTTTTCTGTCATTTTTTTTATTCCACTTTTTAGAGAAAGACTGCCTTGCAAAATAAAAAGATGCAAGGAAAAAAATGTGAAGGAAAAAAAGTAAAGGCAGGAGAGCTTAATACTCCCAGGAAGAGATGAGGCTAAGCTGGCCTTCTTTTGCTGGCATTTTACTTGGCTAAGTGGTGCAGCTACATTGTGGCCCATAGATGCCAAGATTGACAAAGAGATTGATCACAGATTAACAAAGGCATATAGCGCATTTGGAAGACTTTACAAAAGAGTCTGGAGTAATAAACACCTGAAGTCTTGAAGAGAAACGACAATGCGGAAAGAATCACAACCCGGAAACATCACCCAAGGAGACCTTCAGCTTTCTGCAACCGGACTTGTTTATCTCGGATTGGCCTTTTTAGTCATCAGTGCGCTTGCAGAAAGAGCGTTTGAGGAGTCGTAGGTGGTGGCGATAGGTGACCCATGTTTCATCCATAAAGGAGAATAGACAGTACAATGGCTCTATACACACTGAATTTTGTGCTTTGCCTCAGGTATTTATTACTCCAGACTCTTTTGTAAAGTCTTCCAAATGTACTATATGCCTTTGTTAATCTGTGATCGATCTCTTTGTCAATCTTGGCATCTGAGGAGGTGATGCTTCCCAGGTAGGTGAACTGCTGAACGGACTTAAGCACAGTGTGAAGATAAAGTGGTGAGCGGGAGAGTCACATATGCTCACTGAAGAAAAAAAAGTATACAAACGTAACTACTGTAATAATAGTTTTACATGCTAGATAAATTCTCTCGTCCATGAGATCAGGAAGTGATGAATACCTATGAGTGGACTTTCAGAAACAAACTGTCCAGTCCTGGTTGTATATAATCAGAGAACGTCCATTGACTTTAGAGGAACTTACGCCTAAATAAGTACAGTGTAGGATTTTACAGGCTTAAGCTGGCTGCATGCACAGGACGTGTGGACTTATACAGGGGAATTTCTGAAGGAAGGAAAGTGAAGGCTTTTCTACCAGGGGAAAGACACTCTGGGCCTGGCCGTTAGCCAAAGGGCTATGGGCCACAATGTAGCTGCACCACTTAGCCAAGTAAAATGCCAGCAAAAGAAGGCCAGCTTGGCCTCATCTCTTCCTGGGAGTATTAAGCTCTCCTGCCTTCACTTTTTTTCCTTCACATTTTTTTCCTTGCATCTTTTTATTTTGCAAGGCAGTCTTTCTCTAAAAAGTGGAATAAAAAAAATGACAGGAAAAAAAGGAAACAAATACACAATTGTTATGCTTCACTGTTCCTGGGAGTTCTTTTCACAGGAGAATAACCAGTGTTTTGATGATGTGTGAGCAAAGGGAAGGAGCCCTGAATAATCATTGGCTGCTTGGTGTGTATACCTATTCTTTACATTGGCATATACATTTTCAAAACTTGTTCTCCTCAGATGTTATACATCTAATATGTGCTGCACATACACATGTTTCAAATGTAAGATGACAGCTTTTTCATTTAAAAAAAGTTTCTGTCCCTCATGACTGTTGGTTGCGGAGATAAATTTTGAAGTGTTCAGAAGGTACCTGCTAACTCACGCCGAACAAGTCTTGAAGAGAAACGACAATGCGGAAAGAATCACAACCTGGAAACATCACCCAAGGAAACCTTCTGCTGTGCTTTCTGCAACCGGACTTGTTTATCTCGGATTGGCCTTTTTAGTCATCAGCACGCTTGCAGAAAGCGCGGGATGAGTCCTTCCTGAATCTTCATTTGTGAAGAAAAGCCAGAGAGAGAGAGTTATCCAGCCTTCTTTCCAACAATCTCATGACAATATACATGGCTTTCTGTCTCTTCACTTTATCCTCACAACAATCCTGTGAGGTAAGTCAGGGTGAGAGGGAGTGACTGGCTGAAAGCCACCCAGTGATTTTCACAGCTCAGTGAGGGCTAGAACCTGGATCATTCAAGCCCACCCCAACACTCTAACCATTGTATTATGCTAGCTCTCTCTATGGATTTAGGGGCCGTAACACTAGAGAGAGAGAAAGTCTGATCTGCCTCATGTAACACAGGGTGAGCATTATTTTTTCTCAGTCTCAATTGCCTATCAGTCATCTGGCATTAGTAGTGAGCACAGCAGCATGTCTGTGTAGATCACTTGGTGGCTCTTACCCCCAGGATTCCATTTTTTCTCTTTTTAATTATTTTATGTTTTTAATCTTTTTAATTTAATATTGTTTTAAGGGGTGGGTGGTTTAGGGTACTAATGTAATTACGGAATTTTTATGCTGTAAGCTGCCCCGATTGCATTGCAGAGGGGCAGGATAGAAATAATAATAATAATAATAATAAGTAGTAGTAGTAGTAGTAGTAGTACACAAACTCTGGTAACAGGGTAGCAGCTGGACAGTTATCCCTCCTTTATTTTCTCAGGGCCTAATGGCATGTATCCTCCCAACATCCCTGTGAGGTAGGTTGGCATATAAGATAGTGACTCACTGTAAAGCAGGGGTAGGAATCATATGCCCTCTCCCATGTTGTTGGACTGCAATTCCCATTGCTCCTCACAATGGTTATGCTGGCTATGGCTTATGGGGGTTATGGTTCAACCTCAGGAGGACTGCATGATTCCCACCCCTGCTGTCAAGCTATTAAACTTTACAATAATAAACAAACCAACTCAGTGGAATTCTGGACCCAGGATTTTTATATGACATTAGACCATTAATAATGTCTACCTTGCAAGGTTGTTGTGAGAGGGAAAATGTGGAGGGGTCTCCTTATTTGGAGGTCTTTAAACAGAGGCTGGATGGCCATCTGTCAGGGATGCTTTGATTGTGTATTCTTGCATGGCAGGGGGTTGGACTGGATGGCCCTCGTGGTCTCTTCCAATTCTACAATTCTATGATTCTATGATTCTAATTTCATGTCTGTTAGAACGTTGGGAGGAGGGTGTGGAAGGGACAGAAATGCTGTGCATGCTCATTCATGGGCACATATAACCATTCAATTGCATGTCTGTCAGACTGGGCAGCAAATGTGCCTGAAACATGACATGTGCACAATGTACGCACCAAAGTGACATTAAGCACACACGCACTTCCTTGCACAATCACACACCCCCATGGCTAGAACATGCATAGCTGAGCACTGAAAAAGCAGTTCAGAGAGACAGAAAGGAAAAAAACCAGCCCCACCCTTCTTCAGGCTGCTTCAAGATAGCCCATGAAGGCCAGTTCCTCTTGTATCACAGGGGCAGGGTGGATCCCTTCTGATCCTCCTTCCACTTGGTCTCTCGAATCCACCATAAAAGGAAAAACAGCAGGCAGGTAGCACTGCCAAACTTAGTCATTCCAAGACAAGCAGGGCTCCCAACTCAGTCATTCAGCAGCAATTTCCCCTCAGAACTTCCCCTTTGGAGAGCCGGGGAGGAGAAGGGAGGCGTGGTGGCTTCAGTTTCTCAGTCCTGCCTCCAAAATTTCTCCTCTTTGCTTTTCACAACAGAGAGCCAAAGGAAGCATTTCTCAAATTCCGGGTATACCAATGGCTTAGAGAGAGAGAGAGAGTCAACTACAGCAACAATGTGAAGTCATAGAATCATAGAATTGAAATCTTTGAAGGCTTTCACAGCCGGCATCCATAGGATTTTCATGATTTTTTTCCTGGGCTGTGAGGCCATGTTCCAGAATACGGCCTCACAAACCAGAAAAAAAAATATACAGTTGTCCCTCCATATCCACAGATTTGGTCCAGGGATTTAAGTATTCACGGTTTGAAAATATTCTTAAAAAAATAAAAATCCAAAAATCAAACCTTGCTTTTGCCATCTTATATAAGGGACACCATTTTGCTATGCCATTGCATATATTGGGACTTGAGTATTCACAGATTTTGGTATCCACGGGGGGGGATACCAAACCCCAGCGAATATGAAGGGACAACTGTACAGCAAAGTTTTTACTGTTTACTAGCTGTATGGCTTTAGGCTACACTGAAAAGCAGCCCCCCACAGTCTCTTTTGAGGAAGATAGCTTCAAGGTTCAGGTTCAAGATTGTCCCAGGCCCTGAGATTTATGGCGGGGGGGGGGGAATGAAGCCAAGCATTATGTGTCACATCAAACACGATCCACAGTTGCGCCGTTTGTCATCAAATGCAAGTACACACACAGAGGACTTGTCTATATGGCAAAAATGCTCCTTGTGGAATTAAAGGAAAATTCTATTTGTCCTAATGAGATCCCGCATTGAACCTCAGTATTCAGAAGGAGGGGGGCCAAAAACCACAAAAACTATGCTAGAAAAAGACTTTGGGACTTTCCCCATTTTTTTTTAACTGTGGGAGAAATGTGCACTCCCGCTCATTAGGACAACTGAATCGCATTGCTGCACATTCCCAAAGTGGATAGCTGATTGGTCAGATGTGCATGGGGGGGGGAACTTGCCAGCAAGGCAGCACCTGGAACCACCATGTTCGATTTCTGCCGTAGCAGTCGTGCACTGAGGCGATGAAACAGTCTTTTGTTGATGTTTATTTAGCGGAAGATCGCACTTCTGCAATTTGGATCTCTCTCTCTCTCTCTCTCTCTCTCTCTCTCTCTCACTCACTCGCTTTTCTTTGCAAATGAAGATTCAGGAAGGACTCATCCCGCTCTTTCTGCAAGCGCACTGATGACTAAAAAGGCCAATCCGAGATAAACAAGTCCAGTTGCAGAAAGCACAGCTAAAGGTCTCCTTGGGTGATGCTTCTGGGTTGTGATTCTTTCCGCGTTGTCGTTTCTCTTCAAGACTTGTTCAACGTGAGTTCTCAAATAAGGCTGCAGCATTGTGGATAGTGCGTCTCCATGCCTCCCGACGTGAGGCCATGGCGGACCATTGTTGGTGATCAGTTTGGCCGAGCCTGAGATGTTGTTTCAGGGAGTCCTTGTATCGCTTTTTTGGAGTGCCCCTCTTACATGACCCGTAGCGAGTTTAACATAGAGTACTATTTTTGGGAGGCGATGGTCCTCCATCCTAGAAACATGCCCTGCCCAGCGCAGCTGTGTTCTCAATATCATGGCCTCAGTGCTGGTGATCCCTGCTTGCCCAAGGACAGCAACATTTGTCACATAGTCAGTCCAGTGTGTATTTAGGATTGTGCGTATACAGCGCTGATGAAAGCGATCGAGGAGTCGTAAGTGGTGGCGATAGGTGACCCATGACAGATTTTTTTTAAAAAATACTATTCAGCAGCAACAACTTGGGATGAATAAAAACGCACATAATTAATTTGCACCTGCCATCTTGATTCATAAGTATGCCCGTTTGAACAGTGAACGTGGATCGCTTCACATGCCTGCAATCTTGCCAAAAAACCATGGAGACAAATGGATGCTGCTGCAAATTGGCATCACTGCTCACCAATCCACATTTTATTGCCTCGTATAGACAAGCCCTAAGAGACAGAAAACAGATTTCATGTTTGGAAATTAAGACAGAAGTCTGAACTTGATCTGTTCCCAGATCAAAGTGAAAAGAGGAGATTATTTCCTCTCACCTACTTAGGGAGATAGGATAAGGAAATTTCATAGAATCATAGAGTTGGAAGAGATCACAAGGGCCATCCAGTCCAACCCCTGCCATACAGGAATACACAATCAAATACACAATGAAATCATTCCCAACAGATGACCATCCAGCCTCTGCTTTAAAACCTCCAAAGAAGGAGACTCCACCACACCTCTGGGCCAGCGCATCCCATGGCCAAACAGCTCTTATTGTCAGGAAGTTCTTCCTAATGTTCAGATGCAGAGCAGAGTGGAAGGTGAGCCCTGGCACACATGACTAGAATGGAAGGAAGAGATTAACTAAATGCACACCCTGCCCTGGAAAATCTTTGGAAGCTGCAGCAATAAATCAATGAAGCCTTGCAAACTGTAACAATCTGCTGCTCTAATAGCTGAGCTGGAGATGTGAAGCCAGCCCTTTCCTCTTGCCTCGGCAAAATTGGAGAATTTGAACCTTAGTCTCCTGCCTGGAGATGGCCTATGAAAATTGGGGACTCAGGACCAGGCATTGAGATCTGGCAACTCTATTCAGATATACATTTGAAAGCATGGCATTAACATTAAATACATACACTCTGTCAGAGGAACACTGGAAGAAGCATGCGGCAAGGTAATATACTGGCCTACACAATAGGTTGTTTTCACTAGGAAAGAGAGTGAGGCAGTTGCCTGCCTCAGACATTTTGCTGCCCGAGGTTAATCAGAAAATTTCTTTCCTCATGCCCACTCAAGGTGCACAGTACCCAAACCTGGACAAGTGATTTTGACACAACGTTAATTTGACAAAAAATCTCATGAGCATTTCCATCATTGGTCTAAAGAAGTGTGGGTTCTCATAATAGAGCTCTTTGGGTTTTGCTAGTTGCTGTCACCTCTGCATTCACTCATTCCATTCCTTAAAGTGTGCATTTGTGTGTATGTGTGTGTAGTGATTTCTTGAAGAGAGTGGTTTGCTGAGGTGGAGTTATGGTTTGAAGGTCAAATTTTCTCCTCTTGATAAAAAAAATTCTACTGTTAAAGTACAAAAATATCATTTCACTCATGCACTATAACTAGTGTTGCCAGAGTGAAAACCGGAGCTTTAATGGTTGTATACAAGAGAGAATTTCAGCAGGTGCTTCTTGTTACCTGGTTCTCTTGATGTTTACTCACAAGTCAGCCCATTTTGTTCAATGGAGCATATTCTCTGGTAAGAAAATCCTATGCATATTCCCCCAATGAATACAGAGCAGTGCTCAGAAAGGCTATATTTTTGTACTACAAGTCCCAGAATTTTCAACCAGCCTGACCATGCCAGTTTCCTGGGAAAGTAACATTTCCAAAACCTGACACAGAGGGAACACAAACACGCATACAGTTTGCTTTAAGTCTGGGGTGTAAATATCACAAATGTTATTGTGTGCCTTTAAGTCATTTTTTACTTATGGGGACCCTAAGGAAAACCTATCACAGGGCTTTCTTGGCAAGTTTTGTTCAGAGGGAGGTTTGCCATTGTCTCCCTCTGAGGCTGAGAGAGTGTGACTTGCCCAAAGTCACCCAGTAGGTTTCTATGGCTGAGCAGGGATTTGAACCCTTGTCTCCAGAGTCATAGACTAACACACAAACCACTATGACACACTGGCTCTCATTTAAAAAAAACATTAAACACATTAAGATACACCAAACCCCTTCGCTTATTTATTTAGGTTATTATTACATTTGTTCATAACTCAATGACTGGCATTAAATTCATTGAAACTTAATGTCAATTCACTAATTAGTTAACTACGTTAACAGTAAAAACTTAATTTGCTGTAAGCTGAATAACAACAAAGCGACGGGAGACTCATAATCTTCAAACCACATTGTTAAGGCGTATTATGAACAAGCTCCAGGAAGCCAAAGCGGCTGAGAAGATGCAAAGTCCCTTCCCCAAGGTCACTCAGCAGTGCCGTGAAGGTGTGTGGGTGTGGAAGTTACAAGGGCCAGCTCCCTGCTGTGACTTTTATCTCCTTATTTGGATCCTTGAACAGCTTAGCCTTGGCACTGCTCAGCTGACGTGCAAGATGGCAAACCCCGGGGTTCTCCAGAAGCAGACAAATGACCACAGACCCCTCCTGGTCGGAGCTTCCACTTCGTTGCTGTGTGCCTTTAAGTCATTTCTGACTTATGGCCACCCTAACGCAAACCCATCATGGGGTTTCCTTGACAAGATTTGTTCAGAGGGGGTTTGCCCTTGCTTTCCCACACCCTTATTTTCTCCAAATGTCTCTCTGGCTTTTCTTCGCAAACAAAGATTCAGGAAAGACTCATCCCGCGCTTTCTGCAAGCGCGCTGATGACTAAAAAGGCCAATCCGAGATAAACAAGTCTGGTTGCAGAAAGCACAGCAGAAGGTCTCCTTGGGTGATGTGTTTGGGTTGTGATTCTTTCTGCGTTGTCTCCTTACTGGGATTCATTGGATGCATACATTAAGTAACAGATGATTCACTGGTATTGCCTCATGCAGGAGGCCTTGGGCTGCTAGCAACACACTAGAGGTGATGACACAATAGTCTGGGATAACCCATGACCTTTCCTTTAAGGAATGCCACACTGTATCTGTCATCTAGGAAGCCTGATAGCAGAAACATCATTGGCTGGCAGGAACATTGTGCACTGCAACAGGACTGAGATCCAGGTAAGGACCTATATTATTTCCTGTGTGTAGACAGCTCTGCTTCTGATGGATAATTCACTACCTGTTGGCCAGAATATTGGCATACACCTGTATATCATGATTTCAAAAGGTCCTGATGGATGGATTTAAAGGGGTACCC
This sequence comes from Gambelia wislizenii, assembly GCA_030847615.1. Lineage (NCBI taxonomy): Eukaryota > Metazoa > Chordata > Lepidosauria > Squamata > Crotaphytidae > Gambelia > Gambelia wislizenii. Next base: position 9,771,830 of record JAUMIR010000012.1, read on the forward strand.
ATGCTTGTAGCTTAGAAATGTTACTTTGGGGGACTTTACAATTCCTGGAATCGCTCAATCATTAAGGCCAGTAACCAGGATGGCTGGAGGATTCTGGAAGTTGCAGTCCCCAAAAGGAATTTTCCCAAACTCTGGCCATGTCAGTCTATTGCAGTAACAAGAATGAAGAAATCTGTGGCGTCCTGAGAACTGAAGATAACTGGAGTGAAGGAATGCTGGGTTACAATTCATGATCAACTTCCTCACAAGGGTTTGAAATATCAGTCTGGCTGCGCTTTCAGATCTCATTCAGGTGAATGGTGAAATCCAGCATCCAGATCTGTCGGGAATGCTTTGATTGCTTATTCCTGAATGGCCGGGGGTTGGACTGGATGGCCCTTGTGGTCTCTTCCAACTCTTATGATTTTATGATTCTATGAAACACGCTAAGGTTATCTTAACAAATTGTGGCTGCAGTCCAACATCCCTTCAGTATACAGGTTGTCCCCACTACTGTATCCACAGGGATAAATTCCTGGATTTAGCTGCAGGTAATAGCAAATCCTATTAAAATAAGGGACTTCCAGTACATACATACCATAGAGTTGCATTGCAGAACCTAGCAATTCTTAGAGAGGACACCTCTGTAAGCATGTTCCAGTGTGACTGTATGGTATGTGTCCCTATTTTTTTCCAGCTGTGGATAACTGAAACCATGGCTATTGGTTCCATGGATATGGTGGATGACCTGTAGTATAAATACTCACACACGGAGATATGCTACATGGGCACTACACAACCCCCATGCAGAACAGCAACAATGCACAACACATGTCAATGACTAGGTGCTGTTACACAATGCACAATATAGGATACACAGTGGGAGACAGCCTTTTCGGTGGCTGCTCCTAGGCTTTGGAATTCTCTCCCAAGGGAAGTTCAATCTGCCCCCTCTCTGCTGTCTTTTTGCTGGCCGGCAAAGACCCTCTTGTTTAAACAGGCCTTCAGCCTTGGCTGACCAGGGTGGGGTGATGTGCAACTGAGCCTGCGTCTTAAAAGTCGGGTTTTAATTAAATTTATGGTATAATGCTTTTTAAAAACTTTTGTACTCCGTACTTTGTTTTCATTTGTATTGTAAGCCACTTTGAGTCCCATTTGGGAGAAAAGTGGGACATAAATCAAATAAATAAATAGAACCTCTCTCTCTCTCTCTGGCTTTTCTTTGCAAACGAAGATTCAGGAAGGACTCATCCCGCGATTCTGCAAGCGCGCTGATGACTGAAAAGGCCAATCTGAGATAAACAAATCTGGTTGCAGAAAGCACAGCAGAAGGTCTCCTTGGGTGATGCTTCTGAGTTGTGATTCTTTCTACATTGTTGTTTCTCTTCAAGGCTTGTTCGGCGTGAGCTCTCAAATAAGGCTGCAGCATTGTGGATAGTGCGTCTCCATGCCTTCTGATGTGAGGCTAGGGCGGACCGTTGTGATGATCAATTTGGCCAAGCCTGAGATGTTGTTTCAGGGAGTCCTTGTATCACTTTTTTGGAGCCCCCCTCTTACTCTGACCCGTGGTGAGTTCACCGTAGAGTACTATTTTGGGGAGGCGATGGTCCTCCATCCTAGAAATGTGCCCTGCCCAGTGCAGCTATGTTCTCAATATCATGGCCTCAATGCTGGTGATCCCTGCTTGCTCAAGGACAGCAACATTCATCACATACTCAGTCCAGTGTAAATAAATAGAAACACACACACTAAACTGCAATGCACAATATAGGACACACAACTGAAACATGCAATGCCCAGTGCACAATGTGCAACTATAACCATAAATCACACAATCTCAGCATTCAAAGAGAAGGCACAGAGGAATATGCTCTCTGCGCAACCCCACTTCTGCCGCTGCCAGCATAACACATCTGTTGCCCACTGGTGACTTTTCGGCCCCCTTTGCATAGCATGACTTACTTTTAAATAAATAAATAAATAATTTTAAAATATTGAAACCAACAAATAAACATACAAATTATAAACACTACCATAACACATCACAATTCCCATTCTTAACATAATAATACAACAAATATTAATATATAAGTGATTTCCTCCACCCTGGGACCTCCACCTTGTGTTCATATCACTTTCCAGAATTCCATTGTCTCCAATGCTGGCTTGTTCCCTCTCCCCTTTATTAATACAAATTCTAAAAACTTGTTCCAGGTAGCTCCAAAATCTTTTTTAATAAGCATTCCCTTTTTTTCTTTAATGCTGCTTGTTAATTTCTCATTTATTGCTATATCCCATACTTCAGTGTACCATTCCTCTGCATAGCATGACTTAAGCATGCATATGTTGTTCCTCAAATTGCGTGAGGCCCATGGGGACCCACCCGTGTCACTCAAATTAAGATATTAATATGGGGAGATTTTAATTAGCTCAAATTTGGCTGCTAGAGGCTGGGTAATGATGGGATCGTTACACCTGTGTGTACCAGTACTCACTGATGAGACTCCAAGACAAAAAGAGGATGAAAGAGCTTGTGGATTTGTATGTGCTAATTTACAATGTACAACTGCAAATCTAGGGGAAATTAGTAAGATTTAAATAGCAATACAATTCATCTCACCATAGCAAAGAAGACTGTGATCTGGTGACTTGTGAGCCTGCTCTGTCTGCTGTCTCAAGTGCTAACCATGTCAGTTTTCAAGACCTTGTGCTCTCCCTTCTTGTGATTCTTGATTTTCAAACCAGACATGGATGCCTGTCAACAGAGGACTGTCATCCATAAGTAGGACACAAGGCCGCCCTAGTGGAGTTCATCAGAACCACCCAACAAAACCAGCAACACACTGTTAGATGAACCAGTGATCTGATTCTGCATACAAACGTCCATATTTCATTTGATCTGTACTACAAACCTAATTTTTTCCCATCTTCTTGGGCAAAGGCAGCTACGTTATTTCTCCCATTTCCATTTCCCCAGCTGTGGAAGAAGAGTCCTACTTACCTACTTTTGGAAGAAATTGCTGAGCATAATTCCTAGAGAGAGAACCACAGCAAGTATTATTCACCGTCATCATTAATTATTTTTGCTGCTCACGCCTTGACCTGGATTATACCACAAGGAGGAGTGAACACATGCCAGCATCCTTCTTAGCAAATTATATCTTAAAAAATCACAAAAACCAGGTTAGGTGAAGGAAGGATTAGAGTGCAGTCAGGCAGGGTCAGATCTGGTTAGTACTTGGATGGGAGACCACCGACAAAAACCAGGTGCTGTAGGCTATATTTCAGAGGAAGGAACTGGCAAAACCACCTCTGAGGATTCCTTACCTAAAAAGACCCTGTGAAATTTATGGAGTCACCGTAAATCAATAGGTGACTTGAAGGCACAAATATACACACAGAGATCTAGAAAGAGCAGGGCTGATGTGATTCCACATAGAAGACATCAAAATTCATTGTGTTTTTCCACATCCTAGAGACATGCTAGATTACTGTAGTAGTTTATTATTAATGCTTAGACCAAAGGCCATTTGCATACACAGTGAATAAGAACAATATGAAAATACAATATTATAAAAGTACTATATAAAATAACTAGCATCAAAAATTGGCATTAGAATGACAAAATTCAATACAGTTAAAACACAGTGAATAAAAACGACAATATTAAAATTAAATAAGATCATCCCCATAGCAATCAACTGCAATATCAGCTATAAGTCTTGCAGAAATTTTCATCGCTGCCAGGGCAAAAAGAGAAACCTTGTGAGTTACCATAGAGTCAATATCAGACAGAAGATCGAAAATCTTTTCAGAAACTGTGTTAGAATGTAAATGAGACAGAATAGACCCCAGAAATTTGGTTCTTGGTTCTGAATATAATGAACAGAAAAATAGGTAATGAGGCAAATCCTCAATTTCTGGGGCACCACAAATGCATAAACGAGAGGCCAAAGGTTTATGAGAATATCTGCCTTCAATCATAGCTGTGGGCATTATTTGAAAACGAAGGGCTGTAAAAGCTTGCCTAAGTTTTGGAAATGTAAGCTTTACTAGGTAAACTGCCCTTTGATGGTCCAATTTATAAAGTCTATACCATTTTGAAAATTTAGAGTTGTGAATAGCCTGTCTGTCCAAATGCACACCATGGTTAAAAATGTATTCACGAAGCTTCTCTCTTGAATTCAAGATAGGAGGATTATCAATTAAAACAGGGTAAGATTCAAGCAACTTACAATATCTTGAACTCCAAACTTTGCAGTTTGATAGATGTTGGAAACAAAACTTGGGGAAAACCCTAACTGAAGAATCTTTTACAGTTCTCCAGTAGTTAAATAAAATAAAGTGAATGCGAGCTCTAATGGAAGGGAACCCGACCTCTGCCCGAACCAGGGCTGCAGGGGCGTCAGGTGGAAGTGTTAGCAATTTCTTAAGAAATGTATTCTGAAGGGCCTCCAATTTAGCCATCTGGGAGTCGTCCCATCCCCACACAGCAGCACCATACAGAATCTGGGCAATGACTTTGCTCTGGAATATTTTCAGGGCTGGAACAACCGGGTGACCCCCTGCATTATTGTAAAAGCTAAGGATTCCTCCAATAGATCTCAGAGCCACTGCGCTGGTAGCTTCTATATGGGACTTCCAGGAGAGATTTTCTGTGAAATGAATACCAAGGTACTTAAATTCCCGACATTGTTCAATCTGGTGGCCATTGATGGACCAACGAAAATGGGAATGTCTTTTTCCAAACACCATCACCTTTGTTTTGGTATAGTAAATGTTCAGCTTTTGTTTAGAACAAAATACACTGAGCTTAGAAATCAGCCTTCTCAGACCTATACATGTAAGTGAAATTAAAACCATATCATCAGCATATAAAAGAATAGAAATCGTTTTTGACCCAAGTGAGGGTGGAAAAAATTCTGGGCCAGACAGTGCTGGGATGATGTCATTCAGATATAAATTAAAGGACTTTTTCGGACAGTTTACAACGCTAGCAGCCTTGTCCCCGTTGCGAGGCTGCAGCGCTGCAGAGCGTCCCTTTCGGATGACGCTCTGCCCTGCTGTCCCTCTTGCGGTACTGTTGCATAACCGCGGGGATGCAGCAGCGTTATATTTGGCATTTTTCTACTCACGATCAACTTTCGTGAGTAGAAAAATGCCAAATATAACGCTGCTGCGTCCCCGCGGTTACGCAACAGTACCGCAAGAGGGACAGCATGGCAGAGCGTCTTCCGAAAGGGACGCTCTGCAGCGCTGCAGCCTCGCAACGGGGACAAGGCTGCTAGCGTTGTAAACTGTCGTCCGAAAAAGTCCAAAGAGTGATGGTGCTAATAGGCATCCTTGTTTTACTCCTTTATTTGTGGGGATAGAATCAGTTAATGCCAGTTTATGCCACAACAAGTTTCTATCGATTGAATCAAAAGCTGCTGCTAAATCAACAAAGGCAACAAATAAATGTTTTGTGGGGGCAGCAATTCCTTGTTGGGCTAAAAAATAAAGAGTCAGACAATGGTCAATAGTGCTCTGGCCTTCCCTAAATCCAGCCTGTTCAGCGTGAATGATCTTATTAGTAGATTCCCAATCCTCCAATTTGTTTAACAAATATTTACTATATAACTTGAAATCAATATCCAAAAGGCTTATAGGCCGATAATTATTGGGATCTTGCTTATCACCCTTCTTATAAATAGGAACAACTACACTCTGTTTCCAGCCCACTGGATGTAGTAGTTTTCTACTGAAGTAGGTTGGCTCTTTGTTGAAGTTATCATGACTGATAACTTCAAGTCATGATAACTTCATAACTTGAAGTTATCATGATTTGAGAGCCGTAGTCCAAAAAGTAACTTTTGTCAAGATCTGGGGGACATCACACGTGGACTTCAAATCCTTTTTGAAATCTCTGTGTAAAATGTCCATGGGAAGGAATGTATGTGTGTGTCATTTAATTGGTATAAAGGAACCCTGGAATGCCTTGGGGACCACAAAAACAGCACAGAGGCCACATACGGCCCACAGGCTGCATTTTCCCCTCCCTTGCATTAGGATATGCAAATATTATTGTCTAATTTTTTCCTCCTAGTTTGGGGATGTGTTTCATCCTTTTGGCATGAGGTGTAAGCCATCTCCCCAGTTTATAATGGCAATGTAAAACCTACATGGACTAGTATGATAAAGTAGGGCTCCCATATCCACTGATTCATTATCCACTGATTCAATTATCCACGGGACACAAAACAGCACACCTACCATAGAGTCTTCCTAGAAAATGTGTCCTCTCTAGCCATTTTCTAGGTCCTCCAAGGCAACTCTATGGTATTTTAAACTGGAAGTCCCATTATTTTCAATGGCATTTGCTATTATCCACAGTTTTCGGTATCCACGCCCCCCAGAACCAATCCCCAGTGGATACGGGGGTCCTACTGTATAGTGGTCTGAGTGCTGGACTAGGACTCTGGGGGGCCAGACTGGCCTCACAGTTCCAACTCGTGGACTGCTGTCTCTCACAGCTTGCCATTTTACCCTCAAGATCCCTCCCTATCTGGTACTCGGGCCTCAAGGTGACTATTCTGGACAACTGGCTGAGCTGATCAGTGGGTTCAGTGTAGTAAAGCATGTTCCTGTTCTTTATTAAAACATCCAGAGAAGTTGAAAATAAAAGCATTTATTGTATAGTTGTCCCTCCGTATCCACAGATTTAAGTATTCACAGCTTAAAAATATTTTTTTAAAAATAATAATCCAAAAAGCAAACCTTGATTTTGCCATCTTATATCGGGGACACCATTTTGCTATGCCATTGCATATCATGGGACTTGAGTATTCACAGATTTTGGTATCCACAGGGGGTCCTGGAACGAAACCCCAGTGAATATGAAGGGACAACTGTATAACATAAAATAAATATCTAGCTTTTTGTTGGTTCCATAGACAATACACACTAAGCCCTCACTTTCAGACAAAGCAGCCTGAACCTGAACTCTCTCCACATCCTCAGCTCCTCAAAACCTTATTCAGAGTTCTTCCATTCCTCTTTTCCTCACTAATGTGAAATAACTGGCCCTGTCTCTATTTCTGAACCTACTAGATGTGCCCAGCGTAACATACTCAGTTATAGTAAATTTGAAAGGTTCACACAGTTCAGCTACATGCCATTATTTTAGGTGAAAATACTGCATTGTTTTACATATGGGTGGTGAGTGGCTGAGGGAGTGAGAGGAGGGAGGGGCCTTTGAGATGCAGATTGAGTGGCAGGAGTGGACTGTGAGGTGGAGAGGAAATTTGCATTTCGGTGGTGATTGGCTGAGGGAGGGAGGGGCCCTTGTGAAGCTGGGGGTGTGGATGCAGATTGAATGGCAGGAGTGGATTCTGAGATGGAGAGGGAATTTGCATGTGGGTGGTGAGTGCCTGAGGAAGCGAGAGGAGGGAGGGACCCTTGTGAGGCTGGGGGTGTAGATGCAGATTGAATGGCAGGAGTGGATTCTGAGATGGAGAGGGAATTTGCATGTGGCTGGTGAGTGCTTGAGGAAGCAAGAGGAGGGAGGGGATTGGTTGGGTATGTTTCCTAAGCAGCCAATCAGCACACTGGGAAAGGAAACATACCCAAGTATGTACCCATAGGCACCTCCCTCTCAGCATTCCATGAACTGTGATTGGCTGTCTCGACCCAGGGTTGCCCAGCTTCTCACTTCACAGTTGCCCACTTTTTGTATTCTCCTAGGTTTAAGAAAGTACAAAGAGACAACAGAAAACTAACATAAGAAACTGAGTAGCCATCTTTCGTAATTTACAGTGGACAGTCCTCCATTTGAAGGCTTGTCATTTGACTGTTGTCTATACAAAGGTGTCCTTTGTCTGGGACATTTTTAAATAAACTGTTACCGAATGTCTATTCTCCCATTGAAAAGGTTCATGAGAGAAAACTTCTCCACTACATACAATCTTAACATTCAGATTGTGTTGAAAGTGGCTTTTAAAAATGAAAAGGAGGAAGTCAATACAGGGCTGCAAAGGCATTTACACACATCAATATCCTAGTAATTTTTATCATCCTGCCCACCAGCAAACAATACCTGAAATTAAAAAGAGAGAGAGAGAAATCCCTATAACTCTTATTAAAGCTTAGAAAAACTGGTTTAAAACACAACTGATCTGGGATTGCAAAATATGTATATCGGGAGATTATTTTCCCAATTAAGAAGACATTAAAATAGATGGAAATCATGCAGTTCACAGATTAAATTGAATGTATCCATTCATCTATACTGAGTGTTCGAAAGCCAGGAACAGGTGTCCATTTGGACAAATAACTACTAGTAAAAAAATGCCTTTCCTTTATCTGAAAGGTGGTTCTACTCATGTACAATTTAAAGAAACCTGCAAAGAGAAAGTCAAAGGTCCTGAAGTTGTCCATCAACAGTTAAAAGCTGGATAACAGATTGAACAGACAGCAGAAACACTGTCCCCACATGGCAGGAACAATCCCCATTAATCCTCTGTTGTCCCACTTTTTCAGCTGCTTTTAAAATATCCCAGTTTCTCTCTTCTCCTCCCACCTTTGCCCTTTGCCCTGGGTTACTTCAATTGCTGCAAAAATGCAGAAGTACTTTGGTCTCAATTAACTCCGTGAGGGGGAGACAAGGAGGTGGAATCTTGCCCTTCCCAGTCAGCTCAGGCAAAAACAAACTGCTGCAGCCTCTCCTACCATGGCTATTCTTCCTCACTGTTCTTCATCACCTTTGCCATCTTCATCACACTCTGATGTTGTTTGCCAACATGGGTTCCAGTTTTCATCTATAAAATGTTGGAAGGTATGGAAACACAGACTCCCTGGCCACAGACTTCCCTGCCATGGAGAGATGTATTGCATTCTTATTTCTATTATATAGTAACTAGTTCTAACTTGGTGTCTAAAGATAAAATTAGCACATACAAACATAAGCAGATTTGTATTCTCCTTTGTCCATTTTTTGTGATGTTATATGCCTTCGAGTCCACTCTGGCTTGTGGTACCCCTATCCTAGGGCTTTATTGACAAGATTTCTTCAGAGGAGATTCACCATTGCCTTCCTCTGAGGCTGAGAGAGTGTGACTTTCCCAAGGCTACCCTCCCCCAGGCTTTCAATGGCAGAACTGGGATTCAAACCCTGGTCTCCCAACATCCTAATCCAGTACTCAGACCATGATACTCAGACCATGATGCTGCACTGATTCGTTTCCTCTTGTTGGCAACCTGCGAGTGGCCATGCTAGTTAAAAGTAACCTCTCTTACAAGTGAGGAGAAGGCCTGGAGGCCTTGCGCTCCAGACTGCGACTGACATAATCCCCTCACAGCAACACAACCATAGCAGATGGGGGGTGGCAGACACCAGCCATCTGTGCTAGAATAGGCCAGGCAAGTTTCCCTTGACAGGGCTGCTGTTGATGATTGCTTGGCAATTAGCCAGCAGAGGAACTGAAGGGGGCTTTAATTTCCTCAGAGACCAGAGGGGCCCAGTGGTTCCCTTTGCCACATGTGTGGGTTTTTTTTTAATTGGCTCTTGTTTAAATTGCTTCTGGCCAGCCCATCTGCTTAGAGCCCTTTCAGAAGTTCAGTACCTGGTGGGAAATTGGCATGGATTCAGGGTATGAGGTGAAAAAACCTCCTATGATGGGCCTCCTCTTATGTTGGTGAGTCCTGGTGGGCTGCTGCAAATGTGGTGCAACCAGCACTGGAGGGCTGGGCCTCAGAGCCACCATTTGAGTGTCCCATATAATGCTTGCATCAAGAAATTAAAATGGTGGCCTCCATGCACAGCCACTCAGCCCTTACCCTCCAACATCTCACATATGAAAACCAGAAGATGTGCAGCCAAGCAACATCAGATGGCAAAAGGTATTCATGAGGAAGAACACACAAGCTAGGAGAGGTTTCAGAAGTTTACTTGAAATCATAGATTCATAGAGTTGGAAGAGACCACAAGGGCCATCCAGTCCAACCTCTGCCATGCAGGAATACACAATCAAATCATTCCCGACAGATGGCCATCCAGCCTCTGTTTAAAAACCTCCAAAGAAGGAGACTCCCCACACTGCAAGGCAGTGTATTCCACTTCCAAACAGATCTTACTTCCTAATGTTTAGATGGAATCTCTTTTCCTGTAGTTTGAGTCCATTGCTCCGTGTCCTAGTCTCTGGAGCAGCAGAAAACAAACTCGCTCCATCCTCAGTATGACATCCTTAAAATATTTCAACATGGCTATCATGTCCCCTCTTAACCTTCTCTTCCCCAAGCTAAACATACCCAGCTTCCTAAACCGCTCCTCATGTTTGCATGTGCCAATTTTATATTTAGACGTCAATTTAGAACTACAGTAGTTACTATATAAGTAGCTAGACTCAGTGTACCATACACCATTTAAAAAAACTCCCCAAAATCACCCAGTAGACCTCATGACAACCCTGTAAGGTAGGCTGGTGGGTTTAAATTCTTCCTCCTCCTTCTCAGCGTTCCACACTTTTCCCAGAATTGCTGAGGGTGACTCGCTCTGTTGCCCTGCTGCCACTGCTGCCGCTACCACCACCAGTTGACTGTCTGGGTCCCAATCTGGGCCACAGATTGAGTGACAGGAGTGCATTGTGAGGTGGAGAGGGAATTTGCATGTAGTTGGTGATTGGTTGGGTGTGTTTCCTGAGCAGCCAATCAGCACACTAGGAAAGGCAACATATCCAAGAGAATTGTATCTATAGATAGAAATAGGAATGCAATACATCTCTCCATGACAGGGAAGTCTGTGAATCTACTGGGAAGAGCAAGGTTCTTCCTTAATCTTTCCTCTCTCCCTGCTGACTTAATGGAGAGCAAACTACTTTTGCACTTTACACTCAGATTGCAGTAACCGAAGTAAGCTAAAGGGGGAAGCAGGAAGAAGAGGAAGAAATTGGGACATAAAAGCAGCTGAAAAAAATGGGATGGGAGAGAACTAATTGGGACTGTCCCTGCCAAATTGAGACAGGTGGAAGTTATGCCAGCTCCATCAGGTATATGGAAGAAAACATGTTAAAGAGGTGAGTAGGATGTTAGGACAGGTAGTGGTCTTGGCCAGGGTGCCAGGGCCTCTGCAGGTGACACAAGAGTGCCACATCTGCAGACATGAAGCCTAAAAATTGACAACACACCTGTTGCTGCATTTGGTGGTCCTGCTTAGTCACATAACAACTTTGTGCAATCACTTAGTCTGATATGATGACTGACACACACACTGTAGTGACCATCCAGTGAGTTTCATGACAAAGCAGAGATCTGAACCAAAGTTCTCCCCAGATCCTAGAGGTTGGAATGTTACTTTTTAAAAAGAGCTAAATCCTTTACTCATTCCTCTGACCACCCAGTAAGTTGTTACTTGTTACAGTTACTGCAGTCCAGAAAGATTATGGCTACTGTTACTATTGCACCATTGGAAAATACAGTATCTCTGGTTGCACTTTGGAAATTCTGAAGAAAATTGAAAAAACATTACAAAGCAACCTTTCCCAGCTGCAACCTAAACCACCAATATGATCCTTCCTTTTTCCCTTCCCATTGCTCAGACTGTATCAACACACACCCAGTAAGGACTGACAGGCTGACAACACATTCCTATTCTCCTGAAAAGTAATAAAACACAGCCACTCCAGCTTGTCACTGCAGAAAATTACTAGTTACCGAAGTAATTTATTAGAAAATGAGCTACTCTCTAGCTTTACCAGGTCCTGGTCCAGCACTCTAACTTAGCCACTGGCTATGCTGGCTAGGGCATTCTGTGAGTTCTAAGCCACAAAAAGCAACATGCTCAAACTTTTCTCTAACCACTGCACCGCATTGTCTGAAAAGTCATTAAGCTCCCAACCTTGCCAGTGTGCCACTCATAAACCACCAGATTTAGGCTCAATCCCTGCCACATCTAGTTCTGTCCTAGCTCCTCTCCCTGACCAAGTGAACACAGCCAGTGTTTTTTAAAATCAGATACAGTACATGTGTCTTTACATAGGGGCCGATAGAGAGCCAATGCAAGGTAGAAACAGTGTGTGTGTGTCATGTTATGTGTTATTAAAAATACTACTCTACGGTGAACTCGCCATGGGTCAGCATAAGAGGGGCGCTCCAAAAAAGCGATACAAAGACTCCCGGAAACATCTCAGGCTTGGCCAAATTGATCACCAACAGTGGTCCACCCTGGCCTCACATCGGGAGGCATGGAGACGCATTATCCACAATGCTGCAGCCTTATTTGAGAACTCATGCTGAACAAGCCTTGAAGAGAAACGACAACGCAGAAAGAATCACAACCCAAAAACATCACCCAAGGAGACCTTCTGCTGTGCTTTTTGCAACCGGTCTTGTTTATCTCGGATTGGCCTTTTTAGTCATCAGCGCGCTTGCAGAAAGCGCGGGATGTGTCCTTCCTGAATCTTCGTTTGTGAAGAAAAGCCAGAGAGAGATTTGGCCAGCAAGTACTGATAAACAGCTGATTCACACATGCCTTTTTTGTAACTGAATTTCTCTTTACCAGATGACCAAAGTTTTGATGACTAGATACCGGATATGAGAAATTGTATCATTTAACAGCATTGTGCCTACAATCATATCATAGAAAAGATGCCAATTTTGTATGTGTGGTACTGTCCCCCGTCCCCATATTTCGCAGGTAAAAGCAGGGGCAGGGGCGTAGCTGTAATATGCTGATTCTCACAATAGGTTGAATTTGGTGGTCTCCAAGTCAGTGGGAAAGAACTATCCAAGGTGCTGAACTGATTTGAGGAATAAGGTTCAGCACTTGGGATGAGTCCTTTAAAGTTGAAACGCAGAGTGGACATCCCACCCCACTGACATGGAAGCTCCCAACCACCAGGAATTGTAAGTCCCACTGAAATGTAACTTTGCATAGATTACAGTCTTAAGAGTTCCTGCACATAAATTTCCCTACATGAAAGCTATACGAATGTTAGCATGTCCTGCTACCCTTCCCCACGAGATTCCATAACTGGACATATGGGACACTGTTTAGGGTCATGTTAGCTGTAAGGTTAGGCAGACTGGAGGGCAGTCAAAGGTCACGATGACCTGATATGTGTCTAGAAATATAATGGTGGGAAAGCCCAAGTTAGGAATATGCAGAAAGCCCCTGTGATGGGTTTATGCTAACAACCCAGTCATTAAGGGGCATGTGCTAATCCTTTCTCCCAGCCCTAGGCATTTCAAGTAATACTTCAATAATGCAAACAAATGACCTTTCCTCAATCCATACTTTACAAAATCTTTCCTCACACCTCCTCCTGTCCAACCGTACGAGGTTGTCACAAGCCCATTAATGTTCTATCTCTCTGCAATTCAAACAATCAGTTGAGTTTTGATTTCTTTTGTCTATCCTGTAAGAAAGCCATCCAGGCTTTGTTATAACCAATACACCCCTCCAAGGCACCAAACAGGTTATAAATATCATAGTTCCAACCCTAGCTAAGTGTGTTACAGTTGAGGTGTGATACAGTTGGACCTCATCATTCTCTTCTTTGCTGTGCCAACCTCAGACATTGGTCTGCGTATCTTTGCTGCACAGAACTCTCTTCTCCTTGAGACTGGTAACTATCATCCTATCTTCCCAGATCTCTCTCTCTATCCAACCTTTCTGCCTTACTCTGATATAACCTTGTATAGTCCATAAGAACATATGTTGTGTATGTTCGTTTACTTTCTGTACTGTTCCAATAAAATACTTTATTTTATTTTAACTGGAGCCTCCTCCAGTTAGTACCAGTGTACATAGGTAAAAAGATCCCGGAAGGAAATTTTGGCATCATGGGTGGGATCCTAATGTACCCTACACCTCTTAGAGTAACATATAGGTACTCAGAATTACAAGACTTCAGGTGGAACCTGAGCTTATGATAACTCTAGCAGACCACACTACTCTCATATGGCACCCCCAAAAGGCAAACAAACAGGGACAAAATAGGGATCAGGAAATCATCCGTAGTATGGGATATTCTCTGTGGCCTGCTTTGCCCTTGCAGAAAGAAAGATTGGAGAGAGCTTTATAAAAACACACTCAGCTAGGCTGCACACTTTGAACTATCTCATCTCACTATATTGCTTTATGTTAGAAAAAAATGTCTGGGTTGCCGAAGGTTTCCTGGATGTTTGGTGTTTAGGGTTGTGAATGGCAGTACAGTAGGACCCCCATATCCACTGATTCATTGTCTACTGATTCAGTTATCCGTGGGACACAAAACAGCACACCTACCATAGAATCTACCTAAGTCTACCATAGACTTAGGGAGCTGGGTATGTTTAGCCTGGAAAAAAGATGGTTAAGAGGCAATATGATAGCCCTGTTTAAGTATTTGAGGGGATGTCACGCTGAGGATGGAGCAGGCTTGTTTTCTGCTGCTCCAGAGACTGGAACATGGAGCAATGGATGCAAGCTCCAGGAACAGAGATTCCACCTCAATATGAGGAGGAACTTTTTGACAGTAAGAGCTGTTCGGCAGTGGAACACACTCCCTCAGAGCGTGGTGGGGTCTCCTTCCTTGGAGGTCTTTAAACAGAGGCTGGATTGCCATCTGTCGGGGATGCTTTGATCAAGATTTCCTGCGTGGCAGGGGGGTTGGACTGGATGGCCCTCGTGGTCTCTTCCAACTCTGCAATTCTATGATTCTATGAATCTTCCTAGAAAATGCCTAGAGAGGCATCCTCTCTAGACGTTTTCTAGGTCCTCCAAGGCAAACTCTATGGTATGTTAAACTGGAAGTCCCATTATTTTCAATGGCATTCACTATTATCCACAGTTTTTGGAATCCACGGGGGCCCACAGAACCAATCCCCTGCAGATACAGAGGTCCTACTGTATTTGTAAATACTTTTTATATTGAACTTTTCACACACACACACACACACACACACACACATTTTTTTATGTGCTTGTGTTTTTGTATCTTTGTTATGAATTTTGCAAAGGCCTTTGGTCAAAGAAGTAAATGTATAGCTATTCTATCCTACTTGTGGACATTCTGCTTATGTGTGCCTTTTTCTTACCACTTCAAGCTTCTTGAAGGAAAAGTCAGGGCATTTTTAAGTAATAGTTGTGTGTTCAAACAGACACCTATGCCTGGCTTTTGGACACCCAGTGGAGACAAATGGATGCATACCATTTAATCAGTGTTCCATGATTTAATGTACTCTAATCAGGGATCCCCATCCATGTTTCAATGCCTTCTGCAAATAACTGCAAACCAAAAATGAAAAATAATCCCCAAATATTTATCTTTTGCAATCCCAAATCATTGCATTCTTCAAGCAATTTTTCTCAATTTTGATATGAGTTTTAGATATTTTTCTTCTTCTTCATTCAGGTATTTTTTGGTGACAGGCAGGATATTAAAAATGGCTAGGATACTGATGTGCATACATATACTTGCAACTCTGTATTGACTTCCTGCTTTATTTTTTTAAAAGTCACTTTCAATGCAATCTGAAAGTCAGGTTAGTATGTGGTAGAGATATCATAGAATTGTAGAGTTGGAAGAGACCACAAGGGCCATCCAGCCCAACCTCCTGCTACACAGGAAACTTCCACGCACAAACCTTTTGAAGGGGATAATGGTCATCCAGTAACAAGGACTGAGATTCTGCATCACAGATGTTATTACGGATGCATAACTACATATTGTCTTCAGACGAGATTCCCCAAAGTTACCTTGATAGCCAGCGGCTGCACTGAGCAACAGAGGTCTGTTCAGCTGATAATCAGGATGCTACAGGGTGACATATCTCGTCCTCTCCCACCAGTGAGCTGCAGTGCAACAAGGAGTTGCTACAGAGCTCTGCTTCTGATGATGCACCACAGCTTGCTGGTGTGAGGCGGTCTAAAAATGTCATCCTGCTGTGCCCCAAATCATCATCATTGGTGTGGCTGGTGGCTGTTAATGTACAGTAGGACCCCGTATCCACTGGGGATTGGTTCTGGGGGTCCCTGTGGACATCTAAAACTGTGGATAATAGCAAACTTCATTGAAAATAATGGGACCTCTGGTTTAAAATACCATAGAGTTTCCTTGGAGGACCAAGAAAATGGCTAGAGAGGACACATTTTCTAGGAAGACTCTATGGTCCTGAATCTTCGTTTGCGAAGAGAAGCCAGAGAGAGAGAGAGAGATGGTAGGTGTGCTGTTTTGTGTCCTGTGGATAACTGAATCAGTGGATAATGAATCTGTGGATACAGGGATCCTACTATAGCTTAGGGGGTTAAGGGCATTTGCAATCATGGCAATACTGACACAGTTGTAAAGATGAATACCAAACAGTTATGAAAGCCTAGGTCTAGCTTATGCATTCATAACTGCTCAACAGGATGCCAGCCAAGGCCTTTAAAAATGCCCTAGAAAGGGGTAGGAGGCAAGAGGAGGAAGCACAGGATTTTTTCCCCCAAAAATAGCAATCACTTTCTACAATGTCCAAAACATTTTCATCTGCTGGAGTTGCAGATGCCAGTTTTGTATTACTCCATGAGAGTAAAGTGCTGTAAGTACTTGATGCACAGAGACGTTTAAACCAAGTGGTCAATGGCTTGCCATGCATTGGCACAGCCATGCCAGCTGCTAAAAAAGGAAACGGCAAAAAAAGATGGCCATTCATTGGCTTGCAGCCTGCCTGCCTGCCTGCTTGCTTTCCGACAACACAGCTGTAAAAACACTGTGCACGCAACGCAGCAGACGCCGTGCACAAGGCAACACTCCCTCAGGCAACCTGCCAGCTCCTACCTCATGACACACAGCAACCGGAATGAGTCAGAAAGAGAACCCAGGCCTGCTCCATTGCCAAGGCCCGGAGGGAAGGAAGGAAGCTGAAATAAACCAGGTCAAGTTTGGGTGCCTTGGCAACACAGGGAAAAGGATGGTGGTGGCCCCACCCTGTTGGGGAGGGGAACCCACACATAAATGCGTAACTAAAAAAGAGGCTCTCCTGGCATATGACGTGTTGGTGCAGTTGGCCCAGCCCTACTGAAAGTGCTGCCCTTCACAAGTTAGGTTTGTACCAGGGAATGCCACTGGCAGAGGTGAGCCAAAAGACACTGAAGCAGCACTTTCTACCCTGGCATTTCTTGTGTTAATGAAGGAGTCAGTCACAGGAGCATGAAAAATCTTCTCACACAATTCCTCCCCCAGTTTCTGGTCCCTTCAAGGTGCCTAGGATAGGATGTGTGAGAAAAAAATGAGTCCTGGCCTCCAAAAGTAACAATGCTTGCCTTCACACTCAAAATCCCTTGCCCCTGGGTTCCAGCAACTTCCTAAAGGAGGAATTTTCAGGCTTTGGATTTGAGCTGCCCACCCAGAATGGTTCTTGGTTCCCTCCAAGACAGGAAAGTCTATCAAGGGCTTTCTATTTGGGTTGGGACTTTGCCTTGGAAGGACAGGATGTGTTTGTAGCCTGGTCCCTTAGTTCTGACTCCACAATGGTCACCTATGCACCAACAAAACAGAAAAAGAGAAGAGAAAAAAAGAAAAAAGATGCTAAATTTGTGTTAAATAGAATATGGTCATTTATATCCAGAGATGCAAAATTAGAAATGGTTTCTGTAATGTGTTGTTGTTGTGTGCCTTTAAGTCATTTCCGACTTAATGGTGACACTAAGGCAAGCCTACCACGGGGCTTTCTTGGCAAAATTTGTTCAGAGGAGGTTTGCCATTGCCTTCCTCTGAAGATGAGAGAGCGTGGCTTGGCAGTCACCTAGTGGGTTTTCAAGGCTAAGCAGGGATTCGATCCCTGGTCTTATCTCTAATGCTCAAACCAGTACAACATAGAATCATAGAGTTGGAAAAGACCCCAAGGGCCATCCAGTCCAACCCCCTGCCCTGCTAGAATACCCAATCAAAGCATTTCTGACAGATGGCCATCCAGCCTCTGTTTTAAAAACCTCCAAAGAAGGAGACTCCACCACACTCCAAGGCAATGCATTCCATTCTTCCTAATGTTAGGTGGAATCTCTTTTCCTGTAGTTTGAGTCCATTGCTCCATGTCCTAGTGTCTAGAGCAGCAAAAAACAAGCTTGCTCCATCCTCAGTATGACATCCCTCCAAATATTTAAATATGGCTAGCATGTTGGCTCAACAGTCTTGTTTACTAAGTGATATATTTTCCTGCACTGGCACAGAATAAGATTAAATTGCCCTTGGGTTCTACTCAGACATATGATTCCTGTTTGTAATTTAAACAGAATCAAAATACATCTCACCTGAATGGGGAAGACTATGACCAGGTGACCTGTTTGCTTGCTCAGTCTGCAGCCAAGGTGCTGAGGACTGGCTACTTCATGGCCCTAACTGCTCTTCTTTCTTCTGGATCTTTATCTTTAAATCAGATTTGGACTGGACAACCCTTAAAAGAGAAAACTATCTTCTGTACAAGAAGAAAGGTGGCTACCCTACTGTAGGTGCTCCCAGAGATAAGACTTATATTGTGCAACCAGCCTGTTTAAGGACTTTATCAGACCACCCTCCATAAACGTTCTTTTGCAGGCATATTTTGTGGCATTCTTCTGCCAGCAAAAGAACCACCACCACCACCACCAGACCTTACCCTAAGCAGTGTGAAAACAATAACAGAGCAGAAACGGAGCTCTGTTTATTTTCTGGTTCCAGATCTTGCCAATTCTCGTGAGAAGATGTGAACATGGGTAAATTCAAGAATACATTAAAAAACCACAAAAAGTACATACAAGCACAGAAACACACTCACAAAGTCCCAAGTAAACTGGGGAGGTTCATAAAAAGAGTGTCCCCTACTTGGCTGTCACAATCTCACCCTGAAGTGTCCTGTCATTGACGCAGTATTCGCAAGAGAAAAATGGCGCAAGAATTCAAATGTTAGAATTCAAATACTGACAAAAAAGACCTATTGACGGCTTGGGCCATCAATAAAAAGGAATGGCTTTTAACAATACAAGATCATGAAAGGATGACATCATTTGATATGTGTGCCCTTTCACATTAATTAGGCGTTTTTATGACCCCCGTATTTGCTGTCTGATAATGTCCTAAAATATGGACCTTTCTACTTTCCCTAATAGAAAGAGCTGAATGCCAGAAATCACAGTATTAGATTTCATATTCTGAGCGTGGCCATACTGGCTAAGAGATTTTAAGGGCTTGTCAACCCAAAGAGCATTGTGTTCTCATGCTCTGCCATATTCTACACACTGGCTCTAGAATGGATTTTAAAATGGAAGAAGACCCTCCTTGCTTTCCCATGGGCCATTTGAGCTTAAATGGATTTGGCATCCTTTGATAATTTAAGGACTCCCACCTACCCACCTGAACAGGCTCAAATGGAACAAAGTCGCTTTGGAGCACAATATGGAGCAGTTTTTGCTCCACACTCAAACAAGAACGCAAGCCCGCAGTTCTTTCCAGAATGACTCTTTGCTGCCCCCCTTCTCAGCCACGGCCACTGCTTAGAATGGCACTGATACACTCAGCCAATAAGCATGTGGGAACAAGGGCTGCTCTAGCCACTAGAGAAACTGCTGGTGGTTGTTGTTTTGTCGTTGTTGTGTGTCTTCAAGTCATTTCCAATGTATGGCAAGCCTAAGGCATCTTCTTGGCAAGATTTGTTCAGAGAGGGTTTGCCTTCTCTGTAGCTGAGAGAGTGTGACTTACCCACGGTCACCCCGTGGCTTTCCATGGCTGAGCGGAGATTTGAACGCTAGTCTCCAGAGTCATTGTTCAGTGCTCAAACCACTACACCACACTGGGTATCTGGAGAAACTGGGCAGAAGTTAAATGGGTGCTAAAGCTGTGTTGAGCAGAGAAATGGCTGCTTCAATTGGACTTATGGCAAAGTAATCAGATACCATTAAGGAGTTGCAGTGGATTCAACTCACAAACACTAAACCACGTCCTCAGACTTTAAACAGGATAATTCAAAATGGCACTTGGACTCTCACATAGTCTGACACAAGCAAAATGTTGGTTTGATTAAAGGTATATGAACCACCACTAGAGTTCTCACATTTCAGCACCTGGATTCTCTTTTCTGGTCCTCAGGTTAAGGGAGGGTGGAATCTCAGGGTGGGAGCACTGCCTTGAAAAATTGTGTGTGTGTGTGTGTTTCCTCATTCAGGAAGCCTGAGCAGACATGTTAATGGAGAGCATCACAGCCTCTCTGATTTGTTCGTGTTTTAGACAAAAGTAAAAATTTATGGATCCAAGGGCTTTAACACCATATGGTCTCAACCATTCTTCATCCACTGAAGAATGTTAACAATTGAGTTTTCTAAACTGGCAACCTGGCTACAAACTGACTGAGGAACACAGATACTGGAAAGTTTTGCTTATTAATTGAACTATTAAGTTCTGTTGGTTAATTATGCTAACAAATATATTTTTCCCATCCCTGTCTCTGTCCCCATCAGACTTACCTTCTCTTCCATCCAAAGGCAGCCCAGGGATGAACGGAGCTCCGTTCACTTCCTGGACTGAAATCCCGCCCATTCTCGCAAGAAGACACGAGCGCAGGAAATTCAAAAAGAAAAAGAAAAATATACACAAAAACATTCAGAAAAGCACATACACACACTATTTTTTTTTTTAAAGTAACCCAGTGAGAATACAAAAAAGAGGGTAGCCTACCTGGTTCTCATGACCCCACCCAGAAATGCCAGAATAACAACAGCAGAATGCAAAAGGACGATGTCATGTGATATTGGCATTCTTTTGTGCTCTGCTGTTGTTATTCTGGTGCCACATTAGTCACATCTGATAATCTCCTAAGGGCCAAGCCCCAAGGTCTGGGAACCCTACATAGTGACAAAACAATATAAGACAGTACACACGGATAGCATGGGGGTGCTCTGTCTTCCATTACCTTGCCAATTATCACAGCTCCCCTCCCCACTGTGGCTGCCTCACTTTGTCTTGGGCCAACCTGGGGAACATCCCTTCCTTTTTTGGCTCCCACCTTTTCAGTTTCCTTGCTCTTTTCTCAGGCCCTTGCTACATTCTGTACTATGCCCTCCTAGTACTATGCCCTTGGAAGAGACCACAAGGGCCATTCAGTCCAACCCCCTGCCATGCAGGAATCACGATCAAAGCATCCCTGACAGATGGCCATTCAGCCTCCATTTAAAAACCTCCAAAGAAGGAGATCCCATCACACTCTGAGGCAGTGTATTTGATTCCCAAACAGCTCTTACTGTCAGGAAGTTCTTCCTAATGTTTAGGTAGAATCTCTTCTCCTGTAGTTTGAACCCATTGCTCCGTGTCCTAGTTTCTGGAGCAGCAGAAAACAAGCTTGCCCCATCCTCGGTATGACATCCCTTCAAATATTTAAACATGGTCACTTCTCAACCTTCTCTTCTCCAGACTAAACATGCCCAGCTCCCTAAGCTGTTCCTCATAGTGCATGGCTTCCAGACCTCCCACCATCCTGGCCGCCCTCCTCTGGACACATTCCAGCTTCTCAATATCTTTCCTGAATTGTAGTGCCCAGAACTGGACACAGTTTTCCAAGTGAGGTCTTCCTCCTCCTCCTCCTCCTCCTCCTCCTCTTCCTCTCCAGGGGTGCAGCTATCAGGAGGGGAGATGAGGGCATTGCCCCCAAATAAGAATTCTGAACTCTAAAATGTATTTTTCCTTCAGTGCCCAAATTTCTGGAATGACATCAACTTAAAACTTCAGCAAACATTTAGAAATTGAGTTTAGGCATCCCAAGGAAAGTGGCAGGCAAAGTGACCAAGGGAATATGAACACAACAAATATAAGGGCTTGTCAACACCTCATAGAATTCACAAAGAATACGATCTATCTAAACAAAATCTGAAGGGGATTTTCAGTATTCAAAAGGAAGAGGAATAAAAAAACTCCATAAACTACGCAGTAAAAGGATTTGTGGTTTTCCCGGAAGCTTCCTGGAAAATATGCATAGATGCACATAGATGCGCATTTTCGGACATCAAATTCGCATCGCTGTGCATTTTCACTCAATTGCCCTTTATGCTCATGTGTGCCTGCTCAGTTCAAATGGATGTGAATAGCTGTGGAAATGGTGAAAACAAGTCACTTTGGTGTGAATGGGCAAAAATGTGCACCCACTTGCAATAAAATATTGCATCTAGACTGGCCCTAAGAGTCCTGGCATGAACAATTTTCAATGTCTCATTCTCTGCAATGCTAGAAATGTAGGGACTGAAGGAAAGTTTCATTTAGGAGGGTAGAACCTATGTGGAACTCATGGGAGTAGGAACCATGTACCCATGTGCAATGCCTTTATTTTTCTTCTCCCCCCCCCCAACTCACCCACCATAGCTACACCTCTGCATATTTTTCTTCCTGTTCCTCCTCCTTCCTTCTCCCTTCTCCTCCACCTCACTGCTGTGGCTTATTTATATTTTATTTATTTATTTATTTATTTAGGTATTTATACCCCGCTTTTCAGCCACAAAGGCTCCCAGAGTGGCTTACAAATTGTTAAGCAATAGCACTTAAACATCTGCACCGCTTTTATAACATGCTAGGCACTCTCCAAGTGGTTTCCAATGTGTGTAGCTAATTGCCCCCACAAGCCGGGTACTCGTTTTACTGACCTACGAAAGGATGGAAGGCTGAGTGAACCTTGGAGCCCTTGAGATCAAACTCACAACGTTGTGGCTGCAGTACCAGCATTTAACCATTGCGCCAGCAGGGCTTCACCTTCCCTTATGCTCTCAGGGCTCCTCTGCTCTTTCTGTCCGATCATGGCATCTCAGCCAATGGCAGCCAGAGACTTGCCTTCGCCTTCTCTGACACAAAAAGAGTTGCAGCCAATGGCTGCCAAAGATTTCCTCACCAGTCACCCTTGAGTTCATCATAACAGGGGTGGGTCTGTTTGGCAAAGTGCTTTTCCTGAGAAAGAGTCTGAGATAAGTGGCTCATTCTGTAGAAGCCTCTGCAGCTGCTGGGCCAGGTGGGACCTACCTGGGCTCTGAGTCAAGACCAAATCATGTGGGTTCAGTTGTGTTTTTTTTTAAGTCCCAGCAGTTGTGATGGAGCTTCAAGTGGAAGCAATCATGCCCAGACAAGAGATCTGTAGGCCCCACTCTAAGTAAAAACAGATGGCATATCAAAGTGAACCAAAAAGAGGTTAAACAGGCAGCAGTCCCTAGGGCTGGGGGTGTGGGATGAGGCCTTGCATGGCCATTTTGTTATACGGGTCTAATTACCGTACTCCCTTCATTCTTCTAAAGAAATTGTCCTGCTAATTCAAGAAGGCTATTAATAATTGCAAATATAGAAAAAGTAAAATACAATGGGAGCCAGAGTGGTGTAGTGGTTTGAGCGCTAGGCTATGACTCTGGAGACCAGGGTTCAAATTCCCATTCGGCCATGGAAACCCACTGCATTACCTTGGCAAGTCACACTTTTTCAGCCTCAGAGGAAGGCAAAGGCAAACCCTCTCTGAATCTTAGCCAAGAAAACCCCATGAGAAGATTGCCTAAGGGGTTGCCATAAGTCAGAAGCAATTTGTAGGCATACAACAACAACAAACTGCAATGACTGTACCCAATACAGACCATCAAAGCATTTATCCACACTTCACAATTATATCAGCTTGATGCCAGTTTAACTACTGCTTATGAGCTGTGGAACTCCCTTCCACAGGAGGGCCGGTTGGTCCCCTCTCTGCTGTTTTTCCTCCAGCAGGGAATTTTTTAAATTCAGGCAGGCCTTCATATTTAAATTATGTTATTGCTGTGTGCCTTCAAGTTGTTTCTGAGTTATGGCAATCCTAAGGCAAAACTACCATATTAGTTTTCTTGGCAAGATTTGTTCAGAAGAGGTTTTCCTTTGCCTTTGAGGCTGAGAGAGCTGTAGATGTTATAACCTTTTCTCATAGGAGATTGTTATGTGCCTTCCAAGTCATTTCTGACTTATGGCAACTCTAAGGTGAACCTATCACGTGGTTTTCTTGGCAAGATTTGATCAGAGGGAGTTTGCCTTTGTCATTTATAAAGATATTGAATAGCACTGGGTGTAGAAGAGAACCCTATGTCACTCCACTAGTCACTTCTCTCCAGGATAACGAGGAGCCCTTGGCAAGCACCCTTTGGGTTCAGTCCATCAAGCAATTACAAATCCACCTAACATTAGCATTTGTCTAGCCCACATTTGTTTGCAAGAATACCATGGTGGATCATGTCGATGGCCTTACTGAAATCCACAGCAATCCCTTCATCTACCAGGCTTGAAATAAGAAACAAGACAACGCAGAATGTCTGTAGCAAAAGGAAGAACAAGGAACACAGTTGCTCTACCATTTTCTTGGTCTTCCTTTTGCTACAGACATAACCAAAAATGCCCTTTTTATTGTTTTTAACCTCTCTAGCAAGTCTCAGCTCGCTCGTTCTGCGCTGTAGTTTTTCTGACTTTCTCCCTACAGCTTCGAACTATTTATTTGAATTCCTCGTTGGTGATTTCCCCCCTTTTTCCATTTCTTGAACATGCCCCTTTTAGTTCTTTAGACATCCATCCTGGGTTTTTTAGACACCTGCCATTTCCCCTCTTCACTGGAACTGTTTGAAATGGTGCCTTCAATATATCACTTTTAAGAAACTCCCATCCATCATGAGCTCTCCTCTCTTTTAGTATTCCTGATCACAGGATCACACCCAGTATTTCTCTAAGTTTACAGAAATCAGTTTTCTTAAAAGTCTAGAATGAGTGTCTGACTATGCTTGTCTTCCGCTTTCCGCTGTATAACTAGCTCCAGGAGAACATGGTCATTTCCCTCTAAGGATCCTGCCACTTCCACCCCAACCACCCCCCCATAAACCCCGCATGCCTGTAGCTGAGACAGTGGCAGTGAGTGGATTACTTGCTTTTTTAAATCTGCCCCCATCAACCTTCTTGTTTAAAAAACAACACATATTTCTATGGTGCGCACAAGTGATATTTCACCTTTCCCCAAAAATAAAGAGAAAAAAAGATAATACAAACCTCCAACATGGTGGCAGTGGGCGCTTGTCCGATAATCCAGCCCCGCCCCCTGTGCTCGTCCAGCCAAGCAGGTTTGCACTGTGTCCTTCATGGGGAAGCGATTCATGTCTAATTGCTTGTCTTAACAAGCAAAGATGTGATATCTCTGGAGTGTTTTTAAAAGTTGGGAAAACTACACAAGGCTTTTCTTGTGTAGTTTTTCCTCTTTTTGCCCCCCCCCTCCTTCACAATACGACAAGACAATGTGGGATCCCATTGAGATAGCTCATTTTCTGAGCGAATTCTGTGAGGGTTATTTTCACCTTGTGGACAACCCCCAGGCCATCACTGTTGGTTAGGATCAGACCTAAAATAGCCAACGTCCTTGTCCCCTCTTGTCCACGTATTGTCCACGTTCATAAATTACATGATGCACACAGTTCTGTCTTTATGAAGGGTCCACTCCCCACAATACAGGATTTATAGCATCAGTCTGTATAAAAGGAAAAACTTTCCAACCTTCAAATAGAGGACATCCCTCCTAAGAAGGCAGACCTGCCAGTCCTTTAAGGGACAAGATCTCCAGCCACCAAACAAGGGGGATCTCTCTTATAATAAGTCTAGCTCCTTTCCCTTCTGCTCATCCATTTGGTTTTATTTTGTAATACACCTGCATGCTACCCATCTCTATGTGGGATCATTGGGGTGTGAGGAGCTTTCTGAAGCTGTCTCTCAACCAGTGCATCCATCCCTTCTATGTCAGAAAGCACTTTGGGTCCTAGCAAATATAAGTCCTGTTCAGAATTTACCATGGGGTGGGCCACTGCTGTTGATCTGGGGGCCAATTTTCTCCCACCTGGGGGCCACACCAACTGCTAAAAAGGCACAAAAACACCCCAAAACAAATAGGAAGTAGCTGGGCATCCACTTCTGGTTTTGAAAAACAGGTCATTTTTCTGGTTTTGAAAAACAGGTAATTTTTTGGATCAGGGGCAAGGATAAGGCCTGCAGCCTGTTTGAAAGATAAATTGTCTCTCCTGGAAACTTTCAGGAGAAGTGACACATTCCCCTTTTGGCTAGAAAAAGGTTAGTCAATCCGGAGTGCCCAAGGCCTTTGGAGCCATCTTTGGCCCATCTCTGGTTTACAAGGACTCATTTGAGCTCTTGCTTTTTGTAGGTGAGGAGTTGTTGCTGCCGGATTTGGAAGCTGGTCCAACCTTGGCTGTTCTCCTGGTGATAATATTGATGGGTCTCCTTGTTGCCTGGCTGCCCATCTCTTTGCTGTATCAGCTTGACCTTTCCGGGACTGGTCTGCATGTCTTCTTCTGTATCCTAAGTCAGCCAACAGAAGTCCTGCCAAAAACCAATGACTTTCTTCCCACAAGGTATTGCAATGTGAGATGGCAAAAAGAAAGAAAGAAAGAAAGAAAGAAAGAAAGAAAGAAAGAAAGAAAGAGCATTGTTTAGTTTCACTGTGTTACTGTCTATGGAGCCTTTGGTTTTGCACATTCCACTATGGGTTTGGGGTGCCACTAGAAGACTAGTTCATCTGTCCAAGTTTCATAATTTGTGTAGTACAGTTTATTTTTTGTTCTGTTTTTATTAAAGTAATTTTTAAAATAAACATTAAAAATAGTTAAGCTTATTGTCATGCTTATATAGAGGGGAAGAACGAAATAAACATATCCAAATTACATAGTTGCTTATTGTGGTAAATTTTCTACATATAGTATCTATGTCATAATAAAGAAAAGCAAAAGTAATGTCAATAATCATCAACATATTTTAACATTGATACTTTTATCTACTCTCTTTCCTTCATTATTTTACCATAATTGATTCTGTTTTAAACAACTTCCTGTACCTGTCCTGACTTTTGCTAGATTTTATTCAGGCAATTTGGTAACTATTTCATTTCTGTTCTTTCCTCCCAGTTTTTAAGTCAATAGCTTATACTGTATTTTCTTTAACCATAGTTCATTTCATCTATCTATCTATCTATCTATCTAGATAGATAGATAGATAGATAGATATAGATATATAGATATAGATATAGATGAATTAATACTAGCTCTATTAAGTTAATTCAGCTCCACTTTTCTTTCTAAATATACCGGTAAATCAACTACCATATATTCCGGCGTATAAGATGACTTTTGAGCACTCAAAAATGCCCTCCAAAATTGAGGGCCATCTTATATGCCGGATATACTTTTGCTTCGCCTGCCTGCCTATCTCCTGCCTCTTCGCAAACGGAGCAAAGAGGCAGGAGATGGGGCAGGGGGTGAAGCAAAGTGTTTTGCAGTTCATTCGCCCCCCTCCTCTGCCTTCTCCCCCTTTGGGGAGCAACGGAAGACAGAGGAGGGGGGCGAACATTGCGGTTTGCCGTGGCCGCCGCTCAATTGCCTCTGCAGCGGCCGAGGCAAACCGCTAGATTCTCCCTTTTCCCCCACCTTCCTTGAAGGTGGGGGGAAAGGGCGAAAATGCCCCATTTTGCTCCGCGGGATGTGGGGCCGTGGAGCCAAACCCCGGGATTCTCCCCCTCTCCCCACCTTCAAGGAAGGTGGGGACAGCGAGCAAAAAGGGTCCGTTTAACTCTGCAGCCCCGATGCCTTCTTCTGGGCTTCCTTGTAAAGGGAGCCCAGAAGGAGGCATCGGGGCTGTGGAGTTAAACCCCTAGCTTCGCTCCCTCTTCCTTGAAGGTGGGGAGAGGGGGCGAATCCCAGGGTTTGGCTCCACGGCCCCACAGCCCTCCCTTCGGAAGGGAGCCCAAAAGGAGGGATCAGGGCTGTGGAGCCAAACGGGGCATGTTCGCCCCTTCTCCCCACCTTCCTTGAAGATGGGCAGAGGGTTTGCCGCGGCCGCCCCCGCTTCCCCCGCCTTGGTCCCCTTTGGAAGAGCCAAGACGGAGGGAAGGGGGCTGCTGAGGCAAACTGGGCATTTTTGCTCCTTTCCTCCACCTTCGAGTCAAGTTTGACTGGAAGGTTGAAGAGAGGGGCGAATGTTGCGGCTGGCTGGCTGGGGGAGGAGATCCTCGTGAGTTGGGAAAGCGAACAGGATCAGCTGGCAGGGCTCCCCCAGCCAGTCAGCCAGCCAGCCAAATTGGGGGGTGGCGGTCTTATATGGAGAATATATGCCTAAGCCTAGATTTTTGGCTGGAAATTGGGGGGGGGGTCTTATCCCCCTCCCCCCGTCGTCGTCTTATACCCAGGAATATACAGGTAGATTCCAGTCTTCTTTAATTTCATTGGTTGCTTTTTTATTCATCCAAGCTGTTAATTTATCCATTTCTTCCATGTCATGTATTTTAAGTATCCAGACATCTACAGTTGGTACAATGTCACTTTTCCAATTTTTTGCTATCAATAGTTGGGCAGCTGTCGTCATGTGTAACAATATTTTCCAATGTTTTTTTCTCAATCACATTATCCAATATACTTGTCATGTTTAGTAGATATAATTGTGGCTTCATTTGAAAGTTTATTGAAAGTTTATTTGAAGTATATAAATAATTGTATTATGGCTCTTGATCCCAAATCTCTTTATCTCTTTATCTTATGGCATTGCCACCACATGTGGCAATAAGATCCTATAGCCTCATGACATTTCCAACATTTGTTATCACTGGTCTTATAGATTTTATCAAGTCTTGCGGGTGTCAAATGCCATCTATATTGCAATTTGAGAAAAATTTCCTTGAGATCTTGACACATTGTGAATTTCTGCGTATGTCGCCATGCTTTCTCCCAATCTTTTAGTTTGATTGTATCTGCTGCCCATTTTAACATTGTTTCTTTTACAACTTCTTGTTCATGTTCTCTTTCGACCAATTGTTTGTAGAATTTGGATGTTATTGTTTCTCTGTTTCCAAATATTATTTTGTCTAATTCTAATTCTGTCAGTTTCAAACAATAGCATGGAGGACAGGCTCCTATGTTAGTGGGGTGGTGAATCATCATAAGAATACATTCTAGAAGGGAAATAATTACTCCACACACTTGATCTTAACCAAAAGGCCGAGAAGTGAAAGAAGGGAATAATTACTGAGTTCGTACCTCCAACATTTTACAGATGAAAACCAGGACATGTATGGCCAAGCAACATCAGATTTTGGTCAAGATGGGAAAAGTTATTAATGAGGAATAACATACAAGTAGGGGAGACTACAGCAGTTTGCTTTTGTCTGAATCTACAGGAAAGGATAAGATTCCGGCCTCTCCTCTCCTCTCTTCCCCTGCTAAGTTAACTGAGTGCAAACGCCATTTGGCCTTTTAAATCAGTTTGCAGCAACTGAAGTAATCCAAGAACAAAGGAGGAAAGTAGAGAGAGGGAGAGAAACTGGGACATTTTAAAAGTAGCTGAAAATGTGGAATGATGGAGGATTAATCAGGACCGTCCCTGCCAAATCAGGGCAGTAGGACAGTATACTAAGTGCGTTGCAGCAAAAATAACAGGGAAAACCTTTAAGGCATGCAGATTTATTATGCCAGGCCAGTCCTTCCATTAGGCAGAATGAGGCAGATATCTCAGGTGGTGGATGCCAGAGGACCAGGGTGGCAAAGAGGTATTACATTTGCGTGCCCTGCAGCCTAACCTGTGCCTCTCAAGCTAGCTTGCCATCCTCCAATGTGGTGAGGGATGCTAATCTGTCCCTGCTGTTGAAGGTAAGATTCAACGGATTCCCTCTGATTAGCTTCACTGTGTGGAATGGGGAATGTTACCCTCAATGCTCGGGGGTCTTAAGGACACTCCCAATATCGATATTAATTTGGGGAATTAACATACTCAGTTTAGCTATGGGAGAGAGGGTAACAGATGGTAGGACCTTTTGACCTATGTATACCGGCAATCTGGAGAAGACATTAAGCTAGATAGTAGAATTATTTGATCTTTATTTGAGAAAGAAATAATAACAACATTCACATACACACTCAGGCTTCAAGTATTCACACGAGGCTGGTGAATAAAGTAATAAGGATTGGGATAGAGGGGTAGAGGGATAGAGGAGGGAGGTTGTTTGGGGGTGATACTGTACTGATCTGAGAAGCTGAGATTGCAGAGGAAACCAGCAGAATGGGGGTTTAGAAGCAGGACCAGCTACACAGTCTGACATGTAGTCAAGAGGAAGATGAATTGTGTTCCTGGCTACACAGACGGACATAGTATCCACAGGAAAGGGATCCGTGTGCACTTGAGTGGGGTTTTGAGGGGGTTTATATAGTCAATAATTTCCTTCATGGGATGAGATTTAGCGTGAAAGACAGTGCTTCTCGGGGGTTCTCAAGGTGAGACAATGGACACTCTGGATATGCTAATGGCACTTAATGTGCGGATACTTCATAATTGAATGGAGGTAGCAACCTACTTTGTTTTGGGGGAGGTAAAAAGTATGAGGGTTCTTTACACACTTGAGTATCTCAGTTTGGGTTGATGGGATTAGCCAGATGTTCAGCCAAAAAGTTGCCTTGCAAATTATGATGTCTTTGGACTTTGGGCTGGCCCCTCCTTAAGTGTATACTTGACTGAGTCTGAATGCTAGTCTTCGGGATTCCTGTTTTTTTGGAATTTCCCAGCTTTAATGGCCACACTGCGTGGAGGGCCACATTTGACCTAATTATTAAATATTGCCAATGTATTATAGATATGGGGCAGGGGGTGTCAGGGTAGGTAACAGGATGGTGCCATTTTGTTCTTCACCTCAGGCAGCAAAAAAGTCCTTCAGATACCCCAGTTATGGTTTAACCTCTTGGGGGCCTCAGCAGTCCACTCCACCACATACCACCTGGGAGATGAGGAAGAGAATGAACCCCTGGTGTAGTGGCTGGCCAAAACTGAAGATACTGCCCTGGTGGCGCAGTGGTTAAATGCCAGTACTGCAAGCCACCACATCGCAAGTTCAATTCCAGCTGGCTCCAAGGTTCACTCAGCCTTCCATCCTTTCGTAGGTCGGTAAATTGAGTACCCAGCTTGTGGGGGCAATTAGCTAACACACATTGGAAACTGTTTAATGCAGTTAGATGTGTAAATAGCTATTGCTTAAAACAATTTGTAAGCCATTCTGATAGCCTTGTGGCTGAAGAGTGGGGTATAAATAAATAAATAAATAATAAATTTTACTAAAAATAGAGCACACCAATTTGCATAAAAGCAACATTTCACAAATGAAAACCAGGCAAACATTTCTATGCACAGGCTACACATATAAATGTACAGAAACAAATTAAGGAATAATTACATGATTCAAATAAAAACCCAGCTTATGGTCCTAAATCTCTAAAGTAGGCATGGACCAGGCAGCCTTTCAAACACATTCAAACAGAGGACTGTCCTCTGTAAAATGGGACATGTAGCCCTCTTACTTGCTTGTACAGAGTTTGGAGTTATAGTCCAAAGCATCAAGTGCCAGGTTGCCAAATCCCTGTAAATTTTCAGGATCTGCCACAAAGTTTGGAGAAGTTACTTTTTAGACAAAAATTCCCAGAATCGCCTAGCAAGTACAGCCAGGCTATTGGGCTAGATAGGCCTTTGTTTTGATCAATGTGATCTATTGATCTATCTGTCTTTTGGTGTTCTTATCAAAGGTCTCTGCCTGCCTCCCTGCCTGCCTTCCCTCCCCACCCCTTTTATCCACTAATGAGTTTACTGCATACTTGGAATCCTACTGCTAGATGGCAGCATTGAGTCACAAACACACACAATAAACTGCCATTGCAACAGAGCAAAGGTTATTTTTTGCTTCGCCCACTAGACCATCATCAGGGCCTGTCCAGAAAGCAAGGCAAAAAGTTATCTTTCACTCCTGGACCCAATTTGATGCAACCCAGATGATCCATTAATAGAATTGGTTGCAATTTGTCTAAGTTTTTGTAGCTGGCATGTATGCTGTAGGCATGGCAAGTTTTGAAAACTAGCCATTCAAATACACAAATTTACATATCCTCCCCAACAGGGTTTCACAGTACAGTATATAAACCCCACCACACACTCCCACCCAACCATACTCTGAAGATGCCAGCCACAGATGCAGGCGAAACATCAGAAATAAACTCTAAAAAATGCAAGGAAACCCATCCCCTCTCTCCAGAGCAGAGGCAGCACCTCGAAAAAGTAATGCAGATAGTCTCTTTATGAGACAGCAATATGTCTGTCTGTGGCTGCAATCCAACATGCCCTCAGTCTAGTGTGACTATCCAGATGCAGAGACATACTACAGCTACAACCCTCATGCAGAACACCAACATTGAGCAACACATCAATGACTGGGTACCGTTGTGAAATGTGCAGTTTACAACATGCAACCACTATGTGCAATGTGCAAGATTGCTGTGTGTAATTCTGCTTCCACTGCAATCAGAAGAATAACTCTCTTGCACTATGGCTAACAATTCATCCTGCATGCATAATAAAAATTGTACATGCATTTGTCACTAACAGATTGCCAGTCAATGTCTGCTAATAATAATAATAATTATTATAATTATTATTATTATTATTTATACCCCACTCCTCTGTTAATTGGGGCAGCTTACAAAAATTAAAATACAAAATACAGAGAAAAATCCCTAAACACCACCCACCCCCACCCTCCCCCATAAAAAGATATTAAACAAATATAGATTAAAAAGCAACCAATCTAAAATCACATTTAAAAAACAATAAATACAATAAATGGCCAGTAGACTAAAAGAGGCCAGGAGCTCCTGAGGCCGGGATCTAATTAGGAAAGGCCTGCCAAAAGAGATCCGTCTTTAGTGCTTTTTTAAAGCTACTTAGGCTTGTCATCTGACAGATCTTGTTCGGTAGGTCATTCCACAATTTGGGGGCGATTACCAAAAAGGCCCTCTGGGAGGTTGCAGACAGCCTAGATTTTTGTGGCTGAAGCAAATTCCTCCCAGAGGACCGGAGTGCGTGGGGAGGATTGTATGGGAGGAGGCAGTTCCAGAAATAAGTTGGACCCAAGCCATTTAGGGCTTTAAAGGTAATAACCAACACCTTATACTGGGCCCAGAAACTGATAGACAGCCAGTGGAGAGATTTTAATACTGGAGTTATAGGGTCTCTCCGAGATGTTCCCAAGACCACCCTGGCTGCCATATTTTGTACCAACTGAAGTTTCTGGACCAAGCATGAGGGTAGCCCCATGTAGAGCGCATTGCAGAAATCTAGACGAGAGGTTACCAGCACATGCACCACAGTCTCGAGGTCCCTTACTTCCAGGAAAGGTCACAGCTGGTGTATCAGCCAAAGCTGATAACAGGTGCTCCTGACCATCGCATTCACCTGACTAGTCATCTGAAGCGATGAATCAAGGAGCACCCCCAGACTGTGAACACAGTCCTTAACGGAGAGCGTGACCCCGTCCAGGACTGGAGGTTGCAACCCATCTCCTGGTTTTGGGGCCACTACCGTGAGCACCTCCGTTTTTGTCTGGATTTAATTTCAATCTGTTTTTCCTCATCCAGCCCATTACTGCTTTAAGACAATCATTAAGAGGAGAGATGCCATCGGAATTTGAGGCCGACGATCGGGACAAGGACAAATAGATCTGGGTGCCATCAGCGTACTGATAACACCCAGCCCCATAACTCTGAATAATCTCACCCAGTGGCTTCATATAGATGTTAAACAGCATCAGGGACAGGATGGCACCCTGTGGAATGCCACAAGTAAGCTCCTTTCTGCTGGAGCAGCTGTCCCCAAGCCGCACCCTCTGGGACCTGCCCGAGAGGAAGAACCGGAACCACTGGAGCGCAGTGCCTCCGATTCCTAACCCTCTCAGGCGATCCAAGAGGATGCTATGATCTATCATATCGAAAGCTGCTGAGATGTCTAAAAGCACCAACAGGGTCACACTACCCCTGTTGATGCTTAGACGCAGGTCGTCGGTCAAGGCAACCATAGCAGTCTCAACTCCAAATCCCGTCCTAAAGCCAGTTTGAAATAGGTCTAGATAATCGGTTTCATCCAAGACCACTTGGAGTTGAAGCGCAACTGCCCTCTCGATCACCTTGCTCAAGAATGGTAACATAGAAACCGGCCTATAGTTGTTCATGTCCAGGGGGTCAAGGGAAGAATTTTTCAGGAGCGGCCTAACAGCCGCTTCCTTTAAACAAGATGGAACACACCCTTCTCTGAGGGATGCATTGATGATGTCCTTAAGGAACACCATCAAGGCAGTCCCCCCTTGGATGGCCAGCCATGAAGGGCAAGGATCGAGAGGGCAGGTCGTGTTCTTCACCCTACCAAGTAGCTTGTCAACGTCCTCGGTACTCATGGATTGAAATTGATCCAGTAAACTTACATCAACGGAGTTGCTGGACACCCCGTCAATTGTTTCTGTCAAATTGCTGGCATCTAAGTCAGCTTTTATCCGAGAGATTTTATCTGCAAAGAAGTTGTTAAATGTGTCACAGCAGGCCATCGTTGGGTTAAACAACGGGTTCTGCGCAGGAATAACCTGCATCATCTCCCTTACCACCCTAAACAGCTCTGCTGGACAGGACTCTGCAGACGCAATACGTGCAGAGGAGAAGTATCTTTGCGCTGCACGTATTGCCTCTCAATAGGACCAAAGAAAGTTCCTATGATGAGTCCTGTCGGATACGAGTCGAGTTTTCCGCCAGTTGCGCTCTAGTCGTTGTCCAACTTGCTTCATTTTCCTAAGCCCTGATGTATACCACGGCTTATGGTTTGGAGCAGGTTGGAAAGGATGCTTGGGAGCGATCGTGTCAATAGCCTTGGTAAGGTCGGTGTTCCAGGTATTAACCAAAGCTTCGACAGGGTCACCGGCATTACCAACTATTAAACCCTCCAAGGCTTTCCAGAATCCTATTGGTTCCATTAGCCTTTGGGGGTGGACCATTCTAATGGGTCCACCACCCCCGGTGGGGCGGGAAGAGACTCTTAGTTCAGTCTTGACCAGGAAATGATCCATCCATGACAATGCGGTGGTTTTAATAACCTCCACCTACAGATATTCCTGTTCTGTACTGAAGACCGCATCGAGGGTATGACCCGCACAATGTGTGGGCCCGACGACCATTTGGGATAGGCCTATGTTTGTCATGGTTTCCATGATAGCTTAATATTGGTAGTCATGATAGCTACATATGTGTCTTTTTATATCAGTCCTTGAGAGGGTGCAATTTGGGTTCCACTGTGTTTCCAGAGGCCT
Organism: Gambelia wislizenii; assembly: GCA_030847615.1. Taxonomy (NCBI): domain Eukaryota; kingdom Metazoa; phylum Chordata; class Lepidosauria; order Squamata; family Crotaphytidae; genus Gambelia; species Gambelia wislizenii. Next base: position 9,806,945 of record JAUMIR010000012.1, read on the forward strand.
CTGATTGGTAGGGAAATAAATCTTTGTAAATTTCATCCTTGCAAGCGAGAACAAATAATTTTAACATTTTCCTTTTCACTGGAAGAACACCTTCAAAAACAGTGCAGTTCTCAAAGACTATTTGCAGTTTGGAATTATTATGTGCAAAAAAAAATGCACCTGAGTTTTTTTGTTTTGTTTTGTTTTGGCAGAGAAAACATCATTTTCTGCTCTGAAAATATTGTTTCTGTGCAGAAAACAAGTTTACTGCTCAAAACCCAGCATTTTCAGTTCAGAAGCGTTATTTTCTGCATAGAAGTGTCATTTTCTGCACAACAGAAGTGTCATTTTCTATGCAAAAAAAAAATAAAAATGTATCTCTGTGAAGAGAATGCCATTTTCTGAGCAAACAACCCAACAACAACCATGTACATTTTTGGACAAAATAAGTCATAAATTGCTATGATTCTTATGCATCTAGGATTCTGTTCATCAGGATTTCCCAATATTGGGGAAACCAGTTTTCAATCATTTTCTGAATATTTTTGAATATTATTCTCATATTTGGCCCCTGTTGGAATAGATCTCTGAACTTATTAGACCTTCAGTCTGATCCAGCTGAGCGCTTCTTATGTTCGTATGACAGAATAAGAGTCCCCACTTTAAGAAAACCAACATGAATCACATCTAACATATTTGTGAATACTCCTCCTCATTCTTTTCTCTGTAATTATACTTTTAAAATCCAATAAAAAAAAATAAAATCACCATTGCCAAGACTGAAATCATGTTAACTGAAAGATTATGATGAACATGACAGTGAGGATGAGGTTGCAGGGTATATAACATGTATGTTAGATGCAACTGGTGTTGGTTTGTATTTATGAATAGCCATCGTCTGTGTGTTCAGGTGTCCTCTGTGTGTGTGTGCTCATGTCCTAACTACAGTATATTACTGATATAGGACTTTATCAGATGCTCTAAAGAAAAACCCGGGGAGGTCAGGAGGAAGACGCCACTGTCCCACTTCCGGCAGTCAATACCACATGCCCCGTCCTCCTCCTATCCTTCCTTCATGCTTTCTCTGTGCTGGAGGAGCGAAAAAGGCACCACTTTTCATTGTCAGAAGTTTCTGTCAATAAAAAGTGGCACCTTTTTCGTCCCTCCAGCATGGAGGGAGAATGAATGAAGGGCGAGAAGAGGACGGTGTTGTGCAGTATCACCAGCCTGTAGTGGTACAGTGGTGTCCTCCTCTCGAACCCCCCAGGAGTTTGTGGGTTTTTTTGCATCTGATAATCTCCTTAATTACTGCATTGTACTATTATAGCACTATTAACTTTAACTGCTATGGCTGCTTCCTGTGGAATCCTGGGGTTTGTAGTTTAATGAAGCCTAAGAGCTCTCTGGCTGAGAATGATAAATGCCCCTCCCTAATCTGCAAATCCCAGGGTTCCACAGCAGGTAGCCATAGCAATTAAAATGTAATAATAGTGCTATAACAGTGTAGTGTGATAAGAAGTCTAGAAAAGCTACTTTCTTGGACTACAGGTCAGAGTCTCACACAGCTAGCATGTCCATTGATCCTGCCAGCTAGAGATGCTGGGAATTGCAATTCCAGATAGTCATGGCTGGAATCTTGTATGGAAGTTATGCCTTCATAAGTGGGCTCACATCTGTGGGAATTAGAATTGGATGGTATTAGTAAAGGCTATCCAGTAGCAGGCTGCTGTTACATTACTACATAGCAGAACCAGCAAAGTGACCACTGTACTATGGGAACAAGGCACAACAGGGCCAATGCACAATGGGACTAATGTGCATCGGACACCAATGCACAGCAGGCAGCATTGGGCATTGTTGCCATTGTCGCAATAGACATATTCACAATTCACTGAGAGGGCTTCTTAGTGCCTCTGGTACTTAGCTAAGTCTATGTCAGGACCGGTTTAAGGAATTTTGGGGCCCCCTGCAATGCTTTACTTTGGGGCCCCCATATGTTTATCTCAGGTCAATGTAACCTAACCTATTCACCGTACAGGATGTTCAGATTATAGTAGGACCCCCGTATCCCTGGATTCATTATCCATGGGACACAAAACAGCACACCTACCATAGAGTCTTCCTAGAAAATGTGTCTTCCCTAGCCCTTTTCTAGGCCTTCCAAGGCAACTCTATGGTATTTTAAACCAGAAATCCCATTATTTTCATATTAAGGAGGCCAACACGGGGCCCTCTCTTGACCTCGGGGCCCCCTCTTGACCTCGGGGCCCCCTGCCAATGCTGATTTGGCAGACAGGTTAAACCGGCCCTGGTCTATGTAACATGATGTTAAGTAAAAGATGATGGTGTGGTGAACTTTTCCACAATTACATTGTTTTTCCTTGGGTTTTTTCCAGGCTGTGAGGCCGTGTTCTGGAATACTTTCTTTCTGGCGTTTCGCCTGCATCTGTGCCAGCCACTATTCCAGAACACGGCCTCACAGCCTGGAAAAAAAACCAAGGAAAAACTATGGATGCCAGCCGTGAAAGCCTTCAACTTCACATTTCCACAATTCTGGACTATATAGAGCAACCTAGTCTTCTTTCTTTGAATGCAGAATTCAGTTAGCAGGAGGAAGAATTTTGAAATTCTGAATTTGATTTGTCTCTGGAATGTGTCCTCACCTCCTGGTTAGCTTTTGATGGCATCTCCCAGAATATAATAAGGGCTTGCTTTCCACTCCCATCCCAGGCTCCAGCACAGCAACTCTCGCCAGTTGCCACAATCCAGCGGGGGCCTCTCAGGCTGGTTTTGGGTTTCACCATCTTCTCTACATTCTTCCCATCTCTGGGGGCCTCTTTTCCTTCCCTCCCTCCATAGTCTCCAGCAGCTGTATTTAGTTACACACCACTTTCTGAGTTCATCTCATCCACTTTGACTGTTTCCCTTTTTTCCTGTCCCAGGTATTTCACTTCTTTCTCTTTTGTCTCATTTTTATTTTCACTCAGAATTAAAAAAAAAAAATAGGGTGAGTTTTCTCAGCCTGGCCTAAATCTCTGCAAGGAGCATCTTGCATATCATCCGACATTTCACAGGTGAAAATCAGGACAAGTGTGGCCAAATGATAGCAGAGTGGAGTCAAGATGGCAAACGTTATTAAACTGAGGAAGAACATATAAGCTAGGAAAAGCTGTAGCAGTTTGCATTTGCCTGAGCTTACAGGGAAGGCCAAGACTCTGCCCCCTCCTCTCCTCTCTCCTAGTGCGTTACTTGCTATTGCACATTGAATTTACTGTTTTTAAAAATATATTTTTATTAATTTTAGAATCATACATTATATTATACAATCAATACTTAGTTAGTATAACACATAAAATTACTATAAACATCGCAATTTTTCTATTAACTAATTTCAAAAGTTAAATAGATTCTTTACTATAATTCTATTCAAAAATATTAATTCCCCTACCCCCCCCCCACCTCAGTGCTCCCCTTCACCGGAGCCATTATCCCTTACCTAATCTTTCCAGAATCTCATTTCTTCTCGTGGAGGAAACCTCCCATCTTTTGTCTGTAATACTTTTTTAACAAATACTTTCCAAATTTTATCAAAGTCACTTTCTTTCCAACTTCCTCTTCTTACTTTAATTCTACATGTTAACTTATCATTTATTGCCATTTTCCAAACTTCTTTATACCACTCCTCCACTTGTACATTTATTTGCATTTTCCAATGTCTTGCTATAATTAATCTTGCTGCTGTTAATAAATTTGTTATTAAATCCTTTTCTGCTTGGTTCCCATTCTCTCCATTATAAATTGACATCAATGCTATACTCGGTTTCCTTTCTATATTTCTATTCAAAATATTCTCTATTTCTATAAAAATCATTTCCCAAAACTGCTGTACAAATTTACAATTCCACCACATATGCATATATGTACCTATTTCTTGACAACCTCTCCAACAATAGAATTATTCTTATCTATATTATGCAATCTTGCTGGTGTCAAATACCATCTCCATATTATTTTATAATAATTTTCTTTTATCCGTATTGACATATTTTTTAGATGTCTTTGTTTCCATATCTTATCCCATGCATGATCTCCAATTTTTTGTTTCAAATCTTCCTCCCATATTCTCCTTAAATATTCCCCTTTGTCTTTTTTTCCTTATTTTTTTATCAATATTTTATATAATTCACTTGTAATACCTTTCATACTTTTTATTATCATCCCTTTTTTCACCTTTTTTCACCAAATTTTCAAATTTTGTAAATTCCCTTGTTTCTTTATGATTCTTTTTCCAATTTTTAATCCATTGTTCTAACTGTATGCAATTAAACCATGACATTTTCATTCCACATAATTTCTCTCTTATACTCCCACACATTGAATTTACTTTGCATCAATTGAAGTAAGCTGAAGACAAAGGGGAAAAGTGGGAGGGGCAGAGAGAACCTGGGATATTTTAAAAGCAGCTAAAAAAATGTTCAGGATATTGGGACATACAGTAAGTAGATGTATTCTGTAAAGATCTGGAATGTAAGAAACAGTCTGCAGAGTACAGCAGAGAGAGAGCTAGTGGCAGTTGCAAATGTATCAATGTTGACTGAGCCTAGGAACTAAGCTGGTGCAGAGCTGACTGGAGGAGGTGCTAGGAATTCTGCAGAGCTGGGTATTTAGTTTGTCCTATAGAGTTGAACTGAGCAGTTCTGTGTTGGATTTCACAAAGGATGTTTTTCTTTTGAATGCTGTATATATCTGTAAAGACTGTAAATACCGTATATTCCGGCGTATAAGACGACTTTTGAGCACTCAAAAGTGCCCTTCAAAATTGACAGTCGTCCTATACGCCGGATACACTTTGCTTCGCCCACCTGCCTATCTCCTGCCTCTTCGCAAACGGAGCGAAGAGGCAGGAGATGGGGCAGGGGGGTGAAGCAAAGTGTTTTGAAGATCATTCGCCCCCCTCCTCTGCCTTCTCCCCCTTTGGGGAGCAACGGAAGACAGAGGAGGGGGGCGAACATTGTGGTTTGCCGCAGCCGCCACTCGATCACTTCTGCAGCGGCCGAGGCAAACCCACGATTCGCCCCCTCTCCCCACCTTCCAGGAAGGTGGGGAGAAGGGGCGAACGTGCCCCGTTTGGCTGCACAGCCTGTGGATCCCCCTCCTGCGCTCCCTCCTGGAGGGAGCACAGGAGGGGCATGCGGAGGCTGCGTGGCCAAACCCGCAATTTGCCCCCTCTCCCCACCTTCCAGGAAGGTGAGGAGAAGGGGCGAACGTGCCCCGTTTGGCCGCACAGCCTGCGGATCCCCCTCCTGCGCTCCCTCCTGGAAGGGAGCGCAGGAGGGGCATGCGGAGGCTGCGCGGCCAAACCCGCGATTCGCCCCTTCTCCCCACCTTCCAGGAAGGTGAGGAGAAGGGGAGAACGTGCCCCGTTTGGCCGCACAGCCTGCGGATCCCCCTCCTGCGCTCCCTCCTGGAAGGGAGCACAGGAGCGGCATGCGGAGGCTATGCGGCCAAACCCGCGATTCGCCCCTTCTCCCCACCTTCCAGGAAGGTGGGGAGAAGGGGCAAACGTGCCCCTTTTGGGCACACAGCCTCCGCATCCTCCTCCTGCGCTCCCTCCTGGAAGGGAGCACAGGAGGGGCATGCGGGGGCTATGCATTGGAAGAGGGGGATCGTCTTATAGGGCGAATATATCACAAACTCTGCATTTTACCTTAAAAATGGGGGTGGTGGTCTTATACGCCAGGTTGTCTTATACGCCGGAATATACGGTAGTCTTTATTATGTTCAAGTAAAGAACAAGATTTTAGACTCAAGCCTGTGTCTGTGCCTTTATTCTGATGCCTGAAGTAACAACACTCTGCTGTTTATTTTATGCTGCCTGGACCTGTTTAGGTTCCCAGTGCGTACTACCACCTGACAAAAATAGGAAAACAGAGGATTAATAGAGACTATCCCTGCCAGATCAGGACAGCTGGTGGGTGTGATGCTGACAAAGAAACTGGAGGTCCATCTTATCTGTAGTACTCATAGGATGGCCACTATGCTTCATCCCCCTGCATCACACAAAAGAGGACATGTATTTGCATACCTGTTTTCTGATGCCTGTCCAGCCCTCCTGTTAGGAAATCTGAGGCCTGCCCACCACTGCCTCAGTTAATCTGCATTGCCCACAGATGTATCCCAGGATATTTTGTAGGTGCCACTGTGGGAGTAAAAAAATCAAAGCAGTCATATGGGGCTTATATACACTATACAAATATAGCACTATGATTCTGCTTTAATCGGCATGGCAACATCCTGTCAAATCCTCAGGTTTGTAGTTTGGGGAGGCACTAGAGTTCAATGGCTGGGAATTCTAAAGCACCTCCCTAAACTGCAAATGCCAGGTAGCACTTTTGATGCCACTTTAACTGTCATGGCATCATCCAACAGAATCCTGGGATTTATAGTTTCATGAGATATTTAGAATTCTTTGCTAGTGAGCCCCAGTGCCACATCAAAGTGCAAATCCCAGGATTCCATAGGATGGTACCAGGGCAGTTAAAGTACTATAATTGTGTAGTGTGCCAGACCAGTGGCACGGAATAACATGGCAGTCTTAATAATAATAATAATAATAATAATAATAATATTTTATTTCTATCCCGCCCCTCTGCAATGCAATCGGGGCGGCTTACAATATAAAAACTCCATAGTCCCAGTACCCTAGCCCACCCCCCCTTAAAATAATATTAAACTATAAAAGATTAAAAACATACAGTAAATTAAAAATATATAAATTAGAAAAAGATTAAAACATACAATAGTTTTTTTAAAAAAATCTGATTACAGCTCAGGGAGGACAGCCGAATCTTGGGCCGGGATAGTTATTCAGGAAAGGCCTGCCGGAAAAGATCCATCTTGACAGCTTTTTTAAAGCTGTCTAAGGTGTTAATAAGACGGATCTTGTCCAGGAGGCCATTCCATAGTCTGGGAGCAGCAGCGGAGAAGGCCCTCTGGGACGTCACCGACAGCCTTGTTTTCATAGGCTGTAACAGATTCCTCCCAGAGGACCGAAGTGCGCGTGGAGGGTCGTATGGAAGGAGTTAAAGTTAAAGTTTATAAGTTAAAGTTAAGATTTAGTGGCTAGTCTGATTGGCTTTTGGATGCCTTGAGCAGCAACATGTTTTGGATTAAGTCACTTCTTCTGGCAAATGACAGGAGGCTGTCTGTGTATGTATATGAGCCTTCAGGTCACCTGTCAATTTATGGTGACCCCATGAATTTCATCAGGGTTCCTTAGGAAAGAAATACAGTTGTCCCTCCGTATCCATGGTCTTGGTATCCACGGATTTAAGTACTCACAGCTTGAAAATATTCTTTAAAAAATAATAATCCAAAAAGCAAACCTTGATTTTGCCATCTTGTATAAGGGACACCATTTGCTATGCCATTGCATATAATGGGACTTGAGTATTCACGAATTTTGGTATCCACGGGGTTCCTGGAACCAAACCCCAGCGAATATGAAGGGACAACTGTACTCAGAGATGTGCCATTGCTTTCTTCTGAAATAGAGCCTACACAGTACCTGGCATTCCTTGGCAGTCCCCCATCCAAGTTAGTACCTGAATGGGGTCTGCCAAGGAATAACAAGTGCTGTAGGCTATATTTCATAGGAAGGCAAGGCAAACCATCTCTGAATGCTGTTCCTCCCCTCCTTTTTCTCACACTCAAGGCGTTTTCTCTCCGAGCACATTCATAGTCTTGTTAACATGCATCCCACTCTCTTTTTCAACCACACAATAAATGTGCCTGTAACAAAACCGGTGGATGCTGCATCCTTTTCACCCACATTGGCAAGGACACAGACACACCAAGGGGGTTCCCTTCCCCCCCCCATGCTGCTCTGATTGCCCTTGAATTGCTCTGGATAATGGATGCTACATGCAATGAGCATGGCAGATAAGGAGTATCGTGTGTGACAAGCAGCAAGGAGAAGCCTGGCAGAGCATGAAATCGGATGGAGGATTTCTGGAGATGGGAAAAGGAAGAGAAAAGGGTGAGGGAGAGCTGCTGATATTCCATGTGGGCTACTTCTAACATGCCTTCCCATGTGAGGTTGTGAACCTGCTTGTCAGCATCTTTCTGCACTATTTTCCCTGTAATATATTTTTATTAATACACCAATAATATCATTCATCCTAAACGTCCTTTCTGCATTATTTCTGTTCACTTCTGTGTTTATGTCAGAACAGGGGAGGGAAATTAAAAGGTAGTAAAGAAGTTGTTGTTGTTGTTGTTGTTGTTGTTGTGTGCCTTCAAGTCATTTCCAACTTATAACAACCCTAAGGTGAACCTATCATAGGGTTGTCTTGGCAAGAATCATTCAGAAGGGGTTTGCCATTGCTTTCCTCTGAGGCTGAGAGAGTGTGATGTGTCGAAGATCACCCAGTGGATTTCCATGGCTGAGGGGGGATTTGAACCCTGGTGTGTAGTGGGAAGCTGGGCAAACCTGGATAGAGACAGCCAATCACAGTTCATGGAACGCTGGGGCAGGACAGCTATGGAGGAAAGGATATAACCTACCAGCTTATCTCTCAAAATGGTAGTTGGGGCCAGTCAGAGTTAAGTCTGTTGGGAAAAGAGATATCAATAAGATCTACATAGAGTTTTGCAAGCTGGCAGTGTGGAAAGAGTTCCAGAAGAAATGTTACTTCTGTATGAAACTGGTGTGTACTGTGTATGTGTATACTGAGTACAGTTGTCCCTCCATATCCATGGATTTGGTATCCACGGATTTAAGTATTTACAGCTTTAAAATATTCTTTAAAAAATAATAATCCAAAAAACAAACCTTGATTTTGCCATCTTATATAAGGGACACCACTTTGCTATGCCACTGCATATACTGGGACTTGAGTATTCACGGATTTTGGTATCCACCGGAGGCCCTGAAACCAAACCCCAGTGAATATGAAGGGACAACTGTATTATACTGTACTGTGTATGGAACCAGCCTAAAGCTAGATATATACAGTCATACCTCAGTTAACAAAGCCTTTGACAAAAGCCCCCTTCTTATAAAGTCTTTTTATGTCTGCCCATCCCCTCTTTCCTTCTTGTCCTCTGTCTAGCTCGAGGTTTTTTTTTTTTTAGCAGCATTGGGAAAGAGGGCTGGAGAAACACAAAGCTTTCAATGCATATCTGTAGTAAACAATGCAATAAAGTTCAAGCAGAGAAAGAGCAGGATTCTACTCCAGCCGGTCCAACTGTAGCCATTAAAGATCTGATCAGGAGGGCTTTAAACTGAGTTGTGCAGGGGAGGGAGGCAGTATTCATGAGGACAGGAGTTCACCAGGTGCTGGAGATAATAGCCCAAATGTTATACAGACAACAAGGCAAACAGCCCAATAGTGGGAGGAATAAAACCTTTAAAAGGCAGATAGGGGGAATGGGAAATAAGCAGGATGAACTTGAACTCTTAGCACAGCAAAGTAAATATGATTTAATAGGCATCACTGAAAGCTGGTGGGATGAGTCTCATGATTGGAATGTAGTAATAGAGGGGTATAACCTATTTCAGAGAAATAGATCAAACAGGAAGGGTGGTGGAGTACCATTATATGTTAAGGATGTGTACACCTATAAACAGATCCATGACTTAAATCCTGGGAGCCAGGATGAGAGCATCTGGGTAAAATCAAGGGGAGAGAAACAGCAGGGATGTTATCGTGGAGGTCTACTATAGACCTCCAATCCAAACTGAGGACTTGGATGATGCCTTCCTAGAAAAGATGACTGCACATTCAGACAGGAGAGATGTAGTAATAATGGGGGATTTTAAACTATCCTGATAATTTTTGAAAGTCCAGCTCTGCCAAAAATTTAAGGTCCAACAAATTCCTCACTTGCCTTGCATACAATTTTATTGTGCCTAAGGTGGACAAGGCAACAAGGGGAACAGCTATTTTAGATCTGATCCTAACCAAAAGAGATGATCTGGTTAATGGGGTAGAAGTGGTGGGATCCTTAGGGGAGAGTGACCATGTTCTGCTGGAGTTTGTTATACAGAGGAAAGGGGAAGCCAGGCATAGTCAGACTTTAAGAAAGCTGATTTCAGAAAACTTTGGGAATTCCTGGGGGTGATCCCATGGTCAGGAAACTAAGAGAATGGAGTACATGATGGATAGGAGTTTCTAAAAAGTGAGATATTGAAGGCACAACTTCAAACAGTTCCAATGAGGAGGAAAAATTGCAAGTGTCCAAAGAAACCAGTATGGATGTCTAAAGAACTTTCAACTGAGCTAAGACTTAAAAGGAACACGTACAAGAAATGGGAAAAGGGAGAAATCACCAAAGAAGAATTCAGACAAGTAGCCAGCTCATGTAGGAGAAAAATCAGAAAAGCAAAAGCACAAATGGAGCTCAGGCTTGCTAGAGAGGTTAAAAACAATAAAAAGGGTATTTATGGCTATGTCTGCAGCAAAAGAAAGAACAAGGACTGCTGCAGGGAAAATGTGGTGAAATGCTAACAGGGGACAGAGAACTACTCAACACCTTCTTTGCTTCAGTCTTCTCACAAAAGGAGAACACTGCCCAACCTGGAGAAAATGGAGCAGATGATGCAGTAGGTAGGGGGAATGTAGCATAGAATAGGTAAAGAGGTTGTTCAGGAATACCTAGTCAGTATAAATGAATTCAACTCTCCAGGGCCAGATGAACTACATCCATGGGTACTTGAAAGAACTGGCACAAATAATCTCAGAACCACTGTAAATAATCTTTGAGAACTCCAGGGTGCCATTTACACGATGAAAATGTAGTGGGAAGAATTCATGTCGATCCCTGGCAGTTTACACGTACATCGGGTCGGATACGTGATTTTTAGAAGGGGGGCCACCTTTTATCCCTCAACCTGCGGGACTTCCAGTCCCACGGTTTGTGCCGGTTTTTAAAAAAGTCAGTGGAGGATTCGGAAAATCGGAAATGTAAACAGCCTGGGACAAAATATCTCGGTAGTAGGGGATAACCAGAAATGGTGACTGGGGGCGGGCTTAGAGATCAGCGACCAGAAAAGGAGGGGTCAGTCACCCATTCAACAGATCCAGCCTCACCAGCCGAAAACAAAGGCATCCCTTCCAGCTGCACGAAGGTTGATGTGTGTGTGCGCGTGTGTGTACTCACCTTTTTAAATGGATTTCTACACTGCATACTACAGAGAGATCATGGTGGGCAGAGGGTCACCCATTCATCCCCTGCCTTGGTCACCTCCCTGGATCTGAACGGGCATAGTAAAATATTCCAGCCTCTGAGCGAATGAACACCCCTTAAATTCCCCCTCTCTGTGTCTGTGTCTTTCAAAACGCCTGTCTGTAGCTGGCTTGAAACCTGAACTCTGCAGCTAATCTTTGCTGTAAGGGTTAACATTTTAAAGAGGCAAGGGGAATATGAAACCTCCCCCCCCACCTCACTCGGCTTGATTTCAAATGGAAAGCACTCGTTCGTTCCTGCCTCTGAGCGAAAGATCTCAGTCTGGATCTTTCAAAATGCTTTCTGCCTCTTCTTAAAGGGTTAGCATTTTAAAGAAGCAAGGGGAATAACAAACCTCTGCCCCCCTATCCCCCCCCCAGCCAGCCAATAGCATCGCTCGTGGCACAGAACTCTAAAGGAAGTGAGTCACCGAGGTTGTGAAAACACGAGTAATCGCATCCTTGATTGACAGCCAAAAAAAAAAACCCTAAAAAAAACACAACGGAACTTTGGACGTGTAAATATCAGTCACGGGACCACCCGGGATATCCAGATCAGTGACATAAATCGTATAAACAGCGAGGGACGGATTCTTGATCACAAAATCACGGTAAGCACCATGACAATTTCTGTTGTGTAACTGGCATCCTGGAGAACAGGAGAGGTCCCAGCAGACTAGAGGAGGGCAAATGTTGTCCCCATCTTTTAAAAGCGGGGGGAAAGAAGACCCAAATAATTATTGCCCAGTCAGCCTAACATCAGTACTAGGAAAGATTCTAGAGAAGGTCATTAAACAATCTGTGAGCACTTAGAAAGGAATGTCATGATCACTAAAAGTCAACATGGGTTTTTGAAAAACAAGTCATGCCAGACTAATCTTATCTCTTTTTTTTATATAGAGTTACATACTTGGTAGATGAAGGGAATGCTGTGGATGTAGTGTATCTTGCTTTCAGTAAGGCCTTTGACAATGTCCTGCATGATATCCTTGCAAAAAAGTTAGTAACATGCGGGCTAGACAATGCAACTGTTAAGTGGATTTGTAATTGGTTGACTCAAACTACAGGAAAAGAGATTCCACCTAAACATTAGGAAGAACTTCCTGACAGTAAGAGCTGTTTGGAAGAGGAATACGCTGCTTGGGAGTGTGGTGGATTCTCCTTCTTTGGAGGTTTTTAAGCAGAGACTGGATGGCCATCTGTCAGGGATGCTTTGATTGTTTATTCCTGGATGGCAGGGGGTTGGATTGGATGGCCCTTGTGTGGTCTCTTCCAACTCTATGATTCTGTGATTATTTTAAATATTGAATTAAGTCTTGGGGTGGTCTGTGGCATAAAAGATATTTAAAGGTAGTTGTCCCTGGTTTTTTTTAAAAAAAGGTAAAGAGCAACTGCATTACCAGATAGATTACCACTGTGGTGCAAGGAACAGGTTTGACATGTGTAGTTTGGAAATAGCACTTGCTCATTATTGGTTAGTTTGTATTACTTCCATTGTCTTTTTATTAGATAATTGCTATTGCGGTTTAGGTTTGCATGAACGCTCTATAAAGTTGCTTGTCTGGAGCAGATTCCAGGCTTTGAAAACTAGAGTGCACCTAGCCCTGCTTTGTTAAATTATTGTCTTCAGCCTACTACAGATTCACGTCTTGAACCCTAAAGAGGTAATTTTCCTCAACATCTTTACTAGGCAAGGAAAGGCAGCATCTTGCCACAGGAATAAAACAATTGATCAGCTGTTTCTTGATGTTTTGATAAAGGAGCGGTTTCTTGGGGGAGGGTTCCCTCTTTTGAATACTTAGTACAGGATGATGTGATCCTGATGTCTGGGTGTAAAGCCAGACTGCCATTTGAAAGCAAAAGGTCAGAGAGATATAGACAGTGTTTTAAAGGAGCCAGGCATAGATCTCCAGGGCTTGTGGATTAGCAGGGACAATGACATCATCTGCCCTTCCCCCAGCTTCCCTGTTCCCTCTCAGCCTAGCTGCCATCTCACTGTCACTGATGGGAAATGTTTTTTTTCTCAGCAATGATATATTACAGTGAGCTATTCCTGTTGTAATGCAAATTATTTTGGAGTGGCTGGTTTTCGACTGTCCAATTAAGACCTATTGGCTTTACAAAAGACCTGCTCCTGGTGGAGAAGAACAATGATGGACCAGGTTTATTAATGTGAATCATCAAATCACAGAGTTGCAATGGACTCTAAGGGATACCTAGTCCAGCATTCTGCCAGGTAGGAATGCACAACTAATGCACTCCCAAAAGATGGCCATCCAACCTCTGTTTAAAGACCTCCAAAGAAAGAAAGTCTACCATTCTCTGAGGCCATTTATTCCACTGTCAAATCAAGGTTCTTCCTAAGGCTTAGGTGGAATCTCTTTTCTTGTAATTTGAATCCATTGGTTTGTTTTCTAATCTCTGGAGCTGCAGAAAAGAAGTTTGCTCCAACTTCTACATGATACCTTTCAGGGTTCAAAGATGGCTGTCAAACAGCCACGGAAACCCACTGGGTGACTTTGGGCAAGCCATACTCTCTCAGCCTGAGACGAAGGGAAATACGAACCCCTCTGAACAAATCTTGCCAAGAAAACCCCATGATAGGTTCACCTTTGTTGTTGTTGTCGTCAACTGCCCTGGAGCTGACTTTGACTCATGGCAACCTCATGAATGAGACATCTCCAAGATCCTCTATCTTCAATTGCTCTGCTCAGGTCCTGAGGCCATGACTTCCTTGATTGAGCCCATCCATCTAGTATGTGGCCTTCCTCTTTTCCTACTGCCTTTTACCTTATCCTTGTCTATTCTAGTGAGTCATGCCTTCTCACGATATGGCCAAAGTATGACAGTCTCAGTTTAGTCATCTTGACTTCTAGCGATAGCTCAGGGTTTTTGTTCTAGGATCTATTTATTTCTCTTTTTGGCTGTCCACAGTATCCGTAGCACTCTTCTCCAACATCACATCTCAAATGAGTTGATTTTCTTCCTATCAGCTTTCTTCACTATCCAACTCTCATTTCTATGATTCTATCATGCATATTCCTGCAACACAGAAGGGGGTTGTACTAGATGGCCCTTGGGGTCCCTTCCAACTCTGTGATTCTATGATTCCGTCATGCGTATTCCTGCAAAGCAGAACAGGGTTGTACTAGATGGCCCTTTGGGGTCCCTTTCAACTCTGTGATTCTATTATTCTGTCATGCGTATTCCTGCAACACAGAAGGGGGTTGGACTAGATGGCCCTTGGGGGTCCCTTCCAACTCAGTGATTCTATGATTCTGTCATGCATGTTCCTGCAATGCAGAAGGGGGTTGGACTCCCTTGGGGGTCCCTTCCAACCCTAGGATTCTATGATTCTGCCATGTGTATTCCTGCAACGCAGAAGGGGGTTGGACTAGATGGCCCTTGGGGTCCCTTCCAACTCTGTGATTCTGTGATTCTATTATGAGTGTCTCCACTTCAGAACTGACTATGATGTTACTGGCATGGAGGCCAACACCCTACTAGAAGTGCAGTGTAAAATTTCACCCCTGTATCTACACAAAGGTCTGGGTGGAGGTGGCCAGCTAGGCGTTGGTAAAAGGAATAATTCCTAATGCATCCCCACAGCCAATCAGTTGTTGTTTTGGTTGTGGGGAGGGGTTGTACCAGGAACCCTCTGGCAGCCATTGCTCATTGTAAGTCATGGCATAAGGAGTTTCTGGATGTCTCCTTATGCATCAGAAACAGAACTAATTCTGGCATAACTGGTTTACACAAGCATAAATTCTAAGAAGATTCTGGCCAGAGAGCTGGGTTTTGGTTTCTGTAAGCTTGTAAGGCTGCTGGTTGTGTGTCTCCCTAGAGATCTGTGCTACCATACCTCAACTTGGTGCCCTCCAGATGTTTTGGGATACACTTGCCATCATTCCTAGCCATTGACACTGGGGCATTTCGTCCCATCTGCTGTGCCAGTAGTGTTTTCTTGACTCAGAAGCTAAACAGGGATAGAAGTAAAGAAAAAGAGATTGGTCTTAGTTGCCTCTGCAGAAGACTGCAGTAGGAACGATGCTCATTGTTTGCCTTCCTCCTGAAAGGCAAGCGAATGGGAACACAAAATGCTGCACTCGCTCAAACAATGCTCCATTCATCTGTGTGTCCCTCGGTGGTGGCTGTGCAAGCAAAATGAACAGAGCAGGGCTGTCTTTCTGGCAGCGGGCAAAACCCTTTTTTATTTCGGCATGCTTTTAATGCAGAAAGCTTTTAAAGAATGGGGTAAGGAGTGCAATATTGTTTTAAACTCAACTGCTTGGAATAGTTTTATCTTTTTAACTGCATTGTATTCAGTGTAGGTCTGAGCTCTTTTAATACCGTGATTAGCTTCATTCCAGTTTAATGTTTATTTGTTGTATGTTTTTATGTATTTTTAAAAAATTGTATGTTGCCTTCAGTCCCAATTTTGAGAGAAAGGCAGGATCCGAATAAATATAAGAAGAACAGCAGCAGCAGCATCAACAACAACAACAACTGTATGAGGAGCACAAGGATAAAGGAGAGCGGACCATCCAGACAGAGCTGCAGTATAAGGTTCAGCAGTAGCACAGGGCTTCATACCAGCAGGGTGGCTACTTTAGGATCCTCCCAGGCCTTAATGTTTCCAGGCCAAAACCTGAGATGGAAGGACAGCCCCTGGTGATGTGGTTAAGCATTATACATTAAGCACCAACCACAGTTGCTCGCAGCTTGTCATTCAAACACATACACATACATACAGAACGTATTTCCCTGTGTAGAAATTAAGAGAAAAATCTTAGTTAAAGCTGCTGTTCCCTTCTCACTTACTTAGGCAGATGGGGGAAGGAATATTTCATAGAATCATAGAGTTGGGAGAGACCACAAGGGCCATCGGGTCCAACCCCCTGCCATGCAGAAATACACAATCAAAGCATCACCGACAGATGGCCATCCAGCCTCTGCTTAAAAACCTCCAAAGAAGGAGACTCCACCATACTGTGAGCACATCCCCCTGCTGAACAGCACATCCCCCTGCTACAGCACATCCCCCTGCTGAACAGCTCTTACTGTCAGGAAGTTCTTCCTAATCTCTAGGTGGAATCTCTTTTCCTGTAGTTTGAATCCATTGCTCCATGTCCTAGTCTCTGGAACTGTTTATTTCATCTATCCTACTTGCTTTTAGCTAGAAAGTGGGTGCAGAGCAGAGTGGAGGGTGAGTCCTGGTGCCACAATGACTGGGAGGGAAGAAGGCAGCTAACTAACAAGTACATAGGCTCATGGAGAGCCTTTGTAAGTCAAAGCAGCATATCCACTAGCTGAGCTGGAGATCTGGACACTGCCTTTTCTTCTTACCTGGAGCTGAGTCCTCCAAAACTGGAAAAATTGCACCCTCAGCTGCCACCTGGAGATGACCTATGAAAACTGAAGAGTCAGGCCGGGCCCTGAGATCTGGCAACCCTATCATAGAGTCAGAAGGGACCCTTATGGGCCATCGGGTCCAGGATCGGTTTAAGGAATTTTGGGGGGCCCTGCAATGCTTTATTTTGGGGGGCCCATATGGTTATCTCAGGTCAATGTAACCTAACTCAACCTAAGCTATTCACAGTACAGGATATTCAGATTATTACTAACAATGTTTTTTGCAGGAGGAGGGTTACTACGGGGGGGGGCACAATGATGGGGTCCCCTGTGGATGCTGATGCTACCAGTGTCTTAAACTGGCCCTGATCAGGTCCAACCCCCTGCTCAAGGAAGGATCTCCAGCTAGAGAAGGAGACCCCACGACCTCTCTAGGCAATGTACTAGTTATGTAGTCATGAGCTGGCCCTCCTGTAAGGCAAAGTGAGGAAGCCACCTCTGCGATAGCTCTTCTGTTGTTCCTCTGGAGGTTCCTGGTCACTCACCCCTCTTGGAAGAAGAAAACATTGTGTGTCTTGAAAAGGCTACCCTCCACCCCTTAATCTGGCCTAGTGTGCTCAGTGTTAAGGAAAATGCAACATGGGACATACAGTGAAAGAAATAAAATATGTATGTGAAAGTCACAATGACTAAGCAAGAGCAATTATGAAGCTACACAGGTGAAACTGCTAATGTAATCTAGAAGTCCTGAGAGCCAAGGACAGAGGTACTGAATGCAGAATGGAAACACCTGAGAATCATTAAGTGTACAAGGTGAAATGTTGAAATACATGGGTTGGTCTTAAGTATGGGTGGAACTACGTGGACCAATCAGAATGGAAGTACACACCCACTGGGTGGAAACTAACTAGTGGGTGGTGATAAACAATGGCTATAAAATTGCAATGTTTGCCAATGTATTGTGGTTGAGTAGAGGTGCAGTAGTTTGGAGATTTGTTGACCATATAGTATATTTATATAGAAGAATAAAGTAGGTTTTATATAAAACTACTGAGTTGCCTGAGTGAATCCTGGAGACGTTTTGGAGACACCTGGAGAAGAGTGAGAAGGCTTGGAGAGTTTGTCAGGATCTTCAGCCTATTTTCTGAAACTCTGCTGCTTTGGAGGAAAGCATTAACCACTGATCTAAGCTGGTCAGCTCTGCTGCATAACAAGGTGGTGAGTTAGAGCCAGAGGTGAAGAGCTACAACTCCCATCATCCCTGACACTCAGGAGTGATAGAATTGTGCCTTAAACCAACCCTGTTTGTGGGTTAATATATGTAGCAGGTCATGAAACCATTATCTTTGTTCATACCTCTGCTAATGGACTGCAATTTGTCAATATATCCCAATTAAGCGATTTCCTGTACTTTGAGTCTATTGCTCCATGTCCTTGTCTGCGGAGCAGCAGAAAACAAGCTTGCTCCCTCTTCAATATGCCATTCTTTCAAGCATTTAAATATGGCTATAATGTCAACTCTTAACCTTCTCTTCTCCAGGCTAAATATACACAGCTCCCTAAGCCACTCCTCATAGGGCACTAAATTCCTCATTCATGACTGAAGAGTGATCATGAATATGGAACAGTTACCCTAGATTTGCTGCTCCATAACTCTTCCATATTCCTGGTTACTACTGAGTCACGATTGTGACTCTGTTACCACAATTGTAACTCCCTCCCTCCAAACCTGCTTCATGGGGACAAGGAGGTCCTTTCTCCTGGCAATGAATGATATTTTCATCAGGTTTTGGAGGAATCAGGCCAGGAGAGTTTTTTAGGGCTTGGTTAAATGGTGAAAAAAAACCGTGAAGAATTCACCAAGATTCCTAATTGTTTACATGCATTGCGGCTCAAAGTCGCCTCTTTCAGAAGGAGGGGGGCTCAAAAACCCATTAGTAACGCAATAAAGGATTTCGGGACTTTTCCCAACTTTTTTGAAAAGTAGCGCTTTTTCAATAGTCTGAACAAACATCACACTACGTGCTGTGTGAATTACCAGCAATCTTTCGGATAAATTCACAGCAGAGCTTTGCCATGATTGGTTAAACTCATCAGGGAGGGGATGGAGGAAAGATGTTTCCAGCCACGAAAGACTGTGTGCTAGCCTCCCATCCTGTGTGTCTTTCTCTCTCTCCCGCCTTGCTACTTTCAGTCTCCATGTGTGTGAATGATCTAATCTCCCCTCCTGCGCTGTGCTTAGCCACGAAAAAGAAGTCTTTCCTTCTCTCCCTCCCGCCTTTCTCAGTGTGTGTGAATGATCCCCTCCTGCGAACAACTCAGCCCTTCTTCCTGTCTTTTGCTTAGCCACGAAAAAGATGTCTTTCCTTCTTTCCCTCCCTCCATACTATCTTGTGCCCAGCTGCTACGAGCTGAAGAATTAAGCAAGCCTTTTCCAGTCTCTCTTGTGTGGTGTGTGAATGTTCCTCTCAGGCATTCCTGTGCTAATCAGAGGATGTGCTTGGGAGGCCACGCCCCTGTCTCAGTCTGCTGTGTAAATATCAAAGCGAAACACAGCTGAAAACAAAAGCGATAGATCAATTAAGCCATATGTCATCTGAACGATGCACTACAGCTGCGAAACAGTGATAAAGCGCAAATTACCGCAATAAAAACTGTCAGTTTAACTGAAGCCGTTTGGTATACTTAACTAAATACCTGATACAGAATTCCAGCCGATGATGATGATGATGATGATGATGATGTGACGGCATGGCTTTTTATTAAAGCCTTTGAGGGTTAAATAATAATATTATGATTATGGTATTGATTATGATTATTATTTAGGCATTAACAGTGGTGGTGGTGGCGGCAGCGGCAGCCTCCTCCTCTTCTTTAATAAAAAGCCATGCTTTGACTTGATGCCAAGAAGAAATCAATGTCAGTGCCAATCAGGCACCCAAAGAGAAGGCATTCCAGAACGGGGTGCCAGAGCAGCGGTGGGACACAGAGGGTGGGGTGGTGGCCTCCAGCAGATCTCGGAGTTCAGCACCTTGGATAACTCCTTGAAAGGTCCGATTAAATCCAAGAGCCGAGTCACTGCGCCCTGATATGGGAGCCACCAGCTGGGGTGGATTTGTCTGTGGGAAGACTTTGAGCAGTACACACAGCTAATTCCTGAGCTCAGAATTCTTGGATTCAAAGGGACTTTAATGGTTGCCTTGCCTCATTTCTCAGAATTACACAGGGGACCCAGTCATCCTCATCATCCGTTTGTAACCACACTTCTCCACTGCTTTGGTGATCTTGCCTTTTTTTTTCTTACAAGGAAAAATAAATGTAAAAAAAAAACACACTGAAATACCCACATAATGTCTTTTCATGGGTAGTGCTACAGCCCTTTAGCTGAAACAGCATGGTAAAGATACCTTTGGACTACAACTCCCCAAATCCCCCAGAAAGTGATGCTTGCTGCACATTCTGGGAACTGTGGTCCACAAAGCAGCATCTCCAAGTTCTGGTCTGGAAGTATCCTGAAGGTTTTTTTGCACCTGGTTCCAATCAATGGGATCTCAGAATTGTAGTGAAAGAGAAAAATGGACACCCACAATGTCAATCCCACAAACCAGACCTTTTCTCAGCTTTGCCCTGTTCTCCTGACTCCACATATCATGAAATTGGTTCATATCTGAGACAATCCAGGGCCTGTTTCTATGATATACTGGAGTCCCCTTATCCAAACTCAGGTGGTTGCTGAAAGGATCCGGAACCTCATCCCCTCCCAGCTATTTACCTACTTTGTTGCAATTCAGCCGGGCCACTTCTCTGAAGTCAGTAGCTCCCCTTTATCTCAGGTTCCAGCCGGAGGGTGCTTTGTTGTTCCTGGTGAAAGGAGGTCATTTGTCAGTTTGAAGACCAGCTTCCTCGCTCATCTCCTTTGCTGTTGACTTAAATGCACTCTTTCTTCTCATCTCACCAATTCTACTGGTTGCTAGCAGGGGATAGAATCATAGAATCATAGAGTTGGAAGAGACCACAGGGGCCATCCAGTCCAACCCCCGCCGTGCAGGAAGACACAATCAAATAATTCCCAACAGATGGCCATCCAGCCTCTGCTTAAAAACCTCCAAAGAAGGAGACTCCACCACACTCCCAGCAGTGTAGTTGTCCCTCCTTATCCACAGATTGGTTTCCACAGATTTAAGTATTCACGGCTTGAAAATATTCTTTAAAAAATAATAATCTAAAAAGCAAACCTTGATTTTGCCATCTTACATAAGAGACACCATTTTGCTATGCCATGAGTGTTCACAGATTTTGGTATCCACGGGGGGTCCTGGAACCAAACTCCAGTGAATATGAAGGGACAACTGTATTCCACTTCCGAACAGCTCTTACTATCAGGAAGTTCTTCCTAATGTTTAGGTGGAATCTAAATCATGTCCTCATGAATATTGTCTCCCTCCCACACACAATTCAGTTTAAAGCCCTCCTAATCAGATCTTTCAGACTCTCAGCAAAAATATTCCTGCCAACTTGTAAGAGGTATGAGTCTAAAAATAAAATGTATTAAAAATTCCAGGGATCTAGCCCTTTTAAAAGAAATAAAAATATCTTCTTTAAAAAGAGTTAAAATCACTTCTCTTTCAAAGTCATGCAGAGTGACGCATCAAGAATGCTCAGACAAGCTCAATTAACATTTAAAAGTGTTTTCTGAGGTCTGTGGTCTAATCACCCAGTTAAATTAGACTCATTACAAAAACAAAGGAGTCAGTTTAAAAATGCATATCAAAAGTTTACTGAAGGTATATGAATCTTAATCTACATACTAAAACAAACTTTTAAAAAGGGTTCCTAACTAACTAGGAGGATTTAGGGTAGAATGACTCACCCAGGCTTTAGCAGTAGAGGCTGCATGGTGAATATCATGGCATAGCATCATAGCAAGGCTTCATAGCAGCATGGCTTCAAAGCATGGCTACAGCAGCATGGAGACTCTAACTTAAAAGAGTCACACAAAGAGTAATGAAATTTAAATTAGGTCATGTGTTGAATGACCCATCACTCCAGTTGGCTGGAAGTGCCTAGTAAAATAAGAGAAAGGGAGTTTGGGAGAACAGAAGCATGCAGGGAAAATTCCTAGACTTATCTTAGTATGTGAATGGGGTACACAAGATTGTTTTACATTACACTAATTATTTCCCCACATACTACACAACTGCTGTGAGGTGCAACCCACCCCTTGCCAATAGTCCATCTCCCTTAAACTGCATCCCATGGTCCAGGAAGCAAAACCATTCCTGGCAGCACCATCTGCACAGCCAGTTGTTTGCCTCCACTGTCTTTCTCTCCCTTCCTGGGCCATGCCCTTCCACTGGAAGGACAGATGGAATTACTACCTATGCATCCAAGTCCTTCAGCTTCCTACCCAGAGCCTCATAATCCCTTTTGATATTCTGAAGGCTATGCCTTGCAGTATCACTGGTTCCCATGTGGACCAAAAGGAAGGGATAATGGTCAGTAGGCTTCGCGAGTCTCGTCAGCCTTTCTGTTACATCGCAGATTTTTGCACCTAGGAGACAGCACACTTCTTGAGACATCTTATCAGGCCCTCAAACTACTGATTCTGTACCCCTCAGCAAAGAGTCCCCTACCACCACCCACACACCTCCTCCGAGGATTGGTAAAGGCCAATCTCTATGCTGAACTGTCCAAGATCTCATGCACATTTTCTGAGGCCTGGCTCTGTTGCTCTCCTTCCAGTTCCTTGTCATCACTGACAAGGGAGAGAGCTTCAAACCGGTTCTGTAGTGTCATACTCATAGAATGGCCCCTGCTCCTTCTCCTTCTAACTAACCTCCTCCAGTGAGACATCCCCTGTGTGTCCCTGAACCAGGACCTTCTGGTCTGCTCTGTCTAAGAAAACCTCCTGTGGCTAATCAGGCCTCAAGTTTCTGGATTGTCTCTTCCAACAACACAACCAACTTGCACTTGCTGCAGGTGTAGCTTTGCACATCCATGGGCAAGAACACAAACATATCACAGCTGTTGCAGGTGACTGCAGCAGTTCCCTCACTGTCCATATTGAATACTCTGAAGTAGGCATTAGAACAGAATCTGGGCCTCCCCCTCAAACTCCCCCGCCAAACACCCGTTCGCCTTGCTTCTGTACGCCGAGCTCCAGGGACCATCCATTAAACCTTCCCTCAGAGGCACTGGACCTTTCTCCTGCTTCTTCCTGCAAGTTTGTGGCTGGACCAGGGTAAATGGCAATGTGCTGGCCAAGCAAACTAGCCCTTGCTCCTGTCACATGGCCACTCCACTGTGGGGAGGAGGTGGGCTGAGCAGTCTTCAGGCCTTCTCAGCCCCCCTGTGAGGACATCATGGCTCCCTGGGGGTCTGCAGACCATAGGTTAAGAACCATGTGGTAATGCATCCAGGTGTTTGAGGATGCAGCTTAGGGTGTTATACCTATTTAACTTCATTTGAAATGCTTAAGAGCTTTTACATCTGCTATGTCTAAGTAGACTTTCCCTTCAACATACAGTTGTCCCTCCGTACCCATGGATTTGGTATCAACGGATTTAAGTATACACAGCTTGAAAATATTCTTAAAAAATAATAATCCAAAAGCAAACCTGATTTTGCCATCTTATATAAGGGACACCATTTTGCTATGCCATTGCATATAATGGGACTTGAGTATTCACGGATTTTGGTATCCACGGGGGTCTTGGAACCAAACCCCTGTGAATATGAAGGGACAGCTGTAGTTCTACCTTTTGTTGCTGTTGCTGTGTGCCTTCAAGTAATTTCAGGCTTATGGTGACCCTAAGGCAAACCTATTATGAGTTTTTCTTGGTAAGATTTGTTCAGAGGGGGTTTGCCATTGCCTTCTTCTAAGGCTAAGAGATGGGACTTGCCCAGTCACCCAGTGGGTTTCCATGACTGAGTGGGGATTTGAATCCATCCTGGTCTCCTAGAGTCCTAGGCCAACATTTGAACAACTACATCATGCTGGCTTTACCTTACTTTGGCCTTATGGCTCCTTTTGGATCTTTCCTGCTGGAAGACTAATCTATCCTGCAGGTTTGTACAATTTGAAGCAATCTTTTTGAGTGTCTATCGATAAGAGAGATTCCTCTGGAACCTATATTCTTTTTATCGGTTTTCAAGAAGCAATGAGATTATATTGGGAAAGTCTGATCTCAGGCAGTCCTGCCCTCTCTGAACAGTGGGCAAAGAAACCATGCAGACCAGCAAGGAAGAAGCTAGTAAAGCCAAGAAAACCTTAGGGGCCACCAGGCTCAGCACTGCATAATAATAACACTTTGATACCAAGAAGGCAATCCCATAGGTAACCTGGAACCAAACCATGTGGGGCTTTAAAGGTAGCAACCAAACTTTGTACGTTGCCCAGAAACTGACTGGCAGTCAGCGGAGTGATTTTAATATAACTGTAGCTAAACTGAGGCTGTGGTACATGTCATGAGAAGACATGACTCCCTAGAAAAGACGATCACACTTGGTAAGGTGGAGGGAAGTAGGTAAAGAGAAAGACCTCATTCCAGAGGGATAGACTTAATCAGGGAAGCCATGGCCCTGAGTCTGCAAGACTTGAGCAGGGCTGTTTATGACAGGGTGACTTGGAGGTCATATCTATATGGGCTGTCATTTGATACCACTTTAACTCTTTCACCATATGGTTTAAAAATCATTCAAAAGCCTGCCTAAATAAGAAGGTTTTAACCTGCTTATGAAAATAAAGCAGGGGAGAGGGGCTAACTGAACCGCCTGTGGCAGGGAGTTCCACAACCTAAGAGCAGCCACAAAGAAGGCTCTCTACTGTGTCCTCATGAGCCACACCAAGTTCTCTGAGGACTTAAAAACAAACACCCCAAAGCTCTCCCCAGTAATGTACAATAACATCCAAAACCCACAGAACATTGATACTTTTATTATGCCAAATTAAGCCTTTATTAAGCCCAAAATGCACAAAATACATCATGCAAGCTTTCAAAGCTCCACTGTCTTCTTCATCAGGCAAAGGCGTTAAAATCACACAAGGGATTTTTCTGTATGATTTTAACACCTTTGATGAAGAAGCCAGTGGAGCCTCAAAAGCTTGCATGATGTATTTTGTGCATTTTTGGTTGGCTTGATAAAGGTATCATTGCTTTGTGAATTTGGGATGCTATTATACTGTATTTTTTGTATCGCTTTGCCAGAGATACTGTATTTTGTTGTATAATGAACACAGCTACCCCTGGATATATTCTCCCCAGCAATGTGATTTATTGGACATTACAGCTTATCTCCTATATGCATCTTCTTCAAAATTCTTTGGCTGTTCCCCACCCCCGCCCCAGAATAAGCTGTTGTTAAAGGCATGGGAGCAAGCAAAGCTCTTTTTCCTGGACAGTTGGGAATCCTAGCGATGAGTTCACGTCATGCTGTTGAAAACCCTTGAATCAGAAAAGCTTCTCAACCTCCCAGTCTCATGTTCATAGGGCATCCTTTGTTTGGGTTTTGTTTATACTGTCCAAAAAAGAGGAGGAAAACTTTTGGCAATGAAATCTTAATTAGAGCAGACTGGCTGACAGCAGTCCATGGAATAAATTCAATGGGTTTTATGGACAGGCATTTAGAGTTTGACAACAATGTTTGGCAGGGGAAGCATGGATAGCCCTCAGCTCCCTTTGTGAGTAGGAAGAGGATAAGATTTTGTGGAGCCCCATCCACCGTCCAGGAGAGAAATGGGGCACCTTTGGCCTTCCAGATGCTTTGGACCAAAGCTTGGGGGGAAATTGTTCTTTGGACTTATTGTTAACTGCCATCAAGTCAACTTCAACTTATGGCAAGCCCATGAATGAAAAACCTCCAAGTCACCCTGTCATCAGCAGCCCTGCTCAGGTCTTGCAGACTCAGGGCCATGGCTTCCTTAACTGAGTCTACCCATCTGGAATGTGGTCTTCCTCTTTTCCTGCTGCCTTTTACTTTGCCAAGCATTATTGTCTTTTCTAGTGAGTCATGCCCTCTCATGATATGGCCAAAGTACAACAGTCTCATATTAGTCATCTTGGCTTGTAGAGACTTCAGGCTTGATTGCTCTAAGACCCATTTATTTGTCTTTCTAGCAGTCCATGGTATCCACAACACTGTTCTCCAGCACAACATCTCAAACGAGTCAATTCTCTTCCTATCTGCTTTCTTCACTGTCCAGCTTTCACAACCATACATAGAACTGGGAATTCAATTCTCTTCCTATCTGCTTTCTTCACTGTCCAGCTTTCACAACCATACATAGGACTGGGAAGTATGATGGCACTCAGGGTCACTTTAAGGGCCCTGCAGTACCTCAACTGCAGGGAGGGGTGTCATTGTGGGGGGGCATCGTAACCCTCCTCCTGCAAAAACATTATTAGTAATAATCTGAATACCCTATACTGTGAATAGGTTAGGTTAGGTTACGTTGACCTGAGATAAACATATGGGCCCCCCAAAATAAAGCATTGCAGGGGCCCCCAAAATTTCTTAAACTGGTCCTGTGGCACTAATTATAGTGTTCTTTGGACTACAATCTCCACAACTCCTAAACCAATTTGGCCACTACTGCTACTCACTGGGGATTCAGGGAGCTGCAATCTAAAAAGGAACTTTGCTAGATTCCACTTTGGACTGAAGCTCCCAGAATCCCTTACCATTGGCTATGTCAACTGGGGATTCTGGAAGTTGAAGTCTAAAATGCCTAGAGGGCCAAAGAGTACTTGCTGCTGTTCCAAGATCTGACAGCTTCCGTTAAGCAGAGATGAAGAAATTACGGCCTTTTAGATTATGTTGGATTGCAGTTCCCATCAGCCCTCACCATTGGCTGTTGTGTCTACGGTTGATGGGAACTGCAAGCCACAAACATCTGCAGTTGCTCAAAAGCAACTCTAGATGTTATTGGACTTCAGCTCCCAGAAAGACCAGCCATCATGGCTAATGGCAAGTTGAAGTAAGAGTAAGGTTGCTGCCTCAGGTTGCACATTTTGGATGGCAGCACCCTTTTAGGAACATACTTTGTTATTATTGTATTTTTAGTGACAAGTAGTATAAGGATAGGAAAGCACATGTGACAGTCTCTGCTTCATGTGCTAAAATAACTTGGGTAGCTTTAGGCACCACCTACCTTGATTGGGGTGGGGTTGGGAGGTGCTATTTGCTGTGCTACCTCAGGCTGCATAGGTCTTCAGCCAGCACTGCAGGGCTGTTGTTCATTAAATCAATTTAGCATTGCTGGATAATCAGGGAGAAAAACCTCCCTCCCAACCCTGTCTTGTTTGCTGTGATTTATTAAGTCAGTTTACCCTTGCCAGCTAATCAAGAAAGCAAAAACCTGGTGTGCTCCTATACATTTATGGTGCTTGGAATCAGCAGCTGCATCTTTTCAGAGTCTGGGGAACAACTCATTTCCCCAGACTCTGTAGAGCAAGGTGCTGTTAAAGGCACAGGAGCAGAAAACACCAAAACATGGCAACCACAGGAGAGGGCCCAAAATGAGGCTATTGTTCCCAGTAATGTTCCTGTTCCCCAAAATGATTTCTTCCTTCCATCCCCAAATTTCCAACACTGCAGAGGACGAGACGCTGAAAATAATTCACAACTATAACTCATATTTGCTGTGTTATTCTCTTGGTAACGTTGCTGCCTTTTCTCTGGATGTCTAAACTGTATTGCTGCTAAATGCTCAACTGAAGTTTCAAGTTTCTGCAATACTAGGAATTTGGGGACTGGGGAAAAAAAGTTCATTGGGGGCCAGAATTCTGATTTGGAGAAGACACTGTCCTCATTTTGCCTGTGTCACCCCTGTAGCTATATCCCTGATATCTACATTTGTAGATTGGTAAATTGAGGGGCAGCTTGTGGGGGCAATTAGCTAACACACATTGGAAACTGTTTAATGCAGTGTAGATGTGTAAATAGCTATTGCTTAAAACAATTTGTAAGCCACTCTGATAGCCTTGTGGCTGAAGAGCAGGGTATAAATAACTAAATAAACAAAAATAAAAAAATAAAAAAATTCTTTTCCCCACATCTTAGAGCAAGGGTGAGGAATCTGTGGCTCTCCAGATGTTTGTTGGACTTCAGTTCCCATCATCCTTCACCACCAGCTATTCAGATTAGGGCTGCTAGGAAGAATAATCTTGGAAGGATACTAGTTCCTGATTCCTGGCCAGAGGCCTTCCCCAAGTGTGCTGAAAGGATGAGGCATCTGTTGATATGAAATATTTCTCTATCTGGAAAACCGAGAGAGCAGCTAATACTGAACAAGTTGGACTAACAGATTCAGGATGAGGCAGCTTCTTTTCTCCATCTATAACAGGGCAGGGAATCACGTAGCCTTCCAGACATGGTTGGACTGCAACTCCCATGAGCCCTAGCTAGCTTAGCTAATGGTGAGGAATGCTGGTGTTTGCAGTCCAACCATGGCTGGAAGGCTACATGATTCCCACCCAGATCTACACAAGGCAGGGCCACCCCTGCCCTGCCATTAGGCAGAATGCAGCAATGGCCTCAGGCAGGATATGTAGGCATAATGAACTTTCCCCTGGCTGCTTCTCCTGAGCTCCCCTGGATTGGCCAGATTTGGCACAACAGGCTTGGGAGACAGTGCTTTCGGGGACTGAACCTCCGGAGGGCGTCAGGGGACCCAGAAAGTCAGTGGGCCAAAAGAGGAAGAGGAAGGAGTCTGGTTCCGTGGCTGAGAGTTCTTGGACAGTGCCCTGGTCCATGGTGCGCTTGGTAAACCTCTATGTGATCTTAGGGTTATTTTTCCAAAGACAAAAGGAGGTAAAGAGTCAAAAACTGCAAGATGTAAAAGGCATTGCTTATTATGTGAAGAGCGTAATTGAAAATTTAGCTCTGAGTTGAAAAAGAGAAATTGCCAAATCATCGTTGGAAAAAGTTTTGGCTGTGGTTTAGTGAGACAACCCCAGCAATAACATAAAAGGATATTTTAAATAAATATTTTATTATTATTGTATTTTTGCATTATTTTGTATTTTTTTATTAATCTTTTATTGATTTTTTTCTTTTCCAAATAGGTATAATTGAAATGTGTAAATATAATGTGATTATAGTGCATTTAGATTAAGAGGAAAAATGTATTAGTGTTAGGATATAGTTTTATTTTTGTATTAGTAAGAAAAGAGAAAAACAATTATTATTATTATTGCGTTATTGTATGGCCTTTTGCGGTCAGATGTATTTTTCAGTAGAATGGTCTTATTCCAATAAAAAATTCCTAATCCCCCCCCCCCAAAAAATTTCCTAGAAATTCCCTCTGTTTGGGAACACAGCCATGCATACCACACACACCCTAAACTAGCCCGTTGCTCTCTGGGGTGAGGAAGTAAGTCAAGTTCAACTGTCATTCCCATCAGTTTCTATACACTGAACAGGAAGGGGAGTACCATTTGGGGTGTGTGGGGTTGTTTGTTTGTTTGTTTGGCCTCAGGCAGCAAAATGTCTTGGTACAGCCCTGACACAAATCCAGCTTTGAGAAACACTTCTACAAATTGCCCTCTGATGCCCCCCCCCCGCCAACCAAAGCTGGTTGCAGGAGTTGCCATTTAAATCTCCCACAATGCCTCAGTGTCATACTGCATTGGGGCATTGTGGGGAATGAAAATGGCAGCTCTCAGAGATAGCCGCTGTTGCTCAGGATGGTCTTTAATACGGGTCCCTAATGGGGCCCTGTCTGAGAATGCTGCCCCCTTAGCAGGGCTAACCAAAGGCATTTTTGATGCCTGAGGCAAAGAACAAGATGGCTTCCTGCTCCCATTTCTAACATAAAAGCTCACTGGGCTGGCAGCTCAATCTTTCTTCACCACTGACAATGGGCACTATCCTTCAATGTATTACAAGCGATGGGAAACTTTAGGGTACACAGTCCAGGTTACACCACACAAAGCTCACGCCACCAACATTTTGCTGGTGCTTCTCAACATATATCAGGCATTGTTGTTGTTGTGTGCTTTCAAGTCATTTCTGACTTATGACAACCCTAAAGCGAACCTATCACAGGGTTTAGTTTGCAAGATTTCTTCAGAGGGAGTTTGCCTTTTTTTTGCCTTCCTCTGAGGCTGAGAGAGTGTGACTTGCCCAAGGCCAGCAAGCAAATTTTTGGCCCACACAGGCTGCACCAATGGCATTGGGGTAAATTGGAAGTGACTGGAAGTTTTACTTGATTTGTACCTTTTTCTACCCCAGTTTGTGGAAAGTGGGGGAACTAAATCAGGCCAAACCACCATATTTATAGGCTGTCTTGGTGACCACTTAGGCCAGTTTTTTTTAATCTGCCCAAAATTTAAGTGACCATGAGCCACACTTCACCCACCCCTGCCCTAAATGCAACAGACACACAGAACAATTTACAGGGAAGTGGGTGTACATTTGAAGAATATCAGCTATACACCATTTCTCCATTTATGGAAAGGATATCTCCATTTATGGAAAGATATTATTCTTAACTAATTTGTTTTGTTCACCCCACCCCTACCCTGTTTTCACTTTCCCTTTTTTTAATTGCAAAAGATATAATTAACGAGCCCATCATTAGACCTGTAATCTGTCCGATTTAAAATTGTTAATGAATTGGTTGCATTGGATGAGTTATATTAATTTTAAAAAAATAATGTCTGCTCCAGTATTTTTTTAAAAGGATGTCCGCTCCAGTAACATTTTTTAAGGCATCAGTCAAATCCTCCTTTGTTTCTCCCCAGCAAAATATGGACAATGATTCACAGGAAACAGATAAGAGAAAACAAGCACAGTCCTTGGGATGTTGACTATGCTTGGTTAAGGACTATGCTTAGTTAAGAACACAAATGATAGGGAGGGAGTTCGTTGGGACAGGCAGCAGATGCTAGGTGTATGACAGGAGAGAGCTGGTCTAGGAGTGGAAAGACTATTCAAAAATTATTTAAAAACATGTTCTTTGAATATCCACAAATCCTGATGAGAATCTGCACTTCGGAACTTATTTTGTGCTCAATTCACACAAGTTTGTTTTGCAGAAAAAACAGCATTTTCTGTGCAGGAAACAGCTTTTTCTGTGCAGAAAATACTGTTTCCTGGACAGAAAAATGCTGTATTTGGAGATATTTCACGCAAAATTTGCAGGTGGTAGATTTGCACTGAAAACAACATTTTCTTTGCAGGAAACAACCATGTGTGGCAGGGGGTTGGACTGGATGGCCCTCGTGGTCTCTTCCAACTCTGCAATTCTATGATTCTATGATTTTTCCTACACAGTAAATTTTATTTCTATATAGAAATGCGACTTCCTGCATTGAAAATGCAACGTTCTGGACAAATCAACCATGTGCAAATTTTGCACACAATAGGTCTCAATTTATGAGTAAGCTTCAATAAATTGTGTGGTTTTTGAAGTCTCTCTTGGAGCAGAAAAAAAATGCTAAAATTACTTACTGCTTCTTTCAGGAAGAAAATTAGTGACCGAGCTATGTCTGTAAGATGAGTGTGTTCTGCCCTTTATACCTGCTCATTTCAGGTGGAGTAGAGGGTCTTCCCTCTGACAAGTCTGGACATAAGGTCCAACTGCCAGGCTGGAGATGATATTGGTGGTAAGGTGGCAGGAGCCATCTTGTTCTTTGTCTCAGTCAGCAAAATGCCTAAGGTCAGCCCTGATGGAGGGGGCAATCTCCTCTCGGTGGTCTCTGGTTCTGTCCTTGGCATTCCAACTAACAGGATCTCAGGTAGAATGAATGGGTTACAGAGCCATTATTAGTCAATACTGAGAGTCTTTGGCTAACTAGTTTCAATATGAAGCAGCTTGCTGCTCTTTGTGTAATTGTGGAACTCAAAGGTCACTTGTGATGGCAGAAAAATCTGAATATCCAAAACAATTCCATTCCAAACAAATTTCTGGGGACGGGGCATTAGCCAAGCTAGTCTGCTGCAGCAAAAACAACAGAAAATCTTGTGGCACCTTAAAAGGCCAAACATTTTTTTTAAGGAAACAGTGTAAACTTTTGTGTCCACTTTAGAATTGCAAAAGCAAACAAGTGCAAAATAAATAAAGATTTTAGCAAATACATACATGTCCAAGTCGCCTGTTGACTAATGGTGACCCTGTGAATTTCATAGGGTTTTCTTAAGCAAGGATTACTTAGAGGTGGTTTTGCCACTTCCTTCTTCTGAAATATAGCTTACAGGACCTGGTATTTGTTGGAGGTCATCAATCATGAGGGGAATTACCTTATCTGTTCTTCTACTCCTAGGTAAGTAACATTTAATTCAGGTGGGGCTTACTCCTGAGTGAACATGCCTAGAGTCATACTCTAAGCCTGGAAAACATTATCAACATTGTTTGCTTTTGATCTGGTATCTGACATTTTTATTATACTTTATGGCCCTTTCATTGTAAATCACTCTTGTTAGATTATGGCTGCGATCCTGAACGCAATTACCAAGGCGTATGTTCCATTGAAAACAATAAGATTCACATATGAGTAGGCACATATAGACTTACCACTCTGCGATTGTATCAGCTTGATATGACTAAGGCTGATAAAAAAACTATGCACACATCAGTGACTCAAATAAAGTTTTCAAGATAGACCCCCCACACACAAGACTGATTGATGGTTTGGTTCTGATGCAATTTGGAAGCACATTGTTTGCAAAGGTAGTTGACTCACAGCACAAGCCTCAATATGTCTACTGGGGAACAGACTGGCGTGACGCTGTCCCAGGACATTTTGCTGCCTGAGGCAAAAGACAAGATGTCTTCCCCACCCTGCCTCTATTTGAAGTGCAGAAGTTAACTCAATAAGTCCTTGACTCCAATTTCAAGTCTGGGGGCAGGAAAGGGCATGCAGACAGCCTGGCACTTTCTTGGGGTCCCATGTCAGTGGAGCAGTGATTCTGCTCTGGAATTTAGTCGGAACTATCCCATGTGCTGAACCTATTTAGAAGATACCTTTCAGCACCTGTGATAGTAGCTTTAAAATTCAGACTACAACCCAGAATGGAACCACACCTCCACTGATAAGAAAGCCACCAAGCTCTCCCGTCTCTCCCCCCTCCCCATATCTCCTGCCTAATATAGGGAGTAGGTAACATGCAGCTCCTCAGATGTTGTTTAACTATAGATCCCATCAGCACTGCATCTGTGGTGAGGCATGATGGGAATTGTAGTAGTCCAACAACCTTTGGAGACCCACAGGATACACCAGCCTAATGGTTGGGCAGATCCTGAGTGCCCAGGTTTTGAAAGGGGGCTTACTCTCAGGTAAGGGTGTGAAGCAGGGGCTGGAACCATGTGACCCAAATGTTGTTGGACTGCAGCCCCCAGCATTCCTCACCATTGCTTATGCTGGCTAGTCTTGCTTGCACCATGCGCCAGGGCTGCCTTCTGCACCTGGAGTGGATGAATCTTTGCTCCTGGAGAGAAATCTGAACAACAGCTCCCATAATCCCAGGCCACTCTGGGTGCCACTAATGGGAGCTGATGGCCAAAAATGATGGGCTAAACTTCCCCCACTTCCTGCTCCATTCCTACCACCACCACCCACACTCCTACCCAACCATTCTCAGAAGATGCCAGCCAGATGCAGGCAAAACGTCAGGAATAAATTCTTCCAGAACACAGCCAAAAAAACCCAAGGGAAATCTATTGCTGGGGTTGTCTCATTAAACCAAGGCCAAAGAGGAGGAGGTGTGGGGAGGAACTCTTCCCATTCTCAATTTGCTCCAATAAATCTGGATGCCTTAGTAATTGGTATAAGCCATCCAAACTCATACCCAGAAAGACTGGGGAAACAGACTAAAAGAGAGAGGGCGCATTTCTTGTTGGGTCCAGATGGGGAGGGAATAATACAAATTGCACCCATTTATTGGACGTCCCATTACAGAAACAGCAGCTGATGGTGGGCGGCATAGGCTGTAAAAGCCTCTGCTTGAATAAAATGGGAGGGCACCTCATGCGCACACATATGCAGCCTCGCCCAGTGTAAACTATGGCAGATTCCGGTCCCGTCTATACGAGGGGGGAATACAAACACGTCCGAAAAAGCAGGCGTTTGCAACAATGCAATCTGTCTTCACAGTCAAAAGAGCCTCCCTAAACTCCACATTACCCCCTAGCCGAGATAGCAGTCCCGAGTGATTTACTCACGATTTAACATTTACCATTGCCAATTTTTTAAAAAAAGTCTCCCATGGTGCGCACATGCAATATTTCGTTTTTGTTTTTTTTAAAGGGAGTATAAGATTGCCATTTGATCAACTTACCAGACCCTTGTTTAGCCAAAAATCCAACATGGTGGCAACAGCCGCTAGCCCCACCTCCATGCTCATCCAGCCAATCAGATTGCACTGCCTGTTCATATCCTGTTCGAAGGATTGCACATTTGCATATTGCAAATGCAGATGAAGCCCTGGGCCTTGTGGTAGATTTGGCTGCACCCCTTCCTAATGACATGTATTTATGCGAATGTCTGTATGAACAGATCACCTTCCTTTTGAATCCCGTTAGGATTATTTTCACCGTATAGACAAGCCCTCCGTTTCTTGTAGCACTTCGTCAAACTCCCAGAGGAATGACTAGGTGGATGGTCATGTTTCAGCTGTAACCATAGTCACATATAATTTTAGCTGATTCAAATGGGGAATGTACGTTCCCACCACCACCACTTTCCTCCCGCAATTGGCTCCCCATCTTCTGGTAACTGGGCTTGCAGTGGGTGGGTCACCTCTCCTCTGGGGATCCAATTGAGGCTGGTGGGGTGGGAAGGGGAAGCCCACATCTGCCCCCCACCCGCCTCACCTTGATCCTATTCTTTTGGATGCCCCACTCTTGTCTCCCCACCCTCACAGTATTTCCTCCCTTCCCATCTGAGGATGTGGAGGAAGCACACCCCATCAGTAGCACTTCCTGCCTGGGATGAATTGACCTGCAGTGAGGGAAGGCCAATGCCCAGTATTACATGTTAGCCTTCTTAATGCACCTGCTAGGAGCTTTATGGTGGTGAAGGCTGTGATCCTAGTGGCGCTGGCCCCGGAAGTAAATTATCACACTACACTGTTGTAGTGCTATTATTCCACTTCAACTGTTATGGCTACCTCCTAAGGAATCCTGGGATTTGCAGTTTAGGGAGGGGCATTTAGAACTCTTAGCTAGAGAACCAGGGCTGGTTTAAGGCACCAGTGGCGTCAGCATCCTCAGGGGGCCCCATCATTGTGGGGGCCCCTGTAGTAACCCTCCTCCTGCAATAACATTATTAGTAATAATGTGAATATCCTGAATAGTAATAATCTGAATATCCTGTACTGTGAATAGCTTAGCCTGAGTTAGGTTACATTGACCTGAGATAAACATGCCCCCCCCCCAAATAAAGTATTTCAGGGGCCCCCAAAATTCCTTAAATCGGTCCTGCAGAGAACTCTTAGGTCTCATTAAACTACAAATCCCAGAATTCCACAGGAGGCAGCCAGTGCAGTTAAAGTGGAATAATAGCACCATGACAGTGCAGTGTGATAAGTCTAGTTGAGCTCAGGCAGACTTGATTTGGAGGCTGCTCTGGTGCAGGGTTGGAACCCTTTAGGGCTGTGATGCTCTAGACAGCTTTACCTGGGAGTAAGGCATCTAGAATTAAGTGGAGCCCTTTAGGGCTGTGATGCTCTAGACAGCTTTACCTGGGAGTAAGGCATCTAGAATTAAGTGGAACCCTTTAGGGCTGTGATGCTCTAGACAGCTTTACCTGGGAGTAAGGCATCTAGAATTAAGTGGGCCCTTCCTTTGGGGGTGGGAGGAGGGATAGTTTTATTTTTGCATTAGTAAGCAAAGAGATGGGGGGGGATTTGTGTTATTGTTATAGCCTTTTGCAGTAGGGTGTATTATTTTGTAGAATGGTTTTATTTCAATAAAAAAAAAATAATCCTAAATCTAAAAGGAAATATACAGTATATTCCTCCTCTTTCCTCCTCCCTCCAAGGAGCTCCCCACCTTCTGGGACCCGGGCTGGCGGTGGGTGGGGGCGCCTCTCATTTGCATAGTGGGTGGGGCAAGGACCCCCAGCCCGCCCCTTCCCCACTGGCGGCTCCGCCCCTCCCCTCGCCCCCCTCTTTCCCTTATAAAAGGAGGGGGCCTGACATCACTCCCGGGCTCCGGTTCATCCCTCGCGGCGGCAGCAGCAGCAGCTGGGCTTTGTGGTGGTGGTGAGGAGGAGGAGGAGGGCTGAAGGCCAGCGCGGGAGAGCCGGAGGAAGGGAGGCCAGAAGGGGGAGGCGAGGCGCCGCGTGGTCCAGAGCCAGACAAAAGGCGAGGTAAATGCCGGCGCGGAAAGCGAAGCCCCTCAGCAGCAGCTCCTGAGGTGAAAGCGGGAGGGGGGTATTGAAAGCCAAAAAACCGAATTAAAGCTCATTTTCTCTCTCTCTGCCTTTTCTGTCTCTCCAGTCATTTCCCCCTCTCTCTCCCTCCCTCACCCAAAACCGAATTAAAGCTCTTTTTTTCTCTCTTTCTACCTTTTCTTTCATCCAGCCATTCCCCCCTCTCTGTCTCACTTAAAACCGCATTAAAGCTTTTTTCTTTCTTTCATTCTGTATCTCTCTCTCTGCCTTTTCTCCAGTCATTATCTCCCTCACCTAAAACCGAATTAAATCTCATTTCTCCCCCCTCTCTGCCTTTTCTGCCTCTGCAGTCATTCCTTTCCCTCACCTAAATCCGAATTAAAGCTCATTTCTCCTCTCTCTGCCTCTGCAGTCACCCCCGCCTCTTCTTTCTCTCACCTAAAACCGAATTAAAGCTCATTTTTCCGCCTCTCCATCCGCCCGCCTCTTTCTCTCACCTAAAAGCGAATTAAAGCTCATTTAGCCCCCCTCTCTGTGTCTTTTCTACCTTTCCAGCCATCCCCTTCCCTCAGCTAAAACCAAATTAAAGCGAATTTCTCCCCTCTCTCTGCTTCTCCCTTCATCCCCCGCCTCCTTCCCTCAGCTAAAACCGAATTAAAGCTTATTTAACGCCCCCCTCTGCCTTTTCTACCTCTTCAGCCACCCCCTCCCTCAGCTAACACCGAATTGAACCTCATTCCCCCTTCGCTGCCTCTCCATTCATCCCTCTTTCTCTCAGCTAAATCCGAATTAAAGCTCGCTTATCCCCCCTTCTGCCTCTCCCTCCCCTCTCTCTGCCTTTCCGTCGCCCCTCGTTCCTTTCCCGCCCAAACCGCCCCCCCCAACTCCCGAGCAGCCATGACGGCCAACGGGACTTCGGAGTCGCTGCAGATCCAGTTCGGCCTGATCAACTGCGGCAACAAATACCTGACGGCCGAGGCCTTCGGCTTCAAGCTCAACGCCTCGGCGCCCAGCATGAAGAAGAAGCAGATCTGGACGCTGGAGCCCAACAGCAACGGGGGAGCTGAGGAGTCGTCGTCGTCCTCGTCGTCGTCCTCCTCGTCGTCGGTCTTCCTGAAGAGCCACCTGGGCCGCTACCTGGCGGCCGACAAGGACGGGCAGGTGAGCTGCGACCGGGAGGCGCCGACGGCCGACTGCCGCTTCCTGATCGTGGCCCACGACGACGGGCGCTGGTCGCTCCAGTCGGAGCCCCACAAGCGCTTCTTCGGCGGCACCGAGGACCGGCTCTCGTGCTTCGCCCAGGCCGTCTCGGCGGCCGAGAAGTGGAGCGTCCACCTGGCCATGCACCCCCAGGTCCACCTCTTCAGCCTGGCCCGCAAGCGCTACGCCCACCTCCGCGCCAGCAGCGGCGGCCCCGAGGGCGAGGGCCAGGAGGGCGGCGGGGAGGTGGCCGTCCACCGGGACGTGCCCTGGGGCACCGACGCCCTCCTCACCCTGGTCTTCCACGAGCACCGCTACAGCCTCCAGGCCGCCGACCACCGCTTCCTCCGCAACGACGGCCGGCTGGTGAGCCAGCCCCAGGAGGGCACCGGCTACACGCTGGAGTTCCGCGCCGGCAAGGTGGCCTTCCGCGACGGGCAAGGCAAGTACCTGGCCCCCTCCGGGCCCAGCGGCACCCTCAAGGCCGGCAAGAGCGCCAAGGTGGGCAAGGACGAGCTCTTCGCCCTCGAGCAGAGCTGCCCCCAGGTCGTCCTCCGCGCCGGCAACCAGAGGAACGTCTCCACCCGGCAAGGTAAGGAAGCCCCCCCCCCCGCCAGGCCCAGCCCTTCCTTTCCCTGACCCCCCCCCCCAGGAATTCCGGCTTAAGGGATTTTGGGGGGCCCTGCAATGCTTTACTGGGGAGGGCATATCTTTATCTCAGGTCAATGTAACTTAACCTAACCTATTCACAGTACAGGAGATTCGGGTTATTACTAATAATGCTTTTGCAGAAGGAGGGTTACTATGCCCCCCCACAATGACAGCCCCCCCTGCAGCTACAGGGGATGTGGGGCCCTTAAACCAGCCCTGCATCCATCCATCCAGAGCAAGTTTAAGGGATTTTGCCCCCCCCCCCAACACTTTATTTTGGAGGGGGGTATATTTATCTCAGGTCAATGTAACCTAACCTAGGATATTCAGATGATTACTAATGTTTCTGCAAGAGGAGGGCTATGATGGGCCCCCCACAATGATGGGGCCCCTGTGGCTGCAGGGCCCTTAAACTGGCCCAGCCCCCAGGCTTCTTCTCTTCATTCATTCATTCTCTCCCCTCTGTACTCATTCCTTCCTTCTCCCTGCCTTTGTTTCTTCTCTGTGGCCTCTGTTCACACGTGCCTGTATTATTTATTTATTTGGAGTACTTTATACCTTGCTCTTCAGCCACAAAGGCTTACAAATGGCTAATAAAACAGTTCTCCTCTCCTTCCCAGGACAGAGCTCTGGCAGTTGGGTTGGAAGGAGGGTCTTTCCTCTGTTTCTGGGCCCAGGCCTGATGGAGTTCTGCCTGCCCTGCTAAGGGAGACCTGAAGATGCCTGTGGGTGTGAACAGACTCCAGCCTCAGCGCTCCTGTTAGTCCTGATTAAAGTAGACCCACTCAATCAGTGGGATTTACCTATGGGTTGGCTCGTCATTCAACCATTGATTCAATGGGTCTACTCCAGTTGGGACTAACCAACAGCAGGCCAGGTGTTTTCCTTTCCCTTGTTTCTCTCCTTTTTCTCTTCTCCTGACCCATATGTTGACCAGCATTTGATTCACACGAGAAGGCGGCATTTTTTTTGTTGTTGGTGGTGATGTTTAACCGTCCCTTTTGTGGTGCCTTATGGCTTGAGACTGGTAGTGTGTGTCAAGGGAGGCTGTAGGAGGCAATGATACTTCCACCCTTCTCCTCTTGTGGGATTTTTAACCACCTTTTGATTCACACAAGCATAAGGTTGCTAGGCTGTGCAATTGGGCTCCTCCTCACCCTTCTCTGGTTGGTTGTTTCAACAGCAGACAGTTTCTAAGGCATTGTGTCTAAAGATGTTTTGGGTGCTTGGATCCGCCCAGAAATGATTTGATTTTTGAAGCCATAAAGCAGGGAAGAGCCCTTCCTGGGATGTCTTTGTTTGAACCTGAAGCAAGAAGGAAACAAGAGCTCTGTTCTGCTGCCACCTCTCTGGGCTCCAGGTTTCCCACTTGGTTTTTTAAATTTGTGTCTTGTAATATAACCGCCTTTCCTGTGAAAAGATGGTTTGCCATCATGAAAATAACAGAGCTAGCTAATAGTGCTGCCTCTGGAGTCAGCCATCAACCTCAGGCCACTCCTTTGGGATGCTTCCTGTTAAAAGCCAGCCCCGTGGCTGATCCGCTTGATGCTGCCTGTTAAAATTCATACAGTTCTTCGTTTCCTCTTGCTCCAAGCAAGATTTCCTGAGTCCTTCCATGAAAGAAAGGACAATGTGCAAGGAACCTCCTTTTCCCATGGGCTGAAAATTGTATCTAATGGATGCTTCTTACTCTTGTGTAAGCAGGAGTGGGCGGGGAGACCCTTTAAAAATGGCGGCTCAAACTTGGACCTCCTCTAGTCTGCTTGAGAGGCTGCTAAGGATGTCTCTCAAAGAATATTCTTGATAACCAACACTAGACAGAATGGGACAGCAGTTCCTTTTATTCCTTCTTTTCCCTGAGATCTTTTGCTCTTTCCCCTCCCATTCTCATTTGGGGGACACTAAATGAGGGGTGGGAATAGATCTTACAAGCCCTTCTTTGTCCTCTTGAGTCTCCTCAGACACGTGGGAAATGGATAGAAAGGAGGAAGGAAAGGGGGGGGGCGGGAGAGAACCAAGGCAGCACCCTTAAGACTAACTCATTTCTATTTTCTCATGAACTTTCATGACAAATTGAGAGTC
The DNA here is from genome assembly GCA_030847615.1 of Gambelia wislizenii. Lineage (NCBI taxonomy): Eukaryota > Metazoa > Chordata > Lepidosauria > Squamata > Crotaphytidae > Gambelia > Gambelia wislizenii. The sequence continues at coordinate 9,846,774 of JAUMIR010000012.1, forward strand.
TTAAAGAATGGTCTCAAAATTCTGATTCTCTCATGCCTCCTCTGTCTGCAGTGAGGGCCGAACAGCCAGAGAAAGGTGCCCCCAAACTACCCTGGAGCTACACACTCAGCATATCTCTTCTTCTGCCTCTCTTTCTCCAAATGTCTGCTTCTCATTTTTTCTCCCAGTACCCCTACCAGTCTCTTTAAATCCTGCTCTCAGCTCCTCATTGTGTGTGGCCTAATACAGCTCCTACCTTCAGTTAAGAGCTTGCAAAATCACTACCACCACTGTGCAAAAAAACCCAAAAACCCTACAACATAAAAGGAAGTTCTCAATAGGTAGGAAATCGGTGAACTTAGACAAGTTAACCAATTTCCTACCTATCTTATGTTCTATAGGGCATTATGTGTGGATGACATAGTAGAGCAGCTGGACTGGGTTAAGATATGCTGAGCCCTGTAGTTTTAAAAGAGAGAGTGAGTACATTCAATTTAGTTTTAAGAGGGTGTGTGTGTACTTGATGTAGCATTTGTTTTATCTTTTGAGACCCTTAACTATAGCTTCCTAAACTTGTGTGACAATCTAGTACAAAATAATCTTGTGGAATAAAAGGGTGGGGTGGCACATCTCTTTTTGTGTGCTGTGTAAAGGAAGAGACATCCATACCACCCTTGGAGTAAGCAAAGAGGGTGCCATGTGCATCCCACCTTAGCAGCAAGGCAACCTCCCACACCAGCCCCAGCCACGTGGTACTTCCCAGCAGCCTCTCTGTTCCTTGCACAAACCTCCCCCCCCCCCTCAATCCATCTGTACTTCTGTTCTTATTCTCTCAAGGCTGCCTTTTGCGCCTGCCTGCCAGCCAGCCTTCCTCAGCTGTGCTCTTGCTACCTGCTGTGCGATTGTCCAGGCCTTGGCATCTTCCAGTCTTCTCTTTCCAGTCTTCCCACATCTTCCCAACCTAGAACTGCTTGATCAGATTCGCTAAACTGTGAGCCATTGTGGGTTTGTTGAGCTGTTTTATGGACTTATGCAGTGTTGGCTGCCTCGCTAAGGTTGTTGTTGTGTGCCTTGAAGTTATTTCTGACTTATGGTAACCCTAAGGCAGACCTATCATGGGGGTTTCTTGGCCAGGTTTGTTCAGAGAAGGGTTGCTGTTGCCTTCCTCTGAGGCTGAGAGTGTGTGACTTGCTTAAGAGTATCCTATCCATGACTGAGCAGAGATTTGAACCCTTGTTTCCCAGAACCTTCACCCAACATTAGAACCTACTACACCAGGCTGGCTCTACATTGGTAGCCTTTCCCAGCCTGGATCCGGCCAGTACCCCAAATGTCTTGGACTGTAACCTCTATCATCCCCAGCCAGCATGTTTGGTGGGATTTTTAGTTCAACACTCATGGACTATATATCGTACCCACATCTTGGGGACTGGGCATGGCTCCACTGTTCCCTTCAGCCTCTCTTTTACTTCTTCCCTTCTACTCAACTTTCCTTCTCCTTTCCATCCCTCCCCCACACCTTTGTTGCAGCTGTTTTCCTGTTTGTTTTCTTCTCCTTCCCTCCTTCTGGCTCAGACCTTATAATGGTTTCCTCTGAGATAAATGCAAAATGTTTAATGAGATTCTGTAAATCTTCATGGCTGTGGAGGAGGAATTGAGAATTTAATCATTGCCTTTTTAGCTGCACCAAAATAAGAAGGAAGGAAGGAGAGCTTTGATGGAAAGGTTTGCCTTGCAGAATGAGCTGCTTTTGATCTCCCCTTGAGTCAGCTTTTTTTAAAGAGAAAATGAGCCAGTTCCCAGTATTGCTAGCTCTTTTTTGTTCACATCTGCTGGCGGTGTCCTTGAAGTGTCCTCTTTTTGGGGGAGCCAGTTGGAAAAGGGGTCTTGAGCAGCTTTCCTTTTTTATATGTTAATGTCCCACCCTCTCCAATTCCTGCAGTGTCTCATTGTAATGGGCTGGAAAAAGAGATTCCCAAACCATCAAACCATCGTCTCCCTTTCTTAAGCATCCACTGATTCTTCTTTAGGAGAATGTTAAAGTGAAGGGTATTCAAATACCAAAGTCTTCCATTTGATGGGACCAGCAGCTATGGGGTTGGTGGTCTCTTTTTCGCTACAGACCTTTCATTTGGCAAAGTGCAGCTCTGCTGTTTCTTTTCAGCTTGTCATTTTGGTAAATCAGAAACTCAGCTCTTTTTCTTTTAAAAAGCTGACTCAAGGGGAGATGAAAAGCAACTTGGTCTGTAAAGCAAACCTTTCCATCAAAGCTCTTGTCCTTCCTTCCTTCTAATTTGGATGCTGCTAAAAAGGCAGTGATTAGTTCTCAATTCCCTCCCACCCTTGTCAAGATTTTCAGAATCTTCTTAAATAGTTTGCATTTATCTTGGGAGAAGACATGATAGGGGCTTGGCTTGGCTCAGGACTGACTTTCCTGCAGCATAATATACAATTTTTCATTGTACAATGCATGGTATACCAAGGTGTGCTTTAAAACACAGTAACCTTTAAAATCTTCACTCAGAAAACTCTGAATTCTGTTACCTGTGAAAATCATGCAAACTGGCTTAATTGGTATTTCTCTTCTCTTACAGTTGTATAATTTTGGATTTGCCAAATATAGGTAGGCTTCAGCAGCACTGAATGAGTAGATATGCGTGTGTGTATGGACACACAAACAGTAAAAATATTGTTCAACCACTTCAGATTTTCAAACTTTTGTGGCCATTAAGGGCTAGGAACTTGGTTTAAAAATAAAAGAAGGTATGACAGATAAGACTTCCTAGAATCTAAATCCTATGTTCCAGTGGCAATATTACATCGTATCCTTTATTCTGCCCTCTGATTTGGAATATGCAGAAAGGAAATCTGTCTTGAATCCTCCCATTTCCTTAGCATTTTTGAACTTGTGCAATCTGTAGAATTCTGGAGCTGACACAGTTTTATAAATGGATTTTCACTGAAAATCTGAGTTGAGTGGCTGGTTTCTAATCTGCGCAGGGCCAAGTGTGACCTACATTAAAGTAACACAAAGGCAGCTTTGCCTCTCCTGGCTGCCCCTTCAGCTGACTCAGCTGTGCACCAAGCCTCCTACCTCCCCCCACCCCCTCTTTCATAGTGAACTTTGGAAGCTCACATTCAGCCAGCTGAGAGGCACTGTGTGCTCATGCAAAGTGGGGACAGAGGTGTGGAGCCCTCTGAGGATCTGTGGACTCTCAGCATGACTGGCTGGAAAGGAATAGCTTCTCTATTTGAAGCATCCCCCAAATATATTGCATGGCAACTCCTATCATCCTAATCACTGTCTCTCTTCTGATTGTGATAGAGTTGCAGTCCTTCACTTCTGGAAAACATCAGGTTAGGGAAGGTTCTGCCTGGCCAGGAAGTGTCTGGTCTTTGAGCTTTTTACAGATGAGGAACACTAAGGCCAAGAAAAGACATTAGCAAGAAAATGATTAGACCATGTCCACCGTGGTAGACCTTTTGACACAGAGCAATGCGTTCAAACTACAGGAAAAGAGATTCCACCTAAAAGATTAGGAAGAACTTCCTGACAGTAAGAGCTGTTTGGAAGTGGAATGTGCTACCTTGTAGTTTGGTGGAGTCTTCTTCTTCGGAGGTTTTTAAACAGAGGCTGGATGGCCATCTGTTGGAAATGATTTGATTGTGTATTCCTTTATGGCAGGGGGTTGGACTGGATGGCCCTTGTGGTCTCTTCCAACTCTATGATTCTGTGATTCAGTAAAGTCACCAATCCTTCGAGATCTGCTAATGCAGACCAATCAGGGGTCTTATTGATATGTCCCAATCTATGTTCTGCCAATCCCTGAAATTAACTTGCAGCCCCCTGTATTGCCAACTACAAAGAGTTGTGGATAGCAAGACTGGCAAAAGCCCCAGCTTGACACCTGCAGAAGAAGAATCCATAGTTTGGTGACAGAGCACTATCTTTGCATGCAGAAAATCCTGGGTTCAGCCTCTACTTCCAATTAGAAGGATCCAAGTAGCTGGCAATGGGAATAACTAATCCTTTAACTGAGATCCTGGAGAGAAGGAATGGAGAGCCTCAGGAGGCAGTGAGAAATCTGGCCCTCCTTGACTTAAGGTTTGGACCTCTGGACTTTGAGATGGCCTTACCTTTTCCCTGTTAACACCATTGTTTGATTTGCTAGCTTTTCTGGGGCTTTTTCTTCCATTCTGCAAGGTGGTAAATGCCTCTCCTAAGACTTAATTAACTGGCAGGAAGAGCTTTTAAGGTTGGGCCCTCCCTTTTGCCCCACCTTTGGAAAGAGGCACTAAGACCTCTGGAACTGAACCAGACCCCTCTGAGTGAAAGAGGTTCCCCATGGTTGCTAGGGAGTTATTGCTAGTAATTCAGATTTCTATGTACGGATGTGAAAACTGGATAGCGAAGAAAGCTGACAGGAAGAAAATCAATACATTTGAACTGTAATGCTGAAGAAGAGTTCTGTGGATACTTTGGATTGCTAAAAAGACAAATAAATGGGTCCTAGAGCAAATCAAGCCTCAGTTAGAAGTGAAGATTACTAAACTGAGGCTGTCATATTTTGGACATCTCATGAGATGACATGACTCACTGGAGAAGAAAATAATGCTTCACAAAGAGGAAGGCAGTAGGGAAAGAGGAAGGCCTCATTACATGCAACTTGATGCTTGCTGTTGATGACTGGGGCATTTATTGTCCAATTAATGACAAATACCAGCAACAGGCTAGTAGTCTCCAACCTATTCACACTCTGAGACCCTCTTGAGCTCAGGTATGCATTGCTAATTATAATGCATATTTGAGTTTAACTTCAAGGATTTGTAACCATATTTTATAGAATGGTCCTTTTAGTGTTGTGAGCCACCATAGATTAGACGGTTCCAGTGGATGTTGACTCACAAGTTGAAGACCAAGGGAGTAAGCAACCTGGGCCGACAGCTCCCTCGAGGCTCAGCCATTACAGCTAGTGGTCAAGAATTATAGGAGCTGTAGTCCAAAGTATCTGGAGGGCACCAGCAGCTGAGACCTTGGTGGGTAAAGACTCTCTGCAGGTGTCTGTCCAAGCTGCTGTCAATCAATCAAAGTAGCAGGAAATGAAAATGGCATTTCTAAGGAAGCTTGTTCCACAGAGAAAATATTCTTGTAGCATGCCTGGGGTGGCAAGGTGCAAATAAAGACAATGATATGCATGGGGCATCCTTCTAAAGTGAATAGATGCTACACGACCTTGTTTTTAACTACAAATACTGTATGTCTTGTATTTACCTCTGTGAAGACTGCCTAATGCAGATAGCATTTTGTGGGTGAATGGTAGATGAGCAGCTTTAGGTATTTTAACTCTAACAGCGTTTCTGAAGAAGTGGCTTGAAATTCAGGAAAGCTGGTGCCAAAATAAATCCAACCGTCTTGAAGGTGTTGCTAGATTCCTCCCCCATTTTCCTCTATATCAGGGAATGGCTCTCAAAGCTATGTGCCTGGGCAGCTGGGCATTTTTCAAAAAGTCACTGTGGCAGCCTCTATTTTTGACCTATGTATGGTTCTGGCTATCTAAGCCCTGCTACCTTGCCGCCCACCCATCACCTTCTTGAACAGAGCTATTGAGTGCAATGCTTTTTCTTTTGGCAGATGTGAAACATTTGTCTGCTTAGAAAGAGGGGAGGGTGGAAAGTGAGGGCTCGGAGAACAAGGGGAGGATTGTGAGAGTAAGGGAGAGGCGATTTCGGAGCTTAGTTGCTGAGGTAGGGGGCTGGTGGGGAAGGAGCAGAGGCTCCTGTTTCAGTCCTTTGTCACTGTGGAAAACCAGATGTGAGGCAGGCATGGGGTGGGGGAAGGTTGCCTTCATTGTACAGAGAAATAACAGCCCATGCTCAGCTCTGTGCTGCTTAAGAGGTGCCTCTAGTAAGCAGCCTGTTCACAGCATCCAGTTGCAAACTGGGGGAGAGATGGAAGAATTCTGATGTTAGAAGATGCCTGTTCCCATTCCAGTCTTGGTGTTAAGAATTCAGATATTGTCCACTGTTATGTTAATCTGTCTCCTGTATAGAGATCAGAGAGAGATTTCTTGAGCCCTTGTTGACTCATGGAAGTGGGAACTGGGAACTAACTCACTTGTAGGATTGGTTCAGTTTCTTTTTAAGCAATATGAATGGCTGTGTCACACACAGTGTCTTCTTTTTTCTTTTTTCTTTTTGCTTTGGTTGCAAAAAATAAAAAAATGGAAGACAGAGTTAGATAAAATTATCTTAGAGACCCAAAAGTATAACAGTAGGACCCCCGTATCCATGGAGGATTGGTTGCAGTCCCCACTGCGGATAACAAAATCCGCAGTTAACAGCGAACACCATTAAAAATAATGAGAGTCCTGGTTTAAAATACCACAGAGATGCCTTGGAGGACCTAGAAAATGGCTGGAAAGGACACATTTTCTAGGAATACTCTATGGGTAGCTGTGCTGAAACAAACTGTGGATAATTGAATCAGTGGATACAGGGATCCTACTGTAACTTGATTTTCCTATCAGTAATTTAGGAATTCTCCTATGTGATTTTTTAAAAAATATTTTCTTCTGTTATTTTCTGTAACAATATTTGTTACTTTTTATAATATCGTCATGCTGTATTCTGTATGCTTCTTAGATTTTTAATGTGCTTGTTGTGGCCCTTGGCTATTACGATAAACTCTTTGAAGATGAGGATATGAATTGGAATTGGTTAAGTGTTTAAAGCCTGATAATAGCAAGAATTATTTTTTGTAGCCATCCCACCCCCTTTTCTCACAGGAGACAAGAGTTAACCAACATAAAACCATAGATGATAAATATCTGGTATTACAAATGGCAGATGCTTGATAAAATACTACGGCTAGTATCCAGTGGTATACTTCTGGTGGATTCCACTGCTGTTGCAAGGATGGGCAGCTCCCCCTTCTGACCTCCCATTATACCTTAAAATCTACTGGGAGGGCTGGGTGCCTGGGAGGGCAGCCACAGGAAAGGAAGAAAGTCCCAGTTCCACTAGCATTGGCTGCCACTGTTCACTGTTGGTTCTTGGCTCATAAACCCAACAAAGCAAACAAGTTAGCAGTGAGAAACCAAAACTCCAAACAGATAAAATAGTTGCTTAAGCTCTCGTGTGTGTGTGTGTGTGTGTGTGTGAGAGAGAGAGAGAGAGAGAGAGAGAGAGAGAAAGCAAATGTGTGTAAGCTGTCACCTAAGCAATGCAGGGAAGGACCAAAATTTTGATGGAATGGAGTTCCATAGCTACAGTTCTACAATCAAGAAAGACTTGTAAGAAATCTGGGATTTTTTGTTCCCCAGGAAGATAAATTAGTGGCCTTATGGCATGATACTGAATATCTAGAAAAGATATTAGAGCTTGGCTAGAACAATTGTTTTCTGAAACTGGGGAGTCATGTTTTCTTCACTAATAATTTGCTCAGTTCTGGTTAGTACTTGGATGGGAGACTGCCAATGAAGACCAGGTGCTGGAGGCTATATTTCAGAGGAAGGAAATGGCAAAACCACCTCTGAGGATTCCTTGCCTAAGAAAACCCTCTGAAATTCATTGGGTCATCACAAGTCCACAAGTGACTTGAAGGCACATGCGTGCGCACACAGAGGACATGTGGAACCAACCTTTCCCTGTCCGTGTCTAGATAAGGTATTTCCAGCATGATACCTTGAAGAGGCTGAGAACTGGTTTATGCTTCTTCATAGGACCAATATCTCCAAAAAGTTAACATGATCATGGTTCGGTGAGAAGGTAGATTGGTGGATCTCTTGGCAGACTTGCAGTAGATTGACCAGGACTCCTAGTTGTCTAACAATAGCAACAATTCAGTTTTGTTTAGTCTCAACAATGATTCTTTCAACCTTCATGAGCCTGCTGAAACTAAGAAACCTGTGGGGAATGAGAAGCAGACCTCTGTGTAGAAAGGGCTGCAAACTTGGTTCAGTTGTGATAACTAAAATAAAAACATTCCTAGACACCCATTTTTTAATGTCTTTACAACTGGCTTTAGTTGATGGATCTTAAAGTAAGATCGTGAGCTCAGCTAGTGTTTGGAAAATGTAGGACCTTTTTGGTGGTGGTGGTGTAATATAGGCAATTGACTTGGACCTCTTACACAGAGGGGATCACATCAACATTGCTTAACAGTGTCCTACAACTGACCAAGGGGTGGAAGATGACAGACACAGCTGTTCTAGGCATTCAGTAGATCTTCTAGAAGTAGGGTCATTCCTGGATTGTACCATCTTAAGCTGGCTTCCGCCGCTACTTAAAACTTGGCATATGGAAACGGGATGTAAGAGGGAAAATTAAACTAAAAACTCTTTTCTTGATGTGCTGGTTTTGTATATACAACTATGTCAAACATGGAAGGAGGTGGGGTTAAAAGTGAGACTTCTCCCTCTGTAATGGTACAGTCCAGGAGGGACACGGTACTGCCATTTTGCTGAATAGGTAGCTTGATTTTAATCCTGATAACTTGGGGTTAAACCCAAGAATGCTGCTTGTCACATCTGTTCATTCCTTCATGTTTTTCCCTCTTAACAAGACAAAACCAGGGACTTCAATCCCATTGTTAAAAGTAGATGGGAGGTGATCTGTGAAGGATGACAGGGGGTTAAAGTCACCTGTCCACCTCACTCCCTGGTTCTAACCCAATGCACCCTCCCTCTGTTTTGCCCTATCAGTTTGGAGAAGGCCAGCTTCAAAAAAGCACACAATGCAACAAACTTCATCCCCAGCTGTGGCAGTGATTCCTATCTTATTGCTACTGTTTTTAAGAGAAGGTAGAACAATCAGTTATTTATCTTCTTATATCCTTAGAAACATCCAAGAATAAGATTGCCAGATCAGGGGTATCCCAGGCCTTGAATTTTACAGGGCCCAAACCTAAGAACTTGGGGAAAACACCTTGTGGTGTCATGAGGCGGGCCCTAGTGATGTTACAAAGCACAATACATTAACTATCATAGAATTGTAGAGTTGGAAGAGACCACAAGGGCCATCCAGTCCAACCCCCTGCCATGCAGGAATCACAATCAAAGCATCCCTGACAGATGGCCATCCAGCCTCTGTTTGAAGACCGCCAAGGAAGGAGACCCCACCACACCACTGCCGAACAGCTCTTACTGTCAGACAGTTCCTCCTAATGTTGAGGTGGAATCTCTATTCCTAGAGCTTGCATCCATTGCTCCGTGTTCTAGTCCCTGGAGCAGCAGAAAACAAGCTTGCTCATCCTCAGTGTGACACCCTTTCAAATACTTAAACAGGGCTATCATATTGCCCCTTAACAGTCTTTTTTCCAGGCTAAACATACCCAGCTCCCTAAGACATTCCTCATAAGGCATGGTTTCCAGACCTTTCACCATTTTAGTCGCCCTCCTCTGGACACGCTCCAATTTGTCAATATCCTTTTTGAATTGTGGTGCCCAGAACTGGACACAGTATTCTAGGTGAGGCCTGATCAAGGCAGACTAGAGCGGCACTATTACTTCCCTTGATCTAGACACTATACTTCTATAACCACAGTTGCATAGAGTATGCCATTTAGACTAAAAACACCAAGTCTAACAAATGAACATACGTGCCCCCACTGTCCAGTATAGTGGTCTTGTCCTATGATTCTTTTGACTTAGCCCCCCGCAATGGAGACTCAGGGCCAAGCCCTGAGATCTGGGAATTCTGCCCAAGAACCATCAAATGCGTCCTCCATTCTCCCTATCCCGTGTTTCTCTTCTATTCTAAACATAGGTGAATCTTTGCTCTTGGAGCCAAAAACCCCCAGACCTTCTCAGAAGGCTCTTGCCAAGACTTCTGGCATGCCTCTCCCATCCCCCTCTTTCCTCTTTTAAACATCTGCTCAATGGCCTTGGGTGTCCTTCTGTTTGGAAGCTTCCTGACTGACAAATGAGTTACACCTAAGCTTTGAAAATCCTAAGTATTGTATTTGGAAGAAGGAAGAGCTGGCCTGGCAGCCAGGACCACTGTTCCTGCTTCTTAGAACTTGTGGACCAGTTCTTTTTTTGTCTAAACAGGATGGGGGGAGTTTGGACCACCCACCCCAGAATCCCCCAGCCAGCATGATCCAGCCAGCATGAAGTTGTAGCCCAAAGAAGTAATTTTCTCATGCTCTGTGAAAAGGGGAGATCTCTTTCCATGCAGAGGGGAAGTGTAAATGAAGGGAACTGCCTCCCAAACCATGTCTACTAGTAGCAGTTAGAAATTCCCTGCAACATGATCCATTTCTCTCAAACCAGGAAGCTGTTTCCATTGGTGATTCAACCCTTGTGGCCTCTTCCACAGGCACACAGCTGGGACACATTTGTTCCTTTGGTTGGCGGTCTCTTTCTCTCTTTACCCCCTCCCCCGTCCTAAGAGGAAAAAATGATTTCATTCCAAAAGTTAATTAGAAGCAAGGCTGAAAACTTGCATGGCCAAATTTCAAAGGAGCAGCCATGTTCATCTGGCAGAAACAAGTAAATCTTGGGTCATCTTAAAGACTTAACAAATTCACGTCTACGTATACTTGGCATTCTGACTAACCCCAAAGCATCCAAGGAAATGGGCTAGAATACAGAAAAACCCAGGCTGTAAAAAATGTCTTGGCAGCTAAGGATTATCTTTTGCTTTTGTATGGTTAAAGGAAATTTTCCTTCTGACTGTCCACTACCTCTCATCCTGGCCTTTGCTATTGTTAAGGTTGCATATGAACTTTAATAAGCAAAAAGGGATTATTTGAGTATTGTATTTGGAAGAAGGAAGAGCTGGCCTGGCAGCCAGGACATTAGGTAATTTAATCTTAAAATTCATTTTTGGGTAGTGGCCTAATAAAGGTTATTACCCTATTATGTATTTTTGGAATTTTTCTTATGGCCAATATACCTGGCTTTTGCTTTCTGGTAAACCTGTGAGTGATTATTGAAATACCTGTTAAATTGTAGGTGGCGAGAACCATTTTGGGGAAAAACATTCATTCAAGGGTTTGGGTAAGAGAGGAATGTCCCTTTACTTTAGTTCTTAACTTTTTTTTTCTTATGGAGATCTAATGAAATGTGACTGGTGGATTAATCTGCTAAAACTGCAAAGATTAACCAGCTAAGCTTCCTTAAGTTGAGTGATGGGCCTGCTTATTATGCCAGGAAGTGGGGTGTGGGGTGGAAACCTGTGTCACTTCACATGTTGGATCACAACTAACATCATTCCTGACCATTGACCATGCTGGCTGGGGCCGAAAAGAAGTCAGCATTTGGATGACATCTTCATCAACCCTACCATGTCTTGGTAGTAAAGTGCTTCTCTAGGAGTTGAAGGAAAGACACTGAGCCAAAGGCTTTCCGACCAGCCAGGGAACTTCTTTTGCTTTCTGGTCTGGTTACTTGTTTTGTACAATGACGTGTCCTAGTCTGCTGATCTTTGCCACTATAGTCAGCACTAGTTTGACTGCACATTGCTTGTTGGCCATCTCATAAAAGACCTCTTATTCCTGTTTTTCTCCTCGTGTTTGAAATAAGTTTTTGGGAACATTTGCTTCTCTGCAGCTGCATAGAGAAGTTCTACCATTGCAATGAATAACCATATAGAACCATTGGTAGAAGATGCCCACAGGGCCATGTAATCCAAGCCCTTGCCATCTAGGAATCCTCACTCCCAAGAGAGAGCCATCCAACCTCTGTTTTAAGATCGCCAAATAAGAAGACTCTTCCACCCTGCAAGGCAGTCTATTCCACTGTCAAAGAGAGGTTCTTACTAATGTTTAGTCAGAATCTCCTTTCTTGTAATTTGAATCCATTGGTTCAGGTCCTGTCATCTGGGTCAGTGGAAAACAAGTTCACTCCACCTTCGACATGAGAGCAAGCTAGGACTTTTCATACAAGTAGCAGGCAGGGCTAGGAGGGAATTGTTTTTACACTGAATTATTTTGATGATAACTAGTTACTTTTTGTAGTAATTAGCTGGGACAGAGTTAACTTTTGGCCTGCATCAGCCATGGTTGTAATTCACTACTTTCCAATGGAACAGGGATGTGATGCCTGCTTGTTGCTCATTACACTGTGTGTGTATGTGCACTGATTCAGTATGAGCAATGCTGAGAGTAAGAGAAAAGGTCACAAGGGGGCTGCCATGTTCTAGAGCTGGGAAGGATTGTGTTGCAATGTGTCTTGCATTTTTCTCAGATTTTCCAAGGTGCAGTATCTGAACTGGTCACTTGGGGGTATCAGAGAGCATTTGCTTGTATTTTCCAGTGGCACAGTAATAATAGGAACTTGTTAGCAATAAGAAACTGTACCTCGGAGTGTGGTGGAGTCTCCTTCTTTGGAGGTTTTTAAACAGAGGCTGGATGGCCATCTGCAGGGAATGATTTGATTGTGTATTCCTGCATGGCAGGGGGTTGGACTAGATGGCCCTTGTGGTCTCTTCCAACTTTATGATTCTATACTACCCTTCTGGATTGCAGTAACAGCTAGCATCTTGTTGGATCAGAATAAGTAAACTAACTATAGTAGTTCATTTTTTAAAAAGTAACATTTCAAGCCACAATAATGGGAACTTTCCAAGCTCTAGTGTGTGTTTGGGGGCAAGGAGAATGCATACCTTAACATAGGATGTGGGAAGTTTAACAACCCCTCCGATTAAATTCTTCACTATATCTCCAAATTCTTTTATAATATACAAGTTGGTAGCTGGGACAAGCAGAACTCACTCCCTTCAGTAAATTTATTCCATGTTGTGTCGTGCCTTGGTCCCTCTTTTTTCCCCATGCTTGTGGTCTACTGTAACATGGATGACACAAATTCATGCTGTGGGACTCAGCTGCACCAAATTATCCAGACTCTTCTTCACCATACAAAAATAATCAGACAATGAAAAATCTTTCACACTTCAAAACAGAGTGGGTTGGGGTGTACTTTCTTCTATTGAACACAAAGCTCTCATTTGAGCCAGGATAGCGGCGGGGGTAAACCTTCAGAATGAGGCAACTAGGAGGAGAACCCCTCCCCATTTAACATGCACATGCATTTGTGAATATAAGTACATCTGTAGCCATACATGCACACATTCATGCAAATGCCAGTGAGTGAGGTTTGCAAAGAATATCGGTGGGTGGTCTAAGTGCCTTTTTGTCTTGACCAAATGGAGATTGAGCTGCTACCCATCTCTTCTAATTAGCAGCGGGGCCTGGCAGATGGTGATGGGCCACCAAGCATCTGCTCCTCATTATGGTTAAGCCATCTCCCCTTTAATTGGATGGCACTTAAGATGGTGGCTTGTAGAAGGCCTCCTGGTGGGTCTTTTGTCACCTGTGGGAGAGGCCTGCTTCTTTCCACAGGAAGTGGAGGATCAGTCATGTATGTCCAGGTGATGAGCAGATGCTAAGCAGGAACTGGGTGCTCCTTCAAGGCTGGCAGAGCTGGGAAATCACCAAGGAGAGTTGTAACCAATGACCAAGCTGGCACTGATTCAGCCAAAAAGAATAAAAGGCGGATTTCTAGCCCATGGGTCAGGGGAACATCACCTTCGTTAATGTGCCTTCAAGTGAATTCCAACTTATGGGCACCCTTGTTTGCTGTGTGCTTTAAAGTCTTATGGTGACCCGAAGGCAACTCAATAATAATAACAATGATAATAACAACAACATTTATTTCTTGCCCACCTCTCCCTATAGAGAACAACAGATTAAAATGGATCAAGATAGGGAAGAACAGATTAAGATAAAGTAACATGGGCTTTTCTTGGCAAGATTTGTTCAGAGGAGGTTTGCCTTAGGCTTCCTTTTAGGGTGAGAGTGTGACTTGCCTAAGGTCACCCAGTGGGTTTCCATGGCTGAGTGGGGATTTGAACCCTGGTCTTCAAGGGTCCTAGTCTGGCACTCGAACTGGCTCTCCTATGGCCACCCTATCCTAGGGTTTTCTTGGCCTTGGCTTGGATTTTTCTGGCACTCGAACTGGCTCTCCTATGGCCACCCTATCCTAGGGGTTTTTTTGGCCTTGGCTTGGATTTTTCCAGAGTATTTTGCCATTGCCTTTTTTCTAAAGTTGAGGTGGTTTGACTTGTCCAAGGTCACTGGGGGGATTTCCATAGCTGAGTGGGGATGTGAACCCTGGGGGTCGTTTCCATGGGCAAATATTCCCCTAAATATACCGCTAAGATAGCTCATAGTTCACACGGATCGCAGCACAGTATCGCCTCATTCAGAAGGGGGGAAGGTAAAACCCAAATATAGCGTGGCAAGGGATGTCGCTACTTTTGCCAGTATATTTGCAATGTAGCGCTTTATTGGCAGTGTAAACTACCATTCCGTTAAGGGCTGCAGCAGATCTGCATTGTGATTGGTTGCTCTGATGCAAGGGGCAGGCTTAAAAGAGAGTGACTGAATTCAGTAGCATTCAGGAAACTTTGAAAAATCCTCTCTGCTATTTTGCAAGCCTGCCAAGAAAAAGGATTCCCAAGACCTTTCAGTCATAAAGTTCTCATCTGTCAGCTCTGCTTCGGGGAGGGAGAGAGAGCAAGAGAGAGAGAGAGAGAAACCATTTCACTAAGGGCTGCAGCAGAGCTGCATTGTGATTGGGGGAGGGAGGGGGACTGAGGGAGGGAGAGTAAAAAATCCTCCGCTATTTTGCAAATCTGTGAACCCTGACTAAACAAATCATGCTGAAAAAAACTTGTGATAGGTTCACCTTAGGATCCTCGGCATAGCAACAAAGTCTTTCAGCAGAGAGATTGCTGTCCCTCTGCTTCGGGGAGTGACTGAGTTCATTTACAGGCAGATTTAGAGAGAGAGAGAGACAGAGCCACTTCTTTGATCTTCCCCCCTGCTATTTTGGCAGTCTGTGAGTCTTTCTTTAGCTCAAAAATGCAGGGCTTCAAAGGAAGGTCTATGCCCTTCCCCATAAATCCTGCCTCTGCTTGGGAGGCCACACCCCCCACAGTTTTTCAAGTCTGAATGAAAAAGCAGCATAATTAGAAAAAAAAACCTGACTGCCACAGCTGCAGAAAAGAATTAAAGCACAAGTTGTGCTGTGTAAACCAGCCCCTGGTCTCATGGAATCCTAGTCCATCACCAAAACAACAATGCCATGCTGGCTTTCATCTCCCATCAAATGGGGCAGAATACGTGTTTCCTGCAACCAGAGGGCCTCCCTCCTTGTGGGGCAGTTCACATTGCACATTACTGGGGTTACCATGAAAGAGTGCACCCCACAAGTCACTGCAGCCAATTTCCCTTTCCCAAGAAGAACATATTTTAGTGCCTTTTCCATGTGTGTTACACACCCAGGGGGGAAATAGTATGCCAAGGATCTCTTGCAGGCTTTGCATACCTGAGAGGGGATTGCATTCATATCCCTATGTCTCTACAGTGGGATCATCCAGCGGTTTGTGTGGTACAGGATTGGGTTTCAGCACACCCAAGCCTTGGGGTGGGGTGGGGAGTACCAAAATCCATGAGCAGCTGTCAGGATATTTTGAGCTGCTGGGACCCCTAATTTAAAATGCTTACTCTGGATCCATGTTGAGAGCTTTTTCTGGGCCTCTGGTCAGCATATTTGGATCTAACTTCCATTTTAATTTCTTCCAAATGGGGCCAGCATCATTCAGTGCCTGCCAGGGTCCTGCAGGAGTCCCACTGTCAGTGCTAAGGCCCTCCTAGACCTTTCTTGCTGTCACTGCTCCTTCACTTGCTCTCTCTGAGAAGGGATGACAATGAAAAGATTGTTGCTTGTCTTCCATCATTTTCTTCCAACTTTTCCTCTGGGTGATGGTACAGATGGAGACCAGAGGCACAAGCAAGTGAGTCAGCAGAAGGGAGATGAGATGACTCAACATAGAAAAACATAGAAAGAGGCCCCTCTGAGGATATCTTGTCCACACACACCTCCAAATACACCTCTAGAGCTGGCTCTCCTTGCAATACTCCGGAGTGATAGTACACGTTGCCCCCATATCCGCGGGGGATATGTTCCCAAACTTAACATGTATACAGGAAGTTGTGGATAATAGTGCACCCTAATGAAATGAATGACTTCTGCCCAACTTTTGGCAGAAACATATCATAGAATTGTGCTGGAGGACCTAGAAAATGCCTAGAGAGGACATATTTTTTCAGACGTGGATAAGTGAAAGTGTGGATGTACTGTGGATACAGGAGTTGACCTGTACAATGAGGACATCAGCAAGGAACTTAAAAGTGGCAGCTGTGGAAAGCCAGCATGGTTTAGTGATCTGAGCATTGGATTACAGCTCTGGAAACCAGGGTTTGAATCCCTGCTCAGGCCATGGAAACCCACTAGGTGACCATGGGTAAGTCCAATCTCTCAGCCTCAAAGGAAGGGAAAGGCAAACCCCCTCCGAACAAATCTTGCCAAGAAAACCCTGTGATCGGTTTGCCTTAGAGTTGCCATAAACTGGAAATGACTTGAAAGCACACAGCAGCAGCAGCAACAACAATATAGATCACTGATTTTGGAGCAATGTCCTGCCTCCACCAGAGATACCTTCCAAGGCTTGCCAGTGAAGAAGATGGAATTGAGAGGGTCCTTTCCCAAGCCACTCAAGCCTAGAGCTGGCCTTGTTTGATATTACTAGGTAGGAGACAGTGGCTCCACCAACATGAAGCAAATAACTCAGAATTCTGGCATATTGTGAGTTGCAGTTTTAACAATTAAATTTCCTTTCCGTACCTGTTGCTATCCTAATAGTATTCAGCTTCATCTCCTGCTTTCCTAGAGATGTTCTTTGCTTTATTTTTTTAAAAACCTGCACATTAACCCTAGCTTGGAAGGGTTAGGTTTTAGGACTTCAACTACCAGAAACCACTTAATGTGGCCACTAGTTAGACATGCTGAAGATTCTGGGAGCTGTAATCTAAATTAACTTTCCTAAAGGCTGGCATTATCTGGAAAATCGAATTGACTCTTAGTAAGTGTGCCTAGCAGATCTCTCTCTTTCTTTGGAGGAGTCTGGAACTACCCATTATTTTTGGAGGTCAGTTTCCCTGAGCTGAATAGGAAATGCAAGTAACATTGCTTAGGAATTAAAAGGGAGGAAAATGGAGGGGAGAATAGAAGAGTTTTGTGGCATCATTTACGACTGACAGATTTATTTTAGCAGGAATTTTGTGGATTACAATCCACTTCCTCAGACTCATTGACAGAATAGTCCTTGTTCTTATTCTTAAATGGATTTTTTTCCTCTGATGAGGGGAAATACTTTTTAATGCAAATGCCTGTGCTCGGAAATGGGATCAATGGGGACTACTTGTAATTTCAGGCTGAAATGAAGTGGCGTGGACGTTAACCAGGAATCTGCCATGCTTTCCTCGTCTGCTATAGGCACAAGTGTTTCGGGCTGTGGCCATTGGAGACTGTTATAACAAAGAAATAATTTTCTTCTTGAGGTATCCCTGAGGCCAAAAATTTGGCTCACATTGGAGGCCTCTCTTGCCAGATGTATGCTTCCCCCCCACACACACACACCATAGATGGGTCCTCCACTGTTCTTCCTGTAGAGTGGGGCTCCTTTCTCCAGGGTAGCTCAGGTTTCCCATTCAGAATCAAGCAGCAGTTTCCTCTGCTCTTAGCAATCAGAGCTATAAACAGTGGAAGCGAAGTATATTTGCATGCATTCACCTCTTCCAAGCCAGCCAGTTCTTATCAGGCACTGCTAAATGTAACTTGGCAACCACCCAGGTCCTTTCTGTCTAGTGACATTCTGCAATGTGGGGCACCCTGGAGTCTAGTGGACATGCTAGCTTGGGGATTCTGGGAGTTATAATTAAGAAAAGTAGCTTCTCCAATCTCTGCTCCAGATGCGGGGAACCAGGTCTTCAGTCTTCCCCAGACAGCCATGGTGACATGTTTGGAGGGTGCCAGGTTGGGACTGCTGCCAAGCATTTTTTTTAAAAAAATAACAGTTCTGACACATGGTTGATAAACTGGAAGGAGAAGTTGACCATACACTCTGATAAGACAACAAAGGTGATCTAGGGCCCTTTCATGCTACACAAGTATATGCTACAGTCCACTTTAGCTGCATGGTTCCATCCTATGGAATCCTATATGCAGTGTTTTTTTGGGGGGGGGCACAGCCAGAATGCTCCAATCCCTCACTGAACTACAAATCCCATGATTCCCCAAGATGCAGCTGTGACGGTTAAAGTGGAACCACAGTGCCAAAATAGTGTAGTATGAAAGGGCCCCAGGTTTCATGAGAACTCCCTTCTGTACCAGGCAGTTTAATAATGCAAGAGCCCCAATAGATCAGACAGAGGTCTATGCAGTCTCATAACCATTGTTGACCAGTGACCAGCCAAAGCCCTCTGAGAAGCCCAGAAACAGGACATATGGACTATGTACTCTCCCTTGAATGTTGAGATTCCATATGCAATCATAGTGACCAACAAGGGTGGGGGAGCCTCTTCAGCCTAAGGCTGGATTCAGTTTAAGAGACGTTCCAAAAATCCCCATAGTTCAGTGTAGCAGTTCCTACTGCCAGTAACTAAGCCTTAGGAGAGACATTTCAGCCTTTAATAATGGAGAAGAACCAATACAAAAGCTGGGAATACAAAATGGTGGGGTCATACGGAAGGGGGCGTTGCCCTCAGGGGAACCTAGAGGTCTAGTTTAGGACTCTTGGGTGGCTGAATTTGACCCCTGTGTGTCCACACTTCTCACAGCTGTTAGACCCACCCTACATGAATCTACTTAATCTTTTGAAAGCCACCTAAGGTATCATCTGCCACTGTATCTTGCAGCCAAGCTCCATATAGCATTTTTGCTAGTCAGCTTTGCTGGGTGGCCCAGAGTTCTGCTATATTGGAAGAGAGATAACCAGATTATTAATAATCAGATTCCTCCACAGTGTTGATAAACTGTGGATGAACAAACCTTTAATGCAGAGTGATGCCTCCTGTCAGTTATTTGTCTATCCAGACTGGTATTTTCTACTCTGAATGGCAGCAGATCTCTGAGGTCTTCTGAAGAGGCATTGTTTGCTTACCTGATCTTTCTCACTGAAGATGGCAGGGATTGAACTGGGACTTACGATGCAATGGGTGCCTGAATCCTGGTTCCTTCCTTTCAGTAGGTCATGTGTGCATGCGTGCATCTGCAAGTCGCCTGTAAACTTATGGTGATCCCATTAATTTCATAGAGTTTTCTTAGGCAAGGAATACTGGACAAGAGCAGTTGTCTTGGCCTTTGCTGCTTTCCAAAGGCAGAATCTACCCACCTCTTATTGCTCCATAAAAAAAATAGATGTCTGAGGTGCAGAATTTTCCTCAAGTCTTGGAAATAATCCACTAAAATTAACATTAAAACAAATATGAGATCACTAAAGTCCCATTTTTTTCCAACTGCAAAATAAAATCCAACAGTGCTTTAAAAGTTTGTTAATTTTTATAGTTATTTTAATTGCTAAATGAGATGTTTTGAGTTACAGTTGGCCCCTGTCTCTGTTTCAGTTTGGGAGTGGCCATCTTAAGCAATTTTTAATTATTTTGTTAAGAGTTAACAATTTAATGTATCTACAGATTAATCGTAATTGGATTTGTGCTGGTGTTTTACCATTAGCTCATTATTTTTTTCGTCTAACAGTCTAATAGCAAGATGTTGTGCTAGCCTTTCCAAGCTCAGCCCCACCCTACCCCCAAATCACTGCATTAATACGGCAGGAAGATTGCTGCCTCTTTCTGCTTATCACACAGCCATGAAAGACCCTTGAGCATCTGTTTTTAAAAAATGAGAGATTGTTCTGACTGTTCTTCCTCTTTGGCATCTCTCCAAAGCTCATCCCTGCTTCTCTTTTGTGAGGTAACAGGGTTTGAGTGGAACACCCGAGGTGGCTTGGGAGCCATATTGTGTGGTTGCTTAGCAACCACAGGGCAAATCCCAGCTTGTAGGCCTCGGTAATTCTGCTCTTAAGCTTTGCAGAGCATTGGGGTCAAAGGGGGGTTCTTAGATGGGGTTCACTCACAACAAGAAGCCATGGTTTCTTGCTACAAGAATAAACAGTTGAGAGCTTTATTGCCTCCTCCTTCACACACCAGAGGAAGAAGACGAACATATTTTTTTATTTGTAACTAACCACTGTTTGTTCTTATATCCAGACTCAAAACTGTGCTCCGTCTATGCCAGCCCTTCCCTGACCTGGTGCCCCCACATGTGTCAGACAATGACTTCCATGATGGTAATGAGGGTGGTGAGAGTTGTAGTCCATCTGGAATAAGGTTGCCAGCATGAAAACTAGAGAGGGCTCCTGTCCCTTAAAGGTTGTACAAAAGAATTTCAGCAGGTGTTGCTTGTCATGCATCCAGATTACAAATGACACCTGCAGAAATTCCCTCTTCTGCACAACCTTTAAAGGACAGGAGCCCTCTCTGGTTTTCACTCTGACAACCCTAATCTGGAGAGCATCTGTTTGGAGGAGGATGGCTTCAATAAATGCTAGTAACAACAAGCTAGCATCTGAAACCATGGTTTGTCAACAGGGTTTACTTGTCTTTGGCCCTATCTATACAATAAGAAAAAATCTGTGCAAATTTGAATTATTGATCATTTGAATTATCTATAGCCTGTACAAATGATCACAAATTTGAACGGTTTTATGGATTTTTTGCCGAGATCCGCTATTCCTCCCGAACTCCGAATTCACGGACTTTATGGGGGATTTGCAGGCCCCCCTTCCAAAATACATGAATGTATTTGAATGGCTGTATGTATACATTATCGATCTTTCGAACGCCGTATGGATTTTTTTTCATCGTATAGATGGGGCCTCTGTATGGGCAGAGAGTAGGGTTTCTTCTATAGTGGTCCAGCCCATCTCCTATTTCAGTTTCTTTTTGTGCCTCCCTTGCAAAGGTTGGTGAAGAGAAGAGGAGCCCTCCTGGAATATGCCATGGAGTAAGATTGTTCTCCTCCTTTTGGCTATTGCTCTCTGACCCTGTGTGTTGGTAACTGTCCTTAAGATACTTTAAATTATCTTGGCCACCAGGAAAGACTGCTTTTCTTAGTCGAGCAGGATAAGAATGTGGAAACTGCCCATTCGAGGGATCTAGTTTGGTCAAGGAAATGGCTGAGATGTGACCCATGAGCTGTGGCTGTGATGCATGTCTTTAAAAGCATTTCCTCTTGTACACAGTGTTAGTAGAGCGGGTGGGGGACAGACTTCTGTTTCTTTTAATGTGCAGAACGCACCACTCCAAATGTCTCCGTCACTGCTGTTCCCACCACTTTCTGGCTCCCCACAGCACCTGGTGAGCAACAGGTGGCAAACAGGCTTCAAGCTGAGGCCCAGTTAATTTCTACTCAGTCGTAAACCTGGGAATGGGCACCATGAATTATCGTATTATCCACATGAGTGTACAGCTGGCATAATGTTGGCATGGGTGTAAATGCCAACCTTGCAGGGGCTGTAACACTCTTGACAGGGTGAACTTAGAAGGAATGTGAGGTCTTGGAATAGGGCAAGTCTACTTTGGTTAAAAATTGCATGGAGGCAAGAGAAGAATATGGGTCCTAGAGGGGTTATGTGACTTAAAAACTGTAGATTGTAGCATTGTTATTGACAAACTGCAGCAAATGTTTACATGCCAACTACCAGTACTCTGTAACTGATCCAAGGAGTAAAATTAGCCAAGACTGAGGGATAAACAGCAGCCCCAACATCATTATCTGTAACAAATTGATTTTTGGGGGGGGGGTTTGAAGGCAAAAGAATACTCCTTTTGTAAAATTAATGACTGGTAATATCATTGGGTTTCCTATTAAAAGGAAGTAATTGTTTTTCTTATCATTCTGAGCCAACACAAATGTGACATTCTGGGGGGATTCTTTTTTTTTTTTTAAAAAAACACAGTTCTTTTAAATGTTTTTTTAAAAGAAGATATGAGTAACAGAACAAATTACCTTTAAAAAAACCTCAAAGGAGGTTAATGGTAACAAGTTACCCTTTTGGGTATTGCAGTGAGTTAAATAACAAATTACTTTCAAAAGGGAACTTCCTGAGCCCTGTTTCTGGCCAGCTGTATGTAGCATTCATTTGGGTGCCTCTTGGATCCATCCTCACTGGGCCAGTTTGGGCATTTTATTGATTTAGTTATCAAAAGATCTCAGAGCAGATAAAGGTAAAATCAATGCTTTGTTGTTGTGTGCCTTTAGGTCACAACCCTAAGGCAAACCTGTCATGGGGTTTTCTTGGAAAGATATGTTCAGAATGGGTTTGCCTTTGCCTTCCTGTGAGGCTGAGAAAGTGTGACTTGCCCAAGGTAACCCAGTGTGTTTCCATGGCTGAGTAGGGATTCGAACCCTGGTCTCCAGAGTCATTGTCCAGTGCTCAAATCACTACACCACACTGGCTCTCAGGTCTCTCAAAATTAATACTAACAAATTAAAATCTAAATTGTCATGTAAACTGCCTCTTTGAATGAGAACACAAGCTTCTTGCTGTAGCTAATAGACCATGCTAGTTTAATTTATGAGAGTGGGATGTGGGTTTTGTTCAGTATTTCAGACACTAGACAGCCTGGCTGATAGTGAGGCATAATGGGAACTAAAGTTCAACACCATCTAAAGAGCCATAGGCTGCCAATCCAGGTCTGTGTCTGGAATTCCTTAGATAAGACACTGGGGATGATGGGAAAGATGGCGGTACTACTTCAGGCTGTGGCTAGCTAGATGTAGTATTTGGATGCTACTCTGTATTTTAGATAAGGAGACAGGAAGAAGACATTACCTGATTTTCTCCACAATAAATTAGGGTGAAATGATTCATAGAATCATAGAATTGCAGAGTTGGAAGAGACCACGAGGGCCATCCAGTCCAACCCCCTGCCACGCAGGAAATCACAATCAAAGCATCCCCGACAGATGGCCATCCAGCCTCTGTTTAAAGACCTCCAAGGAAGGAGACCCCACCACGCTCCGAGGGAGTGTGTTCCACTGCCGAACAGCTCTGACTGTCAAAAAGTTCCTCCTCATGTTGAGGTGGAATCTCTGTTCCTGGAGCTTGCACCCATTGCTCCGTGTTCCAGTCTCTGGAGCAGCAGAAAACAAGCCTGCTCCATCCTCAGCGTGACATCCCTTCAAATACTTAAACAGGGCTATCATATCGCCTCTAAACCGTCTTTTTTCCAGGCTAAACATACCCAGCTCCCTAAGTCTCTCCTCATAAGGCATTGTTTCCAGACCTTTCACCATTTTAGTTGCCCTTCTCTGGACACGCTCCAATTTGTCAATATCCTTTCTGAATTGTGGTGCCCAGAACTGGACACAGTATTCTAAGTGAGGTCTGACCAAGGCAGAATAGAGTGGCACTATTACTTCCCTTGATCTAGACACTATACTTCTATTGATACAGCCCAAAATTGCATTGGCCTTTTTAGCTGCCGCATCACACTGTTGGCTCATGTTCAACTTGTGGTCTACCAGGACTCCTAGATCCCTTTCGCACATAGTCTCATTCAGCCAGGTCTCTCCCATCCTATATTTATGCATTTCATTTTTCCGCCCTAAATGCAGTACTTTACATTTCTCCGTATTGAATTTCATTTTGTTAGCTTTGGCCCAGCTCTCCAGTCTATCCAGGTCATTCTGAATTTTGATCCTGTCCTCTAGGGTATTAGCTACTCCTCCCAATTTGGTGTCATCTGCAAATTTGATAAGTATGCCCCTAATTCCCTCATCTAAGTCATTGATAAAGATGTTGAATAGCACTGGGCCCAGGACAGAACCCTGTGGCACCCCACTGGTCACATCTTTCCAAGACGAAGAGGAGCCACTGCTGAGCACCCTTTGGGTTCGGCCGGTCAACCAATTACAAATCCATTGAACAGTTAACTTGTCTAGCCCACATTCTACAAGCTTGTTTGCAAGAATGTCATGGGGAACCTTGTCAAAGGCCTTACTGAAATCAAGGTATGCAATGTCCACAGCATTCCCTTCATCTACCAAGCTGGTAACTTGATCAAAAAAAGAGATCAGATTAGTCTGGCATGACTTGTTTCTCTGAAACCCATGTTGACTTTTTGTGATTATGGCATTGCCTTCTAAATGTTCACAGACTCTCTGTTTAATGATCTGTTCTAGAATCTTCCCTGGTATTGATGTCAGACTAACTGGACGATAGTTGTTGGGATCCTCTTTTTTCCCCTTTTTGAAGATGGGAACTACGTTTGCCCTCCTCCAGTCTGCTGGGACTTCTCCTGTTCTCCAGGAGTTCTCAAATATTATTGCCAATGGCTCTGAGATTATATTTGCCAGCTCTTTTAATACTCTTGGATGTAGTTCATCTGGTCCTGGAGATTTAAATTCATTTAGATTAAGAAGGTATTCCTGTACCACCTCTTTACTTATTTTCAGCTGGATTTCCCCTATTGTGTCCTCTGTTCCATTTTCCTCAGGTTGGTCCTCCTTTTCCTTTTCTGAAAACACTGAGGCAAAGAAGGTGTTGAGTAATTCTGCCTTTTCTCTGTCCCCTGTTAGCATTTTGCCATCTTCTCCACGTAGTGGCCCTATCATTTCCTTCTTCCTCCTTTTGCTGCGGACATACCCAAAAAAACCCTTTTTATTGTTCTTAACCTCCCTAGCAAGCCTGAGCTCATTCTGCACTTTAGCTTTTCTGACTTTACTCCTACACGTGTTCGCTATCTGTTTGAATTCTTCTTTGGTGATTTCCTCCCTTTTCCATTTCCTATACATGTTCCGTTTAAAACTTAGCTCCATTGAAAGTTCTTTAGTCATCCATCCTGGTTTCTTGAGACACCTCCCATTTAAAACTTAGCTCCATTGAAAGTTCTTTAGTCATCCATCCTGGTTTCTTGAGACACCTCCCTTTAAAAAAATGTAGAAAAGCATCCACCACTCCACCACACACACACACACACACACACACAATGGAGTATTATTATTATTATTATTATTATTATTATATTCTTCAGAATTCCACACATATTGCTAAAGATTTTATGCAAGATACACTTGATATTGTTCCTTGTAAATGCAGGATAGGCTCCTAGGAGCAGTTCATGTGAGGTTTTGGAAGGTCTGAGCCAACAGAGCTTGGGGTTGGAGTTGGACTCAATTTTGGGTGGAGTCAAAGTCCAGTAGAAATGCATCAACTCTGACTCCAGCTTCAAAATACAGTAAATTTAAAGAATTAAATAAACTTACAGAATTAAATGCTTAGGTTGTTGCATATTTAATTTCATATAATTTAAGGAAAGTTTTCTTATTCAGAAATTTTAATCAAATACATTTTATTTTTTTTATCAATTTAAGTAGCCCGGTGATTCAAGCGGTGGTGCTGAAATGCCTTGGGCTACTGTTTTACTACAGTAAATATGTTATTACTAATTAATATACATTTAGGAAGGAGTAGGCCAGTAGAAAAACAGAGTCAACAGTCCAAGGTTTGCATACTGACCCCACAGCCTCTTGGGTCAATTTATACAAGCATTTCCTAAAGAGTTATGGTATGCAATGGCATACAAGCTGCCCTCTAAACAAGAGGCATGGACCCACCAAAGCAAAGATCCATTTGTACTGCCATAATGATGATGATGATGATGATGATAAGTCTTAAACACAGATAGTATCTTCAGTTGATGAACCTCTTCTGGCAGGTCATTCCCCAATCCAGGGGCAGCAGATTTTTTTTTAATTTACTTATTTATACCCCGCTCTTCAGCCACAAGGCTATCAGAGCGGCTTACAAATTGTTTTAAGCAATAGCTATTTACACATCTACACTGCATTAAACACTTTCCAATGTGTGTTAGCTAATTGCCCCCACAAGCTGGGTTCTCATTTTACTGACCTACGAAAGGATGGAAGGCTGAGTGAACCTTGGAGCCCGCTGGAATCGAACTTGCAACGTGGTGACTTGCAGTACTGGGATTTAACCACTGCGCCACCAAGGCTCCTTTGGTTAACAGTTGTCAGTATTGTTAGGACCTGAGTGTACAGGACAGATTATATAGGAGAAGATGATCTAGTAGGTAACCTGGACTCAAGCCAAGCTGGGTTTTAAAGGTAACAACCAACACTTTCTAATTTGCTTGGAAACTAATTGGCAGCCAGACTTCCAGATCCATTCCTTCTTCTCATTGGTTACCCAAAGCTGTAACAGAAACTCTCTCCATACCTTACCCTCTTTCCAAAATAGAAAGGCTACAAGAGCCCACTAAAAAAGGTTTTAAAAACATACATAGTGCCTTTGGTTTTCTGTGGTTTTTTTCTGGGCTGTGAGGCCATGTTCTGCATCTGTGGCTGGCATCTTCAGAGAATGAGCAGTTTCCTTACAGCCCGGAAAACCCCCACAGAAAACCAATGGATGTTGGCCGTGAAAGCCTTCGACTTCACATGCATAGTGCCCCCTAAAAGCTGAACATGGATTGACTAGAGAAACAGGAAAGCATGTTTGCTATTCCCTGGGTGTGGCTTGCTCCAAGGCACCAAGCAGGTCTCCTCAGCTGTGCTACTACTAATTGCTTCTGTTCCCAGAGGAATGCCCAAATTGGATTGCTCTCTCGAGCTCCCTCTAGAATACAGGCTATGGAGCACCTGCGGCTGGGTGCCTTGGAACAATTAATTTGCCTTGCATTGCTGCCGGAGATTTGTCACAGCTTATTCCCAAGAGCTACCCCCCCCCCCCGCCGCCAAGCTAGATCCATGGGCATCCATTTGGGCTACCAGCAAAATAGACGGCTTGAAGAGTTGTGAGTTTGAGATTTATGTGTACATATTATATGTTTCAAAGACTCATTCCAGCATTGCACATGTTTTAAAAACCTTACATCACTTACTTTAATGCAGTGGTGGGAAACCTTCAGCCCTCCAGATGTTGATGAAATAGTTCGCTCATCATACCTCATCTTTAGCCAGTCTGGCTGGGGCTGGGGCTGATGGGAACTGGAGTTTAGCAGCTGGAGAGCCACAGGTTACCCAGCCCTGGCTTAGTGAATAGCAGTGGGATTTCTTCCTTAGTTCTTATGGTTTCCAGATACTTTGTGTTCAGTCCATTTGTTCAGTCAGGGAACTGCTTGCATTGCTTTTGAAGAACCCTCAGCACATCTCCTGCAAAACATCTTTGCATGGCAAGAGGATTTGGGAGACTGTTACAGGGTGCATACCTGGCTTGTGTGTTACTCTTGAGCATGGTGGAAAGCTGCAGTGCCTCAGATATTTTGGGGTTACACCTGTCACCAGCCCTAAGCAGCACAGTGGGTGGTGAGGGATTATGGGAGCTGCAGTCCAAAAACATCCGGGGGGCCACCTTTTCCCAACCAGGA
Organism: Gambelia wislizenii; assembly: GCA_030847615.1. NCBI lineage: Eukaryota > Metazoa > Chordata > Lepidosauria > Squamata > Crotaphytidae > Gambelia > Gambelia wislizenii. Next base: position 9,874,051 of record JAUMIR010000012.1, read on the forward strand.
TTCCCTGGAACCCTAGGGTTCCCGCAAGAGGTTGCTAGGGGTTCCATGAGATATTGAGATTGAAAAAATATAACCTTTTTTAAAAGCTGTAGCTATAACAATTTTTAGGTAGGGGTTGCTTGAGACCTGGAAATTGTTTCAAGGGTTCTACCCGGGTAAAAAGGTTGAGAAGGGCTGCTCTAACTAGTCCACTATGCTCTGGTCTTCTTGTCTCTCCACAGTAGAGCTGCCAGATTGAACACTGGAGACGACTCTGATACCGTTGATGGTTTTGTAGAAGAGGGAATTTTGGCAGATGCAACCAGGTAACAAGTAATATCTGCAGAAATTCCCTCTTCTACACATCGCTTAAAAGGTACAGGTGGCCTCTCCAGTTTTCACTCTGGTAACCTACTCCCATGTGAACGGAGAATGTGCTCATGTACCTCACATAACTTCAGATATTCAGCTACGGTGGATAAATTGCTTGCCAAGGAGGCTGGTCTTCCATTTCTGCTTTTGTTTCCTTGGAGCCCAGCTGGAAAGCAGAGGTTCCAGATCAGCTTCAACAAAACCTGATGCCTTCTGAATTTGTTGGACTACAAGCCCTACCATTCCTACTTAGCTGCGGATGGTGAGAATTATAATCCTGTACATGCAAAGGGTGTGGGTTTGAGAAGTGTTCATAGCTATATAACAAAGTCCCAGCTTAACCCAGTTTTGATGCTTAACCCAGTTTACTGGAAAGTTGTCTGTCATGGGCTAATCCTGGGTGTGCCTCGAGATTGCTGTGTATTGTAGCATGGAATCATTGGACCAGATCCAGACTTGCTTATTCTTCCTTCACATGCCTTCAGACCATTGTACCCAGGGATCATTGGTGTATATTTGTGGGAGGCATCTCTACTGTAAATCAGGATGCAGATGTAGATGGACAATGATGGTCTGGCCCAGAATGGCTTTTTAAAATGGAGATTGAGAGGAAAGCTCTAATGATAGCCCTGAAGGATCTGGCCCATTTTGAGTCAGAGTCTGATGTAATGTGTATACAAATGTAAAGCACTCCACTGTTGTTAACCAGAGACACCAGTACACAGACTGCTCATTCCCTGCAATTCCATGGGCTAACCTTTCCACAGCTTCCTTGATGTTTCCTTTGCCTTCCTGTGGCAATCTGTGAAGTTGAGTTACTGTAGATGTCTTCTCCTCAGTCTCCTCTTTCCCCTCTCTTTCCACCCAGTCGCTTATCTCTCTTTTTAATTACCACTCTTGCAGGAACACCAGACAGGGAAATCATCTGACTTCTCTCAAGGCTCTGCCTAACCTTGACAAGGCTGGTAATTAAAAGTCTGCCTGCACTGTTATCTGCAGATTCATTCTCTGTGGATCCAAGCTGGAAAGCGATCCCAACGAAGTGAAAATATGTCCCTTTGGCTTTTGTGAGAAGCTAGTGTTGCCAGTTTTTCAAATCAGCAATAAGGGACAGTTGAAACTCATAACATGCAGGGTTGAGCTGTTAACAAGCATGTGCTCTACTTAAATAGCAAATGAAAGTATTTATTTTCAGTTAACTTACATATGTATTTCTCTGTAAAATTAACATATTGTCCACATCCATATATTGCATGATACATTTGTTTCTGTCTTCATGAAGGGCCCACACCCCAGAATACAGGATTTTTGGGGCATCTTGTTCTGTCTATATTATTATTTCATTTATTTATTGAATTTACATCCCACCTTTCTCCTAGTATGGGACCCTAGGCAGCATACACATCTTAAAAAACACAATACAATTTTATATATATATATATATATATATATATATATATATATATAAACCAAATAAAAGAAAAAGCTTTCCAACCCTCAAACTGGGGGAGGGCATCCCTTATAATAAAAGACACATGTCAATCCTATAAGGGGGAGCTTTCTGACCCTTAAATAAGGGACATCCCTTATAATAAGGAACACCTGGCCACCCAATGAGAAGCTGACTGCTATGATCAAGGTTTGAAAGGTCTAAGCTCATTTTGCTTTCACGTCCCAGCTTCACTTCCCAGCATCTCCAAGTAAAGTCTATGGAAAAAAACCATGTCTGAAATTCTTCCAGCCAGTGTTGACAATACTGGGCTAATATTGACATAGTATAAGACAGAGGTGGGCAATTCCCAGGGGTTGGGGGAGCAGTTAGTTCCACACCTCTCCAGCCCACCAGGAGCCACACAGTAGTGTGGTGTGGTGGGGTAAACATCCCTCATAGGAGTGGCTGGAAGGGTCATGTTTTCCTTGAAAGACAAGGTCCACATGATGTGTGCAGCTTGTTTCAAAGCAAAATTCTTCAGGGGGCTTGATTCCTCCTTAAAATTGTGTGTGGACTTCCCGCGTGCCTTGTTATTAAAGCAAAACGCAACTTTTCCAGTTACCCACTGCCATGGCACCAAATTGAGGTCGTATGGCAGTGGTTTCAGTGGGTTTGGGGGTTGCAATAAAGAATGCAGGGGCCTAATGTGACCCAAGTGATAATAACCACTTCTGGTTGAGCATGAAGAAGTGGTTATTCTAAAGGCCAAGAGGAGGGGCCCATTGCAGAGTTTGCCAAAGTTACTTTTTTGGACTGCAGCTTCTAGAAACTCCAGCTATCATGTCTACTGGGCATGCTGGCTAAACAGTTCTGGCAACTGTAGTCCAAAAAGGCTGTCTTTTCTCTGAGCTCTGTTCCTAAGCATCTTCTCTCTGTGCCTTGTAATTCCTTTGCTCTCCAAGACTGCACATGCCATCCAGGTGGAAACAGCAGCCACAGTTTCTCCCATTCTGTGTCCATTCAATACCCTGTGCCTGCCTTTCTGAGCTAAGCGTGAGGAGGCTGTGTATGGTAAGCCACCATGTGGGTGGTAGTAGCTTCACTGCTGGAGTTAAAACTGGAGAGCATCTCTCTGATTACTTGCTTGGGGCTGCTGCTGAGCCACCTTCTGGCCTGCCCCTATTCAAGGAAACCACCAATAGCAATGCAATAGTTTTAATGTGGATTTCTAAAGAGTCTGGGATGTTCATGCAAAGCTATGATGTTTAGAACACACTGTGTCCAAAATGGCCCCCTCCTTTTGGCTACATTTGTATTTTTAAACAGAATGGGATTGAGGTGCAGAAGTACTCCTACACACATTTTGATCACCTGATACCTTCTATACACAAAGCATGTGTTCTGTCATAGAACTGTTCTGCCTTCCCATAAAATTGGTGCTATCCTTGTTTTTCTAACCCCCTCCCCAAGTTTCTAGTCATTATGAAATATTTAAAAGCATTAAACAATGACTACTGAAGTCTGAAAAGCTAGGGGAGTAAGTTTATCAGTGTTTGGCTTATGGCTGATATGTCTTCCATATACCTCCTTATAGAATCCTAGAGCTGGAAGGGACTGCAGGGGCCATCTAGTCCATGCCCCTGCTATGCAAGAATGCACAGCTAAAGCACTCCTGAGAGATGAACATCCAACCTCTATTTAAAGACCTCCAATGAAGGGAGAGTCCGTCAAGAAGTTCTTTCTAATGTTTAAGTGGAATCTCTATTCTTATAATTCATTGGTTTGTTTTCGGGTTGCTGGAGCAGCAGAAAAAAGGCTTGCTCCATCTTCTATGTGATATCCCTTCAAATATTTAAAGATGGCTATCATATTTCCTCTCAATCTTCTTTTCTCCAAGCTAAACATACCCAACTTCCTAAAATGTTCCTCACAGGGCTTGGTTTCTAGATTTTTAACCATGTTGGAATCTATATTTGCTTGGGTGTAGGTCTCTAAAAATATGAAATTCATACAATGGTAGAGAAAATATTTTCACTCAGAAATGTGTTTTTATTGTAGTTTGCTTCCCTGCAGATAATCTTTGCAAGTACTTAGTTTTGTCTACTGAAAGTTTCCACATCCCCCAAGTGCCTGAAAGCTCTTGCTTGAAGGCTTTGGTGGCTGCCTTCCTGTTACTGTATATACAAGTGTTGGCAAGAAATGAGAGTCCTATCTAGATTTAAAAAAAAGTAGACAGCAAATACACTGTAAAAATTTCTGATATTCAAAACTTAGAGTTGACTGGGGGGTGGGAGGAAGGAAGGAAGGAAGGAAGGAAAGAAGGAGGGTTATACAAAACAAATGGAGGAAAAACCAAGAGCTTATAATCCTTACTGGATTCCTAATAGTGACAACAGTTGCCACAAAGAGGGCCCATCTACACCAGGAGAAAAAATCTAAAATACCTTGTAGTATTGGCATCTCGCAGCAGCAGGACATGTCTAAATGGTTTTTCTGGCCTCAGAAGCCCCCGTAAGCCTCGCATTCCTGATGGCGGCTGTAAGTGATTTACTCACGTAAGTTCATCCCAAGGTGCGATAGAGCAATTCTCCAATTTTATAAGAAAGCAAAATGGAAAATATAGATCCTTTTTATCACCTTAGTGATCGTTCGCTAAGGCGAAAATCCAACATGGCAGCAGCAGGCACTTGCCCTCCTAGCAAGCCCCAGCTCTGCTCTTGCCCGACCCAATCAGCTTTGTGCTCTCCTTCGAGGTTTTTATTGTTCTATAGTCCAAATGAGCAAAAATGTGCACCAGCCTCACAGTTTGTGAAAAAGTACAGGGAAATCTGTGAAGGCTTTTACCCTGTTGTTTTTGCTGTTTTGGGCCCCCCTCCTTCCAAATAGTATGGATTGGTGTTGGATCCTGTTTAGGCAGGTAGGATTCCCAGCAAATTCCATGAGGGATATTTTCACCATTTAGACAGGCCCAGACTCTGTCCAGTGAGTAATAGCCTCTTGATTCAAGGGAGCTGGGCTAGATTAACCATTGCATTAAGTATACTCTAGAGGAGAGCCTCTCATACATTTTCAGGCTCCACAGTGGTGTTCTTAACCCAGCTTTCATTCATTATAATGGAGCTTTCGCAGAACAACTTCCCCTGGATTGGGCCCCATTTTACTGGGATAGGGGATCAAGGAGAGCCACTGTGGCATAGTTGTCTGAGCATTGGACTACGACTCTGAAGATCAGGGTTCAAATCCCTGCTTGGCTGTGGAAACCCACTGGGTGACCTTGGGCAAGTCAGACTCTCTCAGCTTCAGTGGAAGGCACTGTCAAATCCCTATGAACAGGGTTTGTCTTAGCATCACCATAAACTGGAAACCACTTGGAGGCACACAACAACAACAACAACAACAACAACAACAGGGGGATCATTTGTGTACCTTAGTTGCTGAAAAGTTCTTGAGTTGGTCCTAGCTGTTGATAGAGTTACAGAGCGAGGAGAGAGAGAATTGATTCATGGACAGATTCATGTAAAATGAGTTCTGTATTTTAGCTGTATTTGTTAAAACAAGGGTGGGGAGCCTCTTTCAACTTAAGGACCAGATGTAGTGTCACAGGTTGTTCAGGGTCACAGTCTAGTAGTGGGCGGAGTCAAGGAAAAGAGGTGAAGCCAAAAAAAGACCAGCATGTTTTCATACATTGGCTCGGTCATTAATCAGAGTAGAAACTGCAGTCAAGAAATCAGAAGACTAGGACTTGGAAGGGCAGCTATGAAGGAGCTAGACAAGATCCTGAAGTGTAAAGATATATCATTGAATGCTAAAGTTAGGATTGTCCATGCCATCATATTCCCCATTTCTATGTATGGTTGTGAAAGCTGGACAATGAAGAAAAGTGATAGGAAGAACATCAGCTCATTTGCAATGTGGTGCTGGAGAAGAGTTCTTCAGATACTGTGGACTACTAGGAAGACCAATAGATGGGTCCTAGAACAAATCAGGCCTGAACTCTGCCAAGAAGCCAAGATGACTAAATTGAGGCTGCTGACCTTTGGCCATATTAAGAGAAGACATGATTCACTAGAGAAGACAATAATGCTTGCTTGGTAAGGTAGAAGGCAGTAGGAAAAGAGAGAGAATGCATTCCAGATGGATAGACTCAATCAAGGAAGACAGAACCCTGAGTATGCAAGACCTGAGCAGGACTGGTAAGGATAGGGTGACTTGGAGGTCTCTCTTTCATGGGTCACCACAAGTTGAAGGCAACTTGAGGGCAGTTAACAACAAATTCCAAGCTCTTAACTGTCAGTAACTAAGCTTTAGGAGAGTCATTTCAACTTTTTCAAATGGGAAAGAACCTCTACAAAAGTGGAGAAACCACCAAATGATGGTGCCATGTGACAAGAGTTTGTGGCCATTTGGGGAAGGCCAAAAGGACTAAGTTGGAACTTAAGATTGTGCTGGTTTGACTGCTGGTAGGATCAAGTTCAGCCATGAGACCTCAGTTTCCCTTGTCCTGGGTTACAGAATTGTGTGCAAGGTTGCAGAAAAGGCTCCACGTCTAGGCTTCCAGATGGGAAGGCTGGGAGGGGGGCAGACAGATTCATCAACCAGTTCCTGTTTTTCAGCCACCAAACCTATTCTAGTTCACATGTACCATGGTTTGTGCAATATGGAAATGTGTGCCTGTTTCCATGTGCTTCTTCCAAAATGGACACATTATTTATATGCATCTCTTTTAAAACCCATGTTTCCTACTGAGAATCACTTTTGTATGAATTCTTAAAAGCTCTGCATTTTAAATGTGCACTTTTTTTGTACGCATTTTCCTCCCCCACCCCATTCCTTGCCTCACAAGTTTTAAAAATGTATGGCTTTTGTCAGCAAGATGTGTCCCATTCCACATTTAGTCCAGGGAGGTGTGTAGCAGATACTCTTGCATTAAAAGGCCAGCCCAACCTGCAATGCAACCATCCATCCCTGCTCATAAATCGACTTCGATTTATGGTGACCTTGTAAATGAGAGACCTCCAAGTCATCCTATATCAACAGTCTGCTCAGGTCTTGCAGGCCTAGGACCCTGGCTTCCTTGATTGAGTCTATCTATCTGGAATGTGGTCCTCCTCTTTTCCTACTGCGTTCTGTCTTACCAAGCATTATTGTCTTTTCTAGTGAGTTATGGGATCCTTTTTTGTCTAGCTTTAATCAATGGAACACTCTTGCCTTTCTGGTCTCTGAGAGACTAGCAAGTGACTCAAGTCAAAATTTTTGCAAGATTTTTGACCCTCACTGTACCATCTTGTTTTTTCAGTCCCTTCAAAGCACTGCTATGCCAGAGCTCTAGCCTCATTCCTTTCTGATGAACCCTTGAAACCTGATTCCCCAACTAGCTTTTGGGAAAAGCTGTAGGAATTCTTTGCAGACCCTGGTCCATCCACTTTCCTTGCATTTGGTGTTCCCGTGCTCTAAATGGTGGCTGGGAAACACATGAGCCTCTAAGCACAGGGGTAGGGATCCTGCAGCTCCCTGGGTGTTGGTCAGCTGCAGCTCCCAGGATTGCTCCGTACTGGGTATGCTAGCTGCTGGGACTTGCAATCCATCAATAGCTGGAAAGGGGCATGGTTCCCACCCTTGCACATCTGGAGGGTGGTCCCCCTGCACTGCATTTTCCATTGGCCTTAACTACTGATGAAAGATGATGGGAGTTGTTAATCCAGCAGCATCTGAAGGACTGCAATTTCCATGCTTGCACCGAATGTTGGACTTTGTCTTCCATATCCTTAGCCAGTGGAGAAAGGTGATGGGAGTTGCAGTCTAGCAGTGGCTGGAGGACTGCATAATCCCCACCCCTGCACTAGATGTTACACTACATCTCCCATCAGCCTTAGTAGGTGGTGAGGGGTGATAGAAGTTGTAATCCAGCAACATCTGGAGAGCCACCCATTCCCCACCCCTGCTGTAAATTTGCTGAGCTTTACAACCTTTCTTTCTGGGGATGGGATGGGATCTTGAACTACCTTACTGGGTTCCATGGGAGAGTTTAGAAGGAAGTGTGGATTATAGAACTAACTGGGTCAGAAGGAGTTACAGGATTCCTAAGAGGCTCAGGCCTGCCCTGAGAAAAGTTGGCAAAACCCTAGAAGCAAATAGGACAGACATCTAGGGTGCCTAAGATTCCAGGATGTCTCAGTCTTGCAAGTGGAAACACCTGCCACTGTTCTGTCCCTGAAGAGGAAAACAAAGAGGCCATCCAGTCGTCCCTCAGATGCCTGAGTTCCCTTGCTTCGTGGGGGCAAGGTAGGGGTGTGTGTGGATATTTATTTATTAATAATCATTCCATGGCCTTTGGCAGATGTTATTTCTCTAAAAGGATGGTGCCTGATTGCTCTGCTCCATTCCAGCATGAGAACTGAAAATCCTTCCGTTCCTTAATGCTCCAATGTACATTCCCCAAACAACACCCCAGCAGCTGCTTTCCTCCTGCTGCAACAATTCATGGGAAGCTGAGACCTCTTCAGCGCAGCTGTCTGGTGTGGGGCTCAGCTTTCTTCCTTCAAATCAGTTTTTGGCTCTGGACGGTTCCCAGAAGGGAGAGAATCTCTTCCCTGCTGTCTCTTGATTTGACATAGGATAGCCACCTGGCAAATTTAAGACGATTTTGTCATTCACTGCATCAGTGGAGTAGAATGAGTGGAATATCAAGGGGCTTATTGAGACAGCTGGGTAATCTTGCAATATTTTTTAATTTTTTAACAAGCATTTAGAAAATGGGCCCCTCACTATAATTGCAGCACTTATTTATACAGCAATTCCAGTCTTCAGAGTAGACAGGACATATATAGTAGTAGATAGGACATCCATAGCATTAGGCTTCTACCAGTGTGCTTTATTTTAAAACAAAAAGGAAATTGCCTCTAGAAGCCATTTTTCTTAACGCTTTTCTCCCAATAGAAGCTAGGTGTCTTAAGTCTGCACAAATCCTACCTTTCTCAAACTCATGATCATATTTATGGAGAGAGCTCTGCAAATAGGAATAGTCACAAAGCATTTTGGAGAGGTGGAGAGTCTACATTTGAAAAAAAATGTAGCTAGAATCCTCTTGGTAGCAAATACCAGTATAGCTCAGAAGGTAACCTGTACCTCTTTGTGAAATGCCCACCACTTCGATGCAGAAGGTTGCAGGCAACAGCTCTGTTCATTGGCCCCTGGTCAGCTACAACAATGCATCCAGCCCATTTTGGCTACCCTCCGGTACCCAAGGAAAGAAGGAGAAGCCTTTATGCAGAGAGTAAAGGCTGCTGCTCTTCTAGTGTTCAAGAGCAGTGAGAATGTGCTCATGTGGGCACATAGTGGCCCAAGGGATAGAGCTAGACCCCTGGCTGTTGTTTCACACCCAGGGAAGAAATGGGAAAGAAGTCCCTGGATGATGGAGTAAGTATACTGGTGTAGACTTGAGATTATTAAATCTCAGCTGAGGTGTTCAAAGGCAAAGAAGCATTTGAAGATGGTGCCAATATGGTCAAATCAGGGAGTGCAGGTTATTTAGAGACATTATTGAAGGAAGAGCAGCTGTGAGTGAGAAGGTTTGGGGCGCCTTCCTACTATGTTTGTTGTTGTCTGCCTTCAAGTCATTTCTGACCTAACGGTAACCCTAAGGCGAACCTATCATGGGGTTTTCTTTGAACAGTATTTGCTTAGAAGGGGTTTGCTTTTGCCTTCCTCTGAGGTTGAGAGAGTGTGACTTGTCCAAGGTCACCCAGTGGGTTTTCAAGGCCAAGTGGGGATTCAAACCCCAGTCTCCACTATACCATACTGGCTCTCTTCCTACTGCATAGCGAAGGGAAACATTTGGCTTCCTTTAGCTGCTTTGTTCTCCAGTCACTCAAATTCTGACGTGCCTGGGGAAGGTGATTTGTATTAATTCCATATCTGCAATGGTCACATCATCAAGATGGTGCCCTCCCCCAGATATGTTGGACTGCAACTCCCCTCAGTGCAATGGGGGTGGTAGGAATTGTCATCTAGCCATCTGGAGGCTCTTAATATTCAGCACTGTTCTTCTTTGGAAATAACTTCTCAGGCCTTAGGTTGTTTCAGCCTCTTCCACATGGTCTAATCATCCCAACATCAATTTGCATGAGACACCAAGCAGAGTGTATCTCTCTCTCTCTCTCTCTCTCTCTCTCTCTCTCTCTCTCTCTCTTTTCCTTTCCCCTTCCCCCCACCCAAGTTGCTGCATTCCTTCCTGTTCTCTGGTCTGAATGTATTTTGGTTCATTTAGCAAAGGAATTCCAAGTCCCAGATGTGAATGAACTGCAGCTGGAGAGAGGAAATGGTCAAACCTGCTTCTTTCTGGCTGGGGGATGGGAGGGCTAGAAGAACAAAGCCCGGAGAAGTGCATGTAGACCCCATGGGATTGGGGACAGTCTTGGAAGGGGCAGGCTTTGGGGGCCGGTATAGAGTGGCCAGGCGTCGTCCTCTCCTTTACTGAGAGAGGCCAAGTTTCTTTTCTCTCAAATTACATAAGCACAACTATGTTGGAATACTGGATCATACCACAAGTGGTCCAATGTCTAATGGTTGATCCAACTCCTCACTCACCACTAAGGACCATACTTTCAAAACCTTCTAGGCAGTGCAGCTGTTTACACAATGGTTAGCGATTAGTGTAACGGGGCTTGCATAACCCTGAATAGGATACCACCCTTGGCACAACCTCTGAGAAAGCACAGCCACTTGAGTTAAAACATTCCTTCGAGTGTTAAGTCACAACAGGATACCAGACAGACAGTTTCCTATTTGAAAGATGGAGGTCTCTGCAGCTCATGTCTGGTTGAAAGATCATAGAATCATAGACTTGTAGAGTTGGAAGAGACCACAAGGGCCATCCAGTCCAACCCCCTGCCACGCAGAAAATCACGATCAAAGCATCCCCGTCAGATGGCCATTTAGCCTCTGTTTAAAGACCTCCAAGGAAGGAGACCCCACCACGCTCCGAGGGAGTGTGTTCCACTGCTAAACAGCTCTTGCTGATAAAGTGCAAAAAGGGGAAGAGCCATCAGAGCCTTGAAGGTGTCCGCCCACAGTGGGCACCTGGACAGCAGATCTGAGTAACACACAGGTTACCTGGTCAGTCAGTCTTCCCCTCTATGGCAAGTGTGCACTGTGCTGCTGTTTTAAGTTGTGCATTGTTATTTCTAAATGTTGCCTCTGAGCACATTAGTTAGCAGTGCAAATAGATGCCAAACCACAATGTCTTTTGTCTTCCTTTTGATGATGCGTGTCCTTTTGGTGATGTGCAAGTGGCTGTCCTAGATCCGAAGCAAGAAAACAGAGCACCTTTGGCTTGGAGGTTGCCTCTCCTCTAATCGGCTGATGAGCTGAGTTGAGCTGAAACCAGTCCTATTCTCGCCTGTTTTGGAAATTTAACTTCCTTGAGGATTTCTCTAGCCATTGTGGAAGGCGGGGGATGCTGTCTGCGTCTTGTGACAAGGTGGTGGTGTGAGTTGTTGGCAAGTGGGCCCAGTAGCTGCTTGTAATGTGGGTCACAATTCCTGAAGGAGCTCTTTCTGCCTGAGCCCCAGTAATGACTAGAAGCAGCATGCCTGCCTGGCTGGTGGATTGGGACCCCATGAGCTAAATCTGATTCCCTCTCTCTGTGCATTTTCCTAATAGCACCTAAAGACGATAGCCTCACATGGCCACAGCTGTGCAACTGGAATTTCTGGTGCTCTTCAAAGCCAAAACAGCAGAGAGCTGTGTGTGTGATTCTCGCCTCTGCAAGTATTTGGAGGGCGAAGTTTGCCAAAATATGTGAGAGTTGGTGTGTTGTCTTTGTGTGTTTTGGAGGCTGCTTCTGCTGACAAAGCATTTTTGCTCAACACTTAGATTCCTGGCTGCTGTGAGCACTGTTTGTTTTGTCTGCCTTTGCAACAAACAAGATTTGTTTGTCTCCGCCTAACATGCTGGGCTGGAGTAGACAAGTTCTCAGAGGGAGAAGACTTTTCGCTTAAGTACTTCCCCGAGATCTTAATGCTGCATTTCTTCACTATGTCTGTCTTTTAAATCAGTGCCTTTCAAACTATCTGATCTGGGAGACTGGCAGTTTTTCCCCAATGTGCCAAAGACCGCTACCATATTTGTGTCCATTGGCTACAGTTGTTTCTTTCTTTTCTGGAAATTCAGGAGGCATCAGCAGCTGGTGGCATGTGGACCAGCACTGGTCCATAGCCCATCACTTTGAGTAGCACCATCTTAGATAAAACCAGCTGTTTTTCAGATCCTGTGCCAAGGTGATCACTCTGTAAAGCTGTCCTATTAAAGCTCCCCCACTATTGCCCAACCACTTATTTCTGAGAGTGCTTCATTGGTGCATTTTTGTTTCAACAGCAATGTTTAATCCATTTATAGATTTATTTATTTTTTCCTTTTGGCTATTGATATTCAGAATCAAAATATGGCCTACAACTTCTGCGGGCTCCAAGGTTCACTCAGCCTTCCATCCTTTTGTAGGTTGGTAAAATGAGTACCCGGCTTGTGGGGGCAATTAGCTAACACACATTGGAAGCTGCTTAATGCAGTGTAGATGTGTAAATTGCTGTTGCTTAAAACAATTTGTAAGCCGCTCTGATAGCCTTGTGGCTGAAGAGCAGGGTATAACAAACAAACAAACAAACAAAAAACTTCTGAAATACAGCTCACCAGCTGTAATCAGTGAGATCAAAGACCACACATTAGCAGGCATCCTATTAGTGACATGCGCATGTGTAATTTTCATGCTACACATGTGGTGAATTATTCACCAGAGCACAACAGAGGTATTCTGCTGATAGCAGAGGAAGCAGAGTTGTGCATACAAGCAGTTGTCATAGGCATGTGCTGTGCAATGTTGCTGTTTTGTATGTGGGTTACTTAGTGCTGGTGTCGCATATCTCCACATGTAGATGTTGGATTGCAGGCATCGGCCAAAATCCTATTTTAGGCCTGACTAAAATAGACCTCATTGAGTCCATTAGATGTATCTAACATGTCAACTCACCATTTAACAATTGGTTGAATGGACCTACTCTACATCCAATAGGATGCTAGCCATTGTGTAACAGTTTGGTGTTTGTCTCCAAGATTTTACATGGAAATGCTCTAGTGGGTGTTGATGATAGCTAATGGTTGTCCTCCAGAGATGGCTTTGCCCCTGGGATGGTGCTGAACATGAGAGGTCTTGTTTCTGGATGTGTTGGGTTACACAGCCTTCACCTTTGCCAGATACTCTAGACAGAGACACAGATGCCTACCTTTGCAGGCTTGAGGACTACAGCCTTTTTGCCATGAAGCAGCTTGCTAGACATAATAGGTCAGCCGTCTTGAGTACATATAGCAGCTGGGGCTTTGTGTTTCCCAGGCTGAAAAGATCATCAAATGCTGTGACAATTTTGCACCAAGAACAGCTACATTGTATGACTCAAAACAGGTTATAGCAATAGCAAACTAATTGTATGCAGTCATGAAGACTAAGGATAGAATAGAATCATAGAGCTGGAAAAGGCCCTATGGGCCATCGGATCCAGCCCCCTGCTCAGTGCAGGATCTCTAGCTAGAGCATCCCCAGAAGTTATCCTATGACTCATAAAACACGGTTCATGGTTGACTTTGCCCATCTTTCTCTCTTTGCTTCCCATCTAGGGATGGATCTTTCAGCCAATCAGGATGAGGAGAGTGATCAAGAAACCTTCCAACTGGAAATCAACAAAGAGACTAAGAAATGCACCTTCAGGACTTATACTGGGAAATACTGGACCCTTACCTCAAATGGAGGAGTGCAGTCCACTGCCTCAACTAAGTGAGTCCTTCCATAGGGAACGTGATTGTTGTTTTTCCTCTGGATCTGGGGAAGAGTATCACATGACCCTCTTGATGTTGTGAGACTAACTCCCAAATCCTTTAGCATTGGGCATACTGGCTGGCACTGATGGGAGTTGCAGCCCTACCACTATGAAGGACCATAGGTTCCCCATGCTTGTCCTAAGTTGAGGTGGGGATTATGTCATCTTCCAGATGTTGTTGGACCCCCACTCTCATATTCTTTTACCATTGACTATGGTGGCAGTGGACAACATCCTGTTAGCGACAAACACAGGCATAAGTTCTGTTACACAGAGAGTGACTTTTTAGACAATGTGCAATGGTTGTATCCAGTTGATGGCTGCACATGTGAGACCAATTAAAGTACACAGAGCAATGTGTGTATGTGCATTTCCCTCTATGCAATGTCTTGGTGCATTGTGCATTGCAGTTGCACAATGAGTTGGCACCTATGTGCATTGACTACTTATCCACATACATTATGCTGTGTTGGTTTTCAGTGTAGGAGTTGTGTAAAGTAAGTCTGCTGGAGGATATTTACACTTCACTGATGTAGGGTCTTGCCCTATGACTGCTGGGAAATACAGTTCAACAACATCTGGAGGATCATATGATTCCCTACCCCTTTCTTAAGTAGATTGGGATAGGTTCACCATGTTTGGACTATGTGGTTGCTGTACTTCAATGTGATTGCTGAACCTCCCTTCCCAAATTACAAGTAGACTGTGGAAGAGGCTGAGGGTGTGTGTCTTTTCCCATATATCTGGTTCTTAGGGGTTACAATGTTGACATTGTAATCTTAGCTTCTATTTTATAAATGTGTAAATAGTCCATGGTGAGATCCAGTTTTGTGTCTTTCATCCAAGATAAGAAGCACGCCTTTGCCTACAATTCAGTCTTCTTGCATTTCAGAATAGAGACTCATCATTGGCTTGTTACCTCACCATGCATTGCTAGGTGTAACCAGATACCTGCATGCCTACTAGTGATTTATCCAATCTGCAATCTCCATTTTGGGACTGATTGTGGACCTTGTGGCTACAACATCTGGCTTGATTTGGGGATTTTTCTGTTTCTTACTCCCTTCCCTACTTTTTCTTTTGATACTATCTAGCCTGGGGAAAAAAGAGTTCTGGAGAACTCAAAAGCTTGCATCCTTTTGTGGCAGTTTGGTTTGAACCTAACAAAGGTATTGCCCAATAGTGGGTTTGGGTTTTTTTAAAACCAGTACCCCTTGATGGGAGTTAACAACAATTCTACCCATTCATTATGGCATTAGTTAATTTTTTTTAAGAAGTGACAGGTTTGAAGAAATTTTTCACTACAGAAATTCAGTCCCGCTGGCTATACATCTTGCCAAATTGTGACTACTAGCTGCTAGTGTTCTCAGGACAACTGAGAACTGATTTGTAAACGCAAATGTGGGTATATTTTGGTTGAATACTTATATGTTAACTTTTGATATTGTAAAATAATTTTATTCAATATTTATTGTTTAATCCCAATGTGGTAATATTTTTGTTATAATTTTTGACTCTACATAATATATGATAATAATTACAGACAGTTATTGAAGTTTCAACATATGCTTGTTTTATATGAACTGATACATTGACAATTATTTCAATAATAATTTGTTACATTAAAAAGAGTATATTATATCATTGGATACATTGTAATTTTGACATACACAGACTCTCCCTGTGTTTTTCCAGTGTAGCATTGAGACACACAGCCATTTTTTGGTCTTGTTACCCTACACTGAGCCATAGATCTCCCTGCAGCTCACTGTAAAGTCCCTGAAGCCACCCCACATGGCCATTCTGTGCTTCATGGCAAGGATTGTAGATGTTTCTGGCTACATCCTCATAGGCAGGCACACCATGATTGCAGCAATGCTAAGACTCCTGGAGAACCCAGGTGGATCTCAGTGCTGATGTCATCACTTTGCATCTGGCTACGGGGAGGTAGGCAATTGCTCTGATTCTGCCTGCTGACTTTGAATAGCCATGTGGAATCTCTTCAAGGGCTTTACAGTCAGTCAGAGGAGGAGGATTTTGGGTGCTGCAGGGGAAGGAAGGGAGTATCAACCCCCACAACACCTCCAAAAGGACACTGATGCATGGGTATGTTCCTAAAAGAATTCCAGCCACTGATTATCAAACGTCTCCCAGCTAGGTGGGGGCAATTCTTCGCTGTGCGATGGAAAGCTGTATGCAAGGCACAAGACACAGTTGTCACTAAATGGCTCTACTGCTCTATATTCTAATGCAACAGAGGAACCAGCTCTCTTCTACTCCTTGGCCAGGGACAAAGGGTTGTGGGAATAGTGTTTTCTAGGTCCTCCCTCCATCTTAATCTCTCTCTCTCTGCCACAGCAGGAATGCCAACTGTTACTTTGACATTGAGTGGTGCGACCGGCGCATCACACTGAAGGCAGCCAATGGCAAATATGTTACAGCAAAGAAGAATGGGCAGCTTGCAGCCACTGTGGAGACTCCTGGTAAGAAGCCTTTGTCCCATGTGGGTGTTCGAGGTGTAAAAAAAAATGCTCACAAATTTTCTCGCTCATGATGAGAAAGAGCAGTTGTCATGAGATTTTTCATAATGTGGACCATTTTTTTCACACAAAAAAAAGTTGTGCAGGAAAACGTGAGGAGCTTTGCAAAAACAGTGGATTTAGGGAAAACTAAAACCATTTTCTGAACGTTTTGCAAAGTATTAGCAATGGTGGTAGCCATTGTCATCATTGTCTTGAAATGGGGGTGGGGAGAAAACAGCTGAAAATGCTCAAAAGCATATGGAAGGGAGAAAATACTTTTTGAAATCATGCATCCCAAGTGGACATTGGCCAAGAGGGGCTAACATGAGACATCAGCTTTCCACATAAAAGATCCCTGGTTCGGTTTCCAGCATTTCCAGGTAAAAAATGGAGCCTGGGGTAGCAGGGTTGAAAGTAGAGCTACTAGTCAGGATGGCTATTATCTCCAGTATCAGAGACAGTGCTGCTGGGAACGCAAATGGGAGGGTTGTGTTGTCTGTAGGTTGTAGGCTTCCAAGAGGCATCTGATTGGCTGCACTGGGGACAGAATGCTGGTCTAGGTAGAGGGACTCATGTCCTAATCTTTGCCCCAGGGCATAGGAGGCCACTGCCAGTTGGAAGCAGATGTGGGAGTGGGGGTCTCAGCTTCAGTCTTGTGCAGCCTACTATTTGTACAGGAACCATTGTGATCCTCCAGGTGGTGACTGAGCTCCTGTGTGGCACAGCATAGCATAACAGCTCTGCAGGTGGAACTATGCTGCAGCTTTCCTTTCAAGCGACCCCCAGACCCTCTATTTAGCCACTGCAGCCCACTCTCTCTCACACACACCCCACCAGCCATTCAATAGCTGGTGAAGAGCATTGGGGATCAGAAAAGGCTTCTGGCTACGTCCTCATTCAAAATTCAATGAAAGTACAATAAAAACAGATTAAAAGAACACCAAATGAATAAAAGCATTCAAACAGTTAAGTTATGCAGATGTTTGTTTAACTCCCCTCAGCCCTGACCATTGACTGTGCTGGCTGGGACTGGTGAGAGTTGGGAGTCCAAAATATTTAGAAGATACCAGGTTGCCTGCTCTTGTCTTTCGGAGGCTAAAAGGACTTCTGGGTATTACTGAGTCATGGTTGTTTTCTCATGATGAGAATTAAGGTGCATCAGTGTTTCTGCCCTGCAAGCTCAGCCAGCACAACTTTGCCTCCTTCCCTTCCCTGACGAACAGGTGAGACGGAGTTCTTCCTCATGAAGCTGATTAACCGGCCAATCATTGTCCTTCGGGGAGAGCATGGTTTCATTGGCTGCCGGAAGGTGACTGGCACCCTGGATTCAAATCGCTCCTCTTATGATGTCTTTCAACTGGAGTTCAACGACGGAGCCTACAATATCAAAGGTATGAATCTCTTGCACGGCAGACTCTTTTGATAATTTAGGCTGTGTTCTGCTTCTTGGCCTCTCTCCCTTCTCTTTACTCTACAGTGTATACCTGTTGCACCACCTAGCTATAAAACCAGGCCTTTCTGCTGCAGTTCCATGAGGAAATGAACATCTGAGCTTCTCAGGAAGACCAATTTCCACTTTTCAAACAGAAAAGCTTAATAAGGTTCTAGCTCACGGCTACAAGACTGCTTACAAAGCTCCTGGCCAGCGCCAGGGGATGGGCCTTCTTTGCCCTTCGCCAGTTCCCCCGTCTACCCTCACCCTGACTTGGCAGCATAAATCATAGGAAATGTTAATGAGAAAACTGGAGAAATCATGGAAATTGATTTAAGTGTGGTTTCATTTCAAAAAACAGTGAAACTTGGGTTATCACAGCACAGAATATTGTGGGTTTGTTCTAGCAACCAGTGGCATGCTTAGCATATTTGAGACCCAGAGCTAGATCATTTCCCCCCATCCCCAACAGTCAAGGAAGAATAAAAAGGGGGTGGTGGTGGAAGAGTGCAACAGCAGAGGTAAGATAGGAGTGCCAAGCTTGTAGCCAGGAGGGAACCAGGCCAGAGGAGCTGGGTTGGTGTTTTAGTTTTCTCTCCTCCAGCCCAAACTCCCCCCCAGCCCAAACTTCAGTTTTCTTCACAGTTGAATGTGGGGAAGCTCTTGGGCTGTAATCCAACTTTTTGTTAGTGTAGCGTAAATATCCACTTGTGCAGATATGTTATGTGAGTGCTATGCAATCCCATGCACAATGACAAGAATGTAATTGCAAAGTATAGTATGCAGAAATTCAACACCGAATACACAATGCACTATTTGTAAGACAAGACACAAATGAACACGGTGTGCAACTCTGCTTCTGCTGCTGTCAGCACAATGCAGCCATTGTACAATGGTGATTTTTGGCTCCGCATGTGTAGTGTGACTTATCTATGCATACATCCCTAACAAAACTCCAGCCTCGGTTTGTTTCAGTTGCTTCTTCTGTTCCTCTCCCATGACAAATATGTGATTTCAGGTGCCTCAAATACTGCACAGTCCCGGCTGAATAGTCATTTCCTGTCACTCCTGGGACCAAGAGGGGTGGGTGCAATGAAACAGCAACAGTGGGACCATAATGCCTGCATCTGAGGACCCTCACCCAGGTTTCCTTTTCTGAGGCATGGGCTCCAAATATACCTCCAGCATTCCCCCCTCTCCATACCCAAACTGCCACTCATGTGACCCCTTTATTGCTTGCACTTGCAGTGGACCACTCCCACTGCACTGCCCCTGGTATACCTTTGATTTTTACAGTACGGCCCCCATATCTGCAGAGGATATGGTCCTGGACTTACCATTGAAATGTGAAACCATGGATAATAGCAAGCCCTATTGAAATGAATGACTTCTGGCCCAACACACAATAGAGTTGCACTGGAGGATCTAGAGATTCCAGAGAGAACACCTCTCTAGGCATTTCTAGGTCCTCCAACGTGACTCTATGGTCCATTTCTGATGGAAGCATACCATAGAATCATGCTAGAAAATGCCTAGAGAGAACATTTTTTTTCCTGATGTGGGTAAGTGAAATGACGGGTAACGGACCTGTGGGTATGGGGATTACCCTGTTGTACATCACACCTCTTCAGCTTTTCTGTTAGCAGGGCTATGATGCCATCAATGGGGCTGCTGACCATTTCCCCTCATTACTTGCAGATTCCACTGGGAAATACTGGATGGTGGGCAATGAGTCTTCCGTCACCAGCAGCAGCGATACACCGGTGGACTTCTTCTTTGAGTTCTGCGACTATAACAAGGTGGCCATCAAAGTCAACGGCAAATACCTGAAGGGCGACCATGCTGGTGTCCTCAAAGCAGCTGCTGACTCAATCGACCCCTCCACCCTCTGGGAGTATTAAATGCACTTTAGCTTCCTTCCCTCTGCTCTGTGCGCTCTTCCTTCCCACTCCTTCCCTTTCAGTTGCCAATATATATTTTTTTCGTTTGTGGGTTATTTTTTTTAATATTCTGGTGTGTCTTTTCTAAAGAAAAGGGGTTATCTTTCAGACTGGCCTGCTGCTTATATCCTGCCGTATGATTTTTTTGGGTTGATTTCTTCCTTTCGTTATGTGAGTCTCTTTTTATTATTATTATAAAACTGGAAAATGTTAACCTGCAGGAAAAAAAGGTGCACTCTTCTGCATAGACTTTTTTGAGGTGTGGGTTGGTTTGTCAAGGTTAGAGAACAAACCTCATCACCTCTGTGCTTATCCTCTGAATTGAAAAGGGAATAAATCCCACTCTGTTTAAGTAAAACTATCCCTCTTGATCTCTTGGCAGCTTACTAACAAGAGTGCCTATTGAGCTAAGTTGTCTTTTGAGTCACCATAGTGCCCACTGACTTGGCTCAGTTCACGAGGCAAGGGGAACCATCATCCACCAGATTTCATAAGCTGGATTTGCCTTCTGCAGTAGGTTAGTGATCACTCTTTCTTGGGGTTTGATCCTAAGTGAAATTCCCCCCTTTCTCTAGCTGAGGTAGGGAAGAGGTAGCCTAGCGTATCTTGCAGCCCTAGGAAGGGTGGTGAGAAAAGTCGGAGGGCCAGTTGATAAACTTACTAGAGCCAGCAAATTAGTGCAGCAAAGGGGACTAGAGACCTGTATACCTGTACAAAATGAGTTGCTTTTGGTGGACAAGAACTCTGCAGGAGCTCCATTCATTCATCTCATGGGAGGCAGAATTTGTTGAATAGTGAAATATTCTGCTGCTCTATTTCTCTTGCCACCCTCAACTTTCAGCTTCTAAGTGCCCAAGGAGCACCTCAGAGCTTCTCTTTAAAAAGGCTTGACAACTGCCTTACTGTTCCTCTATGCCTCCCCTGGAAGGTTTATGTCTTTATAGAACTTTTCTCTCTCTTTTAATATAATGCTTGGGATCTTAACATGATATTAGAGGCAGGGTTACTAGCGTGAAAGCTGGAGATGGCTCCTGTCCCTTTAATGGTTATATAGAAGAGGGAATTCAGTGGGCATTGCTTGTTACCTGGTTGTCTGCCAAGCAACATCTTGTGAATTTCCTTCTTCTATACAACCATTAAAAGTACAGGAGCCCACTCCAAATTTCAATCTGGCTGCCCTAATTAGAGGGTTCACTTCCTTGCCTATTGATATTGGTATCCAGTAGGCATCAAGCTGCACATTCTGTCTCCACAACGTCTCTCCCCCCCCCCCGGCCCCAGGAGGTGGAATCTCCACATGTTCTCCATTGTTTCCATTCTGTGTGTCTCAAGAAAGAGCATTTTCTCAATTGGGGAAGGTTCTCCTGTTCCATTCTCCAGCTGAACAGCACCCCAGTAATTGCACAGACTGGTTCAAGATTCCCCAGGCTCCCTTGTTTTGTTGCTTAATAAGTTAACCCTCACTCTTTCTGGCTTTCCTTGAAGAGTTTTATCATGCCTCAAGGAGAGCCGTATATCTCAATAGCTTTGTGTGTGCGTGTGCTGAAGCCAGGGTATGTTTTGGAAAAAAGAGAACCAAGGAGGAGATGAAATAGGAGAGGGTAAGCCATGCTGTTTGTGTGAGTGCATTTGAGAGGGAGTCAGTCTTTTTGTTTCTGGTCGCTTCTAGGCAGTGGCTGGAAAATGAGTTGCTAATTTCAATTTACAGTATAGAAAGCTTTTTAAATGGGCAGCATTTGCACAGTATATGTTCAGTACATCTCTTGTCACTTAACCTTGCTGGAATTTCTATCCTCCTTCCCCAAGTTGTCATTCTGGCATCTGCTTCTGGCTTGTATATATGTCTTACTAGCTGTCCCTCCCCTGCTTGTATCTCCTACTGACTTTTGGGGAGGGTATCCAGCTCCTTTCATTCTGCAGACCACTTCACAATTCCACATCCTGCTTGCCTAGTTCCTGGAAATGGAAAGAGGACCAAAACAGTGTGTTTTTCCCTCCCTGTTGATAAAAGCTCTCCAACAGAGCTGTCCTCAAACTGTCTATTCTAATAGGTCTGTAGTACTGTATAACCGATGTGAACATTTGTACACACTGCTTAACTGTTCAATAGTTTGGAAAAGTCTTGCATATATGTACACCTCATTTTTTGTATATTGATGCCTTCTTGCGGAGGGGGGGGTTATCTGGTTAATGCCTCCTAGTTTGATGATCTCTTGCCCAATCCATTGCTCTGTTCAGTAGGGGTCTTCAGAGGAAAGGTGCTCTTACATCTCTATGAACCCATGAAGTCCATCTGTCCCACACCTTGTTAAGCACACTACCTTAAGAGAAGCCCCTTGGCTTATTGGTTTGGCCAAAGGTCAAGGGGCTGGCTGTTTACTTGCTAAAGGCAGAGCAGGGTGTTTTGAGCCTTAAAAAAAACTTTGCCATCTGAAGGGGCTCTTCTGCCATTGATGCTTGGTGCTAGATTTTCAAACTATTGGAATTATTTGTCTTATAGGTAAGGGTGATTTAGTCTGGAGGATGGTATAGAAGTGTGTTGTCTGGGATAATTTGAAATTTCTGGAGCATTCATACTTGTGAATGAAAATGCAACATTGGCAACAGAGATGATTTGACCAAGGGTGAAGAGCCTGGCCTCAATCCCTCAACACTTGCTGGCCTTCATTTTGCATACTGCATCCCCCTAAGCTCTCTTTCCTGGGTGACTGTTTGAATCATGATGTAACCCCACTGCCTTCTCCCTTGTGTAACAATTTAAGTCAAGAAATCTCCTTGCCTTCTTCCTTGGCTATTGTGTCTCTCAAAAGCATCTCACATTCTGGTATATTTTGTTAAGATTTTTTCCTTTTTAAAAACACTTTTGTAAGTGCCATTTGTATAACAAGCTTCAAATGGAAAGAGAAAGTGACAAAATAAAAAAAAATGCATTCAGATATGAAAGAAATGGCAGTGTGATTCTTCCTTCCTCACTCTTAACATAACTGACCTCAGTTTTGTTGCTGCTCTTGTTTTGGACATACCAACACAATGGTTGGTTAAGGTGGTTTCACAGATATAACTCTTATCTCTACCTCTCCAAACTTTCTAAAAGAGTCTTCCCTACTTTCTCTGCTATCATGGAAATGGATGCTGGCATCCTGTTGGCAAATATGAACCCTAAAGACACCAGGTCCCATCCCGGAAGCTAAGTATGGTCAGCCCTGGTTAGTAGTTGGATGAGAGGCCATCAATGAATACTGGTTGCTTCAGGCTATATTTCAGAGGAAGAAACTGGCAAAACCACCTCTTGACTGTTCCTTGCCTAAGAAAACCCTGTGAAATGCATGGGGTCACCATGTGACTTAAAGGCATGTGCATAGCCGCACACACATCAGACTTACACCATGGCAATTCACCAACTGGATGCCAGCTCCCACAGCATACTTTGGTCATTGCGGCCATCAGAAGGCAGAGAGAGCAGGAGATAAGTCTCCAGCTGTTTTCCTTTAGCAGGATGCACAGTGACAGGCATCTGCAGGGACCCCCTGGGGATGCTTTGGCAGTTCATGTATATTATGTCATTGCTCTCATAGCACCATAGAATCAAAAGAAACCACAAGGGCCAACCCTATTGTGTCCTGCAGGAACACAGAATAAAAGCACTCCCGACAGATGGCCATCCAGCCTCTGTTTAAAAACCTCCAAAGAAGGAGAATCCACTACGCTCCAAGGCAGCGCTTTCCACTGACGAACAGCTCTTATTTTAAGGAAGTTTTTCCTGATGTTTAGGCGGAATCTCTTTTCCTGTAGTTTGAACCCATTGCTCCATGTCCTGAACAGAAAACAAGCTTGCTCCATCCTCAGTATGGCTAATAACAATAATAATAATAATACAATTTTATTTCTATCCCGCCCCTCTGCAACACAATCGGGGCGGCTTACAATATAAAAACTCCATGATCACAATACCCTAGCATCCCTTCAAATTTTAAACATGGCTATCCTATCTCCTCTTAACCTTCTCTTCCCCAGGGTAAACATGCCCAGCTCCCTAAGCCTCTCCTCATAGGGCATGGCTTCCATACCTCCCACCATTTTGGTCTACCTCCTCTGGACACCCTCCAGTTTGTCAATATCCTTCTTGAATTGTGGTGCCCAGAACTGGACACAATACTCCAGGTGAGGCCAGACCAAAGCAGAATAGAATGGCACTATTCCTTCCCTTGATCTAGACATTATACTCCTATTAATGCAGCTGAGAATCGCATTGGGTTTTTCAGCTGCTGCATCACACTGCTGATTCATATTCAGCTTGTTGTCCACGAAGACTCCTAGATCCTTTTCGCATGTACTGCCCTGAAGCCAGGTGTCACCCATCCTATATCTGTGCATTTCATTTTTACTGCCCAAGTGTAGTAGCCCTACATTTCTTCCTGTTGGAATTCATTTTGTTAGTTTTGGCCCAGCTTTCTAATCTGTTAAGGTCATTTTGAATTCTGACCCTGTCTTCTGGAGTATTAGCTACCCCTCCTAATTTGGTGTCATCTGCAAACTTGATAAACAT
This sequence comes from Gambelia wislizenii, assembly GCA_030847615.1. NCBI lineage: Eukaryota > Metazoa > Chordata > Lepidosauria > Squamata > Crotaphytidae > Gambelia > Gambelia wislizenii. The sequence continues at coordinate 9,898,138 of JAUMIR010000012.1, forward strand.
GCCCTCTAGTCCCTCATCCAAGTCATTGATAAAATTGTTGAATAGCACTGGGCCCAGGACAGAACCCTGTGGCACCCTGCTAGTCACTTCTCTCCAGGATGAAGAGGAACCATTGGTGAGCATCCTTTGGGTTCGGTCAGTCAACCAATTACAAATCTACCTGTTTCCAGATATAGGAAACTAGCTGGGCATTTGTTACTCTTCCTGCTCTCTACCAACCTGTAAATGGCTGAGTTTGGGGATGGGGCACAACTGAGAAAATTTTGAGATTTGGAGAAGGTTGGACAGGAGACTATCATTGCTACATTCTGTACCTACATCTTCTGTTGCAGGGCAGCAGCTGGAGTTCTGAGTGCCCTTGCATTACTGTAACTCCTGGAAGTCTTCAGGAGAGCATTAGTTTCCAGCATTTAATTGGCTTTCTAACTGGTGTCTTGTTCTCAAGCATTTTATGATGACATTTTATTGCACTGTTTGGGGCAAGGAGGTCTCCCCTTCACATTTTCACCCTCGAGACTCTTGTGCAAAAATTCTGGGGATCTTCCAAACTTTTTGATTGATCTCTTGTGGGTGGGTGGTGCTATTTTGGCTCTATGAGAATCAGCACTCAGAACTGAAGTCACTATTATCAAACTGATGTAGCATCTCAGACTAGCCTCTGAATCCAAGGATGGACAAAGTATGGCCCTCTGAAACTGGTTTTGTGTGGCCCTCAGTCTCTTAGTCCACCATTTATCTGGCAACAACAACAAAAGCAAATTGTGGGTCCTAGATGCCTCAAGGAGTGGCAATTCACCTTTTCAATGGTTTGCAAATCCCTTCATGTTTAACATTTTTTAAAATCATATTTCAAAAGCAGAAGTGCACCTAGAGGTTTCTGGGAGAGAATTGGTTGCCCACCTTTGCATTAGGCACAAGTTGCAATAGTAAAACTGGTGCAGGGTAGTAAACTGCTCCTTAACCCAAATGCATGCCAATCTTCAGCAGCCCAACCCAGTATTTGCTTGGGGTTTTTTTTGGGGGGGGGGCTGCCAGTCCAACTAACCAGCACATTTACCTACACTCTTGGTCTTAGCCAAAAGGCCGAGAAGCAATTCCTGATACTGTTGCCATCTGCCCAATAAGGTCTAATGTTTGCAAACTGAGTCCTCTTAAAGATGAACTCGTTTATCTCAATTGTGGAAATGTTCAATCATCTAATCAGACAGATAATACAGTTAAAACAGACTGACCCACTGTGGCCTACCTGGCTCAGTCTTGGGCCCCGCTTTGTTTTCTTGGTCACTAGTTATTCTGGGTGTAGAGAGATTCTAGGTTGCACAAGCCAAGGTTTTAAAATGGAATGCAAAAGATTCTCAAGATGCAGAAATCAGCTGGCTCTCTACACCAATTCCCAGTTCTATTTGATATCTTTTTCAGGTTTAACTCAATCCCTCTCAACTGCTAAGCCAACAAGGCACCTCCCTTTAGCATGGCTTTATTTTTTGCCCTGTTGCAAGCAACTGATATCCCAATTCTTTTGTGCAAAGCCTTGAGCATCTCTGTATCACAAGGGCAAAATGTTCTGCTGCTCCCCTCAACAACACACATGTTCTCTGGATAAAAATGGCAATCCATTATAGTTCCTTACCTTTTTTTTCTCCCCAGTACTCTGATTTCTCATAGCTTTTCCTCTGGTTTTCTGGAGTGCTTCCCAACATCAAGCATCTCATGGTTGAGTATCAACTCACAACTGTCAACTGGTGGTCTGGGACCTTCCACTGGGTCAAAGCCTGATCTAAGATGGGTTGCCACAACAGTACTAAAAGCCTATAAATCTATAGTGGATTAAGGATTTAGGCCAAGGTTCTACATCAGTCTACATTTTGGAACTTTACACATTGTAGATGGACAGACTCAATCAAAGAAGCCACAGTCCTGAGCCTGCAAGATCTGAGCATGGCTGTTGCTGATAGGGTCTCTCATTCATGGGGTTGTCATACATTGAAATCGACTTGACAGCAGTTAACAACAACAAGCTATATTGCCAAAACACACCAAAATCCAAGATTGCCAAGCATTCAGGCACTGGCAAGAGTGCTCCAATGTGTTTCTGATAGGTATTGGGCACTCTTTTTGTGCTCTGGCACTTCCTAGCAGGTATCTGGATGTATATCAGGGAGTGCTCTGATGCACATTGGTGCCCATTGCACATCATTCCTCCATTGGACAATGGTTGCCCATACATTGTAATGTCATAGCAATACCTGAGTATGGTCGTTGCAAAACTATCCCATTCAATTTTGTGCCTGTGCAGGGCCATTTATGAAGACCTAAGTTCCAAGTAGAATGCCAACCTTCGACTCCCAAGTGAATGTTTCAGCAAAAGGTGGGGCTGAGTTCTGGAAAAGCTGAAGAATATATTGGGCTCTTTTACTCTGTGTTGGAGAACAGAATGACACAAATATTGCTAGGGTTGGTGTATGTGTGTGAAAAATATTTTTAAAAGCAGTCAATACACAGGGTAAGCAAGAATGTAGCTTTACTTTAGTATGAGTCTGCAAATCTAGAATTATTTGTGGCTAGGACAGTTCTTATGACTCAGGTCTTCTGGTCAATTTCAGAATTGTTTTAAAATCTCATTAGAAGATGCCAGAATTTGCTTCTAGTTTCACAAAAAGGCCAGCTTTTCATGCCATGACTAGAGATACAGGGAGACAGCAAGGTGACCAGAATTTGTCTTAAGTCTTTTTGCCTCAAGATTAGAGGCGAAAAATGGAATCTTGTGCAAAAGCAGCCTTTTATATATATATATCATATTCTTCTATAACCATAATGTTTGCCTTTTGAATAAGCACTCAGGATGTCTTATGAAAGAGTCGGCAAGGTGTAGTGGTTTGAGCATTGGACTACGACTCTGGAGACCTGCTGAGTGATCCTGGGCAAGTCACACCCTCTCAGCCTCAGAGGAAGGCACTGGCAAAACCCTCTGAACAAATTTTGCCAAGAAATTTGCCTTAGAGTTACCATAAGTCAGAAATAATAGAATCATAGAGTCGGAAGAGACCTCAAGGGCCATCCAGTCCAACCCCCTGCCATGCAATCAAATCACACAACCAAATCATTCCCGACAGATGGCCATCCAGCCTCTGCTTAAAAACCTCCAAAGAAGGAGACTCCATCACACTACAAGGCAGTGTATTCCACTTTCAAACAGCTCTTACTGTCAGGAAGTTCTTCCTAATGTTTAGGTGGAATCTCTTTTCCTGTAGTTTGAACCCATTGCTCTGTGTCCTAGTCTCTGGAGCAGCAGCAAACAAGCTTGCTCCACCCTCAGTATGACATCCCTTCAAATATTTAAACATGGCTATCATGTCCCCTCTCAACCTTCTCTTCTCCAGATTAAACATGCCCAGCTCCCTAAGATGCTCCTCATAGGGCATGGCTTCCACACCTCCCACCATTTTGCTCACCCTTCTCTGGACACGTTCCAGCTTGTCCATATCCTTTTTGAATTGTGGTGCCCAGAACTGGACACAATATTCCAGGTGAGGTCTGACCAAAGCAGAATACCGTGGCACTATTACTTCAAATGACTTGAAGACACACAACAACACAACATCTTATAAAGCCACAGAACATTTTAAAGGCCAAGAGTCTAAAATATTCCTTTTTTTTTCTGTAGGAATCTTAACCAACATTGGTTTGCCATGTTTTAAAATAATATGTGATATAACAAGGAGCAGCCTGTTGGGAGTTATGATCAGGACAACTACCGGTACTGCAAAGGTGGCTGCATTGCACTGTGGGGTAGGTGGTTGGGATGAGAGTTTCCTTTTTGCAGCATTTGTTTTAAAATTCTGCAGCTATTCTTACTGCAGCTGGTGTACAAAGATGGTCAACAAGAGGTGAGTTTTATTTATTTATTTTCAGTCATCCAATGCAGTCTTGGTTGCCCATAGCAACTTGACTTTTCTTTTTTGTGGCAAATGGATATATTTGATTTCTTCTCTAGTTTGTGAGGGCTCAGGAAAGTTCTACATGCTTTCTAGAATACCCCACAACACCACAAGGACTAGAAACTTGTTTTTAAAGATATGTTCTGTAAGACGGATGCTAAATATCCTATCCTTTTCCTACACTCTGAGAAATTCCAGCTTGCAGCCAGCCCTAGATACATCCTTCATAAACCGTTCACATTCTCTTCCTCTCCACTTCCAATTCAGGGTAAAACTAGTTCAGTCGATAAGATGGTCCCTATGTCATCAAGAATGGCATAAAAAAGAACACAGCAGCCTGTACAACTTATCCGGGAAGACATTTGTTAATTCTTGAAGACAAATTAATCAGCTTTGCCTGTTCTTTTATAGGATGCTATGAGGACTAAATATCCTAAAGGCACCATATACTATCTGATCTTGGAAGCTAAGGAGGGTAATCTGTTTAGTACTTGGATGGGAGACTACCAAGGAATACTAGGTGCTGTAGGCTATATTTCGGAGGAAAGAACGGGCAAAACTGTCTTCCTTGCCTAAGAAAGCCCTATGGGGCATCCTAAATTGAGAGGCAGCTTGTAGTAACACATAATGGGCTTGTCTATACGAGGGGAAAAGAAGCAGATTGCTCCGTAGTAATGGCAATTCTCAACAGCTGCGATTTTAAAAAAATTTTAAAATTTTTTTAAATGAAAACTCCTTTTACCCCTTGCATAGCAAATAATAAAATGTACAAAACAAGTAATCACAACAAACAAAAGTTAAAAAAAACAAAAAAACATTCTGGGAACAAATAAGTTGCATGAATACAGTCAGAATAAACACAATAACAAAATTCCCCACAAGAATTATTTCTCCTAATTCCAACCAAGTTTAGCTGGGATATGCTTAACTAATCTCTTCATTGTTTTTCCTATCTTTGTAACTTCCACTTTTGTTGTAAAATCTAAAAACAATGATCATCGGGTGAGTCACAGTATATCTCATACACCCATTAATTGTCTGAAACATTTAAGTTATATAGGTTTTGCCATCTCTTATTCCAACATATTCTAATTGGTTTCCATTCCTCATCAAGTCTTAATGTATTTTTTGCAGGCACAAGCTTCACACGCCTGTGGATCCAGATGGTGGCTACAAGTAAATGACTCATGTTTTTACTTACCGCAATTTGCTGCTTCCAAACAGTTTTTTAAAAACTACAGTTCTCGCTTCATATTCATTGGGGTTTGGTTCTAGGACCCTCCTGTGGATACCAAAATCCATGAATACTCAAGTCCCATTATATGCAATGGCATAACAAAACGGTGTCCCTTATATAAGATGGCAAAATCAAGGTTTGCTTTTTGGATTATTATTTTTTTAAGAATATTTTCAAACCATGAATACTTAAATCCATGGATACGGAGGGACAACTGTATCTTTGTAACTTCCACTTTCATTGTAAACTCTAAAAACAATGATCATCGGGTAATTCGCAATATACTGTATTTCATTCATCCATTAATTGTCTGAAACATTTAAGTTATATAGGTTTTGCCACCTCTTATTCCAACATATTCTAATTGGTTTTTTTGCATGCCTGTGGATCCAGACGGCGACTATGAGTGAATGACTCATGTTTTTACTTACCACAATTTGCTGCCGCTGAACAGTTTTTTAAAAACTATTTCCAAAGTGGGATGGAGCAATATTTCACCTTTACAGAAAAAACAAAAACCCCACCCCATTTTATTGCCTTAGCGCTGGCTTGCTAAGGTGAAAACCCAACATGGCGGTTCCGGGCGCTTGCCTTGTTAGCAAGCCCCGCTCCCTGCACTAGTCTGGCCAATCATCTTTCCATTTCCACTCATATGGGAAAGTGAACCAATTTGCATCACGTGCCCCAATGTGCGGGGATGCACATTCCCCCCGCTGTTTTTTTTTTTTTTAAATGCCAGGGAAAGCTACAAAGGCTTTTCCTTATGAGTTTTTCGTGTTTTTGGTCCCCAATCCTTCCGAAAATGCCGAAATGATGCCGGATGCCTTTAAGACAGTTCATATGCTCCTGGCGTTCGGTGAGGAGCATTTTTGCCATTTAGACGACGCCGTACACACTCACACATGTTTAGGAACCTTGTTTTTTCATCAGACCATGTCCTTCCCAACAGAAATGAAATGAGGGGCTAACAATGGAGCTGTTTGGTTTCTAGAGGCCTGGCTAGTGGTGGAAGAGGCCTTCCTGTTGCCATGGTGATGAATGGCCCGCCTAAGCTGGCCTGTCTGTGGAGAAAAGCAAGGCAGGCCTAGCAACAAGGGAAAGGCTTGAGTTTAATTGCGAGGGGCTAATGGATGGAGAGGGAACTTCTTTGTCCGCTTATCCTCCACTTTGGTTTTCTCTTCCCCTTTGCTCCCTAAAGAGACAGAACTGTCCATAAAAAAAAACCAACAGAGAACATTGAGATCATTAGCTGCCATTCATTGAGCAGCAAAATGTCCATTTACACATTGCCAAAAAAGTGGAAAGACATCATCAAAAAAAGAACTGGAATTGCAAAATGTTCCTATACATACCGTATATTCCGGCGTATAAGACGACCCGGCGTATAAGACGACCCCCCCAATTTTTAAAGTAAAATGCAGAGTTTGTGATATATTCGCCCTATAAGACGACCCCCCTCTTCCAGCGCATAGCCCCCGCATGCCCCTCCTGGGCTCACTTCCAGGAGGGAGCGCAGGAGGAGGATGCGGAGGCTGTGCGCCCAAAAGGGGCACGTTCGCCCCTTCTCCCCACCTTCCAGGAAGGTGGGAAGAAGGGGCGAATCGCGGTTTGGCCACGCAGCCTCCGCATGCCCCTCCTGCGCTCCCTTCCAGGAGGGAGCGCAGGAGGGGGATCCGCAGGCTGTGCGGCCAAACGGGGCTTTGGGGAAGGGGTGAGGCTGGGCGGAGGGTGGCAGGGGGGAAGGGGCTTCGCAGCCACCCCCCCTCTCCAAAGCGAGCCTTTGGGGAAGGGGGGTGGCTGGGCGGAGGGTGGGAGGGTGGCAGGGAGTAGGGGGCTTCCAAGCCCCCCTCCCTTTCGGGAGGGGGGTGGATGCGCAGGGGATGGATGGGGGGAAGGGAGGAGGGGGCTTCTCCGCCACCCCCCTCCCTGAAAGCGCGTTTCTGCAGCTTTCAGGGAGGGGGGTGGATGCATGGGGAGTGGGCAGCCGGAAGAGAGGAGGGGGCTTCTCCGCCACCCCCCCTCCCTGAAAGCGCGTTTCTGCGGCTTTCAGGGAAGGGGGTGGATGCATGGGGAGTGGGCAGGGGGAAGGGAGGAGGGGGCTTCTCCGCCACCCCCCTCCCTGAAAGCAGCGGTTCTGCTGCTTTCAGGGACGGGGGTGGATGAGCGGGGGGGTGGGTGGGGGAAGGGAGGAGGGGGATTCTCCGCCCCCCCACTCCCTGAAAGCAGCGGTTCGGCTGCTTTCAGCGACGGGGGTGGATGAGCAGGGGGTGGGCGGGGGGAAGGGAGGAGGGGGATTCTCCGCCCCCCCCACTCCCTGAAAGCAGCGGTTCCGCTGCTTTCAGGGAGGGGGGTGGATGAGCAGGGGGTGGGCGGGGGAAGGGAGGAGGGGGATTCTCCGCCCCCCCACTCCCTGAAAGCAGCGGTTCCGCTGCTTTCAGGGACGGGGGTGGATGAGCGGGGGTGGGCGGGGGGAAGGGAGGAGGGGGATTCTCCGCCCCCCCCACTCCCTGAAAGCAGCGGTGCCGATGCTTTCAGGGAGGGGGTTGGATGCACGTGGGCAGGGGAAGGGAGGAGGGGGCTTCCTAGCCACCCCCCCCAAAGCCGCGGTTCCGCGACTTTCGGGAGGGAGGGTGGAAGCGGGGGGGGCGGGTGGCAGGGAGGAGCACTTTGCTTCACCCCCTGCCCGATCTCCTGCCTCTTCGCTCCGTTTGCGAAGAGGCAGGAGATAGGCAGGCAGGTGAAGCAAAGTGTATCCGGCGTATAAGACGACTGTCAATTTTGGAGGGCACTTTTGAGTGCTCAAAAGTCGTCTTATACGCCGGAATATACGGTACATACTTGGATGCAGAGTTAGAAAAAGTTACTATGGTTCTATTTCTTTCCATGAAAAGAGCCAGCATAACGTGGTGGTTTTGAGTGTTGAACTAGGACTTCTGGAACCCAGGTTTGAACCCTTCTTCAGCTGTGAAAACCTACGGTATGTCCTTGGGCAAGTTACTCTCTCTCAGCCTAAGAGGAAGGCAAGGGGAAATCTCTGAGTAAGTCTTGCCAAGATCAGTCAACAATAGGGCGGCCATTGATTTGAAGGGCACCTAACAACAGTGCTAGGATTTAGATCAGCGGTGGAGAAAGTCTGCCCTTCCAGCGGTTGCTAGACTACTACTCTCATTAGTCCTAGGCAGCATAGTCTGTGGGAGCTATAGTCCAACAATATCTGAAGGGCTGTACTTTGACCATCCAATGTAAATAACACACATTATAGTGTGGAAACTGGAGGCCAGTGTGTTATCTGCATAGAATCATAGAATTGTAGAGTTGGAAGAGACCACAAGGGCCATCCAGTCCAACCCCCTGCCCTGCAGGAATGCACAATCAAAGCAATCCCGACAGATGGCCATCCAGCCTCTGTTTAAAGACCTCCAAGGAAGGAGACCCCACCACGCTCCAAGGGAGTGTGTTCCACTGCTGAACAGCTCTTACTGTCAAAAAGTTCCTCCTCATGTTGAGGTGGAATCTCTGTTCCTGAAGCTTGCATCCATTGCTCCGTGTTCTAGTCTCTGGAGCAGCAGAAAACAAGCTTGCTCCATCCGCATGTTGCTGCTCAGTCCGCTGTCCAGTTGCAAACTGTGGGTAGGTTTCTTTAACCCTCCCGCTGTATCCCTCTTCTTCTTTATTATCTTTAAAAGGACTTGTGTCGGACAGTTCCTCAGATAGGAGATGCCTTTAAACGTAAGCCAGGACCAACCTGTTTCCTGCCACAACTGCAGCATCAGGGGTTTCTGTTGAGGCCATGTGTAGAGTTTTTAAAAGATTATAGTTGTTTGTAGAAACTGCTGTGCCCAATGCAGTCCCCTTGTTATGGGTTTGCTCCTTCACCATCCAGTGTTTTTAATTTATTATCATGGGGGAAAAGGCTTCTCATACCTCAAGACAGCCTGCTGGGGTGCTGACCCAATTTAAATACAGTTGGACCCCCATATCCATGGGGGTTTGGTTTTCAGATTTATTGCAGATAACAGCAAACTCTATTAAACTAATGGGCCTTTGGTAAAAACATATCATAGAGTTGTTTTAGAGGAGCTAAAAGATGTCTAGAGAGGACGCCTTTCTAGGCATTTTCTAGGATGACTATGGTATGTGTCCCTGTTTTGTGTCCCACTGAAACCTCACCCAAGGAGACCTTCTGCTGTGCTTTCTGCAACCGGACTTGTTTATCTCGGATTGGCCTTTTTAGTCATCAGCGTGCTTGCAGAAAGCGCAGGATGAGTCCTTCCTGAATCTTCGTTTGCGAAGAAAAGCCAGAGAGAGAGAGATGGTATGTGTCCCTGTTTTGTGTCCCACTGAAACCGCGGAAGCTGGTTCCATGGATACAGGGGTCTGACTGTATACATATATGTATATGTGTATGTGTAGATGTATGTATAGGGATGCCTCAGTTAACAAAGCTTCTGACAAAGACGTTCCTTTTAACCAAGTCTTTTTTGCAAAGTTTTTTTTAGCAGCATCAAGATTGGGAGACTGGTGAAGAAGGGCTGGAGAAAAACAGAGGGCTTGTCTATACAAGGGTGAAAAATACAAACACGTCAGAAAAAGCAGGCATTCGCAACAACCTGTCTTCATGGTCAAAAGAGCCCCCCTAAACTCCACATGACCAGGATGGTGGCTGAGAGCGATTTACTTGCAATTTTAAATCTGCTGCCACCACTCTTTTCTTTAAAAAAAACACAGTTTTCCATGGTGCACACAAGCGATTGTTCATATTTACATAAAGAAAGAAAAAGAGTATAAGATCACCATTCCATCAACTTACTGGACCTTTGCTTAGCCGAAAATATAACATGCCGTCCGCAGGTGCTTTCCCTGTTTGCTAGCCCTGCCCCCATGCTCATTCAGCCAATCAGATTACGCTGCCTGTTTGTATCTGTGCAAATGTGAGTGTTCAAACAATCGCACATTTGCATGTTGTTTGCAGCTTTGTAAAAAATCCATATGAAACACACGGACTTTGCAGTGGATTTGGCTGCCCCCCTTCTGAATGACACATATTTATGCACATGTCCGTATGAACGGATCACCGTATGTTCACATCCTGTTTATATTATTTTGACTGGATAGACAAGACTAGACTTTCAGTGTTATTTTTTAGCAGTGTTTCTGCAGTAAACAATGCAATAAAACTCCAGCTGGGAAAGGGTGGGATTGTGCTTTAGCAGATCCTACTGTAGCCACATGTATCTACCTATAACAGGCAAGGTTAGCAGGAGCTGAATCCAGGATCCCTTACGGAGCATGCGTGAACAACAAAACATAGAGAAGAGGGGAAAGCCTGCCTCAGTAGCTACCCCCAGCATGTTGCACACATGCACACGCACACAGGATAGATCTGAAAGTTTGGCCACCAAAATGGAAATCATAAGGAAAATGGAGGCTGATGAAAAAAAGAAAGGGAAAAAAAAATCCCTGGAGGTCTTTTGGAAGAAGCTTTCAAGTGGTCTCTAAAAGCTTTAAAATGTTTTTGTTTACTTATACTTCATTTTGAATAAAAAGTGTGCTGAAACATGTTGAGTTGCTCTTCTTTATGTGTTTAAGAAACCTATCTCTATTATTTGAATGTGATTTCTGCCTCTGGTACCAATGTTTCTGTTACATACGTCATGTCCAGCAACACATCTACTTGGTTAAGTGACGTATACCTGTATGTGTATAAAAAGGGAGTGTCACGAGGGATGGGGCTTCCAAGTTTATTTCAAGGGACACAGGAAGGCATCTTGACATGACTCCAGCACCTTTAATCACTGTGCAACAGGCAGAAAGCCAGATGTAGCCTTGGAAGGACCCCATATGTAGTTTCATATGGGGTCCTTCCACACTACACAGTTATTCAGTAGGACCACCGCAGGCATTTGGTTCCCAGACTTACCGTGGATACTGGAAACTGCAGATAACAGTGAACACCATTGAAAACAATGGGACTTCTGGTTTAGAATACCATAGAGTTGCTTTGGAGGACCTAGAAAATGTCTAGAGAGGATGCCTAGGTATTTTATAGAAAGACTCAATGGTATGTGTTCTGTTTTGTGTCCTGCAGAGAACTGAAACTGCAGGTATTGGTTCCGCAGATATGGGAGTCCTACTGTAGTGCTGTGATTCCAGTTTGCCTGCCATGACTCCATCCTGTGAAATCCGAGGGTCCGTAGTTTAGTGGGGCTGTACAACTCTCCTTTATGGATCTGAAACATGGGTCACCTATCGCCACCACCTACGACTCCTCGAGCGCTTTCATCAGCGCTGTCTACGCACAATCCTAAATATACATTGGACTGACTATGTGACGAATGTTGCTGTCCTTGAACAAGCTGGGATCACCAGCATTGAGGCCATGATATTGAGAACACAGCTGCGCTGGGCAGGGCACATTTCTAGGATGGAGGACCATCGCCTCCCAAAAATACTACTCTACGGTGAACTCGCCACGGGTCAGCGTAAGAGGGGCGCTCCAAAAAAGCGATACAAAGACTCCCTGAAACAACATCTCAGGCTTGGCCAAATTGATCACCAACAGTGGTCCGCCCTGGCCTCACATCGGGAGGCATGGAGACGCAATATCCACAATGCTGCAGCCTTATTTGAGAACTCACGACGAACAAGTCTTGAAGAGAAACGACAACGCAGAAAGAATCACAACCCAAAAACATCACCCAAGGAGACCTTCTGCTGCGCTTTTTGCAACCGGACTTGTTTATCTCGGATTGGCCTTTTTAGTCATCATCGCGCTTGCAGAAGGCGCGGGATGAGTCCTTCCTGAATCTTCGTTTGCGAAGAAAAGCCAGAGAGAGAGAGAGAGAGAGACAACTCTCTGGCTGAGAACCATCAATGACCCTCCCTGAAATGAAAACCCCAGTATCCATAGGATGGAACCATGGCAGTTAGATGGGGATTTATAGCATTATAGCTATGTCTTGAGGAAGGGCTCCTGCCCAACTGTCACTATGCGTGCTGCTGCTAAGGAAATATGGACCTTATATAAAAGACTGGGTGGAGAAGGAAACTGTAAGGATGGTGAAATCCCCCATTTGGCAAGCTCAAGAGTTCTGTAGTCAAAGGCCACACAATCCAACATTTTCACTTGTGAATGGAAAGAACTGGGAGGAACCCCCTCCCGCCCTTTTCACCTCGGCTCTCTCTCCCTAGTGTCCATGCATCTCAGATCTCCTTCCCATCCCCACCCCCCAAAAGCAGTGAAGCTGAACCCTGTCACAGTTACTTTCTCTGGGGTGAAGAGGGAAAAAGGTCTCTGACCTTGAATACTAAATGCAAGCCTGCTGGTAGGCCTTGAGGGGCCGTGCAATGCTTTGATCATGGGGTGGGGAGGAGGGAGGTGGGTGCATTGCTTCAATGAATGCTCCTCCATTCTGAATAGCAGCTCCAATAGCAGGGTATCTTTTTTAAAGTCCCTCATTTCCTCCCACTCTCCAAGCTTTATATGAACAGAGTGGGGAGTAGGAAGACTCCCCCCTTCCCGCAACCCCTACTCCAGTTGCCCTTCTGAAGACAAATTCATCTTCAGTTCAGGCCTCAACTTTTTCCCCTCCTGAAATATTTCTCCACAACTCCAGCTTCCAACAAATTGAGAGAGCAGTTGGTGTTCTCTTCTCATCTCTTTTGATTGTCAAATATAGAACCTAACTTATAAAAATCACAATTTTCCTATTTCGTACTAGGGGAGGAAGTGTTTGGATTGGTCTATGTGGGGTGAAACAATAATTCAAAACTCTAAGGAAGGAAAATGACATTTATTGGGGCAAACTAAAATGTCACCAAATTGAGAGGGGATGGGTAATAAAAGGCAAGGAATGACACCAAAGGTCAGAGGAGTGCTGTCGACTGTGCTGTCTTCCATCTGATGCTAGAATGCAACTCCCATCACCCATCAAACAGCTGCTGCTGTTTGACCCTTCCAATTGTTAGCTATATTGGTTAGGGCTGCTGGGGGTTGCAGTCAAACAACATTTCGAGAACTGTTAGCTCCCTTTATTAAAAAGTTTCAGCGGATCAACTTAAGCATGACAAGGCTGTGGTTAAAGACAGAGGTTCATGGCTAGTGAGGGAAAGGTGGCAAGATTATGTGAGGGCAGGTATTTTGGCACACTAGTTTGGTTCACCCTAAAGGGGGGGAAATCCAGAAATGACCTTAAGCTGAGGAGCTGTGAGGTTGCTAGCTAAAAAGGGTGAATTTCACATGCAATCAAAGGGGAGGCAGATGGGAGACCAGACCTCACCTCTACTAAAATTTTGTCCAACTATCAGGGCTAATTGGTAAGTAATGAATGTGCTATATACTCATTTCTCAGCTCAGCCCTCCCATGAGATCTTGGGGTAACCCTGGTTGGTTGCATTATAACCTTTGTGAGATTTTTAAAAAACGTGTTAATCACCACATGCTTGCACTTCCCAATCATAGAGAAAAAACAGCCCTGATTCACCCCATGCTTCTCTAGGCAATTGCCTTCACTTCCTTCTTAAAGAGCAATTATCAGCACCATCAGTTTTCTGATGGTTTTTGAACCCCAGCCCAGCTGCTGCTGTTTGACCCTTCCAATTCTCCCTGGTCTCATTAAAGGAACAAGAGAGGTGCAGAGGGAAAGAAAGAAAAGGGCTGCAGGCAGCCAGGGAGTGAAGAGAGGCCGTTTGCAGAGCAAAAGGAAAGGAGGAGAAAGAAGCCTAGAATCATAGAATTGGAAGAGACCACAATATATGTTCATTAATCCCTGTTGAGGCTATCCTAACCCTCCAGTGTCACTAACAGCCCCGTAACTGCATTTAAATCCACACTAAATAGGAAAAGGAAACAGAATTGGCATTTTGACAATATTATAGTTTCCCCTGAAAAGAATGTACTGTAAAGTCAACTAGCAACAGCAGAGACTGAAAAGTGTGTCCATCCTCCACAAGCCAGCCCAGCATTTGTGGGTACAAGTATAGGTCATTGTGTATTATCACACTACACTGTTATAGTGCTATTATTCCACTTTAACTGCTCTGGCTTCCTCCTATGGAATCCTGGGATCTGCAGTTTAAGGAGGGGGCATTTAGAACTCTCAACCAGAGAGCAATTAGGCTTCACTAAACTACCAGAATTCAACAGGAGACAGCCATAGCAGTTGAAGTGGAATAATAGTGCTATAACAGTATAGAGCAACAAAGATTAGTTGGTTGGGTGCACTCTTTTTCTGCATTTTAAAAATAATTATGTCATTGTGTACCTGAATGCTAACATGAGCGTACTGAAATCCTTGAGGGAGAAGGCAAACTGTGTCCCTCCAGGTCCAGTGACTGGCCTCTGAAACCACATGGCCTTAGGGTACTGCTATCAGCAGTCTATCCATGTAGGCACACTGAGCAAGAGTCTGGCAGATGTGGCTCCTACACAGCCATGGAAGAGGCAAAGCAAAGGCTCCAGCCAACAAGAGACACTTTCCTCATTGCTAAGACTATTTGACTTAGCAAGGACTCTGGTCTAACATAAAGAATTCAATGAAATCTGGTCTGTCAGCATAAAGGTATTTGACTTATTCTGGTCTATCAGCAGAAAGCCGGTAGTGGTCTAGTCTAGTCTCTGGAGGGCCACCTCTGCCATGAAAGAAGGCTATGATGGCTAGCTTTTGTGCATTTTCCTTCTTTGGCCACAAATGGGCAGGGAATGTAAAAATGTAAACTCCAGCCCACTATCCCTCAGGTTATCAGTTCGAGACCCACCACGGGCTTGTGTCTTGACAAGAGGTCCAGCTTCAGACTGTGAATTTGCCACAGGCTAATTTAGGAAGGACAAATATTTGCCTAGGCACCTGGATCAAAATAAGGAAAGATACAGAAGAGAAGGAATCAGAATGAGGCTGACAGCAAGAGAGAATGAAAAAAATGGGGGGAGGAAGCAGCTCTCACCAGGAATATTATGCAGAGGATGTGCTTGTCAGACGCCCATGAGTTGATGGCAGTGCTGAGGCTGGATGTGGGGGGCAGGGAGGGTGAGGGCAGGAATGAATACTGAACACACTTGGCATCTGAAATGCTGTGCTAATCTAATTGGATGTGCCTGTCATTTATCCCCACACACAGCTGCACATTCATTTGATGGCGAGAGATTTGTTTCCTTGTGGCAAACAGAAAAATGTCATCCCTGTAGCAGAAACATCTTACTCTTACTGCCCTGGCTTCATTGTCCAAATGTGTACTCAGTGGAGTCTTCTTGGTAAATGTACACACAGGAACATGAAGTGAAAGTCCATGTGTGTCTGAAGTTCACCCTTAACAGGCTACGTACAAAAGAACAGGTTGCTTACCTGTAACTGTGGTTCATCTGTACTGTCTCACAAATGGGTTTTGTGTCTGTGCAGACTCTCCTTGGAAAATTCCAGAGCTGAGTAGCTTGGCGGAAGACCCTGCTGCCTCCCTCTTACCACGCCCACTCGGACCCGCCAAGCTACCATCCCCTCAGTTTCCACCACAGAATCAGGGACTTTAAAGAGGGGAGGTAGGGTGAGTTTGTGTAAGGGCACAGATGACCACTCAAAGAATCAGTTACAGATAAACAATCTGTTCTTCATAGTCTCTGTGCCTCACACACATGGGTGACTGTGAAGCTTACCAGAGGACGGTGGGTCAGGTCATTGAAGAATTGAGGAAAGCACAGTGTGTCCAAAGCTCATGTCTGTTCTGGATCTGCAGTCCAGTCTATAATGTTAGATGAATGTGGATGGCTATGACCATGTGGAGGCTTTGCAGAGGTCTGGCAGAGAGATGCCCCAAGGAAGAGCCATTGAAGAGGCCACTACTCTGGTAGCATGCACTTGTAGGCCAACTGGAACAGACTGATTTTCCCTGGGTTTTTTCCTGGGCTGTGAGGCTGTGTTCTGGAAGAGTTTACTTCTGATGTTTCGCCTACATCTGCGGCTGGCGTCTTCAGAGAATGGTTGGGTAGGAGTGTGTGTGGAGTTTATATGCTGTGAACCCCTGTTGGGGAGGATATGTAAATTCCAAAAGAATTCCACCCAGGGACAAGGATTTTCCCAACAGATAATGGCCCATCAACCGTCCATTAGCCAAACAGACACTAACGAGCCTTGCATTTCTATACCCAAACGAACACCCAAGACTGGGACAAAATTGACAACCCCACCTACAGAAAAATGGTATAAGATATGGTGATTCACACTGAAAGGCAGAAACAAAAATTTGACAAATGCCACAAACACCAACGGAAAACCCAGCTGGACATATCATGGACTATTATCAACCTAATGTCCAAAGGAGGCAATTTTGCAGTTACCACCACCAGAATCCCAGTTGAAGACATCATCGCCCATGTTGAATCTGCCCTCTACCGTCTCCCGAAGGAAGAGGCAGAAGAGATAAGAGGAGAAACAGCTAGGATCCTGAGGAAGGCAAAACCACCACCCAGCAACATAACCATAAAAGAAACCATAAAGCCATCAAGGATCTCAATGCAGACTCAGAAATCATTATTCTCCCAGCAGACAAAGGCAATGCCATAGTAATCATGAAAACAGAAAAACACAGACAAAAAATAAGGGAACTCCTGGACCCTGCAAAGTACAGAAAACTCAAGCAAGACCCGACCAACAAAATCACCAGAAAAACAAATGCCTTGATCAAGAGCTCATCAATTCAGCCAATCATACACCTGAATCTATGCAGATCACAGCCTCTTCCACCAAGACTGTATGGACTTCCCAAGATCCCCAAGGATTCCATCCCACTCTGACCCACAGTGAGCACCATTGGATCCCCCACGTATGACTTGGCCAAGATTCTGGCCACACAATTACAAACCCACATAGGACAAACCCCTCACTACATCAAAGACTCAGCTCACTTCATAGAAAAAATCAACAACATCGAACTGAAACCTGGAGACAGACTGATCCGTTTTGATGTTGTTTCCTTATTCACCAAAGTCCCTATAATGGACACCATGGCACTCATCCAACAAATATTTCCTGAGGACATCACAGCCTTGTTCAAACACTGCCTCACTACAAGCTACTTCCAGTGGGATAATGAATTCTATGAACAGATAGATGGGGTAGCCATGGGCAGCCCCCTGAGCCCAGTGATAGCAAACTTTTACATGGAACATTTTGAAAAGCAAGCCCTGGAAACAGCACCAAAAAAGCCCACAACATGGTTCCGATATGTGGATGACACTTTCACCATTTGGAACCACAGAGAAGAAGATTTGGTCTCATTCCTGAACCACCTGAATAGCATCCACCCAAATATCCAATTCACAATGGAAAACGAAAAAGAAGGAACATTGCCATTCTTGGATGTCCTAGTCATCCGCAAACCAAACCAATGGTTAGGCCACAAGGTATACAGAAAACTCCCACACACGGACAGATACCTACACAAGAATTCCAATCATCACCCAGGACAAAAAAGAAGCACAATAAAAACATTGGTAGACCACACAAAAAGGATCTGCGAACCCCACTACCTGGAGGACGAACTGATGCACCTAAACTGGGCCCTACAGGCTAATGGTTACTCCAGATCAGACATCACAAGAGCAGCCAGACCCAGAAAAAAACACAGGAATGAAGAAGAAAGGAGTCATAGACAGAATAGGGAAACTGATGAGGAAACACAACCTCCAAACAATCTACAGACCAACCAAGAAAATCCAAGAAATGCTACGCTCAGCGAAGGAAAAAAGAGATCCTCTCACAGCTGCAGGAGTTTGCCGCGTACAATGCAGCTGTGGACAAGTTTACATAGGGACCACTAAAATGCAGTGTGCAAACACGAATCAAGGAACATGAGAGACACTGCAGACTGGGCCAGCCAGAAAAATCAGCAGTAGCAGAACATGTTATAAACCAACCTGGACACAAAATGCTATTTAAAAACACAGAAATTCTAGACCAGGCCAACAACTATCATGTCAGAATGCACAGAGAAGCTACTGAAATCCACAAACACCTGGACAACTTCAACAGGAAAGAAGAAACCCTAAAAGTAAACAAAATCTGGCTTCTAGTTTTGATAAACAATAGAAGCAAAACTCAACACTTACAAAGGAATTCCACCCAGGAACAGGGGGATTTCCAGCAGATAATGGTCCATCAACCAACCATTAGCAAAACAGACACTAACGAGCCTTGCATTTCTATATCCAGAAACTAACCATTCAATTACACAAATTACACAATCACAGAATATAATCTCCACACACCACTCCTATCCAACCATTCTCTAAAGATGCCAGCCACAGATGCAGGCGAAACATCAGAAGTAAACTCTTCCAGAACACGGCCTCACAGCCTGGGAAAAAACCAAGGAAAATCTATAGATGCTGGCCGTGAAAGTCTTCGACTGCACATGGAACAGATTGCTTCGCTAGCTCGTAGGCTAGCTAGATTGTCTGGATGACCCTCTCGAAAGTCACTGGGAAGACACTTGGGAGATCTTTTCTAGGACCACCATAACCTATGAAAAGTCTTGTAGACTTCCAGAACATGGCTGTATGCTGGACATAATAACCGAGGGCTCATCATGCATCGAGGCTATGGAGAGATCTTTCCAGAAGCTGGAAAGATGGTTGTGGATAGAATGTGGGGAGTACAATAGTCTGATTCAAATGGAAATATGAGACTACCTTTGGGAGGAAGGTGACATCTGGACAGAGGACTAGCTTGTCCTTGTGAAAGACTACGAAGGGCTTTTCAGACCTTAAAATTGCCAACTCCCCTCCCTGTCTGGCAGATGTGATGGCCACAAAGAACGCAACCTTCTAGGTAACTAGTCTGTCATCGGTTGTAGCCAGAGGTTCAAACTGGGGGTGTAAGCTGAGAAAGTACTAGCAGCAGCAACCAGGGTGAAGTAGGCAGTGTCATCAGAAGGTATAAATGATGTAGACCCTTGAGAATTTTTTTCACCACCAGATCCAAGAAGGAGGGCAAGGATGGGATAATTAGTTGGTGGACAATTGCTGATAGATGAACTTTTAGGGAGGGAAAAGCCAGTCTTGTTTTTTCAGGTGCAAGAGGAAGTGCAGGACAGTAGAAACTGAGGCTGGAGAGGCAAGCTCAGATCTTGATGTAGCAAAAGTACAGAAGCTCTGTTACATGTACGAATACAATGTCCTTTCTCAAAGTGAAGAATATTGCCAAGAGTTGGGGTTAGGTTAAGATGTTATCCTCCATGCTGAGAGCCACAGCATTCAAACATCCTGGTGGAGGACCTGACTGTGGGAATGTGACAACAGGTACAGTGTACATGGGAGGGACATGAACCTGTCCTTTGACAGATGGAGAAGTGGAGCAAGCCATGGCTGCCTTGGCCAGTAGGGAGATATCAGCATGGTGTTGGACCTGTCCCTGGCCAACTTGATCAGCACTCCCGTAAGTAGTGGAAAGGGATGAAAGTGATAAGAGGTGCTGCCTGGACCATCTTTTCACAGTAAGAGCTGTTCGACAGTGGAACACACTCCCTTGGAGCGTAGTGGGGTCTCCTTCCTTGGAGATCTTTAAACAGAGGCTGGATGACCATCTGTTGGGAATGATTTGATTGTGTATTCCTGCATGGCAGGGGGTTGGACTGGATGGCCCTTGTGGTCTCTTCCAACTCTACAATTCTATGATCAGAAAGGTGTCGCTGAGAGATTCCCTCCCCTGACCTGCCTTGGAGCAGAATAGGTGACATCTGGCATTTGTGAAGTAGGCAGTGAAACAGGTCAAGAGTAAGCATCCCCCATCTGGAGGTCACGAGGTGGAACTTGTCATTTGACAGAGTCCATTTCTGTTGGAGAATATGGATGTGGCTTAGAAAGTCTGCTAGCATGCTATTCACACCTGCCAAATGGGATTGCCACCAGATTAAATGCCAGTACTGCAAGTCACCACATTGCAAATTTGATTCCAGAGGGCTCCAAGGTTCATTCAGCTTTCCATCCTTTTGTAGGTCGGTAAAATGAGTACCCAGCTTGTGGGGGCAATTAGCTAACACACATTGGAGACTGCTTAATGCAGTGTAGATGTGTAAATTGCTATTGCTTAAAACAATTTGCATGCTGCTCTGATAGCCTTGTGGCTGAAGGTAAATAAATAAATAAATAATATTTATTATTATTATTATTATTTCCAAACACACCAGTTCCAGTGAGTCATGGTGAGGTCCAGAAATAACAATGAGTGTGTGCCACCCTGTTTATGTAACACCCAACAGTTGTACTGTCTGAAGTGACCTAAACAACCCTGCCATACAGCATCTTCTGGAATGCTCAGAAGGTCTTTATCACTGCCAGTAGTTCCAGGGTGTTTATGTGAAGGGCTGCTTCATGGGGTGACCAATGCCCTTGTGCTGTCATGTAGCTCCCCAGTTGGATATGGAGGTGTCTGTGGTCATCATACACGAGGCATCAAGAAGGAAAAAAGGCATGCCCAAGAGAAGGTTGTGTTCTTTGGTCCACCAGATAAGAGTTGCCAAGATGTGTAGAGGTACAGCCAGCTTCACCCACTGTGGGTCCCACACAGGTCTAAATGCTAAAGCAACCAGTGCTGAAGGGGCCTGCACTGAAGGAGTGTGAAATAAGTCACTGCTATTGTGGCAGCCATTAATATTCTTTGGATGGTATAAGCCAAACAGCATGGATTGTGCTGTAATTCTGTCACCTTGCCTGTGTTTCTGCCCTGGTGACAGGTAGGTAGGCTCAACCTCTCCTGCAGTCTAGCCTTGATTCAATCAAGTTGATGACTGCACTTGGTTCCAGGTTGGGTTTCTTTGGGTTAACACTGAGGCCCAAGTAGTGTAGCAAGGACAACATCAGATGAATGTCCTTGAACAACCTGATCTGAGAGGATGACAGTAGTAGCCGATTGTCCAGGTTATGGGAATATCTGGAACCTTCAAGTCCTGAAGTAGGAGATAGCCACTGCTATACATTTTGTGCAAGACTCTGGGTGCTGTGGACAGACTGAAGGGGTCAGTACCGAAGGGAAAGCTTCCGGTATAGCTTTTGAAGTTGCTGGTGCCAAGGCTATTGGTACCAATGTCGCATGAGACTTGTGTGGTTTCATCAGGGAGGCCAAGGCTGCATCCAGAGACTGGTGAGAGATGGGTTGTGACCTGGAAGGCTTTCTCCCAGCAATAGGATTTCAGATGAGAAGTCCAATTTTTCACCACCATCAGAGCAGAGCCCGATGAAACCTTTATAAATAGCTTACTTATTGATATGTCCCTCTCCCAGCCACAAGAGACACTGAGAGTGTATGACAAAGAGACCTTACGGCCACAGGCCACAGGAGGAACAGAATTTGAAAAGGGCTGCAGAGGCCAGAGGGTGATGACCGAAGGGGGTGGTGTGGGAACAGATGGTAGGAGAAAAATAAATGAAAAGGGGTTTTTTGTTTGTTCGTTTGTTGGGTGAAGTAAAGGAACAGGGGAGGTTTGGAGTTTAAAAAAATGTAAGGAAGATAAGAGAACAGAAGACTACCCAGTGGAGAAATGACCAAGGGAGAGCTACTTTGGTGGTGGACAAAGAAAGATGAAGAGAAAGTACTCCCCTCAGAACTGAAGGGACAGTAGCTTGGTGGGTTTGAGCAGGTACGGTAGGAGGGAGGGGGCAGGGTCTTATGCAAAGCTACTCAGCTCTAGAAGTTTCCAAGGAGAGTCTCTGTGTAGGTGTAAAACCCATTTGTGTGAGCACATAGATTCCTAAATGCTAGCATGTACTTTGGTACAGGAAGTCTGTAATTTGTGAAAGAGCTGTTACTGTTCAGCCACATAAAGATACAGTACGAACCCTGTATCCACAGGACCAATATCTGTGGTTTCACTTACCTGCATCTGGAAAAATGTCCTAAGCATTTTTAGGTCCTCCCAACATGATTCTATGACATGTTTCTGCAGGAATTTGGGCCAGAGATCATTCATTTCTATAGGGTTCACTATTTGCAATTTCACATTTCTAGCAGATATGGGGGGTTATACTGTATTCAACACTGAGGCAAGATGAGGAAAGATGAAGGGCATTCTCATCTCCGAGAGCAAACAGCTAAGGCCTTGGTTGAGTTTTACACTGAAATGTGAAGCTGGAACCCCTCTGAGATTATGCTGTTGGGATCTCTCTCTCTCTCTTTCTCTGTGTGTTTAGATTCTATGTTTTTTGAAACTCCTCTGAGAGAACACTGTTGGGACATCTCTTTCTCTCTCTCTGTGTTTGGATTCTTTGTTGTTTGCCTTCTTGCATTTGGAACAAATTAAAGCTTTGTGGCTGGCTTCAACCATTTTACCTAGAAACATATACTGTTTTGCACTGGTGAAATCTGAAAATTTGCAGACAACTATGGTTAACCTGTCTGCTGCTGCTTACAAATATGAACAGCAAGAAAAAGGTTTTGTGTATATATTCTCTGCAGGAAACCAGACACAAAAAACCCAGAGTGCACAATGTGTTTTTTTAATTACAAAAAATTCAAATTACAATATAATACAGAAACTTTTTACACAGAGAATATTAGAACAATTTCCTACCAGACGGTAAAGAAAAATATTCTTTTTTCCTGTTTTTTTTCTATCTTTCTTTTTTAATAAACCATGTATTCATTTTCAGCTATTTTAATACAAAGTTGTAGGACATGCACACCTCCCCCTTAATGGGGTTTGTTTTTTCTTTTTTTAAATTAATATTTTTTTCTTCTCTTTTCTTTTTTTTCTTTTTTTTTTTCCTTTTGCTAAGTGCAAATGCTAGATTTCTCTCTCCACCTTTAAGGCAAGTTAAATGAGACACTGCAAATTTTATAATAGAAAGTACCTGTTAAAATGTCAAGCTTGGGGTGTACAAAAAACACACCTCCCCTTGTCTACCCGTAAAGAGAGATGGACCTTAAACAAAATAAAGGAAGTCACGGATAAAACACAAAGAAGTACAGAGAATAAAAAAGAAAACCAAATACACGTTTCTTTAAAGTATGTAGCACGTGTTGACTAAAGTGAAGAAAAAGCAACCTGGCAAATGCCAGAAAGAGACAGAACATGGCTTTATAAGGGCCAAGCTGAGAAGGCCATAGGGTAGGCTCCTCTTTGAGCCCCTTCCTTGCAGATTAGTCTGCCATATTGTGGCGGCACTGATGGAGAGGGAAGCAGGAAGTTTAATGCAGAAGGACTGACCAGAGCTTGTTAATCTTAACTTTTTTGGACTACAACCCAGAATCTCTCACTGGCCATGCTGGCTGGAGGATTTGGGAATGAGTAGTCCTAAAAAGTAACTTTCCCAAACTCTGGTATTGACTGTCAGTAACCTAGACTCTTGACATTCCAAAGTTATCCCAGGTTCTCACCGTCTAGCTCTCACCAAAGCAATTGTTTCTGAGCTGTGTCGCTTTCAAGCTCCAACACAATTAATTCCAGTTATGTAGAGAACTTTTGTGGCAGGGAAAAGAGTTTAGAATAGATTCACAGCTAAACTAGCCTGTGCACATACAGGCAATATTTTGTATGGATAATTATTTCTTTATATGACCCGCTCAGCTGCACTCTAAAGAAATACAGCCCAGACTACCCTGCCTCAGGGGGAACTAGGTACCCTATGCTACATTCTAGCAGGGAGCTCATATTCCCCCTTTCAGACACAAGATGGGCCCACAGGTTTATAGAGACAACCCTTTTCTTTCTTGGCAAAATTGGAAGAAGCCTGTTACGTACAAACAGATTATGATCCCCTGCAAATCTCAAAAACACCAGACAGCCAATTTATATCCAATAAAAGCAAGTAGAAGAGATGGACTGGCATGCACTGTTTAAGCCACATATAACAAAACAGGCAAGTCACAAATAAAAAGAAATTACTGGTTAAATGCTAGAGGAACTCCACCTTTGTAATGCAAAAGATAATTCAACTAAAGAGTTCTAGAAGACTCAAGACTTTAGCAAAATGATCATGAAAATTCAGAGATTCCAACTCCAAGTCTAGGTATTTTGTTTCCAGTTTGATGCATCAAAAGGTGATAGGGAAACATGAAGAGAGCTAAAAATATTTGGAAACTCAGATTCTGTTTAAAGATAGCATAAACTCAAGAGGCTTTTCCCACTGTTAGCAAACAAGAAAAGAATGGCAAAGATTGGAGACAGAAATTGTTCGCTTTGAGTATAGTTTTTTTTTTAAATCAACAGCCAGAGCAAGAGTCCTCTTTAGACTCAAACTGAGTCACATGGGTTATCCCCAATTAAAGAACTGCTCTCATTAGAACACTCATATGAGGAATGTTTGGCAAGCCATTTTAGACACCATGGCCTCCAAGCTTAGTGAATATGTATGATACTCCTCTGTGTGTGTTTCATTGGAAGACTTCCACAAAGAAGACCCATTAAAATAGGCACAATCAAGTGGCAAAAGACAGCCATCTTTGTTCCAGCCTGTGGAAACTCAATGTTCTTCATACCGAATATATCTAAAGCATTGGTTCCCAGGCTCATTCTTGCTGCAGCAAATGGGAAGCACTTTTGTCCACACTGACCACAGAAGCCTAATGGTGGAAGAAGGGTAGAATGGATGCCCATCTTGGACTATCCAGGATCTGGATGGGAAATGGTTGCTGAGCTGTTTTCACAAAAGGCCAGCAAGAGAAAGAGGCCTGGTGTGTATGTGTCTTGAAAGGCTTTAGGAATCTTTACTGTTTGACAAGAGTCACCATCTTTGTAGAAATCACTTGGGCCTTTACCTTACGGTGAAGTGAGCCTATGTTGGATGTTATGACAATTTGATAGCCAAGAATGGTGGAAACATCAGCACAGTGCCCGCAGTGCAGTTTTGCTTCACTGCAGGGAGGCAGCAACCACTCTGGGCAGCTTCGCTCTATGTGCATCAACAAAACTATATTGAGCAAACGAATGTCTCCTACAATAAAAGGTATGTAGACATAATTAGTACGTATGCTTCAGAGTCAGCCCAACTGTACACAGGCACCGAAATATGCAGATGTGGAATCTACACTTTGTTTGCACTGTGAGAAATAAAGGTACAGTCACAGTACAAATGTCTGCTGCACAGTGGGGATGCTTCCTCAGAGATCTAGACAGGCAGTGTTATTTTAATCCCAGTAGGAGCTGGAGAAGAAGAGGCAATGTGCCACCATGGATGGGACAGAGCTGTTCTTAAAAGGGGTTACAATGCTGCTGCATTTCCTTTGCAACCAAATACACCTTGGACCCTTATCTACACTACAAGGTGGTTTCTGGAAATTCAGAAAAATGGCCAAACCAGATAGAGGAGCTGGGGAATATCCACAACATTAAACTCTTTAAGAGGCAGGTTCTCTAATTTATGAACTAAACCATGTGATTGTCTCTCTCCCAGTCTCTCCTATGTCAACAACCATGATACAGGAGTTATATATATGTTATGAGCAATTGGCTGGGACACCAAATAAAGCAAAATAAAAGAGCAACCAATTATTTTGTCAACTGACATTCCATCCTGGGAGAGGGGAGGATGAACATACCACAGCACTGTTGGAAAAATAAACTACTGTTTTATAACACAGTACTGGCAACATGACCTGCAATTGCTACTTCAAGGAAACACATATGTAAACATTAAAGCAACAGCTGAGTAGCAACTGGTCAGCTATGCCTCCCTTCCTTTAAAAAAAATTACTGACCAGCACCACCATTAACAAACAACTAAAGGTATGATTCTTAACTGCAGATCAGAGTGGGCAAAGTGCAGCTGTCCAGATGCTGTTAGAACTGCAACTCCCATAATTCCTAACCAGCATAGCCAATGGTGAGGAATGCTGTGAATTGCAGTCCAATAACCAGAGTGCTGCCCTTTACCTACCTCTGCTCTTAATATAACCGTGGATGAAAGCAGAACAGTTGATGCAATAGAATTATAAAGTCACTATAAAACTACAAGATGGATCAAGCAAACGTGGCAAATACAACTCTTCCACTCTAACCTGATCCCACAGACACCCAAATGTTCCACAGCCAGATGATGCATCACATTGCCACAGGAAAGAGTACTTGGTTCACTATGGAATATTCTGCCCTGCGCTTGTTCCACTGTCATTGACAGCTCATGGCTTCAGATGAAGGCTGTGGGCTTCACGCAGTTCAGAAGAACAGACCCTGTGGCCTGCCAGGGCACAAGGCCTTGCAGCAAGGAGCTATTCGAAACACCAGAGAGCTGCTCTTAAAAAACAGGAGGTGCTTTTACAGCAACTGTACTGAGGTTCATTTTGCTTTATTACTAAATTCAAGGGGGTGGGGAGCAGGAGAGGATTAAAGTTATTTGATTTCCAGAAGGCAAAGCTGCAAAAGAAAGAGGGAGGGGGAATGCAATCATCATAATGGTTACTGGCAATTTCCCTCTTCTTGGATGTTTGGCTTTGCCCATTTCCAAGCCTTCTAAAGAGCAAAGATTTGGCTACTCTACAGTCCAACCAGGCAATACTGGGAGTCCCTACTACCCTTCTGGTTAACAGGACGGGGGGACAGAACAAAATTTAAACATTTATTTGGAGAAAGGCGAAGGAGGAAAGTGAACCTCTGTATTTTTCTTTGTCTAGTGTGCACCACAGCACTCTAGAGGTCAAAAGGGGAAAGATTTGTTTGAGACAGGGGGAGACAAGTGCCACTCTGGACCAGTCCGAATTCAAATCACCCCCCCCAAATTTTAAATTGATATGGATTCTAAAAATAAAACCCAAACCCAATATTTCAAAAGGCAAGATTTTCTGTATTATTAGCCAAATAGCAGTTAGAATTAAACCCCAATGGATTTAATTTTTAACAGGGGGACCAGACACATGGTTGCTGTACAGATGAGAAGAGCTTCGGATCTAGAGAGGTGACTTCTGAAGCAAGGGTATGACTGCAGAGATCTGACAGCAACCACACATAGTATCAAGGTATTCCCTAAAGTCACTGTATAGGTTCATGGGAGCTTTTGGAGGACAGTCCATAAATGTGTA
Organism: Gambelia wislizenii; assembly: GCA_030847615.1. Lineage (NCBI taxonomy): Eukaryota > Metazoa > Chordata > Lepidosauria > Squamata > Crotaphytidae > Gambelia > Gambelia wislizenii. The sequence goes on from JAUMIR010000012.1 coordinate 9,925,308, forward strand.
CGTTAACTGCTGGTATTGATATAAAGCCAGTCCTTAACTAGTTCAGCCAAGAAGCTAGGGACCTAGGGGTTCCACAGATGTGTAGTGGACTCTGTCATACATATATATATATATATGAGGACCTCAAGTAAGCTTCTACAAAGTAGGTGTGAGTCTTCTGGATCATGGTTCCCCACAGTTCACAGAGGCACTGACATACACGGAGATTTCATTGCATGTCTGTTCTCTTCTAGAAGCTGGGAATCTACCAGGGAAAATTCCTTGGCTGGTAAACAAAGAGGGCAAGGGAACCTCCATTTACAAAGCGCCCAAAGAGTGCTTTGGCTCACGGCCACACAAATCACTGAGCAAGAACTCCAAACCTGTTGCACACCCAGAACGGCAACCCAGGTGGTGCCAAGCAGGCATCTCAGTACCACAGAAAGCCAAGCCATGGAGGTGAAGCCAACCAATCTGCACCAGTCCTGTCCAAGGATTCCAGGTGCTTCAACCAGCTTGTTGACATTGCTCTCCAACAGAAAGCCTATCAAAGCCATGTCCACAAAGCTGCAATGCAGCCCAGCAGCGAATGGCCAGAGGGACCACGTACCACACAAGAGGAAGTCATGATGTTACTAAGCTAGAGGTCCTGCCCAGACCCCAGCATTTAGGACAAAACATTCACACACACCATGGAAGCTACACCTCTTTTGAAAAAGAGGGAACTTCTGCTGTGTGAGCAAATTCACAAGTTTGGCTTCTCAAAAGTACCAGAGATGTATAAAATGTCTTTAGAAAATCCTGATCCATCAGCCAAATTAGCCCAGAAAGGCCATTTGTCACCTTCACTCACAGCACAAGAGGGTCACTATGGTGGTAAGGCCACTGGCTCTCTAAGAGAGTCTTGTTCAGAGTATGTTCTTGATTGTATGACTATCTTGGTGTTTCAAACATTTTGAAAGGGGATTTGGCCTTTTGCCAACTTCTGCTTTGCTGTCAAGGCAATGGTAGTTTCATCTGTGGCTATGAGATCAGCCAAACAGTTTCCAGTTCAGGATCTAATTGGAACTAATCCTTCAACACCCTCCCACTCTCAGCGACATTTTGGCAGATAGGCAAAAACAGTTTGGCACAAGGGTTTAAATGTGTTGCTTTCCCTCATCAGGGAGTGCCATCTCTGTCCATCTTTCCTGTTCAGAACTTCTCGCTCTAAACAAGTATGCACAAAACCAGCATCACCCCATCCACCCCTCTCTCGCAGCTGCTGCCCAAATGCTGAACATCTGTGTAGGATAGAGAATACACAAAATGAAGGTTGGTTTCATGATAGGTAGTGAAAGGACTTAGAGGGATGAAAATTTATTTTCTTTGCTTATGGTTTACTGGGGGGGTGGGGAGGATAATGTCTGCCAGTGTGTGGACTTTCCCTGCAGTGACTTCCCAAAAGTACTAGTGCCTCCCTCAACCAGATCAGAACCGACGCCGAGGCTGTGGACCAAAGTGCATAGGAAGATTGTGCTCCAACTGCAGGTTCATCTGTGGGAAATCATAGTTCACCCGCATGTTAGGCAATGGGGGCACATAAGGGGCAGGGATGGGGCCAAGGTTAATGGGACCAATGTTGTTGTACAGTGGGCGGACGGGGGGCAAAGGGAAGGGAGGGTGCACAAACGGGTAAGGGGGCATTTGGTGATGAAGGTTCTGTGGAACCGGCCTGGGGATGGCTTTGGTCCGTGGGATTTTCTCTGCAGGCTTTTCTGCTGGAGGCCCAATCCGCTTAAAACTGTTTTCTGCAAAAAGATAAAAAAAAATAAATACCAGAATAGAGGTCAGGAAAGCAGAAAACACAGGTGCACAAGTTGGATCCCTTCCTAGAAAACATTAATTGTCTAATAATGCAAAGCTATTAAATCCTTCGCATTGACTCATAACATGCAAAGATTAACTGAGCAACAGATTTTATTTTTTATATATATGTCATTTTTAAAAGCATGGGTAGCTATGAAATAAGAACATGTGCCATCCTTAAAAGAGGCATCCACTCCCCCCCCCCCCACAGAGAATGTCTACTGGAAGATAACATCTTAGATAATGCATCCAAATCATCACATTTCTGCTGATAAACACACCGATAAACAGGCAAGAAATGTATGCTTTTATATTCCAGAAAAACGGCTCTCTTGTCAGTTTACTGGGAGTACAATCCAGGTAGATAGAAAAATTACATGGTCCTTTCACAACTTACTTTCTAGCAGAAGTGCTGTAATTTTACAATTGCATGACATGAAAAATTCTGGGGGCAGGGACAGAATGTGGGAATAGGGTAAAAAAGCCACCACACTGCCCTGCAGAAGATCAGTCAAAACATGAAGCCTCACTAATGTTTTGGGCACATAGGCCAACCCAGATCTTATGGAGGAACTTGAATGCATTTTATGTGTAACAAAGGGAAGATATCTAAGTGAGGACTTTGGGTGCAGATATGGAGGGCAGAGAAAGCATGTCAGAGAAAGAACCTCTGTGGAACTTGGGGCTGCTCTGTTCTTGAAGGATTCTTGATCATGGTTCCATCACAGCTGGTATGTTCTGTGTGTGAAGAACGATCACACAACTAACCTCCATTTTTCCTCTTTTGTTCTTCTTCAGCTTCCTTCTGAATCTCCTGGATTATCTTCTCATCATCTTCCTATAAATGGCAGATGCAAACAAAAGCATCAGCAGGGCCATGTATCACTATGCTTGGAAAAGGAGATCTTAATATACAAAATCCTATGCAAAGGGACTTTAAGTTCTGTGATGAGCAAGTTTGAATTCTGCAACCTCTATGGAAATATGCAAATTTATGAGACCTTACCCACTTTGCATAAATGTATTCTGCACTATTCAGCTCTTTATTAATCCTGCTGATCATTCAAAACCTTACATGGCAATCCCCTCTGGTTTCAGAGATTTCACCCACAACTCTTTGAAACACCTCTTCGGAGACAGGAGGATTAAGAACGTACCTTTAAAAAAATTTTTGAAGGGGAAAGCTAAGGTTCTCAGGAATCTGCATTTGGTAAGCAACCAATGCTACCTCCTATGGAAATACAGCTATACATGCAGCCAATTACTATAGTGAAGACAGAAAGAGAGATTCAGACCAACAAAGTTTCTGAGCTTTGGGTGCAGCTGGCTGGTTTTGGGGGTGAGCGCTTTTCAGCATAAACTTGGACAGTATTGGAAGGTGTGGGGAGGGGGAAGTAGGGCAAAACAGCAGGTGCACTGTCATGCTGCTGACAACTTGCTGTGTTCTTGTATGGAATCCTCACCCACACTATGAAGCATGACTAAGCCGCTTACAGACAGAACACTGATCCTACCGAAAGCTTGCTGGCCTGACAAAGCAGATGGCAGCAAGCAACTCCCCCCGCCCCAAAATTCATGCCTCCCCCCGCCATGCTTTCCAAGAGGCAGCTGGAGTGCAGTTAATCTTTTAAATGGCATTCAACCATTAAATATTTAGATTAAAGCTGCAGCTCCTGAATCTAGGCCCAACAACCAGGCAGGACATAAAATGAAAGACACCGGCCCTGGTAGCTAAAGAATGAGGTCATTTATCTTACCTAGAAAACATAAAAGGATACATGTTTTTTGGGTGGGGGTGGGGGAGATGAATTCAAATAAAAACTTCAGTGCCAAGATGGATTCTTTGTGTGTTGTGGGGAAGGGGTTAAAAAGTTTGCTCATGTTAAGATTTAAAAAGCTGATGTGGGGAAAAAGTGGCAGCGTGTCAAAGATGCAAAGAGGAAAAATTATATACAAGAGTTATGTCTACCATTTGATTTCTCTGCACTCATGCTATTCCTACCACTGACAACAGGAGGTGAGGGTAGGCCTACGGCAAGCCACGCATCCTCCAATATCTTATTGCCGTTAACTGACAGACATATGCTGCCATGCACCAGCACGGTGGTGTGCATCATGTGATCAGAGCATGGCATACACACATAATAGCTAGCATCCTGTTGGTTGATCCCCATTAGAGTAGACCCATTCAATTGATTGTTGAATGGTGAATCAATACATAAGTAAATCCCAGTGGTTCAATGTCCAGGGAGTCAGGAATAACAGGGGCCTTTCCCACTGGTGCTACCTGTCATGTGCTGGGGGAAGGCACTGGGCAAGAGAGACAAACAGACAAGCAGACTGAACCAGCCCAGCAATAAGTAGTGCGTTCAGGAGGAGGGGAATAGCAAGGGAGAACATGGACAAGTGGGCTCCCACTCACCTCCAGCAACCACTGCCACAGTGATTACCACAGCTGCCTAATGGTAGGGAAAGCTGATAGCCTGTGAAAGCGGATCGCACAAACACACAGTTGCTTTTTCCTTTTCTCTGGGGACAGCCTTTGTAACACAGAAGAGAAATCTGGTAGAGGTTTGGTAGAAAGTTATATGTATCTTTTCCTCAGAATGGTAATTTAACTGATTGGATGTAGTGTATCTTGATTTCAGTAAGGCTTTTGACAAGGTCCCTCATGACATTCTTGCAAAAAATTAATAACATGTGGGCTAGACAATGCAACTGTTAGGTGGATTTGTAATTGGTTGACTGACCAAACCCAAAGGGTAGTCACCAATGGCTCCTCTTCATCCTGGAGAGAAGTGACTAGTGGGGTGCTACAGGGTTCTGTTCTGGGCCCAGTGCTATTCAACATCTTTATCAATGACTAGGATGAAGGAATAGAGGCTATGCTTATCAAGTTTGCAGATGACACCAAATTAGGAGGGGTAGCTAATACCCCAGAGGACAGGATCAGAATCCAAAATGACTTCAACAGATTAGAAAGCTGGGCCAAAGTTAACAAAATGAATTTTAACAGGGAGAAATGTAGGATACTACACTTGGGCAGTAAAAATGAAATGCACAGATATAGGATGGGTGACACCTGGCTTGATGGCAGTACATGCGAAAGGAGTCTAGGAGTCTTAGTGGACCACAAGCTGAATATCAATCAGCAATGTGATGCAGCAACTGAAAAATCCAATGTGATTCTAGGCTGCATTAACAGGAGTATAGTGTCTACATCAAGGGAAGTAATAGTGCCACTCTATTCTACTTTGGTCAGACCTCACCTGGAGTACTGTGTCCAGTTCTGGGCATCACAATTCAGGAAGTATATTGAGAAGCTGGAACATGTCCAGAGAAGGGCAACCAGGATGGTGGGTGGTCTGGAAGCCATGCCCTATGAGGAGCGGCTTAGGGAGCTGGGCATGTTTATTCTGGAGAAGAGAGGGTTGAGAGGGGACATGATAGTCATGTTTAAATATTGGAAAGGATGTCATACTGAGGATGGAGCAGGCTTGTTTTCTGCTGATCTAGAGACTAGGACACAGAGCAATGGGTTCAAACTACGGGAAAAGATTCCACCTAAAAATTAGGAAGAACTTCCTGACAGTAAGAGCTGTTTGAAAGTGGAATGCACTGCTCGGAATATGGTGGAGTCTCCTTCTTTGGAGTTTTTTAAGCAGAGGCTGGATGGCCATCTGTCGGGAATGATTTGGTTGTGTATTCCTGCATGGCAGGGGGTTGGACTGGATGGCCCTTGAGGTCTCTTCCAACTCTATGATTCTATGATTAGCACACCTATCTTTCCAACAAAATAAATAAGTCTGTGGCATATGAATTGGTGTGGGATACGTATTGGGTGTCCTATAATTAGAAGATTTCTAGGCCTCATGAATGAAGGATAATGTTTGGAATACTTCAGGCCCAGAAATCACTGGTCAGGTATGATGCTGAAAGAACGGTTGTATGTATACATTGGTAATGTTCATGTGCAACATTGAACTGGGCAAGGCTATAGCTTGTCACACTGTACCTACTTTGGTTTACCTGCCTACACGACACATCCCACAAATCTGGCTCTGCTTGTCCTTCTATTTTCTTCTCTGCATTCTTCTACACTCCCCCTCCCATAGGGCTCTGAAAACCTCCATCTTGGAAGCGAGGGATGTGTGCAAAGTTATACATTAATTTATTCTGAGTGCAGGAGCAATCAAATATAGAATATGGAAGGAGGCGGGCAGAAGGAGAAACTGATGTAAGCTGCAGAGCTGGGCGGGAAGTGCATGGCTATCCGGACTGGGGGGTGGGGCATGAGGTGGCTTAGAACATCTTGTTTTCATTTTCCCCCTTTTAACATCTTCCTACAACTTCCTCCATCCCCTCTCCAATGTGGAAAATGGTCTGGATTTGGAGAGAGTCCTGGGACACTCCTATGAAATATGCTGTCTCTGCATTAAGTACATACACGGATGTGAGAAGCCTGCCAGCTTCCTGATCTGGAGCTGGTAAAGCCCAGCAGATCTAGAATCTCTGCCAAACCTTCCTGTTCTATTTTCTGAGGGGAGTGACTTAGTAGTTCACTGGGCAGGGGGGAGAAATTTTGAGATTCTGTGTGGCCTTAACCCCATTTCTTTTCTGAGTCAGCAGTTTAAATACAAGATATTTTCCAAGATGCTTTTCACGGTAGAATGAGCTCCCACAAATGTCTTGTTAACTGAACAGCCCACCTTCTCTCCACTTTCCCCTCCTCTCTAGCATCCAAAGCAACAGGAAGGGTAATGGCACAACAGTCTGTGATGTACCCATCAGTCAAGGAAGACTTTTGGAGACAGAATAAACATGGATGCCAGAATGGGGAGAAGGAGGGAGAGTTGAACCCCTCCCCAAGACTTGTCTGAGTCCCACCCACCCCACCCCTGAAATGATCTGGCAAAACTGGACTGCCAAGATTTCAAAGTACATTACTTGGGCCTCCTCGGGCATTATCAATCAGAAGTGTAATAAATGATAACACACTAAGAAATATTAAGATAGCACTGTTGTCGAACCCTTCCAGGAATAATAAAGCCTGCCTACAATCTATCCTCTGCACACTTAAATACTTAGAAGTAAGTTACATTGACCATTCGCAGGACACTTCTACATATATATACTGCATGTAAGAGTCTTCTTACATGCTTAAGGAAGCTCATATAATAATGGCTGGGAAAATTAATTTGCCCTCCACCTGCAAAAACCTGCAAGGAGGTAAAATTAATAACCGCCTGCCTGCCAATGCTGAGCCTTCCCCAACTTTAAAAACTAGTTAGGGGTCTCTGAGAATGAGTATCAGATGGCATTCCCCTGACCCTCCAAGTGAGAGACAGAAGACCATTACAGATACAGCAAAGGGCTACTGAGTGTAATTCAAAGGCTGCTGTTCAAGCCAGGCCTCAACATACAGACCATGCCCCCCAAACTCCCTCTGTGTAACCCTGACGTTCCCCTCACCCACTGTACCTTTGTGCCCGCTTAACAAGCAGCAAACAAAGAGGTAGTAGAGAGCAAAGAGTTACCAGGCTCTCTTCTCCCTTTGCCACCCTCTCTTCTTGCCTCGCCTTTCCAATCCCTCCTCAAAATCTACTTTTTCACCCTTTCTGGACACCAGCAAAGATGGTTGCTCTTCTCTCTTTGTGCTGCCACTGAAATGGGATGGGCCTTGCTACTGCCACAGGAGCTCTTGTGTTCTCAACGTATTTCATAGAATCATAGAATTGCAGAGTTGGAAGAGACCATGAGGGCCATCCAGTCCAACCCCCCGCCACGCAGGAAATCACGATCAAAGCATCCCTGACAGATGGCCATCCAGCCTCTGTTTAAAGACCTCCAAGGAAGGAGACCCCACCACGCTCCGAGGGAGTGCGTTCCACTGCCGAACAGCTCTTACTGTCAAAAAGTTCCTCCTAATGTTGAGATGGAATCTCTGTTCCAGGAGCTTGCACCCATTGCTCCGTGTTCCAGTCTCTGGAGCAGCAGAAAACAAGTCTGCTCCATCCTCAACGTGACACCCCTTCAAATACTTAAACAGGGCTATCATATCGCCTCTTAACCGTCTTTTTTCCAGGCTAAACATACCCAGCTCCCTAAGTCTCTCCTCATAAGGCATCATTTCCAGACCTTTCACCATTTTAGTCGCCCTTCTCTGGACATGCTCCAATTTGTCAATATCCTTTTTGAAGTGTGGTGCCCAGAACTGGACACAGTATTCTAGGTGAGGCCTGACCAAGGCAGAATAGAGCGGCACTATTACTTCCCTTGATCTAGACACTATACTTCTATTGATGCAGCCCAAACTCACATTGGCCTTTTTAGCTGCCGCATCACTCTGTTGACTCATGTTCAACTTGTGATCTACTAGGACTCCTAGACCCCTTTTGCACGTAGTCTCGTTCAGCCAGGTCTCCTCCCATCCTATATCTATGCATTTCATTTTTTCGCCCTAAGTGCAGTACCTTACATTTCTCCGTATTGAATTTCATTTTGTTAGCTTTGGCCCAGCTCTACAGTCTATCCAAGTCATTTTGAATTTTAATCTTGTCCTCTAGGGGTATTAGCTACTCCTCCTAATTTGGTGTCATCTGCAAATTTGGTAAGTATGCCCCTAATTCCCTCATCCAAGTCATTGATAAAGATGTTGAATAGCACTGGGCCCAGGACAGAACCCTGTGGCACCCCACTGGTCACATCTTTCCAAGATGAAGAGGAGCCATTGCTGAGCACCCTTTGGGTTCGGCCAGTCAACCAACTACAAATCCATTGAACAGTTAACTTGTCTAGCCCACATTTTACAAGCTTGTTTGCAAGAATGTCATGGGGAACCTTGTCAAAGACCTTACTGAAATCAGGGTATGTGATATCCACAGTGTTCCCTTCATCTACCAAGCTGGTAATTTTATCAAAAAAAATTATTTTCTTTTGCTCTGAAGCAGCCCTTTCAGCAAGAGTGGATTATCTACACTTTTGTTATACAGCTGTCCATATTCGCTGGGGTTTGGTTCCAGGACCCCCGCCCCCATGGATACCAAAATCCGTGAATACTCATGGTGTCCCTTATATAACATGGCAAAATCAACATCTGCTTTTTGGATTATTATTTTTTAAATAATATTTTCAAACCGTGAATACTTAAATCCATGGATACCAAAATCCATGAATATGGAGGGACAATTGGATATTTTCCTTTCTTCCTCTTTCTTTCATTTTTGTCTAGGGAAACTAACCTTCTGCACAGAGCCACAGCCACAGGGAACTAGGAGACTGGCTAGGACCTCTTTCTAATGCTTAGGTTTTTTTTTTAAGAAGTGTTATTTTTATGGAAAGAAAAAAATGGGCAGATGGTATTCTTGGAGGAGTCTGGTGAATGAGTACAAAGAAGTCAATATTTCAGACCCTGGACAACTATGCTGAAAACATTGTGTTTAAATTATGTTATAAATGACACTTTAACAAGCAAGATGACCTATGCTTTTGCACCTGCAATTTTTGGACTGGCTCACAACTCCTTTCTTGCCCAATGGATTCTTAGGCCCCAAGAGCAAACATATCTGACTTGAGGTCTGTTTCTTCCTTCTTTGTTAAATGTGGGCCCAAAATATTATTTCCCTCTTAATTTGCACTACCTGAATTTTGACAAACTGCTAAAGTGTCATGCTTTTATTTATTTATTTATTTATTTATTTTTAAAAGAGCTGTTTCTTAAACTTTTATGTAAACTTTCTCCTAAACACTTTCTAAACATCTCAATCCAATCTGCTCTAAAATCTATCATTTGATTCACATGTGTGGGTTTGGAGAACTCTTTATGCCCTCTGAAGCATGTGATCTGCAAATTGTGTTTGGGAGTGGACCTGTGGCTTGGGACAGGAATCCCAACCTAGCATTAACATCAAGTTCAATCCTATTCATTTTTAGTTTAATCAAGAGAAGTGAGTCTTCTCCTACCACAACTACTAGATTAAGAGAATTAAAGGTAGGGAAATAGCATTTTTATTCTCAATAGAAATGGTCACTGTGCATACCTACCTATCTACATACATACACATCTCCCAATGAGCACTGCATGGATATGCACAGATACTGCCTCTTCCATTTCATGGCCTTTAGGGCTATAAATCTGGCTTTATATATGCTTCTCCAACCTGGTGTTCTCCAGATGTGGGACTGTAACTTTCACCATCCTCCCAAGGGCCATGAGAGATGGTGGGAGTTGTTGCGCAATATGTACACATGAAGTGGACCAGATTGGGGAGGGCTGCATGCTCTCTCTCCTTCTCTAGGATATTATCTCTGTCTATTCACCCACACAGGTATAGCCACACAAGTGGGGACAAAATGAGGGTATTCTCCCCCAAGTAAGAATCCCCCCTGAAATTTTCCTTCATTCCCCACATTTCAAGCATTTCAGTAACTTAAAACTGCAGTTGAGCATTTAAAAATGCAGTTTAGGCATCCAAAGAAAAGTGACAGGAAAAGTAACCAAGGGGATGCAATCACAGCAAATGGGAGAGTTCTTGACGTGAATAATTTTCAGTGTCTCCTTCTCTGCAGTGCTTGAAATTTGGGGTTAAAGGCAAATTTCATTTTGGGGACAGAACTCCTGTTTGGGGGCAATGTCGTCATTTTGCTGCCTCCATCATAGCTGCACCCCATCTCACCGTCTATCCATCCATTCATCCAAATGGTGTCACAAGAAGCTCTGTAACTAATATTTCTTCTTTCTAAAATCAGTTCCAGTACTGGCATTATAAATCAAATAGCAAAGGATGCTACTCACTTGTCTCCATGCCACCTTGCACCACACAACAGAGGAGCATTAGAGCGCTCTTCTCCCTCAAATCAGGTTGGGATTGGGATAAGAACCTCAAGGGCAGCCCTGCTGGAACAACTTAATAGCCTATCTAGTCCAGTATTTTAAACTTACATCTCTTAACTGCAGCAAAAATGTGTAACTTTCCTGCCAGTATCAAAACACCTTGGAAAAAGGGCACAACATACACAAGACAAGCAGGTCTTTGCACACCTGACCAGACTAAGCAGCTACAGACATCAGATTATGTGTGAAGTCCAAAGTTCATATTTTGGACTACAGCTGTGCTGCCTGAGGAAACCTGAGACCTTTAGTCTAAAAAGGGAAATGTCTCTGAGCTCTGCCATGAACTTAGAGCTCAAGAAGCCACCTGGGACTCAGCAGGTTGGACTGGGAGCTAGGTGAATGTGGAGAGTGGGTGGAGGCCTCCCCATTAGTTTAACATGGAAGCCATAGCTGAGAAATTCTCCAGTTCCAGCTGCTGTGCATGATTTTTTTCCCTTGAAGCTTGTGGTTATGGAAGATTCATCTCTCTGCTGGTAGGTTGCCCTACCAACAGCGAGAATGTTTAACATGCAATGTGATCTAGCAGCATCCTCCCTAGCAATTGCTTCAGGGTGGAAAAAGGGGACCAAGTGATTAGATTCATCATCAATGACTGTCACTACTAGGATCAATTAAACACCCACCTACACACACACACACACACACACACACACAAACACACACTTTCAGAACCAGCTTGTCCTTTCAAAGTGATCCATTCTGGAAGTGGCTCAGCCTCTATCCAGATGTTTTCAGACTGAAGCCAGATAGCTTCAACTGCTGCTAACGTGTCAGTTTTCAATGCATACTTTCCCACTCAGCAAACCACTAGGATGAGATTAATATTCTGGCATGTGATTAATGCATAATGTGGATTTGCATAATTCAAAGAAGAACTGGAACTCCTCTGGGATGGCTAAGAGACAAGAATGGGAAATAAATGCACATATGGCAATATTAATTCATGCCATTTATACTGGGCAAAGTTAAACACCAGTGTTTCTGCCTCTCAAGGATATACATTGGTTGCTCAGCAATATTATATTACTGAAGCTTTCCTCTTCCAGACCAGAAACCACCATTAACATGACTATAAGGCCGGTTTTTCACACAAAGGAATTTTCTCCTCCCATGTAAGCACTCCCTTCCTGAACAAGCAGTCATATGAATATGGACAAACATAATTATGATCACTCTCTCTCACACACACACTGTTAGAATGGTTAAAACTCTGTACCAAAGGTAAATCTGATGCTTGCAGAAGAGATATACCATGTGACCTAGCAGAAGTCTTTGGCTTCACCTGGCTGAGAAAACCTTTATCTCTGCACATATGATTCTATGATCTATGATTTATATAGCAGTGCTCTTTTTCCTACTGCTTTTTCTCTTCTGTTCCAACCTTCACTTCTGATTTCTCATTCATCTTTCTATCCATCCATCCATCCAGTGACTGTTCAGCCTCTGCTTATCATTCATCCCCTCCTTATCAGGCATTAGCTTTCCTTCACTAGCTCATTCAGCCTTTCCTTCTGCTCCCACCACGCTTTTATCAAGGAGGAGCACTTTCCCTGAAGACATTTTGAGGTCCTGTAAAGGGAAACAGTAAATGCACCTTCCAGGAGGCCCTGTGGAAAAATAAAATGTCCACATCCTGCCACTAGCTTCATCTCTACGGAAGGTTAGGAATCATAGAATTGTAGAGTTGGAAGAGACCACAAGGGCCATCCAGTCCAACCCCCTGCCACGCAGGAAATCATGATCAAAGCATCCCTGACAGATGGCCATCCAGCCTCTGTTTGAAGACCTCCAAGGAAGGAGACCCCACCGCGCTCTGAGGGAGTGTGTTCCACTGCCGAACAGCTCTTACTGTCAGAAAGTTCCTTCTAAGGTTGGGGTGGAATCTCTGTTCCTTGAGCTTGCATCCATTGCTCCATGTTCTAGTCTCTGGAGCAGCAGAAAACAAGCTTGCTCCGTCCTCAATGTGACATCCCTTCAAATACTTAAACAGGGCTATCATACCGCCCCTTAACTGTCTTTTTTCAGGCTAAACATACCCAGCTCCCTAAGTCTTTCCTCATAAGGCATGGTTTCCAGACCTTTCACCATTTTAGTTGCCCTTCTCTGGACACGCTCCAATTTGTCAATATCCTTTTTAAATTGTGGTGGCCAGAACTGGACACAGTATTCTAGGTGAGGCCTGACCAAGGTATTTTAGTGACCAGAGAAGGTATTGAAGGCTACAGACAGTTTTTAATTAACTAAGATTAATCAATCAATTTTCAAAACAATTTCAAGGTGCACATCCAAATATCTAGGTTTCATAGCTACTGTGGGGACACATGCATGGATACACAAAGATTAAGCACGTGTGCATGCTTTTGCTCAATGTGTGTAATACAATTTAAAGAAACAAATATTTTGCATAAATTTTTATTTATTTATTTATTTATACCCCGCTCTTCAGCCACAAGGCTATCAGAGCGGCTTACAAATTGTTTTTAAGCAATAGCTATTTACACATCTAACTGCATTAAACAGCTTCCAATGTGTGTTAGCTAATTGCCCCCACAAGCTGGGTACTCATTTTACCGACCTACGAAAGGATGGAACGCTGAGTGAACCTTGGAGGCCGCTGGAATCGAACTTGCAACTTGCAAGGTGGTGACTTGCAGTACTGGCATTTAACCCCTGCGCTGAGGCTGGTTGGTTTTGTAGGGTTAAGTTCCAGAAATTGGTTCCTGTGCCTGACAGCAACATATACAACTTTACTGTATTCCTATGGAAACAATGTATACACAAAATTGTGACCTGGGAAACAGCAGCAATGTCCCACAATATTGGGTAGCTGCTGAAAAAACCTGATACTTGACCCAACTGCAGGAATCATCAGTTGCATCTGGGACCTCCTGGCTCATGAGTTATGTTTTCTCATGTAATGTGTGCTTCAGAGCAGTTAGGAAAGCTCACAGAAAGCAGCTGGAAGGTTGCAAGATTCATTAATCCTGGGCAAGATTAAAAGATGAATGGAGTTTACATCAAACGACAATAAAAAATGGAAGAGGTCTTGCAAGTCAATTATACACCAGCCTCCCAATGGTACTTCCATATCTGTTCGCATATTTTGGGTTTCCAGCAGAAGGTTGTAAGCCACCCTGAAATATCAAGGTGGCATAACAAGCTCCTGTTGGGAAAGCAAAATAAAAGTGGGCGGGTGTAGCCCTTATGATACTAGAAACCAACATTTTTACACACTGCAGTGGTCCTGTCATGCCATGAAAGGCTTGTAAATATCCCTGTTGACTAACAGGCTCAGGCTAATTGACTTAACAACAAGCATGGTATCACTGATGCTTAAATAAACTGTATATTTCCCCATTGCTATTTATACTCACAATTGTACTGATTTATTGCTTTAACTATTAGAAAGTAATTATGGTATTAGAATTGCTCTGTTAGAAAAAGAATGCCTGGCAGTAGCATAAAATAAAAATACAAAGCACATATATACCACTGGAGTTAGTCGTAGTGGCTTTCAGCATCCATCACAAACTCAATTCAAGAGCTCCAGCATATGCTGTTTGCCTGATCTTTCTATTCTGGTATCTTTAAATCAGACTAGCTGATAGGCCTTTGCTTTCTCAGTTCTTCCTTTGGCGGACAAAGTATAGAAGTTGTTTTTGTGGTCCTCCACGCTTCCAGACTTCCCTATCTGCCCCTTTTCTAGCGAAATACAGGTGAACTGCCTCTCCTGGAAGCCCTCAGAAATAACAATTCACCCTTAAAATAGTTTGCAAGCTATCCCCCAACACAGTTTAATGTTGTTTTTTAAAAAATGGTTTCTTCAAAGCCAGAAGTGGTCTTCTGATCACTTCTGGTTTAGTAATGGGGGTGCCCTCCCCCAGTTTTTTGGCATTTGGAGCAGTTTGTGCAGCCCCGGCAGGTTTCAGGGGCAGAAAATTGGCCTGAGACAAACCACAGTAGCCTACCTCTGCCTCGGGACATGACACAATGATGTTTCTTCCTTTAAAACTAAAGCCTCCCTAGTGAAGACAGCTGGCATTTGCAGACTAGAAAGCACCTCTGTTTCTGAGTTTGTAAGATCCACAAAACAGGAAGACTTTTGATATGCCAAGTCTGTCAGAGATAGATAAAGCAATCAGCCTTTTTAATTAACACTTTTCTAGCCTCCTCTCCCAGCTCAAAGGTGATAAGAGGCTTTTCTCTAGCCCATGTCTTTCATCCAAAAAAGGTGAAAAGTTCCTCCTTATACGGTGACAGGAGATTCTAGCTGGTTGCTGGCACTCTTAGGCAACAATTGTTTCACAGCTTTGGATTTACCTCCCCAGCCAGAAAAGAGGAAAAGGGAGAGATGGTGGCAAAACCTACCAACCACCTGGAAGCAAAGCTACCTAGTAAAGCACCTGCAGGGTGTCTGTATCCACAGTGGCCAAGTAGAGGCCTTTGGAAAACCGACAAGCACTGTCCTGCTTATTTTCCCCAGCACAAGCAATACAACCTCTGAACCTGAAGAGAGCACTCACCTATCACAAGGCTTGTGTTGTACTTTAGGAAGTGGCTTATAGGACAAGTTGGGGACTGCAACAGCGTCAGAAACCAGAACTGGTCTAAAAGCAGAACCCATGTATGGAACATGAGGGAATTATGGTGACTTGCTTGGGACTGCTGGTGCCCACCCTGGCATGTATTGCTTGCAAAGTCTCTCAGTCGATTGGTGACTTTCCCCCCCATCTCTCAGCTTGCTTACAAGCAGTGTGTGTGTGTGCACAGTCATTCCCAAGCAAGCCTCTGTAGATAAGGACAGTTGAAAGAGTGGATTCCTCAGCCAAAGAATGGAACCTGTCCTTAATTTGCAAGCAGCAAAAAAGGGCAAGTCATCAGATAACATGCTGTCAAAAGGCAGGGGCTTCCTGTATGAGGTGTTGTTTAGACGATGAAAAAACTCCTCATAAAATGCAAGAATACCTTTTGCCCCAACAAGATTCTGCAGTGATTTGCAGTTTTCAGAAGGAGGGGGGCCAAAAACAGTGAAAACTATGTGGGAAAAGCTTTTGTGGCTTTCCCCGTATTTTTAAAAAAATAACATGTGGGAAGGCACGTTAGCACTCGTTAGGACAACCAATTCACATCTCTGTGCATCTCGGAAGTCACAAGCTGAATCGTTTGATGTGTGTGGGGTGCAGACTTGCCAACAACAAAATTGTCGGAACTGCCATTTTTTAGTTTCGCGGTAGCAATCATGCACACTTTTTCAGTGGCAAGGCAATCAAACAGCATTTTTCAAGCAGAAGGTCACACTTGCACACCTTACAGTTTTTTTTAAAATATGTGGCGGCAAATTGTGGAGAATAAAAACTTGAGTAATTCACTCGTGGCCACCATCCTAATTCACAGGCACACCTCCACGTGAACTTCAGAGATAACTTTGCATACCAGCAATCTTGCAAAAAAAAAAACAACAACAACAACAACAACAACTGTGAAAACAAATGGTTGCTGCTGTGATTTTGCATTAATGCACAGAAATCCATATTATATTGCCTCATCTAGATGAGACTCGAGTTATAAAATAATACAGTGTTGGACTAGGAATCTGGAGACCCATGGAAACCCACGGCATGACAAGTCACACTTTCTCAGTCTCAGAGGAAGGCAAACTCAAATCTCCTCTGAACAATTCTTGCCAAGTAAATTATAGGGTTGCTTTGGGATTGCTATAAGTTGGAAATGACTTGAAGGCACACAACAACTACAACAACAAAGGAGGAAAAAGAACACATTCTTCCTCCTTTCTCCCAGGAGAGACACAGAAAGGCTATTAACAACAGGAAGGACTTTTTGTCACCTTCCTCTTATTGGGTCTGAACAAGACTCAAATTTTTGACATGACTATCTGAGGCAGTGGTGTATTTGCCACAACACAACCTACCTGGGCAACTGCTTGGAAAAAATTACTTTCTAGACTCTCTCTCTTTCTGGCTCTTCTTCGCAAACGAAGATTCAGGAAGGATTCATCCCACACTTTCTGCAAGCGCGCTGATGACTAAAAAGGCCAATCCGAGATAAACAAGTCCAATTGCAGAAAGCACAGCAGAAGGTCTTCTTGGGTGATGTTTCCGGGATGTGATTCTTTCTACATTGTCATTTCTCTTCAAGACTAGTTCGGCGTGAGTTCTCAAATAAGGCTGCAGCATTGTGGATAGTACGTCTCCATGCCTCCTGATGTGCGGCCATGGTGGACCATTGTTAGTGATCAATTTGGCCGAGCCTGAGATGTTGTTTCAGGGAGTCCCTGTATCGCTTTTTTGGAGCATACCTCTTACGCTGACCCATGGTGAGTTCACCATAGAGTACTATTTTTGGGATGTGATGGTCTTCCATCCTAGAAATGTGCCCTGCCCAATGCAGCTGTGTTCTCAATATCATGGCCTCAATCCTGGAGATCCCTGCTTGCTCAAGGACAGCAACATTTACTACAGCTCCCCAAATCCCCCAGTCACCATGGTTGTGAGTTCTGGGACTATAGTTCCAAAAAGTAACATTTTCAAGCTCTGCACCTGCTTTTCACCACCACCACCACCACCACAACAAAAAAACAATACTCAGCAGAGCAGCACAACTCAATAAAACTGAAAAGACACATGCTCAAAATGTGATCCTGGGGAATCTTCAGGCCAAGGAAGACAATTACAATGTGGTCCGATGACAAAAATCACAAAGAATTAAGCTGTTGATTGTTTCTGTTTGACTGTCTTACAGTGTAGGAAAAGTCTAAAACAAAAAAAAGTAGAACACACTAGGAGGTCCAGCCTCAGAAGAGGAAGCTTTAAATCTAAGAAAACAACTAGAGAAATTATGAACAAGGTCTGGAATGAGGTCAAGTTTTAGTGCTTGTTTATAGCTCAGCTAAGGCTGCCAAAGTGCTCCCCATCTCTGTTGACACTCAAGCATTCAAAACACAGTTCATAGATTCATCTTCAATGGAGAGTCTAATTCGTTTTTTAAAAAGTCATTCAAGGGAATGGCCAACACCACCTCTCACAGGAACGACCTACATTAATAAATAATGGATGGTGTGAAGATGTACAATTGATCCTCCATATCCACAGATTCTGTATCCACAGATTCCATCATCCACATCTTGATCCCCCCCCCCTCCCAAAGCAAACCTTGATTTTGCCACTTTATATAAGGGATACCATTTTCAATGCCATTGTATATAATGGGACTTGAGCATCCATGGATTTTGGTATCCATGAGGGGTCTTGGAACCAAACCCCAGCAGATACCAAGGGCCCACTGTACTTCCTTTTGCCCATCCTGAACCTACAGCAAAATCAAAATCAAGGAGCAATCTCCAATGAGTGTTATAAGAAAGGGAGAAAAATGAAAAAGAGAAAACACCATAATGAGAGAGGAATTATCTTGAATCCATCAGCCTGTTGTACCAGGAGAGATGGAAAGGAAGAAGTAGGGCCCAATCCATTGCCTTTGCTGAAACACCAGTTTCTCTTGGCTTTTCCTCTCCTTGAACCATGTGCATATCTAAGAACTGGTGCCTGAATGTTACTGTTTTCCCTTTCTATCCTCCTTTTCTTGCTGAACCTTGTCTTTTAGATCATAAGTGTATGAGCAGGGACTGCCTTCTTTTTATTGATCATATGAAAGCCACTCCAGAAGTCATTTCAGCTAAAGAGCTGGGTGAAAATGCTTGAAATAAATACATAAGAGAGGAGGTTGAAGAGCAATTCTTGCACCTTGTGACACTATACAGAAAGGAAAATGGAAATCAGAGTCAAATCAAAGATCTGAGCAGGAAAGAATCCAGCAAATGAACAAAAGGTGGGCAAAGAGTGAAACAGATTAAAGAGAGGGCACTGGACCTTCACAGAATTTTAAAGTTAGAAGGTACCTCAAGGGTTATCTGGTCTAAGGAATCCACACCTAGAGCATCCTTAACAGGAATCCACACCTACAGCATCCTTAACAGATGGCCATCCAACCTCTGTTTAAAGGCCTCTATCAAAGGAGAGTACACTACCTTCCACGTTCAAGCAGCTCTTACCATCAAGAAGTTCTTCCTAATAGTGAGTCAAAATCTCCTTGCTTGTAATTTTTTGTATCCACTGGCTCAGGTCCTGTCCTCCAGAGCAGAAGAACACAAGCTCACTCTATTTTCCACAGGATAGCCCTTCTGGTATGTGAAAGCTTCTATTGTATTACTTCTCAATCTTGCCTTCTTCAGCTGCCTTAACCGTTCTCAGAAGTCTTGGTTTCTAGACATTCTACCATCTTGGTGACTCTCCTCTGAACATTCTCCAGTGCCAGTGACAAGTTCAGTAATAGATAAATGTTTATTTGGAAGCTACTGTGCCCATCCTTCCCCAAAACATGAAACTCCAGGGAAGCAATGAGTTTTCCTTTTAGGTACAATACTCAGTTCTTGGTGGACAACAGTGATAAAGTTCACCGGTTCTCTGTGTGAACATGGTACATATACAACACCTACCAATGCCTGGAATCTTTTCAAATGTGCTGGGTTTTATTTGGCAGAAAAATTCCCATGCAACTTCATCAGGCCACTGAGAGCAGAGCATAAAAATTGTATCTTTTTAAATTACAGTTCCAAGAATCACCCAAGCAGCATGGCCACTCTGTCCATAAGGGACCATGTGCAGCCCAACAGGGCCAGATACTGCCCGCTTGGGCTAAATGTACATCCTAGAATATGCCTCTTAAAGCTTCTGTAACACACAGGGTTCTATGTCAAGTTAATGAGAGGCAATATTGGTGTAATAGAAACATCATTCATCCACGACACATGCTAGATTACCATAGGCCAGTCTCCATCTCTCAGCCCTGTCTGCCTCACAGTGTTGCTGTGAGGATAACATGATTAAAAGGAAAGAACTATATATGCCATGCCTGCGAGCTCTTTGGATGAAATGGTGGGGTGAAAATGTTAATTCTATTGCTTATACATTTGTATGTTCACTTTTTATAAAGGGTACCCATGGCAGCTTGCACACTATAACGCAAGAAAATATTAAAGTGCTAACTAAAATAAATAAAAAAAGCAAACCCAAGAGCAGGTCAAAATAGCTGCAGAAGAGACAATTTGAAAAGCTCCTTCATGTTTCAAAAAGCAAGGCTCACTTAATAAACGATAGAGGAAATATTTTCTCATCATAGGAAATTTTGGTGAACAAAGATTACAGAGAAAAGGCAACCTACCTATTGCTAGTGAAAAAAACTTAAGATTTTGGACTAAACTTTACATTAAGTTCTTCTGGGAGGGGGATTAACCCCTCCCTTCTGCTGCAATAGCGATGAGGCAAATGCAACCACATCTGCCCTCTCCAACTTGTTACCCTCTAGCTATACTTGATTACAATTCCCATCACTTCCTACCAGCATGGAAACTGGAGGGCAATATCTGTAGTTAACACATCTCAAGAGCAGTAGGACAGAGCAAACTGAGATCCTATTTTTAGGGTGGGGAGGGTAGACATACTGATGTTTCTGGACTGCTGTTCCCACAATAACTCACCATTGAGTTATACCAGCTAAAGCTGAAGGGAGTTGTTGACCAAAAAAATATCTAGAATGCTATGATGAGCCACTGCTGTTCTATGCCTTTGGTGGAATGGGGTCAGTGTGCTTTTGTTTCATTGCTTCAGCAGTTCTAGCCTTCTAAGTATGTGCATAGCAAGACCACAAAACTAGCTGAAGAAAAAATATAGTGTCAAGAAAAAAAGGAAAAAGGGATTCTAAACCACACAGAGAAGAGACATCATCAACCAGATCTCCCTAGTAAAAAACCCTATTACAAAATTATTTATAGAGTCCCTCTCCCAGTGCTGCAACCTTGTCTATGCACTGAACAATCCTGCATGGCAGGGTGTTGGACTAGATGGCCCTTGTGGCCTCTTCCAACTCTATGACTCTATGATTCCTTAACAAGAGAGACTGGCAAATTATTTCAGGATGGAAAGATTTATTTATTTATTTGGCATTTAAAAAGAGTTATAAGAGCTGGCTTCTCCATCTATAATGCTACACACACACACACACACACACACACAGAGAGAGAGAGAGAGAGAGAGAGAGAGAGAGAGAGAGAGAGAAACAGACTTCCGTTTTCATACATGTGTAGGCACAGCCGTTCCCAATAAGCTCTAAAAATGATTTGATAAGGCAGGGATGCTCAGAAGAAGCCCTCATTTTAAATCATTCCCAGCTTAGAAGAGAATGTTTGAGTAACAATAGGCAATGGGCAGTTTAGCTAACTGATTTCAATGCATCAGAAAACTGAAATTTAAGCAGATGCAGGGATGGAATGGAGACAGTAAGGAAGGTAGCAGGGGAGATAAATCACAGATAAAAGGGTGAGATTAGACACAGAGGTACCCAACCGAGAGATACAGATTGGCAGCTTGTTCATTACTGAACAACCACATGGAAATGGACTGTGTGAACTAAAGGACTGGAGATAGACAGCTAGAGGCAAGGAGATTCTATTCAGGTAGGAGTCTGGCTTACCTTTTACAGGGTCCAAACAAAGAGACATACTCCTCCTGCCTCTTGGCAAACATAAAACCCTATCTAGAGTCAACTAGTGAAACTTTCTATCTCTGCTAAATAATCCTGGATCAGACCTGAATTTGCTATCTGCTGTTGGTCGAATACTCCTTTGACCTTTGCCCAAACAATGCTTCGCCTCCTATATGAAGGTAAACAAAACATTTATCCAAGAGGTAGAACTTGGTGGATGCCGAAATCAAAGGTTGGCTTTGTCCTCTCATCATCTCTAGATAATGCCACTGCAGAAATGCCAACAAATGGCAACAGCTGGCAACATTCCAGCATTGTTTATGAGCTGAAGCTTCTTCAGAGAAACACATGTGCAAACAAGGAAGAGCCCAGCTATTTGATTTTACCCTCTTTCCCTACCCTCAGGAAGCTTCTCTCCCACATGCCCCTTTACATCACACACCAGTTATATAGTCAAGAGACTCCCAGTTCCTAGATAACAAGTTTGCCTATACACTGTGTTTCTCCAAATGAACACACAAATCAGAACCACATGAGATATACACATAGAGTCTCCACTACTGGCCAGTGAGCAGCAAAAGATTGACATTTTGTCAAATCCCTAAGGAATATGGAACCCAAGGAACCCAAGGAATACATTCTATCTGCAACTACAATGTTGCCCTGCTTTAGCCCCTATGCAACTCTATTGAAAGGCAGAGATTAAACGAATATGACCAATGGGTAAATTAATCAATGAAAGCTTTAGCATAGCAGTTTTTCTACTGTATTTCTCTGGATCTAGGGGTTCACTGGGAGCTGACTGGGGTTCTCTTGAGTGAGCAGCTCAATAAACATCACCAGCCAACCTGAACACACTTGAATTCATTTGATTGTGGAATGTAAACAGTGTCGGGCCTGGCTAATATTTATATGAAAGGCTACCAAGAGATACCAGGACTCCCCAGGTAAGGGCTAGGAAAGAATCCTGCCTAAAATCCCAGAGAACTGCTGGCAGAGTTGACTACACTGGATTAGACAGACCAATGATCTGATTCAGTAGAAGGCAGTTTCCTAAATGGCAGCCACATCTTTGTAAAAGAAACGGAATTGGCCATTATTCATCTCCCCAACAACACAGAATTCTAGGAGGGGACATGTTTTCTATTTCTGTGGAGCAATAGTGGCTTGGATGCAAAGAAGTGTGTGCATGAAACAAAAGATTTATTAGTGCAGTTCCACCCATTCTTGCACAAGGAAGCACACAACACAGCTATGTATGGCAAGTTGACTTACAGTATGAGAAATATGGTGAATAAGACAGGCGGAGGCTGCGCTACATAAACACTTATGGGACATAATGCAGTCTTAAAGAGTTTGCAGAACAGAGAAAGTTTCTCTGCCTCTGGGTCAGTTGTCTAACATGGTGTTCCATGGCTATGACAAGATTTTTTCCAACTAAATCAGAAAGAGCCCTCCTGTGAGTAGAAGAGGAATTCTGCTAGGTTCTTTGTGTGAACAGAATGCATGCAACAAAATGCTCTGGCAGACAAACAAAGGGGGAAAGAGCATCCTGAAATTTAAAAACAAAACAAAACAAAAAAAACCCTCAATGGTTTAACCAAATAGTTGGCAAATGCCAATTTTACCTGGTGGAGCTGAGATATATGGGGCTTTGGGTTATTTTCTGAGGCTCGTGCGGTATTACAAAAGGAAAAGGAAATGTGTCAAATAGGGCCTTCCAACAATGAATTGCGACCCTTGTTTCTTAAACTGAAAATTCTCTTACACCTGCCTCAATATTTTAAAGAGGATGCCATACTGATACTGGGTGGTATGCAAGTGTATGCAAATTTTACAAGATTAATTTTTTTAAGTCAGATACTGAGATCAGAGACTCTTCAAACTGCCAGATATCCCCACTTTTTATACATCTCCACAAACTTAAAAATTTCTCTAGAGAGCCCAGTATCATACTGTTTGTGGTACTGAGAAACCGACTATAGAATAAGAGGGGAACTGAAATGTGTGTATTTAAGGCACTTACCGTTGGGTCTGTCCAGAGGGAACACTTTGCACAATCTTGGCAAGGGGCTCCCGGGGATCGGGGGTGCTGGCAGAAGTGGTCATACCCATTAATGGCAGCTCGGCAGAGGTAGCACATCTGGGCGCCACAGCGGCATGACATGCGGTTGCAACCTTCAGATTTGATCAAGCCGGTCGCGCACTTGTGGCATTTCCTAATACGGGCCGCGGTCATCTTTTCCTCTCTGAAACAGGCAATTGGGGAAAGTGTAAGATGTCCTTCAGGGACTGGGGCTCAAAGTCAGACAGCATATCATTTTATTCATTCATTCATTCATTCTTGATACCTGGAGTTTGAGGGAACTCAGGTAGGAGGCTTGGAGGTCACCAGACAGATGCTACCAAATGGACTAGACAGTACTCTGTGATGTATCTACTGTTTTAGCAGAAAGGAATTTCCTATGTCTATACATGTTCATGGAGGTACACATAAAGTTGCCTTATGGCAGCTACACAGTATGGTTCCTCTTTCCCCTGATAGCAGTATCTTTTTCTAGAAAGGATTTGGAATCTGTTAACTTCTGGAAGATGCTAGACTCCAACTCCCATCATCCCTTACTACTGGCCATGCTGGCTGGGCTTCCAGGAGCTGGAGTCCAACATCACTGGGGTGGGGCCCACAAGTTCTCTCCCTTGTACTAGCCAGTGTTTATTTCTACCAGGCTGCAGAAGTAAGCCCCATTCAACTCATTGTGGCTTACTTCTGAGTAGATACTGGTAATTAACTTGAACTGTTTAGAGTCACCAGGTAACACTGCTTCAACTGTGTGACTGTCCAAAGCATTTCACATCAAATTATAGTTTTCAAAGAAAACATTAAATTATAGTAATGCATTGATAGTCATATTTGATTAGCTTCAGTGGGTGTTATTCTTTGAACAATTATCTTGGGCCATTGATATGCACTAAATCAAACAACGGACACTCTCATTTACAGTTTCCAAATACATGAGCCCTGTCCTCCCCAATTCTTAACAACCATCTCCATAGCACACTGTGTTCTCAAATATCCTTTTCCCAAGGAGGTGATGGTAAAAGAATCCACTCTCTCTCTTGCAAGTCAATGTTTACAAGGAGGTCTTCATTGCTACCTATTAAGAATTAAATGTTGATGAGTTAGAGACAAATTAAGTGAAAAAGTTCATTGCAGGTCAGCATTCTGTAGACTTAGGTCTGGTTTCCCAGCAAGCCAAAGAGGCAGCAAAGGGATGCTTTTACCTAGAAATAATTTTCCTGTGAAGTCAAAGGGTATGAGGATTCTTTCCTTTGACAGACAGAAAATATATAGGCAAGGCAATAAAAGAAGCAGGAAACACAAACTCTGCACAAGCTTGACAGCTTTTAAAAGACAAGGCTAGTTACTTTGGTTACTGGGATGCTGCAAGAAGACTTTCAGCTACTCTGGTCTGTAAACACTCAATGTTTACACTGACAATTGTTTTAAGTCTTCCCAACACAGGTTAAAGCACTGCACCAACCCTTCCATCACTTCCCACTGCTACAGATGATGTTTTAGCTATGTAACCATGCACCCAGATTTAGCTTTGTTTGTCCTTCCCAAAACACAGGATACTCCAAGGATATTTTCTACAGAACTTGGGTTTAAAACCCCAAGTTTTCAAGTGCAGACTATTTTTTCACAGCAAAGCAAATTTGTCTTTCTACATTTTATCATGCCTTTCTCTCTCTGGAACCATGAAGATCCATCACTGAGGATGTCATACTGAGGATGAAGCAAGTTTGTTTTCTGCTGCTCCAGAGACTAGGACATGGTGCAATGGACTCAAACTACAGGAAAAGATATTCCACCTAAACATTAGGAAGAAATTCCTAACAGTAAGAGCTGTTCAGCAGTTGAATGTGTGGTGGAGTCTCCTTCTTTGGAGGTGTTTAAACAGAAGCTGGATGGCCATCTGTTGGGAATGGTTCAATTGTGTATTCCTGTAAGGCAAGGGGTTGGACTAGATGCCTCTTCCAACTATATGATTCTATGATCACCACAGGTTCCCAGATGGTCTCCTATTCTAGCAATGAGTAGATTCTGACCTACTTCCAGATTCTGACAAGGTTCCCCATAACATTCTTGCAAGCAAGCTTGTAAAATGTGGGCTAGACAAGTTAACTGTTCAATGGATTTGTAATTGGTTGACTGGCTGAACCCAAAGTGTGCTCTGCAGTGGCTCCTCTTCATCTTGGAAAGATGTGACCAGTGGGGTGCCACAGGGTTCTGTCCTGGGCCCAGTGCTATTTGACGTCTTTATCAACGACTTGGATGAGACAATTAGGGGCATACTTATCAAATTTGCAGATGACACCTAATTAGGAGGAGTAGCTAATACCCTAGAGGACAGGATCAAAATTCAAACTGACATGGATACACTGGAGAGCTGGGCCAAAGCTAACAAAATGAAATTCAATACGGAGAAATGTAAGGTACTGCACTTAGGGCGAAAAAACGAAATGCACAGATATAGGATGGGGGAGACCTGGCTGAACGAGACTACGTGCGAAAGGGATCTAGGAGTCCTAGTACACCACAAGTTGAACATGAGTCAACAGTGTGATGCGGCAGCTAAAAAGGCCAATGCAATTTTGGGCTGCATCAATAGAAGTATAGTGTCTAGATCAAGGGAAGTAATAGTGCCACTCTATTCTGCCTTGGTCAGGCCTCACCTAGAATACTGTGTCCAGTTCTGGGCACCACAATTAAAAAAGGATATTGACAAATTGGAGCATGTCCAGAGAAGGGCGATTAAAATGGTGAAAGGTCTGGAAACGATGCCTTATGAGGAAAGACTTAGGGAGCTGGGTATGTTTAGCCTGGAAAAAAGACGGTTAAGGGGCGATATGATAGCCCTGTTTAAGTATTTGAAGGGGTGTCACATTGAGGATGGAGCAAGCTTGTTTTCTGCTGCTCCAGACTAGAACACGGAACAATGGATGCAAGCTCCAGGAACAGAGATTCCACCTCAACATTAGGAGGAACTTTCTGACAGTAAGAGCTGTTCGGCAGTGGAACACACTCCCTCAGAGCGTGGTGGGGTCTCCTTCCTTGGAGGTCTTCAAACAGAGGCTGGATGGCCACCTGTCAGAGATGCTTTGATTGTGTATTCCTGCATGGCAGGGGGTTGAACTGGATGGCCCTCATGGTCTCTTCCAACTCTACAATTCTATGATTCTATGATTCCCTTCAACAAGATGACTGCAACTCATGTGCCTCTAGACCACAGAAGTGACATCCATAACAATATTCTTAGATCTCTGACAGATTCTCTCACACACCAAATCCTAGCTCTTTTCAGACTTCTAGGTGGCTGCAGGAAACTACCTGTTCTTACCTTTCTTTTTTAAGATAACTCAGGGTAGTATGAAAGAACTAAATAACTTATTACAAAGAATATGGCAATCTTCTTTCTGGGTGTTCTCCCACTAGCCAATGATGGTAATCTTAAACAGTAGCATAATGTATTTTATTAGAAACAAAGAAAATAGAAGAGAAAGATACGTTGCTGGTAAAAGGACATGGGAGAGCCTTTCTCTGTAATCCAATTATGGTAAGAGGGAGGGAAGCAGCAACAAGTGTTGTAGTATGATCTAAGTCAGAGATCTATTGTGGAGACAGTTAGAAGGATGCTTTGTCATGAATCAACTTACTGAGCCACCCAGCTCTGTATTCTTTGTAGAAGTCTTCCCCAATTTGGTTCCCTCCAAGTGTGTTGGCTACATCAGGGTGATGGGAGTTATAAACCAACACATCAGGAGGGTGTCAGCTTGAAGAAGGCTGGTACAAACTTGCTAGCACAGGCTCTGAAGAATCTTGGGCAGAAATCTGACTCAGGCCTGCAAGGAGCTGTCATGGTTTCTCATGACCAGAGCTGAATATCAGATTCATGAAGTGTTATCCTCAGCTGCCTGACAGGTACATATACACAAAGGAATGGAGAAGGAACAGTGATGAAGTAAACTTTAGCCCACTTTGCAACCTGGCTTTCCTTGTGCCCTGTGCATAACTTTGTAGGAAACTGAATATACTGGGGAGATGAAACATTGGAGCTACCCCCTTTGGAAAGAAGATAGCCAGGAATTTATTCATGGTTTACAAGAATTCTTGAAGCTAATCTCTTGACAGGTAGGCACTGGAAGCCTTATGAAAGAATGTTACACACTAGGATAATATAGGTCTAAATTGTTAGTTCCAACTAGAATAAACTCACAGAATCAATGGAATTTACAAACATGCTGACTTACCAATTTCCCACTGATTCAATGGATCTACATTAGATGGGACTAAGAATTGTCTCCCACACTAATTGGATCTTGTGTATCTCTCGCAAGGCAGAGAAGAAGGAAAGAAAACCGACCAGCACTCAAAAGAAAGACTTTGTACATAGCCTTAAAGAGCTGATGAGGTGTTCTAGGAGCTAGGCAGGAGGGAGAAAATGAGGCAGGTCTGACCCTGCCAGGGAGAGAAGGGATCCTGTTCCTTAGTGCATTGTGATCTGTTTTTCTGTTCTTCAACCTCTGCAGTCTTTGCAAGCCTGTCTGGAATTTCACTTCCAGGCCTTCAGCAAAGCAAGGCAGTCAGTTTTGTTTGCTTATTTTTTTGTTTTGTTTTTTTTGGAACCAGTGGCAAACAGATGCATTTTTTACACCTCAGTATACTGCCACCTTATTACCAAAACTCATCCCAAAGACAAAGTTTCCTCCTTCCCCTCTCATCACTTTGAAAACCCTTTACTTACAAGATCCAACCTAAGGATGACTTGTTTGTAATTGAAGATTTTACATATTATCTTGTGAACACAAGATGTAATTAATATGTTTAACAGTCCTTGAAATTTTTACACTGGCAAGAGTTGGTTGGCAGCACTACAGGGCCTCTGATCTTTATAGAAGTTAGCACCCAATGTGTTTTAATTGTCAATAAGCCAGAGTAGGCTTCCACAAGGCCAATTCCTTGGTAATGATGTCTGCATTTAAGGCAGGCAGTAAATCACAGGGCACAACTGATCCTGCTCTCTCTTCTCCTCTCATCCTCCCCAACAGGAAACTCCAAACAGAGCAGGAAGCTGGATCTGAACTCCAGCTGTGCTTCCTCTTCCTTTGGCTCAAACAGGAAGTTTTATTGTCTACAACAGAGTAGAATTCCAGCTGCACAGCAGCAGATCCCAAAGCAAATAAATTATGTTAAAGTGATACCCAAAGCAACTCTCTTCTCCTCTCCCTTTCCCCCCCAGCAAAGAACAAAGCAAAAATCTTGTTATAGGTGAGGACATTTAAGTAGATATTTCTAATTTTGTAATTTTTTTTTAAAATATTTTTGTAATTTGTAATTACAAAATTATAAAAGATACAATGAATATGATTCTCCACATCAAAGGAAAGGAATTTTGAATAAATAACAACTTGTTCTCTTGGGGGAGGGTGTGTTCTATTCACACAAAGTTGCATATGCTAATTTATATGTAGAAATGCAAATGTTTTTTAAAAAATAATTTAAAGTGAATACCAATACAGCTCATGCAAGTAGGGAGGCCTGCAAGCAGGTGACCAGTGAACCTGCCAAGTTTGCTATCCAAGTGCTAACTAGGGATGGGCAATTTCAAGACCCTGTTGGCTCGCCTATCATCTGGTCCTTTATCTTTAAACCAGACATGCACAGCCCTTCCATTAGAGGATCCCTTCAGAAAGAAAGCTGTCCTCTGGAACAGCTATGCTCTGTAGATGGGGCTATGCTCTGTAGATGGGGACATGTGGAAACCCTATGCCTCATTGCTGAGACAATAATGGCAGAGAAGCATTTCTGCTCTTGCTGAAACTGCTGCCTGGAAGAGGAAGACAAAGGACCTCTGCCCTTGGATCATCCCTGTCCCCTCCAAATTGTCATATAAACAAGCCAGTTAACTTTAACAGGCAACAAGGGGAGAACACTTCCTTTGCTTGTTGAAGGTCTCAAGTTCAATTCCCGCATCTCTAAGTAGGACTACAAAAGAGTCTGGCTGAAACCTTGGAGAATCTCTGCCAGTCAAGCACTGACAAAAATAGGTTAATGTGGACCCACGGTTTGACTCAGGACAAGGTAGCTTCATAGCCTGAAGGAGAGAAGGAGACTATGACAGTTTCAACCACTGAACACAAAATCAGTAAATAAAGCAGTTATTAGCAGCTACTTTCTGGAGTGAAATTTTCCAGAGTAAATCAGAGAATTTTGAAAGTTACTTACATTGATGTTCTATATTTTATGTCATCCTTCTCAGCCAACTGTTCACAGGTAAGGTTCATGTGCTCTTTCCACAGGCCTTGGCATTTTCTGCAGGTTTCCTGGAAAGAGACAGCTACATTAAGTATCATGAGCATACACCAGGCACATTTTAAAAAGAAAGAATTCTGTGGGTTTTCTTCAAAAAATCAATTTTGTGGTTACTCTTAATGAATGCAGACATCAAACACTGTGCCAAGGCAGCCTAATGATAATAATCAATCTGCAAGTGCCTTCAGGAGTCCAAAATCTCATTTTTCAAAGGACTGTGCATGGGCTGAGAAGGAGTTTTTTTTAGTCATGGGAAGCGAGGAGTATAAATGTCACCCTGTTTATTTGTTCATATCTAGTCTTCTCTGTTTTGGCTTCTATGAGTTCACCAAATGCTAGCCAAATTGCTTGAGCTTTCTGAAACAGCAGTAATAATGACAGACTTTTCCCAAAATCTTCGTTTGTGAAGAAAAGCCAGAGAAAGAGAGGGTGCAGGAGCAAATCTTGGTCTCACACTCCCCTCATAAATATTATGCCCTTTGGTTTAAATGCAAAGAAACTTCCATGATGGCATTATGGCATATCTGACATTAGAAAATCATATTTATTTATTTATGTATTTATTTAATTAATTAATTTAGTTATTTATACCCCGCTCTTCAGCCACAAGGCTATCAGAGCGGCTTACAAATTGTTTTAAGCAATAGCTATTTACACATCTACACTGCAATAAGCAGCTTCCAATGTGTGTTAGCTAATTGCCCCCCACAAGCTGGGTACTCAATTAGCGCTCAATGACAGGTGAAGTCTCTTTAGGAAGAAAACTGCATAAGCAGTGCACCACCACCATGAAGGCCCTGGTCACCACCCTCCTCTCCTCTGAAGCCAGAGGAAACAGGAGATGGATCTCTGAAGATTATTGTGTTATCTGAGCAGGTTCATATGAGCACAACTGGTGCAACTTTACACACAGAAGAAGTTTCCTTGGAAGAATGTCTTTTCCACCTGAGAATCCTAACTGAATGGGTTCTTCAGATAGTGGATATGACACAATCAAAACACACAGGAATACGTCCCATCATCCTTGTCCACCCACATGTGCACTCTTCCCCCTCTGCCTATGAATGGCTTTGTCTATAGCCTATTCAGCTGGACAAAGGCAGCTGAGCAGCAAAGAAGAGGCAGTGTGTGGTATAGATCTGCTTTTGCTACAACCAGGCCAATGGTCTCTCTCATTCCTGTCTGCGGGTCTACAGACCCCCTGCTTCCTGGACCACAGATAGGGCACCGATATTGCAGGACAGCCTGCAATATTTTGGTAGGTTATACAAAAGAAATATATATACAGTTGGCCCTCCATATCCACAGATTCTGAATCCACCGATTCAACCATCCACAGTTTGAAAATATAAAAAAAAATTACAAAAAGCAAACCTTGATTTTGTCATTTTATATAAAGGAACCATTTATTATGCCATTGTCTATAATGGGACTTGAGCATCCATGGGTTTTGATATCCATGGGGGTCTTGGAACCAAACCCCAGCAAATCCCAGGGGCCCACTGTACCTAAGTGGCTTCACATTGTTCCAAAGGACTTACAGAATGATCACAGCAACAGAAGTGGGGGGAAACAAAGCTGTCTTAAATTAGCAAAGCCACACAGAAGTAAAACACTAATTTCCTGGCCACTGTATTTGTTTAAACCACAAGGCTTCCATATATGGCTGTAGGAGACAGGAAATGACAAGCAGACACAATATGCCAAAACAACAAAAAACACCCCACTATTAAAGGGTTTATTATTGACAGTCCTTCCTGCCAATCTTGTGAGAACATTTCCTTTAGAGAATGGCAGTAAATCATATTCTACATCCTGGCCATTTGTACTTGCAATTTCATGGCTCAACGCCCCAGAAATCTGTGTATTTGAGCATCCATCCTTCTGAATCAAAGAACTGGTACTACAATCTCTAAGGATAAAGTCAGCATGTCTCCCAGTATGAGGGACTGAAATCTGTATTTCCCGGAAGAATGTGCACTGTTACAGGACTAACCTGAAACATACTAGTATAACAAGAGGAAAAAATAAAAACCTGCATCCTTCACACTTGAAGGATGATTCTTCTGGGATGTTCTGTTGCACAAACCCTGTCAAAATGCATTTCATGTTCACTGCAATGGGGCTAGTACAGAAATATTTCCCAGGACATCAGGGCCTCTTGTTAATTAGGAAAAAAATCAATTTACATTTCCAACTCACTCACTGAAATCTCTTGAGGAAAATATCTGATAAAGTCAGCTCTATCGAACAGTAAAAATTTCAAACCTTGGAAGACACATATGACGTTAAAAAGAACAACATGCCCTGAATACTTGGCAACTTCTGAAAACAAGTTTTTTACCCTCAGTGAGTGAAACCAACCCTTATTTCTTTTTCTAAAGTTCACATGACTAAAATCTGGGATTGTCCCCAGATAAAATTGCTTTGGAATCCCCAATTTTTGTGGGAAAGGGAAGGAAATAAACCTAAAACACACACCCTAAACTTCCACACTAGTTTTATGTGTGTCATTTTATTTAAAATCTTAAGAAATGTATACAAAGCCAGAATCACTTTTTTCTCTCCCTTTCTCCTTCTGGCTTACACCAGCAGCTCAAACACACTTCTCTTTGGGTTGGATATCAAAGCATGGCCGCTGCCAACACAGTAAATGATGCCTTAGCATCCCCTTTCACAATGCATTTTGATCCATTTACACCTAGAGAGAGATAACATGTTATTTTTCTAAGCATGCAGGTTTTCCTCTAGAAGACCCTGCCTGCAGTCTAAATTTCTTAGAAATATAAAGCTAGGAATTCCAGCCTTCCCCCCCACTCTCCTGGAAGAGGGAGTCATTCAAAAGTTTAATCCATTTGTCAGTGAATGCTACCTCCTAGTGGCTCAGGCTGTTAGCAGCCACCACCTGCACATCAAACAGTGCTGTGGCCACATGACTGTTGTAGCAGCAAGGTGCTAAGAGGATGAAACATGTCGACAGCTATAGAGCCAAGGAAGATGGGAGCCAACCCTCTTTAGCATAGCTAAATGCTTTGGGAAACTGTAAGTGTTGACATGAATCAGGAAGCCGACTGGGCTGGCTTCCACCACCCTGCAATCCAAGAGGATTATGTAAACTGAACCTCACAGAGTGCCAAGGATATGGTGAGATTATTGTGAATCTCCCAGTATTTGGAAGTGACACAACAGCTTTTATTGGACTGGTTAGTCACATAAAACTTCACAAGATTTGAGAAATATGAATTAATCACGCAAAGGAAATGTAAACTCTCTTTACATACATCTGAATTCACCCTTTGTCTGGACTGCCATTTATTGCTCTTTAGAAGAAAGGATCCTGGAGCAGCCATAATGGAATCAGACACACAGTCCGATTTCATTCTGAACCTCGCAGAGCAGAGCAGGACTGTTGGTAAGATTTATGCCCACTGTGTTTATCAATCTTAGCTCTAATTAATTAAAATAAAAATAAAATAAAGGATAATCTTAGGCTCATAGCTGCACTAAAACCTCAGGGAAAAAGATAATGTCCAAAGCACACAAGTCTCCAATGCGATTTGCTGTGGGATCCACTCCTTTTAGGATGAAAAACTATGCCATTAATCCCAATCTGTATTTTAAGAGGAAAGCTTCTGAAAAATAATGGAATTCTAGAAATATAAAAGGAAGTCTTTAATTAGGAAAAAAAAGAGCTGTAAACTCTGTTTTAGAACTTTGGAGTTTCATCCCCCACATTTATACTGCAATCCTAGGCATGTGTATACTAGGACAAGCAACATACAAAAATGTGTATATTAGAAGTGTGTGCAAAAATGTATATTAATTTGCAGATTTTAAAAGCTGTTAACTCTTCCACAGGTTCATATGGGCTCACGTGGTCCATAGCTTTATTGACTATGTGCTGGCAGGCAAAGCAGCACCAGAAAGATATAATCTGAACTGTGGGTCCTATATTCCAGGCAATTTGAAGGTTGTGAATATTCTTCACAAACAGCCCCATCACAGCACAACATCAAGGCATGGAGAACTGTGGCCTGACATTCGCCTCTTGCGTTTTAGTGAACAAACTAGGAAAGCTGGTAGCATGCTTGGTTTTGCTTAATACACACACAGGTTCAAACAGTTTGAGCTTGGTTTGTGACTTTTCAGGCGAGCCAGGTTATCTGGCTAGACCTACATAGCTCAGATAACTATAGCTGTGACCTCATAGTTTAAAGTAGCATACACAGGCCTGCTTTGACATCAGCTTGGACAGGAAGCTGAGTTGCAACTTCAGTCATTTGATACTGAAAGCACATGCTGTTACTGCTAAGACAAAGCCAAGTCTCTATCAGTCTAAGAAATCTGAACTTTGCAAGGGCTCAGAGTTTTCCCAAGCCAAAGTAAATAATCAATACAAATGGACTAATTCTAAACCACTGAAGTCTGGACCTCCTACAGCTAGAGCAATTCTGCAAGAATAATTACTATTGAACACGATTCTATGAAAGCAGAACCCACAAATGTTGAGTACATACACAAACTGAAGTGCATTCTACTTACAACCATACCCCCCAAATAAGGATAAATGTAAATTTTTCATTTGTTTATTCAAGAATCATCATTCCAAGACATACAAGCCAGAAACGGATTGAATCTAAATGACAGAACAAAGTGACTGTAGATTTCTTTCTCACTCCTATACAAGTATACATTTAGAAACAGAATTTGTCATTTTCTCCATTTTGATGGTTTCAGGTTTATGGTGTTTGTTTCATGTAAGGACATAACTTTACAGCACCTCTCAGAAATGTTTAGATTTTCAAGGCCAGCAACAATACTCTGGTTCAATAACTATTTTTAATATCAAAAATCCTAACAGCTATCCAAGAGCAAAACAAAGACTAAGGATTTGGGGAATGAGGTAGTCACCAGCAAAGTGCCACTAAATGAACAGAGAACTTCTAGGCAGTTGTTGTAGAGGGACTGAATGAAGTATAAAATTTGGTCTTAGGCAAATATAACTACTCTCAGCTTCATCACCCCCAACCTTCAACATGGTGAAAATAATAAAACCTCAAGCCCCTCTGCTATAATGAATTTAACCTTTATAGCACATCCTCCTACCCAGACATTGGGATATGGGGTTTTGTTTAGGTTTTTTGGACTACAGCTTCCACCAGCCATTTAGGCCTTGGGAATTCTGGGAGTTGTAGTCCAAAAAGCAACATTTTGCAAGCTCTGTTCCTATCCTGCTCCCCATGCTACCTTGTCAATCCTTGTCCCCCGCTACAATTTTGTTGCCACCACTGTGTGCCATTTTTGCGTCATGCCATATAAGGCAATCCTTCCAAGCAATGAAACATATAGGATAAGAAAACTAATGGCCAGCTGACACAGATATGCAAACTCTTATTTGCTTTTT
This sequence comes from Gambelia wislizenii, assembly GCA_030847615.1. Classification (NCBI taxonomy): domain Eukaryota; kingdom Metazoa; phylum Chordata; class Lepidosauria; order Squamata; family Crotaphytidae; genus Gambelia; species Gambelia wislizenii. The sequence goes on from JAUMIR010000012.1 coordinate 9,960,360, forward strand.
TCCTCTGATAAGACTCACAGATACACATGTGCAAACACAAGAGTAAATTTCCATGTTTGTTTGCAAGTCATTTCTATGGCACTGCTACAGGAAAGCAGATTGTGCAATGGGACTTTTGCCTGTGCCCCACATGGGCTTTGTTTTACAGCTGGCTGTTGCACAACAGAAGAAACAGTTTCATTTCGTTGAGAAACCACATCTCTGAACTTTCTCCCAAGCCCCATATGCCTGTGGGCAAAAGGAATAGGGCAAAGCACCTGTCCCCAAGGACAGATTTAGTGGCAGGCAACCCAAGAAGCGGTTTGGGTGGTGGACTTGGGGTACCCATCTCACAGGGTGCATAGACAACTGTTCACAGAACATCTGAAACAACAAAGAACAGCTCAGTTAATCTTCATTTATCAAGCTGGCAACAATGACCCATGCAAGCTAATGTTCACCACTATGGTAGTACTAATATTTATCACATAGAAATTCACAATTATCCATGTACGGTCTACAAACAGTGTGTGATATGAGATCAGATCCATGAAAATTTCCTGTTTTAGAGGAGAGAGATAAGTCATGGATACAAATCATGCCTTTCAGTCATGTAATGGACCACACTGCAGCAAAAATATAAGCTGTTAAAAAACTGAACAAAATACTTAACATTTCTCACCTAGGGCCTTCTCTGACATACGTTTAAGGAGTGAAAACCCAATAACAAACTTCCTTTGCATGGCTTAAGAAGGACAGACCCTTAAAAATGCTAGCATATTCATCTGAGCATGCTCAAAGAGCCGTACATAATAGCAAGAGAGATATTTCTTAGCTGGGGCCACTCAAAGTCAATTCTTAGTGTATAAAAATACCTAATTTGCTTGGTACTGTTTCCAATGATTGTGCTACTAATTTAATGTAACAACCCATTTTTAGATATGGAAAAATTTTACGGAGGGAGAATAGTGCCACTGAAAAGGTGCTGAATTTCTTCCTCCATTCACTTCATTAGTTACAGTGAGCCCTGTCTACATCACAGCGCTGGTACCTTTTGCATCTCCATTTCCCCGCATCCTGCCATGCCTCTTAGCAGGTGGCCAAGCATCTGCAACTGTGGCTATATTCCATGCATATGATGAAGTGTGTCACAGTCCATACCACACAAAACTTATATTAGAAGTTCATATTATGTAGCATCACAAGACTCTTCATTGTTTTCCATGCAACAGCCTAATATGGCAAGCCTTCTCCTCAAAAGAGGAGAAACAAAAGTAGAGACAGCAGGTCGGAAGAGTCTCCGGGCAATAATGTTCTCTGGTGGGCTTGCCAGAGAGCACTCCAAGCAACACAGAGCACCCAAGTAGAGCCCCCCAGTAGAGTTCCCACAATGTTCCATAACAACTCTATATCAGGGGTGCTGAGGTTAACTGAACTGGTGGCTAGTCTCAGCCTGCCTGATGCTACTAGGACAGGGAGCAGGAAGGAACTAAGGGTGGTTGTCAGCAGTAGATGCTGGCGGGTCACAGGGCCCTCGTATTAAGCAAAAATGTGGAGACCAGCTCAGGTCTGTTCAGCTCTGTTGTGAGCACCAGCATTCTGGCAGTTAGGGTAAACCCATTCCTCAAAGTGGAAGGACTTCAAGAAAAACTTCCTTAGCAGTACCCTGCACTTCCTCAGAGAGGCTCATTTCTTACTAGCAGCTTCTGGGAAGAGCTGGTGAAAAAGGAGCATGGAGCAAATTCCAAACTTGATATAAGTACGGTACCTTAAAAAAACACAAAGGGCAGAAGGCTGATGGCTGGCAAGATGTGCAATCTTAACAGACTAAGAGCAAGCTGCTCATTTCCACTCCTCTTATGTGAGGGCATCTTGCAATCAGGGATTAATAATCTAAAGCGTCTATGGCCTCTGGCTTTACTCACTGGTAGCACTAATCAGGATTCGGTATTTGTTACATTTATATCGTGCCATATTCTCCAAGAAGGTCAATTCAGTATTGTTTTCACTACCCCTACTTTACCCTCACAACAACAATGTGAGGTAGATGAGGCTGAGAGATAGCACCTGGCCCAAGGTCACACAGTGAACCTCATGGTTGAGCAGGGATTTGAACTGGATCTTCCTAGTCCTAGTGTGACAGCTGGTCTATTCTATCTTTGTGTCTCACTAGTGGGTGTAATACATTGTCCAAGGATGTGGGAAAGGACCTTCTATGTTGTGGCATCCCAAGTATGGAACACCCCTCCATTAAGAGGCCAGACTAGTGTCAATAATGAATTCATTCCAGCACCATGTTAAAACATGGCTTTTTATTAAACCCTTTGGGGAGGGTGTCCAATCATTATACCCAGTTTGCAGATATATTTTAATGAATAAATAAATTACACACAAAGATTTCAAAACCAACAAGTTTCAAAAACAAGTTAACTGCAAGCCATAGTTACCTTTACTGATGATGGGGGTTGGTACCAAAGTGAAGCTATCACCACAGTTAAGGCCTGCAGGGGAAGCTGAGGGAAATCATGATACCAGAAGAAGCTTGACTACAGAGAGGAAGAGGGCACATAAAGGCCTGCAGCATACTTCCAACCTCTCTGTCACAGTGAGGTGATTAGGAGCATTAAGCTAGCACCCAACTTATGTGAAAATAACAGAATGAGAAAAACGAATTCCAACTGTGGAGCCAGAGAGGAGCAAGTCCTGGATCACAGCACTCACTATTTACATCTAAATTTATCCACAGGAAAGTATGCACCTACCTGCATGAGTAATAAGATACGCAAACACACTGGCTGCGAAGTTGTGGGAGGGAGGCAAAGCAGAGAGAGAAGGCCAACAGGCACCTAACCAGGCTTTACGTCAAGCCCGACAAACGGATGACAGTGAACAGAAGATGTGGACTGGTTACTTGTTGATGGTTCTGTGGCCACCACTGTATCTATGACAGAATCATAAAGCAGGAACAGTCCACTGGATCGCAGACTTCAGCCATGGCATGAAGGTGAACTGTTGGTAACTCAAGTACCGCAGAGAATATTAATAAAGAGAATTAGCATGAAAGCAAAAGCCAGGACATGTATGCAGGTTAACCCCGTTTAACCAATCTGTCCTTGTAAGTGTGATGACTGGTGGAGGAGGACGGCCCTCCTACATCTTTTCAATGCATGTATCATGGGTGAAATAGTAGTTTGATCTGTCTCCATCATCTCACTGAGCTCTTCACCTGCCACCACTGCTGCAAACTATTGATGCATGCATTCAATTTCCAATCCTGCCTTTCCTATCTATTAAGAGATTTCTTACAGGCGTGCACGCATGCATGCACACACAGAGAGGAAGCAATAACAGTGTACCACTGTGTCATCTCTTCAGCTGGGGAGACAAAATACAGTGGGGACTACCAGTCTCACTTCACCATCCAAAGGAAAAAGGCTTCTGTGCTCTGAGGACATTTAATTCATCAAGACTTCAAATTAATAAATAATACTCTTAGCATTTTACAGAACACTTTGAAACGCTTTACAAAGTGCTTGAAATAGATTTTTCTTCAGCAATCCACAAATCTTTTCCTCTACCCTTTCACACCCTGGTGTGCTAACGTTACTGCTGTAATGTACAGTATTTTGGTTTTATTTTTTTAAAGTTGCCCTGGGAATGTGTCCAAGGGCATGATATACATCACACAAACATAAGGGGTCAGCCTTCATTTTCCCACTGTCTTTTTAAAGGCTTGCTGGAGGCTTGAGTTTGTTTTTGGCTGTTTGCTCTCCCTGAGCACATGGTGTGAGGGGCACAAAACAACACACCTATCATAGAGTCTTCCTAGAAAATGTGTCCTCTCTAGCTATTTTCTAGGTCCTCCAAGGCAACTCTTTTGGTATTTTAAACCAGTAGTCCCATTATTTTCAATGGTGTTTGCTGTTATCCACGGTTTTTGGTATCCACACACCCCCCCAAACCAATCCCCAGATAAGGGGGTCCTACTGTACCGTACTGATCCAAAGAGCAGTGACAGGCACAAAGGACAGGGGAAACAAAGTGGAATTGGTGCCAGCAACTGACTGGTCACAAGCAAGATAGAGAAAGAAGGGGGTTAAGAAGGGGGTGGCCTCTCCATTGACGCCCCCTTGTCGTGGGAGAGAGGCTTGCGTACCCTAATGATGTTTTGAGCTATGCTGGCGGTGGCACAATAGCCACTGGTAGGGTCTCCCATGCCAGACAGGTCAAAACCGAAGGGTCTGACAAAGAGCGTCAAAGGGCAGGATGGGCTCTCTAGCCTTGTGGCAACCGTCCTAGGAGAAGGAAAACTCTAATCCCAAACCCGGGCAGATGGTGCTCGTCCAACCCTGTAAAGTCAACCATCTAAGAGAAGGAAACTCTAATCAAACCTACGGCCCGAGGACCTCGCTGCCACGTCCATGCTTGCAAGGCCACGGCAGATGAATCTCTGGTTTAAAGGGTGAGGCCAGTTCTGTGCACGCTGCGCTCCACCAGAAAAATCCATTGCACAGGCTCGAAGGACAAATCCATTTCCAAAAAAGCCCTGTAGCAACTGGCGAGGGACGAAACCGGCAGGTGTAAAGATGCACTGGAAGCCGCAGCCCCAACCCTGCATGCAGGCAGTTCAGGACATTGGTCGCTCGAGGCTAACCCGGGAGATGACAGTCTTGTTCGGCAGCATCCTGAACGACCAAGCAGCCTTTTTTAAGGAGAGCACTGCTTGCTCCATATGGAGAGGGGCCTAGAAAAGGTGGCCTAACGAAAGCTCATCCCCAACTACCTGGTTGGCTAGCCGCGGTCAACGGGAATCTTCTGATGCGGTCAAACCAAGGCAAAGAAACAAAGGCACACACCGGCCTTCAAAGGTGTAAATAAACTGACACTTGCATGCTGGAACATCAGAACCATGCAAGACTCTGAAGATAGTGGACGGCCTGAGCGTCGTTCTGCCCTAATAGCCCTTGAACTATCACGGCTTAATATTGACATCGCTGCTCTTAGTGAAGTTCGCTTCCATGAGGAAGGCAGCCTTAAAGAACATGGCGCCGGCTACACACTTTACTGGTCTGGCAAACCCAAAACCGAAAAACATCTTTCAGGAGTAGGCTTTATGATTAAAAACTCCATTGCCTCCAAACTCAAAACCTTACCAACAGGACACTCTGATCGTATTATTTCCTTACGCCTCCCACACGTTGTTCTCTTTAGTATATATGCCCCAACTATGCAAGCCGACCCTGTAGAGAAAGACAAATTCTACACAGACCTACGCCAACTCATACAAAAAGTCCCTGTAGAAGATAAAATTATTATACTTGGTGACTTCAATGCCAGAGTAGGAAAGAACTCCGAAGCCTGGAAAGGTGTCTTAGGCAAGCATGGTGTTGGAAATTGCAATGATAACGGACGCCTCCTGCTAGAGTTCTGTGCAGAACAACAGCTGACTATTACAAACACAATCTTTCAGCAGAAAGATAGCTTGAAGACAACCTGGATGCATCCCCGATCCAAACATTGGCACCTCATTGACTACGTTCTAGTCCGTCAGAGAGACATTCGTGATGTCCGTCATACCCGAGTGATGCCCAGTGCAGAATGCCAAACAGATCATCGCCTCGTCAGATGTAAACTAAATCTTCATCTTAAGTTCAAACCTAAGAGGGGTGGCATCTTAAAGAAGAGACTCCAAGTCAACAATCTTCAACAAGCTACCATGAGAGACAACTTCCAGGCAAATCTACAAACGAAACTTGAAGACCATCCTACAGATCCTTCTCCTACAGTGCTTTGGCAACATATCAAAAACAGTATCCTCCAGTCTGCAGAAGAATCCCTCGGGTTCTCCCACAAGAAAAATCAAGACTGGTTTGATGAAAACAACCAAGAGATCCAGGAGCTGTTGGCAAGGAAGAGAGCTGCTCACCAGGCATACCTCGCCCAGCCAACCTGTCATGTAAGAAAAGCAGCTTTCCGCCTCACATGTAGCAAACTACAACAAAAACTCCGAGACATGCAGAACAAGTGGTGGATCAATATAGCAGAAAAGACACAATGCTGTGCAGATCTGGGTGATCATAGAGGATTTTATGAAGCTCTTAAAGCAGTGTATGGACCTACTTATCAGGTCCAAAGCTCCTTATACAGTACAGATGGTCAAACATTAATTACTGATAAAGCCTCCATCCTAAATCGTTGGGCTGAACATTTTCAAAGTCTCTTTAGCGCCAACTGAGTAGTCCAAGCCTCAGCTATCCAACATATGATACAAAAACCAATGAAAAATGAATTGGACATAGCTCCCACTTTGGAAGAGACCCTTAAGGCCATACAGCAGATGAAAAACGGCAAGGCAGCTGGGACTGATGGAATCCCACCTGAAGTTTGGAAACACGGAGGTCATGCACTCCACGAAAAATTCCACGAATTCCTTGTGAATTGCTGGGAAAAAGGGGAACTGCCATCAGACCTCCGAGATGCAGTCATCATCACCCTGTACAAGAAAAAAGGAGCAAAATCCGATTGCTCAAACTATCGAGGCATAACACTGCTCTCGATTGCTGGAAAAATCCTTGCAAGGATACTCCTGAACAGATTAGTTCCTGCTATTGCAGAAGAACTTCTCCCTGAAAGCCAATGTGGCTTCAGAGCCAATAGGAGTACTACAGACATGGTATTTGCCCTTAGGCAACTGCAAGAAAAATGTAGGGAGCAGAACAAGGGTCTCTATGTAACATTTGTCGACCTCACCAAAGCCTTTGACACTGTAAGTAGAAAAGGTCTGTGGCAGATCCTGGAAAGACTAGGATGTCCCCCCAAATTCCTTAAAATGATTATCTTGCTACACGAGGGCCAGCGTGGTCAAGTCAGATATGGCGATGCTCTTTCAGAGCCCTTTCTAATAACTAATGGAGTGAAGCAAGGTTGTGTTCTTGCACCAACTTTATTTACAATCTTCTTTAGCACGATGCTCCAAAGGGCTATGGCAGAGCTTGAAGAAGACGACGGCATCTATATACGCTACCGTACTGATGGTAGCTTGTTTAACTTAAGCCGTCTGAGGGCTCACACTAAGACCCTAAACTATCTAGTCCGTGAGCTGCTCTTTGCCGATGATGCTGCCCTTGTTGCCCACACAGAAGCAGCTCTGCAGCGCCTAACATCCTGCTTTGCAACAGCTGCAGAGCTGTTTGGGCTAGAAGCCAACCTGAAGAAAACAGAAGTTCTTTACCAGCCTGCACCACAGGACGAACACCACCATCCCCACATTGCCGTCGGCAAATCTGTGCTCAAGTCCATTCAGCAGTTCACCTACCTGGGAAGCATCATCTCCTCAGATGCCAAGATTGACAAAGAGATCGATCACAGATTAGCAAAGGCATATAGTGCATTTGGAAGACTTCACAAAAGAGTCTGGAGCAATAAACACCTGAGGCAAAGCACAAAAATCAGTGTGTATAGAGCCATCATACTGTCTATCCTCCTTTATGGATCTGAAACATGGGTCACCTATCGCCACCACCTACGACTCCTCGAGCGCTTTCATCAGCGCTGTCTACGCACAATCCTAAATATACACTGGACTGACTATGTGACGAATGTTGCTGTCCTTGAGCAAGCAGGGATCACCAGCATTGAGGCCATGATATTGAGAACACAGCTGCGCTGGGCAGGGCACGTTTCTAGGATGGAGGACCATCGCCTCCCAAAAATACTACTCTACGGTGAACTCGCCACGGGTCAGCGTAAGAGGGGCGCTCCAAAAAAGCGATACAAAGACTCCCTGAAACAACATCTCAGGCTTGGCCAAATTGATCACCAACAGTGGTCCACCCTGGCCTCACATCGGGAGGCATGGAGACGCACTATCCACAATGCTGCAGCCTTATTTGAGAACTCACGCCGAACAAGTCTTGAAGAGAAACAACAACGCAGAAAGAATCACAACCTAAAAACATCACCCAAGGAGACCTTCTGCTGTGCTTTTTGCAACCGGACTTGTTTATCTCAGATTGGCCTTTTTAGTCATCAGCGCGCTTGCAGAAAGCGCAGGATGAGTCCTTCCTGAATCTTCGTTTGCGAAGAAAAGCCAGAGAGAAGAAGGGGGTGGGCTGGAAACACAGACTAGCATGAAAATGGGAGGAAAGAGATCTGTGCCCACTGAGATGGGAGTTTGGGGGTGATATTTATAGCCTATTTATCCTTGAAGAGGTAATTTTGAGAGGAAGACCAATGTTTTGCCAGAGATTCCCAAAGTTAAACAACAGATCCCTGGATATATCAATAATCATGATGAAAGGAATGTTTTAGGACTGGTGAATGACAGGCAACCATCTTTTGCTATGAAGATCTGGAAAGGCAAAACCACCATCTGGCATGACAATGAGATTTCCAACTACCTTTGATGTAATCCATGAATATCTCACCTCCGGAGACTCCAAGAAAAGACCAGCCATTAACACTCTAACTGTGGTCTTCTGAGGTTTCCACATGATCCTTATCTGGAGATATGAGCCTCTGAGGAATTTATGGGGGGCCTTCCTTCACTAAATTATAAAATTATAAAATACAGCCAATTTATGAGTTATTAAAAATGTGGGGACTGTTATGTCTGCTTATGATGGCCTCAATTTAGCCATCTTGGCTTCTAGTGAGAGCTCAGATCTGATTTGCTCTAGGACCCATTCATTTGTCTTTTTAACAAGTCCTCCTTGGCAGTTATCTACAGTAATTAGAGACTCGGGGTGGCAGTCTCCAAATTATGGCTAAAGTTCTTGCTACTGCAATGGATGGCTAATGAAAGAACAATAATTTTAAAATAAAAATGAGCTCAGCATCTTGTTGAGATGTTATAGTCTAGGAGAAAATGGAGGATCCCTGTAAGCCAGCATCTTAAACTCCCACAATGTTTCTACAAACACATTATTGGCGTCTAAGCTTACACTAAATGCACCATTATTCAGTAAACTGAAGGTGTCCCCTAGTCCCAAATTTATCTGGAGCTTGTCCAAGAAATTCAGTGAGCAGAAGGCTAGACAAGACAGTCAGATGTACTTTGAGCCACTCTGAGTAACAAGAATGACACACTGGGAATTATCACAGAGTAAGCAACACCTTTCAGAAGATGTTGCAATTCAGCCTTGCAACTCTGATTGCAGGTCGCTGGACTCCACCCCTTCTGGGTGCTCCAGCCCCACTCCCTCCATGAACACAACATTCTCTGTACCATATATGACCTGCACTTTCACTGTAAAGGGGAAACCAGCTGTAGGCTAGCCATATAAGGCAAGAAAAAAGGCCACCAACAAACAGCATGATCTAGGAACTACAGGACTTCCTCAAAGTCTGTGGCCTTTGTAGCTCTAAGGAATTAAGACAGGCCACAGGGTTGGGGTGGGTGAGCAGCAGACAGCCTGCTGCACACATGCCTTTGCAGGAAGCTGCCTTCCAAAGGAAAAGAAAATACACAGCTGTCACGGGTGCAAAGGAGCTCTCCACCTTTGATAAAATGAAGGACACAACTGTACTCATTCTGTTATATCTCAGCCTTTCTCAGGGTTGTATAGATCAAAGACAGTGAATCTGAGGGCCAAATTCAGTTTCAGAAAAGTTCCTGATTTTTCTGAAATGCTACTTCAGGCTGATGGTTGAACTTCTGCTGGCCTAGCAAATGCCTGACATACCCTGAGCTGCTGACTCCCACCATATTACAAAATGTTTGTTGCTTGCAAGGGGGAGACAATTCCGATTAGTGTCAAAAAAACAATTTTGCAAGGCAGCATAACACAGTGGGCTGTTGCTTGAGAAAATTCAATTCTGCAACTCAGAATTGTTTGGTCTTGGACATGATGTGTGATTGCTCTCCCACACAACATGAACACATATGGAGAGGCCAGGCAAGTAGCCAGGAAGTAAGGAGGCATTCAGCTATAAAATTCTACTGCCTCCACTCTGAAGCAGCCTAGCCCTTTCAGATATTTGTGGGGAGGACCACTGCAAAAACAAAACCTGTAATGTAATAGGGAAAACATGACAAGCAGGATGGCCCATGAATATAGGAATTATCCATTGTGCATTGTTTTGGGACAAGTTATTTGAAGACTGACCTTGAAGATCCTGCTTTACTGAGCATATAATTTCTGACCAGCTGGCTCTCCTGAAATATACAACCAGGTGCTATAGATACCGCCTTCCAAAAAAAGAAAAAGGAAAAAGAAAAAGAAGAAAAAAGAGGACAGACCGCATCTATTTTTTGGGTCAGAAAGAAAAACAACATCTGTGAAACTTGCACCATACCACAAATATTGTAGAAAAAGCAGCAGTTCCCTTTACAATCCCACAAAGAAAAGACCTATCTTTACCACTTCAGTTTTGGATATTCGTACTGTATACTCATGGGCATGTTAGATAAAATGGAAAGCAATGCCTGAGGATATTAAGAAAGAACATAATGACTTGAATTTGTCTCCACTTACATCCACTATCCCAGTAAAGTCAGAGCATTCTGTAAGTACATCCCATATATTTACATGTATCCCCTTCCAATATGACAGGAAATCGAAATTGAATCCACCAACAACTAAAACAGGGCGTTATTCACCGGGAACACACAGCCTGCATATATACATCTTATTGACATGTACAGAAGAGGAATACTAATATTTTTAACTGATCATAGGTAATTTAATACCTATCAAAAACACTACTTTAATGGAAAACACTCATTTTTTAATTTGAATAGCAACTCTTAGACACCCATTTAAAATATGAATATCTAGCAAATCATTCTCTACCAACACAGAGAATAAATACAGTCTTAAAAACCTCTGAAGGAAGTAGCCATAGCCCAGAGGTATGGCATATGATTTGTTTATAGAAGATTCCAAGTTCAGTCCCCAGGAATTTCAGCTAAGTGGATAACAGAGGAAAATGTCCACCTTTCAGAGCCTCTGTCACAGTGGACAAGACTAGGAAGGATGGACCAAGTATCTGACTGGGTATAAGCAGCAGTTTCATGTATTACAACATGGCCACAATCCAATGGTCACTTCCATCATCAATGCCAGCAGAAGTGGAACTTTCTTACCTCTCCCCTTCCAGGGCAGCCCACTGTAGTGCTAAAAACCTGCTCCAAAGGGTTTCCCAGCTCTCTCCCTCTCCTCTTGGGGCTACTGTCTCTCCCACTACAAGTGGCACCAGGCTTTAAGAGATCAAAAGTATTTGAACCAGCAAGAAGAAATGAAGAAGGCATTTAATCAGGTCTTGTCAAGCCAGCCTGCATGACAGCCATCTGTGAGGACTCCTCCCATTAGTAACAACTATACAGTACTGTCAGTTTGACCCATTTTGAAAAAGTTGGTGATTGAGCCAAAGGTCAAGACAAAGGATTCTCTATCTGTACAGAATCTCAAATTCAAGTTTATGGAGCCCCCTTGTGGTCGTCTGTTGTAAAACCTTTACAGATGTGGAACAGCGCCAATATATGCCTCTTCCCAACATCTGCAGTAAGACTGTTGGCTGATCAGTGAATATTGCTAGAAGAAATGTGGTTGCAGGTCTTGAAACTTATTGTGCTCAAAATGTTAAAATTTTGAATGTACTGTACTCTGTTTTGCACAACACATTTCATCCTGGAAGCAAGGAATAAAGCAACCTTTCCCCAAAGGTTCTTAGAGCCATGGTTCCTAATTTTGGGCCTCCAGATGTTGCTGGACCATAACTCCCAAAATCCTGATCACTGGACTTGCTGGCTGGCACTTCCAGAGGATTATGTCCAGCAACATCTGGAGACCCCAAGGTTGCAAACCATTGCCCTAGATTAACCTCTTAAGACTCCAAGACAGGGGTAGGAATACCTGGGCCTCTTAGATGAGGCTGGACTGCAACTCCCATTTCCCCTCACTAATAGGTATGAGTAGAACTGTAGTCCCCAAACTTCTGGAGGGCCACATGTTCCCCACCCCTACTCTAAAACAAGAAAGATGGAAGAAACAAATTATGCTTCACCTTTTTGCTTGTCTCATTTCTTTTCAAAATCAAAATCTTTATCTGGAAGAATCTTGACACTGTCTCACTAGCCCATGCCAACTCGCATCTGTTTTAACTTACGGCAACTATTGGTTATGTTAGCTGGGGATGACAGCATTCAACACATCTGGAGGGTACCAAGTCAGAGAAAGTTGCCGTATGGTTCATTTACTCTTGCTGCTGTTTGCAAAATACTTCCCTAAATATAGTAGAATCAGCTCAGGCTACCTACATTTCAATGTAAGTCCTATCCTTACTTGTAAGACTTTTCTTTCTGAGTTTCTTCCTGATGAAATTAGTACCTCAAACTACTAGTACCCATCAGAAAGTTTCATAACCATAATTCATGCTTTTCTTTTTGGCACTTTCTTGTTGAACAAGGAAATTAAACACTGCAAATCATAGGGAAGGGGTGGGCAACTGTGGAAGTCTAGGGGGTTGCACTAGTCCCCCAGAAGATCTTAGCAGGCCACACACCCCTGCACCCACCTACACACACACACAAAATAATCAAAGGGTGTTTTTGTTCCTAAAACCCTCTAGGGGACAAGGGGGAAATTCACCATATTTGGGGGCCTTCTTGTGCCATTTTAGGCCCAAGCAGCATGGTGTAATTGTTTCAGCAGTGGACTACAATTTGTGACCTTAGGCCAATCACACACTCTCAGTCTCAGAGGAAGGTGAAGGCAAAACCTCCTCTGAACAACTCCTGCAGAGAAAACCCTATGATAGGTTTGCATTAGGGTCACCATAAGCTATAAATGAATTGAAGGCACACAAGAACAATGGCCTTTTGTTAGCAACAGGAAGTGAGCAGAAGTAAGTAGGGGGTGGGGTGGGGGCTGCAATGCAAGCTATACTTTGCCCACCCCTGAAATAGAGGATAGGAAGAGTGCAACAAAAATTCAGTACAGCTGTCCCTCCATATTTGCAGGTTAAGCATTCACAGATTTGATTTATTTACAGATTACTAAATATGTTCTCTCTAAGTATTTTCTAGGTCCTCCAGTGTGATTCTATGGTATGCTTCCATTGGAAGTTGACCACAGAATCATGCTGGAGGATCTACAAACGCCTAGAGAAATGTTCTCTCAGGTACAAAAAAAATTAGCCGGCCTATATTCACAATTTTTCCACTTTTGCTGGGGTCCTCCACCCCTAACCCCCACAAAAGTTGAGGGCCAACTGCATTTGGCATCTCAAATAATATATTTTTCTCCCTAGGTGGGGGGAGGGAGTGAACAGGCAGATGGGAGCAGAATGGGCAGGTCAATGCCATTCCACACCACAACACCTGCTCCTTCTGGAAGAAGCAGCACCTTCTGCAAACTTTCACTATATACCTGTTAATTTTCCTGTGCAGATAAAAGACTTTGTGTTGTTGGGTTTTGATTCTATTGTATTGCAAAACTGGGAGCCAGATTTTGTTTACTTTTAGGGCTTCTTCTTTCCTGTTGAAATTGTCCAGGTGTTTGTGGATTTCAATAGCTTCTCTGTGCATTCTGACATGATAGTTGTTAGCCTGGTTCCAGCCCCCCCCACACACACTCTTACCCAACCATTCTCTTAAGATGCCAGCCACAGACGCAGACGAAACATCAGAAATGAACTCTTCCAGAACATGGTCTCATAGCCTGGGGAAAAACCCAAGGAAAATCTAATGATGCCGGCTATGAAAGCCTTTGACTTCACATTAAACACAAGTAGGTTTGTCTGGAGATTAAGAACACTCCATAAGCAAGCCACAGGGAAGGATCTCACATCAGCGGTAGAGAGGTTCAGTCCCTTGCCCCTCCACTTGGAAGGACCAGATAGCAGGTTGTGGAAAAGTTAGCCTGGAGGGCAGTAGTACAGCATATACAGCACTGGGCTAGAAAACTTAACTAATTGCAACCGTCACATTTCTTGAACTCCTTTTGGCATGATTAGGCAAAATGCACAGGATACTGGCTGCTATGATTGAAGCACTGATTTAACAGCTTATAAGGGACTTCACATATGTGCAGAAGCAACAGGGTGATCAGCTGCAACATTTTCCAGAAGTGACTGCCTTACTGTCTTAAAGGCTATATGAAATAGGGAACCAGATTTTTCTCCCAACATACCACAGATTGGTACCATATTTGTGCCCATTGGCTTCAAGTGTTTCTTTCTTTCCCAGAAACTCTCCAGTTTCTGGAACTGGTACCAATCCAGGGACCACCATTTTGAGCAACACTGTCTTAAAGAACAAGAGAACAGCCATTACCAGAAGTATCTCAAAAGGATGCCTCCAGAAGTAGATATGAGGTTGCCAATATGGAATCACAAACATTTAGGGCACATAGAACAAACAAGTCTAAAAATACTAGACAAGCAAATGTTCTGATGATCATTTGTAGCCTAAAATGTTTGTGGAAAAACGTTCCCCAGCCTGGCCACTGCTACAGATGTATGGCAGATGGCTATTAGACAGATAGGCAGACACCAGAAAACTAGAAAAGAGGAAACAAGGAAGAAGTTCTGTATTTCAAGGGCTCTCCAATCAAGTGAGTAAACTCACCACAGACTGCTTCTCTTCTACTACCTACCTGACAGATTTGTTCTAGGATAAAATTGTGGGGCAGGAGACACTGCATTGAGCTCCATAGGAAGAACAGTGTGGAAAAGATGGAAGAGAATATAGGAACCATGTTATGTTCTTAGAGACAAAAGCTGTTCCACCACCACTACCCACACTACCCTTGGAACCCAATGCATACATATATGCAAACCTTTGACCCAACAGTAAGAAGACATTATGTTGTCACCACTCTATCTGAAGCAAATATAGTTACCTTAAAAAACAACAACCACAAAGTTGGATACAGACAGACTGGAATGAAACAAATGGAGAAAATATAGCCATATAGTAGTTAATGGCTACACGGTACACTTGAGGGGAAGCAGATCAGGGCAGCAAATCAGCCCAGTTGATATTTCAACTCTGGTTCACTGTGAGCACACTTGTGCTTCCATTAGCTGCTCTTTTCCCAACTGACCTCCTGGCTTTTTAAAGGCACACCCACTGTTAAACTCCCATCAGCTTTGAGTGGTGCTGACCTCATTCTGAAAAACTGCAGCCATGCTTTAGCTTGGCCGGGCTGGTGCATTCCATTAATGCTCCCCCTCTTGGAAACATCTGCTCCATTTGCACTGGGGGCAGAGAGGGGGGACCATTTACCTCAACACCACCCTTTGATCTCTGCTTTGTTACAGAAATGGGAACATCTCAGCCATGTACCTCTGCTGGAAAGATCATGTGGCAGTGGGGCCCAGGCACTGCAGTGGTAAAAGAAGTATGAAATGCTGTGCAATTCTAAGGAAACTGGATTCCTACTACGTTTTTTGCAGTCTAGAGTGATTCTCATGCCCACTTCTAACAAATGAACTTTAGCACAAAACTCAACATATATGAAGAGATATGTGATCAGAGGCCAGTAGCAGTACACTCTTTTTGTTCTCTAATGGTAGACAGACTTGGGAACTTCTGCACATAAAGCATATCCCCCTCCAGTAGCTGCAGAATTCACTGCCACAGAATAGCTTTGAAAGGAGAACAGGCAAATTCACAGAGGATACAGCCATGAAAGGCTACTTAGTCATGACTGCTAAATATTGCCTGCTATGCATACTATATTGCCAGCCCAATCTGGAATCCTGATAGCCCTTCCTTTCATCTTGTATGATGTTTCTTGCCACTAAGCCAGTGAATTGCAAAACCTAAAACAGGCATGCAAGATGAACCCACTTTTCTACTATAGCACATTGTGCACTCGTCCAGCATTGAGGCCATGATATTGAGAACACAGCTGCACTGGGCAGGGCACGTTTCTAGGATGGAGGACCATTGCCTCCCAAAAATATTACTCTACAGTGAACTCACCACGGGTCAGCGTAAGAGGGGCGCTCCAAAAAAGCGATACAAAGACTCCCTGAAACAACATCTCAGGCTCAGCCAAATTGATCACCAACAATGGTCCGCCCTGGCCTCACATTGGGAGGCATGGAGATCCACTATCCACAATGCTGCAGCCTTATTTGAGAACTCACACTGAACAAGTCTTGAAGAGAATTGACAACGCAGAAAGAATCACAACCCAGAAACACCACCCAAGGAGACCCTCTGCTGTGCTTTCTGCAACCGGACTTATTTATCTCGGATTGGCCTTTTTAGTCATCAGCGCGCTTGCAGAAAGCGTGGGATGAGTCCTTCCTAAATCTTCGTTTGCGAAGAAAAGGCAGAGAGAGACATTGTGCACTGCACTTGAAGCACAGAGGGGAAAAGAGTGGGGCTACTCTTTACCCCTTTTTTGATACCTGCTCCATATGAGTCTTTATACCAGTGGTTCTCAAGCTTAGGTAGCCGGGTGTTTTGGGACTTCAGCTTCCAGAATCTGTGACCAATGGCCAAGCTGCTAGGGCTTCTGGTAGTTGAAGTGCAAAACACATGGGTGACCAAAGTCAAGAACCAGTGTTAGGCTCTCTTGGTACTTTCCAGAGCTTGGGAGAGCTGGCTTTTGGGCTACTACTTCCAGAATCTTGCCAGTAGTGCTTTACCTCCACTAATGTAGCCTGGACCACAACACAGTATACCAGCATATCTAATGAAACAGCCACATGCATTAGAGCTGTGGCATGCTTTCTTTGCACATCAAGGAAAGAGGCACACAGGAGCAAAGTACTTTAAATGCCACAAAAATCAAGACATGCCATGAAGTGAATACCAGACAGTCTATAAAATCAAGACTATATATTTCCCCCCAAAACTAAAGTTGAAGAGGAATTGCTCCTGATTTTTAAAGAAACGTGTTCTAGTACATGTTAAATACAAAAGCTAAAAAGAGTTTAAATGATTTATAATTCTTGCATTGTGACATGCACCAACCTTAGTTTACCCAATTATTACACTTTAATTAAAATCATACAGTTTTCAACCCATGCGTAAAACTTGAGGTATATTCCTCCCAACATTAACTGCACTGAGTTCAACATTTGTGGTCACAACTGCCCTCTGGTGGTTCAGATATAGAAAAGTGATCACCTGAATTACAATTCCGCACAAAATCCTTTCTGTGAACCTTTTGACACCCATCTCAAAGAGATGTTTTACTTTCAGGTTTTTCAGTTCCACTCAGAATCAAAAAGAATTGAAAACAATATTGAGGACTTTGCTGGAGGGCAAGGAAACTAGCATTTTTTTTTTAAAGAAATGAGGCATTAAATTTCTACCTGAAGCAACCAGGAAATGGAGTGCTGATAGAAATGCCTCATGAACTTGGGAGAATTCATGAATCTAACGATCAGCTGTTGACTAGATTTAGGCTATGTTCAACAAACCAAAGAGGAAAAAAAGTAAGGCTTTAAAAAATCTACTTAAGATACCTTCATTTTTCAGTAGAAGGGAAAAGCGTACTACTCTCAAGATGCTGTTGGACTCAGCCAACATGGCAATTGTCAAGAACAATGGGAGCTGTAGTCCGACAATATCTGAACAGTCACAAGTTCCTCATCCGCTGTTTGGGGGAAAAGTCCTCCCAGGGTAACTTACATAAGATGCACATCATTCCAGTAAAGGACAGGTTGCTTACCTGTAACCATAGATCTTCGAGTGGTCTGTGAATTCAGACAGCTGGGTTACTCCTGTGCCTGCGCAGAGCATTGGAACCTTCTAGAATCACTAGGCAGAATGTGCTTTGATACATTTTTGGCAGTAACTCCGCCCACACCAACGGTCCTTTATAAGGGTTTCCCACCCAATTCTCTTTAGTTCCTTGAATGACGCCGCAACTAGCAGCATCAGGAACATTAAGCATGTTTATATGATGTATTAGGACATAGGGTAGGATGGGCGGGTCTGTGTGAATTCACAGAAGATCACTCGAAGATCTATGGTTACAGGTAAGCAACCTGTCCATCTTCTTCGTGGTCTCTGTGAATCACACAGCTGGGTAGACTGGCAAGCTTCACTCCAGGAGGAGGGTATGTCCTATACACATTGACACTAGTACCATGTTGCACAGTCTAACATCAGTTGGATTTTTGACAGCACATTCTTAATCAAAATAATATAACATATATACTTATCACATTAAATAGCTTGGCCATACAATAAAACTCACTTATTGGATAGAAGACAAAAGTACAGCTTTCCCAAAGGCAGCCTCGTTCCTAGAATGAGAGTCAAGTCTGTAATGGGAAATGAAAGTCAAAGGTGATGACCAAGTTGCAGTTCTGCAAATATCCTCTAGAGGCACTCCAGAGAGGAAAGCTGTCAAGGTGGAGACAGCCCTTGTCAAGTCTCCTCGAATCCGTGGAGGTAGAGGTTTCTTCGCCAGTTCATAGCAGAGAGCGATGGTCAATGTCACCCACTTCGACAAACACTGTGGAGAGATAGGTTGTCCCAGTCTCGAGTCAGCATAGGATACAAACAGTCTAGGCGACTTCCTGAAGGGAGCAGTTCTCTGGATGTAGAAGGCAAGTGCCCTCCTGACGGCCATGGAATGGAGGGTATGCTCAAATTCGTCCTTCGGGTCCTGCATCAGAGCAGGGAGAGTAATAGACTGATTAAGATGAAAGCTCAACACCACCTCCGGAAGGAAGGAGATGTCAGGACGGAGCACCACCTTATGTTTGTGGAAGGCAGTATACGGAGGGTCAGATCGCAAAGCACAGAGCTCACCAGCTTGACGCGCTGACATTATTGCAATGAGAAAAGCTGTTTTCCAAGACAGGAGTCTTAGGTCCGTGGATGCCATGGGTTCGAAGGGACGTTGAACCAGTTGCAACAGGACCAGTTCGAGGCTCCACGTCGGTGTAGGCTCGAGTACCAGAGGATGTAGATTGACGTAGCCTTTCAAGAACTTCTTGACAGTTGGATCCGTAAAGGGAGACGGATAACCTCTAGCCTGGAATTCGACAGAAACGGCTGCCAAGTAGCACCGGATCGACGAAATAGAGTCCCGTAGAAGACAAGTGTAGAAGGAAGTCTAAGACAGTCAGGATGGAGAACGGTTCCATGATCGATCCCCGACCAGATAGGAAGGCCTCAAATTTCTTCCATTTGTAGTAATACGACTTGCGGGTAGCAGGCCTCCGCGCAGCGTCTATGATGACAGCCTGGACCTCTGGGGGAAGGGGAGGATGTGCCAAGGATGGATTCAAGGCTGTAGCCTCCAAGCTGCCAGATGAAGAGTCTCCACATCTGGGTGCCTGACCTTCCCATGCTGAATGGTGAGAAGATCAGGACGGGACGGAAATCGGATGAACTGGTGCTCAGCCAGACGCAGCAGGGGTGCAAACCAAGGTTGTCGGGGCCACCACAGGGTGATGAGGATGACATCCGCTCGGTCCCAACGTAGCTTCGCAATTGCCCTCATCAGCAGTGGAAATGGAGGAAAGAGGTAGAGGAGTGGTCCCGAGCACCAGAACAGGAACGCGTCGCCCCTCGATCCCGGGGCGCGGTGCCTTGAACAGAAATGTTGACAGTGGGTGTTTTCTGGTGATGCAAACAGGTCGACATGAGGAGTTCCCCACCGTCGGAATAGGTCCGCGGTCACAGACTCGTGCAGCTTCCGCTCGTGGATGGAGAGACTTGAATGGCTGAGTCCGTCTGCAACAGTATTCTCCTCTCCCGGGAAATGGATGGATTTGGAGGATGATGTTCCTGCAGACGCACAAATCCCAAATATCCAGTGTGAGTTGGAGAAGCTGGGGGGACCTCGTTACCTCTTGCCTGTTCAGGTAGTACATCACTGAGGTGTTGTCCATCACTATCAGAACAGTCCTGTTTGTCACCAAAGTCTCGAAGGCCCAAAGCGCCTTTTGCACACCGAGGAGCTCCAGGACGTTGATATGGAGAGTCCGTTCTTCAGCGTTCCACAAACCCCGTATCTCGTAGGATTTGAGGTGTGCTCCCCATCCCAGCAGGATGCGTCCGTTGTCAGAGAGCTGTTCGGCTGAGGAGGATCGAAGGGCATTCCTGACATGACGTTGTCCGGTACCAAACACCACTCTAGCGACCGATGAACTGCCCGAGGCATCGTGAGCAGTTTCTTCGGGGAGTCGCACAGGGGGTCAAACACTTGTAGAAACCAGTGTTGGAGCGGACAGAATCAAAGCCTGGCCAGGCAGCTCACATGGGTAGTAGCTGCCATGTGACCGTGAAGTACCTGGACACAATGAGCGCAGAGCCTCCGGGACCGACAGCAAGCATGGACTAGAGACCGGAGAGTGTCGAACCGGTCTTCAGGCAGGTAAGCTGCGGCCGCACACAAGTCCAGCCTGGCCCTGATAAACTGGATCGCCTGAGCCAGTTGGAGCTGCGACTTTTCTATGTTGACAACAAGTCCCAGGCCATCTAAGACATCTAAGGTGAGGTCGATATCGAGTTCAAGCTGACATCGAGAGCTCGCCACAATCAGCCAGTCATCGATGTAGGGGAAGACCACCACTCCACGCTGGCGTAGGAAGGCCGCTACCACTGCCATGCACTTCGTGAAGACCCTCGGAGCCGTTGAGAGTCCAAATGGCAGGACCCTGACCTGGAGTCTCGGTCCCGATCTGGAATGCCAGAAAGCGTCTGTGGAAAGGATGGATTCCGATGTGGAAATAGGCATCCTTGAGGTCTATGGATGCAAACCAGTTGTACTGTTGCAGGAGTGGAAGGATGGAGGCCAAGGTGACCATCCTGAACTTCTTTGGTTCTATATATTTGTTCACCCCACAGAGGTCAAGAATGGGACGGAGTCCCCCATCCTTCTTTGTGACCAGGAAGTACCTCAAGAAGAAGCAGAGGTGGTGGAGATCGGAGCCCATGGGTTCAATAGGCCCCTTTTGCAACAGTGCCCACACCTCCTCAAGGAGGGGAGGGGAGGGCGGTGTTGATTGAACCCAACCTGTCGGAGGTAGAGAATCGAATTCAATCCAATAGCTGGTCTGGATGATTCGAAGAACCCAGCAGTCTGATGTTATTGAAGACCAAGCTTCGTGGAAATTTGACAGTCGATCTCCGAAAAGTGGAGTCTAGAGAAAAAAGAGACAACATGAGGTGAACAGTTAGAACTTTCTCCTGCCTTGATCTTTTGATCATTGCCTCGGGGGTGGCCAATATCTGGAGTCTGAACCTTGGCTCCTCACTGAAGAGGCTGGAGAGGGAGAGGGTACATATCGGGATAGACGATACGATTCGCCAGAGAACCCCCGACGGAACTGCTGGCCTGATGAATAGGTTTGCCAGGCGGTGCGGCCCCTGGAACGGTACTGAGAGGATGAGGTGGCCATACTGTATTTCTTAGCGGTGGTCCTCATCTTCTGAGTAAATTCCAACTTTTCATCTGTGGATCCATTAAACAGTCCGGATTCATCAAAGGGCAGATCCTCTATGGTGGCTGAGGCCTGTGGGGTGAGGCCCGATGAGCGAAGCCAGGCGTGTCGGCGCAGACTGATGGACCCTGCAATGGTTTTGGCCATGCAGTTGGCAACACGTCAAGCCGAGTTCATCTGGTGCCCAGCGAGCGATTGCGCCTCTGCCTGGATAGCCTCAGCCATCCGACGCCGTTCTTCCAGGAGATCTTGGAGCAGGGGCGTCATCCTCTCCCACAGCACCTGCTGGCAAGCCCCCATGCAGGCTGAGTAGTTGGCCACACGAAAACTCAGTCCAGCCGCTAAGTAGTTTCCTGCCCATAATGTCGAGCTTATGGCCCTCAGGGTCTGGCAGGGTGGATTGAGGTCTACGTTGCTTCTTGTTTTGGGATGCTTCAACCACCACGGAGTTCGGCTTCGGGTGAGTTTGAAGCCAGTCAATGTGCTCACCTCCAGCTCGATACAGTCGGTCAATTTTCTTGGAAGTAGACTGGATCGAGGAAGGGTTCTCCCAAGACCCTTGAGTGAGCTTGAGCAGAGATGGTAAGACAGGGAGAGTAGCCGTGGGGGGAGCTTTCGACTGAATCCGGTGGAAGATCAGGTCTACCGGTTAGCCTCCTTTTCCACCACCTTAAGGTCGAGAGCGTGTGACATGCACACCATCTGTTCCGAAAAAGCACGGATGTCATCAGTGGGTGATGCAGAGTCTTCATCGATCAGTTCAGATTTCGGTGATGCTAGGTACTGCGTGTTGTAGTTCAACGAACCCGAGGAAGATGTTGAATCCGCTGGGGATGGACTGCGATCCTCACGGAGCAGGGAGGTGGTGCGTGGAGGTGGAGTCGGAGGAGTTGGAGGCAAAGGTCGTTGTTCAGGTTGTGGAGAGACCTGACTCTCCGCATCCCTCTTCGGAATGACCCGAGGCTCTTCCATATGGAAACGCCAGGGTGAACGACACACAGACCGGCTGGCATATACATCCCTGAAATCATCTCCCCGGGACATCAGGATCTGCAAGCCCATAGGCGACATGATCCCAGCCCGACAAATAGACCGTGCCAGGTTGTAGGCTATATAGGCCGGAACGTCCCCATGGATATCGGATGAAAAAGGTCGGGTTTGAGG
Source organism: Gambelia wislizenii (assembly GCA_030847615.1). NCBI lineage: Eukaryota > Metazoa > Chordata > Lepidosauria > Squamata > Crotaphytidae > Gambelia > Gambelia wislizenii. Next base: position 9,982,872 of record JAUMIR010000012.1, read on the forward strand.
TGAGAGCTCAGTTCCAACAACCTCGATCTCAATGTCAGATGGGGAGCACTCAAGAAGTTGGGCTCTCGAGATGGCGAGGGTTGGTGATTGGCCCAGCCGCTGAGGTGTCATCTCCATGTTGTTACCGGAAGGAACTTCGACGGCCACAATCTCTACCGAATCAGAGGGGGTAGGAGCATGCCTCGGCACAGCAGTCTCCACAGGTAGAATTGGAGAAGGTCTGGCAAATGTGGCCTCGGTTCCAGCAGTGGGTTGCAACTCTACGGTGCCGGCAGGCCGCACAGCTTTATCAGGAGATGCTGCAGATGGAGCGGCTGCCGACTTCGGCTTTTTAGATGCCTCTTTCGGCTTCCTCTTAGATTTAGAGCCATCATCATGCCGAGAGGTATGTTTTTCTTTCCTTTTCTTCTTCAGAGACTGTACAGCCTCTGCAGAGGTGCCCGGCCAGGCCGTGGAATCAAAAGGCGCCCAGTCCCGAGGGATAGCCGTTGAGGTGGACGGCTCCTGGTCCCGAGTTGACGTAGATGGTATCGAGCGGGCTCGATCCCGAGCTGAATCCAACGGAGCATGCTTGTGCGAAGTACCCACAGCTTCTGGGTCCGAGGCAACAGAATGGCGTTGGGACGGGCTACGGGACTGATGACGCTTCTGGCCTTTAGGCGTGGGAGATGGTGAACGACCACGTTTTGAGGGTACGGACACCGATGCAACAGCCGGAGTTGGTGTAGCAGCTGGAGTTGAGGCCGAAGTTGGAATCAAGGCTTTCTCATACAGAAAAGATTTCAGCTGAGGTAGCCTGTGCTTGCGAGCCTGAGGGGTGAAGGCCTTGCAATGCACACACGAATCAACACTGTGGGTTTCCCCCAGGCAAATCAGGCAGCAGGAATGACCGTCCGCACTTGGAAGTTTAGCCTAACAGATTACACACCTCTTGAAGGCCCCTTTTCCAGACATTTTTCTACTCACAGAGTCGCCAAGCCAAGTGAGAAGACGGAGAGTAGTTAAGAACAGTCCAAGTAGTCACCAATATCAGAGGTAGAATGCCAAATCCAAGGGGAGAAACACGAAACATTGTCAAAAAACAGTCCAGGTCAGTACCAGAAATCAGAGTCCGAATGCCAAAGCCAAGGAGTGAGAGAAAATCATCGTCAAAAAGCCAATCTGAGTCAATCCAAGTCAAACCGAAAGTGAAAGAGAGAAAACTAGCGAACGAAGGTTCCTTCAAGCTGCTAACATGGCGGAAAGAAAGGAACTGAAAATTGGGCGGGAATCCCTTATAAAGGACCGCTGGTGTGGGCAGAGTTACCACCAAAAATGTGTCAAAGCACATTCTGCCTAGTGATTCTAGAAGGTTCCGATGCTCTGCGCAGGCGCAGGAGTAACCCAGCTGTGTGATTCACAGAGACCACAAAGAAGATTTACAGTTAACTTAAGTCAGCAATTCTCTCTCTCTCAAAAGCCAGCACCACACTCACGTAAAATGTATCTAAATAGTTAAAATGGACAATTTAAAATGATCATCAATATAAGCTATTAAAAATTCAGCTTAACTAAAAGCAGCTATGAGCAAACGTTTATTCACAGTCCTTTTAAAAGCAGCGAAGGTTGACAAATAAGGGGCTTCTAAGACTACTGGTCTAAATTATCTTAAAAGTAATCCTGCAAGCAATGCTTCTGAGGCCAACCGTACAGCCTAGGAAAGTTCATATGAGTATATTCATATATAATCACACACTCTCAGTCTCAGAAAACCCTGTGATAGGGTTGCCATAAGTTGGGAACAACTTGAAGGCATACAACAACTATCTTTTTTCTATAGAGCACACTACACTACCATCAAAGACCCAGGTTCTACTACAGAAACCCTGTCTCCACTTTCTCAGCTTCCTTTACTTTCCCCCAAATAAATCTTTTCTACATTTGCAGAGATTCTCAAAAGGTATTGGGGTAGCGATGTTCTCCACCCCATGATTCCCTAGAGAAATTGAAAACAGATACATTGCACATGCAATTATTTCTGATGGGTGTAGCCCTGTGAGTCTATTGCAGCAAAAACAACCAGAAGGCTGTTGTATCTTAAACATGAACAGATTCATAATGCCATAAGCTCTCACGGACTACAGTTTACTGCATCAGATGCATGAACTGTTATCCCAACTTTCAAGTATATAACAGTGCTCATGTTTGAGGGTGGGATCCATGCAAATACACTTAGCTGACATAACTTGTCCTTGCAGAAATCATCTCTTCTTGACACAAGATCCATATGTGAGGGGAAAAAACTACTCAAGTGGCCACATTAGTAAATACGACTAGTTAAAATCCATAAAACAAAAGGGCCTACAGCTTACAGGTTGGTGACCTTAGCAATAGGAACATGGTTATAACGCTACTGTTCTCATTCAAAGAATCTCTCCTTAAGTCTCACCGCCTCCACATTTTCACATGGCTGAAAGCATTTCATGGCTGCTGTATTCTCTATTCATTTAGTTTACAACTGTCTGTACTCCTATAATTTAATAAAGGTAAGCAATAAAAGAAAACCTCGGTATTCCTACAATGCACCCACAGACATAACCGTATGTCAGCATTTTTATTTTGTGTGAAAGGGAAGGCTAGGTACGGCATAGTGCCTTCAATGTTCATGTGCACAGATTTAACGAAATGCACACCACATTCTATGCTATTTGTAACAGGGAAGCTGCTCTCTCCTCTACTACAAATAGTAATTCTAAAATGTCAGCCATTATAGACAGCCAGATACAACTCCATTAATAATGCAACAGCAGTTTTAGGCTGAATGGATAACAAGATAGAAGCTTTCAAGGTTAAAAAGCTGTCATGGACTGGTGACTGGAGGGGAAGATCAGTATCACAGTGGAGATGCCCTGCCCCAAAAGATGAGATTTCTGTGGTGCTGCCCTGAAACAACTGAGCTAGAGAGGCTGCTCTTGCTCTGGCCTCTTCTAATAGCCAGGAAACTAAGGGTCATTGGAAAGCTGGACTCCCTGCCTGCCAGGAAGAACATTGTGGCTAAGGGAGATCAGTCAGCCACTGAAGGCACAGCTTACTCATATTTGCTTTCCTTTTTCCAACATCTGTCTGATGTTTATAAAGCACCTACAGTTCTTCCAAATTATAAATTATATTCTTTCATTGGAAATGAGCACAGATTTTTTTCTAACATGAGGGGTGACAACATATAAAATAAATAAGTCTAACCACAGACAGTGAGGGTAATTACATCCCGTGCTCTGCTGAAGATATTAGAGGATACAAGGCTGTTAGCAAAAAGCAACTCATGGGAGTGGGAATCATGCAGCCCATCAGTTTTGTGCAGCACCCCAGGAGCTTTTATGCACCTTTCCAGATCTTGCCTGCACTCCCCCAAAGCTCCCAGATTTCCCAAAGATATATTTAATTTACAGGTGTATTTCATTCAAAAACTGGCCAGTTGCTGCTGCCTCCAGGAGCAGCAGATCAAACCTGAATATATTATTGTTACAGCTACCATGTTTTAGACTAACTGGAACTAAAAAGTAGCCCCGTGCAGAGTGCTTTAATAAGTCCAAACCTAACAATCCTACCCTAACACAATTTACAATCCTATCCTAACACAATCAAGGTTTGCTTTTGGGATTATTATTTTTAAAAAAATATTTTCAAGCCGTGAATACCAAATCTGTGGATATGGAGGGACAACTGTACTTAAAAACACAGACATACATGAATTTTGCCACACTTTTGTGCAGGCATATAACACACCCAGCTCTCTCTCATTTTTTGAATCTAAGGTAGTCTTTTGCCACACAGGTTTTCAGAGAAACAGCATGCCTTTGAGGGTGCAAGGTCTCTCACAGCCACACACCCTTCACCAGCCCCTAGCACACATAACCACCTCTCATGCTTCTGAAATTTCTGGATTCCACCCCAACAGGATAAACTCCCCAGGCATTTAGACAACTTCAAGCAGCTCTCTCCACCAAGGTGCAGCTCACACAACCCATCTCCCAAGAGTTAATTTCTCTACACCGAAGAAGTGAGACCAAACTTTAAGTCCTCCCCTGTGTAAAGTGTCATTTTTTTCTTCACAACGATGAAGGAAGCTCTTCCCCCCACCCCGCACCCTTCTCTAAAGAAAGAGGTTAAGCAAGACAGCCTGGCTTATAATGTGACCAAATTAGGAAACAAACTCCAAAAGGTTCCAAGATGGACATTAGACACTCTGGCCTGCATTTAGCCTCTCTGACCACAGCTGCTGAGCATTGCCTGGGGCTGCATGTATACTTCGAAGCACAATATTCCAAAGGCAGGCAGGCAAGCAAGCAGACAGCCACACTCATGACTATTTCATGCACTACATTGTTGGGGGTACATTAAGATGTATATCTTTGAGCACTGGACTAAGATTCTAGGAGACCAGGGTTGAAACCCCTGTTCAGTCATGGAAACCCACTGGATGACCTTAGGCAAGTCACACTCTCTCAGCCTCAGAGAAAGGCATGGCAAAACACCCCCACAAACAAATCTTGCCAAGAAAACCGTGTTATAGGTTTGCCTTAGGGTTGCCCTAAGTCGTAAAAGACTTGAAAGTGCACAACTACAACACATTAAGGTGATTTAAGTGGATGCCTAAAAACGGTGTGATATTATCACCAGCCATCCTCATCACAGTGAGCCAAGCAAAAGGAGGTTAAGAGATTTATTATAGCTTGAACTTTCAGGGACATGTAGCCCAACCTATTTCCACAGATAAATGGAGTGCAGTCTTGGAAGTACATGTGCCTATTGGGGGGGGGGGTTGCTGTTTTTAGACATTGAAATGACAAAGTTCAAACGTAGGATTATCAGCAACAAGGAATGGCTGTAGCTTCCTCTTGAGTCTATTTTGTGGCAAACTTTGTGTGCCTCCACATACGTGCATTTAAAGAGTGTACATGGAACCTAAGCACTATATAGCTTAGGTCCAGGATATCTGAAAGACTGTATCTTCCTCTATAAGCCTACCTGAGTTTTAAGATCTTTGGAGGCTTGTGGCATTACTAAGACCAGTGTGACCCCTCCCTCCAATGGTGTCACCTGGTACGGTTTGGCTTCTCTGCAGCCCCCTAATGCTGCTACTGTTTGGGGGAGAACCATCACATGTGGAGAGCCTTCTCAGTGGCTGCTCCTAGGCTATGGAATTCTCTTCCAAGAAAGGCTCAGTTGGCTCTCCTCTCTCCTTTCTTTTCTTTGGCTGGCAAAGACCTCCTTATTTAAACAGGCCTTCAGCTTTTAAAAGGCTGGGGTAGCTGGCATGTGTTCTGGTTTTTAATGTGTAAGAGGTTTCAATATGTCTTTAACTGTTCTACATTAATGCTTTTAAGTGGCTTGATGTTTAATGCTTTTAACGTTTTTGTATTGCAGATTGTTTTAGCTATATTGTTTTAACGTGCTGTTTTAATGTTTTAATGTGTAAGCCACTTTGGGCCCCATACGGGAGAAAAGCAGGATATATATTACACAAATAAATAAATAAAACCTCCACACCCAGAAGTAATGCACCCTGAGTACCAAGTGTTGGGAAGGGCAACAGTTGAGAATTATTCTTCTGAGATCTCACTTGTCTTGCCTCTATCTTGGCTGTGGGAAATAAGGACCTTTGGAGAGCTCTTATGTTCTTGAGCAGCCCTATTACAATCCATTCAGTGCTAGCTGGTCATACTTACAAATTACTAAATAGCCAGCAAAGACTTCCCACTAGGTAATACAGTAATTTGGTAGATTCGGCTTTGTGGTTGCTCCCACACTGCTCTGGGAATGCCATTAACACCTGCCTGGAAGTCTGGATCTGTGTAACATGAATAAGGGCCATCCTCTGGGAAGGCGCACTGCTGGGATGTTATGTAAATCCATAGGATACGAAGCCCACACCCTCTCAGCTTAGCATGCCTTAGAGGATTGTTAAAAGGATAAAAATGGATGCAGTGCATGGACTTTCATGAAAGGCATGGTACAAATGTGAAAAACATTGGCTTTGGTAGTCAACATTGGTTTTCCAGGTGCGAAAGATCAAGGAAGGGGTGCCTGCTATAATTTTTCTTATCCTGAGATGGAGTCCTCTTTGAAGTAAGGAAATGTGTAGTCAGAGACATCAAAATTTAAGGATTCATCAGCCTGCCCCATTTTTAAAGCCCGGTTCTGTATAGGAACAACTGAAAATTGCAAGGGTTTGCCTCATTTGCCACTTCCCAGCACATATTATATGCATGCGAACCAATATGGCACACTAACTAGAGTAGAGTGGAGTGAACACTTGACCCTATATGTTTTGCTAGACTGCAACTTTCATGAGGTTAAATTGGTGAGGTATGATGGAAATTGCAGCCTGAAAATTGGAGGACCACATGTTCCCTATCACAGACCTGGAGTGTTGGACCAGAACCAGACCTGGCTTCAATTCCCAGGTCAGTCATTAAACTTACTGTGTAATAGAACAATCACACTCTCACTCTGTCCAACCTCCCTTGCAATGTTGCTGTGAAGATAAAATTGAGTTGGGGGAGAGAAACATGTGTGTTACCCTGAACTCCTTGGATGAAAAGCAGGGGGAATGTATACTAGTAGTGCAAAACAGGCAATGTGAAATTGAAGGCTTTCATGGCCGGCATACATAGATTTTCCTTGGGTTTTTTTCAGGCTGTGAGGCCGTGTTCTGGAAGAGTTTACTTCTGACGTTTTGCCTGCATCTGTGGCTGGCATCTCTGAAGATGCCAGTCACAGATGCTGGCGAAACATCAGAAGTGAACTCTTCCAGAACACGGCCTCACAGCACCTCCAAAACACCCAAGGAAAATCTACAAAACAGGCAATGTTTCCAAGCTCTGGAACCTGTCCCTCATTTTTTTTTAAAAAAAGCTACAAAATACTGAGGTGATAAGGATTTGCATGCCAGATGCCCACTTCTTCCACACACCCCAAGCTGGGATTTTGGTTGTATGTAAACAGGAAGAAGATGGTGACTTACATTTATGGGCTTAAACAGATCAGCCTTTAAACAACAAATTTCTCCACCACACAGATGGTCAGCCTCACTTCCTGCTTTATCAAGCCCAAAGGTCTAAAGCTAAAAAGACAGATAACTAGCACGCCTCTTATGGATATATTTCCCAAAATGATAGGCATAATGCAGAATCATCTTCTCACCAAATGATATGGCTATATATGGCAGGAGCCTAAGGCAGGACATAAAAAAGTTTTGCTTCCCAAACTCGCACAATCTATTTTTAAACCAGTGGTTTGTGAATTCCTGTTTTTGGAGATTTGGGGTAATACACACAACCACAAGTAATTGTGCTGGGTGGGGGTGGAGGGAGTTTTAGAAGACCTCTGCCTTCTTGAAGAGAAGTCAGTTGCCAAGAGTATTTTTATGTTTCAGCACATTCTGGAAGGAGCTCATTTGCAAACATTTCTGGACTACAGATTCATTCCTACATGTGTTTTGGTCTGCAAGATGTAGAGGAACCTAAAGATGCTTATTCTTGTTCCAGTAATTTGCTTAATTTTATTCCACTCATAATAAGACCTGATCTACACTTTCAGACCAACTGTTTCGTACAGCATCCCCGTGACTGTACCATTTTAGAAGGTGGGGGGGGAGAGAAGAGGAGAAAATCAAACTAGAAAAGATGGATTTCACCACAGCAGGCTAATCTTGCACCACTGGAGTGGTTTTGTTTTGTTTTGGCATGTGAAAAGATTTGATCTGCACATTTGCACTAAGGAGCAGCATACCCCATGTAAGGTGAAACCTTTTAAATAATTGTTTTCTGAGTATGCAGCACAGCTCTGAGGCAGTAGTACACGACGTCAGAAATGGGCAAGGGCCAAAGAAGATCTGATAAAGGAAGCAGCATGAAAAAGCACACTGTGAAGTATCGCAGTGAAGTACAGTTGTCCCTTCATATTCGCTGGGATTGGGTTCCAGGACCCCCTCTAGATACCAAAATCCATGAATACTCAAGTCCCATTATATGCAATGGCAGAGCAAAATGGTGTCCCTCATATAAGATGGCAAAATCAAGGTTTGCTTTTTGGATTATTATTTTTTAAAGAATATTTTCAAGCTGTGAATACTTAAATCCATGGATACCAAATCCATGGATACGAAGGGACAACTGTATACACTGATCTCTTTCAATTCCAATGAGTGCATTCAGAACCTTGATTCCCAGCTACTAACATGGTCCCAGCAGTTGCTAACAGGGATCACAAGATCAATATGAGCAATACATTTAGAGATAGAGAAAGGGCACAACATGGTACTTGTTTCAGGGCACTGCATTTTGAAGGTTGTACAGGGATATGGAACTTAAAAGGGTAATCCTTTCCCTTCATATGGCACTTCCCAACAACCTTGCAAGGTAGAGGAAATTCACCATCCCAATATTGCAAGTTGCGGGAGGAGGGAATATTGAACCAGAGAAAGAATGGCTTGCCTAAAGCTATGTTAAGACAATTCACGGCAGAAATTAGATTCAGACTTGGAACTTTGTGTAGTCTTGGATGCTGCATTACACCAGTTCTTTAACCACATGGTAACTTCCATTTTGAAATAACTTCAAAAGCTGAAGAACTGTTCATTAATGGAAGGCTTCCCATTAGCCAGCTAGTCTAGCTTCAGTCTCCTGAAGACCTAGCCTCTCTATTTTGTCATGATATACTCCCCAACATCTATTGCCCACTTATGCCACATGTCTCTTGAAACGTCTCTTTTCTTCCTCCTGCCATAGGATGTCACAGTCTTTGAAACCCAGACCTTAGAGAAAGAGAACAAACTCATCCAAGCAAGACATACAAATGGGCTCAATTTGCCAATGTCATCCTGTGTGCAGAATCTATTTCCTTGGAGCAGGATTAGATTTTGCTGTGTGTGGATATTATCTCCAGAGAACCTAAGCACTCATCCCTCTCTCTCACACTGCTGTCAGCAACCCACTCACTCGGCTTCCACCAGCCCTGCCACAGCACAATGGCTGCTGCCACTACCTAGCCTCTTCTCTGCCTGTTTCCTTTCCTATCACACTGAAGAGCACCAAGGTTGCAGTTTCCACTGCCCTTTTATGGTAGAAAAATGAAAACTGCATGCCCAGCAGCAGAGTGGGGAGGGAGGGAGGGAGAGAGCACCACAAGCTGACGGAAACTTGCCATTTGTTGTGGCTTTGGCAAGGAGTCAATGGAGTGTGTTCCCAGCCACACCATGCAGAAAGATGAGTGCCACATAGGCATTGATTAGCAAAGGGCAAGGACTCAGGAGAAGAGGGAAAAAAAGTCAGGGCTTCAGAGACTGAGCATGAACAGCTGGCCACTGGAAGATCCCAATGGACTAGTTAGGGAAACTGGATGAATACTGTGCACAAGGCATTGATTTATTCTTATTTCCATGCCCATTGCTATCAGTATCATTCCCAGGAGTCTATCCTATTCTAGCAGAAGGGTAGACAACTGTGGCCCTCTAAACGTTTTTGGCATACAATTCCCAACAGTTCTAATTGTGCCAGTTCTAATCCCAGCACAACTAATTGTGAGGGATTATACAAGTTGCAACCCCAGCATAACTGGAAGGCCACAGTTGCCCAGCCCTGTTCTAGTGTGCCCAAGGAGAAGACCCTAAGTAGAACAAGGTCACTGCAAATGGTTCCCACAGAGTTCCATGAAGCAAGGTCAATTGTCCCATATGGCACAGAAAGGAAGTACAGAAAGGGTGAATCCCGCCCTAAGCCCCACATGCTTATCTTATTAGGCAGGTTTTTACTTTTCTACCTCCCCAACTGGCATCATACATTTTTAACAAGGAGAAATTAAAAGTTCTGTGCCTGGGTATACTGTTGCATTGAAGGCAGAACCTGCCCTCCACATCCAATCTGGGTCAGTCCCAATAAAAAGGACTGTAGAAAGATACAATGGAGTCCCATGGAGATCTCAGCCACGTTCCACTCCATCAGTTCCTGCCCATCAAAAGGATGGGTGCTCTACCCATTGATGCCACTTTCCTACTGCATCCCAGAAAGATCTCCTTTTCCACCAAAAAGCCACACACAGGGAAAAACCTTCATAGCACTGAAAAACAAGATATGCAGGCAGGTTCAAGTGGTGACCAGGCCTACACTGCAGAGGGTGGCAAGATCAAGGCAGTGACCAAGTCTCATCATAGAGAAAGCAAAACTTACCAAAAACTAGCTGGCAAGAGACCATTAAAGTTTGTTTTAAAAATGTGTGTTCTGCTGTATCAGCATAGCTTTTGCGCATGTGAGCACAAGCTGGTTATGGCGCATTAAAAATGTGTTGCCACAGAGGGGAAGTGAGAGTTAAGACTCAGCAAACTCCTCAACCACTGAGGGTGAGAATTGCAACATCAGACTTGAGCAATTGTCTGTACACAGAGAATTTGAGGGGGAGGGCCAACCTTGGCCAGAGAACAAAACAAAAGAACTGTCCTTTCCCTGTGTCTCCTAACATGCCTTCTACCATGCAGAATAGAGCAAGACTGGACAATGCTCTTCACGTGCAAGAGAAATTCAGCCCCCAATAGATGCCCAGAATGGTTGTTTCCAATCAATGTGTAACAGAAACATTTGTCAAATTATTTATATAGACTGCCATCCAATTCTCCAAGCACAAGGCATGCTTTTGCAAAACTGCAGTAAGGAGAAGAACCAGGGGAGTGGCCACTATAGCAAAATGGCAGAGCAAATACTTTGCACACAGGAAGTCTCAGGCTCAAGTCTCATGCATTTTCAACCAAAAGTAACTTGGAAGCAGAGGCCTCACCTAAGGCCATGGAGGAAAGTATAGAGATTGGCAAAACACTAGCTATGCTGGCTGGGGGACTGTGGAGTTATAGTCCCCCCACAAAAAAATGACTTTGCCAATCCAAAAGACACCTAGAATATACAGTCCTGAAAGAGATTAACCATGTCCTGACTCAGCAAAAGGCCAAAACATTATAGTCATATTGTTGGGTCATAATTTATGTGAGAAAGAGATTTTAATGGGGTGGTATTTTTAATCTGTTTTTATATTTATTAGCTGTTTTTATCTTTTTTTACTGTTTTAATTGCGTAATATTGTTTTAACCTTGTGTTTTTAAAAAACTAAACTGACATTTTTTATTTTTTAACTTTTGTATGAATAATTTTTAAATTGTCCCATTTTTAACATCTTTGGAAGCTGCCTTGTATGCTGTACAAGGAGAAAGGCAGGATATAAATTAAATAAATATATAAATTCGCCAATCCAATCCAGCTATTAATTAGTGAGTTGTGGTCATGTGTTTCTGGTTTCTAGCTTTTCCTGCTATTTTAACAGGGTTATGCTTTAAAGAGATAGTTAGATTTATAACTAGAATGGCAATAAATGAGAGCCAGCATGGTGTAGTGGTTTGAGTGTTGGACTATGACTATGGAAACCAGGGTTTGAATCCCCACTCAGTCATGGAAACCTACTGAGTGACCTTGGGCAAGTCACATTCTCACAACCTCAGAGGAAGGCAAAGGCAAACCCCTTCTAAACAAATCTTGCCAAGAAAACCCCATGGTAGGTTCATCTTAGGATTGCCGTAAGTCGGAAACGACTTGAAGGCACACAACAAGATGGCAGCAAATCGCTTATATTAACATTGTACACCAATAAACAATGGAAAGGTGACATGGAAACCATTTAAGTAAATAAATTCATGGTGAGTCTTTGCATCTGGTAAGCCATCTTCCCATCACCACCATTTTAGTACTATAAAACAGTTTTTCTCAGGATATCTGATGTGGGGGATTTTTGTTTTGTTTCCCACCCACCCCCAGTGTGCTGGGGACCAGCACCATCTTTGTGCCCACTGACTATAGTTGTTTCTTTTTTTCCAAGAAACTCCTCCAAGGACTGGTAGCCAATGGCTCAGGAACCAGCAACAGTCCAGGACCACCAATTTGAGTATAAAGGACTTGTGGTATCAGGCTCGCCTCCTGGTGGTCTGCAAGTGTGGCACCTAGAGCACTAAAATGCAGTGGGTAAATGATAAGTCTAGGTATGCAGGAGATGCCGTAACATGTGAACATCTATGACTTAAGCCAGTTTGCTATCTTTGGCAACATGCAGGAATACTGAATTATTTATCCATTTCTATGTGGATGTCTGAAGACACTCAGTCACCCTAACCCAACCCCCCTTCAACTACCCCACTTCCAAACCTTTTACTACAACGAATTATTGATTTGCCTAGATGGTATGTGAGTAACCAAAGGAAGTCGGGGGGGGGGGAAAAAGAAAATCTGCACCACAGTTAAAAGACCAAGCTCTCTAAACCAGAAAGGAGATGAAATTTATTTCTGCTTCATTGCCTTGCACCTGAAAAGGGACTTGAAAGAGATAGATTATGAAGCTTCTGGTGTTCTAAACTCCCACCTTTTTTGCCCTGACTCCCTCCCCAGCACCCAGAGGGATGATATACGCTTTCAAAGATGAGTTATTACCATGGCAACAGTATCTTTCACGTTCCCATCTTCCAGCTCACTGGAAACACTGCAGTGTCCTGTGCTGAGACTGCAAAGGAGAACAGACTGCCCATAATATACAAGGGTATATATGATATTGGCAGAGAAACTGCAATCGTCAGCAAGCCAGGCTGCCTGCTAAGACACACACACACACACAGAATCTAAGCCAATCACATCTGGTGTAGGCAAGGGAGGGGGCATCTGAGATGATTACCTGCCAGCATCTGTCCAGACTAAAAATAGGGAAAGGCATATATATATATATATATATACACACACACACACACACACACACACACGGGGTCAGAGGAGGCCTGCAGCTTTCAAGGAAGAAGGGGGGAAAAGTAGGCAGGCAGTATGTAACAATTCCCTTGAAAACAAACCAGTAGGCAGGCAATATGTAACAATTCCCTTGAAGACAAACCCATTGACCCCAGTCTTCCGTTTCTAGCATGGGACAACCAATTCCCTCTCTCTGGTTACAAATGTAACATTTAGACAACCATCACCTTTTTATCTATCTGCAGACATCTGGGATTCAGAGACAATCATCCACTGCCCTGGTGGCGCAGTGGTTAAATACCAGTACTGCAAGCCACCATGTCGCAAGTTCGATTCCAGCGGGCTCCAAGGTTCACTCAGCCTTCCATCCTTTCGTAGGTCGGTAAATTGAGTACCCAGCTTGTGGGGGGCAATTAGCTAACACACATTGGAAACTGTTTAATGCAGTTAGATGTGTAAATAGCTATTGCTTAAAACAATTTGTAAGCCGCTCTGATAGCCTTGTGGCTGAAGAGCGGGGTATAAATAAATAAATAAATAGTTTTCAAGCAGCATATTTTAAAAACACAACATGACATCTTTCTGCAATAGCTGGCGTCCAAGGAGGCATAAACGATCATTTTAAATATTCTTATAAATAAAAATAAAGCAGGTCAAGGTAGAAAGCACACCATTACTTATCAACAGTAAAAACAACATATTCAGGAGTAGCTGGCTTGGCCATACAGCAAAATACACCAAAATCCAAAATCCATGAAAAAATTATAACATTATATTTTGCCACATGGCTAACACAGCTACCCCTGAATATGTTTTCTGGATTTGAAGCTACTGAATTTTGCTACAACAGGGAAAGCTTTTACAAGAGGGAACTAACTGAGTGGGACATAACTCTTTGCGCTTTTTACCTCCAACAAACATAAAACTCTTTAATTTGGACTACAACTGGCCAATTTTACCTACAGTATCTAAGTTCTTCCAAATGTAACAGTACCCAAGGACCTAAAGGCACCAAATTCCATCTGCTCTTGGACATTAAGCAGGGTCAGCCTTTGTTAGTTCTTGGATGGGAGACCGCCAATGAATATCAGGTGCTTTAGACTATTTCAGAGGAAGGAACTGGCAAAACCACTTTTGAGTATTCTTTCCATAAGAAAACCCTATGAAATTCATGGGGTCGCCATAATCATCAGGCAACTTAAAGGCACACAGACACACACATAACAGTACAGAGACTTCTTGAGAATTCAACGCTCTCTGCCTAAGAAGGGGGCAGTTAACCTCACACAGGATAGAGTTTGCCTGGATCTCAATGGAAGACACTTTGCTGTTGCTAATGGATTTGCAATTTTATTACTTATTTACTGTCCTTTGTTCCCATCCCCACATGGCCAAGAAGGTGAATAGTCTCTGCCTGCATTGATATCTTAACTGACAACAAAAATAATATCTGAGACAAAATGGAGGCCTGAGACTCTAACACTGTCACTTTTCCTTTACAATTTTTCACACCTTTGCCTGATGAAGAAGCCAGTGAAGCTTCGAAAGTCTGCATGATGTATTTTGTGCATTTTAGTTGGGCCAGTAAAAGCAACAATCAGCTTGTAGGTGACAAAATGAAAAGCTGACAGACAGATACCTGAACCTGGAAACTAAGAAATGAATGCAAAGAAGTCAGGTTTTTCCTGGAACCCTAGGATAACAATTTAAGTATAGGTTCACTCCCACATCTGCGGAGGTGGGGGTATGTTCCAATACCCCCCCATGGTTATATTAAACAATGGATAATAGGGAACCCTATTATTTTCAATGAGATGAATGCTGGAAGTTGACCATAGAATCACATTGGAGGACCAAGAAATGCCTAGAGAGAAGATATTTTTTTGGCTGTGGATAAGTGAAACCACGGATACTGAATCCATTGATATGGGGGTTGACCTGTATGATGTTCATTAGGAGAATATCCTCCATCATTTTTTTTTTATTTAGTTATTTATACCCCGCTCTTCAGCCACAAGGCTATCAGAGCGGCTTACAAATTGTTTTAAGCAACAGCTATTTACACATCTACACTGCATTAAACAGTTTCCAATGTGTGTTAGCCAATTGCCTCCACAAGCTGGAAAATCCTCCATCATTCACAGAAGAAGCTCTTCAAAACCACATAAAGTCTTCTGTTTTGTTGCTATGGCCAGTAGGACTTGGCAAATCTGTTCACCACACATCTGTCCAGAGTTGGAGGGTATCAAATAAGTGACATGTGAATATGTCATAGCCAAAAGTACATGCCACTAGTACTGCCTGGAGCAACTCCTATTTACAAAGTTCTGACATCAATGAAAAAGCAACTTTTGTTCACCACAATACTACTAAGGATGTGAAAAACTGTCTCAGTTTTGTTGTGTTTCTCTCGACCTATCCCTTTCCATAAAAGTTCAGAAGTCTTTGTTCTTTATCCCCACAGGGAAATTTGTATGCATTTTCCCTAACATACACAGTTCCTGTACCTTTCCCCCTCCAAAAGTATGCAGTGTTCCTATTGATTAAAATGTATGCAGTTTTGGCCACTCACATTTTCCAAGTGCAGATACAGATTTTATGTATATTTTATTTCTCTGGACCATACTGCAAGCCTCATGAATGTGCATGTTTCCAAGGCAAAATGCCTAGTAAAACATCTTGGGAGGTGCAAAATGATCAGTTTCATTGAGAATCTTTACTTCAACGTTATTCTTTTAATTCTGTTTTCTAGCACAAGTGGTATGGTACCCAGCTATCAGCTGTTAGATCTATTGATACATTGGGGTTGGACTGGATGGCCCTTGTGGTCTCTTCCAACTCTACAATTCTATGATTCTATGATTTTATGATACCACATTATAAACACAACTAGAAGATGCAACATGACATGCACTGTAATACAGTAATGCCTTTCTTTCTCTCTCTCTCTCTGGCTTTTCTTCACAAATGAAGATTCGGGAAGGCAGTAATGCCTACTGAACCATCTAATCTCCAATATGGGCACAACTGTTTGCATTTGATGAATTAAGCTTTTAACATATTCCCCAGCTCAGCAATTAATGGTATCTTAATGGAAGCCCTGGCTGCATATCTGTGAGTTCTTTCAGACATCATGGAATTAGCTTCAGAAAGACATCCCTTCAATAATCATAAAGTTGCTTCAGGGCCAGTTTATAAAGTCTGAAAAGCACTTGCTGCCTGATGAGTGGGGAGTGACAGCCTTGGGCCATGGCTCCATTCCCCCCACACATCCACAGAGGAAGCCATCTGCAGAGCTGTCTTCTGCAATGCTTTGTCTTCCTAGGACTGGCTATGTCATAAGGACTTCGGCACAATATCTCCCTACTACATCCCTGCTTGATCCTTCATATGACTTTTAACTGCATGCCCTTTTGTCATGGGCTGTGTCAAAGCATATTGTTAGGTACCACACAGTTGTGGGCATACACTTTCTGGAAATTATTGAATGGGGACACTTACTGGAAATTTTTCAGAGCCCCTAAAATCCAGAGATCTGGTATCACGTCTGCCCTCTGTCAGTTTTGTTTAGAAATAACCTAGCATAAAGCCTTGAAGCAATTCAGTTTGGTCAGCTAAAGATATTAGAAAGACCAATCACTGCATGGAAGAGATATAGTAGACACAAACCACAAAAGGATTACTAAAGTAAGTTATGAGCAAATGTGTTGTTGGTCCCAAGCCCGCTCTGCTTGTAAAACTCCAAGGCAGAAATCAACATTCCTCATGAGGTAACAGGCTTGCTTCTGACCCAGGGCACTGCAGAATCTGAGAAACCCAATAGGGCATCTTTCTAAAGCAAGAGTAGGAACAGGCTGGTCCTCATGATGTTACTGGACTTCCATCAGGCCAAGCCAGCACAGACAATAGTAAGGGATGATGGGAGTTGCAGTCCAACATTTGGAGGCTTGTTCTCAAACCCTGATCTAAGATTAAGTTTACCAGGCCACTCTTTATTTATTTCTGGCTTTAGAAAAACCAAACCACATATAAAGCTGCTGAAGCAGTGTGGCTTGGCTAACAGAAAACTGGCCTTGAACTAGAGACACCTGGATTCAAATCCCAAACAAAGCAGAATGACTAGGCTTTGGCAAGTTTCTCTTTTCAGGATTAAATG
Source organism: Gambelia wislizenii (assembly GCA_030847615.1). NCBI lineage: Eukaryota > Metazoa > Chordata > Lepidosauria > Squamata > Crotaphytidae > Gambelia > Gambelia wislizenii. Next base: position 9,999,834 of record JAUMIR010000012.1, read on the forward strand.
GGATAACTCCTCAGAGGAAGGGAGGGTTTATCAAATGTGACAGATAACTAAACAAAAGGCTTTAAAGGGCTGTGCTGGCTGAAGTCATATGGATTCTGTTTTGCTTTTAAAACTTTTGAAAACAGAGACAGTACAGAATTTTGACTGTGTACAAGCCAATGGTGCCATCTAGTGGTTCTCTCCCTTTGACAACCTGTAAGTGCATTCCCCATATTTCCCCCATTTTCAGAGCAATATTATAGAGCTATTATATAGACTGAACTGTTAAATGCAAATACACTGGGAAAAGCTAGTGTCTTTCTATCCCACTGACCACAGTTAGAAATAAAGTAGGAGATACTCTGGATTTTTGACTTCCATTCAGCAAATAACAATTTTTATTTATCAAATGACAAGTTGGTTCTTAAACTCAATTGTTAGCACAACAGCCAAAGCTAAATTCAAATGCCAAAATGGAAATTCAATAGTATTTTGCTCAACATACTATCACCAAAATAACTCTTGGTAATGTTCTGTTATGCAGTACCACTGCACAATCTTTCACAGTTCTGCTACAGCCACTGCAGGAACATAGCATCCAATGCCTGAATGAAAAGACAAGCACCACAGATCTGCTGGCAGAAATCTCTCAAAACAGTTGGAAGACATCAGCCCATTAAGCTGGACAGGGCTTGCCTTTACTTATACTTTGACCATATCAACATGCTCAAATGCACCTTGATGTGTTTAGCTGGCTGATGTTCCCATCTCTCCTCTTATAAAACCTACTGAGATATGCAACACTTCTTGCCAAGTGGCCCTAGTGAGAGACCATTCGCCCATCTGAGGTCTCCAGACCACTCTGTGCACCAGTGGGCCAAATAACTGTACCAATAATGTCAGTTTCAGCTCCCTATACTGTCACGTCACCAGTAAATCACTGAACCAAACATTCTCCTCCTACCTTCCTGCAACGAGGGTTAGGACAGCTGAATCGCTTCACATCTTTGTCCAGAAGGGCTGGGAAATTGCAGAAGGGACACCTGTGAACCAAGAAGTAGAAGTAAGGGCTCTTTGCCATATTGTCAGTGGAGCCAACTCATTACATTTTTTAAAGGGGACTAGAATCATAGAATCATAGAATTGCAGAGTTGGAAGAGACCACGAGGGCCGTCCAGTCCAACCCCCCTGCCACGCAGGAAATCACAATCAAAGCATCCCCGACAGATGGCCATCCAGCCTCTGTTTAAAGTCCTCCAAGGAAGGAGACCCCACCACGCTCCGAGGGAGTGTGTTCCACTGCCGAACAGCTCTGACTGTCAAAAAGTTCCTCCTCATGTTGAGGTGGAATCTCTGTTCCTGGAGCTTGCACCCATTGCTCCGTGTTCCAGTCTCTGGAGCAGCAGAAAACAAGCCTGCTCCATCCTCAGTGTGACATCCCTTCAAATACTTAAACAGGGCTATCATGTCGCCTCTAAACCGTCTTTTTTCCAGGCTAAACATACCCAGCTCCCTAAGTCTCTCCTCATAAGGCATTGTTTCCAGACCTTTCACCATTTTAGTTGCCCTTCTCTGGACACGCTCCAATTTGTCAATATCCTTTCTGAATTGTAGTGCCCAGAACTGGACACAGTATTCTAAGTGAGGTCTGACCAAGGCAGAATAGAGTGGCACTATTACTTCCCTTGATCTAGACACTATACTTCTATTGATACAGCCCAAAATTGCATTGGCCTTTTTAGCTGCCGCATCACACTGTTGGCTCATGTTCAACTTGTGGTCTACTAGGACTCCTAGATCCCTTTCGCACGTAGTCTCATTCAGCCAGGTCTCTCCCATCCTATATTTATGCATTTCATTTTTCCGCCCTAAATGCAGTACTTTGCATTTCTCCGTATTGAATTTCATTTTGTTAGCTTTGGCCCAGCTCTCCAGTCTATCCAGGTCATTCTGAATTTTGATCCTGTCCTCTAGGGTATTTAGCTACTCCTCCCAATTTGGTGTCATCTGCAAATTTGATAAGTATGCCCCTAATTCCCTCATCTAAGTCATTGATAAAGATGTTGAATAGCACTGGGCCCAGGACAGAACCCTGTGGCACCCCACTGGTCACATCTTTCCAAGACGAAGAGGAGCCACTGCTGAGCACCCTTTGGGTTCGGCCGGTCAACCAATTACAAATCCATTGAACAGTTAACTTGTCTAGCCCACATTCTACAAGCTTGTTTGCAAGAATGTCATGGGGAACCTTGTCAAAGGCCTTACTGAAATCAAGGTATGCAATGTCCACAGCATTCCCTTCATCTACCAAGCTGGTAACTTTATCAAAAAAAGAGATCAGATTAGTCTGGCATGACTTGTTTCTCTGAAACCCATGCTGACTTTTTGTGATTATGGCATTGCCTTCTAAATGTTCACAGACTCTCTGTTTAATGATCTGTTCTAGAATCTTCCCTGGTATTGATGTCAGACTAACTGGACGATAGTTGTTGGGATCCTCTTTTTTCCCCTTTTTGAAGATGGGAACAACGTTTGCCCTCCTCCAGTCTGCTGGGACTTCTCCTGTTCTCCAGGAGTTCTCAAAGATTATTGCCAATGGCTCTGAGATTATATTTGCCAGCTCTTTTAATACTCTTGGATGTAGTTCATCTGGTCCTGGAGATTTAAATTCATTTAGATTAAGAAGGTGTTCCTGTACTACCTCTTTACTTATTTTGAGCGGGATTTCCCCTATTGTGTCCTCTGTTCCATTATCCTCAGGTTGGTCACCCTTTTCCTTTTCTTAAAACACTGAGGCAAAAAAGGTGTTGAGTAATTCTGCCTTTTCTCGGTCCCCTGTTAGCATTTTGCCATCTTCTCCACGTAGTGGCCCTATCATTTCCTTCTTCCTCCTTTTGCTGCGGACATACCCAAAAAAACCCCTTTTAATGTTCTTAACCTCCCTAGCAAGCCTGAGCTCATTCTGCCCTCCCTAGCAAGCCTGAGCTCATTCTGGGACTAGATAGTAGGATGGAGCTATAACTAACTGTCTTGTCCTACATATGACCTTGTCCTATGTGTCTGGTTGGCCACAGCAGAAAGCCAGATGCAAGACTAAACAGACCTTTGATTTGATCCAGCAGAGTTCTTCTTATGGGTCAGTTTAAGGAAACTGAAACACTAACATACTTCTGAACCTGCTTTCCCTCTCCAGTTCCTGATCAATTTTGCCCCAAGCCCCAATTTAAGAGCCAACCTATTTTGTGGGGAATGTTGGGTTTAGGTTTTTGTTTTGTTTTTTTACATTTTGGTATATATTATTTATTACTACATTTATATCCACCTTTTCTCCAAGGATGTCAAAGTAGCACATATGGTACTCCTTTCTCTCACAACAACCTGCAAAGTAGGTTATGCTAACAGACAGTGGGGGCTCTCAGGTCATTCAATGAGCTTTAGAACTCACTACAGATTTCAAGCTAAGGCTTCCAAACACCTTATCCAACATATGAACCACAACACCACACTAGTTCTTTTGGGTGGAAATCCAGCTATGTATGCAAAGGTAGAAAAAAGTGAATGTCCAATGAAATCAGAAGTAGGTTTCCCCCCCGCAGGAGCCAGTCGATTTTATGTGAGCTGCCTTAGGTCTTATGCCAAAAGAAAGGCAAGACAACAAATAAATAAATAAATATCATGGGAGTAAGCATTTGCTTCATACTCTCCATTTTACAAACCATATACAGTTGTCCCTTCACATTCGTGGGGGTTACGTTCCACGTACCCCCGCGAATGTGAAAAATCTGCGAATAACGACTGCCCTCCCCCTCCCCCACCATAGCGACCATGGGGCCTCCGGAGGCCCCATAGTCGCTTTCCCCAGCCTCCCCACTCCCTTCCTAGGCCTTCCCAGGGCCTCCGGAGACCCTCCCGAGGTCCCGTGGATGTCTCCCCAGCCCTCCCCCCTCCCACCCAAGCCCTCAATGGGGCCTCCGGAGAGTCTCCGGAGGCCCCGCGGAGGCCTCCCCGGCCCTCCCCCTCCCTCCCCGGGCCTTCGTGGGGCCTAGCAAGGCCCGCAGAGGCTTCTCCCAGCCCTCCCCCCTCCCTCCCCGGGCCTTCGTGGGGCCTCCGGAGCGTCTCCGGAGGCCCCACGGAGGCCTCCCCGGCCCTCCCCACCCCCTCCCCGGGCCTTCGTGGGGCCTCCGGAGCTTCTCCGGAGGCCCCATGGAGGCCTCCCCGGCCCTCCCCGGGCGTTTGTGGGGCCTCCGGAGCGTCTCCGGAGGCCCCATGGAGGCCTCCCCGGCCCTCCCCACCCCCTCCCCGGGCCTTCATGGGGCCTAGCAAGGCCCCGTGGAGGCCTCTCCCGGCCCTCCCCCCTCCCTCCCCGGGCCTTTGTGGGGCCTAGCAAGGCCCCGCGGAGGCCTCTCCCGGCCCTCCCCGGGCCTTCGCGGGGCCTCCGGAGCGTTTCCGGAGGCCCCATGGAGGCCTCCCCGGCCCTCCCTGCTCCCTCCCAGGCCTTCATGGGGCCTCCAGAGCGTCTCCGGAGGCCCCATGGAGGCTTCCCCGGCCCTCCCCGCTCCCTCCCAGGCCTTCATGGGGCCTCCGGAGCGTCTCCGTTGGCCCCATGTTTGCCTCTCCAGCCCTTCCCACCCCCTCCCCGGGCCTTCATGGGGCCTCCGGAGCGTCTCCAGGGGCCCCGTGAAGGCCTCCCTGGCCCTCCCCCCTCCTTCCCAAGGCCTTCGCAGGGCCTCCGGAGGGTCTCCGAAGGCCCCGTGGAGGCCTCCCCAGCCCTCCCCCCTCCCTTCCAAGGACTTCGCGGGGCCTCTGTAGGGTCTCCGAAGGCCCCGTGGAGGTCTCCCCGGCCCTCCCCGCTCCCTCCCAGGGCTTTCATGGGGCCTCCGGAGCGTCTCCGGAGGCCCCATGGAGGCCTCCCCGGCCCTCCCCACCCCCTCCCCGGGCCTTCGTGGGGCCTCCGGAGCTTCTCCGGAGGCCCCATGGAGGCCTCCCCGGCCCTCCCCGGGCCTTTGTGGGGCCTCCGGAGCGTCTCCGGAGGCCCCATGGAGGCCTCCCCGGCCCTCCCCACCCCCTCCCCGGGCCTTCATGGGGCCTAGCAAGGCCCCGTGGAGGCCTCTCCCGGCCCTCCCCCCTCCCTCCCCGGGCCTTTGTGGGGCCTAGCAAGGCCCCGCGGAGGCCTCTCGCGGCCCTCCCCGGGCCTTCGCGGGGCCTCCGGAGCGTTTCCGGAGGCCCCATGGAGGCCTCCCCGGCCCTCCCCCCTCCCTCCCTGGGCCTTCGTGGGGCCTAGCAGGGCCCCGCGGAGGCCTCCCCGGCCCTCCCCCCTCCTTCCCAAGGCCTTCGCAGGGCCTCCGGAGGGTCTCCGAAGGCCCCGTGGAGGCCTCCCCAGCCCTCCCCCCTCCCTTCCAAGGACTTCGCGGGGCCTCCGTAGGGTCTCCGAAGGCCCCGTGGAGGTCTCCCCGGCCCTCCCCGCTCCCTCCCAGGGCTTTCATGGGGCCTCCGGAGGCCCCTTGTTGCGGTTTTGGAGGGGCCCGGGGGCCCCCCCAAAACCGCGAATAATCAAAACCACAAATGTCAGGTTCGCGAATGTGGAGGGGAGACTGTACACAACACCTTTCATTGAAATGCACATATGTGCATTTTTGGTTCATCTCTAGAGTTGCAGCACTAAGGAATGGGAATCAAATGCAACTTATCTCTCTCTGTGCATATTCTGGTAAATAAGTGCTTGCAGCCACATAATGTGTGAAGTGATCAAAACTTGTGTGTGTGTGTGTGTGTGCGCACGCGCGCCTTCAAGTCATTTGTGACTTATGGTGACCCTAAGATGACTCTATTACAGGGTTTTCTTGGCAACATTTATTCAGAGGAGGTTTGCTACTGCCTTCCTTGGAGGCTGAGAAAATGTGACTTGTCCAAGGTCACCCTGTGGGTTTGCTGGACTTACAGCCTTGGGACTGGCTTAGAGCCTCAGAAACCCCAATCTATTAAGATCAAACTGCAGTACTTACCTGACTAACTCATCAGCACAGGCAGCAGCCACCTCCTCTTCTGCTTTCCGCTCATAGTATTTACACAGTATATTTTCAGGAAGCACTTTCTCCAATTCACTGGTTGGAAATGAACATGTACAGCTCCCCTCCATGCAGCTGAGCTCTGACTATGTACAGAAGAAGAAAGGGGTGCAGAAGAAAAAGACAGATTATAGATGCTGGCACATTTAATAATTTACATCAACAGTGGGCAAGTGTGGGCCTCATGCAGCCCTCCAATGCTGTTTTGGGGGACCATGTTCCTCCAGGAAAAAAACTTCCTGGAAAAAATGGTGTCTTCTGCTCCTAGAATCCTCCAGGAACAGCAGTTTTCAATTTAAAATGGGTGCAACAGCACCCCAACTTAAGAAAAGCCCCCATAGGTTTTAACTACTGCCAGAAATGTTACCCACTCCTGAATTATAAAGTATATCCTGACGCAGAGTGGTGTTTGGTACTATTTAGTTCACCTTCATCAACACCCTATGGAAAGAAGGGCCCTAAAAGTCCTGTCCCTCCCTTTCTGTTAGAACGGCAAAATCAAAAAAGAAAGTTTTTTTTGTTTTTGTTTTTTTTGCCAAAGAACGCGTGTGGCTCTCTAGCTCTTCTTCAACAGCAAATCCCACCTCATGCCCATCATTGGTTATGCTATCTAGGGCTGATGGAAACTCCACAAAACATCTGGAGGAATCACATCATCCTTGTGCTTTTTCTATACACTAGGTCTCCATTCTACTTAATGAAGACAATCTCCTCCTACTCATAAAAAACTGAAAACTTCACCACTAAAAAGACAACCCTCACCCAGATACAAACATTCAGACTAAGCCAGAGAAGGATATTGCACAGAAAGATACTGGCAGAGCCAGTTAAGAGAGGCTCCCAAAAAAGTAATTGTAACATGAGCTGAAGTGATGAGCAACCATGGCCTAAGATATAGACTAGCTCTTAACATTCAAGTGGCAAACCAAAGCAAGAGCAAAAACAGAAACTGGAAATAATTTAGACAAGAGTGGGGGGTTGTGGAGACAAGCAAAGGAAAGAAGGTACTTTACATAGTCCGTTCCACTTGAATGTAAAATGTAGGACAAGATGTTGCAGTCGCATGGCAATCATTTTCCTACAAAAGGCAGGACACACATTACACAATAGTTTCTCCAAAACTAAATGCATCCATTCTCCAAATGTTGTTATCTTGTGAGCAGGATTACACAGTTCTGGACCTATCCAGCAAATATAAGGCAGTGGGCCCCATATGTGTAGAGGTACAGCTATGAATACAGCCACACTGAATTATACTTTGCAGAAAGAAGTAAATAAGAGGAGGCAGGAAACAGTAAACACATGGCAGAGTGTGATGTAGAAGAAAGTCTGGTGTTCCAGAAAGGCATCAGGAAAGAGCCAATTTTTCAACTGCCACATAGTCTCAGATTACCTTTCATTTCCCAAGGAGAGTGCTCTTACCTTTCCAGAGCCAAAGACTGCCTCCTGAGCATACTTTATTAGGCACTCCTTGCAAAACAAGTGTCCATCTGCACATTGTGTCAGCTCCTCAAACGCGAACTCCCCATAGCAACATCGGCACTCAATCATCTGACCATCCTGCAAATCAGTTCCCAAAGGTTAATTCACACTTCAAAGGTACCAACCCTGTCCTTAACATGCAGCTACTTGCCCATTAATAGGATCCTACTTGTGGGGGCAGGGTTGCATGTGAATAAAGCAACTATGTGGCCAAGACATATTGTATGTATTTTGAAGATAGGAAAGTTAGGCAGGAGGAGAGACCCCCCATGGCCTGTCCCATCCAGTAGTTGGATTATTCATACTCAACCCATGTATGGAACTGGATCAGAGAAAATTGCTATGCACAACGAGCATGGCTGTGTGTGAGAAATGCCAATGGCTACTAGCTTCAGCCACTGTTTTGTGGAATGGACAATTCTAGGAGTAAACATGTGTAGGCATAAGTTGAGCAGAACAATTTTATCAACAAGCTACAAGAAGCATGAATAGCACTAACAAAATCAAGTCTCCCAAAGGACCTGCGCTATTCTACCAGACCAAGATTCAACATCTCAGAGAACTGCAGATGAGAGGAAATTAATCATTCCAATTTAATACCACAGTGTGGCAGGTTAGCAATAACACTACACAGAAAGCCTACTGAAACACGACAAATAGGTCTGTCTAGACACCGAGTATCAGTTTTACACATCTGTTATCATCTGATTACTCAACATGCTTCAATGGTACAGTCACTGAAGAATGAAGAAGAATATATTTAATCAACAGCACCTCTATTGATTTATTACATTTATATTCTGCCTTTTTTTCTAACACAGGCTTGAGCAAAATGTGGCCATGGGACCACATGTGCCCCAACCCCCAAAGCATTTCCCCCCCAGATTCCCCAGGCCATCCTTTTTCTGGCCAAAACAGGGATGGTAACAGGTAACCTGGTAACAGGACACCCACCTTTCAAACGTTCTGCTGTCCCCCACAGATATTGCTTAACACCAAAACATACTTGTTTTTCAAAACTAGAAGTAGAATTATGGTCACTTCTATGTGTTTTGTTTTATTTTGTTTTAGGTATTTTTAACAGTCCTTAATGCCCCCAGAGAGTCCCAGAGGTAGAAAATTGGCCTCCAGAGCTGCCGCAGTTTCCTACCTCTGCTCTAACAAGTTCCAAAAGACGTACAAGGCTCCTTTTCCTCATCACATCCTCAGAACAGTCACCCTATGAGGTAGGTCAGAGCAAGACAGATAAAGTGGCCCAAGGTCACCCAATGATTTTCATGGCTCAGTGGGAATTCCAATCACCCATGTCCCAGCTGAACATCTTGGCCATTACAACAAACCAGCTCTTAGGCAGCAGGGCTGGGAAAAATCTGACTGAAAGAATGGCTGCCAATCAGAATAGACAATAAGTAAAGGTTTGATTGGGTATAAAGGAGTTTTATACATGCACATGAACATTTGAGGTCTACTACACCTTGCAAAATGAAGATCAGCAAGGAAACAAATAGCCTCATGTTGGCCTCCATTAAACCAGCATGGCTCAGTATAGGGTAGACAACCTGATACCCACTGGACATGCTGGTAGGGACTGTAAAATACAGCCCAAAACGTCTATTCATGGCACACAGATTACAATGCCCTCCTACATCTTTTAGATCAGGAAAAGGTTACTTTCTACCAATGTAGAGAGACCAAGTTTGAAATGAAAGTCTCTCCCTATGTCACTGAGCTGCTTACTTTTTGATACTGTTCTTCGTTCATCTGCAGGGCAAGGAGGAAATCCGCATGCTGAAAAGATAGATGATACACATAGAGTGGTTAAAGTATGAACCTCCAGATATCTATTACAGACTAAAATTTTATCCACAATGAGCAGCTCTCAGAAAAATGGCTGTTTCTGAGCTTCTCAGACTCCCTGATATGGTCCAAATGCTCCTCAGAATAAACTTTCCAATCTTAATGACATGACCACTAAGGGGGCTCACAACTGACACAGCAAATGTAATGTTAGGTATGCACCCAAATGACAGTATACAAGTGTTGTCCGCACCCTGTTTTCTGTGAAGGAAACACCGTCAGTGTCCTTTCAGGAAATATGCTTGCTAAATAAAGCATTGGCAATGTACAGATGAATATTAGCATCCAAGGAGAAAAGGAACATAATTCACCAAATCTCCATTGACACAAGAGCTTCCAAACACATGCTTACTCACCTCTGCCATTTCTTTTATTTTCTGTTCATAAAACTCCCGTTCTAGCTGCACAGCTGGGAGGAGAGAGAGGGAGTCATAGTTCCTGCAGTGCCGCCTCTTGTTCTCCAAGAAGAACATGCGCTTCTCAATTTTCATATCACCTAAAACATTATTTGAAAGAATGGCTGGCAGGTAATACGAAAGCAAATGCTTACTATAATGAGAATGAAACAGGAGAAAGCAGAGCCTGCATACAAAACAGCAACCCTTGCAAATCAAACTCTATTATAACCCAACACTAGAACTATTTGTCATTTTATTCACTCCAACAAAAGCTCTAGCGAGCAGGAGACATTACATTACATTATTCCCATATTAAAGATGGAAAAAAGAGGAGGTTGAGGCCATCCTCAAAAGAAACAACATCCCCCATCCTCAAATATATAAATTAGGGCTCTGAATTTAAAAGAAATGTATGTGGAAAAATCAGGCAACCAAAATTTGAAACCAAGGACTGAATTCTATGACATGTATACATCATACAAACTGTTTACTTTCTTAATTCAAATATATATTATGGCTCTTTTAAGCATGGGAAGAGGTTAACAAGTTATTGATGGTACCAAAACCTCACTTCTGACCAATGGCAATGTTGTTTAGGCACCATGCTGGCTTCTGAGATTTCAGCATGCATTGGGCACACCCTTCCAAGCATTATTTTCCAGAGCTATAAGAGCCACAAACTTATAGCTGTTATTTTTTTTTTTTTTAAAAAAACACAATCTGCACAGCAACTCCTCACCTTGCTCAAATTTGAAGTCTATGTAGGAATACTGGTTCATTTCTTTCCTCCGTTTTCGCTTGCCACTGGTTTCAGGAGACAGCTCTTGCCATTTTTTGATGGCATCAGAAAAGGCCTAAAGAAAAAAAGCAAGAAACAAACAAACATCATCATCATCAACTTTAACTATATTTCACTTTTCTCTCAAAATTAGGATTTGTGGGAAACATAAGCATAAACTTGAGCTACATGAATGCAGACAAACATTTCTGCAGTCATTTGTTTTGGAAAGGCTAAGACTACATGCTACCTTCTGGGGACCCACACACAAGCCTGATTCTGATCTCTATTCCATAGACAAAAATGCAGAAGCCTTTGCACACAGTTGTGTCTACATAGCCTTCTAGTGAGTTCAAGTTCCATTAGTGACCAAAGAGGAGGTGCACTCACAGCTCTAATCTACCATATACAGTTGTCCCTCCACATTCACGGATTTGACATTCACGGATTTGAGTATTCACGGCTTGAAAAATATTCTTAAAAAAATAACAATCCTAATAGCAAACCTTGATTTTGCCATCTTATATAAGGGACACCATTTTGCTCTGCCATTGCATATAATGGGACTTGAGTATTCACGGATTTGGGTATTCACGGGGGGTCCTGGAACCAAACCCCAGTGAATGTGAAGGGACAACTGTATACTCATGTAAACATAAAAAGAAACTGACAAAAAATCAGCCCCAAAACCCTGGGTTGACTGATACATGGGTCAATGTAAGTACCTCTTCTCCATCACCGTGCCACTTCCGGCCTTTTGAATGGCTGGGCAGAAAAATGGTGGTGGCATTTCCCTGCAGTGGCAGAGAGAGTACAGGAGATTGGTGCTTTTTTTAGGTTCTCCCAGGATGGAGTAAGCTCTCAGAACTTTGTTCATACTGGGATAACCTAAAAGAAGCACCAACCCCCTCTACCCTCTCTGGCCGCTTTTTGGAATGCTGGGGTGGGGAAATGGTGGGGGAGTGGCTCTTTGGCACTTCCCTGCTGCAGTGAACAAGCAACTCCCTCTACTCTCTCCACTGTATCAGGGAAGCACCAAAGAGCCACCACAATTTTCCTGCCCAGGCATTCCAAAAGGCCACCGGAGAGAGTAGAAGGGGTGGGTGCTTTCTTCAGGTTTTCTCAGGATGGACTACTGGTAAGTTGTCAACTTTTGCCACTCAGAGAAGGGGATGGTTCCTAGGTAGTTTGTTCCCAATGCCTGATATATACCCTCTGTCTCCTTCCCCCATCTGCCTCCTTTCCTTTTTGCTGCCTGTGCATTGCACCATGCACAGCCCTCAGCCTTCCCACCTACATATGCCCATGTTGCACTCCTTCTCAGCCCCTCTGACCTCTGCTTTTGGGGCAGAAAGGACTTGCTACTTAAAAAGAAAATGGAAAGAGCAAAGTTTTCTCCTTTCTAAGCTGCTTCTGGACCCTGAAATCTCCTCCTACAGCAAAAACATGACCAAAAATATGCATGAATTGATACCAGAAGCTCACTTACTTCCTTTCCAAACTGAAAACAAGTTCTGAGGTTCTTAGTGTAGAAGTGACAAAACGGAGGAAGGAAACTGTGTGGGGTTAATTGGGGGGGGGGTGCATTTCTTTCTTTCTTTCTTTCTTTCTTTCTTTCTTTCTTTCTTTCTAGTAGTGCTGAACTTGCACTACTGCTCCTCAATCCATAAAATAATATTGAGTTTCTAAGAAAAGAAAGAGGGCTAGAAAGAGGACAAAGTACAGACTGACTACTAATACCTCAGTGCTCACTCATTCTTGCCTCCTCACGATCCCCTGCCACCGGATGGGAGGAGAAGGGGAGAGGTTATGGAGAGCCCATCACTGACATAAGGCAGCGGCTGCCAAAAGCTGAGGCTGTTTGAAAACATCGCCACCTGGGTGCTCCTGACAGCCATTCTTAGGCGCTCACCCAAAGCCTAAAGTAGTTACGCTTTTCCCTCCCCAGCTGGTAACTGCCAGTGAGCATAACAACAGCAGCAGCAAGTGATTTGCCTCTTCACTCGGCCTGCCTGATACACGTGACCCTCCCTGGTAGTGGTGGCAAGGGAGCACTGAATGGCTGTCCTTGCCCTTCTCCCACTGCCGCCATCCTGCCCGCCCCAGCTCTATCCTGCACACCCCGCCCTCTCTACTCCCATTCCTCCATCCCATTCCCTTCCCTCCCCCACCGAATGAGTGAGTAAGCAAGCGAGCAAATGCACATGGCTAGGCCCAAATCTGCAAAAGTTTAACCTGCAAACGTGGAGGGACAACTGTAGAGTGGCAAAAGGAAAGAGCTCAGTCCATCTTGGGGGACCCTAAAAGAAGCACCAACCCACTCTGTTCTCTCAAGGCTCCTTTGAGGGGAAGTGCTAAAGAGCAGCTGCTGTCATTTTCCTGCCCAGGCATTCAAAAAGGCCTTTTACCACACCACTCAGAGGTGGGGACGGCTCCTTTTCGATAAGTTACTTTTGTTAAAAGAAAAAAAAGAAGCCTTCCCCTTCTCAGTAGAGTGGTGAAAGGCCTTTTTGAATGCCTGGGCAAAAAAATGGCAGTAGTGGCGGCCAAGGGCTGCTGGCCCCCTGAGGTAGTACTGGCACTCTCACCTCTCTGCAGAATGGATCTGAGGAGCCCTGTGCTGTGAGCACCAAAGTTTTACTATCAAATTATCCACAGGTCATATCAAAATCCATAATTTTGGCCCCAAAACCTGCCCTTGACTTTTATACACGAGTATACACGATAATACCAACATTGGAATGAGAACAGAACAGGATCTCATTGACTGCACGCCTCCATCTCAAAGCAGCAACTTCTCCTCAAATTAGATTGAAATTATGGGGAAATCAGTTGAGCCAATGTAGGTCATTGAGACATTGGACCAGCTTGGGAGACACTATAAGCCAGGGATCTATAGAAACTTAACTGCTATAATAGAAGCAGTGAAACTAATAATAGCGTTTCACTATGCCATTTGTTGTTTACTGTGTTGCTCAAATACAGGCATAGTTTTTCTCACCCAACAAACTAGAAAAAGTATCTAGGGTTTGTTTTAGGTTTGTTTTCCAATTTCTTGGAAATTTGGGGGGAAACAAACTAAAGAAGAAAAAAAGGAACTGCCTATGTTCAGATGACACAATAAGTAAACCATGGGGGGGAAAGTCTACGGTGGTTTAGTCACAGGTCAAGCATGACAAGCCGGACAAGCACCTCCCTGGCATGTCTAAGCCATTCTGCCCAACTATTTCTTTTATTTGTTTAATTAGTTATTTATACCCCGCTCTTCAGCCACAAGGCTATCAGAGCAGCTTACAAATTTTCCTCTGCACGTATTGCGTCTGCAGAGTCCCGTCCAGCAGAGCTGTTTAGGGTGGTAAGGGAGATGACGCAAGTTATACCTGTGCAGAACCCATTGCTTAACCCAACAACGGTCTGCTGTGATGCGTTTAACAACTTCTTTGCAGATAAAGTCTCTTGGATAAGAGCCGACTTAGATGCCAGTATTTTGACAGAAACAACTGACGAGGTGTCCAGCAACTCTGTTGATGTAAGTTTACTGGATCAATTTCAATGCATGAGACATGGACAAGCTACTTGGTAGGATGAGGAAGACGACCTGCCCTCTCGATCCTTGCCCTTCATGGCTGGTCATCCCGGGGGTGTGTGCATTGATAGTGTTCCTTAAAGACATCATCAATGCATCCCTCAGAGAAGGGTGTATTCCATCCTGTTTAAAAGAAGCGGCCGTTAGGCCACTCGTGAAAAAACCTTCCCTGGACCCTCTGGACATGAACAACTATAGGCCGGTTTCTATGTTACCATTCTTGAGCAAAGTGATCGAAAGGGCAGTTGCTCTTCAACTCCAAGTGGTCTTGGATGAAACCGATTATCTAGACCTATTTCAAATTGGCTTTAGGATAGGATTTGGAGTTGAGACTGCCATGGTTGCCTTGACTGACGACCTGTGTCTAAGCATCAACAGGGGTAGTATGACCCTGTTGGTGCTTCTAGACCTCTCAGCACCTTTCAATACGATAGATCATAGCATCTTCTTGGATCGCCTGAGTGGGTTAGGAATCGGAGGCACTGCGCTCCAGTGGTTCCGGTCCTTCCTCTCGGGCAGGTCCCAGAGGGCGCTGCTTGGGGACAGCTGCTCCAACAGAAAGCAGCTTACTTGTGGCGTTCCGCAAGGTGCCATCCTGTCCCCAATGCTGTTTAACATCTATATGAAGCCGCTGGGTGAGATTATTCAGAGTTATGGGTCTGGGTGTTATCAGTACACTGATGGCACCCAGATCTATTTCTCCTTGTCCTGATCATCAGCCTCGAATTCTGATGGCATCTCTCCTCTTAATGACCGTCTTAAAGCAGTAATGGGCTGAATGAGGAAAAACAGATTGAAATTAAATCCAGACAAAACGGAGGTGCTCACGGTAGCGGCCCCAAAACCAGGAGTTGGGTTGCAACCTCCAGTCCTGGACGGGGTCACACTCTCCATTAAGGACTGTGTTCGCAGTCTGGGGGTGCTCCTTGATTCATCGCTACAGATGACTAATCGGGTGAATGCGACGGTCAGGAGCGCCTGTTATCAGCTTCGGCTGATACGCCAGCTGCGCCCTTTCCTGGAAGTAAGGGACCTCGAGACTGTGGTGCACGCACTGGTAACCTCTCGTCTAGATTTCTGTAATGCGCTCTACATGGGGCTACCCTCATGCTGGGTCCAGAAACTTCAGTTGGTACAAAATATGGCAGCCAGAGTGGTCTCGGGAACATCTCGGAGAAACCATATAACTCCAGTATTAAAATCTCTCCACTGGCTGTCTATCAGTTTCTGGGCCCAGTATAAGGTGTTGGTTATTACCTTTAAAGCCCTAAATGGCTTGGGTCCAACTTATCTTAGGAACCGCTTCCTCCCATATAATCCTCCGCGCGCACTCCAGTCCTCTGGGAGGAATTTGCTTCAGCCACAAAAATCTAGGTCGTCTGCAACCTCCCAGAGGGCCTTTTCAGTAATCACCCCAAATTATGGAATGGCCTGCCAAACGAGAACCATCAGATGATGAGCTAGAGTAGCTTTAAAAAAGCACTAAAGATGGATCTCTTTAGGCAGGCCTTTCCTGATTAGATCCCGGCCTCAGGAGCTCCTGGCCTCTTTTAGTCATGATTTTTTAAAATTTTATTATTTAAATTATTTAAATTATCGATTTTTAAAAATTTTATTATTTTTAATGTGATTTTAGATTAGCTGTTTTTTTTAATTTTATACGGTTTAATATCTTTTTGTGGGGGTGGGTGGTGTTTAGGGATTTTAATCTGCATTTGTATTTTAATTGTTTTTAACAGAGGGGCGGGTAAAAATAAATTATTATTATTATTATTATTATTATTATAGCAATTTACACATCTACACTGCATTAAGCAGTTTCCAATGTGTGTTAGCTAATTTCTGGGTTGCTAGTAAAAAGAAAAAGAAAAAGGAAGCCTCCATCTGCTTCAAGCTGCTACTCAAAGATATTAAACTGGCATCTACTCTGATTTTCCCCAAGCAGAAAATTGAAGTTATTTCATACTGCCCTTTTGCCACAAAATGGCACTCAAGGCAGATAGCAATAATAAAACTCAAATAAAAATTCCATTTTTATGAAAATATAAAAATAGATTAAAACCACAATTTCAAAATGCACAAATAAAAAGAAAGATCACCCAACCAGTCAAAACCACCTTCAACAAGAGCCTAGCTCAACAGCCTGCCTGAATGAAAAAAAAAACCTTTACTAAAGTCATCGGAATATTGTAACTATGGAAGGTCACTGAGGCTTACTATCTGTTTGGTTCTACTAATTTGAAACTTGTATTGTTATTTTAATTTGATCACATTTTTAGCTCTGCACTACTTATCCGTTTTTGGTTTTTCAAATTTGCCTTGAACATCAATTTGATGGAAAGTTGAGTTGAAAGTCTTACATAGGAAAAGTCTTTTGCCCTTGGTTGCTCTCTTGTGAGAGATAAGACTTGATGCAGATTTCTGACAAGCAGACCAGTATCACAGGCTTTTAAACGTATCTGTCACAAACATTATTCATGTACATGCCTTATACATTTTCTATGTACACCAAGAAATGTAATGTGCAATGTGGCCTATTCAAGTTTAGAATAACCCCTTTATACAACTTGAAAACATTATTTGACTTTGTAAGCCCTGTGCAATTTTAACTCATGCAAAACAAATTTTAACTCATGCAAAACAAGTGCTGTTTCATACCAGTTAAAATTTCAGAGTGCTTACAAAGTCAAATAAAACTGTCTCACAAACTCAATCCAGCCATTTCTTACATACAGCATGCTTAAGCAAGACAACATAAACATCTTCATTTAGACTTAGTCTGTATGCTTAATCCACATTCCCTCAGCAAGAGTGGGCTGTTGGGGTTTGGTTCCAGGACAGCCCCCCCCCATGGACCCCAAAATCCATGGATGCTCAAGTCCCAGTATATACAATAGCATACTAAAATGGTGTCCCTTATATAAAATGGTAAAATCAAGGTTTGCTTTTTGAATTAAAATAAAATATTTTCAAGCCATGAAAGGCAGAATCTGTGCATGCAAAATTCATGGATATGGAGGGCCGATTTTATTTATAAACATGAATTTTGGGAGACCCTGATTAGAGCTACTGAGCTATTTTGTAGACAAATGATGGAAAGATATATGATGTACAAAAAGATATATGGTTTTGAAAATAAGAAAAGTGAATTTGAATTGTTGTGTTCTAATGATGACAATCTGGTTTTGAAAATGTACAAATTGTTGTGAAATATGAGATGGAAGGTGAATGTGTAAAGGAATGTAGGATAAGATGGGCTCAAAATATAGGCATACAGTTCATTTAATGGGAAAACATTTGGAAGAAAGGTTTGCTATTTACCATGAGCTGTGATTTGAAAGAGATTTTTTTTTACAAAATGACATACAGATGATATTTAACTCCAGTAAAATTATCTACCATGTATAAAGGTTCATCAAATAAGTGTTGGAAATGTTTAACATGTGAAGGGCATTTTATCAAATGCAGTAGACTTGTGACAAAGCAGAAACATTTTGGATTACGATCCATAGGACTATGGAAGATATATTGAAAATAAAATTACAGAGATTATATCCACTATACGAGTGGTAATATAGGTCCCATCTATACGAGGGGGGGGGATTCAAACGCATCCAAAAAAGCAGCCATTCACAGCACTGTGGCCTAGCTTAATAGTCAGAAGAGTCCCCCTAAACTTCGCATGACCCCTCGCCAAGATGGCGGCTGCGAGTGATTTACTCACACTTTTAAATCTGCAGCCGCCATTTTAAAAAAAAGAACAGTTTACCATGGTACGCACATGCAATATTTTGTACTTACAAAAAAGAAAGTATAAGATCACCGTTTTATCAACTTACCGGACCCTCGCTTAGCTGAAAATCCAACATGGCGGCAGCCAGCGCTTCCCCTGTTTGCTAGCCCCACCTCCCATGCTTGTCCAGCCAATCAGATTACGCTGTTTGTTTGCATCTACACGAATGTGAATGTCCAAACGATTGCACATTTGCATGCTGTATGGAGCTTTTTAAAAAATCCAGGAGAAGCCCTCCCACACAGAGTTTAAGGTGGATTTAGCTTCCCCCCTTCTGAATGACACGTATTTATGCGAATGTCCATTTGTACAGATCACCTTCCATTCGCATCCCATTACGATTATTTTCACTGTATCGACAAGCCCGTAGTTAAATCATATATATCTTAACATGTTGGAAAATAGACATGTTTGATAAGATTATAATGGCAATATATTATTTATTCATTTCAATTAGGAATTCAAACCTAAAAAGGGGTGATTACATTATAACAGCCTTTTAACCATCAAGCTGGAACCAAATTCCCTTTTATGTTTTCCTTTTAGTCTTTGTTCTATGTTAGTTTGGGGGAATGGGTTATTTGGAGAGAGGTAGACTGGAAGGGAGGTTGATGATTGTCTTTTTTTATGTGTGTTTGTGTTTATTTGAGTTGGTATTGTTTAGTTTTTGTTCTAGCTTTCTCCTTGTGTGTATTTTAAATGGATAAAATGTATGTGCTTAATAAAAATATATATTTTTAATGAAATAGTTATGCAAATAAAGAGGTAGGTCTACTGAACAAACTCTGGTTTGGTTTGTAGGAGTGTTTTTAACTGTTCCAGATATTCTAACTCCCCAACCCCCACACACCCATTTCTCCTGCACAAACATCTGCTTTGTAGTAATCATTTATATTTCTACTATAGCATTTTACTGATTCTTGATATTTTTAATCTTTAAGCTTCTAGCCGCTTACATGTATTTGCTGCTCAGTTCTTTGATATCCATGATGATTTTACTGTTCCATTAATTTTCATTACTGATACCTATTTTGACATACTTTAAATACATAGCTAAACTATTTTGACTGTTTCACTTGCTATTTTTCTGCTCTAACTAGGGGTCCTTTCACATTACACAACTATAGCACTATGATTCCACTTTAACTGTCATGGTTCCATGTTATCCCAGCATTTGCAATTTAGGGAGAAGTACTTACCATTCTCAACCAGAGTTCTATTGCCTCACCAAACTACCAACCCCAGGATTTCACAGGATGTTGCCATGACAGTTAAAGTGTAATCATAGTACAATAATTTGTGTAATGTGAAAGGGCGCAAGGTTGCTCTACCACGTTCCATCAATAACAGCCTGAATCCAGATTGGGATCTGCTTCTACGCACCGGCTGCACATCATTTTTCCAACACTAAAGAAAACATTAGGGGAGTTGGATTCAGGAATGAAGAGGGAGGTACCTTTCGTGTGATTGCATAGTGTCCCTTGAGTTCATGCAGCGCCCACTTGATATCCTGACTGCTCAACATTTTGAAGTCCGCCATGAGAAGGTCAGCTGCTTGGATAAAGCAACGCTGATCAAGTGGATCAAGTTTGGAGAAATCAAAGTAGTCCACTTTAGGCACCTGAGAAAAAAGAATCAGGGTGGAGGGGTAGGGTGAGGTGAGAGAGAAGGAAGTTAGTGCATTCTCAGACTTTCACTGTTTATCACAAAAGATTTCAATGTTCCTACACAGGGACTGTCTGAAATACGTTAAATAGTGAAGACAGTTCGGGTGAGGGGCAAGATTATGTGTGGATACGAAAGCTTACTGTTATCTTTCAGTCTCATCTGCATAAAAAGTTCAAAAAAATAAAAGTGTGGGAACAGAATTACATGTGCCACCTTGAGGTTCTTTGAAGAATGGTCAATGGGATAAAATTAATGTAGTTTACAGGGTAAAAAGGCCTACATGCCCTGAAAGCACCAGATTCCATCTGATCTTAGAAACTGCACACAGTCAGGCCTGGTTACTAAGCCTGAGGGACTACCAGATGACACCATGTGCTTTAGGCTATATCACAGAGGAAGACAACAGCAAACCAATGAGCAGTCCTTGGCTAAGAAAACCCTATAAAATGCTTGGGATTGCCATAAGCTGAAAGGTGAACAGAAGGCACATACAAACACAGTTTACACTGTAGTGTAGCAGTCAAGAGTCTGAGATATAAGCTGGAAGCCCAACCCTATCTAATGAAATTTTAGCTCATCCAAGAATATTGTGGGTGACCTCAACTTCCGCATCTGTAATAATGGAGAATAATATTACTAGCCTAACTTACTGGATTGTTTTAAAGATTGGTGAGATCATGTAAATGCAGTACAGCTGTCCCTCCGTATCCACAAATTTGATATCCACAGATTTAAGTATTCACGGCTTGAAAATATTCTTTAAAAAATAATAATCCAAAAAGCAAAGCTTGATTTTGCCATCTTATATAAGGGATACCATTTTGCTATGCCACTGCATATAATGGGACTTGAGTATTCACGGATTTTGGTATCCACGGGGGGGTCCTGGAACCAAACCCCAGCGAATATGAAGGAACAGCTATAGTTTGAACAATCCAGGAAAATTCCATACAAATATTAAACTGTTATTAAATAAAAGTGGTGATCAAACAGCCAAATGCTGTAAGATGCAATGATGAAAAGACTATGAAATTCAACTATAAAACCCAGTCTTTCACTCCATAAAACCTCTTAGTTGGATTAAAAACAAAGCAAAACTATCATTAATCAATATTACTGAACTTATAGGAGGATGCATATATTAAAGCTTATTACTGAACTTATAGGAGGATGCATATATTAAAGCTTCTCACTTGCCTTTGTCTCATCTTGGCTGGAGAGCAGACTGCTATTTGGATTTAACATCACTCTGCCTTCCTTCTTTGGATAATCTGGATTTTCCAAAAGAAAATTACAAAGTCTGCAAAGCAAAGACAGACAGTTACTTGGAAAGGACCATCTCCAGCACAATCTCTTTAAACACTTCACAACACTTCATCCTTGGCAGATGGATATGATTACTGCCCACAACAGCTGCCGAAGGAAGACAACTAAGAGAAACTACGGGAGCAGGAGACAAGGAGAGGTCAGACAACAGTTCCATTACACACCTAGGCAACTATCTCCCTGAACTTTAGAGGCTAAGAGAATGTAGTTTCCTTCTTACTCTCTAGGCGTCATCCTCTCTCCTTGTCTTGCTTACTACTTTTATTGGTCCCTCTTACTACATTCTGTTCCATCTTTTCCACTCCCGTAATTAATTGTTGTATTTGACTGATTAAAATCATTAGGTAAGAAATTCATTAAACTTAATCCTTGCCCCTGCATGAAATTAATTAAATTCATGAAATTACAATTGCTTAAACCCCCTTCTGTTCCTAAAGGTGGAGTCATATATAAATTCATCATGCTATTAATTTCCCTACTAACTGACTCCCTTATTAGATCGTGCAGGTTCCCATTAATTTCATTTGTTGAACTGAAAGCTTGCCGTTGAATATGTGGAGATGTATCATCTGATACTTGATTTTCTACCATTAACTGTTTTACATAATGGGATAAAGAAGACTGGTTCTCTTTATTCTGCTACGGCTCCGCTGCTTTGAAGTGACTTTGGTCTCCCTGGTTACAGCGGAGCTGTCAATGGAGCCTCATGCTGGCATTCCTGCCTCTGGTTCTTGTTACCTGGTTATGCAGCCCTGCTCAGTTATGCCCCCTGTTAAGGACTGTTGAAGCGATGGCTGGTGACTTCTCTGCATGTTTAGCCAGAAATTCTGACTCTTTCTTAGCAGGTAACTCTGGTTTCTTTAATTTTTAAAGAAGATACTTTTAGCTTTTTAAACTTTCTTAACTGAGGTTTCTGAACAGTCTGCATTATTTTCCTTCATACCGTATATTCCGGCATATAAGATGACTGGGCATATAAAACGACCCCGCAATTTTACAGTAAAAAATCTAGAGTTTGGCATATATTCGTCGTATAAGACCACCCCCCAATTTGGCTGGCCAGCTGATCCTCTTTGTTTCCCAACTCACAAGGATCTCCTTGTGAGTTGGGAAAGCGAACAGGATCAGCTGGCACGGCTCTTCCAGCCAGCCAGCCAGCCGGCTGCAACATTCGCCCCTCTCTTCCACCTTCGGTTGCTCCCCAAAGGGGGTGAAGGCAGAGGAGGGCGGCGAATGAACTCGGTTTGCCTCAGCCACTGCCCATTCCCTCTTGTCTTCATTCCCTTTGTGAAGGGAATGAAGATGGAGGGGATGGGCAGCCTCCATGGCAAACCGCGGCATTTGCCCCTCTCTTCCACCTTCCAGTCACCCTTGACTTGAAGATGGAAGAAAGGGGCAAATATATCCGGTTTCCCTTGTCACCCCCCCTTCCCTCCGTCTTCATTCCCTTTGGAAGGGAATGAAGACACAGGCAGCGGCCGTGGCAAACCGCAAGATTCGCCCCTTTCTTCCACCTTCCAGGAAGGTGGAAGAAAGGAGCAAACTTACCCGGTTTGCCTCAGCTGCTGTAAGGGTGGCTGGAGGGGGGGGACTTTCCAGCTACCCACCCCCCTCTCCGAAGCCGCAACCGGGAGCCGGATCACCTTTTGTGGAGGGGGGAAGGGTGGCTGGAGGGGGGGCAGCCTAGCCACCCACCCCCTCCCCAAAGCCGCGATCGGGAGCCTGATCCTGGCTTCGAGGAAGGTGGAAGGCTGGCTAGAGGGGGGGCTTCCTAGCCACCCATCCCCTCCCCGAAGCCACGACCGGAAGCCCAATCACAGGTTCTGGGAGGGTGGCTGGAGGGGGGGCTTCCCAGCCACCCATGCCCTCCTTGAAGCCACGATCGGGAGCCCGATCCTGGCTTCGGGGAGGGTGGAAGGGTGGCTGGAGGGGGGGCTTCCTAGCCACCCACCACCTCCCCAAAGCTGTGATCGGAAGCCTGATCACAGGTTCCAGGAGGGTGGAAAGGTGGCTGGAGGTGGGGCTTTCTAGCCACCCACTCCCTCCCCAAAGCCACAATCGGAAGCTCGATCACGGGTTCCAGGAGGGTGGAAGGGTGGCTGGAGGGGGGGCTTCCTAGGCACCCACCCCCTCCATGAAGCTGCGATCGGGAGCCTGATCCTGGCTTTGGGGAGGGTGGAAGGGTGGCTGGAGGGGGGCTTCCTAGCCACCCACCCCCTCCCTGAAGCCACGATCGGGAGCCTGATTACGGGTTCCAGGAGGGTGGAAGGGTAGCTGGAGGGGGGGGCTACCTAGCCACCCACCCCCTCCCCGAAGCTGCGATAGGGAGCCCAATCTTGGCTTCGGGGAGGGTGGAAGGGTGGCTGGAGGGGGTGCTTTCCAGCAACGTTCGCCCCCCTTCCTCTGTCTTCGGTTGCTCCCCAAAGGGGAAGAAGGCAGAGGAGGGGGGGGCAAATGAACCGGTAAACACTTTGCCTTGCCCCCCCCCGCCCAATCTCCTGCCTCTTCGCTCCGTTTGCGAAGGTAGCGAACAGGCAGAAGATCGGACATCGGGGTGAAGCAAAGTGTATCCGGCGTATAAGATGACCCCTGATTTTGGAGGCTATTTCTCAGGGCTCAAAGGTCATCTTATATGCCAGAATATATGGTAGTTTGCAATTTTAGCTTTTTCAGAGGTGCCTGTAAGGGCCCTTCCAAATCGCTTTCACTAGCTGAAATAAATATTTTTTAACACTTTCTCATTATTAATTTCAGAGGTGTACTGGTCAGGAGCCATCTGAGAACTTTCATTTACTGTAATTTATTAACTACGTCCACAATCTCCTTGGTAGCAGCCAGCAAAGCCATGTCTCTCACCACCTCCTTTGTGGCTTCTTTCTTTTTTCAGTCAGAAATAGCATTTTGTTATTATTTGAATCTTCTTCTATTGGCTTTTTTACATTCCTGTGTATTTTCCATGTTAAATATTAAAAAGTATTAATATTCGTTCATTTGGAGGCTAAACCACATCTAGCTGGCTTAGCAGGAAAATAAAAACTGACACGGAGGAACAGGAGCTAACAGTCATAACTGAAAAGAATACTGGACTTTAGAACTCCTGGTATGTGAGTTGGCATGCAGGGAATAACCCAATTGTTTGTGGATTGCTCCTCTGTGCCATTCAGACCATGCATATAATCGAGTTCAAATAAATCCAGAGTAAAGATCTATTTCTCCCAAAAGGGCAAAAGTTCCAGTGGCATTCAGAGGAGAAGAAGTCTGAATGAATTAATAGGCCACAGAAGAAGCAACCAAGCACCATGAGCATCTTCTAACATTTACCAGTGCTGAGGGATGCTTTTCCAGGACAGAGTGTGGACTTCGAAATGTCAGAGCCAGAGATGTCATTCAGCTAAAGGAGGAGTGGGAAGGACAGGTTGCTTACCTGTAACAATAGATCTTCGAGTGGTCTTCTGTGAATTCACACAGTTGGGTTTTCCTGCGCCTGCGCAGAGCATACGGAACCTTCTAGTATCGCTAGGCAGAATGTGCTTTGATACATTTTTGGCGGTAACTCCGCCCATCCTAACGGTCCTTTATAAGGGCTTCCCGCCCAAATCCCCTCAGTTCCTTGAATGACGCCGCAATTTGCAGCATCAGGAACATTAAGCATGTGTATATGATGTATCAGGACATAGAGGGGAGGATGGGTGGGTCTGTGTGAATTCACAGAAGACCACTCGAAGATCTATGGTTACAGGTAAGCAACCTGTCCATCTTCTTCATGGTCCCTGTGAATCACACAGTTGGGTAGACTGGCAAGCTTCCTCATTGGAGGAGGGTATGTCCTGTGCATCAGTAGACAAGGACCCCACCCATTAGCCTAAAAAGGGATTGCTACATCTCTAGTTCCCTATTTTTTTTTGCACATTCTTAAAAGTATTAAACAATTCAATGGTGCATGAAAAGTTCACAATTCAACATGCAGAAGAGGTGAAATGTCCAAATATACAATACACTCAGTCATTGGATGGAGGACAAAAGAACTGCTCTACCAAATGCAGCCTCGTTCCTGGAGCGAGTGTCCAGTCTGTAGTGTGAAATAAAAGTCAATGGCGAAGACCATGTCGCAGCGTGGCAAACTTCCTCCAGGGGCACCCATGAGAGGAACGCAGTCGAAGCGGAGACAGCTCTTGTGGAGTGTCCTCAAACCCAAGGCGGCAAAGGCTTCTTCGCTAGTTCATAACAGAGGGCGATGGTCGACGTCACCCACTTCGACAGACGCTGCGATGAAATCGGAGCACCCTTCCTCGCATCAGCATACGAAACAAAAAGCTGAGGTGATTGTCGAAATGGTGCAGTCTGTTGAATATAAAACGCAAGCGCCATTCGCACGTCCATGGAGTGAAGGGTGAGTTCGAACTCGTCTTTGGGGTCTTGCATTAAGGCAGGCAACACGATGGGTTGGTTCAGGTGGAAACTGGAGACCACTTTGGGTAGGAAAGAGATATCCGGCCTCAGGACCACCTTATGCTTATGGAAGCAGGTATATGGTGGGTCCAACCAAAGAGCACAGAGTTCCCATGCTTGACGGGCAGAGGTGATGGCAACCAAGAAGGCTGTCTTCCAGGTCAGAAGTCGGAGGTCGGTCGAAGCCATTGGTTCAAAGGGGCGTCTCACCAACTGAGAGAGGACGAGTTCGAGGCTCCAGGTAGGAGTAGGATCAAGAACTGGAGGGTGGAGATTGACATACCCCTTGAGGAACCTTTTCACCATCGGGTCCTGAAAGGGAGACGGTCGATTTAGAGCCTGGAATTCGACCGAAATAGCTGCTAGGTAGCCCTTTAGAGATGAGATGGAAAGTCCCGAGTCCGACAGGTGGAGCAAGAATTGGAGGACTGTCGGTACCGAGCAGGAGTCAAGGCTGAGTCCCTTTCCCTCTAGAAATTTCCTAAAGCGGTTCCACTTATATGAATAAGCTTTCCGAGTAGAAGGCTTCCGAGCAGCATCTATGACGGTTTGAATGTCTGGCGGCAAGGAGGGAGCCAGGATGGGAAAGGAAGGTTGCAAGTTCACGGCACGACCCTCCACGCTGTGAGATGAAGTATGTCGAGATCGGGGTGCCTGACCTTGCCCTGCTGTATGGTTAGGAGATCTGGCCGGCTCGGAAGGTGGAGGAACCATCTCCGTGACAGGTGTAGTAGCGGTGCAAACCAAGGTTGCCGGGGCCACCACGGTGTGATGAGAATCGCGTCCGATCGGTCCCGACGAAGCTTGGCCACCACTCTTGTCAACAGAGGAATTGAGGGGAAGAGATACAGGAACCTTTCGTTCCACTGGTACAGGAAGGCATCGCCTCTGGAGTTCCTGTGAGGTATTCTGGAGCAGAATTGGCGGCAATGACTGTTCTCGGCTGTTGCAAAGAGGTCTATCTGCGGGGTGCCCCACCGATGAAAGAGGTCTCGCACGACCTGTCTGTGGAGCATCCACTCGTGGACGCTGGAGTTGGAACGGCTCAGTTCGTCTGCAAGAGTATTCTCCTCCCCGGGAAGGTGAATCGATTGAAGGGAGACGTTCCTCTCCACACACCAGTCCCAGATCTGCAGAGTAAGGTGGAGGAGCTGATGGGACCTGGTACCCCCTTGTTTGTTCAAGTAGTACATTACTGAGGTGTTGTCCGTAATGAGGAGAACGGTCTTGTTCCGGACCAGCACCTCGAAGGCGCGAAGAGCTTTTTGGACCGCTAAAAGTTCCAGGACGTTGATGTGCAACTGTTTTTCTTCAGTGGTCCAAGAGTCCAGGATCGTGTGGGCGCCCCACCTGTGTAGAGATGCATCCGTTGTGAGGGACACATCCGGTTGAGGAGGGTCGAAGGGGACGTCGGAGAGAACATTGCATGGGTCGAGCCACCAGTCCAAGGAGTGATGAACAGATCGGGGCATCGTCAGGAGCTGCCTTGGCGAATCGTTCAGGTGGTCGAATACACTCAGGAACCAGTGCTGAAGTGGACAGAATCGGAGTTTGGACAGATGCGTGACCGACGTCGTGGCCACCAGGTGCCCGAGGAGAACCTGAACATCGTGCGCTCGAATCCGACGGGACCGACAGGCGTGGATCAGGGACTGGAGTGTGTCGAACCGATCGCTGGGAAGGTAAGCTGCTCCCGAGATTGAATCCAGTTGGGCGCCGATGAATTGGATAGACTGGGTAGGGTTCAACTGAGACTTCTCCATGTTGACAACAAGTCCCAGAGCGTTCAAAACATCTAGGGTGAAGAGGATGTCCCTCTCGAGTTGGGGCCTCAAAGACGCCACCAGGAGCCAGTTGTCGATGTATGGGAACACGATGACACCGTGCTGTCGAAGAAAAGCAGCGACCGTTGCCATAACCTTCATGAAGACCCTCGGTGCTGTGGAGAGTCCGAAGGGGAGGACGCGGAACTGGTAAGTTTTGTCCTCGACCTGGAACGCTAAGAATCTCCTGTGTGAAGGGTGGATCTCGATGTGAAAATAGGCGTCCTTCAGGTCTATGGGCGCGAACCAGTCCCCGCATTGGAGAAGAGGGAGTATAACAGAAAGAGTGGTCATCCTGAATTTCTTCGGGATGATGTACCAATTCACTCCTCTCAGGTCTAATATAGGGCAAAGGCCACCATCCTTCTTCGGTACCAGGAAGTATTTGGAGAAGAAGCACCGGTGCCAGCTGTCGACACTCACGGGTTCAATGGCCCCTTTTTGAAGCAAGGTCTTGATCTCCTCGATGAGGGGAGGGGAGGGCGGAGTGAGCTGGATTCGTCCTGTTGGAGGAAGTTCTTCAAACTCGATCCAGTAGCCATGTTGTATGATCTGGAGTACCCAGCGGTCCGATGTTATCTTGGACCAAGCATGCTGGAACGAGCGCAGACAGTCTCCAAACACGGGTGTCTAAAGAAAACACAAAAGCATCAATAAGAGGGGGGTGGGCAACCTAAAACTTCCTCCTGCCTTGGTCTCTTGGCCTCTGTTTCGAAGAAGGGCGATATCTGGAGGTTGATCCATGGCTCCTCACCGATGATGATGACGACATCGGTTGTTGGAACCGTGAGCGCCTGGATGGCTGTGGTGTGTTCCCCCGTCTAGGGACTTGGCTATAGGAGGATGTATGCCAGCCTGACCGGTACCTAGGGCGGTACGCAGAAGATGAGGACGATGCCATACCGTACTTTCTGGCGGTGGTCCTCATCTTCTGCGTGAACTCCAATTTGTCATCGGTCGCGCCATTGAAGAGGCCGGAGCTATCAAACGGCATGTCTTCGATGGTTGCGGCTGCTTGGGTGGACAGGCCCGACGATCTAAGCCAAGCATGGTGGTGTTAGGCAATCGATCCAGCCACAGTCTTGGCGACGCAATCTGCAACATGCCTCACGGAGTTCATCTGTTGTCCTGCGAGGAGCTGGGCCTCCGACGAAATTGCCTGTGCCATCCGTCTCCTTTCCTCTGGAAGGTCCTGTATAAGCAGGGCCATCCTCTCCCACAGGACCTGTTGGTAAGCCCCCATACAAGCCGAGTAGTTGGCTATACGAAAGCTCAAGCCAGCAGCCGAGTACAGTTTCTTGCCGATGATGTCAAGTTTTCTGCTCTTGGGATCGGAGGGAGTGGATTGCGCTCGGCGTTGCCTTCGGGGTTGTGCAGCTTCAACCACAACTGAGTTAGGCTTGGGGTGCTCCTGCAGCCATTCAATTCCATCACCATCAACCCAGTAAAATCGGTCAATCCGTTTGGATGTAGGAGGGATCGACGATGGGCTCTCCCAGGAGGTTTGAGATAACTTCAGCAAGGATGGGAGTACCGGAACGCATGCCGTGGGAGGAGCTTTTGATTTGATCCGGTGATAAATTGGGTCGACCGGATCAGAGTCCTTCTCAGCAACCTTCAACTCGAGCACATGACACATCCGTACCACCTACTCGGAGAAGGAGCGCACGTCGTCAGTTGGCGAGGAGGAGTCCTCATTGAGTAGTTCAGGTTGAGGCGATGGGAGATAGTGCAGGTATTCTTCAGAGGCCTCCAAAGAGGATGACGACTCCGAAGAAGGAGAAGGACTGCGATGTCGTCCAGGCAGCAAACTCGTACGAGGAGGTGGAGGAGGAGGCAATGGAGGCAACGGGCGAGAAGGGGAGACCTGGCAGCCTGTATCCCTGACTAGTGGTGTAGGCGGGGGCCGTGGAGAAGGAGGCTTTCCAGATCCGTGGAAGGAGATGCGCGGCGGAGGCATGGAGATGACGTGACGGGTAGCAGCTTCCTCCGTCATGTAGTAGACCTTCTCAGCCTCCAAATCAATGGCGTGTTGAGTGGGCAGGGGCGTGCTGAAAACCTCCCTGGCAAGATCATAGGCCCCGTACGCTTGGTCGTCATCCTGAATCCGGGATGTCGATGGACGAGGTTCGGACTCCTGGCCTTTATCCGTCGACGGGTCCCGCAAGAGTTCAGAGCGGGAAACCACCAGCGCCGGGGATCTCGGGGAGGCAGCCTCGACACTCGACAGGTCACCGATTTCAACCTCTACGATTTCGAGGCAGAGAGTCGGGGTGGATGGTCTCGAGCGTGAGTGTTCTGACGATATGCCCCTGTCTTGAGGTAGGCCCTGGGCCTGGGGAATCTCCGTCACCAGAGGAACCATTGATGTGGTCGCTACCAGCTCCACTGCCGAAGTAGCCTTGTGCCTCTTCGCATCCTTCGGCCTGAGGAGTGAAGGCCCGACAATGTACGCAGGCGTCTACATTATGGGATTCACCCAAACAGATTAGGCAACGAGAATGGCCATCAGAGCTGGGCAGCTTCGCCTTGCACACCACACACCTTTTAAATCCAGTTTTAGTTGCCATTGTAGGAGCAGACGAGAGCGTAGTTGAAAGGTGGGCCGGGTCAAACCAAGATCATAGAGCCGAGACAAATCCAGAGGGGCGCAAGGAAAACAAAGTCGAGAGTCCGAGTCAAGCCAAAAATCACCGAAAAGCCAAGTAAAGAGGAAGAGCAGTACCATAATCCAAAAATCAGTCCGAGTCAGAAACAAGAAATAACGCTAGCGAGAGAGGTTCCTTCGAGCTGCAATACACGGCGGAAAAAAAGGAACTGAGGGGATTTGGGCGGGAAGCCCTTATAAAGGACCGTTAGGATGGGCGGAGTTACCGCCAAAAATGTATCAAAGGACATTCTGCCTAGCGATACTAGAAGGTTCCGTATGCTCTGCGCAGGCGCAGGAAAACCCAACTGTGTGATTCACAGAGACCACGAAGAAGATTCATACATTTCATGAGCCACATACATTCCCAGGCCCTTCCCAGCAAGGGCAAACTGCTGCTGTTCATCTCCAGGAGTAGTGGTTCTTCTTTGGAACAAAGCATAACCCCACCCCAGCAAGACTGTCAGCCATGTCTGGTGTCCATTTTTGTGGGTGGTACAGCAAGTTTCAAAGGCAGAAAATTATTGTCTCTGAGGTTAAGAAATCTATTCATTAATTATAGGCATTTTAATCAATCAATTGATCAGATATTCATGTGAATAAACATTTGTTATGCAGGATAATGCATTCGTGTGCAAGCACGAATCAAGGAACATGAGAGACACTGCAGACTGGGCCAGCCAGAAAAATCAGCAGTAGCAGAACACCTTATAAACCAACCTGGACACAAAATGCTACTTAAAAACACTGAAATTCTGGACCAGGCCAACAACTATCTTGTCAGAATGCATAGGGAAGCTATTGAAATCCACAAACACCTGGACAACTTCAACAGGAAAGAAGAAACCTTAAAAGTAAACAAAATCTGGCTCCCAGTTTTGAAATACAATAGAATCAAAACTCAACACTTACAAAAGAATTCCACCCAGGGACAGGGGGAGTTCCAGCAGATAATGGCCCATCAACCATCCATTAGCCAAACAGACACTAACGAGCCTTGCATTTCTATATCCAGAAACTAACCATTCAATTACACAAATTTACATATACTCCCCAACAAGGGTTCACAGCATATAAACTCCACAAACACTCCTACCCAACCATTCTCTGAAGATGCCAGCCACAGATGCAGGTGAAACATCAGAAAGAAACTATTCCAGAACACGGCCTCACAGCCCGGAAAAAAACCCAAGGAAAATCGCCAGATGTAATATTTTTCCTTCAGCAATGCTGTATGGCAAATATGCCGGATTGCCTTTTGCATCAAGGTTCTGTCCATGTGGGTTACAGGATGTGGAAACCATGGCTCATATTCTATTGTCCTGCATTCTTCATTTTCAGAGTTGTAAACAACTGATTTTTCCTTTGTTAAGCCATCTACCTGGCTGTTCAGAGAGGTTCTATGTCAAATTCTTATTAGAGGATAGACATCCTAATGTTCCCTTGTCAATTGCTAAGTTCTTATCTGTGGTCATTAAGACCAGTGAGAGGGAAGTTAAAAGGTGAAAAGTTGGCCTGAGTTCCAAAAAGCCTACCAGTAAGTATCCTAATTGTATTGATTTTTGTATATATGGATGCCAACCTGGTTTTACGTATTAACGTACATCTTGTTCATTGTTTGATGGGTCTCTAGACTGTATGAATAAATTGTTGTTGATTATTTAAATTTTAAAACAAAAGTAATATGCTCCCTTTCTAATTCAGGAGGGCATATCATTAAATCAATAAAATTTTAATCAATTTTGCAGTCCATGCTAAGACCTGCTCCTCAAACTGTGAAGAATGGTACCCTGACCTTCCCCAAGTAAAAGAGAGAAAGATTCTTTCTTACTGAAGTAGATGGCATTTGGAGGATGGAGGAAAGAGAGACCACACCTACTGTACCTTTACTTTTGCCCATCAAGGAAGCATGTAATTTTATTCTAGCAGTGGTCTGGGGTTGGAAAGTATGGGGGGGAGATACCTTTGAATGCCTATGCTGATTTAAAGATGGTTTGTAGTAGACTGGAATAAGTTAAAAGGGGGGTAGAGAGAGGGGTTCAAAATGTGAGAAACAGGGACTTCATCATTTATATCAGTAGAGGGGAACCTAGGGCTCTTCAGATGGTTTGAACTTCAGTTCTCATCAACCCCACACAGCACAACCAACAGAGAGGGATTATGGGAGCTAATGTCCAACAGATCTGGAGGTCAAAGTTTATCCATGCCTGATTTATATAATCAGTACAGATGTAGCACTACTGGCACATTGTGTCTGGCATTTTATTGCCCCATCAGCATCCACATTTTAATGACAGAAACAAACTCTTACTCTTAAGAGCAAGTTCTATAAAGCAAACTTCTGGATGAACCAGACCGAATAACAGACCTCCAAAATCTAAGTTCCTAACTCTCTTAACTTGGCAAGAAGCAGCCACTGACATAGAGGATAACCATTTTATAGTGATAACCACGCACAGCAAACAGATATTGGCTGGAATTGTGTTGGTTAGTCCCAGCTAGAGTAGACCAATGAACTGTTGAATGATGAGTCAATACCTAGGTAAGTCCAATGGCTTTAATGGGTCTACTCTAGACTGGACTACCAATAGGATTTACGCCTTTAACTCCATTCAGGAACCCACAGCAGTAAATGGCACAGGAGGAAGCAGCAGAGGGAAAATTAAACTGAACTCAGAAGGGTGTTTTGCAAAAAAATTAAAAGACACAGGTGGTCCTATCACAGATATCACCTCTCTCACCAATGGCCCTGCTGGGTTCTCTCTTCTAGTTTGGCCTTGGAGCAACTAAAAAACAGAATAAATCTGAACTGAATATAAATAGAATGTTTTACAGTTTACCCATTAAAAGATATTCAAATAATGGTAGGATGTCATGCTGACATTATGCAACACTGGTGCCAGCACACTCTGGCAAGCCCAAGCACAAATATGCTTTATTACAGATTCCAATCTCCAGGCAGGGCTACAACTGCTGATCCTGCTGAGGACAAGTTAGAGCAGAAGCAACAGCTGACTGCTGTTCTGAACACTCAACCAATCTAATCAGAACTAGAGGTTCTTGCTCTGATTGTAGTATCCAGGCGTATCAAAGAATTTACGTTAAAGGACCAGAAGAACAAAGGAAAAATGCAATCAGGTTTGCGATCAGGTTTGGCAGCCCCCTTGTTTCTTAATTCACCAGTTCCTAGGTATCACTAAAAGGTACTTTGTGACTGTACCACAAGGGCTCCCATACTTACATATTTAAATCACAGCAATTTTTGTTCTGTATTAGTTCCTCAATGTACTCTTTTGTTGCATCTGGAAACCTTGCTTCCTGGATAGGGAAGAAAGACAAATACCATTCTGAGTGACAAGCAATTCAAATGGAGTTTCACATTCACAATGGCAAGAACACACAAACCAGGCAACAGAACTAAATGTTTACACTCTGGTGTCTGTACATCCATGATACACACCCTACATTAGAAGAGGCTAACAATATTTTTTTTAAGTTGTTATTGTTCACCTGGGATCTTCAGACCAACTAGAATGAAATTCCATTTATTATTTTATTTTTATTATTATTATTTATTAATTTTTAAAATTAAAAAACATACAATTACTACATAAAACTTAACAAACATATATAACAGTGATTCCCTCCACCGAGGGACTTCCCTTTACATTCATCCCTCTTTCAAAAAAATCATTGTTTCCAACTCAGGTTTGCTTCCTCTCCCCTTTATTAATACAAATTCTAAAAATTTACTCCATTTTTCACCAAAAACATTCTTATTTAGCCCTCCTTTTTTCCCCTTAACCATATTTGTTAATTTCTCATTTATAGCTATATTCCATACCTTCATCATACCATTCTTCTATTTTGTATTCACCTTGTATTTTCCATTTCTTTGCTATTATTAACCTTGCTGCTGTCAGAAGATTTGTTAGCAAATCCTTAACAATTTGAGATTCTTGTATTTTTTCACAATATGATAATAATGCTATTTCAGGGCTTAAAGGTATATTTATCTCCAGTATTTCACTTATTTCCTTCATTACTATTTTCCAAAATTTCTGTACATATTTGCAATTCCACCACATATGAATATACGTTCCCAATTCTTGGCATCCCCTCCAACATTGTGCTGAATACTTTTTATCTATTTGATTCAATCTTACTGGGGTTAAATACCATCTCCATATAATCTTATAGTAATTTTCTTTTATTCTTACTGATAATGTTTTCAAATGTTGCATATTCCATATTTTTCCCCACTTAGATTTGTCTATTACAGTTGCTACATCTGTTTCCCAAACATCTTTTAGATAATCTTGTACTTCTTCATTATCCATTCACATTTTATATATTTTGCTTGTGATACCCTTTATAACGTTTTTCTCTTGAATAGCTTTTGTAATCAATTCCTCAAATTTTGTACTTTTTCTACAACTTCCCTCCACATTTTTTGTCCATCTTTCTAACTGTATCAGTTTAAACCATGTAAATCCTTGCTCCTTTAATATTTTTTCCATATAATTTTTATTTTTCATTTTCCCCATCCATTCCTTCAACCTTATTATTTCTTGTCCTCCTAATTTTGCTTCTACTTCATTTCTTAAATTTGCTGGGAAACCCTCTAACAATATTACCGGCGTTAATGGAGATGTTCCTGGAACGAATACTTTTTTATATTTATTCCATATATCTAATATATTTTTTAAAGAGACAGATTGTATTGTTTCCCTAAATTTCTTTTTTAGTTTACAAAAAAAAAATTCTTAATTTTAACTCTATCTCTTGTTTATTTATTTCCATCCATTCCATTTCCTTCAATTCTATAACACTATCAATAATATATCTCAATTGATTCGTTACGTAATATAGCTTTAGATTAGGTAGGCCTAAACCTCCTTTTTTTGAGATTTATACCATCTATTTTTATTGATTCTTGATCTTTTGCCTCCATTACAATAATTATTTATCATATTTTGCCACTTTTTAAATTCCATCTCTGATACTTTAATAGGCAGCATTCTAAATAAACAATTTATTTTTGGTA
This sequence comes from Gambelia wislizenii, assembly GCA_030847615.1. Lineage (NCBI taxonomy): Eukaryota > Metazoa > Chordata > Lepidosauria > Squamata > Crotaphytidae > Gambelia > Gambelia wislizenii. The sequence goes on from JAUMIR010000012.1 coordinate 10,034,732, forward strand.
ATATTTTCATTTTAACAAGCGCTATTCTTCCAAACCATGACAATTTAATTTCTCCAAATTTCTCTATTCTTTTCTCCATATCTTTCCTTAACATAGTAAAAAAAATTTCCTCTAGTTTTTCCAATTCTGCCACAATATTTATTCCTAAATATTTTATTTGCTCTTTTATTTTAATACATTTCTTTTACTCTTCATATTTTTTTGCTCTGCCTCTGTATAATTAAATATCATTTCTGATTTATTCCAATTTACTTGTAAACCTGTCATCTTCCCAAATGTTTCCAAATGTTTCTCTATCTCTTGCATTCTTTCCAATGGATCTTGTATTGTTATTAAAGTATCATCTGCAAACATATTCAGTTTAATCTCTTCAATATTTCCTATCCCTTTGACATCTTCATCGTTTCTGATTACATTAGCTAATATTTCTATTACCATAGCAAATATTATTGGGGAAAGTGGGCAGCCTTGTCTTGTTCCCCTAGTTAAATTTATTTGTTCTGTCTTACCATCATTTACTATTACTGTTGCTTTTTTTTTTATACAATTGGTCAATCACACCCCTACATTTTTCTCCAAATCCAAATGTTTTCATTATATTTTTTATTGCTGGCCATTCCACACAATCAAAAGCTTTAAATATATCTATAGCTATAAGCCCTGCTTTAATTTTCTTTCTTCTAATTATATCTATTATATTTATTACTCTTCCAGTTAAATTAGCCATCTGTCTTCCTTCTATAAATCCACATTGGTCTTTTTGTAGATATTTGTACATAAATTTATTCATCCTTTTCGCCATTATTGCTGTTAGTATTTTTGCATCTTGATTTATTAATGATATTGGTCTATATGATTCTGGGTCTGGCAAATCTTTATCTGGTTTTGGAATTAATATAATCAGAGATTGTTTCCATGATGGTGGGATCTCATCTCCTTTTAAAATGTTATTATATAATTCTTTCATTCTAGGTATTAATATACTTTTAAATATTTTGTAATATTCGGCTCCCAAACCATCTTCTCCTGGAACCTTCCCTAGTTTCAATTTGTTTATAATATCTTCTATTTCCTCTTCTGTTATAGGTTTTTCCATTAATTCCTTTCCCCTCCTCACTAATTATATCCTTACAATTTTCGTGTATATATTTCTCTAAGTTTTTCGGTGGATCACATGCTGAATACAATTTTTGATAATATTCTTGAAATATCTTTAATTTATCTTTCATCAAATTACTTTTTTCCCCTTTTTCATTTTTAATAATTCCAATCAAACTTTTAGAGTTCTTTGTTTGTGTGGCTCTTGCTAACATTCTAGAATGTTTATTACTGTATTCAAAAAAATCTCTTTTCATAAATAACAGATTTCTATTTGCTATTTCTATATCTTCCTTTTCTAACTCTTTTCTCTTTGCTTGTATTAATCCGTGGATCTGTTTATCTCTGTTTCTAAGGTATTCTTTTTCTAAACCCTTAACTTCCTCTTCTAGTTTCTTCCTACTTTTTTCCCATTTTTTCCACAATGTATGTGCTTCCCTAATAAATATTCCCCTTGCTACAGCTTTCATTGAATCCCACAATAATGCTTGATTGCTTTGTTCTACTCTATTTATTTCCCATATTTCTTTTAATTCTACCTGTATTTTTTCTACTATATTTTTACAACCCAAGATTTTTGTATCCAATCTCCATCTTTTTGCTTGTTTATAATCTTTTGTAATCTTTATATCTGCTGTAACTGTTGCATGGTCTGTGACTTTTATGATCCCTATATCTGTGTTTACAATTTGTGGGACCAGATTTTTTGATACAAAAATATAGTCTATTCTAGAATAATTTTTATATGTTGGTGAATAATAAGTATCTCTTTTCTTCTCCTTTCCATTCTCTCCATACGTCTCGTAGTCCATTTCTATTTATAATTTTGTTCAAACCAGTTTCATACATTTTCTTGTCCTCTTTAGTAGGATTAGATTTATCTTTCTGCTTATCCATTACCATATTAAAATCTCCCACCATTATTATAGATCCCTCACTTATTTCATTTGTAGCTTTAATAACTTCTTCATAAAATTCTATTTGACCTTCATTTGGTGCATACAGATTAACTAAAGTGAGATGTTCCTTACCCCTAATTCCTTGCATAATTATATATCTTCCTTTTATATCTTTTTTAATTTTCTTAACAATAAAGTCACATCCTTCCGACAAAATAGTTGCTACTCCTCTTGGTTTTGATGTTCCAAAAGCTTCTTCATATGTATTTGCCCATTTCAACTTCAATTCATTCACTCCATCTTTATTTTGGTGTGTTTCTTGAAGGAATATTATATCTGCTTTAGATTTATTTAGTAAAGATTCTATTCTTTTTCGTTTTATTACATTTCCTAACCCTTTGACATTTAAGATCAATATTCTCAATCTACCTTCCATATTATGTATAATACATTTCTACTTCTATTAGTCCCCCATAGTGCACAAGTACTACAACACTCAAATAAACAATAACAATAACAATCCCCCTGCATCACCCTCCACCTTCCCCCTTCCTCCCTCCTCCCTACCCCTCCCACGTACACATTTCCTCACCCCCTCCTACTCCCAGGGATTGCCATCCCCGCCATAGCTATAAATTTTGAGGGGGGGGAGGGGGTGTCACCCATCACCGATGTCACCTTTGATCCCATCTCTCTCAGTTTTTTTCCCAGTCCCTTGTCTTTATATCTTCATTTCTCCTCTCCTCCCGTTGTTCCTTTCAGCTCCCCTTGGTCTTTTGCTGCTTCTTGTTCTTCCTCTCTCAGTCCCAGCGTTCTCAGCAGTTGTAATCCTTCTTCCAGTCTTTTTATTTTGTAAAATTTCCCAGCATACTTGAACTTTAAAAATATTGGGTATCCCCAGTTGTAGTTAATATTGGTTTTTTTTTTCAGTATAGCTATAATGGGTTTGATACCTCTCCTCCATTCCAATGTTTTCGCACACAAATCATTGAAGATCATCACTGGTGTTGACTCAAAAAGTATTTGGTCACCCAGTTTCCTAATTTCTTTCATAAATGTCTCTTTTTTGTAATAATTGGCCACTTTTAACAATACATCACTGGGAGTTGTTTTCCTGAATCCAGTTCTATGGATTCTCTCAAAATCTTCTTGCACCCACTGTAACTGGGGTGTCAGTTGTTGGAACCAGTTTATTATTTTAATTCTCAGTTGGGTTGCAGTTTCTTTTTCAAAATGTGGAACATTTCGAAACCTAATGTTCATCCTTCTGTTCTGGTCTTCTTGGGCAATAATTTGTGTTTGTATCTCAGCAATCTCTACATCGTGTCTCTGAAGCCAGTTTCTGTTGTCGTTTACCATTTGATTTACTTTTTTAATTTCTTTGCACACTCCTGCCATCTCCTGGTTGATTTGCTGCATGGCACTTTGTAGTTGTTTAGAAACTTCCTGAATTGTTTCCTGTTTCATATTCTGAATTTCATTTCGTAGCTCAAGTGTATGAGCTTTAAAACTTTGAAGTAATTTTTCATTATTCTGTGCCAGCAAAGATTGTAAATCCTCTTGCCCTGACAGGTGTTCCTTCTGCCCGTTCTTCTGGGTGCTTTTCTGTCCATTCTATCCTCCCCCTGCTCCAGGTGCCATTCTAATTGCTTTGGTCTGTTCTTTTTCTTTTCTAATCTTTTCAGTTGTTGTTAGCGTTTCAGCTGAAACTGCCCGTTCTAGTCTTGAGATTGTTTTGTCAGAGGGTTTATTTTTAGATCTTGTCCATAAGGGAGTTTGTAAGAATTTTTTCTTTCCCTTATCTCCTCTTTGGTCTCTCGACATCAGCTTCCCTCATATATCCTCAAGCTCCGGGCTTTCAGCTTTCAGCTTCTAGCTTTTAAATAAAACAGAAGTTACTCACAGCATTCCAGAACAGGGGACAAAGTTCTTTTTCTTTAATTAACTGCTTCAACAAGGTGTTTTCTTTATTTCAAAGATATCACATTGGAGAGAGCTGGATTCTACGGCCACATCCGGTGGTGCGTGACTCCGCCCCCTTCCATTTATTATTTTAAATACTTCTAAACCATATTTCCTTCATGTATTCCATGACTGTGGGAAATGAGGATCAAAATTATTTCAAAAAATATCAATACAATCAACCATTAAAATTATAGACAAGAGAATTGTCATGCCCTGCTTCCAGAACTTGGAAATGGACACTGACGCAGAGACTGAAGCAATGGGCATGCCAGGACCTGCTGAATCAGAGCAGGAGGGTGTTCCAGAGCCACAGGCCTTAGAGAAAGACAACAGTGCAGTACCAGCTCTGGGAGAAGGTCCTGCCTCTTCAGATACAAAGGACAACTTACCTATACCCATCTTCTCAGCAGGGAGACAACAAAAGGAGGGCTTGAGGCAGTCTCAGCGTATTTATAGCAAGCAGCAATTAGCTAAGCAACAGCTACGTTAGCTGCTGAGATATAAATATGCAACCCTGACCTCCAAGCATTGTCAGAGATTATCTGACCTACCTGGTGATCTGTTGTGTACCTGCTTGCTGTGTTTGACCCAGACTGTGTCTGTTATTCTGAACTCTCTTTGCCTGACTTGGATTGTGCTGGATTACTTTGAACTCTGTTTGCCTTGTTATTTAGATTTTGCTTATGAACTCGTATTTGCTTGATAGTAAAATAAGTGTCTGACTTCATGCTGCCTTGCTTCTTCTGCCTGTGATTAGCTTGACTGTACTGTGCCTCTGCTATCAGCTGTGTAGTCATCAGCCTTTGGCTGGTTGCCCAGACAATGTTTGGACAAGAAGACAAAAACTGTTAGCAGACTTAGTGGCAACAAGTTGTAAGTGAATTTGGGGCTTCAATATTTAACTCTAGATCATTTTATTTAAGGTTCCTTCAATCAATTAAAGAGATATGCAGTTAGCTGAAGAGGAACGGACTCATTAAGTGCTAATTTTAACTGTTCTCTTTAACTGAGCTATTCCAACTCTATGATTCAATGTTGAGCTAAGAATCCCCAACAAAATGATTTTTATAGGGCTCCTTTTTAACCTATCCTTCTGGTATAAGCCACAGGCAAAAACATGTCACAATACAGAGAATGCATTTCCAATGTCTGCAATGCAGTTTTGTGAACAGAGTCAAAAATTACTAGTCCAGAAGTTGGGTTTTTTTTAACAATCAGTATATTAATAAGAATAATCCATTACTTGGGCCAATACCTTTTTTAAAAAAATTCTGATTTCCCTTCCATTGGAACATAAAGTCTAATAACCAAAGTTTTCACACTATTTAATTGCATTTCCACCCCAAATAGTGGTCTTGAGAATGCTGTTTTTTTGTTGCTGTTTTATTCAGAAAAAAAAGAATTCTGAAAGATTTTTGACTCTTTAATTTCTCATTAATGTAAATAACAAGAACTCTTCTCTTTTTATCTGTTGAAGAAATAAAATACTGGCCCAATTTCAGATTGATTAAAAAAAATTCAAAGTTCTTCTTGATGTGGGTTTCTTGTAAACATATTTAATCTAATTTTAATTTTTCTAAATAATGAAATATTTGTTTCCTCTTCTAGGGGATATTACTCCCCCTAGCATTCCACATTAATAATTGTGTATCCATTGTTAGGCCTTATGTGTGTCAGAAGCCATTTCTTTATCTTTCTGTCCAGGTAGTCCAGGCAATTCACTGTCTTCCTCTTCTCTTCATCATAAATTTCCTCTTCTTTTTCTTCCCCATCTTATTTCAATCAAAATGTCTCCAATTTTTTTCAAAAAGTCTTTAGCCTTTTGTATTGTGTTTATTCTGTATATTTTTTTATTTAAATCTAAAGGATAGTTCTAATTTCTCCCATCTAAATGGTATGCCATGTTGCTTGAAATTGTCAGTCAGAAAAGTGTAATCTCTTTTTTTCTTAATATTCTCAGGGAAATATCTTTAAGTAGAATCAAAGTTTGCTCATCAATGGTCAATTTCTTCAAATAATGTTGCTGTAGAATTTCATCTCTTATCTGACTTCTAACAAACTTCCCACCATATCAGTGGGATTCATTTCTCCCCTTTCTCCCTTTCTCCACAGGGCCAGCAACCCGATTCCCCCAGGACCGAATTTTAAAAGGTATTTTTTTTAAGAGGGGGGAATCCAAGATGGCGCCAGCCATGTGGAGGGAGGGTAAACAGAGAAAAATAAACCACGTCCTACCACGAGCTTAGGCAGGAAACAGACTGGCCAGCTGGGGGGCATCCATGATGGATGACCTCACTGGAGGCAATCCCAAAAGCTTTTGTTTCCTGCCTACTGGGAGCAATGGAGAGGGACAACCCAAATGACGGATGCTCTGGAGCCCTCCCCACTGGGAAATAAATAATCACATCTCTGGGCAACTTTTTTTTTCTTTTGCTGCCCAAGAGTCCAGCCAGTACATCTTGTCAACTTCAAGATTTTCAAAAAAAAAAAAAAAATCCACCAAATTGTCAGTCACTCTTTCCTATAACTCTTCACTTTGTCGTTCAGATAGCCCATAGACTTTAAGACACCTTTCCCTTCCTTTTAAATCCAATCATGCCTGTAAATTCAGATCATGTTCTCTGTCTTGCATCTTTCCATGTTGATTTCCAAATTCTGAGTCTTAGTATCCAGAGCCTCAAGATCCTGGTTCACTTGGACCAGGTTTGTTGTCACTTTTTTCCAAAGACTGTCTGACATCTTTAACTTCTTCTCCAAAGTCTTTCCTCATCTGGTCTATCTTCTGGTTCATTTTCTTTATCTCCTCCAAAATCTACAAATTAGGATTTGCCACTCTGCCAGATTGTTCCAAAGAAGGTCTTGGGGGTTTAGCTTGTTTCTTGGGCATTTAGCTTGTGCAGCTTGTGTAGCCATCCTTCTGGATTGCATATCAAACTATAAAAGCCATGAAAGATTTACCTATTTGCACAGCTTCTAATTCTTCCCCTTGCAATTCTACCTCTTGACAACATGACATTGCTGTGTCATAGCTCTCTTTCCTTCTCCATCTTCTCCTGAGGCAGAACTCTACTATGAAAGAACAATAAAAGTTCATCTTAACCATCACTTCTTGTCTTTTGAGCCATACAGATGGTGAATTTGCACATTCCAGCTTTGAGTACATAAAGCAATCCTTTATTCAAACATCCCAGTTAACCCCTTTATTTAATTCTGTATAATTCTGACTGTTTTAAAAACCTTCTTCCAATTAGGTTCCTTTCTAAACTTTACTTTCTCAGTTCTGTCTCTTAAAAATATAGTAAATTAGAGGTAAGAGTTGTTTGAAAGTCCGCAATTTAAATCTTTAAAGTGCTGTTAAGTCTGTCTGATAGCATGGCTCCTCCTTTTTTTCCCTTTAGGCTTGAAAAAAGAAAGCACTACTCACTGCCAGGTTGTAGAAGGTTTCTTCATAGGGAGTTAGATGTTGCCTCTTGCTATGGGCTTTCCTCTATGTTGACTTCTCTATAACAGGACAATTAAAGTTGAATTGTAATGCTTCTGCCAGTAACGGCTGCTAAATGCGGCAGGTTTCTGCTTATGGTCCCTTCCGTCCCCAGACACCCCTTTGCGGTTAATTAGCCATGGCTTGGTGATCAAGGACAGGAATCAGAACTCTGCAAGCTCCTCCAAGCCCCCAATCCCGAGGAGGGGGCAATTTCTGTTGGTCCTGGTGTCTCTCTGGGCCAATGATTCACACAGCTGGTGTCTGTCCCCTCCGTGAGCTTGCTAAGGGAACAAACAATGCAGTGCCATTTTCCAACCAAAAGTCAACTGAGCAGTTTCTTTTTCATGTACCTAATACAGTTGTCCTTTCACTTTCACTGGGCTTTGGTTCCAGGACCGCCTCCCCTCCCACCGTGGATACCCAAATCTGTGAATACTCAAGTCCCATTATATGCAATGGCAGAGCAAAATGGTGTCCCTTGTATCAGATGGCAGAATCAAGCTTTTCTTTTTGGATTATTATTTTTTAAAGAATATTTTCAAGCCGTGAATACTTAAATTCGTGAATATGGAGGGACAACTGCATATATAGTCGGCCCTCTGTATCGACGGATTCTGCATCCACGGATTCCACCATCCACGGCTTGAAAATATTTCCAAAAAATTCCAGAAGGCAAACCTTGAATTTGCTATTTTATACAAGGGACACCATTTTACTATGCCACTGTACATAATGGGACTTGAGCAACCATGGATTTTAGTATATACCAAGCGCCCACAGTGTGTGTGTGTGTGTTTGTGTGTCTACACATATACACACACAGCCTTACAGCCAAAGAATAGCTCAAGTTATCTAAAAATAAATACAGTGGGCCTGTGGATTGGCGTGTCTGTGGATTGCCACACCCCATATTATTCAATGGTGCCATGTGCACGTGACCATGTGGACGCGCCATCATTGATTAATCTGTGTTTTTTTTTCTCTCCATGGGGGTGGGGTGGAACCAAATCCCCATGGATATGAAGGGCACACTGTACAGATTTAAAACAAAACCTTAATTAAAATATAAGAAGATCAATTAAAACACAACTAAAAACAAGAAATAGCACCTTGCCAATAAAAAAACCCTTCAACAACAGAGCAGCTTACAAACCAAGGCCTGTAGTTTACAAGGATGGTGCATGAAGGAATGTGTATTCTAATTTCACATAAAGAAAAGTGACTGAGAATGAACAGCTAAATGAATCAGTGAGTTATAATTTACTGATTAGTCAGCTGACCATATCAAAACAATTAGCGTCAACCATTATAAAATACAGTGAAATAAAGCAGGTAAAATACAATATATAGTAAATTAAATTAGACTGCATTAAAACAAGATATAACGAGTTGCAATGGGATATAATTAAATTAACATTAAAAAGTTAAAAATTTAAAAAGGTAAGGATTATGAGATAATACCAAAACATATAATAATAAAGTATCATCTTATAATGGAATAGAAGACAATAAAATACAAAAGCTATATAACGTTTCAGTAAATTCATCAGCTTTGCATACAACCCTGATATGTTCAATAAAACATTTTCTCAGTTGTACAGCCCTAAACTTAGCCATTCTAATGACTACATCTGTATTTGTATCCTGATGGAGGTAAGGTAACCATTTATTATGGTCCCGATATATAATTCTGTCAAGTAGTGTCTGTAAGTACTAGGCCCTTACTGGAGCATACAGTTGACAGCTGAATAGGACATCTGCAATGTCTTTTATTTCAGGTGCTCCACAAACACATATTCTCTCAGTGTATGGCACTTGATGAAATCGTCCATATTTAGCCATGGAGTCTTAGTTGCTCAGATCTTGCTCTAGCTAGAGCTACCCTATGGTATTGAATCAAACCCATTTTCAGATACCGAGTTTTCTGTCTGAAAAGACAATTTGTTTTGGGCCAGCTATTTCAATGACATGAATCGGATAGGAGACCACATGAAACAGAAGATTCCCAGTGAAAGCAAGGATGAAATTTTATTGTTTCTTAAGTTCATTTTTTAACATAAGTGGTGGAAATTATGTGGCCTGCCACATAATTTCTGCAACTCTCAGCATTCCTCACCATTAATCATGTTGGTTATGGTTGCTGGGAGTTGCAGTCCAACAACATCTGGAAGGCCACACAATCTGGTGGTCCAAGTAGGAGAAGGAGTAGAGGGAGAGAGGGCAACACTGCTCACTTCAGCCCAGGTGTTTCAGCTGTTTCTGCAGATGTAGGCAGCAGCAGCAATTGAGGAAACAGCACTGCAAGAAAATTCAGAGTGGCAGACAAGCTGCCCAAAGGACTCTATGCTTGCCATGACATATTTTCTGGGTGTATGGTTAGTAGCAGCATATGTGCACACAAGCATGAACAAACACATCAATTCCAAGGGGGTTCAGGAAAACCATTACAGCATGGTATTGAGCAAAGAATCCAGCCTCCCAAGAATCTCAGCTTTCATTTAAGCAGAAATACATTGCTAGTTCAGATAGGCATGAAGGTATGCAGGAAATGCCTGCTGGAATCTTAGGTACCAGAGGAACAATTAGATTAGATTTACAACAGCTGAATGAATGTGCGCCTTCTATGACCTGAATGGTTTATTCTTCATCAGAAACTATTTTTTAAAAGAAAAATTGATATAGGTTGTAACATTCAGTTTCCTTGACCCAGAGGTGGACTACCTAAGTGCTATGTGGGATGTTTTTAAATCAAAGAATACACAGACCCAATTCAACAGTGCATCTGAGTCTGCAAAGCACAACAGTTATAAAGATCAGAGAAGAGGCCACATGAAGATGATGATTCAGGGATATAATCCTATTGTTTCTTAAGCATAAACCATTTGTATCCTGCCCTGTGTAAACAAAGAGCAAAGGCTGGAGCACACAACAGAAATGCTGATAAAGAGTGGAGATCGTGGAGTGAACATGCAAGGAGACATTGACAGAAAGTTTCTTCATAAAAGCTCTCTGAAGGTGGGAAGTTGTTATTTTTATATCCATATTCAAAGCATACCAAGGTTAAAAATGTAATTAAACTATTTAAAATTAAAACCAGTTAACAACATAAACCATTAAAAAGAAAACAGACAAGCCAGCATACTATGCAAGGCCCATTCCCCCCAAGCAATAAGTCCTCAAAGGCCTGTCAAAACAAAAAGGTATTCACTTGCCCGTGGAAAGACAGTAAACTGCATTACTGACAATAAACTAACCTCTCTGGGAAGGGAGTACCAGAGCCTGGAAGCAGCCACCAAGAAAGCCCTCTGCAGTGTTCCCATCACATGTACCCATGGGTGGTGTGACAGAGAGAAGGGCCTCACCAGGGCAGGTTTGCAGGCAAAAATACAGTCCTTCAGATAACTTGAACCTGAGCTATATGGGGCTTTATAGGTCATCAGCAGCACCTTGAATTCTGCCAGGAAACAGATCAGTAGCCAGTAGAGTTGTTGCAACAAGGGAGTTGTGCATTTTGTGTAGCCAGCCCCAGTTAACCATTTGGCTACAGCAATTTGGATCAACTGAAGTTTCTGAACATTCTTCAAAAGCAGCTCCACATCTCTCTCTCTCTCTCTCTCTCTCTGGCTTTTCTTCACAAACGAAGATTTAATCTCAATATAATCTCAAAGCCATTGGCAATAATCTTTGAGAACTCCTGGAGAACAGGAGAAGTCCCAGCAGACTGGAGGAGGGCAAACATTGTCCCCATCTTCAAAAAGGGGAAAAAAGAACATCCCAACAATTATCGTCCAGTGAGTCTGACATAAGAGGGGCGCTCCAAAAAAGCAATACAAAGACTCCCTGAAACAACATCTCAGGCTCGGCCAAATTGATCACCAACAGTGGTCCGCCTTGGCCTCACAATGGGAGGCATGGAGACGCACTATCCACAATGCTGCAGCCTTATTTGAGAACTCACGCCGAACAAGTCTTGAAGAGAAACAACAACGCAGAAAGAATCACAACCCAAAAACATCACCCAAGGAGACCTTCTACTGTGCTTTTTGCAACCAGACTTGTTTATCTTGGATTGGCCTTTTTAGTCATCAGCGCGCTTGCAGAAAGCGTGGGATGAGTCCTTCTTGAATCTTTGTTTGCGAAGAAAAGCCAGAGAGAGAGAGAGAGAGAGAGAGAGAGAGTCTGACATCAATACCAGGGAAGATTCTAGAGCAGATCATTAAACAGAGAGTCTGTGAACATTTAGAAGGCAATGCCATAATCACAAAAAGTCAACATGGGTTTCAGAGAAACAAGTCATGCCAAACTAATCTGATCTCTTTTTTTGATAAAGTTACCAGCTTGGTAGATGAAGGGAATGCTGTGGACATCGCATACCTTGATTTCAGTAAGGCCTTTGACAAGGTTCCCCATGGCATTCTTGCAAACAAGCTTGTAAAATGTGGGCTAGACAAGTTAACTGTTCAATGGATTTGTAATTGGTTGATCGGTCTAACCCAAAGGGTGCTCAGCAGTGGCTCCTCTTCATCCTGGAAAGATGTGACCAGTGGGGTGCCACAGGGTTCTGTCCTGGGCCCAGTGCTATTCAACATCTTTATCAATGACTTGGATGAGGGAATTAGGGGCATACTTACCAAATTTGCTGATGACACCAAATTAGGAGGAGTAGCTAATACCCTGGAGGACAGGATCAAAATTCAAAATGAGCTGGATAAACTGGAAAGCTGGGCCAAAGCTAACAAAATGACATTCAATATGGAGAAATATAAGGTTCTGCACTTAGGGCGAAAAAATGAAATGCATAGATATAGGATGGGGGAGACCTGGCTGAATGAGACTGCGTGCGAAAGGGATCTAGGAGTCCTAGTAGACCAGACGTTGAACATGAGTCAACAGTGTGATGCGGGAGCTAAAAAGGCCAATGTGATTTTGGGCTGCATGAATAGAAGTATTTTGTCCAGATCAAGGGAAGTAATAGTGCCGCTCTATTCTGCCTTGGTCAGACCTCACCTAGAATACTGTGTCCAGTTCTGGGCACCACAATTCAAAAAGGATATGGACAAATTGGAGCGTGTCCAGAGAAGGGCGACTAAAATGGTGAAAGGTCTGGAAACGATGCCTTATGAGGAGAGTCTTAGGGAGCTCGGTATGTTTAGCCTGGAAAAAAGATGGTTAAGAGGCGATATGATAGCCCTGTTTAAGTATTTGAAGGGGTGTCACGTTGAGGATGGAGCAAGCTTGTTTTCTGCTGCTCCAGAGACTGGAACACGGAGCAATGGATGCAAGCTCCAGGAACAGAGATTCCACCTCAACATTAGGAGGAACTTTTTGACAGTAAGAGCTGTTTGGCAGTGGAACAGACTCCCTCAGGGCGTGGTGGAGTCTCCTTCCTTGGAGGTCTTTAAACAGAGGCTGGATGGCCATCTGTTGGGGATGCTTTGATCGTGATTTCTTGCATGGCAGGGGGTTGGACTGGATGGCCCTCGTGGTCTCTTCCAACTCCGCAATTCTATGATTCTATGATTCTAAGATTCAGGAAGGACTCATGCCCCACATAAAGCATGTTAAAACAATCGGAACAGGATGTGTCACTGTGGCCAAATCCAACATCTCTAGGAAAGGGTTTACCTGGCAGAAGTTGAAAAGCTACTGTATTAATGTTTGGTTTACACAGTACATGGTCAGGCACAAGTGTACCCTCCTACATTACCGTATATTCCAGCGTATAAGACGACTGGGCGTATAAGACCCCCCCCCCCAATTTCCAGCCAAAAATCTAGGCTTAGGCATACATTCACCATATAAGACCACCCCCCAATTTGGCTGGCTGGCTGACTGGCTGGGGGAGCCTTGCCAGCTGATCCTCTTTGTTTCCCAACTCACGAGGATCTCCTCGTGAGTTGGGAAAGCCAACAGGGTCAGCTGGCAGGGCTCTCCCAGCCAGCTGCAAAATTCACCCCTCTCTTCAACATTCCAGTCAAACTTGACTCGAAGGTGGAGGAAAGGGGCAAAAATGCCCAGTTTGCCTCAGCAGCCCCCTTCCCTCCGTCTTGGCTCTTCCGAAGGGGACCAAGGCGGGGGAAGTGGGGGCAGCCACGGCAAACCCCTAGATTCGCCCCCTCTCCCCACCTTCAAGGAAGGTGGGGAGAAGGGGCAAACATACCTCATTTGGCTCCACAGAACGCGGGGATGTGGAGCCAAACCCCGGGATTCACCCCCTCTCCCCACCTTCAAGGAAGAGGGAGCGAATCTAGGGTTTTAACTCCGCAGCCCCGATGCCTCCTTCTGGGCTCCCTGTCAGGCTCGTCCCTGAATTCTGGGTACTGGAGTAGAATTCATGGAGGACCCTGACATAGGGTTGGTTCAGGCCTGGTTCCCTGCCTAGGCCCCTGAAAGTTTTGGAGAGAGGCCAGCCTGCCTGGTTGAGTTGGGAACGCTGCTCTCCACAGCAGCTCAAGGTCAGTGTTCCCAGGTGCAAGGCGCTATGAGAAATCCTCCCTAAATGCTTTTCTCACACTGTGTGCTTTTATCTGGGGGTTTGCTTTGACTGTGCTCAGTTTTGGCTTTTTCCTATGTTCCTGACACATGAATCCATGTCAATAAAGCAATTTATTGAATGCATGTGAGCGTGTGTGCTTGGTACATCACAGTAAACCGAAACTCCACTTTTAAAACCTTTTCCTTTTGAGTGGTTCTACCCGCAATGTCAGACGACGCGGAGGCTGGAACACAGACGGATAAAGATCTGGTTGCCAGCAGCGACCAGGGAGCCGGTGCCTCTGGCCTGGGGGCCGGCGCAGCGGGAGGTGTTGCAGCAGCTTCAGAAGAAGCCCAGAACCGGGACCACCGAAGGGCTGGGAGATTTACTCTCCCCTCCGACTCCTTGGATCTGGGAGCCAAGCCAGCCCCAGGGAGAGGCAGCATGCCGCTCTTCAGCACTCCAGTTTGAGAAGTCCTGGCACCCAACTGGCCTTGGCCGAGCAACCGCAGCTGGGAGGAACGTCGGTCCCGTCGGTGGGACAGGCCCCTGGGCGAGGGGCCCCGAGAGCCAGGAGTAAGGTTTTCACTGGCAGAAGTGGGATCAGAGGTCCAGCAGTTGAAGCAGCAAATGGGGGAGGTGCAGGCGAGCCTCCTAGAACTCCTGCAAAGGATGCCACCGGCTCTACCCGCCCCTGGAGGGGCCCAGTCTCCTCAAGCTCAACCAGCGGCCACCCCTGAACCCAGGGCAGGGGCCCCAGTTCTGCCTCCTGAGGTCCCTGGCCTGCCGGTTCCTGGACCGGCCCCTACTGGAAGGGGCTGGGCCGGTCGAGCCGCAGGAAAGACCCCGGGGCCTGAAGCACCGGAATTTGAAGGCGACCTTCAATGGAGATGCAGCGAAGCTTCCATACTTCCTGACCCAAGTGGTGAGTTTCATGACCCAGTGGGATGCAGAATTCCAGACGGATGCTGAGAAGGTGCAGTATGTGTCCAACCAGCTAGAGGGAGAGGCGGCACAGTGATTGGTGGGGCTCTATGACATGGGAGCACCAGAACTGGGAAACTTCCAGGAGTTCTTGCTGGCCTTACGGGCGCAATTTGAAGACCCCTTGAGAGTGAGGGGGGCCCGGGCGGATCTCAGGCAACTAAAGCAAGGCTCAAAGACAGTGGGAGAGTATGCTGCTGAGTTCCGCCACCTGGCCAGCCAAGTGCCTGAGTGGTCAGAGGACATCAAGGTGCAGTTTTTCCAGGATGGTCTGAACGCTGACATCCTAGAGTGGGCGTTGTTCCAGGGGAACACCGAAACCCTCTTGGGGTGGGTGCAGCTTGCTGGAGAAGTGGAGACACTGAAACGGAGCATCAAGATGGTTCAGCGACAGCAAGGATCCAAGGGGAAGGCCACTGGGTCCATAGGGAAAAAGGGTAAACCGGCCCGCCCAGGTGGGAACACGACTGGAGAATCTGAAAGGGAGCGAAGGATGTGAAAGGGTTTATGCCTGCATTGTGGAAAAGGGGGCCATCGCATAGCGGAATGCCCTGAAAGAAGCCTTTGGGAACCAGCGGTCGCTGACAAGCCCCCGCAGAGCGAAGGAAGATCAGTGTCTTCTAAGACCCCACTTAAGACCAAGCCTAAAGCAGCAGTACGAGCCTTGGTGCCAGGCCACGCAGCGGGGGAGCTTTCGGATGATCCAGATGATAGCGGATCCTACTCTTCCAAGGTAGAGCCATCAGGAAACGGATCCAGCCCGCCCTATTAAGCGCCCAAGGGCGGGCTAACCCCGAAGGGTGCCCAAAGGCTGTGGTGAATGGGGTGAAAGGCCCTTTTTTTCATAAAAGCCAGAGTAGGGGATGGAAAGGGGGGGGTCCACCCAAAAAGTATTGTTAATGGTTGATTCCGGATGTACCCAAGTTTTAATGCATCCCTCCCTAGTTAGTGAACTGGACATCCGTACTATTAAGCTGGACAAGCCTGTGTGGCTGTCTCAGATGGACAGAGGGATGATGAAGGGGGCCCCCGCCAGGCGAATGATCAGCCCAATATGCATGAGAATGGGGAATCATCAGGAAGAACTTCAATTTGTGATTGCCCCAGGGTTAGTTCCTGCTGCAGTGGTGGGCCTAAACTGGCTAAAGTTCCACAACCCCACCATAGACTGGGTAAAAAAGACAATGACTTTTGCAGATCCCAGGTGTGTGCAGGAGCACCAGGTGGGGAAAGCTCCCCCAGGGAGAGGAGCCCCTCTAGGGGCCAACTCACGGGTTTACACGACTGCTTTGGTCCGAGGGGAGCTGAAAGGATTGCCGGTGGAGTACAAGGCATGGCAATATGTTTTTGAGGAGAGGGAGTGCGACATTTTGCCACCGCATAGACCCTTTGATTGTGCCATTGAGATACTTTCTGAGTCCAAACTACCCAAGCCCAGGGTTTATTCCATGACGCCATCTCAAATGGATGCCCTCCGGGAGTTCATAGACAAAAACTTAGCGCAGGGGTTCATAAAGCCCTCGACCTCACCCGTGGGGGCCCTGGTGATGTTCAGGCGAAAATCAGATGGGGGTCTTCGTTTGATTCAGGACTACCGGGGGTTAAATGCTATCAGTGTTTCAAATGAGTACCCCCTGCCCTTGATGAAGGACATACTAGCTAATTTGGCCAAAGGGAAGATATTTACAAAATTGGACTTAATGGAGGCTTATTACAGAGTACGAGTCAAGGAGGGAGATGAATGGAAAACTGCTTTCAATTGCGCCCTGGGGGCTTTCGAGTTCCGAGTAATGCCTTTTGGACTAAAAGGAGCTGCAGGCATATTTCAGAATGATGTTTTGAGATAATTTCTGTACAAGGGGGTCTTGGTGTATTTAGATGATGTATTGATTTATTCTGAGGACTACACGTCCCACCTGAAATTGGTGAAAAAGGTACTTGCCAGGCTGGGGGAGAACCATCTGTATGCTAAGATGTCAAAGTGTGAATTCCACCAAAGTCGCTTGGGGTACCGCATCTCAAATAAAGGGATAGAAATGGACCCAGAAAAAGTCAAAGGGGTGTTGGCATGGGAAGCCCCTAGGACCAGGAAGCAACTGCAGAGCTTCCTTGGATTTGCTAACTTTTACTGGTCCTTCATCCCTGACTTTGCAACGGTAGCCCGCCCTTTGACTGATCTGTTAAAAACCAAAGATGTTGGGAGGAAAGCATGAAAGGGATCCAGGAAGGGGGAAGTACCTCCCCAAAGGATAGTGTGGTCTGACCAATGCCAACAGGCTTTTGATAAGTTGAAGCAGCTTTTCACATCTGAACCAATTCTCAAACACCCCGACCCCTCCCAACCTTTTGTGGTCCAGGTTGACGCTTTCGATGTTGCAATGGGAGGGGTACTGTTGCAAAGGGAGGAGGAGTGCATACCTGTCTAAGAAATTCAATGAGACTGAGCAAAATTGGCCAGTATGAGAAAAGGAGGCGGGTGCAATCAAACTAGCCTTAGAAACTTGGCACCACCTTGCTGGAGGTACCTCCCAAACCCTTTGAGGTTTGGACAGATCACAAGAACTTGGAAGTTTTGGCCACCCCAAGGCGGTTGAGACCTAAGAAGGTCAGGTGGGCCAGTTTCTTCTACTGGTTCAACTTCACCCTGAAATTTATCCCGGGTAAAAAAAATTTCCTAGCTGACACTTTGTCCAGACTCCCACAACATGACAGCAAACGAAAAGAGATCATTGACATAGTCTTCTCCCCCTCCCACTTAGGACTGGCAGTCCTAACACGCAGCAAGGCTAAGCGTCAGGAGGCCCAAGACAGCCCAGCTTTGGAGCCCGGGCCAAGTCCCGAGGCAACCAATGAAGCCGTCCCACCACCCGTAGACGCTGGCCCCAGTGAAGCCCCAGCCACGCCAGAGCTCGTCCCTCCAGTCCCCTCCCCCCAGGGAGACGGGGGTGGATGGCAGTCCCAATTGGCGTCGGTCCTCCCCAAAGACCCAAAGCTTTTGGCCCACCCTGGTGAGGTGACCCTCAGGGAGGGCCTAGCTTGGAAGGGGGAGCACCTATATGTCCCAGAGGCCATGAGGGCATCCATTCTCAGGCAATGCCATGATGTTAAAAGTGCTGGGCATTTTGGGTATATAAAAACCTTGCACTTGGCCCGGAGGCAGTTTTGGTGGCCAAAGATGAGAAAGGAGGTGGAGGAATATGTAAAAGGGTGTTCCACGTGTGCAATGGCAAAAAGGGGGGTGGGAAAGCCAAAAGGACTGCTACAGCCCTTGCCTACCCCGACCAAGCCCTGGGAAGTCATCAGCATGGATTTCATAGTAGAGGTGCCAGAAAGTAAGAAAAAGACTGTTATTTGGGTGGTTGCTGACATGTTTTCAAAACAAGCACATTTTGTGGCCTGCAAGAAACTCCCTACCGCCTCCCACTTAGCCAGGTTGTTCATTCAGCACATTTACAGACTACATGGAGTGCTTGCCAAGATTGTATCTGACCGGGGGGCCCAGTTCACTTCAGTTTTAGAAAGCATTCACAAACCTTCTGGGATTTGAGTTAGGACTCAGCAGTTCCCATCATCCCCAAAGTGATGGCCAGAGCGAACGTACTATCAGATTCTTGAACAATACCTGAGGTGCTATCTGAACTTCCAACAGTCTGACTGGGTAGACCTCTTGCCTTTTGTGGAGGTAGCCTATAACAACGCCATTCACCAGAGCACGGGCCTCTCCCCTTTCAAGGTGGTTTCAGGGCAAGATTTCAATCCTCTGCCTCTAGGGGAGGGGACTTCCAAGGACCCGGTCTCAGTGACCCAATGGAGCCAAAAGGTTAGAGATGCCTGGCCCTGTGTCATCTCAGCCTTAGACTTTGCCAAAGCACGTTATAACACCATGCAGATCAAAACTGGGATCCCACCCCAGAATATGCTGTTGGGGATTTAGTCTTTTTGTCTACCAAATTTCTTAAAGTTCCCAACCTTCAAAGAAGTTGGGGCCCAAGTACATTGGTCCCTTTCCTATCACGTGGGTTATAAACCCAGTGGCGTTTGAACTGTCTTTACCTAAACTGTACCAGAATGTGCACCCTGTGTTTAATTCTAGCTTGCTCAAACTGGCGTGCAGTCCAGACCAGCACCATCCGGACCCAGGACCTGCACCCCGTCCTATTCTGGTCGACCACGATCAACATTTTGAAATTTCTGAAGTGTTGGACTCTCGGGTTCACTGGGGTGTATTACAATACTTGGTGAAATGGAAACATTTGTCTTTGGGTCATGCCGAATGGGTCAATTCTGATCATGTGAATGCTCAGCGCTTATTGCGAAAGTTCCATGCCTGCTTTCCTGATAAGCCAGGTTAAGGGGGAGGTTTGTCTTCAGGTGGGCAGTATGTCAGGCTTGTCCCTGAATTCTGGGTATTGGAGTAGAATTCATGGAGGACCCTGACATAGGGTTGGTTCAGGCCTGGTTCCCTGCCTAGGCCCCTGAAAGTTTTGGAGAGAGGCCAGCCTGCCTGGTTGAGTTGGGAACGCTGCTCTCCACAGCAGCTCAAGGTCAGTGTTCCCAGGTGCAAGGCACTATGAGAAATCCTCCCTAAATGCTTTTCTCATGCTGTGTGCTTTTATCTGGGGGTTTGCTTTGACTGTGCTCAGTTTTGGCTTTTTCCTATGTCCCTGACACATGAATCCATGTCAATAAAGCAATTTATTGAATGCATGTGAGCGTGTGTGCTTGGTACATCACACTCCCTTTGCAAGGGAGCCCAGAAGAAGGCATCGGGGCTGCAGAGTTAAACGGACCCTCTTCACTCGCTCTCCCCACCGAGGCGATGATGCCCCATTTGGCTGCCCAGCCTCGATCCCTCCTTCTGGGCTCCCTCCTCCCGCGATTCCCCAACCCACGAGGAGGCTGCCCAGCCTCCTCGTGGGTTGGGGAATGTGGGATGGCCAGCTGGCTGGGGGGGTTATCCCTCCTCCCTCAATTCCACAACCCACGAGGAGGCTGCCCAGCTTCCTTGTGGGTTGGGAAATGTGGGATGGCCAGCTGGCTGGGGGGAGTTATCCCTCCTCCCTCAATTCCCCAACCCACGAGGAGGCTGCCCAGCCTCCTCGTGGGTTGGGGAATGCGGGATGGCCAGCTGGCTGGGGGGACTGGAGGGCGGGGCTTCGGGGAGGGTGGAAAGGTGGCTGGAGGGAGGGGGTTCTCAGCCACCCACCCCTCCCCCAAGCTGCGATCTCGTTTGGGATTGCGGCTTTGGGGAGGGAGGGAGGCTGAAGGGAGGACGCTGGAGGGAGGGGGCTTCGGGGAGGCTGGAAGGGTGGCTGGAGGGAGGGGGCTTTGCAGCCACCCACCCCCTCCCCAAAGCCGTGATCTCGAGCGGGATCGCAGCTTTGGGGAGTGGGGGTGGCTGGAGGGAGGACACTGGAGGGAGGGGGCTTCAGGGAGGGTGGAAGGGTGGCTGGAGGAGGGGGCTTTGCAGCCACCCACCCCCTCCCTGAAGCCGTGATCTCGAGCGGGATCGCGGCTTTGGGGAGGGGGGGTGGCTGGAGGGAGGACGCTGGAGGGAGGGGGCTTCAGGGAGGGTGGAAGGGTGGCTGGAGGGGGGGCTTCGCAGCTACCCACACCCTCCCTGAAGCAGCGATCTCGAGGGGTCGCGGCTTTGGGGAGGGGGGGTGGCTGGAGGGAGGGGGCTTCAGGGAGGGTGGAAGGGTGGCTGGAGGAGGGGGCTTCGCAGCCACCCACCCCCTCCCCGAAGCCGCGATCTCGAGCGGGATCGCAGCTTTGGGGAGGGGGGGTGGCTGGAGGGAGGACGCTGGAGGGAGGGGGCTTCGGGGAGGGTGGAAGGGTGGCTGGAAGGTGTGGCTTCCCAACCAACCACCCCCCTCCCCGAAGCCACGATCGGAAGCCAGATCACGGCTTCGGGGAGGGTGGAAGGGTGGCTGGAAGGGGGGGCTTTCCAGCAACATTCACCCCCTCCTCTGTCCTCGGTTGCTCCCCAAAGGGGGAGAAGGCAGAAGGGGGGGGGGCTAATGAACCGTAAGCACTTTGCCTCACCGCCCCCCCGCCTGATCTCCTGCCTCTTTGCTCCATTTGCAAAGGGAGCAAAGAGGCAGAAGTTCAGATGGCGGGGTGAAGCAAAGTGTATCCGGTATATAAGACGAGTTCCTGATTTTGGAGCCTATTTTTCAGAGCTCAAACCTCCTCTTATACGCCGGAATATGCGGTATATGCTTTTCATGTGTGCCCTATCACTTTAAATGCAAAAATCATGTGAGCTGGCACAACTGCATGCTCGCTTAGGATTTGCCACTAATCACTGGCAGAGTAAGTTAACATACAAAAGGAACAGTGCCTGCAAATCTGGGAATGAGCTTTCTCTATCACTCTCTATATGATGTGCAAAAGTGCCTGCAGTGATCATGTGGACGTTTATTGTTACATTTCATTCCCATATACCTCCATTTGTCCCTTTACAACATTTCCACTGCATTTCATTGACACTTCTATAATGTGCTTTATGGGGGGGCTGCCCTTGAAAAGTGTTCAAAAGCAACATCTAATGCAAAATGTGGCAGCCAGATTGTTGTTTGGCTCATGCTTTACAGATCATATGTCATGGGCCCTGAACCCTGTTTCTGAGTTGAATATTCAAGGTGCTGATTTTGACCTAAATAGCTCGAGGCAAAGATATTTGGAAAAGTGCCTTCTTCCATAGGAACCTGCACAGGATTTAAGACCTTCAGCAAAGGCCCCAGTAATGTGCTCCACCACCCCAAGAGGCTATGGTTGGTGAGTACAAGAGACAAGGCTTTCTCTGGAGCAAAACCTCAGTTGTGAAAATCCTTCCCAAGGAAAGTCAGGCTGATTCCATCCTTGTTTGCAGGTGCTACAAACTGTATTAGTCTGTCCAGCCTGTGGTTTTTAAAACTGGATATTCAAATTGCTTTTAATCTGTTGATAAAGAATATTTTAATATGTCTTATCATACATTGCTTTGGAGGCCCAGTTGGGCAGAAAAACAATTAATACTTTTAATAGTTAATAAACATAGTAAAACTATCTTGCTTCCCACTTAAGCCATTCAGGGAAAGATCCCCACAAAGCAACTCACTTACTGTTTCTCTGATGAGGAGAGCTATGAGGTCTTTGTCCAGCTGAACAGCACCTTGCTTGGGAATTTCGCTGGAGCCAGAATCTAGCGACCCCTGGACTGGGAAAGCTGGGCCTGCCTGTTCATTTATTGCTGCTTGTTGGCCTTCCTTGTCTTCTGGCGGGTGAGCTAGCTGAGGGGATGCAGGGCCTGGAATTCCATCTTGTTGTGGTCCTGGCCTGGGAAAGGCAGGCCCAGGGATCTCCTCCTGGTATACCCTTGGCAGCGGCCCCAGTTCTAGTTCCAATGGCACTTGCCGAGGAGAAAGGAGGTCAACTACAGTACGTGCCTCCTTCTCAGCAGGCTGGAAGTAAGAGTGATCCAACCGAGTGTTCTCCTGGATGCACCGGACAGCCCCTCCAAGGTTTGGCACTAGCCTTGGCTGCAGCTCTTGATCTCTCTTGTCCTGTCCTTCCTGATCAGCTATCAAGACCACTTCTTCCAGATTAATGATCTCCTTTTTATTGCTGGGCCTTGTCTCCCATGTCCTAGCCATGCTGGGCCCAGGCTCTGGTATAGCCCCTCCAACCTCCCTTAGCCCAGCAGGCTCTGGGGACTCCGGCAGCTCCAACACCTCATTCCCATTTTCCTGTCTGCCCAATGTCACACTGCTTGCCTTCACACAGTTCCGGCGAGCTCCATGTCGCCTTGGAGAAGGTGGGGTCCTCACCTTTTGCCCGTCATGAGGCACTGTTGTCACATTGCCTTTAGATCCACCTTCTTCTAACTTGTTAACACTTTGCCAGGGAGCAGCTGGCCGGATCACATTGGGACGCAGCAACGTCTTTGAAGCTGTCTTTAAAAAGAACATAAATTGCAGTTAGACTATAACATAAATTGTAGTTGTGACCTTCCAAGTGTTAACAAACTGCCATTCCCATCAACCCTTACAGCTGGCCAGGCTGACTGGAGCTGATGGGATAAGAGTGCAATAACAGCTGCAGGGCCATAGGCTCCCCAGTCCCAGACTAAGCATTTCTTCTGAATAAAGATTTAGGTTTGATCTATTTATTTTAAAATATGTACAGTTGTTCCTTCATATTCGCTGGGGTTTGGTTCCAGGACGCCCCATGGATACCAAACTCCATGAATACTCAAATCCCATTATATGCAATGGCACAGCCAAATGGTGTCCCTTATATAAGATGGAAAAATCAAGGTTTGCTTTTTGGATTATTATTTTTTTAAAGAACATTTTCAAGCCATGAATATTTAAATCTGTGGATACCAAATCCGTGGATACGGAGGGACAACTGTATACGCTATCTTTGTGTCTAACAACAGGCTTTCCAACTGCCTTAGAAGCTGTCTCTCTCATGAAAAGGTAGGTTATAGATGGCAAAGAATGTTATCCTGGGCCCAGGGAGGTCTGAGTTCAAATTCTTACTTCAGTCAGGAAGCTAAATGTGTGTAACCTTAGGCCAGTCACTATATTCGAACCTAATCTACCTCACATGGTTGTTGAGAGGACAAAATGGGGAGGGGATGGCATCATGTGCACTGTTCTGAGTTTTTTGAGGGAAGGGCAAGATTAAAAAAGAACACTATTAAAAATAAATAAAAAATAAACAATAAAAATCTTGTACCCTCTTCAAAGAGTGTTAGAATATGCAATATTGGGAAAGCAAAACACTATGAATTATCACAACAGACTACTTCTGCATGCCCCCCCCCAAAGAATCATGCATTCTTTGCATGCATCACTGGTTTATGGACAGCAGCATAATAACACAAAATTAATCACAAGTATTTTGCTAAATGCACATTCAGGCTTTAGTTTGACCTTGTGATCTAAGAGTCTACAGTTGTCATAGAATCATAGAATTGTAGAGTTGGAAGAAACCACAAGGCCCATCCAGTGCAACCCCCTGCCATGCAGGAAATCATGATCAAAGCATCCCTGACAGATGGCCATCCAGCCTCTGTTTAAAGACCTCCAAGGAAAGAGACCCCACCATGCTCCGAGGGAGTGTGTTCCACTGCCGAACAGCTCTTACTGTCGAAAAGTTCCTCCTAATGTTGAGGTGGAATCTCTATTCCTGGAGCTTGCACCCATTGCTCTGTGTTCTAGTCTCTGGAGCAGCAGAAAACAAGCTTGCTCCATCCTCAATGTGACACCCCTTCAATTATTTAAACAGGGCTATCATATCACCCCTTAACAGTCTTTTTTCCAGGCTAAACATACCCAGCTCCCTAAGTCTCTCCTCATAAGGCATCGTTTCCAGACCTTTCACCATTTTAGTCGCCCTTCTCTGGACACGCTCCAATTTGTCAATATCCTTTTTGAATTGTGATGCCCAGAACTGGATACAGTATTCTAGGTGAGGCCTGACCAAGGCAGAATAGAGCAGCACTATTACTTCCCTAGAGAGGAGAAAAACACTGGCAACTGAGACCAGTATGGGTTATGGGTAGTTGTATATTTTTCAGATGTTTTTAAGATTAGGTTGCTACAATCTCTGGCCTCTAAATGGTGAAGAAATACTCCAACCCCAAAAAACATTAAGGAGTTTATCAAAAACTGTATGCAGGAATCTAATTTTAAAGAGGTAGAAAAGAGGAGCAGAGAGCTTCTTCTCTTTTCTCTAGGAGTTCAGAATGGCTCAAGTCTGTTTTGAAGGAGTAGCAAGATTGGCCTATGAAAGGTTATGGCAGCCTGTGTTAAAGTAATGTTTAAAAGCACAACATTTTATTGTTCAGAACATGTGGGCCTAAATCCAATTGCTAGTCCCAGCCAGAATAGACTTATTGATTCAGGGACTGATCTAGTTGGTCTACTCTAGTTCAGATTAACAACTGGGTCTAGGCTGTGAAATTCCTCCACCAAAACATCAGCAGGAAGGATCAGAAGTTTTTTTTAATGCAATAGCTGAAAGATACTGAGACAAATTGCCTGAAGGAATCTCACTGTCCTTCCTTGTAAAATTTTAAGAAGCTCTATAAACCTTTGTTAGGCAGACATTTGGACACCAAGCAAAAATGACTTTAAAAATTAGAAGAGATCTGGATTTGTGCTGCTAATGTTTGGCTTATGTAATATTATTATAATCTGCATTATGATGGCAGGATCAACCTTCTAAATAACTGTGGAAAGCCAGATTTAAAACATTGTGATTAAAACTTGCGATAGAATTTTCACAGGCATCAGTAATCTGGTACACAATACATCCAGTCTTCTATTTCTATGTTAATTTATCAAAGAAAAATTCTATTTTCTATTTAAAAGTCAGAATTAGAAAGATTTATAATTTTCTTGGTGAATAAACGTAAGAAAAAACACAAATGGTACAAGCTACATATCAAATTACCGTATATTCCGGCGTATAAGATGACAGGGTGTATAAGACCACCCCCACCCCAATTTTTAAGTCAAATATAGAGTTTGGGATATATTCGCCGTATAAGACGACCCCCCTTCTCTTATATGGCAAGTATATCCCAAACTCCCCCACACCAGTGGTTCTTAACCTGAGATTAGTGGGGGTCTGTGAAGGCTTGAAGGCTGCTTGGCCCACCTCCTGCCTGCAGTGACAGGAGCTAAGGCAAAGGTTGGCTGGTTGACTTGGCCTGCGCATTGCCATTCAGTCTACAAACTTGCAGGAAAAAAGTCTTCTCTCTTCCTCCATTGCCTCTGAGGGAAGGTTGAATGGATGGTGTAATGGTATATTATTATTATTATTATTATTATTATTATTATTATGGTTTTAAATCTTGAATTAAGTCTTGAGGGACCCCAGCGGTGTGGGAGCGTTTGCACGGCTCCAGAGGCAGTGGGGGAAGCCGCGTGGGGTGGGGGGTGATTTTCTCCATGGCTGCCAGTCACGGAGAAGACCCCCCCACCCCGCGCAGCTGAGGGAGAAGGGGGGGAAGCCGCGCGGGGAGGGAGGGCTTCTCCGTGGCTGCCAGTCATGGAGAAGCGTCTCCCGCCCCGCGCGGCTCCAAAAGCAGTGGGGGGAAGCTGCCGGGTCTGGCTGGGTCAGGGGTGCCACGGCTTCACTTTGCCTCACCCCCCACCCACCCGATCTCCTACATCTTCGCTCCATTTGCAAGGGAGCGAAGAGGCAGGAGATTGGGTGGCCGGTGAGGCAAAGTGTGTAACCGGCGTATAAGACGACCCCTGACTTTGGAGTCTATTTTCCAGGCTTCAAAGGTTGTCTTATACGGCGGAATATACGGTATTGCTGTCCACTGGAAATATATCAAAAGGTTTAATTTTGCACATGGGTGGGAGGAGTCGACTTACCTCCATCAAGATGACTACATCATCATCTTCCTCTTCCTCCCACTGCCGATCAACAGGTACATCCAGCATCACAGGCAATTCTTCATCCGAGGAGTCTGATATGGTGATAAGCCCCTCGTCTCTATGGTTAATCCTTTCTGAAGGAAGGAGGGCACACTTATCTACCAGCTGAAGATTTGCAGCAGCTCATAAATATTTATTCTTTACTCCTTATGTTTCCACACTGAAATATGTTTCCTGAGTTTGCATTGTAATAAAGTGGAAGAGAAACTCAAGGGCACAGACTCTAGGGCAGGTTGCCACTCATGCCATCACAACAGTTTTCAGGTCAAAAGTACAAAATACACACACAGATCTTCAAGACTGTTGCAGATGCCAGAATACAGTCTGGAAATATGGTGTGTTCACTAAATTTTCTCTCAAAAAGAAGAAAAGAACAACATGAACTATGGTCAGAGCTAGGTACACTATTACTGTAGAGCAGGGGTAACCAAACTGTGATGCTCTAGATGTTTTGGACTATGATTCCTACCTGCCATAACCAGCAGGGCTAATGATCAAGGATGATGGAAGCTGGTGTCCAATAACATTTAGAGGGCCACAATGTCCTACCCTTGTCTTAGGACCAAATATTTTATTGAAAGATAATGTAATTTTTTTGGAGACAGAAGTGGTTACAACTGGTATCCCTTGCTTCAGGGGAGAGTAAGAAGAACCCCATCGCAGTATCCTCTGAAGTACTCAAACAGATAGCCATGTTAGCTTGTTTCAGCATAAAACGGCTGAAAAAAAAATTCAGTAGCACCTTTGAAAACAACTGAATTATTCTAATGTAAGACTTTGTGGACTCCAGTTCATTTTATCAGATACATCAGTTGGGGAGTCTTTTAAAGCTACTGCATTAGTTAAAACTTATTATAGTATAATATAGTTATCATAGCTGACACTACAAAGTGCTGTGTTGCTTTTGTTCTCTAGCCCAGGCCTATATAAGATCACATCCTATACATAAATGCAAGCAACCAAGGAAATGCCTTCCTGTGGGGCAATCCTATACTGTTATTGCAAGTGCAAGGATACTAGAACCATGTAGGCAAGGCCAAAAGCACAGGTCTGGTTCATGGCGGGGGGGATGACCTATGCCACTACTTTTGCCTATCAAAGGTCCACAAAATTTTGGGAAACTGCCCTCGGCTCATTCATTTTGCTATTGTTTTCATGGAAGTCAGATTATTTCCTGCTTCAGTTGGTTGTGGTTGCTATTTTAATGCAATGCATTCTGTGTTTTGAATATAATTAACACCCGCCTACTTGTCTGCCAATGTTCACAGCCCCACCCATTAAAAGTGTTCCAGGGTCCCTGTGTGTGTATATGTGGATCTTAAGGAGAATATATATTATCCTCTATACAGAATCTCCAGAACCAGAGATCTCACAGGGGCAGAATGACAGGGCTCAAGAAGAAAAGATTCTGCAAACCTGCTCTCTGCTATGTCCCTCCCCAGCCTCTGGCTCACACATTTGCTACCTCTTTCCCTCCTATCCCCCACAAGCTTTTGTCAAGAGTTCCAAATTCAACAGAAAGCCCAATATTTTGTTATATCTGTGAAGCAATTAAAGAAATGCATATCATCATCCATGCAGAATTTGAGATATTTTGGAAATGTGACAGTGGCCACGTTTGCAGCCAGCAACCTTTATTTTGCTCATTTTTTTTAAAAAAAGACCAGATTATACAATTCACCATGAGGTTCATACTGTGCTGCTTTGTATTAGAACAGGTTACATACTTGTAACTAGTTCTTTTTAAGCAGTCATCTGTAAAGTCACACAAATGGGTTATCTGAGCCTGCATAGAGCACTGTTTGGAACTTTCTAGAACTGTTATAGGAGCATAAGCTTTTTGGCAGTAACCCCGCCCTTCCATTACAGTCCCTATCCTCACAGTTCCCACCTAAACCCTCAGTTGTAAAGACAATGCAACAGCAGCATCCAGGTGCCAAGGAAGGCAGGACAGTGAGAGGGGAGGATGGGCAGGATTGTGTGAGTTCACAGATGACCACTTGTGAAGAACTACAGTTACAGGTATGCAATGTGTCCTCCATCTTCGTGGTCTTTGTAACTCACACAAATGGGAGACTAGCAAGCTACTAATCCAGGAGGCAGGAGTATCACACTAGAAAATGACAATGCTTTGAGAACCAAATCTTTATTTCAAATAAGAAAACAGCTCTGCCTTTCCAAAGGCAGCATCTGTTTGGGATCAAACATCCAACTTGTAGTGGGACTCTACACACATCACCTGAAGATATGCCACTCAAGAAGGGAGAAGACACAGTCATGCCCTGATAAAATGTCTTCTCACATGAGCAAGAGGGTCCTATTTGTCCAGTTCATAGCCTAAGTAAATGGTCAAAACTACGCACTTAGAAAAGTATTGTGGTTAAACCAGTAGTCCAAGTTTTGAACCCAAGTAACAGACAAAGAGCCACTGGCTCTTCTGTGCACACGTCCTATTAACATAGACTGCCAAAACACTTTGAACATCCAAAGTATGTAGTGTTCTTTCCAAATCCAAAGTCAGGTTCTGCACGAACGTAGGCAGAATGTCATGATTCAAGTGAAATGAAGGGACAAATTTAAGCAAAAAGGAAATGTCAGGTCTGAGGAAACCTTCATCTCAGTGGAAACAAAGATAGGGCTGATCAACTCATTGACATCAAGAAGCCCAATGGCAAGGGGATGGAACAGAGTAGAGTGACCATAGAGACCAATGGAAGTGTCTCATTGGCAACCCTCCCTGCAGAAATCGTGGCAGGCATTTGCTCATCAACAACTTATAGAGGAGATGCATGACGAGAAGACTGTGGTACAACCAAGAGAGGTTGCTGCTGTTCCATAGGAAAATCTACAGTCATTTCATCCAAGGTGGATCCCACTCTAACCATCTGCAATGATTCATTCAAAGATCAAGTATCAGGAAGTGTGACCAGAGTTGGGGAAATAAGCTGAACTTCAACAAAGTCCACCAATGGAGTTTCAGACACAGCCATGGCTTAAGAGGGTCAACCAGAAGTAACGGAAGTGGAGTAGGATCAGGAATGAGAGGCAGTGTTTAGTCTTCTTCTGTTTCTTATGCTTCTTGTCTCCCCTTTGAAGAGAAGGGGATGCTGCAAGATCAAGAGAACGGCCTTAGGTAGCAGGACAAGAAGCATCAACAGCTGAAACAAGTCTTTTTCTTAGAAGCCTCAGAATTGATGGACTCGAAGAGAGACCTGTTCGTGGCCAGCCATATAGATGAGCCTGAGATAGCTAGTACCGACATCAACCATGTCAGAGCCGAAACCAAGGTCTAAACCGAAGCCGCTGATGCCACCAAAACTGCACACAGTGGACAGAAACCATGGCTGACAGTGGAACAGATGGTTTCAAGGCTTCTTCATATAGGAGGGCCTTCACCCTTAACTCCCCGTTCTTCCAAGCCTGAGGTGTGAGAGCCTAACAATGGGTACATGACCCTCCCTAAGACATAGCAGGCACTGGGAATGACCATTGCGGCCCAGTATCTTGGCACCACAAATGGTACACCAAGACATTGAAGAAGCCATCAGACTTCTCAGCCAAGGACGAACCAAATACAAAGAAGTCCAAAAATACACAAATTCAGCTAAAAACCACCGGAAAAGACCAGTCCAAAGGGCGAGCCAAAAGAGTAGTCAATTGAAGCCAAAATCAGAAAGAAACCACCAGACAAGTACAAGAGAATACAAACAGCTCGTGTGAAACATCCCTTTGATGCTGCTGACATGGCAGATGAAAAGGAATGGAGGGTTTAGGAGGAAACCACAAGGATAAGGACTGCTGCAGGTAGGTGGTGCAACCACCAAAAAGCTTATATAACAGCTCTAGAAGGTTCCAAACAGTGCTCTGCACAGGCACAGACAACCCATTAGTGTGATTCACAGAGACCACAAAGAATTGTTTTAGCCCTTTTCAAAGTTAACCATCTTCTGACTTGAAAACTAGTTAACTGAAACCCCTCTGCCACTTGTTCATATGTGTGTATGCACGTATGTGTATATACACACATAGCCACCAGAGATCCCCTGACAGGAGGGGCAGTAAATAAATCACAAAAATACAAAGTGGGGGAAGAGAAAGGGAATGAGAAAGAGAGGGAGAGATCGGGAAGTAAACTAGGAAGCTCTTGAAGCATCAAGTCACATGGACAAATGCATTAAGCCAAGAGGTTAGTTGTTGAGTGTGGTTATTTACACATGGCAGCTTGAAGGTGGGGGTAGTGAACTGTTAGCAAGAATTCGATATATTCTATAGTCATGATCAAGGTAAAACTGAGTAAACCAAAACCTAAGTACAGTACATTCTGTCTACTTCAGGCAGCTAGGATTTAACACATACACCCATCTAAAATTGGTAAGCACCTTTAAAATATATACATAGATACACACACATATATATGAATGAATGACACTTGTAGCCACATTACAGCCATATGCTATACAACACAAGCAGAAATGGGCTCTGCACTCAAAAGTACCACAAGATGCATAGCAGAGTGTCAATACCATTTTTAGTTTAATATTGTTTTATGATTGTGTATATTTTGATTACACGTATTGGTCAGTTTGTTTTATACTATGTTGTATTTTTTTATATTTATCTGGATAATTTGTTTTACAATTGTATCGTACAGTTTAATATTTTATTACTACTCCCCCCCCCACCCTCTGTGTATACACACATATATTTTAGATTGTACACCTTTGGCAAGACCCACTGTTTTTGGTAGTTTTACTTGTTCAAGCACCATCTACACTGATGGTGCTATATAAATAAACAACAATAATAATAATAATCTGTCACATGTGGTTTTCACTTGATGTGAGATGGAAATACATATGGCCATCATGCCACAACTAACTACCTGTACAAATCTTTTCAAACATGAGCAAAACTAGTTTGGGATGTAAAACAGCTACTTTTACTATCCTCTTGTTATGCTTTGAAACTAGACTGTACAGTGCCAAGTAAAGTTTAATGGCACTGAGCACTGTCTATTAAGCACTTAAAAAGAAGCCAAGGGGCTAGAACCATAGGCCAGAATCCTACTGGTAACAAGAAATAAAAGGCCATGGGAACAGCTGGAAGAAAGGCATGCCCTGAAGAAATAGGCTGTTGACAGATTGGCCCTGCCTTCCTTCGCCATCACTGTACAACCCTGGGAAAAGTGCAACCAGTAGCAGAGTGCATCAATATTATTCCAGCCTCAGTTTGGGGAGATGAGGTTCAATGCAATTCCCTGCTTGGACACAACACTTGCTTGCCCTCTAACATTTCATTGCTTATGACTAGCTCATGTTTACCTAGAGCTGTCAAGGTCCACAGCTAATAACCCAAAAGGGGTCCTTGAGTTTTCCTGTTTTCCCATTCCTGGCTTTCTAACCTTTGCAATCTTAACAGTCTCAGAGAGCCCTTTCCTGTTTTTAAGCCCTTTAAAAATTATATCCTGTTACGTCGTGGCAAGTCCTTCTTTTCTGCTTCTAAGAAGCCCGACCTCTCCCCCACTTGTGCAATTACTTGGAAACAGCCACTCCAACTTTGGCAACAACACAAAAACACTGTCAGATATAGAGGGATCTATCATGGTTTTCCTGATGAACTATGGATGCCACAGATATGCTCTCTTATTATTATAGCTTTAAGTTGTAGTATGTTTTTGCTAGAACAAATTCAGACAGTGAATGCAATACCACTTTCAGAATTACTGATTAACTGATGTTCATAATGCAATGAGATAACATTCGTTTCCACAGGATAATTTTCACAGCATTAAAAAAAAAGAAGAACTGGAGGGAAATAACAAAATAAAGTGCATGGGGTTTCTTTCAGCTATCCTCCTTTGACATTCTTCTTGAATATCCTGCTTAAGAGAACTGTTCTGTGTAACTTAAAAGCTCATACATTTCATTATGAACACTGGTCCAAATAAGTATACTGTTGTACCAATACTGTGGCTTTTGTGCTTTTAATTCCATTATTTTTATGAGACAGAAACATAATGGCCAGAATGCTGTTAGATGTTGCATCGTAGCCAATGTGTAAAACACAGGTTATCACATGCAATTATCTCTCAACTTTTTTGCAATTCATAGAATCATAGAATTGCAGAGTTGGAAGAGACCACGAGGGCCATCCAGTCCAACCCCCCTGCCACGCAGGAAATCTTGATCAAAGCATCCCCGACAGATGGCAATCCAGCCTCTGTTTAAAGACCTCCAAGGAAGGAGACCCCACCATGCTCCGAGGGAGTGTGTTCCACTGCCGAACAGCTCTTACTGTCAAAAAGTTCCTCCTCATGTTGAGGTGGAATCTCTGTTCCTGGAGCTTGCACCCATTCCTCCGTGTTCTAGTCTCTGGAGCAGCAGAAAACAAGCCTGCTCCATCCTCAGCGTGACATCCCTTCAAATACTTAAACAGGGCTATCATATCGCCTCTTAACCATCTTTTTTCCAGGCTAAACATACCCAGCTCCCTAAGTCTCTCCTCATAAGGCATCGTTTCCAGACCTTTCACCATTTTAGTTGCCCTTCTCTGGGCACGCTCCAATTTGTCAATATCCCTTTTGAATTGTGGTGCCCAGAACTGGACACAGTATTCTAAGTGAGGTCTGACCAAGGCAGAATAGAGTGGCACTATTACTTCCCTTGATCTAGACACATCCAACAAACCTGAAAGGGCAAGAAAACTAGCTACTTACCTTTTCCTCGGTGGCTCCGGAAACTATTCAAGTCAATGACTTCTTTTCCACCTCCCTCTTCCATGATAAAAAAACCCTATGCACTCAGGAGCCAACGCTTGAGCATGGCACTCACTCCTTCAAGAGCACCTGGAAAGAAGAAGAAACCAGCATGAACACATATTTGACTTTTCTTTACATGGTAGAAACTCCAGACAGAGTTTTATACGAGGTTTGCTTTCTGTCAGTTAATGAAGATCAGCAGCCAAGCAAAAATTCATACTTATTCTTTAAAGCTCTGGTGTTAATTGAAAAGCTGCTCAAAGACGTCGAGAAAATCCTTGCCCAAATATGCAACAATCCCATCTGCAATTGTTAATCCACCCACAAGTAAGGCTTCTATTTACCTGAAGAGCTACCACGCAAACACAGCACCTAATTTTTTACATGGAATTTGCCTACCTTAAGGCTACAGAATCCCATTCTGGGTGAAAGCTACACTAGGACTGACCTCTAAGCAGATACACACAGGGAAAAGTGGCAAGATTCTCAACTTTCATTAGAAATTAGAAATTTTTACTTTATGGTGGGGAAAAACAAACCCTAGAAAACCCAATTTATCAGCCCAAGTGATCTGTGGGGTATTGATCTGTTTCCAAAGCAGATCTATGAATGCTCCACCATTCCAAACATCATCTCTAGGACCCTCTGCCATGGCCTTTGCTTCCTAGCACTTTAATAATTACAGATCCACACAGATGACAGAAATTTAACAAAAATAATAATAATAATAGAACAAAAAAAAACCCATTGTACAGTGATGCCTTCCCTTTCATCCTTAATAGATTTTATTTTATTTTTCAGATACCTCCCTTTCTCCTGCAAGGTAACTCTGAAGCAGGTTTTTGGCACCACAGAGGACTTCAGCAGGTGGGAAAGAGAGTCCTAATTCTGTTACCATTGTATACTGTATACTGAAGACTCCTCGAATGTTTTCATCAACACTGTATACGTACAATCCTAAACATACACGGGACTGAGGCGAGGCTGCTTGCGTTGTATTTTTAATGTCCGAAAAAGTCCTATGTGATGAATGTTGCGGTCCTTGAGCAAGCAGGGTTAACCAGCATTGAGGCCATGATATTGAGAACACAGCTGCGCTGGGCAGGGCACGTTTCTAGGATACAGGACCATCGCCTCCCAAAAATAGAACTCTACGGTGAACTTGCCACAGGTCAGCATAAGAGGGGCACTCCAAAAAAGCGATACAGGGATTCCCTGAAACAACATCTCAGGCTCGGCCAAATTGATCACCAACAATGGTCCACCCTGGCTTCACATCGGGAGGCATGGAGATGCACTATCCACAATGCTGCAGCTTTATTTGAGAACTCACGCCAAACAAGTCTTGAAGAGAAACGGTAACACAGAAAGAATCAGAACCTGGAAACATCACCCAAGGAGACCCTCTGCTGTGCTTTCTGTAACCGGACTTGTTTACCTCAGATTGGCCTTTTCAGTCATCAATGTGCTTGCAGAAAGCGCGGGATGAGTCCTTCCTGAATCTTTGTTTATGAAGAAAAACCAGAGAGAGAGGTATACTGAAGTACACTAATTGATCAATCCCCCCCCCCCATGGTTTAAAAATTTTACATCTTTATACATCACACTAACTAAACATTGCTGCCCCATGTGTTAGTGTGATTATGATTCCTGTGCTGTACCTTCCCCTTTTGCAGGACCAGAGCTTGGAAAGGTTACCTACTTTTTAGGCTACAATTCCACAAATCCCCCAGCCAACATGAATAGTGGCATCCAGTGGGAAGATTCTGAAAATTTCTGTGGAAAGTGTAACTTTTCCAGCCTCTGCACAATACTGCCTGGTCTTTTCTTGCATAAGCAGTAGCATCGTCCAATAGGTTACTAGTAATTCACAGACTGGTCATGTGGATAAAATGGAATGTGCTGAGTTACTGGAGCAAATCCCAAAGAAGGGTTTGTTAACCATGCTAAAGCCTCCATCCAATCCCAGCTATAGGGAGAAATTACCTTAGTAACAAGACAGAACAGCAAGAATTGTAAAACCTCTGAGTAAGCCAATTAAGCAGGCTTCTTGGGAACTGAAACTGAAAGTTCTCAGAGCCACAGGGCAAGAAACCTGCATAGGACAATGTTTAAGACTGAACTAGCAGTGTAATTTGCAAGTTGGGATGGATGCACACACAACCATGTTCCCAGAAATAAAAATACCAAGTAAGACTACAAGCAGAAAGCTGCTACATAAATATAGACCTTTTTATGTCACAGAAAGTTCAGTATGCACAGAACTGATGTTAGTTGTTTCAGGAACAAATTTTGCAGGAAGGCAGAAAAACCCTGTGAAATAATTTCTTTCCACGATGATCCTTTGATCTATTCCAATTTCCACTTAAATATCATGCATTCCAACATTTCACAGATGGAAAAAGGGGACGGACATGTGTGGCAAACCAACATCCAAATACGGTCAAAATGGCAAAAGTTATTTATAAGATTAACACACAGGCTAGGAGAGGCTGCAGCAGTTTGCTTTTGCCCGAGCCTAGAACCTGCCCCCTCCTCTCCCTTCAGCTGAGTTAACTGAGTGCAAACTACTTTTCCACTTAGAACTCAGTTTGCAGCAACTAATGTAAGTTGAGGTCAAAGAAGGAAAGTGGAAGGAAGAGAGAATATTTTAAAACCAGCTGAAAAGTGGGAGAAGATTGATCAGGACTGTCCCTGCCATATCATATCAGAGGATATGATATATTCACAATCTAGTTTGCATGTAGCCATCATAGAAATACAGGTCACTAACCTTTTAGTGGGTTTATTTTTTAAAAAAAGTAGTCAACTAACTGTACTGTATAGAAGTATTTACAAAGCTAGGTTAAATGGCTCCCACACCAAATGAAAATCTGGAGGGATTGATCTTAACAGATGTTGATACTTCAGACGAAAAGAAATGTGACAGCTGTGAAGATTTGTAACAGAAGACACATTTCTTATGCCAGCCTTTGAGTCCATTTTGAACTTATATTTGACTTACGTAAGAAAAATGCACCTGCCTTGCTACTTGAGGGTGTCCAAGAGGACTAAAAATATAAATACCAAAACAAAATCTATAACATTAACTTTGATTATTAAAATCACATGACAGTCAGATAAGAACAGAGGACAGATAAAATACCAGAACTCAACCAGGAAGATTTTAACATGCTTGCTGCTGTAAGGGTGTCCGTAAGATGTGCCAAAAATAATTAAGGAAGGATTCACTTGATTCATAACCTGGCACAACCACAGGGAAGGCTCTATGCTACCAGAGATGGAGCTGATACCAACAAGACAGGCAGGAAAGCTTCTTCAACCAGTCCCCAAAGGACAGATAGATATGTAAGAGAGAGGAGAGGAAGAGGCAAGATGCTTCTTTAAACATCCCTGCCCAAAACTCTTAAGTTTTGAGGGTCATAAAAAGAACCTCAACTTGTGTCAGGAAACCGATTACCAAGGAGACCCACTTATTTGTTTGACAGCTTAAATGGCATTTTAAAATGAGAGAAGGCGAAAATAAAGAGAAATGCATTTCTGTCAGGATGCCTCACAAAGATACAACTTCTGTTTTTAAGTGCAACTTCAACAACTGGTGCCCCTTTACTTTCTGATCTAGAGAGAACATTCAACAAACTGCAGATAAGGTGTGGTGAGCTGAATTCCCACCACTCTCCTTTGCAACTGATGCTGAATCCAAATCCTTACAGCTGCCTGTGTGAAGCAAGAGTGGTTAGAACTGGCCCCTGCAACAACCTCCTTCTGTTAACAAAGTCACAGCCTGTCAGTAATAGATGTCTCAATAACATACTATTTAATACGAGATGTATTCTTTCCTTATTTTGATAATAGCTCACACTCCTCCCCCCCCCCCAGAAAGTCTTCATTAAGCCATTTCTTCCACAAAAAGGCTGGAGAAGATTGTTTCTTCAAGCTGAGTCAGGAAAACAGGGGAGGGGAGTTAATGCAAAACACACTCAATTCCAGCTGCCTAGTCCAACTAGAGGGGAAAGGTTGACAGGAAGGAGACACATTAGAAAGCTAGGAGCAAATAAGCCCAATTTATTTTTACATGCAGCAAAATCAAGTGAGAAAACGTCACACTACAAGTAGGAGTGTGCCTGTTCCAATACTATTCTATGAAAAAGCTTCATGACCAAAAAAAAAAAAAAAAGCATGCCAGGGAAAAGGCTAGATAGAACACCTTCCCTCAACATGCTACATTTCTGTGTGTGAGGAATCTCCTCTGGTAGACCAGCATTCAAATATGCCAATTTCCATTTGCAGCAATAATGTTACTGTTGCTGCTGTGTGCTTTCAAGTAATCTCCAACTTATGGAGACCCTAAGAACAAGGGTTTCTTGGCAAAATTTGTTCAGAGGGGATTTGCCTTTGCCTTCTTCTAAGACTGAGAGTGTGACCTCCCAAGGTCAGCCAGTGAGTTTCCATGGCCAAACAAGGATTCAAACCCTGTTCTCCAGAGTCCTAGTCCAATGCTCAAACCATTATACCATGCTGGCATAGTGTAACACAGGCCTGAAATAACACTTAAAAAAAAAACTTGCATCCTACTGACTGACCATTGTAGTATTGTAGACCATGCAGTTTACAATATTTCAAAAGATTAATTGCCTTAGCTCCCACCAAATTCCCAGGACTGTATTACACATTATAGAGCATGGTTTTGCTAAGACCTACCCCTTTCCCACTCCTGTTGGTAATTGACAGGGCAAAGTCCATGCTTCCTCTCAGCTCCACAGCACTTCTGCTTAACCTGGCTATATATTAATAATATTTATTTATTTATTTCTTACCCGCCTCTCCCCATGGCTCAAGGCAGGTTACAATATGGATTAAAATACAATATATGACATAAAACCGTTAAAACACCCAAGTAAAAGCACATAAAATTAAAATAAACATTACATTAAAATCATCCATACACATTTAAAATTCATAGATTAAAATCAATTGGGTAGGCCTGGCAGAAGAGACAGGTCTTTATTAATATTTTAAATTCCGAAAGTGTGTTTAGCTGTCGAGTCTCTTCTGGTAGACCATTCCACAGTCTGGAGGGCGGCTGATGAAAAGGTCCTCTGGGTGACAGTTGCCAGTCTAGTCCTGGCTGGTTGAAGTAAATGTCCTCCAGAGGACCTGAGGGTATGGGGCGGATTATACGGGAGAAGGCGATCCTGAAGGTAACCTGGACCCAAACATGTAGGGCTTTAACGGTAATAACCAACACTTTGTACTTGGTCCAGAAACTAATTGGCAACCAGTGGAATGACTTTAATATTGGTTTAATATGCTCACTCCTGGATGTACCTGTAACCAATCTCGTTGCCATATTTTGAACTAATTGGAGTTTCCAAACTTGGTACGGAGGTAGCCCAATGTACAGCGCATTGCAGAAGTCCAACTTTGAAGTTACCAATGTGTGCACTACCACAAGGGTGCCAGAACTACTGGCACTTCCCTGAAGGCAACTTCCCATATTACTGCACAATTTATTTGGTGTCCCAGAAGCTAAAGTAGGGAAGACCAAGCTACTGTTCTCAACTCTATGCCATGGATAAGCCAGTCCTAAATATTCCCTCCCAGATGAGCTGCACATGATCTGTAATCATCGTTGCTAGTAGCAGCATACCCAACTGCTCCATTCACACATTCAGCAGCCCCTGGAGCCTATTCTTCAATTTTGCATACTGAGCTGCTCTCAGTAAAAAGCTCTGGAGGCATGCGCAGAACTGGGTGGTTGGAAGAGATGTACATCTAGAAGTACGGGCAACAGCTAGTGATTTCAGGTATACAGGTAATTTTTTTTCAACAGCATATATTGGCCTGGTCATCAGTAAGCAAGGACTGTATCCTGACAGCCAGGTAAGGTAACTCATGTAAACTAGACAGTGTCCTACCTCACTCTACTTGCAGGCAATTCAAGGGCCACATATCACTAAAATAAATGTATCTAGGCAGGAAGGGTAATAAATATTTATGGGTCAGTAAAAATTGCAGGCTTATCTGACAAGACCAGATGGAGGGGGCTGGGGAAATTCAGCTTACCACAAATAAAAGATTCAGTCTCCAGCATCTCCAGGTAAGAAGATCCCCGCTGGAGGTGGGGGGGGGAGTGTTGGGAAAAAACCCTGAAGCAAAGCCAGCATCAGCATGCAGCACCCTTGGGTAAACTGTTGGGAAGCTGACACTGATGCCTACAGTAGGGTCCCAATTTCCTGGTGCTCTGGCCAGTGCTGGGGTGCTTGGAGTTCAGCTTTTTAATCTTCCACAGTGGCCATGGCCTTTTGTTTTCCCAGGGAATCACAGTGAATTAAAAAGCTCCTAGTCATCAGAACATGCTTTTGCTTGGCCACTAACCAACTAGTGGAAGCACCAACATAGCCTTCCCAACACCGCACCCAGAGGGCACTCTACTGAGTGTCCCCTCAAACCTAGAGCTGGTGTGCCCTAAAGAGCTACTGCTGGGCTGATGGACCAGTGGCCTGATTCAGTATAAAGCAATCAGCTTCATAGAAGAAACATGGACACACACACAATCTCTATATTTCTGCCAAAAGTTGAAGACAAGCCACAATGGGCTTAGAAATATTCAGTTATGCAAAGGGCTGAATAATATTTAACATATATACAGTATAGCATATTGGAGTGTGTGTGTGCATGCGTGCATGCGTGTGTGCCTTCCAGTTGCCTGTTGGCTTATGGCAACCCCATGAATTTCATAGAATTTTCTTATGCAACAAATACTCAAGAGGTGGTTTTGCCAGTTCCTTCTGAAATATAACATACAGCACCTGATATTTGTTGGCAGTCTACCATCCAAGTACTAACCAGGGCTGACCCTGCTTAGCTTCCAGATGGGATCTGGTGCCTTTTGGATATTTAGGCCAGCATATGGGAATACTTAACATAATTAACACAGTTTATTTTGGTGTAATTTTTACACCACTACATAACAATGGGAGTGTGAAAGAAAAACTGGGTTAGTTGACGCCATCTAATGCAATCTTTCCCAACATGGTGCCCTTTACTATGGTAATGGCCATGCCAAAGGGGAATCTGAGAAGCTGCAGTCCAACACATCTGAAGGGAACCAGGTTGGGAAAAGCTAATTTAGTTGGTTTGTGGCAAAGGGCTGAATCAAGGATCTTCCCCTTCCTTAGCTGACGTGGAAAGAAAAAAGTAGTCTTGTGGCATGTTTAAGGTCAATTTATTTCAACTTAAGCTTTAGCTGGCTACAACCCTCTCTTTTAGATGCAAGAAAACATATGCTGAAATAAATCAGTCTTAGAGGTGCAATAAGATCACTTTTTCCTTGATTGCTTATAGTAATGCAAACTAATAGTCCTTGTGGCATTACTAAGGCCAGTGTCACCTGGTGCTGTTCGGCCTCTCTGCACCCCCCTAGTGCCACCACTGCATAGGGCGACCTCTTTGAAAATTAGTTAGTTCAGTCTCAGTAACCATTATACAGTACTTCACGAATTACTTACAGGAAGAAAATTCCCATATGAAGATGGTTTCTGAACCCACAGTGGAGTTGACTGAGACTACCTATGGTTCCCTGATATTTTGTCAGCAAGCTCTGAAGAGTTCCTTACCTTTCAACAACAGCATTATCCTTCCACAGCCCATTTATCCCAATCCGTTTCTTGGAACCAGCCACTTAATGGTTCACAATTCAGTCTCCTTGCCATTAAATTATCTGCAATTCTGGATTCAGTTTGTGTCTCACACACGCAGTTACAGCTGAAACACCAATCAAGCCCTTGAGGGAACCTACTCATCAAGCCACCATTGCCATCAATTTAGAAGCCTTAACTGCAAAGCCCCATTGATCTAACTTCAAGAGCCACTAGAACAAAAAATTACCAATGGGCAATTTATTTGTTAATTTATCAAATGCTGTTACTGGCCCACACTGGAAAAATGTTCCAGTGCTCACTGTTCCCCAGAAGGGTTGCAGGAAATCTGGAATATATACAGTTCAGCAGATGATCAAAGTGTATTTGTGAACACTGAGAGGCCTGAAAAGAGAAAACATTCTAGAAAAGCAAGCCCCATACCTCAGACACTCAAAAAGGACTAGGAATGGAACCAACCAACTTAGATAAATAAGAAACCTGAGACTGGAACATGCAAATATAAAACAGAACAAAGACAGTACGCACACTGAGGAAGTTACTGGATGAAGGGGAAGAGGATGGGACACTTAAATGATATTGACATGTCCACTGTTCAGACACACACAGTTCCATAGTATTTCAATAGAAGTTTTTAAAGGTGCTATTTTGCCATACTGCAATGCACTCTCTCAGCACATCCTCGAGGGTGTTTCATACACGAAGCATTTCACAGCACACAAGATCTGTCAATCTACATGCTCGTGAAACAAGCCCTCACACCACACTTCAGGCAGGGCAGAGCACATGCTGTCTTCAGCAATAAAATGTTAACGGTGTAAGGGGAATACAGATCCTTCATCATCCCCAACCACCATGGCCACAGGCTCCCTAATCATGTATTAGACCAACCTTTTAGACCAGTTGTTACTCGATTCCAATTCCTATCAGCCTCGACTAACCTGGCCAATGATGGTTGGAACAGTACTTCACCAACATATTGAGGGCCACAGATTCCTTCACTGCTAATCGAAAGAAATAAGATGAGCGCAATCCAGTTTCTGTTTGGGAAAGCAGTTTCTGCTTTCCAAAGTAGCCCTTCAATATCCACCAACCAAATGCACATTCCAATAAGCACATCTTGAATACTCCAATAAGTGCTTCTTGAAAAATTGTACAGCCTTCAGGTTCTGGAAATAAGGAACAAAGAAGGAAAGGCTGGGCTGTTGAGTGATCATGCTTCTCTTTTAAAACTCTGTGGGATGGGAGTAGTATATATTGCAACACAACTGCATCAAAGGAAAAAAATCCAGAACTTTTCATTAGTACAATAAGTGGAATGCCATGCATATATATGTATTCAGAATTCAGGCCAGCAGAGTTCAGTGGGGCTTGCTTACTACCACATAAGTGTAAGCAAGCAGTCTAAATACTCCTTCATCTTAACCTAACTGCTTATCATGCCTTATGGGCTCCCAAGTCCTGAGAGCAAGTTATAGACTTGGAAAGAAAAAGTGTCCTCTCTTCCAAATGCTAGCACAGCAAGGTTCCCACAATACCATGTCATATCTGAAGAAAAGCACACTCATTCAGCCAAGGTCAACTATACATGGATACCAGAACACCCCTGAAGCCACAATACCATCTTCCC
Source organism: Gambelia wislizenii (assembly GCA_030847615.1). Classification (NCBI taxonomy): domain Eukaryota; kingdom Metazoa; phylum Chordata; class Lepidosauria; order Squamata; family Crotaphytidae; genus Gambelia; species Gambelia wislizenii. Next base: position 10,077,132 of record JAUMIR010000012.1, read on the forward strand.
CAAAGTTCCATGTCCTTATCTCACCAGCATCAGTCAGGTTTTGATTCTGCATTGACAAAAAGAAGGGGGGAACTTAACCTTGCAATGACAATGAACAACAGGTTTTTAGGAGGAGAAATGAGTAGCCTCGGGAAGGAAGAAAATAAAGAGGAAAGGGGTGGGGGAAGATAACAGGGAGGACATACTGGCATAGGGAAGACTGACTGTAAGAATAGGTGGAAGAGAAGGAAGCTGGGAGATGAAAAGGAGAACTGAAAGAAAGGAAAGGAAAAGCATGAGACTAGATGAGAGAGAGGAAAAGCGAGTCACAAAGATGGGATAGAACAGTCTTTCTCAACCTTTTTATCCTGGAGGAACCCTTGAAATAATTTTCAGGTCTCAGGGAACCCCTGCATAAACGTTATTCTATATATACAGTACTTCTATTGCTTCCCTCCACAATCACAATCTCTTGAGGAACCCCTAGCAACCTCTTGGGGAACCCTAGGGTTCCAGGGATACACTGGGATAGAATGATGAACCATCAAGTAGGTGTGGAGGGCTGAAAGTTAAGGGCAAACACAGGCATGAAAGTAAAGCTGGGACTAAAAATAAGGCAGCATAATTACTTGGGAGCAAACCACACTGCACACAGGAGGACCTATTTCCAGGTACGCAAACTTGGGTTGCATAAAGCAAAACAATATCAGAGAGGCTGGCAAAGAGGATTAAGAGATGATGAAGGAAAAAAACAGAGAAGGCAGAGGAGTAAGTGGTATGAATAGGGGAAAGATGCAAAGCAAGCAAGGAGCTGACAAAGTCAAGAAGGTACAAGAAACTGCCTTACACCGTTTCACAGCCATTGGTTCATCTAGTTCAATACAGCTCTCCAGGTTTTTAGAGGGTGTCTCTGCCAAGCCTACCTGGAAATACAGTACATTGGCTTGAAACTGGGACATTCTACAAACAAAGCATGTGTAGCACTATTGAGCTACAACTTTTCCAGAACTTTTCCATAACACTGAAGGAGGGACAAAAAATCAAATGAAATATAACTGGGTGGAGGAGAAGACAACAAGGAAAGGAGGCTGCAAGAGACAACAGGTGTAGTGGTAAATAGCCTGTTGAAATGAAAAAAGAAAAAACTTCAAAATAGGGGAAAAAACAAGAAGTGAACTTGGAGAGTGAAAGTGAAAGTAAAGGGTGATGAATAAGAAGGGAGATACCAAGCCAAGAAAGTGGGGGGTTTTCTCCCTCCCTACTGGATTTCCTTCCTAAGTAGGGGAGAAGGAGGAGAGAACAATTAGAAGAATCAGGGAAGGCAGTCAGAAGGCAGGAAATAAGGAGGGGAGACATAAGAGATAGTTGGAGAGCAAAGCTGATAAGCAGGGCCTAAACGGGGACATCTATGAGGAGGGAGATGTAACAGTGGAGGAAAGAAGCAAAGCAGTGAGTCTGGAGAATAAAATGAGGGGAGTCGGGAGGGAAGAGAAAAAGACTTGTGCAAGGTTGCTAGAGCAGGTCTGCTGGTACAAGCAAGGGAAGAACACCACTGAAAGATAAGGGGGAAAGGTAGAGCAGATGTGATGGGGTGGAAGTAGGCAGGGGGCGAGAGAGGGAAGCAAGGCTGCTGTGTTGTTTCCTTGTTGGTTTTTAAAAATGAGAAAAAGCATTAGGAGAGAGAACAAGGGGGGGAGAGACACTAATGGGACAGAGGAGGTGCAGCTGAGAACTGGAGCAGCCCCAATATTTAGGCGCTTGAAGGGCGGTGGAGGGGGAGAGCAGATGGGGGGAGAAAGAGAGGTGTTGCAAGGAAGTGTAGGGCAGAGGTAAGGAGGCGAGGAGGGGGGGTAGGTGATGGGGGGCCTATGGGGAGGAGGGGGTTAATGGGTGGAGCCAGTGGAAGGGGTTGAAGGGGAGGAAGGGGTTAAGGGAGGAGAAAGAGGTTAAAGGGGGAGGAAGGAGTTAAAGAGGGGAGGAAGGCGTTAAAGGGGGAGAGAGAGGTTAAGCGGGGAGGGGTTAAAGGGGGAGGTGTGTGCAGTAATGAATTATGCTGTGAAGACTAGGTTTAAGGCAAGAAATACAATATTTAGGTCAACAATAGAAGGGAAGTAGAGAAGGAGGGAAGTAGTAGGGGGAAGGGGTTAAGAGGGGAGGAAGGGGTTAAAGAAGAGGAAGGGGTTAAGGGGAGGGGTTAAATGGGGGGAGGGGTTAAACAAGGGGAAGGGGTTAAAAGAGGGGAGGAAGGGCTTAAGGGGGGGCTTAAAGGGGGAAGGGGTTAAAAAAGGGGAGAAAGAGGAAGGGGTTGCAGGGGGAGGGGTTAAAGAAGTTAAAGGGGGAAGGGGTTAAAGAGGGGGAGGGAGAGGAAGGGGAGGGGGTTAAAGGGGGAGGGGGTTAAAGAGGAGGAAGAAGGGGTTAAAAAGGAAAGGAAGAGGTAGGGGTTGCAGGGGGAGGGGTTAAAGGGGGGAAGGGGTTAAAGAGGGGAAGGGAGAGGAAGGGGGAGGGGGAAGGAAGAAGGGGTTAAAAAGGGAAGGAAGAGGAAGGGGTTAAAGGGGGAGCTAAAAGGGGGAAGGGGTTAAAAAAGGGGAGGAAGAGGTTGCAGGGGGAGGGGTTAAAGGGGGGGAAGGGTTTAAAGAGGGGGAGGGAGAGGAAGGGGGTTAAAGAGAAGGAAAAAGGGCTTAAAAGGGGAGGAGGAAGTTAAAGGGGGGAGAGGTTAAAGGGGGGAGAGGTTAAAAGGGAGGAGGGGGTTTAAGTGGGGGAGAGGTTAAAGGGGGCGAGGGAAGCCTCTCACCCCCCTCCCCCAGGCAGAGAGAGAGGAGGGAGGGTGGCAGCTACTCACCAGCCCCGGCCTGCCTTCGCCTCACACTCTCTCCGTCCTCCAACTCGGGCCGGGCCTCTCTCTCTTTCTCCCCGCTTCGCTCGGGTCCGGCCACCCGCCCCCTCCCTCCCTCCCTGCTGGGGCTCCAACGGCCGCTCTCCTTCTTCTCCTCCTTCCTGCTTCCTCTCTGTCGGCCTCCCCTCGGCCGGACCTCCCTCCCTCTTTCCACACGCCAGGCCGCCGCCGCCGCCACGAACGGCCGCCTGACTGACGGGCTTGACTGTCAGCCTCTTTTTTTTTTCCGGCCTGGCTGCGCCCTCGCCGCGCGCCCCCCACGTGACCGAGGGAGGGAGGGGGTAAGGAGCCAGCCGGAGAGCGACTCGGACCATAGAGAACAAGGTGAGGGAGGAGGCAGAGAGGGGCCGGTCACGTCACCGCCTCTCTCTCGGGCCACGCGCACCATAGAGTTGGTGGAGGGGTTTCCCAAAGGGCGCCTGAGAGGAACCTTCCTGGGTCGCGTGACGTCCCTGAAACCTGCCGGGAGGGGGGAGAAGAAGAGGAGGGAGGAGGCGGACTTTTTTCCCGCCCGCTTCAGAAGCACGTGGGGGGAAGATGGGCGAAGTTATATTCGAGGCACCTCAAGTGGGGGGTGGTGGTGGTCCTGGTTTTTTTTTTTAAGCAATAACTTAAGGGATATCTTTAAATAAATATTTTATTATTGTTGTTATTATTATTTATTTAAATAAATATTTTTTATTATTTATGTATTACATAATGTATTACATTACATATACATATTATTATGTATTTTTGTATTTTGTATTATTATTTTTATTAATCTTTTATTATTTTTTTCTTTTCCAAATATGTATAATTGTAGTGTGTAAATATAATATTCAGTGGAAAAGAAAAAAGAGTGATTGTCTCTCTCTGGCTTTTCTTCGCAAACGAAGATTCAGGAAGGACTCATCCTGCGTTTTCTGCAAGCACGCTGATGACTAAAAAGGCCAATCCGAGATAAACAAGTCCGGTTGCAGAAAGCACAGCAGAGGGTTTCCTCGGGTGATGTTACAGGGTTGTGATTCTTTCTGCGTTGCCGTTTCTCTTCAAGACTTGTTCGGCGTGAGTTCTCAAATAAGGCTGCAGCATTGTGGATAGTGCGTCTCCATGCCTCCCGATGTGAGGCCAAGGCGTATCATTGTTGGTGATCAATTTGGCCGAGCCTGAGATGTTGTTTCAGGGAGTCTTTGTATCACTTTTTTGGAGCGCCCCTCTTACGCTGACCCGTGGCGAGTTCACTGTAGAGTAGTATTTTGGGGAGGCGATGGTCCTCCATCGTAGAAACTTGCCCAGCACAGCTGTGTTCTCAATATCATGGCCTTGATGCTGGTGAGCCCTGCTTGCTCAAGGACAGCAACATTTGTCACATAGTCAGTCCAGTGTATATTTAGGATTGTGTGTATACAACGCTGATGAAAGCATTCGTGATCCATGTTTCAGATCCATAAAGGAGAACAGACAGTACAATGGCTCTATACATAGTGATTTTTGTGCTTCGCCTCAGGTGTTTATTACTCCAGACTCTTTTGTAAAGTCTTCCAAATGTTTATAGTGTGTTTAGATTAAGAGGAAAAATGTATTACGATATATATGTATAGGATAGTTTTATTTTTGAATTAGTAAGGAAAGAGGAAAACAATGTTTTGGCATCATTGTTACAGCCTTTTGCGGTCGGGTGTATTTTTCAGTAGAATTGTCTTTTTCCAATTTTAAAAAAAATCCTGACTCTCTACCCTTCCCCCCTAAAAAATCCAAATTCTTTAGCAACAGAGGACAGGGAGGGGATTGTGAAACCACTTCTGTGGCAGCAGGCAGGAATGCCACAGGTGCAGTTTGCCCTTGATTTAATTCATTCAGCCTCCCATCCTTTTGTAGGTCATAGACAGTTATGTTGGAAGCATCTCAAGCGGGGCTCCTAATTTTTTTAACTCCCTCCCCCCCAAAAAATTCTTTACTCACAGAGGACAGGCAGGAATGCCACCAGTGCAGTTTGCCCTTGATTTGGTTCACTCAGCCTCCTATTCTTTTGTAGGTTGTAGACAGTTATGTTGGAAGTATCTCAAGTGGGGCTCCTAAGACAAATTATTTCCGCCCCCCCCCCCAAATAAAATATTTACTAACAGAGGACAGGCAGGGGATTGTGAAACCACTTCTGTGGTGGCAGGCAGGAATGCCACTGGTGTAGTTTGCCCTTGATTTGGTTCACTCAGCCTCCCATCTTTTTGTAGGTCATAGGCAGTTATACTGGAAGCATCTCAAGTGTGGATCCTAATTTTTTTAAGACAATAAATTCCCTCCCCCCGCAAAAAAAAATTATTTACTAACAAAAGACAGGCAGGGGATTGTGAAACCACTTCTATGGCAGCAGGCAGAAATGCCACCGGTGCAGCTTGCCCATGATTTGACATGGGTGCCTCTGTAAGATTTCTGCCTTCCAGGGCCCCCTCCTCCAAAATGCAGTCGGGAGTAGCTCTTCAGATAGAGCAAGACTGGTTGTTGTATTGTTAATTGTCCTCAGATTTACTTCAGTTTATAGCGATCCTGTGAATGAGAGGCTTTCAAGGTACCCTCTTTCCAGGCGACCCTGCTAAGATCCTGCAAACTCAGGATCGTGGCTTCCATGACAGAGTCAATCCACCAGTAATGCAGTCTTCTTCTTTTCCCACTGCCTTCTACCTTACCAAGCGTTATTGTCTTTTCTAATGAGCCATCCTTGCTCTGATATGTCCAAAGTTTGATGATCCTAGGTCCCATCTATATGGTGGTGGTGGGGGATATGATCTTCTCCAAAGAAACAGTAATTTGCAGCGCTGTGACCTGTCTTAATGGTCAATAGAGCCTCCCTAAACTTCACATGCCCCCTTTATGGTGGATTTGGCTGCCCCACTTCTGAATGAGACATATGGATGTGACCAGCCTTTCTTAACTTTTTTACCCTGGTGGAACCCTTGAAACAATTTTCAAGTCTCAGGGAACCCCTACCTAAAAATTATTATATCTATGGCTAAATATATATATATGCTTTTTTCCCCAATCACAATATATCACGGAACCCCCAGCCACCTCTTGTGGAACCCTCGTTGAGAAACCTTGAATGTGACTCTGTTTGGACAGATCGCCTTCCATGCAATTTCCATTTGGATTATTTTCACCATTTGGACAGGACGCAGTTTAGTCATCTTGGCTTCTAGCGACCTTTCAGGCTTGGATTTTCCTTGGGTTTTTTATGGGCTGTGAGGCTGTGTTCTGGAATAGTTTCTTTCTGACATTTCACCTACATCTGTGGCTGGCATCTTCAGAAGATGCCAGCCACAGATGCAGGCGAAATGTCAGAAAGAAACTATTCCAGAACATGGCCTCACAGCCTGAAAAAAAACCAAGGAAAATCTATGGATGCCAGCCATGAAAGCCTTCAACTTCACTTTCAGGCTTGATTTGTTATAGGAACCATTTTGGGCAGTCTGTGGTAGCAGGGATCACCAGCATTGAGGCCATGATATTGAGAACACAGCTGCACTGGGCAGGGCACATTTCTAGGATGGAGGATCATCGCCTCCCAAAAATAGTACTCTACGGTAAAGTCGCCACGGGTCAGCGCAAGAGGGGCGCTCCAAAAAAGTGATACAAGGACTCCCTGAAACAACATCTCAGGCTCGGCCAAACTGATCATCAACAATGGTCCACCCTGGCCTCACATCGGGAGGCAAGGAGACGCACTATCCACAAAGCTGCAGCCTTATTTGAGAACTCACGCCGAACAAGTCTTGAAGAGAAATGACAACGCAGAAAGAATCACAACCCGGAGACATCACCCAAGGAGACCTTCTGCTGTGCTTTCTGCAACCGGACTTGTTTATCTCGGATTGGCCTTTTTAATCATCAACACGCTTGCAGAAAGCGTAGGATGAGTCCTTCCTGAATCTTTGTTTGGGAAGAAAAGCCAGAGAGAGGGGTATCGGTAGAACTGTCTCCAGCACCACATTTCAAATGAACAGATTCTCTTTTTACCAGTGTTCTTCACTGTCCAACTTTCACAAACATAGATAAAAATCAGGACTATGATGGCATTGACAATCCTGACTTTGTTATTCAGTCTGTGCACTGGAGTATCTTCTTCTTCCTTCATAGCTACCCTTCAAAGCTCTAGTCTCTAATTTCCTAACAATAGTTCCCATTTTCATTTACGACTGAGCCAAGGTATGGAACATCTTTAGCTATTTGGGACTGGTGGAGGGAATGAAAGTTGAATAAAATCTGCATGTGCCAGTCCAAATTGACAAGGAAATATAGACATGCTGTTGTTGTATGTCTTCATGTAATTTCTGATTTATGGAGACCCTAATGGAGAGCCAGCCTGGTGTAGTGGTTTGAACATTGGACTATGACTCTGGATTACTGGGTTCAAATCCCCACTCAGACATGAAAACCTACTGGGTGACCTTCGGCAAATCACACTCTCAGCCTCAGATGAAGGCAATGGCAACCCCCCTCTGAATAAATCTTGCCAAGAAAACCCTGTGATGGGTTCGCCTTTGGGTCACCGTAAGTCGGAAATGACTTGAAGGCACACAACAGCAACATCAAGGCAAACTTATCATGGCAAGACTTGTTCAGAGGGGGGTTGCCATTCTCTCAGCTGGGAGGCTGAGAGAGTGTGACTCACCCAAGGTCACCCAGTGGGTTTCCATGGCTGAGCAGGGATTTGAACCCTTGTCTCCAGAGCCAGTCCAACACTCAGAACCACTACATCACACTGGCTCTGAAATATAGATCTAACTGCTATGAAAAATGCCTGACACACTATTGAGGAGCATGCAAAAGGTGCAAGGGCATGGATGGATCTAAGGCCAAATCTACACAAGGGGGGAAACGGATTGCTCCATAATAGTAACAATTTGCAGCAGCTGCATGCTGTCTTAATGGTTAAGGCCCTCATAAACTTTGCATACCCCCTAGTCAAGATGGTGGTCATGAGTGAATTACTCACACTTTTAAATCTGCCACTGCCAAAAAATAAAAAATATTTTAAAACCATTTCCCATGATGCACACAAGCAATATTTCACATTTACGAAAGGAAAAAAGAAGGGTCGCTGTTTTATCACCTTACTGATCTCTCGCCTAGTCAAAAATCTAACATAGAGGCAGTAGGCGCTTTCCCTGTTTGCAAGCCCCGCCCCCTGTGCTTCTCCACCCAATCAGCTTGTGCTGCCTTGACACAACAACACAAATGTGACTGTTAACAAGAGGACATTCACATTCCCTAGGAGCTTTTTTTAAACTGTGAAAAGCTGCAAAGGCTTCCCTTACGGAGTTTTATAGTGGATTTTGCTGCCTCCGTTCCGAATAAGACGTATAAACAATGTTTGTTTAGACAGATCACCTTCCAAGCGAATTCCATTAGGATTATTTTCACCATTTGAACAACCCCTATGTGTCTACTGCACTCAGAGATTTGCAGAGACAAAGCCTTCAAAAATCATATAGATCTCTTAGAGGCCTTGTGCTGTGAAGGTGGTGAGATTGAGAGCAGTGCTCCCCCCAAAGACATTAATGCTCAGGCCAGCTCATATAAGGAGATACAGTCCTTCACATACCCTGGACTCAAGCTGTATAGAACTTTTGTAGGTCATAAACAGCACTTTGACTTGTGCTAGGGAACAAAATGGCAGTCAGTGGAGCTGATGGAGCAAGAGAGCTGCATGCTTCCTATAACCAGTCCCAGTTAACAAACCCCATCCCACCTTCTCTGAGTTTGTGGGATTGTCTAGGGAGGAGGAGGAGGAGGGAGTGGAAAGATGAAACAGTAGAGATGGGAATAGATCTCTCTTTGGCTTTTCTTCGCAAACAAAGATTCAGGAAGGACTCATCCCGCGCTTTCTGCAAGCGTGCTGATGACTAAAAAGGCCAATCCGAGATAAACAAGTCCGGTTGCAGAAAACACAGCAGAAGGTCTCCTTGAGTGATGTTTTTGCGTTGTGATTCTTTCTGCATTGTTGTTTCTCTTCAAGACTTGTTCGGCGTGAGTTCTCAAATAAGGCTGCAGCATTGTGGATTGTGCGTCTCCATGCCTCCTGATGTGAGACCAGGGCGGACCACTGTTGGTGATCAATTTGGCCGAGCCTGAGATGTTGTTTCAGGGAGTCTTTGTATCGCTTTTTTGGAGCGCCCCTTTTATGCTGACCCATGGCGAGTTCACCGTAGAGTACTATTTTTGGGAGGCGATGGTCCTCCATCCTAGAAACGTGCCCTGCCCAGCACAGCTGTGTTCTCAATATCATGGCCTCAATGCTGGTGATCCCTGCTTGCTCAAGGACAGCAACATTCATCACATAGGACTTTTTCGGACATTAAAAATACAACGCAAGCAGCCTCGCCACGTTGCGAGGCTGCAGCGCTGCAGGGCGTCCCTTTCGCATGACGCCTGACCCTGCCGGTACTGTTGCAGTACTGCAGGGACATTTGAGCGTTATATTTAGCCAATTTTTACTCACGAAAGTTTATCTCTTTTCCTGTAGTTTGAACCTGTTGCTCCATGCCCTAGTCTCTGGAGCAGCAGAAAACAAGTCTGCTCCATCCTCAGTACGACATCTCTTCAAATATTTAAACATGGCTATCATTATCCCTCTCACCCTTCTCTTCTCCAGACTACACATGCCAGCTCCCTAAGCTGCTCCTCATAGGGCATGGCTTCCAGACCACCCGCCATTTTGGCGCTACCTCCTCTGGACACGTTCCAGTTTGTCAATATCCTTCCTGAATTGTGGTGCCTAGAACTGGACACAGTATTCCAGGTGAGGTCAGATAGGAGGAAGGACTATCAACAATCTAAGATAGCCAGATGACACTATATAGTACTACTAAAAGAGAACAACAAAGATTTAGAACAATTACTAAAGAAAGTTAAAGAAGAAAGTGCTAAAGCAGGCTTACTGTTGAACTCTATATGTAATGCACTCTACATGGGGCTACCTTTGTGCTTGACTCGGAAACTTCAACTAGTTCAGAACATGGCAGCCAGGTTGATTTCTGGTGTTTCCAGAAGAGAGCATATAACACCTGTGCTAAAAGCTCTCCACTGGCTGCCTATTAGTTTCCAGGCACAGTACAAGGTGTTGGTTATGATCTTTAAAGCCCTACATGGCTTGGGTCCAACTTATCTCCGGGACCGCCTCCTTCTGTATGACCCTCCCTGTACACTTCGGTCCTCTGGGAGGAATCTGTTACAGCCTATGAAAACAAGGCTGTGGGTGACCTCCCAGAGGGCCTTCTCTGCTGCCACTCCCAGATTATGGAATGGCCTGCTGGACGAGATCCGTCTTATTACCACCTTAGACAGCTTCAAAAAAGCTGTCAAGACGGATCTTTTCCGGCAGGCCTTTCCCAAATAGCTATCCGGCCCAAAGATTCGGCTGCCTTTTCCCTTAAGCGGCCACTGAATTATTTCATTTTTTTTCTCTTTTTAATTATTGTATGCTTTTAATCTGTTTAATTTAATATTGTTTTAAGGGGTGGGTGGGTTAGGGTATTAATGTAATTATGGGATTTTTATGATGTAAGCTGCCCCGATTGCGTTGCAGAGGGGCGGGATAGAAATAATAATAATACGGTAATAATAATAATAATAATAATAATAATTAACATTAAGGAAACAAAAATAATTACCATGGAGGATTTATATATATATTCAGTCTAGATGATGAGGAATTGAAATAGTTAATGATTTCCCAGACCTTGGATCAATGATTGATCAGAAGGGAGATTCCTTTCAAGACAGCAGAAGAAGAGTAGCACTGGGAAGGGCAACTATGAAAGAACTAGACAAGAACCTAAAGTGCAAAGATTTAAAACTGAACACTGAAGTTAGGGTTGTCCAAGCCATCCTATTTCCCATCTCCATGTACAGAAGAGCTGGACAGTGAACAAAGCTGATAAAAAATCAACACAGACAGAGAGTGTTGGAGATGTCTCATTCACAGGATCGCCATGAGTCAAAGTTGACTCAAGGGCAGTTAACAACAAAATCTCACATTGAAGGCAGCTAGGTATCCCTTATTATAAGGGGTGTTGTTTGTTTTTAAAGCATTTATTTCCCACGCTTCAGTCAAAAAAGACTAGAAAGCTTTTCCTTTTATATAGATTGAACAAGATGCCAAAAGATTTCATATTTTGGGCATGTGGGTTCTTCATAAAGACAGATGTATGCATCATGTAATTTGTGAACGTGGACAATATGCTCACTTTACAGAGAAATACATGGCTGAAATCAATACAGTCAGCCCGCCATATCCACGGATTCTGCACCCATGGATTCAACCAACCACGGTTTGAAAATATTTGGGGGGGGTGTGATTATGAAAAGCAAACCTTGCTGTTCGCCATTTTATATAAGGGGTACCATTTTACTACATCACTGTATATAATGGGACTTGAGCATCCACAGATTTTGGTACCCACAGGGGGTCTTGGAACCAAACCCCAGCGGATGCTGAGGGCCCACTCTATTTTCACTTGGTATTTACGTAGAACACAAACTTGTTAATAGTTACTTCCTGGTTGTCAATCCTACAGATGCATTTTGACTGTCTCTTATTGCAGTTTTAAAAACCTGGCATCTCTCTCTCTCTCTCTCTCTCTCTCTCTCACACACACACACACACACACACACACATATACACACAGAGAGAGAGTTGCATCCAGACAAGCGCCAGGACACCTCTTTAAATCCTTTTCATTACAGCCCAACTGTTCTAATTGGCAGGGGCAGCCCCAATTAATCCTCTGCTGTCCCAATTTTCAGCTGCTTATAAAGTGTCCCAGTTTCTCTTCTTATTTTCTTACTTTATCCTCGAGTTACTTCAATTGCTGCAAATTGAGTTCAAAGTGGGAAAATAATTTGCACTCAGTTAAGTCAGCAGGAAGGTAAGGAGAGGAGTGGGTGGAGTTATGTCCTTCCCAGGAGTTTCAGAAAAAAGCAAACTGCTGCAGCTCCTCCTAGCTTGTCTGTTATTCTTTATTAATAATGTTTGCCATCTTGACCACACACTGATGTTGCTTGGCCAGATGCATCCCATTTTTCATCATGCTGAAGAGTATGCCAGTAATATTTGTTTTCTTCTGTCATGGGAAGCAATAATACTGTACAAGGCAGCAGTAGAGATGCTGCTGAACTGCAACTCCCACCATGCCTCACTATTGGCTGTGCTGGGAGTTGCAGTCCAACAGCATCCAGGTGGTTTCCACCCTGATCAAAATACTTGAAAAATGCACAAGCACACTTTAATCAACAGAAGAAAAAATGTACTTTTCAAAAATGTCTTCCCAAACTATATATCCTGGAAAAAAAGTTCATAGGAATGTGCATGAATTTATGTGCATGGAAATGGACTTGTAGTCCAGATGTTGATGATTTGCACGTCTCTTCTTTTCTAGACAGACCTTTGGACTATAGCTGATAATAAAGTTGATCCCAGAAACCTAAACTCCACCCAGCAATGTTCTAGGGCACCATTTCTCAAACTTTAACAATTTCTAGTTATTTATTTATTTTTGCTGTACAGCCTGCTTGAAATTTGCTGGGAATCTTGGCAGACCACTTAATAGACTTTCCTTATTTGTTCCATGCCTTCCGATTGTCCAAATGTCCAGTTAATCCTCTGCCATCCCACTTTCTCAACTGCTTTTAAACTGTCCTGGTTTCTCTCGCCTCCTCCCCCTTTTCTCCTTTCTCCTTGGCTCACTTCAACTACTGTGAACTGAGTTCAAAGCTCAAAAGTAATTTGCACTCAACTCAGCATCAGAGAGTGGATGGGATGGAGTCTTTCCTTTTCCAGTAGGCTCAACAACAACAAAAAATCACAAACATCCCGTGCTGTGTGGTTCCAAATTACTTCTTAAGGTAAGCAAAAACTTTGTAAAAAAGCACAGGAAGAAAAAGCCACTCTGACGTTGCTTGGCTACATATATCGCAGTTTTCATCTACAAAATATTGGAGGGTATGTTGTTCAATAAACAAAACTACATACATTAGCTCTTATTTTAATAACATATTTATCCTTCAGTGCCAGTATCCTTGGCAAAACCATCACTATCTATATACAGTTGTCTCTCCGTATACACGGATTTGGTATCCACAGATTTAAGTATTCATGGCTTGTAAATATTCTTTAAAAAAAAATCCAAAAACCAAACCTTGATTTTGCCATCTCATATAAGAGACACCATTTTGCTATGCCATTGCATATAATGAGACTTGAGTATTCACGGATTTTGATATCCACGGGGAGTCCTGGAACCAAACCCCAGCAAATATGAAGGGGCAACTGTATATAAAAGACTTGGGTATGTACAATAGGCCTGGGTATGTTTCCAGCTCTTGGGTATGTTTCCTCTTCCAGTGTACTGATTGGCTGCTCGGGAAACACACCCAACCAATCACCACCCACATGCAAATTCCCTCTCCACTTCACAATCCACTCCTGCCACTCAATGTGGATCTACAACCCCAGTCTCACAAGGGCTCCTCCCTCCTGTCACTTCCTCAGCCAGTCACCAGTCATAGGCTGTGATGGGACCCAGGCAGACAACGGGCGGTGGCAGTGGTGGGACACTGCTGCTACAGGACCTGGGCAGTCAACTGGCAGTGGTGGTGGGACGCCACTGCTGCCTCTGCAACAGGACCCAGATAGTCAATCCACCGCCCTACCTTAAATCCATCGCCCTACATTGCAAGGTTGTCATGAAGTCTACCAAGCATTTGGGGGGGGGGAGTTTTTTAACAGCATATAGTACACTGGCTCCAGTTAGTTAGTTGTTATGAAAATGTTGAGGCCTAGGGCAGTACTAATCAAAATTATGGTTCCCCAAGCCATTGGTTGCTGGTCCGTAGTTAGTTTCCTGGAAGGAAAGAAACTATTATAATCAATGGGCACAAACAGGATGCTGATCTCTACCACATCAAGGAAAAAAAAATAGTTGCCAATCTCCTGCATCAGATAGTCTGAGAAGCACTGGCCTAGGGCAGGCTGTTGAGAAGGGTCAATTTGTGGCCTAAGAGGGAGAAAAGAGCAGCCAGGAACAACCCCATCCATTGGGACTTGCACCCAGAATCTAGTGAGAAGCCTTCCATCCATGTTCCAGCTGCCGTTGTTATAGCATCTTTGAAAAAGTAAACACCCACGCTGAATCCATACTAGGCAAATAATCTCATTTGAAACTAGACTATTTCCCATGGCTCCTTCCTATTGAATCTGGGATTTATAGTTTTATAAGGTCTTTAGCTTTTTCTGCCAAAGAGTGCTGGTGCCTCACCAAACCACAAATCTCAACATTCCATAGGAAGGACCCATGACAATAATCCAGTTTCAAAGTGGATTATTTGTGTAGTGTGGATTCAGACCCAGAGACAGTTCCATCATGCCTTGGCCTCAGTGGTTGGTAAAAGGCCCTTCTTCCATTCCAGAAGCTACAGCTGCAGCCTCAGAAGGAAAGAAGAGCAGTCAGTCACAGCTCCTTCATGTCTGGGCTCCAGTAACTGGAGAGAGCCCCTCTCTTCACATTCCAACTGCCATTGTTGTGGCTTCGGAGGGAGAGAAGGACAGCCAGCATCTGCTGGACTTTGTTCCCTCGCACACTGCCATCCCCTTTTCCTTGTGTGTCCTGTCCTTGTCAGTTATAAGCCTGAGGGTAGGGAACAGTCAAGGGTTGTCTTCCCAGGCCAAAAAAAAAAAAATGGAATAATAGTACAGTCGTCCCTCCACATTCATGGGGGTTAGGGTCTTGAGACCCCCGCGAATGTGGAAAAACCATGAATAAAAAATACTGATCCTACGAACCCCCCCCCCCAAGCGGAAGGGAGGTGGCGGGAGGGTGTCTGGCCAGCCTAGCCGGCCTCTCCGCAGCCTTCCTGAGGGGATTCCGGGGCTTAGAAGCCCCGGAGCCCACTTAAGAAGGCTGGGGAAGGCAGCGGGCGGGTGGGCGGGCGGGAGGCTGCCCTGCCTCTCCGCAGCCTTCCTAAGGGGACTCCACAGCTTTGGAGCCCTGGAGCCCACTTAGGAAGACCGGGGAAGGCGTAGGGCAGGTGGGAGGCTGCCCTGCCTCTCTGCGGCCTTCCTGAGGGGACTCTGCGGCTTTGAAGCTCCAGAGCCCACTAAGGAAGGCTGGGGAAGGCAGCGGGCAGGCGGGAGGCTGCCTTGCCTCTCCGTGGCCTTCCTAAGGGGACTCAGGGGTTTGGAGCCCGCTTAGGAAGGCCGGGGAGGGCAGCAGGCGGGAGGGAGGGAGGGAAGCTGCCCTGCCTCTCCGTGGCCTTCCTGACGGGACTCCGGGGCTTTGAAGCCCCAGAGCCTGCTTAGGAAGGCCAGGAAAGGTAGCGGGCAGGCGGGCGGGAGGCTGCCCTGCCTCTCCGTGGCCTTCCTAAAGGGACTCTGGGGCTTTGAAGCCCCGGAGCCTGCTTAGGAAGACCGGGGAAGGCGGTGGGTGGGCGAAAGGCTGCCCTGCCTCTCCATGGCCTTCCTGAAGGGACTCTGGGGGTTAGAAGCCCCGGAGCCTGCTTAGGAAGGCCGGGGAAGGCGGCGGGCGAGAGGCCAGGGAAGGCGGCGGATGGGCAGGCGGGAGGCAGCCCTGTGTCTCCACGGCCTTCCTGAGGGGACTCCGGGGCTTATAAACCCCAGAGCCTCCTGAGGGAGGCCGGGGAAGGCAGCGGGTGGGCAAGAGACAGCCCTGCCACTCCACAGCCTTCCTGAGTGGACTCCAGGGCTTAGAAGCCCTGGAGCCCCTGAGGAAGGCCGGGGAAGGCGGCGGGTGGGCAGGAGGCTGCCCTGCCTCTCTGTGGCCTTCCTGAGGGAACTTCGGTGCTCTGAAGTCCCAGAGCCGGCTTAGGAAGGCCGGGGAAGGCAGCGGGCAGGAGGCTGCCCTGCCTGTCCTTGGCCTTCCTGAGGGGACTCCGGGGCTTAGAAGCCCCAGAGCCTGCTTAGGAAGTCCGGGAAAGGCAGTGGGTGGGTGGGCGGGCGGGAGGCTGCCCTGCCTCTCCGCGGCCTTCCTGAAGGAACTCCAGGGCTTAGAAGGCCCAGAGCCCCCTGAGGAAGGCCGGGAAGGCGGTGGGCAGGCGGGAGGCAGCCCCGCCACTCCGCGGCCTTCCTAAGGGGACACCGGGGCTTTGAAGCCCCAGAGCCCACTTAGGAAGGCTGGGGAAGGTGGCTGGCGGGTGGGAGGCTGCCCTGCCTCTCTGTGGCCTTCCTGAGGGAACTCCAGTGCTTTGAAGCCCCAGAGCCTGCTTAGGAAGGCTGGGGAAGGCGGCAGGCGGGCAGGCAGGAGGGAGGCTGCCCTGCCTCTCTGTGGCCTTCCTGAGAGGACTCCGGGGCTTAGAAGCCCCAAAGCCCCCTCTGGAAGGCCAGCGAAGGTGCAGGTTGGAGGTTGCCCCACCTCTCGCCGGCCTTCCCGAGGGCGCTCGGGCTAAACCACGAATAACTAAAACTGGGAGTGTGAAAGCCGCGAATGTGGAGGGGCAACTGTAATTCACAGCAGTCGCCACTTGTCTTAATGGTTTTACAGGCCCCATAAACTTTGCATGCCTCATGCGGCCAATGGATTGCTCATGTTTTTAAATCTGCTGCTGCCAAACTTAAAAAAAAACACAACTATTTCCACGGTGGATATAAGAGGTATTTCACCTTTACAACAAAAGCCAAAAAAGAGATAAAACAAAACCCCATTTTATCACCTTAGCAATCGCTCGATAAGGCAAAAATTCAACATGGTGACAGCAGGCACTTACCCTGTTAGCAAGCCCCACCCCCTGTGCACTTAGAATCATAGAATCATAGAACTGGAAGAGACCACAAAGGCCATCTAGTCCAGCCCCCTGCCATGCAGGAATACACAATCAAAGCACTCCCGACAGATGGCCATCCAGCCTCTGTTTAAAAACCTCCAAAGAAGGAGACTCCATCCCAGTCCGAGGCAGTACATTCCACTGCCAAACATCTCTTACCATCAGGAAGTTCTTCCTAATGGACTCTCTTTTCCTGTAGTTTCCTCTCATATGGGAAAGCAATTCATATAGAATTGCTTGTCCCCCTGAGCAGGAATATGCATTCCCTACATTGATTTTTTTTTAACTCTGAGAAATGCCACGAAGGCTTTTCCTGCATAGTTTTTGCCACTTTTTTTGGAGGGGGGGTTGCTCACAATATGGCAAAACAATGTGGATTACCATTGTTGTTATTAATTGTTGTAATTATCCTTGTTTTAATTGATTTTTATTATTTTGCCTATTGTTTTACTTAGATTGTACGCCTTCGGCAGGTTTCATTCTGTTTTATCCTGATTGTCTTTGTACAGCGCTGTGTACACTGACAGTGCTCTAGAAATAAACTTTCATAATAATAATAATAATAATAATAATTAGGACAGGACGTCTTTTCCTCACAATCTGTGAGGAGTATTTTTGCCATTTAGACAACTCCTCAATTTCACAATTTGTAAGCTGCTCTGGAAGGATTTTGGCTGAAGAGCGGGGTATAAATACTCCAAATAAATAAATTTAAAAAATTGACTGCCACATTTTAGAGTAAAAATTAATAAAAGTGCACCAGCACTATGTTATAAGAATAATGGACTGAAGGCCAGGACCCCTTAGTAGCTTAGTCAATAGTGTGGCCCTGATCAAAACCTCATTTCCAGCCTCATTTCCCATCATTAGAAGCAGAGAGACAGGGCAGGGCCAAATAAAGTTGTCAGAGTGGCGTTGGTCTTCAAAGCTACCTTTTCCAAAAGCAGTGTGAAACGAAACCCTCTTCATTGTTGGCTGCAAGGAAAACTGGACTCTGTTTGGCTGTAAAAACCTCCCTTGAGTCTTACAAGGATTAACTAACAGCATTAAGTAGTTTATTAATTACCAGGGGTAAAAGCTTGGCAGTGACTTTTACAGCTGGCACAGTTTACAGCTGGAAGCTAGACTGGAGAACACAAAAGTCTCCAGCAAAGAAACAAGAATCAGCTCTCACAGGGGAACGTAAAAAGCAGTTTTCAGTCTTCTTCTCCTAGATCTGATCTTTAGTTTGTAGATCACTAATTTGTCTTCTTAAGAAAAGCAGACTAATATATTCACTATATTAGTCAACCCTGGGGGAAAAGACATGATTACCTCCATTTTACAAAGGAAGAATGGAGACGATGAGCAGACATGCTCTCCAATGATTGGCAGAGACAATCCCAATTAATCCTCTGATATCCCACTTTTGCATCTGCTTTTAAAATGTCCCAGTTTGGCTCTCCTCCTCTCACTTTCTTCGTCCTCAGCTTACTTCAGCTGCACAAGGCTGAAGTAGTACAAAGTACAAAAGTAGTTTGTACTCATTTAACTCATCATGAGGAAAGAGGAGAGGAAGAGGTAGTATCTTGCCCTTCCCAGGAGGCCCAGGCAAAAGCAAACTGCTCAAGCCTCTGCTAGCTTGTACATGCTTCCTTATTAATAATGTTTGCCATCTTGTCCACGCTCTGATGCAACTGGGCCACACATATCCTGCTTTGCATCTGTGAAATGTTGGAGGGTATGAGCAGAGCATCTATTTACTTGGTTGCATGAGTACTGTCTGTCAATAAGGCTGCAATTGGACTCCTAAATAAACTCCATTTTGGAATGCAGGACTAAACTGTGCAGGACTTACTTCTGGGAAACCGTACCAAGGGCTGGGCTCAGAGCTTAGAAGACTTGTGAAGTCGAAGGCTTTCATGGCCAGCATCCATAGATTTCCTTGGGTTTTTTTCCAGGCTGCGAGACCATGTTCTGGAATAGTTTCTTTCTGACGTTTCGCCTGCATCTGTGGCTGGTATCCTCAGAAAATGGTTGTGTAGGGGTGCGTGTGGAGTTTATATGCTGTTAACCCCTGTTGGGGAGTACAGTTGTCCCTTCACGTTCGCTGGGGTTTGGTTCCAGGACCCACCGTGAATACCCCAAATCCGTGAATATTCAAGTCCCATTATATGCAATGGCATAGCAAAAGGTTGTCCCTTATATAAGATGGCAAAATCAAGGTATGCTTTTTGGATTACTATTTTTTAAAGAATATTTTCAAGCCGTGAATACTTAAATCCGTGAATGCCAAATCCGTGAATCTGGAGGGACAACTGTATATGTAAATTTGTGCAATTGAATGGTTCGTTTCTGGGTATAGAAATGCAAGGCTCGTTAGTGTCTGTTTGGCTGATGGTTGGTTGATGGGCCATTATCTGCTGGGAATCCCCCTGTCCCTGGATGGAATTCTTTTGTAAGTGTCGAGTTTTGATTCTATTGTATTGCAAAACTGGGAGCCAGATTTTGTTTACTTTTAGGGCTTCTTCTTTCCTGTCAAAGTTGTCCAGGTGTTTGTGGATTTCAATAGCTTCTCTGTGTATTCTGACATGATAGTTGTTGGCCTTGTCCAGAATTTCTGTGTTTTTAAATAACATTTTGTGTCCAGGTTGGTTTATAACGTGTTCTGCTACTGCTGATTTTTCTGGCTGGCCCAGTCTGCAGTGTCTCTCATGTTCCTTGATTCGTGTTTGGACACAGCATTTAGTGGTCCCTATGTAAACTTGTCCACAGCTGCATGGTATGTGGTAAACTCCTGCAGCTGTGAGAGGGTCTATTTTGTCCTTTGCTGAGCGTACCATTTCTTGGATTTTTCTGGTTGGACTACAAATTGTTTGGAGGTCGTGTTTCCTCATCAGTTTCCCTATTCTGTCTGTGACTCCTTTGATGTATGGTAAAAATACCTTCCCTTTGGGTGGCTGTTTTTCTTCTTCATTCCTGTGTTTTTTTCTGGGTATGGCTGCTCTTGTGATGTCCAAGCTGGAGTAACCATTAGCCTGTAGGGTCCAGTTTAGGTGCCTCACTTCGTCTTCCAGGTAGTGGATTCACAGTTCCTTTTTGCACGGTCTACCAATGTTTTTATTATGCTTCTTTTTTTGTCCTAGATTATGATTGGAGTTCTTGTATAGGTACCTGTCCATGTGTGGGGGTTTTCTGTATACCTTGTAGCAGAACATGTTATAAACCAACCTGGACACAAAATGCGATTTGAAAACACAGAAATTCTGGCCAGGCCAACAACTATCATGTCAGAATTCACAGAGAAGCTATTGAAATCCACAAACACCTGGACAACTTCAACAGGAAAGAAGAAACCTTAAAAGTAAACAAAATCTGGCTCCCTGTTTTGCAATACAATAGAATCAAAACTCAACACTTACAAAAGAATTCCACCCAGGGACAGGGGGATTCCCAGCAGATAATGGTCCACCAACCAACCATCAGCCAAACAGACACTAACAAGCCTTGCATTTCTATACCCAGAAACTAACCATTCAAATACACAGATTTACATATACTCCCCAACAGGGGTTCACAGCATATAAACTCCACACACACACACCTACCCAACCATTCTCTGAAGATGCCAACCACAGATGCAGGTGAAACGTCAGAAAGAAACTATTCCAGAACATGGCCTCACAGCCCAGAAAAACCAAGGAAAATCTTAGAAGACTTATTTGGGGTATAGTCTCCAGAATTCCTCAGTCAGCATGTTCACTGCTCATGCTGGTTGAAAGATTCTGAGAAATGTGAAAGGGAACTTCCCCAAGTTCAATGTAATTTCCACCAGAACTTAAATATGTGAAAATTTATTCTCTTTTGTTTGTTTGCTTGCTTGCTTGCTTGCTTTCCCCAATAGCATCACAGTAAAATTGCCACTCTGCACCACCAGATGGGGCTCTGAGATCAATTACCTCTTGCTACAGAAGCTGTTTCAGCACTCAAAGATAAGTAAAATATAACATTTCATTTTACTACCAAACCCCCACTCCCAACCCCAATGAGTGTCTACCTGCAGTCTCTCACAAGTTAATACTGGGTGGCATATAGTTAGCATATTCAGCATAAACTAAGCCTCCAAGCAGCTCCATCTTGGGCTAATAAATTGGGCAGATGAAGACGGCAAGTTCACCGGGGATCAAATTAAAACTTCACACCAGCATTTTCCAGCAATGGCAAGTTGGCCTTAAGGGACCACTTTCTTCCACAATCCCACTATGGGTTGGCTCCAATGAACTCTGCGTGCCAAGATCCAGTCACATTGTTCTGCAAAGTACCACCTGGATCTTGTACCTATGTCCAATATTTTATTTTACCAATTGTTTAATAAGGTGTCTTGAGTCCCCAGAGCCAGCGTGGCATAGTGGTTTGAATATTGGACTATGACTCTGAAGATCACAGTTTGAATCTCCGCTTGGCCATGAAAACCCACTGGGCGACCTTGGGCAAGTCACACGCTCTCAGTCTCAGAAAACCCTGTGATAGGGTTGCCGTAAAATCAGAAACAACTTGAAGGCACACAGCAACAACAACAACAACAAACCATTCACTCCTGGGCTGTGGTGGGGTGGGTGGGAACATTGCACTAAAAGGTAGGTATGAAACTTTTTGTTTCCATGCTGTGACTGGGACGGGAAAGGAGCAGGAGAGGAGATTGCAAGACGGGGACACTTTTTTTGTCCCTGTCTGAAAATCTCCTTTGTGTCATCCCTTTCATACAATTGCTCTTTTACTTACTGGCCTTGCCAAGCAGGTCCAGGTGATTTCAAGAGCCCATACAAACCTCCCATACAAACCTCCTGCATCTTGAGATCTACTGGGGAGGCCCTTCTCTCTGTCCCACCTCCCTTACAGGTACATCAGGTGGGGAGACTAGAGATAGAGCCTTCTCTGTGGCTGTTTCCTAGGCTTTGGAACTCCCTCCCTAGAGAGGCTAGATTGGCACCCTCCTTATTTTTATTTTTATTTCAATATATTTACTTTACACAGATTCTCCATTTATCATTCAGACGTGATTCAATATCATTTCCATAGATTTCCACAGATTACAATTATTAGGGTTCTTATTACATGTTTACCACCTTGTATCATTTATCTAGTTATCTAATTCATTACATTCATACATGTGATGAATGTTGCTGTCCTTGAGCAAGCAGGGATCACCAGCATTGAGGCCATGATATTGAGAACACAGCTGTGCTGGGCAGGGCACGTTTCTAGGATGGAGGACCATCGCCTCCCAAAAATACTACTCTACGGTGAACTCGCTGTGGGTCAGCGTAAGAGGGGCGCTCCAAAAAAGCGATACAAAGACTCCCTGAAACAACATCTCAGGCTCGGCCAAATTGATCACCAACAGTGGTCCACCCTGGCCTCACATCGGGAGGCATGGAGATGCACTATCCACAATGCTGCAGCCTTATTTGAGAACTCACACCGCACAAGTCTTGAAGAGAAATGACAATGCAAAAAGAATCACAACCCAGAAACATCACCCAAGGAGACCTTCTGCTGTGCTTTCTGCAACCGGACATGTTTATCTTTTCAGTCATCAGCGCCCTTGCAGAAACGCGCTTGCAGAAAGCGCGGGATGAGTCCTTCCTGAATCTTCATTTGTGAAGAAAAGCCAGAGAGAGACATTCATACTAATACATTCACCCTCCTTATTATCTTTCTTCAGGTAAAACCCTTTTTCACTCCAGCAAGTCTTTGAGAATTTTTTTTTAAAGAAACATGCCTTGTACAGTTGTCCCTTCATATTTGCTGGGGTTTGGTTCCAGGACCCCACGTGGATACCAAAATCCGTGAATACTCAAGCCCCATTATATGCAAAGGTATAGCAAAATGGTGTCCCTTGTATAGGATGGCAAAATTAAGGTTTGCTTTTTGGATTATTATTTTTTTAAGAATATTTTCAAGCCGTGAATACTTAAATCCATGGATACCAAATCTGCGGATACGGAGGGACAACTGTATAATGTGCTGGACTTTTATTTGTTGTTATTGTTCTTTCATGCTTTATTTCTTTAACTGGTTTTAATTTCATGATGGTTTAATTGCTTTTAAACTTCTGTATGTTGTGAATGTTTAACTGTGTAGGTTCTGATTGTTGTAAGCTGCCTTGAATCCCAAACTCGGAGAAAGGCAGGAATTTATTTATTTATTTATCTATTTATTTATTTAAAACATTTTTATATCCCGCCGTATAGCTGAAGATCTCAGGGCAAGTTTACAATAAAATAAATTTGAAACAATAAATAA
Source organism: Gambelia wislizenii (assembly GCA_030847615.1). Taxonomy (NCBI): domain Eukaryota; kingdom Metazoa; phylum Chordata; class Lepidosauria; order Squamata; family Crotaphytidae; genus Gambelia; species Gambelia wislizenii. Next base: position 10,100,101 of record JAUMIR010000012.1, read on the forward strand.
CAGTGATAATTTAAAAGATTAAAAATAGTTCATCAATTAAAACCCAGACAATTTAAAACTGGTGATGATTATGACGATGGCAACGACGATGATTATTAGACTTTTCATGTAAATATATTGTTTGTTTGTTTGTTTTTCCTTTTCCCCCTTTTTTTTAAAAAATAAAACATTTCAACCATTAATGTATTAGAAACTTATGAGGAGAGACTTAGGGAACTGGGTATGTTTAGCCTGGAAAAAAGACGGCTAAGAGGCGATATGATAGCCCTGATTGGAACACGGAGCAATGGATGCAAGCTCCAGGAACAGAGATTCCACCTCAACATTAAGAGGAACTTTTTGACAGTAAGAGCTGTTCAGCAGAGGAACACACTCCCTCGGAGCGTGGTGGGATCTCCTTCCTTGGAGGTCTTTAAACAGAGGCTGGATGGCCATCTGTCGGGGATGCTTTGATCAAGATTTCCTGCGTAGCAGGGGGTTGGACTGGATGTCCCTTGTGGTCTCTTCCAACTCTACAATTCTATGATTCTATGATCATAAACATATAATTTCCTTCATTCTGCTCCTTATAGTTCCTTCTATAATAATCATGTAAATATATTGTTTGAAGGAGATGAGCTAGAAATGGAAAATATACGAAAGTATTGTTTACCATAGCCCTGTGTCTCTAGTCCTCATGGCCATAACAGAAAGCACGAAAACTTCTGATCTAACAAATTGGGGGAAAGAAGAGAAAATATCCATATTCCTAGCATGTTTATATTAAATCTAACTTAGACTCCCTTTTGTGTCCTGATGTGCTGTTTCATTCTACTTGGTTTTCATGATTTGATTGTACAGTATTTTAAAAAACTGTTTGACATATTGTAAACTGCCTTGAGTGCTCCACATTGGAATAGAAAAGAGTGTTTTTTTTTTTTTAATCCTAACAAATAATAATTTTCTAAAAGCATACTCACATCTCTGGGGATATTTCTGCTACATTGTTCATGCTGAGTGGAAAACAGGATGCAGCTGTTTTAAAAACTGAATGTACAGTTCCAGATAATGCAGTTTAACCATGTGTTCTGAAACCAGTTTGTACATCCTATATGAAATTGCCCATATGTCGCATGTATCTAAAATCCCCTACAAAATCTTAAGCTCAGCAGTCCTACCCCCAAATTGCTTTATAAATGCAGAAGAAGTGAAAATGGATGGGCAATTTTAGAGAGAGAATTTCTGATTACTGTAAAATAATGCTAACCTGTGGTTTGATGGGTTTTAAAATATTAAAGAATGAACCATAAATGCTGCCTCTTTCTTGGTTCAGTATCTATGGAATCAACATTGTGATGCCATTGTAATAATTCTTTTTCAGTGTTTTAAGATTAAGGAGTCACTTAAAAGCATTCTCTCTCTTTCAGATGTTCAAGCTGCAAGTTAACTAGTCGTATTTACTAATGTGGCCACTTGAGTAGTTTTTTCCCCTCACATATGGATCTTGTGTCAAGAAGAGATGACTTCTGCAAGGACAAGTTATGTCAGCTAAGTGTATTTGCATGGATCCCACCCTCAAACATGAGCACTGTTATATACTTGAAAGTTGGGATAACAGTTCATGCATCTGATGCAGTAAACTGTAGTCCGTGAGAGCTTATGGCATTATAAATCTGTTCATGTTTAAGATACAACAGCCTTCTGGTTGTTTTTGCTGCAATAGACTCACAGGGCTACACCCATCAGAAATAATTGCATGTGCAATGTATCTGTTTTCAATTTCTCTAGGGAATCATGGGGTGGAGAACATCGCTACCCCAATACCTTTTGAGAATCTCTGCAAATGTAGAAAAGATTTATTTGGGGGAAAGTAAAGGAAGCTGAGAAAGTGGAGACAGGGTTTCTGTAGTAGAACCTGGGTCTTTGATGGTAGTGTAGTGTGCTCTATAGAAAAACGATAGTTGTTGTATGCCTTCAAGTTGTTCCCAACTTATGGCAACCCTATCACAGGGTTTTCTGAGACTGAGAGTGTGTGATTATATATGAATATACCCATATGACCTCTCCATTGATGCCCCCTTGTCGTGGGAGAGAGGCTTGCGTACCCTAATGATGTTTTGAGCTATGCTGGCGGTGGCATAATAGCCACTGGTAGGGTCTCCCATGCCAGACAGGTCAAAACCGAAGGGTCTGACAAAGAGCGTCAAAGGGCAGGATGGGCTCTCTAGCCTTGTGGCAACCGTCCTAGGAGAAGGAAAACTCCAATCCCAAACCTGGTCAGATGGTGCTCGTCCAACCCTGTAAGGTCAACCATCTAAGAGAAGGAAACTCTAATCAAACCTACGGCCCGAGGACCTCGCTGCCACGTCCATGCTTGCAAGGCCACGGCAGATGAATCTCTAGTTTAAAGGGTGAGGCCAGTTCTGTGCACACTGCGCTCCACCAGAAAAATCCATTGCACAGGCTCGAAGGACTAGTCATCAGTGCGCTTGCAGAAAGCGCGGGATGAGTCCTTCCTGAATCTTCGTTTGCGAAGAAGAAAAGCCAGACAGACTGTTGTAGCCCAAATGACAATAGCTCTTTGCAAAGGCAAAGTACCTCCTTGAACCCCAGAACTAGGGTAGGGGCTGAGCCCCTCCAGAACTTGGCTGTGGAGGCTGACCCACCACTCCAGAATACAGTTTGGGGAGTGGTACTTAGAATTCTCAGCCAGAAAACTCTAATGCCTCCCCAAACTACTTACCCCAGGATTCCATAGGATGTTGCCCTGGCAGTTAAAGTGGAATCACTCACAGTGCTGTAAATGTGTAGTGTGAGTGGTCTGCTAAATTATAGAAACAATTCCTTCGTTCATATTTAGCTATTTCCAATTAGCCCAAAGCTTGGGAAAGTGGCTTTTGGAACTACGGCTCCTAGAAAAATTTCTGGGAATTGTAGTCCCAAAAGTATATAACTCTCCCAAGCTCTGAATTACAATGTGCCAATTTTTAATGCCAAAGTACTCTGTCTTCTTGATGGGTGATTCATTTCCGTGTTCCTGGCAATGCTGAAGTGGCCCCGTTAACTCAGAATGAGCACTGGGAAGGAAGAGAATTTCCCTCATGTTTATCTCACGGCTGCCTCCACCATCTGGTTTTCATCGAATCATAGAATTGTAGAGTTGGAAGAGACCACAAAGACCATCCAGTCCAACCCCCTGCCACACAGGAAATCATGATCAAAGCATCCCCGACAGATGGCCATCCAGCCTCTGTTTAAAGACCTCCAAGGAAGGAGACCCCACCACGCTCCGAGGAAGTGCGTTCCACTGCCGAACAGCTCTTACTGTCAGAAAGTTCCTCCTAATGTTGAGGTGGAATCTCTGTTCCTGGAGCTTGCATCCATTGCTCTGTGTTCTAGTCTCTGGAGCAGCAGAAAACAAGCCTGCTCCATCCTCAATGTGACACCCCTTCAAATACTTAAACAGGGCTATCATATCGCCCCTTAACCATCTTTTTTCCAGGCTAAACATACGCAGTTCTCTTCTTTGTTAAGCTGAGTGGAGAGCTGATGCTGGATATTCCCACTCTTAGGATCTCCTTCGTCAAGATGTTTCAGTGGAGAGGTCTTGAGCACTTTTGAGGCATCTGGCAGAGGGGAGAGGAAAGGCAAGAGGACTACTGCAAACTCTCCCCATGGCTAGATTCAAGTAGAGATGAAAATGCCAACAATTTGCAACATACACTGGATAACTCTATCCCTCCACACCAGTGTTCTTGGGCCCTTTCACACCACACAATAATAGCATTATGGTTCCACTTTAACCTCCATGGCAACTTCCTGTGGAACCCTGGGATTTGTGGTTTGGTGACACATTATAGCTCTCTGGCAAAGAATTAAAAATATACCTCCCTAAACTGCTAATCCCAGAATTCTGCAGGATGCTACTAAGTAGTGTGAAAAAAATCCTGCTGGGCCACCCAATACGTGCGAGCAATACAGCTGTCAAGCCCATTCCTTGTCATCTCTGTTTTTTTCTCACTGTTAAGTCTTCCTCACTGCTGAAATGTAAGGTCCTTTCACACAGAACAATGATAGTGCTATGATTCCACTTTATCTGCCAAGGTTCTATATTATGGGATCCTGGAGTCTGTACTTGGAGGTGGTCCTAGAGCACTCTGGCTAAGAACTCTAACTCTCCTTCCCTAATCTGCAAATCCCAGGATTCCTTAGGATGGAACCATGGCAGTTTGGGTTGCCAGATCCCAGGACCTGGCCCTGAGTCTCCAGTTTTCATGGCCCTTCTCCAGGCAGGAGACGAAAGTGCAAATTCTCCAGTTTTGGTGGACTCAGCTCCAATCAAAGGTGTAAAACTCCAGCTCAGCTCATAGATCAGCAGCTTGCTACCAATTTGCAAAGCTTATTTCATTTGTTGCTGGAACTTGCAAAGATTCTCCAGGAAAACATGTTATCCTGGAGAATATGTTTACAGTAGGACCCCTGTATCCACTGGGGATTGGTTCCAGGGGATCCCACAGATAATGAATTCTGTGGATAATAGCGAATGCCCCTGTCGCCATTGCCACCACCGGAGCCATGCCGGGGGGAGAAATGAGGCAAGAACTCTCCTCCTCTCCCTTCGCCCCCCCCCAGTCGCCATTGCCTCCACCAGAGCCATACTGGGAGGCGAGAACCCTCCTCCCTCCCTTCTCCCCCTGGTTGCCATTGCCGCCACCGGAGCCATGTCAGGGGAGGAGAACTCTCCTCCCTCCCTTCACCCCACTGGTCACCATTGCTGCCACGGAAGACATCCGGAAGCCTCCTCCCCTCCATCCCCCATCCCCCACCCCTGCTTTCACCAACTGTGGATAATTGAATCAGTGGTTGGCAAATCAGCAGATACAGGTATGCTACTGTACTTCATTATATTCCTCCTTCCCTCCCAGTTGTAGTGGTGCCAGGGCTCACCCTCCACTCTCCTCTGCATCCACCTTATGGCTAGAAGCAAGAAGGCTAGATTAAAGGCTCCTTATCCTGTGGTTCCTAAGTCAATTGACTTATTGACTTTATCAGACCACCCTCCATTAATGTTTCTTTCCCACCATATTTTAATGCATTTTTTCCTGGCAAAATAACCCTTCCTATCAGACCTACCATAATGTAGCATGAAAGGATAGCTCCATTCACTGCCATGCATGTGATCTCACAGATTCTCACAAGAAGACATGAGCGTGGTAAATTTTTAAAAAATAGTCCAAAAGACCGACCAAAAACGTACACAAAAGCACAGAAACACACTTTAAAAATTAAAAGTTAACCAGGGAGGTTCATAAAAAGAGCACCCCCTACCTGGTTTTCACGATCTCACCCAGAAGTTTTCTGCCCATTGATGCTGTATTCACATGAGCACAATGGTGCAAGGTTTCAAACGGCGGCAATACCAGCAAAAAAGCACCACCGGAGATCTATTGATGGCATGGCCCATCAATAAAATAGAACAGCTTTTTGACAAGACAAAATCACCAAAGGATGATGTCATCTGATATGCGCGCCTTTTCACATTCATTAGGCGTCATTATGACACCATATTTCCCGCACCTGATAAAGTCCTATGTAGCCTTGATCTGGGAACAGTCCCTTTAGCTCAGATTTCTCTCTTATTGTCCAAACAGGAAAATATTTGCGTGTGTTTGAATGATAAGCTATGAACAACTTGGTGGGTACTAAATGCACAACTCTTACTGACATCATCAGGGACCATCCCTAGGTTTCAGGTTTTGTCCAACAAACCTCAGGGCCTGGGACAATCCTGAACTGACAACTCTAATGTCGATTAAAGTGGAATCATACTGCTATCAATGTGCAGTGCAAAAGGGCCTTGTCTACCTCTCTTCCTCTAGGTGCAGTCAAAAGCTGACACATCAGGCAAAAAATAAAATGACTCACTTCCTTATTTGCTCTTCTTGGATATAAACCTGAAGAGAAGACACAAAATGCTGGGTACCTTCAATGGTTTTATGGCCTTGAATTAAAAATGAAACAACATCTGAAGTGGTTTGAGCAAAGATTTTTATCAATAGAATCTTTCTGCTAGTTAATTGAGGGGGGGGGGCACTGAGAATAGCAACCCAGCACAATGGAGGATGACACCAGCTTGGAGAAGATTGCTTTAAATAACAGAGGGAAATATAACAAAGGGTGAAGCTGCACCCAAAGAGGCCCTCCTGCTGCTGTCGCTTTTGATGGGGGCCATGTTGACCTCCATGGAAGATGGAGGCAGGGCATCCCTTGGATAATTTAAATGCTAGGGAAAATGCTACAAGTAGGAAACATTCCATGACACTCTAGATTCCCATAACTGAAGCTATAATCTTAATACCTGAGAGCACATCTCACTGAAATCAATGAATCTGCCTTCTTCTGACACATACCCTTCAATATTTCTCAGATGAAAATTGGGACACTTGTGACCAAACAACATAGAATCATAGAGTTGGAAGAGACCACAAGGCTCATCCAGTCCAACCCCCTGCCATGCAGGAATATGCAATCAAATCATTCCCGACAGATGGCCATTTAGCTTCTGTTTAAAAACCTCCAAAGATGGAGACGCCACCACACTCCCAGGCAGTGTATTTCACTTCCGAACAGCTCTTACTGTCAGGAAGTTCTTCCTAATATTTAGGTGGAATTTCTTTTCCTGTAGTTTGAACTCATTGCTCCGTGTCCTAGTCTCTGGAGCAGCAGAAAACAAGCTTGCTCTGTCCTCAGTATGACATCCCTTTAAATATTTAAACATGGCTATCATGCTACATCTCAACCTTCTCTTCTCCAGGCTAAACATACCCAGCTCCCTAAACCGCTCCTCACAGGGCATAGCTTCCAGACCACCCACCATCCTGGTCGCCCTCCTCTGGACACATTCCAGCTTCTCAATATCCTTTTTGAATTGTGGTGCCCAGAACTGGACACAGGATTCCCAGTGAGGTCTGACCAAAGCAGAATAGAGTGGCACTATTACTTCCCTTGATCTAGACACTATACTGCTATTAATACAGCATAGAATCGCATTGGCTTTTTTAGCTGCTGCATCACACTGCAGACTCATGTTCAGTTTGTGCTCCACTGAGTGTCCTCGATTCCCTTTGCATGTATTGTCATCAAGCCAGGTGTCACCCATCCTATATATGTCCATTTCATTTTTACTGCCCAAGTGTACTATCCTACATTTCTCCCTGTTGAAATTCATTTTGTTAGTTTTGGTCCAGCTTTCTAATCTGTTGAGGTCATTTTGGATTCTGATCCTGTCCTCTCGGGTATTAGCTACCCTTCCTAATTTGGTGTCATCTGCAACATCAGAGTGTGGTCAAGATGTCAAAAAGTATTAATGTGGAAGAACAAACAAGTCAGAAGAAGATGCTGGAATCTACTAGGAAGGGCAAGATTCTGCCCGTTCTCTCCTTTCCCTCACTGAGTTAACTGAGTGCAAACTATTTGGTACTTTGAATTCAGTTTGCAGCAACTGGAGTAAGCCAAGGATGAAGGAAGAAACTGGGGAGAGGAGAGAAACTCAGGCATTTTAAAAGCAGCTGTGAAAAAGTGTTTTGACAGAGAAGTAATCAGGACTAACCCTGCCAAATTGGTACAGTTGGAGGACGTGCAAAGATGTCTTTGATTGTGCTGTACAGAGGCCCTACTTATTAAAGAAATGGTGCTTAAGCACTTATAACCATTTTTTAAAAAGCCAAAGATAACTGTGCTTGTGAGGGGGGACTCCAAATCCACAGGCGGGCAAGAGCCAGGGTGTCCCATGTAGTGGCTGGACTGGGATCTGAGAAACAGGGAAGGTTGTAATCCCCAGGAAGCCATGATGTTCACTGGACGAAAGGCAGAAATAAATGCCAATAAGAAAAGAGAAAGCAATAAGAGCAGAAATGTCATAATAAAGGATTTAACTGTGGATTTTTAAAGAAAAATTGTTAAAACATCAGGAATGTTTATATAGAACTGGCACCACATCCTTCTGCACAGGTTTTATTTTTTTTAATTGTACTGATTTATTTACACAAGAGGTGGAGGAGATAAACATGCATATACATTAGAACATTAAAGCATTATGATGACAGTGGCAGTGGTAGTCATCACCATCATCATCACCTCAGTTTCACAGTCTAACAGATGCCAGTGACTGAATTTTTGGGCCATCAATGATTTGGATTCTATCCAGGAATCTAGGAATCACTGAGATGTGGTCAGATAATGTGGCACACTCCGAGCAGTGTCATTTTTTATAATTTGGCTATTGTGATTCCATGTATGGTAATTTTATGCAAATGTCCTAAAAATCTGTTTGGAATTGCTCCCAGGGCATCTCTCACCATTGGAACCATGGTGGTTTTATTTTCCCAGAGGCTCTGAATCTCAGTTTGTAGATCACAATACAGTTGTCTCTCCATATTCACGGATTTGGCATTCACAGATTTAAGTATTCACGGCTTGAAAATATTCTTAAAAAATTAATAATCCAAAAAGCAAACCTTGATTTTGCCATCTTATATAAGGGACACCATTTCCTATGCCATTGCATATAATGGGACTTGAGTATTCACGGATTTGGGTATTCATGGGGGGTGGAGCTGAAACCAAATCCCAGCGAATATGAAGGGACAACTGTATTCCATAATCTTTTCCTTTTCTTGGTCTCCAATTCTGCTCTCCCCAGAGATTTCCCCAGAATTTATTTTTCTCAACCACAATTATGCCTGGCATCATCATCATCATCATCATCATATCACTGCTGTGATTACATGAACCAGAGTTGTTGTATGAGTGAGCTGGGAGACAACGGTTAGCATTCTGCTATACAGATGCATAAGTCACATTACACATACAGGGAGAATTATTTGCCATAGTGCCACAGATGTATTCTGCTGACAGCAGTGGAAGTGCAGTGGCACAAGCAACAATGTTCACATTGCAGTTGTGCATTACGCATTGTGGTTTTTGCCTTGCCCTTGTACTGCAGCTCCTAGTCAGTGACGTGTGTTGTGCACTGTTGCTATTCTGCATGGGGGCTGTGCACTAGTACTAGTGAGCATATCTCCGCACATGGATATTCGCACTGCACTGGGGAGACATTGGATTGCAACTGATGTGTGAGCTGGTTTATCAAGCTCAGCCCTTCCACGTTCGAACAGAAAATTTTGCTCTGCAGAAGAACAGAGTAAACAGGGAAAATGATAATTTTATCATGGGGGAGATGGAAGAAGATCATCTGGAAAGGGTAACAGCCAGCCAAGAGATGCTTTCCCTTGAAGGAGAGAGGCTTCACTGATTTGTAAATGTTCATTACCTCTAAGCCAGAAACCTGATCTGCAGTTGGCCACACTTTCTCTTCCCATATGGGAAGAAACTCAACCTTAAGCTTCAGCAAGTAAGTCTCCTCCCTGCGTCTTGTGGCAAACAATAGATTTGCCAGGAGAGGGAAAGAGAAAGACAGACACCACTGTGATAGAATAATTTGCCTCCAAGTTCCAGCACTTGCGCTCAGCACAGACCGTGCCCACATTAACGGTGCCTTCAATCATCGCTCACCATTTGCATGTTCGCATCTCCCAGACGAGTGAATCACTCATGCTCCAGCCTGCTGAGAGCACACAATTATCTCTGGGAGAAAAAAATAGCATCTCTTGCTCAGCAAGCTGGCACCGACTGATTATTCTTCTACACGGAAAGGAACTTCAGGAAGGTCCGGAGACCCTTGGCCATAGCGGCCAGCTGCACTGAATCAACCAATTTCCGAATGCCTGCAGCAAGGTAAGGTTGATGCTGGAAAGGAGCTGAGTTCTTGAAGGGCAGCTTAATTCGTGTTTGTGTCCTGAAATACAAAGACCTGCTGTCACAAAAAGCTTATTGTGAACCAACTCCTTTCCTGCAATTTTCTCAATTTACCTGCTTGCTGAACCAGGAATAGGACTGGGATGCTGAAGCGGTGAAGCCTACAAGTGGTCTTTACTTTTAGTATGCTTGCATGCACCTCTAAACCTCACTCCCGTTGGTGAGTTTATTTTCTGCTTGGCAAAATAATGCTTAAGATCAGAAAACTGTGTGTAGGATCAGATCAATGCAGAGCTGGTATAAGACTGTGGAGTCAACAGTAAAAGCCAAGCTGTGTGTCACAGTTAATTGACAAATAGATCTGTTATATACCACAGCTCTCCAGGAACGGAGATTAGTACAAGGTCCTGGACAAGAACCAGAACTACCAATGCATCTTTTTGCTCAGGCATGTTGACCCAACACATGGGACAGACATAATGGAACAAAACCAATGTGACAACCAGTCTTGTTATCTTAAGAACAGCAGTAATCATACTGATGCTAAATCTGAGATCTTTATCAACACCAGCGAGATCTTGGTTACCACATTCCTGGGAGGTATCCTGGCTATCATGTGCCTCATTGGGATGGTTGGAAACATCTACACCTTGGTAGTTGTCAACCTCTCTAGAAGACTGAATGGCTCTATGTACGTTTACATTGTCAACTTGGCCTTGGCAGATCTCCTCTACCTCTCCACCATCCCTTTTGTTGTCTGCACTTACTTTGTGAAAGACTGGTACTTTGGGGAGGTGGGATGCAGGGTCCTCTTCAGCCTGGACTTGCTCACTATGCATGCCAGCATCTTCATCCTCACCATCATGAGCACAGAGAGGTACTTGGCTGTTGTTAAGCCCTTGGGTGCCCTCAGGAGACAGAGAGATTACAGAAGAGTCATCACTTGTTCTGTGTGGCTTGCCTCCTTCCTCCTCACCTTGCCCACCATGATCCTCATTGACCTACGGGTGAGCAGCCAAGATGGGGTGACCAAGCGCATGTGCTACCCAACATGGCAAATGGAGTCCTACAAAGTCTACCTCACCGTCCTCTTCAACACCAGCATCTTGGTCCCGGGTCTCATTATCTGCTACCTGTATGCTAAGCTGGCCAGGACTTACTGGAGATCCCAGGTGGCTGTCTTTGGCCCCAAGGACATGAAGCGGTGCCCTAAGCAGAAAGTCCTGTACATGATCTTCTGCATCATCCTCACCTATTGGACCTGCTTCATCCCATTCTGGCTCTGGCAGCTGCTCAGCATCTACCACCACCAGCAGCTGGGGAACCTCAAAAACCACACCGTGGTCTGCATCAATTTCCTTGTGACTTGCTTGGCTTACAGTAACAGCTGCATCAACCCTTTCCTCTACACGCTGCTCTCCAAGAATTACAAGGAGTACTTAAGGAGCCGGCAGAAGAACGGCATCCTCCTCTCCAAGATCAAGCCCAAGAAGGGCTCCTCAAGGAAATCTATGCTATCTGCAAGCCACACGTACACAGAGAGTGTGGCCGTTGCCCAGCTTGAGGGAATCAACTGCAAAGGTGTGGTCTCTCTGTGAGTAAATGACTAGAAGGTGGGAGGAGCAAAGGAAACCAGCAAGCAAGGTCAGAGGCTACCTCATGTCTGGCCTTGATGGTCCAGGTAAGAAGCAGGGCTCAAGGACTTTAGAGGCTCAGCAAAGATTGCATTGTTTCTCTCATCCAGCTCACCTGTTTGCAGGATTATGCCAAGCCAGCTGAGGACCTGGCCAGGAAGAGAGGTAAACACTAGAGCTAAATGGATGTTGACTTGAAGGCAGTCAAGTTAAGAACAACAAAGGAAGTAACAAAGTACAAGTAGCACAGTTCCTTGTACCTAGTTACTTTGGGGGTATTTCTGGTGCAACAAAGCCACATTTCTAAATGTAATGTAATTAATAAAATCAAAAATTACTTTATTGATAAATCAAGTAACCATTTCTCATTTCTGGTTCAAGAAGGTTCAAATGATACAAGAGCCTAACTACACAAACAATCCAGTATGAAACTGGATTATTTGCCAAGGCTCCTTCCTACTGAATCCTGAGATTTGTAGTTTTACAAGACTTTCGCTTTGTCTGCCAGAGAGTGCTGGTGTCTCACCAAACTACAAATCTCAACACTTCATAAGAAGGAGCCATGGCAAATAATCCAGTTTGAAATTGGATTATTTGTGTAGTGTGGATGCACCCAAGGAAAGCATGGGAAGAGTATGAATAGAAACTGATTCTGTCTAGACACCCCCGCCTGTAAAATTCTATAAACAAAGATCGCACAATAAAATCCTCACCTGGAAGCAGAAGCAGCCGTGTGTTACGTGCCTTCAACTTGCCTCTTGACTTATGGTGACCCCATGAATTTCCAAGGCTTTCTTAGGCAAGGAATACCCTTCTTAGGCAAGGGTTAAATTTCATTCCTTCTGCAATATAACCTACGGCACCCAGTATTCCTTGGTGGACCCCATCCAAGTACTAACCAGACCTGACCTTGCTTAGCTTCCCAGGTCAGAGGGACCTGGTGCTTTCTGGATAAGCAGCTATTGGACTCCAAGTATTAGGGTGGCAGATCCATTCTGGGCTTTGATCTGAACTGTAAAGGGGCTGAGCCATATCTCTAAAACATAGCTCCTTCAATATTTGTCCTAAAAGCTGGAGTGGATTCACTACCCCACTGATAGGGAAGCCATCAGCCACTTCTGCTTCTGGAAGCATCTCTTTAAAACAGGTTTAAAAATATGTGAGCAATATGTGGGAAAATCCCAGAAGAGAGTGTGAGGGGATGTGTACGTACATATGATCAGAATGTCTTCATCCTGGTAAAAATAGTATTTAAAATTCTCATTAGAAAAACAACAGACAGCCAAGTTTTTAACGTTTTCAAGTTGCCTTTGAATCCATTCCATTTGAAGACTGAGCCCAATCCGAGGTATGTTTACTCTGAAGTAAGTCCCACAGGGTCCAGCATGGGGCTTTCTCCAAAACAAGATTGCATTGCCTCTTTGGATTTTGCATGTAGATGAAGGCGGCAGCCATTATCTTTCTCTTCTCTTGCCCATTTTAGCCTCACAACAACTCTGCAAGGTAGGCTAGACTGAAAGTCAGCCACTGGCAACAAATGAAACCGAGTAAGCTTAGAAAATACTCCATGTCGGTGGAGCAGTGTATCTACTTTGGGTTTTCATCCTAATTTTAAAGGAGTTAGCCAAGAGGCTGAATCCTATCCCTGAAATAGTTTTAGTGCCTTGGAGAGGTCTTTTAAGGTTAAATGTAAAACCTTTAGCAGATTCCCTGCCCCATTGACATGGAAGTGGCCAGATGCCATGGCTTTCCCCCCTCCTCTCTTTACCCAGTGACCTGCCAGAGGAAGGAGCAATCCATTCAGACCTGGTCTGAACTGTCAAGCGCATTCACTTGCAGCTCCAGGTTGCTCTAGAGCAGGGGTGGGGAATCATGCAGCTCTCCAGACGCTGTTGGACTACAAATCCCAGCGGACACTAGGCAGCATAGCCAATGGCAAGGAATGCTGGAAACTGCTACCCAGGAACATCTGGAGTGCAGCACAATTCACATCTCTTGCCCTGGAGTCTTGCCCCACTGGCTGCCCAAGCCAGTTTCTGGGCAAGGGCAGCAGATGATTGGCCTTGCTGAGGTTGTCTGACTGCAGCTCCCATCAGTCTTGGTCAGCAGAGCCAAAGAATGAGAGATAATGGGAGTCACAGTTCAACACAAAGCTTGAAACAGTGGCAGCTAATGGCTGCCCATATCATTGGAGTGGTGAATCCACTCCAGACTTTAAATCAAGCCTTAACAGACAGGACCGGTTTTAGGAATTTTGGGGGGCCCTGCAACACTTTATTTTTGGGGGCCTCATATGTTTGTCTTAGGTCAGTGTAACCTAACTCAACCTAAGCTATTCACAGTACAGGATATTCAGATTATTACTAATAATGTTTTTTCAGGAGGAGGGTTACAACCAGAGGCCCCACAATGATGGGCCCCCCTGCTGATGCTGACTGTGCGGTCCCATAAACCAGCCCTGTTAACAGAGCTTTTCAAGGTGCCAATGCCTAGGCTCCGCACTTTGAAGAGCGCCTATAAAGTGAGAGCCAAAACCTGGAATGGATTCACTGCCTCACTAACATGGGTGCCCCCAGCCACTACTGGCTTTAAAGGTTCTTTTTAAAGACCACAGCTCCCAGAATTCCAGCAGCTGTCCTGGCCGGGGCATGCTGGGAACTGTAGTCCAAAGGTTCCTAAGCACTAGCACAACATCATTTAAAGGACTACATATTGCCCTTTCTTATTCTAGCATGTACTCTCAACTCATGCAGGGTGACAACATCCCAACTCACTGGTGTGATGACTTCTCCACCCTCAGTTGAATTGGCTCCATTTCAGGCTTGGCTAACTCCTGTTGTCCTTCTACCAGTAGGCCTTTGGTATATAAGCTGGTCAGCAGCTGAAGGGCACCTTGTTTGCTTGGTGCCCATGATGTCTTTTATGATTATGTTTTTAACTTATTTTATTTTCCACTGATATATGAATCAAGATTTTGGTTTTTTTTAAGTGTATTAATGTCAGCTGCCTTAAGCGCCTTCCCTTGGTCAGAAAGGCAGCATATGAATTAAATAAATAAAATAATAAAGGCTGATTTTGTGGCCCTTGATAGAACCAGCTGATCAAGTGACTCTCTCTCTCTCACCTTTCTCCCTTGCCGTGTCCAAGCTGGGAGCTGCATCCCAGAAAATCTGCACGCTGCCACCTCTTCCTTCAAATTCTCCCACTAAATCCACCTTTTCCCAGGAATCCCACTGGTCCAGCCCTTTCTTTCCCATACCATTCCATAACCTAGCCACAGGTTGAGTCTTAAGCACATGTACTTGGAAGAATGGCATAACATCCCATGCTCTTCTCTGCTATTACTCAGCCTAAAGACTTCCTTGTTCATCTCTGGCCCTTTTCCTTCTGCTTAGAGATAGTGGATGGGATTTTCAGATCATAGGGGTCAAAATCTGGCCCTCTCTCAAAGAGACCTAAACTAGCCCTTTTGAGTGAAAACTGTGGACCCCTTCCAGAATTCTCTGACGCTCCTGGGGATTCTGAGATGGACACCAAGCGATCCTAATGCAAACAATTCAAAAAAGTTTGAATTTATTGAAGCAGGAAGCTTTGAAAGCCATGGCTCTTAAGGAAATACAGACACATGCACAGATCCAACTCATCAAGTTCTCCATCTCAGTGCCCAAGATGCCCGAGGCAAACCTTGCAGTACAGCTCACATGTGCAGGGGGAAGGGACATGGTTGAGAGTTTAGTTCCACCTGAGGTTGGCAGCATGCTGCTGTCTCAGAGCAAGTGCCTTGGCCACCACCACTGTGCCAGGAGAACTGGCAACTTCAAGCCCCTTACAAGGGCACCCTTGTTCTACCCAAGGAAGGAGGAAGTCTAGCAAGAAAGTGGAGAAATACAGCCAGTATCAATGCATCTGCCATTCAACAAGGTGCACAGTCATTGTTCTCCCTGTGCCTGCAGGTCTACCTTTGGAAAGGCACGTGGCAATGCAGTTTCTGTTTATTAGTAGTTCAGGCACCCTCTTCCTCCTGATGGAGTAAGAAGAAGAGGTCAGGGCACTAACAACACGGTGCATTTCCTTTGAAGAAGAGAAGCCTAGAGCTTTGCAAGGGGAAGGAATGGGGATTCGATCACTTTCTTTATAAATATGAAAGTTGGGCAGGTATTGGGGGTGGCTTTAAAATTATATCCCTGGAATTTATCTGATGATCAATGCAGTTGGATCCTGTAAGCTCTGACTGTTGCAAAAAGACTTAAAACTCCAAGGTTGGAATGATCAAACACTCACCATCTGCTTGCTATTCAGTGGTCAAAAGATCTTATGCATTAACAACACACAAGCGTTTTATAGACAGCAGTCTCAAGAAAATGTGGTTTGGTGTTTATATTACTGTATACATACCTGCCAACTTTTCACAGATGAAAACTGGGGCATGTGTGGCCAAACAACATTGGAAAGCAGTCAAGATGGCAAAGGTTATTAATGAGGAAGAACATACACAAGCTAGGAGAGGCTGCAGCAGGTTGCTTTTGCTTGAGCCAACTGGGAAGGACAAGATTCTGCCCCTTATTCTCCTTTCCACCCTCCTTAGTTAATAGAGTGTAGACTACTTGTGCACTTTGAACTCAGACTGCAGCAATTGAAGCAAGCTGATGATGAAGGTGGAAAGTGGGATGACAAAAATTTGGGACTTTTTAAATAGGAAGTGAAAAAGTAGGACAACAGAGGATTAAACAGGAATGCCCTATCAAATTGCGACAATTGGAGGGTATGATGTACATGCCTAGCCCACATTCATATTTTATATATGTCCCCCTCCTTTTTTTCTCCTTTTTCTTTGTAACTATACTTTTTTAAATCCAATTTTTAAAAGGTATTAGGGGACACAAAAAAAGACCACAAGGGCCATTTAGTCCAACCCCTCTGCCATGCAGGAATAAACAATCAAAGCATTTCTGACAGATGGCCATCCAGCCTCTGTTTAAAAACCTCCAAAGGAGACTTCACCACACTCCGAGGCAGTCTACTCCACTTCTGAACAGCTCTTACGGTCAAGAAGTTCTTCCAAATGTTTAGGTGGAATCTTTTCCCTGTAGTTTGAGTCCATTGCTTCATGTCCTTGTCTCTGGAGCCACAGAAAACAAGCTTGCTCCATCCTCAATATGTGTCATCCCTTCAAATATTTAAACACGGCTATCATGTCCCCTCTTAACTTTCTCTTCTCCAAACTAAACATACCCAGCTCCCTAAGATGCTCCTCATAGGGCATAATGGCTTCCAGACCTCCCACCATTTTGGTTGACCTCCTCTGGACACGTTCCAGCTTGTCAATATCCTTCTTGAATTGTGTTGCCCAGAACTGGACACAGTATTCATAGAATCATAGAGCTGGAAACCCAAACCTTTTTCAAAAAAACATCACTTGTGATGAAACCTGGATCTTTCAGTATGATCCCAAGACAAAACGACAGTCAGTGCACTGGAAAAAGGTTTGGGTCCACCTCAAGTTGTTGCAGAATGTCATGTTGCTCAGCTTTTAAACTTAACATTTTTCCAGCACACAACAGACAACACAGCTGCTTTAAACAACAACTGACAATTAACTGAACTGCCAAGAGTGTTGATGTTTGTCATGCAGGTTCAGACATGTTATTCAAGGTCTCCACTCAAGCATTCACAATCAGTTCTTCCTGATTTGTCTGAAAGGTAGAAACACAGTCTCGTTATTTAACAGACAGACCTTGTATCCTAGCAAGTGGTATAGAAAGGTATACTACCTGTGATGCACAGGGATACACACTACTCTCCCCCATCAATTCAGTGGACTCTGCAGGAGGAACAGACTCACAGACCTCCTGTGAATGGCTTTGACAACCACACTTTGCCCCTGCAGAAAAAAGAAATAACTTAGCAGGCATTAATAAGACCTCTTTGTGTGTGTGTGTAAGTGCCTTTTGGCAACCCCATGAATTTCATAGGGTTTTCTTAGGTGAGGAATACTCAGAGGTGGCTCTGACACTCCTTCCTCTGAAATATCGCCTACAGCACCTGGGATTTGTTGGCTGTCTCCCACCCAAGTACTACCCAAGGCTGACCCTGCTTAGCATCCAAACAAGATCTGGTGCCTTTAGGGTATTTACGCCATGATGTCACTACTGGCTACAAAAACCATTCCCAGTTTATCAGAAAAGACAAGAGATTTTTGATATGCAAAGGA
The DNA here is from genome assembly GCA_030847615.1 of Gambelia wislizenii. Lineage (NCBI taxonomy): Eukaryota > Metazoa > Chordata > Lepidosauria > Squamata > Crotaphytidae > Gambelia > Gambelia wislizenii. Next base: position 10,117,741 of record JAUMIR010000012.1, read on the forward strand.
ATCTCTCTTGCCTTTAAAGCTACCGTATTTGGAATCTCTCTGCCTCTGCCACCATCAGTAACTTTTCATCTAAGGATTGCAAATTTTCTGCTATTTGTCAGTGCAATGACTCAACATTTCTACCCAACCCTCTTTTCTCAATATACCAGCAGGTTAACTGATAGGAACAAAGCCAGAAAATTGGTCTGACTCACTGTGAAGGGATTGCTGAAAGTTACATTGCATACACATTGTATGTGCTAAGGGCATGGGCGTAGTAATCTAATATTAGAATGGTTTCCAATGCCTGTTGAAGTATATATTTTGGTGCTGTGTACATAATCTGTTTTGACATTTTGTATACAGTACTAATTATAATTTTTTAAAAAAAATAAACAATAGATTTTTAAAAATCCAATTATACTCAACCACCCTTACCTTTTTGTATGCCAGAAATACTGTACACCCCTGGATAGAAGCACTATCTTGTTGAGCTTACATCATGACAAGATGGCATCTAAGTCACTTCTGATATTACTTGCACCACTGTAATTGACCATGATCACAACTACAGTCTTCTGCAATTTTAGCAATTCACGGAGGAGCATGTAGGACTCCTTACACACACACACACACACACACACACACACCAAAATCAATGGGCGTTTCAACATTACTTGTAAATGTGGAAACTGTTACAGTCGTCATCATGCAACAACAGGCCTTTGCCATACTTCTTTTTTTAAAAAATATTTTTATTAGTAAGACAGAACATACATCTCATACATAAAAAGAAAAAGAACAAGAACAAGAATCCTCACCCATCTACCATCCTCTATAACATTCTCCTTATCGCACATATCGCTCAAACATACTAACCTAACTTCCTATCCAGCTTTCTCATGAGGGCTTAAATTGTAAAAATAACTTGTAATATCTGATTTAACTATACAGTGAGTATGCCTGTAAGTTCCAACACATTAAACGTATCTTTTACTTGTCATTTCTCTATTCGACTGTTTTTCTCACTCTCATATTTATCTGGATTGCATCGTATTGCTTCTCAATTTTCCTTGTATATGCAATTTAAATTCTTCAACAGAATATAAAGGGCTGAGATTTAAATTTAATAATAATAGATTTGAATTTGATAATCTTACTTATACATAGGTTTTATACTCTTGCTTTCTTTACATTATTAGAGTTATTCAATACCTTGGTCAGACCTCACTTAGAATACTGTGTCCAGTTCTGGGCACCACAATTAAAAAAGGATATTGACAAATTGGAGCATGTCCAGAGAAGGGCAACTAAAATGGTGAAAGGTCTAGAAACCATGCCTTATGAGGAGAGACTTAGGGAGCTGGGTATGTTTAGCCTGGAAAAAAGATGGTTAAGAGGCGATATGATAGCCCTGTTTAAGTATTTGAAGGGATGTCACGCTGAGGATGGAGCAGGCTTGTTTTCTGCTGCTCCAGAGACTGGAACACGGAGCAATGGGTGCAAGCTCCAGGAACAGAGATTCCACCTCAACATTAGGAGGAACTTTTTGACAGTAAGAGCTGTTCGGCAGTGGAACGCACTCCCTCTGAGTGTGGTGGGATCTCCTTCCTTGGAGGTCTTTAAACAGAGGCTGGATGGCCATCTGTTGGGGATGCTTTGATCGTGATTTCCTGCATGGCAGGGGGTTGGACTGGATGGCCCTCGTGGTCTCTTCCAACTCTGCAATTCTATGATTCTATGATAATAGGGGATTGTTGCGAAGCTCCCCCATCTTTTTTCCAGAAAATCTGATAGGCTCTCCCAAGCTATCCGATAGTCTTCTACAAATGGATAAACTAACTGTCTTATTAAAAGGCCATACTTCTTTTTTTATAGATAAGAAAGTGGACAATATTGTCTGCCTTTCCTATCTTCTTGTTTTGAAATGTGGTTCTGGAAGAGAGCTGTATAGATACCAGGGGGGCCAAATAAAGACAAATAAATGGGTCCAACAGCAAATCAAGCCTGAACTCTCCCTAGAAGCTAAGACGACTAGACTGAGGCTGCTGTACAAGATGATGTGACTCACTGGAAAATATAAGGGTTGGTAAAGTAAAAGGCAGTAGGAGAAGAGGAAGCCCATATGGGAGGTGAATAGACTCAGTCAAGGAAGCCACAACCCTGTGTCTGCAAGACTTGAGCAGTGCTGTTCTTGACAGGGTGACATGGGGGTCTCTCATTCATGGGGTTGCCATAGGTTGAGGTCATCTTAAGGCAGTTCATAGCAACAACAGCCATCTTCTGCATTCATCAGGAGTATGGAACCTCAGGCCCTGCTAGGCATACGTAGCCCTCTCAACCTCTCAAAATGGCTGCGCCTCTTCCCCATGTCATTGTTTTTGTACAGCTCCCCTTAATAGACTGAAATGCCTCTCCCAAGCCACAGCTCCTGGCAATAAGAGCTTTAAGCTAAAATACACTGAGAGTCTGGTCCCACCTTTTGCTTTTGCTCTGCCCAACCATGGAATGCGGCCCCCAAGAACATCTCAAATTTAATGTGGCTTTCAAACAGAAACAGTTTTCCACCATTCGTATATAGATTGTCCTTAGTGCTGAGTGGCCTCCCTTCCTTTTATTTCCCAATACATCCGTGCCTGTGACTTTCACCCACTTGTTCTCTTTTGCTGCTTCTTACACCTGGAACCTCTTCTCCAAACATGTAATCACAACAACTAGGCAACCTTTGCTATCCAGATTTGTTACATCTATGTATTCCACCTTTCTTCACAGCAGCCCTGTCATGTAGGTCAGCCTAAGAAAGTGACTGGCTCATGGTTACCTGCTGAGTTTCAAGGCTCATCAGGGACTAGAACTTGGCACTCCCAGATCCCAGTCCAACACTTGAAACACAAATCTCACACCTATGCACTGGCTTTGTTTGGCAATATAAGACCTGTACGACCCAGTCAGCATGGCCAATGATCAGGGATTATGTGGGAGCTGTAGTCCAAAACTTAAAGATAGTGCTAGGTTGTCTACCTCTAGCCTCTGCAGGTCCAAAATGCTCTGGCTAGACTACTGACTGGGGCTGGTTATATAAGGAACATATCACTCCCTTGCTGAAACAGCTTCACTGGCTACCAGTCCATTTCTGGGCAGAATTCAAAGCGTTAGTTATAACCTGTAAATCCTTATATGGCTTGAGTTCTGACTATCTGAAAGCCCATATCTCCCCATATGAGACTGCTGGACCCTTACGATCTTTGTGGGAGGGCTTTCTCCCTGTCCAACTACCCTCACAGGTATGTCGGGTGAAGAGTGGGTGAGAGCCTTTATAGCTCTCTACTCTCTTTTTGATGGCAGGCAAAGTCCTTATTTAAACAATCCTTTAGTCTTTAACTGGTTGGAGTAGAAGAATGTACAACAGGTGCACTGATTATAATATGTAGTATTTTAATGTAAGTGTTGGCGATAGGTGACCAATGTTTCAGACCCATAAAGGAGAATACAGTACAATGGCTCTATACACACTGATTTTTGTGCTTTGCCTCCTCGAACGCTTTCATCAGCGCTGTATACGCACAATCCTAAAAATACACTGGACTGATTATGTGACGAATGTTGCTGTCCTTGAGCAAGCAGGGATCACCAGCACTGAGGCCATGATATTGAGAACACAGCTGGGCGGGGCAGGGCACATTTCTAGGATGGAGGACCATCGCCTCCCAAAAATAGTACTCTACGGTGAACTCATCACGGGTCAGCGTAAGAGGGGCGCTCCAAAAAAAGTGATACAAGGACTCCCTGAAACAACATCTCAGGCTCGGCCAAACTGATCACCAACAATGGTCCACCCTGGCCTCACATCGGGAGGCATGGAGATGCACTATCCACAATGCTGCAGCCTTATTTGAGAACTCACGCCAAACAAGTCTTGAAGAGAAACGACAACGCAGAAAGAATCACAACCTGGAAACATCACCCAAGGAGACCTTCTGCTGTGCTTTCTGCAACCGGACATGTGTATCTCGGATTGGCCTTTTTAGTCATCAGCGTGCTTGCAGAAAGTGCGGGATGAGTCCTTCCTGAATCTTCATTTGCGAAGAAAAGCCAGAGAGAGAGATTTTAATGTGTTTTAAACTGTTGTAAATTAATGTTTTAATTGGATTGTTGTTTAAATTTTTGTGGTACCGATCATTTTAAGTATAAATTACTTTGGTTGCCATACTGGGAGAAAAGTAGGAAAAAATCAAATACACACGCACACACACACGCACGCACACACATACATATCGTTAGTGTGTGGATAAGCTCCGTCACATCAGATTGCTACCAGGTAATCAATTAATACAGTGTGGTGTAATGGTCTGAGCATTGGACTATGAATCTGGAGACCAGAATTCGAATCCCCACTTAGCCAGGGAACCCACTGGGTGGTCTTGGGCAAGTCATACTCTCTCAGCCTCAGAGAAAGACAAATCTTACCAAGAAAACCCCATGATATGTTCACTTTAGGCTGCTATAACTCAGAAATGACTTGAAGGCACACAATGGCAACAACAATTTTAACAGCCCAAGCAACAGAGATGGTCCAACAACCAGAATAAAAGCTGAGCAACAACCACACTAACAGTTAGGGACATCATGTTAAACACCTACATGACTGAGTTTTAAAGCTTTCCATTCCTTCTGAACGTTGCCATCAATAAGGTCGGGTTACAGGATGAGGCGCTGACAAGTACAAAGACAAGAGCTCTTGTGGGTTTGTGAAAGGACTCCCCCTCCCCTTGTTTCAAGCACTCCAGCACTTGGCTTCCTTCCTAGCTGAGGGACCTCCAACTCACATCGCAGCCTCCTCCACACTGGACTGCCAAACTGTCTGGGAGAGTAAATCCCAGTCAGGATTATAGCACTGTCAGAAACAATTAGGGAGTTTGGATCTACCTGGCCTCCTTGTGGAGTTCAGATTGTTTTCTAACTGAGCAGAGGTTTCCTGGAAGTCGGGGACCTTGAGACTGTGGTACATGCTTTGGTAACCTCCCGTCTTGATTTCTATAATGCACTCTACATGGGGCTACCTTCGTGCTTGGTCTGGAAACTTCAACTAGTACAGAATATGGCAGCCAGACTGGTCTCGGGTACATCTAGAAGAGACCATATAACACCAAAGATCACTTCATTGGCTGCCCATTAGTTTCCGGGCCCAGTGCAAGGTGTTGGTTATCACCTTTAAAGCCCTAAATGGCTTGGGTCCAACCTATCTTTGGGGACCACCTCCTTCCATATAATGCTCTCCGTGCACTCAGGTCCTCTGGGAGGAAACTACTGCAACCTTTAAAAACTAGGCTCTCATCAACCTCCCAGAGGACCTTTTCGGCTATTGCTCCCATATTATGAAACAGCCTGCCAGATGAGATCCGTCACATTACCACCTTAAATAGCTTTTAAAAAGCTCTTAAGATGGATCTCTTCCAGCAGGCCTTTCCTGATTAGATACCCGGCCATCAGAGAAAAATTCTTAATAGTCTGATCCCATCCAGCTTTTTATTGTGCTGTTTTTAGTATTTTTAGCATTTATTAAGTATGTTTTAAATGTTTAATTATTTAATTGTATTTTAGGGGGTTGGTAGGATGGAGGGGTTTGTATGTATATTTTAATGCTGTAAGCTGCGCTGATTGCATTTTGTAGAGGGGTGGGATACAAATAAATTTTATTATTATTATTATTATTATTATTCCCTCCCTCTTCACTCTGAGCTTAGGCGAAGAAAGAAAAAGCAAGCAAGCAAACTCAGGGAGGAGCCAAGATACTCATTAGGTTGGCCTAAAGGGATCAAGTTATGAATGTCATTTTTTTAAAAAGCAAGTCGTTAGCCCTTGAGGCTGCAAAAACAGTTTTGGTCTTGGGAGTGCCTAGTTCATAATAGCCGAAGCTCTGACCTTATCTTGATCTAGAATTCTCATCTACTTAATTTCTAAAATACAAACAGCATTTTCTGGCCATCTCAACAGGTTTCCAAAAGGAGCTATGAGGAAGCCAGGTTCGAATCAAATGGCCAAATCTTACAGCCCATCGTGCCCTCACCAGAAGGCCACTCTATAGAGAACGTGTACAACCCTCCCCACTCAGGTTTAAAGATAGCTGCCCTGGTGGATCCACGGCCTTTGGGAGTTACAAGTGACTGCACTCCTGAATGGGAGCAGCATGGCCCCAGAGTCAGGTGAGTAAACTGGACCCTCTGCCAGTTCACAAGAGCAATGCTGAAAGAAGCCATGGACTTGGGTCCTACAAAAGTCTTCTTCAAAGTAGGTGCATCCTCAGGAGTAAGAAGTCTCCTCAAGGGAAGGGCCCTCCAGATGTTCAAGGGATCTTACTGCTGAAGCACTTGCAACTGACTCCTGGGTGAAATTCATACCACCATCATGAATTGATGGTGAAATACCACCATCAAACCCTCAGTTATGGCTCTGACAAGTACCTGAGAACAGTTATCAGCTAACAGTTATCTACAGCCACCTTGGGTCTCATTCTGAAAGGCAGCATACAAATGCAATAACCGCAACATCTTTGCTGGTTAACTTTGTGTGCTCCAATACTTCTGCTGGTGGTACTTTTTGAACTGGCCTTATAGAATATCCCTGCCTAGTTTCAGATGCTGCTTGATTTTGTCTTCAAATCCCCACATCTGGTTTACCTGACTCTGGGACGACTATTTGCTTGACCTTGGCTCCCCCCCACTTGACTGTGCTTCTAGACTCCCCTTGCCTAGATTATCTACTTCCGGTGTATGACCTTACCTGTACTGATTTTCAACTGTCAGTACTGGTTATGGGGACCAGCCCATCCAGGAATCAGACACAGCCAAGAGACTAGTAGTTGCAAGCCAGAATCCTGTTGGTACTTTGTTGTTACGTGCCTTCAAGTCAACTCTGACTTATGGCAACTCTGTCATGGGGTTTCCTTGGTAAGATTTATGCAAAGATTTCCCATTCCCAAAAGGCTGAGACAGTGTGACTTATCCAAGGGTTTCTGTGGCTGAAAGGGGGTGTGAACCCTGATCTTAGCCAGAATCTTAGCCAAGCACTCAAACCACTACACCACGCTGGCTCTCAGTGCCCCAATCTAAACTAAATCCAATTCTTGTTCAAGACTAAACCCATTAAATTAATGGAACTTACAGGTGTTGCTTTGATCCTTTCTGATTCAACAGTTCTGACTTAACTGGGACTAGATATGCCAGGGAGTCTGGATTTTGGTTAAGCTCACTCACTTCACTTAATGGGTGGGAAGTGGATCAAACATTATACAACAGGCAAGTGCAACCTATTATAGTATGGTGCAATCCAGCCTAGCTCTGCTGACATATATTCATGCTACACTTCCTGTAAACAGGATCTCTGACACAGAATCTGAATTCAGGTCTTTGTGACCCCAGGACCGAAAGAATGTTTGTCTACAAAGCAGACATGCCTGCTCAACAGTGCAAGATTATGAGTGAAGCTTCATGAAATTCAGCAGGATTTGCTAAAAATTCAATGAGATGATTTATTGAAACAAAGCTGAGGTGGTGGGAGCATTTCACAGAAACATTTTTTCCCACATTATTTAGTCAATTTGCTCATTTTTGATCAAATCACTTTTTCTACAGCCCTAGTCTACATACACAGACACACACAGTATAGTTCCCATGTTTCTTCCCTTTGGAGCATCTCTCATCCAGCAAGTAAATGCACATGCTTTCTGACTCTGATTAACCCAGCCATGCTTACAGAATGAATCAGCTGAAGTTGCCAACAAATGTGATTTACATTCCCAAGAGTGAGTGCCAAGGGCATGTTGCTGAGCCTTAGAGTGCCTCTTCTGAGATAGTTACCTCAGCTTCACCCATCCTCCTCTCTGTGTGTGATGCAGTCAGTTCTTGCTTTGCAGAATACGGTTACAAATACGCCCAAGTGCAGCACAGCAGACCAAGAATTAATGATCTCATTTCTGAAAGGTAAGATGTTTTAGATCCATATGTACTATGAAGTGTCCATCCTGTGCTAGAGGTTTTTCTCAATATTCCAGGAGCCTAATCATATTCTTTGCCAGTTTTACACCCTTAGTGGCTACAAATTAGAGCCTTTTTTGAAAAAATTAAAACTTGAAATTCTTAGAAGCCTAATGCAACAAAACCCACAGAACAACAGTAACTTTATTGAGCCAACGAAAAAGCACAAAATACATCATGCAAGCTTTAGAAGCTTAATTGGCTTCTTCATCAGGGAAAGATTATCTCAGAAGTTCCTTCTGTTGTCAGTTAAGATGGTCTAGAGGGATTTCAATGCAGGCAGAAGACACTTCCCTTCTTGGTCATGTGGGTGTGTGACTCTTTACATCATCACTTTTTCTCTCCTGTATGATTTTTAAAATCTTCACTTGATGCAACCAGTGAATCTTCAAAAGCCAGCATGATGTATTTTGCACATTTTGGTTGGACAATAAAAGTATCCCTGTTTTGTGGACTTTGTGTTTCGCTGCACAGCCAACACAGCTACTCCTGAATTTGTTTCTTAAGATACCTAACAGTGTGCCTTTCGTGCAATCCAGGAAGGCTCTTCTGATGTTCAAAGTCAACTCATGAACTTGACCAAGGAAGGAAGTGAATGATTCCACACCTCTTCACTCAGTTCACTCACCCTGCTTTCTTCATTGCGTGAACAGAAAAGCAACAAGCTCACTTTCCCACCATTGCCTTCCCCACGTGTAAAGCAAGAGCTCTGAAGACCTTCCTGCTTGCATGGAACTTTTCCACACAACCAGGAACTTCTCTTCTGTGGATACATCACTGCCCACCTGAGAAAAACTGTAACAAGCAGGCAGGATCCAGCACTTCAGTCTCCAAATTTCATGGATGAGAGATCAGTGGCTAGGGGTTATTTCTCCACTTTTATCTGCCTTTAGTCACCAGCGTGCTTGCAGAAAGCGCGGGATGAGTCCTTCCTAAATCTTCATTTGCGAAGAAAAGCCAGAGAGAGAGACATTGGATCTTGGATACTTGTAGGCTTTCAAGGTTGGCCTTTTGTAAGTGGGAGGGATGTGACAATCCACTGTAGTGGTCCATTTCTCTGGGAACTTGATGTAATATGCCAGAATAGAGCTGTGTTGTTGGATCTGACTGCCTGGATAAGTTGTGTCCAGTCATTCTTCATGGCTTCTTTTTTCTTGTTCCTCAGCAACTTTTTGTAGTCTCTTTTCTGCTGAAGCAGCATTGGTGCAGCATCTGGAATGTTATTAGATAGGTAACCCTGATAAATATCAATGAGGGCTTTTTTTTTAGCATTAACACATTCCTTGTCAAACCATGGTTTGGAGTAGTGCTGTTGTTGTTTCCGCTGATGTGCGCTATTTTGACAGATTAGCGAACACACATTGGAAACTGCTTAATGCAGTGTAGATGTGTAAATTGCTGTTGCTTAAAATAATTTGTAAGCCGCTCTGATAGCCTTCTGGCTGAAGAGCGGGGTATAAATTAAAAAAAAAATTAGATATTGGTGTAGAGCTTGGGTAAGTGTATTGTAGTTTTCTAAGATTTCATCAGGGGACTCAGCTGATATCAGGGCAGTCCTAAGATGCTGAAGTTGGTCTGAAGCCAATACCTCACTTATTGTTTGGTTTAGTTGGGGGGGTCCATTTAGCTCGGTGGTAAGTCCTTCCTGATGGTGTCACAGAGAGATGATAGCGCTCCCTGGTGTGTGTCTCCTGAGTGAAGTCGCTAAGTTGTAACTGAATTGGTAAATGATCACTTTCAAATCTGGGCATAACTTCTAATTCCTTGGCATAGGGAAGAAGGTCCCTGGAAATGATTATGTAATCAATGGCACTCATTCTGGACCCAGAGAGATAAGTGAATTCAGCTGGGCAGTCATTTTTCAGGGCACCATTTAGGATTTGAAGGGTCAGCCTGAATGCTGTTTGATCCAAAGTCCTGCAAAATTTGATTTCTTGTCCTTTGAGCATTGGATGAGGTGGGTTCCATCATCTTCAAAATCAGGAGGAGGATATTTGTGATGGGCATATAGGGTATGATTGTTGGGGCCCAGTCTGACATTCAAATCACCCCCCAAAATTACAAATGCATTTGGGTTCTGCAACATGAGATTAGCAGTATATGATTCCAATTCAGCCCACAGGCCTCTGATTTGGGATTTCTTCTTCATTGGAGGCATGTAGGCATTTATTATCAGCAAAGTGCAATGGTTAAATTGAATCAGCACTGCCATGGCATGTGTTTTAAAAGTGGAAAGAGGCCTTGTTATGGCACGTAGGGTGGTGGAGACCAGGACGCTCAGGACGCCTCTAGCTCTTCCATGCTTTTTCCCTGACTCTGCCAGAATTGAGAATGAGTGAAAGCCATTTAATAACAGATTCTTATTAGTCCATGTTTCCTGGATCAGTATAATGTCATATTGGGTGAGGAAGTCATTAGGACAGGGATCTCTGTGGGCCGTCTGCCACCCAGCGATGTTCCAGGTCATAAGGGCCACCTTGTGCTGGTCTGTTGGAAGTCACGCAGTCGCATTGCAGGGCACAAGCTGAATGGGTAATTCATCTGATGGCAGTTGGTTAAATGACTGGGTTGACTGTGGCTGTGTCCTCCTCTGTGGATGGAGGGGTAGTGAATCATATTCCTGTTCTTCCTGCCCTGCCTGTTCTGGAAGGGAGATTGGAAGAACCAATGCAGCATGGGAAGTGAAATGAGGATCAGAAGCAAGCAAGGATCCCATCTCTTTAGTGAGGGGGGTATTCTTTGGCTTAGGAGATGAGGTAGGTGGCAGTGAAGACTGTTTTTCCCTTGAGCTAGGTTTGCATAGGGATGTTTGAGTCCCCAGGGGTTTAATTATAGATGGGGGTGCATCTGCAATATATTGCATTTGTGAAGGGGTGTTGGCTACAACTCGGGATTTCAAGGCTTCCTTGATTGTAAGTAGTCATCACTTTCACTTTCACTGTCATAAATATCAGAATAATGCACTGACAGTTTTCTGCGAGGGGGGGCTGATTTCAATGGGGCTGGATTGCTGTTAGATTGACTCAGGATGGTATCTCTCATCAGCTGTATTGTGGGAGTGTGTTCCCAGATTTCTGCGAGTTTTTCTCTCAGTTTAATTACTTCTTGATTTATAGCCTGAGCTTCTTCCTTTAAGGTGTGTTTAGGTTCTCCCTCTTGGTGTGCAGAATTATTGCTTCTTTGTGTTATTGTTGTTGTTTTCCCTGTGATGAGGTCACGACTATCTCATCCTTGAAAACTCTGTTAATTTCTATATAATGTGCATTCCAGAGGAAATTTCTTTTCCGTAACAGCCTGTTAGGAATATTTGCCTGGCTAAAGGTTAAAAAAAAATCGCTTGGTAGCTCTTGAGCTGGGTAAAAAGTGGCAGTCAGTTAAATCAATTGTTCTGCTGTGCATGTTTAAAAGTTGGGAAAGATATCTCATAACAGCCTTCTTTCCGTTCCATCCGTTCCACATGTGACTGTTGTGATGTATTTGCAACAGGAGCTGATTTTTTTTTTAACACTTGGCTGTGATTAACTGCATCCTGTGACATGGCAGGGCACATCATTTCCTCCAAATCTGCTACATTTTTAACTCCCTGTGTACTATATGGGTTTTGCCTTTGAAAATCTTGTTGGGAAAGCTTATTTGTAATGTTGTTTAGTCTTTGCAAAATAAGAATCAATGTCTCTATGGACAGTTTGCAGAAATCATAAAAGAGCTGAGCGCTGTTATTGTAGAGAATGCTGCCAAGCTCCGGGAGTTTGACTTTGTTATCAACTTCGTTTTCAACTTGTTCTGTCCATAATTTATATTTACACTTTGAGGAATTGGGGAGGCTGTTTTGTTTAGTTCAAGTGTCTGTGATGGCTTAAGGAGTAAAGAAGGAGCTGTTGTTACAGATCTGTTACTCACGGACTGTGTTGTCTCTGCCGCTGGGAAGAGTGAGTCAATCCTCATCTGTTTTTCTGCTTAGGAGGGTTCCTGATTGTCATTATTATTACAGGGGCTCGTCCAATTTCTTTTCTTGCCTTTGGATGGCATTTTGGAGGTATATATAGGTGGTAATGCCAGATGTTAGTGGGAGGACAATTCAGAAGTTGTTATTCCGTCGCCATCTTGCCCCTCCTTGATCCTGACATGAGGCGGTTTCCCCCTGGCTAGGCCTCTGGTGTTTTGGAGAGAAGCCAGCCCGCCTTCTTAGCCTGGGAACACTCCTTTCTCAGAGAGGCTCAAGGTCAGGGTGTCCAGGTGCAAGCCGCCTCCTTGCACTCCCTGAATGCTTTTCTCATGCTGGGAGGGTTTATCTGGGGGAGCTGCTGTGGCTGTATTCAGTTTCGGCTTTGTTCTATGTTCCTGACACATGAATCCATGTCAATAAAGCAATTTATTGATTGCATGTGAGCGTGTGTGCTTGGTACATCACAGTAAGCCGAAACTGCATTTTAAAACCTATTCCTATTGAGTGGTTCTACCCGCGATGTCGGAAGACGCGGAGGCTGGAACCCAGACGGAGAAAGACCTGGCTGCAAATGGCGACCAGTGAGCCAGTGCCTCGGGGCAGGGGGCCGGTGCAGCGAGGGAGGTTGCAGCAACTTCTGAAGAAGACACGAGCCGGTCCAGCCGGAGGGCTGGGAGATTTACTCACCCCTCCTACCCCTTGGAGCTGGGAGCCAAGCTTGCCTCGGGGAGGGGCAGCATGCCACTCTTCGGCACTCCAGTTCGAGAAGTCCTGGGAGCCAGCTGGCCCTGGCCAAGCGACTGCAGCTGGGAGGAACATCGGTCATGTCGGTGGGATAGGCCCCTGGGTGAGGGGTACCGAGAGCCAGGAGTAAGGTTTTCCCTGGCTGAAGTGGGAGCAGAGGTCCAACAGTTGAAGCAGCAAATGGGGGAGATGCAGACGAGCCTCCTAGAGCTCCTGCAAAGGTTGCCACCGGCTCCACCCGCCCCTGGAGAGGCCCAGTCTCCCCAAGCTCAACCAGCGGCCGCCCCAGCACCCAGGGCAGGGGCCCCTGCCCTGCCTGCTGAGGTCCCTGGCCCGCCGGCTCCTGGCCTGGCCCCCCCTGGAGGGGCTGGACCGGTCGAGCCACAGGAAAGACCCCGGGGCCTGAAGCACCGAGATTTAAAGGTGACCTTCGATGGAGATGCGGCGAAGCTTCCATATTTCCTGACCCAAGTGGTGGGGTTTATGTCCCAGTGGGATGAGGAGTTCCAGACGGAGGCTGAGAAAGTGCAGTATGTATCCAACCAGCTAGAGTGGGAGGCAGCACAGTGGTTGGTGGGGCTTTATGATATGGGAGCCCCAGAACTGGGAAACTTCCAGGAGTTCCTGCTGGCCTTGCGGGCCCAATTTGAAGACCCCCTGAGATTGAGAAGGGCCCGGGCGGATCTCAGGCAACTGAAGCAAGGCTCAAAGACAGTGGGAGAGTATTCCACTGAGTTCCGCGCCTGGCCAGTCAAGTGCCCGAATGGTCAGAGGACATAAAGGTGCAGCTTTTCCAGGATGGCCTGAACGCTGACGTCCTTGAATGGGCGTTATTCCAGGGGAACCCCGAAAACCTCTTGGGGTGGGTTCGGCTTGCCGGAGAAGTGGAGACGCTGAGACAGAGTGTCAAGCTGGTTCGGCACCAGCAAGGATCCGAGGGGAAGACCACCGGATCTACCGGAAAGAAAGGTAAACTGGCCTGCCCAGGTGGAACCACGACTGGAGAGTCAGAAAGGGAGCAAAGGATGAGAAAGGGCTTGTGCCTGCACTGTGGAAAAGGAGGCCATCACATAGCTGAATGCCTGGAAAGGAGCCCTCGAGAACCAGCGGCAGGTGACAAGCCCCAACAGAGCGAAGGGAGGTTGGTGGCGTCAAAGACCCCACTCAAGCCCATGTCTAAAGCAGCAGTACGGGCTTTGGTGCCAGGCCATGCAGCAGGGGAGTCTTCTGATGACCCAGATGACAGTGGATCTTATTCTTCCGATGCAGAGCCGGCGGGAAACAGCTCCAGCCCGCCCTACTAAGCGCCCAAGGGCGGGCTAACCCTGAAGGGCGGCCGGAGGCTGTGGCGAGTGGAGTGAAAGGCCCTTTTTTTCATAAAAGCCAGGATAGGGGTTGGAAAGGGGGGGGCACCCAAAAAGTAATGTTAATGGTTGATTCCGGATGTACCCAAGTCCTAATGCATCCCTCCCTAGTCAGTGAACTGGACATTAGTACTATTAAGCTGGACAAGCCAGTGTGGCTATCACAGATGGATGGGGGGATGATGAAGAGGGGCCCCGCCAGGCGAATGACTGGTCCAATATGCATGAGAATGGGGAACCATCAAGAGGAACTTCAATTTGTGATTGCCCCAGGGCTAGTTCCCGTTGCAGTGGTGGGCCTAAACTGGCTAAAGTTCCACAACCCCACCATAGATTGGGTAAAACAGACAATGACTTTTGCAGATCCCAGGTGTGTGCAGGAGCACCAGGTGGGGGAAACTTCCCCAGGGGGGAGTCTCTCTAGAGGCTAATTCACGGAACTGCACGACTGCTTTAGTCCGAGGGGAGCTGCAAGGATTGCCAGTGGAATACAAGGCATGGCAATATGTTTTTGAGGACAGGGAGTGCAACATTTTGCCACCTCACAGGCCCTTTGACTGTGCTGTCGAGATACTTTCTGAGACTAAACTACCGAAACCCAGGATTTATTCCATGATACCAGCTGAAATGGATGCCCTCCGGGAGTTCATAGACAAAAACTTAGCACGGGGGTTCATTAGGCCCTCAACCTCACCTGTGGGGGCCCCGGTGATGTTCAGACGAAAATCAGATGGAGGTCTTCGTCTGATCCAAGACTACTGGGGGTTAAATGCAATCAGTGTTTTGAACCAGTACCCCCTACCGTTAATGAAGGACATACTGGCTAATTTGTCCAAAGGGAAGATATTTACCAAATTGGACCTAAGGGAGGCTTATTACGGTGTGAATCAAGGAGGGGGACGAATGGAAAACGGCTTTCAATTGCCCCCTGGGGGCTTTCGAGTTCCGAGTAATGGCATTTGGATTAATGGGAGCTGCTGGCATACTTCAGAACTTGATTAATGATGTTTGTACAAGGGGGTCTTGGTGCATTTGGATGATGTATTGATTTATTCTGAGGACTATATGTCCCATGTAAAACTGGTGAAAAAGGTGCTTGCTAGGATGGGGGAGGACCACCTATATGCTAAGATGTCAAAGTGTGAATTCCACCAAAGCCGCTTGGACTACCTGGGGTACCGCATCTCAAATAAGGGGATAGAAATGGACCCGGAAAAACTTAAAGGGGTGTTGGCATGGGAGGCCCCTAGAACCAGAAAGCAGCTGCAGAGCTTCCTTGGATTTGCTAACTTTTACCGGTCCTTCATCCCTGACTTTGCAACGGTAGCCCTCCCTCTGACTGATCTGTTAAAAACTAAAGATGTGGGGAAGAAAGCTCGAAATGGGTCGGGGAAGGGGGAAAAGCCTCCCCAAAAGATAGTATGGTCTGACCAATGCCAACAGGCGTTTGATAAGTTGAAGAAACTCTTCACATCTGAACCAATTCTCAAACACCCTGACCCCTCCCAACCTTTTGTGGTACAAGTTGACGGTTCCAATGTTGCAATGGGAGGGGTACTGTTGCAAAGGGGGGAGGAGGGAGAGCTCAGGCCATGTGCATACCTGTCCAAGAAATTTAATGAGACTGAGCGAAATTGGCCTGTGTGGGAATAGGAGGCGGGTGCAATCAAACTGGCCTTAGAAACTTAGTGCCACCTGCTGGAGGGATCTCCCAAACCATTTGAACTTTGGACAGATCACAAGAATTTGGAAGTTTTAGCCACCCCAAGGTGGTTGAGCCCCAAGCAGGTTAGGTGGGCCAGTTTCTTCTACCGGTTCAACTTCACCCTGAAATTTATCCCGGGAAAAAAGAATTTCCTAGCTGATGCTTTGTCCAGTCTCCCACAACATGACAGCAAACGAAAAGAGATCATTGACACAGTCTTCTCCCCCTCCCACTTGGGACTGGCAGTCCTAACGCATAGCAAGGCCAAGTGTCAGGAGGCCCAAGCCAGCCCCTCTTTGGAGCCAGGCAACCAATGAAGCCATTCCACCACCGGTAGACGCTTGCCCCAGTGAGGCCCCGACCACGCCAGAACTCGCTCCTCAGCCCCCTCCCCCCGGGGAGATGGGGTGGATGGCAGTCCCAATTGGCATTGGTCCTCCCCAAAGACCCATGGTTTTTGGCCCACCCCGGGGAGGTGACCCTCAGGGAGGGCCTGGCTTGGAAGGGGGAGCGTCTATATGTCTCAGAGGCCATGAGGGCGTCTATCCTCAAGCATGATGTTAAAAGTGCTGGGCATTTTGGGTATATAAAACTTTGCACTTGGCCCAAAGACAATTTTGGTGGCCAAAGATGAGAAAGGAGGTGGAGGAGTATGTAAAAGGGTGTTCCACATGTGCAATGACAAAAAGGGGGGCAGGAAAGCCAAAGGGCCTGTTGCAACCTTTGCCTACCCCGACCAAGCCTTGGGAAGTCATCAGTATGGATTTTATAGTGGAGTTGCCAGAAAGTCAGAAAAAGACTGTTATTTGGGTAGTGACAGACCTGTTTTCAAAGAAGGCGCATTTTGTAGCCTGCAAGAAACTCCCAAGAGCCTCCCAGTTGGCCAGATTGTTTATTCAACACATTTACAGATTAGATGGGGTTCCTGCTAAGATCGTATCTGACCGGGGGGCTCAGTTCACTTCCCAGTTCTGGAAGGCATTCACCAACCTTCTGGGAGTCGAACTAGGGCTCAGCAGTTCCCATCATCCCCAGAGTGATGGGCAAAGCGAACGTACTATCAGATTCTTGAACAGTATTTGAGGTGTTATGTGAACTTCCAACAATCTGACTGGGTGGACCTCTTGCCCTTTGCGGAGGTCGCCTATAACAACTACTCACCAGAGCACTGGTCTCTCCCCTTTCAAGGTTGTTTCAGGGCAAGATTTCAATCCTCTGCCTCTAGGGGAGGGGACTTCCGAGGACCCGGTCTCAGTGACCCAATGGAGCCAAAAGGTTAGAGATGCCTGGCCCTGTGTTATCTCAGCCTTAGACTTTGCCAAAGCACGTTACAAACATCATGCGGATCAAAAATGGGATCCCACCCCGGGATACGCCGTTGGGGATTTAGTCTTTTTGTCCACCAAATTTCTTAAAAGTCCCCAGCCTTTAAAGAAGTTGGGGCCCAAGTACACTGGTCCTTTTCCTATCACGTGGGTAATAAACCCAGTGGCTTTTGAACTGTCTTTACCAAAACTGTACCGAAATGTTCACCATGTTTCATTCCAGCTTGCTCAAACCGGCGTGTCCTCCAGACCGTCACCATCCAGACCCAGGACCTGCGCCCCGTCCTATTCTGGTCGACCAAGATCAACATTTTGAAATTTCTGAAGTGTTGGACTCTCAGGTTCACAGGGGTGTTTTACAATACTTGGTGAAATGAAAACACTTACCAATGGGCCATGCTGAATGGGTTAAATCCGATCATGTGAATGCTCCGCGCTTATTGCAAAAGTTCCATGCCCGCTTTCCTGATAAGCCGGACTGAAAAAGGGGAGTTTTTCTTCAGGTGGGCGGTATGTCAGGCTCATCCCTGAATTCTGGGATTTGGAGTGGAATTCATGGAGGATCCTGACATGAGGCGGTTTCCCCCCTGGCTGGGCCTCTGGTGTTTTGGAGAGGCCAGCCCGCCTTGTTGGCCTGGGAACACTCCTTTCTCAGAGAGGCTCAAGGTCAGGGCGTCCAGGTGCAAGCCGCCTCCTTGCACTCCCTGAATGCTTTTCTCACGCTGGGAGGGTTTATCTGGGGGTTTGTTCCTGCTGTATTCAGTTTCGGGTTTGTTCTATGTTCCTGACACACGAATCCATGTCAATAAAGCAATTTATTGATTCCATGTGAGCGTGTGTGCTTGGTACATCACAGGTCTACTGCTTAGTGTCACTGGAATCTTCCAAGCTGACAGCTCTTGCACCAGTCTCGACAGGAACCAGAATTAGCATTTTCAGTATTGTTTGCAGAAAAAGTGGTTAAGTAGACAATGTTGAAAGAATGATTCTGCCTAAAGTGGTCATTTAATCTCTCTCGTCATGGCAAATTAATTTGTGGATTTATTCCACCCTGAATCTGTCATGGAACTCTGGATACGCCACTAGGTTCATTGTGCTAATTTGCCAGCTGACACATTTAAACATTCCTCAACAAGGGACAGTCTGCCGGTAGCGTTACAAAGTGTCTTATGAACTGTCAGCTTGCTTCCAAAAGATGCTTGGATGTGACCAGAAATCCAAAAGAAGCACTTTCAGTGACTTTGTCTCAAACTAAAGAGAGCTTGGTTAGTTCTGTTCAGCTAACAGAAAATTCTGAACCATCAGACTCAGAAGGCTGATGGTCCTGTGTCTACCATGCCTTGGCCTCACAAGAAACAGTAGTGCTGTCAAGTCAAAATACAGGTACATCTCAGTTAGTGGTGCAGATGTGTTCCTGGGCTTTACATCTTTAACAGAAAATGTGGTACCATGGGCAGAAGTAATATGGAGTGAACAGGGATAGGTTCCATACCACAAAAAAGAAGAGCAGCTCAACCTGTTTCAGCAAACCTTTTATTCAAAACTAACAATATGCACATGTAAAATGAAACAACCAGGTCAGGTAAGCCTTGCGTAAGTAAAGAAAAACATTTTGAATCCTCAAGAGACACTTGAAAGCGTCTTCCAAAATGCATCCAGCAATGACTTTCTTTTCTTTCATTAATCTCCACTACTTTGTATGATTTTCATTTTGGTAACTAGATCTGTGCTTCTTTGACAAGCCAAGGAGTTGTTTGTGAGGCAGGCTTATCTGTTTTCTCTTTTTCTCTTTTTTTTGCTGTTCACACATGCTATGTAAGGGGTTCTGGAGGCAGCTACTCTTTACCTTGCTTGCTGTAGTCAGACACACACAGCTGCAGTAGGATCATAGAATCATAGAATTGCAGAGTTGGAAGAGACCACGAGGGCCATCCAGTCCAACCCCCTGCCATGCAGGAAATCACGATCAAAGCATCCCTGACAGATGGCCATCCAGCCTCTGTTAAACACCTCCAAGGAAGGAGACCCCACCACGCTCCGAAGGAGTGTGTTCCACTGCTGAACAGCATTTACTGTCAAAAAGTTCCTCCTAATGTTGAGGTGGAATCTCTGTTCCTGGAGCTTGCATCCATTGCTCTGTGTTCCAATCTCTGGAGCAGCAGAAAACAAGCTTGCTCCATCCTCAACGTGGCACCCCTTAAAATACTTAAACAGGGCTATCATATCGCCTCTTAACCATCTTTTTTCCAGGCTAAACATACCCAGCTCCTTTGCTGGAATTGTAATCAAGCCACAATTTTTACTGGTTACAGCTGAAGAGGCATGGCTGAGCATGGAGCCAGAGCCAACCACTGGCTGACCTGTCTAACTGCTAATAGAAAGCATTTCACCCAGCCTAGTGATGGGTATACCTGAAGTGTCAATTGTGGAAATCTACATGGGTGAAAGCCATTGCATGGCTTCCTACCACTGGGAGTGAGGGAGATCCAAGTGCCCTCAAGTTGGTCATGACTCTGGATGCCTCCTCCTGCAAATCCCCTTGGGGACCACCCGAACAGGGGATGACTGGCAAGCAAGCCACAAGTACCCACAAACTAGATCTGATCCATGTCAAAAAACACCAAAGTTGTGACAAAAAATAACAATGTATAATATGTTAAAAAGGCTGGTTTTGCAATAATAGCAAAAGTGTGGATTTTACTAAGAGTAAGTCCCAAACTGCAAAAATCATCACTCCAGGATGCCTCTTGTCAAGGTTTCCTGACAGTAAAAAAAGCATGTTTTTCAACCATTTTTCAAATATTGTAAAATATTCTTCCCATCCCAACTATGCACATGGCTTTTAATCCAAGCATGTGCGGCCTTTCACTCTGAGTTTGTTTTGTTTTCCTTTTGCTTTAATGGTTTTTAAAGGTGTTGATTTAATTCCTCAGAGTCCCATGAGTTAGAAAAAAAGAAAGCGTATTCATCAAATGAATGAACAAACGAATGAATGAATGTGTTTAAGTCAGGGATGGGCAATTATTGGAGGCCAGGGGGCCACATGAGTCCCCTCCCCAGGAGAACTTGGATGATCCCACCTCTCCCACTGGACCCCTATGCAAATAAAATCAAAACTTTATTTGTCCCTAAATCACCCAAACCCCTTCTAGGGGACATGGGGGGAAATTCTGCCATACATTTGACCCCTCTGGGATACCGTATATTCCGGCGTATAAGACGACCCGGCGTATAAGACGACCCCCCCAATTTTTAAGGGGAAATGCAGAGTTTGCGATATATTCGCCCTATAAGACGACCCCCTCTTCCAACGCATAGCCCCCGCATGCCCCTCCTGCGCTCTCTTCCAGGAGGGAGTGCAGGAGGAGGATGCGGAGGCTGTGCGCCCAAAAGGGGCACGTTCGCCCCTTCTCCCCACCTTCCAGGAAGGTGGGGAGAAGGGGCGAATCGCGGTTTGGCCGCGCAGCCTCTCCATGCCCCTCCTGCGCTCCCTTCCAGGAGCGAGCGCAGGAGGGGGATCCGGAGGCTGCCCGGCCAAACCGGGCACGTTCGCCCCTTCTCCCCACCTTCCAGGAAGGTGGGGAGAAGGGGCGAATCGCGGTTTGGCCGCGCAGCCTCTCCATGCCCCTCCTGCCCTCCCTTCCAGGAGTGAGCGCAGGAGGGGGATCCGGAGGCTGCCCGGCCAAACCGGGCACGTTCGCCCCTTCTCCCCACCTTCCAGGAAGGTGGGGAGAAGGGGCGAATCGCGGTTTGGCCGCGCAGCCTCTCCATGCCCCTCCTGCGCTCCCTCCTGGAAGGGAGCGCAGGAGGGGGATCGGGAGGCTGCCCGGCCAAACCGGGCACGTTCGCCCCTTCTCCCCACCTTCCAGGAAGGTGGGGAGAAGGGGCGAATCGCGGTTTGGCCGCGCAGCCTCTCCATGCCCCTCCTGCGCTCCCTTCCAGGAGCGAGCGCAGGAGGGGGATCCGGAGGCTGCCCGGCCAAACCGGGCACGTTCGCCCCTTCTCCCCACCTTCCAGGAAGGTGGGGAGAAGGGGCGAATCGCGGTTTGGCCGCGCAGCCTCTCCATGCCCCTCCTGCGTTCCCTTCCAGGAGCGAGCGCAGGAGGGGGATCGGGAGGCTGCCCGGCCAAACCGGGCACGTTCGCCCCTTCTCCCCACCTTCCAGGAAGGTGGGGAGAAGGGGCGAATCGCGGTTTGGCCGCGCAGCCTCTCCATGCCCCTCCTGCGCTCCCTTCCAGGAGCGAGCGCAGGAGGGGGATCGGGAGGCTGCCCGGCCAAACCGGGCACGTTCGCCCCTTCTCCCCACCTTCCAGGAAGGTGGGGAGAAGGGGCGAATCGCGGTTTGGCCGCGCAGCCTCTCCATGCCCCTCCTGCGCTCCCTTCCAGGAGCGAGCGCAGGAGGGGGATCCGGAGGCTGCCCGGCCAAACCGGGCACGTTCGCCCCTTCTCCCCACCTTCCAGGAAGGTGGGGAGAAGGGGCGAATCGCGGTTTGGCCGCGCAGCCTCTCCATGCCCCTCCTGCGCTCCCTTCCAGGAGCGAGCGCAGGAGGGGGATCGGGAGGCTGCCCGGCCAAACCGGGCACGTTCGCCCCTTCTCCCCACCTTCCAGGAAGGTGGGGAGAAGGGGCGAATCGCGGTTTGGCCGCGCAGCCTCTCCATGCCCCTCCTGCGCTCCCTTCAAGGAGGGAGCGCAGGAGGGGGATCGGGAGGCTGCCCGGCCAAACCGGGCACGTTCGCCCCTTCTCCCCACCTTCCAGGAAGGTGGGGAGAAGGGGCGAATCGCGGTTTGGCCGCGCAGCCTCTCCATGCCCCTCCTGCGCTCCCTTCCAGGAGCGAGCGCAGGAGGGGGATCGGGAGGCTGCCCGGCCAAACCGGGCACGTTCGCCCCTTCTCCCCACCTTCCAGGAAGGTGGGGAGAAGGGGCGAATCGCGGTTTGGCCGCGCAGCCTCTCCATGCCCCTCCTGCGCTCCCTTCAAGGAGGGAGCGCAGGAGGGGGATCGGGAGGCTGCCCGGCCAAACCGGGCACGTTCGCCCCTTCTCCCCACCTTCCAGGAAGGTGGGGAGAAGGGGCGAATCGCGGTTTGGCCGCGCAGCCTCTCCATGCCCCTCCTGCGCTCCCTTCCAGGAGCGAGCGCAGGAGGGGGATCGGGAGGCTGCCCGGCCAAACCGGGCACGTTCGCCCCTTCTCCCCACCTTCCAGGAAGGTGGGGAGAAGGGGCGAATCGCGGTTTGGCCGCGCAGCCTCTCCATGCCCCTCCTGCGCTCCCTTCCAGGAGCGAGCGCAGGAGGGGGATCCGGAGGCTGCCCGGCCAAACCGGGCACGTTCGCCCCTTCTCCCCACCTTCCAGGAAGGTGGGGAGAAGGGGCGAATCGCGGTTTGGCCGCGCAGCCTCTCCATGCCCCTCCTGCGCTCCCTTCCAGGAGCGAGCGCAGGAGGGGGATCGGGAGGCTGCCCGGCCAAACCGGGCACGTTCGCCCCTTCTCCCCACCTTCCAGGAAGGTGGGGAGAAGGGGCGAATCACGGTTTGGCCGCGCAGCCTCTCCATGCCCCTCCTGCGCTCCCTTCAAGGAGGGAGCGCAGGAGGGGGATCGGGAGGCTGCCCGGCCAAACCGGGCACGTTCGCCCCTTCTCCCCACCTTCCAGGAAGGTGGGGAGAAGGGGCGAATCGCGGTTTGGCCGCGCAGCCTCTCCATGCCCCTCCTGCGCTCCCTTCCAGGAGCGAGCGCAGGAGGGGGATCGGGAGGCTGCCCGGCCAAACCGGGCACGTTCGCCCCTTCTCCCCACCTTCCAGGAAGGTGGGGAGAAGGGGCGAATCGCGGTTTGGCCGCACAGCCTCTCCATGCCCCTCCTGCGCTCCCTTCCAGGAGCGAGCGCAGGAGGGGGATCGGGAGGCTGCCCGGCCAAACCGGGCACGTTCGCCCCTTCTCCCCACCTTCCAGGAAGGTGGGGAGAAGGGGCGAATCGCGGTTTGGCCGCGCAGCCTCTCCATGCCCCTGAGGGGGATCGGGAGGCTGCCCAGCCAAACCGGGCACATTCGCCCCTTCTCCCCACCTTCCAGGAAGGTGGGGAGAAGGGGCGAATCGCGGTTTGGCCGCGCAGCCTCTCCATGCCCCTCCTGCGCTCCCTTCCAGGAGGGAGCGCAGGAGGGGGATCCGCAAACTGTGCGGCCAAACGGGGCACATTCGCCCCTTCTCCCCACCTTCCTGGAAGGTGGGGAGAGGGGGCGAATCGCGGGTTTGCCTCCGCCGCTGCAGAAGCGCTCGAGCAGCGGCTGCGGCAAACCGCAATGTTCGCCCCCCTCCTCTTTCTTCCGTTGCTCCCCAAAGGGGGAGAAGGCAGAGGAGGGGGGCGAATGATCTTCAAAACACTTTGCTTCACCCCCCCTGCCCCATCTCCTGCCTCTTCGCTCCGTTTGCGAAGAGGCAGGAGATAGGCAGGTGGGTGAAGCAAAGTGTATCCGGCGTATAGGACGACTGTCAATTTTGGAGGGCACTTTTGAGTGCTCAAAAGTCGTCTTATACGCCGGAATATACGGTATTTTGGTTTCAGGAGCGGCTTTTTAAAAAAACAAAACAAAAAAAAACATGAAGGGTTTAACAATTTCCTGTCATTATAAAAGACCTCTCCTGGGTCTAAAATTGAACAAAGAGCCCCCCCCCAAAGGGGGGGGGATGTTCCCCATGTGCCCTAGAGGGCATTTGGGTACAAGAAATTTTTTGACCCCAGGGAGCCCTGGGTGCTACACTTTGGTTTCCTCCCACTGTTCTAGGCTCTCTGGATTCCTGAGCAGAAACACTCCTATTAGGGGCGGAGAAATACACTGACTAAAAGCTTGTTCAGTAATGGAATTATTTAACTGTAGCTCTCCACTATATCTAACCACATCTAACCTTTTATTTACACATCCACCAATTCATATTCTATCTTCTGAATTCAGAGCAAACAGTGAATTTGATGTAATCTGCTAAAATATCTGGTGTTTTGATGAGGTGCTTTTTAACAGTATGAATTTAATTTTAACCATATAAATTTTAACAATTCATGTCAGCTAAGTAAAATCTACCACAACTCAATGCAACATCACCCCTGATGTTAATACTTACTTCAGCTAGCACAGAATCAAATTATTACCCAATTCAAGGTTTTAGTGCACTGTTTAGTGCAGACACCCTGTTGCAACCTGACACTAAAAGTTTCTACTTCTCCTGCCTTCCTTCACCATCCTCACAATGTTAGTGCTACTAAATTGGGAGCCCTGGTGGCACAGTGGTTAAATGCCAGTACTGCAAGTCACCACATTGCAAGTTCAATTCCAGTGGGCTCCAAGGTTCACTCAGCCTTCCATCCTTTCGTAGGTCAGTAAAATGAGTACCCGGCTTGTGGGGGCAATTAGCTAACACACATTGGAAACTGCTTAATGCAGTGTAGATGTGTAAATTGCTATTGCCTTAAACAAACTGTAAGCCGCTTTGATAGCCTTTATGGTTGAAGAGCAGGGTATAAATATCTAATTAAAATAAAAACTTCCAGCTAGACAGGGGACAAGGAAGAAAAAGGGGGCTGGGAAAACAGAAAAAGACTTTGTTTGTCAGAGGCTTTATTAACTGAGGTATGCCGGTATAGAATTTGGATAGGTGGAGGGGTACAGCTATTTGGGGGGGGGGAATAATGACATTGCCATCCAAATAAGAATTCTGCCCCTTCCAATGAAATTTTCCTTCAGTTCCCAAATTTCTAGCATTGTAGAGAGTGAGACATTGATAACAGTAAATAACTGGAACGCTAACATTTGCTGTGCTTACATTTCCTTGCGAATTTTGCCTGCCCCTTTTCTTTGGATGCCTAAACTCTGTTTCTAAGTGTCCATCTGCAATGCTAGAAATTTGGGGACTGGAGGAAAATTTTGCTGGGGGGAGGGAATTCTAATTTAGAGAGCAATACCCTCATTTGGCCCCCCTTCCACAGGGGAGTCCTGGTTCTAATTTTGTCTAGGTCACAAGTCTGCTTAAATAGTTTTTAACTTGTTGCCTTTCAATCCTGTATGTTTCAGGGCGGGAAAAACGATGAAAGCTTAGATCTAAGCTGTGTCAATCTATACACGTGTATGCATGTATATATAACCAACAGCTGAAGGTGAAAGCAGAAGCATTTTGCTTCAAGATTATTTTATTTTGATTTTATTTTTGATTTTATTTATTTATATGTATGTGCACATATGCATGTAAATATCTGCATGTACATTTATATAACTTTCATACACTGAATCCCAGCAATAAATAAGCACTTGCTAATGCTATCTTTCCAACACTCTGTAATCTCAGGAGCATGTTGTAAAGCTTTGATTTTAAAAGTAAGGAGTGAGACATGTGGAGGTTTCAGCAATTTAAAACAAGCAGTTAAATGACTATACAGATGGCTGCTTTTCAAATATATCCACAGATGTTATTCAACCCACAGGAATATTTATTGGCTTACCTGGCCATGCACACTTATCATATTTATGGTTTCCCAGCCACATCATCTGAAGGCAATTCTTCCTCACAGACGAAGATGTTATGTTGAAAGGCCTTCAGCTTCTGGCATCTCCAGTTAAAATGTTCAGGTAAGCAGTGATGGCAAAGCCTGGAGGGCTTGTGCTAGTCAGATGGACGAATAGTGTGATCTGATATGAAAGACCTTCCCATGTGTAGTAACAGCTGCCAAAAATACCACCATGAGCAGTGAATGCCATTACTTCAGGCCTACTGAATGTGTTTATTAAATTTTAGTGAATGCTACACATTAATGGGAACGCAAACTTAAAGTTGTGAGAGTTTATTGCATATGTAACAAAAATGAACATGACCTCCTGGGCCCAGCCTACTATACAATCACTGTTTATTCCAGCTGGCTCCATAACCACGTTAAATAGAACTAGTATTTCTTTAAATACTTTGATTTAGACATAAAATGAAAAACATTAGTGTACAACTTCTTTTCCCCACAAAATAAAATCAGCAATAAAAATGGTGAGAAGAGTAACAAGGGTAGCAGCAATACTTAAAAACAAGACATTACAAAATAATAAGTTAAAAAATACATTATAAAGTGGTTGAGGAACAAAAACAATTTTTTAACAGAGTAAAAACAAATTACATACTGCATTTTCTGGAAAACTTTCTGTGCTCTACAGTGTACAATACTGAGTACCGGAGCTATGGAGAGGTGGGGAGGGAAAGCTGACTCTGAATGATAGTGGAGGTTTCTTAGACCATATCCAATGCTCAGCAAGCGGTGCCTTTAAAAACAAGAAGTTGGTCCAAACTGTTCCAATTTGACTTAAGAAATACTCACATTTTCCCAATTTATAACACAAATGGAGTGGTGATTTCCTACATCCCTGAGTGCATATATGCTGGATGATGCATTTCAGGGCAAGTAAACAAAGACCCCCAAAGACACAGAAAGATTTGCATCATTGGACTAGTTGCTAAGCTTTGCTCTTACCAGAGGTACCAAAGACCATTTTAGGGGTTTTCAACATAATCATCTGGCTGAAGAAACAGAAAGCACACGTATCCTTCCAATTCCTCTGTATCTCCATTGCAACTTAAATAGCTATTTCCCATCTCCTAGATGCAAACATCACACTAACAGCAAGACACAGCTGCAGAGGGCAGAGTTCTTCTAGTACCCTTCAATACATCAGATTTCTACTTGCCTGCCACAAATCTACTTCGGTTGGTTTTCATCTACCAAGAGACGATAGGTGGGAATATAAATCAAGTTTATTTTGCATTCTTTGCTTGAATAGTTTAGCTGCTAAAAAGCCCTCAGTGAAGACAAAGTTAAAGCTCAGCAGTCCACACAGTCTGCAAGAAAGATCTCACTTTCCCACTCATTTTTATAGCTTCCTTGTTGGGGAAAGGGAGATGTGGAATGTTCAGCCTGAACAGGAGCAAGAGATCTATGCTGCTTTCACCAGCAAAAAACAAAATAAAACAAACACAAACCCAGAACAAAAAGCCAACCCTTTTGTCTAGCTTGCTTCTTTCTGTCAATCCCAGCCTGACCCTGCCTCAAACTAGTGTACAGAGTCACAGCACACTGTCTATTTTGGCTCTTGGTCGATGGAACCAATGGCACAAAATCTTTAGGAAACAAAAATGGGAAACATAAAGTAGATTTTAGAGACAAACTCCCCACGTCTTCCTTGCTATGACCACAGAGAAGATATCTACACTATGCGGTCTAAGCATCAACCCAGTCAGGATTCTGCTACCTTTGGAGTGTTGCTGTTTTTCCTGAGGCATGTTGCCTCATTTCATTTGTCCTCTGTTTCTGATATTCCTGGTGCAAATATGGGCTGGAGCCACTAGAATGATGCAACCAGATGCAAGGGTAATTCAGAAAACAGCCTTCCAACATGCAAATGTCAGTATTGCTTTTGCTAATCCTGTGTGGCCAACTACATCATCTCTACGCTGGAGGACAATATTTCTCTTGTACCACAGGCCTGTATGGAATAATCTCTGCAAACCTTTGCTTATCATTTCTCTCTATAATCACTCTGCACACTTAAATTCCAGTGACAGAGTCAACCATGATGAACAATGAGATTAATCACCTTGTATGGAAAACAGAGCCTCTAGATTGCCATTATCCAGAGGATTGCAAAGATGCATAATGAAGATTTTAATTCCAAATCCCACAAACTCCTTTGATATCCCACAACTTCCCCAAAGAACTCACAATGCAGTTAACTGGTCCCTTAAATGTGACTGGATTTCAAAGTCCATTCCACATTATGTCTTAGCTCACCTATTAAAAAAACCCAGCCCTTTAGCCACATGGTGCAAATATCACAAAATAATAAGATTTCCTTTTTCAAATGCCATCCTCATATTTCCATCACCAAACCACAAAAGTTATGGTCAGTTGAGCAAACAGAAAAGAAAAAGACTTCAGGGTTCTCACAAGTAACTAACTTGAATTTGTCTTATCACAGTTTAAAGCTATTATCAATGTCAATATATTTATTTTTAAATTGACAACAGAAGTATCTTTGTAGACCAAAGAGCCATCTGATTTACAGCTCGTCCAAAGCATCATGTTAATATGCATCTGTGTATTGAAATCAGGAGGAAGGAGGGGGGAGCCTTTTGTCCTAGGTCTACCAAGTCACATTTGATGCTTAGTCAGTCTTTCTGCCAAGAAACATTGTGTTGTTAAAAATACTAACTTGCTACTTGTTGTGCAAAGTAAAAAAAAAGTGTTTGATTTAATGTAACCTGAGTGCTTTGGTTCTTCTCACAGGAAGTCATGGGAAGCCACTTGCTTAATAACAACCTTGCACACTAGCTTCAGATGTATGCCAGGGGTACGGAGGAGGAGCAAGGGAGAAAAGAGGTTGAAAGCAGGACTCTGGGTTACTCAATAGCCGTAGGTTAAAATCACTGTGTTAGACCTTTATTCACCCTTTTAATAGAGCCATTCTCCAGTCCTGATGGGATGAGGATTTCTGCAATTTCAAGTCAATGAATGCATCTGAGCGAACAGTGTTGGGGGAAAGAAACCTTTCAGACTGCTAAGACCTTGGGCCATGCAGCCTTGCAGCATTCTCTAATATATCCCAGTAATCACATACATGAGAAGTAAATCCGCCAAACAAGTCGGTTGCTTGTAAAAGCACCCAAAATGAAAACTTACCTCCCAGTTTAAGATAGCTTGGAGTCCTTTCTTTTTCCTCTTCTTAAGAGCCAAGCCACCATACTCACACAATATGCTTCTTGCCGAGGAAGAACCCTTACTTGTGTGTGACTATGGAGTTTATTTTCTGCTACCCCATTCGTTAATGTGTATTCTGAAATGTGCAATTTGGAATTCCTGTGCCAGTCTCATTTCCATAGCTTCTGGACTCTACAAGGGCTCAGGACCGCGTTAAGACAAAACATCCATATACACCTACCAGTCAACAGATCCTCAGCAAACCAATCTCAAGATACTCAACTACAGTTTGATACTCCTATAAAAAAAGACCACAGGTCATTGACCTTATCACAATATGTGTTACGAGTCTAGCAGAATATCTTGGGTAACCAAAACCAAATGCTGAACCTGACTGCCTTTACTGTTGTGGGAAATGAGGGGAGGGGGGAGGCAGGAATTATTGTAACAAAAGGGAAAAAATATGGTTGGGAACCACCAATAAAAGCCCCCCTCCCCCACAACACTGCCACAGGAGGGGGAAACAGCCGTGGATCCCCCCAGTTGTTGAGCGTCTCAATGCTTTGGACAAAAAAGAAGTTCACAGCAAGCTTCTTCTTACAGCTTTCGATTTGGTGGTCCATGAGCTAGTATCTGTTTCCTTTGGTTGCCCTTTCACTCCACTGCAAACCCACATGTCTCTTCCACAGCTGTCAGTAGCTTTTCATAAAGCTTCTCATAGGACTCATAAGGCGGAATGTCAATTCGGTTAAAGCTGTAGAAGTGAAAGTACCTATGTTAGTCTACTGTCACCTCCAATTAAACATTTACCTTGAACACTTTACCTACACTTTAACTACTCTGCAAAATAAAACAAATTTAGTAAGTGATAACTAATTCACACAAACCAGAGATGGAAATCCAATATTCTTAAGGCTTTTAGTGCCTTTCATTGGAAAAAAAGGAGTGCAGAAAAACACCTATGCAGAACTAAAAATAAAGGCATTCAGAAAATGTACACAAACACATCTTAGTCAATAGAAACCACATACAATTGGAAAAATATATATATTCGAGATGGCTACATAATTGAGGGGGAAAAGGCTGAAAATTATGAACAGATTTTCATGCTGAAAGGAAAAATAGTCTCACCACCCAATGAGGAACTCTGAGAGAATGAGCATGCTTGTGGAATTCTGGGAAGCACAACAAACATGAAACCACCAGTCTTCTACATTCCAAACATACAGGCGTATTGATCATCATGTCTCTCTAACTGCAATACTCTTATTATACAGTGCAACCAACAATTCTTATTCCACAACTCTATTCCTTAACCTCTGTCCATTACACAATAAGGCAGCTACATCGCCAAGTCATGTCTGGTCACAGGCAGAGAATAAACAGAAGTCAGGCAGAGAATAAACTGAAAAAAAAAAACAGAAGCCATCCCTGCTATTGCATGAACAGAGCAAAGAAGTAGGTAGCTGCAAGAACTGCCCAGTAAAAAGCTGGGGTGGGGGTTGGTACACTATCTACAAAATGGGTGGGTGGGTTTCACTCATAAAGAATTTGAAAAACCTCCAGATGCTATTTAAAGGGCTGATGGCCCAAAAAAGACTAGTTAGTTATGGGTGGTGGTGGTGGTGGAGGAGAGCAGGACATTATGTTTACATTCAGTGAAGGGCAGCTTGTTAGACATCCTATTTTTTATACAATACAGCTTTCCCAAAGAAACACAGCAAACAAAATGAAGGCAAAAAATGTTTTTTAAAAACTGATTTAAAGTGCCTTGGTTGTGTTTGCTGGAAACTGTTGCTTACAGTTGATATAACACCCTTCAATTTCCAAGTGAAAATCTGATGGGAAAGAATACTGTAGCCATACCAATGTCCTGATCAAGCAAAAGCAAGGGAGTTTTTTCTTCTTGTTGTAGAAGAGGAATGCACTGCTTATCCTTTTTCTCTGCTGGTCTGCTCCAAATTGCATTTTCCCTCACAACATTCCAAGCATGTTTACCCTTGCAAATACATGCACTGAATCCCACTGAAGGTGAAACTGGATTGGGTAGAGAAATTGTAAGCACACCACACATCTGGCTGCTTCTCCACACTAGGAGGTCGTTTACACGGCAAAATAAATCCTCAAAGAATGCGATAAGAAGCCTGATAGTTCCCACGCATTTCGAAGCAACAGCGCCCTTTTCAGAAGGGGGTGCAAAAAACCCATAAGTTATGCAGTATCAGCTTTCGCTAGTTTTACAGACTTTTTTGATTAAGTCTGCGAAAATGTACATAATTTGTCATGGGAACTAACCATCGTGTAAACTGGCATCTACCTTTTCGAATTACTGTGAGCAGAGCTGAATCCTGATTGGTAGGAGTGACCATTCTGCTTTATCTGAATAGACTGAGGGGTTGGAGAGAAGAAATTCACCCTCCTTCTGCTTGCAGCCCACTTTGGAAAATCTGCTCTGAGCCCTTCCTGTCTGTTTCAAAGAAAGGCTTTGGGGGTTGGGAAGATGATTGGGACGAGCCCCTGCTTCGCTGGTGTGAGTGTGGGTGTGTGTGCATTCGTGTGTGCGGGGAAACAGCCGATCGCATGTTCGTCCTTTTGTTTGTTTGTCCTTCCATTCACTTGCCTTTATTCAAGGCTTCGGAGGCAGGGAAAACAATCAGGAATGAGGCTTCTCTGGTGTGTGTTTGTGTGTGCATGCGTGAAGGGAAGGGAAGGGAAGGAGATCGCTCCACCATCCTTTTGCTTGTTCGTACTTTCATTCACTCCTTTCTTTATAGAAGCCTTTCAGGGCTGGGTAAGGCAGGGAAGTTGACAGATCGCTCTTTCGATATCTTGTTTGTTTGTCCTTTTCTTTCCTCTCATTATTTATGGTCTCCATGACCCCCTCCTTGCTCCCTCTCTGCCTCCTGCCTGGCTTTAATCATCTGGAGGCGATCCCCCCCACCTTTGCCTGTGTGAACTAAGGAAAACCAAAAGTGGCTGCATCTGGCTCCATCTTCCGAATATGCCAGGAGTCGTGTGATTTATGTGCTCCTGATGCGAAAGAACGGTAATCCGGAATCTTGCGAACTTTTTCCTGTCGTGGAACCGGCCCCTGGATTGAGCCTTCCCTAACCACATTCTTCTCTGCCCCCCCCTTATCTTATTTTTGTTGAAAGTTTTAAGATACATTAAAAATCAGAACTTAAGGGGAGGGGAGAAGTAAAAAAGAGAAAAAGAAAAGAAAAAGAAAAAAAGTGACTTCTGATCTTCCTTTTGGTGGTTAAATATACATATAGTTATTCATACCCACTCTTTTAACAAAATACAGCATATTCTCTTATTTCATTGGCTTATTTTTTCTAATCATCAAAACCAAAGGTTACCAAGTCATTATTTTTTTCCCTGCAGAAAGTCTACAAGGGGTTTCCAGACTTTAAAAAACTGTCACTGAAATAAACTAAATATCACACATAGCCACATCCTCTTGGTATGTGTGTGTGGGGGGGGGAGTAGAGAGGGAACCCCCAAGTGGTCCAGCATGTACCATTTGGTCAAGCCATTAGCACTGCAAGTGCCAGTTAAAACAAAAATACAGCTAAATTTGTTGAATGGACTGTTTGCTCATACAGTTTCCACAACTAAATGCTTTCTTTTCTATTGTGACATACAAATATGAAATTGGCTTTACATTTTGGAATTCACAGGCATCTTCCTTCATCATACACAAATATTTTAATGCATCCTGTTGTATGCAGTTACAATAACAGGCTTTAGCTTTATACAAATGAGAAATTATGGAATCTTTCTGTAAATCACTCACGTGCCAGCATTCCATGACACTGACATCCCAGATACGCTGTACTACAACTGCCATCACTCACCTAGTCAGCATGGCCAATGCTGGCAGAGGATGATGAAAGCTGTAGCCAAACACATCTTCAGGATACCAGGTTGGAATGGTTGCTCTAGACCAGAGCTTGGAAAAATTACTTCAGAATTCCTGAGCCACCATGACCATTCTAAGCTCTGGTCTTGATATTCACCACACTCTCCCATATTGCTACAACACTATTTTGTTTTGGTGAACTTGGGTAGATGCACACTCAAATTCACAGGCCCAGTCTACCTACCATAGCTTGATGGAAAGAAAAGCAGTCTTACCAAGTATGAGCTTTTGGAAGGTTGTCTGTGTTTGCATCTATCAAATGGATAGTGAAGAGCCTGGGTCCTGCAGCGCCTGTAGAACCTTGCAAACAGACATTCTAGTTAAGGCCCTTCAAAAACACAGCTATCCCCCACCAGCAATTCCTCTGCCACATCCAAGGTCTTACATCACCAAGGGAAAGAGTAGAAAAACCACACAGATCCTATGTATGGGTGCAAATATACATATGCATTTATGCAGACAGGCACTAGCCTGCAGGGAAACAGAACTGGAGTTGGTATGTTTAATTTGGGAAGAGCCGGAGAACACATACTTTGCATGCTGAAAATGCCACTGTTTAATCTTAAGTATCTCCAACTGAATGAATACCAAGAAAGACCCCAGAGAGCCACGACTTGTCAGAGTAGACAGTGCTGGGGTGGATACAGAACAGAGTTGGCCATGCTAGCCGCTGGTCATTCTAGCTGGGGAATTCTGGGAGCCGTAGTCCAAAAAGGCAACTTTTCTAAGCTCTGCTATAACCTAACTCAATGTAAGTAAGCTTCCCCTAGTGCAGATGGAGCCATGCATTTCCCCAAAGGAGATTTTAATAATATAGTTACAGAAATATACAGCTGGGGGTGAACTTGGACTGAAATGGGTCCCCTCACATTTGTCTGCCTCCCCCTGTGCCAGGGTGCTTGCTATCTCAGTCTCCCTAGCAGTCACCTTGTAAAGCCTTGAAGCCCTGAAGCGGAACCCGCGTAGAGCCCGTCACAAACTGTAGCAGCCTTGCTCTCCTCTCCTCATCAAAGGCTTCCACTGCTTGCCAGAACCACTTGACAATATTGCTGTCAGCCATGCAGTGCTTTAGGCGTGTGTTGGACTTCCAGTCATTCAAGTCAATCTTATCCAGGCCGCCTATTATAAGCTGGTGCATCAAAAACACACATTTTCAGTAGCAAGTGCTAGAAGAATAACATAGATCTGAACATTCTGCCACAAGAACAGAGCTTAGCAAAAGTT
The DNA here is from genome assembly GCA_030847615.1 of Gambelia wislizenii. NCBI lineage: Eukaryota > Metazoa > Chordata > Lepidosauria > Squamata > Crotaphytidae > Gambelia > Gambelia wislizenii. The sequence continues at coordinate 10,151,694 of JAUMIR010000012.1, forward strand.
CCTTTTTGGAATTAGAACTCCCAGAATCTCCCAGCCAGTATAGCCAATGGATTCTGGGAGTTGTAGTTCAAAAAAGTATTTTCTGAGCTCTGCTCAGGAGTACCTATAGTTTAGCTGCAGAGAAATACAGCACTTTTTATTTACTTTGCAAAGCATTCATATGGAAGGAGTCTGCTTCAAGCCATTCCCTTTTTTCATTCCCCTTTCCCTTTAGCATCTGAAGAAAACCATGTACAAAAGCCATCAACAGAAAACTTCTTACAAGAAGAATATGCTTGATTTCATCATTACGGGTTCAACAAACCCGAGGCTTCAGCTTCTTGCTTATTCATACATTAAATCAAGTTTCTTAACAAATGGATTCTTGACCATTAGTGAGAAGCAAAATGCATGTCTAACATAGTGTAACAGTTCCAGACAGAACTGTACGCCCCATAGTCGGTATGAAAAAGGGAAATAGTTTTTACAAAGTATAGTTTCACTTTTATCAGCTACATGAATAAAAAATGAATTAATCTAAATGGTGTGGTTGGTACCTCAAGCTCTTTCTGGTCAAAAGGTTTCAGTAGGTGTTGAGGAATAAGTTCATTAAAGCCTTTCTGAAGAGCCAAGAATTGGGCCTCAATTCCTCTCATGAACCGCCAGTTAACGTACAACCTAGGGTGGGTGGAAACAAAATTGCAGACTTTTTTCCATAAAGAAAAATAAAATTTGAAAAAAGACACAAGAAACAGTACCTTTCCTACTGGATCTAGAGTAGGCAAAGATCTGGAAACAATGAAGCATCTCCTCATCCAACTTGCCCATCCCATCTCCAGCATCAATGGATCAATGCAATGGTGTGATTTTTTTAAAAAAGCAAGACAATGCAGTGTAGACCCAGATTGTGCTGTCAATTCTCACCATTCACAGGAGACCAATCTGGGTAGAGTCACCAGAGCAACAAGTTCCACATTCAGTGTTAGAATGAGAAACATATACTTGTTGGGAGTTAAGTCAATGTGGTGTAGTGGTTTCAGCACTGGACTATGTCTCTGGAGACCAGGGTCTGAATCCCTACTCAGCTATGGAAACCTACTGGGTACCCTTGGGCAACTCACACTTTCTCAGCCCCAGAGGAGGGCAATGGCAAGCCCCCTCTGAACAAATCTTGCCAAGAAAACCCCATGCTAGCTTTGCCTTAGGGTTGCCACAAGCCAGAAATGAAAGTACCATCCAAATTACTTCCAGTTTCTCCGTCTTCCAGAGAAGCAATATAGCACTTATTGCTGTGTGGCTTCAAGTCATTTCTGACTCATGGTGACCCTAAAGCAAATCTATCTCAGCTAATTATAGTGCTATCCTAAGAACTAGATTCCAAACCTCAGAGCTTGTAAGATACATTCCTTGCATCAATACTGGACTGTCTGCAGGAGCAGCTATAAGGCACATGCTTGCATATTTATCCAGCTGACTGGATATCATTAATCTCCACACTTACAATGAAGAACTTCAGTGTTCTTAACAAACGGGGGGGGGGGGTGATGTAAGAAGACAGGGACTACACCCACTATCTCATTATTATTATTATAGGGGGAAATGTCTTCTTTGCCAGTGATACCTGACATATTCTTTCTTGTTCTCCTCTGTAACAGAAACATTCCTCCCATTTGGTTTGAGCTCGTGCTGTAGAATCCTGCCAAAAGCATTGTGCTCCACACAGAAAGTATGGTCCAAAACTGGAGTGATGTCATTTTCTCTGTCAATAACAATCCAAAGAATTCAAGTCATTTTTGCATCTATCAGGACACACCCAACAATATTCTTAACTAATTATTTTGACAATACAGCACAGAGAAGCTGCCTAATAGGACTGGGCACCAGGGAAAGAGCTTTTTATTCACATTTTAAATAATATATGATTTGTGTATGTGGGTCCTCAGTGACTCAGTGTTTTATCATACACATCTGCTAAATGGATTTTATTTTTTCTTCTGTTGAGGGAAAAAGTTACGCTACTTATTTTTATGTTACTATATTGTCACATCTTACTTACTGTTGAATTTGTCCAATCTGTTGAATTTTAAAGACACCCAACACTTCAGATGTTTTGTCCCTTCCCCTTTATTAACAATCTATACATATAATTCTCTTGGGTATGTTGCCTTTCCCAGTGTGCTGATTGGCTGCTCAAGAAACACACCCAACCCATACCCAACCAATCATCACCCACATGCAAATTCCCTCTCCACATCGCAATCCACTCAATCTGCATCACTGCCACACAAGGCCCCTGCCTCCTCTCCCTCTCTCAGCCACTCATCAGTCACGGGCTGTGATGGGATCCAGGCAGTCAACTGGTTGGTGGTGGTGGTGGCAGGATGCTGCTGCTGCCACTGGGCAGGAGCCAGGCAGTCAACTGGCAGCGGCGGTAGGGTAACAGAGCGAGTCACCCTCAGTAATTCTGGAGAAACGTGTGGAATGCCGAGAAGGGGGAGGAGGAATTTAAATCCACCGGCCTACCTTACAGGATTGTCATGAGGTCTACTGGGAGTTTTTTAATGGCGTATTGTGCACCAGGTCCAGCTAGTGACATTAATTCTGCTGCATGCTTAAAGATGAGTTGAAGGGATTATGGTAGTAATCAGTAGCTTGGATCAAGATTCCAGATGACTACTAAGTGGAGCTTTGCTTCCCTTCAAATACACTCAAAAAACACATATTTTGATTTTTATAGTCAATTACTCACAAAATCCAAACTAAACTCTTGTGTAGTTCTGGGTCAACTGATTCCAGATCTGATAATTGGATGGGTTTGCCCAGAAGCTGCTTGTAGAAAGGAATGGTGAAACCCCCATTGATGTAGTGCCCATGGAACACAGCCAGGCCCATTATCCGACCAACAAAGTGGAAGTAAGACAGATGATCCTGCAAGAAATGCCAAAAGACAGACCAAGACTCACTCTGTAGAACAGAGGCCCAATGCTGACATCTTGTGGTTAAATGTATGCCTTTAGACATTTCTCTGTTCAGTGGAAGTTTCATTTAATCTGCTCAAGCCCTCTGGATGAGAAATTCATACACACATAATAGAATTAAATATTGGAGATACCCAATACAAAGCATTGCTAAATTTAGATGAGCTAACCATAGGCTGGAACTATGTTTGTGATCTATAATGAAGTCTCTCAGTATATCCTTACCATCTTTGATTTCAGGTTTGAAGCCACCATATGTTTAGCCAATAACTTGGCAATTCATGTTAAAAACTAATCTGCAGAGGTCTTAAGTTGGTTTAGTAAGTTAAACTAAATCCACACTTTGATCAGATGTTGCTTGGAAAGGATTCTGTGCTGGTGCTTTTCTGTATCATCTTGGTTCTTCCTACGACGCTCTCCAAATTTTGAGGGTTCCTCAAGTCTGCAGGTAACTCCCATCTTGTGCATGGAGGGCACAATTTTTGTTACATAAGGATCAGAACTCTTAAAGTTGCTTTTAGTCTATACAATGTCACAACAACCTCCACATTAATGCTTAATGAATTCAACAGCTAAATGTTCTTAGTTTTGTAAGATAAATGTGAGTAAAACAGCTGTGTGCCTTGCCAACCATTTTTCAGGGAAATGATTGTTTCCTAAGGCAAACAACCAACACCAAGCACCACTCTGAATTTTGTTAGTTGAAAAATAATGTAGCTTTTAAACGAGTACAAATGTTTTGAGGAATGCTGCTACAATAGTTCTGTGAAGAATTTTCTTTTGGTTAAGATGCAGTGGTTGGTTCTAAGGGGCAAATGCCTAAGAGCAATGAGTGTTTAGTGTGGTATTGAAAAGGTAATTAATAGGAAAAGTCATAATTACTCCACAACTAGGAAAGCTGAGGCTCTAAAAATTAATCCATTACAAGGAGCTGATACTTTAAGCTCCTCAGACATGTTAGGTATACGTACCTTCACAACAGTTTTGTTTGGGGTCAACTGGAAAATAGAAATGGACAAATTCGCATAATATACAGAAAGGCTAACAAGCAAGGGAAAGCTCAGACCAGTTCCAGTCTTGCACAAGGATTCAAGTGATGTGCATGTCAGGAAAAACTGGAATCATGCTATCCCATTCCCATGTAGTGAACTGGGAGCACATGCATTATGACACCAAATGTGCAAATGACAGATTAGCCCAGGGTGGCTGATAGACAGCAAGAGCCCTCAACTTTCACAAGTGTTAGGGGTGGAGGACCCTCATGTAAGTGAAAAAACTGTGAATATAGGCCTGTTATTTATTTATATTTTTACCTGAGAGAATACTTATCTAGGCATTTGTAAGTTTCCCAGTGTGATTCTATGGTGTGCTTCTGCCAGAAGTTGACCACAGAACTGTGCTGGAGGACATACAAATGCCTAGAGAAGTGTTATCTCTAGGAATCTCTAGGTCCTCCAGCATGACTCTATGGTCAACTTCCAGCAGAAGCACACCATAGAATCATGCTGGAGAACCTAGAAAATGCCTAGAGAGAACGTATTTAGCAATCTATGAATAATCAAATCAACAAATGCTTTATATGGAAGGGCAACTGTATACATTTTGAATATCTGGACAAGTCTTATGGCTGAGATCCAAAAAGGAACCTAGATGTACTCATAGTTTGTACATTGTGTCTACACAAACACACATTGAATATTTTGACCTTCCATCTCCTTTTCAACTGGGGACAGTGTTCAATCTCTCAAACTCTTTTTGAAACTTCCCCACTTCACAGGAATGCTGTTTGAGAAATCCAAATCCGAAACCACATTAGACTCATAGAACTGCTTAGCTGCTCTTTGTATCCTGGTCTACATCACTACCAAGATTTCCGAAATGCTTTTTCCTAATACATATCACAAGCATAATGAACAAATGCTCAGGTTTCATAATACTTACAGGATTGATAGAGGAGTCTGGATTTATCTGCAGCATGTAAATATTATCTGTAGAGTACTGGAAGAGTCCATAATAAGGGTTCAACATTTCATGGCACAATAGGTATAACCACTCCCTGTCAAAAAAGCAACACAATTATTTTCAGTGTAGGTTCAAAAGAGACTTTGGGGGAGGCTAAAGGTTCCACCCCCATTAAAGCAGGAATCTCTTATTCACTGAGCATAGATATCCTCAAAGGAAAACAAACGTCTCCAGACTTAACAAGATAAATGGAGACAAATTAAGACAATATTATTCCTTTGATTAAGCTCTATTGGGAAAATAAGCACAAGCACTCACTTGCTGCACTGAACTCTGGCTCACAACCCAGTGCAAAGATAGCATACAGAAATTGGGTCACTTTTCAGTATCAAGTGATGATCTGTCCATACACTTAGACACTGCAAGGCACTTTTAAAAAAAGATGACTTGATCTAATTCTCTGCTTCTCTTTATTCATATCTTTTTCTTGTTGCAAAAGCTATTATAATATACATAATACACAAAGTCTTCTCCAGGCAGTGTTTAGACATGACTAGTTAAGAAGGAAGAGCTAAGCAGAAGGAATGAATACTTTTTACAGGAAGTTAGTTTCTGAAAGAATTTGGTGACTGACACACTTTCACATGAAGGTAGTAGTGGTATGTTGTGAGTTATTAACCTGAGATAATAAAGCAGCTTAATTGTGGATCTCCCTTAAGCTAAACAGGAGACATTTGGCTAAGCCATGCTAGCAGATTCTGCAACTGTCTAGACAGTTTTAAAGTGCAGACAAGATAAAGAAACTCTTGCGACATGCCAGTGATGACAAGGGAGAGGTCAAAAGGGAAGCGCTCCCAGACAACAAGAATTTTGTCTAGAACATTTAAGATTAGTGAATGTATCAGTGGAGCTAGACAAAAAAGTCTTACTCAGGGTGATTTTAGTCACTGACTCCCTGAGCCCTTGGAAGAGCTGCCAAACCCAGGAAATGATAGCTCAGAGGCAAGGAAGTGAATAACATTACAATCCCAGGACAAAACACAGACCTATTACCAGGAGAAGTGCAATACACCTCAAGTACCAAGATAGATGGGACAGGAGATTAGAAAAATATCCTCCAAAACAGCCAGAGCAAATTATGGACCTCAAACAGTTTAGAGGGCCAATGATGCTTTTCCGTTGCTACATCAGATTAAGACTCCTACAGAACCTTAACGGTGAACAGGTTTATTGTGGCACATATTTTTATAAGAAAAGGTAGGATACTGGTTTTCAGGTGTTATTTCTAAAAGTTAAAAAGAAATCTGATTAAGGTTGGGGGTGGGGAGGACGAAAATTACTGTACATGTACCTGTCTGTTCTGAATACCGTGCCACAAAGTATTTAATTTTATGCTGGAATGAACACCAATACCATTTTCAAAGATGACTTTGCTATCTTTGGGAGGGGAAGAGGCCAACTAGTATGGACAGAGTGAGCAACAGAGGTGGGAACCGTGCAGCCCTCCGGATGCTGTTGAACTGCAGCTACCAGCATTTCACATCAATGAATCTGCTGGCTAGGACTGCTGGGTGATGCAGTTGACATTTGGAGGGCTGCACAATTTCCACCCCTGACCATTCAAGGACACAGATCCATTATGTAAACATAAATACAGACATATTTCAAGTCTATATAACTTCTATTCTGCTTGGGTCCTGGGAAATTCAAATGTTTGAGTATTTTGTTTGCAGTTTGTTGTGACACCAGATCTCTCTGTGACAGAGAAGACTAAATATTTCACAAAACTACAAATCCCAGAATTCCATAGCATTGAGCCATGACAGTTAAAGTGCTATCAAACAGCATTATTTCTGAAGTGTGGCCTGGGGCTTGCATAAGCTCATCCTTGAAGCAGTGAACCATGGCCTACCACTACATCCTAATTCATTCATTATAAGATGAATGGATGATGCCTTTCTAGAACAGATGAACACACACGTAGAAAGGAGAGATGTAGTAGTGATGGGTGACTTCAACTATCCTGATATTTGCTGGCAATCTAACTCAACCAAAACTTCAAGGTCTAGCAAATTCCTTACTTGCCTGGAAGACAATTTCATGATCCAAAAGGTGGAAGAGGCAACAAAGGGGTCAGCTATTTTAGATCTGATCCTAACCAACAGAGATGACCTGGTTAATGGGGTGCAACGAGTGGGATCCTTAGGTGAAAGTGATCATGTTCTCCTGGAATTTGTTATACAATGGAAAGGAGAAGCCAGGCATAGTCAGACACGCGTTCTTGACTTTAGGAGAGCTGATTTCAATAAACTCAGGGAAAAACTGGGGGTGATCCCATGGTCAGGAATACTAAAAGAGAAGAGACCTCAAGACGGATGGGACTTTCTCAAAAGGGAGATACTGAAGGCACAATTTCAAACAGTACCATTGAGGAAGAAAAATGGGAGGTGTCTCAAGAAACCAGGATGGATGACTAAAGAACTTTCAATGGAGCTAAGTTTTAAATGGAACATGTATAGGAAATGGAAAAGGGGGGAAATCACCAAAGAAGAATTCAAACAGATAGCGAACACATGTAGGAGTAAAGTCAGAAAAGCTAAAGCGCAGAATGAACTCAGGCTTGCTAGGGAGGTTAAGAACAATAAAAAGGGGGTTTTGGGGGTATGTCTGCAGCAAAAGGAGGAAGAAGGAAATGATAGGGCCACTACGTGGAGAAGATGGCAAAATGCTAACAGGGGACAGAGAAAAGGCAGAATTACTCAACACCTTCTTTGCCTCAGTGTTTTAAGAAAAGGAAAAGGGTGACCAACCTGAGGATAATGGAACAGAGGACACAATAGGGAAAATCCAGCTCAGAATAAGCAAAGAGGTAGTACAGGAATACCTTCTTAATCTAAATGAATTTAAATCTCCAGGACCAGATGAACTCCATCCAAGAGTATTAAAAGAGCTGGCAAATGTAATCTCAGAGCCATTGGCAATAATCTTTGAGAACTCCTAGAGAACAGGAGAAGATCCCAGCAGACTGGAGGAGGGCAAACGTCCCCATTTTCAAAAAGAGAAAAAAAGAAGATCCCAACAAGTATCGTCCAGTTAGTCTGACATCAATACCAGGGAAGATTCGAAAGCAGATCATTAAACAGAGAGTCTGTGAACATTTAGAAGGCAATGCCATAATCACAAAAAGTCAACATGGGTTTCAGAGAAACAAGTCATGCCAGACTAATCTGATCTCTCTCTCTCTCTCTCTCTCTCTCTCTCTCTCTCTCTCTCTCTTTTTTTTTTTGATAAAATTACCAGCTTGGTAGATGAAGGTAACGCTGTGGATATCGCATACCTTGATTTCAGTAAGGCCTTTGACAAGGTTCCCCATGACATTCTTGCAAACAAGCTTGTAAAATGTGGGCTAGACAAGTTAACTGTTCAATGGATTTGTAATTGGTTGACCGAACCCAAAGAGTGCTCAGCAATGACTCCTCTTCGTCTTGGAAAGATGTGACCAGTGGGGTGCCACAGGGTTCTGTCCTGGGCCCAGTGCTATTCAACATCTTTACCAATGACTTGGATGAGGGAATTAGGGGCATACTTACCAAATTTGCAGATGACACCAAATTAGGAGGAGTAGCGAATACCCTAGAGGACAGGATCAAAATTCAAAATGTCCTGGATAGACTGGAGAGCTGGGCCAAAGCTAACGAAATGAAATTCAATATGGAGAAATGTAAGGGACTGGAGAGAGGAATTAATATTTTTGGACTATAACTCCCATTATCCCCCAACCAATGCTGCTGGATGGGGGATTCTCAGAGTTGTAGTCCAGAAGTTCTGTTTCCTATGACTCCATGGTCTGTCAAGACAAAAACAACAAGGGAGGGCTCTTCCCTTCCCTATCCTTCTCATAAACTTCAGAGATACGGAGAAATGTAAGGTACTGCACTTAGGAGAGAAAAACGAAATGTATAGATACAGGATGGGGGACACGTGGCTGAACGAGACTATGTCCAGTTCTGGGCACCACAATTCAAAAAGGATATTGACAAATTGGAGTATGTCCAGAGAAGGGTGACTAAAATGGTGAAAGGTGTGGAAACGATACCTTATGAGGAGAGACTTAGGGAGCTGGCTATGTTTAGCCTGGAAAAAAGATGGTTAGGAGGCGATATGATAGCCCTTGTTTAAGTATTTGAAGGGATGTCACGCTGAGGATGGAGCAGGCTTGTTTTGTGCTGCTCCAGAGACTAGAACACGGAGCAATGGATGCAAGCTCCAGGAAGAGAGATTCCACCTCAACATGAGGAGGAACTTTCTGACAGTAAGAGCTGTTTGGCAGTGGAACACACTCCCTCGGAGTGTGGTGGGGTCTCCTTCCTTGGAGGTCTTTAAACAGAGGCTGGATTGCCATCTGTCAGGGATGCTTTGATTGTGATTTCCTGCGTGGCAGGGGGTTGGACTGGATGGCCCTCGTGGTCTCTTCCAACTCTACAATTCTATGATTCTCTGATTCTAAGATGGCATGATAAGAAACTTCCCTGAATTTATATCAGCAATATTTGCCCAATATACATCAGTTTAAGAAATCTGACTTCTACCTTGCCACTCCACCATAATCCAAGCCTTCTTCTCCTCGGAACTTTACCATCAATCTCTTCTTCAGATCTTTAGGCCTCATCTTCATGATCTGGCGGTATGATTCCTATATAAAAAAGCAAAGTAATGTTTCACAGAATAACAATTTTTCACCTTATCTAAAAAGGCTCATTCTTGTACCACAGCTTAGGCCATAACCCTTTAGGATATTAAGTGTTCCTAGCATGACTAATCTTCTTATAGATGTTTACTAGCAAACTTTTCTCTCAAAGGAGCCTGAAATGATTTTAGGTTAATTTCACAATTCACCCAATGGACTTCACCAAGTTTTATATCATACATGCTGGGTCAAGTAGCTTCTACAACTGTTATGAACAGTGTGGCCCTTCAAATACTTCAGGCTACAGCTGTTGGAAACTTCAGTCCAAGAACATCTGGAGGGCCACAGTTTGTCCACCCCTACTCCACCTGGAAGCAAGCAGTCCAATTCTCAAAATTAATGAAAATTAAAGATATGGAATGTCAAAAGGAAAAAAGAATTAAAGCACTAGCATGCAAGATCAAAATGAGAACCAGTAAAGAAAGGGAAGAACAGCCATGGAGGAGAAATCCTCAATAGATTTTCCTTGGGGTTTTTCTGGGCTGTGAGGCCGTGTTCTGGAATAGTTTCTTTCTGACGTTTCACCTGCATCTGTGGCTGGCATCTTCAGAGAATGGTTGGGTAGGTGTGTGTGTGTGGAGTTTGTATGCTGTGAACCCGTTGGGAAGAATATGTAAATCTGAGTAACTGAATGGTTAGTTTCTGGGTATAGAAATGCAAGGCTCGTTAGTGTCTGTTTGGCTGATGGTTGGTTGATGGGCCATTATCTGCTGGGAATCCCCCTGTCCCTGGGTGGAATTCATTTGTAAGTGTTGAGTTTTGATTCTATTGTATTGCAAAACTGGGAGCCAGATTTTGTTTACTTTTAGGGTTTCTTCTTTCCTGTTGAAGTTGTCCAGGTGTTTGTGGATTTCAATAGCTTCTCTGTGCATTCTGACATGATAGTTGTTGGCCTGGTCTAGAATTTCTGTGTTTTTAAATAGCATTTTGTGTCCAGGTTGGTTTATAACATGTTCTGCTACTGCTGATTTTTCTGGCTGGCCCAGTCTGCAGTGTGTCTCATGTTCCTTGATTCGTGTTTGCACACTGCGTTTAGTGGTCCCTATGTAAACTTGTCCACAGCTGCATGGTATGTTGTAAACTCCTGTGGCTGTGAGAGGGTCTCTTTTGTCCTTCGCTGAGTGTAGCATTTCTTGCATTTTTTTGGTTGGTCTGTAAATAGTTTGGAGGTTGTGTTTCCTCATCCGTTTCCCTATTCTGTCTGTGACTCCTTTGATGTATGGCAAAAATACCTTCCCTTTGGGTGGCTGTTTTTCTTCTTCATTCCTGTGGTTTCTTCTGGCTCTGGCTGCTCCTGTGATGTCTGATCTGGAGTAACCATTAGCCTGTAGGGCCCAGTTTAGGTGACTCAGTTCATCCTCCAGGTAGTGGGGTTCGCAGATCCTTTTTGCACGGTCTACCAGTGTTTTTATTGTGTTTCTTTTTTGTCCTGGGTCCTACACAAGAACTCCAATCATCACCTCCCTCTCCCTGTGCCACCCTCCCCATTCTCCCTGCACCCAGTGCTGCCCTGTGGCACACTCCCTGCACCCCGTGCCACTCTCCCTGCACTCGCACCGCCCTCCTCGCACCCGATGCCTCCATGTGACACCCTCCCTGCACCCCATGCTGCCCTGTGTTGCTCTCCCTGCACCCTGTGCTACCCTCCCCGCACTTGCACCACCCTCACTGCACCCCATGCTTCCCTCCCTGCTCCCTGTGTCGCCAGGTGCCACCCTCCTGCACCTGCACTGCCCTCCCTGCACTCACACCGCCCTCCCCACACCACCCCATGCCGCTCTCCCCACACTTGCACTGCCCTCCCCACACCCCGTGCTGCCCTCCCCGCACTCGCACCGCCCTCCCCGCACCCCGTGCCACCCTCCCAGCAACCCATGTCACGCTGTGCCACCTTCCCTGCACTCGCATCACCCTCCCCGCACCCCATGCCGCCATGTGCCGCCCTCCCCGCACCCCGTACACACCGCACACACACACTATGCCAGATCCCCCCCATGCTACTCACACCCCCTCTGCTTCTGCCATGTTTAGACAGGAGTGAAACTTCCACATGGTCCTGCCCCCAGTGTGCTGACTGACTGCCCAACAGGGCTTTGATTGGTTGGTCAGTTTCCTAAGCCACCAATCAGCACACTGGAAACGGCAACATACCTAAGAGCAATATATATATATATATATATATATTCTACATAAGCACTTGAAGGCATTAACTCCATATTATCTTCAGTACAAATCTACATACCTCAAATATTTCTTCCCTTGATACTTCAATGCGACAGTGACCAGCTTGAGGTTGCTGGAGAGAGAGTTCATGCCTGAGTATCTTTAGCTTTTGTACCAAATCCCGCTCGTATCTCTGGGCTGGTAACTCTTCACTGTCTTCTAATGAACCTTCATTCGGCACTGACAAAGGCTGGTTGGGTTCTTTTAGCTGGCATTGGTGACTTGCAATGGAAAAAGGAGGGAAATGTTACTCTTAAAAGGGAAGGAGGAAGGGAAAAAGTGATGCCACAGTGGTGTGCTTATTACATATGGGAAAAAACATTTGGTCTCTCAACTGCCACATTTACGAACCAAGTTTAAACAGACTTTGAAAAATTACACATATAAACTGATGATTATCATCTAAAAGTATGGTAAGTTTGGGGATACAAGTACATAGAAGGTAAGTCATGTAGCTGTTGCACCAAACACCCATAGAGTACTTTAAAGAATAATGAATTGTCTTGTCAAAAACTTGACTTGTATTCATGACATCAGACAAAATTATGTTTCAAAATTATTTACATATGCCTTGTCTCTGGAATACTGTTGTATGGCAAGTGTTCTTTATCTTTTAATCAGGCAAAAAAACCAGGCAAACCCCTACTGCTCTAAAAGTAAGCCCCCTTTTGAGGCTTGCAAATCCATCTTCAGCTATGCTCATGCAGTACTCTCAACAACTCAAACCAACACTTTCAAACCTTACTAGATTTGGACTCCTTTTCAAACTATAAATGCTCATATGCTCAGAAACAAGCTATTTAAAAAACACTTCTTAAAAGCTATCTGAAAATTAAAAAAAGACGATAATGCAATGTCTTTTTCACCCCAACTAAGGTTACAGACATGCTTCTTAAGGCATAGTTGTTCACAGCATAACAAAAATGAATGCACCACCCCATGTCATATATGCATATCTCAGTAGCAGGTCAAATGATCTGAATACAGGAGGTCCCAAGCTGAATCCCTGTCACTTTCAATTAAACAAGGCAGAAGAAACCTTTGCCTGAGAATCATTCCCTCTCCCAAAATTACTATTTAACATTAAAGTTTAATGTTAAAGTTTAACATTAAAGGGAGGGTGACGACGACAGTATATCTACTACTTCATTTGTTCCATTTATATTTTACAGAGCCCAATTAATTATCTTGATCCTCAGACTCAGGTAATTCAGTAACCATTGTTTTCTTACTTCATGATGTGATGAAGTCTTGGATCCGTGAACTGTGTGGTTCGGTTATTATGATCTACAAAATATATTCTTCCTGACACTGTACTTCTAACTTCCCAACCTGGTGGTAGAGGTCCAAGTTCATCACAATTCACACTGTTAAGGTCTCTATGAAAAGCAGTAGAGAAACAATTATGTCATGTTTTTGAGCTCTGCCCCAATACTACATTTGATTTTTGCAAACTGGGAAAAAAGGGTGAAGTCTGTCATTTAAAAAGCAAGCCCTCCTTCTCCCAAGCATGAGGTTTAGAAGGAAGTGTTTTAAAACTGCATTAACTGAGGTGGAAGATGTCTCAAAACAGAGGCCCTACCATTTGTTTATTTGCCAAACCCCAGATGAACTCAGACTGGCATGGAGGTAAAACATACCTTGGTATCCTAGGGTCATGCCATGTGCTAACACCAGTCTGTGTGTGTAAAAAGTAAACTTGTCCCTGTACTGTTGTCCTTTGTTCTACAGGGAGAGGAAGAAAAGAGATTTTAGTGAAAATCCACAAAGAAGAATCTTCCCACAAACAATATAACTAGTAATGTTCAGCTAATACTTAAAGCCATCATACATACTTAGGTGTACATTTCACTGTAGTTACAACAGAGAGAATAGAAATACCAAGGAGAATTGTCCTAGACACTCTGCAAAGCTTACACTTCCATGAAAATGGCTTATCCCTTTTCATTTGTCACATGCTTAAATCTCAAAGGCTTTGAGGTAGCCAGAAGCATTACCAATACATTAACTATAACCCCCATTATTCCAGCTCACTTCATCTATACCAGCCCTAGTCAATTCAGATAGACATTTAGTGTTCTGGGTGAATTATTTCCAAAGGTTTTAACTAAACAATTACAATCAACATGTGATAGGGCAGCCTCTTATATATCATGCTCTTTCTAAGGGATTCTCAGATAATTATCACATCTTTGCTCTATCGTTTGCTTTCACACTAGGTTGCTCATAAAAATCAAGTGTTGGCAAGAGAAATGTGTTTAGATACACTGTGTAAGCAATCAACACTGTGAGGCACTCATTTTACATTGTGGTTTGGGTTATTAAAATTATGGAAATGTTCTCATTTGTTTTAGAATATACACAACACTCTCCTTTCCCTGCACCTATTCCCAGCAAATACAATGGCACTCCAATATGTAAAATGCTTATTTGCTAACAGGTAATGAGAGAAGATAAGTTAGAGAATGTTTATTTAATATTCTGCCTTTCTCCCAACATGGGGCCCAAGATAGTACTGCTATCACCCCTTACTGACAGTATATCATAAAGTTTACCCATTCACTCCACTCCACCCAAGAGAGAAAGGAAAAAGGAAAAAACAAAGACATCTATATATAAACAAACAGTAAATGTCTTTAAAAGAGAAACTTATAACTATCAAGAAAAACCAGGAGAGCTTCCAGTGAAAAACTGTACATAGAGGATATGATGTTTTTAAACAATGGGGAACAACCACGCCAGGAGGCAAACTCAAATTATAATACTGTGCTACTTCAGCCTGTACTATTAACAGTAGTTCTCTACTTTTGATGTTCCAGTTGCTTTGGACTTGGCTCCCCCAAACCCTTACCATCAGCCAAGCTGGTCAGGACTTCTGGAAGTTGGGAGTCCAAACATCTGGGAGAACCAACAAGTCAGAACCACTGTGGTACAGTACGTATGTTCCCCTGATCCCTTGACCTGGTTTAGCCTCTGTTTTAATAAGCAATGAGGAGAAGCAGGATAGCACAGCCTTACCATAGCCTTCAGGCAAGTCAAGTGATGGTGACTGATGACCATGCGGCCTGTTTTGGGGAGTCTGTACATGGCCTCTCACATCAGGAGTCCGCAATCGTTGCACTTGTAATGTCTGGTCCTGACTAGGGGATTCCACAAACCTACAGTTTCCTCCTCCAGCAGCACCTGTGCTGTCGGTGTATGGTGCTGGCTCCTCCATGTAACAGCTCAGTGGCCTCCCAGGTCCCGAGTCTTCATAAACCGTTCTGAAAACAGGGTGGTACACACAGTTAAAGAATTATTACACAAAACTAGTGAAATGTTTAGGGTAGGAGTGAGCAAGTGTGGCTCTCCAAGGACTATTGGTGGCCTACAACTCCTACCATTCCTAGCCAGCATAGCCAGTGAAGTATTATTGGAACTGTCATCCAAATACATCTGGAAGGTCACAGTTGCACACCACTGGTTTTGTGAATTTCCTGGACGGGGAAAGTTTGACCTTCTTAAGCACACATCACCATAAAAGGAGCCAATCCCAATGAACCTGAATCAATATGAAAATCTCTTGAAACATAACCATCAATGTGAAGTCGAAGGCTTTCACAGCTGGCATCCATAGATTTTCCATGGTTTTTTCCTGGGCTGTGAGGTCATGTTCTGGAATAGTCTCTGTGGAATAGATGCCAGCCACAGATGCAGGCGAAACATCAGAAAGAAACTATTCCAAAACATGGCCTCACAACCCAGAAAAAAACCCAAGGAAAAAATAACCATCAAGTTTCTTTCCCAGATGCAATTTAATTCCTATCAATGGGATGGGAACAGGAGATGTGAGAAGAGTATGTTTTACAGCCATTTCCCAATGTACAAAATGAACTGTAAATCTCATGGAAAGATGCTAAAAACTGAGGTCTGATTTAACTTTTATACCATCCATATAAGAAGAAAAGAAGAAAATAGGCAGATTTCATCTAGTGAGGGGCTTCACAGCAGTGCAAAATGTTGGAGGAAAAACTCCTGCATCCTGTCAGCTTTCTTTGACATAAACTTTTTAACAGAAGAGTGGGAAGTGTTTTCTCTTCTCTGTTTTTTTGTTTTTGTATGAGGGCATGTGTGGGCGTGGGCATATTTTCCTTTAAACATAGAAGAAAGGTTGAGAAGGGGTGGGGGAGGGGGTTGATGTTGGGTGGGGGGAAGGACATGTCTATGGTATTGAAGTTTGTTACTGTTTGTTGATTTATGTCTTGGTTTAAGTCTTTCACTGTTCTGTTTTGTTTTGTGTGGTTTTTCTATTCCTTTTTGACTTCTTCCTTTTTTCTTTCACTTTTTCTTTTTATTAGTGTGTAAAGTTTTAAATTTCAAAAAAGAATATTTAGAAACTAACAGAAGAACCAGGCAAACCTAGCTTCCTCACTATATGGATTCTCTGTGCTGGATTCAAGACTATGAAAGCATGATATGATAGCAGTGGAAACAAACTAGTAAGTGTGTCCTGATGCACAAACTTTTCTCTGAATATTGGGAACAGAAGCAACAACGCTCAGCCAACCTATTCAGCTAGAATAGCCTCCTCACACTGAGTTATACCATGGCATAGCTAGATCTCTCACAGGTTCAACATACTCATTTTATATTTAACCAAGGTTGGTTTGTTTAGCACTATCACTTTGCTTAATCATTTCTCACTGTCAAACCTTAAGAATCGATTCCTAATAAATCATAATAACAACAACAATAAAAATTTACAGCATTTTAATATTATTACCCAAAATTTTTGTTTAGCATTTCAGTCAAATATTGCTCTAGCTCAGAAGAGAGGAAACAGTGATTATTGATTCACTTATGTAGGATTAAAGCAAAGAGACCATACAGTCACTAGAAGATGGAACACCTACCCTTCATTCTCTAACAGCCCTCTGCAGTCTACAACAGATCCTCCTGTGCCTATCCTGTCCCGTGTCTGTAAGCTGACTGGAATGAGAAAAAAGCAGGCCAAAATTAAACTCAAGAAAACATAATCTGCAAATGTCTACCAAAGTCCAGCTAGAATGCAAAAGACACCCAATCACACTCCCTCCCAATGCAGTTTAATTTGACAAGCACTGCTACAGCTTTAAAATAAACAACATAGAATACAGTAGCACCCCCGCATCTGCTGATTTGCCATCCGCTGATTCAATTATCTGTGGATGGTGACAGTGGTGTGTGTGTGTGGACAGGGAGGGAGGGGGTGTCTCTGATGGCACTGACGGGGTATGCAGAGGTGGCAAAGGCCTGGGAGGCTGCAGATGCCTGATGGCAGTGATGGGTGTGTGGCGGTGGAGGAGGCTGCAGCGTCCTGATGGCAGCGGCGTGGCGCACGGCGGAGGCAGCCACAGCAGCGTGGTGGTAGCAGGGTGTGCGGTGGTGGCGAAGGAGGTCATGGAGGTAGCAGGCCCATGGTGGTGGCAGCAGCGGTGGCCTGGGTTGAAGTGGTGGCAGCCTGGACCACGAGCCCCCCTCCTTCCCTTCCTCCTCCAGGGCATTCTATCATCCATATATACTGTTTAATGGTTTTTTTTCTTATAAAGGTAGAGGGTTTAAGTATTTTTGCAGGGTTAGCTGTTGTTGTTGTTATTAGCATTTTTTCTTTACATTCTGATTATTGATAATGACAGAAGAGAAAAGGAATTCAAAAGAAAAAAGTATTCCACTACTTGATAGAACATACTACGTCTACTATTCAAAATCTGTACTTGATATGCAAGCAACAAATAGCACTAAAATTAAGAAATGGGAATAAGTAAGGTCGAATACATGAAGAATTCTGAGCAAACTGGCATTTCCAAGGTTCTCACACACTCCTAAACCTGAAATATTTGCCACTAGATGGCACTAGATAAATGAATGTTTTTTGTTCTACAATACATTTCTTACTTCAAAGAAAATGAGTTCCCACATCCAGTGCTTTCCAAGCACATTCTCCAGACAGTATGATGGACCAACATGCCACTGAAGGTTGAATATGTTGATCCAAATACAATTCAACAGTGTAATGTTCAATAAGACCATGTGAATCTCATATCATCATTAAACAAAAACAATCCCATCAAGTGTCTAAAGCAGAGTTGGGTGCCAATTAACTTTTCTATAAAACATATGTGCTACAAAACGGAACATTGGTACTCACCGTGAAGGTTCCTTTTCAGCAGCCATGGGGAGGGAGTCCTTCATTGGGTATTGGCTCCGCCTCCAACCAATTGCAGGCAGGATAATCTGAAAATTAGAATATTAACCCCATCCCTTCCTGAAGGTGGAGCCAACCCAACCTCCCCAGAGATGGTATAGCCAAGCTCTAGCCAACCAAACACACAACAAACAACAAGCTGTCACTAGAACTAGATCTACTACTGCAAAATAACTTCTTCCTATTTTCATTGCAAAACACCTTCCTCTCTCCTTTTTTTGGGGGGTGGGGGTGGGTAAGGACTCCCTCCCCATGGCTGCTGAAAAGGAACCTTCACGGTGAGTACCAATGTTCCGTTTTCCAGCAGCCTGGGGAGGGACTCCTTCATTGGGACCTACCACAGCGGTCCAACTCAGGGTGGGAACCTATGTACACTAGAAACACTCTCCTGATACAGTCCACCTCCCTCACTGAATCACCTTCTGCAGCACCCACAAACCAAATGCTGCATCCGCTGATGCGTGTCAATCCTGTAATGTCTGGTGAAAGTGGACGAAGAGGCCCAAGTAACTCCTCTACAAATATCAATGATTGACACAGCTGGCCCTAACGTCGCCGAGGTAGCTGCGCTACGCATGTAATGAGCTAGGATCCCAGATGGAACTGCCAGTCCGCTTGCAGCATACACCCTTTCAATACAATGCTTCAGCCACCTAGCGATTGTAGAAGAAGACACCTTCTTCCCTTTTGCCTTACCCAAGAAGGCCACAAAGAGAGCATCAGACTTGTGAAATTCCCCAGTTCTCCTTATATACATCTTCAAGGCCCGTCTAACATCCAACGTCTGCAACAACTTCTCCACTTCCGGCACCAGGCATGGACAAAAGGAAGGCAATGCTAACTCCTGTGATCTGTGAAAAAGAGAATTAACCTTAGGCATAAAGGACAGATCCAACCTCAAGGTCACTGAATCCTTCTGAAAAACACACAACTCCTCTCGCACAGATAGAGCGCTCAACTCAGATACGCGTCTGGCCGACGTGATGGCCACCAAGAAAGCCACCTTCCAAGTGAGCAAACTCAAATCCACAGACTTAATGGGTTCGAATGGTGCCTGAGTCAGCACCTTCAACACTAAGTTCAACTTCCAAGATGGAAACCTATGAACAACTGGTGGACGCAATAGGCCCACCCCCTTGAGAAAACTCCGCACGTGAGGATGTGATGCTATCGTCTTCCCTTTCGAACCTTTCAGGATCGAATCTAAAGCCGCCACGTGTCTCCGCAATGTGCTGGCCGCTAAGCCCTTCTTTAACCCTGACTGAAGAAAGGCTAACACTGAACCCACTGAGGCCTGTAACGGTTTCACACCCTTGGACCGACACCACCTACAGAATGCCCTCCATGTCACCTCATAAAGGCGAATAGTGGAATACTAGCTGCTAGAATAGTACCGACTACTTCCGGATCATATCCTTTTTTTCAACAACCTCTTCCGCTCAATCTCCAGGCATGTAGACATAACCAAGCCGGGTCCGGATGAAGAAACCCTTCCTGGAACACCAGATCCGGCCAAGGGGGTAGCGGCCACGGCTCCCAAATCTGCAGATGCACTAGTTCCAGGAACCACGGACGTCTTGGCCATCAGGAAGCAACCAGGATAACCTCTGTTCTTTCCTGTCTGATCTTCCGAAGCACTCTGCTCAGCAACGCCGTTGGTGGAAAGGCGTAAAACAACTCCTTCGCCCAAGGAATCGTCAATGCAGCGAAGCCTAATGCTCCCTGAGTCCAAAACCTGGATACATATTGCGGTAGCTTGTGATTCTCTTGTAAGGCAAAGAGGTCCACCCGTGGCTCCCCGAACTGAAAGACAATCATCTGGAACATCAGATTGTTGAGGGTCCACTCACTGTGCGCAAGTGTGTGTCGACTCAGCCAATCCACTTGTACGTTCAGTCTTCCCTGCAGATATTCCGCTCTGATCGAGGACAGATATCTCTCCGCCCACCTGAACAGTCTCTCCGACTCTTCCATGAGGGCCCGCGACCGCGTCCCTCCCTGCCTGTTTATGTGGGCCTTCGTGGATATGTTGTCTGTGCGAATCAGCACATGGGTTCCCTCTACTAGATGCTGGAACCTGATCAAGGCTAGTCTCACCGCCCGCAGTTCCAGTAAATTGATGCTGAGTTCCTGCTCCTGTTGAGACCACAGGCCTGGAGCTGATTGATCTCTGCAATGAGCCCCCCAGCCAGTTAGGGATGCATCAGTTGTGACTACGATCCTCCGTGGCTCCAAGATGGGAACCCCCAATGCCAGATTCTCTCCAAGCCACCAGGTTAGTGACTCCTTTACCTCTGGAGAAACCTTCAGGAACCTGCAAGCCGCCTTCGCGATGAGTCCTTGGAACGGGAGAAGAAACCATTGCAGCTTCCTGAGGTGAAACCTGGCCCAGGGCACCGAGTCGATGCAGGCGATCATCTGTCCTAGAAGTCTTGCTAGAGACATCAATGGTGACTTGGGCTGTCCCAACACTAGGTGAATCAACTCCTGAAGTTTCAAGCTTCTTTCCTCCGGAAGAAAAACTCGAAAGTTTATGGTATCCAATACATTTCCCAGATGCTGAATCCTCTGGACTGGAACCAGTTGGCTCTTCTCCCTGTTCACCAGAAAGCCGTGAGCCTCCAAGCAGTCTATCATCGCTGTCACGTCCTGGGCCGCCTTGTCCCCAGATGGGGCTCTGATCAGCAAGTCGTCCAGGTAGGGAAAAATGTGGATCCCCCTGGCTCTCAGATGGGAGACCAACACTACCGATACCTTGGTGAACACTCTTGGTGATGACGACAGACCGAAGGGGAGAGCTCTGTACTGGAAGTGCGCCTCCTTGAATGCAAACCGCAGAAAGCGCCTGTGAGCTGGATGAATCATGATGTGTAGATAGGCTTCCCGAAGGTCCAAGGAGGCCAAGAAGTCCCCCTCCTGGATTCCCTCCAAGATGATGCACAGAGTTTCCATTCGAAACTTGCGTTTCACCACCCATTGGTTGACGCCCCGCAAGTTTAGAATGGCTCACCATTCCTTGTTCTTTTTGGGCACCAAAAACAACGGGGAATACGTGCCCGAGAACCTTTGGTCTGTTGGTACCGTCTCTATCGCCTGGATGTCCAGAAGGTGCTTGATCGCCTCCTCTGTCTGCATCTGCCTTTCCTTGCACGACGTCATGCAGGACTGTACAAAGGCTGGGGGAGGCTTTGCTAGAAAATCTATTGTGTAACCCTGCTTTACTGTTCTGGTAGCCCAAGCATCTGATGAGGTAGTCTCCCAAATTGTTGCAAAACTGGCTAGCCTGCTCCCTACTGCCGTCCCTGGATAGTCAGAGTGACTGGGGACCCTTCCCCCCTTGCTTGGAGGGCTGGGTAGCTCCCCCTTTGGAGGGCTGATTGAACCTGGGCTTTTGGAAGGATCTGGATGGGTTCCAGTTCTCTCTCTGTTGCCTATAGTCTCTCTTATTGTTGTGACGAAAGCCTCTGAAACTATGAAAGTTAGACCAAAAGGATTTACGATCCTCTCTTGGGCAATGAGGGAAGCGCCTTCTTCTTGTCCTTCGTCTCCACAAGGACCTCATCCAGCGTCTCACCAAAGAGCTTCCCTCCCTTAAAGGAACAACCTGCTAGATTTGCTTTAGCTTTGTTGTCTGCATTCCAGTTCCTTAACCACAACTGATGCCTGGCGGCCACATTCGCACCCATCCCTCTGGAAGAAAACCGAAGCGCATCAAGACTGGCATCTGCCACATAGGTCGAAGCCCTAACAATCTTATTCATGCTTTGGCGAAAACTAGCCTCGTCCTCAGGCACGTTTGTGGCCATATCCTTGACCCATCTAATGATGGCCCTCGCAAAAATGGAGGCTGCCGACGCTGCCCGCATGACTAACGCTGTAGCCTCATGTACCCTGCGCAGGAAGGTCTCTATGCGTTTATCATCTGGCACCTTGAGGTGTTCGTCACCATCTCGAGGAAAAAGCGACCCAGAAACAAGCCCTACCACCGGCGCATCAATGGCGGGGAGTTTTAGCATGTCCATGACTTCCCCAGGTAGGGTATACAGTTGCTTGGCCAGGGCAGGTTGGGTCTTGGGGGCCCCAGGCTTGTCCCACTCCCCCAACATAGCCTCCTTCAAAATGTCTGGGAACATTCCCCACTCCCTTGCCAGTTGTTCTGAGTTCAGGAACTCCCTTGCTGGGTTCCCCCGAAGCTGCGCCTCCTGAACTCAATTCTAAAGCCCTGAGAACCTTCTTCAACAGGAAGGAGAAGAATGCTGACTCAAAAAGCCTTGGGGAATCTTGCTCTTTGCAGTTGTCCCCCTCCCCCTCGGAGGAGAGCTCCCCCTCCTCCTTGGGTTCGCTCTCCTTGTCCTCCTCCTGAAGAGGCTTCTGACTCCCAGCCGGGAGGCAATGCTTTTCCTTCCTTGTCCTCTTATGGGGGGGGGGGAGAGCTGGAGCCCTCCCGCGACCCTGCCACAGCACTGCGTCCCAACCGGCTGGTCTCCCGGTCCAGCGCCGCCTCCCCGATCCCGCTTCGCGGTCCCCTGCTCGCCACTGCGTGCCTTTCCGGAGGGGGGGGAGGGAACATGCAGAGAGAGATCCCCCCGCGCCAACAAGCCTGGCTCGAAGCCGGCCTCGAACCCTGCTGCCAGCACCTGCCGCGTGATGAGCGCGATCCATGCGCCAGGGGTGGCGGCAGGGTCTTACCCTCCAATCATAGCGGTGGCAGATCCGTCGGGGGCTCCTCCATCCCACCGGTTCCTCTGGGCACCTCTCCGGAGGTCCCAGCTAGTGCCTTGTCCCCCGCGGCTGCGTGGTCCGTCTCCTGGGAGGAGACCCCATCGCGCTCCGACCCATCGAGGGTCAACTGGCTCAATGTGCACCCCAGAAAGGGGGCACGGAGCCCAAGAGCCTGGCCCTGGTTGCCAGGCTCAGTCAGGTCCTCCTCCTCCAAGGAGAGTTCCCCCCTCACCACGCGGTCGTGGATGGGGGCCACCATCTTTGGCTCTTTGTTCTCTGCAGTCACTGGAGCAAACAAGAAAACCAGCCTGCTCTTGTGCAAGGCAGAACAGAACTGGGGAGGTTGGGTTGGCTCCACCTTCAGGAAGGGATGGGGTTAACATTCTAATTTTCAGATTATCCTGCCTGCGATTGGTTGGAGGCGGAGCCAATACCCAATGAAGGAGTCCCTCCCCAGGCTGCTGGAAAATGAAAGGTAGCTACTAGTCACAAAGCAGCTTGAATAACAAGTCTGAGAAGCAAGCCAAGCTGGGGAAAGAACAGTACGCAGCCCACTCCTTTGTAGTTACAGCTGAACTTTGTAGTTATACAGTAGTTTTTAAGAGGTCAAAGGTGGTTGCCAGAAAGCTAAAAACTTGTAACTTCTTTCTAAAACTGAAAATGAGCCAGGCTTGCAGTCCTGTATAAGTGAACTACAGAGTGAGGGCACTCTGCTCCTACTAGACTAAGTTTGATATATGTCGAACCAAACAAGAGAGCTCAACAAAGGCAGATGTTTCTATGGAAAAGGAACTCCGAGATCCCTTTTAAAGCTCTCAGGGTAGCAAAAACATCCTGAAGCTTGCCCAGAAACTGGTAACTGGCAACTTATTACATACTTAATATATGACAAGCTGTTATCCCTAATCACTGTCAGGCAATCACATTTGGATCTGGGCAGTTTGAAACATAGCACTACAAGCAACAGAAGGGATCATGGAGATCAGGTAGTCCTACACCCTCCTCAGAGAATTTATGCAGAATTTATAATACAACTATGGCACTTGACAGATGGTCACCAGCGTCTGCTTAAATACCTCGTTAAAAACCCGCCACCTTCTAAGGCTGTTCCATTTTCCAACAGCCACTAGGAAGTTTCTCTTCATGTTTAGCTTGGCTAAACTGTTTCCCCATAGTTTCTGGGGATGCTTGGGGTTGCTGTTCAGCCCACACAAACTAGACCAATTTCTATTTCCTGATACATTATATGGATTAGAATGCAGTTATCCTTTGGTTTATGCATGTCTCCAAATTAGATACAGTTCTTTATTCCCCCAAAATGGATAAAATTCATATTTTTGGTAAAATATGTACCAAAATGTACATTTTATAAAAGATTAGATTTTTAAAAAACACAGATAAACAAAATTGAAGTGACTTATCAATGAATGCATGCAAAAAGGGCTGACTCATACACCTCCAATTTGCACCCAATGGCTTTAGTCCTGACAAACAATCTTCAGAGCAGCTGGACATAAAGCTCTTCTCAGACATTTTTGAACTTGAGTGCCTCTGAAGCTAAAGAACTGAAGGAAATAACTTGTTTTTGTTGTTATCTGTGCAGACAGGAATGGTTTCTTCTTACCCACTATTTGGCCTCGCACTGCATCGGTATCTGTGGGGTTTAGTTTGCATAGATCCAAACGCTGGTCTGCAAATGAACAATTGGGAAAAAAGAAACTTGACTCAAGAATGTTCTCAACCAGCAATCAACATTCAGTACTCAGACACCAAGTATTGCCAATCATAGCAAATCTCTGGTAAGTAATTATGTGCTTACATCCAGTATCTTTTAGCCTGCTGATGGCATTGGAAAGGAGTCGGACACACCCCAGGAAGCCTGCTCCCTGTTTTTTGTGAATTTTCTTATGGTTCCAGACACTGATGGTGATAGAATCTGACTTCCCAACATATCTAGAATGACAGTTTGAGAAAGATACTTAATTTGCTGTGGCAAAACATTTATATTCATGAAGACAGAGCTCATTTTAATAATACTCTGGTCACGCTGCAGTTTTATCAAATACAGTAACATGTAATTAATCGTCAGATCACTGTAATTTTACACAGCGTGGTAAACTGATAATGTACCAGCTCTTGCTAATTACAGACAACCTTATTACAAAGTGTGGAGCATTGCACTCGTTAGGATATGGAGATGCTGCCTCCCTTCATGAATTCTGGGTTAGTCCTCCAATGTACAGTGCTTTAGGCCCTACTAGCTAGGACACATGAGGTCTACAGTAGTTTCAAAACTACAAACAAGCAATTTCATGGATTTAAGGGTACATAAAAGGTGTTTAAGGATCTCAGGGTAATAATCACATAAGCAAAGTGGACAGTTAACACTGCATGTTAGCACCAGCTACTAGTTCAGTCACTGAAGGGCTATGTTTCCCATGTAGTCACTGTGGAACCCTTAAAAAGATGTAGCTGAAGCAGACTTTCTTTTTTCAGTCAACAATAACTTCTTGCTTACAAATAATCTACAGAGTTATTTTATTGTTGTAAGCCACCTTGATGCTGCCAGTAACAAAACAGGCATGATACAAATATTTAAGATAAATAGATAGTAGAGTTAAAAAGCTACTTTGAATGTGAACAAGTTATATTTTTCTAATAAGGCCTCTTTTGGTAAACAGGTCTCCCACCCCTTTCTGGACCATCCTTTGCAGAAGAGGTGACTCACAAGTCGTAATGCTGATTCCATTTGGGATCTAACGTGTTCTTCACAGTGTCAGTTGAGTGGCACTGGCCAGACCCATCCACCACCACCTTTGCAAATGGGTCAGGAAGCCCTGCAGAGAATGAAGACAGATAGGATCACCGTACACATACTCATGCAACCATTTCAAAAGGAATAAGCTATAGCAGTGGCTCTTAACCTTTTTTTTTTTAAACCAGGGATCCTCTTTAAATATATTTTGTTGCTGTGAATCCCCAAGACTTAACTCAAGATTTAAAAACCTAATAATAATAGTAATACCTGATTAATAATAACAATAACAACAACAATAGTAGTAGTAGCAATAATACAATTACACCATGCATTAAACCTTCCCTCAGAGGCACTGGAGGGGGAGGGAAGACTTTTCTCCTAGTGTCCTTGGTCTAGTGTCTAGACCAAGGGAATAGTGCCTGCTCTATTCTGCCTTGGTCAGACCTCACCTAGAATACTGTGTCCAGTTCTGGGCACCACACTTCAAAAAGGATATTGACAAATTGTAGCATGTTCAGAGAAGGGCAACTAAAATGGTGAAAGGTCTGGAAACCATGCCTTATGAGGAGAGACTTAGGGAGCTGGGTATGTTTAGCCTGGAAAAAAGATGGTTAAGAGGCGATATGATAGCCCTGTTTAAGTATTTGAAGGGGTGTCATGTTGAGGATGGAGCAGGCTTGTTTTCTGCTGCTCCAGAGACTAGAACACAGAGCAATGGATGCAAGCTCCAGGAACAGAGATTCCACCTCAACATGAGGAGGAACTTTTTGACAGTAAGAGCTGTTCGGCAGTGGAACACACTCCCTCGGAGCTTGGTGGGGTCTCCTTCCTTGGAGGTCTTTAAACAGAGGCTGGATGGCCATCTATTGGGGATGCTTTGATCGTGATTTCCTGTGTGGCAGAGGGTTGGACTGGATGGCCCTCGTGGTCTTTTCCAACTCTACAATTCTATGATTCTATGCTTCTTCCTGCAAGTTTGTGGCTGGAGTGATTTGAACGGCAAAGCACAGAACAAGCCAGCCAGCCAGCTTTTGCTTTGGCTCCTGTCACATGGCCACTGTACTGTATGGAGGAGGTGGGCCAAGCAGCCTTCAAGCCTTTGTGGACCCTCTGTGAGGACACTATGGCCCCCTTCAGGTCCCCAGACCACAGGTTAAGAACCACTGATCTATAGTAATGAAAGTGAATGTGTGGGTAGGCTGTGAAACCTAGACACCTGAAAATTGGCATGGCTACTGTTGGGACTCCGGGAGTGAGCATTTAGGTATTATTTATTTAATGGAGTTTATTTAAGCATATAGTACAATTTGTAGACTACAGGCATATCTAATTTAGACTAGACTAGACAAGACTAGAGGCAGGCCTGGGAAACCAAATTTTTCATGACCCTACCATGTAGCTTCACATTACTAATTTTTCTTAAGTACCCACAACTTTTCAAATGTTGAGAGAGGGATGGAGAAAAAGAATTTCTGCTGCCTGGTATGTAAGGGATAGAAGGAGATGGAAAGGCTGAAAGATCACCAGGTCTGGGGGGAAAGAAAAACCAATGAGAAAGAAAAGGAAAAAAGAGAGAGAGAACGAGAACAGAGGTACAAAGGAAGAGCACAAGGAGATGTGCAAAATTTCTGCTACAACCTGTTCTGTTTCTAACTGTCAGGAAATAAATCAAGACAGTACTAACTCCAGCCACACTGAGGATGTTAAACATTGTTTGGAATACAGAGCATCCCTCCCAAACCCTGCCACAAAAAGTTTAATCCATTCTGATATAGCAGCCAAGAAGAATTTGCTAAGAGGTATAATATGTAAACAATTCTAGGGTATGGCATGGCTTCTTTTAGTTCAAGCATTATTTCCAAATCTCTGCTGTATGACTTTTCAGTCTGTCACAGCAAGCTTTTCTAAGAAAAGAGCCGGCTTGACCTTATGCACTTCAAAATGCAGATTCTCACGTTAATTCAGTACGAGGTGATATTACTATCTTACAAGAGATAGATTATTTACCATGGGGTATAATGCCATTCCTGATTTAGCAAGATGAGAAACAAGAAGGAACAAAAAATTATTTGCCCATGGTTGTCAGAGCTGAGATGAGATTTTAAGTGGTTGGGGGGCAGGGGGAGAGCACAGCCTGCTGCTACATAATTTGCACAACAGAAATGTCAGACAGTTCTGATTCTTGAGAAATTATCCTGAAATGCCCCCAAAGGAAACACACAAGGAAAGGGCTAACATCAGTATAATAGCTTAAATATGCAGAGCGGGGGGGGGGGGGGAGGCAAACATTAAAAAATGTATAGACATTTGCAAATAACTTACTGAAGAAATCTTTTTTTGCAAGGTTCTTGGCACAAAGCACTGCAAAAAATAAAATAAAAGCAGGTTAGTGAATTCCACTCATATTTCCCTCAAAGCAGGAAAAATGCTTTTCTTACACAACTCAAGTTCACAATTTGTAGAAGCTAAGACAAGATCCAATGGGAGTAGCAAACAGGATACTAAATAGATACCTGAACACTCACCCTTGTCTGATTTCAGAAGCTAAGCAGAGATCAGGCCTGGACAGTACCTGGATGGGAGACCACTAGGGAACACCAGAGTTCTCTAGGTAGGGCTAGAATCTTTCCAAAAACCCTGGACATCTGCTGCCAGCCAGGGCTGAGAAAACTGGGCTACATGGATAGGAATGCTGTTGTTGACATACACTGGCATAAACCACTGTTGTGTTTTTTTCAGCTGTACGAGGAGGCATTCATAGAATCATAGAACTGGCTTCAGGACGGGATTTGGAGTTGAGACTGCCATGGTTGCTTTAACCGACGACCTGCGTCTAAGCATCGACAGGGGTAGCGTGACCTTGTTGGTGCTTTTGGACATCTCAGCGGCTTTCGATACGATAGATCATAGCATCCTTTTGGATCACCTGAGAGGGTTAGGAATCGGAGGCACTGCGCTCCAGTGGTTCCGGTCCTTCCTCTTGGGCAGGTCCCAGAGGGAGTTGCTCGGGGACAGTTGCTCCAGCAGAAAGGAGCTTACTTGTGGTGTTCCGCAGGGCGCCATCCTGTCCCCGATGCTGTTTAACATCTATATGAAGCCGCTGGGTGAGATTATTCAGAGTTATGGGGCTGGGTGTTATCAGTACGCTGATGACACCCAGATCTATTTCTCCTTGTCCCGATCGTCGGCCTCAAATTCCGATGGTGTCTCTCCTCTTAATGACTGTCTTAAAGCAGTAATGGGCTGGATGAGGAAAAACAGATTGAGATTAAATCCAGACAAAAAGGAGGTGCTCACGGTAGCGGCCCCGAAACCAGGAGTTGGGTTGCAACCTCCAGTCCTGGATGGGGTCACACTCTCCGTTAAGGACTGTGTTCGCAGTCTGGGGGTGCTCCTTGATTCATCGCTTCAGATGACGAGTCAGGTGAATGTGACAGTCAGGAGCGCCTGTTATCAGCTTCGGCTGATACGCCAGCTGCGCCATTTCCTGGAAGTAAAGGACCTCGAGACTGTGGTGCACGCGCTGGTAACCTCTCGTCTAGATTTCTGCAATGCGCTCTACGTGGGGCTGCCCTCATGCTTGGTCCGGAAACTTCAGTTGGTACAAAATATGGCAGCCAGAGTGGTCTCGGGAACATCTCGGAGAGACCATATAACTCCAGTGTTAAGATCTCTCCACTGGCTGCCTATCAGTTTCCGGGCCCAGTATAAGGTGTTGGTTATTACCTTTAAAGCCCTAAATGGCTTGGGTCCAACTTATCTCCGGAACCGCCTCCTCCCATACAACCCTCCCCACGCACTCCGGTCCTCTGGGAGAAATTTGCTTCAGCCACAAAAATCTAGGCTGTCTGCAACCTCCCAGAGGGCCTTTTCGGTAATCGCCCCCAAATTGTGGAATGACCTGCCGAACGAGATCCGTCAGATAACAACCCTGAGTAGCTTTAAAAAAGCACTAAAGACGGATCTCTTTCGGCAGGCCTTTCCTAATTAGATCCTGGCCTCAGGGGATCCTGGCTTCTTTTAGTCCGCTGGCCATTTATAGTATTTTATTGTATTTATTGTTTTTAATTGTTATTTTTTTAATCTGTTGGTTTTAATTTATAATTGTTTAATATTTTTTTATGGGGGAGGGTGGGGTGGGGGGAGTTTGGGGATTTTATCTGTATGGTATTTTAATTTTTGTAAGCCGCCCCGATTGTTTTAACAGAGGGGCGAGGTATAAATAAATAAATATTATTATTGGAAATCACAATCAAAGCATCCCCAACAGATGGCCATCCAGCTACTGTTTAAAGACCTCCAAGGAAGGAGACCCCACCACACTCCGAGGGAGTGCGTTCCACATTCAATAGCTCCTTGCTCAATGACATCCGCCTGCAGCACTAATGGACTTTTCAGCACCACAGCACACTCCTATGTCCATTTAGTGGCCAAGGGAGGCCAGGGGCTGCCTGGACAGCTTCCAGATTCAATTCTGCAATCAAAAGAGTAGATGTTATTATCTCAGAGCTCTAGTGAGTCACTGGAGACTCCAGCATGAAACTCAGTGACTTGCTAGAGATCTGGGAGAAAGGAACGTTGGTCTTACCTGTGATACGTTCTTTTCCAGTGTAGAGGTGAAGAGCATCCACATGCTTGGGTTGTCCCTCCCACTTGCTCCCGGTAGGCAGGTAACAGAGTCTTTTATTTTGAAAAGCTGACCACTGGAGGTGTCCTCTGGGAGGAACGACCCCTCTTCTGGACAGTCCATATTCCAGCCTCGAGACGCCAGTAGTTTGATGTATCCGGTCAAGGTCAACATAATTGAAGAACTTTTCACTGTCCAATCGCTCACCCAGGTGGGCCGGATGCTCTTCGCCTCTACACTGGAAAAGAACGTACCACAGGTAAGACCAACGTTCCTTTTCCCAGTGGAGAGGGCTCCAGAGCATCCGCATGCTTGGGATTTCCCAAAGCCTCGGTGATTGGGTGGGACAGGCGAGCCTCGGGGCACTTGAGTCTGAACAATCCTTTGTAAGACCCGTCTGCCAAAGGCGACCTCCGCCGATTGGAACTTGTCTAGCCTGTAGTGCCGAACGAATGTCGAGGAGGACTTTCAACCTGCTGCCTTGCAAATCTCCTCCAGGGAGGCGTCTCTCTCCCAGGCCACCGAGGTTGCTGCACTCCTTGTAGAATGGGCCAGGATTCCCTCCGGAACTGGTTTATTTAGGGTCTCGTAGCAGGTCACAATGCAGCCCTTGATCCAACGTGCCAGGGTGGACGGTGACACCTTCCTTCCCAGGTATTTCGAATGAGGTGAAACAAACAAGGCTTCTGAGAGCCTGAATGGGGCGGTACGCTTGATGTAAATCCTGAGGGCTTGGCCGTTTTTCTTTGGCACTAGAAATAGAATGGAGTAGCAGCCCTTGCCTTGTTCGCGGGGTGGTACCTCCTCTATGGCCCCCAGAGTCAGCAGGCGGTCTATTTCACTTGTCATCGCCTGGTGCTTCTCTCTGGTCTTGTGGACTGGGGTCAACATGAACCACTGTGGGGGAAGTCGAGAGAACTCTATCTGGTATCCGTGCCGGATCGATTCTAGCACCCTTCTGTCCGAGGTAGAGTTCTCCCAAGCCCCCACGAAGAACTGCAATCTGCCCCCCACTGAGGGTGGATTGTCATTGTTGGGACTTGGCACCCTGTTTAGAGGATTGGGGCTGCGCCGACTTCCCAGATCCTCCGTGATGGCCCCTGCGATTGTATCTGTTGTCTCCCCATCGAGGCCTGGGGGATTTGGAATCTCTGGATCCCGTGTGGCTTGATGATGAACTGGAGCCCTGGTGGGCTCCCGAAGATCGAAAGGGCCGATACCGTCTGGAAGACTTCTTATCCTCCCTCCTGCAAGCGGAAGCTAGCAACCTCTTCTTCTTATCCTTGTCCTCCACTAGAACTGGTTCCAAGGATTCACCAAATAGCTTTTCTCCCAAGAAAGGGGAAGATACTAAGTTCTGCTTTGACTTGAAGTCTGCATTCCATGATTTCAGCCAGACCTGTCTCCTGGCTGCAACCGTCGCTGCCTGCGCTCTAGCACAAAACTGGACTGAATCAAGCGTGCTGTCCGCTAAGAACGCAGAGACCTTGGTTAGCTTATTAAGGTCCTGTCGGATCCTAGTCTGGGCCCGTGGAACATCCTTTAACGCTGCCTTGGACCACTGAATTGCCGCACGTGCCATCATGGTCACTGTTGTAGACACTCGGATGGCCAAGGAGAGCACCTCATAGGCCCTTCTTAGCACTAGGTCCATCCGTCTATCCTCTGGCACCTTCAAGGTTTCCTCTCCATCCTTGCAAAAAATCGCGGATGAAACTAGCTCTGAGACAGGAGCGTCGATCAGTGGGACCTGTAGTTTCCCCATCACCTTCGCGGGAAGGGCGTACAGCTTTTTGGCCAAAGCAGGTTGGGGTTTGGCCACCACTGGGGTCTTCCATTCGTCAGATATCAAGCGCATCAGAGTCGCTGGGACTGGCATCTGCATGGCCTGTGGTTGGACATCAGGGAAGAAATCATCTGAAATCTCAGGGAGATCTGGATCCACCTGAGACTGTTGCGCCTTCGGGAGTGGGAGGCCCAAGGTCCTCACTGTCTTCTTCAAGAGTATGGCGAAGTCCTCCTGGGCAAAATGGTGCACTGCGGGACGAGCCTGGGGTGGACCCTCTGGTTCCTCCTCAGAAAGCTCTCCCTCTTCCCTCTCTGAAGCTATGGAGTCCTCCCCCTTGGAGGAATAGATACAGAGAACATCGTCATCCTGAGGGTCCCCCTCTTGCCCATCCAACCATGGCTTCTTGGGGGGATGGGGCTGATTCGGTGGCTCCTCCCACGATTCCCCCTCATTGTCGCTGAGGGGCCTGGTGGGCCAGGTACCCTGTGTACCGCGGCGCTCTTGGGACGCGGGCACTTTCCCTTGCTGGGACCGCTGCCCTTACCCCCCTTCCTGGGGACAGGCGCCGTGGTTCTGGGGGGTTGGGGTGGGCGGCTGGGGCCTGTAGTGCCTCCGGAGGCACCGCTGGGGGAGATTCCCCCCGCCACGAGGTTCCCCCTGCCTCCCGTCGTGGCCGTCGTGCCGCTGGAGCCGGCGCGCGGGGGAACACCGGCCGGGCTGGGGAGAGAGGGAAAGCCCACCCCCCTCCCCTGCTCCGGCTCTCCTAAGTCCCCGCTGCTGTGGGGAGTGTTGCCCAGTGGCACGGGGTCCTCCCCACCCAGGGCAAAGGCAGCGGTGCCAGCTGTGGCACCCGTTGGCAATCTGGGCGCCCTGGGGAGAGGGGGAAGCCCTTCCCCTCCCCCCAGCTCCGTGGCTGCCGAGCCCCGCTGGCTTGGCTGGAAGAGTCTTGAAGCCAGCCAGCCAGCCAGCCAGCCGCTTCCCGCAGCCACCCCCTAAAGAGTGCTGGGAAGTCCTCCCTCGAGTCCCCAGTCCCTGGGGCATCAGCCCCACTCACGTTCCAGGGCGCAGGCGTCTGACAAGTGCTGGCGGGGAGTGCCGGTGTGCCGCTGCCCGCCCCAGCATCTGGGACGGCGCGGCTCTCCTCCACCTGGAGGGGCTGCCCGGAGGAGTTCTCCTCCTCCTCCTCCCGGCCACTGTCGCCTCCAGCCGGAGGGACCTGGGCCAGGGCGCAGCCGGTGGCAGCCGAGGCGGGGGGCTTGTCCCCCTTCTTCGGCTTCTTCTTGCCACCGCCGCTCTTTGCTGGGACCTTCCCCCCTCCTCTCTCTGCAGAGGTGCCCAGCTGGTCTTCAACAGCTACCAAAGGCTTGGCCCTGTGCCGGCTGAGCCTCAACGGCCGGTCGCTGGCAATTACTGCTGCGATCACCGCATCTGTTTCCTCCAGTGTCGACATACCTTCTCCTTGTGGGGGGGGGGGTCAGGTAAGTGATTATTATTGTTATTATTGAGTAAAAGTAAAGTTTTCTTCCTTTGTTAAAGATGGCCCCCGCCACGTGGAGGTTTAGTTGAGGACAAAGGAGGATGCGATCCTACCAGGAGCGTAGGCAGGAAACAGACTGGCCAGCAGAGGGGTCGTCCCTCCCAGAGGACACCTCCGGTGGTCAGCTTTTCAAAATAAAAGACTCTGTTACCTGCCTACTGGGAGCAAGTGGGAGGGACAACCCAAGCATGCGGATGCTCTGGAGCCCTCTCCACTGGGAAATATCTTTTCTTTACAACCAGCTACAGAACCCCAGCCAGAGACTGCCTAGGCAGCCACCACCGTCCCTCAGACACTAACTGCCTATGGGGGTGCCTCTTGCACTGAAAATGTCATACTGGAATCACACGGGAATCTAGGCATGTATTGTACATGGGACACCCACCTGTCCTTACTGTCTACCTTGAAGAAGAGCTATTTCATGTTTCCATGAAAAAGGAATATGATGTTCAAAATATGCTTTGGGAAGAGCTCCAGCAAAGCTGCATTGTGCTCCTTTTCTAAATTTGCATATTACCTTTTCATAGGATACAATGGCAACATCTCCTTACAGACCAGAATGTATGTAAATGTTAGTCAAATACAGAGTGGTCCTAAGACTGCATTCATCAAAAGGTTCTCTGCATGTATCGTATGAGACATCTCTCTCCTTAGGTCAAAACAGTTTTATATTCATGCTTCTGAGGTTAAATTAGATTTCTAAGCCTTCAACAGAAGTACTGTTGGAAAGGCAGCCTCCATATTGCCAAAGTGAATACTCATTACTGATGTATTGTCTGTGAGATATTAAAAACAGGAAGAACAGCAGTACATATCACTAAAAATACTAGCAGTCTATAGCTGGATGATGTTTTCATATCAAAGTACCAGTATAGGATAAACATCACATTCACAGAACAAAGGACATGAAAGTACGTAAAATATACACTTCAGCCTCCATTCAGAAAAGAACACTGCACAGAAGGTCTACAACTAAAATACACCACACAACTGCTACCCTTATAGTGAGCTTCTGAGATCCAGGTGCCCTTTTATCAAAACTGCAAACTATTGATATTTTTTTAAATAACTTCAGATTACTTTCAACCAAATACCTTGATAAAGAAAGGATATGAACATCAACATTAATAAAATTCATTCTGCACCTCTACAGAAAAATACCTTTATTTTCAATTCCATTTCCATCTCATGGAAATCCAGTAAAGAATCAGCAAGAAAAGATATGGCAGTTAGTTTTCAGTAGTTTGCAGCAATGTACACAAGACAGTGTGTTTTAAAAACCAGTTCTCCTGACCACATTTCTGTCCTGTTGTGCTTTATCTTAGTGCTAAGCTTCACACATTATCCAAACACATATTCTTCTTTCGTGGGATTACATGCTCTGGCAGTTCCCTCCTAAAATAACAGCCAAGTAAATATGCACAACAGCCAGTGTTACACACTATCCCATTTAATGCATTTTAAAATTTATTTGTGTTCTGTTTAAAAGAATGTTACATTGGGTACTTACCATGAAGGTACTTTCTGTAGGGTAGGTGGCAGGAACAATCCTCTATGATTGGGAAACTAGGACCGTCCAGCTCGAAGCAGGAAGAAGACCTTTGACCTGGAAGTTAGAGTCTTTGTTCTCTCCTCTCTTCCACACGGTCTTCAGTTCTTCTTCCTGCTTCGCCCAGCAAGGACTCAGGGAGTCTTTGTATCGCTTTTTTGAAACGCCCCTTTTACGCTGACCCGTGGCGGGTTCACCGTAGAGTAGTATTTTTGGGAGGCGATGGTCCTGCATCCTAGAAACGTGCCCTGCCCAGCGCAGCTGTGTTCTCAATATCATGGCCTCAATGCTGGTGATCCCTGCTTGCTCAAGGGCAGCAACATTGGTCACATAGTCAGTCCAGTGTATATTTAGGATTGTGCGTAAACAGCGTTGATGGAAGCGTTCGAGGAGTCGTAAGTGGTGGCGATAGGTGACCCATGTTTCAGACCCATAAAGGAGAATAGACAGTACAATGGCTCTATAAACACTGATTTTTGTGTTTTGCCTCAGGTGTTTATTACTCCAGACTCTTTTGTAAAGTCTTCCAAATGCGCTATGTGCCTTTGCTAATCTGTGATCAATCTCTTTGTCAATCTTGACATCTGAGGAGATGATGCTTCCCAGATAGGTGAACTGCTGAACGGACTTAACCACAGGGTTGCCGACGGCAATGTGGGGATGGTAGAATCATCTACTGAATCATCAGTAGAAGCATCTTAATGGTAAGAGTGGTTTGTTAGTGATCAGCCTCCATCAACAGGAGTAGACTGCCTTGCTGGAGGTGTTTAAATAGATCCTGAACCTTAGGTTAGTACTTGGATGGGAGACCCCCAATGAATACCAGATGCTGTAGGCTATATTTCAAAAGAAGGAACTGGCAAAACTGCCTCTTAGTATTTCTTGCCTTAAAAAACCTATGATATTCATGGGGTTGCTATAAGTCAACAGGTAAACATGTAAATTGAAGGTGTGCACACACAAGTTGCAAAATTCCTGTATTGGGAAATGGGCTAGATTACTTCCACCTAGAAAAATTCTATGATGGTAGACTGTAGAGACCTAACTTATGGTCCGGAGAAGCATTTATCATCCTCACACAAGATTACTTACATGATTGGAGCTGACCTTTATATAAATAGCCCTGGTGCCATCGGGTCTAGCTCAACTTTCAACCAGCCAAAACCAAAAGCTTTTGTCCTAGTTACTAGACAGTTTTCAAATAGGACAAAACAATATTTCTGAAAGACATGCAATTTGGTGCACACACACCATTTTGTAGAAATGGCATATCTTTCACAGAAATGTCAAGACGTAGGAATGTTAGTTTGCTTAATGAGATCTGACTGTGGTACAGATACATCAGTACTGTAAATTCCTTTGTTCAGGTTCAAACAGCAGCTCACCATGGGTGAATCAATGCATAGTTGCTTCTTCCAGCATGAATAATCAATTAGTATAAGTTCTCTGGATAATATTACAAACCTACATGATAATCTTCAAAAAATGGGGTAGATAAGGAACAGCATTCTATGTTACGTAACACAACCTGTTTTTATCAAGTACCATCAAGCCTGAGAAGGAAATACTCTCCTCCCCAGGGAATTACTGTATACAGCATTGCTGTCCATACATTTAAGTGCCTGTGTGCCACAGCAAATGCAGAGTTTGCTTATGTGCTCACATCATTCTAGAAAGACATGTATGATAACTGTGGCATGTGCCTCAAATCTGACTACAGTATCACAGTAACTGATTTTGTAGGAAGTTATACTGTACTATACTAAATCGCATGGTTGCCCCATCCGAGTGTGAAGTGGAATATCTAGCCCAAAACTTTAAAAGGTAAAAGGGAGGAAGGCAGAAGTCAAGTAACACTTCACTCTCATTGGATAAGTCTTGACCAGGCAATTGCAGCATGCCTGGAAATTTCCACTCCTACTGGGAAAAGAAGCTGTGATTTTTGTGGTGATGGCAAAAAGGTTAAAGAGATCACTACAGGCCAGTGCTGAAGAACTGACAGTGCAATAGAAGAACAGAGATTTACAGGACTATCTGGGATGCAAGAAAACCCTAAACCTGGCCCTGATCCAAGAGAAATTTTGGGACACTTCTATTAGGACTAATATCAATCAACTCCTTGAGAACTTGCCTGACCTACACAAACAACTCTGAACTTCTTGTCACCAATGAGGAAACAGAGAAAGGTTTTGAAAGGGCATATGTGATCAGAAACAGTACTAAGCCAATAGCATAGTCACAGCATTTAATGACCACTAATAAAAACTGAGCAGACTAGTTTTCCCAGTCAGAGCAATTGGCAGTAAAGTCTTAGTACTTTCAAAAGACTGGTTTTTAAAAAAATAAAATAAAAACCCCTACAGTTCAAGTAGGAAGCTCAACAGTATCTACCGGTACATGAAGACAAGAACAAATGAGGTAACTGAGAGCCAAATTCAATTCTCTTCTTCTCCCAGAGGTAGTCTTTGACAAGGAAGCAAGCAAATATTCAACAAGCACCTCTATGATCCCCTTACCAAGTCATTCCTGGAAGAAGTGAAGAGTTACCATCTAGTCTACTAGTTTTTCCAAATTATTTCAAAGTTCCTCAATAGCTTTCTTTGACAGAGATTATTTTCAATTTTTCAATAAGAGCTTCTCTCAATAACCTGCCCACCACTAATACCCTGCCACAGGAAAACACAGGATGTAATCCCCAGTCAGCACAAGGTGAAGGCAGAACCCTGTTTGGAGCAACTGTGTGCCATGAATGGACCCAAGACACCTTTACAACACACAGTGGCTCCACAGCAGACTCAGAGTCAATTAAAGGGGGGGGGGAATATGAAAACCACTAATACAGTTATTATGAATACAGTACTACATTATGAATATTAAATTATGAATGTTAAAGTATGGTCTTATATGTTCTTTTTAATTGCTTTATTTGGTTTTAACTGATGTCATGTGCTGTATTTTAATCTGTTGTTCCATGTCTTGCTCCATAGGGAGAGGTGTGTAAGAAATAACAGTAATAAAAACAACAACAGCTGCCACCGCTGCTGCTGCTGCTGCTACAGTTAAACACAACAGAAGGAAGTGGCTGTCTGGAGCTATGGGGAGAGAGAAGGGAGGCCAACACAAGTAGCCTCCTTAAGGGACTTTTAACTCTCAGTGAAGGGTTAAAGGAAACTTGTAAATTGCTACTTGTAGTGCAGGGATGTTCTCTCAGATGGGAGAGTATACATTCCTTCAAGCAATCCAAATGCTAAATAAATAGGCACAGGTGTACAGATACATCTGCATATGGGTAAATGCCTTTTATAGAAGTATTTGCATCACTGGGGCAAACTGTTCTGTGCCACACTGGCTAGGGCTGATGGGTGTTGCAGTTCACCATTTGGAGGGCTACCTAATTCCCACCCCTGTCCTAGCTCAAAAACTGGAAGGTACTTTGGCTAACAGAATCATGAGAAGTTAGAGAACATTCTTGAAAGGAAAATGACAGGCTCTGTTCTGACACTGGAGTGGCCCATCCATCACTGTCAATTTAACTAAATCAATATGGAGGAAAGGATATTTAGAAATTTCTGACACTTTGTGGCACATCTGGTGAACAGATGTTTTAGTAGCAAGCAGAAGAGGTGTACCAGTACAGAAAGAAAAGAGGAGTAAACAACTGATAGACAAAAGCAGTAAGAGTGCCTTACCAGGCTTTAACTGTACAGGCATAAGACTACAGGAAAGGAGGCCTAAATACACTAAAGGCACCAGATCACAACAGATCTTGGAAGCTAAGCAGGGTAAACCCTGGTTAATACTTAGATGGGGAACCACCAACAAATAACAGGTGATGTAGGCAACATTTCAGAGGAAGCCAATGGCAAACCACCTCTATGTATTCCTTGCTTAAGAAAACCCTGTGAAACTCATGTGGTCACCATAAGTTGACTTGAAGGCACCTACACACACACACACACACACACCTCAGTTAATGGAATAGATATGTTCCTGGGCATTACTTAACAAAATTTGGTACAGGGGCAGAAATAGCTTGGAAACAATAGGGACCGATTCCTACACCACTCAAAAAAGAGCAATTAACATATTTTAACAACCCTGTATTCAAAACTAACAATATGCATGTGTGAAATGAAGCAACCAGGTCAGGTAGTCCATTGCATAAATAAACAAAAATAATGTGAACCTTCTAGAGACAAATTGAAAGCTTCTTCCACAATCCATCCAGGGTGACTTTTTTCTTTCATCAGCCTCTACTTTTGCAATGGTTTCCATTTTGGTGACCAAACTTATATATGCTTTTTTAACATGCTGGGGTAGGGGTGGTAGCTGCTAAAGCAGGCTTATTTGATTTTCCCTTTTCTGTTTTGTTCATTCATGCTCAGTAAGGGATTCTGGAGCCAGCTGCAGTTTACCTTAGCCGCTAAAGGTAGGTATCTATGGCACAATTGGACTAGCTAGAATAGAATCCCACTCTTTTACAACTCAAGCTTTGTTTATTGCAGACATGCCACTGCAATCAGACTCAAGTCTATTTTTTCAGCTGTCCTTCACTATTTTCCCAATGAGATGAGGGGAGGGACCCAACCCCCCCAACCCTCCAGCTAGACAGTAGACAAGGAAGAAAAGAAGGGCTGGGTTAACATAAAAATACTTTGTAAAAACGGACTTCAGAGGCTTTGCTAACTGTGGTATTCCTGTATTTTATACTATCCTGCCTCTCATCCCTCCCTACTGTAATTTTGAAAGCTAACAGGAGAGACAGACCCATGGCTGGAAACTTATAAAATGCAAATTTAACACTAAACTACTCATTAATTTAGTTTATATATTCAGCGGTGAATGACTCCTTCTACAGCTACTTAATCTGTAAGCAGGCATCTTGGGGAGTGAAGTGGCCTTCCTTGGTTACTAGAAGACTGAATACCTTTTCAATCAACTTCTTTTTTCTTTGCCAATAGCATTTGATGTCCTATGGATTGTCACC
This sequence comes from Gambelia wislizenii, assembly GCA_030847615.1. Taxonomy (NCBI): domain Eukaryota; kingdom Metazoa; phylum Chordata; class Lepidosauria; order Squamata; family Crotaphytidae; genus Gambelia; species Gambelia wislizenii. The sequence continues at coordinate 10,191,775 of JAUMIR010000012.1, forward strand.
ACGGCCAAATACAGTAGTAGCATGTCTAGCATATGGTTTCAGATTTGATTTTTCATTGCCCTTTTAATCTGCAGCCAAACTACTGAAATTCCCTTCTATGCTACTCTTAAGATTAGCTGTATTCCTCCTAAAAAGTACATAGGACTTTATCCTACCATATACAGACAACACTCTAATAATTAGAGTGGATCAATTACTTTCAATTGGATCAATTACTTTCTAAGCACTGTTGTTTTAAGGCTGCTTGAAAAATAAGTGCTATTTTCACAAAATACCAAGATCTTTAAAGTCATTGCTTAAATTGCAAATTGCAATAATGCTGGACCCCCCCTATCCATGGCAGTTTAGTTCTCAGACTTAGCATAGATACTGGAAGCCACGGATAACAGCGAACCCTATTAAAATGAGGGATTTCTGGTAAAAACATACCATACAGTTGTGTTGGAGGACCTAGAAGGTACCTAGAGAGGATGCCTCTCTAGGAATTTTCCAGTACAATTCTATGGTATGTGTGCCTATTTTGTGTCCCGTGGATATTGGTTCTGCAGATATGGTTGATCCGACTATATACAACCTAAAAATTTAGTAGCTTTTTAGAATGCTTCCCTAGCATTTACTTCAAACCAAACAACATACAATCTATACAATCTATAGTTTTTGCACTTTTCTTCTTTCAACAGCGCACCATTTCCTAATGGTGAACTATGAGCTACTTCTGAAGGAATCCTCAGACTCAGTCTGCCATGTGGCACTGAATCTATTGCATATGAGTACGAGCAAGTCACTGTTTAAAAAATACAATAAAGCTTGATTTGGGCAAGAATGGGATTCTATTCTAGGTGATCCTACTGTATTTGGGTGTGTCTGCCAACAACAGGCAAGGCAAAGAGCAGCTGCCTCCAGAATCTCTTACTGAGCGTATGTAAATAGCAAAATAGAGAGAAAAGGAGAGAGCAAGTAAGTCTGCCTTACCAATTACTCCCCAGCATGTTTGGGTATCAAAATAGAAAACATAACAAGGGCAGAGGCTGGGGAAAGAAAAACATCATCCCTGAATGTATTTTCAGGTGGTCTCTGAAAGGTTCGAAATATTTTTGTTTACTTATGCAAGATTTATCTGACCTGATTTTCATTTCACATGGCATATTTTGTTAGTTTTGGCTAAAAGGTTTGTTGAAATACGTTGAACTGTTCTTTTTTGTAATGTAAGGAACTTATCCTTATTCTTTTCATGTTATTTCTGCCTTTAGTATCAAATTTTCTATTGAAGAAGCAGTGCGCAGAAACACATTTACTTTGTTAACTGAGATGTACCTGTATCCTTAAAGTAATTTATTAAATTAAAGCCTCAACAGAGGGACTACCTCTTCTTATTTCCAATAAGAGCAAACCTCTGGAAAACATTTCAGAGTTGTCTTTAGTCATCTTTCTACTCTTCCACCTTAAGTTTCCTCTTACTTGTGGTATTTCTGCACTGCATTTCAAGAAATGTTTATTTTTAGTTTGCTGTATGACTCTCTCTGCTTAATCTCAGCTAAAGCTATCTCAGTGCATCAAAACTTCCTTTAATGGCTTTCAGATCTGCACAACATGCAATTCCCCAAACTCAGGGATCATCAGTGACCTATTTAGGAGGGAAAATCTTTGCTGGTACTGCTATGTGCAACAAAAAAGTATATTTCCAATGCTATTTTGGTGTGCCAACATAAAAACTATTTTCCAAATAGTGCTGCATAATTTGAACCGGTGGTTACAAATGTGGAGAAAACAGAAGCAGCTTGACATATGTTGCATTAAATCCCATGGCACACTGGCCTGAGATTAAGCTTCAGCAGAAATCTGATAAATAGTTGCTGCTCATCCAAATGAACTTGTGTGATGTTTCGAAAAACCTAGCATACTCGCTACATCAATCTTCTCTAACAGCAATAGTATTCATTTCCATTTGGTATTCATATACTTTAATGGCATTACACTCCAGACAAAAATCTCAAGTGCTTACTACCAAATAATGTAGAAAATTGTTTGATTTTTTTAAACAAAAGCTCCCTTCCTCCCAGTAAAACAGGCAAGCAAAATGATCTGCATAAAACCATATCAATCCAAAATCATGTTTACCATCAAAATCATCTTACTTCAAAACCAATTAGAAATGTCACAAAACTGATCCTGCAGAGCAGGCCAAATCCTTAGCTTTGCCTTTTATTCTTCCATTTGCCTCCCATATTTGATTTGCCATGCCACCTCTCTTATCCAATGTTCTGAAAATCCAACTACTTCCTCTCTCTCCCTCTCTTTTCAACTCCCAACTCTTCAACTCCAATATCTTTGACACCCTACCAACAGAAATCCTGGCAATGGGGGTTCTGTATTTGTGACAACCGTCTTGTCATTTTCTTTAAAAGATCTCCCTAACCTTATCAGGAAGGAATGTAAACATTACATTTTGGCTGCAAAATTGACTCCAGACCATAATGACAAGTCATCAGCATCCATATGTCAGAAATTATAACTATCAACAGCCTAGGATCAGCTCTCCCCAAAGCGATGGCCCATGGTCAGGGACAGTGAGAGTTGTAGCTTAAAGCATCTGGAGACTGACAGTATTACACACTAGCCTTCCCAAACTATGTAGCCTAGAGGAACATTAGTTTCTTTAAGAAATGCTGTCTTTGTAAAATCTAACCATACCACAATCCTTGTTCCTCAAACACAAACACCTCCAATTTAAACAATTCAAAAGCAACCACACGAAAAATGCAATATTAGCATTCTTTACAACAGGGGTAGGCAAAGTGCAGCCCATGGGGCACACATGGCCCACCAGGAGTCAAAGCTATTTTTTTCCCCAAAAAGCCTGTTTTTTTGCTCCAGGATGCCCCCAAATGCACTCTGCGACATATTGAGGACTTGCCCCAAAATGTCCACTGGGCCAGGGGGTCATTTCCACCACATTTGAGGGGGCCCTGAACCAATTTAGGCCCAGGAGAGGCCTTCTTTGAAACCTAAAATATGGCAAAAATACCCCATAGTACCTAGAGGTGTTTGGGGGCAATTTTTCTTTTTTTGGTAGAAGCACGTACAGCACTCCAAGGACATAGAGGGGGTTAATGCAGCCCCCTCGCCTTCCACAGTTGCCCACCAATCCTTTAAAGACTGAAAGTCATTTTGTTACTTTAGGAACTTCCAAGTGCATTGTGCATCACTTTGGTTTGACATAAAGTATCATGTTTGATATATTATAAGTATGGCCATTAACCAAAATACAAATTGAATTTGATTTTTAGTGTGTCTTATAAATAGAATCACAAGGACCTGAACTATTACAAGGAATACCTGAACTATAAGGAGCCTCTTTGCTTTTGCAGCAGGCAAAAAAAAAAAGAAAAAAAAAAAGAAAAAGAAAAAAAGAAATCATCAACATTAGTAAAACAACAACAACACATTATTCTAATCCTGAATATTCATTATTATTCAGGATTAATAATATTCCTGAATATATTCATTCCCATCTCTCTCTCTCTCTCTGGCTTTTCTTTGCAAACGAAGATTCAGGAAGGACTCATCCCACACTTTCTGCAAGCGCGCTGATGACTGAAAAGGCCAATCCGAGATAGACAAGTCCGGTTGCAGAAAGCACAGCAGAAGGTCTCCTTGGGTGATGTTTCCGGGTTGTGATTCTTTCTGCGTTGTCGTTTCTCTTCAAGACTTGTTCGGCGTGAGTTCTCAAATAAGGCTGCAGCATTGTGAATAGTGCGTCTCCATGCCTCCCGATGTGAGGCCAGGGCGGACCATTGTTGGTGATCAATTTCGCCAAGCCTGAGATGTTGTTTCAGGGAATCCTTGTATTGCTTTTTTTGGAGCACCCCTCTTACGCTGACCCGTGGCGAGTTCACCGTAGAGTACTATTTTTTCCCATATAAAGAACTGAAAAAAGGACATTAAGACCACAAATTGCAATTATGTGAGAAACTGTACACAGTCTTACATAAACGTGTTTACCTATTAAATTTAGGATTGTGCGTAGACAGCGCTGATGAAAGCGCTCGAGGAGTCGTAGGTGGTGGCGATAGGTGACCCATGTTTCAGATCCATAAAGGAGGATTGACAGTACGATGGCTCTATACACACTGATTTTTGTGCTTTGCCTGAGGTGTTTATTGCTCCAGACTCTTTTGTGAAGTCTTCCAAATGCACTATATGCCTTTGCTGATCTGTGATCGATCTCTTTGTCAATCTTGGCATCTGAGGAGATGATGCTTCCCAGGTAGGTGAACTGCTGAACGGACTTGAGCACTGATTTGCCGACGGCAATGTGGGGATGGTGGTGTTCGTCCTGTGGTGCAGGCTGCATTGAGGCCATGATATTGAGAACACAGCTGCGCTGGGCAGGGCACGTTTCTAGGATGGAGGACCATCGCCTCCCAAAAATACTACTCTACGGTGAACTCGCCACGGGTCAGCGTAAGAGGGGCGCTCCAAAAAAGCGATACAAAGACTCCCTGAAACAACATCTCAGGCTTGGCCAAATTGATCACCAACAGTGGTCCGCCCTGGCCTCACATCGGGAGGCATGGAGACGCACTATCCACAATGCTGCAGCCTTATTTGAGAACTCACGACGAACAAGTCATGAAGAGAAACGACAACGCAGAAAGAATCACAACCCAAAAACATCACCCAAGGAGACCTTCTGCTGTGCTTTTTGCAACCGGACTTGTTTATCTCGGATTGGCCTTTTTAGTCATCAGCGCGCTTGCAGAAAGCGCGGGATGAGTCCTTCCTGAATCTTCGTTTGCGAAGAAAAGCCAGAGAGACCTATTAAATAGTTTCAAAAAATAATGTGAGGCGGATAAATGTATGAACACCTTGCCTTAAAGTGTTTTATTCATCATGCTAAAAAGAAAATATTTCACAATCCTTTTCTTCAATTCTTCCAGAAAAAAAGACTTCAGAAAAAATATTGGGGGTGGGGTTGTTCCTGAATTGTTCTAGTTTTCTTCTGGGCCTTCACATCTCTATTCTTATGGCCAGAATTCCTTCAAAACAGCTCTGTCATGTCCCATCTTCATCCCTTAAAGTCCAGTACAAGAAGCCTTTAGATCATATGGAGAGAAGTGCTGGGGATCAGAGGGCTATTTTCAGCATCTCAAAGTCCCACACAAGCTGTACCACTGTCACTGCCATTTCCCATGACTGGAGGTGTCACCACAGTCTCCCCCACCCACCCCGTTCTGCATGGCACTGAAGCACAGCATCATCCCCAGAAGCTTTTTTTAAACCAAAAATAAAATAAAATGGGGGAGGGGGGTTCTTGGTGCCCAAGGGCTATATAGGGCCTCCACAAAGAATTATGCATGGTACATAATTACCATCTCTTCTATTAATTAACTACTTTGACTTTACCCCCAACTGAAACTCCACATGAAGCTTATATTGCTTGAACTGATTTGTTTACTTGCTTTTCTCATCTCTCATGTTTCCACAACCAATGCCTAAATTTAGTTTCTACAAGTCTTCAGGACATAGGTCTGTCTTCTGCTGATACCAGACTGTGACATACACACTACTGGCACTGTAAAACGTACTTTCAACTCCTTCCAAACACATACAGACCATTTTCACACTTCAGATTAGGAAGATCAGAAGCTGCCTTATAACAGATCAAGCTATGTGTCCATGTAGGCTAGTACTGTTATTGGACCAGTTCTCTAAGATCGTAATCTGAAGTATTCAACATCACTTGCTACACAATTCTCCAACTAGAGATGTCAAGAGGTTGAATGTGGGACCTTCCGAATTGGTATTTTTGCCCTCTATATAAACTGGAGAAGCTGACAGGAGATTGCAAGCATTCCCCATCCAGCCAAGTACTAAGCTTACTGGGATACTTAAAATTCAGCAAACAGGGTATAAGCCAAAATCCTATACAGATGTCAATGCAAAAGCCCTATCACATGATATGACTGACCTACATCAATACAGAGAATTACTATTATGAGGTCAAACTAAATTCAAGTTCTGTTCCATTTCTACTACACATCAGATGGAACTTAGCAAGTTTTGCAAAAAACGAAAGGACTCACAGCACCCTACCAGTCTAATCGTATCCATAGGTAAGACTCATTGAATTCAATGGATCTAATTCCTTAATAAATGGGTACAGCATTGTAGTCAATCAGAAGTAAGATATAAGGGATAGGCCTCACCTAGTATACTGTGACCAGTTCGAGGCACCACAATTCAAAAAGGATATTGACAAATTGGAACGTGTCCAGAGAAGGGCAACTAAAATGGTGAAATGTCTGGAAACCATGCTTTATGAGGAAAGACTTAGGGAGCTGGATATGTTTAGCCTGGAAAAAAGACGGTTAAGGGGCAATATGATAGCCCTGTTTAAGTATTTGAAGGGGTGTCACGTTGAGGATGGAGCAGGCTTGTTTTCTGCTGCTCCAGAGATTGGAACACGGAGCAATGGATGCAAGCTCCAGGAACAGAGATTCCACCTCAACATTAGGAGGAACTTTTTGACAGTAAGAGCTGTTCGGCAGTGGAACGCACTCCCTCAGAGCGTGGAGGGGTCTCCTTCCTTGGAGGTCTTTAAACAGAGGCTAAATGGCCATCTGTCAAGGATGCTTTGATTGTGTATTTCTGCATGGCAGGGGGTTGGACTGGATGGCCCTCGTCGTCTCTTCCAACTCTACAATTCTATGATTCTATGAATTGTCCCTGTATCTTCTGAAGAGATCAAAACTTGTCTTTGTACAAGATACAGTCCATCCCAGCAGTTATCCCCACCTGCAGGTAGATCCTGCCTCGTAGAAATAAACAGCATGTACAAGATTTTCTTGGGTGGGTCTTGAATAATGATTCCCTTTCAAATTCTTATGATCTAGACTAAAAAAAATTAGGCAACAGGACTTGCTATAGACACAAAAATAAACAAGCGACATTCTTAGGCTCCAGCACCAAGTTTTCAATGCTTGGATGAGTGAGCATCAGAGCTTTTCCCCAGCTCTGTTCTTTTATGTACTTTGTGGTATGTGTTCAATCTTTGTCCATTAACTACGTGACAGTGTCCAAGTACTCTGCCTATACTCTTTATTGTTTCCAGAGCACCAAAACAAAACAAAACAGAAACCTATAGTCCAATTACACCAGTTACCAGCCTTTTCCCCAGTAACATACAGCCCTTTTTCAAATAAGTATCTTTAGAGTGCAATAAATTTAAGTAGTGAAGAAGTACATTGGATACCTACAGTGAACCCACATTTCTAAACCAGATAGGCAACCATGGCCTGCCAGAAATTTTTGCCACACACCAACCCCACTCTAAACTGGGCTTCTTTTTACCATTACCAAGGGAGGCAAAGCAAGTTCTTCTTACACCTCTATTTCAAATGCAACTAGAGAAATCCTTGTTAATTATTCACTTTGTTCAACTGCCTGAAAGCAACTCCTTTGTTGTTCTAGAAACTATGTCAGTCTTAGGAAAGATCTATGGAATATTTTCCTTTTAAAATTAAGTTGCTTTAAATGCTAACTGCTTGCATAATTTTTAAAAAATCCTCCATGTATGAGAATCATGTTCTTCCTCCCACTAGCATGCATAACTCAGATTCCAAATTCAATTTCACCTGCCAAAAATATTTTTCATATTTAACACTTCCAGCTTACTGAAAGCTGTGGTTCACAGCAGTGGTATACAATCATCCATATGGACTGCTGGAATTAAAGATAGGCATACATGCTCAAGATCACTGACAAAACCTGATTCCTACCAAAGTCTTATTTCTGCACTATTAAAGCATCACTAATGTTCAATGCTTTATAATTAAAACCACTTTCTTTTTACCAGCAATTAGCAATGCATTTCACTTTCCACTTGATGCATAGAACTGGAGTGACAAAGCAATCTGAGATGTAAACAGAGATACTAGTCATTCAGTCTGCCAACAACACTTTAAACTTCCCTTTTTTGGTACGTATATAAGACTGCTTTTTAACACTTGAAAATTTAGGGATTGTATTTTGGTAAACTTGCCAGGAAGATTTCCATTTGCATAGCTTTGGGGATTTCCTCTCCAGGAGTTTGCAAGTCTGCCAATGTGGCTCTAAAATCATTAATGTGCTCATTCAAAAATTTGGGATTTGATAGCTTCATATTAACCAACTTCATTATTAATGAAACCTTACTTTCCAAAGATTTAAGACCACAGAGATTTTTCAAAGTATCCCATGCTTTTTTAGCTGTGCTCAGTCCTTTAATTTCACAGACTATTCCATCATCTACAGCCACTGAGCTGGCTGGCTGGTGGGGGACTGGCTGGATAGGGTGGGGGCAAAGTCTATATTTTAACTTAAAAATTGGGGGGGTCGTCTTATGCGCCCAGTCGTCTTATACACCGGAATATACGGTATGTCACAACTTCGAATGTACTGAAAATGAGTTTCTAGGAAATGTAACAGTTTTGGCTTCTAGAATATAATACCAAGACTGTTAGTGGACCACACAGATAAAAAAGTGGAACAGTGTTCTGTTGATCTAATTACTGTATGCATTTTAGGAATCTTCAGTAGTGTTGGTAATGAGGATTCAGTTCAAGTTTCTGTGTCTGTTTCCGATAAAATGGTCACAGTGTGTGGTAAGAAGGGTGCCAGCTATCTTCTCAGTACCCTCTCCCCCAAAGTCACACAATCTGTACACAAGAGTACGATGAGGTAAGACACCAATGGGAAACACATAACAGCACTCAGATGTATCTCTCCAGGAGCTGAGATGCTCATTTTTAGTCCGCTGGCTATTTATTGTATTTATTGTTTTTAAAGGTGATTTTAGACCGTTGCTTTTAATTTATATTTGTTTAATTTTTTTTATGGGGGAGGGTGGGGGTGGGGGTGTTTAGGTATTTTTATCTGTATTGTATTTTAATTTTTGTAAGCCACCCCGATTGTTTTAACAGAGGGGTGGGGTATAAATAAATATTATTATTATTATTATTATTATTAAGAACTCACATCGGGAGGCATGGAGATGCACTATCCACAATGCTGCAGCCTTATTTGAGAACTCATGCCGAACAAGTCTTGAAGAGAAACAACAACGCAGAAAGAATCACAACCCAAAAACATCACTCAAGGAGACCTTCTGCTGTGCTTTTTGCAACCGGACTTGTTTATCTCAGATTGGGCTTTTTAGTCATCAGCGTGCTTGCAGAAAGCGCGGGATGAATCCTTCCTGAAGCTTCGTTTGCGATGAAAAGCCAGAGAGAGAGAGATTAAGAACTTGTAACCTACAAGGAGTTAATGATAGAGGTCAAGAATAACCAGGTCACAAAGATTCATAGCTAGAGAGATGTGGGCTCATTGTTTTTTTGTTTTGTTTTTTAAATGTGGGCTCACTGTTGTGCCTGGAAATGTTAAGATTTGACAATGGGTTGAAAATTACTCCCTAAGAACTGCAGCTTCTTCCTCCCTCATAAGGTCCAGCTCAGACATAACATTGCCCATACTATATCCATGGTTAAGAGTCTAAAATAAGTGCTGTAAATGTCTGTTTCCTTTTACCAGTTTATCTTTCAGCCTTGATTTTTTTAAGACACAAAAACATCGGTCATGGCTATGGTAATACCAATGTGATGCTTTAGTTGTCCACATGTTGCCTACCAAAAAAGGGAAAATGATACTTACCAGAAGAAGAAGAAATTGCAATACTTTCCCCCCAAGATGTCATCTGGTGAAAAGGCTGTGAATTTCAGATTTAGACAGAGCAACCATTGTTCTTGCCTTGATACGCTCTGGAGAAATAGGTCTTGAACTTTGTTCTGGGACTACAGCTGGTGCAGAATGTCATACACTGCTTCTCATAAAAAGCTAGAAACACAGACTAGTACTCTGATGCCTGAACCTCTTTCTAGCAGATCTACGTACAAATTAAAGAGCTGGATCCAATCTATAAAGCTCTGCATCATGACAACCAGAAAGCAGTACAGTTGTCCCTTCACATTCGCTGGGGTTTGGTTCCAGGACTCCCCGTGAATACCCAAATCCGTGAATACTCAAGTCCCATTACATGCAATGGCAGAGCAAAATGGTGTCCCTTATATAAGATGGCAAAATCAAGGTTTGCTATTAGGATTGTTATTTTTTTAAGAATATTTTTCAAGCCGTGAATACTCAAATCCGTGAATGTCAAATCCGTGAATGTGGAGGGACAACTGTATATTAAATCCTGATAATGCTACCTACATTTGACAGGTAAGAACACAGATAATAATAGGGCCTGCCATGCAATTGTGTAGCTTATCACACCACAAACAAAGAACTAAAAACCAACTCCACAATTAAAAAATGTTGAGAAATGTTATATACTGTACTACAGTAATTTCACCAAAGCTTATAAAATAAGCTCACTACAGCAGTCATCCAGTTGGGGTGGGAAAGGGGAGAGATCTATCATTTGTGGACATAATCATGAGTTTTTAAAAAAACTTTTTATTTTGCAAAATCAAAATGAGATTGCAAGAAAAGTATGTACACATTTGCTTTATATTGTGGCAGGCTACACGGTACTTATTCTACTGAAATGTACTGGTTATAATAATCCGGAAACTGAAATGTAAGTAGATTTTCCTGGGGGGGGGGTGTTCCTGGCTGTGATTTAAGTGTTTATGCTGACATGGCAGATTTGGAGACCAGTAATAATGTGACTGAGGAATAGTCCATTGTTTGCAGGGCACATAACAGAGCACACAATCAAGGGTTACTACCTGAATTAACAGCTTGGGACCATTCCACTCAAGCACAGCTATAATACTTGTTTGTGATTCAAAAATTTAAGTATTTTTGCAGCAGCCTCCACTGTAAAGGAAAGTCTTACCAGGTATTGTACTAAATTTTTCTTTAAAACAAAAAGCATGCTCTGGCAAGATGTTCTACACAGATATAGCAAAAGTGGTACATTCCTCCCCCAGTTAATACACAATGGGAATTCAAAATGTGAGAACAAGTTACCTGAGGAAACAGTTGGGAGAGTTAAAGTCGATCATTCTTAGTAGGCTTTGTTTAGACTTTCAGTAACTTAACAGTTGTTCTTGTGTGCTTTCAAGTAATTTCCAATTTATAGTAACCTTAAGGGTAAAGCTATTACAGGGTTTTCTTGGCAAGATTTGTTCAGAGGGATTTGCAATGGCCATCCTTTGAGGCTGAGAGTGTGTGACTTGCCCAAAGACACTTAGTGGTTTCTATAGCTGAGGGGGAATTTGAATGCTGGTCTCCCAGAGTCCTAGTCCAACACTCAAACCAATAAATCAAGCTGGCTCTCTTAACAGTGCAACCAGACAAAATTAAATTATCCTGACCATTCATAAAGTATTCTGGTAAACAAAGAAAAATCCTGCTATCTTGAAACAATATTTCAGCAAATCAGCATTTTCACTCTATTTTTCTAATTTACACTGAGAATTCTGAATCTTAGATAAAACCAACTGCACTGAACATAAGGTAGCTAAGTTAACAGTACATGCCATTATGAAAGAGGGCTTTTACCCTAACCAAAGCAGTATCATCCTGCGTGGTGCACTTTTGTTCTTCAAATATGACAGCATTATTTCAACAGCCAAGATAATGAAATACTCTGTTTACGCAGGCCTACATTGACACTAAGGCTGACTAAGAAAAACTTTATTAAAAATTGCCATTTGAACTCCCCTCATCCCTCTGGCTTTTCTTCGCAAACGAAGCTTCAGGAAGGACTCATCCCGCGCTTTCTGCAAGCACGCTGATGACTAAAAAGGCCAATCCGAGATAAACAAGTCCGGTTGCAAAAAGCACAGCAGTAGAAGCATCAGTGCATGTCAGAAATAGAATGCGTTTAGAATATCCACTGGGACAAAAATATGGGGCCATTACCACACATTTAATTATCTACCAGTGTTGTTCAATTGTCTGCAGTCCACGTTATTCATGTAAATTGTTTGACCTGTATTCTCTACACATTCTTTTTGTTCACAATAAAATTTCAAGTTTAAGGTACTCAGGCAAAACTACGGTAAACACTGATATGTGTCCCAAGTCTTATCGTTTATCACCCCAAAATGTTAAAATATGTAATGCTTGCTCTTAGCCCACACATTGTATGACACAACAATTCCCAGGGCTGGAACACAAACATAAGCTGCCAGTTGACATTCTACTCACTGAGTTGACTGTAAGAGACAATTTAAGGCTATTAGGCTACATCCTAGAATGAAAGCTGGAAAGGTTATACAGGAATCCTCTTAGGGAGAGAGAGAGGAAAAAGACAGAAAGAGAAAGATGCACCATTGTTTGAATTTGGTTAACAGATGTTATAAATTTTACATATTGCCTACGATATAGCAAGGAATTAAAATTATAGTTTACATTTGTCACAGTAAAACTTTGGAAGGTTTGTTATTTTCTCCATATTTTTAATGATTAAAAGTTTAAAGTGAGTTTGAAACAATTTTAGTAAAAGCCACACCTATACAGTAAATACACTATACTTGTACTGAAGGAACTGTGACACTTCTGCTTACCTGGTATAAAGGCAATAATTAAAAGATGTTAATGTAGTGGTGCAACCAAAATTCTGTAACATAATGTTTTAAACATTTGAAGTTTATGACTGTAGGAGAGAAAATTGGCAAGATTGTATTTCCATCCATAGTGTTACAGAGCCAGTACATTAATTTTCATTTGGCATGTGCAAAGTGCCTAACATTTTCTAAGCACTATATCAAAAGATAAGAAGGAAGAAGAAAGCAAGGACTGAAGCAGCTATAGCAACTGAAATCTATTTACTGACCAGTAAAAGTCTCTCCCTTGCCTCAATGTTCTTTCATAGAAATAGGCGGTAAAGATTCCCACTGGCCCTTGGTTTCTCCTATGGTGGCAGATACCAGAATGCCTCCAACTTGGCAATCCTACTGTAGTTTGCACATGGAGCAACTATTCACTGATTAACCACAGGGCTACTTCAGTTTGGTGTCTGAGTAAATCTGAAGTCTATATGGAAGGGTAAAAATGCTAATGCTTTTAATTTGCGAACATTCCATCTCTTCTCTTTGACCAGTCACTCAAACATGGAATCACACTATAAAAACAAGCTCCTTCACTATACATTAGCAAATTTGATTGCACAATAGGCTAATGTAACATATTTGTAAGTTTGGTTTGGAGTAAACTGAGCTTTAAAAAAAGAATAACAAGAAGCCTAAAATAACCTGCACAGTAAATATGCAACCAAGTGAAGCATAATATACAATTTGAACAAAAACAAAGAGCCACAAGGAACAGCAAAGACTAAGAATTTTATGATGGCACAACTTTTCTGACTAGATTCCACTACATCAGATACATGACATTTTATCCTAAGAGCCTGGTATATATATACATGGGATGGTGAAGGTTGTAAACAGCAAGGTCAAACAGAAATGTGCAAAATGTACAGTGATAATTACCTAATTGACTATGGCCATTCACAAAACAATTGTTGGATGTTAACACACCTTCCTCTATTGATGAAGCATGAACTGATTCACTAACATGTTTTAAAAAAGCTATGTCCCTATTCATCACATACTTGAATTACAACACAGTCTATTATTCTAAACCAACCTGGTAAGAAAAAAAAGATTAATATCCATAGCTACTGCCACAGCCCATAAGTCATTTTACATGGCTTCCTTTCATAACCACATAAGAAAATTGCTGATAACACACTTCTAATAACTGACAGTCATTACAATGCCACAGAGGTCCAGCAAAATAGCCAATTTTTTTCTTTGCCAAACTAGATCCAGACAGTGGCCAAGATCCAGTTGTGTACTTTCATATCCAGTGTCAGTAGAAATGGGCTGCAGTTCTTCATGGCACAAAAAAAAAAACCTGCTCCAGAAAATTCTTCCAGATCCCTCAGAGCAGATTTCCAGGATGCCTGGGGTAGGAGTTACCAATTCTAGCAAAAGCAGTAGGACCCAGTTGTAGTACACCTTCAGGTATTGACCAGTACTTCCATATAACACTGTACAGTTTATTCCCAGTATCTGCAAGGGTTTGGTTCCTGGACTCACTATGGATACTGGAAACTACAACTAATAGCACACACTATTAAAATGAAGGACTTCTGGTACAAACATACCATAGAGTTGAGTCAGACGACCTAGAAGAGAGGTGTCCTCTCTAGGCATTTTCCAGCATAACTCTATGGTATGTGTCCCTATTTTTTCAGGCTTGGATAACTGAAACCGTGGATATTGTTTCTTGTGGATACAGGGTCTGGCTGTAATTCTAGACCACACAGAATTAAAATGGCCATCTAAAATACTTACAAGATGTTCTTCAGGTGGCATTTATCACCACATAAATTAGCTAAAATGTACAAGGGGACAAAGAATGGTTGCTGGAAATGTTGTCCCCAAACCAGCATATCCTATCACTTATGGTGGATTTGCAATCAAGCTAAAATAATATTGGATAAATATCAATAAAGTCATAATGGAGATGCTAGATAAATTTTTCATTTAGACCTGAAATATTTCTATTGGGTATGAGAGATACAGAACTAGAAAAAAATGCATGGCAAGATCATCTTCTATATGCTTTCTGCTGCCAGAATATTGTATGCAAAATTATGGAAAAACAAAGACATCCAACTAATAGACAACTGGCTGATTAGATTGTATGAAATGGCCGAAATGGACTAACTCACAACCATGAAGGGAAGATATACAAAGAAATTTCAAAAAGACTGGGAGAAGATAACAAACTGCATGGAAAGACGATGGGGAGAATTAGCTGTACCTGTATTTGGTTTTAGAAACTAGGAGAGGAACATTAAGTAAAGAGATGTACATCTAAAGAAGGTTGTTGTTATTATTAGTTCATGATAAACTTGCTAAAATTATTAATTTGGATTTCATCGATTAAAGACACTTTAAATTTTGCATATAAACAAAGAAGAGATATACCTATAAAAGGGAAATTAATTTTGATAGCTGAAGGAATAAAAGATGGCATTAGGTATAATCAAAACAATTACTAGTAGAAAGAGTCAATTTACATTTCAAAGTACTGTATGTTCCGGCATATATGTACTGGCGTATAAGACGACTTTTTAACCCAGGAAAATCTTCTCAAAAGACGGGGTCATCTTATACGCCAGATAGGGTGGGCGCGGAAACTTCCAACCACATTGCGGGTTGGGGAAGTGTGGCTGGCAAGCCTTCCCCCACCCAGTCAGCCAACCCTCTGCCCTTTCTCAACCCGCGATGGGGCTCGCCAGCCCCAGAGGCTTGCCAGCCACGCCCCCGTGCTTCCCAAAGCCACATGGGGGGGGGCTGGCTGGACGGGGGTAGTCTTATACGGTGAGTATATCCCAATTTTTTATACGGTGAGTATATCCCAAGTATATCTCTATATTTTAAGTGGAAAAGTTGGGGGTCGTCTTATACGCCCAGTCCTCTTATACGCCGGAGAATACAGTAAAGATAAAACCATTTATCTGTCAGACAGTAAAGGCAGGGAATGTTAGAGAGGAAGTCAATGAGTGATTGGTAAAGAGGGGATGATAGATGGATTAAGATGGTAAAGTATGTGAGAGGGTTCGTTCAAGTAGAAGGAGTGAAGAGAAAGAGGAAGGTTGTAAGGAAGTTGAAAGAGGGAAAATAGAGAAAGATTGAGAAGAATGGGTATGATTTAGAAGATGTTAGGTAAGAGACAGAAATATAAATTTTATTTGTGTTCATTTATGTATGGTTTGATGGTGTGATGTTTAGAATCATACTGGTATATATACTTTCATATATGTACTGAAATAAGCTTGATTGTATTTTTGATAACAATATTAATTTTAAAAAAGAATTAAAATGGTCGTCTGAACACTTCCAAATACAGTTGTCCCTCCATATTCATGAACTTCGCATTCGCGGTTTTGATAATTCGCGGTTTTGGGAGGGCCCCCCAAAACCGCAACACGGGGCCTCCCGGAGGGGAGAGGGCTGGGAAGACCTCTGCGGGGCCTTCGGAGACCCTCCAGAGGCCCCGCGAAGGCCTTGGGAGGGAGGGGGAAGGACCAGGGAGGCCTCCGCGGGGCCTTGCCAGGCCCCACGAAAGCCTTGGGGTGCACCGGAGAGGCCTCCGCGGGGCCCCACGAAGGCCTGGGGGGAGTGCGGAGGGCCGGGAAGGAGACCCTCCGGAGGCCCCGCGAAGAGGCCCCGCGAAGGCCTTGGGGGGGGGAGGGCCGGGAAGGCCTCCGCGGGGCCTCCAGAGACTCTCCAGAGGCCCCGTTGAGGGCTTGGGCGGGAGGGGGGAGGGAGGGGGAGGCATCCACGGGGCCTCGGGAGGGTCTCCGGAGGCCCCGGGAAGGCCTAGGGAGTGGGGAGGCGGGGGGAAAGCGACTATGGGGCCTCCGGAGGCCCCATGGTCGCTATGGCGGGGGAGGGGAGGCAAGCAATATTTGCGGATTTTTCACATTCGCGGGGGTCCGTGGAACATAACCCCCGCGAATGTGAAGGGACGACTGTAGATCTTACCCATGTAATCTATTCACAGGTTTTGTTCTACATTTTAATACTCAGCACTACAAAATAGTAAAAGCCATTCCCTCTCTTGTCTACTACTACTCCAACCATCTGGGAATATTTTTCAAATCTGCTCTGGATCAGTTTGGAAGTTAAGTGCTGCGACTTGATCAGAATTCTACACAGGAAATGCTTTGAATTGTAGATTATTTAGCACATTTCAGTTTCCCCAGTGAGTATTTATACATTTAGTTGAGGGGCAATTTGGTAGATTTTTTATTTCCACTGAAGAATATAAAACAGAATGGCTTGACAAGATGAACTAGTAAAGGAAGATTTTGTTCCATCATTAAGTTTGACAAAAGGGCAGACTATGTATTTTATAAAATCAAACAAACCTCCTTAAGTCAACCTATAGAAAAAAGTGCCCAATTATTACAGAAAACTACTGGAGAGTAAGTTTCCACTGGTTTATCACTTACGTTGTTCAGATATTTGTGTCATCGCTTTAATAAGCCGAGATATAAACAAATGTCTACAGTTACTTCAAGAAAATCAGGAAGCCTCTAACTAATCATAGCTTCCTGGGTCACCTGAACCAGAAAACCATGATCAGCAGTTTACTATTATTTGGAACATGTCATGATCCTAAACCAACTTCAGGCCATCATTTTAAATCCTCCCCTGTTTCAAAGCTGTTAATCAGTTTGTTGGTGGGAAAACTAGAGTTCCTGTTTCAAGTATGGCTCACACAAACAGAGCAGAAAAGGTGTTGTGTGTGTAGGCAAATGTTTTATTATATTTTGGCTCATATCTCCCAAAACATACTCCCAAATGAAGCCATTGTATCAACATAGGGAAGAAACTGTCACCTTGCACTGGCTTTTGAGAAAACCACGCAGGAAAATGTGTTTTAACTGCTATTGCCATGGATGTACATCCAATATGGGCAAGACAGCCAAGATGCACATGGCAGAATTCAGAACATGCATCTTCCTGCTTAGACCAAAACACATTATATGCAGTAACATGTCGGCTGAAGGTTAAATTTTAATGAAAATCTGAATGCAGCATATATTTCCCTAATATGTCAATCAAACATATTCTGAGTCAGGAATATTATTATAGTCCTCTTAACGGCGATAACAAAATAGCCATGCAAACATTAATTTGGCACACAGAATCATAGAGTTGGAAGAGACCACAAGGGCCATATAGTACAACCCCCTGCCATGGAGGAACACACAATCAAAGCTCCATCCTCAATATGACATCCCTTCAAATATTTAAACATGGCTATCATGTCACCTCTTAACCTTCTCTTCTTCAGGCTCAATATGCCCGGCTCCTTAAGTTACTCCTCACAGGACATGACTTCCAGACCTTTCACCATTTGGGGTCACCCTCCTCTGGACATGCTCCAGCTTGTTAATAGCCTTCTTGAACTGTGGTGCCCACAAGTGAACACAGTATTCCAGGTGAGGTCTGACCAAAGAAGAATAGAGTGGCACTATTACCTTCCTTGATCTAAACACTATACTATTGATGCAGCCTAGAATCACAATGGCTTGTCTGGTTGCAGAATTACACTGCCAACTCATGCTCAGACAGATCCCAGATCTTAGAATAGCTTCAGTGTGCCAGAATTTACTTAATCACTGACTATACTATAGGTACAGCTTCTAGTGTGTCTTCTGCAATCAGTTTCTCCCTCTTCCCCAACTTTTTGTGCTGTGAACAAGAAATGGCTCATTGCTTTGTGATTTTAAATTGGTTTTAATAAAGATATTATACTGCTCCTGCATGGACTTCACCAAACATAGGTGCCTGTGTTTCTCTACATATTCTTCACCAAATATTGGACAACTCTTGCCACACACAAAAAACCCAAAACCAAAACATACAGCTACTTATTTTAGATGTTTTATTACTCATCTATGTAGCTTTTTAACAGCCTTAAACCTGTCTGTAAAAACAAAGTCATACAGTACCTTAAAGGCTAAAACATTTATTATAGCCTTAGTGCTTGCAGACTACACTCCACTTCATCCGATGCATGAAGTACTAGAATTTTAGGTAAAACTGTATTTTACATGTATGGTGCACATGGATATACAGTGTGCATATATATATATATATATATAGAGAGAGAGAGAGAGAGAGAGAGAGAGAGAGAGGATGACTGGAGATACTGATGGCAAAGGAAAATTAAATGCAGAAAGTACTGAGACAGTAACAGTTATAGTATTAACAGTGGCTCATCACAAAACAGTTGCTGCCAATAGAAATACACTATCACTTCATAAGCCACTCAACATATTTTGTATAATAAAAAAAAACTTCACCCAATCGGACTGGAGACAGATTATAGTATGCAAAGCTTAAGCCATAATAAATGTGTTTGTCTTTAAGATGACACAGGAATATTTCTGGCAATAACCTAACCTCCTTCCAGCATAAATAACCTCCCTCCAGAAAAGCTTAATCCTATCTGTATGGACATTGACAGGATCACTAAATAATACTTCAATATAAATGACAGACTAGTAGCAAAAGGTGTCCTGAAAATTCACACATCAGTTTCTATAATAGAGTAGTTTCAGATAAAATAGCATACATCTGATTTTCTTTATCCAGCACACTTGACACCAAGAACAGTGAAACATCACATCAACTTCAGCACTATAGGATCTCCATATGACACACTAGACAACCATGCACAAATGTTTTTTCTAGTTCATGACACAAGATGCTACAGGATTCCCTAATCCAGAGACAATTCCTTTCAGTTGCAAGAGAAGTGAATACAGCTGGAAATATCCACCACCCTTTGTGTTTCTTGAACAATAATGGATTGTTATGCTCATAAACAGATGTCCACATGCCAAATAAATGCTTAAATTGTATTTAACTGCATTACTAAGCCTAGTAGCTGAGATTCGAAGTTGTACTTTAAAAATATCCAATACAATTTTTGCTTTTCTTTCCCTTCAACAGTCGACTTTGATGCTATATCATAATCTCCTTTGAAAGCCTCCTTACTTTTAGGAGCAGTTTGCTATGGGAGATGGAATGAAACACTGTCTTTTGAGAAACACAAGCTGAAAGTAAACAAGAGGCACATGAGTTAGCTCTACAGTGCTTTGGATTCCTATCAATACCTTTAACTCAGATAGCTGTGAATCGGAAGGCCTAAGGGATTTATGTCTGCTGCACTTGCTTTGCCCTTGACACAAGCCAACTCAAGTTCTGGCCTTTAACATGATTATGTGTTGCTTAAGAAAGATAACACTACACTCTTTTGCTCTAGACTTTAAGACATCCTTGCACAAATTCAGTCCAGCTAATCATCTTAGCTAGATATTCTTTGTTTCCATGTGTCAGTTTGAAGCATTTGTTTTTTAAAAGTTGTTGAACTGCTACAAATTTTGGAAACGAATCTATCGAATTAATTGTGCAGGGCTATAAAGTAAACAGAACTAAGAACAATAGGACTTAATCCCTTAAAAGTGTCTAAAGCAAGGTGGGAATCACACAGGCTTCAGGCACCATGTTGATGGACAACAAATCCCCATAGCCCTAGTTAGCACATCCAATGGTAAGAAATGCTGGGAGCTGCAGTCTAACATCTGCAAGCAAGAGTTATTCCCACCCCTGGTGTAAAGACTGTTTCCACAATTTCCTACCCCAGGAACAAAGCAGTTTCTAAAAAGGTAGCTGGTTACAACAGACTTGACTCATAATAAATAACAACTCTTAGTTCTAGCTCAGATAGTGCATAGTGCAAAACCAGAAAGCAGCAAGGAAATACCCCCCAAAAAGTGCCCCCCTCCTCAACTAACCAGTCAGTGAACTGCCTAAGGGAAATTATGTCTGCAAGGTTAAGCAGAAGTATTATTTCCACTGTACAGATGGAAGAAAAAGGAATAATTTGTTAAAGAAGTTGAAGTTCTAAACTTATCTGTTCAACCATGTTTGTTTTTAGTTCTAGAAGAGCAATACAGTAAGTGTAGACCCACCATTTTAAATAGGCAGCTATAAACAAACATGCCATGCAAACCACATTTGTGCCAAGATGAAAAGTCTGTTGTTGTTATTCAGTACTTGAAAATGACACATAAAATTGTCTGGGTCAGTCAATATCAGTGTCATTGATTAGCCAGTTAACTCTGCAGCATCAGTCAGTGCTGATCATGCATCACAAAAATGAAGCAGGAGGCACTGGTCACAACCCCTTGTACAGTACCTCTTTTTGTAAGCTGCTCATGAGCCACTTTTAAAGACATAGTTGTTTGATGTGAAGTCAAAGGCTTTCATGGCTGGCATCCATAGATTTCCCGTGGTTTTTTTCCAGGCTGTGAGGCTGTGTTCTGGAAGAGTTTCTTTCTGACGTTTCGCCTGCATCTGTGGCTGGCATCTTCAGAGAATGGTTGGGTAGGAGTGGGGGGTGGGATGTTATATACTGCAAGCCCTTGTTGGGGTGGATATGAAAATTTGTGTATTTGAATGGCTACCCACCCAGAAACTAACCATTCAAAGACACAAATTTACATATACTCCCCAACAGGGGCTCACAGAATATAAACCCCACACACACTCCTACCCAACCATTCTCTGAAATTGCCAGCCACAGATCCAGATGAAACGTCAGAAAGAAACTCTTTCAGAACACAGCCTCACCGCCCAGAAAAAAACCATGGAAAACCTATAGTTGTTTTACTTTGACACAGAAGCCAGGTGGTTCCTGGAAATTTTAGAATGACTTGGAAGGAGATCAGTTCTTTGGATAGTTTAGCATTATGTTCAAAACTAAATTATCCTAATTGATTTATAGTAATACCAGGTTACAATGCATCATCACACTTGTATTTGCTACTTAAACTCACTACCCAAGATGGGTTCTCTCCAAAAGATTTTTTTAAAAAAACATGTGACCCATCTCAGATTAATAGTCTGCTCATTGAGAGATTTTCCAAAATCTGTCAGTTACTGTTAAGCCAGCTCTCAAAATGTGTTCATTCAACCTTCCATGCTGTAGCCCATAAATATTATCAAATGTGCTGTGATGAAAAAGCCAGTTAAATTATTACACTGCTTTGGAGTTATACCTGCCCTTTTCCCATCCAATTTTCTTGCCAAAACTATCAAGTCATTACTACAACCCTTTCTGAGGACTTATTTAATATCCTATCTTTCTCCTTATATGGGATCCAAGGCGGCTTACAAGGATTTTTTAAAATCCGGGTACTGTTTAAAAAATTATTCATACAGAAGTTAAAAAACAATTAAATGACAGTTCAGTTAAAAGACAAGATTAAAACACTATAACACACAGTTAAAACATAGTAAAAATGATAGTAAAAGCTCAACCCCATTAAAAGCTCTTTCTGCCAAGGAGAAGCCAAAGACCTGCCTGAATAAAAAATATCTTTCCAGCAGAACAAAAGGAAAGAGGGGACAACCAAACCTCCTATGGGAGGGAATTCCACAAGCTGGGAGCACCTATCGAAAAGGCTCTCTCCTGTGTCATCGCCACACATGCCTGTGATGGTGGTGGGACTGATAGAAAGCCTCTCCCCAAAGATCTTAAAACACAGGCAGGTTCAAACAGGGAGATACGTCTTTCAAACAGCAGTTTTTTGAAACATACGGTAATTGCTGGGACTTGGGGAGTGATCTATCCACAGCAAGGCCCTCTTGCTCTCACTGATATAAATGAATGCACACTCACCAGATAACTGAAGCAAGGCAAGGAGTCCTGGAAAGTAGAGAATTCTTAGAATACTCTACTTCCCACATTCCAGGACTTTGAACAAAACATTGCATGAGGTCTCCAATTGAGTTATTTATATTCTCTTTTTCAAACTGCTTCCTTAGGACAGATGTTAACATCTCATCCATTGCTGTGCTATTCTTAACATCTTATCCTTCACTGTGCTATCCGCTAACAAATACAATGTGAATTATTTATGTATGTACAGTAGGGGCCCCGTATCTGTGCGGGACTGGTCCCACGGGCCCATGGGGATAATGAAATCCACAGATAATAGCAAACACCCCCTTTACCATTGCCATCACTGGGAGCAATGCCAGGGGCAAAGGGAGAAGCAAGATGAGAATTCTTCCCCCCTCCCTTCAACCCCCCCCATCCCCAGGGCTGTCACTGGGAGCAACCCTGGGGGGGGGGGAAGAAAGGAGGCGAGAATTCTCCACCCCTCCCTTCTCTCTCCCCCCATCACTACTGCAATCACTGGGAGCCATGGGGGGGATCCCAGGGGCGAAGGGAGAAGGGAGGTGAGAACTCTCCTCCTCCCCTCCCTCCTCCACCCCTCCTGCTGTCGCCAACCACGGATAATTGAATCAGCAGATATGGGGGTACTACTGTATTTTCAAGTTTATAATATCTGAACCTTATCCACTGGAAAAGGAAAGATATATAGACAAATTGAAATTTGAACCAACTTTTCTTGCATTGTAACAAAATTTATTGGGGGGTTAATTGTGAATTTGCAAATTATACTAAAATCCCAATTATATTCAGACCCCCATATCTGAGGGGTTTGGTTCCTAGACTTACTGCAGGTAACAGAGAATACCATTGAAATAATGGGATTTCCAGTTACAAATACCATAAAGTTGCATTGTAGGACCTAGAAAATGTCTAGAAAGGATGCCTCTCTAGGCATTCTCTAGAAAGACTCTATGATAGGTGTGCTGTTTTGTGTCCCGTGGATAACTGAAACCTCAGATATTGGTTCTGTGAATATGGAGGTCTGACTGTATCTTCAATATAAAAAGGTATTTGCACACTGGTTTACAGTTCAATGCACATCCAGATAGTTCATCATCACAGCATAATAAATTATGAGATTAGTCACAGGGCAACTGTATGATGTATGCATGATGATGTATCTAATTAATAGAATTAGATCTCAGAATGCTCGGAAATTTGCAAAAAAAAAAAAAAAGAGGGCAAATGTTATATTTAACGAACTCTACAAAAAGGAAAGGCACACTAAACCCATTCTTTAAACACGTATACCATGCTTTAAAAAAAAAAAGTTAAGGTGCTGGAGCTGCTTTTCCACAGCTGACTGACAAGACTGAGGATCTCAATAAACTGAGGCTACCCTGCTTAAACAAGCCAAACAAATCCCTTAATGGGTAACCTCTTCAGTTATGAGTACAGTTATACAGACAGAAAAAAGAAAGATATAAATATCTGCACATGACTGGATGCATAGAACAAAATATGGAGCCAACAGCTTTGGTTGAAGATATGGATTCATAAAGTTAAAACTACCAGGAGTGCATTCTAGTTTCCCAGTGGGGAGGACTGCAAAGCATCCACTTGCTTGGGTAGTTCCTCCCCATTTGCTCCTAGTAGGCAGGGAACAACTTTTTTAGGACTGCCTACTGGTGAGGTCATATGGGAGGGACGACCCCCAGCTAGCCAGTCTGTTTCCTGCCTATGCTTCTGGTAGGACGTTTGGTCAGCTTTCTCTCTTTTGTCTTCCTCCACGTGGCTGAGCCATTTTGGATCCCTTGCCTTTAAAAAAAAAAATCCTTTAACTACAAGGGATCCTGGTGGAGGAAGACTGAAGACTGAACACTCCAGACTAAAGCTGTACTCAGCTCAGCAAGATGAGTGGCGGAGATGTTGTAAAGAAGAAGTCGAAGAAGGGGGAGAAGCCCCCCGCCTCGACCTCCGCCGACGTTCTCCTGACTCCACTCCACCCTTAGGAGCTAGGAGCCCTCCGGGAGCCAGCTGCCAGCAGCAACCTCCAGGAGGAAGACTCGCGGAGCTCCTCCATCATCTGATTGATGCCACGGCAGCTGCTGGCCATGTCCCCGCCCAGGACCCAGACCAGCGAACCGGGCTGAACTGCCCGCTGCCCCATCTGGGGGCAGATGTGAGTCTGATCAGGGTCCCAGGGCAGGAGGTGGGTGGGGGTGGATCGGCAGCAACCATGCCGACCTGGATCTGTGATGCAGTGGCCAGGGAAGCAGCGGCCTGGCTAGCAGCAAGCCTAGTCCAGCCCAACCCACTAGGCTTAGTCGGCCTCTTGCAAGGCGAGGACCCATCTGGGAACAGATTACCTTTCCCCCCCTCGTCCTCCCTCCCTTATCCCAGCAGACCCCTCTGCCCCCCCTCCATCATCGGGGACAGGGGTAAGGAAGAGAACCGTAGGGGTGAAGAGGATGCCAGCGGGGAAGCTACCCGCAGTGCAGGGAGGGAGGGAAGCCGCGGAGCCGCTGGACTCCAGCCGCAGAGGCGACTCATTAGCAGCCGGAGGCACGCACACCTGCTCCCCTCCAGCAGCCGACAGCTCGCATAGCCACACAACTACCTCCTCAAGTGGTGCATGTGCCAGCACTCCCACCCTCACCACTATGGGTTGAGGAGATGGAGGAGGATTAGACTTCCAAATCGGAGGCAGAGGGCAATCAACCCGACCGTAAGCGCGCTCGCACGCAAGATGAGGATGCCATCTCTGGCCACTCATCTCAGGAGGGTGGCGAAGATGCAATGGAAGATTCTGGTTAGAGGGGAGCTTTCTGATGAAGAGGCTGAGGACCTGGCTTCCACGCCACGTTCTCCTGCAGGCCCTCTTTTTCAATATGGATGTTTTTTCCAGTATGCACGGCAGGGGCTTGGACTAGATGGACCTTGGGATCTCTTCCAACTTTATGATTCTAAGCGTGAACTTTCTAAACCCGAACTGATGCGGAAGGCAGTGAGAACATTGGGATTAATGCTGCTACTTCTTAGCAAACACAGATGACTCCAGAGCTACCTGAGATATCTGGGCACTTATTCCCTGATGTACAGCCAATAACGCTGGAGAGGCCAGTGCCAGCTGCACTGATGTGCATGCCTTGTGACGAATGGGCCTCGCCCGCAGTGGCAAGAGCACAACTAGGTCATACAAAGAAGCTGCACTCTCTTCCTAAGAAGGTAATGGACAGGTTACAGGGGCCACTCATAGCTGCTCGTCTCAACTTTAGTGCCTTCTGCTGCCTTTTGCCATGATATGGCTGCACCACCCTGAATACGCCCGATCTTATCTTGGAAGCTAAACAGGGTTGGCCTGGTTAACACTTGGATGGGAGACCATCTGGGAATACCGGGTGCTTCTGATGAGGAGATTTCAACTACAAGGATGGCTTGAGCACTGATTCAGCTGGCCAAGGATGCCATCGCTGATCTCCCCTATTCCGAAACCAGGATTCGGCAAGAACGCAACACGCTTGCACAGGGTTCCGCATTTTCTGGCAGATAGTACCCTGGTCTCTATCCAGTTCTGTGTTGGTGCACAAGGGGTGGTAGTAGCTACTAGAAGACAGGTATGGCTCAGATCCTGGAGCGCGAACGTCAAGTCAAAACAAAACCTGGGGCTCTCTCCTTTTCCTAGGAGAGAAGGTGCTTGGGGAGTCCCCGGTACCAATCCTGGTAGAGGACATGGATAAGAAGAAGAAGACCCTTGCATCGTCCCGCAAGAAGGAGGACAGAAGATACTCAAGATACTAAAGGCCTTTTCGTGCCTCTTCAACACGTCAGAACAATACGCCATCCTCCACTTCCTTCACGCAACGGACACCGTTATCCCAACCCACGCTGGGGGGAGAATAGACACCAGTGTCGGAACCAGGCTGGATCATCAGGGAAAGCAATGCAATCTTCCTCCTCCAACATGACCAGCATAAATGCCAGCAATGGTGCCATCACCCCTGTGGGGGAACGCTTGCAGGCCTACTGTGAGGGGACCCCTGTGGGGGAACGCTTGCAGGCCTATGTGGACGTTTGGGGAGAACGCTACCTCAGACAAGTGGACCCTCCGGTCACTGTGCCAAGGTTGCCAGGTAGAGTTCTCTAGAACCCCTCCACGTTGGTTCGTCCCACTCTAAGACACAAGAATACAGTAAAATACCAGCTCCTAAAGGGCGGCATCTTTCAACTGCTTTGAATGGGAGCAGTGGAAGAGGTGCTCGTAGTCCAAAAAGGTAGTGGATGCTACTCTACACTATTTCTGGCCCCCAAGAAGAACAGAACCTGGAGGGCAGTTCTCAAATTAGGAGGTTCATACGGAGATGCAAGTTCCACTTGGGAACACTGAAGCACATAATAGAGGCGATTCCCCCTGGGGAATACCTTACCTTGCAGGATGCATAATTTTCACATTCCGATATGTCAGGGACACTGACGTTACCTGCGCTTTGTATACAACAACAG
The DNA here is from genome assembly GCA_030847615.1 of Gambelia wislizenii. NCBI lineage: Eukaryota > Metazoa > Chordata > Lepidosauria > Squamata > Crotaphytidae > Gambelia > Gambelia wislizenii. The sequence continues at coordinate 10,218,550 of JAUMIR010000012.1, forward strand.
ACACTTCCAATACAAAGCACTCCCATTTGGCCTCTCTTTGGTTCCCAGGGTTTTTAATCAAAATTATGGTAGCTTTGGTTGCATGATGGAGAAAATCAGGTTTGCATGCTTATTATTTGGACGACCTGCTAGTCCACTCTCCGTCCAGGCTAAGGGCAGAGAGGGACTCGTTTCAGGTTTTCAATTGACCCCAACCCCACAGGTTCCAAGTGAACTTTGCAAAGAGCTCATTGTCCCCAAGTCAGTAGATCCTACATCTTGCTGTTTCCCTGGACTCAGTGAGGGGTCTCATCTCCCTCCTTCAGGGAAGAATCAACTCCATACACAGGGCAATTCAGTAAGTGAGAGAGACTCCACAACCGGATCCGCTGACACGGTTGTAAGGTCTCATAAAGACAGTATTAGCCTGTCTACTGGGGGCAAGATTCCACTCTAAGATGTTGCAGTGGTCCTGGCTTCAGTTTTCAAGAAGACATAGCCTTTCGATGGCACAGGCGCCACAGAGTTCCTAGAGAACTCTAACAATGGGGCTGGGGAGCATTCTGCGGACCTCAACTGGCACAGGGCAGATGGACACCGGCAGAATCTAAGCACAGTATCAACTGGCTAGATCTTTGGACGATCAGGCTGGTCCTAGTTGTGTTTCAGGACCTGATTCGAAACAAGATGATCCTTGTCTACATGGACATCGTCTCAATGATGGCCCACATAAATGGACAGGAAGATATGAGGTTCCGCGCAATCATGGCAGAAGCGACTCACGTGCTCGCATGGGCGGAAAGGAACGTCACATTCCTGGAGGCGGGATATCCACAGGGACCCCCTCAAACTCAAAGCCGACTGGTTCAGCTGCACCAACGTCATCCAGGGGGAATGGAACCTGCACACAGATGTGTCTAAACGATCACGCAAGCATTGGGCTATCCAGTCCTGAACCTACTTGCATCCTCCATGAACACTGAGCCTCCCAGGCTCCTCTTGTTTTCATGATGGAAGGAGCAGAGACCATAGAGACGCTGTCGATACTACAGGCACTAGGTCTGTTGTACGCTTTTCCAACAATTCAGCTGATCTCCAAGGTCATCGCCCGAGCCAGATCCAAAAGGACGGATCTGTTCTTAGTGGTCCCGGCATGGGACCTGGCAGGCGTGGTTCTCAGACATCCTCAACACGACGATGGGTTCAACTCAGGCACGGGGCTGGATGGACTCTTTGTCCCAGGACCAAGTTCAGCATCAATTTTTATTTTATTTTATTATTTATTTATTTATTTATACCCCGCTCTTCAGCCAGAAGGCTATCAGAGCGGCTTGCAAATTGTTTTAAGCAACAGCAATTTACACATCTACACTGCATTAAGCAGTTTCCAATGTGTGTTCGCTAATCAAGACCTGAATTGGCCACAGCTCCACACCAGGAGGTTGAGCAGAGGGTGCTAACTTCAGGGAGCTATTCCTAGACAGTTGGGAATACCATTCTGGTGTCCTGGTGAGAGTCAACACAGAGTATTTACGAATACACCTTCAGAGTGTTTCAGAGGTTGTGTAGGCGCAGGGGCTGTAACCTTCCGGAAGTCACTGTTCCATCACCTTTGAATTTCCTGCAGAACGGCGCAAATGCGAGATTGTGACCTAATAACATTAAGAGTGTCAAAGGTGGCTCTTTGACCTATCTGCCACACATATGAAGTTTTTTCGGCAGGGGTTGGGCAACCTTGCACCCCCACCGCTTCATAGATTCCCCTCCTGGGACCTCCATACGGTCCTGAAGGCTTTGACATTGGCAACATTTGAGCCTCTGAGAGTGGTTCCTCTAAGGCTTTTATCCTGGAAACTCTTTTTTTTAGTGGTGAATATTTCTGCAAGAGGGGTGCTAAAATTGGCAGCATTCCCCATTCGAAGGGATCACTGCATTATTAGACCGGATTCAGTCAGTCTTCATCTGCGTCCAGTTTTGGACCAAAGGTCAATTCCCTGTTCCACCTGGAAGAGGTATGGCACACTTTGGAGGTTTGCCGAACCATCCAGATCTGTTTTTAGAAGAAGGACAAGTTCTTTCAGGCTGTCAGAGGCAATGTTCATCTCAGTCTATGACAGGTTACTTGGACAGAAGGTCTCGCTGTCAACACTGGGGCACTGGATCCGAGCAGGTTTCCAGCATGTTATGAGTCCCAGGTCAGTCCAGTGCTAGAGGGCATTGTGGCACACCCCACTAGAAGTGCAGCAACAATGAAAGGTGAGAATTAAGACATCTCCTTAGAGGAAAATTGCAGGGCAGTTACCTGGAAGACTTCATCAACTTTCATCAGACACTATAGATTACACCAGTGCAGTCTACCAAAGCAACATTTTTGGTGGAAGAGTCGCAGCATGTTGTCAATTCCTGAAGGATTAAGCCACCGCCAGGCCCACCCACAGGGTTGTTGCTTTCGTACTTCCCAAGCAAGTGGATGCTCTGCAGTCCTCCCCACTGGGAAAAGGAACGTTGGTCTTACCTGTGATACGTCTTTTCCACTTGAAAGACAAAGAGCATCCAGACCCACCCAAGGTGCTGGCGACTGTGGAAAAATCTGTGCGTCATTTGAACAGAGTCTCAGTTTTTATCTCCTTGAAGGGAGCTGTTCTTAATGGTTTTCAAATTGTTTTTGTCTCCTACTGTTCTCTCACAACAGAGAGCAGGTAGCGAGGCTGTGACATTGGCTGGCTAGCCGGGGGTTGTCCCTCCCAGATGACCTCAGCAGTAGGCAGTCCTAAAAAAGTTTTCCCTGCCTACTAGGAGCAAATGGGGAGGAACTACCCAAGCAAGCTCTTTGTCTCTACACTGGAAAAGAACGTATTACAGGTAAAACCAACGTTCCTTTTTCAATTAACTAAAGTCAACTTGCCTACATTCCTGAGCAGGGCTGGTTTAAGGAATTTTGGGGGGCCCTGCAATGCTTTATTTTGGGGCCCCCATATGTTTATCTCAGGTCAATGTAACCTAACCTATTCACTGTATAGGATGTTCAGATTACAGTAGGACCCCCATATCCATGGATTCATTATCCATGGGACACAAAACAGCACACCTACCATAGAGTCTTCTTAGAAAATGTGTCCTCCCTAGCCGTTTTCTAGGCCCTCCAAAGCAACTCTATGGTATTTTAAATCAGAAGTCCCATTATTTTCAATGGTGTTCACTATAATTCATGGTTTTCAGAATCCATGCCCCCCCCCCGAACCAATCCCCAGTGGATAAGAGGGGCCTACTGTATTATATAATTTGCCACCAATAATTTAGTTTAAAAACTATATTATAGGCACTAACATAATATTTTTGTTTATTAGCAATTAACATAATGGTGTAGATTTCCTCAAAGAAAAGAGTGGACTACAAGCTGAACATGAGTTAGCAGTGTGACACAGCAGCAAAAAATGCCAATGCGATTCTAGGCTGCATTAATAGGAGTAGTGTCTAGATCAAGGGAAGTAATAGTATCACTCTATTCTGCTTTGGCCAAACCTCACCTGGAATACTGTTTCCAGTTCTGGGCACAACAATTCAAGAAAGATACTGAAAAGGATGGCAGGAGGTCTGGAAGCCATTGTGCCCTATGAGGAATGGCTTAGGGAGATGGGTATGCTTAGCCTGGAGAAGAGAAGGTTGAGAGGTGACGTGATAGCCATGTTTAAATATATGAAGGGATGTCGTACTGAGGAAGGAGCAAGCTTGTTTTCTGCTGCTCCAGAGACTAGGACATGGAGCCATGGGTTCAAACTACAGGAAAAGAGATTCCACCTGAATATTAGGAAGAACCTCCTGACAGTAAGAGCTGTTCGGAAGTGGAATACACTGCCTTGGAGTGTGGTGGAGTCTCCTTCTTTGGTTTTTTTTAAACATAGGTTGGATGGCCATCTGTCAGGAATGCTTGGATTGTGTGTTCCTGCAGGGCAGAAGCCGATTGGATGGGGTGGCTGTTGGGGTCCCTTCCAGCCCTATGATTTTATGATTCTAGGCTGCATTCAGAGCCTGTGAAAGTTACTCTTGGATTACACCTCCCAGAATCCCCCTGCCAGCACCCTTCTCAAGGTCTAGTTGCATTGTTCCTTTTCCAGCATTCTCTAGCCCAGTGGTTCTTAACTTGGGGTCCGCAATGTCCTCACAGGGGGTCCACAAAGGCTTGAAGACTGGTTGGCCCACCTCCTCCCTGTAGTGGAGTAGCCACGTGACAGGAACCAAGGCAAAGGCTGGCTGGCTTGGCCTGCACATTGCCATTCAATCCACCCCAGCCACAAACTTGCAAGAAGAAATAAGAGTGCCTCTGAGGGAAAGTTTAATGGATGATGTAATTGTGTTGTTGTTGTTGTTGTTGTTAGCTATTATTATTAGCTATTATTATTAGGGTTTTAAATCTTGAGTTAAATCTTGGGGCAACAAAATGTATTTAAAGGGGGTCCCTGGTAAAGAAAAGGTTAAGAACCACTGCTCTAGGCCAATGCCTTTCACATAACCCTAATGGGATACTGGTGTTTTAGTGACAACAATAAAACCATTGTTCCCAGTAATATTACTCCAAATTTTAGTTTATATTCTTTATATTTTTCTGTTAAAAGAGCTAGAGTGTTGTAGAATTTCAGCATTGCACTATGACTATGGAGACCAGGGTTTGTATCCTTACTCAGCCATGAATACCCACTGGGTGATCTTGGGCAAGTCACACTATCTCAGCCTCAAAGGAAGGCAAAGGCACACCCCCTTTGAACAAACTTTGCCTAGAAAACCCCATGGTAGGTTTGCCTTAGTCAGAAATGACTTGAAGGCACATAGGCAAACACACACAAATTTCATTTGCAGGCTGAACTCAGTTGGCAGCAAAGGGAGGAAGCTGAAGACCAAGGGGTGAAGGGAGGGAGGGTAGAGACCCCAGGAAACCATGTTACGAGCAGCTGGAAAGATGGGCTGGAGGGATCTATGTGGAAGGAAAGGAAAGGAAAGGAAAGGAAAGAAAGAAGCCCTTTCTGAGGGAAAGAGACAACCCTCAAATTCCCCCCCCCTCTCTCACACATACACACTCACCCCTCTCCGACATGCCTGGTTGGCTTGCATTTTGCAGCAGCAAACTCCCTCCAGCTTCTGCCACGGAGGGCTACTGCTTCTTTCTCTTTCTAGTTTGGGAGACACTGGGGTTTTTTGTTTGTTTGTTTGTTTTTTTAAAAAAGCCAGCAAGAGGTTTTTGGAGGAGGAGGGTAAGAGGGGGCTGCAAAGCAGCGGCTCCTCCCTGCTGTCTCCCTCCTCAGATAAGGAGGTCAGCAGGGGGGGCCTTGACCTTGGGGGCCCGCCAATGCTGATTTGGCAGACTGGTTAAACCGGCCCTGTTCCTGAGTCAGAAATGCAGTTTGAAATACTGTATTTTATCAAGATTTGTTAGCTTACTCCAGGAAAAAAAAATGCTTTAGACTTATGTAAGCCTCCAACACTAGCCACAATTATATGTAGTTAGTTAAGCCACCCAGTGGAATGAGTTCACAAAAACTACATGTTTTACATGTAGACAATCCCTGGCACTTCCAGTGGAAGCAGATGTGGGAATTATGCAGCCCTTCAGATGATGATGGACTGCAGCTCCCAGCATTTCCCACTACTGGCTATGTTTTCCAGGGGTGCTAGGAGTTGCAGTTCTAACCATCTGGAGTGCGTCCTGATTTGAAATTTTAAGTACTTCAGATAGTAGGACTGGAAAAGGGTTCTCTGGTGAACCACTGCTGGTCAGACTACTCAAACTAAACAGGCCAATAGTCTGAGGCACTATGAAAGCCACATTTGTTCACTGGAGTGATTTCACCAACTGAAACAAAGCCCAAGTACATGTAAATACTCATAATTCTCTGTTACATGATTCTTACATCTCACATCCCTCTCACTCAGATGGTAAACTCACATTGTTTATGTAACTGTATAGTACCTGGTACATATTTCATACACATATTACATTTTCTTTTTTAAAAAAAAAACCTCATCTTTATTCTTTAAATAAAATAATCACACTTACTAGAGAGCAAGACCCACTGAACACATTTTTACGTTACAGAAAACACAAGCAAGCAGGATGGTACTGTTAAGACTAGTTCTACATTCTTATCGTTCAAGACCGTTTTGAACGGAGAAAAACAGATGGTTGAGATGAGTAAATTATAACCTGGAATAAGATCAGTTTCTTGAATATACACCTGTTGCTTTTCACCTAATGCGAGATATGAATCAATAATTCATACTGCTGTCATCGCTAGAAAGAGAAGGGTGACAAAAATGCTGTCAGACATAGAATATAAAAACATAATTAATGTTATAAAAAGAACAGTATGTAAAAAAAGATTTCAAAGAAATAAATGGGACTACTTCCAAAGTAGTCCCATTTTAGTCCAATATTATTATAAGTAGTCCAATATTATTATAAGACTTTCAGCATGCATGAGGTTTTGAAAGACACAGATCATGGTAACCTCTAGGCACAAGCAAATGTTATTACCAAATACTAATTCAGTGGTGTAACATACTAGTTAAGTTGAGAAGTCTTCAGTCTGAATGCCTCAGAAATAAACTCACTAGTCCATTTTAAGATATATTGCTACTTCTCAGCCATACCCCTTCCATCTACAACAGCGTACTTGTAGGACTGATGTTAGGAGTTCTAAGATAATGTGAACACTTTAATGCTAAGAAACAATGGTAATCTTGAATTAGTAGAACTTTTTTTTTTTTGGCAGGCAACAGAGTACAAGCATGTTTGCCCTAAACATACTAAGAATAACTAACAATAGAAGAATATAATCACACAACAGAAATACAAGCAGCAACAGGGTTCATAAGAATGCAATGACTTGTCGACATTTATGTTTGGAGTATACTGTATTCTCACTTTTGAAAATTGATTTCTTAGAAGATCATTAAATTAATAAAAGCGAAAGTCATAGGAGAGCCAGCAGTGATATCACCAGAAGAAAGCACATCAAATGAATATCCACAGTGAATACTTTCATCATAAAAGGAATGTAACAGTTAACTTGCAGTTCACAGAAAACAAAACATGAAGAAAAAACATGATCAATCACTGCCAGTTGCTGAACAATTCTCTTCACCATGTATAGTGGTAAATGGGCACATTAATTTTCTGATAGAAGAAAATCCACTACTAAGCAAAATGCACAAAGACCATAAAGGGAGAAGCTGATTTCTGCATTGCATTTGGCAGGAGTCACTAGGATGTTGAACTTAAAGGCAAGCCATTTCCTGGAGGAACAATCTATCAAGGCCTTTGCCAGGCATCTTTTATGGGATCAGTAGACACTCCCTTGGGGAATCTAAGTTTCATTTGGAAGAGGGGGGGGTGACAGACGGGAAGTTAAGCATTGTCTGGATTCTAGGGTCCAGTTCACACACTTCACTTATGAAAAGCATGCAGTGCATCAATCTGCCTGTATTCTGCAACATGCCATACACACTCTGCTGTCTGTACACACAGCAAAATATTATTAATACACATTTACATAAAAACATATTATTTCAGTAATCCTTGTAACAATTCTATAAGGCAGCTCAGTAAGTTCATATTGAAAGAGGGGAAGAGAGACTGAAAAAGAATCCACTTAAATATTTGAGCCACAGATTTGCTGATTCGCAGCTCTTATACCATACTGGCTCTTAAACTAGGCTTGTGTGATAAAGCTCCAACTAGCTGCAGAGTTCTACATGGTGAAATAAATACACACATATTCATTACATAGTTTGCTACAGAGACATGAGATGTGCATGTGTGCCAAAGGAGCTTCCATTGCCAGAGCCTCCTATCTCCCCCATCTTTTTTTCAAAACCTCATGCTTACCTCCCATAACGTGTGAAGCAGCCCTCAGTAGAGAAACCACAGCTGCAATCCCCTGCAATTTGTAAACCCGCAGTAAGAAGTGTCTAAAAGATTCCAACCAGCACTTTTCAAGAAACTCATCCCCTGAATGAAACCCAATCTTCCCTTCAGGCCCCATAAAGTTTGGTCAGACAAATCCAATTTTCAAGGAGACACACACTTTGTTGTCTGCACACAATGACTAGATGCAGATTTATTCTGTCAGTCATTAAGGGGGGGGGGACTTCCAAAATAGGGAACTCAAACTATATTTAAGATTATTAAAATGTCCTAAAATACAAGTTGCCCAATAAATACAGGCAGCACATAAAGAAAGCCCCCATTCCACATCACATGATCCCAAGGGGGGGGGGATGAATTCCTTAACAATCCTAATGGAATCAAGAAAAACAGGAATAGGTTTACTTTCCTGTCAACTGCAAGGGGGAACAAGGGACTCCTGCCTTCCCCTTAGGATCCATACCAGAAACTAACGGATGGGGAGAGTGGGGTGGGAAAGAACAACAGACATCCCAATTAACATGAACCCCATCAAAACTCAATATTGATGCTGGAGGGGAGAAGAGTTCATACCCACAATCACACAAGTGACCTTTCTGCCAACAGGAAATCAGGGATGAAACGCTTGTTGCCACCAACCCCAACAAGAAAGGGGGAGATAACCATGGGGGTCAAAAGGGGGGGAAATGCCCACACCAACCATTATCCCGAACTGTTTTCCTTGACACCTTGAATACTGCTATCTCACCGTTCTGTGTGTTCACTGGGGCTTCGGCCAGCCATAGTTATATTCTAACACTTCACATCCAATGGGGAATCTAGACACTCCACACCTTTTCATCTTGAGTTTAAAAAGAGAGAAGACCTACACCTCTCCCCCTGCCTCCTAAATCTATTAAACACCTGACTCATCATCATCATCATCAAGCCTTTATTACAGTCAACAAACCATGAGGCAACAAAGTAATATTATATACACACTACACAAAATAGTTCTATACATTCTGTACATAGGTAATATAAACACTCTACACAAAATAATTCTATACTTCTATACATAGGTAATAAGAACAATCTATGTTAAAATAGAGCAGCAGCAGGATATAATTAATCACATATAAATACAATTTATAAACAACTTAATAAATTACATTTAAAATTTGATAGAAAACACTGAGATTTAAGCATATCATATATATATATATATATATATGGATTTCTATTAAAAACCATATAGCCTTGTTGCTAATACACAACTTTCAGTAGCTGTTCCTGAAACTGGGCTGATAACCTAGGGAGGACAGGTCTAACTTCTTATCCCAATGCTGCTTCTTCCCACACCACCAAAAAAACCACAACAACCCTGCAACACAACATTAGTTTAGGATACCCCAAAATTTCCCCATCACTTTTAATAAGAGAGATTAGATGGGGGGGGGAGTGTCTTAACCTAAGGGCCTATTAGTTTTGGACTCACCACAAGACAGAAAGAGAGGACTTGTCAGGGTGGGTGGGTAGGGGGTTTAAAAGCTGCAAGTGGGATGTTTACTTATTTAAAATATAGTTGTCCCTTCATATTCGCTGGGGTTTGGTTCCAGGACCCACCCACCCCTGTGGATACCAAAATCCATGAATACTCAAGTCTCATTATATGCAATGGCATAGCAAAAAGATGCCCTTGTTATAAGATGGCAAAATCAAGGTTTACTTTTTGGATTACAGTTGTCCCTCCATATCCATGGATTTGGTATCCATGGATTTAAAGTATTCACGGCTTGAAAATATTCTTTAAAAAATAATAATCAAAAAAGCAAACCTTGATTTTGCCATCTTATATCAGGGACACCATTTGCTATGCCATTGCACATAATGGGACTTGAGTATTCACGGATTTTGGTATCCATGGGGGTCCTGGAACCAAACCCCAGAGAATATGAAGGGACAACTGTATTATTATTATTTTTTAAAGAATATTTTCAAGCAGTGGGCACTTAAATCCATGGATATGGAGGGACAACTGGTATACAGTATGTCCTTTTCTTCAAGCTCTGTAACCACCACAACCACCACAGTCAAAAAAACTTGAGGCAATATTGAGGCCAAAAGTGGATGGGGAGTGGGTGGGTGTTTAAAAGCTGCACTTGGCAAGATTATTTATTCAAAATATACAGTATATGTCCCTTTTCTTCAAGCCCTCTCTCACCACCACAACCACCACCATCAACAAACCATCAGGGAATATGAGGCAAAAGTGGGTGGGTGGGTTTAAAAGCTCCACTTGGGAAGATTATTTATTTAAAATATTTTATTTTAAATTATTTATTTAAAAAATTATTTAAAGTATATGTCCCTTTTCTTCAAGCCCTCTGTCACCACCACAACCACCACCATCAACAAACCATGAGGCAATATGAGGCAAAAGTGGGTGGGTGGGGTTTAAAAGCTGCACTTGGGAAGATTATTTATTTAAAAAATTATTTAAAGTATATATCCTTTTTTTCAAGCCCTCTGTCACCACCACAACCAACAACAACAACAAACCATGAGGCAATATGAGGCAAAAGTGGATGGGGGGGTTAAAAGCTGCACTTGGGAAGATTATTTATTTAAAATATTTTATTTTAAATTATTTATTTAAAAAAATGTTTAAAGTATATGTCCCTTTTCTTCAAGCCCTCTGTCACCACCACAACCATCACCATCAACAAACCATCAGGGAATATGAGGCAAAAGTGGGTGGGGGGGGTTAAAAGCTGCACTTGGGGAGATTATTCATTTAAAGTACATGTCTTTTCCTCAAGCCCTCTGTCACCCCACCAGCCCCACTTCTGTGACGGCCTAACTGGGGTCTCGCACCCACCCCCCACTCGCCGCCCCACGAAACACACCCCAAATATTGGCGTCCTCGCTTCGCCCGGACTTGGCCTGACCCGGGGCGGGTTGGCGCCCGGCGGCTGAGGCGGAGGCTGTGGCGGCGCCCTCCCGTCGTCGTCGTCGTCGGTGTGTCTGAGGCGGCCGTGAGGCGCCGCTTCTCCCTCTCCTTCCCCCCTCCGCCGGTTACCCCCTTTCGAAGGCGTACCTGTGAGGCGGACTTTGATACTCGAGCCGCTCCTCCGGGTTCCCGCGTTCGACATCGCTCCCTTCAGGCGGACGGGGAAGGGAAGAAGGAGGGAGCCGGGTCGGCGGCGAAGAGAGGCGGAGGATTCAGCCGCCGGCCGGGATGACCCCCATCCGGGCTCCCCGCCTCAGCTGCTCCTTCACCCCACTTTTCCCTCTCGGCCTCCCTTCTTTTCTTTTCCCCCTCTTTATTTTTCTCCTCACGAAAGCGCAGCAGAAGCGGCGGAGGCGGCGCCGCCTCACGGAGCTCGACGCCCGCCCCGCCGGACGCGAACGGCGCCTGCGCGAACTCTCACCACCAGGCACCCCCCCTTTTTTTTAATCTCCTCACATCCTCCCTGCCTGCCTGCCTACGCATGCGCGGACTCTCACCACCAGACACTTTTTTATCTCCTCTTTACATCCTCCCTCCCTCCCTCCCTGCCTACGCATGCGCGAACTCTCACCACCAGACAATCTCCTCACATCCTCCCTCCCTGCGCATGCGCGAACTCTCACCACCACACTTTTTTTATCTTCTCCTCACATCCTCCCTCCCTGCCTGCGCCTGCGCGAACTCTCACCACCAGACTCCCTTTTTTAATCTCACATCCTCCCTCCCTCCCTCACTGCGCATGCGCGAACTCTCACCACCAGACACCTTTTTTAATCTTCTCCGCCTCACATCCTCCCTCCCTCCCTGTCTGCGCCTGCGCGAACTCTCGCCACCAGGCACGCCCCCCCTTTTTCTCTCTCTCTCTTCTCTTCCTCACATCCCCCCTCCCTCTCTACCTGTCTACACTCGCTTCAGCCAAACCGAGCTCGCGCCTCCCCCTTTTCCCGTGTTGCGTCACGAGGACGGCAACCAACGCGGTCGTAGGTAACAGGTTGGCTCCCGAGGCCATCTTAGGGAGGTCTGGGCCCCCATCGGGTGCGCTGAAGCGCCACGCTTCCCACAGCCTAGGGCTGTACTGTACTGTGTTAAGGGGCAGTTTGATGAAGAGAACGGGGCGCGTGCGCTTAGGGGCGCCCCCTCGTGGAAGGAGGAGGCGTGGCAGCGATTTTGTGGCGGACAGGAAAGAAAAATACTGTACTGTACTGTACAGTACCGTAGGACCCCCATATCCACTGATTCATTATCCACTGTTTCAGTTATCCACGGCACAAAAGAGCACACTTACCATAGAGTCTTCTTAGAAAAATGTGTCCCTCTAGCCATTTTCTAGGTCCTCCTAGAAAATAGTATTTTAAACCAGAAGTCCCATTATTTTCAACAGTGTTCACTATTATCCATTATTATTAACTGCCAGAGCAGTTAAGGTGGAATAATAGCACTATAACAGTGTAGTGTGATAAACCCCTATGAGACACAACAAGAACAATTTTATTGCGATCAGTGACCGTATTACAAAATTCATCTACATACATAATATACATACACCTGCAAACGTTAATAAAATATGAATATAAATGTAAACATAAGTCATATAAAATATGAAACATAAAATATAAGCGCATATACCTATAATAATAAACTAAGCATTTACTAAGAAACACTGAGCTATACAGTAGGACCCCCTTATCCACTGGAGATTGGTTCCGTGAATAATAGCAAACGCAATTGAAAATAATGGGACTTCTGGGTTAAAATACAATAGAGTTGCCATGGAGGATCTAGAAAATGACTAGAGAGGACACATTTTCTAGGGAGACTCTATGGTAGGCGTGCTGTTTTATATCCTGTGGATAATTGAATCAGTGGATAATGAATCAGTGGATATGGGGGTCCTACTATACTTCTTTTACAGAAAACTTAGTACACAGCTGCGCTGGGCAAGGCACATTTCTAGGATGAAGGACCATCGCCTCCCCAAAATAGTACTCTACGGTGAACTCGCCACGGGTCAGCGTAAGAGGGGCGCTCCAAAAAAGCGATACAAGGACTCCCTGAAACAACATCTCAGGCTCGGCCAAATTGATCACCAACAATGGTCCGCCCTGGCCTCACATCGGGAGGCATGGAGACGCACTACCCACAATGCTGCAGCCTTATTTGAGAACTCACGATGAACAAGTCTTGAAGAGAAACGACAACGCAGAAAGAATCACAACCTGGAAACATCACCCAAGGAGACCTTCTGCTGTGCTTTCTGCAACTGGACCTGTTTATCTCGGATTGGCCTTTTTAGTCATCAGCACGCTTGCAGAAAGCGTGGGATGAGTCCTTCCTAAATCTTCGTTTGCAAAGAAATGCCAGAGAGAGAGAGAGAGAGAGTACCAGAGGCAGAAATAACATGGAAGGAATAGGGATGAGTCCCTACCAAAAAAAAAATGTGTTTCAGGAAATTTTTATTTAGAACTATCAATATGCACATGTGAAATATAACAACCAGATCAGGTAATCCTTGCAAAAGTCACAAAGACATTTTGAGCCTTCTGAAGACCACTTGAAGGCTTCTTTCAAAATGTAAAGATGTTTGTCTTGGCTTTTTTTAAAAATCACATAGCATCTCACTGTAGCAATCTAAAACTCTGAGCACAGTTCTCCCCAACTTCTATTGCATACCCTCCTTCTGTCCTGAATAGGCAGGGACATCTCACTTTTTCAGCTCCTTTTGAAATCTCTGTTTCTCTCTTCTCCCTTTTCCGCCCTTTGTCCTCAGCTTACTTTAGTTGCCACAAACTGCATTCAAAATGCAAAAGTAGTTTGCAGTCAATTGACTCAGCAGGGAGGAGAGGAAGGGTGGAATTTTGCCTTTCCCAATACATTCAGGCAAAAGCAAACCGCTGCAGCCTCTTCTAGCTTCTGTGTTCTTCCTCATTAATAACTTCTGTCATCTTGATCATACTCTGGTATTGCTTGGCTGCCTGTGTCCCAGTTTTCTTCTGTGAAAGGTTGGCGGGCATGCGAGTTAACTCAACAGAGCCGTTCGATCAATACTAACACTAATGGGCATAAGATTACTGTACAGCTTGAGACAGCATCCAGAAGGTCCCCTGGGCTGTAATCCTATATACAGTTGTCCCTCCATAGTCAAGGATTTGACATTCGTGGATTTAAGTATTCACGGCTTGAAAATATTCTTAAAAAATAATAATCCAAAAAGCAAACCTTGATTTTGCCATCTTATATAGGGGACACCATTTTGCTATGCCATTGCATATAATGGGTCTTGAGTATTCACAGATTTGGGTATCCATGGGGGGTCCTGGAACCAAACCCCAGCAAATGTGGAGGGACAACTGTATATTTGTCCCAGAATAAATCACGTTGAACTCTTTTGGAGTTACAAGGTCTGTCTATTAAATAATGAGACTGTGTTTCTACCTTTCAGTCAGGGAGAACTGATCATGAACACTTGAGTGGTGACCTTGAAGTTTTGCATGGCAAACATCAACACTCTCAGCCATTCAGTTAATTGTCAGTCGTTGTTTAAAGCAGCTGTGTTGTCTGTTGTGTGCCAGAAAAATGCTACCATCATCACCAAGAATGAAAGAAACATGTCAAAGCAAGTCCACATTCAAAGCCATGCTCATTGGTGTGTGGGTTTTTCTTTGTTTTTGTTGTATATCAAGGGGTAATTTGGGCAGAATGTATTCCAGAAGGCAGAACAGTAAACCAGCATTATTATAAGGAAGTTTTGACAAAGCTTAGAGAAGGAGTCAGAAAAAAAAAGGCCAGAAGTGTGAGGAAATGGTTTCATCTTCATCAAGACAACGCACCTGATCACACAGTACTTTCTGTGAAGCAGTTTTTGGCCGATAAACGCATTATTACACTTGAAAATCCTCCATATTTGCCAGATTTGGCACCATGCGACTTTTTTGTTTTCCCTAAAGTGAAATTGGTGCTTAAAGGAACATGTTTTGAGTCAATTTATGCAGTAAAGAAGAAAATAACAGATGTGTTGAAACAGCTGACAGAAACTGAGCTGCTCCATGCCTTCAACCAGTGGAAAACAAGACTGCATCGGTATGTGAGAGTGAACGGGGAGTATATTGAAGGAGACAAGCATTAGAATTGTAATACATATAAATAAAGATGGGTTATTGCATCAGTCTTTTTATTTAATAGACAGACCTCATACTTCTGAACAAACATGCATACAATTGCACTGTTAAAACCACTATCACTTAATATTCTATCAAAGCATTATAATGCATAGTGGTGGTGGTGGTTTCCCATTCTGCTGTTTTATAATTATTTATTATATTGTGTTTTTGCTCAGCTGTTTCAGTGTTTTGATCTCCCTGGGATTCCATCAAGGTAAGTAAAATAATTGAAACCAAATTATATTTTGCCAACCATTCTGAAGAAGAATTGATTTATCAGCTTTGCATCCACCCCAGCAACAATGTCCTTGGCTCTTCTCTTCTCGAACACGCCTCTACATTCCTTCCAATTCCAAAACTCATCCTTTTCCATATTAACACTTCCTGTCATCACCCTCAATGTTCTTGTCATACTCGATGTCCAATCCCTCTTTGAGTCTTATAGTAGCTTTGATCACAAGGATGTCCTGAAAGAAAGCACACACAATGTGGTCCTAGGAAATCAGATGCGATATTGGAAGACACTTGCCAAAAATATATGTATACTGTATATTTTTAAAAGCAGTTTTGGGTCAGACTGCCTTCATTTTTTATTTAATCAGGTTTTAGGTTCTTAACCTGTGGAAACAGAGGGGGATTTTATTCAGGTGTGTTGTGCTTGTATCTTTTTAATTATATTTTAACTATATTTTAAACTGTTTTAACTTTGTGGTTTTAATAACATTGTTCAATAGTTTTTAAACTTTTGTACCAACCATTTTTTATCTGTACTTTATTTTAACTTGTTGTGAGCCACCTTGATGCCTGTGCTGCAAGAAGGTGGGATATAAATGGAATAAATAAATACATTTTTTAAAAAAAAAGAAACCTTTTTATCTACAAAGTGCACAGAGTGCCACTATCACGATCCTTGCTAGGAGATTACTTTTCCTATTAATGAAGTGTTTCACAATTAATACACTGTTTATATTTCTCAACTGTCCCTTTATAGTCTATAAAATGGGAAAGGTGATTACCTTGTCTCGCTGGATTGCTATGAAAATGAATGAAAAGCAATGAAGGTGGTGTAGCAGAGTTAGAGCTTGTAGGATTCAGAACATGGCCTCACAGCCCAGAAAAAAACCAAGGAAAATCTATGCTTATAGGATTAATGCTCTGGGGCATTTTTGATTTGCTGTCCACCCATCAACCAAGTCTTTGAAGCTGGGATTTTTCCAAAACTGGTGGACTTTCTGTATCACCACAATGCCTCCACCTTGCAATTCAAGGCTGCTTGGGCACTCGCTAATGTAGCTTCATGGAGGTCTGATCAGACCAGAACAATTGTGGAGGCGAGTGCCATCTTGTCTTCTCCTCATATGCACATCTGTAAGCAGGCTGTGTGGGCACTTGGGAATATAGTAGGTAAGCAGTGGTGTTTTCTGGCTTTCAAGATGGTGGCTGATTAATAGATATTGGCCTGTTTCTGGGCACAGTTCAAAGTGATGGTTGCAACCAGTAAAGCCCTATGTGACTTGTGTACCTTCAAGTCATTTCTGGCATATGGTAAACCTATCATGGGGTTTTCTTGGCAACATTTCTTCAAAGGGGAGTTGTCATTGGTTGCGTTTACACTGGCAAATATTCCCCTAAATATACCACTAAGATTGCTCATTGTTCCCATGGATCGCGCCACAGTATCGCCTCATTCAGAAGGGGGAAGGTAAAAACCCCCAAATATAGTGTCTCAGGGGATGTTGCTACTTTTGCTGACTTATTTGAAAAGTAGCGTGACTTAGCGCATTATTGATTGTGTAAACAACCATTTCGCTAAGGACTGTGTGAATTACCAGCAATCTTCCCGATACAGTTACAGCAGAGCTGCACTGTGATTGGTTGTTATGATGAAGGGGTGGGCTGGCAAGATGTGGAGTCAGGAGGGAGATTCAGTAGCGATCAGGACATTTTGAAAAATTCTTTGTGTCTGCTGCTTGCTTTGGTGCCAAGGGAAGTCTGGTATGTAAGACAGGGAGCTACACGGGGGAGGCAATGGGTGAGATTCAGTATCAATCGGCTGTTAACCATGGAGAAAAAAATCCTTCGTGTCTGCAGTTTGCTTTGGGGCCAAGGCAGGGAGCTACAGAGGGGAGGCAATGGGTGAGATTCAGTATCGATCAGCTGTTAACCACAGAAAAAAATCCTTGTCTGCAGTTTGCTTTGGGGCCAAGGGAAGTCTGTGTAAGACAGGGAGCTACAGGGGGGAGGCAATGGGTGAGATTCAGTATCGATCAGCTATTAACCATGGAGAAAAAAATCCTTCGTGTCTGCAGTTTGCTTTGGGGCCAGGGCGGACATTCCTATTGCATTCCTTTGTCCTTCTCTCCAGTGCTTGGCCACGCCCCCCCACATTTGCCTGTCTGAACCAGAAAGCGGGGGGGGGGAGAGCAACAAAATCCAACTGTTTCCTCCATAAGTTGTGGAAACTACCCACCACTGGTGCGAAAAAGCGCTAAAGTGCAATTTATCGCAATAAAACCTGCCTTGTAATTGCAGACATTGCCTTCCTCTGAGGGAGTGGATGAGAATCAGCAAGTGAAACTCGCTCAGCCCAGTGGGTTTTCATAGTCAAGTGAGGATTTGAACCTGGCTCTCCTAAAGTCTTAGCCCAGTACTCAGACCACTATACCATAGTGGCTCACATCTTTTTTGATTAGGCGAGACAGTTATGTTCTTTATAACTTGCCTCAGACTTCCTTGATCCCTCTGAATTTATCTGCAATCTTCACCAAAGCGGAGAGAAATTGATTTTCAGAGCAACTCTCCATAGTTTTGAGCAAACCTTTTTATAATGCAAATCTATTGGGTTGGTCTTGAATGGTCAATTTAAGATGCACTGAGGCCCCATCTACATGATGAAAAAAATCCATACGGTGTTTGAAAGATCGATAATGTGTATACATGGCTGTTCAGATACATTTGTGTCTTTTGGAAGGGGGGATACTAAATCCCCCGTAAACTACATGGATTTGGCATTCGGGAGGATTAGTGGATCTCTATCTAAAATCCGTACAGCTGCTCGAATTGTTGATCGTCTGTACATCCCATTTGCACACATATGAACAGGCAGTGTAACCTGATTGGCTGGCCGAGCACAGGGGGTGGGGCTAGCAAAGAGGGGAATTAGGAGCGGCCGCCATGTTGGATTCCCAGCTAAGCGAGAGTCCGGTAAGTCCATGAAATGGAGATTTTTTACATGTATTCATTTTTATTTTATAGTGTAAATACGGAGAACCAACTGTCCGCATAACAGGCACCTTAAAAAAAAATTGTTTTAAAGCAGCGGGAGATTTAAAACCACCGCTTGGATCGCTCGCTCCAGCCAGCTGGGCAAGGTGGGAGTCATACAGAGTTTAGGGGGGTAAAAAATCATGTAGGCAGATCACACGCATTCAAACAGCTGCCTCTGAATTTTTTACCTCCCAAACTGATTTTTTTTTCCCATTGTGTAGACAAGGCCACAGAAAAAAAACATTCTGTGTGGCGATGCAACCAACTAGAACCGGTTTGCGGTATGGATCATGATAGCTGCTTGTGTTTTTAGACTATCCTTGGTACTATAGCTGTCTTAGGACTTGTCATGAGGACTACCTGTCCTTCAAAAAAAATGTACCACTGAATGTTACAACACAGAGGACTGGGATCTATATGAGAGACTGGAGTTTCAATCCCTGTTGAGCCAGGAAGATTGACAGAGGACCCTTGACCAATCAGTATATTTTAGCCTAACCTATCACACCGTGTTACTGTGTATGGTCCAAAATTGCAGTAACCCCTCTCTTCCTCAGTAAATCACTCTGAGTTACTAGGACGAAGATCAGACTACAAACACATACATTAAAAAGAACCAGGAAGAGTTTCATTAATGCCTAACATTCATGCTTGCTCTCAAAGGCCTGACTGGGAATGATGTAGCCTTCTAGCTGGTGTTGAACTGCAGCTCCCAGCAGACCTAGGCAGAATAGCCAATGGTGAAGGATGATAGGAGTTGCAGCACAGCAACAGCTAGAGGGCCCCACATTCCTCATCTCATTTCTAAGGTCACTGCTGACTTGGAGAGAGAAAGCTAGCTGAGGTTGTGAATACCCAGAGAGAGAAGGAGTAAATAGCAGTGTGTAGCAAATGACATTACAATTTCTCTACAGGCGAAGAAGTGACCTAGTTCCCCAACCCTGCTGATTTATTGAACTAGAAGCTGGAATCAAGATGATGTGCTGCTAGATTATGCATTGCTCCAGAGGATGCTTCAGTTCATATCATCAACTGCTGAATTTAGGCGGAATTGACAGGACTGGCTCCTCACACTGCTTTCAAAAGAGCACTTTTACAAATCTTGTGTTGTAGACCATATCAAACATTGTATATACAAATAACACACATGCACACGCAATTTAAAAAGTAAAGTTATCTGGACATAGCTGCTGGACCTAGAATGCCACAATTTATTCTATACAGATAGTACCCAATTAAATTACTGGCACCTCCAATTTCCATTGTCATACTTTCATGCCTGGTGTATTCTACATGTTCAGGATGTTGAGACTCGTCAAGCAAGCTGCTTTGTTGTGGGTCTTCAAGTTGTTTCTGACTTACAGCAACCCTAAGGTGAACCTATTATGGGATTTTCTTGGCAAGATTTCAGAAAACGTTTACCATTACCTTAATCTAAGCCTGAAAGAGTGTGACTTGCCCAAGGTGGGTTTCCATGGCTGAGTTTGGAATCAGACCCTGGTCTCCTGAACTTTTAGTCCAACACTCAAACCTCTACACCACACTGGCTCTTGTAAAGCAAGCAAGCATCCCAAATTCATTTATTCTAACCAACAAAGCGTATAAAATTTTATTTGTTCCTGAAAAGGAAAACACCACTGTTGTAAACTGATGATTATAGTGAATCCACATATGGTGACAGCATAAGACTGCCATATTCCTAGACACATGTACATATTATGCTGGGGATTGTTACCTGAATTGCAGAAGTCTGTGGAAATTCCACGTGTGTCCGAATCTTAATTTGGGGGATTTAGTTAGCTCAAATTGGCATTAAATATTGCCATTTATGTGCTATTGAAAGGGGGAGGCTCATCAGGGCAGGTAACAGATTGATAATCATTGTATTTATGACTCATAAGCCTGAACTATAGTTGTAGTCCCATATGGAATAGATCCATGGAATTACAGTAATACAGTTTACCTAGTTGTAGATTCCCCATTCAACAATTGACTCAATAGGTCTACTCTAATTGGGACTACCAATATGATTCAGATGACTGTATCATTTTTTAATTTCAAGCACGGCATTTCTTGATGTCTGCTTTGATCTTCCATTCTTGGTGGGGGGAAAATGCCACCATGATGTCTGTTAAGGGTTTGCAGGGTGAAAGGGCTGACCTACAAGCCTGGCATGCTCCAACTCTGGACATAGGACACCCAAAACAAATACAAATTAACCGTGGACCCTTTTATGAGACACAGTTATAGCGCCGTGTTTTCACTTTATCTGTCACGGCTGCATGCTATAAATTCCTGGGGTTTGTAGTTTGGAGAGGCACTGGAGCTCTCTAACTGAGAATTTAAACACCCCTCCCTCCCTAAAGAGCAGATCCCAGGACTCCATAGGATGTTGCCATGGCAGTTAAAGTGGAATCATAATGCTATAATTGTGTGGTGTGGAAGGACCCCATGTCTTTTCACTTCCACTATAGTGGCCATGTAGACTCTAATGTCGATTTGCTGGATGCTGTAATCTTACAATTACTATTCGGGGTCAGACTAGATAGCCCATGAGACTCTGGAAGTCTGCAAAGTCTTTTTCCTTTAACTCTCAGGCCTAGTCAATGTTCTTTACTAATCAACCCTATGTTCCATAAACATATGATATGCTGATGTAAACAAATTCTTTCTCTAATAATGGTTGAACTGTACCTAAATGTTCCTAAGCTATCTTGCCTTGAACTATCAACAAAGTGTCTCCAAGGAAGTGAAAATATGGACACAGAAACCACAATATGGGAGGAGGGAAGTGCTGTTGTTTGTATCTCATAACACAATGTATGTCCTATAAAAGATAACATTCAATGTGGCTTGGGGCGCCTTGGTCTTTCGGAAATTATTCCACCAAGGGCCCGCGTGTAATTGGAAATAAAGCTCGCTTTCTCAACTTCTCTGTGGTCCTGAGTCTGGTTCCTGCAACACCACTCTAAACCACCTTGAAATGTCACAATTTATAAGTGTCGGCCCTGATTACCCTTTCATCTTAGTGGTTAAAACAATACTTAGTTTACCAAAGGATTTAGGATTAGAAGAGGACTGTCCAGGGTTAGGACAAAAGATCAAAAGGTTGTTTTTAAGGTCCCAGTGAATCCTGAAAGAGCCATCATTCCTAAACCGTGGGAATGACTACCGGTAAATCCACATTAGCTCATCTGCAGCCTGCCTTGTTGATCTGTCTCAATATCTTGTTTCCCAACACCATCTTTTTTCCATTCTGGTTTGTTTTCATCTTGAATATCATCAGTCTGAGCAGCAAGTGATTCAGACATCTGTTTGCCAAGGGATGGCTTTACTAAGCATAGCAAAAGATCAACTGAGATTCTATTGAGGACAATTCCATCAGGGGGAAGATGGGGAAATGGCTGTAATAAGCAACAGGGATGCTGCAGAGTGCATAAGAGGCAGGCTTAGATTAATGCACGCTTGGTTAGCAGACTGTAAATAAAAGTCCCCAGCTGCATTTGGAGAAGGAAGGAAGGTCTGATCCATATGTCTGAAGACGTGCCAATCCTGCTACCGTAGTTTTAAACAGCTGTAGATACCATGGCTTGATTTCCTATTGAACCCATTTATTTGTCTTTTTGGCAGGCCATGGTATCTGTACAACTGTCCTAGCATCACATTTCCAATGAGTTTTCTTCCTTTGCCCTAAATCAGAAGTATAGCTTAGGTTCAGACTATCTGAAAGGTTGTACTTCCTTAAATGAACCTGCCAGAGTCTTAACATCCTCAGGGAAGGGCTGTCTCTCAGTTCCACATCACAGGCACATCTGGTGAGGATACAGGAGAAAGCCTTCTCATGGCTGTTTCTAGCCTGTGGAACTCCCCTCCAGGGAGCCAGACTGGCCCCCTTTCTGCTATCCTTTTGCCAGCAGGTCAAGACTTTTTAATTCAAACAGGCATTTAATGATTAATTAATTGCAAGGAGCCTTTTTATGGGGTCTATGTGGTGGATTTTTGCATTTTAAATGCATTTTTAAATTTTAAATGGAGCCCTGGTGGCGCAGTGGTTAAATGCCAGTACTGCAAGTCACCATGTTGCAAGTTCAATTCCAGAGGTTGACTCAGCCTTCCATCCTTTCGTAGGTCGGTAAAATGAATACCCAGCTTGTGGGGGCAATTAGCTAACATACATTGGAAGCTGCTTAATGCAGTGTAGATGTGTAAATTGCTATTGCTTAAAACAATTTGTAAGCCTCTCTGATAGGCTGAAGAGCGGGGTATAAATAAATAGCAGTTATAAAAATTCAATGGTATTTTAAGGTGACAATTTAATTTTTTTTAATACTTTTTTAGCTTACAGAATCATAGAGTTGGAAGAGACTACAAGGGCCAGCCTGTCCATGCTAGGAGAGCCATGCAGGAGTACACAATCAAAGCATTCCCGACAGATGGCCATCCAGCCTCTGTTTAAAAACCTCCAAAGACGGAGACTCCACCACACTACATGGCAGTGCATTCCACTTCCGAACATCTCCTACTGTCATGAAGCGGTATCACTTTTCCTGTAGTTTGAACCCATTGCTCTGAGTCCTAGTTTCTGGAGCAGCAGAAAACAAGCTTGCTCCTTCCTCAGTATGACATCCCTTCAAATATTTAAACATGGCTATCATGTCCCCTCTCAACCTTCTTTTCTCCAGACTAAACATGCCCAGCTCCCTAAGCTGCATCTCATAGGGTATCTTGGCAAGCTTTTTATAAGGCACCTTGGGTCTGATTGCCAAATCAATACCTAAAATAAATAAGTATAAAACAGATGCTTGGAGATTCACATACCCCTAGCTTTGTACCTGTGTTCTGATATGTCAGCCCATGGCTGTTAATATGTGCATGCAGATACTGGGCTAATTTATTATTTACAGCATGAAGAGGGAGGGTTGGCAGTTCCTGATTAAATCTTCTCCACCCATGCGCTTTGTACAGACAGGAGCTAGACTCTTTAAAAACAGCTGTTCTCAGGTCTGCTTCTCAGCTCTTGCAACAGCTAGCAGTTGAGTAGCAAGGCACAGAGGCGGCAACAGGAGCTCCTCCCTCCCCCAGGACTCCCAACACTCAATAGTCGCAGCAACAGCATAAATTACTTAATGCACCTCTGCCATAGTGTGAATGTTATCCTTCTTGAGCAAAACCTCTCTGCTCTTTTACAGTTCACAAAGAGTATACAAGCAGTGCCAAGATTTTAGGTAACACAAAAATAATTCCATTCTCCCCCCCCCACTCCTTAAACTGTGTGCTCAACATAGGGGTTGTCCAAACAGTGAAAATAATCCTCATGGAATTTGCTCTGTCTAAATGGACATTTGCCGTTGTATTCGGCAAGGGGGTAGCCAAATCCACCGTAAACTCCCTTGGGGAAACCTTCACAGCTTTTCCCAGAGTTTTAAAAAGCTCCGTAGGGGGTGCAACTGTCCGCTTGTTAAGACAGTTGCATTCGCAGCACTGCGCTTTTCCATAAGAGAGTCAGTGCAAGCTGATTGGCCAGATGAGCATGGGGGCGGGGCTTGCAAACAGGGCAAGCGCCTGCTTCTGCCATGTTAGATTTTAGGCTAAGCAAGAGATCGGTAAGGTGATAAAAACAGCAGTCTTTTCCTCTCTTTTCTTTTGTACATATGAAATATCGCTTGTGCGCACCATAGTAAACATTTTTTTAAAAAAAAATCATCAGCAGCAAATTTAAAAGTGCAAATAATTCATTTGTGGCTGCCATCTTGGCTAGGGGTCATGCAAAGTTTATGGGGGCTGTAAAACCATTAAGACAGGTCACAGCTGCTGCAAATTGCTACTACTTCCAGAGCAATTTGTTCCCCCCCCCCTATTGATTCCGGGGGTGGTGGTGGAAACTGAATACCATGGATAATAGCAAATACCATTGAAAATAATGGGACTTCTGGTTTAAAATACCATAGAGTTGCCTTGGAGGACCTAGAAAATGGCTAGAGAGGACACTTTCTAGGAGGACGCTACGGTAGGTGTGCTGTTTTGTGTCCCATGGGTAATTGAATAAGCAGATAATAAATCAGTGGATATGGGGGGTCCTACTGTAGTTTGGCAATAAAGTCCACTTCATCTGCATTAAGTATCACTCTTAGCAGATTGTGGCATCTGCTAAGCAGGTGGAGCATAACACTCCGTCTGCACAGTTGCATGTCCTCACCTACCTGGGGAGCCAGCAATTAAAACAATTGTGGGGGACGGAAACAGCTGGTCTTAACTCAGAGGAGGAAAGAAACAAGGCTGTGCTCACAGATGGAGTGCACCCTTCTTTTCCTTCCCTCTTGGGCCTGGACCAGCTGCATCCTCATAATCTGAATCACCCCCCCTCTTTCCCCCACCAGTAAGTAGAAGCAGCAGCAACCCTTCCCAGGGGTTAACAACTGCAGAGGGAGTTTTTTGGAGAAACCCTCAAGAGTAGAGAATAGCCCCCTGCACGCCATTCAAAAAGTGGTATATGCACACACAAGCAAATATATACACACATGTACACTCCTAACAGGATACTATCCTATGCGAGTACACAAGGTGAGGCTCAGAATTCTGTTCTGTTTTCTGTAAGAACTTTCCCAAACTTGTAATTTTTTTTAACCACAGAAATGCAATAGAAAGAACACATTTAAACATTCTAAAACAAGAGAAAAGCAACAGACTGATCCAACTATCTTGCCAGAAGGCTTGGAGTGCTTTATACTTCAAAGGCAGGCTTTGAATCCCTATGGAGTCAGTCGTGCTTTTACTGTTAAATTAAGGTTGCCACATTGCTCCCCCCCACCAGCTTCATATTTTTAGCACCTATGCAGCAGGCAGGTATAACCAGTGGCACCTATCACGTCAGTGGGGCATGAATCTGTTCTGCTTTCGTCTAAACTTTAAAGGATTTATCCAATCTGATAAAGGATTTGACCCAGAAACTCCCAAGAGCCAGTCAGATATCCTAACCAGTACATCAGCATCTAATCTAGTCAGGCTGTCTTGTGCCAGAACTGGTTGTAGTTCTACCTGCTCCAAGGGTTCTTTTGATGATACCTGTTACTGCTATAGCACTAGCTTCATTGGCGGTTAATGATGCAGCTGATGGTATACAGCAGAGAACCATTCCAGCCCATTCACAGATGGTATATAGCATCCCCTCACAGTCAAGGGTAGAAGTGGGCCCCTAAAACAACTAATTCACCCAGAAAACTATTCCTTGGCCAGTGAACAAATGCACTACCCATCACTGGATATTTGGGGGTCCCTTGGGCTGTGATGCACCCCTCCCTGCAAAGGTAAGGCCCATGGAAGACAGACTCCTGAGAGCTGCCTTAGTGCAGAAGCAAAGAAAACCAAAGCATACAAAGGCGATCCATCCCTCCCCACCAGCACAGCTATGAGAACTGCACAAGCAGGTTAGCAACGGAAGAAAATTCACTCCCTCAGTCTGTTCCTAGCCTTCATATCTTTTCCCAGCCTCAAAGTGAATGCAATCAATATCCAAAAAGGTCACCAATACAAGCGAACCCTTTTCATGCTGCTGGACAGCTGTTAAATGTTTAGCCGTAATGCTAATAAGGACTCCAAAACCCGTCTGCCTGGCGGCGAGGCCATCTCACTATACAAGTCCACAGCGGTTGTTGCTAACTGCTTGTGAGTTGACTTTGACTCATGGCAACCCTGTGAATGAGACACCTCCAAGACCCCGTCCTCAACTGCTCTGCTCAGATACTGCAGGTTCAGGGCTGTGGCCTCTTTGACTGAGTCTATCCATCTGGTATGCAGTCTCTTTCTTTCTTTCTTTCTTTCTTTCTTTCTTTCTTTCTTTCATTCTACTACCCTCCACCTTTCCTAGCATTATTGTCTTTTCTAATGAGTAATGCCTTCTCGTGATATGGCTGAAGTACGACAGTCTCAGTTTAGTCATCTTGGCTTCCAGGGAGAGCTGAGGCTTGATTTGAAATAGAATTCTTTTATTGGTCTTTTTGAATGTCCACAGTATGTGCAGCACTGGTCTCCAGCACCACATCTCAAATGTGTTGATTTTCTTTCTATCAGCTTTCCTCACTGTCCAACTCTCACACCCGTACATGGTGATAGGAAATACATTGGCTTGAATAATCCTAACATCAATGGCTTGGACGATCCTAACTTTTGTATCTTTGCACTTAAAACACTAAAAAAAAGCACCAAGTCCATGAAATAGAAGCAAAATAGTGGTTGTGATGTTTTTAATGCAGACTAAAAATTCTCTGCATTAAAAACAGCAACCATTCACAAGTGTAACAAGCACTGCCGATGCTGTTGTGTTTTAATACCTTTGGTCTCACCACTTACAAAGGTATTTATGCCTGTCATAGAACCATAAACTCTTAGAATTGGAAGTCAATTGAGGTTAAACTCTGAGTGCACTGGATGAAGCAGCCTCTAAACCCAGTACTTTCATCTGTCAGAACAACTGGCTGGGCTACAACACTACCACAAGGCCACTTGCTATGCTCGCAACCTGCTTTGGATTTCCCCCCTGTACGGATGTAAGACCCTGTAGCCATGTCTGCATCAGCTGTTTGACAGGTACTAAACATGAACATAAGAACCTGAGAGCTCTTCACCAAGTGTCGGAGTTTGCCCTGTTTCAAAGCAGCAGGGCTATAGGGGGGAAACCTTAGCAAAAGGAGAAGGTGGGAAAAGGCAGTGGAACCTATTTATTTTAATTTATACAGAGTGACTCCTTTCTCCTTTGGTCTGTGGTTACTTTGAATTATGTCTACTGAGACAGAGCTGTAAAATTATGGCAAAATATAAAGGAGCTGGGGCAGGTTAGTTTTCTACATAATGTGCCACTTAATGAACCAGGAGGGGCAGAGCTTGGAGGAGTTACTTATAGGGACCACAAATTTCAGAACCTCCAACCCATGGTGGCTAGGGATACTCTGGGAGTTACCATCTCCAAAAGTAACCCCTCAAGCTGTGACAGGGCAGTAGGACAATTTTTTTTTCCTATTCAAGTCAATTTACATGAACCTCTTCAAGAAAAAAAAATACTTGTGTCTCCAGCCGATTCTCACAAACCACCCAGACTTGCAAGTGAGTAAGCAATTTGGGAGGAAGTCAGTGACTGGGGAAAGTGATGGTGAAGGAGAATGAGCAACCCTTTCTGCCCCAGTTTCCCCTCCCAGTAAGATTAAGATAATATAGTAGGATCCCTGTATCTGCTGGGGATTGGTTCTGAGGGTCCCCGTGGATACCAAAAACTGTGGATAATAGCAAGCACCATTGAAATTAATGGGACTTCTGGTTTGAAATACCATAGAGTTGCCTTGGAGAACATAGAAAATGGCTAGAGAGGACACATTTTCTAGGAAGACTCTATGGTAGGTCTACTGTTTTGTGTCCCATGGATAACTGAATCTGTGGATAATGAATCAGTGGATACAGGGGTCCTACTGTAGATACAGAAGCAAAACAGGGCAAAAGCAGCCTCAGTTCTTAATCTGAAAATCTTTTCTCACAGGTTAGCTAGCAGCCCTGTAAAGCTTCCAAACAGCTGAACCAGAATTTAGAAATGTTGTTTTTCTGTTACAACTCCCAGAATTCCCAAACTGCATAGTCACCTGTTTTCCAAGCTCTGGAATTAAGTGGCAAAACTTTCCAAGGGTCTCCTTGTCACACCTCTGACAGCTCCACCTCAAGAGCTCAAGTCTGTTGTTGTTCTGTGCCTTCAACTCATTTCTGACTTATGGTGACCTTATCACAGGATTTTCTGAAGCTGAGAGTACATGACTTAACCAAAGTCACCCAGTGGGTTTCCAATTATCCCATCTAAAACCTCCCCCGCTGCATCCTTGTCAGCTCCATTACAACCTAATTTCACTTCAGGGCCAACTCTATCGTTAGACAAAGTGAAGTATCCACCATAGCAAATGGATGTGGAGCACCACGAAAGAGCAGGAAGTTCACTTTTTTACTTGTTTTTACCGCCAAGTTTTGGAGAAGCACTTGTGGAGTTTCATGCCTCATGTCCTGAAATAACTGGGCTGGCATTGGCTACAGTACAGCTTGACAGAGCAGGGCTACCATTGACTGCTCTGTCTCAAGCAGCATGAGATATTCAGCCAGCCAGCTCTGCTGCACATGACATTCAAAACAATAATTACTTCTACACTTCTTGTAAGAAACCTGAAGGCAATAAATATTCAGTGCTGCATGATGATCATATGTTCTATGTATAATGTTCATATTGTTATACAGTAGCACCCCCATATCAGTGGGGGATTGGTTCCATGGTCTCCCAGGGATACCAAAATCCATGGATAATAGTGAACGCTCCCTGTCCATGCACACCTGCCACAGCCACTGTGCCGCTGGACCCCGGCAGGGAAGGGAGGAGGAAGGTGACCTGCTCTCTTCCCCCCCCCTCCCCTGTCCACACCACCACCATGCCACTGGACCCCAGCAAGGAAGGGAGGAGGGAGGCAACTTGCTGTCTTCCTCCCTCCACCACTGCAGCACTGCTGGACCCCGGCAGGGAAGGTAGGATGAAGGAGACCTGCTCTTTTCCCCCTAACCTCCCTGTTCACTGCCGCCGTGGCGCCACTGGACCACGGCAGGGAAGGGAGGAGGGAGATGACCCGCTCTCCTCCTCCCTCCCCTGTCTACCCCTCTGCCATCACCAACCACAGATAAGTGAATCAGCAGTTGGCAAATCAGCGGATACGGGGGTGCTACTGTATTGATAAAGAAATTGGAAAGAGAAATCCAAGCTCTTCCTCCTAGCAGTCAAAGGCAGAACTGATAATTCACTCCCTCCTCTGCAGACTTTTTGGCCTACAGCTCACACAATCACAATCCCATTCGTATTGGTCATGGCTGATGGGATTGGTAGAAGGTATACTCTAAAACAAGTGCTGTTCAAAGGGGTGGGCTCTGTTAAGGTTGTAGGAAGAAAAAAACATACCCAGTGGGCACAAACATGGTACTAGTCCCTGGCACATTGGGGGAAAATAATTGCTGCCCTCCTGCCTCCAAATCAGATAGCCTGTGAAGCACTGCTCCAAAACATTGGGAAGGCAGAGGATTCATCAGGCATGGTCAATGACATGAATGAAGCAGGCTCCAAACAGGGCTTACAAATCCAGGACAGTGATTTATTCTCGTAGACAACATTACAAATTGGACCCTCCCATGTAAATGCTTAAATAGCTAGTCAGTTGTGCTACCCACCACCAAATTAGCAAGGTGCAAGCATGGTGAGTAAAGCTTTCCTTCAGAAGTTGTAGTAATCCTGTTGATCAGCCACAAAAGGTAAAGTTTTCCTTTCTTGATCTTCTTCTGGATTCGAGTCTTCGACTTCCTAGCAGTAGTGATAGAATCATAGAAAAGAGAAGCAGTAAACAGGGAGAGGAGTCATTCAAGTGACCTCCATTTTAGATTTACAATAGATTCTATACAGCTTTAACAGTCCCATTTATCCCTCAAAGGATCCTGGGATTTTCAGTTTGACATGCTGCTTGCTGAAAATGCTTTCTAGCCATTCAGAGAACCATGTGTCAAGCCTGCAAAATTTCCTTTTTTTTGGACTACAACCCCAAAATCCTCTAGCCAGCATGGCCACATGTTGGCTGGAAGATTTTGGAAGTCATTGTTCAGAAAACTTTTCCCCAAACTCTGGCTGTTTAAATAGGGAACATGGAAAGCTGCCTCAGAGCAAACCAGCACATTGGTCCATCTTACTGAGTACTATCTGCACCAGGATGGGAATCATGCAGCCCTCCAAATGTTGTTGGGCTTAGCATTCTGCATTATCAGCTATGGTAGATAGGGCTACTGGGATGTGTAGTTCTACAACATCTGTAGGGATACAAGATTCCTAGTCTCCCTTAACTGGCAGTCACTCCTAATTTGGTGTCACCTGAAAACTTGATAAGCATGCCCTCTATTCCCTCATCCAAGTCATTGATAAAGATGTTGAACAGCCCAGGGCAGAACCCTGTGGCACCCCAGTAGTAACTTCTCTCCAGGATGAAGAGGAACCATTGGTGACTAGCCTTTGGGTTTGGTCAGTCAACAGTCTCATACAGTTTGATTATACACACTGAGGAGTGCCTGCGTATGCCCAGAGTCACTTGCCTGCTAAACTAATGCTCTTTCTGGATCCAGAAATGTTTTAATTTTGATTAGTCCATCATTCTCCAAATGGGCAACCTGTATATGCTGTACATGAAATAAATGGGCAACCTATACATGCATTAGATTGCATCTCCCACAGTCCCTGGCTAGCACGGCCAATTTTTATTTATTTATTTATTTATTTATACCCCGCTCTTCAGCTAGAAGGCTATCAGAGCGGCTTACAAATTACTTTAAGCAACAGCAATTTACACATCTACACTGCGTTAAGCAGTTTCCAATGTGTGTTCGCTAATTGCCCCCACAAGCTGGGTTCTCATTTTACCGACCTACGAAAGGATGGAAGGCTGAGTGAACCTTGGAGCCCGCTGGAATTGAACTTGCGACATGGTGACTTGCAGTACTGGCATTTAACCACTGCACCACCAGGGCCAAGTGGTTGGGGATGTGAGTTGATACATCTGAACAGGACATGGGTGGGAAAGGCTACCTTTATCTAATGGATACATACTGCTGTGAAGTTTTCAAACAGTTCTAGAGCAGGGGTGAGCAAAGTGTAGGCTGAGAGCCATGTGTGGCCCACAAGATGGCTTAGGCTCCCCATGCCATCACCTCCCCCTTTTTTTTCACAGAATTTTTTTAGCTTCATTTACTTCCTGGTTGGAAAAAAAGCCCACCTCTCCTGGGCCTAAAACAGCTGGGAGAGGGTACCTCCAAATACATAGAAGCTGCCCATCTCTGTTTTATTGGTCTTTATAGTGTTTTGATTCCTCTTTAATGGTCATAGCTCTGCCCTATGGAATCCTGGGGTTTGTAATTTTGTAAGGCATTTAATGTTATCTGCCAGAGGGGTCTAGTGAAGTGGTTCCAGAGGTTTTGGACTTCAGCTCCCAGAATCCATCATCCATCCATCATGCTGGCAGAGGCTTCTGGGAGTTGAAGTACAAACAGCTGGAGAATCCAAGAGTGAGAATCCCTGCTCTAGTTTCACACCAAACTACAAATCCCAGGATTCCATAGGATGCAGGCAGGATGGTATCAAAGCGCAATCACTGTGTAGTAAAAGACACTTAGTCTGAAGAATATATGTACACCGTGTGCCTCTGCATGCACATGTGCGCATATATGCCTTCAAGGTTTTCTTAGGCAAGGAATCTTCAGAGGTGGTTTTGCCACTTTCTTCTTCTGAAGTATAGCCTACAGCACCTCGTATTCCTTGGCGGCCTCCCATCCAAATACTAACTAGGACTGGACCTGCTTAGCTTTCCAAGATCAGATGGGGTGTGGTGCTTTGAGGGTTTCTAGCAGTACAATTCCAGTATCTTGTAAGAGGCCCCAGGTTATTTATCTTTACAGATACTTACTTCACCAGAGAAATATCTCTCAACAATGCCTAATGCAGCTCGGTAGACCAAGGCATTCTCATGAGTCTGGAGAGCTTCAATTTTCTCCAGGCCACCAAGTTCTTCAATCAGAAGGCACAGCTTCTCCATTTCTCCAATCTTCTCAGCTGACTGATGTTAGAAGAGATGGGAAGACAGAGAAAAGAAGAGAAACAAAGAAAGCTCATAGTTTGTGTCATTTCTTCTTATTATTACAACTCTCAGGACCCCAAGCTATCATGGACACTGACTATGCAGGCTAGGGGATTCTAAGGAAGCAGTCTCCCATCCAAGTATTAACCAGGCTGACCCTGCTTAGCTTCCAAGAGCAGACGGGATATGGTACTTACTTACTTACCAGGAAGAAATTGGTGATGCTGTCCAAGATCACTAGGATGGTTTTGACATCTTTGATAGCCAACAAGTTCAACAGAGGCTTAAGGACGCCTGCCTGTATTATTTCCAACACTTGCTCCACAGTGCCCCCTGTGGTGAAGTTGGCAACTGCCCAGACAGCCTCCCTTTGGGCTTTGAAGTCACCCTGTAGAAATCAGGACAAGCAAGCAATCTATGTACAGTGGGGCATCCAGTGATGAGATGGAGTCAGGGATTGCAGAATCAAGGCACCAGGGGGTGGTCTAAATGGTGAAAATAACTCTCCTGGAATTCGCTGGAAATACAACCTGACTAAATGGGATCCTCCTCTCCATTGATGCCCCCTTGTCATGGGAGAGAGGCTTGCGTACCCTAATGATGTTTTGAGCTATGCTGGCGGTGGCATAATAGCCACCGGTAGGGTCTCCCATGCCAGACAGGTCAAAACTGAAGGGTCTGACAAAGAGCGTCAAAGGGCAGGATGGGCTCTGTAGCCTTATGGCAACCATCCTAGGAGAAGGAAAACTCTAATCCCAAACCCGAGCAGATGGTGCTCGTCCAGTCCTGTAAGGTCAACCATCTAAGAGAAGGAAACTCTAATCAAACCTACGACCCAAGGACCTTGCTGTTACGTCCGTGCTTGCAAGGCCACAGCAGACGAACCTTTGGTTTAAAGGGTGAGGCCAGTTCTGTGCATGCTGCGCTCCACCAGAAAAATCCATTGCACAGGCTCAAAATGGGATCCTGCATCAATCCACAGTATTTGGAGGGAGGGGGGCCCAAAACGGCAAAAACAGGGAGAGGCTGTGTGTTCCTGCTCATTAGGAGAAGCAATTCGCTTTGAATCACTTTCCCATACAAGAGGAAGTGCAAAGCTGATTGGCCAGTGAGTGCAGGGGATGGGGCTTGCTAACAGGGCAAGTGCCCGCTACCATCATATTGGATTTTTGCCTTAGCGAGTGATCACTAAGGTGATAAAATGGGGGGGGGTGTTTTTTGTTTTGCTCTACTGTTTAATTGAAAACATTGCTCTATCGCACCTTGAATATTGGTTTGTTGTTTTTTTAAAGTTCAGCAGTGGCAAAGTACTAATGTGAGTAAATCACTCGCCATGCTTCTGGGACCAAAGACACCATTGAGACAAGTCGTTGCTGCTGTGAAATGCCATCACTGTGAGGTACTCCGGTCCCCACCCCCCATATAAACAGGATCAGACTTTTTGGTTAGCAGGGACGACATCATTTGCCACTGCCACACACACCCCACCTGAACCCCATCTTTTAGACTCTTCTGTTCCATCTTAGTGTAGCTGCAATCCCTACTAGGAGCTAGAAAGGAAAAGGCTCTGCCCAGCAAAATATTGTGATGAGCTATCCCTGTTGTAATCCAAAGTATTTTTGACTGGAGCTTCGTTATGAGTAGGGAAGACCCATTAGCTTTACAAAAGACCTATTCCGTAAAGAGATGGAAATTGTTAGAAATTGTTTAAGATTAACTCACCCACCTGCTTTTTTTTTTTTACTCTCTGTAGGGGTGTTGTTACTGAGACTGTCCTGGTGAGGGGCTACACTTGGAATTTTACTATGCTATTGGTGGCATCTGATCAGTAGACATTCTAGGAGTGTAGCCCCCTGTTTGTAGTTGGCAGTGATTGGCAAGATACTCTTTTCCCCTTGAGTTATGATCCTGCCCCTCAGAAGGCAGAGGTCCTACAAATGGGCTCATTTGAATTACATGCAGTATTTCTATCATTAGTACTGGGTTGTTTTGTTTTCCCCACAACTTATCATGAGCAGTTACTATGAGCTATGGAAGGCACTAGATTCCTTCCTTCTAGCTTCTGACATTTTAAACATTCACCCAACCCCACTTCCAAACACAGCCACTATGTGCACCAGGACAGGGGTGCTGAGCCTGGCTGCAAATGCTTTGCCCACAGCCTTGCTGCAGGCTGCACCAAATCTGACAATGCCACAAAAAGGCTCAAAATTGGGGTGAAGAAGAAATCAAAACTGGGAGTGCTATTATGGCCACATCTGATTTTGATGAGCTAGGAAGTCAGCAGCCACCTCCCATCATGCAAAAACTGCAGCTCCTAGCAGTCTACAGGAGCTGAAAACCACAATTTTGCTTGGATTTCCCTTCTTCCCCACCCCCAATGGCCTTGACCAGTTTTGTGGGAATTGCCACCCCCAAATGGCCTGGGGCCATACATGGCCCATAGGATGGATTTTGTCCATCCAGACTAGACAGAAAAAGAAGCAGATTATTTGTGTTGTGGATGAATATCTCTCTCTCTGGCTTTTCTTCGCAAACGAAGATTCAGGAAAGACTCATTCCGCGCTTTCTGCAAGCGTGCTGATGACTGAAAAGGCCAATCTGAGATAAACAAGTCCGGTTGCAGAAAGCACAGCAGAAGGTCTCCTTGGGTGATGTTTCTGGGTTGTGATTCTTTC
Source organism: Gambelia wislizenii (assembly GCA_030847615.1). Classification (NCBI taxonomy): domain Eukaryota; kingdom Metazoa; phylum Chordata; class Lepidosauria; order Squamata; family Crotaphytidae; genus Gambelia; species Gambelia wislizenii. Next base: position 10,253,214 of record JAUMIR010000012.1, read on the forward strand.
TGCGTTGTCATTTCTCTTCAAGACTTGTTCGGCGTGAGTTTTCAAATAAGGCTGCAGCATTGTGGATAGTGCGTCTCCATGCCTCCCGATGTGAGGCCATGGCAGACCACTGTTGGTGATCAATTTGACCGAGCCTGAGATATTTTTTCAGGGAGTCCTTGTATCGCTTTTTTGAAGCGCTCCTCTTACGCTGACCCGTGGCGAGTTCACCGTAGAGGACTATTTTGGGGAGGTGATGGTCCTCCATCCTAGAAATATGTCCTGCCCAGCACAGCTGTGTTCTCAATATCATGGCCTCAGTGCTGGTGACATGGATGAGTACATGTCAGAGAAATGCAAACATATCATCCAGGCTTGGCCAACACCTAGAAACTCTCCATTTTGGAGTGTAGAATGTAGACATGCTACAATCCTGGCCAAGGCCTTTAAAAAAGAAATTGTTACGGGTGTCCATTTTCTCATCCCAATGGCACATGAGTGGACACTTTGCTCTGCTACATACAATCCTGACATCCAAACTGAGGTGAAAGCAAAATTCAGAAACCAAGGAGTAAATACTGAGCTGTGAATATAATCCTAACCCAGGAGAAAGGCAGGGTATAAAGCTAACAAATAAACACATCAGCCAGAATCCTGCTGATGTCTTACACATGAGTAAATTCCCCTACAGAAGTGGCTGAGCAGTTTTGTCTACTGTGGAATATTCACTTCAAAGTTTTGAAAATGGAGTTAGGCATGTACATATACATGTAGCATATTCTGCATGGCAGGGGGACATTGTACACAGTTATGTATTGTACATGCCAGCATGCCAATGCACATTGATGTGCACTGCATTGAGCAATGTTGCAATTCATTAACAAGGAGGTATTGTGAAGCTACTGTATAGTTATGCTTTATCTCCTTGATGTAGATCTCAGACATAATATCCTAGTGTTAGTCAGTGGAACCTCCAATCTGAACCTGTGTTCTGGGTTCATTGATTAAATTGTACATATCTCCCAACCTAACTCAGTTAATAAACTCAGTTCTAACTCAGTTCTAACAAAGAAGCTCCTTTTTACAAAGTACTTTTATACCTTCCCAGCCCCCTTTTCCTCCCTGTCCTCTGTCTAGCTAGAAGTTTTTCAGCAGCATCAGCACTCTATGGTGAAGGAGGGCTGGAGAGACAGATTTTTCAATGCCAGGTTGCAGCAATGTGTTTGCAGGAAACAATGCAATTAAAGCTTGAACTCGGAAAGAATGGAATTCTGCTCTAGCCTATCCTATTGTTGTTGTACGTGACACCTACAACAGGCAAGATAAATAGCAGTTGCTGCCAGGATCCCTTAGTGAGCATGCATGAACAGCAACACAGAATGGAAAGGAGAGAGCAGATAGGCCTACCTCATCCTCTCTACCCAGCAGGTTAAAAAAAGCTATAGAACTATGTTTGGCCACCAAAATGGAAACCATAACAAAAGTGGAGGCTGATGAAAGAAAAAAAGTCATCCCTGGATGCATTTTGGAAGACGCTTTCAAGTATTTACTTAAGCAAGATTTATCTGACCTGGTTGTTTCATTTCACATGTGCATTATTCTTACGTCTGAAGCTTGCTGAAAGATGTTGAAGTGCACTCCGATTTTTATGGTCTAGAAAAATTATTTATGTTATTTCTGCTTCTGATACCAATTTTTCTGTTAATATAGTAACACACAAGAGCACATCTACTTCATTAGCTGAGGTATACCTTTACAGGTAGCTGTAGCTCTCTGGGGCAGCTGGAATTTTCTGATCAGAGGTTTGTACAGTAGGACCCCTGTATCCGCTGGGGACTGGTTCTGCCCAAGCCCCGTGGATACCGAAAACCATGGATAATAGTGAATGCCATTGAAAATAATGGGACTTCTGGTTTAAAATATCATAGTGTTACCTTGGAGGGCCTAGAAAATGGCTAGTGAGGACACATTTTCTAGGAAGACTCTATGGTAGATTTGTGTCCCATGGATAACTGATCAGTGGATATGGGAGTCCTACTGTACTCTGTGGGAACCTTCCAAAATTTCAGTTAAAGAAGAAATTGCCAGAAACCATCTACTTTGCTAACTGAGGCGTACCTGTATTTTGTTTCCAATGGATGTGCTAGGGCGTCCATTTGGACACACAACTGTTACTTAAAAAATGGAAGGTGTTACCTTGTCCAGAAGCTCCACCAAGGGAGGCAGCAGCCCACAAGTGATGATCTGTTGGATTTGACTGCACGGCCCTGCTGCAATGTTGCTCAGAGTCCATGCTGCCTCCTTCTGAATGGTTGACTTGGGGTGACGCAGAAGGTACGGGAAGACCGACAACACACCTGCATCAATGGCCATCTGTGTCTGCTCATCTGTCCCGGTGACAATGTTGCCCATGGCACGCAGAGCTGGAGTCTAACAAAACCAAATCCAGCAAGGGGTGGAAGAAATGAACTGGGCAGAACAGCAGCAGATGCTGTAGGTACTGTTGTTTGCTATGTGCCTTCAAGTCAGTTTCAGTTTATGCCAACCCTACCATAGGATCTTCTTGGTAAGATTTATTCAGAAGACCTTTGACATTATCTCCCTTTGAATATATCCCAGAGCACACAGTACTCCCTAATCCTAACTCTTCCAAGTATTAAGTAGGCTTGACCTTGCTTAGCTCCTGAGATCAACCAAGATCTGCTGCCTTTAGGGAATTGGAGGCTTGCCATTCTAGAGAAGTCATGACGCAGTGCAGCCTTCCAGACTATAACTTCAATGCCCGACTAGTTGGGTCAGCACTTAGCTGACTTCTGCTGTGACCACTGCTCCAGCCTTCCAGGGGTGTTGGACTATAACTCCCATCACCCCCCCCCACAATTATAGTCCAACACCCCTTGAAGGCAGCAGACTGGAGCAATGTCTCAACAGAAGTCAGCTAAGTACTGTTCTGATGTTCTTGAACTGCTGCTCCCATCAGACCTAGCTGATTACTGGGAGATGCAGTCTGGTAACAATGGGAGGTCACCTTCTGCCCACTCCTTGATCAGTGTCAGACCAAGATGATTGAGACTCCAGGTCCAAACTCTTCCCCCCAACCACCACAAAGATCACCTGGTGACCCTGGGCATTTAGCTTCCCTTAGAACCATCTCAGTCTAAACTCCCTCATAGGGTTCTTCATGTGAGGATCATGTGTGTTGGTAAGAATTACCTTTTCTGAAAGGTGGGATTGAAAAAGGGCTACCTAAGGAGATTTTGCAGATGTAGTCCATAACTTGTCCAAGCTCTGATTCCACCCCACAGTACACAGGTAGATGAGCATTATTTGGTTGAGGGTAACAAGGGCATTGCAATGTCATTTGTAAAAAGAAGAAGAGTGCATGATGTTCTCATTAACATAATCAAACTTTTAGTGTAATGAGAAATTTTACTCTTCACCCCTAAAGTGTTGCTTTCTGGAGGACAATGGGGAAGATGTTGACCCCTTTTGGTGTTTTAGAGTGTTCCTTTTTTAAAACGATAACTTTTAAAGCCAGCATAGTGTAGTGGTTTGAGTGTTGGACTAGGACACTGGGACAACAGGGTTCGAATCCCCCGCTCAGCCATGGGAACCCACTGGGTGACCTTGGCCAAGTCGCTTTCTCTTAATCTCAGAGGAAGGCAACAGTAAACCCGCTTCTGAAAAATTCTTGTCAAGAAAACCCAGTGATAGGGTTGCCGTAAGTTAGAAATGACATGATGGCACACAGTAACAACAACAAAACCAAAAGTACCATATTCATATAATAAGCATCTGGTTACTGTACCATAAAAATAATAAGTCATGAAATACTTCTTTAAAGTGGGGTGGGCAAAGTGTGATCCAAAGGCTCCAAGGTTCACTCAGCCTTCCATCCTTTCGTAGGTCGGTAAAATGAGGACCCAGCTTGTGGGGGGCAATTAGCTAATACACATTGGAAACTACTTAATGCAGTGTAGATGTGTAAATAGCTATTGCTTAAAACAATTTGTAAGCCGCTCTGATAGCCTTGTGGCTGAAGAGCGGGGTATAAATAAAATAAAATAAAAATAAAAATAAAAATAAATAAATCCTCCCAAGGATGTTTGTGATCTTCAACCCCTCTAGCTTCTCAGACTACCTCTTCTCTGGCCAAAAAAAAAGAAGAAGAGAGATTCAATTGCCTGTCCTAGAAGAAGCATCCAGAGAAAATTCTGCTTTCTGAACAGGTTGCAGGGACCCCTCTACACTGTTAACCTCAACAATTATCTGCTTTTCCAAAAAAAAACCAAAAAAAAAAACCCAGAAGGGTGCTTGTGGAAGTTTGTTTGTTTGTTTTGGTAATTTGTGGAATTCTGCATGGTCTTCAGAGGATCCTATGAGCAGAATATTGCCCCCCACAAACCCACTGCAATTGCCCACCCCTATCTTAAAAGAACCCCAAGCTCTGTGGTGATGCTTTCCCTAAATGCCTCCGGCTTACCAGGAGAGGCAGCTCAGAATCAGTCATGAGCTGTACCAGTCGTGGCAGGATCCCTGCCTCTACGACCACCTGGATGCGATCATTGGAGCCATCTGATAGGTAGGAGATAGCCCAGCAGGCATCTGAGAGGATGTCTTTGTCTTCGTGTTGCAGGAGGCAGGTGAGGGTGGGGAGGATCTGTTTCACAGCCCCCAGAGGAGGATAGGGGTTTTTGTTTCTGCAGAGGTTGGACAAAGTCCATGTGATGTTTCTCAGGAACCCAACCTGGAACCAGAATATATTTAAGCAAACAGTATTGGTATACTGAACCCAGGGCTTGCAGGGTCCGCATAGCAGCTTTTATTATCAGCGGGGCATTTGAACCCACTGTCAGACATTCTTGTATCTTCCCATATGAGCCTGCCCAATTTTCAGGGTAAGGCTTTCTCTCCATCCCACTACCCTCTTAGGTACATTGAATGAGGGCATGGGAGAGCCTTCTCAGGAGCTGCTCCTAGGTTAGGAACTCCCCTCCCAAAAGAGGCTCAGCTGGCTCCCTCTCTGTTCTCTTTTTGGCCAGCAGGCAAAGACCTTCCTATTCAAACCAGCCTGCAGACTTTAACTGGTTTGGGTGGAAGGATGTGCAATGGGTGTGCTGTTTTAATATGCAATATGTGTTTAATTGTTTTCAATTAATGTTTGATTGAACTGGTTGTTTAAACACTTTTAAAGCTTCTGTACTACTTCTTGTTTTAAAATATTTTGTAAGCTGCTTTAGGTCTCATGTTGGAAGGAAGACCGGATATAAATCAAATAAATAAATAAATGAGTTTTATCCATAACTTGAAAGAGCTGTGTAAAGTGTTGAACCTATTCTGGGAGTTCATACAGTAACCTGAATAGCTCCTTTCAAGTTCAGACTAAAACCTGGAACAACTTCACTGCCACATCAGCAATGGAGCTATTGGCCACTATTGGATGCCAGGACTTTTTTTGATCAGTAGGAACAGTAATATCATTGACCCACGCTAACTTGCTCCTTCTGACCGCAGCAGCAATCCTCACATTAGGAATCTAAGCAGCGTGGTGGTGGTGGTGGTGGGGATTGAATTTTCTCAGCAACAGTATTGTTGTGGACTATCCTTGTTGCAAATGCTTGAAGGAAGTTTTTAAACAGAGACTGGATGGCCATCTGTCAGGAATGCTTTGATTGGATGTTCCTGCATGGCAGGGGGTTGGACTGGATGGTCTTTGAGGTCTCTTCCAACTCTGATCTAGAGGGAAACAAATTATCCACTCCTGTGTTAGATGTAGTTGTGCTTGCATTCCAGACACCCCCTTATTGTTTCAATAACCCCTCCTTACTACTCTTTCCAAATCTCCAGTGTAGATTACAGATATGAAAAGTGAACAGCGTCTAGGCAGGGATGACCACCTAATAACTAAGCTATCTTGCCTAGTAGTTTATACCTACAGGAGTTGCAGGTGACACCAGAGACAGAAGGGGAGGGATCACATTGAAGATGATCAGAGTGTCTCTGTACATGGGGCCATCACCTACACAGAAGAAACATTTTGAAATTTCATCAGACTTGCTGTTAAGACTGAATACACAGAAACGCAGTCAATTCTCAAACTCTAAGATTTCATTGGGTTCAGCCAAGCATATTTAAACAGAAGAGCTTGAAAAAATTACTTTTTTTTACTATTACCCATTCTGAATGAGGAATTCTGAAAACTATAGTCTAGAAAAGTAAGATCTCCTTAGGAGAGAATCTCTAGCTCAACCTCCAGTTTCGAGGGAGAAATCACAGCACAATGGCAAAATCTTCTGAAAATGTAAATCAAAGGATGTGTTTTTAATTGGCAATCCTACAGATCAAGGTATAGCGCCTTCTTAATTCAGTTCATCATGCAACTAGGATAACCCCAGTATTTTCTACTAACAATGCAAAGGGCACAAGCAAGTCTACATGGAACCCTACATGGTACATCCTAGAACCCTCCAGGCCAGAGATTAGGAACATCTAAGTCATGGAACTACAGTCCCCATCAACCCTAGTCACTATAACCAAGGGTGAGAGCTCATGGGAATTGTTGCCCAAGAACACTGGGAGGACCACTCCATGTCTCATCCTATGAAGCAAGCCAGCCATAGCAGGAACACACCCAAGAAATTACAGCCAGATTCCTATATCTGCAAAACCAATATCTGTGGTTTCAGTTATCTGCGGGACACAAACTAGGGACACATATCATACAGTAACACTGGAAAATGCCTAGAGGTGTTCTCTCTAGGCATCTTCTAGGTCCTTTACTTTTACCAAAAGTCCTTTATTTTAATAGGGTTTGCAGTTATCTGTGGTTTTTTGGTATCCACTGTAAGTCTAGAAACCAAACCCCTGCAAATATGGGGGTCCAACTGTATCTCATCCCAGAAAGAACCATTTTGAGTTAAGCCCTCCTAGGTGGTTATGTAGCCTGATTTGATGACTAGGTTACCCTGGGCCATGTTATCAGGAGTTCATAGCTTACATATCAGCTACCCAGACACAAATGATTTTGCTCTACAAAGCTCAGGGCCAGTATCCAGTGTGGTCTTCCCCAGTCTGGTGCCCTTAAGATACAGAACATCAAACAGTTTTGAAAAGAGACAACCATATTAGTCTGTCACAGCATTAAAAAGGAAAATGGAAATGTGTGGAGGGGGGTTGGGAATCTAGTAGCACCTTTTAGGCTATAGTTGTCCCTCCGTATCCACGGATTTAAGTATTCACGGCTTGAAAATATTCTTAAAAATATAATAATCCAAAAAGCAAACCTTGATTTTGCCATCTTATATAAGGGACACCATTTTGCTATGCCATTGCATATAATGGGACGTGAGTATTCACGGATTTTGATATCCACGGGGGGTCCTGGAACCAAACCCCAGTGCATATGAAGGGGCAACTGTAATTTATTTCAGCATGGCCTTTTGTGAATATCAGTCCACAAAGCACATGCTGAAATAAGTTTGTCTTAAGATTCTGTTCGCTTCCTTCTCCACACTATCATTTTGCTTTTTAGAGCTTTAAATAGGTTACTTTTAAAAACACACCTATTATTCATTCATCTCTCCTGCCCAGTGTAACATGTTATTCTATAACGTTACAGTATTTATTACTGTCTTAATACAAAAACACATTATTCATGGGTTGATCACTTTTTAAAAAAAGAAAACTACCAAAAAATCATTATAATGTCCACACACGCCTGTAAGCATTGTTTTGGCAACAAAGAAACATTACTATTTATGCAAAAAACAAACCTACAAATCTTTAAGCTGGTGTGGGAATCAAGTAGACCGGCAGAAGTTGTTGGACTGCAAGTCTTATCACCCCCAACACTGTCTATGTTGGCAAGGGCTGATGGGATTTGCAGCCAAACAACATTGGATAGGCCACATGATTCCTACCAATGATATAAGCCACTGTCTGCCTTTTTTAAAAAAGCCATGATATCCCCTCCATTATTAACAATAAGTAACAGGAATTTTTTTTGTTGTTGCATTCCTTCAAGTTGTTTCCAGCTTACAGCAACACTATCATGGGGTTTTCTTGGCAAGATTTATTCAGAGGGGGTTTGCCATTGCCTTCTTCTGAGGCTGAGAGAGTGTGACTTGCCCAAGGTCACCCAGTAGGTGTCCATGCCCAAAGGGGAATTTGTACCCTGCTTTCATAAAATGCCAATCTGAAACTCAAGAAACTATAGCAGCCAGAGATGCCCCTCATTGAAAACAGGTAATGAATGCCTGGTGTATTTTTAATGCGATGTTCAAGCTCTGTTCAGAAGTCTAGGACTTCAGCTCTCAGCCTTACTGACCATGTTGGCTGAAACTGATAGAAGTCAGAGTCCTAAAGATCTGGAATGTACCAGATTGGAGAAGGCTAACCTACTCACTTACTTTATATCGCATCTTTCTCCTACAGTTAGGATAAGGGTGACTTCCAACATAATTTAAAAGGTTCCAATATAATTTAATGAATTTTATTATTAAGACAGTACAGTAATTAAAGCAGTTTTAAAACCACCACGTGAATAGTACATAAGCAGTAAAGTATAAGAAATCCAACACATCCATTTTAAAGTTTTGACCATAAATGGCAATAACTTGCTGAGAGCTTGCCAAAATAGAAAGGTCTTTACCTGCTGGCAGATGGACAATAGTTAAGGGACTATCTTAACAGAGTTCAGAAAGAAGTCCCACAGTTTGGGAACAGCTGCCGAGAAGGCCCGCTTTTACATCTAAACTTCTGAAACTGGTAGAAGAAAGAAAATGAGCTCTCCTGCAGGGCTCAAAGTCCAGGTAGATTTAAATGGGAGAATATAGCCTGGACCCAAGTCATATAGGAAGAGACAGTATGGTGCTGGACAAGGATAGGAGACCAGGGTTCAAACCCCCACTCAGCTATGAATACCCACTAGGTGATCTTGGGCACATCAGTCTCAGCAGAGAGCAACGGCAACCCCCCTCCAAAGAAATCTTGCATGATGAAAACCCCATGATAAGTTCACCTTAGAGTTGCTGTAAGTCAGAAATTGTATTGTGTGACTTGAGGCACACAATGACAAGTCTTGTACATCTTTACTGGTCACAACCATCACTTTGATTTGTGCCCAGAAACAGACCAGTATCATTCGTCAGCCACCATCTTGGATGCCAGAAAACACCTTTGCTTACCTGCTATGTTCCCAAGTGCCCACACAGCTTGCTCACAGATGTGCATATGAGGAGAAGACAAGAGAACCACCAAGCCCTGGATGGCATTGGCCTCCACAACTGCTCTGGTCTGATCAGACGTCCCTGAAGCGATATTAGTGAGTGCCCAGGCAGCCTCAAATTGCAAGGTGGGAGCATCGTGGTGATACAAGAAGTCCACCAGTTTTGGAACAATCCCAGCTTCAATGACTTGGTTAATGGGTGGACTCTTCTGCCTAGACAGCAGTTTTCTGTTGGGGTTACAGAGGACAGACTTGATAGGCTATTAGATGTATTTTTCATGGCCACAGAACTAAAGATTCACCCCCAAAGCAAGAGATGCACCTTCATGATTCAAGTCTTGAAGGACTGCTGAATGGACTTTCTAATGGTCACAAAACTACAGATTTGCAAACGTAACTGACTCTCTATGGAACTTCAAAACAGAGGAATCTTCAGGTTCAGTATGTTTTTTGATGGCATGCTGAGGAAATTATCAGGCAGGCCCTTTAGTGGTAGCCCTGTCTCGGAACCACCACCCCCGACCCGCTCCCACCCCACTCCCGTCCCTGTAACACTTTTAAAAAAAAGTTTTCAAACACCTACCTTATCCTGTTATAGAAACTGCTCCCCTTCCCCTCAGCTGGCCGGGAGTGAATGCAGCCATGGCAAAGCTGCATTCACGACCCATAAAGCAAATCCTGGCCATTCTCGGGAGAGAACGGCCACACAGGAAATTTAAAAAGAAAAAGAAATACACGTCAAAAAACAAAAAACCAAGCCCCGGAACACACTTTTAACTTTGCAAGTAATCCAGGGAGTGTGGGGGGGAAGGGTGTCACTTACCTCCTCATCCCAATCTCAACCAGAAATGTTTGGAAGGGACCTCCCACCGCAGCTGGCATCGTGCCAGCAGAACGGGCCTTCATTTCAGATGCCCGTGATTCCATCACAGAGACGGAACGGGCGATCTATTAACGATTTAAATCGTTAAGAGGGAGCGGCAGGGGGAATGGGAGCAGAATGGGAGCATGACAAGATGGGGACAACGTTGCCTGAACAGAAAGCCTTTTAGCAATCTCCAGTCATCCCTGTCCTGGGATATTAAGTGCATGAGATAATCTCCTGAGTGGCACCACTTAAACTAAGTACATACTACTGTGGCAGTAGTTACAAGATAGCCTTTCAAGAGAATAAGAATTAAGCAAAGCCCTTGGAATGATGGTTCTTGGAGGCAGAACTTCTATACTGAAAAACAGTTTCATCCTGTTCTTTGGCTTACTGTGTCTACAAATAAGGCAGTCCTATCTTTCTGGGCAAAGGAGAATGTGGCACAATTTCTTTTCTGGGCTTGCAGTAGCCATGGCAGGAGGTGTAGGGCAACTTGGCTTTCTCCCACCTCAGTTAAAAACCAGTAGATGAAAAGGAGGTATTTAGGGATTGGTGAAAATAGGGAGGGGCAACACATGACTCACTACCCATATGACACCCCCTCCCATTATTGCAGGCCCTAAATCTCCATTAGTGCCAGTAATAAATAAATATGTGCATACATTTATTTTGAGGAAGCAGAAATACACTTTCAGCTGAAATACATTTTGGGGGTGGCTTGTGTTTTGTTTTGTTTTTTACTAGAAATAGATTTCCTATCATCTGGTTTTATGAGGAGCTGCATAGCCCATGATAGTCCCTGTGGGGTTTCCCTGGCTAAAAGGCTGCATGAAAAGTGGTTAATTAGAGCTGTCCAGGAAGGAAACTCCACATGCATGGAGCCATCACCAAACAGACCCTGCTTGTGATACTCGCCAACCAGATCACACATAGCAGACCAGCTCTCTAGCTTGCCACTATTCAGCTCCTGGATAGTAAAAACAGTGTGTGACGCAACATGCAGGTGTTGTGGGAATACAGCATGACATTTCATAAGAAAAGAAGTCCACCATATATAAAAACGTATGCATATAAAAGTTATGAATTTGCATAATTAGAACCATTGTTATACTGAACAGCACAGTGGCAGCTAAGAAATAATGATGCAACACTCAAATGGCTTTTCTAGCAATGTCCAAGTGGGCTCCCATAGCCAGCCATTAACTGCAAGCATTCCACCTTCCTATTCTCTCCTCCCAAGCCTGAGAATCAGTCACATTAAATAGCCAACATCACTTCCTTCAAGAGTATCTGGGTAAATGTGGGAGCAAATGAAGCAGACCAATTGAAAATCATTAAAGATATTTGTTGATTTAAAAATCATTTAAAATTTCAACAATGCTACTTTGGAATAACAATGTTTCTTATTACTGTAATTACTACTAATAGTGAATTTTTAATGAGGAGTTAAACATCAAGGAATTAACACTCTCTAACAGCAACATACAGATAGAGCTAAATTTAAACGCTTTCAAGTGTTATTTTCACATACCTGACTGCTTGAGCAGCCTTCAGTTGTAAACGGGGATCATCTGATTTTATCATTTCAATTATTTCCTCCAGAGAAAGCTTAGCAGCCTGCATTAGGAAGAGAAAGTGTTACAGGTCTGCTGCAACAGAGAAGCTGCAGTACACAGATGTTTTGTAACCAAGCTACCAATGCATGGGGTATAAATGATTTTCACTGGGTGACTCCAGAGTGGATTTCATGGACTCAGGAAAACCTTATAATGTATCCCTGCAAATGCCAGGATAAGTCTGCGACTCTTACCAGTCTCACTATTTGCCATAATCTCAGACTTTTACAGCAGAGGTGGACAGTGGTGCAGCTGTTCAGTGTTGCTTAAGACCTTTTTTTAAAAATCGGTGCAATGTTCATTTCACAGAAATCTGCTCAAATGCATGAAAACATGCAAAAATAGCCCCGCTCCATTCCCAACGCCCTATACTCCCCTCAAATATCTCCATTTCCTTTTGCAATCTTTCTCAAAATGGTGACAAGTGACACAATGTCACTTCCTGTCACCATTTTGAGAGGGACTACAGAGGAAAATAAGTATTAGGACTTGCTTGAGGGATGCTGTTATGTTATGAACTTCTGTTGGAAAATGTTACTGCATTTATTAGAATACAGCTAGCCCTCTGTACCCAAGTATTCAACCATCCATGGCTATAAAATATCCCCCCCAAAAAATTCCAAGCAGCAAACTTTGACTTTGTAATTTTATATAAGGGACACCATTTTACTGTGCCATTGTTTATAATGGGACTTGAGCATCCACGGATTTTAGTATCCCCACGGGGCCCTGGAACCAAACCGCAGTGGATACCAAGGGCCCACTGTATTGTAAAATAATAAGATGTGGATCCTCCAGAACACAAATTCAGGCTGAATTTGGATATGAGGTCTGAAGAGGCTGCAGAAGGCAGATCAGAGTCTACTGGCAGATCTGAGAAATTTGTGATAAAATATTACGAGAGAGAGTACAGTACTCTCTCTGATATAACAACAGCAACTAGAAACGGAAGTTTCTGACCTTGCTACTTCATAGTCTCAATGTTCTTAACTGATAAAATGGGAGTACTAATTGGTTGCTTTTGACCAAGTATTTGTACAGTTCTCATTGATATCTTGAGAGTTTTGTTATAATCCCTGATCTGAAGCAACTCAGACACAGGTTTGCACTTATGTACAATGTGTAGTCCATTGAGAAGCAAACAATAATTTCTGTGTTGTTGTTGTTGCGAACTCTGACTTATGGCAACTCCATCACAGGGTCTTTTTGACAGGACTTCTTCAGAAGAGGTTTACCACTGTCTTCCTCTGAGGCTGAGAGAGTATCACTTGCCCAAGGTCACTCAGTGGGTGTTCACAGCTGAACAGAGCCAGAATTTAAACTGTAGTCTCCCTAAGTTCTAGTCCTACACTCAAACCATCACACCACGCTGGCTGTGTTGCTGCTGCCACCCTCCAATTTCACATCACACCCTGGTCTGCTAAATGCAAAAGGAGAAGCTACAAGCTTGGATCTGCCTACTCTCTGTTACAGAATAAATTTCTTGCTGTGCCCCATACTGGCTGGCCACAGGCTGCCCTTTCCTGAAGCCTTGGAAGCTGCCCATGGCCACAGCTCTGAGTTGTCAAGACCTGAACAGTGCTATTGATGACTGGGGGCTTGTCTATACGAAGCAAAAAAATGTGGATTGATGCGCACTAACACCAATTCGCAGCAGCCTTCATTTGTCTCCATGGTTTATTTTTCAAGATCACAGGCATATGAAGCCACACATGTTTAGATTTTCCTTGGTTTTTTTCCGGACTGTGAGGCCATGTTCTGGAATAGTTTCTTTCTGATGTTTTGCCTGCATCTGTGGCTGGCAGGCGAAATGTCAGAAAGAAACTATTCCAGAACATGGCCTCACAGTCTGGAAAAAAAACAAGGAAAATCTATGGATGCCGGCCATGAAAGCCTTCGACTTCACACCACACGTTTGTTGTTCAAACGGGCATGCTTGCAAATCAAAATGGCAGACACAAGTGAATTACTCACGTTTTTGTCACTAGTTGCCATTGCCAAACAGTACTTAAAAAAAAAAAAAAAGCAAATCTAAGATGCGAAAGTACTATCTTCTGCTTAAATAAACAGAAAAAAGGGGGGAAAGGTTGTTTTGTCACCTCAGCACATGATCGCTATGGTGAAAATCCAACATGGCAGTTCCACACTCTGCTTCAACAACAAGCTCTACCCTCTGCACACATCCAACCAGCTTTCCACTTCCCCTCTTAACTGGAATATGCAGCAAAGCGAACCAGTTGTCCCAATGAGCGGGAATGGGCATTTCCTTCCGAGTTTTTAAAAAAGCCAGGTAAAGCCACAAGGCTTTTCCCACAGAGTATTTGGAGTTTTTGCCCCCCACCCCATCCTTCCAAATACAGTGAAATGATATGGGATCCCACTGGGACAATAGTTATTCTCCTATGAGGAGTTTCTCCACCATCTAGACAACCCCTGGGACTCATTAGAGGTCTCTCATTCATAGGGTCGCTGTAAGTCAAAGCTAACTTCACAGCAATTAACAACCACCACCCATGATGTAATTGCCCACCCCCATCCTATGCGCCTCACTATGTACATACCGCGTTCTTCTCATCTATCTCTGGAGACAGGCTGTCTTCTGCAGTGATACAGATGTTCCTTCGCTTCAAGATCTGTTCATCTTTCCTGGCCTTACGAAGTTCAACCCCAACTTCTATTCTCTGCTTCCTCATTACCTGCCAAGGGAAAGCAACGCCATCATTGCACCGATTTGGAGTGCTTTTCTCCCCCAACCCCTTCCCCACAAACCACCACTTTCAAAAAGAATTTGACTAGAATAATTGATTGGGAGGGAGCCCTTAAACACAAACACACACACACACAGCTGCCAATAAGACTGAACAGGATGTTGACAGGTTGTTTTAGGGGCCAGAGAAAGAAGTTAGAGAAAGGATAAGGTATCCTGAATAGAAGCACACCACACTTTGATGTTTCCTTGTAGGTCACATTTTGTAACACTCCACTACAGAGAAAATGTCAGGGCTTGAATTCTATGCACATTTGGGCTTTTGCTACACTTGATGTGTGTATTCTGCATTTTCATGCCTTATCAAACAAGCTACCCATCAATTCACTCCCCATTGAGCTGAGAACTGTACTTTTAGCACAGAAGGCCAGCATGCTATAGTGGTTTGAGTGTCAGTTTAGGTCTCAGGGTTTGAATCCCCACTCAGTCATGGAAACCCATGAGGTGACTCTAGACAAGTCACACTCACACCACAGAGAAAGTCAATGACAGATCTCCTTGAAATAAGCCTTGGCAAGAAATCCTATGAGGGGATCACCATTAGGAGGAGTAACAACTATCATACCCCTAGAACTTCTCAGCCAGCATGGCCATAGGATCTCTGCCAGTGACCATGCTGGCTAGGGGATTTGGGGAGTTGTCACCCAAAAAGTAACTTTTCCAAGCTCTGGATGCTCACGTTCAGCTCCCCATACATACAGCAAAGTCTTTGCCTTTGTTTTTGAACTTCCTCATCCGCTCATCTTGCTCGTTCGTGGTAGGCATCTTCACCACTGTCTAGGCAGCACACAGATGTGCAGGCAGGGTGTGTATCCCTTTGCACCTAAGAGACCAGAAACCAAAGTCATTCCAGTGTCTGGGTTGTACAGCAGCTGTACTGGGCTCACCTTTGCCTTAAGGGCAACCATCCAGCATCATGGACAGGCCAACCATCTTTCACAGAACCTTGTCCACAATAAGACAGCTTAGTAATGGGGATGCCCCCCTATGAAGGCTCAGGAAATCCCAGCTATTCCTGTGACCTACTTACTCTCTGGCCTAGAACAGAGAGCATCTCATCCATCATAGCCATGGTGGCAAGGGATTCTGGGACTTGTAGTTCAAAACATACTTTTACAGAGCTCTGATCTTATTGGCCATTTTTATGTTCCACATCTTCTCACAAAACCCAATGCCATAATGGTTACTTTCCTTTTTGCATTTCAGCTTCCATCTCATCCTGAAAGCAGTTACAGGCGCTCCAGCAGAATCAGCATCACTACCTATTAGTGTTGCTGCCAGAACACACTTGTTCCAAGAGCTACAAAAGCAATCCTCTCTGGCAACTCAAGGAAAGGGTTGATGTGAGGATAACTTAGAACTCCGGGTAAAACTGGGTCACAGTACCTCAGTCAGCACTAGTTTGCAGCCTCTAAACTTTAAAAGGACTTCTGTAAGACCATCCCACCTCCAGGACAGAGCCTGGAAGAGGGTTTTTTGAAATCCACTTCTGAGTCTTCTAGAAAACATGGCCAGGCTTGTTGTGGGATCAAGAACATAAGACCAGCCATTCTGGTTCAGACTGACATTCTGTCAACAGAGCAGGATATTATTTGTTTATGGCAGTGGTTCTTAACCTGTGGTCTGCAGACTGGGGGGGGGGGTCCTCTAAGATCTGAAGGCTGCTCAGCCAACGTGACAAGAGCCAAGGTAATCCACTCCAGCAGCAAACTTGCACAGAGAAGGAGAAAAGTCTTCCCTCCCCCTTCAGCATCTCTGAGAGAAGGTTTAATGGATGGTGTAATTGTATTATGATCAGGTATTGTTTTTGTTAGGGTTTTCAATCTTGAGTTAAGTCTTGGGAGTCCGTGGCAACAAAAGCTATTTAAAGGGGGTCATAGAATCATAGAGTTGGAAGAGACCACAAGGGCCATCCAGTCCAACCCCTTCCATGCAGGAATACACAATCAACTCATTTCCGACAGATGGCCACCCAGCATCTATTTAAAAACCTCCAAAGAAGGAGATGCCACCACACTCCCAAGCAGTGTATTCCATTCCCAAATAGCTCTTATTCTCAGGAAGTTCTTCGTAATGTTTAGGTGGAATCTCTTTTCCTGTAGTTTGAACCCATTGCTCCATGCCCTAGTCTCTGGAGCTGCAGAAGACAAGCTTGCCCCATCCTCAGTATGACATCCCTTCCAGTATGGCTATCATTGTCACCTCTCAACCTTCTCTTCTCCAGGCTAAACACACCCAGCTCCCTAAACCACTCCTCATAGGCCATGGCTTCCAGATCTTTTTACCATTTTGGTCACGTTCCAGCTTCTCAGTATCCTTCCTGAATTGTGGCGTCCAGAACTGGACACAGTATTCCAGGTGAGGCCTGACCAAAGCAGAATAGAGCAGCACTATGCCACTGACAAAGAATTTCCCTGATAAAGAAAAGATTAAAAGCCACTGGTCTATGGGAAACATGACATGAGTCAAGTGTACCCTCCATCTCATATTCTCCAGATATGGATATACAGAGGCATACTACTGGACAGCACATATAGTCCTTGTGATTAGTAGTCACTGATGTCCCTAGACTATGAGTTTATCCAGTACTCTTTTCAAGCTATCTCAGTCAGCAGCCATAAATGCTGAAGGACTACATTCTCTCTTACAAGCCTGCCTTTGTTTCGAGATCTGCTAGGGGGGCCCTTCTCTCTGTCCCATTACCCTCAAAGATCCATCTGGTGGGAAAACAGGAGAGGGCCTTCTCAGCGGCTGCCCCCAGACTCTTAAACCCCCTTCCCAGACTGGCACCCTCCTTCCTATTTTTCTTCAGGCAAGACCTTTTTGTTTCAGCAGGCCTTTCAGGAGTGATTGCACAGAGGGATGGGCCTCAAATACATATGCTGAATTTTCTATTTGCTGCTTCCTTTTTGTTGGTTTATATTTTTTTTAACAAGTTTTAATTCTTTGATAGTTTACTTGCATTTCTAAAATTTTGTATGCTGTGAATGTTTAGCCATGTTTTAACTGCTGTAAGCACCTCAGATCCTGAACTGGGAAAAGGGTAGGAGAGAAATAAATATTGTAATAACAGCATCTTGTGGCAGTGAGTTCCACAGTTTAACTATGTACTATAAGAAGAATTCTTTCCTTTTATTTGTCCTGAATCCTCATCATTTAGCTTCAATGGATGACCACGGGTTCTAATTTTATCAGCAAGGTGAAAAATCTCCTGATATACACCTCTAACCATGGTTCCTGTTACTGATCTCCCCCTGGCCTCCTGCAAGAAAATCATCTTTCGTCATCTTTTGTTTTAGGAGAACTGCTCCAGTCCCTTGAAGATTCTGGTTGTCATCATAATCTTCATTTAATTTTCACATTTCCCCTCAAAACTGGGACTCAAGACAGCTTCCAGTTTATAACAAGAACAATCTAGCCTAAGACTCACAAAGGACAACACTAAAATAGAATTACTATACAGTAATTTATAATAATGGTGCAGTGGTTTGAGCAATGGACTAGACCTCTAGAAAACAGGGTTCAAATCCCCACTTGGCCATGGAAATCTACTGGGTGGTCTTGGGCAAGTCACACTCTCTCAGCCACAGAAGAAGGCAAAAGGAAACCCACTGTGTACAAACCTTGCCAAGAAAACCCTGTGACAGGGTCTTCCTAAGTCAGAAACAACTGCATGAGAACAATTTAAAATATACTGTACCTGAAAAGGATCAAAGCAGTTAAAACAGTTCTGTAAAAATACAACATCCTCTTAAAAGCCCTTTCTTTATAAGCTTTCATTTCTAAATGTCTGTTTTTATATCTTTGCCTGCTGAGACAAGTACTGCGTAACAATATGTGGGAGTATATAAATAATCCTTTTTTATAATGTATCACTTAAATGTAACAAGTATATAATAATATATGTAATTATTTCTACAGTATATGTAATACAATGTATAATTTTTGTTTTAATAATTTCTTTTGTTTTATATTAATAAAGTAAACACCATGAAATTTGCCTGTATTTCTCAGTTTCTTCACATAGATTATTTTAAAGAATTTAAATTCTACTTTTCTATTTCTTCATAAAGTATTTTAAATATGTATGATAAACTATACACTTCACATAAGCATTCAAACTACAAATACAACTCTCATAAATTAACAACTATAAAGTGGACACAGTTATATATATTCCAATGTGATGTATACACAATTAACAAAATATACATATGCCTACCTGTAACAGTCTCAACTTACATTGCAGCACATACATACAATGCTATCAAAGTATTTTTCTATAAGTAAAGTTGTCAGTTTTTGAATGTGATTTATTTCAGTATTATTTTGTAAATTTAAATAGTGTAAAGAAGAAATAGTGTAAAGAAGAAAGAAAAATACTTCTTTTGCCAGCCTCCACTTTCCTTATGCTTTCCATTTTAGTGGCCAAACGTCTAGACCTATCCATTTTTTAACATGCTGGGAAGCAGGGAGCTGCTATGGTAGACTTATCTGCTCTCCCCTTTTCTCTCTGTTTTGCTGTTCATGCATGTTCAGTCAGGATTCCAGAGGCAGCTGCTGATTACCTTGCCTGTTGTAGGCAAGGTGAAATCATGGTTACAATAAGATCAGCTAAAGCACATTCCCACTACCAGCTGAAGCTTTATTGCATTGTTTACTGCAGAGCCACTGCTGCAAACCAACACTGAAATTTTGTCCTTTTCCAGCCTTCCTTTACCATCCTCCCAATGCTGATGCTGCTAAAAGAAATCTAGTTGGACAGAGGACAAGGAAGGAAAGAGGCTGGGTGGCCATGAAAACATTTTGCAAGAAAGGGCTTCTTTGTCAGAGGCTTTTTTAACTGAGGTATGCCTGTAGTCTCAAGAGTAAACTTTCCAAACTCTCAACTACTCTACCTTAAAGACGATGTGTGTGTGTGTGTGCAGAAATAGGGTCAGCATGCTCAGGCGCATGCTAAGGGTCCACACTCTAGTAGGAAGCCATCAAACAAGACCTCCTGGGACCTGCCGATATTCCTCTTCACCACATCCAAACTGCATGTTTGCTCTTCTCCTGCTCTGGCCCAGATCATGGAAGTTGGGAGAGGGAAGAGAGAAACAGAAGAAGCCACTGCCTGGCTCATTCACTGGTAAGTAAGCAGGGGCCTTTTCACACTATATAAATTATAGCACCATGATTTAAATATTTGAAAGGATATCACACTGAGGATGGAGCAAGCTTGTTTTCTGCGGCTCCAAAGACTAGGACATGGAGCAATAGATTCAAACTATAGGAAAAAAGATTCCACCTAAATATTAGGAAGAACTCCCTGACAGTAAGAGCTGTTTGGCAGTGGAATGCGCTGCCTGGGAGTGTGGTGGTGTTTCCTTCTTTGGAGGTTTTTAAACAGAGGATGGATGGCCATCTGTCAGAAATTATTTGATTGTGTATTCCTGCATGGCAGGGGGCTGGACTAGATGGCCCTTGAGGTATCCTCCAACTCTGTGATTCCACTTTTACTGCCTTGGTTCTGTCATTGTGAATCCTGGGCACTAAAGCTCTCTGGCTGAGAATTCTAAATCTCATCCTCCCCACACCAAAAATTGGAAAAAACAGCAAGAAGGCTGGTTCTCAAGAAGGCTGGATGTGACCCCAGGACCTAAAGCTTGCCACATCTGACCTAAATCAACTGAAAGCAAGGTTGCAGCCACCAGATTTTACCAGGAAATACCAGGGATTGCAACCTAGGATTTTCTGCCTGTAAAAGCATCATTCCCTGTATGTGTGCATGTAGCTCAAACAGTACCATCCACATCCTAGGAAATCAGCAATTTTAGACACACCCCAAAGTCTTCAGAACTATAGAGAAGAAGGGGGCAGCTCAGTGAATACTGAACACACTGGTTAAGCACAAATGCCAGGTATTTTCTGGAGAGAAGGGAAAACAAAGAATAATAAGGATAACTAGAATGGCATCCTGAAAGAGTGCATAGCTGGCTAATTTCAACTTGAATAAGCACACTGCAACATTTTGTTGCAATCCTACTTGTGTGTTCTGCCACTAAGCTACACCCTTCTTTTCCTCTGCTTTCAAGGAAACAGAAGTGAGATCAAGCATGCATTAAGCAACCCCTGCTCACAACTGTAGAAAAAGCTACAGCTCTGATTGGTGGCCCTCCTATACAAAAACAGTGGCCACTGTAATTGAAAAACATTTCCTGCATTTCACAGCTTGGAAGCATTGTTCTGGAAACAAGTTACTTGTAATGAATTCATTTTTGTAAGAGCTAAGGCACAGCTAAGTGATTTTGCAATGGTAACATAATTAGGAACAATGGCATTTCTTTTATGGTGCTAATGTAACTGCTTTTGATTTACTTCTATAGTTAAAGTATGCACCCTCACTACTTAAATGTACTTTATAGCACAGGACAATGGCTTTCAGCTCCCTTACTTTTAAGTTACTTATTTAGTTACTCTTGAATAAGAAAAAAAGAAGCAGTTAAAACTTTTAAACAACAACTGCAACTAACTCATTTTCCACCATGTATCAGCTTACTTCCAAACAGTAAAACTTCCCTAGCTCTGGGGTTTTACTACACATGAAAAGCAGAGTATAGCATAACTACCACACAGGGGATCACAAGGAGAGTTTACCCTAGGCTACAGGCTTAAACTGTAACAGCTGTCTGGTTTTAGGATAGGTTAGAATGCCTCTCTAGTTTTAGGACAGGTTCTCAAAACAGAGAGCTGGGCAAGGAAAAAGCAGGATCAATTTAAGTTAGACAAACTTGTAACATCTGGAGGGGGGGTTGTATCTATGAGGAGAGGAAAGAAATTGAGTGTTTTATTCACTTCCTCCCAAGCAAAAACACTTTTTAAGGCAACAATCCTATACTCACTTTCCTGGGAGTTAGCCTCATTGTAAGTGAATAAGACATACTCCCTAGTAAATCCATAATAACAATAATAAAATTTATTTCTATCCCACTCCTCTGCAACGCTATACTGTTAAAGCATTAAAAGGGGATACACCCTTCAGGATGTTAAGAGGAAACTCTGCTCCTCTCCAGACCATTTAACGTTTTAACACCTCTGTCTCCCAACACAAGAGAAATTACAGTTTTGCTTTCTGGTGCCCTCCCTCTCCCTGATACGCCCAACAAAAAGTCCACACTGGTTAAAAAAAAAAAAATCAAGCCTCCACCACCCATTGCACTCCACCACTCATTACTGTACTCACAACCTGCCTTCCCCAGCGGGCGTCTCAAGGCACGCGCTCCCTGGGCGGCTCTTAAATTACCCGGGAGATTTACCACTGGCCCCTCCCTGCGCTCCCATTGGTTCATCCTCATAGTGGCTCCGCCCCTTTCGGCCGCTTAACTTCTCCGCGGGAAGACGAGCTTGAGTGTCCAGTGCGCCTGCGTGGAACAGAGGGCGCGCCAATGGAGCACGTGGGGATGACTATTCTTGAAACCTGATGAAGGGCAGAAGCCTCCAAAGCTGTCGTGTGAAAAGACCTTTGCAAGCAAAGGAGGGAGGGAGGGATTAACATATCTGAAGGTGACAATGGACCTGGGGCTCAGCTAAAGGGGAGAATTAATTGTGAAAAATACAGGGCTGGTTTAAGAAATTTGGGGGGGGGGCCTCCAAGGCTTTATTTTTTGGGGGGTGTATGTTTATCTCAGGTCAATGTAACCTGACCTATTCACATTACAAGATATTCAGATTATTACTAGTAATGTTTTTGCAGGAGGAGGGTTATGACACCCACACACACACAATGAGAGGGGGCCCC
This sequence comes from Gambelia wislizenii, assembly GCA_030847615.1. Taxonomy (NCBI): domain Eukaryota; kingdom Metazoa; phylum Chordata; class Lepidosauria; order Squamata; family Crotaphytidae; genus Gambelia; species Gambelia wislizenii. Next base: position 10,275,450 of record JAUMIR010000012.1, read on the forward strand.
TGTGGCTGCAGGTGCTGCAGGGTCCTTAAACTGCCCCTGGAAAAATAGTGTATTACTTCACTAATTACTACAAGTGAATTACCTGCCTTGTTATCTCATGAAAAGCTCCCTCCATTCCCCCCCTTTTTTAAAAAAATTTTTTGCTGTTAGATGATAGATGCAGAAAAGTGATCTGCTGAAAAACTTTTTTTGAAAATAGGCATTCAGTTGTGTCCCTGAAATCAACAATGGTGGCTCCGGCAAGCCCACCCCTGCACATATCCCACCAATCATGTTTTGACTTCTTGGATGTGCCCCAATTCAAATTGGTTGTTCAGATGGCCTGTTATGTGCATTTTCGCATACTTTTTAAAAAAAGATCACAAGAAACAGTGAAAGCTGTTATGGCGGACTACTTGGAGTTTTCAGACCCCCTCCTTCCGAATATGGCGAATCCTGGCAGAAGCTCATCTGGACAAAAGGTATTCTGCCTGCATTCTTTGAGGGCCCCCCCCCCCATCATCTAAACAACCCCCTGGTCTACCAGAGTCCCAGGTTTTAAGATTCAACCTCTGGTGACGAAACATGCCAGGCACGCCATGTACCTGATGGTGTGTGTGCCTTTAAGTCACTTATTGACTGATGGTGATCCCATTAATTTAATAGGGTTTTCTTTGGCAAGACATACAAACTGGTTTTGCCAGTTTGATACATAGAATTAAAATGTTGTGGCATATTCCTTCATTTCCCCCTACAGGATTGAAGCTTGTCCTCCAATGTACTTCATTCTCCCCCTCCCTTATTTTCGTTTCTCATTCCTCTGCTTTTCCTTTCTTTTTCCTTCCTTGTGGGAGGGGAGCAGGGGAGCTGGCTTTCTACATCCTATGGGTACTGAATATAATAAGTCCTCTTTTGGCTCTTGTTTTTGTATGGATGGCCTATTGCCACTTTACAATATTGGTGATTTTTTCAACAAAGACTTGTTGTCCTTCTATAAACCTCTGGCTTCTCTCAAACATCCTGATGCTTCTCTTGTCGTTTTGGCACCAGTCCTGTTGCCACTCACTCCCTGAGTTGAGTATTAGTTTGAGTAATACTTAATATAATTTCACCCAATGCTTTTCTCAAGGGTATTCCCACCACAGATACCACAAGTTAGCATTGTTGAGATGAATTATTTAGTAGTTCAATGGCTATAGTCCTGAAAGTGGGATAGAAATAAAGTTAATAATAATACTAATAATAATGCCTCATCAAGCCTGGAATTTGCTGGTTGACTAGCAGTGACCCTAAGCCCAGGGATGGGTTTATACTGGAAAAGTTACTGTAAGGATTGCAGCTCCCAGAATCCCCAACAGTCATGATCACTACCATATTGTACTTCCATTGCAGTTCCAAACAGTTTAGTAAAGTTACTTTTAGGAGGGCATCACCCAGCGTTTCCAGCTGTCATGGCCACTACCAAATTGTACTCTAATGTTCCATTGCAATTCCTACCAGGATTTGGAAATACAGTATTACTTTTTTGAAGTCCAGTTCCCAGAATCTCTAGCCAGCCAGCCAGCATGGGCACTCATCTGGATTCTAGGAGTTGTAGTCCCCCAAAATTAACTTTTCCATGTTCTAGCAAGGGTTTTTCTTCAGCATCTCCTACCTGACATCTTTTGCTCGAGATGGAACTAAGTCACTGTTTGGCATTAAAAACTTGTTACTAGTCTGTTGGTCTTCCTGTAGTGCTATACAGTAGTCATGATCCAAATTGTTTCCTTCTGACAGGTTCTAGAATGGACTGATTGTCCATCCAGTGCAATTGTGTCTGCTCTGAGATCCATAGATATGATCTCCCATGGTTCAAAACAAAACACTGTTAGAAGCCAGGTAAAATTTGCCTTGAGAGTGGGCGGGTATAAGGGCCCTTTCATACTACACAATTATAACCCTGTGATTCCACTTTAACTGCCATGGGTCCACCTTATGGAATCCTGGGATCTGCAGTTTAGGGAGGAGGTATTTAGCATTCTCAGCCAGAGAGCTCTAATAAGTACCTCCCCAAATTACAAACCCCAGGATTCCATAGGGTGTCGTCAGGGCGCTTAAATTGGAACCAAAGTGCTATAATTGGGTAGTGTGAAGGGTCCCTAAATTTCAGTGGTAAGGAAGACTTAACAGAATGAGGGGAGAATAGAGGCAACAAGGAACGGTTATACACACAGTTATTGGTGAACAGCTGTGTTAGTTGCTGCAAAAACAAAGCATTTTGTGATAACACTTAAAGCTGAACTCATACTATTTCCACACACCCCTGGATCTTGATGGGGTGCACTCCTCCTCCCTTGCCAAATAAAATGACTAGACGGTCACTTTGGGGCTTTGGGTGTTCAAAAAAAGGGTGCATCTTGCCTAATGACACAGGAGAAGAAATCATCTTGAAATGGGCAATCCTGGAGTGCTTGTGTGTTAGTTACTGGCTATTTTTATGCTGAGTTGAGTTTATTTCAACCTAGGGCCCTTTCACACCACACAATTAATATAGTAGTGCTATAATTCTGCTTTAATTGCCACAGCAATGTCCTGTGGAACTCTGGGGTTTGTAGTTTTAGCTATCTGATTGAGAATTCTAAATGGCCCTCCATAAATTGCAAATCCCAGAATATTGCCATGGATGTTAAAGTGGAATCATATCACTATAATTGTATAGTGTGAAAGGACCCTAGATGGGCCACCTACTGCCTGTGAACTGTACACTCCCAACCCTACCTTAAGGACTAACGGATTTGGTTTGGCACAAGCTTTTCTGTGGACTGTAGCTCACTTCCTAAGATGCATGGCATTTGCTATAGTCCCTGAAAGGTGACAGAGCGGTGGTTTGTAGTGTGGCTTAAGCAAAACACCTTATAACAATGTTTCTTAAGCTATCTGATTTGGAGGACTGGCAGTTTTTTTCCCTTATTGTGCCAGGGACGAGTACCATGGCTACAGCTGTTTCTTTCTTTCCTGGAAGCTGTCCAGTAGCTGATGGCTTAGGGACCAGTACTAGTTAGGCTTACCAGTTCAGGATTGTCCCAAGCCCCAAGGTTTCTGGGACAAAACCCGAGAGCAAAGGATTACCCCTACTGATGTCATAAAGCCTTGCATATTGAGTGCCAACCACAGTTGTTCACAGCTTATCATTCAAACACCCACACAAAGCATATGTGCTTGCTCAGAAAGTAAGAATGAAATTCTAGCTAAAGGGTCTGTTCCCAGATCAAGGTGAGATGAGGGAATTGTTCCTGCTGATTTACTTAGGGAGACAGGATAAGGAGCATTTAATGTAGCCTGCTTGGTTCTAGCCAGAAAGAAGATGTAGAGGAGAGAAGTGGGTGAGCCCTAGCACCACAACTGAGGAGTAGGGGGAGGAAGAAACTAACTAAGCAAATACGTAGACTGCCTGAGAGTACTGTATTTGCAAGTTGCATCAGCAAATCAATTAAGCCTTTTTAATTTTTTGCAAGCTTTTGCTCTCTTAACTGAGCTGGAGATTTGCACCCAGCCCTTGGCTGCAGCTAAGCCCCCACTCCCGAAACTGTAGAGCCCTGTTGCTGCAGTGGTTAAATGCCAGTACTGCAAGCCACCATGTTGCAAGTTCGATTCCAGCGGACTCCAAGGTTCACTCAGCCTTCCATCCTATCGTAGGTTGGTAAAATGAGTATCCAGCTTGTGGGGGCAATTAGCTAACACACATTGGAAGCTGCTTAATGCAGTGTAGATGTGTAAATTGCTATAGCTTAAAACAATTTGTAAGCCTCTCTGACAGCCTTGTGGCTGAAGAGCGGGGTATAAATAAATAAATAAATAAATAGAATTTGTACCCTCATTTTCGTCCTGGAGATGACCCTATAGGGGGCCAGGCCTTGAGATCTAGCGATAGTAGTACCAGTCCATGGGCCAGCACTTCAAGTATTAAAAGTCCAAGTCCATTCACTCAGACAGACAGCATGCTGTAGTGGTTTGTGGATTGGATTATGACTTTGGAGACCAGAGTTCAAATCCCTGCTCAGCTATGGAAACCTACATTGTGACCTTGGCCAAGTCACACAGACATTGAAAACCGCTTAATGCTGTGTAGATGTGTAAATTGCTATTGCTTAAACAATCTTTGTAAGCCGCTCTGGGAGCCTTTGTGGCTGAAGAGCGGGGTATAATTCCCTAAAATAAATAAATAAGAAGGCAAAAGCACACACACCCCGAACAAATCTTGCCAAGAAAGCCTTAGGGTTGCCATAAATCAGAAACAACTTGGAGCACACAATAATCATCATCAGCTCCCTCTTATTAAAGTTCCTCTGTTGCTGCTAAATTTGATACCTTAAAATCTCAGAAACATGTTTGGGGGTAGTCATGTTGGCCATTCAGCAAAATACAATAAAATGCAAAATCCATAAAACAACAATACCTTTTATTGGACCAGCTAAAAAGCACAAAATACATCATGCAAACTTTTGAATCTTCACTTGTCTTCAGGCAAAGATGTTAAAAATCATACAGCAGAAGAAAAGTGACAGTGTTAGAGTCACATGACTACATTTTAATCTCAGAAATTACTTTGGTAATATAAGAGTATCCTTTGTAATTAACATCTGCACATTCCATCCCCCCCCCCGAACTAGGGCAAAGCTACACCTTACAGATGATTTAATCTTTGGCTCTGGCACAATTAATATGGAGAGACTTTGGTTCAGTAGAAAATACAGATGAAGGGTAATTATGGGGGTTCTTAAGCTTTTAAACCCTTGGGATATACTGGAGTCAGCTCTATTTCTTACAGTAACTCCTCGAATCCTTCAGCCAGCCAAATCCAGTGGCTGTGCTGCCCGAAGGAATGTAGGAACTGTCACCCAAAAATGATAATATTTTCAAGCTTGAGGAAAGTCTCACCATACAGGTTACCTAGAGAATTCCGGACTTTTTATTCCTAGTGTTTTAGAAGCCTACATTTCTTTCCACCAGAGAACTCTGGGTGCCTTCTGTAAATAGAAAGCCAGAACGAATGCTGTGTCCTTCTTTGGAGCCGACAACCAGCCTGTGCCATGGCTAAGAGAGGCCTAGTGGGAGTAGACCCATCCTGAATTGCAACAGCTGGGAATGAAGCTGAGCCCCAAAAGGGAGGTGTCAGCATTTTTGTATATTAGTTTAGTGAGTGACTAATAAAAACACTCCCCTCCCCACCAAACAAAACCCCCAATTGCACACCCTCTTCTCTCAGTCTAGAGCTTAATATAACTGTATGACACTCCCTCACAGGGTCTCTCTCTTTTTCCCTCATGCTTCCTGTGAAGTCAGGAAGGCCATTTTCTGTCAAGTTGTGCCACTAATTAGCAGCAGCCTCCTTGAGTCTAACAAGCCTTGACAGTAAGGAAGCTCCTCTTCTGCCCAGTGGTGTAAAGCTCTGAGTGTAAGGCCAAAATAAAAATCAAATGCTTTTCTAGGAACTAGTTGTTTGACTTATACATACAAAGAAATTGTGACAAGGCTTTTCCTGTTCAGTTGCTGTACCACCCAACTGTCCCGATTTAGCATGGACAGTCCCAATTAATTTTCTGCCACCCCACATTTTCAGCTGCTTTTAAAATGCTTCACTTTCTCTTTCTTCCTCCTACTTTCCTCCTTCATCCTCAGCTTTCTTCAGCTGTTGTGAACTGAGTTCAAAGTGCAAAAGTGGTTTGGCAGAATCTTACCCTTCCCAGTAGGCTTAGGAAAAAGCAAACTGCTGCACCTTTTCCTAGCTTGTTTGTTCTTCCTAAATTATAATAACTTTTGCCACTTGGACCACTCTGATGTTCCTTGATCACATCACCTGTGTTCCAGTTTTCATCTGTGAAATGTTGAAAGGTATGAGTTTGTGCTGGAAGTGTATACATGTATATGTTTGGGGCACCTTTCTCCATTATGTATGGGGGAGAAAATCCCCCCAATTATTTTATCCATGTATCCATGTCACCTTTCTTCAGTGTGGGACTCCAGACAGTCACAATTTGCATTAAAATAAAGTGGCATTGGATAATGCAAAAGTTTAAAACAAGGACAACAGGGGGGGAAAACCCTAAGGTGAGTCTATCAGAGTTTTCTTGGCAGGATTTGTTCATAGAGGGTTTGCCTTGCCTTCCTCTGAGGCTGAAATAGTGTGACCTGCCCAACGTCACCCAGTGGGTTTCCATGGCTGAGTGTGGATTCGAACACTGGTTTCAAGTTGTAGTCTAACACTGAAACCACTACACCAAGCAGGCTCTCAGCTAGAAGTTGCACAGGCTGGGTGAAGCTTTACCACATAAAGAACATCTACATCAGTGATGGGCAACCTTTTGAGCTTGGTGTATCAAACTTCGCCAAAAAACTGAGCATAACTCGGGTGGTGTGTCACTTAGAGGAAAAAACATTATTTCGCGATACTTACTGTTTAAATAACGTAAATGTATACAGTTGCCCCTCCACATTCGTGACTTTGACTATTCGCCTCCAACCCGCACATTCCCCCCCTCCCTTCACAAGGCACCGACGGCCTTCTCATGAAGCCTGTCGCTGCCTTAGCAAGGGGAGGGTAGAAAACCTCCACCTGTACCCACGCTTTCCCCCCTCCCTTCCCAAGGCTCTGACGGGTTTCTAAGGCTCCCGGCCACTGCCTTCCCCGGCATTTCCGAGGCGGCTCCGGGGCTTCGAAGCCCCAGAGCCCCCTTGGGAAGGCCAGGCAGAGGCTGGGCAGAGTCCCTCCCACCAGCCTGCCGCCTTCCCCAGCCTTTCCAAGGTGGCTCCAGGGCTTCGAAGCCCACTTGGGAAGGCCGGGAAGAGTCCCCCTGAGCCGCCCGCTGCCTTACCCGGCCTTTCTGAGGCGGCTCTGGGGAAGGAGGCAGGCCTCAGGGGTGGTGGTGGCGATTGGGGCTTCGTAGCCCCACCCACCACTTTCCTCCCCACTCTCACCCTCCCTAAAGTGGTGACCGGGGCTTTGAAGCCCCACCCACCATTTTAGGGAGGGTGGTGAGGTTGCGGGGGAGGAGGGGGGGAGGAGGCCTAGCCATGTGTCACCACAGATGGCTACACGTGTCAGTGGTGACATGCGTGTCATAGGTTCGCCATCACTGATCTACATGATGGTAGGCACTGGTGGTGGGTCAGGGAACCCATTTTCATGCCCAGTTGTTGTTGTAGAGGTCATATGGATTGCCAAAAGCCGCCCCCCCCCCCATGCCCAGAGGTTTCCAGAATTCCGCTTCTAAGTTTTGAAAGCAGACACTTTTCAGTACTATGAAGTGCAGGGAGGGCTGCAAGGTAGGTATTAAAGAGGTGAGTCACCATACCTGGAGGCATCTAGTAGCAAAAGCAATTCTCTCCCCCCCCCTTTTTTTTTTGTCTTGGGAATTTGGAGGGCTTAAAGGCCACAAAAACAGCCTGGGGGGCACATGAGGCCCCATAGGCTGCATTTTCCCTACTACTAGTTCAAATGTTTGCTGGATCTATAAACTGGAGTATGACATATTCTGCAAGAGGGTGTGAGTAGTTTGCTGTTCCTGACTCCCAATAAGCTCTTCCATGTTGCAACATTTTGTTGCAGGTGCTTTTTGTTTTCTCTGTTGTTTTGAGTTAAATTGTAACTTCAAACAGACTCAGAGCCAGAAAGGCAGTTTGGTACCCCTTGGCAAAGCCTGGAAAACATACTTTTGGGGACTATAGTTCCTAGGTTTCTCCACCAGAATATTTAGCTTCATATATTGGAGTTCTAGTCCAAAAACATCTGAAGGGCTACTGCGCCTGTTCCTGTTTTATTACTTGCTCTAAAGTTTGGTTGCTTTGGCAGTGCAAAACTGTGGCCCTCCAGATGTTATTAGACTACAGTTCCCCTGATCCCTCATCTTATTTTTATTTATTTATTTATTTATTTATACCCCGCTCTTCAGCCACAAGGCTATCAGAGTGGCTTACAAACTGTTTTAAGCAATAGCAATTTACACATCTACACTGCATTAAGCAGTTTCCAATGTGTGTTAGCTAATTGCCCCCACAAGCCGGGTACTCATTTTACTGACCTACGAAAGGATGGAAGGCTGAGTGAACCTTGGAGCCCTCTGGAATCAAACTTGCAATGTTACACATCATTGGCTCTGTTGGTGAAGGCTGTTGGGAATTGCAATCCAGCACCAGCTGGAGGGCCAGAATTGCCCCAGTTGTCCATCCCTGATTTGGACAGTAACAGTGTAGCCTAGAAGAATGAAATCCATTTGTTTAATAATGCATGTCCTTGTTCTGGTTGTCTGTTCCTGTGCTTTCTTCATAGCCACAGAAGATGGGTTAGTAGTTCCCCCAAGTTGCAGATTGGGAAGGGGAATGGAGAGGCAGAGAGTGTCCAATTGCCTTGTAACTGCATGGGGTGGAGACAGTCAATTCCATTTGGGTTGCCAGGTCAGGATAGTCCCAGCCCCTAAGATGTCTGGGCCAAAACATGAGACCTAGGGACGGCCCCCTGGTGATATCATGGGCCAGAGTTTGGTAATGTCATTAAGCATTCTGCATGAAGTACCAACCACAGTTGCTCGTAGCTAGTCATTCAAACAAACACATAGAACCTGTTTTCCTGGTTAGAAATTAAGGGGTTGACTAAATGGCGAAAATATTCCTCACAGCATGCGAGGAGAATACAACCTGTTTCAATGGGATTCCGCATCATTTCAACATATTAGGAAGGAGCTGGCAGGGGAGCAAAACTGCCATATACTGTGTGGGAAAAGCCTTCCTGGCTTTTCCCAGCGTTAAAAAAAAAACAGTGGGGGGAATGCACATTTCTGCTTGTTGGGACAAACGATTCAATTTGATTCACTTTCCCTATACAAGTGGAAGTTGAAAGCTGATTGGTCAGATGTGCACGGAGGCAGAGCTTGCTAACAAGGCAAGCACTTAGAGCCGCCATGTTGGATTTTTGCCTTAGCGAGCAAGTGCTAAGGCGATTAAAGGGGGGGGTTGTTTGCTTTTTAAAAATATTTTTAATAAATTTTAAAACATACAAATTATAAACACAACCAATACAACAATTATACTTATTAACATATAAGTGATTCCCTCCATCCTGGGACCTCAACCTTGCATTCATCCCTCTTTCCAGAATTCCATTGTTTCCAATGCAAGTTTGTTCCCTCTCCCCTTTATTAATAGAAATTCTAAAACCTTGCTCCGTTTCTCTCCAAAATCTTTCTTATTGAGCATTCCCTTTTTTTCTTTAATACTGTTTGTTAATTTCTCATTTATAGCTATATCCCATACTTCACTATACCATTTGATAATTGCCTTGTGTTTTCCATTTCCTTGCTATTATTACCCTTGCTGCTTGTTAACAAATTTGTTAATAATACCTTAATAGCTTGGGACTCTTGTATTTTATCATAATATGATAGTAACACTGTTTCAGGGCATAAGGGTATATTTATCTCTATTATCTCATTTATCTCTTTCATTACCATTTGCCAAAAACTCTGCACATATTTACAGTGCCACCACATATGAATATACATCCCCAATTCTTGACATCCCCTCCAACACTGAATACTTTTTTATCTATTTGGTTTAATCTTACTGGTGTTAGATACCATCTCCATGCTTGCTTTTTTGTTAAAGCAAAAGGTTGCTCTTTCAGACCTTGGATATGTGTTTTTTTTAAAAAAAAAAAATACTGTCTGGCGGCGGCAAATTGAGATAAGCAAAAACTAAAGAAATTCACTTGTGGCCGCCATCTTGATTCGCAGGCATGCCAGTTTGCACAGCAAATGTGGATAGCTTTGCATGCCTGCGATCTCCCCCCCCCCCCGCAAAGTGTTAAGACAAATATCAGCTGCTGCAAATTGCCATTACTGCGGAGCAATCCATACTTTTCTGCTTTGTATAGACAACACCTCTGTGTCTTTGCAAATTGCAACAACAAGCCAATTAACCTTTGCAAAGCACAGCAAGCCGCACAACCAGAGAGGAGGTTCTGGGCCTGACTTGAGGTTTGCATGCAGCTCTGTCTCTCACCCATGAAAAAAGGAGAATTTGAACCCCTGCCTGTCACCCAGAGGTGACCTATGAGAAGTGGGACTCTTGAGTGGCACTCTGAGATCTGGCAACCCTAATTGCATCAATATGCAATTCCAGTATGAGGTGTTATGTGTGCCAAATGAGCAGAAAAGATCCTGATATATCTGTAATAAGATGAAAGTACAATATGGAACAAGCAAATGTTTTCTTGGGTTAATAGAAGAAAGGCAAGAACATAAAGAATCAGCGTGTTTTGTTAGGCCAGGTAGTATCTTGCTGACCCTGTTACTACAGCCCAACACAGCAGAGCACATACAGCCATTCAAAATACTACTGAAGAATTAGAAAAAAATGACCTGGTGCCTTCTAATCACTGAGCTCAAAGGTATGGTACTAGAAAAATACCAGGTCTTACGCATTTATCTTGTTATCGCCTCCCAAAAATAGTACTCTACGGTGAACTCGCCATGGGTCAGGGTAAGAGGGATGCTCCAAAAAAGCAATACAAAGATTCCCTGAAACAACATCTCAGGCTCGGCCAAATTGATCACCAACAATGGTCCACCCTGGCCTCACATCAGGAGGCATGGAGATGCACTATCCACAATGCTGCAGACTTATTTGAGAACTCACAACGAACAAGTCTTGAAGAGAAACGACAACGCAGAAAGAATCACAACCCAGAAACATCACCCAAGGAGACCTTCTGCTGTGCTTTCTGCAACCGGACTTGTTTATTGGCCTTTTTAGTCATCAGTGCACTTGCAGAAAGCGCGGGATGAGTCCTTCCTGAATCTTCGTTTGCGAAGAAAAACCAGAGGAAGTGTTCTACAGGTACACCTCAGTTGATGAAGTAGATGAGTTCCTGAAGATTACTTCTTTAATAGAAGACTTGACAATGGAGGCAGAAGTAACATGGAAAGAAGAGGAATCGGTTTCTGTACTACAAAAAAAGGGGAGCGGCTGAACATGTTTCAGCAAAGCTCTTATTCAAAACTAACCGTGAAATGAAGCAGCCAGGTCAGGTAAGCGTTGAATAAGTAAACAAAAATATGTTGCACCTCTAGAGACACCTGAAAGCTTCTTCCAAAATACATCGAGGGATGACTTTCTATCACCAGTCTCCATTTTTCTTATGATTTTTATTTTAGTCACCACCCTTATAGATCTATGCCTTTGAGGCAGGCCTATCTGCTTTCCCCTTTTCTCTCTGTTTTGCTGTTCGTGTATGCTCAGTAAGGGATTATGGAGACAGTTGCTGTTTGCCTTGCCTGTTGTAGACTAATACGATATGGCTAATACAGATGGCTAAGTAGGATCAAAGTATAATTCTTTCCCAGTTCTTAAAGTATAATTCTTTCCCAGTTTGAGCTTTATTACATTTTTTACTGCAGAGATCCTGCTGCAACCCTCTTGCACCATTTTCCCAATGCTAATGCTGCTAAAAAGCTTCCATTGAGACAGAGGATGAGGAAGTAAAGGCTGGCTGTGAAAAGACCTTGTAACTGTTAACTCAGGTATGTAGATTAGCCTATGAGATTATCCATAGTTAGAGTGTTTTATTTAGATTATTTAGATTTAAGTAGATCACTGAATGTTGTATATAGATTGTAAATCTGAGGATAGGGAACTATCGTTGAGAACCTAATTGGCTGAAGGGCATGATATAAATACTCTAAATAAATATAAGATTTTATTTTCTGCATTGATTGTCCTCTGGTCCAAGGCCCCCTTTCCCACAAACTTTCAAACTGTGCACCTGAGGTGTGGTAAACTTTTTAAAGGTGTCATTGCATGGCTGCCAGTTACTGAACTCCTTCATAGCTCCTCTTTCATCTCTTCACTAATTGGCCAAAGAGGAGAAGGACCAAGATGAGGAAGAAGAAGATGAAGACAAAGATGAAGAAGAAGAAATAATCTTTCCTTTCACCTGGTGTAACTGAGCCTGAGCTGAAATGATGCCTTTAAAAGAGAAATTTGCAAGGCAGAGGGTTCTATTTCAGCCACCTCCTGTCCCTGGAGCCATCAGGCTGAGTTTATAAGATGCCCTATAAGGAGAAGAAAAGGAAGAAGAAATCCCCAAGAAACTGGAGCATTACTTGATCTTGCCTAAGGGATCTGACCCTGAGCCAATCAGCTTTTCTTAGACAAAGCTGCACTGCTGTCTTGTAGAGAGAAAATGATAGCTCAAGACTTCTTGTGTGAGTATAAAAGACACAAGCCAGTCTCTTGTAAACAAGGGGTGTCTCTTGGACTTTCTTGATCTCTGTGGTAGGTACTCATTGTTAATAGGTTACTCTGGGAAGTAGGTGGTAAACAAAACTCCATTTTATGGTATATGCAAAGAGGGGTGAGAAGGGGATGAAAGTGGTTGATACTAAGAATGTTCTCGCCTTTGTGATTTATCTTAGGACAATTTTCCACTTTCTCTTTTTCCAGGAACCTTGATCTTCCAGTCTCATCTTCCTTTCTGTTTCTCCCTGTTGCCTAAATCCAACTCAAGATGCCTGGTGCCTATAAAGGAGAATGTGGTGATGATGTAGATCCCATGCCATTCCTGGCTCCTAGTGAGAAAGAGAGGATTGAGGCCATCAGCAAGCCGTATGACATCAAGAGGTCGTGTTGGATCAAGGATGAAAAGGAAGGGTTCATTGCTGGAGAAATCCAGTCTGAGGCTGAAAATCAAGTCACCGTGAAGACAGTGACCAATCAGGTGACCAGATGGGATGGGAGATAGTATAACAATTACGGCACTTTGATACCACTTTAATTACCATAGCTCTGACCTATGGTATCCTGGGATTTGTCCTTTCATGAAGTATTTAAATTTCTCTGCCCCTAGTGCCTGTCCAAACTACAAATCACAGGATTCTGTAGGATGCAGCCATGGAAGTCAAAGTGGTATCAAAGTGCTCTAACTGTGTAGTGTGAAAGAGACCAGTGTACCTACAGAAGGGGCAAAATGAAGGCAAATAAGAATTCTGCCCTCCAAATGAAATTTTCATTTGGTCCCCAAATTTCAAGCGTTGCACTAACTTAAAACTTCAGTTGAATATTTAGAAATACAGGTTAGGCATCCAAAGAGACGAGGCAGGCAAAGTTACCAAGGGAATGGTGGACACGACATTATTTCACTTTCATTGTTTCACTTTCTGCAGTGCTGGTAATTTGGGGGTGGAAGGAAAATTTCATTTGAGGGACAGAGTTGTTATTTAGGGAGGCAAGGCCTTCATTTTGACTCCCCCCCCCCATAGCTATATCCCTTTGAGAGGGAGACATTTTGCAAGGAAGGACAGACAGGTAGAGCAATTTTGCATGTTGAAACTGGAGGACAGAGAGCTGGTGTGGTGTAGTGGTTTGAGTGCTGGATTAAGACTCCAGAAGACCAGAGTTCGAATCCCTGCTCAGCCATGGAAACCTACTTGGTGACTTTGGGCATGTCACACACTCTCAGCCTCAGAGAGACAGGTAATGGCAAGCCCTCTCTGAACAACTCTTACTAAGAAAGCCCCACGATAGCTTCACGTTAGAGTTGCCATAAGTCAGAAACCACTTGAAGACATACTACTACTACTACAATTACTATTACTACTACAAGTACTACTAGGCTTCTAGACAACCAGGAATTCTCCAAAGCTTCACCCCAACAGGTATACTTGGGTTAGATCCAAATTTAATAATCCAGAGGGCAGATCCATTGAAACCAATAGCACTTAAATGAGTTGTTACTGATTGTTGGTCCCATTTATAGTCTATCTGCCAGTCTACTTAAGTGTGACTAAATCTGCATCCAACCTATTGAAAGGAAGGAGTGAGCAAATAGTCTCTAGTTATTTCTGGACAAGTTCTCTTAGTCAGCAAATGAGCATGTGACCACTAGGGTGTAAAGGCTGGAAAACATGGGACCTTCCAAATGTTTTTGAAAGGTATAGAAGTTCCTGTCATATTTCACCATCAGCTATGCTAATTAGGGTTGACGCGAAGCCCAGTCCTCATCACACTGCACACTTGTAGCATTGATTCCATTTTAACTGCCTTGGTTCCATCATGTAAATAGGAGTGTTGTGGAGTTCTCTTCTTTGGAGGTTTTAAAACAGAGGCTGGATGGCTATCTGTCAGGAATGCTTTAACTGGGTATTCCTACATGGCAGCGGGTTGGACTAGATGGCCCTTGTGGTCTCTTCCAACTCTATGATTCTATGTGCACTCCTGGAATTTGCAGGTTAGGACATTTAGAATTCCCATCAGGGAGCTTCTACGGCTCACCAAACTGCAAACTCCAGGATTCCATAGGATGGAACTATGGCAGTTAAAATGTTATCAAAGTGATATATGGGGGGCCTGCTGGAGAACCAAACCCCAGTATCTGCTGGGGTTTGGTTCCAGGACCCTCCATCAATACTAAAATCCATGCATGTTCAAGTCCCATATTATTTATTTATTTATTTATTTATTTAATATGCAGCCTTTCTCCCAGAAGGAACCCAAGGCAGCTCACAAAATATCACATAAAATACAGTGGCATAGTAAAATGGTGTCAGTTATATAAAACCTTGCGAATAGCAAGGTTTGCTTGTTGGAATTTCTTTACCCCCAAATATTTTCCAGCTATGATTGGTTGAATCCATGGATGCAGAACCCGTGGAGATGGAGGGCCAATTGTAACTGTTTAGTATAAAAGGTTCTTAGGTTATACTTTTCATCCTGGTTTCCCCAAAGAGCTTTGAGCATTATACAGGACAGTTGCCCTCCTGTTCCTATTTTATCCTCACAACAGCCCTTTGAGGTGGGTTAGACTGAGAGATGATGACTAGCCCAGGGGACACACAGATAAGCTTTGTGTTAGTGTGAGAAGCACTCAGGTTTTGGATTAAATTAAGGCAATGATGAGATCTTGCTTTCTTTAATAGCAACATGAAAGCTGTGCTTGAGCAATTAACAAGGCTTAGGAGGCCAATTGGACAGTAATTGGTCAGAATAGCCAGGCTGTGAATGCTGAGGTCCAATTTATCAACATAAAGTATTTATCAATGATTTGCTCCCACACAGACTATCACCGTTAAGAAGGACGATGTCCAGCAGATGAACCCACCCAAGTTCTACCAGGTCAATGACATGGCCAACATGACCTTCCTGAATGAAGCCAGTGTCTTAGACAACCTCAGACAGCGCTATGTCATGATGAGGATCTATGTAAGTGAAAAGATGGCACCTTGTGCATGTTCCAGGACGATAGATAATGTTTGTTGGTTTGTTTGTTACATTTAGATACGGCCTTTTCTCCTGTCAACTCAAGGTAGTGTACCTACCTTCTGGCCTACCTTCCAACAATCCTGTGAGGTAGGTTAGGCTGAAAGAATGTGTCTAGCACAAAGTCACCCATTGAGTTTCATGACTCAGGAGGGACTTGAACCTGTTTCTTTCTAAGTTCTCTCATTTTTGCAGGTTACCCATTATACCAGCGCTACTCAACATGCCAGCTACTCAGAGAGCCAGCATAGTATAGTGGTTTGAGTGTTCGCCTACAACTTTGGAGGCCAGGGTTCAAATCCCCATTTGGCCATGAAAACCCACTGGATGACTCTGGGCAAGTCACACACTCTCAGCCTCAGAGGAAGGCAAAGGCAACTCCCCCCCCCCCTGAACAAATGTTGCCATAGGTTGGAAATGACTTGAAGGTGCACAACCTTCAAGTCCTGCATGGCAGAGGGTTGGACTGGATGGCCCTTGTGGTCTCTTCCAACTCTATGATTCTATGAACAACAACAAAGTGGTGATCCCTGGACCAGGGCTGTCTGTCTCTGGAAGGTTTCCAGGAAAGAAAGAAGTAATGGGCACAAATATGGTGCTGGTCCTTGGCACATGGGGGAAAAATAGTAATTGCCGGTCTCCCACATCAGATAGCCTGAGAATAACTGCATTACACAACATGGCCTCTCTTGTTCCTCAGACCAGGGGCCCATCTAAATGGCGAAAATACCCCTCATGGAATTTGCTGGGAATCCTATCAGTCAAACAGGATCCAGCGCCAATCCACACTATTCGGAAGGAGGGGGGCCCCAAACGGCAAAAACAATGCACTAAAAGGCTTTGCAGATTTCCCTGTACTTTTTCACAAACCGCAAGGTGGGTGCGCATCTTTGCTCATTTGGACTATAGAACACTAAAAAACTCAAAGGGAAGAACAAAGCTGATTGGCCAGGCAAGAGTGGGGGTGGGGCTTCCTAGGAGGGCAAGCGCCCACTGCTGCCATGTTGGATTTTCACCTTAGCAAGCAATCACTAAGGCGATAAAAGTTCAATATTTTCTGTTTTGCTTTCTTATAAATGGGAGAATCACTCTATTGCACCAGCACACCTTGGGATGACTTTAAAAAACAAAACAAAAAAAAAACCAAACCAGTGGCGGTGAAAAACTTAATGTGAGTAAATCACTCGCGGCCACCATCAGGAATGTGAGGATTATGGGGGCTTCTGAAGTTGGACATGTCGCTGCTGCTGTGAGATGCCAATACTACAAAGTATTTTAGATTTTTTCCTCTTATGTAGATGGGCCCCAGATATTTTGCCACGGCAGATTATGTAGTGTGCCTTATATACCATTGAATTTCCCTTATCTGGCTGCATATCCAGATGTGCAGACCCTGAATTTGGATTTTAACAAATACCAATAAACATCTGGATTCAGGGGTTATATGAATGAACTTCCTTTTCCTTCCCTTACATGTCTGTACCTTCAGCAGCTCAGGTTCTTGAATTTAAAAATGCAGGTAATAATACATATCTGTAGGTGTTGAGGGAATTAATCTGTATTGCTGAGGTGCTTCATGATGCTTAGAGACATGTAGCGGAAGAGCAAGAGGTTTCGTGAAGCTTTAGAGAGAGCTAATAAAACATCTGAAGCAGAAAACCAAAAGGAAGCGGCGGGGAGGGAAAACTTTTCGCACCCTGAAGGGATATGAGACCAAAGCAGCAGCCATTTTAGAGAGAGAAGAGAAAGGAAGTCAGCATTGATTTTTTTTATTTTTTTACTTTGGGATGGACCACTTGATTCCTTTTCTTCTAGTTGAGAAGAAATGAGCTGGGGAATGAATAAGAAAATAAAAATAATTTTGAAAAGATCCCTCAGTATTTCTTTACATGGTCTATGATTCCTTGGAAGGAGACTTTATACAAGGCAAACTAATTAAAGCTAGTTGGGAAGGTTTTTTAAAAAAACTTTTTTTGTTGCTTTAATTCATGAAATATCTTTTCATCCTCATACATGCTGCTTTTGAGCATCAAATGGCAAACTCTTCCTCTTTTCTCTTCAAAAAGTTGAATCAGAATATTCATGTTTAGCTTCCCACTTTACCTCAGCTCTACTGCTAATTTGACCCTTTAGTAACAAAAGTGAAATTGTCAATTTTTAGTAAGAGGTAGCTGTTCATTTCTGTTTTCATAAGACAGTGTTGGATGCAGGAACACATTCCCCGCCCCGAATTTCTTGAGACAGGGAAAATTACATCTACTATTTTTATTCTAACAGGTCTTGTTATGAGTATAATACTTTACAAAGCACAATACTTCAGAATTCTTATCTTGCATCATTCATTTGTAAAACAACTCTGCTATTCCCATTGTACAGATTGGGAAATCAGGTCCAGTTTATACATTCTATGGAATCATGTTCTTTTCCTGAATTGTACTACTCCAGTTGGGAGTTTCCTGTTTTAATGTTTCCTTCTTTGGAGGGGGGGGATCATCCATGTTCCACTGATGTACTTTGGTATCTAAAGCTAGCGTAGTTGGGAATTTCTTCTCTTTCCTGTCCAGATGCAGCCTTCTATAGTGCTGAAAACCTGCTCCAGAGGGTTTCCAGTAGAAGTTTTTAGGGTGCACCGGGATCTACAGGTAGAAGGAAGAGCTGCTAATGAAAGTAGTGGGACCACTGGATTCTTATCCTTGCATGTAGAAAAGTAGCAGAAATGTTCAGCTGAGGTTTCCTCTTGAGATGCTATCTTTCTACATGTGAAGGAGTTCGGTTTTTGTATTGACATAGCCTTTTACATGCAAACTCTCATCCCCACCAGACTAACAAGTTTCGGTCCAGGATATGCTTTGCCGCTGGATTATATAAACCAGGGTGGGACTGATTTCCTCCAGATACCCCCCCCCCCACACACACACGGGCTGCACTCTCCCCTCCCCTTCACAGCAAGTCCATATATCTCTATTTCCCTCTGTGGTCTCTTTCAAAATAGTAACAGGAAAAAATGTTGTGCCCCTCTCAGAATTGTTGCATCATTACTTGTTGCCATTTTGAGAGGGACTGCAGAAGAAAATGGAGGATTTGGGGATGCTTGTGGAGGTGGGGTTGTTTGTGTGTTTTTGTCCATTTAGGAGCTTTGGGTGCGATTTTTCAGGCAAAAATTATCCCAAAAGCAAGCAAAAAATTGGGAGGCTGAGGAGGCTTTGGGCGACTGGTAGGATGCTTCAGGAGCCACAAAAATGCATGCAGGCTGCATTTTGCCCACCCTGGTACAAACTGAGCAATAGACTATTTCCACTGGATTGTACTGAGCCCTTGAATTGAGTATAGTGGGCCAAAGCAAACCTTGCTGAGGATTCAGACTCGAGTCTCCCAGCTCTTAATTCAAGACATCACTAACGCATCATTAAGGTCTTACTTTGGTTCCTTTGTGCTCCTTCCAGACCTACTCTGGCCTGTTCTGTGTCACTGTCAACCCTTATAAGTGGCTGCCCATCTACGGTGCTCGAGTGGCCAATATGTACAAGGGCAAAAAACGCACAGAGATGCCCCCTCACCTCTTCTCCATCTCTGACAATGCCTACCATGATATGCTTATGGGTGAGTAGAACTGAGGAGGACTTCTAAGCCTTCACAGCTGTGATTTGGGAAACACTGATGTGTGTGTGTTTTAAAGGGGACAGTAGTTTTGTTTAGGAGGTATCATCTCACCACAAAATTAATAAGAGCTGTGGAATAAGGAGGCACAAGTAAAAAATTCTAGGCTGCATTAATAGGAGTATAGTGTCTAGATCAAGGGAAGTAATAGTGCCACTCTATTCTGCTTTGGTCAGACGTCACCTGGAAGACTGTGTCCAGTTCTGGGCACCACAATTCAGAAAGGATATTGAGAAGGTGGAAGGTGTCCAGAGGAGGGTGACCAAAATGGTTAAAGGTCTGGAAGCCATGCTGTATGAGTAGCAGCTTAGGGGGTTGGGCATGTTTAGTCTGGGGAAGAGAAGGTTGAGGAATGAGGAATGACATGATATGCATGTTTAAATATTTGAAGGGATATCATACTGAGGATGGAGCAAGCTTGTTTTCTGTGGCTCCAGAAACTAGAACACATAACAATGGGTTCAAACTACAGGAAAAGAGATTCCACCTAAACATTAGGAAGAACTTCCTGACTGTAAGAGCCGTTTGGCAGTGGAAAACACTGCCTGGGAGTGTGGTGGAGTCTCCTTCTTTGGAAGTTTTTAAACAGAGGCTGGATGGACATCTGTCAGGCATGCTTTGATTGTGTATTCCTGCATGTCAGAGGGTTGGACTAGATGGCCCTTGTGGTCTCTTCCAACTCTATGATTCTATGAAAAATATTTTCCCTAGTAACCAAGGACACAGCTAGACTGATTGAAAAGACCAGAAAGAACTTTATTAGATGAGCCTCTAAAAATGTTTCTTTCCCACCATATTTTAAAGCATAAATGTCCTGGCACAATAACCCTTTTTATCAAACGTTGCCGTAATAGCGTGAAAAAGCACCCTGTACTTCTGCATTGGTAGATGCATGTGATCTTGGCTGTTCTTGCAAGAAGATGCGAGCGCACTTAAAAGTTGAAAAACAGCTAAATTAAAAAACAAAATGAACATATAAGCACTGAAACACACTTAAAAACTTGCATGTAAAATGGGGAGGTTCATAAAAAGAGCATCCCATACCTAGTTTTCACGTTCTCTCCTGGAGGTGTTCTGACGGGGACCATCCATTGACACTATAATCACGCCAGCAGAACTGGGTGGTTTCCAGATGCTTGCAATTACGTGAAAAAATGCCACAGCCGATCAATTGACAGCTTGGCCCGTCAATAAAAAAAGAATGCCTGATTCACAACAGAAAAATGGCATAGCACGATGTTGTGTAACATGGGCGTCCTTTTGTGTTCATTGGGTGCCGTTATGATGCCAGATTTACCATGTCTGATGAAGTCCAAAGTCCCAGGTTTTGTTCCTGTTCTTTCCGATTTTATTTTTGAGACTTAAACAAGTTTTCTTCATCCCAGAATATTTTCTGTTATCTCTTGGTCTGATCAGAGACTTCCTATACCAGCTCACCAGCTTGGTTTATTTTAACCCTGTATAAAATCAGAAAGAACAAGAAAAGAATCGGGGACTTTTTGGCCTTTTCAGTCAGTCTGGATGCACTCAAAGTTACATTTAAAAACCAGCCTAAGAAATAGGAATGGGGTTACTTTGTTAGAACAGTGAATAATGCTATTTACTCTGAAAGTTGCTTTTTAAGGGAACATCAAGTTATTTTAGAAGTATGATAAAGATTATTTAAGGTTTGTATCATTCTCTTATATTGTAATTTTTTTTTAGACCCTACAGACTGAGGTAACTTTTATTATAAAAAGTAACAAGCAACTTAATGATTAACGTAGCAAGTTGCTTCCTTTTTTACTACCATCAAGAAGGGAAGGTGCTTTTGAGACTTTCTGCTTTAGGTGCTGAAATAAATTTGGCCTAAAACGTGATGTGGGGTAACCAATTTGATGTTATGCCTTTCTGAAGCAGCCTCTTCTCCGCTTCCATGCCACCTTCCAAAATCCACATTTTAGGTTCCTATGCAAACAAAGAAAGGCCTATCCCAGGGGTGGGGAACCTTTGGCCTTCTAGATGTTTTGGATTTCAACTCCCACAAGTCATAGGTAGCATAGCTAGAGGTGTGGGATTATGGGAATTGTAATCCAAAACATCTAGAAGGCCAAAGGTTCCCCACCCCTGACCTATCCTGTTTAGGAAAAAGAAGAGGAGGTTAGCTGGAGTTGTGAATTAGCCCTGTAGGAATTTTAAGATCTTTTATTAACACCCGACATATTGTTTTATTCTGTCCTACACAGAACGTGAAAACCAGTCTATGCTGATTACGTAAGTGTATATATTTTGTTTATATATTACTATATATTACACTTCTGTAAGCCACCTTGGGTTTAAAATTGCCAAAATGGGATGTGAAGTGTAAGAAAAATGATACAAAATTAATGGAACATATGGAAACAAACCAAAGTAATAAAAGATTACACTAAAATTTAAGTCATTGGCAACCCATTCTCATGCCAACCTATGAAAGCCTTCCTAACCACCACCACCCCTGAAGATCTCCATAGCCTGTCACCTGAAAGGAATGAGTGAGAGGGTTCTATAACTTGGGTACTAATGCGAAGGAAGCCCTATCTATCCTAATTTGCCTTAGAGGGTTGGATTGAATGAAGCAGAAACTGCAACAAGGTCCTTAATGTCTGGACAGAGTTTGGATTACAACTCCCACCCTCGCCAAGCCAGTATGGCCACTAGGAGTTGTAGTCCAAAAAAAGTAACTCTTTTAAGCTTTGCTAATTGGTAGGTTTATCCAAGAGTAGATGGTTCATTGAGCTAACCTAGCCCTAAATAGCATCCTTCTTCAACACACCTGACACGCATTTGTCCAAGGAGGACAAAACTGTGTAAATATGGAGAAAATGGAAGAGAGGATACATTTAAGCTGTGAAAACGGTCTAGGGCGAAGGAAATTGATTTTGCCTGCTTTCAGATGCCTATGTTCTGTTTCTATCCTGTCCCATCCCAGAAATGGATCACCTGACATTTCTTGTGTATGAATGGTTCATTGGGGAGAGGTCTGGGGTGAATGGTTTCTTTTCAACCTCATGGTCCTGATGTACCTCTCCATCTCTTCTTTCACCTGTAGCGGAGAATCTGGAGCTGGCAAGACTGAAAACACAAAAAAAGTCATCCAGTACTTTGCTAACATTGGCGGCTCTGGCAAAGCCTCTGCTGATGGGAAGGTAAGGGGTTATAGTTGGAAGAAATGGAAACCGTTGTCCTGTAGCAACTGAAATTGAGATCCCTGGTAGATGTGTCTAGAAGAAAATATTCATTTGTCAGCTCTTGAAAAA
This sequence comes from Gambelia wislizenii, assembly GCA_030847615.1. Taxonomy (NCBI): domain Eukaryota; kingdom Metazoa; phylum Chordata; class Lepidosauria; order Squamata; family Crotaphytidae; genus Gambelia; species Gambelia wislizenii. Next base: position 10,297,649 of record JAUMIR010000012.1, read on the forward strand.
TGTCTCATGTTGTAATTCTTTTCTTCTTCTTCTTTGACCAGGGTTCCCTGGAGGATCAAATCATCCAGGCTAACCCTGTGCTAGAAGCTTTTGGAAATGCCAAAACAACAAGGAACAATAATTCATCTCGTTTTGTAAGTACCTGATTCTGAAGCTATAGTGCACTTGAATCAATACCATGAATTCCCCCTCATTACTTATTGATTCATACATGCAAACACATCACCTGCTATCTCTTTACCTAATCTGGCTTTTCTTCGCAAACAAAGATTCAGGAACGACTCATCCCACGCTTTCTGCAAGCGCGCTGATGACTAAAAAGGCCAATCCGAGATAAACAAGTCCGGTTGCAGAAAGCACAGCAGAAGGTCTCCTTGGGTGATGTTTTTGGGTTGTGATTCTTTCTGCGTTGTCATTTCTCTTCAAGACTTGTTTGGCGTGAGTTCTCAAATAAGGCTGCAGCATTGTGGATAGTGCGTCTCTAAGCTTCCTGATGTGAGGCCAGGGCGGACCATTGTTGGTGATCAGTTTGGCCAAGCCTGAGATGTTGTTTCAGGGAGTCCTTGTATCACTTTTTTGGAGTGCCCCTCTTATGCTGACCCGTGGCGAGTTCACCATAGAGTACTATTTTTGGGAGGCGATGGTCCTCCATCTTTACCTAATGATTTATTAGTAAATGCCTCTCCAGTGTCTGAGCTGAAGACAACTGTGTATGAAGTCTTTGGGGATGATACAACATCTCTTTATCTGTGATGGCTGTTTCCATGGGTTTACGTCTTCAGTCAATGAGTACAGTATCAAGTAATGAACACGCATGTGTGAATTCCTTACATATAGGTCCATCTCATGCAGAGGGCTCTTGCAGTTTTCTCTTTTTCTCTTTTAAAAAGATCACAACCAGGATACAAGTGTGAGCATATTGTGATCTTCATCAAGATTTTTTTTTTTTAATCTTTCCCCTCCTAGGGTAAATTCATCCGAATTCATTTTGGCAGCACAGGAAAACTGGCTGGAGCTGACATTGAGAGCTGTAAGTATCCTAACTGGATCAATTTCCCCTACGACAGAAAAATAGATTTCAATCCTTAAATGTATGTGAAGTGAGATTTGGCAGTGACTGGGCTAAGCATGCAACATTTTCGAAAAATGCTACTAAGGATATATCCACACTGCACAATTATGCCACTTTAACTGCCCTAGGTCCATTCTATGGAATCCTGGAACTTGTAGTTTGGTGCAGTACTTTGAATTCTCTACCAGAGAGCTCTGATGATGTAGTTGTGAGGAGAACACTATTGAACCCCACCAGACTATAAGCCCCAAGATTTCCTAGGTTCGAGCTATAACTATTATAACTATTCAGTGTGGCTATATCCTTAGTCATGTGCAGATTTAATTGACTGATTAAAACATGCCATCTAAGCCAAATTAGACCTCATAGCTTTTTTTAAAAAAATTATTATATGTTTTTAATCTTTTCTAGTTTAATATTATTTTAAGGGATGGGTGGGTTAGGGTATTGAGGTAATTATGGAGTTTTTATACTGTAAGCCACCCCGATAGCATTGCAAAGGGGTGGGATAGAAATAATTTATTATTATTATTATTATTATTATTGGGTTGTATCTGTATTTTCGGCATAAACTTGGGCTTCCTTTGTGCTGCAGATCTCCTAGAGAAATCTCGTGTCATTTCCCAGCAACCTGCGGAAAGGGGCTATCACATCTTCTACCAGCTCCTTTCCAACAAGAAGCCAGAACTTGTTGGTATGATGTTGATTTGTTTATCTACATTGATATTATAGCTTTCCTCTGTAGAGCTCAAAGTGGTATACAGTACTTGACTCTCCTTCCCACTTTTATCCTCACAACTTTGTGAGGCAGGTCTGACTCAAAGGGACTGATTGGCATGAGGCCAACAAACCAGTGTGTTTCGTGGTTCACTGGGGACTAAAACTTGGATCTCCCAAATCCTAATGCAGTACTCTAACCCAACCTTTCTCAACATTTTTATCCTGGAGGAACCCTTGAAATAATTTGCAGGATTCAGGGACCCCCTGCATAAAATTATTATCTCTCCAGCTCCAAAAAAGGTTATTTTTGGTTCCAGTCATGATCTCCTTGAGAACCCCTAGTGACTGTTTGCAGAACCCTAGGATTCCAGGGAACCCTGGTTGAGAAGCCCTGCTCTAACCACTACTGCGTATATGCACATTCATGTGTCGGGGGGGGGAGATGTTTCTTGTATTGAACTTATCTCAATTGTATGTATATGTTTGTTTAACTCAGACCTTTGTACTTAATCCAGCCTAGTAGTGTGACTCCTGTATCATACTCTTGCTTGGGGCTTAGGTTAGAACTTATTTGCTCTTGAGAATACTTAGACAACTGCACATTTTCCACATTGTTGCAACAGAATCCTTGCTTTGTGTGCCGGATCCAAAGGAGTACCACTGGACAAGCCAAGGGGTTGTTGTGGTTGACAACATGGATGATGGAGAAGAATTGCTCCTCACCGATGTAAGTCTGCAAGGACAGTATGTGTGGCGTGTGTGTGTATGTGTGAAAGAGAATGGGTTTGGTAAATATAGAAGCAAAATAATTTTCAAGATACTGTTTATGACAAGGATGGGGAACTTCAGCCTAAAGGTCAAATTGAATTTGAGAGAGGAAGCATGTTCCAGTGGCAGGTGGTGCCATAGGCAAAAGGATGGGGCCACACCACTTCCAGCATATTTTAGTTTTAAAGCTCTTGTTGCCTGGAACTATAGACAGGCATTCAGCTTTCAATAATGAGGAAGAACCAATAGAGAAAGTGCGGAGCCACTAAATAATCGAGCCTGTGCAATGGATTTTTCTGGTGGAGCGCAGCGTGCACAGAACTGGCCTCACCCTTTAAACCAGAGATTCATCTGCCGTGGCCTTGCAAGCATGGACGTGGCAGTGAGGTCCTTGGGCCGTAGGTTTGATTAGAGTTTCCTTCTCTTAGATGGTTGACCTTACAGGGTTGGACGAGCACCATCTGCCCGGGTTTGGGATTAGAGTTTTCCTTCTCCTAGGACGGTTGCCACAAGGCTAGAGAGCCCATCCTGCCCTTTGACGCTCTTTGTCAGACCCTTCGGTTTTGACCTGCCTGGCATGGGAGACCCTACCAGTGGCTATTATGCCACCGCCAGCATAGCTCAAAACATCATTAGGGTACGCAAGCCTCTCTCCCATGACAAGGGGGCATCAATGGAGAGGACTAAATAATAGTGTCATGGGGAAGGGGTGTGGCTTTCTGGAAACCCCAAAGGGCCAGCATGGAACCCCAGGAGGGCCAGATTCATCCCTAAGTCTGAGATTCCCTACCTCAACATACCACCTATATTACAGTTGTATACTGTTTTGTGTTTTCTAGGTATGTTCAGAGGGAAGGAGAGTGACATTTTCTCTGTTCTACCTTATCCAGGGCTCCCAGAGAGCATTTGGGCTCTGTTGAACATGTTTTTCAGCTGCCCAAAATTCCCTCCTTGCCGCAAGGTCCCTCAGGCCTTTGTGGGGAGAGGAGGGGAGGACATATAGTTACCGCTGTCTACAACCAGCACCTGTAATTTCATCACCTGCCTGACTTCACTCTCTGGCCTGCACCCGGAGGCTGCCTCCCTCTGGCATCACATGCCTCTTGGCAGGCAATCCAGGCCAGCCAAGAGTGGCTTTTGGAGGTAGCTGCTGTTCAGGAGCTGCTTATGGAGGCAGAAGGGTTGCCAAAGAATTGGGAAAGTTGCTTGCCTGGGCAATAGAGGTGAAGGAGCTGCTGCTGTTGTTTCTCTTCCTCTGGGCAGCCAAAGTGGGCTGTTTGCCTCAGCATCTCTGTTTCCAGCCATTGCCACTGTCATTGGAGTCACTGAGTTTTGCTTATGGCTTCTTCTGATGTCCCCCGTCTGCGCCTCTTGTTCCCAAACCCTCCAACATTTCATAGATGAAAACAGCAACACATGTGGCCAAGCAGCATCAGAGTGTGGCCAAGATGGCAAAAGCTATCAAAGAGGAAGAACATACAAGTTAGGAGAGGCTGTAGCTGTTTGCTTTTGCCTGAGTCTACTGGGAAGGGCAAAGATTCCACCTGCACCTCTCCACTCCCCCTGCTCAGTTAATTGAGTGCAAACTACTTGAACTTTGAACTCAGTTTATGGCAACTGAAGTAAGCTGAGGACGAAGGGGGAAAGTGGGAAGCAGATAGAAACTGGGATGTGAAAAAGTGAGACAACAGAAGATTAATCGGAATTGTCCTGGCTAAACTGGATCAGTTGGAGGGCATGTGTTCCCTTCTTCCCACTTGCTGGCACTGCTGTGTCCCTTTGCTCCCCCACATCTTCCTTTCCCTCACTTGGGCACCGCTTTTGCTCTGCCTTGCAACAAGAGTGGACCAACTAGAAGTCCTATTTTGTTGCAGGATTTTGGATATCACTATTACAGTATTTTCTTTGAAATGCACCAATTTTAAAGCAGATGTCCAAAACAATAGACAAATAACCATACTACCAATAAAGATGAAAGCATCCGCAACATAGGGGTTGTCTAAATGGTGAAAACACTCCTCATGGAATGCAAGGAGAATATGAGTTGTCTTAATGGCATCCTGTATTGTTTTGCCATTTTCAGAAGGAGGGGGTGCAAAAATTCAGGAAACACCAGAGGAAAAACCTTTGTGACCTTTCCTGGACTTTTAATAAAACAGTGGGGGGAGTGCACATTCCTGCTTGTTGGGACAAGCAGCACGAATTGATTCACTTTCCTAAACAAGTGGAAGTGCAAAGCCAATTGGCCAGAAGAGTGCAGGGGGCGGGGCTTGCTAACAAGGCAAGTGCTTGGAGCTGCCATGTTGGATTTTCACCTTAGCGAAAGAGCGCTAAGGCGATAAAATGTGTTGTTTTTTTTCTTTTTTGTAAAGGCAAAATATTGCTCTATTGCACTTTGAAAATACAGTTGTCCCTTCATATTCACTGGGGTTTGGTTTCAGGACTAGCTGTGGATACCAAAATCCATGAATACTCAAGTCCCATTATATGGAATTGGCATAGTAAAACGGGTGCCCCTGATATAAGATGGCAAAATCAACGTTTGCTTTTTGGATTATAATTTTCTAAAGAATATTTTCAAGCTGTGGATACTTAAATCCATGGATACCAAATCCGTGGATATGGAGGGAAACTGTAGGTTTTTTTAAAAAAAACAATGTTCGGCAGCAGCCAATTGCAGTAAGTAAAAACACGAGTAATCCACTCACGGCCACCACCTGGATCCGCAGATATGTGAAGCTTATGCCTGGAGGAAAAAACAACATTAAGACAGATCGCAGCTGCTGGGAATTGCCTTTACTGTGGAGCAATCCGCTTCTTTCCCCCTCGTATAGACAATCCCATAGTCAGCTCTTGGATCCTCTTCCAGACCACTGGGTCCTGGTAATTTATCCCTGCTTCACCCTGCCTCTTGTGAGCCCTGACTTTGCCCCAGTGTGCCCTGCTGCTTTAAGCTATTTCTCCCCATCCCCCAGGTCTGACTCCGATACTGGAAATTAGTTGAGGAGGAAGGGTTAAAGTATGTTGGCTTTTTCAAACATTGACTGTCCCATATATTCAGCCTACCCATGGAGTGTTCAGTCCACCAATAATCTGTGATGCTTTGATTAGATCTCTTTTAGCTGTAATGCAGGCTCACTGCATTTGGCAAGCAAGAATGGAGCAAGAAGGTACAGTTACTGCAAATGCAGCAAAAAACACCCAAAGGGGCATCAGTTTGGCAAAATGTTATGAAGATATTGAAACAGTTAAAAGATTTTCTATGCCTTGGCTCAGTCATAAATTAAAATGGAAACTGTAGTCAAAAAGTCAGAAGAAAACTAGGACTTGGAAGGCAGTTATGAAAGAGCTAAACAAAATAATCAAGTGTAAAGATATGTCATTGAATAGCAAGATCAAGGTTGTCCGTGCCATAATATTTCTGATTTCTATGCATAGCTGTAAAGAAAGGTAATCAACTCATTTGAAATGTGGTGCTGCAGGAAAGCTCTGTGGATTCCATGGACTGCTAAAAAGACAAATAAATGGGTTCAAGAGCAAATTAAGTCTACGAGGCAAAATGACTAAACTGAGACTATTGTACTTTGGCCATATCATGAGACTGACATTTTTCATTAAAAAAGACAATGATGCTTGGTAAGATGGAAGACAGTAGGAAAAGAGGAAGACCGCATTACCGGTGGATAGACTCAATCAAGGAAGCCACAGCTTCCTTATCAGGGCCTTACTCTCTCTCTCTCTCTCTCTCTCTCTCATCCCCCCCCCGCGCTTTCTGCAAGCGAGCTGACTAAAAAGGCCAATCCGAGATAAACAAGTCTGGATGCAGAAAGCACAGCAGAAGGTCTCCTTGGGTGATGTTTTTGGGTTGTGATTCTTTCTGCATTGTCGTTTCTCTTCAAGACTTGTTTGGCGTGAGTTCTCAAATAAGGCTGCAGCATTGTGAATAGTGCGTCTCCATGCCTCCAGATGTGAGGCCAGGGCGGACCACTGTTGGTGATCAATTTGGCCGAGCAGGGCTGTTATAACAGGCTATCTTGGAGGTCTCTCATTCATAGAGTCTCTATAATTTGAAATCAGCTCGATGGCAACTAACAACAATGTTTGCTGAAGGATTCTGGAAGTTGTACTCCAAAATATGTAATTTTTCCATGCTCTGATTATGTTGTTTGCCATTGGACAGTCACAGTGCTATGGGAGCTTCCAAGACACAGCAAATAGCAAGCATAGGGACCTCATTTGGTTGTGAATATAAAATTATAGATCATGGGGTGTCACCTTTTCTCTCTCTCCATCCCCTTCCAGGTGGCCTTTGATGTCCTGGGCTTCACTCAAGAAGAGAAGATCAGCGTCTATAAGCTCACCGGTGGCATCATGCACTTTGGCAATATGAAATTCAAGCAGAAGCCAAGAGAGGAACAGGCAGAAGTAGACACCACAGAGGGTAATGACTGAGATAGAGAGGGTGAATGGAAACCTAGTGGGCATTGAAAGTTGTCATTCTGTACATGCTTGCCTGTGAATAAGTCCTTTTCAACACAGTGCAATTTACTCGTAAGTAGGCATGCATAGGCTTGTGCTATAACCAGTGGACAGTGATCAAACTCCTAGCTGAAAAATACTTTACTGGAAATTATTTATCTGTAGCGAAGAAGGTGTACCTGGAGTTTTTCTTCTGTTATTCTTTCTGTAGTGTGCCTCACTGTATTCCTAGGGTTGCATTCTTACATGTGCTTGCCTGGGGTATACAATTTATTGGTAACTTATTACTCAGTAGGGTTTACTACATCTGAGTAGATATGCAAAGGCCCATATACTAAGTATCCCTTCTACAAGGAATTTCCAGTGCAAGCGTTTAGAACATATGGTCCTCCAGGTGTTGGTGGACTGCACCTCTTTTCGGTTGTGGCCAGCATAGTCACTGGTGTGGAATGATGGGAGAAGCAGTCCAGGAATATCTGGAGGGCCACAGATTCCACATCTGTGACCTAGGACTCTAGCTCCTAGCAGCCCCAGCAATCATGGCCTCTGGTCAGAGATTATTGGAGTTCGAATCCAACTATATCTGGAGGGCTACTTGTTCTCTACCTCTACTCTAGCAGAACTTGTGGAAATCAATGTGCTTTTTGCATCTGTGGAAGCAGTAAGGAAGGGGTATTGCCTTTGTTGGGAGCATTTGGGTTTCTGTCTCTCTAATTTTAATCTTTTGGGACTTTTGGTTATCAGTGGCTGACAAAGTTGCCCACCTCATGTGTCTCAACTCTGGGGATCTCCAGAAGGGCATCACCAGGCCCCGGGTGAAAGTGGGCAACGAGTTTGTCCAGAAGGGGCAGAATATGGACCAGTGCCACAACTCAGTTGGTGCCCTGGGCAAAGCCGTCTATGACAAGATGTTCAAGTGGCTGGTGGTCCGGATCAACAAGACCCTGGACACCAAGATGCAGAGACAGTTCTTCATTGGGGTGCTGGATATTGCTGGCTTCGAAATCTTTGAGGTACAGGGCAAGAGGGAACCACCTCTGCACAGCTTTGACCTGCAATGAAATGTTGCAGCATGGGATGCTGCCTTTAAGAATTCCACACACTCCATTCAGTTCCTGCTCACCCATGTTTCAAGTTCCCCTACCTTTGGTCAATAAATGGTGGCCACTTAGTCCTTTCAGTCTTCAATAGCTCTTCTGGGGAACAGCCTTACATTTGGGATTCCCCCCAATGATATTTTGAACATCTGTAAACCTTGAGGTTTCCGCAACCTGTCACTATCTTCCACTTGCCTGTGGGTGATGCTGTTTTGGCTACATAAACAATGGCCTTCATAACCTGACAGTGGTATAATTTTAAAGGTCAGGCACTGATCATGCCACCAAGGCAAATCCAAAAGCAGGCAGCTATGTTGATCCATGTATTAAAAAGACCGTGGATAAATGCTCATCTCTACCAGAAGCAGGCCTTTTCTAAAGCTAATATGTCTTAATTGCCTGTTCAAGACCAACCTATCCTGCAAATAGGCTACATTACAAAATAATTTTTTGAACAATTTATCAGAGGCCCTTTCATACTACACACTTGTAGCACCATGATTCCACTTTAACTGCCATGGTTCTGTCCTATGGATCCTGGGATTTGCAGTTTAGGGAAAGGGACAGACTTGTCCGAGCTCTAGTGCCCCACTGAACTACAAGCCCCAGGATTCTCTAGGATGGAACCATGACTAGTGGAACCAAAGCACTATATTTGTGTAGTATGAAAGGACCCCTGTGATCTGTGAAAATCTGCCCCCAATGCCACAAGTAGCTAAGTAGTTAGAGAGGGTTGGAGAAACTGAGAGGGTGGTGGTAGATGATGATATTGTCTCTGTTTATTAAACGCTGCGGTACTTTGATATTGAGAGCACTTGGTCCACTACCATGCTTAGACCAGAACAGCACAAATTTATGTTCATCATTCTTTGTTCCCATATGGATGCAGCAAAATTCTGTGTGTCTATGGAAAAATATACTGTTGACACTAAATGGACTGGGTTCTGGGCAAAGCTTGGAACACCTACTTTTTTGGACTCATGCTCCCAGAATCTCCCATCCAATACTAGCTAGGAGATTCTGGGTGCTTTAGTCAATGAAAGCAGCTTTCCAGAGCTCTGGTAGGAAGATGCCTTATACCAGGTGGGAGACTACTTGTCCCCTGAACTGAATATCATCTACTTTGGCTGATAGTGGCTGTCCAGAATGGGAGGCAGAGAGGGTTTTCCCTTCACCTCTTGCCTTTTAAATATGAAACTTGGGGCCTTCTAAAAACAAAGCAGGTACTATTTATTTAATAATTTATTATCTCACTTCTCTCCTGGTGTTGCACTGGCAGTGCCTCCCGGGCTTGTGGGGGCTGCTGGTTTGGGATATGAAGCGAGTGAAATGACCGTGCACCAGTTCTGGGCTTGAAAAGAAGGCTATTTTATAATGACAGCCGATAGAAAAGCAAACAGGCATATTCTCATCAATCAAACAGACATAGAAAGCAGAAAGATACAAACTGGCTCCTCAGAGGTGCACACTGTTGTGACTGTGTCTTGCCCTCCCCTTATATGTGTTTCTCTCATTGAAGCTTTGCAAACATAGTGGGTAGAAAGAAAACTTTCTCAAGCCAAATAACAAGGGGAGATTTTCTCATGCCAATTATTGTGCCAGGGTGTTACAAAACATCCTATCTCCTTGGCTGTTGGATGACGTTCTCATTCCCTCCCTCCACCTCTAGCTGTGGAGAGAAACCTCTCCTTGACCCATTCTACTAAAGGAAAACAGGGCCTGGCATGTCAAATGCAGCCTGAACCAATCTTTTGCTAGGCCCTGCATGCATGGGACCCAAGTTGATATACAACAAATTTAAACTAAGTACAGCTAAAATCTTATTATAGAAAAGTCAACCACAACTAAACAATTCCATTACCAGCTAAAATCTTCCTATAGGAAAGCCAAACACAATTAAACAATTATATTAAAAGCACAAAGTAAAAACACAACTAAAAGATATTTTTTAAAAAAATATAAAAGTATAGCATGCCTTAGTAAGAGTCCCTTCTGCAACATGAGTTAAGAGCCAGAGGTTTGCATAAATAAAAAGGTCTTTGACTGCTGGGAAAAGAGAGCAAGGGGGGGGGGGCAAGCAGACCTCATGTGGGAGCAAGTTCAATATCCTGGGAGCAACCCAGGGAGCCCTGGTGGCGCAGTGGTTAAATGCCAGTACTGCAAGTCACCACGTTACAAGTTCGATTCCAGCTGGCTCCAAGGTTCACTCAGCCTTCCATCTTTTCGTAGGTTGGTAAAATGAGTACCCGGCTTGTGGGGGCAATTAGCTAACACACAGTGGAAACTGCTTTATGCACTGTAGATGTATAAATTGCTATTGCCTTAAACACTCTGATAGCCTTTGTGACTGAAGAGCGGGGTATAAATACCTAATTAAAAAAAAAACAAAACCCACCAGGAAGACTCCTCTTGTGTCCTCATCTGTGATGGTAGCAAGAGAAAGAAAGCCTTGACTATTCAGCTGCATTCCCTGCTGCCCAAATTATTTTTCCTTGTACTGCATCATGACTTAAAACAGTGTATCTTCTGTTCCTTCTGCAGTTCAACAGCTTTGAGCAGCTGTGCATCAACTTTACCAACGAGAAGTTGCAGCAATTCTTCAACCACCACATGTTTGTGCTGGAGCAAGAGGAGTACAAGAGAGAAGGAATCGAATGGGTGTTCATTGACTTTGGTCTGGACTTGCAGGCTTGCATTGAACTCCTTGAAAAGGTGACCATCACCATCTTGTCAGATTTATGCCCCTTCCCTCCAAATCATGCAAGCACATAGGGTCCTTCTCCCTGTTTATATCCTCACAATACCCCTGTGAGTTAGATTTGACTGAGGAACACAGACTGGCCCAAGCATGCCTAGTGAGCTTCAGGGCTGAGTAGGGATTTCAACCCATGTCTTGCTACTCAAACACAGCATCATGTTGGCTCACTGTGTGGCCTGTAGATAGAACGATTTCTCAAAGTGTATCCTCACTGGACAATTTCTTACTATATCTGTGTTCCCTCAGGGCAATCATGTTAGATGGGTGGTTTCACAGGTCTGTAAAGCTGATGTATGCTGCAGCAGGAAACAGGTCCCTCCCTTGTTGCCTCAGCTGGTATACAGGGATCTTCAGTAGCCCTTAGCAGACCAATGAATCCATCCTTTTCCCCTGCCTACAGGTCATTTCCTGCAGAGGAATGGAATGGCCAAATCATGCATTAGTGGGATTGACTATCCCATCTTAAACTGAAACTGAGACAGAAAACCTTTTTATTTCTCTTTTAGTCCGCTGGCTATTTATTGTATTTATTGTTTTTAAAGGTGATTTTAGACCTTTGCTTTTAATTTACATTTGTTTAATATTTTTTTTATGAGGGAGGATGGGGGTGGGGGGTGTTTAGGGATTTTTATCTGTATTGTATTTTAATTTTTGTAAGCCGCCCCGATTGTTTTAACAGAGGGGTGGGGTATAAATAAATATTATTATTATTATTATTATTATTATTTCAATGGGTCTAAGTATCTAAGAGGTTGGGATCTGGATACACCCTTCACTGGGTCTAAGAAAACCTTTTTATTTCAATGGGTCTAGCTGCTGGATTTCCTGACCCCCCACTTTCCCCCCAAATTGTAATATATGCATTTTGTTTTGGGACAAATGGAAAATCTTTGTGGCCAGCGGCCATGGAGGGTGCAAAATGTGCTGTAAATGTGATAAGTCAAAATAGCGTAAATATGCCCTTCCTTCCCAAATGGTTCAATTAATTAATTAATTAATTAATTTTATCCATGACCTTTCTGATGTAAAAAGGTGCCCAAGGAAACTAGCAATAGTAAGCATAGATTAAAAGCAAAATCTTGATATAAACATAACATAGGGCTCAGCTAGACTGGAGAATTAATAGTGAAAAATAGTGCCTTACCTCCCTATCACTGCAGTGTTTATTTGTGTCCGTGACTCATTTGCAAGATCGCTGGCATGGACAATTAGCCAAGTTTGCAGTTCACACTAAGCATGCCCCCAAGAAAAGATGGTGGCTGGGAGTGAATTGCCTGCTGAAAACCTCCCTCCATTTCCTCTGCCGTTTTGAACTTAAATGACAAATGTGGAAGAGTGATTTTCCGCTTTAAAAAATCTTTTTTTGTTTGCTCTGCCACTTGAATGATTGTGCACATGATCATTCACCTGGGGGGAAATGGTGGCTCTGGCCGCTTTGTCCCTTGCGAGCCTGCCGCCGCCGAGGTCCAACCAATCACGTTTGTGTTCTTTGATGTGCTACTATTCGAATTGGTTGTTCAGATGTGCAGTTATTTGCAGTTTCACGTACTTTTAAAAAAAGATAGCGAGAAACAGCAAATGCTGTTATCGCGAACTATTTGGAGTTTTCAGTCCCCCCTCCTTCCCAATATGGCAAATCCCGACAGGAACTCATCTGAACAAAAGGTATTCTACCTGCATTCTTTGTGGATTTTTTTGTTGTTTAACAACCCCATAAGTTGTTGTTGTATGCTTTCATGTTGTTTCCAACTCATGGCAAATCTAAGGTATCATGGGGTTTTCTTGGCAAGATTTGTTCAGAGAGGGTTTGCCATTGTCTTTTTCTGAGGCTGAGAGAGTCTGACTTGTCCTAGGTCACCTAATGAATTTCCATGGCTGAGCAGGGGTTTGAACCCTGGTTTCTCAAAGTCCTCATCAACACTTAAGCCACTATAGCATGCTGGCTCTCCACATAACTTTTTTTTTAAAAAAATGTATTTATGTGTTTATAAAATAAGTACAAATTATTATTATTGTTATTTTAAATGAAAACACAACAGTAAATTTAAAACACACCAGTGAAGGGTGTATCCAGAACCCAACCTCTTAGACCTCTCCCACACTTTGATAGCAGACCAGCTTACACACCAAAGGTTAGTCTGAACAAAAATGTCTTTGCCTCCTGGTGGAAGGATAAGAGAGAGGAGGCAGAGAGTTCCAGAATCTGGAGGCAGACACTAAAAAGGCCTTGTCTTCTGCTCCCCCAATATTTTCATCTCTGGCTTTGTAAAAACCATGTTGCAGGTAGTATAGGAGTTTTTCCTTGGGTTTTCTTCCAGGCTGTGAGGCCGTGTTCTGGAAGAGTTTACTTCTGACGTTTCACCTGCATCTTCGGAGATGCCAGCCACAGATGCAGGTGAAACGTCAGAAGTAAACTCTTCCAGAACACGGCCTCACAGCCCCCTCCCCAAAAAAAACCCAAGGAAAATCTATGGATGCCAGCCATGAAAGCCTTCGACCTCACACAGTACAGTACCGTTAGTTCTTTAAAATCTGTGCTATTGAATGTGTGTCTTTCTCTCATCAGTGTCTCTCATGCTTTTGTTCCCCTAGCCCATGGGCATCTTCTCCATCCTTGAAGAGCAGTGTGTGTTCCCCAAGGCCACCGATGCTACTTTCAAGGCTGCCCTCTATGACAATCATTTGGGCAAATCCCCCAACTTCCTGAAACCCAAAGGTGGCAAAGGCAAAGGGGCAGAAGCTCACTTTGAGCTGGTGCATTATGCTGGCACGGTGAGTATGAAGCATGGAGAGGTGTGTTGCCCTGCAAAAGTTGGTTATTCTGGTCTGAGTTTGGATGCTTTTGGACAGATGACTCTGAGTCATGGGCTTATCTCACAAGGGAAGGAAAGTGAAAATGAAGCCTGAGAGGAGCACATCCCACCTTGCCTTATCGCACAAAGTTGGCGTGTTTCAGCTGTTCTCCCTTTCCAGTCCTGTGGGAGATGGTGATAAAGGAGGGTCTTTTTGCTATCGGATTTTTCCAGTTAGCAAAAAGACTCACATTTACCACTGTCTTCCACGGGACCAGAATGGAGAACAGCTGAAACACACTGACGTTGTGCAATAAGGCAAGGTGGGTGGTGGTATTATCAAGGTGCACTGCTGCTTCCTTCCCATGTATGATACGCCCCCCAGTACCAAAAAGCATTGTGCTGCATCTCCAACTTTTCTTTCTTAATACTTTTCTGTTTTTATTTTGTAGACTAGGATGTGCAAAGTGCAGTCCACAGGCCTCATAGAGGCTCCAGAGCAGTTTAGGGGGGCCTTCAGGGCCCCTGGATGGGAGGAGAAGTCCCCTCAAATTTCCTCTATGGGGCATTTCACCACAGTTTTGCTCCCTCATCCATTTTAGGCCCAGGAGAGGGCCTTTTTAAAACAGGAAATGAGCAGTACATTGGACCTAATGGCCCATAGGGCCCCTTCCAACTCTGTGATTCTAGAAAAGTACTTCCATGTCATTTCCTGTTATCAAAAAAGGCCTAAAAGAGGTGCTAAGAGCAGTAGAGAATGTGGCCAAGGTTTCCTGGGGTGGGGGGGCTAATGTGGCCCCCTGGCTTCCAACAGGTGCATACTCTTGCCGTAAACCAATTTTTCCTTCCTCTTGCTTTCCCTTCTTGAAAGACACATGCCCCTGGTAGAATTTGAGAAAGTTAATTAGTTGTACTATAATTCCCAGAATCCCCTATTGGCCCTATAACAAAAAATAACACTTGCAATTTCTGATTGCTGGCTTCCAGCCCAGTGTCTTCCCCACATGTTGCAGCTGCCCACAAACCTTTGCACTAAAGTATCTCTTGTGAAATTGGCATTGCCACTGTCTCTTTCTTGTGCCAGGTGGGCTACAATATCACTGGGTGGCTGGAGAAAAACAAGGACCCCCTGAATGAAACGGTGGTAGGATTGTTCCAGAAGTCTGGGATGCCCCTGCTTTGCACTCTCTTTAAAGAAGAAGAGCCCGGTATGTATCACATTGGTTGTAATTCCACTCAATCATTCATTCTATTTTTACTCAGACAGGTTGGTTTGTATGAAAGTTGTCCTGTTTCTGCTTGGGATAACCCCATACTCTTCAACTGTCACAATTTGACAGGGGCAATCCCATGGAATCCTCCATTTTTCAGCTGCTTTAAAAATCTCCCACTTTCTCTCTTCTCCCACTACTTTCTCCTTTTGTCATCAAGTTACTTTAGTTGCTGCAAACTGAGTTCAAAGTGCAAAAGAAGTTGCACTCAGCTGGCGGGAGAAGAAAGGCGGGGGCAGAATCTTCCCCTCCCAGTAGGTTCAGGTAAAAGCAAACTGGCACCCTCTCCTAGCCTGTGTGTTCTTCATTAATAACTTTTGCCATCTTGACCATGCTCTGATGTGGCATGGCCCCACATGTCCCAGTTTTCTTCTGTGCAGTGTTGGAAGGCACATAACCCCCAGAAGCTAGCTTGGTGCCCAGGGGCAAGACATACAAATAGCCCCCACCCGTATGGTAGCTACTGCCATCTTGTCTTTCAGGACAGCCACTTGGGGTTGGACAATTGGCAGCAGGCAGTGCCAGAGCAGTGACTCTTTCCAGAGGTAGCAATGCCCCTGGACAACTTTGTGAAGCATGCTGATTGAGAGAGAGAGTGACTTGCCCAAGGACAGTCAGTAAAATTCTCACCCAGGTCTTCCTGTTCCAACTTTCTATCTGAAAAGTAGGCAAACAGGGGCCCGTGGTCTGATTTTTAATGGCCCTTGATTCCCTGACAGGATTATCTCCATTCCACAGCCCACCAACTGGAATTAACAGACCATCAGTGATTCATATTCTATCCCAGAATCTAGGAATGAGTGAGGTATCATCTGACAATATGGCATGTCCCAAGTAGTGTTTTGGCAGTCTGTTTGTATCATCGCTGGAAAAACAATTATTTCCTTTTCTATTGTTGTTTATTCAAGGTGAAAAACTCCTGCAGTCCTGGAAGCTTTGCTTTAATGGGGTGGATTGATGCTTTTCCCCCTCCACTCCAAAACTGGAAGCAAGCTTCTAGTCACATCCAGTTTTAGAAAAAACATATGTGGGGAAAAAAACATTTTAAAAATGGGCATGGCCTACAGCAAGTTCTGGAAGAGCCGATTTGGTCTCCATTACCACCAAAGTTGCCCACCCCTGTACTGTCTATTAAATCAGCCTTCCCCAACCTAGTGCCCTTCAAGAATGTCAGGCCACAAGTCTAGTCATCCCCAGCAAACATGAAGAGCCACACTGCATCCATTCCTATGAATGTCATGGAAGCCCCACTGATGCTGGATATGCTATTAACACATTTCCTGCTATAATTGCTGTGAAAGTTCAGATTTCTATGGTGCAGGAGGGTGTGAGAGCATCTTCCAGCATAAAATATTCCTGCAAGTGCAAAGGGAAGCACATCTGTTTCCCTTTTGGACAGGACATGAGGAGAATCAAAACCAGGGAGTTGTTATGATTTTGGTGGCACGGATGATAGTAGTGTTGATTCTGTTGTGGGGAGGGCCACAAAACAGTGGGCTGCATACAGCCTACAGATGCATGTTACCCACCCCTCTTCCACGTGGTCATTTTTCCAAAACAAAAAACCCTACAGACTTATCCTTGCAACAAGGAGAAAGACAATGTTTCTACCATTTGATTTCTGTCATGTCTGTCCTATGAGGCTGCTGCAGACTATCTTAGGGAAATGTGCCCTTCAAAAGACATCCATTCCCCACTCATTCAGTCTCTCAGTATCGCCAGGAGGAGCAGGTGCTCCCTGCATGCTTCCTTTTATTGATTGATGGCATTTGAGAACAACTCTCCAGGGATGCTCCGATGTGGGAAAGAAAGAGATGCTGTGGGTGGGGAGGAATCTGTGACAGTACTGGGTTAAAGAGAGAGCAGAGAATTCCCTTGTGGCGCCGAGTGTCCCCTAGTTGACCACAGACATGTCAGGCTTCTGTCAACTTGAAAATGTGGTTGCTGGCCTAACAGTCAATGCCATTACTGGTTCATGGCTCAGCAGTTTTAAAAGACAAGCCTATGCTTATAAATGAGTGGTGCTTTTTTTAAAATGGCAAATCTGAATTGCCCAAATCCACAGGAAACATCAATTTACTTGCTACCATTAAAATGGTTGTATTAAAAAGTAACCTTGCATGTCACTTCAAATGCACAGCTTTCCCCCCCCTTTTTTTTACTCCAGAGTAAGCTCAGGGAACCCGATATAGATCAGGATCTTAGAATAGATGGTAGCAGGGACTTCAACTATTTGTCCCCTTCTATGGTCCTAATCCAAATCACACCTTTCCTGAATCCCATCTGCAGTTTATGTTGCCAAAAGGTGATCTATTGAAGTACAGGTCAACCCCCGTATCTGCAGGGGATATGATCTAACACCCACCCACCCCCCATTGATACCTGAAATTGTGAATAATAGGGAACCCTATTATTTTCAATGAAGAGAACACCAAAGGTTTGCCATAGAATTGCACTGGAGGACCTAGAAATGCCTAGCGAGAACATATTTTTTTGGACATAGATAAGCGAAACTGTGGATACTGAATGGGTGGATAGGGAGGTTGACTTGCAATTCATTTTTTTTAAATGTAAATTGCAGTCCTTGATTTGGATTGGGACTGTAACAGAAAGCAAAGGGCTAAAGTCCCCTACCTTTCATGTTAGCGTTGTAAACAAAATAGTGTCCTCATTATTAAATACTCTAAAGACACCAGATCCCATCTGATCTTGGAAGCTAAGCAGGGTCAGCCCTGGTTCATCAACCACCAATGAATGCCAGGTTCTGTAGGCTATATTTCAGTGGAAGGAATGGACAAAACACCTCTGAGGATTCCTTGCCTAAGGAAACCTTATGACCATAAGGCAGCTTGAAGGCACACACACATTATTATTATTATTATTATTATTAGCCCACTTTTTTTCCAATTCAGGATTTTCAGAGTGGCTTACAACAAATTAAAAAACATATTGTTAAAAATCCACAAGATATAAAAAATTAAAATTAAACAATAATTGAAAATGAAAACCAGATTAAAACGTATGTCATTAAACATGCACACACGTGCCAGCACAACATTTAACAAGATCCAGCATATTATTTTGATGGATCAAGCATTATATAGTCCATCATCAAACACCTGTCTAAACAGAAAGGTCTTTGTAGTTGTCTGCAAAAAGAAAGTAAGGAAGTGCCAGTCTAACTCTCTGGGAAGGGAGTTAGCAATAGCCATAGCACTTACTTTCTATGCTGCTTTATAGTGCTAAGCACTCTCTAAGCAGTTTACAAGGTGTTCGCTAATTGCCCCCAACAAGCTGGGTACTCATTGGAAGGATGGAAGGCTGAGTCACCTGGAGCGCTGCAGGATCGAACTCACAATGTTGTGGCTGCTTGGGGGAATTTAGTTCAGCACAGACAGGGAGTGGAAGGAAATTATCATTGTGATTGTTAAACGTACAGTTGAGACTCCTAGCATTGCATTGAAAAAGGAAACGAAACATCAGCTAGAATTAATCTCTGGAGGTTGGCGTCTGCAATGCACTCTGGAGAGTAATTGGAGTATGTGGCTTACCTCATCCATCACTGTACTATCTTATATTTGGACATCTTGTTTGAAAGAAGATACTTCTCCTGTCTAATTGAAATGATGAAAGGAAAATGACTGCATACAAGTGAATGTATTCTCAAACCCTGCAAATAAGTATTTATGGACATTGTGGACACTTTGGAATTTGCATCCTACATGTTCATATACATAAGGACTTGATTATGTGTGTGTAAAAATTTATATGTACTTATGTATGAATTGCATGTGACACTTTGTTATAATATATGCACTAAAACTAATTTCATTTAGAATCACTATATACACTGGAGATTCATAGAAAATTAATTCTTTATTATTGAGTTCAAAGATAATACAGTAATATTTCCTCTGTAACCATTTTGCACTGTGGCTGCAGTACCGGCATTTAACCACTGCACCACCTGGGGGCAGCCACTGAGAAGGCCCTCTGCCATGTTCCCACCAGATGTACCTGTGAGGGTGGTGGGGCAGAGAGAACGCTCTTACTTTTGTTCAAAGAGCAGCAGAAGACACAAAATTGCTAGCTATGTCTTTAACGTTGCCTGTTGTTTGAGACAGAGCTTAGAAACATTACTTTTTCCAATGAGAGGGTGCATGGAGACTCCAGGATTCTAGGAGTTGTAGTCTAAATTCTTGTTTGCCCATAAGCACGTGGCAGCTAATGGCTTTCATGTCCGTGGAGTGGTGCATTTGCTTCAGGTTTTAGACTGAATTTTAAAGCTGCTAGTAAAGCTGAAGCAAAGGTGCTGAATCCAACACCCAAAAAGGGTCCAGTGTCTTGGATATTTCCTCTAAAATACCAGAGCCTCACTGAGATGGAAGCCATCACTGACCTTCAGTCAATTATCCCTTATTTGCCTTGCTAACAAGGCTGTGACTAAAAGTAGCCTTTTGAGAGGGTGTGTGTTTGAATGCATTGATTTAAATCAAACCTTGAATCCTTTGTGTTTCAATGTTGTCCTCAGCTGCAGGAACCAAGAAGCAAAAAAGAGGCTCCTCATTTATGACTGTCTCCAACTTCTACAGGGTAAGAGAACTTTCAACTCTAACCAGAGCAACAGTGCAAGAGATAGCGTGGTGTAGTGGTTTGTGTGTTGGACGAGGACTCTGGGTGACCAGGGTTTCAGTCCCCACTCAGCCATGGGCCATTCTTTCAGCCTAAGAGGATGGGAATGACAAAACTCCTCTGATGAAATCTTGTCCAGAAAACCCTGTAAGTCAGAGTTGGCTTGAAGGTGCATAACAACAGAGCAACAGTGTACCATAGGAGTTGGGAAGCTGCAGGCTTCTTGCAGTCCTGAAGCCCCACTTTTATGGTTCACTCCCCACTTTAAAAAAAAAATGGACACAGTTAAAAATGGTATTTAAAACCTGTACAGTTGTGACTAAGAAGACACCGCCCAGATGCTGGAGAGGTTGTAAAAGCTCTGGATCTTATAAGCACATGTGGCTTGATTGCATTAAGATACAGAAGTTTTGGACCACCATTTTGCACCAAATTTCTCAGATCACCAATCAGAAGATACATTTTCCCCCAGCGTTGCTTCTACTTAACATATATGGAGGCCCTAATGGAAACCTGAGGCATCGTAGACTGATTGCCTTCTGGAATGGAAACAGCTCAACGCTGGAAGACGGGGAATCTGACAATGGCTAATTGGTGGGTCAGAATTTAGAATACAAGGTTATTAGAAAAGCTTTCTTATAGTATGGCTAGAGCTAGACAAGAAACAAACATGACATTTCAGGAAGAATGGATGGTTTTTATTTACTATGTAAATAAAGAGCCACAGTGGCTGAAGCCTCCAAGAGCTGATGGATTCCTTTGGAAGGACACATTTTCTCTATAAACTCTTGATCATCAAAACATATCTGGAAAGGGAAAATGTATATACATACTGTAATTTGTTATATAACTCTCACAATGTCCCACAGTTACTGTTGTTTATTGTATTTTGATGATGTTAATATTTATATGCTTTGTTACAAAATCTTTAATAAAAGACTAAATAAAAAAATAGACACAGTTTTCTGCCCCCAAACCAGCCAAACCTAGTTGTATACCTCCCTCCGCAGACCCTCCTAAACCCTTTTTCCACCTGAAAACTCACAAAAAGTGGTGACCCAAAGTGATGTGATATCACTTCTAGTGTATCAGGTCACACCATGGGTCATGCCTACCCTTGGTGTAATGCCACAGCAATGTTAGTACAAAGTCTCTCAACAAAAGCAACAAAGGGCCACTTTCTTCAAAGTAACAGGGAGATAAGAATGCAGTTGGGCAAATCTGCCTTTTGTGCAAAAGATTTATCCTTAGAATGAGATAATTCAGAGCCCAGGAATTTGTTTGGAGTACCAGAATTGAGTAGCATCCAAAACTCTTCCCACACCCACACCCAATCCTGGTTACCCTCCACAGTTTTCTTTATATCTAGGGTACCAAAAGAGTGTCATTTTGTTGCATCTCTTAGTAAATAATCAGGAATACCATTCAACATCCTTCTTTAATTCTGATGCTTTCTCTGTACTTTTTCAGGAGCAGCTAAACAAGCTGATGGCCACTTTGCACAGCACAGCCCCCCATTTCGTGCGCTGCATCGTTCCCAATGAGTTCAAGCAGTCTGGTATGTGGTTTAGCTTTTAACTGCAGAGAGTCAAACTTATTCTAGATTGCTGCAGAAACAACTGTGGTCCTGAGGTCCTCCATGTTTTTCTTGTTTTGTGCCTTCAAGTCAATTCCAACTTATGACAATCCTGTCATTAGGTCTTCTTAGCAAAATTTATTCAGAGGAGGTTTGCTGCCACCCTCCTCTTGGGCTGAGAGAGTGTGACTTGCCCAAAGTCACCTAATGGTTTCCTATGGCTGAGTGGGGCCCTTCCTTCACGCCCTAGTTTTCTGGAGTTTGAATCCAACATATCATACTCCAGTTATTGCAGAACTGCAATTCCCATTATTGCTTGGCTGTGTTGGCTCCAACCGATCTGAAGCCACACTTTATAGACTGCTTAGCCTAAAGGTGAATCCAGCCCTTCAAGCTGCCTTGCCATATGCTGGTCTAGCCACTAATATTTTGAATTCCCTAAAATTTGGGTACCTATCCGTTGGTCAACAGCCATCAAAATCTGGCTGTAGACAGCTTTTAAAGAAGCTGAATGCTGGCAACAGTTGGCTATCATTTGGTTCCTGCTTTTATCCTTAAAATGAGTAAGAAGTCTATTTCTCAAAATTCTGCTTTTTTTGTGACATATACTTTTTATTCTGTTGCAAAGCTTGTAAAATAGATGATACAATTACATAACTCTCTTCTTCTCAGTTGTAACTTTTCCTTCAAAAAAAAAAAAACAAAAACCTGCAACAAACAAAGGGATACAGCTCCAATAATACCAATATACAGTCATCCCTTCACATTCGCGGGGGTTAGGGGCAGACAACCCCCGCGAATGTGAAAAAAACGCAAATAAGATATGAGCCCCCTTTGGAGCCTTGGGAAGGGAGTGGGGCGCAGAGGCAACGCGCCAGCTGCTTCCCACCCCTCCTTCCCAAGGCAGCAATGGGCTAAGCCCTTTGCTGCCTTGGGAAGGGAGGGGGTGTTGAGCAGCGGGGGGGGGAGGCAGCCTTCCGCGAATAATCAAAACCGCGAATGTGAAAGTCGCGAATGTGGAGGGGCAACTGTATAACATTCCCAATATGCAACATATATAATAATATGTAACAATCCTTTTGATCATCAGCTGGAACCTCATCCCCAGGCTTATCAAGACTGGTGATTTGAGGTGATCTAGCTACAACACTGAATTCTATCATAAGAAAGGGATCAGTTAGTGTTGTGCTTTGACAAAGCTTGAGAAAGTTGCTGTTTGGAAGCACACCCCAGAATCTCCAGCTAACATGACTACTAGCCAGACCAACTAGAGAATTTTGGGGGTTTTGTTGTTTTTTTTGTCTAAAACCACCTTGATTCCTGTGCTGGGAGAAAGGCTTGGCATAAATTAAATAAATAAAAATAACTTTCTGAAGTTCTGGCCTTGGTGATGTAATGAGACTTGATCCCAGGTCAGAGTCTAGTTCTAATGCAAGGAGAGAAGTGAAGTCGAAGGCTTTCACAGCTGGCATCCATAGGTTTTTTTGTGGTTTTTTTCTGGGCTGTGAGGCCGTGTTCTAGAAGAGTTTATTCCTGACATTTCATCTGCACCTGTGGCTGGCATCAATCAGAGAATGGTGGCGTGTGGGGTTTATATGCTGTGAGTCCCTGTTGAAGAGGATTAGCATGTAAATTTGTGTATTCAGTTGTTGGATGTTCAGTTCTTAGGGTGGGAGGATATGCAAAGGGTATTCGTGTCTATTTAGCTAATGATCCATTGTCTGCTGGGGACAGAGGGCTTCTCAGCAGGGACAGGGAACTTCCCAGCAGACAATGAAGCATTAGCTAAATAGACACTAATCCCCTTTGCATATCCTCCTACCCTAAGAACTGAACATCCAACAACTGAATACACAAATTTACATGCTAACCCTCTTCAACAGGGACTCACAGTCTATAAACTCCACACACCCACACTGCCACCATTCTCTGAAGATGCCAGCCACAGATGCAAGCGAAATGTTAGGCATAAACTCTTCTAGAACACGGCCTCATAGCCTGGAAAAACTCCACAAAAAACTAAGGAGAGAAGGATCAAGAGATCCAGAGGTAGAGAATGTGGCTAAAGACAGACCTGAAGGTGTGGCAGGCAAGGATCAAAAGAGATAGAGGTAGAAGTTGCAGTTGTAGATGAGCTGGTAATCAGGTTCAAGGAGAGGGAGCAGAGCAGCCTGTGTAGCTTACTCATTGAGGTGAGGTGCTCAGAAACTGAAGGGTAGATTTGTAAGTGAGGGTTTTATGGGCCCTGGTGTCTTCTACTTGGCTTGTGGGGATCAGCTGGTGTATTTCACCTGGAACTGCAGCCTAGCAAGAGCACCCTTGGTCCATAAGGGCCGAGCCTTTTCTCACTACACAATAACAGCACTGTGATTTCACCTGCCATGGCAACGTCGGTGGGACCCTGGGATCTGCAGTTTACAGAGGGATATTTAGAATTCCCAGCCAGAGTGTTCTCATGCGCCACCAAACTTCAGGCTACAGGATTCTGTGGGATGTAGCCATGGCAGTTAAAGTGGAATCGCAGCACTTTAATTGTGCAATGTGGAAGAGCCCCTGGTTTGTGGGTTCAGGGCAATGGTGTCACAGGAACATTGCTAGGAAAATATACTTTATGGGAGTAAATCTCTCAGAATCCTGAGCTCAGAGGAAGAAGGGCTACCGCATTGCACAGAGCTTACAGAAGTTGCTGTTTTACACAGGGGTCATACTGACTGCAGGTTTCTGGAAGTTCTAGTTCCCAGGAATTCCCCAGGAATTGTGGTAACTTTTGGAGATTCTGGTTTGATGCCCTCCCAGTTGTTGCCTAGCAACATGTATTTTGCCTGAGGACCTAGTCTATTAGAATAGCAGAATCATAGAATCATAGAGTTGGAAGAAGCCACAAGGGCCATCCAGTCCAACCCCCTGCCATGCAGGAATACACAATCAAATCAGTCCCAACAGATGGCCATCCAGCCTCTGTTTAAAAACCTCCAAAGTAGACTCCACCATGCTCTGAGGCAGTGTATTCCACTTCTGAACAGCTCTTACTGTCAGAAAGTTCTTCCTAATGTTTAGGTGGAATCTCTTTTCCTGTAGTTTGAACCCATTGCTCCATGTCCTAGTCTCTGGAGCAGCAGAAAACAAGCTTGCCCCATCCTCAGTATGACATCCCTTCAAATATTTAAACATGGCTATCATGTCACCTCTCAGCCTTCTCTTCTCCAGACTAAACATGCCCAGCTCCCTAAGCCGCTCCTCATATTATTTGAAAGTAGCATCCCCATTGACCTGGCCCTGAATGGAACAGTCTCTATGGTTGTGTTTATACGGGCAAATATTCCCCTAAATATATCGCTAAGATTGCTCATTGTTCCCACAGATTGTGCCACTGTATCGCCTCATTCAGAAGGGGGGAAGGTAAAAAACCCAAATATAGCGTCTCAGGGGATCTCACTACTTTTGCCAGTTTATTTGAAAAGTAGCACGACTTAGCGCATTATTGATAGTGTATACAACCATTTCGCTAAGGGCTGTGTGAATTACCATCAATCTTCCCGATACAGTTGCAGCAGAGCTGCACTGTGATTGGTTCTTATGATGAAGGGGTGGGCTGGCTAGATGTGGAATCAGGAGGGAGATTCAGTACCGATCCAGGAAATCTTAAAATCCTTCATGTCTACTGCTTGCTTTGGTGCCAAGGGAAGTCTGTACATGGAGCTGCAGGGGGGAGGCAATGGCTCAGTGTCGATAGCTGTTACTCACAGAGCTGGGGCCAGGGCAGGCCCTATTGCATTCCTTTGTCCTTCTCTCCAGTGCTTGGGCATGCCCCCCCCCCTTTGCCTGTCTAAATCACAAAGTGGAAAAAAACAAAGAGCAACAAAATAGAACTGTTTCCTCCATACACCATGTAAACTACCCACCACTGGTGTGAAAAAGCACTAAAGTGCAATTTATCGCTATAAAACCTGCCATGTAATTGCAGCCTGTGTGTATCTAAGAAGATGAAGGAATAGTCTTGTGGTTGTTTCTGCTGTTGTTAAGTCGTGATGAGGAATGCTGACTGCTGTTTTGTGTTTTGCAGGAGTGGTAGATGCCCACTTGATCTTGCACCAACTGGCCTGCAATGGTGTACTTGAAGGCATCCGAATTTGCAGGAAGGGCTTCCCCAACAGACTGCAGTACCCTGAATTTAAACAGAGGTGACTTCCCCCCCCCATTTTAATTCTCAAAAAATGAGTGTTCAGGAGTACTAGAAAGCTGCCAACTTCCTCCTAATGAGAAAGTACAGTCACTAGTTATGAATTCTCTTCCACTAATAGGAATATTTATAGGATTACACATATGTAAATTCACTTTTGCATATTTTTTTATTCAGCATTTGAGTGCTAAGCTAAAGTAGAAGACAAAATTCACATTTATTGACAAATTTCTTCCTTCTCACCAAACTCTAATCGGTACGTTCAAACTCTCTTCATTGAGAAATGCTTATATTTGAGAAGAGATCATGGATGATGTGCACAGACAAACAGAAACCCAAGATGAAGTATCTGTTATTTCAGACAACGAACATTTTAATATTTTCTATGTTGGCTTATGCTCAAAGGTACTTTAAACTCTCATTTTGACAGTACAGTGGGCCCTTGTTGTCTGCTGGGGTTTGGTTCCAGGACCCCCTGTGGATACCAGAATCCATGGATGCTCAAGTCCCATTATATGCAATGGCATAGTAAAATGGTGTTTTGTATATAAAATGGCAAACAGCAAGGTTTGCTTTTTGGAATTTTTCATCCCTGGAATATTCTCAAGTTGTGGATGGTTGAATCCATGGGTCCAGAATCCTTGGATACAGAGGACTGACTGTACCATGAAGCAAATTCTGAGTGGGGACATTTTTTCTTGCCCTCACTTAGGATAGGCATTTTGGTTTTTGTTTGTAGCTCACCCCCAACCAGGGGCTTGTCTTAGATGAGTGGATATAATGTTGATTCCTGTGCATTATTGCAAATTTGTAGCAGCATCCCTTTGTCTTCACGGTCTTGGCAAAATCGATAGTATGTGAAGCTATCTGTGTTTGAAGTGTACATACCTGTGAATCAAGATGGTGGGCGAGTAAATTAGTGTGTTATTTTTCTCCACACATTGTCACCGCTGCACAGTATTTGTTTTAACTTTAAAGCAAAGGTGTGCAAGGGTGACATTCTGCTTAAAAAAGCTATTTGTTGCCTTCGAGCAACAAAAAAGCTCACAATTGGCAACATGAAAGTCCAAAATGGTGCTTCCGGCCGCTTCCTTGCCGTCAAGCCCACCTCTAGTGCATGTCCAACCAATGAGCTGTCCACTTCTGCTCCTCTACAAGAATACGCATTGTCCAAACAAGCAGTAATGTGCATTCCCATGCATTATTTTTAAAACTTAGAGAAAAGCTGTGAAGGTTTTTCCCATGTAGTTTTTGGAGGTCCCCCCCCCTTCTGAATATCATGAATCTCATACATATCTCATTGGGACAAAAGGCATTCTCCTCAAATTCTATGAGGAGTATCTTCATCATATAGACAACCCCCTGGGAAAAGATGTTGCCCCTTTTATTTATCTGTTTGATTGTTCACCAGCCAGTGGTTATCAGTTGTTTAAAGCCTTGCAATGTTTGTTTGTTTCTCGTCCATGTCAGGTACCAGGTGCTGAACCCCAATGTCATCCCTCAGGGATTTGTGGACAATAAGAAGGCCTCAGAACTACTACTGGGATCCCTTGAATTGGGGGAAAATGAGTACAAAATTGGACATACTAAGGTACCAGTGTAAGATTCCTATTAGATTTCTTTCCGCAGGACTAGCAGTGGGACTGCACCAAGGTAATACCTGGCCATCTTCTCCGACTTAATTGATAGAGTGTATCCACATGGCAGAATTATAGTACTTTGATACCACTTTAATTGCCATGGTGCCATCCTATGGAATTCTGGAGTTTATAGTTTCAAAAGAATTAGAATTCTCTGATATACTGCCTTCAGCTGAAGCACTAGAGCAGTGATGGGCAACCTTTTGAGCTTGGTGTGTCAAACTTCGCCAAAAAACTGAGCATGACTTGGGTGGTGTGTCACTTTGAGGAAAAAACATTATTTCGCGATATTTATAGTTTAAATAACATAAATGTATAATTGTTATATATAATTGTATTTAATAAACCACAAACTAATTGTTTGTAAACTGCGCCCTCAATTGACAAATGGACATTCTATCACTGTGCAGTAAGATTTGTTTGAATACTGTACATATACAGTCCATTATTAGTTTATATTTTAATTTGGTATTGTATTATTGATATGCCATTCGTATGATTGTACGATTGTATGACTTGGTTTTTATACTGGTCAAAGACCGAATAAATTTTATTACTATTACTATTACTATTACTATTACTAATTATTTAACTTACCTGCTTAGTGACTTCTTTGTTCATCCATCAGTTGGTTTCTTTTGTTGGTCTTGATATTACTTAGCTTGTGTGGAGTGCCGTGAACTAAGATAAGTGAGGGGGAGAGGGAATTCTTTAACTAAACTGCCTACAGACCTCCGGCAAAGAGTGTCTAACAGGGGAGGATGAAACATTTGCGACTAGAGTCTTAGGACATTTTCAGACACAAAAAAGTCATCCTGAGGGCTCGGGAGAGGTACGGGCCTGTTTAGCGGCAGGGGGGCAGTTTCTGACAATGACGTCCCTCTCGCATTACCCTTCGTGTTCCTTCCGTGTTGCATGGAAGGAAAAGGCGCCACTTTTTACTCACGGAAGTTCTTCATGAATAAAAACTGGTGCCTTTTCCTTCCATGTGACATGGAAGGAACACAGAGGGTAACGCGAGAGGGACGTCGTCGTCAGAAACTGGCCCCCTGCCGTGGAACAGCCGCGTACCTCTCCCGATCCCTCAGGATGACTTTTTTGTGTCTGAAAATGTCCTTAGAGTTAGACTCTTAACTCCAAGACTCTAGTCACAAATGTTTCATCCTCGGCTCCTGCACTTGGCCATGCAGGAGCCGAGGATGAAACATCCTTCTCGGCATGCGGCCGCCTCAGCAGCCATGTGTCATCAGAAATGGCTATGCGTGTCAGTGCTGACACACATGTCATAGGTTCACCATCATTGCACTAGAGCTCTCTGGCAGCAAATTCTAAGTATCTCATGTAAGTACCTCATTCTAAATACCTCTCCGCTAAGCTACAAATCCCAGAATTCCATAGGATGGAACCATGGCAGCTAAAGTGGTATCAAACTGCTATACTTGTGCAGTGTAGATGCACCCTGAAGAGTTTTGATAGGTAATAGTATTCTTATTATGAGTCTTCTTTCTAGTTAAGATAGCTCAAGAAGGCTAGGTGGCTGTTGGTGCAACTGACTCATCCTTATTCTCCATCTTTGTTTTAAGTTTTAAAAAATACATTGAGCAGGTGCAGTTTTGTATTCTAAACACACATAAACCATCCCACTATCATGATTACAATAAGAATATGGAGTTTGCTTCCTGAGTGCTATATTTGCGAATCAGCACCATTTTAGTAATATACTGTATTTTAAAAGTAAAAATAATTTGTAAAAATGAGCATCTGTAACCATGGACATGCCTCACTATAAAACAATAAAAAGAAATAAGGACAACAAAACAGTAAAGCATTAGTGGACCTTAGCATGACCAGGTGCTAGCACTGTCCCTTGCTGCCATTGTCCCTATCATCCTCCATTTTCTGGGTGATTTTGGAGGCCTCCTGGGGTGCAGATCCCTGTAATGTATCCTGAGCCTTAGCTGCATCACTGGTTGTTCTCCAGAAACAGAGCCTGAAAGAATTATTTTTTGGACTCTTGCCCCAAGAATCTCCCTACACCAAATGGTGATGCTGAGAGTTATTCCAAAGAAATAACTTTTCCATTTGTTCCCACCTACTGATACTCTGTCTTTGAATCCAGGGGTTGCCTGTAGCCATTATCTTTATACAACCAAACAGCACATTCTTTTGCCAAGTTCTACTCATTATACAGTCCAGCCTCCATAGCCACAGGACCGGTACCCACAGTTTCACTTACCCACTTTCAAAAAAGATATGTTCTCTCTAGGCATTTTCTAGGTTCTCCAGCATAATTCTGTGGTATGCTTCCACTGGAAGTTCACCATAGAGTCATGCTGGAGGACCTAGAAAATGTCTAGAGAGTTGTTCTCTCTTGGAATCTCTAGGTCCTCTAGTAGGACTCTATGGTATGCTTGTGTTGGAAGTCATTACTTTCAATAAAGTTCACTATTAGCCATGGACAATATCGAGGATCCAGAAACATATCCTCCGTGGATATGGGGCTTGTACTGTATTCCCCAAGACAGCATCATCCATGCACGAGACAGAAATATCAACAGACAGGTGGAGGAGAAACCCAACATTGTCAGTTGTACAACTAGAAAGCACCATAAGGGTGGGGATACCCCTACCCCACAGATAATTTGATGGGCATGGTCTAGGTCCCTTTGAATGTTGACTGACTGCTGCTGGAGGGGTGGGGTGGAAAATTGAGAGGAAGGAGGAATGGCATGGAGTAACCTGAAAGATAGATTAGGGGGAGAAACTGGGGCCCTGGGGTTCCAATTGAACCCTCTAGCCCACCCCTGATTTGGCCCTTTGGGCTTCCCCAGATTGTCATGCCCTCTCCACCACAATATCATAATTGGCTGGCTTTCCAGCTTTTGCATTGCCCCCCCCCCCCATCTTAAAAGGCTGGAATACCTCTCTTAAGGCTTAGTTACTGGCAGGAACATCTTTCAACTTAAATATGTGGGTATTTTATTATTCCTCTCCATTGATGCCCCCTTGTCGTGGGAGAGAGGCTTGCGCACCCTAATGACGTTTTGAGCTATGCTGGCGGTGGCATAATAGCCACCGGTAGGGTCTCCCATGCCAGACAGGTCAAAACCGAAGGGTCTGACAAAGAGCGTCAAAGGGCAGGATGGGCTCTCTAGCCTTATGGCAACCGTCCTAGGAGAAGGAAAACTCTAATCCCAAACCCGGGCAGATGGTGCTCGTCCAACCCTGTAAGGTCAACCATCTAAGAGAAGGAAACTCTAATCAAACCTACGCCCGAGGACCTCGCTGCCACGTCCATGCTTGCAAGGCCACGGCAGATGAATCTCTGGTTTAAAGGGTGAGGCCAGTTCTGTGCACGCTGCGCTCCACCAGAAAAATCCATTGCACAGGCTCGAAGGATTTTATTATTATTTTTCCTTTGACCCTGCCCACTAATTTAACTTCTCTTACATCAAATTCAGCCCTCAGGGTGAAAAAGATTCCCCATCCTTGCTGAAACTGGCCATGGGTGGCTGGCTGGAACCCTGCATAAGAGCACACCACAACATTTTGTTGCAGGTCCCACTTATCATGAACACTGGCTCCAGTGGTGTTGAGGATATGAATTCACCCTGAGTTTTAGTGTGAACTCTAATGGGGCTGTACAAGTTGCAGGAGCCTATCCCCAAAGTTGGTTCAGCACCTTGCATAGCTCCATTAAAATACAGACTGAAATCCAGAGGGGTTTCATTCTCCCATTGGTATGGAAGCCATAAGCCACCACCAACTGTGACTAAATGCCATTGATAGAAATAGAACTTCCTTCCATTATTTGTCTGTAAGAAGTCTTCTCAATCATATAGATGCATATGATAAGGCTTATGGTGAGGAGCATTGTTCTGTCAGTGGACCAAGGGCTGTGTGGATCCGTTTTCTCAGGTATTCTTCCGTGCTGGAGTCTTAGCCAAGCTGGAAGACATGCGAGACGAGCGTTTGGCCAAGATCATGACCATGCTGCAGTGTCGCGGCCGTGGCTTCCTGATGAGGATCGAGTTTAAAAAGATGCTGGATAGGAAGTATGTCAATTGCCCAGACTCCAGAACCTGCCCTTCGCTTCTTTAGGGAGGGAAGAAACCCTTGTAGCTGGTTTACTCATGGGTTCAACATCTGTTTTCTTTTTTGTTACAGGCTGGGCCTGATGCTTATCCAAAGGAATGTCCGCAAATTCTTGCAGATGCGGTTTTGGGGCTGGTGGAAGCTGTACAACAAGGTAAGGAAATGGCCAGAGGGACTCGACATGCCGTTCTGTGTTGCTAGTTCAGTGGAGTGAATTTGGGGTTGGGGAGCCCATTCAGCTATTTATTTATTTAGGTATTTATACCCCACTCTTCAGCCACAAAGACTGTCAGAGCAGCTTACAAATATAGCACTTTACACATCTACACCACATTAAGCAGTTTCCAGTGTGTGTTAGCTAACTGCCCCCAGAAGCCGGGTACTCATTTTACCAACCTAAGAAAGGATGGAAGGCAGAGTGAATCTTGGAGCCCTTGGGATTGAACTTGCAACGTTGTGGCTGCAGTACTGGCATTTAACCACTGCGCCACCAGGGCTTTCTGTGGACAAAGGGTAATTGGATTTCAGTGTGTAAGTGCTATACTTTGTTTCCAATTAATGTTTTTTCCATAATATTTTTAATTCAGTTGCATTTTATTATTTTACCTTAACTGAGTTTTGGTATTATAGTTCGTAATGTACCTTCAGGTTGCCTGTTGATTTATGGTCACCTCATGAACTTCATAGGGTTTTCTTAGACCAGGAATACAGCATCTGGTATTTTTTGGTGGTCCCCCATCCAAGTTCTAACCATGGCTGGTCCTGCTTAGCTTCCAAGATCAGATGGGATCCAATGTCTTCAGGTCATTTAGGCATCTTACTGTGTGAGATGGCTGTACTTAAAAAAAAAATCCTGTGACAGCTTTGCATCCCATTTCTGGGAGAAAGCTGGGCTATAAATCAAATAAAAATAGATAATTATGAAGGTGAGAAAGTGGGTTGAAATAGAAATGCTAGGACTGATTCTTTTTTTTTAATAAGAAATTTAATTGAAGTTTAAGAGGATTGTTAACAAGGCAAAAGGAAGGTGTTTATCCTCCCAACAACCCTGTGAGGCAGGTCCAATGCACCTGGAAGGGGCCAGACTGGAAAAGGCAACTCTGGGAACAGGAACCAAGA
The DNA here is from genome assembly GCA_030847615.1 of Gambelia wislizenii. NCBI lineage: Eukaryota > Metazoa > Chordata > Lepidosauria > Squamata > Crotaphytidae > Gambelia > Gambelia wislizenii. The sequence continues at coordinate 10,329,848 of JAUMIR010000012.1, forward strand.
AGGTTTCTCTCAATGAATCTTCAAAAGTCCAAATGATGCTGTAATAGACACCTTGAGATGCTTATCTTAATCCTAACAGTTTTATTGAACATGGGTTCCAGGTAGTTTCTTGGGTATCCTGATCTGATCCAAACCATTTAGGGCTCTCTGGGCCCATCTAAATGGTGAAAATACCCCTCATGGAATTCACTGGGAATCCTACCTGTCTAAATGACATTAACTGGGAATCCTACCTGTCTAAACGGGATTCAGTGCCAATCCACACTATTTGGAAGGAGGGGGGCCCAAAACGGCAAAAACAACGGGGTAAAAGCGTTTGCAGATTTTCCTGTACTTTTTCACAAACCTCAAGGCGGGTGCGCATTTTTACTTGTTTGGACTATAGAATAATAAAAAACTTGAAGGGAAGCACAAAGCTGATTGGCCAGGTGAGAGCAGGGGCGGGGCTTGCTAGCAAGGCAAGCGTCCTGCTTCTGCCATGTTGGATTTTTGCCTTAGTGATCACTCACTAAGGCGATAAAATAGGATGAATATTTTCTGTTTCACTGTCCTATGAAATTGGAAAATCACACCAGCACACCTTGGGACAATGGTTTTTAAAAAAACAAAAAACGGCGGCGGTGAAGAACTAATGTGAGTAAATCACTCGCAGCTGCCTTAGGAATGCAAGGCTTATGGGGGCTTCCAAGTCAGAAAAACCATTTAGGCATGTCACTGCTGCTACAACATGCCAGTACTACGAGGTACTTTGGATTTCCCCCCTTGTGTAGACGGGCTCTCTGTTTCTTACAGCCATCTGTGTTCCAAGCAATTGGAATGAGAGAGGATAGGAGCATTAATCTCTCACATATGAACCTGGGGCCCTTTCACACTATGGAGTTACAGCATTATGATTCCATTTTAACTGCCATGGCGGCATCCTATGGAGTCCTGGGATTTACAGTTTGCGGAGGTCCTAGAGCTTCCTCGCTGAGAATTCTAAATGCCCCTCCCTAAACTGCAGATCCCAGGATTCCATAGGATGGAACTGAGGCAATTAAAAGTGTAGTCATAGTGCTGTATTTGTGTAGTATGAAAGGGCCCCTGCCATAGAATGGAGCCATTTTAGCTAAATTTTGAATGGTGATGGAGACTAGAGGGGGAAATCCATCCTGTTGTTCACTCCGTAGTCCCTGCCTCCCACAGGTGAAGCCTCTGCTGAATGTGGCCCGGCAGGAGGAAGAGATGAAGGCAAAGGAGGAAGAGCTCAGGAGCGCCATGGCCAAGACACAGGAGCTGGTGGATCGTGTCAAAGAGCTGGAAGAAAAGACGGCCACCCTCAGCCAAGAGAAGAATGACTTGACTATCCAGTTGCAGGCTGTGAGTTGCCAAAGTGCATTCCTCCACCATGCCTGTGCCTGATGAGTGCATGCTGCTCGTATATTGGAGCTCTGCGTACATGAGAAAACTGAGAGTGTGTCGGCCTGGAGAGCCAGATTTCCAAGGAGTCAACTGAGTTGCCTCAGTCTGGCCATTATCCTAGGGGTGCTATAGGGCAGTGACTTTCAGGTGAACAGCTCCCTCTGCTCATGCATGCTGCCCCAGCAGCACAGAGAGTAAGGTCCTGCTGCCATATTACATGGAGTCCCTTTGTATGTTAATAGACTGGCTGAAAATGCAGTGTGTGCTAATATACTACCAGTGTGTGGCATAGCGGACAGAAGAGTGAAAACCTATACGTGGGATCACTAGGGCTGAGGTGGTCATTGGGTCACCTGTTGTGGAGATGACCTAGACAGAGGTACAGCAACAGCTTAGGAAAATATTTCATACTAGCTGTACCCAGCATAATATATGCCGTGTATTTTATACCTCTCCTCCAACACGCTTCATGGGTGTGTGTGTGGAGAGACCAAGTTCTGACACTTCCTTGGGAAAGGAAGCCCAGTTGGGCTTTATTTCTGAGTAAACCCACCTAGGATTGCAGTGCGGGCCCTTGAGACAGCCACGAGAAACCCAGCTCCAGCGGCGTGTGCAGGGTTCAGCTGAACAGCCTGGAGGAGGTGGGAAGAAATCCTTTACTCATGCGTAAACCCTCAAGGACCTGCCTGATGCCATGCTCGGGGCCTGCAGCTAGTGGAAGCGTTTCACATGTTTCCGCCCCCAGTGTGCTGATTGGCCGGCCAACAGAGAGCATTGATTGGTTGGGAAGTTTCCTAAGCAACCAATCAACACACTGGGAATGGCAACATACCCAAGATAATTATATGGATAGATTTTATATATATAGATTGAGTTATATCATTGGTCCTTTAAACCTGGTATTATCAACTCTGACTGGCAGTAGCTTTCCAGGGTTTCAGAAAGGGATGCTTTCCTATCCCTACCTGGAGATTCCTGGTATTTCCTGGTGATCTTATATCCATGCACACCACATCTAACCCCTGCTTAGTTTCTCAAATCAGACATCAGGACATGTTCAGGGTGGTGTAGTGTGTTGTGTTTGCTCCCGAAAGAGCTGTCCCTTGTATTGCTGCTGACCCTAACCTTTCCCCTTCCAGGAGCAAGAGAACCTGTCGGATGCTGAGGAGCGCCTGACCCAAATGATGAAGACTAAGATGGACCTGGAGAGCCAGATCTCAGATATGAAGGAGCGCTTGGAGGAGGAGGAGAGTTCAGCCGCGTCGCTGGGTGCCAGCAAGCGCAAGCTGGAAGGGGAACTGAGTGACCTCAAGAGGGATCTCGAAGGGCTGGAAACCACCCTTGCCAAGACAGAGAAAGAGAAGCAAGTAAGCCATGTTCTGGCAGCCCTAGGAGGCCTGCTGTAGAAATCTTCTGACTAGGCATATGTTTGGGTTGCTGCTTGTTTGCTTGAAGGCAAGGGTAAAGAACCTTTGTCCTGCAAGATGTTTTGGACTACAATTCCCATGATCCCTTACTATGGCCTTCTGCTAGCCGGGGTTTCTGGGAGCTGTAAGCTGAAACATCTGGAGGGCCAAAGGTTTAACACACCTGGTTTTTTAACCATTGATATCCTGTCTTTCCACTTTGGAACAAAATGCTAAAGGCATTTTACACAATGGGTTAAGAATGAAGCATGCCACTGTATTTTAAACTGGAGGTGGGCAAAGTGCAATTGTGGGGTTGCATGCAGCCATCAAAGCTGTTTTTGCAGACCCCAGTCCCCTTGTATTATCCCAGACCATCTGTCATCTGGCAAAAAAGGAAAATAATTGTCTGGACTGACTCACATGAAAAAAATACCTGCTTTTCAAAACCAGAAGTGAACATCCAGCACATTCTGGGTTTCCGGCACCCATTTTGGAGTGTTTTTGGTCATCCATGCAGCCCTCAAAGAGCCCTGAGGCAGAAAATCTTCTCCTATGCCCACTGAAATTGCTCATCCTCCTTTTCTACCCACAGGCAATTGGTTGGCTGCTGGGTGAAGAGAATGCTGATGAAATAGGCCTATTGGTCTGATCCACAATGGCTCTTCTTATGCTCTTATCTTTTCTTCTAGGCTTTGGATCACAGGGTGCGCACCCTGACTAGTGATCTCCAGGCACGGGATGACTCTGTTGCCAAACTCCAAAAGGAGAAGAGGGCTCTGGAAGAATTACACCAGGTAAGAAAGACCCAGCATGGTGGAATGGTTTGAGTGTGGGACTAAGACTCTGGGAGACCAGGGTTCAGTTTTCACTCAGCCATGGAAGTCCCCTGAGTGACCTTGAGCGTGTCACTCTCCCTCCCTCAAAGGAAAGCAGTGGCGAACCCCCACTGAATAAATCTTGCCAAGAGACCCCATCATAGGGTTTCTGTAAATAAGAATTGACTGGAAGGCATACAACAACAACACAACACAGTACAACAACACAAGAAAGAGACACTTAACTCTCTGCTTTGCCTCTGTAGCATAACTGGAACTTGGAAAAGTTCCTTTTTAACTACAACCCCCATAATCCTCACATAGTCACTGTAGCCATGTTGGCTGCTAGATTCGCCCTAAAAGTAACGTTTCCAAGCTCTGGGCACAAATTATTATTAGATGCTGTTCTAAGTTTTCTTTTGTATTATTTCACATTTTCTCTCTCTCCTTCTTGTTGCCACACTAGAGAAAAAGAGGACAAGGAGATGGGGAGGGGTAAACTAGTTTAATTTTCATAATCCTAAATTATGATAGGGAACCTTTTTCAGCCTTGAGGGCTGGGTTCAATTTCAGAGAAATCATTATGGGCCACATTCCAGTGGCGAATGGGTGGGGGAACCCAGCATATTTTCATCTTAAAGGTCTCACTGCCGATACTGTAGCCTTGGTAGAGGCATTTCAGCCTTTTGGACTGGGAAAAGAAGCTAGAAAAACCACCAAATGACAGTGTCCCAGGGAAGGCATGGCCTTTCTGGGGAAGTCCAGAGGGCCAGATAGGGAGCTTAGGGGGGGCAGGTTAAGTCCTGGGGCCTGTGGTTCCCCACCCTTAGCTCAATCAGTGTTACATCCACACTGCCTGCTTGGAGCAAAAGACAATGAACTCTTCTTCCTGAAGCCTCCCCATTAACATTGTTAGGATGTAATGGTCTCTATCTTGCTCAAAAAGATCTTGCATCAAAAATAATGACCATAGGTGATTTACATAACTTTAAAGTGGACGATGAAGACATCAAACAGATTTCTATACCTTGATTCCCTAATAAAAATGAAGACCATAGTCAAGAGATCAGAAGAAGACTAGCACTTGGAAGGACAACTATGAAAGAGCCACATAAGATCTTCAAGTGTAAAGATATATTATTAAATACCAAAGTGAGGATCATCCATAGCATTTCTAATTTCTACATATGGTTGTGAAAGCTGGACAGTGAATAAAGCTGACAGGAGGAGAATAAACTTATAGAATCAACTTATTTGATATGTGGTGCATGCAGTGGCAAAAAGACAAATAAATGGGACTCTTGAACCCTCCTTACAAGTCAAAATGATTAAAATGAGGCTGTTGCACTTTAGATATATCACAAGACAGCATGATTCATTGAAAAAGATGATAATGCTGGGAAAAGTGGAAGGCAGTTGGAAAAGAGGTAAACCACATTATAGGTAGATAGCTCGATTAAGGAAGCCACAGCCCTGAGTCTCCAAGATCTGAGCAAGGTTGCTAAGAACAGGGTGTTTAGGTGGTCTCTCATTCATCAGGTCCCCCTAGGTTGAAGCTGACTTGACAGCAATTAACAAATTCAACTCAGGCAAAAATTCCCAGCACATTCCAAAGCTGAGGGAACTAATATTAAATTCCATCTACTGAACTATAATTTTCACAGAGAAAGTGCCTTAATTTATGTTTTTAACCTGAAGGTAGGGTGGGGGGGGGTTCTTATCACAGGTCATGCGCCCAGTTTAGCTGGTACACTTTCTTTTTTCCTGCTTCTCAAGGTTTTGAAGAACCTTAGATCAGCTTATTCCCCCCCACTCAAATCCTTTGCTTATATGACAAATTTCTCTTGTTATGTCTCTCCCCTTAGAAAACACTAGATGACCTTCAAGCTGAAGAAGACAGAGTGAATCACCTCACCAAAAACAACAGTAAACTTAGCACTCAGATACATGAGGTCAGTACTGATTGGTTTGCCATGGTGGTATCTTGGTTGGGTCCCATGCTGGGTGAAAGGTGGGATATACATTAAATTAATAAATAAACTCTTGACTTCTGGAATATTCAATTGGTGGGCCACCCAGTATCAGGAATAGGGGTGCTAAGCCTTGCCTTCAGCATAATAAATAGAGTCACTGGATCAACTCAGTAACTCAACACTTGTGTGTCCAATATCAATATCAAGAAGGATATTGATAAGCTGAAAGGTGTCCAAAGAAGGGCAACCAAGATGAAGAAAGGTCTGGAAACCAAGCCTTATGAGGAACAACAGTTGGGTATGTTTAGCTTAGAGAAGAGAAGACTGAAAGGTGATATGATGACCATGTTTAAATATTTGAAGGAATGTCATATCGAGGATGGAAAAAGGTTGTTTTCTGCTGCTCCAGAGACTAGGACATTGTAAGGATCCAGTCAAAACTTCATTTAACTCAGACAACAGGCACTAGTCAAAGTGTTTTATTGCAGAGGTAAAGAAGTGAAGAGGTCCAGAAGTATTGGCAGAACTGGTTCACAGCAAGAAAACGTAGGGTTTAAAATCAGAGGCTTGACTCACCCCCCCTTACCAGCCTCCCCCTCCCTTTCGTTCCCAAGTCTTCTGCAGATGTGTGACCTTGGAGATAGGTTGTGAGCTCTCCAGGCCTGGGAACTATAAGGTACTCACATCCCAGTCCCTCTCCCAACATATAAACAATACCCAGACACAGACTGCGCAAGACAGGAACCTGGCTGGACTTAGGCTAAGTGAGGCCCCAGGGGGCATAAACCAATGGGTTCAAATGACAAGAAAAGGGATTCCACTTAAATATTAGGAAGAACTTCTTTACTGTAAGAGCTGTTCAACTGTGGAATAGACTTCCTCAGCCAGTGTTGGACTCTCCATCTTTTTAAACAGCGGTTGGATGGGCAACTTACAGGAGTGCTTTGTTGTGTATTCCTGCACCAAATTGAGAAGAGGAGAACCAAATGTATGTAACTAGTGTCCAAAATTATTATATTATCTATATGTCAATATCCAACTATCAAAAAAAATGTTACAAATCACCAATGTCCAAGTCAATTATATACAATGGAAAAAATATATTCAAACACTTCTCACATTAAGTATATGAAAAGTGTGTACCCTGAAAATTAAACTCTTTGTTTTTAGTAAATACACAATTCTCACATAGAGGTAAGTATATGAGGTATATATATATATATAAATAATGAAAATTAAATACTGTTTTACATGAGTAAATATATGAAATAAACATACAGTTATCAAAATTCTGTTTGTTGAACAAGGATACAAAGGAAGATATGCAATAATACAATGTGGTCAATCAACTCTATCTGATATATAATATAATGCATATACAATATATAATGGTTCAATTGAAACAATGTATTTATTTTAGATACACACTAAAGAAGTGACCATGAAACAACATAGAGAACCTCCCGAGCCAAGTTGTTTGTGTATCAGTTTAAGCTCATATACAGTATTGCATTATATTGTGTATTAGATAGAGTTGATTGACCACATTGTATTATTGTATATCTTCCTTTGTATCCTTATTCAACAAATTGAATTTTGATAACTGTATGTTTATTTCATCTATTTACTCATGTAAAATAGTATTTAATTTTCATTATATATATATATCTCATATACTTACCTCAATGTGAGAACTGTGTATTTACTAAAAACATAGAGTTTAATTTTCAGTGTACACACTTTTCGTATACAGTACTTACCTTCTTGTAAGAATTGTTTGAATATATTTTTCCATTGTATATAATTGACTTGGACATTGGTGATTTGTAATTTTTTTTAATCATTGGATATTGACATATAGATAATATGATAATTTTGGACACTAGTTACATACATTTGGTTCTCCCCTTCTCAGTTTGCTACAGTTTCTGACAGACATCCAGCCCACTACTTACGTGTATTCCTGCATGGCAGGGGGTTGGACTAGAAGGCCTTATAGTCCAACTCCAAGATTCTATGACTCTAGTTGGGACTAACCAAAACGTTCAAGCCATTGTTTCATTGAAAACATTTCCTCCCACTGCTCTTTTTGTTTATTAGTTCTGACGATACCCTCTTTGTGGGTTCTCTTTACCAGCTGGAGGACAACTGGGAGCAAGAGAAGAAGATCCGTGCCGAGGTGGAGAAGGCCCGGCGTAAAGCGGAAGGTGACTTGAAGATGACCATTGAAAATCTCAACGAAATGGAAAGGGCGAAGCTTGACTTGGAAGAGGTGGTGAAAAAGTAAGTGTGCATGGAAACCTACCCTTCAGTGAAGGGAAAAGTCATGAGGGATTAAGATAGAAACTGGGATGTTCAACAGTAAAACGCAGAAGAGACTGTGGTGGTACAAGGATGACTGGTTAGGTCTTTTTGTCTTTTTCATGTGTTAGTCATCAAGTCACAAAGAGCCCTGCAGCCCTTGAAAGACTGACACATTTTTTAATATAGCAGAGGTAGGCAGAGAGTCCAGGGAAGGCTTGCATCCTATTTTCTTTCTTTAAAAAAAAAACACCTTTATTAAGCCCCAAAGTGTTTTTATAATATAAAACAACATATAGGGAAAAAACTACAACAAAAAAAATACAAATACAGCAACTAAACTAAAATGAGAAATAACAAATGTTAAATTGACCATTTGTAAGCTGATAGCCTTGGTGGCTGAAGAGCAGGCTATAAATACAAATGACTTCCAACTTTCCAGCAAATGGTTATAGTTATCCACTTATCCCACTTTTTCTAATCAAAAGCTTAATAAACTTCTACATAATATTTGATTCTGCTGTTCTTCACATCCTCCTACTCTTCCACTATTATTAATTTTCCCCAATATTAATCCATTAAAAAAACTTAACAATTATTATCTAATCAAGCTAATCAATGTGTCCATCTCAGCACAGTTCAGATTATCATAGCCTTCCATTTTTGTATGTATCAAAATCTGGCAGCTATATTAAAAGTGCTAACTAATTCTACTCCAATCTAAATGCCTGTAAATAATTTGTCTACCTTAATATAATCACACAATTACATTAAACAATCTACCTATAGAAAGATAACCATATCTGCACATAGAACAGAGTGGAATCCAAAAGCATCTATCACATTACTCTCCCACTTTTCTCATCATCAATTTTCTCCCTTTTTCAAAATTCTTTGATTCCAAATCTTACTTCCAAATCTCAAAATCTCAGGAACCCTACAAGCAGTATAAACTCTAACCAACATTCTAACAGTTACATTTCACATAAGGTTTCTTCCCAAATTTCAACTTTTGCACGAGATGGGCATAGCTGCATCAAGACCTGAACTCTTGAGGTAGAAATGGCTGGATGGTTGTGTTTTTTTCTGATTTTGGGGGGTAGGGTGGGGGAGAGCTATTTTGGGGGCCACAAATTGAGGCAAAAGTGTGGAATGCTGAGAAGGGGGAGGAGGAATTTCTGATCTTGAGCATGCCTGGAAAACCCAATTCACCCTGTAGAAGAAGATCACAGAATCATAGAGTTGGAAGAAGCCGCAAGGGCCATCCAGTCCAACCCCCTGCCATGGCAAAGGCAAGGTGAAATAGAAATTAAACTAGCTTGACCCAGCATACCATATGCTGTTAAAAAAACTCCTCCAAAAATGCTCGATAGACCTCATGACAATCATATAAGGTAGGCCAGTGGATTTAAATTCCTCCTCCCCCTTCTCAGCATTCCACACTTTTCCTGGAATTGCTGAGGGTGACTTGCTCTGTTGCCCTGCTACTGCCGGGGCCGCCACCACTGCCAGTTGACCCCCTGGATTCCGTTGCATCGGCAGCCGCAATGTGCCACCACCACCGCCAATTGACTGTCTGGGCCACAGACTGAGTGGCAGGAGTGGATTGTGAGCTGGAGAGGGAGTTTGTATATGGGTGGTGATTGGTTGGGTGTGTTACCTGAGCAGCCAATCAGCACACTGGGAAAGGCAACATACCCAAGAGGATTATATATATAGCTGGAAATCATATCCCCTTGAAGCTCCTGGGGGCACAGTTCTCCTTCTGGGGGCAAAATTGGGAGTGATTGATGGGGAAAGGCTGGTGAGGCCTTGATGGGCAGCTTGTAGACTGTCTGCTGTACAATTGCCACCCCTGGATTGCAAGCATGAGCTTTGACAGACTAACCCATTTCATTAGATATCTGGAACGCTATCCAGGATTTCATATATAGAGAAAGTAGACATTGTTGGAGTCAGATTGCAGATGGAAAAATTAGAAGGAAATTAAATGCAGAAAGTACTGCTAATGACAATTATATAATTAACACTAGTTATTCACAAAACTGTCGTTGATAATACAGACATCCTGGCCCTAGGTGAGCCAATTAACACATGCAGTGAGAGAAGAAACCTGATTGAAACTTCTGGTGAGAGACTGGAACTTCCAACAAATTGACGTTAGGAGAGTATGCAGCAGCCTTCTATGTAAACTGGGGCTGGAGAATTTTCAGCTGATCAGATATTTCAGACAACAACTCCCATCACTGCCACCCAGATTGGCAAATGGCAGGAGATTGTGGAAACTGTACTACACAAACTATCTGGAGGGCCAAGGTTCCTCATCCCTGACTTATCTCACTGGTACATTCTAGACAGAGCTTGGAAAAGTAACCTTCTGCGCTACATTTCCTAGCATCCTTTAACCGGTTAGGGAATTCTAGGAGCTATAGTAAAAAAAGTAGCTTTTCCAGGCTTCACATCTGGCCCGGTGCTATTTGCTGGTAGCAGCTCTTCAGGATTTTCAACAGCATCCTGGTGAGAGGTCTGGAAGCCATGCCTTATGAGGAGCAGCTTAGGGAGCTGGGCATGTTTAGTTTGGAGAAGAGAAGGTTGAGAGGTGATATGATAGCTATGTTTAAATATTTGAAAGGATGTCATACTGAGGAGGGAGCAGGCTTGTTTTCTGCAGCTCCAGAGACTAGGACACGGAGCAGTGGACTCAAACTACAGGAAAAGAGATTCCGCCTAAACATTAGGAAGAACTTCCTGACAGTAAGAGCTGTTCAGAAGTGGAATGCACTGCCTCAGAGTGTGGTGGAGTCTCCTTCTTTGGAGGTTTTAAAACAGAGGCTGGATGGCCATCTGTCAGGAATGATTTGATTGTGTATTCCTGCATGGCAGGGGGTTGGACTGGATGGCCCTTGTGGCTTCTTCCAACGCTATGATTCTGTGATCTTCTTCTACAGGGTGAGTTGGGTTTTCCAGGCATGCTCAAGATCAGAAACTCATTTCTTCCTACCTGAAATATTGCTTAACTAGCTTGTTACACCTTTCCTTTGTAGGCGAGACATGGAGATCAATTCTATCACCTCTAAAGTGGAGGATGAGCAAGCATTGAACTCTACACTACAGCGAAAACTCAAGGAGCATCAGGTAGAAGGGATGGAGGTGGAGGAGGAGGACAGCTCAAAATTGTGTTCCTTTGTTTATGCCTACTTGAATTGACTACCTTTCTCCATAATCTTCTTTGGCTAGCAATTTAAGGTCAGCCAGTTCCTGTCAGGAGTTCAGGGTATGGGCTATAAGGTAACATTTTGGTGTTACCAAAGGCCAGTTAATTCTCAGAATTCTATAAAGTGTATTTCACTAAGAGTCCATCTGGACTGATGGACAGTTTCCTCCTTGGCTAAGTCTAGAAACAGACTTTATGTATACTGTTGTTGGGACAGGCTCAAAGGCATTTTGCTGCCTGAGGTAGAACAACAAATGGCATGAAAGCCAAGGTACACAGAGACAACCAAGTTTGGTACACAAAAAGATAACCAAGTTATTTTGGTAAATGAGGCAGAAAATCTCATAAAGACCTCTCCTGTCTCTAACAGTAAAAGGCAATAGCAACAAATGTGACTGTCAGTTTGTTACCAGTTTATGGCAACCAGATATAACTGCCTCACTCTGCCTAATGGCAGAGCCAGTCTTGTGTTGTATAGTTACACCCTTCCACAGGAAGTTAGGGAATGGGTCCAGGCTCCCCCCGCTACCAAGCTCTAATCTGGAATGAATCTGGAATAAACCTTCATCATTCATTAACTACCCCACAGCTACTGTGTGCCTAAATATTTCTCCAGGTCTCACAATCATGTGTGTTTCTGACAGGCCCGCATTGAAGAGCTGGAGGAAGAACTTGAATCCGAACGTTCTATAAGGGCAAAGGTAAATCAGTGAAATGACTCAATTCATTTTTATTAATGTTATTTTAAAGAACTTTAACATCTTTAAATTTGTTGTCTGTGCAAAGCCTCTATAACGTAAGTTACTGCTATACCCATTTTATAAATTGGGCCACTGACTCTGAAATATATTCAGTGGTTTATGTGAGCCCAAAGAGTTCAAAGCTCAAGTGAGACATAGGTTCTGATCTGTTAAATCCAGATCAAATCATTGGATCTTAAGTGATCTAAATTATGATTCAATAAAGGACAGAGAGTTTTTCGCAGAAAGCTTAAATGGACAAATATGAATGGTGTTTGTTTTGTTCCACAGTGGGTTGTTACTGATTTAATTCCATGGATAGTCTTCTGGAGCTACATGTAGCTGTAGGTTTGATAATTCTGCCTCCACCATCACACCTGGCTTTGGACATAGTAATGGTAATATTTTACTTTCCCACCATGCTTCAGGTTGAGAAACAGCGCAGTGATATCTCCCGGGAACTGGAAGAGCTTTCTGACAGACTGGAAGAGGCTGGCGGAGCCACTACTGCGCAAGTAAGCCTGCATACAGCCAGCCTGTAGGTTGTTGTCCATTTTAAAGAGTGAGGAATTGAAATGTAGTGCAGAGTCCATGCCAAGTGCAGAAATCTGTAGCTGTAGTTACCTTCAGCTGTTGGGAGCATGATGCATCAAATGAAGGTCTGTGAGGGAATGAGAAAAGCATTGCTTGGTTGGTTTAATTGAAAAATGCCCATTTGTAGATGGGGGAATAAGTGGAAAGTTCTGGTCAATACCAAACAGTCCAATGCAATCCAATATGCTTCTTTGACTTAATCGTATTGGACTTTTGGTGGGGAGTTAAATTCTCCAAGGTGGGTCACAACAATTATAAAAATAACAGGCCTCATATGACATTAAATAATTTAATATATATTTAATTATCCAAAAAAAGTATGTCTCAAATCACCCTAAAAGGGTTTCACAGAATGCTGGTAAATACGGTACATGTTCAAGCATTTTTATGCAGAGATGCTCCTGCAAGTGGTAGAAGTCTTCTGTTTCCCACAGCATATGATCATCCTCAATTTTGTATCTTTATTTAGTGTACTTTGTGATTGGTCCTCACAAGGTAAACACAGCCTTCATTTGCAAATCTGTTTGCTGATACAGGCACACCAAAGAAAATTCCATTGTGGGAGTATAAATGGGTCAGGGAGATAAACTGTAAGGAATATCAATTCTTCATCATTGCCAGTTTGACTTTTAGGGTATTTGATGGAGCTCTGAGGGAAGGAATTTCACAATAGTGAGACCATCACCCAAAGGCCCTTGCCTGATACCTGCCAGTCTAACTATCACTCGTGGATCCACTTGTGGATCATCAGTAGGATCAAGTTGGTCTCGGGGTCCAACACAGTTCATATGGACACAGACAAGTGATCTTTGAAATAACCTGGTCCTAATCTGTTTAGGACTGTAAAAGTTAGTACCAGCACATTGAATTAAGGACAGAAATGAATCAGCTGAAGGAATGAAGGGTGAAGCAAGGATTGTTGTTAAAAGTTTATGCTTTGCCCTTCCATCTCCAGATTGAGCAGAACCGCAAGCGTGAAGCTGAACTGCTTAAGCTACGGAGGGAACTGGAAGAAGCCGCCTTGCAGAGTGAGGCCACGGCTTCTACCCTGCGCAAGAAGCACACAGACGCCATGGCTGAGATGACTGAGCACCTTGAGAATCTGCAGAGGGTGAAGTCCAAGCTGGAGAAGGACAAGCAGGTCATGAAGGCTGAGATCGAAGACCTCAGCGCCAGTATGGAGACAATCCAGAAATCCAAGGTATGAAGAGGAGGAGGCTGAAGGGAGCTTGGAAAAACCCACCCCTCAGTACAAGTTGCTCAGGTCTGAGGAACAAGTCTGGCATCAGAACTTTATAGGACCAAACAGAGAACCTAATTGGCCTCCTGGTGCCACTGGATATATTCGGTGCCATCCCACCACAGGCCTTCTGCTATGGTGGTGCTCAAGTGCAGCAGTAGCAAGAATTGAACAGGCCAGGCTTTTCCTTTCCTTCATTGTGGAAGAGTTGGTTGGAGAGATCATTTTGAATAAGAAAAACAGATACTCTATAGGAATGGTTGGTGGGTAGTCCTGAGAGCAATTTCTGCCCTCATTGCAGTAACTCCTCCAAATGGTGGTATCATCCTTTCAAGAAGAACCCACTAAAACCTGGCCCATTTACACTACCCAGTTGTACTGCTACATTTCACTTCAACTGCCATGGCAACATCCCATGGAATTCTGGGATTTGCAGTGTAGGGAGCGGCATTTAGAATTTTCAGCCAGAGGCCTCACCAAGCTACAAACCCCAAGATTTCATCGTTTGGAACCATGGAAGTTAAAGGGGATTAATAGTGTTATAATTGTGTAGTGTGAGTGGGCCCTTGGGCTTTCCAAGCTTCTCTGTATGGATATGGAGCTTCAAACCCCATGGGTCCTGAAATTTGACTTCCATTTAGATGTAGCCTTCACCTTCATTCTTGAGTGGTACAGGAAGCAACGAGATATCAATGGACTTCCAGTTTAATGCCTTAGAGGCCCTTCTCCCATTCCAGTTTTTCTTTAGCTGTAACACCTTACACAAGCTTTTGGGACATCTGCTCTCCAAATGAGCCCACACTTAGGTATCTCCTTGAATGATGACAACAGAGCTTGGAAAAATTACTTTCTTGTATGGTAGCTCCCTTCATAATAAGTCTGAGACAAGTGTGGAGCAGACCTTGGAAATGTTACTTATTTGTACTAGAGGTCCCAGAATCTATCAGCTAACATGACCAATGGCCATGATGTAACTGTCTCTTGGCCACGTTCTTTGCTCTGTGCTTTTTGCAGCTGAATGCTGATGCTCATGTCCGCAAACTGGAAGACAGCTTAGCTGAAGCCAACGCCCGGCTGTCCGAGATGGAAAAGAACCAAGCCGAAATCAATGCTATCAGATCTAGGCTCCAAGGTAAGTTCATTCTCTTTTGATTTTGACTACAACATCTCTTCTAAACAAGCCACCTCTGACCTAATGTGTTGGATTATAACTGTCATCATCCCCAGCCAACACTGACATTGGCCTTTTGGCTGGGGATGTCGGGCCAGGAGATACCCAATCAAAGCATCCCTGACAGATGGCCATCCAGCCTCTGCTTAAAAACCTCCAAAGAAGACTCCACCACAATACGAGGCAGTGTATTCCACTTCCAAACAGCTCTTACTGTCAGGAAGTTCTTCCTAATGTTTAGGTGGAATCTCTTTTCCTGCAGTTTGAACCCATTGCTCTGTGTCCTAGTCTCTGGAGCAGCAGAAAACAAGTTTGCTCCATCCTCAGTATGACATCCCTTCAAATATTTAAACATGGCTATCAGGTCACCTCTCAACCTTCTTTTCTCCAGAAAAGAGAATACAGTTGTCCCTTGACATTCGCGGGGGTTAGGTTCCACGGACCCCCGCGAATGTCAAAAAACCGCGAATATTGATTGCGCTCCCCCCACCCTCCCCAGGCCTTCACGGAGCCTTCCAAGGCTACGTGAAGGCCTCCCCCCATCCTCCCCCCTCCCTCCCCGGGGCCTCCCCCCACCCTCCCCAGGCCTTCACGGAGCCTTCCAAGGTTTCGTGAAGGCCTCCCCCCATCCTCCCCCCTCCCTCCCCGGGGCCTTCACGGAGCCTTCCAAGGCTCCGTGAAGGCCCCTGCGGACTTCCCCCACCCTCCCCAGGCCTTCACGGAGCCTTCCAAGGCTCCGTGAAGGCCTCCCCCCACCCTCCACCCTCCCTCCCCGGGGCCTCCCCCCACCCTCCCCAGGCCTTCACGGAGCCTTCCAAGGCTCCGTGAAGGCCTCCCCCCACCCTCCACCCTCCCTCCCCGGGGCCTTCACGGAGCCTTTCAAGGCTCTGTGAAGGCCTCCGCAGCCTCCCCCCACCCTCCCCAGGCCTTCACGGAGCCTTCCAAGGCTCCCTGAAGGCCTTCCCCCACCCTCCCCCCTCCCTCCCTGGGGCCTTCACGGAGCCTTTCAAGGCTCCGTGAAGGCCTCCGCGGCCTCCCCCCTCCCTCCCCGGGGCCTCCCCCCACCCACCCCAGGCCTTCACGGGGCCTCTGGAGGGTCTCCAAAGGCCCCGTGAACGCCTCCCCGGCCCTCCCCGCTCCTTCCCAGGGCTTTCAAGGGGCCTCCGGGGGGCCCTCCCAAAACCGCGAATAATTAAAACTGCGAATGCTGAGTTCGCGAATGTGGAGGGGCAACTGTACTGTTTTAATATTTGTTTTTGTATGTTTTTAATTATATATGCTTTATTGTATTCTGTCTTTTTGTAAGCTGCCTTGAGTTCAAGCCTGGGAGAAAGGTGGGATACAATTAAAGTGATGTATGGATGAATGATGGGATGCTGAGTGTTAGCAAAGCCATGCCAAAACCAATTACAGCTCAGTATTATGCATGTTTGTCCAAAACTAATTCCTGCTGATGTCAGCCCCAGACAAGGAAGATGGGACATCTCAGGGACCACCATTCCCCACCCTTCTTCCAATGATCTTGTGCTTCTGTTTCCTTCAGGAAGAAGTTAGACAGTGTCAGAGTTGGGAGAAGTTATTTATTGGTCTACAATTCTCTTTACCTTCCAAGCAGTCTGGCCATTGGGAGTTGTTGTCCCCAGAATTCCCGGAGTTATAGTCCCAAAAAGTCCTTCTTCCCACAAGTGTTCCTTTATTTCTGCTCTCTCCCCCTGTAGCTGAGAATAGTGAACTGAGCCGAGAGCACGAGGAGAGCCAGACGAGGCTGAACCAGATTCTCCGCGTCAAGACCTCCCTCACCTCCCAGGTGGATGACTTCAAACGGCAGCTGGATGAAGAGTCAAAAGTAAGGGGAAAAAGCAACCACATGTATCTCACATATTAAAAACCCACATGGCTGAATGAGACTACGTGCGAAAGGGATCTAGGAGTCCTAGTAGACCACAAGTTGAACATGAGCCAACAGTGTGATGCGGCAGCTAAAAAGGCCAATGTGATTTTGGGCTGTATCAATAGAAGTATAGTGTCTAGATCAAGGGAAGTAATAGTGCCACTCTATTCTGCCTTGGTCACTTAGAATACTGTGTCCAGTTCTGGGCACCACAATTCAGAAAGGATATTGACAATTGGAGCGTGTCCAGAGAAGGGCAACTAAAATGGTGAAAGGTCTGGAAACGATGCCTTATGAGGAGAGACTTAGGGAGCTGGGTATGTTTAGCCTGGAAAAAAGACGGTTAAGAGGCGATATGATAGCCCTGTTTAAGTATTTGAAGGGATGTCACGCTGAGGATGGAGCAAGCTTGTTTTCTGCTGCTCCAGAGACTGGAACACGGAGCAATGGGTGCAAGCTCCAGGAACAGAGATTCCACCTCAACATGAGGAGGAACTTTTTGACAGTAAGAGCTGTTCGGCAGTGGAACACACTCCCTCGGAGCGTGGTGGGGTCTCCTTCCTTGGAGGTCTTTAAACAGAGGCTGGATGGCCATCTGTCGGGGATGCTTTGATCAAGATTTCCTGCGTGGCAGGGGGGTTGGACTGGATGGCCCTCGTGGTCTCTTCCAACTCTGCAATTCTATGATTCTATGATTCTATCTTTGTTATCGTGAAAGATCACGAACAGGTGTTGCCAAAGTTGGCAATACACAGGGGTTTTTGGGGTGTTTTCCCAACTGTGAGGCCATGTCCTGGAAGAATTTATTCCTGACGTTTCGCCTGCATCTGTGGCTGGCATCTTCAGAGAATGATGGTGTAGGGGTATATATGTTTTATTGTATTAATTTATTGTGTTAATAAACCCCCCACACCCCTACGCTACTGTTCTCTGAAGATACCAGCCACAGATGCAGGCAAAACATCAAGAATAAATTCTTCCTGAACCCGGCCTCACAGCCCAGAAAAAACCCACGAAAAACCTATGGATGCCAGTCGTGAAAGCCTTCAACTTCACATTGGCAATACACATTTGTTATAGGAGCGCTATGTTAGGTTTTAGTGCCTCGCCCATTAAAATGGATGTTGCAGGTACAATCCAAATGGAAACACAACTGTGATGTGAAAGGGATGCTTCCTGTGTGATTGTTCCATGTGATCCTCTTCCACCTAGTGACCACCTAAGGTGGTGGTTCCCAAATAGGTTTGCCTATGAAGAATCATCCCTTTCTTCCACCACAAAACCAGGTGAAGTTTTGGAGAAACGCATTTTAAAGACTTGTAGTTGTCAATAATTTTGATGCTGGAGCCGAACCAGTTGCATCAAAGTGTCAACTCTGTAAGAAAGACTTTAAGGAGAGAGATAGGAAGAGAAGAGTTTTTGAAGGCTTTCTGAGAGAGGAAAGAAAATTGTTCATTGTTTCCTTTGTGAAGAAACTTAAGAATCACATCCCAATGACACTGGAGGTCCCAAGTTTGGGAACCACAGATCTAGTGATAGATAGCTGTTGGCAAAAAGTGAGGGAGCCAGGACCCAGGGATTGGGGGCCTGGTGTTACTCTAACCATCACTTCTGGCAAGCTACACATCAGGCTGATCTGAGGGCCCAATACAGTTCATATGGACACAGGCAAGGGGTCTTGGAAATACCTAGTTGTAATATGTTTAGAGATTTAAAGGTTAATACAAGCATGTTAAACAGACCAAGGAATTGATCAGCTTGAGGAATAAAGGTCAACATTTCAAAGGAAATGAATTTTAGAGGAAATGAATATAAGAGAAATGGATTGACTGTCTATGCCTTTGACGTCTGTAGGCCCGAAGTGCTGCAGTAGTAAGTCTAGCCAACACCAAACATGACCTTGACCTGATTAAAGAGCAGCTGGAAGAAGAACAAGGCGGCAAAGCTGAACTACAGCGCCTTGTCTCCAAGCTCAACACTGAAGTTACAACCTGGCGGACTAAATATGAAACGGATGCCATTCAGAGGACAGAAGAACTGGAAGAGACCAAGTGAGCACGGTTTGGGGGCAGAGACAGAGAACCTCTTCCAGCCTAAGTGCCAAATTCCATTTTGGAGAAGTTCTCAGGGGCATCATTCCAGTGGTGTGTGGAGCTGAAAGGGAAAAGGTGGCACCAAAAAAAAAGTTATTTTCTCCTATAGCTTTTACTGCCAGTAACTACTGTAAGTCTTAGGAGAGGGATTTCAGCTTTTTGGAACGGGAAAGAAAATTCATACAAATTCCACCAAATTATACATCATGGGGAAAGGGGTGTGACCATCTGGGGGCATCCGGAGGCCAGATTAGGAACCAAGGAGGGCCAGATATTGCCCCAGGGTGTGAGCTTCCCAACCTCTGCTTTAGGGGATCTCAGGCCATGCTGGTCAGCTCTGACTGCAGGTTGGGGTAGATAGCCCCTGGGTGAACCCCATGCCTTTCCTCTTCTCCACTTATTCATGCACCACATGAAAAGGAGGACAAGTGAGCAAGTGAATTGGTGATGCAATGACAAGGGGTTTCCCTGATGCTTGTCCTTTTTCTCCAGACCAGAGGTAGGCAATGATGACTGCTACTTGCAATTGTCTCTGAAAATTGAGCCAACAGATAGACAAGGGTGAAGAGGAACCATTGTAAAAAACATCTCTGGGGCCTGGACCCTCTATCAATCCCCAGGGGCTTAGCAGCTTCATAAACACAGCAAGCTCTGAACACAGCTCTGCTGTTGCTTCACAGGGGAACTCTGTATAATGCTACACTAGTTTCATAGGAGTGGGTGGAGAACCTCTATAGCCCTCCGGATGTTGGGCTCCTACTCTCATCCCTGACTAGACTGGCTGGTGCTGATGGGAACTGGAGTCCACCAACATCTGAAGGGTTATAGGGGTTCCTCGACTTTCTTTTATATGGAATTTTCCTATCTATATGAGGTTTTTGGTGCAGGAATGTTGTTCTGTAGGCACAGTGCCTCCCAGGTTAACTCCAAAGCTTCTGCTCTGTTGTTGTTTTTTATTACCTTTTCTTCTTTTGCCATCTTTTTTCAGGAGAAAATTGACTGCCCGGCTCCAGGAAGCTGAGGAGACAGCTGAATCGGCTCAAGCCCGGGTAGCCAGCATGGAGAAGAACAAGCAGAGGCTCCAGATGGAAGTGGAGGATCTCACTCTGGATCTTGAGAAGGTAATGGGAACCAGCATTGCTGCTGGGTATCTCTTATGCACATAACATCACTCAGAGAGTAATGCTTCCAGATCTCTGTGATTTTCCTGGCTCATTTGCACTGATGGTAGTTGCAGGGTGGTCAGCTTGCATTTCTTTGACATGAGAGGGGTTCTTAATATACTGTGGCAGAAGGATCTTTTAATGGGGTGTGTTATGCTTTTATCCTCTTGCTGTGTATTTAATGCATTGTAGAACTGTTTCAATTCCATTTAATAGAACTGCTCATTTAATGGCTTTGTAAACTTTTGTATCAGACAGACTGTAGCTGTACTTGATTTTAATTTGAGGTGAACCACTTTGGGTCTTATACTGGGAGAAAAACAGGATATAAATATAAATAAGTAAACATATCTGGAGGGTGCTGAGGGAGGAAGGCTGGGTAAGGAAGCAGACTTCTCTTGCTTTATTAGAATAAAATAAGACCCAAAGAGGAAAGGATCTATTTCTCCTCAGAAAGTGTCCAAAGGAAGGATTTGGGGGTTGCCTATATGGTGAAAACTCTCACAGAATTCTCCTGGAATACGAGCTGTCTTAATGAGATCCCACATTGTCTCCTCATATTGTGAGAGTGGGGGGCAAGAAAAGTGTTCATGGCTTTTCCCGACTTTTTAAAAAAGGTCCTGTGATATGCACATTTTTGCTCATTAAGACAAGTGATTCGACATGAATCGCTTCCTCATACAAGACAAAGTTCAAACCTGATTGGCTGGATGAGTGCAGGGGGTGGGGCTTGCTTACAGGGCAAGCGTCTGCTGCTGCCATGTTGGATTTTCGCCTTAGCAAGTGATCGTTAAGGCAGTAAAACAGGGATTTGTGCTATCTTTTCTCCCCTCTTTTTTTGGAAAGGCGGAATATCGCTTGTGCGCACCATAGAAATGTTTTTTTTTGTTTTGTTTTTTAAAGGTTGGTGGTGGCAGATTTAAAAACACGAGTAATCCCCTCATGGCTGCCATCTCAGCTACAGGCATGCAAAGTTTATGGGAGCTGTAAAACCATTAAGACAGGTCACAGCTGCTGCGATTTGCTATTACTGAAGATCAGTCCAGGTTTTTTTTCCCTTCGTGTAGACAAGCCCTTGGTTTGGCATAGAGAAGGAAAAGCAGTCACTTATCCATAAAAAGACAGTCCTTTTAATGATCTGTTTGAAAGAGCTGCCGGGGAGGTCTGCTAGCCTGGTGAACCGCTGCCAATTGAACTGTGAAGAGCTAGTGCCAGGACTCTGGGTAGGAGCAATCTGCCATGGGAACAAAATCAGGGCATGACCAACAGCTCTCTTGGCTTCCTCCTTCCAGGCCAACGCAGCCTGCGCAGCCCTGGACAAGAAGCAGAGGGCCTTTGACAAGATGCTGTCAGAGTGGCAGCAGAAGTGTGAAGAGCTACAGCTGGAGGTGGACAACTCCCAGAAGGAGTGCCGCCTGTACATGACGGAGAACTTTAAGCTCAAGACAGCCTACGAGGAGGCCCTGGAGCACCTGGAATCTGTCAAGAAGGAGAACAAGACTCTGCAGGGCAAGTACCTCAGGGCCTGCAAAGGTCAACTTTATCTACTTGAGGCAACATGTTTCCCTCTGGGCATTTATGGATAACACTGCCCATCGATCCTGACCCCAATCATACTGCCTAGAGCAGGGGTGGTTAAAGTGCAGTCCATGAGCCACATGTCATACCTAGACTCCACTTTTGTGGCCACTGAAACCCCACGTCAGTTCCCCAAAGCCTCCCCCATTTTTTTGGTG
The DNA here is from genome assembly GCA_030847615.1 of Gambelia wislizenii. Taxonomy (NCBI): domain Eukaryota; kingdom Metazoa; phylum Chordata; class Lepidosauria; order Squamata; family Crotaphytidae; genus Gambelia; species Gambelia wislizenii. Next base: position 10,351,589 of record JAUMIR010000012.1, read on the forward strand.
GGGGGGGGACGGCTTGATGTTCGGGCAAGTTTTGCTCTAAAATCATGTTGAAAGCCCCTCAAATGCATGAACACATGCAAAATACCTCCCCAGCTCTGCAACCACCCCGGAACCCTATGCTACCTCCAAATACCTCTGTTTCATCTGCAGTCACTCTCAAAATGACAACAGGAAGATACACGCTTTCACTTCCTGTCACCTAAAGATGGTAGTGCATGTGCTGGTAACCTCAAGGCTGGACTTTTGCAACGCGCTATACATTCGGCTACCTCTGTACCAAGTTCGGAAACTTCAATTGGTTCAAAACACGTCTTAGTCAGATTAGACAGATTAGTCACTGGTACAACCAGGAGTGATCATATCACACCAATATTAAAATCACTCCACTGGCTGCCAATTAGTTTCTGGGCAAGGTAGAAAATGTTGGTTATTACCTTTAAAGCCCTACATGGTTTGGGTCCAGGCTACCAATGGGACCGCCTTTTCCCGTATACTCTGCCCCGTACACTTAGCTCCTCTGGGGGACATTTGCTCCAGTCAGCCAGGACTAAGTTGGCAACTGTCACCCAGAGGACTTTTTCTTCAGCCACCTTAGATTCTGGAATAGCCTGGCCCACATATAGTTGCCCATCCTTGTCCTAGAGGTAATGGGGACTGGAGTCCAAAATACCTGGAGAGTAACAGTTTGCCTCTCCCTGCATTATTCTGTCCAGCTTTGGCTCTCCAGAGTTTTGGAAAGAGTCTTCCTAGACCTACCTGGAATGGCCATGAACTGAACTGCGAGCCTTTTGCATTCAGACCTTTCCTCTTCTGTTGAGTTTCAGTCCCTTCCCAAAGTTCAGTGCCAAGACAAGCTAAATTCAGTTCTCTACATCAGCATAATTTTGCTTTTTCTGAGTAATATCGAAGGATCAACTTTTGAGCAGGGAGGTCATGTATCAACTGGGAATCCTTCTTAGCCCTTTTCTTTTGGCTTCTCTGTGGAAGCATCAGGTATTCTCCACTCATCTTTCAGCCATGAAGTCTAGAAACAAAGACTTAAATCCTACTTCAACTGGAGTAGACCAACTGGGTCTGTGGAACTTACACAAGTTTTAAAAAGTGCTTTTAACTGTTGCTTTTAAAGTGGTTTTAATCTTGTTGCATTTACAGTTGTCCCTTCACATTCGCTGGGGTTTGGTTCCAGGACCCCCCGTGAATACCCAAATCCATGAATATTCAAGTCCCGTTATATGTAATGGCATAGCAAAACAGTGTCCCTTATATAAGATCACAAAATCAAGGTTTGCTATTAGTATTATTATTTTTTAAAGAATATTTTCAAGCCGTGAATACTGAAACCCATGAATGTCAAATCCGTGAATGTGGAGGGACAACTGTAATATGTTTTTATAGTGTTCAAATTATTTACAGTTTTAACCTTGATTTTTTTTCTCCTTCTGCTGGCCAGTATGGAGAGAAAAGAAATGTTTTAAATTATTTCTATTGTAAGCTGCCTAAAGATAATGTGATAAAGGGTGACATACAAGTGTTTTGATAAAATTAATAAAATAAGTAATAAGTGAGGAGATACCAAATCCCCATTGATTCAGTGTGGATTTGCTGCAGTTGGGACTAACAAATGGATTTAAGTTTGGCCTCTTAAACTGAAATCTTAGGCTGTGTGGATGCTTTCACTAGAGCCTGTAGGCATAGGTTTAGTAATCCCTTGCCATCCTAGTCTTCTCTAGCAGTGGTTTATATATATAAATACAGTAGGACCCCTTTATCTGTGGAACCAATACCCACAGTTTCAGTTATCCACGGGACACAAAACAGAACATATAGCATAGAAACTTCCTAGAAAATGCATAGAGAGGTGTCCTCTCTAGACATTTTCTAGGTCGTCCAAGGCAATTCTATGGTATTTTAAACCAGAAGTCCCATTATTTTCAGTGGCGTTTGCTGTTATCCACGGTTTCTGGTATCCGCAGTGAGTCCTGGAACCGAATGCCTGCAGATATCGGGGTCCTACTGTAATATATATTTGGCAGCAGTTTGGAGGGAGAAAGTGATACACTGTACAGATTAGGGAACATGAGGAAGCCTGTTTCTCCAAATCTAATGGTCTCCCTTCCTTCCACTTCTCTGCATGCGCACAGTGACTGAGGGTCATTTGATAATGCCGCCAGGGTTAAATGATGCCAAGCAATTAGGGCCTTTCCTTTTAGGAGGGGGTTGTCACGAGTGCCACATGGTCACTTGTCTGCAGCCTTGGAATTTAACAGCCACCTCCAATAACTTTCTCTCTCTGTTTTTGTGTTCCCCCTTTCCTCAGAGGAAATCAAAGATCTTATTGATCAGTTGGGTGAAGGTGGGAGGAGTGTGCATGAGTTGCAGAAGATGAAGAAGAAATTGGAGATAGAGAAGGATGAACTACAAGTGGCCCTGGAGGAAGCTGAGTCTTCCCTTGAGGTAATTTTTTTTAGTAGCTTTCGTTTATTTAGCATCCCCATCTCTCTATACTGACATTGCATGCCCTCAAACTGTCCTTATTTGGCAGGAATAGTCCCGATTAATCCTCTGGCGTTCCACTTTTTCAGCTGCTTTTAAAATGTCCAGGTTCTCTTTCCCTATCCCACTTTCTCCATTTGTTCTTGGCTTACTTCAGTTGCTACACACTGAATTCAAAATGTAAAAGTAGTTTGCTGTCAGTTAACTCAGCAGGGTGGAGAGGAGAAGAGAGGATGGAATTTTGCCCTGCCAGGAGGCTCACACAAAAGCAAACTCCTGCTGCCTCTCCTAGCTTCTCTGCTCTTCCATCTTGACCCCACTCTGATGTTTTTTGGCCACAGTATGTTCCTGTTTTCATCTGTGAAATTATTTATTTATTTATTTTTATTTATTTATATTAGTTATTTATACCCCGCTCTTCAGCCACAAGGCTATCAGAGCGGCTTACAAGTTGTTTTAAGCAATAGCAATTTATGGTACACATCTACACTTCATTAAGCAGCTTCCAATGTGTGTTAGCTAATTGCCCCCACAAGCTGGGTACTAATTAAAAACCATAAAGCACCTTCTTACATTCCTTTCCTTGAAAGCCTTCAGTTCTAAATGCTTATCCAAATAAAAAAGTGTTTGCCTGCTGACAGAAGGGGTGGGGGGATATTTTAGCAAGGGAGGGAGTTCTAAAGTTTGGGAGCAACCTCCAAGAAGGCCCTATTTTGTATTCCCACCAACAGTACCACTGAGACTGGTGTTGGGAGTTATGTCATACACTGCAATGACACTTGGGGGCTATTACATTGCCTCCATTCACCACTGGACTCCTGATCCTGAGAAAGAGGGTGGAGGGGGGTGACAGAGAAGCCGAACAAATTATTTGAATGAGACCTTCTCTATGGATTTGTAAAGATTTGCCATACTAGGAGGTCTGGAAAAACTGAGAAAGTTACCTTGATTGGTCTGCAGTTCCCAGAATCCTCCAGCCACCATGTTTGACTTGGGTGATGTGGGAAATTGAAGTCCAATGGTGTACAGTTTGTCCAAACTCTTCCAATGGGCCCCTGTTGTGGTACAGAGTCTCATTGCCTCTTAAAGAGCCCACTGTCCATGTTTCTTATTTGTATGGGATCTTTTTTCAACAGGTGGAAGAGAGCAAACTCATCCGCATTCAGCTGGAACTGGCCCAGGTGAAAGCTGACATTGACAGGAGGATTCATGAGAAAGAAGAGGAATTTGAAGCCACCAGGTACAGTGCAAATAATGTGTGCAGAAAGCATGCAGAGGGTTAGACAAGGCAGTGGAAGTATTAAACTTGCAAAAACCAAAACCTAAGAAAACCAAGAAGTATGTAAGAAAGGAGGGAAAGAAAGAGGAAGTAGGAAGAGCCAGCAAAATCTAAATCATCTTCAAAGCAAAGAGTGCAGCTGCAATACTGTGTGAGACAAATCCAGAGGTTGGAACTGTACCTTGCATGAACCTGTTTGAGTGATAAGATCTTCAAGAGAAGCCTTTTATTTGCCCCACTACCTTCCTCACCTTGTTTGGTGGGAATGAGGGAGAGGACCTTCTTGGTGGCTGCTCGCAGAATTTGGAACTGGGGAGGCCAGGATGATTCTCTCCTTCTACTGCCCAGTGAAAACTTTCCTATTCTATCAGGCTTTTAGGAATAGACTGTAATGGGGTTTTAATGGTGTGGTGTTTTGTTGACTTTTTATATTCTGTCTTTTAATTAATTTTAAATGGTTTTAATTTTGTAGATTGTTTAAATGTTGTGGGGGGGCAGCGTCATGTAGTGGTTTGAGTGTTGGGCTCTGGAGACCAGGGTTCGAATCCTTGCTTGGCCATAAAATCCACTGGGTGACCTCTCAGCCTGAGATAGAGGCAAAGGCAAATCCCCTCTGAACAAATCGTGCCAAGAAAAAACTGTGATAGGTTCACTGGTTGTAATAATTTGTATGTTTGTGGACCTTCAGTTCCATTATTGTAAAAAAGGCAGGACATAAATGAATATAATGATGATGATGATGGCTAGAGTCCAAAATAGTGACTTTCCCAGGCTCTGATGCAGCACTTGAACAATTTACATCACACTGCCTGTCACACAGAACTCTTTACATAAAGATGCTCTGGGCTGGACCACACATCTTGTTGAGATGCTTCAACCCAATACCTTTGCTGTCCTCTCTGCAGGAAAAACCACCAGCGTGCCATTGAGTCCCTGCAGTCCAGCCTGGAGTTAGAGGCAAAAGGACGGGCCGAGGCACTTCGCCTAAAGAAGAAAATGGAGACAGACCTAAATGAAATGGAAATCCAGCTGGACCATGCCAACAAGAACAACAGTGAGCTCGTGAAGACACTGAAGAAGCTCCAGCAGCAGATCAAGGTGTGAACTGAATCAGTGGGGCAGGGAGTGAAAAAGCAGCCAGGCAGGAAGCAAAACAGTGCCTGGGGACAACTCTTAAAACCTTTGGTTGCTTTATTGCAAGTACAACAGGCAAAGCAAAATATGGGCCAGTGCCAGCTAAGGGCTAAAGCACCGATATCCAGAGCTTGGACAAGAGATTATTTTGGACTATGACTCTCACATTGGGCTATAACTCCCTGTGCCTGAGGAATTCTGGGAGTTGTAGTACAAAAAAGGCACTTTTCTAGCTTTGCTGCTAATACCCCAATAGTGTCTCACTCCAAGTATAGACTGCAAAAACCTTACTTAAGTTCCTTCTTGTCCCAGTGCCCACATTTGGAAGGAGCACCGTCCAATTTGGGCTTCATTTTACAAGGAGTGACTTTGTAGCAGATGATTGGAAAGTGCAGTTGACAGCTGTCACATCTAGTTCTTATTAAGAGGAGGGGTGGGGTGAGATCAGGTGAGGACGAAAAATATCTACTGAAAACACAGAAACTCCCAGCTACTCAGACTAGAAAGCATGTCTAGCCTGGCCTTTTATAGAGTAATCAGGGAGCATCACCTGGCCCACCCTGGCCAATCGATGTTTAAGAGGTTTGCTTCCTTGCTTCAGTTCCTTCCTTTGGCCAGTGCAGGATGGTGGTGCATAAATATGCTCCTTTATGCACTCTCCTTATTCTAGTCATTGCCAGTCTTTCCAGCTAAACAGCCACCTTTAGTATAAGCATACATTTAAGGAACTGATTTTTGTTTCCCTTTACCATAGGCTTATAATGCTACAGTTGCATTTTAGGGCAGGGCCTACACACTGCTCCCATCATCTCAGACCATTAGCTGTGGGAGCTGATGGGAGATAGAGTCCAACATCTGGAAGGCCATAAGTTTCCTATCCCCGGCATAAAGGCTGTCCATCCACGAGGTCAGGGCTGCAGAATCATTCAGCCTCCAGATGTTGTGACCAACTCCCCTCAGCCTTACAGAAGGTGGCCAATGGAAGGAGATGTGTTTATCTGTCTAGAGTATTTTTACCTCACCCTTCAGCCAAAAGGGCTCCCAGCACAGCCCTGACCTTATAGCAATTTGTAAATTGAACCATCTAAATAAGACAGGACATACCAGAAAAAGGGATGACAGTGAGAGAGGGGATTAAGTTATCAGGTGCTTGTGTAATAATACAGTTGTCCCTCCGTATCCATGGATTTGGTATCCACAGATTTAAGTATTCACGGCTTGAAAATATTCTTTAAAAAAGCATAATCCAAAAAGCAAACCTTGATTTTGCCATCTTATATAAGGGATACCATTTCGCTACGCCCTTGCATGTAATGGGACTTGAGTATTCACAGATTTTGGTATCCACGGGGGTGGGGGGGAGTCCTGGAACCAAACCCCAGCAAATATGAAGAGACAACTGTATTTAGTTATTTATTACCTGCCTCTCCCCTCAGGATTGGGGTGGGGTACAAGCATCAGAATACAGAATGCAAATACAATGGAACACAATGTTTCAAGTACAATTCAATACAGTTCAGATACAATATTATTCCATATAATACAGAACAAATTCAGTGACAGATATGCAATTGTACATGCAAATGCCAGCAGATGGTGCTGTTGGTGTGCAACGACACTATAGGAGTAATGCTGCAGATTGCATATACACAAATCAATGGCAGCTGCTTTTTTGGAAACGGAATTAGCAGTTTCCACAGCATACTGCGCCAGCTTTTTTTATTATGCTGGTCCTCATTTTACTGGCTTACAGAAGGCTGAGTCGACCTGGGGGGACCCTGGGATCGAACTTATGACTGAAGATCTAGCATCAGTTTTGGCTGCGTTGGCCTACTGCGCCACCAGGGCTTGCTGCTCTCTTTCTCCCTCAGAGGGCAGAGTGATGGGAGTTGGAAGCCAGCTGCTGGGGCCAAAAGATTACAAGTGCTGTAGCAGGAAACATCTTGAAAGCTAATGGTTGTCATTTCTTGCACTAAAGGTACAGCTACTAGGGAGAGGAGAGCAAAATAAGGGCATTGCCCTCTGAATAAGAAATTATCCCACCTTCAAATGAAATTTAATTTTCCTTCGGTTCTTAAATGTCTAGCATTGCAGTACCTTAAAGCTTCAGTTCAGAAATAGAGTTTAGGCATCCAAAGTAAAGGGGGCAGATAAAGTGAACGAGGAAATGCAAACACAGCAAATAGAAGAGCGAACAGTTTTCAGCATCTCCCTCTGCAATGCTAGAAATTTGGGGACTGAAGGAAAAATTCATTGGGGAGAAAGAATTCTTAGTTGAAGGAGCAGCACCCTCATTTTGCTGCCCTGTAACTAGACCCCTGATGACAGTACTTGATGGCCAGCATCTCGTGTGATCAGTTCACTATTTACTCTTGGCTAAGGGGTTGTCCAAACAGTGAAAAATTCCTCATGCAATGCAAGGAGAATCCTACCATTCTTAATGGCATTCCGTGTGATTTCGCCATATTGTGAAGGAGGGGGGCAAAAAAGGCCAAAAACCTCACCAGAAAAGCCTTTGTGGCTTCCCCTGTATTTTTTTAAAAAACAAGAGGGTGCACATTTCTGCTTGTTAGGACAAGCCAGTCGATTTGATTTGCTTGCCCAAACGAGAGGAAGTGCAAATCTGATTGGCTGGATGAGCACAGGGGGTGGGGCTTGCTAGCAAGGCAAGCGCCCACCTTAGCAGACGAATGCTAAGGTGAGAAAATGGGGTGTTGGGTTTTTGTTTTGTTTTTTTTGCTTTGGTGTTAAAGTGAAAAATCACTCAATGGCACCTTGGATATTGTTTTTTTTTTTTAAAAAAAAAAAATAAGGTCGGTAGTGAGAAATTCAGCTAGTCAAGTAAATCACTTGCAGCTGCCATGTTTCCTAGTGGGCATGCAAAGCTTAAAGGGACAGAAAAACCATTAGGACAGGTTGCAACTGCTGCAAAATGTCATTACTACGAGGGGCTCCGTTTTTTTTAATGGGCTCATATAGACAAGCCCTAAGTTGGGGAAAGTAGATTAGGGATGATGTGTGACAGCCCAGATCCTTCTTCATACCACTGTCACCTTTCCACCTCCAGGATCTCCAGATCCAGATGGATGAGGACGCCCGCCAACATGAAGAGCTCCGAGAACAGTACAACCTGCAAGAGCGGCGCCTCAGTCTTCTGCAAACTGAGCTGGAAGAAGTGCGGACTGGCCTGGAGGGCAGCGAGCGCTCACGCAAACTCCTTGAGCAAGAGCTGGTGGAGGTGTCTGAAAGGCACAATGAACTCAACGTCCAGGTGGGATTTCCTTTTTTAAAAAAATAAAATAATATTGGTCCATTACCTTTCTATCCCACCTTCTTTCATTAAGGTCAAGACAGTATACATGGATCTCCTCCCCACAACCTAGCTTGATCCTTGCAACAACTCTGTGAGGAAGGTCAGGCTAGGGATATGATTCTGCCCTAATTTTCTTCTTGAAGGAAGCAACAGTTAATTTTAGCAATTTTCTTCCCGCTGCAAAAAGGTCTTCAATATATTCTTTCCATCCCTAGGTCAGGCTGATAGAAAGTGACCAGCCTAAGGTCACGTAGTGAGTTTTGCAGTTAAGTGATGGGTAAGGGTGTGGTTCTTCCAATGCTTTTACTACTACCTCATGTTGGCTCTCTAGACTGGATGGCCAAGGCTAGATTACTAATGGTGCAATTGGAGCAAATGCTTCAGGGCCTTACCTAGCTAGGGACCTTGTGCCGCCGCGGGCACCACATGTGTGCACACACAGGGACACAACACAAGCTTCTTGTACTGAGATGTCAAGAGAGAGATGCTGTGGTGGTGGGAAGAACTGAAGTCACTGAAGTCTCCCGTTTCCTTTGCAGAACCAAAGCCTGCTGGTGATCAAGCGCAAACTGGAATCTGACCTTGTGCGCATCACAAACGATCATGAGGAGCTGATCAGCGAGTTCCGAACAGCAGACGAGAAAGCAAAGAAAGCAGTGGCTGATGTGAGTTGCTACCTTGCTGTGTTTGGGACATGCATGCAAGGGACGTGCCATAGTCAAGCCTTCCTGAACACGATGTGTTGGAATACAGTTTCCATATATGTTGGACCACATCTCCCATCATACTCCTCCAGTATGGCCAGTGGTTGTGAGAAGGTGGCATAGACCTTTTCAAATACTAACAGTACAGTGCAGAAGGAATTATGCCTGGCAGTCATAATAATAAGTTATAATTGTATATTTGCATGTTTAGAAGGGAAGATCTAAAAGGATAGGAAGAAGCTAGGCAGGAATGATAGAAAGCTAAAAGTAGAACAATTGCTTTCTTAACATTTGCTGGGGTTGCCCATCACTATGCACATATCTTTTTGCCAGGCTATGTGTATTCTGTGCTATAAAAAAATCTGTTCCCAGATTCATATCTTGCCCTGTAGAAATTATGCAAATTGGTCAGATTTGCATATTTTTGTACTTTAACTAAGATATAATTTACACTGCATAATTTAGCTATGTCTCAGAGGAGCAACCAAATCATGCCGGGTGAAGAAGGTGCCTTTCCCTCCCCAGCCACTGGAAATCCTTCTTTTGGTATCCCCCTGAGATTTCAGCAGGCAGTGCTTGTGTGCTTTCGTGCCATAAGGGCTAGAAACTTGCTTTAAAGTAGAAAGCTGAAAATCTCAGGAGATTGGACTCTGTCTCCCCCTCTAGGTTCTGTGCTTTTTCTATTCCCCTGCAAGAATTGCCACACAAGTGCAAACACAGCCCTGATTATCACTCAGCACCTTCCACTCCTGATGGGGCTGATTTCAACACATCATGTTACAAATGCGCCTTAGATGAGACAAAGCTCTGACACCTCCTACTGCTCTCTATGAAAACTGTTCTCCTGTTTCTTAAACTCCATCCTAGGCAACTCGCATGGCAGAGGAGCTGCGCCAAGAGCAGGATCACTCCATGCACCTGGAAAAGATTAAGAAGAACCAGGAAGTCACCATCAAAGACCTGCAGGTCAAGATTGAAGAAGCCGAGCAACTGGCTCTGAAAGGAGGAAAGCGCACCATCATGAAGCTGGAGACCAGAGTAAGGAAACATCTATCTATATGTAAAACTCTTGGGTATGCACAATGACATTAGGCATGTTGCCTCTTTCAGTATGCTGATTGGCCGTTCCTGTCACTCCCTCAGCCAATCACCACCCACATGCAAATCACCAACCACATGCAAATTCCCTCTCCACCTCACAATCCACTCCCTGCCACTCATGGCCAAACAATGTGCTACAGTGTTGGCTATAGTTACTAAGGCTGCAGGCCTTTCCAGTTCACCAATGACTGTCTCAGGGCTGCACAATTCCCACTTATGATTTAAGTCTACACTGCAATAACATTTCTATTCACGCTGCGATGGGACCCAGGCAGTCTACTGGCGGCAATGGCAGGACCCAGGCAACCAGGTGTGCGATCTACTGGGTGTTTTTGGGGAAGATTTTTAATGGCATATGGTACACCAGGTCCAGCTAGTTACTGTATGATTCTTTATCCAGCAGAGTGATCAGCCACTTTCTCCCAGAATGACTACTGGCAGACAGGAGAAGTGGCTTGGCCACCTTGGGCCTGAGCATCTGTCAATCGTAGCCTTCCTTTCCTCTCCCCAGATTAAGGAGCTGGAGACAGAGCTGGATTCAGAGCAGAAGCGCCACGTGGAGACAGTGAAAATCCTGCACAAGAACGAGCGGCGCCTGAAAGAGCTGGTCTTCCAAACGGAGGAGGATCATAAGACCAACCAGCGCATGCAGGAACTGGTGGAGAAGCTTCAGAACAAGCTGAAGACGTACAAGAGGCAAATTGAGGAGGCTGTATGTACCAAGACCTCTAAAGTCTTCCCTTTCCCTGACAGACACCACCTAAGGCAAGGGTGGGCACGGTGTGGCCTGTGGGGTCACATGCAACCTCTGAACACCACTGCCAGCCCTACAAAGCACCCCCCCATTTTTAAAAAATCTGTGCAGTTTTCAGGAATTTTGTGGCGAAAAGCCCCCAAAACATGCAAAAACACGCCAACCCTCCTTCCCATATCTCTGTTTTCATCAGAGTCTTTCTCTAAAATGGTGATAGGAAGTGGAGCAATGTCACTTCCAGTCATCATTTTGGGAAGGACTCAAAAAAGAGGTACAGTTGCCCTTCCACATTCGCGAACTCGGCATTAACGGTTTTGATTATTCGCGGTTTTGGGAGGGCCCCCCCCCCCGCCCTCCCAAAACTGTGACACGGGGCCTCCGGAGGCCCCGTGAAGGCCCTGGGAGGGAGCGGGGAGGGCAGGGGAGGCCTCCACGGGGCCTTTGGAGACCCTCTGGAGGCCCTGTGAAGGCCCAGGGAGGGGGAGGGCCGTGGAGGCCTCCACGGAGCCTCGCGAGGCCCTGTGAAGGCCTTGGGGGGGTGGGCCGCGGAGGCCTCGCGAGGCCCTGTGAAGGCCTGGGGGGGGAGTGGGAGGGCTGCGGAGACCTCCATGGGGCCTACGGAGCGTCTCCGTAGGCCCCATGAAGGCCCTGGGCAGGAGGGGGGAGGGCCGCGGAGGCATCCACGGGGCCTCGGGAGGGTCTCCGGAAGCCCCGTGAAGGCCTTGTGGGGGGGAATGAGGAGTCTGGGGAAAGCGACTATGGGGCCTCCAGAGGCCCCGTGGTCGCTTTGGCGGGGAAGGGGGGCAATCAATATTCACAGATTTTTCACATTTGCGGGGGTCCGTGAAACCTAACCCCCACGAATGTGAAGGGACGTCTGTATTTAGGAGCACTGTCAAGGGGTGCAGGGTGAAAATTGGCCCATGGGCAGTTGGCCACTCTTCACCTTAGGGAATCCCATAGCTGGGCACGCCTAAGACAATTTGCTACCTGAGGTGGAGCAGCACATGATGCCCTCTTGTCTAAATCAAGGTGCCTGTCTAGAACTAAAGAGCAATGAATATTTTGGCACCTGGTTAGAAAGTCCTACAAGTGCCTCTCTCTGGATGTTAAAACACAACAATACTAAAGGAAAAGTTGCCAGTTTGCTGTCCAGTGGGACACCTCTGTTTCACCTCTGGCCAGCCCTGTCTTTTGGATATATTGCTAAACTGATCAAATATTAGGACAATCTCCTGTGTAGACAGCTCAGTAATAGATCACCATGCTCTCACACAGTTTCCACATCTTCCATGGGGATTATGGAGAATTTTCAAGTCAGTTGTGTCCCTGTGGATTAGGTTGACCTCTCTCTTCATCTCAGTGAGACTGACAATTTGTCTTAGGTGTCTGCCTTATCCTGTCTCACGATGGATATTACACACCCATTTCAGTCTCCCTAAGCTACTAGTCCATTGACAGAGAATCTCTCTCTCTCTCTGGCTTTTCTTCGCAAACGAAGATTCAGGAAGGACTCATCCCGCGCTTTCTGCAAGCGCGCTGATGACTAAAAAGGCCAATCTGAGATAAACAAGTCCGGTTGCAGAAAGCACAGCAGAAAGTCCCCTAGGGTGATGTTTCCGGGTTGTGATTCTTTCTGCATTGTCATTTCTCTTGTTTGGCGTGAGTTCTCAAATAAAGCTGCAGCATTGTGGATAGTGCGCTGTTAGATGGAAAGAATATTAAACTATTTCCCCCAAAATGGTTGTGTTTTTTGAGTCTCAGGAAATGAGATCCTTTGCAGTTGGGACTTATTCTGTGAAAAATTTGCACATGTTTTTTTTTTCTACAGAAATCAGCAATTTTGTGCAGAAATGTTATTTTCTGTGCAGAAAATGCTGTTTCTGGTGCAAAAATATCATGCACCAATTTAGTGCAGAATGTCCTGAACTACACACAGAAAAAAAAAACTTGTTTCCTAGACAGAAAATGGTGTTTTCTGTGCAAAAAATACCATGTTTGAAGTTTGCACAGAATAAGTCCCTAACTGTGAAAAGTCTTTGAAAATGGCAGTTTTCAAAGACTTTCTCACAGCAGGAAGAAAACTGCTAAAAATACTTATTGTTTCCTTTGTGAACAACATTAATGAAAAATTATATCCCTAATCTCTGTAATGGATAGGTTTCAAGATATATTAATATTATTTACATTTGTATCTTCCCTTTGCCCTAGTGAGATTTCAATACAGCGAAATGTAAGGTACTGCACTTAGGGCGGAAAAATGAAATGCATAGATATAGGATGGGGGAGACCTGGCTGAATGAGACTACGTGCAAAAAGGATCTAGGAGTCCTAGTAGACCACAAGTTGAACATGAGTCAACAGTATGATGTGGCAGCTAAAAAGGCCAATGCGATTTTGGGCTGCATCAATAGAAGTATAGTGTCTAGATAAAGGGAAGTAATAGTGCCGCTCTATTCTGCCTTGGTCAGACCTCACCTAGAATACTGTGTCCAGTTCTGGGCACAACAATTCAAAAAGGATATTGACAAATTGGAGCGTGTCCAGAGGAGGGCGACTAAATGGTGAAAGGTCTGGAAACCATGCCTTATGAGGAGAGACTTAGGGAGCTGGATATGTTTAGCCTGAAAAAAAGACAGTTAAGGGGCGATATGATAGCCCTGTTTAAGTACTTGAAGAGGTGTCACGTTGAGGATGGAGCAGGCTTGTTTTCTGCTGCTCCAGAGACTGGAACACAGAGCAATGGATGCAAGCTCCAGGAACAGAGATTCCACCTCAACATTAGGAGGCACTTTTTGACAGTAAGAGCTGTTTGGCAGTGGAACACACTCCCTCAGAGCATGGTGGGGTCTTCTTCCTTGGAGGTCTTTAAATAGAGGCTGGATGGCCATCTGTTGGGGATGCTTTGATCGTGATTTCCTGCATGGCAGGGGGTTGGACTGGATGGCCCTCGTGGTCTCTTCCAACTCTACAATTCTATGATTCTATGAGATCAAGGCAGCATACCTGGCTGTCCGCTTTTGTTCACAACAACTCTGCGAGGCAGGTCAGGTTAAGCGAAAGACTGGTCCAAGGTCACTCAATGAGTTTCCCAGCTCCATGAGGACTTATCCAGCCTCAAGAATACTACAAACTATTTAAAAAATCATTATTTCCTTAAAATAAATTTTAAATACTAAACAAAAACATACCTGTGGTGATTCTACCTCCCTCCACTACAAATGATGTCACAAGTTATATGAGCAAAAAGGATGCCTTACTCAATAATCCTATTTTTATGTTGTGTTCCATCCTCTTCTTTGGTTAACTCCTGCAGGAGGAACAGGCTAACCAGAGCATGGCAAAGTACCGGAAAACTGTGCATGAGCTGGATGATGCCGAGGAGAGAGCTGGAATGGCTGAGTCAGCCCTGAACAAACTGCGCACCAGGCACCGGGTTGCGGCAGGCAAAGCGTTCACTTCAGTGGAAATCATTCAGGTCTCCAAATCTGCCAGTTCCAAGTCATCGGCTGAGGAATAGATCTCCCCTCTATTGAGCCTGCAGCTGGTAGGTCCTTGCATTTCTGTTCTTGCTTTTAAGAACTCTTGGAGGTAGAACTGTTTACTTGTTTCTTATAGCATTTATACCCTGGATCCTGGAAAGGGTCTCAGAGAGGTTTGCTGGTGGTTGTGGTGAAGTGTGTGTGTGTTTGTGCCTTCAAGTTGCCTGTCAACGTATGGTGGCCCCATGTATTTCAAAGGGTTTTCCTAGGTAAGGAATACTCAAAGGTGGTCTGCCATTGCCTTACTCTGATATATAGCCTACAGTACAATAGTACCCCTGTATCCATGGAGGATTGGTTCCAGGGGTCCCCACAGAAACTGAAAAATGCGGATAGTAGCGAACACTGATGGGGGGGGGAGGAAGAGCCCTTTGCCACCTTGCTCCTTACCACTGCAGCTGTGGAGCCAATGGAGTAAGGGAGGGGAGGGGAGGGGAGCAGGTTGGAGGAGGGTGGGGGCAGGCAAGTTCTCTCCTCCTCCTCTCCCTTCCCTGTTCACCTTTTGCCCATTGCCAACTGCGGATAACTGAATCAGCGGATGGTGAATCAGTGGATACGGGGGTCCTACTGTATCTGATATTCCTTGGCACTGCCCTAAGTGCTAAGGAATATCTTAGCTTACAAGATGAGATCTCGTGCATTCAGGGTGTATTGTTATCTGCTGTCAAGTTGACCTCAACTTATGGTGACTCTATGAATGAGAGGTCTTGCCGACTCAGGGCTGTGGCTTCCTTGATTGAATCAGTTCACTCATAGTGCAGTCTTCTTCTTTTCCTATTGCCTTCCACTTTACTGAGCATTATTATTTTTTTTAAATGAACCAACTCTACTTAAGTTTAGTGGGTGCGAGATACTGCATACTGTTCCGCTTCAGGCAGCAAAGTGTCTTGGGTCATCCCTGGAGAGATGGCAGTGGGTTCATTTTGGTCTTTGGGGCCTCAGTAGATGAGCTGTGCTATAGCTACACTTTGATGCAATACAACACTGATGCTTGGACAATGTAAGAGCAGGTGTGGAAATTGTGTAGCACTCCAGATGTTGTTGGCTTGCACCTTCCAGGGTTCCTCATCAGCTGGGAGTTGCAGTCCAGATGTTGTTGACTTGCACCTTCCAGAGTTCCTCATCAGCTGGGGGTTGCAGTCCAACAACCTCTGGAGGGCTACACAAGTCCCACCCATGACACAGACAAAGTCATGGGAATGGAATCCACAGAGACCCACATGATGACAGCTTATTGCCTCGCCGTTTGCCCTAAGGCCAAGGGATTTAGCTATTTTGGTCAACAGCTGCTGTTCCAGTAATCTGGCTGTTCTCTAAGCAAATTTATCATCTTTATATATATTGCTTCAGCCCAAAAAGCTCCCAGAGCAGCTCAAATATCTGTTGAAAACATGAAAATATTAAAACAAAAACACAGCAGAGCAGTAGTAGTTAGAAGAACACACAAGCTTAGGATTAGCAGTTCTAAAAATGATCTAAGGAAAGGATCTTCACTTAACAGCAGAAAGTCACTACACTCAATGCTAAGTGAGAAGGCTTCAAAGCTGGAGGGGCCCAGGCTGAAAAGGCCCTATCTCCCTGGTCAGCTCACAGAGTAATCTAGAGAAAATCCTTAAAGTAGAGGGTTGAAAGTAATGTTAAAAGTAATGTTGTTACTAATTTTGAATTGTTCTTAGTAATGAAGGGTAACATTGCTACTTTTAGCCATTTTAATGTGACTGTCATTAATGTTATATGTACATGTATTTTGCATAACCAGTAATATTCACTTCCTGTTTGCAAAAACCTTACTGAAAGTAGGGCATTTTTCATTATTTGTTAAAAGTTAGAAAAAAGTTTTAGCTTGATGTGTTATGCTACTCACTACTAACAAGTGGCATATAACTCATGAAACAAATTAATACAGAAGAGTGCATTCCTTTTAAAAGTAAGGTTTCCTAACTCTGTCTCAAAGGCTATGGGGCAGAGTCAGAAGCAATTTTGGGTGGAATCCGTTTCAGCAAAAATGTACAGAGTCTGATTCCCAACTTCAACATAAAAACTTAAAACAATATATAGTAAATATATCATTTTATACTCATATTTTATTCTTAAATAATCAGTCTAAGTAGCCTAATGATTCATGTGGTGGTGATGAGATGTGTTATGCTACCATTTTACTACATTCACCATTTATGAAGGTGTTGGAGTTGGGGAGTAGAAAAATAGAGTCAGAGTTGAAGGTTTGGGCATACTGACTCCACAGCCCTGGTCAAAGAAGGTATTGCTACGATTTGGGCAGGTTCATCTGGGAACAGGTGATCCTATGACATCTGGGGATATAAAAAAGAGTGGAATCAGCACCTTCCACTGTGTTCAGAATTGCACTAGGAGCTAGCACAGTTGTTTGTAGGCTGGTGAGACATGATCCCTAGGCCTGGTTAGAGATGTAAAATTTCCAGAAATTTTGAAGCCATGGGGGGGGGGGAACAAAAAACAGTTTTTTCCATTTTTTCCAGAAAAGGTGGAAATTTTCAGAAAGATTGAAAAAATGCAACATTAGTACTTTTTACAAATTGAAAGTCACTCTGATACTTTAGGAACATAAAATATGACTATGTACAATTTGATTTGGCATAAAATTATCACAGTTGGTATATTACAGATTTTATTGTCTTGAAGATTTTATTCATCATGCTAAAATAAAACATTCCATAATGGATTTTCTTCCTTTTTCCAATTTTTCCTTTTTTTTTTTAATTAAAAAAACCAAAAACGGCTTCAGGGGTGCATGCTCACCTTCTGTTTTCCTGCTCTATCTAGTCCCACCATCTTCCTCCCAGGCAAGTTACTTGTTTCTCTTTACAGGCTGATGGACAAAGTATCACCAGGCGGCTGCCTTTTGCAAGATTGCTAGTGTAGTTATGACTGGAGCAGTTTAAGCCTATTGAAAAGACACTTGCGTAGAAAGAGAAAGAAAGAGGATGGAAGTAGCAAGCATCTCTTGGAATGTGAAGAGAGAAAAGTTCAGGAATATGCAAACATCCACATGACGCAGGAACTTTTGAGACCCAGTGTTTTCCCTAAAGCACATTTTACAGTTTCATTCCTGTGAAGGTTACATTTTATGTGCTTTCTGAGTTGGAACCAGTCTGTTTTTAATGCATTTTCATGTCAAGGACGGAAAGTGTTACAAAGGTGTGGCTTGAGCTGTCTCTTGTAAATAATTTTCCCTACCTAGTTTAATACGTAGTCTAAATAAAGCTTTAAACTGTGAAAAACAGAGTCGTGTCGGAGTTTATTCTTTCTTCGTGGGCTAGAATGTGGACTCACTGACACAATCCATGTCTGCAAGGAATATTAAAGAAAGGAATTGTTTACTGTATTTTACAGTCTGTTAGGAATCTATAACTCACTCTTCTAATAGTCTCAGAGAAGCCTATAATACAAAATCGCAATGGCTGAGTTCATACATCACAATATGCCAGGGCTCCAGAGAAACCTGACTTTGTGTTTATAAGCACCATGGTGGTACATGCAGTGGGGTAATTCAAAATAATTAACAACCAAACAACTTCTATTTTTTTGCCAGAAGTGAGTGGGATGAGCTACCCAAACTACTCAGGATGTTCGGAACCCTATCTAGTGGGAAATGAATCAAGGTGTATGCCAGTCAGAGGGGAAGGATACAGCAAAACTTTTCATTTTCTCTCCACAGAACAAGCAGTTCAGTGAACCTGACAAATTTAAACCACTGCTTTGGGTAAAATGATGCAAATTAGTTGAAATACCCCACTGGGTATATGCTGAAGTGGCTGAAGAAGCGAAAGACCTCATGCTCTGCTTATCATTAAACTAGCAATCTGGCTTGTCTGCCCACCCCCCCAACAAACCAACAACCAACTTTTTAGACCATTATTTAGAATCATGGAATCATAGAGTTGAAAGAGACCACAAGGGCCATCCAGTCCAACCCCCTGCCATGCAGGAATACACAATCAAATCATTCCCGACAGGAATGACCTACACCCCACTTTTGGAATGCTAGCATTGGCCAACCCTGTGGCACCCCACTGGTCACTTCTCTCCAGGATGAAGAGGCACCATTGGCGACTACCCTTTGGCTTCAGTCAGTCAACCAATTACAAATCTACCTAACAGTTGCATTGTCTAGCCCACAGGTTACTAACTTTTTTGCAAGAATATCATGGGGGACCTTGTCAAAAGGTTACAGGTAAAGGAGAACCTAATCTTGTCAGCCATTATACTGGGTTTCTATAATGTTGCACAGCATAGTAATTAATGCAGCCAAAATTACAAAGGACAAACTAGGCTTTTCTTTCACCTAATTCCAGTGACATTTTCCTTTATCCTGAAGAAATAACATAGCTGGAAAAAACTTGAGAAATTACCGCAAAATGTATTTGGCAAAATAAGATTCAGAGCATTAAATCTCTAGATTTTGGGGGAGGGTGACAAGAGGATACAGCTCTTCAGCTTTTTCCTTTCCCTAACAGCAAAAGACCTTTTGGAACAAAAAAAAATGTAGCTACGTGCAGTTGCATTCCTGTTGTGCAATTTTTAGCTGACCTAGTTACAAAGCTTTAATCTGATTTTTTCCGTAAGTTTCTTCCCGCTCCCCCGCCAGCTTAGAAGCAGAGTAGTTGTTCACAGTGTATTTTTTTTAACAAGTGTCATTTTGGTGCCTAGTTGTACAGATTTCTCTGGTGATTCAATAGTGGAAATACTATATGTGTTTGCTTAGGTGTAAGATCCATCAAACTGAGTTGGCTTGCTCAGTTAAATACACAGAGTAGAAAATCAAGACTGAGAAAGAGATTAAAACCTTTTATTTCTGTTTTAAAACCAATTTAATTCACTTTCATCTGAAGGACAAGAATCTTGCGGCACCTTAAAGTCTATAGGATTAATGGTTAGTTTTTAAAGCAGCCTTCCCCAACTTGGGGCCTCTCCACATGATCTGGAATACAACTCACATTATCCCTGGCAATTAGCTGTGATGGCTGGGGCTGATAGGAGTTATAGTCTAAGACATTAAGAGGGCCCAGGGTGGCACAGGTGCCGCCAGATTTTCATTGGAACAGTCTCCAGAACACAAACCTGCAGATGAATGTGCAGATCCACAACTGGCTAGGGGTGTACACACACATACACCAAAGAGCAGCAGATGGATATATCCAGTTAATTCCATGGTAGTTAAAACCACCCACTATATATATTAAAGCATCATTTCCTTTAGTTGAGATATATTTCATTCTACATCTCAGGATCCCTTTGAACTGTCATATTAGGAAGGGGATGATGCTATCACATCCCCAAGGCCTTGTCTACTTATTTCTCTGCTTCTATCAGCTTTTCCAGGGCTGGTGAAGAACCTGATCCTTCATGGCCAGGAGTCAACTGCACAAGCACACACCTACATCTGTCCAGCAATCAGACAAGTTGTACATGTGGTGCTCAGGGCAATAAACCAATAGCAACTACATCCATGCAGGTTTCCTACCTGCACAGCTTCTTGTATATTGTGTTATTCTTTGGGTAATATATTACAGTACCCAAATTGCTGGTTTCTTTACCTGGAAAACTCAGTTCTCCACTAGTAGAGAGTGAACACTATGTACTGCCACACATCTTACACAAGTGTTGAGCTGCACCTGACACTTTGTTGCTTGCGTTAGCACACTTCATCACTATGACCCTCCTGGGGTGTCACTTAAAAAAAAACATCCCAGGAAAAAAGACAAATAGGGAGCGGGCAGAACAGAGAAGAGAGTAAAACAGAAAAAGCAACAAGGAGAGGGCTGGTTTGTAATCCATGTGAAATTAAACATACAAATATAGGATGGGTGACCCCTACCTTGATAACAGTACATGTGTAAAGGATCTAGGGATCTTAGTAGACCACAAACTAAACATTAATCAACAGTGTGATGTGGTGACCAAAAAGTAGGGTTGCCATATGTCCTGGAAAACCAGGAAAATCCCAGACTGAAGGGGGTAAAAAAATGTCCTGGCCGGCTGGGCCAGCTGAAGCAGTAGATCATAGGATCCTCCTTAGTTGGAGCACAGGCTGAGAAATTTCCAGCACTTTTAATGGTTACGTAGAAGAGGGTATTTTAGCAGGCCTTGCTTGTCTTGCACTAGGGAACAAGCAACGCCTACTGGAATTCCCTCTTCTGCACAACCATTTAAAGTGCTGGAACTCTCTTCATATTTCAATTGGGCAGCCTTAATTTTCAGTGGGCAGAAAACCTGCCCCTAGCTTGTCTGCTGTTATCTCTGCAAAAATAGGTTTTTTAAGCACTATTCAAATAATCACATACTATGGTCAAGTTTTCTTTTTTTTAAGCTGGGGTACCAACTCTGTTTGGAGACAGAATATATACTATTTCGAAGCAACTGTGACTCTCATTGGCAAGAGTTAGGCCCATTGAAGGTGATGGCCATGCTGGCTGGGAGGATTTGGGGGGCTGAAGTCCAAACAAATAACTTTTCCATGCTCTGGCCAAACTACAGGAGGGACATTGGCTTTGTGCCATCTATGTGAACTTCCAGAGATTTACATTGGCAAGGAACAAGCAACACCTACTCCGCAACACATCCAGGCAGGTTGTGCCCACTGTATTTCTAGGACCCATTTTTTTTATTGTTGTACTTATAAAGTGCCATGTAAATTGAATTCTGCCATTGAATTTCTTTCAGCATCTTCTCTGATTCATCAACTGAATGCTCATAGAATTTTTCTAGGTAACCCTCCAAAGACAGCATTTGCTCTTTTGATATTTTTTCTATCCGAGAAGCAAACATATCAGCCACAGATCTTGTATTTGCCATATCTCAGAGACATCCGAAGAACGATTTTTCTACGAAATAAGGCCAATCTCTCCGCGGGGGACAATGTGGCTGTGGGATTACTCAAGTCGGCAGCTGTAGGAGAAAGAACAGAAAATAATGAATGAATTTTTTTTTGGCCCGAACCGAGGAAGGTGTAGTGAATACCCAGCCCTATAGTCCTTGGAGGCGTACCATTACATGCAGGTGTGGTTGACCACACAGTGTCAATTTCCTCCACCACAACCGTATTGTTAACCTGAGTTTCATTGACTACCACGTTTGCCTCTCCCTCCTCAGTAAGGCTTACAGTCACAGTAGTATTATCAGATTCCTGGGTGGGAGATACATCTGGTTTACCAAGAAAAATAAAGAAAAAACACCAGAGTTATTCGTTAGAATAAACTTATGCAGTTTACATATTCTGCAGCAGTGCCTAGCCCCCAGTGGAAGACGGCAACAAGTAGTTTACATCCTTGTTTATGGCTAGTTCAGGGGGTGCCATTTCAAACATGCCAAGGTGCACGCATCACTTTTCAGTCCCAGGGCACAGAAACAAAAGAGCCCCATTTGGCTTTTACTTCCGTCATTAGCATAAAAAAAAGAGGATACCTCAATACGGCACATCAACAATTCAGGGCATAGTTGTAAACATGGCGAACTTAGCTAGTGTTTCTAAAATTAAAAGCTGTAAAGCTACTGTTCATCGTAGCAGCAAGAGACTGTAAACTATATTTTTTGTAGATGTGAAAACGGAAAATTAAGCAACCGAGTTTTCACTTAGATCCCGTACATTTCCACTCAGAGAAACAGGGGAAAAAGCTGTAAATTACTCGGTGTGCACATTACTGACCCAAAGATTGAATATCAGCATTGTGTTAGCTTTGATCATTTAGAAATAAATTTAAGTGGCACAATACTGAAATTCGCGTACAGGATTAATCGATTTTTCACAAACATTTTACATTGTTAAAAAAAAAAAACTCACCCAGGGGTTGCGAAAACAGTTCTTCAGAGAAACCCTGCAACATCTCTTGGGATGATGGAGGGAATTCCTCTTCTTCTGCGATGACCCTCGCGGAACCCGCACAATGTCGGTGGTGCTTCCAAGCCGCTTCAGGTGGTAGTTGGCATCACCGCCCAGAATGGCATGCAGTTCTTTATAAAAGGGCATTGTAGCTGCGTTGTTGCCACTTTTTGAGTTGTGGTCATTTACCTGGCGATAATTCTTCCGCATCAGTTTAGTCTTCGTGCGGTACTCTTCAGTGGTGCGGTCATGCCCTTTCTTTTTCATTTCGGCAGGAATCTTTTCAAACAAATCTATATTTCTGTATGATCCCCTCAGCTGCTCCTGCACCTTCTCCTCGCCCCATATTGCCAAAAGATCTACAGTTTCGTTGTAGGACCACGAGATCCCGCGGCCACCTTTCCTGGGACGAGGTGCGCTTTCTGCGTCCATTGCCGCAACTGCTCACAGGTAAATGTGCAGCAGGAAAATGGAGATGTATCAACTTTAAATTTTTGGGATGGCCAAAAAGGGGGCAGGTACACCACCTACTAACTGGTCAGAGCCCACCCACGGATAGGGCAATTTCCGGGCATCTCTGTACCCAGGATATGTTGTCACGGGCTGTTTACATTTTTGATTTTCCGCTTCCCCCCGAGCCTTTTTTAAAATTCGGCACAACCCGCGGGATTGAAAGTCCCGCAGGTCGAGCGACAAATGGTGGCCCCCCTTCCGAAAACCACGTGTCTGACCTGATGTACATGTAAACTGCCGGGGATTGACACAAATTCTTCCCAGGACATTTTCATCATGTAAATGGCACCTAGGGCACGGAACAATGGGTTCAAACTACAGAAGAAGAAATTCCACCTAAACATTAGGAAGCACTTCCTGACAGTTAGAGCTGTTTGGAAGTGGAATACACTGCCTGGGAGTGTGGCGGAGTCTCCTTTGGAGGTTTTTAGAGGCTGGATGGCCATCTATTGGGAATGATTTGATTGTGTATTCCTGCATGGCAAGGGGTTGGACTAGATTGCCCTTGTGGTCTCTTCCAACTCTATGATTCTATGATATGTAGAAAATGGAGCAAGCTTGATCCAAATTACAAGAAAAGATATTCCACCTAAACATTAAACCTTCCACAATGTAATGGACTACCTCTGAGGGTGATGCACTCACCTTCTTTGGAGGCTGGAAGACCATCTTTTAGGAGTGTTTTAGTTGTGCATTATTCCAACATTATTTACTATCTTCTTCAGTATAATGCTCCAAAGGGCTATGGCAGAGCTTGAAGAAGACAACAGCATCTATATACAGTTGTCCCTCCACATTCGCGAACTTGACATTCGCGGTTTCGGTTATTCGCGGTTTTGGGAGGGCCCCCCCCGGGCCCCCCCAAAACCGCGACACGGGGCCTCCAGAGGCCCCGTGAAAGACACAGAGGGAGCGGGGAGCCCCAGGGAGGCGTCCACGGGGCCCCCGGAGGCGCTCCGGAGGCCCCAGGAAGGCCTGGGGAGGCGATCCTGGGGCCTCCGGAGACGCTCCGGAGGCCTCAGGAAGGCCTGGGGACGGGGTGGGGAGGGCTGGGGAGGCGATCCTGGGGCCTCCGGAGACGCTCCGGAGGCCCCAGGAAGGCCTGGTGACGCGGTGGGGAGGGCTGGGGAGGAGATCCTGGGGCCTCCGGAGACGCTCCGGAGGCCCCAGGAAGGCCTGGGGATGGGGTGGGGAGGCCTGGGGAGGCGATCCTGGGGCCTCCGGAGGATCTCCGGAGGCCCCAGAAAGGCCTGGGGACGGGGTGGGGAGGGCTGGGGAGGCGATCCTGGGGCCTCCGGAGACGCTCCGGAGGCCCCAGGAAGGCCTGGGGACGGGGTGGGGAGGGCTGGGGAGGCGATCCTGGGGCCTCCGGAGCATCTCCGGAGGCCCCAGAAAGGCCTGGGGACGGGGTGGGGAGGGCTGGGGAGGCGATCCTGGGGCCTCCGGAGCATCTCCGGAGGCCCCAGAAAGGCCTGGGGACGGGGTGGGGAGGCGATCCTGGGGCCTCCGGAGACGCTCCGGAGGCCCCAGAAAGGCCTGGGGACGGGGTGGGGAGGGCTGGGGAGGCGATCCTGGGGCCTCCGGAGACGCTCCGGAAGCCCCAGGAAGGCCTGGGGATGGGGTGGGGAGGCCTGGGGAGGCGATCCTGGGGCCTCCGGAGGATCTCCGGAGGCCCCAGAAAGGCCTGGGGACGGGGTGGGGAGGGCTGGGGAGGCGATCCTGGGGCCTCCGGAGACGCTCCGGAGGCCCCAGGAAGGCCTGGGGACGGGGTGGGGAGGGCTGGGGAGGCGATCCTGGGGCCTCCGGAGCATCTCCGGAGGCCCCAGAAAGGCCTGGGGACGGGGTGGGGAGGGCTGGGGAGGCGATCCTGGGGCCTCCGGAGCATCTCCGGAGGCCCCAGAAAGGCCTGGGGACGGGGTGGGGAGGGCTGGGGAGGCGATCCTGGGGCCTCCGGAGACGCTCCGAAGGCCCCAGAAAGGCCTGGGGACGGGGTGGGGAGGGCTGGGGAGGCGATCCTGGGGCCTCCGGAGACGCTCCGGAGGCCCCAGAAAGGCCTGGGGACGGGGTGGGGAGGGCTGGGGAGGCGATCCTGGGGCCTCCGGAGACGCTCCGGAGGCCCCAGGAAGGCCTGGGGACGGGGTGGGGAGGGCTGGGGAGGCGATCCTGGGGCCTCCGGAGACGCTCCGGAGGCCCCAGGAAGGCCTGGGGATGGGGTGGGGAGGGCTGGGGAGGCGATCCTGGGGCCTCCGGAGACGCTCCGGAGGCCCCAGGAAGGCCTTGGGATGGGGTGGGGAGGGCTGGGGAGGCGATCCTGGGGCCTCCGGAGACGCTCCGGAGGCCCCAGGAAGGCCTGGGGACGGGGTGGGGAGGGCTGGGGAGGCGATCCTGGGGCCTCCGGAGACGCTCCGGAGGCCCCAGGAAGGCCTGGGGACGGGGTGGGGAGGGCTGGGGAGGCGATCCTGGGGCCTCCGGAGACGCTCCGGAGGCCCCAGGAAGGCCTGGGGACGCGGTGGGAAGGGCTGGGGAGGCGATCCTGGGGCCTCCGGAGACGCTCCGGAGGCCCCAGGAAGGCCTTGGGATGGGGTGGGGAGGGCTGGGGAGGCGATCCTGGGGCCTCCGGAGACGCTCCGGAGGCCCCAGGAAGGCCTGGGGACGGGGTGGGGAGGGCTGGGGAGGCGATCCTGGGGCCTCCGGAGACGCTCCGGAGGCCCCAGGAAGGCCTGGGGATGGGGTGGGGAGGCCTGGGGAGGCGATCCTGGGGCCTCCGGAGCATCTCCGGAGGCCCCAGAAAGGCCTGGGGACGGGGTGGGGAGGGCTGGGGAGGCGATCCTGGGGCCTCCGGAGACGCTCCGGAGGCCCCAGAAAGGCCTGGGGACGGGGTGGGGAGGGCTGGGGAGGCGATCCTGGGGCCTCCGGAGACGCTCCGGAGGCCCCAGAAAGGCCTGGGGACGGGGTGGGGAGGGCTGGGGAGGCGATCCTGGGGCCTCCGGAGACGCTCCGGAGGCCCCAGGAAGGCCTGGGGACGGGGTGGGGAGGGCTGGGGAGGCGATCCTGGGGCCTCCGGAGCATCTCCGGAGGCCCCAGAAAGGCCTGGGGACGGGGTGGGGAGGGCTGGGGAGGCGATCCTGGGGCCTCCGGAGACGCTCCGGAGGCCCCAGGAAGGCCTGTGGATGGGGTGGGGAGGGCTGGGGAGGCGATCCTGGGGCCTCCGGAGACGCTCCGGAGGCCCCAGGAAGGCCTGGGGATGGGGTGGGGAGGGCTGGGGAGGCGATCCTGGGGCCTCCGGAGACGCTCCGGAGGCCCCAGAAACGCCTGGGGACGGGGTGGGGAGGGCTGGGGAGGCGATCCTGGGGCCTCCGGAGACGCTCCGGAGGCCCCAGGAAGGCCTGGGGAGGGCGGGAGGGAGGGCCGGGGAGACCTCCGCGGGGCCTAGCAAGGCCCCGCAAAGGCCTGGGGAGGGAGGGAGGGAGGGCCGGGGAGACCTTCGCGGGGCCTAGCAAGGCCCCGCAAAGGCCTGGGGAGGGAGGGAGGGAGGGCCGGGGAGGCCTCCGTGGGGCCTAGGAAGGCCCCGCGAAGGCCTGGGGAGGGAGGGAGGGAGGGCCGGGGAGACCTCCGTGGGGCCTAGGAAGGCCCCGCGAAGGCCTGGGGAGGGAGGGGGGAGGGGTGACGTTATTCGCGGTTTTTTCACATTCGCGGGGGTCCGCGGAACGGAACCCCCGCGAATGTGAAGGGACGACTGTACGTTATCGTACTGATGGTAGCTTGTTTAACTTAAGCTGTCTGAGGGCTCGCACTAAGACTCTAAACTATCTAGTCCGTGAGCTGCTCTTCGCTGATGATGCTGCCCTTGTTGCTCACACAGAAGCAGCTCTGCAGCGCCTAACATCCTGCTTCGCAACAGCTGCAAAGCTGTTTGGGCTGGAAGTCAACCTGAAGAAAACAAGTTCTTTACCAGCCTGCACCACAGGACGAACACCACCATCCCCACATTGCCGTCGGCAAATCTGTGCTCAAGTCCGTTCAGCAGTTCACCTACCTGGGAAGCATCATCTCCTCAGATGCCAAGATTGACAAAGAGATCGATCACAGATTAGCAAAGGCATATAGCGCATTTGGAAGACTTCACAAGAGAGTCCGGAGTAATAAACACCTGAGGCAAAGCACAAAAATCAGTGTGTATAGAGCCATTGTACTATCTATTCTCCTTTATGGATCTGAAACATGGGTCACCTATCGCCACCACTTATGACTCCTCGAACGCTTTCATCAGCGTTGTATACATAGAATCCTAAATATACACTGGACTGACTATGTGATGAATTTTGCTGTCCTTGAGCAAGCAAGGATCACCAGCATTAAGGCCATGATATTGAGCTGCGCTGGGCAGGCCATGTTTCTAGGATGGAGGACCATCGCCTCCCAAAAATAGTCCTCTATGGTAAACTCGCCACGGGTCAGCTTAAGAGGGGCACTCCAAAAAAGCGATACAAAGACTTCCTGAAACAACATCTCAGGCTCAGCCAAATTGATCACCAACAGTGGTCCGCCCTGGCCTCTCATCGGGAGGCATGGAGACGCACTATCCACAATGCTGCAGCCTTATTTGGGAACTCACGCCGAACAAGTCTTGAAGAGAAACGAGAACACAGAAAGAATCACATCCTGGAAACATCACCCAAGGAAACCTTCTGCTGTGCTTTCTGCAACCGGACTTGTTTATCTCGGATTGGCCTTTTTAGTCATCAGCGCGCTTGCAGAAAGCACGGAATGAGTCCTTCCTGAATCTTTGTTTGTGAAGAAAAGCCAGAGAGAGAGAGAGATTCCATGGCAGGGTACTGGACTAGATGGTCCTTGCAGCCCCTTCTAAGTCTACTATTTTATTCTATGTGGGGATTTCTTAACTCTATGAAAGTTGTACTTCTGAGCTATAATTGGCTTGATCGAATGATATTATGTACATATTCTCAAGGGGTATATAGCTATGAGCTACATTTGGTATATACAATTATGAGAATTTGATGATGAAGATGGAGGACCAATTTTGTAGATTTAAAAAAATTATTATAGAATAACCGTTTTGTAGATTAAGAGAAAAAAAAAAGTCCAGGATGTCAGGAAAATGTGTTTGTAATTTTATGGTTTTCTTTTTTGTTTTTGTAATGTTTTTGATGTCTTTTGTATTTTTAATGTTAGAATCTGTGTTCTTGATAGTTAGATTTTATTATTTTATTCCTGTTTGTTATTGTATTTGTTATTTTGTTTATTTAGGAATGTGTGAATAATTATGTGTTTAATGATGTATAGATAGCTGGAATTATAAAAATAAAGAGGCAAAAACTTGTACTTCTACTAGGTCAAGATAACTGAAAGGAATCAGGGCTTTTGTTCACACAACTTTAGAGACACACAGCCAATCCCTAACATCAAATATTTCCACCTCTATTGAGGTTTCAACTCTCCTTAAGGCCCTTATCTTATCCGCGCAGGCGCACTGCGTGAAACATATTATCCCAATTCCGCCCCTCCCGCTCTCTTATCCGCGCAGGCGCAATGAAAGGACATTGATGGAAGAAAGCGGGGGAGCCGTTTATTTCCCACGCCAACCTTTTGCACAGGCGCAGTAAAGAAGAGAACTCCCGGTGGCCATTCTTCCGCCCTTTGCTACACCCAGGAAATTGCGCAGGCGCAGTAAAAGTCAGGTCCTACCAGGCCGGTGTAGGCGGTGCCGGGCGGGAGGGGGTGGTGGTGTCGTTTCCTTCGCGCAGGCGCGCTACGCCCGTTGGGGCTTCGGCGCAGGCGCAGTGCCATTGTCCGAGAGCCGGGCCCTGCTTGGAGGCCGCGCCTTCCTCTCATTGCCAGAGAGAAATCCCGGCGTCGCGTTGACTGTCCAGAGTCCGCGAGCCCCGCTTCCCTCCGCCCCAGAAGGTGAGTGAAAAGGAGGGAAGGAGCTCCTCCTCCTCCTCACAGCTGTCTCTTGGGGTGAGGGAGGAAAAGTTGGCGGAATAATGGGGGGGAGGAGCAGGACGAGGCCACCATTTCCCCAAAATCCTTACTTCTTCATCCCTCTGTGGGAACAAGGAAAGGGGCCTGTCGGGTCACTAGCCTATTTCTCACACTTAAGTAGGACCCCCGTATCCACTGGTAAATTATGCACGGATTCAGTTATCCGCGGGACACAAAACAGCACACCTACCATAGAATCTTCCTAGAACATGTGTCCTCTCTGGCCATTTTTCTAAGTCCTCCAAGGCAACTCTGGTATTTTAAATTGGAAGCCCCATTATTTTCAATGGCGTTCGCTATTATCCTATATATTATAAGCAATTTATAATTGTTTAATAATTTTTTATGGGGGAGGGTGGGGTGGGGGGTGTTTGGGGATTTTATTTGCATTGTATTTTAATTTTTGTAAGCCGCCCCGATTGTTTTGACAGAGGGGTGGGGTATAAATAAATATTATTATTATTATCATCCACGGTTTTTTGGTATCTACGCCCCCCCAGAACCAATCCTCAGCGGATACAGGATAGCTCCCATGATGGCAATGGTAACGGAGGCCATTCACTATTATCTGCAGGTTTCATTATCTGCGGGGCCCCTGGAACCAATTCTTTATGGGTACAGGGGTCCTATTGTGTGTGTGTGTGTGTATTTGTATACTGTATATTGTAATGGTCCGCCCTGGCCTCACATTGGGAGGCATGGAGACACACTATCCACAATGCTGCAGCCTTATTTGAGAACTCACGCCGAAGAAGTCTTGAAGAGAGAAACGACAACGCAGAAAGAATCACAACCCAGAAACATCACCCAAGGAGACCTTCTGCTGTGCTTTCTGCAACCAGACTTGTTTATCTCGGATTGGCCTTTTTAGTCATCAGCGCGCTTGCAGAAAGCGCGGGATGAGTCCTTCCTGAATCTTCGTTTGCAAAGAAAAACCAGAGAGATTGTTTGTGTGTTTGAGTATTGGATTAGGTTCTGGGAGACCAGCTAAGCCATTTTAGTTACATTTATATCCAGCTCCTTCAAGAAGCTCAAGGTGGTGTACTGTACACAACTCTGTTCCCCTTCTTCATTCTCCCAACAGTGCTGTGAAGTAGATCTGGCCGATTGAGAAAGAGTGATTGATTGAGGGTCCTGGAGCTCAGTGGGAACTGAATCTGGATTTCTCGAGTCTGAGTCCAGCACTCTAACCACTACACCATACCACCTATGTCCCCTTCGTACCTTCAGTGCCTTTAGCTGCCTTTGTCCACATTCATCCCTTACTTTCCCCCTCCTGATATTTTAGTTTGTTTGTTTATTTATTTATTTTATTTATACCCCGTTCTTCAGCTACAAGGCTTTCAGAGCAGCTTACAAATTGTTTTTTAAGCAATAGCAATTTACACATCTACACTGCATTAAGCAGTTTCCAATGTGTGTTAGCTAATTTAGATTTAACTCTTTAATTTAGATTGTAAACTAGGAACTTGTCTGCTTCTGTTTACATAATTCTGTAAGGCAGTGGTTCTTAATCTGTGGTCTGGGGACCCCCAGGGTCCACAGTGTCCTCACAGGGAGTCAGCAAAGGCTTGAAGCCTGCTTGGCCCACCTCCTCCCTGCAGTGGAGTGGGCACATGACAGGAGTCAAGGCACTGGCTAGCTTGGCCTGTGTGTTTCCTTTTTATTTTTATTTATTTATTAGTTATTTATACCCTGCTCTTCAGCCACAAGGCTATCAAAGCAGCTTACAAATTGTTTTAAGCAATAGCAATTTACACATCTACACTACATTAAGCAGCTTCCAATGTGTGTTAGCTAATTGCCCCCACAAGCCACTCCAGACACCAACTTGCAGGAAGAAGGAGGAGAAAAGTTTTCCCTCACCCTTCAGTACCTCTGAGGGAAGGTTTAATGAATGGGGTTGTTGTATCATCATCATCATCGTCATTATCAGGTATTATTATTATTATGGTTTTAAATCTTGAGTTAAGTCTTGGAGGTCCACAGTATCAAAATATTTAAAGGGGGTCCCTGGTAAAGAAAAGGTTAAGAGCCACTGCTGTAAGGTATAGTATATACAGATGGTGTGTGTGTATCTGCCTTTACGTGTCGCCTACTCTATGTGTGATAAAAGAACTGGGGTAGAGCAGAATGTTTCTGGCAAAGTGAGCCACAAAAGCTCGGTACTATAAATCAGTGATTTTTAAAAAGCTTTCTGATGTGGGGGATTGGCAGGGTTTTTCCTAACTGTCTTTGTACCAAGTGACTACAGCTGTTTCTTTCTTTCCTGAAAACTCACTGTAGACTGGCACTAGTCCACCACTTTGAGTAGTACTACTGTAAATAATCCCATGGAAGTTTTGGCCTGCATTTTATACAGCACAGGTTCTAGTTGAGGAGGGTCAGTGTATTCCATGTGCCAGCTCTTCTTATGGGTAAAAGGCAGACTAGCAAAAATGTTGACGGGCTTGGGGATGGAGGAAGGCACTTCTCCCCCACATCTAGGCTAGCAATGCAGGGTATGATGAAGAGAGGGAAGGCAGCCCATTCCTGTGTATATAATTTTTTCTTACCTATGATGGGTGAATTGTTAAATATATATTTGATAGGTATATTGTGTTCCACTGGGAGTGGATGTCTTGATATGACATCACTACTGCTTTCCTTGAAGTATGCAAGGGAAAAGCATTTCCTTTAAGTGTTGGTAACCCTTGGTTTAACAACTATGCTGTTGAGCAGGAATACAGGAAGCTATATGTGAGCAGAGATAGAGCCTCAGTTTTTATAATTACAGATTGCTTAATTGTTCCATTGTCACTCTGTACCCATTCTGCTATGGTTTCTTTGCACATTCCAATCCTTAAGAGTCACTTACTAGATGATTCAGTTCTCTTAAATTTTCAGGCATGATCAGTCAGTGAAACCTTTTGGTTTTGAAATGAAGGTTGATTGTCTCCCGTACTCCTAAAATTTTGGCTTGTGATCTTCTCAGGGTGACAGGGTGACATCACCTCTGTCTTCTACCTGTAAGTTACTGCACAGTGATGTTGCTACATAGGTAAAATCAAATACAGTATACTTAAAAGTTTATAGAGCATAGGAACACTCAGGTTCCTGAAGTCTGGGAAATTTTCCTCAAGTATAGTACTCACAACTATCCTGCTTAGATTATTGCATCTCCACTTAGTCCTTTGGATGGTTTTATGTGATGCAGTAGTGATCAAAATAAGCAGATATCTTTTTTTCTGATATTCTAAAAATGTGCGTGTCTTTTTGTGAAAAACTGTTTATTTGTCCTGAGCAATCAGTTTAAACAGTCCTCTTAAACATCTGTTGTTAAATTTGTTGTGATTTTATCAGATGGATTTAGTATTAGAGAAAAATTAAGTTGGCAATATCTAATTTAAAACATTATTCCTTATTAATTTCAGCTTTATCCTGTGGAATCTTGAAACCATTCCTTGCTCAGAATGTCCCTACACCAGTTCTTACTGGAGCCAATAACCTGCCATGCCTGGAACAGAGACCGAACTCGTGAGTGTCGGCTTGTTTAAATTCATGTGATATCAGCTCCTACATAGGCTCTCATAAAGCCAACATGGCTTCAGAATTCACATAACTAAGTAGCTATTTCCTTTGAACTCTACTGAAAAACTAGTATAATGAGTAGTATAGGTCCTTTACTGAGATTTGGGAAAGGATGGATGTCTATATAGACTTAATTCATAATACCATAATAAAGGGTTAAACTAAATATTTAATAGGGCTATATCACCTTATTGTTGCAAACCAATATACCTGTGCCTCAGTTAACAAAGCCTTTGACAAAGAAGCTCCTTTTTGGAAAATCTTTTTATCCCCATCCTTGTTCTCTGTCTAGCTGGAATTCCCCCCATCCCTAGAATTTGCATTGAGAGGATAGTGAGGGAGGGCTAGAAAAACGTAGGATTTCACTTTTGGGTTGCAGTAGCATGTCTGCAGCAAACAATGCAATACAGCTTGAGCGGGGAAAAATGGGATTCTGCTCTAGCCAATCCTGTGGACTCCCACCAGAAGATAAACAGCAGCTGTATTCCAGAATACATTACAGAGCATGTGTGAACAGCAAAACAGTGAGAAAATGGGAAAACAAAGTATCCTCCTTCACCAGCTATCCACATGTTTTTTTTAAAATCCACAGATCTGTAAGTTTGGCATCCAAAATGGAAATCATAAGAAGAGTGGAGGTTGGTGAAAGGAAAAAAAATCATCCCTGGATACATTTTGTTAGAAGATTTCAGGTGGTCTCTCTAGAAAGTTCGAAATGTTTTTGTTTGTCCATACAAGGCTTACTTGACTTGGTTATTAGTTTTAAATGAAATGTTTGTAGAAACATGTTTAGTCTGGAGAAGAGAAGGTTGAGAGGAGACATGACAGCCATGTTTAAATGTTGAAGGGATGTCATACTGAGGATGGAGGAAGCTTGTTTTCTGCTGCTCCAGAGACTAGGACACGGAGCAATGGGTTCAAACTACAGGAAAAGGAGATTCCACCTAAACATTAGGAAGAACTTCTTGACAGAGCTGTTTGGAAGTGGAATACACTGCCTCATAGTGTGGTGGAGTCTCCTTCTTTGGAGGTTTTTAAATAGAGGCTGGATGGCCATCTGTTGGGAATGATTGGATTGGGTATTCCTGCATGGCAGGGGGTTGGACTGGATGGCCCTTGAGGTCTCTTCCAACTCTATGATTCTATGTCGAAATGTTCTTCTTTTTTGTGGTGTAGGAACCTATCCCTATTCTTTCCATGTAATTTCTGCCTCTGGTACCATTTTTTCTGTTAAAGAAGTAATGCCCAAGAAAACATCTACTTTGTTAACTGAAGTATACCTGTACTGGGAAGAATCCGTTTACAATGACAGCATTTTTTGTACCACCTTTTAGTAATTTGTAGCCTCTAAGGCATTTTCCTTCTGTGCTTCTGTCAGATCTATTGGTTTGGAACCCATACAAGTGGGAGGATGAGGGAAAGGGGCAAAGGGTTGAATCCCTACTAGCCCTTCTCTGCTGCAGATCACTTCTTCCTAATACTGCTTTGCTATGAAGCAGAAGTCATTGGAATTATGCTACCTGCAGCTCCATCACAATGTGTAGTTTAACCCTTAAAGTGATCTTCCTTCCTATGTGTTTGCTGCTTATGTTAAGTCACTGCCTGGGTTGATTTTATATTGTTGCTTCTATTTTATGTGTTCTGCTGTTGTGCTGTTTTAACTGCTTACTGTTTTTATGCACATTATATTAAGAACTCTTTTAGTTGGAAATAATGAATCAAGTATGTTTGTGTATACAGTCAGCCCTTCATATCCACGAATTCTTTATCCATGGATTCAACCATCCATGGCTTGAAAATATTTTTTAAAAACCCCCAAAGCAAACCTTTGGTCCTGGAACCAAAGCCCAGCGGATACCAAGGGCCTGCTGAATTGGTGACTTCTTTTTTAGAGTGTTTTTTGTGCTAATCAATGTGTCCTCTTGTTCAGAGATTGCCATTAGCCCTAATAACCACGAAGTTCACATCTATAAGAAGAACGGTAACCAGTGGGTGAAAGCTCATGAGCTGAAAGAACATAATGGACACATCACAGGTAAGAGGCATATCAGTCATTGCAGATTCCACCTTGTGCATAATAAGAAGTTACGCATTTTGGTTTTATCAGCAAAAGTATTTTAAGTCTTGCAGTTTTAGCCTTGCAAGTATAAGGTGTAATATATAAGTTCTTTCCATTTTGCCGT
Organism: Gambelia wislizenii; assembly: GCA_030847615.1. Lineage (NCBI taxonomy): Eukaryota > Metazoa > Chordata > Lepidosauria > Squamata > Crotaphytidae > Gambelia > Gambelia wislizenii. The sequence goes on from JAUMIR010000012.1 coordinate 10,386,036, forward strand.
ATGGTCATTTGCCCTGTTCCTATCCAGGAATATCTGTTGAAATCATCCCTCACTTCCTATAGGGTATACAGTTGCCCCTCCACATTCGCGAACTCGGCATTCGCGGTTTTCATTATTCGCAGTTTTGGGAAGGACCCCTGGACCTCCCCAAAACCGCGACATGGGGCCTCCGGAGGCCCCGTGAAAACCCTGGAAGGGAGCGGGGAGGGCCGGGGAGGCCTCCACGGGGCCTTCGGAAGGCTCCGTGAAGGCCTCAGGGAGCGAGGGGGAAGGCCTGGGGAGGGAGGGGGAGGGCCTCCGGAGGCCCCGTGAAGGTCTTGGGAGGGAGTGGGGAGTCCGGGGAAAGCGACTATGGGGCCTCCAGAGGCCCCATGGTCGCTTTGGTGGGGGAAGGGGGGCAATCAACATTCGCAGTTTTTTGACATTTGCGGGGGTCCGTGGAACCTAACCCCCGCGAATGTGAAGGGACAACTGTATTTTGATTGCATGTGATTAGTTTAAATGTTTTCCAGAATTTGTGGCTCACATTCAATGTAAATGTTTCTTATAGTTGGGTTTGTATGTATCAGGCTTAAATTCCTTTTGAAGCCAACTTAAATTGGGAAACAGTATGTTTTTTCCATAACTGCATAAGATGCCATAGCACAAGACAGGAGTTCAGTTGTCCCTCCGTATTCACAGATTTGGTATCCACGGATTTAAGTATTTACGGCTTGAAAATATTCTGAAGAACCAAACCCCAGCAAATATGAAGGGACAACTGTATGTGCTTATCCAAAACACGTGTCTGCAAAGCTAATGTGGTGGAATATGTGTTTGTAGCAAAATGCCAATTTTCTTTGGATTTCCTGTGGCCCCATTCTTGCCTACTTCTTCAGAAACTTGGTCCTGCTTTTGAAGGATCTTCAGACTGACCTGAGGTGGGAGAAGAGGTTTCCAAGGTACCTCTGATTATATTTTAAGGACAGTAAACATTCTTGCTGGCCAAGATGTTACTGTAATGGCAGGCAGAAGTAGTTGTCTGAAACAGAGATAAGGGGCAGGATCCCTGCCTGCAAGGATTTCTCATCTGTGTTCTTTGATTGGAAATAGAAGGGAAAGGAAATAATCATACATGGAAGGTTTAAATGAGTAGTGTAATTGGAACTATGACAAACTTTGCACAGTGATGTACTGTTGAACAGTTCCTGCCTCCTACATAAAGCTAATCTCCAGTGTATTGTAAGAAGTCCAGGGAACTGAAATGGAGCAGGGAAGGAGCAGATACAGTATGTTATGATGTGTCTGCCAAGTGCTTACATTTAAGCAAATCATGAAAAGTGTTCATAAATGTTTCCTGTCACTTATTCTATAAGAAGCTATTTTATCAGCAGGAGAGTATAGCACTATGCTACCTCCTTTTTGACAATCTGTCAGTCAGGCAGAACGTATATAAATGAAAGAGTGTCCATGGCAAGATTCTGTTTCCTTTACAGGGAGGCTTTGGCTGCTGCTAACATTTTACCGTCTCTGAGATTAAAATTTGTTTGGGTTTTAGAGTCCTTGTTAGCATCATGGGCAAATGCTAAAAGTTGCCCACTGGAATAGTGGGCTGAGCCTCTGCCACCATGCAGATGGGTTTTAGAGTCCTTGTTAGCATCATGTCCAAATGTTAACAGCTTCCCAGTGGCATGAAAGGGTTTATTTGTATTAATTACCTTGTTGGATACTTTTGTATTTGCTTTGCAGATTGAGGCTGGGGAAAGATATAAAGGCTGAGAAAAAACTGTGGAATTTAACTGTTCTCTGTTGTTAACATGCTTGTACAGTTCTCATTGCTATTAGAGGAGAGATGGGGCATGTTCATGCACTTTGCTTTTCTTTGTTTGTTTCTGCACTATATAATCTTTGGGAATTCATCTTCGATTTGCCTCAGCCTGGGAGGGAGTGCATCTGACACAGGTACCCTATATGTCCAGTGATAGGGATTTGATTTAACTGCCAGCCAGAGGGCCCATCCTATTTACTGGCTGTGAGGGGTGCTGGAGCCCATCAACAAAAAGGCAGGAAAGGTTTTCTGCAATGTACCATTTGCTACATTGTTTACCATCAATAATGCATATGTTATAGTGGTAGTGTGTCAATGTTTGGTACCAGAAGAACTGTTGGCAAGTCCTAGAATTACAACCAATTCCTGATCAAGTCAGTTTGCCTTTCATTTAGAAGTTATTAATGGTAACTATTAATATATCTTAGGTGTTTTAGAATAGTGTTGTAGTCCCACAGTTTTATATTGTAAATGTGGTATAATTTCCCTCTGAGACATATTGTGACAAAAAGTGTTGGTTTGAGGAGATATAATCCATCCTATGCAACATGAAAGAAGAATTCTGCGTAAAAGCAGAGAGACTGATACAAATGTAGTATTGGTGAGAAAATTTTGCAATGCAGAAATGCATTACAAGGGGGCAGGTTGGAGTTTATAGACTGAAGGAAGACTGCATTGAATTAAAACCCTAGGAAGATGCTTAACAATATTCCCATTTAAATTGACATCTTGAGTTCAGAAGCAGCATTTTACAGAAACAGATGGATTTTTATCCAGGGCACCTGTACTCTAGCTATATTTAACTTCTATTTTGGGGCTTTCTTTCTAATCAAGAATTAGATTTTTTTTAAAATAGAAAGCTTAGGCTGTAAAGCACAGTAGGGAGGGAAAAATCCCACATATGTGGACTTAACAAAATCCTTGTCATCTTACTTGTCACAAAAGCTTAAGTGAACATAATTTGTGGGGTGCCAATTAAAATCTAAGAAAAGAAACAGCACATCACTTGGATAGTGTGTTGCTATACTTTGGAGTGAATCCTTGATGTTAGGCTATGATCCTGAAGTCTGTGAGCAAGAGTGCTTGCAGTTAAAATAAGCTATTTTTTTACTGTTTTTAGTGATTGAGGGGTTTGCATTTTAAGTCTTTTAAATGAAAAGCTTGGGCTGTTCTCCAAAAGTAATATGGTTGAAATAAAGGAAGATACAATGCACTACTTCCTCTGGTCAAGGAAGCATTTATAAATCAATATGGATGCAGTCTAATAAATAGAACATTGCCAGAGAAGTTTTGCAAGCACCTGTTCTTGCAGGAATCTTAAGCTATGTATGAAATTAAATGAAAAGACACCATTAAAAGTTGTATTGGCTACTTCAGTGTTGTATACACATACCTGAGCACTTAAGCTTCTTGATATACAAGAGGTAGTCTTTTACGGAAGGTATTTCATGGCTGTAGTTGCATTATGAATGAAGATGGTCTCTACATTTGCTGCATGTTACTGAAGTGAATATATACCATTTTTATGGCAAAATTGAGATGCTGTGCAAGAAACAGAATATCATTTTGAAACACCAAGATTTTCTTGGAGCTTTCTAATAGGGACTTTTTATGTATCATCAAAGAGATGTGGAATTAAAAAAAATGTTTTCTTAATATTTTTTGTATATTTCATGGTCCACATTTTTCTTGCTTCTGAATATAATTTTTATAATATAAAATTGAATAGTATTAGGGAAGATTTAAATGGGACTTGCAACAAAATGTTGCAGTGTGGCAGTTCTTGTTGAGGTTCCCAACCAGCTATGCCTTTTCCCAGGATACTCCATTCTATTTCCCTGCATCCACTTCCCTCCCTTATCCAGTAATCAGTATTCTGTGGCTCCTGGGCAAGTTCAGTCTTCATTGTGCATGTTGTGAAATACCTTGACATTGAAAAGATGGAAGATGTCTCTAAATTCCTTTGGTTTAGCTAAGGATGATGATACAGTAGTTTGAAGGAGGCTTCATTTTCCATAGTCTGCTTACACACTCTCCTTTGACTCCCATGTTGCCTTTTGCCAAATAGCCTTTGCCAGTTTTGAAACTATACAAAAATCTGTGAAACCTGTTTTCTAAAGTGTCTATATGGTACACATCAGAAGTAGCATATAGTAGGAGGAGCCCTGGTGGCGCAGTGGTTAAATGCCAGTACTGCAAGCCACCGCATCGCAAGTTCGATTCCAGCCGGCTCCAAGGTTCACTCAGCCTTCCATCCTTTCGTAGGTCGGTAAATTGAGTACCCAGCTTGTGGGGGCAATTAGCTAACACACATTGGAAACTGCTTAATGCAGTGTAGATGTGTAAATAGCTGTTGCTTAAAACAATTTGTAAGCCGCTCTGATAGCCTTGTGGCTAAAGAGCGGGGTATAAATAATATTTTTTTTAAAAAATCCCTCTTTCAGGTCACCTCCAGCTCACTGAGAGAACTGTCTCCACATTAAGAGACATTTTGAGATAAAATCATTTTCTGAAGCACTTGCTTACATGGTTGTAAGGAACAGAGGAATGTTTGAGATTATTATTATGGGCCTGCTGCAAGCAGCCTCATGTCAGGGATGTGTAGACCACCCAGGAATTTACAGGCTCTAGAGTCATATCATTTTTTCCCTCCTTCAACAACTTGTTGTTGCCATGTACATATTTTAAGCCCACCCTCCAATCTCTTACGTAATATATTCCATTATTACAAAAAAATATTGACCAAGACTGTCCTTCTAAAGCAGAAGGCAGAACTTGCCCCTGGGTCTGTTTTGTAGCCCTCAACCACTCTTAACTGCCCCTTTCAGTGGGGAAAAAGTGAATTGCCTTGCCCAGAAACTTCTAGGAGAAGCAATTTCCTTTTTAAATAGGTTGTTAGTCATTCTGAGCAATTTATATTAAAAAAATAGCCAATTTTTCAAAATCAGAAAGGGAAGTATTTTTGACAGTTCATGCAACAGCTGAGAGGGGGTTTACTATGGCAGTGTGTTCCCTTGTGACACACAGTAGTAAGAACTTATCCTTGGATTAATCTGGAGATAGAGACTGTGCAGCTGTAAAAGTCATGGGGCCATGACAAATAGCTGGTTCTGAGAAGCATTCTCGGCCTAAAAGCACAAGATGTAGCCACCTTGCTCATCTTAAGTGTCTAGATGTATCTGGATGGGAGATAATCTGAGTGAGACCCTTGCAGTATATGGCACAAGGAGTTCCTCATAGAAAGAATGAAGGGCATACATGTAATAAACCAAGTAGTAGATACAGCTTTTGGAGTGTGTTATGTGATATTGCTCACTGAAACAAAGCTGTTGTCTAAATTGCAGGCATTGATTGGGCTCCAAAGAGTGACCGCATTGTCACCTGTGGTGCTGACCGTAATGCTTATGTCTGGAGTCAGAAGGATGGTGTGTGGAAGCCAACCCTGGTCATTCTGAGGATTAACCGAGCAGCCACCTTTGTGAAATGGTCCCCGCTGGAGAACAAATTTGCTGTTGGAAGTGGAGCCCGACTCATATCTGTGTGCTACTTTGAGTCTGAAAATGACTGGTGAGAAAATGACTGGTCAATTGCTTCCCTTGGAATATTCCTCAGCCTTTACATTTGAAATACAGGTTGCTGAGTATCAGTTAGTTCTGAATTGTTCAGGGTTTAGTATCTAATTTTTTTTCTCCTCAAAATTATTTTTAAGGAAATCTGTTGGATATGCCTCATCATGACCTTTGTTGAGTCTGTTTTGTTGTAGCCAGAATCCAAAAAATACAGAATAGCTCCATCTGTCCAAAGAATCCTTCAGTCTTTCTGGTGCTTTCTGTATCACAGGTTTTTTTTTCAGATTACATATCTACTATTACTTTTGCAACTAAGATGTAAAACAAATATTTTGTTGACTTAGCCAGTTTACTTGTTCTTAGATCTACTGTGTGGCAAAAACAGAATACTTGTGTGACTCTTGTGTGATGTGTCAACCCCATAACTAAATGGCAATGAAAGAAAGTCTCTTATTGCTTTTCTGGTCTCCTCTAGGTGGGTAAGCAAGCACATTAAGAAACCCATTCGCTCCACTGTACTTAGTCTAGATTGGCATCCCAATAATGTCTTGCTGGCAGCTGGATCCTGTGATTTTAAGTGCAGGTAAGAGAAGCCAAAGTACTTCTGGAAGTGGATTTGGGATGTCCCCCCCCACGCAAATCAATTAAGACATTAATGCATTGCAGATGCAACCTTTCTGTTATCAAGGGTGAGCTTCAGAAAGGTGATCTAAATTTGGAGATGTTTGGAACACGGGTACTCAAATATGTTGTAAATTATGCCAGCATAGTAGCTGCCATAAGAATTTCCTTTAGCAAGTACCTCTCTAATGATGTGGAGAGTGGCCCTGTGCTGTTTTGAATGGGGTGTGTCTTGAGGTGCAAACAGCACTTTGGGGCTATTCAGAAGCTAATAAACAGATCTTCTTCGTGGTCTCTGTGAATCACACGGTTGGGTTATTTCTGCGCCTGTGCAGAGCACATGGAACCTACTAGTATCGCTAGGCAGAATGTGCATAGATACATTTTTGGCGGTAACTCCACCCACACTAATGGTCCCTTAAAAGGCTCTCCCGCCTCAATCCCCTCAGTTCCTTTTTTCCTGCCACGTTGGCAGCTTGAAAGGAACCTTCAATCGCTTGTGACTTTCGTTTTCGGTTTTGGCTCGGACTGATTTTTGACTTCGTCTTCTCTTTACCCCTTGGCTGTTGTTTGATATTACTGGTTTGACTCGGATTCTCCTGGCTACGATTTTCACGCTCCTTTGGCTGTGGTAACGCTCTCTGATTTCTGGCTTGATCTGGACTGTTCTGACTTCGCTTTCACTTTGTCCCTAATGGCTTCTAAATTAGGCTTTAAGAGATGTGTGATTTGCCAGGCGAAATTGCCCAGCTCAGATGGCCATTCTCGGTGCCTCATTTGTTTGGGCAAGGCCCACAACATGGACGCTTGTGTACATTGTCGGGCCTTTACCCCTCAGGCGAGGAAGCACCGCTCCTCTCGTCTGAAGTCCTTTCTGTATGAAAAGGCCCTTATTCCATCCGTGGCTTTGACCCTAGCTGCGGGACAGGGAACACCTTCAACACCGGGAAAGTTCCCCCTCGTGCAGGTCTGCACAATCTCCGCCTGCCAAGCGTCGCCGCTCTCATAGCCCTTCTCGTCGTCGGCCTGTGGCGTCTGATCCTGAAGCTGTGCTGCATTCACATAAGCATGCCGCCAGGTCGACCCTGGCTGGGGACCGACCCTCATCGGATTCGGCGGCCATCGAATCCAAAGACCGCCCTCAGGATTGAGCGGCCTCTAAGGATCATTGTCGGGATCGAGAGCCGTCAACATCTTCTAAGGGCAAGGTCCCTAAGAAGAAAAAGGCTAAATGTACGCACACCGAGGAGAGGCCACATGAATCATCTCGGGCCTGAGAGTCCTCTACATCAACTCCTCAGGCCCCTACTGCTTCTACATGCCAGGCTACAACACAGCCTTTGGCATCGGGATAGAGGTGTCGAGACCGAGCAGCTTCAATCCAAAGCTCCCACTCCAACTCCTTTGTTGGAAATCACAGAAGTCGAAGTGGGCTCAGCGGAAGAAACGGAGGGTTCCCCATGGGCTCGTGGCCCCTCGCCCGCGCTGCTGGTCTCGAGATTGGAGTTGCTCCATGATTCGGCTGCTGCCAATGAGCTAGAGGATGAGCCCCAACCTTCTACCTCCAGAATTCAGGAGGATGAGCCGGCCTATGGTGCGTACGACCTGGCTAGGTCGGTCTTCACAGCCCCTTTGCTGGTACACTTGAGAGCCGATGCAACTGGTGAGGGTATCTTCCACTTGACCACCGAGGCTGCAATGTGCCAAACCCTGCTCTTGACTCCGCTGCGCATTTCCTTCCATGGGATGGAAAAGGATGCCCTCTCATTCAGAGAACCATCGAGATTGATACTGAAAGACGCTTGCTGCCAGGCCTCCCCGTTCCGATCGCTGCCTCCTTTGCCTCCAACCCCACGGCCACCCACTCCACCACCATATACAGTGTCTCTACATCGGGGTCACCGTTCTCCATCACCATTATCTGAGTCCTCTGAGTCCTCTGCAGAATATCTACCTTTCATACCATCTCCGCAACCTGACCTTCTGGACGAGGACTCCTCCTCACCTACGGACGACATTTGTTCCTTTGCCGAACAGATAGTCCGTATGTCACATGCACTGGACTTAAAGGTGACAGAGGAGTCGGAACCTGTCGACCCCATATCACAGTGCCTCAAGTCTCGGGCTCCGCCAGCGGCGCATATCCCAGTATTGCCGTCCTTGAAGTTGACACAGAATTCATGGGAGAATCCGTTATCCATCCTGTCGACTTCAAAGAGAATCGACAGGCTATACAAAGTGGCTGGAGAGGGCATCGACTGGCTGCAAGAACATCCAAAACCCAACTCAGTTGTGGTAGAGGCAGCCCAACCCAGGAGACAGCATCGAGCACAGTCTACTCCTTCCGACCCCGAAGGAAGGAAGCTGGACATCATGGGTAAGAAGCTGTATTCGGCTGCTGGGCTCAGCTTTCAAATCGCTAATTACTCAGCCTGCATGGGCGCTTACCAGCAGGTGTTGTGGGAACGGATGCTACCACTGATCCAGGACTTGCCCAATGAGCGCCGGAGACTTGCTGAGGCCATACAGACCGAGGCCCAACTGTTGGCGGGGCAACAGATGAATTCGGTGAGGCACGTCGCTGACTATGCTGCCAAAACAGTGGCAGGCTCCATCGCCCTAGAAAGACATGCCTGGCTGAGATCTTCGGGGTTCTCAATGCAAGCGGCTGCCACGATCGAGGACATGCCTTTCGATAGCTCCGGCCTCTTCAATGCAGCAACGGATGAGAAGCTGGAGTTTCCGCAGAACATGAGGACCACCGCACAGAAGTACGGTATGCCATCGACCTCGTCTTCTGCCTGTCATCCCAGACACCGCGTGGGCTGGCATGCCTCCTCTTACGGCCAATCTTTTAGGAGTGGCACCCCGCAATCGACCAGGCGATCTCGGTTCCAGCAACCGATGTCTTCTGCTTCATCGGTGAGGAGACAGGGATCTACCTCCCGGTACTGTCTGCCGTCGAAACAGCGATCCAAGGATCAGGGCAGAAGGAGGTTTTGAATTCCTTATTCCTATCTTGATGTTTGCTTTTTCTTTAGACCCCTCTGTTTGGAGACCGCCTGTCATCGTTCCAGGACGCCTGGTCCTCGATAACATCGGACTGTTGGGTACTACAGATTGTACAACAGGGCTACTGGATCAAATTCGAAGAATTGCCTCCAACAGGTCGGATCCGTGTCACGCCGCCCTCCCCTCCCCTCATCAAGGAGGTTCAGACCCTGCTTCAAAAAGGGGCCATCGAACCTGTGAGTGCCGAACATCATCACCGCTGCTTTTTTTCGAAGTACTTCCTGGTACCGAAGGACAGTGGCTTTCGTCCTATCCTCGACCTCAGGGGAGTGAACTGGTACATCATCCCGAAGAAATTTAGGATGACCACCCTTGCTGTTATCCTCCCTCTTCTTCAACGAGGAGATTGGTTTGCATCCATAGACCTCAAGGACACCTATTTCCATGTCGGGATCCACCCTTCACACAGGAGGTTCCTAGCGTTCCAGATTGGGGATGAAGCCTACCAATTCCGTGTCCTCCCATTTGGACTCTCCATGGCGCCGAGGGTCTTCACAAAATGTTTGGCGGCAGTTGCGGCCTTCCTTCGACAACACGGGGTCATTGTCTTTCCCTACATAGACAATTGGCTGCTTGTGGCGAACTCGAGGCTTCAGCTCGAGAAAGACATTCTCTTTACCCTAGATGTGTTACACACCCTAGGACTTGTTGTCAACATGGAGAAGTCTCAGCTGAACCCTGCTCAGTCGATCCAATTCATTGGTGTTCGACTGGACTCGATCTTGGCAGCAGCGTACCTTCCCGACAATCGGTTCAACACCCTTCGATCCCTGATCCATAGCTGCTGACGGTTGTGACAGGTTCGAGCGCACAACATACAAGTTCTCCTCGGACACACGGCAGCCACTACATCGGTTACTCGTCTGGCCAGACTTCGATTCTGACCGCTCCAGCACTGGTTCCTGGGCATCTTCGATCACCTACGGGATTCCCCCAAGAAGCTCCTGACGACGCCCTGCTCCGTCCAACGTTCCCTGGACTGGTGGCTCGAACCGCTCAATGTTCTCTCGGGTCTTCCCTTCGACCCTCCTCAACCGAACGTCTCTGCTCGGTTGGGGGCCCCACCTGGGCTGCCACAAGATCCAGAGTTCGTGGAACAGCAAAGAAGAGAAGTTACACATCAATGTTCTGGAGCTCCTGGCGGTCCAGAAAGCTCTTTGAGCCTTCGAGGTGCTGGTTCAGAACAGAACTGTCCTCCTCATCACGGACAACACCTCGGTGATGTTCTACCTGAACAAGCAAGGTGGTATCAAGTCTCCTCAGCTGCTCCAGCTCACTCTACAGATATGGGACTGGTGTGTGGAGAGGAACATCCTCCTGCAGTCAATCCATCTCCCTGGGAAGAATATTCTTGCAGACGGACTGAGCTGTTCCAGTTCCAACGTCCACGAGTGGATGCTTCATCGACATGTGGTGGCAGATCTCTTCCATCGTTGGGGGACTCCTCTGATAGACCTCTTCGCGACTGCCCAGAACAGACAGTGCGACCAATTCTGCTCCAGGAAATGGCACAGGGACTCCAGGGGAGACGCCTTCCTGTTCCGATGGAACGGACCATTCCTGTACCTCTTCCCTCTGATCCTGTTGTTGACAAGTGTCGTCGGCAAGTTTCGTCAGGACCGGGCAAACGCGATCCTCATCGCGCCGTGGTGGCTCCGTCAACCGTGGTTCGCACCACTGCTACTCCTGTCTGAGAGGCGCTTTCTCCACCTCCCAGACTGGCCAGATCTGCTCACCATCCAGCAGGGCAGGGTCAGACATCCCGACCTCAAGACATTGCGCCTGACGGCTTGGAGGATCTGGCCATGAGTCCACAAATTTCTCATGCCGCCCCTCCTTCCTCTCTGCCTCGAGAGGTCCAGGAGATTGTTGATGCTGCTAGGAAGCCCTCTACTCCGAAAGCCTACCTCTACAAGTGGAGCTGTTTTGAGAAGTTCCTTGCGGACTGGGAATTGGACCTCGAATCTTGCTCATTACCGATGGTTCTTCAGTTCCTCTTCGAGCTGTCAAAAGCGGGACTTTCGGTTTCGTCTCTCCGAGGCTACCTGGCAGCTATCTCTGTCGAATTCCAGGCTCGGAATCGACCGTCTCCTTTCCAGGACCCAACAGTGAAGAAATTCCTGAAAGGATATGTTAACTTCCACCCTCCAGTGCTCGACCCCGTTTTGACCTGGAGCCTTGAACTCGTCCTTTCTCAATTGGTGAGGCGACCCTTCGAACTCATGGCTTCGACCGACCTTCGGCTACTGACTTGGAAGACCGCCTTCTTGGTTGCCATCACCTCCGCTTGTCGGGCCGGAGAACTCTGTGCCCTGCGGTCAGACCCTCCATATACCTGCTTCCGCAAGCATAAGGTGGTCTTGAGACCGGACATTTCCTTCCTATCCAAGGTTGTCTCTAGTTTCCATCTTAACCAACCTATCGTCCTGCCAGCCCTGATGCAGGATCCAAAAGATTAATTCGAGCGCACCCTCCATTCCATGGATGTACAGAGGGCGCTTGCTTTCTACATACAACAAACTGCTCCGTTCCGACAATCGCCTTGACTCTTCGTCTCCTATGCTGACTCAAAGCAAGGTGCACCGATTTCATCGCAGCGTCTTTCGAAGTGGGTGACATCGACGATCACTCTCTGCTATGAACTGGCTAAGAAGCCGTTGCCTCCACGGATTCGTGGACATTCTACGAGAGCTGTCTCCACTTCGACTGAGTTTCTCTCTGGGGTGCCCCTAGAGGAAATCTGCCGTGCTGCGACATGGTCTTCACCATTGACATTTATCTCACACTATAGACTGGACTCTTGTTCCAGAAACGAGGCTGCATTTGGGAGGGCAGTGCTTTTATCCTTCATTCAATAAGTGAGTGTACCCCATGTTGAACTATTTCCATGTTGAAAGATTTATTCTATTGTATATTGAACTAATTAATATTTGCAGAATGTGCAAAAAAAAGAAAAAAGAAGGGGGTGAAAAGATAGAGGAATCCCTTTCAAGGCTAATGCGAGGTGGTCCTCGCCTACTGACATGCAGGACATACCCTCCTTCAGTGGGGAAGCTTGCTAGTCTACCAACTGTGTGATTCACAGAGACCATGAAGAAGATGGACAGGTTGCTTACCTGTAACCATAGATCTTCGAGTGGTCTTCTGTGAATTCACACAGACCCGCCCATCCTCCCCTCTATGTCCTACTGTGGCATATTGGCTTTAATGTTCCTGCTGCTGCTGATTGCGGCGTCATTTAAGGAACTGAGGGGATTGAGGTGGGAGAGCCTTTTAAGGGACCGTTAGTGTGGGCGGAGTTACCACCAAAAATGTATCTATGCACATTCTGCCTAGCGATACTAGAAGGTTCCGTGTGCTCTGCACAGGCGCAGGAATAACCCAACTGTGTGAATTCACAGAAGACCACTCGAAGATCTATGGTTACAGGTAAGCAACCTGTCCATGTGTTGATGTTCGCCTAACATTTCTTCCTTCCCTACAGTGTCAACAGTCTTACTTGGTTTTTCTTAACTGGGAAACCTAGAGGTCTCAGTTGGGCCTGCGGGGCGGAGTTGTAGTTCTCAACACAGGTTCCATGTTGTGGAAGGTAGTCTGAGTTTAATATTTTGTCCTGCTTCAGAGAGGCATCTGTCTCCTTGTGTTACTCTCCAGAATGGTGCTCTAAAAATTAATTAAAGTTTGGCTTATTGGAGTAAATCATCCTTCATAATTGGAGAATGGACACTCAGACTGTCTTCTGTATAACCATTATATTTTGTAACCTTTTGTTCCTGAAAGTGCAAATATGCAGTGTCTGTCTCAAAGGAGAAAATCTTTACAAAACTTTTAGGTTTGGCTGCTTTCCCAACCGCCTCTTGAGATAGACCAGCATATTGCTGGGTTGATGACCCAAAATTCTCATTGGTGATTTCATACATAAAATTAACTTTCTTTAAATACAGTGGTGCTTTTGGTTTTGTTGTACTGTAGTTGTAAATTTCTTTCATGTTTCATTACACTTTTCATCTGAAGCATGAGGTATCGTTTAGTATTCTGGACAAATTCCAGCTTGTTTAAATCCCCTCTGGATCCTGTCATCTTTAATTGGATGTGGGACATGGCTTGTCCTGAAGCTTATTGCGTGTCGTCTTGGTATATCATTATTGTCAGTTATCTTGGCTTTTTTCAGTACTGGTAGCTTCCTTCCCAACTCAGCTACTCTTTTGAGAAGTTCTGATTTGACTTCCCTCATTCTCGTCTCTGTGCCCTTGAGACTTTTGGACTGAAAATCTTGTTCTGCATAATTAGCCCCCAGTCAGACAACCCAAGTGGCTGGATGGCTTTGCAGTGGTCTCTTGGAGCTTAGATGCTTTTTTTCAACTCACAAGCTGGAGTTGGGTTTGTGTTGAGTGTAGCTTGTCAGAGAAGCCCCAGGCAGCTGCTGCAGCAGCACCATATTCTCTGCCTTTGCTGTTTTAATTGGCCCTGGCTGAGCTAGAAGTCTTTTACTTGAAGGAGACAGTGCTACTGGTGGGTAGCGGGGTGGGGCTGGGAATTTCTTTGCACTTGTAGAACCAGCCATGTCATCTCCAAACCCTTGTGTCATGCAGTTGGTGCAGAGATAGTTGTTTAAAGATCTAGGAAAACATTAGGCTGGGTTCATTGATAGAGTGTACATCACCACAAAGCCCACTTATAAGCTCAGAGCATAGAAAGGGTACATGTTTGAACGGCAGCTCTCAAACTCCATGGTCAGTACCCATGTTGGCTGGAGGTTCTTGGAACTGTATGCCCCAAAATGAATCTTTCTGAGCTCAATGCCATGATGTCCTGGGAGTGGAGCAGAACATGGCAGGAGATGTGGGACTTCCAGGTTGTGGTGGCTGCAGCCACTGTTTCAGTGACTGTGACCACTTCCTGTAGCCTTGAAGCAGAGGTGAAGAATCTGGCTCTTGAACTCTGCCCCCTCTGCTTGTGTGGTGGAAATAGAAAAACATCACAGCCACCTGTCTTGTCTGCTGGTTTCACAATATTATGGCACCTTGGTAGAGGCATCTCAGTCTCCTGTTACCTGATCCTTTCTTAATTGTGGATGCCAGGCCTGGGACTTTGTGCACATAGCCATATACTATACTGCTGAACTGGTGCCTCTGTCTCCAGAATGACAATGAAGCAATAGCTTCATGAAGGCAGCAGCAAGTAGAGGAAAATGATAATAAATCCACAAGCCAGCAGTTATTCTGTGGTCCAGCTACCTTCTGAAATACACATTTAAACCTAGCTAATGATGGAACCAGGTGGGGTGGTGCCTTCAGCTGAATCATATATTCTGTTCCCTACTCTGAGAACTCTGTTGAAAAATCAGTCTATGCAGTTGCACTCCTGTATCCGCTGATTCGCCAACCGCGGATTCAGTTATCTGTAGTTGGTGAGGGAGGGAGGGGGGAGGAAGGATACATGTCTAGGAGGGCTCCTGTCGCTGCCATGGTGATTGCGGGGGCGAAGGGGAGGAGGAGAGATCAACTCCTCCCCTTCCCCCTTTGCCGCCGCCACATGGCAAGGGGAAAGGGGCGGAGAAACAATCTCGCCCCCTTCCCCTCTGCCATGGCCCCAACGTTGCAGCGATCGCAGGGAGGAAAGGAGGCTCGGTTGCTTCTTCACCCCTTTGCCTCCACCATGGCCCTGCTGCAGTGGCGACTGCAGGAGCGAAGTGGGAAGGAGAGGAGGCAATCTCGCTTCCTCCCCTTCCCCCTTTGCCCCGCGAGCACTGCGGTGGAGACACGAGCCCTCCCAGGGGAAGAGATGGAGCAATCTTGTCCCCCTTCGCCCCCACAATTGCTGCCGCAGCGGGGCCATGACGGGGGCGAAAGGAGGGGGAGGAGTGAACTTGCCCCCCTTTCCCCAGGATGGCATTTGCTATTATCCGCAGAATTCACCATCGAATTTGCGGGAGGCCCCGGAACCAATCCCCTGCAGATACGCGGGTGCTGCTGTAAATGGAAATCAGTCTTTTCCAAGGTTAGCCATGCTGACTAGGGATGACAAAAATCCCAAAGACCTGGAGGGCACCAAGCTGAGAGATGCTGTTATAAATAAAGATGGAGAGCCTCTTTTGACAGAAGCTTTTGCTGGGTCTGCAGCCAGGATATACAGAGGCATTCTTTCCATGAAGCAGGAGACTGCTTTCTTCCCAAGGAGATGCTGAAACTCTTGACTTAATTAGAAGTGCTGCCTGGGATTTCCTGGGATTTTCAAGAGGCCGCTCTTAACTGTGCCTTGTGGCTTTCTATAGCGTATCTTTCATCCTATCACTCTCAGCATGTATTAGGAATGTTTGATGCTGCATTAGAATCACTGGCATTGAGGGAGATTCAAACTGCTCTCCAGGTCCTTTTGAGTTTGGAGACCCTAAGCTGAGAAGAGAAGGTTAGGTAGGAAGGAAAAACCAACCCTCAAATCTTATAAAAATCAACATTATTAAATCAAAGGGTTCTTCTTTCATAGTCATGGTTACCTACCGTTTCTCTTCTAGTTCAGAATGTGTTATTCATGTCTTGTATAAAAGCTGTTTCTGCCTTTAACTACCATGCCCTATTTCCATATATTAATAGAATTTGTCTGCCTAGGCTTTTACTAAAGGCCCTCTTTTTAATTTAGCCCACTGCCACTGTTCAGTCCTTCAGCTAGCTTTTCTCATTTTAAATGGCTAGCTGCATTCTTGTTGATGCTTACAGTTCTGGGTCCTTCAACTTATCTGAGTACATATGACTTCTTATTTAGCTGTTTTGAACTCAAGGTGATTGGAAAAAGCACACAAACTTTAGTGTAAATACAGAGCTCTTTATAAATCAAAAGAGAGGAAATAACTTTTGCTATGTAACAGGGAGTATTGCAAATCTGAATATGTAGATATGAGACAAACAGCTGCCAAATAAAATATTATTATTAATATTAATAATAATATAATTGATGTTAATAATATTAATATTATTGAAATGCTTTGCCTCTTTTTTTGACTAGCAGAATTTGCTGCAGCTCTCCTGCCTAAAGTTAAACAACCATGCTGACTGACCCTGTTCACTTTTGACTGAGTAAAAATAAGTAATCCTTTTTTACTCAAATGTTTAATATACCATGCAGATGGGAGAACAGCTGTCCTTCACTGGCTTGCTTCTTCTGGCTGGCGTATTAACCAGCTGCTCTAATTGAGCATTTGTGACATCAGGAGTGCCTTCCATGGGAGTAGTCACGTACAATACAAAATGCTAGTTTTTCAGACTGTATTCCAGGATTCATTGGCAGCTTATCCAGAGTTTCTGAGAGGATAACAGTCAGGATGGGCAAGGCTTCTTGAAATGCTGTTTCCCCAGCACTGTAATGTGTGGCTGCATGAATATATTGGGTATATTCAAGGTCTCTAGTTAATTTGAGGCAATGCTGAGGCCCTGGAGACCTGGCTGGTTCTCTGGATGAGCACTCTGAAATATGCCCTCTCTGTCAATTTCTGTGACTGATGTACAAGAGTCTCTGAGTGGACAAATGTATGTGGTAAGTCTGCCCTGAAGACTGTAAATCTATACTGTATATGCTTATTTTTGGTGAATCTGATGGGTCTTATTTCTGAGTTAGAGAAGATCCAAATATTGAGAAAAGGAAAATGGCAAAGTGAGACTATGCCACTTCAGAACATAAGCTTCCACTTGAAGTTGATCATAGACTCACGCTGGAGGACCTACAAGTGCCTAGAGAAGTGTTCTTTCAGGTAAAAAATATGGTGGGATGATATTCACAGGTTTTCTACTTTCGTGGGGCTGCTGTGCCCCTAACCCTTGTGAAATTAGGGGGCTGACTGTACTTTTATTCCTAATCCATGTTGGATGATTGAGATATATGTAACTGAAAACAGCAGTGATAACACCACGTTCCCTACAAGCTGCCATCTCTTCTCTCCCTCCCCCCTGCAATTTCCCCTTCACAAGCTACAGCTCCAGGACAAGTAGTTTGTCTTAACTTTACATCCACCTTTTGGTATCCCTGTTTTTGCACAAAAACTATCTGCCTTCCCACTTTGATTAGACATACTTCATTTGTAGGTCTCTTGTTATCAAAGATAAATTAATGAAACATGAACATATGTTAGATTTTGTAAACAATGTTATTAGATTTTCCTTGGTTTTTTTCCGGGCTGTGAGAAGATGCCAGCCACAGAGAAGATGCCAGCCGCAGATTCGTGCAAAACATCAGGAATAGACTCTTCCAGAACATGGCCTCACAGCCCGGAAAAAAACCAAGGAAAATCTATGGATGCTGGCCGTGAAAGCCTCCGACTTCACAATGTTATTAGATTTTGAAACTTTTCTCTAAGGCTTGTTTTCTAACTCTGATATGCAAGGTTTAGGCAGTGTGAATATTTGCAGGAAATGGAAATGGCTGCAGTTCTACCTAGCAGAAGATTTGGGATCCTCTTTCCTCTTCATTCTCCCACATGCTTCTTACTTGCAGAGTGTTTTCTGCCTACATTAAGGAAGTAGATGAGAAACCGGCCAGCACATCCTGGGGCTCCAAAATGCCATTTGGGCAGCTGATGGCTGAATTTGGTGGTGCAGGAAGTGGAGGCTGGGTCCACAGCGTCAGTTTTTCTGCCAGTGGCAACCGCCTTGCCTGGGTCAGCCACGACAGTACTGTGTCAGTTGCAGATGCCTCCAAAAACATGATGTAAGTAATGTAGCATAAATATAAGGTAAATATTCTTGAAGGTGGTAACTGTCAGAAAGATCATGCCTGACTGCCTGAAGATAGGAACCCTCTGCACTGCACTGACCTGTGTGTGCCCTGCTTTTTTTTTTTTAGTGTTCTGCATTGGGAGTCTGTATCCAAGTTACAATGCAAGTCATACTCTGTATCAGAAATGATTTCCTGTTTATAGTTTATACAGGCTCAGTGTGCCCTTAATTTGTTCTATCAAAGCCTTCAAGCATAGTTACACAATTGACACATTAATGCTTGCTGCATCTGAGTGAAGACCGCTATTATGGTGTCCTAGCGGAGGATTCTTCCCTGTGGTTGCAGGGGAGGGTTCCTCCACTAACTCTGGCCCTCAGACTATTCCCTGTCAATCCCACCTACCTGCCAGCTGTTGGCTGATGATGGTACTACAGGCTTCAAGTGCACAGACATACTTACATCAGTTAAATTGATCAGTGCATTTTAAAAGGCAAATAACTCCCATGTGCACAGCCTACAGTTCTCCAAGCACGTGTACCAGTTTTCAGGAGTCTTGGCTTCATGGTCCTGGAGCTTTGGTTGCGGCAGGCACATGTCCTCTTTTAAGCTTCCAGATCACCTGACCAAGTGAGCCAAGGCACTTCTGAAAATGGTAGTGCCAGCCAGCAAACTCTTTGCAATATTAAGTAAGATTTTAGTATGATGCATCACTAATACTTTTTTTGGGGCTTAGGGTCTCTCAACTGAAAACAGAGTTCCTCCCACTGCTGAGTGTGTCGTTTGTCTCAGAGAACAGCGTGGTTGCTGCTGTAAGTGTCTTCTCTTCTTTGACTTGCGGCAGATTAAGAGGCGGCAGGCACCATACAGAGTTAGCATCATGTTGTCAGCTCCAGTAGTGCAGTCCAAAAGCCTCAGTGCCCTAATTAGACCATGATTATTGTATTCATGATCTTTCCAAACCTAGAATCACTTCAGATATTCTACTGAACAATGTACAGGGGAAAGCATGGAACCTGTGTAAACATGTGTGCGCTCAAGAATGATGTGTTTCTGTTACATTCACATGTAGTCCCCCCACCCCAGGACTAAAAGTCTTGACCAGCTGCAGATTCCCACTGTGTTCAGTGAAAATCATATATGTAAGATTGCAACATATTGCTAATTATTACATTTATGGCCCATCT
This sequence comes from Gambelia wislizenii, assembly GCA_030847615.1. Classification (NCBI taxonomy): domain Eukaryota; kingdom Metazoa; phylum Chordata; class Lepidosauria; order Squamata; family Crotaphytidae; genus Gambelia; species Gambelia wislizenii. The sequence continues at coordinate 10,404,995 of JAUMIR010000012.1, forward strand.
TTTCCCCAAGGCTCAAGTCCTGTTTCTCCCTACCTCTTTTATCCTCAGGCAGCCTGAGTGAAAGAGGGTGACTAGCCTTCATGGCTGAGTGAGGATTTGAACTGTGGTCCCCCCGTTCTAGTCTTAGCACATCACCTAGTGATCCACAGGAAGCTTTTTAGGACATTAAAGTGCTTTCTATGTGAGAAAATTGTTACCGATTAGCTTCACAAGTTAGCTTTTAAAGGAGATGATGGAGCTAAATACTCAAACAGATGAAAAGTCAGTGTGAACCATTAACTTGAAACATTCTGCTGTTTTTCTCCCCAGGGCCATGATTGCTGCCCAATGCTCTTCAACTGTGATGACCGTGGTGCCCTCACCTTTGTTTCTAAGCTAGACATCCCCAAACAGAGCATACAGCGCAATATATCAGCCATGGAACGTTTCCGTAACATGGACAAAAGAGCCACTACAGAGGATCGCAACACTACTTTGGATACCCTGCACCAGAACAGCATCACGTAGGTGCCATGGGGCTGAGCCCCATGAAAGTAGAGAGGCACTTGTTGCCACAGGAGTGGCAGTGCCATTCTGTCTTGTGTCACCAAGTACCAGAAGACATCAGTGCTGCAACTTCTCCATGCTTTAAGCACTGAGTTGTCTCTAGGTTGGCAGGATGCCTGGAAAAGATAGTAAGAACCCAGACTCATCATGCAGCAACCTTTGTCTTCAAAATTATTTTTAATATAGGAATGTTTGCTGAATTGGTCATCAGTTGAAATGCATTTTTCATGCAGTAACTGAATGAGAATATTAAATATTAGGAGCCAGCAGCAGAAGACGCAATTAGCAGTTTCTCTGACTGGATAGCAGTTGTTCTTGACTGATATGCCTCCCTTTTTAGGGAAGGGGCTTTTAGGGGGAAGGTGGTGTACTTGAACTAAAATGTGCTTTGAAATGGTTTTCAAATTCTTTTTAATTTGGAGGTTCATATAGGAGTTACATTCTAACTTACAGTTGCCCCTCCACATTCGCGACTTCCACATTCGCGGTTTTGATTATTCGCGGAAAGTCCTGCCCACCCGCTCTCCACCCCACTCCCTTCTCAAGGCAGCGAGGGGCTTCTCATGAAGCCCGTCGCTGCCTTGGGAAGGTGGGGGGTAAAGCCGCTGGCGTGCCCAGCCGCTGGCATGCCCGTGCCCCAGCCCAGTCCCTTCTCAAGGCAGCGAGGGCTTCTCATGAAGCCCATCGCTACCTTGGGAAGTGGGGGGGAAAGCTGCTGGTGTACCTGCTCTCCAGCCCAGTCCCTTCTCAAGGCAGTGAGGGGCTTCTCACGAAGCCCGTTGCTGCCTTGGGAAGGGACTGGGCTGGAAAGCCGCTTGCCCACAGGCTCATTTCTTATTCGCATTTTTTTCACATTCGCGGGGGTTGTTTGCCCCAACCCCTGTGAACGTGGAGGGGCAACTGTACTGTGTTTTTAGTTGTATCTGTTTTTTAAATCATATTGTGACCTGCTTAGCATTGAGAGAACGACATTAGGATGATGATGAACTGTTTTCCATGTGGTTATGTTATAGTGATGGTCACGTATAGCCCCCCAGGTGTCCCTGTACTGCAATTTCCAGGAACCCTAGCAACTAGTGAGTAATGATGAGAGTTTCAGTCCAAGAACATCTAGAGAGCCACAGTTGTCTATCCCTTCTCTATTGAGGCTGCCAGATAACGAGAGGTCAGGAGAGGTGAGAAGCACAGATACTCTTTTTTTCTGTAGAGATTTCCTGTCTTGGCTGCAGATGGTCTTCCTAGAAAGAGAAGCAGTACCCTGAAACCCTTTTCCAGCAGAGGCCATTATTTGCACACGTGACTAATAGTCATGCTTGCGTATTCAGCTATCTCTTGGAGCCTGTGAAAACATAAACATGTTTTGTGACCTGTGCCTGTTGAAGTGTTTATTAACTCAAAGGGTTTGTGTGCTGTCAGTCTAAAGCAGGGTGGAAAGCATGTGGCCCTACAGATGTTGTTGGAGTGTGACTCCCAGCATTCCTCACCAGTGGCTATGATGGTTAGGCATTGTAAGAACTGCAGTCCAGCTGCATGATTCCCACCCCTGAACTAACAGAAGATGAGTCAGTGACAACACAAAGAGATGCCTTGCTGCTGCCTTGCTGATTTAGATGATAAGCTCATCTAGTCAGGCATTCTTTTTCCAAGTGCAGCCAGTCTTAATGTTTCTGAGTATTTGGAAAGTTTGTCCTTCTTCACCAGGTCCTTAAAGATATATTTTCTGTTGACATGGAGGTTCCATTTTTCAATCAGTGAACGATTCCCTTTTGCTCTCTTCCGTGTTTGCAATGTGTCATGGCACATAAAAGGGAGTGAAATATGTTGTGAGAGCTCTAAAAGCCATCAATAGCAAAGGTTGGCCTAACTCAGTGAGCATGCTTTTTCTGGGTATTCCTTTTAAATATGATCTAACTCTCCCCAACCTGGCATCCTCCAGATGTGTGAGACTGCAGCTTCCATCATCCCAGCCAGCTTGGCATTTGGGAATGATAGGAGTTGTAGTCCCACATACCTGAGGGTCACCAGATAGGGGAAGAGTAATCTAACTGATGCTATTCCTGTTTCTCTTGTTTAGATTTTTTAAAAACTAGCGTTTACTGATTAACTGATTTTGTTATCTTGAAAAGTGAGATATAATAACTTGAAATGAATAATTCCAAATTTAATGTGTGTGTTGATCGCTTTCTAGTTGAAGGAGGAAAATGACGAGTTGCATACATTTTGAACAGGTTGCACATGTAATACCGTGGCATGCAAATGTTGTGTGCATAGTACAGTAGGGCTAAGATTATTCTCTCTGTGTGTGACTGGGAGATAAATATATATATTTGTATTCTGTTTGCTATGTTGGCTAAACATGTGCCATAACATTATTCTTGCCAGCCAAGTGTCTATTTATGAGGTGGACAAACGAGATTGTCGCAAGTTCTGCACTACCGGCATTGATGGAGCAATGACCATCTGGGACTTCAAGGTATGCTTTCCTGACTCTGCTTATACAAATGAGTCTCACACATTGCTTTGCTAATCTCAGAAGAGCCACCACTTCAGGGGCCTAAGGGTGGTGTTGCCGAACTTCAGAGGTCTCCTTTCCAAGCTATGTACCTGGCAAGTGGTAATACCCAAGATAAATTTTGTTAATGGGATTATTTTTGTTCTTTTTAAGAATCCTAATAAAATCCCTTTGTTGTCTTCTAGCCTCTCCCTACTTGGATTTCTGTAATTACTAAGATTGGGGACTGTGGACCAGGGGTCAAATCCAAACATAACTTTAATTTTAAAAAGCTCCCAGGAAGAAAGTTTCTTGTTTTTTCACCCCCTCTGCAATTACCTGCACTCTCTGAAAAGCATTTCTGGAAAATCTGGAGCCCTTTTAAACACCATGGAAGGAAATGTGAGGGATATTATGGATGGAAGGAATTGACCCAAATTTCCTGGCATTCCTTGATGGATGTTATGAGAGGATCCAGAGCTAGAACTTGGGAGTTAGTTCTTTCCATGACAACTTCTAGCATTCTGAAGACAGCACAGGCACTAGCCATGCTACCTCTCTGCTTCTGGGGATTTTAGTTTCCAGAAAATCAACTTCCAAAGTCTGGTATAGCTTAGCAGTGGAGGACATTTAAAGGCAGAGAGGCCCAGGATCAGTTTCTGGCATTTTCCAGTTAGAAGATTCTCAAGTTGTGGGGAAAACAAACATCTGCCTCAGGCCGCACAGAACCACTGTGAGTCAGAGCAGGACAATTGGTAGAAGGCTTCAGCTTCCTATGTTCTGCTGTAGCTTGTGCTGATTCCCTTGGGTACTCTACACCAGCAGAAATGGGGAACCTATAGACCTCCAGGTTTTTGGTCTCCAACTGCCATCTGCTGTTGTGGTGAATGGTCAGGGATAATGGGAGCTGCAGCCCAACAACATTGGAAGGGCCATATATTCCTTCCTTTATCCTACACAGCTGGTTGGGGTGGGGTGGATCCTGAGAACAGTGAAGCACCAAAAGTTTTAAAGTCTGTAAAAGGTGAGATATACATAGAATCATCGAATTGTAGAGTTGGAAGAGACCACGAGGGCCATCCAGTCCAACCCCCTGCCATGCAGGAATACACAATCAAAGCATCCCTGACGGAGGGTCATCCAGCCTCTGTTTAAAGACCTCCAAGGAAGGAGACCCCACCACGCTCCGAGGGAGTGTGTTCCACTGCCGAACAGCTCTTACTGTCAAAAGGTTCCTCCTAATGTTGAGGTGGAATCTCTGTTCCTGGAGCTTGCATCCATTGTTCCGTGTTCTAGTCTCTGGAGCAGCAGAAAACAAGCTTGCTCCATCCTCAATGTGACACCCCTTCAAATACTTAAACAGGGCTATCATATTGCCCCTTAACCATCTTTTTTCCAGGCTAAACATACCCATCTCCCTAAGTCTTTCCTCATAAGGACTGTGATCGCAGTCTGGGGATGCTCCTTGATTCATCGCTTCAGATGACTAGTCAGGTGAATGCAACGGTCAGGAGCGCTTGTTATCAGTTTCGGTTGATATGCTAGCTGCGCCCTTTCCTGGAAGTAAGGGACCTCGAGACTGTGGTGCACGCGCTGGTAACCTCTCGTCTAGATTTCTGCAATGCGCTCTACATGGGGCTACCCTCATGCTTGGTCCGGAAACTTCAGTTGGTACAAAATATGGCAGCCAGAGTGGTCTCGGGAACATCTCGGAGAGACCATATAACTCCAGTATTAAAATCTCTCCACTGGCTGCCTATCAGTTTCCAGACCCAGTATCAGGTGCTGGTTATTACCTTTAAAGCCCTAAATGGCTTGGGTCCAACTTACCTTCGGAACCGCCTCCTCCCATACAATCCTCCCCACGTGCTCCGGTCCTCTGGGAGGAATTTGCTTCAGCCACAAAAATCTAGGCTGTCTGCAACCTCCCAGAGCGCCTTTTCGGTAATCGCCCCCAAATTGTGGAATGACCTGCCGAATGAGATCCGTCAGATGACAAGCCTGAGTAGCTTTAAAAAAGCACTAAAGACGGATCTCTTTCGGCAGGCCTTTCCTAATTAGATCCCGGCCTCAGGAGCTCCTGGCCTCTTTTAATCTGCTGGGCATTTATTATTTTTTAAATGTACTTTTAGACTAGTTGTTTTAATTTATATTTGTTTAATATCTTTTTATGGGGGAGGGTGGTGTGGGTGGTATGTATGGATTTTTATCTGTATTTGTATTTTAAATTTTGTAAGCCACCCTGATTTTTAACAGAGGGGCGGGGTATAAATATTATTAATATTATTATTATTATTATTAGGCATCGTTTCCAGACCTTTTACCATTTTAGTCGCCGTTCTCTGGACACACTTCAATTTGTCAATATCCTTTTTTGAATTGTGGTGCCCAGAACTGGACACAGTATTCTAGGTGAGGCCTGACCAAGGCAGAATAGAGTGGCACTATTACTTCCCTTGATCTAGACACTATACTTCTATTGATGCAGCCCAAAATCGCATTGGCCTTTTTAGCTGCCGCATCACACTGTTGACTCATGTTCAACTTGTGGTGTACTAGGACTCCCAGATCCCTTTCGCACGTAGTCTCGTTCAGCCAGGTCTCCCCCATCCTATATCTATGCATTTCATTTTTCCGCCCTAAGTGCAGTACCTTACATTTCTCCGTATTGAATTTCATTTTGTTAGCTTTGGCCCAGCTCTCCAGTCTATCCAGGTCATTCTGAATTTTGATCCTGTCCTCTAGGGTATTAGCTACTCCTCCTAATTTGGTGTCATCTGCAAATTTGATAAGCATGCCCCAGCAGACTGCAGTGTTGCATTTTCTCTTAACAAATCATTTTCATACTTGCATTAAAACAATGGTTTTGGGAAAGAAGCTTCTGTCTGTTCTCCAGCAGCTACCTTCCAGTCTCCTTCAAATTCTGTTTTTCCCCCACTTGCTGCTCAGTGTGGATTGACCACCAGATGTCTCTCCTCATCTGTTATTTATCTTTAGATCCTAGCTGTCAGGCAATAGTGGTTCACTGAGCTGAGAGCTAACTGGGAATGTTTTCTGCCATGATTTTGCATAGCCACTGTTTTAACACTGCAGGCACTATCCCTGTATGGCATGGCAGCTATTGTTCACTTAGTCAGGACTATGTGTAGGCCTGTGCAAAGAACTCAACACTTTTGTGTGAGGAAATGCAGAATTCTGCCACCTGTATGAATTATGCTAATAACCAAACTTTCCATCTCTTGCATAATTTTGTTATTTGTGTATGTTTAGGTCAGAATTGGAGATGCAAAAAGCTAGGCAAATCATTGTGTCCACATTGCCAATCACATGTACTCTCCCCTGTGCATAGCTTCTGACATTTCAGCAGGTATTGACCTCATTCCTTCAAGCCTATTTTGTTGTTCATAAGGAATAGAAACTTCATTGTTTTCCTTAGCAAAAGCTTAGGATCCCATTCAAATTTTGTGGCTAGTATAATATTCTGCTCTTTCCTAGAACTGCAGTTTTTGTACAGTTGTGATGGTTAATATTTCTGTGTGTCTTTCCCTCCCCACCCCATAGACTTTGGAGTCCTCCATCCAGGGTCTGCGGATCATGTAAAGCTGGCCCTCTGTTCTCTAGCAAGACAACTCGCTGTGGCACCTGCACAGACTTGAAAAGGGATGGTGAAGACGGTCACTTTTTGAAGCACTGAGAAAATGATGACTTGGTGGGTTTTTTTCTTTTCACCCCTCCCCCCAATTTTGGTGAAATATGTTGGTTTGCAAATCAGCTGTGATTGTGGTATATATTTCGGGTTTTTTTTAATTATTATTATTGGTTGTTTCATTCCATTCCTTTACCAGAGCTGCTCCTTAAAATAGTTTATTGCAGGAAGTATGAATCACTAACTTAAAAGGGGAATTCTATGTAAAACCTGTCTGCTAGAAAATAAAAGAGATTTAAAAAAAAAAAGTTGTGTTCTTATTACGCTTCCTCAGCACAGTTCCATTTGTAATCTGGGGGAGAAGATAGCAGAGATTAGAAGTGTTACTTTTTTGAATAGCAACTCCTGGAACCCTCCAGCCAACATGGCCAGAAGGATTCTGGGAGTTATGGAAGAGAGGAAGGGCCAAGATGTATGTGATACTAACATGTCATTGTCTCTACCTCTTCCTTTAAAATAGCAGCAGAGGGGAATCTTGATTGGGAGCAGGCAGTGGGTGGTTAATCCTCCTCTTGCCCATCACCAACCCACCTGGACTGCACTGTTGTTGTTTATTTGCTGCCAAGTTGACTTCAACATTTGGTGCCCCTATGAATGAGAAATCTCCAAGAACCCCAGTCATCAACTGCCCTGCTCAGATCTTGCAAGCTCTGGGTTGTGCCTTGATTCAATCAATCCACCTTTAATGTGGTCTTCCTCTTTACCTGGTGCCTTCCCCATAACATACTGAAAAAGATAATAACATTTGGTAATGTTGTCTTGTATGTCCAAAGTACAGCAATCTCAGTTTAGTCATCTTCACTTCTAGTGCAAGTTCAGGCTTGATTTGCTCTTGGACCTATTTATTTCTCTTTATTTTATTTATCCATAGACCTCTTTTCCAGGACCACATTTCAAATGAAGGAAACATATTCAGGGCTAATGAGCTGATTTTCTTCACTGTCCAGCTTTCACAACCATATATAGGAAATGGGCTGTATTCCTGCTGGAGGCGGGGGGGGGGACACCTTGTTTATTATTTTTTTTTTAAATAAGTAAAATGACACCAACCATTATCTGCAGCCCACCTGCATCTCCTTCATTACCCTCAGTAGCAACACTATGTGTAGAACTGCAGCAAAGGTACAAGGATATAGCAAATTTACCACACTACTGGAAAACATTAGAATGATAGAATCATAGATTTGTAGAGTTGGAAGAGACCACGAGGGCCATCCAGTCCAAACCCCTGCCACGCAGGAAATCACGATCAAAGCATCCCTGACAGATGGCCATCCAGCCTCTGTTTGAAGACCTCCAAGGAAGGAGACCCCACCACGCTCCGAGGGAGTGTGTTCCACTGCCGAACAGCTCTTACTGTCAAAAAGTTCCTCCCCATGTTGAGGTGGAATCTCTGTTCCTGGAGCTTGCATCCATTGCTCCATGTTCCAGTCTCTGGAGTAGCAGAAAACAAGCTTGCTCCATCCTCAATATGACACCCCTTCAGATACTTAAACAGGGCTACCATATCGCCCCTTAACCGTTTTTTTACCAGGCTAAACATACCCAGCTCCCTAAGTCTTTCCTCATAAGGCATGGTTTCCAGACCTTTCACCATTTTAGCCACCCTTCTCTGGACACGCTCCAGTTTGTCAATATCCTTTTTGAAGTGTGGTGCCCAAAACTGGACACAGTATTCCAGGTGAGGCCTGACCAAGGCAGAACAGAGCGGCACTATTACTTCCCTTGATCTAGACACTATACTTCTATTGATGCAGCCCAAAATCGCATTGGCCTTTTTAGCTGCCGCATCACACTGTTGACTCATGTTCAATTTGTGGTCTACTAGGACTCCTAGATCCCTTTCGCACGTAGTCTCATTCATTAGTGGAGAGTTAGACCAGTACCTTGTTTCAATGGCACCTTTGGGCACTAGTGGCTTTGAGAGTTAGTGGTGCTGTGATTTGGAGCAGGAAACGGCATGGGGAAATATGGTTCTCCATTCCTATCGTAATCAGAACCCTGTGGCTGCTATTTGAGAAAGGAAGAAAGAGAGAAAGGACTGATAATGTGCAATGTCACATCTAGAATCCTGTGTGAAGTGATTGATATTTCAGCTGCATTCTTTCCTCTTTCTGTTTCTGCTGCTAAAGGTCAAGCCACTAACCATTGTCTGGTATTCTGCTTGCCAGGCAGACACCTGAAAGGATCAAGGAGCATTTGGTCCTTTGTATAGTTTGGACTTCCAACTCCCAGAAGTTGTAGCCATGAAGGTCAGAGGCCAGAGATTCTGGAAACAAGCCCCAAACATCTAGATAACCAATAATTGATAACCAGTGTTGGTGTTATTAACAGGAGCCCACTACAAATTTAGTTATTTCCATAAATTAAAGTCTCTGCTGCCTGTAATATGCCCACTTTCCACTTCCCTTTTTTCCCTGATGGGTGTGGGATGTGGTTTTCAACACTTTCACCTCACTTCTTTAGACAATGACAGAGCTCTGGCCCTGCAGTTTCAGGGTTTTCACCAGTGGTAAGATATTCACTCACCATCATTAACCTGTGTTCCCTCCAGATTTAGGACTACAGCTTCCATCAGCCCTAGCCGGCATTGCCAACAGTGAGAAATGATGGATGTTACAGTCCAGCATGTGGAGGACTACCTTTTCTCCACTGCTGCCCTAATTCACACACCATGGATGCTTCTGTGGCTCCTTTCCAGTAATATCTTCTGTCTCCAGTGTAGTTCAGCAATATTAGAGTACTCACCTTCCAACTCCATTTAGTTTGAGCCTTCAACTGGAGAAAGTTGCCCTAGACTTTGTCTTTATCCTACCCTTATGGGACCCACAGATAAACCCTTGGGGTCACTCCAACTTCCCTACAGCAGCCTCAATGAGTTGGTATGTTTCCCTATTCTGGGAGTGGCAATTCATTTTTTTTGGTAGATAGATATTGACTTGCTCAGGGAAACAACATCAAAGAAGTCCAGATAGTCAGTGCTGTATATCTTAATAGTGGCCACCTAGATGGCCCTAAGAAGCTCACAAGAAAGGCATGCAGGCCAATATTCCTGAAAACAGGGTAGTACCAAGTTTGGAGGACTTTCCTATTGCTGCTTTCCTATTAACAGCAGAAACGCTACTGGTTCAGACAAAAGAACCCTGTAGTGACTGGAGATACCAATGAAATTTCCCTGTGTACGTCTTGCTCTCCTAGTTGGGAAGGGCAGTGTCATGCAAAGGAATCTACTTGCATTGAGGCATGTTTTCATGTCTGGTTTGGGGAGAAGTCTTGGGCCAGATGGGGAAGCTTTGAAGGCTGGATAAGGCCTTGGAAAGGTGGAGTGGGGAGGGGACAGATATTCTTTTCCTCCTAATTTAGTCCTCATGCTGCTTCTTAGACTGGCTATCCAGAGGAGGCAAGGAATGGGGGCAATAGCCCACTACTGCTGTTCCCTGGAAGCTAATATTTGGTTGGGGCATACTACCCCTGAACATGAATGTTTCATTTAGTGCTCAAAAATTCCCTAATCCTTTTTAAAATCTATCGAAGCCAGTGACCATCACCAAGTCTTACAGCAGTGGTTATTCAATACATTATGTGTCTGGTGAAGAGCTGCTGCTATTTTTTTTAAAAAAACACAATAGTACTGTATCTCATTTTCTGTGCGTTTTTACATCAAACAGCCCCTAGATCCATCTGTAACTCCTACACAGTTCCCTATGGAGGGAAGAGTGCTTGAATTTTTGTCACCAACAGCCAGAAACCTGAAGCTACTTCCATACATACACACCCACCCACTGTGTGTATGTGCATGTCCCACTGTTGGATCTGACTTGTAAACTTTTGTGTGTGTGTGGTGAGGGGAAATCAATCTTGGCTGAGAAACAAAGGCTACGTAATCTGAATAGATATTACTGCTCAAACTGATTTAGGGTGTTTTGCAATACTTCATGATAAGCATTTGAAAAGCTGAAAGAATATTTCTAGTTGTCACCTAAGTTGTAGTGACCATTCTCAGTGTGGAATTCCAAAGGGGACCCTTACCATAACTTATAGAGAAATAATATTTAAAATTACAACAAAATACAACAAAACTCAAAATCCAACTAAAAAAGCACAAAATACATCATGTAAGCTTTCAAAGCTCCAGCGGCTTCTTCATCCAGGCAAAGGTGTTAAAAACCATACAGGAAACAACAACAAAAAAATGACAATGTCAGAGTCACAGGCTTACATTTTGTCTTAAGATGTTACTTTTGTTGTCAGTTAAGATGGTCTGGAGTGATATCAATACAGGCTGAGGTCACTCTCCTCTTTGGCCATGTGAGAAATGCATTTCTACTCCATTAGCAACCGAAAAGTCACTCCCCTTGAGATCCTAGCTGCCCTTGTCCTGTTCAGGCTACCAGCCCTTCTTGGCAGAAAACACTGAATTTCTCAAGAAGACCCTATGCTGTTAGAGCTGGAAGGGCATTATAAGTAAAACATGCCAACCGTAGCCCCAGTGAAAGAGTTTTACCTTTGTTGGAGGTAGAAACCTCAAATACTTACGTCCCAGTACATATAACAGTAACTATATTATAATAATTTTTTGAATTACCATTGGCTGTGCTGGGTGGGGTTTCTGAGAGCTGAAACCAGAGCTTAAAGAATGAATCTTTTTGGACTTCCGTATCAAGAATCCTCTTGCTACTAACCATAGTGCATTGGGGGATTCTGGAAACTGAAGTCCAAAAATATTTTTTCCAAGCTCTGGTCAATAACAAAAACATCTGGAGAAGGCCAAAGGTTTCCCCACTCTGCCCATAGCCCATTCTGTCTGGGAGAAAGGTGGCATATAAATCAAATAAATAATAGCCAATGAGGCATGGAGATGCACTATCCACAATGCTGCAGCCTTATTTGAGAACTCACGCCGAACAAGTCTTGAAGAGAAACAACAACGCAGAAAGAATCACAACCCGGAAACATCACCCAAGGAGACCTTCTGCTGTGCTTTCTGCAACCGGACTTGTTTATCTCCGATTGGCCTTTTTAGTCATCAGCGTGCTTGCAGAAAGCGCAGTATGAGTCCTTCCTAAATCTTCGTTTGTGAAGAAAAGCCAGAGAGAGAGAGAAAATAGCCAATACATTTGAGGCCTAAAAACCCTAAAAGCACCAGATCCTGTCTGATTTTGGAAGCCAAACAAAGTCAGCTCTGGTTAGTACTTGGATGGGTGACCATCAACGAATACCAGGTGCTGCAAACTATATTTCAGACGGAGGAGCTGATGAAACCACCTCTTGAGTATTCCTTGCCTAAGAAAACCCTATGAAATCCATGGGGTCACATCCTGAAGGCACATACACACACATTGACCCATTTCCTGTCTCTCCCTTTGTTCTTGCTCCCAGCTGCAAGAACAAAGAAACTTCTGCTAAAAGGGGAGACTTTTGGCTGATGATGACAGTGCTGCTCATAGTCTCAAGTCCTGCCATGTTTTCATCTCACTCCCTTTCTGGGCAAGACTCCTTGTCCCATAGCCTAGAGCTGCTTCTAATTCAGCTTCCGGTTGTTAAATTGCCTCACTGGAGGAGGAGGAGGAGGAGAAAGGTTGCACCAGGCCCTGCCTTTCTGGCCAGCTCAAAGGAGGAAGTGAGGCAAATACTGTAACAGCTTGGAGGAAAAAATTACCTTGCAGACAGAGCAAGAGAAGAGCTTTATTGTTCCTGTCAATTTGCTGAGAGGTGAGTTTGCTTGAAACAGAACTGGGGAAATCACTCTGTCTGTTGAGAACTTTGGACCAAAATGCAGCTGCATCTCCTATGTTTACCTATGCGGCAAATTTCATAACAACTTCAACATGCAGCCTGATTCTGTAACTGTTTATTTGGAAATAAACCCCAGAGAGTTGAATTAGAATTCCTTTAACTATTATGTGTATGTAGGGCAGGGCTGGGAATTACGTGGCCTTCCAGATGTCAAAGAGCAATTTGCCAGCAACCCAAACCAGCAGAGCCAATGGTGAGGAATATGAGTCCCACCCCTGCCCTACTTACAATTTCTTAAAGCAGATGTTCTCAAACTGTGAGCCTCCAGATGTTGTGGACTTCATCTCCCAGCAGTTCAAGCCAGTGTAGGCATTGACTAGGAATTCTGGGAACTGAAGTCCAAAACATCTAGAGAACCATAGTTTAGAACCACTGACTTGAAGGACACTTTCCTTTTAATCAGTTCTTAAGGCTGCACAGACCTCTTCTGGAATTTCCTCTCTCTGAAATAGGTGAGCGACACACACAAGGACAGTTGGCTCCCTCTCCTCTGGGTTACCAACTTTTAAATTTGCTTCTGCTGCTATGCCTTTGCCATCATCGTGATTTGGAACCATCCACAGGCAATAGTGCTCCTCTGCCTAACCTGAACAGCTTCACTTGCAATTTTCTAGTAAATTAATATGTTAAAGGAAGAGGAGCAAGCCAGATTCTTTTCTTTTGGTCAGTTGGCAATTTCCCTCCCTTCCCTTGAGAATGTAGTGTTGCTTCTCTCAATGAACAGTTATAGCAGCACAACTTCACTTTAACTGCCATAGCAACATTCTATGGAATCCTGGGGTTTGTAGTTTGGTTAAGGTCCCCTTACCCTTTTAAAAAGCCATGGGCTTCTGCCTGTATTTGCTCTTAGGAACCACATGGGCAGAAATGGAATGCCCAAAGGCTGCACCATGACATCTTGGCAGACACTGAACTGTGTGAGTTAAAAGTTGCATCCCAGCACCTACTCTGATTTCTGGTGCTGGAATCTCTGAGTACCCCCTGCTTTCTTAAGACCTCTGAAGTACTGTCACCATCACCATCATCACTCCAACCGCAAGACAGGGTAGAGCTATCCTTATTATGAGGGAACATGAAGCAGTTGTCATAACCAGCAATCCTCCAGTGCGTGCCATTTCCTTGTCATAGGTCTCTTTATTTCTGTGCACTTTTTGAAACCAGAATGGTATTGGCCCCTCACCTGTCCAATGTGCTTTTGTATGTGCATGTGAATGTGTGATTGCTCTAACACACAAACATGCTCTCTAAATGGAAGGAAATGGTGCAGTGACAGATGAGTACACAATCTAAAAATACACTGCCGTAATTGTGCAGTGTGGATATAACACTCCACACAGAGCAGAAGACAAACCTATAATAATAACCCAAAAGCTCAAAAAATCCCCAAAGCAGCACAAAATAGCAGTCAGCAAACTTAAAATGGTTTCTAGAAAGCTCAGGAAAATTAAAAGTGCTTTGCTTGGTTCCCAAAAGGCAAAGCAAAAAGTCAAACCTGTCTGAGAAGAATATTGCAGAAAAGGGGAGCCACCACTAAGAATGACCTGCATAGAACTTGTCAGTTTTGGGGGGCTACAAAAATCTAGCCAGTCTCCATATCGGCTGTTGATCATGGGAGCTGTAGTCCAAAAGAGTAACTTCTTCATTCAGTTTTGCCTCAGATGGTGGGGGCATCTACAACAAAGTATTTTATTTATTTATTTGATTTATATGCCACCTTTCTTCCATAATAGGACCCAATGTGGCTCACAATACATAAAGTACAAGATATGATTAAAAATATGACAATTGAAAGTTAAAAACAATTTAAATCATGACAATTTAAATTTATATAAAACACACACACACACACACATATATAAAGAAAAACTTTAAAAACACATTGCAATAAAATGGCCCTCTGCCCGCTGCTATGAATTAAAAGCCCGCTTGAATAAAAATGTGTTTGCCTCCTAGCAAAAGGAAAGCAAGGAAGGGGCCAGCCTAGCCTCCTGAGGAAGGGCATTCCAAAGGGTGGGAGCAGGCACAATCTGGGTCCCTATTCCCTGATCTGCTTTTAGACTGAACAGGAGCACCTCTGTCTTGTCTGGATTAAGTTTCAGTTTGTTTGCCCTCATCCAGTCCATTACTGACAATGGACATTTGGTTCAGACAGCTTCCTTGGAATCAGATGGAGAGATGGGTGTCATCAGCATACTGGTGACACCGCATGCCAAAACTACAAATGACCTATCCCAATGGTTTCATGTAGATGCTAAACAGCATGGGGGACCAAACTGAACCCAGAGGGACCCCACAGGCCAACGGCCAGGGCATCGAACAGGAGTCCTCCAGCACCACCTTCTGAGTTTGCCCCTCCAAAAAGGACCGGAACCACTGCACAACAGTGCCCCCAAGTCTCATCCCAGAGAGGCAACCCAGAAGGATACCATAGTCGAGAGGTCTAGCAGAACCAACAGGGACACACTCCCCCTGTCTAGTTCCCTGCGTAGGTCATCCACCAAGGTGACCAAAGCTGTCTCCATCCCATAATCAGGCCTGAAGTGGATCTAGCTAATCTGTTTCATCCAGAAACCCCTGGAGCTGGGAGGCTACCACATGCTCTAGAATCTTGCCTAAAAATGGTATGTTAGAGACTGGCCGATAATTATTCAGAATATTGGGATACAGGGAGGCCTTTTTTTTTACTAACGTCTTTTAGACAGGATGGAAACTTCCCTTGCTGCAGTGAGGTGTCCAGAGAGGATCTGGCTGCTTTTAGAAGCCAGAAAATGCAAGGATCCAGTAGACATGTGGTGGTTCTCACCTCTCCAAGGAACCTGTCCACCACCTCAGGCTGCACAAATGGAAACATATCCAATAATACAGGACAGACCAGTGCCAAGATTACTTTCACTGGACCTGTCTCAAATACAGCGTCCAAGTCAGACAGAATCAGAGCAATTTTGCCTGCAAAGTGTCTGGAAAATTTTTCACAGCGGACTGCTGAATGGTCTTTGTTATCTTTTTGTGAGGCAGAATGTAAAAAGCCCCTGGCCACTCAAGACAGCGCTAGTATGACAACTGTACAGATTCAATGGTGGCAGAAAAGTATAATTTCTTTGCTGCCATCATTGCCATGACATAGGCCTTCCAATTAGTTTGGCTGGACTCATTCCTAGTCTTCCGCCAATGTCGCTCTAGTCTTCGTCCCACATGTTTCATGACTCCCTAGTAAAGCAGGAGGTTCACTTGGCTCTACTTTGTGGGAGGAGATGCTTAGGGGCAATCATGTCTTACCACCCTGGCCATTTCTCTTTTGGTAGTGCACTAAAAAGATGACTGTTACTGGGTAAGCATTACTGGAGCCATGTAATCCTTAATGGGTGGAGTTATACAAGGTCTTGCATACTGAATTGACTATAGAGAGCCAGCATAGTGCAGTGGTTTTAGCGTTGGACTATGACCCTGGAGACCAGGGTTCGAATCCTGCTCAGCCATGGAAACCCACTGGTTGACCTTGAGCAAGTCACACACTCTCAGCCTCAGAGGAAGGCAAAGGCAAAGACAGCCCCTCTGATCAAATCATGCCAATAAAACCTTCTGATAGGCACAAAACAGCAACTAATAACTCAGATGATGGATAATAAATGGCAATTTCTTGAAATGAGGGAAGCTTCATAGAAAGATAAGAAAAGCCTCCCCCTTTTCTAACATTGCAGTCCTAAGCCTGTTTAATCAGAAATCAGCAAAACCACCTGAGTATCCCCTGCCTAAGAGAACCCTACGGAATTAATGGGGTCACCATAAGTTGACAGACAACTTGAAGGCACCTGAGTTTGCACAAGCCTATCTTTCAGGTTTCCAAATAGGTAGACACTGGAATGTCTCTGGAATGCTTTAAATCAGCCGGATTTCCAATTGATGCAGGCATGTACTTATGTATTTGGTCAGAGCTCACCTTGAATACTGTGTCCAGTTCTGGGCACCACGATTCAGGAAGGATAGTGAGAAGCTGGAGCGTGTCCAGAGGAGGGCAACCAGGATGGTGGGAGGTCTGGAAGCCATTATGCTCTTAGAGGATCGTCTTAGAGAGCTGGGCATGTTTAGTCTGGAGAAGAGAAGGTTGAGAGGTGACATGAGAGTCATGTTTAAGTATTTGAAGGGATGTCATATTGAGGATGGAGCAAGCTTGTTTTCTCCTGTTCCAGAGACTAGGACATGGAGCAATGTACTCAAACTAGAGGAAAAAAACATTAGGAAAAACTTCCTGACAGTAAGAGCTGTTAATTGTTGGAACATGTTGCCTGGGAGTGTGGTGGAGTCTCCTTCTTTGGAGGTTTTTAAGCAGAGGCTGGATGGCCATCTGTCAAACATGATTTGATTGTGTGTTCCTGCAATGGCAGGGGGCTGGATTAGATGGCCCTTGTGGTCTCTTCCAACTGTATTATTCTTTGGAGGTTTTTTAACAGAGGCTGGATGGGCATCTGTTGGAAATGCTTTGATTGTGTGTTCCTGCAATGGCAGGGGGATGGACTAGATGGCCCTTGTGGTCTCTCCCAACTCTCTGATTCTATGATTTCCCAAGCATTATTCCTGACACATTTGCCAAATTCCTCCTCTCCTTCCTTCCCACCCCACTGCCAACAACACATCCTTGGTTGGGCAGCCAGTTCTCCTCCTTGCCCATTTCTACCAGATTGCCTAGGTAGAGCAGTTTTTTCAACCAGGGTTTCCCAAGGGGTTGCTGCGGGTTCCTCAAGAGACGGTAATTGTGGGGGGGGAAGCAATAGCAATATATAGAATAATGTGAAGTGGAAGGCTTTCCACGGCTGGCATCCATAGATTTTCCTTGGTTTTTTTCCAGGCTGTGAGGCCGTGTTCTGGAATAGTTTCTTTCTGACGTTTCGCCTGCATCTGTGGCTGGCATCTTCAGAGAAGCGGGAGACAAATAAATCCAGTACCAAGACAAGTTTCCAAGCCCTGAGTGTGAGGGCTGGCATCTTCTCTGAGCCCTGGTGTCGCAGTGGTTAAATGCCAGTACTGCAAGCCACCACGTTGCAAGTTCGATTCCAGCAGGCTCCAAGGTTCACTCAGCCTTCCATCCTTTCGTAGGTCAGTAAAATGGGTATCCAGCTTGTGGGGGCAATTAGCTAACACACATTGGAAAATGTTTAATGCAGTGTAGATGTGTAAATACAGTAGATATTGCTTAAAACAATTTGTAAGCCGCTCTGATAGCCTTGTGGCTAAAGAGCGGGGTATAACTAACTAACTAACTAACTAAAGATGCCAGCCACAGATGCAGGCAAAGCGTCCGAAAGAAACTATTCCAGAACATCGCCTCACAGCCCGGAAAAAACCCCAAGGAAAATATATAGAATAATGTTATAATATATAGAAACTATTCCAGATCATGGCCTCAAAGCCCAGAAAAAAACCCAAGGAAAATATATAGAATAATGTTATAATATATAGAAACTATTCCAGAACACGGCCTCACAGCCCAGAAAAAAACCCAAGAAAAATACATAGAATAATGTTATAATATACGGAAACACAGCCCAGAAAAAAACTCAAGGAAAATATATAGAATAATATTATAATATACAGAAACTATTCCAGAACACGGCCTCACAGCCCAGAAAAAACCCAAGGAAAATATATAGAATAATGTTATAATATATAGAAACTATTCCAGAACACGGCCTCACAGCCCAGAAAAAAACCCAAGGAAAATATATAGAATAATGTTATAATATACGGAAACACAGCCCAGAAAAAAACTCAAGGAAAATATATAGAATAATATTATAATATACAGAAACTATTCCAGAACACGGCCTCACAGCCCAGAAAAAAACCAAGGAAAATATATAGAATAATGTTATAATATACGGAAATGATTCCAGAACAGGGCCTCACAGCCCAGAAAAAACCCCAAGGAAAATATATAGAATAATGTTATAATATACGGAAACTATTCCAGAACAGGGCCTCACAGCCCAGAAAAAAACCCAAGGAAAATATATAGAATAATGTTATAATATACAGAAACTATTTAGAATAATGTTATAATATATAGAAACTATTCCAGAACATGGCCTCACAGCCCAGAAAAAAACCCAAGGAAAATACATAGAATAATGTTTAGGCAGGGGTGTCATGATGGAGTGACTGCAGCTGGGACTCCCTGAGACCTGAATATTGAAAGACCTGAGGATATTTCAAGGGTTCCTCCAGGATAAAAAAGGTGGAGAAAGGCTGGCTTAGAGAGAGCCCAACCTTCCAAGGGAGAGGCTGAGAGAGAGAGAACTAGGTTGCCCAACAAAATCTATTTTTCTCTCTCTGGGCTGAGAAAAAAGAAAGAAAGAGGCATTTCTTTCCCTCCACACCCACGCAAGGAAGTGGTTGCACATTCCCCCCCCCCCCCAGAGGAGGCGAAAAGGGAAGTTCCCCGCCAAAGCCAAAGCCTCTCCTCCTTCTGCCTCCGTTTCCTCTCAGCCCCGCGGCTCCTCTTCATGTCGACGGCTCAGAGTCCATGAGCGACCCGGGAGCCCCTTTGGCCACACTTGAGGTGAGACCCGAGGCGGCTTTTTTCTTCTCCCCTCCCTCCTTCCTTCGAGGTAAGTCGCCCAGGCGCCCCACACACCGCAGCCGGCTCCCACCCCTCACCCCCCAACTCTGAGAGAGCTCCTCTTGGCCCAGTTTTATAGTTTTGTCCCTGGGGGATTGGAAAAGAAATGGTTGTGTGGGGAAGCATCTCCATGGCAAAACCTCCTCACACTCAAGGCTTGGAATCTTGTCTTGGTACTGGATTTATTTGCCTCCTGCCTTTTCCTCCAGAAACTATTTGGGACTCAAGGCAGCTGGCACCAATGTAAAAGAAACACAGCTTTAAAAAGAAGAAGAAGAAGGAAACCAGCTCTGCACTGTGATGTGGCAGCTCAAAAAGCCAATATGATCCTAGGCTGCATCAGTAGGAGTATAGTGACTAGAGCCAGGGAAGTACTGTATTTATTTATCTCCTGCCTTTTCCTCCAGTCTGGGACTCAAGGCAGCTGACACCAATTTAAAAGAAACACAGCTTAAAAAAAAGAAAAAGAAAAAAGGAAACCAGCTCCGCACCATGATGTGGCAGCTCAAAAAGCCAATACGATCCTAGGCTGCATCAGTAGGAGTATAGCGACTAGGGCCAGGGAAGTACTGTATTTATATATCTCCTGCCTTTTCCTCCAGTCTGGGACTCAAGGTAGCTGGCACCAATTTAAAAGAGACACAGCTTAAAAAAGAAAAAGAAAAAAGGAAACCAGCTCTGCACTTTGCTGCAGCAGCTCAAAAAGCCAATGCGATTCTAGGCTGCATCAGTAGGAGTATAGCGACTAGAGCCAGGGAAGTACTGTATTTATTTATCTCCCACCTTTTCCTCCAGTCTGGGACAAAAGACAGCTGGCACCAATTTAAAAGAGACACAGCTTAAAAAAAAAAAAAAAAGGAAAGCAGCTCTGCACTGTGATGCAGCAGCTCAAAAAGCCAATGTGATCCTAGGCTGCATCAGTAGGAATATAGCTACTAGAGCTAGGGAAGTACTGTATTTATTTATCTCCTGCCTTTTCCTCCAGTCTGGGACTCAAGGCAGCTGGCACCAATTTAAAAGAGACACAGCTAAAAAAAAAAAACACAAACCCCACCTCTGCACTGTTATGCGGCAGCTCAAAAAGCCAATACGATCCTAGGCTGCATCAATAGGAGTATAGCGACTAGGGCCAGGGAACTGCTGTATTTATATATCTCCTGCCTTTTCCTCCAGTCTGGGACTCAAGGTAGCTGGCACCAATTTAAAAGAGACACAGCTAAAAAAAAAAAAAAGGAAACCAGCTCCGCACTGTGATGCAGCAGCTCAAAAAGCCAATACGATTCTAGGCTGCTTTAATATGAGTATAGTGTCTAGATCAAGGGAAGTAATAGTGCCACTCTATTCTGCTTTAGTCAGACCGCACCTGGAATACTGTGTCCAGTTCTGGGCACCACAATTCAGAAAGGATATTGAGAAGGTGGAAGGTGTCCAGAGGAGGGCAACCAAAATGGTAAAAGGTCTGGAAGCCAGCCCTATGAGGAGCCGCTTAGGGAGCTGGTTTAGGCCTAGAGAAGAGATGGTTAAGAATGGACATAATAGCCATGTTTAAATATTTAAAAGGATGTCATATTAAATATGGAGCAAGCTTGTTTTCTGCTGCTCCAGAGACTAGGACACGGAGCAATGGGTTCAAACTACAGGAAAAGAGATTCCACCTACACATTAGGAAGAACTTCCTGACAGTAATAGCTGTTGGGCAGTGGAATGCACTGCCTCATAATGTGGTGGAGTCTCCTTCTTTGGAGGTTTTTAAACAGAGGCTGGATGGCCATCTGTTGGGGGTGCTTTGATTGTGTATTCCTGCATGGCAGGGGGTTGGACTAGGTGGCCCTTGTGGTCTCTTCCAACACTATGATTCTCTGAAAAGTTAAATATAATTAAACTAACCATAAAATTAAAACCAGATTTTTTTAAAAAATAACCATTAAAACAAATAAACAATGTTGAAAAAATGATATTTTTTTGGTTAATAAAAGGGGGGAGTCAATACAGAGCTGCAAAATACATTGACATACATCATCCTGCTCACCATCAGAAAATACCTGAATTAAAAAAGCAGAAAAACCCCTAAAATTCTTATCATTCCTTAGATTAGTTTTAAAAGATGACCGTATCTGGGATTGTAGAAGGTATAGATTTGGAGATTATTTTTATTTTGGCTTTGCAGTAACTTGAAGAAAGTGTTAAAATAGGAGAGAGAACCAGGAGGTTCACTGATTAAATAGTATGTATAAATTTGTCTCCCTGTGTGTCCAAAAGCCAAGCCAATTTGCACACATGACTCTTACTTTAAAAATACTTTGATGCAAAGGCTACTTTGTGATAACTTTGCTCACTATACTTTCCTCTAGAGTGGCAGGATTTATTTCATTGTGAGCTGTCATGGTAACAATCCACTTCTTCCTCTTGATGAAGTATGACATTCCACCAACTTTCCAGTCTTGTTTTCTTTTCCAAGTTCTGTTTTCATTTGGTTTCTTAGGGCAAAATATTTTCAGAAAAAGCCTCCCTTTAGTATTGTGAGGCCTGTAGTTTATGCAAAACTCAAAAAGGTTCCTTTTTAGTTGTAATCCAAAGAAAGAAACTTTTCTAAGCTTGGAATGCATGCCTTGGTGTTTTCTTGGGAGTGCCTTTTAAATGTTTTTTTTGTCTCTGGATCTGAAGACATGTATCTTATCACCCCAGGCTTGGTGACATGTTGGGCCCAGTTTCTATATGTGTCTGGATATGCATTTCTCTCAGCAATGTTTCTGGATGAGGCAACTGTGACAGCGCAATCTACAAAGGTGTGCAAGTATGTGTGTATGTGTTTGTGTTTAAAGCAACAGAATATTTGAGCAATCAAAGAAGGAATGTAATTTTTCCATGATGCAGCAGAATAGGGGCTTTGTGGCAGCTTAAAGGCTAGAGTTTGGAAAAAATTACCTATTTTTGGATGATGGTTCCCAGAATTCAGCAGCATATAAAGGCAGGGGAAGGGGGAAAAAATCTAGCAGCACCTTTAAGACTTATGTTTTATATATTAGCAGAAGCTTTTGTGGATATCAATCCACATCTTCAAATGAAACACAGAGCGATATTAAACCTCCGGTCATGATTTATATCTTTTATGGATCCTTTTACATTCTATCCCATTCCCACTACTGTATAAATGTGCTTAATAACTTGAGGCTTTAACATTGCATCCGAAGAAGTGGTTTACATGACAGGCAGCAGTATCTCTGTCACAGTTCTTTGACCCTCACTGATAAATCTGTCTCAAGCCTTATATGGTGTTGTCAAATTGCTCTTGGCGAAGATTCAGCATTTCCTCTTCCTCTTCCTAGCTGTACACACACTAGCGGCCTTTCTGAGCAGAGCCCATTCTGCTAAGCCTGGCTTAGCTGGTAGTTCTGGAGCCCTTTCTTGCCACACAGCTATAGCGCCATGGCTGCATCCTATGGAATCCTGGGGTTTGTACTTTGAAGAGGCACTAGAGCTCCCTGGCTGAGGTTTCTAAATAGCTCTCCCTAAACTGCAATTACCAGGATTCCACAGGATGTTGCAACAACTGTTGAAGGGGAATCATAGTGCTACAATTGTACACTGTGCCGCTTACTGGGCTGTCACGCCCATTGAAGAGAGAGTCAAACTGACTTCTTAAAAGTCATGCATTATAATTGTACTGTAGGCCTTTCTCATCTCAGCTTTTAAGCTGAACATGCCAAATTAAAAAAACAACTCCCCTTTCCCACACCGTCTCCTTCTCCTCTGTGACTTACATCCCCTTGGGTTCTTCCAAATGGATCAGTCCTAGTACAGGGATGGGCATCAGGGGTTTCTCATCTCTTTATATTGTCATCCGCTAACCTTCTTTTAGGTCAGTGCTACTCAAAGTGGTGGTGTGTGGACCGGTGCCAGTCCCCAAGCCCCTGACTGCCACTCTGGGGCAGGTTTTTTAGGAAAGAAGGATGCAACCAATGGGCACAATAGGGTGCTTGTCCCTGGCATATTGAGGGGGGGGGGAAACTTGCCAGTGTCCTAAATCAGATAGCTTCAGAAGTACTGTTTTAGTCTAGTGGCTGAAGGCAGTTGTGGTACCCAAATTATGGAGTGCCTTCCACTTGAGGAGTATAGTGTCACAACTCCTGGTCAGTCAGTACCCATGCTGACTTCATTCTGGTGCCAAATAAAAAAATATGGCTTCTTATTAAAGCCTTTGAAGTCTAACTGAGTTATTTCAAAATGTAGATGCACATGGTTTTACTTTGTTTTCAAAGTGACAGCCATGTTAACCTGTTGCAGCATAGAAAAGGAAAGAAGAAGGAATCTAGCAGCATCTTTAAAACTAACCGGTTTATTTTAGGAGATTGAAATTAATAAATGTTTGTGCTAAAATAAACCAGTTCTTAAAAGTGCTGCTAGGTTCCTCCACCTCCCTCCTCATTTCCTTTTTATAGGTTTAAACTCTTTTAATTGTATTAAACCTGTTCATTTTGCAATATGCCTTTAGTCAATTTAAATTATTTTAACTTTTTAAAACTGTGTCAGTTGATTTTACTTGTTCACTACACTGATACAAGGTGCTCTTAAGCTTTTCTTTACCAGGGTCCCCCTTTAAATATATTTTGTTGCCATGGGTCGCCAAGACTCAAGCTTTTAAATAATAATAATAATAATAATAATACAGTTACACCACCCATTCAACTTTGCTCCAGAGGGAGGTAAGAGTTTTCACTGGGAGGTAAGACTTTTCTCCTGCTTCTTCCTGCAAGTTTGGGGCTGGAGTGGACTGAATGGCAATGTGCAGGCCAAGGCAGCCAGCCAACCAGCCTTTGCCTTGGCTCCTGTCACATGGCTGCTCCACTGCGGGGAGGTGGGCTGAAAGCTGTCAAGACTTCGCAGGCCTCCTGAGAGGACATTGCAGCCCCCTGGGGGTCTGCGGACCACAGGTTAAGAACCACGGGCCTATATCATTCCTCTAGATGTTGGATCACAACTCCCAGCATTCCCCATCATTGGCTGTGCTGGTAGGGGCTGATAGGATCCCCTGTGCAGCAGCATCTGGAGGGCAGCATGTTTCTCATCCTTGGAGCTAAACCCAAGTATTAGTCTCAACTGAACAGAATCATTACATGGGTACTTGATAAATCAACACTTAATGTAAGTTCAATTTACTTAGTGAGTCATCTCTAGCTGGGGCTAATGATTAGATGTAGGATTTTGTAAAATTCCACTGATAGGGCGAATGCATGATAAAAGGTGGAAAGCACACTTCAGTTTTAGTAGAAACTGGCTGCAGGGAAATGAAGAACTAATCAATGAAGCCCTTTTATGTTGGCTTTCTCTTTTTGCAGCCAACTTCCTGTTTTTAAAGGTTATCAGTGGTACTTTGCTTCTGTTCAATAGCAGCTCAAAGCCAAAAGCTACATCTTTTGGGAGACAGAAGGGTCATTTCAGCCCCAAGACTTGATGTTCTTTCCCAAAGGTTTTGCTGTCTCTGTGCAGATTGGGTAAGCAGTGTGTTTGAAGGCCCAATTAATTCCAGACTGAAAATATTTCCTGGCTATGTGACCCAAACCAGGGGTATGACTGAGTGGGAAAAATGGGTAAACACAGAACAAAAATGTCTCTTTCCATAAGAGTATTAGAAGAGTCCTGGTGGATTAGATCAAAAGCCACACTAGTCATAGAATCATAGAATTGTAGAGTTGGAAGAGACCATGAGGGCCATCCAGTCCAACCCCCTGCCATGCACAAATACACAATCAAAGCATCCCTGACAGATGGCTATCCAGCCTCTGTTTAAAGACCTCCAAGGAAGAAGACCCACCCCACCACGATCCGAGGGAGTGTGTTCCACTGCCGAACAGCTCTTACTGTCAGAAAGTTCCTCCTCATGTTGAGGTGGAATCTCTGTTCCTGGAGCTTGCATCCATTGCTCCGTGTTCCAGTCTCTGGAGCAGCAGAAAACAAGCCTGCTCCATCCTCAACATGACACCCCTTCAAATACTTAAACAGGGCTATCATATCGCCCCTTAACTGTCTTTTTTCCAGGCTAAACATACCCAGCTCCCTAAGTCTTTCCTCATAAGGCATGGTTTCCAGGCCTTTCACCATTTTAGCCACCCTTCTCTGGACACACTCCAATTTGTCAATATCCTTTTTGAATTGTGGTGCCCAGAATTGGATACAGTATTCTAGGTGAGGCCTGACCAAGGCAGAATAGAGTGGCACTATTACTTCCCTTGATCTAGACACTATACTTCTATTGATACAGCCCAAAATCACATTGGCCTTTTTAGCTGCTGCATCACACTGTTGACTCATGTTCAACTTGTGGTCTACTAGGACTCCTAGATCCTTTTCGCGCGTAGTCTTGTTCGTTCAAACTCGTAGTCCAAAATGTTGTTTCTGTGGTGGTCAACCAAGAACCTCTGGGAAGCCTACAAGCAGGGCTTGAGTGCAGCTGCATCCTCTTGTCTTGTGTTTCCAAATGGTCTGATATACAGAGGCATGCTGCTTCTGACACTAGTTGTGATGCAGAGCCATCCAGACTAGTAGCCATAGATGGCCCTGATCTCCATGAATTTCATAGAATCACAGAATTGTAGAGTTGGAAGAGACCACGAGGGCCATTTATCTTGTTGTTGTTAACTGCCACATCAACTTATGGTGATACCCTGAATGAGAGACCTCCAAGTCACCCTGTCAGGTCTTGCAGACTGAGTGCTTTTGCTTCCTTGATGGAATCTATCCATCTGGAATGTGGTCTTCCTCTTTTCCTACTGCTTTCTACCTCTCCAAGCATTATTGTCTTTTCTAGTAAGTCATGTCTTCTCATTATATGGCCAAAGTATGACAGTCTCAGTTTAGTCATCTTGGCTTCTAGGGAGTGTTCAGGCTTGATTTGCTCTAGGACCTATTTATTTTGTCTTTCTAGAAGTCCACGGTATCCATAGAATTGTTCTCCAGCACCACATTTCAAATGAGTTGATTTTCTTCCTATCAGGTTCTTCACTATCCAGCTTTCACAGCTGTACATAGAAATGGAAAATAGGATGGTATGGACAATCCTATCCTTAGTATTCAGTGACATATCTTTACATTTCAGTATCTTGTCTAGTTCCACCATTGCTACCCTTCCAAGTCCCAGTCTTCTTCTGATTTCTTGAGTCTCCGTTGTGATTAATGACTGAGCCAAGGTATGGACAATCTTGAACTATTTCAGTGTCTTCATCATCTGCTTTAATGTTATGTAAATCATCTGTGGTCATTATTTTTGTTTTCTTATTGTTCAACTGTAAACTTGCCTTTGCATGTTCTTCCTTGACTTTCTTCAGTAATTGTTCCAAGTCTTTGCTATTTTCTTCTAGTAGTATGATATCATCTGCATATCTTAAATTGTTGAACTACCTTCCTCCAATTTTCATGACTCTTTCCTCTGTGTCAAATCCTGCCTTATGTATGGGGGTTCGTCTTCATATGGTTCTTCCTCAAATGAATCTGTCACCCTTTCATCTCTTTTGTATAGTTCTTCAGTGTATTGTTTGCATCATCTATTTATTTCTACTTGGTTATGTAATGTGTCCCCCTGCTGGTTTAAATTTCCCTTTGATTTCTCGGATCTTGTGGAAGAGGTCTTTTTTGTTGTCACCTGTTTCTCTGCATTGGTTATTATAGTAGTTCTCTTTGTCCCTGCACACAAGTTGTTGAACAGGTTGCATTCAGGGTGCTGACTCTATTTCTGTCACCTTTTACTTTTGCTTCTCATCTGCCCTTAAATGCTTGAAGAGTTTCATCTGTCATCCCTTGAGGCTTCTCTTTCTTTTTGGCTACAGATAGTGTCTTTTTGCATTCATTGCTGACAGTGTCCCTGGCTTCAGTCCAGAGTTTATCTGGCTCCTGGTCAATTAGGTTAATTTAACTAAAATCCCCTTTTAAAGCTCCCCAAGTAGGTGACCATCACTACATCTTGTAGCAGTGGATTTCACAGGTTAACTATGTGCTGCAGAGCCATCCTGACTCATAGCCTCTGATGGCCCTGGACCTCCATGAATTTATCTAATCTCCTTTTATAGCTGCCTGAGTTGGTGGTCATCACTATATCTTCTGACTGTGAGTTCCACAGGTTAACTGTGTCCTCTGTTTAATGTGCTTGTTAATCAGATTTATATGTGAAGCTTAATTTAAGATTAATGTTGTATCTGGGATCCCCTTTCCAGTGATGGCTTATGAAAATGCCTGGTAGCAATAAATAATAGAGCATTTCTGAGCATGTGCCAAGTGCATTTCCATTGCCAGTGAGCATTAGTGGCTCATCAACACACAGGTAAGACTAGGAGGCCAACCTTTTGGATCAGGGAGACCTGAGACAGGTACCTGTGTTGTCTTACCAACTAACCGTTCTTTCAGTCTCACCTTTTTCCAGAAGAGTTAAAGGAAATCTAGTGTGATGTCATGGTTAGACTGCTTGTCAGACTAGGACCAGTGGAGATCTGGATTCAAATTTTCTCTCTGCAGTGAAGTACATGTGGCAACAATAGGCTTCATTCCTCCTCTCACCATTCCTCCAACATCATTCCTCCTCTCACCAAAGTTTGCCTTACAGGATTGTTGTGAGAATAAATAATAAGGGCATGAGCAGGTTGTAAATGGGTAACAAAGCAAGGTAACTGCAGCAAGGCTGGGACCTTCCTGGGAGGCTATATGGACTGCCAATAAAATAAAATAACAAAACCAGAGATGGAGAAAAGTCAGCTTCTAGTATTGGAAAGTGCTTATTTTGTATGTTAAATAGTGTAATGCCCCCCTTGCCCTGGCAGCCTTTGTTGTTGTTGTGTGTCTTCAAGTTGTTTCTTAATTGTGGTGACCCTAAGGTGCGGCTTTCTTGGCCAGATTTGTTCAGAGAGGGTTTACCCTTGCCTACCTCTGAGGCTGAGAGAGTGTGACTTGCCAAGGTCATCCAGTGGATTTATGTATTGGAGTAGGGATTCAAACCCTGGTCTCCAGGGTCACAGTCTAATGCTCAAACAACTACATCATGCTTTAGAAACAATTTGCTTCTCTTAGAGGCTACCAGGAATGGCAAATCACTCCCTCCCTCCAAAAAAACTTTTGGCCAGGAAAAGAGCAATCTGAAGATTCAGAAGGTGTCAGGGGCCACAAAAACAGTCTTGGGGGGTGGGCACACTTTGCCCACATCTGATCTATACTCTGGAGAGATAGGAAAGCCAAGGAGAAACCTGGATGGGGAAAGAACCCATTTCCCCCATTGGCACAAGAGTTCCAAGATCCCATCCCATCTCTAATATTGCCTCAGCTCCATGGAGGAAGGGCAAGACAGTAAATAAATACAACCATTTTAAATATGCAGTCTGAGAAAACTCAATGTTTCTTTCTGTACAGGTTGAGAAGCCATGGCTTACCAAAGCTTTCTGCTAGAGCCAATCAGCTGCCATGCCTGGAACAAGGACAGAACCCGTAAGTCTGCGTACACTTCAGCTTTCCAACCATAAAACTGAGCATCTCCTCTGGAAATGAGCAATCCCAAGCCTGCGACCAGTCCTAGAAAACCCGGATTCAGAAGTGGAGTCAAAGAGTGTGGTATTCTATCTTTCAAGCAAACAAAAGGGTGAAGTTGAAGAGTTTAGGCAAGGCTGGGAATGACAGAGCCTAGTGCAAAATTTCTCCATTATTTGCGGTTATGAATGCAAATCTTTGCCTATTTAATTTTTGCATGCAAAAGGGAATAATCTCAAAAGATTTCTCCCCGCTGGGCAAGATTACAAAAGTTTCAATGCATTTTTAATAAGATTTTGCACTTTGGGGATCTTTGTGAAAAATTTGTTCAGATAAACTCTTTGGTTTTTGTGAAAAATATATTATTTGCACAGAATGTTTTGTGCATTTTGCAGTAACTTCAAGTTGTAGCACAAATTATTTTTTTTAAAAAAGTCCTGAAATGTGAAAAATTGTATGGTGCTTGAACATTTGCTCAGTAGGTCTCTCAGTGTGTCACCTCACCACACCCTTCTTTATCAAGTGTGAGCAAATTTGTGAGACTTTGTATTCTTGCTTAAGGCAACCTTCCCCACCCACCAACTTTGACATAGTTCAGACTACAAGTACCATCACTGCAACTGGCATGACCAGTGTTTTTGGGATGATGGGACTTGTAGGTGGTCAGCTGAACCCCACAGCAGGAGCAGATGTGTATGGCCCTCCAAATATTGTTGCACTACAACTCCCATTGGCCCTGACTGTTGGCTCAAAATTGTTAGGAGAGATAGAGAGATCATGACACAGTGCTTTCACTTTGGGTGGTAACCTTTTCTTATCTTCTGTACTGTTTCTACTACAACTGGGAGGAGTTTTGTTGTCTCATAGAATTGTAGAATTGGAAGGGACTCCAAAGGTTTTCTAGTCCAACCCCTTGCCATGTAGGGAAACATAACTAAAGTACTTCTGAAAATGGCCATCCAACCCTTGTTTAAGCACTAACAAATGAGAGGAATCCACCACTCTCTGAAATAATCTGTTCCACAATCAGCCTTAAAGTCAAGAGGTTCTTCCTAACATTTAGGTGGAATCTTTTTCTTGTATTATGAATTCATTGGTTCATGTTCTCAATCTCTGGAGAAGTAGGAAGCAAGCTTGTTCCATCTTCCACATGACATCCCTTTAGATCTTTAAAGATGGCTATCATGTCACCTCTCAATCATGTCACTGCTGAGTTTTCTCTTCTCCAAGCTAAACATACCCAACTTTCTAAGCCATTCCTCATAGGGCTTGGTTTCCAGACCTTTCACCCACTTGGTTACCCTCCTTTAGACACATTCCAGCTTGTCAGTATCTTTGAACTGTGGTGTCCAGAACTGAGACCAAAATTCTTGGAAAGCAAAGAACGGAGAGGTTGAGAGCTGGGGGGTGGATAATGGGAAGCAAGAGAACAGAGTGTTACTATCTGTGCCGTGAGGAGATCCCAGTGAGGAAGAATATGAGTATTGTTTATGTGATAACTGAATGCTCTGGTGAATCATTTCCTCCTCTTCAGCTGTGGGGAATTGAAAGAATGGCTGTGACTCCACAGTTGTCCTTAGGGGTGGGGGAACAAACACACACTGCCTCTCCCTCCACCCCCAATACAAAGCTTGGAAATGTTCTCTTTTTTTTTAATTACAGGTCCATGCTTGCTGGGGAATTCTGAGACCTGTGATCCAAAAAAAAAAGAAAAAAAAAGGAAAACGTTCATGCTTTGCACTCTTAGTCTTCTGAATTTGGCACTGCAGAAAGGAAATGTGGAGGGAAAGGGGAATGAGACATGGGTTGGGAGAGATTTTGGAGAGTACCTCAGGGTTATTTGTAAGGGCTGGTCCCACCCATCACACAGCAGGGATGCAGTTCAGTGCAAGAAGTAGAGATAAATTTCTTTTGCAAAATTGGCCATCCTTTGCTTTATATCTTTTTGTACCCTTTGTGTCTCCTGTCCTGCAGAACTTGCCATCTGTCCCAACAACCATGAAGTTCACATCTATAAAAAAGATGGCATGAAGTGGAGCAAAGTCCATGAGCTGAAGGAGCATAACGGACAGGTGACAGGTGAGGGGAATTTGAGACTTCTTTGGATGGTGCATGAAAAGAAGATTAAAGACCCAGCTTTCACTCAAACAAACACTTGCAGACTAATTTCTGAATATCTTTTACCATATGTATTTATATGATGATAGTGCCGCTAGGGCTGGATAAGCAGCCAGCAACCCTAAACCCATATACCAGGTTCGGCCAGATACATTTCTCTTTTGCAAATGTTCAGTTAAAACTTCTGGCCAGAATAATCTGTCCTTTTTCCTGGGGCCCATTCACACTATAGAATTATAGTACCTACTATGATTCCACTCAAATTGCCGTGGTTCCTCCTGTGGAATTCTGGAACCTGAAGTTTAGGGAGGGGCATTTAGAATTCGCCAGCAGAGTGTTCCAGTGCTTCACCAAACTAAAAAACCCAGGATTCCTCAGGACAGAACCATGGCAGTTATAATGAAATAATTGAACTAATCCGTATATATATAAAATGCTGGGGTATGTTTCTGATCCCAGTGTGCAGTTGCTTGTCTGGTTTACTTCTGAGTAGGTCCGCAATTGGCTACGTAGCCATGAAAGGATGGGAAAAGCGAAGCCATCCCACATGTCTTTTAACTACAGCAACTACCCTTGTTAGACTCACGACCCCTGAGCTCAACATTTCTGGCTATGGGCCTGTTTAAACCCAGTAAGAATGGCATTTGCTCACTCCCACAGATAGAATGCAGCCCCTGAAGACTTTTCTCAGATTGGAATTCAATGCTCAGACTGAAAATGTCTCCACACCCTTTTTCTAACACTGTCTAGGATCAGCATCGCCACCCAGGGGAGAAGAGGGCTCAGGATTTGAGTGCTGGGAATGGCTTAATTGTTGTTGTAGTTGTTGTTATTTGGCATCAAGTTGACTTCAGCTTATTGTGAACTTATGAATGAGAGAACTCCATCAACTGCCTTTCCACTTTACCAAGTATTACTGTCTTTTCCAATGAGTCATGTTGTCTCATGATATTCCAAAAATATGACAACCTCGGTTTAACCATCCTGGGTTCTAGTGAAAGTTCAGACAGGGCCAGTTTAAGGCACTGGTGGCGTCAGCATCCATGGGGGGGGGATCATTGTGCGGCCCTGTAGTAAACCCTCCTCCTGCAAAACATCATTAGTAATAATCTGAATATCCTGTACTGTGAATAGCTTAGGTTGAGTTAGGTTACATTGACCTGAGATAAACATCTGGGCCCCCCAAAATAAAGCATTGGAGGGCCCCCCCAAATTCCTTTAACCGGTCCTGAGTTCAGGCCTGATTTCCTCTACAACCCTTTCATTTGTCTTTTTGGCAGTCCAGGATATCTGCACAACTCTCCTGCAGGACCACATTTCAGATGAGTCCATTTTCTTCCTGTCAGCTTTCTTCAATGTTCAGCTTTCACACTCATACATGGAAACTGGAAATACTATGGCCTGGATGATTCTGACTTTAGTATCTATATATACATATAAAACTCTTGGGTATGTTTCCTTTCCCAGTGTGCTGATTGGCTGCTTAGGAAACATACCCAACCAATTCCCTCCCAACCAATCCCTGCTCTCACTCCACTCCCTCTCTCACTCCCTCAGCCACTCACCACCCACATGCAAATTCCCTCTCCATCTCAGAATCCACTCCTGCCATTCAATCTGCATCTACACCCCCAGCCTCACGAGGGCCCCTTCCTCCTCTCCCTCCCTCAGCCAATTACCACCCACATGCAAATTCCCTCTCCACTTCTGCCACTCCTGTCACTCAATCCACTCCTGCCACTCAATCTCCATCTACACCCCCAGCCTCACAAGGGTCCCTCCCTCCTCTCCCTCCCTTAGCCAATCACCACCCACATGCAAATTCCCTCTCCATCTCAGAATCCACTCCTGCCATTCAATCTGCATCTACACCCCCAGCCTCAACAAGGGCCCCTCCCTCCTCTCACTCCCTTAGCCAATCACCACCCACATGCAAATTCCCTCTCCATCTCAGAATCCACTCCTGCCATTCAATCTGCATCTACACCCCCAGCCTCAACAAGGGTCCCTCCCTCCTCTCCCTCCCTTAGCCAATCACCACCCACATGCAAATTCCCTCTCCATCTCAGAATCCACTCCTGCCATTCAATCTGCATCTACACCCCCAGCCTCAACAAGGGCCCCTCCCTCCTCTCACTCCCTCAGCCACTCATCACCCACATGTAAAACAATGCAATATTTTTTCCTAAAATAATGCCATGTATCTGAACAATATGAAAGGAACACTGCCTTTCCAAGCTCTACGCCGCAACCACTGCTTGAAACCACAGCAGGACACATAACGGCATATATTACGCTGGGTACAGCTATACTAGTAGTACTATAATTGTGCAACCCATTGGGCAAGAAGAAAGAGAAAGAAAGGAGCATGAGAGAGAGAGAGTGAGCAAGAGAACGTGGTGGCAGAGAGCGATAGAGATACAAGCAGCTGTCACACAGAGAGGAAGAAGAGCTGTGGAATTGGAAGCAGGAGGTCTACTGCAGCTTTCTATAATCCTACACCCTCCAGATAGTCAGACTACAACTCCCATAATCCCTGGCCAGCTTGGTCATGAAAGAAGGGTGGGATATAAAAGAAATAAATGAAAATTCTGTTACTTTTCTAAGTAAAATTGACTCTGATGCCTGAGGTGGAAATCTAAATTGCATCATAGCTCACCCTTCCACATGAGGCACAACCCTTCAGAAAGCTGTCTTGCAAATGCTTTATGGAACATCTCTCTGGCTTTTCTTCGCAAACGATTCATCCTGCACTTTCTGCAAGCGCACTGATGACTGAAAAGGCCAATCCGAGATAAACATGTCCCGTTGCAGAAAGCACAGCAGAAGGTCTCCTTAGGTGATGTTTCCGGGTTGTGATTCTTTCTGCGTTGTTGTTTCTCTTCAAGACTTGTTCGGCGTGAGTTCTCAAATAAGGCTGCAGCATTGTGGATAGTGCATCTCCATGCTTCCCGTTGAGAGGCTAGGGCGGACCATTGTTGGTGATCAATTTGGCCGAGCCTGAGATGTTGTTCCAGGGAGTCCTTGTATCGCTTTTTTGGAGCGCCCCTCTTACACTGACCCGTGGCGAGTTCACCATAGAGTACTATTTTTCGGAGGCGATGGTCCTGTGTTCTCAATATCATGGCCTTAATGCTGGTGATCCCTGCTTGCTCAAGAACCATTGTGGAAAGTACCATTGTGCTATTATGTGACTTCAGTCTATTTAAGTGGTTCTTACACTGGAGAATGTACAGAATTGTGCTTCGGTGGTTGGGAGATCTCTTTGTTGCTTTTGATGATGTCTGACACATTTGCAAGAACTGGAGCTCCAATCTTATGTGTTCATGTTATGGGCAAGGGTGCCCTCTGTTGGAAGTTTTGTGGCATAATTTTCCATCCTTTTTCCCGTCTTAGGTAGTCCCGTCTAGAAGAAGCAGCCTTTCGCAGCGCTGCAACCTGTCTTAATGCTCAAAAGAGCCCCCCTAAACTTTGCATGACCCCTAGCCAAGATGGCGGCTGTGAGTGATTTGCTCACACTTTTAAATCTGCCACTGCCAAACTGTTTTTTTTTTAAAAAAAGTTTACCATGGTGTGCACATGCAATATTTTGTATTTATAAAAAGGAAAAAAAGAGAGAATAAGATAGCCATTTTATTGACTCACCAGACCCTTGCTTATTCGAAAATACAACATGGCGGCAGCAGGCAGTTTCCCTATTTCCTAGCTCCCCCATGCTTGTCCAGATTGGTCACAGCAACGTGAATGCGACTGTTGTAATGATGTCACATTCACATGTAGAATCATAGAATTGCAGAGTTGGAAGAGACCACAAGGACCATCCAGTCCAACCCCCTGCCACACAGGAAATCACAATCAAAGCATCCCCGACAGATGGCCATCCAGCCTCTGTTTAAAGACCTCCAAGGAAGGAGACCCCACCACGCTCCAAGGGAGTGTGTTCCACTGCTGAACAGCTCTTACTGTCAAAAAGTTCCTCCTAATGTTGAGGTGGAATCTCTGTTCCTGGAGCTTGCATCCATTGCTCCGTGTTCCAGTCTCTGGAGCAGCAGAAAACAAGCCTGCTCCATCCTCAGCGTGACACCCCTTCAAATACTTAAACAGGGCTATCATATCGCCTCTTAACCGTCTTTTTTCCAGGCTAAACATACCCAGCTCCCTAAGTCTCTCCTCATAAGGCATGGTTTCCTACAGAGTTTTTTAAAAACTTAGAGAAAAGCTCCAAAGGCTTCCCTGAAGGAGTTTAAAGTGGATTTGGCTGCCCCCCACTTCTGAATGAGACATATTTATGCGAATGTCCATTTCACCTTCCATGCGATTGCCATTTGGATTATTTTCACCATATAGACAAGCCCTAAAGACTTACACTGAGGATTCTTTCAGCTACTTAGCTTCAACCCATGCTTAGCGGAATACAGATTTATTGTTTGTTTATTCATTACACTTATGTGTCATTTTTTCTTCAGGCCCCCAGGTGGGGTGGAATCATAAACCTCTGCCCTATTTATATAGTCTCAAAAGCCTCAGTAAATTAGTCCAAAGCCTTGGGCCAATCACTAACGCATAGCCTGGCCTGGTGCCATGAGTATATATAAAAAAGAGGGGATCGGGAGAGCCGTAGTGGTTGCTTTGAACTTCTTGGAGAAAATATGTGAAACAAATTTAATCAGCATGGCGTAGTGGCTTGAGTGTTGGACTATGACTTTGGAGACCAGGGTCTGAATCTCTGCTCGGCCATGAAAACCCACTGGGTGACCTTGGGCAAGTCACACACTCTCAGCCTCAGAAAACCCTGTGATAGGTTCATCTTAGGTTCACCATAAGTCAGAAACAACTTGAAGATGCACAATAACAGCAAGTATTTATTGCCCCCTCCTACAATGCTGTGTGGCTTTGAATGGTCCCATAACCTGTTCTTGGACTATAATCCCCAGAATCCCTTAATCAGCAAGGTCACTGGTGCTTGTTTAAACCAGAGCTTATAAAAGTTGCTTTCTTCAACTACAACACCTTTCTTTGACTACATCCCTGGTGGCGCAGTGGTTAAATGCCAGTACTGCAAGCCACAACGTTGCAGGTTCGATCCCAAAGGCTTCAGGGTTCATTCAGCCTTCCATCCTTTCGTAGGTCGGTAAAATAAGTACCCAGCTTGTGGGGACAATTAGCTAACACACATT
Organism: Gambelia wislizenii; assembly: GCA_030847615.1. Lineage (NCBI taxonomy): Eukaryota > Metazoa > Chordata > Lepidosauria > Squamata > Crotaphytidae > Gambelia > Gambelia wislizenii. The sequence continues at coordinate 10,440,943 of JAUMIR010000012.1, forward strand.
GGAAACTGCTTAATGCGGTGTAGATGTGTAAATAGATTGCTATTGCTTAAACAATTTGTAAGCCGTTCTGGGAGCCTTTGTGGCTGAAGAGTGGGGTATAAATACCTAAATAAATAATACATAAACACCTAGAAACTCTCTACAAGTGTAGCCAGTGGCTATGCTGACAAGGGGAAACTCTGGGAATTATAGTCCAGAAAATTTACATTTTTGGACACCCCCATCTAAAACCCACAGTCAGCATCACTGCTGTATCATTTTCAGTCTCCAAAGTGAGTAGCTCTAGCAGTTTACTCAAAGGCTTTGTATCTGAGGAACACAACTTGTTTTACTTCAGTCCTCTGATCTCTGGGACCTTTGCAGGTATTGACTGGGCACCTGAAAGCAACCGGATTGTGACTTGTGGGACAGACCGTAATGCCTATGTCTGGACCCTGAAGGGCAATGTGTGGAAGCCAACCCTGGTCATCCTCCGAATCAACCGTGCTGCCCGTTGTGTGAAGTGGTCTCCAAAAGAGAACAAGTTTGCTGTAGGCAGTGGTTCCCGACTCATTTCCATCTGCTATTTTGAACAAGAGAATGACTGGTGAGTCTTGGCAAATTCAAAGGTTTTTTTTTTTTTTTTTTTAGTGCTCCTCTTAAAACTTTCCTAGCTGAGCTGCAGCTCCCAAAAGTAACATTTTCCAGATTTGAGGGTCTCTGAGGACGTTAATGAAGATTTTATGTTCAAACCCAATGCAAAAGGTGATCAACACAGAATTCATTTCTTTCCCACTGTTTCTGTGCTGCCTTTTGGGGACTCCCTTCAAAACATGATTAAAACTATAAAATGTAATTAAAAGCATATCTTTACAGTTGTAAAACTAAAGTCTTTTTAAAAAGAGATAGAAACAGTTTAAACAGTGAAAATATGTATCTGGGCATCTTGGCTACAAGCAGATTTAAAACAGATACGTTCTTAAGACCTGTTTTAAAAGCTGGTATATATATCATGGAGCTTGGATATGTTATTTCTTTGAACTGCAATCTCAGCTCAGAGCTGTAGTCCAAAAATTAATATTTCCAAAGTCTGCTTGGGAGGAGGTTTCACAAAACATAGGGCTAGCACCAAGAAGTCCTTGTTCATTTGTTTTTTGTGTGTGTCTTCAAGTAATTTCTGACTTACGGTGACACTATCATGGGATTTCTTGGCAAGATTTGTTCAGAGTGGGGGGTTGTCATTGCCTTCCTCTGGGGCTGAGAGAGAGAAACTTGCCCAAAGCCATTTAATAGGTTTCCATGGTCAAGTGGGGCTTAAACCCTGGTCTCCAAGAGTCCTGTCCAACACTCAAATCACAACACCATTCTGGCCTTCAAACCATAGTTCCTGACCTTAGTCTTGTGAGAATAGTGTGTGTCAGTCATCCTGATTTTTTTTTTGTTTACTCGCTCTGTAACAAAAATGTTCTGAGTGATGAACAGTGAATAAAAAAATTAAAGAGATATGTGCATGCACAGTGATTGCCCACCCCTACTTTACATTGTCCTGTACCATTCTGCATTCCTAGGTGGGTTTGCAAACACATCAAGAAGCCCATTCGCTCGACAATCCTCAGCCTGGACTGGCATCCCAACAATGTCCTCTTGGCAGCTGGCTCCTGCGATTTCAAGTGCAGGTGAGGTTGGTTTGTTTTGTTTGCTTACATGCTCCTTTACAGTGTCTGAATTGATGGATGGAAATTTCAACGAAGCAGATTCCGGCTCAGCGCCAGGAGGGACTTTGCTTGTGCATCTTAATATTTATGGGACATTTGTTGGCTTAAATTTTGGTAAATAAGCAAGTTTGGTTTACTGCTCCTTATTTGTATTGCTTTTATTGCATTTTTTCACACATTTTAATTTGTGACTTTAGACATTTGTAACTTTAGATAAGTAATTTATGATTTTCAATTTGTTATTTTTAAATAGATTTGTAGTTTCTGAATTTGTTATTTTATGTAGATAGTATTCACAGAAGTAATCATGTTAGTCTGTTTTAGCATAAAAAGGTATTAAGGAATCCAGTAGAACTTTTGAGACTAAGTGGCTTATTCTAGCATCAGATGTATCTGATGAAGTGGCATGGAGCCCACCAAAGCTTATGCTAGAAGAAACCAGTTAAGTCTCAAAGGTGATTCCTTTATGCTTTTTTATGTGGACAGCAGTCCTGGATTATTATGTGGAAGGATAGGATATAAACTGAAATGACAATGGTAGTCGTCGTTGTCGTAACAACAACAACTGGAGCCAAGCTGGAATGATATCAGTTTCAAATGAATTTGAACTGGAATGGAATCAGCAGTACTGGCCCTACCATTAGACAGAATGATGCTGTAAGCAAGAGGCAATTATAATAGCACACAAGCATATTTCTGATATTCTGTTATTCACCTGTTAAATGTTGGAGGCTATAATTTTGGCTGTAGCTAGAACAGTCTTGTTCTCCTTCGAGGTCATGTAGATTTCAAGAAGCTTGTTTTGCTTTGTCTCTTCTTTTACCCCAACCCCATAGGATCTTCTCTGCCTACATTAAAGAGGTGGAGGAGCGGCCCTTGCCAACTCCCTGGGGGTCCAAGATGCCCTTTGGAGAACTCATGTTTGAGTCGGGCAGCAGCTGTGGCTGGGTCCACAGCGTCTGCTTCTCGGAGAGTGGGAACCATGTGGCGTGGGTGGGACATGACAGCACCATCTGCCTGGCTGATGCCAACAAGAAAATGGCGTAAGTGGGGTGTTGGCGGTGATGGTAGGGGTAGTAATGTCCAAAATGTCTGATGTACCAAAGGGATGTAGTCAGATTTTCATCTCCCGCACCTCTTGCATGTTGCACTAGCCCAGAAACTGTAAAATAATTTCCAAAAATAAAGAAAAAAACTAAAGCTGGAAATGAAGGGAGCAACAAAAGCCCATCTTTGTTAGAATTTTTTTCCCAGTGCTGGGGGAGGTTCAAAAAAGGCTTCAGGAGGTTGTGTGTGGCCCACATGTCTTCCTTTGTCCATCCCTGATCTGCTGGGATGCAACAACCTTGTTGTCTTAGGATGGAATTGATCTGAAGATAAAAAATCTGGGGTGATGTTTAGAGCCAGTCTCCCCCAAATGGATACTCTCCATTTGTAGTTAGACTACAGCTCCCATCAACCGCAGACGTCTAGGCTTGATGGGATCTGTAGTTCAGTATCCAAGGGCACCTGCCTTTTTATTTTAAAGCAAGCTATACTGTTTATCATTGGTGTTCAGTTAGTTGCTTGGCACAAGTGGTAGCATACTGTAATTTTCCTTCCTGTGCTAAGTCACAATCTGTTGTCGCAAAAACAACAAGGATTTTGTAGCACTTTAAAGAATATCAAGACATTTTTGACATAAGCTTTTGTAAACTGTGGTCCACTTGTCCCTGACCACAGAGCCTTCATTAAAGCTTTAATTTTTTCCAAAGTGTGCCAGAGAATCTTGTTAGCTAGCTGAATTTCATGGAAGGCCCAGGTGGCTATGGGCCTCTGAACTGTCTAATTTGTGCTAATCAACTCCTCTTGTCTTTTTCTTCTTCTGCCAGCGTGGCTTGCCTGTCCACTGAGACTCTCCCCCTCCTGGCTGTGACCTTCATCACTGAGAACAGCCTAGTGGCTGCAGTAAGTCCTGCATTTGCTCCATCCAAGGGCTATATTTACACAGGGAAGATTCAGGCCTGGTTCACTTTCTGTATTTATACTCTGTTGTGTCATTTACTTAGACCTGGGGTTGTGCAGTTGTGGCCCTCCAGATGTTTTTATTCTCTACAACTCCCATCAGCCTTAAAAGATATGGCCACTGTTGAGGGATTATGGGAGACTTACTATCCAAAAATGCCCCTGCAGGGGCACAGCTGCACACTCTCCTGATGGTCGAGACCCTAAACCTTAATTCTGTGTAAGCTGGTGGAAAAGCAACAACAAATGCTAATGTTATTAGTGGACTACCTTACAGGGTTGTTGTAAGGATTGCTTTACATGAAGTGCTTTAGCTGCTTGAAGGCTGGTATGTCAATAAAACAGGGCCAGCTCTACCCTTAGGCAATGAGAGAGAACCATCTTGGGTGACAGATACTGGGAGGTAGAGGCCTCCACCATTCATTCTGAGTCTATTGCTCCTAGGAACAATGGAGGACAGTGTTCCAGTGCCTGTGCTAATGTTCAGATTCAACTACAATTTCAGTTGGCTTCCATGTGTTTTGGGCAAGCCTTGCTGTAAATTATCTTTTCCCCACAGGGCCATGACTGCTGCCCTATGCTTTTTACCTATAATGAGCAGCAAGGTGTGCTGACTTTTGGAGGGAAGCTGGACATCCCCAAACAGAGCTCCCAACGTGGCCTCACAGCTCGTGAACGCTTCCAAAACTTGGATAAGAAGGCCAGCTCTGACACAAACAATGCTGCCCTGGATACACTCCACAAGAACAGCATCAGGCAAGTGTACACTTCAGCTTAGGTTCTCCAGGAGCCTGATAGGATATGCCTTGAAGAATCTGAGCTGCAGCTCCATTGTGAGTTGAGGAAGACAGCTTAGATTATTCACCTATCTCAGGGTGGAGTTTCAGTGAGATCCAGTGCTCTGTTCTTGGCCCATTTCCCCACCTCAGCAATATTATGTGCTGTCAAGTTGGCTTCAGTGTATGGCAACTGTATGAATGAGACAACTCCATGAGCCCCAGTCATCAACTGCCTGCTCAGGTCTTGCAAACTCAGGACTGGAGCTTCTTTGATTGAATCAATTTACCTGTACAGTTGTCCCTTCACATTCACGGGGGTTAGGTTCCACGGACCTCCGCGAATGTCAAAAAACCGCGAATATTGATTGCCCCCCTTCCCCCGCCAAAGCGACCATGGGGCCTCCGGAGGCCCCATAGTCGCTTTCCCTGGACTCCCCACTCCCTCCCAAGGCCTTCACGGGGCCTCTGGAGATCCTCCCAAGGCCCCGTGGAGGCCTCCGTGGCCCGTCTCCCTCCCTCCCCAGGCCTTCACGGAGCTTTCCAAGGCTCCGTGAAGGCCTCCTCGGGCCTCCCCCCTCACTCCCTGGGGCCTTCACAGAGCCTTCCAAGGCTCCGTGAAGGCCTCCGCGGCCCTCCCCCTTCCTCCTCAGGCCCCCCCCTCACTCCCTGGGGCCTTCACAGAGCCTTCCAAGGCTCCGTGAAGGCCTCCGCGGCCCCCCCCCCCTCACTCCCTGGGGCCTTCACAGAGCCTTCCAAGGCTCCGTGAAGGCCTCCGCGGCCCTCCCCAGGCCTCCCCCCTCGCTCCCTGGGGCCTTCACAGAGCCTTTCAAGGCTCCGTGAAGGCCTCCGCGGCCCTCCCCCTTCCTCCCCAGGCCTTCACGGAGCCTTCCAAAGCTCCGTGAAGGCCTCCCCGGGCCTCCCCCCTCGCTCCCAGGGCCTTCACGGGGCTTCCGGGGGGTCTCCGAAGGCCCCGTGGAGGCCTCCCCGGCCCTCCTCACTCCCAGGGTTTTCACGGGGCCTCCGGAGGCCCCGTGTTGCGGTTTTGGGGGGGCCCTCCCAAAACCGCGAATAATCAAAACCACGAATGCCAAGTTCGCGAATGTGGAGGGGCAACTGTACTGTGTGATCTTCCTCTTTTCCTACTGCCTTCTATTTTACCTCCAAGTTGCTTGTCAACTTATGGCTATCCTCACATACTCACAGGTCACTTTGGTCTTTCAAACCAGTCCCATGATTTCATGGTATGTCCAAAGTACGACAGCTTGAGTTTAGTCATCTTGGTTTCTAGGGAGAATTCACACCTGATTTGCCCATTCATCTTTTGAGCAGACCATGGTTTCCATAGAACTCTCCTCCAGCACCATATATCATGAGTTGCTCTTCTTCCTGTCAGCTTTCTTCACTGTCCAGTTTTCACAACCATACATAAAAATTGGGAATATTATGGGATGGATGGTTCAGACTTTGGTATTTAATTATGTATCTTTAACAATGTATCTCATATACGTATCCATTAGTTGCTCTGTGCACTTCCAAACTTATCTACATGCAATCTTCCCTTTAAGCCAAATATCGGTGATTGCTGGGGGGAAAGCCAATTGCTCCAAATTCTGCACAACCGGAATGGATGGGGGCATGAGCATTTGGGACATCAAGGTAAGTGACAAAGGCAAACAAGGGCTGCCACATACAACATTGAAGAGGGCTCAAATTCCTCCCTGGGTGATTCAGCCATGTCACCTGGGTTGGTGAACATTGAGTATTTTTGTCCTGTTAGTTTCAAGAGGAGGAAGGGGCAAACAACTTCCATTTGACAGAAATCTTTCATCCTCCCCTTGCCCTTTAAACCAGAATTTGGAAGTTGTGTGTAGCTGTGGGGGACAGTTATTTCTCTACCAAAACCTGCTGTAGGTTGCACTCCTTCCCCTAAACTGCCCTGGAGTCCACTTCCAGTTTTATAAAAATCTTTAATCAGAACAAGATGTGTGTGGGTCTCTATGCCTTTGTTTAAGGGAGACCTGTGCTTCCTGAAGGTGGATCTCCTTTTTAAAAGAAAAAGAACAGTTTTCTTTGGTGCAAGTGGAGGGTTCTCCAGCCCCACCTCTGTTCTGCCCCACCCCTGTTCTAAACAAATAGCATTCCCAATTAGAATTGATGAAGAGAACACATCATAAGAGCAAAATTTGGAGGTTTTTTTTTTATAAACAAGCAGAAGGAAGAATTCTAAGTCAGTTCTAGCTTTGGCCAACCTTCCTGTACCCCACTCCCATTTTGATTTGCATGTATTACAAAGTCATAAAGAAAGCTGCCCTGGACTTGCATGGATCTATTTCTGGATCTGGCTGTGTGCCAACTGTCAACAGCTCCCAACGGCCTGCATACAGCATACCCATTTTTCTTGCCATTGTGTATTTTTATTGCAGAGCTTGGAGTCGGCTATGAAGGGTCTCCAGATCAAGTGAGGAGGCAAGTGGGAATGAGTCCGTTGCAGTGGCGTCCGTCCCACCCCCTACCCCCCCCCCCGCCGCCTTTGAGTCCAGGAAGACTCTGGCTATCAGCTTAGCTGATGGTGCCAGCTTCCTCCTGCAGCTCAGCAAATCTATGAAGACAATCCCAGCAGCTACAAGCTTTGCAGTTTCTCTGTGCCTAACAGGGGACAGAAATGTAAGAAGGAATATATATTAAGCCATGCTCAATAAAAGTTACAGATATGCTGGTCATAATTAACTAGAGACTAGTTAAAGCATCTTCTAGATGGCTGGACTATATCCTCCACCAGCCTCCGTGGCAGTGCTGGCTGAGGAAAATTGGCACTGTCATCCAGGGTGCCAGGTTGAAAGTGGCTTCCCATGAGGCAAGGTTGCATGGAATATTTGCCTGCTTCAAAGCTACCTAGACTGGTGCAACTAATCAGCCTCAGTGCTTTTACCGTCTTAAAAATGTGGTGTAGTGTTTTGAGTGCTGGACTAGGACTTTGGGAGACCAGGATTCAAATCCCTGCTTGATCAAGGAAACACATTGGATGACCTTGGGCAAGTCCCACTCCTTCAGCCTCAGAGGAAGGCAATAGTAACCCCCTCTGACAAATCTTGCCATGAAAGCCCTGGGATAGAGTCACCATAACTCAGAAATGATTTGAAGGCACACAGCAAGCCATGTCATATCTCCTTTCTTTGATGGCGGAGGGTTTATTTGTACTGAGAGTATGTGTATGAACACATATGTACATAGGAAAGGGGCCAGCCAACAGCATGAACTGTGTATCTGCCATGAACTTTAGACAAGCTGCTCTCAGCCACTATTCCCAGCCATTTACAATCGATCTGTTGTAAGCATTGCCACCAGTCTTATTCAGGGATTTGGATCCCAACGTGATAGGGGAAAGTGTGCTAGCTCTTCCCACATTTCCCTCCATGTGTATGTGAGTGATTTTTTTTAAAAGGGTGAGTCCATGGCCACTCTCCACATGATCAAGAACGTTGTTCTAGGTTTCCTAATTGTTTGGAAAGTGTACATGAGTAATGCAGATTCTCCTGTCATTCAAGGAGCTCAAAAATGGTGGTGGAGAGGGTTGGGCCAGTGCTTTTTTGCCCCACGCAGTGCCAGATGGCATAGGTAACTCATTTTAACTATCTTGAGCACCTGAGAGCACTACACTAATTTTATATCAAGTTTTCTCTGCCCCCACTTTTAAAAAGGAAATGTGAAAGCAAGTTACTTTAGGACAGGCTGTGACTTATTACAGATGGCACCTGCAAGTGATCAATTCATGTCGCTGACAAGAATGATTTGTCTCTTTCCTGGGAGCGGGAGCCCACTGGTTGAGGAGGGGGTGAACAAAGGGGACACACACACAGAGGTGCCCTCAGCAACAACATTATACTAACTAAAGACCAACAGTATGAACCCCATGCCTATCTAAAGAGAGGGAGTGTCACTGCAGGTGAAACTGCCATTTCCTTAATCTTATCAGAACAAGGATGTGATGAGCACCTTACCATGGAACACAAGCCAAAGCATTTATGATAATTTAAACTTTATTCAGCCAAATATACATGTTTTGCTTCCAATTTGCATCTCTTCCAACATGTTACACAATCAAGAAAGAGTTATCCGGTTTTGTTTTGCAGTTAAAAAGTCACTATCCCTTTTCAGAGAAGAAGGAGAGCAATTAAGGGTGGCTTTAAAAAAAAATAGGGAGGGGGTGTAAAGTGGGAATGAAGAACAAAATTGCCACATGGTTGGGCTCTGGTCATTGTTTTGGCTGCTCTGCAGCATAATCCCATGGGCTGTTCTGCAATCACATGCCTGTTACATGTACACAAATGCTCCCCAAGGATTTTGGATGTGCATCTGTCATTTTATATGTCAAGATTACCAACTACATGCCCCCCCACCCTGTCTAGTTTCCTGCAGTCTGGCTGAAATATGGCCCCATCCCATCTTTCCCCTGGATTATGTGATCTTCAGTCTAAACACAGCAAAACCGTTCCCATGTTTAAGGTCTCCCACCAAAAAACGGTTCTGCAGAAAATTACAGTTCCTCACGATTCTGTACTGAAAGATTAGTAGCTTCCCCTAACCCAGCCCTCCCCTCCCCTCCCTACCTCCCCCCCAAAAAACTCCCAATGGAATTCTGTGCCCAGATGAAGACAAACATGTTGCTGTCAGTGTCTCTTAAAGGTGTGAAGATGTCACCAAGGCTGCTGTGCTCTCCATACGGCCTCCCTGGGATGTGATGCAGCAGAGCGCCAGCAGGGGCTAGCCAGGCACAGTTCCTGCAAACTCCCTCCTCTCTGGGTGGCCGGCACTTACTTGTTAAGGGACAGTGACTGCAGTCTTTTGCCTGTTGAAGCTGCTTCGTCTTTAGCTTGTAGGGGAACAAGAGGTAGGGGGAAGGAGAGAAAGGAGAACAGATCTGAAAGCAGCTGCATTATAGAAAATGGCCTGGCCAGAAAAGAACATTTTGCCTAGATAGCCAGGAAGGGACAAAAATGGGATTACTGAAGTGATCATAAATAATGTGGAAGGAGAGGCAGCGAAGATGATGGTGCATCTTCTGCAGAATTGCTAATGCTTCAACTGCAAAGGGGAAAATAATACGAGTTTGTAGCAGGCTCCCCTCATCTGATGCACGCCAGCTACACTGGACTGCAGCTGTCAGCATGGCCAAAGCTTAACCTAGCTAATGATTCCTGACGTGGAAGCCAATACAGCTTTTGCCAAACAGCATACAGACTCCATTATGGCCAATTCTGCCTACAACAGCTACAGTTCCAGATCCTTTGCTAAATTCTCTCTGTACCTTGATTCTGTCACCCCTCCGCAATAGACAAGAGTGCTAAGAATTTTATCTGGAACAGCTCTGAGTTAAGGGTATCTGGTGCACTACCTGAACATCCAAAGAACTCAACATAATACTGGTAATCTTCAAAGCAATTCTGAAAGGGATGGGAAAAGACCTCAAGATCAGTGGACAGAGCATTTGCTTTGTGGGCAGAAAACTTTAGGTTCAATCCTTGGCATCTCCAGGTAGGGCTGGGCAAGATGACCTGGACAGCTGCTGCCAGCCAGTGTCAACAATATTGAGCTAGATAAAACAAACAATCTTGTATGGTGTAAGGTGAATTCTTATGTTCCAGAGGCATAAAGAAAAAGGCTCCACAGCAGCCCAAACCCACCAATGGCAATCAAGCTAAGCATTTAAGTTGGGGCACCTATGCTGCCTCCTTACCTTTCCTTTCTTCCTCTTTTTTTTTAGCCGCCTCTTCCCTCTGTTTCCGGATGATGGCTAATCGGGCGAGATCTGCCTTTGCCTGTTCTGTTTTACCAGCAAGGTGCATCTTCATGTATCTTTCTTTTGCTTTCTGTTTTTCAATTTCTTCCCTGTTTTTGAAGAAAGTAATTCATTAAGAAAAAAACAACAAACCCAGGGACTTTTTTGAAGCATAGACAGGTACTAATGGCTTCCCCTCGCTTTTCATATGGGCACAAGAACTTTGTTCACGAAAGAGCAGAACCCTAACAAATAAGATTCTCATTAAACTGGGAATGTGGTAACTTTCGGTGATTTTGTCATTCCTAAAACACCACAAGTGTCATTGACAGTGGCTATATTCCTCTCAAAGTGGCAAGGAGTTGTAACAGTAATGTTTTGTTTTTAATTCCAAGGTCTGGTCCTTGCCCTATGTCTAGCCAAATTTCAGTATATGGGGAACTGTCATCCCTCCAGAAGTTTTGAACGATGGCTTCTACAATCCCTGACCACTGGCCATGCTGGCTGGACATCTGGGAGCTGAAGTCCAACAGATGGAGGGGCAACACCACCTACCCTTAGCTACATGGGAACCACAGACTGAGAGCCACTGACTATGATAAGTTTCACCATAATTGTGTATGTGCCTTCATGATGCCTGTTAACTTATGGCAACCCCATGGATTACTCCTGGGCAAATCAAGCTAAATATTTATTGCCTCAGATAATTGGGGATTTAGACCTCCAATATGTGTGGACTGTAGGATGTGAAACCCTATTATTTGTGGGTGTGAAACCTGATTATGGGATTAAAGTGGTAAAATACTCAGAAGTGTTAAATCACCCCAAATAAGGGGTGTGCTCTAACATTAGACAGGTTCAACATTTTACTCTCTGTATTACTCCAAGGAAGAGTACTGGCTCTCTGAAGGTAAATGAAAGGGGAAGACCAGAATAATCCAGATTTTATTTTTAAAAGCTGCAGTTTTAATAGTACTTATGTTAAATTGTGAATGTAAGGAGTCTTTAATAATTTGCTACAGAGCAACAGCAGGGAAAAGCTTGTTGACTTCCAAGTCTTGTTGTGGGTTTTCTGGAAGCATGGGAGTATAGTCTGGTCCAGCAGGGCTCTTCTTATGAAGAGAGAGCTTCTCTGATGTAAGTGGTAAGAAACTCCAGCTCAGCACTGTAACATCTGGTGTGCAAACAAGAACGTGAGCGCCAGCCCCTAGAACCAGTTGCTGAAAAAGCCTCCACAAAAAAAGGGCTGGCAAAGATCTCTCTCTGCCCAAGACTATGGTGAACAAGTATTGGAGTAAGATCGACGAACATGATGAGACTGTGTAGGAAGACAGCCCACAAGCTGCACTGCTGGGCTGGAATTGTCTCTTTTATAGCTTTTCTATTTTATAACATGCTCACCATTTGTTGTGATCCTTCTAGCTGCCCATAAGCAACCCTTAGGACACAATTTGAGAATCACTCTATAAGAATAAGAGAAACCTCTTACCGTTCTCTTCGCGACAATTCCCTGGGGCTCTCCAGATCTATCTGAGTTACTTTTTTGGCTGTCTGTGCAACACGATTAGGATTCTCTATGTCTATCATGCCTTCCACTCCTTTGTGCTTTGGCTGGAATGGGAGAAGCCAAACAGGGAGACATTAGCAGTGACTGCCATGGTGTGCACAATGCAGATTCTGCAAAGTTTAAGGCATCATTATGCTGCAAAGAGCTCCGCCCTAAGACCCAGCCAAGGTCACTGCAGTAGAATATAATGATGTAAACTGGATGCATGGTTTAGGTAACAGCTGTATTATTCCTGGCCCAACCTATCAGGAGGCCGAGTGCCTCAAAAGGCAAAAACAGAACCCCAATCATGTTGTCAATGCATCCCCAAACATAGATTTTCCTTGGTTTTTTTTTTCCAGGCCGTGTTCTGGAATAGTTTCTTTCTGACATTTCGCCTGCATCTGTGGCTGGCATCCTCAGAGAATGAGGATGCCAGCCACAGATGCAGGCGAAACGTCAGAAAGAAACTATTCCAGAACACGGCCTCACAGCCTGGAACCCCCCCCCCACAAGGAAAATCTATGGATGCCAGCCATGAAAGCCTTCGACTTCACATCCCCAAACAGCTTCGATGGAGAAAATTTATTGCCTCAGGTTCCAGGCTAATCCGCCCTACTGCCCAGGTGCAAGAGAGACCTTTTATTTATAAATATGTATGCAGCACTTAGATCCCAAAAATTCAGAGTTGTGTACATTAACAGAACACTTTTTTTTTTTAACACAAATCAATGTACACTTTTTATGTGGTCTATGAAATAGATGTTAGGTTGAACTAAACCTAGATTAGGGATTATGTGATCCAAATATTTTTCATTTAGATGCTGTCTCTGTTAACTTCATGTGGTCAGGATTAGAGCAAAGACAATAAAACATGCTTTGTTGTTGCTGTGTGCCTTCAAGTCATTTCCAACTTATGGTGAACCTAAAGGCAACCCTATCATGGGTTGGTTTTTTTTTTTGGCCAATATTTGTTCAGAGGGAATTTTGCCTTCCTCATGCTAAGAGACTGTGACCTGCCCAAGGTCACCTAGTGGGTTTCCATGGCCAAGCAGGGATTCAAACCCTGGTCTCCATAGTCCAATGCGGAAACCACTACACTGCTCTGGCTCTTATAAAACATGCTGCTGGAGTCAAATAAAGAACCAGAGTTGTGGCATAGCTGGCTGATCATAGAAGGCAGAATTCAATCACAGTAGCATTAGGGTGAAGATCCCATGTCTCCTTTGCACCAAAGTGGTTAAGCCACTGGGTAGGCAACATTCTATACCCAGCTTGGGGTAAGGAGGCTGCAGAATGGGATAAATAGCCCTTTGAGAGGGAAAGGAGACATACCACCGAAGGTATGCATGGTATGTGATAAAAAATAATAACAATCATCACCACCCCCACCACCCTGTCTTCCTCCCCAAATTGGGACTCACAGCAGCATAAAAGAGCAATACAGTTAAACACATACCAAAAGTTCACATTAAAATAGAATTAAACTGGTCACAATATTAAAGCACTTCAAATCTCTAGTTAAAAGAATAGAATGCAATTAAAAAGATTAAAAAGTTATTAAAAAAATCAGTTTAAAAAGCTATTAGAAACAGTTCATTGTCCCTAGCCTGTTCTTTAAATCTACCAATTTACACAGAATTCTTTAAATTCTATCAATTTTTGCATGGGGGGGCACGGGGAATTAGGGAGCAGGTCAGTTAACTCAGGGGATGGATCAGGTTCAGCCTGTGTACAAGTCGCCAAGTGGCCAGCCCATGTGCCCACTGCAGTAGTGGTGGGTCTAGGAGCTGTGAATGGTGCCAAAAATTGGAAAGCAAAACAAAAGTGGAAGTGGCTGGAAGTCCACTTCTAGTTTTGGAGGAAAAAAAAGGATTTTTAAAATGTTGAACAGTGTAGCCTTGACCTATTTAAAAGGTGAATCACTCTTCCTAGAGGCTCCCAGAAGAAGCAATTCATAGGTGGTCTGGGGGGCAGTGATCAGGGTGACAAAAGCAGCCTGGGAACCACAGTTGGCTTACCACTACAGAACAGGAAGGGTGGGGAACCTGAATTAATTTTCAGATAAATTTTCGTGTGCGGGCATTCAAATGTTCAAAGGCAAAAGAATGGGATCAAAAAATACAAACACATTTTAGGTTCAAATTCTTAACCCTTAGCATTTCTACCTTTTAGGATAGGGGAAAGTCCATACAAAAGCTGGACCCTCCCCTCTAAAGATGGTGCCCTGCCAAAGGGGTTTTGGCAACTGAGCAACCCCTCAAGGACAGGGATTCACTTACAGGCCAGCCCTCTCACCCACAGAGGCCTCAAAAATGGGCAAGAACAGCATGCATGAATTTATGGCTTGTTGGTGGCATTGAGCTCGGCTCTCCACAATATAAGAAGAAACCATATGTTGCAGGTGAAAGACATATGAGTTACCAACCCACTAACACTGTGAAGGGGTAAGAAGGACGTACATACAATCCCTGCTTGTATTTATAGATACAAATTGTGGATTGCAGAGGGAAAAGGTAGGAAAGGGTCCATAAGCAACTTCTGATACAACCACTGGTCAAATCAAAGTCAGCAATGACCTATTAAAAAAAAAGTCCTTTTTTCTTAGCTTTAGGGGGACCATTCCATAACTACCAACAGGAAATAACATTAAAAACTTTTTTAAAAGAAAAGAAAAAAGAACAGCATTGAAAGTAATCATATGAACAGAGTAATCTAAATTAAATAGAAAGTGAACCGAGTACTCATGGAAAACGAAAATCTTGTTAGTACCTGGTAGTCTTCATCCTCCTCCTCCTCGCTTTCATCTGAATCTAGTGATTTCTCCTTCTTTTTGGGTTCACCTGTTGCCCCATCACCTCCTTCCTCTTCCTCCTCCTCATCCTGTGGATATAAGAAGCATTACCAGCATGAAACCAATAGGGCAGCATAAACTTCACTTGGTAACTCTGGGCTGGTATTCCTCCCAGCTTAAACTATCATGCACAGGCACTGAGAAGATAAAATAGAGGGGTTGAGATGACCAATTTACATTTTCCCTAACTCTTACAGTTCTGGGCACCACAATTCAAAAAGGATATTGACAAATTGGAGCATGTCCAGAGAAGGGCAACTAAAATGGTGAAAGGTCTGGAAACCATGCCTTATGAGGAGAGACTTAGGGAGCTGGGTATGTTTAGCCTGGAAAAAAGACGGTTAAGAGGCGACATGATAGCCCTGTTTAAGTATTTGAAGGGATGTCACGCTGAGGATGGAGCAGGCTTGTTTTGTGCTGCTCCAGAGACTGGAACACGGAGCAATGGATGCAAGCTCCAGGAACAGAGATTCCACCTCAACATTAGGAGGAACTTTTATTTTTATTTATTTATTTATACCCCGCTCTTCAGCCACAAGGCTATCAGAACGGCTTACAAATTTTTTTTAAAGCAATAGCTATTTACACATCTAACTGCATTAAACAGTTTCCAATGTGTGTTAGCTAATTGCCCCCACAAGCCGGGTACTCATTTTACCGACCTACGAAAGGATGGAAGGCTGAGTGAACCTTGGAGCCAGCTGGAATTGAACTTTTTGACAGTAAGAGCTGTTCGGCAGTGGAACGCACTCCCTCAGAGTGTGGTGGGGTCTCCTTCCTTGGAGGTCTTTAAACAGAGGCTGGATTGCCATCTGTCGGGGATGCTTTGATCAAGATTTCCTGCGTGGCAGGGGGTTGGACTGGATGGCCCTCGTGGTCTCTTCCAACTCTACAATTCTATGATTCTTCAGAAGAACTATGAAATATAAGGGCAAACACATTTCAACTATGCTGTTCTGTCAATTATAAAGTTTTGCTCCTGTGTGAAGAACAGACAGAAAGTCTGAAACATCCTTCCAAAGATGGCCTAGTTAGCTTTCTCCACTATCGCAGGATGGGTAACTTGTAGCCCTCTGGATGATGGACTGAAACTCCCATCATCCCTCACTACAGGCTATGCTAGTTAGTTGTGAGCTGCAGTCCAACAACTTCTGGAGGGCTACCAGTTGCTCATCCCCACCAAACACAAATGCTGCCAGATGGTTTTGCCTCCAGCTCTGACCACCCTTGACCACTGACTATGGCCAAAGGGAGCTTTAGCTCCAAATGTCTGGAGGGCATAGACAGAATATTGGTCTAATTTAAATTTATCCTCAGCAACAAAGGCTGAACTGAAGGAGTAAGAAGATAATCCTTTTATTCAGGTCTATTATCTAAATATGCACATACACCCCACACACACAAAAAAGGGGGGATAGGGAAGGAAAAAGAAATGTTGAATTTTGTGAGAAATTATTCTTGTTTGGCACCAAGAAAACAGGTAAGGATTCTGAATGGAGAGAGCTTGTTTAAATCCACATTTATCCATAAAGGTCTCTGGGTGACCTTGAGCCAGTCCTACGCAACTATGCACACCATCTTGATCTCCTTGGAAAAAAAGTAATTGTAACATAGAAATGGGAATTAAGTACTCCTGAGGGATCTTTGCCTTACTCCTCTTTCCTCTCGCCTGAGGGTGGGAACTGTGCAGCCCTCTAGGTACTGCTGGCCTGCATCTCCCAGCATTCTTCACCACTAGTTATGCTTGATAGGGCTGCTGGAATTATCCTTGCATCTTGCAAGTGGAGAAAAAAATGGCCCTTCTAAGGCAACCTTGTGCATCTTTTATTTATTTATTTATTATTTATGTATTTATACCCCGCTCTTCAGCCACAAGGCTATCAGAGCGGCTTACAAATTGTTTTAAGCAATAGCAATTTACACATCTACACTGCATTAAGCAGTTTCCAATATGTGTTAGCTAATTGCCCCCACAAGCTGGGTACTCATTTCTTCATCTCTGATGGAGGCAAGACTTCAACTGCAGATCTCTTGTCTCACAGCTTAGCTCTTGTCCTTTGCCAGCTCTTAAAAAGCAAGACCACCCCTGAAGAGGCTTACCCTGGCCTTTTGTTTCTCTGCTTGGAGTTGGGCATCAATCTCCTCTGGACTTGTGTACTGCCGCGCTCGGCCTTTGTGGCCCCCTTTCCTGCCTGAAAGGAAAGAAACTGTTTAGCAAACACAAAAGTGGGCTATGAGAACCCAAATTCACACTCCACATGTTTAGTTTTGAGTAGAGAAGGTTGAGAGGTGACATGATAGGTGTATTTAAATATTTGAAGGGATGTCATCTTTAGGATTGAGCGGGCTTGTTTTCTGCTGCTCCACAGACAACGACATAGAGTAATGGACTCAAGCTACGGGAAAAGAGATTCCACCTAAACATTAGGAAGAACTTCCTGACAGTAAGAGCTGTTTGGAAGTGGAATGTGCTACCTTGTAGTTTGGTGGAGTCTTCTTCTTCGGAGGTTTTTAAACAGAGGCTGGATGGCCATCTGTTGGGAATGATTTGATTGTGTATTCCTTTATGGCAGGGGGTTGGACTGGATGGCCCTTGTGGTCTCTTCCAACTCTATGATTCTAAGCCAGATTTTTATAGGACCAACTATAAAGCCACAAGTGTGTGTGAACTTTCCTGCTCTCCAGATTTCTTCATCAGGTAGACTGAACAGAAAGGTACGAGGGCCTGGAATGAAGTGTGGTTAGGTGGGGAAGAAGCATGGAAGTCCAACAGTTTGGCCAGATATTATAGCCATCAAGTCTGCAGACAAACTCAGTCCCTAGATGGAGACTATGAAGGTATTTATCAGATTTCACCAAGTAATGTATGCTGGTGTGGATAGAAAATGGCAAGCTCCCATTTCTGAAAATGCCACTATGTTAAATAGCTACTGTTTATCCCCTGGTCTCCTTCCCAGAGTTCTCAACTCTGCTGCAATCATCCCAGTAAGAAAAGTCATGCTGGATCAGACTTGTAGTCCCTCTAGTCCAGGGGTGGGAATTTCATGGTTTTGTGGGGGTTCTGGTGCAGCCCTTGAGACACTCATGATCTCCCAAAGGTTCTGGCACACCCCATTTTTTTCAGTTAAAAAGAACACTTACAAAGTGGAAAAAGCAAGATAACCCCTCACTCTTTCTGAGGCTATTTTTTTACTGCTTCACAGGCTCCCTATCCCCAAAAGGCTGCTCTTCCCCTGCCAGAGCAGCACAAGAGGTGACTGGAAATGATGGCATCACTTCTGCTGGCCAAAAATGGCAGCAGCAGTCCTTTGTACATCTAGAGAAGGTGAAAATTGGGTGGTGCAGCCTTCTGTATCATGCTCTCCACTCGTTCTATAGCAGTAATACAAGAACCACTAGAATAGTAACCTGTTACTCTATAGGAATTCACAACATACAAACCATTTAATTTTGCAACATTCATTAACAACAAGTCGTTTTTAACTACACAGCATACATTTAGCAACAAGTCAATATAATTTCGCAACATACAATTAGCAACAACTCAGTTTTTAAGTCTGCAACTCACAATTAGCATTGATACAATTAGCAACTCACAATTAGCATTATCTATAACAGAGGTATTATCCTGAAAAGGATGTAATTCACAACATACATATACCATGTGCTAGTACATGTTTGTTATTTGTAAATTTGAACCAGTTCAAATGTCCAAAAAACAAACATGTACTAGCACATGATATATATATGTTGTCAAATTTACAAAAAACAAACATGTACTAGCACGTGATAGATGTATGTTGTGAATTACACCCTTTTCAGGATAATACAGTATCTACAGGAACCTTGACAGTTTTTTTTGGCTCCCCTTGTTCTAGCCAACCATTCTGGACTATATTCAACTGTTATACCCAGCTAGAGCAGGCACAGTGAATCAATGGGAATTTCATAAGTTGACACTAATTTAAGTTCTATTAGTTTTAATAGGTCTGCACTAGTTAGGACTAATTCATGAATTTAGACTTCTTTTCCAATACCTGTTAGACACCTTATGAGAAAGCCCATAAGAATGGCATCAAGCCAGCATCCCTCCTCCATGCTGTTTCAGACCCCAACATTTGAGATATACTGCCTCTGAGCATAGCCTCTCTATTTAGACCCCAGAGCTAAAAGCCATCAACAAATTTGCCTTCTGTAAGTGTGCTGAATTTCTTTTTAAAAAGAAATCCTAATCAAGTGATCCATCACATCTCATAGTAACAAATTCCATAATAAATGTATGAGTTTTGAGGGGAAAGTCCTGCTTTATCCCAAGTCTCTTACCATTCGGTTTCACTAGATGGTCCCACTGGATTCTAGTATTACGTGAGAAGTAGACATTTTTCTCTAAATGATTAAATGAACGAGACTACATGCGAAAGTGATCTAGGAGTCCTAGTAGACCACAAGTTGAACATGAGTCAACAGTGTGATGCGGCAGCTAAAAAGGCCAATGCGATTTTGGGCTGCATCAATAGAAGTAGAGTGTCTAGATCAAGGGAAGTAATAGTGCCGCTCTATTCTTCCTTGGTCAGGCCTCACCTGGAATACTGTGTCCAGTTCTGGGCACCACAATTCAAAAAGGATATTGACAAATTGGAGTGTGTCCAGAGAAGGGTGACTAAAATGGTGAAAGCCTGGAAACCATGCCTTATGAGAAAAGACTTAGGGAGCTGGGTATGTTTAGCCTGGAAAAAAGACGGTTAAGGGGCGATATGATAGCCCTGTTTAAATATGTGAAGGGGTGTCACGTTGAGGATGGAGCAGGCTTGTTTTCTGCTGCTCCAGAGACTGGAACACAGAGCAATGGATGCAAGTTCCAGGAACAGAGATTCTACCTCAACATTAGGAGGAACTTTCTGACAGTAAGAGCTGTTCGGCAGTGGAACACACTCCCTCGGAGCGTGGTGGGGTCTCCTTCCTTGGAGGTCTTTAAACAGAAGCTGGATTGCCATCTGTCAGGGATGCTTTGATTTGTGATTTCCTGCGTGGCAGGGGGTTGGACTGGATGGCCATCGTGGTCTCTTCCAACTCTACAATTCTATGATTCTCCATAGCATGTTTAAATTTTACATCCTTCTCTCATTTGTATCCCCCATTATTTTTTTCCTAATCTAAAAAGCCCAAAATGCTGTAATCTTTCCTTGTAAGATAAGTGTTCTGTTTGTCATAAACAACCCATCCACACCCTGTGTCAGCCTTGCACATCCAAAAAAGAGATTTCACCTAAGTATTAGGAAGAACCTCCTGACAATAAAAGCTGTTCAACAGTGGAATGCACTGCCTCAGAGTGTGGTAGAGTCTCCTTCTTCGGAGGTTTTAAGCAGAGGCTGGATGGCTATCTGTCGGGAATGCTTTGATCCTGTAAGGCAGGGGTTGAACTGGATGGCCTTTGTGGTCTCTTCCACCTCTATGATTCTAAGTTACTAGTCCATAAGAAATTGGATTAGTCCAACACACCTGCAGATACACAACATTTATGCTAGGTGATTTGAAAGGGCTGGGAGGGAACTCCTCTCTTCTCTGCTTTACAAAATCTTTTATTTTAGGGACCTAGAATATAATTCTTTCTAAGTACAGGCAAACATCTGAATAGCAGACTACCCTGGGAACTGGGAGGAGCATGTAGGTAAGGGGATCAGGCTAACTGGTGGCCCCTTGAGAAAAGCCAAAGCTTTGTGAAAGAAACATATTAAGGCTTTCCCCAGCCAGCCCCATCACAAGTTGGGAAAGCACGAGGGTTAGCTGGCTGGCTGGGGAAAGCCTTGCCAGCTACCTCCCGTGCCTCTCCAATATGCGATGGGGCTAGCCAGACCCATAGTGAGTTGGGAAAGCATGGAGGGTTGGCTGGCTGGATGGGGAAAGGCTTGCCAACCAACTCCCGTGCCTTTCCAACCCACAATGGGGCTTTGGGAAGGGCGAGTGGTGGCTGGGTGCAGACTTGCCTTCCCGAATGGGAGCCGTGATGGGAGGGCAAGGCAAACCCCTAAAACCGCCCCTCTGCTGGGCTTTTGCTCTCCCCGCAAAGGGAGCGAAGGCCAAGCAGAGGGGCGATTTAAGTGGCTTTGCCTCACCTCCTGTGCTTGCCTGTGTCTTTGCTCCCTTTACAAAGGGAAGCAAAGACCCAGGCAGGCACGGAGGCTCTCCATCGCGGCTTTGGGAAGGGCGGGTGGTGGCTGGCTGGCTGGGGGAGGCTTTACATTTTAATTTTTTTTTTTAATTTGGTGTGCGTTAGAAGAGGGGTAGTTTTATACAGTGAGTATATCCCAAACTCTAAATTTTAACTGGAAAAGTTGGGGGTCGTATTATACACTGGGTAGCTACTTTCTTGGAGCACAAAGATTTGCTTACCATCACTTTGCAACACACTTCTATAACAGCAAATTTAGACTGAAGGGCATAGTGCTATAGAATGAGTTTGCATGCATCCACGAGGTGAAAGTACCACAAATATAGTTTGCATCAGAAAGGACCACCTCTTTGATCAACAGTTAAAGCTTTGAACAGCTGTCGCTCTCTGTCTATCAAGTAAGGAACCCTTGATGATGCTGTCATGTTGGTATAGTGATTACATGAGGGCCTCAAATACCATGTATGAGAAAACAACATTACAAATATTCAGTGGACCCTGCGCTGAAATACTTCTCTTCAAGGTCATCCCATTGTCCATGCTTCACAATCTCTTCCTGCCAATAACAAGAACTTGGAAAAGTTACTGTTATAGGACTGCAACACCCAGAATGAACATGAGTCAGCAGTGTGATGTGGCAGCTAAAAAAGCCAATGAGATTCTAGGCTGCATTAATAGGAGTATAGTGTCTAGATCAAGGGAAGTAAATGTGCCACTGTATTCTGCTTTGGTCAGACCTCACTTGGAATACTGTGTCCAGTTCTGGGCACCACAATTCAAAAAGGATATAGAGAAGCTGGAACGTGTCTAGAGGAGGGTGACGAAGATGGTGGGAGCTCTGGAAGCCATGACCTATGAGGAGCGGCTTAGAGAGCTGGGCATGTTTAGTCTGGAGAAGAGAAGGTTGAGAGGTGACATGATAGCCATGTTTAAACATTTGAAGGGATGTCATACTGAGCATGGAGCAGGCTTGTTTTCTGCTGCTCCAGAGACAAGGACACAGAGCAATGGGTTCAAACTACTGGAAAAGAGATTCCACCTTAACATTAGGAAGAACTTCCTGACAGTAAGAACTGTTCGGAAGTGGAATGCCCTGCCTCGTAGTGAATGGAGTCTCCTTCTTTGGAGGTTTTTAAACAGAGGCTGGATGGCCATCGGTTGGGAATGATTTGATTGTGTATTCCTGCATGGCAGGGGGTTGGACTGGATGGCCCTTGAGGTCTCTTCCAACTCTATGATTCTATGAATCCCCCAGCTAGCATTGCTATTTAATAACCCTCATATGATACTCTCATATGCCAAGTTAGACCCTTGATCTACCCAGTCCACTGTGGTCTACAGTTGCTGGGAGTGACTTGCCAGTATTTCAGACAGAAGTGTCATTCTCAGCCCCAGCTGGAGACTGACACTTGGACATTCTGCATACAAAGGAAGTTCTCTACTCACTGAGCAAAAGTGCTTTCAAAAAGAACTCTCTGGGCAAAGAATTCAACTAACATTGCAAAAGCTTCATGAATGAGCAGACAAATTCATGGAGGACAGGTCCATGCAGTCTACAATAATACTGTAGTTAAACAAAACACTGCATCCAAAGGCCAGAATACCTCTGCGTCCCCGATGCTTAAAAGAAACAAAAAGGCAAACTTCTGCCTTTGTGCTCTGCTGGTAAGCTTCTGAGAGAAGGTGGAAGAAACTGAACACCTGATCCATCCATGCTTCCCTTAAAACTCCTTTCTTATTTTAAGAAAATGGAAATTCCATCCAGAAAGTGGAAAGCTGTTCATATATAAAAACGTCTGATTCTGAACCAAGGCTGAGGGAACCTGCGGCCTTCCAGATATTGTTGGATTCAGCTCCCATCAGCCCCTTCTGGCATAGTTAACAGCCAGGGATGACAGGAGAGCCTTTGGAGGAGGCAGGTTCCCCATCCCCGCCTGAAACCACCTGCCTTGCTTATCTAAATCTGGCTAGATTTGCAATATTGAAAGGTTGTGTGGGGAGCGTGGATTTTTTTTCAGAGTACCTTCCTCTTTCATGGATAAGCCTTGCTCCTCTCTCTTTTGCACACCCAGGGAAGCAATTGACCTGAGCACCCCTCCCTGCCTCCCAAGGGGAAGCCAGCTTGCGGAAAAGACATGCTGGCAGTATCCCTTGGAAGCTGCCCAAACTGGGTGTGGTGCAGCAGCAGCAGCAGCTGCAGTCTGACTTGCTAGCTCTCCCTTTCCTGTTCTTGCAAGCAATCAGCCAGCTTGCCAGACTCACAACAGCAAGCCAGCTTCTTCACTGTGGTGGAACAAGCCCAGTCATGCCCTTCATCCTTGCTAGAAGCTCCACCAAGCACTCAGCTACCCTTTTCTCTCCACTCAGTCATATCCTCTTCGCTTGTCTTTGAGGCACCAGTACAAACTGGCAAGGGCTTTCATTTCATCAACTGTTGATAGATTAGACTCAGGACAGGTCTCACACATGATGGAGTAAGTTTATTCAACTAACCAAGGCAGAAAAGAGGGCATACTATGTCTTCTCCTTAAAGGTACATCAATTCACCTATGCAGACGTATATAAAACTAACACCAAACATCTTTGACAAAAATGCACTGCTGATCTATTCATGTTTAAGGCAGCCAAATACAGCAAATAACAGAAGCTATGTTCTAGCAAAAATCTCAGACAAGTTGACCAACAAAAGCTAGGACAGGAAGAAAATATATAACAATACTAGCTGTACCTGGCATAACATACGCTGTTTAAAAACTCCCCCAAAACACCCAGTAGATCTCACAACAACCCTGTACAGTAGGCCAGTGGATTTTTAAATTCCTTCTCCCCCTTCTCAGTGTTCCACACTTTTCCCGGAATTGCTAAAGGTGATTTGCTCTGTTGCCAGGCTGCAGCTGCCGTGGCCACTAGTTGACTGCCTGAGTCCTGTCACAGCCAGCCCGCTGTCTCCTCCAGCAGTTGACTGTCTGGGTCCTGTCACAGTGCAAGCAGCGGTGTTTTGCTGCCGCCACCAATTGACTATCTGGGTCCTGTCACAGGTGGCTTGCCCCCACCGCCACCAGTTGACTGTCTGGGTCCCAATCTGGGCCACAGATTGAGTGGCCGGAGTGGATTTTGAGGTGGAGAGGGAATTTGCATGCAGGTGATGATTGGTTGGGTGTGTTTCCCGAGCAGCCAATCAGCATTCTGGGAAAGGCAACATACCCAAGAGTTTTATATATAGATAGAATAATACAACCATATTCTACATTCAAATAGATACAGCATATCACTAAAAGTATAAAAGAGTAAATTGGGCTGAAGTCCTTGGAAGGAGAACCCCCCTCCCCAACCTAGATGGCTTCAATTATATTTCAGTTCTTCATCTGTTATAAAGCCAGACATGTTTCGACAACCGTCTTTGTCAGTGGCAGATATATCTTCAAGTTATCCAATGTGTCCAACATTAACAGAATAAACTTATTAACAATAAACCAGCACTAACAACTCTCCTTCACTTCCCACAGACTGTAGTGTATGATTTATACTTTTAGTGATCTCGGATTGGCCTTTTTAGTCATCAGCACGCTTGCAGAAAGCGCGGGATGAGTCCTTCCTGAATCTTCATTTGCGAAGAAAAGCCAGAGAGAGAGAGAGATACATACATACATACATATTTGAATGTAGACTATGGTTGCATTGTTTTAGCTTGTGTAACAATTTTAAATATTTTTAAAATTTTATATATCAATATATATTTTCTTCATATCCTAACTTTCGTTGGTCAACTTCTCTTGGTTCAAGTTAGCTTATATTTTCCTGTTTTCCTTTGTGAGCTAGCAAGAACTCCATTCAGTCAAGTACTCCATAGCTTCCTTTGGCAAAACAATTCTTTCAGGTCCTCCTGTGCCTAGAATAACATTTCCCCACTTGTTGTTCTCCAGACACTTTGAGCTACAACTCCCATCAGCCCAAACTAGTATGGCTAATGTTAGAAATTATGGGAACTTTAGTCCCAAACTCTCAAGGGGCACCAAGCTGCAGAAGGTAGATGGAAGGATTTTGTATGCTGCAAACATGGTGCCTTTGTGAAGAGGGTGATGAACAAAAATAAAAATAAAAAATAAAATAAAATTTGACGATTAACTCCAGTCTCTCAGAGGCCCCTCTTACAGCTTCTCTTTTAATCTTTCTTTAATGAAGATTATCCAGGATTTTTAGAAGTCTTAGCCTTTCCTATACGGTTCATATACAGGCTTTTGGGCAGCAGACATTTTCAAAGGTGACCAATAGTGTGTTAACAGGTTCTCATTGTTTTTCCCTCCACAAGTCTAGATGAGAGTTGGAGAATACAGTATATAACTTCCCAGATGGTTTTGAACTTCAAATCCCACCATCCAGTACTGGCTAGGCCTGCTGGAGTTGCAGTCCAATAGTTTCTTGAAGGCCACAAATGCTCCACTGCTGGCCTAGAAGGTATCGGTTATAGTTCTGGAAGAGCATTACTTCAACAAATTTGCACTTGTTCCTCTTTCAGACTAGCCTTCTCCAACCTTGGTCTCTCTACATCAGAATGGACAGCCACAGAAAGTCTAGAGGCTAGACCTGCTTACAACACCTGTTATCTTAATCCGTGGCCATGCTGGCTGGGACTGATCCAGCATCTTGCTCCCAGCAGAGAACAGCCAGATGTCTCCAGAAAGGCCATATATGATAGGCCACTTCTGCTTATTCTTAACATTTGGGGCTTAGAAGACTGCCTGGTTAGATGCTCCCATATTCAAACCAAAGCCTCCTTTAGGTAGCAAACTGGACAAGAGGGAAAAGGATTCTAGCATAGCCTTCTCACACTGATAATTCAGCCTTCCAGGTTTACTGATTGTTGAGTGTGTTTATTAAAGATATTTATAACCTGCACGTCTGTCACCAAATGTTAATTGTGGCCTACAAAAGTCAAACAAGGCCATTAACAATATCTAAACTTTAAAAAAAAATAGTTTATCAAGTAAAGGTAGCAGCAGAAGAAATAAAATTGAAGAAGAATAGTTCATTGAACATTTTAAGACAGCTGTTTCCAAACTTGAGTGTCCAGATGCTGTTGGACTTCAACTCACATAAGCCAATATGACCAGCAACCAGGGATTTGGAGGGCTGATGTCCAACAACATCTGAGGAACCCAGTCTGGAAAGCACTCCTTTAGAAAAATAAGAGAACTCTGATATGGAACCAGATGATTATTAGTGCAGAGCTAATTGTTCTAGGGAAGACCTCTATTGCAGTAATCAGATTTAACTTGGGGGTGGGAAGGGGGCTGGCACTAACAAATAATAATAATAATAATAATAAATTTATTTATACCCCGCCCCTCTGTTAAAACAATTGGGGCGGCTTACAATAATTAAAATACAATACAGATAAAAATCCCCAAACACCACCCACACCCACCTTCCCCCAGTAGGATACACTAGAACCCTTATATCCACTGATTCACCAACCGCTGATTCAATTCTCTGTGGTTGGCGACAGCAGGGTGGTGGTGGATGGGGGAGGGAGGGGAAGAGGCTTATGGATGGCTCTGGCAATGGGGGGGGGATTCACTATTATCCGTGGAATTCATTATCTGCAGGGGGCCCTGGAACCAATCCGCCATGGATACAGGGGTGCTACCGTATCATAAACAACAGGCAGATTCAAACAAGACTAGATAGCCTTTTTTAGATCTTGAATCAGGCTGTTTAGATGTAAAACCCCAACATTTTATATCATGCCCCAAACCAAGCTGAAATGCAGTGGATTGTTAACAACCAGGCGCCACCTTCTTTCACTTATATGACTATTTTGGGTCAAAACAGGTAAATTCAGGGGTCACTCAATGGGAAAAAAGAAACTGATTTGGCAGAGTGAAGGGATGCAAGAGGTATTATTACAAGAACACTGATATAATATACATTATAAAGACCTTATTATTCCATGTCCAAATTTTGAAGAAGCTGAAAGCACCCCATAACATCATATCTGTGTACAGACAAGGACCATAGGACAGTCAAGGACCATAGGATTCTGCCTTATACCGAGTTAGATTGGAGACTAGAACACGGAGCAATGGATGCAAGCTCCAGGAACAGAAATTCCACCTCAACATTAGGAGGAACTTTCTGACAGTAAGAGCTGTTCGGCAGTGGAACGCACTCCCTCGGAGCATGGTGGGGTCTCCTTCCTTGGAGGTCTTTAAACAGAGGCTGGATGGCCATCTGTCAGGGATGCTTTGATTGTGTATTCCTGCATGGCAGGGGGTTGGACTGGATGGCCCTCGTGGTCTCTTCCAACTCTATAATTCCATGATTCTTTATACCATGTAGACAGGATGTTAGAGAATCAGATTATCAAAGGGAAGTTCACTCTCTACTTTCTTTCTGATGACATTTCCTTACTGGTTTTACAGCTGAAACTCTCAGTTTTAATCATGTGGCTTTATTCACAGTATAAACAGAAAAAGAGGAAAGACATGGCCATATGTCAGTTTGGCATTCCCTCCATTATTATGTCATGCAGGATCATAGAATCATAGAATTGCAGAGTTGGAAGAGACCACGAGGGCCATCCAGTCCAACCCCCCTGCCACGCAGGAAATCACGATCAAAGATGGAGAAAGAATCACTTCACTACATACAACAGTGTAATTCTGCTACATGGGGTAGTAAGTAAACTTTTTAAAGCCACAGTCTACTGACTCCAGAACATTCAAGTAGTTTTCATGGCATCAATTGGCAACCAAAAATTTACTAGTTGTAGTTGTCATACCTATTTCTGGCATGCTTGTACTTGTATAAGGTTACTGACAATGCTCAACATTACTACTGAGGGACATAATTTTGATCCCACCCTATGATAGACTGTGGACTGAGGGAGGTTAAATGTGCCTGCTATTATATTTCCTTCTAGGTAGCTATTCAGAATAAAGAACTCCAGGCCCGTACTGAATGTAGACACCTTATCAATTTTGCAGTTGCTTCAGGAGGAAAACCAGCCAATTACAGAATTGACTTTGTGGGAATTAATAGAAGATACTCTGAAGGCAAAACTACCCTGCAACACTTCCACCTGCCATCATCTAGCAGTTCATACTAGTTAGTGAGCAAGAGGACCTCCTAAGACCTTTGGAGTTATATTCCAACAGGGAGGGGGCAGCTAGCACCAACTCACCAGTGAGTGAGTTCAGCATGTTTCCCCTCAACCTTACTTTCCAAAGCACGCAGCATGAAAGAGTGATTAGGCACACAGCAGAGGGATTCTTGGGTTCTCAAAATTATACATTCAGATCTCTGTTTCTCAGTTAAGAAAGTTATTACAGAGATGACAAGCAAAAAAACAGACGTGTGCATATGTGCTTTCAAGTTGCCTGTTGACTTATGGCAACCCCATGTATTATACTGGGTTTTCTCATGCAAGGAATACTCAGAAGTGGTTTTGCCACTTCCTTCCTCTGCAACATCGCCCACAGCACCTGGTATTCCTTGGTTGTTTCACATCTAAGTATTAACCAGAGCTTGTCCTGCTTAGCTCTCAAGATCAGATGAAATCTGATTGTTTAGGGTATTTAGGCTTTTAAGAAAATACTTTCTAAATAGCCTACATCACGCAGTCTTAAAGAGACATTTCAAATTTACTTTCAAGGAGGAAGGATCACCAATGATCAATTATCATGGGGAATAATCCCAATTTTTAACTGCTCACAACCAGGTGTGGGAGGAAGATCCTCTGGACAGGTATGTCCATATAAGCTTAGCACACATCTAGGGGGTGAGTTTTTGATATTTGTGACATGACATATGGAAAACAGAGACCTGTGGTTTCACTGCTTGGGTAAACCAAGCCCTCAGCCTGTTTCCCATGTGGGCAGGCACAGTTCCAAAGCTTCAAAAGCTCTTATGTGGCTGCGTTGCCTGATGCAACTCACTAAAGCAAGCGGCTCAATGGTACAATTACAATGAGAGCTGAGGGAGCTCGATCTCCTTAAATGCCATTGTTAAAAAAGTCTACAGGGGAGGCAAAATGGGTGAGGAAAGGAGAATCAGAGTACATGGCGTTTACAGGACTCCTTCACTCCTCTCTTCCTTTTCTCCCACATCTTAGTGGGAGAACCTTCCTGTGTGACCCTCTGGAGCCCCTCAGCCCTCGAAGGAAGACCCGCTCCACCATAGGCTGAGGAGTTTTTGGTATGCTTTGGTGACGTTTAGCTTCTTATAGTCTTATTTTGGGGGCGGGGGTCTTAATGCAATGTACAGAAGGCTAGGGAAGAAATCTGTCCAAACTCTCTGTCCTGGTTTCTTCCTCCACTCTCAACCAGAGAGACTGGCAATGTGAAGTCAAAGGCTTTCACAGCTGGCATCCATAGGTTTTCTGTGGGTTTTTTCTGGGCTGTGAGGCAGTGTTCTGGAAGAATTTATTCCTGACGTTTCGTCTGCATCTGTGGCTGGCATCTTCAGAGAATGGTTGGGTAGGAGTGTGTGTGTGGGTTTATACACTGGGAGCCCCTGTTGGGGAGGTTATGTAAATTTGTGTATTTGAATGGCTAGTTCCGGGGGGGGGGGATACAGGCAAGGAGGATTAGTATCTGTTTGGCTATTGGCCCATTGTCTGCTGGAATATCCCCCCAGGAACTAGCCATTCAAACACACAAATTTCCATATACTCCCCGAGAGGGGTTCACAGCATATAAACTCCACACACACACACCTACCCAACCATTCTCTGAGGATGCCATCCACAGTTGCAGGTGAAACGTCAGAAAGAAACTCTTCCAGAACACGGCCTCACAGCCCGGAAAAAACCCCAAGGAAAACTGAAGGAACTGGCCCTTGGCCTCCCTCCAGCCTCCCTGGAAAGAAGACTCTCCTCCTCCTCCTGTCTTGTGCCCCCAACTCACTGCATCTGGAGGTCTCTGGGACTCGTGGGCCAGAATCCTTGGGAGCCCTTCCTTGAAAAAGCAAAAAATAAATAATACAAGTTGTCCCTTCCTATTCGTTGGGGTTTGGTTTCAGGGGCCCTCCCTCCCGTGGATACCAAAATCCGTGAATACTCAAGTCCCATTCTATGCAATGGCACAGCAAAATGCTGTCCCTTATATAAGATGGCAAAATCAAGATTTACTTTTTGGATTATTATTTTTTAAAGAATATTTTCAAGCCCTGAATAGTTAAACCCGTGGATACCGAATCCGTGGATACGGAGGGACAACTGGAAAAATTCCCTCAGCGGGTCCAGAGGACGAAGCGAAAGCAGCCCTAGCGCCGGTCCTCCGCCTCCTCCTTCGGTCCTCCTTAGGGGGGAGCCCAAACGGCGCCCCCCTTACCCGAGCGAGGCCTCAGCCGGCTCCTCTTGAACCCGCAGCCGGCCCTTCTTTCCTCCCCTCCCCTCACTCACCTCCTTTGGGCATCGCGAGGATGAAAACGATGGCGGCGGCGGTGGAGGAAGCGAACGACTCCTTCTCCCCCCCTTCCCACACTACTCCCCAAGCTTGAGCGCGACCCGGAAGCGGAAGTCCGAAAAAGCCACTCGACATGTCTATGATTTCTCCTCAGGGCCCCTCTCCCTCGGCTTGGGATGGTCTACACAGCTGCCTGATGGAAAAAGTATACTTCACGCGGTTCCTTTCCCCCCCCCCCCCCTATGCCTGCATCGTAAGTAAGGCTGTTATGGTCTGCTTGCCCGAGGCACTTTCAACAGCGGGAACGAAGGCGACCGAATGACGCCACTTTAAAGAGACGGGTAAGGGAAGAAGGCCCCCTCCTGGCCGGGTGACGTCATCGCGAGGCGACGGAGGAGTCCCGAGAGGCGGAAGAGAAAAAACAAGAGCTCGGGAACATGTAAGATTTTCCTCTCCCTTTTGCGAGAGGGTTTCTTTCTGTTGGGGAGAGTCGTGTTGCTTTAAGCCGGGAATCTATAGTTTGATTAAGAAGGAATTAAGGAAGGCTTTGTTGTATCTCAAAAAGCATTGGTAATTGGTTGACCGGCCGAACCCAAAGGGTGCTCAGCAATGGCTCCTCTTCATCTTGGAAAGATGTGACCAGTGGGGTGCCACAAGGTTCGGTCCTGGGCCCAGTGCTATTCAACATCTTTATCAATGACTTGGATGAGGGAATTAGGGGCATACTTATCAAATTTGCAGATGACACCAAATTAGGAGGAGTAGCTAATACCCTAGAGGACAGGATCAAAATTCAGAATGACCTGGATAGACTGGAGAGCTGGGCCAAAGCTAACGAAATTAAATTCAATACGGAAAAATGTAAGGTACTGGAGGGAGGAATTAATATTTTTGGACTATAATTCCCATTATTCCCCAACCAATGCTACTGGATGGGGGATTCTCAGAGTTGTAGTCCAGAAGTTCTGTTTCCCGTGCCTCCATGGTCTGTCAAGACAAAAACAACAAGGGAGGCCTCTTCCCTTCCCTATCCTTCTCATAAACCTCAGAGATACAGAGAAATGTAAGGTACTGCACTTAGGAGAGAAAAACGAAATGCATAGATACAGGATGGGGGACACCTGGCTGAACGAGACTACATGGGAAAGGGATCTAGAAGTCCTAGTAGACCACAAGTTGAACATGAGTCAACAGTGTGATGCAGCAGCTAAAAAAGGCCAATGCGATTTTGGGCTGCATCAATAGAAGTATAGTGTCCAGATCAAGGGAAGTAATCTCTCTCTCTGGCTTTTCTTGGCAAAAGAAGTTTCAGGAAGGACTCATCCCACGCTTTCTGCAAGGACACTGATGACTAAAAAGGCCAATCTGAGATAGACAAGTCTGGTTGCAGAAAGCACAGCAGAGGGTCTCCTTGGATGATGTTTTTGAGTTGTGATTCTTTCTGCGTTGTCGTTTCTCTTCAAGACTTGTTCGGCGTGAGTTCTCAAATAAGGCTGCAGCATTGTGGATAGTGCGTCTCCATGCCTCCCGATGTGAGGCCAGGGAGGACCTTTGTTGGTGATCAATTTGGCCGAGCCTGAGATGTTGTTTCAGGGAGTCCTTGTATCACCTTTTTGGAGCACCCCTCTTACGCTGACTCATGGTGAGTTCACCGTAGAGTACTGTACTATTTTTGGGAGGCGATGGTCCTCCATCCTAGAAATGTGCCCTGCCCAGCGCAGCTGTGTTATCAATATCATGGCCTCAATGTTGGTGATCCCTGCTTGCTCAAGGACAGCAACATTCGTCACATAGTCAGTCCAGTGTATATTTAGGATTGTGCGTAGACAGCGCTGATGAAAGCGTTCGAGGAGTCGTAGGTGGTGGCGATAGGTGACCCATGTTTCAGACCCATAAAGGAGAATAGACAGTACAATGGCTCTATACACACTGATTTTTGTGCTTTGCCTCAGATGTTTATTACTCCAGACTCTTTTGTAAAGTCTTCCAAATGCACTATATGCCTTTGCTAATCTGTGATCAATTGCTTTGTCAATCTTGGCATCTGAGGAGATGATGCTTCCCAGGTAAGTGAACTGCTGAACGGACATAAGCACAGATTTCCCGACGGCAATGTGGGGATGATGGTGTTCATCCTGTGGTGCAGGCTGGTAAAGAACTTCCGTTTTTTTAAGATTGACTTCCAGCCCAAACAGCTCTGCAGCTGTTGCGAAGCAGGATGTTAGGCGCTGCAGAGCTGCTTCTCTGCGGGCAACAAGGGCAGCATCATCAGCGAAGAGCAGCTCATGGACTAGATAGTTTAGAGTCTTAGTGTGAGCCCTCAGATGGCTTAAGTTAAACAAGCTACCATCGGTACGGTAATGTATATAGATGCCGTCTTCTTCTTCAAGCTCTGCCGTAGCCCTTTGAAGCATCATGCTGAAGAAGATTGTAAATAAAGTTGGAGCAAGAACACAACCTTGCTTCACTCCATTAGTTATTAGAAAGGGCTCTGAAAGAGCATTGCCATATCTGACTTGACCGTGCTGGCCCTCGTGTAGCAAGATAATCATTTTGAGGAATTTGGGGGGACATCTTAGTCTTTCCAGTATCTGCTGCAGACCTTTTCTACTCACAATGCCGAAGGCTTTGGTGAGGTCGACAAATGTTACATAGAGACCCTTGTTCTGCTTTCTGCATTTCTCTTGCAGTTGTCTAAAGGCAAATACCATATCTGTAGTACTCCTATTGGCCCTGAAGCCACACTGGCTTTCAGGAAGAAGTTCTTCTGCAATAGCAGGAACTAATCTGTTCAGGAGTATCCTTGCAAGGATTTTTCCAGCAATAGCCAGCATGCAAGCTTCAGTTTATTTACACCTTTGGAGGCCAGTGTGTGCCTCTGTTTCTTTGCCTTGGTTTGACCACATCAGAAGATGCCCATTGGCTGCGGCTAGCCAACCAGGTAGTTGGGGATGAGGTTTCGTTAGGCCACCTTTTCTAGGCCCCTCTCCATAAGGAGCAAGCAGTGCTCTCCTTAAAAAAGGCTGCTTGGTCGTTCAGGATGCTGCCGAACAAGACTGTCATCTCCTGGGTCAGCCTCGAGCGACCAAAGTCCTGAACCGCCTGGGTCTGTGATCTTATATAACCATCTTACA
Organism: Gambelia wislizenii; assembly: GCA_030847615.1. Lineage (NCBI taxonomy): Eukaryota > Metazoa > Chordata > Lepidosauria > Squamata > Crotaphytidae > Gambelia > Gambelia wislizenii. The sequence continues at coordinate 10,474,306 of JAUMIR010000012.1, forward strand.
TAAGGGAAACCATTTTGTTATGCAATTGCATATAATGGGACTTGAGTATTCACGGATGTTGGTATCCATGGGGGGGGGGGCTGGAACCAGACCCCAGCGAATATGAAGGGACAACTATACTCTCCAGTGCCCTATGGGCACATGGTGGCAGTTTTGCCACATTTCCTCCCCCCCCCCCCAATCCATTTTAGACCCAGGTGAAGGATTAACAACCTAAACAGGCTCTCCTGGGCTTAAAATAACCCAGGGGGTCCAAGACAGTGGCAAAAATGCCCTGACACCCCATAGAGAGCATATGGGGTTCATCTTGAAGGCACCTAACAACCAAACATACCTCACTGGTTCTGTTCCACATAATGTGTGATGAGCTCTTGGGCCATTCACATAAAAAGTTGAAAAATATAGATCCAAGTCAGTAAGCATGAATGTAGCTCCTCATTTCTTAAGGTGTAATTTATATCTACTACTATCACTATGTATATCTTTGACTATTGCCATTTGCTTCTTTTTTTCAGATTCCAAGGAGATGCCCAAGGTGAAGAGAAGCAGAAAACCTCCTCCAGATGGTTGGGAATTAATTGAACCAACCTTAGATGAGCTGGATCAAAAAATGAGAGAAGGTGAGTAGCAAAGCAGAATTTATTTGGTTGTGACTGTGAGAATACCTTATAAAACAGCAGCAGAGATTTTAAAACTGTAGCCTCACTGAGAGCTTCAGTATAAGTGAAGACTATACTGTGGCATTTGAGCAGATTGTTTAGATGCAGGTTTCAAGCTCATCTGCTGCACTTCCAATGAGTTTCATTGAGGTGGGAGAATGTTTTGACTGAGACCTCAAAAATCTTCCACCAGTCCACACAGTAGGTTAGCTGGGTAATGGTAGTACTGTAAATAGGCAAAACATTGCCCTGGAGCTACATGCAGCTCCTCACATCTGTTTTGGGGGGCAGTAGCCCTCCAGACTACATTTTTGCTTCCCCAAGTCTCAGACGCCTCCTTTGGATGCTTTGAAATAAGGCTAAATAGGACCACGCTGTACCATTAAACATTAAATGATACCAGTTTTTAAAATCAAGTGAACTTCCTATCACTTACATTTTTTGGTTAGTTTTTCTTCTCTATTCTCCCCAAAGGTCCAGAGGCAAACAGACTGATTCTTGGTGTGCCAAAATTGTCTGCCGACCATAGATTGTAAGGCTTTCAATTCCAGCTAGTCACAATGGTTATCTATAACCTTCAGTATTGGAGGCAGTATCAGAGGTTAGGAAACACAAGAAGGATGCTGTTGTTTTTATGTTCCGTTTATTGTTGCCATTGTTGGAAAAGAGTGCTAGAATTTGTAGTCCTTTACTCTAATCCAGCATACTGTTCATATGGTCACCATTATACGTTGGAAGGTAACTATGATGACTGAAAATATTATTGGCCCATTCTACCTACAAGAATACATTAATGTGAGAATGAAAGACCAGTGAATGTTTGCATTTTATTGCTCAGGATGTTGTAGGGTTCTTCCTTGTGTATAGTAAGATGGAATAATGAAGATGTAATGAACAACTTGACTGAACTGGAAAAGTAAAATCTTTCTGTTCCCTCTTTCCCCCTCAGCTGAAACAGAACCCCATGAAGGGAAGAGGAAAGTGGAATCTCTCTGGCCCATCTTCAGAATTCACCACCAGAAAACACGCTACATTTTTGATCTCTTCTATAAGAGGAAGGCCATTAGTAGAGGTAACACAACTGTTGTCTGGATTTCTTAGTGAAAAGAATATGTACTGTATATATATTGGAAATGGCTGGTGCATGTGTCTTAATCTGGCAGGGAGAGAAATCTATATTCACTTTCCTAGTTGTATGTGTTAGCAAATAGAGGGATATATTATCAGCTCTTTCTTTCTCTCTGCTTTCAATAAACATACCAAGTTGTCATCTCTCATCTCTGTTCTGCATAGAGTTGTATGAATATTGCATCAAAGAAGGCTATGCGGACAAAAACTTAATTGCCAAGTGGAAGAAACAAGGGTATGAAAACCTCTGCTGCTTGCGCTGCATCCAGACTCGAGATACCAACTTTGGAACCAACTGCATTTGTAGAGTACCCAAAAGCAAGCTAGAAGTGGTAAGAATGTAACTTTTAAAATATGCCCACTGACTCAGAACAGCAGTTCTTCTAGCATTAGGTCTCTTTTGCCTTTTCATTTATTTTCTCCAATGCCTGGTTCATACAAACTGGCAGCAGTCTGGTCTCTAGACCATATGCCCTCTGGTAATCTAAACTGTGTAAAAGGCAAGTACATGTGGAGCTGGGTAATAAAGATACCTAGTGTGTGTCTCTGTTTAAAGTCAGAAAATAGGTGCAGTTACTGAATGTTTCCCATTGAACTCAAGAAGACTGGCATCAGTTTGGATGTCCTCTTGCACTTGTGTAGCAACTTAGTGTTTCGTGTGAAATTGAAAACCTAGCACATAAGAAAATTAAAGTAAGAGGGTTATAAGATGTGTTACGCTTCCATGTAACACTTTTCAACACTCTTGGGATAAGAATCTTAATATGGAAAGCAGTGGTGATAAAATTTTGTTTGTTTTCAGGATGTCTCATGTTTTAAACCCTGAGTATTTAAAAACCTGGGATTATAGTACAATAATGTTTCTTACCTCTCACAAGTATAATGAAGTTAAAGTGCGTGAAAGTCAGCAGCAAACAACCTCGCACACCTATTTCATGCAGGACCCTAACAATATAGACCTAAATCCCACTGCTACTCCCAACTATAGTAGACTATTGAATCAAATGCTGAATGGTAAATCGCTTCTATAAATCCCACTGATTTAGTGGATCAACTGTCTGGGATTAGCAATTGGCTTTAAGCCCATTTTTTTTCAACAGGGAAGACTTCTTGTACTATCCCACTGTGTACCTGTGACCTGTTATGACTAACATTCTGGCTTTATTCACAGGGGAGAATAATTGAGTGTACGCACTGTGGGTGTAGGGGCTGCTCTGGATGAAGCACCTTTTGGAAAGTAACCCCACCCTTCTGAGACATTGCTAAATGGCTGACTCCACACCAGTGACTGTTCAAAAGAGCTATAACCTTTTTTTTTTGGTAACTCTTGCCGTGAATGGATCTCCTCAGCATTCTGTGCTGCGACAACCTGAATTGTAAATGCAGTAGTGTGTATTAATATTCTCTGTAACCATTTTATTTTAAAATAAAGCCTTGTCCATTTCTCGAACAGGTGAGGTGCCCAGGCCTGTGCTGTTGTGGTTATTCTAATTAATTCAGTTTTTGAAAAGGTTAATTAAGAGCACCATTATCCTTGAGTAATTCAGAAACAGGCACCCACTCTTTTTGACAGCCTGTTTTTCAATGTTACGCTCTTTCAACAGATCTAAATTATAGCCACGCAACACACTTTTAACCCCTGCTGCTGCTTTGTTTTTTCTCTCAGTCTATTTGGTGTGCTGCCCCTCCTCCCCTTGATTGACTTGGCAGCTTTTAGTATTCAGACTTGCATTTGCAACCTAAAAAAAGACTGGGTTATGCTTTTCAACTAGTTTCACTTTTGGACAGTGCCCTGGTCCCTCACCTGTTGAATAAGCATACTCTGATATTTATTCATTATGACTAGATCACCCCTAGAAAGAGCTCAGCTATTCAGATTTCATACTCCAATCACTAAGGTGAAGAAAAAAGGGGAGATGGCATGATTTAATCTATGTAGAATAGATGTATATCAAGAAATCTCATCTTATTGGGTAGTGAGCAGAAACAATCCATTGAGTTTCAACTGCCTCTTCATAATAGTATTGCTACAGAGAGCTACAACATAATCTGACTCACAGCCCAGAGACTGTATTAGAACTCACATGGCCTTGGAGATGGCTAACCTGTTTAAAACACAATCTGATAGGTTGTAAAATTTATCAGAATGGAACACATTCCACAAAAAACAGACTGCACAAATTCTCAAACTATGAAGTGGTTGTATTTACTGTACAATCTCTTCTTCATTTTCGATGGGAGAAGAAGGACTAAGAGTTGCCCAAATAATTAATTCCTCATTAGGAGTGACCTGTATCCAAACTTGTGTAACTGCTGTTTAATACTTGGGAAAGGAAACTTGATCCAAGTCCTATATTTACCTGTCTGCTGTAGGCATTGCCTATACAAACAGAGGTGAGTTCTTGGCAATGAGTTGCTATTTTGATGAGTAATATAACTACAATATAGTATCAACAACTGTTTTATTCTATTATCCCATCTCATTGCTGTGGTTTTGTGCATGTTCAGAATTGTCTGTCTTTTCTGATTGCTTAGAAGTTCTATATTTTGCCCAAGGGTGCGGCGTTTCTTCTGCTGCCATCCACTTCAGCCAGCGGAAGTAGTAGGCTCGAAATCCATCAATTTTCTCCAGATAAGGGTCCTTTGTTTTGTACTGCAAGAGGAAAAAGAACAGAGTAAACACTTCTTGGAGCAGGACTTGTGCAACAGAGCAAGAGGGGACTGATGTGGAAGTTAGATGGCTTTGTCAGAGGCTAAAAACTTTTGTCTTATAAGTAGAAGATTGCTGGCATTTATCTTATTTATATAAGTTTTTACAGAGGACAGTCATGATTCTATGTTTAGCTATTCCACTGGAACTAATGAGAATCAGAAATGATAATATTGCTTGCTGGGATATATATAATCACAACAAGCAATAATATCATTATTAAGTAATATATATTTGTTTTGTGGCTTCTATGCCACAGCAATGAGTAGTATTTGTGGCTTCTTGTCAGTACAGATAAGACTTTCAGTATCTGAAAAAACAAATTTTCTTTCTCCAAAACCATATGGTTATGGTCGTGTTAAAATCTCCTACCTCTATACCAGTTTTGTATCTTCAAAGCATCTTCCATATAATCTCGATGCAAGGTAACTTACCCGATCAAATTGAGGGGGATACTGGGCAGCAAATTCCAGTTGACGTATGACAACTTCATTTGGAGGAACCTGAGTGTTTCTCATATCTCTTAGGATCTCTATCAGGTAGGCGTAGTCCAATCGCTTCACAGCTGCATTTATAAGGGTGCTGTAGATATGTACATTAGGATTTACTCCAGACCGCTGAAAAATATAGTCCCAAACAGTAAGATAAAAGCAGCTCTGAAGAAATGATACATTTGTGTTTGCAGGAATTCAGGTACAGAACTAGGAGACAAAGCATATCTTTATGACTAATGACTGCCCCAAATTATCATGTGGATTGGCATTGAAATCTTACATTAAATATAATGCAAGAGGATGCTTTACTTGCTACAGTAACACAACACAGAACCTGCTGTTCAAAAAGAACACTAGGAATGTATAAATGCAGAGATGAGTTGCTCACCAGTATCTTCTGAAAGTTCAGATTATGAACAGAAACTTCACTCCAAGTTGCACTTCATAAAAATTAAGGAAAACGTTAAAACTTGGAGGCTCTCTTTCTATACCTTTTGATTTGTAATATTGTTGCCATCTTAATTTCCCACTTACCACTAGTGCAGAAAGATTTTCTTGATTTTTTTTAAAAGTACAAATTGTGATTGTATGAAATTGATTGCTAGTCAAATGTGCAAAACTAGTAATTTCCATTATTTCCCAGATCTCTGTGATGAAACTTCTCAGACAACAATATGTGGACTGTTAAGGTTACTGGTAGGGGCTAGTGGCAAAGCTGGGTTAAGAATATGTATCTTTTGTGCTAATAAAACTCTAAACATGTAGAAGTTAAAAAAAAACCATCCAGGACTGTCAATACCTTCATATCTGAGAGTAACTGAAGTCCATCCTTCTGTTTGTGGCAGGCTATGGCCAAGTTACAAAAGGTCTGTAAATTGGGTGACAGTCCTTTCTTCAGCAGTATGGGCAGCAGGCTCTGTAATATAGAAAGACAGATGAGTGGTGCCATAAACATTCCATGCTAAAATGATGTATGTATTTTGCATTATTTTAATTAAACAAGTTGAACAAATTCTATCGTTTTTCAGCTTGCATAATTTAATCTGATTTTGCTAGTCATGGAGAAGCAATTATACAGTGGGCCCTTGGTATCTGCAGGGGCTTGGTTCCTGGACTCCCTGCAGATACCAAAAAACGCAGATGCTCAAGTCCCTATTTAAAATGACTACCTAACATTGACAACAGCCAGACTGAGAAGTGGTCCCAGGCCAGCAGCAGCAGCTGCTGTGACAAGGCATTGGCTGCAGTGCTCAGCAGATGGTGTTCTCTCAGCAGGAAGAATGCATGTTGCACAGAGAGCTCACCATGTCCCTGAAGTAGCTGCTCAGCACCACTCGCAGGGCTGCAAGGAGCTTCCCCAGGACATGGTGAGCAACAGTGGCAGTGCTCTTGCTTGCTCGCGAACAAATGGCCAGGAGTGCCCACCCCTCACCACCAATAACCATGTTCCTGAAGAAGCCCTGATCACTCAGTGTCCTAGTCTAACATCCAAACCACTACATCATGCTGGCTCTGGAATAAAAGTAGAGATCCTCACAAAGTTGAACTCTGCAAATGGCACATTGTGCCACAATATCATGACCTCCAGGCTCTTCTTACCTTTGCTCCTTCCAGATCTGCTTGTTTACTCTTCTTCCTTATCAAGGTGTTAAAAAAAGTTACGTCTGCTTTCACATTGTTCTCTTCCATCGTTGCCAATAAGGAAGATTCTGACTGGCTGTTGGGCTCCACCACCTCAGCCAGTAGTGTGAAGGTTTTGATATTGGCTGCCACCCCATCATCCTTCATTTTCTTTAAGAAACCCTCCATGTTTCCCATCAAGGCTAGTCTGTCAGAGACTGTGGCCACAGTTCCTAAGGAAATCACATTTTTATTTGGCACCTGCAAATCCAGTAAGTTGGGGCAATGGCACGTGGCCTCAGAAAAATACTCAGTGCCCACTTCTGTAATGTTTGGAGCCAAGCAGCTCTTTTTAGTTAGCGTCAGTTCCTTGGTCACCATGGAATCTGTTGGATTTGAGGGACCTCTGCTATCTGCCTCTGTACAACTGATGCTCACAGCTATGTTCTGTAGCTCGGCTTTTCTGTTCTCTTCTGGAAAGATACATTTTTCCAATATGTCTACATCCAACTGTGCTCCAAGTCCAGGGTGTGCTGCTTTTCCTCTCTGGCCCTTTCCCTTCTCGTGTCTTCTTCCACCAGCTGCCAGCTGTGGAACAGCTGGGCTTTTCTCTGATGTTCGTAGCAACAAATCAGAAGCCACGAGGGGATCCCCAAGGCCACACTCTCTGGCAGCACTGAGCATCAAATTGTAGCTGTAGCTGTCAGGTTTAAGGTTCAGTTTTACCATCTGTTGCCAGACCTGTTTGAGAAAATAGGGCAGAATTAAGGGGACACACAATGAATTCTGCATGATCATTTAGTTTCTGAAATACTGGCTGGAATCCTGTTGGGGAGTTACATCTTCATAAGTGAACTTACATCTTGGGGAGTTAGAACTGGGCAGTCCTGTAATATGTTCTGTATCTAGTATAGTGCTGCTGTTATATTATTACAAAGCAGAGCTGGCAAAGTGACCATTGTACAATGGGACCGACACACAACAGGATGCCCATCACATTGGTTCTGATGCGCAGCAGGCATTCTTGCTGGTGATGCATCTTCACAATCCACTAACAGGGTTTCTTAGCATCTCTGTTATGTAACTGAGTATATGTAAAGTTAAGTAACATAGATGGTGATATAGGATTCCAGGAACTACTTGGGAATAACCAGATGGACTGATCCTAAATTGGCTTAGCCTGCTGGAAGCCTTACTGTTTTCAATATGGTCTGTTTCCTAGAAATGAAGCCTAAAAGAGTTGCTGCTCTGTAGCTCATTCCTGCAGTCAGGCACTCCTTGCTGGACTGGAGCAGCTCACACAATGAGGATCAACTCTGTTGTGCTTCCTAGGCCATGACATGTATAACCAGAGCTTGGAAAAGTTTACTTACTCTTTTTTGATTACAGCTCCCAGAATCCAACTGTCCATGCTAGCTAGGGAATTCTGGGAGCAAAAGTTACCTCACCAAGCTCTGGTTGTAACCACAATTACCACTGTTATGTGTGGATGTGCAGTAGGATTTTCTGCTAAGAACCAGCTCTTCTGAATTCTGCATGTAGTACTACATTCAGGGTGCCCTGCACAAAGTGATTATCTCTTTGTCTGCATTGGTCCATGCGGAGTGGCCATGTTGCTACTATGGCAAATGCTGTGGCTTGTGAAAAAATGTCTGAACATAAGCATGTTCAGTAACTGAAATTAACATTATGGAACAGATCCGCTTTTGGGGAAATATAAGGGGGAGGACGTACTTCATCTTGCTTTAAAAAGGAGAGTTAGAACAAAATAAAACCCAGATATCATATAATCACGATATAAGCATATGGCTCTCAAGCTCTAAAACCACACAGAATACAAGGGTCCCAACCAGAAGCTGTGATAGCTTAAGAGATACCACTTCAGACAATGTATGATGGAAACTTTGGTTTACACCAAGGCAAAGGTAGTAAACAGACCTGCAAGGCATGCCGGAATCCATTCTCTTTGTCTTTTATGCACCCCATGAGCAGGAAGTTGAAAGTATCTGTAGTAATCTGATGGCCTTTATGGGCAATCTCCTGAAAGGGGGAAGGGTTAAAGACAGCAATTTCATAATTATTGTTCTACCATGAAGAGGTTTAACAACAACAGCAAAATTATCTTCAACAAACGCTCCATCTGTGGAAAATGGATTTCTAGAAAGCAGACTTGGATTTCTAGAAAGCAGAAAAATCTGCTAGAAAGATTCCAGGCAAATTTAAGAGCTCCAGGAACAATGCTTTCAAGTTAAAATCAATGAAGGTAAAATGTGATTGAAGGGAATCCTACAGGATAAAGATTCCTAAAAACTGTTATTGAGGTCACTACAGTGATACACATAATGTCTATATCTTGTTAAGACTGGAAATGGGCAACTCCACTTTCCAGAGCTTCAGCAAAAAGGATTTTCTGCTCTTCCAAATCTCTGAAGGACCTTGAACAGGTAAAAGGATCTCACTGGAAGACATTATCAGAACATACAGGGAGTTACCTATGTGGCAATAGGATATATAAAAACTAGACTATAGTACTTGAGAACTAGATTGCTCAGATGTGTTATGTTAAAATCATTCTAAATTACTACAGCACATTTTGAAAGTCTGGGAGAAAAGTATGACCAAGAATTCAATATTGTGTTGCAGTATTCAATCTTACCAGTCTTCTTTCCCACTTCCGGCTGCAGCCCATGAACAGGTTTCTAAAGGGCACGGGGCTGCAGGAGGAAGAGGGATTCGGCAGTTCTGACAGAAGCTGTGGGATCCACTGGAAGTACACTACTGGATCCCAGATACCGTCTTAACTGAAACGGTACATGTGCCTCCCATAACAGTTCATTGTGAGAAAAACATTTCATGACAATCCTCTCAATTTTCTGTTGTCTACTTTGCTGTATCTCCTCCAAAAACATGTTTTTGCTACCCAGAAAAGTTTCTGTTGGGACTTCACACTGTGTTTTGGAAATTTAATTACATTTATTTACTTGTCAAGGAGACCAAAAAATACCTTTCTACTATACCAGGGGCCATGATCTATTCTGGTCTGTGACCAAAATAAATTTCTTCTATTCTATTCTATCTGGGGCAGGCATCTCTAGCCTTCTAGATATTATTAGACTCCAGATGCCTTCAGCTGTAGCCAACATAGCAGGAAATTCCAGACAGACAACATCTGAAGGGCCACACTTGCTCACACCTGAGCCCAAGGCAACTAAACAGAAACTATTTTAAAGGACACATTTAAACAATACAAAGTTTATACCAACCAAAAGCTTCTCTTTACCTTCAGTATCTCAAAGCACATCCGGAGATCTGAACAGAGGGCACAAGCTTTCAAGAGAGCACGGTATGTGATTAGACTGAGCTCGATGTTTTTGCTCAGCAGTTCCTGTCGTAACTTCATGGCCATTTGCAGGCCTGAATCTTTCCAGGGTGACTCTGCACAGGCGTTGAACAGGGCAGTGTATGTGGCATCGGTGGGTTTTAAGGCTCGCTTTTTCATCTGCCTCCCAGTAAAACAACAACAGATATGCTTAACAAAAACACTAAAATAAAGTATTATTCTTTCAACATATATATTATCAGCATTGTTAAGAATACTTAATACAAAATACAGATGAGCCAATAATGCACATCATGAGAACTTTATTCCTAGGTGTAATCTCCCTTAAACTGTAAACTTTGACAATGATCACACCCCTCCACCAGAAAAACCAAAGAGTGATGTCACTCCTTTAAAATGAAAACATTTATTAGAGCATGAGCATTTCAATTTCTGTATTACAATCCACTTCACCATATACAAGGAGTATAATTTTCGGGGTTCAGGCACATATGAAGAGAATACATTGTGAGGAATGGGAGCAGATAAAATTGAATAAAGAGAATAGAATTATATGGTACCCATTTTGCTCTGATCTACTTCCAACCATGTACATTGCACACTGTACATCTGAACAGCTTGTATTTGTCAACAACACTGTACAACTTCAGAATGGACATTCAAGTACCATATTGTCTAAAGCAGGGGTGGGCAGGGGCTCTTAGAGCCCCTAAGGGTGGCCTCTGAACCCCCTTTTTATTGTTTTTTGGGAGATTTCCAGGCATTTCCCCTCAGATCAATCAAAGGCCCCCGCCCCACTGGATATACAAGAGCCACGAAAGCCACCTCCTCATGGTCACTCCTTGCCTTGTGGAGAGTGAGAGGAGCGGAGAATCAAAGAAACATCTGGCCATGTCCCTGTAGCCAGACACAAAATGATTACATCCTCCAATGCAACCTCCATGTGGATGATGTGATCATTTCACATCTGGTTAAGGGTCATAGCCAGATGCTTCTCTGATCCCTTCTGCTCTCCACCTACTGAACGTCCAAGGGGTGGCAAATGGCTCAGCAAAGTTTAGTTCTGCATATGGAACTACTATGCTACACTGACCATGGAGGATTTCAGCCTACATATATAAACAGGCTGTTTTTTTCACAGTGGGTTTATGCCTATTTCCCCTTTTTCTGTCAGAGAAAAATCTGGTTTCAACAGAACAAACTTTCTTTTGGATTCTCCTTCAATAGAGCATTTTAAACAGGTTGGATTGCCACCTGTCAAGGATCTTTAGCTGTAGATTCCTGTATTGGCAGGTGGTTGGACTATTTGACTTTGTAAGTTCCTTCCAGCTCTACAGTCCTATAATTTGGCGAAACAGGAACTCAAATGTTTAATTCTTCCGGCAATTAACAGGTTTTTTTTGGGGGGATAATGTATTAGTTTAAAGATGCAAGGATGTTTTTGCTAATCATTCCTGTTAATAATATAATAATGATTTTCTGTATCCCAATTCACTATGATGTAATCCCCACAGCCAAGTAATTGTGCATACAGTGTACTCCAAGCATCTAAGGAACTGGATCATAATGCTCAACAGCTGATGCAAAAATAAATATGTTAGTCTTAAAATGTACTTCATTTTTTTTAAAAAAATGAAATGTTAAAATAGACTATCATAGTTAGCTCTCTGCAACTATTAATGCACTCATTAATTAAGACATTAATGCACTCTGCCCAACATCAATTCTCTTCTTAATCAAAAAGAAGTCTGGCCTTAAGTATTTACATCATTGTACAGCCTGAAGGCCTTCTTCAGATAGCCAACCCTGCCGCATCCACCAATCAGCACTGTGTAGTTGCTCTCTTCTGGGCAGACACGTTCTTCTTTCAGCATCTGTATCTCAAAAAGATCCAGGGCTTCTTTCAACTACAGAGAAAAAGAACAACCATGAGGACGTAGCAGAGACACCTGCTACTAAGGTTTTAAGGGCCACATACAAATACATGTATATACCTTGCAGTTATTAGTTATGTGTACAGGTAGACCTCAGTTAACAAGGTCCATGCGTTCCTGAGCATTACTTCTTTAACAGAAAATGTGGTGCCAGAGGCAGAAATAACATGGAAATAGGGATAGGTTCCAGTACCACAAAAAAGAAGAGCAGTTCAACATGTTTCAATGAATCTGATTCAAAGGTAATAATGTGCCTCATATATTTTGTATTGTAACAGTGCATTCTGGTGTGCATCCTCTACTTTGTATGGGGGTTGTCTATTGTGTAATGGCATCTAGCCATTGACATGTGTCGCACAATGTTGATATTCTGTATGGGGGTTGTGTAGCACTCACATAGCTTATTTCTGTGTACAGATATTTATGTTATGTGGAGGGAATGCACAGAGCCATTGTACTGTGTATTCTCCTTTATGGGTCTGAAACGTGGGTCACGTATCGCCACCACTTACGACTCCTCAAACGCTTTCATCAGCACTGTATACGCATAATCCTAAATATACACTGGACTGACTATGTAATGAATGTTACTGTCCTTGAGCAAGTAGGGATCACCAACATTGAGCCATGATATTGAGAACACAGCTGCGCTGGGCAGGACATGTTTCCAGGATGGAGGACCATCGCCTCCCAAAAATACTACTCTACGGTGAACTTGCCACGGGTCAGAGTAAGAGGGGTGCTCCAAAAAAGTGATACAAGGACTCCCTGAAACAACATCTCAGGTTCGGCCAAATTGATCACCAACAATGGTCCGCCCTAGCCTCGCATTGGGAGGCATGGAGACGAACGATCCACAATGCTGCAGCCTTATTTGAGAACTCACGCCGAACAAGTCTTGAAGAGAAACGACAATGCAGAATCACAACCCGGAAACATCACCCAAGGAGACCTTCTGCTGTGCTTTCTGCAACTGGACTTGTTTATCTCGGATTGGCCTTTTCAGTCACCAGCGCACTTGCAGAAAGCATGGGATGAGTCCTTCCTGAATCTTCGTTTGCGAAGAAAAGCCAGAGAGAGAGAGAGAGAGAGAGAGAGAGAAACTTGTGCACATGGCTCTTCTCCTCTCTTTATCCTCACAACAACCCTGTAAGGTAAGTTAGGCTGAGAGACAATGACTGTCCCAAGGTCACCCAGTGAATCTGATGGCTCAGTAGAGACTTTAACCTGATTCTCAAGTACCTGTCTAACACTCCAAACATGACATTACTCTGGCTATATATGTCCATGTGCGTATATGTACACATACAGGTCGACTCCCATATCCACAGACTCAGTATCCATGGTTTCACCTATACACATCTGAAAAACTATGTTCTCCCTAGGCACTTCTAGGTCCTCCAATGTCATTCTATGGTCAACTTCTGGCATTCATCTCATTGAAAATAATAGGGTTCCCCATTATCCACAGTCAGGTATACATGGGCATGGTGGTCTTGGAACATATCTCCTGTGGATGTGGGGGTCGACATGTACACACTCATATAAATATTTATGAAGAATATCCAGGAAGGAGTATTTAAGGTTTGAGCATTGGACTATGATTTTGGAGACCAGGTTCAACTCCTCAATCAGCCATGGAATCTCACTGGGGGAACCTTGAGCAAGTCACACTCTCTCAGCCTCAGAGGAAGGCAAAGGCAACCCACCCACTCTGAACAAACCTTACCAAGAAAACCCCAGGATAGGTTTGCCTTTGGGTTGCCATAAGCTGGAAACTACATGAAGGTGTATAACAACTAATTTTTATGAAGAATACCCAGGAAGGAATTGTGAATGCTAAAACCACCAGATCACTGGTCTTCAACTGATATTGTGGAACATGTTACTTAAGTCAGAACTGAACTGAAGGCAGGCTACAACATCAGTGCTAGCATGATACAAATATACATCGTAAAAAAAAAAAGTGGGCTCCCAAATGCATATGTAAGCTTAACGCAGATCCCAGTTTCAAAAAAGGCTGATGATTATCACACAAGATCCTACAGAAGTTATCTTATATCATTTCTGAATATTTGTCTATCTAGCTCAGTTTGATCTACGCCAGCAAGGGACAACTTCTCCAAATTGCTGGCACAGATCTTTTCCCCCCCTGCCACCTAAGTCTTTTAATTTGGAAATACTGGAAACCAAACCATGAACCTTTTAAGTGCAAAGGAGATGGTCTGCTACTGAGCTAAAAGCAATACAATCTTGTTCAGTACTCATAAAATAAGGACAGTTAAGGAAATAACCTTATCTTCCTTTATCAGGTTCTTGCATTGCAAGAAATACCAATATGGAGTATTCCTGGGACCTCGTCGGGGTTTTGGTTGCAGTTCCTCCTCCTCCTCCTCCCCCTGCTGTGTTTGGAGCTGTAAGTTGTAGAGTTCTGGTGTAGCTTTCTGAAAAAATCGCCTACTAGAAAATTTTTGGGATAATGTCCCAAAGCCTTCTTCTTCATCAGGGTTATCTTCCTCTTTAAGAATTGCTTCAGAGGATTTGGCAGATAGTTCCTCTTTCAAGTCTCTACTGTGTAACTTGTAGACTGCTGGAGAAAAGCTGAAAGTTCTCAAGCCCAGAAACCTGAGTAGTAGTTGTGGGTTTCTGTCCCAGGCCAAACAGTTCTTTGGAACTGAACACAGTCTGTAACTGGAACATGCCCAAGGGTAGAAAACTCCTGAGAATAAGTGTCGGGATACCAGCTGCACGGCCATCATGATATTGCCTTTCTTCCGTTTGTCCCTTGATTAGGTGGCCATCTCCTGAAATCTAAATCCAAAATGTTATCATTTTATTTTTCGAAATGCTTTCCTTAAAAGAAAAAGCATCCAAAGCAGCTTACATGCAACATTTAAACAATAACGTAGATTGCAGAAACTTAACGTATCAATGATACTCTAAGCCATACAAGAAAGAACACCACAGTCATTGACCCTAAAAGCCTTTTCACAGAAGACAAGCACCTGAAGACAAAAGGAACTGGGCCTCATGAATTTCATAGGACAAGGAATACTCAGAGGTGGTTTTGCCGGTCCCTTCCCTTGACATATAGCCTACAGCACCTGATATTCATTGGTGGTCTCCCATTCATGTACTAACTAGGGCTGAACCTGCTTAGCTTTCAAGACCAGACAGGATATGGTACCTTTCGGGTATTTAGGCCACTGGCCTCCTATAGACTGCATTCTATAAAGTTGGTACCATAACTGAAAAACCATGCAAAACTGAAGAGACCAAGTTTTAGTGGACCAGGGGCTCAGATATGTTGAGTCTGTAGCAGGCTACGTAGCTGGGCAAACTATCTTTAAGACAAAGGTATAGAACTTGTAGCCCACCAGACAGCATTAGACTGCAATTCCCATCACTCCCAGACATGTCCTGCCAATGATGGACAATAATGGGAGATCCTGTCAAATAACATCCTGCTGCTGCGGCTGCTACTTTAAACTGCTGGACCCCCTCCTCCTATCAAAGTAAGATAATTATAGAATGAAGAAAGGGGCATTTTTCCCTCTCCGGCTGATCAACTCTGGCCCTCCAAATGTTTTCGGCCTGTGATTCCAAGCAGCCCTAACCAGCATAGCCAATGGACAAAGATTAGCGGAAAATCCAAAAAACACATTACAGCGATAGCTTTATTATGCCTAATCAAAGGCACAAAATATACAGTATTACACTAGCTTTTGAAGCTCACAGGATTCTTCTTCATGATGATGAAGAACTGTGTGAGCTTTGAATGCTCATATAATGTTATTTTGCACCTTTTGACTGGTCGAATAAAGGTATCACCATAATGTATTTTTGGGATTTTGTTATACAGTTGTCCCTTCATATTCGCTGGGGTTTGGTTCCAGGAACAAACCCTGCCCCCCGTGGATACCAAAATCCATGAATACTCAAGTCCCATTATATGCAATGGCATAGCAAAATGGTGTCCCTTATATAAGATGGCAAAATCAAGGTTTGCTTTTTGAATTACAGTTGTCCCTCCGTACACATGGATTTGGTATCCACGGATTTAAGTATTCATGGCTTGAAAATCTTCTTAAACAAATAATAATCCAAAAATCAAACCTTGATTTTGCCACCTTATATAAGGGATACAATTTTTGCTATGCCATTGCATATAATGGGACTTGAGTATTCATGGATTTTGGTATCCACGGGGTGGGTGGGTGGGTCGGTCCTGCAACCAGACTCCAGCGAATATGAAGGGACAACTGTATTATTTTTTAAAGAATATTTTCAAGCTGTGAATACTTAAATCTGTGGAGGGAAAACTGTATTTTGCTGCATAGCCAACACAGCTACCACAGGATGGATGGATGAGTGGACACACAGAGAGGGGGAGAGGGAGGAGGGCCTAAATACTGTAAAGGCACCAGATCCCATCTGATCTTGTGAGCTAAACAGGGCCAGCCCCAGTTAGTACTGTACTTAGATGAGAGACCACCAAGGAGACCATGCTCTGCGCTCTAGTGGTTCAAGACTGCTGATTCAGCCAAGGATTTCCTCTGCCCCTACTCAGATACGCCCCTTCTCCCACGCTGCCACTAATTAATCTTTTATTATTATTTTTTTCTTTTCCAAATAAGTATAATTGTATTGTGTAAATATAATGTGATTATAGTGCGTTTAGATTAAGAGGAAAAATGTATTAGTGTTAGGATAGATAGTTTTATTTTTGTATTAGTAAGAAAAGAGGAAAACAATTAATATTATTTTTGTGTTATTGTTATGGCCTTTTGTGGTCAGGTGTATTTTTCAGTAGAATGGTCTTATTCCAATAAAAAATTCCTAACCCTTTAAATTCCTATTTTTGGAATCTCCTTCCCAAGAATTTGCAGACTACCACCTCTTTAGACTACTTTAAATCTCAATTAAAGACTGTTCTATTCAGGGAAGCCTTTGAATTTTCATCTCAATTTGATGTCCATATTAATTGTATTAATTTACACTTTCATGGTACTGTTTTAATTCTGTTAATGGTAATATTTTGATAGCCTTTGTGGCTGAAGAGCAGGGTACAAATACCTAAATAATAATAATAATAATTTATTAATTTTATAATCTTGTTTCTGGTTTTAGACTGTGCGCCATAGACATTTTTTGGTGTTTATTTTGGATTGTTGCTTTTCTCCTCTGTAAAGCTCTATGTAAAGTCTATGGTGCTATATAAACGTAATAATAATAATAATAATAATAATAATACCGTATTCCAGAGGGAGGAGCTGGCAAAACCACCTCTGAGTCTTCCTTGCCTAAGACAACCCTATGAAATCCATGACTCGAAGGCACATATATACACCCGCACAGTCAGAGGGAAGAGGAATTGTCTAAACCATCATCCGAAATCATCTGGAGAGGATGAGGGAGGAGCAGGAGGAAAACATGCTCTTAAAAGAGGTTTTTGGACTACAACACCCAGAATCCCTTACCTTTAAGACTACAACTCCCACTATCCAATTGTCACAGCATTATGGTCGGGGGATTCTGGGAAATCCTCCCAAGCTCGGCCTCTGTTTTAATCAGCCGCCCCTTCTTCTCACCCTTCAGCACCCTCTCCACGCATGCGCCCCTCTTTCCTGGCGAATCCCCGCCTACTAAGGGGATGGAACTCCTCATGCGGCCAGGAGAGAGGTTAACTCCGCCCCTTCACAGGTACGAGAATAGTGATTGGCTCACTCCTCCCCGTCCATCCAACTTAGTCAGCCATTCAACTCTTTTCTACCTCATGGAGGGAGGCGGGCCTTTCATCATCATTGGTTGAACTCGAAAGCTGAGCGGGGCGGGGCATCTATCTATCTATCTATCTATCTATCTATCTATCTATCTATAAAAAGAGAGCGCCTTCAGCCAATCGAAGCCGCCTTTCTCTCGCGACGTTTCCTTCTCCCGCTTCTACTCTGAGACGCGTCCCCGCCCACAAAGGGGCGTGGCTTCGTCCCGCTGGCTGAACGGAGGATTGAGCCGCGTCCGTCGCGAGGATAGGAACTCCCAGCATCCTTCGCGAGGGTGGGTTGGTTCTCCGCCCACAAAGGGGCGTGGCCTCGCCCCATTGGCTGAACGGAGGTTGGAGCCGCGTCGGTCGCGAGGATAGGAACTCCCAGCATCCTTCGCGAGGGCGGTTCGGTTCGGATTAGGGGAGCGGGTGGTGCGCGCGCCTCTCCCGCCTCCGCAGTCTCCCCCTTTTTACCTCAGGTTTTTACCTCAGGTTCCTCAGGTGGGAGAAGCGGAGGCTGTTTCGCTTCCTCCGCTGTTTCTAACCCCCTTCCTCACAACCTTGCTGGAGGAGTCGTGGGTTCTGCCGCCGCCGTCGCCGCCGCCATCATCCTCATCATGCAGGAGCTCATCGCCAGCGTGGACCACATCAAGTTCGAGTTGGAGATCGCGGTGGAGCAGCAGCTGGGGGCGCAGCCTCTGCCCTTCCCGGGCATGGACAGTACGTGAGGGGCGAGAGGAGGGCCGGGCCCAGAGAGAGAGAAGGCAGGAAGGCTGTAATTTGTAATCTGTGTACCCCCGTATCCACTGATCCATTATCCACTGATTCAGTTATCCGCGGGACACAAAAAACAGCACACCTGCCATAGAGTCTTCCTAGAACATGTGTCCTCTCTAGCCATTTTAGGTCCTCCAAGGCAACTCTATGGTCTTTTAAACCGGACGACTCATTATTTTCTTTTTTAAAATATATTTTTGTTATTTTCCATTACAACGTTTAAAAACAAACGCTGGAAAAATTACAAACAACCTTGCTTACTTACACTTATACACATTAACTCGTTATCACGTTTTTCCATACAACACCTATACAGCTAAACACAAAAATGACCCTCTTTTCCTCTCTATCTTGTTGTTTCCTTACACAATCTTTCTCCTTCCTCTTTCTGTAGTCCTCCTTTTAGTTCTGTTATGGCTATCGTTCTCATTTTATGAAGACTCATTATTATTTTCAATGATGTTCACTATTATCCACGGTTTTCAGTGTCCACGCCCCCCCCCCGAACCAATCCCCACCGGATACTGTAATTTGCAGTTCTACAGTTACCACTTTTATGTCAGATTTCCCCCTTATCCCTTTCTTGGACTGGGGTTTCACTTGCTATGGATAGTACAGTTGTCCCTCTGTATACATAGATTTAGGTATTCACGGCTTGAAAATCTTCTTAAAAAGAGAATAATCCAAAAAGCAAACCTTGCTTTTGCCATCTTATACAAGGGACACCATTTTGTTATGCCATTGCATATAGTGGGACTTGAGTATTCATGGATTTTGGTATCCACGGAGCGGGGGGGCTGAAACCAAACCCCAGCAAATATGAAGGGACAACTGTTGTTACGTTTGTATACTGTTTTCCCATCAGTGAACATACGTGACTCTCCCACTCACCACTTTATCTTCACAACAACTTTGTGAAGTGTTTTAACTATATATCTGTTTTAACTCTCCTAAGCTGCCTTGAGTCCCAGATGAGAAAAAAGCAAAATATAAAGCAAGAGGAGGAGGAGTCAGGTTGAGAGGAAATGGTATGCTGTGTTATATATTTGGGCATTATAACCCACGGTAACAGATGGTAGGGCTTGAGGGAATGTCTTGGTTAAGAATACATACAGTTGTCCCTCCATATCCACGGATTTAAGTATACACAGCTTGAAAATATTCTGCCATTGCATATAATGGGACTTGAGTATTCACAGATTTTGGTATCCACAGGGGATCCTGAAACCAAACCGCAGCAAATATGAAAGGACAACTGTACTTGTATTGGTGTGTGTTTAGTCACAGGGGTAATGGGCCACATAAATACAGTTGTTCCTCCGTATCAACGGATTTGGTATCCATGGATTTAAGTATTCACAGCTTGAAAATATTCTTTAAAAAAATAATAATCCAAAAACCAAACTTTGATTTTGCCATCTTATATAAGGGATACCATTTTGCTATGCCATTGCATATAATAGGACTTGAGTATTCACGGATTTTGGTATCCATGGGGGGTCCTGGAACCAAACCCCAGCGAACATGAAGGAATAACTGTACTATTTATTTATTTATTTATTTGATTTCTATGCTGCCTTTCCCCCTGATTGGGACCCCAGGCACTCACCACATGTAAAAGCAATTTAAAAAGATACAACAGTTAAAAGGTTAAGAACAATTAAAATAATTACAATTTAAAATTATAAAAAACCATAAAAGTTAAAAGAATAAAACCAATAAAACACATCCCTATAAAAGCCTCTGTGACTGCAACTACAAATTAAATGCCTGCTAGAATAAAAATGTCTTTGCCTGCCAGGGAAAGGAAACCAGGAAGGGGGCCAGCCTAGCCTCCTGTGGAAGGGCATAGTAAGGGAAATAATTGATGAGGAGTCTGGATTGGATAAACAAAACATAAAGATTGCTTTATTGTGTAAACAGTATAACAGAAAATGCTTTGAACTTTGTCTTCAATTTGGTTAAATTCAAACTGGTTGCTAGTCCCACTGTGGTCATCATGTAACTTCAGAATCTGCCAGACTCAATAACAACTTATGAGGTTCTTTCCTCTCACTCTATATTCCAATCAGCCTTTATTCCTTTTAACACTTATTATTATTAACACTTATTATTATTACATACATTCCTTCAGCTCTGCTCGCAGCCATACACACATTCCAGCCTTCTGGGCATCTGTTGCCCATTTCTTGTTTATCGTAAATGGCTGTGCTTTCTTTTTTCAAGTAAAGAATGACAATAAATTAAAGAGAGGCTCATGAGCTTGCAGGAGAATAAAACAGGTCACACTAAAAGGGGAGGTGGGCATGAACAGAACTTTAAAATATCTATCAAGACTAAATTGTTTTGGCTTCCAACTTGCTGAGGTTTCATCTTTAGACTCTATCACACTTTTTTTTTTAATTTTTAGGTATTTATACCCTGCTCTTCAGCCTCTCAGAGCAGCTTACAAATTGTTAAGCAATAGCACCTACACATCTACACTGCTTTTACAGTGTGCTAGGCA
Source organism: Gambelia wislizenii (assembly GCA_030847615.1). NCBI lineage: Eukaryota > Metazoa > Chordata > Lepidosauria > Squamata > Crotaphytidae > Gambelia > Gambelia wislizenii. The sequence continues at coordinate 10,495,238 of JAUMIR010000012.1, forward strand.
CTCTCTAAGCGGTTTCCAATGTGTGTTAGCTAATTGCCCCCAACAAGCTGGGTACTCATTTTACCGACCTACGAAAGGATGGAAGGCTGAGTGAACCTTGGAGCCCTTGGGATCGAACCTGCAACATTGTGGCTGCAGTACTGGCATTTAACTACTGCACCAGTTGTGTTAATCATGTTAGAATCATAGAATTGCAGAGTTGGAAGAGACCACAAGGGCCATCCAGTCCAACCCCCCTGCCATGCAGAAAATTAAGATCAAAGCATCCCCGACAGATGGCAATCCAGCTTCTGTTTAAAGACCTCCAAGGAAGGAGACCCCACCACGCTCCGAGGGAGTGTGTTCCACTGCCGAACAGCTCTTACTGTCAAAAAGTTCCTCCTCATGTTGAGGTGGAATCTCTGTTCCTGGAGCTTGCACCCATTGCTCCGTGTTCCAGTCATTGGAGCAGCAGAAAACAAGCTTGCTCCATCCTCAGTGTGACATCCCTTCAAATACTTAAACAGGGCTATCATATCGCCTCTTAACCGTCTTTTTTCCAGGCTAAACATACCCAGCTCCCTAAGTCTCTCCTCATAAGGCATCGTTTCCAGACCTTTCACCATTTTAGTTGCCCTTCTCTAGACACGCTCCAATTTGTCAATATCCTTTCTGAATTGTGGTGCCCAGAACTAGACACAGTATTCTAAGTGAGGTCTGACCAAGGCAGAATAGAGTGGCGCTATTACTTCCCTTGATCTAGACACTATACTTCTATTGATGCAGCCTAAAATCGCATTGGCCTTTTTAGCTGCCGCATCACACTGTTGGCTCATGTTCAACTTGTGGTCTAATAGGACTCCTAGATCTCTTTCGCACATAGTCTCGTTCAGCCAGGTCTCTCCCATCCTATATCTATGCATTTCATTTTTCCGCCCTAAATGCAGTACTTTACATTTCTCCGTATTGAATTTCATTTTGTTAGCTTTGGCCCAGCTCTCCAGTCTATCCAGGTCATTCTGAATTTTGATCCTGTCCTCTAGGGTATTAGCTACTCCTCCCAATTTGGTGTCATCTGCAAATTTAATAAGTATGCCCCTAATTCCCTCATCCAAGTCATTGATAAAGATGTTGAATAGCACTGGGCCCAGGACAGAACCCTGTGGCACCCCACTGGTCACATCTTTCCAAGACGAAAAGGAGCCACTGCTGAGCACCCTTTGGGTTCGGCCGGTCAACCAATTACAAATCCATTGAACAGTTAACTTGTCTAGCCCACATTTTACAAGCTTGTTTGCAAGAATGTCATGGGGAACCTTGTCAAAGGCCTTACTGAAATCAAGGTATGCGATGTCCACAGCATTCCCTTCATCTACCAAACTGGTAACTTTATCAAAAAAAGAGATCAGATTAGTCTGGCAAAAGAGATTAGTTTGGCAAAATGTTGGTGATTAACTGCATCCTTCAGGGACCCAGGGCAAACTTGGGCGAAATGTTGGTTTGCTTTTTGATCCTACACACACACATAGGCACACTGGCCTATGCATATTAATCTCACCATGGTTTATAATAAAAAAGCCCCATCATTATCCCCAAAGTATACATACAGAGGAAGCCAACCAGTTATAGACACAGGCAGAATGCACCACCTCATCTAGTTCATGAACTATAGTTGTCCCTTCACATTCTCTGGGGTTTGGTTCCAGGACCCCCTGTGAATACCCGAACCGTGAATACTCAAGTCCCATTATATGCAGTGGCATAGCAAAATGGTGTCCCTTATATAAGATGGCAAGATCAAGGTTTGCTTTTTGGATGATTATTTTTTAAAGAATATTTTCAAGCCATAAATACTAAATCCGTGAATGTCAAATCTGTGAATATGGAGGGAGAATGATACTTTTCTATATTTTAATCTATAATTTTTCAAGCAAAAGTTTTTTTTAAAAAAAACATTAAAGCCTGATTGACCCTCCAGCAAATGAAACGGTAATTAGCGGGCTCGTGAGCTAAAAGGAAGGACAGACGGGCAGGCAGACACATACAGACATCAGTTGCTTTCCAACGAGGCATTCTTTGCCTGCTTATTATTTATCGCAAACTACATTCTTTTTTCAAGTAAAGAATAACAATAAGATCAGCGCCTCATGACCCTGCAGGAGAATCAAACAGGTCACATTGAAAGGGGAAGTGGACAGAAGGTTGTAACCTTAAATATGCTATTATATATATATTTATATTGACCTATGCAAATTATAAACCACTGTGAGATCAATTCAAGAAAGCATCACTACCACAGAACTGGTAGGGAGGGAGCCAACATGTCAAAGATAGAGCATGCACAAATGCACCTACCTTTATCCAATGCATAACACACTTTTCTTTATTTTAATGCATCATTATTTTTTGAGTAAGGGATTGTTTTTAATGAAAGTGAGTGACCCTGTAGGCAAATAAAATGTTTCATGTTTATAAATAGAAATGGGGTGGGGGAGAGACACAATTAGCTATTTATAAACACTTTGATATATATGTATGTGTGTGTATATATCAGTCAAAAATATTTTATACACACAATCTTATGCTGATTGTTCTTGGGCTGTTTTACAATTGCACACACACACACACACACATACTAGAGAATGAAATTCTTACTGCAGCCAAAAGTCCAGTGAAACTCCAGAAAATGAAGTTCAGTTAGGGGGTAAGTTCTGAGTGCAATTGTGTGGAGAAAGGTAAAGCATAAAGTAGTCAAATAAATATAGTTATATTGAACTTGGGGGACTTCATTTTTGAAGAAATGATGTAGGAGTCCCTGTAATTAATTTTAAAAGCAGCATTAAGGCTTAATGTAGAACTCAAATTAAACAAAAGGAACAGGTCTGGGGCCCACTTTTAATTTTAATTTGAGAAAAGCCCTGTTGGATCAGAGACTACAAAGCTACCTCAGACAGCCATGACTTTAGGAAGCCGTACTCACTGGAGATAATTGTAGTAATAGTATAATATGGCCAGAGGGCATCAGGTTGGGAAAGGCTGGACTGGCTGTTCAAAAGAGAGAGAGAGAAATGGGGAGATCTTTTTTTGGATTTTTAAAAATATTTTTTTTTTTACGGTTTTCACATGAACATAAGAACCAATGGTAGGCTTAAGAACATATTGTATAAAAATACGAAAAACCAACAAAAGTATAAAGAACAATAAGCCCAAATATAAATATGATTCAAATTGATAATATGGCTGTAGGTCTTGGAATAAATTTTTCTTATGTTATAGAACCTTTTATCTTAAATATCAGGTTTGAGTATAGTTGTTATCTAAACCTTTTTAGATTTCTAGTTGGTACACCCCTGCTACAAAGGTACAGATGTGCATTTCACACCCAACAGTTACTGTAGTTCCAGGTAGAAAGGCAGAGTATACATTCAAAGGACAAATAAATAAATAAGTGGTGCAAGAGGCTTGACTGTAAACCTTTTAAGTGAGTTTGTAAAGTCTACTCTACAATACATTCATTAGTGGTCTGTTAAATTCCTGTATTAAGGACATTCCATTTTGACCATATTAATAAGAAACTGAAAGTGACAAGTGTGGGATATTGGGTGGTTCATTTTGCATCTCTTTCTCCACAGAATCAGGAGCTGCTGTCTGTGATTTTTTTTTAAAGGCGGCCTGTGGGAAAGGTAAGCCACAACTGCAGATATGCTATGCTGAAAGATGAATGGGGACCAAACATCTGATTGTTCTGTTATTTCTTTATTGTTTATATGTAACATTATTTATATGCTCAGTGAATCATTGTACAGTATATAGAGCTTTGAAGAGAAATGTAAGGACAAGTCAGATGCCTAATGAGAGGGTCTTACAAGTCGAATCTCAGTCAAGAGTGCAGAATAACTAGTTTCCAGTAGTGTCTGGTATGCCACAATAAGAGAAGTCATGTGTCTTTGGTGGAAGGAGGCCCTCCCATCTGCAGCTTTGTGAACTCCAACAGTTTGATGATCTATAGGTTAAGGTACAAAAATAAAATTCTAAATTGAGCTGTCATGATTTATAAGCCGATGCTATGACCTGAGGAGCAGAGGCATGACTTTCTATTTATAGTCATCCTGCCATTTTGACAGCCTGGCACTGGCCATCTTTGAAGAACTTGCCAAAAAGAACTTGTAAGAAAGATAGTGCAACACAAACTATGAGAAAATGTAGAGTATATTTATCTTTAAACTAAAACCAAATTCTAGTATGGGCATTTAATGGTGACTTCTCCCCTTGATTCATATGGGGCCTGTTCTTAAGGTAGCTGAATGTATGTTAAAACTGTTCCCTTTCTGTCTTTTCTTCCCACCATAGGAGGGATGTGTCCATTCCGACACATCAGTGGAGAAAAGACTGTTGTTTGCAAACATTGGCTACGAGGGTTGTGCAAAAAGGGAGACCAGTGTGAATTTCTTCATGAGTATGACATGACCAAGATGCCAGAATGTTACTTTTACTCAAAATATGGTAAGGATGCTATTGCATCTGCCTGTGTCTCACTCTTGTTACGTAGTCTTGACTTGTATAGAGAGGTTTGCTCAAAACATTTTGTATAGCACTTTAGAGCATTCAAGGTTCTCCACATCAGTTGTCGCAGCAATCTACACAATAGTTCTGTAAATAATGTTGATATGGATGGTTTTGTATGTATATTTTAAATGCTGTGAGCCACCCCGATTGCATCTGTAGAGGGTCGGGTTACAAATAAATATTATTATTATTATTATTATTATTATTATTGCAGGTTGAATATCCCTTATCTGAAATGCTTGAGACCAGAAGTTTTCGTACAGTTGTCCCTTCACATTTGCAGCTTTGACAGTCACGGTTTTGAGTATTCACAGTTTTCCCTCTCCCGCCGCCCCTCTCCTGGGCCTTCGCTTCCCTTCGCAAAGGGAGCGAAGGCCCAGGGAAGCGCGGGGGGTGAGGCAAAGCCTCTTAAATCGCCCCTCTCCTGGGCCTTCACTCCCTTTGCCGGGGAAGCGAAAGCCCAAGAGAGGGGAGATTTTAGGTGTTTGCCTCACCCTCCGCCTCTCTTCTGGGTGTTTGCTTCCCTTCGCAAAGGATGCGAAGGCCCAGGGAAGTGCGTTTCTTTAACAATTACCTTCCTTTTTTTTTTTTTTTTTTTTGCCTCCTTACACGTCCACCAAAATGTTCCCACCGTTTGATGACACTTCCAACATTTGTTATCAATTTCTTTATACATCTTGGCTAGATTTTCTGGGGTCATGTACCATCTAAATAACATTTTGTAATAATTCTCTCTAATGTCATAGCAACATGTAAACTTTACCCCCCTGCCTCCAAGCTTCTTCCCACTGGTGCATATAGATATTATTACCTACATTCCTTGCCCATTGAGTCATACAATCCTTGACCTGTTCTTCCTCTGTGTTATATCTCAGAAGTAAATTATAAAGCTTTGAAATCATATGTTTATTTCCAGATTCTATTATCTTCTCCAATTCGGTTTTCTCTTTTCCAAAACTGTACTTTAAATTTTGCTATTAATGTTATCAACACTGTCTCCACGTTTCTGAAATCTGTTCTTGTCTTATTATCTCATTAAATGTCTTGTGTAGTAGGATTTTAAGTTCTTGTGAAAAACATAATAAGCTGCTCTTGTACCATCTGATCCTGGGGCTTTATCAAGCTTTAGTCTTGTTATTGCATCTGGGACTCCCTCTATGGTGATTGGAGCATTCAGCCGCTGTCTTTGACAGTCTGACTGTAGATTTTGATTTTGTATATATGTTAATATATTCTCCTTTAAAATATTTTGCTTTTTAAATAATTCAGAATAGTATTTGTGAAATGTTTTTTGAATCTTCAATTTATCTGTCACTAATTCTCCTTTTTCCTGAATTTCAGTAATTGTTTTTTCTCTTTTTCTTTTCTTAATCTGTGTGCCAGTCATTTGCCCAGCTTATTTGCCTGATCAAAGTTTTCTGCTTTATATATGATGTCTTCTTTCCCATCTCACTAGCAAATAACAATAATTGAGATTGTAGCATTTTAATTTGTTTGCACACATTAATATAGTACAAGGGAGAACATGAAAGTTAAGATCGATGGTAGTCTGAGATGCAGAAGAAGACGGTTATGAAAATAATAGGTTATGAGAATAGTAGGTTTCCTGTATGAGCCCCACTGCAGATTCTCTCCTGAGGTTTTTAGAAGGCAAAAAATAACATGTCTGCATGCCCTTTGACTCCTGACTAAATAAGACTTTGTGTAGTGCTTTTTGATAATTTCTCCTCTTGCTTTTTATCACAGTTTTATGATATGTGCTGTTCAAGTTAAGTGTGATTTTTGTAATTTTAATAGGCTTTATTTCTGTCCAGCTACTTTGGTTTGCACCTGAAGTAAAGAAACAATCAGTGTGCAACCAGCATTATGGTGGAGATTAGGTATGATACAATGAAAAATGTTAACTTGTCTTCATGTCTGAAGACAACTTCAGGTGTTTAACTAGCCAGCTTCTTTACATAATGGGTCTGAGAATGTTTAAATTTCCAGGATAAGTAAATTGCTTCATTCCTCCAAGTGGATAAGGGAGGAAAGGCAGTATAAAATATCTTCAAAGGAAACTTTGAGGAAGGCTCAGCTTAATTTTCACAACCCAGTGTTATCCTGCTATCTGTATTTTCACATGGTAGCTTGCTTTGATGTACTTTACATCCCCACTGTTAAATTTCTAGCTGCACCCTTTTTGATCTTAGTTGATTGAACTATATAAGGTGTAACTCCTTTCCTTTCCTGATGTCTTTGTCCAGAGATGCAGTCTCAAAGAGCAGCCTGCATTCTCTCCTAATCGCTCTGTCAGCATGCAACCTCTGAATAAAGTCTCTTTAGCATTTTGCCTCTGGGTCGCTTGCTTGCTATAACAGGCAGTGGTTCTTGTGATGGTAAAGGACATGCTTGTAAGCGATGTCTAATTCTGTATGATTTTTCTTGGGGACTGTTTGTTCCTGATGCCAATGGACAATTCTTTTCTCTCTGCTGCACAGTCCAGTAAAGCGTGTGCTTGTCTACTGCAGGGGAATGCAGCAACAAAGAGTGCCCATTCTTGCACATTGACCCAGAGTCTAAGATCAAAGATTGCCCCTGGTATGATCGAGGCTTTTGTAAACATGGTATGTATATGGGATGCTATTGTTATTGGGTCATTTTTTTCTCTGTGGTGTCTCCCGTTAAATATACATTTTATAACAGTAATGCAAAGTTGAAGTGTTGTATAGCATGGAAAAAACTTTATAGTATGAGATTTGGCTGCTTGAGAGTGTATCTTCATTACAGAAATTTCTTGCACTTTAGGAGCAGTAGCTGAAAATGTGAAATCACTGCTTATTGAAAGATCAAACGTCATAAGTGATTTCTGGGATTTGTGGAAGAGGGTGGTGCTAGGCAATACTTTTTTACTTTTTACATTTCTTGTAATTGTGCATGAGAGATGTGACCATAGATTTCATTTTACAGGTCCGCTCTGCAGGCACAGACATACACGACGTGTTATTTGTGTGAATTATCTGGTGGGTTTCTGTCCAGAGGGCCCTGCTTGCAAATTCATGCAGTGAGTACACTCTAGGATTATTTTTTCTATTCGCTTACACAATATATCTGCTATGCCACACGCTGGCCAATACTGATTCCTCTGAGAGTTCCTCCTCTGCCCATTCATAAATGTCAGAAGCTTGACTGGCAGACTCTCCTCCGTTCAAGTATCCATTCCACTCTATGTCAGCTGATGCTCCTCTTGCTTTTGCTGAAGGGGTTATCTCCTATACACTGTGGCTTGGTTATACATTTCAGATGGCCCTTACTTCTCAAAGTGGACTGGACTATCAGAACAACAATTTGCTCTTGCAACCCCTCATAAGGTGTAACAGCACCTTAGGATACTATAGAGTGTGAGACAAACTTGGATGAGCCTACTGCTAGCAATTTCTTTGTTTCCAGTTGAGGAACTTTCTTCTTTTTACTCAGGGTCTAATGGGTATCATACTAGAAAAAGGGAAGAAATTGTCAAGTGGGTTTGGGTTTAACCTTTGCTGCAAGTCATCTCCAAGTGTTTGGTTGCCAAGCATTTCTCACTCTGCCTTTACTCATGACACTGCTGCCAGACTTGGAAAAGTTGTTCCTTGTGTGTTTTTACCAGACTGGGTAAGAGAACAATTTAAAAAGTTGTAGTAATTGGAAATGAAAAATAGGAAAAGGCTGTTATTGTGGCCTCTAGGCAAATTGAATTGTATTTTGTGGATAAAGAATTGTCTTAACATATATCTGTTAAAAAATGTTGAAGAGGTAGCTAAAATATAGAACAGACCTTTTGGTTTTTGGTACGGTTGATTTGCTGAATGGGAAGCAGCACCTCCCATGCCAATATTGGACTTGCCCACCCAATGACTGAGCTTGGGAAAGGGACTCTAGGTGATAAAGTGGACCATGGAGTGCTATTTCTTACCTAGCTTGCCTAGTGCTATTTCTGACCCAGAGGCTTCTGGTGTTGCCTTCCCATTTTGCAATCAATCTAACTTGAAGAGAAACAACTCACAACATCTTGAACCAGTAGGCCTTGACAAGGGAGAATCTACCTGTTCCCCACTTGTACTAAAACTTTATAATGATCTCTAGGAAATACACACTCATCATTGTGTAGTTTCTGTATCCATGCAGTAAAATTACACATCGAAAAATATTTCTCCATTTCTTAAGCTAGGTATCCTTTTGAACTCTGAAGCTAAGCATAAATAGTTCCGGGATAGTAACATTTTAATCACTGGTTTGGTATTTGTGTGTTTTCTAATGCATACATTTTCTTTAAAAATCAGCCCTCGATTTGAGCTTCCCATGGGAACCACAGAGCAACCTCCACTGCCTCCACCAACACAACCACAGCAAAAGGTATGGACATTTCCAGTTGCTTCTACAGAATTCTAAACTATCTTCCTGATATCAGAAATTGCATTTGTTTCTTCTTTAGAAGATGAATTCATTTAAATGGCTTGAACACACCTGAACCAAACCCCACCAGATGCCCATACCTCTATTTACAGAGCAGTTTTGGTTTGTTTTTGTTTTTTGCGTGGAGGCACCAAACCTATTGAGTGTTTACATTACATTAGAGGATTGAGCTATGACATTGTAGAGTACAGTTGTTTCACTTCTCTTACTAACATCTCTCTTTGAATGAAGTGTTTCTTTTTACATGCTTTGCCCTTACCTGTGATCAAGTCCAAAAATGGGAAACTTGTGACTCTCCAGATGTTGTTTGACTCAATTCCCTCTGCATTCCAGGAATATGGCCTGTTGTAAAGGATGATGAGTATTGCTGTTCATATTTGGCAGACCATAGGTTCCCTATCCCTGTGCTAGCCCGTGGGGTTTAGTAATCAACATTAGTTTCCCAGTGGGGCTGAATCCTTTGCCGCTTGTCAATCAGATGTATTATAAAGAGATTTGTAGCTAAAAGTACATGCATACACACTTTAGAGCTAATTCACAGTGCATCTACAGTCAGCCCCCCCCATATCTGCAAGAGAAAAATTCCAGAACTTCCTGCGGATATGTGAAACTGGGTAATAGTGACTGCTCTATTTCACATTCAGAGCAAAAACAAAGCATTTCCTATCTCCCGTCCCAACTCACCGGCTGACCCATGAAGGGCAGAGTAGCTGAAGTTCCTCTACTTCATCACCTGGGGGGAGCTTTTGCCCCCTCTCTCCAGCAATGGAGCTTTGCTTCCTCTGTTTTGTCACCAGAGAGGAGGGGTGGTTTCTCCCCTGAAGTTTCTCTCCCCCCCGCCGCCAGTGGAGGTCTGTTTCTTCTGCTTCATTGCTCAGGAGCAGCCTGAGGCTGTTTGTGAACAGCAGATAAGTGAAACTGTGGATATGGAACCCACAGATACAGGGGCTTTACTGTACTTGATGTTTTGATTATACCAGTGCATATTTTGGTCATGTATAAACACAAATGTTTATGCAAATGCAAATCTTGCTGTACTTCTTGTAGAATCCCTTTGCCCAGCCATTCCAAAGCCTGGATGGGACTTCTTTCTGGATACCAGCAGTGCTCCTGAAATTTCTGTTAGCTGTTATGTGGACTGCATCCAGAAGTATCATTGCTTGTCAAGATGCGGCTGCTGCACAGGAAGATGTGCATGCTGTCCTTAAAGGACACAAAATGGTGGATGCATCTCATGTGATAGCTTAATTTGTTCAAGGCACATCCCAGCCCTTCCTGCAACATATTAGTGTATTTTGAAGTACAGTTTGTTATTCCATTAGCTGTCTTAAAGCCAGACAGTACATTGTCTATGCTGCATTTGTAAAGCCTTGGCCAAAAGGAACATACTAGGGTGATAACTGTATTTCAAGTACTGCATAGCACTGACATGCTGTGATATATATTTGGGCATTATAACCCACAGTAACGTATGGTAGGGCTTAAGGGGATGTCTTGGTTAAGAATACATACAGTTGTCCCTCCATATCCATGGATTTAAGTATTCACAGCTTGAAAATATTCTTTAAAAAATAATAATCCAAAAAGCAAACCTTGACTTTGCCATCTTATACAAGGGACACCATTTTGCTATGCCATTGCATAGAATGGGACTTGCGTATTCACGGACTTTGGTATCTACCGGGAGGTGGTGGTGGTGGTCCTGGAACCAAACCCCAGCAAATATGAAGGGACAACTGTATTTTAAAATCTGTTATCTGATGCTCAAGTTGCCTGTGAACTCATCAATATGTGTGTGGGCTGTTTCTCCCCCTCAGCAAAACAACAACCCACCTTTACAAAGGTCATCATCCCTCATCCAGTTAACAAGTCAGAACTCTTCTCCAAACCAACAAAGGACTCCACAGGTTATTGGCGTTATGCAGTCTCAAAACAACAGCATAGGGAACAGAGGTCCTCGGCCACTTGAGCAGGTCACATGTTACAAGGTAAGTTGAATGTGGCTTAGTGTAAAGGATAGAGCTGAATGGGGGAATTTTGAATTCTGCACTCCAAACCTAGAGGTCTAGAAGTAGAATAATAGTAAACCATACCACTAATGTTTTATTGTTGTTAAATGTTTATTCTTTCTCTGACTTATGCAATGTCAGAGTTGGTGAAATTTGGGAAACAGTTCTTTTTTGGGTGGGATTTTGGGACCTGTGGTATCTTAGGACAATTATTATATATTAAATCAGATTTAGCTAAATGAACTGGAAATGAATGATTCTTGAAGAAAATTTCCCACAAACATGAAGTTATTAGGATAGATTTAGACTTTGTTATTGTTGAGACTAGCTTAAGTCCAGTTGATTTCAATGGGTCAGTTAAATATGTCTAGCTCTGGCTCTAACCTATTGTCTCTCTTTCAAAATGTAAAGAACAGGATATCAAACCTAAAGTAAGAAGGTGAAAACATTCTCTAGTCTATATAGATGACATGTTTACTCCCCCAGAAGCTCAGTTACTGAGGCTTTTCTTCCAGCACTATAAGGGATAGAAGCATAAGGGATAGCCTAGTTGATTCTTTTTAAGCCTTAGGATGAATATCTTCCAACCTTTCTAAGTTACCATTTTGATGACACATTCTCACCTTCTGCCATTTTGTATTCAGTTTTTAAACAATAGACTTCCAGACAGATAATTTAAAGGGGAAAAAAATGACTCATTCCTTTATCAGCATCTGAATAATTTTAACAAAAGGTTGTAACTTCATCTGTATTAATTTTAAGTTTTACATTTTTTCCCTATTCTCCCAACAGTGTGGTGAAAAAGGACACTATGCCAACAGATGTACCAAAGGACATTTGGCCTTTCTTAGTGGACAATAAGCCATTAAACTGTACAGCACTTTCTATAATGGAGCCAGCTTATACACGCCACTATCTTGAACTGTTTCACCTTTTCTTAATGCTGATATCAAAAGGATTGGTTACCTGAGAACTACTGATCTGCAGCCCTTCTTTTTTTTTTTTTTTTTGGTATTTCATTGTTTATTTTAATCTTTTAAGGAAAGAACTTACAGCTGTTTAAGGACAAATAATAGCTGTGGTGTTTGCCTTTGTTAAACAAACACTATGGAGAAGCAGAGTGAAGACAAACCTAATACATAATGCAATATTTGGAATAGGTACTTATTGTTTCGGTATGTTCAGCCTGGAAATCTTCATTTTTTGGCAGTCTTTGGCTATGGCAGAACATATGAATCATTAGTGCACAAGACACTGTATCTTGCACAACGTGTAAGTGTTTGCTACAAGGACGTCTGGTACATCAGGTGGAAACAATTTACTTAGCTAGCTACCTGCAGCAGTCCCTTTTTGTGTTGTGCAGAGGGAAAGTAGGGATTCACTGTAATGAGCCTGTATCTGGATAAAGGTAAAGGTATCACCTCTCAATTCATTGGGTGAAAACAGGAGCTTCCTGTGAAGTGATTTCTGTGCAAATGGAAGCAAATTTAGACTAAGAAATCAGAGTTACGTGAAGAATACACCTATTCTGTCAGAACTGAAATCAAACTGATTCAAACCTAGGCAGCCATTACAATATAAAGTCGTGAAGGGATTAATGTGCCAAATTGGTACTCTCCATTCTTGGCCTTGGTGTAAACTGAATGAAAAAATACAGGCTGCATGTAGTCCCTTGACCCTTCCTTTTCATTTTTAGGGGGCAATTTTCACCTCAAAATCAGACCAAACACTCCAAATAAATGAAAATGTGTGTCAGCTTCCCATTCTTCCAAATCCTTATTCCAATACCTCTTTTTCCAGGTAAAAGATATGTGGAAGAAATACAATGTCATGTCTGGTCACCATTTTGACCAGAGCATAGGTGGAAAGTTTGCAAGATGTCACTGGTGTAGGCTACAGGAAGGAATTAGCTCCTGGTCCCCATGCAGTTGCTGAACCTGTTACAGTTTGGTGGAAGCAAAGTTTGCTATACAATAAAAGCCTTGCCCCATGACAGAGCTACCATGGTTGCTTAAGAATCTTTAAGTATTTCTTTCCTGTATTCAGTTGTGATATTCTGATGAAAAAAGCTGGGCTGTGGTTTTAGTTTGTGAAATCTGACTTAAGGACACAGGGGAGAAAGCAGTACGTACTTAGGAAGAACATAATTGGGGTCCTGCCTCATAATGACACATCCAGGATGACTTAAAATGTTTTTTAAAAGTGCCTTGTGTCATCTTGTACAGTAAGTAGCAATTTTATCATAAACCTCAGGAATATATTCATTAACAAATATATGCTAATGTATAATCCCAGTTTTAAACACCGTTTTTACTGTATTTTGTCAGTTCATGAATGTGAACTTATACAAATGCCTTCATCTTGTGTGCTTTAAGGTCATTTCTGACTGTTCTCTCACTTAAGATTTCTTCAGAGGAGGTTAGCCATTGCCTTTCGTTAAGGTGTGACTTCCCCAAGATCACTCAGTGGATTTTTGTGGCTGGGCAGAGATTGAAGCCCTAGTCTCCTAATCCTGTCCATCTTATAGTGCTCAAATTAGTTCCACAAGTCACATTGACAGTAAATATTTTATTGGTCTTAAGGGTACATATGTGAACAAAAGTCCACAAGTAAAGAGCCATGCTGTCTCCAGCTGAAAGGGACTCCTAGTACCAGTCGAGTGGCAACTTGCAGTCTTCTGGTTCATTGGGTCTCAGTGATACTTCCTCCAGCGATCATGCTCTAAATAATCAAAACAAGCCAATCAGCTTAAGGTGCATTGCTTTTTAGACATTCTTATATATAGAGGGCAATCCTGAAACATTTTCTTCATTATATGTGCTCAAAACAATTGACAGAAATCCACAGAAAGCTGTATTTACCAAGCAAGTGTAAACATCAGAAATAACAGTATGTTGTTACTGACTAAATTCTTGGGGTTTTAAATGATATGCAAGTGCTAACAGCATGAGTCTCCAATACACATTTCGGGCAGGTATTCCAAAGCAGCCCCCAGTTGCTATGTTATTGAAAAGCTGCTATGTTTTGTAACACTAATAACTCAAGTTCAGTCCATAAAAATAACTTACTCAAACTTCACTATAGTCCATTTACATTATATTCATTTTTCAAAAGTAAACAACCAGATTAATTAAGGAAATTCTGAAGTGGCATTAATGAAACAGCCCTCCTATGTTTTAGTCTCAGACCATGTGTTTGGAAGCCTATTCTAACCATAAAAGTTGTATTTATTGATTACAATATTTGAATTGTACAAAAGTACAACAATAAAAGAACGACAGTACACCACTGCAGCTTACCCAAATGTCTGAACACGAACCACTCAAGGGTTCTAGTCCTTTTGTTAAAGATCAATACTAGAATGTATGCTCTCACTCAAGAACAGAAAATCTCCAGATGCTGGACTACATAATTCCAACAGCCCTTGCCTCTAGTCAGAACTGCAGTCTAACATCTATATTCTCCATAATTGTTCTCCCCCAAGATTCTCTTAAGAATATGAGAAAATACAGTCCTCCCTCAACATTCACAGTTCCGCATATTTGCGGTTTGCCGCGAGCAGAGGCCAAGGAAAGTGGCGATGGGGCCTCTGAGGCCCCGTCACCACTTTCAGGAGGGAGGGGGGAGGCGTGGGGAAGCGACTACGGGGCCTCCGGAGGCCCCATGGTCGCCTGGGGAAGGCAATCTTTATTTGTGGAATTTTCACATTCGCGGGGGTCTGTGGAACCTAACCCCCATGAATGTGAAGGGACGACTGTACAGTGGGCCCTCTGTGTTGCCAGGCTCCCAATCTGTGGATTGGACTGTCTACAGATCGCCACACCCCATATTATTCAATTGTGGTGATGTGAACTCGGACACGCTGAAGCATGCACATTCACATCACTACCACTGAATATTACAAGGTTTGACTGTCTGCATATTTCGGCATCTGCAGGGGGTACTATTGTAGCTCTTAACATTAGTTTTCAACTATATGAGATCAAGTTTTCCTTACTGAGATGCTGATAGTTCCAGATGTAGCTGATGATCACATAGCCTGTTAGTATCATGGCAATACCGCCAATGCCTCCTTTCCTCACATCAATGTACTTCTTGTAAAATCTCTCATAGCCTGGTGAAGAGGAAAAACAGTATTTTTTAAGACACTGTTACAGATAATACCTGAAGACAGTAAAGGGATATGAAGAAGACATTCTAACATCTACAAAAACGTATAGAAATGAGTATTGGGAACTTATAATTTGGTTCTTCCTGTGCTAGTAAGACTACACCCTACAACAATAAAACAAGGAGACAGTAGCTAAAGGCTACAGTCATCATTTTTGCAGCCTGATGAAGCATGTCCCAATGAACTCACTAGGTTCTATAGGACAAACGTCTTAGCAAGGCATTCTTAAGATTTCAGTCTAAGTAGGTTCCCTGTATCTCCAGAAAACATTACAACCTGAATCTTTACCATGCAGGTAGGAAAAGTTGACCAAGCTTACTGATTAAAACTCATATTATTAAAAAAACACAGAAAGAAATGGATTCAGAGTTAAGAGCAGATTTTCAGAAGAACACTTTCCATGCAATAGGTTTTATTTTCAATCTCCAGTTAAAAGAGCTACCTGAGATCCTGGGAAAATCCAATGCCCAAGATGTTTGTTGCACAACTACTGCCAGCTCTAAGCAGCCCTATATAAGCTACTTGTTTGGGACTTCAATTCCCAGGATTCCTGATCATTGGTGATACTGGTTGGACTTCTGGGAGTTGAATCCCACAGTCTGGAGGACCAAAGACTGAAAAGCACTGAACCAAAATATTAAGAACTAAGTCTTACTGTTTCTAATTTTTAAGGAGCCACAGATTTTTGCTGCTCTTGTTGAAGTTTCTTTTTTTTTTTAGGTGTGCTAGTTACAATTTTTGTTTTGCAAACTGCCCTGAGAATTTTATTCAAAGGCAGGAGAATATTAATCACTTAAATAGATAAATAGCTGAAAGGCTAAAATGCCACCTATTCCAGGACTGAAGCTCTATGTGCAAATATTTGAGCATGCCAGTGAATTTAGTTGAAGTTACTTCAAAGAAATAATGCATAAGATCTGGCCCCAGGACTCAAAATAGAGGATAATACTTCAATCCTAGGCCTTTTTACTCAGAAGCTGCACTAAGTTCAGTTGCACTAAGTTTACTGCTGCATAAATATTTGGATCACACCACGAATGCACCAAGTTCAAAACCAATTCAGGATCTGCAGAGGGATTATTAATTTAAAATATTTAATCGCTTTTCAGCAGACTAGGGCTCACAAAGTGATAAGCAATGAAATGGCTGAAAACATTTTAAAACATTCTAAAATATGATTTAAAAAAAAAACATTGAGAATAGTAGTTTTGGTGTTTATCAAAGCTCAACGTGTGAGGTCCTGCTATAAAGAAAGCCACTCTGTATACTTACCGAAGTAGTCTCTTAGGGTTAAACCCTCAGTTTATATACCACAAGTCCTTTGTCTCAAATTGCAAGTATTTGTAGACAGAAGTCTGCTACTTACTTTTAAATATACCACTACAAACATAGGTCTAATATAAGAATTATGAAGCATTGGGTATCACAGCCTTCTCCAACCTAGACCCCTACAGATGTGTTCAAGTATAACCTCTGTCACACCCAGCCAGCATGTCCACTTAGTTATTCTAGTTGGAGATAATTTTGTAGTCCAACATATCTGGAGAAATTCAGATTGTGGAAGACTGGCCTATTGTATGGAGACCGGTCTTTCAATATGTAAATACAGGCCTTTTAAAACAGCACATACACAAGATTATTAGCAGGAATGCACATTCCAGAGCCAGCTATCTCCTCAATACTCACCTCCTTGACAACTTCTAACAATCCCCAGTGGGGTGTAATCTCGAGATGCTAACCAGGTTGGCAGCTGCCCTATTTTCACATCCAGGAGTTGCTTATCTTTAATGGGAACTAGGAAACAAAAGAAAATGCAAGAGACTGATTATGGGAGAGCAATATGAAGTGCATTACATTTCTATTCCATACCTCTTCCAAAGAACTGAATGGGACGCACGTGTCCCTGTCCTCCTGTTTATTCTCATGACAAGCATGTGATGTAGGATAGGTTAAAAGAGGGAGAATGGCCCAGGGTCACCAACGTGCTTCTTAGATGAGAAGGAATTTGAGCCCAAATCTCCCCAGCTCTAGGACTGCATCTGCTATTGAAAGAGAATATATCTGGATATATCATTTAGGAGTACCAGGGTTAAATGTTTTCACTGTATCTATAATTTTATCATTCTGAGAAGTCTGTCTCATGTTCACTTCCCTCTATTATTAAATAAACATCTGTTATACTTAGCAAGACACAATGAAAGGAACCAGGACTTCAAAGAGTCTGTGCAGCAAAGTGTCTATCAGGCTGATGTATGAAACACAAAGGCACAAATTTAAATTTCACAACTTTTACAAATGCACTGTGGTCTTAGACCAGTGGTAGGAAATGTGCACCCACTCAAATGTTGACTTGCAACTGCCAGCAGTTCCAGTAAAATTAGCCAAGGGTAAGGAATCCTGGGGGGCTGCAGTTCAGCAGGCAATTTCCAATCCTGGCTGAGACAAGCCACTACCCTGAAGCTTCATCTCCTCACCAAAATTTGGATAGTATTGATACATTTTATAGTAGTCTTGAAAGAATTACCAAGCTAAGGTGTGTCAAGAACTTTGAACACATACAGTGCAAGCATGTGTCAATGAGACCATCTCACTGGAGTCGTCTTTAAAAGTGAAAGTAGGGAGATTCTAAGTAGGTGAGACAGCCCATTCCCACAGTTATGCTCTATTAGTATAGAATATATTTTTAAAGAGAAAAAGATAACTGTCCCAAAAGCCTACAGTATCAATATATTTATTGACAGTAACAATGTCAAGAGAAAGGGGAAGCAATATGAGAGATGGAAATTGAATGAGATGATGTTCAGCAGATACTAACTCATCTACTTAGTTCTCAGTTCAGTTGAGGATGATGAGTTAAAAGGTTAAAGTAAAAGCTTTATGGGAAAGGTGGTTTTTCAGAAAGATCTTGGATGATAAAGGATTAAGTCCAGATAGATTATGAGAGGTTCAAGGTTCAATGTTTTTTTAAAAGACAAAAGCAAAGCACAGGTGTTATAAGAGAATATTTTTAAATAATGGAGAATAAGTGATAAGGGCTAACAGGAAATGCATATGAGCATTTAAATTAAAGGCATCTTTCTGTACAAAATGTTGAAAATTAAACAATTGCAAGATGTCAGTGAACTCTATATACTGCTGGGTCATCTATTTGTGCCTAGTTCAATGCACAAGTTCTTTATAAAACGCTTATGTATTGAATTTGTATAATTGCTTAATAGTATGAGGCAGTAAAGCTGAGAGAAGGGGCTGTCTAGACGATGCAAAAAATCCTAAAAGAATGCAGGCAGATACTGGTACCTTTTGTCCAGATGAGCCGCCAGGATTCACCATATTTGGAAGGAGGGGGACTGAAAACTCCAAGTAGTTAGCGATAACAGCTTTTGCTGTTTCTCATGATTTTTTTAAAAAATATGTGAAAATGCGCATAACTGCCCATCTGAACAACCAATTCGATTAGGGACACATCCAGGAAGTCAAACGTGGGTGGGCTTGCCAGTGATGAAATGGCCAGAGCCGCCATTGTTATTTTTTTTTCCAGGGGAACGATCCAGCTCTTTCTAGGAGCAGCAGAGCAAGAAAACAAAATGTTTTTAAGCAGAAGATTGCTCTTCCACATCTCTCATTTAGCAAAGAAAAAAAAAGGGGGGGGGATGAAGGGAGCTTTTAGTTGTATAATAAGGCAGGTAATTCACTCATGGCCACCACCTTTTCTCATGGGCATGCTCCGTGTGAAAGGCAGCTTCGATGCCACCGATCTTGTGTATGGATGGTGGGGACAAATGAACACTGCTGCAATAGTGAGGTAATGTGCTATTTTACACAATTTATTCTCCTGTCTAGCTGAGCCCAGGCTGTGTCTGATTCAGGAAGGCTGATCATATGTTCATATGGAACATGCACAACCTCCACACTGGAGGTGGGGAATAAAGGCGGGTGAAAGAAGCTTCCCACCCCTGACTAATTCTTGGTTTAAAGGGGTTTGTTTATTAGGATAACAGGAATTGCTAAAAAGAGATGCTTAAGATTTGCCCTCCATTGCAATAAATATCCCTGTACCTTAAAAGTGGCCCAAGGAGCAAAAATTCATCAGGTGCAGTTTGTTTCCCATAGGAAAAAAGGCAGGAGTGAATATCGCCTATTGAACTTCTGCCTATTCAATGCAATGTCTGTTGAACCTCCGCCTAATCAATTCATTGCCTGTTGAACTTCTGCCTACTCAATGCATTGCCTATTGAACTTCTGCCTACACAATACATTGCCTGTTGAACCTCTATCTACTCAATGCATTCCCTGTTGAACCTCTGCCTCCTCTATGCATTGCCAGATGAACTTCTGCCTACTCAATGCATTGCCTGTTGAACCTCTACCTCCTCTATGCATTGCCAGATGAACTTCTACCTACTCAATGCATTCCCTGTTGAACTTCTGCCTACTCAATGCATTCCCTGTTGAACCTCTGCCTCCTCTATGCATTGCCAGATGAACTTCTGCCTACTCAATGCATTCCCTGTTGAACCTCTGCCTCCTCTATGCATTGCCAGTTGAACTTCTACCTACTCAATGCATTGCCTGTTGAATCTCTGCCTCCTCTATGCATTACCAGATGAACTTCTACCTACTCAATGCATTCCCTGTTGAACTTCTGCCTACTCAATGCATTCCCTGTTGAACCTCTGCCTACTCAATGCATTGCCCGTTGAACCTGTGCCTACACAATGCATTACCAGTTGAACCTGTGCCTACACAATGCATTACCAGATGAACTTCTGCCTACTCAATGCATTCCCTGTTGAACTTCTACCTGCTCAACCCTGTCTTAAATGTACAAAAGAGATATTATGGAGGGGGGACCTCAGGATTTGGGGGGTACAGAGCAACGCGTCATTATGAAGACCTCTCACCCCACCCCGCTTTTGAAGCCCACAACGGGGCAAACTTTGGGCCTTTCTCCCCCAGGGGCGGGGGCCAGCGGGGGCCCAGTCTTCGCCGGTGCCACTGAGGCCGCCACAGAGGCGGGTCACCTTGGGAACGCCCTCCCCGGTCTCCACTTACCAGGTCGGTCCGCCATCTTGCCGCTGCCGAGGAAGATCCGGCGAGGCTGAGGGCTGCCGGGAAAGACTGCGCAGGCGCGGAGGGAGCGGAGGAAGCTCCTCCCACTTCTTGCGGGGTCCAGAGGGGGCGGGGCTTGTTTGAGCGGGAAAGGGGAGCCTTCCTGAATGTGGCTCTGCTTATTTCACCCCTCAGTAGCAACGTCCACGTGGCAATGCTATAGGACGGTGGCTCTTAACCTTTTCTTTACCAGGGACCCCCTTTAAATCTCTTTTACTGCTGTGGATTTCCAAGACTTAAGATTTAAAACAACAATAATACCTAATAATAATAATAGCAATAATAATAGCATTTTTATTTTTATTTTTATTTTATTTATTTAGTTAGTTATACCCCGCTCTTCAGCCACAAGGCTATCAGAGCAGCTTACAAATTGTTTTAAGCAATAGCAATTTATATATCTACACTGCATTAAGCAGTTTCCAATGTGTGTTAGCTAATTGTCCCCACAAGCCAGGTACTACTACTACTACTAGTAGTAGTAATAATTATACAGTTGTCCCTCCATATCCACAGATTTGGTATTCACGGATTTAAGTATTCACAGCTTTAAAATATTCTTTAAAAAATAATAATCCAAAAAGCAAACCTTGATTTTGCCATCTTATATAAGGGGCGCCATTTTGCTATGCCATTGCATAGAATGGGGCTTCAGTATTAACGGATTTTGGTATCCACAGGGGGTCCTGGAATCAAACACCAGTGAATATGAAGGGACAGCTGTAATAATAATAATAATAATAATAATAATAATACAATTACACCAACCATTAAACCTTCCCTTAGAGGCACTGGAGCAGGAGGGAAGACTTTTCTCCTGCTTCTTCCTGCAAATTTGTGGCTGTAGTGGATTGAATGGCAATGTGTGGGCCAAGCCAGCCAGCCTTTGCCTTGGCTCTTATCATGTGGCCACTCTACTGTAGGGAGGAGATGGGCCAAGCAGCCTTGAAGCCTTTGCAGACATCAAGGGTCCCTGGGGGTGTTGACAGACCCCAGGTTGACAACCACTGCTATAAATTAAATAGAGTATGCATTTGCCCAAGAGTAACCCCTCTTAATTACTAAGGCATAAACTATAGGCTTTGCAAAAAAAGCAGAAAGAAAAGGTCTGATTTTGGCAATGTTGTAAAGAGAAAAGTAACATGATCCACATTATTAGTGCTTCTAAAGCTTCTAAACAGCTTTAAAACGCTAGGAGCAATGTAAATGCAAGAGACAGCGTGGTGTAAAGGTTTGAGTGTTGGACCAGGACTCTGGGAGATCAGGGTTTGAATGCTCACACAGTCATGGAAACCCACTGGGTGACCTTGGGCAAATCACACTCGGCCTAAGAGGAAGGCAATGGCAAACCTCTGAATCAAGTCTTGCCAAAAACACCCTATGAGAGGGTTGCCATAAGTAGGAACCAACTTGAAGGCCCATAGCAACAACAAAGATTTGTTTAGGGTTGCTGTGTGATTGTTTTTTCTTTCTCTTTCTTTTGGAAACACTTAGTGATTGATAAATACCTCATGCAAATAAAACATACACATATGTGAGTACAGTAGTTTACAAACAGAATTTAATAATTTCACAAAATGTTTCTGGTTCTGCCTTTTTGCATTGTTGAAAACAAAAGTGATTTGTGTCCAAGTGGCAGTTTAGAATACAGTACTTCTTTGTCAACATTCTTAAATGGATGAACATATTATGTCTGTGGGGTGGGAAAGTGCTATGCCAAACTTGTGCGCAAGCTAATGGTATCTGACATTATTAGATGGTCCCAAGATATTTACCTAAAGCACATTTCAGGTCACTGTCAGTATGAAGAGTCAGTCCCTACTTCTGTAGAGAAGAAGCTATGATAAACCTGGATATAGTTTTACTATACAGTAGGACCCCCATATCTGCTAGGGATTGGTTCTAGGGGGGTGCGTGGATACCGAAAACTGTGGATAATAGCGAACACCATTGAAAACAATGGGACTTCTGGTTTAAAATACCATAGCGTTGCCTTGGAGGATCTAGAAAATGGCTAGAGAGGACACATTTTCTAGGAGGACTCTATAGTAGGTGTGCTGTTTTGTGTCCCATGGATAATTGAATCAGTAGATAATGAATCAGTGGTGGTGGGGGAGGGAGCCCTCTTCTTTCTCCCTTCCCCACAAGGAGGGCACCCAAACAGTCATTGCAACTCCGTGTGGGAAGCAAGCAAGCGGGCAAGCGCATGGGGAAGGAAGTGGGTGAGTGAGTGAGTCAGGAGAGAGTACCGCCCCCCCCAATTGCCGCCTGGGGAGGACTGCCCCCACGGCCTCCCACCCTCTCTATGCCAGCCCGCTTTCTTCCCCTTTTCCAGAACTTCTGACAACCCTACCCCCCCCCCCCGTATCTGCCTGGGATATGTTCCCAGACTTACTGCAGGTACATGAAACTGTGTATACTAGCAAACTGATATAAATACCTTAGGGTTGTGCCAGAGGATCTAGAAAATGCCTAGAGGGAAGCCTCTCTAGGCATCTGGTGTGACTCTATGGTCAACCTCTGGCAGATATTGATCATAGAGTTGTGCTAGAATTGTGCCTAATGCCTAGAGAGGCCACCTCCAGTGTGATTCTTATGATCCTCCAGAGGCTTAGAGAGACCGACCCCCCATTGCTTCCTGGTCAGGGTCGCAGACTTGTAGTTCCTGACGTGTGTTGGTCTATGGTTGTTTTCCCCACATTCTGCAGATGGCATCCTGTATGACTATAAAGTTGTCCCTCCGTATCCACGGATTTTGTATCCACGGATTTAAGTATTCATGGCTTGAAAATATTCTTTAAAAAATAATAATCCAAAAAGCAATCCTTGATTTTGCCATCTTATACAAGGGACATCATTTTGCTATGCCATTGCATATAATGGGACTTGAGTATTCATGGATTTGGGTATCCACCGGGGTTCCTGGAACCAAACCCCAGCGAATATGAAGGGACAACTGTATTCATTTGCTTAAATAAGATTGCAGGATTGGCAGGTGTTGTTTTGTTTAATATAGTAGGTCCTCCCAGTCACTGTGCTCCTAAAAGTGACTTCTTTAGAGAACCACAAGGGTGTCATCAAAGATTGATTACTGGTGGTTTTAAGGATGGCTTTAACCAGCAGGCTATAGATTAGGTGACTGGCAGAAAGCTATAAAGGAAGGCTTGGGGATGGCTCTAGCAAGATATTCTGAATTTGCTAAAGTGGATACTTTCTTGTAATAGCTTCATGCTAGTTAGAAGATGTTGGATAGAAATCTACCACAAATGGAATGCATTATCAGCTATGACTTGACTTGTCTTTTCTGGAGAATTTTCTCCTTTAAAACAATGGTTGTCTTCTTGATGTTGTCATCAATTATACCCCCAATGCTAGGCAGTCTCTATATTGGCAAATCAAGAGATAACTTTCAATGTTGAAGTAAGTTTTTTTTTTAAAGAAAGTCAATAAAAGTTAGATTGGGGAGTAGATGAACACTGAGAGAATAAAATCTCAGGTCCAGGTAGTAGAAACTCTTCTTTTTAAGGGTCTCGTTGCTAAATTTGGTGCTCTCCAAGCCATACAAATTACAGTGGCCACCAAATTTGTCGTAAAAGAAAATCCAAAATCCTTAACTTCATGTCTGAATGGGTTTTCCTAACAGTGAAGTAAACCTGGTAAAGTCAACAGAAGGAAACAGCAAAACTACCTCTAACTATTCCTCGCCTAGGAAAACCCTACGAAATTTATGGGGTGGCCATAAATCAACAAGCAACACGAAGGCATACGTACACAGCCATTTCAGAAAAACACCAGCAGGTGTCAGTGTTGATGTTTAGCAAAATTGTGCATTCAAGGAGACAACAAACCTGTTAAATTGCTGGAGTGTCTGAAGGCTCTAGAAAGAACAAATGCTGGCTTGTAAACCAAGAGTCTTTATTTTTTTTTTATTAATATTGAGCAAAATGTTAATGGCCAACAAACAAATGAGGATACAAAGGAAGCCGTGCTAAATGGTGGAGGAAGGCTAGAGATCTACAGTAGGTCTTTTGCTGCAGAGAACAAATTAGACAAATCTATGAACAAAGAAGAAATAAATTAAAGACTCAAGGAAAAACAAGTAACACACACGCACACACGTTTGGAAAGTCACATGGGGGCACTATCTTCACAATGACTATTGTCTTTTCTTAAAATAGTTTAATTATTTGTAGTCTTACCTCAGCAGAGCAAGCTCAAGACATCTGACTGCCTGAAGTGGGGCAGCTAATGGCTACCCCCTCCCCAGTCAAAATCAAAGCCAACCAAGTTATTTTAATGCATGAGAAGCTCCTACAAGGCTCTCTCCCCATCCTTGGTGGCACAAAGACAGCAGTGCAATAAATAATAATGGTATGCTCTTTCATGACACCCAGAATCTGTTGCCTAAAGTTGTCTCACCTGACCTAATGCTATACCCTCCAACTGTCCTGATTTGTCAAGGACATTCCTAATGAATCCTCTGTCATCCCACTTTTCAGCTGCTTTTAAACTGTTGCAGTGTCTTTTTCCTCATTCTCCTTTCCCCTTTTGTCCTCAGTTTCCTTCCATTGCTGCAAACTGAGTTCATACTGGAAAAGTAGTTTGTGCTCAATTAAGTCAGCCGGAGGGAGAGGAAAGGAGGGGTGGAATCTTATCCTTTCCAGGAGGTTCAGGCAAAAGCAAACTGTTACAGCCTCTCCTAGCTTTTGTGCTCTCCCCCAGTAATAATTGTTGCAATTGTGACCACACTCTGATATTGTTTGGAGATGTATGTTTTGATATTCATCTGTGAAATGTTGGAGGGTATGTAATGGCAAGGTAGACCTGGCAGCCCAAGGATCAGCTTGTAAACAGAAAGAGAAGTCAATGTTTTCAGGAAGGGGCTACATTTTCAGCACCTTGGAAGGGCTTATTGCTGACCCCTGACCTATTACCTATTTACAGTATTTTATTTTTATTTATTAACATATTTCTACCCTGCTCTCTATAAAAAGATCTCTGGGCAGTGTGGCTGGCTTTTCTTCTTCGCAAACAAAGATTCAGGAAGGACTCATCCCGCGCTTTCTGCAAGCGCGCTGATGACTAAAAAGGCCAATCCGAGATAAACAAGTCCGGTTGCAAAAAGCACAGCAGAAGGTCTCCTTGGGTGATGTTTTTGGGTTGTGATTCTTTCTGCGTTGTCGTTTCTCTTCAAGACTTGTTCGTCGTGAGTTCTCAAATAAGGCTGCAGCATTGTGGATAGTGCGTCTCCATGCCTCCTGATGTGAGGCCAGGGCGGACCACTGTTGGTGATCAATTTGGCCAAGCCTGAGATGTTGTTTCAGGGAGTCTTTGTATCGCTTTTTTGGAGCGCCCCTCTTACGCTGACCCGTGGCGAGTTCACCATAGAGTAGTATTTTTGGGAGGCGATGGTCCTCCATCCTAGAAACGTGCCCTGCCCAGCGCAGCTGTGTTCTCAATATCATGGCCTCAATGCTGGTGATCCCTGCTTGCTCAAGGACAGCAGCATTCGTCACATAGTCAGTCCAGTGTATATTTAGGATTGTGCGTAGACAGCGCTGATGAAAGCACTCGAGGAGTCGTAGGTGGTGGCAATAGGTGACCATGTTTCAGATCCATAAAGGAGGATAGACAGTACGATGGCTCTATACACACTGATTTTTGTGCTTTGCCTCAAGTGTTTATTGCTCCAGACTCTTTTGTGAAGTCTTCCAAATGCACTATATGCCTTTGCTAATCTGTGATCGATCTCTTTGTCAATCTTGGCATCTGAGGAGATGATGCTTCCCAGGTAGGTGAACTGCTGAACGGACTTGAGCACAGATTTGCCGACGGCAATGTGGGGATGGTGGTGTTCGTCCTGTGGTGCAGGCTGGTAAAGAACTTCTGTTTTCTTCAGGTTGACTTCTAGCCCAAACAGCTCTGCAGCTGTTGCAAAGCAGGATGTTAGGCGCTGCAGAGCTGCTTCTGTGTGGGCAACAAGGGCAGCATCATCGGCGAAGAGCAGCTCACGGACTAGATAGTTTAGAGTCTTAGTGTGAGCCCTCAGACGGCTTAAGTTAAACAAGCTACCATCAGTACGGTAGCGTATATAGATGCCGTCGTGGGCAGTGTACAAGTGATGTTAATACAAAGACGTTAAAACATTTTAAAACAATTACAATAACATAAACAAACTAGTAGCATATAAAACATAATTAGTAAGCTAAAACAGATAAAACAGTTTAAAGCCATGCACATTAGCATTTGAGATAAATCAGTGAGGGCCAAAAGCTTTGGTGGACAGCCTAGTTTTAGCTCAGCACCTAAATGAAGCCAGCATTGGAGCTAATCAATAATGATGATGATATTTATTTCTTACACACCTCTTCCCATGTCCTCTGAAGGGAGGGCATTCTATAACTAGGCTGCCACAACTGAGAAGGTTCTTCCCTATGTTCTCACACTGTGTTTTGCTCCCACTGGTGTGACACAGAGGAGGGCACCCAGCAAATCCCAACCCTTAGGCATGTGCATGTACAGTAGAACCCCTATATCCACCGATTCATTATCCTCTGATTCAATTATCCATTGGACACAAAACAGCACACCTGCCATAGGCAACTCTATGGTACTTTAAACGAGAAGTCCCATTATTTTCAATGGCATTCGCTATTATCCACGGTTTTCAGTATCCATGGGCCTCCCAAGAACCAATCCCCAGTGGATATGGGGGTCGTACTCTACCATGTGTCCCCCTCTCTGGATGACAGGTAGGACCACAGCCCCTCTGTGTATACTGGGTCCCAAAGGAGTGTGTTTACCTGAAATTTAGCCAAGCACCTTGTTTCCCCCAGAATGGAGACTCACCCTCTGAGATGGACATCTGGCACTAATTCTACACTGACTGAGGGCAGGGGGGGGGCATTTTCCCACGCTACCCTCACTTGGCAGGCTGCATAGGCATGTTTCAGCATGCCCAAAGTGATCTGAGTGGCTGCGATTTTGGCTAATTTGGGGGCAATTTTAAAGATTTATTTTGGCTTGGGGGCAGTTTGGGGTGCTTTGAAAGGTCAGGAAAAGCAAACTGATGTGGTTTGAGCACATTCCGTGGTTTTTGGGGGGAAGATTGCCTGAAAATTGCCCTGAAATTTTAATATTTTTTTTAGTCTGGGACTGGGGGGGGGGGCTTCTGGGTCTGCACTTGTGGGTCCTGAAGGCCACGTGTTGCTCACAGGCCACACTTTGTCCACCCCTGGCCTAGAGTGTTACTTAGGGATCCTTAGAGACCTTCTTTTATTCACATATTCCCAGGGTGAGTCCTGGCATTGAAAGTATATTCCTGGGTTAAGCTCACAGGGTCTGGAGAATCAAATTGGGCTACCTCACATGAGAAGAAATGAAACAACTTGATCAGATTCAAAATCATTTCCTTTGGTGTTCCTGGGGCAAAGCAGCTTCAAAAAGTAGATGCCTATAAGCATGTTCTGGGAGATAAAATATCTTTATGAGCCTATGGCGGAGGTGAAATAAGCATACATGTTCCCCACACATTTTAACGTACAGTAGCGCACTTGATGAAAAATATCATAAAACTTTTTTTGGATATGTCTACTGTTAGATTAAAGAATTTAAATGCATAGCCAACAGTTGTTAGGACTGACATATGTTCTTGATTGGCGTGGTAGTTGTGTCTTTTCACAGCCACTAGATGGGCAGATTTTCACTGGTAATAATGTTGGTCTCCATATTATGTACAATTTCCACTGTTCCATTTCCACACATTAAATTGCTGTTAAAGGCGCAGGACACATTCAAAGGGTGTTTTTGTCTTGGCCAGCTTGCAAATGTGACTATTTGTCCTTCACATCTTAGCTAGGGAGAAGGTGTACTTCTGCAAGAAATGAGAGCTGTGTTGTACAGTATAGTGGTTAGAATCCTGGACTAAGACTGCAGAGACCCAGATTCAAAGCTCCAATTGGCCTTGAAACTCAGTAGATGATTGGAAGCCAATCACTATCTGCCAAACCCAATCTGTTGTTGCTGCTGCTGCTATGTGCCTTCAAGTTGACTCCGACTTATGGCACCCTCTGACAGGGTTTTCTTGGCAAGATTTGCTCAGAGGGGGTTTGCCATTGCTTCCTTTGAGGCTGAGAGACTGTTACTTGCCCAAGATCACACAGTGCATTTCTGCAGAGGAGTGGGGATTCAAATGCTCATTCCCCAGAGTCCTAATCCAACACTCAGTATTGGACCACATTGGTCTAGGGCAGCCTTTCTCAACCTTTTTACCCTGGTGGGAAACCCTGCGTAAAACTAATATATCTACAGATTTTTTTTAAAAAAAAATTTTCCCCCAAACTCAATATCTGGTGGAACCCCTAGCAACCTCTTGTGGAACCCTAGGCTTCCAGGGAACCCTAGTTGAGAAACCCTGGTCTAGGGTGTTACTCAGTGATAAAGATGATACACTCTACACACCCATAGAGTCCTTCTTTTATTCGCACATCCCCAGGGTGAGTTCTGGCATTGAAAGTACATTTCCAGGTTGAATTTATAGAGTTTGGATGCACTAGGCTGGCTCCATGACCTGCTACAGTGTGTTGTTTTGAGGGCAGAATGGACAGGGAGGCATGGGCAAAGAGCCAAAGACCTTAGCCTGAACTCTTTGTAGAAAAAGAGAGAGAAAATTAAATACACAGTTTCTTTTCAGATATTTGTGGGAGTATTACACTGAATCTAAAAAGCAAGAGGAAATTATTCTCTTTGATCAAATTGATGAGGTGTTTCCTGACAACAGAAGTCCGTTTTAACCTATATATATGGTAGGTATCTTCTCCCCCCCCCTTTTTTTTTTTAGGTGGGGGCTTGCTTTCCTACCACTAAGCTATTCCAGCCATTCTGGAGAGGATAGCAGAGAGGTTGCTGGTTGCAAAATATATTGTCAAGAGCTGAAATAAAAGGACTTGCATTATTAGTTAATCATGCCTTTCCAGACAGCTGGAGAAAATAATTGAGCATGTAGATGTTTAATAATCAATCTGGTAGAGTAAACAGCACTGCTTACGGAAAGTGCATAGACTATAACCCTCATTCTCCTTAAAAAAAAAAAAAAAGTAGATATGACAGATTGTTCATTTTGCCCAAATAGGAATTCAATGAAATTAAAATAAAACAAAAAGATGTGCGTACCACTTCTTTTTGATATACTTCTAGTTGATATACCACTTCTAGTTGATATACTTCACACAGTGGTTTTAAACACGACTCCCTGAAAGAAAATTTAACTATTTTGGGATCTCCTCAAATGTACAATTAAAGCAGGACACTGAATATGTTATACCCTACCTTTGCTGTTCACACCGGGCAATGGTGATAGCCAACAAGACTGAGATCCATGTGTGCCTTATCACACACCCCGTTCCCAGAATCCTCTGCACGGGGTTCCATGACAGACTCGTGGCATGACAGGAAAGTTTATGTGCAACAAATTTGCTTGAAGGCAGAAATCTTGAAAACATTTAAGTTTCCAAGTTGGGATTAATAACTATATATACACACACACACACACACACACACACATATATATATATATATCTTTGGTTATTAAATATTGCAAGGGATAAACAGGGACAGAGCCAGCATGGTATAGTGGCTTGAATGTTGGAGTAGGAGTCTGGGAGGTCATGGTTCAAATCTGCAGTCACCCACAGAAATCCACTGGGTGAGCTTGGACAACTCACCCTCTTTCAGCCCCAAAGGAAGGCAATGGTAAACCACCTCTGAATAAATTTTGCAACAAACCCCCGTGATAGCATTGCCGTAAGTTAGAAATGACTTGAAGGCACACAACTCCAGTATGCAGGTATGGTTGAACTATTAAGTAGAGTGAGGCAGTCACTTCAAGCAGTAGGCTATGGGAAGTGGCAGCAAGATGGTGGACAGAGTTTGATGCCACAGAACTTTCCCTGCTTCCATTATGAGAACCTGTTGATTCCAAGTGTGGTAAGAATGTCCTCCTACAATCTTTGTTGAAGTAATCAGGGGGCGTATCTGCCCCTGGATTGGTAGCTGAATCTTTCTGAGGAGCGTAGTTACAGAGGTGTGCGTGCAGTAAAATGAGGGTATTGCCCCACAAATAAGAATTCTGCCCCCCAGTTAAATTTCCCTTCAGTACCCAAATTTCTAGCATTGTAGAGAGTGAGACACTGGAAATGGTTCAAACCTAGAGCTCTTATATTTGCTAGGTTTGCATTCCCTTGGTAACTTTCCTTACTATTTTTGAATGCCTTTCTAAACACATAACTGAAGTTTTAGGTTACTATAATGCTAGAAACTTGGGGAGTGAAGGAAAATTTCATTTTAGGAGAGACAAAATTCATATTTTTGGGGGGACGGCGGCAATATTCTCATTTTGCCACCACCACCACCACCCCCCGATAGCATACCCTCCAACTGCCCCAATTTGGCAGAGAGTGCCCTGGTTAATCTTCTGCTGTCCCAATTTCTCAGCTGCTTTTAAAATGCCCCAGTTTGTCTCTTCTCCCTGCTCTTCCCCCTTTTGTCCTCAGCTTACTTCAGTTACTGCAAACTGAATTCCAAATATAAAAGTAGTTGACATTCATTTAACTCAGAAGGAAGGAAAGGAGAGAAGGAGGGTTTGCCCTTCCTAAACTCAGTACAGTAGATATATTCCAGTGTTTCTCTGCTTAACATAGTGGTTTTCGTGTGTTCTTCCTCATTAATAACTTTTGGCTTCAACAGAATCACCGGCGTTACCAACCATTAAACCCTCCAAGGCTTTCTGGAATCCAATTGGTTCCATTAGCCTTCGAGGGCGGACCATTCTAATGGGTCCACCACCCCCGGTGGGGCAGACAGTGGCTCTTAGCTCCATCTTGACCAGGAAATGATCCATCCATGACAATGCGGAGGTTTCAATAACCTCCGCCCACAGATATTCCTGTTCCGTACTAAAGGCCGCATCGAGGGTATGACCTGCACAGTGAGTAGGCCCGACAACCAATTGGGATAGGCCCCTGTTTGTCATGGATTCCATGAACTCCCGAGCTGCGCCAGTTAGATTAGCAAGCTGGTCTCGAGTGGGATGTTGAAGTCGCCAAGAACTAAAAGTCTGGGCGACTCCAGCAGCAACTCTGAGACCAGCTGTGTTAGCTCGGTTAGGGAGTCTGTTAGACAACGGGGTGGCCAGTATACTAACAGAATCCCTAAGCTATCCCTGGACCTCAGGCTTAGGTACATACACTCGATGTGGACTGTGTTCCGGATAGGCTTCCTGGTCAAGGTTAGATTGTTTTTATGAACCAGAGCCACTCCGCCCCCCCGCCCACTTTTCCTTACCTGCTCACTAACTGAGTACCCGGCCGGGAGTGCCTGTGCCCAAGTCGCAGCACTGGCCTCTCCCAGCCAGGTCTCCGTAAAGCATGCCAGGTCGGCAGCCTCATCCAATAAAAGGTCATGGATAATATGTGTCTTGTTTTTAACCGACCTGGCATTGCAAAGGAGCAGAGTAAGGGTCTGTGGAATGGTTGGTGCGCTCTCCAATTTATTCTGGGAAACAGAGTGAACTGAAGGCAGGATAGGTATTAAACATCGATCCCGCCTTCTTTTGTAACAATTTTTCACTCTGTTGCCAAATGTTGGTGGGTATACCATAGCTAGACTCCTTGAAAAGGTTCAGGCACCTGTCCAGTTGACTTGTGCATGTGCAATGTTGAAGGGCGGCTGCCATTTTGTTCTTGACTTCTAGCAACAGAATGTTTTGAGCCAGCCTTGGGTATACATGAGAATTAATTCTGGATTTCTGTTGCTCAAGATTGCAGAAAAAATATTTCCTGACATTCTGATGTATCTATGATCTTTTTGGGCTGCCTGAATTACTGTGCCTAGAGAAGTTAGAGGGCAGCTTGACAAGGAAGAGATGTCTGTGTTTCCAGCTTGTTGTGAATGTGGCTCTTTGTAAAGTTCTGTGAATGCAGCAAGGTTTCGCCCCCACCCTTTCTTTCTTTCTTTTATAAGCTGGGTTGCCTAAGGGGCGATTATACATTAATAGAAACTCCTTTCCAAAAGGGCCATCTCTCATCCATGAGAAAACAGCTATTTTCAGGCTACCTCATTCATTCCTGGGGAGCTTCTATTTTTAGCAAATTCTGTTTTGGAAGGGAGGAGGTAGCTTTGTTTTACCAAACCCATAGTCTTAGCCTAGATCCATTACTGGTAGCTACTCTTGGCCTGACAATGAGTTATCCCTTTGTGTAGGTAAGTAGCTTAAAGGAAATGGTTCTCTTGCCATGTACATAAAGTGCCCAGCCAAGCAAAACCTAATGAGTGACGCAGTAGGCTTATTTGGTAGGGGGGTCATTTTTATGTGCGCATCAATGCTACATGGGTTCTATTAAAACGAACACAGAAAATAAAAATGCTCTGCTGAAGAAAGGCCCACATTCACTTCTAACATATTCCAAAGCATGGTGTTTAATTTGGCCCTTCAGATTTCTTTTAAGTCCATCCAAACACCTCCAGTTGCAGGAGATGGGTGCCACATGCAGTCATGATGTTGGCACCCAATGCAATGGCAGAAAGTCACAGACATTCTAGTTTTGCAGTGACTGATTGTTTTGCACAAACATTTACACAAATGGTAATCTAGCTCTAAATCAAAATACGATCTGTGGCTTTTTCTGTAAGCTTGGCAAGATCCCATGATAGGCTTGCCCATTCAGGATTGTCCCAGTCCCTGAGGTTTCTAGGACAAAACCTGAGACTTAGGACTTTATCAAACCACTCCCCCCCTTAACGTTCTTTTGCCAGCATAAATTGTGTGGTTTAACCTACATTTTTCCAGCATCAGTAAGGCTTCCCCAGCAGTAACGGAACACAAACGGAGCTCTCTTTCCTTCCACGGTTGAAATCTCACCGATTCTCGCGAGAAGACGCTACCACGGGTAATTTAAAAATTTAAGCAAAACCCCCACACAAAACGTAGACACAAGCACAGAAACACACTGTAAAAGTCCCAAGTACATGAGGGGATGTTCCTAAAAAGAGCATCCCCTACCTGGCTGTCACAATCTCACCCAGAAGTGTTCTGTCATTGATGCAGCATTCACATGAGTACAATGCCGTGGATTCAAACACCAGCAATGCTGACAGAAAAGCAGAATGGGAGATCTATTGACAGCTTGGGCCATCAATAAAAAAAGTATACCTTATTTACAGTATGAAAAGACATTGTCCTCTGGTATGTGCGCCCTTTTGTGATCATTAGGTGTCCTTATGGCACCATATTTGCCTGGTCTGATAAAGTCCTTAGGGATGGCTCCTGCTGATGTCATTAAGTGTTAGATATTGTTCACAGTTTGTCATTCAAGCACACACAGAGAGAACATATTTCCCGTTTGGAAATTAAAACAGAAATCTTAGCTGAAGGGGCTGTTCTCAAATCAAGGTGAAATGAGGGAATTATTCCTTCTTACATATCTTGGAAGATGTGATCAGGAAGATATAATTTAGCTTACTTGCATCTAACCAGGAAGTGGATGCAAAGCGGAGGCTGAGCCCTGGCACTACAATGACTGGGAGGGAAGAAAGAAGGTAAGTAAGTAAATATACAGACCCCTATTCAAGTCTTTGAAAGTTGCAGCAAGAAGTCAATTAAGCCTTGCCAAGGGGGCTTACTGGCTCAGCCGGTGGGCCATTTGCACCCCGGCCGGAGCCCCCTTCCAAGTTGGGAGGGGGGCAGCCCCCATGACCACATGGCCCGGCGTGGGGGCCTCCATTGCCCTCGTCTCCTTCCTGGCAGGCACAGCAGCCAGGAAGGAGTGGGAAATAGGCCGCCAGTCAGGTCTGCCTAGGTCGGGGGGAGGGCCTTCAGCTGCTGCTCTAATGGCTGGGCTGGAGAGTTGCACCCCACCTTTTCCTCTTGTCTGGAGCCGATCCTACCAAAACTGGAGAATTTGTACCCTTGTTTCCTGTCTGGAGATGACCAATGGAAACTGGAGACTTTGGGCCATATACATAGTTGCCCTAAGCAGTGGAGCATGCTTTAGGGCCCCACCCATGATGCCAAAAATCTCTATTATTATTATTGGGGGGGGGATTATTAGCTCAAGCAGAAGCCTGCAAGAGGAGGGTAACTTCAGAGATCTTTTTAGCTATGTATACCAGTACTGACTGTAGAGAGCACTCCAGTTAAAGTGAAATAAAGTATTTTTATTGGAAATAACACAGTGGATATGCTAGCATACAAAACACACACTTTTAAGAACAATACAAGGCTATTGGGAAGAAATGCAGGGAGGTTGGATAGAGAGAAGTGCAGGAAGATAGAGTTACTACCTGGACCCAGCGTACCATACGCTGTTAAAAAAACTCCCCCCAAAATGCCCAGTAGACCTCATGACAACCCTGTAAGGGAGGCCAGTGGATTTCAATTCCTCCTCCCCCTTTTCAGTGTTCCACACTTTCCCCATAATTGCTGAGGGTGATTTGCTCTGTTGGCCTGCTGCCACCACAACCACCAGTTGACTGCCTGTGTCCCATTGCAGCAGCAGCAGCAGCAGCAGCAGCAGTAGCCCCCCACCCGCCAGTTGACTGCCTGGGTTCCATTGCAAGTGGCCTGTCACCACTGGCAGTTGACTGTCTGGGTCCCAATCTGGGCCACAGATTGAGTGACAGGAGTGCATTGTGAGGTGGAGAGGGAATTTGCATGTGGGTGGTGATTGGTTGGGTTGTTTCCTGAGCAGCCAATCAGCACACTGGGAAAGGCAACCTACCCAAGAGAATTATATATATAGATAGTTACCAGTCTTGAAGAGACAAGTTCTGTGCAGCGAAGATGCTCAGATTGGTGTCAGAGGGTGGCACAGAGAATCCGGCAGAGTGTTGGTGTCCATCTGTGGAATCTTTAACTATTGTTGCGGGGGGGACTAATATTTATACCCTATTTCATATCCTGAAGGGGTACTCCTGTTATGACAAAGCCTGGATGGGTTTCCCATGGGATAGATGAAAGAAAATGAAACTCAGTTGATTGCTTTAATTGCTGGGAGATAGAAATTGATGGGTTTGTGACAACCTCGTAAGGTTGAAAAGGAGGGCGTATAGGAAAGATTTCTGTAGGAATAGATTAAGGAACGGTAGCCTAATTGCTTAATTGAATCATTGATGAGGTGCCCAGGGCTGGAAGAAAGGATCAGCACATACCTCTTTAATGACTGTGTTTACTAAGGGGCTTTCTGCATAATCCTAACTTGGGCTTTCTTACCATTATATTTCTAGACACATCCAGGCCATTGTGACCTCCAACTGACTTTTGGTTTGCCCCAGTCAACCTAACCCTGAAAGTATCCAATATCTCCAGTTATGAGATATGATGGGGAGGGGTTACTAGGGCATACTAACAATATACAGTACTTATGTGTATTTATCTGGGGAATGGCTTCCATGGCTTGCATCAGATACTCAAAGGGTTCTGTGACCCAGTAAAGGTTAGTAACAGCTACTGTACAGATAGTAGCCAAAGGAAGCTTGAGCTGAAACTTCATTGTAGCAAAAGCAGGCAAGTTTTTCTTGCTTGTATTTGAAGGTGCAGGTTTGAAGGGACTCATAGCAAACTGCCTTTGGCTATCTCATATGTTGATGTAAGATAGTTGCTGCCCATGGATTCATGGCAAAGGTGAATTTAAGGACTGTGTATCTAGATTATGATTCAGGTTTACTTAGAAAAAGAACAGCTTGCTTGTGAGTGATAGTTTTCAGACCTAGCACTGAGAAGTTCTTTTTTTGAGCTTTTTTTTTTTAAAGATAATTCAATCTAAGAACACTTTGTATTACCCAGAGCATGGGCTGAACTTGATTAACTGCCAGATTCATTTAGTTAATCAGTGCCAGTAGCATGCAAATTGTTAATTCTCGTCTACATGCTTTTATTATTACTAACATGATATCAGGAAGGTTAAACTATGTTTATTCCCTTTCACTGATGACTTGATATGATTTAACTAGCTGTACCCAGTGCAACGTACGCCATTTTCTTATCCTGCTCCTCCAACACACTTCATGGAGAGACCAAGTTCTGCCAGTTCCTCAGGAAAAGAAGCCCAGTCGGGCTTTACTTCCAAGTAAACCCACCCAGGATTGTGGTGCGGCCCCAAGGCAGCCACAAGAAACCCGGCTCTGGCCATGTGTGCAGGGTTTGGCTGAACAGTCCGGGGAGGAAGAGAACCTCTTTACCTGCGAGTAAACCCCTGCAGACCTGCCTGGTGGCACGTTTGGGGCCTGCAGCTAGTGGAAGCGTTCTACATGTTTCCACTCCCAGTGTGCTGATTGGCCAGCCAATGGAGAGCTTTGATTGGTTGGGAAGTTTCCTAAGTGGCCAATCAGCACACCGGGAATGGCAACATACCCAAGAGAATTACAGTCGTCCCTTCTAATTTGCGGCTTTCTAATTCACAGTTTTGTGAATTTGCGGATTTGCAAGGCCACAGGGAGGGGGTGAGTGGTTTTCAGTTTTTTTCCCCACAGGGAAGGAAAGCCGACCAAACCCACAGTGAGCGCTGTGAGCTTGGTCAGTTTTCATTCCCTGTTGGGGGAAAAGCTGAGGCCGCAGGGAGGGGGGTGGTTTTTTACTTTTCCCCCCACAGGGAAGGAAAGCCAACCCAAGCCGGCAGGCTTACTGAGTGGCTTGGCTGGGGAGGAGGTGAGTTGCCACCTCCCAGCCAAGCTGCTTGTGGCCCGAGCCAGCAGGCTTTCCAAGCAGCTTGGATGGGGAGCAGGTGAGTCACCACCTCCCCAGCCAAGCCGCTCGTGGCGGTGACGGGGGTATTTGTGTTTTTTTCATTTTCGCGGGGGTCTTCCACCCGTAAACCCTGCAAAAATGAAGGGATGACATTATATATATATATAAATGGTGGTATTTCTATATTGTTCAGTAACAGATCTTCATGTGCCATTTTTTCATGTCCCCAGCATATGTGTAAATTACTAATAATACGGGCTTGTAATTAGATACTTGCATGGTCACCTAGGGTGAAAGAAAACTAACTTCCAGGTGAGCAAGCAGGATAGTTTTTGTCAATAGCTGGTTCCCCCCCCCCACAACTTCCCCTCCCCCAAATTTTATTTTTGCTCATGGAGAATCCATACAACTCAGAAACAACTAATTTAAGCATGAGGTACTTAAGACACAAGTGACAGACTTATGAAGGCCAAACCAACTTGAAAAAGACATCCTTGCTGCTTTTCTTCTGCTAGTTAGCAGATTAGAGATATGGTACTCTAGGAAAATGTGTTCAGCTCCCTGTTCCTTCCATGCTTTCCTCGTAAATCCTCTCCATGCTCTGAAGTTGCTATTACCTATGGTAATCATAGCAATGTGTATCCATCTGTCTTTCTGTTTGTCTTTCTGTCTTTTCTCCAAGTCTTCAGCAACTTTCAGCAACTGCAGGTGTAAAGAAAAAATGTTACCACTCCAGGATCAGCATTGTGAGCCATATCTAACACTAACACTCTTGTTTCTGAAAGACAAGGTTGTGTAGTGAGTGGTTTGAGTGTTGGATTAGAACTCTGGAGATCAGGGTTCGAATCCCTGCTTAGCCATGGAAACCCACTGGGTACTTTTGGACAAGTCTCAATCCTTCTTCCAAAGAGGAAGGCAATGACAAACCTCTTCTGAATATACCTTGCCTAGGAAACCCTAGGGTAGGGTGGCCATAAGTCAGACTTGACTTGAAGGCACATAACAGCTACTGCAGTGTCTAGATCAGCTGGATGTCCCTCTTGTCTTTTCTGCAGTGCTTGCTCCTGCTCCTACAACTTTACTCCTAAGAAGTTGAATAGTTGACCATTTGCAGTGGATAAAGGAAGGGGTCCTTCTGGGTAGCAAGATTTTTTTTACCTGACCTTGTGCTGCAGCATGTGAAAAGACTATCTAAACTACAACTCCCAAAATGTACCAGTCACCAGAGAGGAGAATCAGAAGATGATGGAACTGAAGAGAACTTACTAAAAATGAGTGCAGGTAACAGACCTTCCTAAATCACTGGATCCCTTAGTATACCGCACTGTTTACACAGCTTGGTCCTTTCACACTACACAATGATTCCACTTTAACTGCCATGACTACATCCTATGGAATCCTGGGGATTGTAGTTTGGTGAGGTACTAGCTCTCTCTGGCTGAGAATTCAAAATGACCCTCCCAAAACTGCAAATCCCAGGATTCCACAGAATGGAACCATGGCACTTAAAGTGGAATTATCTGTCTATCTATCTATCTATCTATCTATCTATCTATCTATCTATCTAGACGCTTTACCAGTGTGCTGACTGGCCACTTAGGAAACATACCCAACCAATCCCATTCCTCCTCCCACTCCTTCAGCCACTCACCTCCCCTCTCTCTCTCTCTCTCTCTCTCTCTCTCTCTCTCTCTGGCTTTTCTTTGCAAAGGAAGATTCAGGAAGGACTCATCCCGCGCTTTCTGTAAGCGCGCTGATGACTGAAAAGGCCAATCCGAGATAAACAAGTCCGGTTGCAGAAAGCACAGCAGAAGGTCTCCTTGGGTGATGATTCCAGGTTGTCATTTCTCTTCAAGACTTGTTCGGCGTGAGCTCTCAAATAAGGCTGCAGCATTGTGGATTGTGCCACTCACCACCCACGTGTAAAAGAATGTAATATTTTTTTCCTAAAATAATAGTGTGTAGCTGAACCGTGTGAATCTTTCAAATCTACTATAATGATGTATGTTACACAGGGGACAGTTATACTGTAATTGTGTTCTGTAAAAGGGCCCCAAATATGGCCATCACTCTGAATTATTTCTAAATGAGAAGAAAGGGCTAAACACCATCAGCTCCCTGATACTCCTTATTAGCAAGGATAACAACAGTCCTGTTTTCATAGGGACACTCTTGATCCCTAATACTTTAATCACAAATCTCTTGCCTCTTGTCTTCTTTACTTCTGCAGACCTTGTCTGTGATCATTGCTTATGACCTTTTAAATGTAGAACCTTTGCTCATTGGAAGTCAATAGAAATTATTGTGAAATCTGGCATTTGTTCGAGAAGAAGGGTGGTCTTCTCTTTGGAAGCCAGTACAGAGGCATCTTTGTCTCGATGAAATCTACTCCCTGCTCTCATGTTCTGCTTCCCAATCCAGCATCTCAAATATGCCTCCTAAAAAGGCTGAGTCTTTTCTCAGTGGACAGTGTCTCTGTGGATAGAATCCGAAGGCTTTCAGGCCTATTTTGATCTTGCATTATATCCAGATGTTTTACTAGAAAGTTACTTTTGGGAAAACCTATCTTTGAATGCCTCTGCCAAGGAAATATCTGGCTTAATCATGATATTATAAACAAAAGAGAGGAAATGGTTAGTACTTGGATGGGAGACTGGCAAGGAATACCAGGTGCTGTAGACTATATTTCAGAGGAAGGAACTGGCAAAACCACCTCTATTCCTTGCCTAAGAAAACCCTATGAAATTCATGGGGCTGCACACAGGCAAACAATTAATTAAACACACAAACAATTAATTCACTGGAGGATAGTTCTATGGACAACACAGTCTTCAAAAAAGACAAATAAATGGACCCTAAAGCAAGTCAACTCTTCTCCTTAGAAGCTAAGTTAACTAAACTGAGATTGTTGTACTTTGGATGTATCATGAGAAGGCATGACTCATTAGAAAAGACTGTAATGCTTGGTAAGCTATAAGGCAGGGAGCCAGTGTGGCATAGTGGTTTGAGTGTTGGACTGTGACTCTGGAGACCAGGATTCGAATCCCTGCTCAGCCATGAAAATCCACTGGGGGACCTTGGGCAAGTAACACACTCTCAGCTGCAGAAAACCCTGTGATAGGTTCATCTTAGGGTCGCTATGTCAGAAATGACTTGAAGGCACACAATGACAGCAACAAGCTGGAAGGCAGTAGGAAAAGAGGATAGCCACGTTATAGGTGGATAAACTCAATCAAGGAACCTACCACTGCCTTGAGTCTGCAAGACCTGAGCAGGGCTGTTGAGGATAAGTCTCTTGGAGATCTCTTGTTCATAGGGTCTCCATAAGTCAAACATGATGGCAACTAACAACAAATTATTTCCCATAGATTAATATAAACCAGCACATGCAAATTTCATGTAAATAATGAATTGTTTTTAGTATCAGCAATAAACACGTGTGTAGCTTTACAGACCCCAAGAAGACAAGACTTTGCTGCCCTGGGAAGAGGTGGGGCTAAACAGGGGAAGACTGTGTGTTCAGTTCAATTACACCTGCTGAGGCTTAGCTTTGATAAGAGAGAGGGGACACAATCACAAGGGTAGGAGCTGATCATGAGGTTTTCTCCGACAGAATCCACACCCTACTCACAAGACAATGGCCCTCATCTTGCTGCACTAACCTTTAAAGCAAGGGTGGGAATTGTGTGGCCTGTAAGACATCATTGGACTGCAGCTCCCATCATTCCTTATCATTGGCTATGCTGGAAAGGGCTGCTGGGAGTTGTTGTCTAGTATCCTTTTGAGGGCTGCACAATTTACACCCTA
This sequence comes from Gambelia wislizenii, assembly GCA_030847615.1. Lineage (NCBI taxonomy): Eukaryota > Metazoa > Chordata > Lepidosauria > Squamata > Crotaphytidae > Gambelia > Gambelia wislizenii. The sequence continues at coordinate 10,536,051 of JAUMIR010000012.1, forward strand.
ACTTTAACATTTCTCATTAAACATACAATGATTAGGAAATGCAGAGGTGGCTGGTAGCCTCCATGTCATTAGATGGTGAATGCACTCTGGGTTTTAGTTCAAGCTTTAAAAGAGCTATCTAGGCTGCTAAACCTTATACCCCTAATAGATTCAGTACCTTGGATAAGCCCCTTTAAAGTCTAGAGTGAAACCTGGCGTGAATTCACCAACCCTCTGACATGGAAGCCAACAGTTGCCATTGTAGAATTTTCAGTTTTTGATTGTTATACAGATGGTCTGTACTGATACAGGGGACATGTGGATCTCCAGATGTTATTGAACTCCAGCTTTTCTCTGTACACCCAGGGCTGGAAGTAAATAAATGTTTCCCAATAACAGAGGAATATGTATTTGAAATGTTATCAAGCCTCAACAATCCAGCTAAAAATGTTCCTTGGTTTTTTTCTGGGCTTTGAGGCTGTATTCTGGAATAGTTTCTTTGTGATGTTTTGTCTGCATCTGCGGCTGGCATCTCAAGGAACATGAGAGACACTGCAGACTGGGCCAACCAGAAAAATCAGCAGTAGCAGAACATGTTATAAACCAACCTGGACACAAAATGTTATTTAAAAACACAGAAATTCTGGACCAGGCCAACAACTATCATGTCAGAATGCACAGAGAAGCTATCGAAATCCACAAACAGCTGGACAACTTCAACAGGAAAGAAGAAACCTTAAAAGTAAACAAAATCTGGCTCCCAGTTTTGAAATACAATAGAATTAAAACTCAACACTTACAAAAGAATTCCACTCAGGGACAGGGGGATTCCCAGCAGATAATGGCCCATCAACCAACCATCAGCCAAACAGACACTAACGAGCCTTGCATTTCTATATCCAGAAACTAACCATTCAATTACACAAATTTACATATACTCCCCAATAAGGGTTCACAGCATATAAACCCCAGACACACTCCTACCCAACCATTCTCTGAGGATGCCAGCCACAGATGCAGGCGAAATGTCAGAAAGAAACTATTCCAGAACATGGCCTCACAGCCCGGAAAAAACCCAAGGAAAATCTATGGATGCTGGCCATGAAAGCCTTCAACTTCACATTCCAGCTAAAGCTAAGTGCTTTCAAATCCAATGCTGTTTCAAGGGGGGGAAGTTGAGCAGGCGCTGAGAGATCTCTTGTGGAAATCAGTAAGACTTAAAAAGTGCTTTGCTTTGCCTGGGTCGTGCACACTCCTCATGCTTAATAATGTTTTTGACATTTTGCATGGATGTCTCACCACCCTTGATAGCCTGAGCTGTTCATCATCATCAACCACTTGAAGTTCATTCCCATCCTTAGGTCCCAGCAACACTTTCTTCCAGCTTTCATACAACAGGGCATGAAGATGGCAGAACAATCATTGCTGAAAGTCTTGCCCACTTGGCTCCTTAAGAACAACCCAGCGAGAAGAGATAGGGATTAGCACATAATGACACCCCCTGAGTCTTTGAAGTTTTCATGTCATGAAGACTTCTCAACAGGTTCCCCCCACCCCGGAAGGCAGGGACTTTCATTTTATTTATTCATTAAGGGTTTTAAAAATTAATATACAGTTGTCCCTCCACATTCACGGATTTGGCATTCACGGTTTTAAGTATTCACGGTTTGAAAATATTCTTAAAAAAATAATAATCCAAATAGCAAAACTTGATTTTTCCATCTTATATAAGGGACACCATTTTGCTATGCCATTGCATATAATGGGACTTGAGTATTCACGGATTTGGGTATTCACGGGGGGTCCTGGAACCAAACCCCAGCGAATGTGAAGGGACAACTGTATTTTAACCTGAATTTCATTTAATGTAACAGCAATCAACCATACCTATTTCATTGGGCTCATAGACCAGATAATAAGTGGAGAGTATCAAACTTACGTTAAAGAGTTCAGCTAGATGGGAGAATTAATTGCAGAAAATAGCACCTTAATTCACCATTGCAGCAGTGTCATTTATCTCCATGATACATTTGCAAGATCGCTGGCATGGGAAGTTGTCTGTGTTTGAAGTTCACATGGAGCATGTCCACAAGTAAAGATGGTGGCCATGAGTGGATTATGTGTGTTATTATTCCCCCAAAGCTCCTCCGTTTCCCTTGCTCCCTTGTTAAATCAGCAATCTTCTGCTTTAAAAAGATTTTTTTTTTTTTTTTTGCTCTGCTGCTCGAAGATAGTGCACAATTGCTTCAATGAAAATCAACAATGGTGGCTCTGGCCACTTCGTCACCAACAAGCCCACCCCTGTGCAAGTCCAACCAAACACATTTTGACTTCCGGGATGTGCCCTCATTCAAATTGGTTGTTCAAATGGTCTGGAATGCTTATTTCTGTGTATTTTTTAAAAAAAAAAACTTTGCAAGAACCAGCAAAGGCTGTTATTATGAAATACTTGGAGTTTTCAGCCCCCTCCTTTCAAATATGGTGAATCCCTGCAGGAGCTTATCTAGACAAAAGGTATTCCCCTCGTATCCTGAAAGTTTTTTTTTTTTTCACCATCTAGATAACACCAAAGTATTTTTTTAGGAGCCTGCCACCTGGGGAGGCCTTCCTCTCTGCCCCACCACCCTCACAGGTTCATCTGGTGAGAACACATGAGAGGGCCTTCCTAGACAGGTTGGACTGGTGCCTTCCTTGCTATCCTTTTGTAGGCAGGTTAATGCCCATTTGTTTCACCAGGCCTTTGAAGGCTGACTTCAAATGAGGAGAGACTTAGGGAGTTGGGTATGTTTAGCCTGGAAAAAAGATGGTTAAAAGGCGATATGATAGCCCTGTTTAAGTATTTGAAGGCGTGTCACATTGAGGATGGAGCAGGCTTGTTTTCTGCTGCTCCAGAGACTGGAACACGGAGCAATGGATGCAAGCTCCAGGAACAGAGATTCCACCTCAACATTAGGAGGAACTTTTTGACAGTAAGAGCTGTTCGGCAGTGGAACACACTCCCTCGGAGCGTGGTGGAGTCTCCTTCCTTGGAGGTCTTTAAACAGAGGCTGGATTGCCACCTGTCGGGGATGCTTTGATCAAGATTTCCTGCGTGGCAGGGAGTTGGACTGGATGGCCCTCGTGGTCTCTTCCAACTCTACAATTCTATGATTCTATGACTGTTCAGGGGAAAGGGCCTTTCATGTGCTGTGTTGTTTACATTTGTAATTCATTGTAATGATTGTGTTTTAAACTGTTTTAATTTTATTGATAGTTTAAGGTTCATCACAATTTTACATTGGCTACTCGGTTATGTAGGTGTTACTAAGTAATATCTGCTGGCTCACCCACCCCAGTCTACCTTAACAGTAGCAGCTGGATCTGACAAAAGAGGTCCCTTCAGCTTCCAACTGAGGTGCTAGGATGAGGATGTTTCCACCCTCCTCCTGCCAGTGAGCGAAGGCTGTGACAAGGATTCGCAACAGGGGCCCTACTTCTTATTGTTGTAGCCTTGCTCGCTGGAGGGAGGGGGTTGGAGATCTCCTCCTCCAATCACTTCCACGACCCACATAATCTAACTGGATACAGAGCACCTATCCTGGTTTCCATCTGTGCACTGTTGGAGGGAATGCTAGTCTAGCCTACACCCTTGAAATGTGCTGGGGAGGTTCTTCCATTGTCATGGTGAAATAAAATTCTGGCATGTCTTTGGACATTATCAGACATGGGAACAATCACAGGACTATGACATCAGGGTAGCGCTAATAGGCTATTGCAGAACATTGTCATCCTCGTGTTATTACCCTGTGCTCCAGCCACAAAAAAAGGCATTCTTTCTCATTCATGGGAGAAGCCGTCAATAGATGATCAATAGTACTCTTTTTGCGCTATTGACTGCATGCAAAACCACGTCCCATTGTAATCATGAGATTACGGCATGAATGGGCAGTTCTCAGCAAGAAAACGTCTGGGTGAGAACACAAAAACCAAGCACGGGACATTCTTTTTATGAACTATCCCCTTTTATTTGCATGTTTTTAGGTTTGTTTCAGTGCTTGTGTGTTCATTTACTTTGTTAATTAAGGGGTGGTTTTTTTGGCATTTTAAGTGTGCTCACATCTTCTCGCAAGAACTGCTGAAATCTCATCCATGCTGAATCGCAGAAGTAAACTCCTGTTCTTGAAGCACTTTTTCTTTTGTGTGATTATAGTGTTTTTTTCTGCATGATTACAGCTACATGTGATAATAAGTGTTATAATGCCACAATGTTCCCACAATCTTCATTCATGGAATTACAGCATTTTTAGATGCTAGTCTGGTAATGTCCTATATATGGGAAGAAATAGCATTTTGTCCTTTGTCTTAAGCAACAAAATATCTTGAGCCAAAAGTACAGAGCTCATGAGGCTTCCTCCTTACGATTCTAGGCTTCCAGTTTCAAAACCCTAAACCACTGACAGCTAAAAAGGTGGGAAAGTGCAGCCTGTGGACTGTATGCAGTCCTCAAACCTAACTTTTGTGGCCTTCAAAGCCCCATGGAATTCCTCCAAGCTCCCCCAAATTTAATACTGAGGAGACTGCTTTTCAGGTGATTTTTCATCTGAAAACAGCTGAAAATTTCAGAAAATCACTCATAGGTACAGTGGTTTAGCTTCTGGAACTCCCACCCAGAACCTCCTCCAAAATGACATTTTGTGGCTGAAAACTAGTTGGAAATGGTGACCAGAAGGGATGTGACATGTTGATGCAATCTGTGTATAGTTGGCCACTCCAATCTAATCCTACTCTCAGGCTCTTAATTTCTAAAGTTATCCCTTAGGGATGTACATTTTTGTAAATTTCATTCCAATGTCCATCAATGAATAATTTTGTTATTTTCCCCCTTGCTGCAAGGAGAATTGCTATTTGCAGTTCACAACTCATTTACACAAAACAAAAACACATGGGTTCTTTCCTTGTACCCCAAACCCCCCAAACTTCAAAGATTCTCATTGCAGGAAGATCCTCTTCACTGGGGTCTCCCAATACTGGATCAAATGTTTTCAGACATTCTTTCCATCCCTAATAGCTGTGTTAACCTGTTGCAACCCCTCCTCCAAACCAAACCAAAACCAAAACCAAAACCTAACAACAGTCCAGTGATGATACCTTAATTTCTAAAGCTGTGACCCTGCATTGTCATATGTAACTATGATGACGGATCTCCATCATTGTTGTTACGTCTGATGATGCCACCTTCATAAAACCTGCCTGGCAGCGCTCCACATGAAACATTTATGAGCCACCAAAGATCGCGGCACTGGAAAATGACATCTGCAGTACTCTCCTGTTTGTGGGACACATTGAAAGAGGCAGCTAGAGAGACCTTTCAGGAACTTGCTGCAAACTGCTTTTCTGAGGGTGCCTCACAAGAGAACACTGCAGTCATCATTTCCCAAAGCCTCAATCTGCAGTGCCTCAGAAACCCTTTAACTGGGGCAATGCCAGGCTGAAAAGGTAGGTTTTGGAGGATCACTTTTGGTTGTTAACAACCCTAAACCTGAATCTCTATCATTTATGAGACTGTAAATCCAGTACTCAGCCATAGAAGCCCACTGGGTGACCTTGAGCAGGTCTCACTCTCTCAGCCTTTTGAAGGCCATGGCAAACCCCTTTTGAACAAATCTTGCCAAGAAAACCCTGTGATAGGTTCATCTTAGGGCTTGTCTATACGAAGGGGAAGAAATTATCTCCTCTGAAGAAATAGCAATTTGCAGCACTGAGACCTATCTTAATGGTTAATAGAGCCCCCATAAACTTCACATGACCCGGAAGTTTGGTGGCCCATCTGGTGGCCCACCACCCACTTGGCGGCCGCAAGTGAATTACTTGTACTTTTAAATCTGCCACCATAATATTTTTTTTAAAAAAACTGTTTATCGTGATGCACACAAGCAATTTTTCATATTTACAAAAGAAAAGGAAAAAAAGAGAAAAAGATCACAATTTTATCACCTTACCGATTTCTCGCTTAGCTGAAAATCCAACATGGCGGCAGCAGGTGCTTGCCCTGTTTGCAAGCCCTTCCCCCATGCTCATCTGGCCAATCAGCTTGTACTGCCTCGGCACAGTGATGTGAATGCATCTGTCTTAACTATTCGACATTCGCATCCCCTACGGAGCTTTTTAAAAACTCAGAGAAAAGCCCTAACGGCTTCCCCGATGGAGTTTACGGTGGATTTGGCTGCCCACCTTCTGAATAAGACATGTTGCCTTCCATGCGGTTTCTATGAGGATTATTTTAACTATTTAGACAACCCCTTAGGGTTGCCATAACTGGAAACAACTTGAAGGCACACACCACCACCACCATCACCAAGAAGTTCAGCTGCCACTCCATTCCCTTATGCACCCTCAACATCTGCTCAGGGGACCCTCTGGAGGAAATTTGGGAGAGTCTGCAGTGAGGAGGAGAGAGAAAGAAAAAAGTCTAGTTTTGTCAGATGTGGAAGTCAACAAGGGTTGTTTATTGTTTATTGAACAAAATTGAGAAAAGATGCATGATAGAGGTTACATTGGAACATAACTAAATGGAATAAGAAGAGTAGGTAACAAGAACTGTATATGACTAATATAAAGATTAACAGAATTTTAAAAGATATATAACATGTATGTAATGGACTTTCATAATTAAGGTGTCGAAAGTGAGATTGTAGGTGTATTTATAAGCTTGTTTGTTGTTTCTTGTTTATTGTTCATAGATTTATAAATGTTAAATATATATAATGAAATAAAATAAAATAGAACAGCTTATTGCTAATACATTAAAAAGAAGTTCAGCTTATGAACTTGTAACTACTGAACAGGATGCTAGCCGAAGTCTTTTGAGTTCCCAGAGGACACCTTATGTTGCTCAGGCTCTTAAGGCTGGTCATCTTGCATCTTTCCATGGCCTGAGCCGGCCCTGTGAGCTTTGTCTTCTCAACTTTGGACATTCACTCAGTCATCATTCTGAGTGAGTCGGGCAAAAGGAACAGGCTGATTAGAAAGGAGGGAAGGATCTGATAACACTGTGTTCCACCCTCCATGCCTAGTGTGACATTTCAATCTGTTTTAAACATCTGCTATATCATTCCAGGAGCTTCATATTCAATTGCAGCCAGGGCGAGAGCTATTTTAATCCCTAATCATTCATCACTGGGCCCTTTCCCATCTTTCTCTCTCTCTTCTCCCCCCCCACTTTATTCCTCCATCTGGTGTCCTGCAGGCAGATATCTGCACAAAATTCCCAAATTTGAAAGCCACTGGAAAGGTCAACGAAAGGAAGGCGCAAACACAGCCGGAGTAAAATGAACATTATTTCAGTGATGATCATCAAGGAAGAAAAATATTGGACAAGGATATGATTACCAGAGCCAGTGTTGACTCACGGTATTCTGCTGCCTGAGGTAGAAGATAAGATGATGGCTCCATAGCCCAGTTCTCTGTACAGAATCAGACTGGGCTGAAAATTACATGGGGATGGGACAGAATCTCCACAGCACTTGAGGGCACCAATCAAGCTTAGAGGGTACAAGACAGGATACACAACACACATGCTTCTATCAGGAGTATCACTACGGGAAGGGGGGATGTGGCCATTGCACCCCAAATAGTGCAAATGGTGTCCCCCCACTTACCCATGAAATTTTCCTTCAGTCCAGAAATTTCTTGCATTGCAGTAACTTAAAACTACAGTTGAGCATTTAGAAATGCAGTTTAGGCATCCAAAGAAAAGAGGCAGGCTAAGTGGGCAGGCAAAGGGAACCTGGGCGTAGCAAATAGAAAAGTACTAAGGGTTAACTATTTTCACTGTCTGGCTTTCTGCAGTGCTACAAATTTGGGGACCGAAGAAAAATTTTATTGGGAGAGGGCAGAACTGTTACTTTTCTTTTATCCTCATAAAGTAAAAGTAAACATGCCTCTTCTCCTTCACTACTCACAATGGGTTTTTATGTTGCATCCCTTCCAATGGTCCTGATTTGGCAAAGAGAACAAGAACTCAGCAATTTAAGAGTCCCAGGTGTGAAGGATTTCCACTGTCTCAGCCTTGGCAATGTGAGAAATTTGAAGAAAAAAGGAAAATGTCATTTGAGGAGGCAGAATTCTTGTGGGGGATCAATGCCCTCACCCCCCATGGCTGCACCCTGGCCTCTGACCTCCAATTATACACCGTTGCTTCTTCCTCCAATATCTACCACCTGAGGAATGGCCACCTACCTGTCCCAGTTAGACATCTGGTTCTACCTATGTGAGCATTAGACAATTGCCATGTTTTGGTTCTTTGCACTGATGAGTGCTATTGTGAGTTTGAATTATTATAGATAGTAGTATCCCCCTCCAACCCAATAGATACAAGAGAATAGCAATCAATCAATCAATTTATTCATACAGTCCATAGACCCATCAAATAAACAGACATGATGTACATTAATAGATAAAACCATAATACAAACCAATAAAATTAGGATACTTGTGGATAGACTTTTTTGGAGCTCATTCAACTTATGCTTCTATCAGGAGTATCGCTACGGGTAGGGGGGATGTGGCCGTTGCACCCCAAATAGTGCAAATGGTGTCCCCCCCACCCACCCAACTATTAAATTCCCTCTCACTGGTCTTAATGACCACAGACAAGAACTTAGCAACTGACAAGGTAATATGAGGACATTTATCCTCTAATAAGAATTTGACATAGAACCTCTCCGAATGGTCAGGTAGATGGCATAGCAAGGGAGAAATCAGTTGTTTATGACTCTGAGAATGAAGGACACAGGATAGTAGGATATGAGACATGGTTTCCCCCTCCTGTGATCCACATGGACAGAGCCTTGATGCAAATGGCAGCCCTGCATATCTATCATACAACATTGCTGAAGGAAAAACATTACATCTGGCCTTTATAAATAATATGTGATAGATTGACACAGTTGAGTTCTTTATGTAGTCAGCCAGAGCAAATGAACCTGAATATGGTATATGCAATGCACTAGGTGAGCATGACAGAAAAGATTTAGCCTGCAAATTGCAAAAGGTAATGTCCTGAAGTCTTTGTTTAACCATTTTCAAGGCTGTGTGATAACCCAGATTTAGAAGGAAGGACGGTGAAAGCCGAATTGTGGTTGCTTTTTGGGCAATATACTTGGACCATCTGCTTTCATAAGTGTCCGTTGTAAGATGGCTAAGTAGACCCTTACCATGCTTGAAGAGTATGACTCTAAGCCAAAGTTTCATGGCTGTCTGCCACACCCTCATAGAGGGAGGGCTTTCCCCTGTTTCAAGCATTAAAACTGAGTTAGCAACACATCTTGGTATCTGAAGGAGGGTCTTTAAAAATCTGGCATAAAAATTATCTAGCTCAGAATTAAACCCCTCAATCCAAATTGCAGCTTCAAAATAGCAATTTAGCCATAATCTTAGCATTGTAGACCTTAATGGCTGAGTTGCAACCTAGGGCTTTGCTGATTGCTGCTGATTTTTGAAAGGACCATAGGGTTTTATGGTGAAAAACAAGCCCAAGGTATTGAAAGCTTCTGACCTGTTCCAGGGGACAGCCATTTAAACTCCATCTAGATATTGTAAATTTCCTTTCAAAAACAAGAATTTTAGATTTTGCAGTATTTATCTTCAGCTCATTCTCAGAGCAATAATCTGAAAATTTCTGTAATAGGAGTTTAAGCCCCTTTCTAGATCTTGAAAGAATTGCGATGTCATCAGCATAAAGCATAACAGGGATTTTCTTATTACCTAATTTAGTTAAGTGGTCATTCTCATCCATCATGGTATCCACTAGATCATTTAGATAGATGTTAAATAAGTTTGGTGCAAGAATACATCCCTGTCTTACACCTCTTACCATGGGTATAACTCTGGAGAGCTGGCCTTGGTTACCACATCTTATACGAAGTTGAGTATTATTATATAGCGCCTTAATTAGGCAATAGAGTCTGGTGTCTGTTAATATAGACTCAAACTTGGCTCAGAGCTTGGATTTGGGAATAGAATCAAATGCAGCCTTCAGATCCATATAAGCTACGAGGAGCTTACCATACATAGGTCTTGAATATTTCTCTGCAAGGTGTGCAAGAACCAAGCAGTGGTCAGAAGTGGAATAACCTTCTCTAAAGGCAGCTTGGGCCTCAGAGAGAATGTTGTTATCATTTAGGAAAGAGGGCAGTCTGTTATTAAGATAACGAGCATAAAGTTTACCCATAATGGATAATAAGCTTATTGGCCGATAATTTCCAGGGTCATTAGCTTGGCCTTTCTTATAGATTGGTATTACTATTGCTACTTTCTAGCTGTTTGGAACCAATCCAAAGTTATTTATCTGGGAAAACAGAGCTGCAAGTAGAGGAGCCCACCAGTGGCTATTAGTTTTAATAAATTCAGCAGGAATATTGTCATTTCCAGGGGGCCTTTCCATTTTTGAGATGTAAAATTAAGTCATTGACTTCACCTATGGAAACCGGCTCCCAAAGAGGTGTCATAGATATCATTATTTCATTAGATACAGCTGAAATATTTTCATTTTCATTACCCACAGAAAAAAAAATTCTACAAGAGAATATAAAGGAAAATTGTCTGGAAGGCTAACCAGCAGATATATGTAAGAAGGTCAGGAAAGGACAAGCTTTCGTGAAAGACCGCTTGTCTAGCTCTAGCCATCTTCCAAAGCAATGTGAGATTGTGGGGGTGTCCTGGGTTTACTCAAGGTCACACCTTCAGATCAGGCAAACCAATGGTGGGGACCAATAGACCTCCTACCATAGGTCTTTTATGTACCCCCAGATACTTTCTGGACCCCACAAAACTCCTCTCCATCAGCTAAAAATGAGAAGATATTTATGTTCCTGGTGGGTTCCAAGAAAGAGCATTTCCCCCCTCAAAACAATGTGCATGCATACTGAACCTTTTTTTAAAAAGATCACCCCCCCCCCAAAAAAAACCTCTGGCCACTTCCAGTTTTGGATTTATTTTTTATTTTTTAAGTGTTGGTGTTAAATTTTACTTTCTGATCTGGAGTGGCTCCCATTCTTGAGGGTCAAAAATTGTCCCCACACCTCCAGAGCTTATCTACCATGGACTTGGTGAACAAAGATGATGTGAACCACAAATAAAATGTATTCCTGTGTAAGAGAGGACCGATATTTTAAAATGAATTGGAAGGCTCCGTGAAGGCCCTGGGGGGGAGGGGGAGGGCTGGGGAAGCATCCACGGGGCCTCCGGAGGGTCTCCGGAGGCCTTGTGAAGGCCTTGGAAGGGAGGGGGAGGGGGGAAGCGACTATGGGGCCTCTGGAGGCCCCATGGTCGCTTTGGTGGTGGGCAGTCATTATTCGCGGAATTTTCACATTCGCGGGGGTCTGGGGAACCTAACCCCCGCGAATGTGAAGGGACGACTGTATACTTATACTGTTATATTAATGACTTATAATGTTATTGGTAATGGGGATTTAACATTGCTACCCCTGTGCTTTACTGGAGATACCTTTAAAAACAGGTACCAAAGTACTGTTGGCTTTAATCCACTTTTGAAAGCACACACTTAGCAGAGTTTCTGTTTGAAATATATGTGCAGGAAAAACATATTGATTCCAAACATGCAGGTTTAAATAGCCATCCACCCAGCAAACCACTCCCAGTATCCTCACTCTAGCATAAAAGAATCAAAGTACTCAAATGTAGCTTACAACAACAGAAAATACTTTACTCACAAGTTTCATGTTCATCTCAATCGACATCAGGAATAAGTTGAAAAAGGTAGACTAAAATAACAAAATATAACTGAAAGCTACATCTTAAAAGCTAAAATATGCAGGAGCTCTGTCTGAGAGCTCCTACCTCTTAGGATGTTATCATGGCCTCTTCTCCTCGTGGTCCTTTTCCAGACAAAGAGAGTTAAGTCACGCCTCCTTCTCCGGAAAAGACAGTCACATTACAAACAGGAAGTTTTGTCTTACATTCTGTTTACATTTACCACTTAACCCTTTCAGCAGTTAGACAAGTCAGCTTATTGGATTGCAATTACATATCCCAACAATTGGAAGGGCCCTGGTGGTGCAGTAAGCTAATGCAGCCAAAACTGCAGCCAAAACTCATGTTAGACCTTGAGTTCGTCCAATCCCAGGCCCCTCCAGGTTGACACAGCCTTCCATAAGTCAGCAAAATGAGGACCAGCATAATAAAGAGCTGGGGCAATGTGCTGTGAAACCGTTAATACAGTTTCAATAAAAGCAGCTGTCGTTTATTTGTGTACAATGCATTCTGCAGCATCACTACTGCAGTGTCATTTGCATGCCAGCACCGCCATCTACTGGCATGTGCATTGTACAATTGTCTGTAATTGTCTGTAACTGAATTTGCTTTGTATTGTATTGTATGGTACTGTATTGAACTGTATTGAATTGTGTTTGAATTGTACTATACTGTGATGAACTGTGTTGCATTGTATAGTGTATTCTGATGTTTTTACCCTTAGGAGAGAGGAGAGATCCTTAGGAGAGATCCTTAGGAGAGAGGTGGGTAATAAATAAATAATAATAATAATAATTATTATTATTATTACAGTTGTCCCTCCGTATCTACAGATTTGGTATCCATAGATTTAAGTATTCATAGCTTGAAAATATTCTTTAAAAAACAATTATCCAAAAAGCAAACCTTGACTTTGCCATCTTATATAAGGGGCACCATTCTGCTATGCCATTGCATATGATGGGACTTGAGTATTCATGGATTTTGGTATTCACGGGGGTCCTGGCACCAAACCCCAGCGAATATGAAGGGACAACTGTATACACAAAGTTTACCCACATGAATTTTGTACAGAATAAGTCTCAAAGATTCTCACCATTCCAGGATTCTCCTTGTCAGGACTCAAGAAACACATTTTCCAAGGTTGTATTTACACGGCAGATTTTATTGTGGCAAATTGCGCTTTAGCACTTTTTCGCAGCAGTGCCGGTTAGTTTACACGATGTATGGGGAATTCCGTTGCTTTGTTTACTATTTTGCTTTATGGTCCAGACACGGTAAAGGTGCAGGGGCGTGGCCTCCCTAGCAGAGACTAAGCAGAGGAGGGGCTTGATGGGGGCAAATAGGTCCTCCGGGACTGAAAGGACTTGGAACCCTGCATTTTCTTGCCAAAGAATCACAGACTGCCAAAATAGCAGGGGGAAAGATCAGAGAAAACTTTCTCTCTCTCTCTCTCCCTTCCCCCAAGCAGAGATAGCTGCTCACAGCCGAGGAGAAGCAGGAGGGGCTTGATGGGGGGGGGAATAGATCCTCTGAGACTGAAAGGACTTGGAATCCTTTTTCTTGGCAAACAAAGATTCACAGACTTGCAAAATAGCAGAGAGGATGGATTTTTCAAAATTTCCTAATCGCTACTGAATCTCCCTCCCTCCTTCCATCTCTTTTAAGCCCACCCCTTCATCATAACAGCCAATCACAGTGCAGCTCTGCTGCAACTGTATCGGAAGATTGCTGGTAATTCACACAGCCCTTAGCGAAACGGTTGTTTACACAGTCAATAATGCGCTAAGTCGCACTACTTTGCAAATAACTTGGCAAAACTTGGGATAACTTGGGAGCCTAGCTCTATAGTGGGAGCCTAGCTCTATATAAGTCTTTGCAGAGGCTTTCCAGGCCAGTTTCCTGCCAGAGAGAAGGAGAGCAGCTTCTGGACAGCAAGTTTCCTGCCAGTTTCCTGCCAGGGAGAAGAAGGAAGCAACTTCTGGACAGCCATTCTGACTGGGGAGATTGAATTTTTTTTTAAACTGTTGGGAGAGGCTGCTTGTTGCTGAGGGGCTTGAACTTCTGACCTTCCCCTTTTACCCTCAAGAGCCAGAGGCGCACGCCTAACGGCGCGCGAATTTCAGTAACTAACAAAAATACAGCAGACCTAAAAGTACAACTTAGCATTCTCAGTGTTAACTAAGAGTTCTTAGATTACCTAAAAGCTCTCATCATGGACACTGAGGGGACTGCAGCAGTCACTTGCAACACTTGTGCGATGTTTGTATTCTTGTCTACAGATGTGGAGAACTTCACATGTACCAAATGCAAGCTGGTAGCCCTCTTGGAGGAGAAAGTACAGCAGCTGGAGACACGGGTAGCTACACTTCAACAGATTCGGGAGCAAGAGGTTTTCCTGGACAGAACAGAACGAACACTCTTGGATGGGGACCGCACAGAGGAAGTGGCTGTGGAGGAGAGGGTCACTTCACGGACACAGGAAGTAGACAGCTGGAGGAATGTCACACACAGAACAAGAAAATCCAGGGATTCTTCCAGCAGCTGGCAGCTACAGAATCGATTCGAAGCCCTTTCCCTTATCAAGGACAACGAGGAAGAACAGCATGGACAGACTTCAGGGGTAGAGCAGGGGACCTTGAGAGGACCACCGCAAAGAACAGTAGCTGCGAAGCCTCAGCGGAGGCGTGTGGTGGTGGTGGGGGACTCCTTGCTGAGGGGTACAGAAGCAGTGGTATGTGGGCCTGACAAGATGACTCGGGAGGTGTGTTGTCTCCCTGGGGCAAAGATCTGTGATGTGACCGAGAGGCTGACAAGACTCGTCAAGCCTACGGATCATTACCCCTTCCTTTTGGTCCATGTGGGAACCAATGATACTGCAAGGCACAGCTTTCCCAAGATCAGAAGAGATTATGAGGCCCTGGGGAGGAAGCTGAAAGAAATGAACGCACAGGTGGTCATCTCGTCTCTTCTGCCAGTTGAAGGGCATGGTCCAAGAAGGGAGAGGAAAATAGCCGACGTAAACAACTGGCTCCGTAGATGGTGTCGCCGAGAACAAATTGGATTCTTGGATCATGGACTGTGCTTCCATGCGGGGGGACTTCTGGCAAGAGATGGGGTGCATCTTACAACAGTTGGAAGAAACATATTTGCCAACAGTCTCAAGAATTTGATCAGGAGGGCTTTAAACTGATTCAAATGGGGGAGGGAGACAGTATTCTGGAAGGCAAAAGGGCTGGAGAAAATAGTCAAACTGTCATAGAGGGAACAAGGCAAACAGCGCAAGGACCCAACAGTGGGAGGCAAAAAAACTTGCACAGGGAGCAAGTAAAGGGAACACATGGTCTCAGATGTCTCTACACTAATGCACAGAGCATGGGAAATAAGCAAGATGAACTTGAACTCCTTGCACTACAAAACAAATATGATATAATAGGCGTTACTGAAACCTGGTGGGACGAGTCTCATGATTGGAATGTAGGAATAGAGGGGTATAACCTTTATAGGAGAAACAGGCCAAACAGGAAAGGAGGAGGAATAGCATTATATGTCAGGGATATTTACACCAATGAAGTGATCCATGACATCAATACTGGAAGCCAGGTGGAGAGCATCTGGATAAAAATTAAAGGGGAGGGAAACAACAGGGATGTTATTGTGGGATTCTACTACAGACCCCCAAATCAGACGGAGGAATTGGATGTTGCCTTTCTAGAACAGATGAACATACATGCAGAAAGGAGAGATGTAGTAGTGATGGGTGACTTCAACTATCCTGATATTTGCTGGCAATCTAACTCAGCCAAAACTACAAGGTCTAGCAAATTCCTTACATGCCTGGAAGACAATTTCATGGTCCAAAAGGTGGAAGAGGCAACAAGGGGGTCAGCTATTTTAGATCTGATCCTAACCAACAGAGACGACCTGGTTAATGGGGTGCAAGTGGTGGGATCCTTAGGTGAGAGTGATCATGTTCTCCTGGAGTTTGTTATACAATGGAAAGGAGAAGCCAGGAATAGTCAGACACGCATTCTTGACTTTAGGAGAGCTGATTTCAATAAACTCAGGGAAATACTGGGGATGATCCCATGGTCAAGAATACTAAAAGAGAAGGGACCTCAAGACGGATGGGACTTTCTCAAAAGGGAGATACTGAAGGCACAATTTCAAACAGTACCATTGAGGAAGAAAAATGGGAGGTGTCTCAAGAAACCAGGATGGATGACTAAAGAACTTTCAATGGAGCTAAGTTTTAAACGGAACATGTATAGGAAATGGAAAAGGGGGGAAATCACCAAAGAAGAATTCAAACAGATAGCGAACACGTGTAGGAGTAAAGTCAGAAAAGCTAAAGCGCAGAATGAGCTCAGGCTTGCTAGGAAGGTTAAGAACAATAAAAAGGGTTTTTTTTGGTATGTCCACAGCAAAAGGAGGAAGAAGGAAATGGTAGGGCCACTATGCCGGAGAAGATGGCAAAATGCTAACAGGGGACAGAGAAAAGGCAGAATTACTCAACACCTTCTTTGCCTCAGTGTTTTCAGAAAAGGAAAAGGAGGACCAACCTGAGGAGAATGGAACAGAGGACACAATAGGGGAAATCCAGCTCAAAATAAGGAAAGAGGTAGTACAGGAATACCTTCTTAATCTAAATGAATTTAAATCTCCAGGACCAGATGAACTACATCCAAGAGTATTAAAAGAGCTGGCAAATATAATCTCAGAGCCATTGGCAATAATATTTGAGAACTCCTGGAGAACAGGAGAAGTCCCAGCAGACTGGAGGAGGGCAAACGTTGTTCCCATCTTCAAAAAGGGGAAAAAAGAGGATCCCAACAACTATCGTCCAGTTAGTCTGACATCAATACCAGGGAAGATTCTAGAACAGATCATTAAACAGAGAGTCTGTGAACATTTAGAAGGCAATGCCATAATCACAAAAAGTCAGCATGGGTTTCAGAGAAACAAGTCATGCCAGACTAATCTGATCTCTTTTTTTGATAAAGTTACCAGCTTGGTAGATGAAGGGAATGCTGTGGACATTGCATACCTTGATTTCAGTAAGGCCTTTGACAAGGTTCCCCATGACATTCTTGCAAACAAGCTTGTAGAATGTGGGCTAGACAAGTTAACTGTTCAATGGATTTGTAATTGGTTGACCGGCCGAACCCAAAGGGTGCTCAGCAGTGGCTCCTCTTCGTCTTGGAAAGATGTGACCAGTGGGGTGCCACAGGGTTCTGTCCTGGGCCCAGTGCTATTCAACATCTTTATCAATGACTTAGATGAGGGAATTAGGGGCATACTTATCAAATTTGCAGATGACACCAAATTGGGAGGAGTAGCTAATACCCTAGAGGACAGGATCAAAATTCAGAATGACCTGGATAGACTGGAGAGCTGGGCCAAAGCTAACAAAATGAAATTCAATACGGAGAAATGTAAAGTACTGCATTTAGGGCGGAAAAATGAAATGCATAAATATAGGATGGGAGAGACCTGGCTGAATGAGACTACGTGCGAAAGGGATCTAGGAGTCCTAGTAGACCACAAGTTGAACATGAGCCAACAGTGTGATGCGGCAGCTAAAAAGGCCAATGCAATTTTGGGCTGTATCAATAGAAGTATAGTGTCTAGATCAAGGGAAGTAATAGTGCCACTCTATTCTGCCTTGGTCAGGCCTCACTTAGAATACTGTGTCCAGTTCTGGGCACCACAATTCAAAAAGGATATTGACAAATTGGAGCGTGTCCAGAGAAGGGCAACTAAAATGGTGAAAGGTCTGGAAACAATGCCTTATGAGGAGAGACTTAGGGAGCTGGGTATGTTTAGCCTGGAAAAAAGACGGTTTAGAGGCGATATGATAGCCCTGTTTAAGTATTTGAAGGGATGTCATGCTGAGGATGGAGCAGGCTTGTTTTTCTGCAGCTCCAGAGACTGGAACACGGAGCAATGGGTGCAAGCTCCAGGAACAGAGATTCCACCTCAACATGAGGAGGAACTTTTTGACAGTAAGAGCTGTTCGGCAGTGGAACACACTCCCTCAGAGCGTGGTGGGGTCTCCTTCCTTGGAGGTCTTTAAACAGAAGCTGGATGGCCATCTGTCGGGGATGCTTTGATTGTGATTTCCTGCGTGGCAGGGGGGTTGGACTGGATGGCCCTCGTGGTCTCTTCCAACTCTGCAATTCTATGATTCTATGATTCTATGAAAAACAGCAACATCCCCTGTCACGCTATATTTGGGTGTTTTACCTTCCCCCCCTTCTGTGGCACAGTCTGTGGGAACAATGAGCAATCTTTGCAGTATATTTTGGGAAATATTTGCCCGGGTAAATGCAGCCCAATATTTTCAAATGTTCTTTCCACCTCTAGCTGAGAAAGACCTCTGCCTACACCCATGGAAAACTACTGCCAGTAAGAGAAGACCAGGAGTGGACAATGTACCGCATGGGGTTACATGAGACTCCCCATAGTTGTTTTGCAAGTGTCGACTTCTCCAGACTCCCCTGGATTGCAGTTTTTCTATCCACAGAAAGGGTGAATTACCTTTTCCAGAAGTGCCCAGGAGTAGGTTAAGAAGGGGAATGGCCTCTGCCTGCACTGAGATCCCTCCAGACTGTCTTAACTGACAACAGAAGTAACATCTGCATGATGTATTTTCTGTATTCCAGTTGGCCAATAAAGCTGTTGCTCTTTTGTGGGTTTTGTCATATTTTATTGCATGGCCAACTTGGCTATCCCTGGATATATCATCCTGCATCCTTCTGGGATTTTTTTTAAAAAATGGTTTGATTAATTATTAAGGGGCAATTCTGTTTGTTAAATAAAGGCAAAGGACAGCCATGTTCTTTAGTCTGAGGCTCTTGTCTTTTTTAAAAAAAGATCAAACTCCTGCTAGTCTATATATATATAAAATTCTCTTGGGCATGTTGCCTTTCCCAGTGTGCTGATTGGCTGCTCAAGAAACACACCCAACCAATCACCACCCACATGCAAATTCCCTCTCCACCTCACAGTGCACTCCTGCCACTCAAGCTGTGGCCCAGATTGGGACCCAGACAGTCAACTGGTGGTGGTGACGCACCGCCTGTGACTGGATCCAGGCAGTCAACTGGCGACGGCATGATGCTGCTGCCGCCACTGTGATGGGACCCAGGCAGTCAACTGGCAGCGGTGGCAGTGGCAGCAGCAGGGCAACAGAGTGAATCTCACCCCCAGCAATTCCAGGAAACATATGGAAGGGGGAGGAGGAATTTAAATCCATAGGGCTACCTTACAGGGTTGTTGTGAGGTCTACCGTGTGTTTTTTGGGGGAGCTTTTTAAGGGTGTATGGTATGCTGGGTCCAGTTAGTATACCTATAATGCAGCTTGAGGAACTTTTGATGTTGTTGCAATAAAGCTTGGAAACTGTTTCTTGGGACCACAGCTCTCAGAATCCCCCAATGGCCATGCTGGCAGTGGAGCTGGGGAGCTTTGGTCCCAAAAAAGTAACATTTCCAATATCTGTATTAGATTGCAACTCTCAGCATGCCTGTCCATGCTGGTTAGGGCCTATGGGAGTTGGAGTTGAAAAAGAGCTGAAGGGACACAGACTCTCTACCCCTGCTTTATTAACTCTTTAACTTCAGGTCCCACAAACTGCCTACCTGGTTTCTTTCAAAATACATCTTTCAGTGTATTTTGTTGCTTTGTCAAAATGCGGCCCTTCCAGGAGGACTCAAGGAGAAAATGACTTGTAGGGAAGTCATATGTCCTACTTTACAGAGCATGGTCCTTTATTTGAAAATAGATTCTATTTTAAGGGCTGCCCAGCACTTTTAAATACAAACAGCTATAACTAGAGACCCTGCTTGTTATACCATCCTGCACATGCCCAGTCTTTTCTGATACTGGAGGCTAAGCAGGGCAAAGCATGGGTAGCACATGGATGCATGGAATGCCACCAAGAAATACCAGGGATCTCTAGGTTAGGGCTAGGAAAAGAATCCTTCAGAAAACCCTAGTGAACCTGTATTAGTTAAAAAATAACAAATACTGGCCAAGATATACAGTATTGTATCTCTATTTAAATTATAGGAATTGTTTATAGATTTGAATCACTTTTCTTTGTCTCTGTAAAAAAGCACACACAAACTTTATGCAAAGGCCTATCCTCTTTGGTGACATATTTCCTCTTTTGGGGGGTTAGGGATGGCTGTAATTTTGTTCCAGTTCTTACGCCTCCCCAATCTTCTTCCAACCATAATTTTATCTGCTATGTACCATTGTCGTTATTAGTTGCTGCTATTTTACTTCTTGGATATTTAAAAACTGTTTTTCCATTATGATTTGGGTGTATTCCCTCCTTCTTAGTCACTTTGGATTTGTTGAAGAGAAATGACAGTCATTTAAAAATACAATTGCAACATTATAAATTAGCTGAGTACAAAGCTGCTCTTGAAAGTCACAATGCCTTTTGATTGGTAGCACTGAGAGCTGTCCTTTGAGAAACAATGTCAGCGTCTCCTCAGCATGGTGGAGTGGTTAATGTGTTCTCTATTGAGCCCATCATTCTCTCTTAACCTAATCCACCTCACAGGGCTGCTGTAAAAATAAAAATAGGAAGAGGACCAAGCATACTTCATTGGAAGAAAGATGAGATAGAACAACTGACATCCTGTTTACAATGGTGTGAGCTAGACTTAATATGAGCATGGAGCTGGTCTAGATGGGGGAATAAAATGTGGACTGGTGCACACATACACAAATTCGTAGCAGCTTTCATCTGTCTCAACAATTTTTTTGCAAGGTCACTGGTGTGCACAGCTATCCATGTTTGCTGTTCACACAGAGGCATGCCAGTGAATTAAGATGGCAGGCATGAGTGAATTACTCATGGTTCTATCCTCCCCAAATTTCCCCCGCCAAACAACATTTAAAAAGAAAAACTAACTCCAAGGTGCGGAAGAGTGATCTTCTACTTAAATAATGAAAAAAGAAGAAAAGAAAGCCTGTTTCATTGCCTCAGCATACGATCGCTACTGCAGCAATCCAACATAGTGATTCCGCAATCTGCTGTCTTAGCAAACTCTGCTCCTGCACATGTCCAACCAATCAGCTATCCTCTTCAGCAATGCGCTGCGATGTGATTTGGTTGTCCTAACATGCTGGAGTGCACATTTCCTCCGCAGTTGTCAAAAAACTTGGGAAAAGCCCCAGAGGCTTTTGCTGCAGTCTTTCCCCAACTATTGCTCTCCCTCCCTCCAATAAGGATGGAACGCTGTGGGATCCCATTTGGACACATGGAATTCCCCACAGATTCCATGAGGATTTAATTCACCACCTGGTCTACTGCCATGTAACTGCTTTCTATTCACATTTATGATTATGGTACCATTGCCAGCACTGTAAATGCCCCAGAAGCCCTCCTTAAAAGCCAGCCAACTGTCCCAAGTGACAGAGGCCTGAGCTGCTCATGAGCAGAGAGCTATAGGATGACACAACCAGCCCCCTCCTGGCAGCAAACAATGGACCAAGAAGCAAAAGCAGGGACCTCTGCAGCATTCCACCTCAACTCTATTGCAGCATCGCTTGCTGGCAGCAGTGGTCTGATCATGTCATCCTGTGGTGCCCTCCTTGCCAGAGCTGCAGAACTCTTGCTCAGGACAGTTGACTGGCTTTTAAGGTGGGTTTCAGAGGTAGGATCAGGAAATGGTGTGTAACTATGATATCTTAGCTAAGCCTCTCATGCAGGAACTCGGCCAGCATTTTCAAACCTTATTTCTCCTTTCTCCCATGCTGGAGCAGGCTCTCATTATACAACCTGTGGGGTTGTGGGTGGGGAAGTGTTGAAGATTGACTTAATTACCATTAGCTGCTGGTGGTAACGACAGAAATGTGAGAAACTCTTCAGAGCTTCTCAGGCACTTTTGCTTTTGTTCTACAGCCTTGAGCGATGTGTCTGTAGGCAGCTCCGAGTCATTTGTAACAATGGAGATCAGTAACACTGGCTGACTCAGAATCACACATGTGAGACCTGCCAATCCTTCTCTGTCCTGCTGTGAGAGATGAGAGAAAGTTGGAAGGCTCATTGTGAGGTGAGAAGAGCAGAGCTTGAAGTAACTAGTTGCCTATAATTAGTCAGAAATAATGTGTTGCTTGTAATTAGTTACAAATTATTTGTTGTTGTTATGTGCCTTCAAGTTGAGTCTAAGGTATGATGACCCTGTTACAGAGTTTTTGTAGCCTGATTTCTTCAGAGTAGGTTTGCCATTGCCTTCCTCTGAGGCTGAGAGAGTGTGATCTACCAAAAGTCACTCAGTGTGTTTCCATGATTGAGTGGGGATTTGAACCCTGGTTTCCCAGAGTCCTAGTCCAACACTGAACCACTACACCATCCTGGTTTTGTTCAAATATAGGCAGGTTAGGAATTGTGCATCTGCTGATCCTGGATTCCTCTCAACCTCCCACCCTTGATCAACATGTTATGACATGTGGCCTAAAATGATCAATCAAATTCCAGAAGTCTCAGAGGGCATAATTGCCCCCACTCTGAAACAGAAAGCCACCTTCTGGTCCAAAAAGATGTCCAGAAGTGATACAAATGGTAACAGAGATGCTGCACTGTGGCCCCCTCAGAAGAGACTGAAATTGGGTGAGGCAGCCCCCAAGAACAAGGCCATCTCTGAAACAGAGCATCCCAACAAACTTGCAGGCTGACCTTTTGAACTGGAGCATTCTATACTGCAATATTTTGTTTCAGGTCCCACTTGCAACAAATGATCTCTTCCTAGATAAGCCAGGCCACATCCAGTCCCATTTCTATTCAGAAAGTATTCAGCCTAATCTGGTGTTTTGTTTTGTATCTCCATTTTAAACTTCCCTTTCCATCAGCTTGCCAGTCAACATTTTTAAAAGATGGAATCCATCATGTCAAATGTGTGTCATCATCTACATTCTTGTCATGACCCCATCAGCGTGGTTCTTTTGAGGCAGTCCATCACCTGGAATCCATACCAGGAAAAGGATAAGAAAATATCTCACAACACTTAAGTGTCCCTCTATCCTGATGAAATTTTAATTTTTCCACTGCACTATCTTTAGCTCAAGCTACATAATGTGATGCTTAACTTCCTATTTCCTCCATGCAATATTGAGAGGGTGATGTGCCACTTGATGTTGCGTGTTTGCTGAAGGGGTCACAGACCAAGGCCATGAAGGCCAAGCACATTTCTGAAGACATCAGGTTCTCTCTCTCTTTTTTGCATTTGTGTGGAGATCCTTTAGAGCTGACTCAGACCCCCAACTGTCTCAGTTTGGCAGGGACAGTCTCTGCTAATCTCCTGCCATCTGACTTTGTCAGCTGCTTTTAACATGCCCCAGTTTTTCTCACCTCTTCCCACTTTTCCCATTTGTCCTTAACTTACTCCAACTGAGTTCAAAGTGCAAAAGTAGTTTGTTGTTGTCATGTGTACCTTCAAGTTGTTTCCAACTTATGGTGACCCTAAGGGGAAACTATCATGGGGTTTTCTTGGCAAGATTTGTTCAGGTTTGCTTTTGCCTTCCTCTGAGGCTGAGAGGATGTGACTTGCCCAAGGTCACCCCAGTGGGTTTCCATGGCTGAGCAGGGATTTGAACCCTGGTCTCCAGAGTTGTAGTTAATACTCAAACCACTTCACTGTGCTGGCTCTTACTCAAAGTAGTTTATGCTCAATTCATTCAGCAATGGGAGGATGAGAAGAGGGGCATGGAATATTGCCCTTCCCAGTAGCAGGTGGATGGGTGAGGGACAGATCACCCTTTGCCAGACCTCTGAGCTGGTTGCTTGCAGATGGCCATAGGTTGCTGAACCCTGATGTATACTATTCACTCTGATTCTACTTGAGTGCAGTTCCATTCTGAGCACTATTTCCAAGTATCCCATTCCATGACTCATTGTACCATATATATAAGAGTGACTGTTGTGTGTTTCTGGGCATCTGGCCAAGGCTACCAAGATGGGATGGAGTCAGGCAGGCCTCTAAACCAACCTCCCTGTTGTCCCGTGGTACTCTTTCAAGGGCTGGGATCAACCAATCCAAGAAATGACCCTTGCCTACTTTGTTCCTATCTTGTTATCTACAACAACAACAACAACAATAATAATAATATTTATTTTTACCCCATACCTCTGTTAAAAACAATCGGGGCGGCTTACAACAATTAAAATGCAACAATGCTGACTAAAATCCCTAGGCACCACCCACCCACCCCCACCCTCCCCCGTAAAAAGATATTAAACTAGTATCAAATTAAAAACCACCTAACTAAAATCACATACAACAAAAACTGAAATTGATTGGTCTGAGGACTGCTTTGACAAAGGGTGGAAAAGGTGCAACTGCATGTGGCCCCCCAGGATCACATTATTTGTCCCCAAATGGCTTTTGGGGGCATTTTTACCACTTTTTGCCCCCCAAGCTGTTTTAGGCTCAGGAGAAGCCTTTACCTACAACAGGAAGTGCCATTCAGGGGCATTTGGGGGAATTTTTTTTGATTTATTTTTTATTGGGGTTGCAGCAGGGGTGCAGTCCCCAACCCCCTTTTCCTGAGGGAATAATGTGGCATTTTAACCTTCCACTGTTGCCCAGACCATAAGGAACCAGGCAAAGGAAGTTGATAATGCCCCACTCTTACGACACCAATAGCCAATCCTAGCTGAGAGCATGGTGGAAAATTCATTAGACAAAGGTCTAACCCACACTATACAAACAATCTAGTTTGAAACTGGATTATTTGCCATGGCTCCTTCCTATTGAATCCTGGGATTGGAGATGGACAGATTAACGATTATATTAGATGACAGAAAAACGCCAAAAAGTGTAGAAGAGTAGCGGACAGTTATCCCCCTATGGAAAGAAAAGGTGTGTGTGGGGGGGGAAGCAGCGATGAGTATAGAAAGTTAAGCACAAATAAAAGAAGAAAGAAAGTTGGGAAAAGGGAAAACAAAAGAGAAAAAGGAAATCTAAGAAAGTGGAGGAGAAATGAAGATTAAAAAGTTAACAAACAATGGAAAGAAAAAGGAAGTTTTATTTGTATTTCTGTATGTTGTCTTCTTTGTAATAAGAGTTGTTTTTTGTTTTGGTGTCTATCTTTGTCTCTGTAATTTGTAGTGGGAACTGTTAGAATTGTTTGTAATTTTATATATAGAAAATGTTAATAAAAATAATAATTAAAAAAAGAATCCTGAGCTTTGTAGTTCTACAATGTATTTAGTCTTCTCTGCCAAAGAGTGCAGATGCCTCACCAAACTGCATATCCCATGATTCCATAGGAAGGAGCTGTGGCAAATAATCTAGCTTCAAACGGGATTATTTGTGTAGGGTAGCTGCACCCCAAGTCTCCTTCTTAGGGCTGGCCCTTTCAATAGGCAGATTGAGGTAATCACTTCAGGTAACGGTAGTGGGCCACAGCTTTTCTTTTCGGAGGAGAAAACTGTTGTATGTACGTGCCATATACCTATCCTCTACTTCCTCAGGTGTCTTGGGGGACCCTATTCCATTCCCAATGTTGAACTAACCGTATGGACAATGAAATGGCTGCCATCTTGTCCTTTATGTCAAGCAGCGAAATGTTCTGAGCAGGTCCTGTGCTGATGGGCAGACAACAAATAACCAGCTCAATCCACAATTTTTTTTGTTTGTCTGTGTACTAATTCATTCCTTCTAAGAGGAGAGAGAAATGCTTCTTTTTTGTGTGCTGCTGTTACTTGAGCTGACACCATAATGAAGGCTGTGACAAGCCCTTGTCAATCCCTTCGCAGTGACAAGATGCTCATCAACTCTTGTTTGCATGATGCCTTTTCGGTTTCTGTGCTCTTCTGGAGAGCCGGCAGCACACAAAGCCGCCTCAGTTCTTCCCACCTGAACACACTTGCTGTTGGCTTTATGACTGATGCTTCTGACTAGGAGTGTCAATAAAAGGCAGCTGATGTTGTCAGGGTCTCATATGCCTGTACCACTGGGGAAAGGGCGGTGGGTTCAGAGTGACTCATCCTGACTCTTCTGGGGGTGTGGAAGTATGCAGAGCATTGGAAGACAAAATGCTGAGCAGCCCACAAAGAGAAACCACTATTGAGATGATCAGATGGGGAACGTGCCAAAAAACCACATTCTCAACCACATTAGAAGATTGCTAAAAGAACAGAAAGGGAGACCTTTCCAGACGCCACACCCTTCAGCCATTCCGGAGGCATAGCACTGCCACGGATGAGGCTTCCCTTTTGCATTGATGGGGAGAAGCTGCTAATCAAAAGGGACGCTTCACTGATGCCTGCGCTACGCTCCCCGGGATTCTGGAGGACAATGTCCTCTGGTAAGGTCACCCCTTCCTGTCCTTTTAGCGATCTTCTGACACGCTTTTGCCATGTCTGATAATCTCATTTGAAGAAGTGGCTTCATGTATGGTGGACTCACCAGGGTTGGTTTAAAAAAAAAAGATATTCCCCAATTCTCTCTCCTTCCCCACACTAATAAAATAGAATAGAATAGAACAGAATAGAATATCAGAATGCATGCTTTACTCCTTGCTTACAGTGTAGCTAGACACAAGCAAAATGAGGCCATTGCCTCCCAATAAGAATTCAGCCTCAACAGATGACATTTTCCTCCAGTCTCCAAATTTCTAGCATTTCACCGACTTAAAACTTCAGCGAAGCATTTAGAAATACAGCTGAGGCATCCAAAGAAAAGGGGCAGGCAAAGTGTGCTTGTCTATATGAACCCATAAAAAATGGAGTCCCTTGCAGTCATGACATTTCACAGCAGCTACAACCTGTCCTAATGGCTTTTTGCACCCATAAGCTTTGCATGCCCACTAGTAAACATGGTGGCCACGAGTGATTTACTTGCATTTGTCCTTACCTCAATTTGCTGCCGATGACCTGATTTTTTAAAAAACGATGTCCAAGGTGCAATTGAGCAATATTTCACTTGAACACGACAGCAAAAAAACCCCAACACCCTGTTTTCTCACCTTAACACTTGCCCACTAAGGCAAAAATCCAACATGGCAGTAGCAGGTGCTTGCCTTGCTAGCAAACCCCATACATTGTGCTTGTCTGGCTAATCAGATTCGTGCTTCCTCTCATCTGGGCAAGCGAATCAGATTGACTCGCTTGTGCTAATGAGCACGAAGGCTTTTCTGGCCAGGTTCTCGGGCTTTCTTGCCCCTCTCCTTCACAATATGGTGAAATCACATGGAAGGCCATTAGGGCAGGTAGGATTCTCCTCGCATTCTGTGAGGAGTTTTTTCACACTTTGGACAACCTCCAAAGGAATACAAACACAGTAAATATGAGGGTTCTAGGAGCGGACGACTTTCAGCATCTCAGTCTTTGCAATGCTTAAAATTTCGGTACTGAAGAAAAATATCACTGGGGACAGCTGAATTAATATTCACCCTCCCTACCAATCAGAACTTCTCTACAGGAATCAGCAGCTCTTATTATGCAGCAACCATCCAGATTGATTGAAAAGTCGCCGGTTTTGTTCTTGTTCTTTCTGATTTTATACTGGGTTAAAATAACCAAATCTGGGGAGCTGGTCTAAAAAGTCTCTGGAGAAAATATTCTGGGATAAGTGAAATTCTGGGATAAAATCAGAAAGAACGGGAACAAAATCTGGGAATTTCTGGTCTTTTTAGGGCTTAGCCAGACAGCAAAAAATATTGAGACTTCTTAGTTCTTTTTGTTTAGATTTGACCTGCGTATTCATGGTTTTGCATCCAAACTATTTCTTGAAATATCCCAGGTTTCCCAGTTTTCCTCCCACCCTGCTCCCTTCCTTGTGTTTTTCCTCCTCCCTCTCCCATGGATCACACCTTGCATCTAGACTCAGGTAATGTGTCAGAAATTGCCTTTTGCTAATTTCCATTGAGACCTTTCTAAGTTACAGCAGAAGTGTTAAAGTGCTTTAGCAGTATTACATTAGTTATGCATTGGGATCATTTCCTTTTCCTGCTGCCATTCCTCTTTCCCCCACTTGATCTCTGTTGAATCTGCTGTCCTGGAAACATTTGGTATGTTTTGTGGTGGCGGACATCTTAGCTAGCCCTGGGATAACAAACACACTGCCGTGGAGAAATACATTTTGTTTTGGGAAATACTGGTTTAATGTAACCTGACCCAGGGAATGGAAATAAAAAGTCCTATTAAGTGCTGGGAGTTCCCTGGGAATACTTCAGAATGGGGAAAATGTCACGTAGAACTCAACAAACAAACAAAAACAAAAAGGACAGGAGCAAACCAGGGATTTCTGTTTTTTCTAGTCCATCCAGATGGGCCTTTAATCAGTTTAGATGCAGCCTTAGTGCTGGTGATGGAAAGAATATTCAAGAATTGAGCAGGGTGGGTGGCAATGTCCAAAAACCCTGAAAAAGAGAAGCCTCTTTCTTGTTTTTCTGTCCAGTCCTTGAATAGACTTGAGGATACTCCCACCCCATTTCATCCCAGCCTCACCTATTTCCTTTCCCCTGCAACACTGTCATGTATTGGTCATATATTGGACGTATTTGCTGTTTTCCCAGGGAATCGTTGGAAATCCTTCTGGAATTCAGGGGGAAATGTTGAGATATTGTGGTTGGAGCATTGGACTATGGCTCTAGAGACCAGTGTTTGAAAATTCTCTTGGGCATGGAAACCTACTGGGTGATCTTGGGCAAGTCCCACTCTCTCAGCCTCAGAGAAAGGCAATGGTAACCCCACTCTGAAGAAATCTTGCTAAAAAAAACCCCTCTGTGATAGGTTCGGCTTAAGCTTGCCATTAGTTGGAAATTACTTGAAGGCACACAACAACAACTTTTGTTAAGTTATAGTGTCCAGGTTATGATTTTAAAAAGAACATACATCACTTAGAGCTGGTATGAATCTCTAATACAGTTGTCCCTTCATATTCTCTGGGGTTTGGTTCCAAGACCACCCCCCACCCGTGGATACCAAAATCTGTGAATATTCAAGTCCCATTATATGCAATGGCATAACAAAATGGTGTCCCTTATATAAGATGGAAAAATCAAGGTTTGCTTTTTGGATTATTATTTTTAAATAATATTTTCAAGCCATGAATACTTAAATCCATGGATACCAGATCCACTGATGCAGAGGGACAACTGTATAGACATACATTCACACTTTTTTCTTACTATTCCTCCTCTTCCCTTGTTACAGCCTTGGAATGTGTTTTATATTTTTGTTTGGCGTGACCATAGCATCGCAACTCAAGGAACCGTTTTATTATGAAAAACGGAAGTCAGAGCAAGAGTCTTGAAGATCTTAATGGTAAGCGTCTGTGACAGCAAACTCCTACCTTCTTGATATATTAGAGCAAATGCTACAAGCAAAAGGTCAGTTTGCAAACCCTAAATTGAAAAATAAAAGAAAAATCAATCCATAGCATGTGTGATTTTATGTTTTAAACCCACTAAACTCATACCACTATTGTGACTGCAGGAATAAAATGGAGGCAGAGATCATGCACTGAGCATGTGAATCATGTGGCTGTGTTTCCATAGCTGATACCTGATGCTAACCCCCCACCTAAACTTGCAAACAGTACAGCCCCAATAAAACCAGTTCTGTGTTGTTGGAGAACAGGGGGATAAGTGGGGACATGTACAGCTATGCTCCTTTAGCTGGATGCACTGTAATAGCATACCTTCCAATGTTTCACAGATGAAAACCAGGGGGTGGTCCACACGGTGAAAATACCCCTCACGGAATTCTCCTGGAATATGAGCTCTCTTAATGGGATCCCGTATTATCTCATCATATTGTGAAGAAGGGGGGACAAAAAGAGGGAAAACGACGTGAGAAGAGCATTTGCAGCTTTCCCCAATTTTTTAAAAAAGTTCCAGTGATATGAGCATTTTTGCTCGTTAAGACAAGTGATTCGACATGAATCGCTTCCCCATGCAGGATAAAGTGCAAACCTGATTGGCTGGATGAGTGGAGGGGGCGGGGCTTGGTTACAGGAAAAGCGCCTGCTGCCGCCATGTTGGATTTTCACCTTAGCGAGAGATCACTAAGATTATAAAATGGAGCTTTGTGCTATCTTTTTTCTCTCTCTTTTTATTTGGAAAGGTGGAATATCGCTTGTGTGCACCATAGAAATACTAGGTTTTGTTTTTTTAAGTTCAGCAGTGGCAGATTCAAAAACATGAGTAATCCACTCGCGGCTGCGGTCTTAGCTACAGGCATGCAAAGTTTAACGGGGCTGTAAAACCATTAAGGCAGGTTACAGATGCTGCTACTCACTATTACTGTGGAGCAGTCTGTTTTTCCCCTTTGTGTAGACAAGCCCCAGGATATGGGACAAAGCAACACTAGAGTATGGTCAAACAGTCAAAAATTATTAAAGAGGAAAAGCACACAATCTAGCAAAGGTTGTAATATTCACCCAGCAGGATGCCAGTTGGAGTTTCTTTCTTTCCCTCCCCACCCTGATTTATTTGGAAATAAGTGTCAATTTTCTTGTAGAAAGGAATAATACATTTAAAACATTTTAGAGGAAAAATAATACAGTACAGTGAACATCTTCAGAGGTGGTTTTGCCAGTCCCTTCATCTAAAATATAGCCTACAGCACCTGGTATTCCTTGATAGTCTCCCATCCAAATACTAACTAGGTCCTGATCCTGCTTAGCTTCCAAGATCAGACAGGATACTCCACCTTTATTTATAGCCTGCTGTAGAAGGAACCCCTTTTGTGAAAAATTGTGCATGGCTACTTTCTGCACAGAACAACCATGTGCAAAGTGGGGTTAGAAAAGTCTTAAACTGCAAAGATCCTGTGCAGAAAATGTTTACAACCCTATGTGAATTTTGCACACAATAAATCCCCACCTACGAATAGTCTTTGAAAACTGTACAGTTTTTGAAGAGTTTCTCACAGAAAAAAAATTATTATTCATTGCTTCTTTTGAGTTATTCATTTGCTTCCCTATTGAGTGACCAGAACAGCACCTGCTGTGGTGCCATCAAGAAACCAAGGAGGCATTGGTGGAATGTTGCAGCTGTTTGGGTACCAAGCATCTGTTGTTTATGCTTTTTCATTCAACAAGTCCTGCCAGTCGGGGTGAGCAGGGAGCTGACCTGGCATTCATAATGGAAAAACCTATTTTCCTCCATCCTCACCTTCCATGAGACCCATTATGACAAAGGGACTGTATACTGTTCTCTCTGCTATACCAACTTCAATCTGCTGTGCCTGAATAAAGGAGGGCATTTACTGCATGCCAGCTGCCAGGTATATGGGGTCAAGTTCCTCATGCTGAAATGCAATCAGGTTTGGAAATATCCCAATTTCAGCTGGCTCCACTAAACGGGATGATCAAGAAGGAGAATCCAAAATTGTCTCTTGGCTGCAAGACAAGAATCTTTCCTCCCTTGCCATGTTAGAAATTTGGAAAATTACTTATTTTGACTACAGTTCTGGTTTCTAAAATTACAGTTTCATTAGCTATTCTTGATGGTGGATTGAGTAGCCTTAAAAAGTCACTTCTCCAACCTCTGTGCCATGAACATAAATGACCCTCCAATATTTCATGGAAAGAAACCAAGAACTTTATCAGATGTACTAAATACAGCACCATAATGACACTACATAAACATGAAAGGATGCACATATCAGACAATGTCACCCTTTCGCATTTATGTACTGGCCAAAACCCATACTTTTTAATTGACAGCTGAAGCCATCAATTGATCCCCCATGGCGCTTTAGTGCCGGCATTGCTGGTGTGTGAAACCTCGCGCTGTTGTACTCATGTGAATGCAGCATAAATGGCTGGTCCGGTGCAAACACTTCTGGGTGAGATCGTAACATCTAGGTAGGTGACACACTTTTTATGACCCTCCCTGGGTTACTTGTAAGTTTTAAAGTGTTTGTATGTGCATTTTAAACTTTTTTGGTGTTCTTTTTGTTTGTTTTTAATTTTATGCATGAGCGTCTTTTCTCAAGAATCTGCAGGATTTTGAATGCGGAAGGAAACGGAGCTCTGTTCACTTCCTCTTTTATTGCTGGGAAGCCTTTGGATGGGAGGCAAGGTAGGTGCAGCGTGAGGAGTTCTTTTGCCAGCATAAAAATGGAAAAGTTATGCTGGCAAAAGAACAAGCTTTTTGCGGGTGGTGTGATAAGGTCCAAAGACCTGTGGCCAAGATGGCAAAAGTTATTAATGTGGAAGAACACATGAGCTAGGAGAGGCTGCAAGCAGTTGCTTTTGCCTAAGCCTACTGGGAAGGACAAGATTCCACACCTTCTCTCCTCTTTTCCCCTGCTGAATTAATTGAATACAAACTACTTTTGCAATTTGAACCCAGATTGCAGCAGTTGAAGTAAGCCAAGGACAAATGGGGGAAGGAGAAAGAAGAGAGAGAAACTGGGACATTTTAAAAACAGCTAAAATGTGGGGTGACACAGGATTAATTGGGACCATCCCTGTCAAACAGAGACAGTTGGAGGGTATGCAGTATAAAATCCTGTTGTGAGTAGTGAAGGAGAAGGGGGCATGTTTACTTTTATTTTGTGAGGCTAAAATGAAAATAAACATACTCCCCCAATGAAATTTTCCTTCAGTCCCCAAATTGCCAGCATCACAGAGATTGCATAATTGTTCACCCCTAGAACTCTTATATTTGCTGTGTCTACCACATTCCCTTGCTTACCTTTCCTACCTCTTTTCTTTGGATGTCTAAACCCTATTTCTAAATGTTCAACTGAAGTTTTAAGTTGCTGCATTGCTAGAAATTTGAGGACTGGAGGAAAATTTCATGGGAGGGGAAGAATTCTTGCTTGGTGAAAACACCCTCATTTTGCCCCCTCCCCTGTAGTTGTACTCCTGCACCATCCTGTCTTTTACCTGGAACCGTCTGGAAAGTTTTGAACTCCTTTTTTCTACCATGCCAGACTCCTATGCACTGTGACAAGTTTCTGAGGGCTTTGCTGAGACAAGCAATGCCTGGAGGCAAAAGAGGAAGAAAGGGTGCCTTTAGATTTAGAAATGTGCCTCCATTTCTGAAGGCCTGTCATATACAGTACTCTGGAAGGGGTTCTTTTTCCCTTTTTTCTTTTCAGCCTATCATAAACAATGGCTGTAGAGAATCACTTATGCCTGTTTGTAGAAGGCAATAAAAACAATCCTCCCTTTGCTCCTCTCCGAGGAACCTGGGAGAAAAGCAAGGAAGCAAAAAAGCGAGGTTTTGGCAGGTCTGGAGCATGTCATTTTGCTATCTCTGAGGCAAAAGAGAAGGGACTGTAATCAGACCACCCCCCTAAACCCGTTCTTTTGCCGGCATAACTTCTGCCACTTTTATGCTGGCAAAAGAACTCCCCATGCCACACTTATCTCCTATCCACGCGAAAAGACTTCCCTGTCAATGGAGGAGTAAACAGAGCTCTGTTTACTTCCTCTATCAAAATCCCGTGGATTCTACATATCTAGCATGGGAAATTAAAAAAAAAACAAACAAGTAAAAGTTCACAAGAGCACATAAACACACTATAGAAGTCCCAAGTAAACTGGAGAGGGTCATAAAAAGTGCATCACATACCCAAATGTCATGATCTCACCCAGAAGTGTTCTGGCTGGATTGGCCATTGGTGCTGCATTCATGTGAGTACAATGGCGCACGGATTCAAATGCTGGTAATGCCAGCACAAAAGCACCATGGAGGATCAATTGATGGCTTGGGCCGTCAATAAAATAAGAAGGGTTTTGGACTGGACATGATCTCGAAAGGGCGACATCGTCTGCTACGTGCTCCCTTTCACAATCATTAGGCATCCTTATGATGCCATGTTTGCATGATCTGATAAAGTCCAAGAGGGCATCACCCTTCCTGAATTCCTTGTACAGAAATGGACCAGAAATCTGACAAAGAGCCTTTTGGACTACCCAGGGTGTAGCTATGGAGGTGTGTGTCAAAATGAGAGCATTGCTTCCCCCGACCTCAAATAGGAATTCTGTACTCCAATGGAATTTTCCTTTGGTTCCCAAATTTCTAGCATTGCAGTAATTAAAAATTTTGGTCAAGCATTTAGGAATATAGTTTAGGGATCCAAAGCAAAGCTGCTGGCATAGTTACCCAAAGAATGCAAACACAAGAAATGGAAGTGTTCTCAGTATGAATGATTTTCGGTGTCTCACTCTCTGCAATGTCAGAAATTTGGGGGTCTGGGGGGAAATTTTATTTGATGGGGCAAAATTCTTATTGGGGTGCAATGCCCTCATTTTGCCCCACTTCTCAGCCAACGGAGTACCTGCTGTGATGGGGTCATACTGTCCAACTGTCCTGGTTTGGCAGGGACCACCCAATTAATCCTCTGCTCTCCTATTTTCTCATCTGCTTTCGAAATGTCCCAGTTTCTTTCTCTTCCTTCCACTTTCCCCTTTGTTTTCAGCTTATTTAATTCCTGCAAAGTGAGTTCAAACTGAATCTGCCCTTCCTACAAGTCAGTACTTAAATTCCAAGATTTCTCTGATTAAAATAGTAGTTCTGTGTTTTCAGGCCTCTTCTAGCCTGGCTACAGCTTTTTGACCCACTCTGATATGCCTCAGCACACATGTCATGATTTTCTTCTGTGAAGTATTGGCCAATATGCTAACAATCCAAGCCAATGAAGCCTGGCCTGGATTGGGCTGGTCTTATTGTGGGGAGAAGAGGTAGAAGAAAATGGCTTCCTGCATCCATTCTCCTCAGGAGGCTGGAGATGAGAAATCCACTTCCACTCCCACTCCTCAGAGAATGCTCAGTCTCTGAAAGGAGAAAGACAATCTCAACCATCTCAATGTTGTACTTCAAACCAGCAACATCTTACAATGGGGAGGAGGCACTTGGGCACTGGGACTGGCTCTGGGATCCAGGTCTTTTAATCTTAAAAATGGAAGGGACCACAAGGGACATCTAGTCCAATCCCCCTACTTTGCAGGAATACACAACTAAAGCATTCCTGGGAGATGGCCATCCAACCATTGTCTAAAGACCTCCAAAGATGGAAATTCCACCACTGTCCGAGAGGTATTCCACTGTTGAATAGCTCTTATAGTAAAACAACAACAACAAGAACAATAACAACAATGTTCTGCCCAATGTTTAGGTGGAATCTCTTTTCTTGCACAGTAATTTGAATCCATTAATTTGTGTTCTAGCCTCATAAAAAACAAGCTTGCTTCATCTTCCACGTGACATCCCTTCTAGCTTTTATAAAGGTTTTCTCCTGATCTCCAAAGCTGAAATGTCTCTCCTAAGGGTTAATATTTGGCAGTTAAGAACTTCAGAACTAAGATATCCTTTTGTTGCCATACTTTTGCCTTTGGCCCTGTCCACCAGCAGGTTCCCCCCTCCCCAAAATCTCTGAAACTGAATTCACGTTTTGGACTGAAAGGGTTTTCCCACCCGTGGTCTCTCAGAAGCCCACAGGCAGGACATGAGAGCAATTGCATCCTGTTATTCATGCTCCCCACAATGAGTATACAGAAGCACAGAGCTGCTGGTACTGAATGTAATATGTAGCCATCATGACCAGTCACCACTGATGGTCCTAGACTCCATGAATTTATCTGATCCTGTTTTAAAGGTTGGTAAACATTATGTGCTTTTCTCTGTCCTGAATCTCTCACCATTTAGTGTCACTAGGTGACACTTGGTCCTTATATTATGACAGACAGAGAAAAGGTGACCAGGGACCTGTTCACACTACAGAATTATGGCACTATTATTCCACTTTAACTGCCATGGTTTCATCCTTTGGAATCCCGGGATTGGCAGCTTAGGGAGTGGCATTTAGATTTCTCAGCCAGAGAGCTCTAATACAGTACAGTTGTTCCTCCACATTCACGGATTTGGCATTCACAGATTTAAGTATTCATGGCTTGAAAATATTCTTTAAAAAATAATAATCCAAAAAGCAAACCTTGATTTTGCCATCTTATATAAGGGACACCATATAATGGGACTTGAGTATTCATGGATTTGGGTATTCATGGGGGGGTCCTGGATCCAAACCCCAGTGAATGTGAAGGGACAACTGTACATTCCCAAATTACAAACTCCAGGATTCCATAGGATGCAATCGTGGCAGTTAAAGTGGAATAATAGAACTATAATTGTGTGTGTGGATGGCCCCCAGCATTTTTGGCACTCTCCAAAACATCATTATTTGAGGGTTTAGAGCTTTCCTGTACCCCAACCTTTTTGTTCCTGATCAACAGACTTTGAATAAGGTTTTCTATCTTCTATCCAGTTGAGCTTCCTACCTCATGTTTTCTGCTCTGCAAAGCCTGGAAAAGTTACTTTTTTGGACTCCAGCTCCCTGAACCCTCCAGGCAATAGGGCCTCTTGCCATGTGGCTGGAGGAGTCTGCAAGCTGTAGTCTAGAACAGCGCTATTTAAAATGATGGTTTGTGGATCAGGGAACCATTGGTCCAGGTCCAATCTACAATCCATTGGCTGCCAGATTGAAGCAAGTTTCCAGGAGAGCAAGAAATACTTGCACCCAATGGGCACAAATATGGTACTGGTCCCTAGCATATGGGGGGATGGGATCATTGCCAGTCCCCACATTAGGTTGCTTGAGAAGCTCTGGTCTAGAAAAAGTAATTTTCCCAGGCTTTTTTGCTCTGTGCCTGCTGTAGTGATGCATTTCCTTACTTCCTAAGTCCCCCTGCCATCAGAGCCTAAGAGTAAATTCTGCAACCTGCAGTTGGTGGTTCACAAGAAAGCACAAGAAAGAAGAGTGCTTTTACACTGATATGTTTAGTGAATGGTGAATTTTAGTTCATTTGGTGAATATGTGCTTTTTAAATATTATGCAGTTGTTTTTGAATGAACACTTCAGCCTTAGTCTGATGGATTTCTCAAAAACAAGTCGTTCCAGACTAATCTCATCTCTTTTTTTTATAGAGTTACAAACTTGATAGATGAAGGGAATGCAGTGGATGTAGTGTATCTTGATTTCAGTAAGGCTTTTGACAAAGTCCCTCATGACGTTCCTGCAAAAAAGTAACATGTGGGCACTAGTCAATGCAACTGTTAGGTGGATTTGTAATTGATTGACAGACTGAACCCAAAATGTAGTCACCAATGGTTCCTCTTCATCCTGGAGAGAAGTGACCAGTGGGGCGCTACAGGGTTCTGTCCTGGGCTCAGTGCTATCCAACATCTTTATCAATGACTTGGATGAGGGAATAGAGGGTATGCTTATCAAATTTGCAGATGACAGCAAATTAGGAGGTGTAGCTAATACCCCAGAGGACAGGATCAGAATCCAAAATGACCTCAACAGATTAGAAAGCTGGGCCAATGCTAACAAAATGAATTTCAACAGGGAGAAATGTAAGATACTACACTTGGGCAGTAAAAATGAAAAGCACAGATATCGGATGGGTGACACATGGCTTGAGGATAGTATATGGGGAAAGGATCTAGGAGTCTTAGGGGACCACAAACAGAACATGAGTCAGCAGTGTGATGCAGCAGCTAAAAAAGCCAATGCAATTCTAGGCGGTATTAATAGGAGTACAGTGTCTAGATCAAGGGAAGTAATAGTGCCACTGTATCCTGCTTTGGTCAGACCTCACCTGGAGTACTGTGTCCAGTTCTGGCCACCACAATTCAGGAAGGATATGGAGAAGCTGGAACGTGTCCAGAGGAGGGCGACCAGGATGGTGGGAGGTCTGGAAGCCATGCCCTATGAGGAGCAGCTTAGGGAGCTGGGCATGTTTAGTCTGGAGAAGAGAAGGTTGAGAGGGGACACGATAGCCATATTTAAATATTTGAAGGGATGTCATACTGAGGATGGAGCAGGCTTGTTTTCTGCTGCTCCAGAGACTAGGACACAGAGTGATGGGTTCAAACTACAGGATAAGAGGTTCCACCTAAAATTAGGAAGAATGTCCTGACAGTAAGAGCTGTCTGCCACTGCCTGGGCTTGTGGCGGAGCCTCCTTCTTTGGAGGTTTTTAAACAGAGACTGGATGACCATCTGTCGGGAATGGTTTGATTGTGTATTCCTTCATGGCAGGGGGTTGGACTGGATGGTCATTGTGATCTCTTCCAACTCTATGATTTTATGATTCTATGAAAAGATTAGAAAGAATGTTAATATTGACCATTGAAGTTGATGATAATTTTGAAGCACATCTGGCCTTTGTTTTCATGGATGCTTGTTTGGATTCATGATCAACAATCTTCTTCCTTTTAAAGGGTCATAATAAACAGATCTTCACATCTATTGCTGTAAAGTTGTATGAACTATGCATTAATTATATATGGTCTATTAATTGCTTCATAGATCTACTGTTAACATTTTAACACGTATTTCTTATATATACTGTACATTCAGTTTACTTATTTATTTCCTGATAATGGATGGAATTCAGTATGGGACTTATGTCTGCAGGAAATACAGTTTAGTACTTTTGCAATGACCATATTCAGCGAGGGGCTGCCATGATGATGCTATGTAGGAGAGCCAGCGAAGTGACCGCTGCACATTGGAAGCAATGCGTGACAGGCACCGCTGCACATTGGGACTACTGAGGTGCATTGGTAGAGCCTGGTGCACATTAAGCTTGCTTGCCAGTGCCCTAATAGGTGGGGTTGTTTAGACAATGAAAAAAATCCTCAAGGAATACCTTTTGTCCAGATGAGCTTCTGACAGGATTCACCATATTCGGAAGGAGGGGGGCTGAAAATTCCAAGTAGTTCACGATAATAGCTTTCGCTGCTTCTCGTGAACTTAAAAAAAATGTATGTGAAAATGCACATAACAGCCCGTCTGAACAACCAATTCAAATTGGGGCACATCTGCTATGTAGCTACTTATGAGTCCCAAACTGGAGAAAAGGCAGGATAGAAATAATAATAATAATAATAATAATAATAATGTAATCAGTGTAAAATTAGGCAATGTAGACCACCATATAGAATTGCAGCCACTGTTTATTATGTGCAGTTCACAAGAAAGTCCAGAGATTATTCATTCTTTCTCATCCCCACGAGTGCAGGTTCTTGAATCAAAAGCCAAGTGTAGGCATCCCTTGTCCTCACTGTCACTTTATTCATTGACACAGTGGAATTTGACACACGCCTTTCTGCTAATTTATTTTTTCATCTCTGATGAAATTCAGAGCTGCACTCTTCCCCTCCTTCCAGAGCCTTCATCAATTACAGTCAGATTTTTTAAGCCTTTGGAATGCTCATTCCATCTTATTATTTCTTAATAGCTACCAAGAGAATGAATAATTAAAAGTCCATTTCCTTTGAGTAATTTGGACTCAGGTGACAGAGAAAAAAGAAGTCTTCGGTGGATGTAGAAGCCTATATATTTCTCCCTGTTTCCTTCTTTGTAACACAGTTCTTTGTAACTGTCTCTTATTTTTCTTGAGACACACAGTGAGGCATCCTTTATGTACAAATCTGCCAAACTTTAGAAATCCAGATGAGACAAAATGTTTCAATGGGTGATGATTTAATGGGTGAACCTCTCTCTCTCCCCACCGCCTGTGCTTAATTATTGAGCATTCTTTCTGTGGAAGAAAACAGAAGATGAGAGTAAGGACAGGTGAAAATTTCATCTCTTTTTTGGCAAAACTGTGAATCTGCATATATCTGAAGGAAAGAATTTGAGATTTTAAAAATCTGAATGTGAAAGAAAGGGAAAAGAGAAGGGTTCATCCATCTAGTAGGTCAACCCTCAAAACCTGGCTCTGAAGCCTTGTCCTTTTAGCTATGTTTATGTTGCTATATTAGAATTACCATGCCTTTTTAAAAGTCACGCTGTTCATCTGTCTCGTATACAGGCATACCTCAGTTTAACAAAGAAACTCCTTTCAAAGTTTTTTTGCACCTGCCTAGTCCCTACTTTCCCCCCTGTCCTCTGTCTAGATGGAGGGCTTGCAGCAATGTAATATTTTTTTAAAAAAATAATTTTTATTAAAAAATGTAAAAAAAAGCATGCATACATTATCGTCGAATGTATATAATAAACCATAAAACATCCCACCTTCCTTCTTCACTAAACAAACACCAACCCACTACTTCCTGTACCTCACCCTTTCCATTCCCACCATTTCTTCCTCTTCTCAATCTTCACCTTCTCATAGAATCATAGAATTTGTAGAGCTGGAAGAGACCACGAGGGCCATCCAGTCCAACCCTCTGCCATACAGGAAGTCACGATCAAAGCATCCCTGACAGATGGCCATCCAGCCTCTGTTTAAAGACCTCCAAGGAAGGAGAGTCTTTAAACTCTTATCCTCTCACTTACTTTCCCATTCATACTGACTTCCTCCCAATCAGAGTTGCCTTCAATTACATCATTTTTTTCAGTGACTATCTTAGTAAATCAATTAAACACCTAACTTATCATTATAAATAATATTTGTAACATTTTGTACAATATTTTATGTGTTGAGCTTATCATAAATCTAACCATTCCCTGGATGGCTAATGTTCATATTATCATCAGTAATTAATATTAATATTAATATTAATATTAATATTATAGTGTATGCATAATCTATACAAATCAATGCCTTCCCATCTACATGTGTGTGTGTTTATATCTCTCTCTGGCTTTTCTTCGCAAATGAAGATTCAGGAAGGACTCATCCCGCGCTTTCTGCAAGCGTGCTGATGACTAAAAAGGCCAATCCGAGATAAACAAGTCTGGTTGCAAAAAGCACAGCAGAAGGTCTCCTTGGGTGATGTTTTTGGGTTGTGATTCTTTCTGCGTTGTCGTTTTTCTTCAAGACTTGCTTGACGTGAGCTCTCAAATAAGGCTGCAGCATTGTGGATAGTGCGTCTCCATGCCTCCCGATGTGAGGCCAGGGCGGACCACTGTTGGTGATCAATTTGGCTGAGCCTGAGATGTTTCAGGGAGTCTTTGTATCGCTTTTTTGGAGCACCCCTCTTATGCTGACCCGTGGTGAGTTCACCGTAGAGTACTATTTTTGGGAGGCGATGGTCCTCCATCCTAGAAAAGTGCCCTGCCCAGCGCAGCTGTGTTCTCAATATCATGGCCTCAATGTTGGTGATCCCTGCTTGCTCAAGGACAGCAACATTCCTCACATAGTTAGTCCAGTGTATATTTAGGATTGTGCGTATATATATATATATATATATATATATATATGCATATATTTATATATAATTATAAATCATGTTGTCTTCATCCCAATAACTGCTGATGAGCACCATTTCTCCTCCATAAATTCTCTCACTAAATTCCATTCCTTGTAAAAAAATCATCTGTTGTTTAGTCTTTAAGAAAAGTTGTTAATTTGTCATTAACCATTCTTTGTGTGTCGGCATATTCTCCACCTTCCATTTTTGAGCAAAGACAATTCTTGCCACTGTGGTTAAATGATATAAAATTTTCCCATGTTGCTTTTCTAATTTGTCCTCAAAATTTCCCAGCAGATAGAATTCTGGCTTCATTTGAATGTCCATTTTCAAAATGTTTGTTATTGTCATGTGCATCTGTTTCCAATAGATTCTTGACTTGTAACATGACCACCAAGAGTGGTAGAAAGTCCCTGGTACTTCCTTACACTTCCAACAATAATTATCTTTATTTTTATATATTCTAGAAATCTTGTCTGGAGTGAGGTACCAATGGTAATACATCTTATAGTTCTTTTCTCTTAGATTTGGAGATGTTGTATATTTAATTCCTTTAGTCCAAGTCTTTTCCCACTGGGCCAGTTGTATTGGATAACCAAAGTTTTTTGCCCACTTAATCATAGGGTCATTAATAACTTCATCTTCTAATTCCAGCCTTAGTAAGGTTTTATATAAATTTGCAATAGTTCTATTGGTTTCCATACACAGTAGCTTCTTAATTTCGGTTTTATCTGTTTTGAATCAGTTTTGAATGATGTAATAAAGTTTGAATTGGGAAAGACTGGAATTCTACTGCAGCCAATCCTACCATTTCTGGGTGTGTCTGCCTACAATACTTATAATGCTATAGTGCAACCATGACATGACACTTCCTCACAATAGCACTATAACTCTATGATTTTTTTCAAAATGAATTCAGAGGGAGAAAGTTTGCTCTGGAGACCATAGGACCACTTCAGCAAACTGTGACTTGGTTTTAAAAAGAAATTTTGGAAGAGACTTGTGTGTTTATTTGCAGTCTGGGGCAGCCATAACTCATCAAAACATTATTCCTCAAACCTGACAAAGTATTTTTACTTGTTATCAGGCTGTGGTGCCTAATTTCAGGTCAAAATACCAATAGGGAGGGAGGAATAAAAGAAAAGGGGGACAGTAATAACTCAGCAGGAAATTATGATAAATGCTTCAAAATCTGATGTAATGTTTTTGGTTGTAATCTAAGTTGTAATGTATAGTTTCAACCCAAAAGGTCAACATTTGAAATGGGGGGAGGGTTTCATAGAATTAAAAAAGGGGGGGCTTTCTTAACTCATCAGGACACCCTAGTGGACAATTCAAAATTCTTGGCAAGCTCAGGTTTTGAATCTTAAATGCAAAGTATTGGAAGTTAAGCGCGCTAGCATGGTGTAGTGGTTTGAGCATTAGACTAGGACTCTGGAGACCAGGGTTCAAATCCCCACTCAGCCATCGAAAACCACTGGTTGACCTTGGAAAAGTCACACTCTCTCAGCCTCAGAGGAAGGCAGAGGAGGGTAACTTCAGGGATCTTTTCATCTATGTATACCAGTACTAAGTGTAGATGAGGCTCACGTTAAAGTAAAACAAAGTATTTTATTGGAATAATACAGAAAGTAAACTAACATACACAGTATACATTCTTACGAACCATACAAGGCTATAGCAGAGTAAGGCAGAAAGGATGGATAGAGGGAGATGTCTGGGAAGATGGGGTGATCATTACCAGTCTCAAAGAGAAGAGAGTCCTGTGCAGCAAATATATTCAGAATCGCAACTGAGGGTGGCACAGCAAAGAACGATGAGGTCCGCCCATATCACACCTCGGCTGTGACACACCTAGCTATTGTTGGGGCTCTAATATTTATACTCTATTCTGTCCCTTGGAGAGGCGAGTTAGTAATAACAAAGCTTGGATGGCTCTCCCATGGAACAGACAAAAGGAACCAAAACTCAACTGATTGCTTTAGTTGCAGAGAGACAGAACATTGATGGACTTGTGACAATGTCATAAAGTTGGGCAGGAGGGGGTATGAGGGGAGATTTCTGTAGGCATGGAATGATTGCTTGATTGAATCATTGCTGGAAACACCCAGGGCTGGAAGAAAGGGTTAGCACATACACCTTAATGACTGGGTTGTTAGTGTAAACCCATTATGGGGATTTTCCACTCAGTCCTAACTTGGGCTTCCTCACCATTATATTTCTGGACACGTCTCAGGTCATTGTGACCTTCAAGTGACCTCCAATCTGCCTAAGCCAACGTGTCCCCAAAAAGTGTCTAATATGTCCAGGTATAGAATCTTGCAGAGAGGGGTAGTAGGACATGCTAACACTGTGTTTTAAGTGTAAAAAAAAAAAGAGAGATAGAAAAACAGGAAAGATATACAATGGGCAGTCATTGCCTATTGGTCCTTCCACTCTTTCGTTTATTTACGTGTTCATTCTTTGGTCTCTTAGACTGCTTATTTAGAGATGTATTACACTTTGGCTTCCACTGTTCTGGAATTTTTTAATACCTCAATGTGCTTAAATTTCATAACAGGCGTGGGCAGACATCAGGCTTGGGGGAATCTATTTTGTTTTCGCTTGAACTTTGAGTGATACCAGCTGGAACTGGGTGCAAAAGAATGGCAGGGTAGGGAAAAGCAAAAAGGGTGTCTGCAGTTCCCTACTGCTTTGCATCCAGAGCTTGGGAAGGTATGTTTTTGAGACTACAACTCCCAGAACACCCCAACCAGTATCTATAAAGATAAATCGACATCTAAGTTAGTGCAGATCAGAGATTCTA
Source organism: Gambelia wislizenii (assembly GCA_030847615.1). Lineage (NCBI taxonomy): Eukaryota > Metazoa > Chordata > Lepidosauria > Squamata > Crotaphytidae > Gambelia > Gambelia wislizenii. The sequence continues at coordinate 10,579,717 of JAUMIR010000012.1, forward strand.
ATTGCCTAATCATGAAGAGAGGAAAATGCCTTTTTGTTGTTATTTGTTGTGATTTGCCTGGGATCTCTGGGCAGATTCTGACCTACTGTCTCACCACAGTGAAAACAGAGGTGGAGGAATGTGATGCCTTCCAGATGTTGTTGTTTGACTCTAACTCCCAATGTTCCTGACCCTTGGCCATGCTGGCAGCAGACCATTGGTCATGCTGGTTGGGGGACTCTGGAGGCTATGGTCCCAAACAGTGGTTCTCAACCTGTGGTCCATGGACCCACAGGGCTCTGCGACATCCTCACAGGGAGTCTGTGAAGGCTTGAAGGCTGCTCAGCCCACATGGCAGGAGCCAAGGCAAAGGCTGGCTGGCATCATCTGTACATTGCCATTCAATCTTCTCTAGACACAAATGTACAGAAAGAAGCAGGAAAAAGTCTTCCCTCCCCTCCAGTGCCTCTGAGGGAAGGTTATGGATGGTGTAATTGTATTATTATTATTATCATCAGGTGTTGTTGTTGTTGTTAGAGTTTTAAATCTTGAGTTAAGTCTTGGGGTCCGCGGCAACAAAAAATATTCAAAGGGGGTCCCTGGTAAAGGAAAGGTTAAGAACCACCGGTCAAAAAAATTGCTTCCCCAAGCTCTGGCTGGCTGGGGGACATAATCTGGAGAGTTGTATGTTCCTCATTTTTGATTTAGAGTAAAAACAACAACAATGGCATGAATCCTTCCTGATGGGAACTTATGTCTTTGTAAGTGGACTTGCGTCTGCAGGAATTTGAGTTGGACAGTTCCGTAAGGTCCATATCCAGAATGTCTTGTGCATCAGGACACCAGCTAGAGAGTGCCAATGTGCCTGTGTTCCCACTTGCCTGTGTCCTGTTACGCATCTTCATAATTCACAATCTGGGTTTCTTAGCCGCCCTGCTGCATAACTAAGTATATGTAAAGTTAGGGAGTGTACACTGTGGTAGAGGATTCCAGTCAACAACTTCTATTGATACAGCCCAAAATCGTATTGGCTTTTTTAGCTGCCGCATCACATTGTTGACTCATGTTCAACTTGTGATCTACTAGGACTCCTAGCTCCCTTTCGCACGTAGTCTCATTCAGCCAGGTCTCTCCCATCCTATATCTATGCATTTCATTTTTCCGCCCTAAATGCAGTATTTTACATTTCTCCGTATTGAATTTCATTTTGTTGGCCAAACAAAATGACCTCCTTCCTTGGAGGTCTTTAAACAGAGGCTGGATTGCCATCTGTTGGGGATGCTTTGATCAAGATTTCCTGCGTGGGAGGGGGTTGGACTGGATGGCCCTCGTGGTCTCTTCCAACTCTACAATTCTATGATTCTATGATTCTATGTGTGGGGAACATGTATGCTTATTTCACCTCTGCCATAGGCTCATAAAGATATTTTATCTCCCAGAACATGGATGGCCCTCGTGGTCTCTTCCAACTCTGCAATTCTATGACCACCACCAGCAGCAGCAGCAGCAGGAGCAGCAATAAAACATATTCATGCATCAAAATATGCTCCCACACTTTGCAGGAGGATTATAGGGAAGGTAAAAGCGTTTCAGCAGCCCCTGGATTGTAATGTTTGTATCCTGAGTCCCAGGTTGTGGCAAGGTTATTTATGCCCCCAGTGTTTTCCATCTCAGCCGTGGTTGTCCTTCGGCTTGGTCCATTGTCCACAGGGCATCTATCCAGGAGGGAACTGAATTCCAGCTCTTTGGCTTCTCTGACTGTTGCTGTTCTCAACCAGCAATTATCTCTTCCTGCTTCTTCTTGCAACTGGCTTGGCCAAGAATGAAGGCCACCCAGTTTGTCCATCCATTCCCTCCAGAGCCTGTGGTCCAGATTCCATCATTCCAAGGTGGAAAGGTTTGTGGACTGCCATTCACAGAGCCAACTCCCAGCCCCAGCTCCCAGTCCCAAATCCCTTCCTATGAAAATATGAACAGCAGGGGTTGAGGCACTTCCTGATGAGCTGGCTTGAGAGAAAGAGGGAATTTTGTGTGGGTGAGTGATGGAAAAATACTGGTGGTAGAGTGGATTGTTCTCTAGTTCATGCTGCAGTTCAGGGCTGCTTCAGAGGAGGAGGTGATGGGTAAATCTGTCTTCTTTCCATGCCAGCATCACTGTGCCAGAACTTATCTTGAATGCTGAGGAAAACTGACTCCTGAGAACCTTTCTAGAAGGGGCCATTGGTCCCTCAAAGCTAAGACCTGGGTCAACAACAGGCTGCAATTTCCTACTGCTTCAGACCAGAGCATGGAAATGTAACTTCTGGACTACAATTCTCTGGAATTCTAAAAGCTGCAATAACTTTTCTGTGCTCGGCTTGAGACCCTGGGACAATGGATCATCCAATCCCCATGCCATTGTTTTGGAGACTTATAGGGTGGCCATGTGTCCTATTTTGCCAAACACAGTCCTCTGTTTCAAGGGCTGTTAGAGGACAGTCATTTGTGTGAAGGTTTCCTTTTTTTTTAAAGGACTGCCAAAATCCAGTTTAATTATAAAAAGAAAAGAAAAAACCCTGGGAAGGGAGTTCAGGAGCAGAGCTTAGAAAGTGACTTTTATGAAGAATGAATGCAGAGGTGGCTGGTGGTTCCCATGTCACTGGGGTGGTAAATCCACTCTGGGTTTAAGTCTGAATTTTAAAGACACTATCCAAGATGCTGAGGTTATTTTTTGGGGTGGTGGTGGTGGTTAAGGTTCAGCACCTCTGGCATTTTTTAAAAAAAGTCCAGAGTAAAACCTGGAATGACTCCATTGACATGGATGCCACCAGCTGCAATTGAATGAATGTAATAACATGCTGAAGCCATCCATAACTAAGCAGTGGTGGGATGATGCTTTGAGTCCCCATTATGTTAATCCTTTCAGGAGTCCTTCCCAACCAGAATTGCCCCCCTGGATAACAGACTGAGCATCAGGCACACAGGCTGCTTGCCTGCATTTTTCTCCACTAAGGTGAAATGACTGGTATTCCTATTTCAATTACAGTGAACATTTTAGAACTGATCATAAAGTAAGGAGCTAGGAGTATTCATTTCCAAATGTGCATCTCTGCATATGAATTAGCAGGTGCAGTTTTTAAAAAGCATATCAATGTGCTTTTATGTCCTTCAATGGCAATGCCTTCTGCCTCCTATTTGGGCAACGAACAAAATGCTTCCCCATATCTTTTGGCAATTATTCTTTTTGTGATCACTAAAGATAATGGCTGAGATCCTGCAGCAGACATGTAGGCACAATGTCACGGCTATTGTGAGCCTTCTGATGTTACTCCTGAACCCACCTTAAAATCCAGGCAGCCTGAGGAATGATGCATACAGCCCCCTCTTGCCAAACTCCTGTAGTTTGAACCCATTGCTCTGTGTCCTAGTCTCTGGAGGAGCAGAAAACAAGCTTGCTCCATCCTCAGTATGACAACGCTTCAAATATTTAAATATGGCTATCATGTCCCCTCTCAACCTTCTCTTCTCCAGGCTAAACATGCCCAGCTCCCTAAGCTGTTCCTCATAGGGCATGACTTCCAGACCTCCCACCATCCTGGTCACCCTCCTCTGAACATGTTCCAGCTTCTCAATATCCTTCCTGAATTGTGGTGCCCAGAACTGGACACAGTACTCCAGGTGAGGTCTGACCAAAGCAGAATAGACTGGCACTATTACTTCCCTTGATTTAGACACTATACTATTAATACAGCCTAGAATTGCATTGCTTTTTTTAGCTGCTGCACCACACTGCTAACTCATGTTCTGCTTCTGGTCCACTAAGATTCCTAGGTCCCTTTCGCATGTACTGCTCTCAAGCCATGTGTCACCCATCCTATATCTGTGCATTTCATTTTTACTGCCCAAGTGTAGTATCCTACATTTCTCCCTGTTGAAATTCATTTTGTTAGCATTGGTCCAGCTTTCTAATCTGTTGAGGTCATTTTGGATTCTGATCCTGTCCTCTGGGGTATTAGATACCCTTCTTAATTTGGTGTCATCTGCGAAATTGATAACACCCTCTATTCCCTCATCCAAATCATTGCTAAAGATGTTGAATAGCACTGGGCTCAGGTCTCATCCCACCAGGTTTCACTGATGGCTATTATATCATACTTGTTTTGCTGTGCTAAGAGTTCAAGTTCATCTTGTTTATTTCCCATGCTCTGTGCATTAGTATAGAGACATCTAAGACCACAGGCCATTCCCCCATCTGTCTTTTAAAGGTTTTATTCCTCCCACTGGTGGGTTCTTGTACTATTTGCCTTGTTGTCTGTATAACAATTGGGGCATTTTCTCCAGCACTTGATGAACTCCTGTCCTCATGAATACTGTCCCCCTCCCCCACACTAATGAGGAAAGTAACAGTCACTGGCAGCTCAGACACCGGTTGTAAGTAAGGACACTAGAAATGTGGGCTGGCTCAGGTACTCCAAGCTGGGAAAGGAGGACACAGTATCTTACTTGCCCTAATAGCCCAACTTTTACAGTAGGGAAAGGAATAAACATGTCTGCTCTTCCAGTGTCTAATTGGTCTCTGACACCATATTTTTCTCGGGCACTCCTGAAACTTTTCACTTATGAAAAATATACTGAGGCATAGGTGTTCTGAATTTCAGTTGCAATATCCTCTCTCTGTTTAAATGCTCTTGCACACATTCGTTGGCAAGATGAGCTTCTGGTGCAGTTAAATTTAGAGCAATCATGCTCTTTCTTTGTCTGTCTGTCTGTCTGTCTCTTTGTGTTTGTGTGTGCCCAGAAACAAGAGGTGATTTCTCTGTTCTCTTTGTGTTGTACTTGAAGTTGTGTTGATGTACATGTAATGCAAAGACTTTTCTGATTCCCACCCTTCTCACTCCCAACTCCAAATCTTGTCCTTCCAGACCTTAGTAGAATCAGCTTCAAGGCAATTTAATGTAGCATGAATGTAGCCATTTCTGCTTTGGGAAGAGACCCTGGGAAACAGCCCTCACAGCCAGCCTTTTGTGGAGTCAGCAGCTTTCAGTAGTCCCTAAATCTAGGACATGGTTTATGACAGATGCTCAGTTTCAAGTGAGCAGGGAAGCAAAGGGGAAAGAAGCCAAGGAAATATAGCATACGTTCTGCTTCATGGGAAGAGGCCTTCTACTGTGTTGGAAAGTGGCATCAAGGCAGAGAATCCATTCCAGGACTTTAAGGAGGTATCCAGGGTACTAAACCTCTTCTGGGGACAGAACACCTTTGACAGATCTTCTTCAGACAAAAAATCCAGAGTCGATTCAATTCTCCACTGACATGGAAGCCAGCACTGGTCTCTGACTGTGTTTGTCTATCTATCCCAGTAATGTCCACTTGAGTACAAAGCTTGGAAACATACATTTTTGGACCACCAAAATCTGGCATGCTTTTTTGGTGCATGCAATAGTTAAGTTTTCTCCTCTTCTTCTCCTAATACTCTCAGCTGATGAGGATTGGCTCTGGGTTTGAGGGGGGCCTGGGAAAAAGCCCCCTACTTAATCAATGCACCCCTTCCCCTGGCCTACCTCTAGTTAGCTCATAATCTAAAGGTGGCTGGGAGCTACCATTATAAATTCCTCCAGAGTTCTTAAATGGTACTCACGGGTACTAAGGAAAATTAAAATGCCAAGTGTTAGTGCTGGTAGGCTCTTGTCTCTCACTGGGCCCTCCAGCAGCAGCTAAAATGCCAGGTACTTGTGCTGGTTCAAGGCCAGCTGCTGTTGGGTGGCTCCAGCTCCACCTCCTTCTGTATTTTATTGTACTGGGCTTTGTTGATTGTTTGGGGCATCAAGGAATTAGACAGAAAGGTGGGGGTAGGAAGAGTTGACTGGAAGGAGGAGGAGGAGGAGGAGAAAAGGAAGAGGAGGAAGGAGAAGAGGAGGGGGGCGGAAACAGTACAGTAGCACCGCCCATATCTGCGGATTTGCCATCCACTGATTCAATTATCCACAGATGGTGACAGCGGGGGGGGGGTTGGTGGTGGATGGAGAGGGAGGGAGGGGAGGAGTAGATCATAGAAACATATCTTGCCTTCCGTCTCCCTTCACCGCCGGAATCACCCCTCAGGATCACTCCCGTGGCAGGAATGGTGATGGGGGTGTTCACAATTATCCACGGATTTCATTATCCACGGGGGGCCCTGGAACCAATCCCCCATGGTTACAGGGGTCCTACTGTAGCAGTAATAGTAAATACAATAAGGGCATAATCCTCACAACTTGGATCCTCAGGCCCAATAGGGGTGATATTTATTTACTTTTTATATAATTTAAGAACTGCTTTTTTGATGAAATATGTGACATAATGTAGAATGAATTACTTTAAAATGGGAAGAAAATGAGGACTGCCAACCACTTTGAGCTGAGTTATTACTTGCCTTTTCCCTGATCAGTTTGTTCATTGTTTGATTAGTTTTAAATTCATTTGCATAGCATCACAGGTTCAAGGCAAGGGGACTTTGTGAGGCAACCATATACATATACAAATGTATAAGCATATGTACATACCATAAAATGTCCCAGTTTCTCTCCTCCTTTCACTTACTTTAATTGCTGCTGTCAACTGAGCTCAATGTGCAAGAGTAATTTGCACTCAGTTAACTCAGCAGAGATGGGGAGAAGAAGAGGGGATGGAATCTTGCCCTTCCCAGTAGACTCAAGCAAAAACAAACTGCTGCAGCTTATCTTAGCTTATCTGTGCATCCTCATTTATAACTTTTACCATCTTCACCACACTTTGATGTTGTTTGGCCACTTTTGTCCCAATATTCATCTATGAAATGTTTGATAGTATGATATACACAGTCATTTACATGAGAGCAAGTCCCATTGAAACCAGTGCAGCTTACATCTGATGCACATACATTCATATGAGGTAATAATCCTTAGCAGACTTTCCCTGTGAGCCAATTCCATTAGAACTGGGAGGCCCTATTTCTGAATCAAGAGCCTTATGACTGCCTTGTGATCGAAGTGCAAAACAACATTGAAAGGAAATGTGACTTACAATGTGAAAAACCTGCTCACTCTTTGTTCGAAGGTTTGGCCTTTTAATCTGGCGCCTGCCCAAGGGACAGGAAGCATTCCAGATTCCTGGCAAAGATGACTGGCCTCACTGCAGCTCCCGGAGAGTCTCAGGACTTTGTCGGCTCCAAAATTATCTCTCATCATTACATCACTGGGAAATAAAACACAGATTGTTTCCTGGTGACAAGAGGGATCTCTCATGGGGGTGAGGGAAGACAAGAGATCACAAGCCAATGCAGAAACACCTCAAATCAGTAGTCTGATTTGTCTTTGGCTCCTGATACCCAGCTGGCCTTTGGCAGACCAGATCACAAGTGGCAGGATTCTTTTTTGGAACGGCATCTCTTCTAGAATTCCCAGCTGTCCTCTCTTCCTCTCACTGGTGACCTAAGCCATTGTTATGGAGGCATCCCCTGGCTTAATGTGCAGGGTGGGAATGGTGCAGATTTCCAGATATTGTTGGACTGCAGCTCCCATCAGCCCTAGCTAGCATTGCCAGTGGTAAGAGGTGCTGGACTTCCAGTTCAATAATATTAAGAAGGTTGCATCATTCCCATCCCTGATATATCACAGGTGGGAATAAACATGTAAAGGCAGTATGCATGGTTTCCCCCCTCCCCCATCCTCTCATATTATATCCACAAGAATCCTGAGAGGGATACCATACTAAGACTGAACAACCGGCCTAAGATCAGCCAGTGAATTTCATGTCTCAGAAGGGACTAGAATCTAGACTGCAAAGTCCAAGACTTGAACCATTACCCCCAGGCTTGGTCTCTAAACCTTTACCAAGTCTTTATATTGGACAATATATTATTTGATCAATAAACTTAATGGCTGTGATGTTGTGTCAATCTGCTGAAGCATAAACTTCTGCCAGATGTAGTTCCATGCCCTGCTCTCCCATATGATAGTCTCCCTCCCTGACATCCAGATGTCCCACCTCACCCCATGGCTATTTAGTGGCCTGTGGAAGGTGGCCATGCTCTGTTTGACTATGTTTTTGCAGATGGGTGCAGAAAGACAATGTCATCCTCCTACATCACAGGAGGACCCCTGCAAAGTCTCAAAGAATGCCTTTGTCCTTGTGTGTCCAGCAACAGAAACATAGCCAGATGCTGTCCAGCCACTGCTTGCCCTCCCCCAGCTCCTAAATGGCCGAGAGGTGTCCTAGCAGCAGGTTGTGTGGGCAAGGGGTCATTGTGGATGGAAGTGCTTAATACCTCCTTCTGCGATGACCGTAAAAGGACATACGTAGGCGTAATGTGATATTATGCCTATGTGTGTCACTAACATGATTCCAACCAATATGACATTAAATTCAACAATTTGAGTGAATGTATTCTTTCCTTTCCATTATAATAAAATCTTGTTGGTTTTTACTCCTGCCAAATAGTACAAGAAGGTTCATTCCAGACATTCTGGTTCTACATGCCATGACTGTCAGCTTTCTCTCCGACATCAGACTTCCCAGCCTAAGGGTTTCATCTTGTTAAGAAGCTGCTTAGCAGATTATGGAAACAACAAAAGTGGCTTTCTCTTTAAGGGCAGGGCAGATGGCTTGCATGATTGATTTGTATCTAAGCTGGATTTCCACTACAGATATTCTCATTTTTTAACACACACATACATACATTTTAGGGCTGGTCAGTCTGTGGTATTATAATCTTCATGGTTGTGCTCACTGTAAATATCATTGTTCCAATTTAGTTTGAGTCCTCTCCTCCAGTAATTTTAGACTACAGTTCTCATCAGCCCGGGACAAGAAAAGTAAAGTGATATGAAAATTCTATAATTGTGTTGTATAGATATGCTCATAGTGTCCCCTAGTCCATTATTGTCTGTCCTGACTCAGTGGCTGCTGGTGGCTTTCTTGTTAGTAGGACAGAAAATCTGCTTTGGGTTTTCGGCTGAACCCTAAGATGTGGGGGTGCCTTAGAGACCCAACTGTGATGCCAAAATCTATTTGGGGGAATTATTAGCTCAAACGGAAGCTTGAGAGAGGTGGGTAACTTTGGGATCTTTTCTCCTACGTATGCCAGTACTGACTTTAGAGGACACTCCAGTTTAAAGTGAAATAAAGTATTTTTATTGGAAATAACACAAAGTGAACTCACACATGCAACATATGTTCCTAAGAACCATACAAGGCTAAAGCAAAGTAAGGCAGAAGGGTTAGACAGAGGGAGAGCTTTGTGAATATAGGGTGATAGTTAACAGTTTTGGAGAAAATAATTTCTTCAGCGAAGATACTCAGACAGGTGTCGGAGGGTGGTACAGTAGGTTCTGATCTGTCGAGAAAGAGAGTGGCTGGGTTTGCCAACCGTGGCACACATGTCTATTGTCAGGGGACAAATATTGATACCCTGTTTCATATCATGAAGGGTACTCTGGTTAGGACAAAGCCTTCCACAAGATAGACAAAGGAAACTGAAACTCAACTGATTGTGTTAATGGCTTGCAGAGAGGAATTGATGGGTTTATGACAACCTCACAAGGTTGGACATGATGGGGTATAGGAAGGACTTCTGTAGGAATAGATTTGGGAATGGTCATTTAATTGTTTGATTGAATAAATCATTGATGAGGCACCCAGGGCTGGAAGAAAGGATTGGCATACACCTCCTTAATGACTGTGTTTACTAAGGGTCCTCCGCACAATCCTAATATGGGCTTCCTTGCCATAATATTTCTAAAACACATCCAGGTCATTGTAACCTCCAGTTGACCTATTTCGTTTCCCCCCAGTCAACCTGACCCCAAAAAGTGTTCAATATTTCCAATTATGAGATATTGTGGAGAAAAGGTAGTAGGGCATACTAAATAATCCTGTTCCCAAAACAGGTTCAGTGTCCTGGATAGCTCTTTGAAGTTTAGATTAAAACCCAGAATGATTCTCTACCCTGATGGCATGGAAACCACCTGCTGCCACTCTCTGACAATGGCTGGCATCCTGTTCAGTAGTTCTGATATCGTAAACTGGATTTATGATATCATAACTGCTGGAGATTCACATTTATGATCATGAACAACTGAATGTTGTGGGAAATGTAGAATTCTTCCTTCATGAACCCCGCTACTTAGTAAATTTAGGGAAACTCCTTGCATGCTTAAGTTCCTGCCCCCCTTCTCCTCAAGCCATCTTGGCCATTTGGAGCTATGGGGTGACTATTGAGTCATTCATTGCATGACCTCACGATTTAAATACTTTATGATCCTTTGTTCATCCCTTCTGGGGAGAGAAGCCTCAAACATGAGGTTCTACATCCTCTTCCTTTACCTTTACTTCCACTCACCTGACCCCCATGCACGAAGAAGAGAGATGAGCTCTTGCTTACCTGCATTCATCCTTTTCCTGAAGAATAAAGAAATACGGATGTTACTGCTGTAATACTTAGAAACTCCTGATTGGCGTATACTATACTATCCTGAAACTCCCAGGATTGGGTGAGTTTACTACCCTGAAATTCTTTTAGTTAGTTAAGGACCTAGGCTTGCTTTGAATATGTAGATTGCTATACCTTCAGTAGATGTTTGATATGCATTTTTAAGCAAACATCTTTATTTTCTTTAATTTGTCTGAGTGTCTTTAATGACTAGGTGATTCAGAATACATACAAATGCAAATTGAGTCTAGTCTGCTTTCTGTCTCTGTTAACTCTGCTTAGTAAACTGAAACTTTTCTCAAGAAGATATTCCCAAAGGGCTTGCTCTCTGGAATCTTTAATAATTTTTTAATTTTTATATTCATACACCTCTATAAATGTGAACCCCAAAACCCACCTTTGCAACCTGCCAGTGCCCCAAATGAAGTTTCCAAGGCACTGGAGACAGGGGCTGTGGGAAAATGACAACTGCAGCATATTTCTGTTCACAGAATGCTTTGAGACAAGCAGTTGTGACCAGATCCCAAGGGCCTCTCCAGTTGCCTGTGCTTAAGGTATTTGGTAGTGAAGGGGGTGATGTCATGGGTTTATATATAAAAATGTTGCTTGATTTATTGTGTGAGTATGAGGTAAGTAGCTGTTGGGAGGAGGGAGAGAATGGCGTGTTGAAGTGGATGCTGATCGGTGAAATGTTTGTAGAGATTTGCATGGGGCAGTTGCTGAATGGCAGTCAGAGTTGGAGTTTGAGGGGAGTCAGTTGAGCCTGGAGTTTGGGAAGAGTGAATGGAAAATGTGTTTTGATCAAGGCTGGAGTGAGAGAAAGGAGTCTGACTGGAGTGTGTAACATGTGATGGGACAGTTTATCATATGTGACAAAGCAAAACCATTTTGGATTATGATCCATAGGACTATCGAAGAAATATTGAAAATAAAATTACAATTTAAACAAGAACTATTTTTGCTGGGAGTTTCAGAAGATTCTCTAGAAAAAGACTTTGGGAAGATAATAAGATATATGATCACACTGGCAAGATTAATCTACATGCAGCATTGGAAATTACAAACTGTTCCAACAATAGAAGAATGGACATTAACACTTTCTGACATGGCTGAGATGGATAAATTAACTACTTTGTTAAATGATAAAACTATTAATGAATTTAAGAAGAATTGGAAGAGTGTAATAGAGGTTTTAAAGAAAATGTATAGCAACATTGAGGTGATTATATGTGAAAACTTTTGTTTGATTTAATAAGCAGGTGACAGAGAAGATGATTTGCGACCGAGTGTCGAGGGCCCCCGCCCCTCAAGCCTTCCCCACAATAAAACACACACAGATGTAACATGCACAAAAGGTTTATTGTAAGTAAAAGAGGATAATTGGCGGTATGGCCGCAACTTTCTGTTTGGTGATAGGTGCTAGTGGTTGGTCTGGGCATGAGTCAAAATGTCCAAACCCAAGGCCCGCCCTGAAAAGCGGGCCTTCCCGGGACACGTGGGGGATCACGTGACCGAACACGTGCCCGGCCGTGAGACCATGTCATGTGTATGCTCACGTGTCCGGAGCGAACTGTTCACATGATGGGATCACGTGACAGGGCCACGTGCCTAAAAGTATCCCCCCTTGGGGGGGGAGCCCGAGGAGGTCCAGGCCCAGGACCTGGCCCACCATCCAGTAACTCCCAGCCCCCCCCCAGACGGGACCGAAACTCATGCCCACCGCCAACAAACAGAAAATTGCGACAGGAGGGGTACATAGCATAATCATCAGGCTATCTAACAAAAACAACTAACTAAAGGGGGAGGGGAGGGCGGGTCTTCGGCTCAACAGAGCCAACTGCCTGAGCTGGGGAACCGGCCGGGATTAAATACCCGGCTGGCGGACCAAGAAGAGGGCTAGCCCCGCCTCCCGGCCAATCAGCGGCCGCGCTGAGCGCGGGCCCTGATTTGCCCCGAGGGCGGCTAACCAGCCAATCAGGTGGGGGCAGCCCTCACCTGATTGGCTGGCCTAAGATCCTCTTCCTGGGCCGCCCGAGCCGACAGGGGAGGAGGAAAGGGGCAACATGGCGGCGCCCATGCCGCCACGCGGCGGCTCGGGAGCGGGGGCGACACCGGCTGCAAATGCGGCCTGGCCAGGTGAGTCTGGCAGCCGGCTTGCGACCGAGTGTCGAGGGCCCCCGCCCCTCAAGCCTGCCCCACAATAAAACACACACAGATGTAACATGCACAAAAGGTTTATTGTAAGTAAAAGAGGATAATTGGCAGTATGGCCGCAACTTTCTGTTTGGTGATAGGTGCTAGTGGTTGGTCTGGGCATGAGTCAAAATGTCCAAACCCAAGGCCCGCCCTGAAAAGCGGGCCTTCCCAGGACACGTGGGGGATCACGTGACCGAACACGTGCCCGGCCGTGAGACCATGTCACGTGTATGCTCACGTGTCCGGAGCGAACTGTTCACATGATGGGATCACGTGACAGGGCCACGTGCCTAAAAGTATCCCCCCTTGGGGGGGGAGCCCGAGGAGGTCCAGGCCCAGGACCTGGCCCACCATCCAGTAACTCCCAGCCCCCCCCCAGACGGGACCGAAACTCATGCCCACCGCCAACAAAGCCGAGCAGGAGAGTGCTTGGCTTCCGCCAACCCTGCAGCTATCACCAGAGAGAAAAAAAACGGACCCACCGCCTGGAGGGATGCGTGGCCGTGCCCTAACTGTGGAGGGGATCGAGTTCTGGGCGGATGTAGGCGGAAAAGACCTTGGACCGCCATCTTCCAAGGTGCTGGATGTCCGAAGGTGCCATGCCTTCTGCCGCTGCGGTGGTGGCTGCGCTGATCCGGAAAGAGTGACCGCTGAAGTCATCAGGTGGGAGTCCCATATGCCGTAAGGTAGCCCACAAAATGCTGACAAACTGGTAGTGGGTCAGGAAGGACAAGTCTTTGTGTATGAAAAGAGGGCCGGGGACGTCCGCGCGCCGCTCGAGGTAACGCTGCAGGAGGAGCACCGGGCAGGCCGGAGATCCCTCCAGGGCCTGAAGTTGGATGACAATCCCTCGTCCGCGCTGGTCGGTTTTTGACCTTCGAAGCCGTAGGCGAAGAACCCCGTCAGCCAGGACGACGTCTGACCGCTGAAGGGCGTGACCGGCCCCAGATGCCTTGGCTCTGCAGACCACCTCCCCGATGCGCAGAGCTGCGAAGAAAGCAATCGAAAAGGCTGAACAAAACAACAGCGTTTCGTACCTGGACTGGCAGATGGCTGCCAGAGCCGAAATAAGGTTGCATAGCAGTTCAAAAGAGACTGGTCTGCGTGTGTCCTGGTTGCTGCCTTCCATGCGTCACCATCCTTCCACTGCTTTGCGGATCAGGAAAGAGCTGCATGGATCGCCGTGTCCTGCTGCTTTGCTGAAGAAGGAGATGGCCGCCAGGTGGAGGGATAAAGTCCTGGGGGCAAGGCCATCCTCCCTCAATGCTCCGATGAAATGAAGCACTTCCCGCTCCGTGGTTGGCCAGGAGTTCCCATATCCGTGACGCCTTCTGAAGTCATAGAACTGCCGGACCGCCCGGGAGTAACTGGCCCGGGTGGAAGGTGCCAAGGAGTTAAAGACCCCTCGGAGCACTGTTCCTTCCCAAGAAGCCAGAGCTCGACCGGGAAGGTGACCGGCGTGGGATCTGCTTCCGGCGCCAACTCCCGAAATCTGCCATGCTGGAATCGAGATAAAGCATCCGCTATTTCGTTATTGACACCCGGGACGTGGCGCGCAGTGAAAGAAATGTTGGCTGCCAGGCAGACCAGGACGAACTCCCTGACGAGTCGCATGACCCTGTCAGACTTAGAAGATTGAGAGTTGATGATGCGGACCACAGCTTGGTTGTCGCATCAAAAACACACACGCTTGTTGCGGAACTCATCCCTCCACAGATGGACTGCCACTACAATGGGAAAAAACTCAAGAAATGTTAAGTCCCGAATGACCTCGGATTCCCTCCAGGCAGGAGGCCAAGGTTGAGCGCACCAGTGCCCATTGAAGAAAATCCCGAACCCGAAGCCCCCCGCCGCGTCCGAGTGGACCTGCAACCCTGTCCCCAAATCCGCCTCCCTCTGCCAAAACGTCACCCCATTGAAAGATTCCAAGAACCTCAGCCACACCCTCAGATCCTCCTTGACCCCCTTGGTGAGCCGGATGCGGTGGTGAGGGGATTTGACACCAGCGGTAATTCTTGCCAGTCTGCTGCAGAAGACCCTACCCGGGGCCACCACCCTGCATGCAAAGTTGAGGTGGCCCAGTAGAGACTGGACCTCCTTCAGGGAGGCTTTTTTCCGCTCCAGGAGGGATATCAGCAGACACCTGATCCCGACCAGCTTATCTTCGGGTAGCCGTGAGACTTCTGCTACAGAGTCCAGCGTGATCCCCAAGTAGGTGATGTTGCTGGCCGGGCCCACCATCTTGTCCGGGGCCAGGGGGACGCCAAGCTCCAGGGCCAAATCCTGAAAAGATCTAAGCAAAAAGCCGCACCCCGGCCCCCCGGCTGCCCCGATCATTAGAAAATCATCAAGAATTGGAAGAGTGTAATAGAGGTTTTAAAGAAAATGTATAGCAACATTGAGGTGATTATATGTGAAAACTTTTGTTTGATTTAATAAGCAGGTGACAGAGAAGATGATATCCAACTAGGATAGCTGTATCTGGTGTAACATACACTGTTATAGGAGATTTTAAAGGTTATAAATTAACAACTCATTTTATATATTTATTCATATATTTCATACATTGTTTTATGTGTCTTTTTCTCAGAATCCTTTCACACGGTTCAGCTCCATGGTATTACTGTATTTTAGAAAAAATATTGCATTGTTTTACATGTGGATGGTGAGTGGCTGAGGGAGTGAGAGGAGGGAGGGGCCCTTGTGAGGCTGGGGGTGTAGGTGCAGATTGAATGGCAGGAGTGGATTGCAAGGTGGAGAGGGAATTTGCATGTGGGTGGTGATTGGCTGAGGGAGTGAGAGGAGGGAAGGGATTGGATAGGTATGTTTCTTAAGCAGCCAATCAGCACACTGGGAAAGGAAACATACCCAAGAGAGGTTTATATCTATATCTATATCTATATCTATATCTATATCTATATCTGTGTGTGTGTGATAATATAGTTAATTGCATATATTTAACATGTTGGAAAACACAAGTTTGATAAATGATAATGGCAATATATTATTATTCATTTCAATAAGGTCTGAGTTATAAGGGGTTATTGTATTATTTTATAACAGCCTTTTAGTTAACAAGTTGGAACCAAATTCCTGTTTGTGTTTTCCTTTTAGTCTTTGTTCTATGTTAGTTTGGGGGGATAGGTTAGTTGGTGAGGGGTAGACTAAGTGTTTGTGTGTGTTGATGGTTGTATTTTTTATGTATGTTTGTGTTTAATTGAATTGGTATTGCTTCGTTTTTGTTTTAGATTTTTCCTTGTGTGCATTTTAGATGGATAAAATGTATGTGTTTAACAAATATATATATTTTTAAAATTATTTCTCTTGGACTTTGGCTAGCACAGTAAGCGACGATGACGATGGCAGTAATTAATTTTATTAAAATATTTCTATCCTGCTTTCAATCATGAGCCCTCAGGGCAATGTGCAATTAAAACAATATAAACAGTGGCCAGAGGGGTTCCATTGGGGTCTTACATCTTTGTAAGTGGACTTACATCTGCAGGAATTAGAATTGGGCAGCCCCATAATGCCCATATCCAGCAGAGCTGTTACGTTAATGTGTAGCAGAAAAGTGACCATTGTGGAATGGGGCCAATGCACAAGCGGATGTGCATTGCATCAGTCCTGATGCGCATCAGGCACCAATGCATGTTGGGCACTCTTGCTAGTGTCCTCTTATGCATCTTCGCAATCAGGTAAATGGGTTTCTTAGCACCTCTGCTACATAGCTAGGAATACATAAAGTTAAGTAACCAGAGCAGGTCATATGGGATTCCGGTGAGTTTTTTAAAAATTCCAGACAAAACCAAAATAATTTAAGTAGGATAAAATCATACTAAATAAACCACCAGGTAAAAACAGCAGAAAAGGTCAAACAGTTAATTAATTGGTTGATTTTATTTAAAGCCATTCTTTAAAACAAAAAACTCACGTGCACATTTTGAAAAGTAGTAAGGTTAAGCCCCCAAGGTTTTAATAAAATGTCAGGTTTTAACTTGGCACTGAAAAAAGACCCACGTTGGCATCAACTGGGTGCTATTCCATAAGCGGGGTGTAACAGCAGAGAAAGCATTTTCTCATTTCCCTGCACGGTGAACTGTTCCCACTAGTGGGACATGGAACAGGGTTCCACTAGCAGATCTCAGTTTTTGGGTAGGTACATACAGGGAGAAATGCTCCTTCAAGTATGGAGGTCCCAAGCTGTTTAGGGCTTTGAATGTCATCACCAACACTTGGAATTCAGACCAGGAATGAATGGCAGCCAGTCCAGTTCCTTCAAGACCAGAGTTGTATGTTGTCTATATCAGTGTTTCTCAAACTTTGGTCCTCCAGGTGTTTTGGACTTCCAACTCCCAGAAGCCCTAGCCAGCTTGGCCAACAGTCAGGAACTCTGGGAGGTGAAGTCCAAAACATCTGGAGGACCAACGTTTGGGAAACACTGGCCTATATGATAGAGTAGACTCATAGACTTGGAAGAGACTATGAGGCCCATCCAGTCCAGCTCCCTATGAACCTTCCCATGAACACAGAGTATACCACATTTCTTTGGCTTCCCCTTTGTTCCCCAACTCACCTGAGCATCTGACACAAGTCATGTTTTTGATTTAGGGCCTATTGAAAGTGGGACAGTCAACCTGCTCTGGATTTTAGTCTGAATTTTAAAAGAGCCATCCATGGTGGTGAACCCTATCCCAAATA
Source organism: Gambelia wislizenii (assembly GCA_030847615.1). Lineage (NCBI taxonomy): Eukaryota > Metazoa > Chordata > Lepidosauria > Squamata > Crotaphytidae > Gambelia > Gambelia wislizenii. Next base: position 10,597,019 of record JAUMIR010000012.1, read on the forward strand.
GATCTAGTAACACAAGTAGCTTCTTTAAAGATTTAATGAAATTAACTCTAATTCTGAACTCAAATGAGTACTTCGGATTTTGTGAGCTAAGCATTGTAATTCCCCAGCCCCAAGGGATGAACAAAAAGCAAGAAGTAATTTTGCAAAACCCCAAGAGAACTAGACTTTCAGTAAAGAAATAGCTGGGAAATGTAAAATTTCTTGGCTCCTTAGCACACTCTGTCATTTAATAAATTAATAATTTAATTAACAACTTAATTCTGGAATTAAGTTGATGCTGACATTCCAACTAAATCAATCAGTGAAGCTAAAAATTAAATTTAATTAAAATGTCCCTTTTTGTTAGAAAAATTTCTGACTTAATTGGTAACTGAATTGATTTTAATTAGTTAACTCTTATCACTGTAGAAAGTTAGGAAAGAAACACCAGCTTCAAGAACCATTCTGCTGCCATTCCACCAGGCCAAGGAACGCCTTTAATATTTGTGACTGATTTTTCTTATTTTCCTTTTCCTTTCTGTTCCCTTTTCCCTTTTGTGCTGCTTCCTTTTCACATGAAAAGGCCAAAAGGATTATTTTGACTTTTTGTGGGGAGTAAAAGTCCTTATGATCTTTTCAGTACCAGTTGAAGATCTTTGAATTCTCTTAGGCATTTTAAGAATTGTTTGAATGCTTTCCTACCGTACAGATGCCATGGGTCGCTAAAAAGACAAACGGGTCTTAGAGGAAATCAAGCCTGAACTTTCACCAGAAGCGAAGATGATTAAACTGAGGCTGTTGTACTTTGGACATAACATGAGACGACCTGACTCATTAGAAAAGACGATAATACTTAATAAGGTGGAAGGCAGTAGGAAAAGAGGAATACAGCATGACCGTTGGATGGAGTCAGTCAAGGAAGCCACACCTTCCCTGATTGCCTCAAGTTTGCCAGAACTGAGCAGGGCCATTGAAGACTAGGTCTCTCATTCATAGGGTTGCCATAAGTCAAAGTGAACTTGATGGCAAATAATAGCCATCCAATGTTTGTCCTGCAGCTAGTTTTTAATTGAATTTATATGCTGAAAGATTTTGCTTTCTGCTGGCGGTTTTATTTTGGTGGTATATTTTGTCCCTTCATTGATTATTTCATTGTTATTAGTGTCATATTTTAAAGTATTATATACTGTATTTTTAACAGATTGTGCACCATAGAATCAGAGTATCAGAGAACTTTGGTGAATGAGCAGTTTAAACATGCAGTCTATCAATCAATCAATCAGTCAATTGATATCTAAGCTACTCTGAGAGACTGTCCAGTTGAAACTTAGGATATGATGTAAGTATGCAAGCATGGAAGTAACTATGTAAACTCTGTATTTCCCTCCGGAAACAATAGACTTGTTTTCCAGCTCATTGCTCTCTTTCCATATTAGCTCCAGTAATATTTCCGTCATCAAATGGCTCTGAAGCCAGGACCATGGACAGAGAATGCTGCCTCTTGGAAGACCTTGGAACTAATTACCAGCTGCTAAAGTCAGTCAATGGCCTAAATACCCTAAAGGTGCCAGATCCTGTCTGATCATGGAAGCTAAGCAGGGTCAGACATGGATAGTGCTTGGATGGGAGACTGCCAAGTAATACCGCGTGCTGTAGGCTATATTTCAGAGGAAGGAACTGACAAAACCACCCCTGAGTAATCCATACCCAGAATGGTATGAAATTCATGGGGTCGCCATAAGTCAATAGGCAACTTGAAGGCATAGAAACACACAGAGTCATTCTGCATCTTCTCAATGCAATAGAACTTCCTATGACATAAATGTGAAAAGGCAATACCATGTGGTATGTGTGCCCTTATGCATTTATGTGGCATCGTTATGACACAGTATTTAGTGCTGATAAAGTCTTAAGATTGCTGTGTCTTTGAATACTCCCCCAAATCTATGCAGTGGATACTGACCACAAGCTTTGTTCATTAGTAAACTGGAATGTCCTGTGAATCTATTTGCATTCCTTCTGCAGAGTTTTGTTAAGCAAATCCCATTTTGCACACAGGTTTGGAGTGAATTGGGAAGAATGGAGTTTGAGGTGATTAGTCGCACCCCACTGTGGGTAGCTCAGTCACTCTGTTTTGGAAGGACTTCAAAAACATGTGTGTGTGTGTGTGTGTGCTGCAGGAAAGAAAAAAATACTGCAAAACTTTACCCCAGGCTTGGGCCAAATTGGACAATCTTAGACTTTGGGGTGAAAACTAGGGTTGAGATCCTGTATTCACAGGCTGTGATGTGATATTTCACGACAGAGCTATGTCCCTGCAAGTGTCTAACCCACTCTCTGGAATCATGGAATCATAGAATGATAGAGTTGGAAGAGACCACAAGGGCTATCCAGTCCAACCCCTGCTACGCAGGAAATCACGATCAAAGCATCCCTGACAGATGGCCATCCAGCCTCTGTTTAAAGACCTCCAAGGAAGGAGACCCGACCACGCTCTGAGGGAGTGTGTTCCACTGCCAAACAGCTCTTACTGTCAAAAAGTTCCTCCTAATGTTTAGGCAGAATCTCTGTTCCTGGAGCTTGCATCCATTGCTCCGTGTTCCAGTCTCTGGAGCAGCAGAAAACAAGCCTGCTCCATCTTCAACGTGACACCCCTCTCAACCTTCTCTTCTCTAGACTAAATAAGCCCAGCTCCCTAAGCCGCTCCTCATAGGGCATGGCTTCCAGACCTCCCATCATCCTGGTTGCCCTCCTCTGGACATGCTCCAGTTCATCAATATCCTTCCTGAATTGTGGTGTCCAGAACTGGACACATTATTCCAGGTGAGGTTTGACCAATGCAGAACAGAGTGGTGCTATTACTTCCCTTGATCTAGACACCATACTCCTATTAATGCAGCCTAGAATCGCATTGGCTTTTTTAGCTGCTGCATCCAAAGAATCCAACACAGAGGAGTTGGATAGTGAGGAGTTTCTTGCTCCAGATGACTCCATTAATTTGAGAAGCTGGTGGTTGAAGTCACTGAGGGCTTCCCTCCTCAGCAGGTCTTGTCAGATGCTAGAGAGGCATCTCTATCCTTTGAAGTCTGGTGAAGAAAGAAGAAGCAGCTTTGTAAGAATCAATAGCTGTTAAATAGGACACGCTGACTCATCAAGCATCTGGTGTCCAGACAAAGCCTCCTATAAATTGCTTCATAGCAGCAGGGAATCCTTCTTATTCACAACCATTCAACCTCTTTGACAGTCTGTGCTCCTGGTATTCTTGTTTCCTGACATTCTTGATCTCTGGACTGGCTATGTTTAATGACTCCTCTCATTCCCTTTTGGCTTTGGATATCTGAACTACTGGCTTAGTGTAATGACCTCTGGATTGAGACCTTGCCCCTGAGGGTTCTGTCATCTTCTGGGTTTAGTTGTGCAAAACCTGGACTGGGCTGACTTCTCTGTAGCTGCTTCCCTTTGGAGAAGCTGTCTCTTTGGAGACTTGTTGCTGATAGGCATTGGATGACAACCATGTTAGAAAATTGTAATGATGTACAACAGGAGATGGTGCAAGATGTCCCACTGTACAAAGAGACATTACAAAAAGTGGGGACATTTTTCTGGTTGGGCTCAGGGCACCCATGACTTTCCACTGGCCTCTGTTCTGGGTTACCAGTGCCTTGTGGTTCTCTTGGCTGCCCTCTCCTTATGCTGTCATTTCACAGAGACAGCCTGCCTGGCAATGTGCTGTACTCTCATGCACCATGACTTTTTGCAGTTTCCACACTGTTTACTGTGTTTGTGCAATGGTCCTGATAGCACAACAAGACAATGCTCCCCTCCTGGGAATATGACTGTTTTGCAATGCCACAGTTTTAAATTGTGCAATTGTAAGTTGATTTATGACATCATAAATTCCCAATAGGATGCCAATCAAGGCTTGAGATATCTGTTCCTCAGTTTGAGGATGCTGTGAAAAACATCAAATCAATGACAAAACTTTGGCATAAGTTTGGAGTGAATTGAACTATGTTGGATCAGTATGATCTAATGCTGAGTTACATGGTTTTAGGGGTGCTGCAGAATGTGGGGTTAGCACTGTACCATTGCAAAATGAGCTGAAAACTTTGGCACAGATCAGGACAGGATACCAAATTTCAGGGTTCATCATTAACAAAGCTTTTGTTTATGGTGGGCTGAGAATTTTTAGAGGGGAACTTTCAGCCAAATTTGTAGAACATGAGAGCATCAGCTGTGAAAATATGTGTTTGTGGAACTAATCATCTACTTCCACTCTTTCTCTCTGCCATAGTCTTGTTTTGTGGGTACCAATTGGACCAGCAGTTTATTCACTGGAAAACCACAAAAGAAGCAAGAGGCATATCTCAACATGCTCAGAAGATGGTACTTTATTATTAGATGTATTTCAATCTTGGGATCTTCATCACATTAGCGTAGCTTAAATATCCACTTGCAAAGTTATGTTACACTGGGATTATGTCACCCTTACACATAATACCAATGTCTCTCTGTCTCTCTCTGGCTTTTTTTCGCAAACGAAGATTCAGGAAGGACTCATCCCGCACTTTCTGCAAGCGCGCTGATGACTAAAAAGGCCAATCTGAGATAAACAAGTCCGGTTGCAAAAAGCACAGTAGAAGGTCTCCTTGGGTGATGTTTTTGGGTTGTGATTCTTTCTGTGTTGTCATTTCTCTTCAAGACTTGTTCGTTGTGAGTTCTCAAATAAGGCTGCAGCATTGTGGATAGTGCATCTCCATGCCTCCCGATGTGAGGCCAGGGCAGGCCACTGTTGGTGATCAATTTGGCTGAGCCTGAGATGTTGTTTCAGGGAGTCTTTGTATCGCTTTTTTGGAGCGCCCCTCTTACCCTGACCACTCTAATCCCAAACCCGGGCAGATGGTGCTCATCCAACCCTGTAAGGTCAACCATCTAAGAGAAGGAAACTCTAATCAAACCTACGACCCGAGGATACCAATGTAGCACAGCGTATATGGATAAGAGATCAATGTGGATGGCCAGCAGACCATTGTGCAAATGCATGCACAATTCTACTAATACCACCATCAGCTCTGTATTTCTGTTGCACATTGACCATAAAATTCACTCCACATGCATAGTGGCAGTCGTACTTGCATTATGTCACCAATAGGATTCTGGCCTATGTATGCATTAGGGTGATGCTTCTTAAGCTCTCTGATGTGACAGTAGGACCAGCAGGGGATTATTCTTCCCATTGTGCCAGGGACTGGCACCATATTTGTGCCCATTGACTAAAATCCTCCCTCCCTCTCTCCCTTCTGGAAGCTCTCTGTGAACTAATATCCAATAGCTTGTGGATCAGCACAAGTCCATGGACTTATTTGAATATGTGGATTTTGAACATGTGGATTTTAGCTAAAGCAACTGAGGTATGCCTGATATGTGCCTTCAAGTCACCTGTCAACTTGTGGTGTCCCCATAAATTTCATAGGGGTTTCTTAGGCAAGAAATAGCAAGGGGTGATTTTGTTAGATCCTTCCTGTGAAATATAGCTTACAGTACCTGGTATTCGTTGATGATCTCCTATCCAAGTACTAAGCAGGGCTGAGCCTGCTTAGCTTCTCACATGAGATCTGGTGCCTTCAGGGTGTTTGCCCCCCCCCCTTTGAATAGAACTGCTCTAAAGGCCTTCTTCAAGAGGATACTTAGAATCAAACATTAGACATTTTTGAATCAAGAATTTCTATACCATTTCCTGGACAAATGACTGGCTTTCATGTGCCCAGTAAAAGGTCTAAGTAGTCCCCTGAAGAAGGCCTCCAGAGGAGTGCTCCTCAAAGTGGCGGTCCTTTAGACATTGGCTGATAGTCCCTGCTGCATTTCCAGGAAATAAATAATTATAGCCCATGGGCACAACTATGATGCCAGTCCCTGGCAGTTTGGAAAAAAGTATTGCCAGTCCTCGACATCAGATAGCCCAAGAAGCACTGCTCTGGAGCACAGATAGGCTGAAATGTGTTGGGTTGTTCTACTAATAAACTACCACTATTTGAGCATCTTGAAATGTGCCTCTTGCTTCTTCTGTGGATTCCATTGTTTTGCTTTAAAAATAATAATAATTGAAAAAGACAACTGAACAAAACATGAAAAAAACAGAGACAGTGCAGTGTAGTGGTTAGAGTGATCCAATTCAAGTTCCCACTGAACCATGTCATTGGCTGAGGTGTCTTGGGCTAGTCATTCCCTCCAAGCCTGACCTACTTTGCAGGATTGTTTTGAGTAAAATGTGGGGAGGAGATGTACATTAAGTACATTGGACGGAAGGTGGGACAAAAATGTAGTTAAAGGGAAAAAAATGGATTAGCTTTTTCTTTTTCTGCCTTCTCTCTGAAACAGCTTCACTCCTTCTTGGCTCACTGTGCACCTTGTTATTGATCATTCAGTTAAGAGTTGCAAAACACATTGGCAAAGGCTCTTTCTTGGGTATGCTCACCGGGGCATTTGCAAATACAAATGCACCCATTAATAAAGATTTGGGCCAAAGAGACCAGGCAGTTCGTGCACAGACATGCATTTGCCAACGTAAATAACTCCTCCATTGACATTCTGGTCTTCTCCTGATAGGAAACAGAATAACTTAAAACGGTCTGTTACACGACCTAAAGGGACAGAGATTGTTTTCATTTCAGAATCACAGGGACAGAGACGTGGGACATCACGTACAGAAGGTATGTGACAGAAACCTTTAGCCTTTCTGTCTTCAAAAGATACTGTCAAGGCAAATTTTAAAAAATAAATACTAAAATTTATAAACAGTAGCAATTATAAATTTTGTATCTGGGGACACAGATCCTGGGGGAAGGCTCACCCATTGTTTGGGAAAGTTACTTTCTTGGAAAGTTACCAACTTCTTTTCCCCAGTTGATCCTGGTTTTATTCCAATCTTGTTGGCGTTTGACATCTGAATTTATTATTAGGGGGCAGAGGCACACGACATGAAGCCTACTCCTCTCTTTTGAACAGTGGACATCATCACTTGCTAATGTCTGTGCTTTGAGCTGTTGTTTAAGGCACATCTACAGGGATGAGTTGAAAAGCTGGCACCTCTGTATTGCTGCTCCATGAAAAGCTGCAGCCGCAGCTTTCCCTCAATCACAAATATATCCAGCAGCAAGCAGTCATTCCAGCAATACAGAGGTAATATTGCTTGGCCTGCCTAGCAAGGTTGTTGCAAAGACTGCTGAGAAAAGTAGATGAATAATGTCTAATGTTCTGCAGGTTATATAAATGCCAAGAGACTGGCTGATATACATAAATGGGGCTGAAAGGGAAATGGTCATTTAGGGCTTTTAACCTGGAAAGTGTCTCTTTAATGCTGTGTGTAAGGGGAACCTCAGTTTCCCATCATCAAAATTGAGATAGAATAGAAGAATTAAAGCTTGCATTTTGTGTTAAAGACTCCATCTGTTTAGTTCTCCTCCTATTAAGTACCTCAACAGATTAGCAAAGGAATTTTGCTTCAGAATAAATGAAAAAGAAGAAAATACTTGGCTAGCTATTAAAAATGGTTGCATTCAAGTCAAGAGGAGCACAGAGAGAAAAAGGAAAAAAATTCTCCCCTAATGCTAAGAGAAAAACAACATTGACATTAGAAGCAGCAGAGAAGCTGATGATATGTTACTATGGTTACCTCATGTAAGGCAACTCATTCACCTCCCAGTAGTATAATACCCCAGGGTAGGAGCAGACAACCTCAGACGGCAAGATGGTCGGCCCTTCCCAGAAGGCATTGCAAATGCATCAGGAAAAATAGCAAGTCTGGGAAGGAAAGAAAGAAGGTATCAATATAGAAAGGAAGGAAGGATGAGATAAGAAGGTAGGGAGGAAAGAAGGAAGGATGAGTGAGAAAGAAAGAGGTAAAAAGGGAAGGAAAGAAGAGAAAGAAAGAAAGAAAGATTCAGGAAGGATATTGAGAAGCTGGAACGTGTCCAGAAGAGGACGACCAAAATGGTGGGTGGTCTGGAAGCCATGCCCTGTGAGGAGCAGCTTAGGGAGCTGAGCATGTTTACTCTGGAGAAGAGAAGGTTGAGAGGTGACATGATAGCCATATTTAAATATTTGAAGGGATGTCATACTGAGGATGGAGCAAGCTTGTTTTCTGCTGCTCCAGAGACTAGGACACAGAGCAATGGGTTCAAACTACAGGAAAAGAGAGTCTAACTAAACATTAGGAGAACTTCCTGACAGTAAGAGCTGTTCGGCAGTGGAATGCACTGCCTTGTAGTGTGGTGGAGACTCCTTCTTTGGAGGTTTTTAAGCAGAGGCTGGATGGCCATCTGTCGGGAATGATTTGATTGTGTATTCTTGCATGGCAGGGGGTTGGACTGGATGGCCCTTGAGGTCTCTTCCAACTCTAGGATTCTATGAAAGAGGAAAACCTAAGGAAGGTCTAGCTTCCATTAGTATAAAACCTGTAGCTCTATCAGAGTTGGGATTGTATTGTTTTTTTTTAATGATTATACAGCACCCAGAACATCACAGGTGGTGTTTTCATTGTGTATTTAATTATTTTTAAACTATATTTAAAATTTAAATAAAATGTAAGCAATTCAGTTCAATTAATGCAATTTAAATATGCATTATATAGAAGACTTCTTTCAACTCCATTATACAAGCTCAGAAACAGAATATTACTACCTGTTAGCATCCCTCTTAGTTGGAAGCTGCACACTTAGAGAAACGTGTGCCCCAGAAATGGTAGATTCTTTATATGAAGTGGTTCCTTATTAATGCAATATGAGACAGGATGTATATATATATTTGCCCCAGGGATAGCTATGAAAAGTGCATTACAATTTGCCATCTCCCTGACTGTGTTATTTTTGTCCTGGTTCAATAAATATTTCCCAAGCTCCTTTGTCTTTCTACACCTTTGCCTCTCACTTGGTGTCAGTTTTCTCTTTATTGGTTTCAGGGACATCTCTCTGTTTTCAGGTCCCACTCCATTCTTCCCCTGTTTCCCTGGTACACTGGTATTTCTCCAACTTGTTTACTTTGCCTTCCCTTTCTAAATATACTTTGCCAGTCTAGATTCTTCCCTTGGCCTCTTGACAGTCATTTGGCTAGTGGCTGGTAGTTTGGAAGCCTCTGTTCAAGAGATTGTACAAGAATCCCTTCATCCTTCATCTCTTACTTAGAAATGGAGGCCAGAATCCTATATCAGCTGGTTAGCTAAATATACTTAGTTAAGTAACTTCTCCTGGCCTGACCGCCCAAACTTGGTGGAAATGTCATTCATCTGTGCTCCAATCCCTCTTGTGTTATGCAGTTGAACCAAGATATCACATGTGTGCACAGATGTGCATTATGCATTGCACATCAGTACACATATGCACCTATGTGCAACATACATCTGTGCATAAATTGTTCTACATAAATGACACTGCATGTGCAACTCCACTTCTGCAACCATGAAGTGAGTGCAGATGCTGTGTGTCACCCCAAAATACCCAATTGCTTCTGTAAGGGAACTTACATGCTTATAAGATGGCAACAGGATTCCAGCCAGTGCATATACACTATATATAGTTGTAAACGAAGAAATAATTGTGTGGAGATTTTCAGACTACATTGTTACAGTGTTACTATTCCACTTTAACTGCTCTGGCTTCCTCCTGTGGAATTCTGGGTTTTGTAGTTTAGTGAGGCCTAAGAGCTCTCTGGCTGAGAGTTGTAAATGCCCCTCCCTAAACTGCAAATCCCAGGATTCAAGAGGAGGCAGCCATAGAAAATATAGTGGAATAGAAACACTATAACAGTGTTGTCTGAAAATCTCCTGTGTGTGTGAGAGAGAGAGCAAAACCAGAGACACTGGGAGCTGATTCAAATGCTGGAAACTTGACGACAATTCTACAGATTGTTGTGTGTGGATGCGCCTTCAAGTCAGCTGTTGACTTATGGTGACCTCATGAATTTCACAGGATTTTCTTAGGCAAGGAATCCTCAGAGTTGGCTTTGCCAGTTCCTTCCTCTAAAATATAGCCTACAACACCTGGTATTTGTTGGTGGTCTCCTATCCAAGTACTAACCAGGGCCAACCTTGCTTAGCTTCCAAGATCAGATGGGACCTGGCGTCTTTAATCTAAATGTTCAAATGAAGTTTTATGTGATTGCAATGCTAAAAATTTGGAAATTAGGAAAAATTCATGGGGGTGGCAGAATTCGTACTGGGAGGCAAGGCCCTCATTTCCCATCCCCACAGCTATACTCTTAGTGTGGGGTAAACTTTGTTTTCTGGATGGTTCCAAATAAAAGACAGGACAGTGGGGGGGTGGTATTGTTACTGGGTGGGGGGAGAGAATGAGGCCTCTCCCCACAATAAGACTTCTGTCCTAATGAAATTTTCCTTCACTCTCCATATTTCTTAGCTTGCAGTTCAGTAAAGCTTCAGTTCAGCATTTAAAAACTCAGTTTAAGTGTCCAATGAAAACAAGTAGGCCAAGTCTCCAAGGGAACATGAGCACAGCAAATATGAGAGTACTAGGTGTGATTTTTTTTTTCATTCTCTCAATTTTTCCAATGCCAGAAATTTGGGGACTGAAGGGAAATGTCATTGAGGGTCAGATTTTTTATTGGGGGGGCCAATGGCCTCATTTCCCCCTCCCATAGCTACACCCATGCCAGTGGTCCTGCTAATTTGAGGATGGGTGGGTGGGTCCGGGAATTCTAGTTCAAAAATGTAACTTCCCCAAGATAATGCAACCATGCTTTAAGCTTGTTCAGCTGGGCCCTCAGACAACACCATTCGACTTGGCACAAAACAGGTCATTCTGGATCAAAAGCCCTGCTCATGTTGACCCATGGTGGGTGTTTAGTCATGTAAACAAGCCTGACAGACGTTAACAGCATGGCGAGCTTAGCAAGAAGAGCAAAGTAGCCCCTGTCAGAAACTGTTTGGAGTTGTGAATATGATACCTTTTGGTCTTGCTCCAGAGTGAGAGGGAAACACAGTAACTGTGGCTGCTTGTGTACAAAGAAAGGAGACTCATGAGATGAACCTTCTCCTCTTCTTACTCTTGGATTCTAGAGCTGCCTGTGGCAGGCATGGTACCCTTAACCTTTCAAGAATTTGTGCCTACATGACCTTTTGTAAGCAGTGAATTCCAAGACACCTTTCCTAATGAGTCAGAAAAGGCACATTTTAAAAGCTGCTGCTCTCTCTCTCCTTCCTTCCCTTATGATGGAAGGGAACAAGATTTGAAACAAGATTTTTTTTCTCCTTTATTTTTTCAGGACTCTAGGGAAAAAGAGGGAAGGATCAGAGCTGGTTTAGAAAATAGGTTGTATAATAAAGGGAGAGGCTAGTGCATTCTTCTAGAGCCAGCTTTGCAAGGGTATTAAAATTCCAGTGCTACATCTCTTCTAAGATTTTACCTCCCAGTATTATAATGTCATATTTTAGGCGCTTTCAGATTGGTCTAAAGAAGAGTTACTTTTTGCAATGTAGCTCCCTGGATTTTGTCAGTTGTTGCATCTGTGTCCACCTGTTCTATTCCTTTTCTGGGCTTGTTGTAGCTATTTCTTGGATCTAAACTAGGGATGTAAATCCTCAATTATTTCATGTGAGGATGGCATAATTACGGCACTTTTCTCTCCACTGCAGGAGAAAATGAATATTCCTCAGCAGTATTGTTCCACATATTTGAACTTCCTGAAGTGTTGGAGAGAAAATGCTGTATTCTGTGGAGAAAAACATATTAAGTTTAGTGAAAGAAAAAAAAGGTTTTCTGTACAGAAAACAAGTTTCATCAATAGGAAAACCTACACAGAAAATGGGTTGCAAGTGCAGAAAACAGGGTTTCTGTGTAAGAAACTGCACAGGTTTTCTGCACAGATTTTTTTTTTTTTGCACAAAAATGTGTTTTTCTCCACAGCACAATTCCTCCACAACACTTTAGGACATTGAATACCAAGAGAAAATTGCATTAAAATTATTGTTGGCTTATCATTCTTCCCAGTGGGGTTTCCTGACTTGTCAGGATTTTGACCTGGGAGTGAATAAAAGAGAATATTCTTTCCAATTTGCACGAGGCCTCTTCAAAGTTTTTATAAACTAGAGCATGGTTTTCTGTGTGGTTTGTATGGTTTGAAGTGAAAAATTGCTCTGAATTTTAATTTTTTTTAAAAAGCATTACAAAATTAGCAGGGAGAAGTGCCATTTCACTGAGGCACTGTAGAACTATAGATATAAATTTAAAAAGCAATGGCCGAGAAGAGAAGGGAACATATTGTTCTGATGTGTCTTAGAATTTAAAAGATACCTTTTCAAGGGTGGGAATAAAATGTCACACCTGGTGTTAGCAACTGACAGAAAACCAGAAACATAATTTGGATATTTTAAAAAAATACATAAGGATTTCTTTCATAAATACTGCAACCTTCTAACACATTTGCCCCATCTGGAGGAGCCCAAAGTAGTGGCATATATGTGTCTTTTATGTAGTGCTTTAAGGTTACATCCACATTTTGCAACTCTCCTGAGCACCATGGGTAGAAGAGTCCTGCAGTCAGATCCTACACTGGCATCTCATTGGATGCACAGAACTTTTGGGGCAGTGCATGTGTCAGATTTAACCTATAAGTTACTGTACTGCTGCCTGTGTGTGTACATTGATTTAAAGTGCAATTGTGTTTTCAATGGAGAATTATCTTTGGCCCCGTAGAACTCAGACAGAGGCACACTGGTGCGGTCAGTGGCTAGGCAAGCTAAGGGAGCCTGGGAAATGGAGCCCCCAAAAGTCATTTCCCAATTATTTTCTGTTGTGAGAAGCGAGACAAAAAGACAATGCAATGGAAGACACTCTACCTGATTGACTTTGGAATGGCAGGCTGCTAAAAACACAGGAGCAACAGGAGGTGGAAAAGGTGGCAGCCCTTGTGTCTGTTAGTTGATAATAACAGAGTGCCTTCTTAGATCATTCCCTGATATATCGCTGGAAGAATGAGCCACTAAAACATTGAGGTAGGCCAAAAATATATATATGTATATATACATATATTATTATACATTATGTAACAGCACATTCAGATTCTAGAGCTATACATTTTATATAACATCATTCTCCATAACTAGGTGTTAATCTCCAGTATGGAGATTATGGAGTAGGACTAAGAAGGTAAAAGATATTGTCATTGACTATTTCAGCATGGCTTACCTACAAATTATTTCATGTTGATCTATGCAAGTAGTCCTTAAAAAATACCTATGTATATATTCTTCTAGTCTATGAGACTGGACTGTACAATTATATAATATAGTTTAAAAAGCAGTAATTACTTCAAAGAATCTTTCCTTTACTTTTTTTTTTACAAATATTTACTGTGATATACATTTAGAAATGTATTTCCAGAGGTACAATTTCTCCTGCCCTCCCCCTTCAAAAGCAGCAATCATTATTCACTTTTTAAAAAAAACCCACACATACAACCAACATTATGAGCTTTTTTAAAAAAATAAATAAATAACACAATTAATAAATAGATTTGATTCCACTTCCTTTTTTACAGGATCCATTGGATCAATAGTCCATTGGGTCAACAGAAGAACATTTAAATGTTTCCAAGTATAAAGGCCTATATGTATGGATAGGTTGGATGGGGAGCTTGGAAAAGTTCTTTTTTTTTTTTTTTTTTACCACAGCTCCCAGAATTCCCAGTGGCCATCTTGGCTGAGGGATTCTGGGAGATGTGGCCTGAAAGGTAACCTGTCCAAACTCTGGTTGGATGTGAACACACTGTATTTTGCTGGATGAACCCATAAATAGTACAAGAGCACTAAGAGAGAATAGATTTGGTGCATTTAGACTGATTTCTAAATGACCCCCACCCACCAGTTCTTTTACTTAGCTTGTCCCTGATAGGTCACCTCTGGCCATATATAGGCTTCAGATTGAAATGGGCTTAATGCCATGCCCTCAAGGAATTCTGGGAGCAGTAGTTCTATGTAAAAGTGTTATGGGAGCAACTCTGCCAGAAGCATGGCCGCCATTTTAGATCTTCCACATTGCCTCAGACCTTGCATCCTTCTATGGCATGGGGGTGGTGGTAGAGGAGTGGGCGAGCATTATGGTCACCACAAAAAAAGTGGTAGAGAATATTTGGAGAGAATTCTTCCAAGTGGCCTTTTTATAGATGGGGGGAGTAGGTAAAGAAAAGAATAATCTCCAAAAATTCCTTGTGGGATGGGTAGGGGCGGGAGGAGAGTCCTCTGAGTAATTCTAATTCAGCTCTACCATGCCACCTCAAACTCCCAGCTTTTAGGTGTGTTCATTCATTTCCCTTCCATGTGTACACTGAATACACAGTGGGGAAGCTGAACCATGGCTTCTGACCCTGATGTTACCATGCTTGCCATCACGCCCTTTCCCCGGTTCTCTTGAAGGCAGTTGTTCCCAAACTTTGGTCCTCAGCTCCCAGAAGCACAATGGTCAATGGTCAGGAATCCTGGAGATTTAAGTTCAAAATACTCAGAGGGCCAAGATCTGGGAACCGATGCTTTAGGCATGGTTGAGGATTTAATTTGTTTTATTTTTTAAAAATAACAACCTTCCAAATTTTGTGAATTTCTTTATAAACCCAAGAGAAAGGACTTGAGATACAGTGGGCCCTTGTTATCCTTTGGGGTTTGGTTCCAGGACCCCTCGTGGATACCAAAATCCATGGATGCTCAAGTCCCGTTATATATAATGGCATAGTAAAATAGCATCGTTTATATAAAATGGCAAAATCAAGGTTTGCTTTTGGGATTTTTTCCCCCTGGAATATTTTCAAGCTGTTGAATCCATGGTTGAATCACAGAATCACAGAATCACAGAACATGGATACAGAGTCTGTGGATACAGAAGACCAACTGAATTACTCAGATATGGGAGAAATTAAAATTGACAAGAATCTTCCAAGCATATAGTGCCCTCACTGATTTCATAGAGTTGGAAGAGACCGCAAGGCCATCCAGTCCAACCCCTTGCCATGCAGGAATACACAATCAAATCATCCCCAACAGATGGTCATCCAGCCTCTGTTTAAAAACCTCCAAAGAAGGAGACTCCATCACACTACGAGGCAGTGTATTCCACTTCCAAACAGCTCTTACTGTCAGGAGCTGTTTGGAAGTGGAATATACTGCCTTGTAGATTTGCTTTTCAGTGTCTGCCTTTGAATCCCTGAGCATTCACCCATGTTGGTGACAGTGACTTTGAGCTGCCATGTTCCCCCTGGCAGGCTTCTCATCCTTAACAAGACAGCAAGGAATGACCTCCTAGGAACAGCTGCAACTATTGGATTAGGCTAATTTTAAAATGTTTGTAATTATTTATTGTTTTAAATTGATTTTATTGTAAGCCACCCAGAGATCTGTGGATAGATGGTGAGATATAAATATTTTAATAATTAAATAAAATCCAAACTGGTAAAAAAATTCAGTTCAATTTTTGGAAGAAAATTTGCAAACTTTAAAAGAATCTTATATTTGCCAGACAGAATTTTATATATATTTTAAACTGAATGTGGAACTGCACAAATTAGACAGATTTGTCACTGTCTAATACTGGCAGCTATGGCACAATATTTGCAAAGGCATTTCTTGCCCTTGGCAGTTCCTGATTATGTAGAAAGTTTATGGCCTATCTGGTCCTCCAGAAGATGTTGGAGTATAACTCCAATCATTCCCAATCATTACTCATACTGGTTGGGGCTGATGGAAGACATTGGACAGCAATGTCTGAGGAGCCAGATTTTCCTCTCCTGAGGTGAGGCTGATCTAGGGCAGGGGTGGGAGGAATGGTTTCTATTGTCCAAATTCTGCCCACATTTACTGCCCATGTTATAGAGAAATGAGCGAATGTATCCATGGGTGTAGCTACAAGGGAGCGCAAAGTGAAAGTATTGCTTCTCCCAAATCAGAATTCTGCCACCTCCCCCATGAAATTTTCTTTCAGTCTCTACATTTGTAGCATTGCAGTAACTTAAACCTCCAGCTGAGCATTTAAGAAATAGAGATTGGGCAACAAAAGGAAAGGTATGCAAAGCAACCAAGGGGAAAGAGGCACAGTTCTAGGTGTGAATGATTTTCAATGTCTCACTCTCTGCAATAGACTTATTCAGGGCTAAGTTTGTCCCCTTTGTAGTTACAGCCCTGAATGTATCGTTTGTCATATGACATTTTGAAGGATGCAGTCACAAACGCCACTTACCTAAGTGTATGGCCCACCAAACTCTGTGTGGCTTAACTTTAAGCAAGCATGCCTAGGATTTCACTGTTAAACAAGTCAACATGGGCTGGATCCACATAGCATTTTGATCCCACTTTAATTTCCATGGCTCTATCCTATGAAATCCTGGGATTTGCAGTTACGGGAAGGACTAAGAATTCTCTAGCACATTCCTTAAACACAAGGGGAACTCTCTAGCTGGGTATTCTGAGCTCTCATCTACAAACTACAAATCCCAGGGTTCCATAGGAGGGAGCCATGGAAGTTAAAGTGGGATCAAAGTACTATAATTGTATAGTGTGGATACACCCATGATTCTTGTCAGAGCTTTGAAAGCCACTTTTAAAAAGTAACTATTGCTCATTGATAGTGTCTAAAAAAGTAATTTAGTGGCATTGCCCATAACAGTGTTTGAAAACGTGTATTATTTGCTATTTCTTTCAGTTACTTTTCAAAATATCTTAGGATTGATAAAAGGATGGCATAGAAAAATTTCACACAAAATGCATATTCAAATGTCCTTTCAAAGTAGTTAGGAAACATTATTCTTTACACCAAAAAAGAGAGAGCAACTTTGTTGCCTTTCATCCTGGTCCTGGCAACTGCCACTTCATGCTGCACTCATTATGCATAAAATGCAACTTGTGAGTAACAATGTTATTTTGGAATTCACTCTTCCAGGCTCTGATCCCTGCTACATAGTAAATTAAGCAAGAATCATAAAAGACATCAAAACCTGGGTCCCTTCCACTCTACACAATGATAGTGCTCTGCTTCTATTTTAACTACGGTACTACGGCTTCATCCTGTGGAATGTTGGGATTTCCAGTCTAGTCAGGCGCTAGAGCTCTCTAAGAATTCTAAAGTCCGTTCCATAAACTACAAATTCCAAGATTCCATAGGATGGCACTTAAAAGTGGAAATATAGCACCATAATTGTATAGTACAGTACAGTGGTTCCCAAACTTTGGTTCACCAGATATTTTGGACTTCATCTGGCAGGGGCTTCTGGGAGTTGAAGTCCAAAATGACTAGGAGGACCATGGTGTGGGAACCACTGGTATAGTGTAAAAGGGCCCCAATCTGATAAATATGCTCATCAAACCAAGCAAAGTGAGTTTCTGTATTAATTCATCTGGATGCCATCTCTCAATTTTAGCAATCATCAAGGAGTGGGTTGCCCTACAGCAGCATTCTACAGCATTCTTTCTCAACCATTTTACCTTGGAGGAACCCTTGAAATAGTTTTCAGGTCTCAGAGAACCCCTGCATAAAAATTATAACCTCTACTGTTAGAAAAATGCTTATCTCCCCTCCTCCATCACAATTTCTCACAGAACCCCCAGCGATCTCTCACAGAACCCAAGGGTTCCAGAGAACCCTGGCTGAGAAATTCTGCTCTAGAGGAACTTACAATTTGCCAAATATCTGTGTTTCTGAAACAGGGAGTAGGCAAACAAAAGAGTCCATAGACCCTGAGAGCCATTGCAGCAAAATCATAATATAGAGTGTGTGTGAAATTTAATAATAATAATAATAATAATAATATTTATTTATACCCCGCCCCTCTGCTAAAAACAATCAGGGCAGCTTCCAATAATTAAAACATTGTAATAACAACTAATTTAAGCTGGCCAATTTTTTTAAAACAGCCCTTCTTCCTGTGCCTGCAACAGCTACATGCCCTGCAGACCCCTGCTCCTTATCTCTCCTTGCTAAGAAACCTCTCTACCTGCTGTTTTGTGGGGGGTTTTTTGGATGATTGCAGTGTTGTTAAAGACACAGGAGTGGACCAAGGTAGTTGCTCCCCTCTCTCTGATCAGTTGGCAACCTTTGGACACATAAAACTAGAGTCTAATTTTAGACAGGGTTCTTTTTTCCCTTCCTCTCTTCTCTTTCCAAGCTGTCATGGAACATCTGATGTCCTTCAACTCTTGCTATTCTTTGCTCCTGGGCAAATTCAGCCAATGTGAGGCCTTTCTTTTTCTTTTTCTTTCTTTCTTTTTTTTTAAAAAATGTTTGCCTTTTGCAATAACAGTTAGTGGCTGGGATGGAGAGAAGGCGATCAATATTTGCTTGCAATATGTGCCACACGAACTACATTTATTGCTTATGATCCGCTCTGTGGTTTGGTCACACACTTTCATCCAGATGGATGGACATGTGACACCCACTAAGGCAGGGGAAGAGGAAGAAGAACAGAGTGTTACTCGGAAGTAGCATGGAAGAGAAGAAAGAGGGAGCAGGGAGGGGTGGTGGGGAGAAATGACAGATATCCACAGTGTGGTTTTTGGTGTGAGGAACAGGAGCATTTAAAAACTGAACAGTTCATATTTCTCCCCTGCCCCCACTCTTTCTCACACTCACCTTCCCCTAAGGCACAGCACCATTGGAGCTTAGGAAATTAAGATACTCAGAGAAAATAAGTTAGTTTTATTTTCTTGGCACATCTCTCTCTCTTGGTCAGAACATCCAACTGCAACAAAGAATGCTCTGATGAGGTGGAAGTATGAGAGCAGAGTTTGGAAAAGGTCTCTTTGGGGATGTCAGTTCCCAAGCCAGTGGTCACGATGGCTGTGGGATTCTTGAAACCTTCCAAAGTATCTACATACGTACGCTTCAACATTTCACAGGTGGAAATTGGGACATGTGTGCAAAATGATATCTGAGTGTGGTCAAGAAAGCAAAAGTTATGAATGAAGAAGAATAGAAAAGTTAGGAGATGCTGCAGCAGTTTGCTTTTGCCTGAGCCTACTGGGGAGGGCAATATTCTGTTCCTTTTCTCTCCTTTCCCCCCTGCTGAGTTAACTGAGTGCAGACTTTGCACTTTGAACTCAGTTTGCAGCAATTGAAATTAGCTGAAAAGAAAGTGGGAAAGCTAGAGAAGGAGAGAAAAACTGGTGCATTTTAAAACAGCTGGAAAAGTGGACAACAGAAGATTAACTGAGACTGCCTATGCCAAATCAGGACAGTTGAAGAACATCTAATTACAATATTCCAAGCTTTGGATCATCAGGAGCATTCCCGAGAAAGCCCAAGAAGACGTTGTGGTACCTGAGGCAGAAAATTCTCCTCAGGGTGGCATTGCCAAAAACAGAGGAAATAGAGGTCTGTCTGAAATAGACAGAGGTCTGTCTATTAAATAATGAGACTGTGTTTTTACCTTTCAGACAAATCAGAGAGAACTGATTGTGAACGCTTGAGTGGTGACCTTAAACATGTCTGAACCTGTATGACAAACAGCAACACTCTTGGCCATTCAGTTAACTGTTAGTTGTCATTTAAAGCAACTGTGTTATTTGTTGTGTGCCAGAAAAATGCTAAGTTGAAAACTCGAGCAATATGTCAATTTGAAATTTTTAGTAAAATTGAACACCAATGGAATCTTTTCAAATGCTTACTGAGGCCTATGGTGAAGACTGCATGTCTCATGTATATTATCTGAGTGGCACAAAAGATTCAGAGAAGGATGTGAGAATGTGGAAGACGACGAATGCCCTGGATAACCTTCCACTTCAAGAACCAAAGAAATTGTGGAAAAAATCAGCCAGATTGTTTAAGGAGACCACCGACTCAGTGCCCAATGGATAGGTGAAGCCGCTAACATTGACAAAGACACTGCATGGAAAATTTTGCATGAAGATCTCAGCATGAGAGAACTTTGTGCCAAGATGGTCCCTAGGGTTCTCACACCAGAGCAAAAAGAGTGCCGCAAGGATATTTGCACTGACAACCAAACCTTTTTCAAAAAATCAGTCTAATTTCTGATGAAACCTGGATCTTCCAGTATCATCTTGAAACAAAAATGACAGTCAAGGCACTGGAAAACACCATCATCATGGCAGGGGGTTGGACTGGATGGCCTTTGTGGTCTCTTCCAACTCTATGATTCTATGATCACCAAGAATGAAAAAAGCATGTCAAAGTTTTGTGGGTTTTTTGACATCAAGGGCATAATTCTGGCAGAATGGGTTCCTGAAGGCAGAATAGTGAACCAGCATTATTATAAGGAAGTTTTGACAAAGCTGACACTTGAACATCCTCCATATTCACCAGATTTGGCACCATGTGCCTTTTTTCTTTTCCCTAAAGTGAAATTGATGTTTAAAGGAAAACATTTTGAGTCAATTGATGCAGTAAATAAGAAAAAGGCAGGTGTGTTGACACAGCAGAAACTGATCTGTTCTACGCCTTCAACCAGTGGAAAACAAGACTGCATCGGTATGTGAGTGTGAATGGGGAGTATATTG
This sequence comes from Gambelia wislizenii, assembly GCA_030847615.1. Classification (NCBI taxonomy): domain Eukaryota; kingdom Metazoa; phylum Chordata; class Lepidosauria; order Squamata; family Crotaphytidae; genus Gambelia; species Gambelia wislizenii. The sequence continues at coordinate 10,617,498 of JAUMIR010000012.1, forward strand.
AAGGGGACAAGCATTAAAATTGTAATACATATAAATAAACATGGCTTATTGTATCAGTCTCATTATTTAATAGACATACCTCATACATTGTGAAAAAGAGGGGTGTACATTTGCAGAAAGTTTGCATGTGATGATTTCTACATACAGATGCAAACAGAAATAATTATTATAATTTTGCTGGGAATGCAACACATCTTGTCAGAGCAGGGAAAACTGTGGCCAGATGAGCTAGACACCTTCTTAGTTTGCTACCCACCTGCTAACTGCGGATGGGTAGCTTCAAGATCCCTGGGAACTCTCTTTTCATGGTTCTTTAAACTGGAGTTAAGAGTGGGCAGCCCTTCAAACTGAGCACTGTAAAATCAGACACAATGGCTACCTTCCCTTCCCTTCCACCCCACAGCTCATAACAGGGGCACCTGGTGACTCCAATGTCAGTTTTGGGGGAACCAATCCATGCTGACTTGCAGCCTAAACTTTAAAGGAGGTCTCCAAAGTCCTGGATCTTAGCCACAAATAAGTCTAGCACCTTGCAAAGCTCCTTGAAAGCGTAGGACAGATTTGCTGCTCCACTGACATAGGAGCTATCAATTGCTATTGCTGATTTGTGTGTCTCGCTGTGTGTGTGCCCATGAACACACACAATGGATGACATAACTGCAGAGAAAACTGATAGAAGACATTGCTGTTGCCTTATTTCTTGCCACATCAAAAGATTTAAAAAGCTCTGGCTTTGAATCTGAGGAGCTAGTGCTCTCTGAAGACAAGAGATGCATAAGTCCTAAGTTGGAAGGCAACTTAACAGTATCAGATGTTCAGTCCTTAGTAGCTTCATGGCTAGTTGTTAGCACCACACATTATGTGTACCTGGTTGAATTAAATGATTGAATTAAAAGGCTGTGATCCTGCACTGGAGGCATAGCTACAATTTTGTAGCTATCCTCCATCTCCTGATCCGACCCCTGAAACCCACTTTAAAACCAGTCATCCATCCCAAGCAAGGGAGTTCTGTGGTGCCGATGAGTGGGGTGCTGCAGGGTGACATAACTAGCCTCCTCCCACCAGAGACCGATGGTGTGACAAAGAGTTGCTACAACAGTCAAACCAATGCTCACTGGTGGAAGGGTGCTAATCTCATCCAGAGGATGAGATGTCCGGAGGAGGGTGACTAAAATGGTGAAAGGTCTGGAAACTATGCCTTATGAGGAAAGACTTAGGGAGCTGGGTATGTTTAGCCTGGAAAAAAGACGGTCAAGAGGTGATATGATAGCCCTGTTTAAGTATTTGAAGAAGTGTCACATTGAGGATGGAGCAAGCTTGTTTTCTGCTGTTCCAGAGACTAGAAAACGGAGCAATGGATGCAAGCTCCAAGAACAGAGATTCCACCTCAACATTAAGAGGAACTTTCTGACAGTAAGAGCTGTTCGGCAGTGGAACACACTCCCTCGGAGCATGGTGGAGTCTCCTTCCGTGGAGGTCTTTAAACAGAGGTTGGATGGCCATCTGTCAGGGATGCTTTGCTCGTGATTTCCTGCATGGCAGGGGGTTGGAGTGGATGGTCCTTGTGGTCTCTTCCAGCTCTACAATTCTATGATTCATCCATCTGCAGCAACCTGCTTACCAACACCACAGCACTCTGTAATTCAGGATGACTTTTAAAGTAGGTTTTAGGGTTGTTTGCAGTTTCGGCAATGGTGCCATGATTGCAAATATGAATATGAAGCAGTTACTAGGTCATAAGTATTGCTTATGACATCATAACAGCCTAAGAGGCTGCCAGCCAAATGTTACTCTAACCATTTTGCAGAGTGATGTCTCTTTTTATGTGAGATACGTAGCCAGGAATGAAGACTTAGCTCAGATCCACATGGCAGGTTTTGAAATAAGAGCTGGATCCAAAGTGAATCCACACGGCAGGTTTTATTGCGTTAAGTTGTGCTTTAGCGCTTTCCTGCATCAGTGGTGGGTAGTTTACACGGTATTGGGGTAGTTTACACGGTATTGTCTCCTCCATTGGAGAGGAGACAAAGGAATGCCATAGGAATGTCTGCCCTGGCCCCAACTCCGTGGTTAACAGCTTAGAGGCAGTCACTCTTTCCACCCACCCCAGCTCCCTGCCCACAAATCAAATGGAAGGTTTTTTCTCCTTGCTTAACAGCATTTTCTAGCCAAATAGAGGAAAGCCAGAGAGAGAGAGAGAGAGAGAGAAACAGACTGTCAAAATAGCAGTGCACCTCTGCTGCAGCCCTTCGTGAAATGGTTTCTCTCCCTCCCCCAAGCACAGGATCACAGCTGACGAATGGAGCTTTACATATACTTGCAAAATGGCAGAGAGGAGGAAAAGGAATGCTCCCTGACTGAAAATTGTTGGGAATCCTTTTTGTTTGCAAACTGGCTTGCAAAATAGCAGAGAGGATTTTTCCTCTAATCGCTACTGACACTCCCTCCCTCACTCCCCCTCTTTTAAGCCCACCCCTGCATCATAGCAACCAATCACAGTGCAGCTCTGCTGTAGCCCTTAGCAGAATGGTTGTTTACACTGCTAATAATGCGCTACATTGCAAATATACTGGCAAAAGTATCGACATCCCTTGCCACGCTATATTTGGGTGTTTCACCTTCCCCCCTTCTGAATGAGGCGATGCTGTGCCTCGACCCGTGTGAACTATGAGCTATCTTAGCAGTATATTTAGAGGAATATTTGCCCGTGTAAGTGACCCCCAGGTTTCCTATCTGAATCCCAAGCTTTCCTAGCTTTGACCCTGAGGAAGGAGAAGAGTTGTACAGGGACAGACAAGGGATAGATGTTTCTCTGTACAGTTGTCCCTCTATATCCACGGATTTGGTATCCACAAATTTAAGTATTCATGGCTTGAAAATATGCTTAAAAATGATAATCCAAAAAGCAAAGCTTGATTTTACCATCTTATATAAGAGACACCATTTTGCTGTGTCATTGCATATAATGGGACTTGAGTATTCACAGATTTTGGTTTCCACCAGGGATGGGGGTGGGGGTCCTGGAACCAAACCCCAGCAAATATAAAGGGACAACTGTATAGTGTGCAGTGCATCTCTAGACAGGGGACAGCATGGTTTCTGACCCCCCAAAATAATCATATCCATCAACAATAAGCAGCTATTGATTTTGGTGGTGTAGCCAAGTGCTCACAAGATCGCTTGCTGTCCTACCATCTTTTCTGCTTCTCTGTCTTCAGCTCCCACTCCCTCCCCAGCCACCACACACTGGTTATTCCTGGAACACAGGTTTCATATGCACACTCAAGTTGTGCATGCATTACCTGGGCCCTGCCACTTTGTGCATTAGTGCTGGGCAAAGGCAACAATCAGTGGGTCAAAATTAGAGAGAAGGGGCAAAGCTTGCCACTGAGACACCAATTCCATGTCCCTCCCCATTGTTTTTACTGCCTATAACACCACCCTCTCCTGTGGCCATACTGGCTGAGGATGATGGGAACTGGAGTCCAACACATCTGGAGCAAAAGTCTAAACTGTAATAATCTGATTTTTGCTCTCAAGGCTAAAGACACAACTGGGGCTGATTTGAATGCTTGCAGTTCAAATTCTGCGCAAGAAGTGAGTGAAACCAGAGGCAATGGGAGCTAATTCAAATTCTGGAGCCTTGATGATAATCCTACAGCTCACTACATGTGCCTTCAAGTTGGCTGCCGACTTATGGTGACCTCATGAATTTCATAGGGTTTTCTTTGACAAGGAATCTTCAGAGGTGGCTTTGCTAGTTCCTTCCTCTGAAATGTAGCTGATAACACCTGGCATTTGTAGATTGTCTCCCGTCCAAGTACTAACCAGGGCTGACCCTGCTTAGCTTCCAAGATCAGATGGGATCTGGTGCCTTCAGGGTATTTAAAGCTGGTGGAGCTCATTAGCTCTTTATTTTTTCCTTTTTCTTTATGAGGCAGGTCTCATCAAAAAGCTTTCCTCCCCAACACTCATGGAATGGGTGGAAGAAGAATGGGACCATGCCACGTGACTGCAGTCCTGTTATGGCTGCTACTTGATGCACATGTGTTCAGCTGAACACATGAAAGGGGCCTTTGTAACCACAGACACCTATACAGGGAGGCTCCCATAAGGAGTGCTGTGAGCCTATGGTTCCCAGTCAGGTGGTAAACCTTTCAAGTAAATCAGGTTGCCATGTGTTCTGCTGAGCACAGTGAATATTAGAAGTACTGTACATGGTCAGAGGAACACATTGACTCCAGGAGCATGATTCACTTATTGCAAACGGACCACATTCCCAGTGATGATGACAGACTACAACACCAGTAGGATATATGGGCCACATTTAGTTTTTAAGGAGCGTTTGAGGAGAATTGTGGGAAAGTACCTTAGTTTTGGACCCCAGATAGTACAGAGGTTGGTGTTGTAGTCCAGAGAGAGAGAGAGAGAGAGACTTTTCCAAACTGTGCATACAAAATATGGCAGGGAAAAGAGAAACAGTAAGGAGAACAATTAAAGCAGCTGAGGTATCACAAAATAAAACTTTCAGCTAATCAATTGATTATTGTTATCTGTGGGATAAGTGCATATCCACTGATGGATAGATCAACCACCAGAACCTTTCTCTCCCTGTGAGCTATTTGGGGGGAAACCATGTTGCTTCAGCATCAGCACACACATGTCTGTGAATCTGCTTTTTATAAGGTAATGGGGATGCAATGTGGTGTAGTGGGAGATGGCAACATACAGATGGCAGAAAGCATATTTAATACTTCTTGTTTCCATTGCCCCTTCCAGAGTCTGTTGTTCAGTCAGAACCAAAAACAGGTTAACATGCCAGGCCTATTGGCTTTTGAACATGGGAGGGGAAGCCATCTTGTTCTTTGCCTCAGGTCGATTAATGAGTTGGCTGACAATGCCAGACATCTTCTTTTATGGCTTCACCCCTGTAGATATCTCCCTGTGCCCTACATTACCAATATGAGAAAACTTGCCACAGAGAAGCCTTGGTTTGTTTTGTCATTCCTGAATCCATTTCTGAGGCCACTGGACAACAAAATATTAGGGGGAAAGATTTTCCTAGAAGAAAACAGCAAGTTAAAAAAAGAGAAATGTTTAAAAAGGGTGTTCCTAACCTTTGTAGACTTTTTGTGTTCACCCACTTCAGCGTGCAATCTTTTACCCCTTACTTAGGGGTAACCTTGACTAAACAAGGTCTAGAACTTACCTCCAAGTAAACATGGCTGCAATTGCTATGTCATCCCACCCGCTTTTGAAGTAATTGGATTTTATTTTATTAAAAAAAAATTTTTTTTGGTAAACAGTTACCCAGATGGGAAGTGGGACAAAAAATTAAAAAAATAAGCCCTATCCCTCAATCGAAAAAAGGAGTACTGTGGGTTATAGGACATCAATTGTTCATCTAGTGCAACTGAATCACCTTTCTTGGCAGTATATGTATATTTATATTTTTATATATAATATAATTTGTTCAGTTCTCTTTTTAAAAAACACACACACATATGCTTTTGATTTCCTGACACTCTCTCCCTTTGAACCATTATAGTGCCTTGCTTTTTTTTTCTTTTCAAAAAAAATACCCTTATTATCAATAAAGAAAAGAGGAGGCTGCATTTTTTTTCTCACTCTGGGTGCAACATTATTCCTGTACAGAGTGTAAAATTCAAGGCGGGGGGTCGTTTGCTACTAGCTTACAGTGCTGCCATATTGAATCTGCCTTCCAGTACCTTCTATAAACACTTTTGTTAACACTGGATGTTCACAACACTTTGGGGCTGGCAATGGGTTCTCAGCCCATGCCATTCAGTGGTTATTGCGATGACATTTCTTTTCTTTCTTTTTTTAAAAACAACAACAACAACACACCCTACAAACCACACTAATTCTCAGGCATTCCTATGGCACTTGCATTGTTCTGCATAATTTGAGTTGGGTTTTTTGTTTGTTTGATTTAGTGCAGGGAAGAGACCAGAGGGAAAAGATGCCCTCGACAACAGTTAGAGGGCCCTGGGTCATATTTCTGATTCTCTTCTGTAGGATCTCTGATCCAAAGCTACAGTGGCCTGAAGCCTATCAAATTCAGGTTGGTTGTCAGAACCTGGATCGTCCAAAGCTCTGCTGTCATCATCTTCCTCTTCCTCTTCTTCCTCCTCATCGCGGCTTATGAAGGCAAGCTCATTCTCATAACAGAAAGAATTGGTGCCTGGGAGGAGGAATTTGTTTTCCATCAAGTCCTTGGCACTGCAACAGGGAGTTGACGGGACCTCATATGTCTTGTGAAAGTGGGAATAGTCCACTTTGTATTGACTTTTCTCCTCAAACAAGACTGGCTCAAAGCGGTGGCCCCAGAGGATCTCGCTGGACAAGTATGAGCTCCGAGCTTGTGTTGTCATGGCAGTGGCTTCCACCATTCCTTCAAGGATGACCACGATTTCAAAATCATCCGTTTCCAAATCCTGCCGGCTGATCCCAAAGAGAGGGCTCTCTTCGTTGATTTCATGGAGGATAGTGAGTGGGGAGACCAAGAAAATACGATCTAAACCTTTGTCAAATCCAACGTCAATGTCTATTTGGTCGAGCGGGATGTATTCTCCCTCTTCAGTGATGCGGGACTTAATGAGCTGAGCTCTGACATGAGCTTCAACAATGTGGCTCTTTCGCAGGTTGCCCACTCGCCACATCAGGCAAAGCTTGCCATCCCTCATGGCTATGACAGCATGGTGGCTGAAAAGTAAGGTTTCAGCCCTCTTCTTGGGCCTAGCCATTTTAGCCATGATTGCTCCAATCATGAAAGAGTCAATTATGCACCCCACAATAGACTGGAGGACCACCATGAAGACAGCGAGTGGGCACTCTTCTGTCACACATCGGAATCCATAGCCTATCGTCGTCTGAGTCTCGATGGAGAACAAGAAAGCAGCCACAAAGCCATTCACTTGAAGGAGGCAAGGTGTGAATGTTTCGTCCTTGGTTGGTTTCTCTATATCACCATGGACAATGGCTATTACCCAAAATATAAGACCAAACAACAACCAAGACACCAGAAAGGCAAGTGAAAAGAGCAACAACATATATCTCCAGCGGATGTCCACACAAGTGGTGAACATGTCTGCAATATATCTCTGGGGTTTATCATCCATGTTGGTAAACTCCACATTGCACTGGCCATTCTTCTTAACAAACCGGTTCCGGCATTTCCTCCTTGTGTGGATCTTCCCGTTGCCAAAGCCATTCACTCCAGGCATGGTGGTCAAAGTCAACCCGTCTTCCTCAGAGGATACTATGCTATATGGGTTGACTCGGCCTGCACTCATCCCTGAGTCAAGAAGTAGCGTGGGGTGGGAAGGTCTCTGGATTCCTTTAGGATCTTACCCTTCCCTTACTCCAAATAGTACTGCTTCAGAAAAATGATCTTCAGATTCTGGGGTACTTCAACTGGATAGAATCCAAGGGGAGTCTCTGTAAAGAGAAAACACAGGTGCATGGATTATCTGTCCAAAAAGGGAGAGGGGGAGAGTGGGGGAGCCTCCAGGAACTTGTTTGAAGGCAAAAGGAAAACAAAACACTGTGATGGATAACTCATATATCAAATAAGGAAACATTCACATTTTTGGTGCAAATTCAGGAAAAGAACTAAATGGGTACTGGGTACAGAATTACACACACATACAGAGAGAGAGAGAGAGAGAGAGAGAGAGAGAGAGAATCTCAATTTTCATTTTTAACAAGCTACTAGGCCTCACCAGCAGCCCAGTTTTCGTTTTTTAAAAAAATCACTAGCCCGTATGGTTTTTCTCCTAAGAGCTCAGGCTAGCTCACTCATCAGAACTACAACTGCTGAGCTTCAACAGGGCTACAGCATACCAGCACATCTGGGATAATGTGAGTGGGCAACACATGATGAAACCTCAGAAGTACCTCCTTATGACAAGGAGATGCAGTATAAGTTATGCAGAATGGCGTACCCTGTGTAAATGGGCTTGATTACGTAGATCACAGACATTTTCTTGACACAGAACACAGGTGATTTCTGGTTGTTGTTATTTGTCATCCAGTTGGCTTTGACTTATGGCAACCCTATGAATAAAAGACCTACGAGACCAATAATCCCAGTTCAAGTCATGCAAATTCTGGACTGAATGGTAATTTTAGAGCTGGCCAATCTGGGAGTTATTGTCCAAAAAGTAATTTTCCAAAGCTCTGCCAGGTCAGCCCATGAGTCAGGGTGAGACACCTGCCTTAGACAGCAGGTTTGGGATGTTATGAAAGGGCACTACATTGTTAGATGTTTATTTTGTTATTACTGTAGTTTTACTGCCAGGGATGGGGCAAGTTGCTTGAGGGATTTTCTGCCTCGGTTACTAAAATACCTTGCCTGGCTTTGAGTACAATATCCATCTTGACTTGAATGGATGGTGGGTCCTCTTTGCTGTCCTTATTCAGGCAGCGAAGTGTTTTGAACCAGTCCTCCCATCAGTCATTGGAAACTCAATACCACCAATATTAGTCCACTCCTTTTTATTCTCCAGATGTTGGACTACAACTCCCAGAAAGCTTCCCCACTAGCCATATTCCCTGGGGAGCTGAAGCAGGGGTGTAGCTATGAGGGTGGCATTGCACCTCCAAATAAAATTTTTACCTCCCCAATGAAATTTCCTCCAGTCCCCAAATTTCTAGCATTCCAGAGAGTGAAACATTGGAAATTGTTCATTCCTAGAACTGTTATAGTTGCTGTGTTCGCATTCCCTTGGTTACATTGTCTGTCTCTTTTTTTTCTTTGGATGCCTGAACTGTGGTTTGAGATGCTCATATGAAGTTTTAAGTTACTGCAACACTAGAATTTTGGGGACTGGAGGAAAATTTCATGGGGGAGCAGAAATCTTATTTAGGCATGCATCCTTCTCATTTTGCTTGTGCTGAGCTACATCCCTGAGATTAAGTCTGACAAATCTGGGGACCCAAGGTTGAGAACTGCTGTGTCAGGTTCAGAGACTGGTAAAGTTTTCTTGAGAGGGTATTTTCTGGTCTCCAGTTCCATGCTGGGTAAAGATTACTTCTCCATGCAATCGGTCTGGTCTAGCAGCGAGCAGTCAATAGGACTGACAGAGTGAAAACTAGAGAGGGCTCCTGTCCCTTTAATGGTTGTGTAAAAGAGGGAATTTCATCAGGGGATTGCTTGGTACCTGGTTGCATAACAAGCAACACCCGCTGAAATGCCCCCTTCTACACAACCATTAAAGGGACAGGCGCCGTCTCTGGTTTTCAATTTGGCACCCGTAAGCAGTAAGGAGGAAGCCTGGTTGTTGAGGAAAACGAATGGTATGTGGCATGCATGAGTGCAGAGCAGGCTATGGAGGAGAGGAAATGGAAAAGTTTGTGACAGAGTGAGGCCCATGAAGCCACCAGATGCACATTAGGCATCTTTCGAAAGCCACAGGACTCCGTGACATGTATTGGAGCTGGGAGATCTGGGCATGTTTGTTGTTCTGTATCTCTCTGCTAGACTGGTCAATAGAGTCGATGTCTGTAATCACTGCCAGAGCCTGGGGAAAGAAATGTAACCAAAACATCCTTGTGGTCACATTGAGGGGCTGCGTGTTGGCTGGTGATGCAGAAACAGCACAGCAAGGCAAGGCCACGTCAGTTCAGCAATCCAAGGCAACTCTGACATCCCAACATGACCAAACATGGAAACATTTCTTCTGGGGACTATAACTTCCCAGATCCCCAGCTGGCATATCCAACAGCCATGATGACTAGGGGTTTCTGACAGGGGTTGGGATTTAGGTGTAATCCCAACACCTAAATTTTCCAGGATCTGTGAACTGATGGTGTGCAGTAAGCTCTGTGTCTCTGTGCTTAAAAATTTTAGCTGGAATTTTAAAGGACTGTATAATTACAAAGAAGGGGAGAGAGAGGAAAAAGGGAGTACTTAGATATGAGAACAAGCTAGGCATATAGATTAATATAAGGTGACCATACTTCCAAGAATACATTTCCTTGAAGCTGGCGTCTACAAAATACATTTTCATGCACAGCTCAGGAGATAAGATCCTCTGACTATTGAGTCAGAGGATGGGGAATGTTTGTTTATCTTTCCAGCCTTGGAGAATAAAGCCAGAATTCTGTTAGGGTCATATGCATGCATAAGTCATGCTACACATGTGGGGCCAAAAATTCACCATTGCACAAATGATGGTGCAGATAGCATGTTCCTCTGTGCCTTGAATTTGCAAGTTGTACACTGTATTGTAGTTGTGCAGCCTATACTTTGCATCGCAGTTGTGCAGCTTATACTTTGCATTGTGGTTGTGCAGTATAATTGTGCCTCCTATATATTGTATTGTAACAGTGCATTCTGGTGTGCATCCTGTACTTTGGGTGTACAGTACAGGGGTTGTGTATTGTGTAATGACATCTAGCCATTGACATGTGTTGCACAATGTTGATATTCTGCATGGGGGTTGCGTAGCACTCACATAGCTTATTTCTGTGTACAGATATTTATGTTATGCGGAGGGGATGCAGGATTACAGTTTATGTATTTTTGCTACAGAATCCAACTATATTGGCCCTCACTTAAATTCCATCACAGGGATATAGTTTAAAAGAACACGTGCATCAACAAATGAGAAAGATTTTTCAAATGTGAAATTAATATATTGTAATACATCTAGTTAAATAGGGGTAACCACTGAACATGCCAACATTATATGCCACAAAGAAGCATTATCTGTGCTACATCACCAAGATTTCATTGAAATTAAATTAACAAATTGTAAGCTGCTCTGAGAGCCTTTGTGGCTGAAGAGTGGGATATAAATACTCTAAATAAATAAATAAATACTGTTCCATATACCTGAAACATCCATTTTTGTTGGAACAAATGTAGTTTTAGGTTTAAAGAAATTTTTAGATAATAAGCTAGGGCAGTTTTCCATTGGTTGATTTGCACATGACATCCTAACTCTTTATTCCATTCTGTTCTTACTTCATTAACATCAAAAATAGTGCTTTTGAACAAACATTTATAAACTAGACCAGTCCGTTTCAATTTCTCTGAGGATATAATTAATGCTTCCAACATAGCAGGGGTGGCTGAGGCACTTGGAGCTCATGGTTCTTATATAAACACAGGCTTGAATCCTATTGGTTAGTCCCACTAAAGTAGACCCCTTGAATCAATTGTTGAATGGGGTAATTCAACACATAGGTAAATCTCATTGATCAAATGGGTCTCCCCTAGTCAAGACTAACAGTAGGGTTCACAGTATACCATAGTGGTACAAATCTGCTCCCAACAACCTGGAATGGCCAATGGAACAGCCAATAGAATGGCCTAGGATGTCACCATTCCATAAATATGCCTGCAGAGCTTTGACTGAACAGGATTTCAGCCATAACCAGTGGTGTCATTCAGTCAGTTCGCACTAGTTGGCCTGAACCAGTTGTTAAAAATGTTACAAGGTGCAGAGACTTGGAGAGGTTGAAAAGGAAGTCAGGAGCAGTGAAGGGGAGGAAGAAGAGACCAGAAAGAAATGAGAGGGTCAGAGGAGACGGAAGATCTGGAGCTCTGGGAGAGAGCCAGGGACGTGGATGTACTGAGTCCCGTCATTAAGTCTGGCTGCTGCTGAGGAACTGCAGGAAACATTGGCCTTGGCCAGATGCACGGCTGGGAGAGTATCATTCCTGGGATCCTGGCAGCAAGGCAGCAAATGCCATCAAGTGAAGGGAGGCTAGTGGGACTCATTTGGGCAAAAAATTAGAACCAGTTGGTTAATTATTTTGAATGACACCACTGGCCATAATCCTAAAGCAGGGATGGGCAAGGTACATGGGCAAGGTTGGACTAGATGTCCCTTGTGGTCCCTTCAAACTCTATGATTCTATGAAATGCACCTGAAAGATCCTTTAAGCCTCTGCAGGAATCTCTTAACTCTGTTTGCTGCAGCAGGACATTTTTCCATCCAGAGGCTTGGCCAGGAAAAAGGGAGAGCACAGGAGAGCTTTAATTGAATTTCTAGCTTATCCCAAGAAGACCCTGTAATCTCTTTATATACAAGCTCTTGTCAATTTCTTTCTGTCCTGCTGTCTCCAGTGACAGAGACAAAATGTATGGTACGGGAAGGGTTTTTGGATTCCCTCTCCAATAGTGGCTGGTAGTTCCTATGCCAATGGAGTGGGTTTTAATAGTCTGAACTTTAAAAGACTTATCAAAGGTGCTGAATCCTATTCTCCAAATAGGATCTCCCCACTCCTGCCCTCCTCTCTTTTTCTTAGTATGCGACTCAAGGTGATTTACAACAATTAAAACAAACATAGTTAAAAATTCACAGAATACAAAATTAAAAAGCAATTAAACTATCGAAGGAGAAATTAGCATAATGGGGTTTAGTAGTTGATAACTGAAAGTACTTATGTTAGTTTCCTTACTTTGTGGTTGCAGATGTGTCAGATATCCACTGTAAAATTTTAAAAATTATTAATTAGATGACAGGCATTTTATAAGGTAGTAATTTGGTAAGTTATTATTATTATTATTATCATTATTATTATTATAGAAAGTTTTTTTTAAAATAAAGTAGTGAGAGAATTGGAAGATAGTTAATAGTTTTATTTAGTGGATATAGAGTGAATTGAAAATGAAAGAAATACTAGTAAATTTATTATGTGTTAGATTGGAATTAAAAAGGAATAAACAAATTTTTATAGGAGATGCAAGGATATAAGAATGTAAAGGGCAAGAATAGAACACACAGGAAGGGTTTTTTTTAACATACATGTATTGTTTGGTTTTGTTGACTTTTACTGTCTTTGTCATTGTCCTATGTTTTATGTCTATGTCAAGCTATATGTTAAATAAATGTTCAATAAAAATTATAAATAAAAAAAGCAATTGAACTATCATAAAGTTAAAATCTGTTTTAAAAAATTTAGAAACAACAACATAAAAGTCCAGCAAGGCCTGTTTCCCCTGAAAAACCAAGTCTCAAAGGCCTGCCAGAATAAACGGGTTTTTACCTGCTTGCAGTAAGGAGGGTGCCAGTCCAGCTGGGAAGGGAGTTCCAGAGCCTAGGAGCAGCCACCAAGAAGGCTCTGTCTCCTGTGTTCCCATCAAATGTACCTATGAGCATTATGGGACAGAAAAATGCGCCTTCCCAGAAGATCTCAAAGCACAGATAGGTTTGTATGGGAGAATATTGTTGTTGTTTTTGTGTGCCCTCTGTTTCCAACTTATGCTGACCCTAAGGCAAACCAGTGACAGAGACCATCACAGGGTTTTCTTGGCAAGATGTATTCAGAGGAGGTTTGCCATTGCCTCCTTCTGAGGCCGAGAGAGTGTGACTTGCCCTAAGTCATCCAGTAGATGTTCATGCCTGAGTGGTAATTCGAACCCTGGTCTCCAGAGTTGTAGTTCAATGCTCAAACCATAACATCATGCTGGCTCTCATGGGAGAATATGGTCCTTCAAATAGTTTCAGTTTAAAGTGAAAACTCAGACTTGATTCATGCCCCCCTGGCATGGGAAACACATATGTGTCATGGTCAGCTCAGAAGTGGGAATTTATCCTGTCCCTTAAATTATGAGCCTGGTGAGGCTATTTTTTTATTAAGAAGGATGCTCTGATGGCTTCCCCTCACCATAGAGACTTCATAGAATCATAGAGTTGGAAGAGACCACAAGGGCCATCTAGTCCAACCCCCTGCCCTGCAGGAATACACAATCAATCATTCCTGACAGATGGCCATTCAGCCTCTGTTTAAAAACCTCCAAAAGAGGAGACTTCACCACACTCTGAGGCAGCACATTCCACTGCCCAACAGCTCTTACTGTCAATAATTTCTTCCTAATGTTTAGGTGGAATCTCCTTTCCTATAGTTTGAGTCCATTGCTCTGTGTCCTAGTCTCTGGAGCAGCAGGGTACATAAAGATTAATCTAAACAGAACAAGGCCAAACAGGGAAACTACTGCTCAGTGTCAGCTAGCTTTACTTCCAGTATTACAGCTGGCCTACAGTATTTTGCTGCCTGAGGCAGAGGACAAGATGGGTTCTTATCTCTGTTCCATGTATCCAGTGGTAGTTGAGTTCTAGTCTGAACTTGAAAGGACAAATTCAAGGTGAACATATTTTGGGGCTACGGTTCTACCCCTTGGGCAGTTCAAAAAAGCCAAAACATGGAATAGATTCATCAATCCATTAAGCTGTCAGAACATATATGGAACCTGGTTAGCTGGATTTGAAATAGAATATTCTTTCAGTGCTGGAAATGGAATAGTGTTATCCACCACTAGGATGAGTTGTGTGTCATATGCTGCTTAGTCCTCCAAAGGAAGGCAACAGTTAAGGAATAAAGGAGCAGCTGCCTATGATAGAATCATAGAACCATAGAGTTGGAAGAGACCACAGGGGCCATCCAATCCAACTCCATTCTGCCCTGCAGGAACACATAATCAAAGCATTCCTGACAGATGGCCATCCAGCCTCTCTTTAAAAACCTCCAAAGAAGGAGACTCTACCACACTATGAAGCAGTGCATTCGACTGCCAAACAGCATTTACTGTCAGGAAGTTCTTCCTAATGTTTAGGTGGAATCTCTTTTCCTGTAGTTTGAGCCCATTGCTCCGTGTCCTAATCTCTGGAGCAGCAGAAAACCTCACTATGACATCCCTTCAAATATTTAAGCATGGCTATCATGTCCCCTCTTAACCTTCTCTTCTCCAGACTAAACATGACCAGCTCCCTAAGCTGCTCCTCATAAGACATGGCTTCCAGACCTCCCACCATCATGGTCACTTTCCTGTGAATACATTCCAGCTTCTCAATATCCTTCCTGAATTGTGGTGCCCAGAACTGGACACAGTATTCTAGGTAAGGTCTGACCAAAGCAGAATAGTGATAGGGCTGGCCCTAACCACCATGGAATGAAGTACTTTAGAATAACATCCATTCCCTAAATAACTAAAATCTTTTAAGGCTGTCTTTCCCAAGTTGGAGGCTCTGGATGCTGACCACTGGCTACTGATGAGGAGAACTGTTGCTTTCCAATAGCCTCTGGGTGCTCAAGGCTGGCTGGGTGGGGGGAATCTGTTTAAGGTAAAAGATTGGTAATATTCCCTATTTACAGACTGCATAACTGAGGCAGTGCAAGAACAGCTTGGCTAAAGGATATTGAACCCACTTTTCACCTCACCGCTTCAGCATTCATCTACCATATGTGGAGGGGAAGAATTCTGGAAGGGAACAAAGAAATCATTGAATTCTTTTCCACGCAACTATTGAGGATAGTCAGGTGGCAGTCCTTTAAATCCTTTTCTGTCTATGAAATGCAGGAACAAAACCTGAACATTGAAAAAGGAATATTCTTTGAGGCTAGTTGAGGGAAGTTGATTGTTGTCATTGGTACCCCAACCAACTGGAAGATTAAAAGATGGAGAACCTGTGTCTCTTCAAGATGTTGCTGAATTGCATTTCCCATCCATACCACTGCCCATGTTGGCTAGACTGGTGGGAATTGGAGTCCAACAACATCTGGAATGCCACAGTTTCCTGGCCCCTGCTTTAGATCTCTGACAAAAATAAAATAAAGATGTAGAGTGTTTTCTAAAAAATTCAGACTAGTTCAATGAAGATGGTACATTCAACAAAGGCCAAGTCACTGAGCTCAGCTCTGGGGCGTGGGCTAGTACCCACCATGACCACCTGTGAAGCCCGCTTTGAACATGCCTCCAGTTTTCATTTGGGGTGGAAGAGAAATTCTAACTACAGTGGGCCCTCAGTATCCACTGGGGTTTGGGTTCCAGGACCCCCTGTGGATACCAAAATCCACGAATGCTCAAGTGCCATTATATACAATGATGTAGCAAAATGGCATCCCTTATACAAAATGGCAAACAGAAAGGTTTACTTTTTTGGAATTCCCCCTGAATATTTTCAAGAAATGGTTGGTTGAATCCGTGAATACAGAAGGCTGACTGTATAGAATCATAGAATCATAGAACTGGAAGAGACCATGAGGGCCATCCAGTCCAGCATCGTGCCATACAGAAATGCACAATCAAATCATTCCCAACAGATGGCCATCCGGCCTCTGTTTAAAAACTTCCAAAGAAGGAGACTCCACCACACTACGAGGCAGTGTATTCCACTGTCTTACTGTCAGGAAGTTCTTCCTAATGTTTAGCTGGAATCTCTTTTCCTGTAGTTTGAACCCATTGCTCCTTGTCCTAGTCTCTGGAGCAACAGAAAACAAGCTTGCCTCATCCTCAGTATGACAGCCCTTCAAATATTTAAACACGGCTATCATGTCTACTCTTAACCTTCTCTTTTCCAGACTAAACATGCCCAGCTCCCTAAGCCGCTCCTCATAGGGCATGGCTTACAGACCTCCCACCATCCTGGTAACCCTTCTCTGGACACATATTTCATAAGGGTAGCTATGGATGGGGGGCAAAATGAAGGCATTGCCCCACAAACAAGCATTTTGCTCCCACAAATGACACTTTCCTTCAGTTCTTAAATTTCTAACAGTAACTTAAAACTTAAGAGCATTTAGAAACACAGTCTAGGCATCCAAAGAAAAGGGGCAGGCAAAGTGACCAAGGGAACTGTGAACACAGCAAATAGAAATGTTCTAAATGTTAATGATTTTCAGTGTCTCTACAATGCTAGAAATTTGGTGGCAGAAGGAAAATTACATTGGGGGACATGATTTTTTCTGAGGGATCAATCCCCCACCCATTGTTTTGCTCTTGACCTGTTTCCAGATCCAGAATTTATTCTGGGTGAGGGAGGGAGAGACTGTAAAAAAAATTTTAAATCAAGCCCAAACAGTTGCTAAAGAGAACAGGAAAGAAGCAACAGCAATCCTGATGGCAGGCAGAGGGAGGGAGGGAAGGAAAGAGAGAATTTAATGAGCTCCCACCAAGTGGAGCGTCTTTATCTGATGAGTTTATTACTTAAAGGGGGAGGAATTACATAACTTGGGGTGGTTGTTGTTTCCCTCCTGGAGGGATCATCGGACTATCTGGTCAATTAATCCTTCCTAATTCACTGCCCTTGGGGACCTTCCACAGAACACACCAGGCAACAGAAATTGCGACCTGCTTCAAGGCCAGTTTTGGCTTGGGGACTAGAGAAGCACCAGTCCTGGTATCAAAGCGTAGGCAGGTGGCAGGGCAGGAACCTACCTGCCCTTTTGGTAACTGGTTGGTGTTGCCTCTGAGAGATGAAAGCCAAGTCCATGCTAGGGGTGAAGAAGGAAAGGCTGATTTTGAGTTTGCATTTGCAAGTATTGTTAACAATGATGCAGGGACAGAGCTCTGTCGTGTCCCCCTTTGGACTACAGCTCCCATCAGTGCTGGCTGGGGGATTCTGGGAACTGTAGTCCAAAAAAGGGCACCCCCCCATGAACCTATCTTCCCTTCTACATTGATGAATGAGGCAGAGAACATGTGTCAGATCAGGGAACAGGGACCCATTTATACTACAGAATTACAGTTGGCTTTCCATATCTGCAGGGTGTTGATCCTAGGATTCAACCAACAGATTGAAAAAAATATATATTCAAAAGAAAAATTCAGAGAGTCCCTCCACATGGGGTATCAGGGGCTCCCGGAAGATGCTGAAGTCTCCCTGTGGAACTGGGGTGGCAGGCATTCAGTTTAGAGAGGGGCATTTAGATTTCTCAGGCAATCTCTCTCTCTCTCTGGCTTTTCTTCGCAAACGAAGATTCAGGAAGGACTCATCCCGCGCTTTCTGCAAGCGCGTTGATGACTAAAAAGGCCAATCCGAGATAAACAAGTCCGGTTGCAAAAAGCACAGCAGAAGGTCTCCTTGGGTGATGTTTTTGGGTTGTGATTCTTTCTGCGTTGTCGTTTCTCTTCAAGACTTGTTCGTCGTGAGTTCTCAAATAAGGCTGCAGCATTGTGGATAGTGCGTCTCCATGCCTCCCGATGTGAGGCCAGGGCGGACCACTGTTGGTTTGTCCTTCGAGCCTGTGCAATGGATTTTTCTGGTGGAGCGCAGCGTGCACAGAACTGGCCTCACCCTTTAAACCAGAGATTCATCTGCCGTGGCCTTGCAAGCATGGACGTGGCAGTGAGGTCCTCGGGCCGTAGGTTTGATTAGAGTTTCCTTCTCTTAGATGGTTGACCTTACAGGGTTGGACGAGCACCATATGCCCGGGTTTGGGATTAGAGTTTTCCTTCTCCTAGGACGGTTGCCACAAGGCTAGAGAGCCCATCCTGCCCTTTGACGCTCTTTGTCAGACCCTTCGGTTTTGACCTGTCTGGAATGGGAGACCCTACCAGTGGCTATTATGCCACCGCCAGCATAGCTCAAAACATCATTAGGGTACGCAAGCCTCTCTCCCACGACAAGGGGGCGTCAATGGAGAGCTCCAGTGACTCACCAAACTACAAACCCCAGGATTCCATAGGATGGAACCATGCCAATTGCTGTAGGCCTTCCACATTTGCGGGACAAGCATTCACAGATTTGATTATTCATGGATTTTATGAATATGTTCGCTCTAGGCATTTGTTGGGGCTTGTCTACACTATCAATCCCTCCCAATCCCCATGTGAATGCCCCCAAATCTGCACTGATCAGGCCATACATGGCATGGCCTTTCTGCCCAAGTCTGAGGAGATCCGACACACATCACATGGCCTAGATTTGCAGCATTTTGGGGTATCTTACCTAGATGTGGAGTATGTGGGATTCAGGGTTTTCTCTGTGTGTTTTTGTGCATTGACGCAGCTGCTGCCAACATCACCATCACCACCGCTACCACCACAACCAATGTTAAAGCTCTGGAGGCAGTTCCCAGCCAAAGGGAGAGGTTTTCTCCCTTCTTCTGGCTTAGCAGAGCACCCTCCACCCACACTCTGCTTCTCTGTGGCTTCCCTCAAGCACATCTGTCACTTTCTTCAAGCGCCTCTTCCTGTGATAAGCAAATGGGAGAGTGTGTGGGGGCAGTGCTGCCAAGCCAGGGGAAGGGAAAAAACCCTCTCCCTTTGGCTGAGAACTGCCTCTGGAGCATTATATTATGGTCAAGGTGGTGGCCATAGTGGGCAAAACTCTGCAGCGATGGTGAATACAAGGTTCCCCACATGCCTGTAGAGAATAATGATGTGCAGGGCACTGGGGAGAATGTGGGGGCTTGCAGACAAAACTCCATTTGGAGTTTTTTGCCCCACATATAGACAATCCCCAGGTCCTCCACTGTGATCCTGTGGTCAACTTCCAGCAAAAGCTGACCACGGAATCACACTGGAGGACCTAAAAATCCTTAGAGAGAAGACTTCTCTAGGCATGGAGGATCCACAAATGCCTAGAGAAGTGTTCTCTCAGGTAAAAAATAATAATAATGGCCTATATTTGCTGTTTTCCCACTTTTGTTGGGCGGCTGCACCACTAACCCCCATGAAAATTGAGGGCTGACTGTAAAGTGGAATCGTAGTGCTATAACTGTGTAATGGGAGTGGGCCTTGGGTGTTTTCAGGGTGGTACAGTAGACCAGACCTATGCCATGGGCAGGAATATGTCCTGTTTACAGGCCAAAAACTGGGGGAATTCAAGTTCTTGTGTCCCATTTCTGGCCATCACACATTTCCCCTACAATACCTAATAGGCATCCACTTCTAGGATTTTACCACACTCCAAAGAAAAGTGGCAAAGCAGCAGGAACGTTCCATCTTTCCTGCTGCCTTACCACATGGCATCAGTGTTCTTCCAGCATTCTTTTGTTCAGGTCCCGTGAGGGAGTGAGATAAAACCACATCTTTTTGCCAACAGATTTTTCTGGTTAGCAAAAAGACATGGTTTTACCTCTTCCCCCATGGCACCACAACGAAAGAATGCCGACATCATGTGGTAAGGCAGCAGGGAAGACGGAACATTCCTGCTGCTTTGCCACTTTTCTTCAGAGTGTGGGAAGGCCCCTAGTCTTCTTGGATCAAGGGTGGGGAACATCTTCCAACCTGGGGTCTGAATTCAATTGCCGAGAAGTGTTCAGTGGTCACATTCAAGTGGTGAGCAGAGCCAAAAGCAAAAGGAGTGGGAATAAAAAAGACTAGCAAATTTTATCTTAACATGTGCCATGCCAGTAATTAAGCCTTAGGAATGGAATGGGTTCTTTCAGAATGGTGGGACAAAACTCAACAATCAGGTTACCCCCCAAGTGTCCTGATTTGGCAGGGCGGTCTTGATTAATCCTCTGTCATCCCACTTTTTCAACAGCTTTTAAGTATTTTTGGTATTTTCACCATTTGAACAACCCCTCTGTTTCTTTCTTCTTCCACCTTCGCCCTTTGTCCTCAGCTTACTTTTGTTGCTGCAAGTTCAAAATGTAAACATAGTTTCCATTCAATCAACTCAGTGGGAGAGAGGATGGGGGAGGAGAGTCTTGTCCTTCCCAGTAGGCTCAGGCAAAGCAAACTACGGCATCCTCTTCTAGTTTGTGTGTTCTGCTTAACTGCTATCTTTTGCCACCTTTCTTGGCACATATTTCTTAGTTTTCCTCTGTGAAATGCTGCAGGGCATACAAATGACCGGATAAGCTGTGCTTTTTCCAGCTTTGTTCTCTCTGTTTTTAATGCAACATGAAGCCTTCGGCATCCAGCATGTGTATTCTTACCCTAAACAAGGTATGAAGGCAGGGATACAAAAGCTTTACAAACAACATTGATACACAAACACATACACACTAAACAAGGTATGAGGGCAGGGATCTCTCTATCTATCTCTCTATCTCATATATATGTTGCATTAAAAACAGAGGGAACAAAGCTGAAAAAAGCACAGCCTATCCTGGTCATTTGCATGCCCTGCAGCATTTCACAGAGGAAAATCGAGAAACATGTGTCAAGCAAGGTGGCAAAAGTTATCAATGAGGCAGAACATACAAACTAGGAGAGGCTGCCATAGTTTGCTTTTTGCCTGAGCCTACTGGGAAGGACAAGACTCTCTCTCTATATCCCTACCCTCATACCTTGGTGTGTGTGTGTGTGTGTGTGTGTGTATCAATGCTGTTTGTAAAGCTTTGTTTTTGTTCTGTGCCTTCAAGTCAACTCTGACCCTATCCATATGTTTTTCTTGGCAAGATTATTCAGTGGAGGTTTGCCATTGCCTTCATCTTAGACTAAGATAGGGTAACCTGCCCAAGGCCACCCACAGTGGGTTTCCATGGCTGAGCAGGGATTTGAACCCCAGTCTCCCAGCGTCCTAGTCCAACACTCAACCCACTACACTATGCTGGCTCTCTCTTTTTGTAGAACTGCCTCTACCTGAATCCATGGTGGGCTTGGGCAGGGCTTCATCTCTTTCTGACCTTGACCATTCCCCTTTGCGCTTGGAGACAGAATAATCTTATTGTGGAAATACACATGAGTAGTAATCATACTTTCCTCATTCTGAATAAAGTCCTGCTGAATTTTATCCTGAACACAGAGTCAATAGGGTTTAGGAAAGAATGATATTTAGAAGGTGCAGAGTTATGAATGGTTGGAGGGGAAGATTTGGACCTTTTAAACCTTGTATATTGTGCAGGCTGGCAGAAACATATGGAGATGGGAGCCATGGCTTCATCATATCAATAACTCCTGGCTGCTGTCAATACTTTGCTTTAAAATGCTGACTGTTCTGTAGTTACGTAACTCTGTTTTAAGTATCCTGCGTCACGCACAACATTAAAGCATGTGACTATATTCCTATCAATGTGCCCCTGGCCAATGGCTATCCCCAGAGGCTAATAACTTTGAAACAGGAATATATAAGAGTACACTTAATGAGGACTCCTCATCTGCACAGGACCCATTGCTAGACCTGAAACAAACTCAAGAGAGGAAAATGAAGAGAAGAGGGAAAACTAGGAAAGCATTGCTGATGACTCCAATTTGCTTGCAAAAGCATTCCACCAGTCAATCTCATTCAGTTTCTCTCTCTCTCTTCACCTCCGCACCATTTCCAGTTTGGAACAGTCTTGAAGGTGTTGTAAATATAATGAATTTGATAAGAGGTTGTTTACAGCATTTAAAAAAAACTAGTCAACAACTAATTTCATGACTAAGGGTCTTTAAAAGAAAATTTCACAAATAACATCTTTGAAATCCAGGATTTTGGATGTGAATTCTGCAGTTTTCTCAGACTGAAGAATCATACCCCCAAGTACAGTATGCATTAAACCTTATTACTTATTTTATAGAAGCAGAGTATCACAGTTAGAAGAGGCCCCAAGGGCTATCTAGTCCAACCCCCTTCTATGCCGGAATCCACTGCTCAGTACTCCTGAGAGGTAGGCATCCAAGCTCTGTTTAAAAACCTCCAATGAAGGAGAATTCATCACCTTCTAAATAAGTCTATTCCATTACTGAACAGTTCTTGCCACATTTCTCTGAAGCAACATATCTGAAGCAAAATAGGCTCCCAGAGTAGCTTTACAAAGATTAGCAAGAAGACTTGATCCCTGTCCCTGTTCTCCCCAGGTGTACAATCCAAAAGTCACAACAGAAAAGGAAAAGGAATGGGGTAAGAGGAGAGGGGGGGGGGAAATCCATGTCCAAGTTCTTACTTCTTGTAATTACCAGTTGGAACAGAAAGAGCTAAAGCAGAGAAAGAGTCAAAAGGCTCCAGTGTCTCAGAACAGCAGATGAAGCAACTGTCTTGTCTTTTCTTCCTCATTGAAATCTGGAGCTCTAGCTAGCACCCTCCGCCAGACCCAGCACCCATTGAATCAAGGGAAGGTGAAGGCAAGAGTAAGGGCTTGTCTAGATGAGAACTTGTTGCAATGCAAGAATTTTGGAAACTCAAGAAAAATTTCAGGGGGGGCAAAATTCTTGCAGGAGGAATGCCCTCCTTTTGATCCTGTAGCTACATCCCTGCTATAGAGTCTGACTTTCTTGTGAGTTCCTTACTTATGTTCTGGGGATGAAAAATCGGCCCTTCATGGCAACTGTTGCTATGTTTGTTTTTAATCTTGTTCGGATTATTCATGCTTTTAATCTGGGAGTGTCTTCCATTTTTTATATTGTATGCCACCTAGAGATCCAATGAGAAAGGATGGGATAGAAATATTTTAATAAGTAAGAAAATGCAATAAATATTAGCCCCAGAAGACAAACTCCCAGAGGCCTTGGGCCTGTTCCTTTTTGGGACTGTAACTCCCAGAATCCCCAAACCAGTATGTCCAAAAAAGAAAGTTTTAGTACTCTGCATATCCAGAGTAAAAGTTTGTTTTTCAGAGATGGTATTCCAAAAGGAAGATGGACATGATTTCCATGAGGTCTCTGGTAAGGGAAGAGAGAGTTAAGCCCCCCCCCCCAATAGCTGTGCAGTACAGTTTCAACCAAAGCTGTGCCTCCCCTATGGCAGCATCAGGTCTAGTTTTTTCATAAATTTAGGTTAATCCTAAATCCTTTTAACCATCCAGTCATAGACTGTAAACAAACATCAGGCTTGTCTGTGATACACCCAAATTCTAACTGCTCATCAGGTCAAACAAAGTGACTGTGTTTTGAAGGCATCTGGCCTAGATCTGAGAGAGATGGTTGAGGGAGAGGAACCTCATTCTAGAAATATAACTTAAGCAATATCAACCTCTTGTAAAGCTCCAACATCCTCAAATTTGGATGAGTGTAACTCTTCACCTACTGCTGGAACCATGTTCAACTGTGGGCACATAGAATCATAGAGTTGGAAGAGGCTACAGGGCCATCTAGTCCAACCCCATTCTGCCATGCAGGAATACACAATCAAAGCACTCCCAACAGATGGCCATCCAGCCTATGTTTAAAAACCTCCAAAGAAGGAGACTCTGTCACAAGCCCAGGCAGTGCATTCCACTGCTGAACAGCTCTTACTGTCAATTTCTTCCTAATGTTTAGATGGAATCACTTTTCCTTTAGTTTGAGTCCATTGCTCTGTGTCCTAGAATCTGGAGCCACAGAAAACATGCTTGCCCTATCCTCAGTATGACATCCCTTCAAATAAACAACTGGCTCCGTAGATGGTGTCGCCAAGAACAATTTGGATTCTTGGATCATGGGCTGCGCTTCCATGAGGGGGGACTCCTGGCAAGAGATGGGGTGCATCTCACACCAGTTAGCAGAAACGTTTTGCCTACAGTCTCAAGAATGTGATCAGGAGGGCTTTAAACTGAGTCATATGGGGAGGGAGACAGTATTCTGGAAGGCAAAAGAGCTGGAGAAAACAGTGAAGCTGTCATAGAGGGAACAAGGCAAACAGCGCAAGGACCCAACAGTGGGAGGCAAAAAAACTTGCACAGGCAGCAAGTAAAGGGAACACATGGTCTTAGATGTCTCTACACTAATGCACAGAGCATGGGAAATAAGCAAGGTGAACTTGAACTTCTAGCACTACAAAACAAATATGATATAATAGGCATTACTGAAACCTGGTGGGATGAGTCTCATGATTGGAATGTAGGAATAGAGGGGTATAACCTTTATAGGAGAAACAGGCCAAACAGGAAAGGAGGAGGAATAGCATTATATGTCAAGGATATTTACACCAATGAAGAGATCCATGACATAAATACTGGAAGCCAGGTGGAGAGCATCTGGATAAAAATTAAAGGGGAGGGAAACAACACGGATGTTATTGTGAGACTCTACTACAGACCCCCAAGTCAGACGGAGGAATTGGATTATGCCTTTCTAGAACAGATGAACACACACGCAGAAAGGAGAGATGTAGTAGTGATGGGTGACTTCAATTATCCTGATGTTTGCTGGAAATCTAACTCAACCAAAACTTCAAGGTCTAGCAAATTCCTTACTTTCCTGGAAGACAATTTCATGGTCCAAAAGGTGGAAGAGGCAACAAGGGGGTCAACTATTTTAGATCTGATCCTAACCAACAGGGATGACCTGGTTAATGGGGTGCAAGTGGTGGGATCCTTAGGTGAGAGTGATCATGTTCTCCTGGAGTTTGTTATACAATGGAAAGGAGAAGCCAGGCATAGTCAGACGCGCATTCTTGACTTTAGGAGAGCTGATTTCAATAAATTCAGGGAAATACTGTGGGTGATCCCATGGTCAGGAATACTAAAAGAGAAGAGACCTCAAGATGGATGGGACTTTCTCAAAAGGGAGATACTGAAGGCACAATTTCAAACAGTACCATTGAGGAAGAAAAATGGGAGGTGTCTCAAGAAACCAGGATGGATGACTAAAGAAATATCAACAGAGCTAAGTTTTAAACAGAACATGTATAATAAATGGAAAAGGGGGGAAATCACCAAAAAGAATTCAAACAGATAGCGAACACGTGTAGGAGTAAAGTCAGAAAAGCTAAAGTGCAGAATGAGCTCAGGCTTGCTAGGGAGGTTAAGAACAATAAAAAGGGGTTTTTTTGGTATGTCCACAGCAAAAGGAGGAAGAAGGAAATGGTAGGGCCACTATGCGGAGAAGATGGCAAAATGCTAACAGGGGACATAGAAAAGGCAGAATTACTCAAAACCTTCTTTGCCTCAGTGTTTTCAGAAAAGGTAAAGGGGGAGCAACCTGAGGAGAAAGGTACAGAAGACACAACAGGGGAAATCCAGCACAGAATAAGCAAAGAGGTAGTACAGGAATACCTTCTTAATCTAAATGAATTTGAATCTCCAGGACCGGCTGAACTACATCCAAGAGTATTAAAAGAGCTGGCAAATGTGATCTCAGAGCCATTGGCAATAATCTTCGAGAACTCCTGGAGAACAGGAGAAGATCCAGCAGACTGGAGGAGGGCAAACGTTGTCCCCATCTTCAAAAAGGGGGAAAAAGAGGATCCCAACAATTATCGTCCAGTTAGTCTGACATCAATACCAGGGAAGATTCTAGAGCAGATCATTAAACAGAGAGTCTGTGAACATTTAGAAGGCAATGCCATAATCACAAAAAGTCAACATGGGTTTCAGAGTAACAAGTCATGGCAGACTAATCTGATCTCTTTTTTTTGATAAAATTACCAGCTTGGTAGATGAAGGGAACGCTGTGGGCATCGCATACCTTGATTTCAGTAAGGCTTTTGACAAGGTTCCCCATGACATTCTTGCAAACAAGCTTGTAAAATGTGGGCTAGACAAGTTAACAGTTCAATGGATTTGTAATTGGTTGACCGGCCGAACCCAAAGGGTGCTCAGCAATGGCTCCTCTTCATCTTGGAAAGATGTGACCAGTGGGGTGCCACAGGGTTCTGTCCTGGGCCCAGTGCTATTCAACATCTTTATCAATGACTTGGATGAGGGAATTAGGGGCATACTTATCAAATTTGCAGATGACACCAAATTAGGAGGCGTAGCTAATACCCTGGAGGACAGGATCAAAATTCAAGATGACCTGGATAAACTGGAGAGGTGGGCCAAAGCTAACAAAATGAAATTCAATATGGAGAAATTTAAAGTACTGCATTTAGGGCGGAAAATGAAATGCATAGATATAGGATGGGAGAGACCTGGCTGAATGAGACTACGTGCGAAAGGGATCTAGGAGTCCTAGTAGACCACAAGTTGAACATGAGTCAACAGTGTGATGCGGCAGCTAAAAAGGCCTATGTGATTTTGGGCTGCATCAATAGAAGTATAGTTTCCAGATCAAGGGAAATAATAGTGCCGCTCTATTCTGCCTTCTAGACCTCACCTAGAATACTGTGTCCAGTTCTGGGCGCCACAATTCAAAAAGGATATTGACAAATTGGAGCGTGTCCAGAGGAGGGAAACTAAATTGGTGAAAGGTCTGGAAGTCATGCCTTATGAGGAGAGACTTAGGGAGCTGGGTATGTTTAGCCTGGAAAAAAGACGCTTAAGAGGCGATATGATAGCCCTGTTTAAGTATTTGAAGGGGTGTCACGTTGATGATGGAGCAAGCTTGTTTTCTGCTGCTCCAGAGACTAGAAAACGGAGCAATGGATGCAAGCTCCAGGAACAGAGATTCCACCTCAACATTAGGAGGAACTTTTTGACAGTAAGAGCTGTTCGGCAGTGGAACGCACTCCCTCGGAGTGTGGTGGGGTCTCCTTCCTTGGAGGTCTTTAAACAGAGGCTGGATGGCCATCTGTCGGGGATGCTTTGATTGTGATTTCCTGCACGGCAGGGGGTTGGACTGGATGGCCCTCGTGGTCTCTTCCAACTCTGCAATTCTATGATTCTATGATTCTATGAAATATTTAAACACGGCTACTATGTCCTCTCTTAATGTTCTTTTCTCTAGACTAAACATACCCAGCTCCCTAAGCTGCTCCTCATAGGGCATGAGTTCCAGACCTCCCACCATCCTGGTTGCCCTCCTCTGGACATGTTCCATCTTGTCAACATTCTTCTTGAATTGTGGTGCCCAGAAATGGACACAGTATTCCAGGTGAGGTCTGACCAAAACAGAATAGAGTGGTACTGTTACTTTCCTTGATCAAGACACTGTAGTCCTATTGATGCAGCCTAGAATCGCATTGGCTTTTTTAGCTGCTGCATCACACTGCTGAATCATGTTCAGCTTATGGTCCACATCTTTCATTCAACACATGCACCATCAAGCAACAAAAAACCCAGACATGTTAAGGTAAACACAATAGGCGAGGCCAGCCCAAATCAGTTCATATACAGTATTATTATTGACTTGACTGAGTAACTGACCAACAGAGAGGCAAGAGAGATGAGCATTGCTTCTGGGGTAAGGATGAATTCCCACACGTCTTGTTGTCATAGAACACGAAGTGATAACTATAGCATTAAGTGGTGAGATTATGCATGTGTGGAGGTCAGGTACACATGGAGGACAGCCAACTGAAATTAGACCCAAAACTGTCAAGAGCCCTAAAGTGTAGGGGAGGCAGAGGCTGGGAACTTGATGGCAAAAGCAGATCACCTAGTATCACTTTACTGCCTCCCTATGAACTGACCTCGCCATAGTGGGTAAGGGCTTTCACGCATGTGGGGCAGAGATGCTAGGATATACTCTATATACTCTCCAACATTTCATCGATGAAAAGTAGGACACGGGAGACCAAGCATCACCTGAATGTGATCAAGATGGCAAAGGTTATTAATGAGGATGAACAATCAAGCTCAGAGAAGCTGCAGCAGTTTGCTTTTGCCTGAGCCTACAGGGATTCTGCCCCCTCCATTCCTCTGCCTTCTGCTGAGTTAATTGAGTGAAAACTACTTTTGTATGTGGAAATCATTTTGCAGCAAGATAAAGGGGAAAGTGCAGGGAGGAGAGAGAAACTGGGAAATTTTTAAAAGCAGCTCAAAAAGTGGCACGGCAGCAGATTAATTGGGACTGTCCCTGCCAAACTGGGAGAGTTGGAAGGTTTGAGTCTAAATTTTAAAAAGCTGAGTATATTTTGTGGATAGAATTCAGCACCTTGGACAGAACCATAGAATCATAGAGTTGGAAGAGATCACAAGGGCCACCTAGTCCAACCCCCTGCCTTGCAGGAATAAACAAGCAAAGCATTCCTGACAGATGGCCATCCAGTCTCTGTTTAAAAACCTCCTTCCAAGTTCATACTAAATACCAGACTGGATACACCACCACCCCTGACAGGGAGGCCACTAGCTACTAGTGTCCCCTAGTTACTAAGATCTTTGACTGAGGCCGAGCTCCTGATGCCTGCTCCTTCAGAGGTGACATAAATGCCTCTGGAGAACAAGGCCTTCTTTGTGTTAGCACCCAGACTCTCAAGAGAACTGGAATGGCCTTACCAGGACAATTTACCAGGCTCCTACATTCCTATTTTTCAGATGGCAATTAGAATCCCCCTTTTATTTCACCCTAATTATTTTTCTCATGCTTTTGATGGTTTATCATCACCACTATTAGCTTAAAATCCATAATTTGTTTTCTGTTTAATTGGCAACAGTTTCTGTCTGTTGTTTTTACTGCAATGCAGTATATGTCAAAGCATTTATTGTCACATGTACTGGTGGGGAGAGGGGAACAGTAGTAGCAAGGCAGGATAGAAATATTTTTAAATAAAAGTGTGTGATAGCCCTTATAGAAATTGCAATGAATCTAGACAAGGAGTGTTAACACAACAAATTGCTGGCTTAGAGAAAGAGAAAACTAATGGAAGGGTTGGAAAGCCTTGCTCTTTCCACTGCCTGACGGAGTCCGCCTGTGTGAATAAGGACAAGAGACACAGAAATTTGGCATTGCCTCAGACATGTTGCCTTTTGTTAAGATGGTTGCTGTCAGCAGGTAGCTTCAGACCTGCTGTTTCCAATTTAAAATGACTCTCTGCTCAATTGCAAATGTAATTTGCAGTCTGCATACTGGCAAGAAGCCCATTGTCACCACAGAAGCTTGGAGAAAGCGCAACCTGGGGAAATCGCTTCACTGGGCGTGCAGAGTAAAATGCATTGCTGCATACCCTCCAACATTTCACAAATGAAAACCAGGGAAAGTGTGGCCAAGCAACATCAAGTTGCCAAAGGTTATTAATAAGAACGAACATGCAAGCTCAGAGAGGTTGCAGCAGTTTACTTTTGCCTGACCCTATTGGGAAGGACAAGACTCTGCCTCTCCTTTCTTCCCCACCCCCCAGAGTTTTGTACTTTTTTACTTTGAGCTCAATTTGTGGCCACTGCAGTAAACTGAGGTTGAAGGTGGAAAGTGAGAGGAAGAAAGAGAAACTCTTAAAAGCGGCTGAAAAAGCAGGATGACAGTGGATTATTGAGTGCTGTCCCTGCCAAATCAGGAGAGCTGGAAGGTATGTTGCCAAGAGATTGTGCAGTGGGACAGATCTTGTTCACATAAACCATGGGGTTGTTTAGATGATGAAAAAAATCCTCAAAGAATGCGGACAAATACCTTTTGTCCAGATGAGCTCTTGCTGGGATTCTCTGTATTGGGAAGAAGGGGGGCTGAAAATGCCAAGTAGTTCACGATAACAGCTTTCGCTGTTTCTCATGATCTTTTTAACAAAGTACGCTAAAATGCACCTAACAGGCTGCCTGAACAACCAATTCGAATTGGGGCACATCCAGGAAGTCAAAACATGATTGGTGGGGTGTGTGCGGGTGAGCTTGCCAGTTATGAAGCGGTTGGAGCTGCCATTGTTGTTTTTGGGGACACAACGGAGTGCATGATTGAGTGCTATTTTCAAGTGGCAGAGCAAAAAAAAAGAAAATGTTTGTAAGCAGAAGATCACTCTTCCACACCTGTCATTTATTGGCAAAAAAAGAGAGGGGGAATGGAGGGAGCTTTTGGGGAGATAATAAGGCAGGTAATTCACTCATGGCCACCATATTTTCTTGTGGGCCTGCTCCATGTGAACTTCAAACTGGGATATTTTTCCATGCCATCGATCTTGTGAATGATTCATGGGGATGATTGAACATTGCTGCCATAGTGAGATAATGTGCTATTTTTTGCAATTAATTAAAAAAGCCTAGATTTTAAAGTACTGGGGGAAACACATGCCCCTCAAATTACATATCAGGTGTTGGAGAGGTGGGGTCTGTTAAAAAAGCCAATGTGATTCTAGGCTGCATTAATAGGAGTATAGTGTCTAGATCAATGGAAGTATTAGTACCACTCTATTCTGCTTTGGTCAGACCTCTACTGGAATACTGTGTCCAGTTCTGGGCACCACAATTCAGGAAGGATGTTGAGAAGCTGGAACGTGTCCAGAGGAGGGTGACCAAGAGGGTGAGAGGTTTGGAAGCCATTATGCCCTATGCGGAGCAGCTTAGGGAGCTGGGTATGTTTAGCCTGGGGAAGAGAAGGTTAAGAGGGGACATGATCACCATGTTTAAATATTTGAAGGGATGTCATACTGAGGTTGGAGCAAGCTTGTTTTCTGAGGCTCCAAAGACTAGGACATGTAGCAATGAACTCAAACTGCAGGAAAAGAAATTCCATCTAAACATTAGGAAGAACTTCCTGACAGTAAGAGCTGTCCAGCAGTGGAATGTGCTGCCTGGGAGTGTGGCAGAATCTCCTTCTTTGGAGGTTTTAAAGCTGAGGCTGGATGGACATCTGTCAGAAATGATTTGATTGTGTATTCCTGCATGGCAGGGGGTTGGACTGGCTGCCCCTTCCAACTCTCTTCCAACTCTACATTCTCTCTTCCAACTCTGTTGGAAGAGAGTTCTCTCTATGTGGTCTCTTCCAACTCTATGATTCTATGAGGGTGGCTGACACCTGCTTTTTGCATTCCATTCTGAGCAGTGTGCCCAGTCTGGTGGCAGTAAAACTCCTCCTCTTTCCAGCTTTTCAGATTCCCAGGGTTTGGGGGGTTCGTATGAGCTTTGCAACAGGAGCCTGGAACTCTCATGAGAGGCCCTTCTCTCATGAGGCAGTCTCACATGTCCTGGCCAGTCTCAACTGCCCCTTCTTGCTGTTTGAAAACCTGGAAACTCTAGCTATGGAACCCCAGAGCACAGCAGAAGAACAGAGAGGAACAGAGTTTGATGGTGCAGTCATGATATATTTTTATAAACTGTGACGAATCCCATCTGAACAAATCTTACCAAGAAAACCTCATGATAGGTTCACCAGAGGGTTGCCATAAGTCAGAAATGACTTGAAGGCACACAACAACAACAACAACAACAACAAATCTCTGTTGTGAGCCAAATGGCAGTTTTACAAAAGGTCTGTTCTAGGTACTTTCTTTTTACAAACGAGTAAAGACTTTTCTAGTTAGACAGCTGTTGGACTATATAAGGACTATATGGTCCTGTATAAGGACTATATCATGTGCTGGATCTTGCTAATTGTTGTGCTGGTGTGTGTGTGTGTGTGTGCCCATGTGTGTTTAATGGTATATGTTTTAATCTAGTTTTAATTTTTGGATTATTTCATCTTGTTTTAACTTTTGTATCTTGTGGATTTTTAATGATATATATATTTTAATTTGTTGTAAGCTGCTTTGAGTCCTGAACTGGAATAGAAATAACAACAACAACAACAACTATCATCACCACCACCATCATCATCAGTAGTAGCAACAGCAGTAGCAGCAGTAGTAGTAAGATGAATGCTGCTAGCCATTGTTTTAGATGAACATAATTATCTGCACTTGTGGATTCTTTCTATAGGGGTTTTGCTATAAAGACAGAACTTGTGGGGGCCTACAGTTAAAATTTCATCACAACAACACTGCACACAAGGAGTGTGGCTGGTGTTATCACACATCACTGTTGCCACATATTGACTGAGGACCAAACAAAGAGGCGATGGGTGCAGAGTATATTTTAGTACAAGCAGGGTGGCAGGTCTATTCTATACCCTAAATGAAGCACTCCTCTCATACCTTATATGAATGAAACCCATGCAGGGGTGGCCGTGCTGGCCATGCAGCAAAACAAAATCCAAAATCCACAAAAAGGTGATACCTTTATTAGCCAGATGCAAAACACATGATGCAAGCTTTCGAAGCTCTACTGCCTTCTTCATCAGGCAAAGGATGTTAAAAAGAAAGAAAAAAAGAAAAGTGATGATGTTGGAGTCATAGGCCAACATGCTGTTTCAGATGTTTCTTGTGTTGTTCAGGTGAGGGGGGTCTCATGCAGCCAGAGGCTACTCCTACTTCCTGGCCATGTGGAGTTGAGACAAAAGACAGTAAAATTTAAATCCTTTTGCAGCAGTGAGTAACTTCTCTGGCATTCAGCTTGTTCCTGTCCCTTTGTGAAGCAAAGAGCTCCTTTGTTTAGCCAGAGATCATTGGATTTTTCAAGAAGTCTCTGTATTGCTGCATCCAGAAACAACTTGTAGGTGC
Organism: Gambelia wislizenii; assembly: GCA_030847615.1. NCBI lineage: Eukaryota > Metazoa > Chordata > Lepidosauria > Squamata > Crotaphytidae > Gambelia > Gambelia wislizenii. The sequence continues at coordinate 10,650,224 of JAUMIR010000012.1, forward strand.
TGTGTAGGTAAAACTAGCCAATTGTAGTCTGAAAGAGAAGTTTTACCTTTGTTGGAGTCAGAAACCAGAGAATCTCAATCCCTGTTTCCCTCTTGTTTGCCTTGATTTTGTGGGTTTTGGATCTTATATGACTGAGTTTAGTTACTTTAAGAAATTCTCTTGCAGTTGAGTTCATTTCCAGGATCAGAGCTGGAAAGTGTGTGTGGGGGGGGGGCAATTAAAGATGTTGAACATGGTGAGGTCACATGAAGGACAGGGAAGTCTCATTGCTCTCCCTCACTAATTCTTTTTTCATGTGAAGCAGAGATGTCAGTGGATGGGCCAAAGCCAGTGATAGGCAGAGTCTGAGCCAAAAGTGACTAGGCCAACCAACCTTCCTTCCTTCCTTCCTTCCTTCCTTCCTTCCTTCCTTCCTTCTTTCCTACCTGCCTCCTTCACTCCCTCATTCTTGAACCCTCTTCCTCCTTCTCTCTTTTTTCCCACCCTCAGTGGAAGCTGGTGCTATCAATATTAGGGTGGTGAATCTGCTCTGATGTTTAGTCTGAACTTTAAAGGAGCTATCCAAAGTACTGAGCTTTAGATAGCTCTCTTAAAATTCAAGAGCCAGCATGTGGTTTGAGTGTAGGGCTAGGACACTGGGAGGCTAGGGTTCAAATCTCCAGTCGGCTGTGGAAACCTACTGGGCATGTTATGCTCTCAGCCTCAGAGAAAGGCAAGGGTAAACCTCCTCTGAACAAATTCTGCCAAGAAAACCCCATGATAGGTTCACCTTAGGGTTGCCATAAGTCAGCAATTACTTGAAGGCACACAACTAACAGCTTTAAGTCCAGGCAAAAACTGAGAGCTGATTCCCTGCCCCTCTGCTGTCACTGGTCACTCCTTTCTCCATCTGCCGGTCCCTTTTTCACCCACCCTTTTTCTGTCTCATTTTCTCTCTTTCTTCCTCACTCATTTTGATATCGACCTCCTCTCTGTCCATCTGTTTGTCTCTGTCTCTCCCATGTTCTTGCAAGGGCCTGAACTGATAGCTTACAGAGGGCTTTTCCAAGTCAGGCTAGAAGGTAGGGCCACAGGTTGGCCATCATGGATACAGACTTTGGCCACACTGTGAAGTTGAAGGCTTCCATGGTCGGCATCCATAGATTTTCCTTGTTGTTGTTTTTTTTTCCGGGCTTTGAGGCCGTATTCTGGAAGAGTTAACATTTCCCCTGCATCTGTGGCCAGTCACAGATGCAGGTGAAACATCAACTCTTCCAGAACACAGCCTCACAGCCTGGAAAGACACCAAGGAAAATCTTTGGCCACACTCATGAAAGCTCAAGCAACAGAGAATTCCTGCTTTCAAGAAGGCTTTGCTCAGCATGGAGCAGGATTTGGGTTTTCATGGGCTGCACAGCATCACCAAAGAAATGTACTCCACATACTGAGAAATGCAAATGAACCCAGCTGGGCAGTGGCTAATAGCTACAAAAGGAAAGTGTGAAGGGGGAAAGCCATCCATCTTGATTCATTAAAAGGCACCCTGAGAGGAGAGGTAGATTAACAGAAGGACTCAAGTAGCCACAGAGAGAGAAATGCTCAAGATGAGGGCATTCCAGGCAATGACTGTTACTGCAAGTGGCCGTAACACTTTTACTGTGAATTATGGCTGGACCTTGCAGCTATAGGGCATTTAATTTGTGATAAGGCTGCCTGAACTGGATCTCATGAAATAGCCAATAGTGCCAGGCTCTCCGTTCCCAGAACCATGTTGTGAAGCGGGAAGAGATAGTGTGGCTGCTTACATGTGGAAGAGAGGAAATGTATTGCCAAAAGGAGGACAAATGATAAGACCAAGGGTCTATCCACACCACCCAGTAGTAGCATTTGGATCCCACTTTAACTGCCAAGTCTCCATCCTATAGAATCTTGGGATTTGTATTTGAGTGAAGTACTTAGAATTCTCTGACAGAGAGCTCTAGCACTTTAGTTCCAGTGAGTGCAATAGAGAATTCAATACACCCCATCATACTACAAATCCCAGGATTCTATAGGATGGAGCCATGACAGTTAATGTGGTATCAAATTGCTATAATTGCACAGTGCGGAGACACCCTTCATTGTGTAATATTTGCATATATTAATTTATGTGTATACTTGCAACAATAGAAATCGTTACTATAATTTAATAGAAATGCCATACAACAGGACCCCTGTATCCACTGATTCATTATCCACTGATTCAATTATCCACGGGACACAAAACAGCACACCTACCATAGAGTCTTCCCAGAAAATATGTCCTCTCTAGCAATTTTCTAGGTCCTCCAAGTCAACTCTATAGTATTTTAAACTGGAAGTCCCATTATTTTCAATGGCATTCACTATTATCCATGGTTTTTGTTATCCACACCCTCCCCCGAACCAATCCCCAGTGGATACGGGGGTCCTACTGTACATCTCTCACCAGGCATTGAATAGGCGACCTGTGCATCTACTCAGCCTGCTGTCCAGTTTTCAAGTGTCCTTATACTTGCTATGGAAAGAACGTAAGAGTTAAAACATTTGGACGAAGAGCAAAGCAAAAGTGACAGACACAACCTTCCCCGTGCTTACGCTTTGGAAACTGAGGACAATGGAATGATGGGTGCTGGCAGTGGATGTTCATGGGCTTGCCCTTAAACACTTGTCCGCTAGAATCACAATCCATCTCCTTCTGTTCAGATTTAATTTCTAGCAATCTAGGAGTCCTGAAGAACCTGAACACCTGACATCCTGTCCAGCAGTTCCGTAACATAATACATTGTTGTGGGAGAATTCATTCCCTGCTTTTCATGTCTTCCAACATTTCACAGACGGAAACTGGGATATGTGTGGCCAAGCAACATCAGAGTGTGGTCAAGATGGCCAAAGTTACTAATGAAGGAGAATGTATAAGTTAGGAGAGGCTACAGACATTTGCTTTTGCTTGAATCTACTGGGAAGTGAAAGATTCTGCCTCCATCTCTCCTTGCTGAGTTAATGGAGTACAAACTACTTTTGCACTCTGAACTCAGTTTGCAGCAACTGAAGTAAGCTGAGGACGAAGGGGGAAAAGTGAGAGAAAGAGAAGCAAACTGAGACATTTTAAAAGCAGCTGAAAGAGTAGGAGGTGAGAGGATGAATCAGGACTGTTCCAACCAAATTGGGACAGCTGGGGGTGGGGAATACAAGTTCCTGGGAGGACTCTAGCTAAATCCAGAGGAAACAGGGAAGTTGGGGTGAGAGTGCAAGGCATCAGCAATTGCTTGTGCTAATTAAAATGTTAAATACCATTAGCTAGTATAGCTGTGCGTGGTGTAACATACACCATTATGTGCTCTGCTGGGGTTTCAAGAGGTGGTTGTGGTGTGGAGCTTGGAGTAGCAGCACTCCTTTCACACAGTTCAGCTACATGGTATTATTTTACGAAAATAATATTGCATTGTTTTCCATGTGGGTGGTGAGTGGCTGAGGGAGTGAGAGGAGGGAGGGGCCCTTGTGAGGCTGGGGGTGTAGATGCAGATCAAGTGGCAGGAGTGGATTGTGAGGTGGGAGGGAATTTGCATGTGGATGATGATTGGCTGAGGGAGGGAGAGGAGGGTGGGGCCCTTGTGAGGCTGGAGGTATAGATGCAGATTGAGTGGCAGGAGTGGATTGCAAGGTGGAGAGGGAATTTGCATGTGGGTGGTGATTGGCTGAGGGAGGGAGAGGAGGGAGGGACCCTTGTGAGGCTGGGGGTGTAGATGGAGATTGAGTGGCAGGAGTGGATTGAGTGACAGGAGTGGCAGAAGTGGAGAGGGAATTTGCATGTGGGTGGTAATTGGCTGAGGGAGGGAGAAGAGGGAGGGGCCCTCGTGAGGCTGGGGGTGTAGATGCAGATTGAGTGGCAGGAATGGATTGTGAGGTGGAGAGGGAATTTGCATGTGGGTGGCGATTGGCTGAGGGAAGTGAGAGGAGGGAGGGGAATGGTTGGGTATGTTTCCTAAGCGGCCAATCAGCACACTGGGAAAGGAAACATACCCAAGAATTTTATATGTATTTATAGATACCAAAGTCAGAATCATCCAGGCCATAGTATTTCCAGTTTCCATGTATGGGTGTGAAAGCTGGACATTGAAGAAAGCTGACAGGAAGAAAATGGACTCATCTGAAATGTGGTGCTACAGGAATTTTGTGCAGATATCCTAGACTGCCAAAAAGAAAAATGAAAGGGTTGTAGAGGAAATCAGGCCTGAACTCTCACTAGAACCCAAGATTGTTAAACCGAGGCTGTCATATTTGGGGAATATCACGAGACAACACGACTCATTGGAAAAGACAATAATGCTTGGTAAAGTGGAAGGGCAGTTGATGGAGTTCTCTCATTCATAGGTTCACAATAAGCTGAAGTCAACTTGATGCCAAATAACAACAACTATGACAATTAAGACATTCCCAATACTTGAATCCTGAGCTCTCTGCTCCCCTGGGTGCCGATGCTGATCCTAGATAGTGTTAGAAAAAGGGTGTGGGGATGTTTTTCAGTCCAAGCATTGAATTCCAATCTGAGAAAAGTCTTCAGGGGCTGCATTCTATCTGTGGGAGGGGGCAAATGCCATTCTTACTGGGTTTAAACAGGCCCATAGCCAGAAATGTTGAGCTCAGGGGTCCTGAGTCTAACAAGGGTAGTTGCTGTAGTTAAAAGACATGTGGGATGGCTTCGCTTTTCCCATCCTTTCATGGCTACATAGCAGATTGCGGACCTACTCAGAAGTAAACCAGACAAGCAGCTGCATGTTTTCCTTAGCAGTGCTCAGCTGTTGCCAGCTGGTGGCTCTCACATCAGCGGGCCACTGAATCTGTTCTGAATTTTAGTCTGAACTTCAAAAGTGATATCCGCAGTGCTCACCCTACTCACCTTCAAATGGGGTCAGCTCCTTGAATCACTCCTTTAAAGTTCAGATGAAAATCCAGAGTGGATTCACCATCCCACTGACACGGGAACTGCCTGCTGCTGTTGCACTCAGCTGTACTTTCAGATTAGTTTAAAAACGTTATTTATTTAGGGCTACAACTTCCAAGCATGCTGGCTGGAGGGATTTTGGGAGCGGTAGTCCAAAACAAGTAACATTCTCATGCTCTCAATTTACAAGACTCAGTCTACTCAGAATTAAGCATGAGTTGTATTGTCTACAGACAGAAATATGTCATGGCAAAAGTACTGCACACAGCAAAGCTGCCATAAGACTTGGGGCTTTTTCACACTATACACTTTTAGTGCAAATATTGCACATTAGCTTTCATGGTTTCATGGAATCCTGGGATTTACAGTTTAGGGAGAGGTACTTCGATTTCCCAGCCATAGAACTCTCACCAAACTACAAACCCAAGGATTCCATAGGATATTGCCATGGCAGCTGAAGTGGAATCATAGTGCAATGTACACACAACAGGGCTTTCTCTGTAGCAGCCCCCCCCCAACTGTGGAACTCCTTGCCTAAGGAAGTTAGGCTGTCCCCATCTTTTTTTGAGCTTCTAATTGGCAGCCAAAACAGTGCTGTTCCACATGGCCTTTACAGTTTGAAATGTTTTAATTCCAGTAGGACCCCTGTATCCATGGGGGATTGGTTCCAGGGGCCCGCACGGATACTGAAAACTGTGGATAACAGCGAATGTCATTGAAAATAATGGGACTTCTGGTTTAAAATACCATAGATTTTGCCTCGGGGCCCCAAAAAAACATTTAGATAGGATGCCTCTCTATGCATTTTCTGGGAAGACTCTATGGCAGGTGTGCTGTTTTGTGTTATCCACTGATCACTGAATCAGTGGATAATGAATCAGTGGATACAGGGGTCCTACTGTATATGAAAATTGTATTTTAGGATTGTTTTTTAAAAGGTATTTTAATGTATTTTTTAAAAATGTTTTATCTTGGGGCTCTTTTAATTGTTTTTATTTCTTCTTTGCCTTGGGAGCCCTTGTGGGTTAGGAGGCAATATAGAAATATCTCACATAATCAATCAGTCAGTCAGTCAGTCAGTCAATTGTATGGCATGAAAGGAATCTAGACTGTGGGAAAGCCCACCTTTCTTTGTTATCTTTCTTTCCTCTTCTGGCTTTGGCTCTTTCTTCACTGCAGGCCCTTTGCTCTTATTTGGCAACAAAGCCCAGCATGGCCAGATCCAGCCCTGCCTGGACCTCCGAGGTTGCCTTGGTAACGGGAGGTCCCTTCTGCAGCCTGATGTCTCCCTTCTGCTGGGACCATGTTGACCTTTCAACTCCAGCTCCTCTGAGCTCTTGGCCACAAATATCCCAAGCATCTTCTTACCTCATTAGTAGAAAGGTTAAAGCAGAAAGCATGGCTCCCCACGGTGCTGAAGTGAAGGAGGCTGTTTGTTGGCCCTGGAGCTAAGCGACCTTGGATGGAGATTTGGGGACAGCTCACACGCATAGCACAGCCCTACCAGCTCTGTGCATCCTTCCCTCCCTCCAATCTTCCCTCTCTTCAATGAAATGAAAATGTTTGGTCTCAAAAAGTACAGCTATTTACCATTGTAGAAAGGAAGCTCACTTTAAACCAGAACTGTAGTTGGACTTCCATTTGGGATTTAATTGTCTAAGAACCAAGGTATTTCTTACTTCATTTATCTATTATATTTATGCTTTGTCTTGCTTCAAAAGGGCTCAAGGCAATATAATATCTATGGCTCTTCTCCTCCCCGCTTTAACACTCATAACAACCCTGTGAGGTAGGTTAGTCTGAGAAAGAACGGCTGAGATCCTACATTGCCAAGTGTTAATAGGTGAAGCAACACTATCGTTCCCGACACGACACATCCAGGGGATTGTCTAGATGGTGAAAATACTCCTCGTAGAATGCAAGTAGAATACGATCTGTCCTAACACACTGAGAACAGGATTCACAGTATTTGGAAGGAGAGTGGCTAAAAACTCCACCCACTGCATGGTAAAAGGGTTTGTGGTTTCCCCCGAAGTTTTCTAGAAAATGTGTGTAGATGTTCATTTTTGCATGTGTGGACATCAAAATGTATACTGATGTGCATTTTCACTCTATTGCCCTTTACTGGAGTGTGTGAATGCTCCACTCGAATAGATGGGCACGCATGCAAATTGGTGAAGAAATGGTGGTGACAAAACACCGTTGCTGTGAATGGGCAAAAATGTGCACCCACTCACAGCAGCATCGCATCTAGACTGGCCACAGCTGGCCAGCCCATGGCTGGTGGACAGAATAAATCAAAGAAGCATCTGGCTAAATTTAGGGTTGCAGAGTGAAAACTGGAGAGGGTTCCTGTACCTCTGATAGTTGTGTAGAAGAGGAGATTTAAGCAGGTGTTGCCTGTTCCCTGGTTGTGTGGCAAGCAACACCTGCTGAAATTCCCTTTTCTATGCAACCTATAAAGGGACAGGAGCCCTCTCCAGTTTTCACTCTGGCAACCTTATACCTAATAGCCAGATGTGGACTGATAACATGTGCTGAGATTCTCAAGTCATCAATCTGCATCCAGCTGAGGACATGGAAAGACACTTCTTTGATAACACACACTCTCCACCAGGCACAGAATGGCTGTTCAGGGGGGGGGGGCTGTTGCAGCAAAACTGTGAGTCTGAAGGTGGGGCTTTGGTCATTGCAGAGGATGGAAAATATGCCAACCTCTGCAATGACAAAGAAGATGAAGACGAAGAAGAAGAAGAAGACGACGACACAGGTGTAAGGTAGACCAACAGAATGCCAGTTAGAATGTGTGAGAGACCAGCCCAAGATCATGGCTCAGTTGGGATTGAACCTGGATTTCTCTATGTTCCAACTCAGTGCTCTGATCGTGATACCATAAAGCAATGGAAGGCAATCACCTCTAGCTAGCAACAGTGTTGGAATACTATTAAGGAAAGCTGCACAGGATCTGGGGCCCTTTCATACTTCATTGGTTACAGCACTATGATGCCACTTTAACTGTGCTGACAACATCCTTTTATTATTTATTTATTTTTATTTATTTATACCCCACTCTTCAGCCATAAGGTTTACAAATTGTTTTAAGCAATAGCAGTTTACACATCTACACTGCATTAAGCAGTTTCCAATGTGTTTCCAATGCTTTGATTTGCAGTTTAGGGAGGGACATTTAGAATTTTTAGCCTGAGAGCCCTAATGCCTCCCCAAATTACAAAATCCAGGATTCCATAGGATGTTGACATGGCAGGTAAATGGAATCATAGGCCTAATCCACATTACTCAAATAATCCAGTTTGAAACTGGATTGTTTGCCATGGTTCCTTCCTATGGAATCCTGAGATTTGCAGTTTTACAAACTCTTTAGCCTTCTCTGCCAAAGAGTGCTGGTGCTTCACCAAACTACAAATCCCAGGTTTCCATAGGAAGGAGCCATGGCAAATAATCCAGTTTCAAACTGGATTATTTGTGTAGTCTGAATGCCCCCATAGTGTTATAATTGTGAAAGGGCCTTGGTCTGCAGAGTGCATTTCCTCATTGAAGATCTGCTGAACAAGTCTTATTGATAGTGACCATGTTTCTGTCGGATTGCTTGCCTGCCTTCCTTCCTTCTCTATTAGTCAGCATTGCATTATTGTAAATTATTTGCCTTCCTCTGAGGCTGAGAGAGAGTGACTTGCCCAAGGTCACCCAGTGGGTTTCCATGGCTGAGTGGGGGGATTGGAACCCTGGTCTCCCAGTCCTAGTCCAACACCACAGGGGCTCTCACCTTGAACAGGAGGGATGTGAAAGTCAGTCTGGTGCAATAGTACTCGAGTTTGTTTGTTATTTAACTGGCAAATTCATCCCACTTTGAATCCATTTCAAGTCCCATCTATACGAGTGGGGGGAGAGTACGATCTCCTCTGAAGAAACAGCAATTCACAGCACTGCAACCTGTCTTAATGGTCAAAACAGCCCCCCTAAACTTCGCATGCCCCCTAGCCAAGATGGCGGCTGCAAGTGATTTAGTCGCCATTTTAAATCTGCTGCCACTGATTTTTTTTTTTAAAAAAAACTGTTTACCATGGTGTGTGCAAGCAATACTTCATATTTACAAAAGAAAAAAGGAGAAGAAAAAATGTAAAAGATAGCCTTTTATTTATTTACCGACGTCTCGCATAGCCAAAAATCCAACATGGTGGCAGCAGGCACTTTCCCTGTTTGGTAGCCCCGCCCCCTGATCGTCCGGCCAATCAGCTTACACTACCTTGTCACAGCAATGTGAATGTGACTGTCCTAATGACCGCACATTCGCATGCCCTACGGAGCATTTTAAAATCTCCGAGAAGAGCTCCAAAGGCTTCCCTTCAGAGCTTTACGGTGACTTCGGCTGCCCCCCTTCTGAATGAGCTGTATTGATACGAATGTCCATTCAAACTGATCCCCTTCCATGTGATTGCCATTTGGATTATTTTCACCATTTGGACGGGACTTCAGCCTTTTCCTTTCCTGCAGAGAAAATTGGACATATTTCCATGTACATTTTTCAAAATACACACAATTTTGTGTGTATTTCCAAATCATGCCTTTTTCATGCACATTTGTATATGTGTGCATTCTTCACTTACATATTTTACATGTGCATTTCTGTTGTTGTCAGGTGAATCATATCTTATGTTTGGAAAAGTATGGATTTCAAAGCTGAGATTACAGCTGGGTCTGTATTTGCTTCTGGGAAATGCAAAGGATCCTACATTAACATACAAACTCAACAGATTCAGTGGAGAGCAAACTGAATTGGAGGGGGCTCCTGCACCTTTAATGGTTGTATAGAAGATGGCATTTCAGCCTTGTTACCTGGTTGCATGACAGGCAACGCAGGTCAGCGAGTCTCAATCCTTCCCATTCTGATAAGATGTATAGGATTTCTGTTTAATTTATAGGAACGATTTCTACATTTGTGCCTATACATACAGATTAGCATGTGCATATTTATACTCCCCTCTGCCCACTTTGGTTCTCTTCTTGTGAGATATATTTCTTTTAGCAATGCCTTAAAAGGTTCGGGTCCTCACTCTGGATGGACAGTCTCAAGATCACTCTCCTCCCTTCTGATGGTCCTTTACAGAATCGTAGGATTGGAAGGGATCCCAAAGATCAGCTAGTCCACCCCCTGCCAGGGCAGGGATCCATAGCCAAAGCATTCCTGATTTTTAAGCTGGTGGTCATCCAACAGCTTTTTTAAATTAAAAAAAAAAAAAAGGAAGGAGAGACACCTCCCTTCAAAGAGGATACCTTTATAATGATGGCCCTCTGGGTATGTTTGCCAGTTTTGGACTACACCTCCCACAAGCCATTGGCTGTAGAACAAAACATCTGGAGGGCCAAAAGTTACCCATCCCTGAATTAGAGGATGCTTTCAGATATAGAGCTTGGGACATGCTTTTAACTAGGAGGTTGTAGAGGATAGCAACATGCCACAGAAAGTCTGCGTGTGAACCTCCTTGCCCATTTTTTTAGTCCTCTTGAGTCTGTGGAAGGTCTCTTCCATCAACACCCAATTTTTTAAAAATACAAACAACCAGAAATGAAGGAGAACCATGCTGCAGAAAGTGTGGTTCTCCAGTAAAACAAGGTGTACCTCATTTGCCAGGCTTGGGTCATAATGGATGAGATCAATTTATAGTCTGTTCTGAAGCGCGGGAGAAGATGGTGTGGCCTATGGTGGGTTGCAGGGCTGAACAACCTAGTAGGTCTGAACAACCTAGTAGAGCAACCTAGTAGGTCTGCAGGGTTCCTCAGACCTACTAGGTTGCTCATTCTTGAATTGGGGAGCTGACCTGAAGCCTCACACAGCTACCTTCAACATTTCACCAGGACACTTGTGGCCAAGCAACCTCAGAGTATAGTTAAGATTGTAAAAGTTATAAATGAGGAAGAACAGACAAACTAGGAAAGGCAGCATGAGTTTACTTTTATCAGAGCCTAATGGGAAGGCAAGATTCTTCCCTCTTCTCTCCTCTCTCCACTGTTGAATTAATTGTGTGCAAGCTAATTTTGCACTTTGAACTCAGATTGTAGCAACTGAAGTAAGCTGATGACAAAGGGGAAAAGTGGGGGGAAGAGAGAGAAACCAGGACATTTTAAGCACATCTGAGAAAGTGGAACAGCAGAGGATTAATTGGGACTGTCCCTGCCAAATCAGGACTGTTGGAGGGTGTGCCATAGTGGGTTGCAAGGTTATAAGTTGTCCCCAGACCCACTGGGTTTGGCCACCCTTGAACAGGGGAGCTGATATCTAGCCACACCTTAATTGCCTATGCCTTTCCTCTCCATTCTGAAAATAGAAATATTCCTGGGGGCCTTTGGCTTTGTTACTTCCTAAGAGAAAAGGTTTTGGCCTAGTCTGTTTGTTTTTTAAATGGAGCAAACGGGTTTCATCTGCTGTGTGCTCTAAAGGCTAACAAAGGGTGACACTTAGTATCCAACAGAGAGGAGGGTGGACCATTGGGCCATTCTTACTGATGCCTCTTCCAAGTGACTGAGCTCGGGAGTGCCATTAGTCTCTGATAGAAACCCCACTGAGCCTCTCTTTGTGGCATCCAGCAGTCCCTTCCCTTCTGCAACAAAGCAATTCCTAATGTCATTTCCCCCTAGCAGATACTGCCTGTAGCAAGGCATCTAGTTTCATATCATCCAAAAGTGGGAAACATGTGGCCAAGCAACATCAGAGTGTCGTCAAGATGGCAAAAGTCATTAATGAAGAACACACAGTCTAGGAGAGGCTGAAAAAGTTTGTTTTAGCCTGAGCCTACTGGGAATTATAGAAGCATAGAGTTGGAAGAGACCTCAAGGGCCATCCAGTCCAACCCCCTGCCATGCAGGAATAGCGAATCAAATCATTCCCAGCAGATGGCCGTCTAATCTCTATTTAAAAACCTCTTAAGGAAGGAGACTCCACCACACTCCCAGGCAGTGCATTCTACTGCCAAACAGCTCTTACAGTTTGTAAGGCATCACTGTGCCTGTCACCTCTCCTCTTTCTCACTGATTTAATTAAGTGCAAACAACTTTTGCACTTTGAATTCAGTTTGTAGCAATGGAAGTAAGATGAGGACAAAATGGGAAAGTTGGGACATTTTAAAGAGCAACTGAAAAATTGGGACAGCAGAGGATTAATTTGGACTGTCCATGACAAATGGGGACAGTTGGAGGGTATAACAACAACAACAACAACAACAACAACATTTATTTATATCCCATCCCTCTACGAAATGCAATCGGGGCGGCTTACAACAATTAAAATATACATCCCGGACCCTCAATCCCACCCACCCCTTAAAATACAATTAAAGAATTCAGGAATTAAAACATACTTTAAAACAAAATACAAAATAATAATAAAATGTATGTATGTAGTGTCACAAAGCCTTTCTCTCCCATCCCAGAATCTCAGGATCTCATTTGCAGGATCACTCAAAAAAGAAGAAAAGGGAAGAAAGAAAGAAAATGTATGAGCCACCTCCTCTCTCAGCCCACAAGACGCATGTGAGAAAGACAGAGAAAGAGAAACCCATACAGCAGGTGCCTCTCCAAAAGGCACTGAAAGATTCCAGAGTTGATGATGGGAGTTTGACATAGTACTTTGTTTTGGCGGGAGGAATGAGATGGGAGGCCTGATGCAATAATTACAGGATTTCGGGACAATACATTGCATGTATATTTCTTTTGGTAATCCAGATGGGATTCAAGTGGGAAAAGTAGCAAAACCCAACAGTTGAAACACCTGCACTGGTTTAGAAGCCAAAATAGAAGGCGCTTCCAGAGAATTTGTATATTTTCGTATCATAGTGTGTCAGTGAGGCAGGATGAGCTATTGGGGGAACATGGATCATTCTGGGACACTGAAAATTTCAGGGGCATATCCACCCGCACCCCCTGATTCAGACCATAATGGTTGTGGGGCAGGTATAATGTGAAAAATCTCTCTGGGCCCTAGCTGTCATACAAGGATACCGTTCTGGGTCAGATACTCTTGTACTTATTCTAGACAATGGGTACATCCACAGTGCATTATTATAGCAATTTGATATCACTTTAACTGTCATGACTCCATCCTGTGGTGTTGAGGGATTTTTAGTTTCACCAGGTATTAGAAATTCTCTACTTAGAGTTCTGTTGCACTACCCTGTTCTACAGCAAAGAATTCTAAATGTCTCACCAAACTACAGACGTTAGGATTTCATAGGATGAGGCCATGGCAGCTAAAGTGGCATTAAAGTGTTACTAGCTATACCCAGTGTAACATGGGTGCCCAAAGGGTGCTCAGCAGTGGCTGCTTTTCGTCTTGGAAAGATGTGACCAGTGGGGTGCCACAAGGTTCGGTCCTGGGCCCAGTGCTATTCAACATCTTTATCAATGACTTGGTTGAGGGAATAGAGGGCATATTTATCAAATTTGCAGATGACACCAAATTAGGAGGAGTAGCTAATACCCTAGAGGACAGGATCAAAATTCAGAATGACCTGGATAGACTGGAGAGCTGGGCCAAAACTAACAAAATGAAATTCAATACGGAGAAGTGTCAGGTACAGCACTTAGGGCGAAAAAACAAAATGCATTGATATAGGATGGGGGAGACCTCGCTGAATGAGACTATGTGCGAAAGGGATCTTGGAGTCCTAGTAGACCACAAGTTGCACATGAGTCAACAGTGTGATGCGGCAGCTAAAAAGGCCAATGCGATTTTGGGCTGCATCAATAGAAGTATTGTGTCTAGATCAAGGGAAGTAATAGTGCTGCTCTATTCTGCCTTGGTCAGACCTCACCTAGAATACTGTGTCCAGTTCTGGGCACCACAATTCAAAAAGGATATTGACAAATTGGAGCGTGTCCAGAGGAGGGTGACTAAAATGGTGAAAAGTCTGGAAACCATGCCTTATGAGGAGAGAATTAGGGAGCTGGGTATGTTTAGCCTGGAAAAAAGACGGTTAAGAGGCGATATGATAGCCCTGTTTAAGTATTTGAAGGGATGTCACGCTGAGGATGGAGCAAGCTTGTTTTCTGCTGCTCCAGAGACTGGAACACGGAGCAATGGATGCAAGCTCCAGGAACAGAGATTCCACCTCAACATTAGGAGGAACTTTTTGACAGTAAGAGCTGTTAGGCAGTGGAACACATTCCCTTGGAGCGTGGTGGGGTCTCCTTCCTTGGAGGTCTTTAAACAGAAGCTGGATGGCCATCTGTCAGGGATGCTTTGATCAAGATTTCCTGCATGGCAGGGGTTGGACTGGATGGCCCTCATGGTCTCTTCCAACTCTACAATTCTATGATTCTATGATTCTATGATACACCATTATCTACACATATAAAACACACTACACACACCACATTACACAAACACCACATGTGGTAGGATATGAGAGTCCCGCCACTGTCATGCATACAAACACACCACACTACACACACACCATGCATGCCAGGACATGAGGTTTCCTCCACTCCTGCCACCATGCAATCGCACACACACACACACACACACACACATATGGTACACACACACACCCCAGGCTGCACACCAATGCTACAGCCCCCCCCACTATACACAGATACCATGCTATAGACACCCTCAACGCTACACCCCCCCCAATGCTACACACATACATCCCATGACACACACACACATGGTGCCACACACGTGCTTTCCACAGCACCACATGCACGCTCCCCATGCTGCCGCCAACGCCCCCCACGCCCATGCTACTAACACCCACACCAGCCAACAATGTCTGCAACAACGGAGAGCCCCTCTGCCGCTGCCATGTTTAGAAAAGACTTAAACTTCCACATGTTTCTGCCTTAGTGTGCTGATTGGCTGCCCAACAGAGAGATTTGATTGGTTGGTAAGTTTCCGAAGTGGTCAATCAGCACAGTGGAAACGGCAACATACCCAAGAAAATTATAGGTTGGTAAATTTCCTAAGCAGCCAATCAGCACACTGGAAACAGCAACATACCCAAGAGAATGCTATATTAAGAAGATAATTAGGTAGTATGGATCGATACAAAGAAAGCAAAAGCAATTCACCTGCCTGCTACATCTTTAAATTATCATCCTGTTTGATGCAGAAGAAGGTTTAACAACATACTGGGTTAAATACTTTCAAAGAGAGGGATCCCAATCCGGATACAAGGTCCCATGCACTTACTTCAGAGTAAACCCCCTCCACAAACGTATTGCTACCCACTGCAGCCTTAAAGTTAGCATGTCATCAAAGAAACTGCCAAGATTCCCAGAGTCAGCCTTATAATGTTCTGTTTTGACACACCCCGTGTAAGATAGAGTCTTGCTTTAAGCTACTAGACTTTCCAAATGCCATGTATAAGTGGTAGACAGGAGACAGAAAAGTCATGTATTTTTTTTAAAAAAAGTTGTTTTGATTTAAAAAAAAAAAAAGGACACCCTGCTCTTGATTACACTTGGGCAAGCGCCCAAAGATGAACAGATGACAGAGGAGAGGGAGTCCATAGAAGAAGATGGAAAATCCTTCCTGATGGCAGCAAGAAGTACTCTATATTAGTAGATAAAACAAGTGCTTTGTGTGCAGAGGTCCCAGATTCTATTCCCAGAATCTCCAGGTATGGATGGGAGAGACACTCGAAGGTGAGGTAACTTCTACTTACTTCCTTTTTTCAAGTGCAGGCAGAAGACCAATAGAGATTTAGAGCTCTTTCTTAGTACACAATTAAAGCATTATGATTCTGCTTTTACTGCTTTGGTTCCATCCTATGGAATCCTGGGATTTTCAGTTTAGGGAAACAGCCTTTAAAATTCACAGCCAGAGAGCTTTAGTCCCTCACCAAACCATGAAGCCCAGGATTTCATGAGATACAGCCACAGTAGTTAAAGTGGAATCATAGCACTATAATTCTGTAGTCTGAAAGGGCCCTACTGACAGATTGTGAGTTATTTGCAGTGGATTTGCAAGGGTTTCTGATTTCCAGTTGTTTAACAGGAACAGCAATGAGACAATGTTCTCCACCTACAGTTAGGCTATTGAGAAAATGTAGGATAACTGAGAGCAGCTACAGTTATTTTCTGTGAAAGTATTGTGAATTCAGTTCAGTTCTGGAACTAACAACAAATTCCTGGGCTCCAAAGGTGCTTTGTTTTTGTACCTGGCTATGGTTAGTGGAAGTTGGGGTCCTAGTGAAAAACAACACAAGGTACCCACACATTCCCAATAAATCTGAAACCTGTGCCCTCCGAGCATGGACAATAATGGTTGGTTGGTCTTTTACTTGTAAAGTGCCATGTACAGTGATGGTGTACATGATAATAAGTATAGGCTACGTTGGTAAATAATTTGACCAAGAGTTTAAGAATTTTGCTTTTTGGATTTCCAGGCTAAGATTCTATTTGAAAGTGGTGGCGCATAAAGTTGCAGCAATATGGGTGCCCTACAGTGTACAGACAGAGAGACAGGAGTCCAGATTACCTCCTCCTCTCCACCCACATAGGCAATCCATAGCCCTTTGGGTCAGGGGACGAAGAGCTGGGTGCTGTATGGCAACCATTATATGGCCCAGCAAAACTATTGTGTAAGAAGGTGCTAGATACCTCCTTATACAATGTAGGAAAAAGCAGTTATGGTAGTGTAACCCCTGGTTAGTGAGAATCAGCATTTGAGTGTTGGACTATGTAGACCAGGGTTCAAATCCCCTCCCAGCTATGGAAACCCACTGGGTGACCGTGGGCAAGTCACACTCTCTCAGCCTCAGAGGAAGGCAAAGGCAAACTTCTCTGAACAATTTTTTGCCAAGAAAACCCCATGATAGGTTCACCTTAGAGTTGTCATAAGTCAGAAATTAGTTGAAGACATACAACAGGGGGTTGGGCTAGATGGCCCTTGTGGTCTTTTCCAACTCTACAATTCTATGATTCTAACAGCAACAAAAACAGAAATGACTTGAAGGCACACAACAGCAACAAAAACACTTGTTACATTAGCATGAAACTAGTTCCCTAGTCCTCCAGCCAACAGGATCAATGGACATGTTGGCTGGGGGATTTGGGGAGCTATATTCTTTAAAAAATATCCCTCCCCCAAGCATTGATCTGACCTGGAGTAAGGCAGCTTTCTATGTACTATTCACTTGCTCAATAGCCTATGAAGAGCTCTAGTGGACCACATCACAAGTCCATCAGGTCCACCATTTTCTTTCCAGTAGTAGCATTCAGAAAGCTTGGTGGCTGAGATAAGATATTGTTGGGAGCTGGTGTAGCCCAGTACAATGCAACACCAGTATCATTCTGTAGGACTGTGTAGGAAACCAAGGCAGCTAAACCTGGAGGGGGGAAGGTGGTGATGTGCCCACATATCATTCCAGGAGTGCTACAAACTATTGCACAATTTGGGAGAATCCTTATGCATAAAGGTTTCAGACGCCTCCTTATGCAAGCTGGTACAAAGTCCAATAATCTGTGCAGCTGGGCATTATGAAATATAAAGCTCCAATGGGATCCCAGTGTTTGTTTCTAGAAAACAAAACACCCAAGCTAACAGATAACTTTTTGCATCCTGCATATGAGCTTTATGAAAAGATCTGGCTGGCTACTGTTGCAGGCAGAATACTTGGACTCTTGTATGTTGCCTCTGAATCCTAAGAGCAGGAATCTCAGACGACAATCTCAGACAATTGATGGATTGCATACACGGGAGCTTTAAGAACATAAGAGACCTCCTTCTACCGGGTCAACCATTGGCTCAGCTAGGCCTGTATTGTTTGTTCTGACTGGCAGCAGCAGTCCTGGCTAAGTTGAAGGTCTAGGTGGCCTGAAGCAGTATCAACAGCTGATTCTTCAGATGTCTCAGACTTCAACTCCCAGAAGGGCCATCTAGCTTGGTGAAATGACAAGAATTCTGGGAGTTGAAGTCAAGAACAGTGCTATTCAAAAATGATTATTTTTACTGGTCCACAAGCTATCAGATACTAATCCTTGGAATTTTCAGGAAAGAAACAATTATAGCCAAGAGGCACAAATATAGTACTGATCCCTGGCACACTGAGGGGGGATGCTGGTCCTCCACATCAGATAGCTTAAAAATGACTGGTCTAAAACATGTGGAGGGCCAAAAGCTAAGACCCACTGTTTGATAGGGCAAGCATTTGGGGTGGTTCTGTATCACATCAGGTTAAGGAGGTTCTGTATCACATCAGGTTACATAACAATACAAAGAAATGTCAGGACCTTGGACAGCAAACTACTGGCTGGAATATTTCCTCCTTCTAAGAATTGATGTCCCAGCAGCAAAGAAGTTCAGACAAAGGAAACCAGAGTATACTGGCAGGGATTGGACTTTCAGAGGCTCCATCCTTACTGGATGAGGGATACAGTTTATAAAGTGTCAATTTCTGTAGTCAAATGTTCCTGTGTAGCTGAAGGAGAGAAGCTCTGGGGGCCTCATTCTCTTAATGTGAGCTTGAATAAAAGATCATGTCTTCAGTATGAGAAGGTCTATAAGGTCTGTAACTTTTTGAACTACAGCTAGGTGCTGTATGACAGCTATTACAGAGCCCAGCAAAACTTGTGTAAGGAGGTGCTGGGTAATTAGATATGCTAATTTAACCCCTTGTTACATTAGCATAAAACCAGCTCACAATGGCCCTGCTAGCTTGGGGATTCTGGGCATTGTAGTCCCAAAACTACAACTGGGGATTCTGGAAATTGTAGTCCAAAAAGAAACTTATCCACCCTCTTATAAGGGAGAGCCAAGGTTTCTTCTTCAGAAGTGGTGGTTAACAGGTAATTAGTTTCGCAGTCCTCTTTGAGATTGTGTCCTCAGGAAGAAAAAGATCTTTCTCATCCTCTGTGACCTTGTTGTTTTAACCAAAGATCCCCTTACCCACTATGATGCCATTGTTTTAACTGGAGATGCCAGGGATTAAACCTGGGCCCTTCCACATGTAAGGTATGTGTTTCGTCAGTGAGCCACAGCCGGCACAGGGTTCTCATCCGGCATGACCTATGAAGATTGTGTAATGTTGCTAAGTGAAGCCTACATTGCTAGCAAGGCTTAGGCAGGCACAGCTCTTCAACTGAACGCCCACAAACAGCAAGAGCCGACAAGGAGGAGGCGAAGGCAGGATCCCAGCTCAATCTGTTGGTGACAGTTTGGCCTATGGTTCAGGGAGCTGGAAATAGCTCTGATGCCTCAGTGTATGTGCGGGTCTGCATACACAGCTCTTCCTTGCTTTCCAAGAGCTCTTCCTTCCTGGCACATGAAAAATGGACATGCACTGTCACATCTTCAGCTTATTCTCTCCACTGTCTCAGAGTTGATTCAACCTTGCTAAGGAAGAGCACATGGTACAGTCATGCCTGGTCTCTACCACATACTTTCCTATGGGTGCAAAAGCACCTTGGGCATGAAAAGCTAATAGTTTAGGAAGAAAGCGGATAAACCGAGCCTTTCTCTCTAGGCGCTAGCTTTTTAAAGACAAGAAATTAGGTTTCCTAAAAAATATTGTTATCTTTCAAGTAAGGGAGAATTAGGCAAAGTCTCAGCTTTCCCCCAGAAACAGCCTCTAATAACAGCCCTGGGAGAACATTATAAAATTCTAAGAAAATACTTTAGCATTGCCACCTACCATCCAATGAGAATCAGCTAAAAAGCAAAGGTACTTGTTTTCAATTACACCGGACAGAAGAGCATATGGCATGAACAAGCTGCTTCAGACACACCAAAGCTAGCAGAGAACATGTGTTGCGGAAGACTGTCGGAAACTTTCATGGATTTTGGGGGGGAAGAGCAAAGATATGCATATTTCCTGCTCACAGATAAATAAGCAGTTAATATGCAGGACTTTGAAAAGGTGAAGCAGCACCCATCCTCCTCTCATGAGTGCCACTTACCTCCACTATGAAGGCTAATGCCTTCTGTGTCAGTGGATAGCTGCATCCCCTTGGGTTTTAGTCTGAACTTTAAAGAAGCTCTCTGAGGTGCTAAACCTAATTTGAGGACAGGGTTTAATGCCTTTAAAGTTTGGACTGAGACCCTGAGTGGATTCATTGCCCTGCTGACATGACAGCCCCCAGTTTCCACAGCCTGTCCCCCCCCCCCAATTAGGATCCTTGGGATCAAATGGTATAAAGTGGATGTGTAGTCTTGCTTTACACAGGAAAGTCCTTTAGTTGAAGGAATTTTCTAACTGAAGGGCTCTTTTGTCTAAATCTAGTTTTAAAAGCCCTATGAACGGTGAGGACTTTATTTATTCAATTCGATTTGATTCATAGCCAATCTTTCTCCCAATATAGGACCCAAAGGACATTATCAGATGACCTAAATGTAGCATGACAGGGAGGCTAGGAGATCGCAAAAGGGCTTCCCTTTCAGACGATGTCGTTCACAGGTCGTCATGCTCCCGTGCCCTTTCCGTTCCCCCGGCGCTCCTTTTTATTCACGGGCTAAGCTGTGAGTTGATCCATTGTTCCGTTTCTGTAACGGAACAACAGGTGAGTGAAAAGGTGTCCCATTATGCCAGCGTGATGCTAGCATCAGTGGGAGGTCCATGCTGAACACTTCTGGGTGTGATTGGGACAAGGAGGTAAGTGACACACTTTTTTTGTACCCTCCCCGGGTTACTTGGATTTTGTTTTTTTAAGTGTGGTTTTTGTACTTGGTTTTACTTTTTGACATTGTCCTCTCACAAGAATGGAGGGGATTTCCATTTCAGGATGTGAATTCAACTCTGTGAGAGCTGCATTCACTCCTGGGCTGCCGGGGGAGGAGGGAAAGAAGAGGTAAAAGCAGGTCAAAAACTTTTATTTTTATAGTGTTACAGGGACAGGAGTGGAGCAGAAGAGGAGATAGCGAGATGGGGACGCTATTTTTGTTCCTATCTGATAATCTCCAAAGAGGCTTACAATGGGAGAGGACTCCTGGTTGCGTAGAAGAGGGAATTACTTTTTGCCTGGAAGTGTGACAAGCAACCTCTGCTGAAATTCTTTCCTCTACACAACCATTAAATGTAGAGGGGACCTCTCCAGTTTTCAATCAGGCAACCCTATGTGGTACAAAAGTTTTTAAAAGCATTGAACAATCAATCAAATTTTAAAACATTAATAGAAAAACACATGAAGTGCATATTACACATTGAAAAAAACAGCCCACCCATTGCACATCCTTCTACCCTGACCAATTAAAGGCTGCAGGCCTGTTTAAATAAGGTCTTTGCCTGCCAGGGGAAAGAGAGCAGGGAGGGGACCAACAGAGCCTCCCTCGGAAGATAATTCCATAGGTCAGGAGCAGCCAGCCACCATGAAGGCCTCCATCTATGTCTTCATCAAACAAGCCTGTGAGAAATCCCTTCCTTAAAGATTGCAAGGCTCAGGCAGGCTTATATGGGGAGGTACAGGCTTTCAGATAGTCTACACCTCATACCTAACGTATTATCATTGCCCACCTAGATATTTTCTGTTAATAAAGCTTCTGACAACAAAGCCCCTTTTAACCATCTTTTTATACCTGTGCAACCTGCTTTCCCATTTTACATTTTGTCTTCTCATAGAATCATAGAGTTGGAAGAGATCACAAGGGCCATCCAGTCCAAGCCCCTGCCATGCAGGAAGACACTATCAAATCATTCCCGACAGATGGTCATCCAGCTTCTGTTTAAAAACCTCCAAAGAAGGAGACTCCACCACACTCCCAGGCAGTGTATTCCACTTCCAAACAGCTCTTACTGTCAGGAAATTCTTCCTAATATTTAGGTGGAATCTCTTTTCCTAATATTTAAGTGGAATCTCAACCATTGCTCCGTGTCCTAGTCTCTGGAGCAGCAGAAAACAAGCTTGCTCCATCCTCAGTATGATATCCTTTCAAATATTTAAACATGGCTATCATGTCACCTCTTAACCTTCTCTTCTCTAGAGTAAACATGTCCTGCTCCCTAAGCCGCTCCTCATAGGGCATGGCTTCCAAACCTCCCACCATCCTGGTTGCCCTCCTCTGGACATGTTCCAGCTTCTCAATATCCTTCCTGAATTGTGGTGCCCAGAACTGGACACAGTATTCCTGGTGAGGCCTGACCAAAGCAGAACAGGGTGGTCTATTTGGAAGGGTTTTTTTTCCAGCAGCACTGTCATTAGCAGAATGGTGAAGGAGAGCTGGAGAAATACAGGCATTTGGTATCGGGTTGCAGTAGTGTGTCTGCAGTAAACAATGTAATACAGCTTGAGCTGGGAAAAATGGGGTCCTGCTCTAGGCAATCACAATTAGCTGTGTGTCCCTGCCTACAATAGGCAAGGTAAGCAAGCAGCTGTCTCCAGAATTCCTTACTAGCAGGCCTGAATATCAAAGCAGAGACAAAGTGCAAAAGCAGACTAGCCTACTTCACCCGCTACCCCAGCATGTGAAAAAAAGCATACATCTGGCCACCAAAATGGAAAGCATAAGAAAAGTGGAGGCTGGTGAAATTAAATATCATCCCTGGTTGCATTTTGAAAGAAGCCATCAAGCGGTCTCTGGAAGGTTCAAAATATTTTTGTTTACTTAGACAAGGCTTCTCTAATCTGGTTGTTTCATTTCACATGTGCATGCTGTTAGTTTTGGATTAACAATCTGCTAAAATATATTGAACTGCTCTTCTTTTGGGGGTTATTCCATGTTATTTATGCCTCAGGTACCAAATTTTTTGTTTAAAAAGTAATACCTAGAGTCGAAATGGACAAATTGACAGTGTTGATTAAGGAGAAATCATTAGTTAATTTCAAAAAAAGATAGGAAGTTGTTTATAATTTTTTTCGAGCAAAGTAAGGGGTATATATCAACCTTAGGTTTTGTTTTGTTTTTGTTTTTTTTTTTTTGAGATGGCATGGTTTTGACTTATAATAGAAGCTAGACTTTAAGATCATTTAATGGAAGAACTTTAAATAGTGGAATACATATCATCAGTTGAGTGAGGAAGTCACTCAATAACTTATTTAGTTATTTAGTTAATGTAGTAAATTAAGTTTTTTTGTGGTGGTTTTGTTGTTGTTTATGTTTGCATATTTTTAATACATGGAAAATTTGGGGGGTTGTGTGTGTTTTGTTGTATATGACTGTGAATATTTTTTGGGGGGGGGGATGTAATACCCAGGAACACATCTACTTTGTTAACCAAAGTATACCTGCCAATTGTGAATAGACCTCAAAAATTGCACAATTTTCATGGTGTTTCTCACAGCAGGGATAAAAATGGTGAAATTAATCATTCTTGCTGACTAGAATGAAATTTACCAGGATTTACATCTGTACTTTACTGCTTAGGGCTCAAGTACACACACTCTTCCCTTTGTCCTTATTAAAATCCACCACCTGGGATGATCCGGCAGAGATCTGCACTATATAATTGATCAACAACAATAAGAACAACAATGACACAACAGCTTGTCACACAGCAAACTGTGTCAATATAATCAAAGGCTGGTGGAGCAGATCCCTGTGAAACAAAGAAGCTGTTAAGAGTCAAAAGCCGCAGGCAATGCTCAGCCTGAGTCAGAAATGCACCATGTCTGACTTCAGATAGGGACTGAAATAATAAAACGTGCCTCCATGCAAAAAATCTTGCCACATAGAAAGCTCAATCTTGGGTGAAAGGCTGGAGCACAGGCACAGATTTGGGGGCACTGGGGCCAGCACAAGGACAGGATTTGGGTCCCATTCTGTGGAAGGAGCTCTCCAAATGCAACTGGGCTGGCTTGACATGAACTGAAGTGAAATACAGGTATACCTCACTTAACAAAGCCTCGGACTCCTTTTTATGAAGTCTTTTTACATCTGTGAAGTCGAAGGCTTTCACGGCCGGCATCCATAGATTTTCCTTGTTTTTTTTCCAGGCTGTGAGGCCGTGTTCTGAAGAGTTTCTTTCTGACGTTTCACCTGCATCTGTGGCTGGCATCTGTCTAGCCCCCCTTTCCTTCTCATCCTCTGTCTAGCTGGAAGGCTTTTTCAGCAGCTGCAGCTTTGAGAGGATTGTGAGGGCGCGCTGAAGGAAATACAGACTTTCACTGCTGGGTTGCTGTAGTGTGCCTGTGGTAACCATGCAATAAAGCTTGAGCTGGAAAAGAACGGGATTCTGCTCTAGGCAAACCTATTGTAGCCATGTCTTCCTGCCTACAATAGGCAAGATAAATAGCAGCTGTCTCCAGGATCCCTTACTGAGCATGCATGAACAGCCAAACATACAGAAGAGGGGAGAGCAGGTAAGCCTGCCTCACCAGCTACTCTCAGCTTGTTAAAGAACCGTAGATCATTATGTTTGGCCACCAACACAGAAATCATAAGAAAAGGGGAGGCTGGTGAAATTAAAAATCATCCCTGGTTGCATTTTGACAGAAGCCTTCAAGTAATCTCTAGAAAGTTCAAAATGTTTTTGTTTACTTATTGAAGGCTTACCTGACCTGGTTGTTTCATTCTGTGTGTACATATTGCTAGTTTTGAATAGGTTTTCTGAAACATCTTGACCTGCTCTTTAGTTTTCTTGTTTTCTTTTTCTTTTGGTGGTATAAGGGCCTATCCCTATTCTTTCCATGTTATTTCTGCGCCGGTACCAAACTTTCTGTTAAAGAAGTAAAGCCAAGGAATGCCTCTGCTTTGCCAACTGAGATAGACATGTAATAAATATTGATTAAGCCCAGAGTCGTGTAGCATACTTCTCTGCATGAAGAGTTCTGCATTAATTGTGCTACAAAGCCCTTCTGAAGAATGGCAACGTCATACAACTGATCCAAGACAACAAACAGTCCTAGGTATCCCTGTGCAGTGCACACCCATATGTACAGGCACTTCCACAACCTTGTACTAAATGTTCTGAACCAGACAAAAATATACAACCGCTTCTATAAGGGACCCATTGGGGTATATGTAAGACCCCATGAGAACTCATTACCAGGGAAACCCTGGTGGGGATGTGTGTAAAAGCATTCTGTTCAGAGCAGAAAATTACATAACTGCACCACTGGTGGTAGAATTTTAAGACACAGCCGTGTTTGGAACAAATAGTACAAGCAGTTGAGATACAGCATGAATAAATACAGGATTTACAGTTCCTGCTGTGAAATTTATCATCTTACATGAATAGGATGAATTGCGCATGGAAAGCGTGCATCAAAATTGTGCAATGGCTGACAAATACAGTTTTTGAATAATGATGTACTGAAAAATTGAATAAATGGATGAAGCACCCACATTGCTCCTCTTGATGCCTTGGAACCACTTGGTCTCAGGTGGTAAATACACAAATACATAATATATGTGTATTTAATTTACAGTAGGATCCCCGCATCCATGGGGGATTGGTCCTCCTTCTCCCACCCGCTGTGCCGGAACACTCCTCCTGCTGCTGGAACCCCCCCCCCCCCAGAGAAGGGAGGGGGAGGTGAGTCTCCCTGCCCACCCGCCACAACCCCCTACGAGGTTGCTTCCTTCCCTGCCTGCCTGCTGCACCAGACCCCCCGTGGAGAAGGGAGGGGGGAGGTGAGCTCACCTCCTCCCTCCCCTGCCCGCTGTGCCATACCCCCCCCTGCAAGCTCACCTTCTCCCTCCCTCCCCCTCCTGCCACCCACCCTGTCATCGCCATCCACAGATAATTGAATCCGCAGATGGCGAATCAGCAGATATAGGGGCGCTACTGTATATCCCTTTCTTCTTCTTAAAGTACAGGACCCAAGGCAGCTTGGGATATTATTGCTACTAGTACCACCATTATTATTGTTGTTGTTGTTGGCTGAGATCCCACATTGCATACGCATTTACAAATACACAACACTTTATTGTCTCCTGACCTGCTGCCCCAAACCTACCTTAATAGCCAGTAGCTGTATGGAGCAATGGAAGTCTGTTCTCATGGTGACTAGGGTGCAGAAGGATGATGTTTCCAGCCCCCTCCCCACAGTAATCTTCAGAGTGACCATCAGAAGCAGGATCCCTGTTGGGACTCCATGTTCCATCACAGATCACTGGTGGGAGGGGCTGGAGACATCAGCCTATTGTACCCAGATCTCCATTGCTCAGTGTGGTTGCTGGCTGTTAAGGTAGCTTTTGGGGACAATAGTGCCATGATCATAAACCTGAAAACCAAACAGTTACAAAAGCATAAGTCTAGCTTATGAATTCATAACTGCTCAGCAGGATCCCATCATCATCATCAAGCCTTGCAATCAGTGGCAGCAACAGAGAATAACATGGGGAGAGTGCATTTCTAATATGGATATGAGATGTGAACTTTCAACATATTTTGGTTTTTGAAAGAGAATGAACAGTAAAATTCTCATTAGTGCTCCCATAATATGTGCTAACTGTAGTTTCCATGAAGTCAACTTAATTGCTGTTGATGGGGTTAATTTTTAAGGAAACACACATAGGCTAACTTGGGCTGGAAGCTTGTTGGGGCACGACATGAGCATAACTATACAGGGGGGGGGAGGAAAAGGAAAAGGGCTGTGGAGGAAGTAGTTGCAAGAAGGTCAGGCCTTGGAGAAACAGGCTGATCGGAGGTGGCAGAGTTTGTTGGCTTTCCCTCACCACTACTTAGTGAGTCTGTTAAAAAAGGGCCACCTCTTATTTAATGCACTAGCAGGGTGCATACCACAGCTGTGAACCTACATTGTCTCAACATTGCATAAATAGTCACTGGTGGCGTAACACTATGCAATTTCATAGGATCACAGAATCATGGAAGAAACCACCAGGGCCATCCAGTCCAACCCCCTGCCATGCAGGAATACACAATCAAATCATTCCCAACAGATGGCCATCCAGCCTCTTGTTTAAAAACTTCCAAAGGAGGAGACTCCACCACACTCCAAGGCAGTGTATTCCACTGCTGAACAGCTCTTACTGTCATTTCAAGGGGCACACACATCCACCCAACTAGTCCCTTCCAGACTGTCTGGGACTGAGGCCTAGACCTCCCCCAGTACCTGGCAGCTCAGCTACCATGATATGTACCATCTAAGAATTTAAGATTTACAGGCAAAGGTTTATTAAATAAATAATAGCTGCGAGCCTTTCAAGTCCTGGCTTTGAATCTGTGGAACTGTCTTCCTTTGGACCTCCAGCTGTAGGAAGATCTCACCTGTTTTTGTAAAGAGTTGAAGACCTTCCCCTTTGATTTGCCAGATTAAGCTGCTGAGTTGTGCCTGAGGTTTCTGGGATGGGTAGTGGCTGGAGAGATGTTAGGCATTTTATGTAAATTTATAGGGTTAGGCTTTATTGCCTTTTTCTTTGATTACATATGTTTAATATTTCACCCTTTGATGGAAGGGGTGTGGTGGTGATGGTGGTGGTATGATATATTGGATGGAAATGCAGCCTTCCCCACCCTATGTAGTACTCTTCAGTTGCATTGGACTAGACCTCCCATCACCCCTTGTCAGCATGGCTATTGTCCAATACATTTCACCACATGAGGAGATCTGAGATCCAGCAAGTTCTACATATGTTCCATCTTCTATCTAGTGCTCTCCACAAATGGGCAACTTCAAAGGACTGGTGGCTGGTGGCTCCTGCACTAGTGGGCAGATGTATTCAATCTGGGTTTTAGTCCAAACTTTAAAGGAGCTATCCAAGCTACTATACCTATTTGGACAGATAAGTTTCAGCATCTGGGTTGCCTCTTCTAAAGTTCAGACTAATATCCAGAGCAGATTCACCATGCACTGACAAGGAAGTGACCAGCTCCACTGCTTCATGGTCCCTGCTCTCCTCCCTTAGGACTCTTTCACTTTGAACTGTATGACTTGGACTCATCTGGACTGGACCAGCCTTCAAATAGAGGACTCTCCTCTGTTAGGTGGGACACAGGGGCCAAGAGCCTACATGGAGTGTAGCTCCACTCATGTGGTTCTGCATCCTCCCACTGGTCTGGCAGCTGTCAAGCTCCAGAACATTGACGGGCAACCTTTTGAGCTTGGTGTGTCAAACTTCACCAAAAAACTGAGCATAACTTGGGTGGCATGTCACTTTGAGGAAAAAACATTATTTCACAATATTTATTGTTTAAATAACATAAATGTATACAGTTGCTCCTCCACATTCGCAGCTTTCACTCTCGCGGTTTTGATTATTCACCGTTTGCTCAGCAAGCACCCCATTTAAATCAGCTTCTCTCCCTCCCGCTCAAGGGAGAGGAGCTGATTCAAACAGAGTGCTTGCTGAGCACGCCAGGCGCTCAACTCCCCGCTCTCCTGGGGCTTGGCTCTATGCGGGGGGGTGGGGAGAGCCAAGCCCCAGGAGAGCAGGGAGTTGGCGGGAAAGGAGCTTTTTAGCCCACCCGCCACCCTTTCCAAAGTCACTATTGAGCTTTCTAAGCCTTGTTGCAGCTTTGGGAGGGTGGGAGTGGCTGAAAAGCCTCTACGGCACACTCTTTCCACCCCTGCCAACCTACCTGAATAGGCTATATGGGGCTTTCAATTGCCAGAGTCCCTTCGGGAAGCCCGGGGAGAGGATGGCCAGACTCCCTCCCGCCCCCCATCACCTTCTCTGGCCTTCCCGAGGCAGCTCCAGGGTTTCAAAGACTCCCACCTGCCCGCCCGCTGCCTTCCCTGGCCTTTCCAAGGCAGCTCCAGGGCTTCAAAGTCTTGGAGCCCCCTCGGGAAGGTTGGGGAGAGGCGAGGGAGACTCCTGCCCACCTGCCACCTTCCCCGGCCTTTCCAAGGTGGCTCCGGGGTTTCGAAGCCTCGGAGCCCCCTCAGGAAGGCCGGGGAGAGGCCGGGCAGACTCCCACCCGCCTGTCTGCCACCTTACCCAGCCTTCTTCATGGTGTGAATTGTCAGGTTACAGTGCACATTGGGTACCTAAACAAGTCCAGGCAGCAAAAATAAACAGCAGTGTTGTTCATTCAGGCATAAGAATAAAGGCACAGACACAGGCTTGTGTCTAAAATAAACTTCCCTTTACTTGGGCATAATGAAGTATATCTACAGATATATGCAGAATTCAGAAGAAAAACATCTCCTCACTGTGAGATCCTAAACAGGACATCTTCACACAGTGAGATCCAAAACAGAACTGCTTAGCGCTCAGTCCAGCCCAGCTCTGCTCAGCTCTGCTCCAGGGCTGTGAGCTAATTAATATTGACACATTTACCCAGCCAGCTTCTGCAAACTGCTGCTAGCTCACTCTGCAGCTCTTTGCAGACTGTTTGCTACATCTCAGCTCTTTACAGAATAAATTTACTGCATGTCCCAATATCCTGACATGAATTGCCTCCCCCTCCCTTTCTTTCTGTCAAGAAACTGCAGAAGCAGTTCTTCCTGGGTGGGAGGATTTTGGATGGGGAGCAAGGGGGGGAGAGAATAACCCCTTGTACCCCATCCCTGAGCACTTAGTTGTTGTTGCTGTTGTCGTTGTTGTTGTGTCAAAACGTATTTTTGACTTATGCTGACCCTAAGGTGAACCTATCATGGGGTTTTCTTGGCAAAATTTATTCCCAGGGGGTTTACATTGCCTTCCTCTGAGGCTTCTGCAAACTGCTGCTAGCTCACTCTGCAGCTCTTTGCAGACTGTTTGCTACATCTCAGCTCTTTACAGAATAAATTTACTGCATGTCCCAATATCCTGACATGAATTGCCTCCCCCTCCCTTTCTTTCTGTCAAGAAACTGCAGAAGCAGTTCTTCCTGGGTGGGAGGATTTTGGATGGGGAGCAAGGGGGGGAGAGAATAACCCCTTGTACCCCATCCCTGAGCACTTAGTTGTTGTTGCTGTTGTCGTTGTTGTTGTGTCAAAACGTATTTTTGACTTATGCTGACCCTAAGGTGAACCTATCATGGGGTTTTCTTGGCAAAATTTATTCCCAGGGGGTTTACATTGCCTTCCTCTGAGGCTGAGAACATCTGACTTGTTCAAGGCCACTCAGTGGGTTCCCATGGTTGAGCAGTGATTTGAACCCTGTTCTCCCAGAGTCCTAGTCCAACACTCAAACCACTATACCATGCTGGCTCTCACAGCACATATGCCTGAGTATGTGATGAGCACAATGCTGCCAAGACCATCTTTCTTAGTCAGTGGAGGGCTCTCAAGGTATATCAGCCTACAAGACTACAATGTCGTGGGACAACAGTGTAGTGGTGGTGGAGAAATCTCCTCGCCTCACTTTTTTCTTCATGTACAAAAACTGAATCATTAGGGGAAAGAGCTCTTTCCATTCACAAGACACACAGGCAGAACTTGGAGAAGTGACCCCCCCTTAAACTACAACACCCAGTAGCCACACAGGCCAGGGGATTCTGGGAACTAAAGCCAAAACAATCATGTTCCCCAGTTCTGAAGACAGGGAATATACTTTTCTTAGTAGTTGGATACAGAATACCCACATGGACATACAACCCCCACCCATCCCCAGAGTCCAATACCCTCCAAATGTCCTGATTTGGCTGGAATAGTCCTGCTCCATCCTTTGCCATCCCACCTTTTCAGCTGCTTTTAGAATAATAGAATCATAGAGTTGGAAGAGACCTCAAGGGCCATCCAGTCCAACCCCCTGCCATGCAGGAATACACAATCAAATCATTCCCAACAGATGGCCATCCAACCTCTGTTTAAAAACCTCCAAAGAAGGAGACTCCACCACACTCTGAGGTAGTGTATTCCACTTCCGAACAGCTCTTATTGTCAAGAAGTTCTTCCTAATGTTTAGGTGGAATCTCTTTTTCTGTAGTTTGAGCCCATTGCTCCGTGTCCTAGTCTCTGGAGCAGCAGAAAACAAGCTTACTCCATCCTCAGCATGACATCCTTTCAAATATTTAAACATGGCTATCATGTCGCCTCTTAACCTTCTCTTCCCCAGGCTAAACATACCCAGGTCCCTAAGCTGCTCCTCATAGGGCATTAAAATGTTCTGGTTTCTTTCTCCCCCACCCCCCACCCCACACTTTCCTCAGCTTATTTCAATTGCTGCAAGGTAAGTTCAAAGTGCAAAAAGTAGTTTGCATGGAGTTAACTCAGGAAGAAGGAGAGGAGAAGTAGGGGTGGAATCTTCCCCTTCCTGGGAGGCTCAGTCAAAATCAAACTGCTGCAGCTTCTACTAAGCTTCTGCCTCATTAATAGCTTTTGCCATTTTGACGTTGCTTGGCTACCCATGCCCTGGTTTTCGCCTGTGAGACGTTGGAGGGTATGGTGTCCTTGTCCTCCTTCTTGACTTTCACATACAGGGTATGTCATTCACTATAACTTATCACCCTGCTTTGGGATGGATCAAGTAGCAGATGAGGACAGAGCTGCCAATGCCAGCTTGGCTGGAGAAGGGGAGGGGCATCCGGGGCTCATGCAGCCAGCCTGCAGGGCCCACACACTGCATCACACTTAATGTCACAGTTAAAGACAGCCTCCTTTTCCCCATCTAGGTGGAAGGTGGGGGGAGATGTGGCAAAGGCTAGAGGGTAGGGGAAATGCCCACAAACCTACCGTATCTTTGCCTGGGGATCTACTTAGCAACCTTGAAAGCATCAAAACCCTGGAGTGTCAATCTTTCTAAAGGGCACCGTGTCTGCACAGAGGTCTTGAGTTACTGACTCCCTTTCCTCAAGGCTGGTGCTGTGTGTGTTGATCAGGGTCAGCCTCTGTGAAAATGAAAAGCTGGCAATATCCTCCAGACACTTGCTAGCTGGCATTTTATTAAGCCCCTGCTCTCCCCCATACACATACTCAGGCAAGGCTATGGTTTCTTTCTTTCTTTCTTTCTTTCTTTCTTTCTTTCTTTCTTTCTTTCTTTCTCAGTGCACAGGTGGAGCTGTGGCAATAGCTGACCCATACATTGAGGGTCATGGGGAACCAAGCCAGAAACAATAGAGATTTTCAGACACGTCAAAAGTGGAATTACATGAATGCCAGGAGATCACAAAAGGGCTCCCTTTTCAGATGACGTTGTTCCCCCCTCATTATGCACCTGTTCTGCTGCCATTCCACCAGCACTGCTTTTTATTGACACAAGAAGCCATCAATACATCCCCTGTTCCGTTTGTGTTCCGGATTTGCCTGTGTGCGACAAGGTGCTTCATTATGCCGGTGAGATCACAGCGTCAATGGGAGGTCCCTGCCAGAACACTTTTGGGTGAGATCAGGACATCCAAGTAAGCTATCCTCTTTTTTGTACCCACCCCAGGTTACTTGTAAATTTTTTAGTGTGTGTATGTGCTTTTCAAAACCTTTTGGTGTGTATTTTTGCTTTTACTTTTGCATTTCCCACACTCTCATCTTCGCGTGAGAACCTGCAGGATTTCGATCCAGAAAGTGAATGGAGCTCCGTTAGAGCTCCTTTCATTCCTGGGCTGCCCTGTTGACCAGAGAGGAGTAAGTGCAGTGGGCAGGGTTATTGTGGCAGGACTGGGATGGGACAGGGGCAGGAGTGGAGGTTGTGGGACAGGTGTCTTTTTGTTGTTGTTCCTTTCTGATAATTTTCAATGACAACAATGATGACGACAATCACAATGACAACCTATCTTTCTTTGAAGTGTGGATTTTTGCACCTGTGGCATCCAATGCAGGCTAGTCATCTGGTTTAAAGAGCAAAAAGGAAAATGTGTATAAATGTTAATCTTTCTCCCTTTTTAATGGCTTACCTCAGGCTGTGCTCCCATGCCTTGGGATCAACTTGGACAGGGGAGGCACAGGGCTTGGAAGCCCTGTGAAGAATGGCTTAGAGATCTGGTTGTGTTTAAGTCTGGAGAGGAGAAAATCGAGAGGAACAGAATGGTTCCCAATTGGCAAGGGGGTCAGACAAGTTTGTTCAATTTATATGCAGAAAATATCAAACACAGAGCAGGTTTAGACTTGAAGGAAGGAGGAGTGAGGATCGGAGGAAGGAATATCAACAATCTAAGATATGCAGATGACACCATGCTACTAGCAGAAAATAACAAAGACTTGGAAAAATACTAAAGATAGTCAAAGAAGAAAGTGCAAAGGCAGGCTGATCGTTGAACATTAAGAAAACAAAAATAATGACCACAGAGGAGCTACATAAATTCAGTAAAGACAAGGAGGAAATTGAAATAGTTAAAGATTTCCCATATCTGAGATCAATCATTGATCAGAAAAGAGACTGAAGTCAAGAAATCAGAAGACTAGGACTGGGAAGGGCAGCTATGAAAGAACTAGACAAATCTTAAAGTGCAAATACATAAAACTGGACACTAAAGTTAGGATTGTCCAAGCCATTGTATTTCCCATTACTATGTATGGAAGTGAGAGCTGGACAGTGAAGAAAGCTGACAGAAAGAAAATCAACTCATTTGAGATGTGGTACTGGAGAAGAGTGATACGGATACTGTGAATGGCCAAAAAGACAATGAAATAGCAAATGGTTCAAGGCTGAACTCTTCCTGGAAGCCAAGATGGTATTCATTTTTCCATTCTAGAGAGTGTTTAAATGCCTTTCCTAGGCATATGAGATTTTCACACTACACTGTTATAGTGTTACTTTTCCACTTTATTTGCTATGGCTGCCTCCTGTGGAATCCTGGGATTTGCAGTTTAAGGAGGGTCATTTAGAACTCTCAGCCAGAGAGCTCTTAGGCCTCACTAAACTACAAACCCCATAATTCCACAGGAGGAAGCCAGATCAGTTAAAGTGGAATAGTAACACTATAAAAGTGTAGTGTGAAAATCTCCTTAGTCTCAGTAAGATTAGAAGGTAAAATGTATGCATCATTTTGGCTTTATCCTTTGGCTCTAGGGCTGCTCACTGCTTGAACAGGACCCCTGAAGACCTCCCTGAAATTGAACCAGGACCCCCTTTACCTGATCTCCTGGTCTGAGAGGGCCCTTGAATGAACTATGCCACAGCAGAAGTAGCAAACATCTAAAAGGTGCCATTTTAAATCTCCTAATTTTTTTCTGCTGCAATGGCACACCAGGGGCATTGCGGGAAATTTAACAAGGAAGCTTGTAGCCATCTACCATGATGGCTACTGTCAGCCAGAACTGCCAGGACCATCTGACAGCTGTGTGAGGGTGCTGGATGCAAACACAAGGCCTCTTTTCTCTTGTAAACTGTTTGTAAAGGGCTACAGGGAAGCATGTCAGAGGACAGAGCTGCTACAGGAGGGCAAAATGTGGGCATTCCCCTTCTGAATAAGAGAGAAAATACACTTGGGCAGTAAAAATGAAAAGCACAGGTATAGGATGGGTGACACCTGGCTTGATGGCAGTACATACAAAAGGGATCTAGGAGTCTTAGTGGACAACAAACAGAACGTGAGTCAGCAGTGTGATGCAGCAGCTAAAAAAGCAAATGTGATTCTTGGCTGCATCAATAGGAGTATAGTGTCTAAATCAAGGGAAGTAATACTGCCACTCTATTCTGCTTTTCACTCTATCCTGGAATACTGTACATTTTTAGATATATTGTAATTATTTTAATTTGCAAGCCACCTTGAGTCTCAGTCTTGTGAAAAGGTGGGATCTAAATCAAGATAAAGATAATCACCACACACACACACACACACACACACAGCACATTTCTGCAAAGTTTGGGTCCCTTGAGCATGTTTCCATGGACGAGTGCTACTGTTTTACCTACATAAGCACCAGAATTCCTGTCTGAGCACTGTAATGATAAAACATCATCCCATGAAATGATCACTTCGTGCCGTTCTGCATATCAGCCCCTCTCCACCATTGACTCCTTCATAGAGTTTTGGATAGTTATTTTTTTAAACTACAGATACAAGAATTTCCCTAGCCAGTGTATTGGAACTGTAAATCTCCCCCTGCACATGACTTTTAAAGTCTTTAAATCATCCACTTACCATCACTGGCTAAACAGGTGTTAGAGGTTTTAAACTTGCTACATGTGTCTGATCACAGAGTAATCAAGAGAGGGGCACCATACATTTCAGGAGTGGGCAGCCACCAAGAGTCTGGGGAGAGGGCACACCTGCCCTGTTTTCATACACACGAGTCTAAGGAGATTATCAGACAGGAACAAAAAAGTGTTCCTGTCCCACAATCTCCACTCCCACCCCTGTCCCGTCCCTGTCATGCCACAATAACCCTCCCCACCACACTTACCTCCTCTCCTGTCATTCCGGCATCCCAGGAGTGAATGGAGCTCTAACGGAGCTCCCTTCACTTCCTGGATCAAAATCCCACGGATTCTCGCAAGAAGACAGGAGCGCGGGAAATTCAAAAAGAAAAAGAACATGAAAAAAATTACAGCAAGCACAAAAGCACACTTTAAAAGATAGAAGTAACCTGGGGAGAGTCATAAAAAGTGTGTCACTTACCTGGATGTCCTGATCTCACCTGGATGTGTTCTGACAGGGACTGCCCATTGATGCTGGGATCTTACCAGCATAACGGGACACCTTGTCACATGTAGGAACATCTGTGACAGGAATGGAACGGGGGATCCATTGACGGCTTCTCCCGTCAATAAAAAGCAGTACCAGCAGAATGGCTGCATAACGAAGCGGTGCAATGACAACGTCTGAAAAGGGAGCCCTTCTGCAATCTCCCGGTGTTCCTGTAACACCACTTTTAACACATCTGATAATCTCCTAAAATAGATCTAGTGTGGTCAAGACAGTAGCGGTTGGTGGCTTCCATATCTGTAAGACACTCAATTCACTCCAGGTTCTAATGCAGACTTTAAATGAGTTCTCCAGAGTACTGAACCCTATTCATAAATAGATTCAGAACCATGGATAGCTCCTTAAAAGCAAGTCAAAATCTAGAATGGATTCATCAGCTGCCAATGGGCCACAACAGCCTTTAAAGAACAAGCATGACCCTTGAGTCTTTTGAGGATTGATTGACTATTTGTAGGCCACTTTTTTTCAGTGTGTGTGGGGGTCCGGGGGGGGGTCTAATGAGTTTATGTTACAGGAAAGTAGATTTCAATAGAACATTAGAAGGAACTTCTTGATGATAACAGCAATTCGCGATGGAGCCAATGACCTAGAGAGGTGGTGGGTTCTCTTTCTCTGGACAGCTACCTTCTGGGGATGCTACAGCTGGCAATCCTGCAATGAGCAGGGAGTTGGACTCGAAGGCTTATGAGACTCCTTCCAGATCTCTGATTCTATTCTCTGAGTAAAAGGCATTGATGAAAATATGTTTTCTTGCACACCGGAATGAAATAAGTGAAGATTTACATCCCTACTGTGGTGCAATGTATTGTCGTTCTGTTGAAATTATAGTAGTTAAGTGTCTAGATCAAGGGAAGTAATAGTGCTGCTCTATTCTGCCTTGGTCAGACCTCACCTGGAATACTGTGTCCAGTTCTGGGAACCACCATTGAAAAAGTATATTGACAAATTGGAGCATGTACAGAGAAGGGCAACTAAAATGGTGAAAGGTCTGGAAACCATGCCTTAGAGGAGAGACTTAGGGAACTGGGTATGTTTAGCCTGGAAAAA
The DNA here is from genome assembly GCA_030847615.1 of Gambelia wislizenii. Classification (NCBI taxonomy): domain Eukaryota; kingdom Metazoa; phylum Chordata; class Lepidosauria; order Squamata; family Crotaphytidae; genus Gambelia; species Gambelia wislizenii. Next base: position 10,686,569 of record JAUMIR010000012.1, read on the forward strand.
AGACGGTTAAGAGGTGATATGATAGCTCTGCTTAAGTATTTGAAGGGGTGTCACGTTGAGGATGGAGCAAGCTTGTTTTCTGCTGCTCCAGAGACTAGGACATGGAACAATGGATGCAAGCTCCACCTCAACATTAGGAGGAACTTTCTGACAGTAAGAGCTGTTCGGCAGTGGAACACACTCCCTCGGAGCGTGGTGGGGTCTCCTTCCTTAGAGGTCTTTAAACAGAGGCTGGATGGCCATCTGTCGGGGATGCTTTGATCGTGATTTCCTGTGTGGCAGGGGGTTGGACTGGATGGCCCTCGTGGTCTCTTCCAACTCTACAATTCTATGATTCTATGAGTCTATATACAAATTAGCATATATCTGGTACAAATCTGGGTCCTTTTTTAGCCCTCTTCTTGCTAGTAATACATTTCCTTTGGAGTAGGGAGAGTGACATGCATAAGTAGCTGCTGGTGCATAGTTTGTGCCCTTAGCCAGGAGGCTGGTGTCTGTCTCCCTTTTTAATATGGTTATAAACTAGTGTTCAGTTGGGTCCTAGCCAGGAGGTCATTCCAGGAGAATCTAAAGTTGGATCCCTGGTCACATACCTTGAGTCCTTGTGCTCTGAATGTTCAAGGAACCGTAACACTCACTGGAACCTTCCATGCCCCTAAACTACTTGGGACCTCCATAGGAGTGCCTCTCCCTGTGTATGCCTGCCTGAGAATTAGAGATGTGAAGGCTTGGGGGGGTGGGGGGGACTGGAAAAATTCAGAAAAAAAGTTTTCCTCCATTTTTTTCTTGAAACCATTTTTTGTTTTTTGTTTTTCTGAAAAAATTGCAAAAGAGGAAGAAAATCGATTGTGGGATGTTTTATTTTAGCATGATGAATAAAATCTTTAAGACAAGGTGTTCATATATTCTCCAAATCGTTTCTAAAAACTATGTACAGTATCAGATTATTCTAATTTCTGTGCACTGGGGACAAGCAAGTCCTAGATCACAAATTGAACTCTCCAACGCAAGAGCAAGATGCAGTTCTTCCTTTAGGGAGCACTGCTATAGGCACAAGAGAAGAAATTGTTTCCGTTTCATTTTTGCTTGTGGGTGGTTCCAAAGAGGTGCCGTACAGTTCAGGAGATTGTTGCTCTGTTGCTTACAAATATATTTTTTTAAAAAAAGTAAATTCTGTTTATAATAATTGTTTGAATACAGTTGTCCCTTCGTATTTGCTGGGATGGACCCCCCCATGGATACCAAAATCTGTGAATACTCAAGTCCCATTATATGCAATGGCATAGCAAAATGGTGTCCCTTATGGGGCAAAATCAAGATTTGCTTTTTGGATTATTATGTTTTAAAGAATATTTACAAGCTATGAATACTTAAATCTGTGGATACCAAATCCATGGATATGGAGGGACAACTGTATTAATATTTTCCTTGGTTTTTTTTCTGGGCTGTGAGGCCATGTTCTGTATTAATATTGTTTTCATTGTACACTACCCAAAGATCTCACAATAGAAGGTGGGATAGAAATATTTTAATAAAATTAAATAAAAATAATAAAATTAAAATATAAAAACAGGTCACTTTTTGTAATTGTGTGAATGTGATCCTATCTATGGTGCTTTCATCCAGATGTTTTTGTCTGTATTTGGACTCAAGGTGGCTTACCAAAATTAAAACTAATATAGTTGAAAAGGATCTACAACATAAGCAAAAACCAAAACAAAGCACCTTGTAAAAAGCTATTGCTGAAATATTGTTGAATTTCAGCTGAAATATAGTTGAATAGGATTTAAATGCATTAAAAGACAAAATATAAAAATCAACAAAACAGCACATGATTAAAACAGTGCACTGCTAAAAACTTTTGCAGTGAGTTCTTCAAAAATGGCTATACCATAAACATTGCCAATGGAAGGACAGCAAAGAAGTAGCCAGCCTAGCCTCCTAAGGGAAGGAGTTCCAGCACCTAGGAGCAGCCACCAGGAAGCCCCTGTCTTGTGCTCCTACCAAAAGCAGCTGAGAAGATGGTGGGACTGAGACATGGGCATTTTCTAAAGACCTCTGACCCTAAGCAGTCTCATATAGGAAGATACAGTCCTTCAGCCAGGCTGAACCTGAGCAGCATAGGGCATTATTGAATCATAGAAGAGACCACAAGGGCCATCTAGACCAACCCCCTGCAATGCAGGAATACCCAATCAAAGCATTCCTGACAGATGACCATCCAGCCTCTGATCAAAAACCCCCAAAGAAGGAGACTCCGCCACACTCCGAGGCAGTGTATTCCACTTCTGAACAGCTCTTACTGTCAGGAAGTTCTTCCTAATGTTTAGGTGGAATCTCTTTTCCTGTAGTTTGAACCCATTGCTCCGTGTCCTAGTCTCTGGAGCAGCAGAAAACAAGCCTGCTCCATCCTCAGTACGACATAGAATCATAGAATCATAGAATCATAGAATTGCAGAGTTGGAAGAGACCACGAGGGCCATCCAGTCCAACCCCCCTGCCACGCAGGAAATCACAATCAAAGCATCCCCGACAGATGGCCATCCAGCCTCTGTTTAAAGACCTCCAAGGAAGGAGACCCCACCACGCTCCGAGGGAGTGCGTTCCACTGCCGAACAGCTCTTACTGTCAAAAAGTTCCTCCTAATGTTGAGGTGGAATCTCTGTTCCTGGAGCTTGCACCCATTGCTCCGTGTTCCAGTCTCTGGAGCAGCAGAAAACAAGCCTGCTCCATCCTCAGCGTGACATCCCTTCAAATACTTAAACAGGGCTATCATATCGCCTCTAAACCGTCTTTTTTCCAGGCTAAACATACCCAGCTCCCTAAGTCTCTCCTCATAAGGCATTGTTTCCAGACCTTTCACCATTTTAGTTGCCCTTCTCTGGACACGCTCCAGTTTGTCAATATCCTTTCTGAATTGTGGTGCCCAGAACTGGACACAGTATTCTAAGTGAGGTCTGACCAAGGCAGAATAGAGTGGCACTATTACTTCCCTTGATCTAGACACTATACTTCTATTGATACAGCCCAAAATTGCATTGGCCTTTTTAGCTGCCGCATCGCACTGTTGGCTCATGTTCAACTTGTGGTCTACTAGGACTCCTAGATCCCTTTCGCACGTAGTCTCATTCAGCCAGGTCTCTCCCATCCTATATTTATGCATTTCATTTTTCCGCCCTAAATGCAGTACTTTACATTTATCCGTATTGAATTTCATTTTGTTAGCTTTGGCCCAGCTCTCCAGTCTATCCAGGTCATTCTGAATTTTGATCCTGTCCTCTAGGGTATTAGCTACTCCTCCCAATTTGGTGTCATCTGCAAATTTGATAAGTATGCCCCTAATTCCCTCATCTAAGTCATTGATAAAGATGTTGAATAGCACTGGGCCCAGGACAGAACCCTGTGGCACCCCACTGGTCACATCTTTCCAAGACGAAGAGGAGCCACTGCTGAGCACCCTTTGGGTTCGGCCGGTCAACCAATTACAAATCCATTGAACAGTTAACTTGTCTAGCCCACATTCTACAAGCTTGTTTGCAAGAATGTCATGGGGAACCTTGTCAAAGGCCTTACTGAAATCAAGGTATGCAATGTCCACAGCATTCCCTTCATCTACCAAGCTGGTAACTTTATCAAAAAAAGAGATCAGATTAGTCTCGCATGACTTGTTTCTCTGAAACCCATGCTGACTTTTTGTGATTATGGCATTGCCTTCTAAATGTTCACAGACTCTCTGTTTAATGATCTGTTCTAGAATCTTCCCTGGTATTGATGTCAGACTAACTGGACGATAGTTGTTGGGATCCTCTTTTTTCCCCTTTTTGAAGATGGGAACAACGTTTGCCCTCCTCCAGTCTGCTGGGACTTCTCCTGTTCTCCAGGAGTTCTCAAATATTATTGCCAATGGCTCTGAGATTATATTTGCCAGCTCTTTTAATACTCTTGGATGTAGTTCATCTGGTCCTGGAGATTTAAATTCATTTAGATTAAGAAGGTATTCCTGTACTACCTCTTTACTTATTTTGAGCTGGATTTCCCCTATTGTGTCCTCTGTTCCATTCTCCTCAGGTTGGTCCTCCTTTTCCTTTTCTGAAAACACTGAGGCAAAGAAGGTGTTGAGTAATTCTGCCTTTTCTCTGTCCCCTGTTAGCATTTTGCCATCTTCTCCACATAGCGGCCCTATCATTTCCTTCTTCCTCCTTTTGCTGCGGACATACCCAAAAAAAACCCTTTTTATTGTTCTTAACCTCCCTAGCAAGCCTGAGCTCATTCTGCGCTTTAGCTTTTCTGACTTTACTCCTACACGTGTTCGCTATCTGTTTGAATTCTTTTTTGGTGATTTCCCCCCCTTTCCATTTCCTATACATGTTCCGTTTAAAACTTAGCTCCATTGAAATTTCTTTAGTCATCCATCCTGGTTTCTTGAGACACCTCCCATTTTTCTTCCTCAATGGTACTGTTTGAAATTGTGCCTTCAGTATCTCCCTTTTGAGAAAGTCCCATCCGTCTTGAGGTCCCTTCTCTTTTAGTATTCTTGACCATGGGATCATCCCCAGTATTTCCCTGAGTTTATTGAAATCAGCTCTCCTAAAGTCAAGAATGCGTGTCTGACTATGCCTGGCTTCTCCTTTCCATTGTATGACAAACTCCAGGAGAACATGATCACTCTCACCTAAGGATCCCACCACTTGCACCCCATTAACAAGGTCGTCTCTGTTGGTTAGGATCAGATCTAAAATAGCTGTCCCCCTTGTTGCCTCTTCCACCTTTTGGACCATGAAATTGTCTTCCAGGCATGTAAGGAATTTGCTAGACCTTGTAGTTTTGGCTGAGTTAGATTGCCAGCAAATATCAGGATAGTTGAAGTCACCCATCACTACTACATCTCTCCTTTCTGCATGTATGTTCATCTGTTCTAGAAAGGCAACATCCAATTCCTCTATCCTTTCAAATAGTTAAACATGGCTACCATGTCAACCATTCAACCTTCACTTATCCAGGCTAAACATAGGTCAGAAGCCAGAAAATTGGCCTCCACCCCTCACTGCAGCCCCCCCCCCTTATTGCCAAATTCTGAGACTCCCAGTTGAAGATATATATGGAGGTGAAGAGCGGAGCATGCAACCAAATGTTGCAGTGTTTGTAGCCCACTCTCATTGCAGGTTCTAGCCAGCCAGCCTGTGTCTTTTTTTTTTCCAATCTCCCAGACAGAACAGTTGTTACACCCTTGGATTTGTGGGAAATCAGAGTTTAAATCCTTACTTGCCCCAAAGCATAATGCATGACCTCTTTGGCAGGTCACTCCCAGGTTAATTTACCTCCCTGGTGAGATTAAAATATCATGCTGAGCGCCTTCATAACATGGGTAGAGCTCATATAAAGCAAATGATTCAGAGTATGTTAAGGGCAACAGGCATCTAAATCAAAGGAAGTTGACTCATTGCAAGCAGGTTTCTTCCTGGGCAACATCTTTTTTCCAAGTAATGCTGGCGGGGGGGGGGTATTCACATGTGTGTGTGAGTTTCTCCACACTGCAAGCTAAGATGGTATTGGAGTACCACCAGGAAAAAACAGGAAATGCATCCCATTGCAAAAGAGGGAAAGCATCTTCTCAAAATAGGAAACACATAATTTCTAAGGAGGATGAAAGAGGATACATATTGGCATTAAATCTGTGGGTACTCACTTATATGTCTGCATGCAAATTCACAAAGATTTATTTTGATTTAAATTTGAATACAGCACATCTCATTACAGTAGGAGAGTCTGCGATGAGGTGATCTATGGGTGACCTGATCATACTCGATTGGGGATTCTAGGAGTTGTAGTCCAAAAAGGAACTTTGCCTATTGTCTGTCCAGGTGTTGCAGGCAGCTTCAAGATGCCTGGGATGTCTCTTGTCCAGGGCTTCGTTTTTCAATCTGGACTGCAGCTGGGCAGCTTTTCAACAAGGACAGCTTTCAAAAGAGGACTGCCCACTGTAAAACAGGACATATGGCCACACTACCCATCACTAATCAAACTAGTTTAGGAGCTTTTCGCCATCCTTGAAACCAGATTTGAATTGGGCAGTTCTTCAAATGGGACACCTTCAAAGAGAGGATTGCCCTTAGCAAAGTAGGACATTTGGCCACCCTACCCTGAAACAGAGCAAAGATGCTGAACTCTCAGAAGAAAAGAAAGAAAGCAGGATGGGACCAGCAGTGGGTTTGTGACACAGCTTGGAAATTTTACTTTTTCATACGACAACTCCCAGAATATTAGATTTTTGCTCCAGAAAAGCAAGTTTTCCAAATTCCAGTTTGCAAAATCAACTCACCCTTTTTTTTTTGAGAAACATGGCACACAATAACAGTGTAGTCCTATATAGTTTACTCTGCCTTCTCCCAGGTAAATATGTGTCCCTGCCCTCCCCAGCCTAGGACCCATCATCTCCAGCCAAAAGGATAATGAGAGAAGCTGTGGTCCAACACACCTGAAGTCCACTAGGTTGGGGAAGGCTGGTAGCTGGGTTCACATCCTTAATGATCCAGAGTTAACTGAGTTCCTGTTTGCTTATTTTCAGTTTTAACAGCTGCTGACAATGCTTTTATTGATTCTGCAGGCTTTGTTGATCCATTTATTTCTTGTTAGCAATTGTCTTTTTATTACATTTGTTGCTCTTACCTGCCTTCAAGTTGACTCCAATTTATGGGGACCTTCTCATAGGGTTTTCCTGGCAAGATCTATTCAGAGGAGGCTGGCCATGACAAGGAACACTCAGAGGTGGTTTGCCAGTTCTTTCCTCTGAAATACAGTTGACAGCACCTAGTATTCCCTAGCAATCTCCCATTCAAGTACTAACCAGGGCTGACCCTGCTTAGCTTGTAGGATCAGACAGTATCTGGAGCTTTTATGGGTTTTTTGGCCGTTTGTGTTAATTAATCCGGGAGCCCTGGTGGCGCAGTGGTTAAATGCCAGTACTGCAAGCCACAAAGTTATGAGTTCAATCCCAGAGGGCTCCAAGGTTGACTCAGCCTTCCATCCTTCTGTAAGGATGGTAAAATGAGTACCTAGCTTGTTGGGGGCAATTAGCAATCATTGTGAACCGTTTAGGGAGTGCTTCAGCACTGATAAGCAGTATATAAATATCAATACTATTGCAGTGCTAATGCTATTGCTAAATACTTACACTCCTCTCTCTCTCTCTCTCTCTCTCTCTCTCTCACTCACTCACACACACACACACTTGGGTTGACTTTGCTGAAATGGATCAGAATTTGCATTTCACCTATAAAGGTGAACAAAAGCATAAATTCAAAAGTTTCTGTTACATCTCTCCATTCTTTTAATATCACTGAAGCCAGCACTCTTAGGAGATTTTCAGACGGGAACAAAAAAATTGTTCCTGTCTCGCAATCTCTTCTCCTGGCCCTCTCCCATCCCTGTAACAACATAAAATAAAAAGTTTTCAGACCTACTTTGTTCGCACCTAGTTACTTTGGGAGGGCAACCCAGGAGTGAAAGGAGCTCCTTTCACTTCCTGGATTGAAATCCCGGCTGCTCTTGTGAGAAGACAAGAGCACAGGAAATTCAAACTATACACATGAAAAAGTTACACTAAGCACCAAAACACACTTAAAACTTAACAAGTAACCCGGGGAGGGTACAAAAAAGTGTATCACTTACCTTGATGTCCCAAACTCACCTGGAAGTGTTCTGGCACAGACCTCCCATTGACGCTGGCATCGCGCCAGCATAATAGGACACCTTTTCACTTGCAGGACATTCTGTTACAGAAACGGAACGGGGGATCCATTGATGGGTTAGCCCGTCAATAAAAAGCAGTGCTGGCGGAACAGCAGCAGAACGGGAGCATGACAACACAGGACCAACATTGTCTGAAAGGGAAGTCCTTTAGCAATCTTCTGGCATCGTTATCACGCCATATTTAGCACATCTGATAATCTCCTAAGAGTTTGGCAGCTCTGGTGGCTGCCCAATTTGCCTCTGTCTTGGGGCAATCCTGACCGTTCCATTTATGCACCCCACCACGCTCAAATCAGATGTGATTAGTTGACACTTCTTTCCAATTGCCAGTGTCTATATCTGAATATTGTCTTGCAGGAGGAGGGGAAGATGGCGAGCTCTATGGCTACATGGGCTGCTAAAAAGACAAATAGATGGATCATAGAGTAAATCAAGGTAGGATTCTCACTGGAAGCCAAAATGACTAAACCGAGGCTGGCATACTTCGGACACCTCATTTTAGACTCATTGAAAAAGTCAATAATGCTTGGTTAAGTGGAAGGCAGTCAGAAAGAGGAAGACCCAGTTACAGATGGGTTGATTCAATCAAAGAAGCCATGGCCCAACATTTGCAAGACTTGAGTTGTTGATGATCTGAGTTCATGAGAGTCTATGATTTCTAGGGTCATCATAAGTTGAAGCCAACTTGGCAGGTAACAACAAATCTAAAATATGTGGGGATGTATGTGTGTGTGTGCCTTGTGTGTTTAGTTTTATCACAATTAAGCGACATACAAGGTGCTCTCTTACATTTTCTGCTCTCGGCAAGAATGATTCCTAATGTATGGGAAATTATTCACTTGGGCATATGTTTATTCCATTGTGCACACAAATGCTCTTGCATAGTTAGATGCATGTTGTGTGTGAATCATTTTACTTCACAAGTAAGACAGTGATCACCTCTTTTTCTGGACAATGTGAAAGGCTTGTGAGGCAGCTTTAGAAGTAGAAGAAGAAAGGGATGATGATGATGAAGAAGAAGAAGAAGAAGAAGAAGAAATAATTGTTTTCAGTTTCATCTATTTGTCTTTGATCTATTTTTGTTATGGCTTAAGGTTTTTAGTGTATGCTATTCGGAGGCTATTCCATGGCTTTATGCTCACCATACTGATACCTTCAGATGAAGCATGGATTTTAAAAATACCTCTTATAAATCATGTATTAATAGCAAAAAGAATGAATAGTGCTATTCTGCATATTAACAGTGAATGTTTACGCTTGTTTAATGGAGTATATTAATTCACTGTTGCTTCCTCCCAGGTAAGTGTGTATAAGATTGTCTCACTACCACCACCGCTTAAAATGACATAAAGGGATTCGGTGGCATCTTTGAAACTAACAGGGAAGAAGACATTTCTAGCATAAGCTTTCATCAACTTGGCACTTCATCAGATAGACCGGTATACCTCAGCTAAGGAAGTAGATGAATTCTGGAGCATTCGTTCTTTAACAGAAAATTTGGTACCAGAGGTATTAATACTGAAATATGGAATGAATAGAAATAGGCTTCTACACCACGAAAAAGAAGAGCATCTCAATATGTTACAGCATGAACAACTTTTTGTTGTTCATGCCTCCTCAACAGGGGACCCTGGAAGCAGCAGCTGTTTACCTTGCCTGTTGTAAACAGGCATAGACAGCTACAGCAGGATTGGCTAAGAGTAGAATCTTTGGAGATTATCAGACAGGAACGAAAAAAGCGTTCCTGTCCCAAAATCTCCACTCCCACCCCTGACCCATCCCTGTCACACCGCAATCACCCTCCCCACTGCACTTCCCTCCTCTCCTGTCGTTCCACAGCCCAGAAGTGAGTAGAGCACTAATGGAGCTCCCTTCACTTCCTGGATTGAAATCCTGTGGATTCTCGTGAAAAGACGCGAGCGCGGGAAATTCAAAAAGAAAAAGAATACGAAAAAAAAAATTACAGCAAGCACAAACGCACACTTTAAAAGGTAGAAGTAACCCAGAGAGGGTCATAAAAAGTGTGTCACTTACCTGGATGCCCCAATCTCATCCGGAAGCGTTCTGGCAGGGACCTCCCATTGACGCTGGGATCTCGCCAGCATAACGGGGCACCCTTTTGCACGCAGGAACACCCATTACAGAAACGGAACATGGGATCTATTGATGGCTTCTCCTATCAATAAAAAGTAGTGCCAGCAGAACGGCAGCAGAATGGGTGCAATAATGATGGGGGAACAATGTCATCTGAAAAGGGAGCCCTTGTGTGATCTCCTGGTGTTTGTGTAACACCACTTTTAATGTGTCTGATAATCTCCTCACTCTCTGCGATGCTAGAAATTTGGGGACTGAAGGGACATTTCATTTTGGGAGGGGCATAGAATTCTTATTTGGGAAGTAGTGCATCCTCATTTCAACCCCCCCTCCCAGCTACGCCTCTGCACACCAACTTCAGACCCTCCTGACTTTGCCACTGACGCCTTGGTGTATTTCTGGACAAATTGCTCATTCTACGTTTCCTTCCTCTCGTCTATAAAACAGGAATGTATCTCCTTTGAAGGAAAGAGCTGTAGCTCACTAGGTAGAACACTGCTTTGCACAACCAAGGCCCCATGTTCAGTTCCTAGCATCCCCAGTAGACTTGGGAAAGATACATTCCCCACTCCACTCCATCTGAAACCATGGAGACCCATTGCCAACCAGAATAGATTGTCCTGAGCTAGATAGACTAGCGGTGTGGCTTTATATAAAGCTTCTTCCTACATTCACTCCACCAGTGGGAAGGTTCAAGAGGACACTATACCTTATAAAGTGTGTGTGCTAGGGCCGTATACCTTCGTAAATATCTTTTTCGCAGGCACAAATGAATAAATTTACATTTTTTTTCTCCTCACTGTAAGAAAGTCATCAAAACTTGCTTAGTTTTTCAAAGACTATTCACAGTTTGGAACTTATTCAGTGCAAAAATGCACATGGTTTCTTTGTGCAGAAAATGGAAAGTTTTCTGTGCTGAAAATGGCATTTTCTGCTTTAGAAAGCAGCATTTTATGCACAGAGAAGTTCCCTGCACCTAAAAGAGCATTTTTCTGGGCAGAAAATGATGTTTTCTGTGCAAGAAATTTAATTTCTGCACAGGAAAGTTGTTTTCTGCATAAGAAATTTGTTTTCTGTGCAGGAAATTTATTTTATATGCAGGAATATTGTTTTCTGTGCAGAAAATGCTGTTTTCTGTGCAAAGAAACCTCATGCATTGAATAAGTCCTAAATTATGAAGATTTTTGCTCATCTAAGATTCTCTTTATTAGGGTTTCCCAACACTCAAGAAACCTGTTTTTTTCAACTATTTCCCAGCTATTTTTTATTATTTTTTCCATTCCTAGTGCCTGTTGACAGATGGGTTTGGGGAGTCCAGAGGAAAGCATCAAAGGGGTTAGAAAGATAACATAATTTATAACTTAGCCCCACCTTACAAAGCTCCTAGGATGCTAAAATGGAATAACTATGTCCACAGGTACCCCACACTTCTTACCTAAAGGCTGAGCTGGACACCTGAGGTTGGCTCCAAAGTTCATCGTCTTAAAGTAGACCACGTTGTGCTTAATCTAGCCGTTAGTCCTAACCAGAATAGACCTGTTGAATCATTTAATTGCTGACTCACTGACTTGATTGCTGAGTGGTAACACTTATGTAAGCCACATTGATTCAGCGGGTCTACTTTAGTTGTGCCTTAGAGCTGGATGTACCCCACTGTGATCAATGGAACTTAAATTAGCCCTAAGTATGGACCCAACTCAGTATGATAATAAAGATGATGATCAAATGAACTTGAACTGGTACAAAAAGATGATGCCAGAGTGGTAACAGAGCTCAAGCAACTCTCTCGTTCCAACAGCTTCACTGGTTTCCAGCCTGTTTCTGGGCACAATTCAAAATGCTGGTTATGACCTATAAAAGCCTATACAACTTAGATTCAGGCTGTTTCACAGACCATTATCTCCCTGTATGAGCCTGCCCAGACCTGGAGATCCATGAGATAGACACATCTTTCAGTCCCGCTGCCTTCACAGGTACAGTTGGTAGGATCCACAAAATAGGAACTCCCTCCCTAAGGTGGTGAGAATGGTTTCCCATGGTTTTTTTCCAGGCTGTGAGGCCATGTTCTGGAAGAGTTTATTCCTGACGTTTTACCTGCATCTGTGGCTGGCATCTTCAGAGAATGGTTGGGTAGGAGTGTGTCTGGGGTTAATATGCTGAGAACCCCTGTAGGGGAGTGTATGTAAATTTGTGTAATTGAATGGCTAGTTCCTGGGGGGAGATTTCAAGAAGCTATTGAAATCCACAAACACCTGGACAACTTCAACAGGAAAGAAGAAACGCTAAAAGTAAACAAAATCTGGCTGCCAGTCCTAAAAAACACCAAAATCCAAACTCAACATATGCAAATGAACTTCACCTAGGAAGGGAGCTTTCCATCAGACAATGTACCATTAGCTAAATAGACACTAATCCTCCTTGCATATGTCCCCTCCAGGAACTAGCCATTCAAATACACAAATTTACATATCCTCTCCAACAGGGACTCACAGTATATAAACCCCCCACACCCCTACCCAACCATTCTCTGAAGACGCCAGCCACAGATGCAGGCGAAATGTCAGGAATTAATTCTTCCAGAACACGGCCTCACAGCCTGGAAAAAAACCACAGAAAACCTATGGATGCCGGCTGTAAAAGCCTTCAACTTCACAGTGGCTAGAATGGCCCACTCCTTGCTGTCCTTCCTTCAACAGAGAAAGACTTTTTATTTATTCTGACAATGGAAGGGTTTGAGGATAAGGCTTTTAAGAGGATGCTGTATTGTCCGAAACTCTTTTAAGTGCTTTGTATCTTGTTTATGTTTTGAATCATTTTACTATTGTGAATCATTTAATACTATTTTAATGCAGACATCTGGTATGCTTTTATCTATATTGTAACTGTTTTAACTTTCGAGACATATTGAGTCCCAATCTTGGGGAAAAGATGGATATAAATAAAGATGATCATGGTGATCATAATGGAGGAGGAGGAGAGCTAGAAAAAGGAGATGTTTCCTGGAGATTGGAACGTTAGAACGGCTTCCAGGCTGCAGAAGAACTTAACTAGTTGTGAGGAGAAAAGTGTGGGCTGTGAGAGGAGGAACTATTTATCTACAGTTGGACAACTGCACTGTTCATGACATAGATCATTCTAATGTGATGACTTGGGATCTATTTGGCTCTCTTCAGATATGAATAATACATCTGCCTCCAGATTCCACTCTGGTCAAAAAGGCCATCCATCTCTCTTACCTGCAACATTTGGTGGAAATGAGTTAAAAGAACTCTGATCCAAATGTCTTAGTATGGCTCCTTTCATATATATATATATATATATATATATATATGAATATATATATATTCCCAAAAATACTACTCTACGGTGAACTTGCCACGGGTCAGCGTAAGAGGGGCGCTCCAAAAAAGCGATACAAAGACTCCCTGAAACAACATCTCAGGCTTGGCCAAATTGATCACCAACAGTGGTCCGCCCTGGCCTCACATTGGGAGGCATGGAGACGCACTATCCACAATGCTGCAGCCGTATTTGAGAACTCACGACGAATAAGTCTTGAAGAGAAACGACAACGCAGAAAGAATCACAACCCAAAAACATCACCCAAGGAGACCTTCTGCTGTGCTTTTTGCAACCTGACTTGTTTATCTCTGATTGGCCTTTTTAGTCATCAGCGCGCTTGCAGAAAGCACGGGATGAGTCCTTCCTGAATCTTCGTTTGCGAAGAAAAGCCAGAGATATGAATATATATATATATATATATATATATATCCATTGATGCCCCCTTGTCGTGGGGGAGAGGCTTGCGTACCCTAATAATGTTTTGAGCTATACTGGCGGTGGCATAATAGCCACCAGTAGGGTCTCCCATGCCAGACAGGTCAAAAACGAAGGGTCTGACAAAGAGCGTCAAAGGGCAGGATGGGCTCTCTAGCCTTATGGCAACCATCCTAGGAGAAGGAAAACTCTAATCCCAAACCTGGGCAGATGGTGCTCGTTCAACCCTGTAAGGTCAACCATCTAAGAGAAGGAAACTCTAATCAAACCTACGACCCAAGGACCTTGCTGCTACCATCCATGCTTGCAAGGTCACAGCAGATGAACCTTTGGTTTAAAGGGTGAGGCCAGTTCTGTGCATGCTGCGCTCCACCAGAAAAAATCCATTGCACAGGCTCGAAGGACAAATCCAATGCACGGTTGCAGAAAGCGTGGATGAGTCCTTTCTGAATCTTCATTTGCGAAGAAAAGCCATATATATATTTCAAAATTGTCAGAGCTCAGTGCAAACTGCAAAACAAGCCCATCAGATTTCTTTCTAAGAATCCACAGCAAAAATAGATACTCAGTTTGCACCATTTACAAAACAGGTGGCCAGATACTAGAATAAAGGTGGATTTTAAAACACACCCAAGTGTAAGCACAACCTTACAGCTTTTGCTGCTATCACACCCTTGCTGTTCTTAATCACCCTGAAATTCGCACCCTAGGTGTTACTCTGTCTAGTACATCTTCTCCATCTTCAGATTCTTACATCTAAAGATAACCAGCTATTCTGGTCCATCATACAAAGTGAGTGAGTGAGATCTTAACATGGCACTTTTCCTTCCAAATATACTACTCAGGGAGGAGTTGGGGGAAGAAATTTGCATTTGTAATTCTTGCACAGGACTGTTACTATTTCTGTCCTGCAATGTCTTTTTTGGTGTGTGGTTTTGCTTTGGTGGGAGTCTGCATGTGCTATGCTTTAAAGCACAGGTTGATAGGGGATGGATATACCCTGTGAGTAAGTCTTACCCTAGAAATGACTAGGAAATGGGCCAGGAAAAAAAATTGCTCTTGGCTGGCATCCTGTTAGTTAGAGCCATTTAATCAACTGTTGAATGATAAGTCAACACTTAGATAAATTCAATGGGACTACTCTAGTGAGGACTGAAATAGGAATTAGGCCTTGGAGTGTAAGTTACACGCATCCACAAATGCCATACCCTCCAACTGTACGAATTTGGCAGGGATGGTCCCGATTAATCCTCTGCCACCTGTCTTTTTCAGCTCCTTTTAAAATATCTGTTTCTCTCTTCTCCCATCCCCCCCTGCCTTTGTCCTCAGCTTAATTCAGTTGCTGCAAACTGAGTTCAAAGTGCAAAAGTAATTTGCACTCAACTGACTAAGTGGGAGGCGGCTGGATCTTGCCCTTCCCTGTTGACTCAAGCAAAAGAAAACTGCTTACAGCCTCTCCCAGCTTGTGCGTTCCTTCTCGTTAATAAGTTTTGCCACCTTAACCATGCTCTGGTATTTCTTGGCCACACGTATCCCACATTTCCTGTGTGAAATGTTGGAAAGCATGAAACACACACATACATTGGACAAACTGGACAATCTCTACACAAGAGGATTAATGGACACAAATCTGACATTAGAAATGGCAATACCCCCAAACCAGTTGTAGAACATTTCAACCTGCTTGGACACACAGTAGGTGATTTACAGTCCGTGGTCGTTGAACAAGGAAATTACAAAGGAAGACTAGAAAAAAAACCTGCTGAATTAAATTATATTCACAAATTCTAATCCATTACCAGAGATATGAACATAATAGTGGCTTCCTGGCACACTACATATATTAATAAAAGAGTACTCACTACTGTACATATAACAAAAAGGAATCTTCTCAAAGAGAGTTTTGAACCCTGGGAAAGTGACTTTTGCTGAGTAGATTTATTGCTTTCACACATCAGCACTAACTGACCACTATACAGATCTGAAAGACTAGTATCACCTTACAGCAGCCCTTTGAAAATGTAGGGCAAGAGTTGTGATTTGCTTCATTCTGGACCCTCTTACATTCCATCCCACTCCCACAACAGTGTAAATATGCTTTATACCTGAGCATTTATTATCACTCTGTACAGCATTTGAAGAAGTAGGTTTATATCCATGAAAACTCATGTGAAAATAAAAGCCAGCTAGTCTTAATAGAGCTGCTACATTTCTTTTTCTTTTTCCCCTCCCTCTTCCTTCCTCTTTTTAAAGCATACTGTACACACAGGTACTTGTGTGTGTGAGAGAGAGAGATGGATGGATGCATATGTATTTAAGGTCTATTTATGGTTTCAAGCACAGTATATGGGCTTAACAAGACTATTCACAAGGCTGGTTTCTTTTGTTCTGGATGAAAGAGTTGTGCATCTAATGCACTTCTAAGTCTGACTCCTATTGAGAGTCCAAACTAGAGTAGATTCATTGAATCAATGCCTACATGTTGGTTCACCATTCAGCCACTGATTCTAGATGACTCTAGTTGGGACTAACCACTAAGATCCAGTATGTACTTCCTACTGGTTCTGTCATTACACTTCCTGATGCTTTATTGCACAGTAGGGGTCAGCGACCTCCAGCCCCTGAGTCAAACCCACCCCTCATTTTTCTGCTCCAGAAGCAAAAGAGAATGGACAAGTGGATACTGTAACAATGGAGTCTGATGGCAGGTGATGGTGGGGTCATAATTTCATAGAATCATAGAATCATAGAGTTGGAAGAAACCACAAGGGCCATCCAGTCCAACCCCCTCTTTTGTCTTGCCAAATATGATGTCCAGCAAAACTAGTTGCTGATCAGAGTTCAAGCATGTTCCATCACATCTACTTTATTTATTTATTTATTTATTTATTTATTTATACCCCGCTCTTCAGCCTCAAGGCTATCAGAGCAGCTTACAAATTGTTTTAAGCAATAGCTATTTACACATCTACACTGCATTAAACAGTTTCCAATGTGTGTTAGCTAATTTTTAGCTAACTTTTAATTTATTTAAAGAGCTCTCTTGGGTTTTTGTTTTGTACTCCCAGAATCTCCCAACCAAATGTCCAGTGGCTATGCAAACTAATGGAATCTGGAACTTGTAGTCCAAAAACATAACTTTTCCCAGCCATTGGACATGCTGACTGGGGATGCTGGGAGTTGTAACTTTTACAAGCTCTCATTCCCTTAATGATTTAATGCACATGGGTTTGCCTCTGAACATGCCTTAAAAGTTATTTTTAATATGTATGCCTTACTTCTAGTCAAAAGATCAGATCAGAACCAGAGCATGAAATGTCACTTTGAGGGCCTGTGAATGTAACGACACATTGTAGCCATCTATAATGGACCAGTGGTAGGATAATGTTCCAGATCCCACAGCATCATCCTAGTGTGTGCCTTCAAGTTGCCTGTTGACTTATGACAACCCCGTGAATTTCATAGGGTTTTCTTAGGCAAGGAATACCCAGAGCTGGTTTTGCCAGTTCCTTCCTCTGAAATATAGCCCATAGCACCTGGTATTCATTGGTGGTCTCTTATCCAAGTACTAACCAGAATTGACCCTGCTTAGCATCAAAGCTAAGACAGGATGTGGTTCCTTCAAGGTATTTAGGCTTCATCATTCTAATACTGCTCAATTTTTCATGTCCTCAGTTGGGTCATTATATTTTTTCTTAATGTTTCAAATTCTTGAAATTGATCCTTCTGCCCTTTTACCACTTTTTTGCCTTTCTTTGACTCTATTCACATAAGCAAAGTAGTTTGAATAAGTTAAGCAAATGTGTGGACTGTGAATAAAGTTGAACCACATAACCGCTGCATAGGTTTATTCAAAAGAAAGCCTTTAGCAAGGCTTACTTTATTACATGTATGCTTAGGATTGCAGCCTTAATTATCTTCTGAATGTGCCTGCACACACAACACAACACCACACACACACACACACACACACACAAACTTTGGAAAAGTTTCAAAACCAATATAAACACGACAAAGTCACAATCAGCAACATCATAGGATGATTGAAAAATGAATGAATGGGCATTCAGAAGAAACTAACTTCTGTTTAAAGGAATCAGTTCTAGCCTAAAGATTATAAATTATTTAGGTAGTAGAATCTTATTTTAGACTGTGAACCTGCACACTGTTTTATGCTTAATTTTTTGAACAGTGATTTTTGGTATCTACATTTAATCATAAGCATAATCGATCATAATATGGTCAATATCATCTCGGAAATGAACTCTCAGGCCTGATGAACTCATACGCTTATGTAGAACACTTTCCTATGTCCTTTTCTTGCTCCGAGTTTCCACTTTTTCCCTCGCTAGAACTTTCTGATCTGGATTCTTCCTTATTCAGAAAATGCCCTTCACAAATTCTGTCAGAACAGTGAAACTGGTACTAGGGATATAGCTATGGAGAGAGGGGCAAAATGACATTATTGCCTCCTTCCTCCAATAACAACTCTGCCCCTGTTACTAACTTTGCAGTAAATTAAAACTTTGGGTAAGCATTTGGAAGGACAGTTTAGGCATCCAAAGCCAAGGGGCAGGCAAAGCGACCAAGGGAGTGCAAAGACAGCAAACAGAAGAGTTTAAAGTGTGAATAATTGCCAGTGTCTTATTCTCAACACTAGAAATTTAGGGACTGGAATTTCACATGGGAGCAATGTCCTCATTTCACCCCCACCCCTGTAGCTACATCCCCACTTGGCACTGAAACTTTCTCCTGTATACAGTCATCTCTCTGTAAGGTGGAACATTGCTAGATCAGTACATTATTATTAGCATTACTGTGATTAATGTGTTACTGGTAATAGTTTAGCCGCACAATCTGTTATGTGTTAATCCAGAAGTAAGTTCCCGCCATGTTCAATGGAGTTTGCTTCCTAGGGGGGAAAATGTGTTTAAATCTAGCAGGTGGTCTAGCAAGGTAAACCACAGCCACTCAGCAGATCTTTAGTAAAAGTTTGCTATGGAGAAGAACTGTGGAACAGACTGCCACAGGAGGGGGTGGGGTCACTTTCACTGGAGGCCTCTAAGCAGAGGCTAGACAATCATCTGTTTGGTATGCTGTTTTTGCCCCAGATTTTCACTCTGAGCAGGGGATTAGACTAGATGAGCTCCAAATGCCCCCAGTTCTAAAATTTTATGACCACTGGATAGTTTCCGTGGGATTGCTTGCCTAGTACCTGCTGGTTACAAAGGAAATGGGACTAATGCTGGAACTTGCCAAATCTTGGGAAAGTGACTTTTTGGGACTGCAGTGCCCAGAGTCCTTCAGCCAGCATTGGCCAGTAGTTGTCCAAAATCCAGCAAAGCATTTCTTGCTCCTCAAGTTCTTAGCACATCCTCTGAACCCCTTAACACAGATAACTTTCATGGTCATCCATAGCAGAGCCTCTTGTTTTTACTATTTATGAAACAGATCAGTGGACTGTGGGGTTTCCAGTCTTTTAATTTTTAAAAATTAAATAGATGTGAGACCCAACACCTCTGAGAATTCCTCCAGTCTCTGCAACTGAGTCCTTTCTTTCCCCCAGTTCTCTGCCTCTGACTTAATGGCTGCAGGATGTGGCATTCCTGAATCACTCAGTATGAGATGGCTCTTTTTACCTATTTCCTTAGTCTGATTAGGTGCATTTATCTGTAAGGGCCACCACAGCTGTGTGGCTGTCATCCTAGTATCACCTGCATCCCTTTCCAGCAACATAAGGCCTCTTTCATCACTTACCTCTCACTGCCCCAATCCCAGCAAATCCTTGATTTTCCTTGTAACTCCCAGGCAAGTGCTGATCCTTAGGTCTTCTTTCACTTCCGGTAAGACTTGCGCCGTGTTGCCCCTTTGGAGGAGAATCCACTGCTCCATTGTAACAACAATGACAATTTTTTTAAAAAAATTAAGAAACAAGCAGAAATAAAAAAGGAAAGAAAATATCCCAGCCTTGCTTTAATTCCTTCCTTTGGAGAGAAAAATATTTAAAATGTATATATAAATAAGATTTCTATATATTTTTTTTAAAAAAGAAAGAAAACCGAATGCCCAAACACATCCAGATGGGAAGGGAATGAATGTCAAACTCTTCTTCTCTTTTACCCCGTGGGACTCAAGTGGAGTTGGGAAGATGCTTGAAGACCCATCCTTTCCCACTTCCACCCCAAAGGTACCAACAACAAAAAAGGCTTCTTCCTTTGGATTCCACTTTAATCCTGGCTGGAAGGCTTGGCTGGCTTGTGCCCGTAGGAAGGTGCCGGCTGGGTTCTTGCTGTCAGAGTTGTGGTCACTTTCTTGGTCTGTCTTCTCTCCTCCTCCTCCTCCTCCTCCTCCTCCTGCTGTGTGTGCTATTGGTGGTTTTGGCTATTTGATCTAGAGGAACCGATGCTGCAGTTGAGTGCAGTTCAGGAGCGCTTCTCAGGCTGAGCCTGTCGAGGGAGCATGTAACACAGGCAACCAGTGAGACACAGAGAGGGAAGCTCTCTCACAACACTGCACCCCCTCCTACTGCTGTGCTCAAGAACAGCAGCTACTGAACATGTCTTAGCCAACACAAGACAATTTCTGCATCTGCTCTCCGGCTATTTTGCTTAGATTCTCTTTTCACTGGTTTCCTCCCCTCCTCTCTGCTTTCTTTTTCTTCTTTTTCCCCACCCTTACTCTTCCTTTGTGCCTCTTCTCCACACACACCTTAACCATGGATGTTCTATCCTGATAAGAAACCGTGTCGGTTGCTACCAATTTGCTGTGTGGTCCTTTTTTGGCAATGTTTTGAACTGTCCAATTATTCCTGCCCTTTGGAGAGAAATATGAGTTGTCAGTGAGGGTTAAGGCTCTTAATGCCTCCGCTCCGCTGCAGCAGTGCACTACGCCTAGGCTTAGGCAGAAGGATGGAGAGTCTGCTGCAAACATAACTTTGGGGGGTCCTTCTTCTTGTATCATCATCATCAATATCATCATCAATATCCTGCCTTGCTCCCAATAAGGAGACTCAAGGCACCTAACAACCTATTAAAATACAATACAGATTAAAAACTATACAAACACTTCAATGAAAGTATAAATATAAATGTTATTTAATGAAAAGTTAAACAATTTATAAACATTAAAATTCATTAAAAGACTACAGACAAAGCTTCAACAACAGCACCACACAACTTTAAAAGCCCACTCCAGTCAGTTTTAAAAAGCCTGATGGCATAATACATATTTTCACTTGCCGGTGGAAGGAGAGCAAAAATGGAGCCACCCCTGGGAGGGAGCTCCAAAGTTTGGGAGCAGCCACCAAGAACTCTCCCTTGTTCCCACAAAAAGAGCTTAAGGAGGTGGTGGATAGATAGAAGGGTCTCTCCAAATGATCTTAGAGATCTGATGAGCTCATAAAGGGAGTTATGGTTCTTTAAATAGCTTGAACTCAAGCTATATAAGGCTTTACCACCAGCACTTTGAATTGTGCCCAGAAATGTCCTGGAGCTGTGTGCTCCCTCGTAACCAGCCCCAGTTAACAATCTGGCTGCAGCTCTTTGGGCCAACTGATGTTTCTGAGCACTTTTAAAGGCAGCCCCATTACAATAATCCAAACAGGATGTAACCAAGGCATGTGCTAATGTGGCTAGGTCCAACTCCTCCATTTTAACTTGGACCGACCAGCTCATTCTCCAAGTTTCTTCTCTGTGAGAGATTCAACCTGCACGAATGTACTACTTGGCCTTTCAGGGTCTGGCCCCTTGTTTTTGTAAGCTTCTCTCTTGATATTTAGGGTTTGTCTAGACCTGCCAGAATATGCCGGTTTCCCAATGGCATATTCTAGCCCCGGATCAGACTCATCTTCATCCCCCATTACCTACACAAAATGGGAGGAAGTCTGCACAGACACACCGGCCCATACTGGCAGCTGCCTCCCCGCATTGTTGTGCGCCACTCCCTCTGAAGCCAGAAAGGAGGCCTGCAGCATGTGATCAAGGCTGGTCCCATTCAGGGGACCTTGATCACATGCTGGGCTTTAGAGGGAATCGAGCAGTGGCAGCATCTGGTTATACAGGCTGGCATGCAGGTACAGACCCTGCGTTCCTGTGCCAGCCCGATCTGGGTTTCCCCACATAACAGGGGTTTTTCCAGGGCTTCATTTATAATGTTGTAAAGGGCTTTACCCCATCTTTCCCCTGTCTTTACATTGGGCATCATCTGGACTGCCCAAGGGCAAAATAGGGCAAGAGCCCTGCGTTGTTTGGACTGCAGGGCTCCAAGACGGGGTAAATAGCTTGGCTAGACAAACCCTTAGGGAGGGAAATGAAGACCTTGCTGAATTCACCATCTGTTTGGAATGTGCTTTTTAAAGCTGTTCACATTCATTTGGGTTCCTGTTATAAGGATGTATAACTTTCTCAAAAGTTTCCTTGGAGAGTTGAAGAGCTCTAGGCTGCAAAAGGAGAAAAACAAACACAAATCCTCTTAAGCTTTGGGGAGACTCTTCTCACACCTTTCTCAAAGGCAATACCCTTACCTGTACCAAAAGCATTCCTTCCATTTTATCCTGGGTGATTATCAGATCCAGGCAAAAAGCCCGCAAAAGGCCTGTGAGGATGACGTCACTACACCGCATGGTTTCACATGTGTTGTCATCCTCATGTGCTGCCTCCGTGCAGACTCTGTGCTGCAGCGGAGAGTAAACTGTTGCTTTTCATTGGCAGAAACTTCTGACAATGAAAAGCATGGCTTATTCTCCACTGCAGCACAGAGTCTGTACGGAGGCAGAACATGAGGATGATGAGACATGTGAAACTGTGCAGTATGGTGATGTCATCCTCGGTGGCTTTTTGAAGCATCTGATAAGTAAAGATTGATCAGGGAGATTAAGTTTTAGCCTTCTCCCAGATAAATAGGCAGGCAGGACACAGGAGAGAGCCTTCTCAGTGGCTGCTCCCAAGCTGTGGAACTTACTTCCACGGAAGCTCCGTGTAGATCCCTTCCTGCTCTCTATTCACCTTTCTGTTTAGGCAGGCCTTTGATTTTTAATCATAGAGAACAACAATGTTTGACAGTGGCGTGCTGGGCACTTTTCTTGTTCATTTTCAATGATATTTTAAAATGTATTTTATAAACTGTTTTCATCTATGTGGTTTTTGCAGAACAATTGTTTAACTGTGTTTAAAACTTTTGCAATATAACATTTTAGGTTAACTTCTATTTTAAATTAACCTAAGCTACCTTTAGAGCCAGAGTAGTGTGGTGGTTTGAATGCTGGACTAGAATTCTGGGAGACCATGTTTCAAATCCCTGCTTGGCTATGGAAACCCACTGGGTGGCCCTGTGCAAGTCACACTCTCTCAGCCTCAGAGGAAGCCTAAGTCAACCCTCTCTGAACAAATCTATCCAAGAAAACCCCATGACCGTTTTGGGGCTTATTGCACAAAGGAAGGAAGCAGCAATGCAACCTGGTAATAGCACCTCCTGCATTGCCTTATTGCACAACGTCGGCGTGTTTCAGCTGTTATTCCATTCTAGTCACATGGGAGATGGTGGTAGACTTTTTGCTAACTGGAAAAATCTATTAGCAAAAAGACCCTCCTTTACCACTGTCTCCCATGTGACTGGAATGGGAGAACAGCTGAAACATGTCAATGTCCTGCAATAAGGCAATGCCCTTCCGCTTCCCCTCCCTTGGGTGATAAGCCCCAAACTCTTAGGATTATCATAAATTGAAACCAACCTGAAGGCACACAACAACAGCAACAACAACATGATGGGAGAAAGCATGATAGATAGATAGACAGAATTCGAATTACCCATGACAGGCCACTTAACTCATTCTTATTCAACATGGTTATTATATGGTTTAGCAGCATGGGCAATTTGATACTGGGAAGGGCTTGAGCTGGCCACATCCCAAAGTTGTAGGGAGGGAAGGAAGAGGAGAGAGGGAATTGAGAGGGTAAGTCAGATAATATTTAGGGCAAAATTATAATTACCAAAGCCGCTTAATGGCTTCTTCCCACCCACCCCCAAAGATCACTTCACTCCTCTCCATGATGTACCCTCCCATTGTTATACTCCTTCACCCCTCTCTGAAAGCACTTTAGCCTCAATGAAATGTTACAGGGCAGGGCATTTTATCTGGCCGAAAGCTGATCAATAGATGTCTCCTCTCTCTTTTTCTCTTATATAATGAAGAGGTGCTCTTTGGAGAGAGTGGGGGCTTGAAGGTCCAGAGAAATCCAGGAAGGAAATGGAGGAGGAATAGGTTCCTATCAACAGTTATTATTAAACATGAGAGCAAAATTGGGAAACTCCGGGGTTTGGAAATGTTCCTCTTTTTTGGATGACAAGTCACTGAATCCCCCAGCCAGCTATAGCTATAGCTGGCTGGGGGATTCTGGGATTTGTCATCCAAAAAAGGAACATTTCTATGCTCTGGAAAACTTTGTCAGAAATAAAGTATTTCTTCATACCAGATGGGGAGCTGTCTACTCCTTTCCTAACCCACAAGCAGGCACCCAAAGGTGGGATGGGACAGCTAAGTGGGAACTGCCAGACCTTGGATCACTCTTCAGACAGGCAATTTTTATTTTTATTTTTTTCAGTTTTTTTAAAAGTCCTTTTTATTAATATAAAACATGAAAAGCCAAAAGAAAACCACAATTTTTTTTAACATCTTACACAAAAAACATAGACACTGGCAAACCTAAAACACTAACCAACTAAACATAGACAAATACAGAAACATACATCATTGTTAAACATTAAAATGACTTCCTTCTTTCTTATTCTTGACTATAGTCTGTCTATTATATGTATGTCATTTATATACTTGAATTAAATTCTCATTATTATATATTGCATACTACAAGTTCTGTATTTCGTCCTATATAAGTACAAACATAAATAGCATATTCACGTCTTCCTATTAAACATAAATTTATCTATCATTCACAATAAAATATCATCGCATTCTTTTAATATTTATGTCATTACTACATTCATTTGCTTTATTTTACATCAATGAACTCTATTATATTTCTTATTATAACCCCTTTCAAGTCTATAACTCTAAAAAAGATAAATAAAACATACTTATTTCTCTATTGTTTGCACATTTTTACTTTGTATTGACAGACATTTTTTCAAAAAATTTAAAGCAGCCTTCTGCTTTAAACTGGTTGGGACTGTTACCCAAATTACTGGGAGTCTGTGGGGATCCACTCGTGACACTCAGGAGATTTTCACACGGGCTATATATCCCGTGGCAGGAACAGAACGGGGTCGGGAAAGGTTTTCCCTTTCGGACGACGTTGACCCCATTCTGTCCTGCATCCATCCTGTTCCTGTGACTGTTCTGGAACAATATAATCACAATTTTTCATCATGAATAGACCTCCCATTTTGTTGTTATCACGCAATCACGGGTGTGCGGACAGGAGCCCCGTTCCTGTTCCAAAATGACAGTTGTGGAGGGGAGGTCCATTCTGAGCACTTCCTGGTATGATCTGGACATCCAGGTAAGTGGCACCCTTTATTTTACCCTCCCTGTTTTGATTGTGTGATTTAAAGTGTGTTTTTGTGCTTGCTGAACTGATTTTATGTTTGGGGGAGTTTTATTTTTTAAATTTACCGCCCGGCCGCTATTACATGATAACATTTCAGACAGCTGGTCGTAAAAGCAGCCTTATGATGGCTGCATTTATGGCCAGCCAGTGAGGGGAGGGAGAGCCCGTTCCTGCCACAGAATTAAGGTAAGTGTGTGAAAGACTTACGTTATTCTGTGGCAGGAACAGGAGAGGAGGTGGCGGGGCTGTAATGGGGCATTTTGGTCCCATGTGAAAATCTCCTCAAATTACAATATTGTTGGGAAATTTTAATAACCTCAAAGGTATGGCTGCGAGAGGCCAGGTAACTTACAGGACCTTTGCACATGTGTCTATCAGTACTCACTGAAGAGACTCCAGGCCAAAGTGAAATAAAAATTGTTTCAATTGGAAAATAATCACGGAAGCATTCACACATGCACACACACTCACAAGGCAACCACACAAGGCTAATGAAGAATCAGGAGAAAAGACTTGAATAGCGGAGACAGAGTTGGGAAAATGGGCTAAAATTACCTGTCCAGAGAGCAGAGATTTGTGCAACAAAGAAACTCAGACTTGAAACTGAGGGTGCAACAGCGGTCTGGCAGAGTGACAGTACGAGAAGAACTGTGCACACCTGATTATTATTTGAGAGTAATATTTATACCCAATATCATACCCTTAAGGGGTGTTTTGAGTGTAAAATAATGCTTAAGTGGGTTTCCCATAGATAAACAAAGGAAACTCTGGCTTCGTTGATTGATGCTAATGGTTGAGACATTCAAGTTGATGGGTTTATGGCTGCCTCTGTATTGTGGAGAGGAAATGGTGTGAGGGAAAGACATTTTGTGGATAATGGGGCTTCCGGTCACTGTTTGTTTTTGGAATATGACTCACTTCCAGGTGTATCAAGGGAAGATTAGCACATTCTACCTTTACTACTCTGACTAAGGGGCTTTGCTTAATCCCAGCCTGGGCATGTTTGGAGAATTTCCCAGACAACTTTGTTAGGCCTTTGGGTGACCTTCACTTGAAGCTAATTGTGGTTGGCCCTGGTCTACCTTAGACCTTGTGAACTGTCCAATATGCCAAATTATGAATTATTTGAGGGAGGGGGTATAAGGCTGGGTAACAGGAAATGGATATGTGTTGTAGGAGATTTTCAGACTACACTGTTATAGTGTTACTATTCCACTTTAACTGCTCTGGTTTCCTCCTGTGGAATTCTGGGGTTTGCAGTTTAGTGAGGCCTAAGATCTCTCTGGCTGAGAGTTGTAAATGCCCCTCCCTAAACTGCAAATCCCAGGATTCAAGAGGAGGCAGCCATAGCAAATAAAGTGGAATAGTAACATTATAACAGCGTTGTCTGAAAATCTCCATAGTTTTTGCTTGGCTTTCAGTGAGCTTTTAACTGTTTAAAATTAATGCTTTGATTTTTAAAAAGTGTTTGTATCACACGTTGTTTTAGCAACATTTTGCTTTAACTTATACTGTAAGCTGCTTTGGGTCCCATGTGTGGGGAAATGGGAGATCGAAACAAAATAAAGAAATAAAACAAAACTTACTTTAAGCCCAGGAGCTCAAGAGAGGTCTTTTATTTATTTTATTTTATTCATTTATTCATTTTAGCCAGAGCTACTTCAAAGCCTGGAGCTCAAGAGAAGGCTTTTATCCTTTTTTAGCCAGTTCCTCCTCAAGCTTCACCTCCTTCCTAAAGATGGTGGAGAGCTTTAAAGGGGTTGCCCCTCTGCCCTGAAGCATAGCATTCTGTCACATCTCAATGAGCATCATCTAGTGTGAATTCCAAGAAGTGCAGATTTCACAGGGTGACTGAGTTCCAGTTTATATTTGGATTTCCAAGTACACAATTAAGGAAGGAATGGAGGCTGGCGATTCTGTTGCCAGTGGGGTGGTGAATCCACTTTGGATTTTGGTCCAATCTTTAAAGAAACTATCCAAGGTGCCGAACACTTTTTTGGGCATACCACCTTTGAGAGGTCGTTTAGAATTTGGATTTAAATTCAAAGTGGCATCACCACTTCACTGATGCTGGAGTGAACCAAATGCATTTCTCTTCTATGGCTATCTTTTTTTTTTCTTTTATTTATTTATTTATACCTCACTCTTCAGCCTCAAGGCTATCAGAGTGGCTTACAAATTGTTTTAAGCAATAGCTATTTACACATCTACACTGCATTAAGCAGTTTCCAATGTATGTTAGCTAATTGCCCCCACAAGCAGGGTACTCATTTTACCAACCTACGAAAGGATGGAAGGCTGAGTGAACCTTGGAGCCCTCTGGAATCAAACTTGCAACATGGTGACTTGCAGTACTGGCATTTAACCACTGTGCCACCAGGGCTCCCTTACAATCCTCTCTCTTGACTGTTTGTACACAACAGAATCTTTAATGTATCTTCACATTAGTGATAACATGTCTCACTCAGTGTTCCCTCTCAATTGTCCCCATGTCTCCAGCATTTTATGAATCTCAAATACATGCACTGGAACATTAAAATTAAGACTAGTGAGAATTCTAGTTTCCCATTAAACAAAGTGAGATGAAGAACCACAGAAAACAGCTGGCAGCATACAGCAGAGGATGAAGATGAGTTACTTTTAAGACTACAACTCCTAGAATGCCCTAGCCAACATGAGCCATGCTGGCTGGAAGATTCTTGGAGCTGTGGTCTAAAACATAACTTTTCCAAGCTCCAATGAAACACCATTGTAAACAAGGTTATAGAAGAGGGACAGGGAGTACAGGTCGACCCCCCATATCCACAGATTCGGTATCTAGGTTTTACTTATCCACATCCAAAAAAAGTTCTCTCTAGGCATTTCTAGGTCCTCCAATGCAATTCTATGGTCAATGTCCAGCATTCGTGTCATTGAAAGTAACAGGCTTCCCTATTATCCACGGGTTCAGGTGTCCACAAGGAAGGTCTTGGAACATATCCCCCGTGGACATGGGGGCTGACATATATGGTCAGACTGCAACTCCAATCAACCCCTGCCAGCATAGCCAATGCTGAAGGATTATGGGAGTTGCAGTCTGTCAAACATCTGGAGGGCCAACCATTCCCTAGTCCTCATGCACAAAAAATAGATTGAATCAGGCAAATAATGTTTAACTGTGTTTTTTTACTAAAAAAGCAATCTTCAAAGGAATACTGTATGTGTCAAATATAGCTACATAAAAGAACATTCAATTAGGCAGGTGTCCCTTTTAGAGTTAGCATTAAAGAACGGAATACTGACAATTACTTAGTATATTTTTATATATTACCCATAGCACAGAGATGGGAGGGACCTGCTGAATATTCTGCCTTAGACCCCAAAATATCTTTAGCCATCCCTGTTGGTCACTTGGCCTGTGGATGGTGCATCCGTGTGGAGAGATAAAGCGAAATTTGAAAAACACCCATTGCTGAAGGATAATTTTGAGAAGCATAAAACTCTCTCTTGTCCCTGCATTAGCAGACACATCCCCATATTTGTTAATAAAGTGACATGCATCATGCATAATAGACCATCTCAATCTTTATGTGTGGCAAGCATTAAAAATGTATGCAGGGGCTGTTGTAATATATGTGACAAACTTGTTGCAAAAATTTTTCCAGTTATCTGGGGGAAAACAGTTCTCCAAATCCCCTAGCCAGTATGCCTCCTGTGCCAAAATAACTTGGCTGATTTGTGGTACTGGGCATCTTGACTTGGGTGAGTGGGAAAAGGGAGCTGAAAAATATGTTTCGCCAGCCTTGCCTTCAAAATTAGATTATAATTGTTCTGAAGGCAATGACCACTGTGGCAGCCAGGTTTCTGGCCCAATTGGCCCTTCACTTGGCTTCAGCAGGACACATCTTACAAGAAAGATGTCCCTTAAATGCCAGCTGGGATCCAAGTTGGTCTTCTTTCTGTGCCACAGTGACATCTTTGGCACACAGGAACCATTGTGGAAACAGACTTTCCCCTTCCACTTTTCCCTGTACACCACTTTAGAATTATAATAAATATTATAACGATACGGCATTTCCAAAGCATTAGGTGCTGGAGATAATCTATATTGGTGACTGCAAAGGGAAAATGTTAGATGAATTGGGCTGCAGGCAAAATGATCCTACAAATAAGAATTCAGCCTTCTCCATGAAATTTTCCTTAAATCTCCAGATTTCTAGCATTGCAGTAACTTAAAACTTCAGTTGAGCATTCAATTATAATTGTATTTTCATCTTCAGTATCTTCTAGGTTTGGGGAGTATTGACGGATGATCAGATTGAGAAGAAACATGGAAGAGTGCTACAATATATGATTACTGCAACAAGATTGCTGTATGCACAGAAATGGAAGAAAACAGGAGGACTGGCTTATAAAACTGTCTGATTTAGCTGAAAATGGATAAGTTATCTAGTTTAATAAGAGAAAAATATTTGGAAACTTTTTTGAAGATTCGGAATCTTTACTTGGTGTTTTTTGTGGGAACAGAAGTATAAAGTGTTAATAGTGGGATTTGAAAATTAGTTGGATTATATAAGATGTAGAAGTAAGAGATTTTTTTTATGTAGGGGAAATTAGATTTGATATTGTACATAACCATCAGAAAGAAAGTTGGAAGCAAATGTTTCATTCTTATTTCTTTTTTGTACTTTGTTTTTTTACTATTTCTGTCATTACTTATTCTATTTTTTCCTTTCTTTTCTATTTTTATGCCTGTTGTTTTAAATGTAGTTGTAAATTCTTGTTTTTTTAAAAAAAATAACTTCAGTTGAACATTCAGAAATACAAAATTTAGGCATCCAGAGCAGGCAGGGTTAGTATGGAAATGGGAACACAGCCCATAGAAGAGTTCTAGATGTGAATGATTTTCAATGTGTCATTCTCTCTGCAATGCTAGAAATTTGGGGACTGAAGGAAAATTTCATTTTGGGGGAGTAGGATTCTATTTCCCCTCTCCCCCATAGCTATAACCCTGAGAGGAGTGAATTGATCACATAACAAATCATCTGATGAATTTAGCCTGCTGTAACATGTTCCAGGTGGGGCTGCCCTTGAAGACTGTTTGGAAGCCAGTGAGGTGATGGGATCTATGTACAGCTCCCCCTGTGGTGATTTTTTTGAAATGCAAGTAGTAGGCTTTCAGTGGAGTACCTTTTGGCTCTGGACAATGTTTATTTGTATTCTTGTTAAAACCTTAAAGAGTAATAATGTTTCACCTCATTTCAGGAAAAGTATTAACGTTACTATAAGGTGCCATTTCCAGGTTCTCTGCTGGCTATGGAGCCCTACTGAACAGGAAAAGTCCTTTCTATTCTGAGTGAACCTTACTTTAGTCACCGAGACCTTCCTTAGTTCTGTATTCTTGGCTAAAATTCTTAGCCCTGACTTTGTTGTTGCTCCTTGATCTTGCCTCCTGTTTTCTCTTTTGCTTGCTTCTCTGTTTTGAAACATTTATATGCCACTCTTTCATCTAGGAGTTTAACCAAAACAATAATAGTACAGTTGACCCTTCATATTTGCTGGGGTTTGGTTCCAGGACACCCCCCCCCATGGATACCAAAATCCATGAATACTCATGTCCCATTATATGCAATGGCATAGCAAAATGGTATCCCTTATTTAAGATGGCAAAATCAAGGTTTTCTTTTTGGATTATTATTTTTTAAAGAATATTTTCAAGCCGTGAATACTTAAATCCATGAATACCAAATCCGTGGATATGGAGGGACAACTGTACTGCTAAACAATCAAATATTTAACAGTGAAAACCATCCTTTCAACATTTTGCTCTGATGGAGCTGTGGTGCAATCTGTGCCCTCCTAGGCCTTACCAAGGCAGTGTGGTAAAGAGGTTTGAGTGTTGGACTAAGACTCTGGGAGAGCAAGGTTGAAATCCCTGCTCAGCCATGGAAACCCCCTGGATGAAACCCCCTCATAAGTCACTTTATCTCAGCCACAGAGGGAAGTAATGGCAAATCTCCTCTAAATAAATAAATCTTGCCAAGAAAACCCAAAGAGAGGGTCATTTTAAGTCGGAGTTGACTTGGAGGCATATAAGAACCACATCATCACAATGTCTTATCTGCCATGGTGGGAGTGACAAGTACCTGGCAGGTTTCACAAAGACTCCATCAGACCACAGCTTGAAAAAGTCACTTTGGGGGCTATAATTTCAGAACCCTTAATTCACCATAGCCACTAGCCATGCATATAATATTATATATTTTCACCTGAGATTTAGTTCCTTTTCTCCCTCCCCTCCACTTATTCTTTTTTCTTTCTGTCATTTCTTTGTAGATTTTAAGTCTGATGGGAAATACTGCCTTGTTTGCCAGTCATCTGTAAGTGGCTCTGGAAGGCTTTCAGGATGAAGGTGATAAAAGGGCATGAGCAATGTGCTGCCCTCTAGATGTCTGTGGTCTAAAATTTTCATCAGAGGAATTCACAGAATCATAGAATTGTACATACAGCCCCCTTTTCTCCTCATCTTCCGTCTAGGTGGAAGATTTTTTTTTTAAGCATCATTGGCACTGGGAGGTTTATGAAGAAGTGCTGGAGAAACAGACTTGTGGTGTTGGGTTTAGCAGTATGTCTGCAGTAAACAATGCAATAAACAGCTTGAATTTTTTTTAAAATGAATTCTGCTGTGGCTCATCCTATTGCAGCCATATGTGGTTGTCTACAACAGGCAGGGTAAAAAGCAGCTGCCACCAGAATCCATAACTAAGCATGCATGAAAAACAAAACAGAAAGAAAAGAGGGAAGCCCAGGTACCCCCAGCATGTTAAAAAGCATAGAGCTTTAAGTCTGGCCACTAAAATAGATATAGAAAAGTGGAGGCTGCTCAGGGGAGGGGGAGATATCTGGATGCATTTTGGAAGAAGCTTTCAAGTGTTCTCTAGTTTGTCTCGTTGGTTTTGTTTACTTATGCAGGGCTTACTTGATCTGTTTGCTTTTTCCATTTCATATGTGCATGTTATTCATTTGGAATAAAATGTTTCATGAAACATCTTATAGCAATAGCAATATAGCATTGATATTTATATACTGCTTATCAGTGCCAAAGCACTCCTTATGTGGCTTTACAATGTGTTAGCTAATTGCCCCCAACAAGCTGGGTACTCATTTTACCGACCAACGGAAGGATGGAAGGCTGAGTCAACCTTGGAGCCCGCTGGAATCGAACTCATAACATTGTGGCATGCAGTACTGGCATTTAACCACTGCACCACCAGGGCTCTTTATCTTGACCTGCTCTTCTTTTTATTGTAGTGTACAAACCTATCTCTAGTCCTTCCATGTTACTTCGGCCTCTGGGACCAAATTTTCTGTCAAAGAGGAACACATCTACTTTGTTAATAGAAGTATACCTCTACAACAACATCAACAGAAAATATCTATGCTGTAGCCATACTATATACCATATATTCCGGCGTATAAGACGACTGGGCACATAAGACGACCCCCCCAATTTTTAAGTTAAAATATAGACTTTGCCCCCCCCCCGTCCAGCCAGCCACCTGGCTGGAAAGCCTGCCCCCACCAGCCAGCCAGATCAGTGGCTGTAGATGATGGAATAGTCTGTGAAATTAAAGGACTGAGAACAGCTAAAAAAGCATGGGATACTTTGAAAAATCTCTGTGGTTTTCAATCTTTGGAAAGCAAGGTTTCATTAATCATTAAGTTGGTTAATATGAAGCTATCAAATCCCAAATTTTTGAATGAGTACATTAATGATTTTATAGCAACACTGGCGGACTTGCAAACTGCTGGAGAGGAAATCCCCAAAACTATGCAAACGGAAATCTTCCTGGCAAGTTTACCAAAATACAATCCCTAAATGGAGGGCAATTAACACTTCAAAGTCAAAGCAGTCATTCTCACAGCTGGGGAAACTGCCCAGGGAATTTACCACTTCAAAGACAAGACAGTCATTCTCACAGCAGGGGAAAAGATCTGCTGGGCATATAAGACGACCCCCCCCACTTTTGAGGAGATTTTCAAGTGTTAAAAATCAGTCTTATATGCAGGAACACACACACACACACAAGCAGAAGCAGAACTTTAAAAGTAGGTTTAAAATCATATACCATCAAATGTCTTTCTAAAAAGGAAGCTCCTTAACAGCTTCATGAAAGCAATAATGAAGGAGACAGGTGGGCTTCTCTTGGAAAATCCTTGGTGAGCATGGCCATGCTAACTCAGAAATTGTGGGATCTGTAGCTGTCAAAATTAAATCCTCATGTCCAGGGGGTTGTCTAAAAGGTCTAAAAAGCCCTCATGGAATTCACTGGGAATCCTGCCTGTCTAAATGGGATCATGCACCAATCCACTATTTGGAAGGAGGAGGGCCCAAAACTGCAAAAACAACGCAGGAAAAGCCTTCATGGATTTTCCTGTACTTTTAAAAAAACTGTGAGGGGTGTGTGCATTCCTGCTCATTAGGACAATCAAATGAAAAGGGATTCAAAGGGAAGCACAAAGCTGATTGGCCAGGTGACACTGGGGGCAGGGCTTGCTAACAGGGCAAGCGCCTGCTGCCACCATGTTGGATTTTCGCCTTAGCAAGTGATCACTAAGGTGATAAAACAGGGTGGTTATTTTTTGTTTTGCTTTTCTGTTAAATCAGAAAATAATTATATTGCTCCAGTGCACCTTGGACAACTTTAAAAAAAAATATTGACGGCAGCAAAGAACTAATGCAAATAAACCAATTGTGGCCGCCATCTGGAATGTGGGGCTTATGGGGGCTTCCGAGGCTGAAAAAAACCATTAAGACATGTTGCTGCTGCTGCGAGATGCCATTACTACAAGGTACTCCATTTTTCCCCCTTGTGTATATAGGCCCCCGGTCCTAACTTGCCTTTCATCCTGACTTGATGTTTCGGAGCATAATGATTTGCCTTTGATGGTATCACCATGCACTTTGAATCGATTTTTAAATTTGATTTCATCCCTTTTGCATTTTATAGATACACTATCTTTGAAAGGTCTATAGTGCCATAGTTGCTTTCGGCCCTAAGTGCATTGCATAAATATTACAAAAACTAATCCAAGGTAAATTAGATATTTAGGGTGCCTGTCTCAGCCGCCTCTCTGGTATTTCATACCCTCCAATATTTCATAGATGAAAACCAGGACATGTCTGTCCAAGCAACATCAGGGTGCAATCAAGATGGCAAAAGTTATGAATGAAAAAGAACACACAAGCTAGAGGAAGCTGCACCAGTTTGCTTTTGCCTGAGCCTACTGGGAAGGGCGAGATTCTCCCCTCTCCCCCGGCTGCTGAGTTAACTGTGTGCAAAGTACTTTTGCATCAGCTGAAGTAATCTGAGGACAACAGGAGAAAGTGAGAAGAGAAAGAGAAACTGGAAAATTTTAAAAGCAGCTGAAAAAGCAGGTTGGGGAGGGAATTAATCAGAACTGTCCCTGTCAGATTTGGACAGTTGGAGGACATGGTATTTGATGTACAGGAGAAAAGAAATTTTCAGCAGAATTTCCTTCAATACTTGGCCTACTATTGGGAGAAAGAAGATAAAGGAGTTGTAAGTGAGGTTACCTGGGCAGATTCATATATGAATCAAGATTACTTTGGTTGATTCTCACAGCTGGAAATCTCCTACTGACTCTCTTCTGTGCATAAGGAATGCTTCTGCTGGGGAACAAGACAATTCTTAAGGTGATGTTAGAAGTACAGAATTATAGAGTTGGCAGAATCCTGGAAGTCATCTATTCCATTGCTTCTCAATCTTTGGTTCTCCGGATATTGTGGACTTTATGTCCCAGAATCTATGACCATTGCCCATGCTAGCTGGGGCTTCTGGGAATTGAAATCTATTACATCCAGAGGCCCAATGGCTGATGCTGACAGCCTCCAACTGTTCTCATTTGGCAGAGAAGTGACCAGTGAGGTGCCACAGAGTCCTGTCCTGGGCCCAGTGCTATTCAACATCTTTATCAATGACTTGGGTGAGAGAATAGAGGACATGCTTACCAAATTTGCAGATGGCACCATATTAGGAGGGGTAGCTAATACTCCAGAGGACAGGATCAGAATCCAAAATGATGTCAACAGATTAGAAAGCTGGGCCAATATTAATAAAATGAATTTCAACAGGGAGAAATGTAATATACTACACTTGGGCACTAAAAATGATATAGGATGGGTGACACATGGCTTGAGGGCAGTACATGTGAAAAGGAACTAGAAGTCTTAGTGGACCACAAGCTGAACATGAGTTAGCAGTGTGATGCAGCAGCTAAAAAAGCCAATGCAATTCTAGGCTGCATTAATAGGAGTATAGTGTCTAGATCAAGGGAAGTAATAGTGCCACTCTATTGTGCTTTGGTCAGACCTCACCTGGAATACTGTGTTCACTTCTGGGCACCACAATTCAGGAAGGATATTGAGAAGCTGGAACGTGTCCAGAGGAGGGCGACCAGGATGGTGGCAAGTGTAGAAGTCATGCCCTATGAGGACCGGCTTAGGGAGCTGGGCATGTTAAATCTGGAGGAGAGGAGGTTGAGAAGTGACATGATAGCCATGGTTAAATATTTGAAGGGATGTCATACTGAGGATGGAGCAAGCTTGTTTTCTGCTGCTCCAGAGACTAGGACACAGAGCAATGGGTTCAAATTATTTTTTTTATTAGTTATCTATACCCTGCTTTTCAGCCACAAGGCTATCAGAGTGGCTTACAAATTGTTTTAAGCAGTTTCCAATGTGTGTTAGCTAATTGCCCCCACGAGCCGGGTACTCATTTTACCGACCTATGAAAGGATGGAAGGCTGAATGAACCTTGGAGCCCTCTGGAATCAAACTTGCAATGTGGTGACTTGCAGTATTGGCATTTAACCACTGCACCACTAGGGCTCATTACAGGAAAAGAGATTCCACCTAAACATTAGGAAGAACTTCCTGACAAGATCTGTTCGGAGGTGGAATACTTTGCCTCATAGTGGGTGGAGTCTCCTTCTTTGGAGGTTTTTAAACAGAGGCTGGATGGCCATCTGTTGGGAATGCTTTGATTGTGTATTCCTGCATGGCAGGGGGTTGGACTGGATGGCCCTTGAGGTCTCTTCCAACTCTATGATTCTATGATTCTGTCATCCCACTTTTTCATCTATTTTAAAAATATCCCAGGTTCCCTCTCCTCCCATTCCCCCCCCCCTTGTCCTCAGCTTACTTCATTGGCTGCAAACTGAGTTCAAAGTCCAAAAGTAGGTTGCCCTCAATTCATTCCACAGCAGGAAAAGGAGTGTGTGTAACCTTATCTTTCCCAGTAGGCTCAGGCAAAAGCAAACTGCTGCAGCTTCTCCTAGCTTGTGTGTTCTTCCCTATTCAAAATCTTTGTCATCTTGGCTGCACTGCTGTTGTTTGGCCACACAGATCCTTGGTTTCATCTATGAAATACTGGAGGGTATGTGATAGCTAGAACATTGCCACAGGTAGCTGCCCACCTTCTGCTGGAAGAACTTCAATAAGAGAAGGTCCATCTACCAAGCATTTCCTAAATCAAAATCTACCTTCCTGTAACTTAAATCCAATAACTCTGTCCCTTCTCCTCAGGGAAACAGAGCAAACTGAGCTGTGGGTCTTGTCTCCAGTTGCCATCTGCCTTGCACACATGTAGGGTTGTCTAAATGGTGAAAATATTCCTCATGGAATGCGTGGAGAATACCAATGGGATCCCGCATTTATTTGCCGTATTGTGAAGGAGGACCCCCCAAAATGCCATATACTCTTTTGTGGCTTTCCCCGTATTTTTTGAAAAACAGCAAGGGGGGTGCACATTCCTGCTTGTTGGGACAAGCAACCAAATTGATTTGCTTTCCCAATACAAGCAGTTGATTGGTCAGACATGTGCAGGGGAAGGGTTGAAGCTTGCTAACAAGGCACGTGCCTGGAGCTGCCATGTCGGGTTTTCATCTTAGCAAACGAGCACTAAGGGGATACAATGCCTTTTTTGTTAAAGTGAAAGGTTGTTCTTTCACACCTTGGATATGAGTTTTGTTTTTTTAAAAAAAATATACCGTCTAGCAACAGCAAATTGAGGTAAGTAAAAACATGAGTAATTCACTTGTGGCCATCATCTTGATTTTCAGGCATGCCTGTCTGCACAGCAAATGTGAATAGCTTTTCATGCCTACGATCTGCCAAAAAAAGTTAAGACAAATAGCGGCTGCTGTGAATTGTCATTACTGAGGAGCGATCCACATTTTTTTGCCTCATATAGACAAGCCTTTAGGTTCATGGGTCACATAGTACTTTAAGCCAGGGTAGACAAGCTGAAAAAAGCTCCCTGGAGCAATGTGAACATCTGGGGATCCAAATTCTAATTAGGGGGACCTATGGTTCAAAAAAAGGGGCCCAGGGCCACCTGTTTCCCACCCGTTTTGTGCAGAGTACTTCAGGCAGTGCAAAATTCAGCTGCCAGCCTCCAAGCATTCTGATCCCATTGCTATACGAGTTGCATTGACTGTCTTGTTTCTGCACTCAGTGCAAAATGTTGCTTTTGATCTGACTTGATCTTTGAGAAGGTTATTAAAAGGAATGGCTACATGCATAGATCTGAGCCCTGAAATTGGTTTTTGGTTCTGCTGTATGGCTTGCCATTAAATTCCATCAGACTTAGGTGATTATCAGACGAGTGCTTTAAAACATGATTATAGCACTATGTTTTACAGTGTTCATGTTCCGGCACAATGGCACACGTTTTTCCACACTGCTGTGATAACGATACAGAATCGCCCCAAGAATCTGACACTACTGGACATCCTAGTCTCCAAGAAAGGAGACACCAGGGAATGTAGTGAACACAGGACCATTGCATTAATTTCCCACGCAAGCAAAGTGATGCTCAAAATTCTACAACAAAGACTTTTATTGTATATGGAGCAAGAAATGCCAGATGTCCAAGCTGGGTTCAGGAAAGGAAGAGGCATTAAAGATCATATTGCAAAGATACATTGGATAATGATTTACTTAATTTTAATCTAGACAATGAAGACATTGAAATAGCTCAAGATTTTCCATACATTGACTCAGTCATTAATCAGAATGGAGACTGCAGTCAAGAAATTAGAAGAAGACTAGGACTTGAAGGGGCAGCTATGAAGGAATCCTGAAGTGTCAAGCTAGACCATTGAAAACTAAAGTTAGGATTGTCCATGCCATGGTATTTCCATGTATGGTTATGAAAGCTCAATAGTGGAAAAAAGCTGAAAGGAAGAAAACCAACTCATTTGAAATGTGGTGCTGGAGAAGAGTTCTATGGATACCACTGTAAGTGCAAGCTTGCACCCCACTTCCAAGGCACCCCACTTCTGGAATGTAAGCATTGCCCTACACCCCATTTTCACAGGCCTCAGAAACTGGCCAAGCTTGGTTCATTAATGTGGCCTTTTTCAAGGCTAAAAGACAGGATGTCTCAGAAAAGGTCATTTGGTTTTTCCCCTGGAAAGGAAGGCCTGGGGCTGAAGGGCTAAAAGAAGACACATTCCACATTAATGGGAAGGTAATGGATGGAGAAACCCTTCTGTATTTGCTGATTGTGAAATTTCCTCTCCTCAGCTCCCAACCTTAAAGAAGGTGCTCAAAGCTGTTAAAATCCAATCACTGGACATTAAGAAACACATTTAGCATCTTTCTCACCTTTTGTCAAGACCAGGACACCCATTGTGCAATACATGAAGGCTCATGGAATTCATTGTTTCAACCCATGAAGCAACCAATCCCCTCAGGTGTATTTGGAGGTATAAAAGACCCCCCAAAATATGCCTCATTGCGCACAGTCAGTAACAGGGGGAAGCTCTGTTGCTCTGTTAGCCAACCCAGTGCACAGTTGTAATAGGGGGGAAACTCTGTTACTCTATGTTAGCCAACCCAGGTTCCTCCATCCACTCTGCCAGATTGACTAGAGGACAGGTCTGAATCACCTCAAAATCCTCTTGCTACCCCCTATCCAAGTTTTGCTACTGTTTTTCTATAGCCTTGTGTGAATGCTTTCTTTGGGTGAATGTGTGTGTGTTTGGTGTTATTTTTGAACCCCTTAATAAAAAAAAAAACATACTTAATTTTAAATGTGTACATATTCCATCCAGACTATTACTGGTAGACTTTACCCCCTCTTGCATAGCTAAAGTCGAGTTGCTGCTAATTTCCCCAACATATTAGAAACTCAATATTTTCTTGGAATTTTCCAAGCAGCATTTTGGGTAACACCACGGACTGTTAAAAGGACCAATAAATGGGTCCTAGAGCACATCAAGCCTGAACACTCCCTGGAAGCCAACTGTCTGAACTGAGACAGTCATGCTTTGTTCATATCATGAGAAGACATGACTCACTAGAAAAGACAATAATGCTTGGTAAGGTAGAAGGCAGTAGGAAAAGCAGAAGACCACATTCCTGGTAATAGATTCCATCAAGGAAGCCAAGGCCCTGAATCTGCAAGACCTGAGCAGGGCTCTTGAGGACAGCATGACTTGGAGGTCTCTCATTCATAGAATTGCCATAAATTGAAGTTGACTTGATGGCAGTTAACAACAAAACCCTAGAGGTAACTAAAGCGATAGATCAGGGTCCCATTCACACTATGTTTGTGCTCTATGATTCCACTTTACTCTCTCTCTCTGGCTTTTCTTCGCAAACGAAGATTTAGGAAGGACTCATCCCCCACTTTCTGCAAGCGCACTGATGACTAAAAAGGCCAATCCGAGATAAACAAGTCCAGTTGCAGAAAGCACAGCAGAAGGTCTCCTTGGGTGATGTTTCTGGGTTGTGATTCTTTCTGTGTTGTCGTTTCTCTTCAAGACTTGTTCGGCGTGAGTTCTCAAATAAGGCTGCAGCATTATGGATAGTGCGTCTCCATGCCTCCTGATGTGAGGCCAGGGCGAACCATTGTTGGTGATCAATTTGGCCGAGCCTGAGATGTTGTTTCAGGGAGTCCTTGTATCGTTTTTTTTGGAGCGCCCCTCTTATGCTGACCCGTAGTGAGTTCACCATAGAGTACTATTTTGGGGAGGCGATGGTCCTCCATCCTAGAAACATGCCCTGCCCAGCGCAGCTGTGTTCTCAATATCATGGCCTCAATGCTGGTGATCCCTGCTTGCTCAAGGACAGCAACATTCATCACATAGTCAGTCCAGTGTATATATAGAATTGTGCGTATACAGCACAATCCTTTACTTTACAGGGGGTTGGACTGGATGGCCCTCGTGGTCTCTTCCAACTCTACAATTCTATGATTCTATGATAAAGTATACTTTATACTTTAACTTTATACTACTTTAACTGCCATGGAAATATCCTGTGGATCTTGGAAATCATTGTTTGGTGAAGCACTAGAGCTCCCTTGCTCTCTAAACTCCAAATCCCAGGATTCCATTGAACTGAACTGTGGCGGTTAAAGTAAAATCGCAGTGTTAATTGTATAGTGTGAATGGGCCCCAGGAGTAGGAATTATTTGGTCTTCCAGAAGTTGTTAGACTGCAAATTCCAGTAGTCCTAGCTAGCATAGCCCATGGTGAGGACTGCTGGGAGCTGCAATCCAACACTGTCTTTGGTCTGCCAGATCTTTTGGACTTCAGCTCCCAGAATCCCTGAACATTGGCCCAGCTGGCTGAAGCTTCTGGGGGTTGAAGTCCAAAAGCCTGGAGGACCAAAGTTTAAGAATTACCACTCTGGAGGACTCCATGATCCCCCCGCCCCGAGCCCTACCCAGACAGCTGTGGGCTGAGCAGAAAGTTGCACTCCAAAGTGTCCCAGACAGATGAATAAATTTCAGAATGCAGGAGTGGGTTTTCCCACTGAACAAAATTTGGGAAGGGTTAAAAAGATGGAAGGGGTCAGTTTTCACACATACATGTACAAAACCAACTCTGCAGGACTTGTAAACCTCTTGCCAGCATCTTACATAAAATACCTCAGGCCACTGGAGCAGAGAGCAGATGTTCTCCAGTGAAATCCTTTCCCAGCCAGGCCGAGCAAACGTCACCTAATCATCTCCTTGGCGTCTTGTCAACATCGTCGCAGGCAATACAGTAAATACTTTATGTAACCAGTTCTGGCTCATAGGAACGTGCATCTTACTACCCAGTGGAGCAGCCATGGGGGAGAGAAGGCCATCTACCTCAGAAGGAAGGATGTGACTGGAGCTGCCCAGAGAGATTCGGGGTGCTTTATGTTTAGCAGGAGGGTGGCCAAGGCTCCTCTTTTACAGAGGACAGACCTCTCTTTGAAGAGCTGTCTAGTCTTTGTCTGATTTAAAGATCCATACAGCCAGGAGACCAGAGAGCCTCAAGTTGCCCATCATCCACATCTGAGCAATATACAGGCACACAGTATACACTCCAACTCTCCTGATTTGTCAGAGGCAGTCCTGATTAATCCTCTGTAATCTCACTTTTCAGCTGCTTTTAACATATCCCAGTTTCTCCCTCCTCCTACCACTTTTTCCCTTTCTCTTCAGCTTACTAAGCAAACTGAGTCAAAGTACAGTTTGTACTCAGTTAACTCAGTTGGAGGAGGGAAAGAGGAGTAGTAGAATCTTGCCTTTCCCTGTAGGCTCGGGCAAAAGCAAACTGCTGCTGCCTCTCCTAGCTTGTGTGTTTTTCCTGGTTAATAACCTTTGCCATCTTGACTACACTCTGATGTTAGTTGGCCACACATGAGTTTTCATCTGTGAGATGTTGGAAGGTATGACACAGGTCACTGGTGATCATAGTCTGCCTTACATGGGTGAGAGAAGTGGTATTATAATTCTGTTTAAAT
The DNA here is from genome assembly GCA_030847615.1 of Gambelia wislizenii. NCBI lineage: Eukaryota > Metazoa > Chordata > Lepidosauria > Squamata > Crotaphytidae > Gambelia > Gambelia wislizenii. Next base: position 10,728,542 of record JAUMIR010000012.1, read on the forward strand.
TATTGAACTCATTTATGATTTTCCACTTGTACACACAAATTAACATACACCATTTTATGCAAATGGATGCTCTATTCTGTCGTCTTTTTTTAGGGGATGAGTGATGTATAAGTGGCCTCCCTATTCATCAGCCTTGGACTATGACCAAGAATTGGATGGCAAGGATTTTCTTTCCTTTCTTCTGTTTGTTTTTGTTATTTAAAAAAACTTTACTTATTCATTCACTTATACCACATTCAGTTTCATCACACTGAGGGCCTTGTCACACTACACTGTTATAGCACTATTATTCGACTTTAGTTTAGGGAGTGAAATTTAGCACTTTCAGCCAGAGAGCTCTTAGGTGTCACTAAACTACAAACCCCAGAATTCCACAGGAGGCAGCCATAACAGTTAAAGTGGAATAATAACAGTGTAAGGCGAAAAGGATCTGAGTTTAAGGAGATTATCACACACACACACACACACACACACACACAAAACCCTCAGGAGGGTTGGGAGGAGGACGCCACTGTGCCACTACAGGCTAGCGATACTGCACGACAACGTCCTCCTCTCATCCTTCATTCGCTCTCCCTCCATGCTGGACGAAAAAGGTGCCTCTTTTAATTGACAGAAACTTCCATCAATGAAAAGCGGCACCTTTTCATCCCTCCAGTATGGAGGAAGGACGGGAGGAGGACGGGTCATGCGGTATTGACTGCCAGTAGCATAACTGTGGGGTCCTTGTAGAGATGTTCAATGTGAAGTCGAAGGCTTTCATGGCCAGCATCCACAGATTTTCCTTGGGTTTTTTCTGGGCTGTGAGGCCGTGTTCTGGAAGAGTTTATTTCTGATATTTCTGATGATGCCAGCCACAGACGGAGGCAAAACATCAGAAATAAACTCTTCCAGAACACAGCCTCACAGCCAGGAAAAACCCCCAAGGGAAATCTAGTGGGGTCCTCCTCCTGACCTCCCCAGGGCTTTTTTAAGAGCGTCTGATAAAGTCCTTATTGGCTTTCTTCTTTTCTTCTTTTCCTTTTTTGCTGTTCCCTATCCCAGTGGAGTTGAGCGCATCAGATCTGCCTTCTGGCAACAGCCATTTTGTTTGCTCAAATCAGAGAGGGAGTGAATTTCCAGAGTTAAAATCACGCAAGCGGTTGCACCGTTGAGGAGGTTCCATACGTGTGGCCCTTGGTGGTGAATGAGGGGCTGAACTGACTGTATAGCTTGGGTCCAGGTTATTTGAAGAACCGTATCTCCCTTTATGAGCCCCTTAGAGATCTATAATACTTGGAGAGGCCCTTCCCTCTGTTCCACCATCTTCCCAGGCATTTTTGGTGCGAACAAGGGAGAGGGCCATTTCTGTGGATGCTCCCAGTCTATGGAACTCCCTCCCTACGGAGGCCAGAAGGGCCCTGTCCTTGCTCTCCTTCCGTCAGCACGTCAAAACATTTTGATGCCGTCAGGCTTTTAAAAACCGACTGGGGTTGCGCTTTAATGCTGTGTGGTGCTCAATTTTTTTTGTTTTGTGTATAGTCTTTAAATTAATTATAATGTTCTTAATTTTTAATGTTTGAACTTTATAAATTGTTTAATCATTTTAAAAATAGCTCTTATATTTATACTTTTATTAATGGCTTTGTATAGTTTTGATCTGTATTGTTTTTAAATATGTTGTTAGCTGCTTTGAGTCCCATTCAGTCAATCAATAAATAAAAATTGACTACTGTGTGATGGGAGAGTGCTCAGCTGTACCATCACAATGTGATTGGTTGTGCATTGCTTACAATGATTTTATACTGGTTTAAATTTCTGAGGGTTTTTACATGACAGCTCATTTGTTTTTAACTTTGGTATCCTTGGATTTTTTGTTATGTCTTGTTCTGACCTTGTTGTAAGCCACCTTGGTTCTCCTGTTGGGGGAAAAGTAGGGAAATAATGGATCGTTTAATCAATTAATTGTTAACTGCTGCATAGCTATGCTGACATAATTTTATGCCACACAACCATCAAATAGGATCTTGGTCCTGGAGAACTACCAGTAGATCCCTGTCTACCATCTATATCCCACCAGTAAGAAAGAAAGAAAAGTAACTTCTCCATTCTTTGCCCAGGTTTTTGAAGGTCTTGTCTTTATGAGGGGGGGGGGAAATATGAACACATACAAAAAGGCAGACATTCACAATGACGCAATCTGCCTACATGGTCAAAAGAGCCCCCCTAAACTCCGCATGACCCCCTAGACAGCTGTCAGCTGTCAGTGATTTACTCGTAAATCTGCCACCGCCAATTTTTTTAAAAAAAAGAGTTTCCCAGGGTGCGCACAAACAATACTTTGTAATTTACAAATAAATAAAATAAGTATAAAATCACTGTTTGATTGACTTACTGGACCCTCACTTAGCCGAAAATCCAACATGGCGGCCGCAGCTGCTTTCCCTCTTTGCTAGCCGCACCCCCTGTGCTCATCCAGCCAATCAGATTGCACTGCCTGTTTGTATCTGTGCACATGTGAGTGTTCAAACAGTCGCACATTCAGAAGTCATAAGGAGCTTTTCAGAAAATCTGTATGAAGCCCCAGGCACAGCGCACATGGACTTTGTGGTGGATTTGGCTGACCCCCTTCCGAATGACATATATTTGTGTGAATAGCCTTTTGAACAGATCTGGCGAGCTACACAGTCATTGGCTACCCATCATCCCCCCTCCCATTTCTCACAGTACCGGGGCTCAACTTCCTTTTCCCAGAGTTGAGACCCAGGTGCAAAGCTTATCAAACCATTCCTGACATAGACTACATACTCTCTTCTACAGTCAGGCTACATACTCATTAACAAGCACAGCAAAATGCAGACACAATTACCCACAAAGTTACACAGCGAAAGTGAACTTGGCAGGAAAAGGTCACTTCTGGGACTGATCCTGTCAGGAGGGGATGGAATCCTGCCCTTCCTGGTAGATCACACAAGCTAGGGGAGGCTTTAGCAGTTTGCTTTTGCCTGAGGTGACTGGGAAGGGCAAGGATTTGTCTCCTCCTCTCTCCCCCCCTCCCCGAATTAACTGAGTGGAAACTACTTTTGCACTTTGAACTCAGTTTGCACAAATGGAAGTAGCTGAGATCAAAGGGGGAGAGTAGCAGGAGGAGAGAGAACCTGGGGCACTTTTAAAGTAACTGAAATAGTGAAGTTGAAAGCTTTCACAGCCAGCATCCATAGGTTTTCCGTGGGTTTTTTTCTGGGCTGTGAGGCTGTGTTCTGGAAGAGTTTCTTTCTGACATTTCACCTGCATCTGTGGCTGGCATCCTCAGAGAATGGTTGGGTAGGAGTACGTGTGGGGTTTATATGCTGTGAGCCCCTGTTGGAGAAAATATGTAAATTTGTGTATTTAACTGGCTGGTTTCTGGGTGGAGATATGCAAAGATATCTCCACCCAGAAACTAACCAGTCAAATAAACAAATGTACATAGCCTCTCCAACAGGGGCTTGCAGTATATATTAACCCCTCCCACACACACTCCTACCCAACCATTCTCTGAAGATGCCAGCCACAGATGCAGGCAAAATGTCAGAAATAAACTCTTCCAGAGCACAGCCTCACAGCCTGGAAAAACCCCACAGAAAACCTATAGCTGAAATTGCTTAAATTTATAAACAGATTGAAGCGCTGAGGATGGAAGAATCAATTGTTAAGGTTGCTAATTAGCCCAAATTGCCAAACTAACATGGGTTTTAAAGGATAAACCAGTTGAAGATTTTTTGAAAGATTGGAAACCATTTATGGATTTATTTATTTTTAACAATAACAAATCTAACAATGTAATAAGCCTATGGTTACTAGTAATTCTAGTAAGTTTATTTAGTTGGATCTATAATAGCAGAATTCAGAATTTCTTTCAGATTTTTTTCTTTCATTCATTACAGTTTGTATTGGAGGGGTCAGAGCCCTTTAGTGTTTTTATTCGTGTTTAGTGCTTTAGTTTAGTTTTTCAGTTTTAGTTTAGTTTTATTTCTAGTTCTCTCTCACTCTCTCTCCCTTTTTAGTCTTAGATACACGTTTCTAGGATGGAGGACCATCGCCTCCCCAAAATAGTACTCTACGGTGAACTCACCATGGGTCAGTGTAAGGGGGCGCTCCAAAAAAGCGATACAAGGTCTCCCTGAAACAACACCTCAGGCTCAGCCAAATTGATCACCAACAATGGTCCGCCCTGGCCTCACATCAAGAGGCATGGAGACACACTATCCACAATGCTGCAGCCTTATTTGAGAACTCATGCCGAACAAGTCTTGAAGAGAAACGACAACGCAGAAAGAATCACTACCCAGAAACATCACCCAAGGAGACCTTCTGCTGTGCTTTCTGCAACCGGACTTGTTTATCTCAGATTGGCCTTTTTAGTCATCGGCGCGCTTGCAGAAAGTGCGGGATGAGTCCTTCCTGAATCTTCGTTTGCGAAGAAAAGCCAGAGAGAGAGATGTACAATTGTCCCTCCATATCAACAGATTTGGTATCTACGGATTTAAGTATTCACGGCTTGAAAATATTCTTTAAAAAAGTAATAATCCAAAAAGCAAATCTTGATTTTGCCATCTTATATAAGGAACACCATTTCTGCTATGCCATTGTATATAATGGGACTTGAGTATTCACAGATGCTGGTATCCACGGGGGGTCCTGGAACCAAACCCCAGCAAATATGAAGGGACAACTGTATATGTATTCTTTTTTTCTTTTCCTTCTTTTTGTTTCTGTTCTTCTTTCTACTCACCCCCTCCCCATGTTTATTACTTTGGCTGTGAATTAGACTGTTTGGACTTTTTCAAACGGAGGAGAAAACCCCGAGGCTCCGTTTCAGATGATGCCTCCCCCTCCCAACCTTCCCCCGTGCTTCCGCTGTGCTGCGGGCATGAGAAACGCACTGCTTTTATTGACGGAAATCCCCATCAATAAAAAGGCACCTGCAGCACAGAGGAAGCACAGGGGAAGGTCAGGAGGAGGACGGCGTCGTCTGAAATGGAGCGCTGTAAGCGCAACAGTGCCATTCTTCTCCCAACCTCCTTGGGTCCCCCCCCCATTTGAAAAAGTCCTTTGTGTTGCAATAATTAAGCATTTTTTTTAAGTAGCTGAAAGATTGGGATGACAGGGGATTAATCAGGATTGTCCCTCCAAACTGAGCCAGTTGGAGCATATGTAATATTATACAGCCTTGTGCCCAGGCCAAAGGGAGCCCTCGGAGTTCTCCTCCCAAGATAGAGGATTATGTAAACAGGGAGTAAGGTCTGAGTGGGATACTAATAGCCCAGTTCTTCCTCTGCATTCCTACAAGAGGCTCCCTTGTCAGGGGAGGGAGGATGGGACCCAGTGACATTTGTGTCCATATTGCCTTGGTATGAACTTCTTGCTCCTCAGATTCCCCCTTCCAGGTGAAATGTGATGCCTTAAAAGCTCATTGCATGGACTCTCTCTCAGATGTCAGTAGGAGGCCAGGGGTGGTGTTTGTTGATAGGAACATCACAGTCTCCACAGCTTCCGATTCTACTGGAAAAGAAGACGGGAAGCCTCAGGTGGGCAATGGAATAATTTTGAAGTCATTGTGACTAGGGTCACTTTCTAGAACTCTCTTTAAACATGTCACATCTGGCCTTTCAAACTAAAGCCAACCCAAGCCAGTAGCCAAACATTATTTTTTAGTAGCCCAAATTGTATGTTTGTCACTTAGTGACACACCATGCTGACTGGCAGCTTCTATGTCGATGGAGAAGGGAATCCATTTGGGAGCTTAGTCTGAACTTTAAATGAGATATCCAAGATGCTGGATAGTGTTCAGTGCCTTAGACTTCTCCTTTAAAGTCCGAACTAAAATCTGAAGCAGATTCCAACCTTGCAGGATACCGTAAGAGTTGCTTTTTTGGATTACAATGCCCGAAATTCCCCAGGCAGCATTGCCAATGACCATGAGTTGTTGTCCCAAAAGGTAGCTCTCCTACACTCTGGCTGTCTTCACCAGCCTTTCCAAACCCATTATCTTTTATATCTGTTGGACTACAGCTCTCATTATCCTGCCCTGGAAATGATGTCACTTGTAGTCACACATCTGGAATGAACCCAGTGGTAGTGGGCAGGTCTTAAGTCCTTGATTGCAGCTCTCAATAATATTAGGCAGGAGTCCTACTGGGAGATGCACCAGGGTTCAAACTTGGGGACAGTTACAGACAGACAAATTCTCTGCCTGTTGAGTTCCAGCCCTTCTCCAAAGAAGCAGACTAAACTCTGCTCTGCCTCAGTCTCTTGTTTCAAGGAATAAATTACTCAATGCGCGAAAACCCACGCCAATCTAGCACAATTGATTCAGATCACAACTTTTCCCAGTACAGAATTTAAGAGTTAAATTGGTACTTAATTGCTTGTTTCTTTGCTTGTTGATTTTGCACAGAACATACACAATCCTGATTGCAAGGCTATATGGGGCCGCCCCATCCAGTTAGAGACAGAGAGGCCTGTTGCTTCTGCTTGGAGGCATCTGAGGGATTTCTTCTTGGACTAGGTGGGCCAACCTTCCTTAATCTAGTAGAAGAGTGCTTCCAAATGTGCTTGACTTCAACTCCCATCATCCAAACCCAGCATGGTGGATTGGAGTTGTGGTCATTGTAGTCCCACACATTTGAGCAGCCTCAGATGGAAAAAGATGAGAGGTCTGATCCAGCAGGGTATCTCTTCTTATGCATTAATGCCCCCTATGGATTAGAAATGCCATGTGGACAAACTTGTGCAACTGATCATTTCTCCTACAAATTCTGGTATCTCTTTGGATCTGTGATTCTGTAGAGTTCCGTAGCCTGGACCCTCAATAACTAGCACATACCCTCCAACGATGCTGATTTGGCAGGGACAGTCTTGTTTAATCCTCTACTTTCCCACTTTTTTAGTTGCTTTTAAAGCATCCTAGTTTCTCTCTTCCCACTTACTGTAATTCCTTTCTCCTCAGCTTACTTTATTTGCTGAGAAACTGAATTCAAAGTGCAAAAGTAGTTTGCACTCAATTAACTCAACTGCAGGGAGAAATGAGAAAGGAGCTCATTGTGAGAAACATCTGCTTCCCTTTTGTGTCCTGGCTGTAAAGGAGATGAACTTCTCAAACCAAGGAAGGGGAACCGTGCTGAATGGTAAACAAAACTGAGGGAGCCCTTACAGCTGTGAACAAGGCTGGCCTTTTCCAAGGCCCATCATCCTCTAGAGGTGATGATCTGCAACTCCCATAATCTCTGGCTGGTGGCTGGGGATCATAGTTCAACAAATATGGAGGGCCTGTGTTGGGGAATGCAGGGTTAGCCAATGTGAGATTGATATAAGGAGCCCTCTTCAGAATGTGCTGCTATGGGTATGAAGAGGGACTTTAGTGGGACACCGGAATTAGAATCCCTGCTTGGCCATGGAAACCCACTGGGTGACCTTGGGCAAGTCACACTCTCTCAGCCTCAGAGGAAGGCAATGGCAAATCCTCTCTGGATAAATCTCACCAAGATAACCCCATGACAGGTTCACCTTAAGGCACCATAAGCCTGAAATGACTTGAAGACACACAACAGCACAGTGTAATCTTCAGCTTACACACAACTTCAAAGTCAGAATCCAAAGGCTCACACAACTAATGCTATGAGAGTTGTTTTGAAATCAAGGTTGGACTTTTTGATTTTGTTTTCTGAGGGCACATGCCTGGGCTCTTTAACTAGGAAGTCAAAACCTATAGGTTGCAGAGGTCTGCCCCTCTCCCCATTAGACAAGTCAAAGTGTCTGACTCAGGTGACAGATTTAGGTGGGAAGGGAAGGTGTTTAAGGACAGAGCTGTACGTGACCTGTAGCACCTTTTAGATTCTTTGCACTATACCTCCAGGCAGTGTTACCAATAGTCAAGAATTATGGGAATTGTAGTACTAAAATCTGGAAGGCACCAAATTGCCTACTTCCACTTCCACAACTGCCAAGATCACACACACCTGCCAACGCAGAAGTATGGGGCTGCTTTTTCACACTATTATGGCAACATTTGATTAAAAAAGGGTTATTGTGCCGGGACACTTACACTGTAAAATGTGGTGGGAAAGAAACATTTTTAGAGGCTCACCAGATAAAGTCCTTAGACTCTGGAGATCAGGGTTCAAATTCCCCTGCAGCCATGGAAACCCATTGGGCAACTTTGGGCAAGTCACCCTCTTTCAACATCTGAGGGAGGCAAAGGCAACCCCCTCTGAACAGGTCTTGCAAGAAAACCCTGCAATAGATTCACCTTAGGATTGACTTAAGTCAGAAATGACTTGAAACCACACAGCAATAATAACACAATGTTACCTTCATTACTGGGGGGGGTGGTGGAATTCCCAGTAACTCATTAGTTGTGGCAAGTTATTCTGTGCTCAACACCAGCCCATCTTGCAACTGGAAGTCCCACGCTTGTTCTTTGAGGAAGGAGGACTTCCTGTGGTCTATCCTGACTCTCTGCCATTTTAGCCTTGATGGATGACCTCAGGCTTCAGTATGAAGGAGAGAGCAAGAACCTTCTCCATTATTCTGCACTGAGGGTTGACTCTGTATGTTGTTTTTCTCAACCTTGCAAAAGAGGGAGGAAACTCTGAACAAAACTGCTGTCATTGTGTTTCTTTGGGGTTGCTGAGGAATCTCTCCTTGATGAACTGCTGAACCACTTGACCTGCTGGGGAGCCATTAGTTGCACAAAACAGATAGAAAGGAGCCCGAAAGCTCTTTTGCTCAGATGTATTATCTGAGCCCTTCAGGGAAAGCCTGCAGAGCCAAAAGTATCTACTCTCTGCATGCCTCTTTTTTTGTTCTGCCTTTGCTTGACGATTTCTTTCTTCTCCAAAAGTTCATATTTATTCATGAGGTTGGCTCTGTTACATTAGCAAAGCACCAAAGCTGTAACAGCACCCGGTACTAGGGTGGAAAGGATGGGGTGAAGGAAAGGAAGACCTCAACTGATTTTATTTCTACAGCTCCAAGGGATTCAGGGCAGTCTGTAGGATTTTCTTCACTCTCTTCTGTCAACTTTTTCTTCACATCAGCCTTATGAGGTTGACTGTGCTGAAAGATAACCCAAAGTCACCCATTCAGCATTTTAGCTGAGTGAGGATTTACACTTATTACATTCCTATTGCATCATTCCTCTGAGAAATTCAAGGCAATGGATGTGGTTCTGTCTTTCTCTCCAGCCAAACAGCATCCAGCACACATAGGGTTGCCATAAATCCTGGAAAACTGGGAAAATCCCAGATTAGAGGGAGAGAAAGTTGTCCTGTCTGGCTAGGCTGCTTCAAGCAGCAAATCCCAGATTCTGACTCCAGCCTTTCTGTCTGCAGGCTCTCTGCTCTGGGCCAGGTGGGGAGTGAGTGCAGAAGGTGGGAGAGTACAGTCTAGGCTAGGCAGGAGAATGCAGTGTGCAAAAGGCGGGAGACGGAGTGTGCAAAACAGGCAGCAGCAGAGAGAGAGAACAAAGGAATATCAAGAGAGAGGAAAGAAGGCCAGCAATTTACTTGTGTGTGCGTCAAGATCACTGCCTGTGTAGAAGCTCTCTTGAGGGGGGCTGGAAGCGGTGTGCCTTTTGGTCATTTCTGGGATGTGCGATGGCCCAGCAGGGTGGTGGGTCCTCTTCCCATGTGGTTGACAGTGGCAGCTAGAAACCCAGTTTTGCTTATTTAAATCATAGGAATCTGCTGCACACTCACTCCCCAAACTCCTCCCCCTGATCAGGGTGGTGAATTCTCACCTGGTCAGCTGCGCACCCCTTTGGCCCAACCCCCCCAATCCTGCCCCCCCTCCTTGACCTGCAGGGCTATCATAGCTCACAGGCTTGGTGGACAAAGGCAGCTGGAGGGGTCTCTTCCGGCCCATCCACGTCGTCGCCTGGAAGAAATTGGCAGCAGCGGCAGGAAGGCTTCCATGGTGGGGAGGGGAGAGCCATCTCCCCCTCCCCAGTCAAAATGTAGGTACTTTCCCTCCCAGTTTTGTGGCAGAGAATTATGGCAGCCCTAACCACACACCAGCATTCTGTCACATTGATTCACTCCTCCTTTCCTGCTCCCCAACCTGACCTTATTTACTTTGAACTACCATCTTGCAATAAATGTTACCATACTCACTTTATAATGCAAACCTGTACAGATATGTAAAACTGACAAGTGCCACAGTCTTCTCCATTTCTGGCCACCTGGGGATGCCAGGGATTGAATCCATGACCTTCTGCATGCAAGGCAGGTGTTCTGCCTCTCTCTCTTTCTCCCTCTCAGCCTGACCTACCTTACAGGGTTATTGTGAAGATAAAAGAGAGAGGAGGTGGTGAGTCATGTTTGCCAACTGAGCTCATTGGAAGACAGGTGGCATATCAAATGTAATTAATAAACAAATCGTAAATAAGGAAGAGGAGGAGGAATGTGGAGATAGCCATTATAGATTGTGGTGGAAGCAGCTTAAACACACACTCACAGCATTATGAACAATGGAAAGAAAATATGTTCCAATCATTCCCACCAAACATAGGATGAGTATCTGTCTACACACTCAGAGCAGCCCACTATGCTCTCTCCACCCAGAGCACAATCTTGAATCAACAGCCACACCATTATTTGGTGTGTCTGTTTTTAAATAAATGCATCTCCACTGTGGCTTGAGAAAATATTAACTACATTCCTTGTTTTCTTTTTCTTTTCTTTTTTTGCTAGAGACAACAGCCACATTCCACAGTACAAGCCATTAGACTTTGTTTTATATGTTGTAAAAACCATTCAGCTGGTTCTAATGGGTTTCTTCTCACTTCCCTTTCTGATACCAAAGGCAACTCACCAGGTCCTAATCCCTGTAGTGACCCAAGGGATGTGGATGCACACCTGAGGAGCAGGTGCATTTCTTGGGAGTGCTCTTGCATACATCTTCATCACAGGAGGCCCAGGTGGACTCTGCAGCTTGGAGTGATTACAATCAGCTTTGGTTAGTCCACCATCTATGACCTTTCCTGGACAGGGATAACCTAGCCACAATAGTTCCTATATTGGCAACCTCCTGATTAGACTATAGTAGGACCCCTGTATCCTCTGGGGATTGGTTCTGGGGGGGCCGTGGATACCGAAAACCATGGATAATTGCAAACATCATTAAAAATAATGGGACTTCTGGTTTAAAATACCATAGAGTTGCCTTGGAGGACCTAGAAAATGGCTAGATGGGACACATTTTCTAGGACGACTCTATGGTAGGTGTGCTGTTTTGTATCCCATGGATAATTGAATCAATGGATAATGAATCAATGGATACGGGGCTGTACTGTGATGCACTCTATGTGGGGCACCATAATGTTGGTCTTAAAGGCATTGCAGTGGCTAGCAGTATGCTTCTATCTAGTCTGAATTCAAGGTGCTGGTGATGACATCCAGAGCTAGTAGGGAGCCTTGGGGAGAGGCAGGTAAGAAATAATAATAACAACAATGTTATTAGTGATTTTATGCTCTTAAAATATGAATGTTTTCACATGATAGCAAGTTGATTTTTTAAAAAGTTTTCTATAATCAGGTTTTTAGGAGCTGGTGGCATAGTGGTTAAATGCTGGCACTGCAGCCACAACATTGTGAGTTTAATCCTGTAGGGCTCCAGGATTGACTCAGCCTTCCATCCTTTTGTAGGTTGGTAAAATGAGTAGTTGGCTTGTGAGGGCAATTAGTTAACACATTGTAAACTGCTTAGAGCAGTGTTCCTCAACCAGGTTTCCCTGAAACCTTACTGTTCCCCAAGAGGTTGTTAGGGGTTCCTCAAGAGATTGGGATTGTGAGGCAAAGCAATAGCAGTATATAGAATAATGTTTATGCAGGGTTCCCTGAGACCTGAAAATTATTTCAAGGATTCCTCCAGGACAAAAAGGTTGAGAAAGGCTGGCTTAGAGAGTGCCTAGCACTATAAAAGTGGTGCAGATATGTAAGTGCTATCACTAAACAATTTATAAGCTGCTCTGAGAGCCTTTGTGGCTGGAGAGCAGGGTATAAATGCTTTAATAAGTAAATAAATTTAGTTGTTGTTTTGTTTTCCCCTTGTTGTAAGCCACTTTGTATCCTTTGTTAAGAGAAAGGTGGGATATAAATTCATAAAGTAAATAAAATAATTAAAAATAAAGCCCTAAATAACTTGGTACCCCAATACTTGAAGGAACATCTCTGCCTATACATAGACATCTAAGGATTGGAGTCTTTCAGAGGAACTCTCATTCGTACTCCACCAGTGGGAGAAATACAAGGCATGAGGACATTGGGGAGAACCTTCTCTGCTGTGGCCCCCTGCTTGTGGAATGGCCTCCCCTTAGAGGACCAATTGGGGCCAACACTAGCTTCATTCCAGTGCCAAGTAAAACCATGGCTTTTTAATTAAAGTCTTGAGGGCCTAATTGTATTGTTCCAAAATGTGCATTCATTTGATTTTGAATTGTTCTAACCATTTTAATCTGCTTTAATCTGTTAAATTGCTTAATATGTTTTTGTCTGTTTAAATTCCCTTTCTTGTTTTTGATTAAAGTTGTTACTAAACTGCTTCCATTGATTTTACTCATATGCTGTTCTGTGACCCTCCAATATAGAGTGGGATGGCAATATTTTAATAACAAACAAAGAAATAAGTTGGACCATTGCTCTCACAGCCTACTGAGTTCACAAGCATCTTGCTTTTGCTGTTTGATGCCAGTGACAAGGAGAAACAGGTAACATTTTGTAACCATGCACAAGCTAGAAGACAGACTGAAACAGGAAGGCCAGCTTTCTGATATGGATGTTTGTAAAAGAATGCTCAGGGAAATATATTTTTGAAAAAAATAAATAAATTCATGGATTTAAAAAAGGATAAAGGTTGAGATTTTTGCATTAGAGGCTATGATGTGTAACTTTATGACATTATAGCAACATCCCTGAGAGGACACGCAACCCCTCTAGTCAATTGTGACAACGCACATCTGGATGCCCTGCGTGGTGTCCTATTGCACAAGTACCTCCCATTTTTCTTCCTCAATGGTACTGTTTGAAATTGTGCCTTCAGTATCTCCCTTTTGAGAAAGTCCCATCCGTCTTGAGGTCTCAGGAATACTAAAAGAGAAGAGACCTCAAGATGGATGGGACTTTCTCAAAAGGGAGATACTGAAGGCACAATTTCAAACAGTACCATTGAGGAAGAAAAATGGGAGGTGTCTCAAGAAACCAGGATGGATGACTAAAGAACTTTCAATGGAGCTAAGTTTTAAACAGAACATGTATAGGAAATGGAAAAGGGGAGAAATCACCAAAGAAGAATTCAAACAGATAGCGAACACGTGTAGGAGTAAAGTCAGAAAAGCTAAAGCGCAGAATGAGCTCAGGCTTGCTAGGGAGGTTAAGAACAATAAAAAGGGTTTTTTGGGGGGTATGTCCGCAGCAAAAGGAGGAAGAAGGAAATGATAGGGCCACTACGTGGAGAAGATGGCAAAATGCTAACAGGGGACAGAGAAAAGGCAGAATTACTCAACACCTTCTTTGCCTCAGTGTTTTCAGAAAAGGAAAAGGAGGACCAACCTGAGGAGAATGGAACAGAGGACACAATAGGGGAAACCCAGCACAGAATAAGCAAAGAGGTAGTACAGGACTACCTTCTTAATCTAAATGAATTTAAATCTCCAGGACCAGATGAACTACATCCAAGAATATTAAAAGAGCTGGCAAATATAATCTCAGAACCATTGGCAATAATCTTTGAGAACTCCTGGAGAACAGGAGAAGTCCCAGCAGACTGGAGGAGGGCAAACATTGTCCCCGTCTTCAAAAAGAGGAAATAAGAGGATCCCAACAATTATTGTCCAGTTAGTCTGACATCAATACCAGGGAAGATTCTAGAGCAGATCATTAAACAGAGAGTCTGTGAACATTTAGAAGGCAATGCCATAATCACAAAAAGTCAACATGGGTTTCAGAGAAACAAGTCATGCCAGATAATTGTTGGGATCTTCTTTTCCCCCCTTTTTGAAGATGGGGACAACGTTTGCCCTCCTCCAGTCTGCTGGGACTTCTCCTGTTCTCCAGGAGTTCTCAAATATTATTGCCAATGGCTCTGAGATTATATTTGCCAGCTCTTTTAATACTATTGGATGTAGTTCATCTGGTCCTGGAGATTTAAATTCATTTAGGTTAAGAAGGTATTCCTGTACTACCTCTTCCTTTATCCTCAGGTTGGTCCTCCTTTTCCTTTTCTGAAAACACTGAGGCAAAGAAGGTGTTGAGTAATTCTGCCTTTTCTCTGTCCCCTGTTAGCATTTTGCCATCTTCTCCGCGTAGTGGCCCTACCATTTCCTTCTTCCTCCTTTTGCTGCAGACATACCCCAAAAAACCCTTTTTATTGTTCTTAACCTCCCTAGCAAGCCTGAGCTCATTCTGCGCTTTAGCTTTTCTGACTTTACTCCTACATGTGTTCGCTATCTGTTTGAATTCTTCTTTGGTGATTTCCCCCTTTTTCCATTTCTTATACATGTTCCGTTTAAAACTTAGCTCTGTTGATATTTCTTTAGTCATCCATCTTGGTTTCTTGAGACACCTCCCATTTTGATTCCTCAATGGTACTGCTTGAAATTGTGCCTTCAGTATCTCCCTTTTGAGAAAGTCCCATCCGTCTTGAGGTCTCTTCACTTTTAGTATTCCTGACCATGGGATCACCCCCAGTATCCCTGAGCTTATTGAAATCAGCTCTCCTAAAGTCAAGAATGCGTATCTGACTATGCCTGGCTTCTCCTTTCCATTGTATAACAAACTCCAGGAGAACATGATCACTCTCACCTAAGGATCCCACCACTTGCACCCCATTAACCAGGTCATCCCTGTTGGTTAGGATCAGATCTAAAATAGCTGACCCCCTTGTTGCCTCTTCCACCTTTTGGACCATGAAATTGATTAGTTGCTGTATAGTTTTTTTTAATTATTGTATGCTTTTATTCTTTTCTAGTTTAATATTATTTTAAGGGATGGGTGGGTTAGGATATTGAGGTAATTATGGAGTTTTTATATTGTAAGCTGCCCCGATTGCGTTGCAGAGGGGCGGGATAGAAATAAATAAATATTATTATTATTGTTGTTGTTGTTGTTGAGGGGAACTGCAATATCTCTATAGAAAAGTGGGGCTTTGATTGTTGCAGAGTGTGGAAGGGAATACCAACCTCAGCAACAACTCAAGGAGGACATAGACAGGCATAAGATGGGCTTTCACCTGTGTATGCTACTAACAGGATACCACCCAATGGGCTTTACCCAAGTGTTGGCTTATCAATCAACAGTTGAGTCAATATGTTTACTCAGTTGGGACTAGCAAATGGATTTAGACCAAAAAGTCATGCAGCATTTTAGAGATGAATGAATTTATTGTCACATAACCCTTCATGGATTTCAATACCCTGATGAACCTGGATCTCCAAAGTGCCAATTCAACACTGTCACCATTATATCACACACTCTCACTGGAGTCAGAATTACAAGGTCATGATGAAAAAATGAGTTGGGGGTAGAGATGCATCATGCATGTGTGTACACACACAAGCTGGAATTCCATGTGGGATTTATGTCTGGCTGTGGATTTACGTCTGTGGGAAACAGAATTGAGCAGTTTTATAATGTCCATATTCCGAAAGAGACCACCATGAGGTTACTACAGAGGGAAGCCAATATAGGGACTGTTGCGCATTGGGACTAATGCACAACTCATACCACTTGTGCAGTGGGCAGTGTTGTGCATCATGCACTCCTGAGGCCCATCGGGACAAGAGCTAGGAACAGCTGATGTGCATCAGTAGAGCCCAATACTTATCAGGACACTCTTGCCAATGCCCTGATATGCATCTTAACAATTCACTAGGGGTGCACCAACACTACACAAATAATCCATCTTGAAACTGGAATATTTGCCATGGCTCATTCCTGTGGAATCCTGGGGCTTGTAGTTTGGTGAGGCACCAGCACTCTTTGGAAGACAAGTCTAAAGACCTTGTAAAACTACAAATCCCAGGATTCCATAGGAAGGAGCCATGGGAAATAATCCAGTTTCAAACTGGATTATTTATAGAGTGTGGATTAGGCCTAGGAGGGCTATGGAGCACCTCTGTTGTTTGAAATGGTAGTAGACTAATTCAATAAATCAATCTATGCTATGTATATGTAAAAGTTACAAAATTTAGATTGTTATTTATTTATTTATTTACATCCTGCCTTTTTCCCAAGGTGGGATGCAAGTTTGCTATAGAATCACAAACATTCTTTAAAACAACAACAACTAATTTTTACATTATCAAAGTCATAGTAATATGTAATGAAGCTATGATTCCTTCATCCTCCAAAACCTCTACTCAACAGAAATCCAAGCTCTGTCTCGGAGTATAATTGCAGGGGGGCAGACGATGCAATAACATCCTGCACCACAGTTTGCAGCCTACCTGAAATAAACCCTGGGTGTCAGGATGATAAAACCATCATGGGTTCTGGAAAGGGAGATTGTCACAGTAAGAGCGGTCCCATAATTAATGGCACTGCCACACATTTTCAAGTTAGGCTGAGAACAAAAATACTCCCTTTGAAGGACTCAAAAGTTTTGAAAAATATCCTCTTTGGTTTAATTATTTGGAAGGGCTGAAACACATTTATTATCACCTCTCCAGGTCTCCTTGGGAAGTAACTCCTCTGTCTCCTCTTCCACTCCCTTTTTTTTACTAATGGGTGTGGTGACACTTCATTAGAATCCCAAAAGGATTACAGCCAGCAAGATTGTTCAATTCCTCATAAATTAGGTAGCTTTCAGAGAAAAGGTTCCTAAAGTCAAGTGGCTAGTTCTCATGGCTCTAAAGATTTACTCACAAATATGCAAGCAGTCTCCAGACCCAGGCCTGACATCTAGAAGAATGGCTTGACACCAAGCCAAACACAACTCACCAGCTAGGCATTGCAACCAGAGCTTGGAAAATTCTCTTTTTATGGATGACAACTCCCAGAATCCCCCAGTCAGCATAGCCACTGGAATTCCAGGAGCTATAGTCCAAGCAGTGAACTTTTCCTGAGCTGTAACTCTGGAGATACTTCAGTGATACCAGTAGAACTTTGAAAATGTGGCTTGGGGGATTACAACTTCCAGAACCCCCGGTTACCATGGCCAATGTCTGTGGTTGCTAAGGAGTTCTGAGAGATGTAGTCCTTTATTAAGCGTGACTTTTTCCAAGCTATGGATAGGAGGATGCTCCAGTGTTGCAACATCAGGCTTTCTAAAATGAATGCATTTTCCATGCTGTTTGGAATAAGTATTTCTCTTACCCACCAGTTGTAGCACAGTTGCCCCTTGTTCCAAGAAGCACCCCTGCAGGGCAAAATGTTTAACTAAACAGCATGCCAAGGGGCTCGGCTTAGCTTGACTGAATAAGGACACCATCTCTCTTGTTCAAATGGATGTTCTCTGACAAGCTTTAATCAAGCTTTCCTGCGTGGCAGGGGGTTGGACTGGATGGCCCTCGTGGTCTCTTCCAACTCTACAATTCTATGATTCTAAGCTATTGATCAGTCAGGACCAGTAAAGGCATTTTGCTGCCTGGGGTGAAAGACAAACTGGAACCCCAGAAGGCAACTGTGCTGGTACTTTAATCTTGCTTCAATACTGGTGACAAGACACCATTGCCTCAAGGCTCTTACGGAAGCAGGCTAGCTTATGGGGACCCCAAAAAGGCCAACCAGCATAGTTCTACCCTCCCAACATCTTCCTACTGCTCTGCTATCCTCCAGCATCTCCCTCATAATAGAGTTTCCATGGTACTCCAGTGGCAAGGATAATACTGGGTGGAATCTGAAGCCCTCACAGTATAATAATAATAATAATAATAATAATAATAATAATAATTAATAATAATAATAATAATAATTTTTTATTTTTAACCCGCCCCTCTGCTCGGCAACCGGGGCAGCTTACAGCAAGATTAAAACATCAAGTTAAAACAGTCCAAGGTTGGGCTAGGAATGAGGAGGCATGAAAGAATAATTCATGTGTGAAGGGCAAACCAGGGGCACTTTCACACTCCACAGTTATGGCAGCATGGTTCCATTTGAACTACCATGGCTGCATCCTGTGGAATCCTGGGATTTGTAGTTTGGGGAAGCACTCTCTGGCTGACAATTCCAAACATCCCTCCCTAAATTGCAGATCAAGGGATTCCATAGGATGTTGCCATGGCAGTTAAAGTAGAATTATAGTGCTATGATTGCATAGTGTGAAGGCCCTAGGAAGCAAGACCACGGAGCAAGTTAAAACCCAGGCCTAAAAAACCCAAACTTAGAAAGATTACTTTTTGTACTACTGATCCCACACCCTCCAAGTCCCCTGAGAATGCTTCCTGGAGGATTCTGGGAACTATAGTCCTAAAATAAGGTTTCCAACTTCTGCAAAGACAGAAGAACACAACAAAGCTCATAAAGACCTTGCTGCTTGAACAAAGCTCAGTTAGGAATCTTTCATACTCCTTTCTGCCCAGAAGATTCCAACAGCCAGCCTTGGTGGGTGGATTTAGCCCAGAAACAAAAGATACTTGACTGAGAACCTGCAGTTCACCACAAAGGCATAGAGATGCAGCACTTTCTGACACAATGGTGGACTCAGGATCAGAAACTGGATGCATTCAACTCCAGGGCCAGCTAGGAGTCCATAGCTGCACCTGTCTGACTTCAATAAAGGAAGAAAAATGGTGCAATAATATATACATTTTATAAATTGTGAACATTCTGGGTCAGTAAGGAGGAGCTCAACAAAGAAATCATCATACCGATTCAGGACCATGGACAGTACACTACCTCATACATCTATACAGTACTGTTCTTCCAAATGGACCCAGAGTCACACTGCAAGTTTATATACTCCTGTGGGGAGGTATGTCTATTCTTAGCCACACCTCCTTGGAGGAAATCTGCTCCCAGTTAAAGGGAAAGCACTCTTTTTTTCAGAGCCTTACAATCCTGAAATGTTAATAATGCTTACCTGGGGGGCTGACTACCACCTCTAAGGCTAGTATGGTGGTATGTACACTCCACAGATACTCTGTATATCCATAGGCTGCTATACAAATGTGTAGCCATGCATTTGTTCCAAAAATTTGGCATCCTCAGAATCTCATGACTTTTTAAAAAGACCAATATATACATTCCTAACCCTTCTACCTTGAAAATTTGTGGGTAACATAATCTAGTCAGGCAATGTTTACTGTACAAATATCTGGTTGTGTACCAGATTTAAACACATGATTACCTTTGTAGAATTCTGGGGAAGGTTTTTCTTTTTTTCTTTTCTTTTTAAAGAGAATGCTCCATTAGAGATCTTTGGTGCCCTTTCATTTCCAGTGTTCCTTGGGGAGACAGGATGAATATTATGCCAGTTTAAATCTGAAGTGTAGGAACATTAGAAGAAGAGGTCTCTCTTGGGAGTACACACAGTCTGGCCATTTGAGAAATGATAGGAAGGGCAACCTGAGATGTTGGCACAGGAGAGGAGGAAGGAAAATCAAGCTGTCTGGATTGCAGAAAGATGCTGCACGACATATTTTTGAATAAAATCTGTTTATGAACTCTCAGAATAGATCTACAAGGTGTTCTCACATGGCTCTTCCTCCACCCTGCACTTCCTATGGTGACTTCCTGAAAGCAACAACAGAAGACATTATAAATAGAAGAGAACCAAAATGGCTTAGCATGATTCATGTTGGGTTTTGTATTAAAAACCACATAGCTGGCATTTCCCATGAGCACGATTGTTCAGTTATGCCCTTCTGCCTCCATTTTCTTTCTTCTTTAGCCATCTTTCCTGCCACTGCTGGTTTAATCCTATTGGCTTCAGCAACCCATGTGATTTTGCCAATGATGCAGCAATGGAACAGCTGATGTAATGACATGATGGAGAGTCATAAACAAAAGCCAAGGGACACCTTTAGAGTAGCACAAATTTATGCCAGTTACACAATGGGGCACCAAAGCCTTGAGCTTTCCCATTACACAATAGTCAATAAGCTCTCCACCTGTTAGGTCAAAACTAGAGTTACCAGATTGAAAACCTGTAGAGGGCTCCTGGACCTTTAATTGTTATGAAGAAGAGGGAATTTCAGCAGGGGAAGCCTACCAGACAGCCAAGTAACAAGCAATACCTGCTGAGATTCCCTTTTCTATACAACCATTAAAGGTGCAGGACAGGAGCTCACTCCACTTTTCACTCTGGCAACTGTAGTCAACACTGAGAAAGAGAGCTGAGCGCTGTATACTTGGGGAATGAACAGTTGCGCTAGGGACTGTACTGAGTTAGCCTCAAGTACAACCACTTAAGTAATTATTTTTGCCACAGCTGCAGAGCTGTTTGGGCTAGAAGTCAACCTGAAGAAAACAGAAGTTCTTTACCAGCCTGCACCACAGGACGAACACCACCATCCCCACATTGCCGTCGGCAAATCAGTGCTCAAGTCCGTTCAGCAGTTCACCTACCTGGGAAGCATCATCTCCACAGATGCCAAGATTGACAAAGAGATCGATCACAGATTAGCAAAGGCATATAGTGCATTTGGAAGACTTCACAAAAGAGTCTGGAGCAATAAACACCTGAGGCAAAGCACAAAAATCAGTGTGTATAGAGCCATCGTACTGTCTATCCTCCTTTATGGATCTGAAACATGGGTTACCTATCGCCACCACCTACGACTCCTCGAGCGCTTTCATCAGCGCTGTCTACGCACAATCCTAAATATACACTGGACTGACTATGTGAAGAATGTTGCTGTCCTTGAACAAGCAGGGATCACCAGCATTGAGGCCATGATATTGAGAACACAGCTGCGCTGGGCAGGGCACGTTTCTAGGATGGAGGACCATCGCCTCCCAAAAATACTACTCTACGGTGAACTCGCCACGGGTCAGCGTAAGAGGGGCGCTCCAAAAAAGCGATACAAAGACTCCCTGAAACAACATCTCAGGCTTGGCCAAATTGATCACCAACAGTGGTCCGCCCTGGCCTCACATCGGAAGGAATGGAGACGCACTATCCACAATGCTGCAGCCTTATTTGAGAACTCACGACGAACAAGTCTTGAAGAGAAACGACAACGCAGAAAGAATCACAACCCAAAAACATCACCCAAGGAGACCTTCTGCTGCGCTTTTTGCAACCGGACTTGTTTATCTCGGATTGGCCTTTTTAGTCATCAGCGCGCTTGCAGAAGGCGCGGGATGAGTCCTTCCTGAATCTTCGTTTGTGAAGAAAAGCCAGAGAGTGCTGTGTCCCAATAGTATTTGGCCAACATTATGGCACAAAGGAGATGAAAAGGGAGTACAGGAGAACAAAAATTTTGAGGGCAAAGGAGGAGGATATCATGGGGAAACCCTGTGATAGATTTGCCTAAGCGTCACCATAAGTTGGAAATGACTTGAAGGCACAGAACAACAATAATGCACCAAAAGATCTCTCTCTCTCTCTCTCTCTGTGTGTGTGTGTGTGTGTGTGTGTACAAAACCTTTAACAACTTGGGACCTTACAACCCCCTTCAGCTCTTGAAGTCATCTGGAAAAGACACACTACCTGTGAAGTCGAAGGCTTTCATGGCCGGCATCCATAGATTTTCCTTAGGTTTTTACTGGGCTGTGATACCATGTTCCAGAACATGGTCTCACAACCTGGAAAAAACCCAAGGAAAATCTACACACTACCTGCTTTGCAGTCATTCGGAGCTGGGCCAGAGCGTGGTGTCACCTGCTATGGGCAATACTCTTCCCTCTGATACCAGACACGTGCCAGCAATTTCTATTTTGGGACACATCTTGAAAACCTTCCTATTTTTGCAGGACTTCCCTATGTACAGTTGTCCCTCCACATTCACGGATTTGACATTCACGGATTTGAGTATTCACGGCTTGAAAAATATTCTTAAAAAAATAACAATCCTAATAGTAAACCTTGATTTTGCCATCTTATATAAGGGACACCATTTTGCTCTGCCATTGCATATAATGGGACTTGAGTATTCACGGATTTGGGTATTCACGGGGGGTCCTGGAACCAAACCCCAGTGAATGTGAAGGGACAACTGTAGTCTAGTCTAGTTCTTAAGTTATTTGATGTGGGGGACCAGCAACTCCCCTCCCACACACACGCACACACTATATCAGGCACTGGCACTACATTTGTGCCCCCTGGCTACAATCCCCCCCCCCCCGAATTCCTCTAGAGACCAGCAATTGATGACTTAGGGACTGGCACCAATCCAGGAACCTCCACTCTGAATCACAGCACCGATCCGGTCATCTGTTACAAGGACAATACAAATGCTGTGAAGTTGAAGGCTTTCACAGCCAGTATACATAGGTTTTTGGTTGTTTTTTTCCAGGCTATGAGGCCATGTTCTAGAAGAGTTTCTTCCTGTTGTTTCGCCTGCATCTGTGGCTGGCATCTTTAGTAAATGGTGGCAGTGTGGGTGTGTGGAGTTTATATACAGGTGAAACGTCAGGGATAAACTTTTCTAGAACACGGCCTCACAGCCTGGAAAAAAACCACAAAAAAACTGTAATATAAATGCTGTACTTTCATTTTGGAGCCGTTGATGATGGAGGCACTTGGAGGTCTCTCATTTATAGGGTAGCTATATGCTGAAGTTGACGTGATGGCAAATAACACCAACAAAACAACCAATTTTAATTTTGTGCTTTATATATACTATATCTTTTACTGTTCTTATATGAGTACCCGCTTTGAAATCTTTGGTGCACTTTCTGTTTTGATTGCTCTTTAATAGGTGTGCTTTTAATTTTCTTTTAATTCTACTATTTGATATGCACCATCAATTCTAATTTTGTGTCACCTGATTTTGTGTCACTATTCTAATGATACTTTCACTGTATTTTAACTTTTAAAAGCTTCTAGTGATGTGAACTTTTTATCTGCTCCTGTTTTAATTTTTGTAAGCTGCCTTGAATCCCAGGGATGGAGGGAAAAGGGAGGGGTGGTAGAAGAGGAGGAGGAGAAGGAAGACTACAACGACAAGGAGGAGGGAGAGGAGAAGGTGGAAATATTCTGCCCTAGGTGTTTTATAAATATTAACAAGTACGTAAGTAAGTGTGTGTGTGTTTTCAATCAATACATGTCCCATGTCAGTAAGGCAGCGAACCCATTCCAGGTTTTGGCTACCTTTAAACAAGTTCTCCAAGGTGCTGATCCCATTAAGGAATTGGGTTCAGCACCTTAGAGAACTCTTTGAAAGTCTGGATTTTAAAACCTGGTGTGCATTTGTTGCTCCAAGGACATGGAAACCACCAGCTGCCACTACACTAGATATAAGCCTTGTTCAAGTATCATGCCCTGATGGTTTATGGGTATTGTCTCTCTCTCTCTCTCTCTCTCTCTCACACACACACACACACACGGATGGTATGTTTCCTTTCCCAGTGTATATGGTATGTTTCATTTCCCAGTGTGCTGATTGGATGCTTAGGAAACATACCCAACCAATCCCCTCCCTCCTCTCACTCCCTCAGCCAATCACCACCCACATGCAAATCCCCTCTCCACCTCACAATCCACTCCTGCCACTCAATCTGCATCTACACCCCCAGCCTCACAAGGGCCCCTCCCTCCTCTCACTCCATCAGCCACTCACCACCCACATGTAAAACAATGCAATATTTTTTTCCTAAATAATCTTTACAATCTCCTATAATGGTGTATGTTACACCAAGTACAGCTATCCTAGTGGTGGTAGTTGTTGTTATTTCATTTATATCCTGCTTTCCTCCCAACAATTGGACTCAAGGCAGCTAACAACATCTCTAAAACAATACAAATTAAAAAACTATACAATTTTGTTGATAAAAGTATAAATATAAAGTTATCTAAAAAGCAAATGAACTATTTACCAGGTTAAAATATTATACCCAGGGGTGGGTAAACTAACACACAAGGGACACAAAGCTGCATTTGGCTCTGGCCCCGCATCCCCCCGCCATTCTTGCCAGCTTTTGTGGGGAGATCTGAAAGTCTGTGCATGATTGTGGACCCTGTTTTATTAGGGTTCCCTATTGTGTATGGGGGGGGGGCAAGGGAGGTTCATGATTAGAAGTCCCTTTCAGACCTAACCATGGAAAAGTTGGGGGCTGAGGGGAGGCAGACATAGACAGGGAGGTTGAGAAAGCTCAGGAATGTTAGCTTTTGGGCTACGACAAGGCTGGGAATCAAGACGGCTTACAAGATAAAAACAAACAAAAGAAAACCACATATAAAACATACAAAAAGTTAGGTTTAAAATAGAATTAAAACCATATAAAATATATCAAGTCAAAAGGAATGGTCAAAAATAATACACCATTCTAAGGAAAGCCCTTTTCTCATAATGAGTCAATTCCTGAAGACTGTTGGAACAAAAAGGTTTTCACCTACTGATGAAAGGACAGCTAGGGGTTGTCTGGACAATGAAAATACTCCTCATAGAATTTGACTAGAATATCTTTTGTCCCAACATGCTGCAAATGAGAGTTACAGTATTCAGAAGGAGGGGAGCCAAAAACTCCATTTACTACGGGAGAAAAGCCTTCACGGATTTTCCTGAGGTTTCTTGAATAATGTGTGGGCTTGCACATTATTGCATTTCTGGAAATCCAATTCAGGATGCAGCACATTCTCAGTGAGAGTAGAAGTGAAGTGCGGATTGGTCAGCCATGGGCCAGAAGTGCCATTTTTGAGTTTTATGTTATCGAGTGAGCACTTTTTTGCTATGGTGAGGCAACCAAAGAGCTTTTTATAAGCAGAAGGTCACATTTGTGCAGCTTTGATTTACAAGTTAAAAAAAATACTCTGCCCAAAGATCCAGAGAAGAGGGACTATACCCTTAGACCAGGGAACCCTACCTGTGAATCTATTGAGAGAGAGTTTGCACTGTTTTATAATGTGTTCCCAAAAATGCAAAAAATCTTACAACAGTTAACATGAGCTCAACAGGGTGTTTGGACATATTGAGGACAAGATAATTGGTGTGTATTCTTTGCTTACCTAAAGGGAGGGAGGGAGGGAAGGAAGGAAGGAAGGAAGGAAGGAAGGAAGGAAGGAAGGTAGGTCAAGGGAGACTTTGTGGTAGAACAGGGAGAGCTATTTGCTGCGCTCACCCTCAAAGACTGATCTGCTGTTTTTATCCTTCCTTCACTTTTCTGTGGCCCTCTTTCTAATATGATATGAAAAGAAGTGCTTAGAAAGCAAGCACCCCTTTTAGAAGCAGTGCAAAGGAGACAGTCTATCTGTAGGCCTCACCGGAGTAGAAAAACCCCATGAGTCATATAGGAGCAGCTGAGTACTTTTACAGACGGAACTGGCATAGTCGTGTCTGCTGAGATATCAATAGAGACAATTAAACAGACTGCTTGGAAGGGATCGGATGTTCATTTCTAGGGAGATCCGGGGAAGGAAGCACCCAGTAGACTTGTGCAATCCACAGAGTGAATTATGGCAGCCCTTGGCCTTTCCAAGAGGTAATTAGGTTCTGGTATGTCTGGACACTTCATCAGTTTCAAGGTCAAGGAATTCTTTCTGAAGTCTCTCCCATACAACTTATGCATGACTATACAGGGATCAAGGCCACCTTCATACTGCAAAATGATAGTGCGTATATACCACCTTAATTGTCAGTTGCATGCTATGGGGTCCTGGGATTTGTAGCTTTATGAGGGAGTAGAGCTCTCTGTAGTGTGGAAGGGCCTTCCTCAACATTAGGAGGAACTTCTTGACATTAAGAGTTGTTCAGCAGTGGAGCACACTCCCTCGTAGCATGGTAGGGTCTCCTTCCTTGGAGGTCTTTAAACAGAGGCTGGATGGCCATCTGTCAGGAATGCTTTCATCATGATTTCCTGCATGGCAGGAGGTTGGACTGGATGGCCCTTGTGGTCTCTTCCAACTCTATCATTCTATGATTCTATGGTACTTTCAAAAGGTGGTGCAGATTAACGATGAAGGACACAAATTTATATCCACTTTTCTGGGAATATGGGCCATTCAATACGATGGGCTGTACTTCTCAGCCAATATGGGTAGAATTGTTCTCTAAGGCAATCTGGCAGAAAGATGCTATGTAGCTTTAAGTGATCCATTCTCTCTCCACCCCATATGCTCCAAATGTCCTAATTAATCCTTTGCCTTCCCACTTTTTCAACTGCTCTTAAAATGCCCTAGTTTCTCTCTTCTCCTTCTATTTTCCCTCTTTGTCATCAGCTTACTTCAATTGATGCAAACTGAGTTCAAAGTGCAAAAGTAGTCTGCACTCCATTAATTCCTCAGAGGGAAGAGGAGAGGAAAGAATCTTGCCCTTCCCAGTAGGCTTGGGCAAAAGCAAACTGCTGCACCTCTCCTAACTCATGTGTTCTTTTCTTGTTAATGATTCCAGCCATCTTTATCCATTTTGATTTTGCTTGGACACATGTCTCAATTGTCATCTGTGAAATGCTGGAAGGTATGCCATCCTAGGCCATTTCTGTATTATGAGGTGATAACATGATCTGCCTCACAGGGGTGTGCAAATGGATTGCTGAGATGATGTACAAGGAAGTGTTTTCAAGGCATCAGGATTGCTCCTGTTCAAGCAGTTGTGTAGTATAAATTCAGACCAGTGTAGAATCATAGAACTGTAGAGTTGGAAGAGACTCGAGGGCCATCCAGTCCAACCCCCTGCCACGCAGGAAATCATGACCAAAGTATCCCTGACAGATGGCCATCCAGCCTCTGTTTAAAGACCTCCAAGGAAGGAGCCCCCACCACGCTCCGAGGGAGTGTGTTCCACTGCCGAACAGCTCTGACTGTCAAAAAGTTCCTCCTAATGTTGAGGTGGAATCTCTGTTCCTGGAGCTTGCATCCACTGCTCCGTGTTCTAGTCTCTGGAGTAGCAGAAAACAAGCTTGCTCCATCCTCAATGTGACACCCCTTCAAATACTTAAACAAGGCTATCATATCCCTGTTTGTCCAGAGAAGGGCAACTAAAATGGTAAAAGGTCTGGAAACCATGCCTTATGAGGAGAGACTTAGGGAGCTGGGTATGTTTAGCCTGGAAAAAAGACGGTTAAGAGATGATATTATAACCCTGTTTAAGTATCTGAAGGGGTGTCACGTTGAGGATGGAGCAGGCTTGTTTTCTGCTGCTCCAGAGACTGGAACACAGAGCAATGGATGCAAGCTCCAGGAACAGAGATTCCACCTCAACATTAGGAGGAACTTTTTGACAGTAAGAGCTGTTCGACAGTGGAACACACTCCCTCGGAGCGTGGTGGGGTCTCCTTCCTTGGAGGTCTTTAAACAGAGGCTGGATGGCCATCTGTCAGGGATACTTTGGTCATGATTTCCTGCGTGGCAGGGGGTTGGACTGGATGGCCCTTGTGGTCTCTTCCAACTCTATCATTCTATGATTCTATATCGCCCCTTAACTGTCTTTTTTCCAGACTAAACATACCCAGCTCCCTAAGTCTTTCCTCATAAGGCATGGTTTACAGACCTTTCACCATTTTAGTCGCCCTCCTGTGGACATGCTCCAATTTGTCAATATCTTTTTTGAGTTGTGGTGCCCAGAACTGGACACAGTATTCTAGGTGAGGTCTGACCAAGGCAGAATAGAGCGGCACTATTACTTCCCTTGATCTGGACACTATACTTCTATTGATGCAGCCCAAAATCGCATTGGCCTTTTTAGCTGCCGCATCACACTGTTGACTCACGTTCAACTTGTGGTCTACTAGGACTCCTAGATCCCTTTTGCACGTAGTCTCGTTCAGCCAGGTCTCCCCCATCCTATATCTATGCATTTCGTTTTTCTGCCCTAAGTGCAGTACTTTACATATTGTAGCTAGGGTAGAGTTACACCACGCAAGAATTACACACTGAGTTGCACCATTCTGCAACCAATCACACAATGGCTAGTATCTGATCCCCAAGTGAGAAATGGACGAACTGGGCAACTTCCTTGAAAGTACAACTATTTGTGCAATGGTTATGCCAATGTGGTCCCATTCGCACAACCCAGATTTGGACGCCTCATCTGCATGACCTCATAGAAAAAGCAGTGACTTCCAAATGGTATTTATGCCAGTTTGTGCCATTAATAGGATTTCAGCCAAAGTGGTTTTTATATGATGATATCTCATGGGTACAGTATGCTGTATTGCACGCTTGTTTAAGTGATGTACAATGTACTTTGCCAGAAATTTTAAGTGAGCTAAAGCTGAGTTGAGAAGATTCTCTCAAAGGCCCATCATTTGCTCAGGCTTCCTTGGTAACCTAGAATTGCCAGTTGGTTACAATGAAACCAGTCACTAATCAATGGCAAATAGCCTTTCTGCTACAGAAACAGGGCTCCTTGGGTGCCATGTCAATGTATCTGAAAGACTGCTTGAAAAATTCTACCTTCCCTCATAGACCTGCCTGAGTTTTGAGATCTTTGAGGGAAGGCTTTCTCTCAGTCCAACCACCGTCAGAGGCATGTCTGGGAATGACCCAAGAGAGGGCCTTCTCAGTGGCTGCTCCCAAACTGTGAAACACTCCTCTGGGAGGCTGGATTGTGTCCCCCCCTTTCCCCCCCTTCTTCCAGAAGTCAAAAATCTTTCTGTTTAGACAGACTTTTGACCATTTACTGATTGCTATGGGAGAGTTTTTAATGGAGCTGCTATACTTCCTCCCCCCTTCATTTATTATGTTTTAAATGCTTTCAATCTGTTTTTAATTCAGTGCTGAATTTAATATGGCACCTATTTAATAGTTTTAATTCTTCTTTAATATTATAATTGATTTTGGCTGTATCCTGTTTTTATCTATTTTGTAAGCTATCTTGGGTCCAGCAAGGGAGGAAGAAAAGATATACTGCATTCTCTTAAGGAAGTGAAGAAACAAATTGACAAGGCAAGATTAATACCCAGGAACCCTCTGCTACAAGACAGACCAAAAGCACAAAATGACAGAGCACCCCTTGTGGTCACCTACAATCCCCAGCCGAGACCACTCAAAGGCATCATCAACAAGCTATAACCAATTCCAGAGGACAACACAGCCCTCGCACAAGATCTGGGAGGCAGGCCTTTATTGGCCTACAGACAGCCTCCAAATCTTAAACAATTACTCACTTACAATAGGATACATAGCACGGATGGGACAAAACACTGCCATGAACACAGATGGGACTTGCACATCCACAGATTTTAGTATCTACAGGGGGTCCTGGAACCAAACCCAAGCAGATACCAAGGGCCCACTGTATATAGCTTTCAAAAAAGACCTGATTATAATGCAAACTTTTACAGCAGTGAAGATTTTAATCAAAACTCATTTGATAAACTCAATTATAACTTTGTGCACTTCAGATGTTCTCTCTTCTGCCTCCATTCAGTGATTTCTTGCCTTCCTCTTCTTCTCCTTTACATTCAGATTCGGGCAAGAAATTTTCAAAGGGCCGCTCCTTTGTTTTCTGCATAATACGGCTGGACAAAGGTAAGCCGGTGGCCCAGGCCCAGCTTCTCGGATGGTGATGAAAATGACGTGCCAATTATGCTAAGCAAACACAAGGCAGATATCTAAGTTGGCTGCAGTCCTCTGATTCACTTTCACGGTGCAAACAGAGCGTTGTCTACAACAGACAATGGCTAGTTAATTACAGAGAAACTGTTCAAATCCTGATGGCAAAGTAGAATTTCACAGTGAGACTGTCAGTTTCAAGAAAGGGATTCATCATCCTGCATCCACTTCCCCCCTCCCAGAAGAGGGCAGGATTGCTAGGAAGGGTTGCTGGATCACATCTCAAGAGTTTTAGATGGTCCTTTTACAGACATTAAGCTAGAAGAGATAGAAATGTGGCTAGAGTTCAAAGGATCAGGTGGGGGACAGGGAGCCCGAATTAGAACCCCTTTCCTTCTGCAGTGAGAGGGACAGAAGGAGGACCTTAGCAAGAATAATATTAAGAAAGCATCAAAGGAATGGAAGGGAAGAGATCTACCCACCCACCCCCGCAGCCTGAAACATGGACAGTCCAAGACATGTGTTTGTGTAATTAACAAGAATAAGCTGTTTAAAGGGGATTCTACATCCTTAAAACCACAGCCATATGGCTAGAGAGGGGGAAAGGCCACATTTCAATTAATGTCAGATAATTTTTCTTTTTCAGGGGAAGGCGGGAAAGATTCTGTTTTCTCTGTGCTGGAACTTGGTAGCCAGCCCAATGAAAAGGGATTGGGCTGCATAGCCCTAGAATCTGACATGGCACACTTATTAAGGTTATTAATTTCCACAGGGCCTTGCACACAGGGCCACTTTCTGTAATTATCTGAAGCTTAGGCTGTGCTCTTGGGAATGGGGAGGGCAGGAGAAATTTCAGGGGGGGTATAATAGCTTGCCAACTTTTTAACCAGGCCTGCTCCGATGCCTTTAAGAGCAGCTCAAATTGCAAACATTAGCAGGAGGCAACTATGATTTCAAAGCCATAGGGGTTCATGTTGTTTTTTGGCACCACAACTCCCATAATTATCCGGCCAGCCTGGTCCACTGATGGAAGATGCATTAAAGGACATTTGGAAGTCTAAACTTTGCCCATCCCGGACGTAAAACAAGGGGGAAAGTAGACATCAGGTTTATGGGAATGATAGTTCTTTTACAAAAACTCTGAAGTGTATCGCTTGCAACCAGGTGTGAATTCCATATCCTCCTGTATTTTGCAGATGAAAATAAGGATATGTGTGGTCAAGCAAGATAAGAGTGTAGTCAAGATGGCAAAAGGAAGAACAGACAAGCTAGGAGAGGCTACAGCAGTTTGTCTTTGCCTGAGCCTACTGGGAAGGGCAAGAATCCGCTCCACCTACTCCTCTCCCCCCACCTGCTGAGTTAACTGAGTGCAAACTACTTTTGTACTTTGAACTCTGTTTTAGCAATTAAATTAAACTGAGGTCAAAGGGGGTAAGTGGGAAGAGAAAAGAGAAACCAGGATATTTTTAAAACAACTGGAAAAGTGGGAAGACAGAGGATTAACTCGGACTGCCCCTGACAAATCGGGACCTTTGGGGAGCATGGAGTGCTGACTCAAAGGAATATGCATATAATAAGAAATAAGGAATGGGGTTGTCTATGAACATATGCTGAATGGCAGGAATTTATGATCAGTACCAGAACCAAGCTCACAAGTTCTTCCATATTTTCCTTATTTTCCAGCAATCATTCTTTTCCAGTAACCTAATGTGGAGGAAGCAAGGGGTGCTTTTTAGTTATTGTAATTGTTAGCAACACTAAGAGTCAAAAACTTGCTAATGATACAGGTCACATGAAAAATCTATCAGTAGATCCTGGAATTTTAGCAGAAATGACATTTCTCATCTACAGTACTTTCCATCTGCCCCCCCTCTTGTGATCAGGGGCCTGTCTAAACAATCAAAACAACCCTCATGGAATTTGCTGGGAATCCTACTGTCTAAATGGGATCATGCCTCAATCCACACTATTCGGAAGGCAGGGCCCAAAACGGCAAAAACAACGCAGGAAAAGCCTTCATGGCTTTTCCCATAGTTTTTAAAAAACAGTGAAGGGTATGCATGTTCCTGCTCATTGGGACAAGCAATTTGAAAGGGAGCGCAAAGCTGATTGGTTGGGTGAGAGTGAGGGCAGGGCTTGCTAACAGGGCAAGCACCCACTGCCAACATGTTGGATTTTCGCCTTAGCGAGCCATCGCTAAAGCGATAAAATGGGGTGGGTTTTTTTTTTCCTGTTAAATTGGAAAATTGCAATATTGCTCCAGTGCAACTTAGACAACTTTTTGTTTTAAAAAAATTGGCGGCAGTGAAGAACTAACGAGAGTAAATGACCCGCAGCTCCCATCTGGAACGCGAGGCTTATGGGGGCTTCTGAGGCCAAAATAACCGTTAAGACATATCGCTACTGCTGTGAAATGCCATTACTACAAGGTACTCCATTTTCCCCCCTCACATCTGTTAAGTTTTTAAAAATCACCCTTAAAATGTGTTGTTCCCTCCTGCTTTGTATTTGTTCTGCAGGGTTTTGTACTTAGCGCAAATGCTAAGGTATGTCCCATCACTCCCAGCAATGTAATGGTGGGGGTGTGTGTTGCATTCTGGGTTAACACACAGACACACCAATAGTGAGCTCCAACCTCATACTTACAACACCTATAAAAATTCTACAAAATTTGACATAGTTTTTAAGTGAAAGGGACAACGTTGAATCTGGAATGCTAAGTATCCAGATCTGAATATAAGATATATACTTCTCTTTCACACAATTATACAACTGGGATACCACTTTAACTACCAAGCTTCTGTCTTATTGAATGCGAGGTTTTGTAGTTTGGTGAGGCACTAAAGTTCTCTGGTAGAGAATCCTAGGTAACTTACAGAACTACGCATCCCAGGTTTCTATAGAATGGTGTCATGGCAGTTAAAGTGGCATCAAAGTGCTATAATTGTGTACTGTGAAAGAGACCACAGTTGTAGGTGGCAATACAAAACCTGGGGTTTGTGTTACAAAACTCTAGAAAAATATAACAATTCATTGACCTAATTCTCGGAAGGGATTTCGAATTTCTGGGTCTGGAGTTAGCAAAACTCTTGCATGCCACACCATTACATCTCCCAAACTGGCAGCCCTCTTGATCCTCTTCTAAGCAAAATATTGAAACAGCAGCACCATAAAACATCTCATCTTTTCAAATAATTTCCCTGGGGGGGAAGCTCAATTCTTCCTCATCCTTCATTTGGCTCCAAAAGGTAAGGGAGCACCTGATATTTTCCTAATGAAGAAATTAATTAATTGGGGGGCAGGGGTTGCTTGTGTTATTTATTTATTTCACCCAAAAGATCTCCATTCCCCCACACCTTCCAAAAGAGGGTTCTCATATTATGTTTCCAGATGGTGGCGGCAATTGTTATGACAAAAAGCTTCATCCTCAAGCCACTCAGGACTGCTTTGAAAGATGGATGTCATCTCTGTTGTGTCTGGTTGCTCTTTTCCTCACTCGTGGGTTGTTGGAAGGCAGTATTTCCCCAGACTGGTCCTCTTCGGATGTTTAGGACTCAGGTCTGAACCAAGACATGTTTCGGTCTGAGGGGGAAAACAAATGGTGTCCACCTCATACCTCATACAAAAGGCAGCTGAACAGGACAATACCTTCCACCTCACTTGAGGCAGCAGACTAGTTTGGAGAACCCAGGATTCATCTTCTGACATATACAGCACCTCTTTGCATATCCAAGTGAGATGCCCGATCCCACCCCACCCCCAGTAAATAACCAGACACAGAATTAACATTTTTTGGCAATAAAGGGCCACAACTTTATTGATGACAGCAGCAGTTGGTTGGCACAAACATATGGGTCCGGATCCAGATATTGACCAACCTGCCTGTTAGTCGATGAACCCGCTGTCTGACAAATGGATGCTGGAAGGGAAGGGGTCCTCGCAGGCCCAGTGCCTGCTGTCCAACCTCCTCCTCCCCAAAGGGGGGCATCCTGGAAGGTGCATGCCCCGAGATGGCATGTCCTCCTGGCAATGCCCCCCCTTCTCCAGGAGAGGATCTCCATGACCTATCAGTGATGGAGATCCCCCAAGACTGATGTCCTTGGATCCTGGACCCATGCCAACCACCCCCCAAAGTTGTGACAAGTGAAGAAAAAACATGCAACATATAAAGCCACCAATGCCCAAAGGGTGGGTAGGTCAGCTCAAAGAGAGCAACTGAGGAGCGTAGCATGGCCAAGTAACAATCTCAGAGTGTGGTCAAGATGGAAAAGGCTATTAATGAGGAAGAAGACACAAGCTAGGAGAGGTCACAGCAGTTTGCTTTTGTCTGAGGCTACAGTGAAAGGCAAGATTTTTCTCCTTCCTCTCCTCTCCTTCCCCCCCCCCCCGAGTTAATTGTGCACAAACTACTTTTGCACTTTGAACTCCATTTGTAGCAACTGAAGTCAGCTGAGGACAACAGGGGGCAATGGTTGAGGGGAGAGAGAAACTGGGATATTTTAAAAGTAACTGATAAGTGGGATAACAGAGGATTACTGAAATTGTCCCTGCCAAATTGAGACAATCGGAGTGTATGAAGGTGGCTCTCAGCATGACAAAGCTAAAAAGCTGAAAATCAAAAAGTTAAAACACGGTTAAATAGGTTATCATATTAAAACACCCTTAAATTTTAAAATGTGTAAAAGTATTTTAAAATGTAACAGAAATGTAAAAATACTGTACAGTGGTGGACACATCCCATAGGCAGACTCTGAAACTAACTAATCTTGAGATTCCACCTAAATGTTAGGAACAACCTCCTGACAGTAAGAGCTGTTTGACAGTGGACTGTGTGCTGCCTTGGAGTGTGGTGGAGGCTCCTTCTTTGGAGGTTTTTAAACAGAGGCTGGATGGCCATCTGTTGCG
Organism: Gambelia wislizenii; assembly: GCA_030847615.1. Lineage (NCBI taxonomy): Eukaryota > Metazoa > Chordata > Lepidosauria > Squamata > Crotaphytidae > Gambelia > Gambelia wislizenii. Next base: position 10,762,997 of record JAUMIR010000012.1, read on the forward strand.
GGTGCTTTGATTTTGTGTTCCTGCATGGCAGGGGGTTGGACTAGATGGCCCTTGTGGTCTCTTTCAGCTCTATGATGCTATGATTCTAATCATTAAATGTGTGTTTAAACAAAGAGTTCTTTGAACTAAAAGAAGGTTTTTCATTGTCATCAAAGGGGAGCGGGCAGTCTAGCCTTCCATTGAAGGGAATTCCACAGCCTGGGAGCACCCACCAAGATGACCTTCTCCTGTGTCCTCACCTGATGGGCCTGTGATGGCGAAGAGATGAAAAGAAAATGCTCTCCTGAATATCTTTAGACTCTGACAGGTTCATCTAGGAAGAGAGAAACTTTTAGATAGTCTGGACCTAACCAGCTGATTGGGGGATTGTGGGAGTTGTAGTACAAAAAAATGAAGAGAGCATGCTTGAGCAGACCTGTGGCTAGGCTAGGTAATATCCTCAGCTCTGTGCTCCAGCACTTTACTGCTGTAAGATCCCATTAGCACCCGGCTCCTAAAACAGTGGCCTCACTCTGTCCAAAGCAAAGGTAGGGAACTCTTTTGGACAGTAGCTCCTATCCAGCCTTGCTAGTGGCAAGAGATTATGGATGTTGTGGTACAACAAACTGTAGAGCCACATGTATCCCACACCTGGCCAAACAATAGGGCTGGTTCTTGCATGAAATGACAGGATTGATGTGAATGGATTTTCACAAAGGGCTGCTTGGGTGTCAGGCCATAAAAAACCAGAGAGAAGCTTTCTCCTCGTGAAGCTTTCTTAGGGAGGTGGGAAAATACAAGGATCTGGCTAAGATATACTGGCTTAATTGACTACGAAGCATGGAAAAAAGGAGAAGGAATACATCTACATATACGGGAAGATTTGGAAAGAAGAGGGGTGGAGATGAACTGGTTTAAATATCTGCAAATTAAGAATAGATTTCAAGAGGATAAAAAAAATATGACTTTGAAATGTAAGAAACGGATCTAGATAAAATAATATGGGGAAAAGAGAATAAAAAAGTATCAAAATATAAATTACTACTAAAAAGAGAACTGGAAGGAGAGTTGGTGACGGAAGCCATGATCAAATGGGCACAAGACCTGCGGGAGACGATATCAATAGATGACTGGAGCGATCATGGAAAGAGACAAATGCAAGACGTATGGTCACATAAATATGGTAAACAAAACAAAACAAAACAAAAAGGTTATACTTTTTTTTCAGACTGCCACAAAACAATGTCCAGACTAGATTTATTCGCTATCTCTAAACATCTGCTCCCAATTGTAAAAAGTATGGACATATTAGCAAAGGTGGTATTCACAGCATGTTTAACCTTGAAGGAAAATCATTTAAAGGTTATCAATAGATGGTATCTAACTCCAGCGAGAATTAAATAAAATGTACAAAACAAATAACAACAAATGCTGGCGCTGTGAAAAAGATATCGGAACAATGTACCATATGTGGTGGGGATGCCCAGAAATTCAAAAGTTTTGGTTAAAGATTCATAAGACAATTCAAAAAAAATATACAATACATACTTTGCTATGAACCCTAAGTTTTATCTTTTAAATATGACCTCTGACCTCGAAAAAAGTTTTAAGCAACAACATTGGAGAACATTACTTTATGCTATCACAGCCACAAGGCTTTTGATAGCAGCTAACTGGAGGGGAAAAAATCCCCTCAATAGATAACTGGTTATTAAAACGTAAAGAGATGCAAGAGAATGACAATTTAACATATATTTTAAATAAAACAAATATGGAAAACTTGGGAAAAGAATGGTTCCCGATACAAGAATATTGGAAAGAAGATGGAACATTAAGACATAATACTAGAGTGGATAACAAAGGCAGTGCATTAAGAAAGAACAGTAAAGGATGTATGTTGGAACATCACGGGCGAAGGCCGGCTTGAAACAAATAAGCAAAAATTTCAATAACAGTCTTAATATTTCTAGACTTAGAGGAAATGGAAAAAAAGAGGTATATATAGTATAGTATACAGTAACAATAAAGAACAAAGGAGAATATAAACAGTGGATAATGAAAGAAAAGAGAAAAAATATTAGAAAGAATAGAATAAATGGAGTAGATGAAGATGACCAAACAAAAAGCAACCCAGACGGGTGGTGGGTAGAAGGGAGTTATAAGAGGATAGAAAGGGGAAGGATGGAAGGCTGAATAGAAGTGAGAGCATGGAGGGAAAGAAAGAAGAAAGAAAGAAGTACCGTAGTGGAAAAAGGAGATGGAAGATGGGAGAAAGTGGAATTAGCTGGAAATGAGGTATAAATGGAATTAAGTATGAAGGACATAAACTAATCAAGTATTGCAAGATGAGTAAATAATTAAACTGTTGTTAATAATAACAATTATTATTATGGACATTGTTAATCCAAGCAAAGTGATATATTAATTTCTTATGGTGATAAATAAGTGTAAATGAAGATTTCGATGTAATAAAGATATAATGAAAAAACAAAAAAAAAACAGAGAGAAGGTTGCAAAAGCTGGGGAGGCTTCCAACTATCCTGATTGGGCAGGGACAGTCCCAGTTAATCTTCTGCTGTCCCATTTTCTCAGCTGCTTTTAAAATGCCTCAGTTTCTCCCTCCACTTCCACTTTCCCCCTTCATCTTCAGGTTACTTCAATTGCCGCAAACTGAGTTCAGTTAAGTCAGCAGGGAGAAGAGAAGAGAAGGAGGCTGAATCTTGCCATTTTTCCCTTCCCAGAAGGCTCAGACAAAAGCATCTCCTAGCTTGTGTGTTCTACTTTGTTAATAATGTTTGCCATCTTGACCACACCGATCCCAGTTTTCATCTGCAAAATGCTGATGGGTATGAAATAAGGCATTTTACATGTGTAAGTGAGGGTTTTATGAGGTGCAAGGAGTACATTCCTCCACCCTCTCAGCATATGGTGTCATTCATTAAACAAAAATGAAACATAATTGGCAAGGAGTATGATTAAGCATCATGGTTTTTAAAAAATAGAATTTAATCATCATGCATTGAAAAGAATACAGTTCTTCTGGGCATTGTTGATACTGGGCTACCAAAATAAGCAAGCAATAGAGGACAATGATTATAAAACAAGAGTGATGATGCGTTCACCATTGTGTAGTAACAGAAGCCATGGATTATATTATAGGGTTACCATAGTCATGTCCTCTTTTTCAGCACTACCATTCCCAGAATTTTAAAAATGTCTGCTGCTGCTTCACCTTCTACCCTCCAATGCCTCCTCCTGGTTGCCATCTTGCCAGATCCATCGAGAACTGTGGAAGGATGAAGGCTGGCCCAGAAGAGCATTCAGAAAGAGAGAGGTGCGGGGGGGTGACTCTGGGTAGAAGGTAGAAGGGAAACAGACCCGGAGGGAGAAGGAGAGTTAGCTGAGCGAGGGAGCTGAGAGAGTCTCCGGCCACATGGGGGGATGGCACAGGATGGCTTGGTGGAGCAGGTGGGTAGTGGTCAGAAGAGATGGGGAAGGGGGAAAGGGAAGGCAAAATTGTTATTAAAATACAATGAAGATTAGGAATAGTCCTACTAGTATCACAGCTTATATGGTGGCGCAGTGGTTCAATGCCAGTACTGCAAGTCACCATATTGCAAGTTCGATTCCAGCAGGCTCCAAGGTTCACTCAGCCTTCCATCCTTTTGTAGGTTGGTAAATTGAGTACCCAGCTTGTGGGGTCAATTAGCTAACACCCATTGGAAACTGCTTAACGCAGTGTAGATGTATAAATTGCTATTGCTTAAAACAATTTGCAAGCCACTTTGACAGCCTTTCTGGCTGAAGGGTGGGGTAATTAAAATTAAAATTACAATTAAAAAAATTATAGATTAGGAGTGCAGTGGGCCCTCCTTATTGACAGGTTCCCGATCCACAGACTGTCCATAGATCGACACACCCCATATTATACAATGGCAGTGACATGAATGTAGACACACTGAAGCATGCACCTTCATGTTTCTGCCATTGAATAATCTGGGGCTTGACTGTCAGCATTCTTTGACATCTGTAGGGGATGCTAGAACTAAACCCTTGCAATTCTGGAGGCCTACCTCCACAGCCAGAAGCGTATCCTGGCTAGCGTAGAAGAGCCCTCCAGCAAAAGTAAACTGCTGCAGCCTCTCCTAGCTTGTGCATTCTTCCTCCTTACTGTATTAACGTTTGCCATCTTGACCATACTCCCATGTTATTTGGCCACATATTTCCTGGTTTTCATCGGTGAAACTTTGGTGCATGAGTCGCACTTCTGACCCCACAACAACATTATTTGGACCAAGCCCCAAAACTCTCCCTATTTTTCCTCCCTCTTCACAGATCAAAATCTGGAATGGAATTCTTCGGGAAACAATAACTCCTTTCAGCCTTACATGTTGAATAACACTGGAGAGGAGAGTTCTCTTCCAACAATAACTCTTCCCTTTTCACATAATATACTGACCTATAAACCCTGTTGGCCTAAGACAGGACAGACAATTGCATTCCCTTGGCAAGCTATTCATCTTTTCTCTCTCCTCCATGTACATGTTTAAGGAGATTATCCTACCAGAGAAAGGCATGGTTGAGGATTACCGCTGTTGTTCTTGAAATTTAATTCTAGTTCATACGCACCTGGTTTTGCACATCCCGCCCTGTCTCTGAGAAACAGACATATCCCACCCCCACAGTTGCAATACCTGCAGAGCATGGAAAGTTCCTTTTTAAAAAGTAATGAGGTACAATTTGTTGCAGTTCCAAGATTGCCCAAAGTAATTAGCTACCATTAAGTTGGGATGTTTTCAAAAGCAACTCCTCGGCTGAGATCCTAGATTGTTTTACTATATATTGGTAGTTACACTTCACTAGCAATACCAGGAAATCAGAAGACTGGGATTAGTGAGAGGAAAGCGATGAAATAACTGGATAAGATTATAAAATGCAAAGATATAAAACTGAGAACTCAAGTCAGGATTGTTCAAACCATCACATTTCCCATCACCATGTGCTATGTGCCATGTTATATATGCATGTGAGAGCTGGACAGTGAAGAAAGCTTATAGGAAGAAAACTCATTTGAGATGTAGTGCTGAAGATGAGTACTATGGAGTCCATGGACTGCCAAAAAGCCCAATAAATGGGTCCTTGAACAAATCAAACCTGAGGTATCCCTAGAAGATGACTAAACTGAGTCTGTTGTACTGTACTTCAGATACATTATGAGAAGGAGCGGCTCACTAGAAAAGTCAATAATGCTAGGAAAGGTGGAGGAGAAAAGGAAGAGAGGAAGACCACACACTATGGACTTTTTCAGATACCCCTTACCGCGCAAGAAGCTTCCAGAACAGTTACGACGCTGTCGTGCGGCAGGGAGTCCGTTTTGGATGATGCCGTCCCTCTCTCGGCGTTGTCTCTGACTGTTCTGGGTATGATTGGAGGCAGCTGCACCATTTTTTACTCACGGACAACTTATGTGAGCAAAATATGGTGCGGCTGCCTCCAATCATACCCGGAACAATCACGGATGTCGCCGAGAGAGGGACAGTGACGTCCGAAATGGACTTCCTGCTGCGTGACAGTGTCATAACTGTTCTGGAGGCTTCTTGCATGGTAAGGGGTGTCTGAAAAAGTCCTATGTGAATAGACTCCATCAAGGAAGACACAGGCCTGAACCTGCAGGACCTAAGTAGAGTGGTTGAGGACAAGAGGTCTTGGAGGTTGTTTAGACTGTGATGTACCAGACACACACTCACATTAACTCAATAAGATTTCTTTATTAAGCAAGGAAAAGTAGACCAGTAACATAGGCAAAGCCAGAACTAAACACAACCTAGTACAGCCTCCAGATAAACCCTTACAGTGTGAGAATGGCATGTAGGGAGGGCTATAGGAGGGCAGCTCCCTCCAGGTGCTGTGGCCTTGAAGCTGCCCAAGGAACAGCGTTCCGAGACCCAAAAGGCGGGTTGGCTGCCGTCCAGAGATAGAGAGGCCCAGGCAGGGAAAGCAGGCCAGGAACCAAACTCATGTCAGGCCTATTACCAAACTCATGTCAGGGTCTTCCATGGAGTCTACTCTAATACCCAGAATCTAGGGATGAGCATGACATACCACCCCCACAAAGAGAAACCCCCCTCCCCAAATTGAAACCCACATCCAGAGAAAAAATGCCAAGCCAAAAACAGGAATCCCCCCCCCCCCTTTCAGCCAGGCTTATCAGGGAAGCGAGCATGGAACTTCCTCAATAAGTGCGAAGCTTTGATGTGTTCAACATTGACCCATTCTGCGTGACCCATAGGCAAATGCTTCCATTTAACCAGATACTATAAAAAAAACCCTGCGCACCCAAGAGTCCAACACATCAGAGATTTCAAAGTGTTGATCATTGTCCCCCATGATAGGGCTGGGCGTTGCCTCAGGAACTCGATGACGTTGATCCAGAGGGCACGCAGGCTTGAACAAACTAGAATGAAACACAGGATGGACGTTACAATACAACTTGGGCAAGGACAGTTCAAAAGCCACAGGGTTGATTTCCCTAACAAAAGAGAAAGGTCCAATGTACTTAGGCCCCAACTTTGTCGAGGGCTGTGGGCTCTTTAGGAATTTGGTGGAAAGATATACCAAGTCCCCCACCACATACCACGGGGTAGGGTCACACTTCTTGTCAGCGTACTCTTTGTAGCGGGCTTTCGCAAATTCCAGGGCCGACACAATTCTCGGCCATGCGTCCTTGATTTGAGCGCTCCACTGAGTCACTGGAACTGGGTCTTTGGAAGTCCCCTCTCCCAAAGGCAGAGGGTCAAAGTCCTGTCCTGAAACAATTTTAAATGGAGACAAGCCTGTGCTTTGGTGTATGGCGTTGTTGTATGCCACCTCTGCGAAAGGTAATAGGTCAACCCAATCAGACTGCTGGAAGTTGACATAACACCTTAAATACTGTTCCCAAAATTGGTTCTTACGTTCACTTTGGCCATCACTTTGTGGATGATGGAAGCTGCTCATCCCCAGCTCAATTCCTAACAGTCTTGTAAATGCCATCCAGAACTGGGAGGTGAATTGAGCTCCCCTATCTGAGATCATCTTGGCAGGAACACCATGTAGCCTATAGATGTGTTGCACAAATAGCTTCGCCAGCTGGGGGGTGGTCGGGAGTTTCTTGCAGCCTACAAGGTGAGCTTGCTTGGAAAACAAGTCAGTCACCACCCAAATAACTGTCTTTTTCTTACTCTCTGGCAACTCAACAGTGAAGTCCATACTAATGACCTCCCCAACGTCCTCTGTGATGAGAGGGGAAGGCTCCAGGGATGATGGGGCTGATGCCACAGTTGGGGCTGCATCCTTCGCGGGCAGCCTGTCATGCTCTCCCACTAGGTTTCGCTCCAGGCCCAAAGAGAGGCTGGCAGTGGTCTCCTGGCATTTGGTTTGGCTGCATGTGAGAACTGCCAATCCCAAATGGGAGGAGGAGAAAATCGTGTCTATCACCTCCTTCCGCTGACTGTCATGCTGAGTCTCTCCTGCCTGGACAAAGCGTCAGCGAAGAAATTCTTTTTCCCCGGGAGGAACTTCAGGGTAAACTTGAACCAGTAAAAGAAACTGGCCCACCTAATTTGTTTAGGGTTCAAGCGCTGTGGGGTTTTCAAAGCCTCCAAGTTCTTGTGATCTGTCCACACCTCAAAAGGTTGGGAAGATCCTTCCAGCAGATGGCGCCAAGTTTCTAAGGCCAATTTGATCACCCCCGCCTCTTTCTCCCACACTGGCCAATTTCGTTCGGTTTCATTGAACTTCTTTGACAGATATGCACAGGGTCTGAGCTCCCCCCCTTCATCCCTCTGTAACAACACCTCCCCCCATTGGAGGCATCTACTTGAACCACAAAAGGTTGTCTGGGGTCGGGGTGTTTCAGAATGGGTTCAGAGGTGAAAAGCTTCTTCAGCTTGTCAAACGCCCTTTGGCATTGGTCAGTCCACACAATCTTTTGGGGAGGCTTCTCTTCCTTCCCCTTCCCAGGTCGTTTCTTCCCCCCCCACACCCTTGGTTTTCAACAGGTCAGTCAAGGGCAAGGCAATCTCAGCAAAGTCAGGGATGAAGGACCAGTAAAAGTTGGTAAACCCTAGGAAGCTTTGAAGCTGCTTACTGGTCCTGGGAGCCTCCCATGTGAGGACTCCCTTAACCTTCTCAGGGTCCATTTTAACCCCCTTGCTAGAGATGCGGTACCCCAAATAATCCAAGCGGCTTTGGTGGAATTGCCATTTCGACATTTTAGCATACAAGTGATTCTCCCCCAGTTTACTAAGCACTTTCTTCACCAGCTTAACATGGGACATGTAGTCCTCATAATAAATTAGCACATCATCCAAATACACCAGTATCCCTTTGTACAAAAACTCTCTAAGCACATAATTAATCAAGTTCTGGAACACACCGGGGCCTCCGCTTAATCCAAATGGCATTATGCTAAATTCAAATGCCCCTAGCTGGCAATTGAGAGCAGTTTTCCACTCATCCCCTTCTGTGACTCGTACTCTGTAATAGGCCTCCCGGAAGTCCAGCTTGGTGAATATCTTCCCCTTGGCTAAATGAGCCAGGATATCTTTCATTAAGGGGAGGGGGTACTGATTTGTCACACTGATAGCATTTAAGGATTTGTAATCAATACAGAGATGGAGAGAAGAATCGTATTTGCATCTGAACAACACCAGGACCCCCAAGGGGGAGGTTGTAGGTCTGATGAACCCCCGGGCCAAGTTTTTATGTATGAACTCCCAGACGGCATCCATCTCTGCTGGGGTCATGGAGTAAATCTTAGGTTTGGGCAGCTCTGCCTCGGAAACTATCTCAGTTGCACAGTCAAACGGCCTGTGTGTGGGGGTAGAATGTCACATCCCTTCTCTTCAAACACATACTGCCACTGTTTATACTCCACTGTTTATAACTCTTTCACTTCCCCTTGTACCATAGTGACCTTAAACTTCTGAGGCTTGGCCTCTTGAGGGATCCCCCCCAGTGAGGCCTCACACACTCCGTCTTCTCACACACACATGGGGTCTGTAAAAGTCACTGTCTCCTTTACCCAGTCTATAGTGGGGTTGTGAAATTTCAACCAGTTTAACCCTACTACTGCGGCTGGGACCAAGCCTGGCGTTATCACAAATTGGAGCTCCTCCTGATGATTTCCCATCTTCATCTGTACCAGCCCAGTCATCCGCCTTGCAGGGGCCCCCTTCATCATCCCTCCATCCATCTGAGACAGGCACACCGGCTTGTATAGCTTAATGGTGCTAACTGAAAGTTCACTGACCAGGGAGGGGTGAATTAACACCTGGGTACATCCAGAATCCACCATTAACATTACTTTTGGGGGGACCCCATTATTTGCAACCTATATCTTGGTTTTTTTGGAAAAAAGGGCCTTTCACCCCACTCACCACAGCACTTGGGCACCCTTCAGGATTAGCCCACCCTCGGGCGCTTAGTAGGGCAGGCTGGATCCGTTTCCCGCCAGCTCAGCGTCTGAAGAGGACCCAATGTGTCTGGTTCCTCTGAAGACTCTCCCGCCACGTAGTTTTAAATCAAGGCGCACACCGCTGCTTTGGCCTTTGGCTTGAACGGCGTCTTGGGTGCTGTCAGCTTCACATCTGCCTTCTTGGGCCTCTCTTCTGCGGGGTTGTCCTGGGGATGTTTCTCTGGGCATTCAGCTATGCGGTGCCCACCTTTTCCGCAGTGCAGGCACAAGCCTTTCTTCATCCTTCACTCCCTCTCCGACTCCCCCGCTGTGCCTCCAGCTAGTCGAGCCGCCTTAGCTTTCTTCCCTGTAGACCCACTGGGCTTTCCGCCGAGTCCCTAGTTTTGTCGGGCCAGCTTGATGCTCTATCTCAGGGTTTCCACCTCCCCAGCCAGCTGCACCCACCCCAGGAGGGTTTCTGGGTTCCCTTGGACCAAAGCCCATTCTAGGATGTCCGCATTAAGACCATCCTGAAAATACTGCACCTTAGTGGTTTCGGTCCAGTCGGGGATCTGGCTAGCCAGGCGGCGAAATTTGGAGGCATATTCAGCCACAGGTCTCGAGCCTTGACACAGTCACTGAAGTTCTGTGTGTGCACGCCTCACCCTCAGGGGATCTTCGAATTGAGCTCAGAGGGCCATCATGAAGTCGTGGGAACTCCCCAACTCTGGAGCCCCCATGTTGTAGAGTCCCACCAGCCATTGCGCCACCTCTCCCTCCAACTGGTTGGAGATGTACTGCACCTTCTCACCCTCTGTCTGGAACTCATCTTCCCATTGGGACATGAACCCCATCACCTGTGTTAAGAGGTATGGCAACTTCGTGGTGTCCCCATCAAAGGTGGCCTTCAAGTCTCAGTTCTTGAGCCCACGCGGTCTCTTCCCCGGCTCAACTGGGCCAGCCCCCATGGGGGGTACTGGACCAGGAACCTGTGGGACAGATCCTCCAACAGGCATGGTGGGGACACCTCCTGGAGGAGCCGGGAGCCCCCTGGAGGAGCTGGCAACTGAGGGTCCTGGGGAGGTTGCCCCCCCGGGGCTGCAGGTTGCTGAGGCAGTCTCTGCAGGATCTCCAGGAGGCTTGTCTGTATGACCTCCATCTGTTGCTTCAGCTGCTGCACCTCTTTATCCAGTTCCGGGTGAGGGGGTCTCGTCCCAGGCTCTCGGAACCCCTCTGTTGGGGGTCTATCCCACCGTAGGGACCTCCGTTCTTCCCAAACTCCCTCCTCTGGCCAGAACCAGCTGGCTCCCATGGCCATTCCTGCTCCACGCACTGGAGTCTTGGAGAAGGGTAGGCTGCCCTTCCCCAGGGCTTGCCTGGCTCCCAGCTCCATGAGGTCGAAGGGGGGGAGGGTCGGCCTCCCAGCCCTCCGTCAGGCTCAGCTCCGCTCTTCCTCCGGCACACCTCCACCATTCTCCGGCAAGCCGGCTCCTGGCCATCTCCTGTGGCCAGGTCTTTCTCCGTCTGGGTTCCAATCTCCGCATTGTCAGACATCGCAGGTAGGAATTAAGAATTAAGTAGGATTGGTGAATTCTGGCTTACTGTGATGTACCAGACACACGCTCACATTAACTCATTAAGATTTCTTTATTAAGCAAGGAAACGTAGACCAGTAACATAGGCAAAGCCAGAACTAAACACAACCTAGTACGGCCTCCAGATAAACCCTTACAGTGTGAGAATGGTATGTAGGGAGGGCTGTAGGAGGGCAGCTCCCTCCAGGTGCTGTGACCTTGAAGCTGCCCGAGGAACAGCATTCCCAGACCCAAAAGGTGGGTTGGCTGCTGTCCAGAGATAGAGAGGCCCAGGCAGGGAAAACAGGCCAGGAACCAAACTCATGTCAGGCCTATTACCAAACTCATGCCAGGGTCTTCCATGGAGTCTACTCTAATACCCAGAATCTAGGGATGAGCATGACATAGACGATGAAAAAAAATCCTAAAAGAATATGGGTGGAATACCTTTTGTCCAGATGAGCTCTTTCTGGGATTCGCCATATTGAGAAGGAAGCGAGCTGAAAACTCCAAGTAGTTTGCGATTACAGCTTTTGCTGTTTCTCACAATCTTTTCAAAAAAATATGCAAAAGTGCGCATAATCACCTGTCTGAACAACCAATTTGAATTTGGGCACATCCAGGAAGTCAAACGTGATTGGTCAGACATGCGTGGGGGCGGGCTTGCTAGTGACAAAGCGCCCAGAGCCGCCATTTTGGGAGGGAACGATCCAGCACTTTTTTAAAGTGGCAGAGCAAAAAAAAAAAAAAAAAAGCATCCTTGTGCTTCTAGAATGACTTCCCATGCTGCTCCTGCCACCGTCAGCTGGATCTGTCCTTTCCTTTCCACCTTGACCAAAAACAGTCAAGTAATTTTGAAAATGTAATCAGGTACAATTTGTTACAGTCCCAAGGCAGCCCCCCCCCCAAATTAGCTTCCATTAGGGAGGGGTGAGAACCAGTGTGGAGGAGTAGGTTGCATGCTCAACTAAGACTCTGGGAGACCCAGGTTCCAATAGCTGCTCTCCCATGGAAACCTACTGAGTTGCTTTGGGCCAGCCACATTCTCTCAGCCTATGAGGAAGGCAATGGCTACCCCTCTCTGAACAAATCTTGCCAAGAAAACACCATGATAGGGTCACCTTAGGGACGTCCTAAGCAGAAATAACTTGAAGGCACACAACAACAACAAAAGGAAGGATGTTTTTAAAAGTAACGTGTTAGTTCCCATTCTCAAAAGTATCTAAAATAGTGGCTTTAGTTACTTTCCCACAATTATACTCAATAGCTGCTTACCTTTTGTACAAAACATACTCCTTCCATCCATCTCATCATTGCCCCAAAACCTACAGCAGAACTTTTTTTAAAACTCCTGGGAGAGGCTGCTTGTTGCAGAGGGTGGAGCTTCAGTGAGTTTGAATTTTTTTAAAACTCCTGGGAGAGAATGCTTGTTGAAGAGGGTGGAGCTTCAGTGAGTTTGAATTTTTTAAAAACTCCTGGGAGAGAATGCTTGTTGAAGAGGGTGGAGCTTCTGTGAGTTTGAATTTTTTTAAAACTCCTGGGAGAGGCTGCTTGCTGCAGAGGGTGGGGCTTCTGTGAGTTTGAATTTTTTTAAAACTCCTGGGAGAGGCTGCTTGTTGCAGAGGGTGGAGCTTCAGTGAGTTTGAATTTTTTTAAAACTCCTGGGAGAGAATGCTTGTTGAAGAGGGTGGAGCTTCAGTGAGTTTGAATTTTTTAAAAACTCCTGGGAGAGAATGCTTGTTGAAGAGGGTGGAGCTTCTGTGAGTTTGAATTTTTTTAAAACTCCTGGGAGAGGCTGCTTGCTGCAGAGGGTGGGGCTTCTGTGAGTTTGAATTTTTTTTAAACTCCTGGGAGAGGCTGCTTGTTGCAGAGGCGCGCACCTAACGGCACGCGAGTTTGAGTGGCCAAGCCCCCCCCCCAAAAAAAGCATACTTAAAAGTGCAGCATTAACTAAGAGTTCTTAGATTACCTAAAAACTCTCACCATGGATACTGAGGGGACTGTGGCGGTCACCTGCAATACTTGTGCGATGTTTGTCTTCTTGGCTACAGACGTGGGGAACTTCACATGTATCAAGTGCAAGTTGGTAGCCCTCTTGGAGGAGAAAGTCCAGCAGCTGGAGACTAGGGTAGCTACACTTCAACAGATTTGGGAGCAAGAGGTTTTCCTGGACAGAACAGAACAAACACTCTTGGACGGGGATCGCACAGAGGAACTGGCTGGGGAGGAGAGGGTCACTCCACAGACACAGGAGGTAGACAGCTGGAAGAATGTCACACACAGAACAAGAAAATCCAGGGATACTTCGAGCAGCTTGCAGCTACAGAATCGATTCGAAGCCCTCTCTCTTATCAAGGACAATGAGGAAGAACAGCATGGACAGACTTCAGGGGCAGAGCAGGGGACCTTGAGAGGACCACCGCAAGGAACAGCAGCTGCAAAGCCTCGGCGGAGACGTGAGGTGGTGGTGGGAGACTCCTTGCTGCGAGGTAAAGAAGCAGTGGTTTGTGGGCCTGACAAGATGTCTCGGGAGGTGTGTTGTCTCCCTGGGGCAAAGATCCATGATGTGACGGAGCAGCTAACAAGACTCATCAAGCCTACGAATCATTACCCCTTCCTTTTGGTCCATGTGGGAACCAATGATACGGCAAGGCACAGCTTTCCGAAGATCAGAAGAGATTATGAGGCTCTGGGGAGGAAGCTGAAAGAAATGGATGCACAGGTTGTCATCTCGTCTCTTCTGCCAGTTGAAGGGCATGGTCCAGGAAGAGAGAGGAAAATAGCCAAAGTAAACAACTGGCTCCGTAGATGGTGTCGCCGAGAACAATTTGGATTCTTGGATCATGGGCTGCGCTTCCATGAGGGGGGACTTCTGACAAGAGATGGAGTGCATCTCACACCAGTTGGCAGAAACGTTTTTGCCTACAGTCTCAAGAATTTGATCAGGAGGGCTTTAATCTGAGTCAAATGGGGGAGGGAGACAGTATTCTGGAAGGCAAAAGGGCTGAAGAAAATAATCAAGCTGTCATTGAGGGAAAAAGGCAAACAGCGCAATTGGATGATGCCTTTCTAGAACAGATGACCACACACGCAGAAAGGAGAGATGTAGTAGTGATGGGTGACTTCAACTATCCTGATATTTGCTGGAAATTTAATTCAACCAACACTTCAAGGTCTAGCAAATTCCTTACTTGCCTGGAAGACAATTTCATGGTCCAAAAGGTGGAAGAGGCAACAAGGGGTCAGCTATTTTAGATCTGATCCTAACCAACAGAGATGACCTGGTTAATGGGGTGCAAGTGGTGGGATCCTTAGGTGAGAGTGATCATGTTTTCCTGGAGTTTGTTATACAATGGAAAGGAGAAGCCAGGCATAGTCAGACATGCATTCTTGACTTTAGGAGAGCTGATTTCAATAAACTCAGGGAAATACTGCGGGTGATCCCATTGTCAGGAATACTAAAAGAGAAGAGACCTCAAGACGGATGGGACTTTCTCAAAAGGGAGATACTGAAGGCACAATTTCAAACAGTACCATTGAGGAAGAAAAATGGGAGGTGTCTCAAGAAACCAGGATGGATGACTAAAGAAATATCAACAGAGCTAAGTTTTAAATGGAACATGTATAAGAAATGGAAAAAGGGGGAAATCACCAAAGAAGAATTCAAACAGATAGCGAACACATGTAGGAGTAAAGTCAGAAAAGCTAAAACACAGAATGAGCTCAGGCTTGCTAGAGAGGTTAAGAACAATAAAAAGGGTTTTTTGGGGTATGTCCGCAGCAAAAGGAGGAAGAAGGAAATGGTAGGGCCACTACATGGAGAAGATGGCAAAATGCTAACAGGGGACAGAGAAAAGGCAGAATTACTCAACACCTTCTTTGTCTCAGTGTTTTCAGAAAAGGTAAAGGGGGACCAACCTGAGGATAAAAGTACAGAAGATACAACAGGGGAAATCCAGCACAGAATAAGCAAAGAGGTAGTACAGGAATACCTTCTTAATCTAAATGAATTTAAATCTCCAGGACCAGATGAACTACATCCAAGAGTATTAAAAGAGCTGGCAAATATAATCTCAGAGCCATTGGCAATAATCTTTGAGAACACCTGGAGAACAGGAGAAGTCCCAACAGACTGGCGGAGGGCAAACATTGTCCCCATCTTCAATACCAGGGAAGATTCTAGAGCAGATCATTAAACAGAGAGTCTGTGAACAGTTAGAAGGCAATGCCATAATCACAAAAAGTCAACATGGGTTTCAGAGAAACAAGTCATGCCAGACTCATCTGATCTCTTTTTTTGATAAAATTACCAGCTTGGTAGATGAAGGGAACACTGTGGACATCGCATACCTTGATTTCAGTAAGGCCTTTGACAAGGTTCCCCATGACATTCTTGCAAACAAGCTTGTAAAATGTGGGCTAGACAAGTTAACTGTTCAATGGATTTGTAATTGGTTGACCGGCCGAACCCAAAGGGTGCTCAGCAATGGCTCCTCTTCATCTTGGAAAGATGTGACCAGTGGGGTGCCACAGGGTTCTGTCCTGGGCCCAGTACTATTCAATATCTTTATCAACGACTTGGATGAGGGAATTAGGGGCATACTTACCAAATTTGCAGATGACACCAAATTAGGAGGAGTAGCTAATACCCTGGAGGACAGGATCAAAATTCAAGATGACCTGGATAAACTGGAGAGCTGGGCCAAAGCTAACAAAATGACATTCAATACGGAGAAATGTAAGGTACTGCACTTAGGGTGAAAAAAAATGAAATGCATAGATATAGGATGGGGGAGACCTGGCTGAATGAGACTACATGCGAAAGGGATCTAGGAGTCCTAGTAGACCACAAGTTGAACATGAGTCAACAGTGTGATGCGGCAGCTAAAAAGGCCAATGCGATTTTGGGCTGCATCAATAGAAGTATAGTGTCTAGATCAAGGGAAGTAATAGCGCCGCTCTATTCTGCCTTGGTCAGACCTCACCTAGAATACTGTGTCCAGTTCTGGGCACCACAATTCAAAAAGGATATTGACAAATTGGAGCGTGTCCAGAGGAGGGTGACTAAAATGGTGAAAGGTCTGGAAACGATGCCTTATGAGGAGAGACTCAGGGAGCTGGGTATGTTTAGCCTGGAAAAAAGACGGTTAAGAGGCGATATGATAGCCCTGTTTAAGCATTTGAAGGGGTGTCACGTTGAGGATGGAGCAAGCTTGTTTTCTGCTGCTCCAAAGATTGGAACACGGAGCAATGGATGCAAGCTCCAGGAACAGAGATTCTACCTCAACATTAGGAGGAACTTTTTGACAGTAAGAGCTGTTTGGCAGTGGAACGCACTCCCTCGGAGCGTGGTGGGGTCTCCTTCCTTGGAGGTCTTTAAACAGAGGCTGGATGGCCATCTGTCGGGGATGCTTTGATCGTGATTTCCTGCATGGCAGGGGGTTGGACTGGATGGCCCTCATGGTCTCTTCCAACTCTGCAGTTCTATGATTGTATGATTCTATAAGGCAGGAGCACTTGAACTCTGTAAGATACTCCTGTGCCACACTCCTGTAATGATAAAAGTAATTGACAAGTTACTTACAACACAAAAGATGAATTGTGCCCTATAAATTATGGTCATAAAGTAACTCAAAGACATAGTAGTGTTAGTCTGGAATATAAGTAAGCTAGGGTGTCTTGGGGGACCCTGGTGGTGCAGTAAGCTAATGCAGCCAAAACTGCAGCCCAAAAACTCATGTTAGACCTTGAGTTCATGAATTCAATCCCAGTGGCACGCCCCCCCCCAGGTCAACTCAGCCTTCCGTAAGTCAGTAAAATGAGGACCAGTATAATAAAGAGCTGGGGTGACATGCTGTAAAACTGTTAAAACAGTTTCCAATAAAAGCAGCCATCATTTATTTGTGTACAATGCATTCTGCAATGTCACTCCTGCAGTGTCGTTTGCATGCCAGCAGCCCAATCTACTGGTATTGCATTGTACAACTGTCTGTAATTGTCTATAACTGAATTTGCTTTGTACAGTTGTCCCTTCACATTTGCTGGGGTTTGGTTCCAGGACCTCCCATGAATACCCAAATCCGTGAATACTCAAGTCCGATTATATGCAATGGCATAGGAAATGGTGTCTCTTATATAAGATGGCAAAATCAAGGTTTGCTTTTTGGATTATTATTTTTTAAAGAATATTTTCAAGCCGTGAATACTTAAAACTGTGAATGTCAAATCCGTGAATGTGGAGGGACATCTTTATTGAATTGTACTGTACTGTGATGAACTGTGTTGCATTGTATTGTGTATTCTGATGTTGTACCCTGACCCGATCCTAAGGGGGAGAGGTGGGTAATAAATAAAATAACTAAGTATAGCTCCTTTGAGACTGAGAAAGAGAAAATTGTAGCATAAGCTTTCATAGACTTAGCCATCATAGACTTCCTCATCTGAGGAAGTAGACTTGCTGTATACCTTGTTCTGTGCCCTCAAGTCATTTCAACTTATGCTGACTCAAAGGTGAACAAGATTTTCTTGGCAAGAAGGATTTTCCCTTTGCCTTAGTCTGAGGCTGAGACAGTGTGACTTTCCCAAGCTCACCCAGTGGGTTTCCATGGCTGAGTGGGGATTCGAACCCTAGTCTCCAGAGTCGTGGTCCAATGCTCAAATCATTACACCATCCTGGCTATGAGTTATATCTTAGCTATTGGCAAAAGGAACTTATTACCACCAACTAGTTATTTGTAACCAATTAACCAACATCTGGCAATCAAGATGAATATGGAGATTTGTAACCAATTAACCAACATCTGGCAATCAAGACTAGTTATTTGTAACCAATTAACCAACATCTGGCAATCAAGATGACTATGGAGATTATCAGATGCCTGCAAAAAACACCCCAGGAGCATGTGAGGATGTTACTGTTGCGTGATTATGTCCCAGTTTCAGACGTCCTCGTCATCCTCCCATGCTCTTCCTGTGCTGCAGCCACAAGTAAGCCACAAGGTCCCAGCAATGAAAAGTGACGCCTTATTTGAGGCTGCAGCACAGGAGGAGCATGCAAGGGCGACAGCATCATCTGAAACCGGGACCCATTCACACAACAGTAACATCGTCCTTGCATGCTCCTGGGGTGGTTTTTGCAGTGTCTGATAATCTCCTATGATTACTATTCTGAGAGCCAATGTGTTACAGTGATTTGAGTGCTGAGCTCCATAGAAACCCACTGAGTGATCTTGGGCAAGTCATACTCTCTCAGCTTCAGAGGAAAGCAATGGCAAACCTCCTCTGAGCAAATCTCACCAAGAAAACTCTATATTAGGGTTACCATAAGTCAGAGTTGTTAAGAAGGCACATGGCAACAAATGATGACTACTAATCATGAGTGATGTATATACCTCTGCAATCAGAGGGAGCGTACCTCTGGGGAATGCAGCCAGAAGACAGTGTCCCAGGGAAACACAGACAGAAGGCCGTATCAGTGAGGCATTAAAGCTTCTCTTGTTTCTCTTTCGGTCCTGACTTCTAGCCAGCTGATCAGCTCTGCATCCAGGTTTCACCTTTGGAACTGCCGCCTGCCTTATTTCTCAGCAATGCCTCCTAATTTGTCCTTTGATTCTGGCTAATCCTTTGGCCCATCTTCCTAATTTTTACCATGGTCTCTTCCACACCACATAATTATAGCACTATGATTCCACTTCAACTGCCATGGCTGCATCCAATGGATCATAGGATTTATAGTTTAGTCCAGCATTATAGCTCTCTGGCTGAGAATTCTAAATGTTCCTCCCTAAACTACAAATCCCAGGCTTCCATAGGATGGAACCATGACAGTTAAAGTGGCATCAACATCCTATAATTGTGTAGTATGAACAAGACACATGGTCTCATTTTGGGAGAAAGGTGGGATATAAATTAAATAGATGGATAAGCAGGCAGACAAATGATAAATAGACAGCACACTTCAGATTGCTGTCTGTGGCCCAGCTTTGACAAATATAACAGTAGACCAAAATGTATTTTCTGATCTCCCCTGTACCATGAGCTGTTAGCAGGCCAGTGTAGTGTACTGGTTTGAGTATAGGGCCAGAGTTCGAATCCCTGCTCAGCTATGGAAACCCACTCGGTAAACTTGGGCAAATCATACTCTCTCAGCCTTGGAAGAGAGTAAAGCCAAACCCTCTCTGAAACAAATATTGCTCCAAAAACCCTGACAGGTTTGTCTTAGGGTCACCGTAAGTCAGAAACCACTTGAAGGCACACAACAAAGAGCTGTTAACAATAAGGCAAAAACTGCATGGTAGATGTTTGTGCTTCTAGTCCATATGAAACCTTCATGTGTGTAACAGACAGGTCTGTCCCTGACTGCACACCGCTTTGTGCCTGCAATTGCTTACTCCCATCCAGCCTGTTGCTGGCAAAGGGATCCACTAATTAATTAAGCGAAACACATGATTAATTTTCCGCAGCCCTGATGTCAAACAGTCATTAAGAATAACAGGGTAACCTAAGTCTCAGGTGCCTTCTTTTTTTCCCCAAAAGAGGCCAATTACAACTTAATTGCTTATGCAGTTTTGAGTTTTGAGAGGATGGGATGACAGAAAAGTCAAAACTATTCTGTGGAGAAGGCCCATGGAGCTCATGGGAGCCAAATCTACTTTAATATGTCTTTCTTGATTGCTTAAATTAAGATAGTGGAGACACAGGGCAGCAGGTGAGTTGTAGCAGCAAGAGGCCCCAATGTATACCCAGCTGCCATGTGGTATCTGTGATGCTGTCATTCTATGCGCCACGTCTCCCTATTGTTCCAAAGCTGTCACAATGGCCTTCTAGTTGCCAGATTCATTTTGTGTTCATCTCCGAAGCTTGCTGACTTGGCCAGCTGACACCTGACTCATTTCCTCTGACCTCTCCTTTGCCCATGATTGCAGTGCCTAGTCCTGGTGCATACTGAACAAACATAAGGATTGCCATACAGAACTACGGGTGCATTGACACAGCCAGCTGTGCCAAGAGATGTAATCTGTATCAACATCTGTATATTGATATGAATGTTGGCCTGGCTTAAAGCTTGGAAGTTACCTTTTTGGAGTATAACTCCCAGAATGGCATATCCTCCAACTGTTCCAATTTGGCAGGGGCAGTCATGATGAATTTACTGTCATCCCTGCATTCCTACATGGCAGGGGGCTGGACTGGATGGCCCTTGAGGTCTCTTCTAACTCTATGATTCTATGCTCCCACTTTTTCAGCTGCATTTAAAATGTCCCAAGTTGCCCTCTCCTCCTCCCAATCCCCCCTCCCCCCACTTTGTTCTCAGACTACTTCAGTTGCTGCAAAGTAAATTTCAAATGCAAAAATAGTTTGTACTTAAGTAACTTACGGGGATTGGGGGGAGAAGAAAGAAAGGATAGAGTCTTGGCCTTCTCCAGTAGACTCAGGCAAAAGTAAACTGCTGCAGCCTCTCCCAGGCTGTGTGTTCTTTTTCATTAATAACTTTTTGCCATCTTGGCCACACTCTGATGTTACTTGACCACACATGTTCTGGTTTTCATTAAGTGAAATTTTGGGGGGGTATGGAATGATGACTTCTGTAGAAAGCATAAAAACATTACAGATCATTATTATTAATATTCATAACATTACAGTAGGACCCCCATATCCACTGGGGATTGGTTCTGGGGGCCCCATGGATACTGAAAACCATGGATAATAGCAAACACCATTGAAAATAATGGGGCTTCCAGGTTAAAATACCATACTTGCAGGACCTAGAAAATGGCTAGAGAGGACAAATTTTCTAGGAAGACTCTATGGTAGCTGTGCTGTTGTGTGTCCTGTGGATAATTGAATCAGTGGATAATGAATCAGTGGATATGGGGGCGGTACTGTATATGTGTTTTAAAATCAAACATAATCAGTCTTTCCGTATGTATATACTGTACATGGTTTGGTCTAGGCTATCTGAAAGACCCTATCTCCCAATATGAGCCTGCTCAAATTTTAAGATCCTTGGGAGAGGGCTTTCTCTTGGTCTCACCACCTTCAAGGATATGTTTGATGAGGACATGATGTTGCCCGAATTGTGTGTGGGTCTGTGGGGACCCTCTAATGTCCCAAATTATTTATGGGGAATGTTAATTAGCTCAATTATGGCAGCAAAAGGTCGGTCAATGGCAGGACCTTTTAACCTATGTATACTGGTAATAACGGAGGAGACTCATAGACGTGAAAGCGTGCACACGTCAGATTATGTTGCCCTTTTGCGTTTATGTATGAACCAACCCGTCAATAGATGGGTGTGGTGATTTTTTGCCAGCATTGCCAACATTTGAAACCTCGCACCTTTTTTTCATGTTATTACAGCGTGAATGGGTGGACTGGACAGGACACTTCCAGGTGAGATTGCAATATCCAGGTAGGTTCACCCCCTGTCTGGAAAGCAACTAGGTACCAGCAAAGTCTAAACAGCACTAGTCTGGGAAGGTAGCCAACTGTTAATTAGCTCACAGGAATGCAAACATAGTCAAAGATTTAGTCCAGTAACATAGTCCAAAAGGTCAAAGGCTTATGGCATCAGTCAGTGTGGTCCAAAACAGTCTGAGGGTCAACAGGAGCAGGCAGCAGAGTAGTCAGGGACAGTCCAAGGTTGAAGCACGAGTCAAGGTAACGGAAGTCAAGATAACCGGAATCCAAGCATCAAAGTCAGCAGGAAGCTTTCACCAGGAAGATCAGTTGATCTCTGACAAAGCCTTCATCGCCACTCCCAGCCTATATAAAGCACTTAAGGTTTTGTTAGGTATTTCTTAATGAGCAGGGTTTTTCATAAAGTCTCAGAGATTTCCTTTGAGCTTCCTTTTGAGCTTGCTGCTGGGTGTGTGATGGTGGAGATAAGTCCCTCTCTTCTTCATCATCCTTATCTGAATGGGCAGAACTCTCTGCTGGGACTGATGCCAACCCACTTGGACCAGGCTCTACCTCTGTTCGAGCCTCCAGGTTGGCAGGGTTCCCTGCTGGCACAAGTGTAGATACACCTGTGCCAGGGTCCCTAGGGCCCTTCCCTGCCATGTCCTCCTCCTCCTCTGACTCTATACCCTCATCAGGCTCACAGGGCATGACACCCCCTTGGGTAAATGCCTATTAAGTTCAGATGAAAATGTGGAGAGGATTCAACATTCCAGTTGCGCAGATTCAGTGCCCTACTGACACAGAATCACCAGCTGACATTGCCCAGTGTGGGGGAAATGTTTATGCAAGAAGGTACCGGATACGCCTTGTACAACATCAGAAGAAATGTGTATGCTAGTGTAACCCCTGGGGCATACTAGTGTAAGCCATCGAGAGGAATCCAGGAACCTGAAACCTGGATCTCAGGTTGGCTAGAGGCAGCCCATTGCCACCATCCCTCTGTGCTTCTCCTGTGTTCTGAGTCAGCCCACCTGAAGGAAATCTCTTTAGTCAAATCCTATTTTCAAAAGAGCAACATTGTCAGCTGAGCAATGGATGAAAACCTATGCTGAGATGAAAGAGAACATCAGGCTGATCTTTTTCATTTTCCCCTTTATTTAATCATTATCTTTTTGGTTTTGTTTTGGTTTTAAAAAGCCCTCTAAACTAGCACTACCACCCCCATAATCCAGACATTTTTTAAAACAGAAAAACAAGCCTTACATTTAGCAATGGCAACAATGGGTCTCTTTGAGCAGACTGATTCACTCTGTTTTGTTTGCTGCGGCCAACGACCTCAGGGTGGATAAACAGCCAAATATAAATTACATTTCTCTGGGATCCACTAAATAAAACATGCCTTTTGAGACATAAAAGGGGAGGTTGTTAAATATTTCAGTACATCTCCTACTTTCCTGGGTGATTCTCTTCTCCCCTCCTCCTCCCCCACTCATGTCCCAATGTACAAAATGTTTTGCATCGTAACTCGAACATGTGCTAGATTAATTTAAAAATAGCAGCAGCCCTCAAACATGGGAAACATCCCACAACAGCAGCGCTGAGAGCTTTATGGGGAATCAATTTCACCCAAATTAAACCAGCCTCGAGACTCCATAAACTGCAGGTGGGTCCATTTTCTCATCGATAACTGAGAGCTAGGCCTTCTTTCCTGGAGATATTTTTACAATTCATCTCTGAAGGCAAATTTTTGTTTTTATTGTTGAAATCTAATCACATGGAGGAAGATATTGCCCCCACCCCTGATTTGGCAGGAAAGAGGTTTGATCCTAATTTATTGATGCCTTATTTGTACCAGCACAAAAGCAACAGAGACCCTGCCTTCATTCTTAATGAAAGGTTTTTCATCTTTTTGAAGAACACTTCAAATATTCCCTCTGATTGCATGTCATCTGAGAAGTGCTAAATATAACAAAGTGTGGGGTGTTTTTTCAGGTGGTTTCTACAAACAGTTCTTGGGTCCTTTTGCTTGACAGGTATTTGAAGCCTAACTGCAAAGTAAGAGTAGGCTGAGGACTCCCGTGTTATTAAGTGGTGAATCCACTCTGGGTTTTAGTCTGAACTTCACATGAACTTTCCAAGATTCTGGGGGCAGGGTTCAGCACCTTGGATATTTATTTACTTATTTTATTCATTTATATTCCACCTTTCTCCCAATGATGGGAAACAAGGCAACTTGCAGCATATTTTAATCCAGTACAGATCAAAAACGATACACAACCTTCAATAAAAATATAAATATGAAAGCTATTTTTTTAAAAAATAAACAATTTATAAAGTTAAAATATTAAAATGCATTGCGAGAGTATAAAAACCATGAAAGAGCAAGTGCATCATTAAAAGCACATCCCAGTCTGATGGTGCAATAATGCTTTAACTTCGTAACTGGAGGATGGAGATCAAGAACAGAGCAATGCTGACCTCCCCAGGGAGGGAGTTCCAAAGTCTGGGAGTACCCACTGAGAAGGTTCTCTCTCTGGTTCCCACCAAATGAGCTTGAGAAAATAGAGCAACAGAGGCTGCTGCTACACTGCAGAAATAATGCACTTTGATACCGCTTTAACTATCATGGCTCCATCCTATAGAATTGTGGGATGTGTAGTTTCTGGTGGCACCAGAGCTCTCTGATACAGAAGGCAAAATATCCCACAAAACTACAAATCCCAGAATTCCATAGCATTGAGCCATGGCAGTTAAAGTGGTGTCAGACTGCATTATTCTGCAGTGTGGCCACCGCCAAAGAGAAGCATCTCTCCAGAAGATCTCAGAGGATAGCAAATCTAAAGTTTGGATTAAATCCTGGAGAAGATTTCTCCTCCCACCACCGCCCAATAACATGGGAGCCACCTAAAAAATAAAATAAAATCAATTAAGCCTTGAAAACTGTAGGAAGATGCAGCTCCATTATCTGAGCTGGAGATTTGCACCCAGCCCTTTCCTCTTGCCCAGAGGTGAACCCACCAAAACTGGAGAATGTGCACCTTTGTCTCCCACCTGGAGATGATCCATGAAAACTGGAAAATTTGCTAACGACCATGTGACCTACTTTACATAGGACAGTCTTCCCTACTCCAGGATTAGTGCCACCACCAAGTATTCTCAGCTACTGGAACCTGGCACCATGGCAGGGCCCACTGCCAATATCTGGGCCCTCAAAAAGAAAATGCAAGTTGGCACTCCTTGTGGCACGTGGCAGCCAGGATTCATTGCCATATTCAATTCCTACTGTGCTCATAAATGGCACAATTCTGGGCATTGCAGGACCTTTAAATTATTTCTCACTCTTCCCATTGGAGACAGAACTATGATGCACCTCCAGGGAGCAGTAGAGGTAGAGACCAGGGGGTTGTCCAAATGGTGAAAAAACAAGGAGAATCCTACCTGTCTTAATGGCATTCCGTGTGATTCCGCCATATTGTGAAGGAGGGGGGCAAGAAAGGCCAAAAACCTTGCCAGAAATGTATTCACGGATTTTCCCCTATCTTTTTAAAAACATCAAGGGGGAGTACGCATTCCTGCTCATTAGGACAAGCAAATCAATTTGATTACCTTACCCATATGAGAGGAAGCACAAATCTGATTGGCCAGACAAATGCAGGGGGGAGGGCTTGCTAACAAGGCAAG
Organism: Gambelia wislizenii; assembly: GCA_030847615.1. Taxonomy (NCBI): domain Eukaryota; kingdom Metazoa; phylum Chordata; class Lepidosauria; order Squamata; family Crotaphytidae; genus Gambelia; species Gambelia wislizenii. Next base: position 10,788,068 of record JAUMIR010000012.1, read on the forward strand.
TGCCCGCTGCCGCCATGCTGGATTTTTGCTTGAGCAGGCAAGCGCTAAGGTAAGTAAATGGGATGTTGGGAATTTTTTAATTATTATTATTATTATTTTGCTTTTGTGTTCAACTGAAAATTTTCTCAATCACACCTTGGACATCATTTAAAAAAAAATAAGTTTAGCGGTGGCAAATTGAGGTAAGTGCAAATGTGAGTAAATCGCTCATGGCCACCATGTTTCCTAGTGGGCATGCAAAGCTTATGGGGGCAAAAAAAAAAAAACATTAGGAGAGGTCACCACTGCTGCAAAATGTCATTAATGCAAGGGACGCCATTTTTTTATGGGCTCGTATAGACAAGCTCCAGTAGTTGGGGCTCCCTGGAAAGGTTTCCTCTTCGGCTTGTCTATTACTTTCTTGCCTAAATATGTCCTGATCTCACTTCCTTTCACTCTCTTTTTCCTTAGGGAGCTCTGGTGGAGCCATGGTTAAGTGCCAGTACTGCAAACCACAAGGCTATGAGTTCAATACCAGTGGGCTCCAAGGTTCACTCAGCCTTCCATCCTTCCGTAGGTCAGTAAAATGAGTACCCAGCTTGTTGGGGGCAATTAGCTAACACACATTGGATGCTGTTTAATGCAGTTAGATGTGTAAATAGCTATTGCTTAAAACAATTTGTAAGCCGCTCTGATAGCCTTGTGGCTGAAGAGCGGGATATAAATAAATAAATAAATAAATAAATAAATAAAAACCCAATGGAAGCTGCTTAGAGAGTGCTTTTGGCACTAATAAGCGGTATATAAATATCAATGCTATTGCTATTGCTAGTCCAGGGATAGGCAAAATGTGGTCCCCACAACCATTTCTCTGGCACTTGAGGCCCCCAGAGTTCAAAACAATTATTTCAAGCATTTATTTCAGAAGTAAAAAGAAAAAAAATACAAATTTTTCAGAAAAAAATATTTTGCCCACAATTTAGGCCCAAAGGAGGCCTTTTGTTAAACAGAAAGTGACCTCCACTCATTCCCTGTTGTAAAAAAAAGGGCCTCTCCTGGCCCTAAAATAGGCCATGAAGGTCCCAAAACATGGTGAAAATACCGTTATGTCACCTAGAGGGTGTTTGGGGGCATTTGAGGACCAAAAAGTTGTGAGTTTTTTTGCAGGTGTGGATGTGGTGGAGGTACAGCCCACCATGGTCTCCTGTGGAGCTAATGCGACCTGCTAGCCTTACACAGTTGCCCACCCCTGCTGTAGGCTTTGACTTATCATGTAGCTGTAGCCAGCAGACTTAATATTTCACTATTGTACATGTCTCTCTCTCTCTGGCTTTTCTTCGCAAACAAAGATTCAGGAAGGACTCATCCTGCACTTTCTGCAAGTGCACTGATGACTGAAAAGACCAATCCGAGATAAACAAATTCCGGTTGCAGAAAGCACAGCAGAAGGTCTCCTTGGGTGATGTCTCTGGGTTGTGATTCTTTCTGCATTGTCGTTTCTCTTCAAGACTTGTTTGGTGTGAGTTCTCAAATAAGGCTGCAGCATTGTGGATAGTGCATCTCCATGCCTCCCGATGTGAGGCCAGGGCGGACCATTGTTGGTGATCAATTTGGCCGAGCCTGAAATGTTGTTTCAGGGAGTCTTTGTATCGCTTTTTTGGAGCGCCCCTCTTACGCTGACCCATGGCGAGTTCACCGTAGAGTACTATTTTTGGGAGGCGATGGTCCTCCATCCTAGAAACGTGCCCTGCCCAGCGCAGCTGCGTTCTCAATATCATGGCTTCAATGCTGGTGATCCCTGCTTGCTCAAGGACAGCAACATTCATCACATAGTCAGTCCAGTGTATATTTAGGATTGTGTGTATACAGCGCTGATGAAAGCGTTCGAGGAGTCGTAAGTGGTGGCGATAGGTGACCCATGTTTCAGACCCGTAAAGGAGGATAGACAGTACAATGGCTCTATACACACTGATTTTTGTGCTTCGCCTCAGGTGTTTGTTACTCCAGACTCTTCCAAATGCGCTATATGCCTTTGCTAATCTCTGATGGATCTCTTTGTCAATCTTGGCATCTGAGGAGACATGTAACTTCTTTATTAAATACTTTTTAGTTGGTACTGATTTAGCTGATACTGATTCCAAGCAGCCAGCTTTTATACAAAGCCCCAGCTGTTGTCACCACCTCCAGACAAGCCTTCTAGGCACTAGCAGCTTCTTTGGCAATAGGGCAGAGAATCTACTTCAGGTTTTAGTCCAAACTTTAAAGGAGATGTCCAAGATGCTGGACCTATTTGAGAGAGGCAGAATTTAGAACCTTGGATATCTCCTTAAAATTAAAATGAAAGCCCAGAGCTAATTCACCACTTAATGGATAAGGAAGCCACTGGCCACCAATGCCTCTAGCTCCAGCCCCAACCACGGAGGTTGCCCTTCAGTGGTCCTGTGCTGAGCCCTTCTTCAAAGCTGGAACTGGCTTCTAGAAAATCTGGTTGGCTCAATTTTTTTGTAAATGTTTTTTCCCTTCCCACTTCTAAATATAGGTGGATGTATTTTCTGCTCTTTCTTTGAATGAAAACTGCAGACTCCAATAACTAGGAGGCCAAATAAATACATTTACCATCAGCAGTTCCGTCCAACAGATTTTCATTGAGGAAGACAGATTGACTCTGATGAAGTTAATGCCAGGGGTCACTCTTAATTGTTCCTGACGTTTCCTATGGCTTGCCAGTGATGGATCGCTCCTTGAACTTAAGACTCAGGTAGTTGGCTAGGAAGGCAAGGAAGGCACTGTTTGGTTTATTACTGGCAGAGAGAAAGAGCAAGAAATGAAACACTGTCCCATTCAAGGGTACAGTGCCAAGAAAATCTTCATCTCTGCTGGGTAAGAATAAGGTTCTTGCAGAGTCATAGTCAGCATTCATTTGCAGACTGAGCACTGAATTTGTATTCCTTTGCCTTGGAAAAGCTCAAAATTATACCAACTTTTCAGGTAATGTGTCTTGTATAAGGACACAGTCATGATCCATTAACAACAAGTGAAAAACCATTTTAAAAACTCTGTTTTAAAAATCATTCATAACAAAATGGCAAAACGTTAATGCTGCTCAGCTCTTTGAGTTGTGGATTGTACACCTGTTTTTAATTGGCTGGCTTTCCCCCTAATAAACATGTCACTGGAGGAGAGTTCTATAGATACCATGGACTGCCAGAAAGACAAATAAATGGGTCCAAGAGCAAATCAAGCCAGAACTCTCCCTACAAGCCAAGAGGACTAAATTGAGGCTGTCATACTTTGGCCATATAATGAGAAGACAGGACTCACTAGAAAAGACAATAATGCTTGGATAGGTAGAAGACAGAAGGAAAAGAGGAAGACAACATTACAGAGGGATAGACTCAATCAAGGAAGCCATGGCCTGAGTCTCCAAGACCTGATTTCAGGGCTGTTGATGACGGAGTTACTTGGAAGTCTCTCATTTATTGAGTCATCATAAGTCAAAGTTGACATGACCAGATTCAACAAAAACAAAAGACTCAAGAGAAACGTCTGAGCCACAAGCAACTGTCAGTGTAGATTCAAGAACCAAGTGCTGGTGATAGGAGATCAGCCCAGGAGCTAGATCCTAGGATGAGCCAAGAATCAAAGAACAGCCAGAACTAAGATGGCTGCCTTATACAAAGACAGATCATTGGTCCATCTAACTTGGTATTGTCTGTCTCAGCATCTTCCAGTCTGGTGTCCTTCAGTTATTTTGGCCTTTAATTTTCATTAGATCCAGCCAGTAGGGATCATAGATACACAGAGTCAAATAGTGTAAGGAATAGCAGGGGTCATCTAGTTCAATCCCCTGCCATGCAGGAATACATAACTAAAGCAGTGGAACACACTCCCTCAGAGCGTGGTGGGGTCTCCTTCCTTGGAGGTCTTTAAACAGAGGCTGGATAGCCATCTGTCAGGAATGCTTTGATCAAGATTTCCTGCGTGGCAGGGGGTTGGACTGGATGGCCCTCGTGGTCTCTTCCAACTCTACAATTCTATGATTCTATGATTCTATGAAAGATGGCCACCCAACTCCTGTTTAAAGACCTCTGAAGAAGGAGACCCCACCACCCTCCATGGTAGTCTATTCCACTCTTGAACAGCTCTTACCATCAGAAGGTTCTTCCTAATGTTTAAACAGAATCATTTTCCCCTTTTAATTTGTATCTGTTGGTTTGTGTTCTAGACTCTGGAGCAGTAGAAAACAAGCTCACTCCATCTTCTATATGATATATCTTATGATATTTAAAGATGGCTGTCAAATCACTCCTCAATTTTATCCTCTTTAACTTAAATGTACCAGGTTCCCTATGCCATTCCTCATAGGGCTTGGTTTCGTTGGTCCATCATCTTGGTTGCCCTCCTCTGGACACATTCCAGCTTGCTGATATCATTTTTGAACTGTGGTGTCCTGAACTGGACACAGTATTCCAGGTGAGGTCTGACCAAAGCTGAATAGAGTGGATACTATTACTATTATTTCCCTTGATCTGGATACTATATTCCTATTGATGCAGTCTAGAATTGCATTGGCTTTTTTGGCTGCTACATGGTTGACTCATGTATAACTTCTAGCCTACTAGGGTCTGGGTGATGAAGAAAATCAGACAACCTAGTAGAGGATGCAGCCATTTGCTTTTGCCTGAGCCTACTGGAAAGGATGAGATTCCACCCCTCCTCTCCTTTCCCCACTCTGAGTTAAGTGAGTACAAACTACTTTTGCACTTTGAACTCAGTCTACAGCAACCGAAGTAAGAAACTGGGGCGGCTGCCACACTGCAGAAATAATGCTCTTTGACACCTTTAAACTGCCATGGCTCAATGCTATTGAATTCTGGTGTTTGTAGTTTTGTGAGATATTTACCCCTCTCTGTTAGAGAGCTCTGGTACCACACACAACAAACTACAAATCCCATGATTCCATAGGATGGAGGCATAATAGTTAAAGCAGTATCAAACTACATTATTTCTGCAGTGTGGGAGCAGCCTGGGACATTTTAAAAGTAGCTGAAAAGTGGGACAACAGAGGATTAACTGGGACAATCCTGACAAAATTTGGACAGTTGGAGGGTATGTGATCACCTCCAGTATCAGAGGGAGTTTTCCTTTCTTGACAAATTTATTAAGGAGCACAAGATGGAAGGAGCAGTGACACTCGTCTCATTGGCAACGGACTTCCTGGGGTTAATCAATTGACCACGATGGGAACAGAACCTTGGTCCGGGGGGCCTTTGGTTTAGATAGGTCTTTGGCTTGGCTTGGCTTGGCTTGGCTTGGCTTGGCTTGGCTTGGCTTGGCTTGGCTTGGCTTCTTATGCACCTACAAGGTTCAGCAGAAGTAGCTAGCATTACCTGGAGTATTCCACCTTCCTGATGTATTGCTTCCTTGCCTATAGACTGATATTCCCAGGTCTGATTTTGCTTCATGTTGCTGCTCCTCTCCCTGCAGTCTTTCTTTTAAGTCGTGTAGCCATAGCTAGCAAAACCCAGTTTCAGATCTTGTCAGGAAAAAAGCAACAACCCCTCCAAGGACTGGGACAGTATGGCTTGTAACAAAGTTTGGGTAAGAGTGTAGCACTGAGTGTTCTTGTGGAAGTCATCTGAGAGTCTTGTCTTTCTTTCTTTCTTTTTTTAAACTTTAAAAATGCCAGGCCTGGGTGCCCCTCACTTTGAAACAGGACCTCTAGTCCCCCTGGGAATGACGCTAAGTGATCGTGTTGTGTCATTCACAGGGACGTGGTCTGGGAAACAAGATGGTTTCTTCCCTTGATGCTTTCTTCCCATGAGCCTTCAACCTGCCTAGGTCTGATGAGTTCTCAGTTCCAGAACACACTTGGGACCAGTCTACGTCACATGGGAAAAACAGGGTGCTGCAAATATCTTCAAAGGTTATCTGGGGGTAGCATCTTCTCCCCCTTCTTTTTTTACCCCTGTACAATGTCCCAGTAAATGCTTCATCATGGGAGATTAACAACTCTATTTCAAATGGTGTAGCCTGGCTTTTTTTAAAAAAAAAAACACACACACAAGTATTTGGCTTAGCTTTTTAAAAAAATTAAAAGTGTAGGAATATTTGGTATCTATAGTAAGCAGAGTATAGCAGGGCTCATGCAATATGAGCATGTGATAGAAACAGGAGAAATGACTGTGGATGCTCTTGTATGGTAAAAAAAAGAAAAACTTCCGTTTATTGAAATCTATCTTAGGATAGTAAAGAACATAGACAAAAGAAATTGACCTAAACTTGGTTATAAGAACCCCTAAAAGCTGGCCCTCATGTGTGAGGGTAAGCTAGCATCCATGCTCCTTCCAGACAAAGGAAAACAAAGAGACTAAGTAACTTCTTGAGAGAAGGGGGAGGTGATGTCTTCAGGTAACATAGACCAAAAAAAAAAAAAAAAAAAAGATACAGAGAGCTGAAAACAAAGGGCAGACATTCTCTATACACCCTTCTCTCACTAATCACTTTATATAAGGGTTGATGCCTCCTTGCTTTCCAACGAAAAGAACCCCTGGACTTCCTTGTGAACAAATATAAGTTCTGTATCCCCAACTGCCCCAAAGTCAAACAAAAGTCAAGCTGCAGAGTACTATAATGAGCACCCCCATTTTGCCCTTTTGATACACATTTAGTTGATCGGAGCGTGGTGGGGTCTCCTTCCTTGGAGATCTTTAAACAGAGGCTGGATGGCCATCTGTCGGGGATGCTTTGATTGTGATTTCCTGCGTGGCAGGGGGTTGGACTGGATGGCCCTCGTGGTCTCTTCTAACTCTACAATTCTATGATTCTATGATTCTATGATTCTATGATATATTTAATAACTTTGGCTTATGCGGCCCTTCGTGACGCTGACGGGAAAATCAAGCTGGGGCTAGAGTCATACTCATCAGCACATACAAACCTAAGGACAGGCCTTCTCAGAGGTTGTCTAAATGGAGAAAAGACTCCTCACAGAATGCAAGGAGAATCCTACCTGTCTTGATGGCATTCTGCATCGTTTTGCCATATTGGGAAGGAGGGGGCCCCAAAACATCAAAAACGCCATAGGAAAAGCTTTTTAAAAACAGCAAGGGGAATGAGCATTCCTGCTCATTGGGACAAGCAATCCGATGTGAATTGCTTTCCCAAAGGAAAGGAAGCACAAAGCTGATTGGCTGGGTGAGTGCGGGGGGGGGCAGGGCTTGCTAAGAAGACAGGTGCCAGCAGCGACCATGTTGGATTGGCTGGGTGAGTGCAGGGGGACAGGGCTTGCTAAGAAGACAGGTGCCAGCAGCGACCATGTTGGATTTTCGCCTTAGTGAGCACGGGCTAACGTGAGAAAACGGAGTGTTTTGTTGGGTTTTTTGTTTTTTGCTTTTCTGTTAAATTGAAAAATCGCTCTACTGAACCTTGGACATCTTTTTTTAAAAAAAAATACAGTTTGGTGGCAGCAAATTGAGGTAAGTACAAATGTGAGTAAATCACTCACAGCCACCATCCTACATGCAAAGCTTAGCGGGGGGGGGCAAAAACACCATTAAGACATGTCGCAGCTGCTGCAAAATGCCATTATTGCGAGGCACTCCATTGTTTGTTTTTCACCTCATATAGACCAGCCCTCAGATTCCTCAATAAGATTCGCACCTCAGGTGAAAGCAAAACAGAATTCTTTTGAAGGTTGCTATATTAGTGTTATGTCCTTCCTGAGCATCTCCGGAGGGACGCGTCCTCTGGACCGCTTCAAAAAATTAGCTGGAAATCTCATTGTTATGCGAGGTCTGTTTTCCTTATCTCCACATCTACAACTCAAAAGAGGGTTGTCTGTCATTCATCAGTTTTGAAAACTTTCCTTTTCCCATGACACTAACTTATCTTAGAGACCCTTGTTGTAACTTTGGGAATCTTTTGGTAAACCATTGTCTTCCTCTCTAAATTACCCCTTCAGAGGAGATTTTGGTTATTAATATGACCCAAAATCTTAACTCCGCGCACTTGTATTTCATTTTCCTCCTGTCCCCACATCAGTCAGTACTCTTCCCCCACTCTACTCTCTCCTTCCTCCCAAATCTCTAATGCCCTTCTCTCCCCACTTCCTATCTTATCTCCCTCTCCTGGCTGGCTCTCTGCCGAGAAAAGATTTCTTTCTTCCCTCTTCTGTAACATCAGCTCTCCGAGTCTAACCTCCTTCCTGTCTCTCTGCAACCATTCGCCACCTGACTTTAAACGCTACTCTCAAGGAATTTGCATGCTACTCACAGGGAATCCTTCGCTTCTCTTTGGATTGGTATAGTATTGGTAAAGTTCGTCTCTTTGGATTGGTATAGTATTGCCTAGCAAATCCTAAATCAAACCCTCTATCTAGTTGCTTCCTATTTCCTTTGATAGCCTTGTGTCTGTGCTGGATGAATGAATGTGGTGCGAATGCAGTTAAATAATTGCCAATAAAGGTTATTTGTTTTCCTTGGCTCGCTGACTTTCCAGGTAGTACTGGTATACACAGGCAAAAATTCCTGCAGTTATACATCCTCTCACATGCCAATTTGAGCTAATTTAAATTCCTAAAGTAAGTCCTTGACACACATTGAACTTTCTACAGAACTAGAACTAGCAATTCATGTAACATTACAGGATGGAAATGCCCTTAAACATCCCCCTTCAAAGGGGAAACAGGCCCGTTGAAGGTAGAGAGCAAATCTTTGCCCAGACCTCCATGAAACTATTTATTAAAATATTCTATTCTGTCCTAAAGCAATGGGATCTTAGGGTAGTAGAGAAATGAAATCATTTGATAGCTCATCCTGATTGGCCAGAAACCTGGAGATTTGACAGGAGTTGATACCTGAATATGTTAGAATTTTGCAAAAGATCAGTATGACATACCTCCTGTCCTGATCTATTTCCTGTGAATTTCTGGAACAATCTGCAACGTTTGAAAAGTAAAGGGTTGGGTTTTTTTAAACTCCCAGAAGATTCTGATATAGGCAGATGGGGGCTAATTCTCACATCTGGCTTTTCATCTTGGTTCTCTCTTTACCTCTGGGCAGTCCAACTAATTATACGTTGCATGGAGGTTTGACTTTAGGGAGCTGGGTATGTTTAGCCTGGAGAAGAGAAGGTGAAGAGGTGACATGATGGCCACGTTTAACTACTTAAAAGGATGTCATACTGAGGATAGGGCAAGCTTGTTTTCTGTGGCTCCAGAGACTAGGACACAGAGCAATGGGTTCAAAGTACAGGAAAAGTGATTCCACCTAAACATTAGGAAGAACTTCCTGATGGTAAGAACTGTTCAACAGTGGAATGCACTACCTCAGAGTGGGGTGGGGTCTCCTCCTTTGGAGGTTTTTAAACAGAGGCTGGATGGCCATCTGTCGGGAATGATTTGATTGTGTATTCCTGCATGGCAGGGGGTTGGACTAGATGGCCCTTGTGGTCTCTTCCAACTCTATGATCCTATGATTCTGTGGTAAGAGACATTGGCCCCTGGTCAATGCTGAAGAAAGATCAAATGTGAGTCCACTTGTCTTTGGTATATTATATCATAGAATCAGAGCTGGAATTGACCACAAGAGCCATTCAGTCCAACCCCCAATCCAACACAGGATTCAGTTTGCAAGGCCCGAGAAAGTCAGGCTTTACAAACTGAATCCTGTGTTGGAGCTTCTCTTTCCTGAAAGTGAATTCTGCGGAGACAATTACATTTGTAACGCTTGGCGTAAACTTTTCTCTCCCAAGCAGAAGGAAATGAGAAGTAGAGGAAAAGGAGAAGATAAAAAGGAGGGAAGGAAAAGGAGAGGAGAGAGAAGGAAAAGACAAGGAGGAGGTGGTGGTCAGACCGAGGAGATTAGCAGATGACCCCCTTTAAAACGTTCTTTTGACAGCATAAAAAAAACCCATTTCTATGCTGGCAAAAGAACACTCCCCCGCCCCCTGCTGCACTTACTTTCCTCTCCCGGCAAAGGTTTCCCCAGCAATAAAGAGGAACAGAGCCCCGTTCACTTCCTCACTCGAAATCCCGCAAGACTTTGTCACACGGGAAATTTAAAAAACAAAACAAAATAAACACATAGAAAGTTACACCAAGCACCTAAACACACTTTAAAGGTCCCAAGTAACCAGGGGAGGGTCATAAAAAGAATGAAACTTCTTTGAATGTCCTGATCTCACCTAGAAGTGTTCATGCCAGACTGGCCATTCCCACTGCAGTGACGGGATTTAAATGACCCGAGTTTTCACATGCCAGCAATGCTGGCACCAAAACGGAATGTGCAATCTATTGACAGCTTCAATAAAAAGGAATTAGACCATAATACCAGCAAAATACAAAAGGATGATGTCATCTGATATTGGCATCTTTTTACGTTCCGCTGGCGTCTTGATCACACCACAGTTGCTGCGTCTGATAATCTCCTGAGATGAGAAGGAGAACAGGAGGAGAGGAGAGAGAAGGAAAAAGAAGGGAGAGAAAGGAGGAGGAGGAGGACAGAAGGAGATTAGAAGGTGAAGAGAAGGAGAAAGGAAAGGAAAGAGGAGGAGAAAGGAGAGGAGGAAGACAAGGAGGACAAAAACAACAATACTGTTTGAATTTGAATTTTGAGGCCATTTCTAGGGAGTAATTTTCACAGGACTTACTTCAAAGTAAAGACCACGTGTAGTGTGTCCAAAAAGCATAGGGTTGTGCTCTCAAAAGGTGGGTGCCCAAAGTGATGGGGTTAGCAGTAAATCACAATTCCTCATGCACAGGATTTTCAAAAGCCAGAAGGATTTCAATATGCTGTCAACATTGACTCACAATAGCCATTGCAAAATAATGCTTCTTTCTTCCTTCCTTTCTTTAATAATTCAATTGTGCCACCCTGTAATTGGTCTTGGAATTATTACACATAAGTTACAGAGGAGGACTAGTGATAGAAATGCATTCATCAGGTCTGTGGACTGATTTTATGGCCTAATTATTTCGCAGTGGCTATTTTTGGAAGACAAAATGGGTGTGTTTGTATTCTTCCCACACATATGTACACAAACAATTCTGAAAACAGTAGGTTTAAATAAATGGCCTAAATCCTTTTGTTAGTCTCAAACTGAGGAGACCTATTGGATCAATACAGTTTACCTATGTGTTGTCTTAACATTTAACAGTTGATTCAATGTGTCTACTCTAGCTAATCAACTGGATGCTAGTCAGTTATTAATATAGCTTGATCTGAGCTTTGAAATGTTAATATTGGGGACTACATCATCATCATCATCATCATCATCATTGTTATTGTTACCATCCCATCTTTTGCCCAGTTTGGGACTCAAGGCAGTTTACAACAGTTAAAAAAATAAAGTATATATATATATATATATATATACTTTATTTTTTTCCAGACAAAGTACAAAATACAAGATACAAACATAAAAAAAAACAAGATAGAACATTCCATCTGCTCTTTATGTAAAATAATTGACTTGTGATATTTACATATGGTACTTGATCGTATTTCTTTCCCTTTACATTAGCTTCTCACATAAATAAATGAATTAGTTTATCCATCCCTTCCTTCATGTTATTTTGACTGAATTTGACTGTGATTTTACCTTAAATTTAACACAACTTTGCTTCCAATAGATTGCATTCTATTATAGTCTCGGCTCCTTTTTTCCTTGTCTGCTTTTGATTACTCATCTCTGGAGAGTCTATTTACCAAAACCTTATGACATCATTTATCTCATCCTTCCTTTCCCAATATTCTAATACTCTCCCCCATTCTTCTTGCCATTTGTTTTCTTTCCTGTTCCGTAATTTGCTTGTCAATATATCTAATTCTAGCGTATCTAATAATTTGTTTTTCCATTCCTTTATCATTGGTCAATCTTTCACTTTCCACTTTTTTGCAATTACCAGTCTGGCCGACGTTATCATGTAGAGTATTATCCTCTAATATTTATTGACTTTTATGTCCTGTGTGTTTATTATGTTAAATCAAATATATAGGGTGCCCTTGGTATCTGCTGGGCTTTGGTTCTAGGACTCCCCATGGATACCCAAATCCATGTATTCTCAAGTTCCATTATATACAATGGCATCGTAAAATGGCATCTCTTATGATGGACAGCAAGGTTTGCTTTTTGGAATTTTTAAAAAAATATTGTCACGCCATGGTTGGTTGAATCTGTGGATGAAGACCCCATGGGTACAGAAGGGTGGCAGTAGTTAAGAACTCACAGTGTATTATGTTTTAAAATGTCAATAAGCTTCTTTATCAAGATTTTTTTTAAGTAATAATAAAATATATATATGAAAAAAATCACAGTGTACAAAAGTTTAAAAGCAATTAAATTATCATAAAATTAAAATAAGTTAGAAACATAAACCATTAAAAACAACAACAAATTAAAAGTCCAGCAAATTATACAAGGAAGGAACATTGCCATTCTTGGATGTCCTAGTCATCTGCAAACCAAACCAACGGTTGGGCCACAAGGTATACAAAAAAACCCAGACAACCAGACAGATACCTACACAAGAACTCCAATCATCACCCAGGATGAAAAAGAAGCACAATAAAAACATTGGTAGATCCCGCAAAAAGGATCTGTGAACCCCACTACCTGGAGATGAACTGAAGCACCTAAACTGGGCTCTACATGCTAATGGTTACTCCAGCTCAGACATCACAAGAGCAGCCAGACCCAGAAAAAACCACAAGAATAAAGAAGAAAAACAGCCACCCAAAGGGAAGGTATTTTTGCCATACATCAAAGGAGTCACAGACAGAATAGGGAAACTGATGAGGAAACACAACCTCCAAACTATTTACAGACCAACCAAGAAAATCCAAGAAATGCTACACTCAGCGAAGGACAAAGGAGACCCTCTCACAGCTGCAGGAGTTTACCACATACCATGCAGCTGTGGACAAGTTTACATAGGGACCACTAAACACAGTGTGCAAACACGAATCAAGGAACATGAGAGACACTGCAGACTGGGCCAGCCAGAAAAATCAGCAGTTGCAGAACACCTTATAAACCAACCTGGACACAAAATGCTATTTAAAAACACCAAAAGTCTGGACAAGGCCAACAACTGTCATGTCAGAATGCATAGAGAAGCTATTGAAATCCACAAACACCTGGACAAGTTCAACAGGAAAGAAGAAACCCTAAAAGTAAACAAAATCTGGCTGCCAGTCCTGAAGAACACTAAAACCAGAACTCAACACTTGCAAATGAACTCCACCTAGGGACAGGGGGATTTCCAGCAGATAATGGACCATTAACCAACCATTAGCCAGACACTAATTCTCCTTGCATATCTCCCCCCAGGAACTAGCCTTTCAAATACACAAATTTACATATCCTCTCCAACAGAGACTCACAGTATATAAACCCCACACTCCCCTACCCAATCATTCTCTGAAGAAGCCAGCCACAGATGCAAGAGAAACATCAGGAATAAACTCTTCTAGAGCATGGCCCCACAGCCTGGAAAAAAACCCACGGAAGGCCTGTTTCCCCTAAAAATCTATTCTCAAAGTCCTGATTTTTACTTGCTTGTAGAAAGATACTAAAGTGGGTATCAGTCTGGCCTTTCTGAGAAGGTGTTCCAGGGTCTGGGAGCAGCCATCAGGAAGATCATCTGTCATATTTCCACTAGATGTATATGTGAGAGTGGTGTGACACAGAGAAAGCCCTCCCCAGAAGATCTCAAAACACAGGCAGGTTTATATGGGAGAATACAGCCCTTTAGATAACCTGGACATGAACCATGTGGGGCTTTATAGGTTGTAACCAGCACTCTGAATCGTGTCTGAAACAGACAGGCAGCCAGTGTAGCTGTTTTCCAACAAGGACTATAAATAGGAGACTATAAATAGCAGATAGGCAAGGAGGATTAGTGTCTATTTGGCTAATGGTTGGCTAATGGTTGGCATATCTCCACCCAGAAACTAGCCATTCAAATACATAAATTTACATATCCTCCCCAACAGGGGTTCACAGTATATAACCCACACACACACTCCTACCCAACCATTCTCTGGAGATGCCAGACACAGAAGCAGGCTAAACATCAGAAAGAAACTTTTCCAGAACATGGTCTCACAGCCTGGAAAAAAACCAAGGAAAATCTATGGATGCCAGCCGTGAAAGCCTTCAACTTCACACTGGCTGTAGCTCTTTGAACCAGTTGAAGCTCCCACAGTCCTCTAACTGGCATGGTCATTGGGGATTCGGAGACCTATAGTCAAAAAAAAAAAACACAAAACTTTAGAAATACTTCCCCAAACTACAAATCCCAGGACCATAGAGGATGGAGCCATGACACTTACAGTGGCATCAAAGTGCTACAGTTGTACAATGCAGATAATGCAGCCAGTTGGATAGGGAGGACTATAAATAGGCTTCTGTTTCAGTTAGGCCTTCCGTAAATGTAATTAGTTGCTTTAATTAATTAAAATAAGCTAAGGGTTTTTGGTGGTTGTTTTTTTTTTTTTTTAAATGGGACTGTTCTCCAGGGTAAATAAGGACACAAGCAAGTACAGTGAGTTATTTTGCTGCTCTTTTGCTCTTCCACTGGCCAGATCCCTGGAGAGTTCCTCTCGCCTGGCTGGATCAATAAGGCATTGTTCAGCTCCATCATCACCAAATCTGCTTCCCTGCTTCCTGTTTCTCTTGTAGCTGTCATGTGGCCTGCCAGAGCTCTATTGATCCTGCAACGAGTGATGGGAGCAACTTCAGATTTACAGGATGGCTGCGGCTATGTGTGCATATTAACAATCACGCACCCAGTAATGTGGATCAGTGAAAAGCTTCACTCATGAAGAGGAACAGAAGAGACATTTGCCACACCATCCCAGAGTCTATTGTTTTTACAGTTGGAGAGAATGGGACAACTTGCTTACAGAGAGAAATGGGAGATTTGTATGTTGGAAAGTAAACGATTTGTAGGAGGAAAGCTGAAAGGAAACAGGCATCTCTTAGCCTTCAGATCACAGTATCACAGTATCATAGCATTGAAAGGGGCCTCATGGGCCATCAGGTCCAACCTCCTGCTCAATGCAGGATCTCCAGCCAAAGCATCCCCAGCAGGTAGGTGTCCAGCCCCTTTTTGAAGATGTCCAGAGAAAGAGACCCCACCACCTCTCTAGACAATTGGTTCCATTGCCAAACTACTCTCACTGTCAAGAAGTTCCTTCTAATGTTCAATCAAAATCTACCCTCTTGTAGATACTAGCAAGTGATCCATAGAAGAAACATGAGTAACAAACTGTACCTGCACCCCATGAAACCCTTAGTTTTCTCTCCCTTTGGTAGGGTGGGGAATTCTAACTGCTGAATAGTGAGATATGGTGAGATCCAACACTGTCATTCCATTGATGGAATTGAGAGCCCTGGTGGTGCTGTGGTTAAATGCTGGTACGGCAACCACAATATTGTAAGTTTGATACTACAGAGCTCCAGGTTGACTCAGCCTTCCATCCTTCCATAGGTCAGTAAAATGAGTACCCAGCTTGTTGGGGGCAATTAGCTAGCACATTGTAAACTGCTTAGAGAGTGCTTAGCACTATAAAGCCGGTATAGAAATGTAAGTGCTATTACAGATGACTACCTCTCCATTGATGCCCCCTTGTCATGGGAGAGAGGCTTGCGTACCCTAATGATGTTTTGAACTATGTTGGCGGTGGCATAATAGCCACCGGTAGGATCTTCCATGCCAGACAGGTCAAAACCGAAGGGTCTGACAAAGTGCGTCAAAGGGCAGGATGAAAACAGAAGTTCTTTACCAGCCTGTACCACAGGACGAACACCACCAACCCCACATTGCCATTGGTAAATCTGTGCTCAAGTCCGGTCAGCAGTTCACCTACCTGGTAAGCATGATCTCCTCAGATGCCAAGATTGACAAAGAGATCGATCACAGATTAGCAAAGGCATATAGCGCATTTGGAAGACTTCACAAAAGAGTCTGGAGCAATAAACACCTGAGGCGAAACACAAAAATCAGTGTGTATAGAGCCATTGTACTGTCTATTCTCCTTTATGGATCTGAAACATGGGTCACCTATCGCCACCACTTACGACTCCTCGAACGCTTTCATCAGCGCTGTATACGCACAATCCTAAATATACACTGGACTGACTATGTGACGAATGTTGCTGTCCTTGAGCAAGCAGGGATCACCAGCATTGAGGCCATGATATTGAGAACACAGCTGTGCTGGGCAGGGCATGTTTCTAGGATGGAGGACCATCACCTCCCCAAAATAGTACTCTACGGTGAACTTGCCACAGGTCAGCGTAAGAGGGGTGCTCCAAAAAAGTGACACAAGGAGTCTCTGAAACAACATCTCAGGCTCAGCCAAATTGATCACCAACAATGGTCCGCCCTGGTCTCACATCGGGAGGCATGGAGACGCACTATCCACAATGCTTCAGACTTATTTGAGACTCACGCTGAACAATCCTTGAAGAGAAATGAGAACACAAAAAGAATCACATCCTGGAAACATCACCCAAGGAGACCTGCTGCTGTGCTTTCTGCAACCGGACTTGTTTATCTTGGATTGACCTTTTTAGTCATCAGCGCGCTTGCAGAAAGTGCGGGATGAGTCCTTCCTGAATCTTCGTTTGCGAAGAAAAGCCAGAGAGAGAGGAGAGAGATGACTATCATGCCACCTCTCAGTTTTCTCTTCTCCAGCCTAAACATATCCAGTTCCCTAAGTAGATCTTCATAAAGCCTAGTTTCCAGACTAATTGGTTATATAAGTGTGGGATCCTACATAACTACTGTTGTGTATATTTATAGTAGACTTAATGGCTCTTATGGAGCGGGGGACGGATTGCTCCAAAGAAATAGCCATTCACAGTGCTGTGACCTGTTTTAATGGTTTTACAGCCCCTCTAAACTTCGCATACCCCCGAGCCAAGATGGCGGTTGCAAGTAAATTACTCGCGTTTTTAAATCTGCTCCTGCCGTGTGTTTTTTTTTAAAGAAACCATTTACCATGGTGTGCACAAGTGATACTTCATATTTACAAAAGGAAAAAGAAGAAGAAGAGAGGAAAAGATTGCTATTTTATTGCCTTACCAATCTCTCACTTAGCTAAAAATCCAACATGGCGGCAGCAGGCGCTTGCCCTTTTTGCAAGACCTGGCCCCATGCTCATCCAGCCAATCAGCTTGCACTGCCTCAACACAGCGATGTGAATGTGACTGTCATAATGATCGGACATTTGCATCCCCTATGGAGCTTTCTAAAAATTCCAAGAAAAGAACCGAAGGCTTCCCTGATGCAGTTTTACAGTGGATTTGCCTTTCCTCCCTTCCAAATACAACGTCTTGATGTGAATATCCATATAGACAGATCACCTTCCATGCAAATTCCATTAGGATTATATTCGTCATTTGGACGCCCCCTAAATGTGAATGCTACTATTCCTCCAGGATGCTGGCCTCCAGGCAGGTTGGACTACAGCTCCATTGGCAGTGATGGGAGTTGCAGTCCAATCCATCTAAAGGATGCAAGTTGGGTGGCATTCATATTGAAGAGAGTTAATTCACCAAGCACAAATAGATTATTTAATGTGTTCCTTCTTGGATGCTTTCTTTCCTTCATATTTTGTCCTTCGCCTCACCTTCTGAGGACTCTTGTCTGCTTCAGTCCTCAAAGCCAATTCACTAATTAATAGATTTTTGTCTCTTGCCCTTTCAACAACAGCAGCAGCAACAAACAGAGCAAATCTTCAAACCAATATACCTCTGGTTTGTACTGATTTTCAGCAAGGAACACTTTGAAAGTAAGGATGCGGGTTTTTTTAGCTTTATTATTATTTGCAAAGGGTTCACAGCAGGTTCCTTCCACCTATTTTTAATGGCCTCCTTTTTTTAATGTCACAGTGCAGAAATGTTGAAAAAACAGCTTTGTGTGGATCTGTTTGATGATACCATTGCCTTATTCTCTCCCCTGCCCCTGGTGCAAACATGCTCTGCTATCCCATCCACTGAGAGCATCACGACCTGGGCCCCTTCCACACTATATAATGATAGTATTATGATTCCATGTTAACTGCCATGGTTCCATCCTATGGAATCCTGGGATCAGTAGTTTGGAGAGGCACTAGAGCTTTCTGGTTGAGAATTCTAAGTCCCCTTCCCTAAACGTCTGTAGGATGCAGCCATGGATGTTACATTGGAATCATACCGCTATAATTGTTTCGTGTAAGAGTCCCAGGTCTTGTTTTATTATATTTTTCTCCATCTCC
The DNA here is from genome assembly GCA_030847615.1 of Gambelia wislizenii. Taxonomy (NCBI): domain Eukaryota; kingdom Metazoa; phylum Chordata; class Lepidosauria; order Squamata; family Crotaphytidae; genus Gambelia; species Gambelia wislizenii. Next base: position 10,806,316 of record JAUMIR010000012.1, read on the forward strand.
TTTAAACCATCTAATGAAAGAGATGGTCTTTTATCATGGCAATGAGTCATGACTAATAATAGGATTCAGACCCAGATCTTGTTGGACTGAAAATCCCAGGAGTCCTTGCCAGCATAGTCAATGTTGAGGAATGTTGGGTTTTGCAGTCCAGCATCTGGAGGGCTGCATGATTCCCAGTGGTGGTTTCCATACCAGTGAAGCCATTCTGGGTTTAGGCCAAAGGATTAAGGAGCTATCCAAGGTGCTGAACATATTTGGGGGGTGGGCTTCAGCACTAGGAGAGTTCCATTGAAGATTCACTAGTCCAATGGCATGGGAGCCAAAAGCTGCAACTAAGCACGGCCGTCACTGTCATAGGGGAATACAGGCATACTTCAGTTTAAGAACGTCTCTGATAGTCAAGGATTTTTAGGCCCAATCAGCACTCCCGTTCTCTCCTCATCCTCTGTCTAGCTGGAAGCTTTTTATTTTTTTTTTTTGCATCTATTTTTTATTGTTACACATAATCCATATTACAAATCACGATTACAAATCATATTTTAGTTTTGTAGCATAACCTTCTACACATATTACACACAATTAACATACTTCTACATGTATTACACATGTTCAAATTTTGACATCTTCAATACCTCTATACTTTCCAGCTCGTATTTGTAACATTATTTTTCTTGTTGATCAAATTTTGGATTTGAAGAAAAAGGAGGAAAAAAAAAAAAAACCTTCCCCTCCCCTCCGCACTTCCTTCCTCTAACCTTTATTGCTTGGGTTTCTTTTACTTATTCTACCCCAGTTTCTTTCTGCCTATTTACTTATCTTTACTGTTGCTTCTAAGCTATATCCTTTTCTATAAGAGACTAAATTTCTTTAGTCTGATTCTCAGACCTTACTCCTTTTCTATTTTACTATAGGCTTAATTCTAACCTTCCTCTTTTATTTTTTCATTTGTTTATTTATTGGGATTATTTGTTTTCCAAGAAACGTACAATGGGTTCCCACTCCTTTTCAATCCTTTCCACATTTTTCTCTTTTAATAGTGTTGACAGTCTGTCTGCATCCATCATTTCCCATAGTTTCGTCTTCCACTCCTCTATTGTGGGAATTGATTTTTCTTTCCATTTTTGTGCAAATAAAATTCTTGCCAGTGATATCATGTAAAGTATGATCCTCCAGTGATGTTTTATGTTGCTTCCATTCACCTCTCCTAACATATTTAACAGATAGATCTCTGGCTTCATAGGATAACAGATGTCTAGAATCTCTTTAATCTTTACATGTATTTGTTTCCAGTACTTTTTTGCCTTGGAACACCTCCACCACATGTGAATTAGTGTCCCCATAGCCTCACCACATTTCCAACATTTTTTCTCCCCTGTTTTATACATCTTATCCAATTTAACAGGTGTGAGATGCCATCTATAGAACATTTTGGTGAAATTTTCTTTTAGGTTTTGTGCTAGTGTAAATTTTTGGGTATCTATCCAAGCCCTTTCCCAATTGTTAAGCTCAATACTATAACCCAGATCTTGCATCCATTTGATCATTGGTTCTTTCACATGTTCCGTCTCTAGTTCTCTTTCTAATAGTAGTTTGTAAAAGTTAGCTACTTGATGTTTTGTTTTTTCAAAAAAAATCTTATCAAAATCATTTTTGTCCAATTGGAACTGTTCTAATTTTAGATCCATCTTAAATTTCTCATATATTTGTTTATGAAGGAACCAATTTATTCTGAAACCTTCTTTTTCCAATTGCTCTTTGGTTTTGATCTTTTTTATTTCTTGAGCTTCTTGAATTATCAGGTCTTTATATCTCATCCACTTTTGTTCTTCAGATTCCCATTTCCCAAAAAAGGCCTCATGGGTCGAAACCCACCAAGGTATTTTATTATAGAATGCCTTTTTATATGTCTGCCATATCTTTAGAAGCGCTCTCCTTACATAATGATTGTCAAATCCCCTGTTTTCTTTTTTCTTACCATACCAGAGGTAAGCGTGCCATCCAAACACCAAATTGTCCCCCTCCAGTGCTAACAGTTTCCTGTTTTCTAATGTTACCCAGTCTTTTATCCATGACAACGCACACGCATGATAGTACAATTTCAAGTCTGGAAGGCCGCATCCCCCTCTGGTCTTGTAGTCTGTTAATAATTTTTGTTTTATTCTTGGTCTCTTCCCTTCCCAAATATACTTAGATATTTCAGTATTCCAGTTTTTAAAGCATCTCAGATTTGTTATAATGGGAATGTTTTGGAATAAAAATATGAATTTTGGAAGTATTGACATTTTGATCGAAGCTATCCTACCTAAGAAGGATAAGCGAACTTTTGACCATTTTTCTAGATCCCTTTTTACATCCTTCCACATTTTATTGTAATTATTTTCGAACAAGTCTGCATTTCGTTTGGAAATCCATATTCCCAGATATTTTATTTTTGTCACTATCTTGTACCCTGATTTGACCTCTATTTGATTTTCCTCTTTTTTTGTAATGTTCTTGGTCAAAACGGCAGTTTTTTCCTTATTAACCTTGAATCCTGATACAGATCCAAATTCCTCCAATATTTTATTGATTTCGTCCAATTGTTCTAAGGGGTCTTCCAAAAATATTATTATATCGTCTGCGAAGGCCTTCATTTTAAAGTCCATTCCTCTAATTCTTGTACCTTTAATTTTCTTATTTTCTCTTATGTTGTTATTGAGTACCTCGATTACTATGAGAAATAACAGCGGCGACAAGGGACATCCTTGTCTCGTTCCCTTCCTTACTATAATTTTCTAGCTGGAAGCTTTTTAAACTGTCTAAGCATAAGCAGGGTGGTGAAGGAAGTCAGGAGAAACTCAGGGGTTGTCTAAATGGTGAAAATACTCCTCATAGAATTTGAGGAGAATATGATTTGTCTTAATTAGATCCCACATCAATCTGCCGTATTTGGAAGGACGGGTGGGGTGGGGGGATGCCAAATACTCCATGGGGAAAACCTTTTCCTGTTTTGTTTTGTTTTGAAACTCCAAAGGAAATACGTATTCCCACTCATTGGGACAAACAATTTGCTTTGCTACGCATTCCTGATAAGAGCAGTGGACATGTGCAGGGGGTGGAGCTTGTTGGCAAGGCAAGTGCCCTGAACTGCCATGTTGGATTTTCACCATGGCAATTATACACTGAGGTGATGAAACAGCCTCCTCCCCCCTATTTTTTTTAAGTGGACTATCGTACTTTCACACTTTGGATATGCTTTTTTTAAAAATACTGTTTGGCGGTGGCAACTGGTGGGAATAAAAATGCAAGTAATATACTCATGCCTGCAATCTTGATTCACAGGCATGCCTGTTTGAACAATGAACGCGGATAGCTTTGCATGCCTGTGATCTTGCAAAAAAAAAAAATCATTGAGACAAATGAAAGCTGATGCAAATTGGCATTAGTGTGCATCAATCCACATTTTATAGCCTCGTGTAGACAACCCCACAGACATTTGGTGGCAAGTTCCAGCAGTGTCTTTGCAGTAAACAATGCAATAAAGCTTGAGCTGGGAAAGAGCACAAATCTACTCTAGCCAATCCTACAGTAACCATGTGTGCCAACCTGACAAGCAAAGTAAACAGCAGGTGCCTCCAGAAACCCTTACTGGGCGTATGTAAACTGCAAAACCAAAAACCAAAAACAAAACAACAGGGGGGGGAGTAGATAAGCCTGCCTCACCAGCTCCTCCTAGCATGTTGAAAAAAGTGTTGCTCTCTAAGTCTGGCCACCAAAATGGAAATCATAAGTAGAAGCTGGTGAAAGAAAAAGTCATCCCTGGATGAATGTCAGCAGAAGCCTTCAGGCAGTCTCTTGAAGGTTCAGACTGTTTTTGTTTACTTCATGCAAGGTTTCATATTTGCAGATTATTAGTTTTGCAAATAAATAAATACATGCTGAAACATGTTGACCTGCTCTTCTTTTTTGTAGTGTAGGAACCTATTTCTCTTCTTTCCATATTATTCCTGTCTCTGGCACCAAATTTTTGTTATGGAACTAATCAGGAACACATTGACTTCTTTAATTGAGATACTTCCATAGAATGGTTTTGCCTTGCTTTAGAGAGCCACCATTGCCATTGTGACATCAGGAGCTCTTGCACCAATCCCTCTTATGCCCTCCTCTTATGCACATTTGCATGTCACACTCCCAACATGAAAAGCTTTGTCAAGGGAAGGAACAAACGGTTCAGCAGAAGTTCCAGAAGGCTGTCTCTGGGTTTTATTTTTAGAAAGGGTCTTGCAGGTTCTTCTGCTTGGAGATGACCCGATTGCTCCAACATGTCTTCTTGGGTCCTTTCCAAATCCCCAAATAACCCTCCTACGTTGTGTTAACCTTTCTTTAAATATCCTCCAGCTAATTCCAAGGAGGGTTGTCAAAGTTCTGGAAGGGTTTTTTTGTTTTGTTTTGTGTCATCACCCCTGTTACCATGCCTTCCACAGCAACCGTGCCTACGGATCCTAAGGTGCTGATACTTTGCTTTGTAAACAGATGGATGGAAGAAAACCTTTGCTGTTCTTGAATTAACAGCAGCATATCAGGCTGCTGTGAAAAGGCACAGGTCCGGGGCCTGTAAGAACAAGACAAACAGGTGGCAACCCCGGTTTCCAAGCAGAGCTTGAATAAACAGCTGGAAGCATAGAGACAGAATCTTTAAAAGGCTCCTATGATTTTAAGAGGGGCTGAGTACAGGAAAATCCCACTACATCCCGTTGCCCGGGGGAAATAACTAATAGGCCTCTGTGCCAATGTTCCCCCTCTGCAACTTGGTCTGAAAGCCACAGGAACCATGTCAGGAGCTGCACCTGGAAGTCCCATATCGATGGCCTTGGTCCATTTGCCAACGGCAGCCAATGGCCTCCTTGTTGGTAGGGCGGTGTTACACTAAACTTTATAGGAGCTATCCAAGGTTCCAAATAAGCTCAGAGCCCTGGATGGGTTCTTGAAAATTCAGACTAAAATCCAGAGCAGATTGACTATCCCATTGGCATGGAAGCCACCAGCTGACACCTCGGATTGTCCATATTGACCCATGAATATAACTGCTAAGGACTGTAGATACAGTATTAGGCAAAGTTATGAAGGAGAAGTATAGCAGGGGGCTTTGTTTCCCACAAGAGCTAAATGGAACCTCCAGATTCAGAGGCAGTTTACTTCTGAGTCACAAAAGCTGGGGGCTTAAAACAGTGGCCTCCTCATCCTACTTAGGAGCGGCTTCCCAGAATCATGAGGTTGGCCTCTGTGAGGAAAAACAGAAGGCTGAATGAAGTACGACAACCTCTGGTTTGATCTAGCAAAATTCTTTGCATAGTCTCAGGTAGACCTAGGTGGTCAGACCTCACCTAGAATACTGTGTCCAGTTCTGGGCACCACAATTCAGAAAGGATATTGACAAATTGGAGCGTGTCCAAAGAAGGGCAACTAAAATGGTGAAAGGTCTGGAAACCATGCCTTTTGAGGAAAGACTTAGGGAGCTGGTTATGTTTAGCCTGGAAAAAAGATGGTTAAGAGGCAATATGATAGCCTTGTTTAAGTATTTGAAGGGGTGTCACGTTGAGGATGGAGCAGACTTGTTTTCTGCTGCTCCAGAGACTGGAACACGGAGCAATGGATGCAAGCTCCAGGAACAGAGATTCCACCTCAACATGAGGAGGAACTTTTTGACAGTCAGAGCTGTTAGGCAGTGGAACACACTCCCTCAGAGTGTGGTGGGGTCTCCTTCCTTGGAGGTCTTTAAACAGAGGCTGGATTGCCATCTGTCGGGGATGCTTTGATTGTGATTTCCTGCGTGGCAGGGGGTTGGACTGGATGGCCCTCGTGGTCTCTTCCAACTCTACAATTCTATGATTCTAGATGCAGTGAGAAGAATCAATGATTTAAAGACTGTTGCCAGGCCACATGCAAAGGACACTGTTCATCTCTGTGTGAATATTCCAAGATAATCTTGATACAATGCCTGAGATCAAAAAATTACATCTTGACCATGCTTGCTGGAGGATTCTAGGAAATATAGTCCCCCATACGTAATATTGCTATGAAAGAGAATTGTCATTCTTAATTCTCACATGCTTTTCAGCTGTCAGTGAAGCATGCCTGCAATTTTGATTTTAAAAATGACAAAAATTGCTGATTTTATCAAATGTTTGAGAATCATTGCATTTTAAAAGGAAAAAAAATAGCCTTCAATTTGTATGTGTGTGCCTTCAAATCTCCTGTTGACTTATGGTGACCTCGTGAACTTCATAGGGTTTTCTTAAGCAAGGAGTACTCAGAGGTGGTTTTGCCAGTTCCTTCCTCTGAAATATAGCCTGATATTCGTTGACAGTCTCCCATTCAAGTACTAACAAGAGCTGACCCTGCTTAGCTTCCAAGATCAGACAGGATCTGGTGCCTTTACTTTTTTTATAGGCAAAGTTTGATAAAGTTACTGTTTGGACAGTTCTGGTAAGAGGATTCTGGGAATTGTATGCCAAAAACTGACATTTCAAGATCTGCAGGTTGGCAGCTTGCAGCCCAAGGGTTGTGGCCTCAGCTAAGCTTCATACAGACCTTGGTCCACTTTGAAACAACCCCCGGCTTTGGTTCCAGAGCCACCTGTGTTAGATTTTCCTTGTTTTTTTTTTTTTTGTTTTTTTTTCCGGGCTGTGAGGCTGTGTTCTGGAATAGTTTCTTTCTGACGTTTCACCTGCATCTGGTGATGCAGAGGATGCCAGCCACAGATGCAGGCAAAACGTCAGAAAGAAACTATTCCAGAATATGGCCTCACAGCCTGGAAAAAACCCCAAGGAAAATCTATGGATGCCGGCTGTGAAAGCCTTCGACTTCGCCTGTGTTAGCTTTGGCTTTGCCCACCCTTGCCTTTGGCCCCACTACCACATGGCTCCTGACAGACCATCATGTTTGCAGCCCTCAACAGAGAGGTGTACATCCTCATGGCTTTCTAGGAACCACCTCCTCTTATATTTGTGTGCAAGAGCATCCTTAGAATTCAGATCCATTGAGCAAGAGAAATCTCATTTAGATTGAATTCTCTGTTTGACGTGGTGGTTCTGCAATATAATTAACAGGAAACAGCAAATGCACTGTGAGACTTTTCAAACACAGCAGGTCTTTTCTTTTTTCATTTTTTTCCCCTTTCATCAGGATCTAAAATAAGAAAACGGGGTGTGGAGGGGGGGTGGAGTAAAATCTTTTGAGCTAATAAAGTAATTTTAAAATGATGGATTTCCCCCTCTCTCTTCTGTTCCTTTCCTTATTGGTGCTGATGCATTTTTAATGTTCCTTGATGTAGCTATTAAGTTTGTAATTGAAAGCAAGGGAAAGCGAGGCCCCATAACTTGGATGTAACAAGTGCACTGACTTTTGCTTTCTCAGATTTCATCCTCCTCCTTCGGCTTGTTTCTGTCTGACCCTGCTTTTAACCTCCAATGCATGATCCCACTCAGGCATAAATGAGGATAGTTCATACCCTTTCTTGCCTCTTGGGAGATGAGCCATAGTTGAGTGGTAGAGCACAAGCGTAAAGACATATCATTAAATACCAATGTGAGAATCATCCATGCCAGAGTATTTCTAGTTTCTAGGTAAGGATGTGAAAGCCAGATGACAAAAAAAGCTAACAGGAAGAAAATCATTTGAAATGTAGTATTGGAGGAGAGTTCTACAGATGTGTATATTTGTCTTCGAGTGACCTGTCAACTTGTGGCGACCCAATGAATTTCATAGAATTTTCTTAGGCAAAGAATCCTCAGAAGTGATTTTGCCAATTCCTGCCTCTGAAATATAGCCTACAACATCTGGTATTTGTTGGTGGTCTCCCAACCAAATACTAACCAGGGCTGACCCTGCTTAGCTTCCAAAATCACATGGGACCTGGTGCCTTTAGGGAATTTACTGGTTTAAGTGTTGGACTATGACTCTGGAGACGAGAGTTCAAATCCCTGCTCAGCCAAGAAGACCCACTGGGTGACCTTGGGCAAGTCACACACTCTCAGCCTCAGATGAAGGCAATGGCAAACCTCCTCTAAACAAGAAAACCCCATGGTCTTAGGGTCACCATGAGTTGGAAATGACTTGAAGGCAAACAACAACGGATACAATGGATAAATAAATAGGTCTGAGATCAAATCAAGCCTGAACTCTCACTAGATGACTAAATTGAGGGTATTGTAGTTTGGACATAACATGAGAAAATATGACCCACTGAAAAATATTATGATCAGTAAAGTGGGAGGTAGTAGGAAAAGAGGAAGACAGCATTACAGGTGGATTCATTCAATCAAGAAGCCACAGCCCTGAGTTTACAAGACCTGATGAGCAGCGATGTTGCTGTTCAGGGCTCTTGATGGTGTTTCAATCACAGGACCACCATAAGTCAAAGTCAGTTTGATAGCAAATAATAACAAAGAGTACATGGCTTGCATATAGAAAGTCCAGAGTTTGGAAAAATTACTATTTTAGATTATAGCTCTCAATCTATAAGAGCTACAAGATTTTCACACCAGCTATCTATTCTGTTTCAGACATGGAACAGGGTTGCTGAAAGATTTCTCTTTCAGATGATGTACTCATAGAATCATAGAATCATAGAATTGCAGAGTTGGAAGAGACCACGAGGGCCATCCAGTCCAACCCCCCTGCCACGCAGGAAATCTTGATCAAAGCATCCCCGACAGATGGCCATCCAGCCTCTGTTTAAAGACCTCCAAGGAAGGAGACCCCACCACGCTCCGAGGGAGTGTGTTCCACTGCCAAACAGCTCTTACTGTCAAAAAGTTCCTCCTCGTGTTGAGGTGGAATCTCTGTTCCTGGAGCTTGCACCCATTGCTCCATGTTCCAGTCTCTGGAGCAGCAGAAAACAAGCCTGCTCCATCCTCAGCGTGACATCCCTTCAAATACTTAAACAGGGCTATCATATCGCCTCTTAACCGTCTTTTTTCCAGGCTAAACATACCCAGCTCCCTAAGTCTCTCCTCATAAGGCATCGTTTCCAGACCTTTCACCATTTTAGTTGCCCTTCTCTGGACACGCTCCAATTTGTCAATATCCTTTCTGAATTGTGGTGCCCAGAACTGGACACAGTATTCTAAATGAGGTCTGACCAATGACCTCAATGTGACTATTCTGTTTTCCTCCCGTGATATTTCAATCACGGGGAGAAGTCGTTAATGACCACCCATTCCGTTTCTGTCAAGGAATCATGGGTGGTCTGAAAGGTGTCCCGTTCATCTCCCGCAATGATACCTGCAGGGGGGAGGTCCATTCTGGACACTTCCGGGCAGGAATGGGACACTCAGGTAAGTGGCATCCTTCCCCCCACTTCCCCGGGTTACTTGTATTTTTTAATGTTTTTTTGTACTTTGTTTTTGGTTTTGACATTTGAAGGGAGGTATTTTTGAATTTCCCATGTGGCCATTCTCTTGCGAGAATGAGCGGGATTTGGCTTCACTGCTGTAAAAGCAGCTTTACGGCAGCTGCAGTAAAGCCGAGGGGAGAGGGAGGATGTGCCTGCTGCAGGTTTAAGGTAAGTGTATGAACATTTTCCTTAATCATGTAGCAGGGATGGGGGGGGGGCTTGCGGAGCAGAATTGAGGCATTTGGCCCCACTGTGAAAATCTCCCTAGTCTCAGGATCCTTAGCCATCTCTTTGTCTCTCACCCAATCCGGGAAGGAACATGGCTTGCAAAAGTTAAGGCACATAAATAAAATAAAATAAGACTTCCTTTTCCCTAAGCATACTGCTGAAATGAAGAAACTTTAGGGTAACTGGAAATCCGGAAGGCCTATGTGCTCTGTTCAGTTCTTCTGATCATTAGAAATGTTCCTGGACTCAAGAGTCTTTGGTATGAAAAGTATGCCTTTTACACTAGGCTCCATTTGAGGATCCATTTTCAGAGTCTAAGTTAAACAATAAATAAATCAAGTCGATTCCCCAGCCCAGATATCTGTCCATCCTTGGTATTCACTACATTGTTGTTTTTAAAAATTATGCACTGAATGAGAGAACTATGTTTTAAAGTCTATGAATTGTACAATAACTGCAAAGTTGGGATCAGTTGCCACTCCCTGATAGTTGTTTATTTGGTTAAAAACCAGGTTTGCCGTATTGACAGGTGGAGCCAGCCCTTCCATGAGGCAGAGTGAGGTGGGAGGATGTAGCAAGATATTGGAGGAGGGAGCAGTGTGCCCCATGGTTGCCCGGTAGCCCCTAAACTAACCTGCTGAGTTCATGTATAGTATGGGACATTGGCCCCTGGTCAGTGCTGAAGAAAAATTCAACTGTGAGTCCACTTGTCTTTGGTATATTATATGATAGAATCAGAGCTGGAAGAGGCCACAAGGGCCATCCAGTCCAACCCCCTGCCTTGCAAGAATAGTAATCAAAGCACTCCTGACAGATGGCCACCCAGCCTATGTTTAAAAGGAGAAGGAGACTCCACCACACACTGAGGCAGTGCATTTCACTGTTGTGTTGGAAAATATAGTTTGCAGTCCAATAAGTGGAAATGGTTTTGCCATTGAAGGGTTAACTGAGAAGGCATATGAGATGAGCTGATGTAACTTCCTTGAGTTTTACTATTGGGCAATCTGGGATGAAGGGGGAGTGTCTGAGTGTTTGTTTCCAGAAGCCATGTTATCTATGTGTAAATAGCTATTGCTTAAAACAATTTGTAAGCTGCTCTGATAGCCTTGTGGCTGAAGAGTGGGGTATAAATAAATAAATAAATAAAAATAAATAAATCTAACAATCCTCATGGACCTTTGAAGTGAGAGGACCCCCGAAAGGGGCGTCCTGAATATAGTCTTCTAACAATGTAGTTTTTAAGTATTTTTAACCAGTTTTAGTCTGTTTTGATGGTGTTTTTTTGTTACCTGCGAAGAATGAGCTCTCTAAACTGTGAGTAAAGAAACTTTTGTACTTTTTAAACTAACTTTGAGTCTTGAGTAGTTATTTTGGTAGTTAAATAACTTGGGAAAAAACAAAGGGTGTTTGGTTATAAGCTAAGCAGTGTTTTTACATGCATGCTAACATTCTGACGCTAGATGCTGCGTGTGCATTAAGCTTGCTATACTCTGCTAAAGTTGGCTGCATTGTCCACTAATGTGTGAAGTGCAGTGTGGATGTTTAAACAGGGACAAAATACCCTGATATTTTAAACAGTGTATTTTTTACACAATTTCCAACATGTTGAACAGCTCTTATTGTCAGGAAGTTCTTTCTACTGTTTAGGTGGAATCTCTTTTCCTGTAGTTTGAACCCATTGCTCCGTGTCCTAGTCTCTAGAGCAGAAGAAAACAAGCTTGTTCCCTCTTCAATATGACATCCTTTCAAGTATTTAAACATGGCTATCGTGTCACCTCTTCACCTTCTCTTCTTCAGGCTAAACATGCCCGACTCCTTAAGCTGCTCCTCATAAGGCATGGCTTCCAGACCTTTCACCATTTTGGTTGCCCTCTTCTAGACATGTTCCAGCTTGTCAATATCCTTCCTGAATAGTGGTGCCCAGAACTGGATACAGTATTCCAGGTGAGGTCTGACAAAAGCAGAATAAAGTGCTACTATTACATCCCTCGACCCAGACACTATATTCATATTGATGCAGCCTAGAATCACATTGCTTTTTTAGCTGCCACATCACACTGTTCCCTCATGTTCAGCTTGTGGTATGCTAAGACTCCTTAGATTCCTTTCACATGTACTGTTGTCAAGCCAGGTGTCACCCACCCTATATATGTGCATTTCATTTTTTTTCTGCTTACATGTAGTACCTTACATTTCTCCCTGTTGAAATTCATTTTGTTAGTTTTGGTCTAGCTCTCCAATCTGTTAAAGCCATTTTGAATTCTCATTCCTCCTAATTTGGTGTCATCTGCAAATTTTGATAAGCATGCCCTCTATTCCATCATCCAAAAGCCTTACCACACTCTGAAGAAAAGCAGCAAGGCAGCAGGAACATTCTGCCTTTTTGCTAACCAGAAAAACCCGTTTGTAAAAAGGCACAGTTTTAGCTCGGTCCCCCACAGAACTGGAATGAAAGAAAGCCAGAAGAACGGCAACATCATGCGGTGAGGCCTGCTGCCTTGCCACTCTTCTTTGGAGTGTGGTAAGGTGGCAAGTCATTGATAAAGACGAATAGCACTGGGCCCAGGGCAGAACCCTCTAGCACTCCACTAGTCACTTCTCTCCAGGATGAAGAAGATCCATTGGTGAGCACCCTCTGGGTTCAGTCAGTTAACCAATTACAAATCCACCTAACAGTAGCATGGTCTAGCCCACATTTTACTAGCAAGAATATCATGGGGGACTTTGTAGAAGGCCTTAATTAAATCAAGATATGCTATATCCACAGCATTCCCTTTATCTACCAAGCTTGTAATTCTATCAAAAAAGAGGAAAGATTAGTCTGGCATGACTTGTTTTTGAGAAACCCATGTTGACTTTTAGTGATCATGGCATTCCTTTCTAAGAGCTTTTCAGACTGTCCATTTAATGATCTGCTCTAGAGTCTTTCCTGGTATTGAGGTCAGGCTGACTGGGCAGTAATTATCTGGGTCTTCTTCTTTTTTTCCCCCTTTTTTGAAGATGGGGACAACTTTTGCCCTCCTCCAGTCTGCTGGGACTTCTTTGTTCTCCAGGAATTCTCAAAGATTATTGAATGAGAGGAGGCACCATTTTGTTCTTGTTTTAGGATGATCTTGTTGACAGAAGAGGTGGAATGACCCTACTTGCCCTTCTAGAAAGATTTAGCAACTCCCCTGCTCAGGGGTTTGGTGATGTTACTTTTTGGACTATGTCTCCCAGAATCTATTAGCCATGCTGGCTGGGAGATTCAGGTCACTGTAGTCCAAAAATGACAATAACACTTCCTCATTCCGCCTCTGTCCTACAAACCAAAACAGCTCTTTTGTGCCTTTCTGAATATTAAGTGCAGCCCAGGGCTGAACAAGGCCAAATATATCCGTCAACGTACCTGCTCCCTGCTTACATCACTGCTGTCCCTCAAGAGTTTTCTTTCTTCAATCACCCAGACAATGAGAAACAGGCACTGCAATTACACACTTGGGTGACTTTGGGTTTTTTGACCTGTGATGGCGGAGGCACAGCCTCCGCTAAGAGCTTTCCTGCCTCCCGTGACCAATAGCCCATTGTACGATGAATACAATAGCCTATGTCTCCACCCCCACTCCTGACAGTGACAATAGGCAGCTTGTTTTATAGTAAACAATGGGGATTGTTGCTTCCCACAACTCCTCACCAACAACAGAGGATGCGGGGGGGGGGGAACGACCCATTCCTGGGGGTAAGAATCACAGAGCCCTCTTATAGAATCATAGAATCATAGAATTGCAGAGTTGGAAGAGACCACGAGGGCCATCCAGTCCAACCCCCTGCCATGCAGAAAATCACGATCAAAGCATCCCCGACAGATGGCCATCCAGCCTCTGTTTAAAGACCTCCAAGGAAGGAGACCCCACCACGCTCCGAGGGAGTGCGTTCCACTGCCGAACAGCTCTTACTGTCAAAAAGTTCCTCCTCATGTTGAGGTGGAATCTCTGTTCCTGGAGCTTGCACCCATTGCTCCGTGTTCCAGTCTCTGGAGCAGCAGAAAACAAGCCTGCTCCATCCTCAGCGTGACATCCCTTCAAACACTTAAACAGGGCTATCATACCACCTCTTAACCATCTTTTTTCCAGGCTAAACATACCCAGCTTCCTAAGTCTCTCCTCATAAGGCATCATTTCCAGACCTTTCACCATTTTAATCGCCCTCCTCTGGACACGCTCCAATTTGTCCATATCCTTTTTGAATTGTGGTGCCCAGAACTGGACACAGTATTCTAAGTGAGGTCTGACCAAGGCAGAATAGAGTGGCACTATTACTTCCCTTGATCTAGACACTATACTTCTATTGATACACCCCAAAATCGCATTGGCCTTTTTAGCTGCCGCATCGCACTGTTGACTCATGTTCAACTTGTGGTCTACTAGGACTCCTAGATCCCTTTCGCACGTAGTCTCATTCAGCCAGGTCTCTCCCATCCTATATTTATGCATTTCATTTTTCCTCCCTAAATGCAGTACTTTACATTTCTCCGTATTGAATTTCATTTCGTTAGCTTTGGCTCAGCTCTCCAGTCTATCCAGGACATTTTGAATTTTGATCCTGTCCTCTAGGGTATTTGCTACTCCTCCTAATTTGGTGTCATCTGCAAATTTAATAAGTATGCCCCTAATTCCCTCATCCAAGTCATTGATAAAGATGTTGAATAGCACTGGGCCCAGGACAGAACCCTGTGGCACCCCACTGGCCACATCTTTCCAAGACGAAAAGGAGCCACTGCTGAGCACCCTTTGGGTTCGGCCCCAAAAAATTCGGTCCTCTTGACCCTGTTGGACTGCATCTCCCATCATTCTTCATCCTTCATTATGCTGGCTATGGCTGGTGGGACTTGTAATCTCACCACAAATGGAGGGCTGCCTGGCTCCCATCCCTGTTCTAAACAGAAGCTGGAATTCAGTTAGTGTAGGAGATATAAGAGGAAATATCTCCAGCCATCTCAGGGCTATACTGGAAGTGGGGTGAGATGAGGAGGGTGGGAAGGTCCAGTCAGGGGCCCAGTCGCCGGGGCGGGTGGCAAGCCAGCAATTCACTTGTGGAACTCGCCATCACAAGATGCAGTTATGGCAATCACCTGAGGTGGCTTGCCCATGCCATATTACTCCCCCATTTGGATTACTGGCATGCACTCCATGGGGTTATCTTTGAAGATTGTTCAGAAATTTCAGCTGGTCCAAAGAGTTGCAGCCACAGTGTTAAAGGGTGCCTGATTAAGACTCCCTAGTTACAACAAAGAGTGGCTGTCAGTCTTTTACGGGCAAAATTCCACGTGCTGGTTATGACTATAAACCACTATATGTCTCAAGCCCAGTCTATGTGAAGGATCGTATCTTCCCATATGAACTGCCTATAATAATCTAAGATCTTTGCGGCAAGTGCTTCTCTCAATCATACCACTTTCACAGGCATGTTTGGTGGAAACATGGAAGAGGGCCTTCTTGGTGGCTGCCCCTAGACTCTCGGACTCCCTTCCAAGGGAGGCTAGGCTGGCTCCCTCCTTGCTTTCATTTTCTCATATTCCCCAAAGGCATTTGGGAACTGATTGCCTTATAAACTGAGCTTCTGCCTTAGGAGCCCTGGTAGTGCAGTGGTTAAATGCCAGTACTGCAAGTCACCATGTTGCAAGTTCAATTCCAGCAGGTTCCAAGGTTCACTCAGCCTTCTACCCTTTTGTAGGTTGGTAAAATGAGTACCCAGCTTGTGGGGGCAATTAGCTAATACACATTGGAAACTGCTTAATGCAGTGTAGATGTATAAGTTGCTATTGCTTAAAACAATTTGTAAGCCGCTCTGATAGCCTTGTGGCTGAAGAGCAGGGTATAAATAAAGAAATAAAAAGTTGTTATTATGTGCCTTCATTAATCCTCCATTGTCTCATTTTTTTCAGCTGCTGTTAAAATTACCCTGTTTCTCTCTCCTCCACCTACTTTTCTCTTTGTCTTCAGTTACTTCAGTTGCTGCAAACTAAGTTCAAAATGCAAAAGTACCCAATTGTACTCAACTCAGGGGAGAGGAGAGAGTGGAATCTTGCCCTTTCCAACAGGCTCAGGCAAAAGCAAACAGCTGCTCTGGCTTCCCTAATTTGGGTGTTCTTCCTCTTTAATAGCTTCTGCCATCTTAACTATGTTGAGAGCGACGTTGCTTGACCACAGAAGCCCCACATCCTCATCCTTGGCCAAGATCCTGGATCAGTGAGATGTAGTGTAAAGCTCCACCATAGAGAACCACCCAGCCTCCATCATTCCCTCCTCCAAACTTCTGCTGGAGCTCAACCTCACCCCCCAAAACACAGGTCCTGTCTACACAATGAAAAATGACATGTATTTATTTAAAAAATTGGAGATCTGTACAGACCACTGTTCGAATAAATATGCCATTCAGGGGTGTGTGTGGAAAAACTCCTTTTAATCCGTGTCTGGTGGATCCAGGGCTTGAACAAGATCCATGTGGCTTCCGAATGATTGGCCGTTTGTACACTCCTGTTTGCACAGATATGAACAGGAGTGCAATCTGATTGGCTGGCTGGGTAGAGGGGGGTGGGACTAGGAAAGAGGGAAAGTGGCTCAGACGCCATATTGGATTCCCGACTCGGCAAGGGTCCAGTAAGTCCATGCTACGTTTTTTCATGTTTATATTTAAATATTAAAATGTAATCATGGCTGTCCAAATCGCAGGCACCTTTTAAAATATTTTTTTAAAAAGCAGTGGGAGATTTAAAACCGCCACTTGGATTGCTCACTCTGGCCAGCTGGGCAAGGGGGGTCATACGGAGTGTAGGGGGGGTAAAAAATCATGTAGGCAGATTGTATGCGTTTGAACGGCTGCCTTTTCGAATTTTTTACCCCCAAAACAGATTTGTTTTCATCATGTAGACAGGACCACAGCCATTTACTGGAGTAGTGGCAGATAAGTGTGTACCTATGTTCCTTTTACCAGAGCACAGCAACAAGACTGGAGATCCAGAGGTTGTCCAAAGGTCTTGGAGGAGGATGCGGGTGGTTTGTGTCTAGCTGTGGGAGCATGGCTGGATGCTTCTCTGCCACACACACACACACACACACACACATACACATACACATTCTCCACCAGCCAGTAAATGGTTGTGGGACTGGCTGCAGCAGGTAAAAAAAAAGGTGGGCTTGGAGAGTGAATCTGATTATTACAAGAAGTCAATAGATAATTCTTCTGCAATGACCAAAACAAAAACAAAAACAGACTTATGCAGATATATGTTGGACGTACACCTGTGTAAGTCACTAACAGGATGCCCTCATGTCAGTTTGTACAGTAGGACCGTCGTATCCGCTAGTTCATTATTCACTGATTCAGTTATTCATGGAACACAAAACAGCATACCTACCAGAGTCTTCCTAGAAAATGTGTCCTCTCTAGCCATTTTCTAGGTCCTCCAAAGCAACTCTATGGTATTTTAAACCCATTATTTTCAATAACGTTCGCTATTATCCATGGTTTTTGGTATCCACGGGCCCTCTGGAACCAATCCCCAGAGGATAAGGGGGTCCTGCTGTATTGTGTGTTGTGTGTCTTCAAATCATTTCAGATTTACAGTTACTGAAAGGAGAATCAAAGGGGTTTTCTTAGCAAGATTTGTTCAGAGGGGGTTTGCCTTTGCCTTCCTCTGAGGCTGAGAGGGTGTGACTTGCCCAAGGTCACCTAGTGGGTTTCCATGGCTGAGCAGGGGTTTGAACCCTGGTCTCTAGTCCTAGCCCAATGCTCAAACTACTACACCACGCTGAATGTGTAGACCTGGTTCGTCTTCTGTCCAACCTCCCTACCTTTTTCTCTGAGGCAGCCCCACTCCATGCCACCCCACCCATGTGGACACAGAGCAACAAACATCCACAGGATCCTTTCCAGACCCTCCTGGGGTTCCAGAGGATATCATCACTGTGTGTCCAGCGAAAGGAAAATAGCTGGACACTTCTCTGACACACTCTTCACTCTCCACCAGCCAGAAAATGGCCATGTTGGGAGGCTATAGCCGAAAAATGACTGGGGTGGGAGAGTTTGGTTACTGCATGGTTGCAACAATTAAAAAAAAGTGAGTTATGATGGCATAGTCAGTCCTGCACCATCACAACTCACTAACAGATGCCAGTCAATGTTTCTAAGTGGTGGGTGACAAAATAAATAGCAACCATTGCTAATGGAACACCATCCTCTCCCATCGCACCTACAGCAGCAGACTCGTTAGGAGGACGTAGAACAGATGGGCCAAGGCAATCTACTTCGTGGTTGCATGGCACAAGGTAAACCTCTGTGTGTGGAATTGCACATTGATTATGCTACATGACTCTTGCGTAGAAAGGCAACACTGTCGTGACCAACTCTCCAACCCAAACGCACAGCTGAATATACAAGAAGAGTTCTACTGCAACTATATCAGGGACAAGTGAACACACAGGTGGGTATTTGAAGCCAGACCCAGTCCTAGTAAATCTAAAACCACTGCACAAAGGCTATACACTAAATAGGGAGCAAGCACCACTTGCAGCCAAATGTGCACAGGATTGTGTTGTGCGCTACCTCCAAAAGCAGCACAACTTAAGAGAAGTGGTTTTTTTAAAAAAACTTTTTAAAGCTGTGTTTTGCTTTAATTGGTTTAAAGCCAACTGGTGTCATGCTAGGAGAAAGGCAGGATAGGAAGGAAGGAAGGAGAGGGAAGGGAAGGGAAAAGGTGTTTGGAAATCTGCAGATCAGTGGAAGCTCATTTGGGAACTAATGGTAAAACTCCAGGTCCACCATCCTGTTTACTGATTTTGTAGATGTAAAATGGATGCATTCCTACATCAGGGTTGCATAACCTATATCTCAGCATGTGGAGTCATTCATCAATTGTGCTACATGACCTTTGTGTTGAATGGCAAAACTGCCCAACTGAATGTGCAACTAAAGGCTTTGACAAGGTTCCCTGTGACATTCTTGCAAACAATTTTGTAAAATGTGGGATAGACAAGTTAACTGTTAAATGGATTTGTAATTGGTTGGCCAGCTAAATCCAAAGGGTGCTCAGCAGTGGTTCCTCTTCGTCTTGGAAAGATGTGACCAGTGGGGTGCCACAGGGTTCTGTCCTGGGCCCAGTGCTATTCAACATCTTTATCAATGACTTGGTTGAGGGAATAGAGGCCATATTTATCAAATTTGCAGATGACACCAAATTAGGAGGAGTAGCTAATACCCTAGAGGACAGGATCAAAATTCAAAATGACCTGGATAGACTGGAGAGCTGGGCCAAAGCTAACAAAATGAAATTCAATATGGAGAAATGTAAGGTACAGCACTTAGAGTGGATGGGGGAGACCTGGCTGAACGAGACTACGTGCGAAAGGGATCTAGGAGTCCTAGCAGACCACAAGTTGAACATGAGTCAACAGTGTGATGCAGCAGCTAAAAAGGCCAATGCAATTTTGGGCTGCATCAATAGAAGTATAGTGTCTAGCTCATGGGAAGTAATAGTGCCACTCTATTCTGCCTTGGTCAGACCTCACCTAGAATACTGTGTCCCATTCTGGGCACCACAATTCAAAAAGGATATTGACAAATTGGAGTGTGTCCAGAGGAGGGCGACTAAAATGGTGAAAGGTCTGGAAACCATGCCTTATGAGGAAAGACTTAGGGAGCTGGGTATGTTTAGCCTGGGAAAACAGACGGTTAAGGGGCGATATGATGGCCCTGTTTAAGTATTTGAAGGGGTGTCACAGTGAGGATGGAGCAAACTTGTTTTCTGCTGCTCCAGAGACTGAAACACGGAGCAATGGATGCAAGCTCCAGGAACAGAGATTCCACCTCAACATTAGGAGGACTTTCTGACAGTAAGAGCTGTTCGGCAGTGGAACACACTCCCTCGGCGCATGGTGGGGTCTCCTTCCTTGGAGGTCTTTAAACAGAGGCTGGATGGCCATCTGTCAGGGATGCTTTGATCGTGATTTCCTACGTGGCAGGGGGTTGGACTGGATGGTCCTTGTGGTCTCTTCCAACTCTACAATTCGATGATTCTATGAGTGCTACTCCCAGTTTCAGCAAGCAGAACCCAATGGGTGATCTTGGGCAAGTCACACTCTCTCAGCCTCAGAGGAAAGCAATGGAAAAAACCTCATGAATTAATCTTGCCAAGAGGTCTATATTAGGATCACCATAAATCAGAGTTGACTTAAAGGCACCTAACAGCAAACAAGACCCATACTTATCAGCTGAAAATGCAGGCACCACATGCGCACCTTTGCTTCTATTATTAGAGCTGCTTGAACTGAGTGCAGACAGTGCGCCTCGACACAGAAATGCCCAACTACTTCCGTAGGAAAACTTATGTATGCATAAAACAACAGGATTCCAAACATTATCTTCAAGGGTGGAATATGGGAACTGTACCTTCGTCTGACCAGAGGCAAATGGGGGGGGGGAAATGTGTCAGCGTACACCCACCCTTGATGGGTTGATGGTACTGTATATACAACCCTCAGCTGTGGTTAAGTAATTAATATGAAGATTCAACCATGCTGCTCTGTGTGGTACTGCCATAGGCCAAGGGCACCATCTAGTGGTTATATGATGTGTGGTAGTGAAGAGAAAGTCAGCAAACTGTTGCTACTAGGGTCCCTATACCTCAGGGCCTGGATCCTCATCTCCAGGGTGCATTAAAAAGGGAGGAATCTCAGGGTGAGAGAACTGCTCTAATGACAAGTTTTGTAAAAGCCTGTGTGCTTCTGGCCCATTGTTCCAGGCTGCTTTGGAGTGGCAATAGTAAATTCCTCAGAGACCTCATGCTCCAACTGCAGTTGATGCTTAATGTATTGTATTCAATGACACCTTTAGTGGACCACAAGCTGAACATGAGCCACCAGTGTGATGCAGCAGCTAAAAGAGCCAATGCAATTCTAGGCTGCATTAATAGGAGTATAGTGTCTAGAGCAAGGGAAGTAATAGTGCCACTCTATTCTGCTTTGGTCAGACCTCACCTGGAATACTGTGTTCACTTCTGGGCACCACAATTCAGGAAGGATGTTGAGAAGCTGGAATGTGTCCAGAGGAAGGCAACCAGGATGGTGGGAGGTCTGGAAGCCATGCCCAATGAGAAGTGGCTTAGGGAACTGGGCATCTTTAGTCTGGAGAAAGTTGAGAGGTGACATGATAGCCATGTTTAACTATTTGAAGGGATGTCATACTGAGGATGGTGCAAGTTTGTTTTCTGCTGCTCCAGAGACTAGGACACGGAGCAGTGGGTTCAAACGGCAGGAAAGAGATTCCACCTAAATATTAGGAAGAGCTTCCTGACAGTAAGAGCTGTTTGGAAGTGGAATACACTGCCTTAAGAGTGTGGTGGAGTCTCCTTCCTTGGAGGTCTTTAAACAGAAGCTGGATGGCCACCTGTCAGGGATGCTTTGATCATGATTCTTGCGTGGCAGGAGGTTGGACTGGATGGTCCTTGTGGTCTCTTCCAACTCTATGATTCTATTATCTCTAGGCCCTGTCTCATGTGACATCACCAGGAATTGTCATAGAATTGTCCTCATGTTGAGGTGGAATCTGTTCCTGGAGCTTGCATCCATTGCTCCGTATTATAGTCTCTGTAGCAGTAGAAAACAAGCTTGCTCCAGCCTCAACGTGTCAATAGGACTCAGAGTTTTGCCAATTATCTCAGGACCTGGCATGCTCTTGACCTGGCAAAGCTAATTGCTCCTGCAAAATGAGTTTTGTTGTAATGGTTCAATGTGACAAACCCTACTTTCCAATGGATCCTCATAGGCCCTGCTTTGATCTAATTACAGGTAAGGGGATGGTCTGATATAGGCCTGTCGTCAGCCCCTGGGATCTTTCACACTCTGCATTTACAGTGCTATGATTCCACTTTAACTGCTTGGCTGCATCCTATGAAATTAAGGAGCTTGTACTTTAGGGAAGCACCAGAGCAATCTAGCTGAGTTCTAAATACCTCATGAAACCACGGATGTCCACAATTCCATAGGATATAACTGTGGCAGTTAAACCGGGAGCTGATTTCAATAAACTCAGGGAAACACTGGGGGTGATCCCATGGTCAGGAATACTAAAAGAGAAGAGACCTCAAGATGGATGGGACTTTCTCAAAAGGGAGATACTGAAGGCACAATTTCAAACAGTACCATTGAGGAAGAAAAATGGGAGGTGTCTCAAGAAACCAGGATGGATGACTAAAGAAATTTCAATGGAGCTAAGTTTTAAACGGAACATGTATAGGATATGGAAAAAGGGGGAAATCACCAAAGAAGAATTCAAACAGATAGCGAACACGTGTAGGAGTAAAGTCAGAAAAGCTAAAGTGCAGAATGAGCTCAGGCTTCCTAGAGAGGTTAAGAACAATAAAAAGGGATTTTTTGGGTATGTCCACAGCAAAAGGAGGAAGAAGGAAATGGTAGGGCCACTACGCAGAGAAGATGGCAAAATGCTAACAGAGGACAGAGAAAAGGCAGAATTACTCAACACCTTCTTTGCCTCAGTGTTTTCAGAAAAGGAAAGGGTGACCAACCTGAGGATAAAGGAACAGAGGACACAATAGGGGATATCCAGCTCAGAATAAGCAAAGAGGTAGTACAGGAATACCTTCTTAAACTAAATGGATTTAAATCTCCAGGACCAGATGAACTACATCCAAGAGTATAAAAAGAGCTGGCAAATATAATCTCAGAGCCATTGGCAATAATCTTTGAGAACTCCTGGAGAACAGGAGAAGCCCCAGCGGACTGGAGGAGGGCAAACATTGTCCCCATCTTCAAAAAGGGGGGAAAAGAGGATCCTAACAATTATCGTCCAGTTAGTCTGACATCAATACCAGGGAAGATTCTAGAGCAGATCATTAAACAGAGAGTCTGTGAACATTTAGAAGGCAAGGCCATAATCACAAAAAGTCAACATGGGTTTCAGAGAAACAAGTCATGGCAGACTAATCTGATCTTTTTTTGATAAAATTACCAGCTTGGTAGATGAAGGGAACGCTGTGGATATTGTATACCTTGATTTCAGTAAGGCCTTTGACAAGGTTCCCCATGACATTCTTGCAAACAAGCTTGTAAAATGTGGGCTAGACAAGTTAACTGTTCAATGGATTTGTAGTTGGTTGACCGGCCGAACCCAAAGGGTGCTCAGCAGTGGCTCCTCTTCGTCTTGGAAAGACGTGACCAGTGGGGTGCCACAAGGTTCAGTCCTGGGCCCAGTGCTATTCAACATCTTTATCAATGACTTGGATGAGGGAATTAGGGGCATATTTATCAAATTTGCAGATGACACCAAATAGGAGGAGTAGCTAATACCCTAGAGGACAGGATCAAAATTCAAAATGACCTGGATAGACTGGAGAGCTGGGCCAAAGCTAACAAAATGAAATTCAATGCGGAGAAATGTAACGTACTGCACTTTGGGCAAAAAAATGAAATGCATAGATATAGGATGGGAGAGACCTGGCTGAATGAGACTACATACGAAAGGGATCTAGGAGTCCTAGTAGACCACAAGTTGAACATGAGTCAACAGTGTGATGCGGCAGCTAAAAAGACATACAGTGTCTAGCCCATGGGAAGTAATAGTGCCGCTCTGTTCTGCCTTGGTCAGACCTCACCTAGAATACTGTGTCCAGTTCTGGGCACCACAATTCAAAAAAGATATGGACAAATTGGAGCGGGTCCGGAGAAGGGCGACTAAAATGGTGAAAGGTCTGGAAACCATGCCTTATGAGGAGAGACTTAGGGAGCTGGGTATGTTTAGCCTGGAAAAAAGACGGTTAAGAGGCGATATGATAGTCCTGTTTATGTATTTGAAGGGGTGTCACGTTGAGGATGGAGCAAGCTTGTTTTCTGCTGCTCCAGAGACTGGAACATGGAGCAATGGATGCAAGCTCCAGGAACAGAGATTCCACCTCAACATGAGGAGGAACTTTTTGACAGTAAGAGCTGTTCGGCAGTGGAACACACTCCCTCGGAGCGTGGTGGGGTCTCCTTCCTTGGAGGTCTTTAAACAGAGGCTGGATGGCCATCTTGTCGGGGATGCTTTGATCGTGATTTCCTGCGTGGCAGGGGGTTGGACTGGATGGCCCTCGTGGTCTCTTCCAACTCTACAATTCTGATTCTATATCGCTACAATTGTGTGGTGCTAATAGTGCCCTACTCCCCTTAAACCAGGACTTTGAGGATCTTCCTGCAATGAGTCCTACCCACCTGCAAGGCCATTAACTTCTCCCAACCACAACTCACACCAGAGTACGCATGATCAGTTTCAGAGGGTCCTTCCTGCCTGTCCGGAGGCCACACTGCCACCATTTCCC
This sequence comes from Gambelia wislizenii, assembly GCA_030847615.1. NCBI lineage: Eukaryota > Metazoa > Chordata > Lepidosauria > Squamata > Crotaphytidae > Gambelia > Gambelia wislizenii. Next base: position 10,830,267 of record JAUMIR010000012.1, read on the forward strand.
CAGAACTGAAGTTATTTTAAGAGGCAATTTTCTGCGGGGGGTGGTGGTGTCAAAATCAAAGCTAAAGTGCCAACAAGTAGCCAGGTATAAGAATGAGCATGGATGAAACCCACACTTTGAACTATGACTAAAACCGAGGTGAGTCAGACACCAAATGGCTCTTCTGTCTTTACTTTTTCACAACAATTTGTGTAATTTGGAATTGTTTAAATTGTGTGTATTGTTTTACTGGTGTGCCATCTGGAGATCTCATGATAAAAGGATAGGATAAAATATTTAAATACACACACCACATGATGGAACACACTTCCTTGGGAAATCTGCCATATTCTGTAGGTTATCTGAATCACCACCGAGTGTTTTCAAGAAAGTGCACCAAAGAAACTGGGTTTGGGTTTATTTTATTGAAAACCAATGACAATGTTAGATGTTATACAAACAGTCTTCTAAATCATAAAAGCATCTGTAGTCCTTCCTCCCCAGTAGGATGGCAGAACTTGGAAAAGTTACTTGTTTGGGACTACAATGCCCAGAAGCCTCAGCCAGAATGGCTGTTGCCATGCTGGCTGGGATTTCTGGAAATACCTTTTCGAAGTCCTTCTTCCATCTCCACTGGAGCTCCTTCTGGGGGGTGAGAAAGGGGAAGGGGAGCAAAGAAAGCTCTATGTGTAACAAAAGAAGTTAATTGTTTTCTCCAACCAATGATTCATCCTGATTGCAGGAGGCCATCTCTGCTCCAGAGACTCAGCTCATACAACTGCTGTGAAAAGCAGCCAACTTCATTTGCTAGTTTCTCTAAACAGAGTCTCTTACCTTCCCAAACCACTTTTTTTTTATTGGAGGGGGAGGAAGCGGGGGGGGTGGCTAGGGGGAAAAAAAGCTTAAAATCCATAGTCATGCAATGTTTTGTTTTTTTTTAATCCCACCAAAGAATGAAAGAAGAAAGAGAGAGAAGAAAAACTCTGGGAAGGCACCACCACACCATTCAAAAAGAGACAAAAATTAACTATTGTTACAAGTGCACAGATACGGCTGCAAATTCAGAGACCACAGGGTTACGCCCGCCGGAGTTATCGTAAGAAATGTCGTGAGAACTGCCTAGGCACCAGATGGAAAAATGGGTGGGGTGGAATTAAAACACATTTATTGTTGCTGTTTGCCAAAGGAATTTTTTTTAAAAAGCCATGGCTTTGTGAAAGGGGAGAGAAATATAGCATGCTTTATGGTACCTGCTGTCACACAAACGCCTTTGATAGCACTGGAGAGAGACTGAGCCAAGTCGAGGAGAGAACTTGGGTCCTATTGGCCATCTTGGCTATCACATGACCTCTGGGATCAAAAGACAGTGTGCCACTGGCTAACTACAACTCCCATCATGTCAGTCAACACAGAGACTGAGCATTGCAGCTGGGAGAGGTGATGGAACTACAGTCCATGGGAATTACAGTCCAGAGCTACTGGAAGGTAGATTGAAGAGGAAGGCTGACACAGAACTATGAACAAAAGGAAGGTTGAGTCCTTTTAGAAACATCTGAATGAGGGACAAGGAGTGAATGGTAGCAAGTTACCGCTCTTTCCAAAAGCGTTTAGCAACACTGGACAGTGGAGGCAAACTTGTCACTGTTTAGAAAAAAACTGAGTGCTTTTTAAGGCAGCTTTTCTATAGGTATACACATACACAAATATACAATCCTGCCACACAATCTACTGCCAGGTGTCTCTAGCCTTAAAACCTTCCTCCTGCGCCTTTAAAAACCTGTTCTCCCAAATGGTTCACGCAAAATTCTTTGCTATGCTTTGCCATACCTACTCTTACCAACAAATAACTTTCAAAATATAATTTATATGTGCAAATATGTTAGAACGAAAATAACATTAAAAGAAATGCCTAGTTTCCCAGGATGGGTGGATTGGGAGGGCAAACATTGTCGACAGAAAAAAAGAGATGCCAGTATAAAGCCATAGCTGACATCTCCCTTTGTGCTTCTGGAGAAGGTGGTTCAAAAGAGATCAAAGAGTCAAAGCTGAAGTAGGCGATGTGCATCTCATGGGTCACATGTGGCCCCTGGCTCCCATTCTCTTGGCCCCTGAAAACCCCATCAGTCCCATCCCAAATTTTAACATTTTGGGTATGATCACACAGAAAGTCTTCCAAATACATTACAACATGCCTAAATACCTTCAAACCACCCTCCACAAGCACTTCAGACCCTCTTACTACCCCCTGTAATCTCCATTTTCCTCCACAGTTCTTATCAAAACAGTACCAGAAAGTGATGCAATGTCACTTTCTATTGCCATTTTGAGAGGATCTGTGGAAGAAAACAGAGAGGATTGAGCTTGCTGTGGGGAATACAGCCCACAGGAAGGGGAGTTGCGGGGAACTGGCCCACCCGTTTTAAAGAAAAACTCTGTAAGGAAAGGGGATGAATTCTTAACATTAGGTCTTTAGAATTCTCACAAAATCTTTGACATTAGGGCAGGGGAAAATTAACCCTCTGATTCATCCGATTACCTTCACCACTCAACCTCTCTGCTACACCTGATTTCATGATTCCAAAGCTAAGAAGGGTCAGGGCTGGTTAATATATGAATGGGACAGCGGCAGCAGCAAAGACCAGAAACCTCCATGCAGACTTGTAAAGAAGCCCCAAATCCTAGAGAGTGGCTGCCAGTCAGAGCTGACAATACTGGTCTAGATGGACCAAGGGTCTTCACTCAGTATACGGCAGGGCCCTATGTTCCTAAATATGCACCTTTTCTAGGGAGGATGCCACCAGCCTGTTAGGATTAAGGAGAACATGGATTTTTACTCCCAGATTCTTGCTACCTAGGGGAACCTGGGAGCTATAGTCCAAACAAGTAAACATTTCCATGTTGTGGGTGGGTGTTGTTGTTCTTTAGGCCGAGCACATATTTTGTGTTTAGAGTGTACCAGGATCCATCCCCAGCACGTCCAGGTAGGCCCCAGGGTGACCTGTTTGAAATCTGAGAGTTGCTACCACTCTGAAGAGACAATATTCAGTGAGGCAGACCAAAGATCTGACAGAAGCAGTTTTATAGGAGTATATTAAGTAGCATAATGGAGGAAGTGAGTGTGCTTCAGGTGGGCTTTTTTGTGCATGTGCACGGACACAGTTCAGATTAATATTATGACACATCGCATATTTTTAAAAGATCACTGGATGCAATCAGATACACTCAAAATGGACTGGCAGAGACAGCCATAAACAGGATGTGCCTATAATGAAGCCTTCATTGGTTGCATGAGTGTGTTTGGAATTGAAGCACCAGATCCATTTTCTAAAGGAAAGTAATTGATTTTGGACAAAGGATAGGCAGGACATTTTCTCACCCTACTAGCAGTTTTCCAACCTATACACATGACACATGAACATTTCTGTCCACCTCCCACATCCATGTGCTTTGGCCCTTTCACACTACACAATTATCACGCTGTGTTTCCACTATAACTGCCATGGTTCCATCCTATGGAATCTTGGGATTTGCAGTTTAGGGATGGGCATTGAAAATTCTCAGCAAAAAAACGAGGCAGTGCCCCCCCCCCCCGCCAAACGACAGCCCTCAGGATTCCTTAGGATGCAGCCATGGCAAATTAAAGTGGGAACACAATGCTGTATTTGTTTAGAGAGAAAGGATCCTTTGACACAGAGTGAGGAGGCCAGCAAGCTGCCATTTCACCACATCCCAGTGGCCGGACAGAGCATTTAAATAAACTGAGGGAGGCAACAGTGCTGGACTCCACAGCGTTATCGCTGCTGGAAAGTTCAGGCTCAGATCCATCCTGAATATGTCCACTGTTAAGAGACCTCACACTAGCTGTGAAAAACTGAGAAGCAGTATTTATTTCGGGTGAGCTGAAAAGCAAAAATATAGCTCTTAGAAATAAATTTGTGTGTGTGTGTGTGTATGAGAGAGAAGTTCATCACTGGAGGGAATTAAAGGCTCCTCCAGGGAGGGAAGGACAGGAGAGGAGAGAGCAGATGAGGAGATAAGAAATAGAGGTTCTAATCTAGCATCTTCCTTCTTGCCTTGGTTTTCTAGATAAAAGGACATTTTTATGTAGAGATGTGTTTTTAAAAATTGCAGCTTAATTTCCTACAGGAGTGTTCTACTAGATTTTGCAAGGCACATCAGCTAACCTGTGACAGGAGCATTCAGATGCACGCTGTGCTGTATGCCTGCAGTTTGATGCGGGTGTGGCACATCCCTGAGCATGTGGGAAAATGTTTAGGGCAAAAAACAACTGAGTTAGAAGTCACTTGAGGGGGACGGGTGGGAGCCTCCGCTACATAGAGCCAATCTCTCAGCCAAGACTGTGTGTGACTGCACTCTGGTGCCAGATTCCTCCCTGTAGAAATGTGTCATTTAGAGAGGTCTCCCTTTAAAAAAAATAACAACAATGGCACAAGTCCAACCTGATGTCTAAAAAAACAAATACTGGTTAAGGGAGGATGCGAAGAAGACATTCATTCTGTTTTGTGCAAACCACTGTTAATGCTAAGAAGTCCTTACTCCCTTTCTTTCTTCACAGGGAGAAACCGGGTCAACGCTGTGCCAGTTCTTTTTGTTCAGCAACAGCGGGGCCTTGCAAAATTTTTAAGAATCATCTCCGAGGATTTCTGTGACGAAGGAGACCATATCAGTCACTTTGGTGTCATGCAGAGTGAAGAAAGGGTGGGCCTGCAGGGAGGAAAAGAAGGTCAGTTCAGTTTGGAAGGGATAAAGTGCTCATATCTGTGTGAGAGTTGGCAGAAAAGGGGGGAGATTACAAAATGCTGTACGAAGGAAGGACATTTTCTTAGAACCCAATCTTAGCCATTTATCCATTACTGACTATCCGGATCCTAAGACCTTTTGGTTTTTGGACTACGACTCCCATGTCCTGGAAGTTATAGTAAAGAAAATAATTAATTTCCAACTTCTGCTAATAACACCACTATTTATTTATTTATTTGATTGGTTGATTGAGTCCCCACATCTCCTAGAGGTGTTCTCTTTAAGAATCTCCAGGTCCTCCAGAACAACTGTATGGTATGCTTGGGCCAGAAGTAGTTCATTTCAATGAGATTTGCTATTATCCACAGTTTCACATTTCCACAGTAAAGTCCAGGAATGTATCCACTGTGGATACGGGGTTCATACTGTAATTCAGTGCATCTGGAGGGACCCAGTTTGCCTAGCTGTGACTTGGCAAGGTATGGGCTACCAAACTGGAACCAACAACCACTCTGCCAAATTAAAATGAAATAAAAAGGGCACAGGTTGCACACTCAATGCCAACACCCTGGGTGCCAACCAAACTATACAAAGTCATTCAGTTGCCTTAGGAAAGATGTCCTCTCTCAGTCTCAACTACCTCAAAATCTACACTTAGAGGTGGGCAGCTGTGGGAAGCTAAGGGGCCACATCAGCTCCTCAGGAGACCATGGACGGCCACAACCCTCCCCCATAAAAACATTTTTGCCTCCAAATGCTCTTTAGGGGGCATGGGACATTGTCACCATTTGGGGGAGGGCTGGGGCCATTTTTTAGCAACAGAAAGTGAGCAGAAGCCTGGAGAGAGTCAAAGATGTAGCAAAAATAGCCGCCATGCCTCCTAGAGGGGCAATAAAATTGGAGCCTTGGGGAGCGGCTTATGGGCTCACAAGCAGCTTATGGGCTACACTTTGCCCACTCCTGATCTACACCATGGGAACTAACTAACTTTAGATTTTGTTGCAAGGACTGGAACTAGTCAATGCATATAGAACAATTTAAACATCTCAAAAGATAGGCACCAGCTATCTTCCTTTTTCCTTTTTCCAGGAGGGAGGCCAAAGAAGCAGAGTGGGAACTTCAGGCCCTCGGGTCAATGCTGACCCTCTGGACTTCTCTGGGTGGCCACATCCATGTCATGACACTATTTTTGGTATGTGTGTTTGTGTGCATGTCCCTTCAAGTCATCTGTCAACTTATGGTGTCCCCCATATATTTCATAGGGTTTTCTTAGGCAAAAAATATTCAGAGGTGGTTTTACCCTTTTCTTCTTCTGAAATATAGCCTACAGCACCTGGTATTCCTTGATGGTCTCCCAACCCAGTACTAACCAGGGCTGGCCCTGCTTAGTTTTCAAGATCAGATGGGATCTGGTGACTTTAGGGTATTTAGGCCTGCTTTTTGGTTCAGATTTTTTTTCCCATTCCAGAAAGTTGATAGGTTTTTCCTAAGGCTTAGCTATTGACAGTAAGAGCTTCAATCTAAAATATGCTGGTCTTTCTGGCCTCCCCGCTTTTGTGTCTGGCCTTGCCCAGCACTGGCAAGCAGCCCTGGGGAACATCTTTGCTGCTGAACCTGGCTCTCAGGTTGAATGTGTTCACCACCATTACTTCAGAAAGAATACAAATGACACCTACAAGAATGCAGCATCTTTTATCCACATGCTGTGACATTAGTAACCCTCCCCTCCGCACTATGCACATATATATACTGGCAAAGGGGAAAGAAAGAGAGAATGAGAGACTCACCATGAGTTCCAAGTAGCTCATCCGTTCGGCAGGATTCTTCCTCAAGCTAGAGAAAGGAGGGGGGAAACCCAGAAAATTCCCATTACTCAGACTGTCAATGTTACAAACATGAGGAGCTGGGATGCCCCATTATTCTGATGGATCTTCTGGCCAGCCTTTATATTATTATTTTATTTTCACTTGGACAAACTAGATTTACATGCATTCCAAAATAGACCCAAAGGTGCTCCTCCTTCTCTGTTACCTATGTTTTGCCTCTCTTCTTAGGATGCTGTTAGTCTGAGTTGCTGCATTCGCCAATCTTAAGGTTTGAGCCTGCTATGCCAGCACTTAGAAAAGTAAATCAAAGCTGACAGTGCACACATGAGAAAAGGCTGCATTTCATCTCCAAGGCAAGTCCACATTGGTGTGCAAACATGTAAAAATCTGCAACGCTGGCAAAGCTCTCTGTAAACTGCCAATGGAGGACTGCCAAAAGATTGTGTTTTTTCTGCATTTTGCTCTTGCTAATATAAAACTCAGGTGGGTGAGGACCAACAGAAATAGAGCCAAAATTAGGACACTGAGATTTAAGGAGGAGGTATCAGCATGCCTCGCAAGAATCTTGATCTTTGCAGAATTACAAAGCAAACGGAAAGGGCGGGTGTTAATGTACCTTTACATGAGGTAATGGCAACTTTGGGGGCCGTGGCCATTTCCCACCCCGCAGAACCAACATGGGCTAAACTAGAACCCCCTCTCCAACAAAGCTGTAATATTTAATATCTTTTAAATTAAAAGGGACACATCAGAGTGGAGGGGAGTTAAACAAGAATGGTGGCCTCCAAGCTTCTGAAGGTGTGGTTCTTCTGTGTTTGGAAACACACACAAAAATTGGAAGGTATGTGTGAGTTTCAGAAGCTACAAAAATGGCCACAGAGGTAAATACATCTACGCCCATGGGCTGCGTGATTCCCACAACTATTGTACACCCAATATTACAGACTCAATTTGAACAAGCAAGGTGGCACCTGCAATTTTATTTTTTTAAAAACACCAGCACAGTTTCAAAGCTGCGGAAAGGTCTACGTTATCCCCCACAGGTTAAAAAAATACAAAGAAAAGAAAATGCTATAACTAGGAAATGGCCAGTGAGAGACGAGTAAGACAATGAAAGCTTGCAGAGAATCCCAGGGTTCTGTTGAAGCAGGAAAGCTGTGTTGCGGGTAAGAATACTGGTGAGAGAGCAGACATTTCACGGAAACACCAGGGAGCCCTGGTGGCACAGTGGTTAAATGCCAGTTCTGCAGCCACAATGTTATAAGTTCAATCCCCAGGGCTCCAAGGTTCACTCAGCCTTCCATCCTTTCGTAGGTCGGTAAAATGAGTACCCAGCTTGTGGGGGCAATTAGGTAGCATACATTGGAAACTGCTTAGAGAGTGCTTAGCACACTATAAAAGTGGTGTAGATGTGCAAGTGCTATTGCTTAACAATTTGTAAGCCGCTCTGAGAATCTTCTTGGCTGAAGAGCGGGGTATAAATACTTAAATAAATAAATATAAATATACAGGAAGCAGCAGTGCAGGTAGGCGCTTACCACTGGGCTGTGAAGTCCACAAAGTCCTTTGAGAAGCGATCGGCAGGGAGCTGAGGCGAGGGCTCTTCAACCACCTGTTTTAGCTGCTGGAAAGGGGTGCCCCAAGACTCATAGGGGAAGCGGAGAATGGCCATTTCGATCTGAGAGGGTCAGAGAGAACCCAATGTCAGCAAAGCCAGGCCGGAGAGGCCAAAGGCCTATTTCATGAAATATCTTGCTCACCCAAAGGAGCCAGCCAGAAGTTTCTAGAAAGCTCACAGGGAGGACACTAAAGCCATAGCCTTTCCCTCAGTGCCCACCCCTGCAAATGGCAATCCAGAGGCCCACTCCTTCAGAGGATGGCTGAATCCGTAGCATAGGAGTGCAACACTTTCAAGGGAACGGGAAGGCCACATGGCACCTTCCTCAAGCAAAGACTGGAAACAGCTGAATTGGGAAATATTCACAATTTCCAATCCATCAGCAGAGGTATGACCAGAAATAATGCTGTTGTTGTTTTTGGCACGCTACACATATTAATACACACGTTTACAAACTATACACACACAAGGGAATTACTGATGTCAAGGGAAAGCAGATTCATGACTTTCACACTTCCAGATTACTACTAACTTGACAGACCTGCATCATCTTCTACAACCCTTTGACCGTTTACAGCTAGGATCCGAATTTGCATCTTTCTATATCCTCTTATACTCTGATCCAATCTGCACAGCCATGCAATTGCTATATACCTGGTGTTTTAATATTAACTCCATCAATGCATTGGTGAAAGTGGATTGAAATCTGGGAAAACTCACACAAAAATAAACTAATTACTCTTAAAGACACTGTTAGTTCTTCCCTCCTTCCCCCTTTCCTTTTTATGATGCAATAGCCCTCTCTTTAAAAACCGCTGCTGCCTGAATTTGCTGGCAGACTTCCCCATGCTGCTGAACATATGGAGGCAGATGTCCAAAAAAGTACTGTTTTTTTGCAAATCAAGATGAACACTCACCATGCATCCTGTTTACCAGAAGAATCACACTTCCTGGGGTACAAGTCTACTCGTAAACAAGGTACATGGGAGGCTTTTAACAATAGGAAGTAAGAAGATGTCACTTCCTGTTCCAAAAAAAAAGGCCTCTCCTGGGCATAAACTAGCCTGGGGTGTATGTGATAGAAATAAAGGGCATTTAGGGGCCAATTTTTTTTTTAACCTCTGGTCCCCTCACGGCCACCCCAAATGTGCTGAAAATGTACTCCATACCCCTAAAGGCCATTTTGGAGGCATGTAGAGGCCACAAAAACAGCCCTGGGCACTGCTCGTGACCCACTGGCCACACTTTCTCCACTCCTGTTTTAAAATGAAAGCTAAACTTTTTTTCAACAAGTCTGGTTGCACTGGTGGGAGTTGCTCAAGCACACCCTAGAACGATTATGGTTAATAGCCACTGAGATGACTTACCCACCATGATCCTGCCTCCTTGTGATTCTATACATCCTAAGATCTGCTCTTCAATGATTCAGAAAAGGGCATTAAGCATGGTGGTGACCGCTGTGTGGAATAGTCACTAATCAATTAATTATTTGCTAATTAATCTGCTAATCAACACACTCCAATCCATTTTATCTCTGGGTGCGTGTTGAAAGCTGACCTCTTTTTTCCAGGTTTCCGTGTAGCCCAACCTACCATCTATTTTAGAGATGATGTAAATATAGTTGTCCCTTCATATCTGCTAGAGTTTGGTTCTAGGACCCCCTGTGAATACCAAAATCTGTGAATACTTAAGTCCCATTATATGCAATGGCATAGCAAAATGGTGTCCCTCAAATAAGATGGCAAAATCAAGGTTTGCTTTTTGGAATTATTATTTTTTAAAGAATATTTTCAAGCTGTGAATACTTAAATCCATGGATACCAAATCCGTGGATACGGAGGGACAACTGTACTGTACATTAATTTTGTGTGTCATGTATGTTGTATGTTATATTATTGTTGTGTGTCTTTTTAAAATCCGCAGGTCTAAATGGTTTATAAATATTAACAAATAAATAATAAACCAAGCATAATCCCCCTTTCTGAGTAATTTTTGGACCTTTCTGAATCTGGCTTGTTTTAACCCTCATCAAGCCTTACTCTTCAGACCTAAGCTAACCAAGTATCAGGAGGCATTATAAAATTAAAAGAAATCCTACACCAAGCAACATCTTAAATTTAACTCAAAATCACAAGCCTCGTGTTCTTCCTGGACAACAGACACTGCCACCAGGTGGGGAAAACCTGACTCTGCAACACATAAGAGTTGGAAGATTAAAATTGTTTCCTCAACTGTTAACATGAATCACTGTGCAAGCAAAATTATGAATCCTAATTCAAAACTGCCTGCCACTTAGGTGAAATTTCCAGCATTGCAGAGAAAGTGGGACATTCAAAATCGTTCACACTTGGAACTCATATTTTCTGTGTTTGCATTCCCTTGTTAATTGCCTGCAACTTTGCTTTGGATGCCTAAATTCTGTCCTTGGTTTGGAAACTAATCAATGATTAAGAGTGCTTTTAAAAGAATTCTTGGGGGAAAGTCCTCCCAACGTATATAAGATAATTCTGTGTTGCCTCACAAGCTTGGTCACGCCATATCGCTTTGGTTTATGATTTTTTTTTCACCCATGTCTTGGGCACCAATTAACACTCACATGGAGTGAAACATTCATTTCCACTCAATTCAAGGGTGTTTCCAAGGCTTCAGTATGAAAAGGCAGGAAAAGAACACCATGCTAGGGGTGGAGGGGGAGAAGGTGTCAACCCACAGGCTGCTTCTGTCTCAGCCCCAGGAAGCTTTCTAGGTTTAATAAAATTAATTTGCATATTTACATTATAAATACTTTGCATTTGGATACAATAACTTATTGTGTTGCTATTTTTGTGTGTATTTGTACCTTCAAGTTGCCGTTGACTTGCAGTGAAAACATGAATTTCATAGGGTTTTCTTAGATAAGGAATACTCAGAAGTGATTTTGCAAGTTCCTTCCTCTAAAATATAGCCTACAGAAACTAGTATTTATTGGCCATCTTCCATCCAAGTAGTAATAACTCCTGACCCAGCTTAGCTTCCAAGATCAGATGGGATCTGGTGCTTTCAGGATACTTAGACCTTTTGATTATATCCCGTTATTGTTGTTCTTGTGTGCCTTCAAGTCATTTCTGACTTATGGCTACCCTAAGACAAAACTATCACGGGGTTTTCTGAGGCTGTGTGTGTGTGACTTGCCCAAGGTCACCTAGTGGGTTTTCATGGCTGAGCGGGGATTCAAAAACCCTAGGGCCCATCTAAATGGTGAAAATATCTCTCATGGAATTTGCTGGTAATCCAACCTGTCTAAATGGGATCCAGCACCAATCCACACTATTTGGAAGGAAGGGGGGCCCCAAATGGCAAAAACAATGGGGTAAAAGCCTTTGCAGATTTCTCTGTACTTTTTCAAAAACTGCAAGGGGGGGGTGCGCATTCCTGCTCATTTGGACTATCCAATGACAGGAAATTTGAAGGGAAGCACAAAGCTGATTGGCCAGGCGAGAGCAGGGGTGGGGCTTGCTAGCAGGGCTAGCATCCGCTGCCACCATGTTGGATTTTCGCCATGTTGGATTAGCGATTGTTCACTATGGCAATAAAACAGGATATTTTCTGTTTTGCTGTCCTATAAAATTGGAAAATTGCTCTATCACATCAGTGTACCTTGAGATGACTTTTTTTTTTAAATGGCGGCGGTGAAGAACTAACTCAAGTAAATCACTCACAGCCGCAATCAGGAATGTGAGGGTTATGGGGGCTTCCAAGGCCAGAAAAACTATTTAGACATGTCGCTCCTGCTATGAGATGCCAATACTATGATGTACTTTGGATTTTTTTCCTCTCGTGCAGGATTTTTTCCTACGTGGCAGGGGGTTGGACTGGATGGCCCTTGAGGTCTCTTCCAATTCTACAATTCTATGATTCTATGTGTAGATGGGCTCCTAATCTCCAGAGCTGCAGTCCAACACTACTACGCCATGCTTGCTCCGTTTACCTATTCTTAAACCATGTTATGAAATCACCTGAGTCCTGGTTCTGAGAAAAAGGTGGGATAGAAATCAATAAATAGGTGAATACAATAAAATGGAAATTACACAGAACTGGCAGGAAACTTGTAGTCCAACCTCTTGCTTGATGTAAAAAATCTAGAATACTGTACTTTCAAAAAAAAAAACCAACAACCTCAAACTATAATTTTCTAACTGAATTTCTAATTAATATCACATATTTTTATAATTGGATGATCTACTATGATGTTTATTTGTGTGTTACTATGATAGTTGATTGTTGTTTAGTTGATCTCTGATCAGTCGATCGTAATAAATATATATATATATATAACCCTCAAACCAAAATCTAACAGACCCACACACAAAACAAAAACACACAACACATGCAACCCACCAACATACTTCCTGGAACAAGACCCAAACTTATCCAGTGGCCCATTAAATTTTGCTCTTTGTGAAAAGAAGATGCTAAACAGATCTCTTACCAAGGTAATTCCAAGGCTCCAGACGTCTGATTTCACATTGTATCCCTTTTGGTTAAGCTCAGGGTTTATCCTTTCTGGCTGCAAACAAAAAGGGAAAAAGAAATAAAAAAGATTCAATGTAAAGCACACTTGGAGCAGTATGGTGTAGTGGGTTAAGTGTTGGAGAGACCTGGCTGAATGAGACTACGTGCGAAAGGGATCTAGGAGTCCTAGTAGACCACAAGTTAAACATGAGCCAACAGTGCGATGCGGCAGCTAAAAAGGCCAATGCGATTTTGGGCTGTATCAATAGAAGTATAGTGTCTAGATCAAGGGAAGTAATAGTGCCACTCTATTCTGCCTTGGTCTGCCTTTTAACTTTGCACCAAAATGACACCGGCATTAGTATCAATTGAGACTCCAAGGGGAAGGTATTGCACAGTAGGGTGCCACAACAGAGAAGGCCCTCTCCCACAACCTCCCATGCTTGTATTGCCCCACTGGTGGCACACACAAGGGTGGTCTTCTCCAACTGACCTCAATCCCCAGGCAAGTATGCCCCCCCCTATATATATACATTATATATATACAGATGTCCCAGGCTATTCAGGGCCATAAATAATATCATATCATCACCAGCACCTTGAATTCCACCCAGAACTGTAAGCCAAATCAAAATAAAGAGAATGACCTCTAGTACAAAAAGTAAATATGAACACATACAAAAAGGAAATGGAGTTGGGGTAGAGACTGGAGAAAATGAAAAGTTGCATAAAAACTCACTGCCATGTAAGGTTTGCAGCCTGCATCCATAGTCTTTGCTACTGAATCCACCAAGTAACCACTGATCCCAAAGTCACACATTTTGACATGCCCTTGTTTATTGAGCAGGACGTTGGACGGCTTGACATCTGTAAGAGGGAAGAGAAATGCACAAGGGGCCAATTACTGATGTTTTAGCCAGATGTTCAAAAACCACAGCTGGAATCAGGCATACCAAACCACCAGCTGGAATTCAATCTCAGCTTTGTGCTATAACATCAGACTACCATGATAGGAAGCTAGCTACCTTGTAAACAGACAATTATGAGAATTGGGGGAGGGGGGGGAAGCCCGAACACTCCAGAGTTTTGGTACATTCCAAATTGCACTTTTGTAAATGAAATGAATAGATTCTTATACAGTAATCTCACTTTTCAGGTTTCCAGCCCTCATGACTACAGCCTGTGGATCTATCTGACCCAGGGTGAATAAAGCCTTGGTTATTTTCTGCTAGTAGTATGGATATCTTAAATACTGTAGGTAGTTGGTGTTCCTTCATTCAATTTTCACACCCCCTTCCTCCAAGTCTAATCCTGCTTTATGTATGATCTGTTCAGCATAAAAGTTGAACAGACAGGGTGATAAAATGCAGCCTTGCCTGACCCCTTGCCAATTGGAAATCATTCTGTTTCTTTGTATTCTGTCCTAACTGTAGCCTCTTGTCCTGTGTACACCTTAATAATTCAAGTCAATTTTACGGAAAGAATGCACAAATACAGAAGCATATCCAGCAGGACAGAACAGTAATTAGCTGGTTGGCCCTGAAATGCACAGTGAAATTGTGCATGTGCATATGCATATCACCTAGGAACCTGTCGTTATCATTTTTGTACCCAGTCCAGCACTATTTACTGTATAACCAGTTCTCCAGGGTCTCAGGTAGTAGAAGTCCTTTGTCAATCCTGCTATATTTTACCTAGAGATTCCAGGGATTGAACCTGGGATTTTATTTGTGTAAGGCATACATACATAGCATACAACACTCTACCACTGAGCTATGGCTTCACTTTCTCCTACAGCTCTCACAAAATGTATAAAGCATAAGATAACAATGTTTAACACCTACCTCGGTGAATCACTGATAGCTTACTGTGCAAATGCTCAAGTGCTCGCACAATCTGCAGAGAAGAAGGGGTTGAAATTCTTTAGTCGCATTGTAGAAGTGAGGGACACTTTTTCCCTTCAGAAATTTTGATCACAGCTCCCATAATCCCTTATCGCTGGCTATTCTGGCTGGGGTTTCTGGGAACTGAAAATCCCAAATATCTGGAGAAAGATTTCCATTTCTAGTTTAGAGAAACAAAGCTACTGCACACTATGATTTCGGATCCTGGGGTGTTTCCCCAAAACATAACTGAGATCCCCTTAAGTTCTGGGTTCATATGCAGTAAGAAGCCGCCATTAACTATAAATGGAAGCAAAGGCAGAAGCCTCCAAATTCCTTCTCATTTTCCAGACAAAACAGTGGTTGCGGTTAGCTGGCATGGTGGTCACTGGAAACAAGCCAACTTCACACCACAGTTTATGAAGCTGGCTTGTTTTTTAACTAACCACACATATCTATGTATGGTTAGGTGAAAACAAGCCAGCTTCTTTAAGTAGAGTTAAACAGTTAAGTAGAGTTAAGAGTTAAGTAGAGTTAAACAGATAAGTAGAGTTTAGGATTCAGGTAAAATGCAAACTGTGGTTAATCTGAAAACAAAAGTAGAAGTTTTTCATTTCCTCTTTGTGGCAAGAGCAGAAAAATAGCTGAGAAGGGGAAGTGCACACAAGAAAAAGTTAAATGTATTTTTGTAATAATAAACTATGGCTCAGCACTATGGCTGAATGCAGTCAGAGCAAAAAGTACTACTCACAGACACCGCTATTTTCCCAAGTATATCTTCAGGGATTGTTTTCTTTTTTTCCAAAACTTTCTTGTAAAATTTATCCAGAGATGTATCCATTAGCTCCATGCAGATCCACACATCACCCTGAGAACAAGGGCAGGAAGAAGAGAAAGTGAGAGAAGAAATATTTCTTAATTGGAATGATTTAGAATACTCTCACACAATCTTGAGTTATGGAGGAGTTTATGATGCATCAGCCACACACTGCCCTGGGGTTTGTCCCTAAGCAGCTGAACATACACTGACAACATAAGCAAATGCTTGTGAAACTGGGCTGGCTTTGTCAAACTATCAGCAAAGTCTGGATTTCATTCTGCTTTCCTTGCTGTTGTATGCTTACCAGTCGTTTCTGACTTATGGAGACCCAAGACAAACCTAAAATTGGGTTTTCTTGGCAAGATTTGTTCAGAAAAGGTTTGCCATTGCCTTCCTGAGGCTGAGAGAGTGTGACTAGCCCAAGGTCAGCCAGGGGTTTCTAGAGGTGCATGGGGATTTGAACCCTGGTCTCCCGGAGTCCTAGTCTAATGCTCAAAACATTGCATCATGCTGTTTCTCTTCCTACCTCTCTGAAAAGGGCTCCGTAGAAAGTGACAGTATAAAAGCAATCGACTGTCCTCATGGAGATGTCTAAGTCCATTAATAGCCTCTTCTGTTCTTGAGTATTCACAGTAGCTCGGATTCTCTGGAGAGTACAAAAGAAAAAAAAGGGGGAGGGAGGAACCATATGACATTTAAAAAGAAATCAAAGCTTCACAAAACACAAGAAACCAACGACCTCTCAGCCTTTCCTAGGTGCCTAACTAACCCTTGGGAATATTTATCCATAATGATACTCTAACTTCTTTTTCCTTTGGTCCTGCCTTTTCCTACTTCAGCAGCTGTGGAAATTTAGACTGCAAGCTCCTTGGGGCAGAGACCTGACATCTCTTGTCTGCTTTACCTTGGAAGGCGTCTGTTACAAGTGTAGCAACAATGCATGAGCATTACTAACAACCCCCCAGATAACGATGGGCATGCAACAACTGATTGGAAGGTATGTGAAAAAGTGGAGTCCACACACCATCCTTCCCCAACCTATTGTCCTCCAAATACCCTGATTAGCAGGACAAGAACAATAGACGTTTTGCATGAGATCGGTGGAAGAGACAGAATTAATGTGAGCTTGCATCTTTTGGGCTAAGGCTGATTGTTTGGCTGAGTCATATGCAGACTTACTTGTGTGAGCACACGATCTAAGGGCTGTGCTCCCAGTATCAGGAAGAATTAATGAATTGCCCAGTGTGCAAACCATACACAACTGCATATACTTCCAGGAATGAGCAAAGTGCAGACCCCCAAGGGGTGAATGAAACAGCTATTCTTTCTGTTGCCGTTCACTTGATCTGGACATCTGATACAAAATGTAGACCTATGACTCTTTAACACTGCCACTCTTTTTTTCTTCTGCGTGATTCTTTTAACATCTTTCGCCTGATGAAGAAGCAGTGGACCCCTTTGAAAGCCTGCACAAAGTGTTCTGTGCATTTTGGTTGGCCAACAGAAGTATCGCTCCCTTGTGGATTTTGTTTAATCTTGCTAAATGGCCAACATGTCTACCCCCTGAATATGTTTCCTGGATCTGAAGATACCACCCCCTGAAATAAAGCATCTCACACACCATTCCAGAAGGAAGGACCAATTCCTTTTTCTGCAGCTCTTACCTTCACAGCCATGGTAGTGTCGCTCTGTGCATGATGCACTTTCTCTACCACACCGTAAGCACCTCTTCCCAGCTCTGCAATGCTCACCAAGTCATCCGCCTCCACTTCAAAGTTCTATCAGTCAGCAGAGACACAGAAACATTACCCAAAAAAACGTGAGGATACAGAACAGCAAATGAAGCACCAACAAGTTAAATAAAATAAATGAGCGGGTCCTATTTAGGCCTTTGGTTGTATACAGCATGGCCTTTCTTATGTTCTTAAATCATAGAATCATACAATCATAGAGTTGGAAGAGACCTCAAGGGCCATCCAGTCCAACCCCCTGCCATGCAGAAATATCCAATCAAATCATTCCCAACAGGCAAAATCCCAAGCCACAGCCCTCAATAGCAGCCACCAAGGGCAAGTGAGAACCAGTCAGTGAGGGCTGGATGTGGAAAACCTGGGTTCGTGACTCCACAAAGCTTGCTAGGCAATATCAAAACCAGACATGGAGAAAATTATTTTTGGGATTCCAATTCCCAGAATCCCCTAGCCAGCTTGGTCATGCTGTCTAAGGGATTCTGGGAGCTGGAGTCCCCCTAAAAAGGGTATTCCCTCTCCCCAACCTTTGTGTCAAAGCAACCTGCAATCTCAATGATGCCAACGTTCCATTGCCCTCAAATGCTGCAACAGGATCCCACCAAAATGGGTCAACTAGAGCAGGTTTACAGAAGTGAGGAGGGCAGAGAACTGGTGTGGCATTTTATGGATACAAATCAGTAATATTTTAGCATCCAAATCAGCACATGGATTAAGCAGTTGTCCCACCCGCCCCTCTAAGAATTCCTTCAGCAAGTCAAGGAGGTATCTGAGCAACAGGCAATATATACCA
Source organism: Gambelia wislizenii (assembly GCA_030847615.1). NCBI lineage: Eukaryota > Metazoa > Chordata > Lepidosauria > Squamata > Crotaphytidae > Gambelia > Gambelia wislizenii. The sequence goes on from JAUMIR010000012.1 coordinate 10,848,186, forward strand.
TTCAGGAACCTTTTACATTTATTTGTGTTTCAATGAAAAGGGGAGGGTGGAAGGAGCTGTCCTGTTAACCCAGCAGGCAGTCCTAACCCTGACTTGACCTCCTACAATGCTGGGAACAGCAAGGAACTTGCTCCCTATCCTCCTGCTCAGTCAACTGGTCAGAACCAACAATGAATGGCACATCTGAAAAGGGCTCTATTTATAACCTTTTGGAAAGGGAGGCCATGAATCAATCCAAGCAAGAGAGCCCAGACAGAGAGGTCAAAAGGTGTCCTCCCAGCATTAAACAGTGCTAAGCGGAGGGGGAGGCCTTTGGACAATTCTTACCCTCAGAATTCCCCAGAAAAAACACTCAACTGGCCCCCCTCCAGTGACTTCTACCATGGGCAAGTGAGAACCAGTGAGGGCTGGAGGTGCAGGTTCACAACTGCATGAATTGCACCATATGCAGCAGACACATGTAGGAACCTAGGGATGATGGAAGTGGCATTCCACCACACTACGAGGCAGTGCATTCCACTGCCGAACAGCTCTTACTGTCAGGAAGTTCTTCCTAATGTTTAGGTGGAATCTCTCTTCCTACAGTTTGAACCCATTGCTTCGTGTCCTAGTCCCTGGAGCAGCAGAAAACAAGCTTGCTCCATCCTCAGTATGACATCCCCTGAAATATTTAAACATGGCTATCATGTCCCCTCTCAACCTTCTCTTCCCCAGCTCCCTAAGCCACTCCTCATAGAGCATAATGGATTCCAGATCTCCCATCATTTTGGTCACCCTACTCTGGACACATTCCAGCTTGTCCATGTAGAGCTTTGAAAGTCATAAAGGCACTTTGAATTATGTCTGGAATGGGTTCAAGGCAGGATTCCTAGCCAATCTTACCGGAAGATACTGAGAATTGAACCTGAGGTGCAAAGAAACTGCTCTACCCATGGAACTGTGGTCCTTTCTGCCTTACATCACTTAAGAGACATGTTGTTTTGCAGGTCAGGTGTTTCTGTATGTCAAACAGGTTGCTTGTGAAGTGACATCATGTGGCAAGCATGTGTGGTACATTATCCCCAGCAGCTGATGCTCATGTGCAACTTTTGATATTGGAGACCCAATAAAGTTGTGAATACGTATAGTTTTATTCAGGGTACAGGCAGTCAAAAAAGAAAGAGGAAGGATGCAGGATTTCCACAGCACTTCCCTGTTAAAGTGTTTTCTTCTCTCTTGTAACCACTTCACAGAATTCCCCGAGATGTCTCCACTTCCGTTCTTGGTTTTGTCTTTGAACTAGCTAGAGTGGTGCACAATCTGACTTTCTGCAATTACTGCAGGCACATCAAGTGAAAACTGATATGGAACTCAGAACTTTCATATTTATTTTTTTAAAACAAATTTCTAGTCCTTAAGACTAAAGACAGACATGAGACATATAAAAGCAATGCCTTGGGAAACCATAACGGGAATAAGGCCTGACCAGGATTTCTAGTGGGAAAACATAAACCTGGAGAGCAACTCCTTTTATGTAAAGCAGTGGTTCTCAAACTCTGGTTCTGTAGGTATTTTGGACTTCAGCTCAAACAAGCCACAGCCCACTTGGCCAATGGCCAGGGATTCTGGGATCTGCAGTCTAAAACATTTGGAGAACCAACAATTGAGAAGCACTGGTGTGAAGAACACTGAACTAAAAGGGTCCAGTTGGAGAAGACAGTCCCTCCACTTTAAAATGAAAACCTCTATTCTTAGCCCTTACAACTGTGAAGCTCAGGGGACAGTGAGTAACAAGAGAACCAAAGAGGCAACAGCTATTTCTAGACACCATTTGTGAGTGCAAGGTTCCCTGTTCCCTTCCCATGCCAGGTCACTACAAGCCCAGTGGAAAAATTAAAAACTAGCAACAAGAGAGGTGGGGGAAGAGAGAGTGAGAATCCCAGAGCCAGGAAATGTTACTTTTTTGGACTATAACTCCCAGAATCCTCCAACCAAAATGGGCAATGGCATGTGAACTGAGGAGGGAGGTTCTAGGAAATGTATTCCGAAACAAACAAACAAACTTTTCCCAGCTATGGACACAGATGCTCCTAGCAACTCAGCTTTTATATAGGCAATACTCCCATTCCACAGTAATAAAACCAGCACAGGGTGGGGTCAGTAAGAAAGAAGAGACTATCACTAGAAAGAAGGTGAAGGGAGGTCACATTCATTTGGTGGGAAGTTTTGGACAATTTCCCAGCTTCATAAACCAGGATCTAATCACAGTTTATTATCCTGGTTCCTAGTTTAAACCAAGTTTAAACCACCGAGTTCCCTGGTTCAGACATTAACAGGGACAATCTGGCTTAGTTCCAAGTCAGACTTGAAGCTTCACGGTCAGGTTACAAGGGAGAAGCAAAGGAAGGGAATTCTGCCCCAGCAATCACCCCCTGCTTTGTAAACTGTAGTTAACCACAAGCAGTGATTGTCCCCAACTTCAGAAACCATAGTTTGCAAAGCTGGGAAGGAGGGTCCAAACCCAGTTACTCGAGATGCACAAAGATTTTAAGCAGAGGAGACAGAGGTGCTGTCACACTCCAATTCCCATCAGTCCCCACCAGCCTGACCAATAAAAATGGGATGATAGGAGCATTAGTTCAGCAATATCTATAGGAGCACAGGTTCTCTACTGATGCACTATACAAACACCAAGGTTGCAGGGTGGGTTAGGGAGTATTGATCTGCTGGGGGGGGGAAGCATTAGGTAAAAGCATTAAAAACGTTCAGAATAATACAGGTCAAATAGTAATGGAAAAAAACAACAACATACTTTCTCGCCAACAGTAATAAAAGTCCTAGAATCCAAGTTCCTGGGAGGTCTGCAAAGCAAACAAAGCAAAAGATCTATTCACACAACAGTTCTATATCTGGTTGGGGCTTTGTATCGCTTATGGTGGTGAGCACCAAAATAGATACTTAGGGCTAGAGGAAGCATATAGTACAGTAGGACCCCCGTATCCACTGATTCATTATGCACTGATTCAATTATCCACAGGACATAAAACATCACATCTACCATAGTCTTCCTAGAAAAAGTGTCCTCTCTAGCCATTTTCTAGGTCCTCCAAGGCAACTCTATGGTATTTTAAACCAAAAGTCCCATTATTTTCAATGGCGTTTGCTATTATCCACAGTTTTCAGTATCCACAGGGCCCCCCAAAACTAATCCCAGCAGATACAGGGGTCCTACTGTACAGTGCAGACAAAACTCCCACCCACCCCCAAAAGTACAACTTTCATGCAACAATGAGGAAAATGAATAACAGAAAAATAGCATAAGTGCCATACAAAACTTACAGGAATCACTCTTCAGATTATTTTACAGAGTCTTCATTTAGATGATTAGAACATGGCTATGCTTAGATGATCATAACTTGGCTTAATAAACTGAGATAAGAAGAAGACCGTTAACTATCTATTCCCACTCTGTCCAAACTGTGTGCAGCCTATTTTCAATCTAATCTCATGGCAGGAACAAACCAAACAGAAAGTCTTTCATGAATTATTGTTTCCTGTCTTGTTCAGACTGGAGAACCACCGTTAACTTTTTAGATCAAGACATACTATCAAGCCAACTTATTTGTTTTCTAGCCTGATTTGGTCCAAAGCTGTTAAATGATGGTTTCCATTTCAGACCATGTCAGGAAACTATGGTTTGAAGTTGGTTTGATATTCTGGCTTGTTCCAGAACTATTAACCATGACTTGCTGGTTGAGATGAAACAGCAAATACTCATTGCAGACTTTTTGCTTTCTTCACTTCTCCTCTTCACCACCACCCTGCCCTCCCAGAAGCAGTGAAGGGGGCTTCTGAAGCCCCCGTCGCTGCTCCTCTCCACTCCCGCCCTCCCAGAAGCAGCGACGGGAACTTCTGATGCCCCCGTCGCTGCTCCTCTCCACCCCCCACCCGTCTTCCCAAAAGCGGTGACGGGGCTTCTAAAGCCCCGTTGCCACTTTTGGGAGAGAGGGCTCCCAAAAACCATGAATAATCAAAACCGCTAATGTTAAAGCCGCGAATGTGGAGGGGCAACTGTACAGGAAGCTGCCTTGTGCTGTGTCAGACCTCTCAAAGCATCTAACTGAGTACTACCCACAACAAAGGTGGATAATTGTGAGTCACCAAATACATTTGTCCCTTCGTATCCATGGTTTGGGTATCTACGGATTTAAGTATTCATGGCTTGAAAATATTCTTTAAAAAATAATAATCCAAAAAGCAAACCTTGATTTTGCCATCTTATATAAGGGACACCATTTTGCTATGCCATTGCATATAATGGGATTTGAGTATTCACGGATTTTGTTATCCCTGGGGGGTTCTGGAACCAACCCCCAGTGAATATGAAGGGACAACTGTATGATTGGACTACAACTCCCATAGCTCCTCAACACTGGCTGTGCTGGTAAGGTTGCTGGGCACTACATTCCAACAATGCCTGGAGAGCCACAAGTTGTCCACCCCAGTGTACATCATGGATGGGGAACACCTTTCATTCCAGGAGGCTAGGTCTTGCTCCAGGGACTGAAGTTCACCATTTGTAGTCAATATCATCAGACAGTAGCTCTTTGGGACTTGAAGCAGACATCTTTCTTCAAACTCCACCTGGATGTGATGGGTCCACTTTACTGACGCTATCAGCCTCCACCACATTCTTGGATGCAGAAGTCAGAATCACACAATTGGAAGGGACTACAAAGACCATCTAGTCCAATGCTCCCCATCCAAAATACAGAACTAAAGTATTTGTGAAAGATGCCCATCCAACCTCTGTTTAAAGACCTCCCAAAGAGAGTCCACGACCTTTCAAGACATTCCACTGTCAAACAGTTCTTAGAATAAAGAAGTTTTTTCCTAATGTTTAGGGGGATCTCTTTCCTTGTAATTTGAATTCACTGGTTCACATTCAAGTCTCTGGAGCAGCAGAAAACAAGATTACTCCAACCTCTATATGACATCCCTTCAGATATTAAAGTTACACACCCCAGTATTTGCAAGATCCAAATTAGCTTCCCAACAAGCTGGTGCCATCCAGTGGTTTTGACATCAACTCCCTGGCCAGGAATTCTGGAAGTTGAAATACGAAACAGTGCAATGGCACCAGACCAGCAAAGACTGAGCAAGGGGGTTATGAATCCTAGGAAAGCTGTTTAGCACCCAAACATGGGGAAAGCTCCTCTTCTTGGACTACAACTCCCACAATCTTCCAGCCAGTGGCTTTGCTGGTTGGGGGCTTCTGGGTGTTCCAAAAAGTAATTTCTCCAAGCTTTGGCAACAGCTACAGTGGAGGCACATCTCTACAGTCGGACCCCCATATCCGCAGAACCAATACCCGCTGTTTCAGTTATCCGCAGGACACAAAACCGCACAACTACCAGTCTTCCTAGAAAATGCCTAGAGAGGCATTCTCTCTAGATCTTACCTACTCCCTTCCAAGGCAACTCTATGGTATTTTAAACCAGAAGTCCCATTATTTTCAATGGTGTTTGCTGTTATCCACAGTTTTTGGTATCCACGGGGAGGGGAACCAATCCCCTGCGGATACGGGGGTCCTACTATGCTTTCATCTTCTGCTTTGTTTTTGTGTTTTTTAATTAAGAGAAATCTATGCAACCTGCATCTCTATCCTGTATTAAAGAGATTATACATTAAGAGCTTTACAAGAGATAGATGAAGCAGATCTTACGTTGGGGGGACAGACGGCTGCTTGTTGGCTGATGGCATTCTCAAGATGGGTGGTCTTTTCTTCTTGGGCCCTGCTGGGGGTGGGGGAAGAAAACACATGACACTATTTTTAAAGGTACACAAGAATGAAAGTGACAGGTGGGGGTGTCATGGAAAGAGAGCTGAGATTAGACTGTAGAGGCCACATTTCAAATTTCTATACCATAACCACAACTATCTTATTGTTGCTACTTCACAGCCTAAACTACCTCACAGGGTTGTTGTGAGGACAAAATGAGAACGGAGAAGAACAGCAGAAACCACCTTGTGTTCTTTTGAGGAAAGGTGGGCTAAAAACATCAATAAAATGTATCTAACAATTTCATTTTATAATTATAATAATTATAATTATATAATCAATCAGTCAATCAATCAATCATCATCATCATCCACCCACCTGCTGTCCACTGAGCTCAAGGTGTCATATAAGCGCTCTTCTCCAATTTATCCTCACAATAACCCTCTGAGGTAGGACAGGCTAAGATATTTATCTTATTTTTATTTATTAAAATATTTGTATCCCACTCCTTATCCAAAGATCTCAGATAACATGTGCTAAACAGGTTTCCTGGCTAGAATCCTGAACTTCTTGGCTAGAGCCCTGCGTTTCCAAGCCAGAACACAGGCCTTTCATGTCCCAGTTCACCACATTACCCACTGCACACAATGCCATCTCTCCGCAGGAGCATCTTCCAAAGCAGAAGATTGGCAAGAGACATGGAAAAAGAGAAAGGGAGAGAGAAGATGGAAGAATATTTAGAAAGAATAGTTTATCCCTTACCTACTTTGCGCTTTTCCAAGGATCCTTTAGGATCTATAAGAGAAAAAGGGAGACGTAAAAGATTAACAAGACAATCCAAAAGTTACAGATTGGCTGGCCATACTGGTTAGGGGATCCTGGGATCTGTAGTTCATAAAGGTAACTTTTCAGGGAGGGGGTAGGAACAGCAAAGAAGTGCCCTGCAGCTGGTAGAACACCTATATTTATTTGCTTAAGCAATTCATAGGTCTCCTTATGGGGCAAACCTTCCCTAATCAGCACATGACAAAACCTTTAGTACAGGAAAACAGTAATTAAAAAACCCCTAACCATTTAGAACACATACAGCAAAGTTCAACCGTCTAGGCTGGCTTATTTACTCTGTCCTTTTCTTTCTGTCTTGCTGCTTCATGCCTGCTCAGTAATAGATTTTGGAGGCAGCTGCTGCGTACTTTGCCTTTTGTGGGGAGGCACACACAGTGGATCAGCTAGAATAGAACCCCATTTTCCCCTAGCTCAAGTTTTATTGCATTGTTTGCTGCAGACAAGCTGCTGCAACCTGATACTGAAAGTATGTTTTTCACCATCCTCCCAAGGCCAATGCAGCTTTAAAAACTTCCAGATAGACAAGAGGATGAGAAAGAAAAGGGGGCAGGACACGTATAAAAAGACTTTGTAAAAAAGAGCTTCTTTGTCAGAGGCTTTGTTAACCAAGGTTTGCCTGCATCTTTTTTTATAGCAAAGTAACATGGCCTTGACAATATAGACAAGAAAGAGTGCCTGCAGAATGGGAGTACAATAGAGAAAGGTCTTGTTCTTCATGCAAAGGCTAAGGTGTACCACTACATGCACATCTTGCCAAAGTAACTTTTTCAGTGTACAGCTTCCAGAATCCACTAGCCAGCATGGCCAGAGCTGCAGTCCAAAAAACTAGCTCTTGGGCAAGTCACACTCTCTCAGCCTCAAAGGCAGGCAATGGCAAATCTGCTCTGAAGAAATCTGGCCAAACAAAGAACACCCTAGAATAGGGTTGCCATAAATTAAGAGTTGAATTGAAGGCACAGAGCAGTAACCATTGCTCTTTGGGTGGCTACCGCCTGTGGAACAATGGGAGCATGCAATCAGTGTGATGCGAGTTGTGCAATCAATTGCACAACTGGGTGATCCAGTCTACAGGCGGTATATGCTTATGGCATATGTACACCGGCACAAATTTATAGTACTGTTATAGTACGAATGAGCCCTTAGTTGTGAATGCCTGGCAAAAATGCCAAACCCAGAAAAGAATAGCCAAATTAAAATTTTTGAAGCTCCTGCCAATGACCTTGAGTAACTTAAATACCCTGAAGGCACCAGATCCCATCTGGTTGTCGAGGCTACTAAGAAGGGGTCAATCCTGGTTAGTACTTGGATGGTGCACTACCAAGAAACACCAAGTGCTGTAGGCTATTATTTCAGAGGAAGGCAGCAGCAAAACCACCTCTGAGCACTCCCTGCCTAAACCAAACCCTATGAAATTCATGGGGCAATTTGAAGGCATGCGGGCCGGTTTAAGGCACCAGCGTCAGCATCCACAGGGGGCCCCCACAGTAACCTTCCTCCTGCAAAAATCTGAATATAATCTGAATATCCTGTACTGTGAATAGCTTAGGTTGAGTTAGGTTACACTGACCTGAGATAAACATGTGGGGCCCCCAAAATAAAGCACTGCAGGGGGGCCCAAAATTCCTTAAACCGGTGCTGACCGGAGTGTGAACTAGCCTTGGGCTTCTACCATATTGGACCAGTAGAGGGCACTCCATTTCTAGGGTCTCAAAACCATGGAGCAAAAAGCCATGAATATGCAGTTGGGGATAATGCTGGCTTTTTTCACCACTTTGTACAAGCCTTTCATTCAGAACACAGCCGCAGCGCCAGCAACTGCAAACAGGGGTTACACTCGGTCAGGTCACCAAGTTTCCTGAGACTGGCTCTAACTGGCATTCCTCACCAGCAATGGTTGATATTCATGGAATTGCTCCAGCATATTTGGATGCAGGATGTCTCTCCATCAAACCAGAACTTTCCTGGGCCTAGAAAGTTACTTATGCATATTATACCATTCCTGTAACTCATTCTGGTAGTCACCAAGTAATGCATTATGCATTTGTTATTGTGTGCCTTCAAGTCGCTTCTGACTTATGGTGACTGTAAGGCGAACCTATCACAAGGTTTTCTTAGCAAGACTCGGGACTTTATCAGATGTGGCAAATATGGCATCATAAGGATGCCTAATGATCACGAAAGGACGGGCATACCAGACGACAACGTCCTATCAAATCATGTACAGTCTAAAACCTGTTCTTTTTTATGGACGGCCCAAGTGCTTTGTTGCTGGCGTTTGAATCCTTGCACCATTGTACTCATGTCAATGACAGAACACTTCTGGCCGAGATCACAACAGCCAGGTAGGGGACGCTCTTTTCATGACCTCCCTTCCATGTACTTGGGGCTTTTAAAGTGTATTTCTGTGCTTTGCTGTACTTTTTATGTCTTTACTTTTATTTTTGAATTTTTTGAGAATTGGTGAGATTTGGAATCCAGAAATAATTAGAGCTCCGTTTGTGCTCTGTTTATGCTGGAGATGCTTCACTGATGCGCCTAAAGGTAGATATGGTATGTCTGGGGGAGGGGGGTGTCTTTTGCTGGCATAAAAATGCCACAATTTATGCCAGCAAAAGAACATTAATGAGGAGTGGTCTGATAAAAGTCCTTGCTCAGAGGAGGTTTGCCATTATCTTCCTCTGATGATGAGTGTGATCTGCCCAAAGTCACCCAAGGTTTCCTCGACTGAGGGGGATTCAAATCCTAGTCTCCAGAGTCTAACACTCAAACTAAACCACACTGGCTTTTAAAAAAAAATTTGCACTGCTTATCTGTGACTTTTTTGTGCAAGAAAGAAAACTTTAAGGAATAATAGGAGAATGGCATAAATGTTTGGAATATCCTTGTCAACACGTCTTTAATAATGCTTAGCTAAAGCCTTAGAAAGGGACGTTAATCAGAAACCAGAAAACAATACTCATTACACTACTGAAGTGATTCCATTTCCACCCATTACGTTTGCTTTTCAAATGTAACTTCATTGCACTTCCAAACTTCTGTGATGTTCATTCAGTTACCTGAGTTGTATCCACACTACAGTTAAAGTATTTTGATACTCAACTAGCTGCACTGCTCCCATCCTACAGGATCCTGGGATTTGTAGCTTAGTGATGGATTCAGATTCTCTCCAGAAGAGCTCCAAGCCCAGTCATCCACACTTCAGCTCTAGACCTCTCTATCAGAGAACTTTTTAAGTGTCTCAAGAGACTACAAATCCCAAGATTCCATATACAGCTGTCCCTTCATATTCACTGGGGTTTGGTTCCAGGACCCCCGTGGATACCAAAATCCATGAATACTCAAGTCCCATTATATGCAATGGCAGAGCAAAATGGTGTCCCTCATATAAGATGGCAAGGTTTGCTTTTTGGATTATTATTTTTTAAAGAATATTTTCAAGCCGTGAATACTTACATTTGTGGATACCAAATCCGTGAATACGGAGGGACAACTGTATCTTCACAACAATCCTGTGAAAATGGGCCAGGAGGCTGAGAGATAGTAGCCAGACCAAGGTCACAGTGACCAAAAGTCTAGGCTGACTGGGCCTAGCTCCTTTAGAAATGTATTTTTTAAATAGTGCATATTCTGCTCCAGGTAAGCATTTCCAGTTTTTGAGAAAGGGGGCTGAGATATTATAATACAATGTCTCTACTTAAACACACACTTATTCACATGTCTTCTCTTGCAAACATCAATAAAGAGGCTAAAAATAACTGAGTATTTTTTGATAGGCAAGATCTTTGCTTCTTTCAGTATGTTTGAGATTTCTACTAGTTCCTGGGCTGGATGGCACAGGCATTGTAGTTTTATTGTTCCAAGAAGGAATCTGGCATTTCTCTTCCCCCCACTTTTTTTTTTTTTTTTTAAAGAAGTGCTCAGATGTACAAGTACAGTTGTCTCTTCATATTTGCTGGGGTTTGGTTCCAGGACCGCCCGTGGATACCAAAATCCATGAATACTCAAGTCCCATTATATGCAATGGTATAGCAAAATGGTGTCCCTTATATAAGATAGCAAAATCAAGGTTTGCTTTTTGGATTATTATTTTTATTTTATTTTTTAAAGAATATTTTCAAGCTGTTAATACTTAAATCTGTGGGTATCAAATCCATGGATACGGAGGGACAACTGTAGTCCCCCAATCTTTCACTGCAAAGCGTAACCTGGCCACTGTTCTCATTCATGCAGCACAAACCAGATAATTGAAAACTGATTTTTTTTTCCCCTTTTGGATTATAGCTCCCAGACCCCTCAGTGGGAGATTCCTATGCAGCTTGGCAGATCTTGAAAACTGTAATCCAAAAATACCTTTTCCAACCTCTAGTATAAATACAATTTGTGGCTTAACTTTCAGAGGATCTGTTGACCCCCATATTGCCTGCATTAGGACTTCCATCTCAGTAAACATGCCCCCCCCCCCAGAAAACAGTAGTTTAGCACTTATTTAAAAACCATAACCAGTTTCTGCAAGTAACATCCAGAAACAGCTAACAAAGGCTAAGACAGGGCTGGGGAATTGTGGCCTTCCAGATGTTGACAAACTTGTCATTGTGCAACTTCAAGTCGATTCTGATTTATGGACCCTAAGATAAACCTGTCATGGGGTTTTCTGAAGCTGGGTGTCTGATTTGCCCAAGGTCACCCAGAGGGTTTTCATGGACGAGTGGAGATTCAAACCCTGGTCTCCAGAGTCATAGTCCAGCACTCAAACCACTATGCCACGGTGGCTCTTGTTGATGTCCCATAATCATTCACCACCACTATTCATGCTGATGAATGGGGCTGATGGAAATTGGGAGTCCCAACAAAATCTTGAGGGCCACGACTCCTTCAGCCCTTCACTAGGGGCTCCAAATATTTCAGTGGCGATACTGGCACAGATATACAGTTGTCCCTTCACATTTGCTGGGGTTTGGTTCCAGGACCTCTTGTGGATACCAAAATCTGTGAATACTCAAGTCCCGTTATATGCAATGGCATAGCAAAACGATGCCCCTTATATAAGATGGCAAAATCAAGCTTTGCTTTTTGTATTACCGTATTTTTTAAAATAATATTTTCAGGCCATGAATACTTAAATCTGTGGATACCAAATTCGTGGATACGGAGGGACAACTGTAGTGCCAAACCATGGTTCATGGTCCCACCAATGGGAATCAAACCCTAGGAGGGATGTAAGGTAGGGTCTTCTCTGCTGTGGCACCCTGGTTATAGAACGACTTCCCCTTGGAGGCCTGACAGGCATGAATTCTGGGTTCATTCTGGTGTCAAGGACAACCATGGCTTTTTATCAAAGCCTTCAGGCCTAATGATTTTGCCCAAATCAATATAGGTGTGTGGTTGTAAATTATCTAATATTCTTTTCTATTTTTATTATTATGTTTTAAAATGTTACATTAATAATAATAATAATAATAATAAAATTTATTTCTATCCCGCCCCTCTGCAACGCAATCGGGGCGGCTTACAATATAAAAAGTCCATACCCTAGCCTGACCACCCCTTAAAATAATATTAATATTAATATTAGGATGTTGTTCTAAATCGTTTTAAATTGATCTTATTTGTACACCACCCTAACATGTTGTAATATAGGGAGGAATATATGATTATTTCAGACTAAACTATGAAACGGTGTCCCTTTTTAAAAGAACTGAACTAGTACTTGGGCTTGTAAAAGGAAAAAGCTGCAGCTCCATGGCAGGGCCCCTGATCTCCATGCAGAAGGTCCCAGCATCTGCAAGTAAGACGGGGGGGGGGGATTCTGCTTGAAAATCTGGGCTCATTCACACTACACAATTATAGTGCTATGATTCCAGTTTAAGTATCATGGCAACATCCAATGGAATCCTGGGGTTTGTAGTTTGGTGAGGCACTGGAATTCTCTGGCTAAGAATTCTAAATGCCCCTCCCTAAATTGCAAATCCCATGATTTCACAGGACGGAATCATGTCATTACACTGGAATCACAGTACTATAATTCTGTAGTATGAATGGGCCCCTGGAGAGTAGGGACCAGTCACAATCAACAATCTATATACATAATTCTCTTGGGTATGTTGCCTTTCCCAGAGTGCTGATTGGCTGCTCAGGAAACACACCCAACCAATCACCACCCATATGCAAATTCCCTCTCCAACTCACAATCCACTCCTGCCACTCAATCTGTGGCCCAGATTGGGACCCAGACCGTCAACTGGTGGCAACTGCGGCAGCGAGCCACCTGCGATAAGACCCAGTCAACTGGCAATAGCAACAGCAGGGCAACAGAACGAGTCACCCTCAGCAATTCTGGGAAAAGTGCGGACCACTGAGAAAGGGGAAGAGGAATTTAAAAATCCACCTGCCAACCTTACATGGTCGTCGTGAGGTCTACTGGGCATTTTGGGAGGGAGTTTTTTAACAGCATATGTTACACTGGGTACAGCTAGTAATGAAGTAAAAGGGCCAGCGATCTGATTAGGTGTAAAAAACTGCTTATATTCCTGACACCAGAGGTTGGAAAGTTCCTTTTAAAAAGAATAAATATAAGGGCCACGCTGAGAAGCCATCTAAAACTGAGCATCCACACCACTCACTGCTCAGTTACGGATGGGTTCTCCATGCCATTATATTTATCCATCATAAAAGGAACTTTCCAAGCCTTGCCCACCCCACAGTGTGTGTTCCGAACACACAAGAAAAACCATGGTTCCTGCGTAAGGTTGACAGACTGAAAACTGGGGAAGGCTCCTGTACCTTTAATGGTTGTATGAGAGGGGGCATTTCAGCAAGTGTTGCTTGTCATGCAATCAGGCAACAAACAACATCTGCTGAAATTCCCTCTTCTATGCAACCACTAAAGGTACAGGAGCCTTCTCCTGATTTTACTCTGGCAACTTGAACCCCACATCTTCCTCAAAATACCCCTGGGTGATACCTTGGACTGCAGCCTACAAAGGCAAACACAATTGGTCAGTTTAAATGCATGACCTAAGTGACAAGGTTTGCATTAATGATGAGCAACCTCAAACAGTAGCAGAAGTCAACTTCAAACTGCGGCATCACAGCTTGGCCACATGCAAACTATGGGCACGTCTACATGATAAAAAAAAAATCCATTTGGGGGTAAAAAATACGAAAAGGCAGTCATACCCCCCCAAAACTCTGTATGACCCCCCCTTGCCCAGCTGGCTGGAGTGAGTGAGCCAAGCGGAGGTTTTAATCTCCTGCCACTTTTAAAAAAATTATTTTAAAAGGTGCCTTTTATGCAGTCAGTTCCATATTTACAATATAAAATAAAAATGAATAAATGTAAAAATTCTCCATTTCATGCCCTTACTGGACTCTCGCTTAGCCAGAAATCCAATGTGTTGGCCGCTCCCAATTCCGCTCCTTGCTAGCCCCGTCCCCTCTGCTCGGCCAGCCAATCAGATTACACTGCCTGTTCGTATGTGTGCAAACAGGGGGGAGGGGTTGGGTACAGACGATCAACCATTCGAACGGCTGTATGGATTTTAGGTTGAGATCCACTAATCTCCCCGAACGCCGAATCCACGTAATTTACAGGGGATTCGCTAGCCCCCCTTCCGAAAAACACGTATGCATCTGAACAGCAATGTGTACACATGATCGATCTTTCGAATGCCGTACATAATTTTTTATTAATCATGTTGACACCCCCTATGTCAGATGCTGCTGGCTGAGACATCACAACAAACCATGGCTTGGCTTGTTAAGCCATGAGCTGGCATAATTTCATATCTAAACCAGACCCACTTAATAGCCTAAGCAATTTTGGCACAACGGAGTAGGGGAACATCTTCATAGTCCATTTCCCTCAAGGGACCGTGGTAAGGGTTAACCAGAAAGAGAGAGATTAGCCAAGGCTGTCTCCAAACAGTGCAATTACATCAGACCAAAAAGCAGAGACAACAGACAATGGCCATTTATTAAGGTCTTTTCTGTTCTGAAGGAGAGGGGAAGGGGTGGCCTTTGAGATTTCTCATTTTATCATGAAGGACTTAAGAGGATCTGTCAACCGCCAGGGGCCTCTTTGGCTCTGGACAGGTTTACAGGAACAAAATGTTCCAACACACACTATGGCCTACATGTACTTCTCAAGCCAGACTTGGCATGACGAACCATCGAGGGCAACAGCATTCAAGTTATTCTTTGTTTTCCTCAAATGCGGAGTCTATGTCTCTCAACAAAAAGCAAAAGAAATCATGAAAATAATAGACTAAGCGGTCCAAAAACAGTTTACCCTAAGTGAACCTGTCCGCCATGGCAAAGCACAGCCATTAGAACATATACAGTTGTCCCTCCGTATCCATGGATTTGGTATCCACAGATTTAAGTATTCACGGCTTGGAAATATTCCTAAAAAAATAATAATCCCAAAAGCAAACCTTGATTTTGCCATCTTATATAAGGGACACCATTTTGCTATGCCATTGCATATATTGGGACTTGAGTGTTCACGGATATTGGTATCCACGGAGGGTCCTGGAATCAAACCCCAGCAAATATGAAGGAACAACTGTATATCAGAGATTTTTTTTTTAAGACAACAGTCTCCATCTTTTTCAGGCCTAGGAGTTGCATTAACCCCAACCCCCAAAAAGACCAAAGTGAGGACAAAACCAAGTTGCCATGTTAGCTGGGTGATTCTCAGCATTCTGGTCCCGAAAGGGGATTTTTTCCCCCCCAAGCTCTGCTAGTCTGTGCTCTCTTTTTATTTGATTTTATTCATTTAATTAATTTCATTTATATGCTGCCTTTCTCCCAGATTGGGACCCAAAGTGTCTCTTTTCCTCTTTTGGAGGGTGGAGCAGTGTCATTGGCTATGCTGCCTGGAGGAGTTATGGGAGTTGCAATACAAAACAAAATAACACACACTCTTCCTTCCACAAACTCTGTTCAAGCCACAGTTTTGCCCATGGTATATCCTGAAGCTCAAACAAATTCCTCAATAATAGTTCTAAGTTGAGACCAGATCTGGTGATGTAAAAATGGACAGGGATGAAAACAGTGGGGAAAATATTTCTTTAAAAATATCTCTACTCAGGAGAGACCATCTGAGGGACTGACCCCTTCTGCTCACTAACAGATATAATAGTAGGCCTTGCATTGCCAGCAGAGTTGGCATCAGAAGCTGGCAACCCCAGGCAGCTGAAGATGTCCCAATGCCCTGGCAGTGCTCATATGCCATGCCTAGATCATTGGCGCCCACAGTCAGGCTCCCAGATGTTGCTGAACTACGATTGCTATCATCCATGGCTAGCACAGCCTAAGATCAGGGATGGAGGAAGTTGCAAGCCAACAACATCTGGGTAGCAAAAGGTGGAAATTACTGGCCTAGATTATAATGCTGCAGTAAAAGGACTTTGGAATAACTAGGAGCAGATTTATGTGAGCAAGGACTACAAAGTCATCCAGTTCTGGAATCCAAAACAACTCCTAGTTTCAGAATTCTTCAATTTTAAGCACAAATATTTTGTACCCTGTGCTGAACCCTTTGGTTCCTAAGTTTTTAAAAATGAAGCATATCTCATAAGCCTAAATTCTTTTCATCCCACCTCTGTATTGATTGGGATCCAAATCCCATGGGGAAATATGGTGTATTAAATAAATAAAAATAAACAAAATTATCTAGGATGAAATATTTGATTAGTCAAATCAATAAAACTCAATAAAGCAAAAAAAATAAATAAACTGCTTTAAATGGTCTCTCTCTCTCTCTCTCTGGCTTCTCTTCGCAAATGAAGATTCAGGAAGGACTCATCCCACGCTTTCTGCAAGCGCATCGATGACTAAAAAGGCCAATCTGAGATAGACAAGTCCGGTTGCAGAAAGCACAGCAGAAGGTATCCTTGGGTGATGTTTTTGGGTTGTGATTCTTTCTGCGTTGTCATTTCTCTTCAAGACTTGTTCCGCGTGAGTTCTCAAATAAGGCTGCAGCATTGTGGATAGTGTGTCTCCATGCCTCCCGATGTGAGGCCAGAGTGGACCATTGTTGGTGATCAATTTGGCCGAGCCTGAGATGTTGTTTCAGGGAGTCCTTGGATCGCTTTTTTGGAGCGCCCCTCTTACGCTGACCTGTGGCGAGTTCACCGTAGAGTACTATTTTTGGGAGGTGATGGTCCTCCATCCTAGAAACGTGCCCTGCCCAGCGCAGCTGTGTCCTCAATATCATGGCCTCAATGCTGGTGATCCCTGCTTGCTCAAGGACAGCAACATTCGTCACATAGTCAGTCCAGTGTATATTTAGGATTGTGCATAGACAGCGCTGATGGAAGCGTTTGAGGAGTCATAAGTGGTGGCCATATGTGACCCATGTTTCAGACCCATAAAGGAGAATAGACAGTACAATGGCTCTATACACACTGATTTTTGTGCTTTGCCTCAGGTGTTTATTACTCCAGACTTTTTTGTAAAGGCTTCCAAATGTGTTATATGCCTTTGCTAATCTGTGATTGATCTCTTTGTCAATCTTGGCATCTGAGGAGATGATGCTTCCCAGGTAGGTGAACTGCTGAACGGACTTAAGCACAGAGTTGCCAACGGCAATGTGGGGATGGTGGTGTTCGTCCTGTGGTGTAGGCTGGTGAAGAACTTCTGTTTTCTTCAGGTTGACTTCCAGCCCAAACAGCTCTGCAGCTGTTGCGAAGCAGGATGTTAGGCGCTGCAGAGCTGCTTCTGTGTGGGCAACAAGGGCAGCAGCATCGGCGAAGAGCAGCTCACGGACTAGATAGTTTAGAGTCTTAGTGCGAGCCCTCAGACGGCTTAAGTTAAACAAGCTACCATCAGTACGGTAACGTATATAGATGCCGTCGTCTTCTTCGAGGTCTGCTGTAGCCCTTTGGAGCATCATGCTGAAGAAGATTGTAAATAAAGTTGTCGCAAGAACACAACCTTGCTTCACTCCATTAGTTATTAGAAAGGGCTCTGAAAGAGCATCGCCATATCTGACTTGACCACGCTGGCCCTCGTGTAGCAAGATAATCATTTTAAGGAATTTGGGGGGACATCCTAGTCTTTCCAGGATCTGCCACAGACCTTTCCTACTCACAGTGTCGAAGGCTTTGGTGAGGTCGACATATGTTACATAGGGTGCAGCTATACGATCATAAAAAAATCCGTATGGGGGGCAAAAAATACGAACAGCCTGTCGTTCGTATGCATACGAACTGGCTAAACGATTTTTAAGCCCCCTAAGCTCCGTATGACTCCCTCTTCCCGAAGCTGGCTGGAGCGAGCAAGCCAAGCGGCAGTTTTAAATCTCCCGCCGCTTTTTTTTAAAAAAAGGTTCCTGGTTTGCGGACAGTTGGTTTTCCGTATTTACAATATAAAATAAAAATAAATAAACATATAAATTCACGGACTTACCGGACGCTCGCTAGCCGGGAAACCAACATGGCGGCTGCTCCCAATTCCCCTCCGTGCTAGCCCCGCCCCCTCTACCCAGCCAGCCAATCAGATTACCCTGCCTGTTCGTATGTGTGCGAACGGACCGTACAGACCCATCAGCCATCCGAACAGCATACAGATTTCTCTTCGCGATCCGCTTTCCCTCCCGAATGCCGCGTGTGCGTATTTCAGGGTGGAAAACCGCCCCCCCCTTTTGCATTCGTGTGCATCCGAACGGCCGTTTGTACCGAAGTGCGAACTTCCGCACGCCGTACGTATTATTTAAATCGTGTAGACGGGACCATAGAGACCCTTGTTCTGCTCTCTACATTTCTCTTGCAGTTGTCTAAGGGCAAATACCATATCTGTAGTACTCCTATTGGCTCTGAAGCCACATTGGCTTTCAGGAAGAAGTTCTTCTGCAATGGCAGGAACTAATTTGTTCAGGAGTATCCCTGCAAGGATTTTTCCAGCAATAGTAAGCAGTGTTATGCCTCGATAGTTTGAGCAATTGGATTTTGCTCCTTTTTTCTTGTACAGGGTGATGATGACTGCATCTCAGAGATCTGATGGCAGTTCCCCCTTTTCCCAGCAATTCACAAGGAGTTCGTGGAATTTATCATGGAGTACATGGTCTCCGTGTTTCCAAACTTCAGGTGGGATTCCATCAATGCCAGCTGCCTTGCCATTTTTCAACTGCTGTATGGCCTTAAGGGTCTCTTCCAAAGTCGGAGCTATGTCCAATTCATTTTTCATCGGTTTTTGTAGCTGCTTTTCTTACATGGCAAGTTGGCTGGGCGAGGTATGCCTGGTGAACAGTTCTCTTCTTTGCCAACAGCTCCTGGATCTCTTGGTTGTTTTCATCAAACCAGTCTTGATTTTTCTTGTGGGAGAACCCAAGGGATTCTTCCGCAGACTGGAGGATATTCTTTTTGATATGTTGCCAAAGCACTGTAGGAGAAGGATCTATAGGGTGGTCTTCAAGTTTTGTTTGCAGGTTTGCCTGGAAGTTGTCTCTCATGGTAGCTTGGTGAAGATTGTTGACTTGGAGTCTCTTCTTTAACATGCCACCCCTCTTAGGTTTGAACTTAAGATGAAGATTTAATTTACATCTGATGAGGCGATGATCTGTTTGGCATTCTGCGCTGGGCATCACTCAAGTATGGCAGACATCGTGAATGTTTCTCTGGCAGACTAGAACATAGTCAATGAGGTGCCAATGTTTGGATCGGGGATGCATCCAGGTTGTCTTCAAGCTATCTTTCTGCTGAAATATTGTGTTTCTAATAGTCAGCTGTTGTTCTGCACAGAACTCTAGCAAGAGGCATCCGTTATCATTGCGATTTCCAACACCATGCTTGCCTAAGACACCTTTCCAGGCTTCAGAGTTCTTTCCTACTCTGGCACTGAAGTCACCAAGGATAATAATTTTATCTTCTACAGGGACTTTTTGTATGAGGGGGCATAGGTCTGTGTAGAATTTCTCTTTCTCTACACAGTTGGGGAATAGTTGGGGCATATATACTAAAGAGAACAACATGTGGGAGGCGTAAGGAAATAATGCGACCAGAGTGTCCTGTTGGCAAGGTTTCGAGTTTGGAGGCAATGGAGTTTTTAATCATGAAGCCTACTCCTGAAAGATGTTTTTCGGTTTTGGGTTTGCCAGGCCAGTAAAGTGTGTAGCCGGCGCCATGTTCTTTAAGGCTGCCTTCCTCATGGAGACGAACTTCACTAAGAGCAGCGATGTCAATATTAAGTTGTGATAGTTCATGGGCTATTAGAGCAAAACGATGCTCAGGCCATCCACTATCTGCAGAGTCTCGCATGGTTCTGATGTTCCAGCATGCAAACGTCAGTTTATTTACACCTTTGGAGGCCGGTGTGTGCCTTTGTTTCTTTGCCTTGGTTTGACCGCATCAGAAGATGCCCGTTGGCCGCGGCTAGCCAACCAGGTAGTTGGGGATGAGCTTTCGTTAGGCCACCTTTTCTAGACCCCTCTCCATATGGAGCAAGCAGTGCTCTCCTTTAAAAAGGCTGCTTGGTCTTTCAGGATGCTGCCGAACAAGACTGTCATCTCCCAGGTCAGCCTCGAGTGACCAAAGTCCTGAACCGCCTGCATGCAGGGTTGGGGCTGCGGCTTCCAGTGCATCTTTACACCTGCTGTTTCGTCCCTTGCCTATCGCTACAGGGCTTTTTTTTTTTTTTGAATTGGATTTGTCCGTCGAGCCTGTGCAATGGATTTTTCTGGTGGAGCGCAGCATGCACAGAACTGGCCTCACCCTTTAAACCAAAGGTTGCAAGCATGGACGGTAGCAGCGAGGTCCTTGGGCCGTAGGTTTGATTAGAGTTTCCTTCTCTTCGATGGTTGACCTTACAGGGTTGGACGAGCACCATCTGTCTGGGATTGGGATTAGAGTTTTCCTTCTCCTAGGACGGTTGCCATAAGGCTAGACAGCCCATCCTGCCCTTTGACACTCTTTGTCAGACCCTTCGGTTTTGACCTGTCTGGCATGGGAGACCCTACCAGTGGCTATTATGCCACCGCCAGCATAGCTCAAAACATCATTAGGGTACGCAAGCCTCTCTCCCACGACAAGGAGGCGTCAATGGAGAGAAGAAAAACAGAGTTTACTGGGAAAATATTTGATAGGAGTGCCTAGAAATATTTTAAGGAAGGCGTAGGCAACATCTAATTCTAGTGGTGGTGCGATACACTGACACCTCCCCTACCAAAGTCATTGGTAAGAGGGTATTAAACCTTACTGCCATGTTGGCATACCTACCACTAGACCACGGGCAAATTTTACAAAACAAACGGGAAAGAAGAGGTCATACTTCAACTTTAAAATGGGACAGTCCTCACACATCTTATTTTAAAGCTAAAATACTGGAGTCATGCACATGCCACTGCATTTCAGTAGTGTGGTGAACAGATTTGGTGGCCTCCACCACGTAAAACAGGCAGAGGTCACATGGACCCTAGAGCTGTGAAAGCCAAGAAAAAATGGAAAATTTTGCTGGAAAATTGCAGGCCCCCGCCCCTTGCAACTGTCCCAATTTGGTAGGGACAGTTTCAAATAATCCTCTGTCACCCCACTTTTTCAGCTTCTTTTAAAATGTTCCAGTCTCTCTCTTCTCTTCCCATTTCCGCTCTTTGTTCTCAGCTTACTGCCACTGGTGCAAACTGAATTCAAAGTGCGAAAGTAGTTTGCATTCAACCAACTCAGGAGAGGGAAGAGGACAAGAGTGGGGTTTTAAAAATCAATAAAAATTAAAGTTTTTTTTTAAAAAAAGAGTAGAGGGGGCAGAATCTTGACCTTCCCAGTCGGCTCAGGCAACAGCAAACTGCTGCAGCCTCTTTTAGCTTGTGTGCTCTTCCTCAATCTTAATTTTTGTCATCTTGACCACACTCGTTGCTTGGCCACTCGTCTCCCAGTTTTCGTCTGTAAAATGCTGGACAGTATGGAATTATTCTCTCTTCCCCCACATATACTCTCCCCCTGATTTTTTTTTTCAATTTTTCCAGTGGGAAAATGGGAAACTTAGGTAACACAGCCACCTGGGATCTGGAGCAAGAAGAAAGGCAGAATATCAATTAAATAAATAAATAATATGGGGGAGGGGACCTCAAACATATATTTTTTTCTCTTTTAAGAAAGTACTTTTGATTCAGCATGCGAAGAACAATGCAGCATGAATACTGTATTTGCATGTAAGACACTCCATAGAATTAGGGAACAATAATCCTTGTCCATTCACTCATCTACACCAATCAAACCCAAAATAAATTTCTGCGCCCAGTGGGTACTGACATATTTATGTCAAGAGCATATAGGGGAAGGACTTCATATTAAGACAGTTAACAAACAGTCAAACTGCTCTATTTGACTGGTGTCCTAGCCATCGATTGCACACCGGAATAACATTATGGGGCAATGGACACTTAGAAATGGAGCATCTTTCTACAAAAAATTTTCAAGATTTTTGGGGAGGTGGTAGAAAATGTTTTCCATAGTCTCTTCTCAGTTCCAACTTGCAGGAGCACAGGGGAGTTATAAATTTAGGTTCACAGCTGCTTGGAAAAATTATAATACCTGGCCCAGTTAGAAATTGGCATGGATTGCCGCAGACAGAGAGGATGGTATGAGTAGCCCCTTAGTCACCTTGTGGTGACTAAAAGTAGGGCTGGACTGTCTAGCAACTTGCCCTATAAATCTTTTCATAGCTAAGGGCGTTTCAGCCTTTCAAAGAGCGAGCAACCCCACCCCACCCGCCCATCCTTTAACTAGATGTCCATTTTCAGAAAGAAATTTGCATCTATTAGCATATATTAGGGGCCTCTGATCTTACGAACGACTTCCAAATTTAGAATAATGCAGAAGAAGAGAGGGGGATTTCTGAGATTTCAGCAAACATCGCCCACAAGCATGCCCACAGAACACTGAGGTCTAGAAACTTGTGGGTGGCTACTGGATTTACGCAAAAGGTGCAATTCTCAGGAAACCAGATTGCCACAATTAGGTGTTGGGCAGATGGCTGTCTTGAAAGACGGCTAAGAAATGCATTAACAGCCAAACAAACAAACAAACAAACTTATACCCTTATATTCCTGCAGAACTATAGTGAACACAACACTCTGGTTCATAGGGAGAAAAGCATAGCTGAGTTTATTCCTGTAATTCTGCAAAGCAGCCATTGGCTTTTGCCACTTTCATAGAATCATAGTGTTTGAAGAGACCACAAGGGCCATCCAGTCCAACCCCCTGCCATGCAGAAATACACAATCAAAGCATCCCTGACAGATGGCCATCCAGCCTCTGTTTAAACTCCCTGGGAGCGTGGTAGGGTCTCCTTCCTTGGAGGTCTTTAAACAGAGGCTGGATGGCCATCTGTCAGGGATGCTTTGATCATGATTTCCTGCGTAGCAGGGGGTTGGATTGGATGGCCCTTGTGGTCTCTTCCAACTCTACAATTCTATGATTCTATGAAAAACCTCCAAAGAAGGAGACTCCACCACACTACAAGGCAGTGTATTCCACTATTGAACAGCTTTTACCATCAGGCAGTTCTTCCTAATGTTTAGGTGGAATCTCTTTTCCTGTAGTTTGAACCCACTGCTCTGTGTCCTAGTCTCTGGAGCAGCAGAAAATAAGCTTACCCCATCCTCAGTATGACATCCCTTCAAATATTTAAACATGGCTATCATGTTACCTCTCAACCTTCTCTTCTCCAGACTAAACATGCCCAGCTCCCTAAACTGCTCCTCACAGGGCATAGCTTCCAGACCACCCACCCTCCTGGTCACCCTCCTCTGGACACATTCCAGCCTCTCAATATCCTTCCTGAATTGTGGTGCCCAGAAGTGAATACAGTATTCCAGGTGAGGTCTGACCAAGGCAGAATAGAGTAGCACTATTACTTCCCTTGATCTAGACACTATACTCCTATTAATGCAGCCCAGAATCACATTGACTTTTATAGCTGCTGCATCACACTGCTGACTCATGTTCAGCTTGTGCTAGTAAGACTCCTAGATCCTTTTTGCATGTACTGCCCTCAAGCCATGTGTCACCCATCCTGCATTTCATTTTTACTGCCCAAGTGTAGTATACTATATTTCTCCATGTTGAAATTCATTTTGGCTCAGCTTTCTAATCTGTTCAGGTCATTTTGGATTCTGATCCTGTCCTCTGGAATATTAGCTACCCCCCCCCTTAATTTGGTGTCATCTGCAAACTTGATAAGCATACCCTCTATTCCCTCATCCAAGTCATTGATAAAGGTGTTGATAAAGATGTGGGCACACATACTTGCCATGGCTTCAGCTTCTCCTTCACAAATCATGAGAACTAGCACCATGGTTTCAAATAATGCCTAACTTTTCAGAGTTCTGAAGCTTAGATTTGAATCATCATCCCTCGGTGTACAAAGCCCATGGGATGCAACCTCCCCCTTCACACCCCCTCAGGATACATCAGGAGATGATCTGGCTGGCAGTGACCTCTGGGCACCAGCCCCTTTACTGCATTCCCCCAGAACACCCCAAAACTCCCTGATTTTTTCAGATGAAAAGTCTCTCCAAAACTGCCCAAACCATCCTCTCAGCAGCTGGGCTTCATTTAGCTTTCCCATGACAACAACAACAAAATTCCCAAAAAAATCACTGAAAAAAACAAGGTAAAACAAAACTGACAGTGAACAGTTTTGTTTTACCTTTACTTAGAATCATAGAATTGTAGAGTTGGAAGAGACCACGAGGGCCATCCATTCCAACCCCCTGCCACGCAGGAATCATGATCAAAGCATCCCTGACAGATGGCCATCCAGCCCCTGTTTAAAGACCTCCAAGGAAGGAGACCCCTTCCTTCCTTTCATGTCAGTTTGGCCTGTTCAAAGGGCGTGCAACCAAAAACTGGCCTCTGGCGCAGTCACCCGCCCCAGAATTGCAGCTTCTAAACTTTTAAAAACTAAAACTGACCACTTCATCCTCCACTTACTGGGTGAAAGTATTTCCCCAGCACTACTGCAACGCTAGGAGACTAAAAGGATGGGCTGTAATCTCGCCTTGCATTGCCAACATCCACCCTCCTATCCTGACCTGTGAGCAGTGTGAACACCTCCAACCAGGAGCATGCATGAAAGTATGTACATTTGGCGACTGGCTCCTAACCCAACAAGCTCTGCTGGAAATACCACCTTTTTGTTTGGAGGCCTCTCTCGGCACTGCCTGGGCTACGGTTTCAGGTTGCTTTCCCAGGACTCCAACCTTTCCCCTGCTCATGCACCTCCTTGCTACCACACAGGCGCACATATAATACCACACACACAGTGGGTGAAGAGAAGTTATAAATAGCGCAAGGAGTTTTGCACTCAGCTGACGCTTCTCCAAATACTTGAGTGAGACAGCAGAGGATGACAAACAACAAAGGAGGGAGGGCGGAAGTTGGAGGGAAAGATTCCAGCAGGTCTAAAATTCCCCCTTCCACAGGAATCATACATTCACTAGGTGCCCTTTAAAAACAACAAAAAAATCTGCTACAGGCATTATGAAGCCATCAGAGCCTTCTCTTCCCTTGCCTAAACAATTAGCAAGCCATGAAATGGGAGCCTTCTTCAATCACCTGCACATCACATCACAGAATTTTAGAGTTGGAAGGGACCCCAAAGGCTATCCAGTCAAACCCTGATGGCCCCGGATCCAAAGCCCCAACAGGTGGCCATCCACTCTGTTTAAATACAGGTCACACACACACACACACGTACGTATACCTGAGGGATATGTTCCTGGACTTATTTATAAATGAAACTGCAGATAATACCAAACCCTATTGTACAATAAAGGACTTCCGGTACAAACGGAGTTGCATCGAAGGACCTAGCAATTCCTCTGGGAATTTTCTAGCACAACTCTATGGTATGTGTCCCTATTTTTTTCAGCTGTGGATAACTGAAACCACGGATATTGGAAACCTGGGACAGCAGTCACATGCAAACTGCAGACTAGTTCTCCACACCTGCTCTAAAGCAGCGGACAACAAGCTCATCCTCTATTGTCCATGCAATAGTACTTCAAAATATTATTAAATAAGTTGTTATTAATAGCAATAATAATTATTATTATCTTACTGAGATTCAAGGTGGCTTACAAGTTAAAATGTTTACACTGCAATTAAAATATTTAAAAAATCAACCTTACAACAGAATTAAACTGTTAACCATACTAAAACAATGTAAAGCATGCACTTTAAAATAAAAAAGTTAATGCAATTAAAAATCCTAAAGCACCTTCTTCCAGGCCTTTCCTAAAAAGCCTTCAATTCTCAATGCTTGTCTGAATAAAAAAGTCTTTGGCTGCTGACAGAAGGGGTTGGGGGGGGTACTTTAGCAAAGGAGGGAGTTCCAAAGTTTGGGGGCAACCTCCAAGAAGGCCTATTTTGTATTCCTACCAATAGTACCACTGAGGCTGGTGGGACTGAAAGAAGGGCCTCTCCTGCCAATCTTAGGGCCCAGGTAGGCTTCCACAGAGATCATAGAATCATAGAGTTGGAAGAGACCACAAAGGCCATCCAGTCCAACCCCCTGCCATGCAGGAATACACAATCAAGATATACAGTCTATCACAGTGGTTCTAAACCTGCAGTCCATAGACCCCCAGGGGGCCACGATGTCCTCACAGGGGGTCCACGAAGGCTTGAAGGCTGCTCAGCCCACATGACAGGAGCCAAGGCAAAGACTGGTTGACCTGACCTGTTTGCTATTCAATCTGCTCCAGCCACAAATTTGCAGGAAGAAGGAGAAAGTCTTCCCTCTCCTCCATTACATCTTAGGAAAGGATTAATGGGTGGTATAATTGTATTACCGTATTGTTGGTATTGGGGGTCTGCAGCAACAAAAGATATTTAAAGGGGGTCCCTAGTAAATAAAAGTTTAAGAGCCACTGGTCTATCAGATAGCCTGGACCTTAACTGTATAGCTCTTTGTTGGCCATAACCAGCATTATGAATTGTGCTGGGAAACAGGCCAGCAGCCTGTGGAGTTGTTGGAGCAGGGGAGCTGTATGATCCCTGTAACCAACTATTGTATCACCTCTCAAGTGTCTTAACTGTACTGGAATACAACTCCCATCATCCGCAGCTACCACCACCAAAGGATGCAGACTAACATATAAGAGTGTTGGAAGACCAATCAGTGGTGAAGCAGAGCCAGGGCTTCCAGGGTTGAAACCCTAGGACCTTTAGGATTAGCAGGGGCCACGACATTGATTTTGGGTCACTTCTGAGACTTTTTGGGCTGCTACCACGCTGCAGAAATAATGGTTTGGCACTGCTTTAATTGCCAGGGCTCAATACTATGGAATTCTGGGATTCGTAGTTTTGTGAGATATTTAACCTGCAAGGATTGGGCTTGATACTTAGGAGATTTTCAGACAACACTGTTATAGTGTTACTATTCCACTTTATTTGCTATGGCTGCCTCCTGTTGAATCCTGGGATTTGCAGTTTAGGGAGGGGCATTTACAACTCTCAGCCAGAGATCTTAGGCCTCACTAAACTACAAACCCCAGAATTCCACAAGAGGAAGCCAGAGCAGTTAAAGTGGAATAGTAACACTATAACAGTGTAGTCTGAAAATCTCCTTAAAGTGGTATCAAACTGCATTATTTGTGGCAGCAGCTTATGACACAGTTCCAGGGTCTTCCTTCCAATTTTTTATTTTTGGTGGGTGCTTTTGGTTTTGTTTGTTTGTTTTGGGGGGGATTTATTTATTTATTTATTTAAATGGAACTCTGTTTATAAATACTATCTCACTGAACTGTACTTTTAATACGCCAAGCATGTTAGTTTTGTGTCAAACAAAAGGGTGTAACTTTCATTACATGTATATAATACATTTTATGCTCCGAAAGTAACAAAGTGAGTTTTTCATCTGTAAAGTATGCTAACGTATTATTTCAATCCTTCTTTAAATTTCAGGGGGTGGGGAGGATTTCCCCAGAATTTTTTTCCTGCCTTTAAAATTTCCAAAAAATTTACATGTCTACCAACTATACGACAAAAAACATTACTTTTCCAAGCTCTGAGGGATACCTTTTTCGATCACAATTCCCAGCCACTAAAAACTCCTTTTCTCACCCAGAGCAGAAAAAAGTAGTGGAGGAAGAGTCCAAATCCTTTGATCGTGCAGGGGCCAATCTATCACCGTCCTCCTTCCCCAAACGTTCAACCAATCTTTTACTACAGCAGAGGTGACCTGGGGCCTAATCTGGACCTCCCAGGGTTCCCCTCCAGCCCTGTAACATCATCATTTGGTGTTTTCCCAGCTTTGCAGATGGGCTCCCCCCTTCCAAAAGGCTAAAAATGCCTTTCCTAAGGTTTCAGTTGGCAGTAATAATCTTAACACTAAAATATACAGAGGGTTGCCCCCCCCAACTTCTCTGAAATTGAATCCCTTGGGCAGAAAAAGGTTCCCCACCTCTGCTCTTCAAAAGCGCTGAGCAAGTGTGGCAGATCTGGGGACCAATCATCTACTTCCCTAAGAGGCTCTGGCCATGGCACAGCCTGCCAAAAATTGCAAGCAAAAGTCCACTTCTAGATTTGAGGGGGGAAACCCCACTGCTTTTTAAGAATGTTAAATGGTGCAAGGGCCCCCTGCAAACTATTTAAAGAGGAAATGTGAAGTCAAAGGCTTTCACGGCCAACATCCATAGATTTTCCTTGGGTTTTTTTCCAGGCTGTGAGGCCGTGTTCTGGAATAGATTCTTTCTGATGTTTCGCCTGCATCTGTGGATGGCATTCTCCGAGAATGGTTGGGTAGGTGTGTGTGTGGAGTTTCTATGCTGTGAACCCCTGTTGGGGAGTATATGTAAATTCCAAAAGAATTCCACTCAGGGACAGGGGGATTCCCAGCAGATAATGGCCCATCAACCGTCCATTAGCCAAACAGACACTAACGAGCCTTGCATTTCTATACCCAGAAACTAACCATTCAATTGCACAAATTTACATATACTCCCCTATAGGAGTTCACAGCATATAAACCCCAGACACACTCCGACCCCACCAATCTATTCCAGAATAAGGCCTCACAACCTGGAAAAAAACCCAAGGAAAATCTAAAGAGGAATGTTGCTCCCAAAGGCTTCCAAGAAGAGCATCCTACGTTTCTTCATCTCCCCTCCAGAAAAAAGTGTGGCCCATGGAATTGGTGGCCATAAGAACAGCTTTGACGGGTCACACGATGACCACCCCCATGAAATCTATTGTTTTGAGTTATAACTGTCACTTCACTCATGATGCTCTCATCATGGCACATAAAGGAGCTCTTGGATCATGGCACCTCCTCACCAAGAGGCGATCCTCAAACCGCCTCAGATGACCAAACAAGCAATCATTTGCAAGCCCAGGAACTGCAGTTTTATAGCAGGCAGGCACTGGATGGGTCAAAAAGTTTTACTCAACTAACTGGTTCAACATATTAGAGCGTGGCCAAAAATTTGTAAACCCTGACTGTTATTAGAAAGACACAGGCTAATACTGTAACTATCAAAAGGTTTGATAATGATACTGTTCCATCATATTTATATTATTTTATTACACTATTATTAACAATAAAGTATAAATACTGTACACACAGCTATACCTCACCTTTCCTTCTTAAGATGTCCAGGGTAATGCATAACATAATAAAAACACATAATTTAGACTGAAGTGGGCAAAATGTAGCCCTGGGCTGGAAAAAAATTATGTGTTGGTTTACTTTGCTAAAAATACCACGCACACACCCTAGATGCATCGAGGGGCCTTTTAGCCCCTCCTTCCAAAATGAAAAAGGAGAGCCATAGTAGGGGGGCTAGCTCCAGCCAGCTATCCATCCCTGATTTATACAAACAAAAAACATTAAGTTCAATTAAACTTTGTTTAGTTTGGTAAAGCACTAGAGCTCTCTGGCTGAGGAATAAGTCCCATCTCTAAACTGCAAATCCCAGGATGCCATGGGATGTTGCTATATTTGTGTAGTGTGAAAGGGCCTCACAATGCCATGCACACACAGTGGGCCCATCTACACAAGGGGGAAAAAATCCCAAATACTTCATAGTATTGGCATCTTGCAGCAGCAGTGACATGTCCAAAGCCCCCATAAGCCTCGCATTCCTGATGGCGGCTGCAAGTGATTTACTTGCATCAGTTCTTTACTGCTGCCTGGGTTTTTTGTTTGTTTTTTTAAAGTCATCCCAAAGTGTGCCGGAGTGACAGAGCGATTCTCCAAAGCAAAACAGAAAATATTGATCCTTTTTTATTGCCTTAGCAAGCAATTGCTAAGGCGAAAATCCAATGTGGCAGCAGCAAGCGCTTGCTCTGCTAGCAAGCCCCGCCCCTGCTCTCATCCGGCCAATCAGCTTTGTCTTCCCTTCACGTTTTTCGTTGTTCCATAGTCCAAACGAGCAAAAATGCACACCAGCCTCGCAGTCTGTGAAAAAGCACGGGGAGATCTGCGAAGGCTTTTATCCCGTTGTTTTTGCCATTTTGGGCCCCCTCCTTCCGAATACTGTGGATTGGCACTGGATCCCATTTAGACAGGTAGGATTCCCAACAAATTCCATAAGGGGTATTTTCACCGTTTAGACAGGCCCAGTGTTTTAAAACAGTACAGTCCAAGGCCCAAGTTGTATCTCAAAAGCAGAGGTGAACAGAATATAGTCATTGCCTAAAAATGCAACAAGATGGGGGTAAACCACACTTTCCCAGGAAAGGAATTCCATAATTGGGGCAAGACCACCAAGGGCCAACCAGTTAACTGTTTAACATGAAATGACGGGACTGGCTTTTTCAAGAAGGTTTCTAAAGTGAAGCCCACTCCTCACAGGAGCAGCACAAAGTGGGCAGCCAGATCACACAGAGCCACTACTCTAAGGCAGCGGGGTTCTTCAGCTGCAACGGGGCATCACTTCCCAAAATTCCCAGTCAGCATCCCCAATAGATGGGTATTCTGGCAATTGAAATCCCAAATATCTGAAAAAACAAAGGTTAAGAACCCATTGCTTTAAGGATTCTGCAGAAAATGAGGTGGCATCTGCATAGTAGTTCTGGGTTTGGCCCCTGGTTTGTGCTTTTTCTTGGAAATACCCGCAGTTACTACTGATAGCCAGAACCTGTCCTGTCCTGATAGGTTCGCCCCAACTTGATGCAGGCCTGGCAAGTCTTGCTCATTAGTTGGCCCTTGCTAACAAGTCTGAATTTAAAAGTAAGCTGTCACCTGAGCATTCTTTCCTTTGTGAAACACTGAATGATACTGTTTTGACTATGCACAAATAGCAAGCACTCAATTCATACTGATTAATCAATTGATCAGTATTGCAATTCCAAGACTAGAGTCAGGGATCACGTAGCCCTCCCAGCTATTGTTGGGCTGCAACATCCATCATCGTGATGGAAACTGCTTTCCAACAACATCTGGACAATGCTCAGAAAAGTTAGTTTTTGGATTGCCATAGCCAGAACCTGTCTGCGCTGGGTAGAAGATTCTGGGAGTGAGAGTCCAAAAAAGGATGTTTTTCAAGCTTTGATTTTGAGGGCCACACATTGGGAACCCTCTTTCTTTATTCTATCTACTTAACTTGCCAAATTGATTTGGAACATTTTTTGTGTGTGTCAATTAGCTGTTTGTTTCATTCCTACATACTAACACTTGCATGTGCCTCCAATTTCTCTAACACACAGCTCGGATTTAAAAGTGCATACCTGCTATGAACACATCCCAAATGTTCAAGATTTGGGCGACCAGCATTTGCACCCATTGTATTTAGGTGGCAATTTATCCTCCATATGAAGGTCTGCTAAGGAGACAATCCTTTTTTGGGGGGTCTTCTCTCTTTGAAGGGCTGACCAGTCCAAGTAAGTTTTAATAGAAAGGACCAAGAGAGGAGATTTCAATTAACCCACAGGAACTCCAGACAGGAAAAGCTTTCAGCAGTGGAATAGACTCTCCTTCTTTGGAAATCTTTAAACAAAAGCTAGATGGCCATCTATCAGGGATGCTTTAATTGCGCATTCCTATACTCACAAGGGGTTGAACTAGATGACCACTAGGATTCCTTCTAACTCTGCAGTTCTGTGATTCTATGAATCATAGCAAGAGAAATCAGGGACTCTGAAGTTACAGCACCTGGACAGCACATCCAGTGGGCACACTGCTCAGGTAAAATGCATTGTAATTCTGTTTGCATGATAAAAATCAGATTTATTTTTTCTATTGGTAGCCAAAAATTAGCATATGCAATTTTATGTGCTCACCCTTTTTTGGGATGATGTATATCTTACCTTTGGGTGATTTGCAGCTATCACCCTTAAATTTCTTGCACTGTCTTCCAGGTGTGAAGAGATAGAACATTCTTTCAGTTCTAAAAACTCAGAAGTTAATCTTCTACAGCTAGCCCAAGCTAACAACAATAAGAAATCTAAAAAATTGGAAAGACTTGACTGAATGACTGATAATTTCTAGATTTTTCATTGTTAGCTTGTCAGAGAGCATGCTTGTGGACTGGTCCCAACCTTCAGGGCACTTGTTCCAGAATATTACAGCTCCTAAATATCTTTTGTTTTAAAGTTTTATTCTGATCTGGAAATTTTGCAGAAGACCCCGAACAGAAAGAGAGTTTTGCTTGGCATTTTCTTCCTGCCTGCCAAACAAGAGGTGGTAAAGGGCTAGCTAGCCCCGAATCATAAAAAGACTCCCAGCCTCTGGCTCTCATCCACCCTTGATGGGATAGATCATAGATTGGCTTGAAAAATCTCACACATAGGGCCCGTCTAAACAGTGAAAATATCCCTCATGGAATTTGCTGGGAATCCTACCTGTCTAAACAGGATCCCGCACCAATCCACACTATTAGGAAACAGGGGGGCCCAAAAGGGCAAAAACAATGGGGTAAAAGCCTTCACAGATTTCCCCATACTTTTTCACAACCAGCAAGGCTGGTGTGCATTTTTGCTCATTTGGACTATAGAACAATAAAAACTCGAAGGGACGCACAAAGTTGATTGGCTGGGTGAGAGTGGGGGAAGGGGTTTCCTAGGAGGGCAAGCGTCCACTGCCGCCATGTTGGATTTTCGCCTTAGCAATCTCTCACTAAGGATCAATATTTTCTGCATTGCTTTCTAATAAAATCAGAGAATTGCTCTATCATACCCGCGCACCTTGGGATGACTTTAAAAACAAATGGTGGTGGTGATGAAGAACTAACACAAGTAAATCACTCGCAGCTGCCATCAGGAATGCAAGGCTTATGGTGGCTTCTGAGATCAGAAAAAACATTTAGACATGTCGCTGCTGCTGCAAGATGCCAATACTACGAGGTATTTTAGATTTTTTCCCCTCATGTAGATGGGCTCATAGTTTAGCACTGGGTTCTAGCCTTCAGTGCCCAAAGGGCTATAGAAAGAGTGGGGAAGATAGAAGGGATATGCATGTTGCTAATGGAGGAAATTTTATTACCCGTCTTTTATTGCCATTTCTCCCTGGTCCCCACATGGCCAAGAAGGGGAGCGGCCTCTGCCTACACTGAGATCCCTCCAGAACTGACAAGAGAAATAACATCTGAGACAAAATGTAGGCCTGTGACTCTAACATTAGTCCTGTCTATACAAGGGGGGGAATACAATCTCCTCTGAAGAAACAGCAATTCACAGCGCTGTAACCTGTTTTAATGTTCAAAAGAGCCCCCCTAAACTTTGCATGCCCCCTAGCCAAGATGGTGGCCGAGAATGATTTACTCGCCATTTTAAATCTGCTGCCGCCAAAAATTTTAAAAAATAAACTGTCTACCATGGTGTGCACAAGCGATACTTTATATTTACAAAAGAAAAAAATAAGGAGAAAGATCGCCATTTTATCTCCTTATCGATCTCTTGCTTAGCCGAAAATCCAACATGGCGGCAGCAGGCGCTTTCCCTGTTTGCTAGCTCCGCCTCCCCCCCCCCACCATGTTCGTCTGGCCAAGCAGCTTACGCTGCCTCATCACAGCAATGCGAATGCGAATGTCTTAACAATCACACAATTATATGCTCTATGTGGCGTTTTAAAAACTCCGAGAAAAGCTCCAAAGGCATCCCTTCAGAGCTTTACAATGGATTTGGCTGCCCTCCTTCTGAATGAGACATATTGATGCAAATGTCCGTTTAAACAGATCGCCTTCCATGTGATTGTGATTTGGATTATTTTCACCACTTGGACGGGACCACTGTCATTTTTCTTCTCCTGTTTGATTTTTAACATCTTTACCTGGTGAAGAAACCAGTGAATTTCTGAAAGCTTGTATGATGTATTTTGTGCATTTGGGTTGCCAATAAAGGTACCACTTTTTGTGAATTAGAGGTGTGTGTGTGTGCACAACTGATGTGGAAATTAGGAGGAACTTGGGGTATTCCTCCAGAGCATTCCTTCACAATGTTCCAGCTTTAAAAAAAAGTTGTTGGCCACAAAGCTGTTCAAAATGGCTTCGGGAAACTTAAGGACACTGTTTCAGCCAGGGCTGTGGTGCTGGAGTCATGGAGTTGTAAGCAATTTTGGGTTGAATTAAGTTGGTAGAAATGTACTAACCCTGCCTGATGTTACCTTGTCAGCTGCTAAGTTCTTATCTGTGGTCATTAAGACCAGTGAGAAGGAAGTTAAAAGGTGAATAAGCTGGCCTGAGCTCCAAAAAGTCTACCAATAAGTATCCAATTTATTTGTATACAAAATAATATATATTTTTGTATATATATATATATATATATATATATACAAAAATTTATTGTTTTTTGTATATATGGATGCCAACCTGGTTTTTATGTATCAATGTGCATCTTGTTTGTTGTTTAATGGGTCTCTGGACTGTATGAATAAATTGTTGTTGTACTGACACTGTCTTCAAAATAAAAAGTTATAACAATGTATTTCTGTTAAAAAACTTTTTAAAAAAACACATTAAATTGCATATTTCCTAGAAGGGAATTTAGAAAAGCTTACTTGTTCAGAAATTTCAATCAAATAAATATATTTGATTTTCTATCAATCTAACTAGCCTAACAATTCAGGTGGTTGTGATGAAACACCTTGTTCTACAGAAAATGTGTTTTTACTCATTAATATTTGTTGTTGTGTGCCTTCAAGTCATTTTGGACTTATGACAAACCCAAGGCCTATCTATCACAGGGTTTTCTTGGCAGAATTTGTTCAGAGGGGGTTTGTCTTTGCCGTCCTCTGAGGCTGAGAAAGTACGACTTGCCCAAGGTCACCCAGTGGGTTTCCATGGTCAAGAGGGGATTCGAACCCCAGTCTCCCAGTGTCTTAATCCAACACTCAAACCATTACACCACTTTTGATTCCTACCAATATACATTTGCCATTTATAAAGGAATCAGGCAGTAGAAAAATAGAGGAGGTGAAATCAAAGGTTTGGCATTTTGACGTCAAAGCCTTGGTTTCCACCACCCGAAATATCAAGACTTGCCCCCTCCTCAGCCCAAAAAGCAACCAAGACCAACACAAGATGACTTCCCATCACCCAAAGTGGCCGCCATGATGGTGCCCTGCTGCATGATTGGTGGGAGTCATGCTGCCTCAGAGATCTTGTTCAGTTGCAACTCTTAGCAGCCTTAGCCAGCACCACCATTGTTGAGGAGTGCTGGGTGATGCAATCCATGAACATCTTAAGGGTCATGGCCTTCCTCCTGCTGGACTACAATGATTCCAAGTAGTTTTGTACAGTTGTCCCTCCACATTCGCGACTTTCACATTCGCAGTTTTGATTATTCGTGGAAAGCCACCTGCCCCCCCCCTCTCTCCTTCCGTCCCTTTCCAAGGCAGCAAAGGGTTTCTCACAAAGCCCATCACTGCCTTGGGAAGGGGGGATGGAAAGCCTCCCTCCCTCTCTCCACCCCAGTCCCTTTCCAAGGCAGCGAGGGGCCCCCTTAGCCACTTTGGGACAGGCGGGGAGGGGTGTGGGAGTGAGTGGCAACGGAATGGGTTGTTGCAGGTGGGGGGGGAGGACTATTATTATTTGCGGTTTTTTCACATTGCAGGGGTCTTCTGCCCTTAACCCCCGCGAATGTGAAGGGACGACTGTACTTAAATCTGTGAAGTAGGTCAAACTGAGAGGTCTATTGGGCCAAAGTTACCCAGGAAGTTTTGCGGCTCATGAAAAATTTCCTGTTACTTTAGAAGGTACTGTTTCATCTTTCTTCTTGATAAAAAAAAAATTCTTCTTTCCATGCTTTACAGCAGGGCCAGAGGCCAAGGGTGGCTGGTGGATCCATTACCATGGCAGTGATAAATCCACTCTGAATTTTACCACTGCTCCTCCCACAACTGCCAGAGTTAAATGGGAACTCTGTCAGTGCCAAAGGAGGGACTAGTACCAGCACAGTTCCCATTCACAGGTGTGAACAGGGTGGTAGTAAAATCGAGAGCAGTAGTGGGTGTGCTGTGCTTTCTGCAACCGGACCTGTTTATCTCGGATTGGCCTTTTTAGTCATCAGCGCGCTTGCAGTAAGCGCGGGATGAGTCCTTCCTGAATCTTTGTTTTTGCGAAGAAAAGCCAGAGGGGGAGAAAAATTGTGCTCCAGAAACAAGAGGGCTGTACCAGCCGAGTTGCAGCTCAACAACATCTCAGAGGCAGTATGATTCCCACCCAGTTGCAGCCCCTGGAAGAAGTCCGGGTGAAATGAATAATAACAATGATACAAACGGGGAACTACAATAAAATGTTGCAGCACGAAACCATAGAATCATAGAATTGTAGAGTTGGAAGAGACCACGAGGGCCATCCAGTCCAACCCCATTCTGCCACGCAGGAAATCACAATCAAAGCATCCCTGACAGATGCCATCCAGCTCTGTTTAAAGACCTCCAAGGAAGGAGACCCCACCACGCTCCGAGGGAGTGCGTTCCACTGCCGAACAGCTCTTACTGTCAAAAAGTTCCTCCTCATGTTGAGGTGGAATCTTTGTTCCTGGAGCTTGCATCCATTGCTCTGTGTTCCAGTCTCTGGAGCAGCAGAAAACAAGCCTGCTCCATCCTCAGCGTGACACCCCTTCAGATACTTAAACAGGGCTATCATATCGCCTCTTAACCGTCTTATTTCCAGGCTAAACATACCCAGCTTTCTAAGTCTCTCCTCATAAGGCATGGTTTCCAGACCTTTCACCATTTTAGTTGCCCTTCTCTGGACATGCTCCAATTTGTCAATATCCTTTTTGAATTGTGGTGCCCAGAACTGGACACAGTATTCTAGGTGAGGTCTGACCAAGGCAGAATAGAGTGGCACTATTACTTCCCTTGATCTAGACACTATACTTCTATTGATACAGCCCAAAATCGCATTGGCCTTTTTAGCTGCCACATCACACTGTTGACTCATGTTCAACTTGTGGTCTACTAGGACTCCTAGATCCCTTTTGCACGTAGTCTCGTTCAGCCAGGTCTCTCCCATCCTATATCTATGCATTTCATTTTTCCGCCCTAAATGCAGTACTTTACATTTCTCCGTATTGAATTTCATTTTGTTAGCTTTGGCCCAGCTCTCCAGTCTATCCAGGTCATTCTGAATTTTGATCCTGTCCTCTAGAGTATTAGCTACTCCTCCTAATTTGGTGTCAAACTCTTCTGATTCATCCCTGTCCCTGGCTTCAGCTCACCTCCCTAAACCAGTCAGCATGCTATGACCACTGAGCATCCTTAATCTTGATTTTGCAGGTTTTTTCCTCCTTTCCTCTTCTTTTAATCCAGACATGTTTTTTTTTAAACAAGCAATCACATGATGATGGGTCTCTCACACGGGGGGGGGGGGATTAGGGGGTCTGCCATAGATGCCCAAATTGTTAGTTAAAGCCATGGATTCAAGAGAAAGAGGTGGGCAACAGAAACCAGATTTTTGCCAAGTGTACAGTACAGTTGTCCCTTCATATTCACTGGGGTTTGGTTCTAGGACCCTCCGTGGATACCAAAATCTGTGAAGACTCAAGTCCTATTCTATGCAATGGCATAGCAAAATGGTGTCTCTTATATAAGATGGCAAAATCAAGGTTTGCTTTTTGGATTATTATTATTTTAAGAATATTTTTAAGCCATGAATACTTAAGTCTGTGGATACCAAATCCGTGGATATGGAGGGACAACTGTATATCCCTACATGGAACTCCAGCACTCCTCAATCAGGACAAGAGGCATCCACATGTAAGACAGGAGGGAAGGAAAATGGGGTACAATATCATAGAATCATAGAATCATAGAATTGTAGAGTTGGAAGAGACCACGAGGGCCATCCAGTCCAACCCCCTGCCACGCAGGAAATCCCGATCAAAGCATCCCCGACAGATGGCCATCCAGCCTCTGCTTAAAGACCTCCAAGGAAGGAGACCCCACCACGCTCCGAGGGAGTGTGTTCCACTGCCGAACAGCTCTTACTGTCAAAAAGTTCCTCCTCATGTTGAGGTGGAATCTCTGTTCCTGGAGCTTGCACCCATTGCTCCGTGTTCCAGTCTCTGGAGCAGCAGAAAACAGATCCCATTTGATCTGGGAAGACAGGCAGGGTCAGCCCTGGTTAGTACTTGGATGGGAGACTGCCAATAAATAACAGATGCTGTAGGCTATATTTCAGTGGAAGGAACTGGCAAAACCACTTCTGAGTACTCCTTGCCTAAGAAAACCCTATGAAATTCACGCAGTCAACAAGCAACTTGAAAGGTACACACACACACATATTTCCTCTCCTTCCAAAAGTTCCTTAAAGTTACAGTAACTAGCATGCGTTGTAGGCAGAACCCCCACTTATGGGCTAATATTAAGAGTATGACAGCTGGAAGGGCCCTTGAATTGTAGCCTTTCATGATCAACCTGGGCGGACTTTGCTGAATGATCATTTCTTAGCCTCTGCACCTATAGAAGCAGGATTACAACAGGCACCAACTACTTTGCAAGGCTATCACTGTAACTCACAAGAAGTGTTGTAAACGCTTGGATCATCCCTAGCATTGTACCCTGCATGACAAGGAATAGGCAGGAACATGGCTGGAGACAAGCCTGACAAATCAAAGCATGAGTGGCTTTTTCAGGGGCCGTTCTGTGGCTGCACAATTGTGGTGCTATAGTTTCGCTTTAACCGCCATGGTTCTACCCTGTGGAATCCTGGGCTTGGCAATTTAGGGAGGGGCATTGAGAGTTCTCAACCAGGGAGCTCTAGGGCCTCCCCAAACTACAAATCCCAGGATTTCATAGCATGCAGCAGTTAAAAGAATCATAGTGCTATAATTGCATAGTGTGAATGGCCCCAGTTTTGAGTCAAATTAACCCTTTCAAAACATTCTGTATATCTGGTATTGTGAGACCAGCCCACATAGATCAATGCCAGGGAAGGTGCCAATTTTTGGACATCCTACAGGGCACCTCCAGTGAATAGGAAGTGATGCCATGCCTCCTCCAGTTTCATGGTTGGTTTGAAAATCAGTGTTTTTTCCCAGGGTTTTGGGGGAGGGGAAGTCAAAACTACCCTTGCAAAACTAGCCTTTGTACTATTTTAGACCAAATTTTTGCCTGGGGAAAAAACTTGAGCTGGGGGGGGGAGCTTTGGTGTATCCCTGGGGACACCAAAAACAGGGCTGGAGGTTAACTTCCGCCTGATGGCCATACTCTCCTAGCATAAGTCAGGGTGGGCAAATGTTGGAGATTAAGGAAACCACAATGGACACCCAGAGGACTTTAGGATGACTTCATCACCAAAGATTAATATTTTGCCCCTAAATAGCCCCGCAACACCCCCTAGAGGCCACAGGGCAGTTTTGCCACATTTGTGCCATTTTCTGGTTCATTTCGAAATGACTGGGAAATGACCCATAAGTCAATTTCTGGGTGACTCCCTGTTGTGGAAAAAAAGACCTCTGATGGCTCTAAAATTATTGGGGGGAGGACAGAAATGTAGAAAAATTGCCCCCCCACACACACACCCTAGGAGGCAACTGTTTGCATTTGCAAAAAAAACACCCTCAATTTCTCACTCCCCCCCCCAAAAAAAAACTACTGGGGGCCTGGGAAAGTGCATACAGGAAGGCCATAATTCTTCCACCCCCTGCCCAGATGGCCTTCAAACAGAAAACCAACAAAATCCAAAAATATTCCAAGTGTGTTATATGAAGTCATTTAAAGACATTTCTAACAGGCAAAGCAAACTTTTTCTCAGCCCACAGGCTCAATTCCAATGTAAGAAGCGTCCTGCACATGCCAGCAGGCAACAGGGCAGAGGCTGCAAGATGGGGCCAAAGCAGAGTGGGCAGGGCTGGACATAATTCTTACCAACTTGAATATTTCCCCATTATGCATTCAAAGCACAGAGCAATTCTATGCATGTTTGCTAAGAAGCCAGCCCAAGTGCAACAGCTTTCCTGTTTGTAATGCACAGCTCAATTTTAGGCATGGCACTTCAAGCTGAAATAATGTATCTTTAAATATCCTGATAATTTCTGAGCCCTAACTGAAACGATTCTATCAAGTGGGAAACACTACCTCCTTGAACCAGAGGTTTCCCCCACTCCTACCTTAGAAACATCAACAACTGGTGCCTAAGGCTCATTGTTCTTTATCTTCCTTTTATGTTGTACCTTTTTACAACTGTATGCCTAAGGGGAGAGACTTGTCATGTTTTGGTTGCTCTTGTTAAGGAGCAGGCATCAGTGCTTTAAAATAAAGAACAAACATTTACAAACTTTTTTTAAACTGCCAACCAGAAACCTGGTTAAAGTACCAACCAGAAACACATCATGAATTCTCAGGAATTGCAGGTTGGATACTAGAGATTCTGCATTCATGTATCAATCTACCAGGCAGGCAAGGGCACACAGAGAGTTCTCAACCCTACTTGGGGGTTTGAGGCATTTCTGCATATCGAGGTCCTGCACTATGCACAAATGGATAACACACACCCTTGCAAGTTGCATGCAATGCATGGCCTGCAACATTTGAGAAGTACACAAAGCAGGCTACTGTACATCAATAGAATAGTTGCAAGGAAACTCCATATTAGAAACTAGGGGAAGAGCTTCCTGGGAAAAGTGCATGGCTTGGCTGAGCATGTCTCAGTTTAAAATCTGCGCATGGAAGCTCTCATTAAACTCCAACACACACCAAGAACTGCAGAGCTTGCAACGTTGCAACCGAGGGGGCAGTGGAAGATGGCACAGGGAGATGGAGGTACGTCACTCTGGTACCCCATGATTTTATCTATGGGAGGGGCCAAAATGGTGTTTCCTTCAGGCCCTAAATCTCTAACATTGCAGTAAATTATAACATCAATTCCAAAGAAAAGGGACAGCCAAAGTGACCAAGAGAATGCAAACACAGCCAAATATAATGAGTTGTAGGTGCCAAGGAATTTCATTGTCTCACTCTGTGCAATGGTAGAAATTTGGGGGCTAAAAGGTATTTCATTTGGGGAGAGCCAGGATTCTTATGTGGGGAGACAGTCCCCTCATTTTGTCCCCCTTTCAACCCTCTGAGCTCTCTCCTTGCAGGGCCAACAGACTTGTCTTTTTGCAGAAGTTGCAAAGGAGGAAAAGGAGGGGAAGGAGGCAGAAAGGAAAACACGGGTCATTAAAGGGGGGGGAATCCTTCCAAGTCACGGTGGCTTATGCACACTCTCCACACGCGCGCACACATACACACAGGCCAGGTCCAGGCGCTGCTCCACAAAATGTTACCTGTCAATTGCCAGGATGAAAAAAAAAAGGGTTTTTTAAAGGAACACCCCGCAACTTTCACGCAGAATCAAAAACGCTTTGGAGTCTTAACAACGCAGGCGGGGGCGACTTGTGCAACGAGAAAATATTTGAACGTACCAAACATACACGACCTAGGAGAGCCGTGCAAAACTTTTTGCAAGCTCAGGGCGCGCCCCACTCCCTTTCTAGGCTGGTCTGAGTCTCCCCCACCCCAAAGAAGCATACAAATACCTTCCCACTATTTTTCTTTAAATTACCCAACACATTCCCTTTGCAAAAAAAAAGGGGGGGTTGTTAACAATTGCACAGGGCATTTCTGCAGCTTCGAGGAAGTCTCCAAATTGCAATCCATTTTCTACCAATTCGCACACCAGGAAAGATCCGGGGGCTATTTTCTTGCAATGCTCCCCCCTCTGCTCCCAGTTGCAACACACACATATCTCTCTACCTTGTTTTCTGTCCATGGTGGTGTGGTTTCCCAGAAGTCAGAGAAGAGCAAACGGCACGCCTCAGAGGGAGGGTGAACTTGCAAAGAAAGGGACCCGGAGCCAAGCTGGCTGCAAAATGCGGCGGTGGCAATTACTCCCCCAGGGCCGGCTGCATGCTCCGATCTTCCTAGGGACTAGCGCCTTGACTGTCAATTCAATCCGCCTTTTATTCTTCTTCTTCTTCTTTTTTTTTTTTTTGGTCCCTAAAGTTCTTCCATGCACTCTTGGGGTTCAAAGAAAGAAGGGGGAAAGTCAGAGCAATCCGGGCTTTTTCCCTACCCTACAAAAAGAAGGGAACCATGAGGGAGGTGGGAAAAGAGGGGTTCTTTTGGAAAGGTGGCAAGAAAATCTTCCTATGGTTGCAAAAGCGCAGCTTGTTCTTTCCAGGCGGCCGCCAAGGTTGCCCCGCTTTCGGGGCGTCTCGGGTTACAGAAGCCGCAGCGCAGCCCAGCGGTAAGAGGCGCTGCCCAGCAAGAGCCAGGAGGCGGGGCCGGCCCGTGACGTCAGCCCGGGACCTGGCAGGGCGCCAAGAGAGGGAGGGGCCACCGGCAGCA
Organism: Gambelia wislizenii; assembly: GCA_030847615.1. Classification (NCBI taxonomy): domain Eukaryota; kingdom Metazoa; phylum Chordata; class Lepidosauria; order Squamata; family Crotaphytidae; genus Gambelia; species Gambelia wislizenii. Next base: position 10,890,511 of record JAUMIR010000012.1, read on the forward strand.
GACAGCCAGGCTGGCCAATCAGGAGCGGCGGAAGGCGGGAGTCACAAGGAAATACAGTTGTCCCACCATATCCACGGATTTAAGTACCGCTGTCCCTCCGTATCCACGGATTTCAGTATTAGCGGCTTGAAAAATATTCTTAAAAAATAATAATCCCAAAAGCAAACCCTGCTTTTTGCCATCTTTTATAAGGGTCATCCTTTTGCTCTGCCATTGCATATAATGGGACTTGAGTATTCAGGAATTGCAGTTGTGTACAGATGGCGAACATGTGATTGATAAAATGTATAAAGTTTTGTTAAAATTTGACATGGAAGAACAAATGAAGGATTGCATGATAAAATGGACTAAGAATTTAGGATATAATATACAGAAGGAACAATAAGAAAAGATGTGATCAAAGGGGTTGAAATTTACATTATGCTATGATCTTGAGATTTTTTTATTTTATTTATTTATTTATACCTCGCTCTTTAGCCTCAAGGCTATCAGAGCGGCTTACAAATTGTTTTAAGCAATAGCTATTTACACATCTACACTGCGTTAAGCAGTTTCCAATGTGTGTTAGCTAATTGCCCCCACAAGCTGGATACTCATTTTACCGACCTACAAAAGGATGGAAGGCTGAGTGAACCTTGGAGCCCGCTGGAATCGAACTTGCAACGTGGTGACTTGCAGTACTGGCATTTAACCACTGCGCCACCAGAGCATGTATCGTTGATATATGACACCAGAGAAATTGTCTAGAATGTATAAGGACATTTTGAATATATGTTGGAGTTGTGAACAACATGAAAGGAATTTTGGTACCCATGGGGGGTCCTGGAACCAAACCCCAGTGAATATGAAGCGACAACTGTATTCAGGGCTTGAAAATATTCTTCAAAAATAATAATCCAAAAAGCAAACCTTGATTTTGCCATTTTATACAAGGACACCATTTTGCTATGTCATTGCATATAATGGGACTTGAGTATTACCAATTTTGGTATCCACGGGTCCTGGAACCAAACCCCAACGAATATGAAGGGACAACTGTATTTCCATCCCAGGTTATCAGAAAGAAGCTAATCTGAGAAAGCAATGGAGACAACCCAGCATTTATTGATTTTTTCAAAAACACACCGTGTGCATGGAAAGGTTTTGTTTGTGTTCAAATGAAGCCGGGTAGCTATGGAAGTCTTTGGAAAGGCGCACGGAGGAGGAGGAATTCCGCCCCCCCCCCAACAGCGCTCACCTATCTGGTTGACGGCAAACTTCCAAGTCCAGCCTTGCTGGGTGGTGCAACCTGCGTCAGGAGAGAAACAGGAGCCGCTTTGGAACATGGACAAGCCAGCTGCCAGCTGGGGAAAGGAATGGAGTAACCCTATGCCAGCAGGCATGTATCTTGGAGCAGGGAGAGAAAGAGAAGAAAAGTATGTTTGAACTTAGACAAATGCACAGGGGAACTCCACACAAGGCTGAATTTACAGCAGCAGTTGCTAAGAGAAATCTAGCTCCGGCTGCATCGTGCGCTCTTGCACGCATGGGTTATTGTACTGGGGCAGGAGGTCATTTCAGTTTGTGCAGAAGGTGTCTATGCGTTTGTTTTTTGTTTTGTTTTTTATTATTGCCAACTTCCAACCAATGTCGCCACAACAAACAAAACAGAGGCCATGTCGGGGGTCTGTTACAATACAAAAGGACATGGGTCTATTTGGGGGACACAATTCAAAGTGCTGGTTATGACCTATAAAGTCCTATAGGATTTAGAAGCAAGCTATGTGACAGATTGTATCTCTACCTGAACCCTGAGCTCAGCAGGAGAAGCCCTTCTATCAACTAGTACAGTACAGCTGGTGGGGATGCAAGACAGGGCCTTCTCGGTGGCGGCCCTAGACTTTGGAGCTCCCTCCCTAGGGAGGCTAGAGAGGTCCTGTCCTTGCTGTCCTTTTGCCAGCAGCGGAAGCTGTGGTTACAGGAGACCTTTTTTATTCAAAGAAGCTTTTAGGAATAAAGACTATTAAGGAAAGAGCGAGTAATGAAGGTGCTATATTGTTTTAAAAGGGTACTGTTTTACAGTGGTATGTGGCCTAAATACGCTAAAGGTACCCAATCACATCTGATCTTGGAAGCTAAGCAGGGTGAGGCCTGGTTAATACTTGGATGGGGACCACCAATGAATACCAAGTGCTGTAGGCTATATTTCAGAGGAAGAAACTGTCAAAAGCAATGGAGTCAAATTAGAGGAAAAGAGATTCTTCCACCTAAGCATTAAGAAAAACTTCCTGACGGTAAGAGCTGTTTGGAAGTGGAATACATTGCCTGGGAGTGTGGCGGAGTCTCCTTCTTTGGAGGTTTTTAAACAGAGGTTGGATGGTCATCTGTCGGGAATGCTTTGATTGGGTATTCCTGCAGGATAGGGGGTTGGACTAGATGACCTTCCTGGTCTCTTCTAACTCTATGATTCTATGAAAACCACCTCTGAGAATTCCTTGCCGAAGAAAACCCTATGAAATTCATGGGGTTGCCTTAAATCAACAGGCGAAGTCACGTACCTTGGGAAAGTCGCACTCTCTCAGCTTCAGAGGAAGGCAAAGACAAAAAAAAACCCTCTGAACAAGTCTTGCAAAGAAAACTCCATAATAGGTTCACTATAGCATTGCCATGAGTCAGTTATCACTTGAAGGCACACAACCACAACAACAACAACACTCATGATAATTAACAACCAGTTCCCATTCCCAGCTCTCTCCTGCAGCTCTGTAGGATCCAGTCCTTCTCTCCCTCTCACCTCCCCAGCCAGCTGCATCTTTAACAATGTTAACAACTGGTTCCAATGAACAGAGCAGCTGAATCACACCACTGCAGTTTTAACTTTTTTTTTTTAAGTGTATGCTTTAAATTCAAATAAGACAGCCAGCATGCTAGAGTGGTTTGAGCATTGGACTACAACTCTGGAGACCAGGGTTCAAATTGCCACTGAGCCATGGAAACCCACTGGGTAGCCCTGGGTAAGTCACACTCTCTCAGCCTCAGAGAAAGACAAAGGCAACCTCCCTCTGAACAAATCTTGCCAAGAAAACCCTGTGATAGGTTCACCTATGTTCACTTTTTGTAGATTTTTCATTGTATTGCTCTTTTAAATTGTAAGCTGCTTTGATTCCCAATTTTAGGAGAACAGCAGGATACAAATAAATATCATCATCTTCTTGCCATAAGTCAAAATCAACATGACAGCAAATAACAACAAATGCTAGATATAACTGGTTGAGAAAAAGAAAAGCGTTGTTTTAAGGTCTGCACATTTACATTCACATTTACATACTATCTTTACAGTTCTAGCTGAATCTAAACGTTGGTAGAGTTCAAAGACATTGCCGTGTCAGTCTGGATCGGTACGCAAAGGGATTTTGTAGCACCTTTGAGACTGAGATAGAGAAGTTGGTAGGCAGCCTATTTTATTTTTTATATTTATTTATTTATTTATTTATTACACTACACTGTTATAGCTCTATTATTCCACTTTAACTGCTACGGCTGCCTCTTGTGCAATCCTGGGATTTGCAGTTTAGGGAGGGGCATTTAGCATTCTCAACCAGAGAGCTCTTAGGTCTCAGTAAACTACAAACCCCAAAAATTCACAGGAGGAAGCCAGAGCAGTTGAAGTGGAATAATAGCACTATAACAATGTAGGCTCTAAGTCTACTTCATCAAATACTAAGTACAGTAGACTTAATCAATGAATGCCTACACTACCAACTTCTTTCTCTTCATCTGTCCCAAAGTGGTTTGAGTGTTGGACTAGGACTCCAGGAAGATTGGCTTCTCTTCACTCAGCCATGGAAACCCTCTGGGTAACCTTGGGCAAGTCACACTCTCTCAGCCTCAGAGGAAAGCAGTGAGAAAACCCCTCTGAACAAATCTTGCCAAGAAAACCCTGTGGTAGATTTGCCTGAGTCACAATAAGTCAGAAACACTTGTAAGCACACAACAACAACAACAAACAGTGAGTGCTAGAATTACATTTGAAATCAATTCACAGCACCCTTTCGTGCAGTTCTAGAGATGAAGTTCAGCTGAGTTCAATGAGACTTACTCCCAAATAAATGTGTACATGAGTATATCTTAGAACATGAAGAAAACAGAACACCATCCTTTCAGGTCAACATGTACAGACCTCTGCCATGAAAGTTAGACCAGATGCCATGCAACAATATAGAATTGCAGAGTTGGAAAAGAGCTCAAGAGGTCATGTAGGCCATTCTCCTGCCAATAAAAGAAAGTCCCTGATATATGTGTCCAGTTTTGGACACCACAATTCAAGAAGGATATTGAGAAGCTGGAACGTGTCCAGAGGAGAGCGACCAGGATGGTGGGAGTTCTGGAAGCCATTAGGCCCTAAGAGGAGTGGTTTAGGGAGCTGGGCATGTTTAGTTTGGAGAAGAGAAGGTTGAGAGGGGACATGATAGCCATGTTTAAATATTTGAACGGATGTCATACTGAGGATGGAGCAAGCTTGTTTTCTGCTGCTCCAGAGACTAGAACACGAAGCAATGGGTTCGAACTATAGGAAAAGAGATTCCACCTAAACATTAGGAAGAACTTCCTGTCAGTAAGAGCTGTTCGGAAATGGAATGCACTGCCTCGGAGTGTGGTGGAGTCTCCTTCTTTGGAGGTTTTTAAACAGAGGCTGGATGTCCATCTGCCGAGAATGCTTTGATTGTGTATAATTCTTGCATGGTAGGGGGTTGGACTAGATGGCCCTTGTGGTCTCTTCCAATTCTATGATTCTATGATCTCTTTACCTTAAGGAGAAACTAGAGGAAGATTTGGATCCAGGGTACATTGTGGAAGACATATTACCATTATTAAAACATTATAACCCACCCTGTATCTCCTAATAAAATCAATTTAAAACAGTAAAGAATAAAGCAATAATTTTAAAAGACCAAAATACAGTTTCCCTTCATATTCGCTGGGGCTTGGTTCCAGGACCCACCCATCCCCCGTGGATACCAAAATCTGTGAATATTCAAGTCCCATTATATGCAATGGCATAACAAAATAGTGTCCCTTATATAAGATGGCAAAATCAAGGTTTGCTTTTTGGATTATTATTTTTTTAAGAATATTTTCAAGCCATGAATATTTAAATCTGTGGATACCAAATCTGTGGATACGGAGGGACAACTGTATAGAGCCATTGTGCTGTCTATTCTCCTTTACGGGTCTGAAACATGGGTCAAATATCGCCAACACTTACGACTCCTCGAACGTTTTCATCAGCACTGTCTACGCACAATCCTGAATATACACTGGACTGACTATGTGCCAAATGTTGCTGTCCTTGAGCAAGCAGGGACCACCAGCATTGAGGCCATGATATTGAGAACACAGCTGCGCTGGGCAGGGCACATTTCTAGGATGAAGGACCATCGCCTCCCAAAAATAGTACTCTATGGTGAACTCGCCAAGGGTCAGCGTAAGAGGGGCGCTCCAAAAAAGCGATACAAGGACTCCCTGAAACAACATCTCAGGCTCGGTGAAATTGATCACCAACAATGGTCCGCCCTGGCCTCACGTTGGGAGGTATGTAGACGCACTATCCACAATGCTGCTGCCTTATTTGAGAACTCATGCCAAACTAGTCTTGAAGAGAAACAACAACGCAGAAAGAATCACTACCCAGAAACATCACCCAAGGAGACCTTCTGTTGTGCTTTCTGCAACCGGACTTGTTCATCTCGGATTGGCCTTTTTAGTCATCAGTGCGCTTGCAGAAAGCGTGGGATGAGTCCTTCCTGAATCTTCATTTGCAAAGAAAAACCAGAGAGAGAGAGAGAGAGAGAGAGAGAGAGAGAGAGAGAAATCTATATTTGTTAAATAAAAATATTTGTGTTGTTGTTATTTCTATATTATATATTTATGTTGGGGAAGTGATGCCAAAGCAAAGTGTAGGTTAGCTCTTTCCCTCTGCAACCAGTCCCCAACTTTAAACCCCCTACCCCTTGGTGCAGAATATTGTTTCACCCAAAGGCATAAGTAACAGATCAGATCAATCAACTGGAACTCATAGGATTAATTCTGCCAGGTGCAGCTTCTCCTATCACTGTAGCATTGATATATGGGGAGTGGGGAGGACAGAGAGAAAGATGTTTTGCAGGAAGTTTTCTTCCATGCTGTTCTTAAAGGGGCAGGAACACTTTGAATCTAGCCCTGTAACAGAACACTAGATCACCAACAGGAATCCTGTGACCCTCTAGCTGTTGCTGGACTACAACTCTCAGCATTCCCCGCTATAGCCTCTGATGGCTAGGGCTACTGGGACATGCAATATTGAGAGGGCTGCACAATCACCCATACACACACTGCACCATAGCATCCTTATCCAGCCCAGCATCCATCAGATGTGTGGCACTCCAATTCCTATCCTCCCCAGCCAGGATGAGAATTGCCATCCAACACATGTGGAGAGTGTCTGATTGGGCATGGCTGACTTTAAAAACTGCTTTAATACTTTAAATACCTTATTTGCAAGCATGTGGGTCCTTCCTCACTTTACCCCTTTTACAAACAGGTATGAAAATGGGAAATTCATTTGAACTTCCAGGAAGGCAGCTGAGCACCTGATCAAATTAAAGCCCAGAATTCAAGTTTCAGCCCAACTGGAGAAACTTGTTCATCTGAGAAAAAAAAATCCCAAATGAGTCAGTCCAGGAAATAATGGAGTACCAAACAGCTTTATACCTTCAAAATTGGGGAAAGGGGGAGGATGAGAAGTAAAAGGAAAAGAAAAAGGGGGGTAGTTTTGTCATCTCTGAAATATGCCTCAATTGCATCATGTTAAGTTAAACCATATACATTGAGACTCTAGGAAGAAGGAAAGGTTTTTAAAATCAGGGCTAAAGCAACCACAAAATTCTTACATTATGAGGCTGTTCTTACAAGCCTGTTCATAATGGAACCCAGATGGAACGAAAACAGGCAGATTTCCATATACAGATGCACTGAGGTTTTCGATGCAAGAACTTTTTAAAAAATAGTGGAGATCAAAATTCCCCTAAGCCCAGCTCCGTCAAACATTTCTGCTGATCGAGTTGGGGGACTGTGATCTCACAGGACTGTGGCGAGGGGAAAAAGACGAAAAATGTTTCCAGCTCAGCAGAAATTTCCAGCTCAAGCAAGGGAAAGAAGGTGATTTGGCAAAGAGCTTGAAATAACTACAATCACCAGTAGCAGACTTGTATGTAGTGCACACAGCTGAGGAAGAGAAACCAGGAAGAGAGAAGGACTGCTGAGCTCTGGGGAGGCAAAGAGAATATCTTACTAAAGCTCACACCCTCCAACACATCACAGAAGAAAGCTGAGGCATGTGTGGCGAAGCAACATCAGAGTGTGGTGGAGATGGGCAAAGTTATTAGTGGGGAAGAACACACAAGCTAAGGGAGGCTGCAGCAGTGTGCTTTTGCCTAAGCCTACAGGGAAGGGCAAGAGTCCATCCCCTCTTCTCCTCACTGCTGAATTAATGGAAAACAAATTATAATCATAGAGTTGGAAGAGACCACAAGGGCCATCAAGTCCAACCCCCTGCCATGCAGGAATACACAATCAAATCATTCCTGACAGATGGCCATTCAGCCTCTGTTTAAAAACAGCAAAAGAAAGAGACTCCATCACACTCCGAGGCAGTGCATTCCACTTCCGAACAGCTCTTACCGTCAGGAAGTTCTTCCTAATGTTTAGGTGGAATCTCTTTTGCTGTAGTTTGAACCCATTGCTCTGTGTCCTTGTCTCTGGAGCAGCAGAAAACAAGCTTGCCCCATCCTCAGTATGACATCCCTTCAAATATTTAAACATGGCTATCATGTCCCCTCTCAACCTTCTCTTCTCCAAGCTAAACACGCCCAGCTCCCTAAACCATTCCTCTTAGGGCCTAATGGCTTCCAGACCTCCCACCATCCTGGTCACTCTCCTCTGGACACGTTCCAGCTTCTCAATATCCTTCTTGAACTGTGGTGTCCAAAACTGGACACAGCATTCCAGGAGAGTTCTGACCAAAGCAGAATAAAGTGTTAATATTACTTCCCTTGATCTAGACACTATACTCATATTACTTTTGCACTTTGAACTTGCAACATTTGAAGTAAGCTAAGGACAAACGGGGAAAGTGCAAAGAGGAGAGAAAAACTGGGACATTTTAAGAATAGCTGAAAAAGTGGCATGGCAGAAGATTAATCAGACCTGTCCCTGCCAAACTTGGACAGTTAGAGGGTATAAAAGCTTTGAGGTCAGCCACACTACACAAATAATCCAGTTTGAAACTGGATTATTTCCCATGGCTCCTTCCTATGGAATCCTGGGATCTGTAGTTCCACAAGCTCTTTAGCCTTCTCTGCCAAAGAGAGCTGGTGCCTCACAAAACTACAAACCCCAGGATTCCATAGGAAGGAGCCATGGCAAATAATCTAGTTTCAAACTGGATTAACTGTGTAGTGTGGATGTACCCTTGGAGAAACAAAAAGCTGGTTTTAAATGTGCAGCAGAAAAAAGTGATAAACCAGTGCAATGAAATACTATCATTTCAGGCTTGGGTTGGCTGGGACTGTTCACCTGAATGATCCCTTGGACTCCACCCACTGCGCTTAAATATCCCAAGGATAAGACAGTAAACTTTTAACCCCGTTTTTATTTATATTATTTCTTGAATTTATACCCCACCTGTTTCCCAAGATGGGGGATGGGAAAGTTGGCTCTTTCTGTTTGCACAGAAAGGTGGGTCGCTTTGTTTTGTTGCAATCAGATAATCCACCCACACTCAGGGACTCTGGAACTGTGTTTAAGGTGTGGGGCTGCTCAAAACTGGCAGGCTGGCGATTATGAATTTTGTATCCTTGCATGTACCTTTTGACAAAAATGTAAAAACACAAAATACAGTGGAGGAGGAGGGGAACACCACCAGCCAATGTGATTACAAGGATGACAAAGACAAAATAATAAATGAAATATTTATAAAAGTGTTTAAAAGCATAAAATTAATACATCAAGGAAAGGGGGAAATGCATAAGACCCTTTAAGCAAATGCAAAGTTGGCTATCAACTAGGACACTTCTGACTTCCTAATGGGGTTCAGCTACACAGAGTCTTGGTGTTCCTAATCCTTGATGCTTGATCATTTAAGGGAGGAAATACTCCCCCTGTCTACTCTGGGGGGAGACTCCAGCCCTCATGTTCCTTGGTTCCAGGGTCCATGCCAACTCTTGCATTCCAGGTGCACACTGCAGATATACAATATCTCTCCGTGTCTCACACACAGACAAATCCTCTGAAGTGGCACTGCTCAGGAAAATCCTGCTCCTAAAGGGTAGATCGAGCAGCTTGCAAAAGTTTAGAACTTAGGAATTTACACTGCACTGTTATAGCGGTTCAATCCCACTTTAACTATCATGGCTCCATCCTGTGGAATCTTTGAGATGTGTAGGCTAGTGAGGTAGCTAGAATTCTCTGCAAAGTATCTCTAACAATTGCGTTGCACTGCAGTAACTTAAAACCTCAGTCGAACATTTGGAACTGCAATATAGGCAATCACAGAAAAGGGGCAGGTGAAGTGACCAAGGGAATGTGGACACAGCAAATAGGAGAGAAGTTCTTGGTGTGAATGATTTTTAGTGTCTCACTCTCTCCAAGACCAGTACGGGATCTGTATATTAAATAACGAGACTGGTACAATAACCCATCTCTATTTATATGTATTACAATTCTAATGTGAAGTCGAAGGTTTTCACGGCCGGCATCCATAGATTCTCCTTGGGTTTTTTCTAATTCTAATGCTTTCAATTAATTTTAATTTTAATTTTTTCAGTTCTAATGATTGTCTCCTTCAATATACTCCCCGTTCACACTCATACACTCATGCAGTCTTGTTTTCCACTGGTCAAAGGCATGGAGCAGATCAGTTTCTGTCACTGTGTCAACACATCTGTCTTTTTCTTCTTTACTGCATCAATTGACTCAAAATGTGTTCCTTTAAGCACCAATTTCACTTTAGGGGAAAGGGGGAAAGCAGCATAGTGCCAAATCTGGCGAATATGGAGGATGTAGTCATGTGTTGATTGGCCCAAAACTGCTTTACAGAAAGTACTGTGTGAGCAGGTACATTGTTTTGATGAAGAATGAAACAATTTTCCCACTGTTCTGGCTTTTTTTCCTGACTCCTTCTCTCAGCTTTGTCAAAACTTCCTTATAATAATGCTGGTTCACTGTTCTGCCTTCTGGAACCCATTCTGCCAAAATTATACCCTTGATGTAAAAAACAATAATGAGCATGTCTTTGAATGCGGACTTGCTTTGACATGCTTTTTTCATTCTTGGTGATGATGGTGTTTTCCAGTGTATTGACTGTTTTGTCTCAGGATCATACTGGAAGATCCAGGTTTCATCACAAGTGATGATTTTTTGAAAAAGGTTTGGGTCCTCCTCAAGTTGCTGCAGAATCTTGCTGCTGGATTTTTAAACTTAGCATTTTTCCAGCACAGAACAGAGAACACAGCTGCTTTAAATGTCGACTGACAATTAACTGAACGGCCAAGAGTGTTAATGTTTGTCATGCAGGTTGACATGTTCAAGGTCACCACTCAAGCATTCACAATCAGTTCTCCTTTATTTGTCTGAACAGTAGAAACACAGTCTCGTTATTTAATACCCAGACCTCGGATTCCTTGCCAAAGAAAATCCTACGAAATTCATGGGATTCCCATAAGTCAACAGGTGACTTGAAGGCACACACAAACACACACACACACAACTACACCCCATCCCACCCTCATTTTCCACCACACCATTTGATTCTCATAACACCCTGCATGGTGGGTTAGGCCCCGAAAAAGGGACTATAGAAAAGCCAACACAGAGAGCTCGTGCATGGTTGAGTGGGATTTTAAAGCCAGGGTTTCCTACCATTCTAACCATTACACCACACTGCCTCTCCTATTTTTCCTGCCTGTGAAGAACTGCTTCAGTGATAATCAGCAACCTTTTCATTGAGCAGGGGTAGCAGTGCTGCCTAGCATGTTCCTGGCCTTCCTTAAGGGCAAGCAGAAAGCAAACTATGGCTTGCATGCATCTTCCTTAGCATAAACCTATCCAGTTTTAGAGTTTAGGCCAGGCAGAATTGGGTTTTCCACAAAAAAGAAGAAACAGTTTGGAGGAAAGGTGATTTTGAAGCAAAAGGGGTAAGAGAGAGAAAGGGTGAAGCAGCCCCTTTCCTCTTCTATTACCCCCTGCAGTATCCAAGGCTACTTTTCAAGAGATTGGGGGGCGGGGGAACCAGGGGAAAGAAGTGAAATCACATAAAGCACCTTTCACTACCTTTGGCTGGTTTATCAGCTAAGACCTGTTCTCAGCAGGGATAACCTGACCACACCAGTTCCATGCTCCAACTGCCCTGTTTTGGCAGGGACAGTCCCAATTCTCTACCATCCCACTTTTCCAACTACTGTTAAAATGTCCTGGTTTCTCTCTCCTCCTCACTTCTATTGCTGCTAACTGAGTTCAAAGCACAAAAGTAGCTTGCATTCAGCTGGCTCAGCAGGGAAGAGAGGAGGAGGTGAAGGAGGCGGTTACCTTCCCAGTAGGCTCAGGCAAAAGCAAACTGGTACAGCCTCTCCTAGCTCGTGTGTTCTTCCTCATTAGCATCTTTTGCCATCTTGACCACACTCTGGTGTTGTTTGGCCACACAAGTCCCAGTTTTCATCTGGAAATGTTGGAGGATATGTGGTTCACACTCTAAAACTTCTCAGCGGGACTACTGTAAAGCACCACATGCAAAGGTGCCCTCAAGGATGACACTGATGTGAAAGCACACTGGCCGGGGGATTCTGGGAGTTGCAGTTCCCAAAAGTCACTTTCCCGTGCTCTCTTTTTTTCGTTCTGTTAACTGTGAAACATTGCCAGAGTCTCCAAGTCAGCTCTGTAACATCCATTGGTAGCTTGAGCCTGGACAGTCTGACCTACTCACCCCTCCAAAAGGGAAGAGCCCCTCAGAACTGGAAGCTACCAAGAGCAACTAGGACAGAGGCAGAGGTGTGACTCAGCTCGGCACTGCAATGGCTGGCATCCAGCCTGGCACTTCTAGGGCAAGGGCCTCTCCAGGTTACTCATGCATGGTGATAAGGCTTGTATTATCAGAGCGGAAAGGGGTGAGGGGGAAGCCTGTCTACTGCAGAGGGGTAGCAAAGATTTTCTTGGCACACTGAACGCCATGTGCCTTTCGGCACCTGAAACGAAGCAGGAGCACCAGAGACACAAAAGGGAAGGTGGGAGGAAAGTGAACTTGAAAAGTTACTTTTTTGGACTACGACAACCAAGATTAGTTTAGTTGGCTGGGGGATTCTGGGGGTTGTATTTTTCTTTTAAAAGAATATGGGGAAAGGAAATTGAATGTGATAGCACATATGCTCTGTCTGGTACTGAATGGAGGTACAAGGGAGAAGTACCTAATGGTTACAGTGGCTTGGTTTGTGCAATTGTACATCAGCATTCCCAAGATGCAATGCTTCTTAAACATGCTCACCTGGAAGCAAATCCTATCAACTGTCCTTAGGCTCCAAAGAGCCAGAGTGCTCCTTTGTGCCTTGGGCTCTTTACTGCCTTAAACCAATTTTTGGCTACTTCAGAAGGCCTTTCAGCTTTTTCAGCTGTCTTAAACTGGGAGAAAGTTGCAGTAATTATTTCTTTAAGTGGAAAGGCTAAAACAAGGGTGTGGAGAACCTTCCTCTGGAAGAACCTCCACATGTTGATGGAGTAGTCCTCTCCATCATGCTTCCATTATGTTTCCTACTAAATTGGAACATCATCTGGAAAGTCACAGGTTTCCCCAAACCCAGGCTAAAGGATATGAACACTATTCCATCAAAATGAAAAGCATTTAAGTTCCACCAACCCCAGAAGGAGAATTGATCATGTGCTTGAAATGAGGGTCCTTTAACATTCCTTAATTTGTACCTGGCATTTGCTCAGTGCTGTATAACCAATCAAATCTTAATTTCCATGTTGTGTCTTGCCTTTGTAAGCAGCTCATTTTATTCTTCACATGAGGCTGAACAGCTACCTGGTGGGAATGCTTTAGCCGGAGAACCTGCTGTGAACAGGGGTTTGGACTTGACGGCTCATGAGTCCCCTTACATCTCTATGATTTTATGAATGATAAGCCTGAACCAAGGCTCCTTCTGATGTTTTGAGACCACAACTTCCATAATCACTTACTATCAGGTAGAGATTGAAAGCCAATACAGTCGCCCTTCCACATTTGCAGGTTAAGCATTCGTGAATTTGATTATTCACAGATTACTGTACTGTATTTGTCACCAGCTCTACTGTTGCCCTGTATGTGACCAAAAAAAATGTTCTCTGTAGGCATTTTCACCAAAATTTGAACACAGAATTGCAGGATGGGAAGATCTAGAAATGCCTAAAGAAGTGTTCTCTCTGGTTAAAAAAAAACACAGCATCCTATATTTGTGGGTTTTCCACTTTTGCGGGGATCTTGTTTCATCACAAGTGATGATTTTTTGAAAAAGGTTTGGCTCCACCTCAAGTTGCTGCAGAATCTCGTTTCTCGACTTTTAAAACTTAGCATTTTTCTGGCACACAACAGACAACACAGCTGCTTTAAACGACACGTGACAATTAGCCGAATTGCCGAGAGTGTTGATGTTTATCATTCAGGTTCAGACATGTTCAAAGTCACCACTCAAGCGTTCACAATCAGTTCTCCCTGATTTGTCTGAAAGATAGAAGCACAGTCTCGTTATTTCATAGACAGACCTCGTACCCCCTTCTGTCCTTATGTGATGATATGCAGGTTGTCACCACTGCGCAGACAGGTGCAAAATGCCTGTCAGGTGAAACAGAGAAGTGCAATGGGCCCGTCAGGTGAAACAGAGAAGTGCAATCATGATCCCCACAGATCATGATATTTGAGGCCGCGAACTTTTGAGTGCTTTTTGAACTCTATCTGCAAACATCCTATCTGCAAGGAGATCAAAGTTTCCCAAAGACTCTAAGCTGTAAGGCACATGGTTGCAGTTATGAGTTGTCGTTTCCTTTGCTAACTTCCCTTCCTTGAATTGTACTAGTAACAATTACACAGAAACAAGCCGAGGAATGTTTCTCCCCCTTTCATCTTTGGAGGATCAGACTTCTGTACATACCATTCTGCTGCCATTCTGGTTTGCTCTGATCTTTTGTTCCTCCCTAGCAACGTATACCACCCTTCCCTTTTACTTGTTATTCAGGGTATCTCTGATCATCATAGCAAGAAAGAAAGAGAAAGAAATTGTAATCAACCCCGGGCTTTCCAAAAGCCTCCTGAAAGAGCAGGTTTTAATCAGCTGGGATAGGGCCAGCACCAGACAGGCTTCCCTGGGGGAAGGGCATTCCCCAGCAGTGGGACTATCAAAGGCCCTGAATTCTCCATCTGCCCACCACACCTTGTTGGGGATGGCAGCAGCCAAGAGGTGGAGCGGGAAAGGAAAACAGAGCCAGGCGTTTGCTGTAGACCGCAGTGTGCAGGGACATGAACTTGGGATTTTTCTAAAATACAGTACTTTTTGAAAGTCGAAAAGTGGTGTGCAAAGAATGGAAAAAGCTCTCCCTGTCCATTAACCCCTGGTGCTACTGTATCTCTTTCTGGATTCTGCAGGACCAATTATAAGGGAATATTGCAAATACAATCACAGTTTACAGTAAATCCTAATACATTTTCAGCAACAAATTAGATACTAAATTTAACACATATGCATTGTCCCCAAAGTGCCATGCATCCAATGAGGTTCCATTGCATCCCTTGATTGCAGGATTCCTCTGCCTGTGCTGCTTGGTAGTTTTGCATCATTTGGATGCAACTCTAATACCCTTTATTCAAGGTGGAAAGGGCGCTTTGCCCTGGCAACTGCAGCTCCTCTCCAGCTTCAGTGCTCCCACACTTTCTGAACTTACGTAGGTCCTGTCTAAACGTTGAAAATAATCCTCATAGAAATCGCGTGGAAGGTAATCTGTCTAAACGGACATTTGCATCCATGCATTTCATTTGGAAGGGGGCAGCGAAATCCCGGAGTTTTTTAAAAGTTCCTTAGGCAATGTGAATGTTCGATCGTTTGGACAGTCGCATTTGTGTTACCGCGCTGAGGCAGCGCAAGCGTCCACAGACGACATTTTTTCCCCACTGGGAACTGGGTAAGGGAGGAGGGTATCTTGTCCTTTTCTCTCTTCCCTGGTCCTCTGCGCCCACGCCGCTGTCGCCACTGCCAGGACCAGGAAGGGAGAGGAGGATGAGACAGCCATCCTCCTGTACCCGCCCCTGCCGTGCATTTGTCATCATTGTCTCCGGGACCCAGTAAGGGAGAAAGGCTCTCTTCCCCCCACCCTCCATTGCTAAAGTAATAAAATGTGGGGGTGTCTTTTTTTTTTACTCACAGCTGCCACCTTGTGGCTAGAGGGCATTCAAAGTTTATGGGGGCTGTAAAACCATTAAGACAAGTCCCAGATTGTCTGTGAGGCCACGGTCTAGGCAGGCCAGGTTGTGGTGGCAGCCTGAGCCCTGAGCATCCCTCCCTCCTCCTCCAAGGTGTTCGCTATTATCCGTGGAATTCACCATCCGCGGAGGGGCCTGGAACCAATCCGACATGGAAGCAGGGGCACTACAAAGTTTTCCAACTTTCAAATAAGGGATATCCATTAAAATAGGGGGAAACTGCTGGTCCTATATGGGGCAAGATTTCCAGTTCTCAAATAAGGGACATCCCTTATAATAAGAGGCACATGGCAACCCTTGTCCTCACTAAGTCCAGTGAGCTATAATTCTCACTACAGAAATATAGTGCGGCTATTCTCCATTAACTTCCATGGTTCCATCTAGAGTGTGAAGGCCTGGAAAAAAAACAGAAAAAATGTTTTTTTCTGTTTTTTCCTGAAGCCTTTGTTGTTGTTTTTCTGAAAAATTGAAGAAAATGAAAAAAGGAAGAAAATTGATTATGGAATGTTTTATTTTAGCACGATGAATAAAATAAAAAAAATAATAAAAGTAAATTCCATTTGTAATAATTGCTTGAATACACTGCATTTGTAATATACCAATTGTGATAATTTTTATGGCAAATCAAAATGTACATAGTCATATTTTATGTTCCTAAAGTAACAGAGTGAATGTCAATCTATAGAAAGTGCTAAAGTTTCATTTTTTTTTCAATTTTTCAAAAAAAATCCAATTTTTCTGGGGGGGTGGGGGAAACAACCAGGAAAAAACATGATTTTTTTTCCCCCCATGGCTTCAAAATTTCCAGAAATTTTACATCTCTAGTTCCATCTTACACAATCCTGGGTTTGTAGTTTGGTGAGGCACTGGAGTGATCTGGCTCAGGATCCTAAATGCTCTTCCTTAAAGTGCAAAAGATTCCACAGGAATGAACCACGGCCCTTGAAGTGGACTCATAATTCTGCAGTGGGCATGGGCTGTAGACAATCACACTCTCTCAGCCTAACACAGGCTGTTTGTTACAAGGATAGAATAAAAGTATAGCAATGAGGAAAGTAGCGCAGGAGAGGTGCCAGATATGCCTCCTTGGGCTTGCTGGAGGAAAGGCAGGATAAAATAATAATATCCTTAATATATAATTAAACACAACAGGTTTTCCTGGCAGGAATATCGGCTCAGCCTTGGAAAAGTAAGCAAAGCCCATGAGTCCACGCACTCAATAGTGCCAGAGAGATAAGAGAGAAACCTTTAGCTCTGTTCCCATTCACAAGTTAACCACCCACACAAAGAGTCTGACATCCTCCCTTTTTATAGTGTTGCTTTATTTGGTGTATGTGAAACACAGAGCTCTTTGGCCAATAAGAGAGAGAGTCAACAGGAAGTACAAACAGCTGACTGGGTTTTGAATTAAACAGGACGACGATTTTACGCAAAGAAACAGGGAGGGCCAGATCAATTTTAAAGGCAAAACCCCGGCACTTGTACCACCAATCCAAATCTAAAAGAAATTCAAAACCACTACGGGGAGCTCTTTTGCATATACCCTCTGTAAAATCAGTCTCTTAGCAGCACAAGCCGGGTTACGTCTAGCTTGTTTCATAAACTGCCTTGAGCACAATTTAACAAAGACTACAGTACATGGGAGTACCTTGTTCATGTTGGTAAATGCCATCTTTTGATTCCAGGTGCCAAATTGTCATCTTCACTACCCAACCATTCCCTGAAGATGCCAGCCACAGATGCAGGCGAAATGTCAGAAGGAAAGTATTCCAGAACACGGCCGCATAGCCCAAAAAACCCCCAAGGAAAATCTATGTCATCTTCACTGTTCCTCATATGCTTCACAATGATTACTATCTGTTTATTTCAATTTTTAAAAATTATTTACATTTTCCCCATTACAAATATTCCTTTGCAAATATTCCCCCTGTATCCACTGATTCATTACCCCCTGATTTAATTATCCATGGGACACAAAGCAGCACACCTACCATAGAGTTTGTCCTCTCTAGCCATTTTCTAGGTCCTCTAAGGCAACTCTATGGTATTTTAAACCTGAAGTCCCATTATTTTCAATGGTGTTCACTATTATCCAAGGTTTTCGTTATCCACACACACACACACACAGAACCAATCCCCAGCAGATACGGGAGCCCTACTGTAACTTATAGATATAACATTTACAAATAAACATCACTCTCTACATTGTAACTTTAACACATCTTCAGAGTACTGTACAATATTGACAAATGGGTTGTATATTGTTCATCATATTCAAAATATACTTTTCCAAAGACAAGTTTGATTAGTTAGTGGTTTAAATCCAGAGTTCACAAAAGTAATTAAGTAATAAAGGACTTGCAACTTTCTTCAAATTTACCCTCTTTGATTTTTAATCTTGCTAATCTCATTTTATATGTTCGCTTTTCTGATAGTGCTATAGACCTGTTTATTTCAGTTCAGCTCTCTGTTTCGTTCTCTTACACTATACAGTATATTTCTCCATGGAGCTTCCATGTTTAAATCTCAGCTCTGATATTAACCACAACTTCTGTTGTTACCTCCCCTCTCTCCATTCTGTAATTGATCATCTTTCTGTAACTGTTTTTTCCTTTCTGTGATTAAGTAAATAAAAGCATGAGATAATACTGAGAAAATGCACAGTCTAATAACAATGCCGAAACAAAGAGGATCAAACAAGTTATTTAAACCCCAGAAGGGGTGAGATAAATGGCAGGTAGTCTTTAACCAATTCCAGACCTGGGACCTACCCTTTAACAGTGCTTGGAAAAAATTACATTAAGACTACAACTCCGAGAATCCCTCATCCAGCTGGGTCCATGACCACTTCTTAATTTCCTTCTAGGTATGTATATGTTGGGAGTGCTACTCAGACTATGATGCTGTTGTAGATCTTATCATACAATAGGACCCCCGTATCCACGGATTCATTATCCACTGATTCAATTACCTACGGGAGACAAAACAGCACACCTACCATAGAGTCTTTCTAGAAAAGGTGTCCTCTCTAGCCATTTTCTAGGTCCTCCAAGGCAACTCTATGGTATTTTAAACCAGAAGTCCCATGATTTTCAATGGCGTTGGCTATTATCCACGGTTTTCGGTATCCACACACACCCTCCAGAACCAATACGTATCTCCCAGCAGATATGGGATACCTACTGTACATTAAAATGAATGGAACTCAATGGTAAAAGCACAGGCCAGGCTCCAGAGGGACTAATGTCCCAGAGGAGAACACCACCACCGAAAAGCCCCCGTCCCTAATTGCAACCCACCTAAACTCTTTCATGGGGTCTGTAGCCAAAGAAGCATCTCCTGATAAGGATCTAAATCAGTGGTTCTCAACCTTGGGGTCATCAGATGTTGTTGGACTACAGTTCCCAGGAGCCCTCTGAGGTCTCACCTTGACAACTGGATGGTCCTCCCAGTCATTAGTGAGGATCTGAGTTCAATCCTACAGCCTCACTAATGACTGGGAGGACCACCTGGCTGTCAAGGTGAGACCTCAGAGGGCTCCTGGGAACTGTAGTCCAACAACATCTGGGGACCCACAGGTTGAGAACCACTGATCTAAATGAAAGGGCCGGCTTGCTAAGGAGTGCAAGGTTCTTTTGAGTATCCAGGTACAAGAATTAGGAACAGTTACTTTTTTGACTCACAGCTCCCAGATTCTCCCAGCCAGTGAGGCGAAGCTCTGGTTGGTCCAAATTCCATGCCTGACAATTTGAAACCCCATTATTACAATGTGGGTACATAATTCATTCCTCTGCCCAACTTACATAATATGCTTCATCGGCATAGATTCTTTATGGATGAGACACAGCTTTGAGATTTCTTCATGGAGGGCAACTAGTTCTGCTGGAAAGTCAGACCTGGGTAGGTGAGCAATCTTTCAATTCATGCCTTCCCACTAAAGACCCCACTAGCTAGTGCCAGGGTCATTCTTTTGCTTCTGTGACAGCAAAAAAAGGGGTGCTTCCTGAGAACGGGACAGGTTTTGCAAAAAGATTGCCACTCACTGAGCACCAAAGTGCCATAAGCTTTAGAACACGTGTGAGCAAAATGGAGACCAGAGTATCTCCTGGTGAATCACTGGCCATCCAGGCAGGAAGATTCTGGGAGTTGCAGTTGCTGTTGTTTTTGTGTGCCTTCAAGTCACTTCTGACTCATGATTAGAGATGTAAAATTTCCAGAAATTTTGAAGCCATGGGGGGGGGATGTTTTTTCTGGGGTGGGGGTGTTAGAAAAAAATGGATTTTTTCAGAAAAATTGAAAAAATGCAACATTAGCACTTTTTACAGATTGAAAGTCACTATGTTAATGTCACTATGTCACTATACACTATACACTATACACTATATACACTATGTATATCTTGATTGTGTATTCCTGCATGGCAGGGGGTTGGACTGGATGGCCTTTGGTCTCTTCCAACTCTATGATTCTATGATCTCTATGATTCTATGATCTCTATGTTACTTTAGGAACATAAAACATGACTACGTACAATTTGATCTGGCATAAAATTATCACATTTGGTATACAGTAGGACCCTGTATCCACTGGGGATTGGTTCTAGGGGAGCATTAGATACTGAAAACTGTGAATAACAGCAAACACCATTGAAAATAATGGGACTTCTGGTTTAAAATATCATAGAGTTGCCTTGGAGGACCTAGAAAATGGCTAGAGATGACACATTTTCTAGGAAGACACTATGGTAGGGGTGCTGTTTTGTGTCCCGTGGATAATTGAATCAGTGGATAATGAATCAGTGGATACAGTGGTCCTACTGTATTAAAAATACAGGACATTCAAAGAATTACAGTAGCACCATCGCATCCGCTGATTCGCCAACCGCAGATTCAATTATCTGCGGTTGGCGATGGCAGGGGGAAGAGAGGGGGGAGGGGGCTCTTGCCTCCCCTTCCCTTCCCCCAGGATGGCTCCATTCGTGGTGGGGCCATGGCAAGGCAAAGGGGGAAGGGAGGGGGCAGAAGTGATTGCGCCTGCTGCCTCCCTCCCCCAGGAGAGCTCTGGTCGCAGTGAGGCCATGGCAGGTGAAGGGGAAAGTGAGGGGGCAGGAGCAATCTCACCTGCCCCCCTGCCCCCAGGAGGGCTCCTCCGGCGGCAGCGGGATGGTGGTGGTGGATGGTGTTCACTATTATTCACAGAATTCACCATTCACAGGGCCCCCCAGAACCAATCCCCCATGGATTTGGAGGTGCTACTCTATTACAAATGGAATTTACTTTTATGGAGCAACAATCTCCTGAACTACAGTATATGGAACCTCTTTGGTTTTGCTAGTTTATGTAGAGCAGGAAAAAAAGAACAATTTTTTAAAAAAAAAACAGAAGAAACCATCAACTTTAGTAACAAAAAAAATTATTTATATTTCCTCTCCACAGTGCATCCTCAGTACATAGAAATTAGAATAATCTGATACTGAACATAGTTTTTAGAAATGATTTGGAGAATATATGAACACCTTGTCTTAAAGATTTTATTCATCATGCTAAAATAAAACATTCCATAATTGATTTTCTTCATTTTTTCAATTTTTTGGAAAAACAAAACAAAAAAGGCTTCAGGAAAAAATCGGAAAACAGTTTTATTTCTGAATTTTTCAGGGTTTTTTTCCAGGCCTTCACATCTCTACTCATGATAATCCTAAAGTGACCATATTGTGGGGTTTTCTTGACGAGATTTGTGTTGGCCATTGCCTTCCTCTAGGATTAGAGAGAATGTCCTGCCTAAGATTACCCAGCAGGTTCCCATGGCCAAGTGGGGATTCCAGCCTGGTCTCCCAGAATCCTAGTCCAAGGTCCTTACTTATCACACCATTTACCATCATAGCAGTGGTTTGGTCCTGCTTTGTCTCAGCCTTTTCACATGACATCATGGTTCTCCCAGTGCTGTTGTAGTGTACAGTTGTTGAGAATGTGCTCTCTTTCATACTGAAGATAATCCATTAATGACTCCCTTCCCCACTAAGATTCAGTAGCCAGTCTGAGTGCGAAAGTCTCATTCCATTTCATTGTGAGAATGATCGATTAGTGCACGGTTTCTCAACCAGGGTTCCCTGAAACCCTAGGGTTCCACAAGAGGTTACTATAGGTTCTAAGAGATATTGAGATTGAAAAAAATAAACATTTTTTTTAATTTTTAGGGAGGGGATCCCTGAGACCTGAAAATTGTTTCAAGGGTTCCACCAGGGTAAAAAGGTTGAAAAAGGCTGGATTAGTGGGTGCAGTGTGGGTGTGGTTTGGCTGTCTCTCCCTTGGGGACTTCCCGAGGAAATCTTCAGCAGGGATGCCTCTGATTACTTCCAGTACTTGGGCGGGGAGGATAAGATTTCCCAAGAGAATAGCTGTGTTTTCTGTGGTCTGTGCTCTTGAAACACTGTTCAGATTTTTTCTAATTTTTTTATACAGTCTCTCTCTCTCTCTCTCTGGCTTTTCTTCGCAAACGAAGATTCAGGAAGGACTCATCCCGCGCTTTCTGCAAGCGTGCTGATGACTAAAAATGCCAATCCGAGATAAACAAGTCCGGTTGCAAAAAGCACAGCAGAAGGTCTCCTTGGGTGATGTTTTTGGGTTGTGATTCTTTCTCTGTTGTCGTTTCTCTTCAAGACTTGTTCGTCGTGAGTTCTCAAATAAGGCTGCAGCATTGTGGCTAGTGCGTCTCCATGCCTCCCGATGTGAGGCCAGGGCGGACCACTGTTGGTGATCAATTTGGCCGAGCCTGAGATGTTGTTTCAGGGAGTCTTTGTATCGCTTTTTTGGAGCGCCCCTCTTACGCTGACCCGTGGCGAGTTCACCGTAGAGTAGTATTTTTGGGAGGCGATGGTCCTCCATCCTAGAAACGTGCCCTGCCCAGCGCAACTGCGTTCTCAATATCAATATTATTATTATCCAGTTTCGAAGTGGATCATTTGTGTAGTGTGGATTCATCCTGTGTGGGTTTTTTATGATTTATGTTTTAACTGGTTTCTATTTATTTATTTTTAATTTTCAAAAAAACTTCTGTATTTGGTGAATTTTAACTATATGTTTTTTTAAAATCTGTTGTAAGCTGCTTTGAGTTCCAAACTGGGAAAAAGGCACACTGTGAATAAATTAATAAAAAGAACAACTACTCATTTTTCAGAACCAGAAGAGAACTTCCAATGTGTTTGTTGGGGCAATTTTGGGATTCCATACAGATTCCACAAGGGTCCCAGGCAGTGACATGGGGTTTTCTGGAAAAAGTAGAACTGGAAAATTTTCCAGTGCTCTCAACACTATTATCTGATTTAGCACATTTGGTTTAAACATATTATGCAAAGACCTTCCTAGCTTTATGTGGAAATCATTTTACTGCAATATTTCTAACACTGTAAAGACTAGCATATACATCCCTTGTATTTTACCAAAATTAACGACACCTAAAAGAACATTGTCAACTTTTGTGAGAACTGTACCTGATACACTACACTACATACACACACAAACACCAAAAGTTTTCTTTGCTGAGGAATAACTGTAGTTCCTTCAGTTTCGCTTACTCTCTGGAGTCAGTTACATGGCAAAAGAAATCTGCAAAGAATTTGCCAAGATTCCTAATGGTCCACACAAATTTCGGGTCAAAGTTGACCTATTCAGAAGGAGGGGGGCAAAAAAACCCCGTAAATCATGCAGTATCAGTTTTCGTAAGTTCTTCCAACTTTTTTAAAAAGTAGCATAAAGTTGCACATTATCAATCTTGTGAACTTTCCAGTGTCGACCATGGCGAATTTTTTGTTTTCCAGAAATATCAGGTGGGCAAGAGAAGGGCAAGGTTAGTACCCATGCCCTGCCCTGGCCATGATTTTTAAATTATCAGCCAGATCGAGCATCCACTTCCTGAAGGAATCACCAGCCTGTTGTTATCTCTGCGTTACTGATCAGTTCCATTTCAAGATGAGAAAAACCTGATTCAATACAACTAGATGGACATGCTATTTCATTAAAAGGAGGTGGGGCAACCAAATGTGAGTCAGAGGCTAATTTTCCTTCACACTCCCTGCAGGCCACACCACCCACCGAAAGCCCAAATAAATCCATAATCCATGTTTTCAATTATTCTGGGGTCGGGGGAGAGGTTTGGGGGGAAATGAGGAAAGCCACATTTTTTCCCCAGATTTTCTGGTTTTCTTCTTGACTTTCACAACTCTTGTCCAGTGGTTTTGAGGGCTGTAAAAAGCGCCATGGGGCCATATCTGTCACTAGAGCAGCGGTTCTCCATCTCTGGTTCTCCAAGTGTTTGGAACTTCATCTCCCAGAAGCCTCAGTCAGTTTGGCCACAGGTCCAGGATTCTGGGAGCTGAAGTATAAAATATGTGGAGGACCAAAGGTTGAGAACCAGTGTCCTAGACCCACACTCCATCCACCCTTGCTCTACATAGTCCTAATCAAAGTTTGGAAAAGTTACTTTTTTTAAGACACCATTGATTCCAGAATACCCCAGCCAATATGGCTAGAAGAGATGCAATCCAAATATATATATACAGTAATGTTTCCAAGCTCTGGTTTCAACACTTTTTGACACAAGTTATATATTTTGTCTGCTAGGTTTACAAAATAGAACCAAACAAGTTTGGAAGGAAAAGAGAGCCCCATCTTTGCCGGTCATTCCATCTGTAAGCATCATCTTCAGAAACCTGAAATGAGTGCACGTCAAAATTAATTACAGAGTTCTACAGAATATGAGTGTCCTTGATGGTTAGGTTGAATGGAATGACTGCTGTCAAGAGAGCTGCACCTGACCCAGTGTTTGAGTTGCTCTTCAGATGGCTGTCTCACAACCTCATGAGACAAAAGCAGAGGAATCAGAAAACTGTAAGCATGAGGAAGTCAGCTATGCCTTCAGGCCTTCCTGGGAGTGGTTGTAGCTCATCTGATTTTCATACAAAAGGACCTGGGTTCAATCTCCCGCCATCCCCACCAAGTAGGACTGGGAAAGAATGCTGCCAGAAACCCTGGAGAGGTGCCAGTTAGCATTGACAGTATCGGTCCAAGTTGGACCATGAGCCAATGTGGTGTTGTGATCCAAGTGTTGACTTAGGACTCTGGAGACCAGGGTTCGAATCCCCACTCATCCACAGAAAACCTTGGGCAAGTCACACCCTCTCAACCTCAGAGGAAGACTGCAGCAAACCCCCTCTGAACAAATCTTGCCAAGAAAACTCTAGGATAAGGTCACCATAAGTCAGACTCAACTTAGAATCATAAAGTTGCAGGGGGCCTCATGGGCCATGGAGTCCAACTTGCTGCTTAGTACAGGATCTCCAGCTAAAGCACCCCCAGAAGGTAGCTGTCCATACTCTTTTTGAAGACATCTAGAGAAGGAGACCCCACCACCACTCTAGGCAATTGGTTACATTGCTGAATCATTCTTACAGTCAAGAAGTTCCTTCAAATGTTCAATCAAAATCTACCCTCCTGTAGTTCAACTGAAATCTACCCTTCAAACCATTAGACCTGGTCCTACCCTCTGAGGCAGCAGAGAACAAACCTGCCCCCCACTCTCTGTGACAACCCTTAAGATATTTAGAGAGTGTAATCATGTCATCCCTCAATTTTCTCTTCACCAAGTTGAACATGCCCAGCTCCTTCAACCTTTCCTCATATGTTTTGTTCTCCATACCTCTTATCCTCATCCTTCTCTAAACCTGCTCCAACTTGTCTATATCCTTCTTAAAATGAAATGTCCAGAACTGAATACCATATTCCAGATGAGACCTGACCAGTGCAGAATACAGCCTAAATATTACTTCCCTTGACTTGGAAGGCTTCTATTAATTGAGATTAATTAATTAATCAAGGTTCACTCAGCCTTCCATCCTTCCGTAGGTCAGTAAAATGAGTACCTGGCTTGTGGGGGCAATTAGCTAACACACATTGGAAGCTGCTTATTGCAGTGTAGATGTGTAAACTGCCGTTGCTTAAAAAACAATTTCTAAGATAGCCTTGTGGCTGAAGAGCGGGGTATAAATAAATAAATAAATAAATAAGCCTAGAACAACAAAGACCCTAATTGATACAGGTCCTGTCTATATGGTCAAAATAATACAAATGGGATGCGAAAGATCGGCGATCCGTTCATACGGACGTGCACACAAATTTGTGTCATTCGCAAGGGCAGCAAAATCTACCACAAAGGCTGTGTGCGTTGTGTCCAGGGCTTCATACAGAGATTTTTTTTAAAAGCTCCATATGACTTCCCAATGTGCAATTGTTTGAACACTCACATTCACACAAACACGAACAGGCAGTGCAATCTGATTGGCTGGATGAGGGTGGGGGCAGGGCTAGCAAAGAGGAAAAGCAGCTGTGGCCGCCATGTTGGATGTTCAGCTAAGCGAGGGTCCGGTAAGTCAATGAAACGGTGATTTTATACTCTTTTTTTTTAATTCTTTCTGTCTTTGAAAATACAAAGTGTTGCTTGTGCGCATCTTGGGAAACTGTTTTTTATTTTTATTTTGGTGGCGGCAGATTTAAAATCACGAGTAAATCACTCACTGGTGCCAGCTGGCTAAGGAAGGGTCATGCGGAGTTTAGGGGGGGTCTTTTGGCCATGTAGGCAGTTCGCATCATTGCGAATGCCTGCCTTTCCAAATGTGTTCATATTTTTTCCCCTCATATAGACAAGACCACAGTATGTCCTGCCTTTCTCCCAAATCTGTGACTCAAGGCAGCTGATCACAAGACTGAAAAAGGGATACATTAAAAACACAATTAATGCTAAAATACAATTAAATAAAAATTTAAAATCTTCTAAGTTAAAAACACATTTAGAAAGACTTCAGGGTGTTTGTGGGGTTTTTTTCAAGTATATCACCACCGATTAAAGGGGACTTCTTTGGCCAGTCATTTGCTAAAATAAAAAGTCATTTCCTGCCAGCAGAAGGCCTTAAGGTTACCATTAGTCAGAAACTGCTTGAAGGCACACAACAACAACAACAACAACAAGATGGACCAATATTTTGATTTGATACAAGGCAATTTCCTAAGTTTTGCTCTGGATCACCCCAAACAACCTCACATAAATTCCATGCAAATGCAAACATTTGCAACAGCCAGGTTGCAAGGATGTCTTTATTCTAGACCTATTGGAATACTTGGAAAGCCACTCAGAGCTAAAAAAGTGGAAAGAGACACTATCCAGGTAGCATCAAAACTGTTTGCATTCTTATTTCAAGATTTAAACACACACCGCATTGCTGACTCACAAACTCCTGGTTTTCACAGGATGGCATATTCCAGAACTTTCTGTTCCACCCTCAGCAATCATCACATCTCTGCCACCCATACAAAATCCAGAAATATACAGGAGGTCTGGGCATCAAAGTCACAAACAACCCTGAGGACTAGCAACTAGAAAAATCCCCCTTCATCATACAGATGATTATTTTTTCCCTAGGATAAATTTTAGAAAACAATCAGTACAATATAACTGCAAAGGTTCTTAATACTCTAATACTTCTGATATCAAGCAGAATTGGATTGAACCCACCAAAACAAACATTCACATTTCAGCAATAAAAACAGAAGGATCGGGACCAAAATGGGGGAAACAGATAAAGCTCCCCACCAACAACCATGCTAGCATCTTGATCTGGATTGGATACTCATTCTTCTAGAGTAAGGAAAAAGGTGTAGGTTTAAAGTACTGTCTAAATGGACTCTGTCATCTATTTAAACCTAGATTCTCATTAATACCACCAAGCCATTTAAGTTCAGGTGTTTGTTTGTTTGTCTAGAAATCCCTCAAGGCAGGTATAGTAACTTGTCACCCTACTCACCTGTAAAGTAATCATCATCATCACATGACAAGTCATCAGAGCTGTCCAGAGGGTAACTAGCTTACTCACATGTGCATGTGATAACTTCATATGTCAAAGAATAAGTAGCCAAGGGCTCTTAGGTATACTCAATAATTATACTCAACACATCACATACACACACTCTTACTCACTCCGAGAAAAGAACAGTATTATTTTGGAAGGGGACAAATCTGCCTTTCTCAGCTTGGAGACTCTCCAGATGAATTGGAATATAACCCTCATCAGTCCCCAGATACTTGGGTTTGTGGAGTTGTAATCCAATACATCTGGAGGGGCCCCAAAGTTGGGGAAACTAAAAACAGAGTCATGATTTAAGACACTTCTTGGCTCCTCTGCCCAATGGTGAAGAGTTTGGAAGCGTTTGATTCTATTTTTGGATTAACTCCAGTTTACAGGTCATCCAGACCAAATGACATGCAACCTAGAATCATAGAATAACAGAATTGCAGAGTTGGAAGAGACCACGAGGGCCATCCAGTCCAACCCCCTGCCACGCAGGAAATCACGATCAAAGCATCCCCGACAGATGGCCATCCAGCCTCTGTTTAAAGACCTCCAAGGAAGGAGACCAAACCACGCTCCGAGGGAGTGCGTTCCACTGCCAAACAGCTCTTACTGTCAAAACGTTCCTCCTAATGTTGAGGTGGAATCTCTGTTCCTGGAGCTTGCATCCATTGCTCCGTGTTCCAGTCTCTGGAGCAGCAGAAAACAAGCCTGCTCCATTCTCAACGTGACACCCCTTCAAATACTTAAACAGGGCTATCATATCGCCTCTTAACCGTCTTTTTTCCAGGCTAAACATACCCAACTCCCTAAGTCTCTCCTCATAAAGCATCGTTTCCAGACCTTTCACCATTTTAGTCGCCCTCCTCTGGACACGCTCCAATTTGTCAATATCCTTTTTGAATTGTGGTACCCAGAACTACCGTTCAGATGTGTCCAACTTCTCCCATTCCTAACCAACCTAGCCAGTGGAGGTGCAGGGGATCACAGGAGCTATAGTCTCAAGGCTCTGAAAGCCCCCAGGCTTGGTGGGGAGGGGCTGATACAGTTTATAGAAACAAGCTGACACCAAATCATAGTTTACTAAGCTGGCTTGTTTTCACTGGCCATAGTTAAGGCTGGCCAGAATTAAGGGTATGGGCGACATGCTAAACCACGGATAGCCTTAAAGAGAGAAATAGCTGCTTTGAAATAGCTGCTTTGAGCCTCTTCTTTGCTGCCACGCCAAAGGAAAAAAAGCATGATAGCTTACTTAAGATCTTAATCTTTTCTTTACCAGGGACACCCTTTAAATATCCTTTTATCGTGGATCCCCAAGACTTAACTCAAGATTAAGGATCATAGAATCATAGAGCTGGAAGAGACCAGAAGGGCCATCCAGTCCAACCCCATTCTGCCCTGCAGGAATACACAATCAAATCATTCCCAACAGATGGCCATCCAGCCTATGTTTAAAAACTTCCAAAAAAGGAGACTCCACCACACTACAAGGCAGTGTATTTCCATTCCGAACAGCTCTTACTGTCAGGAAGTTCTTCCTAATGTTTTTAAAATAATAATAATAATAATAATAATAATAGCAGCAATAACTAATGATGATGATGTTACACCATCCGTTGAACCTTCCCTCAGAGGCACTGGCATGGGAGGGAAGACTTTTCTCCAGCTTCTTTCTGCAAGTTTGTGGCTGGAGTGGATTGAATGGCAATGCACAGCTCCAGCCAGCCAGCATTTGCCTTGGCTCCTGTCACGTGACCACTCACTGCAGGCTGCAGGTGGGCCAAGCAACCTTCAAGCCTTGCAGACCCCCTGTGAGGGCACTGTGGCCCTCTGGGGGTCCGTAGACCCCAGGTTAACAATCACTGCCCTGGACATCTTCCTGTAAAAATAAACTGTGGATTTTAGCATTATATCTGAAAGAAGCCATTACACTGCTCGTTAGTTTAGTCAAATAATGTATTTTCTAGAAATCAAAAAAATTACTACCTGCATATTACCAGCAGGGTCACCAAACTGAAAGGTAGAGATGGCTCCTGTAACTTTAACAGGTACATAAAAGAAGGAATTTCAGCAGGTGCTGCTTGCGACACAACCAGGTAACAAGCAACACTTGCTGAAATTCCTTCTTCTATGCACCCATTAAAAGTACAGGAGCCCTCTACAGTTTTCAGTATGACAACCCTAATCACAGGTTATGCTATAGTCCAATAGAAGTCCTGATTTTATGCTTGCGTGTGCACACACACATATATAAGAACAAACAGAAATAAGAATAGGGTGAAACAAACTGGTTCAGTCCTATTCCATTTATTTTCACACCACATTCAAAACGTTTCTGGCTTTTCTTTTTGAATGTACAGTAGTCTAAAAATTAGCACCCATCATTACAAGTCGCTTGCAATGTTACCATTCTGCCAGTCTCACCATCCAATGAAATTTTTACAAACATGCCAGGAGAAAAGTGGGTGATGACAGCTATCTAAGTGTGTGCCAAAAATTACTGTGTCCCAAACTTGCTACCCAACCACGTCTTATCTTTAATCACATGAAGACTGTGACACTACCAAATGTTTCTGGTTATCACAGACCAAAAATCTATTCAACAAAGTGAGTGAAAACTCCCCCAAAATCTAAACTGGCTGATTTATTTATTCCACGTCCTTGCTCCTTTTCCAAATCAAGTTGTTACTTAAACCAGCTGCTGTAGCATCCCGTTAAGAGATCCATCGTCTCAGCCCAGGAATGTAGCAATGATGACCCCGTAGAATAGGCGTGGGCAACTGTGGAGGGGGTAGGACCAATTTTTCATCCCTGCTCCCACCCCCAACGATGCAACCAGGTATAGAACCATGACACTTCTGGTTTCAATTTCTGCCCATTCTGGCGGCAAGGGGGGAGGTTTGGGGGTTTGTGAGGGGCCTGGAAGTGAAAATTACCTCATTAAAAAAAAATGTTTGGAGGGCCTGGTAGCTTTGGGTGGTTACAAGGCCAACACTTTGGGGGGCCCAACGGTCACACATTGCCCACATGCTACCCATTGCTCACCCCTGCTCTGGAGGTTCTGGACTGCACCTCTCATCATCCCTGTCCATATTTTAGTGCAAGGAAATCATGTGACCTACAGTGGGCCCTCTAGATTCACGAATTCAACTGGCCACGGATCATCACACCACATATGATTAAACAGCAGTGACATGAACATGGGCTGAAGCGTGCAAGTTCATGTTGTCGCCATTTAATAAAAAGGGATGTGATCATCTGCATTTTTTCTTAAGTGCATAGGGTCTTGGAACCAACCCCCCCCCCGCCCCGCAGATCTGAAGGGCCCACTCTATTTCCAAAGTGAATTGTTGCTGCTAAGGACTTTTTGGACAGGCAATTCAACCTTTCTTTGCCCCAAAAAAGGGTGGTCAACAGGAATGGGGGGACTTGACTGCAAACCCCCATCCATTACAAAAATTAGCCTTGTGGACTCTCACGTTTGTGTTTGCCTATGAATTAGAACTATATTCGGCAATACATTTTTGGAGGGATGTGCAAGCCATAGTTTAGCTGTTTGGACAAAACAGGAAACTATGGTTTGAATTAGTAATGACAGAACAGTAAGTATCAGGGTGTAGAAAGATTCAGGAGAGGCGCAGATCAGATCAATATACAAGCCTGAAACTCATTCTCATAAAGAGATGCTGTGGCTGAGTGTTACATCTGAATTACAACAATATTTCAGTTAGTGAAATAGATGTATTCCTGGGTGTTACTTCTTTAACAGAAAGTTTGGTACCAGAGGCAAAAATAACATGGAAAGAATAGGGACAGAAGTAAGAAAGAGGAGCCTTCAATATGTCTCAGCAGACGTTTCATTCAAAACTAAGACAGGCTTATCTGCTCTCCCCTTTAAGTATCACTTCAAGCAACCTCTAGAAATGCAAGGAATATGAAAGGCTGAAAAGTCTGAGTCTCTCTTTTTGAGAACAGAAAAAGCAGCTGTAATCTCAGAGCTTTCTACATCCTGGGCAAAGCATGTTGGCTTCTTTACTGGCAGATACTAATCTACAAAGAAAAAAAAATGGTATTCTGTCTCCCCATAAATACTGTATATTTTTAGCCACCTTCCTTTCCTGTCTCTGCAGACTTGCAGCTGGAATCCTATGCTTATTCACCTTATTTGAAAACTATTTGTTTATTTCTGAATAGACATTTATAGGATTGCACAGCCTTTGATGCTCCAAAATAAAACCAGAATATACCTCTAATAACAGTGTTCCTCCTATTTTCAAAAGCTTTCCTTCTCTAATCACCTGAGAAGATTTTTACATGCCATGGGCGACTGGGCAAGTTGCTTTTTACAAGCCAACCATAAAGCAAGCCTGGCAAATAAGAAAAACCCAACTATGAGAAACATTTGAGTATTAGCAGACTATCTTCTTGACAGTTACGTAAGTAGCAATTACTCTATTATGCCTAACTATGCAAACAATGTGCAGTCCAGACCTCAGTAGTCATTAACCCAGTACTTAAAAGGCTTTCCCAGCCCTTGATGTGGGAAATTAACAAATAGTGGCACACTCTTGTTCCAGTTTTAATTTCAAGCAAGGGACATTCCCTAAAAAATAAAAATTATTTAACACACATAAAGACAAATAAAACCAGATACCCCCTTGGATGTTTTTAACAGCCCATCACAATGTATATTTATTCAGAAGTAAACTACATTACGTTCACTGTGCCTTACTCCAAGGGAAATGCAGATGAGATTGATGCCTAAAAAGACAGTTACGTGTGTTTTACCAGTCTGTCCACACAATCTTCTTTTTCTTCAAGACATGGGGGCATGGGAGAGAGAAATGGTCCCAGTTCTTTCTATAGTAGCTTCAGATTGAATCCACATTCAAAACAGATTAACTGTCAACCCATCTAGCAGAGAAACCTTGGAACAGAAAACTCTTAGAGCAAAGAAATACATATCCAATAGGTTTTTCGAGGGTAAAGCGAGAACTTTTAAAACAGATTTTCACACTAGTTTTACGTTTCTAGTGTAGATGTGCCTCAAGGGACAAGTCTCTGTATTTATGGCATTAGAATAATCTATATGTCTTATGACATAAAAACCATGGAATCATAGTACTGGAAAAGACCTCAAGGGCCATCCCGTCCAACCCCCTGCTATGCAGGAATAAACAATGAAAGGATTCCTGCCAGATGCGCATCCAGCCTCTGCTTAAAAACCTCCAAAGAAGGAGACTCCACCACACTACGAGGCAGTGTATTCCACTTCTGAACAGCTCTTCCTGTCAGGAAGTTCTTCCTAATGTTTAGGTGGAATCTCTTTTCCTGTAGTCTGAGTCCATAGCTACATGTACTAGTCTCTGGAGCAGCAGAACACAAGCTTGCTCCATTCTCAGTATGACATTCCTTCCAATATTTAAACATGGCTATTATGTCCCCTCTTAACCTTCTCTTCCCCAAGCTAAACATACCCAGCTTCCTAAGCCACTTCTCATAGGACATGGCTTCCAGACTTCCTACCATTTTGGTCACCCTCCTCTGGACAAGTTCTAGCTTGTCAACATCCTTCTTGAATTTTGGTGCCCAGAAATGGACACAGTATTCCAGGTGAGGTCTGACTAAAGCAGATTAGAATGGCACTATTACTTCCCTTGATCTAGACACTATACTCCTATTAATGCAGCCTAGAATCGCATTGCCTTTTTTAGCTGCCACGTCACACTGCTGATTCATGTTTAGTTTGTGGTCCACTAAGACTCCTAGATCCCTTTCGCATGTACTGTCATCAAGCCAGGTGTCACCCACCCTATATCTGTGCTTTTCATTTTTACTACTCAAGTATAGTATCCTACATTTCTCCCTGTTGAAATTAATTTTGTTAGTTTTGGCCCAGCTTTCTAATCTGTTAAGGGGGTCATTTTGGATTCTGATCCTGGCTTCTGGGGTATTAGCTCCCCCTCTTAATTTGGTGTCATCTGCAGGCTTGATAAGCTTGCCCTCTATTCCCTCATCCAAGTCATTGATAAAGATATTGAAGAGCACTGGGCCCAGGACAGAATTCTGTGGCACCCCGCTGGTCACTTCTCTCCAGGATGAAGAGGAGCCATTGGTGACTAACTACCCTTTGGATTCGGGCCGTCAACCAATTACAAATCCACCTAACAGTTGCATTGTCTAGCCCGCATGTTACTAACTTTTTTGCAAGGATTATCATGGGGGACTTTGTCAAAGGCCTTACTGAAATCAAGATACACTACATCCACAGCATTCCCTTCATCTACCAAGTACATAACTCTATCGAAAAAAGAGATAAGATTAGTCTGACATGACTTGTTTTTCAAAAACCTATGTTGACTTTTAGTGATCACAGCATTCCTTTCTAAGTGCTTACAGACTGTCTGTTCAATTATCTGCTCTAGAATCTTTCCTAGTATTGATGTTAAGCTGACTGGGCGATAATTATTTGAGTCTTCTTTTTTCTCCTTTTTAAAGATGTGGACAATATTTCCCCTCCTCCAGTCTGCTGGGATCTCTCCTGTACTCCAAGATTTCTCAAAGATTATTGCCAGTGGTTCTGAAATTATTTCTGCCAGATCTTTTAGTACCCTTGGATGAAGTTCATCTGGCCCTGGAGACCTGAATTAATTTATAGTGGCCAGGTATTGCTGAACAACCTCTTTCTTTCCTATTCTATGCTGCATTTCCCCAGCTTCACCATCTGCTCCATTTTCTCCAGGCTGAGCACTATTCTCCTTTTGGGAGAAGACCAAGGCAAAGAAGGTGTTGAGTAGCTCTGCCTTTTCTCTGTCCCCTGTTAGCATTTTGCTGTCTTCTCCCCACAGCAGTCCTACTACTTCTTTGTTCCTTCTTTTGCTGTGGACATATCCAAAAAAGCCCTTTTTATTGTTTTTAACCTCTCTAGCAAGCCTGTAGCAATGGCACTGGATTTCTTTTAGGCTGAAGTAATTGGAGATGTGAAGGTGGGGGAGTGGTGGAATGAGAGGAAAAGTTGTTGTTTTCTTCAACCCACCCCCCAAGAAAAAACAACTTTTTCCATTCCCCAACCCCCAAGGAAAAATGGATTTTCCTTTTCCCCTCTCATTTTTTTCCTTGGGCCTTCATCTCTTTAAATGAGATGCACTCTAAAGCAAGAAATCATGAAGAGAGCTCAGAGGTTGAGCACCTGTCTGAAATCCAGAAAACCAGAGGTTCAGTCTCTGACCAAAGACAGCAGGGGTGGCACAACAATTCCCATCATTCCTGACTACTGGCCATGTTGGATGGGACTGATAAGGACTTGAATCCAACAACCTCTAGAGAGCCAGGGATTCCCTGACATAAGGTACGGTAGTTTTTAATATTAAGCAAACAATCAAATGCAAAAGTAGTTCACATAAAATAGGGATAAGGACTGTCCTGCCCTCCAGAGGTAGCTAGACTGCCATTCTCATCTATGGTGAGTTGCAGTCCAATACCCTCTGGTAGGCTGCACAGTTCCCACCCTGATACAAAAGCTGGGCTTCAGAAAAGTTTATCTTTCTCTCTGACTCCAACTGCTAGCACAGTCGTATTGGCTAAAGGGATTCTGGGAGCTGTAATTCCCTGGATGTAACTTCTCCAGGTGCTGCTTAAAAGACCTTGAAATGGAAATGCTGGCACTTTGGAAGCAGTCAAAACAGACATCTGCAAGAACCAGGAGGTAAGATGGCCCCACGCAATTAGCCAGAGTTTCTACAGTGGAGGTGAGCAAGCATCATAAACAAAGTATGACACAACCTCCACACACCCTGAAAGGTGACACAGAGCTCAGGGCTGGCATACATGACATACCACTACATTTCTGCAGCCTGCAAAAAGAAAACAACTGTACACCACAGTGAGACTCACATAGGCCAGATGAGAAGAAACAAACCCCATGGGAAAATGTTAAGAAGTACACTTAATCTACAAAGCCCATGTGAGCAAGCAATAAATTCCATGTTGTCTTTACGTAAATACAATGGTAGCTATGAATCCCAGTTTTCATCTCACCCATTATTACCCACAAAGTTTTAGAGGAATCTCCCATCCCCATCAGTTTAACTTTTACAACAGCCTTTTGGGCTGAAGTGGGAACAATGCTACTGCAGGACACGAGGAGAAGAAGCCACTGCAAGTCAATGAGTGTTGGACTGGCACTTGGGAGGGTCAAGTCAAACTCACCTTGGACCAGCCAGACCTACCTCACAGGGTTGTTGTGAGGATAAAGTAGGATAGAGGGCTATGTGCTTTGCTCTGAGCTTACTGTAAGAAAGCTAGCCTATACATTAAAGAAAGAAAGAAAAAAGAAAGACAAGGTTCGCTATCATGCTTTTAATGAAGAATGCGTGCTGCTTTACAGCTCTTTGAATCTTAGAACGAATGGGGGAAAGGGAGGCATTTGTGGTCCCTACTCTTTCAAACCCATGTTTGGAACTGAGATTTTCCTGGGTCCCATCTACATTGGAGGGGAGGGGGACAGAGTACCTTGTAGTAATGGCATTTTGCAGCAGCAGCAATGTGTCTTAAGGGTGTTTTTGGTCTCAGAAGCCCCCATAAGCCTCGCGTTCCAGATGGCGGCAGCAAGTGATTTACTCACGTTCATTCTTCACCACTGCCAATTTTTTTTAAAATCATCCAAGGTGCGCTGGAATGCTATAGTGATTTTCCGATTTTACAGAAAAGCAAAAACAAAAACCCACCCCATTTTATCACCTTAGCGGATGATCACTAAGGCGAAAATCCAACATGGCAGCAGCGGGCACTTTCCCGGTTAACAAGTCCTGTCCCCACTGTCACCCAACCAATCAGCTTTGTGCTTCCCTTCGAACTGCTTGTCATTTGTTTGTCCTAACAAGCAGGAATGCGCACCCCCTTGTGGTTTTTTAGAAGTACAGCAAAAGACTTTTCCTGCGTTGTTTTTGCCATTTTGGGCCCCCCTCCTTCCAAATAGTGTGGATTGGTGCATGATCCCATTTAGACAGGTCGAATTCCCAGTGAATTCCATGAGAATTTTTTGGACCGTTTAGACAACCCCCTGGTCACCTTCTGCCTTGCAATCCAGGTCTATAACGAAATTAACTCCCAGTGAGCTCACCAAAATTCCTCCCAGGTAAGTGTTAGTAGCCACGCCACACTTTGTGCTTCTCTCATACCAGAGCATCCTTCAAAAATGCATAAAACAAAAGTTTAGTACAGGCCAACACCATATTTGCTGCCTCCACGCAACACAAAATTTAAATTGGGCAAAGAAAAGACAGGGAAACCTAAAGAGGAAGCGGAACAGAGCGCAGCCTGGGGTCCCAATCCTGAAAAACCACCTTGCAGACTTTTTCCGGTATGGGTGGGGATTCTCCAGATGTTGATGGACTCCAGCACCCATCAGCCCCAGCCAGGAGCAGTGGGGGATGATGGGGGTCGTAGTCCACCTACATTTTTAAGAGCCAGAGTTTCCTCCTTGTTGCTTTGCCTTAACAGTACAACCTAGTTAACTCCCTCTCGATGTAGAAGACGGTGCAAACATAGAATTATCACAACCTGAAAACAGTACAATAGGACCCCTGTATCCGCTGGGAATTGGTTCTTTGGGGGGGTGGATACGGAAAACCATGGATAACAGGCAAAGCCATTGAAAATAATGGGACTTCTAGTTTAAAATACCATAGAGTTGCCTTGGAAAACCTAGAAAATGGGTAGAGGGAGCACACTGGTGTGCTGTTTTGTGTCCTGTGGATAATGAATCAGTGGATAAGGGGGTCCTACTGTACTTTTTAAAAAAGCATACCGAGCATTTAAAAAACAACAACAGCTAAAGCAAATTTCCAGAGCATAAAACAGGATGAACTGTTTAGTTTTTTAAAAAATCCAAACGATATATAAAGCACCAGCCAAAGCAAACCTCGCCTTCTCCGAAGCCTAAATCTTCCACAGCAGAAATGGGGCACCCACCGGATGTTGTTGGACTGCCACTCCCATCATCCTTGGATATGCTGGCTAGGGATCTGTAGTCCAACCACATCTGGGAGGATGGAAACTTGAGGAGAGTCAGGAGTCGTAAAAGTTACTGGGGGGGGGAAGGTCGAGAAGTTCCTTTTCCTTACCTTTTGGGAGGGACATGGCTGGGTTTGGTCTCTTGCTTTGCGGGTTAGATCCAGCTAAAGACCCCGGCAGGAAGGAGAGGAGGGATCCAGGAGCCGCGGGGCATCCCCGGAGCCCCGTCTCTTAATGCAGCGACCCTGGGGAACCAAACCAGCAGCAGCCTCGGCCAGGAGCGGCTCTCCACTTCGGACTGCAGCGCCTGCCTGCCTGCCTGCCAGCCAGCAAAGAACCCTCCCCGCCCAGGCCCCGCCCAGGCCAGCCCGCCTCCCACTCCCATTGGCTGCCTTCTCTAAAGGGGCGTGGCCTTTTAAAAAATTCCCGCGAAAAGGCTATAGGGGAACAGTGGGCAAAACTTGGGAGAGCAAACGGAGAATGATTATACTGTACAAGTTGCCCCTCCGTATCCACGGGTTTAAGTATCCGCGGCTATTGCTATTGTTGTTGTTGTTGTTGTTGTACATCATCATCATCATTATTATTATTATTATTAAAAATATTAATCCAAAAAGCAAAGCTTGATTTTGCCCTCTTACATAAGGGACACCATTTTTGCTCTGCCATTGCATATAATGGGACTTGAGTATTCGCGGATTTTGATATCCACAGGGGTCCTGGAACCAAATCCCAGCAAATATGAAGTGACAACTGTAATAGGACATTTTTTTTAATTTTTTTATTTTTAAAGTTATCAGTCATACAGTGTCTTGTTACATTCTTCCTATGCCTCCTCATAGGGGAAATATACATTTTTTTTAAAAAAATTATTTAGTTATTTATACCCCGCTCTTCAGCCACAAGGCTATCAGAGTGGCTTACAAATTGTTTTCAAGCAATAGCAATTTACACATCTACACTGCAAGAAGCAGCTTCCAATGTATGTTAGCTAAGTGCCCCCACAAGCCGGGTACTCATTTTACCGACCTACGAAAGGATGGAAGGCTGAGTGAACCTTGGAGCCCTCTAGAATTGAACTTGCAACGTGGTGACTTTCAGGACTGGCATTTAACCACTGTGCCACCAGTGTATATATATATATATATATATAAACATACACATATACATAAAGTCTCATACCAAAGCATATAAATAATGTTTTCCCTTAATCTTTAACTCTCTTAAGGGTAAAAGCTGCAAACACCATTAGGTATCAATAGATTGGAAATGGCAAAAAAATTGGAAGGCGGGAACTTTTCATTGGAGGACTGGTGGCGATGGGTTTGGGTCATTCTGTTGATGGAAAAGGTAGATACAGTAGGACCCACATATCCGCTGGGAATTGGCTTGGGGGGGCGTGGATAACAAAAACGTGGATAATAGCAAACGCCATTGAAAATAATGTGACTTCTGGTTTAAAATACCATAGAGTTACCTTGGAGGACCTAGAACATGGCTAGAGGGGACACTTTTCTAGGAAGACTCTATGGTAGGTGTGCTGTTTTGTTTCCTGTGGATAATTGAATCAGTGGATCCTACTGTACTTTATTGAATAAGTCTTCAGACTATTTCAAGCAGGTAGAAAATAAAAGTAAGAAACAAAATCATCAACAAACAAGCACATCCATAACTACTAATCCTCTCTCTCTCTGGCTTTTCTTCGCAAACGAAGATTCAGGAAGGACTCATCCCGTGCTTTCTGCAAGCGCGCTGATGACTAAAAAGGCCAATCCAAGATAAACAAATCCGGTTGCAAAAAGCACAGCAAAAGGTCTCCTTGGGTGATGTTTCTGGGTTGTGATTCTTTCTGCGTTGCCGTTTCTCTTCAAGACTTGTTCGGCGTGAGTTCTCAAATAAGGCTGCAGCATTGTGGATAGTGCGTCTCCATGCCTCCCGATGTGAGTCCAGAGCGGATCATTGTTGGTGATCAATTTGGCCAAGCCTGAGATGTTGTTTCAGGGAGTC
This sequence comes from Gambelia wislizenii, assembly GCA_030847615.1. Classification (NCBI taxonomy): domain Eukaryota; kingdom Metazoa; phylum Chordata; class Lepidosauria; order Squamata; family Crotaphytidae; genus Gambelia; species Gambelia wislizenii. The sequence goes on from JAUMIR010000012.1 coordinate 10,929,939, forward strand.
CTTGTATCTCTTTTTGGGAGCACCCCTCTTACGCTGACCCGTGGCGAGTTCACCGTAGAATACTATTTTTGGGAGGCGATGGTCCTCCATCCTAGAAACGTGCCCTGCCCAGCGCAGCTGTGTTCTCAATGCTGGTGATCCCTGCTTGCTCAAGGACAGCAACATTCGTCACATAGTCCAATGTATATTTAGGATAACTACTAATATAGTGATGGAAAAGATATCTGCAGCTTCAAAAATTAACCACTCTACCAATACTCAAAGGCTCTTTATAGAAAGATGGGCCCTCTTTATTGAATATATAAATGATAACATCCAACATTTAGATCTGCCATCCTGTCAGCTGAATTTCTGGAAAGAGGTAATCTCAAGTGATGTAAAATAGCATGTAAGAGTAGATGAGTTATTATTGTTTTCTCCACATTTTTATTTTGTGTTGACTGGTATCCATGTTCAGTTATTTGGTAGTACTGAAATAAAGTGTTTTATTAAAAAAAAGAAAAAGAAGAAATAGATATCAATGTCTATTGAAGCAGATAAAATATGTAAGCTACCCTGCTTGCTGAGGCAGCAAAATGGAAGTTAAAAAAGAACAGAAGATTCAGATAAATATCAGGAATAAGTAATTGTAATTATATAGGAAAGAATGCATACAAGAGGAAAATAGGTTTAACGGAACAATGTTTGTTTTATTTGTTTATTATTATGATTATTATTATGCATTTCACAAGCTATCATGATTTTCTATATGAACTAACAGATAAATAGTTCCCCTTTTGCTATTGCTGTTTTAATAAAAATTTATGGGATGGGGGGAAATACCACAAAGAGTCCTGTGCCACCTTAAGGATGAACCCATTTGGCCCACATGGTCAGAGGTATGAAATGTCACCTTTTTTTGGAGGCACACCTCTTTTACCACTGCTTTCCTTCCCGCCCCAAATTCCTTCTCAGATGCCTTGGGAGGAAATTCCACCTGTCATTCACAAAGTGGTTGTTGTCCTGTTTGCGAGCTTAGCTGATGGCACAGCAAAATGAGCTCAGCCTCAGTGTGTCACCAGACTCTTGGTTGTTTTCACCATCCAGTTAGGGTGGAGAAACACGTTTCCCCGCTGGCTGTGTGTTGTTGAGTTTTATTTCTTCCTTCTTCTAGGACACTACAGAGCAGATGTTACTTTTAGGGATCATGGGTGGGGGGGTGGTAATCCTCAGAATTATAGTCCAAAAACAACTTTTCTGAGCTCCTAGATAGTGTGTAGGTTTGCTAGAGCTGGGTGTGAAAGATATGATGGTACATGCATGCTATCTGGGCTACAAGTTTAGATCAACAACATATATTCCCTCGCAGGGAAGGCTTAGGAACTTCCTTATTTTTTTATTTAGTTATTTATACCCCGCTCTTCAGCCACAAGGCTGTCAGAGTGGCTTACAAATTATTTTAAGCAATAGCAATTTACATATCTACACTGCAAGAAGCAGCTTCCAATGTGTGTTAGCTAATTGCCCCCACAAGCCAGGTACTCATTTTACCGACCTACGAAAGGATGGAAGGCTGAGTGAACCTTGGAGCCCGCTGGAATCAAACTTGCAACATGGTGACTTGCAGTACTGGCATTTATTTATTGTAGGTATTTATACCCCGCTCTTCAGGCTCTCAGAGTGGGTTACAAATTGTTAAGTAATAGCACTTTACACATCTATACCGCATTAAGCAGTTTCCATTGTTTTCTGTGTTTTTTTTCCCAGCTGTGAGGCCATGTTCTGGAAGAGTTTATTCCTGATGTTTTGCCTGCATCTGTGGCTGGCATCTTCAAGAAGCGTCCAGGGCTTCATACAGATTTTTCTTTAAAAAGCCATACGACATGCGAATGTGTGATCGTTTGACCACTCACGTTCACACAGATATGCACGAGCAGGGGAATCTAATTGGCCAGACAAACAGAGGGGGTAGGGCTAGCAAAGAGGGGAATCAGCAGCGGCTGCCATGTTGGATTTCCGGCTAAGCGAGGGTCCGGTAAGTCCGTGAAACTGCAATGTTTACTCTTTTTTTTTTTTCATTTTCTTTTTATGTTGGAATGATGAAATGATGCCTGTGCGCACTACAGGAAGGTTTTTAAAAATATATATATAGGTGGCAGGAGATTTAAAATCGCCAGCAGACCTCTTGCAGTGGACAGCTGGCTAGGGAGTCATGCGGAGTCTAGGGGGGAGTTTTAGTCGTGTAGGCTGTTCACATCCTTGTAAACACCTGCCTTTTCAGTTGTGTTCATATTATTTACGCCTCATATAGACAGGACCTAAATCCACCTACAATGGCATTTCTGGAGAAGTAACCATGGTTGTCTGTTGGAGCACAGCAAAAATTAAGAGTCATTGAATAAACCAGAGGTGGGCAGCCTTTGGGCCTTCGGATTTTGCTGGACTAGAAACCTCACCGTCCCTCATTGTTAGCTATACTGGGTAACAAGGCTAATGGGAACTGCAGTCCAAAAACATCCAGAAGGAGCACTTTACCTAGGCTTGGAATGCTAGTTGCTTGTTGTACTTGTGGGTAAAATCTAATTGTTCCTCTTCCAATGGAACATCCCTTGCTCTTGTGATCTGCCTGTGGAACGTGATTTCACAAATGTTCTTGTATGTGTGTAGGGGGATCTGTACAGGGCCAGTGGCAGACCCTTGCCATATCTGTGCAATGTTGTTTGCCCTAAAATCTGACAATAACTCTGACCTTCCCCCTGTGTGCAAAAGGATGCAAAGCTATGGTTCTGTGACAAAGTTTTAGAAAGCATCTTAACATAGTAGAACATGCCTGCTAAGCACTGCAGTGAGTTCAGTGGAATTTACAGTCATGTTCTGTGTGCCGAATAATAATTCACCTATGATTGTCTTGATTGTATTAAGAGCAACGTGCCTGTGGTTCTTTGCAAATGTATCAGTGATGTGTCATCACCATAAAAACAAACAGGTGCAGAACAGAGCCACATGACATCCCTGGGTATCACAGCCTGTCAAGTGGCAAGCCACAGATACCACCATGCATGAAAACACCCCATTGAAGTTGCACCCAAATGTTGCTTTTGCTGCATCACAACATTGTATCAGAATGAAGTTGCATGCCGGATCAAAATACTGGCTAGTCCCAACTATGCATCCGTCATTCCTTTTTACTCAGTAAAAGACAGCAGTTTTGTCCTCCTTAAAATGCCATCCCTGTCGGCTGTATGACATTTCAGAGATATTCCAGTTGCAATTCTCTTGTCTCCAGTTCTTCTCTGCCCCACCACCCTCATAGGTACATCTGATGGGAACATGGAAAAGGGACTTCTCAGTGGCTGCCCCAATGCTCTGGATCTCCCTTCCCAGAAAGGGTAGACTAGTGGCTTTCCTCGTCTCTTTCTGCAAACAGGTGAAGCCCTTTCTGTTTCAACAGGCCCTTGAGGACTGATTGTTTAGGTGGGATGGGCCTTGTACAATGTGCTAGATTTTCTATTTGTTATTTTTGTTGTACTGTTGTGTTTTTCAATGCTTTTATGTTTTTAACTGGTTTTAATTTTTTGATAGTTTAATCATTGTAAGCCACCTTGAGTCCCGAACTATTATTGTTGTGGTGTGCCTTCAAGTTGTTTCTCAACACCTACTGTGGTGGCTCTATATGTCTATTGTGCTTGTGTTAATAAATGAATTATTGCAACATATGTATTTTGTCTGTCTATTGATATGTAATTATTTATACAGTCGTAAGTGGTGGCGATAGGTGACCCATGTTTCAGACCCATAAAGGAGAATAGACAGTACAGTGGCTCTATACACACTGATTTTTGTGCTTCGCCTCGAATGCTTTCATCAGCGCTGTGTACACACAGTCCTAAATATACACTGGGCTGACTATGTGATGAATGTTGCTGTCCTTGAGCAAGCAGGGATCACCAGCATTGAGGCCATGATATTGAGAACAGCAGGGCACGTTTCTAGGCTGGAGGACCATCACTTCCCAAAAATAACACTCTATGGTGATTTCGCCACGGGTCAGTGTAAGAGGGGCACTCCAAAAAAGCGATACAAGGACTCCCTGAAACAACATCTCAGGCTCGGTGAAATTGATCACCCACAATGGTCCACCCTGGCCTCACATCGGGAGGCATGGAGACGCACTATCCACAATGCTGCAGCCTTATTTGAGAACTCACGCCGAACAAGTCTTGAAGAGAAGTGACAACACAGAAAGAATTACAACCCAGAAACATCACCCAAGGAGATCTGCTGTGCTTTCTGCAACCGGACTTGTCTATCTCGGATTGGCCTTTTTAGTCATCAGCGCCCTTCCAGAAAGCACGGGATGAGTCCTTCCTGAATCTTTGTTTGTGAAGAAAAGCCAGAGAGAGCGAGAGAGATTTATACAGTATCTAATATCCAATTTTCAATTAGTTACAGTATATAAAACAATACATATCTAGTTTGTCAATCGATTACATTTAAACAATACACTTCTGCTGCATATGTTTCCACAAAACACTACCTTCTGCAAAATAATACAATGTTAATATGGCTTAACTGGTTTTGACCACAAATTGAATCCAAAATACATAGCACTGCACAAATGCAAGTTACAACAAAATGTGCATAATTCTCAATAAGACATTTCTAACAATAATGCAAAATGCAAAAGTCCATGTATACTATAAGGGAAGTGGTAAAGATGAAGCCTTGCTTCCAACGCTCACTATATATGTAAGCCACCTTGAGTCCTGAACTGTTATTGTTGTGGTATGCCTTCAAGTCATTTCTGACTTCTGGCAACTCTAAGGCAACCCTATCATGGAGTTTTCTTGACAAGATTTGTTGGGGGAGGTGCCTTTGCCTCCCTCTGAAGCTGAGAGAATGTGACTTGTCTAAGGTTACACAGGCAGTTTCCATGGCTGAGCAGGGATTCAAACCCTGGCCTACAGAATCGTAGACCAATGTTCAAACCACTACACCATGCTGGCTCTGTGTTATGGTGTTATTGTGAGAATGTTAGGATTACAGCCACAGAGAGCCATAGTTATACAGTTTTCCCTTCACATTCGCTGGGGTTTGGTTCCAGGACCCCCCGTGAATACCCAAATCCCTGAATACTCAAGTCCCATGATATGCAATGGCATAGCAAAATGGTGTCCTTTATATAAGATGGCAAAATCAAGGTTTGCTTTTTGGATTACTGTATTATTTTTTAAAGAATATTTTCAAGCCGTGAATACTTAAATCCGTGAATGCCAAATCCATGAATGTGGAGGGACAACTGTATAGAGTCACAAAGGAAAACTGGGATATGTGTGGCCTAGCAACATAAGAGTGTGGTCAAGATGGCAAAAATCATTCATGAAGAAGGACACATAAGCTAGGAGAGGTTGCAGCAGTTTGCTTTTGCCTGAGTCTATAGGGATAGGCAAGGTTCCACCCTTCCTCTCCTCTCTGTGCTGCTAAGTGCAAGCTATTTTTGCACTTTTAACTCAATTTGCAGAAACTGAAGTAATCTGAGAACAAAAAAGAAAAGTGGGAGTACGAGAGAGAAACTGGGACATTTTAAAATAAGCTGAAAAAATGGAATGACTGACAATAATTGTGACAGTCCCTGCAAAATCAGGACAGTTGAAGGGTATGACTGAGTTATCCTGGGCCAATCTCAGTCTAACTTAACTCACAGGCTTGTGGTAAGAATAAAATGCTAGAGCAGGGGGTTAATCTTGAGCTTCTTGGAAGAAAAGCTGCAAATAAATTTAATAAATAGAAATCCATAAAGCCAAATGAAGAAAAAAGCAAAGCAGTGGCCACTGGTATGCTAACTGGAGATTCTGGGAATTGTAGTCCAGATAAAAATGGTATTTCCAAGCTCTGCGGGGAAAGATTTAAGAAGTATCACCTACTAAAATCTTTACTGACAGAGTGTGTCACACAGATCCCAATCTCCCCCACAATACTACACAGGGCAACAAACATTGTCAAAATGGTTGGAAGAATTACATAACAGGATGTGTGGCTGTTTCAAGGGAACTTCTCTCGCTCGCAGTATCCGTCTGAGTAACTACCTGAAATCCTTGCACAGTCATGGAAAAAACTGACAGCTAAGTAGAAGATCTTCATACGTAAAGCCCCACCCATTCCACACAAATGCAAACCCCAGATTTGTAACAAAGATTAGTCTATTTAATCCCTTCACACACCGAGAAGGGGTTGGTTTAATCTCTCAGAGTTATGTTTTATTGCAAAATCCATACAGAACTAGACCAAAGGCATTTCGTGGCATTGTTCCCTCACAGACATATCTGGTGAGGACACGGGGAGAGCCTTATCCGTGGCTCCTTCCAGGCTGTGGAACTCCCTGCCACAAAGAGTCTGGTTGGCTTCCTCTCTGTTCTCTTTCTGCCAGCAGGCAAAGACCTTGTGTTCTGTCATGGCAGGAGGGTCTTTAATGGGTGTGCTGTGCTTTTATTCTTTTAAAATTATGCTTTAAAAGTGCTTTAAAGTGTTTTAACTTTGTGCTTTAAACAGAATTGTTTACTTAACTGTTCTTTAATGTTTGTAAAATAACATTTTAATTGTAGTTTGTTCTAAGGTGTTAGGTCCCATGTCAGGAGGAAGGTGGGATGTAAATTAAAGAAACAAAGGTCTAATCCTGAAAAAGGGAGAGTCTGGAAGTACTGAGAGATTTCCATTCTTTTTGTTTTGATCTTACCTGCATACTCCCAGATTTGCATCCACACTTTTTCTTGAAATATCCTGCATTTATCTCCCTCCCCCTTCCCTTGTGTTCCCCCCTCCGATCATGTGTCACATTCAGATTCATGCATTTCAAAAATTGATTTTCATCCATTTGCACTTGAGCTTTCTTTATTATGATTCAGGAGTTACTGTACAGTCAAAAGTGCTGAAGTGCTTTAGCAATATTGCACTAGTTAAACATCAAGAGCATGTCATTTTGGTGCAAACATTCCTCTTTCCCTTGCTTGATCTGGGTTGAATCTGTGTCCTGGAAAAAATAACTGTTCACTGGCAGCAACCATCTTAGCATCATGAACCCCATCTATACAAGCTGGGGGAAAATGGAGTGTGGATATGGAGGTCCTACTGTAGTTTGCACTCGGTTAACTCAATAGGGAGCAGAGGAGAGGAGGGGGCAGACTCCTGCCCTTCCCTGTATGCTCAGACAAAAGCAAACTGCTGCAACCTCTCTTAGCTTCTTGAGTTCTTCCTCATTAATAACATTTGCTGTCTTGTTTGCAGTTTAATGTGAAGTGTGAACTGTTGGAGGCTATGGTTGTACTCTTTCAGCCTTTAGGGAAAGAACTGGGTAAGAAGGTGTGCAGGAAGAGGAAACATGGAAGGGAAATATGAGCCTGTGCTAGAAATGTTCAGATGGCACACTGTGTGGGCGTGGAGTTATTCACAGGACAGAAAAGAGTGGGAAGGAAAAGCTCTTTCAGCTGCAGATTTATCCCTCACAGATTGGTATGGAGGATAAGTCTTTGCAGGGGGGGAAACATTAAAAGCCTCAGAGCCAGCTTATGCTTTGCCTCAGGCAGCAAAACATCTTGGGCTGCCCCGATGAGGGCCAAACTAGACCTTGCATGTAGAATATGTCTTCTCATTTAACACAGAGCTTATAAAGTTACTTTTAAAAAGTAGTTTGTCATGTCACTCACTGCAACACCTCATAAGTAACTTATTGCCATTTACATCACAAACCATACCTGTACAGATCACAGGTGGGCAACTGTGTAAGCGGTGGGTCAGGTCATATCTCATTTGGGCATGCCAGAAGTGACAGCATATCACTTCTGGAGCCACTTGGACTAGGTTTTTTTTATTTTTATTTTTTTGGAGTCTTGTGTTTCTTTGTTTGGGGGCCAGAGCTCTAGTGGGGGCAGGAGAAATAAACTCCCACATTTGTGGCCAGTTTTGGGTACATTTCGGTGTTTTTCAGGCAAAAAAAAAATCACCTAAAAACTGGCACCATTTTTTTAAAAATTGGAGGATCAGGGACTTTAATGGGTCCGTGGGCCCACCTGATACAGATCGAGAGCTCAGTGATGATGTTAAGTGTTACCCTCTGGATTGAGACTGGTGTGCTGATCTAAAGTCTGTAGATCCAGACATTTTTCCTGCTTTCCACGGGACTTGAAAGAGATGGCAATTCATATACTGTACACTGAAAAAGCAGATAGCTTGTGGTGTTTCAGGTTATAACGTCTAGCCCCTGTGTATGCTCAAACTATCCCAAATTGACAGGGACAGTCTCAATGAATCCTCTGTCAGCTGCTTTTAAAATGTCCTGGTTTTTCTCTCGCCCTTCCACTACCTCCTCCTTTGCTGCAAACTGAGTTCAAAATGCAAAAGTAGTTTGTACTCAATTAACTCAGCAGAGGGAGAGGAGTGGAAGGGGCAGAGTCTCATCCTTCCCATTTGGCTCAGGCAAAAGCAAACTGCTACAGCCTCCCCTAACTTGTGTGTTCTTCCTCATTAATAATTTTTGCCATCTTGGTTGCATTCTAATGTTGCTTAGCCACGTATTTTTCAATTTTCATCTGTGAAATATTGGAGGGTATGCCACTGGTTGCTCAAACTTCCTGGTGAGCTTTTGGGGGTAGATTTAGGATGGATAAAACAGTGGCCAAACGATTACCAGATTTGTAATACTATAACACAAAGGAAAAGGGGGGAAAGACAAAGGAAAAAAAGGGGGGAATATAATAATAATAATAATAATAATAAAATTTTATTTATATCCCGCCCCTCTGCAACGCAATCGGGGCGGCTTACAATATAAAAACCCCATACTCACAATACCCTAGCCCACCCACCCCTTAAAAGAATATTAAATTACAAAGGATTAAAAACATGCATTAATTAAAATATATATAAATTAGAAGGAAAAAAAATTAAAACATACTATCATAGCCTAGAAAGGGCAGCTGAGTCTTGGGCCGGGATAATTATTCAGGAAAGGCCTGCCGGAAAAGATCCGTCTTGACAGCTTTTTTAAAGCTGTCTAAGGTGGTAATAAGATGGATCTCGTCCGGCAGGCCATTCCATAATCTGGGAGCAGCAGCAGAGAAGGCCCTCTGGGAGGTCACCGACAGCCTAGTTTTCATAGGCTGTAACAGATTCCTCCCAGAGGATCGAAGTGTGCGGGGAGGGTCGTACGGAAGGAGGCGGTCCCGGAGGTAAGTTGGACCCAAGCCATGTAGGGCTTTAAAGGTCATAACCAACACCTTGTACTGTGCCCGGAAATAGGCAGCCAGTGGAGAGCTTTTAGCACCGGTGTTATATGCTGGAAACGCCAGAAATCAACCTGGCTGCCATGTTCTGGACTAGTTGAAGTTTCCGAGTCAAGCACAAGGGTAGCCCCATGTAGAGCGCATTACAGAAATCCAGACGGGAGGTTACCAGTGCATGTACCACAGTTTCGAGGTCTCTAGTTTCCAGGCAAGGGCGCAGCTGGCGTACCAGCCGAAGTTGATAACAGGCACTCCTGACCGTTGCATTTACCTGATTAGTCATCTGGAGCGACGGGTCCAGGAGCACCCCCAGACTGCGAACACAATCCTTGGAGGAGAGTGTAGTTCCATCCAGGATTGGAGTTTGTATTCCCAGACCTGGTTTTGGGCCTGTAACTGTTAGTACCTCCGTTTTGTCTGGATTCAGTCTCAATTTGTTTTTCCTCATCCAGTGCATTACTGCTTTAAGACAATCATTGAGAGGAGAGACGCCATCTGAAGTCGAAGCCGATGACCGAGACATGGAGAAGTATATCTGGGTGTCATCAGCATACTGATGACACCGCATTCCATGCCTCCGAATGACCTCTCCCAGCGGCTTCATATAGATGTTAAATAGCATCGGGAACAGGATGGCACCCTGAGGAACGCCACAGTTAAGCTCTATTCTAGTAGAGCAACTGTCCCCAAGCCTCACCCTCTGGGATCTGCCCGAGAGGAAGGAACGGAACCACTGCAAGGCAGTGCCTCCGATTCCTAACTCCCTCAGGCGATCCAAGAGGATGGAATGGTCTATTGTATCAAAGGCCGCTGAGAGGTCCAGGAGCACCAACAGGGTCACACTACCCCTGTCGATACCCAAGCGGAGGTCATCAGCCAGAGCAACCATGGCAGTCTCCACTCCATAACCCGTCCTAAAGCCAGTTTGAAATGGATCTAGATAATCGGTTTCATCCAAGACAGCTTGCAGTTGGGAAGCGACCGCCCTCTCAATCACTTTGCTTAGAAAAGGCAGCAAAGAGACTGGCCTATAGTTGTTCCTGTCCAAGGGGTCCAGGGAAGGCTTTTTCAGGAGCGGCTTAACCACCGCTTCCTTCAGACAAGGTGGAAGGGACCCCTCCCTGAAGGACGCATTGATAATATCCCTAAGGAGTACTCTCGATGTGTCACCCCCTTGGGTGGCCAGCCAAGATGGACAGGGATCGAGGGGACAGGTCGTTTTCCTCACTCTACCAAGGAGCTTGTCCACGTCATCGGTACTCACAGATTGAAGCTGATCCAATAAAATTTCATCAACGGAGTTGCTGGACACCTCGTCTATAGATTCTGTCATAACACTGGCATCTAAGTCGGCTCTTATCCGAGAGATTTTATCTGCAAAGTGGATGTTAAATGCATCACAGCAGGCCGTTGTCGGGTTGAGTAAGGGGTTCTGCGCAGGTGGAATCTGCGTCAGCTCCCCCACCACCCTAAACAGTTCTGCTGGACGGGACTCTGCAGATGCAATACGTGCAGCGGAGAAGGACTTCTGCGCTGCACGTATCGCCTCTCGATAAGAATTAAGGAAATTCCTATGACGAGTCTTGTCGGCTAAGAGTCGAGTCTTCCGCCAGGTGCGCTCTAGTCGTTGTCCAGCCTGCTTCATTTTCCTAAGCTCCTCTGAGTACCAGGGCTTATGGTTAGGAGCAGGCTGGAAAGGACGTTTGGGAGCGATTGTGTCGATAGCCTTGGTGAGGTTGGTGTTCCAAATATTAACCAAAGCTTCAACAGAATCACCGGCGTTACCAACCATTACCAACCCTCCACCGGCGTTACCAACCCACCGGCGTTACCAACCCTCCAAGGCTTTCTGGAATCCAATTGGTTCCATTAGCCTTCGAGGGCGGACCATTCTAATGGGTCCACCACCCCCGGTGGGGCAGACAGTGGCTCTTAGCTCCATCTTGACCAGGAAATGATCCGTCCATGACAATGCGGAGGTTTCAATCACCTCTGCCCACGGATATTCCTGTTCCGTACTAAAGGCCGCATCGAGGGTATGACCTGCACAGTGAGTAGGCCCGACAACCAATTGGGATAGGCCCATGTTTGTCATGGATTCCATGAACTCCCGAGCTGCGCCAGTTAGATTTAGCAAGCTGGTCTCAAGTGGGATGTTGAAGTCGCCAAGAACTAAAAGTCTGGGCGACTCCAGCAGCAACTCTGAGACCAGCTGTGTTAGCTCGGTTAGGGAGTCTGTTAGACAACGGGGTGGCCGGTATACTAACAGAATCCCTAAGCTATCCCTGGACCTCAGGCTTAGGTACATACACTCGATGTGGACTGTGTTCCGGATAGGCTTCCTGGTCAAGGTTAGATTGTTTTTATGAACCAGAGCCACTCCGTCCCCCCGCCCACTTTTCCTTACCTGCTCACTAACTGAGTACCCGGCCGGGAGTGCCTGCGCCCAAGTCGCAGCACTGGCCTCTCCCAGCCAGGTCTCCGTAAAGCATGCCAGGTCGGCAGCCTCATCCAATAAAAGGTCATGGATAATATGTGTCTTGTTTTTAACCGACCTGGCATTGCAAAGGAGCAGAGTAAGGGTCTGTGGAATGGTTGGTGCGCTCTCCAATTTATTCTGGGAAACAGAGTGAACTGAAGGCAGGATAGGTATTAAACATCGATCCTGCCTTCTTTTGTAACAATTTTTCACTCTGTTGCCGCCATACCTTCCCTTCCCCCACACAACCTCAATTCCCGCTCCCAGATCATTCCCGGCCCCTTGTAGGTATTCCTGGGGTGGGGTGGTGGAGTGACTTTTAAGGCCAGCCACTCCTGGCCACACCCCAACTCCCTGCTGCCTCAGCTGCCCTTACCCCGGTGTAAAGGGGAAGGAAGCTTCCTCACAGCCCTGCAGAGTCTTCTGGCTGGCTGGCTGGCTGGCTGGCTGGCAGGTCTTCCTGGGGTGGGGGTGGTGGAGTGACTTTTAAGGCCAGCCACTCCTGCCCACACCCCAACTCCCTGCTGCCTCAGCTGCCCTTACGCCGGTGTAAAGGGGAAGGAAGCTTCCTCACAGCCCTGCAGAGTCTTCTGGCTGGCTGGCTGGCTGGCTGGTAGGTCTTCATCTATAGAAGATGAGTCTAGGCCACGCATACATACAGTTGTCCCCCCGTATCCACGGGTTTGGTATTCACGGATTTAAATATTCACGGCTTGAAAATATTCTTTAAAAAATAATAATCCCAAAAGCAAACCTTGATTTTGCCATCTTATATAAGAGACAACATGTTGCTATGCCATTGCATATAATGGGACTTGAGTATTCATGGATTTTGGTATCCACGGGAGGCGGGGGTCCTGGAACCAAACCCCAACAAATATGAAGGGACAACTGTATTAATATAAGCTGCCCATAGATCCAAAAATACACTCTATGGAAAGTGATGCCTATAAAATACACATTAATGCACAGCCAGAGCAGTGAGATCTCTTGACCATTGAACAATATATGGTGAATGGAACATATAAAACTTGAAAACTTATATTGTTGTCAAATGCTTTCAAATACATAAAAAATCTTTTAAAAGTAATTTGAAAAGTAGAAAATTCTCCCCTCTTTGGACTCCTGTCAATCTAAACATATTCTTTATTTAGAATCCCTACAGAGACTGGGAGATTGTTCTGCACCCCTGCTGTCATTTGTTTTCTCCCTTCTCCCCACCCATTCTTTCCCCAACCCCTTAGCTTCTTGTCCCCTCCATTGATTTCTGCATGTTACATATGCCGCCCTGGCCTCACATTGGGAGGCATGGAGATGCACTATCCACAATACTGCAGCCTTATTTGAGAACTCACGACGAACAAGTCTTGAAGAGAAACGACAACGCAGAAAGAATCACAACCCAAAAACATCACCCAAGGAGATCTTCTGCTGTGCTTTTTGCAACTGGATTTGTTTATCTCGGATTGGCCTTTTTAGTCATCAGCGCGCTTGCAGAAAGCACGGGATGAGTCCTTCCTGAATCTTCGTCTGCGAAGAAAAGCCAGAGAGAAAGACATACGCTGTTAAATTATTAAAACTTAATAAATAAAAAGGTAAGCAGAAAATGGCTCTAAGATTATTCCTATGTTGCCAGCCAGCCATGCGTATGGAGACAGGTCTGTGTTACTGGAGAGGTGGTGGCGATGGGGGTTGATCCTTGGTATGCTTGTGGCAATGTGGTCCCCAGACTTCAGTAAGCATCTGCATACCCTCCAACAGTCCCAGTGCTGCAGGGACAGGCCTGAGTTCTCCTCTGTCCTTCTGCTACTTCAGCCGTTTTGAAAATGTGAAGTTGAAGGCTTTCACAGCTGGCATCCATAGATTTTTCCTTGGGTTTTTTCTGGGTTCTTCCAGAACACAACCTCACAGCCCAGAAAGAAAAAAAACCAAGGAAAATCTATGTTTTGAAAATGTCTCACTTTCTCTCCTCTCCTCCCAATTTCTTCCTTTGTCCTCTGCTTGCTTCAGTCACGTACAAACTGAGTTCAATTATCTCAGTGGGGGGAGAGAACTTTTATCTCCCCACTACTTGCTACAGTACCTTTCGAGATTGCCAAGCATTAGAGAAAGGCGAATGGGAACTGTGTAACACAGGATGTGGGAAGTGCAGCCCATAGCCTGCATGTGGATCCTACGGCCATTTTGAGGCCACACAAAGTCCCCAATTTTTTTAAAAAAATGAATAATAATCTTCTTGTCATTTCTGTTAAAGAAAAAGACCTCTCCTGGATATTTAAAAAACAAAACAAAGGGAAAGGCCAAAGCACAGGGAACACGTACCCTCAGTTGTCCTGATTTGGCTGAGACAATCCCGACTAATCCTCTGTCCTCCCACTATTTCAACTGCTTTTAAAATGTCCCAGTTTCTCTCCTTCTTACATTATCTCCCTTTGTCCTCTGCTTACTGCAACTGCTGCAAACTGAATTTAAAGGACAAGAATAGTTTGCATTCAGGTAACTCAGCAGGTGGGAGAGGCCGTGGAGAGGCAGAATCTTCCTAGAGGGCATTGAAGATAGCTCATAAAGGAGATTGCCCCCTTTTTCTGATACTGAGGCTTGGATCCTGGTGAATTCTGGCAATGGCTTCTTCTGTCTATCCTTTTGTGCATCCCTCCACCTAGTTTATCCTACTTGGCTCGGGACAGACTTTCTTAGCTTCTTGACCATGGACTATTTTGATTCATGCTAATTGCCTTCCACAAAAAGTTATTTAGGACCCATTTCTAGAAAAGCTGACTGAACTAAAAGCAGCCAGTGGACCAAGTAGGCAAGATAATTGTTCAGACATTTGGTATACATTTATTATTTCTGCAAGCAAAGATCCCTCAATCTGTGGCCCACCAGCACAACATACATTGGAGAACTGGTTTTCCGAGTTCTCTTCTTCTGAATTTGTGAACTTGCTTCTATCTAACCAATGGCGGCTGATGATGCCCATGCCACTGGAGGTAGTGAATCCACTTTGGGCTTGAATCTGAACTTTAAATGAACCATCCAAAGTGCAGAACCTCTTTTGGGGAGAGGGTTCAGTATCCCAGATAGCTCCTTTAAAATTTGGATCAAAACCTGAAGCGGATCCCCCCCCCACCTCCTTTGACATGGAAGCTACCAGCTACCACTGAACCTAGTCTAAAGCAATGGACTCCAGACAGTTGTTGTTAGAGAGAAACTAACAAGGCAACACAAGAAATTGGAAATAATCAGGCACATTGCTCTTTTTATGAAACATGGTTCCCATTTATTGACTAGTCTAATAATAATGACAAGTTGTACTATTCATTGGCTTCAAACAGTAATCTTTGGAATAACCAGATCAGCTAATTGTTAATCCTGGCTTGTTTCCCAGATGATTCTAAATGGCCTTCTCTGTATCATGTTATCTCAAGACTGAAACTGAGTTTGCTGGACTCTTATATTTTGCTGCCTTGTTATTCATCAATAAAATTTGATTTTTAAAAACCCAAACCCTTTATAGCTTTGTAGACCGCCCGCTAAGACTACAGCTGTTGCCCTGTCATCTACTAAACTTCACTAATCGACACATGTTTGTGATCAAGAACCATAGAAGGGGTCCTGAGGCCCATTTAGTCCAACCCCTTTCTAGGGCTGGAACCCACAGCTACAACATCACCAAAAGGTGGCCATCCTAACCCCGCTTTAAAACCTCCAAGGAAGGAGAATCCAGCACCTTCCAAAGTTGTCCATTTCACTGCCAAACTGTTCTTAAATTCAGAAATTTCTTCCTAATGTTTAGTCAGAATTGCATGTCTTATAATTCATTATAATCAATTGATTTGGGTCTTATCCTCTGAAGCAGCAGAAAACAAGCTCACTCTGTCTTCCAAGTGACAGCCATTCCAATATTTAAGAGATGTCTATCCTATCACCTCGCATTCTTCTCTTCTCCCCTCTGTTATTCTCTTTGTTCATTTTTCTTAAGTTGCATTGTGTTGCACACCTGCAAAGGATGCAATAAAGTTTTTTTTTTAAAAAAAGGAAACATATGGAGATGATGCGGCCATGGCAACACATGGCTTGATGACTTCTGCTTTGGCTTACTGTAATGCGCTTTACATGGGGCTGCCTTTGGAAAATGCTCAGAAATTTCAGTGGTTCCAAAATGCAGTGGCCAAACTGTTACAGGATACAGGAACCATAGATAGCCTTGGGGCTGAAGAGCGGGGTATAAATAAATAAATAAATAAATAAATAAAAGAGCTCCCCTGTTACAAGAGCTTTACTACCTACCAGTCCTTTTCCAGGCACAATTCAAAGTGCTGGTCATGTCCTCTAAAGCCTGGTATGGCTTGGGTCCAGACTAACTAAAATATCTGCCCATAGGCTCCTCTAGGGCCCTTTCATACTACGCAATTACAGTAGAGCATTATGATTCCACTTGAGCTGCCATGACAACATCCCATGCAATCCTGGGAGTTATAGTTTGGTGAGACACTAAAGCGCTCTGGCTGAGAATTCTAAAGGGCTTGTTTATATGTGCTCATAAAAAAAGAGCCCCTCATAGTAATGACATTTCACAGCAGCTGCAACCTGTCCTAATGTGTTTGTGTGTGTGTGTGTGTGTGTGTTTGCCCCCATAAGCTCTGCATGCCCACTAGTAAACATGGTGGCTGCAAGTGATTTATTTGTGTTTGCACTTACCTCAGTTTGCTGCCGCTGACCTTATTTTTTTTTAATGATGTCCAAGGTGCGATTGAATGATTTTTTGCTTGAACACAAAAGCAAAAAAACCACAAAAACCCAACAACCCATTTTCTCACCTTAGTGCTCATCCGCAATGGCGAAAATCCAACATGGTGGCAGCAGCACTTGCCTTGCTAGCAAGCCCTGCCCCCTGCGCTTCTCCAGCCAACCAGATTTGCACTTCCTCTAATTTTGGCAAGTGAAACAGATTGACTGCTTGTCCTAACAAACAGAAATACACACCCTCTTGTTGTTGTTGTTTTTAAAGATGGGAAAAGACGCAAAGGCTTTTTTGGCGAGGTTTTTGGCCTTTTTTGCCCCCCTCCTTCACAATGTAGCAAAACCACATTGGCATACCACTTGGACAAGTAAGCTTCTCCTCACATTCTGTGAGGGTATTTTTTAACCTTTTGGACGACCTCTAAGTACCCCTCCCTAAATTGCAAATCTCGGGATTCCCTAGGATGTTGCCATGGGAGTTAAAATGGAACCAGAGCACTATAATTGTACAGGGTGAAAAGGCCTCAGGTGCTGAGTTGTCCTGAACTTTCCCCCCATCATTTTGTGTCACTTCCTGTTGCTTCTTCCCAATCCCACCCACCCACCCCTAAAAACACTCTCCCTTCCAATGCTTCCTTTCACCCATCCTGGTGGTGACAGCATCCAAATCTCTCATGCCTGTCCAGCACTCTCCAAAACCCACTGGCATCAAAAAAGAGCCACAGAAAAACGCCATTAGTAAAATATTCCGGAAGAGGGAAGAAATAACCCAGTGTGACGACGACGGCATATCGGGAGAGGGGACTGGGCATGCGAACCGCGGCGCTGCTTCTGGGACAGAAATATTTCTGTCCCGATTTCTTCAGGGGGTATTTTACGCATGTGAAAATCTCCTTAGTCTGACATCAATACCAGGGAAGATCCTAGAGCAGATCATTAAACAGAGTCTGTGAACATTTAGAAGGCAATGCCATAATCACAAAAAGTCAACATGGGTTTCAGAGAAACAAGTCATGCCAGACTAATCTGATCTCTTTTTTTGATAAAATTACCAGCTTGGTAGATGAAGGGAACACTGTGGATATCGTATAGCTTGATTTCAGTAAGGCCTTTGACAAGGTTCCCCATGACATTCTTGCAAACAAGCTTGTAAAATGTGGGCTAGACAAGTTAACTGTTCAATGGTTTTGTAACTGGTTGACCGGCCGAACCCAAAGGGTACTCAGCAGTGGCTCCTCTTCATCTTGGAAAGATGTGACCAGTGGGGTGCCACAGGGTTCTGTACTGGGCCCAGTGCTATTCAACATCTTTATCAATGACTTGGAGGAGGAAATTAGGGGCTTATCAAATTTGTAGATGACACTAAATTAGGAGAAGTAGCTAATACCCTAGAGGACAGGATCAAAATTCAGAATGACCTGGATAGACTGGAGAGCTGGACCAAAGCTAACAAAATGAAATTCAATACGAAGAAAATGTAAGGTACTGCACTTAGGGCGAAAAAATGAAATGCATAGATATAGGATGGGGGAGACCTGGCTGAACGAGACTACATGCGAAAGGGATCTAGGAGTCCTAGTAGACCACAAGTTGAACATGAGTCAACAGTGTGATGCGGCAGCTAAAAAGGCCAATGCGATTTTGGGCTGCATCAGTAGAAGTATAGTCTCTAGATCAAGAGAAGTAATAGTGCCACTGTATTCTGTCTTGGTTAGACCTCACTTAGAATACTGTGTCCAGTTCTGGGCACCACAATTCAGAAAGGATATTGACAAATTGGAGTGTGTCCAAAGAAGGGCGACTAAAATGGTGAAGGGTCTGGAAACAATGCCTTATGAGGAGAGACTTAGGGAGCTGGGTATGTTTAGCCTGGAAAAAAGACGGTTAAGAGGCGATATGATAGCCTTGTTTAAGTATTTGAAGGGGTGTCACATTGAGGATGGAGCAAACTTGTTTTCTGCTGCTCCAGAGACTGGAACATGGAGCAATGGATGCAAGTTCCAGGAACAGAGATTCCACCTCAACATTAGGAGGAACTTTTTGACAGTAAGAGCTGTTCAGCAGTGGAACACACTCCCTCAGAGTGTGGTGAGGTCTCCTTCCTTGGCGGTCTTCAAACAGAGGCTGGATGGCCATCTGTCGGGGATGCTTTGATCGTGATTTCCTGCGTGGCAGGGGGTTGGACTGGATGGCCCTTGTGGTCTCTTCCAACTCTGCAATTCTATGATTCTATGATTCTAAGCTCTGCGGGCATGGGACAGGCATGAGAGAAGGAGCAGCCCAGCCCAGGAAGGTGAGATGAAACCGGACTGTTGAGGAGCCATCTGTCCTGTACTACTCAGAGTAGTCTGCTAAGAACCCCTCCCTCTCTCTCTCTCCTCTGGTTTTTCTTTGCAAATGAAGATTCAGGAAGGACTCATCCCACACTTTCTACAAGCGCACTGATGACTAAAAAGGCCTATCTGGGATAAACAAGTCCAGTTCCAGAAAGCACAACAGAAGGTCTCCTTGGGTGATGTTTCTGGGTTGTGATTCTTTCTGCGTTGTCATTTGTCTTCAAGACTTATTCTCAAATAAGGCTGCAATATTGTGGATAGTGCGTCTCCATGCCCCCCGATGTGAGGCCAGGGCAGACCATTGTTGGTGATGAATTTGGCCAAGCCTGAGATGTTGTTTCAGGGAGTCCTTGGATCGCTTTTTTGGAGCGCCCCTCTTACGCTGACCCGTGGCGAGTTCACCGTAGAGTACTGTTTTTGGGAGGCGATGGTCCTCCATCCTAGAAACATGCCCTGCCCAGCGCAGCTGTGTCCTCAATATCATGGCCTCAATGCTGGTGATCCCTGCTTGCTCAAGGACAGCAACATTCATCACATAGTCAGTCTAGTGTATATTTAGGATTGTGTGTATACAGCGCTGATGAAAGCGTTCGAGGAGTCATAAGTGTGGCGATAGATGACCCATGTTTCAGACCCATAAAGGAGAATAGACAGTACAATGGCTCTATACACACTGATTTTTGTGCTTTGTCTTAGGTGTTTGTTACTCAAGACTCTTTTTTAAAGTCTTCCAAATGCACTATATGCCTTTGCTAATCTGTGATCGATCTCTTTGTCAATCTTGGCATCTGAAGAGATGTTGCTTCCCAGGTAGGTGAACTGCTGAATGGACTTAAGCACAGATTTGCCAACAGCAATGTGGAGATGGTGGTGTTCGTCCTGTGGTGCAGGCTGGTAAAGAACTTCAATTTTCTTAAGGTTGACTTCCAGCCCAAACAAATCAGCTTCCACAGTTCAAAAGGAGTAGCTGGGTTTTAGTCAGCTTAACAGTATGCAAAGTCAATCTAGGAGCCAGGCACAAAGAGTTAACACAGTCCAGTCTTAAGAGCCAAACACAATAGACAACAAGCCAAATTAACAGTCCAATGGAGAAATCCAAAGACGGGGTCACAAAGGCAAAGGCAAGGTTCAGGATCACAGGCAGGCAGTCAAGAGTCAGAGTCCAGCATGGCTTACACCCAAACAGGTCAGCTGTTAGCCATGCAGTTCCAGAGGAGGTGCTGCCTAATTTATGAGCCAGTAGCATCCCTCAGGTGTTGCCTGTTTCCTGCTTCCTATTTATCCTCTCTGATCTCCTACACCTTTTCTTTTCTTGTTGGTGCTGCATGAAACTAGGTAAGTTTGGATTCTGTTCCTCTGGTGTTCATGGCTGTGGAATCTCCTGTTGCTCAGATGAGTGAGCCTGCTGGGCCCTCTGTTCCTCAGTGGCTTGTGTCTGTTGAACACTTTGTTCCTCAGCCTGCTGGTCACTCTGTCCCTGTATCTCTAGCTCAAATTAATCTTCACTGTCCTCTGAGAGGCAGGGCATGACACCACCCTCCATTTCCTTCTCTGCAGCCAGGCGGCTTCTCTGGTCCCTTTAACTGCAGCTGGATTTGGCTGCTGCCACCAGGTTAAGTGAAGGGCTGGCAGCTCTGTTTCTCCTCCTGTTCCTTGTGGTGACCACCATGAAGAACTGGTAGGTTAAAAAAAGTGCATGATCAATCATTATAGCACAAAAAGCGCTTCCGGGTACTTGACAGCATGCATGCCCCTGTGCATGTCTGACTAATCAGATCTCCAGTTTTGATCTTTCCAGACTGCACAACAAATCGAATTGGTTGTCCCAATGAGAAGGAATGAGCATTTCCCTCGCAGTTTGTAAAAAACTTTGGGAAAAGTCATAAAGGCTTTTCCCATGGAATGTTTGGAGTTTGTGGCCCCCCTCCTTCTGAATATGTCAAATCGCCATGGGATCCCATTGGGACAAAAGGTATTTTCCTAAAATTTTATGAAGAAAATGTTCACTTTTTAGACAAGCCTAAATACTTTATTTAGGCAAGATTTTGGCCCTGTTTTTTGCAGAAAGTTTTGCTTTAATGAAGGGTTGTCCATCTTTTCCTTATTTCTTATGATTTAAATGTTTTTAATTTAGTGCTGGTTTTGATATGCTAGCTGTTTTTAATTCAATAACTTAATTGTTTTTATGTGATGATTGATTTTAGTGGTGGTTCATCC
Source organism: Gambelia wislizenii (assembly GCA_030847615.1). Classification (NCBI taxonomy): domain Eukaryota; kingdom Metazoa; phylum Chordata; class Lepidosauria; order Squamata; family Crotaphytidae; genus Gambelia; species Gambelia wislizenii. Next base: position 10,950,968 of record JAUMIR010000012.1, read on the forward strand.
TGTTTTAATCTATGCTATAAGTCTCTTTGGGTCCCACACTGGGGAAAAGGTGCCAGAAAAATAAAATGAAATAAAATAAATATAATAAATAAAATCATCCTTGTTCCCACTCATGGGCTGGAATTAGGGTTGCCAGATTTCAGGACCTGGCCTTGAGTTTTTGTGAGCAGGAGACAAGGGTGCCATTTCTGCAGTTTGGGTGGACTCAGCTCCAGGCAAGAAGAAAAGGCTGGGTGTAATCTCCAGCTCAGTCATTAGTATAGCAGCTTGCTACCACTTACAAAACTGAATTGATTTTTTGCTGCAACTTGCAAATACTCTCTAGAGGTCTATCTATTTACTTAAACATTATTTAGACCAGTAGTTCTTAACCTGGGGTCTGGGGACCCCAGGGGCCACGATGTCTTCACAGGGGTCCGTGAAGGCTTGAAGGCTACTTGACCCACCTCCTTCCTACAGTGGAGTGTCCACATGACAGGAGCCAAGGCAAAGACTGGCTAGCTGGGCCTGTGTATTGCCATTAAATTTGTTCCAGCCACAAACTTGCAGAAAGAAGCAGAAGTCTTCCCTCTCCCTCTAGTCCCTCTGGGGAAAAGTTTAATGGATGGTGTAATTCCATTACTATTGTTGTTGTTGTTGTTGCAAATCTTGAAGAAAGGGTTAAGAGCCACTGGTCTAGATGGTGAAAATACTCCTCAGAGAAAACAAGGAGAATACCTTTTGTCCCAACAATACCCCATGGTGGGTCACCTTATTTAAAAGGAAGGGGGCCAAAAACTGTGGGGGGAAACTCCTTGCAGCTTTTTCCAAGGTTTTTAAAATAATGCGTGGAAAGGCGAATTATCACTCATTTGGACAACTGATTCAAATTGTGGCATATTCTCAGCAAGGGCGAAAGTAGAAAGCTGATTGGTCAGACATGCGTGGGGGGGGGGCAGGCTTGCCAGCAATGAAGTGTCCGGAAGCACCATTTTGGAGTTTTGCATTGCTGATTGTACAGTTTTTTGCTGCGCTGAGGTGACCAAACAGCTTTTTCAAGTGGAAGGTCACACTTGCACATCTTTGCTTTGCAGTTAAAAAAACATATATACTGTGCAGCAGCTGCAACTTGTTGAGAATAATAATGTGAATAATTCATTCTCCACCATCATGTTGATTTGCAGGCATGGCTGTGTGTGAACTTCAACCACAGATAGCTTTGCATAGCATCAGTTTTGCCAAATGACTGTAGAGACAAATGAACACTGCTGTGAATTTGCATTAATGTGCAGCAATCAGCATTATGTATTCTCATCTAGACAAGACCTTAGTTAGCTTTCTCCTTCTTTTCCAGCCATTGTTGCACCAGGACTCACCCTCCATTCTGCTCTGCATACATGTTCTAGCTAGAAGCAAGGAGGATAGATTAAATGTTTCTTATCCCATCTCCCTAAGTAAGTAAGAAGGAATAACCTCCTCGTTTCACCTTGATTTGAGAACAGCCACTTCAGCTAAGATTTCTGTCTTAAATTCCAAACAGGAAAATATGTTCTTTCTGTGTGTCTTTGAATGACAAGCTATGAACACCTGTGTTATTTACTTAATAAATAATGACATCTCAGAGGGCCATCCCTAGGTCTTAGGTTTCAGCCCAGAAACCTCAGGGCCTGGGAGGATCCTGAAGGAGCAACCCTAGCAAGAGTCTTGTTGCTCAGTCCCAACTAGAGAAGTCTCATGGAATCAATTGTTGGAAGGTGAGTTACATCCAAATGATTCAGCAGCTCTATGAAGTCGAAGACTTTCACGGCCGGCATCCATAGGTTTTCTGTGGGTTTTTTCTGGGCTGTGAGGCCATGTTCTGAAAGAGTTTCGCCTGGTTGGGTAGGAGTATGTGTGGGGTTTATATACAGTGAGCCACTGTTGGAAAGGATATGTACATTTGAGTATTTGAATGCCTAATTGCTGTGGGGGGACATATGCAAAGAGGATTAGAGTCTATTTAGTAATGGTCCATTGTCTACTGTAAAGCTCCTGTCCCTGGGTGAAGTTCATTTGCATGTGTTGAGTTTTGATTTGGGGGTTTTTCAGGACTGGTAACCAAACTTTGTTTACTTGAAGGGTTTCTTCTTTCCTGTTGAAGTTGTCCAAGTGTTTGTGGATTTCAATAGCTTCTTGAAATCTCCCCCCAGGAACTAGCCATTCAAATACACAAATTTACATATCTTTTCCAACAGGGACTCACAGTATATAAACCCCACACACACTCCTACCCAACCATTTTCTGAAGATGCTAGCCACAGATGCAGGCGAAACATCAGGAATAAACTCTTCCAGAACATGGCCTCACAGCGTGGGAAAAACCCAAAGAAAACCTATTCAACGGCTCTGTTCTAGCTGGGACTAATAATGGTATGTAGGTCATTATGTTACAGCTGAATGATAATGTCTTTATGCCCCTGTTCTCCTTCAAAAGAAGGGGGCAATATTCTATATCAGATACTGAGTTAAGTATACAATTGCAACTAAGTAGCAATTGTGAATGCAGAATAATTAGGGATGAGTAAATCTAGGTAACTATTTGGTATTCACAATTGCTACTTAGTCACAATGATTATGACACTATTGACGTGATCATAATTCCCACTTCCACCTACGTTATCGAGCATCAGCTGCAGGGGGAGAAGCAAATCCATTCTGCTGGTGATCAGATCATGGGTGAATGATGTTTCTGACAGGTTTTGGGTGAAAACCTCAGGCCAGGAGAGGTGACTTACTTAAGTACAGTTGTCCCTCCATATCCACAGATTTAAGTATTCACAGCTTGAAAATATTCTTTGAAAAATAATAATCCAAAAAGCAAACCTTGATTTTGCCATCTTATATAAGAGACACCATTTTGCTATGCTATTGCATATAATGGTGTAGGAGTAATGAGTCTAAAAAATAAGATTGTATTAAAAAATTCCAGGATCTAGTCCTTTTTAAAAAGGCAACAAAATTATCTTCTTTTAAAAAGAGAGTTAAAAATCATTTACTTTTAACTTCATGCAGAGTTCAACTTAGGAATGCAGACAAAAGCTCAATTAACATTTAAAAAAGGTGTGTTCAGAGGTCTGAGATCACCCAGTTAAATTAGACTCATTACAAAACAAAAGAGTCAGTTTAAAATGCAAATCAAATTTTACTGAAGATATATCAGTCTCAATCTACATACTAAAACAAACTTTAAAAAGAGGTTCCTAACTGACTAAGAGTATTTAGGGTAGAAAAACTCACCCAGCCTACAGCGGTAAGAGGCTGCATGGTGAACATCATGGCATGGTTTCAGGAAAGATGGCTAAACAAAGATAAGATGGCTTAAGATGGCTACAGCCACATGGAGACTCTAACTTAAAAGAGAACTTACACAGAGCAATAAAATTTAAATTAGGTCATGTGTTGAATGACCCAGCACTCCAGTTGGCTGGAAGTGCCCAGTGAAATAAGAGAAAGGGAATTTGGGAGAACAAAAGCATGCAGGGAAAAACCCTAGACTTATCTTAGGATGTGATTGAGGTACACAAGATTGCTTTTACATTACAATGATTATTTCCCCACATACTACAAATGTGAGTTGAGTATTTATGGATTTTGGTATCCACGGGGGGTCCAGGAATCAAACCCCAGCAAATACGAAGAGATAACTGTATACTTATCTAGATAGCTGATACAGAATGCTGGCCATCTTGTTACAAGCTGCCACATGTTGCTTTCTCATTCCCCCCCCCCCCAAACCTCTTCCTTCCTCCTTTTTGAATTGCTTATAACTCCTTAGTTCCACACTCTGGTTTTGAAACTTTTATCAATGAAAATAGCAGCTGCGGAGAGTGATAATTATAAAAAATGCAGCGGGTAAGGGATAGGAGTTCAACTTTTTCCAATGTATACTGGCCCTCAAGAAAGTCCCTTCTTTGAAGGTAGTGTTGTGCAGTGGAAGGAAATCCCCCACAATCGCACATCACCAGAGCTTCATTGCCTGTTTTCCGAATAAAGGAAATGTAACCAAATGTGCTGCATTCTCCCACAAATACACCCACACCCACAGACACAAGGGTAGGCAGAAGCATGAGCAATGGCTGAGAACTCAGACGGCCCTGTTGCTGCTTTTCTGCCTTTTCACTTCCTCACAAGCACTTAGTTCAAGGGGTTTTTATAATGATGTTCTCTTTCTCCCTCTCTGTTTTATTCCCACAGGCTGCTATCGAACAGGTTGAGCTGGTAGGACTAGAGATGTAAATTTTTTGGAAATTTTGAAGCCATGGGGGATTTTCAGAAAAAAAAATGGAAATGTTTGGAAACATTGCAATATATATATATATATATATATATATATGCAATATTAGCACTTTTTACAGATTGAAAGTCACTCTGTTACTTTGGCTGGCTAGCTGGCTTTTCTTCGCAAAAGAAGATTCAGGAAGGACTCATCCTGCGCTTTCTGCAAGCACATTGATGACTAAAAAGGCCAATCCGAGTTACTTTAGGAACAGAAAATATGACTATGCACAATTTGATTTGGCATACAATTATCACAATTGGTATATTAAAAATACAGGGTATTCAAACAATTATTGTATGCAAACAACTACGGTATATATGAACACATTGTCTTAAAGATTTTATTCTTTATGCTAAAATAAAACATTCCATAATCAATTTTCTTCCTTTTTTCAATTTTTGGGAAAAAACAAAAAAGGCTTCAGGGAAAAAATGGGAAAATGGTGTCCTCCCCCCCGAATTTTTCTGGTTTTTTTTTCCAGGCCTTCATATCACAAGGTGGGACAAATAGCACATTTTGAAGTTCAGGTGCTCCTCATGACAACCACATGGAGATGAGGTGAAATCCCAATTATTTGTTTTCTGGCTGAAAACAGGATTTCCAGCAGTAAAGAAACTCTGTTAGAACAGTAGAACAGTGAGAGTACCATACCCTCCAACATTTCACAGAACACACGAGCTTGAAGATGCTGCAGCAGTTTGCTTTTGCTCCTTCCTGTCCTTTCCCCAGCTCAGTTAATTGAGTGCAAACTACTTTTGCACTTTGAACTGACTTTGCAGCAATTGAAGTAAACTGAAGACAAGGGAGGGAAGGAGAGGAGGACAGAGGACCTAGGGGCTTGTCTACACTGGCAGGAAACCCTGCACCTACCTTGTAGTTACAGTGGATTTCTTTGATCTGCAGCAGCCCTGTAAATGCCACACGCACCAGGGTTTGTCCGACTGAGTCGGAGTAAAAGCGCTGCCTACACGGATCATATGTCCTATATATACGTCATAGTATTTCTGACTAGGCTACTTCTGTTCCCTCATGCATGTGGATAAATGACTATACATGGTCCCAGAGTACTGAATTACTAGGGCTTGTCTATATGATGAAAATAATCCTAATGGCATGCAAATGGAAGGTGATCTGTACAAATGGATATTTGCATAAATATTTGTCATTCAGATGGGGGCAGCCAAATCCACCTTAAACTCCATGTGGGAAGCCTCCAGGGCTTCTCCTGGATTTTAAAAAAAGCTCTGTATGGCATGTGAACATGCAAATGTTTGGACACTTGCATTTGTGTAGATGTGAACAGGCAGCATAATCTGATTGGCTGGATGAGGGGGGGGCAGGGCGAGCAAACAGGGAAAGTCCACCATGTTGGACTTTCGGCTTAGTGAAGGTCCGATAAATCAATAAAATGGTGATCTTATACTCTCTTGTTTTTCTTTCCTTTTTGTAAATACAAAATATTACACTTGCACACCATGGTAAATTTTTTTTTAATTGACGGTGGCAGATTTAAATCACTCGCAGACGCCATCTTAGCTAGGGATTATGCAAAGTTTAGGGGGCCCTTTTAACTGTAAGACAGGTTGCAGTGCCGCGAATGGCTGCTTTTTTGGACGTGTTCGTATCACACACACACCCCATATAGATGGGACCTAGATAAGCAGAGATACACTTATCCAGATATGCACACAATAGATTTTTTTTTTTAAAGCACCAGAATGGAGTCCTGTCCACTAGAAGTCCTGCCCTGGCTTTACTCCAAAGCCAATCCTCAGCCTCCATACAGCCAAAAGTCTGGGTTTTCTCCTTAAATGTGGGGCAAACCACAAATATTACAGATCTGGAGTTTTCTGCAGAGACCCTGGTGAAAATGTGCATCGTCAAAAATGTTGTGTGTCAATAGACCAATTTTTGGGATTGTAGGAACAGGATCTATATGCGTTACAAGATCTCTTCCTTCAGTCTAAGCCCAAAACAGTAAATGAGCTTCTCCAGGATTTGTCCCCGTATGTCCCTAACTGGTTTCAAAGTTGTCAGGTCCGCATGTTTTTGACCAGATTAGTAATCTCTGGGTGCATTTTACATTCTCCCACAATATATGAACATATCTGCAGGTCACCCGCCTCCCCAGCTAAAGGCAGGGCAGCCCAGATATACAGGTGGCTGATAGATGACACCTTCGGGAGCAATATTTACTATAAAGGAACTTGGGAAAGCAAATTAAATGTCTCAATTCATGAGACAGATTGGCTAAAACTTTGGGCATCAACAATTTTTAAACTCCACTCTATTTCCATCAAAGAAACATCCTTGAAGCTACTTTATAAATGGCATCTCACGCCAATACAACTGACCAGGATGACCAAAACTGCCTCCCCCATATGCTGGAGAGGTTGTACCCACCTGGGTACATTTGTACACATGTAGCTTGAATGCCCAAGCGTCTGGAGATTTTGGTCCTCAACACTCGACATTATTAGCAAAATCACCACCCAGGCCATAAACCCCTCTCCAGAACTACTTTTGCTATCACTGTTCACCTATTCTAATAAGAATTTAAAATATAAGAGATTATTGTCTTCTTACTTGCCATCTCCCAAATAGTGATTGCTAAAAATTGGGAAAATGAAATGCCCAATATGAGTGCCTCGTGGGATAAGTTCTGAGACATATGGTTTATGGAGAAGCTCTCTGCCAATATTCGGAAGTTGACCGCTGGCGATGCTGCTGACACCTTCATCAAACAATGGTTCCCTAGAGTTACATATCTTTCCGAAGCCGGATCTGCAGCACAACCTCCACCACATCACAGTAGAATGTGGAATGATGTTTTCTCTGTCCCATCTCAATGGGACAGAGTGGTCTTGTTATACTTCCAACTTCACATCCCTTCTCTGATTGTTTGTTGTATTTTATTTTTGGTTATGTTAGTGTTGATATAAGATTTCTGTAACAAACTGACACTTATTCATGTTTATTTTTATTAATAAAAACTTTATTAAAAAAAAAGTCAACTGTGTCAACTGTGCTGCGAATACAAGTTTTTATTGTCCATGTAAACAAGCCCTGGGACATTTTAAAAGCAGATGAAAAAGTAGGTTGACAAAGGTTAATTTGGGGTGTCACTGCCAAATTGGGACAGTTGGAAAGTATGCAGTATTCTTCCAATAACCTGAAATATTCCAGGAAAATTATTCTGCTTTGAAATACATGTGATTTCTTCATGCACAAAATCCCCTCCATGTGTATTTCTTCACAGAATAACTTCCCTGCAACACTTTGAGACATTCAAATACTGGGAAATATTGTGGAGAAATAGGTACTCATTTTCTCCCACAGTGGGCCACTGGTTTCATCCAACAAGTCAGATTTAATCATTTTTTTTCCCCAAGTTACCTAAGACCAATGGCTCTCATGGTCAAACCGTGGTCCCTCTGAAAAACAGAAATCCTTACAGCCTACCTTGGGAGGCTGTTGTTAGAAAGATATGGGGAAAATGAGGATCCCAAGGCCTCTTCTTGCTTTTTCATGGAAACACTCACCAGTTTCTCTTCTGGAATGATGGTGTGAAGGTACTGGTGAGGATTTCTTCAGAGCATTGGGTTCAGTCTTGTGCATTCTGCCACCTAGTGCTGCTGAGTGAATCGTCACAGAAACGTGCCATACATTTTTATTTGATTTAGGGGAGAGTGACATCAACTGGTGCCCTGTGGAGGAAACCAACCTTTTAAGTAATGTTTGATGAATAGGGTTGCCAGACTGAAAACTGGAGAGGGTAGGAATTTAGAACCCATTTCTGCAAAATATATGGGAAATATGGTATAAATATAAGAAAGAAATTTTGCCTATTGGTTCAGTTTTAACACTGGTTATAATGGGGGGGCGGGGGAAATCCCAAATAATTTGAAGGAAAAAATGGGAAAGGAATTAAAAAAAAGAGGACTAGACAAAATAAAGGGATGGATAGGATGGATGAGTGAGAAAGGGAGCATAAGAGAGAAATTATATAGAATGAAAATGTCATGGTTTAATTGCATACAGTTAGAACAATGGGTTAAAAATTGGAAAAAGAATCATAAAGAAACAAAATTTGAAAATTTGGTGAAAAACGGTGAAAAGATGGATAATAATGAACGTTTGAAAGGTATTACAAGTGAATTATATAAAATATTGATAAAAAATTAGGATAAAAAAGACAAAGGAGAATATTTCAGGAGAATATGGGAGGAAGATTTGAAACAAAAAATTGGAGATCATGAATGGGATAAGATTTGGAAACCCTCTCTCTGGCTTTTCTTCGCAAATAAAGATTCAGGAAGGACTCATCCCGTGTTTTCTGCAAGCGCGCTGATGACTAAAAAGGCCAATCCAAGATAGACAAGTCCGGTTGCAGAAAGCACAGCAGAAGGTCTCCTTGGGTGATGTTTCTGGGTTGTGATTCTTTCTGCGTTGTCGTTTCTCTTCAAGACTTGTTCGGCGTGAGTTCTCAAATAAGGCTGCAGCATTGTGGATAGTGCGTCTCCATGCCTCCCGATGTGAGGCCAGGGCGGACCTGTTGGTGATCAATTTGGCTGAGCCTGAGATATTTCAGGGAGTCCTTGTATCACTTTTTTGGAGCGCCCCTCTTACACTGACCTGTGGCGTGTTCACTGTAGAGTACTATTTTTGGAAGGCGATGGTCCTCCATCCTAGAAACGTGCCCTGCCCAGCGCAGCTGTGTTCTCAATATCTGTCAATACGGATTTAAAAAATTACTATAAAATAATATGGAGATGGTATTTGACACCAGGAAGATTGCATAATATAGACAAGAATAACTCTAAATATAGTTGGAGAGGTTGTCAAGAAATAGGTACATATATGCATATGTGGTGGAATTGTAAATTTGTCCAGCAGTTTTGGGAAATGGTTTTTATAGAAATAGAGAATATTTTGAATATAAATATAGAAAGGAAACTGAGTATAGCATTGATAATGGAGAGAATGGGAACCAAGCAGAAAAGGATTTAATAACAAATTTATTAACAGCAGCAAGATTAATTATAGCAAGACATTTGAAAATGCAAATAAATGTACAAGTAGAGGAGTGGTATAAAGAAGTTTGGAAGATGGCAATAAATGATAAGTTAACATGTAGAATTAAAGTAAGAAGAGGAAGTTGGAAAGAAAGTGATTTTGATAAAATTTGGAAAGTATTTGTTAAAAAAGTATTACAGACAAAAGATGGGAGGTTACCTCCACGAGGAGAAATGAGATTCTGGAAAGATTAGGTAAGGGATAATGGCTCCAGTGAAGGGGAGCACTGAGTTGGGGGGGGGTAGGGGAATTAAAAATAATTTTTAAAAAATGAAAACTGGAGAGGGTTCCTGTACCTTTAATGGATGTATAGAAGAAGGGTTTTGAGCAGCTGTTGCTTGTCACTGGGAATCTTATATTTGTCACACAAGCAATCCTTCCTGAAATGTCCTTGTCTACACAACCCTGGCAACCATATAATAATAAAACAATCAGGAGGCTATACATTCTAAGCTTCTACCTGGACGCTCTGGCACCAAAATATTCCTGACACCAATAAGTGAGAATTAAAGTAGGATTATCATTGGGGTTAGGGTTTTGTGTTTGATTATTGGATTTCCTGAATACACTGATAATTCCAAAGCACCTTCCTCAGAGGGGCCGGCCTACTGTAGTGGGAACTGGTTGTTTTTGCATCAATGGGGCAATGAATTCACTCTGAGCTTCAGTCTGAACTTTCAAGGAAGTAAGTTTGATTTTTTTTTTTTAGTCCCAGCTACTTTTTTTTTAGTGGGTTTAAAAAAATACTTACGTACCTGGTCAGTGTTTGGGGGCAATTGCTTATAGCTCCTTAAGTGAGGATGCCACAAAACACATTTTAGATCTAGCTTTGTGTGGGTTCTGCAGTAAAATATGATTCTGAAGAACTTAAAATGGCCTTTCCTGTTGTATGAGCATTAAAGACTTGCTGACTGGATTTAGTAATCCTGAATGACCTGGATAGACTGGAGAGCTGGGCCAAAGCTAACAAAATGAAATTCAATACGGAGAAATGTAAAGTACTGCACTTGGGGCGGAAAAATGAAATGCATAAATATAGGATGGGAGAGACCTGGCTGAATGAGACTACGTGCAAAAGGGATCTAGGAGTCCTAGTAGACCACAAGTTGAACATGAGTCAACAGTGTGATGTGGCAGCTAAACAGGCCAATGCGATTTTGGGCTGTATCAATAGAAGTATAGTGTCCAGATGAAGGGAAGTAATAGTGCCACTCTATTGTGCTTTGGTCAGACCTCACCTGGAATACTGTGTCCAGTTCTGGGCACCACAATTCAAAAAGGATATGGACAAATTGGAGCATGTCCAGAGAAGGGCAACCAAAATGGTGAAAGGTCTGGAAACCATGCCTTATGAGGAGAGACTTAGGGAGCTGGGTATGTTTAGCCTGGAAAAAAGACGGTTAAGAGGCGATATGATAGCCCTGTTTAAGTATTTGAAGGGGTGTCACGCTGAGGATGGAGCAGGCTTGTTTTCTGCTGCTCCAGAGACTGAAGCAATGGATTCAAGCTCCAGGAACAGAGATTCCACCTCAACATTAGGAGGAACTTTTTGACAGTAAGAGCTGTTCAGCAGTGGAACGCACTCCCTCGGAGTGTGGTGGGGTCTCCTTCCTTGGAGGTCTTTAAACAGAGGCTGGATGGCCATCTGTCGGGGATGCTTTGATCGTGATTCCTGCGTGGCAGAGGGTTGGACTGGATGGCCCTCGTGGTCTCTTCCAACTCTACAATTCTATAATTCTATGATTCTATGATTTGATTTATAGACCTTTTTTATAGACCTTTTTTCTTCTGGGACTCAGAAGGAGATTGGACAGAGGAAAACACATAAATATATACCAGTAATCTATCTATCAATATAGTTGTCCCTCTATATCCATAGATTTGGTATCCACGGTTTTAAATATTCACAGCTTGAAAATATTCTTTAAAAAATAATAATCCAAAAAGCAAACCTTGATTTTGCCATCTTATATAAGGGACCACCATTTTGCTATGTCATTGCATATAATGGAACTTGATTATTCACGGATTTTGGTATCCATGGGGGTCCTGGAACCAAACCCAGCGAATATGAAGGGACAACTGTAATTAAAAGACAAATATATAATATTAAAACAATTAGATTTAAATCAATCAACAGCACAGCAATAATGAAGGTATGTCACCATATCCTTCCTCAGCAAGCAGTTAACTGCCCCAATCCCAGCTGAATAGAAAGGTCTTTGCCTAGTTTTACTTAGAAGAGGATTCCACAGCCTGGGGGCAACTACCAGAAACCTCCCAGAGGGCCTTTTCAGTAATCGCCCCCAAATTATGAAATGGCCTGCTGAACAAGATCCGTCAGATGATGAGCTTAAGTAGCTTTAAAAAAGCACTAAAGACGGATCTCTTTCCACAATTAGGCCTTTCCTAATTAGATCCCAGCCTCAGGAGCTCCTGGCCTCTTTTAGTCTGCTGGCTATTTATTATTTTTGTTAATGTGATTTTAGATTAGTTGTTTTTAATTTATATTGGTTTAATATTTTTTTATGGGGGAGGGTGGGGGTGGGTTGTGTTTAGGGATTTTAATCTGTATTTGTATTTTAATTTTTGTAAACTGCCCCAATTGTTTTAACAGAGGGGCGGGGTATAAATAAATTTTATTGTTATTACTGTTGTTATTATTATTTAATATATTATTATTATTAAAGGCCTTCCTTCTTATCCCCACCAAACATGCCTCTGATGATGGCAGGATTTAGATGAGATCGCCTTTATTCTCCCTATCACCACACACAAATGATGGACCCAAGGATAGAAACCAACAGTCAGTCATCAATAGATTTGCAGATGCTTAGTTCATAAATGAACCAGTCTTAAAGTATTTCAGAGAAGCAGGCCCAAACTGAAGAACCGATAAAGCCCGGAGGTTTGTCTTAGGGTCACCATAAGTCAAAAATAACTTGAAGGCACACAAGAGCAAGGACAAAAACTAGTCTGCAGAGGTTGGTAATCTGGCAAAACTAGACTACGAAAACTCCCATGTGGTTGAGCCTCCTCTGGAATTATCAATCAGAGATGGACAAATGGATCAAACACTAATCTTGCTACACGAGGGCCAGCACAGTCAAGTCAGATATGGTGATGCTCTCTTTTTTTAAAAAAATATTATTTTATTAAACAATTAATTAACATATAATTTGACATACATATACAGTTGTCCCTCCACATTTGCGGGGTTTAGGGTCTTGAGACCCCTGCGAATGTGGAAAAACCACGAATAAAAAATGCTGCTCCCGCGACCCCCCCTCAGCGGGAGGGAGGCGGCGGGAGGCTGTCTGGCCAGCCTCTCCGCAGCCTTCCTGAGGGGAAATGGAAAGATGAATGGAAACAGGTGATAGATTTTTGGGTAAATAAGGGTGAATTACAAGGTAGCAGAATATCTTCAGAAAGAGTATATACCCGAAGATGGAAGCTTTAGAGCAAACAGCAGTTAAAGCTAAGTGTACTCATAAATTGGAAATGGTATTTACAAATAGGAAAGCAAAGTAGTGTTAAAAGTAAATAACAAGAGGAAAGCCAAAATGTCAATGAGCAGAAGTCATTTAACAGTATTTATGTTCAATCACAAGTCTTCTGATGTCAAAATGACATATGATGGAAGTCATGTTTAAGCATTTTGGATATAATATGTATGTAAGATATGGATAAGTAAACATGGTATATAACAAATGTTTGTAGAATGTAAGATGGTAAGGTAAAGTTCTGGTCATATAAGATGTATATTAATTACATAAGATGTTTCCTTTTTTTGGAAAATGCTGAACTTTAAAGAGTTTGAAGAACGCTGAATTTTAAATAAAGAATAAATTTTTTTAAAAAAAATTTCCCCATGTATTCTCTTCCTGCCCTTAACAGTGTTTATATCATTCCATCTCCTACAGGAAAAAAATTAATTTATTTCATTTTAATTCCATTCTAACGTATCAAATATTTACAAGTACAGTCGTCCCTTCACATTCGCAGGGGTTACAGGAACAAGACCCCCGCAAAAATGAAAAAATCGCGAATAAAAACAGCCTCTGAGGGTTTAACGGGGAGCCCTTTCTAAACACACACACACAGGGAAACTGACCCAGCCTCTGAGCATTTAAGGAGGAAAGAAAATCACAGCCCCATGCTGTGAGCAGGCAAGCAAAGTCCCCCCCCTTACCACTCCCCTCTCTGTGTCTTAACAAACTGAATTGCTTCTTTAAAACTCACATTTCGCCCCATGTCTCCTCATGGCCCAAAGAAAAGCACAGCTGCATGCTTGCCACCCCCTCTCTGTGTCTCAACAAACTGAATTTAAAACTCAGCTTCTTTAAAACTCACATTTCAAACTTTGGGTGGCATCTCCCAGCAACCCAGCCTCTGAGCATTTAAGGAGGAAAGCTTCCTGCTGGCAGAAAGGAAAGCACAGTCTCATACTGTGAGCACACAAGCTTTCCTCTTCAAATGCTCAGAGGCTGGGTCAGTTGCTGGCTGGGAGATGCCACCCGCACCTTCCCTTTGTGTGAATGTGTGTAGGAAAGGTTCAAAATGTGAGTTTTAAAGAAGCAATTCAGTTTGTTGAGACACAGAGGAGGGAGTGGCAAGGGGGGGACTTTGCTTTCGTGCTCACAGCATGGGGCTGTGATTTTCTTTCGCCTTAGACCCTCTGAGGCTGGTGTGGGGGTTGCTTGCTTGCTGGGATCTTCCCTGTGTGTGTACGCGTGCAGGAAGTTTTCCTCCTTAAATGCTCAGAGGCTGTGTTGGGGAGAGCAGGGGCGGGGGGGGAAGGAATTTCCGGGAATACATAAAACCACCCGCAAATGTAAAGGGACAACTGTATTTCTTTCATTTTCGTTTCACACTATATCCATTCAATAAAATTTCTATCTGTCTATAGTTCCATCACTATTTTTTTGTATACACTCCCAAATCCAGTTACTCCATTATAGTATCCCTATTAACTTAATTAATTGCCTATAACGATTAACAATGGGTATCTAATGCATTCACAACAACAAAGAAAGGAGACTTACATAAATACACAAATACCTTCAACTGCTCACTGCTAAACCTCATTATATTATTCTCTCACCTCTTTTGTTTCATATATTTTATAAATGGTTTCCATACTTTTAGATAGCTCTCTATGGCTTTCCCTTTTACCAGATTTGTTAGTTTATCTAATTGCACCAATTTCATTACCTTTTCTTTCCACTCTGTTTTCATTGGGATTTCTTTAGACTTCCATCTTTTTGCCAGAACCACTTGCACTGCCATTATTAAATAAATTAATAACATTCTATTTTCCTTCTCTTTCCCACATTCTAAGTTTATCGTATTTAGCAAGTAAAGTTCTGGTCTGAAACCCACATCAAAACTGACATTTTTTTCAATTTCCTTATTAATTTTGCTCCAATATCTCCTTATTTTACCACATTCCCACCACATGTGGTAAAAAGAACCTTCTTGATCTTCACACTTCCAGCAGTTGGATATTTTTTTTCTTTTTTTCATTTTGGATCTTTTTATTGGTGTCATGTACCATCTGTACATCATTTTGTAGAAATTTTCTTTTAAATTGTAACAACATGTAAACTTTAGTCCTTTTTGCCAAGTGTTTTCCCACTGATCCATACCAATGTTATGGCCTATATCTTTTGCCCAGCTAATCATACAGTGTTTAATTTGTTCCTCTTCTGTATTATACCTTAATGACAATTTATATATACTACTGATTAGGCGTCCACTTTCTGATTTTATTATTTTCTCGAACTCTGATGTTTCTTCTTCATACTGTTTGTCCTTTAAGTCTTCTTTAATTCTAGCCCTTACTTGATAATAATTTAACCATGTATTTGTATTCCTTCGTCCTTTAATTCCTGCCATTCCTTAATTTTCCACACTCCTGCTTTTTTTTCTCCATTAATTCTCTATATGTTACCCAGTTCTAGTCTCTTAATTCCTTCCTGCAAAAAGCCTCTTGGGGTGAAAGCCATCCTATTTTAGGGCACAATCTATACTTATATTTATTCCACACCCTAATTAATGATTTTCTTATCACATGATTTTTAAATACTGTACCTTATTCACCTTAACTTTATCATAACCTAAACACCCATGCCAACCCATTTTTAGTTCATGCCCTTCTAATTCCAGATTTCTTTTATTATCCAACAAGATTCATTGCTTTATCCAAGATAAACATACTGCCTCGAAATATAATTTTATATCTGGCATCCCTAGTCCTCCTCTTTCTCTAGCATCTGATAATAATTTCCATTTTATTCTTGGATTCCTTCCTGCCCATAAAAATTTGACTAATTCCCTCTGCCAATTTATAAGAATTTTATTCGAATAAATAGTCTGAAAAAGAAACATAAATTTAGGCAAAACTGTGATGTACACAGAACACAAACTCTGATATCTTCAATAAAGTTCTTTATTGGAATAGAAGCATGTGTAAGGAACAGTGGCAAAGCTGCAAACTGAAGATCAAACTTACAGTGGAGACAGATAAGGTACACCCAGCGTGAGAAAGCAGAAAAGGGAGGGCAGTACTTCAAAGCACACTTTGGAGGAGCGAGATCTGCCAGGCCATCTGGCCGGCCTTGAGCTCCCGGGATGAACAGCGTTCCCATGGTAACCAACATCTCCCAGACATTCCAGAGGCCCAAGGCAGAACCAGTCTCAAACCATGAAACTGTCAGGATCCTCCATGAACTCCACTCTATGCCTTAGAATTCATGGATGACCCTGACATACTGCCCCCCTGAAGATCAACCCCCCCCCTCAACCAGGCTTATCGGGAAAGTGGGCATGAAACTTTCGCAACAAGCGTTTGGCATTGACATGCTCAGAAGCAACCCACTCCGCATGGCCCAAAGGCAGGTGTTTCCACTTCACCAAATACTGTAACCCTCCCCGGTGAAGTCTAGAGTCCAGGATCTCAGAGATTTCAAAATGCTGGTCCTGTTCCACCAGGATCGGCTGAGGAGCAGGTTCTGGAGCCGGATGGTGTTTGTCTGGAGGGTTCACGGGTTTGAGCAGGCTGGAATGAAACACAGGATGCACATGACGGTACAACTTAGGTAAGGACAGTTCAAAAGCCACAGGATTTACCATCCTAACAACACGAAAAGGCCCAATGTATTTGGCTCCCAACTTTTTAGAGGGTTGGGGACACTTAAGGAATTTGGTGGACAAATAAACCAGATCTCCCACCTCATATCTAGGAGAAGGGTCCCGCTTTTGATCAGCATAATTTTGGAGCGTGCTTTGGCAAAGTCCAAGGCCGAGATTACATGAGGCCACGCATCCCTGACCTTTTGACTCCACTGGGAGACCGAAACGGGGTCAGAGTTGGGGGACGCCTCCAGCAAAGGGAGGGGACCGAAATCATGTCCAGACACAACCTTGAACGGTGAGAGTCCAGTGCTCTGGTGAGTGGCATTATTGTAGGCCACTTCAGCAAAAGGCAGAAGATCAACCCAATCAGACTGTTGGAAATTCACATAACATCTTAGGTATTGTTCAAGAGTCTGATTCGTTCGTTCCGTTTGCCCGTCCAATTGGGGATGATGGGAGCTACTAAGACCGAGCTCCACCCCTAGAAGGTTCGTGAAAGCCTTCCAAAACTGCGAGGTAAATTGGGCCCCCCGATCAGACACAATCTTGGTCGGAATGCCATGAATCCGATAAATATGCTGAATGAACAATTTGGCTAATTGGGAGGCCGTGGGGAGTTTCTTACAGGCCACAAAATGCGCTTGTTTTGAGAACAAATCAGTAACCACCCAAATAATCGTCTTTTTCCTACTCTCTGGTAATTCAACAATAAAATCCATGCTAATGACCTCCCAGGGCTTGTTTGGGGTAGGTAGAGGTTGGAGCAAACCTTTGGGCTTCCCTGACCCCCCTTTTGCCACTGCACAAGTGGTACACCCCTTCACATATTCCTCCACCTCCTTCCTCATTCGGGGCCACCAAAACTGTCTCCGGGCCAAATGCAAAGTTTTGAGATACCCAAAATGTCCAGCACTCTTGACATCATGGCACAGCTTGAGGATGCTCGCTCTCAAGACCTCAGGAACATACAGGCGATCCCCTTTCCAAGCCAAACCTTCCCTCACTGTCACCTCATTGGGGTGAGCCAGGAACCACTGATCCAGGGGTAGTTCCGAGGCCAATTGGGAATGCCACCCCCCTTTCTCCCCTTGAGAATCTGTGGGCATGGCAGAACTATCTGCCGTAGGAGTCACTGCCTGGGGCCCCGGGTCTGGGGGAGGTGGGTTGGGGTTCAAGGGCTGGGGCACAGGTCCAGGCACCAAGGGCGAGCCACCATTGGAGTTGTGCTGGGGAAAGGGAGGTATGGTCGGAACAGAGTGAACAGATGGTACAAAAGAAGGCGGGATTGCTGTTTGTTAGCTATCCCGCCTTCAGTTCACCCTGTTTCCCGGAATGGATTGGAGAGCGTACCAACCATTCCACAGAACCTTACTTTGCTCCTCTGCAATGCCAGGTCGGTTAAGAATAAAACTCATATTATTTACGATCTACTCTTGGATGAGGATGCCGACCTGGCGTGCTTCACAGAAACCTGGCTGGGAGAGGATAGTGCTGTCACGTGGGCGCAGGCCCTCCCAGCCGGGTATTCTGTCAGTGAGCAGGTGAGGGAAAGTGGGCGGGGGGGGGCGGAGTGGCTCTGGTTTATAAGAACAATCTGACCTTGACCAGGATACCTGTCCGAAACACAGTCCACTTTGAGTGTATGTACCTTAGTCTGAGGACCAGGAATAGTTTGGGGATTCTGCTAGTATACCGACCACCCCGTTGTCTAGCAGACTCCCTAACCGAGCTGACACAGCTGGTCTCAGAGTTGCTGTTGGAGTCTCCCAGACTTTTAGTTTTGGGGGACTTCAACATTCCACTTGAGAACAGCTTGACAAATTTGACTGGTGCAGCTCGGGAGTTCATGGAAACCATGACAAACATGGGCCTATCCCAAATGGTCATTGGGCCCAAACATTGTGCGGGTCATACCCTCGATGCGGTCTTCAGTACGGAACAGGAATATCCATGGGCGGAGGTTATAAAAACCACCGCATTGTCATGGACGGATCATTTCCTGGTCAAGATGGAGCTAAGAGCCACTGTCTGCCCCACCGGGGGTGGTGGACCTATTAGAATGGTCCGCCCTCGAAGGCTAATGGAACCAATAGGATTCCAGAAAGCCTTGGAGGGTTTAATGGTTGGTAATGCCGGTGACCCTGTCGAAACTTTGGTTAATACCTGGAACAACGATCTTACCAAGGCTATCGACACGATCGCTCCCAAGCGTCCTTTCCAACCCGCTTCAAACCGTAAGCCATGGTATACAGCAGAGCTTAGGAAAATGAAGCGGGTTGGACAACGACTAGAGCGCAACTGGCGGAAAACTCGACTCTTATCCGACAGGACTCGTCATAGGAACTTTCTTTGGTCCTATCGAGAGGCAATACGTGCAGCACAGCGATCCTTCTCCTCTGCACGTATTGCGTCTGCAGAGTCCCGTCCAGCAGAGCTGTTTAGGGTGGTAAGGGAGATGACGCAGGTTATTCCTGCGCAGAACCCGTTGCTTAACCCAACGACGGCCTGCTGTGACGCGTTTAACAATTTCTTTGCAGATAAAATCTCTCAGATAAGAGCCGACTTAGATACCAGTAATTTGGCAGAAACAATTGACGAGGTGTCCAGCAACTCCGTTGATGTCAGTTTACTGGATCAATTTCAATCTGTGAGTACTGAGGACGTGGACAAGCTACTTGGTAGGGTTAGGAAGACGACCTGCCCTCTCGATCCTTGCCCTTCATGGCTGGCCATCCAGGGGGGGACTGCCTTGATGATGTTCCTTAAGGACATCATCAATGCATCCCTCAGAGAAGGGTGTGTTCCATCTTGTTTAAAGGAAGCAGCCATTAGGCCGCTCCTGAAAAAATCTTCCCTTGACCCCCTGGACATGAACTATAGGCCGGTTTCTATGTTACCGTTCTTGAGCAAAGTGATCGAGAGGGCAGTTGCGCTTCAACTCCAAGTGGTCTTGGATAAAACCGATTATCTAGACCCGTTTCAAACTGGCTTTAGGACGGGATTTGGAGTTGAGACTGCCATGGTTGCCTTGACTGATGACCTGCGTCTAAGCATTGACAGGGGTAGTGTGACCCTGTTGGTGCTTTTAGACATCTCAGCGGCTTTCGATACAATAGATCATAGCATCCTCTTGGATCGTTTGAGGGGGTTGGGAATCGGAGGCACTGCGCTCGAGTGGTTCCGGTCCTTCCTCTCGGGCAGGTCCCAGAGGGTGTTGCTTGGGGACAGCTGCTCCAGCAGAAAGGAGCTTACTTGTGGTGTTCCACAGGGCGCCATCCTGTCCCCGATGCTGTTTAACATTTATATGAAGCCGCTGGGTGAGATTATTCGGAGTTATGGGGCTGGGTGTTATCAGTACGCTGATGACACCCAGATCTATTTCTCCTTGCCCCGATCATCGGCCTCGAATTCCGATGGCGTCTCTCCTCTTAATGATTGTCTTAAAGCAGTAATGGGCTGGATGAGGAAAAACAGATTGAGATTAAATCCAGATAAAACGGAGGTGCTCACGGTAGCGGCCCCCAAACCAGGAGTTGGGTTGCAACCTCCAGTCCTGGACGGGGTCACGCTCTCCGTTAAGGACTGTGTTCGCAGTCTGGGGGTGCTCCTTGATTCATCGCTTCAGATGACGAGTCAGGTGAATGCGACAGTCAGGAGCGCCTGTTATCAGCTTCGGCTGATACGCCAGCTGCGCCATTTCCTGGAAGTAAGGGACCTCGAGACTGTGGTGCACGCGCTCGTAACCTCCCGTCTAGATTTCTGCAATGCGCTCTACATGGGGCTGCCCTCATGCTTGGTCCGGAAACTTCAGTTGGTACAAAATATGGCAGCCAGAGTGGTCTCGGGAACATCTTGGAGAGACCATATAACTCCAGTATTAAAATCTCTCCACTGGCTGCCAATCAGTTTCCGGGCCCAGTATAAGGTGTTGGTTATTACCTTTAAAGCCCTAAATGGCTTGGGTCCAACTTATTTCCGGAACCGCCTCCTCCCATACAATCCTCCCCGCGCACTCCGGTCCTCTGGGAGGAATTTGCTTCAGCCACAAAAATCTAGGCTGTCTGCAACCTCCCAGAGGGCCTTTTCGGTAATCGCCCCCAAATTGTGGAATGACCTGCCGAATGAGATCCGTCAGATAACAAGCCTGAGTGGCTTTAAAAAAGCACTAAAGACGGATCTCTTTCGGCAGGCCTTTCCTAATTAGATCCCGGCCTCAGGGGATCCTGGCCTCTTCTAGGCTGCTGGCCATTTATTATATTTTATTGTATTTATAGTTTTAAATGTGATTTTAGATTAGTTGTTTTAATTTATATTTGTTTAATGTTTTTTATGGGGGAGGGTGGGAGTGGGGGTGTTTAGGGATTTTATTTGTATTGTATTTTAAATTTTGTAAGCCGCCCCGATTGTTTTAACAGAGGGGCGGGGTATAAATAAATTTTATTATTATTATTATTATTATTACCGTCAATTTCAGTTGGACCAGGCTCCTGAGCAGGGCTAGCAGTGGATTTCTGTTCTTTGGCTTTGCTCCGTGTGAGGACTGCTAGCCCCAAGTGGGAAGGAGAAAAAACGGTGTCAATGACCTCCTTGCGCTTACTCTCATGCTGTGGTAGCCTGGACAAAGCATCAGCCAGAAAATTCCTTTTCCCCGGGATAAGTTTCAGAGTGAAATTAAATCGGTAAAAGAAACTGGCCCACCTGACCTACTTGGGGCTCAAACGTCTAGGGGTAGCCAATACTTCCAAATTTTTATGATCAGTCCAAACTTCAAACGGTTTGGGTGAGCCCTCCAGTAGGTGGCGCCACGTCTCTAGTGCCAACTTGATAGCACCTGCCTCCTTCTCCCACACCGGCCAATTTCGTTCCGTGTCATTGAACTTTCTGGACAAATAGGCACTGTCTCCACTGTAAGTTTGATCTTCAGTTTGCAGCTTTCTGTGATGTACACAGAACACAAACTCTGATATCTTCAATAAAGTTCTTTATTGGAATAGAAGCATGTGTAAGGAACAGTGGCAAAGCTGCAAACTGAAGATCAAACTTACAGTGGAGACAGATAAGGTACACCCAGCGTGAGAAAGCAGAAAAGGGAGGGCAGTACTTCAAAGCACACTTTGGAGGAGCGAGATCTGCCAGGCCATCTGGCCGGCCGGGATGAACAGCGTTCCCATGGTAACCAACATCTCCCAGACATTCCAGAGGCCCAAGGCAGAACCAGTCACAAACCATGAAACTGTCAGGATCCTCCATGAACTCCACTCTATGCCTTAGAATTCATGGATGACCCTGACAGCAAAACACTCATTTTAATAGTAGAAATTCTCCCCATCATTGATAAGTTTAAGTCATTCCATTTTTTCAAATCCATTTTGATTTCCTTCCATGTTTTCTCATAATTGTTCTGAAACAGCTGTTGATTATTGGTTGTTAAATTTATGCCTAAACATCTCACCTTCTTCACAATTTCAAAATTTGTTATCTTGGCTAGTTCATCTTTTTCTCTTGTACTCAAATTTTTTGTCAATATTAGTTTTTGCTTTATTCACCTTAAAACCTGCCACTTTTCTAAATTCCTCTGTCATTTGTAATAATTGTTCAATCCCTTTTAATGGCTCTTCTAATATTATTACTAGGTCGTCGGCATATACCTTTAGTTTAAACTCTTCTTTTTTAATTTTGATTCCTTTTATATCTTTGTCTTTTCGTATTTCATTATTTAGAATTTCTAAAACTAATATAAATAAGTAATGGTGATAGCGGGAATCCCTGTCTGGTTCCTTTTTCAATACGAATTTCTTCTCTTAGATTCCCATTTATAATTAATTTTGCTCTATGTTCCAAATATATTGCCTGTATCCATCTGTAAAAATTTTCACCAAATTCCATTTCCCTTAATATATGTAGCATGAAAGGCCATTTTAAATTATCAAACACTTTTTCGGCATCTAAAAAGATCTGGGCTCCTTTTATTTCATTGTGATAGTGTAAGTATTCCATCACATTAATTATTGTCTTGATATTCTCCTTTATTTGTCTTTTAGGTAAAAAGCCGTTTTGATCACTGTGTATAAAAACTTGTAAATATCCGTTAAGTCTCTTAGTAATATAGTTGCAAAGATTTTATAGTCTTCATTCAATAAAGAAATGGGTCTTTAATTTTTCACTTGTGTGGGATCTCTATCTTCTTTGGTATTAGGATGATATTTGCCTCCTTCCAACTGTTTGGTAATTGATTTTTTTCCAGAATATTCCTTATTACCAAAGAAAAAGGACCTACTAATTCTGTATAGATATGGTCATGCTCTTTCAGAGCCCTTTCTAATAACTAATGGAGTGAAGCAAGGTTGTCTTCTTGCTCCAACTTTATTTAGTATCTTCTTCAGCATGATGCTCCAAAGGGCCACAGCAGAGCTTGAAGACGGCATCTATATATGTTACTGTATTGGTGGTAGCTTGTTTAACTTAAGCCATCTGAGGGCTCGCACTAAGACTCTAAACTATCTAGTCCATGAGCTGCTCTTCGCTGATGCTGCTGCCCTTGTTGCCCACACAGAAGCAGCTCTGCAGCGCCTAACATCCTGCTTCGCAACAGATGCAGAGGCTGTTTGGGCTGGAAGTCAATCTGAAGAAAACAGAAGTTCTTCACCAGCCTACACCACAGGACGAACACCACCATCCCCACATTGCTGTAGGCAAATCTCTGCTCAAGTCCGTTCAGCAGTTCACCTACCTGGGAAGCATCATCTCTTCAGATGCCAAGATTGACAAAGAGATCAATCACAGATTAGCAAGGCACATAGCGCATTTGGAAGACTTTACAAAAGAGTCTGGAGTAACAAACACCTGAGGCGAAGCACAAAAATCAGTGTGTATAGAGCCATTGTAGTGTCTATTCTCCTTTACGGGTCTGAAACATGGGTCACCTATCGCCAACACTTACAACTCCTTGAACGCTTTCATCAGCACTGTATATGCACAATCCTAAATATACACTAGACTAACTATGTGGCGAATGTTGCTGTCCTTGAGCAAGCAGGGATCATAGAATCATAGAATTGCAGAGGTGGAAGAGACCACGAGGGCCATCCAGTCCAACCCCCTGCCATGCAGGAAATCACGAACAAAGCATCCCCGACAGATGGCCATCCAGCCTCTGTTTAAAGACCTCCCAGGAAGGAGACCCCACCACGCTCCGAGGGAGTGCGTTCCACTGCCGAACAGCTCTTACTGTCAAAAAGTTCCTCCTAATGTTGAGGTGGAATCTCTGTTCCTGGAACTTGCATCCATTGCTCCGTGTTCCAATCTCTGGAGCAGCAGAAAACAAGCTTGCTCCATCCTCAACGTGACACCCCTTCAAATACTTAAACAGGGCTATCATATCGCCTCTTAACTGTCTTTTTTCCAGGCTAAACATACCCAGCTCCCTAAGTCTCTCCTCATAAGGCATGGTTTCCAGACCTTTCATCATTTTAGCCGCCCTCCTCTGGACACGCTCCAATTTGTCAAGATCACCAGCATTGAGGCCATGACACAGCTGCGCTGGGCAGGGCACGTTTCTAGGATGGAGGACCATCAACTCCCCAAAATAGTACTCTACGGTGAACTCGCCACGGGTCAGCGTAAGAGGGGCGCTCCAAAAAGCGATACAAGAACTCCGTGAAACAACATCTCAGGCTCGGCCAAATTGATCACCAACAAAGGTCTGCCCTGGCCTCACATCGGGAGGCATGGAGACGCACTACCCACAATGCTGCAACCTTATTTGGGAACTCACGCCAAACAAGTCTTGAAGAGAAATGACAACACAGAAAGAATCACAACCCGGAAACATCACCCAAGGAGACCTTCCGCTGTGCTTTCTGCAACCTGACATGTTTATCTCAGATTGGCCTTTTTAGTCATCAGCGCGCTTGCAGAAAGTGTTGAATGAGTCCTTCCTGAATCTTTGTTTGCAAAGAAAAGCCAGAGAGAGAGAGAGAGAGAGAGAGAGACTAAGACATAGATTTTCCTTGGTTTTTTTCCAGGCTGTGAGGCCATGTTCTGGAAGAGTTTACTTCTGACATTTCACCTGCATCTTTGGCTAGCATCTTCAAAGAATGGTTGGGTAGGAGTGTGTGTGGAGTTTATATACTGTGAACCCCTGTTGGGGAAGATATGTAAATTTGTGTATTTGAATGGCTAGTTTCTGGGTGGAGATATGCAAGGAGGATTAGTGTCTGTTTGGCTAATGCTTGGTTAATGGTCCATTATCTGCTGGAAATCCCCCTGCCCCTGGGTGGAGTACTAAGACCTTGTAGGTCATTGAATACCCCCAGGGATCAAATACACAAATTTACATATCCTCTTCAACAGGGCTAACAATATATAAACCCCATACACACTCCTACCTAACCATTCTCTGAAGATGCCAGCCACAGATGCAGGCGAAATGTCAGAAATAAACTCCTCCAGAACATGGCCTCACGGCCCAAAAAACCCCCCAAGGAAAACCTATGCCTGCAATCTGTCTTCTACACACTTAGGACTAAATTACACAGAACACATGGAAGACACCTCTAAGTACACATTGTGCCTATATTAGCCTTCATATTTAAAGATGTTTCAGTGACAATGAATGGGAAATGTAATTTGCCCTCCTCCTGAAAGTAACATGAGCCTACTCAACAGTGGGTACAGAAAAGGAGGAGGCAGAATCATGCCTTTCCCAGTGGGCTCAGGCAAAGCAAACTGCTGCAGCCTCTCCTAATTTGTCTGTTCTTCCTCACTAATAACTTTTCCCATCTTGACCACACTCTGATGTTACTTGGCCACATTTGTCCTGGTTTTCATCTGCGAAATGTTGGAGGGCATGGCAACAGCCCTGTCAGTTGTTTGTATCTGGGTCAGGCGGCCTTGTAGGAGAAGGAGGGAATAATTGAGCCACATGAATAAATAGCATGCACAAGCTGGGAGGTTTCCACATTCTTCACCCATCTCCATTCCAGAAATTCTTCACTGTCAAGGGCTCTTTCCAAAGAATGTACACACAAAAGGGAAGGAACAGTCTGACTGGCAAAGTAATTCTCTAAGGAGGGGAGATGAGGAGGGACCCTACTCTACCTAGAATAACAACTTGTCTGTGACCCCCTGAAGGGCCTAAATACCCTGAAGACACCAGATCCCATCTGGTCTTGGGAGTAAGGCAGGGTCATCCCTGGTTAGTACTTAGATGGGAGACCACCAAGGAAGACCAGGTGCTATAGGCTATATTTCAGAGGAAGGAACTGGCAAAACCCACCTCCTTGCCTAAGAAAATGCTACGAAATTCACGGTGGCACCATAAGTCGACAAGTGACTTGAAGGCACAGACATAGAGACATGAGCCACTGGCTGAATCCAGTCCCAAAGCAGTTTTCAACATCTGGCCCCCATGCTTTCGTGTAGAGTATTTGTTCAGTTACTTAGTTACATCCCATTTTTATGCTTAGAACAAATCAAATCAATTGCACAGTTTTTAAAAATGCATAAAAATAAAAGGGATTAAAAGCAAAGTTTTGGAAAGTTACTTTTTGGACTACAGTGTCCAGAGTACCCCGGCCAGCATGGCCACTGGATTACTTTTGAAAGTTGTAGTCTAAAAAAAGTAAAGCCTCCAAGCTCTGATTAAGGACTTTTTCGGACGGTCAAAAATAACGCAAGCAGCCTCGGCGCGTTGCAAGGCTGCTGCGCTGCAGAGCGTCGGTTTTGGATGACGCTCTCCCCTGCTGGTACTGTTGCGGTACCGCAGGGAGATTTGAGCGTCACATTTCGTTGATTTTTAGGCACAAAAGTTGATCGTGATTAAAAACCAATGAAATATGACGCTCAAATCTCCCCGCGGTACCGCAACAGTACCGGCAGGGGAGAGCGTCATCCGAAACCGACGCTCTGCAGTGCAGCAGCCTCGCAACGCGACGAGGCTGCTTGCGTTATTTTTGACGCGTCCGAAAAAGTCCTAAAACAGTTGTCCCTTCACATTCGCTGGGGTTTGGTTCCAGAACCCCTGTGAATACTCAAATCCGTGAATACTCAAGTCACATTATATGCAATGGCATAGCAAAATGGTGCCCCTTATATAAGATGGCAAAATCAAGGTTTGCTTTTTGGATTATGATTTTTTAAAGAATATTTTCACGCCATGAATACTTAAATCTATGAATGTCAAATCCGTGAATACGGAGGGACAACTGTATATAAATGTTTTAAATGGTAAAAGTGGCAGCAGTTAAAAACACTAAATAAGATAGCAGAAAGATCTCAGTTCTCTAGCAAATAAAACATTTGAAGAATATAGAAACAGGATGTCATTAACTGGATTAAATGCCTGTACCAACCATCTAAAAAAAAGAGGGGGGAAGTTAATGGATTCCTATTGGAAGGGAGTTCTAAAATCTGGCACCATAACCAAGGAGACCCTGCCTGTCTCTCAGCCACATCCACTTGATTTGGTGATGCACCCCCCCATGAGATCTTAGGCTCAACATTACTGTGAAAAAGGCATTATTTTTTTCCCTTTGAAAGGGGGGGAATTGCCAACAAGTGGCTTAATTAAAAGGAAAATTGAAGGGTAAGTAAACTCAATCAGGATTTCCCCTCCCCTAATTCACAGTTAGCTGCTTATCATGATTCGCTATGATGACTCATGTTCCAGGATTTACATGTTATTTGGTTTAATCTCAGGCAGAAACCCACACAATGGTGGATATAAAAGGGAGGTTTCCAGTTATATAAAAGGGCCCTGGGCCCTGAATTTTGATCCTTCTGATTTGCCAACCTGAAATCCTCCAGATGTTGTTGGACTGTAATGCCCATCATCCCCAGCCATTTCAGTTATGGACTGTTCACTATAATCATTTGCATCCTTCCATAATGTTCTTCCCTACTAGTGCTGCTGTCAATTTTTAAACTGAAAAAAGCTCTTTTCCCAGCCATTACTGACTCCAGTAACAGATTCCGTTTATTCCAAAAGTCAGACTATTTATCCATGCTGTAAGGTGTTGTCTGCTTCAAGTGTAGGCAGGCTTGAGATCTGTGGAATCTATACATCTACAGTGGCCCCTCAGTATCCACTAATTTGGTATCCACGGATTTAAGTATTCACGGCTTGAAAATATTATTTAAAAAATAATAATCCCAAAAGCAAACCTTGATTTTGCCATCTTATATAAGGGACACCATTTTGCTATGCCATTGCATATAATGGGACATGAGTATTCATGGATTTTGGTATCTACAGGGGTCCTGGAACCAAACCCCAGAAAATATGAAGGTACAACTGTATACTGTATCTATATTTTACAGAGCTTTGACATTTTTTCTTTTTAAGAGGAATTAATTACAGAATTCCCAAGATCACCCCAAATACAAGTATACCTCAGTTAATGAAAAAGATGTGGTCTTGTGTTCTCTTCCAACTCTACAATTCTATGATTTTATGTGTTCCTAGGCATCACTTAATTAACAGAAAATTTGGTACCAGGGTAATAATAAGGGCTGTCCTACACAGGCAAAAACAAAACAAAACAAAACAAAAACACCTGGATTTGCAGCACAGTTGACACATGAAATTTTTGACGATGTGCATTTTCACTGGAGTTTCTGCAAAATGCTGTACCCGGTGACACATCTCTGCCTTTTCTTCGCAAATGAAGATTCAGGAAAGACTCATCCTGTGCTTTCTGCAAGTGCACTGATGACTGAAAAGGCCAATCCAAGATAAACAAGTCCAGTTTCAGAAAACACAGCAGAAGGTCTCCATGAGTGATGTTTCCAGGTTGTGATTCTTTCTGCATTGTCGTTTCTCTTCAAGACTTGTTCGGCGTGAGTTCTCAAATAAGGCTGCAGCATTGTGGATAGTGCGTCTCCATGCCTCCTGATGTGAGGCCATGGCGGACCATTGTTGGTGATCAATTTGGCCGAACCTGAGATGTTGTTTCAGGGAGTCCTTGTATCGCTTTTTTCGAGCGCCCCTCTTATGCTGACCCGTGGTGAGTTCACTGTAGAGTACTATTTTTGGGAGGCGATGGTCCTCCTTCTTTGCTAAAGAGTGCTGGTACCTCACCAAACTAGAAACCCCAGGATTCCATAGGAAGGAACCATGGCAAATCATCCCGTTCCAACCTGGATTATTTGCGTAGTGTGGATGCCTTTTCT
This sequence comes from Gambelia wislizenii, assembly GCA_030847615.1. Classification (NCBI taxonomy): domain Eukaryota; kingdom Metazoa; phylum Chordata; class Lepidosauria; order Squamata; family Crotaphytidae; genus Gambelia; species Gambelia wislizenii. Next base: position 10,979,649 of record JAUMIR010000012.1, read on the forward strand.
CAAGGTCTTTAGCCTTATCTGCTGAAAAGTGCTGGTGCCTTGCCAAACTACAAACCCCAGGATGCCCTAGGAGCCATGGCAAATAATCCGGTTCCAACTTGGATTATTTCTCTAGTATGGATGCTTCCCTGGGGGGCTCAATCCACACTACACAAATAACCCACTTTGAAACGGGATTATTTGCCATGGCTCCTTCCTACAGAATCTTAGGGGATGTAGTTTTACAAGGTCTTTATCCTTCTTTGCTAAAGGGCACTTGTGCCTCACCAAACTAGAAACTCCAGGATTCCATAGGACAGTGATGGCGAACCTATGACACACGTGTCAGCACTGAGACACATAGCCATTTCTGATGACACGCGGCCGTAGGCCTCCTCCCCCCGCCTGCAACCTCACCACCCTCCCTAAAGTGGCGATCGGTGCTTCAAAGCCCCGGTCCCATTTTCCTCCCCTCTCCCACCCTCCGCAAAGCGGGAATCCGCGAATATGTGGAACCGCGAATGTGAAACCCACGAGTGTGGAGGGACAACTGTAGTCGCAAATGTTTCATCCTCCCCTATTAGACACTCTGTGCCGGAGGTCTGTAGGCCAAAACAACGTAAGTCCAGCACAGAGTGTCTAGTTCTGGGACTTCCGGTTAAACCGGGATCTTTGCCCTTACTTCTGCCGACAGAGATAATGTTTTTTCCTCAAAGTAACACACCACCAGAGTTATGCTCAGTTTTTTGGTGAAGTTTGACGCACCAAGCTCAAAAGGTTGCCCATCACTGCCATAGGAGCATTGGATCTTGGGATATGCAGTTTTACAAGGTCTCCATCCTTCAGCCTTTGGTGAGACACCAGCGAAAGGGTGCTGGTGCCTCACCAAACTACAAACCGGAGGACTCCATAGTATTGAATCTTGGGATATGTAGTTTTCCAAGGTCTTCATCTTTCTCTGCCAAAGAGTGCTGTTGTCTCACCAAACTAGAAACCCCAGGATGCCCTAGGAGTATTGAATCTTGGGATATGTATTTTTACAAGGTCTTTATCCTTCCTTGCCAAAGAGTGCTTAGGATATGTAGTTTTCCAAGGTCTCCATCCTTCTTTGCTAAAGGGTGCTGGCGCCTCACCAAAGTCGGCACCCCAGGATGCCCTAGGAAGGATGCCATGGCACGCCATCCGGTTCCGACCTGGCTTCCTTGCGGCCCGTGTGGACGCTGCGTAGCCCCAACTGGTGCGGGGGGGGGAGACACACACACGCCCCGCCCTCTCCCTTGAAGAGCCGAGTGGACTGGATCAAAACAAAAAGGCCGGGGAGCCATTGGCTGGGCGGCGGGCACGTGACCTTCCAGCTGATTCCCTGGCCCCCTTGGCCTCCCTTCTCTGGTGGTTCCGGCGGCGGCGGCGGGTCAGTCCCGGGCGGGCGGGCGGGCGAGGCTGCGGGGGCTGCCGATGCCTCTCCCTGCCGGAGAGAGCGCAGAGGCTGGAGGGGCCCCGGGAGGCTTGTCTGCGCCCTGCGGCTCCTTGGCTCTAACCACTGCGCCTGCTGGCTGGCCGACTGACCGACCGACCGGGGGACGGGGGGGGGGACAGGCGGGCAAGCCATGGCCCAAGCGGCCGCCCCCCCGCTCAGCCCCCTGGAGCCCGGCTGCCCCGTCCGAGTGGAGCACGACCGCAGGCGGAGGCAGTTCACCGTCCGGCTGAATGGTAACCCCACCGGGGGGAGGCTGGGGGGGGTCTAGGCACCATAGAGGGGGGGGGCTTTCCAAAAAAATGGGTTCCCCTGCGCTCCCGGGGAGGAGGAGGCTTCTCCCATGCTTTTGCCTTCTTCCTTTTGCAAAACCCCACATTTCTGCACACACACACAGAGACCCCCAGCCCCTCTTTTGTTGGCAGTTTATCATGGAAAGAGGGCACCTCTCCAGAGCTATGGACCAGATGGTGGTTGGGGATTTATTTTTATTTTATGTATATATATACTGTACATATATATATATATATATATATATGATTATATATGTGTATATATATACACACATATATAATCATGTGTGTGTGTGTGTACACACACACACACACATATATAGTGTATATACACGATGCTTTGATCATGATTTCCTGCGTGGCAGGGGGTTGGACTGGATGGCCCTCATGGTCTCTTCCAACTCTGCAATTCTATGATTCTATGATCTATACATATGCAGTTGTCCCTCCATATCCACGGATTTGGTATCCACGGATTTAAGTATTCAGGGCTTGAAAATATTCTTAAAAAATAATCATCCCAAAAGCAAACCTTGATTTTGCCATCTTATATAATAAGGGACACCACTTTGCTGTGCCATTGCATATAATGAGACTTGAGTATTCACGGATTTGGGTATTCACGGAGGGTCCTGGAACCAAACCCCCAGTGAATATGAAGGGACAGCTGTAACCTCAAAAGCAAACCTTGATTTTGCCAGGTTTATATAACGGACACCATTTTGCTACACCAGTGCATAGAATGGGACTTGAGTATTCACGGCTTTGGGTATTCATGGCGGGTGGGGTCCTGGGACCAAACCGCAGCAAATGTGAAAGGACAACTGTATACACACACGTATATAAACACACACACACACACACAAAATTATTATTTGTACAGAATATAGTTTAATTAAAGGCAGGACCAGTTTAAAGAATTTGGGGGGCCCTGCAATGCTTTATTTGTAGGGGGGCATGTTTATCTCAGGTCAAAGTAACCTAACTCAACCTAAGCTACTTACAGTTAAGAATTTTCAGACTATTACTAATAATGTTTTTGCAGGAGGAGGGTTACAATGGGGGCGCCCTGTGGATACTGACACCACCAATGCCTTAAACCGGCCCTGATTAAAGGCAAAAGCTGAGTTCAGCAGAGCTGCAGGTCTGGCACAGACAAGACAAAAAACACAAAAGAAGCTTTTTATTTTTATTTTATACAGTTATCCCTTCACATTCACTGGGGTTTGGTTCCAGGACCGCCCCCCTGTGGATACCAAAATCCGTGAATACTCAAGTCCCATTATATGCAATGGCATAGCAAAATGGTGCCCCTTATATAAGATGGCAAAATCAAGGTTTGCTTTTTGGATTATGAGTTTTTTAAAGAATATTTTCAAGCCATGAATACTTAAATCTGTGGATACCAAATCTGTGGATACAGAGGGACAAGTGGTATTTTTAATTGGAGAAGTCTAGGAAAATCAGGTTTTTGTTGTTGTTCCTCCTTCTTTCTTTCCTCCCTCCCTTCCTCTCCCCTCTCCTGGGCAAAAATCCCTTTCCCTGAGCTCTGTCCCGTTTTCTCTTCTGCAGTGAGATTGGTTATGCAACAGATTAGTGATGGTGTCAACCCCTTAGTAACTGGATGCCAGGAGATTTGGAAATAGGGGGGTTTGGAGAGAGAAGATTTGACCAAAGACGTTGTAGGCCAGCTTGTCCTTCTCTCTGTCCCCTTGTTTCCTTTCAACCCTGGTCTCTGTGGGTGACTGGCCTCCCCAAAAGCTGCTGCTGTGTTGGTTACTCTCCGGTTGGTAAGGGAGCACCTGTCCTTCCAAGATCTATTTTTAAATAAGCTGGTGGAGGCTGACACGGAAAACCTGTCCCTGCCAGCCTTGCTTCCATCTCCTCCATTGTGCAAACCTGCTCCCTTACCTCCTCTCTTTTCTCCCCTGGCTGCCACCTTTCTCTCAGCTGCTGATATGAATAATTATGGAAAAGACTGATGGATTTCTAAATCAGGTTTCCCTCCTCCTTTTGCTCAAGGGGGGGGGGGATGCAAAGGCAATGCTTCCTTGGATTTCTTGGCAGCCTGGTTCCTGCATGCCCACTTATTTGAGAGGGGACTTCTTACATACCAGCCATCATTTTGCAGATGGAAGCCGGGACATGAACGGCCAAGCAACATCAGTCTGTGGTTAAGATGTCAAATGTTATTAGTGAGGAAAAGTATACTAGCTAAGAGACTGCAGCAGTTTGCTTTTGCCTGAGTGTACTGGGAAAGGCAAGACTCTGGCCCCTCCTTTCCTTGCTGCTGAGTTAACTAGGTGCAAAGTACTTTTACACTTTGAACTCAGTCTGCAGCAATTGAAGTAAGCTGAGCACAAAGGGGAAAAGTGGAACATTTTAAAAGCAACTGAAAAGGTGGGAGGACAGAAGATTAATCAGGACTGTTCCTGCCAGATTTGGACAGTTGGAGGATATGGTCCAACTGGGTTTCTAAGGGGCTTGCTGCCAAGTAAAGTGGTGGCGAAGATTTTCTAGGTAACCTAGCCCACCTGTGGTAAAGATGAGTGCCTTTGACAACATGTTACTTGTATTGTTATTAGAAGGTTATGGGTTCATTCCTTGACCTGCTCAAGACCTCCTGCAAAGGCTGAGAAGATGCTTGTAGCTGAAATTTTGCAGAGCTTGCAAGAACAGAGTTTATCTGGAAACATGAACAGGTGACCCAACTCTGCATCTTTGTAGATTTAAAAGTTAACCATCACGGGGAATTGACAATGGGGATTTACCTCTGTTTTAGAATCAACTGGCGATGATGATTTCCTTTTGTGTAGGGGTGAGCAAATGTTTTGGGACTGCAGTTACCAGCATTCCTCATCATTCACTGTGGTGCTGAGAATGGCATTCCTACAACATCTGGAGGGCTGCTGTTTACCACCCCTTTTCCCAGTGGAGAGATATCGGAGCATCCTGTAGATCATTGGGTTAGCTCCACCCACTCACTCCTGGTAGGCAGGTAACAAAGGGCCTTTGGTAGGCCCCTTCCTCTGATGTCATCTAGGGGGGAGCGACCCACCTCTGGCCAGTTGTTTCCTGCCTACCGCTCCTGGTGGTCGCATTTGTTTGTTGCTCTCTGGCGGCCACGTGGCCGCTGAATTCAATAGAACAAAGGGAAAGTTTTCCGAGTGGAATCTACAGAGGGGATCAAAAGAGGGGGACAAGACCTCCGCGAAATTGAATGGATCCCCAGTCGAGAGAGGGGAAGAAGCCCCCCGTATCGACCAACGAGGTTCCCCTGGCTGCACCCCAGCTCATTATGCCGGGAAACAGCCAGGAGGCAGCCACGAGGCCTAACCCCTCGGAGGGGGAGACGGTCTTGCGAGTGAGGGCTGAAGGAAAGCCCAGCGTGCCAGTGGTAGATCCGGACCCTCCCTTACTGCAAAAGGAGGCAACCGTGAGTACTACGGGACCCTCGGGGCCGGGACCATGCTCACCCGATCCACCCGCGGCTTTGGCAGCCTGGGTAAAAGACTTAGTGGCCAGAGAGACCTTTGGGGTGCTAGCATTGGGTCTCACCCAGTCGGCCCTCCTGGGCCTTTTGGGTCTCTGGCAAGGGGGGGGCATCAGTTAGTTCTGGGGAATCGCCCAGTTAACCCCCCGCAGGCCGTTTGCAACTGGCCTCGCTCAGCGGCCCGGCCCCCAACGCCCACGCCAGTAGAGCCTTCCCAGGCGGTGAACACATCCTTCCCGCCGACCCTCCAGCGCGCCACCGCCACGCTTGCGGAGCAGGCCTTGCCGTCGCCCCTCCCCCAGCCACCCTCCCTCCCAGACCCAGCACGCCAACATGCGGGTGGATCAGGCCCGAGTCCGCTGTCCGTGCCCCCGTTGTTCGCCTTTCCCCCGCAACCACCCATCCTCCCCCCGCAACCAACCCCCCTACCAATGCGGCCATCCCAGGTGCCGCTGGATTCGCCGGGCGGATTTCCCCCAAAGCAGCCCAGATCTAAGGAGTTGCCCAGTGGAGCTCCCAAGCGCGCCCGCGAGCCCTCCAAGCGCCGGGGAATTTCAGTGCCAGCTAAGGAGGGAGGGAAGAAGGCTACAGCGAAAACACGGCATGGAGCGGGCGGAAGGGAGCTGAAGAGGGCCAGGCAGCACAGGGGGTGCCTGTGCGAACGGAGCCAGGGGGAGGAGCTCAGGAAGAACAGAAGACGTGAGGATGAATGGGGGGAGGAGGAGGAAGAGGATCAGTGGTGGCACTCTGGATCGGAGATGGATGTTGCGTCAGTGGGGAGGGGGCACGGGTCGGAGGAGGAGGAGGATTTAGAACAATCGCCTAGCGAGGAGGGGGAAGTCTCAGAAGGAGGCCCCGATCAAGAGGGGGAGGAGGCAGAGTTTTTGGCTGAGGAGGGCACCACCGAGCAGGAGAAAGCAAAGTCTTCAGCTCGTCTTTTCAAACTAGAGGAATGCAACGTATTGTTTAGGAAAACTGTTAAGACCCTGGGACTCCCTCTGGTTCAGAATCAAGAACAACCTGTTGATCCTGATTTGCCTAGTGTGTCATCTGAGTTTTTTCCATCGTCAGTTCCAGTTTCTATTGAGATGCCAGTCCCAGCCAACCTCATGCAGGTGCTTAAGGATGAGTGGGCCACACCAGCTGCTAGCAAGCCACAGCCTTCCTTTGCTAAGAAGCTTTACACTTTGCCCAAGAAGATCATGGGTAAACTCCAGACCCCTCTTATTGATGCTCCTGTCTCAGCCCTGGTGTCGTCTGCAGTTTTTTGCCGGGATGGTGAGGATACGCTCAAGGTCCTGGAATAGGCGTAAGGACGCGGCTCTGAAGAGAACCCATGAAGCCTTATCCCTTGCTATCAGGGCAGCAGTTACTGCCACAATGGTGGCCAGAGCATCTCTGCAGTGGTCTAAGGAACTTTTGGATGAAGCTCCGAAATTAAACACGAAGTTACATCAGGGACTTAATAAAATATCCCGCGCTTCGGCCTTTTTGGCGGATAGTTCATTGGATGCAGCACAATTCTCTGCACGAGCTCAAAGCACAGCGGTAGCTGCTCATCAACTTGTCTGGCTCAAGGGCTGGCACGCGGACTTTAAGTCAAAGCAGAATTTAGTTTTCTCTGCCTTTTTGGGGGAAAAACTGTTTGGGGAGTCTTTGGAACCCATTCTAGTGGAGGGCAAGGATAAAAAGAAGGCTTTGACCTCTGCCAAGAAAAAAGATGACAGGAAGTTCACCAGGAATTTTCGTCCCTACCGCCCCTACAGATCCCGCGGGGAGTCCGTCTCCGGGTCAGGTTTCCAATCAAGAGACAACAGAGGATTCAAGCAGTGTTGGGGAGAGCCCAGACATCAGCGCAAGGGCCAAGGGGGCACCTCCGGCAAATCATACCAGACCTCCGGACCGAGATCCCATGCCAAAAATCAGCAGGCATGACTTGGGAGTCTGGTGGGGGGCAGGCTACAGCAGTTCTGCAGAGTGTGGGAGGAATCCACAACGGACAAATGGGTTCTTCAGACTTTGAATCAGGGGTACCAGATTGAATTCTCCCACCCGCCCTCCCCCGGATCTTTCGGCCCACACCAAGGTCCAGAGACTCGACAAGACATCAATTGATGTTGGACGCTATCTCACATTTGATTTCATTGGGCACGATAGAGGAGGTCCCGAGTGCCCATCGGACCCACGGCTGTTACTCCAATATCTTCCTGGTGCCAAAGAAGAATGGGACTTGGAGAGCCATTCTCAACTTACGAAGCCTCAACAAGTTTGTGCGGCAGCGCAAATTCAGAATGGAGACCTTAAAACACATTTTGGAGACGCTCAGACCAGGGGATTTCCTCACGTCCTTGGATCTACAGGATGCGTATCTCCACATTCCTATTCGTCCGGAGCACCGTTGCTTTTTGCGCTTCGCATACAACAAGAGACACTTCCAGTACAAGGCTCTCCCGTTTGGCCTATCTTCAGCCCCAGGGGTATTCACCAAGATCATGATCGCGTTGGTGGCTCATTGGAGAAGGAGAGGCCTCCACGTATACCCATACCTGGACGACCTACTAATACGCTCTCAGTCACGGGAGCAGGCGGTGAAGGATGTCGACGAGGTCATGTCGTCTCTTCAGCTGCATGGCTTTCTGGTAAATCGGGAGAAGAGCTCCCTAATCCCAGACATAAGAATACAACATTTGGGAGCGATATTGGATACTCAACAGGGGCTGATATCATTACCACAGGATCGGGTGGCAGCCCTGCGTTGCTTGATCCAGCATATCACGGGAGTGAGACGTCCGGACATAATGCAGTTGGCCAAGCTGCAGGGGCTGATGATAGCCACAGTAGACTGCGTCCCTTGGGCTTGTTTTCATGCAAGGCCATTACAGTTGTTTCTACTCCCTTGGCAACACCACATATCGATGAAGAGTCATAGGAAGGTGATCCTCCCCAGAAAGGTGAGGGAGTCATTCCAGTGGTGGATATCTGCAGCGGTCTGCCAGGGGAGACTCATTTGGTCACCACAGCGGGTTCAGATCACAATGGATGCGAGTCTCAGCGGATGGGGAGCGCACTGCGGGAATGCCTGGGCCCAGGGCAGATGGTCTCCGGAGGAAGCCCAACACAGCATCAGTTTTCTGGAGCTACGAGCGGCATGCCTAGCACTAATGGAATTTCTACCAATGATTCGGAACAGAGCTGTGCTGATCAGAACAGACAACACCACAACGAAGGCGCACATAAATTGCCAGGGAGGCATGAGATCCAGGAGTCTGATGAACGAAGTGTCTCTACTCTTCCAATGGGCTGAGAAAAATCTACGGTCTCTGGAGGCGGAACACCTCCAAGGCGAACTCAACTCGAAAGTGGATTGGCTCAGCAGGAAGGTCATCGATCAGGGAGAGTGGAGCCTTCATCCCGAAGTGTTTCAGCTAGTCACACAGTCACTGGGGAAGCCCATTCTGGATCTATCTGCGTCCCCGGCCAATGCCAAGCTCCCAAGGTTTGTCTCGAGGTACCAGTCCGAGGGGGCGGAAGGCATAGACACGCTCACTCTTCAGTGGCCGAACAGCCTACTTTATGCCTTTCCGCCCATTCCGCTAATGTCCAGAGTCCTGAGCAAGATTCAACAGGAGGGGGCCGAGATTATCTTGATCGCTCCAGCATGGCCAAGGAGGGCTTGGTTCTCGGAGATCTTGGCCTTGGAGATAGCATTGATGCCTTTGCCGACTCGTCCAGACCTCTTGACCCAGGGACAGGTCTTCCACCCGGACCCGGAGTGGCTCCAGCTTCACGCATGGAGATTGAGAGGGAGATGCTGAGGTCCAAGGGGTATTCCCCCGAGGTAGTCAAAACCATCTTGTCCGCCAGAAGGGACTCCACTCAGAGAATCTATGAATATAGTTTCAGAGTTTTTCGCAGATGGTGCAGAAGAACTTTAATGAGCTAGATATCACAATCCCCATGCTCTTGGGTTTTCTGCAAGAAGGAGTGGAGAGGGATCTCAGGCCGAATACCATAAAGAGGCAGGTGGCGGCCATCGTGTCTATCCTTCCTCCGGAGAGGGCTTCGCGGATTTCAACTTATCCTGATTTACGTAGTTTTATTTGGGGCCTGTCTAATATAGTCCCACCAGTGGCTCACCGCTTCCCATCCTGGGACCTCCACACAGTTTTGAAGGCGTTGACAGTCCCACCCTTTGAACCACTTAGGAGGGTGTCGCTGAAGCACATGTCATGGAAGGTGCTCTTCCTGGTAGTGATTACATCGGCTCATCAGGTTTCCGATCTGGGAGTCTTATCGGTGCGGAAGGATCTCTGTATCTTCAGACCTGACTCTGTGGTATTATGCACACATCCTAACTTCAGGCCGAAGGTGAACTCTGCCTTCCATGTTTCTCAGGATATAGTACTACCTTCCTTCTGTCCGAAGCCGTCAAAGGAGTTAGAAAGGATATGGCACACTTTGGATGTTAGGAGGGCAATCAAGATTTACTTGAAGAGAACCAGCACCTTCAGAGTGTCGGAAGCATTGTTTGTTTCTGTGCATCAGAGGTATTTAGGACGCAAGGTATCCACGTCAACCTTGAGCAGGTGGATCAGAACTTGCATAGTGACTTGTTATGAATCCATGAATGCACCTGTTCCTGAGGGTATCCTTGCGCATTCAACCAGAAGTGCGGCGACATCGGCGGCTTGGGACAGGGAGGCTTCCCTGGAGGAGATTTGCAGGGTCGCCACTAGGAAATCTTCGTCTACCTTTCTCAGACATTACAGATTGGACAAGTTGCAGTCCGCTGAGGCCGCCTTTGGCAGGCGGGTTCTGCAACAGATTGTAAAGTCCTAAGAGGGGTTTAGTAGTATGCCAGCCCCACCCTGGTTTTTTGAGAGGGCTTTTGTAGATCCCAATGATCGACAGGATGCTCCGATATCTCTCCACTGGGAAAAGGTACGTTGGTCTTACCTGTGATACGTCCTTTTCCAGGGGAGAAATGAGGAGCATCCTGCCCACCCATTTGCTGGCATACAGTTAGATTTGATATGGGTTACGATATGTACTCAGTTTGTAAGTTGTTATGGGAATCAGTGTTATATAATATATACCCCTTTAATGGTTTTTATGCTTAGAGTATTTGGTTAGTGTATGTGAGGGATTGGTGTTTTTTTTTGTTTTTTTTTGTATTCTTTCCATCTTCAGTTTTTTAGGAGCGGATGAGAAGGCTATGGTATGAACTGGCCAGAGGTGGGTCGCTCCCCCCTAGATGACATCAGAGGAAGGGGCCTACCAAAGGCCCTTTGTTACCTGCCTACCAGGAGTGAGTGGGTGGAGCTAACCCAATGATCTACAGGATGCTCCGATATCTCTCCCCTGGAAAAGGACGTATCACAGGTAAGACCAACATACCTTTCTCCAGCTAGCTACAGCAGCAGAGGCTGCATCCTCTGGAACCCTGGGATTGGTAGTTCACTGAAGCATTAGAGGAGTTTTCTGACATAGAATTCAAAAGGCCTCACTAAACTACAAATCCCAGGATTCCACAGAATTGAGCCATTGCAGTTAAAGTGATATCAAAGTGCTATAATTACATAATGAAAAGGGCTCTGGCTAATAATCTACTGGTGGAGCAGTGTCCAGTTTCCAATGGACCACTAAACCTTGCTTTCTCAACTTGGCACTTTCCAGATGCATTGGGTTGCAACTCTCAGCATCCACAACCATCATGCTACCTGGTACTGATGGGAATTGTAGTCTGAAACATCTGGAAGGCACTGTGTTAAGAAAGGCTGGCCCAGTGCCTGGTGGCTTTTGGATGCTTGCAAAGAATACAGGACTTAATGTTCTCTTTTTCCATCCATTATGGTACTTTTCGTGCTCTACGGTTGGAGGGATGTACACAAAATTCACTGGGGATGTGAAGTATGAATTCTTGCTTCATAAATTTAAAGCACCCATAGTTTGCAATAAAAAGTAGTAATCTTAAAAAGTAACCAATGCTAAACTGAAGTTAGTCCATTCCTGAATACAATTTTAACTCAGCTGTTGCCTAGTCCACACAATGGAACTGAGTCTTTAGGAGGGGGCTGGCATTTGTTTGATTTAGAAAATCACCATCATTCTTAGTTTTAATTTCTATGGCTTTGAGCATCTTGAAAGGCTGAGACTGGGTTGAAAAATACTTAGATAATGATAGCATACAGGAAAAGGGCCACTAATCAGATTGATAATGTATTAATGAGTTAGATTTATATTCTACGTTTCATCCAGTGGGCTCTCCTCTTCTCCTTGTTATCCTCACAACACCCCATGAGATAGATGAGGGTTAGAGATATGGATACAGGGTATATCCGTGCTATATAATTATAGCAATTTGATAACTAATGGCCATGGCTCTGTCCTGCAAAATCCTGGGATTTGTACTTTGGTGAGTAACTTAGACTTCTCTGCCAGAAGGCTGTAGTGCTATCATTCAGGGAGTACAGCAGAGAAGTCTACATACCTCACCAAACTACAGATCCCAGGATTTCATAGGGTATAGCCAAGGCAGTTAAACTGATATCAGGTTGCTATGATTGTGTAGTCTGGATGTGCCCGTAGAAACAGATGTATATAGTCCAGGATCAGATAGTGAGCTTCCTGGCCAAGTTGGGATTTGAACTCAGGTTGCCCCAGCACTCTAACCAACATCCGCAGTCCTTCCTATTCAGTATCATCTTGCGAGAATTACCCCCTTTTTACCAGCAAGTTGGGTACATTTTTTCTGCACATCTCTTCCCCCCCCCCCAACATACACTTTTGCATGATGCCCATCCAAAGTTAGGCACCCAAATCATTGTGTATGTTGTCTTGGTAGTGGGCCTGTAAAGTCTAACTTTCCAAAGTATGGATGGTGATCCAAGTAAGGCAACTGGTAGGAAAGAGTAAACTCTTGTGCCCTTTCTAGATGCAGTTGCCTCAGGCAGAGGAGGAAATGATCAAGGGAGACCATAAGGTGGGTGGCTCCCTTCTGCCCACCAAAATCTTCCTGCTACAAAGAGTGAATTCTTGGCAGTTTGTGGAGAGCTCCGGGGAGGGGTGGTATCTGCTGGTGAAATGGAAGTGAACCTGTGGACCTTCCAGGTCAGAAACCTTAGCAAGATGATTCTAAAGTAGGTAACACTGCCAGGTGCAGGGGCCAGTTTTCTGCCTGGAGACACAGATTGCCAAAAATCACACAGACCCCAAACAGAAATAAAACTGGAAGTGACCAGAAATCCCCTTCTGGTTTTGAAAAAAAAATTAGGAATTTTTAGATGTTAAACAGTACAAAGAGTCCATTCAACTTATTTTCAAGGAGGATCACCACTCTGAAGGTTTCCAGGAGAGGTGATACTCCCCCCCGCCCGAAAAAGATAAGTCAGGGAGCAGGTCTGGAGTGGTATTGGATTTTGCAAAAATAGCTTTGGGGCCCACATCTGGCCCTAGGGCTATACTTTATGCATCCGTGCATATTCTCCAACATTTCACGAATGCATGCTAGGACACATGTGGTCACACAACATCAGTGTGGTCACGATGGTGAAAAGTATCAAGGAGGAAGAATGTACACAGTAGGAGGGGCTGTGGTAGTTTTCTTTTGCCTCAGCCTACTGGGAAGGGTAAGATTCTGCTCCTTCCTCTCCACTGAGTTAATTGATTGGCGGAAAAATTTAATTTTCGGAAAAATGAAATGCATAGATATAGGATGGGAGAGACCTGGCTGAATGAGACTATGTGCGAAAGGGATCTAGGAGTCCTAGTAGACCACAAGTTGAACATGAGCCAACAGTGTGATGCGGCAGCTAAAAAGGCCAATGCGATTTTGGGCTGTATCAATAGAATTATAGTGTCTAGATCAAGGGAAGTAATAGTGCCACTCTATTCTGCCTTGGTCAGACCTCACTTAGAATACTGTGTCCAGTTCTGGGCACCACAATTCAAAAAGGATACTGACAAATTGGAGCGTGTCCAGAGAAGGGCAACTAAAATGGTGAAAGGTCTGGAAATGATGCCTTATGAGGAGAGACTTAGGGAGCTGGGTATGTTTAGCCTGGAAAAAAGACGGTTAAGAGGCGATATGATAGCCCTGTTTAAGTATTTGAAGGGATGTCACGCTGAGGATGGAGCAGGCTTGTTTTCTGCTGCTCCAGAGACTGGAACACGGAGCAATGGATGCAAGCTCCAGGAACAGAGATTCCACCTCAACATTAGGAGGAAGTTTTTGACAGTAAGAGCTGTTTGGCAGTGGAACGCACTCCCTCGGAGCGTGGTGGGGTCTCCTTCCTTGGAGGTCTTTAAACAGAGGCTGGATGGCCATCTGTCAGGGATGCTTTGATCAAGATTTCCTGCGTGGCAGGGGGGTTGGACTGGATGGCCCTCGTGGTCTCTTCCAACTCTACAGTTTTATGATTCTATGATTCTATGATTGCAAACTTTGGACTTTCCACTTGGAACTCGGTTTGCAGCAATTGAAGTAAACTGAGGAACAGAAACGAAATCGGGAGGAGAAAGAGAGAAACTGGGACATTTTAATAGCAGCTGAAAAAGTGTGACAGCAGAGGATTAACGGGGACAGTCGGAGGGTACGTGATCCAATACTCATGTGCAAAGTTATCATCTTGTATGATGAGGTAACTCACACATGTAAACAGTCCAGCAAAGTCGTGGAACAGGCTATGCAAAACAAGTGGAGAGCACTGGTAGGGTGCGTGAAAAATACTTCTTATCAGGAGCACTGTTTAATCTAGAGCAGGGTTCTCCTGATGTTGTGGACTGGATGGCCATCTGTTGGGAATGATTTGATTGTGTATTCCTGCATGGCAGGGGGTTGGACTGGATGGCCCTTAAGGTATCTTCAAAATGTATGATTCTATGACTATAACTCCTGCAATTCCTTACCATAAACTATGCTGGCTAGGGGTGATGGAAGCTGTAGGACAAAATATCTGGAGAGTCAATGTTTTTCTACCCATACCAAGCCAGTGATGACTTTGAGGGGAAGATGAGCCAAAACAGACTTGCAAATAAAGTTGTATAAACTTGCCTGAGAGAGCCAACATAGCGTAGTGCTCTGAGTGCTAGACTATGACTCTGGAGACCAGGGTTCAAATCTCCGCTTGGTAATGGAAACTGACTGGGTGACCTTGGCCAAGTCATATTCTCTCAGCCTCAGGGGAAGGGAAAGGCAACCCCCCTTCTGAACAAATCTTGCCAAGAAAACACTGTGATAGGTTTGCCTTAGGGTAACCATAAGCTGGCAACAACTTGAAGGCACAGAACAACAACAACAAACTTGCCTGATCAAAGACTGGCTTCCTGATCAAAGATATACTTTTGATAGTCATCTGGTCCACTGATGACCAGAAAGAAAAGCAGAGAATTATATATTTTCCACTTTGGAGATATTTTCTAGAGTAATTTCCCATAGGAATTTCTTGCTTGTTGTAGGTGATCAGGCAAGTAGCTACTAACATTACCCTTGGGCTTTGAAAAGTTACTTTTTGGGACCACAACTCTTAGAATTTCCCCCATTACCATGCCCCCCCCAGCCTTCATGGAAAAGTTTTAGCTTAGTCTGTGAAGAAAAAAAAGTTGTAGGAATGGTTTTGTCTGAGTTAAAATTGTTTATCATATGCTTTAAATACATCAAGACTTTTTTAATGACTGTGAGCCTGTTTCTCAAATTGCAGGGTATATTGAAATGGATAAACAATTCAAAAATTATATGCCTGGTAGGAGTCATTGTTCATAAACTGCTAAGATTAGCAACAAAGATTTTATAACTTGATCTTCTTATGCCCCTTCCCCTTTTTGAAATAAAAACACCACCACTGAAGTGATAGTACACTATTTTTCAGGCCTAACAATAGTTGAAAGTAAACAGCAAATGAATCTTGCAGGATGGCTGAAGGCCTAAAGAAGAAAAGGAAAAAAAAAAGAAACCAACCAGTCTCTTTAAATAGCACAAGGTTAAAATAGTTTCATAGTGATGGATTCCCATAGGAAATGTGCTGAGCTGTAAATCAGTTTCAGTATTGTTGTTCTTTTAAAAATGTTAAAGCTAAACAGTATTGTAATAGAAAACGTTAATGTTCTTCAGGTTTGAAAAGACACAGTGAAAGGGTGTAGGAAATGTACAGGAGGTATTTATATAGGAAGGGGGCTAGAAAACTGAACAGAGAACAGATGTTCATACTCACTTTTAAGGAATAAAAGAAAACTTACAAGGATCACAGTGGAATGGACAGGCAGCTGGTTTGAGCAATATTTTCCATTGAGCACCTGGCTAAACTATGGAACTCAGGGCTACATGATAACTAAAGGCATGGTTGGATTTCAGGAAGGACTATATGGAGTCATAGTGCCTTAAGGTGCTTTTCACTATCAGAAAAGGAACATTTGATTATTGGTCTTTTATCAGTTTAATTATTATACTCCACTTTGTTCCAAAGTGTTCAGAATGGTCTGGTATAGCCTTGTGGGAATTTGGCTAGGAGAGTGATTCATATAAAGACAGGTCCCTTGGGAAAGTTATTTTTTGGACCAAAATTCCCAGACTCCCGCCTCCAGCATAGCATGGCCATGGTGGGTGGGGACTCTGGAAACTGTAAGTGCAAGGCAGTCATTTTTCCAGGGATTGAATCAGAATCCCTACTACAAGAAAGCAGAAGAAGACTAGGATTCAGAAGGACAGCTATGAAGGAACTAGATGAGATCATGAGCGTCAAGATGTATCACTGAATACTAAAATTAGGATTGTCCATACCATTGTACTTCTAGTTTCTATGTATGTTTGTGAAAGCTGGACAGTGAAGAAAGCTGATAGGAAGAAAATCAACTACTGTAATTTGAAATGTGTTGCTGGAGAAGAGTTCTACAGATACAGTGGACTGCTAAAAAGACAAATAAATGGGTCCAAGAGCAAATCAAGCCTGAACTCTCCCTAGAAGCCAAGATGACTAAACTGGGGCTGTCGTACTTTGGACATATCATGAGAAGACAGGACTCACTAGAAAAGATAATAATGCTTGGCAAGGTGGAAGGCAGTAGGAAAAGAGGAAGACCCCATTCCAGATGGAGGGACTCAATCAAGGAAGCCATAATCCTGAGTCTGCAAGACCTGAGCAGGGCTGTTGAGGGTAGGGTGACTTGGAGGTTTGTCATTCATAGGGCCGCTGTACGATGACAGCAGTTAACAACAGCAACAAAGGAATTGAATGTGCACCAGGAGTGGTTAAATTCATGCAGGTCTGAGGGCCGGTTTTCTGCCCCAGGATCCTCAGAAGCTTCTAAAAATGAAGAAAAGAAGTGGCTGAAGGTCTACGTTTGGTTTTTAAAAAGCGTATTTTAAAATGTTAACTAGTGGGGAGAGGGGCAGCTGCAGCCTGTTAAAAAGGTGAATTACCATTCCTGTAGGTTTGAGGGCCAGTTTTCTGCCCCAGGATCCTCTGTTCTGGTGTTCTGTGTCTTTTTGTCTTCAGTGTGGAACAGAGTGTCCTGTCGCCTTCGTTTTCTGTAGTTCTGTAGTTGAGATCTGTTGTTGTTCTTGTCGTTTGCCTTCAAATTGTTTCTCACTTGTTTTTCACTTAGTGAAACACAAAGGTGACCCTTTCCTAGCGGTTTCTTGGCAAAGTTTGTTTGGGGAGGTTTGGCATTGCAAATTGTTGTGTGCTTTCAAGAAATTTCTAACTTAGGTTGACTCTAAAGCAGACCTGTCATGAGGTTTTCTTGGCAAGATGTCTTCAGAGGGTGTTTGTCTATGCCTTCCTCTGAGGCTGAGAGAGTGTGATGTGCCCAAGGTCACCCAGTGGATTTTCATGGCTGAGCAGGGATTTGAACCCTGGTTTTCCAGAGTCCTAGTCCAATACTCAATCTACTACACCATGCTGGCTCTTGTGTATGGATGTAAGTGCTGAACTAGGACCAGGGCTCAAATCCCCACTCGACCATAGAAATCTACTGTCTGATCTTGGGCAAGTCACATTCTCTCAGCCTCAGTGAAAATCCAGAGGAGGAAATACAATTTTTTAAGCTCACCAGAAAATTCAGAAATGTCCAGTGCTTAAGCTGGTTTTGGGGAAAAGAAATAGAAAGGAACAAGCTCTGTAAAAGTTTGACATTAGCCAATCAAGCCTTCTTTGTTGGGAGCTGCCTTGCAAAAGGTATGCCAAAGAGAAAGAAATTTATCCTTGAAATCCTGTGGAAAACTGGGATTTACTAGCAGCCTAAGCCTTACTCCCTTTGCATGTGCTAGCAAGTTCAATCTGTCTGTTCTAACTGAAAAGTTTTGTGTTCGTTTGTGTGTAATGGGCTTGGGTTTATTGGTTTTGGTTTATTCCAATCCCATTTTTTCCTCCAAGAGTCTTAAATTACTCACAACAGCCCTGTGAGGTGGGCAGAGTTGGAAAGGGGAGGGACTGACCCTAGGTCAACCTGTGATCTTTAGTCTGAGTATGGAGACGGGTACTCAGGCTTCCACAGTCATTGTCCAAGCACTCTAACCAGTCCACAGCATGGCCCTGCCAGCTTTGTGCTGTTGTCTTTCCAGTTTAAAGTGGGGAAAGGAGCTACTGAATTTCTTTAGGTTGTTAATACTCTTCAGTCCTCAACCTTGCTCCCTTTCCAATGTACCTATTTAGGGCAGAAGTAGAAATGAATTCACAATGGTACAACCTAGGCCTATGACCCGCAGTCATAATAGCCAAAATATATGAGTGGTTTATGGTCATGCTGGTTTGGAGGTTCGGGAAGTAGTTATCCAAAAAAGTAGCTTCACGCAATCATCCAACCAAAACTCCTTTTCTTGCCAGTATTCCCCAGCAATGGTATGTAGGGTCCTCATGTCTCTGACCCTGGGGTTTGCATAGAGTATGTCATAACTAGTGGCTGCTGGTTTTGGCTACTTGCATTAGGTTACAGAGAGTGTTGGGATAGGACTTTGGGAGACCAGGGTTCAAATCCCTGCTCAGCTGTGGAAATCCACTGGGTGATCGTGGGCAAGTCACACTCTCTCAGCCTCAGGGGAAGACAAAAGCAAACTCCCTCTGAACAAATACCCTAGAGGACAGGATCAAAATTCAAAATGACCTGGATAGGCTGGAGAGCTGGGCCAAAGCTAACAAAATGAAATTCAATACGGAGAAATGTAATGTACTGCACTTAGGGCGAAAAAATGAAATGCATAGATACAGGATGGGGGAGACCTGGCTGAAAAAGACCACGTGTGAAAAGGATCTAGGAGGCCTAGTAGACCACAAGTTGAACACGAGTCAACAGTGTGATGCGGCAGCTAAAAAGGCCAATGCGATTTTGGGCTGCATCAATAGAAGTATAGTGTCTAGATCAAGGGAAGTAATAGTGCCACTCTATTCTGCCTTGGTCAGGCCTCACCTAGAATACTGTGTCCAGTTCTGGGCACCACAACTCAAAAAGGATATTGACAAATTGGAGCGTGTCCAGAAATGGTGAAAGGTCTGGAAACCATGCCTTATGAGGAGAGACTTAGGGAACTGGGTATGTTTAGCCTGGAAAAAAGATAGTTAAGGGGCGATATGATAGACCTGTTTAAGTATTTGAAGGGGTGTCACATTGAGGATGGAGCAAGCTTGTTTTCTGCTGCTCCAGAGACTAGAACACAGAGCAATGGATGCAAGCTCCAGGAACAGAGATTCCACCTCAACATTAGGAGGAACTTTCTGACAGTAATAGTTGTTCAGTAGTGGAACACACTCCCTCAGAGCATGGTGGGGTCTCCTTCCTTGGAGGTCTTTAAACAGAGGCTGGATGGCATCTGTCAGGGATGCTTTGATTGTGATTTCCTGCGTGGCAGAATGGGGTTGGACTGGAAGGCCCTTGTGGTCTTTTCCAACTCTACAATGCTATGATTCTATGAAATCTTGTGATAAAAACCCCATGATAGGTTCACCTTAGGGTCGCCAATAAGTTGGAACGAACTTGAAGGCACACAACAACATTACGTTGCATTTGTTCTGCAAGGATTCCTTGCCTCCTTTAGTTTTGCTCACCACAGTGTATCTGGCTGCAAGCCTGCAGACTAACCATTTTGATTTATGGTTTTGCATGAAATTCCCCAAACTTTCCAGAGACTGATGCATGGGTGGCCTGTTGTAACTTCCTGGGAGGTATTAAAATATGCTGGGAAAGAAATGCCCAGTGTTATGATGGGTGGAGTATCTTTGAATAGGGATGGGTTGTGTTTTGCAAGGAATCTGAAAGTGTGGGAGTGGGTTACAATGCAGCTCTAGATACTACATACTGCTTAGACAAACCCTACTGCCCTATGGGATACTTCTTCCTCTGTCTCAGGAAGAAGGAGAATTCAATCATACCCTTTACTGTGTGAATTTTAAAGGTCAATGTGCACTGTGTGTGTGTGTGTTTGTGCCTTCAAGTCGCCTGTTAACTTAGGGCAACCCTATGGATTTCATAGGGACAAGGAATACTATACAAATATAATTTTCATGCCACTTTAGTTGTCATGCCTTTGTCCTAAGGGGGGCTGGGATTTGTAGTTCAGTGAAGTACAGTGAACTCTCTACTGGAGAATTCTGCGTTCTTCACTGAATAGCGAAGGTCTAAGAATGAGGTTGGGTAATTGACTCACGAAAGTCTACCCTGGAAGGAAGTGGTCACTTCTGTATGCAACCTTCTCAAGATCTCCGCCAGAACTTGGAAGTGTTCTTTTTACAGCCACAACTCTTGTAATCCTGCAGGGGAATATTGGGAATTACAGTTGTCCCTCCATATTCACGGATTTGGCATTCACGGATTTAAGTATTCATGGCTTGAAAATATTCTTTAAAAAATAATAATCCAGAAAGCAAACCTTGATTTTGCCATCTTATATAAGGGACACCATTTTGCTATGGCATTGCATATAATGGGACTTGAGTATTCATGGATTTGGGTATTCATGTGGGGGGGGGGGGTCCTGTCTTTCACAACTGTATCAGAAACACTACGGCATGGGTTATCTCCACTTCAACTAGGACACAGAGCAATGGGTTCAAATTACAGGAAAAGAGATTCCACCTAAACATTAGGAAGAACTTCCTGACAGTAAGAGCTGTTCAGTAGTGGAATGTGCTACCTCAGAGTGTGGTGGAGTCTCCTTCTTTGGAGGTTTTTAAGTAGAGGCTGGATGGACATCTGTCTGGAATGATTTGATTGTGTATTCCTGCATAGCAGGGGGTTGGACTGGATGGCCCTTGAAGTCTCTTCCAACTCTATGATTCTATGATTCTGTGTTTAATTCTATATCTTCTGTTCACCAACCAAGATCTTTGGCACTAGTGCAATACTGACTAAAACATGAAGTCTAAGGCTTTCATGGCAGGCATCCATAGGTTTTCTGTGGGGGTTTTTTCTGGGTTGTGAGGCCATGTTCTGGAAGAGTTTATTCCTGATGTTTCGCCTGCATCTGTGGCAGGTATCTTCAGAAAACACACACACCCCTACCAACCATTCTCTGAAGATGCCAGCCACAGATGCAGGCAAAACATCAGGTATAAACTCTTTCAGAACACTGCTTCACAGCCTGGAAAACCTACTGACTGAAACCTTTTGTATTATGGTCTGTCTGTCTCAATCGGCTTCTCCTGCCTCACTAGAAACCTGCCAGTTGCTTGCGATCAAGGAAAAGCAAATTTCTCTAAACAGTGTTTGTCCTGGATCACATGAAGACAGCAGCTTTTCAGAAGAAACTGTTCCTCTTAATTCCACAATTGGCTTCTTCCTGCCCCCCCCCCACCACTTAGGTTTCTCTTTGCTTGAAGAGCATTAACAGTTGCAGTACACCAAATCTGAGAAGGCTCAGCAGGTGCTTATCTTTGTCTTCTGTCTGTGGTTTTAAACTTGGAGAAAGAGCAAAGGGCACAGAAGGAAACTAAACTATTTGGCAAGCAGCTCTGCAGACCACTTGATGCCCAGAAAGCTGCCTCTTGGGAATGATGGAGGAGATGGCACCCTTTCATTTAGAAATATCTGTCCTCCTCTCAGAGTTTGGAAGTAATCAAGCAAGTTTTTGTGCTAATTACAGTTATTCCTTGTGCTAGTCTGAATGCTGGAAGATTGAAAATATTATAAAATCAGTGAACAGAAGAGTAAGAGTTTTTCTTTGGCATTTTGTAGCTAAAGTGGTGTAAAATTTAAGATTGTAATAATGGCATTATAGAATCATAGAATTGTAGAGTTGGAAGAGACCACGAGGGCCATTATGTAACGTATGTGTTTATATTAAGATGGTTGTAGTATGGATACTTTGATTTTTATTCATATAAGTTATCTTAGTCTTCAAGGTGACCTCTTGGTTTAAGAATTAGTGATATGAATAGTAGAGACTATGAAACAGAATCCTGCCCTGTATCAGTAGAACAGGGTGCTATTACCTGTTATTTCCACTGCTTATTGGGGGGGGAAATACTTGAATTGAAGACTGTACAAAACATTTAAGCCCATATTATTTTTGTTAATAAAATTGCTGCTTTGCGCAGTGGCAGTATTGTAGCCAATGAGGTTAATCCGAGGCACGATTATTGCTAATTGGAAACTTGAAATTGAAACTTCCTGCAGGCTTTCAAATGTTTAAAATATTAAATATCTTCTGTACCAAAAAAAAGAGAGAGAGAGAGAGTTTGGAAGTAATGAGGGACAAGTAGCTCAGTTTCTCATGACAAGCTACTTTTTTTAGGGTAATGGAGGTGCAGTGAAGCCACATTTCAAAAAGAATGCAGCAAATCAGGGCAAAGTTTCTTTGTTAGTGTAACAAGTAACAGTTTCTAGGTACTTTCAGAAATTACTTTTAAATGACTTTTTTGTAGCCATTTTCACAAGCAATGTTTAAGTCTCATGCCATTCTCTTATCAAACCTAAGAGTTTGTGCTTTTTTATAAAATACAGTCGGCCCTCCATATCCACAGATTCAACCAACCACAGTTTGAAAATATTTCTAAAAAATTATTCCAAAAAGCAAACCTTGATTTTGCCATTTTATATAAGGGACCCAACGATCTATAGGATACTCCTCATCTCTCCTCTGGAAAAGGACGTATCACAGGTAAGACCAACGTACCTTTTTACTCCGCCATTGCATATAATGGGACTTGAGGGTCCGTGGATTTTGACATCTGCGGAGGACCCTGGAACCAAACCCCAAGAGCCCACTGTAATGGGAAAGTAATTAGCAGTGCAACAAGTAATGTATCAAGTTACTTGTTTTTTTAACATTGCAATAAGGTTCCCAGCCAGCATCAGGCTACATTCCAATAACTCCCTCCACCATTCATATGATCATCTACTCACTTCTGCTTTAGGCAACATCTGTCCTTCCTCTGTCCCCCAAAGACCAGACAATCTTAAAACTGAACTTGTCACTTCATCACCATACCCATAAGTTTTGCTTTTCTCTTGTTATCCATGCATACAGCCAGCTCATTCATAGCTATAAAGGTCTTCCTAGGCACTTTACTCCATGCATCTGATGTAGACTTAAGTCTACAAAAGCTTATACTACCATCTTCTCTCAGTCCTAAAAATGCTACAAGATCCCTTTTAAATGTTACTAAACACTTTAATTAATAATGGAGAGCCAGTGTGGTGTAGTGATTTGAGTGTTAGACTCCAGGAGAGCAGGGTTCAAATCCCCATTCAGCCATGGAAACCCACTGGGATGACCTTGGGCAAGTTACACTTTCTCAGCCTAAGAGGAAGGCAATGGCAAACCTCCTCTGAATAAATCTCTGAATAAATATATATGGATAGGGTCATCTTAGGATTGCCCTAAGTCAGAAATGACTTGAAGGCACCTAACAACAACAAAGGAATAATGAAACAGTTTAGTTTGAAAAAGAAAATTTCCAAGCTCAGCCCATTCCCTCTGGTAGGGAAGTACTGTACAACATGTGCAGATCCTGTGTAGCCCCTGCGTATAGATAATACAGCCCTCATATTCCATCTCAAAATTTGGACAAGTTATTTTTATTTTATTTTATATTTTGCATAGAAAATCTGTGCTAAATGCATAAAACCAGACTGCCTGCTCCTACTGCCTGTCCTACGCCACAGCCTCATGTTCCCTCTCCCTACTTAGGCAAGTTATTGTTGTTGTATGAATGCTCCCAATGTCATTTTCCCGAGCTTTGTTCCTGCTGCATATCCTACCTACAATAGCACTGGTGCTTCTGCACTACAAGTGGCACTGGAAATGCAGTGTTGTTGGTTGGCCTGGCTAGGAAGGAAAGCAAGGAAAGATGGCTGCCTCTTCTCTTCCGCACCTACAGCAGTTCAGAAGGAGCCACCCTTGCTATTGAGGGACCACTGTGAGGGACCACAGCAGCAAAGATACCCAGTAGTAGCAAGGACAATGGCAATCTCTCTGCAGTCTCTGTTGAGCATTGTGGAGTTTGCTTCTAAGCTAGGGGTGGGGCCTGCAGGTTGCATGAGCCCCCCCTGGCCATATTTGTGGCCCCCAGAGACCCCCCCCCAGGAAGGTCAAACAATTTTTTTGCTAAAACATTTGCTCCTAAATGCCCCTAAAAGCACTCTGTGGGTTATGGAGGGCATTTCTACCATGTCTGGAGGCCCCCTGGGGCTTCCAGGCATCAAATAAAATTTTCACCAAAGTTTTGCAAGATTTTTTTTAAATGTTCCAAAATGCCCTCTAGGTGGTGCGGGAGGGGGCTTTTCCACCATCTTTTGGTCCCACCCTGGGCCAATTTAGGTCCAAGAGGTGTCTTTTTGTTTTGTTTTGTTTTGTTTTGTTTTGTTTTGTTTAGACTGGAGGTGAACAGAAAGTGACTTCCTCTCACTTCCTGTTGTTTAAAAAAAGGATGAAATGCATGGTAAAAATGCCACCATGTCCCCTAGAGGGCATCTAGGGCAAAAAAAAAATTTTTTTTTTTGCAGGAGCAGGTGTGGCCCTCTAAGGTCTCCTAATGTAGTCTCCTACCTTTCCACAGTTGGCCACCCCTATTCTCAGCAGTGGGATACCTAGTGTAATTGATGTGGAGCAGATCATTGGGACTTCTTTTTAGTTAGACCAGCATAGGATTTGTGCTGTAAGTTAGTGGGTCAGCAGAGGGGGTCCAGGAGCACAGCTGCTGTGGCTTTAATATGGACAGGTGATGTCCAGAGGAGGGCAGCCAGGATGGTGAGAGGTCTGGAAGCCATGCCCTATGAGGAGCAGCTTAGAGAGCTGGGCATGTTTAGTCTGGAGAAGAGAAGGTTGAGAGGTGACATGATAGCCACCACAATTCAAGAGGGATATCGACAAGCTGGAACGTATCCAGAGGAAGGCGGCCAAATGTTGGGAGGTGTGGAAGTCATGCCCTATGAGGAGTGGCTTAGAGAACCTGTGGAAGAGAAGGTTATGAGGAGACATGATAACCAAGTTTAAATATTTGAAGGGATGTCAGACTGAGGATGGAGCAAGCTTGTTTTCTGCTGCTCCAGAGAGAAAGACATGGAACAATGGGTTCAAATTACAGGAAAAGCAATTCCACCTAAACATTAGGAAGAACTTCCTGACAGTAAGAACTGTTCAGAAGTGGAACACACAGCCTCAGAGTGTGGTGGAGTCTCCTTCTTTGGAGGTTTTTAAACAGAGGCTGGATAGCCATCTGTTGGGAATTATTTGATTGTGTATTCCTGCATGGCAGGGAGTTGGACTGGATGGCCCTTGTGGTCTCTTCCAACTCTATGATTCTATGATTTCCATCTCTCAAAATATGCAAAATCAGTTTCCTCCTTGGAATTCTGAGCTGGTTGGTCTTGGGAGTTCCTTCTGGAACTGCCTGGGGACAGGTGATAGGGGCACATGTGTCTTTGATGGGTCTGGGGAGAGAGAGTGTTGGTGGGACAGCATGTGCTTGCCTGCCTTTGTGTGCTTGTTTCCTAGTGACACCCCTTATCACCTGCACCTGGGGCAGACCGAGCCTATTGCCCAGCCCTTGATGCACCAGTTCTACTAAGCAGACATGGATAGGATCTTCAATTCTTTTGTGCTACTTAGACAATTTTGTTAAGATGCATTTATCACGGGTAAGGGGATCCATAAGTTTCATCATAGTTTCAAAAAGGGAGGGGTTTCTACGCCAAAAGATTAAGAACCACTGCAGTACTTTTAAAAAAAAAAATTACATCCATTTAAAAAAGTGTTGCATGACTCAGGGGAGTTGTTTCATTATGATCCTGTTTGTTCAGAGCCATAGATCAGGACCCTGACTTCAGATGTCACAGTAAGCTACTGTTTCTTGTTTAGTTTGACTCATTCATGCAGATGGAAGAGCAAAGAGGCTGCCAGCATGATGTAGTAGTTAAGCGTGTTGAACTAGGGCTTGGGTGACCTGGTTGTACCTCACTTAGCCATGAAACTTGCTGGGTAACCTTAGTCCACTCACTTTCTTTCTCTTGCTGCCTGAGTTCTCCCATAGGGTGGTTGCGTGCATAAACTGCAGGACAGCCATATATACCACTTTGAATTCATTAGGAGAAAGGCAGGATATAGAAATGTAACTGATAAGGACATAAATAAATGTGGATCATTCACAGTAAGCCAGGAATCCTAGACTACTGTTATGCGAAAATGTGGTGAAGATTGCTTCTGAAGAAAAGATCTTAAAGTGGAGCAACCCACAATAAACTGTGTTTTTCCCACTCTGGCAGCAATTTAACCATTCCATCCTTTTCCGCTGAGCTGAATTCTGTATCTCACATGCTTAGGACATTTTCAGCTTCAGCAGGCTAAGTGACTACTGTCATCTCCAGTTGTGTGTGTGTGCATGTGTGTGTCGTACCAGCCTCCTCTGCCACCAAGGGATTTACCTCCCCCACTGTCCCTCTTGAGACAGAACTGACAAGAGTTCTCGCTGTGCCTGGGTGCTGCACGTGTGTGTGAACTAGGGGCTTTTTAAGCCCCAAGGAGAATTAATAGCTGTATATGCAACACATAGATATATACATCCCTTTCCCAGCCTCGACTCCTTCCCTCCCCCACCACATTCATACAAGCTTCTGAATCAATGCAAGACCTTATTTTCACTGGAGTTAGCCAGTAATTTCTTTGAGAGTGATGCTGTTTCTGGCTTGAACTTTTCACTTCTCTAGTCTCTGCGAGAAAATCTATTTGCAGGAAAATAGATAACAGAGGCCAAGATCTAAGAGTGTATGTTGGTAGTCAGCGCTAGCGGAGTTGGATGTTTCTCCCCTTTCTATTGCGGCCAGCCCTCTGTGGCATCAAAAACCTGCTCTAGAGGGCTTCTCAGACTTACTTCTAGAGTAGGTTTTTAGGGTGCAGAGTGGATGGGGGATTGCTGTTTCTGGCAGAAGCAACAGGATCCATCAGAAATATATCATTGGAAGTCTGGTTGAATGTTCACTTAAGCAAGAGGAAAGATCCAGATTTATCCTGGAAGCATTTCCTCTGCATTCCACTATTAAAAAGCAAAATGTTAGACTCTTCTGTGTCATTTAAAAAAATGGCAAGTGAGCAAGAGCATTCATATCCTATTGGACATAGTGCTTTTGAGTTAGTTAATCCCTGTCAGTTTTGACACCTTACCTGTCAGTTGTCCTCTGCTGAGTAACTAAGGACTGCAGTTCAGTGGCTGAACACATACATTGCATGCAAGAAGGTCACAGGTTCACATCTTGCATCTCCAGGTAGGATTGGGGAATCTCCTCCCCTCCCCACTTCTCCTTCTCTGGCTGAAACCTTGGGCCCCATCTATAGGAGGGGGGAAATATGGTCTCCTCTGAAGAAACAGCAGTTTGCAGCACTGTGACCAGTCTTAATGGGCAAAAGAGACCTCCAAAACTTCGCATGCCCCCTAGCCAAGTTGGCGGCTGTGAGTGATTTACCTACCATTTAAAATCTGTTGCCACCGAAATTAAAAAAATCTGTTTACCATGGTGCGCACAAGTGATACTTCATATTTACAAAAGAGAAAATAAGAAAAGAGAGTGAAAGATCACCATTTTATCTTCTTACCAATCTCTTGCTATCCAACATAGCAGCAGCAGGCGCTTTCCCTGTTTGCAAGCCCCCTGTGTTCATCCAGCCAATCAGCTTACGCTGCCTCATTGCAGCAACACAAATGCAGCTGTCCTAATGATTGCACATTTGCATGCCCTACGGAGCTTTTTAAAAACTCAGAGAAAAGCTGCAAAGGCTTCCCTTAGGAGCTTTACAGTGGATTTGGCTATCCCCTTTCTGAATGAGATGTATTGATGTGAGTGT
Source organism: Gambelia wislizenii (assembly GCA_030847615.1). Lineage (NCBI taxonomy): Eukaryota > Metazoa > Chordata > Lepidosauria > Squamata > Crotaphytidae > Gambelia > Gambelia wislizenii. The sequence continues at coordinate 11,007,149 of JAUMIR010000012.1, forward strand.
CCGTTTAGACAGATCGCCTTCCATGCGATTGCCATTTGGATTATTTTCACCATTTGGAAGGTACCTTGGAGAGGTGCTGCCAATCAGCGTCGTTGCAATTCAGGGCTGATCCCCCACCTTCCAGATGGATCAATTGTTGAATTTTACTGTGATATAAATGTAACTAATAGCTAAGTAAAGAATTACACTGGACCCTCAGTAATCCATTGCGGTTTGGTTCCAGGATCCCCTGTGGATACCAAAATCCATGGATGCTCAAGTCCCATTATATACAATGGCATAATAAAATGGCATCTCTTATATAAAATGGTAAAAGCAAGGTTTGCTTTTTGGATCCCACCCCTACCCCTGGAATATTTTTGAGCTGTGGTTGGTTGGATCTGTGGCTGCAGAACCCATGGATAGGAAAGGACAACTGTATTACTATATTGCCTTTTGGGGCTATACATCCCTAAAACAGCAGTTTTAGGGAATTCCTTTAAAAGTTGTTATAAACCAGTTTTTTTTAAAAGGAGGAATTACATATTCACAGTAAGGAACAATATCATATCATGTAATGAAGAAGCAAGTAATTAAGATGATAGCAATGGTGTGAAAATAATAAATATCAAAGCATATCAGTCAATTAAAATCAGGTGTAAATAGTCAGGTTTCCAGAGCCCACTTAAAAGCAGTCACTGAGGGAGCCAGGTGTCCTTCCTGTGGGAGGGAGTTCTATAACAAATGGGACCACCACAGAAATGGCTCCGTCTTTTGTACCTGCCCTTATTGGAGGGAGTGGCATGCAGCCTCTGCAACTGATCTTAAGATGTGAGCTGGTTTGTCCCATTAGTTTACTCAAAGAGCACATCTTTTGCACACAGAATGTCTTGGATTCAATTCCTGGCACTTCCTGTTGCAAACTGATTAGGTAGCAAATGATTCTGCTACCTCTCTGTCTGAGACCCTAGAGACCTCTGCCAGTTGGGTTCTGCTGGGATAGATGGACAAGTAGTCTGATCTGGTATTTCCCTGGAAAGGTATTGTTAACCTAGTTATTCCAAAATTAGTCCTTTGCGCTGAAATTTGCAGGAATGCTTTGCTCATGAATCTTGAGTTTTGGTTGTCACTTTTAAATCCCTAAGTGGTTTGGTTCCAAGTTATCTATGGGATCGCCTTCTCCTATATAATCCACACGGCACACTCAGGTCCTCTGGGGGACGCTTACTTCAGTCAGCCAGGACTAGGCAACTGTCATCCAGAGGACATTTTCTTCAGCTGCCCCCTGATTGTGGAATGACCTGTCAGAAGAGATTCAAGAACTGGATATACTGTTTAAGTTAAAAACAGCACTAAAAACCTGTCTTTTACGGCAGGCTTATCCAGATGGATTTTTAAATTATGAATTGTAAAGTTTGTATTGATTTTAAAATTTGTATTGATTTTTAAAAATATGTATGACTTTATATGCTTTTTAAACTATGTTATGTGTTTGATTTGTTGTTGTTTCCCACCTCGATCCATAACCATTGTTGTTGTTATTAGATCCCTAGTTTTCCTGTCCAAGTACTAACCATACCTTATCCTACTTAACATCCAAAATCAGACAAGATCACCACGTTCAGGGTATGTGGCAGTCAAAGGCTCTTGTCTTGTGGAACAAACACCATGAGTAGGCTATGGGAGTCTGTTGGCTTGCTTGGAGATCAGAAAAGCTCCCACAGTCATAGGCATCAGGTACTTGTAGAGTCTCAGGGAGTTGTAGTCTAAAAAAAGTAACTTTCCCAGGCTCTGGGTTTGCTCATTCATGGCAGATCAGCATGTGGAAGACACAGAACAGCTTTGTTCAAACATGTTGATGATCTCCCTGAGGGCCTAAATATTTCTTATTTATTGAAGAATACTTGACTTTCTGGTTCAGAACGTGAACCTCTCAAGGTGGGTAGAACACAATGTTTAAAGATGCAGTAGTAATGAGCATGTTAGAAACCAAATAGATAAGTGGAAGATTAAAATCTAGATTAAAGCAGAGGCCAAGAGCTAGCAATATCCATCATCATCAGGGCTCATAATCTGGCGAAAGAAACAAAGTCTTCAGGTGGTGGAGAAATAGTGTTGGAAGTGTTCCAAGTGGATTTCCTGAGGCAAGGAGTTCCAAAGGAGTGCTCTCTCTCACATGCTCCTTCCAACAATATTTAAGGAGATGATAGTGGGTTGGCTTTAGGTGGCATATGCTGGGGAGTGGTAGTCCTCCCATTGCTATTTTTCTACCTGCTCTGGTTCAGTGCGCCGCCTAAAATGGCCCGTTTCCCTCAGGTCTGGTGGAGGACAGTCTCCCATTGCCAGTGTTGAAGGCAAGCTTCAGTTGCCTGTGCTGAACTTGAAATAGTGGGTGGCGGCCATCTTGTTTTGCCTCAGGCAGCAAAATGCCATTAGCCCACCTTTTGAGTGGAGTTGGAAGAGCAGCACCTTAGATCAGGAGTGTGTATATTTCAGACTTGCAGCCCTTCCATAATTTCCCTTTTGTCTTTTTTTCTTCTTCAATGTTTCCCTTTTCTTGGAGAACCCATTAAGGATGGAAAGACGAAACAGCTGTAAAGTGCCTTTTGGATTGCTAGAATTAGGTGCCCTCCTTTGGAAAATGGCATCCAGAATCAGGAATGGAAAAACCTGGATGTGAACTACGGTACTTTTCAGCCCTTCTCCTTTTTTCGCCCTACAGGTTGCCATGACAAAGCAGTCCTCTTGTATGAGTATGTGGGGAAGAGGATAGTGGACTTGCAGCATACGGAAGTCCCTGATGCCTACAGGGGGAGAGGAATAGCTAAGCATCTTGCAAAGGTATGGATTACCAAGTGGACTTCTCAGCAGGTGTGTGGTGGTGGGAATGGTGGCTATTGCTTTGCCACTTGCACTGAGCTCAATCCCAACTGTCCAAAGTGCCAGGAGCCAGCTGACCTGATTTCTGGCTAGCTGAATCTGTGCTAAACCCAAATTCCAGCCAGCCTAGAAATCTTGGGAAGTACTTAGGAGTAGTCTTCATTGTTGTTATTTGCCATCAAGTTGATGGCTTATGGTGACCCAGTGAATGAGAGACTGCAAGAAAAGCCTTTCGTGAAGACTATTGTTACCCAGGTCTAACTTGTGCTGACATTGTGGCTGCATCCCTTGGCTGCAGAAAATTTGGATCTGGCATAACTCAGCTCCTCCTTCACCCCCTCGCCTGGCCTGCCTCCCTGATCTTCTGTTGGCAGATCTTAGCTAGCAGAGCGTTTCCACAAGCCAGCATGGTGTAGGGGTATGGGTATTGGACTCGGACTCCAGGAAACCAGAGTTTGATTCCCTGTTCAGCCACATTCTCTCAGCCTCAAACCAACAGCAAACCTCCCCTGGATAAATCTCACCAAGAAATCCCTAGGAGAGGGTCACCATAATTTGATGTCTGCTTTGAAGGCACATAACAACAACGATGACAGTTCTGCAGCAGACAGCTCTGCTGACCTATCTGAAATCAGCTGGCAGAAGAACATGTCTGCTGGCAGAAGAGGCTTGTGCCTAACCTAACCTGCTATAACTGTTGTGTCCTTGAGTTGCCATTGCACTGTTACTCCTTTCTTTTTCTTTTGTAATTCCCAAAATGGCTGGTCCACTGGGCAACATCTGGATGCAGATCATAATGGTTAAAATTCTTCCTTTGAGGCAGAGGTCCTATAGAGGCTTAATAGCTGGTACTCATAATTTCCATGGTAGCACTCAGTGGCAGCAGCTGGCTTCCGTGTCAATGGGGTGGTGAATCTGTTCTGCATTTTAATCCAAAATGTGCCATTGCAGTGTGGCATTTGGGGATTACCCTGGAAGGAGATCAAAAGAAAGTGAGACAAGCCACACAGGCATGCCCTCCAACATTTCATAGATGAAAGCTGGGACATGCGTGGCCAATATGGCTAAAGATATTTACATACACACTAGGAAAGGCTGTAGCAGTTTGCTTTTGTCTGAGTCTACTGGGAACAGCAAGATTCTGCCTCTTGGCCTCCACCAAGGAGAAGCAAAAAACTGGGACCTTTCCAAAGCAGCTGAAAAAGTGGAATGGAAGGGGACTAGTTGGGACTGTCCCTCCCAAATTGGTTCAGTTGGGAAGTATGCAAAGGTGGGGCGGGAGAGGAGAATCCATATGTCCCGTTACTGCCTACTCTAATAAATCTTTGACAAGTGTCAGTGTTCCTTCTCTGTGTGCTCTTCCACTTCGAGGCCTGCTGCTTTGATATCCTATTTTTAGCCATCCTCCTCCACAGAGGTGGCCAGATGGCTCTGGGAGTAGTGCTGGGATGGGCAAGGATGCAGTAACGCATCACGTTGCGTATCTCGTTGCTCGCAACAACCAGCTTCCTCTCTCTGAAATGGGTCGGCACGAGGCCTCTGCCCACTGATGTAATGTGTGCTTGTATGATGTCTCCATGACTTTTTCAGCATGGGAGTACAAGGATCTTTGTTTGGGATGGCTGGAAAGAGGGTTGCTAGGTTTGTTTTCTTGCTTTGTTTTGTTTTGGTTTTTTTACCAATTCCAGTGCATTTAATGACAATCCTTTCGGGTGCTAGGTCAAGGCTATTCCAAGCTCTGAGATTTTGGTGCCAAAAGCTGAGTCCTGGGGATGACCCCTTGTGATGTGCCAGCGGGTCTGGGCCCTGGTGGTGTTACAAGGGGCATCCCCTGGTGATACATGAAACATCAACCACAGTTACACAGGGGAAGGCATCCAAATAAAAACCACCAAGTTTAACAAAACAAATGTGTGTGTGCTTTTCAAGTCCGCACTCTCATCCTGAGATTCTCTTCTTTATCCTGAGGACTGGGAACAGAATCCAGGCCCTAAGACCTGGGAACGCTAGCAACCAGACAGGTAGAAATGAACTAGGTGAAGTTTTACCTCACATGGATGTAACATGGTGGGGGAAACATAACCTGTTAAATTTCTGCCTCTGAAGCTGCTATGTACTAGGGTAGATCTAGTGGGCAAAAGTGGCAACTCTTTGGGGAAGTAACAAATCTTTTCATATTTGCATTTCTTCATAAGGCCAGATCCTTTAAAATTGCTAGTGCGTCCACGTGCTCTCAAGGAAGTTGGGTGTGTTAATTTTTCTTGAAGCGTGGAGGAATGAGTGAAGTTATTTTTAAAATGTGTTGCTTGGTTTTACTGTTCTAGTTCTGTTAGCTGCAGAAAACTCACACTGCCATGTTTATGAAATGACAGTTAAAATTTATTATGTGATAGCTTTAGAGTTTTGCCTATTTGGCTGGCTAGAGTTTGTCAACTGAAGGAAATATCCCTCTGCACAGAAAAATGTATTTTTAGTGAAAGCTGCTCTTCAGTTCTTCCCTCCCGCACTCAAACTAGGAAAAAAATGCTTCTCCAGAGGCGTGAGCAGATCAGCTTCTTTTGAGTGAGTAGTACCGGTCACTTTTTAAAAAGTCTCATTTATAAAAATGAGACTTTCTATCAAAGTCTCATTTATAGAAATTTATAATTCTTAATTACATTTACTAGGAAAAAAATCAGGTTGAGCCTGGAGGAATTTCTTTCTGAAGAAATATGCATAGGATTCTGCTGTGATGTGTGGCAATTGTTCCAGTAATCTTAGGGGTCATCTAAATGGCGAAAATACTCCTCATGGAATTCGAGGAGAAGACGACATGTCTTAATGGGATCCCGCAACATTACACTGTATTCGGAAGGAGGAGGGCCCAAAACCCGTTGAAACTCCGAAGGAAAAGCCTTTGCAGCTTTTCCCAGAGTTGTTCAAAAACAGCGCGGGGAATGTGTATTCCCCCTCATTAGGACAGCAATTCGATCACTGTCCAGTAGTACAGGAAGCACAAACCTGATTGGCTGGACAAGTGGGGAGCGGGGCTTGCTAACAGGGCAAGCACCTGGAGCCGCCATTTTTTCACCTTAGCAAACGATCACTAGGCAATAAAACAAGTGTTCTTCCTTGGAGGTCTTTAAACAGAGGCTGGATGGCCATCTGTCAGGAATGATTTGATGGTGTATTCCTGCATGGCAGGGGGTTGGACTGGATGGCCCTTGAGGTCTCTTCCAACTCTATGATTCTAAATGTTTCTAGTTTGTTTTGTTGCCCTTTTTAATTGAAAAATTGCTCTATGACACCTTAGACGCACCTTAGACCTCTTTTTTATTTAAATGTTCGGTGGTGACTAATTACTAATGCGAGTATATCACTCATGGCCGCCATCTTGGATGGCATATGGGGGCTTCTGCAGGCTTTTAAAAACACCATTAAGACAAGTTGCAGCTGCTGCAACTTGCTATTACTGTGGAGCACTATGTGTGTTTTTTTTGGGGGGGGGGCTCATATAAACGAGCCCTTACTCTCTATCTTGATGGAAATCTTTGCTCCAGAAAGGACATCTTGTAAGCGAAGTTTGAGCAAGAAAATATAGAAATGTCATATCGGATTTTCTTTTCTTTTCTTTTGCCACTGTATATTATCAGGCTTCCCCTCCAACTTTCCATTGCCCCCGACTGTTCCCAGATCGCAAAACTGAACCAAGGTGGTTGTGGAAAAGGAAACATCATCTTTGTTATATGTTGTCAAGTTGGCTTTGACTTATGGTGACACTATGAATGAGAGATCTCCAAGAGCCCTGGTCCTCAACTGCTCTCCTCAGTTCTTGTAAACTCAGGGTCACTTCCTTGCTTGAATCAATCCACCTGTAATGTGGTCGCCCTCTTTTCCTACTGCCTTCCACTTTACCAAGCACTGAGTCACATCATTTCATGATACAGTAGGACCCCCATATCCACTGATTCATTATCCATTGATTCAATTATCCACAGGACACAAAACAGCACACCTACCACAGAGTCTTCCTAGTAAATATGTCACCTCTAGCCATTTTCTAGGTTCTCCAAGGCAACTCTTTGGCATTTTAAACCGAAAGCCCCATTATTTTCAATAGCACTTGCTATTATCCACGGTTTTCAGTATCCACGGGCCTCCCCAGAACCAATCCTCTGCAGATATGGGGGTCCTACTGTATGTCCAAAGTACCACAACCCCAGTTTAGTCACCTGGCCCCTAGTTTGAGTTCAGGCTTGATTTTCTCTTTTTGGCAGTCCATGGTATTCTCCAGCACCAAAATTTCAAATGAGTTGATTTTCTTCCTGTCTGCTTTCTTCACTGTCCAACTTTCACAACCATGCCCAGAAATCAGAAATACCATGGCACTGATGATTTGACTTTGGTTTCATATCATTGTTATCACTTAATAAAATAACATCCACTGTTGTATAAAAAAACCCTGTCACTAGGACTGGCTACCTGTAATTGCCTGGAAATGAGATGGTCCTCACCAAATAGAGTTATAAACCAAGTTGCAAAGAAGGAACCCTAAATGTGTAGTTACCCTTTTTTTCACATTCTCCTGTCAATTTGAACCATCCCAGTTTGAAAATTTATCAGTCACTTGTGTTTCCCAGCTTTTCTCCACTGAGCTGATGGTAGCGTACATGGCTCTCTGTCCCCTTTGCTCTATTCTCACAAAAACATGTGGGAGGATGTTAGGCTGAGAGGGGAAATTCGCCCATTGAATTTCATAGTTCAGCAGGGACTTGAATTGGGATTTCCTAGGTCCGTTGTCTCAAGCTCATTGGAGGAGAGGTGAGATACAAGTGTGTGTGTCCACGCCTTCAAGTCACCTGTCAACTTAAGGTGACCTCCCCCCAACATGTCACATATGAAAACTGGGACACATAAGGTCAAGATAGCAACAGTTACCGATGAGGACACAAAAGCTAGAAAGGGGGGCAAGATTGGGCCCCCTCCTGTGCTTTCCCCCCTGCTGATTTAACTGAGTGCAAACTACTTTTGCTCTTTGAACTCAGTTTGCATCAATTGAAGTGGGAAGAGGAGGACAGAGAAACTGGATCATTTAAAAAGTAGCAGAAAAACTGGGATGGCAGAGGATGATTTGGGACAGATCCTGACACTTGGATGGTATGTGACTGTAGTTAATATTAAATATTTCCCTCACCTTGGTTCTGGTCCGGAATGGGAGTAAATCCATTTTCAGCCCTCCTAATCTCCAGGCTCTTCTTACTTTTTTAGGTATTGCTTCTGGCTTGATATTTAAAGCGAGGGCTGCTTCCAGCATTAAGGCCACCAGGTCATCACTCTGTGTCTCAGAAAGTTCATACGTAGCAAAATCCCAACTCACGGGGTCCTATTTAGTTGCTCTTTCCTAATACCACAGCTGTTCATTTGTGTTCTCTTTACTTTACGGACCTGGAGAAACATACAGTTGCTTATTACATCTGAGCACTGGCAAAGGAAGGAAAGCATTCCAACCTGCAATTTATGAATAAGCAGTGGCGTGGGTTTGCAAATTTGTTTCATGCAGTGCCCAGTAGGCATGTTCTTACACTATCCCTACCCCCTTCTGACTGATAAGGGGGTGTGGAGGGGCTTCCCGCTATTTCTGTATATGTGTGGTTTTCTTTCTGTCTGTAATATTCTTCTGGTGCTTGGAGTCTCTCGCTCTTTTTTGCTCCCTTTTGAATCAAATAGAGGGTAACTGAGGACAATTTACAGCTTCTTTTGCCTGTATGAGGCCATGATAGAGGGGCACTCCATGCCAGGAGGGATTTCTTCCCCATCTTAAAGAGGGCAGATTTCACTCATGCAAACTAAGGGTGGCACTCTGCTAATATTTGCACATGCTGCATTTAGCAGCTGTACAGCAGGCTTTGGGTATTCCTGAGTAAATTTCTGAGACAAGTTGCTTTTGTCTAGTCCTCCTTAGCATCAAAAATTCCCATATGCAACACTTCATGCTATTTCCAACATGTTCCATATGTCCAACATTTGAGAGGAGGGAGTTAGCTTTTTTTTTAAGTTATCAAGACATTTCTAGTATTATTTATTCCCTTTGGCAGGGAAATAGTTTTCCCTTGGGGTCTGGTGGCATTGTCCTTTCAAGGATATTTTGAAGCTGGCATTACATAACTCCCCAAATACAAATAAACTTCTATCACAATATATCCCATTTCCTCCAGTACTTATCTCTTTAAAAATACGGAGCATATAATAGGGATGGGTATAGCGTGGCCCCTGAAGCCCCCTGATTCGCCCCTGCCCGCATTTTAAAAACTTTTTGGTGTGATTTTTGGGTAAGATTTGCTCCCAAACCATGCAGAAAGATCCCCAAGCATGTTAAAACATACGCATTCCAACAAATACCTTGTTTTTCTGCAATCCCTCTCAAAATAGTAACAGGAAGTAATGCAACATCATTTCTTGTTACCATTTTGAGAAGAACTGCAGAGAAAAATGAAGGTATGGGGGGGGATGCAGCCCATGTGGGGGGGCTGCAGCCCAGGGGCCTGCGGGAGAATTGGTCTCTGGCTCCCACACCAGTTGTCCACCCCTGGTAATCATCATCATCATTGTATCAACATTTTGAATTTTACACAAGTGTTGACTTGCCATTCAGGAATGAAGTCAGTAGGACTATGCCTATTGGAACTGCCAATTGCATTTAGGTCTTAACCCTGTTATTTTACTGAAAACCTCCAGATAAACAAACAATTCATACGTTTTATTCGTACTTAGGTATTTGACACTCTTTCCTTGTTCTTTTACACATGCTTTGCAATTCCTCAACCACCCACCCCACCCCATGGCAGGCAGGCACTCCTGCCCCAGTTTGGTAACTGACGTTTAGTTGTTATTCACTGTCAGCTCGGCTTTGATATATAGCAACCCAGTGAATGAAAGACCTCTAAAGGTTGTATTTATTTTTGGCTGTTTATCCTGATCTTCCTCCCCGAAACAGGTCATTATTTTCTAAGTCGCTAGTGATGCACCTGAACAGGGCAAACATCTGAAACTGATGGAAATGGTTATGGCAGGCCAGTTATGGAACACCCTTCCTTTGGAGGTCTGATTGGCATGACTGTTGCTGTCATTCCAGTGCCCAGTGAAAGCATGGTTGTTCATTAAAACCTTTGGGCCCAATTGGTTTTAGACAAACTCTCACATGTACATGGCTTTAAAATGTTTTAAACTATTGTAACTGGTTTGATCTGTCTTTTTAATGTGTTAAATTGCTTAACGTGTTTTTAGCCTTTTAAAATCATTTTCATAATTTACCCCATTTTAAATTTGTCAAGATTGTTTTTATTGTATGCCACCCTGAGCTCTCTGGATAGAGGATGGAATATAAATATTTTAATAAAATAATGAATTTGGTGCTTTAAAAATAGAGCAGAATAGGTTGCTGCTACATTTGCCCAGAGTCCTTTCACACTGCACAGTTACAGTTGTTCCTCCATATCCATGGATTTGGTATCCATGGATTTAAGTATTCATGGCTTGAAAATATTCTTTAAAAAATAATAATGCAAAAAGCAAACCTTGATTTTGCCATCTTATATAAGGGACACCATTTTGCTATGCCATTGCATATAATAGGGCTTGAGTATTCACAGATTTTGGTATCCACGAAGGGTTCTGGAACCAAACCCCAGCAAATATGAAGGGACAACTGTATAGTGCTCTTATCTATCTATCTGTAAAACTCTTGGGTATGTTTCCTTTCTCAGTGTGCTGATTGGCCGCTTAGGAAACATACCCAACCAGTCCCCTCCCTCCTCTCACTTCCTCAACCAATCCCCACCCATGTGCAAATTCCCTCTCCACCTCATAATCCACTCCTGCCACTCAATCTGCATGTAAACCCCCAGCCTCACAAGAGCCCCTCCCTCCTCTGACTCCCTCAGCCAATCACCGCCCACAAACAATGCAGTATTTTTTCATAAAATAATACCATGTAGCTGAACCATGTGGAAGGATTCTGAGAAAAAACACAATTTATAAAATACATGAATACATATATTAAATGAGTTATTAATTTATAAACTTTACAATCTCCTATCACAACATATGTGTTACAGCTATTTTAGTTCCATTTTAACTGTCATGTCTGCATTTCATGCTATCCTGGGGTTTGTAGTCTGGTGAGGCACTAGAGCTCTCTTGCTGAGAATTCTAAGTGGCCCTTCCTAAATTGCAAATCCCGGGATTCCATATGATGAAACCATGTCAGTTTGAGTGGAATCGTAGTGTGATAATTATGGACCCAGGTGTTGGTTGCATTGAAGAAGTGTCTGCCAGCTTTTTTAAATTAATATTTTATTGTTTTATAATAAAATACAAAACATCTAACAAAAGGGGGGGAAGCCATGATGTATAATGTAATTTAAGCATTGAGTGTTACTTCTCCACAAGTGCAAAGGTAAAAGTCCAGTCACATCTGAAGTAGAACAGAAACTGGTTCAAGTCACTTTGAGGCATTAAAAATGTCCTTCCACAGGTGCTGTTGGTTTCCCAGCGGTTGAAGTTGTTGTGTGTTTTTGGAAATATAGTCTGTCAAAATAAACCAGTCCTCATAAAATGCAGTGGTTTTCACATGACCATTACAGACATGAATAGAATGTGACAGTTTTTCAGATAGCCAAGACTCCCATATTTTCCCCCACCACCCCTCAATTGAAAATTTGCCAGTTTCCCAATGTTTGGCTATTTCATTTCGAGCAGCAGCTAATAGAAAGACAATCCGTTTTCTATGTTTTAGGGATTTATTACTCTCTAGATATAAGGACAATAACAAAACTCTGCCGGTTTTTAATGGTGGGTCTTTCCCGCTTGTGTTTTTCAGGCAGCCTTGGATTTTGTGGTTGAAGAGGACTTGAAAGCCCACCTCACATGTTGGTACATTCAGAAATATGTCAAGGAGAATCCACTGCCTCAGTATCTGGAACGCTTGCAGTCTTAATGCAGCAGGAGGACTTTGGAGGCCAGATTTCTTAGATACAAGAGATCCCTTGACTCTGACATAGTCTTTGCTCCTGTGCTGTTTGGGGACCCCCAACTGCCACAGCACACACTCAAAGTTCTTATTTTTGTAATGACAAATGTGTGACTCCTCAACAATTCTTCCATCTGGCTCTTGCAATAGTTTGTGTGACCTGGGATTTGTTGTTTACATTGCACTTCTCTTCTGACAAAACCATCAGATGTAAAACTGGGTCTTTTTCTGGCTTTACTAGTTTGTGGCAATAGCAGGGGGGTGCAGCAGCAGGGTTAAGACCCCCTTCATCGATGCCATTATGACAGTGTTCTTCTTTTTTGTTTCTCCTTCTCAATGGAAGTAGGCTTTGGGTGACACTCTTTGAAGCTCAGCGCTATTTTTTATCCTCTTTGAAACTCAGAGTTGGAAAAACTGGACACCTATAGTCCTGAGGCAGTAGTAGAGATGGTTTGTGGATATCTAGTCAGCTCCTTAGCAAGAATGAACCAAGGCCTTTCCATGAGCTGGACTTGGAGGGGAAGTGACTTCTGGGTGCTAAATGCAATAAACATTCTACTTTAAGAGGCAAGAAGATATGAGAGTTTCAGACATTTTGGACATCGTCTTTTGTCTTTCAAAAACAAGGGCATGACCTTTGCCATGGCAGCCATAGTCGCACAGAGCCAAAATGAAAGGATCTGTTTGGAATGGAGGGGGAAGAAAACCTTGGCCACCCATTTGAGAAGGAAACAGTCTGCTGGTTTTTGCTTTCCAATTTTTGGTGTGATTTCCCTCCTGGACCCAGTGTGATTTCCCTCCTCAAGAGGAGGACATTTTCTGTCATGTGGATGAAGCAATAACAAGCCTGAGGATGGTGGGTAGGGGAAAGAAATAAATGATGAGTCACAGGGCACTGCGTGCAGTAAATGAACCTTGGGAATTTTAACAGTAGCAAAATCGGCTGTGATACGAGAACCATTTATGTGGTCACAGAGATAAGCCAAGGAGAGCAAAGCAGTGGCAAGTGAATTGCTGTTGGAAAAACAAAAAAGCCAAATAGGATTTGCTTTTCTACTTTTTAAGTGTGCAAACCATGTTTCTCCCTCCTTTCTCTTTCTCTCTCTCTCACACACACTCACACAGACACTCATGCACACACAGCTTATTCTTTGGCTTCCTCCATTCAAGCTGAGTAGTATTTATATGAAGGGGGAAAGATTCACGCTTGATATTTTAAACCTGAACCTGGTTGAGGGCTGTTAGGGCGCCACGTTGCTACGTGGTATTACTCGGCAGCGGAGGTGATTCCAATTTCTCAGTCTTTCAATTATTTCTCTATTCCTCTTTTCCATAATTCTCCCCAACAGGCCTTCTTTAGCATAAGCGTGGAGATTTAAACACATTTCTCCACAGACCCCACTAGGACTGGGTTGCCATGGTGAGGGGCGGCTGAGGGCTTCTTTCTCTGCTCCGGCTACATCAAAAATGCGTCTTCTCCCATTCCGGCCCATCCTGAGAGACAGCACTGGGGAGATTCATTGCGGGGAAGGCAGATCAATGTGATTATATGAAGGTAACATTTGGGCTTCTGTGTCATACTTGTTTCAACAGGGATCTAGATTGCTCAGTGCTTATCAGTAATATTTTTAGAACAGCAATGAGCCAGTTCTGGCATTTATAAAGGAAATCCTTTTTAGTCCACTCTCGGACAGCTCTCACACAACCATGACCACCAGTTCTCTTTACTGTCATCTTTCATTGACAGGCACCACTCATAACTAGGGGGTATCTGCACTTCATAGTTATAGCAGGTTGATACCACTTTAACTGCCATAGCTCCATTCTGTGGAATTCTAGGATTTGTAGTTTGGTGAGCCCTCTCACACTATGCAGTTATAGAGCTATGATTCCACTGCTATTTAACTGCTATTGCAACATCCTCTGAAATCATGGGGTTTGTAGTTTGGTGAGGTACTAATGCTCCCTGGCTGAGAATCCTTTCTGAAACTGCAAATCCCAGCATTCTTTGACCTCTTGCCATGGCAGTTAAAGTAGAATCATAGTACTATAAATCTGCCATGTTGAAAGGGTCCTAGGAATATTCTACTAAAAGACCTCTAGTAGCATGGTTCTCAATCTCTGATACTCCAGATGCTTTGGACTTCAGCTCCCAGAATCCCAGACAATCAGCCTTGCTGGCTTTGAAGTCTGGAAGCTGAAATCCAAAACATCAGGAGGACCAAAGTTTGAAAACAACTGCTCTAGTGACCTTCCTTGAGCTACAGCTTCCTAGCAGAGAATCCCAAGTATCAAACTACAAGTGCCACAGTCCTTTCAGATGGAGCTCTGATCATTAAAGTGGCCTCAAACTGCTGTAATTCTGTAGTTTAGATAACACTGTCAGAATATGCTGTCAAATGCCTTGTCAAAGAGCACAGCTGTGAATGTGATCTTCATCCCACTTCTTTTACATACTTGTTAGGGCTGTCAGAAATACGGTTTTGCACCTCCTGTGCTAGGAAACCACTGTCTAATGCAGGGCATATTGCTGCCTAGTTTGAATGCACTGCTGAGGTCCTTCGTCTTGATTTCAAGAGGAAGATTGGTGAGACCAAGGCTGGCCCATCCTGCCTTAAAACAAGCTCAGTATTTTGATAGTGCTGCAGCTTCATTTCTGAGGTGCTACAACCATCAATTCAGTCTCTGATCCAACAGAGATATTTTTGGTAGTATTTTATTATAACACCAGATTTACTGCTGCACCCTGTTCTGCTGTTTTAATTTTCTGTGTTCTTGATTTCATGTTGAATAGTAATGCCTGCCAATTAAGGATGCTTTCTAACTTGGCTCTTGCCACCAAGAGATCCGTGAAGTCAACAGTGCTAGAACGGAAATATTTTCTCGCTAAGTAGTTCATCTTCTCTGACAGGTGTCTGTCTCCCTTGCAGCTTGGTGAGGTCAAAACCACGTGTCTGCTGGGAGACAAGGGCCTCCTTCACACAACACAATTAATAGTGCTATGATTTCACTTCAGTTGTCATGGTTCTGTCCGGTGGAATCTGGGGATTTGTGGTTTGCTGAGGCATTAGAGTATTCTAGCTGAAAATTGTCAATGAACTGCCACTCCCAGGATTCCATAGGATGGAGCCATGGTGATTAAAGTGGAATCATAGCACTACAATTTTTCATGTGAGTGGACCCCCAGATCATGTGGAAGTACCTCTTACTGATGTATTGAAGGCACAAGGTCCATTTGAGCTACACAGCTGGTGGGCAAACACAGATACTGTACAACATAGAAACCAATTGGAAGATTTCTTCTTGGCTTTTCCTCCAGTGTTTTCCACTCAGTGTGGATTTATTTTAAACCCCCCTTCTCATTCTATTAAAGTGGTAAATAATGTGCCTTTCCTACTCAGGACCTTTTAAAAATGACCTTTCTGTTGCTGTTTGTGTCTAATGTTATCTTTCCCCAGTTTTGTCATATTATTAATGAAACCTGATCCTGTTGCATGGAATATAATAAAAAGTATGGCTAAACCAAGTGATATTGGCTTATCTGCTAGTATGGGGTAGGAACAGGGATATAGTGAAGAAAAGATTACATTTATTAAAAGATTTATATTTCTTTTTTAAAAATTAAGGGCAGCCTCTCTGCAAATGGATTTCATAACATAAAAAGCAGGGGTAGGAATCTTTAGGCCCCCCAGATGTTGTTGGGCCACAATTCCTAAAAGTGCTAGCCAGCATATTTAGTGATGAGGAATGCTGGGGGTTGCAGTCCAATAAAAGCCAGAGGGCCCACATGATTCCCATCTCTACTTTGAAGGCAAAGCAACCCCATAGACTGGAAATGGTTTATTTGTAATTGCTTTCCCCGTAGAATCCTATGCATTGTAGCATGTGGGGGAATTTAGAGGGGTATGTAATAAATATGATTGAGCACCCCCATCTAACAATTCCTAGGATTCATCCATGGAAGCTATGGCAAGTGAACATATCTGTGTTACAGTATAAATACTTGGAGCCCTGGTGGCGCAGTGGTTAAATGCCAGTACTGCAAGTCACCACGTTACAAGTTTGATTCCAGCGGGCTCCAAGGTTCACTCAGCCTTCCATCCTTTCGTAGGTCGGTAAAATGAGTATCCAGCTTGTGGGGTCAATTAGCTAACACCCATTGGAAACTGCTTAACGCAGTGTAGATGTATAAATTGCTATTGCTTAAAACAATTTGTAAGTCACTCTGATAGCCTTGTGGCTGAAGAGCGGGGAATTAATTAATTAATTAAATTAAAATTAAAAAATATGCCTTCAAGATTCATTGTCCCATAGTGACTAACGATGGCCTGGTAATTCAACCCATGTTGCATCTCTGCACCATGGCGCTTCAATATAAGAGGGTCAGAGCATACTGGTACAATCCTTTCTAGATTGTGGTGTGTCCATTTCCCTTATCTTATGACACAGAAGAATTAATGTTCAAGTATCTGGTTCTGTGCTGTGACTGAAGGCAGTTGGGGTCTGCTAGTTAGAGCCACATTCAGAAATGCTTTGGGGCACATTTGTAATAGAAGGTAGGATTTTTTCCCCTGCATGAACATAGCTGAAAACCTACTACAACTAAAAATACAACTTTATGAAACAAACAAACAAAAACCTACAGTAGGACCACCGTATCCACTGATTCATTATCCATTGATTCAGTTATCCTCAGGAAACAAAACAGCACACCTACCATAGAATCTTCCTAGAAAATGTGTCCTCTCTAGTCATTTTCTAGGTTCTCCAAAGCAACTCTATGGTATTTTAAACCAGAAGTCCCATTATTTCAATAGCGTATGCTATTATCCATGGTTTTCAGTACCCATAGCCCCCCCCCCGAACCAATCTCCAGCGGATACAGGGGTTCTACTATATTTACATTATGTAACAAATCATTCAGATTCAGGTTGCCAGGTTCTGGGATTTGATGAATAAAGTTAAATTATGTGGCTTATGAACAAGAGTGATGTCCAGAACACATGTGGAAGAGTGAATGGATGTGTAAAAGAGAAGGCGTGTGAGAGTGAATGAAAAAGTTCTGGACAGAAAACAAGATGGGAAGAGCTGGGACAGGTACATAGAGCTGGAGAGCAGTATGACATTACAACAAACTGGAATGTGTCCAGAGGACAATGACCAAGATGGTGAAAGCTCTGGAAACCAAGCCCATGAGGAATGGCTGAAGGTGCCTTGGAGAAGAAAAAATTGAGAGGTGGCATGATAGCCATCTTTAAACATCTGAAGGGATGTCATGTAGACCAGTGCTGGTCCATGGAGAGTTTCCAGGAAAGGAAGACACACTTGTAGCCAATGGGCACAAATATGCTACCAGTCCCTGGTACATTAAGGGGGGAAATTGTTGGTCCCCCATACTGATGGCATGAGAAGCCCTGGTGCAGCAGATGCAAGCAATGTGAAGGCTTTCACGGCTGGCATCCATAGATTTTCCTTGTGTTTTTTTCTGGGCTGTGAGGCCGAGTTCTGGAAGAGTTTCTTTCTGATGTTTTGCCTGCATCTGTGGCTGGTTAATGGCTAATGGACCATTAACCAAGCATTAGCCAAACAGACACTAATCCTCCTTGCATATCTCCACCCAGAAACTAGCCATTCAAATACACAAATTTACATATCCTCCCCAACAGAGGTTCACAGAATATAACCCCCCCCACACACACACACACACTCCTACCCAGCCATTCTCTGAAGATGCCAGCCACAGATGCAGGCGAACGGTCAGAAAGAAACTCTTCCAGAACACAGCCTCACAGCCCAGAAAAAAACCCAAGGAAAATCTATAGATGTAAGCAAGCTTGTTTTATTCTGCTTCAGAGACTAGGATTCAAATTTCAAAGGAAAAAAATATTTCACCTAAACATTATGAAGACTCTCTTAATGGTGAAAGCTGTTCGACAGTAGAACAGACTGCCTCAGAGGGTGGTGGACTCTCTTATTTGGAGGTCCTTAAGCAGGTCTGGGACACCGTTTCTCACAAGGCCTGGTCTCTCATCTCTACAAGTCATGAAGACAAAGAAGGAGTAGTAGCAGCAACAAAATGAACATTCAGACTTCTAGGCCAAAGCAAATGTTCATCTTCTTCATTTCAGCTGCAAATATGTCTCTGGGTAGAATTTATAGCCATGCTGTGTACTACAAGTTTGAGGGAACATCAAAAGATGAAGTGATGCAGACGATGGTGACTCACCTGAGCATTTTCTCCTTGGACAGCTGCTGTGATAAAATACTTGGATGTGTAGTTATATTTACACAAGGAGACACAGACCTGTGCTATGTAGAATTTTCAGCTGTTAACAGGGAGCTGTTAGAGTAATAAACTGTAACCAACCATTTTTCTGGAGTACAACTTCAAGAAGTTACAGGGTTGGATTTGGGAGGGGATAAAAATGTGATTATCCTCCTAAGTTACATAAATGTAAAAAACACAGTGACACACACCAGGAGATAGAACCATGTGCTACAAGCGCATAGAACGTCTCAGGTTCAATTAAAAGGATCAGAGAGCAAGTGACATAATGTGTTTTGGAGAGTGTGTGGGAGGAGTGATCCAATTTTATCGTGTTCTATATATTATATAAAAGGAGCCAGCATGGTTACAGTGGCTTAAGTGTTAGACTAACACCTGTGCAGAGGGTTCAAATCCCCAAGTCTCAGCCATGGCCAACCTTCTCAGAACAAGTCTTGCCAAGAAAATACCCATAATGGGTTCACAGTAAGTCAGAAACGACTTGAAGGCACTAACAACAAACATTATACAGTTGTCCCTCCGTATCCACGGATTTGGTATCCACGGATTTAAGTATTCACGACTTGAAAATATTATTTAAAAATAATAATCCAAAAACCTTGATTTTGCCATCTTATATAAGGGACGCTATTTTGCTATGCCATTGCATATAATGGGACTTGAGTATTCATGCATTTTGGTATCCACAGGGAGTCCTGGAACCAAACCCCAGCGAATATGAAGGGACAACTGTATACAGAGCTTGAGAAAAGTTACTTTGCACTACAATTCCCAGAATCCCTCAGCTGGCATGGCCAGTGGGGGTTCTGGGAGCTTTACCTTTAAAAAAATAATTGTTGCAAGCTTGACCTATCTAGTTTATATTTTTAACTCATGCATATTTTAATTGGAGTCTCTTAGATAAAGGTCTCAGATTGAAAAACGAATACTGTTACCAATAATGTGAGAAACCCTGGGTTCCAGGAGAGCCACTGCCAGTCAGAGCAGGCAGTACTGAGCTGGATGGACAAAACAATCCAACTGGTAGAAGGCTAATTTGTATTTAACTTTGAGAGCCAGCATGGTATAGGGGTCTGAGCGTTGGACTATGACTCTGGAAAACAGGGTTCGAATCCCTGCTTGGACATGAAAACCCACTGGGTGACCTTGGGCAGGTCACACTCTCTCAGCCTCAGGGAAGGCAAAGGCAAACTCCCTCTGAACAAATCTTGCCAGGAAAACCCCATGACAGGTTCACCTAAGGGTCTCCACAATTTGGAAACAACTCTGGATGAGACTTGGTGTGTGTGTGTGTGGGGGGGCAAATCTCTCTCAGTTTTGTCCACCAGCTTTATCTGTGCAGCATCAGGTGAGACCAGGGGGGTGGGGAGGTGAAGTTGCAGTGATCTATCTATCGTGATACTATCTCCCTGACCAGGTGCCCTATCGCACAGTCTTCAGGCTTTGAGTGTGTATACCTAAAGGTGGGTAGTCAGGACAGAATAGGGATTTTGTTGGTGTACCGCCAACCCCACTCCTCAACAGTCTTCCTTCCTGAGCTAGCCAGGGTGATCTCAGGGTTGATGCTGGAGTCCCCACAGCTAGTAGTGCTGGGGGACTTCAACATATAATCATAGAGTTGAAAGAGCCCTCAAGGGCCAGCCATTCCAACCCCCTTCCATGCAGGAATACACAATCAAATCATTCCCATCAGATGGCCATCCAGACTCTGCTGTAAAAACCTCCACAGAAGGAGACTCCATCACACTACCAGGCAGCACATTTCATTGCCGAATAGCTCTTACTGTCAGGAGGTTCTTCCTAATGTTTAGGTCGAATCTCTTTTCCTGTAGTTTTAACCCATTGTTCCATGTCCTAGTCTCTGGAGCAGCAGAAAACAAGCTTGCCCCATCCTCAGTATGAAATAATAATAATAATAATAATAATAATTATTATTTATATCCCGCCCCTCTACAAAATGCAATCAGGGCGGCTTACAACATTTAAAACATACATATAAAACCCTCCATCCTACCCACCCCTTAAAATACAATTACTGTATATTCCAGCATATAAGACGGCTGGGCGTATAAGACAACACCCCAATTTTTAAGTTAAGATATAGAGTTTGCCCCCCCCCTCCAGCCAGCCAGCTCAGTGGCTGTAGATGATGCAATAGTCTGTGAAATTAAAGGACTGAGAACAGCTAAAAAAGCATGGGATACTTTGAAAAATCTCAGTGGTGTTCAATCTTTGGGAAGTAAGGTTTCATTAATAAGTTGGTTAATATGAAGCTATCAAATCCCAAATTTTTGAATGAGCACATTAATGAATGAGCACATTAATGATTTTAGAGCCACATTGGTAGACAAGAGAATTTCACCATAGGCAAAACTTGATGCAAAATTATAAGTTTGAATCCAGAAATTCTAATTTTAGGCTAACTTGTCCTGAAAAGAAACATCATTTTGCCTCTCCTGAGCTAAATGGAGGGCAATTTAGCAAAGCAGTCATTCTCACAGCAGGGGGAAGGATCTGCTGGGAAAACTGCCCAGGCCATTCAATATTTCAAAGATAAGGCAGTCATTCTCACAGCAGGGGAAAACAACTGCTGGGGGTATAAGACGACCCCCCCCCACTTTTGAGGAGATTTTCAAGTGTTAAAAAGCAGTCTTATATGCAGGAATATACGGTAAATAATTAAACATTTAAAAATACTTAATAAATACTAAAACACACACACACACAATAAAATAAGTGGAATAGGGATCTGACCAATAAGTTTTTTTTCTTCTGATGGCCTGGTATCTATTCAGGAAAGGCCTGCCGGAAGAGATCTGTCTTAAGAGCTTTTTAAAAGCTATTTAAGGTGGTAATGTGACGGATCTCGGATCTCGTCTGGCAGGGGGTTCCATAATCTGGGAGCAATAGCTGAAAAGGTCTTCTGGGAGGTCGAAGAAAGCCTTGTTTTTAAAGGCTGCAGCACAGGGAGGATTATATGGAAGGAGGCGGTCCTGAAGATAGGTTGGACCCAAGACATTTAGGGCTTTAAAGGTGATAACCAACACCTGTACTGGGCCCAGAAACTAATGGGCAGCCAGTGCAGTGATCTTAAGATCGGTGTTATATGGTCTCTTCTAGATGTATCCAAGACCAGTCTGGCTGCCATATTCTGTACTAGTTGAAGTGTCTGGACCAAGCGCGAGGGTAGTCCCATGTAGAGTGCATTACAGAAATCGCAATGTGAGGTTACCAGAGCATGTACCACGGTTTCAAGATCCCCGACTTCCAGGAAAGGGCACAGCTGGCGGATCAGCTGAAGCTGATAACAGGCGCTCCTGACCATCGCGTTTACCTGATTTGTCATCTGGAGTCCAGGAGTACCCTCAAACTGTGAACACAGTCCCTGGAGGAGAGTGTAACTCCATCCAGGACTGGAGGTTGTAGCCTAATACCTGGGTTTGGGGCTGCTACCGTGAGAACCTCCGTTTTGTCTGGATTCAGCCTCAGTTTGTTTTTCCTCATCCAGTCCATTGCTGCCCTAAGACAATCACTGAGAGAAGAGACACCATCTGAAGTCAGAGCCAAAGACTGAGACATGGAGAAATATATCTGGGTGTCATCAGCATACTGATGACACCGCCCTCCGTGCCTCCGAATGATCTCTCCCAGCGGCTTCATATATATATTGAATAGCATTGGGGACAGGATGGCGTGTTGTGGGACGCCACAATTAAGTTCTTTCCTTGCAGAGCAACAGTCCCCGAGCATCACCTTTTGGAATCTATCCGAGAGGAAGGCGTGGAACCACTGCAATGTAGTGCCTTCAATTCCTTACCTTCTCAGGCGATCCAAGAGGATGTCATGATCTATTGTGTTAAAAGCCGCTGAGAGATCCAGTAATATGTGGAGCTTATATGCTGTGAACCCCTGTAGGGTAGTGTATGTAAATTTGTGTAATTGAATGGTTAGTTTCTGGGTATAGAAATGCAAAGCTCGTTAGTGTCTGTTTGGCTAATGGTTGGTTGATGGGCCATTAACTGCTGGAATTTCCTGGGAGGAATTCCTTTGTAAGTGTTGAGTTTTTATTCTATTGTTTTTCAAAACTGGCAGCCAGGTTTTGTTCAGTTTTAAGGTTTCTTCTTTCCTGTTGAAGTTGTCCAGGTGTTTGTGGATTTCAATAGCTTCCCTATGCATTCTGACATGATAGTTGTTGTCAGAATGCACAGAGAATCCATTGAAATCCACAAACACCTGGACAACTTCAACAGGAAAGAAGAAACCTTAAAAGTAAACAAAATCTGGCTCCCAATTTTGAAAGACAATAGAATCAAAACTCAACATTCACAAAAGAAATCCACCCAGGGACAGGGGGATTCCCAGCAGATAATGGCCCATCAACCAAACATTAGTGAAATAGACACTAACAAGCCTTGCATTTCTATACCCAGAAAGTAACCATTCAATTGCACAAATGTACATATACTCCCCTACAGGGGTTCACAGCATATAAACCCCAGACACACTCCTACCCAATCACTCTCTGAATATGCCAGCCACAGATGCAGTCGAAATGTCAGAAAGAAACTATTCCAGAACATGGCCTCACAGCCAGGAAAGAACCCAAGGAAAATCTATGGATGCCGGCCGTGAAAGCCTTCGACTCTTATTGAATTGTTTTTGAAATCTTTTAATTTTAAAAAAGTTTTTAATACTTTAAAGTATATTACAGTTGTCCCTCTGTATTCACGGATTTGGTATCCACGGATTTAAGTATTCACGGCTTGAAAATATTCCTAAAATAATAATAATCCAAAAAGCAATCCTTGATTTTGCCATCTTATATCAGGGACACTGTTTTGCTATGCCATTGCATATGAGACTTGAGTATTCATGGATTTTGGTACCCATGGTGGGTCCTGGAACCAAATCCCAGGGAATATACACTTTTTGAATGTTTTAATTGTTGTGTTTTTTAAATGTGTGAGCCGCAAAAAACAAAAACAAAAAACAGATTATAAATAAATATAATAATAATAATAATAATAATAATAACAAGAACAATAATGCAACACAACACAATCCTTGGAAAGGACATTGCAATTTTCTAAGAACAGAACCGCCATGGAAATCAATGCAAATTATAACGGAGTAAATGCACAGGGATGAAAAGGTTGTATTCAAATAGAATCAGTTTAACACGTACAAGTTGTCCCTTCACATTTGCTAGGGTTTGGTTCCAGGACCTCCCCGCCCCCCCCCCCGTGGATACCAAAATCCGTGAATAGTCAAGTCCCCATTATATGCAATGGCATAGCAAAATGGTGTCCCTTATATAAGATGGCAAAATCAAGGTTTGCTTTTTGGATTATGCTTTTTTAAAGAATATTTTCACGCCGTGAATACTTAAATCCGTGTATACCAAATCCTTGGATACGGAGGGACAACTATACAGGGAGGAAAGCAGAGGTTTTGCACAGAGGAGGTGCAAGAACGGAGAGAAATGAGCGAGCTGTGATTGGCCAGGCGGCCTGAAGGGGCGGAGCAGAGAGTCACCCAAAGCCCTCCCCTCCTCATCTTTTCCCGCCCAGTTCTCTCCGCCAGGCCCACGTGAGAGGCGGAAGGCGCCTTCCAGCCACATGGCCCTTCGCCTCCAGTACCTTCTGGGAAATGGAGTCCTTCCCTTTCTCTCCCTTTCCCCGAGCCACACCAAGAACTACATTCCCCATGAGAAGCCGCGCGAAAGAGAGAGCCAAAGGAGGGGGCCACCGCAAAGTACTCTGGGCCTGGTAGTTCGAATGCCGAGTGGGAACAACGCTTTGAACCGCGGCCTCGTTTCCCCTCAGGACTACATTTCCCGTCAACCTCAGGGATGTTCCCTCCAATCCCTTGACTCCCTCATAACTCCCATTTTTTGTAACCACCCCGCGGGCGCCATTCCTTCCCTCCCTTCCCCCCTTCTGTACTTTTGGCGGAGACATTTGCCAGGCGGGCCTCCCTCGCTCTCCCTCCCTCCTCTTTCTCTCTCTGTCTCTCTCTCCCCAAGATGGCGGCCTGGGGAAGGAGGCGCGCGGGCCCCGGCAGCTCCAGCGGAGGAGGAGGAGGAGGCGCCGCCGCCGCCGCCGCCGGTCCGAGGGAGAAGTGAGTGGAGGCCTGGCCCCGTCCCCCCGCTCCCTCAGGGCCCCGCCGGGAAAGAGGGCGCTTCCTCCTCGGAGTAGGCCTCGGGCCCTCGGGGGAACAAAGGGGGCCAAGGCGCCGGGAGGACTCCGCTGTGGGTCCGGGGCGCCTCAGGGCCGGGCCTCGGGAGGGGAGGAGGAGGGGGGAAATAAGGCGAGGGGCCTCTCCTTGGAGTACAGTTGTCCCTTCATATTCGCTGGGGTTTGGTTCCAGGACCCCCGTGGATACCAAAATCCGTGGATACTCAAGTCCCCTTATATGCAACGGCATAGCAAAATGGTGTCACTTAGATAAGATGGCAAAATCAAAGTTTGCTTTTTGGATTATTATTTTTTAAAGAATATTTCCCAGCCGTGAATACTTAAATCCGTGGATACCAAATCCGTGGATACAGAGGGACAACTTGTACAGTTATCCCTTCATATTTGCTGGGGTTTGGTTCCAGAACACCCCCCCCCGTGGATACCAAAATCCGTGAATACTCAAGTCCCATTATATGCAGTGGCAGAGCAAAATGGTGTCCCTTATATAAGATGGCAAAATCAAGGTTTACTTTTAGATGATTATTATTTTTAAGAATCTTTTCAAGCCGTGGATACTTAAATCCGTGGATAGGGGTTTGGTTCTAGGGCACACACACCCCGTGGATACCAAAATCCGTGAATACTCAAGTCCCCTTATATGCAATGGCATAACAAAATGGGGTCCCATATAAATATTTTCAAGCCAGGAATACTTAAAAACTGTGGATACCAAAATCCGTGGATACGGAGGGACAACTGGTATGTGGAGGTGTTGAGGTGTGTATTGCCTGCCTCCCTGTTTGAACCCCATTGCAGGAGCACTGAGCGGGTACCTTCCATGGGGATGAGGGGACTCATGGGGGCATTGGCTCCTGGGTTAAGCCCATTCTGGGGCTGGGGGGGAGGAGGAGAGGCGCCCCCTCCTTCTCATTCCCAACCTGGGCTTGAACACAACTTGCTTAGCCCCGCCCCAACTCAATGAACTGTGTTACCACGGGATAAATGGATGGGTTGACGGTGATAAGGCTGCAGTGGTAAAAGTGTACATTTGCAACACAGGGTGCACTGAAATAAAATGGAGGCTGGAGAAGTAAAAGGGCAAATGGGCATGAAAGTAGGATTTTTAATAATTATTATTTATATCCCGCCCCTCTACGAAACGCAATTGGGGCAACTTACAACATTTAAAATATACATCCAAGACCCTCCACCCCCCCTTCCCTTCCAGTATCCCAATGAAAGCTGGGGGGGGGGCTTTTAGTTTGGTGCCAATCCTCCAGGATGGGGCTGAGGGTTATAGTTTTGTGTCCCCCCCCCCCAGGATTGCAGTGTGGGATGAGGTCGAGGAGGCACTGGGGGAGAAGAAGAATGGTTTGGAGGAGCCAAGGGTTTTTATTTATTTATTTATTTATTTATACCCCGCTCTTCAGCCACAAGGCTATCAGAGCATCTTACAAATTGTTTTTAAGCAATAGCTATTTACACATCTAACTGCATTAAACAGCTTCCAATGTGTGTTAGCTAATTGCCCCCACAAGCTGGGTTGGCCCACGTTTTACCCATGTGGGGAGAGCGAGAGTCCATGTTGCTATAAGGCTATGTGCACTGTGGCTGAAAGTTATGGGAAAGTAGCAGGAATTTAGTGTTATCCCAGGCATGGGTTGGGGAGGGGTATAGCGAGGACCTTGAGCCTGAAGGACTTGTTGGTGGGATCCCCCCTCATTTTAGAGGGCTGGGGATGAAGGATCAGGGTGGGAGAGGTAGGACGGGATGAGCAAGGAAGGGGGACACAGACTGGAACTTGATTAAGGTTGTAAGGTATTTGGAGGAGGAGGAGGAAAGGCCTCAAGCGAGCATGGGGGAGGATGAGGAGACCATCTTGGGGTCTTTGAAGCCAGCAGTTGATTTTCCTGAAGCCATCAACTGGGTGAAGTTTGTGCCTGGGTTGAGTGCAGGGCAGAGTCCAGCTTCTGCCTGCATCGCACAAGAGAGAGAGAGAATAAAATAGCACAACTTAATTGTGTGTAGAGGACAAATGGCTCTCAGTTGTTGGGATAGGAAATGCAGCAGCCCCAGGCAAAGGAAGGTTACTCTCCAAAGCAATTCTTGATTTAGAGAGGAAAGTTTCACCCTTCCCAGATGTTAGGCCTAGAACTGACAAGGCTGCCTCTCCTGAGGCTATAAAAATGTCCTTGGATGCTCTTTACATCTATTTTTGAAAGCTGCAAATGTTTCCCCCCAAAGTCCTCTGTGAGCGACCTCTTGGTGCACAGCTGTTAGTGCCGGTTAAGTGATTTGTGTTTTTAGGGTGTTGATGCATTGTTCTGAATTTGGAAGGTGTGAGTAGAGAGCTGGCACTGGATTAATCCAATGGCTGTTGGCTTTGGCAGTTTTCACCCTCTGGCCCATTAGTTGTCACTTGGCTTTTATAGGACAGTGGAATGAGATGGGAAAATTTATGACTTCTGAGTTCTTTTGGATACCAACTTAAGTTTCTTCAAACTTAGCTTACGTTTTTTTCTCTCATTTCTATTGATTCTCTGGCTTCTGCAAGATTAGTACTGTAGTTTTATTAACTATTAACTATTAGTACTAATAGTTTTACCTGTGAATTGCAGGTTTTATTCTGTTGCCCAGTCTCAAAGTTTCCAGCAAGTTTCCTAGACTTCTTTTTTTTGCCAGCTGCCTTCTTTGCAATGGATGAAGACATTTGACTGATTTTTAGGTCTTTTAGGCAGTGTCTCAGACATTGGAAAAGTAGCATTATTTTAATGTAAGCATTATAAGTAAAAACATAAACTTTTAAAATAAATAAACATTGGTTCCAAAAAGCTCAGATAAAATGAGCTCTTTAACTGAAAAAGAGCTTCAGCTTCTAAATTATCATAAGCATGTAGTACATAATGCACTTTATTCCATGCTACATCATAGTATGAGGTCTGTTAAATAACGAGACTGATAGAATAACCCATCTTTATTTATATGTACAGTATTACAATTCTAATGCTTGTCCCCTTCAATATACTCCCCATTCACACCCACACCCAGGTACAGTCTTGTTTTCCACTGGTCAAAGGCATGGAGCAGATCAGTTTCTGTCAGCTGTATTAACACATCTGGCATTTTCTTCTTTACTGCATCAATTGACTCAAAACATGTTCCTTTAAGCACCTATTTCACTTCAGGGAAAAGAAAAAAGTCGCATGGTGCCACACCTGGCGAATATGGAGGATGTTCAAGTGTAGTAATGCATTTATTGGCCAAAAACTACTTCACAGAAAGTGCTGTGTGAGCAGGTGCATTGTTTTGATGAAGAATGAAACCATTTCCCCCCAGTTCTGGCCTTCCCCCCCCCCCCGCCTCTTTCTCTTACCTCTGTCAAAACTTCCTTATAATAATGCTGGTTCACTGTTCTGCCTTCTGGAATCCACTCTGCCAAAATTATGACCTTAATGGCAAAAAAACAATGAGCATGGCTAAGAGTGTGGACTTGCTTTGACGTGCTTTTTTCATTCTTGGTGATAACGGTGTTTTCCAATGCATTGACTGTTGTTTTGTCTCAGGATCATACCAGAAGATCCAGGTTTCATCACAAGTGATGGATTTATTTGAAAAAGGTTTGGGTCCACATCAAGTTGCTGCAGAATGTCCCTTTGCTGGACTTTTCAACTTAGCATTTTTCCAGCACACAACAGACAACACAGCTGCTTTAAAAAATGTCTGACAATTAACTGAATGGCCAGGAGTGTTGCTGTTTGTCATGCAGGTTCAGACATGTTCAAGGTCACCACTTGAGCATTCACAGTCAGTTCTCCCTGATTTGTCTGAAAGGTAGAAACACAGTCTCGTTATTTAATAGACAGACCTCATAAATGGAGTGTCCATGATGTTAAAACCTGGATCAGTAGCCTATTAAGTTGTAAGGCTGACAGGGCAAGCTCTGTTAACAGGAAGAGAGTCAGCAGAAATGATTTACAGAGTACATGATTGAGGAAGTTGATGTATATAGTTGGTGGGTGAAGTGTCTGTGCAGATAGAGCACAGTACATATTAATATGTTAAACCCTATTATGGATTGGTTGAAAAGCAGGATGTAAAACCATGGTGTGAATCAGGCTTCTAAATCTTGGGTTTCATTAACCATGGTTAAATGTTAATTTGCATGAGTATGGTGAAAGCAGCTTGCCTCTCTGCTTGTAAAGTACAGTCAGCCCTTGGAATCCACTGGGGTTTGGTTCCAGGAGACCTCCCATGGATAACAAAATCCATGGATGATGAAGTCCCATTATATACAATGGATTAACAGAATGGTGTCCCTTATATTAAATGGTAAAACCAAAGTTTCTTTTTGGAATTATTATTTTTTGAATATTTTCAAACCATGGTTGGTTGAATCCATGGATGCAGAATCTGGATACGGAGGGCTGACTGTAAGCACCTTCTTAACATTTCCCTGCAGTATACGTGTTCTCACGAGGCAGTTCTTAGTTCTAAACCATGTTTTCATATTATATCTGGGTTTTCAAGCAACGTGAAGGCAACAAACCATGGTTAGCACTAACCATAGCCTCTGCCCTGAATGTCAGTATTTAGAAAACACAGTATGTCCATGGATGCTGTGGTCCGTAACAGGAATCAAATATTACTCCCTGCTTCCCTAAATACTATAAGGATGATAGATGTAACTGTTGCTTACATACAGCTAACAGAGGAGGTTTTTGTTCCAAACAGTGTAGTGTGTTCAGATATTCTGTATTTATATTAGTAAGACCCACTGTATTGTTTCTCTCCCTTGGAAGTGTTGAAAATGCAAATTAATCCCCCTTGGGGGAGTTGGGAATTGGATAGCTCTGGCTATCCTGATTAGTATTCTCTGAGTAATATCTCAGTCTTTCACTGCCAGGAATCTTTTTAGATACAGAGCAGATTTGATGTTTACCACGTAACTCTAAAGTTTGTGCATGAAACATGGCAGATGGCTTTCTTTTCATTAACATGTTGTATCAAATTCCTGTTGTGTGGAATCAGGCTTCCCAATAACACTGGACTTAAAAAAAATTAAACTGCACAGCTTCTGGACACTTAATCTGAAAAGCAGTCTTAGAGACATGAGAGTGCTAATGTCAGGAAAATTACTAATAGAAAAATATTGTCTGAAATGATGGAACCTGGTTAAATTTAATAATACAGCTGGCTCTCAGACTTGGTTTTTAAACAGGCTGGATGGCCATCTGTCAAGAATGATTTGATTGTGTATTCCTGCATGGCAGGGGGTTAGACTGGATGGCCCTTGAGGTCTCTTCCAACTCTATGATTCTGTGATTCTGTTTCTTTGGCTTAGGAAACAAGACTGTTCAGATACAGTCCTGTGATAGACTACCTTTTATTTCATGGAATTTGGTTGTTCATGTTTTTATATGGTTGGGCTTCCTTGCTCCCCAGTCCTACTGGGCTCGTCAGGTGCTTTGTTTGGGGAAGTTTAGTATGTACTGTATGGTATGCTTTCCATGGAGAAGTCCCAGGTTTGATCTCTGGCAACTCCAAATAAGGCTAGAAAAGAGTTGTCTGAAACCTTGGAGAGCCACTGCTGCTCACTGTAGACAATGCTGAACTTAAATCGGTGCTCTGGCTTGGCCTAAGTGCAGTTTCTTCCTGTCATATTCTTCTGTCTCACAGGAAGTTTCCCCCTCCCTTATACTGTAGATAGGTTCATGCATTCATTTGAACTTTCCATTTCAGCAGGAGGACCATTCAGTGTGAACAAATGGCCCATCTAAGATCCTCTAATGTTTTAGGTTTCCCTAACCTTGTGTACTCCAAATGTCAGCTCCTATCATCCCTAGTGGTTGGTCATGTTGACTAGAGCTGATGATATATCGCTTCTCAGTCTTTTGGCTAAGATCAAGTGTAGAGCTGATGTGAACTATAGTTGAAAACAGCTAAAGGGCAAAACTTTGGGGAAGAAGATTTGAGTAATAATCTGATTTTGCAGCCCAGGAAGCTGCATTATTCTATTTAGGAGCAGATAAACCTTGGATTTAATTTCATTTTTAAGTAAAATTTGTTTTGGGTGGTATCTGGACTCCAAATAAAAGCTGAATATAACCTCTTGATTTTTCCTAATATTCCAGTTTGTACAAATTTTGAGCTATAAGCAATTCATGCAATCCCCTCCCCCATCATTTAACTGATGTAAACCTCTTTGTTTCACTTGTCTGAAATAATACTTTGTGTATGTGAAGTGCTTTGGGAACAGAAAATCACCATACAAATGCTAAGTATTGTTACCTGGTCATTACTTGATCAGTCAGAAAGCTAAACATAATTTCTTTTGCCAGAAAAAAATACCACTATGTGGAAAGTCTGTAAGGATTTATCAGCAAAATGAAGACATGGAAATATTTAATTTAAGTGAACTACACAAGGTATCCTAGTACTTTTACACACTTCCCCCCTCAACACTCTTTCAATGGTAGCCCTATGCAGTTACAGGGGAGCACGTCCTCATGAACCAAATAAACGTGTAGGACTGTGGTGGCAATGAAGCAGATATAAGCAACCACTTGTTTACATCATCAAAGGAGCTTATATCAAAGAGTCTCAGCTAAGTGCAGATTTTAGCACACTTCTGCATAGTGACCATGAGCTTAAAGAGCAAGCTGCTGTCTTGAGGGCATGCTCTGGCTGTCTTGAGGGCACAGGACGACCAGTTCAGCAATGAAGTCCTAAAATCACACCAATACTTATACACATTTCGTGCAGTTTTAAGGATTTGTTGGCAAGATCGTTTTTCATGTAAATGAAAATGGCTGTTTCTCCAACAGTCCTGGACTTCTATGAACTCATGGAACATAATGTTTCCCAGTGGGGAGGACTTCAGAGCATCCAGCTTGCTTGGGTAGTTCCTCCCCATTTGCTCCTAGTAGGCAGGGAACAAC
The DNA here is from genome assembly GCA_030847615.1 of Gambelia wislizenii. Classification (NCBI taxonomy): domain Eukaryota; kingdom Metazoa; phylum Chordata; class Lepidosauria; order Squamata; family Crotaphytidae; genus Gambelia; species Gambelia wislizenii. The sequence continues at coordinate 11,038,418 of JAUMIR010000012.1, forward strand.
TTTTTTAGGACTGCCTACCAGTGAGGTCATCTAGGAGGGACGACCCCCCCCTGCTAGTCAGTCTGTTTCCTGCCTACGCTCCTGGTAGGACGTGTGGTTTTGTTTCTCCTGACCTCCCTCCCTCCACATGGCCGGAGCCATCTTGGATCCCTTTGTTGTCTCTTTAAAAAAAAAAGGGAAATCCAATAATAATAACAACAACAACAACAGCATCTGCGGCCGTGGAAGGGAGGGAGGAAGCATGAGCAACAGCAGCAGCAATAGTACAGCAGCGAAGCCAGCAGCGGCAAGAACGGAGGCAGTAAGAAGAAGCTGAAAAAGGGTGAGAAGACACCCGCCTCGGCAGCCACCATCAGCACCCCAGTCCTGCTCCACCCTGATGGGCTAGGAGCCGACTGGGAGGAGGCCACCACACGGCCCCTCCAGGAGGAGGCGGCGCGGAATGCCCCTGGGAGCGGGGAGCCATCCGTCGCGTTGGTGTTTTACTGGGCTACCCCCCCAACACTGAAGGACCCGAGCCCCAACTGCCACCAGGGAGGCGGCCGCAATGAGTGATGACGGGCCCTGGGGAATGGGGCAGTGGGGGGGGAGCGTCACCAGCCGATCCGCCAGAGCTGCTCTTGGAGCAAGTTGGTACGGTCAGAGGCACCAAGAGAGTCCAGCGCTGCTCAGACAGTGTGCCACGGGCGTTCAGCATAGTGTTGGCGGCAGCGCTGGGAAGCTTTCAGGAGAACCCCGCAGGAACCCGGGTTGAGCCCACCACAATTGGCACCTCGGCAGAAACAACCATCCCCCCCTGCTCATAGAGGCACTACAGGGGCGATGGGGGACTCCAGGTAGAGGACTCTCCATGGAGCTGGTACTGGGGCGATGGCGCGGGGGCAGGGGAGGTTGAATCCATGCCCCACCAGCCACGAGGCTGGGCGCCTTACTCCCCCACCCTCCGTACTTGGAGAAAATGCTCTCACCGAGCTCTCTTTGCCACGGATCCTCATTCCTCCCCTTCCTTTTTTCAGGAGTGATGCGAATAGCATGTGATAGTTCTTGTTGTGTTTTCATATTAAAAAAAAGAAAGCAAAAAGGAGAGGCCTTTTTCCTTCGCCCGCTGTTCTACTCTGCATACCATACCAGCGGCAGCAGAGCTTGGGCTGGAGTTCATTTCCTTCCTGGGAATATATGGAGGGAAGGATTGCTCCCTAGATCTCCAGATCGCTCCTAGATTGCTCCACCCTGCTGGGTTAGGAGCCAGCCAGGTGCAGTCGTGATTCCTGCCCTCCAGGAGGAGGAGGTGCAGAGCGCCCCCATTTATGGGGAGATCTCTCCAGCGCTATCGTGGCTGCCCTCCAAGGAGGAGGATCCATGGGGCGAATGAGGAGGACAAGCTCTCCGTTTCGAATTCTGACCCCAGCTTCCCTGGCTTTGCTCCCCCTTGCCAGGTTAGGAGCCAGCCAGCTATAGCTTCCCTCCAGGAGGAGGAGATGCAGAGTGCTCCCTTAAACAGGGGACCTCTCCGGCGTTATCGCAGCTGCTCCCAGTCACTCCAACAACTCCTGAGATGGACGGATGCCTCTGCCTCCACAAGCGGAGGCCGCAGTGAGTGTGCCAGGGGCCCCCAGGTTCGGGAACCAAAGGGAAGGCAATGGGTGCATGACTCAGTGACCAGGGAAAGGGTGGGGCTTGCCAGTGGTCAGCCTAGTCCAGCTCACCCCCTGGGGAATCACAGGGGGATCACTAGTCTCCGGGGAGCCACCAATCTTCCTTTTCCCCTCCTACCACCTGCACCACTGGCTGTGCTGCCCTGTGTGTTATGCAACACAAAGGAGTCCCCGGTCTCATCCCCCCGCCCTCCCCTCCCAAAGTCCTCACCGCACCAATCACCGGGGATGTCCGCAGCAGCCTTGGCTATCCCCCCCCCCCCGCGCCGAACCTACGTGAGGCACTGCAGCGGAACTTAGTTTCACAGGCCGGGGAAGAGGATGCTAGGGATGGCAACCAGTTTGCCAAGGCGGCTGGGCAGACCACAGAGAGGCGCAGCGCGATCAACACCCATCCGGGAAGCAGTCGCTGCCGCATCCCATACAGGGAGCTTGGGGGCTTAATTCCAGCAGGAAGCGCCGACTTCCTCACGAGCAATCCTCCAGTTTTGGAAGTGTCTCATTGAGGAGGCTGAGATCACAGATAAGGGGGAATCTGTGGGCAGTCACATGACCGAGGCCCACGTGGTCATGGGGGACAGCGTTTGCGAACGCAGTTCCCTCTTACCCTCTCTGGATCTTGACGAACCTCTTTAGGAATGGGACCCCCTTGAATGGGCTAAGCCCTACATCAATCCTATTTTTTCCCAGCAGAGATGGGGGATACCCCCCCTCAGGCAGGAGTCTCCACATGGGGGGACCACTTGCCTTTCCACATTCACAGGGGGAGGGGATGTCAGCACCTTTTCTCCTTCGGGTACTGTGCCCCCTGAAGACCAGGGCCTTTTTCAGGTGGAACCAGGGCGTGGTGCAGGTCCCAGCAGCAGTGTGACAAGCCACCAGATTAAGAGGAAGACTGTGTCGCATAACGGCAGCAAGAGACTCTCTGCTGTGGGCGAGATCTCACTCCAGGACGTTGCAGTGGATTCTTGCCTCCAATCCAAGAAGACTGACCTTTTCGACGGCATAGGCACCTCAGAGTGCCTAGGGAACTCTCACAGTGACTCTGGTGGAGGTCCTCATCAGTTCTTCACAGAAGTCCTCTTTCGGTAGACGGACAAGATACAGATCATTCCAGATGCAGTCCTACGAGGCTGGGGAGCAGACTACAGCCCCCAACTGGCGCAGGGCAGATGGAAACTGGTGGGATGCGAGCGCAGTAGCAGCTGGCATGAACTTTGGGGGAGCCAGTCTGGCCCTGGTAGCGTCTCAGAACCTGGTTTGTCACACGGCGGTCCTACACTGCATGGGCCTTGTCTCGATGGAGGCTTAAATAGATTGACAGGAAGGTACGAGGTCCTGCACAATCATGGCAGAAGCAACTCATAGGCAGAGGGAAACCTCACATCCCTGAAGGTGGAACATCTACAGGGATCCCTCAAACTCAAGGCCGATTTGCTCAGCTACACCAACATGGACCAGAGGGGCACTGGGCCACCCACTCCCGGACTGATCCACACCTTCAATTACCACCAAGTTTCCCCAGTTCCTTTCCCCGTTCTTTCTGACGGAGGGAGCAGAGGCCATAAATGCGCTGTCAGCACCTTGGCCACGAAGTCTGGTATGCCCTTCCAACAAATCAGCAGATTCCTAAAGTCCCTGATTGAACCAGGTCTGAAAGGGCAGATCTGATTCTAGTGACTCCGGCATGAGCCGGGCGGCAGTGGTTCTCGGACATCCCTTGACTTCGCGATGGACCCAATCCGAGTCCTGGACTTTTCGGAACTTCTTGTTCCAGGGCCAAGTTCAGCGTCCGGTCCCGAATTGGATGCAGCTCCACACCTGGAGGTTAAGTGGAGGATGCTAACTTCAAGGGGATATTCCCAGACAGTTGTGCTTACCATCCTGGTGTCCTGGTGAGAGTTAGCACAGAGCATCTACGAATCCACATTCAAAGTGTCTCAGAGATAGTGTAAATGCAGGGGCTGTGTTTTTTCTGGGGGTCACCCTTCTGTCTCCTTCGTTATTTCCCTGCAGGATAGTGTGAAGGTGGGTCTACGACCCAAAGCCATTAGGAGTGTCACAGGCGGTTGCTCACCCACACATACAAAGAGCTCTGTGGGGGTTGGTTGAGCCTGCATCCCTACCAGGGCATAGACCCCTCCTTTGGGACTGTCATACAATCCTGGAGGCTTTGACAAGGGCACTGTTCGAACCTCTTAGAGTGGTCCCTGTAAAAATGTTTATCTTGGAAAGCCCTTTTCTTGGTGGTGAGTGCACCTCCTAGTAGGATGTCAGAAATAGCGGCATTGTCCGTTCGGAGGGATCTCTGTATTAGTAGACCAGATTCAGTAAGTCTTCATCTGCCTCCGGATTTTAGTCTTAAGGCCAATCCCCTGTGCCACTGGAAGAGACATGATCCGGATATATTTTTTGAAAAATGAACAAGTTCAAGGAGGTGCTCAGAGGCATTGGCCATCGGAGGCCATGTCAAGTTCCTAGGCTGGAGGTTTTCGCCACCAACACTGGGGCGTTGGATCCGAGCATGTATTGTGGTGTACTACAAGCACCTGGGCATTCTAGTGCCAGATCTTATTGTGGCACACTCTACTTTAACTGCGGCACCGACAGTGACCTGGAATAAGGACGCCTCCTTAGAGAAAATTTGCAGGACAGTCTCCTGAAATCTTCATCAATTTTCATCAGACACTGTAGACTTGACAAGTTGCAGTCTGCTGGAGCAGCGTTTTGGTGGAAGAGTCCTCTAGTATGCCGACCGCCAGGCCCACCCACAGGGTTGTTGCTTTTGTACGTCCCAAGCAAGCTGGATGCTCTGAAGTCCTCCCCACTGGGAAAAAGAATGTTGGTCTTACCTGTGATACGTTCTTTTTTGTGATACTGAACAAAGTATACAAGTGCAAAATAATAATTAAAAAGCTGCCACTCATTGCTGGAAGAGAAGGCAACCTCACTGTTTCCTTGTTTGCTCTATTATAGTTGATGCATCAAAATGGTTACAGACAATGAGTATCAGCCCTTAATTTGCAGCTCTACAGACTAAAATTTGCCCAACCAGTTGACTGTAGTGTTACAGCCCTAATATGTCTATGAACATGCCTACACACACATAGAGGTTGAAGGGAGGAGAAAATTTCTAGGCAGGAGTCTATTTGCAATAAACCAGATATTATTCCAACTAGTATACACTAGTAAATAATGTGTGCAGTCTTGAAGCATATATTCTTAGCTACTGTTTTGTATTATTTGCTCCCTTCAGTTGGGGTGATTCAGAGAATACAAAAGAGCAGTGAAACTCCCATAATCAATGTGCTGTCCTACCAGTAGGTTTACCTGTGCTATGGATTATACTCAGTCTTCAGGCATAATGATTGGTAGTCTTGTGATATGTACCAACTTTCAGCTTTGTAGAACAAGTGGAGGTTTTTTATTATCTTGGGAAGTTCAAGCTAGTGAACATAAAAGTTTTATTCAAATTGCTAATAAGATGATCACATAGAGAATAGCAGTGGAACTTCTCTGGATTTCTCTTCACAAGCTTCTTCTCCTTGCTCTGCTTAGATGAGAGGGTTGGTTCGGTTGCATGTGTGTTCTTACTGCAGCACTAACATTCACACTGTCTCTCCCAATGTCACTGATGCAAGCATTATTCCAGATAGTTGCTGAACAAACTCTGCACACACAAAGCTTCCCTTTGTTTGGGGTGAAGGGGTCTGGAAAATGAATGTGTAGCATACACAGCTGCTCCAAAGCTTTGTTCCATCCTGTTGTGAACAAAGGTGTCCTTTGACTATTTGGTATCCCTCAAGATCTGGAAAAAGCTCTCCCCTGACATTGTGACTTTAAAATGTGCTAAGCTGATTATCAGCACTGTGTCCCAAGTACAGCCCTAGCAGAGTGCATCCCTCATTTTCTTGACAGCAAGTGAGGTTTTGAAAGCCCTGTGTTAAGAAGTGCCATTTGTTCCTGGTACTTTGTTCAATAAAATGCTTCTCTCTTGGTCTTCAGACTTGAGACCTCTTAAACCACAGACAGACTGCAGCAGGCTTTCCATCTTTCATAAATCTTTCCCCCCACCTGCCCATATATTAATATTTCAACAGTGTGTATTGATTTCTCTCACTGGTTGTAAACATACTTTTGATGGTGTTCAAAATCTTTATCCTTGCCAATGGATTGCTCATGAATATGTGTATTGTAAGTTCTCAGTGTTTCCCTCTTAGCATATAGCTCTCAGTGTGCTTGGGAGCCAGTTTCTTAAAAAATCTTTCACATAAAACAACATGTTTAGCAGCTTCTGATGTGTTGCGGAAAATACTTCCTCATTCATATACTGTCTTTTCTTCCATACTTGAAGCACCGACAAGCTTCATAGTGAAAATATTTATTGCATTTGTATGCTGCCTTTCAAAGTGAGGCATTGCAAAGTTGGGGGAAATGTTTTGAATCCTGATGTGTTGATACCTGCTTCCTAGGGAGACTGTATAATCTGGTGCTCAATTTTTCCCCCCATGTGAATGTTGATTGGTTATTCTCAGTATTTAGTTTTTAGTTGGCTCCTTTTTCTGGGTTGGTGTCTAGGCAATAATTTTCTCATTAAAGCCCTTTGCATTCATAAATCGGTCTTTTGAAATGTAGGTATACTTTTTTTTTTTGGAATAGACCTATGGTATTCACAATGTCAGAAACCTTCCTTGGAATTTGGCCCTGGTATACTGATAGCAAGGGTTATGTTTCCCATCATTAGAATAACCCCTTTATAGGAGTTTGGCTTAGAAAGGGTACATAGAAATAAGATATAGGAAAAAGCTGCCATTTCAGAGTGGGATAATGGCCCTGAGCCAGGATCTTGTTATGCTAAAAATGCTATTTTGGCACTACAGGGTATCTGAAATGACATTCTAGTTTATATAGAGATTCTTTGTGTTCATGTCAAATACAGTTGCCCCTCCACATTCGCGGCTTTAAGATTCACGGTTTTGACTATTTGCGGTTTTGGGAGCGCCCTCCCCCCGCCATCCAAAAAACTGCAATGGGGTCATTGCTCCTGGGGGGGGCAGGAGGGGTGGGAGGAAGCAGCAGCTAGGCTTGCCAAGCCCCGTTGCTGCTCCGGGGGTGGCGGCGTGACCTTGTTTTAATTCGCAGTTTTTTTCACATTCGCGGGGGTCTCGCAGCCCTAACCCCGGCAAATGTGGAGGGACAACTGTAGTCTGCGCCTCTCTTAAACTCATCTGTTGGTGACATCATTTGGCAGCTTTGTAAGAGTGCCACTAGTGAATCTTCTTTGGGAGTGATCCCTAGAGCCTTTCTGAAATCTTTTAACAGCTGCTAGAAACATACCTAGGTCGGCAAATGGTCTTAAAATCAGTATCATTATGGAAAATAACCTTGAAGGGTAAGTGTTAGGTCCTGACATGGTTCCAGTCTCTTAGGCATGGACTTCTGTACAAATTGAGCACCAGATGCAGAGGTTTCTGGTCCTTATGATTAAGGTAGTAAGTTGAGGGACTGTGTGGCCACTGTGCTGTGAAGACAAAGCTTCCAGTTGTCAAGCTCAGAGGGACAAGGCTTCCAGTTGTAATGCAACGGAGGTTCTTCTGTCTTATATGTCTTTCTGATCCTTCAAAATCAGTTGCAAATTTCCCCTTTACCTGTCTTTTAACAGCTGATAAAACGTGAGACTTGGAATATTGCAGCCATAAAAAGTTACGAAAAGCAGCCATTTCTTAAAGTAACTCAACAAAAGATACTACTGTAGTTTCTTCAGTGTACAACTTGGGAGTATTAAAAAGAATACAGGAGGATCCAGAGTCTGAGGCCCACCTGTCCCTGTTAGATTTTCCTGCCCATGTACAGGCACCCTTCTATGCATGTGTGAACACCTTGACGGGAAAATACCCTATTCAGACAACAGTGAGAAGGTAGCCAAAGGCATATGAGTTCTTTCGAATAGGATGGTGGAGGATGAGTTCCTAGTGCCTTGAGTAACTCTTACCTTTCATCCCAACAGGGTCAGCCTGTCTACCACAGACTGTTATATTGTTCATGAAATCTACAATGGGGAAAATGCTCAGGACCAGTTTGAATATGAGCTGGAACAGGCCTTGGAGGCCCAATACAAATACATCGTGATTGAACCGACGCGCATCGGAGATGAGACGGCCCGCTGGATCACTGTTGGGAACTGCCTGCACAAGACGTCCGTGCTGGCAGGCACGGCCTGCCTTTTCACCCCACTGGCCCTCCGAGCAGATTATTCCCATTACATCTCCTTGCCGGCCGGCGTGGTGAGCATAGCCTGCTGCACCTTGTATGGGATCTCTTGGCAATTCGACCCCTGTTGCAAGTACCAAGTGGAGTATAATGCTTATAAACTCTCTCGCCTGCCCCTGCATACGCTCACCTCCTCCACTCCTGTGGTTCTGGTGAGGAAGGATGACGTGCACAGAAAGAGACTGCATAACACGATAGCACTTGCTGCCCTGGTGTACTGTGTAAAGAAGGTTTATGAACTCTACGCAGAATGATTGCAGCAGGGGAAGGAGAAACAACCTGCAAAGACAAAAAGTGTATTAAAGACTCCCACAGTTAACATTCAACTTTTCCTCTTGAAGTGGCAGTGCCTGGGAAAGCAGTTTGGTTTATCCATTCCCCCCCCCCCTTTTTGGTTATTTCTAAAATAAACACGTGTCACTGGGTGCATCAAGGGAATTTTTCAGTTCTTTCTTACACCTCAGACATGGATCTGCAGTGAAATGGGACGCTGTGGGAGCCCAAGTCAGTTATGGAATGTTAATGAAAGGAAACAATACACAGGAGGGGGGTGTTAGCTTTTTTTTTTTTTTTTTTTGGAGAAAACTTTAAAGTATATTGTTTAATTGTATCTACAGAAGCAGCTCAAAATTATCAGTGACCATTCATTAAAGGATGAGATTTCAAGTTGTTTGCTTTCTTTTGGTGCCAGAGTTACTTGTGGGGTAATAACTTTCAAGAAAAGCTATTCTTAATGCCATATACTGTTCTGGAGAACATCTAGGGTGCATCACTACATTGTCTGTGGGGAAACTAATAAAGAATATCATCCTCCTGTAAACATTTCCACTTGAAGGGCAAATATCAGTATCCTCTAGCAGGTTAGGACATAACTGTTGTTTGTGGGTACCTCCTTGAAGCGTATTTTTTTGCTCTGACCATCAGTACCCACTCAAAAGATTCAGGATACTGTTAAAATGATCCATTACAGTATCTTGTTTCACCTCTTTCTATGCTCTTACAACATAACAGTCCAAGTAAGAAGCAAATTCCCTAAATCGTCACTGTCTATTGCTTCTTTCTTCCCATCACAACCCAATACAAAGAGTTGGGTATGCATTCTTATTTTCTTGAGGAGCAATGAAGGACAATAGGAGGGAGGAGGCTGACCACCAACTACAGTACAGTATTTTGTTTCAATCATTAATGTTAGTGTACACTGATTTACCTCAATTATTTTTCCTGCTATTTTATCCAGTCCCTCTTTTGTCTCTGCTTGCTCTTACCTTGGAGATTTTCACAAAGGGACCAAATGCCCCATTTCTGCTCCGCAAGCCCCTCTCCCATCCCTGCTACGGGATTAAGGAAAATGTTCTCACACTTACCTTAATCCCGCAGCAGGCACGTCCTCCCTCTCCCCTCAGCTTCACTGCTGTATATGCAGTTGCTGTAAAGCTGCTTTTACAGCAGTGAAGCCAAATCCCGCTCGTTCTCGCGGGAAATTCAGAAACAACCCATTAAAAAAAAAAAAAAAGTAAAATGGAGGGGTGAAGGGTGCCACTTACCTGGGTGTCCTGTTCCTGCCCAGAAGTGTCCAGAACAGACCTCCCCCCCCCCGCAGCTGTCATCGCAGGAGAGGAACAGGACACCATTGAGACCACCCGTGATTCCGTTACTACAGTGGAATGGGTGATCATTAACGACCTCCCCGTGGTTGGAATATCTTGGGGAGAAAACAGAATAGGCACGTTGAGGGCACAGAAGGGGGTGAATGTCTGAAAGAAAAATCTTTCAGTGGCCCTCTTCCATGCCTGCAATGGAACATATAGCTTGTGTGAAAATCTCTTTTATCTTGGTGTCTTGAGTTGAATGGTTCCCCTCTTCCTACTAGGAGCCAATGTACAGCAATTGATGCAGGACTCCCACCCCTTGGGGATATCTTTCAGTTCTGTCCTCACACTTGATTTTTCATTTTGCCTCCAGCTGTGCAGAAGTATCTCTCTTCTCAGTGGGAAATGAGAAATCTTGCCTCAGATTACAAAGCTTTTAACTGAGCAAGGGACCTTACCAGGCTTTTTGTTGTTGTCAACGCTGGGCAGACTGATGTTCAGCTCAGGATCTGAACTTGAGAAAGGAAGTGTGTGATCTGAGCCAGTCCATCTACAGGTATATTCCCTTAACAGGGCAGCTGCAACCTGACCTTTGTGCAGTGTACAGTGTGACCTTGAAATGGCATCCTTCAAGGCCAAAGGCAGAATACAAGGCTATCTTTAGCCCTTGAAATTTCTTAGAGTAGGCAAAGAGCTTGCTATTGCTTCTGTTCACTAGGTCAGTTTGGCTCACAGCTGAAATCGTACAGCTTTCTTGTCAGAAGCTTGTCAGTTTCAGATGGAGGGCACCTTGCCACTGGTTGGTCACAAGATACACTGCTAGTTCATTTTTTTTACTCAAGTTGATTTTTTTATTGGAAAGGTGAAGCATGGGACTGTTAAAAGTGGAATATGTTCTTCCTCCCATCCACTGCATGAAGTAGGATTATTGCTCAATAAAAACACTATCTGACATCCTGTTAATAGCATATGTAGGTGTGAATCCATCTTACGCTTATGTGTGTCTTTTTAAAATTACAGCCGTCCTGCCACATTCACAGCTTTCACTTTTGCAGATACGATTATTCACACATTTGTAGCTGCTGCTTAAGTAGCCCGACCTCACTCCGCTTCTTCTGTTCCTTCTTCGCCCTATTTTCGGCCCTTGGCAATGCCTCCAGCCACTCACTCAGTTTCTTGCTTACAACCAGGATCCCCCAGCTTCATTTGCAAGATCTTTCCTAGCTGAAAGACCTCCCTGCCCTATTCCTCAGTTACCTCTTTCTTCCGAATTTCTCCCACCCTGCTGAAGCCTCCAGCTACTCCAATTTCTTCCATGCAACCAGCATCACCCAGCTTCACTTGCAAAACCTTTCCTGGCTGAAAGACCTCCCCACCACCACATTCCTTCTGTTGCAAGCTGCTGGCATTCAGAGCAGCAGAAATCTCCATTGTGAAGTGCCCCCGAAGCCTGCTTCTTCACAGGGTTTGGAGACTTTGCAAAGGAGATTTCTCCTCTCTGCTTTCCCCGAGCACTTAGCACAGCTTCATGGAGCTTCTAGGAGCAAGTCGGTGGCTGAGGGACCTGCCTGCCAGGCCCACATTCTTCATACTCGCCTACCTCCTCCAGCCGCTCACTTTGCAAGCATGAAGAGCACTTCTGGGGAGCTCTGCCCCCACCTCCACTGTACTGTAAGTATTTTTTTTTCTTTTGCAGGGGTTCTGTGCTCCTAACCCCTGCAAATGTGAAGTGATAGTTGCATTGTTGAGATTGGTTTTCTCTTCTGTCCTCTGCAACAACCAAAGCTGCCTTCCCAGACTCACTATTTAGCTGCTGCAGCTCCCTCCCCGTGGCCATTTTGTGACTGGTGGAGAAGGGGAGCGGGATCAGAGGAGCACTTGGTTATGTTCCAGTAACTACATACGGAATGCTTATCTGCTGAGACCTCCAAAAGACCCTGGTGGATCTCAGCAGATGCGGTCATAATTCTGCATCTGGTTAGGATTACATAGCCAGGTGCTTCTCTAATTGCCCCCACCCTGCTCTCCACCAGACATGGAATGGGCGGTTTGGGGGGGTTGCAGTGGCTAAACAGTGAATGGAGGGGATGTTGAGAGGACAGATGCAGTATAGATTTTCCTTGGTTTTTTTTTTTTTCTGGGTTGCGAGGCCGTGTTCTGGAATAGTTTCTTATCTGATGTTTTGCCTGCATCTGTGGCTGGCATCTTCAGAGAGTGGTTGGATAGGTGTGTGTGTAGATTTTATATATTGTGAACCCCTGTTGGGGAGTACTGTATATGTAAATTTGTGTAATTGAATGGTTAGTTTCTGGGTACAGAAATACAAGGATGATTAGTGTCTGTTTGGCTAATAGTTGGTTGATGGGCCATTATTACAATGTTTTAATTGTTGGAAGCCGCCCCGATTGTTTTTACTGCTCGAAATCCCCTTGTTCCTGGGTGAAATTCCTTTGTAAGTGTTGAGTTTTGATTCTATTGTTTTTCAAAACTGGGAGCCAGATTTTGTTTACTTTAAGGGTTTCTTCTTTCCTGTTGAAGTTGTCCAGGTGTTTGCAGATTTCAATAGCTTCTCTGTGCATTCTGACATGATAGTTGTTGGCCTGGTCCAGAATTTCTGTGTTTTTAAATAACATTTTGTGTCCAGGTTGGTTTATAACATGTTCTGCTACTGCTAATTTTTCTGGCTGGCCCAGTCTGCAGTGTCTCTCATGTTCCTTGATTTCGTGTTTGCACACAGCGTTTAGTGGTCCCTATATAAACTTGTCCACAATTGCCTGGTATATGGTAAACTCCTGCAGCTGTGAGAGGGTCTCTTTTGTCCTTCACTGAGCACAGCATTTCTTGGCTTTTCTTGGTTGGTCTATAGATTGTTTGGAGGTTGTGTTTCCTCATCAGTTTCCCTATTCTGTCTGTGACTCCTTTGATGTATAGTAAAAATACCTTCCCTTTGGTACTTCCAGTGGGATAACGAATTCTACAAACAGATAAATGGGGTAGCTATCATGGGGCTCACGGGGCTGCCCATGGCTACCCCATTTATCTGTTTGTAGAATTCGTTATCCCACTGGAAGTACCAAAGGGAAGGTATTTTTACTATACATCAAAGGAGTCACAGACAGAATAGGGAAACTGATGAGGAAACACAACCTCCAAACAATCTATAGACCAACCAAGAAAAGCCAAGAAATGCTGTGCTCAGCGAAGGACAAAAGAGACCCTCTCACAGCTGCAGGAGTTTACCATATACCAGGCAATTGTGGACAAGTTTATATAGGGACCACTAAACGCTGTGTGCAAACACGAAATCAAGGAACATGAGAGACACTGCAGACTGGGCCAGCCAGAAAAATCAGCAGTAGCAGAACATGTTATAAACCAACCTGGACACAAAATGTTATTTAAAAACACAGAAATTCTGGACCAGGCCAACAACTATCATGTCAGAATGCATAGAGAAGCTATTGAAATCCACAAACACCTGGACAACTTCAACAGGAAAGAAGAAACCCTTAAAGTAAACAAAATCTGGCTCCCAGTTTTGAAATACAATAGAATTAAATCTCAACACTGACGAAGGAATTTCACCCAGGGACAAGGGGATTTCCAGCAGATAAGGGGGTCATCAACCAACCATTAGCCAAACAGACACTAATTAGCTTTGCATTTCTATACCCAGAAACTAACCATTCAATTACACAAATTTACATATACTCCCCAAGAGGGGTTCACAATATATAAACTCTACACACACTCCTACCCAACCACTCTCTGAAAATGCCAGCCACAGATGCAGTCGAAACAACAGAAAGAAACTATTCCGGAACCCGGCCTCACAGCCTGGAAAAAAACCAAGGAAAATCTATGGATGCCGGCCATGAAAGCCTTCAACTTCACAGATGCAGTATAGTTCCACATGTGTAACTGTTACACTACACTGTGCCATACAGGATCTCAGCCACTGTTGGGAAGCAATCAGTAGCTGGAGTGAGCCTTCTATTATTGTATGACTTCAGGGATAGATATCTGAGACAGTCCTACTGTTTATAATTCTAATATGGAAAAATACCCATTGAGTTGTATGAGTTTCTGTTTTGGAATAAATCATCATATGTTCACCTACATATACTCAAAAGGTAAAAATATTGCATGGTTCTACTATTTATAGCAATAAGTAACACCTTTCCCCTCAGAGTGTGCAAGCACCAGTTAAAAGGGTGTGATCACTGGAAGAGCCAGCTCTTTGCATGACTCCTCTACTGACAGTATGGAAACTGCTCTGGAAGGGAAAATATGACACCGGGAATGAATTACAATATCTAAAACCGCATGCACCAGTTTATGAAAAATCCCACTTTTCAAGTAATATTGTACATTGGCAGAAGGGTACATAGGGCTTTGATTGTGAATAGCTGCTAAATTTATTCAGTTATGTACCTCCTTTTCTTCTGGAGTGGGATCCAAGGTGGCCAAATTGAGTGGTGAAGGGACCTGCAGAAATAAGCCTCCAAGATATGTAGCTCCCAGGCCCTGTGCACAGCAGAGTAGAATTCTGGTAGAACTAGCATCCAATGAAAGAGCAAATGTGACTAGGTAAGGTAGCATTATTTTAGTCCCTATTATGATACTTAACTCTACAGCAGTTTGAGCATTCAGGAAGTATTGTTCCTATAAATACCATATCCACTCTGTGTTCATGAAGTTGGGGGTGATGGAGTCTGCAGCTGTCTGTATTTAGCACATGAGACACATCTTAATGCAGTAAAGCTTTTAGTAGTTGGCAGGAAAGAAAGGTGAGCCACTATGAGACGGTACATAGAAGCCCACAGATGATTCTGCAGGTAACTTTAGGTTTAGCTGTAAGGGAAGCTGTCTTTCCCCCTTCACCATTACTTTTGCAAACACAATTTATGTCCCCCACTTCCAATGTCACAAGTTGATCTCTAGTGGAAACCCTACCTAGCACTAACACAATCATGCTTTGTTTCTCCATGAACAAGCTCTGATGAAGGTGAACATACACTGCTAAGCTGCTCTCACACTAGGAATGATGGTGGGGTCTCCTGTTTCTGATTACTGTATAAAATGTAGAAAGTGCAGTAGGCAAAGATGCATAATGGGAGTTGTTTCCAAGTTCTGGTAAAGATGCAGCCTGGAAACGTATACTTTCCAGTGGGGAGGACTACAGAGCATCCAACTTGCTTGGGTAGTTCCTCCCCAATTGCTCCTAGTAGGCAGGGAACAACTTTTTTAGGACTGCCTACCAGTGAGGTTATCTGGGAGCGACGACCCCCCCCCCCCGGTTAGCCAGTCTGGTAGGACGTGTGGTTTTGTTTCTCCTGACCTACCTACCTCCACGTGGCCAGAGTCATCTTGGATCCCTTTGTTGTCTCTTAAAAAAAGAAATCCAATAATAATAATAACAATCAACAACAACAACAATATCTGTGGCCACTGAAGGGAGGGAGGCAGTATGAGCAACAGCAGCAGCAAGGACCAGCTACCAAAGCCAGCAGCGGCAAGAACGGAGGCAGCAAGAAGAGGCCAAAAAAGGATGAGAAGACACCCGTCTGGCAGCCACCGTCAGCAGCCCAGTCCTGCTCCACCCAGACAGGTTAGGAGCTGACTGGGAGGATGCCACCACGTAGCGCCTCCAGGAGGCGGCGGCGCAAAATGCCCCCAGGAGCGGGGAGCCATCCGCTGCGTTGGTGTTGCTGGGCTATCCCCCCCAGCACTGAAGGAGCCGTACCAACTGCCGCAGGGAGGCGGCCACAGTGAGTGACACAGGCCTTAGGGAATGGGGCGGGAGGGGGAGAGCGTCGCCAGCTGATCCGCCAGAGCCGCTCTTGGAGCGAGCCAGTGCAGCCAGAGAAACCAAGAGAGTCCAGCGGGAGCCACTCTGGGAGCGCATCCCGTTTTTGCCATGGAGATGCCCCCACAGGCAACTGCCCAGAGCCGCTCAGAGAGCATGCCACAGGCGTTCGGCATGGCACTGGCAGCAGCGCTGGGAAGCGCTCAGGAGAACCCCGCAGGAATCTGGGTTGAGCCCGCCACAATCGGCGCCGCGGCCAAAACAGCCACCCCCCTGCTTACAGAGGCACAGCAGTGGGTGACGGGGGACTCCAGGAAGGGTAGTGGACTCCCCATGGAGCTGGTACTGGGCAATGGCGCGGGGGGCAGGGGAGGCTGAACCCAGGTCCCACCAACCATGAGGCTGGGCACCTTACTCCCCCTCCCCCTGTACTTGGAGCAAATGCTCCCACTGAGCTCGCTTTGCCGCAGAGCCTCATTCCCCCCTTCCATTTCTCAGTGGGGAGGGGTCATAGGACGGTGAGGACTCACTGAAGCTTCAGAGCCCTGGGGGCACAAGGGCTGGGCCCAGAACCCACAAAGGGAACTGGAGTTGCCTTTTTTTCTGGTCAATTGCCCAAGACCCCTACTCGAGCCTTGTATTAGGTGGTGGAGACACAAAGATTCCTCTGGTTGTGTGTTCCTGCATAACAGGATGGGGTTGGTCTGGATGGCCCTTTGGGATCCCTTTACAGCTCTATGATTCTATGACTCTATGGCACTTGCTAATAATAATACTAATAATACTAATACTAATACTAATAATAATATGCAAACTTCTTTGCCTTGTGCAAAAGGTTTTCGCACTGAGATTTCTGTTGAGCTTTGTTGGGGCTTTCAGCCAACAGCCAGTAACTGGAAGGGCCAGGGCCAGCCGAACTTAGGCACATGACTGGTAACAAGGTGGGTCTCACCCATGGGGGCAAGAGCGCAACCAGGTTGTGCAAAGAAACTGCACTCTCTACCTAAGAGGGTGATGGACAAGTTACAGGGACCACTCTTAGATCAGTCTTGGTGCCTTCCGCTATTTTTTGCCATGATACAGCCATATCACCCTGAACTAGTCCAATCTCGTCTAATCTCCAAAGATCAGCAGGGTTGGGCCTGGTTAGTACTTGGATGGAAGACCGCCTGGGAATACCGGGCACTGTAAGAAGGCCAATCTGATGGTTGGTTTTCCTATGGTTGGGAATTCAGCTCCCACTGGGGGCTTTTCTTCTACTCCATCACCTCTTTGGCGAGGAGGCAGCTACTACAAGGATGGCTTGAGACCCATTTGGTGGGACAAGGATGCCATTGCTGATGTCCCCTATTCTGAAACCAGGATGCAGCAAGGCCTCTACAAGCTTGCACTGGTTTTCCACACTTCTGGCAGATAGTATCCTGGAATCTATCCAGTTCCATTCTAGAGTGCAAGGGGCGGCAGTAGCTGATAGAAGACAGGTATGGTCCCAAATTCTGGAGTGTGGATTTCAAGTCAAAATAGAGCCTGGTGCTCTACCTTTTTCCTAGGAGTGAAGTTGTTTGGGGAGTCCCTGGGATCATCCATGGTAGAGGACAGGGATAAAAAGAAGAGAACCCTTGCGCCGTCCCGCAAGGAGGAGGACAGGAAATATTCAAGATACTAGAGGCCAGTTCATGCCCCTTCAACACATCAGGACCAAACGTCATCCTCCACTTTCCTTCATTCAAGGGGCACCTGTGATTCCAAGCCATGCTGTGGGGAAATGGATACCACCGTTGGAACCAGGTTAGACCATCGGGAAAGCAACATTGCCCCCATGGGGGGATGCTTGCAGTCCTACGTGGATGTTTTTGGGGGAGAACTCCACCTGGGACAAGTGGGTCCTCCGTTCGTTTCGCCAAGGTTGCTAGGGAGAGGTCTCTTGAACCCTTCTATGTTGACTTGTCCCTACTCCAATACTTAAGGACACAGTGAAACACTTGCTCCTGAAGGGTGCCTTCCTACAACTGGTTCAAATGGGACCAGTGGAAGAGGTGTCTGTAGAACAAAGAGGCACCGGATGCTACTCTATACTTTTTCAGTCCCCAAGAAGAACAGAACCTGGGGGGCAGTTCTCATCTTAAAGAGACCTCAACAGATTCATACAGAGACACAAATTCCGCATGGGAACATGGAACCACATAGTAGATGTGATTCCCCCTGGGGGACTACTTTACCTTCCAGAATACATCTATTCTCTTCCGGATATTCCATGGACACAGACGTTGTCTGTGCTTTGTGTGCAACAACAGTCACTCCAATTACAAGTACTTCCATTGGTCTCTCTTCAGTTCCCAGGTTTTGTTTTGTTTTTAACCAGGTTTTTTTTACCAAGATTAGGGCAACCTTTGTAACACAATGTAGGAATTCAGGTCTACATTGTCATCATTACTTGGACAACCTGCTAATCTGCTCTCCATCCAGGCTGAGGACAGAGAGGAACTTGCTTCGGGTTCTCAACTCACTCATAGTCCATGGGATCCAAGTGTACCTTGCAAAGAGCTCGCTGTTCTCAAGGTAATAGATGCAACAGCTCAGTGCTGCCCTGGGCCCAGTGGGGGGCCTGATCTCCCTCTAGGAAAGAATCAATTCCTTACAGGGCAATTCAGGAAGTGAGAGACACTTCCCGACCAGATATTATGCAGCTGACGTGGTTGCAGGGCCTCATAATGGCAGCAATAGACTCTGGTGTGGGCAAGATCTCACTCCAGGACTTTGCAGTAGGTTCTTGCTTCCAGTTCAAGAAGACAGAGCTTTTCGATGGCACAGGCACCCCAGAGTTCCTAGGGAACAATTACAGTGACTCCAGTGGGGGCCCTTATCAGCTCTTCACAGAAGTCCTCTTTCGGTAGACGGACAAGATACAGATTACCTCAGATGCAACCCTACGAGGCTGGGGACAGACTACGGCCCCCAACTGGCGCAGGGCAGATGGAAGCTGGTGGGATGCGAGCGCAGTAGCAGCTGGCATGATTTTTGGGCAGCTAGTCTGGCCCTAGTAGCATCTCAGAACTTGGTTGGTAACACGGCAGTCCTACACTGCACGAACCTCGTCTCGATGATGGCCCAAATAAATTGACAGGAAGGTACGAGATCCTGCACAATCATGGCAGAAGCAACTCACATGCTCATTTAAGCGGAGGGGAACCTCACATCCCTGAAGGTGGAACATCAACAGGGATCCCTCAAACTCAAAGCTGATTCACTCAGCCGCACCGACATTGACATTGGGCATTGGGCCATCCACTCCTGGACCAATTCACACCTCCAATAACCACCATGTTTTCCCAGTTCCTTTCCCCGTTCTTTCTGATGGAGGGAGCAGAGGCCATAAATGCGCTGTCGGCACCATGGCCACGAAGCCTGGTACGCCCTTCCAACAAATCAGCGGATTCCTAAAGTCCCTACTTGAACCACGTCGGAAAGGGCCGGTCTGATCCTAGTGACCCCGGCATGAGCCTGGCGGCAGTGGTTCTCAGACATCCCTTGACTGGACAATGGACCGAATCCATGTCCTGGACTTTCCGGAACTTCTTCTCCCAGGGCCAAGTTCAGCATCCGGTCCTGAATTGGATGCAGCTCCACACCTGGAGGTTAAGTGGAGGATGCTAACTTCAAGGGGATATTCCCAGACAGTAGTGCTTACCATCCCAGTGTCCTGGTGAGAGTTAGCACAGAGCATCTACGAATACACATTCAAAGTGTTTTGGAGGTAGTGTAAGTGCAGGGGCTGTGTTTTTTCTGGGGGTCCCCCTTCTGTCTCCGTTTTTTTCCTACAGGACAGCGTGAATGTGGATCTGTGACCCAAGGCCATTAGGAGTGTCGCAGGCGGGTCACTCACCCACACATACAAAGAGTTCTGTGGGGGTTGGGCGACCCTGCATCCCCACCAGGGCATAGATCTCTCTTTTGGGACCATCATACAATTCTGAAGGCATTGACAGTGGCATAGTTCAAACCTCTCAGAGTGGTCCCTCTAAAATTTTTAGCTTGGAAAGCCCTTTTCTTGGTTGCAATTGCACCTCCAAGAAGGGTGTCAGAAATAGCGGCATTGTCCATTCGGAGGGATCTCTGTATTAGTAGACCAGATTCAGTATTCTTCATCTGTGTCCGGATTTTAGTCTGAAGGCCAATCCTCTGTTCCACTGGAAGAGACATGATCTGGATATATTTTTTGAAAAAGAACAAGTTTGATCAGGTGTTCAGAGGTGTTGTCCATTGGAGTTCATGTCAAGTTCCTAGGCTGGAGGTTTTCGCCGTCAACACTGGGGCGTTGGACCAGAGAATGTATTGTGGCGTACTATAAGCACCTGGGCATTCTAGTGCCAGATCTTATTGTGGCACACTCTACTTTAACTGCGGCACCGACGGTGGCCTGAAATAAGGACTCCTCCTTAGAGAAAATTTGCAGGACAGTCTCCTGGAATCTTGATCAATTTTCATCACACTGTAGATTTGACAAGTTGCAGTCTGCTGGAGCAGCGTTTTGGTGGAAGAGTCCTCTAGTATGCCGTCAGTCCCTGAGGGATTAAGCCACCGCCAGGCCCACCCACAGGGTCGTTGCTTTTGTACGTCCCAAGCAAGCTGGATGCTCTGAAGTCCTCCCCACTGGGAAAAGGAACATTGGTCTTACCTGTGATATGTTCTTTTCCAGTGGAGAGACAAAGAGCATCCAGACCCACCCGAGGCGCTGGCAATAGTGGAACAAGCTGTGGGTCATTTGAACAGAGACTCAGTTTCATTTCTTTGAGTGGAACTTTAACGTTTAAAAATGTTTGTTGTCTCCTCCTGTTTTTTCTCCCACGACAGAGGGCAGGTAGCAAGGCTGTGACATCGACTGGCTAGCCAGGGGTCATCCCTCCCAGATGACCTCACCAGTAGGCAGTCCTAAAAAAGTTGTTCCCTGCCTACTAGGAGCAAATGGGGAGGAACTACCCAAGCAAGTTGGATGCTCTTTGTCTCTCCACTGGAAAAGAATGTATCACAGGTAAGACCAACATTCCTATTTCTCCACAAGGCAGGTAGGAAAGACAACAGGGAACCCGTCCTCTACTCCCACCACCCCCAATGCTTGGGTAACATTAAGAGACACTTAAGAATACAGAGTTGTTATTGACAAATTGTCTTCTGTACAAAGCCCAACACGAATGAATGGAGGTGTATTAGAAGTGCAACTCCTGTTTTATTTCAGTGCACAGAGCTCCCTTTGGGCTTCCTGCAGTTAAAAGAAGCTCTTCCCAGTAGTTGAGGAAACCTTTTTCAGGTGATCTTTTCAGATCCTGTGCTGTGCAGGAGGTGTCCAACTGGATACAACTCATCACCCGAGGGGAAGAGATAAATGTAAACGTTCATGCTTCCCACAGACCCCTACACATATTCAGGTTGGCTTCTGCTTACAGTCAATGAGTTGACAGGTGAGACTCCAAATGGGCTAGGAATCCTTGGCTTTTCTCTCCTTTCGGGCTCTAGAGGCCATAAAGGCAAAGAAGAGCCAAGGGCACAGTGTTCGGAAGTATACTGCCAATGAAGGCACGAAGCCTGCCACCAGCACCTCCTTCCTCTTTTCTCCCACAGCATTGAGAACCACCTGTGCCACCTCTGCAGCTCCTTTGCCTCCACTGGTGGTCTTGTCCATCACTGAAAGAAGAAAAAACAAGTGAGCATCTTGAACAACAGTGCAACGGAAAAGTGCAGAGCTCAGAAAATTTCCCATTCCCAGAATTACCTAGCTAGCAGGGGAAGTTTTGGAGCTATAGTCCAAAAAAGTAACTTCCCTAGGTGCCTCACCTTTTGCCTGGTGGATCATGAGGCCACAAGCTGGTTCATATCTACAACCTCAGCTGGGGCCAGAAGAAACAGGGAGGGAAATAGAATAGGAGGGCCTGGCAGTTCAGCATGGGCCATCAAGTATTAAGAGTGAATAAAGTTAATTTAAAAAAATATTGGCCGGAATCTTGTTGGGATGTTCGGTCTTTGTAAATGGACATATGTCTGCAGGAATTAAAATTACGCAGTTGTGCAACATCCATATCCAGTAAAGGTTGCTGTTATGGAACTGCACAATAGAGCTGGCAAAGTGTCCAAAAACCATTGGTTCCCGATGTGCAGCAGGACCAATGCACACGTATCAGTCTCCTAATACACATCTTTGCAATTCAGTAACCAGGTTTCTTAGCACCTCTGTTATTTATCTAGGTATACTCAAAGTTACATTATGTAAAAGGTCATATAGGATTCTGGCCAGCATTTAGGAGGCTGAATCTTTCCTGTTACTCTTCTCCCAGACTTTTTGGCACAGTTACCTTCTTTTATTGCCCCTCTCTGCAAAATGATCCCCATCTGTATCAGCAGAGACACACAAATTACATAGGAAAGGCAGTCCTCACCTCCATACTGAGATCCATCAGCGGTTATGGCATTCAGTGACAGGTTTGTCTGAATATAGCCAGGGCTCAATACAGTCACATCAATATTGTACTGCTCCACTTCTGCTCGCAAACAGTCAAAAAAGGCTTGGGTGGCGTGCTTGGAGGCTGCATCTGGAAAACCCAAAGAGCATACAGGCACAGTCATTGAATTTCAGTATCACAGCCAGATTTACAACTTTTTTCTCACATAGGGTGAACAAAAGGACTATACAATGCATGGCCAACGTAAGGAGCTATTAGTCATGTCAAGTAAATGCAACCCATTCTAAAGCAACCTGCCTTCGCATGATCAATGCTATGCTTCCAAGCTTCCCGGGGACTTTGGGCTGCTGTGACTGGACAAGTGTTCTGGTTCACTTGGCTCCAGCTCAGCATGAGAAGACTTTAAGGACATAATGGCAGCTAAACAATCCTGGCCCTTCATAAAATTAAAAATGTGGAGAAAGTTAAAAAGGCTTTTAGGATGCAAAGCCCAATTGCAACCTAATATAGTCCTTACCTTGTAAAAAGTTCCATACAGTGATTTCCATTAATCCTTATGACCACCACACAAAGTAGGGCTATAATCCCTTTTTACAGATGGGCAAGTCACTCCACATTTGCATCCCTATCTCACCCAGGAGCCAATGGCTGAAGTGAGTTTTTTCACTTCCAATATGCTCTTCAGTGGACTATACAGACTTATGCCAAACAAGTTGAGAGCTTTTGAAGATGGTAGTTTTGAAAGTATTAAAAAATGACCATGTTCCCCTGTTACCCTCAGAAAATTCTAATTATGGGATGCCTATACATCCAGATCCTAAAGTTTGAAAGGTGCAAAGGTTATGATCAGAGTTGGTGCTATAGTTTATGGCAAATTTTGACTGTAAAAGCTGGATCTTTATAGTAAGGAGAAGGGGAAGAATGCGTGGTGAGGCAGGAACATACAGACTAAAGGCACAAAAATCCAGGACAGGCACAGCCATTTTGCCATACTGAAAAGTTGTATCATAGGATGCAAGAGGAGTGCTATATTGCTGACATTGCTAGAAATGCTATTGCAGAAAAGTTCTATTCGGATTTCTTGGTCAGTAGAACTGGCATTATAGAAGCCCCACACAACTCCCAGAAGACAACTGAGTCTATCTGAGGTAAAGGTAGAGACTGCAGATGTTACTGTATATACTATAATTCTCACTCACCCCAAGCCAGCATATAAATTCCAAGTTCAGAATAAAAGGTATCTGGGTGGAATTAAGCTTCATAGTACTGGACATTCATCCAAGCTAGAAATCTGCGGCAATGCCAAACCTCCTATGAACAATTTTTTCCAAGAAAGCCCAATGATAGATTCACCTTAGGGTTGTCATAAGTCACACAGAAATCTGTGTGCAGCATTGGGGGAAATCCATTCCTTACAACTCTGGAAATGCCACATCTGTATCTCTGGGACTATATTGTAGCCATGGCTACTTTCCTGAATGTTGGAACTTCCAAAGCCAATGATGAGCAAAGCTCATTTCTGAACTCATCTTAACGCTCACCAAGAAAGTACTTACATGCAGACCGGAAAGGAATCCCAATTTTGCCTTGAACGCTGCTGATAGCTACAATGTGGCCTTTTCTTCTCTTGATCATGGAAGGCAGAAGTGCTAGAGAGAGGATCAGGAGGGGATGAGAAGGTTGCTGTGAGAACCAGTGTATGCTTGGCTCCAAGGAGAAGCAAGTTTCTTTCTCTAGTCTCCTGCTCTAGAATCAAATCTCAACATTACCCATTTCTCACTTTTGAGCCCTGTGTCCTCATCCCCACCAAGGCCATTTCTGAAAACCTAGATTATAGGAATTGACTCAGTCTGACATCAATACCAGGAAAGATTCTCTAGCAGATCATTAAATAGCCTGTAGCACAATCGCTATAGACAGTCTGTAGCACGATGCTACGATTGCTAAACATCAATATGGATTTCTGAAAAACACATCATGCCAGACTAATCTTACCTCTTTTTTTGACATAGTTACAAATTTGGTAGATGAAGGGAATGCTGTGGATGTAGTGTTTCTTGATTTCAGTAAGGCCTCTGATAAGGTCCCCCATGATATTCTTGCAAAAAAGTTAGTAACATGTGGCCTAGACAATAAAACTATTAAGTGGATTTGTAATTGGTTGAGTGACTGAACCCAACAGGTGCTCACCAAAGTTTCCTCTTCATTCTGGAGAGAAGTGACTAGTGGGGTGCCACAGGGGTCTGTCCTGGGCCCAGTGCTATTCAACATCTTTTTTAAAAAATATATATTTTTATTAGTTACAGTGTTTGTTACATTCATCTCTGTACACAATTTCTTCCATTCATTGCATCCTATATGTTGAATGAACAATGCATCAATAAAACATTGATTATTGTCAGTAACTTCGTTTCTATGCCCATAAAACAGAAAACAAATCACTACATTTCAGCTATCTCATTTCTACCTATTTTGCCATTTCTTCTTTCTGTTTCCTTTTACATTCTTTATCTTTCTTCCTATCTAACCTCTGTTGGTTTTCTTCCCCAGTACTTTAATTTATTTCTGCTATGTTAATAGTTTTTATGTTTACTTCTATGATTTCTCAACCAGTTCTTCATTCTCTCTAATTTCTCCTCTCCCTCCAATGTTTTTATCTATCTTCCTATCTTTTTTTTCTTCTTCTAATATTTACTATTCTTTAAACTGGTGTCTTTACTCCTTTTCAAGGACCCATTTCTATTTTGGCCTTATGCTCTATGTTTTACTTATTATTTGCTTTTCTCCTACCATATCTTTTACCTTATTAAGGGACCTAAATTGTTTTTAATCTTGTGTTCTATCAAAATAATTTTTTTCCATCGGTTCCCATACTTTCTTTTTTTCCCACTCATCCTCTACGCATTATCGTTGTTAATTTGTCTACTTCCCACATTTCATACATTTTTTCAGCCCATTTCTCTAGTGTCGGGCTTTCCTTCTTTTTCCATGTCTGCGCATACAATATCCTCGCAGAAGTAATCATGTATAACAAAACCCTGCACTTCTTTTTCATATTTGACCCTTTTACACTATATATCATATTTAAGAGGTAAATTTCCAGATTTAGCGGGTATTCTAGCTCTAAAGTCTCTTTAATTTTAATATGCACTCTTTTCCAAAAGTTTTTGGCTTTGAAGCATTTCCACCAGATGTGGATTAAGATTCCTGTGGCTTCTTCACACTTCCAGCACTTTATTGTGTCTGTCTTATACATTTTATGCCATTTAACCGGTGTTAAATACTGTACCATCTAAAAAACATTTTAACAAAGCTCTCTTTCAGAGACTGTGACAATGTAAATTTTTGTGTATTTTTCCAGGCCATTTCCCACCTCTCAATTTCAGTAGTCTTTCCTAAATCTTGAGCCCATTGTATCATGTGCTCTTTCACGTATTCTGTTTCTAATTCTCTATTCATTAAGATCTTGTAGAACTTCTTTATATGCTGTTTTGATCTATCAAATATAACTTTGACTATTTCATTTTTTGCATCTGAAAATCTTCAAGTCTTAAGTCCATTTTATATTTTTCATAAATCTGATAATATGCAAACCAGTTTACAGCTGTCCCTTTACATTCGTGGCTTTGACTTTCGTGGTTTTATGTATTCGCAGAAATTCCTCCCCCCCCCGCTCTCCCCAACACAGCCTCTGAGCATTTAAGGAGGAAAATTTCCTGCACACATACAGACATAGGGAAGATCCCAGCAAGCAAGAAACCCCCACACCAGCCTCTCAGGGTCTAAGGCAAAAGAAAATCACAGCCCCATGCTGTGAGCAGGCAAGCAAAGTCCCCCCTTGCCACTCCCGTCTCTGTGTCTTAACAAACTGAATTGCTTCTTTAAAACTCACATTTCGCCCCATGTCTCCTCATGGCCCAAAGAAAAGCACAGCTGTATGCTTGCCACCCCCTCTCTGTGTCTCAACAAACTGAATTTAAAACTCAGCTTCTTTAAAACTCACATTTCGAACTTTTCCTACACACATTCACACACAGGGAAGGTGCGGGTGGCATCTCCCAGCAACTCAGCCTCTGAGCCTTCTATTATTAATTTCTCATCATAGCTTTTCTGTATCACCTGGTCTCTTATTTTGGCTCTGGTAAAACAAACCACTATATCTCTAGGCAGCTGCTTTTCCCCTGCCACTACTGAATTAATTCTAAACATTTTATCCTCTTGTAATTCTAGTCTTTCCTCTGATATATCAATGAATTTGGCAATAGGTGGAACTACTCTTTCCATTAAGTTTTCACTTTCCTGTTCTATTATACCTCTTATCTTCAAGCATCTCTCCCTGTATCTTAAGTCATTTATTAGTAATTCTTTCTTCTCTTGTTCTTGTTCTAGAGTAAGCTGTGTCATTTTCTCCTCTACTTTCTGTGACTTTTCCTGTATATTGTGTACTTCCTTTTTTATTTCGTCTATGTTTTCCATTAGTTTTTCCCCAAAACTATTTAGTTCTTTTTTAAGATCAGCCTTCATTTCTGCTCTTATCTCTTTCATCTCTTCTTTAATTTCTTGCCTTATCTTTTTCATCTCTTTCCTCAGCTCCTCTAAAATAATATTTGTTTCTGTTGATTTTACTGCTCCTTCCATCGAAGGTCTTCTTTGTAGTATGACTTGGGTTTGAGCCTGAGTGGCTTTCCTTGTACCTGTTGCCATGCTGTCTATTAATAGTGTGAATATATTCTTTGAAAACTATCCATTACCACCCCTTACCATGCTATTTTTACTTGTTTATGCTTGTTTACCTTTGATGTCTATTTACTTATTTGTAATCAAAATTTTAAGCTATGATTTATAGATTCAATTAGTAGTTTTTATAATTACTTAATTGTGATTACTTAATTACCTCTAATTATTGCATTCAGTTGCTAATAATTATTTAGTTGCAATGGAGCGTGTTCTTTCCGTCACTAACTGTAATCTTAAATTATTCTCCCGCACTAAATTTCTTCCTTCTAATTCACCTGTATTCCTCTTTTCCCCCTTCCAAATCTTCCCTCACTTTTTCTATCCCCCTTACATTGCCTTTCTTTCCTTACTTTCTGTCTCCCTTTCAGCAGCTTATCCTGTCCCTTTGCCTTTTTTGTATTCTTGCGTGTATGCTCTCACTGCCTCACTAACCCTACACCTGTTTAATTAATTCTTAGCCCCTCAATCCGCCACTCTTCATTTCCAATCTCTTTCCCACTCTTCCCTCCCCTCTTGCTCTACCCCTTTTATTTTCGAACAGCACCCCTATGCTTTATATCTATTACCCTACCCTGCCCTTAGTTCCTGTACATTTCCCCTTACTATTCCACTCTTTACTCTGCCTTCCTTTCACAACCTTTCCCCGCCCACACAATGCAATACCATACAGTTTCGGTCCCCTTGTCTTGCAGGTCAGAGCTTTCAAACCCAACGTCCCCCTTTCCTTTTCGTTTCTCCTGCCCTGCGTCTTTCTCCCAGTTCTCTCAGTCTTCCTCCGCATCTCCCGCTCTCAAATCCACTCGTTTTTACCCTTAATCAGTTATGTCCTACATCATCAACAGCTCCCCTCGCTCCCTCGCTCAGCGTGTCAGTGCACTCCTGAACCTCCTGGACCACGCCCCTCTTTGGAGTCAGGGAGTTAGAGTCAGAGTCCACAAGCTTGTTTCACAACTCGCTGCTCTGCTGTTCTTGGTTAAACGCAAATCCCACAGTGGATTGCTATTTCCCGACTCCTGTCACCTGCCTCAAATCTCCAGTCCGGTCTGATCCAGTCTGTGTCTCAGTCTCACTAGTCTCGTTGTTCTGTAGAGCTTCGTTTTTACACAAATCCCACAATGAGCTCTGATTTTCCCCTTCCTTCACTTGTCATTGAGTCAACTCCGTTCTTATCCAGTTTCCAGTCTCTCTTTCTTACTCAACTGTTCTCTCCTACGCCGCTCTGTTTTGCTTCCTCTCTGTCTGCTTTCCCCTTTCCCCTTTCCAGTTCCGTCTCTTTACTTTGGCTTTACTACTCTCTCTTAAACTGTTCTCTCTTCCTCACGCCGTCATAGAGGTTTGAATCCGTCAAAAATGCTGATTCCCAATTCAGAGTAAGTCGCTAAGTGCATTTATTGTTTAAGAGTGTTGGCGTAGTTCTTTGCCACACCACTGTAGCTGGCCTACTATGCTTCTGGGGTTCTACGGTTTCCTCAACCTTTCTTTCCTCCAAACTCCTGACTTCACCACTTCAAGGTTGGTAACGAACCTCTTGACGAACACCACTGTTCCCCCTTACCAGGGGGAGCTTTGCAGCCACTCTCTTGCTCCCTGGTGGTTTCTTGAGAGCTTGCAGCACTGAGAATAGATAATAGGTAGTTGCAGAGGCAAGAGGTCTCACTCCCTGCAATCTCACACTATGCCGTCACGCCGAAAGTCCGCTATTCAACATCTTTATCAATGACTTGGATGAGGGAATAGAGGGCATTCTTATCAAGTTTGCAGATGACACGAAATTAGGAGGGATAACTAATGCACTGGAGGTCAGTATCAGAATTCAAGATGACCTTAACAGATTAGAAAACTGGGCCAAAACTAACAAAATGAATTCCAACAGGAAGAAATGTAGGATACTACACTTGGGCAATAAAATCCAAATGCAGAAATATAAAATGGGTGATACCTGACTTGACAGCAGTACATACAAAAGGGTCTAGGAGTCTTAGTGGACCACAAAATGAATGTGAGTCAGCAATGGGATGCAGCAACTAAAAAAGCCAATGCAGTTCTAGGCTGCATTAATAGGAGTATAGTGTCTAGATCAAGGGAAGTAATAGTGACACTCTATTCTGCTTTGGTCAGACTTCACCTGAAATACTGCATCAAGTTCTGGGCACCACAATTCAAGAAGGATATTGAGAAGATGGAACACGTCCAGAGGAGAGCAACCAAAATGGTAAAAGGTCTGGAAGCCATGCCCTATGAGGAGCAGCTTGAGGAGCTGGGTACATTTAGCTTGGAGAAGAGAAGGTTAAGAATTGAGATGATAACCATGTTTAAATATTTGAAGGGATGTCATACTGAGGATGAAGCAAGCTTTTTTTCTGCTGCTCCAGAGACTAGGACACGGAGCAATGGGTTTAAACTACAGGAAAAGAGATTCCACCTAAACATTAGGAAGAACTTCCTGACAGTAAGAGCTGTTCGACAGTGGAATACTCCGCCTTTGAGACTGGTGCAGACTCTTTCTTTGGAGGTGTTTAAATAGAGGCTGGAAGGTCATCTGTCAGGAATGCTTTGATTGTGTATTCCTGCAGGGCAGGGGGTTGGATTGGATGGCCCTTGTGGTCTCTTCCAACTCTGTGATTCTATGTGTGATGATCTGCAGGATTTCATTGTAGACACTGAGTTTTTTCTTGAGTATAGTATTCCTAGTTCTTGTTAGAACCACAAAGCTAGCAGACTTAACATTTATGCTTTCTACAGAAATGCTTCCTGAAAGAGTTCCCTTAAGGTGGTAAGGGGGCAAAGTGGAGGAGAGCTGCACTTGTGGTTCTGGGAGAGAATGCCTTGTCCAAGGTAGATACAGTTTCACCCTGTTTATCTGGAACAAAGGCCCAATGTTACCAGTGAAGGCTACTAGTCTTTTCTTTAAATATCTAATTGAATTAAGAGCAGAGAGTAGATGTAGATGGGATTGAAAGGCACCTGGCTGTCTCCTCCCACTCCCCAGCATTATTGTTACTTTATTCAGTTGTTGTTGTCATTGTTATTTTATTCATTTAGTATTTGAAGGGATGTCACGCTGAGGATGGAGCAGGCTTGTTTTCTGCTGCTCCAGAGACTGGAACACGGAGCAATGGGTGCAAGCTCCAGGAACAGAGATTCCACCTCAACATGAGGAGGAACTTTTTGACAGTAAGAGCTGTTCAGCAGTGGAACACACTCCCTCGGAGCGTGGTGGGGTCTCTTTCCTTGGAAGTCTTTAAACAGAGGCTGGATTGCCATCTATCGAGGATGCTTTGATCAAGATTTCCTGCGTGGCAGGGGGTTGGACTGGATGGCCCTCGTGGTCTCTTCCAACTCTGCAATTCTATGATTCTATGATTCTATCTTGCCTTTTCCCCAACAATGGGGCTCATGATGGGTTACAGATTATTAAAACCAGCAGACAGTAGAAGCATACCAAAAATACTGATGTGTGTGTTGTTTAAAAAACAAATAATCTATATAGTTAAGACTGTTTAAAATTCATTAAAATACCATATAAAATATCTATAAAATAACACAGTACACCATTAAAAGCCCATTAGAGTCCATTTCTAAAATCCTGACAGAATAGGAGGGCCTTTTACTTGCCCATGGAAGGCGAGCAAGGAGGAAGCCATCCTAGCCTCCCTAGGAGGAGAGTTCCAAAATCTGGGAGCAGCTACCAAGAGCATCCCCTCCTGTTTTCCCACCAAATGAGCCCAAGAAGGTCACAGGACAGAGACATGGGTCTCTCTGGAGGATCTTAGAGCTCAAATAGGCTCATCAAGGTGCTACAATTGTGGTTTGAGGCACAGAAAGCTAGCGAAAATGAAAGCATTCCTACGTTACAGACTAGGGTGGGCAACTTGTGGCCTTATAGTTTGTGCTGGATTGCAGTGCTCATTAGCCCTATTCAGCATAACCAATGGTGAGGGAAGATGGAAGTGGCAGTCCAAAACCCTCCAAAGGCCACACAAGCTGCACATCCCACAATCACCCAGGCGTGTAAGACCCAACTGCATGGGAAAGGCAGCTAATCCACCAAGCAGGCAAGCCCATTAATCTCACCACTGAGCATTGCTAATTCCACCTTGATACGGAACATCCTTTCCTCAGAAAGTCCTCTTTTTCAGGCCTGCTATCTTCTGCAAGTCTAGAGGATTTTTGAGGCAGACAACTGCAAAGGCAGAGGAGGATGGCAGCCTTGGAAAGCAATCCACTGTCAAAAGCTGCTCTATGACACCTACCTGCTCTGCCCTTCCAGAGTGAAGAAAGATAACAGAGCAATCTCGCCCTCCAGCATAAGAAGAGATTTGAATGGGAGGTAAAGGACTATTTGGGCTTTCAGATCTACTTATGAATAAATCTGGCAGGAAAGTCATCTTTGTGCCTTCAGAGCAGTGGAGAGTGACAAATTTTGACCTGCAGGCGCTCATCTTGACAGGCCTGGCAGCTAAGTGCCCAGGGAGAAGCCCCAAATGGAGGAAGCTGTGTTGATCTGCATCCCAGGAGGTCTTTTGTAAAGCTACCTATCCTTAATCAAAGATGTGAAATTTCTGGAAATTTTGAAGCCATAAAACAAATAGAGTTTTCAGGAAAACAGGAAAAATGCAGCATTAGCGTCTTTTACATATTGAAAGTTACTTTGTTAATTTTGGAATATAAAATGTGTTATGTACAAGTTGATTTGGCACAAAATTATCATATTTAATATATTAAAAGTACAATTCAGGGGGAAAATACAAACTGAATTTACTTTTCTAAATTTTTATTTTCTTCTTACAAAAGGACTACAAGGTACTAAACTATAAGAATCCTCTTTGGTTTTGCCTCTTTATGAGATTCGACCCCCCAAAATAAAAATAAAAAAGACCCAGTAAGAGCAGAAGACACTATCAACATTAGTAAAACTAGGGGGTTGTCTAAATGATGAACATACTCCTCATAAAATTTGAGGAGAATATGATTTGTCTAAATGGCATCCCGCATCAATCTGCCATATTTGGAAGGGGGGCAAAACCACCAAAAACTCTGCAGGAAAAGCCTTTGCAGCTTTTCCCATATTTTTTTTAAAAAAGCTCTGCGGGGAATGTGCACTCCTGCTCATTGGGAAAACTGATTTCCTTTGATTCGCATTCCCTATAACAATGGAAGTGGAAAGCTGATTAGTCAGAAGTGCACAGAGGACGGAGCTTGCTAGCAAGGAAAGCTCCCGCAACCTCTCTCTCTCTGGCTTTTCTTCACAAACGAAGATTCAGGAAGGACTCATCCCACACTTTCTGTAAGCACACTGATGACTAAAAAGGCCGATCCGAGATAAACAAGTCCGGTTGCAGAAAGCATAGCAGAAGGTCTCCTTGGGTGATGTTTCTGGGTTGTGATTCTTTCTGCGTTGTCGTTTCTCTTCAAGACTTGTTCGACGTGAGTTCTCAAATAAGGCTGCAGCATTGTGGATAGTGCGTCTCCAAGCCTCCCAATGTGAGGCCAGGGCGGACCATTGTTGGTGATCAATTTGGCCGAGCCTGAGATGTTGCTTCAGGGAGTCCTTGTATTGCTTTTTTGGAGTGCCCCTCTTACGCTGACCCGTGGCGAGTTCACCGTAGAATACTATTTTGGGGAGGCGATGGTCCTCCATCCTAGAAACTTGCTGGAACCACCACGTTGGATTTTTGCCATAGTGACTGTGCTGAGGTGACAAACCAGCCTTTTCTTCTTATTTCTATTTATTTAGGCAGAATATTGCACTTTCACACCTTAGATATACTTTTGTTAAAAATACTGTTTGGCGGCGGCAACTGGAGACAATAAAAACACGAGTAATTCACTCATGCCTGCCATCTTGATTCACATGCATGCCTATTGGAACAGCAAAAGTGGATAGTTTTGCATGCCTGCGTTCTTGCCAAAAAACCATTAAGACAAATAGAAGCTGCTTCGAGTTGGCATTAGTGCACATCAGTCCACATTCCCCCCTCATATAGACAAGCTCAGAGAAAGTTATTTTGTCTCCTGTAGTCTTCCACAGTTGTCAAGCAGACATAAAGCAGTCATTGCATAGACAGAACTGAGAAAAAGAAACCAGGACTCGGAATTATAATGATCTGATACTGTACATCAGTGCTTCTCAAGCTATCTGATGTGGGGGAACTGGGAATTTTTTCTTTATGTGTCCAGCACTAGTATGACATTTGTGCTCATTGGCTGCAACTGTTTCTTTCTTGGAAATTTGCTGCTGACTGGCATCTGGCCAAGAACCATCATTTTGAACAGTACTGCTGTACAGTCTTACGTAAGTCTACCTGCTGCATAAAATATATGTTAGAAACAATACATAAATATATGTATACCTTCTCATTTTATTCATCATTCATTTAGAAAACATTCCATAATCCAATTTTTCCAGAAAAATAGGGCTTTGGGGGGAAATGAGGAAAAAAGGATTTTCCCAGGGTTTCCCCCTGGGCCTTGACCCTGTACCCTTAATTGCCCATTCAAGACTATGCTACTCCAAAGTATTTGGATTCACAATGAGGATAGCTCACAATGAAATGTACTCACAACAGCACTGTGAAGACTGCAGCTATGCTCTGAGAGAACAGAGATGCTAGAAAGATGTAGTGAATGATACCATCTTCATTATGCTCAGAAAAATCCTGGTGCTTTGACTCTATAAAACCCTATTTACACTGGACCCAGGGGTTCTGTGCAGTACCTAGGTGCATCACTCAGGTGCAGCTGGTAAGGTACATGTTGCAGCCGCAAGTGCATTCTTTGGAGTGTGAATGTTAGTAAAAATAAATCAGAAATCAAATGAGAAGGATGCATTCAACTTTACCTTTGGTTAATGCAATTGGGCCAAAGTAGTTGGTTTCCATCACTTTTCGGTCTACTTCCACCACCGTATCCACAATGGAGCCCCGGTAACTGATCCCAGCATTGTTGATCAAGACATCCACATAATCCACACACTTCAAAATCTCCTCAGCAGCACTGACTACCGCTTTGACATCTGAGAGGTCAAAGATCACCGTGTGATGTTTATGGGGCTGTTAGAAGGGGAAAGGACAGGAGTTAGTTGTATCTGAACCAGAACAGCCACAGAATTTGCTGGGTAGCTTTACACTGTATCTATTTTTGTCCTCTATTTTGTTAGGCAGATTGAAGCCATTAACAGGGACAAGGGCAGGAACTAATCATTCCCTCTGTTTCCGATATACAGAGGTGAGTGCTGTTAACTATCTCTCCCCATCAAGACCACCTCCACAGAATGATCCTTACCTTTTTCTCACTCACAGTGATACTGTGATAATAAAATCAGACCCATGTACATAGGACACCTCAGGCTCCAGAAAAGATGATTATAAGATTAGTCCAGGATGGAGAGAGAAAGCTGTTTTGCTTGGCATGCTAGAACTCAGGGTCACACAACAGAACTGAAAGGCAGTAAATTCAGCATAGTCCACAAGTGTGTAATGGATTTATGACTTTCCTACTGCAAGATGTGATGCTGGTCATTGGCTTCCATACCTTCCCAAGGGTGGGGGAAGGTATGGAAGCCTCTTTAAGCTTGAGAGATAAATTTAGTGACATTCTCACTAAATGCATTCCAGTGGTAGGCAAGGCCAAAGGCTAAACTGTTGTTAACTGCCCTTAAGCTGACTACAACTTCTGGTGAACCTATGAATGAGAGACCCTCAAGTCACCCTATGATTAACAGCCCTGCACAGTTCTTGCAGACTTAGGGCCATGGCTTCCCTAATTGAGTCAATCCACACAAGATTGCACTGTTATTTTTCTTCACTCTGCAAGGGCAAGCGTCATAGAACCGATTTTGACAACTGATCACCTCCCAAGACTGCCATCCTCTTCTGCCCTTGTGGCCTTTCTCTTTTCCTACTGCCTTCTACCTTATCATACATTATTATCTAATGGTGGAACCAAAATACCCAGCATATTTTACTTTAGAGTTCTTACCGTCAGTTACTACGCCCAATGAGAGGCCTTTCAACCCTTTAATGGAGGTAGGAAGTGTTCAAAAGCTAGACCATCCAACAATTGTCTGATGAAGAAGGGCTGAGATTCTCCACTCTTGACTAACAGTATTCTAGAGTAATGGTTTCTCAATCTTTGTCCCCCCAGATGTTTTAGACGTCAACTTCCAGAAACCCCACACAGCATGGCCAAGGGTCAGGAATTCTGGGAGTTGAAATTAAAAACATCTGGAGGGACAAAGGTTGAACAAACACTGCTTTAGTGGCATAGCTGGCTGGAATCCTGTACCAGAGTTGCCAAGGGATGCGATTACTCTGCAACATTTGTTATAGGTTCTGCTTCTATTCTAGAAAACATAGTGTTCAAAGTTCATGGACAAGGGAGAGCATAGCAATGGGGGGGGGCTGAATCAGAACCCCCAGCAGTTTGACTCTAGGTGCCAGTGTTAGGTAGGGTCTTGGGGCAAGATGATTTCAGCAGGATGCTTCTTCCAGGATTCCCCCCACCATCACTGCCCATTTATTTGCCTCTCCCTCTGGGCCCAATCAGCATCGCCTCCTTGAGAATGAAGGTTATGCCAGTGCAAGGCCTACTTACATTCTTTGGATGGTCAGTAGTGGCAGAGAGCTCCCGCAGAAGCTCCTGAAGCCTCTCCCCATTTCTGCCACACAGCACCAGTTTTGACCCAGCAGCATGGAAAGCTTTGGCACATTCTTGACAAGAAAGAACCGGGGAGCGGGGAGAGAAACATGCCACATATCATAATAGAGTTGGAAAAAGTCTCATGGGCCATTGAGTCCAACCCCCGTCATCTGTTTCCCCACAGCCTTCTGATTTCCCTGCTCCCTCCAATCCCATCTATATTTCACAAAGAGAAACTTTATATTCATGCCTCCTTGCAGGTGAAGCAGAGATGGTTCTGAGGAAGATCTACACCAGTGATTCCCAAAGTGGGTGCTACCACCCCATGGTGGGCGCTGCAGCGATCCAGGGGGGCGGTGATGGCCACCGGTGCATTTGGGGGCAATGAATAACTGTAAGTGGGCGGTGAAAGCATAAAAGAAAGAAGAGAAGATTTAGAAAAATTGATTTATGTATTCCACTCGTAACACTTAATTTTTCTTTGAACAACGTATTGGACGTTGGCTCGGTTCCTGCATACTCCCTCACTTGCATTGAGGTATGTGCCATCATGCACTGCTACTGTTCATGTGGTGCCACTGAACTGCCATTCCAAAACATGTGAGCACTACGAGCATTGCTGCAGGCAACTACCACTTGTGCGATTGGTCGATCGCAAGGCCAAAGCCTTGAACGGCAGCGGCAGTACTGGCTATTGGCAGTATTACCAGCAGATTTTGGAGCACACTATGAATCAGGAAATTTCCTGTAATTATTATGGGAAAATTACGACGTAATATAACTCAGGACTTTTTCGGATGGAGAAATACACCGCAAGAAGGGTCGTCCCTCTTGCGACGCTGCTGCATAGCGGGGGAGTTTTTTCATATGACGCCGTCCCCCTGCCGATTCTGTTCCAGTACAGATCACAGCTCCAGCGTCATATTTGGCCATTTCTTAATCACGGATGCCTGATTTGCCAGAAAGTTTTATCAAACAAAGCTATGAAACCTTCCAGACTACAAGAATATTTGACTAAAATTCATGGTGACAAAAAAAAAAAAAAAAAAGGATTTATCTTATTTTCGAACACTAAATGAAAAATTTATCAAACAACCAACATTGGCAAAACTCTTTTCAGCCGCAACCACACAAGATGGCGATGGCTTGCTTGCTTCTTACAATATTTCGTTAATGATTGCCAAATTGGGAAAACCTCATACTATTGGTGAAGAACTAATTATACCAGCTATAAGTGAAGTAATACATACTGTGCTGCACAAGCCAACATCTGATATTATCAAGAAAATTTCGTTGAGCAGTAATACAGTGCAAAGAAGAATTGATGAAATGGCTCAAGATGTTGAAGATTCATTGTGTGGCTATTTAAAAACATCTCGGTTTTCGATTCAACTTGATGAGTCAACTTTGTTAGGAAATGAAGCTTTACTTTTAGAATACGTGCGGTTCACAAAGGAAGAACAAATTTGCCAAGAATTATTATTTGCTAAATATTTGCAAACTGATACTAAAGGAGAATCAATATTTCATGCATTGGATGAGTTTTTTTTAAAGAAAAAGAAATACCTCTGAGTAATATCTTATCAGTAGCCACACATGGTGCTCCAGCGATGGTAGGGCGCTACAGGGGTTTTCTTGCATATTTAAAAAAGGAGGTGCCGAATGCATTCACAGTACACTGTTATCATCCATTGTCAACATCTAGTTGCCAAAAATTTAAGTGCACGCCTACATAATTCATTACAATATGTAAATTAAAGCTATCAACACAATCAGAAGCAAATCATTGAATGACAGATTATTTAAACAGCTTTGTATTGAAAACAATGAAGAATTTAATCGTTTGCTGCTTCATACAGAAGTTTGTTGGTCATCAAAGGGTGCCTGTTTAGATAGGTTTTATAAGCTGTTTAACTCGGTGCTGGAGTTCTTGAAAGATAAAAATGATGCTTTACGATCCAATTTAATTCAATCCAAAAGTGACATCGCTTACTTGACCGACTTGTTTCAAAAATTTAATGAAAGTAATCTTCAGCTTCAAGGTGATGAACTGAATTTAATAAAAACAAAATCTGTTATTTCTGCATTTGTGACAAAACTTCTTCTGTACAAACGAAATTTTGGACGAGGGGAATTCAGCCAGTTCCCAAATTTATCAGGAGCAAAAAAAAAAAAAAGATGAAGACATACTGACTTATTGTGAGCACCTGGATGCTCTCCATTCAGATTTTAATCAACAATTTGA
This sequence comes from Gambelia wislizenii, assembly GCA_030847615.1. NCBI lineage: Eukaryota > Metazoa > Chordata > Lepidosauria > Squamata > Crotaphytidae > Gambelia > Gambelia wislizenii. The sequence continues at coordinate 11,075,815 of JAUMIR010000012.1, forward strand.
TGATATTTTGAAAATGAACATACCTGATTGGATTTTGGATCGTTTTTCAAGTGCAAACACAGAAGAATCTCCACAGTTACAAGAAGAACTGATGGAAGTAACTACAAATGATGAATTGAAATTTAAATTCAAAAGCGGCTACCAATAATTCTGGCTGCAAAAGGAGATCCCTATGGCTTATCCTGAAATATGGGCTGTAATTCAAAAGTTCTTAATTGCATTTCCTTCATTTAGTGGAACGTGGATTCAGTGCGGTAACCAATTTATTGACAAAAAAAAGAAACCAATTGCAAATAGTCAATCGCGCTGATTTAAGATTACTGCTGACGAAAATAGAGCTGAGGATTACTAAATTGGTAGCAGCATACCAGGTTCATCCTTCTCATTAAGATGATTTCGAATATTTTAACTTTTTTTGTATTACCTTTCTATTCTGAGTTCAATAGTTTCATAATTTCAAACTTCAATGTTTCTAATTTATGCCTTTCTTTACTATATTTTACGAAAAAGGTAGAAACATTAATACATATAACCTTCTGTTTAATTGCTATTAAATTTAAAAAAAAATAATTTCCAGGGGGTGCTGAGTAATATTTTTTTCTGGAAACGGGGTGGTAGGCCAAATAAGTTTGGGAACCACTGATGTACACCATGCATATAACCCAGTTACACAAGGCACTACAGAACTAATTATCTATTTACTCATTACATTTATGTCCTGCTTTTCCATTGGGCTGAAGATGGCTAAGAACAGACTGTAAGGTAATTTTAAAATATACAGGTCAACCCCTGTAACCACGGATTCGGTACCCATGGTTTCACTTATCTGTATCCGAAATATATGCTCTCTCTAGGCATTTTTTGGTCCTTCAGTGTGATTCTATGGTCAACTTCTGGCATCTGTCTCATTGAAAATAAGAGGGTTCCATATTATCCATGGTTTCAGGTACCCACAGAGTGTGTGTGTGTTGGAACATACCCTGCGTGGATAGAGGGGTCAATCTGTATATATAAAAGTAAATGAGTTAAAAACATACCAGTAAAAGAGAAATAAATAACCACCAGTAGTTAATATTTCAGCAAACTGCTTACAAATCTAAGATGGAGTTGTGGAGTCTGGGAGTAGACACTGAAAAGGTCTCCCAAAACTCACCAAGCTGTTGCTGAAAAGCTCCCAACACTGACTTCTTGCAAAATTTATTTATTTAACTTATTTCTATAACAAGAGCACCAGCCCCCACCAGGCAACACTTCCTGGCTTGCTTAGCTTGAGAACAACTCTGTCATCCTCAAAGAAGGTATTTAAAAAACGGTTGAGTAACCTCCCTTCCAACAGACACTAGTACTGTAGTTTGATGTTTCTCCCAGAATAGCTTTGTGTTAATTCCACACCCACTGATGGTGAGATAAAGTAAGAGCCCCCCCTCCCAACAACACACACACTTGGATGACAAGGAGCTGTTTTATGAGGACAGCATGTTCAGAAGGTGTATCATAGTGAATAAATAGCACTGGGGAGAGGAGGAGGAAGATGACATCAACTGTGATTCCACATCTCCAAGGAGGAAAATTCAGCTTCTACTGAGCCATTGCAAAGAAAGATGGGTGAGAAAGAGATAAACCACTCAGGCTGAAATTCCTTAGAGTGTAATCATAAGAATAAGAATTCCCAAGCTCCCAGGGCAGAATGCTGTCCAATTTCCCCTCCCACCCTTGAAGCATGTAACCTCAGTGTTATTTTCTATTCTTGTTTCCCCTTCCCTGTCACAAATCCACTGAGAAAGCTTAGAAAGATTAGTTTTTGGCACCACAGCTCCCAGAATCCCGCAGCCAGAATAGCCACTAACTCTGATGACTGGGGAGTATGGCAGTCCAGAAAAGCCATTTTTTCATGCTCTGCTCACTCACTTTCTAAGTCTTGTCCCTTTTATCTTGGTGATATCTTGTCATCTTTAGATACCCATCTAACGCTTGTTCGTTCATTCCCACAGCATTTATTTCATTAAGTATAGTGGTGCTCTCATGATTGGTCTTCCTTCCCTCAAACCTCTATTGTTTGAGACCTTCAGCTTGCCCAACCTGTTGTTTGGTGATCTGATCATATTACTCCCCTCTTTCTGCAGGGGTTTTACTTCTGCTAAAATTTAAACTTCTTCCATTTAACCTTCAGATGCCGTCGTTATCATCTTGTTCCCACCAGTTTACTTTCCCCTCACCTTCTCTGAACCTCTTCTGGCTCTTCCAGTACCCTCATCCTCACCACAGCCAAATTTCCTTGACTGCACCCATTTTCTTCATACCACACCCTTCCCTTTGGAATGCTGTATCTCCTGACAGGTGACTGGTTTCTATGCCAGTGTGTTTAAATGCCAGGGGAGAAAGAGTCTCGACTGCTCTTCTCTAAGCAATCACCTTTACTAATCACTCGCATGAGTGGAACTTAAGTGCACAGGAAGCTCTAGGCTGACCCAAGTGAAAACTATTACAGTGAAGTGTCTAAATGTGAAAATTGTGAGCAACAATTTACAATCCAAGCTGAAAGCAACAGGTTCAGCCAGCTGTTACCCAACACCCCCTCCTCTCTCTCTCTCTCTCTCTCTCTCTGTGTGTGTGTGTGTGTGTGTGTGAGAGAGAGAGAGAGAGAGAGAGAGAGAGAGAGAGAGAGAATGACAGTAAATTTCATGGGTACACAGAATCCTGTGACTTCTGGTAACTTAGTTTTTAAAAAACTGCCTGGTGAAATTCTCACCTACCCCTACTTCTGGTCCTTTTCACAAGAAGTGTGATGCTATAACGCTGCCTTGGAATTTAGAACTGGGTCAGACAAAGTGCTTCTTGAGAAAAAGTGTGAAGAAACAGTTGACTCCATATAAGCTGCCTTTCTCCTTTCCTATGCCGAACATCTCAGAGACTTACCTTTTCCTAGTCCTGAAGTTGCTCCTGTGATCACCACCACTGCATCCTTGAGATAGGCCTTCACCCGCATTCGCTGCAGTAGCCGGAAGAGGCCAAAGACCCCCAGGCTGCCAAAAAGCAGCAGTATGACTGTGGAGGTGAGACCCATAAGCCTTGTTTTCTGGCTGCTCCTCCTGGATTTGGAAGAAGTAAATAGGGCAGAAGAATGTTACATGGGTGTTTGCAAACTTCCTGCCATTGCACTATTTTTGTTTATAACCAAATACTATACAGTTGTCCCTTCATATTCGCTGGGGTTTGGTTCCAGGACCACCCCCCTCATGGATACCCAAATCCGTGAATACTCAAGTCCCATTATATGCAATGGCATAGCAAAATGGTGTCCCTTATATAAGATGGCAAAATCAGGGTTTGCTTTTTGAATTATTATTTTTTAAAGAATATTTTCAAGCCATGAATACTTAAATCCATGGATACGGAAGGACAACTGTAGTCCAGTTTAGCAGTGTTTCTAGGTCTATTTTGAAACATGTATAATCAGCAAAAAAAGGACAAAGCAGCAGCTGGGCTGTACAGTACTTGGCCAACTTGCCTTTGGCTCTCTTTTTGTCCTTGGATGCTGCCATTCACCCACCCCTCAAATCTTAAGCAACAGAAGAAGTGGTGTCTACTCAACTGTGGAGCCCAAGTTTTCTACCAGAAAACCAGAGCCTGGAAATGTTGCTTTTTGGGGACTACCACTCCCAGCAACCCCAAGCCAGTACAGCCAGTGTCAGTTTCTGGGAGCTGTAGACCTAAAAAGTAACTTTTCAAGCTTTCCACAGAACCAATGTTATCAATGTAAATCAGGCTTTGAAAGCAAGAATTGGCTTGAGGCAACCCAACAGCAAGCTTTTATAAACTGGAAGACAGCTGGGTTTGGGGCTCCTTCTCCAATCTGGGTTGTCAGCATGTCACAAGTGATAAAACAGTTATGCATAGATAGGTCTGCGCAATTATTTCAGAGACCACTCACTCTTGTAGTGCACAATCTCACTTAGGAAGAGGCTTGTTTGTTTAGACCAAACCACAGTGTTGGAAGGAGCTCCAAAGGCCACTGAATCCAACTCTCCCCCCACCCCCCAGTCTTTGAATGAGGCTCTACTGTGGTGGCCCCAACTTTAAAGAACTGGGTGGACACACAGCCTTGTGTTTTTTACACCCAGATTCTAGAAGTCTTTCCCAAGGCACACTGTTGGATATCTCATTTAGATACCAATTGAAAACTTTGGGTGTGCATTTTAGAAGCCATTTGGGTTTCCTGTCACATAATGTATGGAAAGGTTGCCTAGCACCCCTAGTCAGAAATTTTGTTTTTGGGCAAGGTTTTGTCAATCACAGCTCAAAAAGGCAGAACTGGTGTTCCCAGGAAGGATTTTATGTTTTTTTTTTGGTAACACCGAATCTCTGGACACTGATAATGTCCAGGATGCAGGGGCCAAGGTCCCACATCATGCTGGTGAAGGTAAGAATCTCTACCAATGTACTCAGAGGAGGCAGGAGGCCAGGCTGCTTCTTCATAGTGTGCAAAGCAGCTTAATCTCCCTGCCCATTGATCCCCTGCAAGGATACATCTGGGCTAGTTCTGTCCACTTCTGAGCACAGGGGAGCAGGAAGGCCCAGTTGCTGCCCCCAGCATTAGGCTACTCCCTTTAGTGGTCAAGAGCCGGTGGAATGAGGCTGGCTGGACCCCACAGCCAGGAAGACAGAGCTGTGCCTGGCAACTCCCTGGTGGTGGTTGTGGGTCAGATGGAGGGGGGAGGGCTAAGGGAAGAAGGTGGCGGACACTCCCTTTCACAGGGTCTGAAAAACTACACACATGGACTCAACTTCAGTTCTGTCTGGGTGCCTGAACAATAGGTTACTGGCCAATAATGCTCTGCTTTAGGGTTAACATGAACCAAGTGAAAAGTTGACCACCCTCTGAACTACAATCTATAGTAATACATGTTCCAGTTAAGCAAACTCTATGTGTGCTTAGTTTGCCTCCTGCAACAACAAGAAGTAAGATTTTTGTTCTTTTCAAACAAAGCTTCAAATTGCAGGTTTGTTTTAGCCCAGAACGTTTGTATTCAGAATGAAGATTCTACAACATAGAGATGCATGAAAAAAAATTAATCACTGTGATTTATTATTTTGGTGCAAGAAACTTCCTTGTGGTCAGGAGGGCTACACACTAGCTGTGGTCAGAATTACCCCCTCCCGTTCTCTTTGCCCTCTGCCTCCCTCCCTCCTCAAATACTGGATGCCACAAGGAAGGGATGAGATCACTTTGCCAAAGGTCTGAACTAATTATCCTTTGCAAAGGCCTTTTGCTATTAGGCTGGGGGCTACAGGTTGCTCACCACTTGTCTATTCTAAACATTCAAAACAACTCTGAAATAACAGCCTCTCAAGGGCTGGACTATAGATCACATATAAACGTGCGTCATGGAGCCCTAACATCAGGTGTGAGAGCATGTGTACTTAAAACAACTTCAGAAAGCTGGCTGGTGGGGAGAATTTAATGGAGAAATGGCAGGAGGCAGCAATGCTTGAACCCTCTCCAAACTGTCCCCTCAAGGGGTAAATGGAGGCACACAGACAACGGGGGTGGGGGAGATTTGGAGCAAAGCAATGTTTGCCTGTGAAGGGTTCATCCCTCACTACTAGCTGTATGTTAAAATCTACTCTGAGGCTACTTTTCTTTTCAAAAAGGTGCACCCTGTCACTGAAGGTCTGTTACTGGCGCTCGCATGGGATTTCTGTTGCAACTAGTGGTCCCCTAGACGTTGTTGGACCACATCTCCCATCATCTCTTATTACTGGCTATACAGGCTTGGGATAATGGGAATTACAGTTTAGCAACAATTTTAAAGGCACTAACAGCTAATCACACATTCTCTCTGTTTCCCCAACCCTACTTCCCAGCCTGTGTCATTTCCCTCCAGACAAGCATTAAGACTATAGGCACCTTGAGACAGAGACATGTACTCTAAAAAACCACATAAACAACCAACCAAACCACTTTTTCTATTTCTCCATGAACATAAACATTTAAAGATTTTATGTTCTATACAATTTAAGTGAGACCTGAAATAAAATGCTGCAATATATTTCTACCTCCAGACAGAAGTGGCTCTGTTTATGATTCCAGCTGGCCATTCCTCTGAAACTGAGGTACTCAACATTTGGCCCTCCTGATGTTTTGGACTGCAACTCCCAGAAATCCTGAATTGTTTTGCCATGCTGCCTGGAGTTGCTGGGAGATGAAGTCCAACAACATCTAGAGGACCAAAGGCTGAGAATCATTGCTCTAGAACAAGATAAGCCAAGGATGGAGTTGTGGACTGCAGAACTGTTGCTGGACAGTAGCTTCCAGCACCCAATGGCCGACAGTTGCAGCCCAACAGCTTCTGGAAGGCCACACAATTCCCACTTCTGTTATAATATGTAAGTTGCTCAAACAGATAGTTTTCTACTGCTTGCTCCCTTCCCTTTTTCTTTTCCAGTTCAAACTCAAAGTCTGTGGCTGAGCAGGCTCAATCTTTGCTGACTGGACTTTTTCTGGGGGGAAGGCTGTCACCTTAGCTTTTTCAAAGCTTTTTTGGGAGGAGGTACTTTGGAAACTGGGAATTCTTTGAATGCATCTCTTTCACTGCTTATCATTCCCACTATATCTTCAGTCTGTCAGTCTTTACCACCCAACTTTGCAATTAAATGGAGCAGGGGTTACTGCCCCCTGCCCAACTGTATCTTTCTTACTATAAGATCAATAATGTACCTATTTACTGTTATCACAAATATGAGACAAACACCAATTAAAGCAGAGGGCTGCTACATACACAGAACAGAGAAGAGGAAGCAGAGGGAGGAGAGAATGATAAACCACCTTGTGAACTGCTGGGCCCAAGTGATAAAAGTCTCAGGATCCACAGTCAGAGAAAATACCTTACCACACACTGGAACTCTTGGTTCTGGAGAAAGGTTTGCCTCAGCTAACCATGGCACCAGGTTAAGGAATTCCATTTTGTTGCTTTAGAGACTAAATTCTTCTACAGGGAGAAGATTAAATCAGCAACAGAAATTGAGAGCACCAATAGAAATGTAAACATTGTTTAGGAGGAAAAGCTAGGAATGAGCTCACAAGGCAGTCTGGCACTGCCATTTGTACAACAAAGCCATTTCCATTTCACACTGTTCCACACACGTGATTGTTCAGATGTATTGTCAGGTGAACCATGTTCAGTTTTCTGCATTTTAGCTTTATGTAAGGAAATAAAATGAGCTGCTTTCTAAGGCGAGGCACAATGGGGAAATTAGGATTTGATTGATTAAAAGGCACTGAGCAAATGCCAGGTATGAATGTTGCACGAAGTTAAAGAACTTTAAAGGACCCTCATTTCAAGCACATAATCAATTCTCACCATGGGGTTGGTGGAACTTAAATGCTTTTCACTTTGACAGAATAGTGCTCATATCCTTTAGCCCAGGTTTTTGGAAACCTGTGACTTTCCAGATGATGTTCCTATTAATCTTGGGAGAAAGGCAGGATATCAATGAATCAGTCAGTCAGTCAATCAACCTTCATTAGTAGGAAACATAATGGAAGCATGATGGAGAGGACTACTCCACCAACGTGTGGAAGTTCTTTCGGAGGAAGGTTCTCCACCCCTTGCTTTAGCTCTTCCACTTAAATAAATAATTGCTGTAACTTCCTCCCAGTTTGAAAAGGATTTTGAAGTTGCCCAACATTGGTTTGAGGCAGTAGAGAGCCCAAGGCACAAAGGAGCACTCTGGCTACTTGGAGCCTAAGGACAGTTAATAGGTTTTGCTTCCAGGTGAACCTGTTAGCAGCTGGCTGTTCAAAGCACTGCATCTTGGGAATGCTGATGCACAACAGCAGCTTACTGATGATCTCTTCACCCTGGTTAAGAGGCTGGGGTATTTCACTGGTAATACACTTCTCTAGGTTTAAGATAGATAGCTGCTATCTCATCTGCAGTATGAGGATAATCCATACTGGCCTACCTCATAGAGCCAGCAAGAAGATCAGAAAAAGATTGTAAGTATTCAGAATTTTTCAGTGGAGATGTATGGAATTATGACCCCCCCCCATGGTTTTGTCCATAGTTAAGATGGCTTTTAGCTTGGGTCATTAAGTAGGCCTCTACTACACAGCGAAATACAGTTTTTCACATTTGACTTTGCGACCTCCTGGCTCATGACTGGGACTCCTAGACACAATAGTAGCAACAGTAACAGAACCATCATGTCTGTGTTTCAAACTTCCCCAAGCCATAAAATATTTATTTTCAGCTAAGAGACACCTGCCCATGGTTTTCATTAAACATCCTCACTTTTGCTTGACTCAGATTCTGGATAATCTGGCTAATCTGAAAGCCATGCAGCATAGGGGTTCAAAGGAAGGAGGATATTAATTCCCTCGTGGTGAATATTATTATTGATCATTATTATTTTATTTATATATGTTATGAGCCATGCAGTCTGTTAAATTGCATGACTGGATGTGGCCAAGACTGTTAATAAAATATACCTCTAACTGATTAACATGCTTCTCAGTTAGCTCACATCAACATATGTAAACAGAAAGTCTCGCCCCCCTCGCCCCTCAAGCTACTGAGGCAGTATTGCATGGCTAAAGACACCACAGTGTCTTTTTGCCAAAGGAATGCCCATGACACAGTCCCCTAAAGGGTGGGGAGGGGGAGGAACATTTTTCCTGCTAGTTCTACCCATCAGAGCTTAATCAGTTCTTCAAAGGCATTCTGATACAGTGAATTTTAACTGAGAATTCAACACACACAATTTAACTCAGCAGGTCGATTAGATCTGTAAGACCTACCCAGATCAGATGCTCATTTGCATTACAATTGACCCTCTACTCCACATTTAGAAAATCAGACACGTTGGAATCTATACTGAAAAGTTGATAAACCTCTGTCTTTCTACAGCATTTGTATAAAAATAGCACAAGGCCTTGGAACAAGTCAGCCTCCCCTGCAGTGCAAAGCGCACACACGTTCCTACCTTTCAGAAACAGCTGCCTTCACTGCAGCATGTTCTACATTGGTATCCCGTCTCAAAGGTTTTGACAGAAGCATGATAGCTTTAAATAAAGCTAGGGTTGGCTGCCAAGTCAACACTCTCAGTCTAGTACTGGCTCAGAGCCTTAAGGTCAGCCTCCAGGAAGAGGGAAGAAGCCTCTGAATCACATTACAGATGTGGGGGGAGGGTATTAGGACGGTCATTCAAATTAAGAAAAAATCAGAACAACAAATTTAGAGGTATGTTTTCTCCCTGTATGCCCCTTCTACAGTGGGCCCTTGGTATCCACTGGGGGTTGGTTCCAGGATCCCCCGTGGATACCAAAATCCATGGATGCTCAAGTTCCATTATATACGACACAGTAAAATGGCGTCCCTTATATAAAATGGCAAAATCAAGGTTTGCTTCTTGGAATTGGTTTTTTTTTTTTTAAAGAATATTTTCAAGCCATGGATGGTGGGATCTGTGGATACCATTTCCATGAGTACAGAGGGCTGACTGTATAATGTACCAATATAAGCGTATACTGGATGGACGATACAACTATTCTTGGGTGGAGTAGCTGAAATATATTGATAACAAAAAAAAGGAAGATGGCTACTCAGTGTGAATATACAGTTGTTCCTCTGTATCCACAAATTTGGTATCCACGGATTTAAGTATTCATGGCTTGAAAATATTCTTTAAAAAATAATAATCCCAAAAGCAAACCTAGATTTTGCCATCTTATATAAGGGACACCATTTTGCTATGTCATTGCATATTAATGGGACTTGCGTATTCATGGATTTTGGTATCAAGCTGTGAATACTTAAATCCGTGGATACCAAATCTGTGGATATGGAGGACAACTGTACTAACAGAGCCTGACCCCGTTTTGCTTCTGAGATTAGATGGGACCTGGTTCCTTCAGGGTACTTAGGCCTAGGTTTTATTAGGTATTTTCACTTACTTTCTTGAAATTCAGCAATTCTGATGCATATCTGGTCTCTACATCCCCCATGCTGTTAGTGTTAATTAGTAATAAAGGGAAGAATTATAGACTATGTACGTATCCAAAACAGAGGAAATAACCAATAAAATCAAAAAGCATTTCCCCTTTGCTCCAACACCCTTTTAAGCACCTACTAGACTGAAACATTTTTCACTAAACAAGTTATATAACCCCATGAAATTCATGGGATTGCCATAAGTCAACTGGCGACTTGAAGGCACAAACACACACACACCATGAATTAAGTTGCCCAATGCATGATTCAGCATGATTCAGTAAACAACAAGCATCTACTTGTTAAACAGCAAAAACAGATAGCAGTTAGAACTTGAGAAAGTTTCTAAACTAACTTGTTCTTAAACTTGTTTTTTCAATTTCCCAGACATCTAATCTTCACTCTGAGGAGTAACATACAAATTATAAACTATATTCCCATTGACTAAGGAGAAATAGGTTATAGTTCTTAACTGTCTACTGCAGAATGAATAATTTATGCAGAAGATTACAATCCTATGCATGCTAACCTGGGTACAAACTTTACCGAATCCAACCGAAGGTTTAGTCAACATGCACAGAATCAAATTACAAAGAGAATATAGGGACCATTTCTCCTTAGATGTTAAAGCCTACTGAAATCAGGACGGGACTGAGAAACCTGTAGCCTTTCAGTGTTGCTGAACTACAATCCTCCTGGAATCATGGAGTTAGAAGGAACCACAAGGGACATCTAGTCCAACCACCTGGAATGCAGGAATACACAACTAAAGCACTCCTGAAAGATGTCTATTCAAGCTCTGTTTAAAGACCTCAAAAGATGGAGAGTCCATCACCCTTTCAGGCAACTTATTCCACTGTCCAAAAACTCTTACAGTAAAAAAGAAAAAAGAAAGAGACGAAGAAGAAGCTGCTGGTGCTCTTCCCAATGTTTAGGTGGAATCTTTCTCCTCATATACTGGCTATGCACATATGAGTTGAGGTCCAGCAATATAAGACACATATGAGTTGAGGTCCAGCAATATCAGAAGGAGTACTGGAACCTCCACCTCTGGAGTAATGCATATTTCCAAGTAAACATTACTAGGTTCCACCTGCAAAAAGTGTTATTAGCAATAGGCCTAACTGTGTGTGCACGTACAGTACAGACTACAATTCTGTACCTGTTTATATGGGTCTGAGAGTCAATGAATTCAGCAGGGCTGACTGCTGAACTGAGCTGCATAGGATTACAGTGTAAAAGTTACTAAGAGCAGCTTTGTTCTTTCCCACAGCCTCACTAAAACCTCTGAGGCAGACTAGGATGAGGCTCAGTCACTCAGTAAGATTAATCCCTAAATGGGGATTTGGACTCAGACTCTCCCATTATAGGTTAACTAAACATTAAACCACACACAGAAGAGCTATATAAAAGAGATGAAAGGATGAATGACACATGGGAAGAAGAAATATACAAAGATTAACCCCAAAATTTGGAAAGTGAAGTGAAAGCAGCACTCAAAGCAATTGGGAAGAATAAGTCACCAGGAACAAATGACATTACCAATAGAATGCTAGTCTACAGAGACAAAATAGACTTTAGTTCTAACTAAAATCTGCAAACAAATATGGAAAACAAAGCAATGGCCCGCAGTTTGGAAATGATCAAAATACATATCTATCCCCCATAAAGGGGGCACAAAAGACTGCAGCAACTACAGGACCATTACATGAATTTCCCATGCCAGCAAAGTCATGCTCAAAATTCTGCAGCAAAGTCTCCTTCCATATATGGAGCAACAAATTCCAGAGGTGCAAGCTGGGTTCAGAAAAGGAAAAGGCACTAGTGATCACATTGCAAAATATGCTGGATCATGGAACACACCAGGGAATTCCAGAACAAAAACCTCCAAAGAAGGAGACTCCGAGGCAGTGTATTCCACTTCCAAACAGCTTTTACTGTCAGGAAGTTCTTCCTAATGTTTAGGAATGTTTTCCTGTAGTTTGAACCCATTGCTCCGTGTCCTAGTCTCTGGAGCCTCAGAAAACAAGCTTGCTCCATTCTCAGTATGACATCCCTTCAAATATTTAAATATGGCTATCATGTCCCCTCTCAACCTTCTCTTCTCCAGACTAAACATACCCAGCTCCCTGAGCCGCTCCTCACAGGGCATGGCTTCCAGACCTCCCACTATCCTGGTCGCCCTCCTCTGGACATGTTCTAGCTTGTCAATAACCATCTTGAATTGTGGTGCCCAGAACTGGACACAGTATTCCACGTGAGGTCTGATTAAAGCAGAATAGAGTGGCACTATTACAGTAGGATCCCTGTATCCGCTGGGGATTGGTTTGGGGGGGGGGCGTGGATACCGAAAACCATGAATAATAGCAAACATTATTGAAAATAATGGGACCTCCAGTTTAAAACACCATAGAGTTGCTTTGGAGGACCTAGAAAATTGCTAGAGGACACATTTTCTAGGAAGACTCTCTGATCGGTGTCTGTTTTGTGTCCTATAGATAACTGAATCAGTGAATAATGAATCAGTGGATATGGGGGTCCTACTGTACTTCCCACTGATCTAAACCAGTGTTTCTCAACCTGGGTTCCCTGGAACCCTAGGGTTCCCCAAGAGGTTGCTAGGAGTTCCCCAAGATTTTCCTTGGTTTTTTTCCGGGCTGTGAGGCCATGTTCTGGAAGTTTACTTCTGATGTTTCACCTGCAGAAACCTTCCAGAACACGGCCTCACAGCCTGGAAAAAAAACAAGGAAAATCTATGGACGCTAGCAGTGAAAGCCTTCGACTTCACAGTTTCCCAAGAGTTTGTGATTATGGGAGGGAAGCAATAGAAGTATACATAATAAGGTTTATGCAGGGATACCTTGAGACCTGAACATTATTTCAAGGGTCCCTCCAGGATAAAAAGGTTGAAAAAGGCTGCTCTAGACACTATACTCCTATTAATGCAGCCTAGAATCGCATTGGCTTTTTTAGCTGCTTCATCACACTGCTGACTCATGTTCAGCTGGTGGCCCACTAAGACTCCTAGATAGGCTCAGTCAGGGAAGCCATGGCCCTGAGTCTGCAAGACCTGAGATGGGGTCGCCCTGAGTCAAAGTCGACTAGAGGGCAGTTAAATCACAACATTGACCCCCCATTGCCTTCGACCATTCGCCCCCCTCCCTGTTTCCCTCTATAGCTGTTGGCCTAAAAGAAAACAGTCAGGTATCCCGCTCCCCCCTCCCCTCTTCCATGACTACCTGGCAACCACCGTCACCATGGCCACATACCCGGAAACGACTGGCTCCGCTTCTCCCGCCTCCTCTCCGCTGGACCAATTAGAACCCACCTTCCCGTCAGACAGGAGAAGGAGCTCGGAGGAAAGTGGCCAATAGGAACCCCGCGCCCAGGCGTGAGGTCGACCAGCCAGAAAGCGACGGACCAAATCGAGGGCGGTCTGGTGGTATTTAGACTCCGTCAGTAAACACGGCTCGGAATTGTAGTTCCGGCACAGTGACGTATACAGAGCAAAAAATAAGCCTCGCGTGTTTAATTTCTGTGAGGGAAAGGGTGAAATTCAGTGAAGGAGCCCCTGGTTGTGGTAAATTATGAACTGGCTTCTTTCATGACTGGGGCTTTTCTTCAGCTGAGAACAAGACGTTTCAAGATCTAGCGCTAAATATGTAAAACCTTCCTCACTACAGTTGTCCTCCGTATCCACGGATTTGGTATCCACGGATTTAAGTATTCACGCCTTGAAAATGTTCTTAAAAAATAATAATCCAAAAAGCAAACCTTGATTTTGCCATTTTATATAAGGGGCACCATTTTGCTATGCCATTGTATATAATGGGACCTGAGTATTCACGGATTTTGGTATCCACGGGGGGTCCTGGAACCAAACCCCAGCGAATATGAAGGGACAACTGCTCTTAAAAAAAATAATAAGCCAAAAAGCAAACCTTGATTTTGCCATCTTATATAAGGGACACCATTTGCTATGCCATTGCATATAATGGGACTTGAGTATTCACGGATTTTGGTATCCACGGGGGTCCTGGAACCAAACCCCAGCGAATATGAAGGGACAACTTATAATATTTGCTTTTATTTTTCTCCTTTTCCCCCAAACAGCACAAAGTGGTGAATCCCAAGTGCATGTTAGAAGGTAGCTCTTAAGCTTCATGCGTTGTAAGGCTCCTGGTCTACCTCCTGCTTTTTCCCTTTTTAAACTGAACCTGTTGTGTAAGGGCCAACCAAAAAGTAATTACAGAAGTAATCAGGTTTTCTTCAGCCAAACCCTTAGTCAACCTAGATGTTAAACAAAAGGAGGAAACGAGGAAAGAGAAGGAGGGGAAAGCTGAGGAAAATTCCCAGTCGTCAGTTGGACGCTGTTTTTTTTTTTTTAAATGAGACACAAATGAGCTATCATTGATATAAAAAGGTATCAAGAGCCTCCGAAATCCATATGTAACCCCCATGAATTATTGGTTTGGTCCAGAAGGGGCTGTGCTTGCCGCAGAGTTCAGAAAAAGAGGGAAAACAGCTGGTGGTAAAGAGCAACAATTGTCAAGGCTAAAGAGTAAGCCTTTTTCCACTTTGAATAAGTTAGTAGAATTTTGAGCTGTGTTTTTAGGACACTTTTAGAACAAAAGTGTAAATTCTTTGTAGTGTAATTTATACATTGCATTTGCTTCTACTTTGCATTTTTTTCATTTAGGGCTTTTATGGCTGCACCCAAATGTTTCAGTAATACAGTTGTCCCTCTGTATCCACGGATTTAAGTATTCATGGATTTAAGTATTCATAGCCATTGCATATAATGGGACTTGAGTATTCATGGATTTTGGTATCCACGGGGGTCCTGGCACCAAACCCCAGCGAATATGAAGGGACAACTATACATTGATGTTTCAGTAATGTATTGAGCAGCGCAGGCAGAAGAGTCATGGATGCACAGGACTTTTGTGCAACTGCACAACAGCTCTGTCACTTAGGTTGTTAACATTATTATTTTATTACTTTTTGCTCTTTGTGTATAAAAAACTTTCTTTACAGCCATACTACCTGCCAGCTGCAGTCACTGGAAATGGGCTGAGATTTCTCCCCTACCACTGCTTATGGAAAAGGTTAAAACGTGATTTAAGGTGAGCATGCCTAGGATCGCAGGTCTGACCTTTTGAAGGCAACATAGTAGTTATGAAGCTTTCAGAAAAGAGAACAAGGCTTAGCAAACTCAGAGGGTCTATTTATTTATTTATTTATTTATACCCTGCTCTTCAGCCACAAGGCTATCAGAGTGGCTTACAAATTGTTTTAAGCAATAGCAGTTTACACTGTTATTAAGCAGACTGAGGCAGTTGCCTCAGGAAGAAGCTGTAGCAGCAGCCCACACACCAGTTCCTCCTAAGCCAACCTGGCTGGTACCTTCTCTCAGAGGAGAGAATTTCACATGCACACACACAGTCCTGTATCTCATAAACTGGCCTTCTGCCCACCAGATATTGTGAGGGGTGCTAGCCCTAGTCAGCAGTATGAAAAAAAGATTCAACTGGCACTTCAGCCAGTTTGTGTAAATGGAATAGCTGCAAAAAGGATGCACAATCTGTGGCCCTCAGTTGAATATTGCAGGCTACATGCTACTACCTTTAAACCAGGAATGGGAATTATGACCTTCAGAGGTATTGGTCTGCAACTCTCATCATCCTTCACCACTGGGCCTGCTGGCTAGAGCGTCTGCAAGTGGTAGTCCAACTATATCTGCAGGGCTACATGATTCCCACTCCTGCTTTAAAAATATGGATTAGCAACACCAGGCTCTGAGCCAAAGCTATGCCTGTAGGCAGATGGATCTGGTTTCTTTGTTGTTTCTAACCTAGAGGCAAAAGAAATAAGGATAAAATAGCTCCTATAGCACAGGCTGGTGATAGACAAGAGAGCCATTCAGCATAGCTCTGTTATTAATATGTTTACCATATTCAGTGTGCTTTTACATGGAGGGGCCATCTTTAGCGCCAACCGAGTAGTCCAAGCCTCAGCTATGCAACATATGATACAAAAACCAATGAAAAATGAATTGGACATAGCTCCCACTTTGGAAGAGACCCTTAAGGCCATACAGCAGATGAAAAACGGCAAGGCAGCTGGGATTGATGGAATCCCACCTGAAGTTTGGAAACACGGAGGTCATGCACTCCACGAAAAATTCCACGAATTCCTTGTGAATTGCTGGGAAAAAGGGGAACTGCCATCAGACCTCCGAGATGCAGTCATCATCACCCTGTACAAGAAAAAAGGAGCAAAATCCGATTGCTCAAACTATCGAGGCATAACACTGCTCTCTATTGCTGGAAAAATCCTTGCAAGGATACTCCTGAACAGATTAGTTCCTGCTATTGCAGAAGAACTTCTCCCTGAAAGCCAATGTGGCTTCAGAGCCAATAGGAGTACTACAGACATGGTATTTACCCTTAGGCAACTGCAAGAAAAATATAGGGAGCAGAACAAGGGTCTCTATGTAACATTTGTCGACCTCACCAAAGCCTTTGACACTGTAAGTAGAAAAGGTCTGTGGCAGATCCTGGAAAGACTAGGATGTCCCCCCAAATTCCTTAAAATGATTATCTTGCTACACGAGGGACAACGTGGTCAATCAGATATGGCGATGCTCTTTCAGAGCCCTTTCTAATAACTAATGGAGTGAAGCAAGGTTGTGTTCTTGCACCAACTTTATTTACAATCTTCTTTAGCACGATGCTCCAAAGGGCTATGGCAGAGCTTGAAGAAGACGACGGCATCTATATACGCTACCGTACTGATGGCAGCTTGTTTAACTTAAGCCGTCTGAGGGCTCACACTAAGACTCTAAACTATCTAGTCCGTGAGCTGCTCTTTGCCGATGATGCTGCCCTTGTTGCCCACACAGAAGCAGCTCTGCAGCGCCTAACATCCTGCTTTGCAACAGTTGCAGAGCTGTTTGGGCTAGAAGTCAACCTGAAGAAAACAGAAGTTCTTTACCAGCCTGCACCACAGGACGAACACCACCATCCCCACATTGCCGTCGGCAAATCTGTGCTCAAGTCCGTTCAGCAGTTCACCTACCTGGGAAGCATCATCTCCTCAGATGCCAAGATTGACAAAGAGATCGATCACAGATTAGCAAAGGCATATAGTGCATTTGGAAGACTTCACAAAAGAGTCTGGAGCAATAAACACCTGAGGCAAAGCACAAAAATCAGTGTGTATAGAGCCATCGTACTGTCTATCCTCCTTTATGGATCTGAAACATGGGTCACCTATCTCCACCACCTACGACTCCTCGAGCGCTTTCATCAGCGCTGTCTACACACAATTCTAAATATACACTGGACTGACTGTGACGAATGTTGCTGTCCTTGAGCAAGCAGGGATCACCAGCATTGAGGCCATGATATTGAGAACACAGCTGCGCTGGGCAGGGCACGTTTCTAGGATGGAGGACCATCGCCTCCCAAAAATACTACTCTACGGTGAACTCGCCACGGGTCAGCGTAAGAGGGGCGCTCCAAAAAAGCGATACAAAGACTCCCTGAAACAACATCTCAGGCTTGGCCAAATTGATCACCAACAGTGGTCCGCCCTGGCCTCACATCGGGAGGCATGGAGACGCACTATCCGCAATGCTGCAGCCTTATTTGAGAACTCACGACGAACAAGTCTTGAAGAGAAACGACAACGCAGAAAGAATCACAACCCAAAAACATCACCCAAGGAGACCTTCTGCTGTGCTTTTTGCAACCGGACTTGTTTATCTTGGATTGGCCTTTTTAGTCATCAGCGCGCTTGCAGAAAGCGCGGGATGAGTCCTTCCTGAATCTTCGTTTGCGAAGAAAAGCCAGAGAGAGAGAGAGAGAGAGAGAGAGTACATGGAGGGGCATTAAAAATATACAATATTCCACTTGTATGGTGAAGTGGAGAAATCCAGAATCATGGTACTTCTTTTCTATTCCTTTTCTTTATCTGGAAGATTTAGCCTGGCTTTTGATCAAATAATGCTCAAAGCAGTTTATAACAGGTTGTAAATATACACACAGAGTTTCATAGCTTAGTGGGAGACTTGAACCTAGATCTCATAAGTCCCAACCCAGCACTCTAACCACTGTACCACACTAGCTCTCAGTATGTTCCCTGCTACTAGTGGATTGCTGAGCAGCCATCTAAGACCTGATAGTTGGACACCTCTCCTGGACACCCGCATCACATCTGCTATTGCTTCATTTAACGGCAAAGAGCCACTCTCAGCACTGCATCGCCACCTGCCTGCCTGCAAAGTTAAAACTCGGTAGTGTTCCCCCAGGGCATTTTTCCCCAGCTGGATGCTCCATATGGCCACTTGCCTACTACCAGTTCAGGAGCAAAGGCTTAATTTAAATCATATTTGCAATTAGAATATGGAAAACTCACCAAGGAAGGCAAAGTGCAGACATTTCTACTCCAAAATAAGTTCTACTGAATTCAGTGAGATGTACTCTTATTTCGTTGCCTGCAGCCTCAGTTGTACAAGAGTCCGGTTAAGCCTAAAACCCATCAAGCAACTCAACTGCTCTCCCCCCCCCCACCAAAAAGGGGGAGAACCCCTGAAAAATAAGGAAACTTGAATCTGCAACAAACACATTGTTTTTTGCTTGTTACTCATTGCCTCTTTTTCTCTCTTGCATGTTGAATTTTAGATCCTAAGTTACTAGAGAGTTGTTCTTCATGAAGTGCCATGCATACTAATGGTGCTGCAATTTGTAGGATTTGCTTATTTATTTAAAGCATTTGTATTTTTATCTTCAGCTGGAAAGGATCCCAGGGTAGTATATGGGTCATTTTAGGGAAATAAAAGCAACTCCAGTCCATAGGTTTACAATCTAAAAACGATGACAACAACCACAGCACAAAGATAAAAAGGATGGAGAAGGAAACAGAAAACAAGAATACAGATATACCTCAGTTAATGAAATAGGTGTGTTCTTGGGCATTACTTCTTTAACAAAATATTTGGTACCAGAGGCAGAAATAGCCTGGGAAGAATTGGGAACAGGTTCCTACGCCACCACCAAAAAAAGGGCACTTCAGCATCCTTTGTTACCTGCCCTGACACCCCCACCCTTCCAATAATTCATCAATTGGCTAAATTTCATCAATTGGCTTATTTATTGACCCTTACCGAGGTTAGCAGTAGACCCGGACTTTCACCAAAATAGGGACTGAGCTCAGGTTTGCTCAAAGAGGGTCTTTCCAAATTCCCCAAAAGACAGACCTGGATAGCAATTATGCACCCCGCCCCCCGGATGGATAGTTGGGGTAGAATGTGCTAATTCTCCTGAATGCAGCTGGAACTGAGTCATTCACTAATTCAATCAAGTGGCTGGAACTCTCATTATTCTGCAAAGGTTCTTTATTATAAAAGTTTTTTTTATTCTTCTTCACACCTTTCCTAACCAACAACAGAAGGTTGCCTCAGACCCATCAGCCTTAATGCTCCAACCATTAACAACAGTTAATGAAGCTGGAGCTTCCTTTGTCTAAGCTCCGGGAAATTCATTTAAACATTGTCTTCACTCGAAAGACCCCTTAAGGGTAAATATTGGGTGTAAGTGTCACCCCAAAACACAGTCAAAGTGTTCACAGGTTCCTGCATCTTGTCAATCTGTCCATCTGCTGTGTGACCCTCAGAGCTCCATCTGAGTATCTTCTGCTACATGAATCTCTGCTCTTCAGACAGATGTCGTATAACCCAGCATCCCAAACTCTATGCCTCTATCCCAATACTTCCTCCTTTCTTCAATAGCCTTGTGTGATTGCTTGAAGCCTGAGTGTTTGTGAATGCGTCCGAGATTATTTTTCAATAAAAACCATTTTATTTCCTGGCTGTGAGTCTCATCAGTTGGTACATAGGTCAAAAGGTCCTGTAATTACCCAGCCTTTTGCTGCCATATTGAACTAATTAAATTCCTCATATTAATATCTGGACACAAGTGGTTTTTTTCATGGACCTCACACAATTTGGGTAACAGTTTAACAAAAGTTTTTATTCAAAACTAAGAATATGCACATGTGAAATTAAACAACCAAGTCATGTAAGTCTTGCCACAGGGTTCTGTCCTGGGCCCAGTGCTATTCAACATCTTTATCAATGACTTAGATGAGGGAATTAGGGGCATACTTATCAAATTTGCAGATGACACCAAATTGGGAGGAGTAGCTAATACCCTAGAGGGCAGGATCAAAATTCAGAATGACCTGGATAGACTGGAGAGCTGGGCTAAAGCTAACAAAATGAAATTCAATACGGAGAAATGTAAAGTACTGCATTTAGGGCGGAAAAATGAAATGCATAAATATAGGATGGGAGAGACCTGGCTGAATGAGACTACGTGCGAAAGGGATCTAGGAGTCCTAGTAGACCACAAGTTGAACATGAGCCAACAGTGTGATGCGGCAGCTAAAAAGGCCAATGCAATTTTGGGCTGTATCAATAGAAGTATAGTGTCTAGATCAAGGGAAGTAATAGTGCCACTCTATTCTGCCTTGGTCAGACCTCACTTAGAATACTGTGTCCAGTTCTGGGCACCACAATTCAGAAAGGATATTGACAAATTGGAGCGTGTCCAGAGAAGGGCAACTAAAATGGTGAAAGGTCTGGAAACGATGCCTTATGAGGAGAGACTTAGGGAGCTGGGTATGTTTAGCCTGGAAAAAAGACGGTTAAGAGGTGATATGATAGCCCTGTTTAAGTATTTGAAGGGATGTCACGCTGAGGATGGAGCAGGCTTGTTTTCTGCTGCTCCAGAGACTGGAACACGGAGCAATGGGTGCAAGCTCCAGGAACAGAGATTCCACCTCAACATGAGGAGGAACTTTTTGACAGTAAGAGCTGTTCGGCAGTGGAACACACTCTCTCGGAGCGTGGTGGGGTCTCCTTCCTTGGAGGTCTTTAAACAGAGGCTGGATTGCTATCTGTCGGGGATGCTTTGATCAAGATTTCCTGCGTGGCAGGGGGGTTGGACTGGATGGCCCTCGTGGTCTCTTCCAACTCTGCAATTCTATGATTCTATGATTCTGTGATTCTATGAATTTTCTAGAGACCACTTGAAAGCTTCTACAGAATGCATCTGCACAGGATTTTTTCTTTCAACAGGCTCCACTTTTCTTATGATTTCTATTCTTGTGGACAAACTATGCTACTTTTAAGTTGCTGGGGGATAGCTACTGAGGCAGGTTTATCTGCTTTCCTCTTTTCTTTCTGTTCTGCTGTCCATACATGCCCAGTAAGAAATTCTGGAGGCATTTCCTGTTTACCTTGCCTATTGTAGGCAGGTACGCACAGCCACAGCAGCATCAGATACAGTAGAATCCTTTTCTTTCCCATCCCAAGCTTTTATTGCATTGATTACTGCAGAGGTGCTGCTGCATCAGTCATCAAAAGTCTGTTTCTCAAGCCCTCCTTCACCATCCTCTCAGTACAAATGTGCTAAAAAAACACATCCAGCTAGGCAGAGGATAAGGGGGCTAGGGGCATGAAAAGGCATTGTAAAAAGGAGCTTCTTTGTCAGAAGCTTTGTTAATTGAGGTATGCCAGTACTTAGGCACTATTTCTTACTCTTATTTCATTTCTTAGGTCTATTGCAGATGTAATGCTGCAATGCAGCTCAATATTTTTAGTATTTTTATCATGACCAGATGGAATGGAAACAGTTCAGAGAAGGAGGGGACACCAAAAGTCACTGGTCTTTCACTAGATCTGATAGACTGGCCCTCCTTCATCTGCACGGCATGATGACAGCTGGGGAAAAGGCAAAACCTGATGACGAGCACCATAAAGTTGGCGTGCGGTACCCATGGGTTCTGCAGCCATGGATTCAACCAATCTTGGCTTGAAAATATTCGGAGTGGGGGAGAGATGCCAAAAAGCAAACCTTGCTGTTTGCCATTTTACTATGCCATTTTAGATAATGGGACTTGGGCACCCATGGATTTTGGTATCCACGGGGGGTGGGGAGGCTGGTCCCAGAACCAAACCCCAGTGAAGATTGAGGGTTCACTGTATTGTTATTCCTTAGGTGGGGTTTGGGCAAAGTGTGACCCTCCAGATGTTGGATTGCAACTCCCCTCATTTCTCACAATTAGTTATGCTGGCTAAGTTTGATAGGAGTTGCAGTCCAACTATCTCGGGAGAGTTGCACTTTAACAAACATTAAATTAAACGAAAAACATTCTGCCCTGTGGTTTGTTGAAAATACAGTCTATATAACCAGCATGGTCAGTCTTAAATAAAGGAGCCACTGACAAGCCTGCCTCTGCTATGATTCAGGTACACTGCTTTCTGTGGATTGGGATAAATTGTAGGGTAGAGAAATCTTAGACTTCTCTAACCCAGAAGTTCAGGTGGCTGTTTCTGCATGAACCAAAAGAAAGCTGAGAAATGAAGGATGATGCACTTGGAGGGAGAGAAGAAAAGGCAGGCAGAACTCCAACAGGCCTGGGCCCAGAAGCAGATAAAAGGCCCTCCCTCCATCCCAACTGCCACTGCCCTGCCCTTGGAGGGAGAGAAGAACAGCAGTATCTGCTGAGTTTAATCTCTACCCCCACTGCCATTCCCTTTTCCTTATGTGTAATTTGTTATTTAGATTGTAAACCTGAGGGCAGGGAACTGTTAAATTGACCATTTGTAAGCTGCTCTGATAGCCTTTGTGGCTGAAGGGGGGGGGTGTTAAATACAATAAATAAATACATTTTACTTATGAAGGTCCCTATTGCCAGGTGGTTTACTTTTGCTGCATGCATGTTTTGTTTCTTTCCTCATTTTAGGAATTGTCTATCTTACCCTTCCATAATAAAATAATTGTGAGGGGGAAGTTTAACCTAATTAAAAACCACAAATACTAGGGAAACAAATCAAACAACCATAAAGGGAGAAAACGGAAAGAGTTTACATGCACAAACTAAAGTGCCAGGATATGCCCTTTAAACCAGGTTCAAGGAAACTGTGTACAGCAGGCAGAGTTTGGATATTTCAGTTTTCTGGACTACAAACCCCAGAATTTTGTAGCTAGCATGGCCTGTGGCAGCAATCCCTCTGGAAGTTATTACTTCAGACCTCCAGCAACACCGTGTTGCACACAATACAAAACAGATACACACATGAGCATACCCTCACATCTACACATAGTTTGTGCAGCCCAATGGCAGCTGAGCCCAGCTCTCTCTGTCTCCCACTGCATCCTGTTTCCCTCTGGTTCCTACAAGCAAATGAAGACATTCCATTGACCAAACTTTGATGGATTTCTCTTTTCTTGCCACAGCACCATGACAACATCATTCAATCCCCCACAACAGGCTAGTGAAAAATTTATCAGCCTGTTTTCCCCCATCTGTGATGAATCCAAGCATCTAAAAAACAGAGGAAAACACTACACGCTTTCTCCATTAGATGGTGCTTTAGATCCATGGCTTGTCAAACTGCAGAGATTTCTGTTGCCTGTGTGCCTCTGAAACAACCCCCACCCCAAATTGTGTCCCATTCTCTTGTCTGACTCCTTTCCCTCCATCCCTGGTGGGGAGGAGCAAGGGCTATGCATGGCTGGTGAGAGAAGACAGGTATAATTGGATGCCAGGGTGAGTTAGCAGTCCACCCACCCTTGCCCACACCCACCAGCCAGAGCCTGCTTTTTAAAGCTTCTGGTTTTCAAAGCATGCATTGGTGCTGTTTTGCTGCGGTGTGGAATTTAATTCTTCCCATGTTTTCTCTTTCTGCAAGGAAATGGGCTTCAAAGATTAACACCCCCCTCCACTATTTTTTTTTTTATCCTGATGCTGGCAGGCCTTTAATGGAATTGAAAAATACAGTTAAACAATCATTACCTCTTTTTTCTCTCTTCTGTGTTAAGAATTTTAAACACACACACTTTTAAAAATAGCAGCTCATGCTTTTGCATCTGCTTTTGAATTCAGGCAAGGAGTGCCTCCTCAAGGTCACAGTACATTTCTATTTCATAGTTGTTCTCTCCTCTTTGTGAGGCTGAACACTGATTTTTTGTGTGCGATGCTTTCTCCAAAGAGAGGTGCTGGAAATGGAGTTCCATCTGCCATTCACTCATTGGAAGGCATTTGTTCTGCCCAAAAAAAGCCATCAAAAGGACATGTTCATCTCTGACCAGGTACAGGACAAAGAAAGAAAATATGTTTTTAAAAGAAAAAAAAATATTAAAAAAAATCACCCAGAAAGAGAAGCAATGTGTAAATTATTATCAGAGGCATAATAAGGGCAGTGTGGTATAGTGATTTGAACATTCGATTATGACTCTGAAGACCAGTGTTCAAATCCCTGCTTGGCCATGGCAATCCACTGGGTGACCTCGGGTCACACTCTCAACTTCAGAGGAAAGCAAGGGAAAACTCCCTCTGAACAAATCTTGCCAAGAAAAACCTGTGATAGGGTCGCCATAAGTTGAAAATGACTTGAAGCCACAGAACAACATATGTTTATGTGTGTATGCATATACGAGTGTGTGTGTGTATGTGTGTGTGTGTATGAAGTAGGGAACTTTGGTTTTCAGATGTTTTGTACTACATTTCTCATCAGCCCCAGTCAGCATGGCCAATGGTGAGAGACTATAGGCACTGTAGTCCAAAATATCTGTAGGGTTAACTGTTCTTAATAAGAGATCATGTTATTACATGAACTAAACCATGACCCTTTGTTGTTAATCGCTGTCAAGTTGGCTTTGACTTATGATGGCTCTATAACTGTGAGATCTCCAAGACTCCTTGTCATCAACAGCCCTGCTTAGATCCTGCATGCTTAAGAGCTGTGGCTTCCTTGACTGAGTCTACCCACTTGTAATGTGGTCTTTCTCTTTTCCTACTTGCTCAGTTCAATTCAAATGACCATGATCCTTACTGAAGCACTACAACAGAGGTGGCACCTATGTTCTCCCCGGCAATAGGCTCTTAAAGAACATTGGGAATTGTCGTTTAGGGGAATGTCCTAGAGCTCTCTAGCTGAAAATTCTAAGCACCTCACCAAACTACAAATGCCAGGATTCTGTAGGATGGGGCTATGGCAGTTAAAGTGCTACCAAACTGTTATAGCTGTATAGTGTGGATATACTCTAGAAGGCTAGGGCAACTTGGGTTCAAATCCCATTGCTTAAGAACTAAATTAATTACAGTGACCTTGGGCCATATAGAACTATTGTGAGGACAACAATGGGTGTGTGTGTGAACCATGTATGTACCCCATCCAACTGTCCAGGCTTGACAGGGACAGCCCCAATTAATCCTCTGCTGTCCCATTTTCTCAGCCTCTTTAACAATGTCTAGGTTTCTTTCTCCTTCCACTTTTCTCCTTTGAGCTTGGCTTATTTCAGTTCCTGCAAACTGAGGTCCCATCTACACAAGGGGAATAATACAATCTGCTCCAAAGAAATAGCAATTTGCAGCATTGGGACCTGTCTTAATGGTTAATAGAGCCCCCATAAACTTTGCATGACCCCTAGCCAAGATGGCAGCCGTGAGTGAATTACTCGTGCTTTTAAATCTGCCACTGCTTAATTAAAAAAAAAAATACCATGGTGCACACAAGTGATACTTCATATTTTCAAAAGAAAAAAAAGAACAAAATAGAGGAAAATATTGCAGTTTTATTGCCTTAGCGATCTCTCACTTAGTTGAAAGTCCTGCCCCCATGCTTGTCTGCCTAATCCACTTGCGCTACCTCAGTGCAGCAACGTGAATGTGTCTTAGCGATCGGATGTTCACATCCCCTGTGGAACTTTAAAAAACTCCAGGAAAAGCTCAGAAGGCTTTCCTTTGGAGCTTTATGGTGGATTTGGCTCCCCCCCCCCTTTGAATAAGTTGTGTCGATGCAAATGTCCATTTAGACCAGTGGTTCTCAACCTGTGGGTCCCCAGATGTTGTTGAACTACAGTTCCCAGGAGCCCTCTGAGGTCTCACCTGACAGCCAGGTGGTCCTCCCAGTCATTAGTGAGGCTCTGAGTTCAATCCTACAGCCTCACTAATGACTGGGAGGGCCACCTGGCTGTCAAGGTGAGACCTCAGAGGGCTTATGGGAACTGTAGTCCAACAACATCTGGGGACCCACAGGTTGAGAACCACTGGTTTAGACAGATTGCCTTCCATGTGATTTCTATGAGGATTATTTTCACTCTTTAGATAGAACATGAGTTTAGAGATCAAAAGTAGTTTGTGTGTTGTTAACTCAACCAAAGGGAGAGGAGAGTTGGAGTCTTTCCCTTCCTGATAATTTCATTTGGGTTTTTTTCAGGCTTTCTTTAGTACCATATATAAATTCTAGGACTTTTCTGCTTAAAATAGTAGTTTTGTATGTTCTTACTCATTAATAATTTTTGCTTTGCTCTTGCCTGGCCACATCCTTTTCACTACATTGTGATGTTGCTTGGCCTCATGTGTCCCACTTTTCATCTGTGAAATGTTGACGGGTATGTGTGTGTTGCCTAGACCTCAGAGAGAAAGGTAAGATAAACATGTAATGATTTTCCAGGATCAGGGCCAAGTTTCATTCTTTTTTACAGCTCCCAGCCTTGTTTCTTGTACTTTCCGCCAGTCTATGCTGCTCCTAAATTTTAATGAAAATATTTGTTTATTTTCCAGCAGTGTGGGGAGGGACTCCTTGATACTGGGTTGGCTCCTCCCTTGATTGCTTGACAGGCAGGGCTAATCACCAATTAAACAACAGCAACCCACCACCTTAAGGAGAGCCAGCCCAACCTCCCCAGTTCTGTCCTGCCTGGGTTGCTGAATGGTTCAGGGCTTGGACTCCGGCAAGGCTGTTTTCCATTTTGCTCATTTACTTCTCTCTCATCTTGAAGAGGATGGCTGGCCAGGAGAAACTTTACAAATTCAACCAATAAACAGCAAAAGAGAGTAAATTATGGTAACATTATCTCATTTTAGTATTATTTAACCATATGAATATTATAGAAACAATTGTTCTTAACATTAGTAATAACACATAACCTTTACAGTGTCACATTCCTGGTACTAAATAATAATACTGTACTAATAACACTAGGGAAGACGATATCTCAATGAAGGCACACATAAAAAGGCAAGGGGGGGGCTGTTCCCACTCATTTATGGCTGAGACCACACTGTTGATGACTTGGGGGGAGGCTCACTTTCTCTCGATAAGGGTGGAGCATCTTCAGGGGTCTCTCAACTCTCAGGCTGATTGGCTAAGCAGGCATAGTGTAGATCAAGGCGAGCAGGGACTGAACTCTCTTGTGTTCCAGATGCTCGTGCAGCTGTTTGGTCAACTTTGAATGGACCTGTTCACTTCACAGGAGAATCACAAGTTCCTTCGCTTTGTGTCTAGGTTTTGGACAAAGAATGCATTGGCATACAATGCTCTTACGATAGCTTGGCTGAGGGTCTTGTGCTACACCCCCCCCCCCGTTAGTGCTCTTATCCAGGGTATTATGCAAGATCCAATTGGAGAGGGCAGATGTAATTCTGGTTGCTCTGAAGTGGCCCGCAGACCCTGGTTCCCCGACATTGTCAATCTACAGGTGGGGGAGGCCTGGCCTCTTACTCTCTGGAGGGATCTTCTTCAATCAAAATGGATTGTTGCATCCAGACCCAAGCTGGTGACAACTGCAGGTTCAGGCAAAAGCAAACTGCTGTAGCCTCTCCTAGCTTGTCTTTGCTTCTTCATTAATAACTTTTGCTATTTTTACCATACTGTGATGTTGCTGGGCTACACATCCCAGTTTTCATGTGCAATGCTGGAGGATATTTAATAGGATATTTAAACTTTAATCCTATGTACACTATAATTTATTTATTTGATTTGTATCCCTCCTTTCTCCAAAACAGGACCCAAGGTGACTCACAACAGGAATTAAAACAAGATTTGTTGTTGTTAACTGCTGTCAAGTTGACTTTGACTAATGACTACCTTATGAATGAGACACCTCCAAGTCACCCTATTATCAACAGCCCTATCTTGCAGACTCAGGGTCGTGGCTTCCTTGATTGACTCTATCCATCTGGAATGCTGTCTTCCTCTTTTCCTACTGCCTTACCAAACATTATTGTCTTTTTCAGTAAGTCATGTCTTCTCATGATATGGCCAAAATATGACAGTCTCCTTTTAGTCTTCTGGGCTTCTATGGAGAGTTCAGGCTTGATTGGCCCTATGACTCATTGTTTTGTCTTTTAGCAGTCCACAGTATCCGTAGAACTCTCCCCAGCAACACATTTCAAATGAATTGATTTTCTTCCTATAAGCTTTCTTCACTGTCCAGCTTTCACAACCATACATAGAAATGGGAAATACAATAATATAGAAATGGGAAATATGGACACTCCTAACTAGTATTCAATGATATGTCTTGACACTTCAAAATCTTGTCTAATTCCTTCATAGTGGCCTTTCCAAGTCCTAGGCTTCTTGTGATATACATATATATATATATATATATATATACACACACACACACACACACACACACTCCACACATACATAAAGACATATGGAAATTCAAATAACACTAATCCCCCCACCCCCATTACAACTACAAACAATCCAAAATTGAGTCTCCTCCTGAGGTTTTTAAACAGAGGCTGGATAGTCATCTATCGGGAGTGCTCTGATTGTGTATTCCTGCAGGGCAGGGGTTGGACTAGATGGCCATTGTGGTATCTTCCAACTCTATGATTGTGGTATATTCCAACTCTATGATTCTATGACTTCCCACATTCAAAGTCACTTACATAAATACATATAATGTGATTTTGTTGAATCACATTCTTTCAACAAAATAGACAACCTGTCCATTCTAGCCATTTCTAAGGTCATCAATATCCAATCATCATTAGATGGAATCTCCTTATTCTTCCAGTTTTTCTCATACAGCACTCTAGCTGCCAAGATCATATAATGTAAAGCTCTATAATTCAAATTTTTAACCTGCTCACTAGGTGATCCCAGTAAAAACAGCTCTGGCTTTAGCTTAATTTTTATTTTAAATACATCTTGTAACTGTATCTGTTTCTAAAACTTCTTAGCTTTATCACATCATCACCATGTGGTATTTCATATTTTCAACAGACATTCTTTACCTCTTTATACATTTTAGATAGCTTTACCGGGGTCAGGTACCACCTATATATCATTTTAAGGAAGTTTTCTCTGAGTCTTCTGATTTCTTGACTGAAGTCTCCATCTCATTAATGACTAAGCTAAGGTATGGAAAATCTTCAGTTATTTCAATTTCTTCATCATCTACTTTAAAGTTATGTAAATCATCTGTGGTCATTATTTCTGTGTGTTTTTTTAATGTCCTGCTTTTGTACTTTCTTCGTTGACTTTCTTCAGTAATCGTTCCAAGTCTTTGCTATTTTCTGCTAGCAGTATGGTGTCAACTGCATATCTTAAATAGCTGATGTTCCATGCTTCCAATTTCCATGCTTCCTTATGCCGTTTCTAATCTTGCTTTACATATATGTTGACCATACAAGTTAAACACATAAGGTGATAAAATGCAGCCTTGCCTGACCCCTTGCCAATTGGAAACCATTCCTTTTCTTCTTTCTAGCCTAACAGTAGCCTCTTGTCCTGAGTACAGATTAAATATCAGGACAATCAAATGCTGTGGCACACACACTTCTTTAAGAGTGAGCCATAGTTTTAATGATTTATATAATCAAAGGCTTTGCTATAATCTATAAAGCACAGGCTGATTTTTTTAAAAAAATTCTTTGTTGTGCTCCATTAGCCAACGTATTTTTGCAATATGATCTTTAATGCCTCTTCTTTTCCTGAACCCAGCTTGGACATCCAGCATTGCTCACTTCATAGACGGTAAAAGTCTTTATTGTAGAATTTTGAGCATCACTTTGCTTGCATGGGAAATTAATGCAATGGTGCTGCTGTTACAGCAGTCCCTGGTGTCTCCCCTTCCCTTGCCCCCTCGACCCTTGCCCGTCTTGGCTGGCCGTCCAGGGAGGGGATGCATTGCGGAAGTTCCTGGTGAGCATCATCAATGCATCCTTCAGGGAAGGATATATCCCATCATGTTTAAAGGAGGCGGCTGTTAAGCCTATTTTGAAAAAACCTTCCCTGGACCCCCTGGCTATGAATAATTATAGGCCAGTCTCTTTATTACCATTTTTGAGCAAGGGGATCGAGAGGGCAGTTGCTCTTCAACTCCAAGCTGTCTTGGATGAAACCGATTACCTAGACCCATTTCAAACTGGCTTCAGGACAGGCTTTGGGGTTGAGACTGCCATGGTTGCTTTGACCGACGATCTGCGTCTGAGCATTGACAGGGGTAATGTGATCCTGTTGGTGCTCCTAGACCTCTCAGCGGCTTTTGATACGATAGATCACAGCATTCTTCTGGATCGCCTGGGGGAGTTAGGCATTGGAGGCACTGCTTTGCAGTGGTTCCGGTCCTTCCTCTCAGGCAGGACCCAGAGAGTGCTGCTCGGGGACAGTAGCTCCAGTAAAAGGGAGCTCACCTGTGGAGTACCACAGGGTGCTATTCTGTCCCCGATGTTATTTAACATCTATATGAAGCCGCTGGGTAAGATTATTCGGAGTTATGGAGCTGGGTGTTATCAGTACGCTGATGACACTCAGATCTATTTCTCCGTATCTCGTTCGTCGGCCTTGAATTCTGACGGCATCTCTTCTCTCAATGAATGTCTTCGGGCAGTAATGGGCTGGATGAGGAAAAACAGATTGAGACTGAATCCTGACAAGACGGAGGTGCTCACGGTAGCGGCCCCGAAACCAAGAATCGAGTTGCAATCTCCAGTCCTGGATGGGGTCACACTCTCCTCCAGTGACTGTGTTCGCAGCCTAGGGGTGCTCCTTGACTCGTCGCTCCTGATGACAAATCAGGTAAATGCGACAGTCAGGAGCGCTTGTTATCAGCTTCGGCTGATACGCCAGCTGCGCCCTTTTCTGGAAGTAAGGGATCTTGAGACCATTGTGCACGCGCTGGTAACCTCACGTCTGGATTTCTGTAATGCTCTCTACATGGGGCTACCCTTGTGCCTAGTTCAGAAATTACAGCTGGTACAAAATATGGCAGCAAGGTTAGTTTCTGGAACATCTAGGAGGGACCACATTACTCCGGTTCTGAGGTCCCTCCACTGGCTGCCTATCAGCTTCCGGGCCCAGTACAAGGTGTTGGTTATCACCTTTAAAGCCCTAAATGGCTTGGGCCCAAGCTATCTCAGGGACCGCCTTCTCCCTTATAATCCTCCCCGCGCTCTCCGGTCCTCTGGGAGGAATTTGTTGCAGTCACAAAGACCTAGGCTGGCGACTACCTCCCAGAGGGCTTTCTCGGCTGTCGCCCCCAAATTGTGGAACGGCCTGCCCGACGAGATCCGCCTATTGACATCATTAGACAGCTTTAAAAAGGCTGTCAAGACGGTTCTCTTCGGGCAGGCTTTTCCGGAATAGCTAACCCCGGCCTCTGGAACCCCCTCTGGAGGTTCCTTTTGGATCTCCTAACAGATGCTGCCTGCTTAAAAGGATATTTAGCATATGGTACCACATATTGATTTTAACTTGTATTGATTTTAACTTGCATTAATTTAATAATGTTTTAAGGGGAGGGAGGGATTTTGGGTTGTTTTATACTGTCTACCATTTTATCATTGTAAGCCGCCCCGATTGCTTGCAGAGGGGCGGGATATAAATAAATTTTATTATTATTATTATTATTATTATTATGTATATTGAACATTTCCTATCTGTGGGGTCATTCTTTTGTTTTCCATATTAGTTGACAGATTTTAGTTGGAACTAGATTCCATCTCTGTAGATTGAAGATTGAATCATTTACAATTACTTGCCTAGGAGTAAGTCTCATTTGACTCAATGTGTATTCTTTTGAGTAAACAAGTACAGGATTTCAGTACAGGTCTCTCAACAGACCTGATTATAACTGATTAGCACATACGTTTCAACCTAATTCAGTACCACTGGATAGGGTAGTTCTGGAGTGATAGAAAAGAGGCAAAGAATTGAAGACACACTAACAGTTTTAAGGCCATTTTTTTTTTAAAAAGAGAGTCCAAATCAATCTGGTGGGCATAATTGGGATATTAAATCAATGTTTGGTAGCAGATAATCAGGACAACTGGAATGGTGGGGCTTTTTGAAGGTAGTTTTCTAAAGGCCTAGATGCCTGGAGATCCCTCTAGAGTCCTGCCTGAATTGTTATGGTCCCTAAAGGCTGGGGAACCATGTGCTCAATTGCAGGCAGTGAACTCAAACCATGCATTAGCAAGCCCTTAATGGGTTTGTGCTGTGAAACTTTGGCTTCCTTCATTAATCGGGAAAATCCTGAAAGCTAATGATTTAAATGCTAGGAATTAAGGCTCATCAGATTACTGAAGATGTGTGGGTGGGTGTGTTTACTTCCCTGTGGAGATGGGGAGGGGAGAATAAATTTTGCCCAGGTGCGCAACATGATATCACAAGGCTGTTCACCAGAGGGACCCCCATCCTCCACTCACTGTTTAACCACATGTTCTGCCTGCTCTCTTCTCTACTTGGCGTAAAGTAACTGGTCTCTCCAGGCCTAATGGCTGCTTCCCTACCCCTGTGTATCACACATTTCCACAGGCCTGTTTCATACCATTCGGTTGTTTGATAGCTAGTTCAGTAGAGGGTTAACATTCCAAAACTGCATCAATATGAATAGGCTGCTTCACTTGCCACATGGGACTGGGTTTTGTGTTTTTTTTTTTTAATAAGTTTTTCTTCCTTCCTGTCTTTACATCTCAGTTTTATGCCAGCTAAGAGGCTAGTGCTCACAGCATGATTAAAGATGGGATGTGGACAAATTGCCTGTGTAATATGTATATCTTTTTACTGTGTTTCTGATAGTGGTTTGCATTGTTCTCTACAGGTGCCAAACATCTTGAGCCAACCCTCTTTCGCACCTGAACTTTTCATTACCAACAGCCTACTGTTGTTTGTTTGATGTGTTCTTTACTTTGTTCAACATTTTGTTGGCTAGTTTTGATTTACATTTTGTGGGAATGTCAGGTATTGCTTATGCTTCAACCAGCATGACTATTATGGTCATGTGCTGTCAAATCGGCTTTGACTTATGGCAACCCTATGAATGAAATGCCTTCAAGAGACCCTGTTATTAACAACTCTAATCAGGGCTGTGGCTTCCTTGATTGAGTCGATCTACCTTTTCCTACTGCCTTCAACTTTTTCAGGATGATAATCTTTTACAATGACTCGTCTTCCCATGATTTGTCCAAAGTACAACAGGCCAAAATAGTTATTGCTTTGCCAAATATAGAATGAGCCCAAACTGGTTGGTGGTGTGCAAAGCTTAGAAAAAGCACTGTTTTTGGACTACAGTACCTAGAATCCCCTAGCCAGTTGTGACTAAATAGTGGATTCTGGAAATATACTCCAATAAAGTAATGTTTCCCAATTCTGATGGAGTTGTTGTTGACTGTACTTGTTGGTGGCCATGCTGCCTAGTGGAATGTAGGAGTTGGTCCAAAATAATAATAATATGTAATTCCCAAGTTCTGCTTGGTTATGTATGAACATACTTGCTCTCTAATAAATGCATGGTGGCTATCTATACAATTTTAGGAGGAGGGACTCATATTTTTCTATGAATAATGTCTCTGGATCAACTGAAAAGTAATAATCATGCTTAACATGTGGGCTGGCAACACTGTTACTATTATTTGATCTGGCTTTGCTGCTCTTGTGAATTAAATAGCTACCTGGCAGGCAGAGAGGGCTGGTTTAAGCTGAGATAGACATAGGAAATAGTGCCTTCTAGACAGAAAGGTCAAGGTCAAGTTCCAAAATCTAGATAATCAATTCTACTAGACGAGGCAGAAAATATATCTAATAAACTGCGACTCTACTCATTCCTATCAGTAAAAAATTAATAAAAATATAACTACCACTTTCCCCCACAGTTGCCTCACTATGCCTAGTGGTAGGGCTGCCCTACATACAGGTATTTAGCAGATTAAGCTTTTCCTGGTAGGCAAAGGGAGGGATGGGGAAATCTTTATCAGCTGAATTTATGGGATTGCAATTAAATAATAGGAGCAACAATTGTACATAATTTCTTTCTCTAATGTTTCTTGTTAGTTTGTATGTGTTCATTTTTAATATTCAGGTTAGCATCCAGCTGTGCAACTTGCTGTCTGTTGAATGCAGAAGTGGACAGCATGGAGGTCTTGTGAGTCCCCTAGTTGTTTTGGAGAACCTTCCAAAGGCTATCGTCTTGCTACCAAATTTGAAGACTATGGAGAAGCAGGCTTAAGGAAGGGCAGGAGATCCTGGAAAAGTGCGTATCCTTGGTTAATGTCCCCCTCCCTGTCTGAAATGTATTGAATGGGCAGACTTGTGGAAGTATGTGGCTATATGTCAGGCAGTACCAAGTCTGAAGCAGATGGCAGGCAGTTTAAGCCAGGATGTTTCACTACACCAAGGAAACCTTTTTACCTGGTTCTCAGAATCAGATGACACTAAAAGGCCCTAGTCCTATGTTGCTTCTTTCCAAGGTCACCTGTGCTTTCTGTTTCAATTTGGGAAACATGTCAAGGGAGGTCACCACACCATCTGATGTACAGTGAGGCTTCGGACTGAAAAATCAAATACAGTCTTACCATGACACTTCCCCCACAAAGAACGAACATATACCGGTAATTTTCCTTTGCCAATATATTAATGTACACGACATGCTCTTGCGCTCCTGTCCTGCCTGTAGACTTCCCAAGGTTGGCCATGGCATGAACAGAATTGCCCCACTAAGTTCAAGCTTAGAAAGTTATGTTTTAGAAGTAATTTGTTACATAGCTTGTTATAATCCCCCACTGTAACTCTTTGCAGTTAATGTTACAAGAACACTTTAGTAACTGGTTGCATTATTTATTGCTTGCCTATTGTTTGGGGTGGGGTGGGAGGGAAATTTAGGACTGATAAAAGAATAGCATAGAACTTGAAAAATTATACTAAAAATATTTATAAAAGTATCCTAAAAGGGTTAGGTACTTTTGAAGGTAACTAGACAGCATTGTTTGTTGCACTAAAAAGCAGTATGTTGCTACTGTTCATTCTGCTGTTTGGGAAATACCTTTTTTGCAACCTAATTACTTTTGTTTTCTGGCAATGAGACATCAGTAATTACATAACTTGTAACTTCTTACTTTCCAGCTCCAGCCTAGATAGGCTTTTTGGTACGACCTAGCACAGCTCTTGTTATTTTCTTATAAAATTAAACCATTCCAAAGGTTTCCCACACCATGGCTGAAACTCTGGTTCACTCCTGCCCTATAATACACTTTGTAGTGGAGAAACCACGTTGAGAGTGCTTGACCTTATATATTGGAAAAATATTTTTTAAAAGAGACAGTTAGGTGTAGGTTTTCACCCATATTTGGCCCGGAATTTCTCTGGGTGACCTTGGACAAGTCACTTTTTCAGCCGAATCCACCTCATAGTGTAGTGAGGACAAAAACAGAGCAGACCCATTGCTAGCATGTGCCATTTTGGGCAGAAGGCTAGTATTCAGAATAAACATACTGTATAAGAATGTTCTTTATTTCAGTATAAAAATATGGATAGTTCAGAGGTAGTTCACCCCTCTGTTTGCAGAATATCCCAGGTTCAATTGCCTGACCATGTAAATGGTGTCAAGTGTGAAGCCTGACCTGAAAAGATGCCCTTGCTTTCTGAGATGTCAGAAAGCTAGTGCCAGTTAAAATAGGCAATTACAAGACTAGGTGGCTCATTGGTTTGATATAGTCTAAGATGACTTTGAGTTTGTCTACATGGGCAAAAATCACCATACAAGTATTTGTGGTGCAATTGCCACATGACATTTGCAATGATTCCTAAAATACCTGGTAGATCTACCAAATATTAAAATGAGAGGTAGCTTTCACACAGGTAAGACTAAATGTTCTCCCACTGGCTGATTGGATGGGTTGGCATAAGGGGGTTTCTAAGGATAGAATATGTGGTTGTAATTCCGTGTCAATAGAAGATATAACTCATGTACTGCTTGAATGCTCCTTTTACAAAGATCTTAAAAACAACTACATTTATCCATCATTAAGACCAATGAAGGGAAGATCGTCTATTGTAAAGGTTTCTTTTCTGTTGTGAGATGTAGAGAAGTATATATCTTTTAGAACTTCTAAATGTCTTGTTAAGGCTCTACAGATACATGCTATAAAGTTTAAAGGGGGTACAGAAAACGGTTTAACCCTTAAAGGTTAACTAGTAGAAATTTAAATTGTTTCATCTCCTTCTCCTTTTTTTGTGTGTATTTGTGTATAATGACTGTTCGTTAAAACATAATAAACTTGGACATGATATGAACTTGATTCACATCTTCATTGTGGTTTCTGCAGGAAAATCAGGGTCTAAAAGATTTGTGGTTTACTCCACATTTCAGGGGGAAACCCAGATTATTGGCCATGTAGCGGCCACGGATTGGTTTCAGTGTGAAGCTGGGGGTGGGGCTTCTGGTGGACGAAAAGCACCTTTCTGCTGCTTTTAAAAAATATATTTTTCAATTGTATGCATATCTGTATAAGTGTATCTTTACTCTGAGACAATGTATATTCACATGCCCGAGCAAACTGAAAACCCACAGAGCAGCCCTGGCTGTGTGGCCAGAAATAATGTGACGTATAGGACCCATGATCAGTGTTGGACCATCCTTTTATATCGCCATGAGTTTCCCTATGACTACAGTGTGGGGGGCTGCTCTGGAGAAGCCCTGGTGAGTGTGGCGTTTACAGAGCTGCTGAGGATAAAAACCATCCATGGCAGCTATGAAGTGGGTTCAGGGCTTCCAGTCAGAGTAAACAAGCTCTTTCTCTGTTGATACAGGGGCAGGAAGCCTTTGACCTTCCAACTGTCCAGATGCTGATGAACTAGAATTCTTGTTCATCCATCAGACTGATAGGAATTGGCATTTGACATCTGGAGGGCCACAGGCTCCACAACCCTGCATTCATATATTACAATATAGGAATCTATATTACCTCCTCCATGACTGCTCCCAGGCTATTGAACTCTCTACCAAAGGAGGCTCGGTTGGCCCCCTCCCTGTTCTCTTCTCTTTTCTCTGGCAGGCAAAGACCTTCTTATTTAAACAGGCCTTCAGCTTTTAACTGCTTGGAGTAGTGTAATGGGTAGATTTAATGTGCTTTTAACTGTTTTAAATTAATGTTTTTCAGTGGATTGTGTTTATGCTTTTTAATTTTTGTATATACTTCAGACTGTTTTAGCTGTATGGTTTTATTATATGGTGTGAGCTGTTTTTGGGTCCTATATGGGAGAAAAGCAGGATACAAATAAAATACAGTACCATAAAACGTTATAGGCACCAGATAACTAAACAATTTCAGGCTAGTTGAGTCCATAGGCTAAGATTCTTGCTGGGTGTTCCTGTTTCATTTCTATTGTTCTCCTGAGAGTTTTGCATGCACCATTATGCAAAAGCCTATTGGATGGGCCTATTCGGACTGCGAGGGTGGAGAAGCAGTCCTTGTGCCTATATATGCACATTATCTACCAGGATGAGCAGCAGGAAATTAATGAGTGTAGGAAAAGTGGCCAATCATGGCTGCAAAGGTGTTCCCACTGTAGATTTTCCTCGTTTTTTTTCTGGGCTGTGAGGCCATGTTCTGGAAGAGTTTTATTTCTGACGTTTCACCTGCATCTGTGGCTGGCATCTTCAAAGAATGGTTGGGTAGGAGTGTGTGTGGATTTTATATACTGTGAACCCCTGTTGGGGAGGATATGTAAATTTGTGTCTTTGAATGGTAAATGTGTGTATTTGAATGGCTAGTTTCTGGGTGGAAATATGCAAGGAGGATTAGTGTCTGTTTGGCTAATGGTTGGTTGATGGCCTATTATCTGCTGGGAATCCCCCAGTCCCTGGGTGGAATTCTTTTGTAAGTGTTGAGTTTTAATTCTATTGTATTTTAAAACTGGGAGCCAGATTTTGTTTACTTTTAGGTTTTCTTCTTTCCTGTTGAAGTTGTCCAGGTGTTTGTGGATTTCAACAGCTTCTCTGTGCATTCTGACAGGATAGTTGTTGGCCTGGTCCAGAATTTCTGTGTTTTTAAATAACATTTTGTGTCCAGGTTGGTTTATAACATGCTCTGCTACTGCTGATTTTTCTGGCTGGCTCAGTCTGCAGTGTCTCTCATGTTCCTTGATACGTGTTTTCACACTACGTTTAGTGCTCCCTATGTTCCCACTGTCTTTCCCCCTCTGCACCATGATAATTGCTCCTGAGAAAAGAACAGCAGCACATAGAAGGCTGCTTAGGAGCAGCAGCAGCAATTGGAGCAAGGTCAGCTGAGTAGAAAGAATACAGGAGGCCTAACAGGGCTCGCACAATGGGGCAGTGGCTGGTGCATTAAATCTCCAGTGAATGCATTGCAGGTTACAGGATGGGGGAAAATAAATCTGAGATTTAACTCCAGAGAATTTGGGTCAAATATGATTTATTTTTATTTTTTATTTATTAGTTATTTATACTTCAGCCACAAGGCTATCAGAGCATTTTACAAATTGTTTTAAGCAATAGCAATTTACACATCTACACCGCATTAAGCAGTTTCCAATGTGTGTTAGCTAATTGCCCCCAGAAGCTGATTTTAAATTTTAAAGATTTAAAAAAAATTCTTTACAAAGGTGTTAAAGGACAGGAGCACCACCAGCCACTCCAGGTCCTCCCTTTGCAAGAAATCACTGGGGTAACAGAGAAGCTGCAAAGCTAAGCGGATGTGACAGCAGCGCTGCGCTGCTTCCCCGCTTTCAGGCTGAGCAGAGGCGGTCCTTACCATGACATCTTTCAAGTCAGCCAATCCGTGGCCGAATTGGAACCTCATGACGCAAGAACAGCGGGCAGCTCCACCAATCACCGTCCCCTCCGCAGCACATGCTCCCCCTCCCTTTCGGGACTTCCTTTGTCAATCAATGGAGGCGGGGGAAGGAGGGAACGGATACCTACGAATCGGCCTTTTTTCCCCTCCCACCACTTTTATATAAAGGAAGGCAGCACTGGCCAATGAAAAATAGCTGGGGGGGCGGGACGCACACGCCACAGCCACCAATAGAAACGCGGCGGCCGGGGCTCCTTGCGGTTCGTCGGCGAAGATTTCTCCCCCCCCTCCTCTCTCCCTTCAACCACCCCCCTGCTCCTTTCCCCAATTGGTTTGTCCCGGCGGGGTTTAGATTGAGTTCGCCGCCCGCGCTCTGGCTAGGCGGTCTCATTAAAAGAGGGAAGGAGGGGGGTGGTATTCAGGGAGAAAGAACGATTTAAAGAGACAGGCACCGGGGCAAAAAGCTTTTAATGTCTGACTGACTTGAGAGGAAACCGGAGGCGACGAACACACCCCTCCTCCTTCTCCTCAGCCACTGCCGCCGCCGCTCTCAGGGCTTCCCCTTCCTCCGCCGCCGCCGCCTCTCCCCGCGAGGCCTCCATGAGGTAGTTGGCGGCGGAGGCGGCGTTTTCCCCTCAGCGCCTTCTTCTTCTCCTCAGCTTTGTGGCGCTCTGACTCCCCTCAGCGTCGTCGTCGCTTTGTTCGGAGCAGCCGGGGGCGGGGTTGAAGCGAAAGCGGCGGCGGCGAGAGAGGAGGAAAGAGGGAGGAAGGCGAAGAAGAGGAGGAGGAGGAGGAGGAGGAGGAAGACGGCGGCGACGACGACGACGACTCCCCTCCCCGCCTCACCACTGCAGTCGTCGTCGTCGGGGGCGGAGGCCGCGCAGCCTGGAGGTGGGGGGGTGGCCGTGGCGGCGGCCCTCAGTCGCCCCCCTCGGCGAGGAAGAGAAAAAGCGGCGCCAGGAGGAGGAGGAGGAGGGAGCCGCTGACTGAGTGACTGACTGTCTGACTGGACCTTCCTCCTCCTCCTCTTCCTCCTCCGGCGGGGCGGGGCAGGGCGGAGGGTCTCCCCTCCCTCATCCTTTTCTCCCTCCCCCCAAAACCCACCCCTTGTCCCCCCACCGCTCTCGAACCCACCCTCCCCAGCCCCGATTGGGGGGATTTCCCTCCCGAAGCCCCCCCTCCTCCTCTCTTTCTCCCCCCCCCCGCCTCCTCTTCATCTTTTTCATCCTCCTCCTCCTCCGCCTCCTCCTCCAGCAGCCCCGGCGTCTTGCGAAGCATCAGCTGCCGGCGGGCGGGCGGGCGGATTGATGTGGGGGGGTCTGACATGAGTCCGCCGGCCGCCGGGTGCTGCCATGTGACCGGCTTCAAGGTGGAGAACTGGAAGCAGAACCTGCGGGTGATCTACCAGTGCTTCGTGTGGAGCGGGTCGGCCGAGACCAGGAAGCGAAAGGTAAGGGGCGCCGCCAACGCCGATGATGCCACCCTCCTCCTCCTCCTGCTGCTCAGGATCCTCTCCCAGGCAAGGCTGCCTCCTCGGGACAGAGCCCAGAGCCAGGCAGGCCATGAGGGAGGCAGGCAGGGAGGGGTCGCCTTCCTTCTCCCTCCCTTTGGATCTTTCAATGCCTCTTTGCACAAATAAAAGACAAGTTGTCCTTTCATATTCGCTAGGGTTTGGTTCCAGGACACCCCCCCCCCTTCGTGAATACTCAAGTCCCACTCTATGCAATGGCATAGCAAAATGGTGCCCCTTATGTAAAATGGCAAAACCAAGGTTTGCTTTTTGGATTATTATATTTTTAAGAATATTTTCAAGCCATGAATACTTAAATCCGTGGATACCAAATCCGTGGATACGGAGGGACAACTGTAAAATAAAAAAATATCCCCGCTGGAGGGCGGGATTCTTTCTCTTTTTCTCCCCTTCTCTTTCCTGCCTTCCTTCCTTCCCCATTCAAAATCCTATAGGCCTCCACCGCTGCTGCCCCCTGGGACCCAGGCAGGGCCGGTTTAAGAGATTTTGGGGACCCCTGCAACACTTTATTTTGGGGCTCCCACATGTTCATTTCAGGTCAATGTAACCTAACCTATTCACAGTACAGGATATTGAGATTATTACTAATAAAGTTTTTGCAGGAGGAGGATTAATGGGGCCGGTTTAAGGCACCAGCGGCAGCATCCGCAGGGGGCCCCATCATTGAGGGGGGGGCTTTGTAATCTTCCTCCCCCTGCAAAAACATTATTAGTAATAATCTGAATATCCTGTACTATGAATAGCTTAGGTTGAGTTAGGTTACCTTAACCTGAGATAAACATAGGGGGAGCCAAAATAAAGCATTGCAGCCCCCCCAAATTCCTTAAACCGGTCCTGCGGGGCCCCCTGCGGCTGCAGGTGCTGCAGGGCCCTTAAACCGGCCCTGGGCCCAGGAACGACGGCTAGCCTCCCACCCGCTACCTAAGCCGGTTTCTGTGGTTTAACCCAGCCTGGAGCCCACCGCCTGCTCCTCCTCCTTTCCTCCTGGCGGAGTGGGTGCAAGGAGGGAGATGGGGAGAATAAAAGTGGGAAGGGATTTCCAGCCCTTGCAGGGCCTTTTTTTAGGGAGGGGGGTTAAGAGATGGAGGAGGAGGAGGAGGAGGAGACGCCTCCTCGTGCGGCTGTAGGTGTTGGAGGGAGTGAGGCTTTCCCGGAATCAGACAACTGCAGAGCTCGCAGAGGGGAGGGGGAAAGGAGGAGGGATCAGGAGGGAGGCTGGAGAGCTCTTCTCCCTGGGCAAATGGCACGTCCGGCCTGCTTTGTGGACGGGCGGGGGTGGGGGGAGAGGCACTGCCGGGGAGTTGACTCCAGGCAGCCCCCCCACCTCGTTCAGGGCATAGAAAAATCGATAAGCGTGTGTGTTTACAGAAGGAAACCGGTTGGGGGCGGGTAGAGGGGCTTGCTTTAATTTTT
Organism: Gambelia wislizenii; assembly: GCA_030847615.1. Lineage (NCBI taxonomy): Eukaryota > Metazoa > Chordata > Lepidosauria > Squamata > Crotaphytidae > Gambelia > Gambelia wislizenii. Next base: position 11,117,662 of record JAUMIR010000012.1, read on the forward strand.
CCCTCCAATGGGTGGTTCAACTGGGATGAATTATTAGGATTTTTTTTTGTTGGGGGGGGAGGTGGGTGGTCCGCCGGCAGGCGGAAGGGAAAAGGTTGGGATGGGGTTGGGATTGGGAGTGAGATGGGCAGGAGAGGTCCTCCAGCGTTTAGGAGAGTAGAATTGGGGGAGAGGCAAAGACGGGGCCTGCAGGCAGAGGAAATAAATCGTGTTTCCAAGATCACAATAGGTGGAAATGGGTCTGTGAACAATCCATTTGTGTAGAAGGACTCCCTCCTCCTTTCCCATCATCGAAGGCATGCAGGAGAGCAGAAAAAAAAATAATTAAGCAATTCATTGGGGAAGAAGGTTAGGAAAGTGCTTCCATTATGTTTAGGACCCTGCATAGAAAAATAAGAAAATTCATTATTAAAGATGCATAGTGAAGAAGTACCTAGTCTACATTGCTTATTTGATCGTTATGTTGGGTATACCATGCATTTCCCTCCCCCTTACGTATTTTCTAGTAGAACACATTGTTTCCTCCCTGTTTCTTCCTCCTAGTTTCCTATTAAATAGTTTCTCCCTTAGAGTGGACCTTATCCACAGTACTGTGCATGATGGACTTGTATGAAAGGCAGGCCTCTTAATTGGAAAGCAATACATTAAATAAAACAAGTGCCAAAGATTACATCTGGAAAAATGTTCTATAATGCTAGATGCACAGATTCAAGCTATTGTTTCTTTGTAGGAGCTAGCGTCAGAACATAGTGCTAGGAGTGAATACAGTAAATGTAAGACTCTGGTATGTTAGGTAAACATGTCTAGGTGAGTAAAGTGTAGTGATTTGTTTGAGAAACATTGTCAGTATATGAATAGTGGTGTATACTGTTTTGGGAGTAGGGTGGGGTGGACTCTTAGTCTTTAGAGGTCTTTGAAGATTGGGTGGGCATCTTTCAGGAGTGCTGTAATTGCATATTTGTGCATGGCAGAGGGTTGGACTAGATGCCCCTTGCAATCCCTTCCAACTCTTAAGTTTCCATAAGTCTGAAAAGATTAGGTAGTCACTGTTATATATCAGGTGAGTTTCTGTGAAGCAGGGTTTTCTTTTGATATTAATAATGTTGTAAGTCATTCGCCTGTTTATTCAAACTAGCATGACTATGTGTTTTTCTGCCCAGTGGTGTACATAGTCAGTAGTTTGTGTGTTTTGAATTTTGGCATTGAGCCATTCCTATTCACCTCTTGAAGTCCTAAAAGATCTGCAGATTACTAAGGCTTGATCTATATATGTAGTATAGAGTGATAGTAAACTGGTCTATACACATTAGAATGCAGGCATGGGACAGCATTTTTTAATGGACCTTCATCACAAAAAACTTTACTATGGATAGAAAATGAACATAATAGGGGGAGGGCTTTTAGTTCAGACCTCTGTCTGTTGTGTCTAGTTCTTCTAATGTAGAAGGAATTAATGAATGTGATTGCCTGCCTGCAATGCAACAGCCTTTCTGTCATCTCAGAACTCTGGCAATCTCCTTTCCACCTCATTCTCCTGCATGAGTAGATCCAGATAATTCAATTCAGGATTGAGAGTTAACAGCCATGTACCCTTTGTGGTGGTTCAAAAGAGAGTTTAAAAGTCTTATTATGCTTGCTGGCAGTAGTCATTTTGTAAGTACTTTGACTGTACAAAAAAAGATAAAAGTATGGATTCTTAGTGTTCTATGTTTCTAGCATTTCAGCTGTCTTTTCAATGTTTAGCAATACTTATTTTCAGTTTTAGTAATAATTCTCCTGACATAACAGTCTAGGCCATTAAAATCATTTTTTTTTGCTCCTAGCATACCAGCTAAGATGATATACTTTATTGACATTAGTTTCATCATGGGTGATGGAGAGAGAAAAACGCACATTTTTTTTGTAAGAACAAGCATTTTTGGCAATAGCATCTTGATAGTTCACTATTTTCTTTAGGATGTTGGTACTGGGATCTGTAGATTTGATTTAGGAGATAATTCTTTGTCACCTCTCTTTTGCTTTAACCTAATTGAAATGCAAAAATGGAAAGAAAAACCACCACCTGGTCTGTTCATACTAGTACTGTAGTAATATAAAGGATTGATGGTATCTGAATAACTGAAACCAGGGTTTCTTAAAAGAAATGTAACACTGAAAAATGGTCTTTTACTGTGCACTATTCAGTGAATAACTAAGGCATTGTGTCATATGATTTTCAGAAACCCAGCCTCCTTTTTTTCTCTTCCGGGCCTTGCATCTTAAAAATCTAGATATCAATATAAACTGCAGGGGGCAGAAAGTGTCAATTTTTGTTTCCTTCCTTGGCTATCAACATTGCGTTTTGAAAAGCTGTTCCAGAATGTTAGGTTTTAAAATTGTGTTATTCTTATGCACCCTCCCTTCCTCCCTAATTAATACACCTCCCTGGTCTTAAATTCTTAATCTGTTGCTTCTTTATATTATAGAGAACAAAGGCTGTTTCCACATTAGATTTTGTTCGTAGGAGTGCTACTAGTGCAAGTCATTATGTGATGAAAATTGTAAGGTGCATAGCGTGCAGGGATGATCTCTTCCTCCCCCACCCCAAAATCAGAGATGGTTATTTTGAGTATCTGGGAACACTTCAGGTCTCAGTGTTCACAAGGTATAGTCAATTTGTGTTTTTTTGCTATTAATCTTTAGTCAGTCTTCAGTAATTACAAAATTGGCATTTAGAGTCTGAAATGCAGTAAGAAAAAAATGAGTTCACAGGTTTGGAAAATGTAAACATTGCCATTGTGAATCAAAGTATGGCATGTATCTGTGTTTAATATGGTCTGTGATTGGGAGAAAAAAAATCTTCATAGCTCGTTTATAAGCTAGGGAGACAATGAAAATCCTAGGCCTAGGTTCTAAGGCCTTATTCACTGACCTCTTTTAGTACATTCTGTTGTGCCATTGCTCCATAGCTCTATATAAAATCTTGATTAAGCTATGGAATACAACTTCTCATAGTTTAAATATAGATAATAAAATTAAGATTATTAAGATCAGGTCTGGAAATCTGCTTATGATGGGAGTGGTAGTTCTGTGCTGAAATGGTACTATAGACCAGGATAAGCTATGGCTGGATCTGGTATTTACTGTAAGGAGGTGAGGTGCAATGAGAAATGAAAATTGCACTAAAATATTACAGAAATATTGAATAACCTATTGAGTTCATATATATAGGATATACTTTAAATTTTAAATAAAGTTAACAAATATGGTTTCCTACTCAATTATGCTTAACCTAAATCATTAGCAGCTGTGTGCTGCTGGATGCTTATATGCTGATCAATTAAATAATTAATCTCAGCTACTCCAAAATGAAACCTGCAGGTTCAGAAACCAGTTGCAGTTCTTAAGGACAGTACCTGCTTAACTGTGTAGCTCAACTGAACTTAATTAATATGGAGTGAGACTCAAGTCACAATATTTTGGAATGAGCAAAGGTGGCAGCGGCCAAGACCCAACACTGTACCTTGCTAATGAATACAATTGAAATCCCCCCTCCTTCTGTTGCAGTCCCTTGTGGCACAAAATACAGGTTGACCTCCATGGATTTGGTATCCACAGTTTCATTTAAACGTGTCCAAAAATATATGTTCTGTCTTGGCATTTCTAGGACCTCCAATGTGATTCTGTGGTCAACTTCCAGTTTCTGTCTCATTGAAAATACTAAAGTTCCCTGTTATCCATAGTTTCAGGTATCCACGTGTGTGTGTGTCTTGGAATGTAACCCCTGCGGATATGAGGGTCAACCTGTACTTGCTCCTGAGAGTTTCTCAGCTCTCTCAAACAGGTCTTTAGGTTAGGTTGTTTGGGAGATTCAGGAGGTGGGGTAGGGTAGGAGGATTGCCAGTTCTGTCAGACTCACCAGATCTAGCAAAAGTACACCATTGGATCCTGGCCAAAACCACAACTAGTGGACTATTCTGAAAAGCTCACTTAAAAATAACAAGGTCCTTGTAGTGCAACCATGTTTATTTGGAAATAAATATTACTAAGTTCAACAGAATTTGCTTCTAGGTAAGTAATTTGAGATTGTAACTCTGTAGCCTGATGCTGTGTGTAGCCTGATGCTGTGTGTAGCCTGATGCTGTGTCAGATGTTAGCCTACTAGTTTTGTGAACTGCAATGATTTGTCTGGATTTCTACATTGAGACTGTAACCTGCTGTACATTAAGGAATAAAAGTAATATTGCAAGGAACTGCTCAGACTTTCTAAAACAAGCATGAATTGTTTCATAGCTATAACAAGTCACTTTGTTTCTACTTTGTGAACTCGCCACGGGTCAGCATAAGAGGGGCGCTCCAAAAAAGCGATACAAGGACTCTCTGAGACAACATCTCAGGCTCGGCCAAATTGATCACCAACAGTGGTCTGCCCTGGTCTCACATCGGGAGACATGGAGATGCACTATCCACAATGCTGCAGCCTTATTTGAGAACTCACGCCAAACAAGTCTTGAAGAGAAACGCCAACGCAGAAAGAATCACAACCCGAAAACATCACCCAAGGAGACCTTCTGCTGTGCTTTCTGCAACTGGATTTGTTTATCTCGGATTGGCCTTTTTAGTCATCAGCACGCTTGCAGAAAGCACGGGATGAGTCCTTCCTGAATCTTTGTTTGCGAAGAAAAGCTAGAGGAGGGTTGTATCTACATAGTATTTCCCAACCTGTTTTGATTTTTTGTTTTAGTGCCTTTAGAGCAAATTTCTCTTATTGTGGGTTTATTTGAAGAAATTTGCTTGTTTCTTATTCTCCGGTTGTAAACTGACCAAATGTATTGGGTTCACCATTGGGATATTTATCTTTGTATCTGTTATTAATAGCTTGAGTTTTAAAACTGAATGAGCATGTTTATATACCAATTTTATCTGACCAGCTTGTAGTGTTCCATCTAGATACGATTTTACCTGTCCTCAAGTGTCTTACAACCTAACTAGAGTATTGGCAACTCCTATAGACTTTTTCGTTTGAATTTTGCTTATTATTCCAACTGTGTTGATTCTAAAGAAAGCTGGGGCATTGCTATTTTATTACTTTTATAACAGAATAGTTACCTGTACTAGTAGATTCATCCGTATCAGTATAAAATCTACACTTCCCCAGTGGTTTTTTTTCTTTAAAAAAATTCTGAGGCTTTGACTCATAGAAATCATTAACTTTTGCTTCTAACATTCTGTTCTGTGCTATGCAAATCAGAAAAGTCTTTTTGTTACTCATTTCTTTCTTTGCACTGAGTTGGGCTGGGAGTTCCATCTGAGGTCAAATTGCAGTGTTTTGATAGGATCTAGGAATTGAGTAGTAGTCTTTATTTGACCATTGTAAAAATGTAATTAAAACAGTATCTTAAGGAGACATGCTATTTGATGTTAGATTTATTTATGGCGTGAATTAACTGAGGAATTTTTGAATTTTCATAGGAACACCCGTACAAGAATGAGCCAATGTGGTCCATTCATTTGTGTATTGGACTGGGATGGTAGGAAAACAGGGTTCAAAACACTGTTCAGCAGTGGAAACCTATGAGGTGATTTGTGGGCAAGTCATACACTCAGAGGAAAGCAATGTTAAACCTTCATTCTTGCCAAGAAAACCCTGCGATCAGATCGTCATAAGTCTGATTCCTTTAGAAGGCAGATAACAAAAGCAACAGTAACAAACTTTGTAAAAGAACAAATGGCATAATTACAACACAAGGAGGAAGCAATAGTATGTGTTTTTCCCCCTGATCCCACTTCTTACAGAGAACACAGACTCTTAACAGTCTCATCCTTTGCAATGTACTCACATGTTCATTTTGTCTCTGATTGGGGGAGGTGGATCTTTTATATCCTCTGTATTTTCGCTCACCAGACTCTTTGGTCTGTAGCACTGCCTAGTGGTGTGATAAGCTTCGTATGTGTATGTGCCTTCAAATTGCTTGTCGACATATGGCAACCCCTTGAATTTCATAGGGTTTTCTTAAGCAAGTGATACTCAGAGGTAGTTTTGCCCAGTTCCTTCCTCTGAAATATAGCCTACTGCACCTGGTATTCATTGATGGTCTCCCATCCAAGTACTAACCAGGGCTGACCCTGCTCAGTTTCCAAATTCAGGTGGGATCTGGTGCCTTTACTGGCTTATTTTCTTTACCTGTTGTTGCCAACACTGTCATCTTAACACCATAACTGCAGCTCTGTTCTGTTCATAATGCACATGCATATACTTGTTCCTGCCCACATAATCATCTATGTTCCTGCCTAGCCTCCAGACAATTCCATGTCATTCTGCTTTCTCTTCACTTGGTGATAAGTGGTTTTCAGTATTACAATAGAAGTCAGATTTAGCTGGTTGGGAAGTATATGGCAATAGTTTGTTCCTTCCATTTTGTTTCCTATTTCTCACTGGAATGAAAGAAGTGGGCCCACTTCTTATTTTGTTCTTGTTAGTTCTGTAACAATGGTGAAAATATGCACCTCCTTTGAAAGGATAAGTTAGGCAACTGTGTTACACACATTTTCTTAAAGCACTTAGGTATATAATTTTTGGCTTTAGGGTCAATTTGGCTTTATAATGCAGGAATAGAGTTAAAACATTTGATGAGCTAGCATCAAGAATAGGAAACCAATAAGTTCAAATTTTGTCATAAACATAATAGTATTTTATTGGGTAAGGGAAACCTGCATATTTAGTAAAGTGATAGTATGTATGATTAGTTGTTGACTTGATTGGAAAGGAAGCAAGGAATGAGTTGGCATCCAGGCTGTATGTTACAAAATGGATAGTGCATGTGGCTATTCAAAATTACTGCCATTGAAAGTTTCATTTATGCAAATATATATTGTGATGGTGAAATCTCTTTAAGATGGACATGACTTGACTGCATGTTACTGTAAGGGCTACGTGTTTCTGAAGCATTTTTCTGTTAGAAGAGTGATGTAAATAGACCTGACTGGAAAGAAAGGAGGAATGACTAAATTGAGTTAATTTGTCCAATCTGTCTATTGCTTCTGGGATTTGTATGTTTTCCTCTGGAGTGGTGGTGGATTTTGATCCTGTGCTCATGGGTGATATATTTGTGTTCTTTACAGTATGTTGAAGTGAATCCTGAGGATGGTTATCTTATGCTTTGTACATTCAGCACTGAAGAGCAAGTTGACCTGGTTCTCATACTTTCTGTAACTGATGGGAAAGATGGAGCTGAGATTCCAGTTGATTGACCACCTCCTGTTTGACCACTTTTAGATAACTTTTTTGGAGATAGCAGCTTGTGCTTATTTGATAAGAAAGGCTAGAAGGCTTACTTAGGAACAGGAACTATATTTTTTCTTTTATTTTCATTTAAAAGATTTCTAACTGTTTTGTACTAACTGTTTTGTACATTTTAAAGATATTTAACTGTTTTGTATTAAAATTGTTGGGCTCCTAAATAAAGCTCAATAAGCTACTTTAATTTCATTATGTCAACACTGTTAATCAGGTTGGTCTTAATAGTCAGCAGAAGTCTCTGTGACAATTCATAGTTACTATGCTACCTATCTGACTGCTTTAAAGATTTGATATATTGACCAATTACATTTTAACAACCAAGTCTTAGGACTATTGGAACAACTTTTCCAGGAAATATTAATGCAGTAATTTGTGTTTTCATTAACTTCATTTGTGCACTGTGTTGAATTATATGGAGGATTAGTTGGCAGAAATTTACCATAGTATTTGGCTCCTGAAAAAGAAGCCTGGCTTCTGAAATTTTCTGGAATAAGCATTAATGTAGACTGTGTTTTTGTTTCTGGATCTTTTATCATTTTCATCTTCTTAACTATGAGAGCTAAAAATAATTAATCTAGAATTTGTATGCTCTTAACCAAATATTTTCATACCAAGTAACTAGCTTGAGGATTATGTATTGTCTACTCCTATTCTTAGATTTCTGCTTAGAAATTCACATATATATCTTTTTGGAATAGAGACAATGAGGCAATGTTTTAATGTAAAGGTTTTGTCTGGTTATCTAGTGATATTAAATGCTATGTGATCTGCTTTCTTACAGCTGTGGCTCCTAACAATGAACTTAGGTGGTCAGAGCCAGTGAGGATTAATATTTCAATAGAGTCTGAATGTTGAATGTTAGATGGAAATAAAAATGTGGGAAGGGAATATGGAGCATCTTAAATGAAGACATTACTTGATGGAACTCAACAGGAATGCTTTTGTTAGGAAGTAAGGGCATGGGGGTCATTGTTTAGTTGCAGGTCATATTTGAATATTTCTATAAGCAAAGGTTAAAAGGGACCAGTTTGATATACATTGTGGTGTTAGACATACATGGTAATTGCATTTTACTTGTGTCTTCTGTGATTCCCCTTTCCTCATTCTTTAAATTCCTTTTCCTTTTGTAATCTCAGTTGTCTTTCGCTTTGTGATTGGTTTTGAAGGATCATGGTCTAGGATCTTTGGCACTGTTACACAGTCCTGTTCTTACCTCTTAACTATTAGCTAGTAATGTGTGGTGTAGCTGTTTAAGTGTTGGACTATAACTCTGGAGACCAGGGTTTGAATCCCCGCTTGGCCATGAAAACCCACTGGGGGCTTGTCTACATGTGGGGCAAAAACTCTGAATGGAGTTTGCCCACATGCCCCCCACATCCTCCCCAAAACCATTGTTGTTCTTCACAGGGATGTGGGGTACCTTGTCTTCACCAACCTGTGGAGTTGTCCGCCACCACCACTACCACCATGACCAAAGCTCCGGAGGCAGTTCACAGCTGAAGTGGGAGGTTTTCTCCCTTCCCCTGGCTCAGCAGCGCTGCCTCAGCCTGCTTTCCCATCACTTCCTTCAAATGTTTCTGTCGCCTCTCCCTGTGATGGGAGAGCGGGAGGAGGCAGTGCTGCCAAGAGAAAACCTCTCCCTTTGGCTGTGAACATCCCCCAGAGCTATAAAATTGGTTGTGGTGGCAGCTGTGGCGGTGGACAAAACTATGCAGAAAACCCCAAATCCCACATGCTGCACATCCTGGTAAGATACCATAAATGCTGTGAATCTCGGGCCATGCCATGTTTGGCTAGTTAGCCCCAGATTTGGGGAAGAGGCTTGGTCGCAGCAGATTCAGGGGCATTCGCAAGGGGATTTGGGGTATTCGATGGTGCAGAAAAGCCACTAACCTCGAGCAAGTCACATACTCTCAGCCTCAGAAAACCCATGATAGGTTTTCCTCAGGGTGACCATAGGTCAGAAATGACTTGAAGGCACACAACAGCAAAGTAATAATTCCTTTATATTTGCTCTTGAAATACTGTGAATGAAATAAAAGTGCTCAAGAAGTTTAAGTGAAATATCTACTGGATTCCCTTTCCTAATTTCTCCCTTTCTTTCTTGAACCCAGAAACCATTGGGTCCATCTTAATTTGTGATCCAGCTCTTCTGTGGCACTGGAAATGCCAGTGCCAGCCACGCTGATGCGCCTAATATGCGATGAGTGGGCAGCCCCAGCTATGACCAAGGGACAGCCTAGCCATGCCAAAAAACCTGTACACCCTGCCCAAGAAAGTGATGAGCAAACTACAGGCCCCACTCATCAATGCACCTGTCTCAGCACTGGTGTCATCTGCAGTTTTTTGCTGCTATGGGGAGGAGACTTTGAAGGTCCCAGAAGACAGGCGGATTGATACGGCACTGAAGAGGGCCCATGAGACGATATCTTTGGCCATTAGGGCTTCTACCACAGCCACCATGACGGCTAGAGCAGCTATACAGTGGTCCAAGGACGCCTTGGCAGATGTCCCAAAGTCACAAACGAGAATACAATGGGACCTCAACAAATTGACGAAGGTTTCTGCCTTTTTGGCGGATAGTACATTGTATTCAGTCCAGTTCTGTGCCAGGGCTCAGGCCGCTACGGTGGCAGCCAGGAGACAAATGTGGCTAAAATCTTGGAATGCGGACTTCAAATCCAAACAAAACCTAGTGTTGTCACCCTTCCTAGGTGAGAAGCTATTCGGGGAATCTCTGGAACCTGTCTTGGTGGAGGACAAGGACAAGAAGACCTTAGGTTCGGCCAAGAGACAGGAGGAGAGGAGGTCCTCCAGATGCTACAGGCCTTTTCGTCCCTCAGGGGGGCAACAGGGTTCTTCGATAGGCTCTTCCACCAGCAGACACAGGGACGTCAGACCATCGAGGCCTCGCTGGGGGGACAACTGCTATCAGCGTCGCAGCCAGCAAGGAGACGCAGGCAAATCGGGTCAGAACCAACCCGCTAAAGGGCAGCAATAGAGGTCAACAATGACGCCATCGCCCCGGTAGGGGGGCGACTACAGGCCTTCGTGGATGTAGGGGAAACCTCTGCATCGGACAAGTGGGTCCTTCAATCAATTCTGGAAGGCTACCGAATAGAGTTTTCTCGGCAACCTCCACGTTGGTTCATCCCTACCCCACTCCAAAAAGACATAGAAAAGCAACGACTTATGGAAGAGGCCATTCACCATCTGCACTGATTGGGGGCGATAGAGGAGGTGTGCGGAACAGAACGAAGCATGGGATGTTACTCCATCCTTTTTCTGGTTCCGAAGAAGAACGGAACCTGGAGAGCGGTTCTGAACCTCAAGGGAGTCAACAAGTTCGTCCGCCAGCGGAGGTTCAGGATGGAGACTCTGAAGCACATCCTGGAGGCGTGAGACCGGGGGGACGTTCTAGTATCCCTGGATTTGCAGGATGCGTACCTCCATATCCCAATCCATCCAGACGACCGCCGCTTCCTACGGTTCTGCTAAAACAACAGACACTTCCAGTACCAGGCCCTTCCCTTTGGTCTCTCCTCGGTTTTTACCAAGATCATAGTCGCTCTAGTAGCACGATGGAGGTGCTGTGGTCGGCAGGTCTATCCATATCTGGATGACTTACTGATACACTCTTCTTTACCTCAAAAGGCAAAAGAAGAAGTGAAGCTGATACTGGAATCCCTGCAAGCACACAAGTTCCAAGTCTATTTATTTATTTATTTATTTATACCCCGCTCTTCAGCCACAAGGCTATCAGAGCGGCTTACAAATTGTTTTAAGCAATAGCAATTTACACATCTACACTGCATTAAGCAGTTTCCAATGTGTGTTAGCTAATTCTCGAAGTTAGTTAACTTCGAGAAGAGTCAGCTGATACCAGCCCAACGGATACAACACCTGGGGGCGTTAATAGACATTGTAACAGGGCAGATCTCCCTACCCCAGGAAAGGATACAAGCCATCCAACGAGCAATTCAGAGGGTACAGAGTGATACGAGAGTGGATCTCATGCACCTTGTTCGACTACAGGAGCTGATGATTGCGGCAATCGATTGACTACCATGGGCAAGGTTTCACACCAGAACACTGCAGTAGTTCCTGCTCCCTTTCCAGCACAAGATCGCCCTCAAGAGACACCAATTGGTATGCATGTCACAGGAGGTGTTGACATCCCTACAGTGGTGGGGATCACCCGAAATACACACAGGACGCCCATTATGGAAACCAGACACAGTCCAGATCATGACAGACGCCAGTCTGAGGGGATGGGGAGCCCATTGCGGACCACACTTGGCTCAGGGCAAGTGGACACAGGTGGAGTCGGCACACAGCATCAACTGGCTGGAGCTCAGAACGGTCAGGTTCGCCTTACTAGCCTTCGCGGACTTGATCAAGGACAAGGCGGTCCTAGTCCGAACAGACAATATCACAATGAAAGCGCACATAAATTGCCAGGGGGGCACCAAGTCCCATGCCCTATGAAGGAGACAACATGCTTGCTGAAATGGGCGGAGGAGAACTTGATTTCGATAGAGGCGGAACATCTGCAGGGATGCCTCAACTCCAAAGCGGACTGGCTCAGCTGCTCAGACATAGATCAGAGCGAATGGAGTTTACACTAGGAGGTATTCGACAGCATCACCCAGTGCCTGTGGCGGCCGGAAGTCGACCTCTTCGCATCCCCGGCGAACGCGAAGTTTCCCCGCTTCTTCTCCCGATTCCTCGCAGAGGAGCAGAGGCGATGGATGCTCTGACGAGTCCATGGCCACAAACCCTGCTATACGCATTTCCCCATCTTCAGCTGATATCGAGAGTGCTAAACAAAATCCGGTCAGAAGGGGCAGAAGTGATTCTAGTGGTTCCAGAGTGGCATCAATGATCCTGGTTCCCGGACGTTCTGGAGCTGGCGTTGGAATCGTTCCCACTATTGATGCGACCGGACCTGCTAACACAGTGACAGGTGCATCACCCAGACCCGAACTGGCTTCGGCTCCATGCGTGGGGGTTGAGAGGCAGATTCTAGCAGCAAGGGGCTACTCTCAGACAGTGGTGGGCACTATCCTAGCCTCCAGAAGAGAGTCTACACAGCAGATTTATGGATATACCTTCAGAGTGTTCCCGTCGATGGTGTAACCGCAAGGGAATGGATTTCAGACAAGTCTCAGTCCCAGCACTGTTAGAGTTCCTACAAGATGGAGTGGAGGTGGGGCTGAGACCAAATACCATTAAGAGACAAATAGCGGCAATTACATCTTCCAGCAGAGGAGGCAACTCAAATGGCCAACCACCCACACGTACGATGATTCGTTAAGGGGCTGTTGAATTTGGCGCCACCAACAGTTCATAGGTTTCCAACGTGGGACCTCCACACAGTCCTCAAGACATTGACGGTTCGACCGTTTGAACCTCTGAAGGAGACTTGACCTGTTCCTGACCTGGAAGGTGCTGTTCCTGGTAGCCATAACATCCACACGCAGGATTTCAGAATTGGCAGTGCTCTCGATCAGGCGAGACCTGTGCATCTTTAGGCCGGATTCGGTGGTCCTGTGCCTACAGCCAGACTTCAGTCCGAAGGTTAACTCGGCATTCCATCGGACACAAGAAGTGGTGTTATCTTCATTCTGCCCAAAACCAGAAAGGGAACTGGAAAGAATATGGCACACCTTGGATGTGCACAGGGTCCTGCACATCTACATCAACAGGACAAGACCCTTCAGGGTTTCTGAAGCATTATTCGTGTCACCACACATGAAATATCTGGGAAGAAAGGTCTCACCATCCACACTGGGTCGCTGGATCCATAACTGCATTGCGACAAGTTATCAGACCTTACACCTGGAAGTGCCTGAAGGAATACTGGCACATTCAACACGGAGTGCGGCAACCTCGGCGGCCTGGGAAAAGGACGCACCACTGGAGGAGATATGCAGAGCAGCAACCTGGAAATCATCTTCCACCTTTGTGCAACATTACAGATTGGACAGGATACAGTCTGCTGAAGCGGCCTTTGGCAGATGAGTCCTGCAACAAGTAGTACAGATTGAAGTCTAGAGGATCTTCAATCACTAGACCCACCCTGGATCGGAGCTTTTACACATCCCAAAGCTGGTGGATGCTCTGGAGCCCTCCCCACTGGGAAAAGGAATGTTGGTCTTACCTGTGATACGTTCTTTTCCAGTGGTGAAGCGAAGAGCATCCGGACCCACCCACTGGCGAGAAGAAAGAAGAGTAAACGGGTGGCATACAGTGGTCAACAGAGTAACCAGGGTGAACGAAGAAAGAAATTTCAGTCACAGACTAGGGTGGATATCCTGAACTTTACATGTACCAGCGTGAGTCAAGTGTGCAAGGAGGTGCACGAGGCTTTTCAACAGACTGGCCAGCCGGGGGCATCCCTGATAGATGACCTCACCGGGGGCAGTCCCAAAAAACTTTGTTTCCTGCCTACCAGGAACAATGGGGAGGGACAACTCAAAGCTGATGGATGCTCTTCGCCTCACCACTGGAAAAGAGCGTATCACAGGTAAGACCAACGTTCCTTTTCAGTATTGTTCTGCTTTGATTATCCAGCCTTTTAATAATATAGTTTTACTCATAAGCAACGTGGCCACCCGAAAAGCATTTGAAAGAAACAACGTGAATGCAGTGGGCCCACCATTTCCATTGGGTCAGGATTTGTGGATTCAACCCACCATGTATTCAAACTATGGTATTGTACACAACACAATACATGTACTTTACACAACACATTTGTAAGGCTGGAGAGGCTGCAAATACTGTAAGGATGTGGGGGTTTAAAGAGATTTGCAGGGGGTGTTCCTCTGACTAAGGTGGGACTTACTGCCACAGGAGGCCATGAAAAGTGTGAAATGGCAGAAGGCATAGATTTGCGCCAAGCACTACACTTGGATTCCCACCATTTCACAGATCCTCACATCCCTCTGCGGCCTTGTCTGTGCTGCCTGATAGAGCAAGAGAAATGCATCATGGGGCGTGAAAGTGTGGGCAGCTTGGCTCTTACCTGCACATATATGAGTCAGAATGCTCTCCAGGCTGAGGCTGTACTTGTTGCCGGTGGCTTGGACTGGTGCTAGTTGTAAGCCTTCTTGCTCTTCACCAGGAGGGACTGGAGTATGGTGCCACCAAGCGTAGGAGGTGGTGGCTGCTGGGGATACAGTGGTGTCTGTATCTTCTCTCCCCATTTCATTGTGGAGGAGGAAATTGCAAACTTTGGAAACTTGAGTTTGAGGATGTATGAGCAGGTGCTGGTGGAGGAGGAGTCGTGAGGGAGATGAAGTTGCCTCAGCCTAAGGCTGTACACACAAGGTTTTTGTTCGTAGTGTCACTGTTTGAAGAGACAGTTTAGGTTTAGAAGAAAAGGTTGGCACTCCACCTCTTTGGATCACCTCAGGTCCTTGTTTTAGGTGCCCTGTTTTTCCCTTGGAAAGGAGGGGAGGGGTGAAGAGAGAATGGGGCTGGCTGATGCTTGACTGTCAGTTCCACTGTTGCTCAGCTGCTCAGTTGCCTCCATCCCACAGCAGAGCAGCCACATGACAGGCAACACGCAGGGCCAGCCAGGCGTTTTCATGTGGCCACTGTGCTGCAGGAGAAGTTAGTTTGAGCAACCTTCAAGCCTTTGCACCCTCCCTCCCCCATGGAGACACTGTGGCCTCCCCTGGTACCTGTAAACCACAGAAGAACCATTGCTCTAGATAGTTCTAGAGAACTGCAGTGGAGGCAGGAAGCAGTCCCTGCTGCTTGATCATTCCTCATCAGAAGTTTAAAAGCCATAACTGCCCCCCATCCCTGGCTTGATATACAGTTAAGTCCGGAAATAATTAAAGCTAATAGACTCCACTTTAAGCCCATATTCATTATTTATCTGTAATTTGAATTTATTTTGGTAAACGGCCGAAATAACAAAACTTGCATCAGTGTCCAATTATTTCCAGACATACCTGTATGTTGGGAGGGAAGTGTAGAGCTGTGTGTGCTGATTTTGACTGGTTTCAGGTTTACTTCAGTCCTTAGCAGGAGCATTTTGACAGTAGGAGCAGTTTGCCGATGCAATCAGTTACTGAAAGAGGTGTTGAGATCTCTTTCTCTAGATAGCTTCGAGTTACCTGCTAGGGATGCTTTAGCTGGAGTTCCTTTATTGATTGGGGATTGGACTTGATGGCCTATGGGGTTCCTTCCTAATCTATAATTCCATGATTCTGTTGACATATCTGTGGACTGAAGTAAACAGTATTTGGAATGCATTGTTTTTGTTCTGTAGGGTGAGATGGCAGGAAGAATCCGTTATCATTGGGGATACTCTAGGACTGCCCAGAAGGAAGCAGGAAGTTGAATCATGGTCTTTGGAGATTTGAATTTCTTTGTTCTCCTCCATTCCATCTCCACAAGGCCAGTTCAACTTCCTGCTTCACCCAGTAAGGATCTGGATCCAGCTCCTCCAGCTTTTCTTCCAAATTCTCTCCTTTTTCTTGCTTTTTTACTCCCCTCCCCTTTGCCTTATAGTACCTTCTCCTGTTCTTCCATAGCCTTGCCCTTAAAAAACAAAAACAAAAAACATATGGTTGACTCCATTCAGCTTATGTATATGTCTGAAGATTTCTTAATTTCTTTATCCACTCTTTGGGGACATAGTTTAGGACAGTTAACACTAGCCCAGTGCTCTTCTGAAGGGTGTTTTAGTTCAAAAGACACTGATAGTACCAGGCTGAGGAAGGCTGCTTTAGGTCTAAGTAGTACAGGTTGAGTCCCGTTTATCCGAAATGCTTGGGACCAGAGGTATTTTGGATTCTGTTGATATGAGAACTTGTCTTTCAGTTGTTATGAGAGGAACACATAAAGTGCTTAGATGATGTGTCCCGCAATTATCTATATTAGTTTGAAGATGTGGTTTCAGTGTATGCCTATTGCTGTGAATACTTCCTAGAGGCTGAATTCCTTCCAGGTTGTTTTATTTATTTTTATTTTTTGATAAAGTAGAGATGGAATGGGAGAAAATGTGTGAGTTTGTCTCATGGGGAAAAAAGAACCATATCAGTATTACCTTGGACAGAGCAGATACTTCAAAGGACACTTTGAAGCCTTGACTGACTGTTCCACTTCCTAATTGCATGTAATTGTGTACATTTAGATACCAATATACAGCTTACAGGTTCTTCATTTATTGACTTGTATATTCAGATGTGTAAGTATTAAGGATCCCATGGTAGGAGTCTTGTGTGCCAGAGATGTGGCAATATTCACTCCGTGTATACTGATGTGATTTTTGTCTTGGATTATTACTGTACCCTGGCCTGGCTGTGATGAACTAATTGGTGGTTTCAATGTGATCATGTCATCAGCATCTAGAAGAATGGCAAGGGAGGCAGTTGATAACCCTGCGTGTGTCATAATTGGTAGATTCCAGGGTTTCTTTAAAGAGCAAGTCTGCAGCATTATATAAAATGCAGATAGATATGTATCTCAGGTATCATGTGAAATAGACTGGTAGATAAAGAAATGGATAGTTGCTGAACCCTGTTCAGAGTGGTTGTGCATATTTTGCTTGCTTTAGATGTCAGAGATATGTTACTGTCACCCAGAAAAGAATAAGCAAAAATATATTTGTGGAAGTACACTTTCCACAAGTTGTAGAAATGTACTTTTTATGATTTATGTCTAAGAGCATAGTTGTAATGATCACAAATGTAGGTATAAGCAGGCTTTTAAAATGGTTTTACAGTATACTGTTTTATATTGCTTTTATGTGGTGATTTTAATTGTTTTGAAATTTTTGTTGTGAATGCTTAATTATTTCTGGGAGCTGCCTTGGATCCTAATCTGGGAGAAAGGCAGCATATAAATGAAACAAATAAGGTGGGGTTGCTTTTCTAGACATGAGGATTCTAGATATAAATGGCTGATTCATAGCATTAATAAGCTTCAGGATTAATGCGCTGTATTTTGCTGCATTTGTTCTGTTACGTTACTCAGCTGAGATTGGCTACATTCACATCAAATGTGTAATATAGCCAGTACATTTTTAGCAATCTGCTGTAATAGTAAATGGGGATAAAGGAACGAGAAAGTACATCTAGTAGAACCTCTCTACGCTGAACAAATGGTACTAAGGACTACAGTTAAAAACTGTATGATTTATTAATTCAAAATTGTTTATCCATACTTCCATCTAGGTGTTTTTTAAAATATGTTCCAATGTACAAATGAAAGCATTGCAATTCTGATGAATTGGTTTGCTTTGGGCAGTTGTGGAAGTGATTTGCGTAATGTGTAGATACTGTTCTTTGGATATTTAACTGTAGTAGCCATGTCCTGTCCTGATTCTGAAATATTCTATACTATCTTTTTTTTAATAATATGCAACTTAATAAAAAATATACTAAAAAAATAAAATATTCTCTACTATCGAAGGCCAGCTTTTTTCCTGTAAGTAGGTTTTGCTTCTTGACCTTATGTAAATTATTTTATAGATAGATGAAAGCATTATTAATATTCTGTTTGTGTTTTCTTGCTTTGTGGATATCTGTTGTCTGGCTGCTTTTCAGGAACTTAATGGAAGGTTTGAAATTAGTACTGTATTGTCTTTAAGAATGTAAGAACAGTCATACTGGATCAAAACAAAGGCCTGCCTGCAATGTGGCCTATGAGAAACCTATAAGCAGAGCATGAGTGCAAGAATCATAGTATCTGAGAGCTGGAAAGAGCCACAAGGACTATCTAGTCCAATGTCTGGGGCATGTGGGAATACACAACTGCAGCACTCCTGAAAGATGCCCACCCCACCTCTAATTTAAAAAATCTCCAAAGAAGAAGAGCCCCCCCCCGCACAATCTGCCACCTCTTGTGTATCATCAGTGATGTCGTTTCAGTTTTAAGAAGTGTTTCCCAGAAGTAGGATGAATATTTGGAGGCTCTGAGGTGGGGCATCTTGAAGCAATTGACCTTACAAGTAGTTGATGCTTTATTCAGGACCTTGGGTGTGGCTCAGCTAAAATTTAAGTTCTTGCAGGAGGAATTGTGTGCAGATTGTGGCTGTGCTCTGTGTTTCCTTAACTGTTTTGAAGAGCTTTAAATATTGAGTACAACTTATGTACTATGTTTTATGTGTGTGTGTGTGTGCGCACACACACACACACCTCCAAGTCGCCTGTCAACTTATGCTGACCCCATGAATTTCATAGTTTTCTTAGGCAAGGAATAGATGAAAGTAATGCTGTAGATGTAGCATTCTGCATCTTGATTTCATATCTTATTTCATATCTTGATTTCAGTAAGGCCTTCAACAAAGTCCCCCACAACACTCTTGCAATTAAGCTAGTAAAATGTGGGCTATGCAGTGCTTGGATTTGTAATTGGTTGACCAACCAAGCCCAACGGGTGCTCACCAATGGCTCTTCTTCATCACGGAGAGAAGTGACTAGTGGGTGCCGCAGGTTTTTGTCCTGGGCCCCGTGCAATTCAACATCTTTATCAATGACTTGGATGAGGGAATAGAGGGCTTGCTTATCAAGTTTGCAGATGTCACCAAATTAGGAGAGGTAGTGAATATCCCAGAGGACAGGATCATAAGTCAAAATGACCTTAATTCATTGGAGATTGAAGAGCTGGGGCAAACTAACAAAATGAATTTCAACAGGGAGAAGGGTAAGGTACTACATTTATGCAAAAAAACAAACAAACCATGAATTACACAGATGGGTGACACCTGGCTTGCCAACATTATATGTGAAAGGGATCTAAGAATCTTAGACCACAAGCTGAACATTAGCGAACAGTGTGATGCGGCATTTAAAAAAGCCAATGCGGTTCTGGGCTGCATCAGTAGGAGTATAGTGTCTAGATCAAGGGATCTAACAGTACCACCCTATTCTGCTTTGGTCAGACCTCACCGGGAATACTGTGTCCAGTTGTGGGCACTGCAATTAAAGAAAGATGTTGACAAGCTGGAATGTGTCCAGAGGAGGTTGATGAAAATGTTGAAAGGTCTGGAAGCCATACCCTACGAGAAGTGGCTTAGGGAGCTGGGTAAGTTTAGCCAGGAGAAGAGAAGATTAAGAGGGGACATGATAGCCATGTTTAAATATTTGAAGGGATGTCATACTGAGGATGGAACAAGCTTGTTTTTTGCTGCCCCAGAGGCTAGGATATGGAGCAATGGGTTCAAACTACAGGAAAAGGGATTCCACCTAAACATTAGGAAGAACGTCCTGACAGTAAGAGTTGTTTGGCAGTGGACGTGCTGTCCTGGAGTGTGGTGGCGTCTCCTTCTTTGGAGGTGTTTAAACAGAGGCTGGATGGCCATCTTTTTTTGGGGGGTGCTTTGATTGTGTATTCCTGCAAGGCAGGGGGTTGGACTGAATGGTGCTTGATCCTATGAGGTGGTTTGCCATTGCCTTCCTCTGAAATATAGCCTAGAGCACCTGATATGTGTTGGTGGTCTCCCATCCAAGTATGAACCAGAACTGACCCTGCTTAGCTCTGATACATAACAGCTACATAGGTCTTCTAAATCAGAGCACCTCTTGAAACCCTTTTCTTTGTGTCCTTAATGTTTGAGTTAAGACTGGCTACCCAGAAACAGAACTTTCTCAGTGGTGACTGCTAAACCATGAGCTACTTTTTCAAATGATAATGTCTCTATTATAGTTTCAGGCCTGTTGGCTTGCTGGTATAATGCTGTAAGCAGGAACAAAAAAGTATCCACAGTGGCAAGATGAGAGAGACTGTGGATGTGGCAGTAGCAGTGAGGGAAAGACAACAAAATTGGTGATGGGGCCAAGGGATGATCTTAAACAGCCAATTTCTAAGTGCCTGGTTTTGGTGGGGCAGAGTTCTTAGAGCCAAAGCACTTTGAAAGGGATGATGTAGATCAGAGGAGGGCAGTGGGTGGCCTTGGGATGGGTTTTGCATCAACCACTTTTTTTTTTGCAAAAAAGAAAAGGGTGAATTATTTCTCCTGGAAGTCTCCAGGTATGATAATTGGTTGCTGCCCTGTTCTGTGTTGTTTAACATTAATTTGTTTCCCCAAGCCAGAAGTGGGCATCTGGTCATTTCCTGTTTTGTTTTGTTTTTCTTTTGTGGAGGGTCAATCTGTCTGGTCCCCATGGGCTCCCAGGGGAATAAAAAAGCCTCTGGATTCACCACAGTCACTATGTCCTGCTTAGACAATTGCCCATGCTGTGGTGTAGGCAATTGGCTATTTCCTCGCTCCTAGTGTATCTTGGCTGCAAGTTGTACAGTGAGCCCTTGGTATCCAGTGCCAAAATCCATGGATGCTCAAGTCCCATTATATACAATGGCATAGGAAAATGGTGTCCTTGATATAAAATGGCAAAATCAAGGTTTGCTTCTTAGATTTAACAAAAGAAATATTTTCAAGCCGTGGATGGTGGAATCTGTGGGTGGCCAAATTTGTGGCCATAGAGAGCTGACTGTATTCAGAAAAAGGCAACTAAGAACAAGCCACTGCTTCCTCACATGACTGCCACTGGTATCTCCTTGTTGCCAGCAGAGAAGAGTGCAGCTGCTATTGTAATAGACTGTAATGATAGTGTAGTGCACAAGCAAGATGCTTTTCACTTGCATTGTTTGACCAGAATCTTGTTGGTACTATTTTTGAGGTCTTTGAGAAAGTTTGGCACCCCTGTTATGCTGTGTACTGTTACTTTACTGCTTTATGATATTGTATAGCGTTCATATTACTCAGCTACTTCATGGGGCCTACTGGATGAAAATGTTGGGGTACATATATTTGAAAAATAGCATTACTTTCCAGACAATTTATCACATAGGACATTATTGAAGCTTATAAAGATTAGAGGCTTTGATCCAAAAGGTTTTCTCCTTGATGTAGGGCTCCAGTGGTCTTTTCCCATCATGAAGATTGATGAGATCCATCTTCATGCACAACAGTCAAAAGGGGAGGTTGCCTGTCGCCAAGTTCCAGTGGTGTACCTCTGTATCCAATACCAGGAGAATTGGGAGTTTATTCTAGCCTCCTCACTCCAGCCTTCTGTGGCACCCATAACCTGTTCCAGAGGTGGTTTTAGGACAGTGATGGGCAACCTTTCGAGCTTGGTGTGTCAGACTTCGCCAAAAAGCTGAGCATAACCCGGGTGGTATGTCACTTTGAGGAAAAAACATTATTTCGTGATATTTATTGTTTAAATAACATAAATGTATACAGTTGCCCCTCCACATCCGCAGCTTTCACTCTCACGGTTTTGATTATTTGCAGTTTGCTCAGCAAGCACCCCATTTAAATCAGCTTCTCTCCCTCCCACTCTAGGGAGAGGAGCTGATTTAAACGGAGTGCTTGCTGAGCACGCCAGGTGCTCAACTCCCCGCTCTCGTGGGGCTTGGCTCCATTGGGGGACGGGAGAGCCAAGTGCTGGTAGAGCAGAAAGTTGGCAGGAAAGGCGCATTTTAGCCCCCACCCGCCCTTCCCCAGGCTGCTATTCTAAGCCTTGTTGCAGCTTTGGGAGGGTGGGGGTGGCTGAAAAGACTCTACGCTGTGCTCCCTCCACCCCCCAACCTTCCTGAAGAGGCTATATGGGGCTCTCAATCCCCAGAGCCCCTTCGGGAAGACCGGGGAGAAGCCGGCCAGATTCCCTCTCACCCTCCCGTCACTTTCTCCAGCCTTCCCGAGGCGGCTCTGGGGTTTCAAAGCCCTGGAGCCCCCTCAGGAAGGCCAGGGAGAGGCTGGGCAGATTCCCTCCCACTGCCTTCTCCAGCCTTCCCGAGGTGGCTCTGGGATTTCAAAGCCCCGGAAGCCCCTCAGGAAGGCCGGGGAAAGGCTGGGCAGACTCTTGCCTGCCCGCTGCCTTCCCCGGCCTCCCTGAGGCGGCTCCGGGGCTTCAGAGCCCTGAAGCCCCCTCAGGAAGGCCATGGAGAGGCCGGGCAGACTCCCACCCACCACCTTCCCTGGCCTTTCAGAGGCAGCTCCGGGGCTTTGAAGCCTCAGAGCCCCCTCGGGAAAGCCAGGGAGAGGCAGGGCAGAGTCCCTCCCTCCCTCCCACTTCCTTCCCCGGTCTCCCTGAGGCAGCTCCGGGGCTTCAAAGCCCTGGAGCCCCCTTAGGAAGGCCAGGGAGAGGCCGGGCAGACTCCTGCCTGCCCGCCCACCGCCTTACCCGGCCTTTCCAAGGCGGCTTTGGGGAAGCTCAGCAGGCCTCAGGGGGGGTGGCCAGGTGGGAGGAGGCTCCACCCCCGCCTCCCTAAAGAGGTGATCGGGGCTTTGTAGCCCCGCCCACCACTTTCCTCCACCCTCCCTAAAGTGGCGACCGATTTCCACTTTAGGGAAGGTGGTGAGGTTCCGGGCGGGGGGGAGGAGTCCTACGGCCGCGTGTCAGCCCAAATGGCTACGCGTGTCAGTAATGCTACTGACACACGTGTCATAGGTTCGCCCTCACTGTTTTAGGATGTTTGGGGGTGAGGCGAATCTTCAGGAGAGAGGAAATGATCATTGATTTGACAGAAGCAGTGGGAACTGGTGGATGTACACCATTACAGTTGTCGCTTTATATTCTCTGGGGTTTGGTTCCCGACCCCCTGCAGATACCAAAATCCATGAATACCGAAATCCCACTATATGCTCCTCTCTGGCTTTTCTTTGCAAATGAAGATTCAAGAAGGACTCATCCCGCGCTTTCTGCAAGTGTGCTGATGACTGAAAAGGCCAATCTGAGATAAACATGTCTGGTTGCATTATATGCAGTTGCATAGCAAAATTGTGTCCCTTATGTAAGATGGCAAAATCAAGATTTGCTTTTTGGTTAATTAATTTTTAAAGAATATTTTCAAGCCGTGAATACTTAAATCTGTGGCTATGGAGGGACAACTGTATATCCAAACATCTTCTTTTGCGTGTGCATGACACAATGCATTATACAGATTGTTCACTGGACATAGAAACCTGCTTCTTGATGTTTTATGCAAGTTATATGCTAGTTTGTTTAGAGCTAATCTATTGGCTATAGGAATCAAACAGATGTTATTGCATGGGTCCTAGTGAAGAATTACATAAAATAACCCTGTGTTGTTTGTGTTTCTCATGGTATTCAATGGGGTTTGTAGGGATTTTGTAGGAATTGTTCTTCAAAGCCTGTTTTTCAGATTTTCAGAAGGCAATATGGATTCTAATTTAATCATTCTGGATGCTTAGTCCTTGAATGTAAAGTAGCCTAACAGTATGTTGGTGATAGAGCATAAAAAGTGAGAAAAACTGTTTTTGTTTTTTGGTTTGAGGAACCTTATGGCTTTCCGTTTTCAGTCATTGGTACATGATTGCAACATTTCCAGTGTTTACTTAGTTGCTACTTAAAATATCTTCAGTGGAAGAGATTGCTAGGCAACCTATTACATTGTCCAGTAAGCAGTTAAAATAATTTATATTAAACATACTTCGCTGCACACTCTCTGGTGCTACTGGTAGCAGGGACAGACATTGATCTTCATGGGAGCCTTTTAAATAATTGAAGGCTATATTTCATGCCTCTTCTTCCAAAGGTGCCTTTTTTGTGGGTTGAACTGACTTGGTTTCATGTTTTCTTGTTTTCTCATGTGGTTTAACATTCTAGAACCCCTTCAATCTCTTTGGAGCTGTTAGCATCTTTTGTAGTCTGAATGAATATGATGCTCAAAAAAATTAGACATGTAGTCTGTATAAGAGGGGTATTATTAGTTCTGATAGTTTTCAGGTTCTCTCTTGTTTCTGTTGCAGTATTTTGTTTGAATGTCTCATTTTTAAAAAAGTATAATGCTTGTTAAGGCAGAAGGCAGTAGGAAAAGAGGAAGACTGCATTACAGGTGGATACACTCAATCAAGGAAGCCACAGCCCTAAGTTTCTAAGACCTGAGCAGGACTGTTGATAACAGCATGTCTTGGAGGTCTCTCATTCATAGGGTAGCCATAAGTCAAAGCCAATCTGACTAGAGATGTAAAATTGCCAGAAATTTTGAAGCTATGGGGGCGGGGGGAAGGGATCATTTTTTCAATTTTTTTCAAAAAAAAATTTGAAATTTTCAGAAAAATTGAAAAAAAATGCAACATTAGAACTTTTACAGATTGAAAGTCACTCTGTTAGATTTTCTGAATGCCCAAAGAAGCTATTGAAATCCACAAACACCTGGACAACTTCAACATGAAAGAAGAAACCCTAAAAGTAAACAAAATCTGGTTTCCAGTTTTGAAAAACAATAGAATCAAAACTCAACAGTTACAAAGGAATTCCACCCAGGGACAAGGGGATTTCCAGCAGATAATGGCCCATCAACCAACCATTAGCCAAACAGACACTAATCCTCCTTGCATTTCTATACCCAGAAACTAACATTCAATTACACAAATTTACATATCCTTCTCAACAGGGGTTCACAGGATATAAACTCCACACACACTCCTCCTACCCTACCATTCTCTGAGGATGCTAGCCACAGATGCAGGCGAAACATCAGAAAGAAACTATCCCAGAACACGGCCTCACAACCTGGAAAAAACCCAAGGAAAATCTATGGATGCCGTCTGTGAAAGCCTTCGACTTCACATAGTCACTCCGTTACTTTAGGAACATAAACTATGACTATATACAATTTGATTTGGCATAAAATTAGCACAATTGGTATATAAAAAATACAGTATATTCAAACAATTATTACAAATGGAATTTACTTTTATTTATTTTTTAATTTTTATTTGTATCAAATGGAGCAATAATCTCCTGAATTGTACGGAACCTCTTTGGAACCACCCACAAGCAAAAATGAAACTGAAACAGTTTGTTTTCTTGTGATTATAGCAGTGCTCCCTAAAGGAAGAACTGCATCTTGCTCTTGCATTGGAGAGTTCAATTTGTAATCTAGGACTTGCTTGTCCTCATTGCACAGAAATTAGAATAATCTGTTACTGTACATAGTTTTTAGAAATGATTTGGAGAATATATGAACACCTTGTCTTTAACATTTTATTCATCATGCTAAAATAATATATTCCATAATTGATTTTCTGCCTTTTTTCAATTTTTTTGAAAAAACAAAAACAAAAAAGGCTTCAGGTTTTTTTGCTGAATTTTCCCAGGTTTTTCCAGGCCTTCACATCTCTAAACCTAACAGCAAATAACAAGAACAAAGTTGTTTGGTCATTGCAGAAAGACTTTGCATCTAGAATACCTGATTCACCATTTGTAGGCTGGAGTAGCATTAGCAGAATGGCTGGCTAAATTGCTAGTTACAATTTCCCCTGAAGACACAGGCTCATAGTTTGAATGTGCTCCTAAATTCAACCTTGAACATAGATGTGCAAGTTTTAGTGGCCAGGCTTTTGTACACTTAAAGCTAGTGGACCAACT
Source organism: Gambelia wislizenii (assembly GCA_030847615.1). Classification (NCBI taxonomy): domain Eukaryota; kingdom Metazoa; phylum Chordata; class Lepidosauria; order Squamata; family Crotaphytidae; genus Gambelia; species Gambelia wislizenii. Next base: position 11,143,303 of record JAUMIR010000012.1, read on the forward strand.
GCTTTTTCCTGGAGACACCTGTTCTGGTCATGGTGACCTACACATTCTGTTTGGATTGCTTCAGTGGGATTCAAACATAGGCTATCTTTATGTTTGGAAACTTCATTTGATCCATAGAGCTGCAGCCAGACTATTTAATGGTAATAGTTACAAGGACCATATGGCTCTCCTGGAGAACCAGTATAGTGTAGTGGTTTGTGTATTGGACCAGGATGCTGGGAGACCAAGGTTTGACTTCCTGTTCAGCCATGGAAACCTACTGGGTGAGCATGGGCAAGTCATACCCTGTCAGCCTCAGCGGGTGGCAGTTGCAATGGTAAAACCCCTTTTTAACAAATTCTGCCAAGAAACCCCATTAAATGGTTGCCATAAATCAGAAATTATTTGAAGGAACACAACCATTGTGGCTGTCCTGCTATAACAGCTCCACTAGTTGCCATTCTATTTCTGGGAACAATTCAAAGTCCTGAATGGTTTAGGTCCAAGCTATATAACAGAATATATTTCCCCATATGAACCTTTCCAGTCCCTGAGATCCTCAGGAAAGGCACTTTTCTCAGTCCTATCACTTTCACAGGCATGGCTGGTAGGGATGTGAGATAGGGTTTTCTTAGTCCCAACCCCCTTTTCAGGCTTTGAAATCCCCTTCTTAGGGAAGCCAAAATGACCCCATTCTTTTTGTCCTTCTGTTGTCAGATGAAAACTTTTTTTTTATTTCAACAAGCCTTTCAGAGTTGAAGGTTTTAAAGAAAGGGCTTTTAAGAAGTTGTTTTTAAATATTTTAATAATTTTAATTATATGTTTTCAGTTGCCTTTAATGTTGTTAATAGTTTAATTCTATTTTAATGTTGATTTTTGGTACCTTTTAACATTTGTAAACTGAGTTATTCCTGGTTGTGGAAAAAAGGCAGGGTATAAATAACGATGATCATAGAATCATAGAATCATAGAATTGCAGAGTTGGAAGAGACCACGAGGGCCATCCAGTCCAACCCCCTGCCATGCAGGAAATCACGATCAAAGCATCCCCGACAGATGGCCATCCAGCCTCTGTTAAAAGACCTCCAAGGAAGGAGACCCCACCACACTCCGAGGGAGTGCATTCCACTGCCGAACAGCTCTTGCTGTCAAAAAGTTCCTCCTAATGTTGAGGTGGAATCTCTGTTCCTGGAGCTTGCATCCATTGCTCCGTGTTCCAATCTCTGGAGCAGGAGAAAACAAGCTTACTCCATCCTCAATGTGATACCCCTTCAAATAATTAAACAGGGCTATCATATCGCCTCTTAACCGTCTTTTTTCCAGGCTAAACATACCCAGCTCCCTAAGTCTCTCCTAATAAGGCATGGTTTCCAGACCTTTCACCATTTTAGTCGCCCTCCTCTGGGCACGCTTCAATTTGTCAATATCCTTTTTTAATTGTGGTGCCCAGAACTGGACACAGTATTCTAGGTGAGGTCTGACCAAGGCAGAATAGAGTGGCACTATTACTTCCCTTGATCTAGACACTATACTTCTATTGATACAGCCCAAAATTGCATTGGCCTTTTTAGCTGCCGCATCACACTGTTGACTCATGTTCAACTTGTGGTCTACTAGGACACCTAGATCCCTTTCGCACGTGGTCTCATTCAGCCAGGTCTCTCCCATCCTTTATTTATGCATTTCATTTTTCCGCCCTAAATGCAGTACTTTACATTTCTCCGTATTGAATTTCATTTTGTTAGCTTTGGCCCAGCTCTCCAGTCTATCCAGGTCATTCTGAATTCTCTGAGGGAGGGGTGATGCGGTTCCTTTACATCTGGGTTTCGTCAGTCACCGCCCAGGTGTAGCAGGAAGTTACATTAAGCCTCTTCATATTCAAATTTCTTTGTCTTCATCTCCTCCATCCTGGAGCCACGAGGCCAGTTCTAACTTCCTGCTTCGCCCAGTAGGTAGCTGAGAAATCTCCTCCGTCTGGAATTTCTATCTCCACCTTTATTCTTTTTACTTTCTTGTTCCTTTACCTACCTTTTTCCTTCTCCAGGCATTGCTGCTTTTCAGCCCTTGCCTTTCTCCTTTTGAATTTCCCGCCTATTTAAAAAAAAAAATCCTCTCCTCTCTCCGCGCGGCTGCTCAGTCGGCTCCAGCCTGCTCCTCCTCTCTCTCTTCCCCCCTCCCACCTCTCTCCTTACTGTTTTCTTTTCTCCGAGGCCATGCAGGCCCAGGAGATTCCCCAGCAGGCGGGGAAGGACTCCGGAGTGGCTGGGGATGCGATTCTCGACCGCGGCCACTCCGAGGACGCGGAGAGCGCTGCTGAGGGAGCCGCGGTCGCCATTGCTGCCGCTGCCGGCTCCCATGTGGGCGTCCCTCAGAGGGACGCGGCCCGGAAGGCACACCAGGCCATCGTGACTGGGAAAGCCTCCGATGGCCAAGCAGCAGCCAAGCCACGGAAGAGGCCAGCACAGCCCAGGAAGAAGCTGGCCTCCGATGCCTCCAGCGGGACCGCGATGGAACCTCCGGCCCTATGGAGTGCTTGGCACGCGCCAGGTGCCTGCTGCCAGGACTGGCCAGGGGCAGGAGCCCCTAGGAAGGTACAAGGGGCCCTTGGGGGGAGCGGGGACGAACTGCCCCTTCCCCCACGCATCGTGCCCTCCCTGCTTTTGGGGACGGCACGTATTCTACCCCCCTGGAGGCCAAACGGAGCGCGGGAGGGGGAAGGGGAGAGCGAGGACTCGCGCTCCCATGCGGAGCCCTCACCATCCACCGGGCCCCAAGCAACCGCCGCAGCTGCCTCGGGGGAGGGGGGCACACCGCATGGGGAACCCCATTCGCTGTCTGACCCCACTCCAGGAAGCAGCCAGGCCCTACCCCAACCGAGCCAACCACCACAAAGCCTGGGCATGGAGGAGCAGGCCTTACAGGCCCCAACTCCTCAAGCACCCCCCCCACAGGCCCTGGCCTCCCAACCTCCACTCCTCCCGACCTTGCCTGCCCAGGTGCCACCCCAGCAACACCAGCTGCCCTTGGTGCTCCAACCAATGCCTCAGCAGGCAGTACCTATCCAGGCGCAGCAACCGTTGGTTTACCAGGCCCTGCCGCCACAGGGGACGGTGAACCAGACCCTGGGCTTGGGTAACCAAAATCAGGTTTTCCTCCCACCAGTGGTCCAGCCTCAGCCTATGCAGGCGGTGGGTTTTCAGGCACAGCCCTACCAGGCCCCAGTCCTTCAGGCCCCGCCTCTCCAGGCACCCACGGGCCATACCAGCCAAAACCACCATGGCATCCCAGTGTTTTACGATCACTCTAGCGGGGAAGAGTCCGACATCGAGGGGTTGGCCGCTCACCCACCCAAGGCCAGGGGAGCTAGACCCACACAGCGGGGGGGTCGCAGAAAGCGTAAGGGCGCCATTAAGGCAGCCCTACAGCTACTCTCAAAGGCATTGCTCTCAGACGAGGATTCGTCAGAAGAGCCTGGCACGAGCGCCTCAACCTCGGGGGTTCCCCCTAAGGACCAGGCGAACAACGCGCAGTCCCAGCAGCCAGCAGGACCGGGCAAGGCAAAAGCTAAGTCCGCGTCCAAGAGCCCTAGGGACCCATTAAGAGGCACAGATGTCCTGGCCAAGAAGAGGAAGGATCCTCCCTCCACCCACTCTTCTGCAGAGTCCCTACCTCCCTCGGATGAGGAGCGCGCCCTCACCGACGTCATCAGGGCGTCTGGGACCCACGACGATGTAATCCTAACCGACAAGGAAGAAGGAGAAATCTCTGATTCCGAGTTTGCAGACCAGGACCAATCAGATCGCCTTTTCCAAGGAGAGTGGTATGTTCCCCTCCTTACTAGGGTGATGGCAACACTAGAAATTACTCCTACAGACACAGACCAAGCTCCATCGACATCGTCGTCCAACGAGAAGGTCGCTGCAGTGATGCGCACCTCACGCCCAAAGAAGCCGGAGCTTCCCTTCCCAGAGGCCTTCTGGTCCCTGGTAACTGACGAATGGGAAAAACCCTCAATGGGAAGGCGGGGCACCACTGTGGCTCAGAAATATTACAACACCACTCAACGCTTTCTGGACCTCCTAAAGCCCCCAGTGGTCGACAATCCTGTCGCGTCCCTCGTCTCCAATTGTCTGGCTCCTAAGGAAGGAGAGGGCTCTCTCCGGGACCCAGACGAAAAAAGAACCGACGCAGCCATCAAGAAGGCCCACGACTCCGCGGCATGCGGGGTCAGATCCACGCTGGCAATATCGCTTTTTTCCAGAGCGGCGATAGTGTGGCTGCAAGAGCTCATGGAGATCCAGGAGCTCGATCCAAACGTGCTGCACAAGTCTCTGCTTAGATTCCTGCGTACCTTCTTCTTCATAGCCGACGCGGCACAGGACGCCATGATTTTTTCCGCCCGTGCGATCGGGGCCCTCACGCTGGCCAGGAGATCAGTCTGGCTAAAGCACTGGCAGGTGGATACTCCTACCAGGGCAGCATTGGCCTCAGCGGCCTTTAAGGGCCTTAAACTGTTTGGGGAAGAGGCCCTAAAAGGTATCCTAGTCGAGACAAAGGACAAAAAGTTGGCCATGCCCTCCACACTCAAGAAGCCAGACAAGAAGAGCGGCAGACGACCCTTTCAGACTTCTCGTCCCTTTCGTTCCTTTCGGGGATTCGGGAAGCAGCGAAACTACAACTCCTTTCGCCCACCATGGGTTAAGCCAAACTACGTCATCAGACAGAACACTGGACCGCAGCCCAACAACAGCAGAAGGGGAGGCTCCAACGCCCAGCGTGGAGGCTCGCGACAACAATCCTGACTCGGGGTCGCCCCCAGTGGGCGGCCGCCTCAGTCTGTTCCTGCAGCTTTGGTCGAACTCGACAACGGACAGGTGGGTCGTCTCAACAATCACCCACGGGTACAAAATCGAGTTCGACTCAAGGCCAAGGGGCAGATTTCTCCCAGCCTCAATACCCAAAGACCCAAAGAAGGCGAGAGACCTGACGACAGCCATATCTCACCTAAGACACATAGCAGCCATAGAAGAGGTACCACCCTCTCAGCGCTTCTTAGGCGTGTACTCCTTCTTCTTCACAGTACCAAAGAAGGATGGCAGCCAGAGGTCCATCCTGGACCTAAAATACACCAACAGACACATCACATACAGAAAGTTCCGGATGGAGACGCTTACATCCATAAGGGAGGCGCTCCAACCAGGAGACTTTCTAGCCTCACTCGATCTCTCCGATGCGTATATGCACATCATGATCCACGAGGACAGCAGACAATACCTCCGCTTTGCATTCGGGGATCAACACTTCCAGTTCAGGGCCCTTCCATTTGGTCTGGCCTCAGCACCAAGGGTCTTCACCAAGGTCCTGGTCACCCTAATCGCCAACCTGAGGGCACAGGGAATCCACCTGTACCCATATTTGGACGACATCTTACTGCGTGCGTCCTCTCTGAACAAAGCAGGGAGAGACCTGCAGACCACAATTCACTACCTGCAGGCCCATGGTTTTCTGGTGAACTTCAAAAAGAGCAGCCTGTCTCCTGCCCGCACCATCGTCCACCTGGGTGTGGAAATAGACACACAACGTTCCAAGATCACCCTGTCCAAGGAGCGACAGGAGGTCCTCCTACGGGAAGTTCGCACCGTTCGTTTACTAAGGAAGGTACCACTGTCCCTACTAGCCAGACTCCTCGGCCTTATGATATCAGCCTTTGGGGTTGTGCCTTGGGCAAGGTTCCACTCCAGACCCCTGCAGAACTTCCTGATGCCTTACCAAAAGGAGATCGCATTGAGGAAGTCCCCTCTCCTTCTCCTCCCACAGCATGTGAAGGATTCGCTGGCCTGGTGGTCTCAGATGAAGACAGTCAGCAAGGGTTCTCCGTTCACAGTACCCCACGCGATCCTGGTCACCTCCGATGCGAGCCTACGGGGCTGGGGAGCACACTGTCAGGGACAAGTGACGCAAGGGATTTGGAGCCCACAGGAAAAGACGCACAGCATCAAATGGTTGGAGCTACGAGCGGCTCGCTTGGCCCTGCAACACTTCACCCCAGTCCTGAGGGGTCAACACGTCATGGTGATGACGGACAACACTACAGCCCGATCGTACATAGCGAAACAAGGAGGTTCGAGATCCCGGTCCCTGCAACAGGAAGCGGATCTCATCTTCCTCTGGGCCGAACGGACGGTGCAGTCCCTTGCGGCTCAGTACCTGCAGGGGGAACGCAATCAACAAGCGGACTACCTGAGCAGATACTCGGTTCTACCCGGAGAGTGGGAGCTAAACGACGACGTGTTCACTCAGGTCCAGGCCAGGTTCGGCCAGCTGGAGGTGGACATGTTCGCGACAAGATCAAACGCCAAGCTGGACAGGTTCTTCGCCAGGTTCTTTCACCACAACGCCGAAGGCACGGACGCCCTACGATCCCCTTGGCCGGCCGGTCTCCTATACCTGTTTCCCCCACTTCCCCTCATAGGGAAAGTCTGTCGGAAGATTCGCCAGGAGAAGGCACAAGTGGTCCTGATAGCGCCACATTGGCCGAGGCGCCCCTGGTTTTCCGAGTTGATGGACATGAGGGTTCAGAGCCAGTGGCGTCTACCTCAGAGACCCGACCTTCTTCATCAGGGTCCGATCCTCCACCCAGATCCAAGCTGGTTACAACTGACAGCCTGGAGATTGAGCGGCAAGCCCTAAGAGAACATGGATACGACGATTCAGTCATTAGTACCCTTCTTTCCTCTAGGCGCGTGTCCACCAGGAGGATCTATGAAGCTACATGGCGAGCCTTCAAGAGATGGTGTGCCCCTCGCCAATTGATCGCTGAAGAAGCTTCGGTGAAACACATCCTGGCATTCTTACAGAAAGGCCTCGAGGCGGGCTTACGACCAAATACCCTGAAGAGACAGGTGGCCGCTCTGTCGGCCTTCCTCACAGCACAGGACGGAAACCGCCTCTCATCGCACCCCCATATCAGGCGTTTCCTCAGGGGTGCCTCGATAGTTTCACCCCCGGTGCGGCACAGGTTTCCGTCGTGGAACCTCTCCCTAGTCCTCAGGCAACTCATGAAGCACCCGTTTGAACCGTTGAGCACAGTTTCCCTTAGAATTCTCACCATCAAGGTTGCCTTCCTAGTGGCCATCACCTCAGCGCGAAGAGTGTCGGAGTTGGCCTCTCTGTCAATTAGGGAACACCTGTGTTCCTTTACCAAGGATGTAGTGACCCTACACCCAGACCCGTCATTCAAACCAAAGGTAGTCTCCGAGTTCCATGTCTCGCAGCCCTTGATTCTGCCCTCCTTTTGCCCTGACCCTTCGCACCCGAAGGAGAAGCTCTGGCATAACTTGGACGTCAGGAGGGCCCTGAAGATCTACATTAGACGTACTGCCCCCATCAGACGTTGCGACGCCCTATTCGTCTCTTTCTCTCAGACAGCCATAGGGTCCAGAGCTTCGCAGAAGACCATTGCTTCCTGGATCAGGGCTTGTATCTTCGAGGCCTATGACTCAGCTAGGCTTCCCAGACCTTCAGGGGTCACGGCACATTCGACTAGGTCAGCCGCGACATCCGCGGTCTTCTCCACTAACGCTTCCCTGGTAGAAATCTGCAGGGCAGCAACCTGGAGCACACCGTCCACCTTCATTAGACACTATAAGGTGGATAAGTTCCGTTCCGCCGAGGCGAACTTCGGTCGGAGGGTGCTCCAGGAGGTGCTCAGAGACTGAGTCCGCCAATCCCGCAGTCACTCCCGCCCTATTAAGTCAGCTTGGGCACGTCCCAGATGTAAAGGAACCGCATCACCCCTCCCTCAGAGAATGCCACATTGGTTACTTACCGTGAAGGTGCATTCTTGAGGGAGTGGGGTGATGCGGGTCCTTTCCCCGCCCAGTGACTGCGTGCGTTTTTCCTTACATGGCGGTACCCTTATTATTCAGCGCTGCTTAATGTTATTTGACTTAAACGATTTCTTTAGTCCTTACAGGGCTTTGCTAGTCAGTGAACTGGCCTCGTGGCTCCAGGATGGAGGAGATGAAGACAAAGAAATTTGAATATGAAGAGGCTTAATGTAACTTCCTGCTACACCTGGGCGGTGACTGACGAAACCCGGATGTAAAGGACCCGCATCACCCCACTCCCTCAAGAATGCACCTTCACGGTAAGTAACCAATGTGGCATTTTGATCCTGTCCTCTAGGATATTAGCTACTCCTCCTAATTTGGTGTCATCTGCAAATTTGATAAGTATGCCCCTAATTCCCTCATCCAAGTCATTGATAAAGATGTTGAATAGCACTGGGCCCAGGACAGAACCCTGTGGCACCCCACTGGTCACATCTTTCCAAGATGAAGAGGAGCCACTGCTGAGCACCTTTTGGGTTCGGCCGGTCAACCAATTACAAATCCATTGAACAGTTAACTTGTCTAGCCCACATTTTACAAGCTTGTTTGCAAGAATGTCATGGGGAACCTTGTCAAAGGCCTTACTGAAATCAAGGTATGCGATGTCCACAGCATTCCCTTCATCTACCAAGCTGGTAACTTTATCAAAAAAAAAGATCAGATTAGTCTGGCATGACTTGTTTCTCTGAAACCCATGTTGACTTTTTGTGATTATGGCATTGCCTTCTAAATGTTCACAGACTCTCTGTTTAATGATCTGCTCTAGAATCTTCCCTGGTATTGATGTCAGACTAACTGGACGATAATTGTTGGGATCCTCTTTTTTCCCCTTTTTGAAGATGGGAACAATGTTTGCCCTCCTCCAGTCTGCTGGGACTTCTCCTGTTCTCCAGGAGTTCTCAAATATTATTGCCAATGGCTCTGAGATTATATTTGCCAGCTCTTTTAATACTCTTGGATGTAGTTCATCTGGTCCTGGAGATTTAAATTCATTTAGATTAAGAAGGTATTCCTGTACTACCTCTTTACTTATTTTGAGCTGGATTTCGCCTATTGTGTCCTCTGTTCCATTCTCCTCAGGTTGGTCCTCCTTATCCTTTTCTGAAAACACTGAGGCAAAGAAGGTGTTGAGTAATTCTGCCTTTTCTCTGTCCCCTGTTAGCATTTTGCCATCTTCTCCACGTAGTGGCCCTATCATTTCCTTCTTCTTCCTTTTGCTGCGGACATACCCAAAAAACCCCTTTTTATTGTTCTTAACCTCCCTAGCTCACCACACTACAGTCTTATATTCCTTGTAAGGCCTTATATAATCTTTTCCTTATCTTTTTTTTAGGACAGCATTATAGCTTTCTTGGCTAAAAAGAGGAGGTACTGTGGTGTAAGGAATATCTATGTGTGTGCTTACATGTTTATAGAAATGGTGAAAGCTTTATTCTGCTTTCCCCATAAATCCCAAAGCTGCTTATTAAATATTAAGACTATAACAGCCAATATGCAAAACTGCATAGAGTGTTTTAAGTATATACATCAAAGCTTTGTAGAAGAGAAAAGTCTTCAACATTCTTTGTCTGTCTTTTTGGAGAAATATGCACACTAAAAGATCATTCAGTACAAGTTGCCAATCGTGACTTGACTGGAAACATTCTTCAAATCTGTAGAAGAACATTATTACCTGAAGTGACAACTACAAGTGGTCTTCTAAACTGAAAAATAGCCCTCAAATTGGGTCAACCATGCATGTATTTTTATGAATTATTTATAAAATCATTTCTGCATAATCTTTCAGCCTTAGTAAGGGTCACAAGATACAAAATGACAAAAACCCAATCTATACATATGAACAAAACATAAAAAATGTCTTGCACTGAGTCAGAAGATAAAATGTTTTAATATGTATTTATTTATTTTCTGCCTTTCCCCAGTTCATTCTACACAGCTTACAACAGGTAAACTTTCACACCATACAAAAGTTAAAAATGTAATGAAAATATTAAAGGGTTAAAACCTTTGGAAAAACATAAGCCATTAAAAAGAAAGCAGCCAATAGAGCTTGGGAGTCTGGGAGAGCCACTGAGAAGGCCTCCTCTGTTTCCACCACGTGTACCTGTGATGTTGAGGAGAAGGGCTTCCCCAGAAAATCTCAAAACACAAGCAGGCTCATATAGAAGAAGACAATCCTTCAGATAATCTTGACCTGAGCCATACAGGAAAAGTCAAAATCAGCACTTTGAATTGTGCCTGAAAACAGACTGGCAGCCAGTGGAACTGTTGCCACAAGGGAGTGGTGTGTTCTTTGTAGCCAGCCCTAGTTAAGTCTGGCTGCAGCTCTTTGCAACAGTTGACCTTTCCAAACATGCTTCAAAGGCAGCGAAAGTGGGAAAACTATGAATACAGTGGAGGAAGAGGCAAAGCTCCCCAGGTTTGTGTAGCAGGTGGCTGGGGAGCTCCCTGGAAAGGTGGAGTACAAAGAATGTGCACCTGCCGACTAGGGCCCTCAGCCACTGCTTCCCCTCCTGAAGACTGGGGCAGCCCTGTGCACAGCAGCCCCATGCTTTGGGAAGAAGGGTGGAAGAGTATTTGCTGCTGCTGCCAACCACCTCCTGAAGTCCTAAGCTGCTGTGTGCATATTCGCACAGCAGCCACATGCTTCAGAAGGAAGGGAGGGATGAGCAACTGTTGCAGCTGCCAACCGCTTCCTGAATCATGTTCCCTCCTCCTGAAACCTGAGGCCTCTGCATGCACATTTACACAACCGCCTCAAGCTTGGGAGGGCAGCAGCAGTGCATTATCCTCATGCTCCTTTGCCCATAGATAGGAAAACAGACTGAGCCAAGGTTTGGGGAGCCTTAACTCAGTCTACAGTTCTATCTCTATGGGTTAAGGAACCTGAGCAAAGTGCTGCTTCTGTCCTGGAACATGGCTCGGGCAGGGTAATGGCGAACCCGCAAATAATCAAATCCTTGAATGTCAAACCAGCGAACGTGGAGGGCCGACTGTATATTGTATCCAAAGTTGGGTTCATAGTACTGTAAATTTAACATTAAAAATATCTGTCAAAATTATACATACAAGAGCAGCAAATACAGAATATTGGTGAATTCTCTTTCAGCTCACTAGTCTTTATCAAGTCCATATGTTGGCTTGAGAAAAGACGAATGAGTTCAGGCAAGTTTATCCACTATTCTATAGCTTTTATGCAAATACTGCATCTATTATTCAGAGTCTAGACCACTAGTTCTTCTAGTGCAATATTGTCGACATTCTGGTAATGGTTCTCTATGGTTTCAGGAAAGATTGTGCCTTATCTTTAGTTCATAGAATCATAGAATTGCAGAGTTGGAAGAGACCACAAGGGCCATCCAGTCCAACCCCCTGCCATGTAGGAAATCACGATCAAAGCATCCCCGACAGATAGCCATCCAGCCTCTGTTTAAAGACCTCCAAGGAAGGTGACCCCACCACGCTCCAAGGGAGTGTGTTCCACTGCCAAACAGCACTGACTGTCAAAAAGTTCCTCCTAATGTTGAGGTGGAATCTCTGTTCCCGGAGCTTGCATCCATTGCTCCGTGTTCCAGTCTCTGGAGCAGCAGAAAACAAGCCTGCTCCATCCTCAATGTGACACCCCTTCAAATACTTAAACAGGGCTATCATGTTGCCTCTTAACCGTCTTTTTTCCAGGCTAAACATACCCAGCTCCCTAAGTCTCTCCTCATAAGGCATCGTAACCAGACCTTTCACCATTTTAGTCGCCCTTCTTTGGACATGCTCCAATTTGTCAATATCCTTTTTGAATTGTGGTGCCCAGAACTGGACACAGTATTCTAGGTGAGGTCTGACCAAGGCAGAATAGAGTGGCACTATGACTTCCCTTGATCTGGACACTATACTTCTATTGAGGCAGCCCAAAATTGCATTGGCCTTTTTAGCTGATTTAGTTGTAGATGTCATTGGCAGAACCAGAGATCTTCTGCATGTAAATCAGGTATGCTATGGTAGAACTGAAGAAAATTGAAACAGAGTATTAAAGCCAAAAAAGTACCTTCTGTTGGCTTATTTGGTGAGCATCTACTAACTCGAAGATAGCTGCAATTGTTATTGCTGTGAATACTTGTATGAAATGTATATGTATTTCAATAATCCTAAAAGCTATCCTGTAAGGTGCAATACCATTTCTGTAATGGGGGGGGGGCTGGGGCAAAGAGGAAATAGTTTGCGTGCCTAAGACCAGTGGTTGAATTGACAACAGAAGCAGGATTTGAACCTAGGACACTTGTTTCATAACTGCCTTTTAGTCTGCAATCCCATGTACACTTAATCAGGAATGGGTTTCAGTGAATTCAGTGGGCCTTCTTTAACAGATTCCACAAAACTGTATTGTTAGGTCACCTTGTGTCACCAGCTGCTAACATAAATCTTTTGAAGATACTTCCTGAATTGGAGAGTGAAAGCTATTACTGTCCTCTTTGCTTTTTGTGCTCACAACAGAATCTGGAATTTATGGCAAGGATTAAAGTCATGGAGGTCATAGAAGAAAATGACACAGGAGTCAGTAGGTACAAAAGGCCATAGAGGCCACAGGAGCTGCATTGGTTACTTACTGTTGAATGTTTGACTCTCACTGTCGATGTATCTTCTGAAAATTTTCTGTAGCAACATGAGTTAAAAACTCTTTGTGAACAAGGATGGTGTCTCTAAGCATGGTTTAAATTCTTTGGGTTATACAGTTTCTATGCAGCTGTGTGGAATATAAAAAGACCTTGGCTTTTTTCTCCTTTTGATTGAATGAGAAAATAGTTTGTATTTGTTTATACAGTATCTAGAATGGTGAGAGGATGTAAAGGAGTGAAAACACGGTAGAAAGCATTAACAAGTTATTAATGGAACCACTTTCTTTTATTGTAACAATATTAGCATGTGTTAAATTCTAGCTTTGAAGCAGCTAGTGCTGATGTTTCCTCTGCTCTAGCAGAGCAGAAAACAGCCTCAGGGTTGCTGGACACTTTGCAATCTGGCAGTGACACCATGTAGACTGTAGTGAAGGCTAGCTGGTGCACAACCATGCTTTGGCAGTAACCAGTGCTTTAACCTTCTGCCTTGTTCAGGGCAGTGAAGTTTAAGCAAACCAGAAGAGTTGGTTCTGTGCCACATGGCAGAGCTGCTCTGTAACTCTTCTTGCTGCTTTGTATTTCCACAGCCATGAAAATCAGCAAGATTCAGCAAGTCAGCCAAATTAAACACTGTCATCTGGTTATTTCTACAATAGGAGGTTGTAAGGGCTTATGTCTGACACAGAAAAGTGAACAGTTGAATGTATATGCATAAACATTGTTTAAAAATAATGTTCTCCAAGCCTTTGAAATATGTTGGATTTTTATATGAATACTTGGCAAATGTGGCAATTTTTTGCTGTGTTCCTAAAAGCAAAGGGAATTGCATATTCATCCTTCATTGGTACTACAGGTTGCCCCCCTCATATCCTCAGGAGGTACGTGGACTTACTGTGGATACGTGAAATCATGGATAATAGCAAACCTTACTGAAATGAATTACTTCCAGCCCAACATCCGGTGGAAGCATACCATAGAATCATGCTGCAGGACTAGAAAATGCTTAAAAGGACATATTTTTTCAGATGTGGATAACTGATACAGCAGATATTTGTCCCATGGATGCGGGGGTCAACGTGTATATATTGGGATGTTTTTAGTATTGAGTTTCCAGGATAGATGAAAACCCTAATTGCTTATGGCAGAATATTTTAATTCAGAAATATTAAACATACTGGTTGAAATGCATGTGTTGTTAAAGAGAGTTTTTGTTTTATTTCCCCAACTTAGAATTAATATTGCATTTCAGCTATTGTCCTTGCAGCTAAACTAGTTTTAAGTTCGGGTGCTTCTTAGTTTTAAGTTCTGGTGCTTCTTAGAGTTGCCAGGTGAAAAACAGGACAGAAATTTTTCACTTTAATTGTTATATGTTATATGAAGAGGGAGTTTCAATAATTGAAGCTTGCATGACATGCAACACTTGTGCAATTCCCTCTTTTGCACAACTATTAAAGGTACAGGAGCTCTATCCCATTTTTCACGGGGCAACCCTAGTAATTTTGCCAGTTATTGTACCTTAATTGTGTGGCACCCAATATAAGGAAATTTGTATAATGATAAACCAGAAGCTGTCATGAGTCTTGGGTGTGTACGCTTTCCTTTTCCCTCTCCTGTGGTGTAACTGTTCAAATGCTTTTGCCTCTGTTCTGATTAGTTGCAGCTTAGCTTTATGTCTGCACCTAAATTTAAATTAAATTGTGATTAATGTTAAAACTGTGGCTTGTTTGAAACAATCTAGATTCATAACCCTTGGTTTGAAACTGTGTTGTTTTAAACAGAAAGCTTAACTTAAAAAAAAATATTTAATGTTTTTATCAAATTGAAAATGATGATACTATGCCAAGGCAAAATTACCCACGGAAAATTCCTCCTTGTAGCACTGAAAACCAGATGTTTAGTAATTTCTTATGTAGACGGTGTTCATAAATAGTCAGACCCCCATATCTGTGAGGGTTTGGTTCCTGGACTTTCCATGGATGTCAGAAACTGTGGATAATAGTAAACCCTATTAAAATTAAGGTTTTCTGGTAAAAACATATCATAGAGTTGCATTGGAAGACTTGGAAGATGCCTAGACAGGATGCCTCTCCAGGCATTTTCCAGTGCAACTCTAGTATGTGTCCCCTACTTTGTGTCCCGCAGATAACTGAAACCACAGATATTGGTTCAGTAGATATGGGGGTCTGACTGTATAAAGGTGACTATAAAATATTTCTGTGTTTATAAATATTGATTGTATTGATGCTAGTGTCATTAGAGAAATCAGACATGTAGCAAAAATGTTAGACTCGGTCTTCCCAAACCATTATGTGGAAACTCTTCCAAAAATTTGTCATGGTGTGCATTCCCTGCCCAGTTGAGTCCCATCCCTCTTCTTTATGGTGGTGCTAGCTAGAGGAGACAAAGAGCTGGCGAATTATTCTTAGAGTTGTGATGCTTATCAGAAATGGCCTGGAATGTTTCCAAAGCTCAAAATGACAGCTGACAAATCCCTGTACTCCCATGAGGAAGAGGTGATGACCAAAAATCTTGCCTTGTTACGAGACCAATTGAAATGTGTGAATACACATAAATTTCTACATGGCTGACCAGTTGTACAAGTTGGATAGCAACATTTTTGGCATGATTGGACTGGAGAAGAGGGGATTATTGGAGTCTATATTTGCCTGTCCTTCAAGTACTGTACAGTTGCCCCTCCACATTCGCGACTTTCACATTCGCGGTTTCGATTATTCGCGGAAAGCCTCCCGCCCGCCTGCTCTCCACCCCCGTCCCTTTCCTGCCTTGGGAAGGGGGAGTGGAAAGCCTCCTTCCCGCCCGCTCTCCACCCCAGTCCCTTCCCAAGGCAACGATGGGCTTCTCATGCAGCCCGTCGCTGCCTTGGGAAGGGGGGTGTAGAAAGCCTCCCTCCCTCCCGCTCTCGACCCCAGTCCCTTCCCACAAAGCCAATCGCTGTCTTGGGTAGGGGTGGAAAGCCTCCCTCCCACCTGCTGTCCACCTGAGTCCACTTCCAAGGCAGTCATGGGCTTCTCAGGAAGGGACTGGGGTGGAGAGCGAGTGGGAGGGAGGCATTCCACCCCCCCTTCCCAAAGGCCTTCTCAGGAAGCATGTCGCTGCCTTGGGAAGGCGGGGGGAAAGCCTCCTTCCCACCCCTCTCCACCCCAGTCCCTTCCCAAGGCAGCGATGGGCTTCTCATGCAGCCCATTGCTGCTTTGGAAGGGGGGGGGTTTAGAAAGCCTCCCTCCTTCCCACTCTTGGCCCCAGTCCCTTCCCAAGGCAGCGATGGGCTTCTCACGAAGCCCGTCACTGCCTTGGGAAGGGGGGTGGGAAGCCTCCTTCCCGCCCACTCTCCACCCCAGTCCCTTCCCAAGGCAGCGATGGGCTTCTCACGAAGCCTTTCACTGCCTTGGGAAGCAGGGGTGGAAAGCCTCCCTCCCGCATGCTCATTTCTTATTTGTGTTTTTTTCACATTCGCGGGGGTTGTCTGCCCCAACCCCCGTGAATGTGAAGGGATGACTGTGTTGTAATTTGTAGATCAGTGGGTTGTAATCAAATCTAAACCATGTGTATTTGTGTCTTTACTGTAGCTCACAGTAGGGTGACACTTCAGGCACTGGAGGACCACCATGGACACAGTTTGCATGTCTCTGCAGATATGTGTAGGGATAACAGAAATGTTGCTTATTACTTCTTCTAAGTTGACCATTCTGAGATAGAATGGAGAATAAGAAGTACTCAGTTCTCAAGTTGCTATGTCCCAGGCCAGCATTCTTTCATTACACCAAACAATCTATAATATTTTGCTTTGGATGTTGGTGCTGAAAGTCACCCCCAACAGCAATCTTAAAATGTTTTCATTTTTAAAATGTTGCCAGAAGAAGCTCCAGGAAGTATACCAGTGAACTGTAGCAGGGCAGGTGTGGGCCTTCCTGTTTAAATAGAGTGGAATTGTTTCCTTTCCCAGTGGGGAGGGCTCCAGAGCGTCCGACAACTTGGGTTGTCCCTCCCCACTTGCTCCTAGTAGGCAGGTAACAGAAAATGTTTGTACTGCCCACTGGTGAGGTCATCTGAGAGGGACAACCCCCCGGCTGGCCAGTCTGTTTCCTGCCTACGTCCCTGGTAGGACATGGTTCTTTGTTTTCCTCTGCCTCCTCTCCCTCCACTTGGCTGGGGCCATCTTGGGCCCCTTTAAACTTAAAGAACTTTCAAAACTCACCTTTGGGCCAGTGGAGAGAGGAGGCATGATGAGCATGATGGAGGAGATAGATGCAGTTATCGCTGCAGTCATTGGCAGCGAGAGAGCCAGCAGGCAGGGCAGCGGAGGATCAGCTGTTGCCGGCTCGTCGAGGGAGACGGAGGCTACATGCAGTGGCTCTGCAGCAAGGAGCAGCGCCAGGAATGGAGCCTCCAGGAGCAGTGGTGGCAAGAAGAAGCCGGAAAAAGGGGAGAAGCCCTCCACCTCGGCTGCCACCAGCTGCACCCCAGTCCCGCTCCGCTCGGACGGGCATGGAGATGCACGGTACAAAGATCCCACCACACGGCCCCTCCAGGAGGAGGAGGCGCAGATTGCCCCCGGGAATGGGGTGCCTTCTGCCATGGCGGCAGGCCTGGCCACCCCCCCCGAGAACGACAACGGTGGGCCCAGACATCAGCCACTGTGGGCGGCTGCCCCGGGACTGGGAGTGGCGGGGGGAGTGCCGATAGCCATCCCGGATTGGATGCAGGGCATCCTGGCCAGGGAAGCAGCGCGCTGGCTGGCGTCCACTTTGGCGCAGCCAAACATGCCCGTGGTGGTGGGGAACCAGACCAGCGGGACTCATGTGGGTTCCTTCCTTCCCTCCCCTGATGCCCCAGCCACAGTGCCTGCTCAGGCATAGGACCAAAGGCGACCACAACGAGGCGGCAAAGGCAGTGAGGCAGACGAGGAAGTCAAAATGCCCCTGTGCAGTTGCCACAGAAGGGAGAAGGGTTAGAGGACACCCCTGACCCCAGCCCTGCCAACGCACATCCCGTGACTACCTGGGCAGCCAGGCCTCTCAGTGATGAGGAGGATGGCCCGTGGGCTTCGGATTCTGACTCTGAGGCAGTGCACCCCCCCCCCCAGCAAACTCCATAGGAGTCAAAATGAGGAGGATCCACAGGACGAGGATGCAATTTCGCTGTACTCGTCCATGGAGGGTGTGTGTGGAACCAGATGAGCTGATGAGCTCTCTGACTGGGAGGAGGGAAAACTGTCGGGGGAGGCAGTAAATGCACTACTTTCCTCTTCAAGGCTTTTCATGGATGAAGACTTTTCAGTTCTCCTGAAGAAGGCAGTTAGAACACTGGGCTTAAAAGTGCCCACCATTCAGCAATCTCAGATGGATCCGGACTTGCTGGAAATATCAGGGGAATTCTTCCCTGACACTCAGCCAACAGCGCTAGAGATGCCAGTGCCCGCTGTGTTAATGCCTGTACTTTGTGATTAATGGAGGGCTGCGGCGGCTACCAAATCACAGCCAAGTTTCATGAAGAACCTCTACTCTCTTCCCAATAAGGTGATGGACAAGTTTCAGGTGCCTCTCATTGATGCGCCACTTTCAGCGTTAGTTTTATCTGCGATTTTCTACCGCGATGGGGAGGATACCTTGAAGGTCCCAGAGGATAGGCGTATGGACGTAGCGCTTAAACAAGCCCATGAGGCACTCTCCTTAGCCATCAGAGCTTCGATGACCACGGCCATGATGGCACGAGCCGCAATCCAGTGATCCAAGGACGCCTTGACCGACATGCCCAAATCACAGACTAGAATCAGGCAAGATCTCAACAAATTGGCAGAAGTCTCTGCTTTCTGTAGGTCTAGATGGCAGGACCAATCCGGAAGTGTTGGGAACCTAGGACCGCCCATCTCAAGCAGGAAGTAGAACAAAGCCTCTTCGGAGATTTTTGTTCTCTAGTCTCCTCTCCCACGAGGCCAATTCTACTTCCTGCTTCGCCCAGCAAGGCAGGTATTCCAACTCCTCCAGACTGACTTACTTTCTGACCTCTTTCTTATACTCCCACCCCAACACACCCCGCCTGCACCTCCTTCTAACTTTAATCTCTCTAATGCTTTATCAAAAAAAGGTCTTCTCTTTCTGCCCTATCCCCCTTCCTTCAGCACCCGCTTGTTCACACTCCGCACTGCCCCCCCCGGCAGCCGCTCGGGTTTTTTACTCCGTGCTTCACCCCCCCCCCCGGGCAGCCTAATCCCTCAGAGGAAGGCTGCATACCTGGCATCCCCCCTCTCGACAGCCACTCGTGTGCCCCGCACACCGTCCTTCCCGGAACCCCCATCCCAAAAGCCACGAGCGTGCTGCGCACCAGCAGCGCGCACTGTCCTTTCTCAGTGCCCCCCTCCTCCCGACAGTTGCCCAAGCACGCCCTGCGCCTTCCCTCCGGCACCTGCTTGACTCGCTTGGTGCCGTCCCTCCCGGTGCGCCTGTGCTCCGCAATCCCTCCGGCGGGCATCAGATCGCACCCTGTTCCTGCCCCAAGGCAACTGCTTGCTCTTTCTCTGCATTTCCTCTCCTTTGGCAACCGCACGGCCCATAGACCCATCTGAGTCCCCCTGCTAGGCAACTGGGCAAAGGAATGGGAGGCAATAAGGACCTTTCGACCGGTGCTAAGCAGGGCGCTGCGAGGCCGCACAAGAAGAAGATGGAGGAGCGTGATGGCCCCCATAATGGCGCCAATGACCTCCCATCCACCAGCAGTGCCTCCGCTGGTCTCCTGTCCGCCCTAGTGGCTCAGAGGAAGTCTGGAAAGAAGTGGAGAGGGCCCTGGCTGGCGGCCACTCCCCTAGCGCGCCCAGAGCCTATAGTTTTCAGCTGCACAGCAAAACAACGCGGCAAGAGGGCCTGGGAACCGCGGGGGCTGAGGTATCTTCCCTGCCCCCCCGGAGCTTTCCCGACAACATCAGCTTACTGGATATCTTGATGAAGAAGACACAGGATAAGGTAGGAGGTGCAGCATTATCCAAATCCAGGCACATCCTGGATACATTGGAATTTTCGAGTGAAGGGGAGGAGGAGGACGGGGACATCCCCACGTGGATGGAGGGAACGTGCAACTAGGGCAATGATCAGCTTGATAATGGAGAGCCTCTTGATCTCAAAGACCAAGGGGATCAGGACAAAGGGAAAAGGGAGGAAAGGACGAAAAAGACAGAAGTAGACAAGGCCAAGAAGGAGTTGATTAGATTGGTCTTGACGATGCTTTCTGAAGCCCTCCTTTTGGATCAGGAGGAGCAGCAGGAAGCAGCCACTAACTACTTAGATCTCCTGAAGAAAAGAAAGGAAAGGGCAAAGGCACCCATTCAAAAAAGGAATAAGGCGCCCCATAACCCGACCAAACCAACAAAGGCCAATAGGGGGAACAGTAAAGGGAATCAACCAGTCAAGAAAAGGAAGGACCCGCCTTTGAGACACTCATCCAAGGAGTCGGATGGGGCCTCAGAAGGGGAGGATCTTCTCCGGAACACCATTCCGGACTTAGATGCCATGGGGGACAACAATGACTCCCACATCCCCGACAGAGAGGAAGGGGAACTCTTGGAGTTGGAATCATCAGACATCGAGATGGCAGACAGAATTTTCCAAGGGGAAAAATTCTTTTATCTCATCAGCAGGGCTCTGTCTGCGCTTGGAATCACCCCCCCCATGTCCAAACATGACACCGCCGAAGACCCTCACGCTCACACGAACAAGAAGGCAGTGGCACTAATGCCCTCAAACAAATCAAAGAGGCCCCTTTTCCCATTCCCAAGAGCCTTCTGGAACTTGGTGACTGAGGAGTGGTACCTTGCACTGGGAAAGCGTGGTACGGCAGCTGCCCAGAGGTTTTACAGCTTCCCTAAAGAGGTCCTAGACAAACTGAAGACCCCGGTGGTGGACCGTCCGGTGGTCTCAATGGTTTCCAGTTCGCTGGCTCTTAGAGAAGAGGACGGCGTCCTCAAAGACGCCGATGAAAAGAGGGCTGATAACGCCCTCAAGAAATTGTTCAATTCCTCTACCCTGGGAATTAGATCCTCTCTAGCCATGACCCTGATTTCTTGGGTGGCCATAATTTGGCTACAAGAAGTCATGGAGGCGGAGGACCTGGACACCGGGTCCTTAAACAAGGCCTTCAACAGGATACGCCTAGCCTTCAACTTCATCGCGGACGCTTCACAGGACTCTCTAAAATGCCGCCAGGGTATCAGGAGCAGCCAACCTGGCAAGAAGATACCTTTGGATCAAGCAATGGGATCCTGATGGACGGTCCAGAAACGCCCTAGCTACTGGTAGCATTCAAAGGGACCAAACTGTTCGACAAGGAAGCCCTCAAGGACATACTTGTCGAGACGAAAGGCAAGAAGCAGGCCATGCCCTCAACGGGACGAAAGCACGACAAGAAGACATTCAGGCGAACCCTCCAATCTGACAGTTCCTTTCGTCACCACAGGGGAATCGGACAGAGGGTGGACTATAGATCCACCAGACTGGCGTGGGCAAGAACAAATTATGTCATTCGACATGCTCCTTTTGCCAACCCGCCTCAAAATCGCAGGGGGGGGGAGCCCAATCACGGAGAGGCTTCTCCTGTCAGCAATCCTGACTCGGAAAGATCTCCGGGGGGGGGGGGGGGAAGGCTGTCGAGGTTCCTGGGCGCCTAGCTGGTATCTACCAAGGACAAGTGGGTTCCCGAGACCATCGCCCACGGGTACAAAGTGGAATTCAACACAGAACCCAGGAACAGATTTCTACCCACGCCAGTGCCAGCAAATCAGTTGAAGGCACGGAACCTGAGAACAGAAATAAACCACCTACTGGAGATAGAGGCCATAGAAGAAGTACCAGACACTCAACGTTTCTCAGGGGTGTACTCCTACTTCTTCACAGTACCAAAAAAGGACGGAAGCTTAAGGTCAGTATTAGATCTCAAGTTCACGAACTCCTTCGTTACTTACAAGCAATTCAAGATGGAAACACTCTCGTCAAAACGGGTAGCAGTCCAGGAGGGAGACTTCCTGGCCTCCCTCGATTTGTCGGAAGCATACCTCCACATAAAGAAGCACCCAGACAGCCGATGGTTCCTCAGATTCGCATTCGGAGAGGAACAGTACCAGTTCAAGGCACTCCCCTTCGGACTGGCGACGGCACCGCGGATCTTCACCAAGATCATGGTGGTGCTAATAGCCCACCTGCGGACGAAGGGGATACACCTGTATCCCTACCTGGACGACATACTGCTGAAGGTGCAGTCAAGGGACAAGGCACTGCAGGACCTGCAAACAACAATAGGATACCTACAAAGACACCGCTTCATGGTGAACTTCAGGAAAAGCACCCTGATACCGTCACAGAGTATAGTCCATCTAGGGGTGCAAATAGACACAGTAAACTATTCCGTTGCCCTGTCCAGAGAAAGGCAATCGACCATTCAAAGGGAAGCTGTGTCAACAAGATGGAAGCAGAGGGCACAGATCACATCGCTAGCGAGACTCTTTAGCCTTATGATATCAGCAATTCAGATAGTGCCATGGGCAAGGTTTCACTCCAGACCCCTACAGGTGCTACTTCTTCCACACCAGGAAAGTATCCCGCAAAGAGATATTCACACTGGCCATCCCGAACGCGGTAAGAGACTCACTCGGTGGACACTAACACAAAACATAGCTAAAGGATCTCCCTTGACAATCAGCCACCAAATAGCAGTCACTTCGGATACCAGCCTCCGAGGCTGGGGGGCACACTGTCAAGGAGACATGACCCAGGGCTTATGGTCAAAGGAAGAACAGGAACACAGCATCAACTGGCTAGAACTCAGGGCAGCAAGATTGGCCCTGAAACACTTCTTCAGCAAGCTGAAGAACAAACACGTCCTGCTGTTCACGGACAATACAATGACTCGTTCTTACATAACAAGACAAGGAGGATCCAGATCCAGGTCACTACACACGGAGGCAGTGACCCTATTCCTCTGGGCATAGAAGACAGTCCTGTCTCTGTCGGCCCAGCACCTACAAGGGCAGGACAACACTCAAGCCGACTTCCTGAGCAGACACACAGTACTCCCAGGAGAATGGGAGCTGAACCAGGAGACCTTCGAATACGTCCAACAGAATTTTGGGGAAATGTCAGTGGACATGTTCGCGTCACATCAAAACACCAAGCTGAAACACTTCTTCACCAGGTTCTTCCACCCAAGGGCAGAGGGAACCGATGCCCTCTGATCCCAGTGGCCGAAAGTCCTACTGTATGCCTTTCCCCCGTTTCCCTTGATAGGAAAGATGTGGAGGAAAATACGAGAAGAAAAAGCACAAGTTGTTCCAATTGCTCCACACTGGCCACATCAGCCGTGGTTCTCGGACCTGACAGAGGTGTCAGTCGAGCCACCCATGAGGCTCTTCCCGCACCAGGATCTCCTCCTCCAGGGCCCAGTCGCACACAACGACGTGACGTGGCTTCAACTGACAGCATGGAGATTGAGCGGAGAGCATTAGAGGCTTGCGGATATGAGGACAAGGTAATACAAACCCTACTGGCCTCACGCAGACCGTCTACAAGAAAGATATACCAGGCCACTTGGAAGGTGTTCTCGCAATGGTGCGCAGCCGCAGAGGTGGAACCACTGGAAGCTTTAACAAAGCACATTCTGCAGTTTTTACAAGAAGGTCTCGACAAGGGCCTCAGGCCAAACACATTGAAGAGACAGGTAGCCACACTGGCGGTATTCATACCAGACCAACAGGGAAACAGAATCTCACTACACCCGCACATCAGGAGATTCTTAAGAGGAGCGACCCTAATCTCCCCACCAGTACATCACAGATTCCCATCTTGGAACCTGCCCCTGGTGCTTCGCCAATTAGTCAAAAACTCTTTCGAGCTGCTGAGGAAGGTATCACTCAGGACCCTCTCAATCAAGGTGGCATTTCTAGTGGCAATCACATCAGCAAGGAGGGTGTCAGAACTCACGGCACTATCCATAAGGGAGCACTTATGCTCTTTCGAAGAGGATGCAGTATACCTCAGGCCAGATCCATCCTTCAAACCCAAGGTTCTGTCACAATTTCATGTATCGCAACAAATAATACTGCCCTCTTTTTGCCCCAGACCGTCTCATCCCACGGAAAAATTGTGGCACAAGCTGGACGTCAGGAGGGTCCTGAGGATCTACATCAAACACACAGCAGCATTTAGGCAATGCAACTCCCTCTTTGTATCCTTCACACCAGCTTCAATGGGAACCAGGGTGTCGCGGCAGACCCTGGCAACATGGATCAAGACATGTATTTTCCTGGTGTACGATGCCGCAAACGTGCCACGGCCATCCGGGGTGATGGCACATTCCATCAGGTCGGCGGCCACTTCGGCTGTATTTTCAGCGAATGCGCCCATAGAGGAGATATGCAGGGCAGCAACATGGAGCACACCGTCCACCTTCATCAGACACTACAAGGTAGACAAGTTCAGATCAAAGGCAGCCACCTTCGGGAGAAGAGTTCTTCACGAGGTGGTGCAACAATAGAGGCAATTTACAGACAGTCACTCCCGCCCTAGCGACAGAGAGATTGGGTACATCCTAACACTTCCGGATTGGTCCTGCCATCTAGATCTACAGAATGTTACATTGGGTACTTACCGTGAAGGTACTTTCTGTAGGATAGATGGCAGGAACAATCCGACCCACCCTGTGACTGTCAACGAAGGTCACTTTCAGGGGATGTAAAGATGTTCTTTTTAACAATGTGTGTTCTTTTCTCAACAGAGAGGAGTTTCTTTACCTTTTCTTTCAGGGCTATACTAGTAAGATAACTGGCCTTGTGGGAAAGGAGGACTAGAGAACAAAGGAGAAAAATCTCCCAAGAGGCTTTGTTCTACTTCCTGCTTGAGCTGGGCGGTCCTAGGTTCCCAACACTTCTGGATTTTTCCTGCCATCTATCCTACAGAAAGTACCTTCACGGTAAGTACCCAATGTATCATTCTGGCTGACAGTTCCCTGGATGCTGCCCAATTCTGTGCTAGGGCTCAGGGTGCAACTGTGGCAGCCAGGAGATAGGTTTGGCTGAAATCCTGTAATGCGGATTTAAAGTTGAAGCAGAACCAAGTGTTATTGCCATTCCTGGGGGTAAAACTCTTCGGCGAATCCATCAAGCCTGTCCTAGTGGAGGACAAGGATAAAAAGAAGAAGACTCTGGCTTCTGCCTGCAGGTGGGAGGAGAGGAGATTCACAAGACTTTTCGTGCCTCAGGAGGTCACCAGGGGTCATCCTCATCTTCGAGCTCCTCCAACTCAAGAGATTTCAGATCCCCCCCGGACCACACTGGGGTGACAATTGATACCACCACAGAAACCAGCAGGGAATGTCAGGGAAGTCTACCCTGTCCTCATCCTCCAAGAACAAGAGTCAACAATGACAGCCCCCCTCCAGTGGGGGGAAGACTGCAGGCCTACGTGGAGCTATGGGAGAACTCTACCTTGGACAGATGGGTCCTGCAATCCATTCAGCAGAGCTACCGAGTAGAATTCTTTCAGCGACCTCCATGTTGGTTTATCCCCACAACAGTACCAACAGATCCAGCACCTGGGAGCAATGGTAGACTCGGTGGGGGGCCAGGTTTCACTACCCCCGGAGAGGGTAGGCTCCATTCAGAAGACTGTACTGAAGGTCACGAAAGGCCCCAGAGTGGACATCATGCAACTAGCACATCTCCAGGGTCTAATGATAGCTGCTATTGATTATCTCCCATGGGCAAGGTTCCACTTCAGGTCATTGCAGTGCTTCTTTACTCCCCTTCCAGAAGGAGGTTGCATTGAAAAAACACCGCCTGGTAAGGCTATCGAAGGAAGTTATTGAGTCACTCCATTGGTGGCTATCATTGGCGCTTCACAGAGGTTGCCCATTGTGGAGATAGGACAAGATCCAAATCACCACTGACACAAGCCTTTGAGGGTGGGCGGACCCCACCTAGCCCAGGGCCAATGGTCCACGGTGGAAGCTTGGAACAGTATCAACTGGCTGGAGCTAAGAGCGGTCAGGCTTCAGGGATCTGATCAAGGACATGGCAGTCCTGATCCGAACGGACAATGTCACAGTGAAAGTGCACATAAATTGCCAGCGGGCACCAGATCGCTGGCCCTTATGGTGGAAGCGACCCTGTTATTGGAGTGGACGGAGCACAACCTGATCTTGATAGAGGCAGAGCGTCTCCAGGGTGCCCTCAACCTCAAGGCGGACTGGCTCAGTCGCGCAGACATTGACCAGGCGTAGTGGCATCTGCATCTGGAGATGTTCGGTGATGTGATCCTCACGCTGGGTCGCCCATCGGTTGATCTGTTCGCATCATCAGCGGACACGAAGTTTCCCCGCTTCTTTTCCTGGTATCTAACAGAGGGAGCAGAGGCCATGGATGCACTAACAACGCCTTGGCCAAGGTTGCTATTCTACGCGTTCTCACCTTGGCAGATAATCCCCAAGGTAATCAGCAAAATCCACTCAGGGAAAGCAGAGGTCATTTTGGTGGCTCCAGAATGACCTCGAAGGTCCTGGTTCCCGGAT
Organism: Gambelia wislizenii; assembly: GCA_030847615.1. Lineage (NCBI taxonomy): Eukaryota > Metazoa > Chordata > Lepidosauria > Squamata > Crotaphytidae > Gambelia > Gambelia wislizenii. The sequence continues at coordinate 11,169,344 of JAUMIR010000012.1, forward strand.
GTCTTGGAAATGAGGGTGACCTCAGTCCCATTACCGGTGCAACAAGATCTCCTGGTACAGGGCCAAGTACATCACCCTAATCCTGCCTGGCTTCAGCTCCACGCGTGGAAATTGAGCGGCAGATGCTGACAGAAAAGAGTTATTCACAATCGGTAGTTAGTACTATACTGGCCTCTAGAAGGGAGTCCACACAGCGAATTTACGAATATACCTTCAGAGTTTTTCATCGCTGGCGCAGACGTAAGGGCCTGGACTTCAGAGAGGTGGCAGTTACAATATTGTTGGAATTTCTTCAAGACAGAGTGGAAGTGGGTCTACGTCAGAACACAATTAAGAGACAGGTCGCAGCCATCACTTCATTCTTACCACCAGAGAAGGCATCGAGCATTTCCTCTCATCCCCACATCTGTCACTTTATCAATGGGTTGGGCAATTTAGCCCCACCTACAGTCCATAGGTTCCCATTGTGGAACTTTCACACGGTCCTGAAGGCTTTAACAGTACGACCTTTTGAACTGATTAGGGAGGTGCCCTTGAAATTCCTGACCTGGAAGGTTCTTTTTCTGGTAGCGATTACTTTGGCTCACAGAATTTCGGAACTAGCAGTCTTGTCGGTCAGGAGGGAACTGTGCATTTTTAGACCAGACTTAGTAGTACTGCGGCTTTGACTGGATTTCAAGCTAAAGGTTAACTCGGCGTTCCATAGAGCACAGGAAGTCATCCTACCATCATTCTGCCCACACCCCGAGAGGGAATTTGAGAAGATTTGGCATACCCTGGACATTCGTAGGGCACTCTGCGTCTATATCAAGAAGACTAGATAGTTTAGGTACTCAGATGCGTTATTCATGTCCCCACACCCTCAGTATTTGGGGAGAAGAGTTTCTCCATCTACACTGGGGTGATGGATACGAAGTTGCATTGCCACATGCTGTGAGTCATTGAATTTAGTAGTTCCAGAGGGGATTATGGCACACTCCACTCGAAGTGCAATGACGTCGGCAGCCTGGGAGAAGGACGCACCCTTAGAGGAGATTTGCAAAGCAGCTACGTGGAAGTCTTCCTCAATGTTTGTGCAACACTATGGGCTGGATAGGCTGTAGTCCGCTGAGGCGTCGTTTGGCAGAACAGTCCTGCAGCACATGACGCAAGCATGAAGCGAATTCGCCTCTCCAGACCCACCCGTTTTTTTGGAGCTTTATTACATCCCAAGCTGTCGGATGCTCTGGAACCCTCCCCACTGGGAAAAGGAACGTTGGTCTTACCTGTGATATGTTCTTTTCCAGCGGGGAGGCGAAGAGCATCCGGACCCACCTGTTGGCGAGGTAGACGGAAGACGCCAGGCGTGATAGACATTGCTAGTTGAGAGGTGCATTTCCAGTGGGCTGGTACATGTGGACCTCTTTCCTACCTTTTGGATACTATCCACAAGAGGCTACAGCACCGCGAGGCTGTGATATTGACTGGCCAGGCCGGGGGTCGTCCCTCCCAGATGACCTCACTGGTGGGCAGTACAAAGGTTTCCTGTTACCTGCCTACTAGGAGCAAGTGGGGAGGGCAACCCAAGCTGTTGGATGCTCTTCGCCTCACCACTGGAAAAGAACGTATCACAGGTAAGACCAACGTTCCTTTTCAGCCTTCACAAACTATGCTTATTCTCTGGAACCAGTCTGTATTACTTAGTTTCTTGACTTCTTACTTCATCTCAGGATGTCTGGCTTGTCCTTTTCCTCCATAAAAGTTTATTTGACGACCCTATCAGGTTTATTAGAATTTTCAAAATATTTCTGTTTTCCAAATTTTAATTTATTTTCTATGTCTGTTACCATCTCTATATCTAGTTGCTTCTGAGATGTCTTTATTTTGTTTTTTAAATTAATCTATTTTCTCAGATTTTCTATTAATTATTTTTCTTTTTTCTTAATTTCTTCCAAACTTTTTTTGTTCCTTTTCACTTCTTTTCTTTTTGTTCAATATCTTGTTGGATGAAAAAGCCTCTTGTCTCTCAGACCGCATCTACTGGAGTGCCTTTATCCGTGTTTTCAGCAAAATGTTGTTTCAGTACTTTCTTTGCTTTTTTAACTATTTCATCCTTAGTTATCAAGTTGTCTTTCAGTTTCCAACTATAGTTAAATTTCCTATGTCTCAGTGTTAATAATATGGGGTTATGGGCTGATGTTGCCTTAGGAAGTACTTCCATATTTTCAAACTTCTTGATTTGGAATTGGAACAAGAAAAAGTAAAAGACAATATGAATAAATGGGCCCAGAACTTACGACATACTGTACATTTTGAATATTGGGAAAAGTCCTGGAAAAGAAATTTAACATTTACAAGAATTTATAATTTAAATTAAAATTATTATAAAATGCTTTGTTGGTGGCATTTAATGCCAGGAAAATTGTCCAATATATATAAAAATACAAGACACAGTTGCTGGAAATCTAATCAAACAAAGGGCACTTTTTTTCATGTGTGGTGACTATGTGAAAAACCAAAAAAACATTTGAAAGAAGATACATGACATAATAACACAGACATTAAATAGTAAATTCCCTACAATGCCAGAATGATATCTTCTGAACATGACGCATATGCTGGATATACAAACAGATCAAAAAAATACTGGGGCATCCTAGTTTATATAGCCACTGCTGCTAGACTCCTCCTATATGCAAAACAAAACAAAACTCTGAAATACCCTCAGAAGAAGAAAGGCTTCTAAAATTATATGAGATGTTGGAGATGGGTAAGCTGACGATGGCATTAAATGGGAAAACATCTGGAGAATTTAGGGAAGAATGGGAAAAGATTCTACGCCTATGGAAAAATAAGTGGGGGAAATGGCAACAATAAGCTTGGATGAGGATTAGAGGCAAGTTAATTAAGGAAATGAAAATAAAAAATTCTGTAAGAGACAAAAAGGAAAACGAGAAAACAAACAGTAAGGTGATAATGAAGTCGAAATATCCTTAATGCAACATCTCAGCTTTGATAAGACTACGAAGTCACATATGTATGTATATATTTTGTATGCATGTTGTTAGATCTTTATTTTTCATTATTGATTATACTAATCTTTGTTTTTCTTTTTTATTGTTGATGGAAATGTTTGAATTAAAAAAAAGTCTCATGTCTTTTGTGTCAGATGGTTGGATATATGACTAAATAAGCTGGCTGGTGTGACAATTGAGTTTGGAACTTGTAATCAGATGTATTCCATTGTTCACATGTGAGTGTTACATTTAGTAATGTATCATCAGTTTATTCTTGGTGATAACATGTGTTCAAAAGGCAAGTATCAAGACTGCCAAGATGACTGAGATGAGATTCCTATAAACAGTAATGATTATTGTGTTAACTTCAGTAGAGATATTCAAATGTTCATTAGTAATTCCATTTGAAGTACAGAATGTTATGTTCAGAAGTGGTTAGTAAAGTTTCCTAATGCTGCTGGATAAAATGTGATGTGAGTGTAATGAGTTGTACTGCAGTTTTACTGTCTCCCAAAATTAATCACACGTAAAAACAATGTGAAGTGATTTATTAACGGGCTAGTTTGATGTATTGCATAGTGCACTGGTCAGTGGAGGTTCAGTGGAAATTCATTTTCCAGAGGGAGTTCCAAGCCAGGTGGCCATTCCTGTCTTCTGTGTTATGGCATGCCACCACTGCTCTTCATGCACTTTTTTAGGGAGGAGTGAAACCTTGTGTGGTGTGTCCAATCTAGCAAAATCAACCATTTGCTAATTAATGACAAATGTGTACTGAGCTGAAGGAGGGATAGATCCATTCAGCCATGAGGCTTGCTGGGTGAGCCCAGGTCCATCAGCTGTCTTAACATTATTCGTCACATAGAATGGATGTGAGGGTAAAATGAGAAAAGTCTTCATTAAAGTGCCCTGAGCTCCTTGGAGAACAGGGAAAATGCACATGTTATAAATGAACCAGTGGGCCCAAAAATCTATGCAAGGTATTTGGGGGCAGAAAACTTCCTGATACAGACTTGGCTGCACATATACTTACTTATACCTCTCACTTTTTGTTGCTGAGTAGCCTAAATTCAGTTTGGTTTCTAAGGAAGAATTGACAACCAGTGAGTGTATTAGTGGTACCAGAAATTGTTTTCAAAGTGTTCTTAAACTGCTTTTGAAGAGGTGGAAAATGTCAGTGTCCCCTCTGCTTATCTTGGGACTTTATCAGACCACGGCAAAAAGGACGCAATGATAATACAAAAGGCTGAAATTATCAGATGGTGTTGTCATTCAGCCATTCTAGGGGTGTAGCATGGGCATGAATAAGGCTTCACTTTTTGTTGATGGCTTTGCCCATCAATAAAAAAGTGATGCCTTGTCCACGCCAGCACTATACCCTGGGAACAGCTGAATGACTAAGATATCTGATAGTTTCTCTCTTTGTGTTATTGTTGTGTTCTAAATGACACAGTTTTTTTAGCAGTATGTGCCTCATCTGATAAAGTCCTTGGTCTCTTGCCTCTTTGTTCTCCAACTTTCCACCTTTTCATCCAGTTAGTAATATGTTTTTAGGGACAGTTTGGCTATCATACTACCACACAATTTTTTAAAAATGTAATTAAAAGCCCCTCTAAATGTTTAATTTTTAAAATCTTAACAGTAAATAATTGTAACATGTCCTTCAAATCTCTTATAAGTAAATATCATTTTCTATACTCCCTTTCTCTTTTTTGTTCATAGACTGAAATGGAAATATATTTTCCTGCTTTTTCATGTTTCATTGTAGATAATTCAGTGTTTGTAGGTGTTGCATATTCATAAATTCATTCGATAAGATTGTAAGTATAGGTTTAGCCAGCATGTTTACGATGAGATTTACTTTTATCTTTCTCTTATGAACAAGATCCAAGAAAGAAATGTAGAGCTTTATTGTTGATAAATTTAAAAATAGATTTTTAAAATATCCCACTTTTATTTGTTTAAAAATTATTTCTATTCATTCTTTTTTGTTAAGTTATAAAGCAGTGTGCTCTCTCTCTCTTTTACTCACACACAGATACATGCACACTGCAATATTAAAATTCAGAAGCAATCAAGCTATCCACAAGGAATCAGTTTGTTCAGAAATAATTGACAACATTCTAAGCTAAGAATTAGAAGTTGCCCTTTTTGATCTCAGATAGCAGGGGGGTTTTAGATCTCTCTCTCTTTCTCTGGCTTTTCTTTGCAAAGGAAGATTCAGGAAGGACTCATCCCGTGTTTTCTGCAAGCGCGCTGATGACTGAAAAGGGCAATCCAAGATAAACAAGTCCGGTTGCAGAAAGCACAGCAGAGGGTCTCCTTGGGTGATGTTTCTGGGTGGTGATTCTTTCTGCCTTGTTGTTTCTCTTCAAGACTTGTTCGGCGTGAGTTCTCAAATAAAGCTGCAGCATTGTGGATAGTGTGTCTCCATGCCTCCCGATGTGAAGCCAGGGTGGACCTTTGTTGGTGATCAATTTGGCCAAGCCTGAGATGTTGTTTCAGGGAGTCCTTGTATCGCTTTTTTGGAGCACCCCTCTTACTCTGACCCGTGGCGAGTTCACTGTAGAGTACTATTTTTGGGAGGCGATGTTCCTCCATCCTAGAAACGTGCCCTGCCCAGCACAGCTGTGTTCTTAATATCATGGCCTCAATGCTGGTGATCCCTGCTTCCTGTTTGCTCAAGGACAGCAACATTCGTCACATAGTCAGTCCAGTGTATATTTAGGACTGTGCGTATACAGCACTGATGAAAACGTTCAAGGAGTCGTAAGTGTTGACGATAGTTGTTTCAGACCCGTAAAGGAGAATAGACAGTACAGTGGCTGTATACACACTGATTTTTGAGTTTCGCCTCAGGTGTTTATTATTCCAGACCTTGTAAAGTCTTCCAGATGCAATATATGCCTTTGCTAATCTGTGATCAGTCTCTTTGTCAATCTTGGCATCTGAGGAGATGATGCTTCTCAGGTAGGTGAACTGCTGAACAGACTTAAGCACAGATTTGCTGACAGCAATGTGGTGGTGGTGGTGGTGCTCGTCCTGTGGTGCAGGCTGGTAGAGAACTTCCATTTTCCTCAGGTTGACTTCCAGCCGAAACAGCTCTGCAGCTGTTGCAAAGAAGGATGTTAGGTGCTGCAGAGCTACTTCTGTGTGGGCAACAAGGGCAGCATCATCAGCGAAGAGCCACTCAGGAACTAGGTAGTTTAGAGTCTTAGTGGGAGCCCTCAGACAGCTTAAGTTAAACAAGCTACCATCAATACGGTAACGTATATAGATTCTGTCTTCTTCTTTGAGCTCTGCCGTAGCCCTTTGGAGCATCATGCTGAAGAAGATTGTAAATAAAGTTGGAGCAAGAACACAACCTTGCTTCACTCCATTAGATCTATACATTATGTTAAATGTTCATATGGTGATGGTAGTTGCTTTTAAAATGGTTCCCCACTCACTTTGAAACAAGTGAGCATATGTAGGCAGACATTTTTGTGTGTTTAGTATCTGCTGTTTTTAAAACACTGTTCTTACAGATACAGAAGCATACAGATACAAAAAGGCCAATCAAGGAATAGGAACCCAGCCTTTGTTGGATGGGGTTACACTCCCCCTGAAATCTCAGGCTTGCACCTTCTGTGTTCTCCTGGCCTCAACATTGAACCTGGAAGCCCAGGTCTTAGTAGCGGCCAGGAGTACATTTGCATAGCTAAAACTAATGTGCCAGCTGCGCCCGATCCTTGAGTCACCAGATCTGGCCACGGTGACACATGCCTTCATTACATCCCATTTGGAGTACTGTAACACACTCTGTGGGGCTGCCTTTGGAAGATGTTCAGAAACTTCAGTGGGTCCAGAATGCTGCTGCTAGAATGTTGACCAGGGCTAGTTATAGGGAGCATATAACTACCGTGTCGCGTCCTGGCGTGGATACTGGGTATTGTAGTTGGTTGTCTCATGAATGGGCCTAACGGCCCCCAGTCTCCAAGCCAGGCCTTCACATGAGTTGGTGGCATGCTGGGTATAGAGTGCAGCTGGCTGGGGACCTTTCCAGCCCGTCTTAAGGATATGGGAGGCGGAGATATCAGTGGAGCTCCTGGTGCCTGGGAACCAAGGTCATCTTTCCTTCCTGGGGGTGAGACCATCTGTGTGGAATGTGCACTCATTAGGTGGTGTGTGTGTAAACTGAAACCGAACTGAGGGGTAATATCTGTGTATTCTGCCTGGTAACTTTAGAACTGGCTTGAGTATGATGTGGTGTATTACACTGCCTTGATCAATAAACCATATCTGTTTGAATGGAAATTGCTTCAGTGAGTGTGTACTAGTGAGTTCATCACATACTGTGTTAAAACTGCTTTCTTGGCTACCGATTTGTTTCTGGGCACAACTCAAAATGCTGGTCATGATCTATAAAGCCCTATACGGCTTGGGTCCAAACTATTTGAGAGATTGTATCTCCTGATAAGAACCTACCAGAATTTTAAGATCCTCAGGGGAAGGCTTTTTCTTGTTCCTGCCATCATCACAAGCTCGCTTGGTGAGGAGGTGCGCGCAAACCTTCTCGGTGGCTTTTCCCACCCTCTGGAATGCCCTTCCATGGGAAGCTAGGCTGGCCTTTCGCCTTTCCTTTCGCTGGCGGCCAAAGATGTTTTTATTCCAGCAGGCTTTTAATTCGTAGCTGCAGGCACCAAGGCTTTTATTGTGATTTTAAAAATTGTTTTTATTCTTTTAATTTTTATCTGTTATATATAATTTTAAATTGTAATTAATTGTTTTTAACTTTTATCTGTCATATTTTAAACATTTTTATGTGTTGTGAGCTGCCTTGGGACTCATTTTGGGAGAGAGGCAGCGTATAAATTAAATAATAAATAAATACATATTTTGGTGGGAATTTTCTTAATTTCAGTAGGCAGTTTGGGATCTGTTTTGTTTTGCTTGTGTTAACCTAGTATTACTTTATAATTTAATGTACAGGATCCATAAACAGGAACACTATATTGTTCTAATTTCTTGGGTGGCCTTATATAATGTCCAGAAAAGCAACTCCGAATTGCCAGCAAGTTAAACAAAAGGTGGGAAAGCAGCCAAGCTCCAGTGATAATTATTTAGGAGGAGCAAACAAAGTTCCATTTCTTGGAAAGGCAGCAATACAGGCAAAAGGCACACAGAGAAGAGTCCAGAATACAGTCCAAAGGTCAAGGCTTACAGAAGGTACCGTAGTTCAAGATTTGGTCCGTTGGTCAGTAGGGTCAGGCAGCAGGGTCATCAGGAACAGTCCAAGGTCAAGGCACACGGCAAGGCAGCAAGGATTCAGGCACCGAAGGCAGCAGGAAGCTTTCTCCAGGGAGATCAGTTGATCTCTGGCAAAGCCTCCATTGCCTCTCTCAACCTATATAAAGCAATTAAGGCTTTGCCAGGTGTTTCTTAATGAGCAAATTCTGCTCATAAATTATCAGAGATTTCCTTTGAGCCTCCTTTTGTGTTTGGTGCTGTGTATACGACGGTGGAGGTAAGTCTCTCTCCTATTCTTCATCCTTATCTGAGTAGGCAGGACTCTCTGCTGGGACTGATGCCAACTCACTCAGACCAGGCTCTTCCTCTGCTCGAGCCTATAGGTTGGCAGGGTTCCCTGCTGCACAGTTGTAGATAAACCTGTGCGAGGGTCCCTAGAGCTGTTCCCTGCCATGTCCTCCTCCTCTGACTCTACAGCCTCATCAGGCTCCTGGGACATGACATACAATCACTATTAACCAAGAAAATTATTAACTGTTAACTGTTTTAAAAATTAATTATTAAAATTATTAACCACTATTAACCTGGAGCCCTGGTTGCACAGTGGTTAAATGTGAGTACTGCAAGTCACCACGTTGCAAGTTTGATTCCAGAGGGCTCCAAGGTTCACTCAGCCTTCCATCCTTTCGTAGGTTGGTAAAATGAGTACCCGGCTTGTGGGGGCAATTAGCTAACACCCATTGGAAACTGCTTAACGCAGTGTAGATGTGTAAATTGCTATTGCTTAAAACGATTTGTAAGCTGCTCTGATAGCCTTAAGGCTGAAGAGCGGGATATAAATAACTAAATAAATAAAAAATAACAAATAAAATAAAAATATGGAAATAATGTCAGTGGGGTGCTGAAACATAAAATGTCCATCTTTTATTGTATTGGCTGAAATGTTCGCCACTGTTTGAATTTTCTCATGAATTAAAAGTCCAAAGCAGGAAAGCTGGTAATATTGGTCAGCAATGATTTTCTTGGAGGACATACTTAGGTTTAGATGGACACTTATTGAGAGCTATTTTATCAGGAAGTAAAAATTTCTCTTATATGTGGTACAGTATATTATCACAATCACCACACTTTTTTCTTCTATGATACCAAAGCCTTTTTAAAAATTATCTGCAACTTGTATCAGTTTCTGTCTCTGTTCCAGTCATTGTCTTACATGTCTATTTCTCCGTTCTTTCTGTTCTTTTCGTTTGAACAATTTACCTTGATTATATTGCACTTTCCTACTATCTGGTTAAATATTTTTACTTACTGGCTAAAATTGCACCATAATCCTGGAGGACTGTCCCATCTAATATTGGTAGATAATTTCAAGTCCTCTTTGGAAACAGCTATCCAAAAGAAATTGAGTCATTATAACTTTTCCAGTGATAACATCTTAAATCTAGGGCTGGAACAAGCTAGAACCATATTAAGACAAAGGGTAGTAAATATAGAAGGCCAGACAGAAACTCTTTTTTTTTTTTTGTACAATATTTTTTGCAAATGATCAAATTTTGGTTTCTAAACCAGCTACATATCTATACCACACCTCCTAGAGTTTGTTCTCCAGCAATGCTTGGTATCCCACCCGTACAGGGTGGGATCCCAGATTATTTCCAAACTCTCTCATTGCTGGTAGCAAGGAAGGCTTTTCTCCTTGCAAGGTTGAATGTACATCCGTCCAATGTGACCAAGGGTAGATATTTGCAGACTCCTTTTTTGAATCGTATATGTCATTGTGCCCAAGCCCCTGATGTTCTCTATCATATTGTATTGACTTGCCCATTGTATATAATTCCAAGGGAAAAGTTGATAAGGAGATTATTGGAAAGGAATGTCTGTACAGATAGATTATCAGTGGAATTCTTATTGGAAGATCGTAATCCACATATTACCAGACTAATGGCTAACTTTTTGGTTGAGGCAGCAAACATATGGCTTAACCTGTCTAAAAGTGATCCTTGAAGTCCTATTGTTCTATTGTTATATGTATATGTTGTATTATGCCTAATAAAGGTTGTGGATGGATGGATATCTATACCATATCACAGTCCCTAAATTCAAGAGAGCTTTAAATTTAGCCTGATTTAACATTCTCCCAACAGCTGTGTTGGAAGGGAAATACAGTTGCCCCTTCACATTCGCGGCTTTCACACTCGCGGTTTAGCCCCAGCCACTTAGGGAAGGCTGGCGACAGGCAGGGCAACCTCCTGCCTGCGCCTTCTCCAGCCTTCCAGAGGCGGCTCCGGGGCTTCAAAGTCCCAGAATCCGCTGAGGAAGGTGGGGTGGGTGGGACGGGCAGCCTCTCTCCCTCCCTCCCTCCGCCTTCCCCAGCCTTCCTGAGGGGACTACGAGCCTTCTAAGACCCGGAGTCCCCTCAGGGAGGCCGGGGAGAGGCAAGGCACCTTCCCTCCCCGCCCACACGCTGCCTTCCCTGGCCTTTCTCAGCGGGGTCCAGGGCTCCAAAGCCCCGGAGTCTGCTGAGAAAGGCCGGGGAGAGGCAGTGCAGTCCCCTCCCCGCCCACATGCTGCCTTCCCCGGCGGGCTCCGGGGCTTCTAAGGCCTGGAGTCCCCTCAGAAAGGCCGCGGAGATGCCAGCCAGGCTGGCCAGACACCCTCCCGCTGCCTCCCTCCCTCTGGGGGGGGGCGCACGGGAGCAGCATCTGTTGTTCGCGGTTTTTCCACATTTGCCGGGGTCTCAAGAACCTAACCCCCGCGAATGTGGAGGGACAACTGTACAGGAAAATCCCCTACGAAATTCGATACTGTCCCTGTGACAGGGGCACAATAGAAGATACAGCCCATGTACTTCTGTATTGTCAGTTTTACAGGGATATTTGTCACCAATTGATTACCCCTTTATTAGTTAAATTCCTGGGACATTCTGCTGATTTTTATTTACATTATTTTCTGGATAATCAGAATAAAACTATTTCTTTACAAGTAGTAAAATTCTGTTATGTGCAAGCTTCGCCCACAAATGGTCACTAATAGTTATTGATGTTAGAGACTAAATTTGTTGTTTGTTTTACTGATTGTATTTTTATTGGCCAATGACTGAAATAAAGTATCTGTCTGCTATTGTAGCTCTTACTGTTCACTTAAAGTATTTCAGTGAAAAACAGGCAAACAATTTCTTATAAGGTACTAAATATATATTAAACTCTGTCTACCATTAGAAGACAGTTCTTGTGTACTCGTTCTTCATGTAAACCCTGATGAACTTTTTCCTTGGGTTTTTTTCTGGGCTGTGAGGCCATGTTCTGGGATAGTTTCTTTCTGGCATTTCACCTGCATCTGTGGCTGGAATCTTCAGAGAATGGTTGGGTAGGAGTGTGGGGGGATTTCTGAGAAGATGCCAGCCACAGATACAGGTGAAATGTCAGAAAGAAACTATTCTCTGAGGGAGGGGTGATGCGGTTCCTTTACATCTGGGTTTCGTCAGTCACCGCCCAGGTGTAGCAGGAAGTTACATCAAGCCTCTTCATATTCAAATTTCTTTGTCTTCATCTCCTCCATCCTGGAGCCACGAGGCCAGTTCTAACTTCCTGCTTCGCCCAGTAGGTAGCTGAGAAATCTCCTCCGTCTGGAATTTCTATCTCCACCTTTATTCTTTTTCCTTTCTTGTTCCTTTACCTACCTTTTTCCTTCTCCAGGCATTGTTGCTTTTCAGCCCTTGCCTTTCTCCTTTTGAATTTCCCGCCTATTTAAAAAAAAAAAAAACTCTCCTCTCTCCGCGCGGCTGCTCAGTCGGCTCCAGCCTGCTCCTCCTCTCTCTCTTCCCCCCTCCCACCTCTCTCCTTACTGTTTTCTTTCCACCGAGGCCATGCAGGCCCAGGAGATTCCCCAGCAGGCGGGGAAGGACTCCGGAGTGGCCGGGAAGGACCCGCATCACCCCACTCCCTCAAGAATGCACCTTCACGGTAAGTAACCAATGTGGCATTCCAGAACACAGCCTCACAGCCCAGAAAAACCTCATGGAAAATCTATGGATGCTGGCCATGAAAGCCTTCGACTTCACCCTGATGAAGTTTCATTAAGAACTAATGACTTGGTTTTCCTAAAAGAACCATCTTCTGGCACCACTTTTAAACCCTTGTTTTATAGTTCATCTGCATGTCAGTTTTAGCGTACAGATTTAGAGGATGCCTATCTACTCTAATGACATTCTAATCTATTAATATTCACTTAGTCATTGAACCCTGTTAGTATTACGGTGGTGATGTGGTAGCTGCTGCTTCATGATGTCTTCCCACAATGTTCTAGTAATATTTCATTCTTAGATGTAGTATTGGAGAGAACTATGGAACTGATTACCATGTTTCTGTCACTCCTCTATTGATATGACAGTTCACATTGCTATAACTTTCTAAGACCATAAGCAAGCTTCAGAATTTTAGACCCTTAGTTTTTAGAAATAGAGATTGTGAGATTTTTCACTGCTTCCTCAGTGGTGCTAATGAAAAGCCAGAGCATTTTGCTGCATTTCAAAAATGTGAATTTATGTTGGGCTTTTTTTTGGTTTAGTTTTAAAATGTTTGTATTCTCCCCTCTATATTTTGTTCCACTATGGTAGTTGAAACAATCATGTGCTCTTGATTTTGATGGAAAACTTGCTTGTTTATCCTGGTTTTTTTTATATCATAAAGCATTTTAAATTAAGTCTTGTAGTTTGTATTGTCATTATGCTTATATGATATCCCATTGCTTTAGTGAAGTAAACTTTCATTATTTTTTAAATGGGAAAGTATTATTTAAATGCTTTAAATAATAGATAGATAAATTGTGAATGGCAGTCACTGATAACATTTTCCTCTATGAATTGCATTCAAGTTGGTCATTCTTTGGCTTACTGATGTTTTACGTACCTAAACATTTCTGTGTGATATTTGAATCCGAGGGGTTGTTGGGTTTTTTTACAGTAATGGTCAGGGCTGTGGAGACAGTATGTCAGACCTTCAATTCCAACACCATTTTTCTTGAGTCCTTCATAAATGGCAAATGCATATTAATTAGTAATAACAAATTTACTATAGTAAAATGGTAGCACAAGGCATTTCACCACCACCACCTGAATGATCAAGCTATTTAGATTGACAGAGCATAAAATATATTTGGTGAAAATTTTTGAACAGGAATACTTCCCTAAATTTCTAGAAAAGTAAATAGGCAACAAATTAGCATTTAATATTATAAGGTTTTATTTTGAAGCTGGAGACAGTATATTTCTACTAACACTGATTCCACCCAAAATTACTTCTGATTCCACAGCTGTGGCAATGGTGATGAAGATGTCCTAAATCACATCACAGTTTTCAAAATGGTGTGTAGCTTTTACACCCTTTAAGGATCACAAAATTGGGATACTAGGGCATTCAATGATCCAATCTTTGGTCAAATGCATATCACAACGAATGAGTTCCTTTTTCAACAGAAACATATAGGTAGAAGTTGATATTCTCTTCTCTCCTTTTTAAAAACTTTTAATGTCATATAAATAAATCATTCATAGAGGATCTCTGTGGCAGTTATCTTTCCTGCTAGCAGAATTGTGGTGATTTGATGTGGACTAATTAAATTCACATCTTCTATGGACAGCTTACAGTGTTTAAACAGAACTCAGCTGAAGTCACTGCTTGTCTAAATAAGATCCAGTGAGTCATTGAAGCTTTGATCTGTGGACTTTTTCAGATGCGTAAAAAGTGCTGCGGAGGGCTTGGGAGAGGTATGCGCCTGTTTCGCAGCAGGGGGTCCTTTTCGGATGCCTCCGTCCGTCTCGTGTTAATCTCCGTGTTCCTTCCATGTCGCATGGAAGGAAAAGGTGCCACTTTTTACTCACAGAAGTTCTTTGTGAATAAAAAGTGGCGTCTTTTCCTTCCATGCGACATGGAAGAAACACGGAGGGTAATGCAAGAGGGACAGTGGCTTCCGAAAAGGACCCCCTGCCGCGAAACAGGCATGTACCTCTCCCGAGCCCTCCGCAGCACTTTTTATGTGTCTGAAAAAGTCCTATGTTTCCCTTAAGTTTCTTTTGCAGAAAAGATGTTGCTTGGAGTTGTTCTATCAAAGTAGCAGACTAGATATCCCAAGAGCCTACCTTCCTTCTCTCCCCTTTCTCTAAGAATAAACATTTTATTCATTGTGTGATCTTACCTTGCAAATAGTTTCTTAGTATCATGGGCAACATTGAATAAAATACCCTGCACAGCATCAGGTAGGCAAGGCTGCTTAGCTAGTCTTCTGCATTACTTCTCCTATCACGTGTCCCTGAAGATTAGATCAATGCATTACCTAATAAGAGGTTTAAAAGCATTTTCACGATTTGCTGACACAGGGGAATGATGAGGTAAAGGAATGGATTTTTATACTGTATCTTAGAACACACTGCTGCAACATTGGCAGTCATCTTGTTCTCATGTAAAATTGGCTGCTGCAGTGGTGCATTGCAGGAAAGGGATAAAATCAGCACACTGAAATATAATATATAAGTGCATATACGTATGTAACTATATTGAATAAGGTTCTGGAAGGGGAAGGAGTTGCAATCTGCAGCCATTTTCCTTGTTTTAGGAAGAAAGGAAGATTGCCTTGAGTTCACAGGGATGTACAATAGTTGCCTAGCTTTATTTAAACATATCTTAAATGCTAGGTTTTCTTAACCCTAATCATTCCTGATGACATTGATTTATTAAGCCTTTAAAACAGAGGTTTTGTAGTTCCTAATACATTAGAGAAATTTTTCCAGTATTGAGAACTGATTGTGAAATTTGAGTCTCTCTTAAAGATGACTAATTGCTCCTCTAATGTAAACCTGGTACATTTACATCAGTGAAAATTTCAAATGATTAATTTTCTGCTTCTCCTTAATTTACCCCACTCTGCCTATATTTTAGCTGTTGGCTATTATAGTTAGTACTAGGAACGTAGTAATGAACTGTGGCTTGTTTGTACATCTCTTGTAGATGTACAAAGCCTGTAGAATAGCTTGTTGCTGTAGAACTGAAGTTCAGTATAGAATTGGGAAGCCCTCTTAAAATAGCTTCTCATCTTGGCAGATGTACAAATTTTCTGATACATGCATAGGCCAATCGATCTGTTTTTCACTGTCTTCTCCAAGCAGTGAAGACTTTGCCAGTTTCATTCTTGTTAAGAAAATATCTGAATTCTTGTGGTAGTGTGTATAGGAATGATATATCCTGTATAAAACTTATCTTCAGCTGCATCTTAACATTTATTTAGGAGCCTAAAATGTCCTAGCTCTTTCATTTCACATATAAGTGGTATTTACAGAATACACATTAATCTTAAAAAAACCCCTTCAATAAGAAAAGCTAAATTATATTTCTAGAATACACTAAGATTCAACATAATATTTTGGTATACAGTTCAGTTCTTCTTTACCTTCTACTGTGGCGATGTATAGTACAAAAAATCTGTTTCAGATAGTTTCTAGTCTGACGCAGCAGGATTTTAGAGTGCACAGGAAACTGCTGCAAAAAGTTCAGTTTCTTTTTTGTGTTCTCTGTGATTCACACAGATGGGCTATCTACATCTGCATAGTGCATAATTTGGAATCTTCTGGGGCTATTATGTGAGCATTTTGGCGATAGCCCTTCCTCCACTGGTACATGTGGCCAGTCCAGTTCTTGTTCACTCCCTCAGTTACTTTTTGCCGCCACCACCGCCATCAACATCATCATCAGAACTGTTGGTGAGCTTGTTGGTTAGTGTTTTGGTACTTTGGCTTGGTGTTTTGGACCTCTATTGGATTGTGTTTTGGCTTGGTTTTTCAAACTCTGACTTATGGCTTGACTTTTCTTGGCCTGTGATCTTGTCTTTGTTTTGTACTCTGATTTTTGGTTTGATTACGGACTTCTTGACTTCTTCATTGGACTTCATTTGTGTCTTAGCGATTTGATTAGCTGTGTAAACTTAAAAATGGCCTCAACCGCTTCATTTAAAAAGTGTATCTCTTGTAGGGTTGAGATTCTGAGAAAGTTGGTCACTCATGCTGTCTGCTATGCCTCGGTGATGGGCATAATGTGGAGGCCTGCTCTCATTGCCAGACATTCACCCCTCAGGCATGCATGAACCACTCTTCAAGGCTCAAAGCTCTCTTACGGGAGAAAATTTGGAGGCCTCAGATATAGCATTGGAAAATAGGCCTCTGTAATAGGCTCCATACAGCCTCTGTCGGGGCTGCATCAGGTTGTTCATCACTTCCACTTCAATCCTCCTCACTTCCAACTGCCTCTGAGTCATCTGCATGAGTGATGATGAGAAGGCAGAGGCCAAGGAAACTTCTGGTTGTTCCACCATGAAATACACGTCTCAGCCTTGGATGTGTTCAACACTGGGTGAATGGATCAACGTGGAGCCTTCCATGTCAGTTTTGAAGCACTGGGCAGAGAAGAGGCACCATAAGAGGAAGAGGAAGAAGAAGAAGAGGAGGAGGAAGAAGAAGAAAGGAAGGATGCTGATGGCATTTGGTTTTGGGCTCAATCATAATCATCTCAAAGCCTTGAGTGGTCTTCATAGCCTCTTCTTGTGGAATTGGTTCTGGAATGCAAGCCGTTGGTACCAATCTCAGTGGATTCAAGGCATTCGTCCCAAGTTGACTTGCCTGTACATGAACCTGTACATGGTGTGAGAGAGTTCTCCACAGGTCACCCAAGTGGCTACTGCAATCAGAGGACAAGATTTTTGAATCCCCATAAGGGGTACCGCAGATGTTATCACTGTTGGATTGGGTGATGCAATCTCTTCAGCCTCATCCACTAGAAAAGGATCTTCCAACTCCTCCTTTGGCCCATCCATCCATTCAGCATTCTCGTTCAATGTCCAGATCATATCTGACAGCTCCCTGAGACTGGGGTCATCTCCATCACAGTTCCGTAGTCCTTGGTCAAGGTCTCCTCCATGTTGTTGATACCGTTATGAATCTGAGTGTTGCCTTGCCAACTGATGATGTCAGGACCTTTGTGGAGCAAGTGTTATGTATGGCAAAGGCTTCAGATTTAGAAGTGCAACAACCAGAAACCAAACCATCTGACCTGGTCTGTTGATGGATTTAGATGAAAGTTCCAACGCCAGCATCGATCCCTCTGTTACCATCCCTGTTGAAGGTGGCAAGAAAATCCTGGGCTTCACTGTTATCCATACAGTCTACCTCTAAGAAAATAGATAGATTGTATCGTATGGTCAAGACGGGGTCAGATTGGCTTTTACACCATCCTAAGCCCAATTCATTCATTATGGAGCTGGCCCGATCCAAGTCCCTACAAAAGAATCATCCAGCTCCATCTGATAGAGAGGGCAAGAAGCTCAGTGTCATGCTTACAAAATCCTGCTCCTCTGATGCTGCCTTCTTTAGGATTGAGAATTACAAGGCATGTATGGGGGCAAACCAGCAACTCTTATGGGAAAAGATGACCCTGTTTTTGGCCAGTCTCCCAGAAGAGGACAGGAGACTTCCTGGAGCCTCGCAAGCTGAGGCACACAGCTTAGTGGCCCAGTGAATAAACAACACAAAGCATGAGGCAGACTGCCGTGGAAAAACCTTGGCAGGAGCCATCGGTTTGAGAAGACATGCATGGCTGCACTTGTCTGGATTGTTGCACCAGGCAAGAACAATGACCAAGGATCCCATGCCCCATTAGACAAAGGCAGCCTCTTTAATGCAAAAATGGATGAAAAGCTTGAGCAATATGCAAAAGATGTGTACCAAAGCTCACAAATTCTGTTTCTAGCCTCATGCTCAGCTGTCATTCCAATCTCATTAATGGGTGGATAAAACAGTCACCTGGGTCCAAGAGGTCTTTTAGGCTGATAACATCTTGGCAATCCAGACCCGCTGCTGTTACATCCTCATCATCTTGGAAGACCTCCTCTGCCAAGTATCGCCTGCTGTCTTATAGGAAAAGGCTCCAGGACTAGGGCAAGCACCGTCTTTGACTTCTTGGTCTGTCATCTTCCCGCATCCACACCACGCTTCCAGAACAGGCTTAATAGTTACCATGATCCCTGGCATGCTATCATAATGGGCTCCTGAGTTCTTGACATTATATTAAAACACACATATAAACAAAAGATAAACATTAAAATTTGATTTCCTATGGTTCAGTTGTTCGTTACATTTGTTAAGTATTTCAATTCTCAGATATTGATATTTGCAACAACCCTCTATGGTAAATGAATAGTCCTTTTCTCACTGAGCATCAACTGTTTAAGCTATCTATTTTCCATGTAGTTTCCCATTTCTCTCTCAGATGTGTGTTGAATAGCTTCCAGTCTTTTCCAAAGCTTTTCAACATCCTCTTTTTCAGCAGTCTTAAATCTTAAATAGCCATTCTTCTTGTGTTGGGACTTTTTCTTCCTTCCAATGTTGGGTATACACAATTCTGGCTGCTGTTATCATTTACAAAATTACCTTTCCTTTTATTTTCCTAGATTTCCTTCTAATATATTTAACAAATATCTCTGGACACAATGGTAATTTTATTTTAAAAATCTCTTGCGTTGTATTATGTATTTGAACTCACTATTCACTTGGTCTTTTACAGTTCCACACATATGGTAGAACAAAGCAACCTCAGCAGTACATTTGCAGCATTTATTGGTGAATTTTCCATTTATTTTTGATAATTTATCTGGGGTCAAATACCATCTATAAATCATTTTATAGAAATCTCTGGCAAATCATAACTTAATGTAAATCTTATATTTCTCTGTCAAGCTATTTCCCAATGGTCCAATTGTATTGTAAGCCCAATGTTCTGTGCCCATTTAGTCATACAATCTTTAATCATTTCCTCTTCCATATCTATCTTTAACCATATTCTATATAATTTCTGAATTAAATGAATATCATCTGAAGATAACACAGATTCAAAATCTCACTTCATCTTTTCTAGTCTCCAGTTTATCATCTATTTTAAATCTCTTCCATAATTGTCTGTACAAATAACAATGACAAACATATCTGTATAGTTTTAAATCTTCTCTTGATTTCATTATATATTTATCGTTTTGTATATATAATAATTCTCTATAGGTTATCCATCCTTTTTTTATTTATACAGTTGCCCCTCCACACTCACGGTTTTTATTATTTGCGGTTTAGCCCTGAGCCCCCTCGGGAAGGCCGTCGAGAGGTGGGGCAACCTCCTGCCTGTGCCTTCCCCAGCCTTCCTGAAGGGGCTCCGAGGCTTCTAAGCCCCGAAGTCCCCTCAGGAAGGCCATGGAGAGGCAGGGCAGCCTCCCTCCCACCCGCTGCCTTCCCCGGCCTTCCTAAGGGGGCTCCGGGGCTTCAAAGCCCTGAGTCCACTCACAAAGGCCATGGAGAGGCAGGGCAGCTTCCCGCCAGCCCGCCTTCTGCCTTCCCCAGACTTCCTAAGTGGGCTCCGGGGCTTCAAAGCCCCGGAGTCCGCTCAGGAAGGCCATGGAGAGGCAGGACAGTTTCCCTCCTGCCCATCCACTGCCTTCCCCGGCCTTCCTAAGGAGGCTCTGTGGCTTCAAAGCACCAGAGTACGCTCAGGAAGGCCGCGGGGAGGCAGGGCAGCTTCCCTCCCACCCTTCGTTGGACTGGATGGCCCTTGTGGTCTCTTCCAACTCTACAATTCTATGATTCTATGATTCCGCTGCCTTCCCTGGCCTTCCTAAGGGGGTTCGGAACTTCTAAGGCCCGGAGTCCTCTCAGCAAGGCTGCGGAGAGGCCGGCCAGGCTGGCCAGACACCCTCCCACCGCCTCGCTCCTGCTGGGGGAGGGGGTCACGGCACAAGCATTTTTTATTTGCGGTTTTTCCACATTTGCGGTGGTCTCAAGACCCTAACCCTTGCGAATGTGGAGGGACAACTGTACTTTCTCTTTTATAAAATGCTTCATGTGGCAAAGTCCATCTATTTCTCTATATAATTCTTTTGGGTATGTTGCCTTTCCCACTGTGCTGATTAGCTGCTCAGGAAACACACCCAACCAATCACCACCCACATGCAAATTCCCTCTCCCCCTCACAATCCACTCCTGCCACTCAGTCTGTGGCCCACAGTCAACTGACGGCAGCGGTGGCAGGGCAACAGAGCGAGTAACCATCAGCAATTCCAAGAAAAGTGTGGACTGCTGAGAAAGGGGGAGGAGGAATTTAAAAATCCATCAACTTAACTTACAGGGTTGTTGTGAGGTCTACCAGGCTTTTTTGGGGAGTTTTTTAACAGCATATGCTATGCCGGGTCCTGCTAGTATTGCTATATTTCTGTAAAATCTTTTTTTAAAGCCATACATTCAACAGTGACTTCCTTACAAAATGATCATTAAAATCACTATTTACTTGCAGTTTGTCATAGCACATGTATGGATGCAACTCAAAACCTTCTAGACATAGTCTTATTTTATTCTCCAACAATACCCAATCTTTTATCCATACTAAGCAACAAGCTTGAGATTTGTCAGAGTTAAACCTCCTCTTTCATTTCCATCCTGTAAATATTTTCGTCTAACTAGTTCCCCCCCCCCCCTGACCAAATACATTTCGATATGATTTTTTTTAAACTCCAGGGAGAGGCTGCTTGTTGCAGTGGGTGGAGCTTCTGTGAGTTTGAATTTTTTTAAAAACTCCTGGGAGAGGCTGCTTGCTGAAGAGGTGCGCACCTAACGGCGCGTGAGTTTGAGTGGCCAAGCCCCCCCCCCAAAAAGCATACTTAAAAGTACAGCATAGAGTTTTCAGCATTAACTAAGAGTTCTTAGATTACCTAAAAACTCTCACCATGGACACTGAGGGGACTGCGGCAGTCACCTGCAACACTTGTGTGATGTTTGTCTTCTTGGCTACAGATGTGGGGAACTTCACATGTACCAAGTGCAAGTTGGTAGCCCTCTTGGAGGAGAAAGTCCAGCAGCTGGAGACATGGGTAGCTACACTTCAACAGATTCGGGAGCAAGAGGTTTTCCTGGACAGAACAGAACAAACAGTCTTGGATGGGGACCGCACAGAGGAACTGCCTGGGGAGGAGAGGGTCACTCCACAGACACAGGAGGTAGACAGCTGGAAGAATGTCACACACAGAACAAGAAAATCCAGGGATACTTTGAGCAGCTTGCAGCTACAGAATTGATTTGAAGCCCTCTCTCTTATCAAAGACAATGAGGAAGAACAGCATGGACAGACTTCAGGGGCAGAGCAGCTGACCTTGAGAGGACCACCGCAAGGAACAGCAGCTGCGAAGCCTCGGCGGAGGCATGTGGTGGTGGTGGGAGACTCCTTGCTGCGAGGTACAGAAGCAGTGGTTTGTGGGCCTGACAAGAGGTGTCTCGGGAGGTGTGTTGTCTCCCTGGGGCAAAGATCCATGATGTGACGGAGCAGCTAACGACTCGTCAAGCCTATGGATCATTACCCCTTCTTTTTGGTCCATGTGGGAACCAATGATATGGCAAGGCAAAGCTTTCCGAAGATCAGAAGAGATTATGAGGCTCTGGGGAGGAAGCTGAAAGAAATGGATGCACAGGTTGTCATCTCGTCTCTTCTGCCAGTTGAAGGGCATGGTCCAGGAAGGGAGAGGAAAATAGCCAACGTAAACAACTGGCTCCGTAGATGGTGTCGCCGAGAACAATTTGGATTCTTGGATCATGAGCTGCGCTTCCATGAGGGGGGACTTCTGGCAAGAGATGGGGTGCATCTCACACCAGTTGGCAGAAACGTTTTTGCCTACAGTGTCAAGAATTTGATCAGGAGGGCTTTAAACTGAGTCACATGGGGGAGGGAGACAGTATTCTGGAAGGCAAAAGAGGTGAAGAAAATAGTCAAGCTGTCATAGAGGGAACAAGGCAAACAGCGCAAGGAATCAACAGTGGGAGGCAAAAAAACTTACACAGGCAGCAAGTAAAGGGAACACATGGTCTTAGATGTCTCTACAGTAATGCACAGAGCATGGGAAATAAGCAAGGTGAACTTGAACTCCTAGCACTACAAAACAAATATGATATAATAGGCATTACTGAAACCTGGTGGGAAGAGTCTCATGATTGGAATGTAGGAATAGAGGGGTATAACCTTTATAGGAGAAACAGGCCAAACAGGAAAGGAGGAGGAACAGCATTATATGTCAAGGATATTTACACCAGTGAAGAGATCGATGACATCAATACTAGAAGCCAGGTGGAGAGCATCTGGATAAAAATTAAAGGGGAGGGAAACAACAGAGATGTTATTGTGGGACTCTACTACAGACCCCCAAGTCAGATGGAGGAATTGGATGATGCCTTTCTAGAACAGATGACCACAAATGCAGAAAGGAGAGATGTAGTAGTGATGGGTGACTTCAACTATCCTGATATTTGCTGGCAATCTAACTCAACCAAAACTTCAAGGTCTAGCAAATTCCTTACTTGCCTGGAAGACAATTGCATGGTCCAAAAGGTGGAAGAGGCAACAAGGGGGTCAGCTATTTTTGATCTGATCCTAACCAACAGGGATGACCTGGTTAATGGGGTGCAAGTGGTGGGATCCTTAGGTGAGAGTGATCATGTTCTCCTGGAGTTTGTTGTACAATGGAAAGGAGAAGCCAGGCATAGTCAGACACGCATTCTTGACTTTAGGAGAGCTGATTTCAATAAACTCAGGGAAATACTGGGGGTGATCCCATGGTCAGGAATACTAAAAGAGAAGAGACCTCAAGACGGATGGGACTTTCTCAAAAGGGAGATACTGAAGGCACAATTTCAAACAGTACCATTGAGGAAGAAAAATGGGAGGTGTCTCAAGAAACCAGGATGGATGACTAAAGAAATATCAACAGAGCTAAGTTTTAAATGGAATATGTATAAGAAATGGAAAAAGGGGGAAATCACCAAAGAATTCAAACAGATTGCGAACACATGTAGGAGTAAAGTCAGAAAAGCTAAAGCACAGAATGAGCTCAGGCTTGCTAGAGAGATTAAGAACAATAAAAAGGGTTTTTTGGGGGGTATGTCTGCAGCAAAAGGAGGAAGAAGGAAATGGGCCACTACGCGGAGAAGATGGCAAAATGCTAACAGGGGACAGAGAAAAGGCAGAATTACTCAACACCTTCTTTGCCTCAGTGTTTTCAGAAAAGGTAAAGGGGGACCAACCTGAGGAGAAAGGTACAGAAGAGACAACAGGGTAAATCCAGCACAGAATAAGCAAAGAGGTAGTACAGGAATACCTTCTTAATCTAAATGAATTTGAATCTCCAGGACCAGATGAACTACATCCAAGAGTATTAAAAGAGCTGGCAAATATAATCTCAGAGCCATTGGCAATAATATTTGAGAACTCCTGGAGAACAGGAGAAGATCCAGCAGACTGGAGGAGGGCAAACATAGTCCCCATCTTCAAAAAGGGGAAAAAAGAGGATCCCAACAATTGTCATCCAATTAGTCTGACATCAATACCAGGGAAGATTCTAGAGCAGATCATTAAACAGAGAGTCTGTGAACATTTAGAAGGCAATGCCATAATCACAAAAAGTCAACATGGGTTTCAGAGTAACAAGTCATGCCAGACTAATCTGATCTCTTTTTTTGATAAAATTACCAGCTTGGTAGATGAAGGGAACGCTGTGGACATCGCATACCTTGATTTCAGTAAGGCCTTTGACAAGGTTCCCCATGACATTCTTGCAAACAAGCTTATAAAATGTGGGCTAGACAAGTTAACTGTTCAATGGATTTGTAATTGGTTGACCGGCCGAACCCAAAGGGTGCTCAGCAGTGGCTCCTCTTCATCTTGGAAAGATGTGACCAGTGGGGTGCCACAGGGTTCTGTCCTGGGCCCAGTGCTATTCAACATCTTTATCAACGACTTGGATGAGGGAATTAGGGGCATACTTACCAAATTTGCAGATGACACCAAATTAGGAGGAGTAGCTAATACCCTGGAGGACAGGATCAAAATTCAAGATGACCTGGATAAACTGGAGAGCTGGGCCAAAGCTAACAAAATGAAATTCAATATGGAGAAATGTAAGGTACTGCACTTAGGGTGAAAAAATGAAATGCATAGATATTGGATGCGGGAGACCTGGCTGAATGAGACTACATGCAAAAGGGATCTAGGAGTCCTAGTAGACCACAAGTTGAACATGAGTCAACAGTGTGATGCGGCAGCTAAAAAGGCCAATGCGATTTTGGGCTGCATCAATAGAAGTATAGTGTCCAGATCAAGGGAAGTAATAGTGCCGCTCTATTCTGCCTTGGTCAGACCTCACCTAGAATAATGTGTCCAGTTCTGAGTACCACAATTCAAAAAGGATATTGACAAATTGGAGCGTGTCCAGAGGAGGGTGACTAAAATGGTGAAAGGTCTGGAAATCATGCCTTATGAGGAGAGACTTAGGGAGCTGGGTATGTTTAGCCTTGAAGAAAGATGGTTAAGAGGCGATATGATAGCCCTGTTTAAGTATTTGAAGGGGTATCACGTTGAGGATGGAGCAAGCTTGTTTTCTGCTGCTCCAGAGAATGGAACACGGAGCAATGGGTGCAAGCTCCAGGAACAGAGATTCCACCTCAACATTAGGAGGAACTTTTTGACAGTAAGAGCTGTTTGGCAGTGGAACGCACTCCCTCGGAGCGTGGTGGGGTCTTCTTCCTTGGAGGTCTTTAAACAGAGGCTGGATGGCCATCTGTCGGGGATGCTTTGATCGTGATTTCCTGCATGGCAGGGGGTTGGACTGGATGGCCCTCGTGGTCTCTTCCAACTCTGCAATTCTATGATTCTATGTATTTTGCCAAGCTTTAAAAGGTTTATAATGAGTTCTTTGAAATAAAGAGTAATTTTAGTAGTACACTCATTTTAATTACAGAAATTTTACTCATAAAAAACAACCTTAATTGACTCACCTTTGTACATCTGCTTTAATTCCATTCCATAGTTTCATGTAGTTGTTTTTACACAAATATTAAATTTTAATTGTTATACTCTGAGATATTTCAGTAATTTAAACTCTGTTATCTTCCTTAATTCACCTTCTTCCATTGGCATATTTTTAATCAATATCACAGTGTTATCTTTATTTGTTTTGAAGCTAGAGACTTCAGGGTTTTCACCATAGAATCATAGAATCATAGAATTATAGAATTATAGACCCATAGAGTTGGAAGAGACCACAAGGGCCATCCAGTCTAGCCCCTCCCCATGCAGGAACACACAATCAAAGCACTCCTGACAGATGGCCATCCAGCCTATGTTTAAAAGCCTCCAGAGGTGGAGACTCCACCACACTCGGAGTCATGATTGCACTATTGTCATATCCATATTGCCCATTGCCTCTTTTTATATCTGTTTTCATAGATTATTCATTTTTCTTTGTCAGTATTTCAGGTAAATATTGTCCTGTTTTAATGGGCGTCTTTTGCAGTACAGTACATTCTTGCCTGCCTTATCTTTCTTTTTTCTTTATGAACAGTCCCTTAGCCTTCAAAAGTCTCCTAATCCCAATGGAATGTATCCCATTTCACTATTATTAACATTTCTAGTGTAAAGTTAATTTGAAAGAAGGTTGTTAATAAATTGACTATCATTTTATTATTATTTAATCTCCATTTACAGTTGGCCCTCCATATTCACGGGGGTAGGGGCGCAGGACCCTCATGAAAGAGGAACAACTGTCAATATGTACAGTGGAGATGGGGGCAGGGCTCTCCAGGCTTGCAAAGCAGGCAGCTGGGGGGCTCCCTGGAGGGAGGGAGTATAAAAAATGTGTGCCTGGTGGCCAGGCTCCTCAGCCACTGCCCTGGCTCCTGAAACCACCAGGTGTGCATTTGTGTAGCAGCCTCGTCTTTCTCCAAGCCCATGCTGCTTTCTTTGTGATTGGGGAAGGTGGAGCAGCAGAGATCTCGGTCTCCAAGCATCTCCTAAAGCCTGCAGAGCAGCCGGCTTTAGAGACATTTGGCAATGGAGTTTACTGGGGCACTGCATTCTCCAAACCCCATGTTGTGGTGCTGGTGCTTGGGGAAGGGGTCACGAAGTGTCTCCCAAAATCTTCAGAGCAACTGGCTTTGGAGACACCTGGCAATGGAGATAGCTGGTGCTTCGCCTTATCCAAGCCCCATGTTGCTGTGCTAGCATTTGGGGAAGGTGGAGCATCAGAGTGCCATCATCAAATGCTTCCCTAAGCCCACAGAGTAGCCAGCTTCGGGAAGCAGTTGGCAGCAGCCGTGGTGATCTCTGGTGCTCCCCACTCCTGAATCCTGAAGCTATTGTGTGAATGTGCACCGGGCAGCCTTGGGCTTCAGGGGGGCGGAGGCAAACCTGCAAATAGTCAAATCCAGGGATGTGGGAGGTCTACTGAATGTGTTTTATATTGACAGTCTGTACTAAACTGGTGCATGGTCTGTGAAGGTATCTAAACTCATCTTTTTCACTGAGGAATTTGTCAGAAATCCTGCTGATATAAAAATAATTTTTATCTGAAAATTTTTTCTATGTCTGTGTGACAGAAATGTATCATAATGTGAAGCAGGATTATAATATTGCCAGGCGTCTCTTAATTGTAATCTTTTAGACCCATCTAAGAAATGCAGGGTAGGTTGGTTTAAAACAGATTGAGTTATAAAAAAAGCCCTCCTCGTTTTTAAAACTGATTATTCATATCCCCCCACCACCACACAAAGTCTTGCTATTGTTGCCTTTTTGTGATCCTCTTACAGGAACAACTATGGCTGTTTGAATTTAGACATTTTAACTTCAACAGTTTATTGGCAGTTGTTCATTGTTAGATCAGTATCCAGTGTCAGTTGTTTTTTTTTTTTAAATCACTTTATTTTACTGTGGAAGAAATGCCATTCAGAAACAAATCCTCAGTTAACATTAAGTTCAACCAAAACAGCTTGCTTTAAAAGTGTACTTTTAAAGAGCAATTATTATTTAAGCTCATGGCCATAACATCTGAACAACATTTTGCCACATAATTTTCTGATTTAATCCTATATTGGTTTTAATGCAACACTCTCCCCCCCCAGAAAAAAAACAACAAACCTGGCCTAAACAAAACAACAACAACCCAAAAATGATTTAAACAAAAAGAAAAAAAGAGAGGAGGTTGGTGGGGTTTTTAAATGCTGAAGAAATGCTTAGGTAGATTTTAGCTACACAGTTCTTTATGTGTGTGGCCTTTTAAGGACTTTTATCTAATCCAGGGCATTCATGAGTGGGAAAAGTGCTATCTGGTTGGTGTATTTAAATGTTCAATATTGTTTTGTTTATATGCCATCATCCACTGGATTCTGAAACCACTAAACTAAACTGACACCACTAAAAATTCCACAACTTAAAACGTTCTCAATTTGACATGGTGTGAGAGGCTTTCAGCATTTCTTTTAAAATATTAGCTTTGTAAGTCAAAATAACAAATCTTGTCAGTAAAACTGGCTGCTGGCTTTATAAACCATCTTCTTGTTCGCATTTCTATTCTGCCTTCTTCCTACCTTCCTTGACCTTTTGATTAAAGTTATAAAAGCCATTGCCATGTACTGTATACCTCTGCTGTATATGTGTCTTAACAATCATATTTATCCTTAATCAGTTTTTAGTAGGTCTTTTTGGCTTAAGTACGCTTAAAATTACAGGAAGAAATGACCTCTGTCTTTCTTTAATAATATTAAGTTGTTTTTGACAGGACCGTATTTTTTCCTTCGTCAGGACAGAATTCAATATTTATTCCTCTTCAGGAATTTTATAAGGAATGGATGAAGGAGCTTCCATTAATGTACCGGATGACTTTGCCTCCAACATGCTAGCATGTGGCAATCTCTGACTGATAACCAAATAGCATGTTTGAAAGTTTCCCTCCAAAGGGACAAGGAACCCTGACTGATCAAAGTACCATTTCCTATTGAGAGAACCCTATGTGCATGCATCTGTTGAGTTCATTTCAGGCTGCCAGGGAGCATGGCCAATGCACACATCAACATCTGTGAGACTGTGCTGGTTAGCACATTTTCATCAACTTTCTCATCATTCTTCCAGATAGTATGCAAGGGTATAAAGAATGCATGCTTGCAGTAAAATACTTGACCAAGACAACTAACTGTTCTTTTGAGCAAATATATACTTGATTTATGAGTTATCTTTATAGCCAGCTCTTGGGGCAACATGTATGATAAAATAGCAGAGACAAACCATGAAGCATCACTATTTATCTTTTGGTGTTCCATGTTGTTATGCCGCTGTTTTAAATTATCTTTATGTTTTAAATTTAAAGCAGCAGCAGAACAACATGGAATGGCAAAAGATAAAAAGTAGAGTAGTATAGGGAATGGCATTATTGACATTGATAATTGTTCCCTAATATTGGGAGTTAATGCTCCTTCCCAGTAATGAGGCCAGACCATTTCTGCCATTACTAAAGGATCTTACAGTAAATTGTGCATCCACATCATCTTACTAAATATTCTCAAAAGTCTTAAAAATATTTGAAAAATTGAATCTAAATCTCTGACTTTGTATTTGTTTCTTGCTTCATCTAAGTCTATCCTTACTCTCTGGCTTTTCTTCGCAAATGAAGATTCAGGAAGGACTCATCCCGCGCTTTCTGCAAGCGTGCTGATGACTAAAAAGGCCAATCCGAGATAAACAAATCCGGTTGCAGAAAGCACAGAAGGTCTCCTTGGGTGATGTTTCCGGGTTGTGGTTCTTTCTGCGTTATTGTTTCTCTTCAAGACTTGTTCGGCGTGAGTTCTTAAATAAGGCTGCAGCATTGTGGATAGTGTGTCTCCATGCCTCCCGATGTGAAGCCAGGGTGGACCATTGTTGGTGATCAGTTTGGCCGAGCCTGAGATGTTGTTTCAGGGAGTCCTTGTATCGCTTTTTTGGAGTGCCCCTCTTACGCTGACCTGTGACGTGTTCACAGTAGAGTACTATTTTTGGGAGGCGATAGTCCTCCATCCTAGAAGTGTGCCCTGCCCAGCGCAGCTGTGTTCTCAATATCATGGCCTCAATGCTGGTGATCCCTGCTTGCTCAAGGACAGCAACATTCGCTTCTTCATCTAACCCTATCCTTACACTGTAATTGTAAAGAAGGGTGAGTGAAGTGCAGTTTGTGGATCCGGTACTCTTTTTTGCAACCCTCACATCAAATAAAAATGTGCCAACCCTTCAGCATTACAATTTAGTGCCAAAATTTACTGGCAAACTGCAGCTTGAATGTCTGCTGAGGCACTTTAGAAGCAGCAGCTTCGGGTGGAAGCTTTGTGTGGGCTGTGGAGTAGAGGTGGCCATAATACAGTCAATCAGTTTTTCTAGTCACCCCACCCTCCTAGAGAAGTTGGCTCCGAAGGAGCACAGCCAGGCATTCAGGAAGCATTCCTCCAGCAGTTGGCAGTTTGAATTGTTATTACCTTTAGCTTTTTCCAGGGAGGGGGGTGCCATGCCACTTTCTTTCTGAAGCATGGACTCTGTAGTGGCACAATGTCAAATCCTCTTCTCTCCCATTTTGTTGTTCTCCTTTTCTGAGCTTTGCAGCTTGAAGTTTCTCCCTTGTGCAAGGTTTGTACGTCTGTGTGTGTGTTTGGATGAGATGGAGGATGGGACTATCAATATCCTTATCAAACAAGTTACATAAATGAGTGCTTATTCTGAAACAGGCAAATAAAGAAAAGCATTCTTGAAAAAAATGTAAACTAAATTAAATGTACTTTAATGAAATTAAGTTTTAAAGTTGAATGGAATTTAACAAATTAGAAAAGCATTTTTTAAATTGTAAAAAAATTATAAATACTGAAATGAATACATGACCATAAAATATTTTATTTTATGTTAAGGTCTGCCATACTTACTGGCTGTAAAAATCGTGCCTCTTTATGCATCCCTGATAGTATTAACTTTGTATTGGCTTGACTGTTATCCTAAAACTTAAAATTTCAAAAATAATGCTAGATATATGAAGGTAGTTTAATTTTTTATCTTGTAGTTTACTAGTTTTATCTTGCTCAGGTTTTCTGTTGGCTTGGAGGAATATCTTTGCAGTACTGACTGGCCAGCAAAGCAGTCATCTAACTGCTATCATGCTTTTAACAGGTGCAATGCCATTTGATTATTGTTGTCCGTTCTAGTTATCAGTCCATTGCATGGTGTCCTTGTACCACCATAAATACATATAGACTAATAGAGGTATGGATTTGGGGAATTAGTTGTATCAGTCGGCAGACATTACACACTTGCTTTCTATATATCTCCATTGGGAGATAATTCAGTTCTCTAGCTATTGTTTATTGCCATGTTCATGATCGAAAATAGAAAAAAGTGCTTGTTATCTCTTAGAATTCACAAATGTAACTGTTTTGTGGATGAATGTATCTGATACGGTATTTGATGTCTGTAATGAGCCACTTTTTACTATTTCAGGCAAAGTCGTGTATCTGTCATATGTGTGGTGCGCATCTGAACAGACTCCATTCTTGCCTATATTGTGTCTTCTTTGGCTGTTTTACAAAGAAGCACATTCACGAGCACGCAAAGGCAAAGCGACACAACTTAGGTAAGTAATCTTTCTTGACTCTTACAGCAATGTAACTTGTTTACTAGTGCATGCTTTTTACTACGTGAAAAATATTTAGATTATATGAACCCATACAACTTGTCTGTCCCTGTCATAAAATTCAATTTGTTCTTATAATTTTTGGTCTGAAATTACATTATAATTGTGACAGTGATTAATTGACAATGATGCTACATGTGTAAAAATAACCTGAGATTAACTAAATAGCACAGTGCATAACAGGCTGCTTTCTAGTAGAAATGGGAAAAAAGTAATGTTTATAATGTTGAAAAGCCCATTAGAAATCATGAAAACATTGACGTGTCTGAGGATTAGAAAGCTTGTTTCTGTATTTTGACAAAAAGATATCAGCACTTAATTCCTCTGGATTCTGAGTGGAATTCTGATATATATTCAATAGTACAGTTTTGTGCCTAAAACCAAAGGGCCTGTGGTGATTTAGTCTCGAAATCCTCCCCTCTTTGGTTAATGCTCAAATCTTTTTCACTTATAAAGAGGTAAATCTCTTTTGAGTTTACCTAGAGAGATTCCCACATAAACCTGTACGTAAAATCTATAGTCTGTATCTAGTTCTAATGCCAACTAGAGTAGACCCATTGAATCAGTACTGACTTATTGAGCTCCCATTGACTCAGTGGATCTACACTGTTTGGAAATAGCAATTATTTTTAAGTATTTGTATTTTTAATAGTGCTATATTTTGTTTGGCCTAGACATTTGGACATAGAACCTCCTTGTAGATGTTTTCAGTATTTTTAAAATGGATTTTGACTGTCATGTATTTACTTCGTTAGTTAAAAACTTTCCATCTACTGCCTCACCTTCCCAGACTTGTCCGATGCTCAGCCTGGTAGGATTCAGCAAACAGTATGTCATCTTCTCTTATTGCCGTCTATCCAAATGTCCTAGTTTTTAAAATTTATTATTATATAATCCTTAGTCCTCTTGATGTACATGTTGACAAGGCTTAATTGGAGCCAAGAAGCATGAATTATCTAGTCATAAAATCAGACTTTGCCCACACTTTGCACATGCTTGCATACATCCTATATTTGTTATAACAGTCATTGATTTTCAGAATGTTGATGTTCAGACAACTCTTTAAAAAAATCAAACCCAAATATCAACTTGTCTGTGATGCAGTCTCCTTCACATATTGCAGAAGATTCTTTATTTTAGGGTATATCTTCAGTTGAAGCAGACTACATGATAAAGCCCCAAAGGGGTGAGTGTGTAGCTTACAGTGAACCCAACATTGTATGATGTTGGGTGAGTGTCTTTGAAGGACATTTGCCCATCATTATTGACCTTATCCCAGGAAGAACGCTGATGAATGTCTGAGGAAACATATTGTAGTTTGTTTAAAAGGAATATAAAAGACTTGTCATCATTATGTAATAAACAGCTTCTTAAATAAATATGGCAACGCTTCTACCTCTTGTAGATTTTTACTTTGTGTTGCTGCTTTCTATTTCAATGACAATATAAGTTGGAGAACCTGGATAGTGATAGGGACCCATCCTCTTAAAGTTGCTCCCCCCCCCCAGTACTTCTGTACTTTTCAGAGCGGCATGGAGCAACACATAACATTTGCGCAACTTCTTCTGTGGTTGATAAGATTTGATCTCTTTCTGTAATATACTCCATTTCATCTTTACTGTCCATTTTTCATCCTCTTGTTCTGGTCTAGATGAACCTATAGCATCTGAAGCACTAGACAATTCTGAGGCCTGAGTGTGGAACATAGGCTACAAGATTCCTGCCCTGGTCTAGGTTAAACAGATTATTTTCAGAAATAGAGGAAGCTCCAGCAGAAATTACAGTTATGTTGGTCATAGGTGACTTTGGACAAGTTGCAATCTTTGACTCTCATGTGTTTAATACCCTATGTCACAGGCTGGGGCTATGTCATGAAGGAGGGACAAGAACAACCCATTTATGCTTCCTGCCTTGAACTGTTCACAAAAGAGATGGAATAAAAATATGGTATTATTATGTCTTTGGACTGATAGCAGCAAACTCCACCTCTTGTAGCTGTTGCCTGCTTCCAGGCTTTGTATGTGTTGCGTTTAATACTGAGCCAACTGTCTTTTTAAAAACTACCCTTAGCAACTGCTGGAACACCTGGAGAACTGTTATCATCACCCTGTTCCACTAGCTTCCTGTCAGCTGGAAGTCCTAGAGGGATACAAGCATACAGCATCATCTTGATAGTTGTTAAATTTGCAGCCCTGTATTAGTGAAACCATACCTCTTGTGAATTTCATCTACTGCCTGTTTTTTCTGGTCTTGAGGAATGAATCATTTGGGATGGAGGACAATGCCATGTGAGAGCTGAAAGTCGTTTCTAGAGCAATGAGAGACAAGGTTAAGACATTTTGTGTAATTATTTGATACAGGCCACCTTGGAGGCTCATGGTGGCAAAATGGAATAGCAATTCTTTAGGTTTAAATTGTGTGTGTGTGTAGGCCTTATGGCATATTCTAAACATTCTTGCTAGCAGCAGGTAGGTAGGGAAGTTGCCATTAAATATATATTTTCCGAAAGGGTCAGATATTTTTACATTGGTGTCAGGAGCTGGAACTGCTACTGTGTCCATAGAGGAAGATATTTGATCTCTCTGTCCACCCAAAGCCTGGCCGACTGCTTGCACATCTCAGAACGAACAGAAATTATTTTTGAAGCAGTGACTTTTGCTGAGCTACCATCCGTCTCCATGGAGACAAGAAGAGACTGAAACTCCAGACACCATATTGTGTAGCTTTAGCAGCATCACCTACATGTGTGATGTGAAATGAAATATTTGCATCTATTGGCTCGAAAGGCCCAAGAATAAAATTCATCCCCTTAAAGGCTTTCCTTCAGTTTCATTCCTGACCCCAAGTGTGATAGAAAGAGCATATCATGCAATGGTATAAACTGTTCATGGGTGATAAAATGGACGATCACAGCAATATGAAAAAAACCAATTGTGTTACTTCAAATACAACAATAACCTCAAAGGAACATAGAAAAGTATCTTAAATCCAATTTAAAAATATGTCCATCTAATTCAATATTATCTGAGTGGTAGGTTATCAGAAGGAGATATTTCTTGGCTTGGATTTGGGACCTCTTCCATGTAAAGCATGTGCTTTGCCACTGAGCTGTGGCATTACCCTGATGTATCTACAGCCATAATCTTTTAATGAAGAAACATTCCAGTTGTAAGATAAAAAATCTGTATCAACTCTTAATGAGAAGCTAGTGTGTCAGTCTTTTAAAACCAGTTTTTTCTTATGGAGATTGTACTTTTGGAGTATCTTTTTGGTTGGTCTTCAGCACTTACCTGTGCCCATAAAACAAGGGCAGGAATTGTGCAGACCTCTAGATGATATTTGGCTGTAACTCCCGTTATACCTCACCATTGGCTATGACAGCCCTGTCAGAAAGTAATGTGGTAAGCAAGTTGTGTAAAGGATTTTTTCAGAAGGTATTAAAGCATATAAAACATAACTGAGGAGTGGAGGCTTTCAAACACTTTGCAGTAATTGCCTAATAGTAATCCTTTCCGATGCTGAACTTAGCTACATCCTAGAAAAGTGAGTAAATTATTCTATAAAATATAGATGCCAACACTATTTGTGAGACCATTGTAAGCAAATGAACATTAAAAAACAAATTAAGGTACCTTACTAGTGCATTATGGAGCCAGCTTGGTATAGTGGTTTGAGTGTTGGACTACAACTCTGGAGACCAGGGTTCAAATCCCTGCTCGGCCATGAAAATCCACTGGTTGACCTTGGGCAAGTCATACACTCTCAGCCTCAGAAAGTCCCATTATGGGTGGCCATAACTTGGAAATGACTTGAAGGCACATAACAACAACAACAACTAATGCAATTTTCTGTGTATCTACTTAGAAACTAAGTCTTATTGGGGACTTAGCCTTAGGTGTGGGAGGACCTCCTTTGCCACACTGAGAGGTCAGTAAAAATGTCTGAAGGCTAGTAAAATCATCATCATCATCATCATCTATAAACCAACTTTCCCCTAAATCGTGGACTTAAAGCAACTTACAAATTAGAAGAAATACAATATAATTAAAAACATACAAAAGGTCAGCACAAAAATGGAACTAAAGTATCAACAACATTAAAAATAATTTAAAATGTACAATTAAAAATAGTGGAAACCAGTTTAAAAACACACCAATTAAAGCCGTACAGCTCTCTTTTGAAAACCCTTTCCTCAAAAACATTCAGTTATCAAAATTATATGGGAATAAAAAAAAATCTGTCTTTTTTTTATGTAGAAAATATATGCAGAGCAGGTTTAGACTTGGAAGAAGGAGGAGTGAAGATTGGAGGAAGGAATATCAACAATCTTAGCTATGCAGTTGATTCCATACTACTAGCAGAAAACAACAAAGACTTGGAACAATGACTAAAGATAGTCAAGGAAGAAAGTACTAAGGCAGGCTTATTGTTGAACATTAAGAAAATAAAAATAATGACCACAGAAGATCGACATAAAATCAATCTAGACAATGAGGAAATTGAAATAGGTAAAGATGTCCCATAACTTGGATCAATAATTGATCAGAACAGAGATTGCAGTCAAAAAATCAGAAGAAGACTAGGATTGAGGAGGGCAGTTACGAAGGAACTAGACAGAATCCTAAAGTGTAAAGATGTGAAACTGAACACTAAAGTTAGGATCGTCCAAGCCATCATATTTCCCATCACCATGTACAGAAGTGAGAGCTAGACAGTGAAGAAAGCTGATAGAAAGAAAATCAACTCATTTGAGTTGTGGTGCTGGAGAAGAGTGCTGCGGGCATCCAAAAAGACCAATAAAAGAATCCTAAAACAAATCAAGCCAAGATGACTAAACTTGAGACTGTTGTACTTCAGCCATATCATGAGAAGGCATTAGCTTGTGGGGGCAATTCCAACACACATTGGAAACTGTTTAATGCAGTGTAGATGTGTAAATAGCTATTGCTTAAAACAATTTGTAAGCCGTTCTGATAGCCTTGTGGCTGAAGAGCGGGGTATAAATAAATAAATAAAAATAAAAAAATAATAAAAATAATAATAAAATACTCACTAGAAAAGACAATAATGCTAGGAAAGGTGGAG
This sequence comes from Gambelia wislizenii, assembly GCA_030847615.1. NCBI lineage: Eukaryota > Metazoa > Chordata > Lepidosauria > Squamata > Crotaphytidae > Gambelia > Gambelia wislizenii. Next base: position 11,205,238 of record JAUMIR010000012.1, read on the forward strand.
GGTATTAGAAAGAGAGGAAGGCTGCATACCAGATGGATAGACTCAAATCAAGGAGGCCACAGCCCTGAGCCTGAACAGAGAGGTTAAGGATAGGGGGGTCTTTGGGGTCTCATTCACAGGGTCGCCATGAGATGAAGTTGACTCAAAGGCAGTTAACAACAACAAACAACAAAGGGAAGGGTCCATTCTATCCTCCATAGGAAGGCAGTTTCATAGTTTAGAGGCAGCTACTGAGAAGGCTGTTTCTTGAAGCCATACCAGTCATGCCTGTTTGAAAGTGATGGGATAGACAAGGGCCTCTCTTGAGGATTTCAGGGTCTGGGCAAGCTCGTATGAGGAGATGGATTTTGTCAGATAACCTTGGACTTAGGAGGCTGCAATACAGTAAGAATGTAGTTCAGACCTTCAAAATGCCTTTGTGTTTTCCTCACATATCAATGGTTATATTTCAGATATTTACATAAGAACACCAGTAGTGCCTTTAAAGCAAGTTTTCCTTTATTTTGTCAACTTGCTTCCATAAAATATCAATATACAGTTGTTCCTCTGTATCCACAGATTTAAGCAAATATGACTTGAAAATATTCTTAAAAAAAAAAACAATAATCCAAAAAGCGGACCTTGATTTTGCCATCTTATATAAGGGACACCATTTTGCTATGTCACTGCATATCAATGGGACTTTTGCGTATTCACAGATTTTGGTATCCACGGGGAGATCCTAGAACCAAACCCCAGCAAATATGAAGGGACAGCTGTATTCACAATAGGCAGATGCGTTCAGCTTCTGGGGAGCTTTCTCTTTACTAGCATTGCCAGTTCCACCTTGTCTTGAGTTAAATTTATTTCCACAGTGTCTAGATACCATTAATGGCAGAACCTAATTCACAATTAGAGATCTGAAGATGACTACTGTGTCTTCTGATCGACTGTTTGACTTCATTAGGTACAATGAATAAAATATACAGTACATCTTTCTTCTTTAAAATAATGCTTTCCCCCCATATGTATCCCCCTTTGCTCCAGGGGAGTTCAAGCTGACATTCCAGTCCATTTCATCTGTGCAAAATTCTATGAAGCAGGCTAATCTGAGAGACAGAATGATTTGTCCATATGACTCTGGGACACCTTTCTGGTGTAAACTGTTAAGCCAAATAACACTGTACTTTGGCATGGGAATCTAAATCCTCTTCATGGAACATATATGCTTCCTAGGAACGTATCTGTGGCACATTTCTGTGTATGTAGTTATATAATTGGCTCCAGAATCATTGTGTAAGCACACAAATGGATGGAATCTGCCCCTCATAAGGTATCCTATAGAGCTGTGTTTGACTTCTTAGCCACAGTTCAGTTTTATTTTTTGAGAGGTATGCGTAAAAGTGGATATATGAATATAGCCAACATTTATATTTCTGATGAAACTTTTTGCATAGATGGACTTTGTTGGAAAAGGCAGGAATAAACATTTAAAATGCAGCTGTTTGCTGTGTTCTTCCCTCAGGACTGAAAATCTGTAGATATAGATAAGCCAGTTCCTTATCTTCAACCCCCCTTCTAGTTGTAGTTCATTTATTAATAGTATTTTAAGTCACTTTCTAGGACTGTGCTCCCACACAGTGCTGCACATTAAAAGAGCAAGAGAAGATACAAAACTATATTAGCCACGTTAGTAAATATAGAGACCTTGTTGAGAAACTGCTTTGTACCACACACACTAGTTAATTATCTTGTTTAAAAGAACATTGAAGAGGAAGGTCTTCAAAGCTTTTCTAAATGCCTGTACAAATGAGGCAAGACTTGTGAATAGGAAGGCCATTCCATTGTGTTAGGACTGTCACAGAGAAGGTCTATTTCTTGTACATTTCAACCTAACTGACTTTAATGAGGAGCATTCAAGAACAATCTGTGAAACAGCTCTTAACATGTAGATAGGATTATATAATTGAAGGTGACCCTTCAGACATTATGGTCTCAAGATATTTGGGGCATTAAAGGTTGACCCTCATTTTCTATGGGAATTGATTATATAGATATCATTTATATGCTCGATTTTTACAGAATTGTCTTTGACAGAGGCAGAGGCCAGTGAGCATTTATAGTCCCAGTTACAATACACTGACACCAAGGCACTTAAAAAAAAACAACCCTCCTCCTGTATGTTCATATATGGGTTCTTGATCTTCAGATGATGCCATTCTCTAGATCCCTTTTAAAATATCTGTTTGCCTTAAGAAGACCAACAATAGTCTTCTCAATAGTGATGCTGTTCTTCTGGAACTCCGTACCTTTAGGATACTTTGCAGGACCTGATCACTTGTTAGCTTTTATAGCAATTTAAAATCTTTCTTTTTAGACTGGTGAACTGTTGCTCCTATTTTTGAGTTTCATTTTGATTGATTGAAAGACGGCTTATGTTTAAATTGTGAGGTATATAGTTCATTAAATTTGTGTTACAAGACACTTGTAAGGAGAGTAGATAGGATATAAAGGATATACATGTTTAAAGAAAATGCAAAGAATAGAGAAACCAGATTTATGATTAGCCAATGTCAGCATTTGATCATTTATGGGCATTTGCACTGGAGGAGCTGCCACCTTACCATACATTTAAAAACAGCTTTCACACTCCATAAGTCTCAGACTCATCTGTATTCCTCTGAGTTGTCCCCTTGGTTTTTTCGCTGGTTGATAAAGCAAATGAAAAACTAAAATTTTGCTGTCTTTGAAGAAGATTACAAACTCATGCTTCCTGATTTCTGGGATCTCATAATTGTGACCCAGTAGCTATATTAAGCAAGCAAAATGCTAGCTATATTGAACAAGCAAAATTTAAAGCAGAGTTGGAAAACATTATATACCTATATCAAGGGCCGCGATAAACACTGCATTTTAAAAAAATCTTGAGACTTTATTTTAAAACGTAACATTCAGATATTACTTTGTAAGTCTCTTGCCATCCATCCACCCACTTATTGCTATAGCAACGACTACTTTATATGTAACTGTTATATAAGCAAGAAGCATGTTTTGTGCAAAATAGGTAACATTGGCATTTTTCAGTAAAAAAAATCTCTGTTCATAAATGCTAGTTATGACAAGAATGATAGGTTTGGGAAAAGCACTGTAACGATGAAGTATATTCATCTTATCTATTAGTATAATTTGCCTCTCTGAATATTTCTTTACAATATTTGTAATATTCTTTACAAATAGGGATATATACTTGAGACATACAGAGAGGTGCTTCCTAAAAGAATTAGTCTGTTTTGAGAGGTAAAGCCTATGAAATATCTCTTGACAGCTGTGGTAATTTCTGGACAGGCCATTGGCCTGCTAGAAGAAGAAGAGGTGGCTGTTGTTATTACTATCATCATCATTTATTTATATAGCTCCATCAATGTACATGGTGTTTTACATGAGCACTTTGCAATTGTTAATTTGGCAGTTCCCTCCCTCAGGGATACCATTACTCCTGGTATACATGGAGTTCTCTAATACCCATTATTTGTGTACCTGGAGATTTGAAACCAAAATAGATGTTCATGGTTGTTATTCCATTATAATTCTACCTGATAAGTTTCCAAAAGGAGACTGTTCCTGTAGTGTGCTATTGCTTTACTTTGAGTATCTCATCACCCCTTGGTTCATACAATCCTTGCATCAAAAAGTACCATGTTGGTGATGGAAGTCACTAGTTCTTAAAAGTACTTTCAGAGTATGTGAATTAAATTTCTGCTTTAAGTCTTGTCAGTTGATTTATTCAGATACCAACTGGAGAATGGAGCTTTCCCAGTGGAGAGGGCTCCAGAGCATCTGTATGCTTGGGTTGTCCCTCCCACTTGCTCCTGGTAGGCAGGATACTCAGAGAACTCTTATTTTGAAGAGTCTGACCTTCAGTGGTGTCATCCAGGAGGGACGACCCCTCTGCTGGCCAGTCTGTTTCCTGCCTACGCTCCAGGACGTATCTCCTCCTGTATCCTCCCTTGTCCCCTCACACGTGGCGGGCGCCATTTTTAAAGTTAAAAAATAAATAAAATTAAATTAATTATTACCGCAACTGGAATAACAGCCCTGGCCACGAGGGAGAGGAGAGTGACCACACCGGAGGAGATCGATGCTGTTATCGCGGCCGTGATAGGCAGCGATCGCCCTGTGTGAACAGGGGCTAGCTCAGCTGGCCCCAAGGATGAAGAGAACGACCCGCGGAGCTCCACCACCAAGAGCGGCGACCCTAAAGGCTCCGCCACTGGCAGCGGCAGCAAGAAGAGGCCAGACAAGGGGGAGAAGACCCTCGCCCCGGCCGCCGCCAGCTGCGCCCCAGCCCTTCTCCACGTGGAGCACGACTGCAGGCCGGGAGAGAAGTCCGGCAGCGGCGGCAAGAAGAGGCTGGACAAGGGGGAGAAGACCCTCACCCCGGCCGCTGCCAGCTGCACCCTGGCCCCTCTCCTCCACATGGAGCGCGACTGCGGGCCAGGAAAGAAGTCCGCCGGGCAGCCTCGGAGGGATGAGGAGGCGTGGAACGCTCCCGTAGCCGGGATGAGCTCTGCGGTGGCAGCAACTCTGGCAGACCTCCCTAGCAACGTGGCAGACCATCCACAGGGCGCAGTGAATCAGGCACAAGGCCCAGGGACCGGACGGATGGGGGAGGGAGAGCCTACAGCCATTGCTGCATGGCAAGAGTCGGTTTTTGCCAGGGAAGCAGCAAGGTGGCTGGCTGCTAGCCTAGTTCACCCTAAACTTGGGAGCACCAGCGCTCAGCACTGGGGGGGGGAGTGGGCCCAGCCAGAACACCCAGCTTAGGAACCAGACCCAGCACTCAGCCTTTCCCCCCCGCACTATCCCATGCAGACTGTGACTCCCCCGCATGACCCCCAGCCACCAATGTGAATCCCTCCAACGAGGATGCTGAGCCCACCCGGAAGAGACAGAGGGGTGGAAAAGGTGTTGGGCTAGTAAGGGGAAGGCCGAGCGCTCACTCTCCCAGGCTCTTGTGGCAGGGGGTGGAAAGGACTGGGAGACTACAACTGGCCAGAGCGCACTCAGTGAGGAGGAAGAGGATGATGGGACCCGGGATGAGGAGGGGCACCATCCTTCTAACAAGAGGGTGAGAGATGACGAGGACAGCGAGGATGTTGTCTCCCTCTTTACATTAGGGGACGATTCTGATCGCAACCAATCAGATCGCGAGGAGGGAGAGCTGTCAGAGGAGGAGACGGAGGTGTCAAACAACTCACGCCCCTTGACACGCCATTTTGCCCCGGAGGACTTTACGGTTCTCCTGAAGAAGGCAGTCAGGACCTTGGGCCTGACCCTGCCTACTGTCCAGCAAACACAAATGGACCCAGAATTACCTGAGATCTCTGGGGAACTTTTTCCAGATTCGCAGCCAGTGGCCATGGAGATGCCAGTGCCTGCGACGATAATGCAGCTGATCTGCGACGAATGGAAATCCCCGGCAGTGTCCAAACCGCAACCGAGTATTGCAAAAAAGCTGTATGCCCTTCCAAAAAAGGTCATGGGGAAGCTTCAGGTCCCCCTCATCAACGCACCGGTGTCAGAACTGTTTTCCTCTACGATTTTCTGCTGGGACGGGGAAGAGACCTTGAAGATTCCAGAGGATAGGCGAATGGACTTGGCTCTGAGACAAGCACACGAGGCAATCTCCTTAGCCATCAGAGCCTCAACAACGGCGACTATGATGGCTAGAGCCGCTATCCAATGGTCTAAAGGATGTTCCCAGATCACAGACAAGGATTCGCCAGGACCTTAATAAATTATCTAAGGTCTCAGCCTTTCTGGCGGACAGCCCCTTGGACTCTGTTCAGTTCTGTGCCAGAGCTCAGGTAGCAACAGTGGCAGCCAGACGCCAGGTATGGCTGAAGTCCTGGAACGTAGACTTAAAATCCAAACAGAACCTGATCTCCTCACCATTCTTCGGAGAGAAGCTGTTTGGGGAAGCACTGGAACCAGTCCTAGTGGAGGATAAGGACAAAAAGAAGAAGACTCTTGCCTCCCGCAGGAGAGAGGAAAAGAGATACTCAAAACGCTGTTGGCCTTTTCGTGCGACAGGCAGCCACCATCCTAATGGGAGCACCTCAAACCCGCCTAACTCCAGGGACTTCAGACCACAGAGACCGCGCTGGGGAGAAAAGCAGATACCACCGTAGAAGTCAACAAGGTGGAGGGGAGAAGTCCACACAATATCAACCCGCCAAGCAGAGTTCCAAATCTCAACAATGACAATCCCGCTCAGGTGGGAGGAAGACTACAGGCCTTCGTGGGGGCTTGGGAGGACTCTACCTCAGACAAGTGGGTCCTACAATCCATCCGACAAGGGTACTGGATAGAGTTCTCTCGACTCCCCCCACAGTGGTTCCTTCCCACAAGGATGCAGTAAAATAGTCCCTAATGACAAAAGCCATTCAACGTTTATTAGAAATGGGAGCCATAGAGGAGGTCCAAAAATCTCAGCAGAGAAATGGGTGTTATTCCATCCTGTTCTTAGTGCCAAAAAAGAACGGTATGTGGAGAGCGGTCCTGAACTTAAGGGGAATAAACAAGTTTATCAAGAAAAGAAGGTTCAGGATGGAAACCCTGAAACACATCTTGGGGGCCATAAAACCAGGGGATTATCTATCCTCTCTGGACTACAGGACATGTACCTTCACATTCCAATTCATCAGGACCACCGCCAGTTCCTACGCTTCTGCTACAACAAGAGGCATTTCCAGTACAAGGCTCTCCCCTTTGGTTTATCCTCGGCCCCCAGGGTGTTCACAAAGATCCTGACTGCTTTAGTGGCCTCCTGGAGGCGCTCAGGAATACATGTCTATCCCTATTTAGTTGATCTCCTGATTCGCTCCCACTCCAAAGTGAGGGCAGAACGGGACCTCAGCTTCGTCATGGGGTCACTTCAACATCACGGGTTCCAGATCAATTTAGAAAAGAGCTCCTTCACCCCGTCCCAGCAAATAAAACATCTAGGGGTGGTGGTGGACTTGACAGGGGGTCTAATCCATTTACGCACAGAACGGATCAGGGCAATTCAGAACGCTATGCAGAAAACGCTGGCCGCAACCAGATCGGACATCATGCACCTGGCACACCTGCAGGGGCTCATGATAGCAGTAATAGACTGTGTACCATGGGTGAGATTTCATGCAAAAAAGGTTACAATTGTTCCTCCTGCCCTTCCAGGAGGAAATAGCCAGCAGGAGGCATTGGGCAGTAAGACTCCCGAAGGAAGTCACAGATTCCTTACAGTGGTGGATCTCACCAGCGGTCAGGGCCGGTTTAACCTGTCTGCCAAATCAGCATTGGCAGGGGCCCCCGAGGTCAAGAGGGGGCCCCGAGGTCAAGAGAGGGCCCCATGTTGGCCTCCTTAATATGAAAATAATGGGATTTCTGGTTTAAAATACCATAGAGTTGCCTTGGAAGGCCTAGAAAATGGCTAGGGAAGACACATTTTCTAGGAAGACTCTATGGTAGGTGTGCTGTTTTGTGTCCCATGGATAATGAATCCAGGGATACGGGGGTCCTACTATAATCTGAACATCCTGTACGGTGAATAGGTTAGGTTACATTGATCCGAGATAAACATATGGGGCCCCAAAGTAAAGCATTGCAGGGGGCCCCAAAATTCCTTAAACCGGTCCTGCCAGCGGTACACAGGGGTCGCCAGCTCTGGACCCAGGACAAACTCCAGATCACCACGGATGCCAGCCTTCGGGGATGGGGGGCACACTGCGGTACCCAACTGGCCCAGGGCAGATGGACAGCGGAGGAAGTGAGGCACAGCATCAATTGGGTGGAGCTGAGGGCGGTAAACTTGGCGTTGCAGGCCTTTGCACACCTGGTCAAAGGCAGGTCGGTGCTTATTTGCATGGACAACATCATGACAAAAGTGCACATAAATTGCCAGGGAAGATCCAGGTCACGGGCCCTCATGGAGGAGGCATCATGCCTGTTCAACTGGGTGGAGAGGAATCTGGTGTCTATAACGGCGTAACACCTCCAAGGAACGCTCAACAGGAAGGCGGACTGGCTCAGCCGATCAGACATCGACCAGGGAGAGTGGAGTCTACACCAGGAAGTCTTCGACGACATAGTACAGACTCTTGGGCAGCCGGAAATAGACTTGTTCGCCTCACCGGTGAACACGAAACTTCCCCACTTCGTCTCCAGATACATAGAGGGAGCAATGGACATGGATGTCCTGATCTGCCCATGGCCACGGACGCTTCTATACGCCTTTCCTCCGACCCAACTGATACCCAGAGTGATCAGCAGAATCCGGGTGGAGGAGGCGGACGTCATTCTAGTCACCCCAGAATGGCCTCGAAGAGCATGGTTTCCAGATATTCTAGAGATGCAGGTGACCTCAATGCCCCTTCCACCTCAGGCCGATCTCCTGTCTCAGGGCCAGGTCCATCATCCAGACCCAGCATAGTTACAGCTCCGCGCTTGGATATTGAGCGGCAGATGCTGACGTCAAAAGGATATTCCCAGCCAGTGGTAGGCACGATCCTGACCTCTAGGCACGAATCCACCCATCGTATTTATGTGTACACCTTCAGAGTGTTTCGGCGATGGTGCAGATGGAAAGGGCTGGACTTCAGAGAGGTCACAGTCCCAATGTTACTAGACTTCCCACAGGATGGAGTTGCCTCCAGGCTTCGTCTGAATACAATCAAGAGACAGGTGGCAGCAATAACGTCATTCCTGGCCGCAGAGAGACCGTCAGAGGTATCCTCACATCCCCACGTACACCGCGTCATAAGGGCCTTACTAACTTGACTGCACTGGCGGTACATAGATTACCTTCCTGGGATCTTCATACAGTTCTAAAGGCCCTAACGATACGACCCTTCGAACCGATTTGAGAGGAACAACTGAAATACTTGACTTCGAAGGTCCTCTTGCTAGTGGCCATCACATCGGCATGGAGAGTGTCCGAATTGGCGGCACTGTCAATCAGACGAGACCTCTGCGTCTTCAGACTGGACTCAGTAGTTCTTAGACTATGTCCAGACTTCAAGCCAAAGGTAGACTCGGCCTTCCACAGATCCCAGGAAATTGTTCTACCTTCGTTTTGTCCAAGACCAGAAAGGGAGTTAGAAAGAGTATGGCACACACTGGATGTACGCAGGGGCCTCAGAATATACATTAAGAGAACGGCACCCTTCAGGGTATCTGAGGCCTTATTCGTCTCTCCTCACTCCAAATATTTGGGGAGGAAAGTTTCACCCTCCACGATTGCACGATGGATAAAAACTTGTTATTGCGATATGCTACGAGCTTCAGGAGAAACTGGTGCCGGAGGGTATAATGGCGCACTCCACTAGGAGTGCAGCGACTTCGGCAGCCTGGGAGAAAGAGAGGAGATTTGCAAGGCGGCGACTTGGAGGACTCCCTCGACATTCGTCAGGCATTATAGACTGGACAAGATACAGTTGGCGGAGGCCGCCTTCTGCAGAAGGGTACTTCAGCGAGTTCTTCAGACCTAGGTCTCAGGAGGTTCGCCCTGCCCACCCGTGATGGAAGCTTTAGTAAATCCCAAGCATATGGATGCTCTGGAGCCCTCTCCAGTGGGAAAAGGAACGTTGGTCTTACCTGTGATATGTTCTTTTCCAGTGTAGAGGCGAAGAGCATCCAGCCCACCCAGGGCGAACAGGACAGAGTTTTCCAATATGGAACAGGGAGAAGAACTGCCATGAACCACAACGGGATGGGCACGAGCCTGTAATATCGACTGGCCAGCAGAGGGGTCGTCCCTCCTGGATGACAGCACTGAAGGTCAGACTCTTCAAAATAAGAGTTCTCTGTATCCTGCCTACTGGGAGCAAGTGGGAGGGACAACCCAAGCATATGGATGCTCTTCGCCTCTACACTGGAAAAGAACGTATCACAGGTAAGACCAATGTTCCTATTTGTCTGTAAAATGAGATGCAAGAGTGGCAGTCATATGTACCCATTGATGATTTGAAACCTTAGTTCTCATATTTTGTGTGGGTTAATAGGTCTCTAGACTTAGCTAAATTAAGATATAAAAACCATGCAAGAGGACATTTTGTATGTTCTTTGAATAATCTGAATGAAAGTTTCTTTATGCGCGTGTACACACACCACATCTCTGTGTGTGTGTTTAATGTAGACATCTGGTGTTGCTCTTCTTTGGAGAGAGACCAGTTTGGCCTCATTCTAGGATTTCAGTGTATCTTTAGAAGATTCCTTTGAAACCTAAATTTTCTCTTATTAAAAGGGATGTCCAAGAACACATACAGTAAAGGTCCTACTTAGAATAGACTCATTGGATCAGTGGCATTTACTTATGTGTTGCTTTACCATTCAACAGTTGATTGAATATGTCTTTTCTAGTTGGCACTAGCCAACAGGATTCCAGCCTCAAGAGTGTTGGTAGTTGTATCTCCACTCATTAATGAGATTGGGGCCATTTCTTTTAAGTGTATGCATAGTAGGTTTTGAAGTTATTCATAAATGAAAGAAATGTCAACATTGAGTTAACTGAAATTTGTTAATCCCTAATCCTCTGTTTTCTCATTCTTCTATGGATTTTTTCATTTGGTAGGGAGGAGAAAGTTGTTCAACTTTCCTGCAAAGCGGCATCTTACATATTTTCCAACTTCTATGTTTAAAACCAGGAATATGGAAGCATTTTATGTTGATACATGCATTTTAGTTCTCCTCTTCAGACTGTGATTGTAGTAATCATGGAGGCTGCATATATTGTGCCCATCAAATTTGTCTAGTCTCATGGAGACCTTAAATGTATAGTGATTTTTTTCCCTCCTTGTCCCACACCTATTTTTAAACCAGTGACCCTGCTGTCTGGTTTGTAGTCCAAAAATCGAAACTCTTTCAAGGCCTGGGAGTCAAAGGTACTGTATTCAATTCGCTTCAGAAATGGTATAGTCTCTCTCTCTCTTCCCTTGCTATTATGAAGCACACATGGACTTGCAGAATCTGAAGCATGGTGTAGTGGTTTAAGTGTTGGACTATGGTTGTGCAGACCAGGGTTCGAATCCCTGCTCAGCCATGAAAATCCACAGGGTGACCTTGGGCAAGTCATACACACTCAGCCTCAGAAACCCCCATGATAGATTTGCCTTAGGGTCAGCATAAGTTGGAAATGATTTGAAGACACACAACAACACACAAATAAAGATTGGTCCACAGGCCTTTTAAAATTGATTTGTAGCTTATTGCACATGAGACCATGGTGTAAGGAGTGGATAGGGAGTGGATAAATGATATATCAGTTACGCTGCAGAGACAATAGAGAGTGCTGTTAATTTTTTTCCTGCTGTCCTGCTCAGGTTTCCCACTTTATAAGGGCTGTTTAGGTTTGTGTGGTTTAGACAAAATTTACTTTGATCATCTTTGGATTATAGAGTATTTCACATTAGTGTGATTTTGATGCAATTTATTCTAATTTAATGTCTTATTTCAGATTTCTATAGTATGCCTTTCCAGATTATAACAAATATTGTCTTCTGTATCCTAGTTCTTGTTAAGAGGCCTGCCAATACTTTAGTTTAGAGGGAAAGAATTTGCTTAGTGTCAGTCATTTGAAATCTTAAGCATCCATGGGCATTAACTAAATTTTAACTATCCAGAAAAGCTGACAGAAATTTTAAATGCTGTTTGCTGAAATGCTTGGCAGTAGAAAGTTAGTGGACTAAAAAATTTTCAGGCGAAGTTTTGCTGTTTTCATGCCCATTTGCCCTGGTAAAGGGGCTCCAACATGGAAGCTAAAATCTCAGATTTAAAATTTTACATTTTTGTTGCCTTTTCTCTTTCCCCTACCATCTTCTGTTTCTGCAGCCATAGACCTTTTGTATGGGGGTATATACTGCTTTATGTGTCAAGATTACATATACGACAAAGATATGGAACAAATTGCCAAAGAAGAACAACGGAAAGCTTGGAAGCTACAAGGTTTGGTTTTCTTTAAGTATCTGCCTGAAAGAATGCTCACTTTGATTCTTAGACATATCTGTCCCTCCCGCCCATCAAAGGTTGAATTCAGTAAGAAGAAGTTTGGCCTTTCTTCAGGACACCAATGCAAGTTGTGAGTGAGATGAATGTAGAAATTATTTCTTTTCAAGGGCTAGATTGTTTAGTATGTGTACCTCACTAAATCACAACAGCAACAACAAAAAGTAGCCCCCTTTTTATTGTGCATAACTAACAACAACAAAAAGTAAATTTTCAGCCTAGTTGTCAAGAAAACTCTACCCTTCCTATGAAATGCTACCTTTACCCTGTGTGATTATCTTATGAATATGCCATCTTTCTAAGCACATGCTCTTGTTTACACATACAGTATATATATCTGTTGATATTAACACACAAATATATGTACACACATTTGTTTTATTATTCAGTTTGCTTTTCCCTAATTTTTTCTTTTTTAGCCTTCACCCCAACAATGGTTTCTCACTACCAGTGTACAATGACAGGTAAGAAGTGTGAGTTGGTGACGCATTTCACTAACAAGCGTCCCTTTGCTGATTATCTGCCATTTTTAGTCAAGAATCTTCATTTACAATGCCACCTTGCATATTGCTTTACTATTTATAGAGATGTGTGTTGAAGCATCTAATGGTGATAAATATCTGCATTACCTTCCCATGTCTGAGCTACTCCAAATTACCCTCCTCTCTTATCTTTTTGATAGAATGTGAAAGTAAAGGTTTTTGACTATATTGATGTGTTTTAAAACAACTACTGCCTAAATCTAGATTTAACTGCTTCAAAATTGGCTCCTAAAAATAAATCTCCCATGCTATAGTACCTTCTTGTGTGTAGTAAACATTGCTGAAGGATGATATATCCCCAGCACAACTGCTTAGATGCCTTAGTTTTGAAGTAGTCCAGTCAGAAGAAGGAAAGGCTAGTTATTAGTTTTTGGAGTAAGGAAATGATGGTATAAAAATGTTCTGTTCAAAAGCCATTTCAAGGAAAATGTGCAGAAGAGTAGCTGACTGCAAATATTTGGGAAGGTATTTTTAAACTCTTTGTTTTGTTTAGCAATTGAATAACCTCTTAAAGATGTTAAAATGTACTTGTCTTTGGCCCAAGAGGCAATTAACTTGAAAGAGCAAAACAGCTGCATTGGACATAAGTTGTGGACTTGTAGCTTGGAATTGCAGGCTTAATGCTAAACTTCCAGCCAAGTACCATTGAAATAGATGTAACTTCTCTTCATTTAACTAAATTTGGGACACAATATAATGTTAATGTTGGAGTTTTCTGGTGTCCTCCCTCTGTACCTCTCTCTACAACAGAAAGGGGAGAGAATTTGGGTGTATTAACTGGTGATTGGTAGTCTTGATTTTCATGGGACTCTCCTATTTTAATTTTTATTAATTACTGGTTAGAAGATAGCTATCCTAGTAGTATCCTAAAAACTAGAATTGAAATACATGAGAACTGAGAATTTTTTCATAGTGGAGTGGTAAAGCAAGCAAGTTGGAAGCACTCATTCAAATGTTAACTCTGCTGTGAAATTAATGGTAGTTTTTATCCAGCTACTATCTTAGCTTCAGTTCCTACCTGCAATATCAAGATAATACACACCTCACTTACAAGTGGTTTTTGTAGCAAATCAGAGGAGAATATTGAAAGCTTACTTACACCACTATATATCATAACACAGTATTGCTTACACGCTTGCCTGGCTATTTAATCCTTTCTGACAGGAGATGCCCAGTATAATATTCAGCCCAAAGCTTCAGTGCTTTATTAGATGATGAACCACATCATTACACCAAAAAAAAAAAGTGATACCCTTATTGGCCAACTAAATTGCAGAACACATGATGCAAGCTTTCAAAGTTCTTCTAGCATCTTCATTAGGCAGAAGATGTTAAAAAATAAAAGTGATGTTGGAGTCATATAAGGAGCATCTGAAACAACATATAGGCCTGTGACTCCAATATCATCACTTTTCTTCTTGTTTTTTTAACATCTTTTCCTTGATGAACAAGCCAGTAGAGACTCGAAGGCTTGCAACATGTGCTTTTCAATTTGATTGGCCAATAAAGGTATCACTTTTTTGTGAATTCTGGATTTTGTTTTGCTGTATGGCTGACATGGCTACCTCTGAATGTATTCACATCATTACACCATTTATTTGCCAGAGCTCAGGCTGAGGTACTTGAAGAAAAGGGTCATCTAATTCTCTCAGAGTTGTGAGGTAGAGGCAGAGAGAGAACAGTTGTTACGAGTTGCAGAAATGCAGCTGAGTATGCAGAAGTGGACTTTTTCCCACTTCAAGGAGGGGGGACGATAGCTACATGTTGTTCCTGGGTATTCTGCAAATAAATTGAATTGAACCCTAAATATTTCACTGGTTAGCTATACTGAAATGTTTCTGTCTGAAACAACCTACTGTCAGATGGAGAATACTTAACTGGCAGTATTTTCCCAGTCTCATCATTCTTATTCTGATTGTAGTTGCTGCACTACTTTCAGTTTACTTAGTACAGTTACCCCTTGGAATTTGTGGCTTTGGATTTTGTGGTTTTGCGTATTTTTGGGTTTGGATGGGGGCGGCAGTGATGGGGCCTTGCACGCTCCCTGCGCTGCTTGGATGAGGGGAGGCGGGTTGCCACCCCCCCATCCAAACTGCTCTCGGCCATAGTTCCAAGGCTCTCCGCATGGCTTGGTTGGGGGGAGATGGGTCACTATCCCCCTCAGCCAAGCCGTTCTTGGCCCGAGCTTGCAGGCTCCCCACGTAGCTTGAATGGGGAGAGATGAGTCACCCCCTTTCAAGCCGCTCTCAATCCGAGCCTGAAGGCTCCTCACGTGGCTTGGATGGGGGGAGGCGGGTCGCCACCCCCCCCCCCCATCCAAGCTGCTCTCGGCCCGAGCAGCATGGTGGTAGTGACAGGGCGAGCGACGGCAGTGGCCTGGGAGGCCTATTTTATTTGCTTTTTTTTTTTCATTTTTGCAGGGGTTTTGCACCCGTAACCCCCATGAAAATGAAGGGATGACTGTACTCTTGTGTATTAATGTAAAATAAAATTATGTTTTTATATATTTGATGTTGGAAGAAATATAATGCAAAAAGAGCAACTAAACATTTGTAAAGTGCAGGTTAATATTCCCAAAGTGGTTTTAAGGTAGTAACTTGATTTTCTCTACATTTTCCAAGAAAGTGAGATATTTTAAACCTCTACTGTTGGTTTAAACTATAAAATTGAGCAAAACATTACATCATCTTTCATGGAGAAAGGAAATAGGGAAACATTTCCAAACCTCCCCACCAAATGTTGAGACTACTGCCCTGTTATTCCTTGCCAGTATATTTATCCTTTGTGTGGTGGTAACTGCTGTCCAATACATCTTGTGAGCACCAGGTTAGGGAAAGCTGATTTAAAGGATAATGTCTAAGCTGTTTTGCTCTAAAAGTTTATCTATATATTTAACTCTGTGTATGTTTGTGTTTATTATTTGCTACTTACTGAACAACTTTTTTCTTCAGCTTTCTGTAGGAACCTCATTTCTGTTGAGTATTTAGGTGCTAAATCACATAACCATGGATACAGTTTGATGTGCCATGCCTAACACTTCTGCATACTACATATTAATTTATAACTCTCCCCCCACACACACACATCTTGGGATCTCACAAGCCAAACCCCTTGGCAGACTTTATCAAATCAGACTCCTTCCTGCCATCTGCAGCTTTATTTCATGTTAACATTTATGTTTTTCAACCAGTTAAAGCAGTAGTAGTTGATAGCAGCGGATTAGCTCCTCTGCTAAGCATGATCTATATTAAAGGTTGTCTGAAAAACTTTGGAGAAGATTCTAGAGAAGCTTCTGACAAATTGTCTTGTCATATGTGTTTATCTGAAAATGTGCCTCAACCATCACTGAAAAATGCTGTTTGCATGTATTCAAATTACTGTAGCTGTGTAATCTAATATTTAATGGAAATTTCCTTTATTTTCCTGGGTCATAGTTTCCCCTTCAGCTGTTAGGAATTTATATTAGGAAGAGGGGAAAGTGACATAAGGTTTACAGTAGTTGTGTAAAGTGTTAACTGTTTCCCTTCTTGTTGATAGGAGATCTCTAAGATGTATAGCATTTCATTACTAGGTGATAGTTTACTTAGGTATTTTGAGGGCTTTTTGACTATATTTTTTGCTATAAAAATGGCACCAAAGCAGAAGTCAAATTAAGCATGTACATTTAAAAAGTTCAGAATAAACTATTATGATAAAACATGCTGGGAGAATAAAATCTGATGAATATATTTTGAAAGTGAAGTGAAGAAAGCTAAGAGTCTCTATAAGAGTCCCTGTTTTTGAATTATGCATATCTTTGCTCACTCTCAAACATAGGTTCCATACCACTACTCTGAGCAGTGTGCATTCCACATAGAGCAAGATGAACTTTAATTGACTTTAAACCTCAGTTTTGCAATAGTGTTTTCTGTAATATTCCAAATGTTTTCATGATCAATAGTTGCTGGAATCACATAATAAAACAGCATGTCTCTATTGAGTCACTGCTAAGATTATTTATGATTCCTTATGCTGTAATCCTGTACTGATGATGATGATAATAAAAGCCTAATAATAATACCTTACCTTAGAAGTAAATCCACTCAACTGGTGGGGTGACATCTTAGCTGCCATATATAGGATTGCATTATCAGCATCTCAAATCTAGGTGAACATCTGCTTCCTCTACCTAATCCAGGAACAGAGAGCATGTTACCTCCAGAGTTTGTGTACAACTTGTACAATCTTTCATCACTGACTGTGCTGGTGAAGGCATAATAGGAGTTGTAGTCATACTGCTGGAGGAATACATGTTAACAATCACTTATCAAATCCATCTTGCTAACTTTTTTTTCTTATGACTTATCTCTTCCCTGTTTTCAGACAGTGGTCGTCCCCCACCCCACACCTCATTGCTTTCCTTGAATGACAGATTTTCAGGTATCATTCTCAAGATTAGGATATTAGTTTTTTTTTATTATTATTCTTGTTGATAGAGAGTGGTCTGAGACATTACGTCATGATTTGAGAGGATAGTTTGGTCTCACCCAAGAGATTTGTGTTAGCCAAGTGGAATCTTTGCATTTTTCTTTGGATAGCCAGTTGCTAAAATGGTCTTTGAAATTCTGCTGAGTTTTTCAACACTGTCTTGCTATACATCGGGGGAGGGGGGAGGGCTGTTCTTTTAGAAAAACTCGATAAAGCTGCCTTGGGTGTGCAAAACTGACTCCATGAATCTTTGCATCTTGAACTATATTTCTATGATTCAATGTTCAGTGACAACTTCAAAGGAATATTGAATTTTACATTAGTACACCCTTGAATATGTGTTTTTTTTAAAAAATAAATGTTTAGATGTCACTAATTATATCTTGGAGAGCCAGTGTGGGGTAGAGGTGTGACTAGGACACTGAGAGATTAGGGTTTGAATCTCCTCTTGGTCATGGAAACCCACTGGGGGACCTTGGGCAAGTCACACTCTCTTAAGTCTTAGAGGAAGGCAAAGGCAAGCCCCCTCTGAACAAATCTGAACAAGAAAACCCCGTAATAGGTTCCCCTTAGGGTTGCCATAATTTGGAAACAGCTTGAAGGCACACAACAACAACAACAACAACAACAAATTATATCTTAATTTCTGCGGTGTATCTCTTAAAAATAGTTGTGTACAGTTGTGGAGCTGTCTGTTGAGCTAAATTTCTTCCTTTTTGTTTGTTTGTTTCACTTTACATATTTTGTTGAATAGATCTGGTCTATATTTAGCTTGCAAGATCGGGCTGTGCTGGCAGTGTGACCTCTGAACCTAAAGATAATGGTGGATGGTTGAAACAAATCCTTGCATGAGGAGCAATCTGCTGTTGTACTTTTAGTTGAAGGATTTTTTTCAACCATTGTTGGGGAAGTGGAGAGGAAGGAGCACTGTTACTTAGAAACCATTAGGAATTCTTCTATACAGATAGTGGCTTTTGTGTGCTTTCAGTACATGTGTATGGGAACATATTGTTGAAGGTCAAGTGCTGCCTTTCTGAACTATAGAGAAAAGCAAGCCAGGTGTTGGGGTGATATGCATAGGGAATCCAACTTAATGGACACTGCAGTTTACACTGCAAAATATCCTTCTAGTTCTTCAGCAAGCATGCCCCTGAAATATGTATATATATTTCTTTTAATTAGGTATTGGAGAGAAGTATTCAACATGGGAGCCAACCAAACGAGAGTTAGAGCTGCTTCGACACAACCCCAAGCGGAGAAAAATAACTACAAACTGCACCATAGGTAAGTGAGACTGCACCTTCCACAACATCCTGTAAAATTCTGCTGTGTCCATAGTTGATCGTGATGTTGCATCATATTTTTGACTTCTTCCATTTACCATACTTTGCCTTAGATCCTCTACATTGTCAAAATACTGAAGACAGTGAATCTGCCATTATATAAATTCTAGGGAGCAAAATACTGCTACTGAAAAAGCAGTGACCTGATGGGAAATGCTAAAGAGCTCAAAGGCCTTGCTTATCCTATTTTTGCTCTTGTAGACTCTGTTACCAGCAAGTTGTGCCAGTGCAGATTACACAGCCAGATCAGAGTATACACTTGAAGACTGCAGTTTGTTAGTGGAATAAATGCACAGCTCCATTTCTTGCTTCAGTTTGTGACATAAAATTCAGATGGAATCCTTTAGACTTCCCAATTGTTTTTATAGATTGTGTAGTTTAGCAGTCCTCTCCATTGATGCCCCCTTGTCGTGGGAGAGAGGCTTGCGTACCCTAATGATGTTTTGAGTTATGCTGGCGGTGGCACAATAGCCACCGGTAGGGTCTCCCAAGCCAGACAGGTCAAAACCGAAGGTCTGATAAAGTGCGTCAAAGGGCAGGATGGGCTCTCTAGCCTATGGCAACCATCCTACGAGAAGGAAAACTCTAATCCCAAACCCGGGCAGATGGTGCTCATCCAACCCTGTAAGGTCAACCATCTAAGAGAAGGAAACACTAATCAAACCTACAGCCCGAGGACCTCACTGCTATCGTACATGCTTTCAGGGCCAGCAGATGAACCTTTGGTTTAAAGGGTGAGGCCAGTTCTGTGCACGCTGTGCTCCATCAGACAAATCCATTGCACAGGCTCGAAGGACAAATCCAATTCAAAAAAAAAAAAAGCCCTGTAGCGATAGGCAAGGGACGAAAAAGCAGGTGTAAAGATGCACTGGAAGCCGCAGACCCAACCCTGCATGCAGGCAGTTCAGGACTTTGGTCGCTTGAGGTTGACCCGGGAGATGACAGTCTTGTTCGGCAGCATCCTGAACAACCAAGCAGCCTTTTTTAAGAAGAGCACTGCTTGCTCCATATGGAGAGGGGCCTAGAAAAGATGGCCTAACGAAAGCTCATCCCCAGCTACCTGGTTGGCTAGCCGCGGCCAACGGAAATCTTCTGATGCGGTCAAACCAAGGCAAAGAAACAAAGGCACACAGCAGCCTCCAAAGGTGTAAATAAACTGACACTTGCATGCTGGAACATCAGAACCATGCGAGACTTTGCAGATAGTGGAGGGCCTGAGCGTCGTTCTGCTCTAATAGCCCATGATCTATCACAACTTAATATTGACATCGCTGCTGTCAGTGAAGTTCGTCTCCATGAGGAAGGCAGCCTTAAAGAACACGGCGCCGGCGACACACTTTACTGGTCTGGCAAACCCAAAACTGTTAAACATCTTTCAGGAGTAGGCTTCATGATTAAAAACTCCATTGCCTCCAAACTCGAAACCTTGCCAACAGGACACTCTGATCGCATTATTTCCTTATGCCTCCCAAATGTTGATCTCTTTAGTATATATGCCCCAACTATGCAAGCTGACCCTGTAGATAAAGACAAATTCTACACAGACCTACGCCATCTCATACAAAAAGTCTCTGTAGAAGATAAAATTATTATCCTTGGTGACTTCAGTGCCAGAGTAGGAAAGAACTCTGAAGCCTGGAAAGGTGTCTTAGGCAAGCATGGTGTTGGAAATTGCAATGATAATGGACGCCTCTTGCTAGAGTTCTGTGCAGAACAACAGCTGACTATTACAAACACTATCTTTCAGCAGAAAGACAGCTTGAAGACAACCTGGATGCATCCCCGATCCAAACATTGGCACCTCATTGACTATCCTCTAGTCCGCCAGAGAAACATTCACGATGTCCGCCATACTCGAGTGATGCCCAGTGCAGAATGCCAGACCGATCATCGCCTCGTCAGATGTAAACTAAATCTTCATCTTAAGTTCAAACCTAAGAGGGGTGGCATTTTAAAGAGGAGACTCCAAGTCAACAATCTTCAACAAGCTACCATGAGAGACAACTTCCAGGCAAACCTGCAAACAAAACTTGAAGACCATTCTATAGATCCTTCTCCTACAGTGCTTTGGCAACATATCAAAAAGAGTATCCTCCAGTCTGCGGAAGAATCCCTCGGGTTCTCCCACAAGAAAAATCAAGACTGGTTTGATGAAAACAACCAAGAGATCCAGGAGCTGTTGGCAAAGAAGAGAACTGCTCACCAGGCATACCTCGCCCAGCCAACTTGCCATGTAAGAAAAGCAGCTTTCTGTCTCATATGTAGTAAACTTCAACAAAAACTCTGAGACATGCAGAATAAGTGGTGGATCAATACAGCAGAAAAGACTCAACGCTGTGCAGATCTGGGTGATTCTAGAGGATTTTATGAAGCTCTTAATGCAGTGTTTGGACCTACTTATCAGGTCCAGAGCTCCTTATACAATACAGATGGTCAAACATTAATTACTGATAAAGCCTCCATCCTGAGTTGATGGGCTGAACACTTTCAAAGTCTCTTCAGTGCCAACCGAGTAGTCCAAGGCTCAGCTATCCAACATATGATACAAAAACCAGTGAAAAATAAATTGGACATAGCTCCCACTTTGGAAGGGACCAGACCCTTAAGGCCATACAGCAGATGAAAAACGGCATGGCAGCTGGGGTTGATGGAATCCCACCTGAAGTTTGGAAACACGGAGGTCATGTACTCCATGATAAATTCCACGAACTCCTTGTGAATTGCTGAGGAAAGGGGGAACTGCCATCAGATCTCCGCGATGCAGTCATCATCACCCTGTACAAGAAACAAGGAGCAAAATCCAATTGCTCAAACTATCGAGGCATAACACTGCTCTCTATTGCTGGAAAAATCCTTGCAAGGATACTCGTGAACAGATTAGTTCCTGCCATTGCAGAATAACTTCTTCCTGAAAGCCAATGTGGCTTCAGAGCCAATAGGAGTACTACAGATATGGTATTTGCCCTTCGACAACTGCAAGAGAAATGTAGGGAGCAGAACAAGGGTCTTTATGTAACATTTGTCGACCTCATCAAAGCTTTCGATACCGTGAGTAGGAAAGGTCTGTGTCAGATCCTGGAAAGACTAGGATGTCCCCCCAAATTCCTTAAAATGATTATCTTGCTACACGAGGGCCAGTGTGGTCAAGTCAGATATGGCGATGCTCTTTTAGAGCCCTTTCTAATAACTAATAGAGTGAAGCAAAGTTGTGTTCTTGCGCCAACTTTATTTACAATCTTCTTCAGCATGATGCTCCAAAGGGCTACGGCAGAGCTTGAAGAAGAAGACGACATCTATATAAGTTACCGTACTGATGGTATCTTGTTTAACTTAAGCCGTCTGAGGGCTCACACTAAGACTCTAAACTATCTAGTCCGTGAGCTGCTCTTTGCTGATGCTGCTGCCCTTGTTGCCCACACAGAAGCAGCTCTGCAGCGCCTAACATCCTGCTTCACAACAGCTGCAGAGCTGTTTGGGCTGGAAGTCAACCTGAAGAAAACAGAAGTTCTTTAGCAGCCTGCACCACAGGACGAACACCACCATCCCCATATTGCCATCAGCAACTCTGTGCTTAAGTCTGTTCAGCAGTTCACCTACCTGGGAAGCATCATCTCCTCAGATGCCAAGATTGACAAAGAGATTGATCACAGATTAGCAAAGGCACATAGCGCATTTGGAAGACTTTACAAAAGAGTCTGGAGTAATAAACACCTGAGGCGAAACACAAAAATCAGTGTGTATAGAGCCATTGTACTGTCTATTCTCTACGGTGAACTCGCCACGGGTCAGCGTAAGAGGGGCGCTCCAAAAAAGCGATACAAAGACTCCCTGAAACAACATCTCAGGCTTGGCCAAATTGATCACCAACAGTGGTCCGCCCTGGCCTCACATCGGGAGGCATGGAGACGCACTATCCACAATGCTGCAGCCTTATTTGAGAACTCACGACGAACAAGTCTTGAAGAGAAATGACAACGCAGAAAGAATCACAACCCAAAAACATCACCCAAGGAGACCTTCTGCTGTGCTGTTTGCAACCGGACTTGTTTATCTCGGATTGGCCTTTTTAGTCATCAGCGCGCTTGCAGAAAGTGCGGGATGAGTCCTTCCTGAATCTTCGTTTGCGAAGAAAAGCCAGAGAGAGAGAGACTGTCTATTCTCCTTTATGGGTCTGAAACATGGGTCACCTATCGCCACCACTTACGACTCCTCGAATGCTTCCATTAGCGCTGTTTACGCACAATCCTAAATATACACTGTACTGACTATGTGACAAATGTTGCTGTCCTTGAGCAAGCAGGGATCACCAGCATTGAGGCCATGATATTGAGAACACAGCTGCGCTGGGCAGGGCACATTTCTAGGATGGAGGACCATCGCCTCCCCAAAATAGTACTCTATGGTGAACTCGCCACAGGTCAGTGTAAGAGGGGCGCTCCAAAAAAGTGATACAAGGACTCCCTGAAACAACATCTCAGGCTTGGCCAAATTGATCACCAACAGTGGTCCACCCTGACCTCACATCAGGAGGCATGGAGACGCACTATCCACAATGCTGCAGCCTTATTTGAGAACTCACGCCGAACAAGTCTTGAAGAGAAACGACAATGCAGAAAAAATCACCACCCGGAAACATCACCCAAGGAAACCTTCTGCTGTGCTTTCTGCAACCGGACTTGTTTATCTCGGATTGGCCTTTTTAGTCATCAGCACGCTTGCAGAAAGCGCAGGACGAGTCCTTCCTGAATCTTCGTTTGTGAAGAGAAGCCAGAGAGAGTTTAGCAGTTCTTTATCTGTGCTTTTAAAAATTGGTGTGCTCATTCTGTACTGAAAGGAGAGCTAATTTGAAAGGTAGGTATAGCTAGAAATGGCTGGGGAAAGAAGATTTGCCTCAAACCATGTTGTTTCTAGGCCTCTTTAAATAATAGGCGAGCTACATGTCAGACATTTGAGCCCTATATAGAAGTAGCTTTAACTGTATAAAACAGGAGTGGTGAACCTGTGGTTCTTCTTATGTTGTTGAACATTAGCTCCTATTAGCCTCAGCTTACATGGCACATCGCAAAGGAATGGGATAGCCTTTACCTGGTCTGTTCCTGATCAGTACACATCATACTGTAGTTGAATATGGGCCCAATTAATAAAAATAAAAAGCCTTAATTTTGAAGGGTTACAGTTTCAGATTTGTGATTACATACTGTATGGACTTTTTCAGATGGGGACTTTTACCCCGTTTCTGCCTCGCTACCCCCACTCCCGTCCCTGCTACAGAATAAATGTAAACTTTTCGCACACCTACCTTCTGCTGCAACAGGAACATCCTCCCCCTCTTGTCAGCTAACCGGGAGTAAATGCAGCCATCGTAAAGCTGCATTTATGACCCGGAAGGCAAATCCCACCCGTTCTTGTGAGAGAACGATCACGCGGGGAATTTAAAAATAAAAACTAAACAAAACATCAAAATGAAAAACCAAATTAAAAACAAATTTAAAAAAACCCAAGTAACCCAGGGAAGTGGGGAAAGGGTGTCATTTACCCCCTCGTCCTGATCTCCACTGGAAGTGTTCGGCACAGACCTCCCCCCGCAGCTGGCATCACGCCAGCATGATGGGAGAGGAACGGGGCTCATTTCAGACCACTCATGATTCTATGACAGAAATGGAACAGGTGGTCTATTCATGATGTTTCCCCGTGAATACTATAACTCGGAAGCAGCATGGGGCAGCATGGGACGGGGTCAACGTCTGGGAGGGAAACCCTTTCTTGACCCTGCTCCATGCCTGCAATGCCATATAGAGCCCATTTGAAAAAGTCCTATGTCAGGGATAGGACAACTTGGTGCCCTGAAGGTATTTTGGACCAGTATTTACTCAACCTGTAACTGTTAACCATTCTGGATGGGATATATAAGATTTGTAATCCAGAAGATTTGGAGGATGCAAGAGTGGCTGTGCAGTTAGAACCCCATTAAATCACAAAGCCCAGAGTGGAGAAATTCAGCAAGACTCAGCGTTTAATATACGTCTTTAGAGAGCTTGGCTGTTTTCAGTATCATTTTTTGCATCTTAAGATTGAATGATGAAGTTCGATAGTTAATGATGTTAATGTTGCATTGAAACATTTATTAATTAGAGGCATATTTTAGGTAATTTTCCTCTGCCCCTTGAGGAAAGCAAAGATGCAGTGGTCTCAACAACAGAAAGAATCAAAGCTTCATCATGACAGCCTGTCAATAACTCCACCTACACTGCAAGAATAACATGATGGCATCATGTACTGTTGGCAGCACTTCCTGCCAGAAGTGCCAGGATGGTTATGAATTATTTGTGTTGATGGTTTTTTATTTGCTATTTACTCAACATAGCCCTACCTGGTTTTCAAAGAAATCTCCACCTGCTTTGCATATACTTCTGCTCAATAATTCTCCAATTACTGTGAGTCCAAGAATCCAAAGAGTAAGGAGAGAAGCATGTATAAAAATTCCAGGGCAGAATGGACTCTTAAGAAAAATGGTACTTCCCCCTATCCCCTGTCAACCAATGGGGTTGATAGTAGATGGGAGATTCAGTATCTCTAGGAGTGGGGCAAACATTGATCCACTTTGGATTTGTGGCCTAATGGATCTTTGCATCTTTGCAATGATATTTGGGAAAATGAGAGTTCAAAGGGGTTGTTATTTTGACATTTTATTTTGTGTGGCTTTAAGAGACATCAGTGTGTGATTACTGTACTATACTATGTACAGATCCTTAAATGCAGCAACAGACTGTTGTCTGTACCACTGTGGACAAGGATTTCATATTTGCCTTTGAAACAGATTATTGGTGCTGGGTCAGGCTGAGGAAACAGAAGATCAGAAGACTTCTGAAGAGGAGACTGAACTCAAAGTTTGAGAGGGACCCAATTAGCTGTTACTTTAATTGCAACATCTGTTGTATTCTATATCATTCCCTTGCCTTTTGTTTGTTTGCTTCTCATGCATCTTACTCAATATTGTTAAATGCCTTTTTGATCTGACACTTTCCACTATTCTTCCACATTCATCTCATGTTTTGGGTTCCTTCTTGGATTTGTAACCTTGATGGTATTATGTATTCTTATGTTTCTTTTTCTTATGTTGACTCATGTTACTTTGACTCTGTTATCTCTCTAAATTACATCTTTTTATTTTCTGCTTGGAAAGCTATGGTGAACGCTTTAATTTGTTCATGTTTTTACTGTTACTGCAGTCTTCTTTTCTGTCTTCCTCTTTTCCATGGTCAGCTTCTTTTTATTCTAGCCTTAGTTTATACAGGGATTACCCTTGCTACTTTCCATTTGTCATATTCCAATCCCTTCGCTGTCCTACTGGGTCATGTTAAACTCCTCTTTTTAGAATACTGTATAAATATTTGTTAACAATCACTTTTTTTATCTTTCATCTTCTATTAGCTTAATTCTCACATTTCTTTGTTACCTTACATTGGTGAAATTCCTTTATCTATTTTCCAAGGAAAAAAAATAGAGAAAACAGTGGATGAAGACATGAATGATCTATGTTTGAGTGTCAGATGGTTCTGTTGCTTCATGTATTTTTAAACTTTTAATGCAAGCCTTTCCATTCAACATGCTGCCTCTCCCAGACTATTCCTTTAAGTGGTGATTGCTTTAATTATTTCATTATATAGTAAGTTTGTGGGCAGAGCTTGCCTCTTTTTATGTATGGCACTTACTTTTTGGTACTGCACACTTGATACTGCACACGTGAAACCTACAGTAAGATGCAAACATGTTGTCATGTTCATAACTGCCATGTTTCAGAGAGAACCTCTTTTCCAGGTCTCATGACAGGGCTGAGAATCACAATAAGCAATGTAAATTCTTTAAGTTTATTCTGCTTTTAGAGTTCTAGTGCATAAATAACACAAAACTTTATTTGGAATTGTGGAACACCAATGCTACTTTAAGAAGACAAATGGTGAAGAAGAATGCCTGCCAGTCTTCAGCAGAATTGTTTTCTGGTGGCAGGGTGGCATGTGAAGCCATGCTTATATTGTGAATAGAGTATGCCATTGACATCCTTGGAGTGTTACAGCTTTATCTATTGGTAAAGTTAAACTTGAGTTGTTTATCTGGATGAGTATTGTGCATTTTTGCCTGGCTTTTGATTCTAGTTATACCAGATGCAAATAGACATTTTCACACTCTTTTGATTCCATGAATGTTCCTGCATCATTGTGTTTTGGGGGTGTGATGGTTGGGAGCTCTTGAAGTGCATGGCTAAGGGCCATGGCTATTCTTTATACTTCTTTATACTTCTACAGGCACTTTTAAATTATTTCTCCTTCAAATGGTCTGTATGTAAAGATTTAAAGGGGACTAAACATCAAAGTACCCAGGAGATTTGGTAGTGTTGCTGTACATCTAACAGAGAAAAAATGGTCGTTGTCCCACAATAATACTTCAGGCTTTTCATTTTGCGAAAGGCAGCCTAGGTGGAAACGTTGACATTGCAATTTCAGCTTCAACTTTTTTTCCTCCAGTGTCCAAGTCTAGCAGCCTTGTTCCCCAGAATAAATATATTACTGCTTCTAGTCGTTTTTCAGTGCCTTTACTCTGATTTATCTGCCTTGAAATTCTAAATCTGCAAAGAGACTCTGTGGGTTGAAATTGTTGTTTAACTCATGTTCTTTGTATTTGTAGTTCATTATTAAAGCATCATGGTTTGCTTTCGGTATTTATTAGTGAATTAGTGTTTAATCTTCTTTGTAGCAAATAACTAAGAAGAACTATTCCTCCACTCCTTGCACAAAGAAAGTCATCATGTCTGTGTCTGCTACTTATTAGATTTAGGCACGTCTTTGTGTATAAACTCTTTACTTTGAGTTCCAAAAAAGTCTATGAAATTTCACAGAAAGGGTCAGGTGGTATCTTGGGTTAGAGGAGACAGAGCTTCATCCCTTTTTGTTTAGCTTATACAGCCTTTCTTTGCTCATCCTCCCTGTCTGTACTACTGCACTGTGTTGCTTACTCACTCCTTTACTGGAAAAGAAAATTATTTTAAATGACTCTAGTGGGTGGAACAGTTAACTTCTATTGGGGTAGCATAGGAAGAACAATGGTTGGGGGAGGAAAGTAGCCCTCATTTCCCTTTCAGCCAGTTCTGTAACCGGTTGGCTTATTTTTGCTTTTAAAAAGTATGTGTGAAATTGTGAAGTCGAAGGCTTTCACGGCCGGCATCCATAGATTTTCCTTGGGTTTTTTTTTTTTTTTCTGGCTGTGAGGCGCGACGTCAGAAATATAAACTCTTCCAGAACACGGCCTTTTCGAGCCAACCTCAGGATTTGTGGAATACCTGATGAAATATAATTTTCTTAAAACCTGGTTTTATGTGTCTTACAAAATGGTTAGTAGATTTTCCTTGGGTTTTTTTCTGGGCTGTGAGGCTGTGTTCTGGAATAGTTTCTTTCTGATGTTTTGCCTGCATCTGTGGCTGGCATCTTCAGAGAATGGTTGGGTAGGAGTGTGTCTGGGGTTTATGTGCTGTGAACCCCTGTAGGGCAGTATATGTAAATTTGTGTAATTGAATGGTTAGTTTCTCAGTATAGAAATGCAAGGCTCGTTAGTGTCTGTTTGGCTGATGGTTGGTTGATGGGCCATTATCTGCTGGGAATCCCCATGTCCCTGAGTGGAATTCCTTTCTAAGTGTTGAGTTTTAATTCTATTGTATTTCAAAACTGGGAGCCAGATTTTATTTACTTTTACGGTTTCTTCTTTCCTGTTGAAGTTGTCCAGGTGTTTGTGAATTTCAATAGCTTCTCTGAACATTCTGACAGGATAGTTGTTGGCCTGGTCCAGAATTTCTGGTTGCACTGCATGGCAGTTATTTCCCTGCCAGGAAAAGGAAGAGATATTTGGACATTGGTTGCCGGCATTCCTTCATGACCTCTCCCCATGGATCGATTCCTTCCCACCCCCTTGATCTCCCTCCCATCTTGGCTCCCTCCCCACCATCTCCCTTTCTCACACACCCTTAGGACTCCCTTCTTTTAATCCTTTTAATAGAATTAAAACTCAACACTTAGAAAGGAATTCCACCCAGGGACATGGGGATTCCCAGCAAATAATAGCCCATCAACCAACCATCAGCCAAACAGACACTAACGAGCCTTGCATTTCTATACCAAGAAACTAACCGTTCAATTACACAAATTTACATATACTCCCCTCCAGGGGTTCACAGCATATAAACCCCAGACACACTCCTACCCAACCATTCTCTGAAGATGCCAGCCACAGATGCAGGCGAAACATCAGAAAGAAACTATTCCAGAACACAGCCTCACAGCCCGGAAAAAAACCAAGGAAAATCTATGGATGCCGGCCATAAAAGCCTTCGTCTTCAAAATGGTTAGTGTTGTGGAACACAGATACAGAAAACTGTGAGTTTTATCATTTGCACTGCTGCATTTGTGTGTGTACGTGTGTGCATGCACGCTCATATTACTCCTTTATTGTTGTATTTCTTATATAGGTGGATTTGTTATTTAGGCGTAGTTTTCACAAACAACAAATGAGTTGATAAAATGGGCTGCTGAACTAGAACTTGGTTATGTTACTTTTTGTACTATTATTTCCAGAATTGCTCAGGAATATGAGCACTGGTTATATTCACTGGCAGATTCTGGGAGCTGTCTCCCAAACAGTAATTTTTCCAAGTGCTGAACCACTTCATACTGCTGTGAAATAGTCACATAATTTATTTCTCCTCCAAGAAAGAAAGAAAGAAAGAAAACCGCTGTTATTTATGTTTATTGATTTTGTGTATCTGCATGTGTGTATTTCGTGCTAAATAAGCTCAGAAACACTCATTTAAGTTCACCACACTTCAGAGCACACTGAGTTTCTATAATCTGTCTTTCAAGCTGTTTGGATGTACCAGGCTACTTAGATACTAAATAATATGAACAAAGGTAAGTCAACCTCAGTAACCATTTAGATTTCTTTTTCAACAAGCATATGGATACATCTGGTGGATGTAACATATCTGGACTTTAAAAAAGCACAACCCTTTGCTAAAATTATGTATTATAGATTTATTCTTAAACCTGTCAGTCATGGAATAAGTGCATGGTTCCTTTTGTGGACTGATGATTAGTTAAAGGGCCGTAAATAAAGATTAGTAATAAATAGACAGTTCTCAAAATTGAGGGAAGTAAGAAATGAGGTCTCCATAGGATTTGTATTGGTGCCAGTGCTTTTAAAATTTGAATTGGGGGTGAATAGTGAGATGCCCACATTTGTTGTTGGCAATAGTTTTTTCAGGATAGTGAAAACCACAGATTGTGAAGAGTTTAAAAAGGATTTTCCCAAACTGAATAATGGGCAACAAAATGGTAAATTGGGTTTAGTGTAGGCAATTGTAAAGTGGTGAACATCAGGGCAAAAGAAAGAAAAAGAAAGTAGAGCCTGACTTTACATATAAATTGATGGAACTGACTAACCAGGAAAAGAGATCTTGGGGTTACATCTTAATGGAAACATCGACGTAGTATGTGACAGCTGTGAAAAGGTGGATTTTGTACTTAGGTGTCATTAGGAAAGAGATCAGAAATAAAACTGACAATATTATAATGTCTTTATACAAATTAATGTTGGGACCACACTTTACTGGGTACAGCTTTGGTTGCCACATGTCAGAAATGTTGTTGTAAGACTGAGAAAGGTGCAGAAAAAAGGCAGCTGAACTGTTCAGACAGAGAAAGCCTGGTTCACCTTAAAAAGACTGCCCTCACTCCCTCTGAGAGGGCAGCTGAAGCAGATAGAGAAAAGTACCTCACCCTGAAGAACAATCTGCCAGCCAGGGATAGATGATCCAAGTGACATGCCACCTCCCTTCTCTGAACACAGGAGGGAGAAACACCACACCCAGCATTGTTTAAAATACTAAACGCTGACCTGATTACTTGTTAATGAGGCCCACCTGACCTTGAGAGTCTGGCTATAAATCTTCCAGTGGTTTTCCTTCGACCCTCAGTGCTGACAATTGCTTATCTTAGCTGTTGCACTCTTTGGTGTTCCTGCTTTGCCTTGGCTTTGGACTGACTTCATCCTATGGACTGCTGCATTAACCGCTTGCTGACCACGGACCTGGACCTTGGACCTGGCTCTATTGATCTCTGGAGTGGCTATTGACTTCCTTGACATCTGGTATGAACAATTGGTGACTGACCTCTGGACTGGCTAATAACTTATCTTGCATCTGGTATGGATGATTGGTGACAACCTAGGACTGTGTCCCTTGTTCTATTGATCCTGCACCCCTACCCTGCTCCTCCTCAGACACTTGATATTGTGCATTCAGGACAGTTTTGTGAAGAGTTGTTTTGAACATCTTTTTCTCATCTGCTCATGTTTTAAACCTGCAGCTACTCTGTGTGCTCCAGAAGAGTCTCTGTGATAAAACAGAACCAGTAGTTTTCATATTATGGCATGAATGGGCAGAGTGTGGCTATGGAGCCACATGTGGCTTCCTGATGCAGGTTTTTAGGTCCTTGGTCTCTCCAGCCTGCCTGGACTACCCTTTTTGTGTTAGAAAAGTTGTGTGCATTTGTAAAACTTCCAGGAGTGGCAGATCAGCGTTTACATACATTGCAGACACTGCTTCCCCAACAACAAGCAATAGTTGCTGTTCAAAACCAGAAAGGTGCTTTTGGCCACCTTGAGTAGTTGTTGTTGGCCACCTTGAGTAGTAGTAGTCTTCTTCTTCTCTTCCTCCTCTTATTTTGGCAATCCATGCAGTTCATGGAAGAGCCAGAGGCAGAAAATTGATCCTAAGACCCTGCTCCAGTATTAATGACATACTTTCATTTACTCCCTGTGTAATAAAAATATGTATATTAAGCTCTAAGAGGATCTATGTTTGATCTCCACTTGAAGGAGTTAGGATGAAACTACACAATATGGTAACAAAACTCAGTTGATTGGTTTACTGATTCTTAAGACAGCTTTTGCAAACATGACTGAATAATGATTGCTTTCTAGTTCAAGATTTAATTATTCTGTTGTGGCATATCAGACAGCTTAATAGCATATTTAGAATAAGAAGAGTGGTAGTATTTTGACTAGATCCCTTTTGAATGTTTACTTAAATAAATAGAAAAAATATATCTTATTATTCTTTGATTTTATTTGATTTTTAAAGTCATGTAAATGATTTCAAGTAGTAGTGATATATGTGGGAAGGAGGAAGCCATTTCTTTTAGGTTTTTTGGCGCAGCTTATATTTTGGTATTTGCTCCCTCCCTTTTGCTCCCCACCTCATAAGATCAGTACTCCTGAACAGACTGAGGTATTAGCTAGGGATCAGCCTGTCTCTGCTTAGCATATGAAGTGACTTTGTGGCTGAAGACTCTATTGCATTAACAATAGGCAGCATTAGGTTCCCAAAGCACATGGGTAATTAGCTAGAGCCACCTGGGATTCCTATTTGCAATGTTGCCCTCCCTTCCAAAAAGGGCAGTGGGAGACCCTCTTTTAAAGATGAGGTGGAGGGGAGTAAGAAGGGAGTGCAAATCCTTTTCAGGAAAAATGATGAGTGGTGGGGGAAGTGCCACAGACAATGGCAACATAACAGTGGCAGGTGGCTTTTGCAGCTGTGTGACACTCAGAAGCATGACCTGGGAGAGTGAAGCATGAGTGGAATAAATATTGCAATAGTTCTTCAGTGTAAAGGTGGCACAGGGAGGGAGCGTTTGCTGAACACTGGCCTGGAAATTACTTCTGGTTCTGTAAGCAGCAACTAGAAACATTGCTTGATCCTTCAGTGCTGCATAAACTATGCATGAGCTTCTGTGCCCAAGGGCCTAACTAGAGATGATGGGAAGATGTTGAAAAACTACATGAATACTTTAAGGCCTGCTTTTTAAAGTTGCAAATGTGGTTTTTGTTTTTTTGTTTTTTTTGGTCTGCTTTGTTTGTGTTCCAGTAACTTGCTCAGATGGCAAACCACAGCAGGGAACCTTTAGCAGTGGTTTAAATCTTAATGTGGGGCCCAACCAGGAGTAGGGTGTTCGTGATCCATTGACCAAAATGAGGTAGTCTTCAAATCATGCTAAAAAAACAACACCTCCCTCCCCCCCTTTTCCATTTCTTCTGATAAACATGGTAAGTTGGAAGTGACATCAAATATTACATAAATATTTTTTAAATTCTGTGATACATTCTCATTTAGCTGGAAAATGAATAACCAGCGCTCTCATCCAAATAAACATTTTCCCAATTAACTATCTTGCTTTCAGTTCCTTAAATCATTATTGTAACATCTATATGAAATATTTTATTTGCAAATGAGATAGATTTCTCCTAACTTAACTGCCGTTTAATTCATTTTTCTGAAAATAGTTTCAAGCTCCTTGCATAAATTGTTTAGAACGGTGCTGGTGATCTCACTACCTCACAAAGGCAATTTTGATAAGTTTCAAATCCACATTTTAAGCCTTGTGATGAATTGTACCAACAGGTACTTCTGGTCATTCCCTACCAAAACAATTTTTAAAAAATAAATAAGATTAGTACTTTAAATAAACCGGTTATGTTTTACTTGGGTACAAATATGTTCTTCCTTTTGGAAGCTGACTTTCTTCTGATTTTAAGAGTCTAGGCCACAGTTACATGTGGTTTACTTTCACTTACTTCTGTGTCTATAATACTTGGGCCTTTACTTATCATGTTTGATTAATACAGTAATAATGAGATAATTCAGGATTTTTATGTGCATCTTTTCCTTCCCCACCCCCTCCAAAAAAGCATGCGTATAAACAGTCAGAAAGCTTTTCTGAAAGCAGGCTGCTCCAGGAGCTCAATTGTACCAGCCATCTGTGAGAGAAGAATCACACAGCTGCTTCAGAATTCTAAGAGGTTTGTTGCTTCTAGAAATCTGTGGATGATGTTAAATTTTAGTCAAATCAAAGCTCCCAGATTTGCTGCCTAACGGGATGTGTC
Organism: Gambelia wislizenii; assembly: GCA_030847615.1. Lineage (NCBI taxonomy): Eukaryota > Metazoa > Chordata > Lepidosauria > Squamata > Crotaphytidae > Gambelia > Gambelia wislizenii. The sequence continues at coordinate 11,238,593 of JAUMIR010000012.1, forward strand.
TAATCTGGTGATTTGGATGCAGTTCACTTAGGTTCTCAGTTCCTAATGACGTTCATATGTCTGGCACGATCATGCGCCTTAGTGATGCGACTTACAGATTTCCATTTAGGGGATTGGATGATAAATTGCAAGTTAGAAAAGAAACTCTTTTCTTAGTGGAGTGTGTTGCATGGTTGCTGTGTTAATGTTTTTTTGTTTTCTGAATAGCCATTTCCTCTCTTCTCCTGGCCACCTTCTGGACTTTGTGATATTCCTCATAATATGGAATTTAGAAATGTGCAAAGTAAATAGAAGAACAATGATTACAGATGCAGATTTATCATAGAATCATAGAATCATAGAATTGCAGAGTTGGAAGAGACCACGAGGGCCATCCAGTCCAACCCCCTGCCACGCAGGAAATCTTGATCAAAGCATCCCCGACAGATGGCCATCCAGCCTCTGTTTAAAGACCTCCAAGGAAGGAGACCCCACCACACTCCGAGGGAGTGTGTTCCACTGCCGAACAGTTCTTACTGTCAAAAAGTTCCTCCTCATGTTGAGGTGGAATCTCTGTTCTTGGAGCTTGCACCCATTGCTCCGTGTTCCAGTCTCTGGAGCAGCAGAAAATCCCGGCTAGTAAAATTGTTCTTGGCAACTTATTTTCCTATCTGCTTTTACCTTTAATGCACATTTGTCCTGTGTGATTCTGTTATTTGGGAGTACACAGTGCAGTCAGAATGTTTGTTCAACAGAGTTCATTGGCCTTTGTTGGAGTTTTTAATTTATTTGCGTATTTATTTGTTTTTAAATGGAGCACACCTTGATCTTTGGAGTTTGTTTTTACTTTGTAAAGTATGTTTCTACTTCATAAAGACTGAACAATTGTGGCTTTATTTCCCGTTTCCAGCTTTGGATTTGGTCATTTGTGCAAGTTGAGCACATGAAGATTTTCTGTGAATGTGGCATGCATAAATAACTTGATATGCTTATACATGATCTTAGCCAAAAGGCTGACATTTGTATTGTGTTTTATTGTATTGTAATATTTTGTTGTTTGCTATGGCTTTGGGTTGAAGTAATACAGTTTAATTGAATTGATACCTCTGTCCTGGGTATATTATGTGTTTAATGGATTTACAAGTTGTACTGCTGATGTTTTGTTCATCTGAATACATAATTTGCCCAGTCAAAAAGCTTCAAATAAAAGTAGCAATTAAAAAAATAAAATAAAATACCCCTTTGCTTCAGTTTGAAATTTAATTAAATAAGCAGTTAATGTTCTCTGATTTCTAATGGGAAAACATGTAGACTGCAAATTCTAAATGAAATGTGGGTATTTCAAAATGTATTTGATATGTGTTTGTGTGCCTTCAAGTCATTTCTGCCTTATGACCACCCTATCATGGGGTTTTCTTGGCAAAATTTGTTCAGAGGCGGTTTGCCCTTGCCTTCCTCTGAGGCTGAGAGAGTGTGACTTGCCCAAGGTCACCCCGTAGGTTTCCATGGCCAAGCAGGGATTCAAACCTTGGTCTCCCAGTGTCCTACTCCAACACTCAAATCACTCCATCACACTGGTTCTCCTTGTGTTTGTTTGATTTACTGGTATTAAATAGAAGACCTTAACATATAACTTGCCATGTATTGACAACAAAAATTTGCATTCTTTTTGTTTCACCTTGTTGGGATGTTTTGTTTTCTCTTTATTTGCTACTTGCTTATACAGTACAATATAACTCAGGTCTAGAGTTTGCCCTTTAATTTTTCTATATATGAACTGTTTAGAAACAATCTGATATGGTATAAGAAAACTTTCTCTCTATGTACATGGGAGCCATTTATGTGTAAAGCAGGTGCTCTCTAGTACTGAGGTATAGTCTCTTAGGTGATGCATGCAGTGAGCTAGAATCTATCTGGGATTGTAGCTGCACCTTTTCCCAGCAGCTACAATTGTACAGTAGTGGCAGCTGCTGGACCCTCCCATATCAACCTACTTACTGTGATTGCCAGACTCTAATGGCAAACTGGTCCCATCTGCTGGGTCCCATCATTGCCACCAGAATCAGCAATCACCCTCATAGCCCCTGAAAATTACTTGAGGCAGGGCTTGGAAATCCTCTGGAGCACTTTTTTGGTACCATAGAGGACTGCAGCAGAAGAGAGCAGAGAAGAAAGTACTGGTTCTGCATTCAGTGCCAAAGTACATAATTGAATCTTGGCCATTAAGATGAAGTGAGGAGAGATCCTTCTGTTTAGATCCTCTAAGATCCTCTAAGATCTTAGATCCTCTAAGATGGAGGTACAGTCAAAGGGGTCTTGCAGCAATAACATGGAACACCTTGCTCAATGAAGCCTGGGTGTGCCCTCCCCCACTGTCACCAGTAGGTTGGTGAAGATAGTGTTTTTATTCTGGCAGCGTTTTGCCTTGCTGGATAGATGATACTTTATATAACGAATGTGCTCATAATCTGTTTTGCCAGCCTCAAATTTATGGCTACTGTTACAGGTTAATGATCTTGTGACTGAAGTTACAGTAATTTTCTCTGAGTGATACATATGTATCCAAAAGATCGAATACAATGAAACATTTGTACTGCCCAGGTTGTAACATGGGGATCAGGCAGCTTGTGGCCTTCTGTCATAACCTTTCTTCAACCAGTTTTGTAGTTTCAACAGGCTCCAGTAGTTTGTGTGGCACCACATATGGAACAAGATTATCCTTACTGCAGAATGAAGCAAAAAAGTGTGTCTCGTTTATTACAGTTTATTTCTTTGTGTATTACAACCAGCAAGAGAGCCACTGTAGCATTAGTCTTTCATGCTTGCAAGGGTAGGATCAGAGGCCTACTGTGCAGCTAATTTTCGTACTGCTGTTGAAGCTGTCATGTCATGTCAGAGACCCTTCCCATGTTGCCTAGCACTTCTGGCATTACTCCAAAAGTACAAGAGAATGCTGCTTTGCAGTGCTCCCTAGTACAGCCATACCTTCTCTTACCTAATTTTCTTAACTGTGTTTCTGAATATCTTCTTCATTTCTTGGCATTGTCCTGTGTCCTTTTATGTGTGTTTACAGTCCCTTTCTAATCCATGCTTTTTATCAGATGCAGTTCTGTCCAGTTGTAGTTGTATTTGACACAAATGATGTTTTATTGAGATTGCAGCATTTAAAAAAATGCGATAAAATCATGTGCATCACAACTCAGTGTTGCTGATGACCCTGGCTGTTAGGACTGTAGCATCCTCCGGCATGCATGTAGACCAAGATGCACAATAAATCACTAGTTTCTGTTACTGTAGTAATCACTTCAGTTTCAAAAGAACCCCTCCTCCTCCTCTTCATTTATGTATATAGCACCATCACTATACATGGTGCTTTACAGGTGAAAGAACAACAAAACAATTCCCTGCTCTCAGGCTTGCAATCTAATTAAGACATGACACAAAAGAAAAAGAGGTTGGCAGTGTGAGGGGAATTAAGTCCAGCAGATACTGCCTCTTCTTCTCTCCCTCTTCTGCCAGTGCAGTGGCAGTTGGGATGGATGGAGGGCCTTTCATCTGCCTCTGAGCCTAAACATAATAGAAATACTAGAATGTTGCTTTAGTGGTAATCATTTAGCTACTTGAACTTAAGATTTTTACAAAGCTTTTTTTCTTCTGGTAATAGCTCCTACAGGTCTGTTCTGCCTCTGATGACAATATCTTGGATTATCTTAAATAACTTGTCTCTCCAGGCTCATAAGTACAAGTATACAGGTGAATTTTGCATGTTGTAGTTGGTGGGCGAGCCAGAACAGGTGAGCTTGTGTCTTTTGGATTAAGTCTGATTCCTTGGCTGAGCTGTTTAGAGACTTGCTTTTGAGATTTTGTGTATTTTGGTCTGTGAGTTCTGCTGGAGCATATGGTTTAAGGGGGAGAGGATGCCAAGAGGAAGTGAATCACTGACCGTTGAGTGGAGCTTGCAATTAGTAGCTCTATATAGCAGCTCTTGAGCTTGCTGAGAGTTTGTGATCAGGAATGAGGAAGAAGGCATTTTGCATAGAGTTAACAGAGGAGTTTGAGGAGGGAAACCCAGAATACAGTGTCAGTGCTTATGTAGAATGATAGGCATGGATAGTGAAGAAACTGTTGTAGTGACAAGCAACATCTGTGCCATATTTGTTTTTGTGCCTGAGGATGTAGAAAGCAACTACCTGCATCAAGTGCAAACTGGATGCCTTGCTGGAAAAAAAGGTATAATAGTTTGAGCCCCCCTATCCACACTACAACCCATCAGGAAAGACAAAGATTTCTTGGACTGAGCAGAGCAGACTCTCCTGGAAGAACAGTAGAGGGGGAATTGCTCTGGGAACAAGGAAAACTACCATATGCAAGAGTCAAACACTTAGAAGGATATGAAACACAGAAGCAGACTATCAGGAGCAATGCTGTGTTTTTGGAACTACACAAGTGATTCTAGGCCCTCTCCTTGGTGAGTGATTCTGGGCTGCAATCTCTGACCTCAGAAAATCTGAGCATTGCCTTGAAATATTGTGTAAATGGAAGAACTTCTGCCACTTCCCAGAGGAGAAGTGCAGTTGTTTTGAGCGGATCACTTCTTGGGGAAGGGGCAGAAACAGAGTTGTTCAGGCCTGATAAGAAGAGTGCTTTATTTCTGCTGTAAGTATCCAAGGTGTAACAAAGTGGCTACCAAGCCTAATCAAGACCACTAGTCTTAGCCTTTTCCTTCTGATCCTTATGGGAACAAATGATACTGCCAGATATAGGCTTCAGTGTATTATGAGACACTGGGTAGGAAGCTGAAAGACATTGGGCCCCAATTTATTATCCCTCCCTCTTTCCCTTGCTGTTGAAAGTCTTGGACCAGGAAGAGAAAGAATACTGCAATTGAACAACTGGCTGTGCAGATGGTGTTGTAAGGAAAGAGTTGGCTTCTTGGACCATGGTTTGTACTTCCACAGAAAAGGATTTCTGGCAAGAAATGGTTTGTATGTCATAGTGTTGATAAGAACTTTTTTTCTAGGAACGTGCAAGCTTGATGAGATCTTTAAACAGAATCTTGAAGACAGTATTTCAGAGTATAGAGGGATACCAGATACAGAGAACAGTGTTGTCTATGATGTTAGGGAAACTGGAGTGGTGGTGCACAGACCCAGCAGTCAACAGAAAAAACAATGAGAAAGAGGATTTCATATGGCTTTACACTAATGCAAAGAGCATAGTAAATAAAGTGAAGTCTTAACACAGGAAGGCAAATAGATTTAATAGACATTACTGAAACAGGATGGGAAGAGATTCATAACTAGAATAGAGCAAACAGGAAGAGATTAGGAGTAGGATTCTATGAAAAGGGCATGCACATTGTAAGAAGATCCATACCTTGATGCATGGAATAAAGGTTGAACATTTGGGTAAAAAGTATAGAAGAGTGAAAGAACAGTGGGAATCTATAGATTTCCAAATCATACTGAAGATTTGGATGGTGCTTTCCTAGAAAAATTAACAAACATTCAAGATGGAAAGATAATAACAGTAATGGGAAATTTCAACTACCCTGATCTCTGCTGCGAGAGACTGCTAAAAAAATAAATAAATCCTTTGCCTTGCTGATAGTTTCATTTACCAAAAACTGGAAGATGAAACTAAGACTATTGTGGACTGATCCTCACCAACAAAGAAGATGGAGAAATGCTGACGAGTGCCTAGGAAAAGGGAAAGTATCCAACACCTATTTTGTTTCTGTCTTTTTCCAAAGGAAAACAGTGCTGAACCTGGTGAAAATAGAGTAAATGATGCAGTAAGGGATCTGCCTCTCAGAATAGGTAAAGAGATGGTACATGAATACCTAGCTACTTTAAATGAATTGATGTCTGTGGAACCTGGATCCATTAGAGCTTTTGTCTATAATCTTTGACAATTTTGATCTCCCATTTGGATTTGTAGCTTGATGGTGTTTGATTCAGATTGGCCTGATTATGCTGCTTCTTCATCCTTGCTGGTGAGCCACACTTTCCTCTGGGACTCTCCGGTATTTGGTTACCTTCTCTCAAATACCTGACCTCTCTCAAGTACCTGTCTTAGGATAAATAAATAGGACAAATGGCTGAATCTGACACTTTGGTCACTTTGGAATTCCTATGAAAGCATTTGTTCTGGCAGAAATGCTACACGTGTGTTCTGCTTGGAGGGCTAGGTTGATGGTGCACTACTTTATGTTTCTCTGGGTTCTTTATACAGCATGGGTGGCTGTTCTGTTTTAAACCAATTTTAGTACTTAAAAATACATCAAACCTTTTTTCAGAAGTTGTTGTCCCATACAGTTTAAAAGAACCAAATAGTTGATTAAGGCTTTTTTGGCTACTTTCATTTTTGGGTCTCTGATCTGAGTCAGAGAAATCCTGGCCTTCAGAGCAACAAAGGGCCAACAAACTTGATTTACATACATAAATTTTGCGGAGCATGAAATTGGAGATTACAAGCATCAAATTCAATGAAGTCAAAAATATCCTGCTGTAGGGAATTTTGCTTTGGCTGAAAGTCTTGAAGACTGAGTGAGATTTAAACTTCATGAAATTTGTTTATGGAGAAGACTGATTAATTCAACCACAGCAGCAGCTATCTTTTATTCTTCATTGGAAAACTATTATGCATGTACTTCAGACAGAAAACCACTTAATCATGTAACCACTAGCAGTAGACTTGTGGATTTGAAAGTGAAGAGGAGTGACTTTGTATTTTACGATAGGGTATAACTTAATCTGTAATCTGTTTCAATATTTTCATACTCTTGAAGCCCTTAGCTATACTTGCTGTCTTTTAAATTAAGATTACTGTTAAATTTAACCAATTTTCATAGAGGGCTAGGTCCTACTAGATCTCACCAGCAATCTTGGAGGCTTCACAAGTAGTGGTGATGCTCACTCATGCATTTTGGAAACTGCTGGGAAGCTTTTAAAAATATCTTTTTAAACTAAGTCATTACTAAAAGATTATCAGCAGTCCCATATGTCCAAGAGTTCCAAAGCCAACTTTTTTTCATCAGATATTTTCACTGAATGACTGTGTGATGTATCTATGAGTCATGGATCTCTGTACGTGTCTTCTATTATCTGTGCATCAAGTGCAATGTTAATTGTGCACCACACCAGGCTTTTATTTCAGTTTTTAACGTGTGACTAATTGAGTTTGGGTTGGAGGAATGACACACTTGAAATAAGGGATAACTCTGTATCTTGCAGTATGGTTGTAGAGTCTCAGCCATGGTCAGTTCATATGTATTTGCTGTCTCCTTGCCCAGGAGATCAGATCATCAGTAAGAAAATGTTCGTTCAGGGGGTCCTCACATGCACTCCTCACCCCCACTCATATGATTGCCTCTCCTTGGTGCAGTATTTGCTGAGTCAGTGTAATGTTCTCACTAACTCCACTTCAGCCAACATAAGTGCTCGGTTGATTCAGAAGTACTTTGTTAAGCAAGCAGTTGATCACAGTACATAAATGTTGTCAGGACAGAAGGTTTGTTTAGTTACACAGTATACTTAAAGCCTACACAGTTCAACCATTACAAAAGCTTACACCCCATTTGTTAGTAACTCAAAAAGTTCTGTCCTCCCAGCACTCCCCCTCCTTAACCCCCCTTACCAAGCTTCCCACAAGAATGACCTTGGGCTACTTGCAACTCTGAATTCCTCTTCACACAGTTGCTCATTATCCCAGGCCACAGATATACACAATAGTTATTTCCCAGTTCCCAATTCAACAGTATAGCATTCCTTATTACCTTCATTCCTTATTACCAAACATGACAACTAAGTATGGCAGAACCTTGGATGGATCATGATCCCTTCAGTCAGTATCTGACGCTAAGATATATGCATTATGTGTGGACATGCCCAACCCATGGCTGATGTACATAAATGAGCACCTCTCTGTAAGATGCTCTGAGATGCTTTTCATAATGTTCAACATGCAGCATGCCATGACTATGTGGCAGGTCTCTATGCCATTCTGAACTGCCACAGGAGAAGTTAGGGATGGTATGATGAAAAATGTCAACCCTGCCTGTAAGTGGGGGCCATGCAAGTTGCTCTGTAGAAAGCTGTTTGGAAGCAGTCTCTCAATAGCTGTTTGTTTGTATGCATCAACATTTCCATGGCTGACTCTGAAGGACTTGGTTGTTTAGTGCAGGCAACCCTTCAGTCACAGACAGAAGTGAAGAAGATAGCTAAAGGCATGAACCCTATCTCTATGGACCTTTGGTATATATTTAGAGCTCCTGCAAGCCCTGAATCACAACAAAAACCTGCATTCTCTCCCTGCTCCCCCACCGTCATTTCATTCAGTTCTAGTATCATATTTGGCCTATTTCCCACAGTTCTTGCAGCTTGGGTCCCTTCGTGGGCTTATGAGATAAAGAGAAGTTACTAGCTCAGCCTGCCTTACCACATTTGGTCAAAAGTCTCAGAAGTGCTAGCTGATCAGTTATATAGATAATAGTTTATAGTAAGAGACACAATTAATAATGTCCTTGTGTAGCTGTATCACTGTGTTTATACAGGGTGCAGAGAAGCAATGTTACTTCGGTTTGATCCCCCCCCCCATAGTGTGCAGATGCACACACACACCACTACAAGTTGAGCAACATAGATTTTCCTTGTTTTTTTTCTGGGCTGTGAGGTTGTGTTCTGGAATAGTTTCTTTCTGACGTTTCGCCTGCATCTGCGGCTGGCATCTTCAGAGAATGTTTGGGTAGGAGTATATGTGGAGTTTATATGCTGTGAACCCTTGTTGGGGAGTATATGTAAATTTGTGTAATTGAATGGTTAGTTTCTGGGTATAGTTGAGCAACAATTACACCCTGTGACATTTATACACAAGAGACCAGATTAAGTACCTATTTATCAATACCTTTAGGTCTTACCCTGGAGGCCCAGGCTGAGCATTCAGGTAACACTTGGGACAGATAATTTTTCATTACAAATTACCAAAAGATTGTTGTCTATGAGAGATAAAGAGAGACAAAATTATCTGGATATTTGAAATAAACTCTCACAGAAATTCAGAGTCAAGTGTCTTGTAACCAGAGTTTTCAGTAATTGCTAGGGTATTATCCTATATATTAATGTATATCAAGACCTATAGCTTGTCATATGCGGTCTGTTGGCAACTGGCCTGTTTTTCTTCCCTTTTTGAAACATTTTTTAATTCTTGTGAATAGTGGTAAAAATATATATGCAACATATGGTGAGTTACAGGGGCAGGGAGTGAAAAAAGAATTTGGGGTGTGAACTTCATTTTGTCAGTTTAGTGGGAGTAACTCATTTTCTAAAGATACCATTTGCACAAGAATTTCATTCTGGCCCCAGGACTGTAGTCCAAACCATGTGGAACCTCCTTTCTTTTTTCTTTTTTTAAACAAACTCCTCATTTTCCTGTACAAGCACCTCCATCCCAAAACTTCAGTGCTTTCCCACCTACATTTCTGAAATTTGCTGCTTTTGTTTCGATTTTCCAGTAGGAGCCATCCTTCTATTTTGATAGTCCTAAGACTGGTTTGGTAGAGGTGGCACTTTCTGTTGAAATGATTAGTGTATATATATTTTTTTTAAGAGGCAGAATTTTCATATTAATATTCTTGAAGAGGGATAAGTATATATTATACAATTTTAACTATAGGAAATAATAATAAAAGCCTTTTCATGCTTACCCATGAAGGCTGGTTCAGGTTACGTTAATGTGATGTGGAGGCTGCACACAGCACCTAATCTTCATCTGAGCCTGCTGAGCATCTACGTGTGGGTGTAATTCTTGTACCAGACTTGTGTTCACAATCACTTTCTGGACACCGTGTACGATACTGATAGCATAGTTTGAGCTTACATATGTAGGTCCTATGCAAATGTTGCTGTGATAAGTGTACCCTTTCTTTTTGCCACAGTATGTAACACTCACTTGCCATGAAGTTCTTTCAAACCCCAAAGTGTTGTATTTGAGAGAGTGAGGGTGAGAATCCATATGCTGGGAATATATTAGGTTTCTCTGAACTTTATAAAAGTTATAAATCCTTTTTTTCTCTGTATAAAAAAATGAAATGTCAGAATTTATTATGAGCTTCTTGGTGTGAGGTTATTTGTGATGGTTTAAAACTTTATAACTATTCCTGGAATGAGATGAATCCTATTTTTCAGCTGTCTCTTCTTATGTGCTTTGTTTGGGGGAAGGGATCTGGTAGTGTGGTATTTGTTAAGACCAATTACAGAGTTATTCTCATTTACCTTTACTTTTTTCATTCTGTGACTGGATTTTGGTGATAATACATTCAACTGTCACTCACTTTCACCTTTTAATTTTGGCTTCTTTAGAGTTTTCCAATTATATAAGTGTCTGTTCAACTGCATGCAAGTCCTGTGGCTTGATGTAAAGGCTACAATTGTTTTTAAATCTAGACATTAATATACCATGTTCTCCTTTAAAATGCATTGCTGCATTGAAATGGTACACACACACACACACACACACACACACCATTGCAGGACCTTCTTCCAAATGAGGAATCTCTAAGAATGGGGCAGAGGTTTTTGTTTTTGTTTTTTGCTTGCTCCCCTTTTTAGTTGTTCAAGTTTCTGAAAGTTCACTTGATGCAGTTCTGGTTATAACACCAAACCTGTAGTTCTGACTAGTTGGTGTATTCCCCAACTTTACAATATAGTATCCACAGATTTAAGTATTCATGGCTTGAAAATAATTCTGAAAAAAAAAATAATAGTCCAAAAAGCAAACCTTGATTTTGTCATCTTATATAAGGGACACCATTTTGCTATGTCATTGCATATAATGGGACTTGAGTATTCACAGATTTTGGTATTCACGGGGGTCCTGGAACCAAACCCCAGCGAATATGAAGGGACAACTGTACAGTAATTCTGTTTAGTAGTAGTAGTAGTAGTAGTAGTAGTAGCAGCAGCAGTAGCAGCAGCTGTTGCTATTTCTTACCCGCCTCTCCCTATGGAGAGGTTTATACTTTTTTAGTGTAAGAACTATGGGCACTTTACCAACATTTTTCTTAAGACTGGTTATATGTACATACCCCAGTGCATGAGATTTTCAAACTCAGATTCATTTGGAAGTGCTTAAGATGCAGCATTAACCAATATTTATTTGCTATGACTTTTTTGTACTAAAAGATTTCAGTTTAGAATCAATTTACCAGGTATGGAAGGGTTTGTTTCCCTCTAAATTTCTTAGCAGATGTACATCAGTGCATACGTATGTCCAAGGTAGCACCCTAAAATGTCCAGTGGCATCTGGGCCTTTTATGTAGTATTTCAAACTCGCAAGTCTTATTTCTCATATTATTGTTTGCAGTATCAGGATGGCAAATTTTTGAAGTGTAGGAGAATAATTCGCTAGAAGATGCAGAGAAATCCTCAATTCTTTGGGTTTTATCCTCTCGCACCAGTTCTGTTCAACCCATTGAGTTGGAAGAAAATATTGTGTAACATTAACAATAGAAGTTCTTTTAGGATGTAGATTCTGTCCCCTTTACACCATAGCCTCTCTTTGTGCGGCAGCTCCTCCTTGGATTCTGCAGCCAGTCATCTCATTCCCAAGCCTCCAGTCTTTTGCAAAGAGTTCTCTACTTTGCTATGCACCATGTTTCCCTTCTTTTGGCTGCATGTAGTCACTGCCATGCCCGATAGTTGCGATGAAAACAGGGTGTCCACTACCTGCTCCTTTTCATAATCATGCTGGGGCAGCCGCAACAATGCATCAGCCAAAAAGTTATTTTCCCCCAGAAAGTATTAGAGTTGGAAATTGAACTTGTAAAAGAACTTATCCCAGTGCACTTGCTCATTTTATGCAGGGGTTTCAGCACCTCCAAATTTCTATGGTCAGTCCACACTTCAAATGGCACTGCCCCATCCAACTAGTGCTACCAAGTTTCCAGGGTGTGTTTAATTGCTCTAGCCTCTTTTTCCCACACCAGCCAATTTACCTCTGGACCAGAATTTTTTTTTTTTTTTATAAGTAAGCACATGGACGGAGCACCCTCTGCTCATCTTTTTGCAACAGTACTGCTCCCAAGGTGGCATCGCTGGTATCCACCTGTACCACAAAAGGCTTTGGCTGGATGTGGATGTTTGAGGATTGGTTCTGAACTGAACAACTGCTTCAACTCTTCAAACACCTCTTGACATTCAATTCCCCATTTAATTTTCATACTAGGTTTTGGCTTATTTGTTCCCATCTCACTGTCTTTCTTTTTGGTCTTTAGCAAGTCAGTTAATGACAAAGCCACCTGTGTGAAATTTGGTATGAACTGACAGTAGAAATTAGCAAAACCCCAAAATTCTGAAGTTGTCTCCTCATTTGGGGACCCTTGGCTGGGTCCATTTCTGTGCCCAACATGGAATTACAGTAGCCCAAATGCCCCACCTTGTCACACCACAAGCATAACCCAGGTGCATCTGTTGTTCCTTTCAGTTGGAGTTAGTTTTCCAGGATCTCAGCCAGACGTTTTGGGCTTTCATTTCCCAGCTGATTTATTAGCCAGCCCTTGCCTTTGTTTGGCTCACTTCACTGTGTGTTTCGCTATCTCATCTTCACCCGCAAGTAACACCCAATCCATGAGGGTGTTCAGCTTGTTACTCAACAACGCCCATTCCAGGAAGTCTGGTTTCAACCCATCTTGGAAGTATTCGATCTAGGTGGCCTCCAACCAGTCCAGAATGTGTGCTGCCAACCATCAGAATTCTTCGGTGTACTCCATTGCCAAACATGACCACTGCCTTATGGTCAGCAAATGACTATGCACCTTCTCTTGGTAAAATGGGTCTTCAAAGCACAACCTCAATGCCATCATGAAAGCCCCAAACTCCTGTAGTTGAGTTGCTTCCATGTCATAGAGATTCACCAGCCACTCAGCCATTTCCCCATTGAGATCCATGGCAATACTCCTCACTTTAGCTCTTTCGGATAGGAAGGTCACTTCTTGCTCTTCCATGAATTCAGCTACCTGCATCAGGAAAAATGACAGCTTCCCAGCTGACAGTCTCCAAGGGCCCAGGGCTCTATGGTTGGACATTGAAGACCACATTCCTCCACAGCCAGAGCCTCCTGGATGGCCTCATATTGAGGTTGCTGCTCCACCTCTTCCATGACTGCTTCTAGCTATCCCTGTTTCTCCAGCCCCAATGCTGTCTGAAGCAGGGCTCGTACTTGGGTCTGTTCCTTTTGAAACTGTTCCACACCACCCAAGGCGGCTTCCCTCCAGTGAGACACCCAGAACGCATCCACTGACATTGCCCAGCTGTCCAAGTGGCATGATCGGTGACTCCCCTTTAGGGAAGGGGTCACCCCCGGTACCATCTTGGACTGGTTGGCAGTGTCCATTTGAGGCTTACAGCAAGGTCACCACTCACTGTGCCAGCTTCCCTGGCAGGGTTTTTGGTTCTCCTGGATCCAGTTCCTCTATGCTCTCATCCTTTTGCTGTCCGCTGATGCATGGTGACTCAGGGGTAGTCAGACATAGGGAATCTTAGCAAACTGTGATGTACAGGTTGCACTCATTTCAGGGACACAGTCTTTTAGTAGTTAATAGTAAAGCCTTATTCCAGTAAGTAGAGCAAAAATCCAGTACAAAGGCATTGCCAGGAGTAAAGGTTAGTTTCTGTTTCAACAGGTTATTAAAACTCACAGTTTTTCCCACCATCCACCAGTATTCTAATTGGTCAGCACAGTAGAAACTTTACAGTTTTCCAGCTATAGCTCCCCTTCATTCCACTCCAGGCCTTTCACAAGAAATGACCTTGGATAGCTAACAGTACCACACTCCTGAGCTAATACATCTGCTATCACTACAGCCTGATTATATGTTTCCCCTAAAGCAACACACTGCAATGCCCATCATCCTAAACTACAAATCAAAATACTAATTGTCATGACAGGACTTGGCTGGGTCAGGCTTCTGACAGAGTGTTGCTCCAAATACTGGCGTGGTCACAGACATTCCTGTGCCACTTGGGACCATCCTGCAGCCATCATGTCTACTCCTCCTATGGTTCAGCCTGCCCCTACTGCCATCTCCATTTCCCAGGCAGCTCAGCGTGACCCTTGACCTCACTCCATCAGTGCAGCTCAGGAGCTTCCACTTAGTGGTTCTGCGGGATCCTGCTCTCTCCAAAACAGCCAGTGGCTATCACTTCACCTGCACAGGTTGACCTCCCTCAAAACAAGTCCTCCCTTGATCATCCTCAGCCGCTTCATTGTCCTCTGGCTCTGAGTCTGATTTGGAGTCTGTTGATATTCTTATTCATAAGTCTCCACAGACGCTATTGGGGGAAGCTGACGCTTTTTCACCCACCAATGATGTAAGAGTGTTTATGGACCACATGATGAGAATGGCAAGGGTGCTGGACCTGTTGGTGATGCAGACGCAGATCAATGATCCCATTTTCCTGTGGGTCCAAACTCAGTCCCAGCAATTTTGCTTATACTCCTATACCTTCTTCAGGTCATCAGCAGATCTTGGGTAACCCCTTTTTCAGTACCTTCTGCATTCCAAAAGATAGAAGCATTGTATAAAGTGCAAGACTCTAACCTTTCTTGGCTGGTGCAACATCTTGTGTCTTGTCAATCCTTTGGCCTGTTGCATCGGTGTCCTTGAAATTGGTGGTTTTAGCAGGAAGGCCCCTATTTGGTGGCACTGGAGGTGGGTGGGACTACTGCCAAAACACTTATATAACATTCTAGAATGTTCCAAAAGATGCATTGCGCAGGTACAGGATAACCCCATTTATGTGAGTTCACAGATGACCACTCAAAGAACTATAGTTAGAATCATAGAGTTGGAAGAGACCACAAGGGCCATCCAGTCCAATCCCCTACCATGCAGGAATACACAATCAAATCATTCCCAACAGATGGCCATCCGCCCTCTTATTTGAAAACCACTGAAGAAGGAGACTCCACCACACTACGAGGCAGTGTATTCCACTTCCAAACAGCTCTTACTGTCAGGAAGTTCTTCCTAATGTTTAGGTGGAATCTCTTTTCCTGTTGTTTGAGCCCATTGTTCTGTGTCCTAATCTCTGGAGCAGCAGAAAACAAGCTGTCATACCCATCCTCAGTATGACATCCCTTCAAATATTTAAACATTGCTATCATGTCACCTCTTAGCCTTCTGTTCTCCAGACTAATCATGCCCAGCTCCCTAAGCCATTCCTCATAGGATATGGTTTCCAGACTTCCCACCATCCTGGTCGCCCTCTTCTGGATGCAGGTATGCAACCTGTCCGTTGCATTATAACCTTAATAATCTCCTCTCAATGTCCTTTACTATTTTCTACTAAACAGACCAAGAATCGAAGTAGAATTGTGAGAACGGATGGGGAGTTCGTTGTACCAAAAATAAGAATTTAGTAGTGTTTCATAATCACGCCAGTTCTGGGCATGTAAGCTTTAGAAATAATTGTTTTTTAACACACATTGGAAACTTTTTAATGCAGTGTAGATGTGTAAATAGCTATTGCTTAAAACAGTTTGTAAGCCTCTCTGATAACCTTGTGGCTGAAGAGCAGGGTATAAATAAATAAATAAGGTAATAAAGTAAGTTTATGCCCAGGAAATGAAGGAGTCTTCATGTGCTAACTTTATACTCCTTTCGTTTATATTGTACAGTTGGACCCCCATATCCGCAGAACAAATATGTGCAGTTTCAGTTACCCGTGAGACACAAAATAGGGACACGTACCATAGAATTGTACTGGAAAATGCCTAGAGAGGCATCCTCTCTGAGCATCTTCTAGGTTCTCCAATGCAACTCTAAGGTATTTTTTTTATGGAAAGTCCTTTATTTTAATATGGTTTGCTGTTATCCACAGTTTCCAGTATCCACAGTAAGTCTGGGACCTGAACCCAGTGGATATGTGGGTGGGGTGGGGTTTAACTGTATTTGTATGTACAAATAGGTGTTAATGGGTGCGCTTTCAAAAGTTTTTTTTTTAAATTAGGGTTCTTACCCTTATTTAAAAAACAAACCTTTGTTAATGGATTAAAATGCCCCTGATTCAGATCCTGGTTTCTCAAAGGTAGAAAATGAAGAACTGTTGCCTGAACCCTTGGCGACCTGCTGCTTCTCATGGTAGACACTAGTAAAGTAGATAAGTAATGCAGTCATGGTATAAGGCAATTCCTTACATTCCTTATAGGCATTCTCGTGCCTCCTCTATGTCACATGCTGCCTACAGTGTTTTGCAACTTCTTGCATTAATGTTTTTGTTTGTTTTAAAGAAAAGTCTTCCAGAATGTGGCTTTATTCAAAAGGTTAACAAGCGGTGATGTATTGAAGTATTTTACTCCCAAGTCTCAAGTTATGTCTCAAGTCTCTACCTCCAAGTTTCTAGTTGAGTCTCAAGTCCTTGCAAGATACTTTCAAGTCGAGTCTAAAGTCAAGTGTCAAGTCTGGGAGCCAACTTTAACAGGAAAAAAGGAGATGGTAGTAGGTGTGTGTGTGTATAGGGGGAGTGGAGTCTCAATAACTAGGAAATCAAGAAGGCATGCACAAAGTTACGTTAAAAAAAAGTTTATCCACACACGCGTTAGGCAGTGGGCTTGAGGTGGGGGTTGAGGTCTGCTCAGCAGCCTGTCCCTGCTGCACATCAGAGAGAAGCCTTCTAAAGTTTTTGAAAAGCTTTAGAAGGATCCTTCTCCTTCAAGCCTGGTACCTAATGTATTTGCTGTTACTACTTCCATTGTATGACTGGTAGGCAAAAAGCAGTGAGATCATGGAAACATTCAAAGGAGGAAAACCATTTTCCGCTCCATAACGTTTCTGGATGAATGTGTTACATTACAGAACCAAGGCCAGCAAATCGGTTGCTAAAAATATGTAAGTGTGAGTCGAATCAAGTCAATGCATCATTTATTGTCTAGTCGAGTCCAAGTCAAGTCATTGAAGCAACTTGTGTCCAGGTCAATTGACTCGAGTCTACATTATTGTTAATAAGTTTAATCTAACTGATTAAGAGGCTTAATAGCACAATCATGTGCATGTATATATGGCCGGTAGAGTGTACTACTATGTAATTGTATATATGTGCATGCATACATGTGCATTCATGTATGTATGTTTGTGTGTGGTTGTATAAATGTGTTGAATTAGTAGCATAATCCTATAATGCTTGAATTATATCATATGGAATTTTATGCATTCTTTTTGTTAAGTGTTTGTTATTGATGTCAGACCAAGGGTCTCATTCCTGTCAAGAGGGCTGAACCTGTCTTAAGTAGCTGCAGGCTAAGAGGTTTGTCCTCGGGTATCACATGGATTTGAGAAATGAGCATCTACATCTTTTAAAGAATTTGGTGATCCTGGAGTATTAGCACTGCAAGGAAACCTCTTGAATTTATTATTTGTTATTTATATTATTTATTTATTTATTGAATTTTAATTCCATTTTAAAAAGATCCAGCTAAAACATTAGTTTACAAAAGTAAAAAAGAATTAAAAACAATATTATTAAAACATGATTAGAACAGTTAAAACACTTTAAAAAGCTTTAAATAATGTAGTTTCAATAAAAGATAAAAAAAAATACTGCACACCACTTTACATACATACTACTGCTCAATAATTAAAATTGAAAGGCTTGCCTGTATAAAAATGTCTTCGCCTGCCAGCAGAGAGCAGGGAAGGGGCTGACCAGACCTCCCATGGAAGGGAGTTTTGCAGCCTGGGAGCAGCTACAGAGAACGCTCCCTCACCAACTCTGCCTGCAAAGGTGGTGGCACTGAGAGAAAGCCCTCCCCTGCAGATCTTAAAGCTCACACTGGCTTATATACAGTCTTGAAGTACTTGCTGCATCTTCATTCCTTTGCATTCTTGTACTGACATACAAATGCTTCCCCTAAGCACATGGCCTTTCATGTTGGCTATTTACTGTGTTTGTGAAATTGGACCAGGTCTAAACCTTAGCGTGGAGCTCTGAATATTTAGGAGTATGGGTCTTAGTTCTCAGTCTCCCAGAGGCTGAGTCTTTTATCCTGCAGCTGTCTAGATCTGAGCTGTTTTGTTATAAACAAACTTAGTTACATTAGTGTGGTCTTGCTAGGTTCTTTTGCAGGTTCACCATGTTTAGTCCAATGCTGTTAAACTGCCTTGGCATTGATTTTAAATGAATGTATACAGTTTGATGCAAGGTCACGGCAGAGCTCCTCCAGTATTGATTTACAGTGCTGCTGAAGGCTGCAGACTTGAACTGTCTACAGACTTTGTAGTAGAGGGTGCGGTGTGGGCAGGAAGGTAGGGATAGAAGTTAATGCCTGCTGCATCTCCAACTCATTGTCACATATTTGTGTGTGTGTGTCTGCTTATTTCTACAATACTTCTTTGAGTGTTCTGAATATGCTGTCAGAAAAACTGTGTCCCAGTTTCTGCATGTTTGTCTTCAATGAGTCAGCTACAGGGTTTGATTGGTATGTGTCACTTATGGAAGACCATTATTCTTTGAATTCATTCCTTTTGCCAAAGCTTGATGTATATTGCATTTTTTTTACATGCTAAAAGCTCACTGCCAAAAGGTATATTCACTCTTATGTGGGTTGTGGCAGATGTAACACTTCGGTTTGCTCAGCCCTTGTTAAAGCATTATAGTGGCTTGCAGGATCATGCACCAGAGATATGTTTAACCTGGCAAAACACTTCCTGTCTAGCATTCTGAATATAGCTGCTTTTTGTGTGAATTTTCTCTGATTCAGTTTTCCATGCAGTGAAATAACTCATCAATCCTAGGTGACATTTTAGGTTGTCCTGTTTAGAGCAAAGCAGAAGGAACACAAAGGGAACTGAAAATGTCATGTTAGATTTTGCTGGGGGAGAACCTTGTACACAGAAGTCAGTTATGAAACATAAATGAATTTTACAGCCAGCCTTATTGTCCATAACATAGCCCTAAACGGAATAAGCCTGGGAGAATCCTTACATGGTGGTTGTCATAGTAACACTAACTGGATTTTTTTTAAAAAAAAAAAATTATATATCTGAACTGTTTATCAGGGACGCACAAGAGTTTGACTGTCCTTGATAGCTTTTCAAAATCCATAGTCAGGATGACCCTGCAGGCACGGTGTGACACCCTGTTGTGCTTTGAAGGTGATCATGGTCCTCCTAAAAATATAGTGCAAGACTGAGGATGCTTTTCAGCTCCAAGAAGTGAATTTGTGGGAATGTACGTAAATGTAAGTGTGTGTATATAAGTGTAAAGAGTGTAGAGAAATAACACTTATATGGGAAATTTGTATAAAGCAAAGTCTTCATAAAAACTGCAGAAGCCAAATCATACGGAGAAGTGTTGAAGAAGATGAGTATGTTTGGACTGTAGAATAGACAATTAAACGGCAGTATTATAACCATATTCAACATTTTAAGAACTCTCACATAGTTATGGAGCAGTAGAGTTTTGTTTTGCTTCATAGGTTAAGATGTGAACTAATTGGTTCAAATTCCTTAAAAAGGAGATTTTGACTAAATATTAGGAAGAACTTGATATGAGCTGTTGGACAATGGAACAGACTGCCTTAGATGTTTGCAAGCTCAGCTTCATTAGAGAAGTTTAAGCAGATGCAGGTTCTCCCCCAGGTTTAGGGTGAGATATCAATATATTAATAACACACAGTTCTGCCTCTCATTTCCATCACCTGATTCCAAGAGGGCAGTGGAAATGATTAGCTGATGTTTACTGTCTATTTAGGAGCAGATGGGAGTCAACAATGTAAACGTAATCAAGACAGCATAAGTGATGTGGAACTAATGCTGGGTGCAGAAGCTCATCTCTGCTAAAAAAAAAAGGTCTTGGGGGTTCCATTCCTTCAGCTTGATTGAGAATGAGCTATTGTATTTCAGGATCCCTGCCAGAAGTCCATCTCTCAAACTTGTAGAGAAAGCTTTATTCCTAAGATCTTATTCTTGGAAATCCCAAATTTCAACACTCCTTTTGGAAGCTATCACAGACACTTTCACACTTCGACACAATACAACACACAAAGAAGAGAATGCAGTCTACTTTATAATTGTATTCAGTTCTAAGAGTTCCATGCAACTTCTGCAAACTGAAATATGGGGTTATATATGCAATCTCGCCAATTCTCATCTGCTGCTTTCTTCATATTTGTTATTTTATTTTAGCCATATTGTGTATAGCACCTGAAACCCTTTAGATAATAGTGTATGCATTATACACAGTAGTCTAGTCCAAATCCAGTAATCACTGACTCTTGTCTATCAGTTATGCTTCTACAATATAGAACAATGGCTGCTCATCATTTCCAATACTTTATACACAATCAGGGCTGGTTTCCAAAAAATGAAATGGAATGAATTGCCCCCGAGCAATTAACAGAAGTCGGTCCATACTGAGTCATTAGTATACATCCTTCATTTGTTGATAAGATCATGGGCACAGCACATTCCTAATTTGTACTTCTATAAAGCATCAAAAAGTTCTAACCATATGACGTCTGAACCTGCTATACATTAAGTCATGCCACCAGCCCATAGAGGCCACTACTGATTATTTCAAGTGGCCACTACTCTACAGGGTATCAGGGAGAACACTTTAAAAAGTTCTGCTACCTGAGGTCCTTCCACAAGGATGCCAGGGACTGGATCTGAGACTCTCTATATGTAAAGAAGGTATTCTGTCCATTGAACTAAGGCTCCTCATTTGACAATCACTGAGTATATTATTTCAGTACATCTTATGGTTCAACAATCAGTCCAGTGATTTAAAAGGCTCAAGTCATTTCCTCCAGGGAACCCAAAATGTATTTAGTACAGTACTAAATGCTACAATTGCATGTCTGTTTACCTTATTAATAGGACATTTTTGCTCCACTTGTACAAGTATGCTTATTATTTATATTATAGAATTCCTGATAGTTCATGAGCACTGAAGCAACGATAAGCAAGATATTAAGCATCCAAAGTGATATAAAAAAACAATGATAATCTAGTACAAGTGGCTGCTAAGGCAAAAACATCGCTATTAGAGCATCCTGATATATGGTCATCATATAGCTCAGTCTTCCACAAACCTAGATTGCTCCAAGTGTGTTTTGATCTACAACTCCCATCATTCTCAGCTAGCAAGGCCAGTGGCCAGGGTGCATAAAAGTTCTGAATCAGAGCATCTGGAGAAACCCAGATTACAAAAGTCTGGTGTAAATGTTGAACAGCATGTGAGGCATAACAAATCCTACACGGTTCCCACAGATAACAAGCCAACAGCCCTCTCCAGTATCAACTTGTTGCCACATTTGCAGGAAAGAACAGAACCACTGAAGAGTATTGTATCCTGTGAACCCATCCCTTCCAGCTGGCCCAGAAGGATACCATGGCTAAATAATCTCTGAAGTGGTCTGGAAGAATTAGCAGGGTAGCATTCCCTTGATACTTTCCTAGCACAGGTCGTCCACCGAGGTGGTAAAAGTTTTCATTCCAAAACAGGGCTGGAACCCAGATCAATACAAATCTTCCATTTCCTTGTTTCGATTAATTTCATACTCGCCAGAAGAGACTAGGCAAGAAGCAAGGGTTAAAGTGGAGATCACCTTGGCTGCTTTATTTTTTTTTTTTTTTCATACACAGGGTAAAAATTCGACACAGCCTATTGTTCTTTCCATATTAAAAATTACATGTTGTAACACATTTGCCCACTCCTTTCCAGTCCTGTCCCATCAGTAGAGGACAGGATGACTGACGACAATAGAAGCCAAAACTGCAGCCCTAGTAATTATGTCCAGACTTCCAATTACAGCACTCACATTGATACTGTGTGCCAAGTATATTTGTACATTCACATGTACGCTGGTTGCTGTCGATACCAGAACACCAACATCAAAGTCCATGGATGTCTACCATGGTACAGAGGGCAGTGTGGTTAATTTAATAGCATAAATTACAACTGACCATTGCTGCTTCAACAATAATGTATTGTTGAATCACAGAGTTTTGTATTAGCTTTATTTTTTTTTTCTGTCTCAGGAATTCTGTAGTTTGTACCAATTCCACTACTGACTTACAACAATGAAGTTTGACCTTACTTCCTCCCCAAAGGTAAGGTGGTAGTTATTTTAAGTAGTCAGTTTTTCTGCCGCTTAATGTTCAACTTACTTGAATATATGGTTTCTCCTCAGGTGATTGCTCAAAGTTGCCATTACTCTACTTGTTGCTACCATGTTTTAACTGTTTTGAATTTCTTCCCATGTAAGTTCAAAAGTTTTTAATTTCAAATCGTACTTTAAATATGGCCTGCTAAGATACATGATTTCTAAAGTTCACTACTTTTGTGTTACAGGTTACACAGTGTGATTGGTCCACTGGGTTGCCATATGATAACAGAATCTCTGTCTCTTGGATTCCCCTCCCTGCTCCTATTTAACCCTGGAGGAACTTCTGCTGTTGTTACAGAATGTAATTGGACCTAGGTTACAGCATGTTTGAAGCAATTGTTTCCAAAGGATAATGTGTTTCCTAGAGCTGGGACAGCTAAAGCCACAGACTCACAATGTGGCTTTTTGGGCACATCCATATTGCAGGGTTTAATTCCTTACCTGTTAACATAGGGCTAGGCACCTGTAGCACTCCAGGTGTTGAACGCCAGTTTGCCAACCTGGGCAGTGGTGAGATATGATGCGAATAGTTTTCATCAAAATCTAGAGGGCTTAAGTATAATAAAGACCCCCCCCCCTTGAATTATTAGGAAGCTAAATAAGAAAATGGAATGTTAAAAACTTTTGTTAGAATTAGAGCATGCTATGAATTTAATTAATTTGAATGAATTGATGATGATGTGGAATGAAAGCAGGCTGAAATCAACATGTATAATAAACAGTGTTAATAAATATCTGTCAAAACCTATTTGTACAAGTTTTACTTACAGACGTTTTACAAGATTTTAGAAAACTCTGTCTAAACACCCTACTATACTATGCTGATAGCAGCTGTGGTGTGCAATCATAGGGGGAAAAACTGCACAGAAGAAAACTAGAAATCTTGGTGGTGATAAATGAAAGCTGGTTTATGGTTTCTTGACAGTCAGCTGTAGTCTCATCTCCTATTTTTCAGTACATGTCAAGAAAATACATGTAAATTGCTTTTTCAAGGATGCTTGTGATTCATGTGGTACAAGCAAGCATAACATGTACTGTACTCTTTCCTTCCATCTCCCCAAAATATCTGTGTTGGACCTGCACTCATGGTTCATGTTACCACTACTTATTTCTTGAAGTCACTTCTTCTAATTTCCACTTTTCTACTTGGCAAGTCAACATTAGGGCAGAAGATTCTTTGAAAACAGGAAGCAGTGATGCCATCTTAAAGCAGTATGGGAGAAGGAGGGGAAAGTGATTGGTTCTGAAACACTGGCACCTTTGCAGCTGGGTGGTAAGAACCTCAGGCTGGTGCAGTTGCCACTTGTGTGCATGCACACACTGGCCTTGCTGCTTGTCATAAAGGCTCTGAGGATGTTGGTAGAACTTTGCAGTGACCTGTTTTTCATTTTGCACCGATCCTTTGGCTCTGTAATTTCTCTTGGTCTTTCTGCAAACAGGTGCCCCATAAATCCCCTCCTTTTTACCCAGTCAGTTTCCCATGTTCTTCCAAGAAATGCATGTACACCAAAGTGATGCAGATGTGCTTGTTTTTCATAAAATATAATGGACAGGATCCAAGCTTCTGATGCTTCCACCAGAATTTGCAATCTCCAGTGCACCTTAAAAACCTGCTCTGGAGGGCTGGGAAACTTTCTGGAGCAGGTTCACAATCCTATATTGTAGAGGAAAGGAGGGAAAGTCTTAATTCCTTTAATATTGGATTCAAACTTACACCTCTGGATTTAGGCCACTATATTTTGAATTATATATTCTTTTTTATGATCTCTGTGACTCACACAAATGGGGGTGTACACCCATTTGTGTGAGTTCACAAACGACTCCTTGAAGAACCATAGTTATAGGTAAGCAACCTGACCTTCTTCTGTCATTGAGGAAATGGGTTTATTATAGAAAGAAACAGAATTATGCAGCATCTCCCCCCCAACACTTTAAAATTGAACACGGGGGTTTGAAAGTAAACAAGTTATTTATTTATTTGTGTACACATCTCTGTTCCATATTGTATCATGGACTTTTCTAGTGTAATGGCATGTGGCACTCATGAACTAAATACTGCACGATATGCAATACTTGTGTGTGCTGTAGACTGTAAGGGGAAAAAAATAGAGGTGAAAGTGATATTTACCAGTGTGAACAATGGATCAACTAGTACAATTAAGTAGTCACTAACTTAAAATGACTGATCTTTGGAAATAGAAATGGCTTGTCAATTGGGTTTTAGAGGATGGCAGAATTGCTCTAATACCAGTTATTTTGGAAGAGATTTGAGTATCCACTGAAACTCCATCTACTACCTAGCACAATGATATGCTGCCTTTAGTCTGCAGTAATCTAGCAACAAGGCTACATACCTTTCTGTTGAGGGAAGCTGAAGGGCTCTTCAAACATACTCTTGTGTATCATGAACACCACTTAGTATTTTGAACAATCTCAGCATTTCCATCATATTACATCGTCAGGGAGTGGTAGGAATTTTTCAGGCTCCAGCTGATCATTCTGCATCTAGCATTACTATCAGGACGATTTACCTTCACCAGAACTGTTGCACTGCACCAGCAATGAGTGTGACTTCTGATGGTGAGATTTCTGTAGGCTGGGTGTTTACATTGTATTCAATAGTAATTCTAATACTTGTGTAGAAACTACAGAAGTAGGGTACTACATAAGTACTACATAAACTTATAGGTATGTGTATGTGTGTGTGTGTGTGATATTGCCCATCTCTTAAAAAAAACAATGTAGTCAATCATATGCAAGCTTCCTTTATCAGAATATTTAAGGGAAGAAAGAACTTCTGATAAGAGAAGAATTTAAATATTTTGTTCCCTATGATACGAATTGAAGGCACTGTTCCTTTTAGCTTCTTGGAGGCCAGAGAACATAGGCAGTTGAAGGGCAGGTATCGCATTTTGATTGTCTTCCTGATATTTTGGACTCTTAATCCAGCTGCAATATAGAGAAAGATACTTGGGTGTTTGAAAAGATTACAAACCCTACATAGACATTTTACATCAAAAGCTTGTGGGACTGAACATCCTGATTCTCCTCTTGAACTTCAATATTATTAGACTTTCTTATTGCAGAGATTGATGTTCAGTTTCCTTTTCTGATAGCAAAACCCAAAAGTTAATAGATACCTGTGCCTTTACGCCAGGACTAAACATCCACTTGATGATCCCCAATTCTGCAAGCATGATTGTGACAAAGTGTGGTGTAAGACACTATTGTGTATAAGTACCTGGGACATCATACTCCATAGCAGCTTTACCAAGATCATTGTGCCTGTGGTTACTGAATATATAATGATGCTCCCATGCTCCTAATAGGTCCAGAAGCTTGGAAATTTCTATTGGTTTTTTTTCTAGTTCAGAAAGAAAGTTTTATATTTAAACGATAAAATGAGATAGGCAGACACATAGTGGCAAGTGAAGGAAAAAGACAAGCTCTTCGTGGTACCTTTCTGTGTGGGAGGGAGGGAATGGGGAGAATCTTGAGAGAGGATTATATGATTTTGTGCTGTTAGAGCAGCAAATCTGGCTGCATTGCTTTGATTTCTGTTGGTGGAAATACAGTTTAGGAATGGGAATAAAGTTCTGATTAGAAGTGTGCTATAAAACATCAATTCCCAACCCCCAAATGATACTGGGCCACAATTCCCATCATTGCCAGACAGCATATCCAGTGGCTAAGGATACTATGAGAGTTGTGGTCCAGCAATGCCTGAGGACCCAAGTTTGGCGATCATGACGCCATGTTGCTTTTGCTCTCTCATGTCTTTGATAGTCTTGTATATTTAACCACTAGCTCCTAGACCATGGGTTAGAGGATTGAATTCAGTTATGGTGGAGTTATTGGTGCTTCATTCCAGTGGTGGCCTGTGGTTCCCCACTTAGGCTGTGTTAAAAAAACATGTCAGGTGATCTATAGTTCAGCTATTTGTAGCTTCATGTAACTGACAAACGCTTGAAGAGCTTTGATACTGAAAACACTTTGTTTACAATGGACATAATCATCTCAACAGTAAGAAGCAAATAAAGCAAATGCCTTTTCTTCATCAACACAGTTTTGACAATATAGGTTGTTTCTAGATTAGATGAAATCAAGGTGTCAGAAAATTGTGGAAACATATCTCAGTCTTCATGGTATTTGAACACATTTTAAAACTCCTGTCACTCAATGTGTATGTATGTCTGTAAACTGTTTTATATTGGTGTCTTTCTTGCTGTATATTAGAAGTTAAAGTTTTTTAAAATAATCTCTTTAGAGTAGGACAAAACTTAAACACTCCTTGTGGAAAAGGCAACTCCTCTGGCTGCTTTGGAGCAATGTAATCTGCCTCAGTAGAAGAATTTCACAGTTCGCAACTTTGCGTGCTGAATGTGGTGATTGCAACAAAGTTAATTGAAGTGACTCGCAGTTCTGTAAAATTGACCTCTTCTGTTTTCTGTGTTTTTTTAAAAAATAGGTCTAAGAGGGCTAATCAACCTTGGGAACACATGTTTTATGAACTGTATTGTCCAAGCACTTACCCACACTCCACTACTGCGAGATTTCTTCCTCTCCGACAGACACAAATGTGAAATGCAAAGCCCCAGCTCATGTCTGGTCTGTGAAATGTCTACGCTTTTTCAGGAGGTGAGTCACCCTTTCCTATTACCTGTAATGGTGGTTTGGAGTTGCTGTTCTGCTTTCATTTTCTGTCTCTTCAGAACTCAACTTCATGATTGTATTCCCATGAGCATAGCACAGCACCATCTGGAGATGCAGTGGTGATCATAACTATGATTTGCAGATTCAAATTTCAAGCCATTGTTAGTACACACAAAAAGAGGAAACCTTTGAAACTGATGATCATTTACAGCTTGTTGACTGATTATGAACCATTGTCTGTAGCTGATCCCCATTTTGCATAGAAAGAATATTGGCGTTTTATACCATAATTCATACAACCCATTTATTAACACCAAAGCAGAATTCATTGCCGATATCTTGTATGAATTGTAGACTAATATTCTTTGTACTGGGAAGAAAAAAAGCAAGAAGTTATGAAACTCAAGCCCTTTAGGAAAATAGCTACAGGATTGTTCTCTCCCAAGTGAAGTACTTCAGGATTTCACACTGAAAATAATGGAGTTTTCCACTGCACATTAGCATTTTCTGTTTTGTGTAGGAGTACATAGAGCAGTGGCAGACCCCGTTATTTTCAGCCTCAGATCATAGAATCATAGAATTATAGAATTGCAGAGTTGGAAGAGACCACAAGGGCCATCCAGTCCAACCCCACGCAGGAAATCATGATCAAAGCATCCCCGACAGATGGCCATCCAGCCTCTGTTTAAAGACCTCCAAGGAAGGAGACCCCACCATGCTCCGAGGGAGTGTGTTCCACTGCCGAACAGCTCTGACTATCAAAAAATTCCTCCTAATGTTGAGGTGGAATCTCTGTTCCTGGAGCTTCCATCCATTGCTCCATGTTCCAATCTCTGGAGCAGCAGCAAACAAGCCTGCTCCATCCTCAACGTGACACCCCTTCAAATACAGGGCTATCATATCGCCTCTTAATCGTCTTTTTTCCAGGCTAAACATACCCAGCTCCTTAAGTCTCTCCTCATAAGGCATGGCTTCCAGACCTTTTACCATTTTAGTCGCCCTTCTTTGGACACGCTCCAATTTGTCCATATTCTTTTTGAATTGTGGTGCTCAGAACTGGACACAGTATTCTAGGTGAGGTCTGACCAAGGCAGAATAGAGCGGCACTATTACTTCCCTTGATCTGGACACTATCCTTCTATTGATGCAGCCCAAAATCGCATTGGCCTTTTTAGCTGCTGCATCACACTGTTGACTCATGTTCAACATTTCCCTGTATAATTAGCCATTTTTAGTGCCCCCTCCTCCCTCATTTCTTCAGGGCACATTGAAGAAGTGGGAAATAGTGGGTGTTAGACAAGGGCACCTCCGCACCTCATTGGCCCATTTCTTGTGTAAAGAATGCTCTTTGTAAAATAGGGACATTTTAAACCAATTAAAATATTATAGAACCTGTTCTTTAAATGGAATGAATTTTTCTGTAGCTACTTCTAACCAAGTAAAATTATTAAAGTGATATATTTCTAACGGGATCTTAGTTTACTTACAAAATTGCTATTGTTTGTGATTGGATTGGCTATCATCTCTGAAGTAAAGGGGATATGAGGAGCTGTACTAAATACACAGACTTTACAACGGCATCATGAAGCATTGCAGTTTATTCCCCATCCACAGCAGTGCAATTGTATGAGGGGCTTTGTGATAGCAGGTAGAGTAAGAGGACATAAAGCTGAATGGTGGAAGATTTGGGATTGGTCACAGGAAAGACTCTTCCACAGAATGCCTAGTTGAATTCGTTAAATTAAAACTTTTCTTCCATAAGGTGTGGTGGTGGCCATCAACTTTAATGGCTTTAAGAGGGAATTAGACAAATTCATAAGAAAAACTATCAATAACTTCAACTTCACCAGGATCAGAAACAGCATGTGTCTGAATATCACTTACTGGCAAACAAAAGATGGAGAAGACTGTTGTCCTAATGTCATGATTTCCTAACAGAAATACTGAGAATTCTGTGCCTAGTTCCAAATTCTGCCTGTGGCCTAATATGATAAGATTGTTGTATATATGGACGGTCTGGTTGTAGGGTAGCAGTTTGGACTAGCTGTTTTTCCTGCCTTTGTTTGTGTGCATGCAAGGAAGGGGCATTATCTAATCTGAACAGGCCATTACAGACATAATAGGACTTATCTTTTAATTGTGTTTAAGAAAGCAGGAACAAGCCATAAGATTGCTCTCCCTCTGCCTGCCCTCCCTCCCTCCTTAACGACAGGGAAGGGATGAATGGATATGGGTAAAGTTGATCAAACTAACTGCTTAAGCAGGGTTCTTAGCCAGATGTGTTGCTTAACTATGCCTAAGGAGGAAGAAGAGGGCCATTCACCCTCCTAACCTCAGTGCATTTCCTCTTACAGCCTCTTAACTGCAGTTAAGAGAGCAGCACCACTATGTATCCACCAGCCATATACAGGTTGCCCCCATATGTGCGAGGGATATGTTCCCAGACTTAACATTTATAAATGAAACTGAGGGTAGTAATGAATCCTATTAAAATAAAGGACTTCTGGTACAAGCATACCATAGTGTTGTTTTGGAGGATCTAGCAATTCCTAGAAAGAACACATTTTTGTACAACTCTATGGTATGTGTCCTTATTTTTCAGCCATGGATAACTGAAACTGCAGATACTGGTTCTGTGGATCCAGGGGGTGACCTTTAGTCCTAGATTTGGGAGGCAAAAATATCCTCTTTATCTAGTCTCCGTTTGTAGTTTCCCATTTACCAAAAGGCAATCAGATTGACCAATGAGTAAATCTTCCTTGGTTTTTTTCCAGGCTGTGAGGCCGTGTTCTAGAATAGTTTCTTTCTGACGTTTCACCTGCATCTGTGGCTGGCATCCTCAGAGAATGGTTGGGTAGGAATGTGTGTGGAGTTTATATGCTGTGACCCCTGTTGGGAGTATATGTAAATGTGTGTAATTGAATGGTTAGTTTCTGGGTATAGAAATGCAAGGCTTGTTAGTGTCTATTTGACTAATGTTTGGTTGATGGGCCATTATCTGCTGGAAATCCCCCTGTCCCTGGGTGGAATTCTTTTGTAAGTGTTGAGTTTTGATTCTATTGTTTTTCAAAACTGGGAGCCAGATTTTGTTTATTTTTAGGGTTTCTTCTTTCATGTTGAAGTTGTCCAAGTGTTTGTGGATTTCAATAGCTTCTCTGTGCATTCTGACATGATAGTTATTGGCCTATCAACAATTATACCCAGAAACTAACCATTCAATTACACAAATTTACATATACTCCCCAGTAGGGGTTCACAGCATAGAAACTCCAGAAACACTCCTACCCAACCATTCTCTGAAGATGCCAGCCACAGATGCAGGCGAAACGTCAGAAAGAAACTATTTCAGAACACGGCCTCACAGCCTGGAAAAAAACCAAGGAAAATCTATGGATGCCGGCCATGAAAGCCTTCAACTTCACATTGACCAATGAGTCTTAAAACGAAGTTTTGATTCCACCATTCAAGTATATACAGAGGTTAGGAGTCAGAAATAACTACCGTTTTCCCTTCACATTTGCATGTTTCACATTCACAGTTTGGCATATTTGCGGTTTGTAGCTGCTGCTGAACTAGCTCAAACCCCAAGACCCCACCCTTCTCCCCTCTCCTCCTATCCTGACAACAACACAGCTCCATCTTGCTTTCTTACCTTGCACCAAAACAGCACTGCCCTTTTAAAACAGTAAGGTCGCTCTTTTCCCATACCGAAGCTAAAAGTTGCAACCGTAGTAACGTTCGCCCCCCAACACCCAGATGCACAAATGCTCACCCATACTCACCTACCCCCAGCTCTCCCTCCCTCTGTTCTGGCAACAAAACATTCCATCTTGCTTTCTTACCTTGCACCAAAACAACACTGCCCATTACTTTAAACCTTACTGTTTTAAATGTGCAGTGCTGTTTTGGTGCAAGGTAAGAAAGCAAGGTGGATTTGTGTTGTTGGCAGGGCAGAGAGTGGGAGAGCTGTCGGAGAGGTGAGTGTAGGTGAGGGGCATGGTTTGTTTACATGGGGGCAGGTGTTGGCAGTCCTGTTGGTGGGAGAGGAGTCTACAATACTGTAGTGTAGTATGCATGTTGGGAGCGGGGCTTAACTTATTTGCAGTTTTTTCACTTTTGCAGTGGTGTTCTGCCCCTAACATCCACAAATGTGAAGGGACACCTCTCTCTCTCTCTCTCTCTCTCTGGCTTGTCTTTGCAAACAAAGATTCAGGAAGGACTCATCCTGCGCTTTCTGCAAGCGCAGGACAACTGTATAGGGTATTCAAAGATCTTGATCTGCTAGGCATATGGTACTTCATAGTTTATACAGTGAGAAAGCTTCAGACTTTCGAACGTAGCTGTGTGCAGTTAGCTAGACCACTGCTGATCACGAACTTCTTCACTATGGGTAGCTAGGTGACCTACTTGTTCATTGAGACCTCTCCTCATTGTCTCCATTACCATTTATATACCTCTAGTATTATCTTGCCTTTTTCATATCAAAAAGCAGGATCAATGTTATCCTTCAAGGGTCTAGTTTGCATCTTAGCATGCTTTATTTTAGCGTGCTGAAAATAATGCACATTCAGAATTGAACCCATGCTAAGAAAGGGAGAGAAGAATAATGGAGGTGAACAACTGGCTCCGCAGATGGTGCCGCTGGGAACAATTGGGCTTCTTGAACTGCAGTTTCCTGAAGATAGACTTCTGACAAGGGATGGGTTGCACCTCACAGCAGTTGGCAGGAACTTTTTTGTCAAAGAGGCTCAAAAATCTGATCAGGAGGGCTTTAAATTGAGTTATGCATGGGAGGGAGACAGTATTCTTGAAGGTAGCAGTTCATCAAGTGTTGGAGGTAATAGCCAAAATGTTATACAGACAACAAGGCAAATAATACAAAAAGCCAACAGTGGGAGGAATAAACCCTTTAAAAGGCAGATAGAGGGAGTGGCTCATGGTCTTAGATGTCTCTGTACTAATGCATAGAGCACGGGAAATAAACAGGATGAACTTGAACTCTTAGCAGAGCAAAGCAAAGAAAATATGATTTAAGAGGCATCACTGAAACCTGGTGGGATGAGTCTCATAATTGGAATATAGTAATAGAGGGGTACAACCTATTTCAGAAAAATAGACCAAACAGGAAAGGGGGAGGAGGAGCACTATATGTCAAGGTGTTCATACCTGTGAACACATCCATGACTTAAATCCTGGAAGCCAGGTTGAGAACATATGGGTAAAAATTAAGGGGAAGAGAAACAACAGGGATGTCATAGTGGGGTTTTTGCTGTAAGCTTAAAACAGATTACCACAAATTCAGAAAGAAGAGAGGTAGTAGAAACGGGAGATTTCAACTATGCTAATATTTGTTGGAGGTCAAACTCTGCAAAGACTATAAGGTTTAACAAATTCCTCACTTACCTTACAGACAATTTCATTATCCAGAAGGTGGAAGAGGAAACGAGAGGACCAATTATTTCAGATCTGAACCTAATCAACAGTGATGACCTGGTCAATGTGGTGGAAGTGGCAGGATCCTTGGGGGGAATGACCATGTTCTCCTGGAGTTTTTTATACAGAGGAAAAGGGAAGCCAAGTGTAGACAGACACACATTCTAGATTTTAAGAAAGCTGATTTCAGTAAACTTAGGGAAATACTGGGTGTGATCCCATGGTCAGGAATACTAAAAGAAAAGGGAGTTCATGGTGGATGGGAGTTTCTTAAAAGTGAGATATTAAAGGCACAACTTCAAACAGTTCCAATGAGGAGAAAAAGGAGAGGTGTCTAATGAAACCAGAATGGATGTCTAAAGAACTTTCAACTGAGCTGATATTTAAAAGGGGCATGTATAAGAAATGGAAAAGTGGGGAATCACCAAAGACGAATTCACATGTCGGGAGAAGGTCAGACAAGCTAAAGCACAGAATGAGCTCAGGATGCTAGAGAGGTTTGAAACAATAAAAAGGCCTTTTTGATTATGTTTGTAGCAAAAGGAAGAACAAGGAAATGGTCTTAGATGTCCCCATACTAATGCACAGAGAATAGGAAATAAACAAGGTGAACTTGAACTCCTAACACAGCAAAGCAAATAAGATGTAATAGGCATCACTGAAACCTGATGGGATGAGTCTTGTGATTAGAATGTAGTAATAAAGGGTACAACCTGTTTCAGAGAAATAGACCAAATAGGAAAGGAGGAGGAGTAGCATTATATATCAAGGATGAAAGAAGAATAAAGAAATGATAGGGTCATTGTATGGAGAAGATGTTGAGACAGCGTGGTGACATCTCCTTTTTTAAACAAGCTGGATGGCCACATGTTGGTGATGCTTTTATTGTATTTTGCTATATGGCATCAGGTTGGGCTGGATGGCCCTTGTGGTCTCTTCCAACTCTATGATTCTACAGGTTCCTTTGGTAGGAGGGGGGCAGCTTAAATAAAATGTAGAAGCATTTGCTCAATATAGCATCTGCAGAGATCTGCATTTTTAAGCATGTTGATTGGGAGCATTTGCATGATAACAGCCAGTAGTTTGAGAGAGCAGTGCTTAAAATTATTTTTCATCCTAACAAACTACTACATTTTTAAAAAATCAAAAATCCGGTGACTGCAGTGGAGTACTTATGGAAAATTATACTGGGCAAAATGACTGGGTAGTGCTGGGGCTAACTGTAAGAAATGACATAACATAGAAGTTATATTGCTGCAGCTCCATGAAATCTCTTGGTCACAGTAGGTGTGCCAGCAGATTTCAGTTACCACACCACATCTAGTCCCTTGGTGTCATTCTTTTTGTCACCCAACAGTTGCCTATTGATCCTTTAGTACATAAAGGTCATTTCTGCATTCTTGCATTGCTGCAGTGTAGTTTCAAGCCAAAGATGTGAGAAGTTGTGCAAGGATACTGCCCTCTTACATATGTTATGTTATGTTATGTGGATGCAATTTGAAAATTACCAACTGGGGTGGTTCCTTTTCTCACAATTGCCAAAACCTTGAGGTGGCTGAGCAGTCTACTGACTACCTATGTGACCATATTACTGAGCTGGAACCCAGGATACCATAGAAGTATGCCTAAGAGTGATATAGGAAGGTGTACATGCTGTACTTAGCAGTGGTCTGGATTTTGTGGCCTGAAATCTGAAAAACCTCAGAGACATCTCTGTAATCCGTTTTTCAGGGTTCATACAGGCAATATCTGCCCATTCTCTCTGTCATTTTCATCCTGAGTCAACTTGCCCTAATATGTAAAAACGCCTACAGTAATGGAAGCCAACATGGTGTAGCGGTTTGAGTGTTGCATTAGGATACCAGGAGACCCAGGTTTGAATCCAGCCAGCCATGGAAACCCTGTGGGGTGACTGTGGACAGATCACGCTCTCTCAGCCTAAGTGAAAGGCAATGGCAAATTTCCTTTGAAAAAATCTTGCCAAGGAAACCCCACAATATGTTCACCTTAGGGTCACTGTAAATTGGAAATTACTTAAAGTCATAAGACAAAAAAAATATTAATTGTGTTCCATTCATAAACAATCTTTGAAAGTGGGTTTCAAAAGTTAAGCATTTTCTCCTTGAGAGTTGTGTCATTATCTACATTAAACTGTCAAAATGTGTTATATTTTTGTTTTGTTGTAGAGAATGGAAAATAATTGATTGTCTTATTTTATCTTGCCCTGCCCCATCTCCCAAGCAGTTCTACTCTGGGCACCGATCTCCTCACATTCCATATAGGTTATTGCACCTGGTATGGACGCATGCACGGCATTTAGCAGGGTACGAGCAACAGGATGCACATGAGTTCCTCATCGCTGCATTAGATGTGCTACATCGACACTGCAAAGGTAAGGCTTTGTGCCGAGATGTGTGGCTGCTAGGGGTCTTTTCACACACAAGGATGAGTAATTGAGGCATTAACCATACTCAGCTTTTCTTTTTTGCCAATATATCAGAAGTATTATACTGTTACAGTATAATATATCAGAAGCAGTATCCAGTACTGCCTTTTAAAAAGCATGAGATACCTTGACTAATTGATTTCTGTTTTTACTATTCTTACTTAACCTAACTTAAATTCTAACTGGGGAAAAATTGTTTATCGTGTGGATATTTTTGCCTCAGGTTCCACATCAATAGGAAGGGTCAGATCTAGATAAGGCTGATACAACTTCTCCAGAATAAAATGTATATGAGGGTAGGATGGAGAACATATTTTTGACATGCTAAACACAAACTGATTGTGCCATAAGTT
The DNA here is from genome assembly GCA_030847615.1 of Gambelia wislizenii. Lineage (NCBI taxonomy): Eukaryota > Metazoa > Chordata > Lepidosauria > Squamata > Crotaphytidae > Gambelia > Gambelia wislizenii. The sequence continues at coordinate 11,273,621 of JAUMIR010000012.1, forward strand.
TCTGTGGGCTAGAATCCACTTCATCAGATGCATAAAGTGATATTAGCTACCCCCTGGAAATCTTTTGTTTTTTAAAGTAGCATATTCATTTCTCTCACAAGATGTTCTTCCAAAGCAAATTATTTTCAGTTGCTTCCATCTGATCACATCTTTTGGGCACATACAGCTCTTAAAGCTCATCAGTTGAACTTAATGTCACATAATAAATGCTTTTTTTCCTGCTGCCACTTTACATATTGACAGATGCAAGTAGGTGGTAATTTCATTTTTTCCTGCCAGTTGTCATGGGAAGCCCAGTGAGTGGGTAATACCTTTCTGTGTTGCTGTGAACAAGTTTATAGAATAGTCTTTTGAGACCCTCTCCTCAGTGAATCTAATTGACTTGGGTAATTGAAAAGGGAACAATCTTATCCTCCTGTGGCCAGAAATGGCTGCCTATTAAGAGTATCCAGCAGGGATGTTACCTGGAAGCCAGTGGAAATGTGAAGAGGCCATTTGTTGGCTTCTTTGTGAAGATAACAAAATCTAAAGAGGAAGAAATGCTTTTCAGATGCAAGGATTAACTCTTGTTCCTTTGCACTAAAGCAGAATTGAATGGCAGTCTTAAATAATGGAGAGAAACCACAATTTGATCTTAAAGTTCTATATGCTCTGTATAAAATAAGTGTAATCAAAACAGTAAGGTAACACTTTTGTATACTTTATTGTGTGTGTCTGTTTCTCACTCTCCACAACTGATATATTAATGCAACTTTGCATGACTCCTTAAGAGGAAACAGAGAGCCTATTGTGTGCTTTTTTACAATTGAGTGAAGTCTCTTACTCTGACTAAAAATTCAGATCTCTTTTTGATAGGCCATTGTTTACAAGTGAAATGCTATGCAAGCTTAGTATTTCACTTCTACAAAAGACTGGAGTTCAAGACAGTCTCATGCAGTTTTGGCACCTTTTAAACTGGTGAGGGCTTTAGTTTTAGTTTAGTTTGTAGCTGACAGCACCTTTCACTGGAAATATGTAAGAGCTGTTTGACAGTGGACTGCACTGCCTTGGAGTGTGGTGGAGTCTCCTTCTTTGTATAAATTAATTTTATTTTTATTATTAAAATAGACAAACTAACATATTACACAAACATAGAAACAAAAATAACAAACATAAAAACAACAAAAACTAAACTAAACTAAAACTAGACAAAGACAAAACAACAACTATATACATAGAGTTGACTTCTCATTTCTCTCAGATTGTTTTATACATTATAGATTATTCACCCTCTCTTTTATCACGAACTAAGTAAGTAAAGCATTCTTTATACACTAATAATAATCAAAAACATTTCTTTCACCTTTTCTTATCAACACTATAATCCTTATAATACAAACCCTAAAGTTCCAATATCTCCATTATGTTGCCTTATAAATTCTATAAAAGGTTGCCAATTCTTAGTGAATTTCTCATTTGAGTTACCGTATATTCCGGCGTATAAGATGACTGGGCGTATAAGACCACCACCCCAATTTCCAGCCAAAAATCTAGGCTTAGGCATATATTTGCCAGATAAGACCACCACCACCCCCAATTTGGCTGGCTGGCTGACTGGCTGGGGGAGCCTTGCCAGCTGATCCTCTTTGAGGATCTCCTCGTGAGTTGGGAAAGTGAACAAATTGAGACTTGACTTGAGGCTTGGAGTAAAAGACTTGAATACATCTGTGATAAACTTCACTGCTAGGACATGACACCCTTCTCAAGAAATGGATGTAGTTGGCCTAACAGGTAATACTGTTAAGACTCTGAAGGTTGGGGATCTGCAGGTACTCTGGGGAAATTCCTCAATAATAAATGGAAAGTGCCAGGACAAAAGCAGCATGAATTCTCACAACAGGACAATCAGAAGCTTTTAAAAATTGTTGTTGTGCTTGGTTTGAAAAACAGTAGATGCTATAGGTGCCTAACACAAAGCCCCCTGAAGCTACCTGTCTGAAATTTAGCTGAGTTAATCTCTTTAAGGTCCACTATGTCTCCAAATTTAATCTGTGTTAAAAAAAAAATCCCAAATCTTTTGAGTCTCTAATGCAAGTCACTAACAATCTGGATTTCCCAACTCACTTTGTATTTGTGGTCCAGATCAGATCAGAATTGGATATAGATCAATCACGACTGAATCAGACCAAATTCTGACTCATCAAACTGGGCTCTGAACTAAGTCAAGGTCCCTGTGCACAGTCCAAGAGTTTATCAGGGTTTTCAGGATTCAAATACTCATTTTCATCATTACTCCTCCTAGGGTTCAAATTAAAATCTGCTTTTGAAATAATTTCCCCAGGCATTTGCACCTGTCCCCTCTGAATGTACCATATATTGATTATCACTTTCTCTTCCAATTTTCTGCCTTGTAAAGCCTGGCATTTTAAGTCACTGAATCCAGTAAAGATCAGAATATATTTCTAAGAAAAGTGAGAAATGCAAGACTTTTTAGGTGTGAGCACAGTCGCCTGAGGCAGTCAGAATGAGTTGTGCAATTTCACAAAGATTATCATCATACAAGACAACATTTCACACACACAAAAAGGAACAGAAGTTTTGGTAGTACACTAACTGAAACTAATCAATACCACTGAGAGGTAGAAATAATGTCAGTTAATAGGGTCCTGATAGCAAAATTTAACAGTCTGATAAGACCTTCTGTTTATTTTATTTTTTAATGAGGTCTAAACTAGAGCCAACATGATTAGGAAATATAAGTGCCATGAGTAGAATACCCTCTAGTCCTGCCCCATATGCAAAAGGCATTGTGGTTTTTCCTACATAGCAGGGATGGAAGCACAGGCACATCAATTTGCTACAACATGAAAAGGGCAAGGGGCTGCTCATACTGGCCCCATCCTCAACATCTCCATACCCAGCTCTCCAATCCTGATCTTGCCAAGCTGAGCATCAAAATCTGCTTCCTGATCTCATGGAAGCTTCTACTTGCATTCAAGCAAACATAAGTTGCTCCTTCTGACTTCTTTGTTCATTGCGGAGAGGTTGGGATACCAATGAACGGTGCTGATGCACATGGGCAGAGGGTGGATGGCTGGCTGGGAGAGGGGGCTTTGCAGCCACACCCCCTCTCCAAAGCGCAGCTTTGGGGAAGGGGGGTGGCTGGGGGGAGGCTGGGAGGGGGCTTCGCAGCCACCCCCCTTCTCCAAAGCCACGATTCCAGTGGAACCGTGGCTTTGGGGAAGGGGGGTGGATGGGCGGAGGGTGGCTCGGGGGAGGGGGCATTTTCGCCCTTTTCCTCCACCTTCAAGCAAGGTGGGGGAAATGGGCGAATCTAGCGGAGGCTGGGGGGAGGCTGAGAGGGGGCTTCGCTGCCACCCCCTTTCTCCAAAGCCGCGATTCCAATGGAACCGCGGCTTTGGGGAAGGGGGCTGGATGGGCGGAGGGTGGCTGGGGGGAGGCTGGGAGGGGGCTTCGCTGCCACCCCCCTTCTCCAGAGCCGCGATTCCAATGGAACCGTGGCTTTGGGGAAGGGGGGTGGATGGGCGGAGGGTGGCTGGGGGGAGGCTGGGAGGGGGCTTCGCTGCCACCCCCCTTCTCCAAAGCCGCAATTCCAGTGGAACCGTGGCTTTGGGGAAGGGGGGTGGATGGGCGGAGGGTGGCTGGGGGGAGGCTGGGAGGGGGCTTCGCTGCCACCCCCCTTCTCCAAAGCCACGATTCCAATGGAACCGTGGCTTTGGGGAAGGGGGGTGGATGGGCAGAGGGTGGCTCGGGGGAGGGGGCATTTTTGCCCTTTTCCTCCACCTTCAAGCAAGGTGGGGAAAATGGGCGAATCTAGCGGTTTGCCTCGGCCGCTGCAGAGGCAATCAAGCGGCGGCCGCGGCAAACCGCAATGTTCACCCCCCTCCTCTGTCTCCATTGCTCCCCAAAGTGGGAGAAGGCAGAGGAGGGGAGCGAATGAACTGGAAAAGCACTTTGCTTCACCCCCCGGCCTCATCTCCTGCCTCTTCCCTCCATTTGCGAAGAGGCAGGAGATAGGCAGGCAGGTGAAGCAAAGTATATCCAGCGTATAAGACGACTGTCGATTTTGGAGGGCACTTTTGAGTGCTCAAAAGTCGTCTTATACGCCGGAATATACGGTCATCTTATACGTCGGAATATACGGTGTTTCTCATTAATTTGTGAGTTTACCCATAGATGCAAATTCTATTACTTTTCCCATCCATTCAGCATATGTTGGCATATCATTTGTTTTCCATTTCCTTGCCTAGACCAATCTGGCAGCTATTACCAAGTAGCAAATTAAAATTCTATATTTTTTCTCCATCTCATTTTCCAGATTTATCATGTTCAATAGATATAATTCGGGTTTCTGTTCCAATGTAAATTTTAGTAATTTTCCTATCCATTTATTGATTTTGAACCAATTTTTTTTTGCTTTTCTGCATTTCCACCGTATCTGGTAAAATGTTCCTATCTGATTTTGACATTTCCAACATTTATTAGAATTTCCTTTGTATATTTTTGCTAATTTATGTGGGGTTAAATACCATTTGAACATCATTTTGTAAAAAATTTCTTTGATACTATATGAACTTGTAAATTTCAATTCTCTCTTCCATATTTCTTCCCATCGTTCTAGTTGTATATGATACCCAAAATTCTGTGCCCAATCTATCAGGCCTTGTTTTACCTGTTCTTCCTCAGTATTGAATCTTAATAGTAATTTATACATTTTACTAATCAGATGGTTTTCCTCTGAACATAATAATTTTTCGAATTATGATTTCTCTCCCTCATATTGAAATTGTCTCAGATCTTCTCTAGTTCTTTTTCGTAATTGATAATTCAACCATTGCAATTTTATTCCCTCCTCTTCTAATTGTTGCTTATCTTTAATTATCCAATTTCCCTCTTTTTCCCCCAATATATCTCTATATCTCAACCATTTCTCTGTCCTTAATTCCTTTTTACAGAAGGCTTCTTGTGGTGACAGCCAGCCTGGCATATTTATACATAACCTCTTTTTATATTTATTCCAAATCCTGATTAATGATTTTCTAACAATATGATTCCTAAATTCTGCATTAATTTTGACTTTTTCATACCAGAGATATCCATGCCATCCCATCCTTATCTCATGTCCCTCTAAATCTAAATCTCTTCTGTTTTCTAAAGTTATCCATTGCCTTATCCATGTTAAACATGTTGCCTCATAGTAAGTCTTTAAGTCTGGTAAACCTAAGCCACCCCTTTCTCTTGTATCAATCAATATTTTCCATTTAATTCTAGGTTTTCTTCCATTCCATATAAATTTTGATATTTCCTTTTGCCATTTTGTAAATATTTCATTTGACGTTATAATTGGTATGGTTTGAAATAAATATATTAATCTTGTTAAAACATTCATTTTTATCACAGAGATTTTTCCCATCATAAACAAATTTATATCTTTCCATTTAATTAAATCTCGACTAATTTCTTTCCATATTCTTTCATAGTTAATAACAAATAACTATTGTGTTTTATCCGTGATATTTATACCCAGATATCTAACCATCTTCACAATTTCAAAACCTGTTTTTTTATTTAATTCCTCTTTCTCTTTTTTATCCATATTCTTTGTTAAAATTTTTGTTTTTTCTTTCTTTATTTTAAATCCTGCAAATTTTCCAAATTCTTCTATTTTTTTCTATCAAGGGATCAATACTTTTTATGGGGTCTTCTAATGTTATAACTACATCGTCGGCAAAAGCTTTCAATTTATGTTCTTCTTTTCTAATTTTAATTCCTCTAATTCTCTCTTCTCTTCTTATATTTATATTTAATATTTCTAATGCTAATATAAATAATAATGGTGATAATGGGCATCCCTGTCTTTTACCCTTTTCTATTTTAATTGTTTCCATGGAGCTATCATTTATTATTATTTTAGCCTTTTGATTCGAATATACTGCCTATATCCATTTACAAAAATTTTCTCCTAATTCTATCTCATTCATTACTTATAGTAAAAACTGCCAATTTAACTTATTGAATGCTTTCTCCGCATCTAAAAAAATTAATGCTCCCTTAATGTGATATTCCACCACATTCAAAACTGCCCTAGTATTATCTCTTATTTGCCTTTTTGGCAGAAAGCCATTCTGGTCTTTATATATATAGTTCTGTAATATTAATTTAAATCTATTTGCCAATGTGGTTGCAAATATTTTGTAATCTTCGTTCAAAAGGGAGATTGGTCTATAATTTTCTAATAGATTTGGGTCTTTATTTTCTTTATGGATTAATACTATATTTGCTTCTTTCCAACTATTTGGTATCTGTTTCTTTTGTAATATATCATTCATTACTTTCTTTAGGGGTTTTATCAATTCCATTTCAAATTTCTTATAATATATTGCTGTTAACCCATCAGGTCCTGGAGCTTTTCCTCGTTTCAGATTTGTAATCGTCTCCCTTATTTCATCTTCTGATATATTTTTATTTAATATTTCCTTTTGCTTTTCTGTCAATTTCCTAATTTTACAATTTTGTAAATATTCTTTCATTAATTCCTGGGGTGTTATTTGTTTTTGATATATTGTTTCAAAATAATTTCTAAATACTTTTTGAATTTCGATTTCATTTGTCATCTCTCTATCACCCACTTTTAGTTTCAGAATCATCCTTTTTGTTCTTTCTTTTCTTAATTTGTAAGCCAACTACTTCCCTGGTTTGTTGGCATTTTCAAAGAAGTTTTGTTTTACAAAGTCTAATTTTCTTTTCATTTCCTCCATCATTACCATTTCTAATTGCTTTTGTAGCAAATTTATTTGACCTTTGATTTTTTGTCCATTGGGGTTTCTACTAATTTTTGTTCCTCTCTTTTAATTTCTTCCATAAGTCTTTTTGGTGTTTCTGCTCTTTTCTTTTTCCATATATTATTCATCTTAATAAATAGGCCTCTAATCACAGCTTTACTTGCATCCCATACCATATTGCTTTCTACTTCTCCATTAAAATTCATCTCAAAGTATTCCTTTAATGTTTTTTTTTACTTTCTATTATTATTTTTTCTCTTTCTAACAGCAGTTCGTTCAATCTCTATCTTCTTTCATAATTATTATTTTAAAATATTGCTAATACTGGATTATGATCTGAGATTGGTTTAGCTAAAATTTCGACTTTTTTGACATTGTTGATTATATTGTTTGAAGTCATATTATGTCTATTCTAGATGTAGAATTATGGGTATCTGAATAAAAAGTATATTCTTTTTTATTCCCGTCTTTATATCTCCAGGTAGCTATTAATTGTAGTTCTTCTATCAATTCAAAAAATTCTTTTGTCAGTTTACCTTGATTTTTCTTTATCTTTTTTGTTTCTGAATATCTATCCATGGTTCCACAACTCCGTTAAAATCTCCCAGTACTATCTAATTCTCATAATTGAGCTGTGTTATTTTGTTTTTTAGCTCTTTATAGAAAGTACATTTTTCTTTATTCGGCGCATATATCCCAATTACTAATATTTTCTTATTGTTTATATTAACCTCTACTGCCTTTATTATCAGATATAATCAAATTTGGGTCTAAGTTTTTTTTTAATGTAAAGCACCACTCCATTTTTCTTTTTTTGTTCTAATGATAGGAATTTGTCTCCTAGATTTGTTTGTTTTAGTAGGTGAGCTTGCTTTTTCCTAATTCAAAGTTCTTGTAAACATATAATGTCCAGATTAGTCTTTTTTAGGAAATGGAACACTAGTTTTCTCTTTTCCCCAGCATTTAGCCCTTTTATATTCCAAGTAAGAATTCTTTTTTCTGCCATTAACAGTTTCTATATATCTCTCTACCTTTTATTATTATTTTTAGTAATATTCTTTATTATTCCTTCTTTTTCTACTTTCTCTTCCCCCCTCTTCCTCCCTCCCTCCCTCTTCCCTCCCTCCCTCTTCCTTCCCTCCCTCTCCCTTCCCTTTGTTTTCTCTTCTCTAGTTTCTTCACTCGGAGATACTTAAATCCCAAAGACTCTGGTTTCCTTCTTTTTTTCTCTCTCTCCCCTCCTCCTTTCCTTTCTCTCCTTTTGGACTACATTGGTTTCTTCTTCTTCTGAATCACTATCTTCTGTTTTTTGTATAGGCTCTTCTTCGCTTGTTTTTTTCCTCTCCATTCTTATCTCTTACCATTCCAAAGTCCCTTTTATTCTTTTTAATAAAGTCTTTGGCTTTTTCAACAGTGTCAATTTTGTATCTCTCTTTTTTATATGTAAAGTTCACACCCTCCAATTTGTCCCAACTAAAATTGATCTTTTCTTTTTTGAGGATTTCCACCAGAAAACTATTCTCCTTTCTTCTTCTTAAGATTCTTGACGGTATTTCTTTCATAAATATCAAGGCCTTCCCTTCTTGGTATATTCCTTTATTATAATGTACCTCTAAGATATGATCTCTTAGTAATTTCTTTGCACATTGAATGATTATGTCCCTTGGGAGATTTTTTTTTGCAAAAGCTGAATTCAATCTGTACACTCTGTCCAACCCTTCTTCTAGATGTTCTTCCTTCCATTCTAAATTTCTGGCTAATAATTCTATGATTTTAGCTCCAATGTTGTCATTTCTCTGTTCCTTCAGTCCTCCTACATGAATCCAAGATTCCTTCTCCCTCTGTTCCATTAATGCCATTTGATCTCTTTGTCTTTCCAATTCTGCATTTAAGTCTTCATTTTCTTTCTTTAATATCTGAATATCTTCCTTTTTTTCTTTTACTTCATTTTTAACTTAAAGAAACAGGGAGTGCAATGTGTTAAATTTTGTATTCATATCTTCAAAATGAGTTCCAGTTTCTTTTCTAAATTGTCTTATCTGCATAAACTTTTGCATATACTGGGGAACTGCTTCTTCTGTGGATCCTCTTCTACTTAAAGGGTTTGGGGGCTCATGTACTCTATTTTTGTTTCTTGTACCTGAAGCCGTCTTCTTCTTTCTCTCTTCTCCTCCCTCTTCCTTGCAGCTTTCCTTCAGCTCCTTCTCTATCCCTCCTTTATTTCCAACTCTTGACCTTCTTAATCTTTCTCTCTTTCTTTTAATTCTGGTAGCTTTCAATCTTTCACTCTTCTTCCTCTTTCTCTATCTTTCTTTCAATTCAATATCTTCTTTCACCTCCTCCTCCTCCTCCTCTTCCTCTTCCACTTCTCTCAGCTTCCTTCAACTTTCACTTACCCTCTTCAACTTTCACGTAGTTTCGTCTTTCACTATTTTTCCACTTTCTCAATCTTCATCTTTCTTCAACTTTACTTCAATTTTGATTTATTTCATTCTTCCTTCCACTCCAATAATAGTAGGAGGGAATAGGGGAAGAAGAGAGGAGAAAAAAAAATCCAGTTCTCCTCCTCTCCAAATGGGAGGAAAAAAACACTAAAAAAGAAGACACTCAGAAAAAGAAAAAGAGCAGAAAAAAAAGATTCCAAACATGTTGGGGATGCTTTGATTGTGATTTCCTGCGTGGCAGGGGGGTTGGACTGGATGGCCCTTGTGGTCTCTTCCAACTCTGCAATTCTATGATTCTATGATTCTATGAATTGTTGAAAGACAAAAAACAAAACAAAAAAATGAGCAAAAACAAAAGCAACCCCCCCAAAAAAAAATTTAGAAGGAAAAAGAGAAGGAAAAAACCCCCAAACAAATTTTAGTTCTTAATTATCCAATAATAAAGTTCAGCGATAAAGAAAAAAAAGAAAAGAAAAAAGGGGAAAAAAGAAATATATATATATATATATATATAAAGTGGAAAAAAGGAAAAAGGAAAAAAAGAGTATATATATATATAGAGAGAGAGAGAGAGCAAAAAATCTACACTTATTAAACTGCAATAGCCAAGAAGAGAGTGGGGAAAGAGGAAAAAAGAAAATCAAAATATCCTATATTTTAATTCAAAACAACATCCAAAAACAAAAAAAATCCCCAAAATTCTAGGTAGTAAGAAAGATAAAAATAAAAGTGAAAAATGTAATTTAGAAGAAAGGAAAAAAAGAGGGGAAAAAAGGGAGAAGAGGAAACAACAGATTTATTATAATTAATTTTATTTATGAGAGAGGGCTTTTTCCCCCGAATGCAATGGCCACTCTCCGCTGGTGGACTTCACCAGATGGCGTTTTCAAGGACATTCCTTTATCCTAGTTCAAGACAAAACAGACTCTGCGTTCACTCTCTCAGATCCTTTCCTCAAACAGCCAAACAGAGAAGAAGAAAAAAAAAAATAACCCCTTAATCTTTTAGTATAGATGCAAAGTATAATGGAATATCTACTAAAAAGAAAAAAAAATACTCAGAGGGAAAAAAAAAACTCTGGGGGGAAAAAACCCAAAGAAGAAATGTTTTCTGTTACAGAGGGAGTAAACAAAACAATCGGGGAGCAAGTTTCTCAATTTTTCAAAATCACCTTACTTTCTCTTCATTCTTGAGAGGTTCGCCGGCTTGTTAACAGGGCAGGTGGGGGTGCCTCCATTCCACCTTTAGCTATTTAAACAGCTGCTACAGCCGCCATGCCGCCCAGAGTGTCTTCGCTAGGCTTATTCTAAGCCTTTACACTCATAGCGAAGCCTTTCACTCCAGTTTTGCGGCGATCACGGTAATGCCTGGGTTCCCCTTGATCTCGGGGATCACCCAGCGGGGTTTCTCGGCTGTTTAACCCCCGGACACTGTTCAAATTGATTTTTGGAGACGGAGCTCCTTTCTTTTGCCCTCTGTCCGCTCCACCCCGAAACCGGAAGTCGGAGTCTCCTTCTTTGGAGGTTTTTAAACAGAGGCTGGATGGCCATCTGTCAGGGATGATTTGATTGTGTGTTCCTGCATGGCAGGAGGTTGGACTGGATGGTCCTTGTGGTCTCTTCCAACTCTATGATTCTATGTTACAGTAAATACTAGCTAACACTCTTCTCTCAGTTGGGCTTAAAATCTACCCTTAACAAATTAGCCCAATTCGGGATGAAGAATTCCTTACCACATCTTGGATTAGAGGCCATTTATTCTGAGATTTTTGATGTCTTCAAACAGTTTTGAGACCTGTTTCCCTCATATGCATATGTCAGTTTGCTTGATGATCAGAAAAAATCCTGCACACATAGCAATAACTTTGTACATCTACTGGACCTTTTATTGCTAGCCCTTTAGCTAACATTTATCATTTAATATATTGAGGGGAAGTTTTATGGCAATCTGAGTTGAAGATAGGGCTATTTTTTTTTAATCCAGTACCTTGTTGGTTTTAGCTAGTTATTTCTGTGTACAGTCAACCTTCTGGGTCTGCGGGCTCCAGATCCGCAGATTCAACCAACCACAGATCGAAAATTTTCAAAAAAAAAAAAAAAAAAAAAGCAGCAGCATGGACCATCTCATCTCTCCCCCGCCCCTCTTGGTGGCATTGCAAGAGGACCGTGGCAGAATCTGTTCTGCAGCAATACCCTGCTGAGGGCAAAGAAGCCAATGAGGTAGGGCAGGGGAGAGAGGGAGGAAGAGAGGGAACTGGTTGTCAGGGTGAGCTGGGGAGAAGCAGCTGGGGCTCACATGCACGTGGCAGTTGCCTTCAGGATATGTGCAAGGTGTATGGAAGGGAGCAGGTGGCGCTCGAGATCCTCGTTTTAGAGTGCCATTGCTGTGTTGCAAATGGCTGTGCTGGTCCTTGAGATATAGACAAGTGAGGAACTGTGGTGGTGGGGAATGTTTGCAGCGTTGGCCCAGTAATTGTTAACTTAGAAAGTGGATGAATACCCCCACACGCGCACACATCTCAATGTGCACTATGCTGAATCCACACAAATGGAAGTTCCTTTATATAAAATCCATTTATATAAGGGAGTTGAGCATCCAGGGATTTTGGTATCCATTGGGAGCCCTGGAGCCAATCCCCTGCAGATATGGAGGATCCACTGTATTATACATTGTAACCATGCTGAAGCTTATGAAAGCCTTTCTGAACTAGTGTAAAGAGGCTGGAAGTTGGTTACAGGACCAGATGCTTGCTTGCTCTCCTTACAGCATATTTTACCCACGTACTTTATGACTGGTTTAGAGATAATTCGGCAGAGATGTTAGTCGCAGTTCAAGCTTATGGCATTCCTGTTTATCTAAACGTGTTAATCACCCTAAAATCCCAATATGGCAGGTAATTTGGTGAGCTTTAACTGCAGTTAAAGTCAGTGTTAATGTATTGCTGTCTGCTTCTGGTTTGAGTGGTTTGAAGACATGGTAGCATTGACTTTAATCATTGTTAAAGTTGGTAAAGTTCCTTGCTTTATCAGGATTTGAAGCTTGTTAACAATTCTGCTTAGCAGGGAATCTGGGTAACCTTAATGGCAATATTACAGTATTGTTGTCTCTTAAAGTAGAACTTGACTTTACAGATTGTGCTACAGGATTGTAAACTCTTTAAACTTGCTGATGCTTCCTTTTCTGCCTAAACTGCCTTCAGCAATTTAATCTTTCAGCATTTTCATTTTCATCATGCATGTGATTGCATGTGCAATTTTCTTAAGTGAGCGGCAGGAAATTTTGCCTGGAAATGCTGGATTTTTTTTTTTTTTTTTTACTACATGAGTTATTTACTGTCCCTTTTAAATTGGGTTAAAGCAGTCATTTTCCTAACCACCTTAGCAGTGCTGCCTATTCTGAAAGCAGCCCTTGGAATAGATCATGCAAAGCCATTCTCCTGCTTGATAATAATAAATTATTTTATTTTATTGCCTGCCTTTGTCTCAGTGCAGGATCTAAGATAGCTTACTGCTTGAATTGAAGCAGAATAGAGCTAAACATAAAAAGAAAGGGAGGGGTAACACACATTAAAACACCCTTCCTCAGCAACCACTTAGTGGCCCAAACCCAGTCTGAATGAAAAGTTCTCGTCTGCCAGCAAAAGGAAAGCATGTAAGAGGTGACCTAGCCTCCCATGGAAGGAAGTTTTAAGCCACCAAGAAGGCCCCTTCTCATGTCCTTACAAAAAGCCTTTAGCTGTACTTTGTTTTAATGTGTGCTATAACCTGTCTTGGGCCCCATGTTGGGATAAAAGCAGGATATAAATTACTGGTAAATTAAATTAAATGTGAAGCTTCTGGGTCTGAGAAGAAAACCCTTCTCTGAAGATCTCAAAACTCAGGCAAGTTCATATTATCCCATTAAAGCTAGGGCATGGGCTCAGTCAAAATACAGTTTGGATTAGTTGACTCTTCACTCTGCATTCACTCATCCCAGTGCAGCTAAAGCAATAACATTCAGTTAACGCCATCACTTGGTTGGGCTTTTGTTCTTGCAGCCTTCCATCTATTTATACCTTACACTTTGAATTTTGTCAGGGTACAGTGCCAAAGAGTAAGAACTATCCATACGTGGTGATGCTGCTGTGTGTAGCTCTTTTGAGTACATTTGCATGTACTCATTAGGAGACTTTGAAATGAAGTATTCTCATTTTCTTACATTCAGGTGACGATAATGGGAAGAAAGCCAACAACCCCAACCACTGTAACTGCATCATAGACCAAATCTTCACAGGTGGACTACAGTCTGATGTCACTTGCCAGGTCTGCCAGTAAGTAAAAACCTGTTTTAACTTCAAAACTTTAAAACAGAGAATTTCTCAGTTGGCTTTGGAATACATGAGGGCTACAAAACTGATTGAAGACTGTTTGCTTCACACAATCCCAGTATAAAGAAACAGGGTTTCCATAACACCTTTTGTTAAATTTTAAGCCACCAGACTGAGGAAGAAGACTCCAATGGAGACCTGACTATACAGACAGTCTCAAAATGGACAGTAAGAGTTGGTTAGATAGGGCTGAGCAAAGACAGTTGGCTGCCTGAGATGAAGAGTGAAATGCCAGTCCCATTAAATGTACAGAAGCTGACTGGACTAGATATGGGGTTTTCTTTACTTCAGCTGTGGTGACAGAACAGAGTCCTGAGAACAACAGGCTAGCTTAGGCGTCAGAGAGCCAGTCAAACAGCATGCAGAGACCTCTGTATTTCAGAATCTTGCCATCACTCCTTATCCCACAGTATCCACTGCCAGAGGCGACTACTTCACTGCATTGAATGCTGAAGGAAAGGTGGGCAATCCTGCCTGAGGCTGAGGCCAGTTTTCACATGCAGCCTTGGCAACCTGAAATTGGTGTCACCCCATTTCCAGTTTAATTTAAAGCAGAAAACGTTTGAGGTTTTTTTGTTGGGGAGGGGGATCTATTGGGTTTTGTATGGGTGGAGAAGTGGCAAAAGCAGGCAGCCAACTGTACTTTCAAAAGCTGTTTTGCAGTGGTTTGTACTATGTCAGGATGATTTTTCACCTGAAGAAAAATGTGAAATTTTTGGGAAGGCTTTGGGGTGTTCTGGGGACTTGGAAGACTGAAAAATTAAAATTGGGGGCTACATATGTTCCCTATTTCCCCATTCCTATCTTAATGAAAGCTCTGCTGTTGAAGATGGAAGAATATTTTTAGTTCCCAGATGAATGACAAGAACAGCCCAAAAGGTTGCTGCTAGTCTGTTTCTGAGCATAATACAAAGTGCTGGTTATAGCCTATGCAGCTCTATACAGCTTAGGTTCATGCTCCCTGACAGACCTAATTTCTCCATATTAGTCTGCCTGGGTCCTGAGATCTGCAGGAGAGGCCCCTCTCAGTTCCACCACATTCACAGGTACAGTTGATTGGAACATGAGAGAAGGCTTTCTTAGTTGTTGCAGCACCCTTCCTAGGGATGTCAGGTTGGCCCTCTCCTTGCTGTCCTTCCATTGGCAGGCAAAGTCTTTTTATTCAGACTGGCTTTTAGAAGTTAAGACTGTTAAGGAAAGGGCTGTAAGACAGTTGTTGTTGTGTGTCTTCAAGTCATTTCTGACTTATGGCGGACCTAAGGTGAACCTATCACAGAGTTTTCTGAGGCTGAGAGTGTATGACTTGCCCAAGATCACCTGGTGGGTTTTCATGGCTGACCAGGATTAGAACTCTGGTCTCCAGAATCATAGTCCAACAGTCAAACTACCACATTACACTGGCTCCTTTGTATGATGGTGCTGTGTTGCTTTTAATTGTACTGTTTTAACCATTTTAATTTTTTTAATAATTTGTAAGCTGCCTTGAGTCCTAATCTTGGGGGGAAAGTAGGATGCAAATAAAGTAACAATAAAGATGATGAGGCTTCCATCCTCCCTCCCCCATTAGAATTGTTTCATGTCTTTGCCCCCATGTTGATTTTCTTAATTTTTTTAAAAATGATCCTCTGTGTGTTTGAATCACCATTTTTCCCCACTCTAATCTGGGCAGAACACTCCTGATCTCTTAACTGTAATTGGGGGTCATAGGATCACACACTCCAACCTTACAGCTGGTGAGACTGTCTAGTGAGACTTACCCTTGCCATCCTTATAATTTGGTAATTTCCAGCTCTTTGTGTTATATACATATTGGAGAGATCTAGTGCTTTAATGTTAGTGCTTCAACATGAATCTGGATGTTTGTAAATGGTAATATTTTATTCAAAGGGGATATGATAAAAGAAGGCTAAAAGTAATCACAGAGGTTCTTCTATTGTTAAATAAGAGTGTCAGGTTAAAACAAGTATGTTAAGAGAAAAATTACAAGTCAGAAAAATATAGAACAAAATTCTGCAAAAGCAGCTTAATATTTAGCTGCCTGGGTGAAATATGTGGAGATACGTTTTTGTTTCTCGCTGTCCCCACCCTTTGTTTAATGGTTATTGGGTGAACCCTCTAGTTACACTATATTTGGTATGGATGTTGTGAGGCTTTTCCAACAAAGCTGGTCCAAACCATTAGAATGAGGTCTCTACCTCAGGCAGCAAATGCTAAGCTTCAGAGAATGGCAGCAAGATGTTTATGTATTGCACAGCTTGCTCTGTGCCTTCTAAGCCATCCAGCTGCCCTCAGGTATGGTGTAGACAGCTGGTGTTGAAGTAATATTCAACTGTCAATTAGGTCAGTTTTTGTATGTAGATTTTTTATCTTTTATTTTTGTCTGCTGGTGGTGGAGACATCTTATTCTTCACCTCCAGCAGCAAAACATCTTAGACCAGCTGTTCAGAAATATGAAAACCTTGTTGTATCTGCATTGCCTTTTTGCTAACTACTCTCCATTATGGCATGCTAGGTACCGTATTCAGGCAAATGTGTAACCAGAAGTGGGTAAACGGTTTTACACTGTGGACCATACTGGAAATCTGTTCTGTTACCACTGGCAACTCTGTGAGCTAGAAATGTATTTGTTTTAAGTGAAAACTGGAGTTTTCAGAATCCCAGTGAATTCTGCACAGCTAAATCCCATGGGCCGCATCGTTTGAGAGATCAGATTCCTATTGCCAGTCAAATGTTGTGGTTGATATTGTTGTAAATTACCTAAAATTCTGTCCTCTTTTAACATTTCCTTAAATATCCATGAAAAAATACCTGGTTTTGATCAAGGTATTGGTATTTTCTGTAGTCTGAGCACCCTCTAGAGGTGAAATACCACCACCACCACCCAGTTTCTTACATTTTTGATGAGGGAATACTGTACTTTCTCTCCGAATTTTTATGTGCTAGAATTTGGCTTGTGAAAATGTTATCTACTAAGATAGCTTGTTTTTTTTTAATGAGAAACTTTCAGGAGCTATTAATTTGTAGGGTTGTTCTCCCCCACCCCCTCGGGCTTCACATTGAAAAATTCAGGGTATTTCTACCTTCAGATGGGGATTTGCAAGTCATCCCCCCATCCCCCAAGTATTTGCTTTTTAATCAAGTGGATGTACTTTTTCTTTCTTTTTCCCTAGTGGTGTTTCCACAACGATAGATCCGTTCTGGGACATCAGTTTGGACTTGCCAGGTTCCTCTACCCCATTTTGGCCTCTGAGCCCAGGCAGCGATGGCAGCGTGGTCAATGGGGAGAGCCACGTGTCAGGAACCACCACCCTCACAGACTGCTTGCGAAGGTACAAACTGTGGCAGACAGCCTTTAGAAGGGGATGGTTTTAACTTCACTCCTTTTGTCTGCAGACAAGCAGTTTACAGGCAAATGGCCAAGGAGCAAAGCAACACCTTAGCTGCAGTTGTAACTGCTGAATCATCTTGCAGAGAAGTTCAGTTCACTTGCAGAAAAACAGGTGTGGACAAAAATTAAGCCTGTAGCATAAACTGATGGAAGCTGGTAGGTAAACAAAAACAAAAGTCTCCAACTGATGACTGGATGATTAGTTTAAATGTGGATCTGCTTCAACACTGTTCATCATCTTTTGACACTAAAACATGTCCCTTTTGTAATGACCAGCAGAGACACTCAAAGTTGTGAACATCAGGAGTCTGTCATGACCCAGAAATCTAGTCCTACTCTCTATAAATCTGGGTAGACTGTCCTTCCCTCCTTCATACTCTTCTTCCCTAGCCAGGATTGCTGTTTCTGGTGGGACAGGGAAGAATGTATAATACTGGGAAGGAGAATTTGACAAGTAAGTAGGATAAAATAAGCAAGATCCCTAGCTTTAGCTGCCATTGGCCTTTTCAGTCTCCTTACAGTGGTAAGGCTTACAAGGTAGAAGAAATAATTGCAGCAGAAGTTGTGTGTCCTGAAATTCAATGGAATAGACATGTCTAGACTTGAATTTAACTAAGATAAGTATGTGAGCAATGTCAAACAAGCTTCATTCTTCTTTCAAAGTAGACAGGCTATTATGCATCCAGTCCAGTGCCACTCATGCTACTCAGTAAATCTTCAAGTACCACCTGGCATATTGCAGGGGGAGATTGAAAAATTTCTTGCCAAAGAGTTTGTCAAACATATAGGAATATGGAGAGAACTGCCCAGAGTTTCTTGACTCCAAAAAGTGTGGGCTAGCCTGTGTTTAGACAGAAGGAGCTAAACATATGTGTATGTGATAGCATGCTACAACCCAGAGAATGAGTTATTCTCATTCTGTTCTGCAGCTTTTCTTGTTTTGAGAGAGGAAGAGGGAAGTTGTTCCTGTGTGTCATATCTGTATGCTTACTTGAATGCTATGAAGTCTTTACATTTATTAAGTTTTCAGGAAAGTATTCTTTGTAATATTTGCTTTAAGGTCACTTCACACAGAGGTTATTGGGGTGCTAATCCCAGCTACCCTAGCCAGGACAGCCAATGATGAGGCATGCTTGGAGTTGCAGTCATACAGCATCTGCATTTGGAACATTCTAAACCAGTTAGATAGAGCTTTTTGGCGGTAGCTCCGCCCATCTCCCTGTGGTATATAAAAATACTGAGCCTGCCCAAAGCACCTCAGTTCTTTTCCTTCTGCTACGCTAGCAGCCACGGAATGTTATTCTCTAGCAGTTTTCTCTTTCACTTTTCATTCTTCACTGGATATGTCTTCATAGAACCATCTTCTACTCAAACGTCGAAGGATTCTGCTCACTATTGGGATTCAAAGACTTGAGCTCTGTCAGTACCGACTGCCTCAAAGGAACAATTTCGGCACTCATAACAATGCTCTCTTCCAAGTAGTACCTTTCAATCTGACCCGGCTTTGAACCCTCATTCATCCTTGAAGCATTCACAGAGTGAGGTGGCTGCCCACTCCTCCACCGTGAAGAAGTCTGGAAGTGGCATTGTTTCATCAGAGGTTACTGTTAAACCTCCATGTTCAAAGGATCAGGAATTGCCTATTTCAGTACCGGCAACTCTGGGAAAGTCAGTCAAGGCTGATCTTCTCCAGTCCGAAGAGAAGAAAGAACACAGAAAGAAAAAGAAAGACAAGTCGTCTGACAGTCCCTCTTCTCCTCTTCCTCCTATTCTGGCAGAGAAGCCACTGCCTCCCGCCATTACGCCAATCAGAACTCCAGTTTGAGTGTCCACTTCTCCATCTCAGACCGCTTCGTTATGCTTTGCTGCATTATCCATCGATGCCACCAATCCCGGAGGATCTTGGCCCATTCAGTACAGATCCTCCTGGGTCACATGTCAGCCACGACAGCAGTCACTCAGTTCGCAAGGCTCTGTCTCCAGCCTCTCCAATCTTGGTTCCTACAGGTCTTCGATCCGTTGCAAGACTCCTCTCGGGAGCTCCTGACTATGCCACGGATGGGTCTGTGTTCCCTGGACTGGTGGTTGAACCTGGACATGGTCCTGCCGGGCATGCCGTTCGAGCCCCCGCAACCACAGGTCTCCCTCACCACGGATGCGCCCTTGCTTGGTTGGGGAGCTCACCTTGACAGGTATTCAGTCCAGGGGACGTGGTCTGCCGAAGAATGGGAGCTCCATATCAACGTCCTCGAGCTTCTTGCAGTCCAGAAAGCGTTCTGCGCTTTCAAGATGTTGGTGCCAGGAAAGACCGTTCTGGTGGTAACGGACAACACATCGGTGATGTTATTACCTCAACAAACAAGGAGGAACGCTGTCCCCGTCTTTTCTCTCTCACACCATGGAAATCTGGGACTGGTGCATCGAACAGAATACTCTTCTCCATTCCATCCATCTTCCAGGCGAGGAGAATATTCTTGCCAACGGACTGAGCTGTTGGAATCAGTTGGTGGCGCGCCAACTGTTTCGGCGTTGGAACACTCCATCGATCGACCTGTTTGCGATGCCCTCCAACAAACAGTGCCGTCACTTTTGTGCCAGGTCCTGGGTGTCCTGTTCCAGTGGATGTGTCCTCTTCTGTACCTGTTTCTGCTGTTTCCTCTCTTGATGCGAGTAGTGGCCAAGCTGCGCCGGGATCGGTCGAATGCAATCTTGATCACACTGTGGTGGCCCCGGCAACCATGGTTCACTCCTCTGCTCCGACTGGCCCGTTGACGCTTCCTCCATCTTCTGGACTGTCCGGACCTCTTTAACAGTTCAGGACAGCAGGGTCAAACATCCGGATTTCGGAACTCTTCGGTTGATGGCCTAGAGGATACAGCCTTGAATTCAGCCTCTGCTCTGGTTTGTACGGCAAGCCCTCCACTTCCAGCAGATGTACAGGCTGTTCTCGACACTTCACTTCGACCATCCACTCGTCGCTCTTACTCCTACAAGTGGAAGCGCTTCGAATCCTATCTCCAGGATTGTAGACTTTCAGTCGACTCTTCTTTGATATCGACGGTGCTCCAGTTCCTGTTACACCTGTCCAGTTTGGGGCTTTCTGTCTCTTCTATAAGATGTTACTTAGCTACTCTTTGTCAAATTTCAAGTGCGGGATCGACAGTCACCATTCAAAGACACTAGTCAAAAAGTTTCTCAGGGGATACAGTAATCTTCACCCGCCCATGGTTGAGCCCACTCCTGCTTTGAGTCTTGAACTTGTCCTGTCTCAGCTCACCAGAAGACCTTTTGAGCCAATGGCTACTTCGGACCTGAGACTCCTCTCTTGGAAGACGGCCTTCTGGGTTGCCATAACCTCTGTGTGTCAGGCCGGTGAACTCTGTGCTCTCTGATCCGATACTCTGTACCTAGTGTTCCATAAGCACAAGGTTGTTCTAGAACCAGACATGTCTTCCAAAGGTCGTGTCCAGCTTCCACTTGAACCAGTCCATTGTTCTCCCTGCTCTGATGCAGGACCCTAAGGACAACTTTGAGCAAACTCTTCACTCTCTTGATGTCCAGAGGGCTCTGGCCTTCTACGTACAATGGACAACTCCATTTCAGAAATCTCCAAGATTTTTCATCTCCTATGCTGCTACTCATCTGGGTTCCCCCATCTCCGCAGCATTTTTCTAAGTGAGTGGTCTCAACTATCTCCCTCTGTTACGAACTGGCCTGGAAGCCCTTGCCTTCTCAGGGTAAGAGGTCACTCTACCAGGTCGGTTTCAACCTCAGCCGCCTTCCTTGCTGGAGTGCCCTTAGAAGAAGTTTGTCGAGCAGCTACGTGGTCAACACCATTGACTTTTATTTCACATTGTAGACCAGAGACTTGGTCCTGTAGTGAGGCAGCCTTTGGGAGGGCAGTGTTGCTGTCTTCCATTCAGTGATTATTGATGACATGTTGAGAGGTGATTACATTACCTACCATTATTGACATGTTTAAGAAATGTACCTGTGTAGCTTGTTGCTCCTGATGTTTGCTCATGATAAAATTCATTGTTTTGGTTGGAGGACTTATCCCTGATTATCTTACTGTTTTCGTCTCTCCTTTAGCATGACACCCTCCTCCTACAGGTGAAGCTTGCTAATTTACCCACTGTGTGTATTCATAGAGACCACGAAGAAGATGGACAGGTTGCTTACCTGTAACCATAGATCTTCGAGTGGTCTTCTGTGAATTCACACAGACCTGCCCATCCTCCCCTTTGTGTCCTGCTATGGCATATGTGCTTTAATGTTCCTGATGCTGCTCATTGCAGTGTACTTAAGGAACTGAGGGGATTTAGGTGGGAGCGCCTTTAAAGGGACCATTGGGATGGGCGGAGCTACTACCAAAATGTTGCAAAGTAAATTCTGACTAGTGATTCTAGATGGTTCCAAGTGCTCTGCGCAGGCACAGGAGTAACCCAATTTGTGAATTCACAGAAGACTGCTCAAAGATCTGTGGTTACAGGTAAGCAACCTGTCCTTCCTTGGTGCCATCATTCCTCATCTCGCAGGTGCTCTCTGTTAAAGAGACAACAGTGACCTTGGTCTCATTCTTCTGTTGCCCGTTCCCTGGCAAAGAAAAAGCATCAGACACGGTCCCATTCTTGTTCTGTTTTAGTTGCCCGATCTCCGGCCAAGAGAAAGTGTCAGTCTTGTTCTTGTTCTATATCTATTGCCTGTTCCGTTATAAATCATCCTCCCTCAAAATATTGTCTCTTGCCTCAACATGGCTCTCTTCTCCATGTTGTGGCTGATCATCCACTTGACTCCCAGCATTGTACACAAGAACTCCCTTGCCACTCAACCACCTCGTTCCACTCATAGGTCAGATCATAGCTGTGATCATCATACCCAGCATTCTTCTGTGTGTTCAGATGTATCAACCCAAGGCTCTGAAACACCTCAACAATTCATCTCATCCCCTCAGACCCTGGGGGAACATGAATCTTGATTGCCGACCGACGACGTCACTGCTTTTGCGGAGCATATTGTTTGAATGGCTAACACCTTGGACTTGAAGATGAATCGTTCTGATGACGAATCCATCAACTCCATTTATGGTTGGATCCAAACTAAAGTTCCAACCCCTCCTTCTTTTCCTTTACTTCCTTCAATTTTATGTATACCTTGCCGCTCTTGGTCTACACCTTCAATTCCATCAACCTCCAAAAAAGTCAACACCCTCTACTAGATTGTTGAACTGAAGTGGATTGGCTCTCCCATCATCCAAATCCCAACTCTATTATTGTTGATGTTGCCCAGTCCAAGTCTGTACAAAAGAATCATACCACCCCTGCAGACTGTGAGGGGAAGAAGTTGGACTCCATGTCGAAAAAATTTTACACCTCGCCGGCACTAGGAATCAGGATTGCCAGCTACTCAACTTGTATGTTACCAGCAACACCTTTGGGAGTGAGTGTCTCCTTTGTTAGAAAATTTACTGGACGATGAAAAGCGAGTGGCCGTGGCCCTCTGCAAAGAGGCTCACTCTCTTGCTGGACATCAGATTAATTCCACATGTTACTCTGTGGACAGTGCTGCTAAGACTGGCTGGCTTGGTTGCTTTGTGTCTTCATGCCTGGCTTTGATCCTCAGGCCTATCTTCACAGGCTAGATCTACCATTGAAAATATGCCTTTTGACAAAGAGGGACTTTTTCGCAAGGAAACAGACAACAAGCTTGAGCTGACACAAAAAGTGAAGACAACTGCTCACAAATTTGGTCTGCCATCTCAATCACAATACCAAGAGAATTCCCGCTATGTATGGTCTAGGCCATCTTCCTCTCAAAGAACGTCCAGCCCACTTCGGTACTGGCACCAAAGATCCGATCAATCAGCTCTTCTGCCTCCTTGCAAAGTCCCATCACGTTATTGCCTGCAACTTAAGAAGTTGACTGATTCCACTGAAGGTCCACTGTGACTTGTTACTGGGCCTTCCTCCTTTTCCATCCGGACTTTACTTTGGCAACAGGCTTTCTCACCATTTCTCTCTCGGCTTGGCAAGCCTTTATGACCAAATTTGGGTTCTAGACGTCATGCATCATGGCTATGCCATAAAATTTGATGAGCTTCCACCCACCAGTTTCATTTCTTCTATCCCTCCTTCCAACAGTCTTTTACAAGAAGTCCCTTCCTTGCTGAAAAAATCGAACCCACCCACCCCTTTCAGTTGCATACCTAGGTTTTTATTCCCATTGTTTTATTGTCAAGAAAAAAAACCCTGAAGTCTTTGCCCCATCTTGAACTTGCGAAAGCTCCATTCTTACGTTCATCCAAAGAAATTCCAGATGGTGACATTCCAACAATTCTCCCTCCTCTCCAAAAAGGGGACTGGATGGCAACTCTCAGTTTCCACATTGGCCTCCGAGAATGTCATCGCCGTTATCTTTAATTTGCCATAGGAGGAAGGCCAGTACTGTTTTTGAGTTCTACCTTTCAGACTTTCTACCGCTCAATGCGTCTTTACAGCATGCATGGCCATGGTTGCTGCTAGGTTTCAACAACATGAAATCAACATATTCCCCTTTCTGGATGACTGGTTTTTCATTCCTTGAACTCAAGAGAAACTTCTACGCAACATTGACTACACACTGTCTCTGTTGGACTCTCTCGGTCTTGTGGTGAACCACGAAAAGTCCGCCCTTGATCCATCGAGGAAGGTACTTTTCATCAGTGCTCTCTTCGATTCAATGAAAGGCAAAGCCTTTCTACCAGAAGATCCATACCAGAGATTATTCATTCCTCTGTACCAATGCCTCAAATCTTGTCATGTGAGGGCTCAGCTCCATCAGGTTCTAATAATAATAAAATTTATTTATACCCCGCCCCTCTGTTAAAACAATCGGGGTGGCTTACAAAAATTAAAATACAATACAGATTCTACTGGGCTTCCTGGCCTCAACAACATCCATCACTCTTTTTGCGAGGCTCCGAATGTGCCCTCTCCAACTGTGGTTCATCCATGCCTTTGATCCACTTCGGGATCGACAGTCCTGCTTCTTCTTGATACAAAGCCTGGTCAGGCTGTCGCTCCTCTGGTGGACAAAACTACACCATGTTCTGATCAGAATGTCCTTCCAATCTCTCCAGCCTCAGCTGATTCTGACTACCAATGCTTTGTTCTGTAGCTGCGGAGCACACACTCAAGGACTATGTGAGAGAAAATATCACATAAACTTACTAGAGATGCTTACAATAGATAAGGCCCTTCTGGTGTTTGTTCGCCTGTTCAGAAATCAGACCATCCACCTACTCACAGACAACACCACTGTGATGTATTTATCTGAACAAGCAAGGAGGCACAAGGTCCCGCATGCTGACTTTGTTCATTCTTTGGGTTTGGAACTAGTGCCTGTTGAAACACATCATACTCTCCGGGGATACATCTTCCCAGTACCGAGAACACCATGGCAGACGCTCTGAGTCGCTCGAAACACTCATGCCACAAGTGGACACTTCACCTGGACATCTTCCTACTAATCCTTCTCCAAATGGGGGAGTCTTTGGGTAGATCTCTTCACAAGCGTGGAAAACTCTCGGTGTTGAGAGTTTTGTTCATGGATTCCACACCAGGATTTGAAAGGGGATGCTTTCCTGTTCAACTGGAATAGTCCTCTGCAGTACACGTTTCCACTTTTCCCTCTGATCACCAGAATCATCGTGAAACTGCACCGACCATGCTCTATTAGATTGATACTTGGTCTAAGACCGATGCTGGTTTTGGCAGAGCTGTGTTGATGTCATTTATTCCTGCCATTGATAAGTGAATCTTCTGTTTATTTATGCTATTTTTGCTGATGCATATGTTACAATGCCTCTTATTTCCTTGTTTGTGCCTTATTTAATTACTGTATTACTTGGCGGTAGCCTGTATTTTTTGTTGCTTATCATATTTGCAGTGATGTGCTTTAACCCTGCTGTAATCTCAGGGTCTTGTTCATGTATGGGCCTTATGGGCCAGACTTGCTTTAAGCTTGCTTTTTCTTCTGTCCTATGCAACCAAGTTTTCATTACACAATCTCTTGTTTTCACCTTATCTTGTGTATTATGTGATGATATGTGACTATGTTGGTTGATGCATGACACTCCTACAGCTTGACAGGTATAGCTTGCTAATCTCCCACTTGTGTGATTCACAGAGACCATGATGAAGAAGGATAGGTTACTTATCTGTGATTGTGGTTCTTCGAGTGGTCATCTGTGAAAACATACAAACCCACCCTTCCTCCCCTCATGTGTCCTGCCATTCCTTTCATTAATGCTGTTATGTGGTGGACATGGAATTGAGGTATTTTTGGCAGGCTCGGTATTTATATACCATGGGGAAGTGGGTGGAGCTACTGCCAAAAAGCTCTATCTAACTGCTCTAGAATGTTCCGAATGCTGTTTCTGTGCAGTTACAGTACCTCACTTGTGTGATTTTACAGATGACCACTCAAAGAACCACAGTTACAGGTAAATAACCTGGCCTTCTTCATAGTATTTAAGAAAATAAAATGAGACAGACATAAGTATGAGACAGAAATCTCTGCACCATTCATAATGTTATGAAATCTTGTGTTCTGTCCCAGCCTCCCCCCCCCCTCCGTACTAACCTTTCTACCTGCCCACCTCCAAAAAACATCTTTACAGATTTGGGGAATGCTCTGCTGTCCAATGGGAATGGTACCATTTCCATGCTTGGTTTTAATGTCTGTAAAAGCAATTTCACACTATGTCAGCCTTGTTTCATAGAATCATAGAGCTGGAAGAGACCACAAGGAAGAGACCAACCCTCTGCCATGCAAGAATACCCAATCAAAGCATTCCCCACAGATGGCCATCCACTCTCTGCTTTAAAACCACTACACTCCAAGGCAGTGCATTCCACTGCCGAACAGCTCTTACCGTCAGGAAGTTCTTCCTAATGTTTAGGAGGAATCTCTTTCCCTGTAATTTGAGTCCATTGCTCCATGTCCTAGTCTCTGGAGCAGCAGAAAACAAGCTTGCTCCATCCTCAGTATGACATCCCTTCAAATATTTAAACATGTCTATCATGTCACCTATTAATCTTCCCTTCCCCAGGCTAAACATACCCAGCTCCCTAAACCACTCCTCATAGGGCATGGCTTCCAGAACTCCCACCATTGTGGTTGCTGCCCTCTGGACACGTTCCAGCTATTCAACATCGTTTTTGAATTGTGGTGCCCAGAACTGAACACAGTATTCCAGGTGAAGTCTGACCAAAGCAGAATAGAGTGTTACTATTACTTCCCTTGATCTAGACACTATACTCCTATTGATGCAGCCTAGAATAGCATTGGCTTTTTAAGCTGCCATTTCAAAATAAACTATTTTATAATGATGGTGAAGTATGTTCAGCTGAGTTCTCCTGATCACCTTAGAATGAAGTATCATATTGGCTGCTTTTGATGTATCGCTAAACCATGATGTAAGTGTTATGAGAATGAGTCTTCTCTTATCCCTGGGCCCTAGTCTTCTGTAAGACTGCAAGAGGAGATTAGAATCTTCCATTTGATTTAAAATCAACCATAGATTGTTTTGTCATCTAAGCCCTAAACAGTGGTTAATCTTAATTATGTTAGTGAAGAAAGTTCTGTTTCATAAACTGATTTGAACTTGGCTTGTTTCCACTAATAATTAAGCTTAACTGCTCTACCTAGACAAGATTCAGAAGTAAGAGAGTCTAAACACCTGTCAGCTATGCTGGTAGGGGAGAAGTGGCGATTCCAGGAGAGGCTAGGCTCTTTTCTGTAACATGAAGCCAGTCCAAGCAGGCCCATTCAGCCTATTCATAAGAAGGCTAAAAGTAGGGAAAGGTAGTAGATGCACATACAAGCCCTGCTTCCAGTGTCCTTGTTTTCTCAGTCATGCCTTTCATTTATCAGCCTTTCCACCTTGAACACAGAGGCCTGAAGGGAGGAAGTCTACTCATGTGCACTTAAAATCCAGTACAAACCTCCACACATTCAGGGGACCTAATAAAGTAGGGCTTCTAATCTCATTGATTTTTCTACCTGTGCTCAAGCAACCACAAGCAGAATCTTCCTTTAGACATTTTCCTTCAACACAAGAAAGTCATGAACTGAGTAGAATGACTTTCATGTGAGCCAGCTGGAAACCTGTGTAGGGCTTAAATGATACTTGAAACTGGATTCAGTAGCACATTGCCTGAAATGTTTGTCCTTCTGATACACTTTAGTGTATTCAGAGGAAGTTATAGGAAAATGTCAATCTCAAAATCTAAGGTGGACTCAGCTGAAAGCATGTTAGGCAGAAGTTCATTTATAGTAAAATTACAGCTGATGGCAAATTTAGTGAAGGTACTTTAGAAGCACTTTGTCATAGTTTAAGATCAAAAGAGTTATGAAGCTCCACAGTAAGCTTGGACCTCTGTGGCCCTCCAGATTTATCTTGGTCCGAGTTCTTACCTGCAACCCAGTGGTCAGGGATGAAGGAGAGTAGTAGTTCAATGACATCTGACATTTCCACCCGTGCTCTGTAGCCCTGTAGTTTTTTGTGTGACCTTAGTCTTACTGCAAATGGCCAACTTGTGTCTGGAGCTGTACTAGTTTAGATCGCTGACACAGGATCTCTTAAGAATTTTCTTCCATTTCCCCCCATCCAAAAAATTGGCTCCCAGTGGCAAACATATGCAGTGAATTCATTTGTATGGCATAACTTTCAGCATGAGACCTTCACCTGTAATCCAAATCCTTACAGTCCAAACACATATTATTTATCATTTAGTGAGAAAGTGGACCTCTCTCCCAAGTGTTGCTTTACAGTTCCAACATTTACAAAAGTCTTGTCTTAACATGTTGTTATTGTTTTTTTGCAAGATCACAGGCATGTGAATCTTTCCACTTTTGCTGTTCCAACGGGCATGACTGCGAATCATGATGGCAGGCACGAGTGAATTACTTGGGTGTTATTGTTACCAGTTACCGCCGCTGCACAGTATTTTTTTTAATGCGTATCTAAGATGCGAAAGTGTGATATTCTGCCTAAATAAGTATATTTAAAAAGGCTGGAACATAATCGTTATGGCGAAAATCCAACATGGTGGTTCTGGGTGTTTGCCTTGTTAGCAAGCTCCCTCCCCCCCTGTGTACGTCTGACTAATCAACTTTCTACTTCCGTTCTTATCGGGAATGCACATCAAAGTGAATCAGTTGCCCCAATAAGCGGAAAGGCTCATGTTTTCAACCTTTTTATCTATTTGAAAATCAATACAAGAAGGGTAATATCAGAAGTAACCTAATTACAAAGGCATACATTAAGATTTCAGCAAAGGTAACTCCAAATAAGGATGCATAAAATTTAGTGATATTTCAGGAAAACACCTAAGTATAATTTCAGAACAAAAAGTAAGAGGAGAAATGTTCAAGTTTAAAAAAGGGGTAATTCTTGTATCCATAAGAAGAAGCTCAAACAAGTCAGACACAAGTGGTATCTTTTTCTGGATGAGAAAGAAGTTTCATTTATCCTACTAATTTAAGCATCTCAGAAATCAAAGAGGTTGAGAACTATATATAGAAACTATGGAGATACGATAAAGATTGATATGAGTATAGTTTAGTGTCTAGATCGAGTCTAAGATCTGCTTTAGTCAGACCTCACCTGGAATACTGTGTCCAGTTCTGGGCACCACAATTCAAGAACGATATTGACAAGCTGGAACGTGTCGAGGGTGACCAAAATGGTAAAAGGTTTGGAAGCCATGCCATATGAGGAGCAGGTTGGGGAGCTGGATATGTTTAGTCTGGAGAAGAGAAGGTTGAGAGGTGGTATGATAGCCATATTAAAATATTTGAAAATACGTCATACTGAAGAGGGAGTAAGCTTGTTTTCTGTTGCTCCAGAGACTAGGACCTGGAGCAATGGACTCTACAGGAAAAGAGATTCCACCTAAACATTAGGAAGAACTTCCTGGTGGTAAGAGCTGTTCGGCAGTGGAATGCACTGCCTCGGAATGTGGTAGAGTCTCCTTTTTGGAGAGTTTTAAACAGAGGCTGGATGGCCATCTGTTGGGAGTGCTCTGATTGTGTATTCCTGCATTGCAGGGGGTCAGACTAAAGGGCCCTTGTGGTCTCTTCTAACTATGATTCTATGATTCTAACTCCTCAAGCCACTTGGCATTATGCAGCTAAGCTGGTTTGGTGGGCTGTTTATTACAGTACAAATAATACAAAATTAAGTGTAAGGTGTTCTGGGTTCGCAGCTTGCAAACTATGAAAAGAATAGCTCAAACTAAGATTTTGAATCAAAGTCCTCTTGTATCTTCTTCCAGAGTATTCTGCTATCTGTTTCATAGCACTGCAATTTGAGGAAGGAATCCTACAATTTGATCACTTAGGAGAACACAAGTTCTGCCAAAGTTTAACTTTACTTTGCAATTACAACATTCAAGATTTTGCTCAAACAAACAGAAAAGGTTTGCCAAGCCACCTAGTCAAAAGCTTATTATCTTGTTTTTGTGGATGACCAAATAGTGGTCTCTCTTTCCTGATGGTGGTCATTTAGCGGGAGACAGCCAATTTAGTAACTGAACCAAAATTGGCTCTGTGCAGTTGTGTTTTAAAATGGTGATACCATTTGTAGGAAAGCATGGTATGTGGGTCGTGAGGGTCCACAAAGAGAATGTAAATGATTTTTATGACAGTTTGTACAAATGTCTGTACTTATCAGTGTGTTTTTTTCTCTTTCTAACACACAGTAATCGGTAACAGGGTGCAAGCCAAAAAATCGTAATCATTTTGCAACAATGGGTGTGAAGGGAAGCTGCTAAGAGACTTTTGTGTTTGGTTTTTGCTAAGTGAATGGAAATTATGGTAGAATGCAAATTTATGACTATGCTGATTATCCTTTTTTTCCCCAGGTTTACAAGGCCAGAACACCTAGGAAGCAGTGCCAAAATAAAATGTAGCGGTTGCCATAGCTACCAGGAATCTACCAAACAACTCACTATGAAGAAATTACCCATTGTGGCCTGTTTTCATCTCAAAGTAAGTTACCATCTCATAGTTGGAGAAAATGGACCCTACTTCATAGGCTTCACTGACTTTCATAGAGTCATAGAATCTTAGGACTTTTTCGGATGTGAACTTACCGCGCAAGAAGGCTCGTAACAGGTGCGACGCTGCTGCGCGGCAGGGGGCCTGTTTTGTACAACGTTGTCCCCCTGCCAAAATCAGCTGTGTCAGTTCCGTGAGAGACTGGAGCCAGCCGTGCCATATTTGGCCTTCTTTTTAATTCACCGGCAACTTCCGTGAATAAAAAAAAGGCCAAATATGGCGCGGCTGGCTCCAGTCTCTCGCGGAACTGACACAGCTGATTTTGGCAGGGGGACGGCGTTGTACGAAACAGGCCCCCTGCCGCACAGCAGCGTCGCACCTGCTATGAGCCTTCTTGCACGGTAAGTTTCACGTCCAAAAAAGTCCTTAGAGTTGGAAGGGGCTACAAGGGCCACCTAATCCAACCACTACCAGACAGGAATGCACAACTAAAGCACTCCTGAAAGTTGCCCATCCAACTTTTGTTTAAAGACCTCCAGAGGTGAAGAGGCTACCACCCTCTGAGGCAATCTGTTTCACTGTGTGTTGGGACAGCTGTGGTTTCAGCCAAGAACCTCATGGTCTCAGTCTGGCATACATTTTCCCCAAGACTGCAAACTGAGTTCTCAGAAGAGTCTTCAAAAGCAGATGGGTATTTATTTATTTATTTATTTAATCAGTCTCCTAGAGTGAGACCCAAGGCAGTTCTCAAATCAGTTAAAACCTGATGATACAGTTTTAAAAACAATTAAAATAATCACTTTTAAAACAGTATAAAATTATTTTAAAAGCATACAAAAGTTGAAAAAATCCAACACACACACACACCCAATAAGAAGTCCCCCTGAGAGTGATTACATAGTATAAACCTACTTAAATAAAAAGGTCCTTGCCTGGCAGTGAAAGGAGAGCAGGGAAGGGGCCAGTCTAGCTTCCCACAGAAGGGAATTCCTGAGGGTGAGAGCAGCCACTGAGAAGCCTGTCTCCCGTGTCCTCACCAAGTGAGCCTGTGATGGTGGTGGGGCCAATTGAAAGCCCTTCCCCATAGATCTTAAGATTCTGGCAGGTTCGTATAAGGAGATATGGTCTTTCAGATAGTTTGGACCTATTTGTTTTATTATTTTATTTTATTAGTTATTTACATCCTGCTCTTCAGCCACAAGGCTATCAGAGCGACTTACAAACTGTTTTAAGCAATAGCAATTACACGTCTACACTGCCTTAAGCAGTTTCCAATGTGTGTCAGCTAAGCTGTATAGGGTTTTATAGGACATGATCAGTACTTTGAATTGTACCTGAAAACAAACCTGCAGTCAGTGAAGCAGTTTTAACAAGTGCTCACTATAAGTGGCCCCAGTCAGCATTCTGGCCACAGCATTTTCGACCCACTGAAATTTCTGAACAGTCTCCAGAGGCAACCCCACATAAAATATATTACAGTAATCCAAACAGGATATCATCAAGGCATGTATCATCATAGCCAGATTTGGTGTCTCAAGGAACAGGTGCAGCTGGCACACTAGTTTTAATTCTGCAATAACAGTCCTTGCTATTACTGAAACCTGGGCATCCAGGATCCGAGTTGAGTCCAGGAGAACACCCAAGCTGCGTGAATGATATTTCAGAGGGAGTGTAACACCATCCAGCATAGGCAGAATCCCTATTCCCTGATCTGCCTTTCATCTGACCAGGAGCACTCTGTCTTGTCTAGATTAAGTTTCAATTTGTTTGCCTTCATCCAGTCCATTACAGACAACAGACACTGGTTCAGTAGTGAGACAACTTAGAATCATAGAAACATAGAATTGTAGAGTTGGAAGAGACCACAAGGACCATCCAGTCCAACCCCCTGCCACACAGGAAATCACAATCAAAGCATCCCTGACAGATGGCCATCCAGCCTCTGTTTAAAGACCTCCAAGGAAGGAGACCCCACCATGCTCCGAGAGAGTGTGTTCCACTGCCGAACAGCTCTTACTGTCAAAAAGTTCCTCCTAATGTTGAGGTGGAATCTCTGTTCCTGTAGCTTGCATCCATTGCTCTGTGTTCTAGTCTCTGGAGCAGCAGAAAACAAGCTTGCTCCGTCCTCAATGTGACACCCCTTCAAATACTTAAACAGGGCTATCATATAGCCCCTTAACCGCCTTTTTTCCAGGCTAAACATACCCAGCTCCCTAAGTCTTTCCTCATAAGGCATGGTTTCCAGACCTTTCACCATTTTAGTTGCCCTCCTTGGAATTCCTTGGAATCAGATGGAGAGATGGGTGTCATCAGCATATTGGTGATATGCAGCTTATTGATGGTGTGAACTGGGATGTGCAGCATCATGACCTGTGATTAATGGGCAGTAAGGGGCCTCTGGATTGACCAGGTCAAAGATGCAGACCATATGGCTCCCAGTTAGACTTATCACCAGCTCTATTATACACATTGGTGAAAAAAGTTACATTACAACCAGATCACTGGGCAAGGGCATCCAGAAGCCTAATATCACTACTGGCCTTCTGCAACTGCAGTAGCTGGCTGCAAAAAACCTGATTTGGAGAACACCAGGCCTTATATCAGAATAAGATGATGTGCCTTATTGGGCTGAGGTCTATTAATACTTGATCTCTTTATCTATTTGTGCAATTTTTGCAAATAGCAAGCAAACCTGTATGTACTATAGAGTATATAAATATATCTGTTAGCATTTTTATGCATGTTTCCAAGTGCCTACCTATATATGGTTTTAATGCATTCTTAACATAGCTGTGACAGATCTCTAATGGCTCTAAGCACTAGTGCATTGAAAAAGCTTTGTCAGCAATTTTGTCACAGTATTAGAATTTAGATGCTCATGAGCATCATCAAATCTCACAATACAGGTCCTGCTATCTTTTTTTATACCTTTAGGTGTGTGTATAGTTGTTAAAGGTGTCTAGTTCATTCACAACCCAGAGTAACAAGAAACATGGTTTTCTAAAACTGAAGCAGCATATCTGTGTTGAAAGGCAAAGGGGAATCTCTCACCATGAATCATCTTGCCATTCTATCTGTTCAGAATTAAGATTTTAATATTTAATGCATCAAAACAGCATTCAGATGCTGCTGAACTAATATTGCTAAATTCCAGCAGCTGTTGTAATGATAAAACTGTAAGTTATTTATAGCTTAACTAATATGAAATTCATTATGAAGGCATATGTTCCAACAATATTAATAATGCAGCAAAAAAAAGATGAGCAGGAATGCAAAAGGGTATCTAGTCTCTGTGATTTTCTTCTTTTTTAAATGAGGAAAAACAGTCAGATCTGTTGTTTGGGAATTCTCTAAGTTGAGAGTAATTAACTGAGAATGTAAAAAGAACAGGAGTTCTGAGAAATGGAGAAAGGTAGTACAGTACCTTTTTAAAGAACAGTTCATTCATCTTTTTGTTCCCTGTTCTCATCATTTTGTGTCATTCTTCTGAAATGATGTTGAAAGTATGACCCTTATTACACCTTCCATTATCTCATCAATTAATCTCTCTGTGTCTTTTTTCTACTTTTTCATCCTGTTTATTTCTTGTCAGACTGTGATACTTCAGTGTAGGGCTTTTTAAAAAAATGTTTCCTTTCACTTCCTGATAACTGAAAGGGAGAACTTAGCCATCACTGACACATTAGAGAGGCCTTGGGTTATCTTGCATTAACATCTGATTTTTTCCAAAAAAAAAAAAAAAACAAGATGGGACCCTGTGTGTTATGTTACGTTTTATTTTCTAATGTACAACCTTTGCTGCCATTGCAGTCACAACACGTAGGTAAAGTAGAACAATACTTTTAAGACATCAAAATATGCTTCAAAATTATTATTAATACCATTAAACTTCAAATGTTTAACTTTAAAAGCCAGAAGACAAGAAAAATCTTTTAAAAAACACCCAGGAAAAAAAGCCATTCCTGCTTGATAAGAGTTCTGGAAGCTTTCTTACACAGGCTTGAACTTTATAATTTTTTTTTCACTTTTGGTATCCTATGTCGCCATTGGTGCTGGGAGGAAAGATCTTCATGAAATGTTGCACTGCCATGCAAATTGTCTGAAGGTGGCTCATTTTGTGCCTGCTTCTTTCAACAGCAAAACTGTTACTTTCCAGAAGATGTCACATTCCAGTGCCTTCAAACCCAGTTGGCATTGCTGATAACCAACAATGATAGGTGCTGTGGTCCAAAAACAATTGGGAAGCCATAGGTTGCCCATGCTTGGTTTAAAGAGTTCTAGCAACTTTTCTTTCCACCTGAGTCAGCCAGTAAGATGTGTGAACATCTCTTTTATCTAAAAGAACTCCTTACTTTCTTCTAGCGGTTTGAACACTCAGCCAAACTGAGGCGAAAGATCACTACATATGTCTCCTTTCCACTGGAGCTGGACATGACACCTTTTATGGCTTCCAGGTACGTGGAAGGTCTTGTTCTTGTGAGAAACTATTCCCTCATGAGGCACTGTTTTAAAATATAGAACCATTTTGGAGCCAGTTCTATGAAACCAGCACCAAAAAAGAAGCTTGCACATTTATTTCTTTAGATAGAAACAGGATGCAACATAGTTCAATAACAGAGTTTTTACAGTAGTTCAATTTAAACTGATTTCAAAACTTAATTAAGTGAGAGCACTCCTGGGCCAAAAAAAGACAAGATCAATTCCACACCCCCTTTAAGGTGTTAAATAAATTCATATATTTTAAATATCCATAAATAGCCACACCTGCATTTGCTTACTAGTTGGGTTAATTAATTAACTTGTACATTTTCTCTGCTCTGATGTTATTTGCTAAAAGGAGGAACAGAAGATAAATATGCACCACCTCAGCACCACCCATATGGTTTAAAAATCGTAAGGAAATGTTTCCTCGCATCTTAAAATATTAGGTGGTTATAAGAAACACAGCAGAAAGTTTAGTGAGCAGAGTTCTGAGATGTATAGAAATGTACAGTGGGCTTGCTGTATCTGCAGGCTCCAGATCCACGGCTTTAACCAACTGTAAATTCAAAATAAATAAATAAATGTAGGCAGTCTAATGAAGTGAGCACCCTTACATACAGAGGAAGAAGAAAGGAGCTGAAATTGCCCTTGCCCCATTACTCACCTGCTCACCTCCACAGCCTGGTTGAGCTCCAGGTTGTAGCCTACCATGCACACGCAGTGCAACCAAGCCAAAGAAGTTGTTCCAGGGCACCAGCAGAGACAGCCGCAAGCCCTGTCCCCCAGCTTTCCACTTCCACCTTTGAGCAGCTTCCACCAGGCCATGTTGATTGGGGGTGTTTGCAAATAGACAAACAGAAGCAGCCCTGTCAATCACTGTCGCTGCAGAAGCTGATTGGTTCCCTGTAATTGGTGCTGTTGGCGCTCCTGCTCATTTGTTTACAAATGAACAAGTAGTTGCACTCCCACCAGTCGCCATGTTCCTGCAGAAGCTGCTCAAAGGCAGAAGCTGGTGATCTTCCTGGAGGCAGGGGAGCCAAAAGACTTGTGCCTGGTGGCTGGGGTTTGCCGTCGCCTCCGCTGCTGATCTATACCATTTTATAAGTAAGGTACTTCAGCATCTCCGAGTTTTTATATCCACAAAGGGTCCTGGAACCAAACCTGCACAGACTGACAGCCCACTGTACTTGCCCATAGGAAATAAAAGTTTACTTTGACCTTTAGTCAAAGTTAATATATTTAATCACTACTAGCACTGTCAAAAGTAATTTCTTCCAGAAGTAAATTGATGTCTTGCCCCTTAAAAACTGGTCAGCGTTTTGATACTTAAGAACACATTAATGTCAATAACCAGAATAAATGGGCATTTCATTTTTAAATATTTTTGATGGCCAGAATAAATGGGTGCTTCACTTGTAATTTTTTCAAATACTATCTGACATCAGCATCATAGCTTGTAGATTTATATTTTTTGTGTTCTTACTGTGTATAGATGGAGGACTACCATCATTTTCAGCAACCTGTGAAACTGAGAGTATTCCAGTTGCCATATTCAAAAACACAGAATACTGTATGTTAATGAAAAAGAGCAGGAAAGGTTCAGCAGCATAAAGAAGGCTAATGCAATTAAGACCTTCGTTTCAGTAAAGAATTGGATTAATATTCTTTTCCTTTCAGCTTTGGGATTTGTATAGAAGTACCCTTATTAGTATTAGATCGGTATGAAATCTGTTATGGATTACCTCAACACAAAAGGGTTCCTGGGGTGCATGTCTCTTAACAAAGCATCAAATATAGGGCACCATTGTGATTGGGTAATGGGCAGGAACTTTGGGGATGGCTGTAGGCATCAATTGGCCATCCAGTTGCACTGTTTTTACCTGTCACAAAGGAAGGCATCTAAATGAGTGTAAACTAGTCAAAACTAGTTTTCACATTGAAAGGATGTGTAGTTTCTAGGTCAATGAAGAGAAATAGAAGCCAATTACATCACGTAAGGTCATGTGGGAGACCTGTTGAGTCTTAGATTTATCAGTTCTGTTTGTGATCATTTTTTTTACATTAAAATGTGGATCTGTAAATCTTCCAGATTCCCTTGGTGGAATTCTTACAGACTTCTTTGGAGACTCTTTTGTCAGGTGTATTTCATATATCTGCCCAGCTTTCCTGCAGTGTTGTTTTGTTTTTGCAGAGCCAGCGTAACAACTGGTACTGTCCCTTTGAATACTTCCCTAGGGCAGTGGCGTGGACTTTTGTCTGTAGTCTGCCTCACTTGCTACAACTGGTTTGAGAAACTTCTTATTAAAAAAATATGTTGATTTATGATGACACTCTCTGGCATCTTCTTCACAAGTACTTATTTAACACAATAGGGCCTTGCCTTTGCCTGCCCAGCTTGGTTTGGTGGCTCAGAACTTTTTCTGGATAAAACTCTCCTTGAAAGAATCAGGGCCTTTTTCTCTGCCTGCCTTCCTCACTGCCAGTGGCAGTGATAGCCTCTGTGAATTCAGGACTATGATGATTTGTTATTGTGCTGATCTAAAGTAGGTTGGTCTGATTGACTATAATCAACATGGGCAGGGTACAGGCTTAGCTCACACCCCAATACAGTTCCTTTTATTTTCTCCTATAGAGGGGAATGATTTGCCATTCATTTCTGTAAAGGAAGTAAAAGTAATACAGGTAAGGATGCTGTTATCCTTGGGGGCCAAACATGTATCTCCATCATTAGGAGAAGTTGCCATGTGTCTCTGTGCAGAGCACACAGAGATGTGCTACACGCATACAGCATACTGATCTTCCCATACATCCCAGCTATCACAAGAAGGAGTATTTTTGGTAGTATCGTAATGAAGCCACACTGTAATATGCCTTTCTCTCATCCAGGCGGGTCCTGTTTGTAAAAGGCAAGGGTGGGGAATCTTTGTCTGCCAGCTGTTTTGGATTATAACTCCCACTGTCCCTTACCATTTGCCATGTTGAATGGGTCTGATGGGAGTTGTAGTCTGAAATATCTGGAGGTCATACATTCCACACTTCCCATGGTGTCACATTCAAGTGTTTTGCTTACGTGGGTGATGGGTGGGCTGTTGCTCTTTATATGCTGATGGGTTGCAACTCCTATCAGCTCTAGCCAGCTTTGCCACCCAGTGCTGAGGGTGATGGACGTTACAGTGCAACAACGTCTAGAGGGCCACAGGTTGCCTACTCTTGTCTTAAATGGACCTTTTTCTATCAAGAAACATCACCATGAGCATAAATGAAGAGCTGTTAACCTCAATGGAAAAATGTATGGCTGTTTATGATGTTTAATCTTTTAAAGAAGCACTGAATATTTGTATGTGTGTGCCTGTTTTGTTTTGTTTTTTTCTTGTAGTAAAGAGAGCAGAATGAATGGGCAGTACCAGCAGCCAGCAGATAGTCTAAACAATGATAATAAGTAAGTATTGTTGCAATCTCTGATTCTTCCTCTTTGGTCAGGTAGAATAAATTCTTCAGTGTGCACTAGTCCGTGTCCTATGGAGCTCTGTGCCTGCATAAAAGCATATGTGTTGGGGGTTGTATTTATATACCAAATCAGAAAATAAATCCCCAAGAGCTACTTGTTCTGCTTCCTCAAGCTGCTACTGTTCTTCTTCCTTGTCACTGCTGACTACTTGCATCTAGTGTCTGCTTCTGCCATCTGATTCTAGTACAGTAGTCTTCAACCCCTGGCCCTTCATATATTTTGGACTACAAATTTCACCAGCAGCATGGCCAGTGGTCTATGGTGATGGTAGTTGTAGTTCAAAATGTTGGGAGGGTACTTGTCTCTATCCCCATTGTTGAGCAGTGTCTTAAATGCCTTACAGCTTGGATTGGCTCTATCAGCCACCAGAGAGCTGCAGTTGTGAAAATGCTCATCCCAGATTTAAAGGACTAATAAAAGCAGTGCAAACAGAAAGAATTGCAAATAGGTAGACAACAGCAGGCAAAACAGGTGTTTGTCAGTGA
Organism: Gambelia wislizenii; assembly: GCA_030847615.1. Lineage (NCBI taxonomy): Eukaryota > Metazoa > Chordata > Lepidosauria > Squamata > Crotaphytidae > Gambelia > Gambelia wislizenii. The sequence goes on from JAUMIR010000012.1 coordinate 11,312,120, forward strand.
GCAGCCCAAATCGACATTACATTTTCCTTCTGTAAAATAAAGCTCATTCTTTGTTTACCCAGTAATTTTACCTCATTTCAACTGATTCAGGAAGAAGGTGGGAGCCTTTAGTAAAGAGTATGAGAAATTTTAGGATTCCTTATGTAAAGTAGCACTGGCAATTCAAGTATTTCTAAGGACTCTTGCAGGAATCAAACTATATCTCATAAGTTACCTTGCTTATTACCACTAAATATTGCAATAGTAACCAATATGATGCTTTAAAAGTACTTGCCCCACTTCTTGTTATACTCAGATATGTGCAACCATGACTTAACCATGTATGTTAGAAGCCACAGTAAGGAACTAAATCTTCCTTTTTAAGGACACTATATTTCTGATATGAGATTGTGAGAACAAACATGGGTATCATTGCTGTTGATCTTCCAGATATTTGCACTTCAACTCCCAGAAGCCCCAGCCAGTAAGGGATTATGGGAATTCTACTCCAAAACATTGGCATATTCCCTATCCCTGCTTTACAGACAAAGTGATCAGAAGGTTAATTTTTAACAAAGTAGGCAGGCTGAAGAATGTAAAGCAAAGCAAGTGAGCAGTTTCTGTCTGATAACTGCTTGGATTTCAGTAGAGATATTTGTTCCAAGTCAAACCAGAGTCTTGAAAAATTATAGATCCAAATGAAATTTCCTGTGTTATTTGACAACTTGTGCAGTATTTCTTTTCAAGGTAGCAGGATTGTCAATCACTAAATCCAGGAGTCAGCAGCTCTCTTTCCCTACAATGGCCAGGGTAGTTTAGAAAAATGGTTGGCTGCAGCTACTGCAGCCTGTAGTTTATTTAGATGGTTGACACTGGGCAAGATATTGGGTGCATTGACATATGACAACACACTATACAGTTGTCCCCTTCATATTCTCTGGGGTTCGGTTTTAGGACCCCACGTGGATACCAAAATCCATGAATATTCAAGTCCCATTATATGCAATGGCATAGCAAAATGGTGTCCCTTATATAAGATGGCAAAATCAAGGTTTGCTTTTTGGATTATTATTTTTTAAAGAATATTTTCAAACTGTGAATACTTAAATCCATGGATACCAAATCTGTGGATATGGAGGGACAACCGTAGTAGTTAACATAGATTGCAGCTTAAGCTCTGAATTGTATGGCAAAGTATGCCTTGTCTTTTCTTTCTTTCTTTCTTTCTTTTTTGTTTATATCTTTCCCACTAGTTTTGTCAGCTCCTGTTTCAAAGTGGGCAGCTGGGAAACTAAATCAGGGACAAACCTTCTTTGTGGATTTAGATGTCACAACAAGTCTTGGTTTAAACAAACCAGAGTTTGTAAGTCAGTGACAAACCGTAAATTCATATTGTGGTTTGAGGCTACAGACAGGTTTGCATGTCTCAACAACCCAGATTTCAACAGATTGTACCCCTGGCTTGTCAGGATGTATAAATGCTTTACTTAAAACGAAAGTCTATGAAAATTATTACATTTGCAGTCTAAAACAACTGTCATGCCTTGTTCTGTATTGAAATTTGCTTTCAAAATGTTGGTTTTTCAAAATACTATTGATAATTCATAAAGGCTTGAACTTATGAGTACTTGTAGTGCCTATATGGAGATGTCCTGCTTAGGCACAAATTTATAAAGGCTTAGGTGACATTTATTCCAATGGCTAAGTTCTTGTATCTTGACCTAATTGTTCTTTCTCCACTTGTCCTTTCACCAGGTATTCCTTGTTTGCAGTAGTTAATCACCAGGGAACGCTGGAGAGTGGGCACTATACCAGCTTCATTCGGCAACACAAGGACCAGTGGTTCAAATGTGACGATGCCATCATCACCAAGGCTAGCATTAAGGATGTACTAGACAGCGAAGGGTAGGTCTTGTACGAAACACAGTTGGAGAGCAACCTCCCATAAAAGCATAATATATGCCAGATTTGATTATTTGCTCTTCACAATGACAGTGATGTGTAAAAAGCAGCAAAGTCTAGATAAGGAAAAAAGAGAAAGGAACATGTAAGTCAAGATAGCAGCCTGTCCTGCAGGCATGGAGATGGCTAGAAACTAAGCTGCATAACTATATTGAAAGCCCATGATACCAATACGTAAGGTAAATCTTAAGTATTTTCAGGATAATATATATGGAGCAGGTGGGAGGAATCCTTACACCTTTTCTCTTATATCTGTTGCTTCTGCATTAGCCTGTTTTGTCCAGTATAAGGTCAGCTTTAACTATTTAACAAAATGTAATGTTTATTCCCAAGCAATCCATGGAGAGTGCTTGAAAAGCTCAGTTCTACAATCTGTATAAGTCATGCAGACTAAGAAACTGCATTTTTTGTCTTTGAATTATTTATTTAGTTTAATTAGTTTTAATTATTTACAGTATTTATTTAAGTAATTTGCATGAGTCTAGTTTTACTATCCAGGGACAGAACTGACCCTAACCACAGACAATTTTCTGTTTCTAAGTTTCTGACCAATATAATCTACATGTGTTGTTAGGTATGTCATTGGTATCCATTAATGCTTCAAACTAATTTTTTGCTTTAAAAATGAAAGCTGAGGTTCTCGGAAAACTAAACTCTGCACTGTTACAGAAATGTGGGATATGTTCAGTCCTGGATAGTAGTAACTCTGCAGGCGACATCCAAGATTCATAAATGATCAAGCATGTGATCCTTATCCCCATACAAAGCTATATTTTGTAAGATTACAATATGTTTTTTTTCCTATTGTAAGTGGAGGATTGTACAGGTAGGAGGAGAGAAGTGTGATAGTTTAAAATCTTGAATTGCCTCTAGTTTTGGTATTCATCTTTGGTAACAAAAAGCTGAAGCCTGTTATCTTGTTCTCATTTTTTAAAAATTACATATGATATTTCCTCTTCACAGGATGCTTAAAGGGTAGATATGTTAGTCAGAAGTTTTAAATATGATTTAATATTCATTTAGACCTCAAAATAGGAATGGACCTTGTTTACTTCATAATTTTAATTCAAGAAAAAATGTATGTTGGCTATCAGATATTTAGGAAACACCAATGTGCACAAACATATAAACTATACAGACTGTAGCTCCTTGCAGCATTCAGAAGCCTGATTTCCACACAGTTACCCTACCTGGTTTCCCCTTGTTTGACTTAGCGTTGCCATTTTTGTAGCTTTGAGCCATGCCTTGAGGTCTTCTTTCTAGGTACCAAACTAGACCAAACCTTGCTTTGCTTTCAAGCATTAAGCTATCTAGTATGGATCCAGAATAGATGGGTACATACCATGATGAGTCATTGGCTTTAAATTATTTAGAGTGTCTCAGCATGACCATGAAGAGAAAGAGAATGTGAGAGCATGTGCCAGCCAACTAGCAAAACCACCTTCCTGGGAACTTCCCTGCCTTATAAGAAAATGTTCTGCTTTTAAAATGGCTGAGGGGAAGGAGCCAGCTGCAACAGATACCATTAAACTAACACTTTGATATTTATTATTACTTTTTTGTTGTTGTCTTCCATATACTTCTAGATATTTGCTGTTCTATCACAAACAGTTCCTGGAATACGAGTAGCCTTATGCAGCAGCTCAAGAGAGAGAAATGTAAGGAAGTAAAAGGAATGGCAGCCTTCTGAAAAGACACACAAACCTACCTGAAATAAAAAAAAGACACCCATTCGACATCTAGCACTGAGCTGTGACAGGACCTGCTTGCCGCTGGCTCATGGCCTAGAGGAGTAAAAAAAAACAAAAGAACAATGTCCACCATGTATGCAGTCCTGCAGGGACAGAAGAGGGGGAACTGTAAGAGGGGCTACAGTCAGTGACTTTGAGAGAAGAAATATAATAATGCAAAAGATGGCTCTGGGTGGGGGAAAATCGGAGCAGAGGAGTCCAGGCGCTGGTACATCTCCTTCTGTTCCTCCGAAATGTGTGTGGGAAGGCCTGGGGGGTGTACACTCATCTCCATAAAGCATCTTCTCCATTGGTGCTTCAGCTCCAACTTGACCAATCATACAACAGTTATAATTAAAACAAAAATCCAAGCCCATTTTTTTTTACACATATGGGTCTGAAAGCAGTAAAATGGAGGAGAATTGGGACAACGCAACGAAATGGACTTTGCAAGTACCTTTTTATTTGTGAATTTTAGTTATTAAATAAATACAGTATGAAATTACCAGGCTCTTTGTTTTTTGGCAAGCTTTAGAAGAAGTCTGGATTTGTGAAGCTGGAGTCATGATCCTGAGTGAGGCTTCCCAGAATGCCTCTTGCTGCTTGCCCAGGTAACCTATGACAACCTGAGACTGTTCATCAAAAATGTTGGCACAGGTTCTTCGCTGTTTTGTTTTGTTTTCTATATAAATAGATATTTTCTTAATTTTCCAATCTTTTGTTCATCCTTATTGCCCAATATGAATGAAATTCACATTCAGCCATCTGTAAAAATGAATGAATTGATGTCTTTATACTGTAAAAAGTGGTCTTGACTGTTTACCTTTTGGAGAAAAAATACTGGGAATAAGTCTTATCTCTCTGGGCAGTGTTTCGTTGGGTGTTTCCCACCCTTCTTCTACAGAGAAATATTGCACTCATGAGACACTTGGAATTGAAGAATCTACCATCTGCTAACTCTGATGACTGGGTGCCATTGTTGCAATTAATTTTCAACTATTGGGCACCTCTGCCTTAACACCAGACACCGAGTAAACAAAGGATTTTCCCACTTGCTCAACTTTTATTGGTCCCTTATCTCTCAGATATATTAATTTTTCTCATATATCACTCCGGTTCTCTATATAGAGCCTTCTGGCTTTGTCATTACCTTTTGGAAGCCTGGAAACATTGCTTGCTTCTGCTTTGTCACAGATGTGTTTATATTCTCTTCTATTCCCCCCCACACACACCTCCCCCTCCTTACTGTCTAGACACTGACTGGGACTCCACATGGGCTGTATATTTTATAACCAGGAGGTGGGGGCACAGTTGATTTGCTGCTTAGGGAGAAAAAGGTTTATTTGCCTTGTAAAAACCCTCCTGAATACATGGCTTACCAAAAGAAGAGAACACAGGAACAACAGGAACTGGTGCTGTAACCGCCTTTGTTTTTACATCCAATTTAAAATTTCTTTGTGTAAAGCGACACAAGAAAATGGGCCACTGACTCTGCTTCAGTCTGGTGCCAATCAGTTTTCTGTTACATTTGTAAAAGTTTTTCATCTCTTATTTTATTTGAAAGGCTGATCTCTGATACTATAAAATACTACAGTCCTATAATTACACTTGTCCCTTCATATTCGCTGGGGTTTGGTTCCAGGACCCCCCGTGGATACCAAAATCTGTGACTACTCAAGTCCCATTATATACAATGGCATAGCAAAATGGTGTCCCTTATATAAGATGGTAAAATCAAGGTTTGCTTTTTGGATTATTATTTTTTAAAGAATATTTTCAAGCCTTGAATACTTAAATCCGTGAATACCAAATCCGTGGATACGAAGGGACAAGTGTACTACAGAGCTCCTTTAAAATCAGGCACTTGTGAGACCATTATCAGAATCTAGCCCTTTTTCACCAGTTGGAAATTGGGGGCAATGGTAAAGAGGCAGCTGGTGTCCAGAGAAAATTATGGTGAAAATAGGCAGACTCACAGTTGCAGTTTGGCAGCTTGATGTGTGTTTGAGGCTTTCATATGTCAGCTTGCTTTGGAAGGTAACAAGGGCTTCTTTTTTTCTTCTTTTTTGCACTGCTTTCCCACAAACTATGACCGAAATTTTATTTCTGCAGCTAAAGGTGATATAAGATCTGTACTTCTGAACACATTTGGTTAATGCTCTAATGCAGGGTGGTTTTCAAGCTCTATTCTGAGGAGCCTTGGGCCATTTTAAAAAGCCTGTTAGGGCTTTCAGAGATCAGAAGTGGCTCACAACAGTTTCTTCACTGTTTATTGGCTTTGCCCTGAATGGAGTAGTTCAGAGCATGTATTGTAGGACATGCACTTTGGAAGTATCATTGTTCTTCCAAAGGCAGATTTCCTGGAACCTCTCAGGTGTGTTGTATTACACCTCCCATCATCGTTCAGGACTATATGTTCTCTGGGGATTAATGGGGCTTGCAGTACAACACATCTAGAAGGTGTCAGGTTGAGGAAGGCTGGCATAGCCAGTGCACTCCATGAACAGTGTCTTCCCTGGAACACTGGGAATTCTCTCTTGCAATGCCTATGGGTTCTTTAGCGGCTAATGCAGAATGCTTTGCAGAGGACTGAACGTCTAAAAACTCCCATCCTGATGAAACCAGAAAAAGTAGGTGTCCTAATGATAAAGAGAATGGCATTGTGTTGCTGCAGCTTTCCTACAGCCAAATCAGATTCATCTGAATTTTTTAAAATGCATTTGGCAGAACTGGGAGTGAATTTTTACATGGGTTTGCAGTGCCTCTGAGGTTTCTTACACTTCCAGCATTGCAACTTTGTGTTAATGGTGGTTATCTGGACGCACAGGTTTGGGGATTACTTTAAAGTGAATGCAGTTTGATATCTGCAGGTGAGTTAAAGATCCTATAATAATAATTTTTTTAAAAGACCTGGCTTGTTATTGTAATTCTGTCTTCCTTATTTCCCTTTAAATAATGCAGCAAGCTTGCAGTGGAAGAGGAGTTGGCCTTTTATTGCTTCATAGCTGACACTGACTGAGCTCAAGCTGCTTTTTTTAGTGGAGATATGGCACCCCCTTGTGGTTGAACAATGGGTAGTACCATTAAAATGGGCTTTTTTTTCTTCTCCACCTCCAAGCCTTTTATGTCCTTTTTACTGCTAGATGCCAAAGAAATGGATCTTTTTCTCCTGTGAAGATGAAAATGGCTGTAATCATTAACCCTTGTCGGAATCCTTGACTAACTTGGTGCTTCTGGCTCAAAAATTATCTTGGTGATGTGGGGGACGCATGGAAATTGCAAGGAAAGAGCATCCGACTTATTGATTGAAAAGAAATGTTTGTGTACTGATGGATTGGCAACAATTTGGGGGCATTTATAAGCACAGTGTTCTCATGAAACTCCATCTTTAGTGGTTTTGCTGTAATGCAAGTACTCAACTACGTTTGATTACTCCACATTACTGGGAATAGCATTTCTCTACAGTAGGAGAGACTTTTAAAAATGCTCAGTTTGTTACTTACATATCAATTCCTTCAGTAACCTAATAACATTCCTTTGTTAATCTTCTGAGGCAATGGGAAAAGGTTTGAAAACATAGTTCCCCATAGGGGCTGAAAAACAACATGGTGTTGTGGTTTGAGTGTTAGACCAGGTGTGCTGAGTGTGGAGACCTTAGGCAAGTCAAACTCTCAGCCTTAGAGGACAGCAACGGCAAATCTCCCCTGACGGAATAAGTCTTGCCAAAAAGATCATAAGTCGCTATAAGTCAGACTTGACTTGAAGGCATTTAACAACAACACTGGTGGTCACAAACTCCGTTCTGTTTACTGGTACCTGTCTCTTGTTGGTGAATCACAAGTCACAGAAGATTTGGGGGGAGCTGAGGACTGTCTGCTTGCCTCAAATTTTAGAAATCAACAGGAATTTTAATCTTATGGGAACCAGTGGGAGAAATCAGAAGTGAAAAGGGAGATTGCCCCCATTTCTGACTCCACCCAAAGTCCATTGTGAGGTGGAAAATGAGACCTTTACCAGAAGATTTGGCAAAGAGAAAAAAAAGTGATAGGCCACCAGGTATCATCAGAGTTTGCAGGTCCTAGAACAAAGAAATCCTGTCAGTGTTTGACACAATCTGGGCAAGCTGATGCTCGATGTACTGTAATAAGTCCCCTTTCCTGCATCTGTGGTCATAGAGCCTGAAATATACTGCCTTTTTCTGCAGGCAACATGGAGACGAAACTCACCATAGCACAAGCATGCCTTTAGGAGAACTCCATTAGACAAGTTTGTAGTATTTGTGTTGATAGCAAAACACATGCTGTGCTGAAACAAGCAAGGACATTTCATCTGTCTGCCTGCCTGCCTTCATTGTTCACTGTTCTGGAGATAATTCTTTCTTCTTATGGTCTCTGTGACTCACACAGATGTACCGTGTATCATTCTGAACATTCCAGAACTCTTACATAAGCATTTTGGGTAGTTGCACACACCCTCCACACTACTATCCAGTGTGCTTCCTGCCTAAACCTTCAGTTCCTTTCTGTGTGCCACTGCAGCAGCATTATTCAGAATTGTTTGAATATTTATTGTTTGATCTTATGGTTTGACTTGGTTATGATTTTTTTATTAATCCTATTCTATGTTTTGGCTTGTCTTCTGACTCTGTCTTCTTGGCTCGACCATGGTTTTCTTTGTGCCTTAGGGCTGATGGCTTAATTGGTCTGGCTTTCCTCTTGGCCATTTCTCTCCTGAGGACTTATTTTATGGCCTCCTCGGCTTTATTTAAGAAGTGCACCAACTGCATTAGGAAAATCCCTGAGAATGACAGACACTCCGAGTGTCTTCTTTGTTTGGGTGAAGGCCACAAAGTTGATTTGTGCCTTTACTGCCAGGCCTTTATATCTCAAGACAGGTATAATCATGATTTGCTCCTCAAAGCACTTATGTGCTTTGACAGTGGCTACCAAGGCTCAGGCTGTGCAAAATAAGCCACCTCACACAGGCTCCATTGCTGTGAGGTCTCACTGGCCCTCTGCATTGCAGTGTTTGGTGTCAACCCCTATGGCTTCAGGATCCTTGGTACAGATAGCCCTTAAGAAACCCCTTGAGGAGACATTTGTGCAAGTGAACAGACATAGACTGTCCTGTGTCTGAGTCAGCGGTTTGAAATAGAGTACCCTCCACACCAGATCTCTCGGTTGATATTGAAGCTGCTCCATCTTGAGCTTACTCATCTGATACTGAGTCAGCACTGTCTTTTGATCCTCAATGACCTGTACACAAGTGCTGCAAGAAGAAGGAGGGGGAGGTTGTGAAGAAGGAATCTCATCAGATCTGTGAAGTGCTTCCTCACCATTCAGAGACAATATCTATGCCTCTGCTGGAGCATGCCCCTTCTCCACCCCAGTCGAAGAACAGTTCTTCTATCTTGGTTGACTTGAGACATTACTCGACCAGGATGTGTGATGATACTCTGGCTGCAGTCAGAGAGTTGTCTCCGTCAGTGACTGTTGCTATGGCTTCAGATGGCAAAATGCTAGATTCCTCTCCAATGGCATGTGTTCAGGCCCCTTTGGTTCAAGATCAGCAAGCCCAGCCTGTTCAAAAAAAACCTCACATTTAGTCAGATTGAACTAACTGAACCTTGCCACAAAGCCCAGGACTTTCTGACTGCTGCCATTGATGTAGTATTTCCTGCACTCTGTCGATTTGGGTTCAACCTCCTCCTCCCAGTCTAGGCCTCACAGCCCTAGGGGTAATCCAGTCACCAACATATGGGGCTCAGGATCGAAGTATTACTGACACCAGAAGGTCTGGAAGCCATACCTGATGAGGAGCAGATTAGGAAACTTGGTGTGTTTAGCCTGGAGAAAAGAAGGTTAAGAGGTGATATGATAGCCATGTTTAAATACTTGAAAGGATGTCATATTGAAGAGTGAGCAAGCTTGTTTTCTGTTGCTCCAGAGACTAGGACCCAGAACACAGTGGATTCAAACTACAGAAAAAGAGATTCCACCTAAACATTAGGAGGAACATCCTGGCAGTAAGAGTGTTTGACAGTGGAATACACTACCTCGGAGTGTGGTAGCGTCTCCTTCTTTGCAGGTTTTTAAACAGAGGCTGGATGGTCATCTGTCGGGGGTACTTTGATTGTATATTCCTGCAAGGCAGGGAGTTGGACTGGATGGCCCTTGTGGTCTCTTTCAACTTTATGATTCTGTGATTCAGATTGACTCTCAAGCCTAATTCTATCACTGGTCTCCTTTGTTGGATTATTATTGTCACCAAGGCTATTTGTATCTTTACCATGGTGAATTACACAGTCCACATTATAGGTCATTCATACTGTTAGAGATTCTGTACCAAGACTACACCAGTATGACACTGGATGTTCCCGACACCAATCACTATCTCCATTGCCTTCTCCATCTAGAAGCCACTCTCCACATCGACAGCAATTTCCATCCTAACGTCGATCTCTGCCTCCATGCCAATCTCCAACCTGTTGTCAATCCCCACCCCATTGGCAAATTCCAGTTCAGCAGCCATCTCCTGGAGTCCAGCAAATAGATCCATCAGTGCCAAGGCAATCTCTTTCATCTGAGGTTTGGACTCCTTCAGCTCCGATGGCTGAGCCTAAACGCAGACCATCTCAGTTGAGGTCATCAGGTGCCGATGTTCAGGGGCACTCAGATTCATCCAGTTCTTGGACTCATCGTCATCCTTACAGTATCCTGCAACAGTGTTGCCACCTGCCCTAGTTGGGGATTATGACCCAGCCTTCCTAATGATGACATACAGTCTTTTCCAGACCAAATGTTGCACTGGACCTGACGGTAAAACAGGCAACTACATTGGTTGAAGATTGAGTCTTTCATAGGTTGCAGAGCCAGGCACCATCATTCCCGGTGCTTCCATATTTACTACAAGTGACCAGGCAGTCCTGGTCTACATCTTATCGGTCCCATCCACATCCAGGAGGCTTGACAGTCTCTATAGAATTTTAGAAGCTGATACACCATCCAAAGCCCAATTCAATAATAGTTGATGTGGCCCAGTCCAAATCTTCACAAAAGCTTCATTTAGCACCAACAGATTAGAAAAGGAAGAAGCTTGACACAGTGGGTAGGAAATTCTACTCCAGAGCCATCCTCTCTTTCAGTATTTCAAACTACACAGCTTGTATGGGTGCATATCAACAACTCCTATGAGACAAAATGACCCCGTATTTGGAGAAATTATCAGATAAAGATCAGAATGTTGTCTCCATCTTACAGGCAAATGTTAATAGGTCAGTAGGGCAGTAAATTACTACTGCACGTCACTCGGCCAAGTGTAGCACAAAGGCACTGGCTGGAACAGCTCTTCAGAGACACATCTGATTGCATTCCTCAGGCTTATCCCATCAAGCACAGATGACCATTGAGGACCTCCCTTTCAATGTGGGCAGTCTCTTCAATGTTCAAACCAATGAGAAGCTCAAGCATACATAATGCATACCACCACAGGGAAGTTTGATCGCAAACTCAGTCTGATTGTTCCCATGTTCCTTGGTCTCAATATCACCAACCTTCAAAATGTGTTGGGGGGGGTGTCACACAACAGAAAAATGCACCTCTGCTGGCCTCCTCATCCTCCAGTAAGGAATCTTTGAGGGGGAGATATAAACCATAGCTATACTATAAACGGCCGAAGATTTCACCAAAAGGTGTCTTTGATGTATTAAAGAATAACTGCCATACCAATGACTTACCTGCTGTCACCATCAATACCTGTTCCATAAAAGGCTCAGCAAGTTCTAATCTCCCATCTGCATCGGGGCGGGGGGGGTCTTCTCCTACTACTTCATCGTGTCCAAATAGGATGGAGGATTGTGTACCGTTCTGGATCTTAAAGATGTCAATTTCTGAGTGCAGCCCAAACATTCCATAGTGGTCAGCCTCACTTTCATCTTCTCTCTGAAGCAGAAGGGCAATTGGTTTGCCACCCTCAGTCTGAAGGATGCATATTTCCATATCTCAGTCAGACCATTTCACTGGAAATTCCTTTGTTTTGTAGTGAGGAGGAAAGCATACCGTTCTCATGTCCTTCCTTTTGGCCTTTGCACTACTCGACGTGTCTTTACCAAGTGCATGGCTATGGTGGCTGCTTGGGTTTGTCAGCAGGGCGTCCTTCTCTTTTCTTACATAGATGATTGGTTAATTGTTGCACATACACATGAAAGACTCCTTTTGGGCATTTACCTTACCCTACATTTGCTGGACACTTCAGGGCTCCTTGTCAATCACACGAAGTCTCATCTACAGCCATCTCAACAAGTATGGGTTATTGGAGCCCTGTTAGAGTATTGCGCCCAGGCCACTTTTCTTCTGGATGACAGGAACCCAGACCTTTAGAAAGCCACCCTTTGCTGCCTTCACAATCAAAGAGTGAGTGCCAGAGACATTCAAGTCTTGTTAGGGTACGTGACATCTACTCTATTTGTGAGGCTCTGGATGAGACCTCTGCAGGCTCGGTTCCTGTCATGCTTAAACCCTTTCACAGACTCTCTGCACATGAGGCTGACAATGCCATGTAGTGTTCATCTCTCCCTGAGATGGTAGATGGATTTGACAAAAGTGCAGGTTGACATGTACTTTCTCCCTCAACAGCCCACAGCAATGGTCACAAAAGATGCCTGCAAGGAAGGTTGAGGAGCTCATCTAGAGGGCTTCTCCATCAAGGGCCATTGGACACTCAAAGAGATCATTCTCCACAACAACACCCTCAAGATGTTGGCAGTGGAAAAGGCCTTTGAAGCCTTCAAGACACTTTTTCATGGTAAGGTGATTCAGGTGGTGACTGACAACACCATGGCAATGTTTTACCTGAACAAATAAGGCAGAACAAGGTGCAGCACCCTGCTCCATCTTATACTGCATATTTGGGACTGGTGCATCAGTAGAAGCATCTCCATCTTGGCGATTCATCCTTCAGGAGAGAAATTCATAGTGGATGCTCTCAGCAGAACCTTAGATTCATGTCATGAGTGGAAGCAGCAACAGGGTACACTGCAAAATATCTTCCAAAGATGAGGCACTCCAGAACTGGACCTCTTCACTGCATCCAAAAAGAACAGTGCAAGATGTTCTGCTCCAGGGCTCATTGGGGGAAAGGTTCACATGGAGATGCCTTTTCATTGGGGAAGCCCTGTCATGTATGCTTTTCCTCTGTTTCCCTCCATCACCAGGGTGATAGCCAAAATTTGTAGGGACAAGGTGAGGTGCATTCTGATCACTCCGTGGTGGCCCAGCAGCTGTGGTTGGCTCCACTCCTGCACTTGTCTCAGGACAACCATCTCAAACTACTGTACCACCCAGACTTCCTCACCATGCACAATGGACTTGGACACTCTAGACTGATGGCCTGGAGACTGTTATTTTAGCCTCCCTCATGTAGACCAGCAGATTATCACTGCAATGCATACATACTCCATGCAGTATTCGTATATGTACAAGTGGAAGAAATTCCTGTCCTTCCTCTTGTCTTGCAGGATCTCTCTGGCTCAGCCATGGAATGATCATGTGCTGGAGTTCCTCCTCTCTCTGTATATAGAGGTCTCTCTTTCCCTTCCATCAGGTGTTATTTGGTGGCAATGTCGGCTAACTTCCAGACCCCCAGGAAGCCTTCCTGCTTCCAGAATCCATTGGTTAAGAGGTTCTAAGAATCTTCGGCTTCCAGCTTTGGGATCAACACCTCAGTGGAGCTTGGAGCTAGTATTGCCACAACTCTCTAGGAAACCTTTTGAGCCAGTGGTGTCCTGTGATGTTTGCCTACTTACCTGGAAGATTGTCTCCTTAGTTGCAATTACGTCAGCCAGACAGGCAGGGTGGACTAGACTTAGCCACAGGGACAAAGTAGTCCTCAGACTGGATACTTCCTTCTTGCCCAAAGTATTGACATCTTTCCATATCAGTCAGGACATTGTGTTGCCTGCACTGATGTAGAACCAAGCCTCGGACTTGGAATAGACACTTCATTGTCTTGATGTCAGAAGGGCACTAGCCTTTTATGTTGACAGGACTGTGGGTTTCCACAACTCTCAAAGGCTCTTCATTTGCTACTCTTCAAACAAGCAAGGACTGCCAGTTCTCCACAGCACTTTTTGAAATGGCTGGTTTCTACCATTCACTTGGCTTATGAACTGGCCATGAAGTACCCTCCTCTCTGTGTATACAGCCACTCTACAAGGCTATGGCTATGTGGTTATAGCCCTTGACCTTCTTCTCACTGTAGAATAGATGCAAGATCCAGGAAAGCTGTGATATTTTCCTGCCTAGCATGATACTCCCGCCTCCTAAGGTTAGTAGCTTGCTAGTCTCCCATTTGCGTGAGTCATAGAGACCACTAAGATGGAGGACACGTTGCTTACTTGTAACTATATTTCTTCAGGTGGTCATCTGTGAACTCACACAACCCCGTCCATCTTCCCCTTGTTGTGTCCTGCCTTTTCTTAGGTCCTTGGGCTGCTGCATTGGCATCCATGGAACTCAGGGTTTAGACAGGAAGCACACTGGATAGTAGTGTGGAGGGTGCATGGGGCTAGCTCCAAAATACTTATGTAGGAGCTCTGGAATGTTCTGAATGTTGCACCGTGCAGGTGCAGATAACCCATTTGTGTGAGTTCACAGATAACTACTCAAAGAACTAGTTACAGGTAAGCAACCTGTGCTCTCAGGCATACTTTTGAAGTACTATTGGCCAGAACAGAATGTAGAAATCCTTTCAAAACCTTTCAAGCATCTCATAGTTTAACCCCCAAATATGTCTGTTGAGTGCTCATGATGCAGTAGCCTGAAAAGGAAACACAAATGTCTTCCAGTTGACATGCTTTGCTACAGGTGATTCTGACCTTAAATGACCACAAATTGCTCTTACAAGCCTGGAACAAAGGGTTTCTCTTTCAGTAAGGAATGTGCCTGCTTTTTCTTTGTGTTTGTGTGTATTGCTGCTTTTAAGAGTAAATTTATATAGAGAAGCTATCATGGCTAAGTCTCTGAAAGCTTATGTTACAAACTTTTTTTCTCTCAGTCTCAAAAGTTTCTACAAGACCCTTTTGCATGCTGTTCTCCCATGTAATGTTAGAATTTGGGTCTGCTTATTCCCTTTGATGGTTTGGGATTCTGCATTTTTATGTTTTTGTTTCCTGCTCATCTTTCCTTTAGGTTACTGTTGAAATCTCATCTTGGAGTTATTTAGAGATAGCCATAGCTGTTTACTCCCTTGGTGCAACAGCTCAGAAGTAGACGGAATTTAAAGTGTCCAAACATCAGAACGAGAGTTTCAGACTTAAGTCAGGTGGAGGAGAAGTTCAGTCTTCGGTAGGTTGCACTGGTGAAATAGCAAAACATTTAAAATGCTTTGTGCTGTGCCTTTATGAGCATGTTCTGAATCAGAATTTTAGAGCTGGAAGAGACCAGAAGGGCCATCTCATCCAACCCCCTGCTATGCGGGAATACACAACTACAGTCCTCCTAAAAGATGCCCATTCAACCTTTATTTAAAGACCTCCAAAGATGTTGAGTCAACCACCCTCCAAGGCAATTTATTCTACTGTCAAATAGCTCTTACAGTAAAGACGTTCTTACCAATGTTGAGGTGGAATCTCTTTTCTTTTAATTGGAATACGTTAGTTCATATTTTAGTTTCTGGAGCAGCGGAAAACAAGTCTGCTGCATCTTCTACATGACAACCGTTCACATATTTGAAGGCGGCTATCGTATCACCTCTCATTCTTTTCTCCAAGCTAAACATACCCAACTACCTGAGTCATTCTGCATAAGGTTCTGCTTTCCACTCCTTTGATCATCTTCATTCCTTCTCTGGACACATTTGATTTGTTTTAAAATCAAAGCTTGTACTGTTTTATATGTCCCAATTGTTCTATTGTGTAATGGTGCCTGACAGATGCAAGAGGAGATGTTGTTTGGTTTAGCCTTTCCCAGCCTTTCTTTCCCCTTCCCCATCCCCAATTTATCATGATGTTGAAAGTAAGCCTAACAAGTCAAGCAAGTTCGACATTTGGACAATACAGGTTGCATTTTATCCTGTAGTATTGTGATATTCTCCCTTCTTGTCGCAACATCTGTTCCCATGCATGGGTAGTACTTATTCTCCAGTTGCCTGGTAACCAGGGGGAAGCCTGCCCAAGGGTGAGGAGACTTTACATTAAATAGCATCTTGGCTTTCTACTTTCTACTTGCTGTCAGGGACATGCTGGATATGTATTACAAGGTAATAAACATTACTTCAGATACTGAGTATTTCAGCCCACAGTTATGATATATTATGTTGTTTGTAGTTTTCTGATAACTGGGGTATGGTTCCCCTTTAATGATAGCAAGGCTTCCCATCATTTATATGATACATTTTCCCTATTAAAAGCATGTTTTATATGTTATCTTTGAGGCCAGACTACATGTTACATGGCAATCTTATCACTTGCATATCTCTTGCACTACACAATTGTAGCACTTTGATTCTACTTTAACTGCCATGGCAGCATCCTACACAATTCTGGAATTTGTAATAAGGTGAGTCATTAGGGCTCCCTGACAGAGAATTCCAAATTCCAAAACTAGAAATCCCAAGATCCCGTGACAAAGTGGCATTAATGTACTCTAATTATGTAGTATGAAAAAGCTTCTCACCTATCACCATCTTGGCCAAGAAAAAGCATCCACAAGAGGCTGGAATCTTGAGTGGAAAAGGAGGTTGTGGGTTCTTCATTCTCTGACAACCATATGTTCACTCCACATCTCCCCCAAATGTTTCTTTTTCACTTGAGGGAGAAAAGATGCTATGAATCCATCCTTCCCTCCCCACAAGTGGAAAACAAGGTGGGGCTGCTAATACTTTTTCTTTGGAAGACAAAGGAGGGAAAGATGTAGTTTGGCTGTCAGCAAATCTTGACAACTGCTGGATAAAGGAGGTCATTATTATCCCTATATTGCAGATGAAGGAGTTTAGGCTAGAAAATTAACAGACTACCAGAAGCTGCATCTCGTTAGAAGTAAAGATGACTAAACTGAGGCTGTTTTACTTTGGACATATCATGAGATGATGTGACTCATTGGAAAAGATTATAATGTGAAGTTGAAGGCTTTCACGGCCAGCATTCATAGATTTTCCTTGGGTTTTTTCCCAGACTGTGAGGCTTGTTCTGGAAGAGTTTACTTCTGATGTTTCACCTGCATCTATGGCTGGCATCTTCAGAGAATGGTTGGGTAGGAGTGTGGAGGGGGAGGTTATATACTGTGAGCCCCTGTTGGAGAGGTTATGTAAATTTGTGTATTTTAGTAGGTAGTTCCTGGGGGAAGATGTGCAAGGAGGATTAGTGTTTGTTTGGCTAATGGTTTGTTAATGGTCCATTGTCTGTTGGAAATCCCCCTGTCCCTGGGTGGAGTTGGTTTGCAAGTGCTGAGTTCTGATTTTAGTGTTCTTCAGGACTGGGAGCCAGATTTTGTTTACTTTTAGGTTTTTTTCTTTCCTGTTGAAGTTGTCCAGGTGTTTGTGGATTTCAATAGCTTCTCTGTGCATTCTGACATGATAGTTGTTGGCCTGGTCCAGAATTTTGGTGTTTTTAAATAACATTTTGTGTCCAGGTTGGTTTATAAATGTCAGAAAGAAACTCTTCCAGAACACGGTCTCACAGCCCGGGAAAAAACCCAAGGAAAATCTAAAGATTATAATACTTGGTAAAGTGCAAGACATTAAGAAAAGTGGGAGGCCGCACTACAGGTGAATTGATCCAATCAGGGAAACCATGACTCTTGAGGTTGCAAGACCTGAGCAGGGCAGTTGACGACTGGGGCTTTTGGAGGTCTTTCGTTCATAGGGTCACCATAAGTCAAAGTCAACTTGACAGCAAGTAATGACAGCAACACAAAACCTGCTTTCAGGTTCCTGGCTGAAGTGAGACTGAACATCCTAACTATCAGCTATACAGACCTATGTATACGTTGGTAACACGTGTGGATTATTCTCCCCACAATAATCTCTTTTCTGAAAAGAGGAATGAGAAGCAGAAAAGCATGATTACCCTTTGCTCCATGGGGCTGTCTACATGAGGGGAAAAAATCCAAAGTACCTCATAGTACTGGCATCTCGCAGCAGTAGCAACATGTCTAAACGTTTTTTCTGGCCTTGAAAGCCCCCATAAGCCTTGCATTCCTGATGGCTGCTGTGAGTTATTTATTTGCATTAGTCCTTCACCACCACCATTTTTTTTAATAGGCATCCCAAGGTGCACTGGTGCAATAGAGTGATTTTCCTATGTTATAGGAAAGCAAAACAGAAAATAACGATCCTGTTTTATTGCCTTAGCAAGTAATCACTAAGGCGAAAATCCAACATGGCGGCAGCGGGTGTTTGCCCTGCTAGCAAGCCCCGCCCCCGCTCTCACCCGACCAATCAGCTTTGTGTTTCCCTTTGGATTTCCTGTCACTGAATAGTCCAAACGAGCAGGTATGTGCCCCCCCCCCCCGCACGGTTTTTGAAAAAGTATGAGGAAATCTACAAAGACTTTTCCTGTGTTGTTTTTGCCATTTTTAGCCCCCCTCCCTCCGAATAGTGTGGATTGGTGCTGGATCCTATTTAGACAGGTAGGATTCCCAGCAAATTCCATGAGGGGTATTTTCAACATTTAGACACTTTGTTTTGGGAGCTCCAGATACATAGATGGAGCTCTAGATATGAATGCAGATTGACTTTACTGGTTTTTCCCTTCCTGTTGCCTCCTCCCCATCTGCTTTTTGGAGGATGGGGGAAAGCCTGCTATATTAATATGCTTAGTTTTGGCCTCAGTTCTGCAGTGGCTCTCCATGGCCTCTCAAAAAAAATGGAGTTAGTGACTTGGCTAATTCTGGAAGCTGTAATCCAAAAGAGGGCCAGGAAAAGCAGAGTTTTACGACATGCTGCCTCCAGTTCAGAGGCAATATGTCTTCAAGCTCTGCTTTTCCCAGACACAGGTTGGCCACTTCAGGAAGCAGACGGACAAGCCAAGTACATCTTGCTGCCAGAATCAAAGAGCAAGATGGCATCAGCCTCCCAGTTCTCCTTCCAGAAGCAGAGCACATGCAACTTTGCCCTCTAACATCTTGCCACTGCTCACTCCCCACTCCACCTGGCTCCTGCTCCTGTTACAATAACCTGTAACAAATTGCTTTTGCAGGGGTAATTAGGGTAAAGGGGAGGCATTCCAAAGCAATGCAAGGAGGATGGACTTTACTGGTGTAATAGATGGTGGTTTCTAGTTACCACACTTTTTACAGGTGTTTTGTCTGGATTTTTTCAAATTTTGTGTAGTTCTGTTATCAAAGTTGAAAATAACTATCAGTGCAGAGTTATGAGTTTGTTTTCCAGCATTGCACATAGTAATGCCAGTGCATTATTTTTTGAATGCAATGAATAAGTAATGAGAAATTACTTTCAAAAGGTAAATTTCCAAGTTCTGGGGCAAACCCCTGGAAGAAATCCTTGGGGGGTTCCCACATTTACTCGCCCCTCCAAACCCACTGTTATCCATTACTCTCATCCCAGCATCTGCTGTCCACAGTGTATCTAATCTAAAGCTGCATGATGCTCTACTGAATGTATCTTTTGGCTTGATCCAGAAGACCCCTTCCTATATTTTAAACAACATGGCCATGTTTGGGGTTTTTTGGGGAGGGTGTTGAACCCACAAATAGGCAACCATGGTTATGTATTTGCAGAAAACAAACATCTTTATTTCAAATTCTGTTCAGGAGAAGGGTGGATATTACATTCAAGTGCTCCTGTATGTACATTTTGCTATTGCTATGGAGCAGGAGTGTGGTATTCATAGTTGCTCATTGTTTCAGCTGGTTACTGGTTTGGTTTTGGTTTTTGAATGAGAAAGATATACCAAGCTTTCCTCTTGAGGTTGTGTCCGCTCATGCAGCCAGGGATGGAAGGGCTTCCATAAACAGCAAAAACGTAAATATAAGAAATCACTTTGCCAAGGAAAGGAGTAGACTATAGGCTCCATCTCCCTGAAGTGCTGGTGTTCTGTATACACGGGTTCTTTCCACGAGTAGAATTTGGTCATACACATCTCCATTATCGCTGCAATCACCTGCAGCTTGAAATGGCATAGTCTGGGAAAAGGTTTGCCCATCATATAGAGGATTTTATAAATTGATATTTAAAGTAAGGCAATACCTTGGAGTTGGGCATGGAAAGGAGCTCCAGAGCTCAAGCAGCTTTCTTAACACAGTGGTTGTGTGGAGTGGAGACACATTCATGTGGTACCTAGTTAGCTATCACAGTTCAGTTCAGGTCATCTGCATCTTTTCTTGTGAGGGAGAGCATATAATTTGGAAGTGGCCATCTTCAGGAATAGGAATTATTCCTGCACTTCCTGGAACAGCAATGTCCCCCTGTGCCCCTGGTTGGTAAGTCTTATAGCATGCCCTGGTCTCTTGAATGGCAGGGCTTGCTTCAGGGAAGCAGAAGCCACAGGTCTCGATGGGCTCTGGGGTTTGGCTGCCACTGGATCTGCCATTCATGCTTCCATCTTCCATTAGACGATCTGAAAAACAAATCCATAGGCATGAGGATGGGAGTAGTCCCAGAAGATGCCAGTGTGATGTAGCTGGTAGAGTGTTAGGTTTCAACTTTCATTTAAATCATTACTCATATAAAATATATTTATTTAACTTGCCACAAATTTTAAGTAAAATAAAATTGTCTGGGTCCTGGGACTCTTCCTGCATGCATATTTGTTTGCTGCTGCCATTGCACAAGACACACAAGCACTTGGTGAGGCTCTTAGGAGAAGTAGCAAGAGCAAAGCTACACAACCCCACATTGTAGGAGTTGGTGTTTGATTAGGGCGGAAATTCCTCCATTCTATCCCCTCTTCCTTTCCCTTTTGCCCTTTTTCCCCTCCAACACAGCCCAGCCAAACAAACAAAGACTCCTACAAGGTGGGGAGATGTAGATATGTCTGAGAGCCTATGCCTAGCCAAGTGCTGTGCAGCAGGGGTGGCAGCTAGATGGTCTCACCAAAACGTGTGATGGTGCAGCTAGGCGAGGAGCTTGGTGCAGCTAGGCGAGGAGGTCGCAGGGCTCTTACTTCTTGGAACTGAACAACTAAGATAAGGAGAGGCAGGGTAGCCGCTAAGCAGCTGCAATGTGGAGAAGCACCAGTTTGCCAATTTTGAATGTTCAAGATGGGACTCACACTATAGCCAATTAAAAGTTTGTGTTTTGTGAAGAGTGTTAATTAATCGTGTTCTTGCCAATTTTCATTGTAAAAACATGCATTACAACAGAACTAACAGTGTCAAGTTTCTAGCTCTTATGGAGGCAAAGAAACACTTGGAAATCTATGGATCAAGGCTAGTAAAATTTCCAGGAGAATGGGGATCAGGTGGAGCAGGATGATATGTGGTAGGTTTTGCAGTGGGGAACATCCATTATCAGCATAATCACATAGACTGTGCAGAATCTTTCTCTCTCTCTCTCTCTCATATAAAGGACTGAAATAATTAATACAGTTCTCTTAACAGGTAGGTGTGTGTGTGTGTGTTTGTTTGTTGAGGGCTCTCACATAGTTAAAAAGATTATGTTGATTAATTTAATTTAATCAACTAAATATTAAATTTGTATTAAGATAAATACTATAAATGGAAGGTAGCATTTTTTTAATGCTGGCTATGACATGTGCAGGAATTTCCTTAGAAGGGGGAAATCCCTCCTGTTAATGTGAGAGGAAAGATAATGCCTCTTTTGAGCTACATTTCCCCCTGAAATACTATATTGAAAATTTAAAATCAGTTTTCTGTTCTTTTTGTAATCAGCCTTTCAATAGATTAATAGAACACAGTTTTTTCCCAACTGGTCGGACTCTAAATGCATTCAATTAAAACTCCAAATGTGTTGGGCTGTACATGTTGTTGAAAGCAGCCAACAACAGTAAAATACCAGATAATTTTTTTAAAACTGAAGATCAAAGCATAAAGGCAAACCTGTTGGACATGCCAGTAAAATTAAGAAAATAAGCAGCACCAACCAGTTAAAGCCTACTGCAACAAACAAGGTGGTTTAAAGCCTGTCCAAATAAAAAATAGAATAATAGAATCTGAAGAGTTGGTAGGGGCCACAAGGGTCATCTGGTCCCCTCCCTGCTATGCAGGAATGCACAGCTAAAGCACTCCTAAAGGATGCCCATCCGACCTCTGTTTGAAGACCACCACTCTCTGAGATAGTTTATGCCACTGTCAAACAGCTCTACAATTAAAAAAAAAAAAAGCCCTTCCTAATGTTTAGGTTACTGATGTCCAACCTGTAGCCCTCCGGATGTTTCAGACTCCAACTCCCAGAAACCTGAGCCAATTGGTCCAATAGTCAGGAATTCTGGCATCTGTAACCCAAAACACCTGGAGGGCCACAGGCTGGGCACCACTGGTTTAGGTGGAATCTCTTTTCTTGTAATTTGAATCCATTGCTTTTGCTCTAGTTTCTGGAGCAGCTGAAAATAAGTGTGCTTTATCTTCTATATTACATGCCTTCAGATCTTTAAAGATGGCTATCATGTCTCAATCGTCTCCAGCCTAGACATACCCAGCTCCCTAAGTCATTCCTCATAAGGCTTGTCTTACAGACACTGGAAACCAAGGTCTTGGTTGCCCTTCTTGCCTTACTGGCAAAGCTAACGTTTTTGCCTTTCCAGCACGACTGCATCAAAGGCAAAGCCTGTCTGGCCTCCTGTGGTGGGAAGTTCCAGACCTGGGAGAAGCCACCAAGTATACCTTCTTTTCCATTCCTGCCAAACCTCCCTACAGTAGTACCAGCATGGGGAAAAGAAGGCTGTATCCTGAAGGTCTTAAAATCCACAATGATTTGAAAGAAAGAATAAGGTATTTTTAATGATCTGATCAAAACTGCAGTCTGAATCAATTATCCTCCTCCATCTTCCTAGTTTTGCCATGTGTATACATCAGCCAGAGAGCCAGCGTGGTATAGTGGTTTCAGCATTGGACTATGGGTGCATCTACAAAATAATGCAGTTTGACGCCACTAACTGCTGTGGCTCCATCCTACAGAACCTTGGGATTTGTAGTTTGGTGAGGCACCAGCATCTCAGGATGCCATAGGATGGAGCTACAGCACTTAAAGTGGTGTGAAACTGCATTATTTCTACAGGGTAGATTCACCCTATGACTCTGGAGGCCAGGGTTTGAATCCCCACCTGGCCATGGTGACTTTGGGCAAATCACACTGTCAGCCTCAGAAGAAGACAAAAGCAAACCCCTTCTGAATAAGTCTTGTTAAGAAAATCCCATGAAAAGTCACCTTGGGGTCTCCATAAGTCGGAAACAAATTAAAGGCACACAACAACAAATAAGCCAGCCTTTTCAATAGTGGCCATGTGTTTGTATCTCTTGTGCTAAGGAGAAGTGGGGAGGAATAAAATGGCAGTTCTGCAACTTGTACAAAATTATAGCATATGTTTACCTTTTGGATTGTCCCCTTTTTTGTGACAAGCCACAGGGCTGGCTTGGCAAGTTACCTCTTCCCCTCGCTTTCTAAAGTAAACCCAAGTCAAGAGGAAAAAGAACAATGTGCACAGACAGAGTGCCAGGCCTATGTAGACGAACATCCGTGGGTCACATGCAGGATCCAACTTGCATTGGACACCCTGGAGAGCAGCCGGCACTGGTACGGTGGTTGTGAGATCCTCTTCAAGTCTCTCTGAGGATGGTGAGGGAGAAAGGAAGAAGAGGGAGAGGGAGTTAACAGGTGTTGATCCAACAGACAGGCATCCATTGTGAAGCTTTGGGTGCTGGTTCTGTGTATAGCAGAGGTGAGAATTGTGACCTTCCAGACCATTTTGGATTGCCACAGTGGGGGCAATATAATGTGGGGAGGGCACAGAACAGAGCCTTCTTGGCTGTGGCACTCTGATTGTTGGATGTCTTCCTTTTGGAGGCATGACTTGATTTCTTATCTCCTGCAGGTTAAGACATGGCTTTTTATTAAAGTCCTTGGAGCTTTTTGTATACCACAAAGTAATTGTAGACCACCTCTTCCCCCAAACCTCTCAGGGATTAGGTTGTAAAGCTTCTCTGTCAGAGGATCTGTATGGAAATTCGAGAGCAGAAAGAGAACAGTTCTTTGCTCTTTGCTAGTTTAGCTTAGGGTCGAGAGTAGAAAGGAAAAGAGATGCACCAAATTCAGATTTCCCCCCAAAACCAGTATTGTAGGACCCCCATATCCACTGGTTTATTATCCAGTGATTCAATTAACCACAGGACACAAAACAGCACACCATAGAGTCTTCCTAGAAAATGTGTCCTCTCTAGCAATTTTCTGGCTCCTCCAAGGCAACTCTATGGTATTTTAAATCCGAAGTCCCATTATTTTCAATGACGTTTGCTATTATCCATGGTTTTCACTACCCAACCCCCTCCCCCGAACCAATCCCCAGCGGATACGGGGTCCTACTATAGTGCCAATTCAGACTACTGCCTTTTACTTTGATGTTGTGTGTCTTCATGTCATTTCTAGTTTATGGTAGCCCTAAAGCAAACCTTTCACAGGGTTTTCTCAGCAAGATTTGTTCAGAGGGCATTTGCCAGAGGCTGCGCGAATTTACGTTTAAGCATATACAAAGTTTTTACTCTTTCAGCCTTTTAAAGGCTCTTTTAACTTGTAGGGATTGTTTAAAAAGTTTTTCAATTTACCGGTATTTTTACTGTTTGTAATATTTGCTTCTCTGAGATAATACAATAAAAGGGATGGCGGGGGGAAAGAAATATTTTAGTAAAAAAATGAACTGCTAGAAGTTCTAAGCCAGCAATAGCCAGTGATGAGGAATGTTTGGAGTCGCAGTCCAGCAACATTTAGAGGGCCACCTGATTGCCATTCCTGGTGTTTAGTCTTTGGCTCTGCAGCTGGTGGTACTGGCCCTACCTTCAGGTACAGTGTACAGCCTTCTTGGATAGGTTTGGGGTGTCATGAAAGAGTAACAAACTGTTATTTCCTTTGCTGCATTTTTTTTAATGCCAGGGATGAAAAGGGGTGTTTGTGGGATTTTCTGCCTCAAATCCCACAAGTACAGTTGATGCTATGCCTATTGATTTGAGTGACGGGGGGGGGTGCCTTTTCCATCTATCCATCTATCTCTTTATTTTTGTCCTGCCTTTCTTGCAGGCTGAGACTCAAGGTGGCTTATAAAAAGGCAGAAAATACAATAAAAACACACATAGCTAAAATGTAGAAAATTAAGATTAAAACAGTGTTCAAAAACAACAGAATAAAAACCATTTACAATCTTACCTTTAAAAAAGATTAAAAACAATGTGTGTGTGTGCGCTATCAAATTTCCTGTCAATTTATGGTGACTCCATGAATTTCATAGGGGTTTCTTAGGCAAGAAGGTGATTTGCCAGTGCCTTCCTTTGATATAGAGCCTTCAGTACAGCACCATAACAAGCCCTTTTCTTGTTAAAATCCAGTTCCAAAGGCTTGTTTTTTGTGCCTCATCTGCACCATGTTTCGGGCCAGCCCTCCAGACCAACAAAGACTTGACAAAATATCTTTAAGGCTGCTTTTCTCCAAGACAGAAGTAACTTCCTAAAGGAAGCTATGAGAACTGAGAAAGCAGTTTTACATTTGAGACTCTCTATTATGGTAACACATTTTATTTGTTTTGCCCAGTTTATTTAGGACCATCTAGGCTCCACCTCTGTGAATTAGTTCAATCTCTTTTTTTCAAGCCCTCTGAGCAAGTTGCTATTATTGGATGCATCGAATTCCATAAATCCAATTACATATTGTGATGGAGCTAATTCAGCCCTAATTTGCAAGTATCTGGATGAATTCATGTAAGGGACAGTTGGACCCGCCATGTTCCCAGACTATATGTCACAATTGCTCAGGGGCCTGTCCCTTTCTCCCTGGCTTTCTGGTTTCAGACAATGACTATTTTGCCACAAATGATTAAATCAGTTTGATGAAGGCCATAGGCACAAATTCTTTTGACTTAAGAGGTGGGGACCTCTAGGACTTTTTTTGGATATCAGTTACTGTCACGTCACATTATCGTTTATTGTATTTAATTAAAAGCCATTCCAAATTCAATAAAATCCAATTAAAATATTGGTAAGAGGCTGTTACTCCCAATTAAGGAGTTAAACACCAATACAACTATGAGAGGAAAGATTAGCCCAGATGGGTGGTTGACAGAGGAAATTCATACAATAAAGGATCAGACAAGGCTGCTTGTTAACACCTCTCCTGTTCAATCTTTATATTAACAATATTGTAACTAAGTTAAGTTGTCCTGATCACTTTCTCCCTCAATAGGAAGTCGTAAAACAGTAATTTTAATATATGCTGATGATACTGTATTATTCTCTATGAACAAAATTTGGGGTATCAGTTACCAGAAGCCTCAGCCAGAGAAGGCACAATATAGCTGAAGGGCCAAAGATTCCATTAGCTCTCCTATGAAAATCAATCAACCAACAAGGAAGACTCAGCAGCCAGGTTGGCTGGACTATGTTGTTTGCAGTGCTTTGGTTGTGGTAGGGGTGGTAATTCTAGATTTTCCTATTCCTGAGAGATGTGTGGTGATACGAACTTTCCCCCCTGCAATGATTGGAAACTGCTTAATTTTCTGAAAAAAGCTATGGGGCTTCCCAAAAAGCAGCATAGTTATCTAGAAAGCAGTGCAGCTTTACTACAAAAGCCCCAAAGCTTTCCAAAAAGACAGGAGAAGAAAGCATAACGTGAAATGTTGCAGAACTTTAAAGTTGCTATTTTTCTTCCTGCGAATGTTCCCAAGGGCTCAAGAACTCCAGATTTTAACCTCAATTGGAAAAATGTCAAAAAGTCAATGTCACTCCCAGGTTGTGTTGAAGTAGATAGCAAGTAAGTACAACAAATGTTTTTAGAATATACTGCTCTTCTCCTGTCAATTTACATTTAATATATTAATGAGTTTTAAAACTCTTAGGTGCACCTCCCACACACACACTGAGTCCTAGAATGGGGGAGGACTATAGCACATCAGAAAATCATGTCATATTTGCAGATGGTTTCTAGGTTCTCTTCTGATAGTAAATGATGGGGACTATGCTTATCTGAGATTCTAGAGAGCTGCTGCCAGTTACCTTACAGTGCCAGGTGAAGGGGACAAATAGTTTCACCTAGCATAAGGCAATTGAGGGCTAGTGTGGGATAATGGTTTGAGGCCTCTGGGAGACCAGGGTTTGAATTCCCGCTCAACCATGGAAATCTATTTGGGTGGTCTGGGAAATTCACACTCTCTCAGCCTCAGAGAAAGGCAATGGTAAATCCTCTGTGAACAAATCTTGCCAAGAAAACCCTGTGACAGTTTACCTTAGAGTCACCATAAGTTAGAAACAACTTGGAGGCACATAGCAAAGAAGTACTGTATAAGGCAATGTCCTATGATCCACCCATCAAAACCTGAACTGGCACTACTGGTTTTTGGGGTAGAATCCACTGACTTTGGTGAATCTCTTTTCCTTTCTACTCTGAAGGAGTACTCTACTCTTTTTGAAGACTTCAGTGAAGTGGACCCCACCAACTCTCTAGGTAGGCAATTGGTTCCATTGCTGAACTGTTCTTACTGATCTATTGTTGCTCTGTGGTATACAAAAAGCTCTCTGTAAATGCCCAGAGGCGCATGTGTGTCTCATATTCTCAAACTGAAAACTCTTTTAAGAGAGGAGAATCGCACCCTGCTTTCCAGCTGGGGGTATGCCAGGTACATTCCTGGTTCTTGCTGTTTGACAAAAGGGTTCACATTCTTTGGGGTGCTGTCCACAGATGCCAGAGCAATCGATGCAGTCTAGAAGGAGTTTGTCATAGTAGAAGCCCACGCGTTTGCTGCAGTCCACGGACCCTGGAGAAAGAGACAGGCAAGGATTGCATCCTTTGTATCAAATAAATGGAAGGAGAAAGAGAGGGGAACCAGCATTATTTTTCCCTAGAGGCTCACTTCATAGCATCTTGGCTAGCCGGCAGTTCATTGGTTATCAGATCAGGTAGTCATGGGAACAGCAGCATCCTTGTGTTTGGCTAAAGTTGGAAGTGGAATACCCCACCCCTCCAACCATCACATTTTTGAGCATCTGGATTGCCATCCAGCTTGGCTTCTTTGTGCAGTTTTTTTTTTAAGAGGGGGATTGAGCATTTCCAGCTGTTAAATCTTCATACCTCTTAAGCACAGTTGCTGCTGTGCTATTGAGATATTACAAGCTAATTATCAGAGAGAAATGGAGGTAAATGCGAATTTATTTTGTTTAATGACATGCTTTGGGGTGGGCTTGGTGCATGTCAGATTTTGTAGATTTTCCCCTTTAAAGGGAAATCTTTTTTCCAGATCTCAAGGTGCAAAATAGCACCTCATTTGGTTGAAGAAAATACTCTTAAAATTCAGAGGGAAAGGCTTTTGGGCACATGTTGTTTGCTTTCAAGTTGTTTATGATTTATGGCAACTCTAAGGTGAACCTGCATGTGTATATGTGTCTTCAAGTCACCTGTTGACTTATGGCAACCCTATGAATTTCATAAGGATTTCTTAGACACGGAATACTCACGTGGTTTTGCCAGTTCCTTCCTCTGAAATATAGTGTACAGAAACTGTCTCCCATCCAAGTAACAAAGGTTGATGCTGCTTAGTTTTCAAGATCAGATCTGGGGTATTTAGGATATTTCCACGGGGTTTGACAAATTCTTGTCAAAATTTCTTCAGAGGAGGTTTCCTTTGCCTTCCTCTGAGGCTGAGAGAATGTGATTTGCCCAAGGACACCCAATGAGTTTCCATGATTGAACAGGGATTCAGACCCTGATCTGTACAGTTTTAGTGCAACGCTCAAACCACTACACCACACTGACTGCCTTTGTGAGCACATGCTCCTCAGATTTTTTTTTCCAGTACACAAACAGACCTAATGTATTATTGCAATTAGAGTATTGGGCTGGGACTTGAGATATCAGGATTCTACTCCCCACAGAACTCACTGGGTGACCTTGAGCTAGCCAGTCTATCTCAGCCTGATCTGTACCTCACAGGATTGTGGTTGTGAGGTTAAAGTGAGGTGGTGTATGCTTAACATAAAGGGAAAAGTGGGGGCCTATGCTACCAATAAATTAATTTATAAACCAGATTGGAATCCTTTCACACAAAACTCATTACAGGTTTCCTTACAGATCTTGGCAGCCTGAGTAAGAAGGGAAAGAAGGACTTGAGGAAGGCTGATCTGGACAGAGCATTGGGAATGCTACACAGACTGGGGGATTCTGGAAAACCTCAGGGGCTCATTCACACTTAGCAGCCATTATTCCATCCCATGGAATCCAGTTACTGGCAGGGTAGGGAGGGGCACTTACAATTCTCAGCCAGAGAACTTTCCTGCCTCATCAAACTACAAACCCCAGGATTCTAAAGCAGTGGAACTGTGGCAGTTCAGGTGGGATCATAATGCTATACAGTGGACATTCCCAATCTGCGGGCTTCGGATGCACAGTTTCAAGTGACTGCAGATCGTTGAATCCTATATTTAAAATGGCAATGATGCACACAGAGGTGCTGAAGTGTCCATACACATGTTGCTGCCACTTAATAATATGGGATGCAATCATCTGCTGTTTTTTGCATCTGCAGGGGGTCCTGGAACTGAATGCCCACAATCTGGGGTGCACTCTATTTGGGTAGCATGAATGGGCCCCTCGGCATCCAGCCACCTCCCTCTCCTTGGCACCACATTTATTGGGAGTAGAACCAGAAGGAACAATCTGCTTGGGACTGTTGATGATGAATGACACTAAATAGTAATCTGTGTAAAGTCTCAGGGAAGGCCCCTCCCATGAGGCAGAAGGAACCTCTTGGTGACAGATTGAGGTGGGTGGCATTGGTGCTGTGAAGGGGTACCGACAGCCTCCATGGTCCCCCTCACCCATAATTCCAGGTCAGGAGTGGAAGAGCAGAGGCAAGATAGGTGGGGAAGAGGAGAAGGTGGTGGCATCATCTTAACGTCACCTCTGGAAAGGTGATTCCCTCAGCCTACAGGTCTGATGCTGTCTGAAGAGTCATTACTATTGCCAAGTGCTGTTCAGAACATTTGCAACCCCATACAGCAAATCTTTTACGGACACTCACTGCAGAAGTCAGTGCATCCTTTGAACCTGGGGGGGTGACAGGCAAGCCTGCAGGACTTGCAACTCTGCAAGAGCTCATCCCAGTACTGCTCCTTCAAGCAGCGCGTGGTCCGTTGGAGACCCATGTGGAGACCTGGGAAGCAAGGTCTGCAAAAAGAGAAAATGGGGAGAAGGAGGAGAGAAATGACGTTGAAATGACACTATCCTTGCTGTGTAAGAAGAAGGAAAGCTAAGGTTTGTGAAAACTACGAACTGAATATTTGGGAGTGAAACCATGGAGGGGGGAGTATCTGCATCCTGAGGTATGTGTTTTCATAGAATCATAGAATTGTAGAGTTGGAAGAGACCACGAGGGCCATCCAGTCCAACCCCCTGCCATGCAGGAATACACAATCAAAGCATCCCTGACAGATGGCCATCCAGCCTCTGTTTAAAGACCCCAAGGAAGGAGACCCCACCACGCTCTGAGGGAGTGTGTTCCACTGCCAAACAGCTCTTACTATCAAAAAGTTCCTCCTCATGTTGAGGTGGAAACTCTGTTCCTATAGCTTGCATCCATTGCTCCGTGTTCCAGTCTCTGGAGCAGCAGAAAACAAGCTTGCTCCATCCTCAATGTGACACTCCTTCAAATACTTAAACAGGGCTATCATATCGCCCCTTAACTGTCTTTTTTCCAGGCTAAACATACCCAGCTCCCTAAGTCTTTCCTCATAAGGCATGATTTGCAGACCGTTCACCATTTTAGTCGCCCTTCTCTGGACATGCTCCAATTTGTCCATATCCTTTTTGAATTGTGGTGCTCAGAACTGGACACAGTATTCTAGGTGAGGCCTGACCAAGGCAGAATAAAGCAGCACTATGACTTCCCTTGATCTAGACACTATACTTCTATTGATGCAGCCCAAAATCGCATTGGCCTTTTTAGCTGCCACATCACACTGTTGACTCATGTTCAACTTGTGGTCTACTAGGACTCCTAGATCCCTTTTGCACGTAGTCTCATTCAGCCAAGTTTTATTGTACAGAGCAGGGTTTCTCGACCACAGTTCCCTGGAACACTTTCGTCCCTTGAGAAGTCACAAGATCTGCAGGAGATTGTGATTATTTAAAAAAAAAATTTTTGGAGGAAGGAAGCTATAGATACAGTCATTTTAATGCAAGGGTTCCCTGAGACCTGAAAATTATATCCAGGGTTCTTCTATGGTAAAAAGGCTGAGAAAGGTTGATAGAGAACAATTGCAGGTGGTTTCTGTTGAGCTGGGTGTGTGTGTGTGTGAATCTTTCAATCTATTCTTATTTTTGTCCAAGATGGGCACTTCCAGCCACCTGTTGTTCCGCAAATCACCCAAGGTGAAAATGACGAGGCCTCATCTCTCTCTAAAAGAAAAGTGACTTAGTGATGGGTAAATGACAGAAAAACACCTTGTGAAAAGTTTAGTTCCACAAGAGGGTGGAAAAAGTAGCACTTCTCCCCTGAGAAGGCTCCTCTTCAAACTCTGTATGAGCCCACAATACTGTTAGCTGCTCTTCGTGTTCTGCCTGCAAGGTTCCAAGGATAAAATGATACAGGAGTTGGACTGTCTTTGGAGAGCTATGTTCTAATCACCACAAAGCATCAAACTCATTGGTTGAGTTCTCAAAACAGTCAAACGGGGAGGTAAAATTTAGCACTCAGAAGAATCCAGAACAGAAGAATCCAGAACTGGTGTCAATCTTCACAGGGAAGGCATTCCAAAGTAAGGGTGCAAAGCATTATTATTATTATTATTATTATTATTATTATTATTATTATTATTATTTGCTATGATGACTCTCATTTTAAATACCTGTACTGTATAAGTTGTGATAATCCTTAGTATTCCTAACTTTCATGGTATTTAAATAACACCAATTTTGCCTTCCCTTTCCCCCTTTCCTACCTCTTCTAACAGCTGCTCCACCCAGCCATCCTGTCCATTGCCCCCGGGTGCTTGGAGGCTCTCTCAGCTACATCACTTGGCTAGCTCACCTTCCCTCTCCAGGTCTGTCTCCCTTCTTTCCTCCACCCTGAGTCGCTGTTTCTCTCTCTCTCTCTGAGAGCTCCACTAGGCTGGCTTCCAACCCTTCTCCTTCTCCCTCAGTGGAGCCAATGACAGGACAGCATTGGTGGGCAGGTGATGAGGCAGCAATGGACATCTTTAAAATCCCTGGACATTTTAAAAATCTACCCAGATAGAAATTTTAGTTCTGAAAAAGGAGGTCATGGGCAACCCTATGCACCACTGACTTTGATCTGGGGTACTTCTAAAAATTTACCTTAGATATAATCTTAGGAAAATAAATTGCTATTACATAAAAGAGTCACATTGCATTTATTATTTCCTTGCCTTTATATTTAACTTAATGCCAGATCCTGTATCAGATGACAGGTCTCAGTACGGGACTCTATGGCTTTGGTCTCCTGTGTTTATTTCAAGGGATAGTTTGTGCATGACACTATTCTGCCACAACAGTTCCTGGAGATAATTTCTGCTTCAGTGCACACTCATGTGGTTGGATCCAGTGATTGTCATAGCCAGGTGCAATCCAAGCATTTAGTGTGTGGCAAATACCAGGTCAAAAAACTATTGAGAGCAGGATCCCCATCAGACCTTTGAAGTGTGCTTCTGAGCCCAGTTCAATGTACTTGCATTTTAAAAGCTGTTTTGCAGTCCTTATAACTACTCTAAAGTGTGTCTCTGTGTGTAGAGACATCCTGCACTCCATGGCCGTTGTTCAATCTGACCCTGCTGAGAATTTTTACAGCAATGAGAGGGGGGCATGGGATTCAAGATGTTGGTGGACTACAACTCTCATCATTCTTCACCTTTAGCCCTGTTGTCTAGGGCAGTTGTTAACAAAGTAGATATGGTCCTGAGCATTACTTTTTTAACAGAAAATTTGGTGCCAGAGGCAGAAACAACATGGAAAGAATAGGGATAGTTTTCTGCAGTGCAACGAAGTAGAGCAATTTGACATGTTTCAGCAAACTTTTTATCCAGAAGTAACAACATGTACATGTGAAATGAAACAATCAGGTCAGGTAAGCCTTGCATAAATAAAAGCATTTTGAACCTTCTAGAAACCATTTAAAGGCTTCCTCCAAAATTATTTTTTTCTTTTTTTTCAGTAGTATTCACTTTTCTTATAATTTCCATTTTGGTGACCAAATTCATAGAGCCATGTCTGTTTTAACATACTGGGGGATAGCTGGTGAGGCAGAGTTATCTGCTTTACCCTTTTCTCTGTGTTTTACTGTTCACACGTACTCAGTATGGGGTTCTGCAAGCAGTTGCTATTTACCTTGGCTGTTGTAGGCAGAAACACATGGCTATAGTAGGATCTTGCTCTTTCCCAGCTCAAGCTGTTATTGCATTGTTTACTGCAGAGATGTTGCAACCTCACCCTTAAACTCTGTTGTTCTCCAGTCCTCCTTCACCATCTTCCCAATGGTCATGCTGTTAAAAATGTTAATTGAGGAGCTCCTGTACCTCACCAGTGTCAAGAAAAGATGTGAGGCTCTGTATAGGTTGAAAAAAGCAGGGCCTTTACAATGGTTATCCCAAGTTTGGAGAATAATTTATCATCAGTAGTTCAGCTGTGCTTGTACTACTCAAGACTACGGCAGGATGAGTTTTTAGCAGAGAATTTGAAGCATCTCACCAAACTACAAAATCCATGCTTTCATGGAAAGCATTCATGACAATTAAACCAGCCTTGAACTGCTATAATTATGCAGTGTGAATATGCCTTCATAGGGTTGGCATAGGGTTGGCAGAGTGAAAACTGCAGAGGACTCGTGTACATCTAATGGTTGTCTAGAAAGGAGAATTTCAACAGGGGTTGCTTGCTACTTGGTTGACAAACAACCTCTGCTGAAATTCCCTCTTCTACATGACCCTTAAAGATACAAAAATCATCTCCAGCTTTCACTCTGCCATCCCTCAGGCTGAATGCAGTACGATCAGATACATGTCTACTCAGAAGTCATTCATGTTGACTTGAGTATGTATAGGGCTGCACTCCCAATTCTTGATTGCTAGCAAGAGTAGGGGCAGACAGGTGAATAATAATAATTCCATCCATTTTCCAGTTTGGGGCTCAGGGTATGTTTTAACTGTTGTAAAACAGAGCTAAGAATCTCAACACAGAGAAGTTCAAAATGTAACTAACAAAATGGAAAAAAAAACAGTTAAAATCAGTTAAAAGCATAAACAATTAGAAGGAAAGCAGCAAATAGAAAATTCAGCACATTATGCAAGGCCCCATGAGCAACCAGTCTTCCAAGGCATGCCGAAACAAATAAGTCTTCTCTTCTGCTTGTTTTGCCCAGAAGAGGAAATTCCCCCCCCCACTTCCATTTCACTTTTAAGTATTTTTTTCCCCAATGACCCCCCCCCAGTGTGAAAATTTCCCTTCTGGGCTTAATATGTACAATCTGATAACATGTCTAAGCAAAAATAAGTCCAGTTGACTTCAGTGGGATTTATTTCAAGGTAAGTGTGTATAGGATTTTAGTTGCTAAATGCTGGAGGGATTGTGAGGGAGGAGAGGACAGAAACGGAAGATCAGCCTTATGGCATTTTAGCACAAATAATTTTTACTCAGGACAACTGTTTCTTCTTTTCTTTGCTTCGTCTTCTCTTTTTGTTGGGGTGTGTGTGTGTCTTCAAGTTGTTTCTAACTTATGGCAACCCTAAGGTAAATTATCACAGGGTTTTCTAATAATAATAATAATGATAATGATAATACTTAGTTATTTATTACCTGCCTCTCCCCTCAGGATCGGGGCAGGGTACAACATCACAATATACATTACAATATACAATACAGTGCATTTTCCTCTATACAATACAGTGCATTTTCCTTACTTTACTTAGATAAAGTAAGGTAAAGTGCAGTTATATATATACTATGTAGTAGATATTATAAGGATCTGTCAGGAGGGGAGTGAAAGAATGGAATGCTGAGAGCGATTGGTGATTGGTGAACATCCTGAGTGGATTTTTTTTTTAAGGCTGGTATGACAATTGGTGGAAATGAGAGTAGAGTCTGCCACAAAGAGGTTTAAGGATTAGTTAGCGGGATTTAAGTGGTTGAGTGGTTTAAGAGCTTGGCAAGATTTGTATTATATGCTGATTTTAATGTGTATTAATTTAATAATGTTTTAAGGGAGGGAAGGGATTTTGAGTTGTTTTATACTGTGTACTATTTTATTGTTGTAAGCCACCCCGATTGTTCACAGAGGGGCGGGATATAAATAAATTTTTCAGGGGGGGTTGCCTTCCCCTGAGGCTGAGAGAGTATGAATTGCCCAAGGTCACCCAGTGGATTTCCATGGTCAAGCGGGGATTCGAACCCTGGTTTCCCAGAGTCTTAGCTCAACATTCAATAACAACCACACCACTCAGCCTCTCAATGTTCTCTTTACACGCTTGTTTTAAGTGCATCCTTGTCAATTCATTAATTAAGCAACTCATTAATTAATCAATCTAATTAGAAAGTTCCTAAGAAAAGAGTAAGTTAATTACATGTGGGTGTTTTTTTCTAACTTGGCTGATCATAAGAGTCTGATCATTTACTCAAGAGTAGCTCCAGTAGGATAAATTATGTTAAGGGGTCAAGAGGATGGAGAGTAAAATCACAGATAGCATTTTTCAGGGTTTTTTTCAGGGTTTTTTTTACTGGATTTTAAGTTAAACTTAACTGGCAGTTTATCAATAAACTAAATAGTTAATCCCTCCCACTAATGTAAATAAAATAGAATAATTTTTTTTAGTGTATTGATGATTAGCTAAATGCATTAACCATTTTCTACTGATTTTCCTATCTTTGGTCCCTATTTTAAGTTAGCCCCTCTTCTAGGAAAAATAATAAAATATTCCCCCCCTCCCCAAAATCTCCCCTTCTCTTTCTGTTGAGGTGAAGTAGGAGAGGATTTTGGACAACCAGGAAACAAGTTTAAAGAACTTTGTTTCCACAGGGGGGAAAGCAGCACATTTGATCCAGAAAAATGACCACGTGCCACCTCCAGGTTGAGCTTCTGTTTTGAAAAGGATTTTTTCTTCTTCTTTGCCCGGGGTTGGTTTTCATTTTGATAAGAATTCAAAGACATAGCTGTGGTAGTCTGGAATATCAGTAAGCAAGAGGACTCCATGTATCTGAGGAAGTAGATTTAGGCCTAATGTGCACTACACAAATAATCCAGTTTGAAACGGGATTATTTGCCATAACTCCTTCCTATTGAATCTGGGATTTGTAGTTTTATAAGGTCTTTAGCCTTCTCTACCAATCAGCATTGGTGCCTCACCAAACTACAAATCCCGGGATTTCATAGGAAGGAGCCATGGCAAATAATCCAGTTTCAAACTGGATTATTTGTGTAGTGTGGATTTGGCCCAGGTTTATGAAAGCTTTATGCTACAACTTCTTTCTTTCAGTTAGTCTCAAAGGTGTTACAAGATCCCCTTGCTTACTGGTTTTCATTTTGTTTGCAAAATCCTTAACCATTTCATTCTACCGTATCAGGAAAGGCAAAACACAGGGGGGAAATGTAGTTTCAGGTATCATTTTCCTCCTTTTTCTTTCTCATTTGCTGCTTTTCTGGCACCCACTTTTTTGCAGGGGTGCTTGCTAAATAAAGTCTACTCAGATATAAGCCCCCTTGAGTTCCATGGGACTTATTTCCAGATTAGTGTTATATGAGCATACTGCGTAGCAGCAGGTTGGGATTAACAGTGATAGCGTAACTAATGATTCCTTTTGTTTTGCTTTTGGAAAAATATTTTTGCTATATACTGTATAGCAGTTTCTGTGTTCAAAGCACTCTAGCTATATTTTCTAGATAAGTGATTCTCAACATTGGGTATCCAAATGTTGTTCGATTTTACCTTCCAGAAGCATAAGCCAGCATGGCCAATGGCTGGCAATTCTGGGAGTCATAGTTCAAAACTGGGGTGGGGATTGATCTAGATTGTATTTGCTAGAAACCTGCACTGAATGTCAGTGTTATTATTAGCCCCATTTCTACAGAATTCAATGGGGTTTAAGTTAATAGTGGTTTGAGTGTTGGATTTCAATTCCTGCTCATCCATGAACCCCCACTGGGTGACCTTGGGCACACACTCTCAGCCTCAGAAAAAAACATGATAGGTTCGGTTTGCCTTAGGGTTGCCATAAGTCGGAAAAGACTTGAAGATGCAACAACAACAAAAAGAGTACATGAGAACCAGCGTGGTGAAGCGGTTTGTGTGTTGGACTATAATTCTGGAGACCAAGATTCAAATCCCCACTCAGCCATGGAAACCTTGGGCAAGTCATATGCTCACAACCTCAGATGAAGGCAAAGGCAAACCCCTTCTGAAGAAATCTTGTAAAGAAAACCCCCTTATAGGTCAGTATAAGTCAGAAATGACTTGAAGGCACACACCAATAAGAATAGTACAGTGGACTACAGCCTCAGCAATTTGGAACTGGAAAATTCTTCACAACAGATATTAAATTTCATAGCAACTCATATTAAAAATTGGTTTATGTTGGCCGTTGATTATAATGTGTAAGTCTTACAATCTACTCTCCTTCCCTTTGATTAGCTGTTGCTATAAATTCATCAAGCATGCAGTCTTATATAAGTCTACTCAAAGGCATGTTCCACTGAGTCCAAGAGACTGTATTTGTAGGTAATAGTATTGTAGCCAATGTGTAAAAGTTGCCAAGAGATTGATGGTATACCTATTCCACACCAGCTCTGTCTATCTACCTATCATCCTGCCTTTCTCTCAGCACCCAGTATATGATCCAAGCATAATGCAGCTTTTAAAAAAACTCAGTATAAAAGTTAAATACAAACAACATTTTCAGACGCATAAAAAGTGCTGCGGAGGGCTCGGGAGAGGTACGCGCCTGTTTTGCGGCAGGGGGACAGTTTCTGACACCGCCGCCCCTCTCGTGTTACCCTCTGTGTTCCTTCCATGTCACATGGAAGGAAAAGGCGCCACTTTTTATTCACGAAGAACTTCCATGAGTGAAAATGGCGCCTTTTCCTTCCATGCGACACAGAAGGAACACGGAGGGTAACGCGAGAAGGATGGCAGTGTCAGAAACTGGCCCCCTGCCAAGAAACAGGCGCGTACCTCTCCCAAGCCCTCTGCAGCACTTTTTACGCATCTGAAAATGTCCAAACTAAACTTCTCTTTATAACAGGCACACAAGTTAAAAATGCAGGTTAAAAGCAGTTTTTAAAATGCATTTAAAACATAATCAAATAGATGCACAACACCTCCCAGTAAAAGTTCTGTCTGCTGCAGCATATTAAAACCCAAATGCCTCCTCAAATAGAAAGGTCTTTACCTGCCAGCAGAAAGACGACGAGGGAGCCAACCGGACCTCCCAAGGAAGGGAGTTCCACAACTTGTGAGCAGCCACCAAGAAGGCTGTCTCCCTCCCGTGTCCTCACCAAACGTGGCTGTGATGGTGGTAGAAGCAGCTAGGGGTAAGTAGGGTAGTTGGATGCACTGAGGACAAATGATCCTCAAAACAGCAGGTACAACTACTCAAACTCTCTTTTTCACACATCTGTTAAGATGAAGGTGCTCAGTCCTCTTCTGCACTCAGCTGCCCTATCTCTTCTGCATTAGTGCTGTATTAAGTATCCAGATTTCTTTCACTCCCATTCTTTGTAAGCTTCTAGGCTCCTCTTCACACTGCACAATTAAAATACTTTGAATACTTTTAACTGCCATGGCTGCATCCTACAGAACTCTGGGGTATGCAGTTTGTTGAGGCCTTAGAGCTCTCTGGCAGAGAATTCAAAATACCTCATGAAATTACAAATTCCAAGATTCCATAGGATGGAGGCATGGCAGTTAAAGCAGCTCCCGAAAATGTAATTGTATTGTGAAAGACAAATGTGACTGTAAGCAAGAAAGTGTCCACAACCACAAGGGGAAAAAAGCATTTATGCTGTAGCAAGGTATGCTATGCATTTGAATACACATCAATACCTCTGCATACTTCTGAATTTCCCCTGTGTAAATAACTAACAGTGTCTTGTTTGCTTGCCTCAAGTGAAAATGTTTTGTGTGATTTCAGTATTTGGGGGCAGGGTGTGTGTGTTAATATGCAATCTGTTACAGCCTGCTAGCCAGGTCCTGTTGTGGGTTTGTCTGGGACGGTGAGCATGTCTGTTATGTTTTTAGGTAGCACATAACCGCCAACATTTCACAAATGAAAACATGGAGCACACACGACTCTAACACATGACTCCAGACCTTAGAGGAGATACTTTTTGGACTACAACTCCCCATATCCTCCAGCCAGCCTGGTGGCCAGATACGGGATTCTAAGAGTTGCAGTCCAACCTCCAGTCATTTCACGAAGTCTTAGTGCCATTCCTCCACTCCTGTCCCCAAACATCTGCCATCAGAGGGAACCCCCTCATTGTGCCTGATGGTAGAGCAGACCCTAGGCTAATGAGTTTTACTTCAGATACACGTTGTAGTATGCCATTAACAGATAGTATATTGTCAGTTTACTTTGGACTATATTTTTACCTCCAACTGTAGTGGACTCTGGGAGGCCAGGGTTCAAACCCCTGCTCGGTCACAAAAACCCACTGGGTGACCTTGGGTAGGTCATACTCTCTCAGCCTTAGAGAAAGGCAACAGCAAGCCTCCTTTGAACAAATCTTGCCAAGAAAATCCCCCGATAGGTTCATCTTAGAGTTGCCATAAGTCTGAAATGACTTGAAGGCACACAAAAAACAACCAGAAAGAATGTGAGTTTAGTTTTCCGCCTTAACTGCCAAAACATGACCATCTACAGTTGGCCCTCTATATCCACGGATACCACCATTCATGATTTTAAAAATATTTTTTAAAAATCCAAAAAGCAAACCTTGGTTTTGCCATTTTATATAAGGGACACCATTTTACTACAACACTGTATATAATGGGACTTGAGCATCTACAGGTATCCACAGGGGGGGGGGGTCCTGGAACCAAAACCCAGCAAATACCAAGGGACCACTGTACTGGCCTTAAAACTCCTTAGACCATAAAATCTTAAATGACTCTGTAAGGATGATAACAGTGGTATACAACAAGCTTGTCTGAAAGGTAGACTCAGCATGACTATCCCACCTTTCCCTGGACTGTCTTCTAAGACAGGCAGCAGAGAGCCAATAGTCCTAGCTGGGCACATTCTAAAGTATTCCACTCCCCAGATCATATGCCATGTATCATATCATATGTTCATATCAGATCATATGTTCCTGTGTTTTCCAGCACAGTTGACAGGTGGCCATTTGGAAAGCTACTGCCACCCTTTAAGGCTTTATTAAATTGTTGCCTTATTGATGGCTAACTGCCTCAAGCACTGGTAGACACAGACTATGACGTTCTTAAACATTTAACAAGGAAAATAGATACTGGGAAATCTTAAGGTAATTTGACATTCAGGCCATCTCCGACGTATGGGTCTGTATGCGTCTCTAC
The DNA here is from genome assembly GCA_030847615.1 of Gambelia wislizenii. Lineage (NCBI taxonomy): Eukaryota > Metazoa > Chordata > Lepidosauria > Squamata > Crotaphytidae > Gambelia > Gambelia wislizenii. The sequence continues at coordinate 11,352,483 of JAUMIR010000012.1, forward strand.
CTTAAGACTGTGTTGCGTGCCTTGGGGTCCGGCTGAATAATGCTCAGTTCATGAGGTTTGTGATGGGAAAAGAAATTTGTCATAAGAGGGCAATTCTTTGAGGCTTACATGAGGCTTCTGTCATCTCGAATATGACATGGTTGGCTGACTAGTTGCAACTCACGCTGTTTGGGTCTGCAAGCTCTCACCAACTCTCTCTCAAAATTAGGCCTGGTCGAAACCAAAGATCCACGACACAACAAGCCTGCTTTCTGGTCCATGCTTGAGGTTGTTCTTCTAAACCCTAGGGTGTGCATGTTGCACGTGAATGAAGAAAGAGGGGGTGGAAAATCCAAACTCTCTCCATCTCTGTTAAGGAGGTTTACGGATCTGGAGTTTCCACAGCTCGTGGGGTTTTTAGAGTCGGGAGACACAAAGCAGATTTCCCCCTGTCAGTTTCCTTTTGTCACAGTGCAAAAATCTAAGGCTCTCATGTCTCTACCCTTTTGTACATGGTGGCCTGTTTCACTCCGATTTGCCTTTGCAAGGACCTTGAAGGTTCTCCTCAACCTCCCAGTAGGGTTGCAAAGTGAAATAAGGGACAAGGCTCCTGTACTTTGACAGTTGTGTAGAAGAGGGAATTTCAGCAGGTGTTGCTTAAAATTTCTTCTTCTAAACCATACCCTCCAACTGTTCCAGTTTGGCAGGGACAGTCTCAGTTAATCCTCTGTTGTCTCACTTTTCAGCTGCCTTTAAAATGCCCCAGTTTCTCCTCCCACGTCCCCCCTTTTGTCCCCAGCTTTCTTCAATTGCTGCAAACTGAGTTCAAAGCGCAAAAGTACAGTTGTCCCTTCACATTCGCTGGGGTTTGGTTCCAGGACCCCCCGTGAATACCCAAATCCGTGAATACTCAAGTCCCATTATATGCAATGGCATAGCAAAATGGTGTCCCTTATATAAGATGGCAAAATCAAGGTTTGCTTTTGGGATGATTATTTTTTTAAGAATATTTTGAAGCCGTGAATACTTAAAACTGTGAATGCCAAATCCGTGAATCTGGAGGGACAATTGTAGTTTGCACCCAGTTAACACAACAAGGGGGAGAGAAGAGGATGGAATCTTATCCTTCCCTGTAGGACTGAGGCAAAAGCAAACAGCTGCAGCTTCTCCTAGCATGCGTGTTCTTTTCATTAATAACTTTTGCCACCTTGACCACACTCTGATGTTGCTTGCTCACATATGTCTGAGTTTTCCTCCATGAAATGTTGGAAGGTATGCTATATAAACATTAAAAGGACAGGAGCCCTGACCCTGATTTCACCTGGCAACCCTGCCTCCTAACTGTGCAGAGGGAGCATTGCAGAATGTAGGAATTTCCAAGTGAAGTATGTGCCTTCAAGTCACTTTCAAGTTGACTTATGGTGACCCCATTGAATTCCATAGGGTTTTCAGAGACAAAGACTACTCGGAGATGGTTCACCATTGCCTCTCTCTGAAATATAGCCTACAGCACCTGGGATTCCCTGGTGGTCTCCCTGCCAAGTACTAACCAGGCCTGACTCTGCTTAGCCTCCAAGATCAGGTGAGATCTTGTGCTCTTCTCTTTGTTTCCAGGTGATGACAAGATGAGGGAGTTGTCAGTGGCATGGGACTTCATGTCTCTGAATATGGTATGATTGGAGAGGGAGGGCAGAATTCTCCAACAGTTTGCAAGGGGTTAAAATTGAAAACATTCAGAAAACCTCCAAGGAGTTTTGACTGAGTTAATGCATAATACACAAAGTTGCACACAAATGGCTCCTTAAAATTCTCCAGATGAGTTGGGGGGATGTATGGACAGACCATTTCTTGAGTGAGGTAAATATTCTTCCAACAGTTTCTAATGAGTGGAGCTCATTGTTAGTAGCACAGCTTCTTTCTTTCCCCTTATGATGGGTTCATTGTGACTTTTTGTCACAACGTTCGACCACTGCTGGATTAATACACTTGAGATGCCATAAATCAAGACCTAGGGCTTTCTGCTTGCAGAACATGTGTCCTGTGGCTGACCTATGGCCACTTCCTCCATTTTTTGAATGCCTTGCTAAGTTTCATTCCTTCAATAGAGTGGTTGTTCCACCACCTTCCTTGCTCTACGATATAAGCTTAAGGTATTTTAAGGGCTCAGGGCCTGAATCACTTGGGTCCCTTTCTCACTATAGCACAATTATGGTGCTATAATTCCATTTTAACTGCCATGGCTCCATCCTGTGGAATCCTGGAGTTCATAGTTTGAGGAGGAACTCAAACTCTCTAGCTGAGAATTCCAAGTACCTCTCTCTAAACTGCAAATCCCATGATTCTGTAGGAAGTTACTATGGTACTTGAAATGGAATTATAGTGCTATATTGGTGGAGTGTGAAAGGGCTTTGATCAGAATTGTGCCTCAATGGCCATTTGCAGTCGGTGCAAAGGCTGTTGGGATGCCACTCATACAGCTACGAAGAAGCCTATTTTTCATGACTTATTTTTTAAAATGGAGAATGGAGCTCCTGGGGTGTTTGAAAGCAACTGGCATGAATATAGGCAACTCTGTGCATGTCCATAAATACTTGCTGGCCCAAGAAACCACTTGTGCTGTTTGGGCTGACCCTGCTCAGATGTGGAAGGATGGGGAAATAATAGGAAATCCTGGACCCAGCAAGTTCAGTGTCAGCTGTCAGTATAACTGAGTATTTGCTGAAGTCCAAATGTCAGCCTTCTAATGCCCTGCCGCTCTTCCTTAACCCTATAATACCTCAGAGGACAGGATCAGAATCCAAAATGACCTGAACAGATTAGAAAGCTGAGCCAAAACTAACAAAATGAATTTCAACAGGGAGAAAGGTAGGATACTACACTTGGGCAGTAAAACTGAAATGCACAGATATAGGATGGGTGACACGTGGCTTGATGGCAGTACATGCGAAAGGGATCTAGGAGTCTTAGTGGACCACAAGCTGAACATAAGTCAGCAGTGTGACGCAGCAGCTAAAAAAGCCAATGCAATTCTAGACTGCATTAATAGGAATATAGTGTCTAGATCAAGGGAAGTAATAGTGCCACCCTATTCTGCTTTGGTCAGACCTCCCCTGGAATACTATGTACAGTTCTGGGCACCACAATTCAGGAAGGATATTGAGAAGTTGGAACATGCCCAGAGGAGGGCGACCAAGATGGTGGGAGGTCTGGAAGCCATGCCCTATGAGGAGTGGTTTAGGGAGAAGAGGGGACATGAGTGCCATGTTTAAATATTTGAAGGGATGTCATACTGAGGATGGAGCAAGCTTGTTTTCTGCTGCTCCAGAGACTAGGACATGGAGCAATGGGTTCAAACTAAAGGAAAAGAGATTCCACCTAAACATGAGGAAGAACTTCCTGACAGTAAGAGTTGTTCGGAAGTGGAATACACTGCCTCGTAGTGTGGTGGAATCTCTTTCTTGGGAGGTTTTTAAGCAGAGGTTGGATGGCCATCTGTCTGGAATGCTTTGATTGTGTATTCCTGCCTGGCAGGGGCTTGGACTGGATGGCCCTTGTGGTCTCTTCCAATTCTATGATTCTATGAATTACTATCAGGAAGCTCTTCCTAACATTTAGCTGAGACCTATTTTCTTATTATGTGAATCCAGTGGTTCATGTCTTACTTTCCAGAGAAGCAGAAAACAAGCTTATTCAATCTTGTACATCAAGCTATCTTGTGGAGGGGGGCAGCAATTTTATTTTTCTTACATGCCAGGAACTGCAACCATAGTTGTGTCTGTTGCCACAGTTGTTTCTTTCCTGAAAACTTTTCACAGACCAGCAGCCAATGGCTTGTTGACCAGACCGGTCCAGGGACCACCAATTTGAATAGCACTCTTCTGCATTATATCCCCTCACATATTTAAAGATGGGTATTCTATCACCTCTCAACTTTATGTTTGTTTTAACTGTTGTAAGCGGCCTTGTGCCCCAAATTGGAAAAAAAGCAGGATATAAATAAATATCATCCTCATCCTCATCCTCTGTTCTCCAAGCTTCTCTTCTAATGCCCACTGAAGACATCTTATCCAAGCAACCTCCCAAAACCCTGAAGCCACACTGCTGTTTCAACCTGTTGCTCAAAACCTAGTGGCATCATAGGGATGACATTAAAAAATACAGCAATCCAGGGGTTGCTGTGTCTCAGCTGAATTTATGAATTTCATACTTGGTGAAATCCTTTCATGGAGGCAACTCTCAAACATTCAAGAATTGCCTCCAAGCCCAACAAACCTTATAGCTGTTGGCTAAAGGATTCTAGGTCCAAAAGAGTAATATTTCCAAGCTCAGGTTCAGGCCCACCACCACCATGATTGTCATCTAGGATGTGGGAGGGAGGAATTATGCAGTCTTCCAGATGTTGGTGAGCCTATACCCTCCAACTTTCCCAATCTGGGAGGGACAGTCCTGATTAATCCTCTGTCACTTTTGCAGCTGCCTTTAAAATGTCCCTGCTTCTCTCTTGTCCTCCCCCTTGGTCCTCTGCTCTCTTCCGTTACCAAGTTCAAAGTGCAAAAGTAGTTTGTACTCAGCTAACTCAGGAGGGGGGGAGAGGAGAAGGGGCAAAATCTTGCTCTTCCCAGTAGGCTCAAGCAAAATCAAAATGCTGCAACTTCTCTTAATTGGTATGCTCTTTGTTATTCATAACTTTTGCCATCTTGACCACACTCTAATGCCGTTTGACCACATATGTACCAGTTTTCATCTGTGAAATGCCAGCATTCCTTGCCACTGGTGAGTTACAATTCAACAACTTCTGGAGTGATGCAGAATTTGATGTAGCAGAAGGAAGAGAGAGGAATGTACTCACGTTTACCCGCTCCTGGCCTCAGCAGAGCTATTCCTCAGTGTAGGTCATCTCCCTTTGAGTCACTCACTCTGGTCCTCAGTCCCTGGTAGAGAAGTTTATTATTAGTGCTTGATTTGATTAGAGTCTCTACTGTGTGCTTCCTGGGGGTTTCCCCTTGCATCCTTTTAATGCAAATGAACCTAACATACAAACTCCTCAAGTGGAGGTAGGCCCTGTTGTGAGCTGCCCCATGGGGATACTGCAGCCCTTCATTATTCACCTTTCAAATCTGTTTCTGGAGAAAAGAAAACTCAACTTGCTATGAAAACACCAAAAGGGTATGTTGCCAGTCCAAACTGTGCCAAGGCTCCTGGACAATTAAGAAGGGGAAAAACTCCCAGGTGTGTCATTGCCCTGTTTTCCAACTGAATGTTGTTATTGTGTGCCTTCAAGTTATCTCTGAGTAATACCTCACGTGACCCAAACGTGAACCTATTGTGGAGTTTTCTCATCTCAGAGGTGTTTGCTATTGCCTTCCTCAGAGCCTGAGAGAGTGTGATTTGCCCAAGGCTGCCCAGTGTGTTTCCATGGTTGACTGAGGATTTGAATCCTGGTCTCCTGGAGTCCAACACCCAAGCCACTATGCAATGCTGCCTCTCATTTGTTCTTCTACACAAAATAGAAGATAGTCTACCATTACAGTGGTAGGGTTGGATGCTGAAGGTCAGGAAGAACTGCCAACCAAGTTGTAAGAAGAGTGTTGTGTATGCCATGTGATCATCTTTCAATCTCCTAAACTACCCTTTTGCACTTACTAGGTCTCTTTCATCTCTGCCACCACCCTCTGATGTTACTTGGCCACATGGGTCCCAGTTTTCATCTGTGAAATATTGGGGGGTATGGAATTCTACCTTCCCCAATGAAATTTTTCTCCAGACCCTAAATTTATAGCATTGCAGCTGAGCATTTAGAAATACAATTTAGGTATTTACAAAAAAAGGATATAGCAGATTTCTGCAAAACACCAACATTAAAACTTCATGAATTTTCTAAGACATTGTACCCATACCAGGAAGGCTTTTCGTGTATGTATGCTTCTTAAGTCTGTTAAGGGTTTTAAGTCCAGTTTCTGTGTGCGGTTGTGGCAGCTGCACAGTTAAATAGGCTGACAGGAAGAGAATTGACTCATTTGAAATGTGGTGCTGGAGGAGAGTTCTGTGGATATCTTGGACTACCAAAAAGACAAAACGATGGGTCCTAGAGCAAACCAAGCCTGAACTCTCCTTAGAAGCCAAGATGACTGAATGGAGGCTCTTGTACTTTGGATATACTGTGAGAAGATATGACTCCCTAGAAAATACAATAATGCTTGGTCATGCAGAAGGAAAAGAGGAAGACTGCATTCCAGATGGATAAACTCAATCAAGGAAGCCACAGTCCTGAGTCTGCAAGACCTGAGCAGAGTTGTTGATAACAGGGTGATGTGGAGGTCTCTCATTCATAGGGTCACCATAAGTCAAAGTTGAGTTGATGGCATTTTATGACAATACTTTTTAAGCTGCAGGACTCACCTCTGGTCCTTCTACAGCTGCATGTGAAAATTCATTCTCAGCTTTGACACATGTGTTGACACAGTACAGCACCCAATGCTTCACCAGAGAAAAGCAATTTAATAATCTTGGCTTTTGAAAGTAGTGGATTTGAAGGAATTTCAAGTGGACAGTTTTCTCTGCAGATTTCCAGAGAAATTACAGTCCACAGACGTTATTAATGGTTGAAAACATTATAGCAGGATGACTTGTAAAATATGCATTTTCTTCCTAGTCACTGTTATTTAGTTTACACAACTGTTTTGCATGTAGAAAACATTCTTTTTTGGGAAGTTTCTCAACATACTTACTAATTAAAATGCATTAATTAGGGGATAGTTTTCATAGAATCATAGAATTGCAGAGTTGGAAGAGACCACGAGGGCCATCCAGTCCAACCCCCTGCCACGCAGGAAATTTTGATCAAAGCATCCCCGACAGATGGCCATCCAGCCTCTGTTTAAAGACCTCCAAGGAAGGAGACCCCACCACGCTCCGAGAGAGTGTGTTCCACTGCCGAACAGCTCTTACTGTCAAAAAGTTCCTCCTCATGTTGAGGTGGAATCTCTGTTCCTGGAGCTTGCATCCATTGCTCCGTGTTCCAGTCTCTGAAGCAGCAGAAAACAAGCCTGCTCCATCCTCAGCGTGACATCCCTTCAAATACTTAAACAGGGCTATCATATCGCCTCTTAATCGTCTTTTTTCCAGGCTAAACATACCCAGCTCCCTAAGTCTCTCCTCATAAGGCATCATTTCCAGACCTTTCACCATTTTAGTTGCCCTTCTCTGGACACGCTCCAATTTGTCAATATCCTTTCTGAATTGTGGTGCCCAGAACTGGACACAGTATTCTAAGTGAGGTCTGACCAAGGCAGAATAGAGTGGCACTATTACTTCCCTTGATCTAGACACTATACTTCTATTGATACAGCCCAAAATCGCATTGGCCTTTTTAGCTGCCGCATCACACTGTTGGCTCATGTTCAACTTGTGGTTTATTAGGACTCCTAGATCCCTTTCGCACGTAGTCTCATTCACCCATTATACATGAAAACATTTTGCCACAGAAATCTTTTTTGTAACAACTTATGTCCACAAACTAGCCCCCCCTCCCCAATTTTTGTCTCTGCCCCTCCAGTAAAAATTGTTAATTCACCCCACTGCATATAAATCATAACTACAGTTGTCCCTTCATATTCACTGGCGTTTGGTTCCAGGACGCCCCGTGGATACCAAAATCTGTGAATACGCAAGTCCCATTATATGCAGTGGCATAGCAAAATGGTGTCCCTTGTATAAGATGGCAAAATCAAGGTTTGCCTTTTGGATTATTATTGTTTAAAGAATATTTTCAAGCCGTGATACTTAAATCCATGGATACAGAGGGACAACTGTATATCCTCCACCTCCACCTTAAATTCTTGCAGTGCCTACCCACACAACAAGGAGCAAAGGTGAATGGTGTATTATTGGTCCAAATTAGGGCCAGCTGGGCCCTCAAAGATCTGAAGGAACAGCTCCCACTTGAGTACCTCCTTTTATTAAGAGCATCAGAAGAGACCCTTCTGTGGGTGACTTCTATTAAGGAAGTGCATTTATCTAGCAGAGCGAGGGGGGAAGGCCTTCTCTGTGGTAGCACCCCAGCTTTGGAATGCTCTCTCACAGGAGGGTTGCTTGCCATCAACATCATAGAATCATAGAGTTGGAAAGGGACCACAAGAGCCATCTAGTCCAACCCCCTGCCATGCAGGAATACACTGCTAAAGCACTCCTGAAATATACCCATCAAACTTCTATTGAAAGACCTCCAAAGATGGAGAGTCCACCACTGAACAGCTCTTACAGTAAAAAAAGTTCTTCCTAATGTTTCAGTGGAATCTTTTTTCTTGTGATTTGAATCCATTGGTTCATGTTCTAGTCTCTGGGACAGTAGAAAAAACAAACTGGCTTAATCTTTCACATAACATCCCTTCAGGTATTTAAAGACATCGATCATGTCACCTTTCAGTCTTCTCTTCTCCAACTTAAGCATACCCAGCTCCATAATTCATTCCTCATAAGCCTTGGTTTCCAGAACGTTGATCATCTTGGTTGTCCTCCTCTGGACATGCTCCAGCTTGTCAATATCGTTCTTGAACTGTGGTGCCCAGAACTGGACATAGTATTCCAGATGAGGCTAGACCAAAACAGAATAGAGTAGCACTAATTCTTCCATCGATCATATTCTTTTTGGTGTTAGGATAAACGCCCTTTCCTTGCAAAGGCTTTTAGAAAATAATTGTTTCTAAAATGTATGTTTGCATTTTTAAAAAATCCTGGTGTACAGTTTTAAACTTCTTCATTTTACTGATAGGGCTCGGTTGTGCTGAGGGACAAACAGTGGCTGCCTTACCATCTGCCTCAGTTGATGGAACAATTGTTGTTGTTGTGTGCCATCCAGTTGTTTCTGATTTATGGGAACCCTAAGGTAAACCACAGGGTTTTCTTGTCAAGATATGTTCAAAGGGTGGTTTGCCTTTGCCTTCCTCTGAGGCTGAGAGAGAGTGACTTGCCCAGAATCAACCAGTGGGTTTCCATGGCTGAGTGGGGATTTGAACTCTGGTCTCCAGAGTCGTAGTCCAATGCTCAAACCACTGCACCAGTTCAAAGCTCTCCTCCAGCTATGAAACTGGAAATCCTACTGGCCTTCAATTAAGTCTTTATAGCAAGATCTAAGTATGTTTACTCAGAATCTAGTCCCGTGCAGCTCAATAGGTGAGGCAACCTAGAACAGGGATGATGGGAATACGGTTTCCATCACTCCTCATCACTGTCTATGTTGACTAAGGAAGGCAAGAGTTGCAGCCTTGCAACATTTGGAGAGTCACGTGCTCCTCACCTTGATACATATCAGTAGTTCTCAAACTTTTGTCCTCTAGATGCTTTGGATTTCAGTTGCCTCACGCCCTAGCCAATATGGCCAATGGTGGGGGATTCTGGGAGCTGAAGTCCATAACATCTGGTGGGACAAACGCCCTAGACATTAAGAAGAGAGCAGGGAAGGGATGAACATTTGTGCAGGATCCTTCATTCCATCCCCTCCAACATTTCTCAGATGAAAACAAGGACACATGTGGCCAAGTAACATCAGAGGGTAGTGGTAGAGGTGGTAAAGGCAGAGCTTGGAAATAATGAGTGACAAGGAACGTTGTTGCCTGTAATTAGTTACTGTGCTGGTGTAGTGAGGGTGTAACAAGCCTATATTTAAAAAAAAAATAATGTAACAAGCAAGAGCAAAGTTGCTTTAGGTACTGAAACAAGTAACAGTTTCTAGGTACAGTAGGATTCCTGTATCTGCTGGGAATTGGTTCTGCAGGCCCCCGTGGATACTGAAAACTGTGGATGATAGTGAACACCATTGAAAATAATGGGACTTCTGGTTTAAAATACCATAGAGTTGCCTTGGAGGACCTAGACAATGGCTATAGAGGACACATTTTCTAGGATGACTCTGGCAGGTATGCTGTTTTGTGTCCTGTGGATAATTCAGTCAGTGGATATGGGGGTCCTACTGTATTTTCAAAAATTACTTTTAAGTGAATTTTAAACAGGCATTTAGACAGGAAGTTTTAAAGTTTTATGCCATTCTCTTTATCAAGCCTTTATTAATCCTTAGAAAGTAATTTTTTAACAGAAAGTAATGGAAAAGTAACAAGTGTGTGGTTAACTTTTTCATCATCAAAACAAGTAAGAGGAATTAATTTGAAAACACTTTAAAAATGAATTTCAAAAGTGGCAAGAAGCACAAAAATCACAACATTCTCCCCAGACACCTAAATTAGTTAATAAGTAAATCTTGCCATATATTACCATTTGAGATAGATGAACAATACTGACAGTCATTATATGGAGCATAATTAATAAATGGGGCCCATATTCCACAGGATGAGTTATGTGATTGGTCCTGACTGTTAGCTTAATTATGTTTTAATATTGGTTTGATATAAATTTTAAAGCTGGATGTGTTTTAACCTTTGTAAGCTGCCTTGAATACTAGGAGATTATCAGACGTGCTAAATATGGTGTTATATTGATGACAGGAGAATGCTAAAGGCTTCCTTTTCAGATGATATCGTTCCCATCTCATCATGCTGCCGTTCTGCCGGCACTGCTTTTTTATTGACGGGCGAAGCCGTCAATAGATTCCCTGTTTCATTTCTGTGATCGAATGTCCTGCATCTAAAAAGGTGCCCTGCTATGCTGCCGTGATGCCAGCGTCAATGCGAGGTCTGTGCCAGAACACTTCCTGGTGAGATTGGGACATCTAGGTAAGTGACACAGTTTTTTGTACCCTCCCTGACTTACTTGTTATGTTTTAAGTATATTTAGCTGCTTGGTGTAACTTTTTGTCTTTTAATTTACTTTTTATGTTTGAATTTCCCACGCTCTCGTCTTCTTGCAGGAACGGCTGGGATTTGAAACCAGGAAGTGAAAGGGGCTCTGTTTGAGCTCCATTCAACCAATTACAAATCTACCTAACAGTTGCATTGTCTAGCCCACAGGTTACTAACTTTTTTGCAAGAATGGGGGACCTTGTCAAAAGCCTTACTGAAATCAAGATACACTATAGCCATAGCATTCCCTTCATCTACCAAGCTTGTAACTCTATCAAAAAAAGAGATAAGATCAGTCTAGCATGACTTGTTTTTGAGAAATCTATGTTGAGTTTTAGTGATCATGGTATTCCTTTCTAAGTGCTTACAGACTGTGTGTTCAATGATCTGCTCTAAGATCTTTCCTAGTCTTGATGTCAGGCTGACTTGGTGGTAATTATTTGGCTCTTCTCCCACCCACCCCTTTTTTTTAAAGATGGGGACAACATTTGCCCTCTTGGAGTCTGCTGGGACCTCTCCTTGTTCCCCAGGAATTCTCAAAAATTATTGACAGTGGTCCTCTGTCATTCCACTTTTTTAGCTGCTTTTTAAAAAATGTATTTATTAAATAGAATCATAGAATCATAGAATTGCAGAGTTGGAAGAGACCACGAGGGCCATCCAGTCCAACCCCCTGCCACACAGGAAATCACAATCAAAGTATCCCTGACAGATGGCCATCCAGCCTCTGTTTAAAGACCTCCAAGGAAGGAGACCCCACCACGCTCCGAGGGAGTGCGTTCCACTGCCGAACAGCTCTTACTGTCAAAAAGTTCCTCCTAATGTTGAGGTGGAATCTCTGTTCCTGGAGCCTGCATCCATTGCTCTGTGTTCCAGTCTCTGGAGCAGCAGAAAACAAGCCTGCTCCATCCTTAGCGTGACATCCCTTCAAATACTTAAACAGGGCTATCATATCGCCTCTTAACCGTCTTTTTTCCAGGCTAAACATACCCAGCTCCCTAAGTCTCTCCTCATAAGGCATCATTACAAGACCTTTCACCATTTTAGTTGCCCTTCTCTGGGCACACAAATACACAAAAAGATTTTTACATCATGAAATAAAAAAATAAAACATTTTGACCATTAATGTATTAGAAAATTATCATCATAAACATATACATATTTCCTTCATTCTGCTCCTTATAGTTCCTTCTACAATAATTTTTAGGTTGTGACTTCTAACCTTTCCCCCTTATATTATTAATACTGTTATTTATTCAACATTTGACATCTCCTGAAGACACAGCTTCCCATCCAACCCCTGCTGAATTTCTAACGTATGAACTTCAACTCCACTTATTATTCTTGTTATCGCTCCAGATAAATATTAGCGTTTGTGTTATCTTCTTTGCTATCTGCTTAGGGACTATTTACAATTAGTTTTGTTTTCTTATTTCTTTCCACATGTTTATCACAATTTATTATAGATTATATTTTCTCCCCATTTCTGTTCTAAAAAAGTTATCACCTCAGACCAGTCTTTATAGTGTTTTGACAGTGTACCATCCTTTCAAATAATATGAAAGTTTGTCCATCTCAATTATTTCTAATACTTTTAATAGCCATTCCTCCTCAGTGGGTATTTCCTCTTTTCTCCATTTCTGTGCGAATACAATTCTTCCGGCAGTTACCAAGTATATCAAGATCCTTTCTTTCTGTTCCCAATAGTTATCTTCCCACATATTTACAAGATAGAACTCAGGTTTATATTGAAAGTTCATTTTGAATATTTCTATCATCAAATTATGACCTTTTTCTCCAAAATTTCTTGGCTTGTTTACATCCCTACCAAATATGGTAAAATTTCCTTTTTCTTCTTTGCACTTCCAACACATACTACTGTAGTTTCCATACATTTTTGCTATTCTATCTGGCGTTAGATAGCATCTATTAAATATTTTTGGGGAAAAAAATCTTTCATCATGGTTGCACTTATTTTTGAAGTTTTTTTCCATTATTTTTTCCCATGACTGTAGTTCAATATTATGACCAATGTTCTGGGCCCATTTAATCATGTTCTCTTTCACCACCTCTTCTTCCATTTTCAATTTCAGAAGGAATTGATATATTTTTGTTATTATATGTTTCACATTTCATAGAATCATAGAGTTGGAAGAGACCACAAGGGCCATCCAGTCCAACCCCCTGCCATGCATGCAATTCTGATTTTTTCAAATTCTGTTTCTTTCTTGTTTCCAAATCCATATATATATATATATATATATTTGTCTTTCTTAAATTGCTCTGTGAGTTATCTATAAAGAAACCATTGACATGTTATACCTTGTTCCCTCAGTTCTTCTGATGTTTTAATTGAATATGTGTTGTTACTCTAGTTTCTCTTCAGATTGTATAAATCTTTCGCCTTTTTTAGCTGCTTTTTAAATGCCCCAGTTTCTCTCGCCTTCTCCTACTTCCCCCCTTTGTCCCCAGCTTACATCAATTGATGCCAACGGAGTTCAAAGTGCAAAAGTGGTTTGCACTGAATTAATGCAGAAAGTAGAGAACACAGGAGGGGCATAATGTTGTCCTTCTCTGTAAGTTCAGCCAGAACAAACAGCTGCAGCCTTTCCTAGCGTGTATTCTTCCTCAATAATTTTTGCCAGCTTAACCAGCTTAAGCATACCGCAATGTTATTTGGCCACACATGTTCCAGTTTCCTTCCGTTAAATGTTGGAAGTTATGGGAGTGGAAAGGGGGGGCTTTTAAATTATTCATATCTTGATGACAAGATGGGTGTTTGGTTTCACATCACCTGGGCACTTGAGCATCCACCGCTTGTCATTAAGGTGACCTAAATATTGAAATAGCTGAAGCAGAAAGCTAGAAGAATGCACAAGGGGGAGAAAACGCGTCCTCTTATATGTTTCGGAGGTGGGAACTGGGATGCGCAAACCGCCTGATCCTAATTGTACCAAAGATCCCTTCATGAGCCCCCCTCATTGAAAGTTCAAAGCACTTTGCCAGAGCACTCTATCCATATTTTAGGCAATAATGAATACTATGGAATTTGTGAAGTCGAAGGCTTTCACGGCCGGCATTCATAGGTTTTTTGTGTTTTTTTCTAGGCTGTGAGGCCGTGTTCTGGAAGAGTTTATTCCTCACATTTCTCCTGCATCTGTGTCTGGCATCTTCAGAGAAAGCCTGGAAAAAAACCACAAAAAACTATGGAATTTGGTTCCACAAGCCAGAGCAATGGCCCCCTAACCAGAGCTTTTTAAAAGGATTTTATTCTGTTATACATTACTGTATACCCTCCAAGATTCTGCAGATGAAAATCAGGACACATGCATGCAAGCAACATCAGAATGTGGTCCAAGACAGCAAACATTATTAATGAGGAAGAAAAGGCAAGTTGGGAGAGGCTGCAGCAGTTTGCTTTTGCCTGAGACTACTGGGAAGGACAAGACTCTGGCCCTTCCTCTCCTCACTGCTGAGTTAACTGAATGCAAACTACTCTTCTTCTACATTGAACTCAGTTTGCAGCAGCTGAAGGGGAAAGTGGAGGAGGAGAGAGAAATAAGGATATTTTAAAAGCAGGTGAAAAAGTGGGATGAGAGAAGATAAACCAGGCCTTTCCCTGCCAGATCAGGACAATTGGAGGGTTTGATTACAGTGTTTTCCATCTACAAAGGGACACTGACCTGAAAACATAGAAAACCCAACAAGGGAGCTGCTAGACTCACCCCTTGCTGCTGGCGGCTTAATTTGCAGGTCTGGTCCAGCTCCCCTTGGCTCCTCTTCCCATGTGGCGGCCGGCATGGGGGCTGCCATATTTGTCTTCCCCTTCCTGGCCTGCTCCATGGAATGGGAAGGGGTGCAAAAAAAGGGAACCAATCAGGGCAGGTCACCCCTGTCCTGATTGGTTGATCCAAAAGGAGGTAGGACACTGTTGGCTTTTGCAGCAGTTTGCTTTATGACACGGCGGTTGGGTATATATCTCTGGCTGCCACGCCAGATTGGCCAGTGGCTCTTCAGGAACTGAAACCCACCCACCCTCCCTTACCTTTTGTTTGTAGGTGATTTTGTAGCATGTGTTTACTTTTTGTCACAACTTTGGGGGCGGTTGACATGGGTCCTGATCCAAGTTCATTGGTAATGGGAGGGGGGGGTCTCCGTCAAGTTCATGGTCAAAGTCAAGGTCACAGAGACCCCACCTTTCCCAGCAGTTGGTAGGGAACTGACAGCAGTTTCATCGACCAGCATTCGTGTTGGTCAATGTCTGGATCTGGACCCATTTGATTTGAGCCAGCAATTGCAGCTGTTATCAATAAAGTTATGGCATTTATTGCCAATATACACATCATCATGTACCAATATATCTTTCCAACTTATATATTGTGTCCGTCATTATTTTGGGGAAGAGGGGTGGAAGGAGAACATCCAGCCTGGACATGCAAGAACAACCTCACTTTTTCCCAAGCTAGGGAGATTATCAGATGAGAACAAAAAAGAGTGTTCCCATCTCGCAATCTCCTCTCCAGTCCCTGTAATGGGAGAAAAACAGTTTTCAGACCTACCTTAATCATGCATCGTTCCCTCAGCAGGGCAGCCCAGCTGACCAAACCCAAAGGGTGCTCAGCAGTGGCTCCTCTTCGTCTTGGAAAGATGTGACCAGTGGGGTGCCACAGGGTTCTGTCCTGGGCCCAGTGCTATTCAACATCTTTATCAATGACTTGGATGAGGGAATAGAGGGCATGCTTATCAAGTTTGTAGATGACATCAAATTAGGAGGGGTAGCTAATACCCCTAAGGACAGGATCAGAATCCAAAATGACCTGAACAGATTAGAAAGCTGAGCCAAAACTAATAAAATGAATTTCAACAGGGAGAAATGTAGGATACTACACTTGGGTAGTAAAAATGAAATGTACAGATATAGGATGGGTGACACCTGGCTTGATGGCAGTACATGCAAAAGGGATCTAGGAGTCTTAGTGGACCACAAACTGAACATGAGTCTGCAGTGCAGCAGCTAAAAAAGTTAATGCAAGTCTAGGCTGCATTAATAGGAGTATAGTGTCTAGATCAAGGGAAGTAATAGTGCCAATCCATTCTGCTTTGGTCAGACCTCACCTGGAGTACTGTGTTCAGTTCTGGGCACCACAATTCAGAAAGGATGTTGAGAAGCTGGAACGTGTCCAGAGGAGGGCGACCAGGATGGTTGGGTGGTCTGGAAGCCATGCCCTATGAGGAGCGGCTTAGGGAGCTGGGTATGTTTAGCCTGGTGAAGAGAAGGTTAAGAGGCAACATGATAGCCATGTTTAACTATTGGAGGGGATGTCATACTGAGGATGGGGCAAGCTTGTTTTCTGAGGCTCCAGAGACTAGGACACGGAGCAGTGGGTTCAAACTACAGGAAAAGAGATTCCACCTAAACTTTAGGAAGAGCTGTTCGGAAGTGGAATACACTGCCTCGGGGTGTGGTGGAGTCTCCTTCTTTGGAGGTTTTTAAACAGAGGCTGGATGGCCATCTGTCGAGAGTGCTTTGATTATATATTCCTACATGGCAGGGGGTTGGACTGGATGGCCCTTGTGGTCTCTTCCAACTCTATGGTTCTATGATTCTAGGATTAATTGGGACTGTCCCTGCCAGACAGACTGTTGGAGGATATGCATGTCCAAGGAAGGGCTTTAAAGGTAAAGGTCATTTGGCATGCATGTTTTCTCCTGGGAAGGCTTGCATGGAGAAGAGGGGAGGGAAAGGGCTTCTCTTTAAAACAGAAATACAGCCTGTGATTCAGCCATCTGTCAACTTTGCAGTGTTTGGTTAGGGAGTAGCCTTTTGGAGGTGAGAGGAAGGAAGAGGCATCCTTGGGGTTATGAAACTGTCATCTGTGGACAATGGAGGATTTCTTTTCTCTGTTTTTAGCTTCACCACAGTACCGGACTTGAAACTGGCAGATTTGTTTTCCTCAGTAAGGCTTTACCTCCACTATGTCAAGGTTCCCAGTCTTCACTACTATTCTGCTTTAACTGCTATGGCTGCCTCCTGTGGCATCCTGGGATTTGTAGTTTAGTGAGGGGCATTTAGTATTCTCAGACAGAGAGCTCTTAGGCCTCATTAAACTACAAACCCCAGGATTCCACAGGAGGCAGCCAGAGCAGTTAAAGTAGAATAATAGCACTATGACAGTGTACAGTCGTCCCTTCACATTCGTGGGGGTTAGGTTCCACGGACCCCCGCGAATGTGAAAAAAACGTGAGTATTGGTTGCCCCCCATCCCCCGCCAAAGCGACCACGGGGCCTCCGGAGGCCCCATGGTCGCTTTCCCCGGACTCCCCACTCCCTCCCAAGGCCTTCACGGGGCCTCCGGAGACCCTCCCGAGGCCCTGTGGATGCCTCCCCAGCCCTCCCCCCTCCCGCCCAGGGCCTTCATGGGGCCTACGGAGATGCTCCGGGGCCCTCCCCCCACCCCCCAAGGCCTTCACAGAGCCTCCGGAGGGTCTCCGAAGGCCCCGTGGAGGCCTCCTCGGCCCTCCCCGCTCCCTCCCAGGGCCTTCACGGGGCCTCCAGAGGCCCCGTGTCGCGGTTTTGGGAGGGCAGGGGGGCTCCCAAAACCGCGAATAATCAAAACCACGAATGCCGAGTTCGCGAATGTGGAGAGGCAACTATAGTGTGACAAAGTCTGAGACAGCATAAGCCCTGTTACAGACAATTATCCACCTTCTTAGCTCCTGTCCCTAAAAGCATCTCCTCTATTTGAGATACATTGGCAACTTCTTTATCGGCTGGATGCCCTCCAACAGTCTCAAGTTCTCAGGGACAGTCCCATGAACACTCAGTTGTCCCACTTTTCCAGCTGCTTTTAAAATGCCCCAGTTTCTCTCTCATCCTCCCAAGTTTCCACCGTCACCACCTGCTTGCTTCAATTGCTGCAAAATATCTCTCTCTCTCTCTCTCTCTCTGGCTTTTCTTCACAAACGAAGATTCAGGAAGGACTCATCCCGCGCTTTCTGCAAGCGCGCTGATGACTTAAAAGGCCAATCTGAGACAAACAAGTCCGGTTGCAGAAAGCACAGCAGAAGGTCCCCTTGGGTGATGTTTCCGGGTTGTGATTCTTTCTGCGTTGTCGTTTCTCTTCAAGACTTGTTCGGCGTGAGTTCTCAAATAAGGCTGCAGCATTGTGGATAGTGCGTCTCCATGCCTCCCGATGTGAGGCCAGGGCGGACCACTGTTGGTGATCAACTTGGCCAAGCCTGAGATGTTGTTTCAGGGAGTCTTTGTATCGCTTTTTTGGAGTGCCCCTCTTATGCTAACCTGTGGCGAGTTCACTGTAGAGTACTATTTTGGGGAGGCGATGGTCCTCCATCCTAGAAACATGCCCAGCCCAGCGCAGCTGTGTTCTCAATATCATGGCCTCAATGCTGGTGATCCCTGCTTGCTCAAGGACAGCAAAATACCTCAGTTAATAAAGTAGATATGTTCCTGGCCATTACTTTGTCAACAAAAAACCTAGTATCAGATAGACAGAAATTGTCAGGTGTTAGTGTGCACTGGGAACCTAAACAGGTCCGGGTAGCAACAATAAACAGCAGAGTGTTGTTCCTTCAGGCATCAGAATAAAGGCCTGAAGGCTTTATGCTGCAACCTGATGCTGAAAGCCTATGTTTTTCCACCTTTCTTTCACCATCCTCCCAGGGCTAAGGCAGCTAATAACTTCCAGCTAGAAAGAGGACAAGGAAGAAAAATTTTATTTTATTTTAATTTGGTATTTATACCCCGCTCTTCAGCCACAAAGCCTATTAGAGCAGCTTACAAATTGTTAAGCAATAACAATTTACATATCTACACTGCACTAAGTAGTTTCCAATGTGTATTAATTAATTGCCCCCGCATGCCGGGTACTCATTTTACCGACTTACGAAAGTGCTGCTGGGCATAGAATCAAAGAATTGTAGAGTCGGAAGAGACCACAAGGGCCATCCAGTCCAACCCCATGCCATGCAGGAATACACAATCAAATAATTCCCAACAGATGGCCATCCAGCCTCTGCTTAAAAACCTCCAAAGAAGGAGACTCCACCACACTACGAGGCAGTGTATTCCGCTTCCGAGCAGCTCTTACGGTCAGGAAGTTCTTCCTAATGTTTAGGTGGAATCTCTTTTCCTGTGGTTTGAACTCATTGTTCTGTGTCCTAGTTGTTAAACAAAAGACAAAACAAAACAAAAAAAACCTTTGTAAAAAGGAGTTTCTTTGTTAGAGGTCTTTTTAATGGAGTTATACCTGTAGAAGATTAAAAGCACTGACATGCATAGAATGAAGAAACAGGGTCTTGGCCTGGTGTATGTGTGTTCTCAACAGCAGAACAGAGCTGATCCATTCACCCACAAGCCCACTACTGATTTTCTTTTACACTTTCTTTATTTTAGCAGCCTAACTAAGAGTAGGAGGACACCAGGGAATTTTTTAAAAATACATTTTCTGATATTTTGTTTTTAAATAAACAAAAAAGAAGATCCATTTTGGAGTTACTATTGCTAAACTACAAGGAGTCAGAAATCTTTACTGAGCTATTACAATGCCCCAGAGAGCGATCTTGTCCCCATGCCTGATGCTACCTTGCTTATTTTAAGCAAGAGTTTAGTTCAGATTTCTTCTGGGCTGAATTCCTTGGTTTGACATGTGGTGGTATAGTTGGTGATTTTCAAAGTGAAGGTGCTCGTCCTGTTAGTCTCCATAACCTCCAAAGGAGTAAAACAAACAATCAGGTAGATGAATTGGTCCCCTTCAGTGATCCAGTTCGACCAGAATTCATCTCCACCAGGAGCAGGTCTTTTGTGAAGCTAATGAATATTAATTGCCATTCAAGCCTAGGCCACACACCTCAGATACTTTGCATTACAAGAGAGATGGCTCACAACAATACGAGGTTTGTCTATTAAATAATGAGACCGTGTTTCTACCTTTCAGACAAATCAGGGAGAACTGACTGTGAATGCATGAGTGGTGACCTTGAACATAGAATCATAGAATCATAGAGTTGGAAGAGACCACAAGGCCATCCAGTCCCACCCCCTGCCATGCAGGAATACACGATCAAAGCATTCCTGACAGATGGCCATCCAGCCTCTGCTTAAAAACCTCCAAACATGCATAAGTGCATCAACACTCTCAGCTGTTCAGTTGTCAGTCGTCGTTTAAAGCAGCTGCGTTGTCTGTTGTTTGCCAGAAAAATGCTAAGTTTAAAATCCAAGCAATGTGTCAATTTGAAATTTTTAGTAAAATTGAACAAAACACCAATGGAATATTTGCAAATGCTTAGCCCTACGGGGAAGACTGCAAGTTTCATGCGCATGTGTTTGAGTGGCACAAAAGATTCAGAGATGGATGTGAGAATGTAGAAGACAATGAATGCCCCAGATGACCTTCCACTTCAAGAAGCAAAGAAATTGTGGAAAAAATCAGCCAGATTCTTCAAAGAGTTCATCCACTCAGTGTCCAAATGATAGCTGAAGCCGTGAACATTGACAAAGACACTGTGTGGAAAATTTTGCATGAGGATCTCAACATGACAATAGTTTGTGCAAAGATGGTCCCTAGGTTTCTCACACCAGAGCAAAAGGAGTGCCACAAGGACATTTGCACTGACATTCTGCAGCAACCTGAGGCAGACACAAACCTTTTTTAAAAAAAATCATCACTTGTGATGAAGCCTGGATCTTCCAGTATGATCCTGAGACAAAACGACAGTCAATGCACTGGAAAACACCATCATCACCAAGAATAAAAGAAGCATGTCAAAGCAAGTCCACATTCAAAACCGTGGTCATTGGTGTTTTTGATTGTTTTTTTTTTTAAATCAAGGGCGTAATTTGGGCAGAATGGGTTCCTGAAGGCAGAACAGTGAACCAGCATTATTATATGGAAGTTTTGACAAAGCTGAAAGAGTCAGGGGGGGAAAAGGCCAGAACTGTGGGGAAATGGTTTCATTCTTCATTAAGACAACGTGCCTGCTCACGCAGCACTTTCCATGAAGCAGTTTTTGGCCAATAAATGCATTACTACACTTGAATATCCTCCATATTTGCCAGATTTGGCACTATGGGACTTATTTCTTTTCCCTAAAGTGAAATTGGTGCTTAAAGGAACACATTTTGAGTAAATTGATGCAGTAAAGAAGACAATGGCAGATGTGTTGAGACAGCTTGCAGAAACCGATCTGCTTCACATCTTTGACCAGTGGAAAACAAGACTGTATGGGTGTGTGGGTGTGAATGGGGAGTATAGTGAAGGGGACAAGCATTAGAATTGTAATACATATAAATAAAGATGGGTAATTGTATCAGTCTGGTTATTTAATAGACAGACCTTGTATATTGTTGATGGGAAAATTCATTTCCATCCATCTAGGAGATTTTCAGACTACACTGTTATAGTGTTACTATTCCACTTTAACTGCTCTGGCTTCCTCCTGTGGAATTCTGGGGTTTGTAGTTTAGTGAGGCTTAAGATCTCTCTGGCTGAGAGTTGTAAATGCCCCTCCCTAAACTGCAAATCCCAGGATTCAACAGGAGGCAGCCATAGCAAATAAAATGGAATAGTAACACTATAACAGTGTTGTCTGAAAATCTCCTTACTGCGACATTTGCAGATCAGCTCAGGTTCTTCTGAGGCCCAGTTCCTGGCATGGCAAGGCTTGGAATTCAGCTCTGTTCACAGCCTTTGGCCACCAGCAACCCATTACACAGCACAGCATTATGGGAAGTGGTTTACAGCCCACACGTCCCTGCAGGGTTACTATTGGCTCAGAAGGCCAGAGAAAGACCAAGCCGTTTTCTGACTCAACTAAGGAAGGCAACCAGCCGTGTCAGGGAAGCTGCTGGTGCTCTAAAAATGGTCAACTGAAACCTCCAGAGCATTGAGTTGCCCTCCCCGAGGGGGATGGAAACTCCTGTGGCTGAAATTCAACAAGTCAACCAGACAGCAAAGAAGCTGGCCACAAATATGATTCATTCACTTCCAAATTTACTTACAGGAACTGGATTCTGTTCTTAGTAGAGGGCACTTTGGGAAAATCTAGGGTAAAAAGTCACACACAAATTGTTGGTTGTTTTTCACCCGGTTAATTACCCGAAACTGTCCCTCATTAACAAGGGCAGAACAGCAGTTGCCATTTGAGGCATAGTTTGGCCTTTGGTTGCCAACTTTTTGTTGAACAAATAACCAGCGCCTCAACCCACTGGTGAATCAGGGCCATTGCAGGGGGCACAGAGTATTTTAATCCCTTGTCCCTGCCACAGCCCCAGTGGTAACTATACATCTTATTCGTGGTCTCTGTGAATCACACAGCTGGGTTACTCCTGCGCCTGTGCAGAGCATCGGAACCTTCTGGAATCGCTAGGCAGAATGTGCTTTGATACATTTTTGACGGTAACTCCGCCCACACCAACGGTCCCTTATAAGGGATTCCCGCCTAATTCCCCTCAGTTCCTTTCTTTCTGCCACATTAGCAGCTTGAAGGAACCTTTGTTCGCTAGTTTTTTTCTCATTCACTTTCGATTTGACTTGGATTTGACTTGGCTTGGATTTTTGACTACAATTTTCTCTCACTCCTTTGGATTTGGCATTTTACCTCTGATTTTTGGTGTTGTCTTTGACTGTTCTTTGACTACTCTCTGTGTCCTCCCTCTGGCTTTGGCGACTCTGTGAGTAGAAAATGTCTGGAAAAGGGGCCTTCAAGAGGTGTGTAATCTGTCAGGCTAAACTCCCAAGCGCAGATGGTCATTCCCGCTGCCTGATTTGTCTTGGAGAGATGCATAACGTCGACTCCTGTGTGCATTGCAAGGCCTTCACCCCTCAGGCTCACAAGCATAGGCTATCTTGGCTGAAATCCTTCTTATATGAGAAAGCCTTAATTCCGACCTCGACTTCAACTCCAGCCTCCACTTCGACTCCGGCCGCTGCTTCGGCGTCCGTGCCTCCAAAACGCGGTTGTTCACTGTTTCCTAAGCCTAAGGCCCAGAAGCGTCATCGGTCCCGTAGCTCGTCCCGACGCATTCCGTCGCCTCAGACCCAGAGGCTGTGCGTACTTTGCACAAGCATGTTTCCTCAGATTCGGTTCGGGATCGAGCCCGCTCGACACCCTCGACGTCGACTCGGGACCAGGAGCCTTCCACCTCGATGGTTGTCCCTCGGAACCAGGCACCCTCTGAATCCACGACCCAGCCGGACACCTCTGCAGAGGCCTCGTAGTCTCTGAAGAAGAAGAGGAAGGAAAAGCACACCTCTTGGCATGATGATGGTTCTAAATCTAAGAGCAAGCTGAAGGAGGTATCTAAGAAGACGAAATCAGCGGCCGCTACTTCTGCAGCCTCTCCTAATAAACCTGCGCGGCCTGTCGATACTGTAGAGTCGCAACCTGCTGCTGGAACCAAGGCCACGTTTGCCAGACCTTCTCCAGTACCAACTACGGATACTGGTGTGCCGCGACGTGCTCCTACCCCTTCGGATTCGGTAGAGATCGTGGCTGTCAAAATCCCTTCTGGTGCCGACACTGACGTGACACCTCAGAGGCTGGGCCAATCGCCATCCCTTGTCATCTCAAGGGCCCAACTTCTTGAGCGCTCATCGTCTGATGTCGAGGTCAAGGTTATCGAACCCAAGTTGCCGACTCAAACACGACCTTTTTCACCAGGCATCCATGAGGACATTCCTGCCTATACAGCCTATGACCTGACATGGTCTATTTGTCGAACTGGGATCATGTCGCTCTCAGATCCTTACGTCCCAAGGAGATGACTTCAGGGATGTGTACGCCGGCCGGTCTATGCGTGATTCACCCCGGCATTTCCATCTGGGGGATCCTCATGTCATCCCGAGGAAGGATGCAGAGATTCAAGTCTCTCCACATCCTGAACAACGTCCTCTGCCTCCAATTCCTCCGACTCCACCTCCGCGCACCACCTCTCTGTTCCATGGCAATTGCAGTCCATCCCCTGTGGATTTGACATCATCCTCATCGGGCTCGTGGGATCCTTACAGACCATACTTACCATCACCAAGGCCTGACCTGGTCGAGGAGGACTCTGCATCACCCACCAACGACTTCCGTGCTTTTTCGGAACAGATGGTCCGCATGTCCCATGCTCTCGACCTCAAGGTGGTGGAGAAGGAAGTTGAGCCGGTGGACCCAATCTTCCATCAGATTCAGTCGAAGGCTCCCCCCACGGCTACTCTCCCTGTCTTACCATCTCTGCTCAAGCTCACTCAAGGGTCTTGGGAGAACCCTTCCTTGATCCAGTCTACTTTCAAGAAAATCGACCAACTGTATCGTATTGGAGGTGAGCACATTGACTGGCTCCAAACTCTGTGGTGGTTGAAGCTTCTCAAAACAGGAAGCAACACCGACCTCAGTCGACCCAGAAGGTCGAAAGCTCAACATTATGGGCAAGAAAATCTACTCGGCAGCTGGACTGAGTTTTCGTGTGGCCAACTACTCAGCCTGCATGGGGGCCTACCAGCAGGTACTGTGGGAGAGGATGACGTCCCTCATCCAAGGTCTCCCTGAGGAACGGCGTTGGATGGCTGAAGTGATCCAGACAGAGGCGCAGTCACTTGCAGGGCAACAGATGAATTCAGCTCGATATGTTGCCGACCGCGCTGCCAAAACCATAGAAGGATCCATCGCCCTGCGTCGGCACACGTGGCTTCGCTCATCCAGCCTTACCCCACAGGCCTCAGCTACGATAGAGGATCTGCCCTTTGATGAATACAGACCCTTTAATGGCTCCATAGATGAGAAGTTGGAATTCACTCAAAAGATGAGGACCACCGCTAAGAAATACGGTATGGCCACCTCCTCATCTTCTCAGTACCGTTCCAGGGGCCGCACCACCTGGTAGACCTCATCATCAGGCCAGCAGTTACGTCGGGGATTCTCTGGCCAATCGTATCGTCGATCCTGATACATACCCTCTCCCTTTCCAACCTCATCGGTGAGGAGCCAAGGGTCAGCTTCCAGATACCGACCACCACCACAGCAACGATCGAAAGATCAAGGCAGGAGGAAATTCTAACTGTTCACCTCACACTGTCTCTCTCTTCTCTCTAGACACCACTTTTCAGAGATGAACTGTCGAACTTCCAAGAAGCCTGGTCTTCAATAACATCAGACTGCTGGGCTATTGGATCGAATTCGACTTTCTACCTCCGACAGGTTGGGTTCGCTCAACATCGCCCTCCCCTCCTCGAGGAGGTGCAGACACTGCTGCAGAAGGGGGTTATCGAACCCGTGGATTCTGATCTCCACCACCTCTGCTTCTTCTCGAGGTACTTTCTGGTCAAGAAGGACGGCAACCTCCGTCCCATTCTTGACCTTCGTGGGGTGAACAGATACATAGAACCAAAGAAATTCAGGATGGTGACCTTGGCCTCCATCCCGCCACTCCTGCAACAGTACGACTGGTTTGCATCCATAGACCTCAAGGATGCCTATTTCCACATTGGGATCCATCCGTTCCACAGACGATTCCTGGCGTTCCAGATCGGGACCGAGACGTTCCAGTTCAGGGTCCTGCTGTTTGGACTTTTGACCGCTCCAAGGGTCTTCACGAAGTGCATGGCAGTGGTGGCGGCCTTTCTACGCCAGCGTGGAGTGGTGGTCTTCCCCTACATCGATGACTGGCTGATTGTGGTGAGCTCTCCACGTCTGCTCGAACTCGATATAGACCTCACCTTAGATGTCTTAGATGGCCTGGGACTTGTTGTCAACATAGAGAAATCACAGCTCCAACCGGCTCAGGCTATCCAGTTTATCGGAGCTCGACTGGACTCATGTACAGCCATAGCTTACCTGCCTCGAGACCGGTTCGAAACCCTTCGGTCTCTGATCCATGCTTGCTGTCAGTCCCGGAGGCTCTGTGCCCATTCGGTCCAGGTACTCCTGGGTCACATGGCAGCCACTACCTACATGACCCACCTCACCAGGCTACAGTTCCGTCCACTCCAGCACTGGTTTCTACAAGTGTTCGACCCCCTATGCGACTCTCCAAAGAAACTGCTCACGATGCTTCGGATGGTTCATCGGTCGCTGGAATGGTGGTTGGTACCGGACAACGTCCTGTCAGGAATGCCCTTCGACCCTCCTCAACTGGACACTTCTCTGACAACGGACGCCTCGCTGCTGGGATGGGGAGCCCACCTCGAATCCTACGAGATACGGGGTTCCTGGGATGCCGAAGAACGGACTCTCCATATAAACGTCCTGGAGCTTCTCAGCCTCCAAAAGGCACTTCAAGCCTTTGAGACCCTAGTAAGGAACAAGACTGTTCTGGTGGTAACGGACAACACATTGGTGATGTACTATCTGAACAAGCAGGGGGGTACAAGATCCCCTCAGCTTCTCCAACTCACACTGGACATTTGGGATTGGTGTGTCCGCAGGAACATCTCCCTCCAATCCATCCATCTTCAGGGAGAGAATACTCTTGCAGACGGACTCAGCCGTTCCAGCCTTTCCACTCACGAATGGGAGCTGCACAGATCAGTCACCTCCGATCTGTTCTGACGGTGGGGACTTCCTCAAGTCGACCTCTTTGCGCCTCCAGAGAACACTCAGTGCCAGCAATTTTGCTCAACGCGTCACGCCCCGGGATCAAGGGGTGACGCGTTCCTGTTCTGATGGTCAGGACCACTTCTCTACCTCTTCCCTCCGTTTCCACTGCTGACGAGGGTAATCGCGAAGCTGCGTCAGGACCGAGCAGATGCTATCCTCATCACTCCGTGGTGGCCCCGCCAGCCCTGGTTTGCAACTCTGCTGTGTCTGTCCAAGCACCAGTTCATTCAACTTCTGTCCCGATCTTCTCACCACTCAGGACGGGAAGGTCAGGCACCTGGACGTGGAGACTCTTCAACTAATGGCTTGGAGGCTACTAGAATCATAGAATCATAGAATCATAGAATTGCAGAGTTGGAAGAGACCACGAGGGCCATCCAGTCCAATCCCCCTGCCACGCAGGAAATCACGATCAAAGCATCCCCGACAGATGGCCATCCAGCCTCTGTTTAAAGACCTCCAAGGAAGGAGACCCCACCACGCTCCGAGGGAGTGTGTTCCACTGCCGAACAGCTCTTACTGTCAAAAAGTTCCTCCTCATGTTGAGGTGGAATCTCTGTTCCTGGAGCTTGCACCCATTGCTCCGTGTTCCAGTCTCTGGAGCAGCAGAAAACAAGCCTGCTCCATCCTCAGCGTGACATCCCTTCAAATACTTAAACAGGGCTATCATATCGCCTCTTAACCGTCTTTTTTCCAGGCTAAACATACCCAGCTCCCTAAGTCTCTCCTCATAAGGCATCGTTTCCAGACCTTTCACCATTTTAGTTGCCCTTCTCTGGACACGCTCCAATTTGTCAATATCCTTTCTGAATTGTGGTGCCCAGAACTGGACACAGTATTCTAAGTGAGGTCTGACCAAGGCAGACACTATACTTCTATTGATACAGCCCAAAATCGCATTGCCCTTTTTAGCTGCCGCATCACACTGTTGGCTCATGTTCAACTTGTGGTCTACTAGGACTCCTAGATCCCTTTCTCACGTAGTCTCATTCAGCCAGGTCTCTCCCATCCTATATTTATGCATTTCATTTTTCCGCCCTAAATGCAGTACTTTACATTTCTCTGTATTGAATTTCATTTTGTTAGCTTTGGCCCAGCTCTCCAGTCTATCCAGGTCATTCTGAATTTTGATCCTGTCCTCTAGGGTATTAGCTACTCCTCCCAATTTGGTGTCATCTGCAAATTTGATAAGTATGCCCCTAATTCCCTCATCTAAGTCATTGATAAAGATGTTGAATAGCACTGGGCCCAGGACAGAACCCTGTGGCACCCCACTGGTCACATCTTTCCAAGACGAAGAGGAGCCACTGCTGAGCACCCTTTGGGTTCGGCCGGTCAACCAATTACAAATCCATTGAACAGTTAACTTGTCTAGCCCACATTTTACAAGCTTGTTTGCAAGAATGTCACGGGGAACCTTGTCAAAGGCCTTACTGAAATCAAGGTATGCAATGTCCACAGCATTCCCTTCATCTACCAAGCTGGTAACTTTATCAAAAAAAGAGATCAGATTAGTCTGGCATGACTTGTTTCTCTGAAACCCATAGTTGACTTTTTGTGATTATGGCATTGCTTTCTAAATGTTCACATACTCTCTGTTTAATGATCTGCTCTAGAATCTTCCCTGGTATTGATGTCAGACTAACTGGACGATAATTGTTGGGATCCTCTTTTTTCCCCTTTTTGAAGATGGGAACAACGTTTGCCCTCCTCCAGTCTGCTGGGACTTCTCCTGTTCTCCAGGAGTTCTCAAAGATTATTGCCAATGGCTCTGAGATTATATTTGCTAGCTCTTTTAATACTCTTGGATGTAGTTCATCTGGTCCTGGAGATTTAAATTCATTTAGATTAAGAAGGTATTCCTGTACTACCTCTTTACTTATTTTGAGCTGGATTTCTCCTATTGTGTCCTCTGTTTCATTCTCCTCAGGTTGGTCCTCCTTTTCCTTTTCTGAAAACACTGAGGCAAAGAAGGTGTTGAGTAATTCTGCCTTTTCTCTGTCCCCTGTTAGCATTTTGCCATCTTCTCCACGTAGCGGCCCTATCATTTCCTTCTTCCTCCTTTTGCTGCGGACATACCCCAAAAAACCCTTTTTATTGTTCTTAACCTCCCTAGCAAGCCTGAGCTCATTCTGTGCTTTAGCTTTTCTGACTTTACTCCTACACGTGTTCGCTGTCTGTTTGAATTCTTCTTTGGTGATTTCCCCCCTTTTCCATTTCCTATACATGTTCCGTTTAAAACTTAGCTCCATTGAAAGTTCTTTAGTCATCCATCCTGGTTTCTTGAGACACCTCCCATTTTTCTTCCTCAATGGTACTGTTTGAAATTGTGCCTTCAGTATCTCCCTTTTGAGAAAGTCCCATCCGTCTTGAGGTCTCTTCTCTTTTAGTATTTCTGACCATGGGATCATCCCCAGTATTTCCCTGAGTTTATTGAAATCAGCTCTCCTAAAGTCAAGAATGCGTGTCTGACTATGCCTGGCTTCTCCTTTCCATTGTACAACAAACTCCAGGAGAACATGATCACTCTCACCTAAGGATCCCACCACTTGCACCCCATTAACCAGGTCATCTCTGTTGGTTAGGATCAGATCTAAAATAGCTGACCCCCTTGTTGCCTCTTCCACCTTTTGGACCATGAAATTGTCTTCCAGGCATGTAAGGAATTTGCTAGACCTTGTAGTTTTGGCTGAGTTAGATTGCCAGCAAATATCAGGATAGTTGAAGTCCCCCATCACTACTACATCTCTCCTTTCTGCATGTATGTTCATCTGTTCTAGAAAGGCAACATTGAATTCCTCCGTCTGATTTGGGGGTCTGTAGTAGAGTCCCACAATAACATCCCTGTTGTTTCCCTCCCCTTTAATTTTTATCCAGATGCTCTCCACCTGGCTTCCAGTATTGATGTCATGGATCACTTCACTGGTGTAAATATTCCTGACATAAAATGCTATTCCTCCTCCTTTCCTGTTTGGCCTGTTTCTCCTATAAAGGTTATACCCCTCTATTCCTACATTCCAATCATGAGACTCGTCCCACCAGGTTTCAGTAATGCCTATTATATCATATTTGTTTTGTATCCATCCTTGAATCCATACCTTGAATCCATCCTCAGTACAGAGGACTGTTGTACCTACAGCCTCAGACGCGATTCCATCCCTTCCTCCAGAAGTCCAGGTTGTCATTGATGCTGCACGGAGGCCTGCTACCCGCAGGTCATACCACTACAAGTGGAAGAAGTTTGAGGCCTTTCTATCCAAGCGGGGATCCAGCACGGAACCGTTCTCCATCCCGACTGTCCTAAACTTCCTTCTCCACTTTTCTTCCACAGGACTTTTGATCTCATCGATCTGGTGCTACTTGGCAGCTGTATCTGTCAAATTCCAGGCAAGAGGTCATCCGTCTCCCTTCACGGATCCGACTGTCAAGAGATTCCTGAGGGGTTACGTCAACCTACATCTTCTGGTACTCGAGCCTACACCGACGTGGAGCCCTGAACTGGTCCTGTCGCAACTGGTTCGATGTCCTTTCGAACCCATGGCATCCACTGACTTGAGACTCCTTTTTTGGAAAACCGCTTTTCTCATTGCCATAACTTCTGCGCGTCAAGCTGGTGAGCTCTGTGCCTTGCGATCTGACCCCCTGTACACCACCTTCCACAAGCATAAGGTGGTGCTCCGTCCCGACATCTCCCTCCTGCCGAAGGTGGTGTCGAGCTTTCACCTCAACCAGCCCATCACTCTCCCTGCTCTGATGCAGGATCTGAAGGACGAATTCGAGTTTACCCTCCATTCCATGGACGTCAGGAGGGCACTTGCTTTTTACATCCAGAGAACTGCTCCCTTCAGGAAGTCACCTAGACTGTTTGTATCCTACACTGACTTGAGACTGGGACAACCTATCTCTCCACAGCGCTTGTCAAAATGGGTGACATCGACTATCACTCTCTGCTATGAACTGGCGAAGAAACCACTACCGCCATGGATTCGAGGACACTCGACAAGAGCTGTCTCTACCTCAATGACTTTCCTCTCTGGGGTGCCTCTAGAGGACATTTGCAGAGCTGCAACTTGGTCATCACCTTTGACTTTCATTTCTCATTACAGACTTGACTCTCGTTCTAGGAATGAGGCTGCCTTTGGGAAAGCTGTACTTTTGTCTTCTATCCAATGAGTGAGTGTCAATGTATTGCCAAGTTACTTAATGTGATAAGTATATATATTTCATTGGTTTAAGAATGTGCTGTCAAAAATTACAATTGATGTTGACTGTGCAGCATGGTACCAGTGTCAATAGGTATAGGACATGCCCTCCTCCTGGAGTGAAACTTGCCAGTCTACCCAGCTGGGTGATTCACAGAGACCACAAAGAAGATGGACAGGTTGCTTACCTGTAACCATAGATCTTTGAGTGGTCTTCTGTGAATTCACACAGACCTGCCCATCCTCCCCTCTGTGTCCTGCTACATCATATAAACATGCTTAATGTTCCTGATGCTACTGTTTGCAGCGTCATTCAAGGAACTGAGGGGAATTAGGCAGGAATCCCTTATAAGGTGGGAACTTATAAGGTTGGTGTGGGCGGACTTACCGCCAAAAATGTATCAAAGCACATTCTAAGTTGCTCCTCATAGGGCATGGCTTCCAGTCTTCCTACCATCCTGGTCGCCCTCCTCAGGACACGTTCCAGCTTCTCAATATCCTTCCTGAATTGTTGTGCCCAGAACTGGACATAGTATTCCAGGTGAGGTCTGACCAAAGCAGAATAGAGTGGCACTATTACTTCCCTTGATCTAGACACTGTACTCCTATTGATGCAGCCTAGAATCATATTGGCTTTAGGTACATTGCTATAGGTCAGGGGTAAGCAAAGTGCAGCCCAGAGGTGATACGTTTGCCAAAAAAAAAAAAACCCCAAATGCCCTCTAGGGAGTGTGGAGTACATTTTCTCCACATCCTTGGCCTTTGCAGGCCAATTTAGGTCCAGGAAAGGTCTTTAAAACAAAAACAAGAAGTTTACATGACCTTACTTCTGTTCACTTCCTGTTGTTAAAATGGCCTAGGGGGCTAAAAATATGACAAAATGCTTCATGACCTCTAGAGGGCATTTGGGGGTAATTTTCAATATTTTTGTGGGGAGCGCAGCCTCAGGAAGTCTCCTGGAGTGCTGGTACAGCCCCCTAGCCTTCCACGGTTGTCCACCTTTGGCGGAGAGATACCCCCATGGCCCTTCTTGTGTGTTCTCAAGTGCCTTGCAGACTCATGGCAGCTGCATTGTCAAGCAATGCAGGCAGCGTCTGATTCTCGTTTCACTGGAATCTCTGAAGTTCTGAATCTCTTCTGAGCAAATTTGCTCACACAACCATCTGGGGCATTTGCATGTTTTCCCCATCACAGTGAATCTCTGACATGGAGGGGGACGGTGGGGAAAGCCAAGGTCAACAAATGCCAGCTGTTGATTTCCACTGCTGAACACTCAGGAAATGTGGGTCAGAAAGGCTGGTTGCCTCTTAAGCTCCCCTTGAGGAACATCTCAAGTCAGACTAGAGTCCGTAGAGTTATACCTTTCCTCTGTTAGGGAAATTGCAAGTTTTGGCCGAAGAAGGCCAAGGGAAACTTAATGTCTCCACCCAGCATACACCTCCAGCTCATCAGAGCCTCATCAGCGAAGACCTCTGGGTTCCCTCCACCACAGGTATTGTTATCAAGCCGGGTGTCACTCATTCTGTACTTGTGCATCCCATTTCCCCTGCCCCAATGGGGTACCTTACATCTCTTGCTGTTGAAATTCATTTTGTTAGCTTTGGTCCAACTCTTCAATTTGTCAAGGTCATTTTGAATCCTGATCCTGTCCTCTGAGGTATTAGCTACCCCTCCCAATGTGGCGTCATCTGCAAAAGTACAACAATCCCCTGGGACTTCAGTCAGTCTCCTGAGACCTGCCCACCTTATGGCCAAGAGGGTCTGTACTTTTGGGTACCTGTCATCTTTGGGGGACAGCCATTGTGGTATATTGGACTAGGAGTCTGGGAGACCAGAGTGTGAATCCCTGCTCAGCCATGGACACCCACCAGGTGATCTTGGGTAAGTTACACTTTCTCAGTCTCAAAGAAATGGCAACCCCCCCTCTGAAGAAATCTTTTCAAGAAAACCTCATAATTTTAGGATCACCATAAGTCAGAAACAACTTGAAGGCACACAACAACAACAACAACAACAACATCTCTAGGTCTAGGTGGTTGTTAAGCACACACACACATGAATATGGAGAAGGGGCTGTCCTCATCTTAAAGGGGAGGTTCGACTGCCATGGGCTGTGCTTCCCCCCAATCCACCCCAAAGTCCTGGGTTCTGACGTTTCATGATGGGAACCCCAGCTCATCCTCTGACAAGGATTTATCCAGAAGTGGCAACAATACGTTTGCAGCTTCTCCATGCTGAGAAGCACTTGAGAATAAATGTGGAGTAAAAGACCACCATATTTAGACATAGCATGAAAGAAGTGACTCGTTGGAAAAGACGATGATGCTTGGTAAAGTGGGGTGCAGTAGGCAAAGGAGGGAGGGTGGACTGATTCAGTCAAGGAAGTCACAACCACCCTGAGTTTGCAAGAGATGAGCAGGTCGGCGGGTGACCAGGGCTCTTCAAGGACTCTCATTTACAGAAACACTCATCATACTACACTGCGATAGTGCTATTATTCCACTTCAACTGCTCTGGCTGCCTCCTGTGGAATTCTGGGGTTTGTAGTTTAGTGAAGCCTAAGAGCTCTGTGGCTGAGAATTCTAAGTGCCCCTCCCGAAACTGCAAATCCCGGGATGCCACAGGAAGCAGCCAGAGCAGTTAAAGTGGAATAATAACGCTATGACCAGTTTAATGGCTAATAACAACAACTAGGCCTCTTGTTCAGAGATGCTGCCAGGGCCAGCCTTTGGGGCTCAATGTGCAAAATTTTTTTGCAAAAACTAGGGTCTATTTTCCTTTTAAAAACCCCAACAAAACATGTCCTGCAGTTGTGGTCTTCTGGCAGTCAGTTGTTGCTGAAGAAAACATCCCTTCTTTATCACACTGCAAGCATCTATACAGTCAGCTTTCCCATGCATTTTTCTTAGCCTCCTCCGCAAGAGGACTTTGCTGCTCTTCTGCTTTTTCCATGGTGCATATTTTCTGTGGCAATACAGGAGGGTTACAATTGTCTTATAATATAAAATTATGTGAAAGAGGCATTGCAACTACACTTTAAAGGCCTCTGATGACAGGAAGAATTGCAGAACGGGCAAAGTCGATAGTAATAGCAATTGCGGAACAGCAGTACACAGCCAAGTACTAATAGGAACTGCTTGCTATAGCATAGGCTGGCCACAAGGAGGCAACAGAGGCTGCAAATTGGTGAGGGTGTGCCCTATAAGTACTGCTATAATTTATCTCACCACTGGGTGGCAGCAGTAATTGAGAACAAGATAGTGTATTTTCATTTAAAATCAGATCCCAGTTGCCTTTTTCTAAACCAGGTGTGGGAAACATGTGGGCCTCCAGATGTTGTTGGACTGAAAATCCTAGCATTCCTCACTATTGGTTATGTCAGCTATGGCTATTGGGAGTTGCAGTCTGGCAACATCTGGAGGGCTACATGATTCCCACTCCTGTTCTATATTTAAAAACTCCAAACATAGTGATTTTTCTTCATATGGGAATTGTCCCAGTG
This sequence comes from Gambelia wislizenii, assembly GCA_030847615.1. NCBI lineage: Eukaryota > Metazoa > Chordata > Lepidosauria > Squamata > Crotaphytidae > Gambelia > Gambelia wislizenii. The sequence goes on from JAUMIR010000012.1 coordinate 11,386,553, forward strand.
TATTCATCTTTCTGGTTGCCTCATTCTGCACCTTTTCCAACTGTACAGTATCCTTTTTGAGATGCAGCAATCAGAACTCTTCACAGTCTTCCAAGAATGGTCACACCATAGATTTATGTAATAGCAGTACAATATTAGCAGTTTTATTATTTTTTGAATTTTCTTTCTAATGATCCTTGATGGAATTTACATTTTAAAAAACACCCCCCCCGCAACCCCAAGATCTGTTTCCTGACCAATCACTGCTAGTTCGAACCCCACCCATCCATATGTGAAATTAGGTTTTCCTCTGTGTGCATCCTTTGATACTTATAAGGAACTTCATTTCCCACTTCCTTGACCATGTCCCATTTGGGAGCTATCATAGAATCATAGAATTGTAAAGTTGGAAGATACCTCAAGGGCCATCCAGTCCAACCCCCTGCTTTGCCAGAATACACAATCAAATAATTTCAGACAGATAGCCATCCAGCCTCTGCTTAAAAACCTTCAAAGAAGGAGACCACCACACTACAGGGCAGTGTATTCCACTTCCGAACAGCTCTTACTGTCAGGAAGTTCTTCCTAATGTTTAGGTGGAATCTCTTTTCCTTTAGTTTCAACCCATTGCTCCGTGTCCTAGTCTCTGAAGCAGCAGAAAACAAGCTTGCCCCATCCTCAGTGTGACATCCCTTCAAATATTTAAACATGGCTATCATGTCCCCTCTCAACCTTCTCTTCTCCAGACTAAACATACCCAGCTCCCTAAGCCGCTCTTCATTAGGCATGGCTTCCAGACCACCCACCATCCTGGTTGCCCTCCTCTGGACACGTCCCAGCTTCTCAATATCCTTCCTGAATTGTGGTGCCCAGAACTGAACACAGTATTCCAGGTGAGATCTGATTGAATCAGAATAGAGTAGCACCATTACTTCCCTTGGCTTTTTTAGCTGCTGCATCACACTGCTGACTAATGTTCAGCTTGTGGTCCACGAAGACTTCTAGATCCCTTTCGCATGTACTGCCATCAAGCCATGTGTCACCCATCTTATTTCTACGCATTTCATTTTTACTGCCCAAGTGTAGTATCCTACATTTTTCTGTGTTGAAATTTATTTTGTTAGTTTTGGCCCAGCTTTCTAATCTGTTGAAGTCATTTTGGATTCTGATCCTGTCCTCTAGGGTATTAGCTACCCCTCCTAATTTGGTGTTATCTGCAAACTTAATAAGCATACCCTCTATTCCCTCATCCAAGTCATTGATAAATTTTATTTATTTATTTATTTATTTATACCCTGCTCTTCAACCACAAGGCTATCAGAGCGGCTTACAGATTGTTTTAAGCAATAGCAATTTACACATCCACACTGCATTAAGCAGTTTCCAATGTGTGTTAGCTTAAAGATGTTGAACCAAGCCCTGCTTGGTATAATCCGAAAACCAAACAATTTCACTGTTCACAACTAACTTTACATAATTGAGGAAGAAATTAAAAAAAACACCCATCCCAACAGAGATCCTTAGGAAATTCTCTAAAAGCACCAGATCCTGTCTGATCTTGGAAGCTAAGCAGGGCCAGCCCTAGTTAGTACTTGGATGGGAAACCACCAACAAGCATCAGGTGCTGTAGGCTATATTTCAGAGAAAGGAACTGGCAAAACCACCTCTGAGTATTCTTTGCCTAAGAGAACCCTATGAAATTCTTGGGTCAACAAGCAACTTCATAATTCATAAGTCAACAAGCAACTTGAAGGCACAGACACACACATCCTTTCATTGTCAGAACAGTTTATTTAGTCTTACTCTCTGCTTCATTACCACCCTCCATAAGAGGATCTGTCCTCTTATTCCAGGGGTGGGCAACTGCAGAGGGAGTGAAGGGCATTTTTTGGCATCACACCCCTTGGCAGGCCGCACCAGTATATGGGACATGATGACCAGAAGTGACATCATGTCACATCACATTACTTCTGGTTTCATTTTTGGGTGATCTTTTGTCTGCCTTTTTAAAAAATGGTTTTATGAGGGTGGGGGAAAATGGCCCCATTTTGAGCAAAAGCCCCACGTGAAATTTGATTATTTTTTTTTTAAATGGGGTCTTAGGGCTTCAGGAGCTGCACTTTAAGGCCCACCGGGCCACACTTTGCCCACCTTGTCTTATTCCATGAACTCTTGCATGGGATTTTTTCAATAGCTGAGTATACAACATCTGCTGGATCACCCTTTTTAATGTGTACCACTACCAGCATGAATGGTGGATGCAACAGGCATGTTAGAGGTAAACTTGACATGTTTGGTTATGTCTCTCGCTCTCTGAATGCTACATCCAAGGACACTCTGTTTCTGCTGCAAAACTGGCCCCAAAGGTATGTGTGCAATCAAAGTTCTACTCTATAGGAGTGCCTCCCTCTCACCCCAGTGTATGTGAATTGTTTTATGGGATGTCCTCTTCAGTCTTGGGGAACAGCACATGTCAACTGAGGTTTGGGCCTCAAAGTGAAGGTGGTCTCAGGAACATTCAAGTCCAAGTCCATTTCTGTTAGTCCCGGCGGAGGTTGGAAAGTGAATTTTTGCATCAGGCCAGCAAAGAACAAAAAAAGCTCCATTTTGGCCAGACTTTCACCCATGCAGTTTCGGCGGCCTGCAAGAGCAAGGAAAATGGAGGTTAACTCACCAGAGGCTGCAACCATAAAAACCGCAACCTTGTGGCAGGAGACAAGTTATAGAAATCACATCATATTTAGGGATGTCATTTTTCACTAACTTTCTTCTCAAAGGAAACAATGAGTAATTTTAGCAATTTTCTTCCTGCTGTCAGAAAGCCTTTGAGAACCATACAGTTTTTGAAGCCAATTTGCAATTAAAGACTAATTCTGCACAAAATTTGCACATGCCGTTTTTGCACAGAAAACAGCATTTTCTGCTTGGGAAATAATAATTATGCACTGAAATATTGTTTTCTGTGCAGAAAATGCTATTTCCAGCATAAAACAACCATGTGTGAATTTTGCACAGAAAAAGTGCCAAACTGTGACAATTGTCATCAGTCTAGGATTCTTCCCAATGCTAGAAAAAACAATTTTTAAAATATTTTCTAAAATTCTTTCCATACCTACTCATATTTCAATTTTAATTAGCATGCTAGCTAATATGATTTGGCAGCTAAAAGAATGAGCAGTAAATTATGAAACGGAAACCCATTGTCCTGTATCCTATTACTGACATAAGGAAGCTTAAGTCCACTTTATGCTTGTGTAACTGTTTTTTGAGGGGGGGGGTTTTACAGATCGCAGCAGAGGTTGGCATTCCCTACCTCCCTTAACAATGGCTGAAGGTACCATCCAGGACTCACCATGTTCAAACTCTGCAAAGACTATACGTTCTAACAAATTCCTCACTTGTCTTGTAGACAATTTCATTGTCGAGAAGGTAGAAGAAGCAACAAGGGGATCAACTTTTTTAGATCTGATCCAAACCAACACCACTGATCTGGTTAGTGGGGTGGAAGTAGTGGGATCCTTAGGTGGGAATGACCATGTTCTTCTGGAGTTTGTGACACGGTGGAAAGGGGAAGCCAAGGATAGTTAGACTATCCTAGACTTTAAGAAAGCTGATTTCAGTAAACTTAGGGAAATGCTGGGTGTGGTCAGAAATACTAAAAGAGAGGGGAGTTCATGATGGATGGGAATTTCTTAAAAATGAGACATTGCAGGCACAACTTCAAACAGTTCCAATGAGGAGGAAACATCGGAGATGTCTAAAGAAACCAGGATGGATGTCTAAAGAATTTTCAATGGAGACAAGATATAAAAGGGGCATGTACAAGAAATGGAAAAAGGGGGAAATCACCAAAGAAAAATTCAAATAAATAGCCACCTCATGTAGAGAAAAAGTCAGAAAAACTAAAGTGCAGAACAAGCACAGGCTTGCTAGAGATGTTTGAAACAACAAAAAGGGCTTTTTTGATTATGTCCATAGCAAAAGGAAGAACAAGGAAATGATAGGGCCACTGTGAAGTGAAGATAGCAAAATGCTAACAGGGGACAGAGAAAAGACAGAACTACTCAACATCTTATTTGCTTCAGTGTTCTCCCAGAAGGAACACAGTGCATCAGGGAAAATGGAGCAGATGATGCATTAGGGGAAATGCAGCAAAGAATATGTTAAAAAAATAGTGCAGGAATACCTGGCTACTCTAAATTAATTCAAGTCTCCAGGGCCAGATGAACTACATCCAAGGGTATTAAATGATTTGGCAGAAGTAAACTCAGAGCCACTGTCAATAATCTTTGAGAATTTCTGGAGAACAGAAGAAGTCCCAGAAGACTAGAGGAGGGCAAATGTTGTCCCCATCTTCAGAAAGGGGGGTGGCGTGAGAGGACCCAAACAATTATCATCCAGTCAGCCTAACATCAAAACCAGGAAAGATTCTAGAGCAGATAATTAAACATTCAGTCTGCAAGGGCCTTATTGCATTCTGAAGAGAAGCAGAAAACAGCAGGAACGTTCTGTCTTTCCTGCTGCCTTACCTCATGACGTTAGTGTTCTTTTGTTCAGATCCTGGTGGGGAGGGGGTTTGAGGTAAAACCGCATCATTTTGCTAACCAGAAAAATCCATTTGCAAAAAGATGTGGTTTTTCCTCGGTCCCCCACAGGAATGGAACAAAAGAACACCAGAAGAATACTGATGCCATGGAGTGCAGTAGTCCCTTAGAAAGGGATGCCATGATCACTAAAATCAACATGGGTTTCTCATAAACAAGTCATGCCAGACTAATCTTATATCTTTTTTGACAGAGTGACAAACATGGTAGATGAAGGGAGTGCTGTGGATGTAGTGTATCTTGATTTCAGTAAGGCCTTTGACAAAGCCCCTCATGATATTCTTGCAATTAAGCTAGTATAATGTGCGCTATGCAATGTGACTGTTAGGTGGATTTGTAATTGGTTGACCGACCAAATCCAAAGGGCTCGTCTTCATCCTGGAGAGAAGTGACTAGCGGAGTGCCACAGGGTTCTGTTCTGGGCCCAGTGCTATTCAACATCTTTATCAATGACTTGGCTGATGGATTAGAGGGCATGCAGATGACACCAAATTAAGAGGTGTAGCAAAGACCCCAGAGGACAGGATGAGAACTCCAAATTACCTTAATAGATTGGAGAGCTGGGCCAAAACTAACAAAATCAATTTTGGTAAGGATAAATGTAACGCACTTCATTTAGGTAGGGGGAAAAAATGAAATGCAGAGGTATGGGATGGATGACACTTGGCTTGACAACAGTACATGTGAAAGGGATCTAGGAGTCTTAGTAGATCACAAGCTGAACATGAGCAGACAACGTGAAGCCAATGAGATTCTGAGCTGCATCAATAGGAATATAGTGTCTAGATCAAGGGATGTAGTAGTACTACTTTATTCTGCTTTGGTCAGACCTCATCTGGAATAGTGTCCAGTTCTGGGCACCACAGTTTAAGAAGGATATTGACAAGTTGGAACGTGTCTAGAGGAGAGAGACCAAAATGGTGAAAGATCTGGAAGCCATGCCCTATGAGGAGCAGTTTAGGGAGCTGGGTATGTTTAGCCTGGAGAAGAGAAGGTTAAGAGATGACATTATTGTCAGGGGTTGTAAAAACCATGTGTGGAAATTTTACAGTAAAAGGAGCTATGGCCAGTAAAGACCAGTAGAGAGGGCTATGAACTCAGCTGGTATTTACTGTTATTGAGTGCTCAGAGCCGGATGTGTAGGAGTTACGTAACAGCTGTACTGACTATACAGCTCATATCTCCATGGGAAAGGATAGTACAGACTATGTGTTTGGGAATACAGTGGGTATGGTTGTAAAGCCCATCATAGTATGTATAACTATCAATGCAATCCTTTGTCTTCTTGCCTCTTCCCTCTTGATCTCCTTTTGCCTATCATGCATCATGCATGCTTGTATGGATCCTTATGGATCAAAACTGTATATACTCTGCTATGCTGTAGTAAAGACTTGTAGTTAAGACACATGCTGTGAGTGCTTTATTAGCAGCTCTATGCAGGACATGCGTGCCTACACCTATAGTACAGCTTGGCCCTCTGCACATGTTCAGGAGGGACTTGTGTGCACACCCTGACAATGATAGCCACATTTAAATATTGGAAAGGATGCCATATTGAAGAGGGAGTAAGCATGTTTTCTGCAGCTTCAGAGACTAGGACATGGAGAAATGGACTCAATCTACAGGAAAAGAGGTTCCACCAAAATATTAGGAAGAAAGTCCTGATGATAAGAGCTGTTCGGCAGTGGAATACACTGCCTGGGAGTGTGGTAGAGTCTCTTCTTTTGAGGTTTTTAAACAGAGGCTGGATGGCCATCTGTCGGGAGTGGTTTGATTGTGTATTCCTGCATGGCAGGGGGTTGGACTAGATGGCCCTTGTGGTCTTCCAACTCTATGAGTCTATATATGGATAATTTGAGTTAGCTATAATGCCATATACAGTTGTCCCTCTGTATCCACAGATTTAAGTATTCACAGCTTGAAAATATTCTTTAAAAAATAATAATCCAAAAAGCAAACCTTGATTTTGTCTTCTTATATAAGGGACACCATTTTGCTATACCACTGCATATAATGGGACTTGAGTATTCACGGATTTTGGTATCCACGGGGGTCCTGGAACCAAACCCCAGATTTGTAATTGGTTGACCAGCCGAACCCAAAGGGTGCTCAGCAGTGGCTCCTCTTCATCTTGGAAAGATGTGACCAGTGGGGTGCCACAGGGTTCTGTCCTAGGCCCAGTGTGCAGATGACACCAAATTAGGAGGAGTAGCTAATACCCTAGAGGACAGGATCAAAATTCAAAATGACCTGGATAGACTGGAGAGCTGGGCCAAAGCTAACAAAATGAAATTCAATACGGAGAAATGTAAGGTACTGCACTTAGGGTGGAAAAATGAAATGCATAGATATCGGATGGGGGAGACCTGGCTGAACGAGACTACATGGGAAAGGGATCTAGGAGTCCTAGTAGACCACAAGTTGAACATGAGTCAACAGTGTGATGTGGCAGCTAAAAAAGTCAATGCGATTTTGGGCTGCTTCAATAGAAGTGTAGTGTCTAGATCAAGGGAAGTAATAATGCCGCTCTATTCTGCCTTGGTCAGACCTCACCTAGAATACTGTGTCCAGTTCTGGGCACCACAATTCAAAAAGGATATGGACAAATTGGAGCATGTCCAGAGAAGGGCAACTAAAATGGTGAAAGGTCTGGAAACTATGCCTTACGAGGAGAGACTTAGGGAGCTGGGTATGTTTAGCCTGGAAAAAAGACGGTTAAGAGGCGATATGATAGCCCTGTTTAAGTATTTGAAGGGGTGTCACATTGAGGATGGAGCAGGCTTGTTTTCTGCTGCTCCAGAGATTGGAACACGGAGCAATGGATGCAAGCTCCAGGAACAGAGATTCCACCTCAACATTAGGAGGAAATTTTTGGCAGTAAGAGCTGTTCGGCAGTGGAACGCACTCCCTCGGAGCGTGGTGGGGTCTCCTTCCTTGGAGGTCTTTAAACAGAGGCTGGATGGCCATCTGTCGGGGATGCTTTGATCGTGATTTCCTCCATGGCAGGGGATTAGACTGGATGGTCCTTGTGGTCTCTTCCAACTCTACAATTTTATGATTCTATGAACTATGAAGGGGAAACTGTAAATGCTGAGTATTTAATTAATTTATTTATATCCCAACTTTCTCCGCATATGGGACCCAAAATGGCTTACAATATAAGATTAAAGAAAATATTAAAGCATATAATTTTTGAAAATGTAAAACCTATTAAAAGAATGTAATAATTTGGAGATGAAATAAACAAACAAAGACATTACAATGAATGCTTAGTAGCTATACTACGTCTGTGTAGTCCTTGCCAAAAAACAAAAAAACAAAAAACAAAAAAAACACACACCCTATGATATTTATGTAGTTACCCCACATCATCAGACATAGTGGAGGCAGACACACACACTCATACACGTACATACATGCAAATCCACAATAACTACAACACACAGTACATCAGTAGTAACAGAAAAGGCAGCAAGTTGCAGCCATGCTTGAGCCCAGGCAGTGCCCCAAAAGAAGAATTTTCTTAAGAACACAAATCAATGAATTCAAATTAGAAGAAAAGAGATTCCACCTAAACATTAGGAAGAACTTCTTTACTGTATGAGTTTTGTTTGACAGTGGAATAGACCGCCTTGAGAGTTCGTGGACTCTCCTTCTTTGAAGGTCTCTGAATAGAATTTGGATGGGCATCATTCAGGAGTGCTTTAGTTGTGTATTCCAATATGGCGGGGTTGGACTAAATGGCCCCTGTGGTCCCTTCCAACTCTAAGTTTCTATGATTCTATGATTCAAAGATAAAGCTTTAACACACCCACACACATCAAAGCATTATATTGGCCAGAAACGCTGTATGCATCTTTTCCTCTTCCTTTCAACCTGTTTGGAGGTCTGGACCTGACACCCTTCCAACAGATTTGTGGCTTCAACACAAACAACCTGCTTTGATACCTAAGGAGTAGGGCACAAAGGCTTCTTTCTTGACAAACTTCCCATCCTCATCAAGGAAGTGGTTTGGGTTGAACTTGTGTGGGGTCTCCCAGTGGCTTTTATCAAGGAGCACCGAAGTGAGTGAAGGAATCACCATCGTTCCCTGGAACACACGACACAGTAGCGGCAAATGATATGTTTATTTTGTATTCTATTAAGATATTTATACCCCATCCTTATCCCCCCCCTCAAGAATGGAATGAATAGACTCAGAGGTAAAAACAATTAGCAAAACCCAATGAGATATATTGCAAGAACTCATGTTTTTGTGACCAATATGGAAGGGCCCTGAGATTACTTAGATCTTAGAATCAATAGTTACAAAGTTGTTGCAGTAATAGTAACAGGATTAGTAGTTCTACAGATACTATAGACTACTGAAAAAATAATGAGTTCAAGAGTAAATAAAGCCTGAATGAGAGAAACCAATATGACTAAACTGAGGCTGTCATACTTTGGACATATTATGAGAAGACTGGGACTCATTAATAAAGAAAATAATGCTTGGTAAAGTTTTTTTTTTTTAAGAGGAAGATGGCATGACAGGTAGATTGACTCAATCAAGGAACCCATGGCTGTCCTGAGTTTGCAAGACTGAGCAGAGCTGTTCATAGGGTGAGTTGGAGACTTCCCATTCATTGGGTTACCATAATTCAAAGTTGGCTTGAGGGCAATTAACATCAACAGTAGTATTTGTAGTTAACCTTCTTTATACCTCATCTTTCCCCCCAAACTGGGACTCAAGGCAGCTTACTAATTAACAGGAGGACAGTAGTGGTGAGTTGCCATGAATCCCTTCAAGGGTCATTTGGATCAAGCACTATCCTCAGCAAGCATGGCCACCCAGGATGACAGCACATGAGAGTGGCACCCATTTGGGGAAGGGCTGATATGACCCTGTAACCAGAACCTAGAAAAGTTTCTTTTTGGATCCCTTCTCTTTGTCAGCATGGCTAGTGGCTATGTAGGCGGTGGGATTCTGAGAGCTGTCCAAAGCAGTAACTTTCCTAAGCTCTTTATTACAACTGAGTCCAATTTCTAAATATTTTTTTTCTCTTTGAGCAAGTAGAAGCAAGGATACAACTCCCTTCAGCGATAGGTACCTTTGGAAGGAAGTAGCCCCTGAAATGTGTGTCGACTGACGTAGAGCGTGGGACGTGGGGTAGGAGCGTGATAAACCGCTGCACCTCATGGATCACTGCATTGGTATATGGCATGTGCTTCCGATCCTCATACGTGACCCTGCTGTCTGGTTTCACAACTTGCCTGATCTCCTCTTGAACCTTTTCTAAAACAAAAACCAGAGCTGGCAAATGTTAGGAGGAGGTTCTTTGGGGATTATAGCTCCCAGAATCCCCCAGCCAGTAATGGATACTATATCTGCAAATGTCCCTCCTTTTGCTGACTTTAGGGTGAAAGGAAGAAAAGAATATAATCTCTATATATAATTCTCTTGGGTATGTTGCCTTTCCAAGTGTGCTGATTGGCTGCTTAGGAAACACACCCAACCAATCACCCCCACATGCAAATTCCCTCTCCACCTCACAATCCACTCCTGCCACTCAATCTGTGGCCCAGATTGGGACCCAGACAGTCAACTGGTGGCAGTGGCAGGTCACCTGTTACAGGACCCAGGGAGATAACTGGTGGCAGCAGGGCAACAGAGCAAGTCACCCTCAGCAATTCTGGGGAAAGTGTGGAATGCTAAGAAGGGGGAAGAGGAATTTAAAAATCCACTGGCCTACCTTATGGGGTTGTTGTGAAGTTTACTGGGCATTATTTGGGGAGTTTTTAAAATGGTGTATGTTACGCTGGGTACAGCTAGTGTGTTCAGATGTTGCAATGGAGTCATTCTTCACCCAGACCACCATGCCAGTTTTTAGTGATTTTATAAAACCATTTGTGAGTTGATTTCTGGCTTAAGGAGGACACCCAAGGCTACTTACACATTCAAAACTTTAACTTAAAAACAATATCTTAACTATTTGCACACAAGTTCACAACTGAATATAGCATGCAACTTTTCCCCTCAAAAAGGCTACTTTATAGAATACCTTTAAAGGTGCTATCCAAAGTACTGAACTCTATCCTTAAAATAGTGTTAGCCCCCTGGACAAATCTTTTAAAGTTTGAATTCATTGTCCCATTAATCATGGGGCCATCAGCTGTCACTGGCTTTGGACAAAATTTCACCTAAGCCAAGAAAAATGTGATAAAACAGTTCTGCTCCTTTTTTCTGTCTATAAGTAGGGTGGAGAATTTCAGCAGATCATTTGCACACAATGCTAGAATAAGTGGTATAGCTAAATACCCTGAAGGCACCAGATCCCATCTGATCTTGAAAGTTAAGCAGGGACAGGCCTGATTAATACTTGGATGGGGGACACCAAGGAATACTGGGTGCTGTAGGCTATATTGCAGAGGAAGGCAAAGCAAAGCACCTCTCAATATTCTTTGCCTAAGTAACCCCAATGAAATTCATGGGGTTGCCATAAGGCAACACGCAATATGAAGTCACACATACACTGGAAGAAGTATTACCAATATATCCAAAGATCTCTCTGCCCTGCTTCTCACAGGGTTGTAGAGTGCTCCTTGTTTTACAAGACATGCAGGTTTAATACCAGAGATGGGCAACTTGTCGTTCTCCAAATATTGTTCATCTGTCTCCTTCCTCACCATTAGCTACATTCATGTCCTCCATAATACAGATGGAGAAGCTGCAGACTTTCAGAAGATCTACTTTGTTTTTCCCAGAATCCTCAGTTCCCCCAGCCGTCAAAAGGTGCAAAACACCAATTCAGGTGCTCTGGGAAGTTTGTGATCAACACCAGAATCAATTTCACAAGCCACTCCTGGGTTTTCTTTGAGATTTTTTTTTTCCAGAGAACTAATTTTTAAAAGGAAAGGAGTAGGTTTTTTTAAAAAACAACAATAACTGTTGTTACTGTTATATAACTGTGAGTTAGAAATGCCCATCAATCTGCAGCAAATCATCCAGAGAACCACCAACAGAATTTGATCTCCCTTCTACCTAGTTCTCTTCAACAGACAGAATGAGTCATCAAAGTAGATTGAGACAGCTCACTTTGAATCGTTGGGTATTTCATCATCAGCAGAATCACCCACTGCAATGTGGTTGCGATGGTCTCTGTTCCAGCCATTACAAGATCTAGGATGGATGCTACCAGATTGTTCTCGTGAAAAAGGCTGTCCTTCTTGCTTATTTCCTGAAGTAGAGTGCATGGTAGAATAATTATTCTTATTCTTATTGTTCTTATACTTAATATTTTCCTTTATATCTCACATTTCTTCCAATAAGGAGACTCAAGTCATCTAACAACAGATTAAAAACTATACAAAAAGTTCAATAAAGGCATAAATATAAAAGTTATTTAAAATCTATCTATATAAAACTCTTGGGTATGTTTCCTTTCCCAGTGTTGATTGGCTGCTTAGGAAACATACCCAACAAATCCCCTCCCTTCTCTCACTCCCTCAGCCACTCACCACCCACATGCAAATTCCCTCTCCATCTCAGAATCCACTCCTGCCACTCAACCTGCATCTACACCCCAGGCTCACAAGAGCTCCTCACTCCTCTCACTCCCTCAGCCAATCACCGCGCACATGCAAATTCCCTCTCCACCTCACAATCCACTCCTGCCATTCAATCTGCATCTACACCCCCAGCCTCACAAGGGTCCCTCCCTCCTCTCCCTCCCTCAGCCACTCACCACCCACATGTAAAACAATGCAATATTTTTTCCTAAAATAAAACCATGTAGCTGTACAGTGTGAAAGGATTCTGAGAAAAAACATGTAAAACAATGTATGAAATATATGAATAAATACATAAAATGAGTTATTAATTTATAACTTTACAATCTCCTATAATGGCTTATGTTACACCAGGTACAGCTATCCTAGTTAATTTTTAATTTTAGTAATTAGAAAGATTTTGTTTGCTTTAAGAACCAAACATCCTCATCGGCTACTCAGGGTGATAGGACTGGGTAAAGTTACATCTGCACCAAACAGAAGAAGGAGGAATGTATTAATATCTGACTACCTTTGGGATCTCCTAGCATTCTGCAACAATATTAGTAGCGAGCAGGCCCACCTACACTGAAGATGGCCATGAAGCCAGACGACTTTTGAAAAAGGAATCGAGCTGGCATGGAGAACCACTAGCCCACAGACTAGATATATCCTATGAAAATCTTCTCCATGGCCCACTCCTCTATTCAGGCAGGGGGAAACTCTTATCTCTGATCAGCAGCTGATTAGAGATAACAGCCTTCCCCTGCTCCATGGGAAACAAGTGAATGTTTCCTTTTTTCATTCTCTCTTTGAGAGGAAGGGATGGAGTATATCTGCGCACATCTTCACTGGGTGTGTCTGTGCAAATGGTGTGGTGGAATAATCATGCTAATTTTTTGCCTTGGCCATGCTTATGGTTGGCACACAGCTCCTGGGAGGTTTCTTGGCCTTCGTATTGAAATTGGTGCCTCACCCTTGGAACAGACAAATGCATGTCAGCCATGAGAAGAGGCTGGAAGCTCAGAGTGCAAGGTGCTAGGAATAACAGCAAAGGAAAGTTGTTGCCATTGTATGCGGTTTGTGGACCTCTGGGGGACTTGCTTTCCTCTTCCCTGCTTGCTCTCTTCCTTTTGTATCATTGCTGTTTGGTCATGACCCCGCAAACATGGATGTTGCATCTTTTCATCTGTACATTGCTTAGAAAATGTTGCATGCTTCATAAATAAGAAAAATATCATCGACAACAACAACAGTTTGTCTGACTGTTGTGGGAATGAGAATACAGTAGGACCCCTGTATCCACTGATTCACTATCCACTTATTCAATTAACCACAGGACACAAAACAGCACACCTACCATAGAGTCTTCCTAGAAAATGTGTCCTCTCTAACCATTTTCTAGGTCCTCCAAGGCAACTCTAGGGTATTTTAAACCAAAAGTCCCATTATTTTCAGTGGCTTTAGCTAATATCCACAGTTTTTGGTATCCACGCTCCCCCCCAGAACCAATCCCCATTGGATACGGGGGTCCTACTGTACTGGACTAGATGGAGCTTTGCTCTCATCCAGTAACTTTTCTCTGATGCCTTATACTTGTGGTCTGATATAGTCAGACAAATACCTCTTTCTGCTTGAAGACCAATGCATCTGTGTAGCTTCTGAGGCTGTTGGCATTGACATCTTGTCTGCTTTTCTTAATGTAATCCCGTATAATGACACGGACATCTTCAACTTTTTTGAGTAACATTTTGTGGGTGTTGAGAAAAATTCCAAGGAATGGGTAGAAGTTAAACAGCTAGTAAGGAGCAAATAATAATATAGAAAAGGGAGGGGAGGAGAGAAAAACATTAGTTGCCTTGAAGAACAGTGTACAAAAAAAGGGACACACATAAAAAAGAAGCCAAAAGCAGATGAAGATTTCCATAAAATTGCATATGTTAATTTAAATGTAAAGATGGACATTTAGAAAACAAAGATACAGCCAGAATTCTATTGGTTAATCCTAACTAGAAGAGACCTATTGAACAAAGGAACAAAGTGCAAAAACAAGATGACATCTAAACATTAAGAAGACAAAAATGATGACCACAAATGATTTGCATAACTTAAAAGTGGACACTGAAGACACTGAAATAATGTAAAGGTTCTGTATACCTTGACTCAGTCACCAATCAAAATGGGATTAAAAATAATCAAAAGATGACAAAGACTTGGAAGGGCAGCTATGAAGAAACTCGATAAGGTCATCAAGGGTAAAAACATATAATTCAATACCAAAGTCAGAATAATTAAAATTCATTATGTATATTCAATTCATAATATTTCTGATTTCTATATACGGGTTTGAAAGCTGGACAGTGAAGAAAGCTGATAGAGAAAGAGGGCTTGTCTACACTGGCAAATATATATATATATGCAGATTCACCCTGAATCCAGTGCTGGCAGTTCAGGTGATGTATGACTACTTCTAGGGAGGAACCTGTCAGGCTCATCCCTGAATTCTGGGGTTTAGAGTGGAATTCATGGAGGACCCTGACATGAGGCTGGCTTTGGCCTGTTTCCTTTGCTTGGGCCTCTCTGTCTCTGGAGGGGTGCCAGCCCGCCTTGTTGGCCTGGGAACGTTATTCTCCACAGCAGCTCAAGGTCGCAGCTCCAGGTGCTGGCTGGACCGTTTCTCCTCCCTAAATGCCATTCTCATGCTGTAAGGGTTTATCTGGGGGTTTGTGCTAGTCTGTGTTTAGTTTCGGCTTTGTTCTACGTTCCTGACACACGTTTCCTTACCAATAAAGGATTCTTATTGAGTGAATGTGAGCGTGTGTTCTTGGTACATCACAGTAAGCTGAAACTAACTAAACCTGCTTATTCTTGGGTGTTCTACCTGCAATGTCGGACGACGTGGAGGTTGGAACCCAGACGGAGAAAGACCTGGCCGCAGCCGGTGGCCAGGGAGCCTGTGCACTGGGGGATGGTGCAGACGTGTCAGGGGATGCTGCAGGAGTGTCTGAGGAAGAGCCGAGCCGAGCCCGCCAGAGGGCTGGAAGGCTGACACATCCCCTTGACCTGGTGGAGCTGGGAGCCAGGCAAGCCCTGGGGAGGGGCAGCCTACCCTTCTCTGAGACTCCAGTGGGTGGAGCTGGAATGGCCATGGAAGCCAGTTGGCTCTGGCCAGAAGAACGAGGCTGGGAGGAACGCAGGTCCCGCCGGTGGGACAAGCCCCTAGCTGAGGGGTACCGAGAGCCGGGGATGCGTTCTTCGTGTGCAGAATTGGAAGCTGAGGTCCAGCAGTTAAAGCAGCAGATGGAGGTTACTCAGACAAGCCTCCTAGAGATCCTGCAGAGACTACCTCAGCCACCCGTTGCCCCAGGAGGAGGCCAACCTCCCCAAGACCCACAAGCACCCGCCGTACCTGCTGGGGTCCTTGGCCTGCCGGCTCCTGGACCAGTACCCCCTGGGGGAGCTGGCCCGGTTGAGGCGCGAGAAAGGCTGTGGGGGCTGAAGCTCCGAGATCTAAAGGCTACCCTTGATGGAGAGGTGGCGAAGCTACCATACTTCCTAACCCAGGTGATGGGGTTTATGTCCCAGTGGGATGAGGAGTTCCAGACAGAGGCCGAGAAGGTGCAGTATGTATCCAACCAGCTGGAGGGAGAGACGGCGCAGTGGCTGGTGGGGCGCTATGACATGGGCGCTCCAGAATTAGGGAGTTTCCACGACTTCATGATGGCCTTACGAGCTCAATTTGAAGACCCCCTGAGAGTGAGACGGGCCCACATGGAACTCCGGCAACTGAGGCAAGGTTCGAGATCCGTGGCCGAGTACGCCTCCGAATTCTGCCGCCTGGCCAGCCAGGTCCCCGACTGGACCGAAGCCATTAAGGTACAGTACTTCCAAGATGGCCTAAATGCAGACATCCTCAAGTGGGCATTGTTCCAGGGAACCCCCGAGACCCTTTTGGGGTGGGTGCGGCTAGCTGGAGAAGCAGAGACGCTGAGGCAGAGCGTCAAGCTGGCTCGGCACTGGCAGGGATCTGAGGGAAAGCCCACTGGGTCCACTGGGAAGAAAATTAAGGCGGCCCGGTCAGCTGGGACCACAGCGGGGGAGTCAGAGAGGGAGCGAAGGATGAGGAAAGGGCTGTGCTTACACTGCGGGAAGGCTGGCCACCGCATAGCCAAATGCCCAGAGAAGAGCCCTCAGGAAGCAGCAGCAGCAGAGAAGCCCAAGAGGGCGGAAGGGAAATCAACGGCACCCGACACCGTTCAATCCCAAGCCCAAAGCAGCGGTGCGTGCCTTGGTAACACGCCACACGGCAGGTGAATCTTTGGAGGAGTCAGATGACCGCAGATCTTCCTCTTCCAATGTGGAGCCAGCGGGAAATGGCTCCAGCCCACCCTACTAAGCGCCCAAGGGCAGGCTAATTCTGAAGGGTGCCCAAGTGCTGTGGTGAGTGGTCTAAACGGCCCTTTTTTCCTAAAAGCCAAAATAGGGGTTGCAACCAGTGGGGTTACCCGAAAAGTAATGTTAATGGTTGATTGCGGATGTACCCAAGTGTTAATTCACCCCTCCCTGGTTACTGAACTGGAAGTTAGCACCATCAAGCTGGACAAGCCAGTGTGGCTGTCTCAGACGGATGGAGGGATGATGAAGGGGGGCCATGGAAGGCGAATGACTGGCCCAGTACACATGAGGATGGGGAATCATCAGGAGGAACTTCAATTTGTGATAGCCCCAGGCCTAGTTCCTGCTGCAGTGGTGGGCTTAAACTGGCTGAAATTCCACAACCCCATTATAGACTAGGTAAAAGAGACAGTGACTTTTGCAGATCCTGTGTGTGTGCAGGAGCACGGGGTGGGTGAGGCCTCCCTAGGGGGGATCCCTCTAGGGGCCAAACCTCGGAACTGCACAACCGCTCTAGTCCAAGGGGAGCTGAAAGGGTTGCAGGTGGAATATAAACAGTGGCAGTATGTGTTTGAGGAGAAGGAATGTAACATTTTACCATCCCACCGACCCTTTGACTGTGCTATTGAGATACTTTCTGAGACCAAGCTGCCCAAACCCAGGATCTATTCCATGACGCCGGCTGAGATGGACGCCCTCCGGGAGTTCATAGACAAAAACTTGGCCCGGGGTTTCATCAGACCCTCGACCTCCCCTTTGGGGGCCCCTGTGTTGTTTAGGCGCAAGGCAGATGGGACCCTTCGTCTCTGCCAGGACTACAGATCCCTAAATGCTATCAGCATGTCAAATCAGTATCCCCTCCCCTTAATGAAAGACATACTGGCTCATTTAGCCAAGCGGAAGATATTTACCAAACTGGACTTGTGGGAGGCCTATTACAGGTTGTGGCTCAAAGAAGGGGATGAATGGGAAACTGCTTTTAATTGCCCGCTAGGGGCTTTTGAATTCCATGTAATGCCTTTCAGACTCAGTGGAGCCCCAGGAATTTTCCAGAACTTAATAAATGATGTACTGAGAGAGTTTTTGTACAAGGGGGTACTGGTATATTTGGATGATGTACTTATTTATTCTGAGTACTATACGTCCCATGTGAAATTGGAAAAAAAGGTGCTTACTAGGTTGGGGGAGAACCATTTGTATGCCAAAATGTCAAAGTGTGAATTCCGTCAAAGCCGCTTAGATTACCTGGGGTACCGCATCTTGAGCAAGGGGGTGGAAATGGACCCAGAGAAGGTAAAGGGGGTGCTTGCATGGGAAGCCCCTAAAACCAGGAAGCAACTGCAGAGCTTCCTAGGGTTTGCTAACTTTCACTGGTCCTTCATCCCTGACTTTGCTGTGGTAGCCCTTCCTCTGACTGACCTGCTGAAAACCAAGGGGGCAGGTGAAAAGAAACGGAAGGGGAAGGCAGAGAAGCCTCCCCAAAAGATTGTATGGTCTGACCAATGCCAAAGGGCCTTTGACAAGCTGAAGAAGCTTTTCACCTCTGAACCGATTCTTAAGCACCCTGACACCCTCCCAACCTTTTGTGGTTCAAGGCTATCCTTGAGCAAGCAGGGATCACTAGCATTGAGGCCATGATATTGAGAACACAGCTGCGCTGGGCAGGGCATGTTTCTAGGATGGAGGACCATCGCCTCCCAAAAATACTACTCTACAGTGAACTCGCCATGGGTCAGCGTAAGAGGGGCGCTCCAAAAAAGTGATACAAAGACTCCCTGAAACAACATCTCAGGCTCGGCCAAATTGATCACCAACAATGGTCCGCCCTGGCCTCACATCAGGAGGCATGGAGACACACTATCCACAATGCTGCAGCCTTATTTGAGAACTCACGACGAACAAGTCTTGAAGAGAAACGACAACGCAGTCATCAGCGCGCTTGCATTTTTAGTCATCAGCGCGCTTGCAGAAAGCGCGGGATGAGTTCTTCCTGAATCTTCATTTGCGAAGAAAAGCCAGAGAGAGAGAGAGAGAGACGCTTCAGATGTGACGATGGGTGGAGTGTTGTTACAATAGGATGAAGAGGGGGAGCTTCGGCCTTGTGCATATCTGTCCAAAAAATTCAACGAGACTGAGCGAAATTGGCCTGTGTGGGAGAAGGAGGCAGGTGCAATCAAATTGGCCTTAGAGACCTGGCACCACCTGCTGGAAGGATCTTCCCAACCTTTTGAGGTTTGGACAGATCACAAGAACTTGGAAGCTTTGAGACCCCCAAGGCGTTTGAACTTAAACAGATTCGGTGGGCCAGTTGCTTTTACTGGTTCAATTTCACCCTAAAGTTTATCCTGGGAAAAAAGAATTTCCTAGCTGACACTTTGTCCAGGCTCCCTCAACATGACAGTAAATGGAAGGAGGTGATTGACACTGTCTTCTCCCCCTCCCATTTGGTGTTGGCAGTTCTCACGCGCAGTAAGGCCAAACGTCAGGAGACCATGGCAGGCCCCTCTTTGGGACCAGGCTTGGACTCTGGGCCAAGAGGGAATGGTGGGCCACCCACAGGGACCTCAGACCCCAGTGTGACACCAACTCCGCCCTCCTTGGCACCCTCTTCCCCAGCCTCCAGGGACAATGGGGGTGGGTGGTGAGCCCAAATGGTGGCAGCCCTCCCTAAGGACCCATGGTTTTTGGCTCACCAAGGGGAGGTAGTTCTACAAGAGGGCCTGGCTTGGAAGGGGGAGCGCCTGTATGTTCCAGAGGCCATGAGGTCTGCCATCCTTAAACAGTGCCATGATGTGAAAAGTGCAGGGCATTTTGGTTATGTAAAGACATTACATTTGACACGACAGCAGTTTTGGTGGCCCAAAATGAGGAAGGAGGTGGAGGAGTATGTCAAAGGGTGTCCCACGTGTGCAATGGCAAAAGGAGGGGGGAAGCCGAAAGGCTTATTGCTACCTTTGCCTACCCCCACTAAGCCCTGGGAAGCATCAGTATGGATTTCATTGTCGAGTTACCAGAAAGTAGGAAAAAGACCGTTATTTGGGTTGTGACTGACTTATTTTCAAAGCAAGTGCATTTTGTGGCCTGTAAGAAGCTCCCGACAGCCCCCAGCTGGCCAGATTGTTTCTGCAACACATTTACAGATTACATGGGGTTCCTGCTAAGATCATTTCAGATCGGGGGGCTCAGTTCACCTCCCAGTTCTGGAAGGCGTTCACAAAACTTTTGGGAGTCGAATTGGGATTGAGCAGCTCCCATCATCCACAGAGTGATGGTCAAAGTGAATGTGTAAATCAGCTTTTGGAACAGTATTTAAGGTGTTATGTTAACTTCCAGCAATCTGATTGGGTGGACCTTTTGCCTTTTGCGGAGGTCACGTATAACAATGCCACACACCAGAGCCCTGGCTTCTCTCCTTTTAAAATTGTTTCAGGGCAAGAATTTAACCCTCTGCCTTTAGGAGAGGGGACTTCAAAGGACCCGGTCTCGGTGACCCAATGGAGTCAAAAATTAGAGAAGCATGGCTGAAAGTTGTCTCGGCTTTGGACTTTGCAAAAAGCACGTTATAAACATCATGCCGACCAGAAACGGGACCCTACCCCGAAGTACGCAACAGGGGACTTGGTGTTCTTGTCCACCAAGTTCCTTAAGAGCCCACAACCCTCAAAGAAGTTGGGGCCTAAATACATTGGTCCTTTCCCTATTGTTGGGGAAATTAATCCCGTGGCTTTTGAATTGTCGCTGCCCAAGCTGTACCATAATGTCCACCCTGTGTTTCATTCTAGCTTACTCAAGCCGGCGTGCCCAGGGCCGGTTTAAGGAATTTTGGGGCCCCCTGCAATGCTTTACTTTGGGGCCCCCATATGACTTGAAGGCACATGGGCAAGAAAGAAAGAAAGAAAGAAAGAAAGAAAGAAAGAAAGAAAGAAAGAAGCCCTTTCTGAGGGAGACAACCCTCAAATTCCCTGTCTCTGTCTCTCACACACACACTCACTCTCTCCGATGTGCCTCTCCCTCCAGCTTCTGCCATGGAGGGCTGCTTTTTCTTTCTCTTTCTCTTTCTCTTTCTCTTTCTCTTTCTCTTTCTCTTTCTCTTTAGTTTTGGAGAGGCTGTTTTGTTTTGTTTTTTTTTAAAAAGCCACCAGGAGGTTTTTGGAGGAGGAGGGTAAGAGGGGGCTCCTCCCGGCTGTCTCCTGGCTGTTCCTTCGTCAGATTAAGGAGGCCAACACGGGGCCCTCTCTTGACCTCGGGGCCCCCTCTTGACCTCGGGCCCCCCTGCCAATGCTGATTTGGCAGACAGGTTAAACCGGCCCTGGGCGTGCCATTCGGATCATCATCATCTAGATCCTGAACCTGCACCCCATCCTATCCTGGTTGACAATGATCAACATTTTGAGATTTCTGATGTATTGGACTCTCGAGTATACAGTGGGGGGCTTACAGTATCTGGTGAAATGGAAACATTTGCCTTTGGGCCATGCTGAGTGGGTTAATGTTGAACATGTGAATGCTCCGCGCTTATTACGAAAGTTCCATGCCTGCTTTCCTGATAAGCCGGGCTGAATGGGGGGGGGGAGTGGCTCTTCCGGAGGGTGGTTATGTCAGGCTCATCCCTGAATTCTGGGGTTTAGAGTGGAATTCATGGAGGACCCTGACATGAGGCTGGTTTTGGCCTGTTTCCTTTGCTTGGGCCTCTCTGTCTCTGGAGGGGTGCCAGCCCGCCTTGTTGGCCTGGGAACGCTGTTCTCCACAGCCACTCAAGGTCGCAGCTCCAGGTGCCAGCTGGACCATTTCTCCTCCCTAAATGCCATTCTCACGCTGTAAGGGTTTATCTGGGGGTTTGTGCTAGTCTGTGTTTAGTTTCGGCTTTGTTCTAGGTTCCTGACACACGTTTCCTTACCAATAAAGAATTCTTATTGAGTGAATGTGAGCGTGTGTTCTTGGTACATCACAGAACCATATATTTTTGCCTTTAACCTGAATCATAGAATCATAGAATTGTAGAGTTGGAAGAGACCTTAAGGGCCATCCAGTCCAACCCCCTGCCACGCAGGAAATCATGATCAAAGCATCCCTGACAGATGGCTATCCAGCCTCTGTTTAAAGACCTCCAAGGAAGGAGACCCCACCACGCTCTGAGGGAGTGTGTTCCACTGCCAAACAGCTCTTACTGTCAGAAAGTTCCTCCTAATGTTGAGGTGGAATCTCTGTTCCTGGAGCTTGCATCCATTGCTCCATGTTCCAGTCTCTGGAGCAGCAGAAAACAAGCTTGCTCCATCCTCAATGTGATACCCCTTCAAATACTTAAACAGGCTCCAAACTAATCAAAGTTGGGGAAAACTCCAGGGTTTCCTGGAAACTCTGGAGTGACCTCAGTTTCTTTTGTTGTCTGGACAGCTGGATCAGGTTAGATTTGGCCCAATCCAGTTGTCCACATGCAAACACGGCACCATCTCCTTTACCCTGCATTGAGCAGTGCAGGGAATGGGATGGAACCCAATTGGAGCCGCTGCATCACTGCTGCTGAGGTCAGAATGGGCCGCCCATGCAATGAATGAGGAGGGGGGTAGAGCACTCCCTTCTGGTTGATCACATGTCTCCGTGGCCTGTTCTGACCTCAGTGGAATTGCTGCTGCCAGACCAAGCTCGCACAGGGAACTGTTTGGCTGGTGAGGTGGTAGTGGCTCCAAAAACAGGGAACGGGCCAGTGAGGATGACACAGAGTTGGCCCAGATGGCCCATGTGGATGATGGCCATTGCATCAGATTCAGCCCAGTGCACGTGGCCACTGTCACGGTGGATCTAGGGCCAGTCCAGAGAATGAGCCCAGGATCAACTCATTTGAAATGTGGTGCTGGAGTATCTTACGGATACTGTGGATTGCCAAAAAGATAGATAAAAGACAGATGGGTCCTAGAGCAAATCAGGCCTGAGCTCTCCCTAGAAGGCTAAATGACTAAACTGAGACTGTTATACTTTGGACATGTTGTGAGATGATGTGACTCAATAGAAAGACAATAATGCTTGCTAGGGTAGAGGGCAGTAGGAAAGAGGAAGACCTTATTACAGGAGGATTGATTTAATCATGAAAGCCACAACCTGAGTTTGCAAGACTTGCACAGGGCAGTTGATGGCAGGGGCTCTTGGAGGTCTTGAAGTTGGCTTGATGGCAAACAACAACAAGAAGGGTTTGGCACCTTGAGGTAGCTTCTTTAAGTTCAGACTAAAACCCCAAGGAGATTTCCCACCCCAAGTGGCATGGAAATCATCAGCTGCCACTGCTTTAAACTAGACGTGGATTGGACAGCCCTTCAAATGGAGGACTATATCCACTGTAAAGGAAGAAACACACTCCACCCTATGCCACCATGATCAGTAATAGCCACATGGGGAGGGGAAATGTGCTTACGTGCAAGAATGGAGATCCAAGAAGACACATAACTTCATCTATGAGTTTTAGCAGAGTGAGGAATGCTGGGTCCTTGTAGTCAAACCTCTCCCCAAACAGAAGAACAAATGTAATGTTGGTTGGTGCAATGTTAAATGTTCTGAGACTGAAAGGTTCACCTTCAAAGATGAAGCCGAAAATAAGGTAAGCAAAATATTTATCAGTCAAATGATTATTTTTCACAATAATAAATGCAAAAATCAAGGATCAGCAGCTGGAACTGGCGAAGAGTACCAGCAGCCCTCTGTGTGTGTGTTCACCTTCAAGCCATTTGTCTATTTACGGCAACCCCATGAATTTCATAGGCATTTCTTAGGCAAGGAATACCCAGAACCCTGCTAGATGCCAACTCAAGAAGCAGGAAAACAGCATGGAGGGAGTAATAATTTTGGTACACAAGATTTCTTGACAGTCCACTGTGGAACTGATGACAAGGATCCTGGTCTACAAAACCAATCTTTCCTTCAACATAGCTTTCCTGTAAAACTAGTTGCTAACAAAGGTCATAAACATTTCAATTAAACCTTCACTGTTGGAAGGGAAATGTTACAGGGTTAGAAGTAATGCAGTATGACCTCCCTTTCCCAAGAGCCCTGCCTCTTTTCATGGAGATCAATATATATTCTCTATGAATCAAAACAACCCATAGTAGTGTGTGAAATGGCAGGCTGGCCACAACTCAGTGCCATAGTGTTCAAGGGCATGTATTTGTGTAAATCAGTGTGGGCAAGTTTTGGGGGTGCCAGGGGATAATTTCCTGCCTCCATGACCCATTGAGTGCTACACTGATCCCCCCCCCACCAATGAATGGGGAGGAAAACACAACTGGAAAGTACCTGATTACAAGGGGTTATCTAAATAGTGAAAATAATCCTCATAGATTTCGAGGAGAATACATGATGTCTTAAAGGCAACCCGTAGCAGTTTGCCATATTCAGAAGGAGGGGGGCATACACTGCCATATACTACATGCTAGGACACTTCAACGCTAGGTTTTCCATGAAGTTTCTTAAATACTGCGTGGGGAATACACATTCCCCCTCATTGGGACAAGTGATACGATATGAATCGCTTTCCCATAGGAGGAAAATCACAAAGCTGATTAGTTGTACAAGGGGATGGGGTGGGACTTGCTAACAGGGCAAGCGCCCAGTGCTGCCATGCTGGATGGTCGCCTTAGCGAATGAGCGCTAAGGCAAGAAAACAGGTTGTTCTCTTCTTCTTTTTTCAACAGGTGAAATATTGCTGAAGTGCATAGTAGAAAATAGGGTGGTTGTTCTTTTTTAAAAAAAAAAAAAGTCTGGCAGTGGCAAATTAAACACATGACTAAATCACGCGCAGCTGCCATCTTGACCAGTGGGCATACAAAGCTTTTGGGGGCCAAAACACCTTTAAAACAAAAGCTGCTGTGATTTGCCATTACTGCAGAGTAATCCATTTTTTCCTTTGCATAGACAAGCTGAAGGTCTGTAATTGAAAAAAACTGTTTAAAGGGTGAGTGCTGTGTCTTATTTAAAAGGAGAATGGCCTCTCCTGTAGGATTCCAAGCGTGGCCATTTCCCCCTTTCTGCCTAGATAGATGGATAGGGATGGAGGGATGGCAAAAATGAACTTGGGAGAATGCAGTGGCAACTTGGGGGCTTCCATGTCGGGGGGGGGCAGTGAACCCATTCAGGTTTTACGCTTTACTGTAGCAATGGAAGATACTGAACCCTACAACCAAAATAGGTTCAACTATTTTGATAGCTCTTTCAAAGTTCAGATCAAAACTCAGAGCAGATTCACTTCCCCATAGATAAAGGCGACACCAGGGGCTCATCTACACGATGAGAAAAATCCAGCAAGAATGCGGGCAGAATACCTTTAGTTTACATGAGCTCCTGCTGGGATTCACCATATCAAGAAGGAGGGGGACTGAAAACTCCACATAGACCACAAAAACAGCTTTCGCTGTTTCTTGCGATCTTTTTAAAAAAGTGCACGAAAATGCGCATAATAGGTCATCTGTACAACTGATTCCAAAAGGGGACAAAGCAGAGCTGAAAGCTGATTGATTGGACCTCAGAGGGGGTGGGCTTGCAAGGGAGGGCTTGCAATGCCAGAGCCACCATTGTTGTTTTTGCAGGTACAATTGATCAGCCGGCAAAGCAGCAGAGCAAAAATAAGAAGTTTCTTTTAAGTGGAAAACAGAAAAAACGGGGGGGGGGAAGGGGGGTAAATGGAGAGAGATTTCCCAGACTCAAGACACTCATGGCCAGCTTTTTTCCCCATGGATATAAACTGGATGTAAACTGTGAAATATTTCCTTCCAAGCCTGCTAATGAGCTGTGGGCACAAATGGGCACTGCAGCGAAAGGGGGGTAAGATATTTTTCGCTATTAATTCTCCCATCTAGCTGAGCGCCAGGGGTCCTTTCACACCAAGGATGTATAACAGTATGGTTCCGCTTCAACTGCCAGGGCTGCATTCTAGAGAATCCTAGAATATTTCAGTGAGGCGCTAGAGCTCTCTGGCTGAGAATTCTAAATGCCCATCCTTAAACTGCAAATCCCAGGATTCCATAGGAAGTTGCCATGGCAAGCTAAAGTGGACGATGTATGCAGCCTACAGGCCACATAATTTCCACCACTGAATTGTAGGTAATGTAGAAAGAAACAACTTCCACCCATCCACCCAGAGTTTTGTGTTTCTGATTTTGCTCAGATTCTCAATGGTCATTGGGTCTGTTGGCTTTAAGAGCCAGTATAGGGATCACCCTAACCTCCCAGGCTTTGCAGCTCACCTTTGAAAGACCTGATGTCCTCGACAAGGAAATTAAGTTCTTCTAGAATCTGTTCCTCTATGAGCGTTTTGCCCACTCCAAGGTTGCGCATGCTGGACATGGTAAATCTCCGGGTTGCCCTCCACAGCTCCCCAGTAGAAAAGAAAACCCCTGTTGGGAAAGAAAGACTGGGTTCAATTAAGAAAGGGAGCCCCTCCCACAATTTAAATATTTTTAGACTGACTTTCATTCCCATGTATACCAGGACAGTGCATAGGAAACACAGGCAAAGGAGTTGAATGAATTTGCAATTTACCACTCCAAAACTTTAACTTTCCCAAGCTTTATGGTACTTCCCATTTGTGCATGAGAGGTGCCATCTGGCTATGTGAGAATCAACACCCACCCCTGAAGATGACAAATGGTGGGGGGTCTATTTATTAGAGCATGAAAGTCAAATAGGTTAGGAAGTGTTTCTCTGTCCATTTGATGGGGGTGGGTGGGTGCCAGGGGAAAGCATCATACAGTTTCCCCTCCACATTCACAAACTCGACATTCGCGGTTTCGGTTATTCGCGGTTTTGGGAGGGCCCCCCCGCCCCCCCCCAAAACCGCGAGACGGGGCCTCTGGAGGCCCCGTAAAAGCCCTTGGAGGGAGCGGAGAGGGCCGAGGAGGCCTTCATGGGGCCCTCGGAGACCCTCCGGAGGTGCCGTGAAGGCCCCGGGGAGGGTGGGGGGGAGGCCGCGGAGGCCTTCACGGAGCCTTCCAAGGCTCCATGAAGGCCACGGGGAGGGTGCGGGGAGCCCCCGGGGAGGGTGGGGGACAGCCGCGGAGGCCTTCACCGAGCCCTCCAAGGCTCCGTGAAGGCCCTGGGGAGGGTGGGGGTAGGCCGCGGGGAGGGTGGGGGGAGTCGCTGGGGAGGGAGGGGGGAGGCCGCGGAGGCCTTCACTGGAGCCTTGGAAGGCTCCATGAAGGCCCCGGGGAGGGTGGGGGGAGGTGATGGGGAGGGTGGGTGAAGGCCTCGGGGAGGGTGGGGGGAGGTGATGGGGAGGGTGGGAGAAGGCCGCGGAGGCCTTCACGGAGCCCTCCAAGGCTCCGTGAAGGCCCTGGGGAGTGTGGGGGGAGGCGCTGGGGAGGGTGGGGGGAGGCCGCAGAGGCCTTCACGGGGCCTCGGGAGAGTCTCCGGAGGCCCTGTGATGGCCTTGGGAGGGAGTGGGGAGCCCGGGAAAAGCGAGTATGGGGCCTCCAGTGGCCCCATAGTCACTTTAGCGGGGGAGGGGAGGGGAATCAATATTCATGGTTTTTTGACATTCACGGGGGTCCGTGGAACCTAACCCCCGCGAATGTGAAGGGACAACTGTATTTGTGGCAATTGGCTACAACTGTTTCTTACTTTCCTGGAAACTCACCAGGGACCAGCAGTCAATGGCTCAGGAACTTGTACCAATCCATGGACCACCATTTTGAGTAGCATCGGATTAGGAGATCAAATTCACAATGCAGCAGATGCCACTGGGCTATAACCTCATTTTTCAAAAACCGCAAAATCAGCATTGTTGTTGGAGAGATAGGATGGGGTGGGGAGGTCAGCGAAGACATTATGTTGTTGCCCAAGATATTATGCTGCCTGAGGCAAAGGCCAAAAAGTTTCTTCCCCATCTTGAGCTACCATTCTGTCTACAGACTTTGACTGGACTGGCAGCTGAGTCAGACTTTAGTATTGGAAATAGGCTCATATTCCATTGAACAGCATCTTATTCCAAAAGCTGTGTGGGAGAAAATGGCTGAGGGGGCTCAGGCGGAACAGCTGGGGCTGCTCCTGGTGTCTCCTACCATCTGCTACCTTAGGCACTTGCCTAGGGACTTTATCAACCACTGCAAAAACTGTGTTATTAGGATATGAGGATAGCACAAAGGGCTGAAATTATCAGATGCTGTTGTTGTTTACCTGTTCCCGCTGCGACATGCTGGCATGAATGAGGCATCACTTTTTATTGATGACTTAGCCCATCAATAAAAAGTGATGCCTGGTTCATGCCAGCGCAATGCAGTGGGAACAGGTAAATGAGAAGGACATCTGATAATTTTGCCTTTTGTGCTATCGTCATGTCCTAAATGATGTGGTTCTTTGGCGACATTTGGCTCGTCTGATAAAGTCCTTACTCTTCCTACTGATAGGGCCGGCCCTTAATATGATCGATGGTTAACTGTGGATTTTTTAAAATTGCCAAAATCATGAAATTCAGCATGCTATAGTGATTATAATGTCAGGTAAGGATAACCTGTGAGCAAAGTCATCCTGTAAGTGTCATCGTTGTGCAAGAATTTGAACCCAGGTCTATCTAGCCCTAGTCTGACACTCCAGTCATTACACCATGCTGGCTTTAACCACACTACACAATTATAACACTTCAATACCACTTTTATTGCTATAGTGACACCCTAAGGAATCCTGAGATATTTAGTTTTGTCAGCTATTTTGAATTGTGTGCCAGAGAGTTCCAGTGCTTTATTAAACTATAAATCCTGGAATCCCGTAGGATGCAGACATGGGTGTTAAGGTGGTATCAAAGGGCTGTGTGAAATAATGTTTTAAATAAAAAGATAAATTAGTTTCCCTCACAAAGGAAAGACAAGTGGTGTGTACATATTCCTACAGCACACTTAACATAATGAATAATCCATCGTCACTAGAATTATGGACAAATGTGTGACACTTCTGAGATATTTATTTATTTGAAAAGGATCCCATTAGAATAGCAGGGTCCCTGATCATGAGGTAATTTTTCTGGCTGCTGTCTACAAACTCAATTGCTATCTCATGTGGACAACTACACAACCTAAGATATTTTGCTGCCTGAGACAGAAAAGCCAATGGTTTTGCCTCAGCCTCAGAATTGCAGAGTCAAGGGCTACTGTACCCAAAAGCTACAATTCTACAAGTGCCCCTCTCTGGTAGTAAAAATGCAAACCAGTAAATTAAATACGGAAGAATTTGCAACCCTTTCATGACACTTGAATTCATTTGCCTGACGCAGCAATCTTACTTTGCTTAACAGTAGGGCCGGCCCTCAAAGTTGTTGTTGAGTGCCTTCAAGTCATTTCTGACTTTGGCAACCCTACCATAGGGTTTTCCTGGCAGAATTTGTTCAGAGGGGGTTTGCCTTTGCCTTCCACTGAGGCTGAGAGTGCGACTTGCCTGAGGTTACCCAGTGAGCTTCCATGGCCACACAGACATTCGAACCCCTGTCTCCAGAGTTGTAGTCCAATGCTCAAAATATTAATGTGCATAAATATTAATGTACATAAACATATAAAAGAGTGGCATAATGAGCAGAATTTATTAGGGCCCCACAGAAAACAAAATTAGTTGGGCCAATTTTGAGGCAACTGAATCTTTATAGGGGACTTCATAAAAGTTTTTTGACTTGGTTAGAAGCAGGAATGGGGCCAAACCTGTTTCTTCATTTACCATGTCCACGCTGAATCTGTTCAAATATCGGTATAAGCGGCCTGTCCACAAATTCCTCGGCGAAGTTCACAAGGGCATCCTTCACTGCGTCGTAGCCAGTCAGAACTACCACTTTCTGGAATCCAAAATGGAGGGTGAACACTGGCCCATATTTTTTGGCAAACTGAAAAATAGGCAAGTATTTTACCTTTCTCAGCAAGTTATGACAAGGATTTGTCCATCCAAGAGATACTGTACAGTAGGCACTTACTGCTTTTGATCAAAAGTCATTGCAACTTTCCATGAAATAAAAAAAAAAGTATTTTAATAGGACACAAACTCCAATCTGGAAACAAAAACAGGGAAACAACGAACAGTGTTATTATTGTCAAATATACCAGTGAGCTCACTGAATTAGAATCAGGCATAATTCACCTGATAACCAGGGCTGAGGTTCTAGATCATAGTGACTCCTGGCCCCACAACTCTGACTTTACCAGGCAGCAGCTACTGTGAGCAATGGAGTTCTGTTCTGCTGTTGATCAGGGCATAGCAGAAAGATATTTTCACCCCTTCCTGTGAGCAATCTCCAGTGTGACACTTAGAATTAGGATGCTTGTCACAATTCCTCCTCATGAAGGAGATGGCTCACATGAGGGTGGAGGTTTAGAAATGTCAGACTGCTGCACCTTGGTCAACAGGAAAACAGACCCCCATTGCTCACAGTGGCTGCTGTCCCGTAAAGCAGGACTGGGGGACTTCTATGATCCCTAATTGTTCCCAGCATTTTTGAATATGTAGGGATCATGCATGTGAATCAGTTACAAATGCATAACTCTAGTGATAGTGCATTCCAGCTCTGAGGGTTTGGGGTTTATAGGTTTTCTGTGTTTTTTTTCCGGGTTGTGAGGCTGAGGTCTGGAAGAGTTTATTCCTGATGTTTCGCCTGCATCTGTGGCTGGCATCTTCACAGAATGGTTGGGTAGGAGTGTGTGTGAGTTTATATACTGTGAGTCCATCCTCTCCAACATATCCTCTCCATCAGGGACTCACAGTCATGCTGAAGGACCAAGAAAAGCCTAGAGTTGTTCTCCCTAGGAATCTCTAGGTCCTCCAGCGTGACTCTATGATATGCTTGAGCAGAAAGTCATTCATTTCAATAGGGTTTGCTATTATCCATGGTTTCATGTTTCCATGCTACGTCCAGGAATGTATACCCTGCAGATATGGGGGTTGTACTGTAGAGAGATATGAGAGAGCAGAATGCAGTTCCTAGACAATGCAGTTTCTCTTTAATTCTGATCATTTTTCAACACTTTACTCACAGGGCCCCAGACTGAAAAGTGAGGCAGGTGGTGAGCTAGGCAGGGCCTCTTCATTCATAGCATATGGCAGTTGGGATGGAGAGAGGGCCTTTCCTCTGCTGCTGGGCTCTAGGCATGATGGAGCTTGCCTGCCATTTTCTTCTCTCCCTCTGAGGCCACAGCAGTGGCAGTTGAGATGTCTCTAAATTCCCTCTCTTTACCTGTGTTACCCGAAGAGGTGGGGGTGCTTTAGAGCCCCACTCATGATGCCAAATAATATATTAATATTAATAATAATTTGGGGGAATTATTACTATTACCTCAAATGTGCTGCACTATGAATCGGACAGTAATGCACATTTGTGCATATTTATTTTAAAACTTTTTAACCAAGAGAAAGAGAATTGGTTAAAATACCAAGATATTTTATTAAAAGATGAACTTGGCAAATTCAGGATAAAAACAAGAGAGCAACTGGAAGAAACAGGCTACAAAATGAACTGGTTCCTCTATAAACAAATATATGAAAGATTCAAAATGACCTCAAACTAGAAGATTATGCAATAGGAAAAAATGAATTAGACAATGTAGCTCTGAATAAAGGAAAACATCATATAGCAAGATACTACAAAATTCTTTTAGAGAGAGATCTAGAACAGGATACTATTAAAGAACAGATTATAAAATGGGCCCAAGATATAGGTTATAGTTTGAGTTGGAAAAATAGGAGACATCTTGGAGAAATACTCATAAATTTACACTGTCAAAGTTTGAAAGAAAACTTAATAAAAATGTTTTACAGGTGGTATCTTATACTTACTAAACTAGATAAAATGTACAAAGTAGGAAT
Source organism: Gambelia wislizenii (assembly GCA_030847615.1). Taxonomy (NCBI): domain Eukaryota; kingdom Metazoa; phylum Chordata; class Lepidosauria; order Squamata; family Crotaphytidae; genus Gambelia; species Gambelia wislizenii. The sequence continues at coordinate 11,417,869 of JAUMIR010000012.1, forward strand.
GACAAAATACTGAAGGTGCGAAAGATTAAACAGTACATTTTATCACATATGGTGGAGGTGTGTAGTTGCTAAAAAAAATGAAACAAAATTCACAACCAAATAAGGGAAATCTTGGGAGTAGATTTCCCAATTGGCCCAGAAATTTACCTTTTAAATATGACAGATAAAATTGACAAAGGAATTATCAAGCATGGGAGGATTCTGCTTTATATGGTACATCTGCTAGAGTAATATATGTTCAAAAATGGAAAAGAAACTCCTAAAATAGGGGAATGGCTAATCAAATTAAGAGATATGATGGACGCAGACAGCACTGTTAAAAGACAGAACATCAAACCAGATAGAAGAAGAATGAGAACCAATCAGATTACATTGGAAAAAGAGATGGAAAAAATTAAGTGACTTAAATCTCTAAAGCAATAAACAGACATTGAAATACATAAGCGTACATCAATTGCAAACAATTTATACAGCAGCGTTTGAGAGTAGAGGCAACAAGGAAATGTAATATACAATATAAAAGCGGGTTATATGGAGGAAGGAACTGAGCAATTCCAGCTAAATCAGGATGGAAGTAGGAGAAACATCTAGTGGGGAAATAGCAATTGTAAATTGATTAATTTTTCTGTTTTATTACAATATATATTAAAATATATTACAAGCATATATTTGAATGATATTTTATTTTTCCTGTACATGTTTCTTTTAGGCGGAAAGAAAATGTTATTTTTGACAATGAGAAGAATATTTAATTGCATGATTATATACTATATTGAAACATTGTAACTTAATTAAATAATAAATATTTTAAAAGAAGAAAAAACTTCAGGAAAAGCTGCAAAGACTTTTCTCACATAGCAAATGGAGTTTTTGGCTCCCCTCCTTCCGAAAACAGTGAATCACTGCATGATCTTGTTGGTACAAAAGTTATTCTCAAATTCTATGAGGAGTTTCTTCATCATCTAGACAACCCCTGGCTTTCGTAAAAGCGAGTAGGCTTACATTAATTTTCTAAGCCATTCTGAGATCTTTTTTATATAGGGAAGGTTAGAAATAGTATTTTAAACAAATAAATGTTCTTTATCCATAAGTAGGTGAGAAGGAATAATCCCCTCATTTCACCTTGAGTTGGGAACAGACCAACTGAACTTTAGTTAAGACTTCTGTCATAATTTGAAAACAGGACAATGTGTTCTTTCTTGCTCTGTCTTTGAATAAAATGCTGTGAACAAATGTGGTTGCTACTTAGCTTAATGCTTAATGAAATCACCAAGGGCTGTCCCAAGGACTCAGGGCCTGAGGGGATGATCCTGAAAGGAGCCCTGGTGGTGGAGTGGTTAAATGCCAGTACTGCAGCCACAACATTGCAAGTTCGATTCCTGAGGGCTCCAAGGTTCACTCAGCCTCCCATCTTTTCGTAGGTTGGTAAAATGAGTACCTGGCTTGTGGGGGCAATTAGCGAACACACATTGGAAACCACTTAGTGTGGTGTAGATCTGTAAGTGCTATTGCTTAACAATTTGTAAGTTGCTCTGAGAGCCTTTGTGGCTGAAGAGCAGGGTATAAATACCTAAATAAAATACCTAAATAAATAAATAAAGGGCAGCCCTATTGCAAGAGGGTTCTGGAGGCAAAATCTCCACATTTTGCAGTGATTTGAGCATATATTCTTTCACCTTGGGGAAAAAAATTGTCTGTGATTTTTTTTCCCCTGGGAGCTTTGGTGACCAAAAAATGCCCATCTGCAAACCACACTTTCCTCACCTTTGGTTTAAAAGTTGTCCAGGGAAGATGACAACAGCAGATTTTCCTTGGAAAAAGTGTTTGAGGATGCCATCAGCTGATGCTGAGCTGTGCACTAGGAAAACTGGCGAATCTTAGCATGGAAACAACCTATAAGAGATCTGCAAGACTGTGCCAGGCCATGACTTTAATCCTTATTCTCCTCCTACTTGGGCTGCATTCTGACATCCTCTCATAGCATAGCATGGAGGTACACTACACCAGCACTACACAACCTCCATGCAGAATTGCAGCATTGTGCAGCACAGTTAATGACTGGGTGTTGTTGTGCAACATGCAACCAGAATGCATAACATGGCTTTATTTGCATCTCTGCTTCTGCCGCTGTCCGCAGAATAGGTCTATTGCCCTGTGGCAAATAATTTGCCCCTCATTTGCAGCATGACTTCTGCAAGTGTTGTGTCACTAGCAGGATGCCAGTCAGACTGTTAGCAGGTTAAGAAACAAAAACCCAACCTTATGGGCGAAGAGAGAACGCTGTTGGGAAAATACAGGCTGAAACAAATTCTGTAGGACTTTGCACTAAATTCAAGGCAGAGAGAAAAGCCCTCAGCTCTTCTCCTGGATTGGCCATCTCCTTATCTGTATGGGATCTACAAACAACAGTAAGCGATATTTAATGACTTGTTAACATGGTAGAGAGTCAGCTTTGAGCTTCTTGAACAGTAAAGATATTTCCTGCCTTTCATCCCCCCCTCTTTCTTCAAGCCTAATTAAATAAAGAATTATAGGATTTAGGCCATACCTATTGCTTTAATATTATTTTGAAATGGCTTTTTAAAAAAAAAAAAAAGAAGAAAAAGAAGAAGAAAAGAAATTTGGTTGTTGTCATTTGGGCAGGTTTTTTTTTTATTAGAGTTCATAAGACGCAGCATGAGGTGGGGTATAAGAAAATTAGTAAATGAACAACTTTCATATACATAAGTTCCTAAAGCTCTGTAGTGTGACCAAGGAACAGAAGGCAAGGGTGGAACTGAGCAGATAAGAGTTATATAGGTATGGGAAGGCTTTATTCAGTACTGTAATATCCAGCTTTACAAGTTTAGAAACCTCTTATCTCCCACACGATCAGTGTGCTTTCCCTCCTTCACATCTAGATGCCCTTCCTCTCATCTCACCCATCCAACCTACGCTGGTGCCCACTCTCTCTCCCACAAACCTAAGTACCGTCGTCCCTTCACATTCGCGGGTATTAGGTTCCCCAGACGCCCGCGAATAATGACTGCCCTCTCCCTCCCACGCCAAAGCGACCATGGGGCCTCCGGAGGCCCCATAGTCGCTTTCCCCCGCCTCCCCCTCCCTTCCAAGGCCTTCACGGGGCCTCCGGAGACCCTCCTGAGGCCCCGTGGATGCCTCCCCAGCCCTCTCCGGAGGCCCCGTGGAAGTCTCCCCGGCCCTCCCCCCTCCCACCCCGGGCCTTCACAGAGCCTTCTAAGGCTCCATGGAGGCCTCCCCGGGCCTCCCCCCTCCCAGCCCGGGCCTTTACGGGGCCTCCAGGAAGCCCCTAGTTGCGGTTTTGGGAGGGCGGGGGGGCTCCCAAAACCGCAAATAATCAAAACTGCGAATGCTAAGTTCGCGAATGTGGAGGGGCAACTGTACTTGTTCTCTGTCATGATCTACTCAGGTGCTTTCTGTGGGTGCGGCTATACGATCATAAAAAAATCCGTATGGGGGGCAAAAAATACGAACAGCCTGTCGTTCGTATGCATACGAACCGGCTATACGATTTTTAAGCCCCCTAAACTCCGTATGACTCCCTCTTCCCAAAGCTGGCTGGAGCGAGCAAGCCAAGCAGCAGTTTTAAATCTCCTGCCGCTTTTTTTTTTTTTAAAGATTCCTGGTTTGCGGACATTCGGTTTTCCGTATTTACAATATAAAATAAAAATAAATAAACATATAAATTCACGGACTTACAAGACGCTCGCTAGCCAGGAAACCAACATGGCGGCCGCTCCCAATTCCCCTCCGTGCTAGCCCCGCCCCCTCTACTCAGCCAGCCAATCAGATTACCCTGCCTGTTCATATGTGTGCGAACGGACCGTACAGACCCGTCAGCCATCCGAACGGCGTACGGATTTCTATTCGTGATCCGCTTTCCTTCCCGAATGCCGCGTGTGCGTATTTCAGGGTGGAAAACTGCCCCCCCTCTTTTGCATTCGTGTGCATCCGAACAGCCGTTTGTACGGAAGTGCGAACTTTCACATGCCGTATGTATTATTTAAATCGTGTAGACGGGACCTGTGTTCTTTCTTTTCCCTTGCGCATCACAGGAGTTTCCTGCCAGGGAGAAGGAGAGCAGCTTCTGGACAGCCAGTTTCCTGCCAGTTTCCAGGCCAGTTTCCTGCCAGGGAGAAGAAGGAGAGCAGCTTCTGGATAGCCATTTTGACTGGGGAGATTGAATTTTTTAAAAAACTGTTGGGAGAGGCTGCTTGTTGCTGAGGCGCAAGCCTAACAGCGCACGAATTTCAGTGAACAAACAAAAATACAGCATACCTAAAAGTACAGCTTAGCGTTCTCAGCATTACCTAAGAGTTCTTAGATTACCTAAAAGTTCTCACCATGGATACTGAGGGGACTGCGGCAGTCACCTGCAGCACTTGTGTGATGTTTGTATTCTTGTCTACAGATGTGGAGAACTTCATATGCACCAAGTGCAAGCTGGTAGCCCTCTTGGAGGAGAAAGTCCAGCAGCTGGAGACACGAGTAGCTACACTTCAACAGATTCGGGAGCAAGAGGTTTTCCTGGACAGAACAGAACGAACAGTCTTGGATGGGGACTGCACAGAGGAAGTGGCTGCAGAGGAGAGGGTCACTTCACAGACACAGGAAGTAGACAGCTGGAGGAATGTCACACACAGAACAAGAAAATCCAGGGATTCTTCGAGCAGCTTGCAACTACAGAATTGATTCGAAGCCCTTTCCCTTATCAAGGACAACGAGGAAGAACAGCATGGACAGACTTCAGGGCTAGAGCAGGGGACCTTGAGAGGACCACCACAAGGAACAGCAGCTGCGAAGCCTCGGTGGAGGCGTATGGTGTGGTGGGGGACTCCTTGCTGCGAGGTACAGAAGCAGTGGTTTGTGGGCCTGACAAGATGTCTCGGGAGGTGTGTTGTCTCCCTGGGGCAAAGATCTGTGATGTGACCGAGAGGCTGACAAGACTCGTCAAGCCTACGGATCATTACCCCTTCCTTTTGGTCCATGTGGGAACCAGTGATACTTCAAGGCACAGCTTTCTGAAGATCAGAAGAGATTATGAGGCTCTGGGGAGGAAGCTGAAAGAAATGGATGCACAGGTTGTCATCTCGTCTCTTCTGCCAGTTGAAGGGCATGGTCCAGGAAGGGAGAGGAAAATAGCCAACATAAACAACTGGCTCCATAGATGGTGTCACCGAAAACAATTTGGATTCTTGGGTCATGGGCTGCGCTTCCATGAGGGGGGGCTTCTGGCAAGAGATGGGGTGCATCTTACGACAGTTGGAAGAAACATTTTTGCCAACAGTCTCAAGAATTTGATCAGGAGGGCTTTAAACTGAGTCAAATGGGGGAAGGAGACAGTATTCTGGAAGGCAAAAGGGCTGGAGAAAATAGTCAAACTGTCATAGAGGGAACAAGGCAAACAGCGCAAGGACCCAGCAGTGGGAAGCAAAAAAACTTGCACAGGCAGCAAGTAAAGGGAACACATGGTCTTAGATGTCTCTACACTAATGCACAGAGAATGGGAAATAAGCAAGTTGAATGGGGAATGGGAAATAAGCAAGAACTTGAACTCCTAGCACTACAAAACAAATATGATATAATAGGCATTACTGAAACCTGGTGGGATGAGTCTCATGATTGGAATGTAGGAATAGAGGGGTATAACCTTTATAAGATAAACAGGCCAAACAGGAAAGGAGGAGGAATAGCATTATATGTCAAGGATATTTACACCAGTGAAGAGATCCATGACATCAATACTGGAAGCCAGGTGGAGAGCATCTGGATAAAAATTAAAGGGGAAGGAAACAATAGGGATGTTATTGTGGGACTCTACTACAGACCCCCAAGTCAGACGGAGGAATTGGATAATGCCTTTCTAGAACAGATGAACACACATGTAGAAAGGAGAGATGTAGTAGTGATGGGTGACTTCAACTATCCTGATATTTGCTGGCAATCTAACTCAACCAAAACTTCAAGGTCTAGCAAATTCCTTACTTGTCTGGAAGACAATTTCATGGTCCAAAAGGTGGAAGAGGCAACAAGGAGGTCAGCTATTTTAGATCTGATCCTAACCAACAGAGATGACCTGGTTAATGGGGTGCAAGGGGTGGGATCCTTAGGTGAGAGTGATCATGTTCTCCTGGAGTTTGTTATACAATGGAAAGGAGAAGCCAGGCATAGTCAGGCATGCATTCTTGACTTTAGGAGAGCTGGTTGCAATAAACTCAGGGAAATACTGGGGGTGATCCCATGGTCAGGAATACTGAAAGAGAAGAGACCTCAAGACGCATGGGACTTTCTCAGAAGGGAGATACTGAAGGCACAATTTCAAAAATTCATCTGAATGAATTTAAATCTCCAGGACCAGATGAACTACATCCAAGAGTATTAAAAGAGCTGGCAAATGTGATCTCAGAGCCATTGGCAATAATCTTTGAGAACTCTTGGAGAACAGGAGAAGTCCCAGCAGACTGGAGGAGGGCAAACGTTGTCCCCATCTTCAAAAAGGGGAAAAAAGAGGATCCCAACAATTATCGTCCAGTTAGTCTGACATCAATACCAGGGAAGATTCTAGAGCAGATCACTAAACAGAGAGTCTGTGAACATTTAGAAGGCAATGCCATAATCACAAAAAGTCAACATGGGTTTCAGAGAAACAAGTCATGCCAGACTAATCTGATCTCTTTTTTTGATAAAATTACCAGCTTGGTAGATGAAGGGAACGCTGTGGATATTGCATACCTTGATTTCAGTAAGGCCTTTGACAAGGTTCCCCATGACATTCTTGCAAATGAGCTTGTAAAATGTGGGCTAGACAAGTTAACTGTTCAATGGATTTGTAATTGGTTGACTGGCCGAACCCAAAGGGTGCTCAGCAGTGGCTGCTTTTCGTCTTGGAAAGATGTGACCAGTGGGGTGCCACAGGGTTCTGTCCTGGGCCCAGTGCTATTCAACATCTTTATCAATGACTTGGATGAGGGAATTAGGGGCATACTTATCAAATTTGCAGATGACACCAAATTAAGAGGAGTAGCTAATACCCTAGAGGACAGGATCAAAATTCAGAATGACCTGGATAGACTGGAGAGCTGAGCCAAAGCTAACAAAATGAAATTCAATATGGAGAAATGTAAAGTACTGCACTTAGGGCGGAAAAATGAAATGCATAGATATAGGATGGGACAGACCTGGCTGAATGAGACTACGTGCGAAAGGGATCTAGGAGTCCTAGTAGACCACAAGTTGAACATGAGTCAACAGTGTGATGCGGCATCTAAAAAGGCCAATGCGATTTTGGGCTGCATCAATAGAAGTATAGTGTCCAGATCAAGGGAAGTAATAGTGCCGCTCTATTCTGCCTTGGTCAGACCTCACTTAGAATACTGTGTCCAGTTCTGGGCACCACAATTCAAAAAGGATATTGACAAATTGAAGCGTGTCCAGAGGAGGGCAACTAAAATGGTGAAAGGTCTGGAAACGATGCCTTATGAGGAAAGACTTAGGGAGCTGGGTATGTTTAGTCTGGAAAAAAGACGGTTAAGGGGCGATATGATAGCCCTGTTTACGTATTTGAAGGGGTGTCACGTTGAGGATGGAGCAAGCTTGTTTTCTGCTGCTCCAGAGACTAGAACACGGAGCAATGGATGCAAGCTCCAGGAACAGAGATTCCACCTCAACATGAGGAGGAACTTTCTGACATTAAGAGCTGTTCGGCAGTGGAACACACTCCCTCGGAGAGTGGTGGGGTCTCTTTCCTTGGAGGTCTTCAAATAGAGGCTGGATGGCCATCTGTCAGGGATGCTTTGATCGTGATTTCCTGCATGGCAGGGGGTTGGACTGGATGGCCCTCATGGTCTCTTCCAACTCTACAATTCTATGATTCTATATGTGGAATTTCCTCCCACAGAAGGCTCAGTTGGCCCTCCATTTACTCTGGCTTTGAACTTACTTTGGTTTTAACTTACTATGGCAGAAGAATCTTTTAAATGGGATATATTATGTTTTTATCTTTTTAAAGCCATGTTTTAACGTGTTTTTAACTATTGAGATTGAGGAGATTATCAGATGGGCTAAATATGGCATTACAACAACACCAGGAGATTGCGAAAGGGCTTTCCTTTCAGACATCGTAGTCCTTGAGTGGTCATGCTCCCATGCTGCTTCTTTTCTGCCAATGCTCCTTTTTATTCGCAGGCTATGCCATGAATAGATTTCCTGTCCCATTTCTGTAACAGAACAAAAGGAGAGAGAAAAGGTGCCCCATTATGCTGGCATGATGCCAGCATCAGTGGGAGGTCAGTGACAAACACTTCTGGGTGCGACCAGGAGATCACGGTGACACACTTTTTTGTACCTTCCCCGGGTTACTTGTATTTTTTTTTTAAGTGTGTTTTTGTGTTTGCTGTCACTTTTGGATCTTTCTTTTGCTTTTTATTTTTGAATTTCCTGCATGCTTGTCCTCTTGTGAGAATGGCCTGGGATTTTAAACCAGGAAGTGAATGCAGTTCCATTTGAGCTCCATTCACTCCTGGGCTGCAGAGGGGAGAGGACGGATGAGCTATAAGGTAGTAGGTCTGAAACTTTTCGTTTGTGTGCCAGGTTGGGGATGGGAGAGGGGCGGGAGAGAACATAGCAAGATGGGGACGCTATTTTTGTCCCCGTCTGATAATCTCCTTAGTGTTTTTAATGGACCTGTTTAATGCTTTTTAAAACCCTTGTATCAAATTGATTTTTATGGTACTTTGATCATAAATTAGGGCTTGTCTGCATGGGCTGTTTACCCCATCTTGGCCTTGTCATTGGGCCCTGCAGTCCAGAAACAATTGACGAGGTGTCCAGCAACTCCGTTGATGTAAGTTTACTGAATCAATTTCAATCTGTGAGTACCGAGGACATGGACAAGCTACTTGTTAGAGTGAGGAAGACGACCTGCCCTCTTGATCCTTGCCCTTCATGGCTGGCCATCCAGGGGGGGACTGCCTTGATGGTGTTCCTTAAAGACATCATCAATGCATCCCTCAGGGAAGGGTGTGTTCCATCCTGTTTAAAGGAAGCGGCGGTTAGGCCGCTCCTGAAAAAACCTTCCCTAGACCCTCTGGACATGAACAACTATAGGCTGGTTTCTATGTTACCATTCTTGAGCAAAGTGATTGAGAGGGCAGTTGCTCTTCAACTCCAAGTGGTCTTGGATGAAACTGATTATCTAGACCCATTCCAAACTGGCTTCAAGACGGGATTTGGAGTTGAGACTGCCATGGTTGCCTTGACCGATGATCTGCCTCTAAGCATTGACAGGGGTAATGTGTCCCTATTGGTGCTTCTGGACCTCTCAGCGGCTTTCGATACAAAAATCATGGCATTCTCCTGGATCGCCTGAGTGGGTTAGGAATCGGAGGCACTGCACTCCAGTGGTTCCGGTCCTTCCTCTCGGGCAGGTCCCAGAGGGTGCGGCTTGGGGACAGCTGCTCCAGCAGAAAGGAGGTTACTTGTGGTGTTCCTCAGGGCGCCATCCTGTCCCCGATGCTGTTTAACATCTATATGAAGCCGCTGGGTGAGATTATTCGGAGTTATGGGGCTGGGTGTTATCAGTACGCTGATGACACCCAGATCTATTTCTCCTTGTCCCGATCATCGGCCTCGAATTCTGATGGCATCTCTCCTCTTAATGACCGTCTTAAAGCAGTAATGGGCTGAATGAGGGAAAACAGATTGAAATTAAATCCAGACAAAACGGAGGTGCTCACGGTAGCGGCCCCAAAACCAGGAGTTGGGTTGCAACCTCCAGTCCTGGATGGGGTCACGCTCCGTTAAGGACTGTGTTCGCAGTCTGGGGGTGCTCCTTGATTCATCGCTTCAGATGACGAGTCAGGTGAATGCGACAGTCAGGAGCACCTGTTACCAGCTTCGCCATTTCCTGGAAGTAAAGGACCTCGAGACTGTGGTGCACGTGCTGGTAACCGCTCGTCTAGATTTCTGCAATACGCTCTACATGGGGCTGCCCTCATGCTTGGTCCGGAAACTTCAGTTGGTACAAAATATGGCAGCCAGAGTGGTCTCGGGAACATCTCGGAGAGACCATATAATTCCAGTGTTAAGATCTCTCCACTGGCTGCCTATCAGTTTCCGGGCCCAGTATAAGGTGTTGGTTATTACCTTTAAAGCCCTAAATGGTTTGGGTCCAACTTATCTCCGGAACCGCCTCCTCCCATACAATCCTCCCCACGCACTCCAGTCCTCTGGGAGGAATCTGCTTCAGCCACAAAAATCTAGGCTGTCTGCAACCTCCCGGAGGGCCTTTTCGGTAATCGCCCCCAATTTATGGAATGGCCTGCCGAATGAGATCCATCAGTTGACAAGCTTTAGTAGCTTTAAAAAAGCACTAAAGACGGATCTCTTTTGCCAGGCCTTTCCTGATTAGATCCCGGCCTCATAAGCTCAGTCTCCTGGCTTTTTACAATTATGTATATATTTGTTTTTAATGTGTTTTTAGTTAGAAGGTTTTAATTTTATAGTGTTTAATGTCTTTTTATGGGGGAGGGTGGGGGTGGGTGGTGTTTTTAGTCATTATTATAATGTTTTAATTGTTGGAAGCTGCCCCGATTGTTTTTAGCAGAGGGGCGGGGTATAAATAAATATTATTATTATTATTATTATTATTATTAGATGATGTAGGGCATTTGCCCTGCTTTGCCCCCAGGGAGCTCTCATGACCCCCAGGGCAAAGACGAGGCCTGTTTAAATTCACTCCTGCTGGCAAACAATGGGTCAGGCCCTGCGTGACTGCAGCAGCCCATTCTGGTACTCTGGACCATTGCTGCTGCTATCTACCATTGCTCTTCCACAGCCAGGAAGGAGGTACGCTCATGTGACCAGGCTGCTCAGATGCAGCGGGCTTTGCGCATGTGCTGCAGGCCAGCTTCCTGACTGCAGAGAGTGGGATGTGGGCAGTGGCGGCTGCAAAGGCTGGCCGGTGTGCTGATCTAGACTCTATCCTATTCTGTACAGGTAATGGGGAAGGAACATTCCTGATCCACAGGCAGGATACACTGAGACAGCGTATTCTGGCCCATGTAGATGAGCCCTTAGCATGAGCTGTCTTGGGTCCTGTCCTGAGAGAAATGCAGGGTATAAATAAAATAAATTAAAAATACATTTTATTTGTTTATTTATTTATTTATTTATTTATTTCCTGCCTTTCTCCTTTTAAAGGTTCCAGGGGGGCTTTAATAAATAAATAAACATTGCCCATTCTCCCACACAATCTCTCTCTCTCTTTTCCCCAGCCCAGCCCAGCCCAGCATTCCTTTTTTTTCCCCTCTGCTCATTCTCCTCTCCTACTCTCCATTCTTCTTTCTCATCTATATCTATAAAACACTTGGGTATGTTTCCTTTCCCAGTATGTTGATTGGCTGCTTAGGAATCCTACTCAACCAATCGCCTCCCTCAGCCAATCACCACCCACATGCAAATTCCCTCTCCACCTCGCAATCCACTCCTGCCACCCAATCTGCATCTACACCCCCAGCCTTACAAGGGCCCCTCCCTCCTCTCCCTCCCTCAGCCACTCACCACCCACATGTGAAACAATGCAATTTTGTTTTTGCTAAAATGTGTAGCTGGACCATGTGAACCTTTCAAATCTACTATAACAGCATTATGTTATGCTGGGGACAGCTAGTTGGTTTTTATTTCTCTTCACCCCAGTGTGCATTTAGCCTTCCTTCTACCCACTTTTATCTCACTCATCACCAGAAAGCAGGCACTTCTCAATTTCTTTCTCTCGCTCTCAAACAAAATGCACACTTATTTTTATTATTCTTATTTTACTCATTATATCCCACCTTTCTCCCAATAATTGGACTCAAGGCAGCTAACAACATATTTAAAAGCAATACAGATTAAAAACTATACAAAAACGACAATAAAAGTTTATAAAACTAAGATAAAAGTAAAATATATTTAAAAGGCAATTAAACAATTTATAAAGTTAAAATACTAACCATTAAAAACATTAACATTAATTAAAAGACAAACCATAAAACAGCACAGTGCATCATTAATTGCCCATCCCTTGGTTATGAAATCATCTCCCCAGATAGTTCATAAAACATACAGCAGCCTCCTGAAACAACTAAACTGAACAGCAGACTTTTCTGTATTCAAGAAATGTGTGTTCTCTTTTTGTGTTTTTTTTTAACTTGAATTCAAATTGTGATGGACACAATTGTCACTTTTGAAATGTTTTGGGGCCCTGCAAAAGTGAGCAGCAGTTACACCCAGCACGTTGTTTTCTCTACTGTGCTTCTGGCCACATAGAGTTAACTAGAGACCATCTGAAAAAATGAATATGTGAGCCTGGCTGCAGCTTTTTCACTGATGGTTCAAGAAGTCTGCTATCTAGTGACAAAAGATGGCCCTACAGGCTATGGATAGATTTAAATAAATGAGATTAATTAATCATTCAAAACCCCAAATAACTCTGAGGTAGACATTTTCAGAGTCTCTTTGGTATGCTTGCCAAGTTTCAGGTCTCTAGATTTTGGAGCCATGGAGCTAAGAGCATGGCCAAGACACATATTCCTGTACAGGTTGACCCCTATATCCATGGGACTGGTATCTGTGGTTTCACTTATCCATGTCTGAAAAAAAAATGTCCTCGCTAGGTATTTGCTAGGTCATCCAGTGCAATTCTATGGTATGCTTCTGCTTGAAGAATGAACGACTGTTCATTGCAATAGGGTTCACTATTTTGCATATCCATGATAAATCTGGGAACGTATCCGCTGTGGATGCAGGCAGGGGACGACCTGTATTAGCATATACTGATGGCTCCTGTTTCAGCTGTATAGGATAAAGCAAATGAGCTACACTTTCAGATATAGCTGATGAGAAGGGACTTAACCTCTTCATCACAGATGCAGGGGATTGCCAGGATTGGACTAGAGGGTAAGTAAATAAGAGCACCCAGGCTTGATGAAATCAACAGGAATTAAATCACACTGATGTGAGTGTGAATTCACATACAGTGAATTCACATACAGTGAATTCACTAAAAGGTTGCATCAATGGTCTCCTCCTACCTGCAGAAATGGACACTAGTGGCAGATCTCTGCCCACTGCCACCCGCTCCCAGTGTGCCTCACAAATCAGCTCTCCCTTGCACCAGCAGAAATCCACTCACACAACACTGGATTTATCCCTTGCTTTGGATCCAGTCCCTTGTGCACTCCTTTTTCAAAACAGCCCATTCAAATGACCTCTTTTGCCTTGTTGGAGCTTCGAGATGTTACTTTTTTCCACTTCATCTCCCAGAATCACTGGCAAACCCAGCTACTGGCTGGAGTATTTTGGGAACTGTACTCGGAGCTTGGAGCTACATACATGTTAGAGATCTGTAGTGTGTGCCATGCATCCCTTGTCTGCCAACAAACCAGTTCTGCCAGTCATCAGGAAGAAGGAGATGCCAAATTCAAACATTATCACCTGTCTAGCCGCCACCCAAATTTGCAGATATGTCCCTTATCAGACTTTACCTGAGAAATAAATAGTGAATGTGACTCAGAGAGACCCATTTTAAAGTTCTTGACTGCAATCCCTTGACTAGAATAATTCTTCTCAAGTCAAAATTGAATGAAATATTTAGAAAATATACAAGGATAAAAAGTACCATTCTGTCTATTAATAAAGAAAATATGATTCTGTTGCCATGCCTTCTATGAGCATTATTCTACCAGACTGAGTTAAAAAACAAATGTATCTCAAAAATATAATTCAAACAACAACTGACCACTATTCTAGTCAGTAATATCTGGCAGACTATGAAAGTACCACCACCAACAACAACAACAACAACAACATTTATTATCATCTTGGTTTCACAGTCTACCAGGTGATACTGACTGGAGTTTGGGGCCATCAATGATTCTATCTAAGAATCTACAAAATTAGTGAAATATAATTAGTGACTATAATAATACAGGCAAAATGTAAAGTCGAAGGCTTTCATGGACGGCATCCATAGAATTTCCTTAGGTTTTCTCGTGCAGTAAATGGAATTTCTGCCCCCCCTCCTTTTGATGCAGGCAAAATGTCAGAAATAAACTCTTCCAGAACACGGCCTCACAGCCCGGAAAAAACCCAAGGAAATTCTATAATACTGGCATATCTCAGTATTACACAGCCACTGACAAAGAAGCTCCTTTTTACAAAGTATTTTTGTACCCAACCAGCCACATCTTTTCTTTCTTGTCCTCTATTTAGCTTGAAGTTTTTAGCAGCATTGGCATTGGAAAGATGGTGAAGGAGAGCTAGAGAATCACAGACATTGAGGAGATTTTCACACGGGGCCAAAATGCCCCATTACTGCCCGCCACCTCCTCTCCCGTTCCTGCCATGGAATAACGTAAATCTTTCACACATTACTTTAATTCCTTGGCAGGAATGGGCTCCCCCTACCCTCGCTGGCCATTGTAAGGCTGCTTTTATGACCAGCCGTCTGAAATGTTATCACATTATTGCATGACAATGGCCGGGTGGTAAATTTAAAAAATAAAATTCCCCCAAACATAAAATCAGTTCACCAAGCACAAAAACACATTTTAAATCACACAATCAAAACAGGGAGGGTAAAATAAAGGGTGCCACTTACCTGGATGTCCAGATCATACCAGGAAGTGCTCAGAATGGACCTCCCCTCCGCGGCTGTCATTTTGGAACAGGAACAGGGCTCCTGTTCGCACACCCGTGATTGCGTGATAATGACAGAACAGGAGGTCTATTCACAATGAAAAATTGTGATTACATTGTTCCAGAACAGTCAGGGGAGCAGGATAGATACAGGACAAAACGGGGTCAACGTCATCCGAACCTTTCCCGACCCCGTTCTGTTCCTGCCACGGGATATATAGCCTGTGTGAAAATCTCCTTGGTGTCAAAAGCAGCAAAGATTGAGCTGGGAAAGAACAGGATTCTGCTCTAGCCAATCCTGCTGCAGCTGTGTGTGCCTGTCTACAACATGCAAAGTAAACAGCCACTGCCCCCAGAAACACTTACTGAGCATGCATGAACAGTAAAACAGACTGAAAAGGGAAGAGCAGATAAACCTGGCTCACCAGCTCCCCTCAGCACGTTAAAAAGCATAGATTTGTAAGCATGGCCACCAAAACAGAAATCATTAAAAAAGTGGAGGCTGTTAAGGGGGGGGGTGGGAATCATTCATGATAGCATTTTGGAAGAAGCCTTCAAGTAATCTCTAGAAGATTCAAAATGTTTTCATTCACTTCTGCAGGGCTTACCTGACCTGGTTGCTTCATTTCACATGGGCATATTGTTGATAAAGTCTGCTGAGACATCTTCAAACTGCTGTTTCTTCTTTTTTTTTTTTTCCTTTTTTTTCCCCTTTTTTTGGTGTAGGGACCTATCTCTATTCTTTCCATATTATTTATGCCTTTGGTACCAAATTTTCTGTTAAAGAAGTAAAGTCCAAGAACACATCTACTTTGTTAACTGAGGTATATACATATACTAGTAGAAAAGAAGGAGAAAGAGAAGGATAATAATAATAATTTTGATAATGAGTATATCATCATCATCTTCTTCTTCCTCCTCCTTTGTGGAAAAAAATAGCTGTGGTTCCAGTGGTGCTTTACGAGCAATTCTGAACAAACTAACCAAGCATCGGAATGAAATCACTATAGATACAATCATAGTCAGGCAACTACAAAAAATGAATCAGAATGCACATTATCTAATGATGCTGATTCCTAGATTCTTGGATAGACAGTGAACTATTGATGGTTCAAAATTCCAGTCAGTGAACATCTGAGAAAGTGAGAATAATATTCTTACTGAACTTGCATAATAGACCTTTCATATAACTTGTGGGAAGCTCTCCTTGTCTCCTACCTTCAGGATGGATTTGTCTTGCCTTTTGATATCCAGCAAATGTAGGTTGCCAATGATGGGAAGAGGGGTTGGTCCTGGTGGCAATGTAAAAGCCGCTTTTCTGGAACTGGTTGGTAAATAGAATGAAGCCAAAACTATCAGTGTGCACAGCAGGCAAATGGGCACAGGATAAGAGAGAAATAAATTGAGCCATGCCATATTAAAAAAAAATCCAGAAAGAATGGGATGGTGATAGTGAGAGAAAAAAATTGCTGGCAGTGATCACCATCAGTCCTCCTTTGCTTTATGTTTCTGGTTCGCAATTGCCACAAAACTGTGCAAACAGTCTGAGCAAGTGCTGTGTAACCCCACCCTCTTTAAACACTTCTGGAGAATGTGGTCTAAGCAGTTCCTGATTGGAAAGTGAAGGAGGTTTCAGGTTACAGGACTGGTTGCCTCTGGATGCAGAAATCCACACACCAGAGACAGTGGCACTTATTTACTAATTATTGAGTAGTAACACTGATAGCCCGCTTTCGTCCATTTTGAGGCGGGTAGAGTAAATACGATTCTTTGCCAGTGGCAGTTGGAGGCTTCCATATCAGTGAGGTAGTGAACCTGCTCTTGGCTTTACTCCAAACTTTAAAGGAGTTATCCAAGGTGCTGAAGTTATTTGGGGGCTAGAGTTCAAGGGCCCTGGTTTGCTCCTTTTAAAGTTCTGACTAAAGCCCAGAACTGATTTGCTGCCCCACTGACATGGTCACCAGCTGCCAATGTTATCTTCGTCCTCTCCATCTTATTCTCACAACACTCCTGTGAAGTAGGCCAATTTGGGAGAGAAAGAGAGAAAGAGAGAGAGAGAGAGAAATTGGCCCAGGATCACTCAATGAGTTTCATGGCCCACTGAGGACATGAACTTGGATCTGCCAAGTCCTCATCCACCACTGAGATTTAGTATGTTTAGGGGCCTTTTAACTTTTGGATTTGACTTAGGGCCAAACTCTAATGTTTACATTACTGGATCTCCCTGCTGTTCCTGCTGCACGGATATGCAATTTTTGTGCACTTTGTTCACCGAAGAAGGCAATACCCATCTGTGTCAATTCCCCCAGAAGGAAATGTATCATGAGAAAAAGAGAGTGAAAGAAGGGCATGAATTTGTACAACACTTGCCTATGTCAATTTACACATCTGTATGCACTTTTGGAAACAATTACTGTAGTATAAAATACATCTCCTCACCAGTGCGGAAGACTGTGACCTTTGAATCTGTGACCAAGTCAGTCTGCTGTCTTAAGGCAAACGAAGGATGGTCTGCTGGGTCCCTTTGTTATGGTTCTTTCTCTTTATAGCAGACTTGGATTGGACAGCACGTCAAATAGAGGAGGAGTTTTACCTATAGTATAATGACATACGGTTGCTCAAGTTAATTTTGATGCATGAGATTGAAAGTCTTACATGCATCTTTCTCTTTTCTTGGCAGTAAGACTACAAGAAGAATAAACCAAATATCTAACCATTGGCTGCTCTTCCATAACATCCCAAGTCAGTTGCCTATGGCTCTTAGCTCTAGTGCCTATGCTGGAGGCTCTGGGCTCAATAGAAGAGGAGCTGGGTGAATTTAACTGATAAATTTTAATTTTACTGATAAATTTAATTTATTTAATTAATTTAACTGTTTAAAAAATTAACTGATACATTTTAATTTTAATTTTTACTGGTAAAAATTAATTTTACTAGTGTGCCACTTTACAGAGAACCCTACTCTGTTCCAGGGGTGGGAATCATGTAGCTGTTCAGATGTTGTTGGACGCAACTACAAACATACCTCACCATCAGTTATGCTGATGGGACTTGTAGTCCAGCAATAACTGTAGGGCCACACAATTCCCATCTCTGCTCTAGTCAGAGAAATACGTGTCTAAGGGCCAAGGAACACAAGACTTCTCAAAGTGAGAGGCTCCGCAGAGTATGACTTTCTTCAAAAGAAGAGTGTTTTGATGGGTATAGTTGTTGTTCCAAAAAGTAACAATTCCAAACTCTAACCAAGACTACAGTACTCAGCTAAAGTACAAAGAACTGATCATGCATATGCAGCACAGAATGCTGGATGTTAGGACAGAAATAGAAAGGTTAAGGGTGGGAGAATGGAATGGAGTGTTCTAGAAAAGGCTGCTGAACAGGAACTGTTCATAGAATCATAGAGTTGGAAGAGTCCACAAGGGCCATCTAGTCCAAACCCCTGCTACACAGCAACACACAATCAAAACATTCCTGACAGATGGCCATCCAGCCTCTGTTTAAAAATCTCCAAAGAAGGAGACTCCACCACACTAGCAGGCAGTGTATTCCACTTCCAAACAGCTCTTACTGTCAGGAAGTTCTTCCTAATGTTTAGGTGGAATCTCTTTTCCTGTAGTTTAAACCCATTGCTCCGTGTCCTAGTCTCTGGAGCAGCAGGAAACAAGCTTGCTCAATCCTCAGTATGACATCTCTTCAAATATTTAAACTTGGTTATCATGCCTCCTCTTAACCTTCTCTTCCACAGGCTCTCTAAACCACTCCTCATAGGGCATGAATTCTACACCTCCCACCATTTTGGTCGCCCTCCTCTGGACACGTTACAGCTTCTCAATATCCTTCTGGAATTGTGGTGCCCAGAACTGGACACAATATTCCAGGTGAGATCTGACCAAAGCAGAATAGAGTGGCACTATTAATTCTCTTGATCTAGACACTATGCTTCTATTGTTCATGCTGCAACACCTTGTTGCAGGCCCAACCAGGGCCGGTTTAACCTGTCTGCCAAATCAGCATTGGCAGGGGGCCCCAAGGTCAAGAGGGGGCCCCGAGGTCAAGAGAGGGCCCCGTGTTGGCCTCCTTAATATGAAAATAATGGGATTTCTGGTTTAAAATACCATAGAGTTGCCTTGGAAGGCCTAGAAAAGGGCTAGGGAAGACACATTTTCTAGGAAGACTCTATGGTAGGTGTGCTGTTTTGTGTCCCATGGATAATGAATCCAGGGATACGGGGGTCCTACTATAATCTGAACATCCTGTACGGTGAATAGGTTAGGTTACATTGATCTGAGATAAATATATGGGGGCCCCAAAGTAAAGCATTGCAGGGGGCCCCAAAATTCCTTAAACCGGTCCTGGGCCCAACCGGTTACTTCTCAGTGAGCAGCTAGGCAGAATACTGCTTGGAACTTAAGACAGTGAGCCTTCCTGAGTCTGTCCCTGTTCTATCACCTGTATGTTGTTCAGCTGTACCTTTGACAGTGAACAGCTGAAAAACAGGGAATAGCAGCAGAACGGAGCTTATTGAACACCATGTTCCAGGTGAATGCAGAGCAGCCAAACATGTTTAATTGCTTATGATCATGTTTCAACACTTTCTATTCAACATTTTCCATTTGATTTCTTCATTTTGTATATAGGTCATGCCCGGCGGCTTTTTCACTGCAGTTTGCACTGCAGCCCAGTATGATTTATCTTTTGGCAATGCTTGACTTGGAAGGTTACATCAAGAGTTTAAATATGGAGGACACGCTTTCCATCTCCCACATTTGCAGTTCTCCAAAGAATGCAGACAAACTGAATTCCTGGCTTTGCAGATCCTTTGTGAGGCTGGAAGCCAGAACTGCTTATGATGGGCAATGATAGGTGTGTGAAAGGAAATAAGGAGTACAGTATAATAAAGTAAAAAGATTTGCGTAAGTCTCATGTGTCTCTGGCAACAGTTTAAGAACTCTGTAGCAGTGAATTATTTTTCCTTTCCCTTTTTGAAAAGATGCTGTATCCTGATGCAGCTTTGAGGTTACTGGGTGTCTGAGTAAATCCAAATATAATCAAAGGTCAAACATAGAAGAACAGTCTAGTTGTGAATATGAATACAAGGCAGATTCAAAGGATGTAACCAAGGTCATACACAGTGAAGGTAGACAAGGATCAGGAACACAGAGTCTGGAAGCTATCTATCTATCTATCTATTTATTACATGAATAATAAATTCTCCTGAGGCAATGTACAAATAAAAACCAATTAAATCAATACAGAGATAAAAACATCTTGAAGACCACATTAAAATACTAAAAAAAAGCCAATATGATTCTAGGCTGCATCAATAGAAGTAGTGTCTAGACCAGCCTTTCTCAACCTTTTTACCCTGGTGGAACCCTTGAAACAATTTTCAGGTCTCAGGGAACCTCTGCCTAAAAGTTATTATATCTACAGCTTTAAAAAATCATGTTTTCCCCCCTAATGTCAATATCTTGTGGAATCCCTAACAACCTCTTGTGGAACCCTAGGTTTCCAGGGAACCCTGGTTGAGAAACTATAGTCTAGAGTCTAGACCAATGGAAGTAAATAGTGCCACTCTATTCTGCTTTGGTCAGACCTCAATTGGAATACTGTGTCAAGCTCTGGGCACCACAATTCAAGAAGGATGTTGACAAGCTGGAATGTGTCCAGAGGAGGGCAACCAAAATGTTGGCAGGTCTGGAAGCTATGCCCTGTGAGAAGTGGCTTAGGGAGCTGGGTATGTTTAGGCTAGGGGAGAGAAGGTTAAGAAGTGATATGATAGCCATATTTAAATATTTGAAGGGATGTTCTATTGAGGATGGAGGAAGCATGTTTTCTGTGGCTCCAGAGACCAGGACATGGAGCAATGGGCTGAAACTACAAGAAAAGAGATTCCAACTACACAGTAGGAAGACCTTCCTGACAGTAAGAATACAGTGCCTCAGAGTGTGGTGGTATCTCCTTTTTTTGGGGAGGTTTTTAAACAGAGGCTGGATGGCCATCTGTTGGATGTGCTTTGATTGGGTATTCCTGCAGGACAGAGTTGGACTGGATGGCCCTTGTGGTCTCTTCCAACTCTATGATTCTATGCTTCTATTTTTTCAGCACTCCCCCCCACAAAAAAAAGCCAGTCTAAAAACAATCCTAGAATCCAGTTTTGAAACAGTTAAAACAGAACTTTCGAACATTAAATGGCTTGGGTCCTACCTATCTTTGGGACTGCCTCCTTCCATATAATCCTCCCCATGCACTCAGGTCCTCTGGGAGGAATTTACAACAACCTTTAAAACTAGGCTCTCCTCGACCTCCCAGAGGACCTTTTCGGCTATTGCTCCCAGATTATGGAACGGCCTGCCGGACAAGATCCATGACATTACCACCTTAAATAGCTTTTAAAAACCTCTTAAGACAGATCTCTTCTGGCAGGCCTTTCCTGAATAGATACCCAGCCATCAAAAGAAAAAAAAAATCCTATTGGTCCAATCTCTATTCCAGTTATTTTATTTTATTGTGTGTGGGTGTATGGGTGTGGGTGTGTTTTAGTATTTATTAATGATTTTAAATGTTTAATTATTTAATTGAATTTTAAGGGGGGTGGGATGGAGGGTTTTATAAGTATATATTTTAATGTTGTAAGCCGCCCCAATAGCATTTTTTAGAGGGGCGGTATATAAATTATGATGATGATGATGTGCCATGAGGCATGTAGGCAAAGTTCACTAGGCAGCTAAGTTCCACAGAGGTAGGCCCTGTCTTGTTCTTGCACTTTAAAGGGCAGACGTTACAGGTTTAAGCAGCCTGGTTCTCCAGAACCCTTCCCAAAACTAGCTGCAAGCAATGGGACCCAATCCCAAGGCTTTCTGCTGTTGGGAAGAGCTGTACTCCTGAGGAGTCCTCCTGGGAAACTGTCTTTCCTTGGTGCATGGGCATGTGCTTCATTGACTGGAGTGGCCCTTCATATGTTCTTTTACTGCAAGTCCCATCAGCCCTAGCCAGCACAGCCAATAATGAGGAATGCTGGAAGCTACCACATGATCCTCCTCCCTCTCATTCTGGGTGGTTACCCAACTTCTTTCTGTCAGTGAGGCAGCTTCCTCAGAAGCCCCATCTAAGGCTAGTTCCAAGTCTCCTGTTGCTGAGGAGCCTGGGGTACTGTTCCCAGGACTTAGGGTATAGGTTCTCTGGAGCTCTGGGGGCTCATAGGGAGTTCAGCCTCGGGCTCTTCCACTGAGGATGAGATCTCTGGCACTGGGTTAGATGGCATGACAAGTACTGAGGCTCATATATCCCCAAGTGACATGTCCTGATATTTGGAAACAACATTAATAGGAGTACAGTGTCTAGATCAGTGTTTCTCAACCAGGGTTCCCTGGAATCCTAGGGTCCCCCAAGAGGTTGCTAGGGATTCCTCAAGAGATTGTGATTGTGGAGGGAAAGCAATAGCAGTATATAGAATATTGTTTATGCAGGGGTTCGCTGAGACCTGAAAATTATTTCAAGGGTTCCTCCAGGATAAAAAGGTTGAGAAAGGCTGGTCTAAATCAAGGGAAGTAATGGTACCACTCTACTCAGCTTTGGTCAGACCTCACCTGGAATACTGTGCCCAATTCTAGGCATCATGATTCAGGAAGGCTATTGTGAAGCTGGAATATGTCCAGAGGAGGGCAATCAGGATAGGGGGAGGTTTGGAAGCCATGCCTATGAGGAGCGGCTTAGGGAGCAGGGCATGTTTAGTCAGGAGAAGAGAAGGCTGAGAGGTGACGCGATAGCCATGTTTAAATATTTGAAGGGATGTCCTATTGAGGATGGAGCAAGCTTGTTTTCTGCTGCTCCAGAGACAAGGACACAGAGCAATGGGTTCATACTACAGGAAAAGAGATTCTACCTAAACATTAGGAAGAACTTCCTGACAGTAAGAGCTGTTCGGAAATGGAATGCACTGCCTCGGAGTGTGGTGGAGTCTCCTTCTTTGGAGGTTTTTAAACAGAGGCTGGATGGCCATCTGTTGGGAGTGCTTTGATTGTGTATTCCTACATGGCAGGGGTTTGGACTGGATGGCCCTTGTGGCCTCTTCCAACTCTATGATTCTATGATTCTTAAGACATTTTGATGGCTGAAGCCAACAACTCAAACGGCACCCTCCCCAGTGGTATCTCACATGTGGGGGCATATGGGAAGAAAAGGGAGTTAGGAATCTTCAGATACCAAAGAGACCACTGGGCCATTAGCTTCTCTTTACAAAGCTATCTAGATGTGGCAAAAACTGGCTAAAATTGGGGAATCAGAAAGGGAGGCTTTAATTAAGACCCTCACCTCCCACCCACCCCCCTAATTTGAATCCTGAACAATTTCATAAAGATGGCCATAGCCTCAACACGTAGCAGTTGAGACTGCTTAGGAGGCACTGTTCAACCCCCTGATCCCTTTTGACATCAGTAGCTTAGGTGGGGTGCCTGACAGAGGCAGCTGATGGCTTCCATGGCAGTGGGATGGTGAATCCATTCCAGGTTTTATCCCACATTTTAAAGGAGCTATCCACAGTGCTGAGTCTTCTTAGGAAGCTAGGGTTAGGTACAATGGCCAGCTCCTTTGAAGATCGGGCTAAAATCTGGAGCAGATTTGCCACCTCACCTACTCTGGTGCCATTGGGTGTCACTGGTGCTGGAAAGTGAGCGAAGACCTTCCTGTCTGGCTCATCCCTGAATTCTGGGTGTTGGAGTGGAATTCATGGATGAGCCTGACATGAGGCCATTCTCCTTGTCTGGGCCTCTGGAGTTTTGGAGAGAGGCCAGCCCGCCTTGTTGGCCTGGGAACGCTTCTCTCCACAGCGGCTCAAGGTCAGGGCATCCAGGTGCCAGCCGCCCTGAGAGGGAGGCAATTTTACTCCCTGAATTCTTTTCTCACGCCGAGGGGTTTACCTGGGGGTTTGTTCCTGCTGTATTCAGTTTCGGCTTTGTTCTATGTTCCTGACACATGAATCCATGTCAATAAAGCAATTTATTGATTGCATGTGAGCATGTGTGCTTGGTACATCACACTTCCATACTGTCCTGAATTCTCTGGGAAAAGAGAATCAAGGCTGGTTTTCCTTTAAAGAAATGTCAGGACTGCACCCATGCTTTGTTACCTAAATTAATAACCACTGGAAAATGTGGAACAGTTGCAGATTTAGGGCTGGCCTACTCATTAGACACAGTGAGGTGGTTGTCTTGAGCAGTAGATCCTGGATGGTTTGAAGAGGGCATGGTGGCAGCTCTCCAGCTAGGTCCTCTTCTGATGGAGGAGAGATGCAATCCTTGAACCCCCTAACCTTTCCATTAATGTTTTGAAAGCTGCCAATTTTCATGTAATATTCAGCAGCCAGTTAGGTTGCTATCTCTAAGAGAATGGGCACCTTATTGTCAATTGTCTAAGGCAAGAAAAGGTCTTAGGCTGACCCTGAAGATATGACAAGAAAAGCAATCCTAAAATTGATTTTTTTATATATTTTCCCTTTATGAAGACTACAAAGCTAGGTTCCAAGGCAGGATACATGTACTATTTTGCCATTGTCTGTCCAGAAAAAAATAGTTATGAAGGGCTGCTAAAAGTAAGTTAGAGTATGAAAAGT
Source organism: Gambelia wislizenii (assembly GCA_030847615.1). NCBI lineage: Eukaryota > Metazoa > Chordata > Lepidosauria > Squamata > Crotaphytidae > Gambelia > Gambelia wislizenii. The sequence continues at coordinate 11,442,173 of JAUMIR010000012.1, forward strand.
CCTCTAGAACAGTGTTTCTCAGATTATCCAGTCTGGGGGACTGGCAATTTTTTTCCCCCAGTGTGCCAGAGATAAGGACCATATTTGTTTGGATTGGCTACAATCATTTATTTCTTTCCTGCAGACTCACCAGGGATTGGCCACAGACAGCTTGTAGGCTAGCACTGGTCCAGGGACTACTACTATGCATAGCACTGCTCTAGAGGTCAGAGCTGACCTATGTTGAATGTTTGATGTCAGCCATGGGCCCATTCAGCTCAGTATTTTCTATGCCAACTGGCAGTGGCTCTCTATAGTTTCAATTAGGAGTCTTCCTAACTGGAGATGCCAGGGATTGAACTCATAACTTTTTGAATATTGTCTACCACTGAGTTATGACCCTATTCTTCACATTGCTCAATAAGGGAAAGGAAAAATTAGGAGAGAGATGGCAAAGAGAGAATACCCATATGCCAAAGTTAGAACCTGTTTGTTGTTATATGCTGTCAATTAAGCTTCAACTTATGGCAAGTCCTATGAATGAGGGTCATCAACAGTCCTGGACAAGCCCAGCAGACTCAGGTCTGTGGCTTCCTTTATTGCATCTATCCACATGTGATGTGGTCTTCCTCTTACCTACTGCCTCCCACTTGGTAAATTATTGTCTTTTCTAATGAGTCAAGTCATCTCATGACATGGCCAAAGTACAATAGCCTCAGTTAGTCATTTTGGCTCATAGGAAGAGTTCAGGCTTAATTTGCGCTAGAACCCATATATTTGTCATTTTGGCAGTCCATAGCTATCTGTAGAACTCTCCTCCAGTGCAACATTTCAAACGAATTGATTTTCTTCTTCCTGTCAGCGTTCTTCACTCCTTCTCAGCTTTCTTCAGAGTCTATGGTAGACTATAAATCATATATGTATTTCATAGGGTTGGCCACAAAAAAAATTCTGCTTGAAGTGAAGGACAAGACAGTCTGCAACCATACAGTGTACAGAAATGTCTAAACTTTGACCCTGCTGAAGAAGCAATGCCCTTCACCCTGAGATGTAGTGAATCCAGGGATCACAGGGTTGAAAGTGCAGTCTTTCTTGAGTAGCAAGGATGATAAAGTCATCTGTCATCTCTGAGGCATTCCTGTTCCTTTGAGTGTAGCCTGAAATCCTCACAGTAGTTAGTAAGGGAGTAACTTATTTTTAAGTAACAATACAACAGGGATGTGAGCCATCCCTGTTGTAATGCTCAATATTTTGACATGGCTTGGTCTTGAATGAGGAATTAAGACCCATTAGCCTAACTATCCTAAAGACACCAGATCCTGTCTGATTTTGAAAGCTAAGCAGGGTCAGCCCTGGTTAGTACTTAGATGGGAAACCACCAACAAATACCAGGTGCAGTAGGCTATATTTCAGAGTAAGAAACTAGTAAAACCACCTGTGATTATCCCTTGCCTGAGAATACCCTATGAAATTCATGGGGTCACCATAACTCCAACAGGCAACTTGAAGACACATACACACATATGCACTACTTTACAAAAGGCCAGCTTCTGAGGGAGTGAAACCTGCTGGAAACAGGTGTATTGATGTGGATCAAAACAGCTTGCCTGCATTTTTTTTAACACTCTTGGAGGGCATGCTCATAGGGACTGTCATAATGAGCACATATACATGCATACTTCCATTAACAAAGCTTTTGATAGTGAAGTTCTTTTTTACAAAGTCTTTTTATGCTTGCCCAGCCCCATTTTCTTCATTGTCCTTTGTCCACGTGGACATTTTTTAGCATCATTAATATTGGGAGGATGGTGAAGGAGGGCTGAGGAAAGATGGTCTTTGGTTTGCAGCTGCAGTGATGTGCCTGCAGAAAACAATGCAATAAAGCTTGAGCTGGGAAAGAGTGAAATTCTGCTATATTCAATCCTACAATAGCTCTGGGTGCCTGCCTACAACAGACAAGATGAACAACAGCTGCCTTCAGAATCCTTGCTGAGCATGTGTAAACAGCAAAACAAAGAGAAAAGAGGGGTGGAGAGAGAAGCAGATACGCTTGTCTCAGCAGGAATTGTGAAGTCAAAGGCTTTCATGGCTTGCATCCATAGGTTTTCTGTAGGTTTTTTCCAGGCCGTGAGGCCATGTTCTGGAAGAGTTTATTCCTGAGGTTTGCCTGCATCTGTGGCTGGCATCTTCAGAGAATGGTTGGGTAGGGCTGAGGGTGGGGTTATATTCGGTGAGTCCCTGTTGGAGAGGATATGTAAATTTGTGTATTTGAATGGCTAATTCCTGAGTGGAGAGATACAACAGACACTAATCCTCCTTGCATATCTTTCCCACCAGGAATTAGCCATTCAAATACACAAATTTACATATCCTCTTCAACAGGGACTCACAGTATATAACCCCACACGCACTCCTACCCAAACATTCTCTGAAGATGCCAGCCACAGATGCATAGGTGAAATGTCAGGAGTAAACTCTTCCAGAACACGGCCTCACAGCCTGGGAAAAAAACAGAGAAAACCTATCAGCAGGAATCCTCAGCACTTTTTTTTTTAAAGTACAGATCCATACCTCTACTTCATTAACTCTAATTTGAAATTTACCACTACACCACTTGCCTTCACTACACCTAAGGACCGCAAGCGAGATTGGGACTGCTGGGAGTGCCAAGGCTGCCTTGCACACAGCTCCATCATCCAACACCTCAGCATCTGCTTCCTGAAGCAATCACCTCACTACACCTAATGGTAGGGCGGCCCAGGGTGTGTGTTTTTTTTTCTTAAGAAAACAACAACAATCAATCATGAGCCTCTCTGACATGGGATTTAACAGCTAAAGACCCACCTTTCACCCTTAGAAGTATGTGCACCATATTCCTACCCACCATTTTGGCCCTCTGCCTGTGATTGACAAGGAGAATGTTTTCCCTCATGAGCTGAAATGGTCTCAAACAAAGGTTGGGGGATGTAGAGAAGAGATGTTTAAATGACAAGGGTTATGCAGGGCTGCTGTAATGACAAGAAATTCCTGTCCAGAAAATACTTCTGTTTTGTGTTGGCGCACTTCATGACTAGCCTACGTGCTTCACTGCCTGAACACACAGAGAGAGACTTGAGAGCTTTTTATTTATTTATTTATTTTATTTTTTTGGTTTCCATTAGTGTGGGTGGGGTGGCTTCTTAAGAAGAAGTATGAGCAACTGCTGGGGAGGTATGCCACCTCTGTGAACCCCCTTAACTCCATCTCCTAATCAGTGCAATGCATGAAACTATGCTTATGAGTTTTGGATTTCGAAAACTCATACACTCTGAAAACTCTTCAGCTAGTCCTTCTCCTTCTGCAACCAAAAGTGTAGTTGTGAGTGAGTGAGAATCTTTTCAGTCATGATCACACTGGTTATGGAACATCCTGACCAGGGAAATTTGTCTGGGAGGTCTTTAAACAGAGGCTGGATGGCCATCTGTCGGGGATGCTTTGATCATGATTTCCTGCATGGCAGGGGGTTGGACTGGATGGCCCTCGTGGTCTCTTCCAACTCTGCAATTCTATGATTCTATGACCTCCTCCTCCTCCTCCACCACCACCATCAATATCCTACTTTGCCAACTTAATTACAAATGCATAAATAAGTAGTATCTCCTGGCTTGACCCCTCACTGCATTGAGTGAAGGAGGTCTATTCAGTTGCCAATTGGGGCACAAGAAGGAAGACATTTCCAGCCCCCTCCCACCAGCGAGCAAGGCTGCGACAATTAGAAGCAGGACCCCATTGCAATTAGTCTTTTCAGCCTCACTTGATGGTAGGAAGGGGCTGAAAATATAATCTCCCTTGCGCCCATTCAGCTGAACACACCTTCTTCACTTGATGAGACTGCTGTCTGTGAAGGTGGGCTGGGGAGGGCATTTACAATTGCGTCAATAGTGCCACAAGCATGACTGAGTATGAAGCAGTTACAGATCTGTAACTCTAGGTTACAAATCATAAGTGCAATAAAGAATGCCTGTTGTTGTTGTTGTCATCAAAGTAAGAGCTGTTCAGCAGTGAAACACTCTCCCTCAGAGCGTGGTGGGGTCTCCTTCCTTGGAGGTCTTTAAACAGAGGCTGGATGGCTGTCTGTCAGGATGCTTTGATCGTGATTTCCTGCATGGCAGGGGTTGGATTGGATGGCCCTTGTGGTCTCTTCCAACTTTACAATTCTATGATTCTATGATCATCATCTTCATCATCATCAATTTATTCAACATTTCTATTATTTCTGTCACCAGATTTTTTGGGTTGTTGCTTATTTTCCATGTTTCTTTCATGTTGGTAATTTGAACTCCTGTTTTAGTTCTTACTGCTTTCAGCTCTTCATTTTTTAAAAAAATCATACTGGGTTGGCTAATGCACTCTGTGGTAGTGTTACCTGGTTTTAAAAATAGCAATCAAGGACCATTGAAATTCATGATGCACAGGACTGACAATCAAGAAGTAGCTATTAACAAATTGTACAAAAATACCAGATAAAAGTACAGTATTGTTGGTGACATTGGGCTGGATGCATCATCCTTCTGTGCCCTGCTCACAAGCACCTCAAACTTCTTTGGTTGGGTTCCTTCATGGCTTCTAAGGTGGGTTAGGGAGGTTAAATTGGGAGATGAATTATAGCTACATCTCCCATACATCTAAACAAGTTAATACTATGTTAATAATATACACAATTTTAAAAAACCCACCCCCACTAAGACCTGCTTCTGATTCATCCAAAGGCAAACTAAGGAGGAATGAAAGGGGGATCAAGATATAAAGTGCACCAAAGAGTAAGATCAGTTCTCACATTATAACAGGAATCCTCATACTACTTTTTGTCTGCGGCAGATACAAATCATGTAAATGAAGAACAGACTTTGGCAAAGAAAAACACTGAGTTTTTTAGATGCCAAAAACCTTTTCAAATAGGGAGCAGCCAGGTGTTCAAAGAGTAATTTTGGGAAGCATCCCACAGACTAATTGGTTTTAACCAAAATTATTACTATGATGAATAGGGCAAAAAGAAAATGAGAGTCTCTCTGCTGTCTGCAGTGATACAGCTTGGACTTCTACAACCTCAGCCTATCACCGTATTTCTGTGCAATGGGTACTTCAATTGTGATAAACCCAGTAAGAATTGCAATGTATTGGTTGGGTAAGCCATATCAAAGACTTTGGGACCTAACCTCTCAGGCACATGTGCATAAGAATGTGCTACACTTCACAGAAAACTTGAAAGGATCTAGAGAACATGATGTCTTTCTTATTTTTTGACACTGGTTCCTCCACTCATGACAAGATTGTGTTTGTCTGATGTGGGATTAATCCCTGTGTGTGTCAGATACCTGGATCCTGCCTCAGGGCAGATTAACCTGTGCATTAGCTTAATGCTTTTAAGGTGAGTAAAATATGAGGTCTGTGCACAACCATCTTTTGACAATGCATTCATTCAGTGACTTCTGCTTTAGGTTTAAGCCTACTACACTTGATAAAAATTTGGGGTGGATTATGTGTGTACTGTAAACGGTTTTCTTTAACTGAGAGGAGGTTCATGTAGTTTAAACAGAACATGTTAACCATTGTTTTCTCATCAAATGTCAGCTGGACAAGGTGGCATACAATTGCTTTAGCAACGCTGCAGGTGTGGCTTCAGCAGGTTAATGTCTTTTGCTTTCTTGGTATTTTACTTTTCAGTGGTGATGGCATCATTCTTTGTGATCAAATTTGTCTTGCAGGCTTTTCCTGTCATCAAAAAAAAAAAAAAAGGTTAGTATTTGCCTCAAGCACATAGAAAAATAAAAGTACTGTATATCTCCTTGGAAGGTTTACCTTCTTAGAAAAGAAGTTTTTGAAATGGCTCCTAACTATGAGAGGTTCAGAGGTTTTATTCAGTTATATTTCATATTTATGCAATTGACTGATGCAGCTTTAAAACAGGGGTGGGCAAAGGGTGATCCAGGGGCCCATTCTGGGAGAAAGATAAATCAATAAATAATAAATGTGCTCCTTATAGAATCTCCAGATCACCCTGTTTATGGATTAAAAAAAAAGCTGATCAATCATCTCTCCTAGGAACTGCCAGGGTCTCATTCACACTACAGAATTATAGGGATATGATTGTACTTTAACTGCCATGATTCCATCCTATGGAGTCCTGGGAGTTGCAGTTAAGAAGGGCTACTTAGAATTCTCAGCCAGACTGGTCTCACCAAACTACAGGTCCCAAGATTCCACAAGATATTGCCATGGCAGTTAAAGTGGAATAATAGTTCTATAATTCTGCTGTGTAAATGGCGCCCCAGGAGTGACCATTCACTTTGGAAACAGGTAATAGGACCCCCTCTACTGTTTAACATCAAAAAGTCCAAACTGAAGTGGACTTCCAATGGCTTCCATTTTTTATAGGTTTTCTGTGGATTTTTTCTGGGCTGCGAGGCTGTGTTCTGAAAGAGTTTATTCCTGATGGTTTGCCTGCATCTGTGGCTGGCATCTTCAGAGAATGGTTAGGTGGGGTGTATGGGGTTTATATACTGTGAGCCCCTGTTGGAGAGGATATGTAAATTTGTGTATTTGAATGGCTAGTTCCTGGGAGGAGATATTCCATTTTTTGTTATTGACATTTTAGCAGGTGGCCCCTAGAGGGTTCTGGGAACACAAAATTGACCCTGAGGCCCTTGTTCAGGGTGGCAAATGCCCAATCTGAGCAAAAACACAATGCAAGGAGCAGTCAAAGCCAATCTGAGGCCAAGCAAAGGATGTCACAAGGCACCAGAGGTTTAAAAGAGTAAGCAGAGGTATTTATCCACAGGGAGTCCAAGTTCAAATACAAAGAGCAGCCGTACCAGTTTGAGGAACACTTCAAGAGCTAAACTAGAGGGACCCAGGGTCAAGGCGCCAAAGGCGTTCACCAGTAAGGAACAAGTTAAGAAGCATGAGCAGAACAACACTGAAGCTAACAACCTTGTGTCTCCTGTGTGGGTGTATTATAGCCACCTCTGCGGCAGATGCTGATTAGGCGAGTTTCTGCCTTGTGAGGCGCTCCTGAATCCTGGCACACCTTCACAATTGGCTTTTTTCCAACTGCCATTGTGCTGGGATTTTCCATAAAGCCGGGCCAGTTCAGCATCAGCTGCTCTTTTGGGTCTTGAGGGTGGGAGATTGTCGCTATTGGAGGGTCCTTTCACACTACACAATTATCACACTCTGGGGCCCATTTGGGGAGAAAAATAAATCAAATCAATCAATAAGTAATAAATGTGATCCCTATAGACCCTCCTCCAAAGTTCACCCTTTTTTATATTTAAAAATCCCTGCTGAATTGCCTCTTGTGGGAACTGCCAGTGGCCAATCCACATTATGAAGTGTAGAGCTATTATTCCACTTTAAGTACCATGGTTCCATTCTGTGGAAACCTGGGATTGGCAGTTTATGGAAGGGTTAGAATTCTCCACCAGAGAGATCCAGTGCCTCACCAAACTACAAATCCCAGGATCCCATAGGATGCATCCGTGCAAGTGAATGTGGTATAATGATAATGCTGTAATTCTGTAGTGTGAATGGGGCTCCAGTGATGTTACAAGGCTGATGATACAAGGATCAGCTCCTAAGCACAATACTTTAAGCATTAACCATAGCTATTCAGAGAATACCATTCAGATCAAAAACACCAAGGGCCAGTCTACACAAAGGGGAAAAATCAGACTGCTCCACAGTAATAGCAAGCTGCAGTAGCAGCGACCTGGCTTAATGGTTTTCCAGCCCCCTTAAACTTCATATGCCCGTAGCTGAGATGGCGGCCATGAGTGGATTACTCACATTTTTGAATCTGCTGTTGCCAAACTTTTTTTTAAAAAAAATTTATGGTGCGCACAAGAAATATTCCACCTTTCCCAAAAAAAAAGAAAGAGAGAGAAAATGATAGGACAAACCTCCATTTTATCATCTTAGCAATCACTCACTAAAGAGAAAATCGAACATGGTGGCAGTGGGCGCTTACCGTGACTAACCCCACCCCCTGTGCTGCTTCAACCAATCAGGTTTACACTTTGTCCTGCATGGGGAAGCGATTCATGTCGAATCGCCTGTCTTAACATGCGAAAATGCACGTATCTCAAGCTTTTTTTAAAAGTCGGGAAAAGCCGCAAATGCTTTTCTCACGTATTTTTTGCTCTTTTTGCCCCCCCTCCTTCACAATACAATGAGACCATGTGGGATCCGATTAAGACAGCTTGTTTTCTGAGTGAATTCTGTGAGGGGTATTTTCACCATGTGGACAACCCCAACGTCTAACATAAAATATGCACACAGACTTTTGAAGCAATGCTCTTCTCACTCTCACGGTGTGGACCAGAGAAAAAGATCCAGGCCCTGAGAGCTGGGAATCCTATCTGCAATGGTCTCAGCGGGGAGCTGGCAGTCTGAGCCTCCAGTTCTCCCTCAGGCATCATGTAAATAAAGTATCTGGAAGTATTGAGATTTTCCAGTTTTGTTTTTATTTTATCTGCATATCTCCAGGTGTGCATCCAAACTCTTTTTTGAAATAACCAGCTTCCCTCCCTTATGTTCTTCTTCTCCTTCCCCTCCAGATGATCACATATCACATCTAGATTCATGCAACACTTCAGAAAATTATTTTCAGCAATTTCCACAGAGCCTTCTTTATTATTATTCAGGAGTTATAGCGAAAGTGCTAAAGTACTTTAGTGGTATTAAACTAGTTAAGCATTAGAATCATTTTGTTTTGGTGCAAACATTCCTCACTTGATCCCTGTTGAATCTGTATCCTGGAAACAATAGCTATCTTTACTGCCAGTGGGCATCTTAGCTAATTGAAAAAAGACGGTTTAGAGGCGATATGATAGCCCTGTTTAAGTATTTGAAGGGATGTCACGCTGAGGATGGAGCAGGCTTGTTTTCTGCTGCTCCAGAGACTGGAACACGGAGCAATGGGTGCAAGCTCCAGGAACAGAGATTCCACCTCAACATTAGGAGGAACTTTTTGACAGTAAGAGCTGTTCGGCAGTGGAACGCACTCCCTCGGAGCGTGGTGGGGTCTCCTTCCTTGGAGGTCTTTAAGCAGAGGCTGGATGGCCATCTGTCGGGGATGCTTTGATTGTGATTTCCTGCGTGGCAGGGGGGTTGGACTGGATGGCCCTCGTGGTCTCTTCCAACTCTGCAATTCTATGATTCTAATATAGACAACCCAAGTTGAGAGATATTTCATTTGGAAATTAACTGGGTTAATTTAAACTGACCTGAAAAGTAGGAATAAATAACCTTTGGCAGTGCTAGAAGCTCCCATGAAATACTTCGGGATGAAGAAAACACCATATGGATCTCCAAAATAAAATTGGTTTGAATAGGGACAAAACCTGAGATTCTGAGATTTTTTTCCTCATCTGGAGGGGATCACAATTTTCTCCTGTTGGAGCTCATCCTCCAAACCTTCCACGTCATCAGAGAACTCTTTATGATAGATCACTTTATCATCCTACTTTATAACAAATCTTTTTTAAAAAAGATTTTAAATCAACTGTTTTAAATCATGAATATATGCAAAATTGGTGGGAGGTTAGATGTTTCAGTTTGCTTTTAACTGAAGCTGCTCTACGAGGTCTGTCTATTAAATAAATAACGAGACTGTGTTTCTACCGTTCAGACAAATAAAGGAGAACTGATTGTGAATGCTCAAGTGGTGACCTTGAACATGTCTGAACCTGCATGACAAACATCAACACTCTCGGCCATTCAGTTAATTGTCAGTCATTGTTTAAAGCAGCTGTGTTGTCTGCTGTGTGCTAGAAAAATACTAAGTTTAAAATTTGAGCAACATGACATTCTGTTGCAACTTGAGGTGGACCCAGACCTTTTTCAAAAAATCATCACTTTTGATGAAACCTGGACCTCCCAGTATGAACCTGAGACAGTCACTGTATTGGAAAACACTATCGTCACCAAGAATGAAAAAAGCATGTCAAAGGGAGTCCACATTCAAAGCCATGCTCATTGCTGTTTTTTTACATCAAGGGCATAATTTTGGCAGAATGGGTTCCAGCAGGCAGAACAGTGAACCAGCATTATTATAAGGAAGCTTTGACAGAGATGAGGGAAAGAGTCAGAAAGAAAGCCCAGAACTGTGGGGAAATGGTTCCATTCTTTGTCAAGACAATGCGTCTGCTCACATAGCACTTTCTGTGAAGCAGTTTTGGCTAATAAATACATTACTACATCCTCCATATTCACCAGATTTGGCACCATGCAACTTTTTTCTTTTCCCTAAAGTGAAATTGGTGCTTAAAGGAACACGCTTTGAGTCAATTGATGTAGTATAGAAGAAAACTGCAGATGTGTTAACACAGCTGACAGAAACTGATCTGCTCCACACCTTTGACCAGTGGAAAACAAGACTACATCGGTGAGTGTGAATGGTGAGTATATTGAAGGGGACAAGCATTAGAATTGTAATACATATAAATAAAGATGGGTTATTGTATCAGTCTTATTATTTAATAGACAGCCCTCATATATTCGATATTCTATATTTTGCGTTTTATCTTTTAAAGTGTCAATTGTTTTTTTTTAAAAAAGTAATACTGGAACGCTATTTTATTCTGAAGCTTCTGATTCAGTTAATTATTGTCATATATGTATATGTATATCATTGTTTCATGTTTTTATTTTGCAAGCCACCCTGAGAATATTTTCCCCCTCACCTTTACAGGTAGCATGTCAGCAATAAATTGAGCCTCAGCACCCATAAAGGGGAAGGAGGAATATTTATATGATAAGTCATAATGAATGTGATTTTTGCCAAAGTCTACAGCTCAAGGGATGGAAAACTCAGAGACTGCATCCATCACATGATTTGGTGTATAATCATAATTTATAACTGGAGCAAGCCCTGCCATGCAGCAAAGTAAAATAACCTGCTTAACAGAGCATAAAAGAGGGGGAAATAAAGGGGCAGGAGGGGGGGAGAAACTGGGACATTTTAAACGCAGCTGAAAAATTAGGAAGGCAAGAGGATTAATTGGGACTGTCCCTGCCAACAACCAGAGGATATGCAACACTAGCATTATGACTTTTCTTCCCATAAGTTTTGCATGATTTTTTTGGTTGATCTAATAAAGGTATTGCCACAAATGGACTAAAGAAGTTGGAAACACTGGACAAAGCTTTCAGACAGAGGCATTAGGTAGTCTTGCTTTCCCTTTAACATTAATTGTGCTTGTTGAAACAGACACTGAAATTTGATAATCCAGAACAATATTGAATAATACAGCCAGGCTTGCTTGTGTGACTCAAACATTTTGCTTCCCTCTTCTCCCTCTCTGGGTTAAAGGAGACTACTAGGCCTTCTTGCCCAAAGGCATTCTCCGAACAACTCCAGAAACGTCTGCATGCCTATGGGGCTGGCTGCAGGCTGTCCACTGGATCAACAGCACACTCAGGGTATAGCAATGAAATACAATCCTTGTAAGGATTCTGCATTGTGTTCCTCTGGTACAATAGGGAATTGATATGGATAAATACCAACACTGAGAAAAATCTCAAAGTCCAGATTACATAGAGAACAGAGCATACTTCAACAAATGATTGGGATTAGGCCTTGTTCTGCAGGACTTGCTTGGTGTTTCCTGCCAGAGAGAAGGAGAGCAGCTTCTGGACAGCAAGTTTCCTGCCAGTTTCCTGCCAGGGAGAAGAAGGAAGCAACTTCTGGACAGCCATTCTGACTGGGGAGATTGAATTTTTTTAAAAAACTGTTGGGAGAGGCTGCTTGTTACTGAGGGGCTTGAACTTCTGACCTTCCCCTTTTACCCTCAAGAGCCAGAGGCGCAAGCCTAACGGCGCGCGAATTTCAGTAACCAAACAAAAATACAGCAGACCTAAAAGTACAGCTTAGCATTCTCAGCGTTAACTAAGAGTTCTTAGATTACCTAAAAGCTGTCATCATGGACACTGAGGGGACTGCAGCAGTCACTTGCAACACATGTGCGATGTTTGTATTCTTGTCTACAGACGTGGAGAACTTCACATGCACCAAATGCAAGCTGGTAGCCCTCTTGGAGGAGAAAGTACAGCAGCTGGAGACACGGGTAGCTACACTTCAACAGATTCGTGAGCAAGAGGTTTTCCTCGACAGAACAGAACGAACAGTCTTGGATGGGGACCGCACAGAGGAAGTGGCTGTGGAGGAGAGGGTCACTTCACGGACACAGGAAGTAGACAGCTGGAGGAATGTCACACACAGAACAAGAAAATCCAGGGATTCTTCCTGCAGCTTGCAGCTACAGAATCGATTCGAAGCCCTTTCCCTTATCAAGGACAACGAGGAAGAACAGCATGGACAGACTTCAGGGGTAGAGCAGGGGACCTTGAGAGGACCACCGCAAGGAACAGCAGCTGCGAAGCCTCAGCGGAGGCGTGTGGTGGTGGTGGGGGACTCCTTGCTGAGGGGTACAGAAGCAGTGGTATGTGGGCCTGACAAGATGACTCGGGAGGTGTGTTGTCTCCCTGGGGCAAAGATCTGTGATGTGACTGAGAGGCTGACAAGACTCGTCAAGCCTACGGATCATTACCCCTTCCTTTTGGTCCATGTGGAAACCAATGATACTGCAAGGCACAGCTTTCCCAAGATCAGAAGAGATTATGAGGCCCTGGGGAGGAAGCTGAAAGAAATGAACGCACAGGTGGTCATCTCGTCTCTTCTGCCAGTTGAAGGGCATGGTCCAAGAAGGGAGAGGAAAATAGCCGACGTAAACAACTGGCTCCGTAGATGGTGTCGCCGGGAACAAATTGGATTCTTGGATCATGGACTGCACTTCCATGCGGGGGGACTTCTGGCAAGAGATGGGGTGCATCTTACAACAGTTGGAAGAAACATTTTTGCCAACAGTCTCAAGAATTTGATCAGGAGGGCTTTAAACTGAGTCAAATGGGGGAGGGAGACAGTATTCTGGAAGGCAAAAGGGCTGGAGAAAATAGTCAAACTGTCATAGAGGGAACAAGGCGAACAGCGCAAGGACCCAACAGTGGGAGGCAAAAAAACTTGCACAGGGAGCAAGTAAAGGGAACACATGGTCTCAGATGTCTCTACACTAATGCACAGAGCATGGGAAATAAGCAAGATGAACTAGAACTCCTTGCACTACAAAACAAATATGATATAATAGGCGTTACTGAAACCTGGTGGGACGAGTCTCATGATTGGAATGTAGGAATAGAGGGGTATAACCTTTATAGGAGAAACAGGCCAAACAGGAAAGGAGGAGGAATAGCATTATATGTCAGGGATATTTACACCAGTGAAGTGATCCATGACATCAATACTGGAAGCCAGGTGGAGAGCATCTGGATAAAAATTAAAGGGGAGGGAAACAACAGGGATGTTATTGTGGGACTCTACTACAGACCCCCAAATCAGACGGAGGAATTGGATGTTGCCTTTCTAGAACAGATGAACATACATGCAGAAAGGAGAGATGTAGTAGTGATGGGTGACTTCAACTATCCTGATATTTGCTGGCAATCTAACTCAGCCAAAACTACAAGGTCTAACAAATTCCTTACATGCCTGGAAGACAATTTCATGGTCCAAAAGGTGGAAGAGGCAACAAGGGGGTCAGCTATTTTAGATCTGATCCTAACCAACAGAGACGACCTTGTTAATGGGGTGCAAGTGGTGGGATCCTTAGGTGAGAGTGATCATGTTCTCCTGGAGTTTGTTATACAATGGAAAGGAGAAGCCAGGCATAGTCAGACACGCATTCTTGACTTTAGGAGAGCTGATTTCAATAAACTCAGGGAAATACTGGGGATGATCCCATGGTCAAGAATACTAAAAGAGAAGGGACCTCAAGACGGATGGGACTTTCTCAAAAGGGAGATACTGAAGGCACAATTTCAAACAGTACCATTGAGGAAGAAAAATGGGAGGTGTCTCAAGAAACCAGGATGGATGACTAAAGAACTTTCAATGGAGCTAAGTTTTAAACGGAACATGTATAGGAAATGGAAAGGGGGGGAAATCACCAAAGAAGAATTCAAACAGATAGCGAACACGTGTAGGAGTAAAGTCAGAAAAGCTAAAGCGCAGAATGAGCTCAGGCTTGCTAGGGAGGTTAAGAACAATAAAAAGGGGTTTTTTGGGTATGTCCGCAGCAAAAGGAGGAAGAAGGAAATGATAGGGCCGCTACGTGGAGAAGATGGCAAAATGCTAACAGGGGACAGAGAAAAGGCAGAATTACTCAACACCTTCTTTGCCTCAGTGTTTTCAGAAAAGGAAAAGGAGGACCAACCTGAGGAGAATGGAACAGAGGACACAATAGGGGAAATCCAGCTCAAAATAAGTAAAGAGGTAGTACAGGAATACCTTCTTAATCTAAATGAATTTAAATCTCCAGGACCAGATGAACTACATCCAAGAGTATTAAAAGAGCTGGCAAATATAATCTCAGAGCCATTGGCAATAATCTTTGAGAACTCCTGGAGAACAGGAGAAGTCCCAGCAGACTGGAGGAGGGCAAACGTTGTTCCCATCTTCAAAAAGGGGAAAAAAGAGGATCCCAACAACTATAGTCCAGTTAGTCTGACATCAATACCAGGGAAGATTCTAGAACAGATCATTAAACAGAGAGTCTGTGAACATTTAGAAGGCAATGCCATAATCACAAAAAGTCAGCATGGGTTTCAGAGAAACAAGTCATGCCAGACTAATCTGATCTCTTTTTTTGATAAAGTTACCAGCTTGGTAGATGAAGGGAATGCTGTGGACATTGCATACCTTGATTTCAGTAAGGCCTTTGACAAGGTTCCCCATGACATTCTTGCAAACAAGCTTGTAGAATGTGGGCTAGACAAGTTAACTGTTCAATGGATTTGTAATTGGTTGACCGGCCGAACCCAAAGGGTGCTCAGCAGTGGCTCCTCTTTGTCTTGGAAAGATGTGACCAGTGGGGTGCCACAGGGTTCTGTCCTGGGCCCAGTGCTATTCAACATCTTTATCAATGACTTAGATGAGGGAATTAGGGGCATACTTATCAAATTTGCAGATGACACCAAATTGGGAGGAGTAGCTAATACCCTAGAGGATAGGATCAAAATTCAGAATGACCTGGATAGACTGGAGAGCTGGGCCAAAGCTAACAAAATGAAATTCAATACGGAGAAATGTAAAGTACTGCATTTAGGGCGGAAAAATGAAATGCATAAATATAGGATGGGAGAGACCTGGCTGAATGAGACTACGTGCGAAAGGGATCTAGGAGTCCTAGTAGACCACAAGTTGAACATGAGCCAACAGTGTGATGTGTCAGCTAAAAAGGCCAATGCAATTTTGGGCTGTATCAATAGAAGTATAGTGTCTAGATCAAGGGAAGTAATAGTGCCACTCTATTCTGCCTTGGTCAGACCTCACTTAGAATACTGTGTCCAGTTCTGGGCACCACAATTCAGAAAGGATATTGACAAATTGGAGCGTGTCCAGAGAAGGGCAACTAAAATGGTGAAAGGTCTGGAAACAATGCCTTATGAGGAAAGACTTAGGGAGCTGGGTATGTTTAGCCTGGAAAAAAGACGGTTTAGAGGCGATATGATAGCCCTGTTTAAGTATTTGAAGGGATGTCACGCTGAGGATGGAGCAGGCTTGTTTTCTGCTGCTCCAGAGACTGGAACACGGAGCAATGGGTGCAAGCTCCAGGAACAGAGATTCCACCTCAACATTAGGAGGAACTTTTTGACAGTAAGAGCTGTTCGGCAGTGGAACGCACTCCCTCGGAGCGTGGTGGGGTCTCCTTCCTTGGAGGTCTTTAAACAGAGGCTGGATGGCCATCTGTCGGGGATGCTTTGATTGTGATTTCCTGCGTGGCAGGGGGGTTGGACTGGATGGCCCTCGTGGTCTCTTCCAACTCTGCAGTTCTATGATTCTATGATTCTATGATTATTCTTCCTTCTCAGGGCCTCTCATCCTTTTATATTTATATACTACATTTGTATCCCACATCCCTTCCCAGTGCCAACCCAAGGCCCATTTTTCTGCCTAAGGATAAGATGGCATCCCTTCTCCACAGGGCTGTGGAGTCAGAAGTAATTTGAGGTGGAGTCAGAATCTTTAGAAATGTACTGACTCCCAATTCCAGCTTCAGAATAAACACTCATAATATTAAAAGCTTAATTCGTTGCATATTTACTTTCTTAGGAAATTAGGAAAAGTTTCTTGTTCAGAAATTTTAAGGAACATATTTCATGCTCTATCTGTCTAAGGAGCCTGATGATTCACGCAGTGGTGATGAAATGCCTTCGGTTACCATTTTACTACAGGAAATTTGTTATACTGTTTACACTTGCCAGTTATTCATTGTTTAATTTACACCCCACTTTTCTTCCATATGGGAGCCAAAGTGGCTGCTTTATGAAGGAATCAGACAATAGAAAAACAGAGGTGTCAAGAGTCGAAACTTTGGTGAACCTACTCCATAGCCCTCCTTCTCTGATCCATATACAGGAAAATTGCATGGTACACAGAGCTCTGTCTTTAACAGAGGGGAACAGCTCAGGAGTTCATGATGAACAACTGGACAACTATCACCACTGCCTCCCAAGATCTACTACTTGGTAGTTGCTTCACTCTACCAAATAGCAGAGCCAGCCCCATTCCTTATAGAGTTTAGGACAGGAAAGGAAGTTACTCCCTTTCCCATTTCATCCTCCCAACAACGTTTTTGAGGTGATGAGTCCTAAGTTGAAACACTCTTCACACCATCACCATAACCCTTGGAGCCTCTTCGTTGGTGTTATAAAAATGCTTTCAGTTCAAAACCCCGGAAAATGTAAATTACAAGCGGGATGTTTTGCATGGCACATCAGCTCACAAAATATTTAATTTAACTCATGCCAGTTGATGGGATTTTTTGATAGCTTAGATGTGGTGGGTGGAATAATCTCTTCAGACACTTCTTACTTTGGGATCCTGATTTAAGAACTAACATGCCTAGGCTTAATTCTACACCCTTGCGGGGGGAAAACAAGCCATTAATTGTCTCAGATGCACTTAGCATGCTCTAAAGCAAACTGTGCCATTGGGAGAAACTTTAGAAGAGTGCCCAGTCACTAAAACAGAAAGATTATTACCAGTGGCAAGGTATGGAATCTATGAATGTCTGGGAGCTGCAGACTTTTGGCTAAAGTTTCCACTTGCAATTTCTCTCTTCCATATTCAGGCCTTTAATCAAGTTGGATGATCGGATTTTTGTGATAATATTCACTCATGTTTCTTCTTAACTCGTTCCATGGACAAATGTGTCTTTGGTCTCTTTTCAAACTACACAGTTATAGCATTTTGATATGAATTGATCTGCCATGGCCGCGTTGCATGGAATTCTGGGAGTAGTACTTTGATGAAGGACTAGAGCTTTCTGGCAGAGAATTTTAAGTACCTCACAAAAATGAAAATCTCAGCATTCCATGATAGTGCTATAATTGTGTGGCACAAAAGACACTTTTTGTGTGGTTTCTATAGATTTAGTTGTTATCACAAGTAATGCTTAACTGTAGGATTCTGCATTTTTTCCATGACTGTAATCTGAATGCCAAACACTAATATCAGGAGGCTCCAGAAAAATGGCTTGCTTAACATATTTTTTAAAATGTCCTAATAAAACTAACCTTTTCTGGGGGAATATTATTCTGTAATATGAACTGATTTATAGACTGACAAACAAGGCCAGTGTTATTATGTTTTCTATCCTGCTCTTATTCCAAAGGTGACATGGAGAGCATATCAATGTTCTCTTCTTCCTTTTTTAATCCCCACAGCAACCCTACAAGGTAGGTTAAGTGGAGAAATGATAACTGGACCAAGGTCAAACCACATGCTTCATGACTGAGTAGTGATATCAATACAGGCATCTACAGTTCTAGTTTGACATACTAAGACCTCCACCACACTTTGAATAATACTACTCAGTGCTGCAAATGTTAATTATTTCAGTTTTAAAAAAAAACTTTAATCAACTAAAAAGCATTCCCAGTTAATTGAACTGTATTTCTTTTTAAAGTTTGATACTTGCTAAAGTTGCTTCAATGAATCTCAAACAGTATATTTTTCTTCC
This sequence comes from Gambelia wislizenii, assembly GCA_030847615.1. NCBI lineage: Eukaryota > Metazoa > Chordata > Lepidosauria > Squamata > Crotaphytidae > Gambelia > Gambelia wislizenii. Next base: position 11,460,268 of record JAUMIR010000012.1, read on the forward strand.
ACCTAAACCTTCTGAAGCACCATACATCATGTTACTGGTAAATGGTACTAATAACATCAAATTGCTAAGCACGATTTGCATGACAGTAAACAAAACAAACCCAGCCACTTACAAACCCAGAAAAATCCATTCGTCACAGTTACAGGAACAATATAACACAAAGATCTCGTATTTCAAACTGCATGAACTTGTGGTTATGTAACTGAAATAAGTGTACTCTTCTACTTAACAGTTTTGAATTTTAGAGTGGGAGAGCAATCACAGGCAAAAACAATGACAAAGAGCTAACTGTATTGGTGGCAGCAGGTAGGATTTCTCCAACAACTACCTTTTAAAGCCATTTACACTGTAGGCCCTGGATATATGAAATATGGCATCTATATAGCTCTGCATGCAATATGATCAATTGTAGGAATCTATGCAGCTCTGTACTCATTAAGATCACTGCAGGCACTCTGTTTTCATGGTGCATGAAAGTGAGGGATACAACTAAACAAGTCTTTTCCTTGTTGGATACCAAAACTTTGGAACAATTTCCAGATGCAACGCATCAGATGCAACAGGGATGAATAATGTGAGATGACAGATGATTCATCAGGACTGTCAAGTGTGAGGACACAGGAGCGTGGCACCCCAATTATGGAATGCTCTCTCTCCCCTTGGAAGCCCAATTGGAGCCAACACTGGTTTCATTTAGGCACCAAGTAAAAACATGGCTGTGTATTAAAGGTTTTGGGCCTTGCTGATTTACTTCAAAATGGTTTTCAAATAGTTTCAATCTTTTAAACCTGTTTTTAATTTGTTAATCATATTTACTATTTTTTCTGTCTATTTAAACCACTGTCATTGCTTTAAATTGTTTTAACTTGTATGCATTGATTTTACTTGTATGCCACCCTGAGATCTTTTGATAGAGGGTGTGATAGAAATATTTTAATAAATGTATTAATAAAACCACACCCCAGCCACTTAAAAATGAGATGATGGATTAAAGCGGTAAGCACAGGTACATTTTCACATTTAGCCTGAAGGAAAAAAGTGTGTGATGCAGTTCCAGAGGCAATTTGGCCATCTTTTAAAAAGGAAAAAAAATCAGAATTTTTTTCTTTCTGAAAAGTGGTTTGTTCAAATGCTAAATCTCATTGATGACAAGCTAATCCAAAGCTGGTTTTGGTAAGAGTATACAAAGAGATCTTATGCAACAAGTGGAACATTACCAAAACATAGTCACACCTAGGGGAGGTGATGGCATCCTTCCACATAAGCCAAATCAGCTTTTCACGTCCCTACAGGACAAGCTGATTCTGCTAAAATTCCCCCCCCCCCTTTACGCAACTGTTTACCGGATTTCTTTCCAACACTTTCTCCCAAGATCTCAGAGTACTGTAAACAGGTTTTCCCCTCTTTTTTAGTCTCACAACAAACCCGTGAGGTAGATTAGGTAGAGATGGTTGCCTCCAAACTAGAGTCCAGTTTGAACAAAGTTCCTTGAGGGAGCAAAGACTCAGGGCACATCCAGACTGATTTTAAAAAACAAAAAGTCCCAGATGTTGTTTCTGTTCTTTAATTCTAGACTATGTTCTGTCAGATCCTGACTTTAATTACTTTTTACACAAGCTTCCCAGGTTGGTTTATTTTAAAACAGCGTAAAATTGGAAAGACCAAGAATAAAATCTAGGATTTTTCAATCAGTCTGGATATGCCCTGAGAAAAAATGAAAGTGAAGTACAGTAGCACCCCAGCATCCGCTGATTCAATTATCCACGGATGGCGATGACAGGAGGGAGGGAGGGAGGGTTCCAGCAGTGCGGTGAAGCTGGCAAGGGGCGTAGATGGAGGAGGGAGGGAGGGAGGGAGCTTGCCTCCTTTCTCCATGGGGGTGTGGGGAGGTTCTGGTGGCATGGCGAAGTTAGCGCAGGAGGGGTGGATGGAGGAGAGAGGAGTGAGCTTGCCTCCCCCCTCCCTTCTCCAGGGGGGGGTTCTGGTGGTGTGACAGAGTTGGTGGGGTGGTGGGCAAGGAAGGGAGGGAGGAGGAGAGATTGCCTCCCCCCTCCCTTCCCCAGGAGGGTTCTGGTGGCGGCAGTGTTCACTGGTGGCGGCAGTATTATCCACGGATGTCATTATCCAAGGTGGGGCCCGGGAGTTCTGTCTTCTCTGTCACCTGTTAACAATTCACCACCTTTCTTAAGCAGCAGACCTGCCCCACAAAGATTATGCTCTTAAACAGTGAAAATACAGTTGTCCCTTCATATTTGCTGGGGTTTGGTTCCAGGACCCCCTGTGGATACCAAAATCCATGAATACTCAAGTCTCATTATATGCAATGGCAGAGCAAAATGGTGTCCCTTATATAAGATGGCAAAATCAAGGTTTGCTTTTTGGATTATTATTATTTTTTAAAGAAATTTTCAAGCCTTGAATACTTAAATCTGTAGATACCAAATCCGTGGATACGGAGGGACAAATGTAGTTAGGTTTGTTATTGCTTTTTAGGAACACTTGTAAAGCTCAGCACATTTTAGGACTTGGCCTTCTGGGAATTATCTTTAAAGGGCTGAATTACTCTGTGGTACTCTGCTGTGCCTGCATGGCCCTCCTTCCATCTTCTGTATATGTCCTGTAAAACAATAATGTACAAAAAGAACAGGCAATAAATTAATTTAAGTATAACTACAATGTCATAACACAGAATTAAAAAATGGTAACAAACCAGATTTTTTAAAAAAAAATATCAGAAAGACCACATATCATTATGATAGGCAAATAATAAAATCCATCCTCTAAAGCAATGGTCAGGAACCTCGGGCTTCAGGGCTGAATCCAGGTCCCCTGGAAGCCCAGTTCCCCACATGGCCACATCTCTATTTATTTGAATTTATAGCCTGCTTTTCCCCTGGGATGAGACACAAGGTAGCTTACAAAACTTTAAGACAAACATTTAGCCAAAATAAAAACAAAAACAAAAAAACTTATTTTACAAATGTTAAAAATGTTAAGAATTAAACAGCAATTCTATTAAAAGGCACATGGTTAAAAAAGTTTAAAATTCATTTTAAGCATAATTTAAAAGGAAAAAAAACTACACCCCATTTTTAAACACCATACTACCATATAACTAGGTTTGCCTAAATAAAAAGGTCTTTGCTTGCTGGTGGAAAGAAAGCAGGTTGGGTGCTAACCAGACCACCTATAGAAGGGAATTCTACAGACTGGGATCACTTTCTCCATAGTATCATCACTTTTCACGCAGGCCGTGATTAGAAAATGGCCAAATATGGCGCTGCAGCCTCCTAGCTCTTCCGGAACAGTATTGGCAGAGGGACAGCGTCATCCGAAACGGGCCCCCTGCCGCGCAGCAGCCTCGCAACAGGGACGAGCCTGCTTGCGTTACAAATCGCTGTCCGAAAAAGTCCGTCATCCAAAAGGGAAAACCTTTCCTGACCCTGTTCTGTTCCTGCCACAGGATATATAGCCCATGTGAAAATCTCCTAACTCTGACTCTAACTACAGGAAAAGAGATTCCACCTAAACATTAGGAAGAACTTCCTGACAGAGCTGTTTGGAAGTGGAATGCACTGCCTGGGCTTGTGACAGAATCTCCTTCTTTGGAGGTTTTTAAGCAGAGGCTGGATGGCCATTGGTTGGGAATGATTTGATTGTGTGTTCCTGCATGGCAGAATGGGGTTGGACTGGATGGCCCTTGTGGGTTTCTTCCAACTCTATGATTCTAACTCTCCTAACCACTTAAACTCCTCAGCCCCACTCTGGCTAATTCCTAATCTCGACAGACTCCACTATCACTCCTGTTGTTGTATGCCTTCACGTCATTTTTGATTTTATGGCAACCCTGAGGCTAACCTATCAAAGGGATTTCTTGGCAGAATTCGTTCAGAGAAGATTTGCCTTTGTTTTCCTCTGAGGCTGAGAGAGTGTGGCTTGACAGACTCCACTATCAAGCCTGTTGTTGTGTACCTTCACGTCATTTCTGATTTATGGCAACCCTGAGGCTAACTTATCAAAGGGGTTTCTTGGCAGAATTTGTTCAGAGAAGATTTGCCTTTGTTTGCCCCCTCAAAGGAGGAATGGCTTGAAAAAGTATTACAAATTGCAGAATTCCCAAATTATCTTGCATATTACATGGTAACTCTAAGAACAAATTAGTAAAGGAATGGGTATATTTACAAGAATATTTGGAAAATAAATATGTTTATACAAAATTGGGTTTTACTGAGTAAACATTAGGTTGTATCTACTTTAAGTTAAGAGTTTATAGTAGATGATGATACTCATATAGTGTTGTGGTATGCTGCTGTAAGTAATGATTAAGTATGATTACGTTTTTATGACACAATCTGAAAGGTATTATTAACTTGCATAAGAAATTATAGCTGATTCCTCAGTGTCTGGGAAGTACTACTGATTAGTGAATGATAAGTTAAGTGATAGTATGTAATGACTTATTTGTTATTAGTTATTTATTATTGGTTGCTTAGTATGTCTTGTTATCTAAATGAGTACAGTAGTGTTAGAGTATGTGTCGATATGTGTGGTATTTATGTATATGTGGTGTTTTTTTCTTTCTAGTGTTGTCATTATCTCTTTTATAGTGTTATTGTTCATTTTCTTTTTGCTGTTGTTGTTGGTAAATGTTAGTGTTGTTTAATGTTTTTTTTCCAAAATGTGTAATAAAATTTTTAAAAAAACAAGATTTGCTTTTGTTTTCCTCTGAGGCTGAGAGAGTGTGATTCGTTTAAGGGACCCAGCGTGTTTCTGTGGCTGAGCACAGATTTGAAGCCTGGGCTCCCAGGTCCAACACCAGAACCGCTATACCACACCAGCTCTCACCTCATCCCCTGACCAACTGTCATACACCAGCCTTTTTTTGGAGTTTTCTTTTTTATTATTATTAAATATTTTTATTATACATCAAATAAAATAAGACTAAAGATCAAAAAGTATTCATTCAAGTACTATTCTTAGTAGATTGCATTCTTAATGTCATTTTTTTAAAAAAATAAACAAGCTCTTTGTCATCTTATATACAAGTTTCTATTCTTCATGACTTCCATGAGTTCCACCTAAGACATTTCTGTCTTCATTTTATTTCTTTTGCACTTTGGTAAATTTTGTTTCCAATTTGTATTCAGACATTTAGCCCAACACTTCCTCCTGGCAGATCTGTACCTTATTACATCTGCTGGTGTAGCCACAGATATGGTCCTCTCACTTCCGCCGATCTTAATCTAAGGTACTGTCTACACAATGAAAAATGACATGTATTTATTTGAAAAATCAGCAATCTGTACAGATAGCTGTTTAAATAAATACGTGTCATTCAGAGGGGGGGGCACAAAATTTACCCTTTAGTCCGTGTGCGGGGATCCAGCTCTTCATCCAGATCCCAGGGATTTATCTGGACAGCCGTTCGAATGATTGGCAGTCTGTACACTCCTGTTCGCACAGACACAAACAGGAGTGCAATCTGATTGGCCGGCTGGGTAGAGGGGGCAGGACTAAGAAAGATGGAAAGCGGCTGCGGACGCCATGTTGGATTCCCGGCTCTATGAGTGTCTCGTAAGTCCGTGTTACATTTTTTCCTTTTTATTTTTAAATTTTAATATGTAATCACGGCTTTCCGGATGCCAGGCACCTTCTGAATTTTTTTTAAAAAAGGCGGCGGGAGATTTAAAACCGCCACCAAGATCGCTCGCTCTGGCCAGCTGGGTAAGGGAGTTGTACGGATTTTGGGGGGAATTTTTATTATGTAGGCTGATCGGATTGTACACATTTGTATGACTGCCTTTTAGCATTTCTTACCTCGTATGCATCCCCCCCCCCAACCGTGTAGACGGGACTTAAGTTTAGAACTGACACGAGAAGAGCCGGAATAGTAAATTAACTTACCCCATATCCTCCAACCATCCCAGTATGGCAGGGACAGCCCAGATTAATTCTCTGTCACCCCACTTTTTCAAAGGCTTTAAAAATGCCTCAGTTTCTCTTCTCCTCCAACTTTTCCCCTTTGCCCTCATCTTACATCAGTAAGCTGTGCGCTGGGCAGGGCACGTTTCTAGGATGGAGGACCATTGCCTCCCAAAAATAGTACTCTATAGTGAACTCCCCATGGGTCAGCATAAGAGGGGCGCTCCAAAAAAGCGATACAAGGATTCCCTGAAACAACATCTCAGGCTTGGCCAAATTGATCACCAACAATGGCCCGCCCTGGCCTCACATCGGGAGGCATGGAGACGCACTATCCACAATGCTGCAGCCTTATTTGAGAACTCACACCAACAAGTCTAGAAGATAAACGACAACGCAGAAAGAATCACAACCCAGAAACATCACCCAAGGAGACCTTCTGCTGTGCTTTCTGCAACCAGACTTGTTTATCCCGGATTGGCCTTTTTAGTCATCAGTGCGCTTGCAGAAAGCGCGGGCTGAGTCCTTCCTGAATCTTCGTTTGCAAAGAAAAGCCAGAGACATCAGTAAGCTCAGGAAAAAGCAAATTGCTGCAGCCTCTTGTATGTTGCTCCTTATTAATAATGTTTGCCCACTTGGCTACACTCATATGTGGCTTGGCCACACTTGCTCCACTTTTTATCTGTGAAATCTTGGAGAGTATGTTACTGGCAAATCCCATTTTATTGTGAATGAATAGGAACAAGCAGCTGAACACACTACTTTTAGGAGGAGGTCATTAAAGGGTTGCACCCAAAACAATAAGAAATATGCAGATACTACAAATTATAGCCAGCATAGTATACTGATTTGAGTGTTGGACTACGACATTGGAGACTAGGACCAAATCCACACTACACAAATAATCCAGTTTGAAACCAGACTATTTGCCACGGCCCCCTCCTATGGAATCCTGGGATTTGTAGTTTGGTGAGGCACCAGCATTCTTTGGCAGAGAAGGCAAAAGACCTTGTAAAACTACAAACCGTTGGATTCCATAGGAAGGAACCATGGCAAACAATCCAGTTTCAAACAGGATTATTTGTGTAGTGTGGATTTGGCCCAGGGTTTGAATTGCTATTCAGTCATGAAAACAAGCCACACTCTCTCAGCCTCAGAGGAAAACAAAGGCAAATCTCTGAACAAATCTTGTCAAGAAAAACCCTATAACAGCTTGAAGGCACACAACAAATTACAATTAAAACTTTTGTTAATTCTAACAAAACAGTCAAAAATAAATATTTATACCATAATGGTGCCCATAAAATCTTAAATCTGCCATTTTTCAGACCATTTCAGTAGCTAAGGAAAATACTACGGATACATCATCCTTAAAGGGGGAATCCACACTAGAGAAATAATCCAGGTTGAAACCGGATTATTTGCCAGGGCTCCTTCCTATGGAATCCTGGGATTTGTAGTTTTACAAGGTCTTTAGCCTTCTCTGCCAAAGAGTGCTGGTGCCTCACCAAACTACAAATCCCAGGATTCCATAGGAAGGAGCCCTGGCAAATAATCTGGTTTCAACCTGGATTATTTCTCTAGTGTGGATGCCCCCTTTACTGTTTTTATTTATTCATGAGCTACTAATATCAGAAGAGTCTCCAGTCCACAGGAGCCCCGCCCACTTCAATCTCTTTCGAGCCACACCCCTTTCTTTTGCAAAAGGGCGGGGCCTGTCCGCTTGGCTCCACCCCCCACTCGATTCGCTCGGCTCTCGCTTGGCTCGGCGCTCCACTCTATAGCCTGATTTGACACCGGATCCCGGAAGCGAAGAGCGTTTGGGTCACGAGAGCAACGCCGTCGCCTCAATTATGTCCACGGCTATGAACTTCGGGAGTAAAAGCTTCAAGCCGAGGCCGCCGGACAAAGGCGCTTTCCCCTTGGACCACTTCGGTAGGAGGGCAAAAGACGCCCGACGAACAGTTCCTATTAAATTTGTCCCTCTCGGCCTTCCCGCCCTCTTTTAAATGCGCATGCGCCATCTATCGCCCGAGCCCCTAGACTAGAGCGAGCTAAAAATAGAAGCCACTTCCGTTCTGAAATTGAACTACGTACTAGAGAAACGACGGTTCTTAACCATAGAGATAGAAATATAGAGCGATTCCCCTTCTCACCCATAGAGGGTGGCAACGTTCCATATTTTTTTTACCAGAAACTATGGCTGTATATGTGGCTGGTGGGGGTCCCGCCTTACCTCCAAGAGTATTATTATTATTATTATTATTATTATTATTAATTTTTATTAATTTTTTTCTTTTCCAAATATGTACAATTGTAATGTTTAACTTCTAATTTTAGAATAAAGGTGTAAATATAATGTTCATTGGAAAAGAAAAAAGAGTGATAATACTGTGTTTAGATTAAGAGGGAAAATGTATTAGTGTTAGGATAGATAGTTTTATTTTTTTATTTGTAAGAAAAGAGGAAATCATATTTTTTTGGCGTTATTGTTACAGCCTTTTGTGGTCGGGTGTATTTTTCAGTAGAACAGTCTTATTCCAATTAAGAAATTCCTAACCCCCCAAAATTACAAGAGTTCAGTATAGAGCAATGTTTGGGTTTTGTGTCTGGAAGAGAGAGATCCTTCGACTCCTTGCTCTTAACTTTAGCATTGGGTTGGCAGAGTGAAAACTGGAGAGGGGTCCTATACCTTTAATAGTTGTGTATAATAATAATAATAATAATAATAATAATAATAATAATACAGTATTTATTATCTCTCTCTGGCTTTTCTTCGCAAACGAAGATTCAGGAAGGACTCATCCCACCCTTTCTGCAAGAGATGATAATAATAATAATAATAATAATGCAGTTGTCCCTCTGTATCCACAGATTTGGTATCCATGGATTTAGGTATTCATGGCTTGAAAACATTCTTTAAAATAATAATAATAATCCAAAAAGCAAACCTTGATTTTGCCATCTTATATAAGGGACACACACCATTTTGCTATGCTATTGCATATAATGGGACTTGCGCATTCATGGATTTTAGTATCCATGTGGGTTCTGGAACCAAACCCCAGCGAATATGAAGGGAAACTGTAATGATAATGATGATGATGAATTATAATGCCCTTTTCACCAAAGAATGGAATATCAAACATATATAATCAAGACAATAAAACACAATATTATAAAGAACAGTAGGACTTCCATATCCGCGGGGGTTCAGTTCCCAGATTTACCGCGGATACCGAAAACAGCAGATAACAGTGAACGTCATTGAAAATAATGGGGCTTCCGGTATAAAATGCCATAGAGTTGCATTGGAGTATCTAGAAAATGACTAGAGAGGATGCATTTTCTAGTAAGACTCTATGGTATGTGTTCTGTTTTGTGTCCTGCGGATAACTGAAACCACAGATATTGGTTCCGCAGATATGGGAGTCCTACTCTCTCTCTCTCTGGCTTTTCTTCGCAAACGAAGATTCAGGAAGGACTCATCCTGCGCTTTCTGCAAGCGCGCTGATGACTAAAAAGGCCAATCCGAGATAAACAAGTCCGGTTGCAGAAAGCACAGCAGAAGGTCTCCTTGGGTGATGTTTTTGGGTTGTGATTCTTTCTGCGTTGTCATTTCTCTTCAAGACTTGTTCGGCGTGAGTTCTCAAATAAGGCTGCAGCATTGTGGATAGTGCATCTCCATGCCTCCCAATGTGAGGCCGGGGCGGACCATTAGCTAGCGCACACATTGGAAACTGCTTTATTCAGTGCAGATGTGTAAATTGCTATTGCTTAAAACAATTTGTAAGCCACTCTGATAGCCTTGTGGCTGAAGAGCGGGTATAAATAAATAAATAAATAAATAACCATTGTTGGTGATCAATTTGGCCGAGCCTGAGATGTTGTTTCAGGGAGTCCTTGTATCGCTTTTTTTGGAGCGCCCCTCTTATGCTGACCTGTGGTGAGTTCACCATAGAGTACTGTTGTTTTGGGAGATGCATCCTAGAAACGTGCTAAAATACTAAAAGAAGAGGGAATGTGGGTAGGAGTTGCTTGTCACGCAACCAAGGTACCAAGCGACACCCTCTTCCACGCAACCATTAAAGATACATGAGGCCTCTCCAGTTTTCACTCTGCCAACCCTCCCTTAGCATCCCAAAGTGAAATGGCAGCAGGGAGTAGAAGAATCTATGGAAGGATCATTTGGAAGTGACGGAGGTTAAGAGGAAAGGGAACAAAGTAGATGGGAACTGATGATAAGCAGTCACTGTGGTGCAGTGGTTAGAGTAGTGGCCGGGGACTCAGATAATCCCCCGAGCCAAACATATTCTGCCAGCCTGGTTTACCTTGCAGGGTTGTTGTAAGCTTAGGGTAAGAAAGAAGAAGAAAGCCATGCATGCTACCTTGAGCTGCAGGGAAAAATGGGAAAACAGGGTAGCAAATAATAACAAAGCAAATCTGTGTTGCTGCCCACAATGTGTGTGGACTGCAGCTGCCAGCCTCTCTGACCAGTAGCCAAGCTGGCTAGGTAGACCTCGCAACACCTGGCAGACCCCAGGTTCCCCATTTCTAGTTTAGGAGATCATTAGCTACAATTTCTCAATTTTAAGTTTGCTGTGAACTTGTTCTATGGCTCCTTAGAGGAATAATCATACCTGTTGTTAGCCTTGGTAACTGTCATTAGAAACCTCACTTCAAGGGTTCAATGCCTGGCTGATACCCATACATATGCTATACTTGTTGAACAATTAGACTATAATAAAACATTAGGAATGCTTGTAGTTCCCAACCAAAAGTGCAGAACAATGCCAAAGAAAGGAGCAAGCCATCATCATACAAATTGTAGGGTGCTGAGTTGACCTCTTCCCCACTATTTTTAAGGCTCACGTCCTTCATGGCAAGATACTGAGTAATGCATTTTCTCTTGCTATGAGCATTCTGCCCTCCAGTGGCAGCTGTGTCTTCCTATGGCTGCAGAGGTGGTAAATCCACTCCATGTGTTAGGTAGCCTTAAAAGGGCTATCCAAGGTGCTGAACCTGTTGGGAGGAATGGGATTCAACACTTGGATTGCTTTTTTGAAGTCTTGGCTAAAGCCTGGCATTGTTTCACTGCTCCCCTGACATGAGAGCCAACAGCCACCACTGCTGCCCTCTCACAAAATACTTCCAAAGGAAGTGGCACCCTGCCTGATCCTGATATAATAATAGTTTTAAGGGAGTGTTCTAAATCCAGTGGTGAGTTATAGCAAATTAAGTTCTCCCAGTTCAGGATTCTCACAGACATGAAAGCACTACAGGGTGTCATACTGTTGGTACTAAATCTTTTAAATACTAGAAAGCTAGTCTAAATGACTGATCATCCTTTCCTGCTCTAGTTTTGTTGTTTGGTGGGTTTCTGTTGCCTCTTTCTTTATTTGCCGTTGACACACCTACAGAAGGTTATGCCAAATAAAACTCATTAGTCTTTGGGCTGCCCACAAGAGTCCTCATTATTTTTGCTACAACAGACTAATATTGCTACCCTCTGGAAAACTTCTTTGTATTATTCTAGATGGAGGTCTTCTTGGTATATTTGAATCTTTACTACAGAATTTATTTCTTATTATTATTATTAAAATGTCTAAAGTAAAACAATGAAGCAAATCTCTAAAGTTGATCCTGATGCTATATAGGAGATGTACAGTAGCTATGATGACATAGCTATGATCTGTCTCCCAGTTTGACCCCTCAAAACCCACCTTGAAAACCAGATATGTGCTGTTGTGTTGCCATTAATTCTGTGTCTGTTTTTTCTCCAGTGTTAAAAAATGTACCTTCTTTCTGTTTCAGGTGAATGTACAGCATTCAAGGAAAAATTCATGCAGTGTCTTCGGGCAAATAACTTTGAGAATGCTTTATGCAGACAGGAATCAAAGGAATACTTAGAATGCAGAATGGAGAGGCAAGTGTGTTCTTTCTTGCAAAACATCATGGAAACTAATGGATATTTGCTATAGTTTATCCACTGTTTCATGCGCTTATGCCTTTTTAAAAATTTTATTTTTATTTATTTATTTATACCTCACTCTTCAGCTACAAGGCTATCAGAGCGGCTTACAAATTGTTTTAAGCAATAGCAACTTACACATCTACACTGCATTAAGCAGTTTCCAATGTGTGTTAGCTAATTGCCCCCACAAGCTGGGTACTCATTTTACCGACCTACGAAAGGATGAAAGGCTGAGTAAACCTTGAAGCCCTCTGGGCTTGCCTGTCAGCAACTTTTATGTTTCCCATTCTCTTTTATCTTCACAATCACAGGGGTTGATTTTATATTTATTTTTACCTGCTCATTATTTGAGCTGTTCTGCAGAAAACCAGAGCTGATACTACTTTTCAGGCCTCTTAGCCTCCATCATCACTCAGAAATGCAAATAGGTTTGCCTCACTTGGTAACAGGGAGCCATTTCTGATGTGGTAATCTAGGAAGAATTGTAGTTTACTCCATAAGCCAAGAATGGGGGACTTGTGAACAGATCCTGCAAAAGTCATTTTTTCAGTCTCTGCTTCTGGTCCTCCAGATATTGCTGGATTGCATCTCCCATTATCCCATACCTTCAGTTATGCTGGCTAGGGCTGATGGGAGTGGAAAGTCCTACAGCAGTGGAAGGGCCACATGGTTTCCACATCTGGTACAAGCCATAGGTCTTGTGTTTCTGGCCTGACTAACAATGTAGCAGAAGGAAGAAAAGGCTGTATCACAGCGGTGAGCAATTGTGGCAGGTCCAGGGCCAATTGTTCGCCCCAAGAGCTTCAGGGGGCTGCAAGGACTGCCCAAAATGCCTCAAAATGGTGAAGACAGATTGGACATGGGCCAAAGTCCACTTCTTGATTTGAAAAAGTTGGTTGGTTTTGATGTTAGTGTAGTGATAATGCTGATGTTAAAGGGTGAATTGCATCCCCTGGAGACTTCCAGGAGGATCCATTCAGCCTTTTAGGGGTCAGGGAAAATGTTGTGGGAGGCTGGCCACAAACATTGCTTTGGTGAGCTAATTGCATTCTTCTGCTTTGGCACTTTTGACTGCATGCCAAGGGCCCCTTTCACACTATACAATTATAGCACTATGGTTCCACTTTAACTGCCATGGCTACATCCTGTAGAATTCTGGAGTGTGTAGTTTAGGGTGGCACTAGAGGAGCTCTCTGGCTGAGAACTTTACTCCTCCCTAAACTGCAAACCGCATGATTTCATGGGATGGAGGCTGTGACAGTAAAAGTGGAATCACCGCACTATGACTTTGCAGTGTGGAAAGATCCAAGGACAGATTCTCTCCTAGCCCGCTTGCTATACTGTGCTGTTGTTCTGTAATAAAATATGTATCCCAAAACTTCCTGCAAGCCTTCTGAAATGCAGGCACTTTAGTATATATTTAGTATAATATGAATGCTCCCATTTTATCCCCCAATGAGAATCCTGTCCCCTTGTGAAATTTTTCCTTCAGCCCCCAAATTTCTAGCATTGCAGTAACTTAAAACTTCAGATGAGCATTTAGAAATACCTTTTAGGCATCCAAACCAAAGACTCAGGCAAAGTCACCAAGGGAATGCAAACACAGCAAATATAAGACTTCTAAATATCAATGCTTATCAGTGTCTCACTCTCTCAATGCTAGAAATTTGGGGACTGAAAAAAATTCATTAGGGGAATGGGGAAGAGTACTTATTTGTTCTCATTTTGTCCTCTATCCCACAGCCCACAGCCCCCCACTACTGTCTAAAATGATATAGCTCATTTTGTCACCTCAGGACTCTGTTATCTCATCCCCACCTGATTCTGCTCCATGCTCAGACTAGATCAGTATGCAGCAGAACTAGGTACCAGTGTGGAAGAACAGATTGTGCTACTTGAGACTCCAGGTGAGAGATGACATTTCCGCATGCTCTGCATGTTTAAAAAATCAGATAAACTAAACAAGTCTTGTGGCAGGCAAAATGCTGGTCTGGAGTCCCTTTTTCTCCTGCTGGAATATTTCCCTCCTGTTTGCACACAATGTCCCTCATAGGGCAGCGTTCAAAAGTAATAATCACCACCAAGAGCCTGAAATGGGCATCATCCATTCTTCTACCTCATTCTGCTGTGAGTATGTAGACTCAGAATGATTTGATCCAATCATTACAGCAACAACAAGAACAACATAGTTTATTGATTAGTCGCTAGACCATATCAAGGTTAAGTTCCAACATTATATAAAATTGTAAAAGCAAATGAGCAGAAAAACACTACTAAAACCTTTAAAAGGCACCATATCCATTAGTGCTATAAAATTTCATATATATAATCTAACATATAAAAATAGATAACAAAAATTTAATGGAATATGAATAAACTATACAAAATAATAATAACAACATAACCCTAAATAACATTATTAAATAAAATTAAGGTACAGGGAGGCAAACACTCCATACATTTAGTTTTGGGTTCAATTTGAATTTAAATATATTCATCACCTTTACAGACAACCCCATTTTCTTCCATAAAACTATCTATAAATTTGACCACTCTGATAGTAATATACCTATTTGAACCCTGTAAAAGAAAAGTTACCGGTAATTGTACGTTTTGATCCCAGTATTTTATTATATCCAGAAATATCTGTAAATAGTGAGACCTTGCCATATCATACAACTGACAGTTTAGGAGCACATGCGTGATATGCGTGATATCTTCAACTTTTATTCCACAAATACATATTCTCTCATTATATGGGATTTGATGAAATCTACCATATCTAACCATAGTGTCTAATTCATAGAATCATAGAATTGCAGAGTTGGAAGAGACCATGAGGGCCATCCAGTCCAACCCCCTGCCATGCAGGAAATCATGACCAAAGCATCCCTGACAGATGGCCATCCAGCCTCTGTTTGAAGACCTCCAAGGAAGGAGACCCCACCACGCTCCGAGGGAGTGCGTTCCACTGCCGAACAGCTCTTACTGTCAAAAGGTTCCTCCTCATGTTGAGGTGGAATCTCTGTTCCTGGAGCTTGCATCCATTGCTCCGTGTTCCAGTCTCTGGAACAGCAGAAAACAAGCCTGCTCCATCCTCAGCGTGACATCCCTTCAAATACTTAAACAGGGCTATCATATCGCTTCTTAACCGTCTTTTCTCCAGGCTAAACATACCCAGCTCCCTAAGTCTCTCCTCATAAGGCATCGTTTCCAGACCTTTCACCATTTTAGTCGCCCTTCTTTGGACATGCTCCAATTTGTACATATCCTTTTTGAATTGTGGTACCCAGAACTGGACATAGTATTCTAGGTGAGGTCTGACCAAGGCAGAATAGAGCGGCACTATTACTTCCCTTGATCTGGACACTATACTTCTATTGATGCAGCCCAAAATCGCATTGACCTTTTTAGCTGCTGCATCACACTGTTGACTCATGTTCAACTTGTGGTCTACTAGGACTCCTAGATCCTTTTTGCATGTAGTCTCATTCAGCCAGGTCTCCCCCATCCTATATCTATGCATTTTGTTTTTTTGCCCTAAGTGCAGTACTTTACATTTCTCCGTATTGAATTTCATTTTGTTAGTTTTGGCCCAGCTCTCCAGTCTATCCAGGTCATTTTGAATTTTGATCCTGTCCTCCAGGGTATTAGCTACTCCTCCTAATTTGGTGTCATCTGCAAATTTGATAAGTATGCCCCTAATTCCCTCATCCAAGTCATTGATAAAGATGTTGAATAGCACTGGGCCCAGGACTGAACCTTGTGGCACCCCACTGGTCACCTCTTTCCAAGACGAAGAGGAGCCACTGCTGAGCACCCTTTGTTCAAACCTAGCTCTTGTTAATGCTCTCCTATGGTGACAGCCATTACTAATAAAGTTATTTCATACCCCACAACTATCCCAGTTTGGCAGCAACAATCCCAATGAATCTTCTGTCATGCTGCTTTCTCAACTGCTTTTATAGTGTCCCGGTTGCTCTCTCTTCCTCACACTTCCCCCTTTGTTCTCAGCTTTCTTCAGTTGCTGCAAGGTGAGTTCACAGTATGAAAGTAGTTTGCACTTAATGGTTAAGAAGGGAAAGAACCTTGTCCTTCCTAGTCAACTCAAGCAAAAGCAAACAGCTGCAGCCTCTCATGGCTTGTGTGTTTCTTATTAATAACTTTTGCCATCTTGACCACACTCTGATGTAGCTTGGGCCACACATGTCCTGATTAACATTTGTAAAACATTGGAGGGTATGTTTATTTGTTTATTTATATATCAACTTGCAGTACATAGATAATTTAAAACAGTGCCTAGACATTTTTTTTTAAAAAAAAGGCAAACTAAAAATACTTCTTAAACAAAATTAAAAGCAGGCAGTTAAAACAGTCAGAGCAGTTTCAAATACCAAAGACCAGGGAGAACAGCATTGTTTTATGTGTTTGCAAGAGGCTCGGAGGAGATGGAGCCAGCCTATCTTTCCTTGTCAGGGAGTTCCACAGTCAGGGTGCTGCTACAGAGAAAGCCCTGTCATATGCAGACACCACCCTAACCTCACATAGTTTTTGGACCACAAAACAGGGCCTCCATTGAGGATTTCAGGCAGGCTCATATGGGAGGAGCTGGCCTTCCAGATCTTCAGCCCATATGAAGCAGTGGAGTCGTAATTCAGCACTAATTCAATAGCCTAGCAAAGATTAAAGATATTTAAGTATCATACTTTTCATCATGCTTCTTCTGCTGGTTGTATGGATGAGCAACAAGCTACAGAAGTACAAGTTCATCAGGCATTGCCCACATGGCTTTCGAGTATAAAAGTTGCATTTATTGGGTCTCTTTCATAAAAAGAGTTTTTTTTTTAAAGGAAAATCTGACCTTCTTAGCAAGCCAAACTCTGCTCATACCAGGTTTGGGAACTTCTGTACAGTCTTGTAGAATCATTGCCAACGTATTTTCAAGCAACTATACAGACGAGAGACTTTTTGTATTAGAGAGAGAAAGAAAGTGCTTTGTTTTGTTTTAGAAGCCACATTCTTTAACTTGTACCAAATCTGGATGGCTTTTGTACATTGCAGTGGCATTGTGGCAACACATAGACCCATGTATATCTGTCTCTTTGTTTCATTTTATTTTTTATGTGCACTTGGCCATGGAAACCCACTGGGTGATCTTAGGTAAGTTACACACTCTGAGTCAGGTATTAGCATTCCCAGACTCAGTGAGCACCAGTTTCAGAGTTCATCAGAAAATGTTATTGCCAGAAATTGAAGAAGCAAACAATACAAAGCCAGTGCTGAGAATGGAGTGCTAACAGAGGCAGTCTAAATTAAAAGCATTGACTATCAACAGTATCTGGCAGGCTGCATGATCATTGGTCATCCATCATCCACTGACACAAGCATTCCTTAAACTGAAACTACCTTCTTCCCAGGCTTTGAAAACTGTTAATTGCAGCTACATCATTATCTGTTTTCCTTGGCAACGAAAACTGAGACAGTTACACATTCACTCCCCACACAAACTGCTAGGCACATTCTGCACCAAGGCCACAGGAAAATAAGCAAAAATGGCAGGTACAGGAGCAAGGCTGACACTCTCAGCCTCAGAGGAAGGCAGGGGCAAACCCCATCAACAAATTCTGCAAAGAAAATACTGCATTAGGTTCATCTTAGGGTCACCATAAGTCAGAAATGATATGAAGGCACACAACAACAAACAAGGATACATAACTATCGTCCAGTTAGTCTGACATCAATACCAGGGAAGATTCTAGAACAGATCATTAAACAGAGAGTCTGTGAACATTTAGAAGGCAATGCCATAATCACAAAAAGTCAGCATGGGTTTCAGAGAAACAAGTCATGCCAGACTAATCTGATCTCTTTTTTTGATAAAGTTACCAGCTTGGTAGATGAAGGGAATGCTGTGGACATTGCATACCTTGATTTCAGTAAGGCTTTTGACAAGGTTCCCCATGAAATTCTTGCAAACAAGCTTGTAGAATGTGGGCTAGACAAGTTAACTGTTCAATGGATTTGTAATTGGTTGACCGGCCGAACCCAAAGGGTGCTCAGCAGTGGCTCCTCTTCGTCTTGGAAAGATGTGACCAGTGGGGTGCCACAGGGTTCTGTCCTGGGCCCAGTGCTATTCAACATCTTTATCAATGACTTAGATGAGGGAATTAGGGGCATACTTATCAAATTTGCAGATGACACCAAATTGGGAGGAGTAGCTAATACCCTAGAGGACAGGATCAAAATTCAGAATGACCTGGATAGACTGGAGAGCTGGGCCAAAGCTAACAAAATGAAATTCAATACGGAGAAATGTAAAGTACTGCATTTAGGGCGGAAAAATGAAATGCATAAATATAGGATGGGAGAGACCTGGCTGAATGAGACTATGTGCGAAAGGGATCTAGGAGTCCTAGTAGACCACAAGTTGAACATGAGCCAACAGTGTGATGCGGCAGCTAAAAAGGCCAATGCAATTTTGGGCTGTATCAATAGAAGTATAGTGTCTAGATCAAGGGAAGTAATAGTGCCACTCTATTCTGCCTTGGTCAGACCTCACTTAGAATACTGTGTCCAGTTCTGGGCACCACAATTCAGAAAGGATATTGACAAATTGGAGCGTGTCCAGAGAAGGGCAACTAAAATGGTGAAAGGTCTGGAAACAATGCCTTATGAGGAGAGACTTAGGGAGCTGGGTATGTTTAGCCTGGAAAAAAGACGGTTTAGAGGCGATATGATAGCCCTGTTTAAGTATTTGAAGGGATGTCACGCTGAGGATGGAGCAGGCTTGTTTTCTGCTGCTCCAGAGACTGGAACACGGAGCAATGGGTGCAAGCTCCAGGAACAGAAATTCCACCTCAACATGAGGAGGAACTTTTTGACAGTCAGAGCTGTTCGGCAGTGGAACACACTCCCTCGGAGCGTGGTGGGGTCTCCTTCCTTGGAGGTCTTTAAACAGAGGCTGGATGGCCATCTGTCGGGGATGCTTTGATTGTGATTTCCTGCATGGCAGGGGGTTGGACTGGATGGCCCTCGTGGTCTCTTCCAACTCTGCAATTCTATGATTCTATGATTCTATGATTCTATGTATGATGCAATGTTTTTAATGTTGAGATACCACATTAGAAGATGACCTTGTGAAGCATATAATTAAGACTACTACTTTCTAAAATCTTGTTTTGTTTTTTCATTTCTTCAGGCAACTTATGGCAAAAGAGCCACTGGAAAAATTGGGGTTCAAAGACCTCCCAGAAGAGAAATCAGAAAGCCAGCCAGAGACATTGTAACAAGGGCACAAGGAAGAAGAATCTTCCCAATCGCTTGCAGAAGCATCAAATCTACAGTAGTACATATTGTACATTGCATATTTTATTCTAATATGAAGTGGTTCTTGGAAGATAGTGATGTGCACATGTTGCTGAGGGGCTGCATTTTGTTCCCAAGGAGATTGCATAATGCCATAGTGATGTGTTGTTCTCTCCTGCCTGTCTGGCTCAGTTCTTGACAACCTGCCACTTGGGCTTGGCATGGATTCATTTTAAAAAGTATGAAGCTAAAATAATAAAGTGTCACTACAAACTTAATATTGGAAGATTATTTATTACATTTGTATCCTGCCTTTCCTTTAGTGCAAGGGTGGACAAAGTGTGGCCCATGGGCAACCTGCAGTCTCCAGGACTGTTTTTGTAGCCCCCAGGGATTATAATTAGGGAGCTGGGTCTGTTTAGCCTGGGGAAGAGAAGGTTAAGAGGGGATTTTATAGCCATGCTTAAACATTTGAAGAGATGTCACATTGAGGATGGAGCAAGCTTATTTTCTGCGGCTCCAGAAACAAGGACATGGAGCTATGGACTCAAACTACAGGAAGAGATTCCACCTAAACATTAGGAAGAACTTCCTGACAGTAACTGCTGTTTTGCAGTGGAATGCACTACCTGGAAGTGTGGTGGAGTCTCTTTGGAGGTTTTTAAACAGAAGCTGGATGGCCATCTGTCGGGAACACTTTGATTGGGTACTTCTGCATGGCAGGGGTTGGACTAGATGGCCCTTGTGGTCTCTTCCAACTCTATGATTCTATTTTTTTTTTATTCCAAAATGTCACCCAAATGACCTCTGGGGGTATGGAGTGCACTTCTGCATGTTTGGAGTTTCCCTGCTTCCCCCAGGGGGTTGAAACAATTTTTTGCCACATTTTTCAAAAAAAATATTACCCCAAAATGCACTCTAGGGTCCCAGGAAAGTCCGAAAGCATGGTGAGAATGGCCCATGGTCCCCAAGAGTGCTTGGGTGATTTTTTTTTCCTGGTAGCAGGTGGGTTTGGCCCTCCAAAGTTTCCTGGGGAGCTAATGTGGCCCCCTGGATTTTCCTAGTTGCTCTAACCACTACGCACACCACATGTCGATTCATAGGATTGACTCCAGTTTTCAATCAGATAGTTGCACTGTAGCAAATCTGGATTTATTTCTGTGTAATAGCTCTTAATGAGATACTGTGGAAAATTTATGGAGTAGGATTTTATTTCTAGGACAGTTTAATACTAATGAACAAGGCGCTTGTCCCCCACCCACCGCAAAAATATGAAAACTATCTCCAGCATCTTCCAAGAAGATAAATAGCATTTCTTGCTCCCTGAATATAATGAAGAGAATTTGCTCAAGGCTATCATAGAACCTGCTAGTGGTGGAAGCTGAAATGTTGTAACAATGGTCACCCCTCCCTCTCTCAAGAAGGCATCTGCTAGATCTTATCCCATATAATAAATGGAGGGAAATAGCCAAGTTGCTGTCCCAGGTCAATTAGGGAGAAAAAGATTCATTAGATGCAGTATTTGTAACATCTGTAAGATAAAGCACAAGGACAAATGTTATTGAAAATGTTATCTGGAAGGATGAATGTGTTCTTGAAGCTTCACATAGCATCGGTAACTTGTGGTCTGTGGAGGAATAGTGGCATGTTTTTGCATACAAAGCTAAGCCATGGTTCAATGCTGCAAGAACGATATCTGGACTGGTATCCCTTCCTTTTTACTCCTCTGGCACAGCTGCAAGGAAGAATTAGAAATACAGTATCCACTTCCAGTTTTAAACTCATCAGATGTTGTTGTTCCATTGGAACTGGTCAGAGCTGGCTTGTTGAAACAAACCAGGATCAAGTTGGTTTATGACCCCAGTTTGCTAACAATTCATAGTTTCAACAAAGCTGTATGTTCTGATGAAACAACAAACTCTGGCTGGTTGATGGGTCTGATTTAATGCCACTTCTCAGCAAAAAATAGGCAGATAGAGCAACACCTGAGTCTGAGGCTCATTCTTTGAGGCCACCAAAATTTGGCTTAATTTTGATTTGTTTTCCTTACCTATGAAAAAATCACATAGGCCTGCACGTAACTTTAAAGGCAGAGAACCTTAACTAATGGAGTTTGCCCACCCAGCCTGCAAGCTTCTTCTGCTGCTTTGAGTTATCAGCAATTGGAGATAAGAGAGTATTTAAATAGCCTGTTATCTCTGATTGCAGATCAGATACAGTTGGCCCTCTGTATCTAAGGATTCAACCATCCATGACTTTAAAATATCCCCCCCACCCCGCCAAAATAAAAATCCAAAAAGCAAACCTTGACTTTGTCATTTTATAGAAGGGACACCATTTTACTATGCTTTTGTATATAATGGGACTTGAGCATCCATGGATTTTGGTATCCTTGGGGGCTCCTGGAACTAAAACCCAGTGGATATCAACGGCCCACTGTATTTCTTTAAATACACTGCAAAGAATTGAGCTGGGGCAGGAAAGCTGTTGCATTGAGATTTCCTCCTGTAGACAAGCATAGAATTGAGCTGGCCTTGTTTGCCTGGTAGGGAAATAGCTAAATGGGCAAGCATTACATCGACTCTTGCTTGCTTCTCCTTACATCCACACTATGCACCCTTCACCTACCCACACTGTTTGCTTCCTGAGATGCTTCCCAATAGTTTTTTCATGTTTTTTTTTCCAGGCTGTGAGGTTGTGTTCTGGAAGAGTTTATTCCTGACCTTTCGCATGCATCTGTGGCTGGCATCTTCTGAAGATGCCAGCCACAGATGTAGGCGAAACATCAGGAATAAATTCTTCCAGAACATGGCCTCACAGCCCAGGAAACACACACACACACACACACAAAACAACCCAAAAAACCTATGGATGTCGGCTGTGAAAGCCTTCAACTTCACGATGCTTCCCAAGTTAGAGTTTCAGCTTTGGGCCAAAGGTGCTAAAAACGTGGTTCAGGTTGCAGACTCAAGAACACACAGTATATCTTGCTGGTATGTTTCTCTTGTGAGCCATTCCGGTATGGTGGTTGGACTGTTGGACTAGGGCAACTGTGGGATGCCAGGTTTTGGATCCCCACTCAGCCGTGGAAACCCACTGGGTGACCATGGGCAAGTCACACTCTCTCAGGCTACAAGGAAAGCAATGGTGAACCCTCTCTGAATAATAAATTTCTCTTGCCAAGAAAACTCAGTGATAAATTTGTCTTAAAATAAGTTGGAAACAACGTGAAGGCACACAACTTTGTTTCTCTTCCCTTCCCCCCTGTCTCTGAAGATTTGATTGGCTTTCTTATGATTCATGTTCTGCTTTGGAAGATGTTCTCTTGCTCACAGTAGAACTAGAGCAAGGGTAAGCAATGAGCGCATGTACTTTCCATTTGTTGGCTGGCTCCCGCACTAATCCAGTGAAATGTGATGTAATCCAGATGAGCCAAACCACCTGCCAGTTATGGGCTAATGCCCTTTGGCTTTCACTTGTGCTTTTGTCAATGGCAACTCAGGGAGGCCTTCTCTGTGGTGTGTGTGGATTGGCATTTGAATGCTCCAGGTAAAAACATTCAAATGGCATACAAAGGAGTCTGGACTCTGGCCTGTTTGGAAGTCACACCTTCTGATCTGGAAATGCTGCCCATTCACTGCCCCATTTGCTGGATATGTGTGGCTGGGTTGTCTTTGCTCCCTGGGATGAGGAAGACACTCTGCAGATGCTCAGAGGAAACAAGTGTTAGCAGCACCAGTTAAAATAATAATAATAATAATAATAATAAGTAGGAGTAGTAATTTATTCGAGGCAGGCTACATACATTGGAATATACAGAACAATACACAATCAGAGTACAGATTAATACATTCAAGGCAAATACAATTCAAGGCAATTCAAAGCAAACTATACATTATACAATTCATGACTCAATACAAACATGAAGCAGTAATTACAATGTTACAGACAGTATACACAGTTGTACAATGCAGATATTATAACTGCCAGTAGGTGGCGCTGCTGGTGTACAGAAAGCAATGTACAGTACATTAATAAGCAACCACTGCTGTTGTTTTTCTTTTTGAAACAGTATTTTAATGGTTTCACAGCATGTTGCCCAGCTCTTTATATGCTGGTCCTCATTTTACCAACTTACAGAAGGTTGAGTCGACCTGGGGGGTGGGGCTGGAATCAAACCTATGAATTCAATATCTAGCATGAGTTGTTGTTTTTTGTGCGTGTGTGGTTTTTTTGGCTGCAGTTTGGTTGCATTAGCTTATTGTGCCGCCAGAGAGCGGGATTAAGACAAAATGAGATTTATATGAGAAGATAATAAAAGGAAGCTCTAGATTTAATCAACATAAAGATGGCATGCATTTTAACATCTGGAATGCTTCAGCATCTAGGTTGGATGGGGTTGCAAGATCTTAGGGCTCTCTGGTTTTCTTGGGTCATCTCCATGAGGTGCAAATCCTCCAGTTTTGCTGGGCTCAGCTCCAGGCAAGCGGAAAGGGCTCTGCGCAAATTCCCATCTCACCTAATACAGCAGCAGTTTGTTTCAACTTTTAACACTTCATTGTTTTTTTGCTACAATTTGCAAAGACTCTACAGGGGATCTATGTATAGTTATTTAGTTATCTTTCTCCTTCCTTCCCAGTATTTGTGATACCAGGGTTCACCTTCTGTTCTGCTCTACACCCACCTTCTGACTAGAACCTAGTAGGCTAGATTAAATGTTCCATATCCCATTTCCCAAGTAGGTGAGAAAGAATAATCTCATTTCACCTTGATTTGGAAAGAGCCCTGTTTGCTAAGATTTGTTTTGGCTTAATTTCCAGACAGGAAAATGGGATTGTGTGTGTGTGTGAATGTGCAACTATGGTTTGTACTTAAAGCCCAATCTTAATGGCATCACCAGGGACCATCCCTAGGTCTCAGGTTTTGGCCCGGAAACCTCAGGATCTGGACAATCCTGAACTGGCAACTCTAAGGCTGGCACAGGGCACTGGAGACAACCCACCCCCTGCACTTGAAGACGCAATGCAGCAGAACTGATCTGCTGTGATGCTGCCAAGAAGCATTCTCAGGAGGGAGTGTGCACCTCTGAACTGCGAAGAGATCAAGCAACTGAGGAAACTGTGAACGTGATTTCCAGGACAAGAGGACTTAATGTGTGCTGTGCTTTTTGGAGCTTGCTTCTCTGTTGCGTCTGACTCAGCAGGCTTCTGTCATAATCAGTGCTGGTTAATCAATGTTTAGATTGTGGTAAATACGGAGAAGTCTGCCAGCTTTCTTTCACAAAGGAGGGTAGAACAGCCGATGGCAGCTACACGGTAACCTTTTTCAATGTAGTGCTCTCCAGTTGTGTTGGGCTGCCACTTTGATCATCCCCAGTCCTCAAGTTTATTGGGTGGGCTGGCTGGGAATGACGGGTGGTTGAACTCCAAAACATCTGGGGGGTGTCAGTTGAGCTTGGATGATACCCTTGTGAGCTAATTTTAGCCACAGTGGCACAAGTATTGTGGAGAAATTTATTCTAATAATCATACCCATAGTCTAAAACACAGCTTGGATTCTAAAGCATTTGTAGACCTTCCTAACTATGTTTATCTTCAGAGAGTTACTGTCTAAAGGGTGGAGGATGCAATTATTGTCTGAAAGTGAACTCCATTAATGAGAGTCCCAATTTGGCAAGGACAATCCTGATTAGTCCTCTGTCATCCCACTTTTAAATTGTCTGAGCTTCTCTCTCCTCCACCCACTTTTTCCCTTGACCTTGACTTACTTCAAGTGCTGCAAACTTAATTAACTCAGCAGTGGGGAAAGAAAAGGAGGAAGCAGAATCTTGTCCTTCCCAGTCAGCTCAGGCAAAAACAAACTGCTGCAGCATCTCTTAGCTTGTCTATTCTTTCACATTAGTAATTTTGCCATCTTGACCACATTCTGTTGTTGCTTGACAACTTGGCTTTCATCTATGGAATATTGGAGTGTATGTCAATGACAAAAATGTTTGCAGCCCAATTTCATGAATATCTATTTGGTAGCAACTTCTGTCTTGGGGGGGAACTGTGTCAGACTCCAGACATTCTTGGACTGCAACAGTCATTGGCCCCTGCCATCCTAGCCAGTGGGGATGGGAATTATACAGGGTGGCCTGTTACCCATCCCTTCATTATTAAGTCAGAACTGGGGAGTCTTTGGTTTTGCAGATGTTTTGACCAACCAACCTCATCAGCCTCACCCAGCAGGGCCCAAAGAGATTGTGGGAACTGTAGTCCAATACCATCTGAAAGGCCAAAGCCCCCCCCCCCTGGTCCTGCATCAAATTCAATGACACTCATGACCATGTAAGTGCATGTAAACCCTGTCATATTCAATGAGAGGAGGGGGTGAATTCTTGCATTTCCCAGTAGGCTCAGGCAAAAGCAAATTTGCTGCAGCCTCTCATAGCTTGTGTGTTCCTCCTCATATGTTTTGTGTGTTTTGCCATCTTGACCACACTCTGATGTTGTTTGGTCACGTGTCCTAGTTTTAATCTGTGAGACACTGAAGGGTATGGAACCACCTTAGTCAAAGTTCTTGCTGCTTTCTGCTAGCAGGGTGTTATATTGTTATTTTTTTTGTTATATTTTTCTTTTTTTAATTATATTTTTCTTTGATAATTTCCTTCCTAATGGAGCCAATGGCCATGCTATTTCATCACATGAGACTATGGAGATTATCAGATGACCAAATTAAACCATTACAGGGGTGACAGGAGATCATGAAAGGGATTCCCTTTCAGATGATGTCATCCTTGTGTCTTTATGCTCCCATGCCCCTTCCGCTCCCCCTGCACTCCTTTTTATTCATGGACTAAGCCGTGAATTGACCCATTGTTCTGTTTCTGTAATGGAACAACAGGTGAGCAAAAAGGTGCCCTGTTATGCTCTTGCAATGCCAGTATCACTGGGAGGTCCCTGCCAAACACTTCTGGTTGAGATTGGGACATCGAGATAAGTGCCGCACTTCCCACCCCCTCCCCAGGTTACTTGGGGATTTTTTAATGTGTTTTTGTGCTTGGTGTACTCTTTTACCTTTTATTTTTATTTTTGAATTTCCCATGAGAACAGCCTGGGATTTCCTTTCCAGGAAGTGAAAGCAGATCTGTAGGAGCTGCATTCACTGGTAATTCACACAGCACGTAGTGTGATGCTTGTTCAGACTATTGAAAAAGCGCTACTTTTCAAAAAAGTCGTGAAAAGTCCCGAAATCCTTTATTGCGTTACTAATGGGTTTTTGATCCCCCCTCCTTCTGAAAGAGGCGACTTTGTGCCGCAGTGCATGTAAATAATTAGGAATCTTGGCGAATTCTTCATGGTTTTTTTTCACTGTTTAACCAAGCCCCTGGGCTGCCAGAGGGGAGGGGATCAGTTTTTGCAGTGCTATTAAGGTAGGTCTGAATTTTTAAAAAAATGTTACAGGGATGGGAGTGAGGCAGGAGAGGAGACAGCGAGACAAGGACGTTGTCCCAGTCTGATAGTCTCCTGTTATTACAGCTCCAGGTCCCTCCCAGCCTTCCTGTCTTGCGCTTCCTCTCATTTTAAACATTTTTTCCCTTGAAAATAACTTCCCATTTTTACTCCTGGAGATTTCAGACTTCCAGGAGTGTAGGACCCTGTTGTGCCTTGTTTCGACTCCAAAGACAACAAACAAAAGACTAGACAGAGATGTCCAGTGACTTCTGGTCAAGGTTTTTCCTTTCCTCCAATTTTTTGGACTGCAAGACTCATTGTCATAGAATCATAGAATTGTAGAGTTGGAAGAGACCACGAGGGCCATCCAGTCCAACCCCCTGCCACGCAGGAAATCTTGATCAAAGCATCCCCGAGAGATGGCAATCCAGCCTCTGTTTGAAGACCTCCAAGGAAGGAGACCCCACCACGCTCCGAGGGAGTGTGTTCCACTGTTGAACAGCTCTGACTGTCAAAAAGTTCCTCCTCATGTTGAGGTGGAATCTCTGTTCCTGGAGCTTGCATCCATTGCTCTGTGTTCCAATCTCTGGAGCAGCAGAAAACAAGCTTGCTCCATCCTCAAAGTGACACACCTTCAAATACTTAAATAGGGCTATCATATCGCCTCTTAACCGTCTTTTTTCCAGGCTAAACATACCCAGCTCCCTAAGTCTCTCCTCATAAGGCATCGTTTCCAGACCTTTCACCATTTTAGTTGCCCTCCTCTGGACATGCTCCAATTTGTCAATATCCTTTTTGAATTGTGGTGCCCAGAACTGGACACAGTATTCTAGGTGAGGTCTGACCAAGGCAGAATAGAGTGGCACTATTACTTCCCTTGATCTAGACACTATACTTCTATTGATACAGCCCAAAATCGCATTGGCCTTTTTAGCTGCCGCATCACACTGTTGACTCATGTTCAACTTGTGGTCTACTAGGACTCCTAGATCCCTTTAGCACGTAGTCTTGTTCAGCCAGGTCTTTCCCATCCTATATCTATGCATTTCATTTTTCTGCCCTAAGTGCAGTACTTTACATTTCTCCGTATTGAATTTCATTTTGTTAGCTTTGGCCCAGCTCTCCAATCTATCCATTAAACATTGCACAGGAGGTCTGTGATCCATTTGAATGGCATAGCACTTTGAGTGGCATGTCAGAGGGCTCCAGGAGACAGAGCTGTAGTTTCCAAGACAAAGGAAATAATAGTCCCACTATATTCCGTGCTGGTCAGGCCTCATCTGGAGTACTGCATTCATTTCTGGGCATCTCATTTTAAGAAGGATATAGACAAGTTGGAGCAGGTTCAGAGGAGGGCAATGAGGATGATAAAAGGTATGGAGAACAAAACATATGAGGAAAGCTGGGCATGTTCAGCTTGGTGAAGAGCGGATGAGGGGTGACAAGATTGTACTCTTTAAATACTTCAAGGGCTGTCACAGAGAGGAGGAGGCAGGTCTCTTCTCTGCTGCCCCAAAGGGTAGGACCAGGTCTAATGATTTAAGTTACAGGAAAGTAGATTTCAATGGAACATTAGTAGGAAATTCTTGACCATAAGAGTGGTTTGCCAATGGAACAGCTTACCTAGAGTGGTGGTGGGGTCTCTCTCTTTGGATGACTTCAAGAAGAGGTTGGACAGCTACCTGCTCTAGCTGGCTTTCCTGCACTGAGAGGGGTGGGTGGGTTTGGACTAGATGGTCTCTGGGTCCTCTTCTAACTCTATGATTGTGTAATTTGCATTTTTCCTCAGAAGGAGTGGGGGCATAGGCAACCAAGGGGTGCCTTTACCAATCCCTGCAATACTTTATTGTTGCCTAATTGGTTTCAGACAGTGGTTGTGAAAACTGAACAGTGAAGAAAGCCAACAGGAAGAGATTCAACTCATTTGAAATGTAGTGCTGGAGGAGAGTTCTAAGGAAACTGTGGGCTGCTAGAAAGACAAATAAATGGCTCCTAGAGCTAATCAAGCCCAACTCACCCTAGAAGCCAAGATGACCAAACTGAGACCTTTGTACTTTGGACACATCATGACATGATAGGACTCATTATTAAAGACAATAATACTTTGTAAGGTGGACGGCAGTAGGAAAAGAGGAAGATCACATTGCAGGTTGATTGATTCAGGCAAGGAAAACATGGTTGCCCTGAGTTTGCATGACCTGAGCAGAGCTTTTGGTGACAGGGGCTTTTTGGAAGTTTCTCATTCATCACCATAAATCAATGCTGACTTGAGGGCAAATAACAACAACAAGTAATTCAAAGAGTTGAGTAAATCATCATCTCCCTTTGCTGCTGATTCAGCCTTCCTTAATCCAGTATCTTCCAGATGTTCACAGGTGTGGTTGGTGAGGCCTTGGGAGAGAGCCTTCTCCGTGGCTGCTCCCGAACTGTGGAACTCCCTTCCATCAGAGGTCTGGTTGGCTCGCTCCCTGCTCTGTTTTTATTGGCAGAGGAAGACATTTTATTTAGGCAGGCATTTGAAATGTGAATTTTAATTGGTGTGCTGCTTTTAGTATTGTATTTTTGTCAATTTTATGTTTTTAATTCATGTGTTTTTAACTATATTTTAATGATGACAATTTAATTTAATTCTTTTAACTTTTGTAACTTGTGATGTTTTCGTTGTATTTTTAAAAAAATATTGTAAGCTACCTCAAATCCCATCTTGGGAGAAAGGTGGGATATAAATCCAATAAATAAATAAATAAATAAATTTATTTATTTTAGACTATGGAGATTTTCAGACAACACTGTTATAGCATTACTATTCCACTTTATTTGCTATGGCTGCCTCCTGTTGAATCCTGGGATTTGCAGTTTAGGGAGGGGCATTTACAACTCTCAGCCAGAGATCTTAGGCCTCACTAAACTACAAACCCCATAATTACACAGGAGGAAGCCAGAGCAGTTAAAGTGGAATAGTAACACTATAACAGTGTAGTCTGAAAATCTTATGACTCCCATCATCCCTGATCATTGGTCAAGGTGGGAGAGATTGATGGCAGATCTAATCCAAAACATCTGAAAGGTGTTAGGTTACTTCCACTTGCTATGCTGTTATGGCAAGGTGTCAGAATCTTTTCAGGTCTAATAATAATCAGGAATGGGCATTAGGAATAACTGAACACAGAAAAATTGAAATAGGTTTCTAGTCTATTCTGCTTTGATAAGACCTCATCTGGAATATCTGTGTCCAGTTCTGAGCATCATGAACCCTGGAAAGGAGGCAGAGGGGCTTGACCCCCCGCCCAAGATTAGGCTGGGGGAGGCTGAGTGCCCCCCCCCAATAATCTGGCAAAATTGGCCCACCAAGTTTTATTTATTATTTATTTAGATATTTATACCCCATTCTTCAGCCACAAAGGCTCTCAAAGGGGCTTACAAATTGTTTCAGCAATAGAACTTCTCCAGGTATTATCAATCAGTAGTGTATTAAATGATCAAGCACTAAGAAAGATGAAGATAGTGACTGTTGCTGAGGCTTCTCAGGAATAATAAAGGCTGCCTGCAATCTATTCTTGGCACACTTACTTGGGAATAAGCTAAACTGAATACATGGGTTTCAGGATGTTTCAATGATAATGGGTGGGAAAAAGTAATTTGCCCTCCTCTTGCAAGGAGGCAAAATTAATAACAACCTGTCTGGCAATTTTGAGCCCCACCTCCAGCTTACAAACAGTTCCAGGGGCCCTGTTCCAGATATTGACAAACTGGATGACATCCAGAGGTGGGTGAGCAAAATAGTAAAAGGCCTGGAGACCAAATCCTACAAGGAACAGCCCAGGGAGCTGGGTATGTTTAATTTGGAGAACAGAAACCGAAGAGGTGGAATGATAGCCATCTTTAAGTATTTGAAGGGGTGTCATGTAGAGAAGATGGCACAAGTTCATTTTCTGCTGCTCCAGATACTAGGGCATGAATGCATGGATACAAATTAGAAAAAAAAAGAGATTATGCCTAAACATTAGGAGGAATTTCCTGACAGTAAGAGCTGTTCAACAGTGGAATGGACTGCCTCAGACAGTGGTCAACTCTCCTTCTTCAGAGGACTTTAAACAGAAGTTGGACAGCCATCTTTTCAGAGTGCTTAGGAGCCAGTGTAGCATAGTGGTTTGAGTGTTGGACTACAACGCTGGAGACCAGGGTTTGAATCTCTGCTCAGCCATGAAACCCCACTGGGTGACCTTGGGCAACTCACACAACTCTCAGCCCTCAGAAAACCCTGTGATAGGTTCACCTTAGGGTCGCCATAAACCGGAAACAACTTGAAGGCACACAACAACAATTAGTTGTGCATTTCTGCGTGGCCGTGTGTGTGTGTGTGTTGCACTAGATGGCCCTTGCACTCCTTCTGCTTCTACGATTCTATCCCTTTTCAGCTTACTCTGGAGGTGTGTTGGTTCTCTTAATTTTTAAAGAAATTCAGTTGCTAAGTGATCCTCCCCCTCTATAGATACACAGAGGGCGGCAAGAGGGAGGGAGAGCTTTCTGTCTTGCAATCAAACCAAACCAAATATGAGACAGCTTTCCTAGCTTCAGAACCAAGAGATGCGTGATGGTGGCAGTGGAGGGAATGGAGAAAATGAGTCACTATTAACAACAATCATTTTCAACCAAAAAGAAGAAGAAGAAGAAAAATCCCATTTATAAAGCATGCTTCTGCCTGACAGCAACAGTTCTCTTGGGAAATGTTATTGCTGCTGCACCAAGCTGGCTGGTGGCTCATTTAAACAAATGAATAATACTCCAAATCCAGCTCACCTCAGCCATATCCTGACCCATGGTGAAGAGTGGGGCAGTGGAACCAGGGCTTGCAGGACTGCAATGCTCAATCTTTTCTACTTAGGAGGGACAATGATGTCATCCTCCATCTACCATCACTCCAGGCATCCCTGTTCCCTCTGAACTTAGCAGCAACTGGGGGACAAATGGGTTTTTGCCAACAACAACATGTTTTCCTGAATTACCTCTGTTGTACTGCAAAATATTTTGGGATGGCTTGATCTCAAATGGGCAATTAAGATCCAATAACTTTGCAAAAGACCTGCTCCTTAGGAAAAAGGAAACTACTGGAACATGGAGCAATGGATGCAAGCTCCAGGAACAGAGATTCCACCTCAACATTAGGAGGAACTTTTTGACAGTAAGAGCTGTTCAGCAGTGGAACACACTCCCTCGGAGCGTGGTGGGGTCTCCTTCCTTGGAGGTCTTTAAACAGAGGCTGGATGGCCATCTGTCGGGGATGCTTTGATCAAGATTTCCTGCGTGGCAGGGGGTTGGACTGGATGGCCCTCGTGGTCTCTTCCAACTCTACAATTCTATGATTCTATGATTTGTTGATCTGGATTGACACAATTACCATCAATGTTTGGACTTTCTTTGGTGGTCATAGCAGGGAAGACTGTCATAATGAGCCCCTACACCACTGTGGTTACCACTATGCTCCTAAAGGAGAGTGGTGGTAGCAATAGCAAGTTGTTGAGAAGTTAGGGCTGCCAGCTGAAAAACAGAATAGGGATCCTGTATTTTTAATGGTTCCACAGAAGAGAGAATTTCAGAAGGTGGGGCTTGTATGACAGGCCACACCTGGTGAAATTTCCACATTCACACAACTATTAAAGGGACAGGAATCCTGCCCTGTATTTTATCTGGCAACCCTAGGAAAACTTCAACAGGTAACCTTCATTCACTTTGATGGTTCAGTGATTCTGGTTGCCCACTCCTTTCTGACAACCTGTTCTTTTATGATTTAACCACATTTGTATCCCACCTCTCTCCTCAAGGCGACATAAATGATCCTGTCCTCCAATTGCATTCTCACAACAGCCCTGTGAGGTAGGTTAGGCTGAAAGAGGAAGAATGGCCTAACATCACCCGGTGAGATTCATGGCCAAATATACCCCAAATCTTCCCAAACCTAGTGTAGCTCTCTAACCATTATTGCAAACGCAACACACAAGATTATTAATGTAGTTTTTTCCCTGTTATCTTGGAGAATTACTTCTCCAAAAATGATGCCAATCAGTTTTTGAGAAAAAACAAAGTACTTGATTTGCCAGTCAGGAACAAAACAACAACAAAACCAACTTATTTTTCAGAGCTTGAAAAAGTAGATTTCTGGACTACAACTCCCAGAAACTCCTAACCAGCATGGCCACTGGGAGTTGTAGTCCAAAAAGCAATTTCCCTTGAAAGTTGCCTTTCAAGGAAAAAAAAACTGCCTTTTTTATGTGTTCGTTAGAATACATTGATTTTTAAGATATCTCTGCATTCCAGGATGGGTTTTTCAGAAACAAGCTCAACTAGCAAAATCAGAGTGAAATAAAATGAAACGACATTAAAAATAACAATTGTTAAAAGAAAACAAAGGAAATAAACATTTGCTATTTTTCTAATGCCAGACAAACCCAATGTTTGATTTCTCCCTTGCCTGATACTTTTAGACTGGCTGTACCACACATTCCAGCATCCATAGCTACCAGAGCCATTGGCCTCGTGGCTGGGGATAATGGGAGCTGTAGTGGCCCAGCACATCCGGAAGATGACAAGTTCATGAACGCTCATTTTACTATTTAAATGATTCCAGAGCCAGTTCTACCATAACATAGTTAGTTAGTTAGTTAGTTAGTTATAGACTTTTTCAGACACCCCTTACCGCGCAAGAAGCCTCTGGAACAGTTACGACACTGTCGCGCGGCAGGGGGTCCGTTTCGGATGACGCCATCCCTGTCTCGGTGTCATCTGTGACTGTTCCGGGTAAGACTGAAGGCAGCCGCGCCATTTTTTATTCACGGACAACTTCCATGAGTAAAAAATGGCGCGGCTGCCTTCAGTCTTACCTGGAACAGTCACGGATGCTGCCGAGAGAGGGACGCCGTCATCTGAAACGGACCCCCTGCCACGCGACAGTGTCGTAACTGTTCCGGAGGCTTCTTGCATTGTAAGGGGTGTCTGAAAAAGTCCATGGTTTATTTGACTAGTCAAAGGACCATCCAGTCCAACCCCCTGCCATGCAGGAATAAAAAATCAAAGCATTCCAGACAGATGCCCATCCAGCCTCTGTTTAAAAACCTCCAAGGAAGGAGACTCCACACTATGAGGCAGTGCATTCCACTTCCAAACAGCCCTTACTGTCAGGAAGTTCTCCCTAAGGTTTAAGTGGAATATCTTTTCCTGTAGTTTGAACCCATTGCTCCGTGTCCAGAGGAGGAATGTGTCCAGAGGAGGGCGACCAAAATGGTGGGAGGTCTGGAAGCTATGCCCTGTGAGGAGTGACTTAGGGATCTGGGCATGTTTAGTCTGGAGAAGAGAAGCTTGAGAGGGGACATGATAGCCATGTTTAAGTATTTGAAGGGATGTCACACTGAGGATGGGGCAAGCTTATTTTCTGCTGCTCCAGAGACTAGGACATGGAGCAATGGGTTCAAACTACAGGAAAAGAGATTCCACCTCAACATTAGGAAGAACTTCCTGACAGTAAGAGCTGTTTGGAAATGGAATGCGCTTCCTTGGGGTGTGGTGGAGTCTCCTTCGTTGGGGGTTTTTAAGCAGAGGCTTCATGGCCATTTGTTGGGAATGATATGATTGTGTATTCCTGCATGGCAGAGGGTTGGACTGGATGACTTGTGTGGTCTCTTCCAACTCTATGATTTTAGGGAAACCAAAATGGTAAAAGGTTTGGAAGCCATGCCCTATGAGGAGTGGCTTAGGGAGCTGGGTATGTTTAGGCTGGGGAAGAGAAGATTGAGAAGGGACATGATAGCCATGTTTAAATATTTGAAGGGATGGCATACTGTGGATGGAGTAAGCTTGTTTTCTGCTGCTCCAGAGACCAGGACATGGAGCAATGGGTTCAAACTACAGGAAAAGAGATTCCACCTCAACATTAGGAAGAACTTCCTGACAGCAAGAGCTGCTTGGAATTGACATACACTGCCTGGGAGTGTGGTGGGGTCTCCTTTTTTGGTGGTTTTTAAGCAGAGGCTGGATGGCCATCTGTCAGGGATGCTTTGATTGTGTACTCCTGCAGGGCAGGGGGTTGGACTAGATGGCCTTTGTGGTCTCTTCCAACTCTATGCTTCTAGGACCCCCGTCTGAGTTTCCGAAGGATTTCGGCCGGTTGTCGGGGGCCGCCCCGGTCGCTGGGGGCCGCCCTTGGGCCAGAGTCTCTTTCTTCGGGAGGCGGCGTGTTGTGGGGGGTGAAGGTTGGCTTCTCCTCCTGCCTCCCTTTCTGTCTGCCTCTCCTCGGCGGGAGAGGCGGGAAGATGGTCTCCGGGGCTGAGGGGACGCGGCGCCTCCTTCCCGCCCGCCGAGGCGGCTGGACGCCGGGGGAGAAGCCGGGGCGCGCGGCGGGGGAGAGGGGCAGCCCGAGCGAGGAGCCCCCCTCCCTCCCTCCCTCCTAGGGGGTCTTCCTCAGCCTCAGCCTCACCCCACCCCGCCCCACCTGGGCGGGAAGACACCTCCCCGCAGCTGGACCTCCTCCCCTCCTCTCCTCACATAGGAAGCGCCCGGCTCTGTGAGGAGCGCCGGGTGAGCAAGAGGAAGGACCCCCCCCCCATATAGACATAGAGAGAGACAGAGCCCATACACATATATATAGAGAGAGGGGGGGTCCCCCACAGCCGCCCCCCCACCCAGAGCCGGGGGCGCAGGATGGCGAAGGAGCGGCTCCCTCCCCCGAAGGCGGCTCTGCTGGCGCTGCTCCCCCAGGAAGGCAACGGCTCCTGCGCCGACTGCGGCGCCCCCGGTAAGCAAGGCGGCGGCGGGGGGGGGGGGTCCGTGGGGCGTTGTCGGGTCTGGGGGTGCGGTGGGGGTCTCCCCCTTGGCCAAGAGGGAGGGCGGCGGGAGGCCCCTGGCCAGGCACCTGCTTTGGCTTTGGCCCCTCCAGCGTCTCCCTCAAAATAGAGCCACCCCCCCCCCAAACACAGACACAGACACACAAATCACGAACTTTCCTTGGCAGCTCCTCCACGGTCAGATTGCCTTGAGGGCCCCGCAGGTCGTCATCATCATCTTCATCATCATTGTCCTTATATTCATTATTACTATTGTTATTGTTATTATTTTGCTTATTATTACTGCTTATTATCATTTACTTATTATTACTTATCATTACCATAATTATTGTAATTATTATTGTAATTATTATTATTTTACTTATTATTACTGCTTATTATCATTTACTTATTATTACTTATAATTGCCATTATTATTATATTATTATTGTAATTATTGTTATTTTACTTATTATTACCGCTTATTATCATTTACTTATTATTACTTATCATTACCATTATTATAACATTATTATTATAATTATTACTTTACTTATTATTACTGCTTATTATCATCTACTTATTATTACTTATCATTACCATTATATTATTATTATATTATTATTATTTTACCTATTACTACACCATTATATTATTATTATTTTACCTATTACTACTGCTTATTATTATTTACTTTATTATTATATTCATTATAATTATTTTTCTTATTATTACTGCTTATTATTATTATTTACTTATTATTACCATTATTATTATAATATTCATTATTATTATTTTAATTATTAGTACCACTTATTATTATTAATTGTTACCATTATTATTGTAATATTCATTATTATTTTAATTATTATTACCACTTATTATTATTAATTGTTACCATTATTATTATTATTATTAATTGTTACCATTATTATTATTATATTCATTGTTCTTATTTTACTTATTATTACTGCCTATTATTATTATTCTTTACTTAGAATCATGGAATCATGGAATTGTAGATTTGGAAGAGACCACAAGGGCCATCCCGCCTTATTACTTATTACTTATTATTATATTTATTATTATTATTATTATTATTATCATCATTATTATTTTACTTATTATTATGACTATTACTTATTATTGTTATCATTATTGATAAGAGTTCATAATAATGGACACACCAGGGATGGAATGTAATTTTAAAAAATTACATACTGATCAAAACTCACAAAGAGAGAGAGAGAAAAGTAAAAATTCAATTTTTTTTTAAAAGAAATAAAATTAAATTCTTGCGGGGGGGGGGTCTCCAAAAACCTCTCCATTAAAAGACCAGAAAAATCCCTCTCCCAGCCACTCTTTAAGTGTGGGGATGATGTGGGAAGGTTTTGTCTTGGGGTGACCCTCTCCCCAGCAGCCTTCCTTCTCTCTCCCTGCCTCCCTTTCTCCATCCTCCTCCTCTTCTTGCCCTCTGCTAGGCTGGGGATTTTGCAACTGCAAGGAAAGAAAGAGGAACCGGTAGCCCAGAAGCCAATGCCAAGAGCAGCTGGCCCTGTTTGGAGGGGTGGGCAAAGGAACAGTCCCCTGGCTTGGTGTTTCGGCCCTGCTGGGTGACCCAAGCAAGGGGTACAATGATCTACAGTTGTCCCTCCACATTCACGGATTTGGCATTCACAGTTTTAAGTATTCACGGTTGAAAATATTCTTTAAAAAATAATAATCCAAAAAGCAAACCGTGATTTTGCCATCTTATATCACGGACACCATTTTGCTATACCATTGCATATAATGGGACTTGAGTATTCATGGATTTGGGTATTCATGGGGGTCTTGGAACCAAACCCCAGCGAATGTGAAGGGATAACTGTATATTCAAGAATGGTGAAAAGTGGGGGAGGACTCTTTTGTCATTGTCATTGTTTTCCAAAGGACTAGCACCATTATTAGTCTGTTGTGGCAAAACTGCCAAGAATCCTGTGTTACTCTAAAGGCAGACACATTTATTATAGCAGAGAAGGTTCAGTCTCCTTTGGAGGTTTTTAAACAGAGGCTGGATGGCCATCCCTCGTGTGTGCTTTGATTGTGTATTCCTGCATGGCAGGGGGTTTGGACTGGATGGCCCTTGAGGTCTCTTCCAACTCTATAATTCTATGATTTTAAAGTAACACAGGACATGTCATGTGTGCTGAAGAAGTGTCTATAGATGTAGGAAGGTGAGCCATCCCATACAGTATGATGGAACAGGGACAGATCCTGAATTTTCTCATGATAAAAATAGGATGTGGAATTATAAAGCACACACAGACACTCCATCACCACCATCATTTGTCCTTTCCTCAATAACTGAA
Organism: Gambelia wislizenii; assembly: GCA_030847615.1. Taxonomy (NCBI): domain Eukaryota; kingdom Metazoa; phylum Chordata; class Lepidosauria; order Squamata; family Crotaphytidae; genus Gambelia; species Gambelia wislizenii. The sequence goes on from JAUMIR010000012.1 coordinate 11,498,069, forward strand.
GTGTAAGATGATTTAAATTGTGGGGAAAGATTTCTCAGGTTGTATTCAAGGCAAGAACTCGGCTTCATTGTGTTGGTGTGTGGAGGCAGTGTCCATTCCTCTCCCTTATGGGAGATGGGTGTAAGCTATAGTTTTGCCAAGTTCTCAAAAGGGAAGAAAACCAAACCCAACCCCCATCAGCAATTCAGATCTGCAGAAATCAACAAATAAATAGATTTTCACAGCATGGGAGAGGCTGCAGTAATCAGCTGCGAAGGTTGGCATTAATGGCTCAGGTGTGTTTGTGTTGTTTTTTTTAAAGAAATAAGTTGGCAATCTTAGCAGAGGTGGAGGTTTTGCTGAGCAAGGGGATTGGAGAGATGTGTCTTTCACTATGCAACCCCTCCTCTCTCATTTTCTCTATCTCTGGCTTGAGGTGTGGATGCTGATGTGATGTCATAGCAGATGCTAACTTTGGGACTGGAGCTTCCCAGCATGTCTGCCTCTGCCACGAACTGCAGTGCAGATCAGAAATCGGGTAAAGAATCCAGTAATGGACTGGCACACCTGCTTGAGTTGGCATAAAGGGAAGAACTGGCTGACAGACCCGGCAAGATCTTGCCATTGGGGGGGGGGGACCCAGAACAATGCAGAGGGGAGGTTTGGCTTGTGCAGAATGAACCAATTTATCTGTTTTATAGTGAATCCAAGTACTGTCAATTCCAGCCTTTCCAAACCTAGCCCTGCCCTTGAAGTTATGTACTATAGCTCCTATCACTTAAGGCAAAATGGGTGGGAAGGCTGGGAGTTGTAGTCCAAGACATTTGGAGGACACTGGGTTGGGCAGGAAAAGCTGGTTTAGAGAGTTAAAATGTCTGGAACTTTTAAAGCCATGGGGAAAGTCTTCTGAGTTTTTGGATTCCCTTCCCCTGGGGAAAATAGACAATTTCAGAAAAATTGAAAAATGCTTTACAGATTGAAAGTAACATTGTTACTTTAGGGATGTAAAATGCTTTATATGTAACTCATAAAGAATGATTATGCTTAAGATTTTAGAAGTACAGTTTATTCAGGAGATAATTACAATTGGAACTTACCTTTTTATTTTTTATTTATTATTCTTATAATTGTTCTTGATTAGTTTTAGTACAGACAATCTAATCAATGTTCAGAAAAAGAAAAAACAAAGAAAGGGGGTGGGGGGAGAGAGAGAGCACTAAGGCTACAACTAAACCAACCTAAAACTCAAACACAATAGTAAAACACTATACTAAGACATTAAACTAAGATTTAAAACTAAAACTATAAATACAAACTAATAAACTAAACACTAAGGAACTCTGATTCCCCCAATCCAAACTGTAATAAGAAAAGAAAAACTGAAAAGAAAATGTATTTTTCTACCATTACAGATCTAGCTGAGTTAAACTTACTAAGGTTACTAGAGTTACTAGTAACCATAACCACATAATGTTACATCATTAGATTTCTTATTTCTATTAGAGAACCAGCGTGGTGTAATGGTTTGATTGTTGGATCCTGGTTTCTGGAGACCAGGGTTCAGATTCCTGCATGGACATGAAAATCCACTGGATGACTTTGGGCAAATCACACTCTCTCAGCCCTCAGAGGAAGGCAATGGCAAACCTCTGAACAAATCTTGCCAATAAAACCCTGTGATAGGGTCACCATGTCAGAAATGACTTGAAGGCACATAACAACAACAACAACAACAACAACAACAACAACAACAGATTTCTTATTGTTCAAAAAGTCCACAAAATGGTTTCCATCCTTTCAAAATGTCTTCAGTTGGTTTGTCTTTTAAAATCTACGGTAGTTGGGCAGTTTGGGCAAAAAGAGCAACCTTAACAATCCATTCTTCCATCATTGATTCTTTAGTCCATTTCCAAATTTGAACAAACAGAAATCTTGCCACTCTTACCATGTTTCAAAGAAGAAATTCATATTTACTATCCAGTTCTTTATTCATAATACCCAGCAAATACATTTCTGATTACACTGCAAAGTCTACATTTAATATTTTTTGAATTAACATATAAATCTTAGATCAATAGCTTTTTGCTTTTTTGCAACTCTACCACATGTGGAAAAAAGACCCCTCCTTTATCTTGACAACCCCAAGATTGATTTGAAACATTTGTAGACATTTTTGATGGTTTATTTGGAGTTAAATACCACCTGTACATCAACTTACACATTTTCTTTTAAACTGCTGCACAAATTATATGTCTTTCATTCAGATTTTTTTCCCGTACATCCATTTGAACATTATGTCCAAAATTTTGGGCCCATCTTATCATGTAATCTTTTACAGGTTCGTTCTCCATTTCCAATTTCAACAGGTATTTATACACTTTTTAAACTACATGATCATCATCCTTATACAGTTCTAAGTAAAACTCATTTTTTTCCAGCTTCACTAGCTAGATCTCTTTTGTCTTGATTAAATCTCTCTTTAAGTTGCAAATAAAATAACCAATTAAAATCTTTACCTTCCTTAAAAAGAATATCTCTTGATTTAAGCTCCTAGCTATCATATTCAAAATATAAAAGATCATCAAAACTTGCTTACAGTTTTGGCAGAGGTGAGCATGGACAGCTTGGAGTGATCTCTAGCTCCAAATCGCAACAGGGGTGACAAATATGAGTGATTTAAAATCTTTTAGCTCATAAAACTCAGCTCCTGAGGACCTGGGGGTCTGAGGATTCTTCCACTTGCCTGGAAAAAGTGATGGGTTCACTGCTTGAAGAGAACGACAACCATCAGAGCTGGCTGTGTGTCTGGCCAGCCGCCACTTTGGTGACTAAATGGAGGAGGCTTTGCCCACGCTTAGCTTGCTGTTGAGCTGCCGAAACCTTTTAATTAGGAAGGAGTACAACTTTTTGGTTGAAGTGCTGAAAAAAGAAAAGATCATTTTCAGTTGGGACAAGCTGGAATGGATAAACTGTGCAAATAAAAAAGGAAGATTTAGAATTAACTCAATGGAAAAGGCAAGAGATCTTCTGAAAATAATTAAGAAAGACTTACATAAACCACCAAGAACTCATGAAGAAGAAAGTAAGGACATAAATGATGAACAAGATGTCCAGGAGGACTATTTACAAGAAGACAAAAGAAGAGTCCAAAGAGAAAGGAGCAACTCAAAGTAGGAAAGAGAAAGAAATAAGAAGCAAGAATCATACAATCATAGAATTGTAGAGTTGGAAGAGACCACGAGGGCCATCCAGTCCAACCCCCTGCCACACAGGAAATCACGATCAAAGTATCCCCGACAGATGGCCATCCAGCCTCTGTTTAAAGACCTCCAAGGAAGGAGACCCCACCACGCTCCGAGGGAGTGTGTTCCACTGCTGAATAGCTCTTACTGTCAAAAAGTTCCTCTTAATGTTGAGGTGGAATCTCTGTTCCTGGAGCTTGCATCCATTGCTCCGTGTTCCAGTCTCTGGAGCAGCAGAAAACAAGCCTGCTCCATCCTCAATGTGACGCCCCTTCAAATACTTAAACAGGGCTATCATATTGCATCTTAACCATCTTTTTTCCAGGCTAAACCTACCCAGCTCCCTAAGTCTCCCCTCATAAGGCATGGTTTCCAGACCTTTCACCATTTTAGTCACTCTTCTCTGGACACGCTCCAATTTGTCAATATCCTTTTTGAATTGTGGTGCCCAGAACTGGACACAGTATTCTAGGTGAGATCTGACCAAGGCAGAATAGAGCGGCACTATCACTTCCCTTGATCTGGACACTATACTTCTATTGATGTAGCCCAAAATCGCATTGACCTTTTTAGCTGCCACATCACACTGTTGACTCATGTTCAACTTGTGGTCTACTAGGACTCCTAGATCCCTTTCGCACGTTGTCTCATTCAGCCAGGTCTCCCCCATCCTATATCTATGCATTTCATTTTTCCACCCTAAGTGCAGTACTTTACATTTCTCCGTATTGAATTTCATTTTGTTAGCTTTGGCCAAGCTCACCAGTCTTTCCAGGTCATTTTGAATGTTGATCCTGTCCTCTAGGATATTAGCTACTCCTCCTAATTTGGTGTCATCTGCAAATTTGATAAGTATGTCCCCAATTCCCTCATTCAAGTCATTAATAAAGATGTTGAATAGCACTGGGCCCAGGACAGAACCCTGTGGCACCCCACTGGTCACATCTTTCCAAGATGAAGAGGAGCCACTGCTGAGCACCCTTTGGGTTCGGCCGGTCAACCAATTACAAATCCATTGAACAGTTAACTTGTCTAGCCCACATTTTACAAGCTTGTTTGCAAGAATGTCATGGGGAACCTCGTCAAAGGCCTTACTGAAATCAAGGTATGCGATATCCACAGTGTTCCCTTCATCTACCAAGCTGGTAATTTTATCAAAAAAAGAGATCAGATTAGTCTGGCATGACTTGTTTCTCTGAAACCCATGTTGACTTTTTGTGATTATGGCATTGCCTTCTAAATGTTCACAGACTCTCTGTTTAATGATCTGCTCTAGAATCTTCCCTGGTATTAATGTCAGACTAACTGGACAATAATTGTTGGGATCCTCTTTTTTTCCCCTTTTGAAGATGGGGACAACGTTTGCCCTTCTCCAGTCTGCTGGGACCTCTCCTGTTCTCCAGGAGTTCTCAAAGATTATTGCCAGTGCGTCTGAGATTACCGTACATTTGCCAGCTCTTTTAATACTCTTAGATGTAGTTCATCTGGTCCTGGAGATTTAAATTCATTTAGATTAAGAAGGTATTCCTGTACTACCTCTTTGCTTATTCTGCGCTGGATTTCCCCTTTTGTGTCCTCTGTTACATTCTCCTCAGGTTGCCCCCCCCTTTTCCTTTTCTGAAAACACTGAGGCAAAGAAGGTGTTGAGTAATTCTGCCTTTTCTCTGTCCCCTGTTAGCATTTTGCCATCTTCTCCACGAAGTGACCCTGCCATTTCTTTCTTCCTTCTTTTGCTGCAGACATACCCCAAAAATCCCTTTTTATTGTTCTTAACCTCTCTAGCAAGCCTGAGTTCATTCTGTGCTTTAGCTTTTCTGACTTTATTCCTACACGTGCTCGCTATCTGTTTGAATTCTTCTTTGGTGATTTCCCCCTTTTTCCATTTCCTATACATGTTCCATTTAAAATTTAGCTCCGTTGAAAGTTCTTTAGTCATCCATCCTGGTTTCTTGAGACACCTCCCATTTTCTTCCTCATTGGTACTGTTTGAAATTGTGCCTTCAGTATCTCCCTTTTGAGAAAGTCCCATGCGTCTTGAGGTCTCTTCTCTTTTAGTATTCCTGACCATGGGATCACCCCCAGTGTTTCCCTGAGTTTATTGAAATCAGCTTTCCTAAAGTCAAGAATGCGTGCCTGACTATGCCTGGCTTCTCCTTTCCATTGTATAACAAACTCCAGGAGAACATGATCACTCTCCCCTAAGGATCCCACCCTTTGCACCCCATTAACCAGGTCATCCCTGTTGGTTAGGATCAGATCTAAAATAGCTGATTCCCTTGTTGCCTCTTCCACCTCTTGGACCATGAAATTGTCTTTCAGGCAAGTCAGGAATTTACTAGACTTTGAAGTTTTGGTTGAGTTAGATTTCCAGCAAATATCAGGATAATTGAAGTCACCCATCACTACTACATCTCTCCTTTCTGCGTGTGTGTTCATCTGTTCTAGAAAGGCATCATTCAATTCCTCTGCCTGGCTTGGGGATCTGTAGTAGAGTCCCACAATAACATCCCTGTTGTTTCCCTCCCCTTTAATTTTTACCCAGATGCTCTCCACCTGGCTTCCAGTATTGATGTCATGGATCTCTTCACTGGTATAAATATCCCTGACATATAATGCTATTCTTCCTCCTTTCCTGTTTGGCCTGTTTCTCCTATAAAGGTTATACCCCTCTATTCCTACATTCCAGTCATGAGACTCGTCCCACCAGGTTTCAGTAATGCCTATTATATCATATTTTTTTTGTAGTGCTAGGAGTTCAAGTTCATCTTGCTTATTTCCCATGCTCTGTGCATTAGTGTAGAGACATCTAAGACCATGTGTTCCCTTTACTTGCTGCCTGTGCAAGGTTTTTTTTTTTGCCTCCTATTGTTGGGTCCTTGCACTGTTTGCCTTGTTCCCTCTATGACAGTTTGACTATTTTCTCCAGCCCTTTTGCCTTCCAGAATACTATCTCCCTCCCCCATATGACTCAGTTTAAAGCCCTCCTGATCAGATTCTTGAGACTGTGGGCAAAAATGTTTCTGCCAGCTGTCTTGAGATGCACCCCATCCCCTGCCAGAAGTCCCCCCTCATGGAAGCACAACCCATGATCCAAGAATCCAAATTGTTCTCGGCGACACCATCTACGGAGCCCGTTGTTTACGCGAGCTTTTTCCTCTCCCTTCCTGGACCATGCCCTTCAACTGGCAGAAGGGACGAGATGACAACCTGTGCATCCATTTCTTTCAGCTTCCTCCCCAGAGCCTCAGAGACCAGTCTACTTGAAGAGACCAGTCTACTTGATTTGGACATTTCTGATATTGTATGTATTCCTGCCTGGCAGGGGGTTGGACTGGATGACCCTTGAGGTCTCTTCTAACTCTATGATTCTATGATTCTAATAAGAGGAAAGAGGAAGAGAGAAGAAAAGAAGTTGATGGGAGGGGGAGGAAGGGGAAGGGAGGAGAGGGGAGGAGAAAGAGGTGAGGTAGAGAAGAAGATCTAACATTGTTTTATGGATTATAAATATGTCACATGGAATGTAAAGGGTCTCAATACAATAAAGAAACGAAAATGAATTTACAGTTGTCTCTCCACATTCACGGATTTGGCATTCACGGTTTTAAGTACAGTCGTCCCTTCACATTCGCGGGGGTTCCGTTCCGCGGACCCCCGCGAATGTGAAAAATCCGCGAATAACAAACACCCCTCCCCCTCCCTCCCCAGGCCTTCGCGGGGCCTTGCTAGGCCCCGCGGAGGTCTCCCCAGCCCTCCCTCCCTCCCTCCCCAGGCCTTCGCGGGGCCTTGCTAGGCCCCGCGGAGGTCTCCCCGGCCCTCCCTCCCTCCCTCCCCAGGCCTTCGCGGGGCCTTGCTAGGCCCCGCGGAGGTCTCCCCAGCCCTCCCTCCCTCCCCAGGCCTTCGCGGGGCCTTGCTAGGCCCCGCGGAGGTCTCCCCGGCCCTCCCTCCCTCCCTGCCCAGGCCTTCGCGGGGCCTTGCTAGGCCCCGCGGAGGCCTCCCCGGCCCTCCCTCCCTCCCTCCCCAGGCCTTCGCGGGGCCTTGCTAGGCCCCGCGGAGGTCTCCCCGGCCCTCCCTCCCTCCCTCCCCAGGCCTTCGCGGGGCCTCCGGGGGTCCCGCGAAGGCCTCCCCACCCCTCCCCAGGCCTTCGCGGGGCCTCCGGAGGGCCTCCGGGGGTCCCGCGAAGGCCTCCCCACCCCTCCCCAGGACTTCGCGGGGCCTCCGGAGGGCCTCCGGGGGTCCCGCAAAGGCCGCCCCACCTCTCCCCAGGCCTTTGCGGGGCCTCCGGAGGCCTTCGCGGGGCCTCCGGAGGGCCTCCGGGGGTCCCGCGAAGGCCTCCCCACCCCTCCCCAGGCCTTCACGGGGCCTCCGGAGGGCCTCCGGGCGTCCCGCGAAGGCCTCCCCACCCCTCCCCAGGTCTTTCACGGGGCCTCTGGAGGCCCCGTGTCGCGGTTTTGGGGGGGCCCGGGGGGGTCCTCCCAAAACCGCGAATAACCGAAACCGTGAATGTCAAGTTCGCGAATGTGGAGGGACAACTGTATTCATGGTTTGAAAATAGTCTTTAAAAAATAATAATCCAAAAAGCAAACCTTGATTTTGCCATCTTATATCAAGGACACCAATTTGCTCTGCCATTTCATCATATAATGGGATTTGAGTATTCACGGATTTGGGTATTCATGGGGGGTCTTGGAACCAAACCCCAGCAAATGTGAAGGGACAACTGTATCATTATTTGAAAAAAAAAAAGTTGATTTAATCTGTTTTCAAGAAATTTGCATTAAAAAGCAGCATACCATCTTGTTGGCACAAAAATGTTTAGGGAAAGTTTTTTTTTCAGTTAATCAAAAAAAGGAAAATGGAGTTGTATTATACATCAACTAGCTGGACCCGGTGTACCATGCGCCGTTAAAAAAAAACTCCCAGAAAAAATCTTGGTAGACCTCACAATAACCCTGTAAGATAGGCCAGGGATTTAAATTCCTCCTCCCCCTTTTCAGTGTTCCACACTTTTCCTGGAATTGCTGCGGGTGACGTGTTCTGTTACCCTGCTGCATCTGCCCCCAGTTGACTGCCTGGCTCTGGCCCAGTGGCAGCAGTGGCATCCTGCCGCAGCCACCAGTTGACTGCCTGGATCCCATCACAGCCTGTGACTGATGAGTGGCTGAGGGAGGGAGAGGAGGGAGGGGCCCTTGTGTGGCGGTGATGCAGCTGAGTGGATTGTGATGTGGAGTGGGAATTTGCATGTGGGTGTTGATTGGTTGGGTGTGGGTTGGGTGTCTTTCCTGAGCAGCCAATCAGCACACTGGGAAAGGCAACACACAGAATTATATATACAGTTGTCCCTCCACATTCACGGATTTGGCATTCATGAATTTAAGTATCACGGCTTGAAAATATTCTTTAAAAAATAATAATCCATAAAGCAAACCTTGATATTGCCATCTTATATAAGGGATACCATTTTGCTATGCCATTGCATATAATGGGACTTGAGTATTCACGGATTTGGGTATTCACGGGGGGCCCCAGTGAATGTGAAGGGACAACTGTATTTTCACTGTTTCTTAAGCAGTAGACCTGCCCCACAAAGATTATGCTTTTTGGATTATTATTTTTTTGTCTGATACAATCAATTTTTGTGTTAGTTTGATTGTATCAGACAAAAAAGGTAGATTTGTAGGAGTGGAGATAAATCTGAATGATACTTGGAGAACTAAGGAGGACAATAGAAAAGGATACACCTTCTGTTCGAGAATAGATATGTTTTGGTTGTCCAAAAATTTAATATATAAAGTTAGTCAGACCATAATCCAGTAGTGGTGACTTGGAGGAAACGATTTTGTACTTTTAGATGGAGACTGAATGAATTTTTGTTGAATAGAGTAGATGTAGTAAAAGAGGATAAAACAATTCTTAAGGAATATTTCAAGTTAAGTATGTATAAAGGTACAGAAAACACAATGGTGTGGGACTCTAGTAAAGCGGTAATTAGAGGATTCTTTATCTAAAAGGTATTGAATGGAAGGGGTGGGAAAGGAAAAAATTAAGTTAATCTCAGATGAAATTAAATTAAAAGAGCAAAAATTATTAACATTCCCAAGTAATAAACAGATATGAAAACAATTACAGTTGTCCCTTCACATTCGCTGGGGTTTGGTTCCAGGACCCCCCGTGAATACCCAAATCCATGAATACTCAAGTCCCATTATATGCAATGGCAGAGCAAAATGGTATCCCTTATATAAGATGGCAAAATCAAGGTTTGCTATTAGGATTGTTATTTTTTAAAGAATATTTTTCAAGCCGTGAATACTCAAATCCGTGAATGTCAAATCCGTGAATGTGGAGGGACAACTGTAAAATAATTGCAAAAACAGCTAACAATGCTTATGATGGATGAATTGAAGAAAAAATTAAGAGTTTCTGAGACAGAGAAATTTTGAATTTGGGAACAAACTAGGGAGATGGTTAGCTTATAGGTTAAAAAAAGAAAAACACAAAGAGGATGATTATAAAATTGAAAGAGGGTGACAGGGTTATAACTAAAGAAAAGGAGATTAGTAAATTATTTCAGAACTATTTTGATTTATTCCTAGAAGTGTGCCATGCCCAGCGCAGCTGTGTTCTCAATTTCATGGCCTCAATGCTGGTGATCCCTGCTTGCTCAAGGACAGCAACATTCGTCACATAGTCAGTCCAGTATATTTAAGATTGTGGGAGGACCATTGCCTCCCAAAATAGTACTCTACGGTGAACTCGCCACGGGTCAGTGTAAGAGGGGCGCTCCAAAAAAGTGATACAAGGACTCCCTGAAACAACATCTCAGGCTCGGCCAAATTGATCAGCAACAATGGTCCGCCCTGGCCTCATATCGGGAGGCATGGAGATGCACTATCCACAATGCTGCAGCCTTATTTGAGAGCTCTGGAGGCCCCGTGGTTGCTTGGGGAGGCAGGGGGAGGTGAGGGGAAGCGACAAAGGGGCCTCCAGAGGCCCCGTGGTCGCTTGGAGAGGCAGGAGGAGGCGAGGGGAAGTGACGATGGGGCCTCCGGAGGCCCCATGGTCACTTCGGGAGAGTGGGGGTAGGTGGGGGGAAGCAACGACAGGGCCTCTGGAGGCCCTGTGGTCACTTCGGGAGGGCGGGGAAGGGCTGTCATTATTCGCAGAATTTTCACATTTGCAGGGCTCTGCTGAACCTAACCCCCACGAATGTGAAGGGATGACTTTACTAGAGTATTTGTATTATAATGAAATTAAAGGAGCACTGGTTTTCATCAGTGCAGAAAAAGCATTTGATAAGTTGAATTGGGCATTTATGCTAACAATAATGAGGAAAATGAATTTCAGAGATAATTTTATTAATTGGATTTAGACAATTTATAGCTGTCAAAATGCTAAATTAATAATTAATGGCAATGTAACTGAAACAACAAATATAGAAAGAGGAACTAGACAGGAATGCCCACTATCACCACTACTGTTCATCTTAGTCTTAGAAATATTAAATAGAGATTTAAGAGCAGACAAAAAGATAAGAGGAGTGAAGGTAAGGAAGGAAGAATTTAAGTTGAAAGCATTTGCAGATGATATAGTATTAATATTGGAAAACCCCTTGGAAGATTTAGAATTGATAATGGAAAAATGGGAAATTAGCACGCTTCAAGATTAATATAGATAAGACAAAAATTTTAATGATGAATATGACAACTCAAGAAAGAACAGAAATCAGTAATAAAACAGGTTTTGAAATCTCCAAAAAAGTTAAATATTTGGGCATAAAGCTGACGACAAAACTCAACAATTATATGAAAATAACTATATACAGATATGGGAGAATATTGAAAAAGATTTGATTGGATGGCAAAAATTGAATCTTTTGTTATTAGGTAGAATATCTACAATAAAAATGAACGTATTGCCAAACTTTGTTTGAAACAATACCAATTATTTATTTGACCAATTCCTTTAATATTTGGAAAAAAAAAATGTCAAAATTTCTTGCGGGGGGGGAGCTAAGAGGAGACTTGAGGCTCTCTGAACCGCCAGGCATTCTTGTTGCAGTAAAGATAAATTTTAAAAAGCAACACTTTCCTGCTTCCTTTATTGGCAGTGACCTCTGATAGCCACATGTTTTGCTGGACTTTGCTCCTCACTCCCCTCTCACCACCTCTTTCTCTCTGATTTTTTAAAATACAGGGAGCAGAGACTATAACTACAGAATGCTATCTGTTAGAACAGTGGTTCTTAACCTTTTCTTTACCAGGGATCCCCTTTAAATATCTTTGTTGCTGCAGACCCCCAAGACTTAGCTCAAGATTTAAAACAACAACAACAACAACAATAATAATAATACTGGATAATAATACCCGATGATGATGATGATGATGATGATAATACAATTACACCAACTGTGAAAACTTCCCTCAGAGGCATTGGAGAAGGAGGGAAGACTTTTCTCCTGCTTCTTCCTGCAAGTTTGTGGCTGGAGTGGATTGAATGGCAATGCAGGCCAAGCCAGCCAACCAGCCTTTGCTCCTGTTACATGGCCACTCCGCTGGCCTTCAAGCCTTCATGGACTCCCTGTGGGGACATCGTGGGCCCCTGGGGGTCCCTGGACCCCAGGTTAAGAACCACTGTGTTAGCACATTTACTAGCCTTTTTAAAAATAAATGCATTCTAAGTTAAATATCTTTTTTAAAAAATCAAAAAGGGCTTGACAAAAAATCAAACTTCAGAAACCTGTTTCTTTCGGGAAGGGCTTCAGCTCAGTAGATAAGGTTCAGCAGAAGGCCCCAGGTTCTGTTCCTGCCTTCTCTGACTTGGCCTTACAGAAGCTGGTATTCATTGGTGGCCTCCCATCCAAGTAGTAATCAAGCCTGATGCTGCTTAGCTTCCAAGATCAGACAGGCTGTCAGCACAAAGCCCTGAGATCTGGCAATGCTATCTGTCAGAGTCCTAGTCAAACACTGAGACCACTACACTATGCTCATTCTTGTTTGGAGCCTCCCAGGTTCTTTGGAGATGGCCATTAACTCTGGTGTCTGTGGAGATGTTTACTTGTAAGTTGTTTTGTGTCAATGAGGCTTGTGCATATATGTGTATGTGCGTAAATCCTGGCTGAGCACAGAGAGGCAAAGATTGATACTTGAGTATGGGTGGGTGATAGGGCATAATACAGTTGTCCCATTGATTGCTTTATAGATATAGGGGGAAATTGTTGTTGTTGTGTGCCTTCAAGTCATTTCTGACTTGAGGTGATCCTAAAGCTATCATGGGGCTTTCTTGTGTGACTTGCCCAAGATCACCCAGTGGGTTTCCATGGCTGAGTGGCCATTTGAACCCTGGTCTCCAGATTCATAGTCTAATGCTCAGTCCACTATACCATGCTGGCTCTATGGGGGAAAATATCAGCTTTTAAAGAGGACATATTCATTACACCTTCTAGATAGCAAACTCTGATGATGTGCCAATGTATTTTTTTGAAAAGATTCTCATAACCTGGCAGTGTCACATTTAACACTCTGTGTGTGTTTTGTCCTTCAGGCTAACCTGCCTTACAGGGTTGTTTTGAGGAGGAAATGGGTGTGAAGAAAGAAATTCCATGTACACATTGTCTTGAGTGCTTTAGATCTATTGATAAATGCAGTAAGCCAGGATTTCTCATTCCCACTTGTTTAATGATGGGAACATCATTGCTTCCCCTTGTCGATAAATTACCCTGCTGAAATGATGAATATGTAAGAAAGGTAAACAGGGGTTAATTTATTTGTGGAAGGGCTGTGAACTCTGTTTAGTTCTGATCTTGAAGCAAACCTTTCTTGCTTCAAGATTTATTTAATTTTGAAATCCACATATTTTGCATCAGGCCTCCGGCTGATTGATCTTAACTTTCTAATAAAAAACAGGAGATTGCTGAAGCTTGAACCATGGCTGCCACCACCCAGAGCTTGGGGAAAAGTTACTGTTTTGGACTGCAACGCCCCCAGTCAGCCCAGCTCTTGGAGGAAGGGGAATGAAAATATACTGCAATCAAGTGGCAGTACACAGTGTGTGAACCAGCCTTCTCAGTCTGCATGGGTCTGTCTCCAGCCATGTATCCCTGACCTTAGATGTTATGTTCCTGAGTAAGCTCTGGCTACTGTCCAGTTGTCCTCCCTTTAGTCCTGCACTGCAGCTGTGCTCTGGCTTTGCTGTTTTGCCTCTGCTGGCTGATACTGCTGTGTAACCTTATTAACCTGACATGAGAGGCACATTGCTGAGGACAGGGTGAGTCTGACTGCAGCAGTGTCCTCCTTGCGTTTTCTGTTGCCTTCCTTGACAACCAGTGTGGACAGTGCACAAAACAATAATTCCTAAGCTATGTGCTTCAAGGTCAGTGCTCTGTTGTGATTTAAATCTTTACAAGATTTTGCTAAACATCCACATGCTGACAAAAGGAGGCGTTTGCCTGCTGGATCCCTACATGAGTAGCTGTTCTAGCCATGCCTCCTTCTAGTGAACTCCCCAGGCACAGGAGGGACCAGCTCAATTCTGTTGCAGTTGCTGGGGTTGGATGGCTTCTGATGTAGAGATCCAGCAGAACTGGACCCCCAACTCACTCCACAGAGTACAGCCTCTGCATGACTCCCTGCAAGTGGGATTATTGCAATTTAGAAATCCTTGATTACTACATCTACCAGTAGCTGTGTAGGAGAGGGAATTTCATATGGCATGTAGGTGGCATCCCCCAGATCAAAGAAGCAGAACATTGAAGGATGAAAGGGAAAGAGGGAATGAAATGGTGTGCCATAGAAAAGGGCATGGCTGGTTAGACTGTGAAACAGAAACACTCCACATTGTAAGTTTCATAGTTTGAGCCTTCTACATAATCCACTTGGGGTGGACTTTTTACCTTGAAAAAGGAGGTCTGGGAATAACTTAAAATAATTCAGTAATAAAAACATTTTGATGCATAATGTTTACATATACATATACAAATAAAAAACTTTCAACAGTTAAAATATCCTGTCAGGCAAAGCATTTTTAAGTAATTGTTGTGTGTCCAAAAGGACACCTAGATCTGGCTTTTGATTACCCAGCAGAGACAAGTAAGATACATCCTATTTACTTGGTGGACTATGTCATTCCCATCCTTGTTTCAATGCCTTCTGCAAGTTACCACAAACCAAAAATAAAAATACCCCCCAAATATATAGATACTTTGCAGTCCCAGATCAGTTGCGTTTTTCAACTATTTTTTTGAGCTTTGATAAGAGTTCTGGGAATTTTTCTTCTTTTAAATTCTGGTATTTTCTGCATGGTAGGCTTGATAATAACAATTGCTAGGCTATTGATGTGCGTAAATATATCTGTAGCTCTATATTGACTTCCTCCTTAAAAAAAAAAACCTTTCAACACAATCTGAATGTCAGAATTGTATATAGTGGAGATGCCTTCACTCATGAACCTTTTGAAGGGGAGGATGAATACTCAGTACGGTAACTGTTCTGTCAAAATACCCTGATGTCAGATCACGGTTTCTTTCCCCACATATCCTGTTCAGCTGTTCCAGAGCTTGAAAATAAATGCCTTTTGTAGACCAAAACACACAGAATCTACCCTAACCAGCATGGACAGTGGCCATACTGGTTAGGGAGATTGTGGGAACAGTAATGAAGGGAATGCTGTGTGAAGGGAATGCTGCTGATGTAGTGTATCTGGATTTCAGTAAGGCTTTTGACAAAGTCCCCCATAATATTTTTGCAAAAACGTTAGTAACCTGTGGGCTAGACAATGCAACTGTTAGGTGGATTTGCAATTGGTTGATGGGCTGAATCCAAAGGGTAGTCACCAATGGCTCCTCTTCATCCTGGAGAGAAGTGACCAGTGGGGTGCCACAGGGTTCTGTCCTGGGCCCAGTGCTATTCAACATCTTTATCAGTGACTTGGATGAGTGAACAGAGGGCATGCTTATCAAGTTTTCAGATGACATCAAATTAGGAGGGGTAGCTAATACTCCAGAGGACAGGATAAGAATTCAAATGACCTTAACAGATTAGAGATCTGGGCCAAAACTAACAAAATTAATTTCAACAGCAATAAATGTAGGATACTACACTTGGGCAATAAAAAGGAAAAGCGCAGATATAGGATGACTGACTGCTGGTTTGATGGCAGTATATGCAAAAGTCATCTAGAAGTCTTAGTAGATCACAAACTAAACATGAGTCAGCAGTATGATGCGGCAGCTAAAAAAGCCAATGCAATTCTAGGCTGCATCAATAGGAGTATAGTGTGTAGACCAGGAAATCCAGCACAGAATAAGCAAAGAGGTAGTACAGGAATACCTTCATAATCTAAATGAATTTAAATCTCTAGGACCAGATGAACTACATCCAAGAGTATTAAAAGAGCTGGCAAAAATCTTTGAGGGGTTGCTTGCTACTTGGTTGACAAACACCCCTGCTGAAATTCCCTCTTCTACATGACCATTAAAGATACAAAAATCATCTTCAGCTTTCATTCTGCCAGCCCTCAGGCTGAATGCAGTACGATCAGATACATGTCTACTCTACATGTCTTAATCTAAATGAATTTAAATCTCCAGGACCAGATGAACTACATCCAAGAGTATTAAAAGAGCTGGCAAATGTGATCTCAGAGCCATTGGCAATAATCTTTGAGAACTCTTCGAGAACAGGAGAAGTCCCAGCAGACTGGAGGAGGGCAAATGTAGTCCCCATCTTAAAAAAGGGGAAAAACGAAGATCTCAACAATTATCGTCCACTTAGTCTGACATCAATACCAGGGAAGATTCTAGAGCAGATCATTAAAGAGAGTCTGTGAACATTTAGAAGGCAATGCCATAATCACAAAAAGTCAACATGGGTTTCAGAGAAACAAGTCATGCCAGACTAATTTGATCAGCTTGGTAGATGAAGGGAACACTGTGGATATCGCATACTTTGATTTCTGTAAGGCCTTTGACAAGGTTCCCCATGACATTCTTGCAAACAAGCTTGTAAAATGTGGGCTAGACAAGTTAACTGTTCAATGGATTTGTAATTGGTTGACCGGCCGAACCCAAAGGGTGCTCAGCAATGGCTCCTCTTCGTCTTGGAAAGATGTGACCAGTGGGGTGCCACAGGGTTCTGTCCTGGGCCCAGTGCTATTCAACATCTTTATCAATGACTTGGATGAGGGAATTAGGGGCATACTTACCAATTTTGCAGATGACACCAAATTAGGAGGAGTAGCTAATACCCTGGAGGACAGGATCAAAATTCAAAATGACCTGGATAAACTGGAGAGCTGGGCCAAAACTAACAAAATGAAATTCAATACGGAGAAATGTAAGGTACTGCACTTAGGGCGAAAAAATGAAATGCATAGATATAGGATGGGGGAGACCTGGCTGAACGAGACTACGTGCGAAAGGGATCTAGGAGTCCTAGTAGACCACAAGTTGAACATGAGTCAACAGTGTGATGCGGCAGCTAAAAAGCCCAATGCGATTTTGGGCTGCATCAATAGAAGTATAGTGTCCAGATCAAGGGAAGTAATAGTGCCACTCTATTCTACCTTGGTCAGACCTCACCTAGAATACTGTGTCCAGTTCTGGGCACCACAATTCAAAAAGGATATTGCAGCGTGTCCAGAGGAGGGCAACTAAAATGGTGAAAGATCTGGAAACGATGCCTTATGAGGAGAGACTTAGGGAGCTGGGTAAGTTTAGCCTGGAAAAAAGACAGTTAAGAGGCGATATGATAGCCCTGTTTAAGTATTTGAAGGGGTGTCACATTGAGGATGGAGCAAGCTTGTTTTCTGCTGCTCCAGAGATTGGAACACAGAGCAATGGATGCAAGCTCCAGGAACAGAGATTCCACCTCAACATTAGGAGGAACTTTTTGACAGTATGAGCTGTTCAGCAGTGGAACACACTCCCTCAGAGCATGGTGGGGTCTCCTTCCTTGGAGGTCTTTAAACAGAGGCTGGATGGCCATCTGTCGGGGATGCTTTGATCATGATTTCCTGCATGGCAGGGGTTGGACTGGATGGTCCTCGTGGTCTCTTCCAACTCTGCAATTCTATAATTCTATGATTCTATGACCAAGGGAAGTACTAGTGCCACTCTAGTCTGCTTTAGTCAGACCTCACCTGGAATGCTGTATCCAGTTCTGGGCACTACAATTCAAGATGGATATTTACAAGCTGGAACGTGTCCAGAGGAGGGCAACCAGGATGGTGGGAGGTTTGGAAGCCATGCCCTATGAGGAGCGGTTTAGGGAGCTGGGTATGTTTAGCCTACAGAAGAGAAGGTTAAGAAGTGGCACAAGTATTTAAGTATTTGAAGGGATGTCATACTGAGAATGGAACAAGCTTGTTTTCTGCTGCTCCAGAGACTAGGGACATGGAGCAATGGACTCAAACTACAGGAAAAGAGATTCCACCGAAAGAGCACTACAGCTAGGGAGTGCTGTAGTGCAACAGGAGAGCTTAATTGTCCCATGCTCCAGTCAGCAAGTGACCCAGGAACTGGGTGGCTGGAATGTAAGGGTTGTCTAGGAGTTAATTCAGTCCAGGTCAGTCACAGGGTATCCAGCAGGATGAAGGGAGAAGCAATAGCGTGGTTGTCAGTCTGTCCAGAAGTCATTAAGCAAGTCAGTGGTCCAGATAAGCAAGGCCAGCAAGAAATAAACAGAGCCATAAATCGTAGACAGTCCAAGGTCAGAAAAAAATGAACACTAAGAAATACTGCTGTCAAGAAGGAGGGCTGAAAGCAACAAAACTGCAAGGGTGTGGCTGAGAGATTTATGGGCAGCTGTTTCAAGACACCAGGTGCCTAACCAGGTCAGCATCTCTTACTTAACAACCATTGGCAATGACACAATCTCTCTTTGTGGCAATGGGTCTTCGGAATCTGCAACTTCCTGCTGGGGAGCAAGGCTCTGCTCTGCCTCAATCTCTGGCTCCTCTGGCTCAACCTCTGGCTCCTCTGGCTCAGAGAGACCACCAGCTTCAGAAGCTGCAGATACCTGGCAATCTGCCTCCTCCTCTTCGTCTGAATCATCCAACTCAAGAGGGTGAGGGTATGATACGAATGTGCAATCGGAGCAATCTTGCTTATGCACATCTTCACAATTCACTAGCAGGGTTTTGTTGCGCTTCTGTAGCTTAGTTAGGGATTCATAAAGTTACACACCATAGACCATGATGTAGAATCTCAGCCAGTGTTTCCAAGTGTGTCCAGAGAAGGGTGACCAAGATGAACAAAGTTCTGGAAACCAAGCCTTGTAAGGAATGCCTTAGGGAACTGAGTATGTTTACCTTGGAGTAGAGAAGAATGAGAAAGGTGGTATGGCAACCATCTCTAAATAGCTGAGGGGATGTCATGCAAAAGATGGACCAGGCTTGTTTTATGCTGCTCCAGAGACCAGGACATGAACCTATGGTTTCAAATTGCAAGAAAAGATATTCCATCTAAATGCTAAGAAGAACATCTTTACTGTAAGAGCTGTTCAACAGTGGAATAGGCTGCCTGGTGGTGGGGTGGTGTTAGACTCTCCTCTTTTTAGAAATATTTAAACAGGGATTAGGTGTCCATCTTTTGGGAGTGCTTTAAATGTGTTTTTTTATCATGGGATGGGGTTGGACTAGACAGCCCTTGTGGTCCCTTCCAACTCTAAGGGTTTGTTTATACAAGGGACCCCCCCATCCCCCATCCCCCAAACCTTAACTTGGGTTTTAAAAACTCATAGTTTGCTCCAAAGTTTGCTAGAAACTCTGGTGTTTCATGCAGTCTGAACAATGGATTCGCAGGTAGGGGAAGTAGGACAGATCATTGCCTGGCAGTTGCCACTGTTTCCCTTAATATCAGGCCAGTTCCTGACCTGACATGGTAAAGAAAGGTTTTCCCCTCAGATTTTCCTTGTTTTTTTTTGGGGGGGGGGCTATGAGGCTGTGTTCTGGAAGAGTTTATTTCTGACGTTTCGCCTGCATCTGTGGCTGGCATCTTCAGAAACATCAGAAATAAACTCTTCCAGAACACGGCCCCACAGCCCGGAAAAAAATCAAGGAAAATCTATGGTTGCCAGCCATGAAAGCCTTCAGTTTTTCCCTCCTTGTTGCCACAGCTACTGGCATGCAGTCACTTGCTCTGAGGTAAACGAGGTGCCCAGCCATGTGGTCTGGGTGTCTCGTTTGCCTAAGAGCAAGTGATTGTGTGCTAATGGTGGTGGCACCATGAAGGGAAAAACCTTTCAGTCTCTGTTGCAGGCTGGGAACTGGCCCAGACACTGAGGGAAATGGCAGTGCCTGCCAGGCTTTGCCAGGGAGCTGACATAGAAAGTCAGTAGCAGCAGACCCAAGCTACACGTGGATGTGAATACGTGTGTAGACAATCTGTCCAATGTTCCTGCAGGGTGACAAGCAACAGAGTGGCTCCGGGCGGCAGTCCATTCGGACCTTTGCCCTGGTGTAGACAAGCCCTAAAATTCTATGATAATAGAGAACGAAAGAAAGGAAGAGGAGGAGAGAGGTTACAGAGGCAGCCTAGGTATGTATGTTAATATAAGCTGCCCATACTTCCAAAAACCCATTTTCTTGAAGCTGACATGAGCTAAAGCAGTGGGAACTTCTGACCATTGAATAGCAGACTGTCCGTGCAAAACTGTTAAGAGAAAAGAGTTGTGCAGAACTGCAGGGGATGGGGCAACTTAAAACATTTGAATAGATTTTGGGGGTGTGGGGAGAGCCTGAAAGCTGATATTTGCCCACTGAAAGGGGTTTTGTTTCTGTAAAAGTGGGAGTAGCACCATAGTGTTATGCTGTTACTGGGCTGCTGAACCAAGATGTTTTGCTGCTCGGAGGGATTGATATGAGAGGCACTGGGGATTTCGTCATACGCTCCAACTGTCCCAATTTGTCAGGGACAGTTCTGGTTACATCTGTGTTTTCCCACTTTTTAGATGCTTCTAAAATGTCCCAGTTTCCCTATTTTCCTACTTTTGTCCTCAGCTTTTCCATTGCTGCAAACTTAGCACAAACACAGTTTGTGCTAAGTTAACTCAGCAGAAAAGACCATATAAGATGGAATTTTGCCTTTCCCAGTAGGCTCAGGAAAAAGCAGAGTGCTGCAGCCCCTTCTTCCTTGTGCATTCTTCTTCATTAATAACTTTTACCAGCTTGACCACACTTGGACATTGCTTGGTCACACATGCCCCAGTTTTCATTGTGAAATTTTGGAGGCAATGATTCATCCATGCATTCTCTCCCACTGCTCAGCGTACACACACTCATTTATGACATGCCTTTTGGACTGAACCAATAATAGAATCATAGAGTTGGAAGATAGCACAAGGGCCATCTAGTCCAACTCCCTGACCTGCAGCAATGCACATGCAATCAAAGCGCTCCTGACAGATGGCCATCCAGCCTCTGTTTTAAAACCTTCAAAGAAGGAGATTCCACCACACTCCGAGTCAGTGCAATTCCACTGCCAAAAAGCTCTTATTGTCAGGAAGTTCTTCCTAATGTTTAGGTGGAATCTCTTGTCGGAAATCTCTTGTTGGGAATGCTTTGATTGTTTATTCCTGTATGGCAGGGGGTTGGACTGGATGGCCCTTGTGATCTCTTCCAACTTTACGATTCAATGATTCTTCTTTTCCAATGTTTTACTGAGCTGCCTCACTCCAGTGAATTACAGGGTCAGCTCAGAGTCTAGAGTCCTCCTGTTAAGAATTCTAACTAGCCAGCCTTACCCTTTCCAAGACCACTCCATTCCATTCCTCATCAGCCCTTCCTGATTTTCCAATCTGTGTTTGTGTTGATGTTTGTGCTGTGTTTGTGGTGGTGGTAGTAGTAATGATTGTGATCATGGCGGTTTCACACAACATTTAGTCATGGAGGTGATGGAGTAGAATATCTTTGCAAAGACTTGGCCAGATAGTTGGAACAGGAGCACTGTCTTGTTGCACGTACCACTTATTTTCCTGTGTTTCTACTCAGGATATCAAAGTGGAGGAAGACATTAACAGCATTTTCTTTTTATGGGGCTATTATTATGGGGCCAGTAAATATAGTACAGTAATGCAAATTGTTTCAGCAAATTGCCCATTTAGTGTCTCTTGTTCCCCATCAGTTACCTAGGACTTTTCCTCACTTTGCCAGCTGTCCTGCTCTGTTACACACAAAAGTATGTTCCTAGAAAAATAATGCAGGCAGCTGAAATTCTGCATTGCTGAGAAGACCTTTCTCAGCTGAGGATCACCAGTGTCAGAACATTCAGCAGTGTTCTGAAGTCTGTCATCACCTCCCACAAGTAATGAAGCAAGCATCTCAAATCCTTTTTGACTTCGCTGCTGCATGGTTTCAAGGCGTTAAGACAAGAAAAGCAGTCACAAGTTGCTTTTTTTTAAATGTATAAACTGCAGAACTAGATTTTAACTGCTATGGGAAGGAAGCCAGAGATGGACTCAGTTGATTATAAGCCTTCAGTGTCATAAAGTCCCCCAGAGCTGGCTCCAAGCCTGAGAGGTTGCTCAGGCCTAGGATAGGAAGTTGTTGTGTGTGGGTGTGTGGGTGTTACTGAGACCCCTGGGGACTTGATACACATGCCCAGGAATGCTGGGTGATGATGCCTGACTTGAAATTCAGCTTCTAATAAGAAGAGGGATTTCTTATTAGAATTTATTGATTTATTGGATTTATTGGCCAGGATTTATTGATTAACAGAGATGATGATGATATGAACTACAACTTCCTCAGGATTTCTAGTTCCTTCTGAGCTTAGTTGAAGTTCTTCCAGTAGCTGGGGATGAATTAATTTTTCCAGTGGGAACATATTGTTTTGAGTGTGAAGTCGAAGGCTATATTGTTTTGAACTTCCCCTGTTTCAGTGCAGAGTATTGGGAGCTGTCTTGGTCTTGAATGTGAAATGAAGACCTGTTAGCTTTAGAAAGGACCTGCTCCTGGTTAGGGCTGCTTGATCTGATGGCGTAGTCTTCCTTCTTTAGTCCCCTGGTTGAGAAAGGAATCTCAGGGTGAGAGTATGGCCTTAAAAAGTGTGTGTGTATTCTCCTTCATTAGACGTTTTTTAAAGATTCTGAAGAGCAACTGGGGTTGATGCCTATTGCATCATGCTTAATGACATTGCAAAGGGCTGCTGCTTGGTCTCTGGTTTTGGCCCTCAGATCTCCGGGCTTGTGATTGTACTAACCTGTCAGCTCTAATCCTGGCAGATATGACACAGCAGAATTCCAAGTCCTGGTTTCCAAGCAGAATTCAAAGTCCTGGTTATGACTTAATAAGCCTTATACAGCTTGGGAAAAGACTATCCGAAAGGCTCTGGCTGGCATCTTGGTAGGGACAAAAGCATGCCTAAGTTACACTACATATGAGGGTCCAAAAAGTTACCATTGTGCAATGGACAAAGTCTGCTGATAGTGGTGAAATGGAGTTCCACAGACAGAATGTCCTCCCCCAAATCCAACTTTTATTTGCAAGTTGTGGATTGTGCTTTACATGTTGTGGTTGCACCCTGTGCATTGCAGTTGTATATCCTATACTTTGCATTATTGTTGTGTGTCCTATCCTTCCCACTGTGGGTGTGTGTCCTGTATTTGCATAGTGGTTGTGAATTGTCCATCATTTATTTATCTATTTATTTTATTGGATTTATATCTCGCCTTTTTCCCAAGATGAGAGAAATGCACAAATGCATTGCAGTTGTGCATCATGTACCATTATGCATTGTGCAATGGCACCTTGTCATTGACATGTGTTATGCAATATTGCTATTCTGCCTGGGGGTTACATAGTGTTTGTGTGTTCTCTGTATGCGGATATATATCTTACATGGAGGGGATATTGGAGTGCAGCCCATATTTCTCTATATGGGCCTGCTGGAGTTTTAAGATCTTCAAGGAGTTATGAACTCCATCAGTCCTGCCACAGTCACAGGTATGTTCAGTGATACAAGAGAGATCCTTCTCGGTGGGTCCTCCAAGACTATGGAACTTCCTCCCATGGGAGGCTCAATTGTTCCCCTCTCTGATCTCTTTGCCACTAGGCAAAGAGCTTCATCTTTAGACAGGCCTTCAGCTTTTAATTGGTTGTCTAGAAGGGTTTTAATAGGATGGGCAGAACTTTTATCTTTATAATAAACATGTTTTAAAAGTTTTGAAATTACTTGTTATGGGATTGTTTATTCAATTTTTAAAAAATGTTTGTACTATACAGTACATTGTTCTAATTATATTTTGTTGTGGCCCTGGCCCCTGCCTGGCCTGACGTATACAAATACTCTTTAAAAGTAACACTTGAAAGTAACTAGAAACCATTACTCACCACACCCATAACATAATTTTCTTCCATAATTTCATCCATCTATCCCTTTATTTTATAATCTGCCTTTCTCCCAGGCTGGGACTCAAGGCAGCTTACAAAAAGACAAAACACATAGTTCTAAACATAGAAAACCAAGATTAAAAACTGTATTAAATAACAAAATTTAATCCAATTAAAACCCTACTTTAAAACAGATTAAAAACTGTACAGTACCATAAATGTAGAGAGCCAGTGTGATGTAGTGGTGTGAGTGTTGGAGTATGACCCTGGAGACCAGGGTTCGAATCCCCGCTTGGCCATGGAAATCCACTGGGTGAGCTTGGGCAAGTCACACTCTCTCAGCCTCAGAGGAAGGCAAAGGCAAACCCCCTCTGCCAAGAAAACCCCATGATAGGTTGGCTTTAGGGTTGCCATGAATCGTAAATTACTTGAAGACATACAACAACACCAACAACCATAAAAGTCATTTTTGTTAAAAATCGGTTTCCAAAGCTTGTTGGAAAAGAGAGGTCTTAACCTGTTGTGGAAAGGAAAACAAAGAAGGAGCTATTCCAACTACTCTAGGGAGGGAGCAGCTACAAAGAAGGCCTTCTCCTGTATTCTCACCAGCCATGCCTGTGAAGAATAGTTGTGGAACTGTGCAGGTTTGGAAGGAGATAGACTTTTAAGTGGAGCAGGGGAATGTGTGGCTGTCCTGAGACTGATGAACTACTCTTTTCATCATCCTTGCTTTTCCATCCCTGTGGCTGATAGGAATTAGAGTCCTGTGAGTTCTCCAGTCGTGCTTTAAGGTGTATCTAGGTCTCATGCCACTGAAGTTTTTGAAGATATAATAACCAGCACTTTGGGTTGGTCTTGGAAATGTATCAGATGTTAGTGAGGCATCCATTGTAATGGAGATACATATTCCAAAAATTTGGTGCATTTTGCACCATCTGGAAATCTGAACACTTTTCAAAGATAGCAGCATGCTGTACTGTGTTACAGTAACTGTCACTTGATGGAGTTATTGTAATGCTCAAGGCAGAGCGTAGTTATAAACATTTTATTGAGTTTTCAGGGCGGTGGGGGAGAAACATAAGCAATATGCATAACAAAAATGCCCAAGATCACAGAACTAGGAGCAAAAACTGGAACAGGCCAATAAGCAGTTAAAGACATCATTACATAATAATGATTATTGCATCATAATTTATTCTGGAGAAAATCCAAAATAAAATAGCTATAATTTTTTATGTTGAAGAAGGAGTTGTAAGATAGGAAGAACCCCATACAATTGAACTTTGTCTTGGATTCTTAAGAAACAACAATTTTTCATACTAAGGGAGGTTATTATAATATAAATAAAGCACCAGGTATGAGTGCTAAATGTTAGTACAGTAGGACCCCCATATCCACTGGGGATTGGTTCTGAGGGGCTCCGTGGCTACTGAAAACTGTGGATAATAGTGAATGCCATTGAAAATTATGGGACTTCCAGTTTAAAATATCACAAAGTTGCCAACTCCCTCAGAAAGGGCTCCTTTCCTTTCCTTTCCTTTCCTTTCCTTTCCTTTCCTTTCCTTTCCTTCCTTGCACATAGATCCCCTCCAGCCCATCTTTCCAGCTGCTTTTAACATGTCCTGGTTCCTCTCCCCTCCCTTTCCCCCTTGGTCTTCTTCAGCTTCCTCCCCTTGCTGCCAACTGAGTTCAGCCTGCAAAAGAAATTTGTGTGTGTTTGCCCATGTGCCTTCAAGTCATTTCTGAGTAAGGCCAACCTACCATGGGCTTTTCTAGGGAAGGTTTGTTCAAAGGGGGGGGGTCTGCCTTTGAGGCTGAGAGAGTGTGACTTGCCCAAGGTCAGCCAGTGGGTATTCATGGCTGAGTAAGGATTCAAACCCTGGTCTCCACAGTCATAAGGCAATGCTGAAACTTCTACAACACTCTAGCTCTTTTAACAGAAGAATGTAAAGAATATAAAGAAAAATGTGGAGTAATATTACTGGGACAATGGTTTTATTGTTGTCACTAAAACACCATTATCCCATTAGTGTTATGTGAGAGGCATTGGCCTAGAGCAGTGGTTCTTAACCTTTTCTTTACCAGGGAGCCCCTTTAAATATCTTTTGTTGCCCCAAGACTTAACTCAAGATTTAAAACCCTAATAATAATAGCTAACAACAACAATACAATTACACCATCCATTAAACTTTCCCTCAGAGACACTCTTGCTTCTTCCTGCAAGTTTGTGGCTGGAGTGGATTGAATAGCAATGTGCAGGCCAAGCCAGCCAGCCTTTGCCTTGGTTCCTGTCATGTGGCTACTCTACTACAGGGAGGAGGTGGGCCAAGCAGTCTTCAAGCCTTTGTGGACCCCCCTGTGAGGACATTGCGGACCCCAAGTTAAGAACCACTGGGCTAGAGAATGCTGGAAAAGGAACAATGCAACCAGACCTTGAGAAGGGCGCTGGCAGGGGGATTCTGGGAGGTGTAATCCAAGAGTAACTTTCCCAGGCTCTGAATGCAGCCTAGAATAATAAAATCATAGGGCTGTAAAGGGCCCCAACAGCCACCCCATCCAATCAGCTTCTGCCCTGCAGGAACACACAATCCAAGCATTCCTGACAGATGGCCATCCAACCTATGTTTAAAAAACCCAAAGAAGGAGACCCTACCACACTCCAAGGCAGTGTATTCCACTTCCAAACAGCTCTTACTGTCAGGAAGTTCTTCCTAATGTTTAGGTGGATTCTCTTTTCCTGTAGTCTGAGTTGATTGCTCCATGTCCTTGTCTCTGGAGCAGCAGAAAACAAGCTTGCTCCATCCTCAGTATGACATCTGTTCAAATACTTAAACATGGCTATCATGTCCCCTCTCAACCTTCTCTTCTCCAGGCTAAGCATACCCTGCTCCCTAAGCCGTTCCTCATAGGGCATAATGGCTTCCAGACCTCGCACCATCCTTCTCAGTATCTTTCTTGAATTGTTGTGCCCAGAATTGGAAACGGTATTCTAGGTGAGGTCTGACCAAAGCAGAATGGAGTGATACTATTACTTCCCTTGATCTAAACACTACTCCTATTAATGCAGCCTAGAATTGCATTGGCATTTTTTCCTGCTGCATCACACTGCTAACTCATGTTCAGCTTGTAGTCTACTGTTTATTTTCTTTGAGGAAATCTACACCATTACATTAATTGCTAATAAACAAAAAAATATTATGTTAGTGCCTATAATATAGTTTTTAAACTAAATTATTGGTGGCAAATTATGTAATATAGTAGGCCCCTCTTATCCACTGGGGATTGGTGTGGGGGGCGTGGATTCTGAAAACCATGAATAATAGTGAACACCATTGAAAATAATGGGACTTCTGGTTTAAAATACCATAGAGTTGCCTTGGAGGGCCTAGAAAAGGGCTAGGGAAGACACATTTTCTAGGAAGACTCTATGGTAGGTGTGCTGTTTTGTGTCCCATGGATAATGAATCCATGGATACAGGGGTCCTACTATAATCTGAACATCCTGTATGGTGAATAGGTTAGGTTACATTGATCTGAGAAAAACATATGGGGGCCCCAAAGTAAAGCATTGCAGGGGGCCCCAAAATTCCTTAAACCGACCCTGCTTAGAGGACCTAAAAATTGCTAGAGAGGACACATTTTCTAGGAAGACTCTATGGTAGGCGTGCTGTTTGGTGTCCTGTGGATGATTGAATCAGTGGATAATGAATCAGTGGGTATGGGGGTCTTACTATACTCTTAGATTCCTTTTACCCCCTAAATGCTTTCCACTGTTATCAAGCAGCATGACAGGTTTATTTGTCTTATTTCCTTTTGTCTTGCAGATCCAGACTGGGCATCTCACACTTTAGGAGTCTTCATCTGCCTCAGTTGTTCAGGAATCCATCGTAACATCCCACATGTTAGCAAAGTGAAATCAGTACGTTTGGATGATTGGGACAACACACAGGTTGAGGTATGTTAAGAGTCTAACAGTACTTGAAAGGCCACGAGTTCTCCAACCCTGCTTTAAAATACCTAGACCTCAAACCACTGAAATCTTTAAAGATATGTTAACCAGCATTTCAAATTGGTCTTGCAAGTACATCAAAGGTTACTGAGGCATGTACCATAATGAATAGACATGCCGAAGAAGTCAGCAAATCACCATAGTCAGCAAGCCTCATAGATCCAGATGGCAACATGGGGAAGAAATAATCAGCATACCTCTTATTCATTTTTTCAATCTGTGGTTAAAGCAGAGCTCAGAAAAGTTACTTTTTTGGGCAGCATGCTGACTGGGTGGATTTTAGGAGTCATTGTCCAAGAAGGCAACTTTTCAAAAGTCAGGTCAAAGGGAGTACTGTTGAGCAAGATGTTCTAATTAAAAATAGATTCCATAGAAAGAAAGATTTCAGAGAGTGAGTTTTCATCCTCTTTCTCTTCTAAATAAGATTGCTACTCCTTTTTCTTCTTCTTTACAGTTCATGGCTTCCACGGGAAACAATGTAATGAAAGCAAAGTATGAATCAAAAATCCCACCATTTTATTACAAGCCCACTTTTTCCGACTGCCTGTAAGTACATCCCAAAAATGTTTTGCAGTGCTGGGGAATGGCTTATGCACAGCAGCACCATCTGTATTGTCCATGTGCTTGTTTTCACTGAATTTTTAATTCCTAAGTGGGCCATGACATGTTGCAAAGGGCCTGATAAAGACAAAATGGATTTTTGAAAGAAGGAAGTAAAAATTCCCAGGCGTTCCCGTACGCGCTTTATGATCCATTACTAATCTGTTCAGGACTACATCTCCATCATAAACAACTTGTTAAAGAAATGATGTTGATTAACAAAAATAGTAGTTAAATGTTTGTTATTGACAGAAGTGGTGTTAACCTGCTAGAACAAGATTTAAATGTCCATTTTTACTTTATCATATTTACTATATTCTCCAAGTGCCTTGTTATAAACCAACTGTTTCTTATTTTGATTGCTAAACATTGCAAATTCCATGGTTGATAACTATTTGTATCTCATTCTTTTTATGATATATAACCATTTGTATCTTATTCCTTGTTGTTAAATATTGCATTTCCATTGTGGTTGTTTAAATGTACCAATTTTGGGGGGAATACTGTATTTTCCTTATAGTGTTGATGTTACCATCAAGGAGAGACTTAGGAGGCTGGGTATGTTTAGCCTGGAAAAAAGACGGTTAAGAGGCAATATGATAGTCCTGTTTAAGTATTTGAAGGGGTGTCACGCTGAGGATGGAGCGGGCTTGTTTTCTGCTGCTCCAGAGATTGGAACACGGAGCAATGGATGCAAGCTCCAGGAACAGAGATTCCACCTCAACATTAGGAGGAACTTTTTGACAGTAAGAGCTGTTCGGCAGTGGAACACACTCCCTCGGAGCGTGGTGGGGTCGTGATTTCCTGCGTGGCAGGGGGTTGGACTGGATGGCCCTCGTGGTCTCTTCCAACTCTGCAATTCTATGATTCTATGATTCTATTATGTGTTAATAATACATTGGTCATTTAATAGTTAACCCACTGATGTGTATTGTGGAGTGAATGACCCATTGAAGTGTACTATTGAATGAATGTTACCTTCAGGGAGTCATTATCTTGGCTTGTTACTATTTAGACACTATGTAATTTCTGTTTACACTGCAAAAGGTAATTGTTTATTGTGTATATACTGAGTTCTCTGTTGTTCCTTTAACTGTTCCATAGGAACCTCAACTTTTGGTTTTTCAGGAGCAGTAACAATGACAGTATGGAGGGTGTGTATTCAAAGGGATCACTATCTCATGATAGACCAGTTCTTGTTTAGGACAAAATCCCTGATTGTTTCTTACTTTTTGTTTAAACTGGCTCTTGTATTTCTACAAAGCTTGGGAAGAAGTTACTCTTTTGGACTACTCCTGTCAAAAAAAAAAGTTAAACGTTGCAAGCTCGGGTTTGTGTTTGCTGAACTGGCGCTGAAGTATTTGTTCAAGCATCAAGCAGTGGGGAGCTGGAGTTCCCAAAAGTAACCTGCCCAAATTCTGCATTTTCATAGCCTAGGAGTGTACTTGCTGCCCTTTTCCTTTTCTCTGAAATGGGGATGTTTCATTGCAAAAAGCAGTGTAGCTGCTCTCTACTAGGATCAGTCTGCAGTGAGGTAGAAAAGGGTTAAAAAAAAACACCCACTCCCCATTTCATGTCAGGGTCCTGATCCTCATTGGAGTAAATTACAGGTAACTTCTTTAAAATGTCATATATGCAATTGTCCATTGTGTGACTGACACTGTGTGCAGTTAGTCCCTGGGTTTGACACAATGTGGGGTTTCCTCAGGTGTCCTTCAGGCCCGTCTTGTTCAGACATTCTCAGAGTACCCCCTCTCCCTCTTTCTCTTTGTCATGTTGTCAGCTTCTGAGTGGAAAACAGGGGGGGGGCTTCCTCACAGTTGGATTCAGCCCCACCAGCTATTTGCAGTTTCTTAGACGCCTCTGGACAGAACATTTATTCATGTTCCCCTATTCTACTTAGCTTCTCCTGGGACAGGAAGGAGAGGGAAAGGGACAAGCTGATTCCAGCTGAGCTTGTGGAAGCCTTGCCTTTCCAGTCAATGGGTACGTCAGTGCCAGTCTAGTTAGCATGAACCAGAAATTGGGAAAGGACCTTTTTGGGTCTATAACTCTCCAAATGCCTCAGCCAGCTTCTGCTAAAAACTTGGGGTTTAGGACAAAATAATTGGAGGAGTTGGGGTTTGGGGAAATTAGTAGGGGCCCAAGAGACACAGAGACACCCCTTCCCCAGGCTACATATGCAGCCCATGAATCTCATGATTCCCACTCCTGCCCTAGGGAGTGTAAATCAACAATGGGAAACCTTTGGCCTTCCAGGTGTTTTGTACTACAGTGCCCATAATCCCTTACCATTGGCCATGCTGGGTGGAGTGGAAGTTGAGGTCTCAAATGTCTGAAGGCCAAATGCATTCCCCACCACCACCATGTAACTCTCCCCCCCCCCACATAACCTCTGAACCTGGTAGTTTGGATGCTTTGACATCACAGGCATTTTCCTCCCTTCATATATCAAGCTCAGGAGTGGGCAAAAATGCCCCCCACTGCCCATAGAAGGTATTTGGCATTAAAATAATAACTTCTCTGTGGGGGGGGGATGCAGTCCTCCAAGGTATCCTGGCGGGCTAACACAGCCCCCCTAGTCTAAAACAGTTGCCTATCCCTACTCTAGCTGTTGTAGTTTGCAGTGTTCCTCACCATTAGCTATGCTGGACAGGTCACTTGGGGACTGAGTCTGACAGCAACTGGAGGGCTCCACTTTGCCCACCAGTTGTATATTAGGACATGTACATCAGTGGCACTATAAGGGCAGCTGTGGAGGCCCACGCCACAAGAAAGAGCCAGAGCTAACCTATGGAGTCTCCAGCTTTATTGCTCTCCCTTGGTTGCTCTCACTGTCCTATTTGAGCTTACAAGCAGTGACAGCAGCAAGGAGAAGATACAGCATGTGCTCTGCGGAAAACCTTGTGCTCATCCCCCGGTGTACTTGATTGTGCAGACTAGATTCAAGAGGGTGAGCAAAAGGAGAGCAGTGCCAGTGGTACTGAAGGTGGGGCTTTACCAAGAAAGGATGTACACGGGCCCAGAAATATAGCTTGCTTGCTTATTTATTTATTTGTCCACATTTCCATAACCCCAACTGTCCTGATTTGGGAAAGAGAATCCTGATTAATCCCTTGTCATCCCACTTTTCTCTCTCCTCCTGCCACTTCCCCCTTTGTCGTCAGCTTAGTTCCATTGCTACAACATGAGTTCAAAGTGTAAACATACTGTACTTTTCACTCAGGGAACTCAGCAAGGGGGAGAGGAGAGGAGGGAGCAGGATCTTGCCCTTCCCTGTAGGCTCAGGCAAAAGCAAATGGCTGCAGCCTCTCCTAGCTCATGTGTCCCAGTTTTCAACTGTGAAAGGTTGGAAGATGTGCCTTTTTCCCCAGTATGGATGAGTGTAGAGCCTGCAGGCCCAACGACAAAGAGCAGTGGCCATTCTTTCCTCCTGCAGCCTGTTACTCTTTGCCTGATCTTGGATGCCCCTAGTTGCTGGAGCTGCCCCCCCCCCCAACTTACTCTCCCCTTGTCATTTTCTCACTGGCAAAGCAAGCCACTGTTCTGGGTTGAACCAAGCAGTGGAGCAGGGACAGGGTGGAGGCAAGTGGTGGCACATGACCCTCATTGGCACGAGAGCCTTCAGTCCAATAGTCTAGTGAAGCTATGCCACTGTTAGCAGTGGGGAGAGAGCCGAGATATCAGTCCCATTCGCAGACCTGAAGTCTA
Organism: Gambelia wislizenii; assembly: GCA_030847615.1. NCBI lineage: Eukaryota > Metazoa > Chordata > Lepidosauria > Squamata > Crotaphytidae > Gambelia > Gambelia wislizenii. Next base: position 11,529,932 of record JAUMIR010000012.1, read on the forward strand.
TTGGCGAAACACCAGTCCTTGGATCCTGAATCCCTGTATAAAGGCATCTGCTTATCTTTGGCCAAAGATGGTTCTTACCTTTGAACAGAGACCCACTCAGTGTCAGGTGCAGGCAGAGACGAACAACTTTATTGGTGGAAACTAAGACTTTATAGACCTCAGCTCCTAGGTCTGTACACAGAGAGAAAGGTTCTCATGATTTCATCCAGTAACAAACTTCAGTTAACACATCAGTAAGACAATTGACCATTCATATGCTAACGCCTCCTACATCAGGCTAGGCTAATGTTACGAACAAGATAAATTCCTTTGCTGAGAACTGAAACCCCTGGCAGTTTCTGAGCTGTTATAATTATACACACAGTCACAGTCAAGATCTACTACACTTTTAGCATTCTAAGCAAAGATGGCTTTACTTTGGTTCATTTCATTACCAACTAGTATTTGTTGTTGATCAATAGATCAAGACACTCTGTCACTCCATGGATATCCCACTCCAGCTATGGTTAACCATGCATGTTTCTAATAAAGCAATGCAGCATTATGGAATTATGAATACAGATTTGTGTTTCAGCCTTCACCACCACACTGAATTTATTTTGCTCAAAGGAACCCCAAAACTGAGAAACAGTAGGCACGATAGGGTTGAAGTAATTGGCTTAGCACAGGGGTAAGCAAAGTACATCCTGCAGTCTGCATGCAGCCCCCCAGGACCATTTTTGTCGCTCCCCAAGAGGGTCAAAAATGTGCTCCAAAACCCTTCTAGAGGGTGTGGAGGGCATTTCCAACATGCTTGTGGGCTCTCTGGGCCTCCAAGGAGTTAAGCTCATTTTTACAACATTTTTGCAAACATTTTTCAAAAAAATCTGCCCCCCCCCCGCCCGATGCCCTCTAATGTATGGGTGGGGGGCATTCCCATTACATTTTCCACACACCCTGGGCCAATTTAGGTTCAAGGGATGCCTTTTTTTGAAACAGGAAGTGACTTCCTCTCACTTCCTGTTGTTAAAAGTCCTCTCCTTGTTCCAAAATTGTCCAGAAAGGCCCAAAAACATGGTGGAAATGCCCCCTGGAATGCATTTGTGGGCAAAAATGTTATTTATTTATTTATTTATTTTGCGGGAGCAGGTGCAGCAGGGAGGAGCAGCCCTCCAAAGTCTCTTGGGGGGGCTATTGTGCCCCCTACCCTTCCACAGGTACCCACCCCTGGCTTAGCAGGAGGGACATGTTTAGGAAAGGTCCCTATACTTGATTTTTTAGTATCCTCTCCCCTCCATGCCGCAGCTCACCCTCTCCAGCAGGGTCTCCTTTGGACCTCCGAATAGCACTTCCAGGGGACTGGGGGGCTGCTGTGAGGAGGGAGTGGGAAAGTCCACTTCTGCCACTTCTGCACATGCCTAACTCTACATCAAATGTGTATACAGTAGGACCCCCGTATCTGCTGGGGATTGGTTTCGGGGGGGGGGGCATGGATAAGGAAAACAGTGGATAATGGCAAACACCATTGAAAATAATGGGACTTCCCATTTAATATACCATAGAGTTGCCTTGGAGGACCTAGAAAATGGCTAGAGAGCACACATTTTCTAGGAAGACTCTGTGGTAAGTGTGCTGTTTTGTGTCCCATGGATAATTAAATCAGTGGATACGGGGGTCTTACTGTATTTAAATGTCTGATTCTACCAACTGTTTGTTTTTTTCCTGGCTAGGTCCCAAAGACCGGTTCAAAATTAAGCGTGGGATGCTTAAGAAAATTAGTTCATTGGACTAAAACTCCTAGAATATTCTAGACACTATGGCCAGGGGAGTCTGGGATTTGTAGTCCCAAGCAGTAACTGTTGGAGCTTTGATTATTTGCAATGCAAACAAACGTGGGGCTTTTTACACAATACAGTTATAGCATGTGGAATTCTGAGATTTGGAGTTTAGAGAGGGGCATTAGAATCCTCAGCCAGAGAGCTTTAGTTCCTCACCAAACTACTGATCCCAGGATTCCATTGGATGTTGCCATGGTAGTTATAGTGGAATCACACCACTATAATTGTTCAGTGGACCCTTAGAAGTTGTACATCTAAACAAGATTAGATACAACCCCTGGTTTCAGTTAACGATTCCAGCTGCTCAGTGTTAAATAAGTCACACGCACAAGGCTTGTGTGTGAAAGGAAGTAGATGACTTACATTTATATTTGTTAAGCTGTTTTGCTCTCTTAGAGGAACCCTTATAAAGGTCTTTTTCAGGAAGCCTGTGGTGAGCGAAAGGGGGAAGCAAAAGAGGGTGGAGAAATGTGTTCCACACATCTCTGGTGGTGGGGGTTTGTATCTGGGAACTGTCCAGGCTGTGGCCAGGAGGAGCAATGGCATAACTCAGAGGCAGAGTTCATGCTATGCATGCAGAAGGCTCTTGGTTCAATCCCTTACCTTCCTAGTTTTGCAAAAAAGGATCAGATAGCAAGATATGGAGAAGCCTGTGCTTTAAATAACCTTCCAGGAATGGCCTTACTATTAGGCAGACTAAGGCCTCAGGTGGCAGATGCTATGAAGTTATAGTGCTAGTGGTCCCCTGGCTGTTCATCCTGAATCTCCTGGGCTACTCACAACTCTTAGAGGACAAAACACTGTCTACTGCACACACTCTTCTGTTCCTCCCACCCACCCACCAAAGTAGTCTCTTGCCCTCATGGGTGGTAGAGGACTACATCAAATGTTCAGCTGCTAGTCCAGTTGGTTTAGGTATTGGAATTGAGTTTTTTTTTTTTTTTTGGCAGGGGCACTTTGTCCTTTGCCTCAAGCAGTAAAATGTCATAGGTCAGCACTGACATCCTAGAGAGCCATAAGTAGTTAAAAGTTAAAGCAGTTAAATCATGGGCTTGAACAGGAGTGGGCATAGTGTAGCCCTTGGGTCATTTTTTTGTGGCCCACAGGGGTCTCCAGAAGGCAAACATTTTCCCCAGATCTGGTGGTGTTTTCACTATGTTTTTGCCTCCCCCTAGGCTATTTTAGGGCCAAGAGAGATCTTTTTCTAAAACAGGAAGTGAACTAGAAATCACTTCCGGTTGCTAGAAAATTACTCTCCTGGGCCTAAAATTGCTGAAGGAGGCCAAAAACGTGGCAGAAATTCCCCCTGTAGCCCCTAAGCCACCCTTGAACTAAAAGGACAAAAATCCCTGGGCCTGAGCAGCTGGAATGCTTTGGGCTGTGTTAGGATGTCAGTATTAATTAATTAAATGGCCTACAGTGCCTATTCTTCCTCCGAACTATTGTTGTACTGGCAGAGAGGCTTGACCTTGGTATCATTCAATAATGCCCTTAAAAAGAGCCTTCCTTGGTGTCCTGGATCTGGATGGTTTGGACAGCATCACCCATCATCCAGAGCCAGTGGCTGGGGCTGATGGAAGCTACTGTCCAAAACATCTCTGGCATGGTGCTATTTATAAGCATTTATAGGTGAAAGGCATAAATATGGATGTTATGGTCTAGATCTATGCAATACCAGTCCTGTGCTCTAACCACTACACCACACCAATTGCTCAGTAGATTCTGACCTACTTTCTGCCCATCCCATACTAGGTGACCCACACCTTCTACCTGGCTGGATAGAGCAGTAAGCTCTGGGCTTGTTCTGCGACTGAAGCTATTTGTTGCTTGAATAAAAATAACCTCAGCCTTCTAACCATCTTCTCAGAGTTTGTGTTGTCTTCAGGCCTTGTAGCTAGTGCTTGTTGGTGCCTCCCATGTCAGGGGCAGACTTTAAATTTGCTATCCTAAGGTGCTGAACCATTTGGGGGATAAGGATCAAAAACTTCGACAGTTCTGTTAAAATTCAGTTGGAAACCCACAGCACGTTCACTGCTCCATTGCGAGATGGAATCCACTAATTGCAATAGCCAGCTTACAGTGTTTTTCATTTCCTTCCATATGCCCATCCATCCTTCCTTCCTTCCCTCCCTTTCTTGATATGCTGGGGAAACTATCTTGATCCAGTCTGAGAAATAGATTTCCTCTTGAATTGGCATGTAAAATTCCAAACAACATGGCCTAAACCCAATTGCTAGTTCTGACTAGAGCAGTCCTATTCAACCAATGAGATTTAGGTATATAAATGTTCACTTATCATAGAATCATAGAATTATAGAATTGTAGAGTTGGAAGAGACCACGAGGGCCATCTAGTCCAACCCCCTGCCACGCAGGAATCACGATCAAAGCATCCCCGACAGATGGCCATCCAGCCTCTGTTTAAAGACCTCCAAGGAAGGAGACCCCACCATGCCCTGAGGGAGTGTGTTCCACTGCCGAACAGCTCTTACTGTCAAACAGTTCCTCCTCATGTTGAGGTGGAATCTCTGTTCCTGGAGCTTGCACCCATTGCTCCATGTTCTAGTCTCTGGAGCAGCAGAAAACAAGCCTGCTCCATCCTCAACGTGACACCCCTTCAAATACTTAAACAGGGCTATCATATCGCCTCTTAACCGTTTTTTTCCAGGCTAAACATACCCAGCTCCCTAAGTCTCTCCTCATAAGGCATCGTTTCCAGACCTTTCACCATTTTAGTCACCCTTCTCTGGACACGCTCCAATTTGTCAATATCCTTTTTGAATTGTGCTGCCCAGAACTGGACACATTATTCCAGGTGAGGTCTGACCAAGGCAGAATAGAGCGGCACTATTACTTCCCTTGATCTAGACACTATACTTCTATTGATGCAGTCCAAAATCGCATTGGCCTTTTTAGCAGCCGCATCACACTGTTGACTCATGTTCAACTTGTGGTCTACTAGGACTCCTAGATCCCTTTCGCACATAGTCTCATTCAGCCAGGTCTCCCCCATCCTATATCTACACAATTAATTTGTTCGCCCTAAGTGCAGTACCTTACATTTCTCCGTATTGAATTTCATTTTGTTAGCTTTGGCCCAGCTCTCTAGTCTATCCAGGTCATTTTGAATTTTGATCCTGTCCTCCAGGGTATTAGCTACGCCTCCTAATTTGGTGTCATCTGCAAATTTGGTAAATATGCCCCTAATTCCATCATCCAAGCCATTGATAAAGATGTTGAATAGCACTGGGCCCAGGACTTACCACTCAGTTTTTGATTTCATCCATCTACAATTAGGTTTTGACCTATGATGGTTGCAAAGTTTTATGGGTGGAGCTGATGAGCCAATTTTAATTTCTTTTCAGTGTGTTTTGGGTGTGCGTGTATGCGTGCATAAAAATCCCTGACAATTTTGTATGTGGGGAAAAGACATCTGTCTTGTGCTAAGAGAGGAAACAGAAGTTAAAAGCCAGAATTCTGGTATGTGTCCTAACTTATGTCTGTTTACTGTGGCAAATTTCCCAGCTGATTGCTGATCACAGATCTAATTTTTTCCCCACCCCCCTTTCCCTTTATTGTCTCTCACCCTTCTTCTCATTATTATTTTACAGGCTGCTACGGGAACAGTGGATCAGAGCCAAGTATGAAAGGAAGGAATTCATTTACATTGAGAAACAAGAGCCTTACTCTGCAGGTAGTGGGGATTTTTTTCAGCATATTGATGCTTATGGATCAGAGTTCTCACTTCAGTTGTTCATATTTAGCTATTGTGGGACAATACCTCCAACTGTCTTGGTTTGACAATTAATCCTCTGTCATCCCACTTTTCCAGCTGTTTTTAAAATGTCCCGGTTTCTCTCCTCCTGCTTCCACCTTTGTTCTCATCTTACTTCAGATACTATAAACTGAGTTCAAAGTATAAAAGGAGTTTGCACTCAATGAAGTCAGTAGGAGGGGAGGGGAGGGGAGGGGAGGGGAGGGGAGGGGAGGGGAGGGGAGGGGAGGGGAGGGGAGGGGAGGGAAGGGAAGGGAAGGAAAGGAATCTTGCCTTCTCAGGCAGCTCAGGCAAAAGCAAACTGCTGTAGTCTGTACCTTGACCACACTCTGACCACATGTCCTGGTTTTCACACATCCACAGTTACTTACTTCCTATGCTGACTTCACTTCCATAAGCCATTCCATTATTTTTACTGTATGGTCACCATACAGATTTGCCAGGACTGCTTCTTTTTTTAGAAGGGGCAGTTCAAATGGCAGATCATACATTAATTAAAGGGGCCACAGTAAGTTTAGCAGCAGGTGATGAAAAAGAAACTCAAGGTTTATTTTTCGTTGCTTGAGAGTGATCTTTCAACCATTTCTTGCTATTTTTGACCACAGTTCTAGGTTTTAATGACCTGAGCATAATGTTATTAAATTGGATCATGTTGCAAGATTAAAGACTAGAAAAATGATTGGCTTGTTCAAAAGCACAAGAATGCTGTTAAAGACAAAATATAAGATAAAAGAAATTGCACACATTAACTTGGAAATGGATTTGTAATGGTTCTTTTTAAGTTATATGAGAGGGTTGCCTACAAAATACTCTGAAACCATTGTGCATGTGTTAATAACTGGGAGACTTCATTATGCCAAGAAGCAGAGATCAGAGAATAAAGTATACTACTTTAAACAAATGCAGACATGGCTAATTGTCTCTTTCACTTCAGTAATACATTAACTGGCATTGCTGCATTCTAGGGAATCCAGGGATTTATAGTTTGGCGAGACACTAGAGGTCTCTACAGAGAATTCTTAAATACCACACGAAACTACAAATCCCAGGATTCCATAGCATCTAGGTATATCAAAATGCAATAATGGTATAGTGTGAAAGAGACCTGTGTGAGAGTACAGGAAGGAGGACAAAGACAAAACAAGATTGTTGTGATAGAATGGAATTTGTTTAATCAAATATCAGTCAAAGAGAGCACAGTGAAGAGAAGAGAAGAGTGAGGGGTAACATGATTGTATCTCAGGGGCTGTTACAGAGAGGAGGGAGCAAGGAGCAAGGATAGGACCAGTTCTAATGGTTTGAAGTCATAGGAAGGGAGATTTCCATTGAACATTAGAAGGAACTTGATGATAAGAGTGGTTTGGCAGTTACCTATAACCAATTGCCTAGAGAGGTGGTGGGGTCTCTTTCTCTGAACATTTTCAAAAACTAGCTGGACAGCTCCCTGCTGGGGATGCTCTAACTGGAGTTTGTGCATTGAGTGGGAGCCAGGGTTGGACTTAATGGCCTATGGAGCCCCTTCCCACTCTATGATTCTATATGTTTACAGATGTACAGCATGTACTTGATTTATTAAAAGTACCTTCAAGGTCTGAGGTGTGAACTCTGTGTAGCTTGCATACTTTTTTTCTGTTTGGTTGGTTCTTTTCAGAAGAGGCATAATAAAGCAGGGATGGGCAAAGCAAGGCCCTCCAGGGGTTATTGAACTGCAGCTCCCAGCATTCTGCACCATTGCTAAGCTGCTGGGAGTTGTCGTTCAACATAACCTGGAGGGCTGCATTGTGCCCATCCTCGCTGTAAACAAAGGAAGGGGGAGAGAGAAAAGAGAGGGGGGAAATCTGACGTTGGCTGATAGAGCCAGAGGAATTAGACCTGCTATGAATACAGTAGGACCCCTGTATCTGTGGGGGATTGGTTCCAGGCCCCACTGCAGATAACGAAAACCACGGATAATAGCGAACGCCATTGAAAATAATGGGACTTCCAGTTTAAAATACCATAGATTTGCCTTGGAGGACCTAGAAAATGGCTAGAGAGGACACATTTTCTAGGAAGACTATGGTAGCTGTTCTGTAACTGAAACCACGGATGGTGAATCCACGGATGCGGGGGTGCTACTGTATAGCACTTCTGAATTGGCTCATGCTCCCCTCTCCCATGGCAGTCCTCTCTTCAGGCTATGGAATATCCTCCAATTGTCCTAATTTGGTAGTGACAGTCCCGTATGAATCCTCTGCCATCCTACTTTTTCAGCTACTTTTAGAATGTCCCAGTTTTTCTCTCCTCCCCTTCATCCTCAGCTCACTTCAGTTCCTGCAAACAGTTCAAAGTGCAAAAATGGCAGGCGAGTGGGAAGGAGAGAGGAGGTGGGTTGGAGTCTTACCCTTCCCAGTAGACTCAGGCAAAAGCAAAGTGCTGCAGTCTCTCCTTGCTTGTGCATTCTTTCTCATTAATAACTTTTCCTATCTTGACCTCACTCAGACATTGCTTTGTCAGACATTGCCCCAGTTTTCTTCTGTGAAATATCGGAGGCTGTGTTTCTTTCATGCATCCTCTCCTACTTACACACAGTCATTTATGACATACCTTTTGGGCTGAAAGGAAATGTTGGATGACACTCCCTCATTGCTTTCTTAAAGCAGATGATACTCAATTCAGTATCCGCTTTTTAGGTTGTGCCAATAGGGCGGGAGGTCTGTGGCAATGAAGAAAGATACGGAATGAATACACTCAGAGGGTCATGGACAGACTCTTGCGTGCATCGCATATACAGCCTTTTGCATGTGCTGGGGACACCCCCCCCCCCCGGCTGTGGCTGCCATTGCCCGTGAGACAGAGTCACAGGTCTGATATTTGGTTTCCCTTTTGACAATGCTGGGAAGGTTTGTTTTTCTGATCAGCCAGTTTCCTTTATAAGATTGGACAGCTTGAAGCTTGTGGTCTCTTTTGGTGCGTGTGTTCTAAACCAGCCTGCAAACAACTCACCAAAAAACTGCCTTATGAAAAACAGCATGAGTACAACAGCCTAGAATTTTAGGTTACTTATTACTTGTAAAGTTACTTACAAAGAGTTTCTTTCCTGCCATATCTACAGCATAGCGACATTACAGTTGTCCCTCCATATCCATGGATTTGATATCTACGGATTTAAGTATTCATGGCTTGAAAATATTCTTTAAAAAATAATAATCCAAAAAGCAAACCTTGATTTTGCCATCTTAAATAAGGGACACCATTTTGCTATGCCATTTCATATAATGGGACTTCAGTATTCACGGATTTTGGTATCCACGGGGGGTCCTGGAACCAAACCCCAGCGAATATGAAGGGACAGCTATACATTATGATTGCAATTTAACCAGGATAAATTCATTCCTTTTCTTGTGTTCCCTTTTAAGTTACTTTTATAGTTATGGGGATGTGGCCTCACTAAATGGTAGAGGAAGACTACCCCATGGTTCAAGTGTTGATATGTGCAGCTGCTTTGTACTCTGTGACTGGTATTCAGGTGGCGGCTAGATGAACTGAGGGAGAGTGTATTCTCCACCAAAGGCCAGCAGCTTCTAACATTCAGATTATTAATAATAAAAAAATAATAATTAAAAGTAACTATTTTAGTTTCTTCCTATGAAAAGAACTAAAATCGCAACCAAAGTAAGTACTATAAGTAGGAGCCAGAGTAGTGCACTGCTTTGAGTGTTGGCCTAGGGCTGCAGGAGACCAGGGTTCAAGGGGTTGTCCAAACAGTTGTCCAAAAAAACTCACAGCATGCGAAGAGAATCCTACCTGTCCTAATGGCATTCTGTGTGATTTCGTCATATTGTGAAGGGGGGGACAAAACAGGCAAAAACCTCACTAGAAAAGCCTTTGCAGCTTTTCCCATTTTTTTTTTTTTTTAATGAGAGGGTGCGCATTTCTGCTCATTAGGGCAGTGCAAGTTGATCTGATGCATTTGCCCAAATGAGAGGAAGCACAAATCTGATTGGCTGGATGAGCACAGGCGGCGGGGCTTCCTAGCAGGGCAAGTGCCTGCTGCCACCATGTTGGATTTTTGCCGTAGTGGGCAAGTGCTAAGGCAAGAAAGCAGGGTGTTGGGTTTTCCCCCCTGCTTTTGTGTTAAAGTGAAAAATCGCTCAATCGCATCTTCGATACCGTTTTTTTTAAAATGTCATCAGAGGCAAATTCAGGTAAGTGCAAATGCAAAGAGAAGGTTGAGAGGTGACATGATAGCCATATTTAAATATTTGAAGGAATGTCATACTGAGGATGGAGCAAGCTTGTTTTCTGCTGCTCCAGAGACTAGGACACGGAGCAATGGACTCAAACTACAGGACTCAAACATTAGGAAGAACTTCCTGACAGTAAGTGCTGTTTGGAATTGGAATATACACTGCTACCCGGGAGTGTGGTGGAGTCTCCTTCTCTGGAGGTTTTTAAACAGAGGCTGGATGCATCTGTTGGGAATGATTTGATTGTGTATTCTTGCATGGCAGGGGGTTAGACTAGATGGCCCTTGTGGTCTCTTCCAACTCTATGATCCTGTGTTTCCTAGTGGGCAGGTGGAGCATAAGGGGGCAGAAAAACCATTAGGACAGGTAGCGGCTGCTGTAAAATGTCATTACTATGAGGGACTCCATTTTTTACGGGCATTTATTGATAAGCCCCAAATCTCTTTTCAGTCATGGGAACCCAGTGGATGGCCATGGGCAATCCACATGCTTGCAATTTTGTTGTTGTTAATTGCTGTCAAGTTGGCTTTGACTCATAGTGGCCCTTTGAATGAGAGGCCTTCAAGAGCCCCAGTTACCAACAGCTCTGCTCAGGTCTTGCAGACTCAGGGTCATGTCCTCCCTGATTGAGTCAATCCACTTGCAATGCACTCTTCCTTTTTTCCTACTGCCTTCCACTTTACCAAACATTGTAATCTTTTCCAATGAGTCATATCATTCCATGATGTGTCCACAGTACCGTAGCCTCAGTTTAATCATTTTGGCATTATTTGTTTTTGCTTTGTTTTAGTTGGTTCCTCTCCTTTCATTCACAAGTGAAAATGTCCCTGTTCCCTCCTTTTGGCAATGGACAGTGGTGGGTTGAAGGGAGGTCTATCAGTTCTGAATTTCTCAAAGGAATACAGGTAAACCTCAATTAATGAAGTAGATGTGTTCCTGGGCATTACTTCTTTAACAGTAAATTTGATACCAGAAGCAGAAATAACATGGCAAGAGTAGGATAGGTTCCTGGACTACACACACACAAAAAGGATAACAGTTTAACATGTAACAAACTTTTTATCCAAGATGCACATGTGAGATGAAGTAACCAGGTGAGGTAAGTCTTGCAGAAGCAACCAAAAACATTTTGAACCTTCTAGAGACCACTGGAAGGCCTCTCCTGAAATGCATCCATCCAGGAATGACATTTTCTTTCACCAACCTACAGTTTTCTTGTGGTTTCAGTTTTGGTGGTGTAACTTAACAGATGTGTTTTTTTGTAACATGCTGTGGGATAGCTGGTGAGGGAGGCGTATCTGTTCTCCCTTTTCTCTCTGTTTTTCTGTTCTCACTTGCTCAGTAAGGGATTCTGGAGGCAGCTGCTGTTTACCTTACCTGTGGTGAGCAGACATGTAGCTATTGCTGAATTCCATTCTTTCCTAGCTCAAGCTTTATTGTGCTGTTTGCTCCAGACACACTGCTACAGCCTGACACTGAAAGACTGTGTTTCTCCAACCCTTCCAATGCTAAGACTGTTTTTGCATAGAAAAAGTAGGAAATGTAGGGCTAGGTGGGTATAAAAAGACTTTATTAAAAAAAGACTATAAAAAGAAGCTTCTTTGTCAGAGGCTTTGTTAACTGAGGTACACCTGTATTAGATTGCCAATTTCAAAATATGAATTATTCTGATGCACTAATAGTACCATCAACATTAATTCCCCAGCCAGCTGGGTTTAATTCTGTCTATTGCATCCCAGAACGATTCTGTGCAAATATAATAATTTTTGCCATCAGCAGCATAGAAGAACCCACATTCTTCTTTCTGTACTTCTGAGCAAAATCCATCTTGCAGGCAGTATTAAGAAGATTTATTTTATATTTATTGGGACTCTCTTTCAAAGTGTGTGTGTGTGTGTGTGTGCTAATTCCACTGGGAATCAACTGTCAAGTGTTTGCAAAAGCCAGGCAGAATTCACTGTAGTTTAACTGACAATTGTACCTTAGAGGAACTCTTGGGAGTGAAATTTCTCTGATCAAAGCTAGGGTTGCTAAAGCCAGATGTGTAAGGAAGCTTGAAGGAAAGCCTAGTGGGAGGATGTGGCTAAATGCCATGCCTGTCATGTGGGAGAGTGAGAGGCAGCACATACATATGGGGATAAAGACATTTGGGGCTTTGTTTTCTGTACTGGACAGCTGCCACAAATTCTGTTTTCTATTTCATTGTCCCACATGGCAATCCTGCGCTTGTGTTTCTGTGAGGGAGCACAGGAGAAAAACCTTGGCATTCCCAAAGGTGGGGATTTGATTTGGGGCAGAATGACACATTGAGTTCACCCCAGATGGAATTTCCCCCTTGTATTTATAAAATCCATCTGTAGAGCCTACTGATGGAAGTTGAAGACAAGCACAAGGTTAGTTGTGTCTGAAGATTTCTCTTTGTGTTATTTTCTGCTCCAAGTCCTTTCTCCTGGACAACTCCTTTTTGCCTTACAATTGACCCCCACCAAAAAAATCCAAGTAAAAACCATATGCAATTCAGGATAGTACATCTCTTGGCTGTTTGTGTGTCTACTTGTTTATGGAAGACTTAGAACTTGTGGTGCAGTTGCAAATTTTGTAGTACAGGCACCCACTATGACAGTCTCCATAGTTATGCCCCCAAAGGAGAATCCAAAAAAGCAAGCAAACAGAGATTTTGATCAGTTATCAAGAAACCAGTTCTAGCTGTTTTCTTCTCTGATGGGAGGAGGTCTTTTATAAAGTTAATGGATCTCTCCAAGAACAAGCTGTCCCAACCTACTTCGCATCATAACAGAGAGAGCTCAGAACTGGGAAAATGTTGCTGGGAAAATCCAGCCGATAAGCTAAAAGGGAACAGGGAAATCCCAGGTAAAGTGGCAGACATAATCAGCCCTGATAAATAAAAAGTCCTGGCACTGTGACCCTGGGAGCTCTGGGCTCACTACAACACTGCATAGGACAGGGGTAGGCAAAGTATCAGCCTTGGGCTGTGTGTGACCCCTGGTGCAGCCAAGCACCTCATATCCCAAAATGGTTTTACATTTTTTTTCATGGAACAATCCCTTATGTACCTTCTTGGGTGTGTAGAGGCAATTTTGGAAGACTTATAGCCCTCTTCAATTGTTTTAGTCCATAGAGGGCCATTTTTTAATTCTAGCCACTTCCCATTTGGAAAAAAGGGACTTTCCTGGGCCAAAAAACAGACCAAGAAACCCTCCAGACCTGATAGATTAACATCTCTTTGGCCCTTATTGCATGTGGAATGGTATTTTCCATTTAAAATGTTTTATAAATTAACACCTTTAAGAAAATTGGAGTGTAGGAGACCTGGGACAGGTGTGGTCTTCCCATGTCCAGTGGGTGGTAAGTACAGCTTTTGGACCTTGGGCTGTTGTCCACATCTGCCCTTGGACAGCATTTTAGCATGTGAGGTGGTGGCGACAGGGGAAAGGAAGAGAACGAAACATTGTCTGAGAGCCTGCATCAAGAGACATATCTCCAGTATGTAGCTATGATATGTCTCCCAGTGCAACCTCCCCCAAACCCTCTTTTTCAGTGCGGTAGCCCCCACCTTTCTCCACCTGCAGCACTCTTGATGCAAATGACTTTTCCGAGGTGACTATTTGCATTGGAAGAAAAGCACCATATAGCCAGAGGAGAGCAGCTTTGGAGGAACCATTTTCATGAAAACTGTGGGAGGTGAGAATTTTTCTCCTCTCCAGTTGCTCTGATCCCAGGAAGAATTACACACATGTATACTCCAATTGATCTCCAGTAGCTGCTGTGATATGTGTACAAAAATACATGCTTGAGTAAGAAGGCTGTGCGCGTTCGTGTGTGTGCACACATGCTCATGTACACTTTTATTGGGACAGCATCATATTGTACAAATAAGAGCTTGGAAAAGGCAGTAAAATGTTCCAGCTAGTTAGGTAATTAGTCCACCGATTTTCCTTGGGGCTGGTTTACACAGCAGATTTATTGCGGCAACTTGCGCTTTAATTCTGTTCCGCAGCTGTGCCAGTCAGGTTTTTTTTTCTAATTATGTCGTTTTTAAGTTCAGACTTGAATAAGTGTGGGGGGCGTGGCCTCCCCAGCAGATAAAGGCTTTATGAGGAAGGGCATAGACCAGAAATAGCAGGGGTGCGGGGAGATCAAAGTAGTGGCTCTGTTTCTGTCTCTGTCTCTGTCAATCTGCCTGTAAATGAACTCACTCCGTAAAGCAGAGGGAGAGTAATTTCTCTGCTAAAAGACCTTGCTGCCATGCCGTGGATTGCAAGTTTTTCCAGCCTCCCCGGTCTCTCTCGCTCGTGCTCTCTCTCTCTCTCCCTCCCCAAGCAGAGAGAGAGAGGGAAAATAGCAGTTCAGCTTGCTACAGCCCTTCATGAAATGGTTTCTCTCCCTCCCGCATGCATAGGAAAAAAGTTGACGAACTGAGATTTTACATACTGTACTTTCAAAACAGCAGAGAGGATGAGAAGGAATGCTCCCTGAATGAAAATTGTTGGGAATCCTTTTTGTTTGCAAACTGGCTTGCTAAATAGCAGACAGGATTTCTGCAAGTTTCCTCTCTAATCGCTACTGTCTTTGCCTCCCTCCCTGCCCCTCTTTTAAGCCCACCCCTGCATCATCAACCAATCACAATGCAGCTGTGCTTTAACCCTTAGCAGAATGCTAGTTTACACTGCCAATAATGCACTACATTGCAAATATACCGGCAAAAATAGCGACATCCCCTGGCACATTATATTTGGGTGTTTTTCCTTCCCCCCTTCTGAATGAGGCGATGCTGTGCTGCGATCCGTGGGAACTATGAGCTATCTTAGCGGTATATTTAGAGGAATATTTGCCCGTGTAAACGATCCCTTGGGTTTTTTTCTGGGCTGTGAGGCCCTGTTCTGGAATAGTTTCTTTCTGACATTTCGCCTGCATCTGTGGCTGGCATCCTCAGAGAATGGTTGGGTAGATGTGTGTGTGGAGTTTATATGCTGTGAACCCCTGTTGGGGAGTATACGTAAATTTGTAAGTGTTGAGTTTTGATTCTATTGTTCTTCAAAACTGGGAGCCAGATATTGTTTACTTTTAAGGTTTCTTCTTTCTTGTTGAAGTTGTCCAGGTGTTTGTGGATTTCAATAGCTTCTCTGTGCATTCTGACATGATAGTTGTTGGCTTGGTCTAGAATTTCCGCAGCTGCAGGAATTTACCACATACCATGCATCTGTGAACAAGTTTACATAGGGACCACTAAACAGTGTGCAAACACGAATCAAGGAACATGAGAGACACTGCAGACTGGGCCAGCCAGAAAAATCAGCAGTAGCAGAACATGTTATAAACCAACCTGGACACAAAATGCTATTTGAAAACACGGAAATTCTAGACCAGGCCAACAACTATAGGAAAAATCTATGGATGCCGTGAAAGCCTTCGACTTCACAATTAGTCCACCCTTTCTATGGCTGCACTAAATTTTCTCCTAGTTTCAATACTACCTTCAGCAGTGGGTCAGTACATTGTGGAGAACTTGGGGGAAAATTACCTTTTGGACTAGAACTCCTGGAATCTCTGAGTTCCCAGTAGTGGCTGTGTTGGCTGGGGGATTCTGGTAATTGTAGTCAACAAAAGTAACATTATCACACTGCCTTACTCAAAGTCAGACCCCTGGTCCATGTAGCTCATGTCAGATTCTTGACACTAACTGGCAGTGACTCCCCTGGGTTTCCGGCTCTTTCCCAGTCCTATTTGGAAATGCTGGAAATTGAGCCCAAAGCCTAAGGTCTGCAAAGATGTTTTTCCATTAAGCTGCAGCTTAACAGGCAGAGGAGATGGTGCTGTAGAGAACTGACGCCGTCTTGAAAGCTCTTGTCTGGTCGTAAGAGGTGGAGTGAAGGTAATGGATTTGAATGGGGGGGGCGAAAATCCCCCCCCCCACAAAGTTCTCTCTGACTTACAATTGGATTGGCTCTTACTCTTCCAAATGGGGTGGATGCTTCAATCAGATGAGAGGTTTTGTTTGGTTGGGTTTTAACATTTCTTTTAAAGTGGAATAATCCCCCATGCTTTTGTTCCTCTCTGAGCACTGAAATTAATGGATGTATTAGCCTCATTGATTTTGCTGCAAGGAGACAGCTCGAACTAGCTAAGTCACAGGGTGATTAAATGCTTCAATGCGCCGCTGCTATTGACCCCAAAGTTATAACATTTTCATCCCTGTGAGCCAAATGATTTGCTCCCGCTATCCAAACCTTATGAAATGGAGCCCGCTGCCTCTGTACCATGAATGTGGCTGGGCACAATGAGAGCGGAGTGTTCTGGGCGTGTTTCGTCTGACCAAGCCTAGATGCAGGCATGAAGTGTCCGTGGAGAAGGAGAATGTGCTGGTAGAAAGGAGAGGCTGGACTGTTTTCTTTTCATCATGTAACATTTATCTAGCAATAAATAAATAAATTAAAATTAAAAAAATGAAGTCCACCTAAATGACAACACCAAAAATAACAATGATCACAATTGAAATGGTGGGGGCAGTTTTCTCAGGGCTGTTTTTGTGGGCCTTGGTCCCACCTCCCATTTAAAAAAAAAAATAGGAAATTTTGGCAGAGCCTGAAATGCCCCCCAGGGGGCATGGGGAAATTTTACTAATAATAATTTTTTAAAAAGTCTATCCCGCCCCTCTGCAATGCAGTCGGGTGGTTTATAATATAAAAACTCCATAATTACCTCAATACTATAACCCACCCACCCCTTAAAATAATATTAAACTAGAAAAGATTAAAAACATACAATAATTAAAAAAAACATACAGCAACTAATCACAGCAGGATAGAATAATTCAATGGCAGCTCAAAGAGGGTGGGGGACAGTCGAATCTTTTTTGCCATGGTTTTGCCTGCCCTCTGATTTTGAAGCTCAGAGAGGCCTTCAACAGGAAATGACCCCAGACTCATCTACACAGGGATGAAAATGCATTTTAATCCTGTTTCTAGCCTTATTTTCGCAAATGATGTTTTCTGACTCCTGAGTCAAACCCACGTTTTTTTCCTGTTCTCACAGGTTAAGCTTGGGATTAAAAGGGTCATGTTTTAGTCTGATTCTTTCCCTGGGCTTAGGGGTTGTCCACACAGTGAAAATGCCCCTCACAGAATTCGCTCAGAAGACGAGCTGACTTAATGGGCTTCTGCATTGTCTTGTCCTATTGTGAAGGAGGGGCGGCCCAAAAAGAGGGGAAACTACTTGAGAAAAGCCTTCAAAGTTTTTCCTGACTTTTAAAAAAAACTCCAGAAATATGTGCATTTTTGCTCATGAGGACAGGCAATTTGACATGAATCGCTTTCCCATGTAGGACACAGTGCACACCTGATTGTCTGGATGAGTGCAGCGGGCAGGGCTGGGTTATCGTGTATGCGCCTGCTGCTGCCATGTTGGATTTTCACTTTAGTGAGTGATCGCTAATGCAATAAAATGGAGGTTTGTGCTCTCTGGAGAGAGAGCCTTGACCTGAGAGTATGTCTCATGGAAGTAAATAGTAAATAAATGCTTCTGAGTAGACACATATAGGATTATGCTGTGTAAAGGATAGGTAAAGCAGAAGGGCATGTGCAAATACTGTTTAAAATACAAATAAACACATCGCAAATGAATGATTTGACAAGATATTTGAATCTGTTTTTTTTTTAATTTAGATATTTGAATTTGGATTTATAGATGCACATGCATGCACACAGGGTAAATATAAATAACAACCACCAATATCCTCCAATGGCTCCTTCATAATGAATACATAACTAAGGTCTTGTCTACACAAGGGGGGGGGGAATACGAACACGTCCGAAAAGGCAGGCATTCACAATGATGCAACCGATCTACACAGCCAAAAGACCACCACCACCCCCCAAATTCTGCATGACCCACTAGCCAGATGGTGGCCGCAAGTGATTGCGATTTTAAATCTGCCGCCGCCAAATTTTAAAAAAACCCACAGTTTTACAGAGACAGAAAGAATTAAAAAAAGAGTATAAAATCACAGTTTGATCGACTTACCAGACCCTAAGTTTCATAAAGTTGCGCACTATTGGCTGTGTGATTTACCAGCAACCTTCCTAAAACGGGCTCACAGCAAAGCTGAGCTGTGATTGGTTGGACCTCGGATGGGGCAGGCTTGCAAGGGATGCCTTGCAATGCAGGATCCACCATTGTTTTTACAACAGACTGGGCAGTCCCAGCACTCTCCCTGTCCCCAATCGCCAGCTGCAGCAGCAGAGAGATGGGTTTCCGTGACTGTCGGTCCCGGAGGCCCATCTCTCTACCGCTGCAGCCTGTACCGCCCTGCGCCCCGGAAGCCACACCCCCCTGGCTGTGTGAGCTGCAAAGACGCTAACTTATCACATCAACTAATTTCGGCCTAAATCATGTAAACAAAGGGGCACTGGAGTGAAAGGAAGGTAAGCTGGCATTTTTCGCACTTAATTCTCCTGTGTAACCGACCCCATAGTGTGCCAGCTCATCCTTCTCCATGTGGCCAAGACAATACTGGATTTCAGGTTAATGAGAGACCCACATGCACGCTTCTGGCACACCCCCTTACTCCAATTTTACACTTGTATGTGGCTCACAAGACCAGTTTAGAGTCAGAATACAAGCACTGGTGTGGCGTGTCAGAGGTTGACTTGGATCAAAAATAATCTGAAGCTAATTCAGAAGAGGTACAGAACATGGTATTGTGTAAATTCTACCCTGGATGCTTCTAAGGAGCAATGGGAGCATTTGCAGAACAAAAACAAAATTCAGTTTTTAAATTTTATTTTATTTTATTTTGCTGTTCAGGTGCAGCCCTCTAAGATCCCCCAAGGAGCTGATGCTCAGACATCATGCTTTATTTGTTTTGAACTTTATAAGAAATACCCACAAACCTGGGGATAATTATTCTCCTTGGAAAAACTTTTCTCGGAGCAGTGGACTCCAGCTACAGGAAAAGAGATTCCACCTAAACATTAGGAAGAACTTCCTGACACTAGTTTACTTAATAAGAAACCCTCCAGGAGTTGATTGTTAGTAAGAGCTGTTCAGCAGTGGAATGCACTGCCTGGAGTGTGGTGGAATCTCCTTCTTTGGAGGTTTTTAAACAGAGGCTGGATGGCCATCTGTTGGGAGTGATTTGATTGTGTATTCCTGTAGGGCAGGGGGTTGGACTAGATGGTCCTTGTGGTCTCTTCCAACTCTATGATTCCTGCACTACAACTCCTTGTTCCTGGGCTGTCTGGGTATACCAAGCGTTGTAGTCCAAAACAAGTCCTTTCCCTCCCTCTGCAAACACCTTCAGACTTGCTAAGGTACATGCACTGTGTTTGTGTCTGGTGTGAATGTGCTGTCTTTGTGCACCACTTCATCTCTGCTGTTCTTTATTAAGTGGAACATGGTCTGCGATCTTTCTCTGTTTACACTTGCTGAGAGGCTCGGAGAAGTATATCCAGATCAGAAAAATGCGTGTGACATAAATAGCCTGTCTTCCCTTTACTCTCAGGATAGATCTTTCTATTAACATACCCTGGCATGGCTCTAGGCGGTTTATTTTCAACTCAAGTGGACAAAAAAGAAAAACTGGAAGCCACACTTGTATAACAGGAGCTTTCCTTTCTTATCCTCTCAGGTTTGTCAGCTTAACAGGGGACAGAAAAAACAGGCAGTTTGCTTAAAAGGAATGGAGCCCCTGAAATAGAAAGACTAACATACTGGGGACTTATTTAAGAACATTTGTAGCCTACCTTCCCTTAAAAAAAAAAAAAACCCTCAAAGTGTTTTACAATAAAAATAGGTACACATTATGTTGCACTCTAAGAAAACCACTTGGTAAAATTCATGAAAAATTCTTCATCATCAAGTATCTTTATTG
This sequence comes from Gambelia wislizenii, assembly GCA_030847615.1. Classification (NCBI taxonomy): domain Eukaryota; kingdom Metazoa; phylum Chordata; class Lepidosauria; order Squamata; family Crotaphytidae; genus Gambelia; species Gambelia wislizenii. The sequence continues at coordinate 11,549,641 of JAUMIR010000012.1, forward strand.
TGCTAGTCACATAATTCATTATTTGTTCTGCCCCTAGGCAAAGATTGGTGCCACCTATTATTCAGTTATATGTGGACTGCTCACCTCTGGAAATAGTGGAATTATTAGCTGATACACAGCCATTTGTCACATATTCAGTAGCCCGTTTTGCATTGGCAGCTAAGAAACTTCATGCCCACTTTATCAAGGAACATACTGTACTATAAAAATCAATTTTATACTTTTTAGATTTTTTACAGATATCTGTAAAAAGGTTTTAAAGTTACGTTTAATATTTTAACTATTTTATTGTCAATTTAGTTCTTTTTTTTCATACGTTGTAAAGGCCATTGGCTATATACAATAAAGATGATGATGGTCAAAGGCCGTGATAAACATCTTAAAAATATATGCAATATTCAAGATAAAAAACATAAATAGCATCCAATAATTTTACATGCAGTAACTAATGGTTGCTACCAGGCAAGTATAAAGGGCATATGAAAAAATATTAATTGAAAAGTAGGGGTAACTGGAAAAAGTTAGCAGCCCAGGAAAATAAGTAGGACAATATCTGGATCAACAGTTAGAGCTTTAGTTGATGGTGGAAGCACCAAACATGGGCAGCTGGCCTAACTGCCATAGGAAGCTTGTGCTGTGTTGTGGTGGGAGCCACCATATAGAAGGCCCTACTCTGCCCAGTGGCAGCTAGTCGCTCCCATGTAACTGGGTGGTGAGTCCTTTCTGGCTTTTAGTCCAATCTTTAAAGGATTTGGACTAAGTTGCTAAGCATATCAGATTCAGCACCTTGGATAGTTCCTTTATAAGTTCAGACTAAAAACGGGAACAGATTCACCACCTAACTAACATGGGGAAATCAGCTGCCACTGCTCAGTGCTGCAACCAAAGAAGGCTCGCCAGGCCTTGGGTAGTTTTATTTGGGATGAATGAACGAGGACTGGATGTGATGGTGACAAGAGGATTATTGGATGAGGAATAATTATGGAAATGTTGAAGAGACAGAGGTTGTGTGCATCCCTTTAAAGAAAGGGCTGAAAATGTGTTGCCCTCTAGATGATGCTGGACTGTAGCTACCACCTGCCTTAGATGGTGTAGGCAATTGTGTGGGTGATGGGAGTTGCAGTCTAAGGAGCTCTGGAAGGCTTCCCATTCCCCATCCCTGCTTGTAGACAAAAATCATGGCTTAATTAAACTGTGATGCTAATGAGCATTGTGCCCCTGCAGGAAGCCCCTAAGTTTACCTTGTGCAAGCAGATAGACTAAACAGGAAGGAGAGAGTTTCCCATGCCAACTGTCAGCCTGCAATTCCCATCATTCCTTACCATTGGCCATGTTCGCTGAGTTAACAGGAGATGGAACCCAGAAACTTCTTGATGTTGAGGGAGAAGTCCAGTGACTGCAACTCCCAGGACTAGCATTTGGGGGAAATACTTCTGGGATTCCAACTTCCAGAATCTCCCAACTAACATGGCCAGTAGTCCTGGGGTGGTGGCAAATGGGGAGGGAGGAATCGGCATGCTTGGCTGGGGATTCTGGAAGTTGTAATCCAAATGTAACTTTTCCAAGTGATGCCTTCCTGGGATCTTCTGCTGCAGGTACATCATCTGATTGGTGAAGATCAGAAATTAAGGTCCTGTCTAAACAGTCAAATAACCCTCATGGAATTTGCTGGGAATACGGTCTGTTTTAATGAGAACCCGCATAGATGTGTCATTTTCGGAAGGGGGGCAGCTCCAAAAACTATGCCCAGAGAGCCTTTGTGGCTTTTTTCGGAGTTTTTAAAAAGCTCCGTAGGGAATGTACATTCCCACTATGCTTTCCCATACGAGAGGAAATGCAAACCTGATTGGCCGGATGAGTGTGGGGGCGGGGCTTGCTAACATGGCAAGCGCCTGCTGCAGCCATGTTGGATTTTTGCCTTAGTGAGTGATCACTAAGGCAATAAAACAGTGATTTGTATTATCTTTTTCCTCTCTCTCTCTCTTTGTAAACATGAAATGTCACTTGTGCGCAATATGGAAGAAGGTTTCTTTTTAAAAAAATTGGCAGCGGCAGATTAAAAACATGAGTAATTCACTCATGGCCACCATCTTGGCTAGGTGGCATGTGAAGTTTATGGGAGCTGTAAAGCCATTAAGACAAATCACAGTTGCTGCAAATTGCTATTATTGCAGAGCAATCCATGGGGGGGGGGGCTTGTATAGGTGACCCCTAATTTTATTCTAGAAAACATGCTTATTTGGTGTATAGAACCTCAAAGGAAGCTTTTTGTACCCGCCCCCTTGTCGTGGGAGAGAGGCTTGCGTACCCTAATGACGTTTTGAGCTATGCTGGCGGTGGCATAATAGCCACTGGTAGGGTCTCCCATGCCAGACAGGTCAAAACCGAAGGGTCTGACAAAGAGCGTCAAAGGGCAGGATGGGCTCTCTAGCCTTATGGCAACCGTCCTAGGAGAAGGAAAACTCTAATCCCAAACCCGGGCAGATGGTGCTCGTCCAACCCTGTAAGGTCAAACATCTAAGAGAAGGAAACTCTAATCAAACCTACGGCCCGAGGACCTCGCTGCCACGTCCATGCTTGCAAGGCCACGGCAGATGAATCTCTGGTTTAAAGGGTGAGGCCAGTTCTGTGCATGCTGCGCTCCACCAGAAAAATCCATTGCACAGGCTCGAAGGACAAATCCATTTCCAAAAAAGCCCTGTAGCGACTGGCGAGGGACGAAACCGGCAGGTGTAAAGATGCACTGGAAGCCGCAGCCCCAACCCTGCATGCAGGCGGTTCAGGACATTGGTCGCTCAAGCCTGACCCGGGAGATGACAGTCTTGTTCGGCAGCATTCTGAACGACCAAGCAGCCTTTTTTAAGGAGAGCACTGCTTGCTCCATATGGAGAGGGGCCTAGAAAAGGTGGCCTAAAGAAAGCTCATCCCCAACTACCTGGTTGGCTAGCCGCGGCCAACGGGAATCTTCTGATGCGGTCAAACCAAGGCAAAGAAACAAAGGCACACACCGGCCTCCAAAGGTGTAAATAAACTGACACTTGCATGCTGGAACATCAGAACCATGCAAGACTCTAAAGATAGTGGACGGCCTGAGCGTCGTTCTGCCCTAATAGCCCTTGAACTATCACGGCTTAATATTGACATCGCTGCTCTTAGTGAAGTTCGCTTCCATGAGGAAGGCAGCCTTAAAGAACATGGCGCCGGCTACACACTTTACTGGTCTGGCAAACCCAAAACCGAAAAACATCTTTCAGGAGTAGGCTTCATGATTAAAAACTCCATTGCCTCCAAACTCGAAACCTTGCCAACAGGACACTCTGATCGCATTATTTCCTTACGCCTCCCACATGTTGTTCTCTTTAGTGTATATGCCCCAACTATGCAAGCCGACCCTGTAGAGAAAGACAAATTCTACACAGACCTACGCCAACTCATACAAAAAGTCCCTGTAGAAGATAAAATTATTATACTTGGTGACTTCAATGCCAGAGTAGGAAAGAATTCCGAAGCCTGGAAAGGTGTCTTAGGCAAGCATGGTGTTGGAAATTGCAATGATAACGGACGCCTCCTGCTAGAGTTCTGTGCAGAACAACAGCTGACTATTACAAACACAATCTTTCAGCAGAAAGATAGCTTGAAGACAACCTGGATGCATCCCCGATCCAAACATTGGCACCTCATTGACTACGTTCTAGTCCGTCAGAGAGACATTCGTGATGTCCGTCATACCCGAGTGATGCCCAGTGCAGAATGCCAAACAGATCATCGCCTCGTCAGATGTAAACTAAATCTTCATCTTAAGTTCAAACCTAAGAGGGGTGGCATCTTAAAGAAGAGGCTCCAAGTCAACAATCTTCAACAAGCTACCATGAGAGACAACTTCCAGGCAAACCTACAAATGAAACTTGAAGACCATCCTACAGATCCTTCTCCTACAGTGCTTTGGCAACATATCAAAAACAGTATCCTCCAGTCTGCAGAAGAATCCCTCGGGTTCTCCCACAAGAAAAATCAAGACTGGTTTGATGAAAACAACCAAGAGATCCAGGAGCTGTTGGCAAGGAAGAGAGCTGCTCACCAGGCATACCTCGCCCAGCCAACCTGTCATGTAAGAAAAGCAGCTTTCCGCCTCACATGTAGCAAACTACAACAAAAACTCCGAGACATGCAGAACAAGTGGTGGATCAATTTAGCAGAAAAGACACAACGCTGTGCAGATCTGGGTGATCATAGAGGATTTTATGAAGCTCTTAAAGCAGTGTTTGGACCTACTTATCAGGTCCAAAGCTCCTTATACAGTACAGATGGTCAAACATTAATTACTGATAAAGCCTCCATCCTAAATCGTTGGGCTGAACATTTTCAAAGTCTCTTTAGCGCCAACCGAGTAGTCCAAGCCTCAGCTATCCAATATATGATACAAAAACCAATGAAAAATGAATTGGACATAGCTCCCACTTTGGAAGAGACCCTTATGGCCATACAGCAGATGAAAAACGGCAAGGCAGCTGGGATTGATGGAATCCCACCTGAAGTTTGGAAACACGGAGGTCATGCACTCCACGAAAAATTCCACGAATTCCTTGTGAATTGCTGGGAAAAAGGGGAACTGCCATCAGACCTCCGAGATGCAGTCATCATCACCCTGTACAAGAAAAAAGGAGCAAAATCCGACTGCTCAAACTATCGAGGCATAACACTGCTCTCTATTGCTGGAAAAATCCTTGCAAGGATACTCCTGAACAGATTAGTTCCTGCTATTGCAGAAGAACTTCTCCCTGAAAGCCAATGTGGCTTCAGAGCCAATAGGAGTACTACAGACATGGTATTTGCCCTTAGGCAACTGCAAGAAAAATGTAGGGAGCAGAACAAGGGTCTCTATGTAACATTTGTCGACCTCACCAAAGCCTTTGACACTGTAAGTAGAAAAGGTCTGTGGCAGATCCTGGAAAAACTAGGATGTCCCCCCAAATTCCTTAAAATGATTATCTTGCTACACGAGGGCCAGCGTGGTCAAGTCAGATATGGCGATGCTCTTTCAGAGCCCTTTCTAATAACTAATGGAGTGAAGCAAGGTTGTGTTCTTGCACCAACTTTATTTACAATCTTCTTTAGCACGATGCTCCAAAGGGCTATGGCAGAGCTTGAAGAAGACGACGGCATCTATATACGCTACCGTACTGATGGTAGCTTGTTTAACTTAAGCCGTCTGAGGGCTCACACCAAGACTCTAAACTATCTAGTCCGTGAGCTGCTCTTCGCCGATGATGCTGCCCTTGTTGCCCACACAGAAGCAGCTCTGCAGCGCCTAACGTCCTGCTTTGCAACAGCTGCAGAGCTGTTTGGGCTAGAAGTCAACCTGAAGAAAACAGAAGTTCTTTACCAGCCTGCACAACAGGACGAACACCACCATCCCCACATTGCCGTCGGCAAATCAGTGCTCAAGTCCGTTCAGCAGTTCACCTACCTGGGAAGCATCATCTCCTCAGATGCCAAGATTGACAAAGAGATCGATCACAGATTAGCAAAGGCATATAGTGCATTTGGAAGACTTCACAAAAGAGTCTGGAGCAATAAACACCTGAGGCAAAGCACAAAAATCAGTGTGTATAGAGCCATCGTACTGTCTATCCTCCTTTATGGATCTGAAACATGGGTTACCTATCGCCACCACCTACGACTCCTCGAGCGCTTTCATCAGCGCTGTCTACGCACAATCCTAAATATACACTGGACTGACTATGTGACGAATGTTGCTGTCCTTGAACAAGCAGGGATCACCAGCATTGAGGCCATGATATTGAGAACGCAGCTGCGCTGGGCAGGGCACGTTTCTAGGATGGAGGACCATCGCCTCCCAAAAATACTACTCTACGGTGAACTCGCCACGGGTCAGCGTGGGAGGGGCGCTCCAAAAAAGCGATACAAGGACTCCCTGAAACAACATCTCAGGCTTGGCCAGATTGATCACCAACGGTGGTCTGCCCTGGCCTCACATCGGGAGGCATGGAAACGCACTATCCACAATGCTGCAGCCTTATTTGAGAACTCACGACGAACAAGTCTTGAAGAGAAACGACAACGCAGAAAGAATCACAACCCAAAAACATCACCCAAGGAGACCTTCTGCTGCACTTTTTGCAACCGGACTTGTTTATCTCGGATTGGCCTTTTTAGTCATCAGCGCGCTTGCAGAAGGCGCGGGATGAGTCCTTCCTGAATCTTCGTTTGCGAAGAAAAGCCAGAGAGAGAGAGAGAGGGTACCTGGTCAGTTCTTTTGTGTCAAGAGAGCAGATCTGAAAGTCACCCGCTCTGTTCTTGTTTACGAGGGGAAAAAACTGCAATGATGCTGGGCTTCAGTCTTTCATCCCCCTGACGGCTTAAACAATAACATGATTGTGAATCAAGCAGCAGTCTTGGAACTGGACATGGTTTTGCAACCACACAGTGACTGGCGGTGTTGGGCTCTCAGAGGCTTTATGGGGCCACATGCACACAACAGCATCTTTGCACAATGTGTGGCCTAGCAGGAACTTTGGCATTTGCTGTTTTCCTTCACCTCCTTGAGATGAAGTACTGTATATAAGCTAAGACCTTGTTTCTTTTCTTGGCTTTACAAAGCTAGGTGGGGCCAGAGGGGATCTGTCTGTCCTTTGTGCTTGAAAGGACAACAACAGAGAGGATTGGGAAGTTTGTGAGAATATTAAGTAGGTGCTGTTGGAACAGGGAGTAGTGGAGGACAAACCATTCTGCTGCTTAGAGACTCAGCGTAGACCGTGTTTGTTCAGCAGAAAAATACATCCATTTTCTGCACCAAGAAGCATCATGTCCCATCAATACTAAACTCTAGCGCTCATCTGCCAGCAGGACTCATAGGCAGGGCTGCTTTAAGGGCCATGCAGCGCCTGCAGCCGCAGGGGGGCCGTCATTGTGGTGTGGGGGGGTGTCGTAACCCTCTTCCTGCAAAAACAGTATTAGTAATAATCTGAATATCCTGTACTGTGAATAGGTAAGGTTAGGTTACATTGACCTGAGATAAACATAGGGGATCCCCAAAATAAAGCGTTGCATCTCTCCCCCCCCCCCCCCAAATTCCTTAAACCAGCCTTGGCCATAGGTTTGTGTGCAATTGGCAATATAGGCTTTAAGCAGGATGAAGCTTATTTCTTAAAATAAATAGAGGAGAAAAAAGATAAAGAAAAAGAAAATTAAAATGGCTACTGTTACCTTGCAATCTTCACAGACATATATTGATAGAATATTAGTGGGAGCAGCTACTTGACTGCTCCATCTGCGACCAAGGAGGATACATGTGTGAAGAGACTGTAGCTGCTTTGGCTCCAGGTGTGAGACTGCAGGCATTGACAGTGACATTCAGCACTTCTTTTGCTCCGTACCTGCAGAGTTCACCAACACTCAGAAGACACTGCTTCCCATCAGCAGATATTGTCTCGACTTTCACCATTACATGCGTTTTGTCAACTTTAGTTCAGTCCTCAGTGCTGTCATACCTCAGGGACAATGCTAATGTATCTTCTGTCAATGGGTCACTGAGGTTTTCTCTATCCCCATTCCAGGATGTGCTGCTTAGTCATTTAAAATAACACATGGTGCCAGGCAGATTGGAGGGAAGCATTTCCTTCGTGCTGGCTGACTGTTGTTGTCCTTGTCATCCTCCTCCTGCTCTTCATTTATATCCAGCCTTTTCACCAATACTGGGACTTAAGGCAGCTTACACATTATTAAAACCATTACAAATTAAGAACACAATAAACTATGTATCTTTGTGTGTATGGATTAATCTATGGAATTAACACCATTTAAAATTATTAAAAAGCAGACTATAAAACAACAAAATGGCACACCATTAAAAGCCCATGGCAGTCAATTCCTGAAAGATGAACAGAATAAGAAAGTTTTCACTCAGTAGAGGATGGAGAGCAAGGAGCCATCCTTATCTCTCCTTAGGGAGGGAGTTTCAAAGTCCGGGAGCAAGCACCAAGAAGGCGCTCTCCCTTTTTCCCAGGAAGGTCGAGGGACCGTAGAAAGGAATTCTCTTAAAGATCATAGTGCTCAAATAGGCTCATATAGGTGTATTTTGTGATGGGGGGGAGTTAGAATTAATCTTGATTTATGTACTTGGGTGAATCCTGTCATATTTAGAAATACAGAACAGTTGCCTAAAGAATAACTTCTCTCTTGCAGGAAAAAAAAAAGAACGGCTTGGTGAAGGCAGAGCAAGCTGAGTGATCTTCAGGAGCTATGGGTAGTGGAACCTGGAAGTAACCAGTTACAAAATAATTTGTTACTTGTAATTAATTCCTCCGGATGTCTTAAGTAAAATTAAGTTACCTTATGATTATAGATTAAAAAGAGAAAAATTACTTATTTTGCAGTTTAACTAACACTGAAGTTACTGTTCTAGTTATTAGGGTGTGGCTTCCCTAAAAGGGGGGGGGGGAGGACAATGGGCAGTGAAGCTTGACGTTTGGAAGTAACTAGTTACCCCAAAAAATTGTTACTTGCCATTCATTACTCCTGATGCCATGGCTGTGATGAAGTTACATTGTGATTATAAATTTAGAAGAAAAAAACATGACTTGTTTAGCAATGTTGCTAACTTTGAAGTTATTAGAGTGTGGGGAAACAATGGAGTTGTAGCACAAGTAGTCTGAAAGATTATCCACATGGGGAAGGCTGTCTGAAATAGTCAAGCATGGGTCAAGTTACAATTGAATACTTGCCCACCAGCTCCACCTGGGCAAGGCTGTTTGGGTGTCTGTTTGTGGCATCTTCAGGGCTGATCCTTGAATGAAGTGATCATCTTGGTTTCAGAAGGCAGCATGACCTTTCTCAGTATTCTCACTCTGAGGGCAAGGGAGCTGTGGATAAGAAATCAATGCCCAGTGGAAGGAAGAAGGCATGTGTGACATATAGCAGTGATTAGTGTGCCAGACACATTTGTTTTATTGACCATCAGAGCTGCAGATTGTGTTTTTCCAGGAGCAAAGACAGGGCAATGCTATTTGCTGTTGATCTCTCTCAGTTGCTCTGGTTTTCTTTTATTTTCTTTAGTAGCATTGTTTTCCTTGCTTGCTTGCTTGCTTCCATATTTAATTTATATCCTGCCTTTCTTCCAACATGGAATCCAAGACAGTGTACCACATTTTAAAAGCACAATACCATTTAAAAAACTGTTAATGCAAAAGTTAAAACACAATTACACTAAATTTCTATTTAAAAAACACAAGTTAAAAGCAGTTTAAAACAGCATTAAAAGATGTTTACAAACATAATAAAATAAAATAAAAACACTACCACAAAGCTTTATCTGCTGCCTACACTAAACCCCCAAAGCTTCCTTAAATAAAAAGGTCTTACCTGCTGTTGGAAAGACAACAAGAAGGGGGAAATTCTTTGCTTCCTCAAATGTCAGGAACTTCTGGGGAAATAGTTCTTAAAGCCAGAGTGAGGCATCTCAAGCTCTGGGGCTGAATCCAGCCTTCCTGGGGTCCAAACTTAAAGCCTGTGTTGTGCGCCTTTCCCAATTATACCATCATTTGATCATAGAATCATAGAGTTGGAAGAGACCACAAGGGCCATCTAGTCCAACCCTTTACTATATGCAGGAATACACAATCAAATCAAGCAGAACCTTTAAGAGTGATTTTTATTTTAGCATGTGCTTTCATGGATATAAATCCACTTCTTCAGATGCAATATAGACTGATATGAAAGCCTCAGGTTATTAAGCATATTTATACATGTTTTTCCTGTTTTTGGATGGGTCCCATCTTCTATTCTTAAGGCTAAATTCTTTTAGCCTTAGTTCCTGCCATAAAATATTTGTGTTTGTATTTTGCCTCTAGTGGCTTCTGAGAACTTCTTTGACCCTCAGGCTAAAAGATGTTTACCAAGAGGTTCAGTTCTGGATGCCTCATTTTTATAGAGAAGTGGGAACAGGTTCAGAGAAGGGCAACAAGGATGATATGAGGTATGGAGAACAAAACATATGAGGAGAGGGTGAAGGAGCTGGGCATGGTCAACCTGGTGAGGAGAAGACTGAAGGGTGCACTCTTTAAATACCTCAAGGGCTGTCACAGAGAGGATGGGGCAGGCCTGTTCTCTGCTGTCTCAAGAGGGTAGAACTAGGTCTAATGGTTTCAAGTTAGAAGAGGGTAAATTTCGATTGAACATTAGAAAGAACTTCTTGACAGTGAGAACGGTTTGGCAATGGAACCAATACAGAGGTGGTGCGGTCTCCTTCTCTGGATGTCTTCAGAAAGAGGCTGGACAACTACCTGCAGGGGATGCTCTAGCTGAAGATCCTGCACTGAGCAGGGGGTTGGACTCAGTGGCCTACAGGCCCTTTCCAGCTCTCTGATTCTATGATCCTTGCTTTAAACCAGTGATGGAAACTGTGCAGCCTGCAGACCTCATGTGGCCTGTTGGAGGAATCTGGGGCAGTTCTTGGGATGCATGGTGGCCCTCCCAAGGCCTTGGCACCCCCAATGCACAGGACCAGGAATCCCAGAAAAGAGCAGGCGACAGACAGAAAGACAGATGGTTAAATAAGGCAGCTGGAAGTACTGTTTTCAGATAGAACCTGAAACCCAAAAGGATACTATAGAACTGAAGTGGATTTAATAACATTATTGCAAACAAATGTTTATAAAAAGCATCAAACATTTTGGCTTCTGCTTTCCTTGGTGATGCTTGTGAGAATGGAAAAGATAAGTACCATCCAGTGACAGTTATATAATTATCTAAGAAACACCTGGGTGTCTGGGACAATCTGCAAGGGCTGGCAGTACCTTTATAACTTAATGATACTAGTACCAATTGTAATTAGCACTATGCAGTGTACCTACTAAAATATATCCTGCTATAGTATGAAAAAAAATACAATGTATAGAACTCAAAACTACTGTCTGTTACTTGTTATTATTCACAAAGCATATACAGAATGTAACTTTTACATTAAAGCAATTACATACACTTCACACTTCCAGTTCTAGTTTGAAAGTGTGAAATGTATGTGATTGTTTTAATGTAAAAGTTACATTCTGTATATGCTTTGTGAATAATAACAAGTAACAGACAGTAGTTTTGAGTTCTATACATTGTATTTTTTCATACTATAGCAGGATATATTTTAGTAGGTACACTGCATAGTGCTAATTACAATTGGTACTAGTATCATTGAGTTATAAAGGTACTTCCAGCCCTTGCAGTTATAGAATTTTCAGAGTCTAGTCATGGAATTCAGAAGATAGTGTTGGACACAAGAGTCTTCTAAACTAAGGTCATAAGGCATCAAGGTGAAGTCTGTAGATCCAGATATTTGCCAATATCCTACATGCATATACTAAGTAATGTTTCCTTGTCCAACCCCCAAGCCCACCTTAACAGCCAGCAGCCACATTGAGCAAGGAGGCCTGTTCTGCTGCTAATCAGGGTAGAAGGAGGATAATGTTTCCACCTCCCCACCACCAGAGAGTGGTGAGGAGCAGTGAGGAGTTGCAACAGAGGCCCTGCTTCTGATTGTTCCAGCCTCACTTGCTGGTGAGAGGGAGCTGGAAACTTCCTACTCCTTGTGCCCTGATCAGGAGCTGAACAGACCTCCTTCACTCAAGGCGGCTGCTGACTGTTAAAGTGGGCTTAAAGGGGCATTTACGAGCAGAGCAATGGCACCACGATCATGACTACATAGTGTTACTGAATCACACTATAGAGAATCACACTACATAATAGTTATTGATCCATAACTCTAGATTACAAATCTGTAAATGCAATACAGAATGCCTACCAATATATCTCCTAAAAAGGTGCACATGGGCAAGTGCCAGGAAGATTTAAGAAAAAATCCCAGGGGCTGCAGTTCATCCTTGGCTCACTAGAAAAGACAATAGTGCTTTGGTAAGGTAGAAGGCAGTAGGAAAAGAGAGAGACTGCATTACAGATGGATGGACTCAGTCAAGGAAGCCATGGCTCTGATTCTGTAAGACCTGAGCAGGGCTGTTGATGGTAGAGTGACTTGGAACTCTCTCATTCATATGTTGCCGTAAGTTGAAGTCAACTTGATGGCAGTTAACAACAACCACAACAGCAAAGTTGCTGTAGAACAAGATGTGCCATGCATCTGTTCGCAAAGCTGCTAAGCTGTCTCTGCCATTCCAAACAGCACTGCATTTGTATGCCATGTAAATCCTGTTGAAGTTAGCAGGATTTAAGTGGGTTTACCGAGCTCAAGATTAGAGCCAAATAGAAATGCAGGATTTAAACAGCTCCTTCTCTCAAGATGAGGGTGGCATCTGATTTGTGAAAGCCACTCCTTGAAAAAAATGACACAGACATTTCCTCTTTCAGCAGTTGCTGCTAGGAAGGTACACAGAGGCAAGAGAAAAAGAGGAGGAGAGGAATTAACCAGCTTTCCCAAACCTGCTAACTTCCAGATGTTTTGGACTTCAGCTCCCATGATCCCTTATCATGGGCCATGTTAGCTAGGGCTGATGAAGGTTGCGGTCCAAAGCATCTGAAAGACACCAGGTTAGAGAAGACCAACATAACACACTGGCAGGTAGGGTGTATGAATTTTAAAAGAGCCAGTTCTGCTATTCAATATTTCTTGAAGCAAACTTGACTTACCAGTAGGAGACTGTAGCCAGTCGAGGCTCTCCAAGACCACCTCGAACAAATTGCTTGTGAGGGGAGGGGGGAGTGGGGACCAGTTTAAGGACCCTGCAGCACCTGCAGTCACAGGGGGCCCATCATTGTGGGGGGAGTAACCCTCCTCCTGCAAAAACATTATTAGTAATAATCTGAATCTCCTGTACTGTGAATCTCCCCCTCACTGCTGGTTTAAGGAATTTTGAGTCCCCCTGCAATGCTTTATTTTTTTTGGGGGGGGGCATATGTCTATCTCAGGTCAATGTAACCTAACCTAACCTATTCTGGTTTAAGGAATTTTGAGTCCCCCTGCAATGCTTTATTTTTTTGGGGGGGGGCATATGTCTATCTCAGGTCAATGTAACCTAACCTAACCTAATCACACTTTCCCCAAACTCTGGTTTATTTTTATACAGAGCAATGCCAGTGATGAATGCATCATCTCCATGTTGAGATGTCCCTCCTCTACTCAATACCCTTTAAGTCAGGGTAGGGGAACCCTAGCCACAATATGGCGTGTGGGGATTCCCATCTGGCCTGTAGGAGGGTTTGGGGAACAAACATACAACCCCAATGGTGCAGAGAGATTCGCCAGTGTATTGCCCTTTCTCCCATTTGGGAAGTTGTATATGGGATCTTGCTCTTGTCTCCAATCATTGAGCAAAGATAAGAGTGGGATTCTCAATCTACTTTCCTCCACCATTCAGAAATGAAGTCAGCTTTTTCCATGCTATGCCATCCCCAATCAACTAAGCCAGCTCCTGACTGAGCCCCATGCCTTGAGGAGCATTCCTTAAGCAACATGGCTCAGCTGGGGCTTTGTCTACATTGTGTCCTCCCTAGCTGGGGAGGATACAGGAGAGCATCCGTACCCCTGTTATGGTTCCCAACTTGCTTCCATGCCAGGCTTGGGATGGTGCCACCTGTTACAGGGTATCTGCTCTTTTGGCTGTATTATCCTATCAGGAGGTATCAGACCATTCTTCTGCCTAGATGTGGTTGGTGGATCTTCCATCAAGCAGAGTGGCGAATCCACTCTTGATTTTACCAGTGCTCCTACTACAGTTGCTCCAAATTGAACAAGGGCTCTGCTAATGCTGCATCCTAGACGTAACATTGGCATAGCTCCTGTTCAACTTGGAATAGCTTCAGGAGGAATGGCTGCATACCCACTGGCCACACTTGTTTCCACTCTGGTGAGAATTCTAGCAGAGTGGCAAGATCCCCACCACCACCACCACCCCCGGCAGGGCAATATAGATAGACAGCTTAGCTCAGTGGCAGAGCACCAGCTTTGCATGCAGAAGGTCACAGGTTCAATGCTTGGCATCTCAAAGTAGGAAGGTATGGTTACAAGGAAATAGAAGACCTTTCTTTGTCCTAGACTCTAGAAGACTACTGTTTGAGTACATAGTCCAGTGTTGGATGGACAAACATTAAGTAGGGGTGCCAGTTTTGCATTTTGCCAAGAGCTAGCATGTATTTGTTTATTTAAAGTATTTCTGTATTGCCTACCAGCCTGAGGCAATGAACAAATAAAAACCAATTAAAACAATACAGAGATAGAAACATTTAAAAAACATTAAAATATCAATATAAAATATAAATATAAAATACTCTTTTAAAACTCCTAAAAGCATTTTTTGTTTTGTTCTTATTTCAAGTGATCCCAAGAATAACTAATGGCATGGTGTTTAAAAAGTGGCAGAGAGAGATTTTGAAATTTATTTGGATGGGAAGAAAACCAAGAGTCAAATTGAGAATACTTTCAAGATGCAAAAATTAGATGAGGCCTAGATCTACCAAATTTTAAATTGTGCTATCATGTCAACTTTCTTATGTGGCTAAAAGACTGGGTAAACCTAGAGAACAGAAGATTATTTCAACTGGAGGGAGAAGATCTAAGGTATAGCTGGCATGCATACTGGTGATTTAATAAAGAAAAGGTGCACAGAGATTTTAATAATCATATTCTAAGAAAATCTTTACTAATAATATGGAAAATGTATAAACAAAGATGTTAACACAAAATGCCTCAATGGGTCTCCTTGCCCGAAGCCTTTTATAAACAAGAAAATATACTAAAGGATGAACTTAAACTGGATAGAATAAACTGTTACTAGTTATTATATAGAAAATTAAGAGAAAAAACAAAGATTGAAATGAATCTATTTGGATATGACAAGAAGAAAACAGATTTAGAGACAGTCCTTCTACTGAAAACCAAAAGACATTATCAAAGATATATAAGGTATTACTGAGGTGGGATATGGAAGAAGAAACCATAAAAGAGCCAATGATAAAATAGACACAGAATCTAGGCCATCCAATTGAATTACATAAATGGGAACTAATATGGACGAAAAAGTTGAAATATACATTGAGTCAAAACATAAGGGAAAATGTATACAAGATGCACTTCAGATGGTACATTACACCAGAGAAATTGTAAAAAATGTATATACAAGAATTCAGATAGCAAATGTTAGAAGTGTGGAAAGGAAGTAGGTACATTTTTCTATGCATGGTGGACTTGTGAAAAGGTTAAAAAATTCTGGATTTCATTGCATCAATTAATAGAAAAAAATCTTAATAAAATATTTAAGGTGGATCCAGCAATGTACCTACTAGGACTCACAGAAGATGAACTAGACAAAGAACATGGAAAAATCCTGTTTTTTATGACTGCAGCAGCACAATTACTTCTGGCTCAAATATGGAAGAAAAATACACTTCTCTCAGTAGATTACTTTATACTTAAACTGTATGAAATGGCTGAAATGGACAAATTGATGTGCTTGTTGAGAGGAGAGAGAATTGGAAAATACAAAAGAGATTGGGACATTGTAACAAAATATATAACTACAATATGGGGAGAATTGGTTGTTGTTAATTTGACAGATTGAAGCAGACATTCTAGAAGTAAAATACTGGATTATGTTATTAAATAAATTTCATGATGCTGAGGCAGTTTACTGTAATAGAAGAGATAAGACATAAATAATAAAATATATGACAAGTTTTGTTAAGAGGAAGTTAGTGAGTGGAGTAGAATGAAGATTTATAAGACAAGAAATTGATATACTGGAAGAAAAGATTGTATGTAGAGTGATTGTTGTAATAGAATGTAAGATTGTTATTGGTGTTTTTTTTATTATATAGTATCAATATTACTATCATTAATTTTCATTATAATATTTCTGTATAATAGTTTAAAATCAGTAAAATAATATATGAAAAAACTCCTAAAAGCAGTCTAAAAACAATCCTAGAATCCAGTTTTAAAACAGTTAAAACAACAATTTCAAACACTGAATGCCATACAGAACAGCACTTTTTTTGGCTGCCTGCTGGAAGCTTAAAAGAGATGGGGGCCAACCTAACTTCCTTTGGTAGGGAGTTCCACAGTTGTGGCACTGCTACTGAGAAAGCCCAGTTATGTGTACCCACCAACCTAACTTCATGAGGTGTTGGCACATGCAACAGGGCCTCCTCTGAAGATCTCATATTTCTGACCAGCTCATATGAGAGGAGGTGGTCTTTCAGATACCCTGCCCCCAAGCATGGGGTTTGAATGTTGGACCAGGATTCCAAGAGAGTAGGGTTCAAATCCCCATTCAGCCCTGCAAACCTGTTGGGTGACCTTGGGCAAATCACACTCTTAAGGCTGAGGAAGGCAGTAACAAATCCCAGAATAAACTGTATAGTTGTCCCTTCATATTTGCTGGGGTTTGGTTCTAGGACTCCCCATGGATACCAAAATCCGTGAATACTCAAGTCCCATTATATGCAATGGCATAGCAAAATGGTGTCCCTTATATAGCAATGGGTTCAAACTACAGGAAAAGAGATTCCACCTAAACATTAGGAAGAACTTTCTGACAGTAAGAGCTGTTCAGAAGTGGAATGCACTGCCTGAGAGAGTGGTGGAGTCTCCTTCTTTGGAGGTTTTTGAACAGAGGCTGGATGGCCATCTGTCGGGAATGGTTTGATTGTGTCTTCCTGCATGGCAGGGAGTTGAACTGGATGGCCCTTGAGGTCTCTTCCAACTCTATGATTCTGTATAAGATGACAAAATCAAGGTTTGCTTTTTGAATTATTATTTTTTAAAGAATATTTTCAAGCCGTGAATACTTAAATCCATGAATACCAAATCTGTGGATACGGAGGGACAACTGTATCAAGAAAACCCTATGATAAGATCACTGTAACTCAGATTTGACTTGAAGGCTCATGACAATATAAAATGTTTGGAGAAGTGTCTTGCACATCTTTCTTAACATATCTAGTTTTGTGTGCCTTTCCCCCTAATACATCCATTTTTGCAAGCAGTTTCCTCTAATATATATATATATATATTTCATAAATGCATAGATTTTAGTACAACCTGTCCCTGAAGTTGCACCTCTTAATGCACCTTTTTATTGGAAGACTGCACTACAAAATTCAGAAAAGTACAGCTGTTGAAGTCCAATGGCATTTGGGTTTAGGTCCTGATTTGGGACGTGTGAATGAGGTCAGCTCAGATTAAAATGTGAGTGAAATAATTCTTCCCTCTCTCTACCCATTACTAGGTATTAGGTGTCGTGCTGCATGTGTCGCATGGTCATTAACTGTACCGTAAATGGTTGCTGTGTTTCGTTTATATTGGTAAAGGGCCAAGCATACAAGAATAAGGAAAAAGAGGCCTGATAGAACTCTTCGCTGTGTACCTGTCATGAACAGATAAAAATGATTTAGTTCAGAAACACTAATTTTGTGAGGGAGCCCAAGCGTATTCCTTTTCCTGTGCTGTATTTTGTTTTTAGAGGTGTATGTTTTTATGGCCAAATCATTTGAGCCACTTTGATGTGTCCCTTTTGGATGGAAAAAGCTGGCTGGAAACGGTGCAATAAATAAAATTTATATACGTGCTTGAGGAGGAAATTGCTGAGGAAACAAAATGTACACATGCAGGCATAGCAGGGCCCGGGTGATCTCTCCTTGTTCACTTTAAATATTTTCAAGCCATTATTCTTGTTTAATGGTGAGTTTAGGGGGGGGGGCGCCTGTGGAGCTGGGGGAATGGTATACAGTCAGGACTGCCATCCAACACTGAAATTACCCATTGGAGCAATGCGGAGGTAACAATGCATCACTGATGAGGGAAAGGTGCATCCTTTATAGGAAGCAGGGGAGCTAGGAAGAGAGTGTGCACTTGCGCAGCTTGGCTCAATCAATTACATCGTCCTGCCTGACAGGGGAAATTATTCATTTGGAGAAGCTGTTGGGTTGCTAGTCCCTGGATGCCCTAGAGCTGGTTCCAGTTCACACTGTCTAGGAGAAGGTGCTTAGGTGTGATACTCCATGTATTTAACCATTGAGTATCAAGGCATCTATGGCTTTAATCTTGTTGGCATGTTATGCTGGTGTAAATTTGCTGGGGGTTGGGGGTAAACTGTGGGCACAGCAGCTGCAAAGGAAATAAGCCATTGGAAAAAGGGGCTGGGCATATTTTGTCTGGCATTCTGTCAGGGCCATACATAAGTGTAAATGTCCCTTATATGTGTAGATGTCATTTTTGGCATGCTGTGAGGATTAGCATTCTCTTCCTCCCTCTGCAGTGTCCAAAGCCCCCTCCTCAACTTACTGTAAAGCCCATATGGCTGTTCTGTTCTTCTTGGCAGCGAGGCAGCAGCGGGAGGGGGTGTGGCCAGGAGTGGCTGGTGTCTTAAGCCACTCCCACCCCCTCAGGAACACCAGCCAGCAAGCCAGAGGTTCTCCAGCCTGCAGCAGCCTTTCACCCCATTCCACCGGGCCAGGAGGCTGTAGTGGGGCCCTGAGGACTCCTTGGCAGCGAGGCAGCAATGGGAGGGGGCGTGGCCAGGAGTGGCTGGTGTCTTAAGCCACTCCCACACCCCTCAGGAACACCAGCCAACAGCCAGAAGGACTCTAAGCCTACAATTGGAGTCAGCTGAGGCCGGGAATGGCTCTGGTTTATAAGAACAATCTGACCTTGACCAGGATACCTGTCTGAAACACAGTCCACTTTGAGTGTATGTACCTTAGCCTGAGGACCAGGGATAGTTTGGGGATTCTGCTAGTATACCGACCACCCCGTTGTCTAGCAGACTCCCTAACCGAGCTAACACAGCTGGTCTCAGAGCTGCTGTTGGAGTCACCCAGACTTTTAGTTTTGGGCGACTTCAACATTCCACTCGAGACCAGCTTGACAAATCTGACTGGTGCGGCTTGGGAGTTCATGGAAACCATGACAAACATGGGCCTATCCCAAATGGTCGTTGGGTCCACACATTGTGCGGGTCATACCCTCGATGCGGTCTTTAGTACGGAGCAGGAATATCCGTGGGCGTAGGTTATAAAAACCACCGCATTGTCATGGACGGATCATTTCCTGGTCAAGACTGAACTAAGAGTCTCTTCCCGCCCCACCGGGGGTGGTGGACCCATTAAAATGGTCCGCCCTCAAAGGCTAATGGAACCAAGAGGATTCCAGAAAGCCTTGGAGGGTTTAATGGTTGGTAATGCCGGTGACCCTGTCGAAGCTTTGGTTAGTACCTGGAACACCGACCTTACCAAGGCTATCGACATGATCACTCCCAAGCGTCCTTTCCAACCCGCTCCAAACTGTAAGCCATGGTATACAACAGAGCTTAGGAAAATGAAGCGGGTTGGACAATGACTAGAGCGCAACTGGCAGAAAACTCGACTCTTATCCGACAGGACTCGTCATAGGAACTTTCTTTGGTCCTATCGAGAAGCAATATGTGCAGCGCAGAGTTCCTTCTCCTCTGCACGTATTGCGTCTGCAGAGTCCTGTCCAGCAGAGCTGTTTAGGGTGGTAAGGGAGATGACGCAGGTTATTCCTGCGCAGAACCCGTTGCTTAACCCAGCGACAGCCTGCTGTGACGCGTTTAAC
This sequence comes from Gambelia wislizenii, assembly GCA_030847615.1. Lineage (NCBI taxonomy): Eukaryota > Metazoa > Chordata > Lepidosauria > Squamata > Crotaphytidae > Gambelia > Gambelia wislizenii. The sequence continues at coordinate 11,569,229 of JAUMIR010000012.1, forward strand.
AATTTCTTTGCAGATAAAATCTCTCAGATAAGAGCCGACTTAGATGCCAGTAATTTGACAGAAACAATTGACGAGGTGTCCAGCAACTCCGTTGATGTAAGTTTACTGGATGAATTTCAATCCGTGAGTACCGAGGACGTGGACAAGCTACTTGGTAGGGTGAAGAAGACGACCAGCCCTCTTGATCCTTGCCCTTCATGGCTGGCCATCCAGGGGGGGGGGACTGCCTTGATGGTGTTCCTTAAGGACATCATCAATGCATCCCTCAGAGAAGGGTGTGTTCCATCTTGTTTAAAGAAGCAGCCATTAGACCGCTCCTGAAGAAATCTTCCCTTGACCCCCTGGATATGAACAACTATAGGCTGGTTTCTATGTTACCATTTCTTGAGCAAAGTGATCGAGAGGGCAGTTGCGCTTCAACTCCAAGTGGTCTTGGATGAAACCGATTATCTAGACCCATTTCAAACTGGCTTTAGGATGGGATTTGGAGTTGAGAGACTGCCATGATTGCCTTAACCGACAACCTGCATCTAAGCATCGACAGGGGTAGTGTGACCCTGTTGGTGCTTTTAGACATCTCAGCGGCTTTCGATACGATAGATCATAGCATCCTCTTAGATCACTTGAGAGGGTTAGGAATCGGAGGCACTGCGCTCCAGTGGTTCCGGTCCTTCCTCTCGGGCAGGTCCCAGAGGGTGTTGCTCAGGGACAGTTGCTCCAGCAGAAAGGAGCTTACTTGTGGTGTTCTGCAGGGCACCATCCTGTCCTCAATGCTGTTTAACATCTATATGAAGCTGCTGGGTGAGATTATTCAGAGTTATGGGGCTGGGTGTTATCAGTACGCTGATGACACCCAGATCTATTTCTCCTTGTCACGATCATCGGCCTCGAATTCCGATGGCGTCTCTCCTCTTAATGACTGTCTTAAAGCAGTAATGGGCTGGATGAGGAAAAACAGATCGAGATTAAATCCAGACAAAACAGAGGTGCTCACGGTAGCGGCCCCAAAACCAGGAGTTGGGTTGCAACCTCCTGTCCTGGATGGGATCACGCTCTCCTTTAAGAACTGTGTTTGCAGTCTGGGGGTGCTCCTTGATTCATCGCTTCAGATGACTAGTCAGGTGAATGCGACAGTCAGGAGCGCCTGTTATCAGCTTCGGCTGATACGCCAGCTGCGCCATTTCCTGGAAGTAAAGGACCTCGAGACTGTGGTGCACGCGCTGGTAACCTCTCGTCTAGATTTCTGCAATGCGCTCTACATGGGGCTGCCCTCATGCTTGGTCCGGAAACTTCAGTTGGTACAAAATATGGCAGCCAGAGTGGTCTTGGGAACATCTCGGAGAGACCATATAACTCCAGTATTAAGATCTCTCCACTGGCTGCCTATCAGTTTCCGGGCCCAGTATAAGGTGTTGGTTATTACCTTTAAAGCCCTAAATGGCTTGGGTCCAACTTATCTCTGGAACCGCCTCCTCCCATATAATCCTCCCCACGCACTCCGGTCCTCTGGGAGGAATTTGCTTCAGCCACAAAAATCTAGGCTGTCTGCAACCTCCCAGAGGGCCTTTTCGGTAATCGCCCCCAAATTGTGGAATGACCTGCCGAACGAGATCTGTCAGATGACAAGCCTGAGTAGCTTTAAGAAAGCACTAAGATGATCTCTTTCGGCAGGCCTTTCCTAATTAGATCCCGGCCTCAGGGTCTCCTGGCCTCTTTTAGCCCGCTGGCTATTTATTGTATCTATTGCTTTTAAAGGTGATTTTAGACAGTTGCTTTTAATTTATATTTGTTTAATATTTTTTATGGGGGAGGGTGGGGGTGGGGGTGTTTAGGGATTTTTATCTGTATTGTGTTTTAATTTTTGTAAGCCACCCCGATTGTTTTAACAGAGGGGCAGGGTATAAATATTATTATTATTATTATTATTATTATTATGGTGAGCAGGCAGGGTTGGGAAAGCATCTGGCTATGTTCCAGTAGCCAAACATGAAATGATAACATCAGCACAGAGATCCTCTGGGTGCTCCAGGGATCTCAGCGCTGCTGTAATCAAGGTGCATCTGGCTATTGGGATGTAGCCAGATGTTTCTCCAATCCTACCTGCTTGCTGTGAAGCATGGAGTGGTTATGGAGTGCAAAAAAAAGAATATATCAGTGGTCCTTAACCAGTGGTCCGGGGCCCCTCAGGGATCTGTGATGTCCTCACAGGGGGTCCGTGAAGGCTTAATGGATGCTTGGTGTACCTCTTCCCTGCAGTGGAGTGGCCACATGACAGGAGCCAAGGTAAAGGCTGGCTGGCTGGCTGGCTGGGCTTGTGCATTGCCATTCAATCTGCTACAGCCACAAATTTGCAAGAAGAAGCAGGAGAAAAGTCTTCCCTCTTCCTCCAGTGCCTCTGAGGGAAGGCTTAATAGATGGTGTAAATGAATTATTATTATTACCAGGTGTGATGGTGGTGGTTGTTATTAGGGTTTTTAATCTTGAGTTAAGTCTTGGGGGTCCGTGGCAACAAAAGATATTTAAAGAGGGTCCCTGGTAAAGAAAAGGTTAAGAGCCACTGAAATATATATTCTTCAGTTGTATTCTTAGGGTAATTTACACAAAAGATCCAAACTTAATTGTACATAGAGTAGACCCATGTCATGACTTAATTCAATTCCATTGCACTCAGTGGAGCTATTCTAACCATGCCTAAGTGTGTGTCCAACTAGATGAACTTACAAAGGGCCACAAGGTCACTAAAGAAAATTACCTGAATAAATAATTCTTTGGAAAGTTGCAGAACCCAAAATTGCTATGTTAGCAATTGGAGGGTATTGATTAACACAGGGTCATATTAATCACATGGACTGACATAAGAATGTTTGCCCCTTGGTTCCTGCAACATCTCAGGATGATTATGTATGTATGAAAGAGCCATTGAATGTCTTGAAAAAAAGTGTCTGGGGGGCTTCTCGGCCTTATAGTCCAAAAAAAGAAACATTTTCAAACTTCGTGTTTGATCTCAGAAACCTGAATGAAAGCAAAGCTATGGCACCATAAATGAATATTTTACAGTATGTGGCTTTTTTCAGCCTATTCCTATTTTCTCATGTATACTAAAAGAGGAATTCATTCATATGTTGTAAGCTACCTTGAGTTTAGCTTTAGGGAAAAGGTGGAGTATAAATAAAGCAGGAGGCAGGCGTGCTAGGACTCCAGAAGAACAGGATTCAAATCCTTGGTCAGCCATGAAAACCTATTAGATAACCACGGGCAAGTCACAAATTCTCAGCCTCAGAGGAAGGCAATGAATAAATCTTGCCAAGAAAACCCTACGAGAGGGTCACTGTAAGTCAGAGTTGACTTGAAAACACTTAACAGCAATAAGAAATAATGCAATGCAATGCGGTACAGTACAGTTCACAGTCCTGTGCTCAAGAGTAGGATTAATCATCATGATTTTGCTATTTCTGTGAATTACATTTCAATCAAGGCCTCCTTAGCTCTGTAGCAGAGCAGATTATAGCCTTGCTTGGTCATTTAGCAAAATGTCTGCTGGCTTACATAGCAGCTGAAGATCTGAGAGGTGATATTATAGCCATCTTTAAATATTTGGAGGAATGTTATGTAGAAGATGGAGCAAGCTTGTTTTCTGCTGCTCCTGCAACAAGAACATGGAACATTGGGCCCCAATTACAAGGAAAAAGATTCCCCCTGAACATTTTGAAAGACATCTTATACTGTAGGAACGGTCTGACAAGGGAATAGACTACCTCAGAGGGAGGGGGTGGAGACTCTTTCTTTGGAAGCCTTTACGGACAGATTGGATGGCCATCCTTCAGGAGTGCTTTAGATGTGCATTCCTGTATGGCAGAGGTTGGACTAGATGGCCCTTGTGGTCCCTTCTAGCTCCAAGATTCTGTGATTTCTGCTTTGAAGTAGGACTGAGAATTTGCAAAATTGTTGTGTGCCTTCAATTTGCAGGATCCGTCACATTACCACCTTAAATAGCTTTTAAAAAGCTCTTAAGATGGATCTCTTCTGGCAGGTCTTTCCTGATACCTGGCCATCAGAGAGAAAAAAATCTTATTAGTCCAATCCCTACCCAGCTATTTTATTGTGTTGTTTTTAGTATTTATTAAGTATGTTTTAAATGTTTAATTATTTAATTGTATTTTAAGGGGTGGGTGGGATGGAGGGTTTTGTATGTATATTTTAAATGCTGTAAGCCTCCCCGTTTGCATTTTGTAGAGGGGCGGGATAGAAATAAATTTATTATTAGTAGTAGTATTCAAGTTGTTTCTAGTTTATGGCAATCTTAAGGCGACCCTATCACGGGGTTTTCTTGACAAGATTTGTTCCAGGGGTTTGCTTTTGCCTCCTCTGAGGCTGAGAGAGTGTAACTTGCCTAAGGTCGCTAGTGGGTTTTCAAGGTCTGAGCAGGGATTTAAACCTGGTCTCCAGAGTCTCTCAAACCACTACACCACACTGACTGTTGTAATGTTGGTTTGAGTTAAATGACAGAATAGTTGTGATCTTGCAATGAACGTGGGACTAGGATTTCACCAGTTCTGGTCTTGCAAAACTTGCCAACCTTGCCAAAAATATTTATTGGTAGAAAATACTCTCAGTCAAGGAATAAGCTCTTTTGTAACAATAAATAGACCTAAGTGCAATCCTGCTTTAAAATACGTTGCCTTGTGTCTTTTCTCATGCCTGAGTCAGGAGATTCAGCTAGTTGCATGGCCTCCTTTTTTGGAATGGAGCAAGAAAGGACAAGAATGAAGGGAACCCAGTTTGTGAGCTTGAGGCTGTATATCGTATAAAGTCAAGGGAAGTAGGTCATCCTTTAAGGGGAACCAAGACAGAATAAATGTCCATGTGGCAGGTAACAAATGAAGCACTGAAATGAATAGGACACAACAACTGAAATGAAAAAAAATATAGAGCAGAGGACAAAGCTAGGAGTAGTTCCTCTTTTTGGACTACAACTCCCAGAGTTCCGGAATTCAGGGTTTCTGGGTATTATAGTCCAAAACCATGATTTTCCCAAGGTCTGGTTCTATTTGACTGTTTACTCCACACCCATCTACCTTTTATATGTAAAATAAGTCCCCAGGTTTCACCTTGAAATCACAGATTTGACACAGGGTGTCTTCAGCTGCCTACGAAGAAAAAAACTCCTCCAAAATATTTATATTATTTATCAAACCATCTCTCTCTCTCTTGCTCGCTCTCTCTCTCTCTCTCTCACACACACACAGCATGGAAGGGATGTGCAACATACATCCTCTAGTCTTTTCAGCTCTTATTCCTTAGAATTTCAAGGCCAGAGGTGGAACAGGAAGAGGCTACATTTCCCTGAGGAGTGTGCATGGTTGCAGGGGAATGGTGTTTATATGCATTCATGCAGATCTAGTTGTCTGTTCTGCTTAGCTATGGGGGCAGGGTGCATGAATGGCAGCTGGAAGATTTGGGGTAGGTCTTTAGGTGGGGTTCAGATGTCTCACCTCTCTGTTCAGAAGTCTGTGAGGGTGAAGATCACCATGGCTGCTCTGTGTCACTGATATATATGCTTAGGACTCAATGTGAAAAGGAAGGAATTGAACCCTCATGCACTATGACAGAACAGAGTAAGAGACCAAATTGAAGGTGGCATTGTCAAGTCTGACTGGCAGTTTTCTCTGGGGTTTTAGGTTGGATTCTTTCCAAGCTCTACCTGGAGACTCTGCAGCAGGACTGGTTTAAGGCACCGGTGGCGTCAGCATCTGCAGGGCCCCCCATCATTGTAGGGCCCCCCGTAGTAACCCTCCTCCTACAAAAACATTATTAGTAATAATCTGAATATCCTGTACTGTGAATAGCATAGGTTGAGTTAGGTTACATTGACCTGAGATAAACATATGGGGCCCCCCATATAAAGTATTGCAGGGCCCCCCAAATTCCTTAAACCGGTCTTGCTCTGCAGACACTCCCTAGATGTCTCCTATCCAAGAACTAACCACATCTGCCAATCGTAATTTCCATAGTCTGATGAGATGGGATGTATGTTCATGATGTATACAAATACACACACACATTCATGGAGCCCCAAACCTTGTGCAGTGACCTTGTTTGTTTTTTTTTAAATCCATTACCCAGTTTTTTAAAAATCAGGTTTTAACCTCTTCCCCTAATTGCTGGAGAGGCTGCAACATCATGGGCATGTTTTTGCATATGTGGCTCGAATGCCCTTGTGGTACACAGCTTTTGTTTATAAATTATAGGCACTGTTTGTAAAATTACTGGGCAGCATATTATGCCTTCCTGGGAACTCCTTTTATTATCGCTATTTATACATTTGAATAAGGGACTTAAACATAACACAATCATTACATTTCTACTAGCCATCTCTTCCATTGTTATCGCCAAGACTTGGAAAACCGGACTGCTCACTCTGAAAGCTTGGTGGGATCAGTTTTGGGAAATATGGCTCATGGGAAAACTTTCAGGCAGAATCTGGCGGCCGGCCGGTCAAGATAACTCTGTTTTATTTGTTGAAAAATGGTTCTCACTGATTGCATATCTAACTACCAACAACAGTGTCACTCTCCACCACCACCACCCAGCACCATGGTAAAATGTGGAATGAACTTATTACTGATCCCACATTCTTAGGCCCCCAAACTTGTCCTGTGCCCTTGTAGTAGTTGTACTCATTCCCTTTAGTTTTAAATAAGACCTCTACTGTGCCTTTCCTTACCCCTTTATACACATTTTAATGCTAATTTTTCTTTTGTTGTGTTGTTACGAGTAACAAGGTGTTTATTTTTTGTACCCATGTTTAATATTTGATTAGAATTGACGAGGTATCCAGTAACTCCATTGATGAGGTTATACTGGATCAATTTTAATCTATAAGTACTGATGACGTGGACAAGCCCTTGATAGAGTGAGGAAGACTACCTGCCCTCTTGACCCTTGCCCTTCGTGGCTGGCTGTCCAGGGGAGTGATGCCTTGAGGACGTTCCTTATGGACATCATCAATTCATCCCTTAGGGAAGGTCATGTTCCATCCTGCTTGAAGGAAGCAGCGGTTAGACCGCTCCTAAAAAGACCTTTCCTTGACCCTCTGGATATGAAGAACTATAGGCCAGTCTCCTTACTACCTTTTTTGAGCAAGGTGATCAAGAGATCGGCCGCTCTTCAACTCCAAGCTGTCTTGGAAGAAACCGATTATCTAGATCCATTTCAAACTGGTTTTAGGACAGGATTTGGAGTTGAGATGGCCATGGTTGCCTTAGCTGATGACCTTCGCCTGAACATCAACAGAGGTAATGTGACCCTGTTGGTGCTACTGGATCTCTCAGCGGCTTTTGACACAATAGATCATGACATCCTCTTGGATTGCCTGAGAAGGTTAGGAATCGGAGGCACTATGTTGCAGTGGTTCCGCTCCTTCCTCTCGGGTAGATTCCAGAGGGACAGTTGCTCTGCAAGGAAAGAACTTAATTGTGGCATCCCCCAAGGTGCCAACCTGTCCCCGATGCTATATAAAGCTGCTGGGAGAGATTATCCGGAGGCATGGGGCGGGGTGTTATCAGTATGCTGATGACACCCAGATATATTTCTCCATGTCTCGGTCTTCAGCTCTGACTTCAGATGGTGTCTCTTCTCCCAATGATTGTCTTAGGGCAGCAATGGACTGGATGAGGAAAAACAAACTGAAGCTGAATCCAGGTTCTCATGGTAGCAGCCCCAAATCCAGGTATTAGGATACAACCTCCAGTCCTGGATAGAGTTACACTCTCCTCCAGGGACTGTGTTCACAGTTTGGGGGTACTCCTGGACTCATCAGTCCAGATGACAAATCAGGTAAATGCGATGATCAGGAGCGCCTGTTATCAGCTTCAGCTGATCCGCCAGCTGCGCCCTTTCCTTGAAGTTGGGGACCTTGAGACCGTGGTACATGCTCTGGTAACCTCACGTCTTGATTTCTGTAATGCGCTTTACATTGTGCTCCCCTCGTGCTTGGTCTGGAAACTTCAACTAGAACAGAATATGGCAGCCAGACTGGTCTCAGGTACATCCAGAAGAAACCATATAACACTGATCTTAAGATCACTTCACTGGCTGCCCATTAGTTTCTGGGCCCAGTACAGGTGTTGGTTATCACCTTTAAAGCCCTAAATGGCTTGGGTCCAACCTGTCTCCAGGACTGCCTCCTTCCATATAATCCTCCCCGTGCACTCAGGTCCTCCGGGAGGAATTTGTTACAACCTTTAAAAACTAGGCTTTCTTCGACCCCTCGGAGGGCCTTTTTTGGCTATTACTCCCAGATTATGGAACGGCCTGCTGGATGAGATCCGTCATATCACCACCCTAAATAGATACCCGGCCATCAAAAGAAAAAAGAAAAAGAAAATCTAACTTGTCCCGACCTCGCTACGGCCACTGTCCATTGTTTATTTTTTTAAATTTTTTTTAAAAGTATGTTTTAATTCCTGAATTATTTAACTGTATTTTAAGGGGGGTGGGATTGAGGGTTTTGGATGTATATTTTAATTGTTGTAAGCTGCCCCAGTTGCGTTTTGTAGAAGGGTGGGATATAAATAATAATAATAATAATAATAATTATTAGAATGTACTGTTTTGTAACATACGGACAACCGTATAACCTTGTTTTGTTTTGGGTTTTTTTGAAATTAATAAAATCTTTTATTAAAAAAACCAGTTTTTAATTTTTTTAAAAAAATTGAAGTGGCAAAAGGCGAAAGATTTATACGATCTGAAGAGAAACCAGAGTTAATAGTTACTAGAAGGGAAGAAATAAGTAAACCAGTTAGATAGCAGTAAGGATAGTTATGATAAAAGAGATACAAGAATAGTACAGGTAATAGTTTGTGGATAGTAAGGTAGGAAGTCATATAGTAGTAATATTATATAGTATTTGTTAGATAACTATAATAAGATGAAATATAAATATTGTGGAAAATACATGCAAATACAGTTAAGAAAGAAGTATTTTGAATATAAGAAGTATTAAAAGAGAGGTTGAAATGATGTTAGAATAGAACATTTTATTGAAATTCATTTGTAATATTTGTATGGTTAATAAAAAAAAATTGAAGTGGCCTTGGGCATTTTGCTAAGCTTTCTCTGATAGCTTTGCTAGAAAGACATTTTAGTTTTCTGGCTATATTTCATTGTATATTTCAATTCCAAAATATACAATATTGTATATTGTATATTTCCTGCACCTGGATATCAAAAGCTATCCATTTTGTTCTTTTTCTTTTTTTAAAATGTTCCTTTGACTGTGATGCACTGGGAGAAAGTCCTATAAGTGCCGGCAATTTGTTACACATCTCTCCTCTTTTTCTCCCTTTCAACCTGTCTCCTGCTCAGCCTCATTTTCTCCTTTTAGCAGTTGCAGCAGAACAGTTCTTCCCATCGCTGTGAACCTATTCATTCACACCTTCCTCCAAACCCAAAGCCTCAAAACCTTCTTTACCTTGTCATGTAAAACCATCAGTGTGTGAGAGAAAGTGTGTGTCCATGTGCTTCAGAATCCCTTGGAGATAATTTGAGAGCTGTAGTTAGCAGAAAGCTTCCTTTTGGGGAGAGAAATACCAAGTTGTTTAAAACTGTGTGTAGACATTTCAGTTGCCATTCATATATATCTTTCCTTACTTCAGTGCACTGGTCTCTTTGCCATGTTAAATGTCACCATGCAACCTGTGGACAGAAGACACTCCCCCACTTAACTTGCCTTGGATGCTGAGCCATAATAATAATTCCCTGTTCCCATGACTGAAGAACAAAATGGTATCTAGACTCATTCTATGTACAAAGACCAACTGAACTGATAGCTGAAGCTTTCTTCAACACTGTTGATGGGAACACATCCTCCACCACATCTGAAGGCAACAGGCTACCCAAGATCTTCTTTGATGCTGGCAGAGTGTAAAGCATTGCCACCATAATTTTGTGGAAGGTCTGGCTGGAGATGGTGGGGGTCCAGAAGTACAGCAGCTGCCAGAAGGATGAAAGGCATGAAAGGAGCTTTCCCAACCTATCACTGCCTGTTTGGGCAAAAGGGGTGGAGATGTGCCTTGCAGCCTGGAAGAGACCAGGGAGCTGGGTATGTTTAGCCTGGAAAAAAGACAGTTAAGAGGCAATATGATAGCCCTGTTTAAGTATTTGAAGGGATGTCACGCTGAGGATGGAGCAAGCTTGTTTTCTGCTGCTCCAGAGATTGGAACACGGAGCAATGGATGCAAGCTCCAGGAACAGAGATTCCACCTCAACATTAGGAGGAACTTTTTGACAGTAAGAGCTGTTCGGCAGTGGAACACACTCCCTCGGAGTGTGGTGGGGTCTCCTTCCTTGAAGGTCTTCAAACAGAGTCTGGATGGCCATCTGTCGGGGATGCTTTGATCGTGATTTCCTACGTGGCAGGGGGTTGGACTGGATGGCCCTCGTGGTCTCTTCCAACTCTGCAATTCTATGATTCTATGATTCTATTATGTGTTAATAATACATTGGTCATTTAATAGTTAACCCGCTGATGTGTATTGTGGAGTGAATGACCCATTGAAGTGTACTATTGAATGAATGTTACTTCAGGGAGTCATTATCTTGGCTTGTTACTATTTAGACACTATGTAATTTCTGTTTACACTGCAAAAGGTAATTGTTTATTGTGTATTGAGTAAAATAGCTTATACTGAGTTCTCTGTTGTTCCTTTAACTGTTCCATAGGAACCTCAACTTTTGTTTTTTCAGGAGCAGTAACAATGACAGTATGGAGGGTGTGTATTCAAAGGGATCACTATCTCATGATAGACCAGTTCTTGTTTAGGACAAAATCCCTGATTGTTTCTTACTTTTTGTTTAAACTGATTGATTGTGTATTCCTGCATTGCAGGGGATGGCCCTCATGGTCTCTTCCAACTCTACAATTCTATGATTCTATGACCATTGCACAAGGAGGTACTACATCACTCCTTGCACAATAGTGTACCAAGGACTTGTAATTGCATAACTCTTAGGAATGGTGCAGAAAATGGTAGCCAAAGGATTAAGGAGTGTTGGAATCATAGACTCATAGAATTGCAGAGTTGGAAGAGACCACGAGGGCCATCCATTGCTTGCATCCATTGCTCCGTGTTCCAGTCTCTGGAGCAGCAGAAAACAAGTCTGCTCCATCCTCAACGTGACACCCCTTCAAATACTTAAACAGGGCTATCATATCACCTCTTAACCGTCTTTTTTCCAGGCTAAACATACCCAGCTCCCTAAGTCTCTCCTCATAAGGCATGGTTTCCAGACCTTTCACCATTTTAGTCGTCCTTCTCTGGACACGCTCCAATTTGTCAATATCCTTTTTGAATTGTGGTGCCCAGAACTGGGCACAGTATTCTAGGTGAGGTCTGACCAAGGCAGAATAGAGCGGTACTATTACTTCCCTTGATGTAGACACTATACTTCTATTGATGCAGCCCAAAATCACATTGGCCTTTTTAGCTGCCGCATCACACTGTTGAGTCATGTTTAACTTGTGGTCTACTAGGACGCCTAGATCCCTTTCACACGTAGTCTCATTCAGCCAGGTCTCCCCCATCCTATATCTATGCATTTCATTTGTTCGCCCTAAGTGCAGTACCTTACATTTGTAAGAAATAATTTGGTTGGAATAAGATCTTTTGTCACCCTAGGTGTCTTTCTGATTCCATAACTTTAGTGATTTAATGCCATTTTAACTGCCATGGCTCCATCCTAAAGAATCCTGGGATGTATTGTTTTGTGAGGTATTTAGAGTCCTCTAATGGGGAACTCTAGGGTCTTACTGATCCCAGGATTCCATAGGATGCAGCCAAAGTGGTGTCAAACTGCTATAACTGTGTAGTGTGAAAGAGATCCATTCATATATATATCTTTCCTTACTTCAGTTCACCAAGTTTTTGTGGTCCTTCCAGATCATTCATGCTGTCACAGTGACTGCCAGTCTTCTTGGTGGGCTGCCTTTTTCCTGCTTGGCTCTTATCGGTTTGAGTGCTAATTGCCTCTGATTGAATAAATCCTTTGCCGCTTGAGTGGGTTAATTGGGTATTGTGGAAACAATCAATTTAATCAGCAACTTTCATCTGCCTCACACTGTCCACTTGTGTGCAACAGTGCATTAACTGAGCGACATGAAGGGCCTTTGCATGGAGGCTTCGCGAAAGTGGACTAGGTTAATGAAGCAGGCTACACACATCGACATGCTCAGTTGTCACAATAAAAGTTGAATTTAAACAGCTGACAGAGCACCGCTAAGATTCAGATCACTCTTCTAATGCCACATAAGTAAGATGCAGTACACCAACTAGGGTAAGGGTGTACAAACTGTGACTCATGGGCCACATGTGTTAGCCAGGTCCAAAAGTGATCTAAACTGCCTTTGAAACCTTCAAATTTGCCAGCTATTGCTACACCCAGCAACCTCTGGAGCCCCCCACACACACACTTCAAAGGGGATAGACCCCAATGCTGAAACAGCAAATAAGAGTAGCTGCACCTCGGCACAGACAAGCCTCAACTTGCTGGGGCAAAAAATTTTTTGTGGAAATATTCCCACCCCCTCCTTCCAGCACCCTCCCACACTCCAATCCTGGCTTAAAATCTCATCCCTCGCTTGCAAGCCCCCTGACCCCCTCCAGTCCCAGTTTTAGATTAATTCCTCTATAAATTCTTAATCTAAATAATTAATCTAAATGCATTTAAATCTCCAGGACCAGATGAACTACACCCAAGAGTATTAAAAGAGCTGGCAAATGTAATATCAGAGCCATTGGCAATAATAATCAGGGATGCTTTGATTGTGATTTCTTTCGTGGCAGGAGGTTGGACCGGATGGCCCTTGTGGTCTCTTCCAGCTCTACAGTTCTATGATTCTATGAAATGGTCTGAGTTATTTATTTATTTTTAATTTGAAATGTAAAAGGTGCCGTTCCTGAGTAGTTCTGGATGCCTGAATGTAGCCCCCGGCTCCAGTTCAGTTGCCCATCCCTGAACTAGAACGTACTACCAAAGGCAATACACTTAGAATTAATCAATTCTAGTTGAAATTGGAAATGGAAGAAGAACAAGTGAAAGAATGTATGATAAAATGGGTTGAAAAATTTGGATTTAATATATAAATGGAGCAGTGGAAAAAGATGTGGTCAGAGGGACTGAAATTTACATTCTGTTATATAATCTTAGGGAGAATGTCTACAAAATGATCTGTTGCTAGTATATGACTCCAGGAAAGCTGTCTAGAATAGACAAAGGAGCTTCAAAGAAGTGTTGGAAATGTAAACAACAAGAAGTGACATTTTACCACATATGGTGGACTTGTGAGAAGGCAAAACAATAACAAGCACATACTTTGATCCAGAGAATATTGAAGATTAATATATAGTTAAAACCAAAATTTTTCCTATTGGCACTTTTGGATGATCAACTGGAAAGTGTTTAACTATATGATCATGGCAGCGAGAGTGTTATATGCTCAGAAATGGAAAAATTTAGAGATTGCTATGGGGGAAGAATGGATGTTGAAACTAAATGAGTTAGCAGAAATGGATAAATTATCTAGTTCAATGACAGAAAAACCAGTATAGACTTTTTAAAAAGATTGGAAACCACTAATAGACTTTTTGAGGAAAGAATAAAATGATTTAATAATTGTGGGTTTTGAGAGTTAATATGAGCTAACTAGTAAATCAGAAACTAATCAAAAGAAGTGTAGGATGTGATTTGTTAGAGAATGGAGCTGAACTGTTATATAGTTATACAGTTTTTGAAGAAAAGGTCAGAAGTGATCTATCTTTATATTTCTATCTATTTTCTTGTTGTTTTCTTTCTTTGTTTATAGTTTTGTAATTTTAATGGCACAGTAGCACCCCCGTATCCACAGAGGATTGGTTTCGAGCCCCACCGCGGATGGTGAAATCTGTGGATAATAGCAAATGCCATGCCCCATCCCACTGCTGCTGCAGGAACCCTCCCAGGGGAAGGGGCAGGGCAGGCAAGGTCCCTCCTGCCCCTCCGTTCACCCTTCACCCCCACAGTCACTACTGCCGCGACAGCAGCTCTCCCAGGGGAAGGGACGGGGCAGGCAAGATCCCTCCTCCGGCCTCCCTCTCCCACGGTTGGCAAATCAGCGGATACAGCGGTGCTGCTGTGTGTACAAAATTTTAATAAAAGATTGAAACAAAAAAAAATAGTCTGCATCCTGTGGGCTATTCTCAGCTAGAGTGGACCCATTACTATATCAATTGTTGAATGGTGAATCAACTCGTCAGTAAATCCCATTAGTTCAGTAGGTCTACTCTAGTAGGGTTTGGAATAGGATTCAGGCCTCTGAGCCCAGGAGTTTTTATTATGAGGACTGGAACAAAATTGAGCTCACTATCTTACCACGAGAAAATCTCCTCCTGGTTGCAACAATTTCTAATCATTTCAGTAACATAATTTGTTGTGTGTGGGGGGGATTATGTGCTCATATGCATGCAGTCATGCGTGCATGTGGTGGCTGGCAGCTCCTGTGTCACTTGGGCAGTGAATCCACTCTAGATTTTAAAGGTCTTATTCACGATGCTGAACCCTACTCCCAAAATAGATTCAGCCATAGGATAGCTCCTTTAAAGTTTGGACTCCAACCTAGCATAGTTACGCTGCCTCACAGACCTGAGAGTTACCCAGTCGCCACTATGGGTGTGTCATAGAATCATAGAGTTGGAAGAGACCTCAAAGGCCATCCAGTCCAACCCCTTGCCATGCAGAAATACACAATCAAATCATTCCCGACAGATGGTCATCCACCTTCTGTTTAAAAACCTCCAAAGAAGGAGACTCCACCACACTACAAGGCAGTATATTCCACTTCTGAACAGCTCTTACTGTCAGGATGTTCTTCCTAATGTTTAGGTGGAATCTCTTTTCCTGAAGTTTGAACCCATTGCTCCGTGTCCTAGTCTCTGGGGCAGCAGAAAACAGCTTGCTCCATCCTCAGTATGACATCCGTTCAAATATTTAAACATGGCTATCATATCACCTCTCAACTTTCTCTTCTCCAGACTAAACATGCCCAGCTCCCTAAGCCACTCCTCATAGGTCATGGCTTCCAGACCTCCCACCATTTTGGTCGCCCCCCTCTGGACACGTTCCAGCTTCTCAATATCCTTCCTGAATTTTGGTGTCATTTTGTTGCCTCTGTTATTAATAACCAATAGTCTGGAATCTTTACTGATATGCTAGAGATGATTTCCCCCTCTCGAGATCTGTTACTAGATCTAAATGTACCTTCTGCCTTGCTGAATTTGCTTCTCTTTTTAAGGAGTCCAAACCTTTGCCAGTTGCCTTTTTCTCTCAGCCTGCCAGTGTTCTTTGACTCCTTGCCAAAATGCTACTTAATTCCACATTGAATTGTACATGATAGATCACAAGGAGGCTAATGAATTCTTCCTTTGAGAAGGCTGACAGAAAACAGACAGGTACACAGGTGATGCCTGGCGGATACAGTTGATTAAATCGTCAGGTTTGCTTAGGCGCAATCAGTTACACTCTTGCTGGGTTTTGACATTTAGGTGCCTAACAGCTCACTCTCTTGAATAATAAAATGATAACAAAATGTAAAGTTGTTTTGTTCTTGGGGTGTGTTAGTTCCTTGCTCTTTGTATGCAGCCATCCCACGTGAATGCTGGATTTCAATATCCACAATGGAGGAATAATATCATCATCATCATCATCATCATCATCTGTTGTTGCTGTTTTGTGCCTTCAAGTTGACTCTGAGTTATGGTTCCCCTGTCATAGGCTTTGTTTTGTTAAGATATGATGTTTGTAGCTTGGTGAGGCATTAGAGCAATTTGGCTGAGAACTCTAAATGCCTCTCTCTAAATGGACAAATCTCATGATTCCATAGGATGTTGCCATGGTACTTAAAGTGGAATCAGAGCACTATAGTTGTGTAATGTGAAAGGGTCCCTGGAAGTAACAATGACTAAATAAGACTAGATATAATGCTTGGTTTCAGAGTTAAATAAATCGAACACATAAGGCTTTTGCAGTGATGGCTGCAGTCCATTCCAGCAAGACGTCAGCTAACTCAGTGCTTCACAGGCTATCTGATATGAGAGCCCGGCAATTATTGTTTTCCAATGTGCTAGGGAGGACACTAAATTTGTGCCCATTGAACACAATTGTCTCTTTCTTTCCTGGAAGCTTTCTACAGACTGGAAGCCAGTGGCTCAGGGATCAGTACTTCAGAAACACTGATCTAACTAATGCCAGAAGTTGAGTAGGGAGCAGAGGGGAGGGAGAAAAGTTGCAAATGAGTTGATACCCACACCACTGTGACATCGCAATGAATGTGGAGAAAATAGATTGCTCATTCACGATACAGTGAAGCCTGTATAAGAAGGAAAGAAAACGCCAACAGTTGAGATAAACTTTTAAGCTTTTTGCTTTATTGCAAAAAGGATAAAGTACTGCTCATACTGGGAATTTTTAGCTGCTGTTTTTTGGGGAGAGGATGTGCCTCACTCACCCCAAAATTGTTAGAGTATGGCCAAGATGGCAAAAGTTACCAGTGAGGAATAAGCCACAAACTAGGACAAGTTGTAGCAGTTTGCTTTTGCCAGAGACTACAGGGAAAGGCAAGATTCTGCCCCCTTATCTCCTTTGCCCCCTGCTGAGTTAACTGAGTGCAAACTACTTTAGCACTTTGAACTCAGTTTGCAGCAATTGAAGTAAACGGGGGACAAAGGTAGAAAGGAGGAGGAGGGAAAACCCAGGACATTTTAAAAGCAGTTGAAAAGTGGGGTGACAGAGGATTCATCAGGACTGTCCTTGCCAAATTGGGTTAGTTGAAGGGTGCAACATAAGGTGGTAGAAATGACTCCATATAACAAACTACAGTATGACCCCTATATCTGGGGTGGGGGGGGGTATCCACGGTTTGAAAAAACATGTTCAAATGTTTTATATTACTGTTTTGGTAGGACTGGCTTTTTAATTTTTTTAACTTTTGTATTATACATTATTTTAGTGTAATTTGTTTTAACCTATACTTTAAGCTGTGTCCCATCCTGGGAGAAAGGCAGAATATAAATACAGTACAACTAAATAAGATAAGCAAACTATCTTGAGTCTCATAATAAGAGAAAGGCAGGATATATATTAAATTTTAAAAATTAAAAATAAAATACCTTCTACTATGGAAGCACCTGCCTGGATAAAAATTGCCCTCAGTCTTCTGCTGTTGTCATGCTTCAAAGGTTGGAGCAAAGAAAGCAGACCTGACACCTAGCCAGGGGGATTAGATGTCATCCATCTCCAAGCAGAGAAAACAAGCAATTATTCATTTTCTTTTCAAACTTTTGTCAGCTGTCATCAGAATGTTGTTTCTCTGTAGGGTACCGAGAAGGATTCCTTTGGAAGAGAGGCCGTGACAACGGACAGTTCTTGACCCGGAAATTTGTCCTTTCAGAACGGGAAGGCGCCTTGAAGTATTACAACAAAAATGACGTAAGAGTGTGGGGATTTGTTTGGGTTGCTGCCCTTGCTTTTTAATATATATATATATATATATATATATATATATATATCATTGTGTGCATGATGCAGTGGAGCCAAAGAGCAATGTTGTCTGCACTTGCTCCTTCATTTGGGACTTGTTACTAGTTTAACACCTCTCCATTGACGCCCCCTTGTCATGGGAGAGAGGCTTGTGTACCCTAATGATGTTTTGAGCTATGCTGGCAGTGGCACAATAGCCACTGGTAGGGTCTCCCTTGCCAGACAGGTCAAAACTGAAGGGTCTGACAAAGAGCGTCAAAGGGCAGGATGGGCTCTCTAGCCTTATGGCAACCGTCCTAAGAGAAGGAAAACTCTAATCCCAAACCCAGGCAGATGGTGCTCGTCCAACCCTGTAAGGTCAACCATCTAAGAGAAGGAAACCCAAATCAAACCTACGGCCCGAGGACCTCGCTGCCACGTCCATGCTTGCAAGGCCAGCAGATGAACCTCTGGTTTAAAGGATGAGGCCAGTTCTGTGCACGCTGCCCTCCACCAGACAAATCCATTGCACAGGCTCGAAGGACAAATCCAATTCCAAAAAAAAAAAAAAAAAAAAGTGCCCCGTAGTGATAGGCGAGGGACAAAATGGCAGGTGTAAAGATGCACTGGAAGCCGCAGACCCAACCCTGCATGCAGGCGGTTCTGGACTTTGTTCGCTCGAGGCTGACCCGGGAGATGACAGTCTTGTTCGGCAGCATCCTGAACGACCAAGCAGCCTTTTTTAAGGAGAGCACTGCTTGCTCCATATGAAGAGGGGCCTAGAAAAGGTGGCCTAATGAAAGCTCATCCCCAACTACCTGGTTGGCTAGCCGCAGCCAACAGGAATCTTCTGATGCGGTCAAACCAAGGCACCGGACTTGTCTATTTCGGATTGGCCTTTTTAGTCATCAGCGCGCTTGCAGAAAGCGTGGGATGAGTCCTTCCTGAATCTTCGTTTGCGAAGAGAAGCCAGAGAAAAGAGAGAGAAAAACTAGTTTAATAAGGAGATGGGCAGCTGCAGTGAGACCCGGGGCTAAATTTCTGCCCCAGGACCTTCCTGGGACTCAACAGATATCCAGTAGCTGTGAAGCATAGCTGGTGGAGATGTGGGGAAAGACCTTTTCTCTAGCTGCCCCAAAACTGAGGTCTTCTTTGTCCCAGAAGATTTGACTGCTTCCTTCCCCCAGACTCTGGCAACAGGTGCTTTCCACATCAGTGGGGTGGTGAATCTGCCCCAGTTTCAGTCCAAACTTTAAATGAGTTATTGAAGGAGTGGAACCTGTTTTTAAGGATAAGGTTCAGCACCTTGGTTGTCTCCTTTAAAGTCCAGATTAAACTGACATGGGAGTCATGAGCTGCCACTGCTCTTCTGGCAAAAAACTTTTGTTTAGGCAGTTGTCTGTTTTATCAGAAACACAAGTTTTTACCTCATGCTTTTGTTTTGTCTGGCATACCTGCCTCTACTTTTATTATTGCATGGGTCTGTGCATCTGAATTTTCCCCTATTTTATGACTGTTTTTTTAATATTAATTATAATTTTGGGCATTACAAAACAGAATATTATTTTATGTCCTACCCTTGCATTGCTCTCAATATTTATGCATATGAACAAGGATTTATGGCATAAAACACTAACTTGTTCCTTGATTGCTGCAACTTGATTGGAAATTGCAAAAAATTAGAAGACAGGAAAATTTCATTGGAAGACTGGTGGTGTCGGGTTTGGGACATTCTGTTGATGGAAAAGATATCTGCAGCTTCAAAAATTAACCATTCTACTAATACTCAAAGACTCTAATTTCAAAGAGTTTTCCCTAAGAAGTGCAGAGCCTGACTGAACCTTATCAAACTAAGTTCAGCATGCTGGATAGCTTCTTTAAAATCCAGAGTGGATTTAATGCTCCAATGCCTGTCTCGGGGATATTTTGGTTTGGTCCCTCTTTCATTTTTTGTACTCATTCAGGTGTCTTCATCACCCAGGCAAACAGTGACAAGAGTGAGGAAATGTGCTGCTTCTTCCAATTGTTTCTCCTTCTTTCTCTGGGTGATTGCAAAGACTAAACCCATAAGTATCAGGTGAGACAGTCAAACATGAAGATAGAGTTTGGCCAATCAGAGAATAAGAACCTACTAAGGATATTTCAGATCTTAGAATGTGGCTAATTTGTGGATTCGCCACAAAATGTCAAGCCAGTACTTCCATGAATTGTACCCACTCTCCCCATAAGCTTTAGAAAGCCTACTTTTGACCATGAAAACAGATAGTAATTGTGCCTGGTGAGTTTTCTCAGAAGAGAGCGTCCCACGTCTTTGACATGGTGACCCTACCCTTTGTTCTCTTCCAAGATGGCAGTTCCAGAGCTGGTCCTACTATTAAGCAGAGTGAGGCAGCCATCTCCGGTGACAGAACCTGCTTAGGTTCAGAGTGCAGCTCGTGATAACTTCTCTGTAATAGAATTTTGAATCTAGATTGAGTCTGAAATTGTCCTTCTGGTTCAGAGAGGTTCCCCATCATTGTGTTAAATAGATAAGGTTACCATGGGATGGGAAAGATCCCTCTTGGGCTGCTTTGCTGAAGAAATACAGACAAGGAGGGGCAGATCATACTGAGCTAGATGGATAAAAGTTCTGACCCAGAATAGAGCATCCATTCCTAAGATGTGTTCATCCAGCTCTGTCTGCTTTCCCTTCCCCCTCTTTGATACTGGGGAACCCTTTGCATTTACTTACTTAATTTAATTTAATTTAATTTAACTTAATGCCCCACCTTTCTCCCAGCATGGGAACCCAGGCAGTTTACGACGAAGCTAAAACACTGAAACACAGTGAAACAAGTTGCCATATTAAAAGGACCTTAAATTTTTAAAATATGTAAAATCATTTCAAAACATAACAATGAAGATAAAAATGACAACCCCATTAAAAAAGACTGCCAGCAACCAATCAGTAATAAAATACCTGCTTGAATGAAAAGATCTTTGCCAGCCAGTAAAAAGGAGAGCAGAGAGGGGGCCAGCCTAGCCTCTCATTGGAGGGCATTCCACAGCCTGGGAGCAGCCACCAAGAAGGTTCTCCCCTGTGTCCTCACCAGAGGATCCTTTGGTGATGGTGGAACTGAGAGAAAGCCATCCTCTGAGGAGCTTAAGACTCTGGCAGTTTGAATAGGGAGATATGCTTTTTCTGATAGTGGGGACCCAAGGCACATAGGGCATTATAGCTCATAACCAGCAGTTTGATTTGTGCCTGGAAATGAACTGATAGCCAGGGAAACTCTTTCAAGAGAGAGTAATATGTTCCCTGCATGCACGCATTCTGCCATGTATTGCTTTTCACGCATGGTGTTTTTTTCTGTTATCAGAGAAAAGAGAATACTGTCTCATGGCGCATTGCTCCTTTGTGTATCAAAGCCCCCTTGCACATCTCCAGAGCTGCTGGATCAGGGCAGGATCATTTGTGGAAACACCCCTCCTTTTGAAAGCTCGTGTTTTTCTGGGCATGTGTCAACTGCCATTGGTCTGGATCCTTATTATTATTGTATTTGATGTGTGTGTTTTGACCAGGCAAAAGAACCCAAAGCCATTATGAAGATTGAGCATTTAAATGCCACATTCCAGCCTGCAAAAATTGGGAACCCGCATGGATTGCAGATCACGTACTTGAAAGACAACAGCACCCGGAACATCTTTGTTTACCATGAAGATGGCAAGGTGGGAGCCCTGAAGTAAGAAAGGAAGCTCCTGTGGGAGTCATTCTGAACACAACAGGATAAGGAATTGAGACTAGAGCACGTGCACCAGGCTTTCTTCTTGCATCCAGTTTTTGTGAGATCATAGGACTATAGAACCATAGATTTAGAAAATATCCCAAGAGTCACCTAGTGCAGTCCTCTGTCAGTGGAGGAATCCACGTCTGTAGCAATTCTGAGATGTGGCCATCTGCTTGCAGGGCTCCCAAACCAAGGGCCATCTCCAGTACCCAACTCCACTTTTAGAACCAGCTGGTTCTAATCCATATAGCACAGGGCCAGGCCTGGATGGGGTTGACTTGGGGTTATCCAGCACTAGAGTAGGCATGAAAAGAATATTAGTTATTATTCATTCAAAAAACAGCAGCCTAAACAATCAGGAAACCCCATCAGGAAGAATAAGAGACCAATGAGAAACTTGCACCATTTTCTCCCTATATTTAAAAGTCACAGAGTATTGTGGAAGAATTATTCTGCATCTAAAAACACATCCTTTCTTTTCTTTTCTTTTTTGCACAAACCCTGTTTTCTCTGCAGGAGACCTTTTTTCTGTGCAGAAAACAGCTTTTTGTACACAAAAACCCATGTGTTGTGCTGTGCAGAATAATTCCTCCACAATATTTTGGGACATTCAAATACAGGAAAATTCTGTAGAAGAATTTTTTTTTCTCCCTTGCCGGGATAGGAGGAGAAAAGTATCATAATTATTTATCCTCACATGTGAGGATGATATAGTTGAGGATTTACATTTCTATACTAGACAGTGGATTTGGAACAATAGATAACAGGTTCCATCAACTGGAAAAGAGGGAATTAGTAAAATTTTTCAGGACCTTGGAGAACTCCCAAGTGAGGCACATGTTAACTTTGAGAAGACTCTCATGGCACAGCATGATGCTGCCACGTTAGAAACTTAGAAAATTGCCATCCATTGAATCAGTAAAACAGAATAACAAGTAAATAACTATTTGCTACCATTTCAAGAGACTCCAAATTTGCTCCCCGAGACAGCCACTTTATTCTGCCTAATGGTAGGACAGACCCTCATGTGCACTGAATTTATATTCAGTTTGGTGTTTTTGCTTGAGTCTAATGGCTCTGAATCAACCTGCTGGCTGACAGCTTAGTCCTAGCTCCTCGTACTTCATTCCTCAATACAGCAGGAGACCCAGAGAATGGTTGAAGCAGTGTGTGTACGTGAATCTTGAAAATCTGGTAGAGCTAGGACTGGCTCTTTTTTAGATTTTACTCTGCTTGCCCAACCACTTCTGCTCTTATTCCTTTCATATTTCTTGGTTCTGGATCTTTGTAGAGCTTGGAAACATCATCACAAAACACACTGGAAATAAAGGCAACCAAGAGTCTTGCACACATTCAAGACTAATAAATGTGCTTGTGGCTAGTACTTTTGTGGACAAGCATCAGCACCAAATAGAAGTACAAGCTAAGTAGTTAAAGAAAAGTCAATCTGGTGTAGTGGTTTAGCTATTGGATTAAGACTCTGCTTGGCCACAAAAACCCACTGCGTGACCTTGGACAAGTCACACTCTCTCGGCCTCAGAGGAAGAGAATGGCAAATCCCCTCTGAACAAATCTTGCCAAGAAAACGCTGCAATAGGGTCAATTTAGAGTCGATGTAAGTCGGAAATTATTGGAAAGCTCACAACAACAACAACAAATAGTTAACATTTTAAGGTGCTATAAGGTTCCCCCTTTGGTAGTTTTGGCCACTCATGCTGGCTGTAAATTTCTGGAATTTGTAGTATGAAAACAAAATCACTTTTCTTGATATGATGTCACTTTCTGATCAGATGACTGGCAGAAGTGTAGCCAAGTTTTCAGGTTTCAGGGCAGTTGTAGGGGGAAAGGGGACCCCAAGTGTCATGTCATATGGCAATTTCAGTGGTTTGGGCCAATTTTTTTTTTGAGGGGGTGTTTAGGTTTTCTTAGGGGACTTTGAGGGTTGTAACTCAGGGTGTTGGTGACACGTGGTGTCTGTGGACTGCACTTTCCCCACCCCTGAATTATACCTTTGTTATTGAAAAAAAAAGGACTTAATTACAAGTAACTTGTTATTTTTAACCAGATTTTCCAAGCTCTAAGCCCACTGGGGCATCACAATGTAGGAGGTTCCTTTCTCCTATCCCCAGCCAAACAGGGTGCATTGCCAAAGGCCCCTGTGTGCCATGAAATCCTGAGATTGTGTGCTTTAGGGAGGGGCTTTTAGAATGCTCAGCCAGAGAGCTCTAGCACCTCCCCAAACTACAAATTACAGGATTCTCTGAGATAGAACCAGGGCAGTTACAAGTATAGTAGAATAACCATGCTATAATTCAGTAGTATGAATGGTCCCGAGGCATTAAATCCAAAGTGGAAACAGAGTTTGGCAAAATTATGTCCTAGACTACAACTCTCACAATCCCACTGGCTATGCTGGCAAGACAGTGGTGGGAATTGTAGCTCACAAAAGCCACGGGAGCTCTGACTATGACAGATCAAGCATGTCCAATACAGCCACGGTGACACCATGAGCAGCATTACTGTCTGCAGTGGGAGACTGAGATTGAATCAGAGGCGAAGAGTAGAAGAGGCCCACAAGGCAGGGTTAGATTTCCTGGGTTTTGCAACACAGGAAGCCCTTTGACAGGGCTTTCACTGATTCCCACAAAAGCACACAAACATAAACGGAATTCACCAGACTTAGCTTTCCTCAACCTGAAGCTTGGTAGATGGGGTGGACTACAATTCTCATAGACCAGTTCTGCAAAGGCCACACTGTCAGGGTTGATGGAGGCTATAGTCCAACACATCAGGAAGTGTGTCTGGTTAGAGGAAGGTTCACAACACAGGGAGCTGCAATTCTATGATTCTATGATTCTATGATTCTATGACCTGTCCTGTGGTCACGCACCCTTTCAGTTTCACCTCTGTTCAAGTTGCTATTTATTTGTTTGCTGAGGTGCCCTCTGGAGGCTGCCTGATGAGATGCCAGAGTCTGACTCAGATTTTTGAATACAGTCAGCCCTTCACTTTCATGGGGGTTAGGGGTGCAATGTCCGGTGGTCACGCACACTGGGTGCTTCGAGAGGTCCAGGCAGCAATAAATAGTAGCAAAGTAAATACGCACAGACACAGGCTTGTATCTAAAATCTTCTTGTTCTTACTTGAACATAATTAAAACTATTTACAGTATATTACAGCATCCAAAAGGAAACATCTTCACACAGCAAAGTCAAAACCAGGATTACTCAGTTCAGCTCTATAGTAATAACTAAATACCCAGTTCTGCAGAGTTCCTAGTATAGTCATCTCTCCACATTTGCGGGGGGTTAGGTGCTGAAGACCCCCATGAATGTGAAAAAACCACTAATAAAAAAGGCCTTCTCCCGCTTGCCTACAACCCCCCCTTCTAAAGTGGCAACGGGGCTTTTCGAGCCCCATTGCCACTTTGGGAAGCCCAGGGGGGTGTCTAAAAAGCCTCCCGCCCGCCTGGCCGCCATCCCGCCTGCCGCCTGCCATGCTTCCCAAAGTGGCTTTGGGGCTCTTGAACCCCAAAGCCACTTCGGGAAAGCCGGGGAGGGTGGCGGCCAGGGGGTTAGCCATCCACTCCCACACTTCCTGAAGTGGCTGTGGGGCTTTGAAGCCCCACAGCCACTTCAGGAAGGTCGGGGAAGGTGGCAGTTGGGCGGGCAGGGGGTTGGCCAGCCACCCCCCCCCCCGTGCTTCCCGAAGTGGGCTATGTGAGCTAGACAAGTTAACTGTTAAATGGATTTGTAATTGGTTGACCGGCTGAACCCAAGGGGTGCTCAGCTGTGGCTCCTCTTCATCTTGGAAAGATGTGACCAGTAGGGTGCCACAGGGTTCTGTCCTGGGCCCAGTGCTATTCAACATCTTTATCAATGACTTGGATGAGGGAATTAGGGGCATACTTATCAAATTTGAAGATGACACCAAATTAGGAGGAGTAGCTAATGCCTTAGAGGACAGGATCAAAATTCAGAATGACCTGGATAGACTGGAGAGCTGGACCGAAGCTAACAAAATGAAATTCAATACGGAGAAATGTAAAGTACTGCACTTAGGGCAGAAAAACAAAATGCATAGATACAGGATGGGAGAGACCTGGCTGAATGAGACTACATGGGAAAGGGATCTAGGAGTCCTAGTAGACCACAAGTTGAACATGAGTCAACAGTGTGATGTGGCAGCTAAAAAGGCCAATGCGATTTTGAGCTGCATCAATAGAAGTATAGTGTCTAGATCAAGGGAAGTAATAGTGCCGCTCTATTCTGCCTTGGTCAGACCTCGCCTGGAATACTGTGTCCAGTTCTGGGCACCACAATTCAAAAAGGATATTGACAAATTGGAGCGTGTCCAGAGAAGGGCGACTAAAATGGTGAAAGGTCTGGAAACGATGCCTTATGAGGAGAGACTTAAGGATCTGGGTATGTTTAGCCTAGAAAAAAGATGGTTAAGAAGTGATATGATAACCCTGTTTAAGTATTTGAAGGGGTGTCACATTGAGGATGGAACAAGCTTGTTTTCTGCTGCTCCAGAGATTCGAACACGGAGCAATGGATGCAAGCTCCAGGAACAGAGATTCCACCTCAACATTAGGAGGAACTTTCTGACAGTCAGAGCTGTTCGGCAGTGGAACACACTCCCTCGGAGCGTGGTGGGGTCTCCTTCCTTGGAGGTCTTTAAACAGAGGCTGGATGGCCATCTGTCAGGGATGCTTTGATCGTGATTCCTGCGTGGCAGGGGGTTGGACTGGATGGCCCTCGTGGTCTCTTCCAAGTCTGCAATTCTGTGATTCTATGATTTCAGAAATATCTGACAATGTCCCCGTAGCCAGATATCATTGCTGAGATCCACTGGAGGCCTCCAGAGGTCTTGTTGCTGCTGTAATCTTTTTCGTGTCTGGCATTGGGTCACTAGCTAGACATTTCTCCAGTCCTGCCCGCTCCCCATGAAGCAGGGAGTGGCCCTGTGGGGTAGGGGTTTCAGAAGCTATTCAGTAAGTTGGGGACAGGGGTAGTATATGGCTCAGTCTAGAATAAGTCAGCATGTGGGAACCACTACACTACACTGAGCCATACAGGATTTCAGCCATTGACTGTTGTTTCTGCTATGAGCAGTTGTGGGCTTGTCTTTTTTATGATCTGAGATTTGGTCTGAAATGGTTCAAGCTGATAAGAGAAATGTTCGCTGTGGGGTTTATAATACAAAGTTAATAACAATAGATTAAAAAAAATCTTTTAACCTTTTAAAACTGTTTGAGCTGTATAATAGATTTTTTTTAATCTTGTTTAAATTATTTACTGATTTTAATTTGGAATTGTTTAATTATTTTACTGTCATGCCTCCATATCCACTACACTGCTGTATATAATGGCACTTGGAGTATCCACGGATTTTGGCATCCATGGTGGATCCTGGAACCAAACCCCAGCCGATACTGAAGGACCACTCTATATGATTTTCTCTTTGAAGTCAAAGGCTTTCGCAGCTGGCATCCATAGATTTTCCTTTGTTTTTTTCCGGGCTGTGAGGCCGTGTTCTGGAAGTGTTTATTTCTGACGTTTCACCTGCATCTGTGTCTGGTATCCTTAGATGCAGGCAAAACATCAGTAATAAAGTCTTCCAGAACATGGCCTCCCAGCCCCGGAAAAACCCAACAAAAATCTATGATTTTCTCTGTTTGCCACCCTGAGATATCTTGATAAAAGGGCAGGATAAAAACATTTTAATGAAATAATAAATAAATTGATGATGACAATGTTGTCAATAGAAATAATATTACATTTCTATCATTAAAGAGTCCAGATATTACATTTCTATCATACATGGTGTGATAAAACCCCCAACATTTTGTTTGTCATCTTTCAGAGCTTCTATTTAGAATACTAATTAGAATTAGAATCAGAAGATGAAGAACCAGTGATAGCAATTTTGTATCCTACCTTTTAAAAACCAAAATAAAGAAGGTGGCTTATGATGTTAACAGTAAACTACAAGACAAGACTAAGCCTACAAAAAATGATAGCAGAAATAAGGTAGCGATTTAAAATAGCACCAGAATACATGACTAATCTGCAATCATGAGCTCATTTTGCCATGGAATAAGACCTCACTTAGTACAAGTAGAACATATTTCCATGGAAATTTGAAGAGGATTATGCTGAAAATCAGAACTCTACAAACCTGCAGTCGTGATGCAGGTGTGACTTGATCAGGGGGTCTAGATCGAAGGAAGTAATAGTGCCACTCCATTCTGCTTTGGTTAGACCTCACCTGGAATACTGTGTCCAGTTCTGGGCACCCCCACTCAAGATGGATATTGACAAGTTGGAACGTGACCAAAATGGTGGGAGGTCTGGAAGTCATGCCCTATGAAGAGCAGGTTAGGGAGATGGGTATGTTTAGCCTGGAGAAGAGAAGGGTAAGAGGTGACATGATAGCCATGTTTAAATATTTGAAGGGGTGTCATATTGAGGTGGAGCAAGCTTGTTTTCTGCTGCTCCAGAGACTAGGACACAGAGCAATGGGTTCAAGCTACAGGAAAAGAGACTCCACCTAAACATTAGGAAGAACTTCCTGACAGTAAGAGCTGTTTGGCAGTGGAATACATTGCCTTGTAGTGTGGCGGAGTCTCCTTCTTTGGAGGTTTTTAAACAGAGGTTGGATGGCCATCTGTTGGGAATGCTTTGTGCATTCCTGCATGGCAGCAGGTTGGACTAGATGGCCCTTTTGGTCTCTTCCAACTCTATGATTCTATGATCACATTCATTTCAGTTTGATTCAAATCCAAAGCTGGTGCAGTGCAGTGTTAAAGACTGGTCATGTCTGCTTTCCTAGATCTATGTCTTGACTGCTGCTTTCTTTCTCCTTTCAGGAAATGGTGGACTGGTTTAATGCCATCCGAGCTGCCCGCTTCCATTACTTACAAGTGGCATTCCCTGGAGCGAGCAATGCTGATGTGAGCTATTCCTTCCTTCTTGCCTCCCTTACTCATAATTGTTTTAGCTCAGGGGTGGGCAAAGTGCAGTCCATGGGCTGCATGCATTCACCCAGGGCCATTTTTGTGGTTCTCAGTCCCCCCACCCTGATAAAAAAACGGGGGGGGGGTGTCTAGCTTGCACATTTATGGCTGTTCAACAGAATGCCAGCCATGGTTTTTAGAAATTATCTGTTTCTTCTCTGACTATAATTTTTATAATTTAAGGCTGGAATTCCCTATCGCGATCTACATTATGTAACTTTATGCATACTTAGCTACGTAGCAACGATGCTACGGAAACCTTCTAGTGAATTACAAAGATGCATAGTAGGGCAGTGGCAAGAGTACTTGATGTGCATCTGTCTCTACCGCTGCACATCAGCACCCCCTAAGAGGTGTCCCAAAGCACATTGGATTCTACTAGCGCACATGAGTAGTCTCTAGCCATTGTCCAGATGGTTCTGATGTGCACCGGCCGGATGCATAAGGGTCCTGATACATATCTGTCACTTCGCTGGCTTCCCTACGTAGTAATATCACAGCAGCCCTTCTTTGAATATTGATGTTGTAAAACTGATCAATTCTATTTCTCACAAACGTAAGTCCACTGAGGAAGATGCAAGTCCCCAAGTGAATACCAGCCAGTTTTTTTTTAAAGTAACTTTATTCCTTCATTGTTCAGAAGTCACTTGGTTCCTTTTAAAAAGAGAGAGAGAGCCTTCTCAGTGGTTGCTCCCATCCTTTGGAACTCCCTCCTGTGGCAAGCTAGGCTGGCCGCCTCCCTGTTGTCATTCCGACGGCAGTCAAAAACATTTTTGTTTAAGCAGGCCTTTAGCATGTAAGTGTGGCTTTTATCAGGGTGTGTTTTTAAAGCTGTTTTTATCTGTTTTAATTGGTTTTTAATTGCTTTTAATTATTATTTTAATTGTTTATAAGCTGCCTTGGATCCCACTTTGGGAGAAAGGCAGCATAGAAGTGGCACAAATAAAATAAAAAATAACATGTAAAAAACCCCAGAATTTTACAGGCTGAAGTACAACACACATCTAAATAGTGAGGATATATGCGTCCCATCTCTCTAGTGTAGAAATAGCTAAAAACATTTACAGGTACACTATACCTAGCTTATTCCAAAGGGGATGCAGCTAACTGAGACAGTCAAAATGGGACTTGGTTAATAGTTATTGCTTATAACGCAAGAATTTTGTGCAAGTTGTCAAATTGTATAGCATCTGCTCAGTTTTCCTCTTGATTTTTGTACACTCTTGATTTTCTCTGTTTTGCCCCAAAAGTGTCAGGTGGATCCATTGCTGAAAGGTAGTGGCATAGCTAATGCCATTTTCCCGGGTTAGACAGGAACCATCCACATGTTGAACCCTGTTCTTGACAGAGATTTGGCACTGGGAGAGCCAGAGCCCTTGTAGGAAGTGTGGCCATAAAACAGAGCATGAATTCACCGACCCTTCAGTAATGAATCATTAACCTGCTGTTGTACCCAGAAACTCTGGGTTAAAAAGGATCAGTGGAGGATGTGACATGCAGCTTGTACATGAAGAAATACCATAGTTTTTCTGGTTTGTATTTATTCCCTCTACTGTCTAATGTCTGCACTAATGTCACCATGTGTTCTTTCTCCCTGCCTCTCTGCATTTCACCAACTCTAGCTGGTGCCCAAGCTTTCTAGGAACTACCTGAAGGAAGGTTACATGGAAAAAACAGGGCCAAAGGTGGGACATGCTGTGTTTTCTGTTTATACCAAAAGCAAGTATATTTTTTAATGTGCTCTTTGGAAACCTTGGGGGTAGCCATAAATGTTTTAATCCTGTCCTGTGTTGTATGCACTAACAATGGCTGATTTCAATCTTCTTTCCTCACCTCCCATCTTTATTTTTGTAGCTCTGTTTCCCACATGTTCTACTGTCTTACTGGGGGTTATGTTGTAAACTGGAAATAGAATTGCTTAAACATTCCTGTAGAGCCAGCATGGTGTAGCGGTTTGAGCATTGGATTATAACTCTGGAGACCAGGCAAATCCCTGCTCAGCCATGAAACCCACTGGGTGACCTTCAGCAAGTCACATTCTGTCCACATCAGAGGAAGGCAAATACCCTCTGAACCACTCTTGCCAAGAAAACCCCGTCGCCTTAGGGATGCCATAAGCTAGAAATGGCTTGAAGCAAACAACAACAAAGTCAGGCCTCACTTGGGCACCACAATTCTGGAAGGATATTGAGAAGCTGGAACATATCCAGAGGAGGGCAACCAGGATGGTGGGAGGTCTGGAAGCCATTATGCCTTATGAGGAGTGACTTAGGGATCTGGGCATGTTTAGTCTGGAGAAGAGAAGGCTGACAGGGAACATGATAGCCATGTTTCAATATTTGAAGGGATGTCGTACTGAGAATGAAGCAAGCTTGTTTTCTGCTGTTCCAGAGCAATGGGCTCAAACTACAGGAAAAGAGAATCATAGAATCATAGAATTGCAGAGTTGGAAGAGACCACGAGGGCCATCCAGTCCAACCCCCCTGCCACGCAGGAAATCTTGATCAAAGCATCCCCGACAGATGGCCATCCAGCCTCTGTTTAAAGACCTCCAAGGAAGGAGACCCCACCATGCTCTGAGGGAGTGTGTTCCACTGCCGAACAGCTCTTACTGTCAAAAAGTTCCTCCTCATGTTGAGGTGGAATCTCTGTTCCTGGAGCTTGCACCCATTGCTCCACCTAAACATTAGGAAGAACCTCCTGACAGTAAGAGCTGTTTGGAAGTGGAATACACTGTCTGGGAGTGTGGTGGAGTCTCCTTCTTTGGAGGTTTTTAAACAGAGGCTGGATGGCAATCTGTCAGGAATGATTTGATTGTGTATTCCTGCACAGCAGGGGGTTGGACTAGATGGCCATTGTGGCCTCTTCCAACTCTATGATTCTATGAATTCTGTGACACCAAATAATTGGTTCATGCAGTGGTGTCATTCAAAATAATTAACAACCAGTTCTGTTTAATTTTTGCCTACATGGGTAAATATGTCCCACCAGTCTCCCTTCACCTGGTGATGTTTGCTGCCTCCTTGCTGGGATGCCAGGATCTGGCAAGGTTGCTTCCCCACTTCTGCATCAGGCCGGTGTTTCCTCCAGCCCCTCAGCATCAGCTGTGCTGGATGGTGGGGTACTTGGCTCCTCCTTGTCCCCAGCTCTCCCACATCCATTTCTGGTGAATTGGTGCAGACCAGCTAAATGACACCACTGGACTTATGGCAGGTTTCAAATAGGGGAGGTACTGCATTTGGAGACAGAGGATGAGGATATTTCTTCACCATCTAGAAAGCTGAAATTGTGCATGAATTTTGCATGTTCAAAGATATTACTGCAAAAGGATTTTAAATAACACATTGGTCTTTTTTTCAAACTGGGGGACATGACATGAAACCTGCAAATGGCCAATGTATTTTTACACTAGTTAGACAGCTGAAACCTCCTAATAGTTTGCCCCATAATAGCAGTACCAAAGCACCAGCTGTTTGGGAGAGACAGGCTGAAGCAGTCTGAGATGAGAAGGTCATAAAATGACATGTTCCTAAATCAGCTTGAGCAGAGTTATGTATGTACTTTGTGCTATCATTTTTTTAAAAAAAAATCCCAGATCCTGTATACTGAAGGGCCTGGCCACATGGTTAAAAGAAGTTCCTGAAAGTGTGCTGTAGTCATCAGAATGTTGGATGGGGACTTGTGAGAGCCAAATTCTAGCCCGTACTTAGTTATGAAGTTCACTTCATAACCACACACTTTCTCTTGGCTTGCATTTTGTTGTGAGGATAAAGAAGGGAGGAGAGCCATGCAAGCTGCCTTGACCTCTTTGGAGGAAAGGTGGGATATAAATATAATAGATAGATCGTAACCTACATTTTTAAAACTAGCCTGCTAAGTGGCCAGTCCCTTGTGTTTTGGTAAAGGCCACAGAGGATGGGAAGCCCCCTTCTGTGGATTCAGGACAGAAATGCAGGGTAGTAGAGTTGGGACAGAGGAAAGGGCTTCTCTTCCTCTGTAGCTGGCACAGATTGATAAAGGAGGACTGACTGGGGAGGAAACAAGAGCTCTGTGCCTCCTCTAACAGCCCACTCCCTCATCTACATGGAATTTTTAGTTGCTTACAATCCATTTGTGAAATGCAAGCCAGATGTATCTTGCACAGAGCTTGGAAAGTTTAAATTTTTGGACTACAGCTCCCACAATGCCCTGGCCAGCATGGTGATTTCTGAGAACGATAGTCCAAGAAAGTCCATCAAAATTCTATGTCATGGTCTACATTGCATAACTTTACAAAACTTCAACTCTGTTACAGAGGTGCTAAAAACCCCTGTTAGTGAATTGCAAAGATGCACATCATGGCACCTGCAAGAGTGCTCCAATGTGCACTGGGCTCTTCTGATCTGCATCAGGTGCTCCTGTTGTGCGCCACCACGTCCTAGTTGGTGTCTGGATGTGCATTGGGCAGTGCCCAGTGTATCATTCACTCCACCATTGTGAAACAAATGCCCTACATAGCAATGTCACAGGAGCACATAGGTGAATACGGACATTGCTAAACAACAGTGCTTCCGCCTTCTGTTTCACATAAGGTGATGCAGTTGCATGCACAGATGTGAAACATCCATTTATTTATTTGTTTTATAGCTTGTCTTTCTCCCAAAACCAGTCCCCTTAAAACACAGGTTTTAAGTCATTAATTTTTTAAAAAAAGTTTAAAATCATAAAACATGTATTATATATTAAGAACATTTCACCTATATATGTCCCTCTACCCCGGTCAGTTAAGGTTGAAGGCCTGTTTAAATAGGAAGGTTTTTGACTACTGGCAAAAAGAGAGCAAAGAAGGTGGCCAAGCAAACGTCCCTTGGGACAGAGTTCCATAGCCTAGGAACAGACACCAAGGAAGAACTTCCTGATGGTAAAAGCTGTTTGGCAGTGGAATACATTGCCTCAGAGTGTGATGGAATCTCCTTTTTGGAGGGTTTTAGACAGAGGCTGGATGGCCATCTGTCAGGCAGTTTTTTGTTCCTGCATGGCAGGGGGTTGGACTATATGGCCCTTGTGGTCTCTTCCAACTCTATGATTCTATAATCTTTGTAATTCAGTAAAGGGGTTTCTTAGAGCCTCTGCTATGTAGCTAAGTATATGTAAAGTTACATAACCTAACAGGTCATTTAAGATTCTGGTGAAAGTCTCAGGATGTTGAAAAGAGAAATTATTTTATTATTGAAAACTCGTTTCTTGTTGTAATTACTGCTAGCTATGTATTGCCCCCTTTTCTTTTAACAGCCCCTGAAGGAGGCCATACAGTTATTTACAGGCCGAAACGTGTTGGGCTGTTTTCAGTAGTGAAATCATCTCTTTTCAGCATCCTGAGACGTTGTCTCTTTTCTATATCACACTTTGTAGGTCGTAACCAGCATTTTGAACTGTGCCCAGAAATTGACCGATAGCCAGTGAAGCTGTTTCAGCAAGGGAATTATATGCTCCCTATGACATCTGGATTTATTCATGCTATATTGACAAAAAACCCACATTTGATTCCCTTAAGCTTATAGAGCCATCAGGTTTGCTACAGCAAGAGCAGAACATTGGGTTAGAAAGGCCTTTGGTCTGATCCAGCAGGGCTGTTCTTAATGCATTATCACTTACCTACCTTAATCCTGTTACCACTCATGGTTGGCTTCTCTGTTTGCAATCCAGCCCTGAAGGCCAAGTCACACATCTTGTTCACATTCACACCTCAGGTCCTACCTCCCCTAATTAAGAAGGCTCGCTGAGAAATTAATTATTTGTCTTGGTGCTTGGAGCCAAGAACAATTTAATCAAGCCAACCGTTTATGTGCTTAACCAATTCATTAGCTGTAAATTAAAACAACCCTAGGATTGGAACCAGATCTTTTACTTCCCCCTGTCCCCTGGAAAAGAAAGGGCCATTCAAGCGTTGCCTTTGTTGTGACAAACAGTTGAATAAAATTATCCCATTTAATTTAGTTGTGGCATTTCAAGATGCTTCCCCCTGCCACACACACACACACACACACACACACACAGAAAGAGAGGGGGGGGAGGGAGAGAGAAATAAATTGACTGTTGCCTAATTCCTATTGTTAGTCCCAGTTAAAGTAGACTGGTTGAATCAATGGGATTTACTACAGTAATGTGTTGACTCCTCATTCAACTGTTCATTGAGTGAGCCTACTGTAGTTGGGACTAACTAAACCGAAAGTAGCATTGGTGGGTACAGTCTTTATTTGCACCAGCCAAAATGTAACAAATGGATGTAAGCTTTTGTTTCTCTACAAGTCTTCATCAGTGTCTGAGGGTTCTATCCTAGGGCCATTACTCTTCACCATTTTTGTCAATGACTTAGATGACGGGGTAGAGGAAATCCTTATCAGGTTTGCAAATGACACAAACTGGGAGAGGCGGCTAACACGTTGGAAGATAGAAACAGAATTCCAAAGGACCGAGATAAACTAAAAAGTTGGACAGAAATTAATAAAATGAAATTCAATAGAGACAAATGCAAAATGCATGCACAGGTATAGGATGGGTGATACATGGCTCACATGTGAAAAGGATCTTGGGATAATTGTTGATCATAAGTTGAACATGACTGAACAGTGTGATCATAGAATCATAGAGATGGAAGAGACCACAAGGGCCATCTAGTCCAACCCCCTGACATGCAGGAATATGCAATCAAATGATTCCTGACAGATGTCCATCCAGCCTCTGTTTAAAAACCTCTGAAGAAGGTTTGCTGCTGCAAAAAAGGTGAATGCTATTTTAGCCTACATTAATAGAAGCATAGTTTCCAAGTTGAGGGAAGTAACAAATTGGAGCATGTCCAGAGGACGGCGACTAAAATGGTGAAAGGTCTGAAAACCATGCCTTATGAGGAAAGACTTCGGGAGCTGGGTATGTTTAGCCTGGAAAAAAGACGGTTAAGGGGCAATATGATAGCCCTGTTTAAGTATTTGAAGGGGTGCCACATTGAGGATGGAGCAAGCTTGTTTTCTGCTGCTCCAGAGACTAGAATACGGAGCAATGGATGCAAGCTCCAGGAACAGAGATTCCACCTCAACATTAGGAGGAACTTTTTGACAGTAAGAGCTGTTTGGCAGTGGAACACACTCCCTCGGAGCGTGGTGGGGTCTCCTTCCTTGGAGGTCTTTAAACACAGGCTGGATGGCCATCTTTCAGGGATGCTTTGATCGTGATTCCTGCATGGCAGGAGGTTGGACTGGATGGCCCTCGTGGTCTCTTCCAACTCTACAATTCTATGATTCTAATAGTCCCACTGTATTCAGGCCTCATCTGGAGTACTGTGTTCAGTTCTGGGCGCCTCATTTTGAGAAGGATATAGACAAGTTGGAGGAGGTTCGGAGGAGGGCAATGAGGATGATAAAAGGTATGGAGAACAAAACATACGAGGAAAACTTGAAGGAGCTGGGCATGTTCAACTTGAGGGAGTAATTAAACTCTTTATTAAATAGCTCAAGGGCTGTCAGAGAGAGGAGGGGGCAGGCTTGTTCTTTGCTGCCTCAGAGAGTAGGACCAGGTCTGATGGTTTGAAGGGCAGATTTCGGTTGAACATTAGAAGTAACGTCTTGATAGTAAGAGCAGTTCAACAATGGAATCAATTCCCTAGAGAGGTGGTGGGGTCTCCTTCAAAAAAGAGGCTGGACATTTACCTGCTGGGGATTCCTTAGCTAGAGATCCTGCATTGAGCAGTAGGTTGGACTCAATGGCCCATGAGGCACCTTCCAATTCTGTGATTCTGAACGTTGTTTTTGTTGTGTGCCTTCAAGTCATTTCTGACTTATGGAGGTGAACCTATCACAGGGTTTTCTTGGCAAGACTTGTTCAGAGGAGGTTGCCTTTGCCTTCCTCTGAGGCTGAGAGAGTGTGACTTGCCCAAGGTCACCCAGTGGCTTTCCATAGTCGAGCATTCAAACCCTGGTCTCCAGAGTCAATAGTCCATCAATCAAACCCCTATGCCACACTGGCTCTCTATGACTGTAGGCTACCAAAAAAATAGGGATGGGTGGATGGGTGGAATTGAGGAAGGATCAGTCCAAAAACTAGACCCAAGTTTGTGGCCCAGAGGTCTGCAGTTAATTGCAGCAGACAGGTGAGAAAATGTCCAATGCTGTTTCTGTGGAAAATTTCCCACACCTATGTCTGTGTGCATGTGTGCGTGTGTGTGCACACATACATTTAGCCATAGTTGTCTGTTCTGTTGTACTGCAGTCGTGTTAGTGAAACAGTTTTCTCTTTAGTGAATTTTTAGTGAAACAGCATGGACAACAAATTGTACCAAATGAGATTTTTTTTATCAAGTTGAAATGGAACTGATAAGTTGTGAAGGGAGTAGTGAGTGAAGATGAAGGCTGGACAGTTATATCCCAGGAAAAATTTTTTTGAACTTTTCGTATATGAGATTTATCAGGTACAGCTCTCTTTGGGTATGGGTGCATATGTGCTGTCAAGTTGCTTGTTGACTTACGGCAGCCCCATGAATTTCCTAGGGTTTCCCTTAGGCAAGTGGTTTTCACAGTTTCTTCCTCTGAAATATAGCCTACAGTACCTGGTGTTCATTGGTGGTTTCCCATCCAGGTATTTACCAGGGCTGACCCTGCTTAGCTTCCATGATCAGAATGGATCTGGTGCCTTTAGGGTATTTAGCTCCCGCCCCCCCTTTAGATATGTGTCATATTTAAATAAATATAGTAGGACCCCCGTATCCACTGATTCATTATCCACTGATTCAATTATCCAAAGGACACAACAGCACACCTACCATAGAGTCTTCCAAGAAAATGTGTCTTCTCTAGTCATTGTATAGGTACTCCAAGACAACTCTATGGTATTTTAAACCAGAAGTCCCATTATTTTCAATGGTGTTTGCTATTATCCACGGTTTTCGGTATCCATGGCCCCCCAAGAACCAGTCCCCAGCAAGTACAGGGGTCCTACTATAGTGTGCTTTTGGGTGTAGGGTTTTTTGTTGTTGTTGTTAAATTTATGAGAAGTATATGTTATTCTCTTTGCGTTATTACAAATATTCCGAATAAAATAATTTCCATGTAAAGCCTTGAATGTGTTTGAGTGTAACATTTAAACGAAACATGCTAAACCAGATAATATTGTTTAGAGCACTGGAAATTTTCCTGGAACACATTCAAGGCTTTATATGGAAATTATTTTATTGTGAATATTTGTAATAATGTAAAGAGAATAACATATACTTTTCATAAATTTCCTGGAAATTTTCCAGTTCTGCTTTTTCCAGAAAACTTATCTCACTGATCCTCAGTCTCAAGATGGAGATGGCAGATGGAATGAATCACTGGTGTGTGTGGGGGGGGGGGGTTGATGTTAAACAAACTGCCATATACTAGGATGAAAAAGATAGCAGTTGCTTTCCATTTCTAAAGGCTGGCATTAAGACATCTGTCCATTGACATAGGCCAGGATTGGGCAAATACTGGTGAGTCTTGGACCAGTTGTCTGCCCCTCTGAATACCACAAGATGGTAGTGGCTAAAAGTGCATTCTAGTTTTGAAAAATGAGAACTGAGATCCTGCATTAGAGGCTATGATGTATAACTTTATGATGACGGAGCTACATCGCTAACATGATACTCAGCTGTGCTAGTAAATTTGCAAGGATGCACAGCAAGGCATAGCACAAGATGTGTCCCATTGCACGGTGGTGGCAATGTGTAGCAGGGGATGTTGTACATTAGGCACATTGTGCATCAGGACCATTGCACAATGGAGAGGATGCTGCCTCTGCTTGCACAATGGTCCTGATCGGGTCGCTCTGTTTCTGTTCCCCTCCTGAGAATTTGAATGTTGTGCAATGGCACAATCCAACTTTAAATAATTGTGAGTTGATTTACAATGATGTAACTTCCCAAAAGGATTACGGTCAGGTATTTTTTTATGTTAAACAATTTGGGGAGTCCAGTTGTTGTTGTTGTTGTTATTGTGCCTTCTAGTCCTTTACGACTTTTGGTGATCCTAATGTGAACCTATCACAAAGTTTTCTTGGCAAGATTTGTTCAGAGGGGGGTTTCCTTTTGCCTTCTTCTGAGGCTGAGAGAGTGTGAGTTGCCCAAAAGTCACCCAGGGGGTTTTCATGGCTGAGTGGGGATTCAAACCCTGGTCTCCAGTGTCGTAGTCCAATGCTCAAAGCACCAAACCATACTGGCTCTCAGGAACCCCTATACTCTGTTTAAAAGGTGAACTACCTTTCCTGGAGGTTTATAGAAGAGGCAGTTCATTCTTGGGAAGGGGAGAATGGTCAATGGGCTTCACAAGCCTCATCAGCCTCTCCGTTACATCACAGATTTTTGCACCTGGGAGACAGCACACCTCTCGAGACATCTTATCAGGCCCGCAAACTACTGATTCCATACCCCTCAGCAAAGAGTCTCCTGCCACCACCACATGCCTCCTCCGAGGATTGGCAGAGGCAGAGGCCAATCTGTGTGCTCAATGGTCCAAGGTCTCATGCACATTCTCTGAGGACTGGCTCTGCTGCTTTCTTTCCCATTCCTTATCATCACTGACAAGGGAGAGAACTTCAACCCAGTTCTGTAGTGCCAAACTCATAGAATGGCACCTGCTCCTGCTCCTTCTATGAGTCACATTCTTCCAAACCAACCTCCTGTGTATCAGAACTACCCTCCTCCACAGAGACTTCCCCTATATGTTCCTGAACCAGGACCTTCTGCTCTGCTCTAAGAAAACTTCCTGCGCCCTATTATGCTGTAAAGTGGCTAATCGGGGCTCAGGTTGCTGGAGCTTCTCTTCCAACAACACAGCTAACTTGCACTTGCTCCAGATATAGCTCTGCACATCCACAGTCAAGAGGACAAACATCCCACAGCTGCTCAGGTGATTGCAGCAGTTCCCTCACAGTCCATTTTGAATACTCCGAAGTAGGCACTAGTACAGAACTCTGTGTTTCCCCCTCAAACTCCCCTGCTAAACACCCATGCCAAATACCCCTGTTAGCCTCTCTCCTGTATGCCGAGCTCTAGAGTCTGGGACTTCAGCTACATACAGAGCTACTGGCTGCCAGTTCCTCCCTCTGCCTCTCAGTTACTTCCTCTCAGCAATCTCTGACTCACTTCCTCTCAACTCAAGCAGCTCACCAAACAAATGAGTCCCCCCCAGGCAAGCCTACACTTAATCCACACAATCAAACAGCTTTGACCCAAGGAAGCACACCAGGGTTAGCCCAACAAACTCTCCCAAGAACTCTCTGGGGCTGGAGAAGTGTAATTCAACAGCCACAAGCTCACCTAATGCTGTCTCTTCCACATACCCACGCCAAACACTCCTGTTGGCCTCTCTCCTGTATGCTGAGCTCGAGACTGGGACTTCAGCTATAGAGAGAGCTACTGGCTGCTAGCTTTAGCCAGCATGAGATTCAAGGTGGCATACCATGCTTTAAAAGTACAGTACAGTTTAAAAAAAAAACACCTCTTAGTACAAAAGTTAAAACACAATTAAACTAAACTTTGATTTTAAAAACAGAAGTTAAAAAACAGCATTAAAAAAGGCATTTAAAACATAAAAAATAAAAACCCTACACCCCATTAAAAGCTCTGTTACCCCAAGAGGTGGGGGTCCATTGGGAGCCCACCCATGATGCCAGCATCTAATTTAATGCATGGGGGAATTACAGTCGTCCCTTCACATTCACGGGGGTTCCGTTCCGCGGACCCCTGCGAATGTGAAAAATCCGCGAATAACAAACACCCCTCCCCCTCCCTCCCCAGGCCTTCGCGGGGCCTTGCTAGGCCCCACGGAGGCCTCCCCGGCCCTCCTTCCCTCCCTCCCCAGGCCTTCGCGGGGCCTTGCTAGGCCCCGCGGAGGCCTCCCCGGCCCTCCCTCCCTCCCCGGCCCTCCCTCCCTCCCTCCCTCCTCAGGCCTTCGCGGGGCCTTCCTAGGCCCCGCGGAGGTCTCTCCGGCCCTCCCTCCCTCCCTGCCCAGGCCTTCGCGGGGCCTTCCTAGGCCCCGCGGAGGCCTCCCCGGCCCTCCCTCCCTCCCCAGGCCTTCGCGGGGCCTTGCTAGGCCCCGCGGAGGTCTCCCCGGCCCTCCCTCCCTCCCTTATTTTTCGCACCGCTCCCCAGGCCTTCGCGGGGCCTCCGGAGGGCCTCCGGGGGTCCCGCGAAGGCCTCCCCACCCCTCCCCAGGCCTTCGCGGGGCCTCCGGAGGGCCTCCGGGGGTCCCGCGAAGGCCTTCGCACCGCTCCCCAGGCCTTCGCGGGGCCTCCGGAGGGCCTCCGGGGGTCCCGCGAAGGCCTCCCCACCCCTCCCCAGGCCTTCGCGGGGCCTCCGGAGGGCCTCTGGGGGTCCCGCGAAGGCCTCCCCACCCCTCCCCAGGCCTTCGCGGGGCCTCCGGAGGGCCTCCGGGCGTCCCGCGAAGGCCTCCCCACCCCTCCCCAGGTCTTTCACGGGGCCTCTGGAGGCCCCGTGTCGCGGTTTTGGGGGGGTCCGGGGGGGCCCTCCCAAAACCATGAATAACCGAAACCGCGAATGTCAAGTTCGCGAATGTGGAGGGACAACTGTACTAGCTCAAAATGGCTGGCCTGCAAGAGGAGGGTAAGTTCGGGA
This sequence comes from Gambelia wislizenii, assembly GCA_030847615.1. NCBI lineage: Eukaryota > Metazoa > Chordata > Lepidosauria > Squamata > Crotaphytidae > Gambelia > Gambelia wislizenii. The sequence continues at coordinate 11,610,189 of JAUMIR010000012.1, forward strand.
CCTTTTTTTTATTTATTTATTTTTATTTTATTTATTTATACCCCGCTCTTCAGCCACTTATATATTCTAGTACTAGCTGTAGAGAACTCCAGTTAAAGTGAAATAAAGTATCTTTATTGGAAATAGTACAAAATGAACTCTCTCTCTCTCTCTCTCACTCACACACACACACACACACACACACACAGAGCACACGTTCCTGAGAACCATACAAGGCTATAGAGGAGTAAAGCAGGAAGATTGGATAAAGGGAGAGATTTGGGGAAGATAGGGTTATAGTTACTAGTCTCGAAGAGAAGATAGTTCCATGTAGCGAAGAGGCTCAGAGTAGTATCTGAGGGTGGCACAGAGTGTCATGTCCATCTGTGGTACACTTTGCTAGTGTCTAGGCTGGGATCTTTATAACCCATTTTGTGCCTTGAAAGCATGTTCTGGCTACAAAAATTGCTCAATGATTTTCCTATGGGAGGAACCAAGGAGAATCCCAGATGGCTGGGAAATTGGAATTGATGGGTTTACAACAACCTGAAAGCAGGATGGGGGCCTTCCAAGGTGAAATTTCCTTGAGATTGGGGATGAAAAGGTCACTTGATCATTTGGTTGGATGACTTGTGTCTGAGGTGCCCAAGAAGGAATTAGCACATACCTCCTTAATAACTTTGTTTACCAAGGGGCTTCCTCACAATTCTAGTTTGGACTTGCTTACTAAAATATTTCTAAAACCACCTTCCCAGGCCTTTGTGACCTCCTCCTGGCCTCTTTTGGGATCACCCCCGTTAACTTGACCCCTTTGAAGGGTTCAGTATTTCCAATTATGATATATTATAGGGAGGAGGTAGTAGGGCATGCTAACAGCTCTATCTGCCTCCTTACTAAAAAGAAAATTCCTCCTTGATAATAAAAGGTCTTTACCTGCTGGTGAAAAGACAGCAGGGAGGGGGCCAACTGGACCTCCCATGGAAGGGAATTCCACAGCTTGGGAGCAGCTGCTGAGAAGGCTCGCTCATAATCATCCCATTATCATTTTGACCATGTATTTCTAATCTATCTTTCTTCCTGCATGGAGTTCAGGATACCAGACATGGAGACTGCATAATTTTTCCTCACTTGTGAGGTAGGTTAGGCTGACAGAATGCCTGTGGTGTACAGGGTAGACTCACTTCAGGGACACAGTCTTTCAGCAGTTAACAGTAAACTTTATTCTAGTAATTAGAGCAAAATCCAGTACAAAGGCATTGTCAAGACTACAGGTTAGTTTCTATTTCAGCAGTAGATTAAAGCCCACAATTTCCCCCCGCCATCCACCAGTATCCTAATTGGTCAGCAAAGCACAAACATTCCAGTTTCCCAGCCATAGTTTCCCCCCTCCATTTGACTGCAGACCTCTCCTGACAAATGGCATTGAATGTCTAATGGTGCCACATTCCTGAGCAAACACATCTGCTTTCACTAAAGCCTGACTACATGTTTTCCCCAAAGCATCACACTCCATTACCCATCATCCTAAGAACTACAAATCAAAGTACTAACTGTCATGGCAGAACCTAGCTGAGTCAGGCTCCTGGTACACAAAGTCACCCATCTAGCATGGCTGGAATTTGAATGTACATTAGCAACTATGTACATTAGCAACTATGTACCCCATTGGTTCACTTGTGGTGATCTGAAGAGGACTTGTATTTCATACAAATGTTTTCCCCCACTTTTTAATCTTTCTTTCCTACCCTTTAGCAAACAGAAGGCTTCAAGAAGCGTTGGTTCACCATGGATGATCGACGACTAATGTATTTCAAAGATCCCCTGGTAAGGGCGATGTCTGTGAATGATCTGAAAGTGATAACTTTGGAACTCATCTGTCATTGAATCTGTACAAACCTAGAACCAAGATTTCCCTTGGGTTTTTTCTGGGCTGTGAGGCCGTGTTCTGGAATAGTTTCTTTCTGATGCTTCGCCTGGTCAGCACAGACAAGAAGCTAGTATCACTTCATCTCAATATCAGTCATAAAATGAACACCCAAGACTGGGACAAAATTGACAATCTCAGCTACAGAAAAATGGAAAAAGATATGGTGATTCACACTGAAAGGTAGAAACAAAAATTTGACAAATGCCACAAACCCCAACAGAAACCCCAGCTGGACACATCACGGACTATTCTCAATCTAACAGAACGGTAACTGTCAGAAGAAGAAATATCCATCCTGTCCAAAGGAGGCTATTTTGCAGTTACCAGCACCAGAATCCCAGTTGAAGACATCATCGCCCATGTTGAATCTGCCCTCTACAGTCTCCCGGAGGAAGAGGCAGAAGAGATAAGAGGAGAAACAGCTAGGATCCTGAGGAAGGCAAAACCACCACACAGCAACATAACCATAAAAGAAAGAAAAGCCATCAAGGATCTCAATGCAGATCCAGAAGTCATTATTCTCCCAGCAGACAAAGGCAATGCTGCAATAATCATGGAAACAGAAAAATACAGACAAAAAATAAGGGAACTCTTGGACCCTGCAACATACAGAAAACTCAAGCAAGATCCGACTAACAAAATCACCAGAAAAACAAATCCCTTGATCAAGAACTCATCAATTCAGCCAATCATACACCAGAATCTATGCAGATCAGAGGCTCTCCCACCAAGACTATATGGACTTCCCAAGATCCACAAGGATTCCGTTCCACTCCGACTTATAGTGAGCACCACTGGATCCCCCACGTATGACTTGGCCAAGTTTCTGGCCACACAAGTACAAACCCACATAGGACAAACTCCTCACTACATCAAAGACTCAGCTCACTTCATAGAAAAAAATCAACATTGAATTGAAACCTGGAGACAGACTGATCAGTTTTGATGTTGTCTCCTTGTTCACCAGAGTCCTCATAATGGACACCATGGTACTCATACAACAATTTTTTCCTGGCCTTGTTCAAACACTGCCTCACCACAAGCTACTTCCAGTGGGATAATGAATTCTATGAACAGATGGATGGGGTAGCCATGGGCAGCCCCCTGAGCCCAGTGATAGCAAACTTTTACATGGAACATTTTGAAAAGCAAGCCCTGGAAACAGCACCAAAAAAGCCCACAACATGGTTCCGATATGTGGATGACACTTTCACCATTTGGAACCACAGAGAAGAAGATTTGGTCTCATTCCTGAACCACCTGAACAGCATCCACCCAAATATCCCATTCATGATGGAAAAAGAGAAGGAAGGAACACTGCCATTCTTGGATGTCCTAGTCATCTGCAAACCAAACCAATGGTTCAGCCACAAGGTATACAGAAACCCCCCCCACACGGACAGATACCTATACAAGAACTCCAGTCATCACCCAGGACAAAAAAGAAGCACAAAAAAAAATCGGTAGACTGTGCAAAAAGGATCTGCGAACCCCACTACCTGGAGGATGAACTGAGGCACCTAAACTGGGCCCTCCAGGCTAATGGTTACTCCAGGTCAGACACCACAAGAGCAGCCAGACACAGGAATGAAGAAGAAAAACAGCCACCCAAAGGGAAGGTATTTTTACCATACATCAAAGGAGTCACAGACAGAATAGGGAAACTGATGAGGAAACACGACCTCCAAACAATCTACAGACCAACCAAGAAAATCCAAGAAATGCTACACTCAGCGAAGGACAAAAGAGACCCTCTCACAGCTGCAGGAGTTTGCCGCATACCATGCAGCTGTGGACAAGTTCACATAGGGACCACTAAACGCTGTGTGCAAACACGAATCAAGCAACATGAGAGACACTGCAGACTGGATCAGCCAGAAAAATCAGCAATAGCAGAACATGTTATAAGCCAACCTGGACACAAAATGCTATTTAAAAACACAGAAATTCTGGACCAGGCCAACAACTATCATGTCAGAATGCACAGAGAAACTGTTGAAATCCACAAACACCTGGACAACTTCAACAGGAAAGAAGAAACCTTAAAAGTAAACAAAATCTGGCTCCCAGTTTTGAAGAACAATAGAATGAATACTCAACACTTACAAAGGAATTCCACCCAGGGACAGGAGGAGTTCCAGCAAATAACGGCCCATCAACCAACCATTAGCCAAACAGACACTAATGAGCCTTGCATTTCTATACCCAGAAACTAACCATTCAATTACACAAATTTACATATCCTCCCCAACAGGAGTTCACAGCATATAAACACCACATCCACTCCTACCCAACCATTCTCTGAAGATGCCAGCCACAGATGCAGGCAGAATGTCAGAAAGAAACTATTCCAGAACATGGCCTCACAGTCCAGAAAAAAACCACAGAAAACCTATGGATGCCGGCTGTGAAAGCCTTCGACTTCACCTAGAACCAAGACTTCCAAAAAGTAGTTAGTTACAATCTTTTAAAAAGCAGAGATAGCACATTATGGATTTGGGAACTGATCTTTAAAATGTAATTCTTATTGTATCAGTATTCAAAAGTAGTTGTTATGCATAAGTTACCTTTATAACTAGTAAGAAATAGTTATGCTTAAGTTGCCTTTATTTTTTTTAACGAATTATATAAACTGATGACCCTTGGCATAAAATTCACCTTAGCAGGGATGTCACATAGCCTTTTTGACTCTAAAACTGACTAAAAACAATCCAAGTTACACCACGAAAGGTATGAAGATATCCATAATTATGTCTCAGTTGGAATTTAATTAGTTATTGCAAAATAGGATTTAATTACAAGTAACTTGCTATTTGTAATTAATTACTTTCAAGCACTAGCAAAGCCCAATAGCTCAGTTTGGTAGTTCCAAACATTCTGTTTTCCCAAATGTTGCACAGAAATGGATAGGAGAGCAACACAAATATTATAAGGCCAGCAGAGATCAAGATGAGAATAATCAGGCTTAAATTTCTAATGAGCAGCTAGATAGAAATGCCTGGGAGGTGTGGGAACAAATTCTTAACTGTGAGAACAGATGGGCAGCAAAATAAATGACTGTCAGAAATTGGAGCACTCCCTTTTTTTGACTGTATTTTTCCTATGAATATGCTCCTGTCAATTCCAGCAGGATGCTGGAAAATGGTTGCCTATCAGCCTGAACAACTCAGCACATAGGCAAAATTCAGCATCTTTACCTCCAAGTCTATTTGCTAATAGCCCCCCAGTTTCATGGAAACTGAACTGATTCCAAATGGAACTGAATGGGATTTGCCCATCACTGCAGCAGAGCTTGGAAAAATGTTTTTTGGCCATGCTGGCTGGGAATTCTGGGAGCTGTAGTCTCATCAAGTCATTTTCCCATGCTCTGAACACTCTACAGCCCCACAGTTGAATATGATATTGAAATCAGGAGAAAATTCAGCTCAGTTATACACAGAGCTGGAAAGGTTGTCTCCAAGGCCTCCTTCTGCAAGTATTCTCCAGGTTGTGCAACCATCTGCAGTGCACAACTGCAGAAGGACCTGGGGCAGAGCTCTGCCCTCTCTTCACCAGTCTGGATACCTCAGTGTTCTTGCAGTCCTTCGTGCAAGGCTCAATAGGTGCTCAACCATAGTGTCATATGAGCTAGAGGAGGTCTTGTAGGCCATCTCCTCCAACCTCATTTTCCTCCATCCAGAGTAAAAGGCTCCCCAAGAAATGGCTGTCCAGCCTTGTGTTTGCAGATCTCCAGTGAGGCAGAGTCTATCTTTACTTACTGGGCACTTGGTTCCGTTGCTGAAATTCACAGCTGATAGTTTGACATTCCTTCTTCTATGTGCATTTTCTGATCCTATGAGCAAACCCGTTTTTCTCTATATCACTGTGAAAAAAAGATAGGCTGGATCCTTGGATGTGTTGCCAGAAAGAAACCCTTTGCTTTGTCCTCTGTCCAGGATGCCTTTGCCAGGGGGGAGGTGTTTATTGGAAGCAAAGAAAACAGCTACAAGGTCTTAGAAGGGCTCCCCCCATCCATCCAGGGTAACCACTGGCAGCACGGAATAACCATTGTGACCCCAGATCGGAAGTTTCTTTTTGCCTGTGAAACGGAAAGCGATCAGCTGGAATGGATTGCAGCTTTTCAGAAAGTGATCAGTCGGCCAATGCTGCCACAGGAATATGCAGGTGAGGGGTACAGAGCTGATGGCCTCAATCCCGCATCCTCTTATACTCACCTACAGACATATGCCATGGCAGCACTACACAACCCCCATGCAGAATAGCAACATTTTGTAACACATGTCAGTGACTGGGTGCCATTGCACAATACATGACACACAACCACAATGCAAAGTGAAGAATGCACAACTATAATGCATAATCACAATCTGTCTGGAAAAGCTATATACCAGCAAAGTATAAACAGCAAAGTCTGGGAAGGTAGCCAACTGTTAATTAGCTGACAGGAATGCAAACACAGTCAAGCAAAGATTTAGTCCAGTAACACAGTCCAAAAATTCAGGGGCTTATGGCTGTCAGTCAGCATGGGTCCAAAACAAGTCCATGGGTCAACAGGAGCAGGCAGCAGAGTAGTCAGAAACAGTCCAAGGTGTAAGCATGAGTCAGGGTACCAAAGATCAAGGCAACGAAGTCAGCAGGAAGCTTTCTCCAGGAAGATCAGTTGATCTCTGACAGAGCCTCCATTGCTTCCCCAGCATATATATATAACAATCAAGGCTTTACAGGTGCTTCTTGACAAGCAGGTTTTTCTCATAAAGTCTCAGAGATTTCCTTCGAGCTTGCTTTTGAACTCACTACTCGGTGTATGATGGTGGAGGTAAGTCCATCTCTTCTTTGTCCTTATCTGAATTGGCAGGACTTTCTGCCAGGACTGGTGCCAACCTGCTAGGGCCAGGCTCTTCCTCTGCTTGAGCCTTTAGGTTGGCAGGGTTCCCTGCTGGCACAGGTGTAGATAAACTTGTGCCAGGGTCCATAGAGCCATTCCCTGCCATCTCCTCCTCCTCCTCTGATTCCATACCCTCATCCAACTCACGGGGCATCACCCAAGCAAAGCATAGGATGCACATTGTGCAACTTGCAAAGGCAAAGCACAGATGAACGTGCTGGCTGCACAACTCTGCTTCCACTGCTATCAGCAGATATATCCATTGCACAGTGGTGACTTTTTGGCCCCGCATGCATAGTGTAACTTACACATGTGCATGTCCTTAAGTGAATTCTGGCCAGAACAGTCCACCCCTAAGCAAACAGTGGCCAAAATCCTATTGGCTACTTACACCATGTCCCTTAGTGGCAGCTAGTGGCGTCCACGTCAGTAGGATGGGGAATCCACTCCAGGTGTCTGTGCCCTTTCAGGAATAGGGGACAATGCTCTGGAGAGTTCATTTAAAGCCTACATTAAAACCTGGGGCGCATCTTTACAAGGCAATAAAATGTGGACTGATGTGCAGTAATGCCAGTTTGCAGCAGCTTTCATTCGTCACCATGGATTTTTTTTCAAGATCGCAGGCATGCGAAGCCATGTGCATTTGTTGTTCAAACAGGCATGCCTGTGAATCATGATAGCAGGCACAAGTGAATTACTCACATTTTTCTTGTTGCCTGTTGCTGCCTCTGAACAGTATTGTTTTTTTAAGGTAAGTCCAATGTGCAGAAGTGCAGTCTTCCACTTAAACAGAAAAAAAGAAGAAGAAAAGGCTGTTTCGTTGCTTCAGCATACAATTGCTATGGCAAACATCTAGCATGGCTGTTCCAGGTGCTGGCTTGCCAGCAAGCTCTGCCCCCTGTGCACATCCAACCAATCAGCTGTCCACTCTAAGAATGCCTAGCAATGCGAATCAGTTGCCCTAACAAGTGTTAGTGCACATTCCCACACATTATTTTTTAAAATAAGGGAAAAGCCACAAAGGCTTTTCCTATAGAGTATTTGGAGTTTTTCGCCCTCCTCTTTCCAAATAGGGGAGATTGATGCGGCATCCCATTTGGTCAAAATGTATTCTCCTCAAATTCTATGAGGAGTATTTTCACCATCTAGAGACGCCCCGGGAGTGGGACCCACCAGCTGCATATCTTTTGATTATATCAATGTAAGTCCTTGTTCAGGCATAGGTAGCGTAAGGAGGTAGTCAGTACCTTCCACAACATCTTGGACTCAACTGTCCTATTGTCCTTCTCCAGCATTGTTCTTAAGTGTGATGGTAGAATTTTTGAGCTTGCTCAGCAGTCAAATAGGATCCTGATCTCAATCTCTAGCAGCTGGTGGTGAATGGAATTCTCAAATCCAGTAAGGAGAAAATGGCGTTCCCCCTTTCAGGGATAGTGTGGGAAGGCAGCAGAAAGAGACATAAGACGTGCTTCTTACCACAGCAGAAGTTTGCCCATTTAGCTGATACTGTTTATTGTGACTGGCAACAGCTTCCAGAAGTCTTTCCCATGACCACCTGGCTTTTTTAAAAAAACTAGTGATGTAGAAATTGAAGCTGGGACCTTTATTTGTAAAGTGGGTCTTTGACCACTGAGCCATGGCATCTCTCTGAATATTTTCCTTGATTAAGCTAAAACCTATCTTTATTCAATCTGCACACATTGGCAAATGAGTAAAACTGCTGTTTGGAAGGGGCAAATCTACTCTTCTTAATATGTGCCCCACCTTCCCTCTTGTGATACAGTGAAGGGAGAATGCCTCTTCTAAGATCAGATGGTACCTACCATTGTTGGTAGTTATTAGTACACAGATACAAATATCTGTATCCATAAAGGGATGACTTTTAAAGCATTAGACAATGCTTTCAGGGAAATTTATTGTAGGTCCTAGAAGGATTGGACAACTCAATAATGTTTTCCCCCATGCTAGGCAGGTCTGACACAACCAGAAGTGACATCACATCACTTCTATTTTTGTTGTCAGCCAATTTTCGGTCAAGGTATTGGGTTGTTTTTTTCTTACTATTAAAGCTACTTGTGAGCTTGGGGTTATTCTGAGGACATTTTGTGTTGTTTTTGTGCTTTTTACCATTTTGGGGCAAATAAATTATTTGTTTTTTTAAAATGTTTTTAAGTGTGGGGGAAGCCCTGGAGGGCTTTATTTTTCCAACTCCAACTTAGGAAGCAGGGGTGTAGCTTTGGGAGGCAAGATGAGGGCATCACCCATTCAATAAGAATTTGCTCTCCCAATGAAATTTTCTTCCAATCCCCAGATTTCTATTATTGCAGAGACTTAGAACTTCAGGTGAGCATCCAGAAATACAATTTAGGCATCCAAAGAAAAGGAGCAGACCAAGTGGATAAGGGAATGTGAACGCTGCAATTACTTGAGTTCTAGGTGTGAACAGTTTCCTATGTCTCACTTTCTGCAATGCTAGAAATTTGGGGACTGGAGGAAAATTCATTTGGCTATACCCCTGCTTAGAACATGTATTTATGCTATAGCAAAACATTTTGACTTCTACTTTCTTTAATGCTCTGAATCAGATGCATATAAGTTGCCTTAATAAGTAGGATACCTTTATAATCAATAGTTTTTTCAACAGTCAATCTAGCTTATTAATTAAAAGTTTCAGGCATTATTTTATTTTATTTTATTATTTATTTAGTTATTTATACCCCACTCTTCAGCCACAAGGCTATCAGAGCGGCTTACAAATTGTTTTAAGCAATAGCTATTTACACATCTACACTGCATTAAACAGTTTCCAATGTGTGTTAGCTAATTTTAAACCAAATATTCTAATCTTTCTCTCTCTCTCTCTCTCCTCTCTTCCCTTCAGTGGAAGCCCATTTCAAGCATAAACCCTAATAGACACCACTGAGGAAGGAGACTCTGTTTACAACACACAGTGACATTGTTTGTCCTTTGCAATGTTACGAGTGACAAAATACCATTGGACTACAAGATGGGAGGTGCTAACAACCAAGGTGATGCTAAGCCAAAGCAGACATTTTTAAAACACTGCATTTCTTAAGCTGGAAGCGATGTACTGTAGTTCTTAGTAGCCTGGGCTGTCCAAGACATTTCCCTTGGAAACGTTGTCCTTTGAATATGGTTCGTGCGTGTGACTTGCTACATTGGGTAAGGAATTTTTTGGGAGGCTGAGCATGCTGTTGGTTCAGAAGATTCTCTTTCTTCCTTTTATCTCCCCATACCTGACTAACTTGTAAGGATAGCACTCTTGTCTGGAACTCTTCCCTTAAACAGTTAAATCATCTTCAGCTACCAAGATGACATTCTCAGAGAATTGCAGCCATTATCTTGACAGTATCTCAAAAACACCATGGAGGAATATCGTTCATTTGGAATAAACCATTATCTGCATGACTAGAAAGAACACTGTGCAGCTGAATGGGAGTCAGGCATGATGCTGAAATTTTGACAAAAGACAACCATCATCTTGCTGTCATATTCTGTCAGGGCAACATGTTAATAGAAGTGTTTTACCAGCCATGAATGCTTACTTTTTTGGGCTCTTTGCTTCTTGTTTGCTTGAAGAGATTACCTTGGTTCATGGTTGTTTGGGTGCTCAGATGTGTTGGGATCAGATTTATGAGAAAAATGTTTATTCTGGGACACAGAGTCTAGGGGAGTTCTGCCATAAGGCAAGTTTTCATGTCTCACTAGCAATCCCCTGCCCCACGGTCTTCCCACCACCTAGCCAAGCTGTTAGCAAGCTGGAAGGTGGGAAGATGGAAGAGGGGAGGACACAAATATGGGGGTAGAGCATAGTGCAGATGTATCACTTGTACCACTTGTGCTCATGTGCCTATAATGGATGGCTTTTTTAAAACAACCCATACATTGCCTTGAAGTTGTTCAGAGTGAAAGCTATGCTTTCTGCCCTTGTTCAGAATGCTTCAGCAGTAAAAAATAAAAACCAGTTACCATTTTGGACAACAAGTTCCAGAATCCCCCAGCCAACTCAGCCAGTGATTATAATGGCTAGGAGATTTTGGGATATATAGTCTACAAAGTATCTTTCCCAAATGTTGATTTTTTAAAAAAGGTACCTACCAGTGCTTAGAACTTCCAGGAATTCATCTGATGTTGCTACCAGAAGGATCACAGATGAGAAGTGATTATAGTGGCGTAAAGAGGGAGGAGGATATTTTTGTGTACCCCTTCTCTCCTCTCTTACACACGGACACTGAATTCCTACTCAGCTCTAACAGTACTGGTGGCCCATGCAGCTTCAGCTCAGACCAATAGCCATGTATTGCTGTCTCTCTAGGGACTTGCCAAAACTGGAAAATCTGATAAGCCAAAATAAGTGGCTGTTTTTTGTTTTGTTTTTAAGAAAAGATTCAGGATAGGCAGGGCTGGTTTAAAAGGCTGTCATGAGAACAACCCTTGCATTCCTAACCTCAAAGCATCCAAGTATTTCTCTTCCTTTTTTAAAGCAGCAAAAGGCCGTCATTCCTTGTGAAAATTAAAAAAACAAGCAGATTTCTTGCCTTTAAAAATGTTGGTGGGTTCTAACATGCCCTGTTTGAAAGGCACACCATTTCTTTAAACCAGGACTAGGGAAACCTGTAGCCCTCCAGAGTGTTGTTGGATGGCAATTCCCCATCAGCCCTGGCCAAGGGGACCAGCGGTGAGGATGGATGGGAGTGATGCACCACTGTATCACCCAGAACCTATCTGATCTTATCTGATTTTGGAAGCTAACCAGGGTTGAGCATAGTTAGCACTTAGATGGGAGACCTCCAAAGAATACCAGAGATCTCCAGGAAGGGCTATGAAAGAATCCCTTTTTGAGACTCTCAAGAACCATTGTTACCAATCAACTATTGACAATACAGGACTAGAAAGAGCAGTGGTCTGGTTCAATTTATGGCAGCTCCCCATGTTCCTAATAGTTCATCAGCATCTGTATGGGCAAAGGGGTCATGTAGCACCTTTGAGACTAATGGAGAGAAAGAAATTCTTAGTATAAGCTTTCATAGACTCAGTTTGCTGAGTCTGCAGAAGGTTATGCTATAAACTTTTTTCTCTCAGTATCAAAGGTCTACAAGATCCCTTTGTATACTGATGTAGACTAACACTGTATAAGCAAAGGTTACACTGTCTTGCTTTAAACAGACTTTTTCTCTGATTACTTTCATTGTGTATTCCTGCAGGACAGGGGTTTCGACTAGATGGCCTTTGAGGTCTCTCCCATGATTCAATGACACATCATCCTTCAGCACCTTGCTCACCAGTGCCACACAACTCTGTCCCTTGGTGCAGCTGGCTGGATTTCAGGATGGACTATGGGGGGATTTATGTTCATAGCAATTGTACCACATTCATAAATGTGAATGGGAAACAGTTACAAGGTTGTAAGTCTAACACCATTGTAACTGAGTAACAGGATACCAGCCAAAGTCTCACCTGTTTTGCCTGGTTGACTTGCTAAGCTCTATGGGAGTATCACAGGCCTTCCAGGAAACTTTCACAATGACCAATAAACAGAGTGTGCTTTTGAGGATGGCAGAAGAGGGAACATCAGTGGGCATGTTTAGCCAAAGAAAGTAGTCTGAGCAAGCTGGTCACTTCCCAGAAACCAGATTGCCTTAATGACAATGAGCCAAGCTGCATGCTAAATGCCATATTGTTCTGGAGGCTTGTGGGCAAATTATATACAATTTTAGCATCTGTTTCTTTCACAAAGGGCCACAATAAGGTACTTTAAATTAAGGACCCAGGAAAGACTGTGATGCCTTTATGCATCACCCTATTTCCTCTGATCTCTTGAACTCACTCCAACACACCGATTGTCCTCAAGCCAACCAATCCATCTTGCCATGCTCTTGGGTTGGCGGTGCTGGTAGACCCATCTGCCATGTTTTCAGCAAGCACACACTTGCTATAATGTGAAAATCATAATGTGTTATCTTGGTAGGGAACTCAGATGAGATGGTACTTGTATAGCTTGGATTTTGTGAGACCTCCTGACATGTGTAAAAATGTTGCCTGCTGTGGATTTAGTCTTTTAAAAAAGTTATCCAAGATGTCAATAGGAATTCTAAGTAAATTAATTTGATGTACAGGAAATTTCCTACTTGCAAGCAGATCATTAAAATGTTTACATTCTTTTCGGTTTGTGGTGCAAGCGAGATAATACAGCTTGAAATTTTCCAATCAGCCAATACCTGAAACACAATTTTCAAGTATTGGAAAAGTTGTCAGTTTTACCCCACTGCTCCCTTTTAAATATTTACTGCTGTAATCCTCACACACCCCTAAGCATCTTACGATCCAAGAAGGGAACATTGACAATACCTGCCTGGCTTCAGATATAAAAAGCAGGTGGGTTTGGGAGCGGCTGTTTCAGTGTCTCATAATGCCCCAGAGTAATGCTACATCTGGGGCATTGTGGGAAATTGATATGGTGGCTTCCAGACCCAGTGTGCTGTTGCTGTAACCATGTATACCCTCTGGAGACCAGTGATCTAGGAAGTACCCACCATCTTCTATAGCCATCTTGGGCAACTGTGAAGGAGGCGAGGCCCACTCCCCATGGGTGCCCATGGGTTTCACCATCATTCTTTACATGTCTTATTTACTTTCAGACATCACATCTGAACATCACGTCTGGTTTCAGAATTTCACCCCCAAATGGCCAATTTTTAATCCCCCCCCCCGGTTGGGGGTTTGTGGAGGTAGTGGGGACAGAAGAACCAAACCACCATGGGACTGGTCTGGGGGCTTTATGGTCACGTGGGGGGTGTTGAGGGTCAGAAAAGGGGGGGGCATATGAAGCCTTCAGGCATCACTTTTCCAACCCGTTCTAGACTGTTTCCCCCCCTCCTCAACCATTAACAATAACATTACTGTTTATCAATCGTAAAACAAACAAACAAACAAAAAACTTCCAAAACTGAACACTGTCAAAATGGAAAGCATTCAGAATGCGTTAGAAAACAACCCATTGACTTTGTGAAAAGAGCCAGCCGCAGGAGCTTAAGGGGAATGTCTTCCGCCCTTCCTTCTCCATCCTCCGCCCCATCAAAAGTGCCACTGAAGGGATCTGCTGAGTGTGCTGCTATTTGAGAACCACCTCAAAACAAAAGATTCTTGCTGGGATGAAAGTGAGTGAGTCTTAATTCCTCCCCTCCCCACATGCTGCATTGAGCACAATCTTCAGGAAATATAATTAAACATTCCTGCTTTTCCCTCTTACAGGAAGGCGTATACTCACATCCCTTCTTCTGGTTATAGCAATATCTATCTCTTCTCTTTAAACCACCAGGTTCCCTCAAGTAGGATGGTCATCAGGCTTCACCTTTTGCCAACATGAATGCCTTCTGCCAATTAGTTGGTCCTTCATTTTTCTCTCTTCCCCACAAATGATGTGGATACTTTCTGGTATCCTCAATTTTGATCATCATAACCATACATTTTGTGTATTTTTTATTGATAGTTTTCAGAAACACTACAATTCTATGAATACATGAAAAGAGAAAAGAAAGAAGTTATTTTATCTCTAACTTTTATGCTTTAGCCTCCCTCTCTCCCTCCCTCCCTCTCTCTCTTTTAACAAGACATTTTACAAGTCTGGGAGAGAGAGAAGGAGCAAGCTTGTTTTCTGCTGCTCCAGAGACTAGGACACGGAGCAATGGGTTCAAACTACAGGAAAAGAGATTCCACCTTAACATTAGGAAGAACTTCCTGACAGTAAGAACTGTTCAGAAGTGGAATACACTGCCTCGTAGTGTGGTGGAGTCTCCTTCTTTGGAGGTTTTTAAGTAGAGGCTGGATGGCCATCTGTTGGGAATGATTTGATTGTTTATTTCTGCATGACAGGGGGTTGGACTGGGTGGCCCTTGTGGTCTCTTCCAGCTCTATGATTCTATGAAGAGGCTATTCCTGAAGGAGCAATGATTATATTAGTTTGTATCTAATAGACCCTTGATTTTGCTCTGAAATGTTTGCTCACTATAAAAAGGGAAATCTGGGGAGAACAGTTTATCTAATGTGTCCACAAGTGCATTTCTTTAAGTCAGTGTTTTGTAAGATTAATTCTCTCTGGCCTGTTGTATACATTTGTTAAGTTGCTGGTAATCCAACTGTGGTACTGTCACCTGCACCAATAAATTATTATTCTGACAACTCAGCGGAAGTGATGTCTGGTTCATATGAAGTGCAGCACCATTTTGTGGTAGCAATGGCATGGTATGGATCAGTTTTCTCAACATCTGATACCATAAATGCAATTTAAAAACAATAAAAGGGGAAATATGCTTAAACCCCAAAATACTTTTAGTGTGATAAAAAGTTACTTGCCTGCAAAGGAGCAGTTGTGGATCTGTAGTGCCATCTATGTACATGGCACTTTACATTAAAACAAGTTTTACACTGAAACAAACAAAACAAAACAAAGCATTGGGTCCTGCCAAAGGCATACAATCTGAAATAAGTGTATACATAAGCACACACAGAGGGAAGGTAAGGAATAATAAGCATAATACTATAAAATGCAATTGCAAAACAGTTTATCCAGATAACTACAAAAAACCCACAATAATATAGTATTAAATGTTTTGGAGGAAAAATAAGTAGTTCTCTCTTTGCCATGTTAAGTTTTAGGCGGCAATCAAGCATCCATGCTGATATAGGATGTACTTGTATATGCTGGATGCCTTAGTGAATGACTTAACACTGACGGGGAGTGTGTCCCTGTTGGTGCTTTTAGACCTCTCAGCAGCGTTCAATACCTTGACCATGGTATCCTTCTGGAATGGCGGGGTGGGTGGGAATGCAGAGGTTCTGGTCTTACCTCTCATGCAGGTTCCAAATGGTGGTACTTGGGGATAGGTGCTCATCAAAAAAAAGGAGCTATTATATGGCATTTTACCATAAGGTGCGATTCTATCCCCAGTGCTTTTTAACAGGTACATGAAACCACTGGGAGAGATCATCCAGAGGTATGGAGCAGGATACTCTCGGTATGCTGATGACACCCAAATAGATTTCTCCACGCTTTTTAAAAAAAGTCTTAGCTAAGGATAATATGCCTCCTCTGAATGAATGTTTGAAAGAGATAATGGGCTGGATTAAGAAAAACGAATTGTAATTGAATCCAGACAAGACAAAGGTGCTTACACTCACCCTGAAAGACTGTGTTCACAGCTTGGGAGTGTTTCTGGATCTGTCTCTCCAAATGTCAGCTTGGATAGATGCAACGGTCAGCAGTGCTTATTATCAGCTTTGGCTGATATGCCAGCTGTGCCCCTTCCTAGAATTGGAAAACCTAAAGATGGTAGTGCACATGCTGGCAACCTCAAGATTGGACTTCTGCAATGCACAGTATGTTGGGCTACCTCTGTACCAAGTTTGAAAACTCCATTTAGTTCAAAATATAGCAGCCAAATTGGTTACAGGTACATTCAGGAGTGAGCACATTACACCAATATTAAAATCACTCCACTGGCTGCGAATTAGTTTCCAGGCAAAGTACAAAGTGTTGACTATTACCTTTAAAGCCCTACATGGTTTGGGTTCAGGTTTCCTGCAGGATCGCCTCCTCCTGTACAATCCGCCTCATACACTCAGATGCTCTGGGGGACATTTACTTCAGCCGGCCAGGACTAGACTGGCACTTGGCACCTCGAAGACCTTTTTTTCATCAGCCACCCCCAGACTGTGGAATGACCTGCCAGAAGAGATTCAACAGCTAAACATGCTGTTTGAATTTAAAACATTATTAAAGACCACTGGGAAAAGATTAGTATATAATGGATTGTTTTTTAGTTAAACACCTACCAGATATGTAATATGTAATTCTATTCTGTTTTTACTTTGCTTATGACTTTCAAATATTTTAAATGTTTTAAATGTTTCTGTTTGCATTTTTAACATGTACATGATTTTAAACTATGAATTTTAAATTGATATACTTTAAGTTTATGAATGATTTTAATGTAATGGTTGTTTTAATCCTATGTGTTTTAACTTACGTGTTTTAATGGTTTTATGATTTAGTTATATATTGTATTTTAATTCATGTTGTTGTACCCTGCCTTGGGGAGAGGCAGGTAAGAAATGTTGTTGTTGTTGTTGTCGTCATCGTCAATAGCAGATTGGAGAGGGATTTCTATTCCCTCTGTTAAGCTGCTTCTGCAGTGTTACAGTGAAGTCAAGGAGCTCTTAATTTGCCAGCTCTCAGCTTCCTTGGACATTGCACAACATGGGTCTCATTTCACAAGGCCCTCACTACCCAAGAAGCATTTCCCAACTTCTACAGACAAGCGGTGCCTCATGTTTCAGAGAGCTGTCATTGAAGTGAAACAAGGGGAAGAGGGGCGAGAAAGGGGTATAGCCAAGAGACAGTCTAGAGAGTAGTCTGGTGGTAGGTTTTAAGCACTCAGTCCATTCCTGGCCCCTGCTTGTGATGGGTTGGCTCCTGGACACTGCCTGTCAAAATGGATGATAAAGTGGGAAGGGATTCAGAGAAGAGAGATGCTGATGAAAGGTCCATAATGCAAACAGGATGAGGACAGACTAAAGGAAATGGGTATTTTAAGTTTAGAGAAAAGAGGATTACGCATGTGTACACACAGAGAGACAGAGAGATATAGACAAGAGAAAAAGAGAGAGGGGTTGACAGTTGAAAAAATATTTAGCAGTATCTCAAAAGAGGCCCTGTTTATGAAGGCTAGGAAGAAAAGGCCCTGGTTTAAAATAGTATAATGGAGATTTAAGTTAAACATCAGGAAATCTCACTGAACTCCTGACTCACCTAAAGAGGCTGTGAGAAAAGTACAGTACTCTTTCCATGAAACATCAAGCAAAAGACACTTGAATGGACAAGCTGGCAGGTGGATTGAACTACTGTGCTAAAGAGATGCAGTCTGTGTGGCTCCCTAGCTGTATCTGGCTATAACTCTCATCGGCTCCAGCCAATGGTGAGGGATGATGAGTGCTGTAGTTCAGCACCTGAAGGCCACCCATCCCCCAGCACGGCTCTAACTGAGTGTTTTATGGCATCACTGCTCTTTCCTTCCTCAGTCTTTCTCAGTGAAACTGAAGTTTGCTTCCATAACATAGGGACTAAGAAACAAAGATGGAGCTCAGAAAGACTCTTGGTTCCATCTCAGTTCTGACAAGACTTCACTAGAAATACAGTTTTGCAGCCTCTTCAACTGGAGCTTACTCCATGGCAAGAGATGCACAAAGCACACTCTTTATTCTTGTACCACTACTAAGTTAATTATCACCTCCAAGTGGGATACAAAATAATCTCATTAGGGGGCCTTGATGCAAGCACTTAAAAGCACTTAAAAGAGCTGTTGGGAGGATAGCTGATCTCATGGAAGTTCAGTCCTTTGAACCAGTTATCAAGGGTTGCAGAGGAGCTTACTGCTTAGCTCAAGAGACACTGACAAACTTGCTTTATGACCCTGAATTCCACAAACATTCTGACACAGGTGCAGAGCCCTTACACACACACACCCTTCATTTCAATAGAAAGAGGACATTTAAGTTCCAGGAGTGAATGGGCTATCCTTGCAAGAAGTCGAACTCGGAGCCCAAATTGGGGTTGCTATGGCTATGAGAAGCTGCCTTATCCCTATTGGTACACATTTACTTAGCCCTCAATGCTTGACTGGCTTTCAGATCAGAAGTCTTTCTCTTCAACCACAACCTAATCCTTAAACTGGAGGATTGAAGCTGGAATTTATTGTGTGCAAAGATAGAGTGGTAGCACTGCAGCACAATCTCTTATTTAGAGCATCTCCTGAAACCAGTGGGAATCTCAAGAGTTTTTCTACTCACCCCTGCTTTCTTATGATTTGATTGTGTATTCCTGCATGGCAGGAGATTGGACTGAATGGCCATTGAGGTCTCTTCCAACTCTACGATTCTATATCCAGACTTTTTTTGTGCAGTTTGTGAAACTTTCAATGCAGTAATTTCTTCAAGAATGTGTTCTGAAGAAGGCTGAAGAGCCACAGTGAGATAGACATAGAATCATAGAATCATAGAACTGTGGAGTTGGAAGAGACCACGAGGGCCATCCAGTCCAACCCCCTGCCACGCAGGAAATCTTGATCAAAGCATCCCCGACAGATGGCAATCCAGCCTCTGTTTAAAGACCTCCAAGGAAGGAGACCCCACCACGTGCCGAGGGAGTGTGTTCCACTGCCGAACAGCTCTTACTGTCAAAAAGTTCCTCCTTATGTTGAGGTGGAATCTCTGTTCCTGGAGCTTGCATCTATTGCTCCGTGTTCCAGTCTCTGGAGCAGCAGAAAACAAGCCTGCTCCATCCTCAGCCTGACATCCCTTCAAATACTTAAACAGGGCTATCATATCGCCTCTTAACTGTCTTTTCGAGGCTAAACATACCCAGCTCCCTAAGTGTCTCCTCATAAGGCATGGTTTCCAGACCTTTCACCATTTTAGTTGCCCTTCTCTGGACATGCTCCAATTTGTCAATATCCTTTCTGAATTGTGGTGCCCAGAACTGGACACAGTATTCTAAGTGAGGTCTGACCAAGGCAGAATAGAGTGGCACTATTACTTCCCTTGATCTAGACACTATACTTCTATTGATACACCCCAAAATCGCATTGGCCTTTTTAGCTGCTGCATCGCACTGTTGGCTCATGTTCAACTTGTGGTCTACTAGGACTCCTAGATCCCTTTCGCACGTAGTCTCATTCAGCCAGGTCTCTCCCATCCTATATCTATGCATTTCATTTTTCCACCCTAAGTGCAGTACTTTACATTTCTCTGTATTGAATTTAATTTTGTTAGCTTTGGCCCAGCTCTCCAGTCTATCCAGGTCATTCTGAATTTTGATCCTGTCCTCTAGGGTATTAGCTACTCCTCCTAATTTGGTGTCATCTGCAAATTTGATAAGTATGCCCCTAATTCCTTCATCCAAGTCATTGATAAAGATGTTGAATAGCACTGGGCCCAGGACAGAACCCTGTGGCACCCCACTGGTCACATCTTTCCAAGACGAAGAGGAGCCACTGCTGAGCACCCTTTGGATTCGACCGGTCAACCAATTACAAATCCATTGAACAGTTACCTTTGTCTAGCCCACATTTTACAAGCTTGTTTACAAGAATGTCATGGGGAACCTTGTCAAAGGCCTTACTGAAATCAAGGTATGCGATGTCCACAGCGTTCCCTTCATCTACCAAGCTGGTAATTTTATCAAAAAAGAGATCAGATTCGTCTGGCATGACTTGTTTCTCTGAAACCCATGTTGACTTTTTGTGATTATGGCATTGCCTTCTAAATGTTCACAGACTGTTTAATGATCTGCTCTAGAATCTTCCCTGGTATTGATGTCAGACTAACTGGACGATAATTGTTGGGATCCTCATTTTTCCCCTTTCTGAAGATGGGGACAACATTTGCCCTCCTCCAGTCTGCTGGGACTTCTCCTGTTCTCCAAGAGTTCTCAAAGATGATTACATAGGTAAGATGATTTATTTTATTAATATTGGCTGGCATCCTGTTCTATATTTATGATGTTGTAAGCTGGACTTAGGACCTTTTAAATTTTGCAATTCACATTTATGGTTGTGACACAACTGTTACAACTGCAAATGCCCCACTCTAAACCCAGCTTAGACACCAGGCAACTGCACGAACCTAAGGAGTCCTGAGACACTTCAGAACTTCTTTGGCTAGTGCAGCTGCCTGGCATCTAAGGTGGGTTTTGGGAGGTCAAATGAAGAGAAAGAAATAGTCTCATTGTAGCTACATATCCCAGGATCTTAGCCTCAATTTATACCCCTCCTTTCTCCTTATGCAGGACATGACTGCCATCTAAAACTAGGGTGGGAAACAGCAGCAGGCCAAGGGGCCAATTTCCTGTCCCTAGGAATCTCCATGGGCCACCCACCTGGACTACTCAAATTGTCAAAATGAAGGAAATACAGAAGGGGCCAGAACTCTAATTTTGAAAAATGTTAAATGTTAAACAGTAGAGGGAACATTCTTACCAAGTAACTTGCTGCTTCTGGAGGCTTTCAGAACTAATTCAATTTTTTTTTTTGGCTGGAAAAACAAGAGTCCAGGGAGTCTTTGTGACCCAAAATTCCATGAACACTGAGATAGGGTCATGGTCTGTGAAAAAATACTTAGGGATCATGGGTGACCCCTCAAGGTGGAACTTTCCCCCCACCATGACATAAAATGTTATTGGAACAACTAAAACATTGTAAAACAACACATCCGGACCCAGACTGCCCTCATATTTATAATCGAAAAGACACAACACAAAAGTAGAATCAGAGTTGGAAGAGACCACAAGGGCCATCCAGTCCAACCCCTTGCCATGCAGAAATGAACAATCAAAGCACCCTCCAAAGGAGACTCCACCACACTCCGAGGCAGCACATTCCACTGTCGAACAGCTCGTAAGTTCTTCCTAACATGTAGGCGTAATCTCTTTTCCTGTAGTTTGAACCCATTGCTCCATATCCTAGTATCTGGAACAGCAGCAAACAAGCTTGCTGCACTTCAGTATGACATACCTACAAATATTTAAACATGCCTACCGCGTCACCTCTTACCCTTTTCTTCTCCAGGCTAAACATACCCAGCTCCCCAAGCTGCTCTTCATAGGGCATGATTTCCAGACCTCCCACCATTTTGGCCACGTTCCAACTTGAATTGTGGTGCCCAGAACTGGACAGTTTTCCAGGTGAGGTCTGACCAAAGCAGAATGGAGTGGCACTATTACTTCTTTCGATCTAGACCCCCTGATGAAGTCACACCTGCATCACTACTGCGGGTTTGTAGAGTTCTGATTTTCAGCACAATCTTCTGCAAATTTCCATGGAAATAAGTTCTACTTGTACTAAGCAGGGTCTTAGTCCATGGCAAAATGAGCTCATGATTGCAGCCTTAGTCATGTATTCTGGTGCTATTTTAAACTGCTATCTTATTTCTGCTATCATTTTTTGTGGGCTTAGTCTTGTCTTGTATTTTACTGCTAACATAATAAACCACCTTCTTTATTTTGGTTTTTAAAAGGTAGGATACAAAATTGCTATCGCTGGTTCTTCATCTTCTGATTCTAATTCTAATCAATATATTAAATAGAAGCTCTGCAAGATGACAAACAAAACGTTGGGGGGGGGTTTACAACACCATGCATGATAGAAATGTAATATCATTTCTATCAACAACATTGTCATCATCCATTTATTTATTATTCCATTAAAATATTTTTCTCCTGCCCTTTTATCATGAGATCTCAGGGCGGCAAACAGAGAAAACCATACACAGTGGTCCTTCAGTATCCGCTGGGGTTTGGTTCCAGGATCCAGCATGGATGCCAAAATCCGTGGATACTCAAGTCCCATTATATACAGCAGTGTAGTAAAATGGCATCCCTTATATAAAATGGTGAACAGCCAAGGTTTGCTTTTTGGAATTCCCCCCCCCACACACACACAAAAATAATTTCAAGCTCTGGTTGGTTGAATCCATGGATGCAAAACCCGTGGATATAGAGCGCTGACCATAAAACAATTTAAACAATTCCATATTAAAATCAGTAAATAATTTAAAGAAGATAAAAATCTATTAAACAGCTCCATTTTAAAAGGCTGAAAGAATTTTAAAAAAACTATGATTGTTATTAACTTTGTATTATAAACCGCAGTGAATATTTTTCTTACCAGCTTGAACAATTTCAGACCAAAAATCAGATCATAAAAAAGACAAGCCCACAACTGGTCATAGCAGAAACAACATTCAATGGCTGAAATCCTGTAGTGTAGTGGTTCCACATGAGAACTTATGCTAGGCTGAGCCATGTACTACCCCCGCCCCAGACTTAACTGAACAGCTTCTGAAACCCCTACCTCACATGGCCACTCCCTGCTTCATGGGGAGCGGGCAGGACTGGAGAAATGTCTAGCTAGCAACCCACTGCCAGACACGGAACAGATTACAGCAGCATCAAGACCTCTGGAGGCTTCCAGTGGATCTCAGCAATTATACCATCATTGTAGTTAGTTTTTCACACCTGGCTTCTCCATTTGGCTTTATTTTTGTTGAATAAATCATGACAATGCTGTAATATGCCATGTTTTGTTGTTCATCTGAGGTTGTATTTACCTAATTTTAAGACCAGCTAAGGAACAGATGATTGTTATTATGTCCTGATATGTAAAAATATAGACTTCAAAGAGGGTGTACTTTCTTTTTCACACAACTGTATTCTCCCTCTCCAGGTTTCCAGGAAAAAGAACTCATTAAGTGGAAAGGCACGATATGAATTATTAAAAGTAAAGGTAAAAAGGAAAGTACTTTTACTTTCATAAATTTTGCTACAACTTAAGGGAAACTAAGACTGATTATTCCCTCTATTTCTAAAGTTTGAAAATTACCTTCAATCCTTACAAAGCCAAAACAGCTCATCCCATTCAAAAGAGGGAGGCACCGGCAGTTGCAGAAGTACAAAAGATTTTTTGCTGGGGCGGGGAGGGAATGAAGAGGAGGAAAAACAAACAGCCCAGTAGGTACTGAGACAGTTTAATGGCTATAGAATGCTGATTTTTGGCAAGGGAATTGAAAATCGGGTAGGGAACAGAACAGAGTCCTGTGGGTGAGGCTGGCTGAAACAATTAAAAGTAGCAACTCCCCACAACAGTTTATTGCAAGTCCTACTTTTTAATTATATCATACAATGGCTTGCAGGTGCATCACCTACTGAAAAATATAAAATTCACTAAAGACAATAGGAAGGGCTGAGTCAGAATGCAGAAAAGCACCGACTGGCTGAATGAAAAAGTCAGAAGTGATTGTCCGTGATAACAGTTGCTGCATCATTCAAGCCAGAGGAATGGAACTGCAGGCTAGAGAAACTGAAAAGCCTGCAAAGTCATTGCTGAAAGCTCTCATTGAAAGCCTGTAAACTAGGCTTGCATCTGAAAACCATGCATTTGAGGATGAAGACTTCAGTCTACAAGCTTATGCTACTAACTTCTTTCTTGCTTTTGAGTTTCAAAGGTGCTACAAGATTCCTTTGCATACTGATCCAGACTAACACAGCTATGTCTTTGAATTCTACCACCTGAAAACTAGGTGATTGAAAACTAGGTTCAAAAGGCAACATGCTAGAGGTCCCAGTATAAAGTATTTATTTAATATTCAACAATTAAACACAGATTCCTTTTAATTTTTTTTACAGTAAATAAAAATGTATTATTCCCTCTCATGCATGATCACTGTATTAATCTAAGCTTTTTATTTTAAAATGTGAAAAAATAAAGTGTTTCTCCCATTTCATCTTTTAATCAGATGGCTAACATCTGGCATTGTGCATTAATGGAGACAAGATGTAGAATTATATTAAGCCTAGCATGTGGTTTGCATTTACTTGTCATTTTGTTCTTTTCTTTAAACATAGTGTTAAAATGAATCAATAAATCATACCATAAAAATAAATATAAAATGAGACAGAACCAAGAGGTCCACAATATCTCCTTCTTTTAAGGACCACCCTGTTTCAAATATTTGCATGCTATATTTGTCTGTCAAAAATGTAACTGTTTTTGCTGGGACACAAGAAGACTGCTGAACAGTCACAGAATTATATCATCTCCCAGGTATAATAAGAGAGGTATTTTACCCACAGTACATATACATACAGTATTACTGACTAAGTGGCATTCTACTTTGACTAAGCCTTCCATGTTTCAAGGGATCCACTATGATCCACTGGAGTTACCTGTTTTGCAGTGGACAAAGACCATGAAGCCAGTCCAAAGCACACACATACATTCTTTCTGGATTTCCCTAATGTATCGCTTTCTACAATGGAAGTGAATTTGGTGCTTCTTGCATGGATTCTCAAATTGTATTGCATCTTCTTTGGCTCATCTCGGAACGCTTTTTGGCACTGGGTCTACGGATCATTCTCTTAATTCCTTATAGCCCCACTTTTCAAGATAATCCTATGTGACACTTAAGCGTTTCAATTTATTAGTTTGCTGAAACAAAAACGTAAATTTAAATAGAAAGCAACAAATGCATGTTTTGGCTTTATTTAGTGTGATTGTGAGAAGAGGCAATACTGCTCATGGAATCACAGGGAAAGCGCCACTTCAGTCTGGTCACCAGCCAATATTGCCAGAGGTCCACTAATGATCACACCAAATCAGTTCTCATGGCTAGCCCATTGCTTTTTTACATAAATAATATAGACCAAAACATTATGAACATCTCAGCAACCTTCTTTTAAACAGAACAGAGGAGCCCTTTGACCTATTGAGAAAGGATCGCAGGACTTGTTCTCAAAAGTGTCTTTTTTGTTTGTTTGTTTGTTTGAACAAGCACATGGTCATATTCCAAGCAGCTATGGAAGATGTCAATCCAGCTCAATGGGACTGCTGTCTTCTTGCCCATCTTCTGCATCCTCCTCCTCTCCAGCTACCATCAAGCTGTTTAAAAGATTGCCTAGGGTGGAAGTAGAGGACAAGAGGGAGAAATCAGAGGAGACCATTTCTTAGGGTCTGGTGTAAAGGTGAGGTTGGCAACACTTCCTGAATGGTGGTTGTCTTCTATTGTTGGTAACAGCCTCCAGTGATGATATGCTAATGACCCCTCAAATAGCTAACAAGGGTTTAGTGTTTCAACCAAACCAGTAAGCAGCCTTCTAGATAGAGAAACAAGCTGTGGTTTTTATTCCCGTGAGGGTAAACCCCCACTGGCAAGAAGTACATTAGGCTCACATCAAAGTTTCCATGCAAACAAGCCCTGAACTGTTTCAATTACTGTATGTGAGATGACACTCAAGTAGCTCACTGCAGCTGAGTTT
The DNA here is from genome assembly GCA_030847615.1 of Gambelia wislizenii. Taxonomy (NCBI): domain Eukaryota; kingdom Metazoa; phylum Chordata; class Lepidosauria; order Squamata; family Crotaphytidae; genus Gambelia; species Gambelia wislizenii. The sequence continues at coordinate 11,635,863 of JAUMIR010000012.1, forward strand.
CATTAAGATCATCACTTTCGTCCTGTATAGTATTAACTTACCTAGTAGTCCTCCATAGGATGAAGTTTGTTTGGGTGGGACACCAAAGAAGAGCTGTCCTATTCTGTCTAGATACTAAAAGAATAAGAAAGTAAGTTATCACAGCTCAGTTCTGACATCACACCAAGCCATGGTTTACACAGATGAATATCGAAATCTTGATCTTCTTAACAGAGAGTATACTAATCATGGCTTACAATTAATTCTCTAAGTTCACCTTCCATTCTTTAAGAATGCTCTGTTTCAGCACTTCATTCCTGAATCCAAAGCATAGTGCCCTCTGGAGGCCAGCTGATGGCACATGAGTTCAGACATCACATCGAACTACTGTTACTACTACCTTAACCTATAGGCCTCCTAAATCATAGTCATTCATCAACAGTGAAGGCCACGTGATTCCTAGCAACCCCCCACTGGAGGTTTGGCTTTTATCCAGGTTTCAGAGCTTGCTCACTTATACGCATCCCTTTACAATAGTGTTTCCCAAACTCTGATCTTCCAGGTGTTTTGGACTTTAGCTCCCCAAATCCCTGATCATTGGCTGAGGCTTCTGGAGTCCAAAACACCAGGAGGACTAGAGTGTAGGAATCACTGCTTTATAGGATCATATACTGGGTGCAGCACCATTGCTGAAAGACTTCTCATTCAATTGTAGGTGTGATCAAAGCACATCACTATTCTCTAAACCACCATCTGCAATACGGAGGTAATACTGGGGTTTGGTTCGACACCCCGTGGATACCAAAGTCTGTGGCTGCTCAAGTCTCACTATATACAATAGCATAGCAAAAAGGGGTCCCTTATATAAAATGGAAAAATCATAGTTTGCTTTCTGGATTTTTTGGAATATTTTCAAGCCATGGATGATTGAATTTGTGGATACAGAATCAGTGGATACGGAGGGCCAACTGCACACTTGAGCCTCCAAGCATGCTACATACTGAAAAGCTTGAGTTCAGACATGGATGGTAGCAGTGGTGGTAATACAGAATGGTGGTGCCCAGTGGGGTGAGAAGATGAATAAAGTCCCACACAGGAACCATGAGGGCAAAAGGTTCCCCCCATCATTTGATGCCAGTGGTGGGATAGGAGGTTCCCACACTATTGACAGAAGGGGAGATAAGTGGAAGTCCTCATATTTGGTAGCCATAGCAGTGACAATGGAAAGGTGGATAGTGCTTGACTTGCCCTCAAACCCTTATTTGGGCCAACAGAAAAGGGTGAATTGCCTTTCCTAAAAGCCTCTTGGAGCAACAATTCATCTTTTAAAAGGCTGCAGCCCTACTCTGCACTGTTTAACATTTTCAATTAGCTATTTGAAACCAGAAGTGGACTTGTAGCAACTTCTGGTTTTGTTTTGATTTTTGTTTTGTTCCCCCTAGCTTCCTGCAATCCATATTGCTCCTAGAGGGTCCCATGGCAAAATATCAACCTGTGGACCACCGTAGTTGCCTACTTCTGCTTTGGTCCTCTAGGTGTTTCACACTTTATCTTCCAAAAGAGCCAGCCAGAATGGTCAAGTGCCATGGACTGTAGGGACTGCAGTTTAAAACATCTTGAGAGCCAAACATCAGGAGACCCCAGTCTAAAAACACATCCACAAACAGTGTTTTGTAATCTCATTTAGTAAGATGCTGATAAGAAAAAAATTATACACTGTACTGTTTAAAAAAACGCCTTGAGATGTACATATTCTGTATGCAAAACAGAGCCTTCCCAGTGGCAATAACCTTCAGAATCCAGAACTCTTTCTGGAGAATTGGCCCCATGCCTCTCGGCCTTCCAAAACTCTCTGGAAATGGTTGTCTCATCCCGAATTTTGCTTAGGATACTACTGTTTTCAGAAAGTTTTAATATATTTGTGGTATTGCTTTACTGTGTTGTGAGCTGCGCTGGGGTACACAAATAGGATGGACATGCACGGCTTGAAACAAAAAGGTGAGTGTAGAGAAATAAAGTGGAATTCCACATGTTTTTTAAAAAACTTACTTCATTATACATGGGGTCCCTCTTCAATGAAGGTTGGTACTGTTCGCACAATACTGTAAATACTGTTAACTTTCCTCTAAAACAGAAGCAACACACAATGTAAAACCAGGCCAAAAGGGGGAGCAGTGCTGTACTTTACAACAAAAATTGAACCATACCCATCAACTGCCAGCAGCAGAAACCAAATGAAGTTGAGCAATGGTTGTACAAAGGGAGGGCCCTTTTCTATAGAAGGGTGCTTCTGTGTATATGTTGTAAAAACCACTAATGCGCTGGTTTTGTTTTTCAAGCAGAGGAATCTGCAAAAAAAAAAAAAAGATTCTGAAAGATACAGGTTATACTGAGAGAAGAATTTAAACACTATCACTTCTAGGATGAGTTCACGAACTTAAGTTTATAGTGTGGGAAAATTATATTTTTGTAGTGCAATTTCCAGGATCCCCCTGTTCAGAGGTATGGAGAATTCTGTGAGCTGTGGCCCCAAACATTATAATTTCCAAGCTTTCAATAGCCTTAAGATCTGGTTGCCCATACACTGGTATAACTGTTAGTGCCATATTAAGGGCAAGAAATTAATGCTGAGACAGGAGGAGATTCCCAATGAAGCACTGTGGCCTGTGATTCAAATCTCACCATGACTACATTCTCAGCAGATGGACTTATTATTCTCTCAGGTTCAACAAGCCCTCCCTTCCCCACATGATCTGAATAGTGGTGGGGGGGGGGGAACTCCTCACAGAGTTGATATAGGGGTTACTGAAATAATAGGCACCAGCGCTGTACACATTTGAAATACAGTCTATACGTGCTAATGCCAGTTTCCCCACAAGCTTATTGCTCAGTAAGGATGTGAAGCCAGCTCAGTAAACATGAATGAGGTGGAGAACCTTTAGCTCCCTAGATGTTATTCGATTCCAACTCCCAGCCACCCTAGCAACTGATCGTGGCTAATGGGATCTGTAGTCCAGCATCATCTAGTGGGCCTCAGGTGCCCCACCCTCAGCTAGAACTATTTATTTCTGTCAGTTGCCTTCTTCCTGGCAACATCACAGAGTGAGAGAGATCTCAGCTGAGATCACCTACCATAAGACTTGTCTCCTCTAAGGACTTGTAGTACCTGAATTTGCATTTTATTCTGCTCATGACTTTTTCCTGAATTTATATTGTGTAAACCATTACCTGAATGCACTGGCAGAAAGGTGGATGCAAATGTAGCAGGAACTGAACACTTGACCTACTGGACTATTTTGTTCAGCAGCTTGGAAGACTCATGTAAAAATCAGCTAAGGAAAACAACAATCTCACCGGCAGCAAGTCCATACACCAATTCTAGCCAAAATGTATGGTCTTACACAGGGGAGGGCAACTGCCAAGGAGCCTCACAATGGCCCCCAATGGATGCAGAAGGCTGCACCCCCAGCATGCCACCCATTTTTAAAAAACAAAAAAACCCTTTCTTCACGATGGCTTCCACATTCTTCATGGGTCAGATGGGGCAATTTTATCACACAGGGGCTGCTTTTTTGCCCAGGAAGAGGACTTTTGCATCTAGGAAGTAAACTGGAACTCCACTGCCAGTTTATTTTGTTAACATTCACCATTCACCATCCTGCCAAAACTGGAAGAGCCGAAGGCCCTCAAAATCAGCCTGGGGGACTGTAAACAGCCTGTAGGCCTTGGTGTGCCCACTCCTGGTCTAAATATTTCATACCTTCCTATTCCTCTTTCCCATGTGGCTAAACAGGTTATCTGATTAGAATATAAAATATTACAAAATGTAGAGACAAACAGATTAAGAACAGAAGACCTACTGTAATACCGCTTGAGCTACAAACATGTCCACCTCACTGTGATATCCCCTGGATGAAGAATATTCCACCAGCATGTTTGCACAGCCTTCACCATCTGTAGAGTGCAAGAAGTGATACCGGGATTCACAGTAGTTTTGCTCTAGAAATAAGAAGTTTTTTTAAAAAACAAATCTGTTATGCTTCTCACTGCAAGTACAATTGTCCCTCTGTATCCACGGATTTGGTATCCATGGATTTAAGTATTCACAGCTTGAAAATATTCTTAAAAAAATAATAATCCAAAAAGCAAACTTTGATTTTGCCATCTTATATAAGGGACACCGTTTTGCTATGCCATTGCATATAATGGGACTTGAGTATTCACGCATTTTGGTATCTACAGGGGGCCCTGGAACCAAACCCCAGCGAATATGAAGGGACAACTGTATAAACATTAGAACAGTCTTTCTCAGCTTATATTGGTTAGCAGTAAATCAAATAAAGCCTCCATAGGAGAAATATTAAGAAGACAAATTTTAATGATCATCTGAAACCTAGTATCAATGTGAAATAATAGCTGAAACAGGCAACGATGTAAATTAATGAGGTTTGATTTGTTGCTAATAGTTTTACTTTCTTCCCACCTTTCCTCCAGTTTATAACCTTAGCATTCTAGCACACTCTTGCATATCTGTGATTGAAGCTGACATTCTAGGACAAAACATTTGATATTTTATATAATCTTCATGAATTGACTGGATCATCTTTCTTATTTTTGTTCAGGAACATGGACAAGCAAGTTGCATAGAAAATATCTCAGAATGCAGCAAGGAACTTGGGTCAAAAATCTTAGATTATATTTTATTTGTAATTTCTTATCCTTATGGCTTACAGAGGACTTGAAAGAGGGTTGTTTATATTTGTTAGAGGAGAGCTGTGGCCCTATACTTGAAGAAATACACCTCAAGAAGCAGCCTGAATATGTTTTAAAGCTGATCATATATACTACATTTCATATTTGACTTATATTTGAAGAAACACTGAACCTCATCTTATGTTAAAACAAGTTCCTTAGACAGGGTTCATTTCAAGGATGAGAAGGCTCAGACACCTAAAAAAACCTTCACTGAGAGATGCTGTTGCCAAATTTCTAATTTATCCCTGATGTGTTCCATCGTGGATTTAAAAATAAAAGCAGACACTGAACACATGCTAATCCAAGTGTCATAATCTCTAGCAATGGGGGCAGGGTGGAGCAGTTCTGCACCAGCCAAGACCTTTCATTCCACTCTGTGACAAGCTTGTTTAAGACTGAAGAGAATACAATTAAACATTTAGAAGATGCAGGAGAGGCTCCAAAGTGCTATTTTAGGCACACCCACTCACCGTTGCCCAGGACCACTGGCATTTTTCACTTTCTCCTACAAATGCAGCCCCACCCTCCATGTCAGATCACGGATTGTTCTGGAAATCCACCTTAGATTCAAAAGGTGGGATTTATATGTGGCATTGGAGCCACTCCTTAGAGCCCCCTCCAGTGTAGTGAACACCTTTGGGTCACAGTTTTGGTATCCAGAACCTTTAAAGAACACACATCCATCACATTTAAGGACCGTTTAGTGCAAGCGTTCCCACCTTTCCACAATGTGATGGCTAGCAGCTGGTGTAATTTTGGATGCCCAAGTTTTCCCGATCCACCACTGGACCACTTCAGTGCCCTGGACACAAAGGCCACTCTTTCAGGTGAATTTTGATCCATCAGGCTGAACACTTTCGCTAGGTTCTCTAGAAGCAACCACAAAAGATGAAACTTAGCACAACATGTTCACAGTAACTGCAGCCTTTTTGTTTTAAATATACAAATACAGTTGTCCCTTCACATTCGTTGGGGTTTGGTTCCAGGACCTCCCGTGGATATCAAAATCCATGAATACTCGAGACCCATTATATGCAATGGCATAGCAAAATGGTGTCTCTTATATAAGATGGCAAAATCAAGGTTTGCTTTTTGGATTATTATTTTTTTAAGAATATTTTCAAGCCGTGGATACCAAATCCGTGGATACGGAGGGACAACTATAGTGTAAAGACTACAAAGACACTTAGTTAAAAGTTCTTTAATATAAATGAATTTCTTTAGATGAAGGCTAGGGAACGTGTGGCGATTTGGATGATACTGGACTATAATGGTGAGGAACGATGGGAGTTGCAGTCCATTAGCATCTAGAGAGCCACACATTTCCCCGCCACTTTAGACATAATTCAGCAACAGCCACTTAATTGACCTCTCCGCTGCAGTGCCAGGAGCCACACTCTTCTTTCTCTAACAACTGATTGAGGAGAAATTTCAGGCACAGAGAAAGAAGACTATCTTCATTCAGAAGATGCTGCCAAGGACCAAAGACTTCAGTTATAAGCAGAGTTGCAGGAGAACATTGGCTAAGATGCCAAACTGGTAGATTATGAAATAATTTCTCTCTCCCCTGGTCTTCCTCTTGTTCACAAACCCCTGGGATCAGCAGTCAAGGTGGGGGGGAAATTATGAGATGCTTCACAGGATTCCCAGATGGGCAGCTCAGGAGAAGAGCTTATCAACTGCATGCTTACCACATCAGACAGTCCGACAAGCAAAGGACAAAAAGGTCGACCCACGAGCAGTGAGCACATCGCCAAGTGGACTGGATGGAGAAGTGGCTGTCCATCAAAACGGCAAAGAGGTCAATTATTGTGAAGACATTACAAGGTTGTGCCTGTGTTGGGGAGAGGACAGTGCCAAGAATCACGCTCCACCTACAAACAACTATGTTTGTTCAGAACTGATGCCAAGGCCATTACTAAGAGTTTATTCTTTAGTAACTTGGTACCAGTGGAGGATAGACCTAACAGATGTTTATACCCATGACAGCTACAAATACTCAGTGGCAGCAATTCTCAGATTACTAGAAGGCAGAAAAAAAGGGAGGGAGAGTCATCACTTTCACAGACTCTTCATGAAATTTCAAAAGTAATCATCCAGCTGATGCTGGAAGCTAAATATTGGACTAGACCAGAACTGGCCTGATCCACAATGAAGGCTGAGGGACACAACAAGGAAAAGGAATCCAAGTACATGATACTGTGGGTTACACATCAGAATTCTAGGCACACAATGATGAAGAACAGGGGATGGATCTCTCACCTAAGATTTCATCTGTAACTTTTGCATCTGATTTCTCCAGAGACTCTAGAACTAGCATAGACAGATCAGCAGCGCTGTTTTGCTAGAAAACACAGGAAACACAATGAATACACACAACTAAGCAACAAAACTATAAATGTTGAAGTGGGGGAGGTGACAAATTTGATCTTTGAAAAAGAAGAATTTGTCTTGGGCTGTTAATATATTGTTTTACTAACTCCCTCAAACCACATGAACATTTTTTTTATTTAAGCCTGTATAAAAGTATTACTGTCTACATTCTGTGAGCAAACAGCTTTTACAAGATCTTCAATAGTAATTATTTAGTGTGGTCATGCCTCATCTGGGCTGATGCTGCCTTGACAAGATGAATGCACAGTTACTCAGCTCTCCTCTTTATGAGCTTTAAAACCCTCTTAAAGGTGGTTTCTTCTTCTTCTAGCTTTAAATACCTTGCATTATGGGATATTTGGGAAGAGGGAGAACCTGAGCAGCCAGATCCATGCTGCTCATACAGAGCCCTGCCTCCTAAAACACCTGTACTTTGGTCTAGCAATGAGTCTGTTTCTTTCATAACTTCAAAGGGTGACAAAGAGAAATCATAGGCATCATCTCTTTGGCAGGTGCATTTAGCCATCTCAGTGTTTGGCATAACTGCCATGTGCCCATAGAGAACACATAAATAGCAAGTCATTAGGCAGCCTCAAAACTGCCACAACTGACCAGCTATTATTAGATGCCTCCTTCAGCGTTACCACCTTTCAGTGTGAGATATTTATCACATGAGCTTTACACAGCTTTAAACAGGTCTTACTTGATTGTGACTGAAGAACAACAGGGCCCCTGAATACATGAGTTCTCTTGCTTCCACATGTTTCCCTTGTGACATATACCTGTGATTTTAAATAAAAAGAAGAAAGCAAAGTTAAAGGTATCTGGAATACAGCATGATGAGACAAGCTTATAAGTGCCTGAATGCCTTGTGGTGAACACATTTTAATCTTTGGAACTGGAAGAGTCATGGGCTGAAGGAATATTTAAACAAACAAAAATCTATTGTAAATGATCATGTACGAGATATATAGAATCTCACCTACAAAATGTCCCTGATTGTCAGTGAACCAATTCATATATTTACTCTTTTAGGTGAGAGACAACATTTATATTTGAACACCAAACTTTGTTTGAGGGTTTAAAAAAAAGGCGGAGTCCTTTTTACAATAGAGATAGCTGTAGAGAGGCCTTGGCACTTAATGAAACCCATGCTCCTGTGAGGAAGGTGAGATTCCCCTCATCCATGCAAAAGACATCTAGTACATAAAGATTCAGCATATGACTAAAACAGCTGTATTTACGAATTAGCTTTCTACAGACTGATACCTGGTTGTCTTTGACAGCAGCACCCAGCCTTTTCATATAAAGAAAATCTTTATTTATTTTGGCAGCTGTTCTTTCCATGGTATTAAGAACCTATGTTGACTTCCGAGGACATGGAGCCTGCTCCCTTCTTCTGGAGGCCAATGTAAGTAGGAATACCTAACCTGGAGCTAATCCCATCCCCATGCACGGAGTGTGCTTGCACAACTCACCCCACCCCAGTTCCTATTTTTCTGCATCTGTCTCTAATGGAAATAACGAAGCTTCCAGGTTTGAACTACAACTCCCATTATTCCTTACCACCAACTATACTACCTGGGGCTGCTGAGAGTTTCAGTCCTGAAGGGCTGCATGATCTCCATTTCATCCTGGCTGTTAGACATCACTGTTGTGTGTGCTGCATTTACAGGAGAGTGGTCCACCAAGCTACTGGTCTGCCACTTAAGTCTCAAAGTGAGGATCGCATATAGAAAATCAGCAGTTAACAGCCATTGAAACTGACAGCCACAGTAAATCTGGACAGACATTAAAAGTAGGAGCAGATGGTAACTTAGTTTGGTATTTCCAAGCCAAGATGCAGGTAAAGCAAGTATCTTCCTTTTCTTGGTAAACTGCTTCAGTACAGCCTTCAATATATGGAGCCAATGGCTCAGTGGATTCTATGTTCACTAGCACTCACATTGTGGGTGAGAACAACATAGTACAGCTGAAGCATGCAGACAACAGATGCTCACAGAGCACAAGCTATTTGTCTTCAAAACTGCTGCTTGAACACACCCTAAGAGAGGTTCTGAAATGGATCTTGCTACACAATTTGCATCTGCCACTCCTTGTGTTGCAATCATATATCTCAAGCTATGATGTGTTTTCTACAGAACACTTTATTTCAGAGCCTTCTTCTTTATCCCCTGAGCTACACACAGTTTCCAGAATACTTACTTAATGCCAATAGCCAACCACTTTTCTTCAGAAAACTACCACCCAATTCAGAAAATATAATACACCTGGGGTACTGCTACACCATTTGTATAAAGCTCATTCAAAGGGATTCTATTCTTTACTAGACTGTAGGGAAAGAAGGATATACTGAAAAACGGTTGCATGTATGGTAACATCAGTATTTATGGGCAATTTTACAAGTATCTGTTAGAAACCTGTGAAAGAGTAAAACCTATGAAATACGTAAAACAATGACTTGCAAACACAAGAACACAATGAGATCTGTGTGGAATCTATAGATTATGCAAGTGCACCATAGAAGAGCAGAATTTGATACAACTGAATTCCAATTCCATTGGTAAATATTCTCAGGGCAAAATTCACTTCTAGCTATCCTAAAAATGATCTCCAAAATACTCCTCAAAATCTTTTTTTAAAAAAAAAAAAAAAAAACTCTCATTCCTTTTCACTGCACAATTCAGCACCTGCTTTGGAATGCTGTCTTGGGTCTGGATGTAAGAGATTTTTTCCTTGTTGATTTTGTGCTCTAATCAGGATCGTGTACCCAGAATGATAACATCATGGCATTATGTAGCCAATCATGAGACTACATGATGAGATCACAAAACCAATTCAAAGAGAGTGACAGTTCCTATCCCCACTCTAAAATGAATGCCAGTTACACCTTGTTTTATAACTTCTGCTTGTCCCAGGAATTATTGCCAAAATGGGAGATGGGTAAATTTTCAGGGGGTGGTTATGTCTGGACATCCTCATTTTGGATCAGTCAGTCCTAATTGGATATAATTCCACATTTTGAGAGCTTTATCCCCCACTTTGTAAAAAAAGGTTTTAAATACTTCCAGATGTATGTGAAACAAGGGATGGAATTGAACAGACAGGCTTCAAGAGCTTGTATCTCGAATGTATTTTGCATTTGGTTGGCTAATAAAGGTATCACTTTTTTGCAGATTTTGTCTTTTGTTCTGCTGCATGGTCAACATAGCTACCTCTGAATGTGTTTCCTAGATCTGAAGATACCTCATTTTGCCACAACAAGAGGGAAATATGGACTGAGACTAAACTCTCTGAGGTTTCTGCCTCCAAAAAATGTAAAAAAATCTCTTTGGACTATAATTAGCTAGTTTTACCTATACAGCACCTAAAAGTTGTTTCTGGATGCAGCAGTACAGAGACTTCTTGAAAAATCCATTAATCTCTGTCTGAACAAATCATAGAATCATAGAGTTGGAAGAGATCACAAGGGCCATCTAGTCCAACCCCCTGCCCTGCAGGAATACACAATCAAAGCATTCCCAACAGATGGCCATCCAGCCTGTTTAAACATCTTCAAAAGAGGATCCCAGGCAGCACATTCCACTGCCCAACAGCTCTTACTGTCAGGAAGTTCTTCCTAGTGTTTAGGTGGAATCTCTTTTCTTGTAGTTTGAGTCCATTGCTGTGTCCTACTCTCTGGAGCAGCAGAAAACAGTTTGCTTTTCCGTCCTCAGTATGACATCAAATATTTAAACATGGCTATCATGTCACCTCTTAACCTTTTCTTCTCCAGGTTAAATATACCAAGCTCCCTAAGCCACTCCTCAAAGGAGCTCTTTGCTTCACAAAGGAACAAGGACATGCTGAATGCCAGAGAAGTTGCTCACTGCTGCAAAAGGATTTAATTTTACTGTCTTTTGTCTCAACTTCACATGGCCTTGAACAACACAATTAACATCTGAAACAACATGTAGGCCTCCAACATCTCCACTTTTCTTTCTTTTTAACATCTTTTGCCTGATGAAGAAGCCAGCAGAGTTTGAAAGCCTGCATCATGTGTTTTGCATTTGGTTGGCTAATAAAGATAGCAATATTTTTTTGTGTGTATTTTGCAGTTTGTTTTGCTGCACGGCCAACACAACTAGCCGGGAATGTGTTTCCAGACAATTCCCAGTGACTGTTGAGAAAAAAAGAAAGGGTTCCTTGCCACCAAGGACGCAGAAGTGCTTTTAAGGTTAAGGGATTCAATCCTAATGCAAACAGGTCATTATTAATTTTGCTTACTTGCAAGTACTTTCAGGGGAAGGCAAACGTACTTTCCCCCATCAATTATCACTGAAACATCCCTAAATATGAAGTGCTTAGAAGTACACTCCATGTGTTCAGTATAGTTTACTCCCATATAAGTGTGCAGAGGATAGACTGCAGGCAGTATTTATTATTCCTTGCAGAGGTCAACAACCACTGTTCTAATATTTCTTTGAGTTTGATCATTTATTACATGACTGATTGATAATTCCTGAAAAGGCTCACCTTAGTCTAGTCACCACCCCTGTTCTGGAGTCTATGCTTGTCACTGTCCATAATGAACAGACATGAAATTATATTTAAAAAGCATAAAATTTGTTTAAGATTATTGCTTGAGGTCATCAAATGTCATTTTTCTTTTCATTAGATTTAATTAGATGTGTGTAGTACATGCTACTACCACAATTCTATTCATGGCTCAATCATAACCTTGATGGTTTTGCTTAGAGTCCAATGTTCTAAAATACTGGCACAGCTAAGAATGTCAAGCTCCTGTTTTTGTGCCAATTAATAACTTGCAAGAGGTAATCTCTTTGTTTCATCAGTTTACTTTACTAAAGCTACACTATGTTAATAAAAGGACACATTATAAAAGAATAAGCACCTGCTAGGTTCTTTAAACTATAGAGGTGTAAGGAACTTTTGCCACTGTGAATCTGGCAAGAAGATAAAAAGGAGAAAGTGAGGGGGAGAAAAAAATAATAATCTAGCAGCACCTTTAGCACTGATTTTTATTTTAGCATGCACTTTCATGGATATAAATCCACTTCTTCTGATGCAATACAGAGTGATATTAAAGCCTCAGGTTATTAAGCATATTTATACAGTTGTTGGAGTGGGATGAAATGTAACAGGATCCAGAGAGATGCAAAAAGATATCGTAGTAATTTGGAAGCACCACAGCCACCAGAGTACAAGGAGATAAAGCACAGTCCAAACAATCTCAAGTGCCACAAAATGTGAGGCAATGAAGTCTACATAACCAGCAGCAAAAATTCAAGGTCACCCTTGAAAACCAAATATGCCTTGAAGTTTATAATCTTCACAAACCCAAAAATGTTTCTGGATTATAACTTCCATCACCCCTAACCACTATGCCAGAAGGGACTGATGGAAGTAGCAGTGCAACATCTAGGGAGCCACAAGTTCTCTACCCCCGATTTAGTTGAACTGCAAGAAGCGTGGGGAGAAACAGAAACATTATTTTTGTATCCTCAATCAAATGGGGCATGATTATGTTACTACAGTATCACTATCACTATTATCATCACACTACTACCCTCCCTCCCTCCCTCCCTCTCTCTCTCTCTCTCTCTCTCTCTCTCTCACACACACACACACACTATATTGGTCCACTTTGTAGTACCCAGCTTGTGGGGGCAATTAGCTAACACACACTGGAAACTGCTTAATGCAGTGTAGGTGAGTAAATTGCTATTGCTATTGCTTAAAAAACAATTTGTAAGCTGCTGATAGCCTTGTGGCTGAAGAGCATAGTATAAATAACTAATATAAAAAAGAATTTTTAGCAGTGTTTGAACACTGGTTTAAGAAGAGTGTTTAGCAGGACATGTTTCTCCTTTGGTAGTTCCTGTGCTCTTGAGCTTTCCTTGTCACTGCTGGAGTATGAAGAGTTCAAACTGTATCAGATCCAAAGCTACTCAAGACTTGCTACTCAAGGCCATTCCACAAGTAACACAATGGATGAAATAGTTTCATCCACAATCCATCTACAAAAATAATTTCAAAATGTACAAAGTGCTTTAATAAGTCCAATCAATTGCCCAGATGTCAACATGGAGAAACAGGTGCAGAGCCAAGTTTGTGTGCATCATTTCCTTGATGTGTTCATCTAGTGTATGTCATGGTCAGTCAGGACTCTGAGGACTCAGAAGGCGAGGAGGCTGAGCCAGTAGCAGAAGAGCTGGCTGAGTCTGAGTCTAGCCCTGAAGAACCCAGGGCTCAGCAGCCTAGCCCTCCCCCAGCTCAGGGTCCAAGCCTGGGAGACATAGTAGAGCAAGAGCTAGAAGAGCAGGTACCTACCTTTAGCCAAAGGAGAGCAGAGAAGGTGTGGCTTCGTTGTTCCCAGAGATTAAGAGACAGAAGCTCATCAATCACCCCGCAGCTGGGAGTGGGAGCTGGGCCAACATAAGCAGCTGGGGGAGGCTGAGTTCCTTGTTTCAAGCAGTCTGTGTTACCTGGAGGAAGCCTCTGCCTGTGACTCTTCTGGAACCTTGCTATTATTTTGAGACTTTTGATATCTTGACCTTGGACTGCCTTCATTGACCCACCTGCCAGAACCCTTTTGACCTTGGACTGCCTCTTCGTTCTGCACTCTCTCTCTCTCTGTGTACTTCTGACCCTGTAGGACTGCTACTGACAACATCAGGTACTGTGCTTTTCAACTGGGTTGTTGCCGAGCCGGGCTCCTTATCAGCTATTGAGTTGGCTTCTCGACAGAACTGCTTGAAACCCCTTAATTAAGTTGATAAGATGGCCGAGTCTGCTGTGATTCAGGAACTGTTATCCCAAAACCAGCAATTAGCAGCCCAGCTGGCACAATTAACTCAAGGCTTGGCTGCACTACAGAACCAACCCCCACCCCAGTCACAGGGGAAATCTATCATTGCTTTACCTGAAAAGTTTTCTGGTGAGAGAGCATTATTGGACAGTTTTATAGCAAACTGCAAGCTGCATTTCAAAATCAGAGGGGCTGATTTCCCTACGGACACTCACAAAGTGGCCTTCGTTATCAGTCTGTTAGCTGGTCCTGCAAGTAAATGGGCTACTCCCTATCTGAATGAGGATAGTCCAGTCCTTAACAGCTTGCAGGATTTCCTGCAAGAAATGAGAGCTACCTGGGGTGATCCTGTAAAAACTGAAACTGCTGAGCACCAGATTAAGACCCTCCAGCAAGGCAAAGGCTCTGTGGTTGAATATGCCACTGCCTTCCGTCTCATAGCCCAGGACCTGACCTGGAACCAGAGTGCCTTGCAGGCTCAGTTTCGCTGGGGGTTGGCAGACCCCATTTTGGATGAGCTGGCCCGCTCAGAGCCTCCAGACACCTTAACTGCCTTGATAACCCAAGCAACATGCATAGACTGCCGCCTCTCAGCTCGCAGGCAGGCCAGGTGTTCCAACCCGCCCTCTTCCCCAGTGATTGCACCCCAGACACTGGCAACTACCCCTATGGCTGCCCCACCTGCAGAAGAACCAATGCAGTTGGGAGGGGTGAGGCCGCGGCTCTCTGCGGCTGAGAAGGAACAAAGGAGGAGAGAGGGGCTCTGCCTGTACTGTGGTCTCTCAGGGCATTTTGCCAGAAAGTGCCCAGCCAAGGGACACCGAGCACCGTTGCCGGGAAACAGGCAGTCCCAGGTGTAGAACAGGTTCACCACCTGGGAACATCCTCGGAACCTGTTAACCCCAGCATGACCTGCAGCAAAGACCCATTGCTGGTGGCGGCTAACCTTAGACTGCCTTCCATGGAGCTTGTCCCCCTGGGAGCCATGATAGACTCGGGAGCCTCCAACAATTTCATGGACTTAGGATTTGCCACCAGTCATCAGATACCACTGGAGGTCCTAGCTGAGCCTAGACCCGTAGAGACTATCGATGGGCGGCTCCTGCGGTCCGGTCCTGTAACTCACCAGACCCCGTTGCTTCACTTGGAGATCCAGGGCCACGTCGAGGAGATCCAGTTCCTGTTGGCCGAGGTGCCTCACTTCCCTTTGGTCCTAGGGATGCCCTGGCTCTCCAAGCATGATCCACACATCTCGTGGGCACGGCGGGAGGTTTTGTTCGCCTCCAAGTTTTACCAGGAGCACTGTTGGCCAGAGCGGATCCCGGCGGCCATGGCAACAGACGCCAAGGAATGCTCAGTGATGCTGCCCGAGAAATACCGGGATTTTGCCAATGTCTTTGACAAGAAGGAGGCAGATCGGTTCCCGCCACACAGACCGTATGACTGTGCCACTGACTTAATGCCTGGGGGCCCGATCCCAGCGGGACACCTCTACTCCCTCTCAGAGCCTGAACTGGCGGCTCTGAGGGATTTCTTGGAAAAGAACCTCAAGAGGGGGTTTATCCGCCCTTCAAAGTCTCCTGCAGGCGCCCCTGTGTTGTTTGTGCAGAAAAAGTGTGGGGAGTTACGTCTCTGCAATGACTACCGCGCCCTTAACTGGATCACCATCAGGAACCGGTACCCCTTGCCGCTGATCCCAGAACTGCTGGAGCGGCTCCGCTATGCCAAGGTCTTCACTACGTTGGACCTCAGAGGGGCCTACAACTTGGTGAGGATCAGGGCCGGGGACGAGTGGAAGACAGCCTTCCAGACGAGGTATGGACATTATGAGTACACCATCATGCCATTTGGCCTCTGTAATGCCCCAGCCGTCTTCCAGCACTTTGTCAACGATGTCTTCCGGGACTATCTGGATCGCTTTGAGATCATCTACCTGGATGACTTTTTGATTTATTCTCCCAGCCAGGCTGCCCATGACGCCCATGTTCGGACCGTCCTTCAGCGTCTTTGGGAACACCGCCTCTATGCCAAGTTGGAAAAGTGTGCCTTTGACCTCCAGGAGGTGGACTTCCTGGGCTACCGAGTCTCCGCTCAGGGGGTGGCCATGGACAACTCCAAGGTGGAGGCGGTGTTATCATGGCAAACTCCTCGCTGCCGGAAGGATGTCCAGTGGTTCCTGGGGTTCGCCAACTTCTACAGAAAATTCATCGCAGATTATGCAGCCCTGGCGAGCCCTCTTTCCCAACTGCTGCAGGGGAAGACCCGCTTTCAGTGGACACCTGCGGCCCAGAAGTCGTTTGAGGTCCTAAAGGGGAAGTTCACGTCAGCCCCAATCTTGCAGCACCCTGATCCACGGACACCGTTTGTGGTGGAGGCAGACGCCTCGGACATGGCGATTGGGGCTGTGCTGTTTCAGCCTGCGGGGCCCGAGGGTCGCCTGTTGCCTTGTGCCTTTTACTCCCGTCAGCTATCTTCTCCTGAACGCAACTACACCATTTGGGAGAAAAAGCTGTTGGCAATTAAGGCCTCCTTTGACACGTGGCGGCATCTGTTGGAGGGGGCAGCTCATCCCATCTGGGTCTACACCGACCACAGGAACTTGGAGCATCTCCAGACGGCCCGGAAGTTGTCCCAGAGGCAGAAGCAGTGGTCCCTGTTATTTGGGCGCTTCAATTTCCAGCTCCAGTATGTTCCTCGGGCCCAGAATCAGCAGGGCGACGCTCTCTCCCGGAAGCCAGAGTACGCCACGGAACCAGAGGGGGAGCTTTGGTCCACCATTCTGCGCCCAGAAAATTTTGCTGCGGCTCCGAGGGAGGCTACCCTGCTGGACCAGATTCATGACCTCCAGAGCCAGGACCCGTTCGTGACCCAGCATTCGGCGGAGGGGGATGCCTCTCCTTTTGAGTTCCGAGATGGCCTTCTCTACCACCGGGGCCGCCTTTATGTACCAGCAGGCCTATGTCGGGAGGCGGTCCTACGGTTGTGCCATGATGCCAAAACGGCGGGGCACGTTGGATTTTGCAAGACCCTGCACCTCCTCACCCGGGAGTTTTGGTGGCCTCGGGTCCGTGCGGAGGTGTCCCAGTATGTGGACACTTGCCCTGTGTGTCGCCGTGCTAAGGATCATCCGGGGCGACCTGCGGGCTTACTGCTGCCTCTGCCAACGCCTTCGGGGCCCTGGAAACTCATCTCGATGGACTTTATCATGGACCTTCCCCCTTCTGCAGGCTGTACTACCATTTGGGTGGTGGTGGACCTGTTCTCCAAGATGGCTCACTTCATACCTTGCACTGGCCTCCCCACAGCAAAGGAGACGGCCCAGATGTTTGTACAGCACATCTTCCGGCTCCATGGCCTTCCTGGGGGCGTAGTCTCTGATCGAGGAGCCCAGTTTACGGCCCGGTTCTGGACTAGTCTGCTGCGGCTCCTGGACATCACGCCTCACCTGTCCTCAGCGCACCATCCTGAGTCTGGTGGCCCGTCAGAACGCACGAATGGGACGCTGGAGCAGTACCTCCGCTGTTATTCCAGTTACCGCCAGGAGAACTGGGTCGACCTGCTGCCGTTGGCCGAGCTCGCCTACAACAACTCTGTGCATGCCTCAACCCAGCAGACACCCTTCTTTGCCACCGGCGGCTACCATCCACGGGGATTTCCGGCTGTGGCCCCTGGCTCGGCAGTCCCTGCGGCAGACCAGGAGCTCCAGGAGCTCCAGGCCGCTCAGTCCTTGCTACAAGAACAGCTTGAGGTGGCCAAGGAGGCATATAAGCGGGGCGTGGATTGTCGTCGTCAGGAAGGTCCTCCTTTGCAGGTGGGGGATTCGGTCTGGCTATCCACACACCATCTCCCGCTCCAGCGGCCGTGTCGGAAGTTGGATGCTCGATTTGCAGGGCCCTACAAGATCGTGGCCCAGGTGAATCCCATGGCTTTTCGGCTCCAGCTTCCGCGGACATGGCGGATCCACCCAGTCTTCCATCGTTCCCTATTGCTTCTGGCTTCGGGGGTTCGTCCCGACGCTGGTCCTGCACCCCCGCCCGATCCGGTTTTGGTGGATGGTGAACAGGAATTTGAGGTGGCCCAGATCTTGGACTCTCGTCACCGTCGGGGCCGCCTTCAGTATCTGGTTGACTGGGTAGGCTATGGGCCAGAGGACCGCTCCTGGGAAGATGCCTTCGATGTACATGCTCCCCGCTTGGTTCGGGCGTTTCACCGCCGCTTCCTGGACCGGCCTCGTCCTCCTCCGGGTGCGGGGGAGGATAATAGGGGGGGAATGATGTCATAGTCAGTCAGGACTCTGAGGACTCAGAAGGCGAGGAGACTGAGCCAGTAGCAGAAGAGCTGGCTGAGTCTGAGTCTAGCCCTGAAGAACCCAGGGCTCAGCAGCCTAGCCCTCCCCCAGCTCAGGGTCCAAGCCTGGGAGACATAGTAGAGCAAGAGCAAGAGCTAGAAGAGCAGGTACCTACCTTTAGCCAAAGGAGAGCAGAGAAGGCGTGGCTTCGTTGTTCCCAGAGATTAAGAGACAGAAGCTCATCAATCACCCCGCAGCTGGGAGTGGGAGCTGGGCCAACATAAGCAGCTGGGGGAGGCTGAGTTCCTTGTTTCAAGCAGTCTGTGTTACCTGGAGGAAGCCTCTGCCTGTGACTCTTCTGGAACCTTGCTATTTTGAGACTTTGGATATCTTGACCTTGGACTGCCTTCACTGACCCACCTGCTGGAACCCTTTTGACCTTGGACTGCCTCTTCGTTCTGCACTCTCTCTCTCTCTGTGTACTTCTGACCCTGTAGGACTGCTACTGACAACACCAGGTACTGTGCTTTTCAACTGGGTTGTTGCCGAGCTGGGCTCCTTATCAGCTATTGAGTTGGCTTCTCGACAGTGTTCAGATGTCCATCTGAATGGGAATGTTCCAGACTGGGATATATGTCTCCATTTCCATATGCTAGTACAAATATTTATGTGTGCTACCATTGTTATGTAGAATTTGAACTGGATAGAAAAAAAATATGTTGAAACCAAACCTTTAAAATATTACTGCAATTTCTTCTATTTTTTTTTAAAAGAAGCTAAGGTCGTTTAAAAAAAAACCCAACACATCATCACAATGTCTCCCCACTTCCACAAACTGCTCCTATATCACAACCTTTAAAAAATACAGTCTCATTTTATTCTCTGTTTCAAACACCTGAAATTTGTGATATATATAACTTTGGAATCAGGCACAGTAAAGAGACAGTGAAAATAAGCAAGCATGTTATACCACTATGTCCTATTACATGTGCTATGCTAAGAAAAAAGTGTGAATTTTTCCTTTTATTCCCATTGGCATTCCTAAATTTTATAATCAAACCCTATACTATAACAAGATCAGTATACTTTTAAATTATTTACTTATCTCTGAAAGCTGGGAGAAGATATTAACTCTGATGTCAAATGGATATAACACACAGTACACAAAATACTATTTTAATGCAATTAATAACAGTACAAGTCACTCTAATGATAAATCAGACATGATACAGTAGGCACCCTTGCACAAACCAATCGCATCCCTACCTGTTTCAACACAGCAGTAGTGTTAAAGCTCAAATGACATTTGAGACAGGAAACAAGTATTGTTTTTTATGTCTAGCAATTAGGAGGCAGAAGTAGGGAGGACAGTATGACAAAGCATCCATTTTTACCTAAAACTGTATACCTGACAGAGGACACAGAAGTGGTGCTAGTTCCATCAGTACCATTAACTCCAAACCAATATGGCTTCAGTACAAGGCTGTACCCCCAAACATCATTCCAACAATTCCCTGAAACTCAAAATATGAACTCTAAAAGCACCCCAATTTCTCCACTCTATAGAAGGATCCACATTTGCTGGGTGAGGGAAATGCAGCAAAGAGAGATAAAGAGGGAAACTGTAGTATACAATTATCAACCTGGGAAAAATGTGTGGACTGCCAGCTCAGCTGCTGGTTTCAAGGAGCTCTCCAATGTTTCTCTGTTATATTAACAGACTCTGTCCTTCCAACTCCCATATCCTTGCTTCAAACACCTATGCTGTTTTAATTAGATCTCTGGGAAGACATACAGTGCATACAATCTCTGGGAAGACATACAATGCGCCCTTGGTATCTACTGGGGCTTGGTTCCAGGACCCCCCACCCCCATGGATACCAAAATCTGTGGATGCTCAAGTCCCATTATATTCAATAACATAGTAAAATGGTGTCCCTTATATAAAATGGCAAAATCAAGGCTTGCTTTGGGGATATATATTTTTGGAATATTTTCAAGCTGTGGATAATCGAACCCATGGATGTAGAATCTGTGGATACGGAGAGCTGACTGTATGATCTATGACTGTACTTGTCTCAACTCGCCCTTCAGCTGCTAGATCTGAGGAGGCAATAAAAATTCACTCCCATGGACACAATACCCAACCCCGTCTCCCACATGTAACTTAGCACAAGGCTTCTTTTACCCTGTACATCTTGACTGGATCGATAGGCTTGGGACAAAATGCCTCTAAACTATTCTCCATCTTATTAGCAAACAGTAAAACCTCTATTTCTGCTGCTCTCCTGTCTGGATACTGGGTGCATACAGATCAAGCATCGCTTGCCCATCACCACTCAAAGTTATCCCATCATGCATATACCCAGATTAGAGTGAATTTCCCCCCAGATTTTGGGCTCACCGAGTAAGTGGGAAGCCAATGATAGGCAGTATGAAATGCACTGTGATTGTTATCCGTAATTAACCTGAAGTGAACAGGTAAAGGCTAGTTATGTGGCTTAAATTCTACTTAAAGAGACTGCCCCCTCCACTGCAGACAAGCATGATCTTTAAGGTCAGCCATGTGTATCTTAATCACTGCTCTAAGTTTAATGCAGATTACAAAAAGAAAGCGCATGTACATGGGACTTTCTGGGGAGCTGCACTACAGCTTTTCCAACTCCCTTTCCACACAGATGCAAAGCATGAGCATTTCTGGATTGATTTGATTCACAGAAATGAAGCAAATATTTTTGCCCAGTGCTTTATTTCAGCACTGTGTATTACCTTGCTAATTATACTGCAGTGTATATACTGTACATCTGTTACCATTTGCACAAATCATTAAGAGGCAAGCAGTTTAGGAATTCAACTGAAGATGACAACCATGCTGAGTCTGTTGCAACAAAAATAGAATCCTGAACAGCTCAAGTCCATTTATTCAGAATTAAATACAACTGATATCAAGCTGACATACTCCTTGTGAAGACTGACAAATTTGTTGAGACATGAATTGTGACAAGCAGGAACTCATAGAAGCATCTGACAAAGTGAGAACCAGCCTACAAAAACTTTCAAAGCCAGTATCTTTCTTAGCCTTTAAAATAACTACATCTTTCCTTCCTCTTCCATAACCAAGATATCAACCAACTTGGCTAGAAGAGAAAAAGGTCTTTACTCTTTCTGGATCAGAACAAAGATCCAGCTAGTCCAGAAATTTTTCTTTCTTTCTTTTTTACTGTGATAATCACTAGAACAAGCAGAACATCAAGGCCATCTGCTTTTCACCCAACATCTGGTTCTCAAGAGTCAACTACTTCTGAAATGGAGGATCTATTTAGTCATAAAAATCAGTAGCTGATGACAGACTTATTCTTCCTAAGTTTATACAACCCTTTGGAAAGCCACCCAAACCAGTGGCAGTCAATTTTGTTTTGTGGTAATTATGTGTCATGTGAAGCAGTACTACTCTTTTGATAGGTTAACCTATTTCTAATCAAAAGTGATCAAATGATTAGTG
Source organism: Gambelia wislizenii (assembly GCA_030847615.1). NCBI lineage: Eukaryota > Metazoa > Chordata > Lepidosauria > Squamata > Crotaphytidae > Gambelia > Gambelia wislizenii. The sequence continues at coordinate 11,657,571 of JAUMIR010000012.1, forward strand.
TTATAAAATACTCCAGAACGGTAACATCATTGGTGTGTTACCAAGACAAAAAAGACCTTTAGAAAGACTGTTATCTTCCTGAATCTTCGTTTGCGAAGAAAAGCCAGAGAGAGGATATCTCCAACTACTGCTGTCATGCATGGTCAGTGAGTTTATATTGTATACATTCATACTTTGATGTCACAGAGGATATGGATCTTATATTCTACAGCTTTTTCATTCCACTATTTCCCATTCTCCAATCCTTTATATCCATGCAGGTATATGGCTCCAACCCACATGCAAATGCTTCTACTGTACAGTAATTGCTTAAGTAATCTTTGAAGTGCCACAAATGCCTTCTTTATACTTGCTGTAGCAGGCCAACACAATGACTTCACTGGTATCTGTGCTTATCCTGCATACATGAGTTTTCTGCAGAAATGTCCCAAGCTGTGTATCTTCAACACTCTACAACCTTTTGACCCATTATTAAGAACACAGCAAGCCCCTATAATGCCACTATATGTAACTGTCCTCTATCTAGCCCAGTGTTGTTTACATCAGCTAGCAGCAGATCTCAAGCAGAGGTCCTTCCCATCACTGCCTGCCCAATCCTTTTAAAAGAAGAATTTGTTTTGCAATCGTATTTTGTAGTCTTATGCTTATTATTCCTTCCTTCCCTCTGTGTGTGCTTAAGTATCTCTCTCTCTCTCTCTGGCTTTTCTTCGCAAACGAAGATTCAGGAAGGACTCATCCCGCGCCTTCTACAAGCGCGCTGATGACTAAAAAGGCCAATCCGAGATAAACAAGTCCGGTTGCAAAAAGTGCAGCAGAAGGTGCTTAAGTATACACTTATTTTAACTGTACGCCTTTGGCAGGACCCAATGTTTTGTTCGCTTGTTTTAATGTAAAGTGCCATGTACATAGATGGTGCTATATAAATAAACGACGACTATGATAACTGGGAACTCCTCCAAGTAAAGGACTAAGTTCCATTCTATAGAGGGACAATAAAGAACATGGCAATTGAGACATGAAACTTTGCCATTCAACTGGCAACTGTCAATCATTTTGTCTCTATAGCCTCTATGTACCTATCTTAATAATGATCATTCCTCATAATAAAAACAAAATGCTTTAGGTTTAATCACATCATACCATCTCTTTCCTGACCTTCTTTCCCCGCCTCATTCCCCTGCTGAGACAAGGAGCTGCCTAAACTGGCTGTGAAACTTTGACATGTGATGCACAGTGATGGCACAGCATAAATTATATATCTACATGCCACACATTTTCCAGAAGGGCAGCCACTTTGCTCTGTTGCAGAAAAACATCTAGTCTTGAAGCACCTTTAGAACTAAAAAAAAAGTATTATTGCACAGACTAGATTACAGTAGAAGACCAAAAGTTCAGCCTCTGGCTCTTACAACTTAGTTCTCTGAGGTTTGGTACTGCTGGACACAGAAGATCAATTTAAATATCAAGCAATTAAGACCTGTAGATGTCATGATTTTACCTAAGCTTTTCCATCTTTTAAAAAAACATGCACCTATACATCTGGTAGCCCTCAAAGTGCCCTATGATATAATGTATAGTTCTCACTGTGCCATACAATGAGTATTGTCATAAAAGGGGTGAGTGTGTGTGTGTGTAAAGAAAAAGAACTAACCATCTCCACCCATAAACACAGTCACACTAGATTGGAAGAGGACAAGTGGACACTCCTGCTCCCAAAACCAAATCGTCCCCAACACCTAGGCCTGAGTCCCCAACACCTAGGCCAAATCCACACTGCACAAATAGTCCAGTTTGATAGGTTTTCCGTGGGTTTTTTTCCAGGCTATGAGGCTGTGTTCTGGAAGTTTATTCCTGACGTTTTGCCTGAATCTGTGGCTGGCATCTTCAGAGAATGGTGGTGTAGGGGTATGTGGGGTTTATATACTGTGAGCCCCTGTTGGAGAGGATATGTTGGAGAGGATGGACTCACAGTATATAAACTCCACACACACCCTACACCATCATTGTCTGAAGATGCCAGTCACAGATGCAGGCAAAACATCAGGAATAAAATCTTGATTTGGCCCGAGTTTGTATATTTTATTAGTTAGTTATGCTATCCCATCTTTTCTTCTCTCAGCTCAAGGTGGCCAGGGCTGGTTTAAGGAATTTTGGGGGCCCCTGCAGTGCTTTATTTTGGGGTCCCCATATGTTTATCTCAGGTCAGTGTAACCTAACTCAGTCTAAGCTATTCACAGTACAGGCTATTCAGATTATTACTAATAATGTTTTTGCAGGAGGAGGGTTACGACCAGGTCCGGTGCAGGTGCTACAGGGCCCTTAAACCGGCCCTGCATCCATCCATCCATCCATCCAGGGCAGGTTTAAGGAATTTTTTTTGGGGGGGGGCTGCAACGCTTTATTTGGAGGGGGGCATATATTTATCTCAGGTCAATGTAACCTAACCTAACCTAACCCATTCACAGTACAGTTGTCCCTTTACATTCACTGGGGTTTGGTTCCAAGACCCGCCAACGGTGAATACCCAAATCTGTGAAGACTCAAGTCCCATTATATGCAATGGCATAGCAAAATGGTGTCCCTTATATAAGATGGCAAAAAGCAAGGTTTGCTTTTTCGATTATTATTTTTTAAAGAATATTTTCAAGCCGTGAATACTTAAATCCATGAACGTCAAATCTGTGAATATGGAGGGACAACCATACAGGATATTCAGATTATTACTAACAGTGCTTTTGCAGGAGGATGGTTATAAGTCCTCCCCACCCCAATGACAGGATGTAATGTGTAATTTCTGTCATTGTAATTGTAATGCGTAATTTCTAATTTTATTTTTTTATATATAATTTTTATTAGTTGCAGTTACAGTTGTTAGACTGTTGATTACAGTTACATATTATACTTACAATTGATACATTATTACATTATTACAATATTCTATGTGAACATTAAATCCAACTAACTTACACGTTTAACTATTTGCAACACTATTTCCGCTAAAAAATAAAGGGAAGAACTGGTTATTACCATTCTTCTATTTCATCTCCTTTGGCTTTTTACATTGCTTTTCTCTGGTTTCCATTTTATACCTTCCTTCCTACCTTCTACTGCTTCGGTTTCTTCTTTTTCCTACTTTCCTTTTGATTTCTGTTTTCCTGATTTTATCACTGTTACTTCTATACTTTTTCGGCCTTTCACCTTTTTTTCTTCCTTTGCTCTATCTATCTATCTATAACTGGCACCCTTACCATTCAAAAGGGCATGCCCTTTTTCATTTGGACTTGTATTCTATCCAAAATCTTTTCATTTCTCATTGTAATTGTAATGTGTAATTTCTAACTTTCATATAAAGATGTAAATATAATGTTCATTGGAAAAGAAGAAAGAGTGATTATAAATTAAGAGGAAAAATGTATTAGTGTTAGGATAGTTTTATTTTTCTCTCTCTGGCTTTTCTTCGCAAATGAAGATTCAGGAAGGATTCATCCCACGCTTTCTGCAAGCGTGCTGATGACTAAAAAGGCCAATCCAAGATAGAAAAGTCCGGTTGCAGAAAGCACAGCAGGTTTCCTTGGGTGATGATTCCGGGTTGTGATTCTTTTTGCGTTGTCGTTTCTCTTCAAGACTTGTTTGGCGTGAGTTCTCAAATAAGGCTGCAGCATTGTGGATAGTGCGTCTCCATGCCTCCTGATGTGAGGCCAGGGCAGACCATTGTTGGTGATCAATTTGGCCGAGCCTGAGATGTTGTTTCAGGGAGTCTTTGTATCGCTTTTTTGGAGCACCCCTCTTACGCTGACCCGTGGCGAGTTCACCGTAGAGTAGTATTTTTGGGAGGCGATGGTCCTCCATCCTAGAAACGTGCCCTACCCAGCGCAGCTGTGTTCTCAATATCATGGCCTCAATGCTGGTGATCCCTGCTTGCTCAAGGACAGCAAGATTCGTCACATAGTCAGTCCAGTGTATATTTAGGATTGTGTGTATACAGCGCTGATGGAAGCGTTCAAGGAGTTGTAAGTGGTGGCGATAGGTGACCCATGTTTCAGATCCATAAAGGAGGATAGACAGTACAATGGCTCTATACACACTGATTTTTGTGCTTTGCCTCAGGTGTTTATTGCTCCAGACTCTTTTGTGAAGTCTTCCAAATGCACTATATGCCTTTGCTAATCTGTGATCGATCTCTTTGTCAATCTTGGCATCTGAGGAGACCATGCCTCCCACCTACCAGCAGTTCACCTACCTGGCAGGCATCATCTCCTCAGCTGCCAAGACAGGGAGATATATATAGAGAGAGCGCGCGACATTGTTAGGGCCTTTTGCGGTCGGGTGTATTTTTCAGTAGAATGGTCTTATTTCAATAAAAAATAAATGCCTCCTCCCCAATGACGGTCCCCCCGGGGGTGTCCTAGAGGGCTCTCCTCTCCCCAATGGGTCCTCACAACCACCCCGAGCCCCAGAGAGTGACCCAGCCCCACGCCAGCCTCTGCCGCCCCTTCTCTCCCAGGCAGCAAGAGCAACCAAGGGACCCTCCCAACCTCAACCGTGAGCCTTTTTCCCGGCCAGGCCTCGGCAGGGATCACCTCACGCCTTCCCCCTCAACAGCCCCTCCACCTCTTTCCTGGCCAATCGCAACGCCTGGCGTGAGAAGGGCAGTAAGTTCAGCCAATAGCATTCGGGAGGCGGATGTTGGCGAGGGGGGTGTTCGGCGACTGCGGCTGCGCGATTGGAAACGTCTGGAAAAAGGAGGCGCGAAAGGAGGGGGGCAAGAGAGCGCCTCAGAGCCGCCTCCCCCTCCCTCCCCCTCCCCCCCCCCGCTGCTCGTACCTGAAGAAGAGCGTCCGGTACATCTGGTGCGCCTCATAATAGTCCCCCTTCTCCACACTGGCGCGGAGTTTGCCCTCGACGCGTTGGACGCCGCCCCGGTTCCGGCAGCTGCTGCTGCTGCTGCTGTTGGTGCCGCCGCCCTTCGAGGCTTCTTGCTCCGCCGCCATGACTGCGGGGCGGGGAGAAAACGCCAGCCGACGAGGACACCGGAGTTGCCGCCTCACAAACACACATACACACGCGCATGCGCCTACAGCCGCAGCGATACCCTCGGCGGCTTCCGTAGGCTCCTCCCAGAGAACAGTGGGCGGATGGTTGGGGGGGAGAAGGAGAGGAACGGTGGCCGGCGAGGGACAAATCTCAACGCCCAGCAGGGTTTCGGAGTTCTACGGGCGGGGGGTTTGTGACGCGCGAACTGCCTTGTCACGTGGCACGAGGACTACGGGAGCCGGGAAAGGCGGATCCTCCCCGGGGCAAGTTGTGGGAAGGGAAGAGGATTCCCTCGCCTGAGAGGAAGGAGCGTAACAGTTGTCCCTTCCTATTCGCTGGGGCTTGGTTCCAGGACCCCCGTGGATGCCAAAATCCGTGGATACTCAAGTCCCATTGTATGCAATGGCATAGCAAAATGGTGTCCCCTATATAAGATGGCAAAGTCAAGGTTTGCTTTTGGGATTATTAATTTTTTAAAGAATATTTTTCAAGCCGTGAATACATTAATCTGTGGATACCAAATCCGTGGATACGGAGGGACAACTCTACTTGGAAGTAGCGTGGCCAGAATTTCCAGTTCGCAATAAGGGACAATCGAAACTCATACCATGTCAGGTGGACAAAGTGTAATTGTTCTGACTGTGCCAGAACATTTGAAGGATGTTGATGAGAACGATATGAACAAGATGGAAGGTGTCCAGAGGAGGGCAACCAGGATGGTGGGAGGTCTGGAAGCCATTATGCTCTATGAGGATCGTCTTAGAGAGCTGGGCATGTTTAGTCTGGAGAAGAGAAGGTTGAGAGATGACAGGATAGCCATGTTTAAATATTTGAAGGGATATCATACTGAGGATGGAGCATGCTTGTTTTCTGCAGCTCCAGAGACTAGGACTCCAGGAATGATTTGATTGAAGAATCATAGAGTTAGAAGAGACCTCAAGGGCCATCCAATCCAACCCCCTGCCATTCAGGAATACACAATCAAAGCACTCCTGACAGATAGCCTCTGCTTAAAGAAGGAGACTCCACACTATGAGGCAGTGCATTCCACTTCTCAACAGCTCTTACTGTCAGGAAGTTCTTCCTAATGTTAGGTGGAATCTCTTTTCCTGTAGTTTGAACCCATTGCTCCATGTCCTAGTCTCTGGAGCAGCAGAAAACAAGTTTGCTCCATCCTTAGTATGACATCCCTTCAAATATTTAAACATGGCTATCATGTCCCCTCTCAACCTTCTTTTCTTCAGACTAAACATGCCCAGCTCCCTAAGCCGCTCCTCATAGGGCGTAATGGCTTCCAGACCTCCCACCATCCTGGTCGCCCTCCTCTGGACACGTTCCAGCTTTTCAATATTGTTCTTGAATTGTGGTGCCCAGAACTGGAAACAGTATTGCAGGTTAGGCCTGACTAAAGCAGAATAGAGTGGCACTATTACTTCCCTTGATCTAGATACTATGTGATGTACCAAGCACACACGCTCACATTCAATCAATAAATTTCTTTAGTGGCAAGGATTCATGTGTCAGGAACATGGAACAAAGCCGAAACTGAATACAACTGAAACAAAACCCCAGATAAACCCCCCAGCGTGGGAAAGGCATTTGGGGAGGAACATCGCTTGGCTTGCACCTGGACGAACTGACCTTGATCCGCAGTGGAGAGCAGCATTCCCAGGCCAACAAGGCGGGCTGGCTTCCCTCCAGAACCTCTAGAGGCCTAGGCATGGGAAACAAGCCAGAGGCAGCCTCATGTCATGGTCCTCCATGAATTCTACTCCAAAGTCCAGAATTCAGGGATGAGCCTGACACACTATACTCCTATTAATGCAGCCTAGAATCACACTGGCTTTTTTAGCTGCTGTGTAACACTGCTGACTCATGTTCAGCTTGTGGTCCACTAAGACTCCTAGATCCCTTTTGCATGTACTGCCATCAAGCCAGGTGTCACCCATCCTATATCTGCCCATTTCAGTTTTACTGCCCAAATTGCATATTCCTACATAGCAGTGGGTTGGACTAGATGGTCCTTGTGGCCTCTTCCAGTTCTATGATTGTCCTGATGCATAACGTGTACAGAGGACAAAAGGCTGCTGCCAGGAGAGAATAGGGGAAAACAGAATGGTTTCAAATTGACAAGGGGATCGGGCAAGCCTGCATTGTATCACCCTGTTCAATGTATCTGTTGAATTTATTGTATCTAAAGATGGATTAGATTTGGAAGAAGTAAGGTAGAAAGCAGTAGGAAAAAAGGAAGGCCGCATTCCAGATGGATAGACCCAATAAGGGAAGCCCCCACTCTGAGTCTGCAAGACCTGAGCAGGGCTGTTGAGGATAGGGTGACTTGGTGATCTCTCGCTTATAGGGTTGCCATAAATAGAAATCGACTTGACAGCAGTTACGAAAAACAAAGAGTTGACAATTGGGAAGCAGCAGTTAGCAAGTTTATATTCTGTCTGAACACCAAGTGAAAGTACTGATTTCAGAGAAACTAGGCATGTCTTTCCATGTAAAATTGTCCACATTCATACATTTCATGATGCACACACATTTCTGTCTGCATTCGTAAAGGGCCTATGCTCCAAAATGCAGGATTCTGTGGCATCTTGTTCAAACTACAGGTCGACCCTAGTATCTACAAATTTGGTATCCATAGTTTCACTTATCTACGTCTGAAAAAATACGTTTTCTCTAGACATTTCTAGGTCCTCCAATGTGATTCTATGGTCAACTTCCAGCATTTGTTGCATTGAAAATAATAGGGTTTCCTATTAGCCATGGTTTCAGGGATCCACAGTGTGTGTGTGTGTGTCTTAGAACATATCCTTTGTGGATACAGGCGTTGACCTGCATGTGAAAGGAAAAGCTTTCCAATCCTTATACAGGCGATATCTATTATAATAGGGGACACCTAGCAACCCCTCTTGAAAGTAAAACTCAGTGAGTTTGGATTTATTTTCAAGTCACTGCAGAGGATTACAATCCTAGCCTGAGCAATTTTGTTTGGAAATAATATCCACTTGACTTTAGCATTGGTGGAGAAATAGGCTGTTTGCAGTGCATTATATACGAACCCGTTCAATCACAAAGCTCATGTTGGGTAGGTATAGGGATGTAGCCACAGAAAGGGTAAAATGAGGGCATTGTCACCCAAACAAGGATTGTGCCTAAGGATTTATTTTCCTAGATGTAGAAAAGGCCTTTGACAATTTGAACTGGAGTTTCCTCCCCCCCATCCATGGGGAATACATTCCCAGACTTACCATGGATAGGTGAAACCATGGGTAATAGCAATCCCTATTGAAATGAATGACTTCTGGTGGAAACATACCATAGAATTGCACTGGAGGACTTAGAAAATGCCTAGAGATGCCATTTTGGATAAGTGAAATCACAAATATTGGTCCTGTGGATACACGACTCAACTGCAATTTTATTAAATGGGTTAAATCAATCTATATTTCACAGAGGGCACAAATAATTGTGTAAATGGAAAATTAACAGAACCTTGCAAGACCCAAAAAGGAACAAGACAAGGATGCTTGTTATCTCCACTTCTGTTTACGTTGGTTCTTGAAGTATTGAATAGTGATATAAGACAAGGTGAAAGAATCTCAGGAATAAAGATTTCAAAATAAATGTATAAGTTAAGGCCATTTGCTGATGATTTGGTGATAGTTTTGGAAAATCCTTTGGAATGTATAGAAAGTTATGGAATGTATGGAAAAGTTAAGATTTTGGTGAGCTGGCAAGCTTCAAGATTAATAATAAAAAGAAAAAGATTTTAATGAAAAATAAGAATATAGAAGAACACGTTGATTTGATGGATACAACCAGTTTCAAAATTGAGACAAAAATTAAATATATAGGTGTTACTATGACAAATATGAATTGTATGTTGTTTCAAAATAATTATGTTAAGACATGGAATGAAATTAAAGATATGTTAAGATGGGAAAAGCTAAACTTTTGTCTGTGACAAAAATGAATGTTTTGCCAAGAATGATGTTCTTATTTGATAGACTGTCTTGTTTGATCAGAGAAAGGACGGTAGTAACATTTCTTAAAGACGAACCCCTTAAAGACTTTTTGTGAAAAAAAATAAAGTTACTTTGTAATTTTTCATTTTGAAGACTAGAAAGAATACATTGTTGAAAGAAGGGATTATGTGGTAATTTTGGAGATGTATGAATTGTATGCCAAAAGGAAAATCAGAAGTCATTTTTTCTTTTTCCTTTCTTTCTCTTTTTCTTTCTTTACTTTAGCTTTGTAGTCTTTAATTTTTTTACTTTACAGTATTTCAGTGTTTCTATCTTTTCTTTGTTTCTAGTCTTTGTAATTTTAATGTATTTGAAAACTTTGAATAAAAAATAAAAAGGATTGTGTCCCCCTGTGAGATTTTCTTTCAGTCCCCAAATTTCAAGCATTGCAGTTACTTAAAATTTCAATTGAGCATTTAGAAATGCACTTTAGGCATACCAAGTAAAAGGGGGTGGGGGCAAAGTTACTATGGAAATGCAAATGCAGTAAATACAGTTTCCTAGCTATGAATGATTTCCAGTGTCTCACTTTCTTCAATGCTGAAGCAGAATTCTTATTGGAGGGACAATGACTTCACATTGCCCTGCCCTCTTAGCAGCTAAACCCCTGAATGGGCAATTTGTGGATCTCCAGATGTTGAGGCTACAATTCCCATCCTTTATTTGTTGTGCTGGCTAGAGCTGATGGGAGTTGCAGACAAACATGTGGAGGGCCACAAGTTGCCCACCCTGCTTACATGATGCCACCTTGCTTACCTCCTTCAAAACCCACCTTTTCAGAAAGCTTTGGGCACCTGCATTACTCCCCATCAACAGCAGTCTATTTATCCTTTCCTCCACACACACCCTTACTCCATTATCACCCTCAAGGGGTATGATAAGCCAAATTGTATCCCAAGTGTGCATGATTTCACAGATGATCAAAGGACATGGGAGTAAGGTTGCATCTGTCAATTCCTATTGCCTGCATTTTATGTGCATGAAAAGGCACTAAGTGAATATGTATGTAGAGATTGACCATAGGAATGGGGATCCTGTGATAAGTCAGTACCTGGAGGACCTACATGCAGCTCGCATGATTACCACGTTCAATTTGCAGCCTAGTGTGCATGTATTACATGTTGGTTTTACACAAGGGCATTTATCTCAGTATCCCTATTGCTGAACCTACAGGACATTTACCTATAAACATTTGCAGTACTCATTTCTCAGAATATATGGTTGCAACAATGTGGGGAGCAGCAGTAAGATAGCATCCTTTCCCCCTCCTCTGAAATATTGCTCTCCAATTTTGTGATTCTTTAATTTTAATATCTCAGGCAAGAGTGGGTGATCGGCTCCCAGGGACCTCTAGGACCACACAGGGTGACAAAAGTCGAGGGGAGGAGGAACTGGAGATGTCCAGAAGGCCATTGCTGACTTTGGGGGGCAGGCGGAATTGTTTAACAGTGCACCAGCTTCACACAGCATGGCTAATAGATGGGGTGGTGAAGCTGCAGTCCAAAACATTTAGAAGGACCCAACATCTGGAGGACCATCTAAGAAAGCTAGATCCCTCGTAGAATACAATGTGGGAAAATTGCAGGCTCCCCTAAACTTTTTGTCCACCCACCCAAGTGGTATGGGAAACAATTTTGGCATGTTTCCCCCCCCCCCCCCTTTGCAGGCTGCATGATTCCCAGAGACATTTTTTTAACAAGAAATTACCTGGAAGTTCCATTTCACTTCCTTTTGGAAAAATATATTCTAGCCTTAAAATGACCCAAAGTACAGCTAAAACATGGTAAAATTGTCCCACATGCATCAAAGGGGCAAAAAAGTCCCCCCCCCCCGCCAGGGATATGGTAGGGCTGCAGCCTTAGAAACCTGTTCACCTAGAAAGCTAATGTAGACCCCAATCTGACAGTTCCCAACTTCTTGTTTAGGATAAGAGCAGATATGATGCAGCCTTCCAGATTATGATGGATAGCAAATGGTGAGGAATGACGGAAGCTGCAGTCCAACAACATTTGAAAAGCTGTATGATACCCTCTCATTTGTTTAAGCAGCAGTGTAAGTTCTGTACAGGCATACCTCAGTTAACAAAACCTCTGACCATAAAAAGAAGCTCCTTTTTATGAAGTCTTATGCCCTAAGCAACCACAACTGGTTTCTCACAATCCTTCCTCCTTAACCCTGGTTATGGCACAGCCTTAAAAACTGTTAAACAAAGACTTCAGGACATTGCTTTTTGCCATCTTCTGGGCTAGATCCTGTCATGTTCACCTAGTGCGTTATATATATGATACACAGGATCATTTTCTCTGGCCGATTATCTATATACAATAGCACCCCCACATCCGCTGATTCGTCATCCGCGGATTCAATTATCCGCGGATTGTGACACTGGGGGGGGTGGACGGGGGAGGGAAGGGAGGAGAGATCTCGCCTTGTTCTTCCCTTTGCCCCCAGGATTGCTGCCCAGGATCACTCCCAGGGTAGAAATGGCGGTGCGGAGAAAGTGAGGTAAGGAGAGATCTGGCCTCCTGCCTCCCTTTGCCCCCAGGATTGCTCCAGGGGCAGAAATGGTGGCACATGGGTGAAGTGAGGGGAGGAGAGATCTGGTCTCCCGTCTCCCTTTTCCCCTGGGGAAAAAATGGCGACGCCTCCCTTTGCCCCCAGGATTGCTCCAGGGGCAGAAATGGCGGCACATGGGTGAAGTGAGGGGAGGAGAGATCTGGTCTCCTGCCTCCCTTTGCCCTCAGGATTGCTCCCGGGGCAGAAAAGTGGCGTTCATTATTATCCACAAATTTTGTTATCCATGGAGCCCCCTGGAACCAATCCCCCATGGATACAGAGGGTCCTGCTGTATATAAAACTCTTGGGTTTGTTGCTTTTCCCAGTACTGATTGGCTGCTCAGGAAACATACCCAGTCAATCACCACCCACATGCAAATTCCCTCTCCACCTCATAATCCACTCCTGCCACTCAATCTGCATCTACACCCCCAGCCTCACAAGGGCCCCTCCCTCCTCTCACTCCTTGAGCCACTCACCAGTCATGGGCTGCAACAGGACCCAGGCAGTCAACTGGCAGCGGTGACAGGCCCCTTGCGATGGGACCCAGGCAGTCAACTGGTGGAAGCAGCTGCCACTGTGGCAGCAGGGCAAGAGAGCAAGTCACCCTCAGCAATTCCAGGAAAACTGTGAAACACTAAGGGGGGGGGGGAGGAATTTAAAAATCCACCAGCCTACCTTACAGGGTTGTTGTGAGGTCTACCGGGTGGTTTTTTAGCAGTGTATGTTATGCCAGGTACAGCTAATATTAAGTATTTGGCTGTGCCAATCTATCGCATATTATTTACAAAGGCCTGATGTAATGTTTTTCCTTCAGCAATGCTGTATGGCAGATGGGCCGGGCTGCCTTTTGCATCAAGGTTCTGTCCATGGGGGTCACAGGAGGTGGAAACCATAGCTCATATTCTGCTATCCTGCGTTCTTCATTCTCAGTCATAAACAACTGATTTTTCCTTTGTTAAGCCATCTACCTGGCTGTTCAGAGACTTTCTATGTCAAATTCTCATTAGAGGATATTCTAATGTTACCTTGTCAGTTGCTAAGTTCTTATTTGTGGTCATTAAGACCTGTGATAGGGAAACTTAAAAGGTAAAAAGTTGGCCTGAGTTCCAAACGTTTACCTATGAGTATGCTAATTTATTAATTTTTATGTGTATGTGGATGCCAAACTGGTTTTATGTGATAATGTAATGTACAACTTTGTTTGATGTTTGACCTGTTCGAAAGTGGAATGCACTGCCTTGGAGTGTGGTGGACTCTCCTTCTTCAGGTTTTTAAGCAGAGGCTGGATGGACATCTGCCGGGAATACTTCGTTTATTCCTACACGGCAGGGGGTTGGACTTGATGGCCCTTGTGGTCTCTTCCAACTCTATGATTCTATGATGTTGGATGGTCTCTGGACTGCATGAATAAACTTGACTTGACCTTATGCTTGCCTGGAATACCTTTTTCCTCCTTGCCTTCTATCTAGTTGAAATTTTTTTAGCAGCATTAGGAGCAGGATGAAACAAAGGCTGAAGAGACACAGACTTTTGGTGTCAGGTTGCACTAGCATGTTTGCAGTAAATAGTACAATAACGCTTGAGCTGGGAAAGAATGAGATTCTACTCTACCTTATCCTACTGTAGCTGTGTACTTGCCTACACCAGGCAAGGTAAACAGCAGCTGCCTCTAGAATTCCATGCATGAACAGAAAAACAGATAATTGAGGACAGCAGATAATCTCCCTCACCAGCTACCCGAAAAAAGTTCTAGAGTAGGATAAGGAAAAGCATAGATCTATACCTTTGGCCATGAAAATGGAAATCACAAGAAATCATAAGGAGGCTGGTTAAAAAAAACCCCAAAACAAAATTCCTGAATGCATTTTTGAAGAAGTCATTTGGTGATCTCTAAAAGGCTCAAAATGGTTTTGTTTACTTATGTAAGGCTTACCTAACAAGATTTTTGTCTGACATGTGCATATTGTTAATTCTGAATAAAATGTATGCTGAAAAAGGCTGAACCTATCCCTATTCTTTCCATGTTATTTCTGCCTCTGATACCAAATTTTCTGTTATAGAAGTAATGCCCAGCAACACAGCTACTTTGTTAACTGAGATATCTGTAGTATATTTACAGCTGCACAATAATCATATAGAATATTTTGTGGAAACAAAATCATGTAACTGTAAGTGACAGCTGCTTTTTGAGGTTTATAAACAATTACTGAAATATTAGGAGATATTCAGCATAAATACCAAAAAAAGAAAACTTTTATTACTTAGTTCCAAATATTACATGCACTTTTCAAAAATTAAAACTCTTAAACATTTTTAATAGCTTCTTATCAGTTTGGAGGCAGCGAAGGACACAGGAGACAAATATTCTGAAAAAGCATTTACAAAAATACATTGCACAAAGTCCTATCTTGCTTCTTTAAAAATAAGTTAGTGTTATGCAAAATTTCCCCACCCCTTAGCTCCCTCAATTTGAGTTATACAGGATAATTCTGATTTATATATTTAACCTTTAGTTTATGAAAACACCTATACAGGTTTTAGCAAGCTCTTATCAAAAGGCCATTAGTTTTGTTTCTACCTGAACGTAGGTGAAAAAATGACTTCCTGAAAATAAAACTCTAATTATAAATATTTGAGGACTCTTGTGCAACATAAATGAACTCTGTTGAGAAAACCAATGAGCACCACCTTATCGTTTCCAAAATACAAACAAATAATGTTTTAACTTGATCCTTTCCCAAAGTAGGACATAAGGTGAAAATTTCCAGATACCATCACTTTAAGGAATCTTTCTTTTAAGGAGGGTTCTAATGGTATTTTCAAATTAAACTTTAAAACAGATGTTAAGTTGCAGGGGCATGACAGGAGTTAGCATCTAAGAAATTCCATATTCCACAAAAGATGTAGGAAATTTCAGCAATAGTCCTGAAGTTCATATCCAAGTTGTTAATATGTGTGTGCACACATTTTTATATATATACAGATGCCATTTTTGAAAAAAAAAAATGAAACTCATGCCCCTGAGTTTTGCACATATTCAGTTCCATTAAATCTCCTCTGGCAGTCCAGAAAGTAGCAGCAATTGCAAAGTATGCATCGAGGCTTTCAGAAAGTAAACAGCACAAAATAGAATGTGTGAATAAGCTTTACGCATGTATTGTTTGTGTGTTGTCTCATCCAAGAGTCAGCATTTCTGGCATCATTTTCTAAGTATAATTCTACTACTACATTTCTTTTTCATTACATCCCATCACACAGTATCTACTCCTGTGACCAATTCTATTTCGGTCTCACCTAAGCCACTTCCTTTGAATGCAACTTTCCCCTCCTTTCTTCAGTCCATACTTTTGTCTGACTTTTATACTGAAAAACTTGGACAAATTTGCCTTTAACATACAAGGCAATATGGTAATTCAATCACTATTAGCTACTGTGAGCATCAGCTTGCTCAAATGAAGACCATACATTTTAAAAACTATAGTTTTAAGCCTTGTTGATGCTTGTTTTTTTAAATTTAATCCCTAGTCTAGTTACTAGTATTGTGGATGAATGAATTTGGGCTCCATTCTGTTCCTGTTCCACAGCAAATCAAGAGATATTCTTAACAAATAAGTCCTTTCAGCAAGATGTGCTAAATCCAAGAGATGAATAAAGCACACTGCAAATAAAGTCAGAAACTTCTCCTTAAAATCACAAATTGATGTAAGATCCTGCTGAGAGTTTATAAAGGATGTGAGGGGGCTTCAGGACTGGGGAATTGTGTGTCCACAATGTATCTGTAGGAGGATTGCATCACACTATTAGTACAAAACAGTTTCCATACTTCAAAAGGCCTTGTGCTGGAAACCCAAGAAATCCTCACTAAAATGACTGAAAACTGCATAACCACGTGGTGTAACAGATTGCGTCCATGGCATTTTTTCATTACATACAACTGAAAAGGTGATCCTCAATATTAAAAGAAACAAACCGATTCCTAGCTGCCAAAAAAGGGAATAAGTTTTAAAAGCTTTATATCTTGAAGTAGTAAAATAGATATTTATCCGTTTTCTAACTGGCTTTTGCAAACAAGCTGTTGGCATGCATTTTTTTCCCTCCCAGAATGAACACATTAAAAAATATAAAGCTGTCTTGCAGTTATAAGCTGAGCATCCGAGCCAAATAACCATTGAGTTTGGTATACAATTCTGTTGACAGTCTTCTACTTCACCAAGAAGGAATATGGAACCTGCAGCACATGTCACATCCCCATCTTCTAAGGATTCCAGTGTTCCAGGCTTTATATACATATAAACAGGAAAAAAAATATACAGCAGAATGTAGGAAAGCTTAGTGTTCATTCAGTAGGTCTCCCATGCACTCTGAACCGATAGAGGCATGTATACTCTGTATGGCCCCAGTTGGAAAATATTCTTAGTTCCACTATTTGGAATGCTTTTTCACTTGCCTCCTAAAAAGAGATCAGTAAGAAGTCAGAGGTTAGTCAAGCTCTTATTTTAAAAGTTAGGGGACATCCAAACAGGGGGGGGGGGGAAAGTAAGATTAAGTGCAAATAAATATAGAATAAACCAACAAGGAAGGAACTCATTTAAGGGAGAAGAAAAAGATAAGTAGTAAGGATGATTATACTAGGAATGAGATAATCTCTCCTTTATTTGTAAGTTTTTTTTATTGTAAAAAATTGTGGTTATGTTGTAAAAGAGGATTTTGTTGTTCAGTCGGAAAACTGTATGAGTGTAACACAATTAAAAAAGATAAATAAAAAAAAAACAAGTTAGGGGACATCCACACTAGAGAAATAATCCAGGTTGAAACTGGATTATTTGCATGGCTCCCTCCTATGGAATCCTGGGAATTGTAGTTTGTTGAGGCCCCAGCACTCTTTGGCAGAGAAGACTAAAGACTTTGTAAAACTCAGCCTTAGTTTTCTGTAGCACCAATCATTTTGTGATGTGTGATGAATACAATCAGATCTAGGATGCACACTAAAAACTCCAGGTGATGGTAGGTGCCTCTCATTAAAATAATCTGGGCTCAATTGTTAGCTTTGGCTAGGCAGTACAAAAGAAAAAAGATTATCTATAACTTTGCTGTTGTGTGCCTTCAAATTGTTTCCAACTTAAGACAAACCTATTACAGGGTTTTCTTGGAAATATTTGTTCAGAGGGGCTTTTGCCTTTGCCTTCCTCTGAGGCTGAGAGAATGTGACTTGCCCTGTGGGTTTCCATGGCTGAGGGGGGATTTGAACTCTGGTCTCCAGAGTAATAGTCCAATGCTCAAACCAATATGCCATGCTGGCTTCTTGTATACAACTATGGCTATATATTCTTTCATATCTGTTTTTAAGCTTCCATGTACTATTCTGGTCAAAGTGAGTAAAGGATACTAACCCCTCGAGTAAAGGATACTAAACAGGACCATGAGTCACAAATCAACATATAATTTTTCCTCACTTTGGAAGGCCTTGTGCCATTACAATTTAACACTAGATTTCTTTTGAGCTTACTAGCAGACTTACTAGCAGTTAGTATCTTTTGTGGACTTACAAGGCTAGAATAAACAAGATGTTTGCATTTTACTTGTCATGCATGAACCACTGTATTTGTTTTACTTAAGTTACTGGTAGAAGAATCTGAATCTAATACTATTTGTTTTACCTAGTTCCTAAGCCCATTTTTACAGTCCCTGAAGCCACCTAGAACCCCAGCCTTTAAAAATACAAAAACAAAAAAACAAGGCAAACCTCCACTGTTTTGTTGTTTTTTAAAAAACCCTACAGTGTTTTGGTGGCTTTGTTCCCTTCCCAACCCCAAATCAAGAAAATTATCTGAAAATGAAATGAAGTGATGGCACATTATTTCTGCTTTCTGCACAGTGAGCAGCCTCCTGGATGTGTAAGTCTGCTTGTGTGAAAAATGGCTGCTGGTGCACATGCTCATTCATGCCATGGAATGCCCATCCTTCAGGCATGGAAATAAACAGAAAGAAGCAAAAGGGAAGTTAGAAGTGCAGACATACCATTACTTGGAACATCTGTAATGGCTCTCCAGCTTGATCATACATATATTGTCCCAGAAGCACACCTTCTTCTTGATACTCATCTTCAAGACCCTGCCAATACAAATGTTTAAGGTTCCATTGAATTCTTGACAAAGAAGTCATACAGTGGGTCTTTCGTATCCACTGGGCGTTGGTACCAGGACACCTTCACCCGCCCCCCCCAGGATATCAAAATCTGTGGATGCTCAAGTCCCATTATATACAATGGCATAGCAAAATGGTTTCCCTTATATAAAATGGCAAAATCAAAGTTTGCTTTTTTGGGTTTTTTAATGGAATATTTTCAAGTTGTGGATGCTTGAATCCATGGATACGAATGGCCGACTGAATATATAAGATTTAAAACTAACTTTCCCATTAAAAAAGAAAAAGATTTATAATAGCATGATACAGAAGATAAAAGTTATACAAGTGGGCGCGGGGAAGACTCCCAACAATGGCTAAACATTTTGAAGGGAAATGGTGGAATCCACTGCTGCCTGGGAGTTGGTGGAGTCTCCTTCTTTAGAGGTTTCTAAACAGAGGCTGGATGGCCAATTGTCAGGCGTGCTTTGATTGCTTATTCCTCCATGAAAGAAGGAGGTTGGACTGAATGACCCTTGGGGTCTATTCCAGCTCTATGAGTCTATGTAAGTGCCCGGAAGTGTGGTGGAGTTTCCTTCTTTGGAGGTTTTGAAACAGAGGCTGGATGGCCATTGGTCGGGATAGCCTTGAGTGTGTTCCTGCAGGACAGAATGGGGTTGGACTGGATGGCCCTTGGGATCCCTTCCAGCTCTATGATTCTATCATGCATATTCCTGCAGGGCAGAAGAGGGTTGGACTAGATGGCCCTTGGGGGTCCCTTCCAACTATGATTCTATGAAATTTATGAGAAGAAGCATCCATTTAATTTAATGCTAGGATTTTACAAAGACCTCAGCATAGGCTCAGAGCAATTGTGATGCAGTACTAAGAATAGCTGAAACACTGTGTACAAGAACAGCTTTTCATAAACAATCACATCTTGACTTTCCAATTCTACTTAAATACAAAATATACAAAGCTAAACATTCAGTTCTCCTGGTGTCTCAGTTCTGTGTTTTATTCACAGCCCTTTTGTTTTACCTGTTTGGGTACATGGACACTCTAATCTGGGCTTCTACAAAGAGAGCTCAAATATATTTCCGGAGGGGAGAGTTCTGAAGCTGGTTGATTTGGGACAGGTTATGTAATACAGCAATATGCTGAGTGATCAGAAGTCCTTTAGTCACCATTTTAAATCCTGGAAGAATTGTAGTTGAACATGAGCAAACCCACACTAGTCTACTCTGGTTTATTTTGCCAAAGGTAAACTTACATATACTGAAAAATCCTTTGGAGCACTCGTAATATTGCCTGATGGTGAAAGTGTTTTTGGTATGTGTTCCAGGGTGAAAGCAGTAGGGTAGATCATCATAGAAAGACGTACAACAAGATATCCCTGTGATCCTTTGAAAGCCCAGCAGTTTCCAGGATACATATCAGGCTTAGAGGAAGAAATAAAGGTTGTGAAGTAGCCATTCAGTAAATAAGGTTTACCATTACCATACAATAAATACATAGAAGGCAAAATATGGACAATGTATTGTGTACTGCAAAATTAGAAAGTGCTTGTCATTCCATTTTCTTTGCTTACTCCACACCATCTCATTTAAAGTCATGCAATTCAGTAATTCAAAATTATAATGCAAAAGCAACAATATAATCATAAAGAAATTATATAATTAAATATCACTCTTCAAGAAACAGATTAGATTCTTAATATTCTTAATACTTATGGTACAGCAACCACACTCTTTTCATCTGTAGAATCCATATGCAATATAACAAAGTTCACATGAATATGCCTTCGTGGAATCCTGGCCGGAGATTCTCAATGGTTATAAGGATGGAAATCTAAAAAGGGTGCCAGGGTACAAACCAAACTTGACCAAGGATGTTTTATCCCATATAGGGAGTAATTCCTGTTTTACATACAATGAGAAAGGTGAGCCTTATACACACTCAAAATGCCAGAGACTCAAGCTACTGCTGTATTGAGGAGAAATGAAGCTTACCTGGAGTTCAGACACAATCACAGAAATTCTCTTGAACAAAGGCCCTGAGCATCCCATACCTTTAACACATACATTATACCTGTAAGTGTTTATAAAATCACCAACATTTAAATTACCTGGATCACTACTCGAGGAGACTGAGAGAAATACCACAAAGGAATTCCAAAGAGACTGATTAGTGCTGTTTTGGTTTCATATGTCTCTGAACAGCGAGTACTCAAAATGCTGCCACCTCAAAGAAATATACAAAAAGGAAACTATTCAGTTTTGTTTTTTTAGACAGTAACATCTAGTCTGTGCATGCCTTTACTCCAATTGTGTGATCAGAAACAGCCTCAGTAATTTCTTCTTCCCATTCACTTCTCCTATTCACAGTGGATTCTTCATCACCACCACCTTAAGAATAGCAGCAATACTTCTACCCATCTTGAGCATACCTCCTGTTAACTAGGATTCCTGTTTAGCTAGGATTGTAGACTGTACGTTATGTTTAAATGGCAACTTGAGAATTCCAAAGTTAAATTCCTATACTTTTGGAGGGGTGGTGGTGCAGGAATGAAAGCATGCTTGTAACATTTTTTAAAAAGGCAATACTGAATATACAGTTTCCAGTGGTGAAAGCTTTGGGGTTGAGATTCCCATGGTTGCTTTGACCGACGATCTGCGTCTGAGCATCGACAAGGGTAGTGTGACCCTGTTGGTGCTCCTAGACCTCTCAGCGGCTTTTGATACGATAGATCACAGCATTCTTCTGGATCGCCTGAGGGAGTTAGGCATCGGAGGCACTGCTTTGCAGTGGTTCCGGTCCTTCCTCTCAGGCAGGACCCAGAGAGTGCTGCTCGGGGACAGTAGCTCCAGTAAAAGGGAGCTCACCTGTGGAGTACCACAGGGTGCTATTCTGTCCCCGATGTTATTTAACATCTATATGAAGCCGCTGGGTAAGATTATCCGGAGTTATGGAGCTGGGTGTTATCAGTACGCTGATGACACTCAGATCTATTTCTCTGTATCTCGTTCGTCGGTCTCGAATTCTGATGGCATCTCTTCTCTCAATGAATGTCTTCGGGCAGTAATGGGCTGGATGAGGAAAAACAGATTGAGACTGAATCCAGACAAGACGGAGGTGCTCATGGTAGCGGCCCTGAAACCAAGAATCGGGTTGCAATCTCCAGTCCTGGATGGGGTCACACTCTCCTCCAGTGACTGTGTTCGCAGTTTAGGGGTGCTCCTTGACTCGTCACTCCTGATGACAAATCAGGTAAATGCGACAGTCAGGAGCGCTTGCTATCAGCTTCAGATGATATGCCATCTGCGCCCTTTTCTGGAAGTAAGGGATCTTGAGACTGTTGTGCAAGCACTGGTAACCTCACGTCTTGATTTCTGTAATGCACTCTACATGGGGCTACCCTTGTGCTTAGTTCGGAAATTACAGCTGGTACAAAATATGGCAGCCAGGCTAGTTTCTGGGACATCTAGGAGGGACCACATTACTTCGGTTCTGAGGTCCCTCCACTAGCTGCCTATCAGCTTCCGGGCCCAGTACAAGGTGTTGGTTATCACCTTTAAAGCCCTAAATGGCTTGGGCCCAAGCTATCTCAGGGACCGCCTTCTCCCTTATAATCCTCCCCATGCTCTCCGGTCCTCTGGGAGGAATTTGTTGCAGCCACAAAGACCTAGGCTGGCGACCACCTCCCAGAGGGCTTTCTCAGCTGTTGCCCCCAAATTGTGGAACGGCCTGCCGGATGAGATCCGCCTATTGACATCATTAGACAGCTTTAAAAAGGCTATCAAGACGGTTCTCTTCAG
Source organism: Gambelia wislizenii (assembly GCA_030847615.1). Taxonomy (NCBI): domain Eukaryota; kingdom Metazoa; phylum Chordata; class Lepidosauria; order Squamata; family Crotaphytidae; genus Gambelia; species Gambelia wislizenii. The sequence continues at coordinate 11,679,139 of JAUMIR010000012.1, forward strand.
GCAGGCTTTTCCAGAATAGCTAACCCCAGCCTCAGGAACCCCCTCTGGAGGTTGCTTCTGGACCTCCAAACTGATGCTGCTTGCTCGAAAGGGTTTTTAATAAACTGTATTATATATTGATTTTAATCTGTATTAATTTAATAATGTTTTAAGGGGGGGAAGGGATTTTGAGTTGTTTTATACTGTGTACTATTTTATTGTTGTAAGCCGCCCTGATTGCTCGCAGAGGGGCGGGATATAAATAATAATTATTATTAATTTTTTTCCTTCAGTGCAACTAGATATTAATCTCCTATGGTCCACAGCAAATGCCCAACAATCATGTGAATACAATAATATGGCACTAATATGGTACCAGTCGCTGTTACATTGGAAAATAAACTGCACTGAAGAAGAAGCACTGTCCTATGGCTGCAACTTCACATTCCCATTCTATCTCCATCCAACTCACTTTGTCTGATTTCTGAGCTTTTTACACACAAACTCCATTAGTGACTGAGCTAAAGCCTGTTATAAGACCAAGTATTCTATTTATCTATAGGATTTATACCAAAGCCTTTTGAGAAGTATCCCAAAGACCACTTAAAAACAAATCCATTTAGAATAAAAAACAACCTCCACCAAAAAAACAAAACAAAAAACTAGAGGTAAAGTAACAAAATGAGCAGCAAGATAAAAACTGAAGCCAAAGCAAGTATAAAAATTCAAATATCATTAAAAGCTACAAGAACAGAACATCCTTTGTCTGATACCTTCACTAGATGCCCTACTTTTTAGTTGCTAAATAAACATAGTTGGACAATTCCAGACCATGGGGCCCACCACAGAAAAGACCCTCTTCCTGCCAGCCGCCAGCCTAACTTTTGAAAAAAATCTGCCACCAAAATTAGATCTAAATGTTTGTATTTCTTTTAAAACCATTACTCACAGCTTCTAATTTAGCAGAGGCCAAACACCTACTCATACCAAAATACTTACCCCCAGATTCCAAAGCAAAGTCTACCATGCCAATCTTATCTTGAGAGAACAGCTTTAGTGCATTGTTGACGATAATGTGCACTTGCTGCAAATATAGAAGTATGATAAAGTGTGAGGAAACTTTTAGCTCTGTATGTTCTCATGCTGATGAGTCAATGAAAATTGCAAGCCATCAAGGAATGACAGTTGTCCCTTCATATTCGCTGGGGTTTGGTTCCAGGACCGCCCATGGATACAAAAATCCGTGAATACTAAAGTCCCATTATATGGAATGGCATAGCAAAATGGTATCCCTTATATAAGATGGCAAAATCAAGGTTTGCTTTTTGGATTATTACTTTTTAAAGAATATTTTCAAGCCGTGAATACTTAAATCTGTGGATACGGAGGGACAACTGTACTTTTCTCACAAAAACTATTTTATACTCCATCTGTAAATGTTAACATGCTTTTAAAGTCAATATTTCAAAACATTAAGCAATCTGACTTTACTTTCTCTCATATTATATCAGAGTTTCTCAAATACTCTCCCTAAATCTACGTTCATCTCAAACACTGTTCAAGGGAGAGTAACTGTTTTGGAGCACTGGATTGGAAGATATAATTGCAGAAGAATGGTTCTTGCCGCAAAAATAGTACAGTATACTGCCACATGTGGAGGATTACAATAGCCTTAAAACTGGAAGAAAATGATCTTGTCCACTGCCTCTAGAACATTCCAAAGTGATGGTACTACCACTGAGAAAGCTATGCCCTAGCGCATGCCAAATGCATTTTCAGTGGAGATGGGCCACATAATAGGACCTCCAAGGCTAGCTTTGGTGTGTAACACATGGATGGAAATCATATGCCTCCTAAGGGACATGTGGGACCCTTCTGCTAAAAATAGGCCAAAATATTCTTTTCTACAACAAAGTGCAAGACCTTGCTTTACTGTGTGTATGTTGTTGGGGGATTTCTGACATTTTTTTCTAAGTTAGCAAACTCCTGGTCACTTGCAGTTTTGCTTAAAAAAAAAGTCAAAAAAAAAGCAGTTTGGGAGGGGGTGCAGGGCACAGAGGATGCCCCACCATAGACCCCTATAGAGCTTGCACACAGATTAGGGAAGAGCATATGGACAAAGCCTGTCCTTCAGCTAACAAGGTCACAGGTTGTAGAGTTCAGGGTTTTCAAGATCAATGCCTGAAATTTCAATTCAGGCTGGCAATGAAAGTTTAGGCAATGCAGCTAATGCAACTGGCCAGATACACTCTTAATTAAAGCATTTTGGACTGTTCAGGGCAAGTGAGGTTACTTTTCCTTTTACAGCTGGAATGTTATTGTTGCTTCTGTGCTTATATTTTTAATTTAAATGGACTGAATTAACTGTGTGTCAGGTTTCACCTAATCTGCTATTGTTATTTTAGTCTTCATTTAAAATACCTGAACTTGTATCTCTACCTATCAAAACATTCACAGCAGATTATTACAAGTTATTTCAAAAGAAATAGCATTGCAAAAGTGAAACCTAGAAAGTTTTTCCAATTTTGCTTACCGCTTCTGTGATGCCTATAATCCCAGCTTCATTCACAACACTCGTTACTACCTCTGATGTTGACTTTGTATGTGCAACAGACATGTGTAGAGTTATGTTCTTGAGGATCTTCAACTCCAGATCTTGTAATAAAGCCCGCAAATCGCTCTTGCTCACAAATCTGGATGTTAGCCATTGAAGCAGTGATTCTGGCAAGTCTCCTTGTTGGTTACCAAAAAGCACAAACTTGACAGATTCTTTAACCTGGGCATCTACCTACAAATGGACAGTTTAGTAAGTTATATTACCAGCCTCATTTCACTTTCAAAATAAAAGAACACTTCTTATATTTTTAAGTGTAGCTATGCATATCCACTGGGGGGAAAAAACACCCACATTTTTGCCCCAAAAGACCTCTAGGGACTGTGGGGGGCACTTTCACCATGGTTTTAGACCTCCCTGGGCCATTATGGGTCCAGAAGAACGTTCCCCCCCCTAAAAAAAACCCAGGAAGTAATGGGCAGTCACTTCCAGCTTACTTCCAATTTTATCTCCTATGGTCCTGGGACTAGGACAGCTCAAACCCTGCCCTTGTGTTAGGGTGTATGAGCATAAAAATTAAAAAATTATTAAAGATTCCAGAGAGCAAACCCTTTAGGAATATCTTCTTAAGAAAAGTTTCTGTTAAAGTAAGCAGAGTTAGCAGAGACAGAAGACTGACCAACCTCAACTTGCATTTGTATGTGTTCTGAATTAAGGCCACTTCAGACAAATTAAAGACAATAAAGACATTTGCTTAAAAATGCATATCAAAACATTTACTGAAGGTATAGCAATCTACATATTCAAAACAAGTCTAGCTCCTTAACTAACTAATATCCATATTTCTTCAGAAAAAGGGTGATGGTAGGTAAGCCAGAGCTCATCTCTCTTCTTCATGTATGCCGGTCAGAGGCATGGTAGGAAGGGGATAAAAGGGAAGAATAACCTCATGGTGAAGCTGCACACCCCAAGAGGGGAACAAAGAATCATAAAGTATTTAAATTAGGAGGCCATGTGATGAATGACTCTATGGTCATCCCATAGCTCCCAATGGCTAAGATAGCTGGGGAGAAGAAGGGGGGGTAGGAACTTAAGCATGCAAGGAATTTCCTAAACTTATTAAGTAGGGGGTGCAAGAAGAATGTTACATTTCCCAACACCTTGAGAAAATGCCCCTGGGACACTGCATGTGGCCCATGGGCCACACTTTGCCCTTCCCTTTTTAAAAATGTGTATGTGTGTGTATGTGTGTTTTAAAAAAGCAAACCAACAACACTTCTCCCATTGTTTGTTCTGGAGAAAGTTCTGTTTGTGAATCACTTCAAACTTTTAATCTAGTTTACCATTATCTTCAATAAAGTGATAGGGACACCCAACAAAAACATCCATATTACTAATTCTAGATAATGTAGCATCTGTGTGGGCCAATCATCCATCTGTAGACAATTCTGTGATGCAATTACATGTTTGATAATTGGGCAAAAGACCAAAAAGGTGATTCCAGAAATCATGTTGTAGATATAAAATTCCATTTCAGAACTGAGTGCACAAATACAAGAGTTTAAGTTTAGTTAGGGGTTTCTTCTGGAGTTACCTTTTCCTGAAGCATATCCACTGAGGCACAACTAGTTTTCAAATCTTGTGAACTTAGCAGCTCTGATTTCACATGAGCCAACTCAACCTCTAGATGTTTAATCTTGGATAAGAGATGCTGGTTTTGTTCATCCATGTCACTGATGCACAAAAGGATAATAACAGACAGATTTCAGACATCAGAGCTGTTCACATCCAGGAATAGCCAAGAGAGAATTTGTCATTTACACTGAACCAAAATAATGCAGATCTATTGTAAATAGTCATTTGAATTGTTATTGTTGTTGTTATTGTGGCTAGTATCATCATCATCATTATCATCATCGGTAGTAGTATCCCACTTTTCTCCCAAAACTGAGGCTTACAATTAAAAGAACAATACAGTTAAAAACATACAAAAGTGAACATGAAGACAGAACAAAACATTCACACTATTTGAAAATGACTATGTTGACTGCAAATGCAATTGAGACTGAGGTCTGTATGATCCACTGCTGAATTAAATTGAGATTTGCAGGATAGACAAGAGATCGTTTTGGGCATTCACTCACAGATGTGAGAGCTGCGCGATTCCTCTGTCACAACTTCTGTGTCTCCTCTTAAGAGAGGAAATAGGAGTATGTGCATTTCATCCATATGAAAGATGGGTGGGTGTTGAATCAGTTTATCCCTCCTCCACTACTATGCACATGAAGTAAGAGGATCTTATAGTACTTTTGAGACTGAGAGAAAGAAGTGGTAGCATAAACTTTCCTAGACTTGGTCAACTTCCAAAGATGCACAGAGAGGAAGTAGACCAACTTCTTTCTCTCAGTCTCCAAGGTATACAAGACCCCTTTGCTTAATGATATTCCAGACTAAAATGGCTATGTCTTTGAATTCTATGCACAGGATGAATAATACACACTTTTCTACCACTAGTTGAGAAAATGTTCAAAGCCTCAAAGATTCTTTAGAGGTTTCCATAACTTGAATGGAGTGAGTTTTAAGGTATCCTGAATTGCTAAGAAACACTGTTTGAAAAAGGGCATTAAGTTCTTATTGCTCCTTTAAAGTACATGTCTATAGAGGGAAAATGTTCAATCTACTTTGCTGCATAATTTCAGGAGAAAAGGGCAGAAATTGATCACTGAACACAAACTCAGTTTGGGTAAGGTCTTTAATAGCCACTTCCAAACATCTGAATGAATATAAGCGTGTACATTTAATTTAATGGAAGAGGGCCACCAGAGTCAGGACTTTATCAGACGGACAAAATACAGTGTCATAACAATGCTACATAACTGCGAAAGGGCGCACAGATCAGACGATGTCATCCTTTCGCAGTTATGTCCTGTCAAAATCCCGTACCTTTTAATTGACAGCTTAAGCCATCAATTGATCTCCCCTGATGTTTTGGTGCTGGCATTGCCAACGTGCAAAGAATCAGGCCATTTAACTCTCATCACTGCAGCGAGAATGGGCAGTCCAGCACGAACACTTCCAGGTGAGATCGGGACATCCAGGTAAGTTTTGCTCTTTTTATTACCCTCCCCAGGTTACTTGGGACTTTTAAAGTGTGCCTAGGTGCTTGGTGCAACTTTGTGTTAGTTTTGTTTTTATTTTTAAATTTCCCACGCAACAAGGTCTCGTGGGATTTTGAACAAAGAAGTGAATGGGGCTCCATTCACATCCTCTTTCTTTATTGCCGGGGAGCCTTTGCCGGGAGAGGAAGGTAAGTGCAGGGCGGGAGGGAGAATTCTTTTGCCGGCATAGAAATTGTGTTTTTTTATGCCAGCAAATGAACATTTTAAAAGGGGTCGTCTGATAAAGTCCTCAGTGGAGTAGTAGAAGAATCTTACCGGCTTTGATAGCAATTTTTACTGAGTGAATTTTATCCCTAAATGCAGCTTCATCATACCAATAACTACTCCTCACTAAAACCACCCAGCCCTATAAATCACCTCTCAGATCAAGTCGGAGGCGTTAAAGTAGAACCATTACTATCAGTCTACTAAGCTCTAGCCATACCTCACTGTTTTTGCTTTGGTTAGCTCCAGTTCCTTTTGGATACTCTGAAAAAAAAAAAATATTATTAAATCACATGTATTCCCCCAGCCTTTAAATCAGACTATAAAAGAAGACATGTGAAGGAAGGATTCCCAGACAACAGAATCTTAGACATTTAAAAAAAAAAAAAAAAAAGAGAGAGAGAGAGAGAGAGAGAGAGAGAGAGAGAGAGAGAGAAAGAAACAGATGGGTGAATACCTACAATAGATATAACATACTATGCATGTCATCATTTAGTATTCTTGAGTGGAGCTTAGATGCTCTCATGACATAGGAGTGTGTGGGGAGGAGCAACTCTGGATTTCCAGACAAATTGCACATGACTTGGAAAAATCCTTCTTAAACTACTCTAAGATGGTTGTTACTGTAATCCAACTTTTGCCAATTAAGCCAACATATGGCTATGGGGGAAGGGGAGAGGTGACAAGAAAGAAAGGAACAGTCCTCCTTTCAGAGGACAAGCGATGTCACCTGACATATGGAGTTCCATGTAAGACTCTTGAGCACAAGACAGAAACTGGGAGATTTCCAATCTTATTTTTACTAGGACTACTTTGCAAGTGAAAAAAAAATCCTTCCCTCTTTCTGTCTGATACAGAATGAAATTTTGATGGATCAAAACATGTATATTTCTTAATTTGGGCTGATTTGCAAAATGTTTAAACTGAATGATTTTTTAAAAATGATGTCTTAATTCTGGTAATATAATTCTGATTTACTAATTTGAGTATTTTGGCACACTTGTATCCCTGTAAGTGGCCCAAAGAAGCATTTTATCTTCACAATCACCATGATTTGGCTAAGAGGTTATAATTTTGTTGGGGCGCAGAGAGACGCGCTGTGTCCACCATGGCCACCTGCAGAGTTGTTCCACGTCAACAGGATGCCAAGGAGAAGGGTTTCTGGAGAGACTTCTGCAAAAGACTTCAGGCTGAGAAGGAAAAATTCCTTCACCCCAGCACACTGCCTTGAGCTCTGCTTGCCAAATAAAGACAGCAACAAGGCCAGCCTTCACTCAACTTGAGGGCTTTAATCTTTGTTTGCAGTATATTTACAATATATAGACAGAGTATAGGACAGTCGTCTCTAATACTCATAAATCTCTCTTAAACCAACAAACTGCTTCGCCAACCACCACCCACAACAAACCCACACTGGAGATAATTCCCATCTCCTTTCTATAGGCAGTTAAACAATGCCTATATCAGGCATCTCAAGTGTGCATACTCTCAAGTGCTGACTCACATACACACACCTGCCACTGGAGCTTAACTATTTACATTACTAAGCTTACAGCTCCATCTTGTGGTCACAACCATGTCATTTCCTGACATTCCCCTCCAAATGACATGTGGTGTGTCCCATGTGTCATTTACACCTATCCTTTTACATACTGTGACCTTACTCGCTGATATCTCTAGAGTCTGTGACTCCATTCCCATTCTTTACAATGCCACAGTGTTTTCTTAGACCTTGATAGCCCACGCTACTGACCCACCCGGCTCTGGCTTCCCTGGTGCTATCATTTGTCAATTTCCTTTTATTTACAGGCCTGACCATTCCACCAAACATATCCTGGCTATACTCTGCCACACACACCAGAGCTTTGGTTTTCTTCCACCCCTCTTGCTTAATGCATGTTCTCCTGGCTCTTTCTGGAGTGTTTTCAGTTCTTTTTACTGCTGTCACAGAAGAGGCTTGTCCCTGCTTTACTATGAAGAACTTTCCTTTCTGAGACCTCATGGGAATCAGGAATGTACCTTGACCACCCTCAGTGTCACTGCTACTAACACTGGCCTAAGTGTCTTGCCCATGAGTCTCAACTTGTTCTTGTTTCACAGTCACTATCTCCGGTTCTGCTTGCAAGTCTAATGAAGTGCTAGGCTCTTCTGGAGTACCAGGCACCTTCAAAGTGCCCTGTTTACTCAAAATTCCAGGCTGTTGTGACACACCTGATTTCTCATCTAAGACATCCCTGGATGCATGTACCCCTCCATTTCCGTTGTTCTTATCTACCACACTGGCTTTCTGTTCTACAACTATATTCTGGTCAGGGTACACTCTCTTCCACCCACCATGAGTCTCAAACTTAGCACTCGTTGAATACAAAATTCTGTTCTCATCCATCAGGAACCTGTACTTGTTCCCCTCATAGCCTACAAAACGCAACCTTTGGCTTTGGGGCTGATTCTTTTTCCTGAACTGAGGAGGAATGTACACTGATGCAAATTGTCCAAACACTCTTAAGTACAGTTGTCCCTCCACATTCGCGAATTCGACATTCGCGGTTTCGAGTATTCGCGGTTTTGGGAGGGCCCCACAGGGCCCCCCCAAAACCGCGACACGGGGCCTCCAGAGGCCCCGTGAAAGCCTTGGGAGGGCTGGGAAAGCCTCCGCGGGGCCTCCGGAGACCCTCCGGAGGCCCCGCGAAGGCCCTGTGGGGGGAGTGGGGAGGGCAGGGAAGGCCTCCGCGGGGCCTCCGGAGACCCTCCGGAGGCCCCGCGAAGGCCCTGTGGGGGGAGTGGGAGGGCAGGGAAGGCCTCCGCGGGGCCTCCGGAGACCCTCCGAAGGCCCCGCGAAGGCCCCGTGGGGGGAGTGGGGAAGGCAGGGAAGGCCTCCGCGGGGCCTCCGGAGACCCTCCGAAGGCCCCGCGAAGGCCCCGTGGGGGGAGTGGGGAGGGAAGGGAAGGCCTCCGCGGGGCCTCCGGAGACCCTCCGGAGGCCCCGCAAAGGCCCTGTGGGGGGAGTGGGGAGGGCAGGGAAGGCCTCCGCGGGGCCTCGGGAGACCCTCCGAAGGCCCCGCGAAGGCCCTGTGGGGGGAGTGGGGAGGGCAGGGAAGGCCTCCGCGGGGCCTCCGGAGACCCTCCGAAGGCCCCGCGAAGGCCCTGTGGGGGGAGTGGGGAGGGCAGGGAAGGCCTCCGCGGGGCCTCCGGAGACCCTCCGGAGGCCCCGCAAAGGCCCTGTGGGGAAGTGTGGAGGGCTGGGAAGGCCTCTGCGGGGCCTCCGGAGGGTCTCCGGAGGCCCCGCTAAGGCCCTGGGGGGGAGTGGGGAGGGCAGGGAAGGCCTCCGCGGGGCCTCCGGAGGGCCTCCGGAGGCCCCGCGAAGGCCCTGTGCGGGGAGTGGGGAGGGCAGGGAAGGCCTCCGCGGGGCCTCCGGAGGCCCCGCTAAGGCCCAGGGGGGGAGTGGGGAGGGCTGGGAGGGCCTCCGCGGGGCCTCCGGAAACCCTCCGGAGGCCCAGCGAAGGCCCTGTGGGGGGAGTGGGGAGGGCAGGGAAGGCCTCCGCGGGGCCTCCGGAGGGCCTCCGGAGGCCCCGCGAAGGCCCTGTGCGGGGAGTGGGGAGGGCAGGGAAGGCCTCCGCGGGGCCTCCGGAGGGTCTCCGGAGGCCCCGCTAAGGCCCAGGGGGGGAGTGGGGAGGGCTGGGAGGGCCTCCGCGGGGCCTCCGGAGACCCTCCGGAGGCCCCGCGAAGGCCCTGTGGGGGGAGTGGGGAGGGCAGGGAAGGCCTCCGCGGGGCCTCCGGAGGGTCTCCGGAGGCCCCGCTAAGGCCCAGGGGGGGAGTGGTGAGGGCTGGGAGGGCCTCCGTGGGGCCTCCGGAGACCCTCCGGAGGCCCCGCGAAGGCCCTGTGGGGGGAATGGGGAGGGCAGGGAAGGCCTCCGCGGGGCCTCCGGAGACCCTCCGGACGCCCAGCAAAGGCCCTGTGGGGAAGTGTGGAGGGCTGGGAAGGCCTCCGCGGGGCCTCCGGAGGCCCAGCGAAGGCCCTGTGGGGGGAGTGGGGAGGGCAGGGAAGGCCTCCACGGGGCCTCCGGAGGCCCCGCGAAGGCCCTGTGGGGGGAGTGGGGAGGGCAGGGAAGGCCTCCGCGGGGCCTCCGGAGACCCTCCGGAGGCCCCGCAAAGGCCCTGTGGGGAAGTGTGGAGGGCTGGGAAGGCCTCTGCGGGGCCTCCGGAGGGTCTCCGGAGGCCCCGCTAAGGCCCTGTGGGGAAGTGTGGAGGGCTGGGAAGGCCTCTGCGGGGCCTCCGGAGGGTCTCCGGAGGCCCCGCTAAGGCCCTGGGGGGGAGTGGGGAGGGCAGGGAAGGCCTCCGCGGGGCCTCCGGAGACCCTCCGGAGGCCCCGCAAAGGGCTTGTGGGGGGAGTGGGGAGGGCAGGGAAGGCCTCCGCGGGGCCTCCGGAGACCCTCCGGAGGCCCCGCAAAGGGCCTGTGGGGAAGTGTGGAGGGCTGGGAAGGCCTCTGCGGGGCCTCCGGAGGGTCTCCGGAGGCCCCGCTAAGGCCCTGGGGGGGAGTGGGGAGGGCAGGGAAGGCCTCCGCGGGGCGCCCCGCGAAGGCCCTGGGGGGGAGTGGGGAGGGCAGGGAAGGCCTCCGCGGGGCCTCCGGAGGGCCTCCGGAGGCCCCGCGAAGGCCCTGTGCGGGGAGTGGGGAGGGCAGGGAAGGCCTCCGCGAGGCCTCCGGAGACCCTCCGAAGGCCCCGCGAACGCCCTGGGGGGGAGTGGGGAGGGCAGGGAAGGCCTCCGCAGGGCCTCCGGAGGGCCTCCAGAGGCCCCGCGAAGGCCCTGTGGGGGAGTGGGGAGGGCCTCCGCGGGGCCTCCGGAGACCCTCCGGAGGCCCAGCGAAGGCCCTGTGGGGGGAGTGGGGAGGGCAGGGAAGGCCTCCACGGGGCCTCCGGAGACCCTCTGGAGGCCCTGCGAAGGCCCTGTGGGGGGAGTGGGGAGGGCAGGGAAGGCCTCCGCGGGGCCTCCGGAGACCCTCCGGAGGCCCCGCAAAGGCCCTGTTGGGAAGTGTGGAGGGCTGGGAAGGCCTCTGCGGGGCCTCCGGTGGGTCTCCGGAGGCCCCGCTAAGGCCCTGGGGGGGAGTGGGGAGGGCAGGGAAGGCCTCCGCGGGGCCTCCGGAGGCCCCGCGAAGGCCCTGTGCGGGGAGTGGGGAGGGCAGGGAAGGCCTCCGCGGGGCCTCCGGAGACCCTCCGAAGGCCCCGCGAAGGCCATGGGGGGGAGTGGGGAGGGCAGGGAAGGCCTACGCGGGGCCTCCGGAGGCCCCGCTAAGGCCCAGGGCGGGGAGTGGGGAGGGCAGGGAAGGCCTCCGCGGGGCCTCCGGAGGGCCTGCAGAGGCCCCGCGAAGGCCCTGTGGGGGAGTGGGGAGGGCTGGGAGGGCCTCCGCCGGGCCTCCGGAGACCCTCCTGAGGCCCAGCGAAGGCCCTGGGGGGGGAGTGGGGAGGGCAGGGAAGGCCTCCGCGGGGCCTCCGGAGACCCTCCGAAGGCCCCGCGAAGGCCCTGTGGGGGGAGTGGGGAGGGCAGGGAAGGCCTCCGCGGGGCCTCCGGAGGGTCTCCGGAGGCCCCACGAAGGCCCTGTGGGGGAGTGTGGAGGCAAACAGTATTCGCGGTTTTTTCACATTCGCGGGGGTCCGTGGAACGTAACCCCCGCGAATGTGAAGGGGCGACTGTACTTTAGGTTTGGTGCTCTTCCATACAATAAGTAGTATTGTGTTTGGTTTATCGCACTGCACCATGACCTATTTACAATATGACAAGCGGTTCTTGTTGCTTCTCCCCACAAATTAGCTGGCGCTCCAGAATCCTCTAACATACAATCCCTTATTTGGTTTATCATCCCAATCCTATGTTCAGCCAAACCATCCTCAGCTGGACATCCGGGATTTGTAGTTTTATGCTGGATCCCTTTCTGCCCAAACCACTGCTGCAAATTACTACTTAAGAATTCCCCACCTCTGTCAGTCACAACAGTGCCAACCTCGTAGGGAAACTCCCTTTCAACAGAACTGATCCATTTTTTGATCATATCAGCAACCTCACTTTTGGTTTTGAGCATTGCCACATAGGTAAACCTGGTATGCCTATCTACTATCAATAGGGTAAACCTGCTACCCCTTATACTCTTCACTTGATGTGGCCCTGATAAATCCGCATGTACATCCTGAAAAGGCCTCTGGGTTATGCATTTGCTCACCTTCGCTACAGGGTAAGCCTTGACCTTTACCTTTTTGCAAATAGCACAGTCCAGGTAACTTTTACAGTTCTCTACCTTGAACTCTGGGCAAACCTTCTCTAGGTTTCTCAAACCTTTGAAGCTTATATGGCCCATAACTCTATGAAGGTAATGAGCACACCCATCATGCAGCGGCTTATTTCTTACGTTCCCACACTGCACCTGTGCTACCATTTGATAAATGTGATTTTTCTTTATGGCTTTACCACATACTACTCCCTCCTTGGACACAATCCCCTCATCTCCTTTGAAAAGGATTTCATATCCATCACTGGTTAGGGATGCCACACTTACGAGACTATTTTGTAGTTTTGGTGCACACAGTACATTATGAAATACCTTGTTTAAACCAGGAATTAATACAGACCCTTGAATCTCTATACTGCCAGATTCACCATCTGCAAATACCACAGTGTCCACTGGTGCTGGCTTTGGGCTCTGTAGTTTTTCCCTATCAGGGGACATATGGTGAGAACACCCACTGTCCAAAATCCAGACAGACTGGTCCTTTTTCTCATTTACAACTCCCTCCACAGTAGTAGCAAACCCCCTCCCATCTTGGGGCTTGTCTTTTCTTTTTCTTTGTGAGTTCTGTCCTTTCTTTGCTGCAGAGACCTTAGGACAGTTCTTTATCAAATGTCTGGTCTCTCCACAGGAAAAACATCTCTGTGTTCTGCAGACCTCAGCACTCCCTTCTTCAGACAAGGACGTGGATTGGTTGGTTGGTTGTCTCCTCCAGCTGGTCACTCCTTTGAAGCTCTCCTCTGAGTCCCTCCTCTGTGCTTCTTCCAATATTCTGGATGCCACAAGGTCAAAATTTAAATCAGCTTCAGCTACTCCTTGGAGATTGTACATTAGAAACTCCCATTCACTGTTTAGACTACTCAGGAGTATAAAAGCTTTTGGGGTTTCTTCTATTTGGATGCCACGCCCGCTGCACTCAGTGAAATTATCCTGCATCCTTTTTAAATGCACAAGAACAGATTCACCTGCCTGCTGTTTACAACAATACAGCTTTCTGCTGCACAGCATTTTTGACAAGGCTCCAGCTGGTTGGTTGACAGTCTCAAGAGCTTTCCAGACTTCAAACGCTGACCTCTTATCTCTTATATTATTCAGCTGATTCGGTTCTAAAGCCAAAACAATTGCTGCTCTAGCTTTTTCATCACCTATTAATTCATTCTCATTAGCAGGGTCAGGTTGTTTCTTTACATAGTCCCATAAGTCCTGCTTTATTAGCAAAGCCTGCATGTAAATTTTCCAGGGAGCATAGTTCTTTTCAGACAGCTTTTCAAACCTGACTGCTGTTTCCATGTTTGCACTGAGTCTGCGACTTAAACAGATGCAAACAAACACATTGATAATAGTCCAAGCAGGCTGCCAAAAACAATTAGCTTCCCAAAGCAAACAGATAAGAGCAGAGTCTGTGAGTAGACACACTTAAGTCACTCCTTTCCAGGACTTTTCTCTTCAGCCCTCCAGAAACACAAAATAGCTCACCAATTGCAGAACTATATCTCCCACAGCTTCTCAAGTGCTGTCCACGCGGACACTGGGCCCATAACCCTTGTTGGGGCATACAAAGACGCGCTGTGTCCCCCACGACCACCTGCAGAGTTGTTCCACGTCGACAGGACGCCAAGGAGAAGGGTTTCTGGAGAGACTTCTGCAAAACACTTCAGGCAGAGAAGGAAAAATTCCTTCACCCCAGCATACTGCCTTGAGCTCTGCTTGCCAAATAAAGACAGCAACAAGGCCAGCCTTCACTCAACTTGAGGGCTTTAATCTTTGTTTGCAGTATATTTACAATATATATACAGAGTATAGGACAGTCGTCTCTAATACTCATAAATCTCTCTTAAACCAACAAACTGCTTCGCCAACCACCATCCACAACAAACCCACACTGGAGATAATTCCCATCTCCTTTTTATAGGCAGTTAAACAATGCCTGTTACATCAGGTATCTCAAGTATGCATACTCTCAAGTGCTGACTCACATACACACACCTGCCACTGGAGCTTAACTATTTACATTACTAAGCCTACAGCTCCATCTTGTGGTCACAACCATGTCATTTCCTGACAAATTTCCCCAAAGACATCCAGCCAGATTCATAGCTGAACAAGGATTTGAACCTGGGCTTTGAATATCCAAGCCCATCACTGAATCTATTACATTATCACTCCTTGTTCCAATGTCACTATCGTGGTTTTTTAAACTCTTCAACATAAAATACTCCATTGCTAAGCTTACAGGCTACGACACCTACACACTGCACCCAGTGAGGTGGAAAGCTTTAGCCAAGCCTTAGAATCATAGAATTGCAGAGTTGGAAGAGACCACGAGGGCCATCCAGTCCAACTCCATGCCACGCAGGAATACACAATCAAAGCAATCCCAACAGATGGCCATCCAGCCTCTGTTTAAAGACCTCCAAGGAAGGAGACCCCACCACGCTCTGAGGGAGTGTGTTCCACTGCCGAACAGCTCTTACTGTCAAAAAGTTCCTCCTAATGTTGAGGTGGAATCTCTGTTTCTGGAGCTTGCATCCATTGCTCCGTGTTCCAGTCTCTGGAGCAGCAGAAAACAAGTCTGCTCCATCCTCAATGTGACACCCCTTCAAATGCTTAAACAGGGCTATCATATCGCCTCTTAACCGTCTTTTTTCCAGGCTAAACATACCCAGCTCCCTAAGTCTCTCCTCATAAGGCATGGTTTCTAGACCGTTTCACCATTTTAGTTGCCCTTCTCTGGACACGCTCCAATTTGTCAATATCCTTTTTGAATTGTGGTGCCCAGAATTGGACACAGTATTCCAGGTGAGGTCTGACCAAGGCAGAGTAGAGCGGCACTATTACTTCCCTTGATCTAGACACTATACTTCTATTGATGCAGCCCAAAATCGCATTGGCCTTTTTAGCTGCCGCATCACATTGTTGACTCATGTTCAACTTGTGGTCTAGTAGGACACCTAGATTCCTTTCGCACGTAGTCTCATTCAGCCAGGTCTCCCCGATCCTATATCTATGCATTTCATTTGTTCGCCCTAAGTGCAGTACCTTACATTTCTCCGTATTGAATTTCATTTTGTTAGCTTTGGTCCAGCTCTCCAGTCTATCCAGGTCATTTTGAATTTTGATCCTGTCCTCTAGGGTATTAGCTACTTTTCCTAATTTGGTGTCATCTGCAAATTTGATAAGTATGCCCCTAATTCCGTCATCCAAGTCATTGATAAAGATGTTGAATAGCACTGGGCCCAGGACAGAACCCTGTGGCACTCCACTGGTCACATTTTTCCAAGATGAAGAGGAGCCACTGCTGAGCACCTTTTGGGTTCGACCGGTCAACCAATTACAAATCCATTGAACAGTTAACTTGTCTAGCCCACATTTTACAAGCTTGTTTGCAAGAATGTCATGGGGAACCTCGTCAAAGGCCTTACTGAAATCAAGGTATGCGATATCCACAGCGTTCCCTTCATCTACCAAGCTAGTAATTTTATCAAAAAAAGAGATCAGATTCATCTGGCATGACTTGTTTCTCTGAAACCCATGTTGACTTTTTGTGATTATGGCATTGCCTTCTAAATGTTCACAGAGTCTCTCTTTAATGATCTGCGCTACAATCTTCCCCGGTATTGATGTCAGACTAACTGGATGATAATTGTTGGGATCCTCCTTTTTCCCCTTTTTGAAAATGAGGACAACGTTTGCCCTCCTCCAGTCTGCTGGGACTTCTCCTGTTCTCCAAGACTTCTCAAAGATTATTGCCAATGGCTCTGAGATTACATTTGCCAGTTCTTTTAATACTCTTGGATGTAGTTCATCTGGTCCTGGAGATTTAAATTCATTTAGATTAAGAAGGCATTCCTGTACTACCTCTTTGCTTATTCTGTGTTGGATTTCCCCTATTGTGTCCTCTGTTCCATTATCCTCAGGTTGGTCACCCTTTTCCTTTTCTGAAAACACTGAGGCAAAGAAGGTATTCAGTAATTCTGCCTTTTCTCTGTCCCCTGTTAGCACTTTGCCATCTTCTCCGCATAGTGGCCCTACCATTTTTTTCTATCTCCTTTTGCTGTGGACATACCCAAAAAACCCTTTTTATTGTTCTTAAACTCTCTAGCAAGCCTGAGCTCATTCTGCACTTTAGCTTTTCTGACTTTACTCCTACACGTGTTCGCTATCTGTTTGAATTCTTTTGTGATTTCCCCGTTTTTCCATTTCCTATACATGTTCCATTTAAAACTTAGCTCCATTGAAAGTTCTTTAGTCATCCATCCTGGTTTCTTGAGACACCACCCATTTTTCTTCCTCAATGGTACTGTTTGAAATTGTGCCTTCAGTATCTCCCTTTTGAGAAAGTCCCATCCATCTTGAGGTCTCTTCTCTTTTAGTATTCCTGACCATGGGATCACCCCCAGTGTTTCCCTGAGTTTATTGCAACCAGCTCTCCTAAAGTCAAGAATGCATGCCTGACTATGCCTGGCTTCTCCTTTCCATTGTATAACAAACTCCAGGAGAACATGATCATTCTCACCTAAGGATCCCACCACTTGCACCCCATTAACCAGGTCATCCCTGTTGGTTAGGATGAGATCTAAAATAGCTGACCCCCTTGTTGCCTCTTCCACCTTTTGGACCATGAAATTGTCTTCCAGGCAGGTAAGGAATTTGCTAGACCTTGAAGTTTTGGTTGAGTTAGATTTTCAGCAAATATCAGGATAGTTGAAGTCACCCATCACTACTACATCTCTTCTTTCTGCGTGTGTGGTCATCTGTTCTAGAAAGGCATCATCCAATTCCTCCATCTGACTTGGGGGTCTGTAGTAGAGTCCCACAATAACATCCCTGTTGTTTCCCTCCCTTTTAATTTTTATCCAGATGCTCTCAACCTGGCTTCCAGTATTGATGTCATGGATCTCTTCAGTGGTATAAATATCCCTGACATATAATGCTATTCCTCCTCCTTTCCTGTTTGGACTCCTCTCTACAACCCAGAGAATAGGCAGTGATAAACAGTCTTAGATTTTCCTTGGTTTTTTTCTGGGCTGTGAGGCTGTGTTCTGGAAGTGGTTACTTCTGACATTTCACCTGCATCTGAAGATGCCAGCCACAGATGCAGGCGAAACGTCAGAAGTAAACTCTTCCAGAACATGGCCTCACAGCCCGGAAAAAACCCAAGGAAAATCTATGGATGCCAGCCACGAAAGCCTTCAACTTCACAATAAACAGTCTGTTTTTCAAAGATGCTTGTCTACCACTATGCATTTTTTCACTGGAAGACCTTAGGGGACTTGGGTCTTGTGACAACCTAGTTTGAAAAGCTGTAACATGCAAACATTATCTCTCTTGTTCTTATACTCTGCTGCTGAGCATATTTGTTTTGAAGCATCCCAGAGATTTCACTGGAATTTACTTCTATACATTATGCTTAGAATGACCGCCTTCATTACTGAATATTAAATAAGAATAAGCCAATCTTTATTTTTTATTTTTACCTCAGATTTTTCAGAGAGTTTTGCAAGGAGATCTTCTAAAGCCCCAATGCGCCATTCATGTTCTTGGTGCAAGGCCAAGTAGTCACTCTTTAAAAACAAAATGGAACAATTCTTTCCAAATCAGTGAACTGACTTATTTACCATGACATTAGAAGCAAAAAAAGTCTTTGAGATTCTTCCCACATCTGACTACTGCATGGGTATTAAGAATGAAACCTCTTATAATCTCTTATGCATATAAAGCCCTTACTTGACCAGAATGGCCAGATGGCCGGATCAGTTTTTTAATAATAATAATAATAATAATAATAATAAAATTAGTATTGTTTCAAATAGAAAAGAAGCAAAATGGTATAATTTCAAAAACTATTAATCATAAAGTACATTTTGAATCTTGAACAGAATCCATCTGTGTAACAATTGGCAAATTTACCAACTTTGTCTGGAATCCAAAGAGATCCTTTAAAGCACAGGCAGAACAGCTTGCTCACTGCCTTTTGAATTTGGACACCCCTGCTAACCCTTCTACCAGCAGACACACGGATTTCCTTGCGCCATCGCTGAACTACTTTTGAAAGAAACCCCCTGCAGTAGCATGGGAGTGGAGACGTGTTGTCAAAAGCTACACTCCTCCCAATTTGCTTCCCACAGAAGAAAATGTACTCTGCATTGTCTCGTGGCCTAAAAACGCAGCAACTGAGCTCTCGGCAAATCATACAAATTTGAATTGAATATATTGCATTGTGGTTTTATATCAAAACATTTTTTTTAAATGTTAACATCTTTAATGTATATGATGTAATGAAATGATAATGGAATGCTCTTGGTAGGAATAACAATATAATTCGTAAAATGATTGTCTTTGAGCACAAACTCAACCAACACAAAAAATTCAATTTATCATGTCAGTTCTCTTTCCTCAACATCCTCCTATTACAACAAAAGCATTATTGGCTTCTTTAACTACAGGCCTATAATGATCACATTAAATTGCTAAGCTATAAGAAAGATTTCCACACAAAATTACCGTTGTTTGATCAGGTTTCATCTCTTTAAGATGCTGGCTCACTACGTTTTTTATCAATATCAACATTTCACTCTTGTCATTCATTTGGATAACTTGGTCTTGAAAGTTCTGCAGCAAAAGTAGCATTTTACTATATTCTTCATCCCGGTAATGCCATCTCTCAGACAGTAAGGCCATTTGCTTTTCCAGCTCATGCACACGACTAGAATCAAAGAACTTCATCGTTTCCTAGAGGATTTTTTTTTAAAAAAGGAAGATTATATAATGTTTCTCCCCACCTTTCTATTAAAAACAAGAAACATGGGTTGCAATAATAAAAGCATATCACAATCACAACAAACTATAATACAACTTGGAAATTAACAAACACTAAAACCTTAAAATTGACTGGAACAATTAAAACAGTCATAATGCCAGCAGTTAATCCTGATTTATAATACAGTTCAAGAAAGATATACTGTAATAAGATCACTTTCACTATTGACTAAAAGGAGACAGTGACAGAGCTGGCATACCTGTCTTGAGAGATCTTAATTTTTAATTCCTATCACTTCTAATAAATGAAACATGATAAAATTCAACAACCTTGTATAAAGCTAATGCTGCGTACACACAAAATTGTAGTGGGCAAGTGTCAACTCAATCTATAGTCAAGCAATTCAACTCAACAGGTGTAAACTGGTGTCATGATGGAGTGACTGCAATTCCCATCATGGAGCCAGAACTACATCTGCCAGAAAGAAGAAAAAGAGAGTCACAGTGAGAAAGAAAAAGAGAGAAGAAAGAGAAAAAGAGAGTCAGAGTGAGGGTAGGCAGGCTTAGAACCTCCTCCTGCCCTGGCCTTTTGATTTCTGTTTAGAGGGCAGTCGGTACCGGGAGGTGGACCCCTGGCTCTCACCGACGAAGCAGATGACATCGGTTGTTAGAAGTGGGTACGCCTGGAGGACTGAGGCGTGTTCCCTCTCCTAAAAGGGTGGCTGTAAGAAGAGCCGTGCCAGCCTGTGTGACTTCTGGCCCGGTATGCAGAAGATGAGGATGATGGCATACCGTACTTGCGCGCAGTGGTCCCCATCTTCTGCGTGAATTCCAGCTTCTCGTCGGTGGACCCACTGAAGAGGCCAGAGTTGTCAAATGGCATGCCCTCAATGGTTGCCGCTGCCTGAGGAGGAAGTCCCGAAGAGTGAAGCCAGGCATGTTGTTTCAAGGCAATGGATCTGGCCACGGTCTTGGCTGTGCAGTCAGCAACATGTCTGGCCAAGTTCATCTGTTGCCCCGCCAACAGTTGAGCTTCAGCCTGGATGGCCTCAGTTAGACGTCACCATTCATCAGGCAGGTCCTGGATGAGGGGCATCATCCTCTCCCATAAGACCTGCTGGTATGCCCCCATGCAGGCAGAATAATTGGCAATCTGGAAGCTGAGACCGGTTGCTGAGTATATCTTTTTGCTAATTATGTCCAGCTTCCTGCCCTCCGGATCCGACGTCATGGTCTGGGTCTGATGTTGTCTCCTGCTCTGGGATGCCTCGACCACAACAGAGTTGGGACGCGGGTGCTCCTTCAGCCACTCAATGTCGTCCCCGGCTACATGGTATAACCGATCAATCCTTTTCGAAGTCGACGGGATGGAGGAAGGGTTCTCCCACGAACCCTGCATCAACTTCAGGAGAGATGGTAGGACCGGTATGCTGGTAGCTGGAGGGGCCTTTGACTTGATCCGGTGGTAGATTGGACCCACCAGCTCGGACTCCTTCTCCGTCACCTTCAGATCCAGTGTGTGTGACATTCGCACAACCTACTCGGAGAAGGAGCGGATGTCGTCCGTGGGAAAAGACGAGTCCTCGTCGAGCAGGTCAGGCTGAGGAGACGGGACGTAAGGCAAGTACTGATCCGACGAGTTGGAGGAGATGGACGAATCCAAAGACGGACTTCTGCGGCTTCAGTGCAAGGAAGCCGTCAGCATAAGAAGGCTTGTCGAGACCGTGGAATGAAAGCCAGGGCAGAGAATGACACAAAGTATGAACGGTGGGAGAGGTGGAACACTCGGTCAGACGGCCGTTCAAGCGGTCCCGACACAGCAGAGAGAGGTGCACGGAACATGGATCTCGCCAAGTCATAAGCACCGTATGCAGGTTCATCATCCTGGATCCATGAAGTAGAAGCTCGGGGCTCCTCAGGTTCCTCCAGAGATCCAGCGCTCATCCCGACGTCCAATGTCATATGCTCAAGGAGCTCAGCCCTAGAAACAAGTAGGGCAGGGGAGCGTCCCTGAATCCGTGGAGAGGTCTCCATCTCCTCAGCCAAAGGGGCACCCAACTCAACCTCCATAATCTCCAAGGAAGGTGTTGGAGTGCCTGCTCAGGAGCAAGGTCGGTCTGTAGAGGCTCTTTGGTCCCGAGGTAATATCTGTGCTTGATCAGCTGGAGTAGCATGCTGTTGGGTATGCGCAGCAGCAGCGATCGCAGGTGGACGTGAGGCCTCCACTTGTGGCTTCGATGGTTTATCCATGTCCTTGGAGCTCTCCTTAGCCCGAGAAGCATGCTTTGTCCCTTGAAGAAGCGGACGAATCACAGTCCCGACCTGCGTCCTTCGGTCCCAAGGGATGATGAATCCGAGGAGGCTTGATCCCGAGCCGGGGTCGACTTGGTGGCATGCTTGTGCAAATGTCACACAGCCTCTGGGTCAGAGGCCATGGAATGGCGCCGAGAAGGGCTCTGGGAACGCTGACGCTTCCTTAATGGGGACTTCGGAGATGGAGATCATCCCCATTTCTGGGGTAAAGTCGCTGGCCCAGCAGCAGGGGTTGATGTGGCCAATGGAATCAGGGCCTTCTCATAAAGGAACGACTTCAGGCGCGAAGACCGATGCTTGCGGGCCTGAGGTGTAAAGGCCCGGCCATGGATGCAGGCATCCACATTATGCAACTCACCCAAGCAGATGAGGCATCAAGAATGACCATCTGAATTAGGCAGTTTTGTCTGACAAATGGCACATCTCTTGAAGGCCACCCTGGAAGCCATGGTAATCTAGTCAGAATCATCAAGATTAAAGGAGTAAGCCGAAACGTTGAGAGAAACAGTCCAGGTCAAGCCAAAAACACCAGAGGTCGAAGCCAAATCAGAGGGAGTGAGAGAGAATCGCCCTCAAAAAATCCAGTCCAAGTCAATACCAAAATCAAAAGTGAGAGAAGAAACTAGCGAGAGAAGGTTCCTTCAAGCTACTAACGCAGCGGAAAGAATGAAACTGAGGGGAATTAGGTGGGAGTGCCTTTTAAGGGACCATTAGGGTGGGCGGAGTTACCGCCAAAATGTATCAAAGCACATTCTGCCTAGTGATACCAGAAGGTTTCGAATGCTCTGCGCAGGAGCAGGAATAACCCAGCTGTGTGATTCACACAAAGAAGATCTACATTTCCCAGTATCTGTAAACACCACTTCTCTTGTCTCAGAAGCAGGTAAAACAGGGAATATGAGACATGGGAGGGGAACCCTCATTTGCTAAGCATTACATCACATTCCCTGACTGGAGAGCCAATCAGATTTGGCTAATGGGGTTTTGAGAAGCTGCAGTCTTTGTTCGCAGCACATGGCTTGGGTGAAGGTCTGAGGACGCAGACCAGACACATGGCTTAGGGGTCATTAAAAGAGCCACATGGCTGAGCAGTCATCAAAGAGCCACATGTTATCAGAGGTCTGAGATGGAGTTTACCTTCCAACTGGCTCTGAAATTCCATCATCAGAGAGTAGAAGGCCAGCATTTGATAAGCTGACCTAGCCTATCCCAATGAGACCCATCTTGATTCCAATGGACTTCCTAAAATGTGAGTGGACCCTTTTCTTAGAGTTAGGAAAATGTGTTTAGGTAGAATTATGTTAGATTAAAATTTATTTTAATTCCCTGACTGAATGTATTCTAAACTCTGAATGCTATTCTATGTAACTCTTAAATTGGGACCTGGAGAGAAATGCCTTTTCTCCATGATACTATTCCTGCTAACGTTTTGCTTGCTTGAACTTAGAACATAAAGCTTTTTCTGTTTTTCCTGCTAAGCCTATGTACATGCACCTTGCTTGGACAAGCTACCTTGATTCCTCTCTGACATAGAGAAGGGGGGGGTTGGTGATACCTTAACAGAGCGAGTAGTTCCTCTGGCTAATCAGAGAACGTGCACAGCTTCTCACTGTGCTGTGTGGAAGGGGAGAAACTCAGTGAGTGGTAGCAGATACTGAAGGGAGACCTAGTTCTAAGGGATTTCAAGGCTAGAAGACTCCTTAAGAGTAGGGCTCAGATTGTACAAACACACGAGCCTTCTTCCCAACTCTGTGATAGTGTGAATGCACAGGGAAGGAAGGGGGGCTTGCATGTGACAACTGGTTAATGACAGAGCTAATAGTTCACATATATTGAAGCTGAAAAATTTGTTCACTGAAGCAGGATCCAGATTGTTGAAGCATTCACATTTTTTTAAAAAAAAAAGTTGCAGAGATGGTTTGGAAAACAGACAAGCAGTGGACCAAAACACAGTGACCAAAGCAAGGTTTGGTAACTGGAGTCATGCCCCAGGCTTGTCTTCCCTTTCATCAATACACCAGCTTTCTCCAACCTGGCCTCCTCCAGATGCATTGGTCTACCCACCACCCCCAGTCAGCAGGTCCATAGTGCTGTTTGCTGTAGTCTCTTGCTCTTTGTAGCCTTTGCAAAAAGGCCAAATAAAGGATAGCTTACATCTGGGTGCTGAACAGCATATGATGAATCTGGACGAGGTTCAATGACTGTTGCAGGGTCTTTCCATCTGTATGTTCTATGTAAGCTTGTCCAATTCAAAGTTGGGAACAATGAAAGGAAACCTTCAGGACCCCAGTGCCATAAACCTGGAGGGAAAAGGTTGAAGGGGGGGTGCTGTGAAAGGTTCTGCTACAAGGAACGAGGAAGATTTCACAACTTTTAAAAAGTAAATTCAACATGATAAACTAGCTTTAAGAAACTTTAATCATTAGACTAACATTTCTGACCACAAAATGTATCTCTTCACAATGCAATCATTAAACAATGGAAGTCTAAGATAAATGGAGAAGGGCCAGAACTCACTGTTAAAGAGTACATGTTTTGTATACAGAAGGTCCTGGTTCATTCTATGCCATCTCCAGATAGGATTGGGAAAGATCCCTTTGAAGCCTTGTCCAATTCAAAGCTAGCTAAGTGCAGAGAATACTGAGCTAGATAGGCCAACAATATGACTTGACATAAAGGCGATTCTCCATGTTCCTAAAGCCATTGTTAAAACTGAACTTGTCACCCCATCACCATATCCACAGGCTTTGCCATTTCTATTACTATTCACAACACAACCTGCTCATTCATGGGTATTAATGTCTACACATAGATACTTCACTCCATGCATCCGATGAAGCAGACCGAGTATTCAAAAACTTACGCTACAAACGTTTTTGTCTCAGTTAGGTTCAAAGGTGTTACAATATCCCTAACTAACTAGCTAATACAGACTAACACAGCTATCTCTTTGAATATGTTCCTAAAGTAATCCAGGGCTCCTTAACAATTTCTACCATTGTACATTTCCACTACTTGCATGCTATTAAAAGTTAATTATTCTTCGGCATAGGAAATGTTCCATGAGCCCTTTCCTGAGACTAGGATAAACTACCAGTAACTGCTAGCTGAGCATACTCTTTACTTTTTTGCTATAGTGCAAGTGGATAACACCTGTTTTGATCAAATCTAGAGTTCAATTATGTTCTGAATAAGAGTATTGCCATATCCCAGCCCCCCGTCTTTTTAGCCTTTCAACTCTCTTGATCTATATACCTTCTAACTTTTTAGACAATTGTTGAAATCCTGCTAGTGACATACGTATTTGCATCTGTGCATTATGTGCAGGGATGTTTTCTTTTGGACAAGGCACAAGGCGCTATTAATTAGTCCCTTGGGCACCATTCAAAGTCTCCCTGCAGTAGCTATGAAGCCCATGGGAGTTGCTGTTGCTACTATTTACTGGCAAGAGGAGAAGAAAGACAACTCAGACAATGAAGAAATGGATGGTCTCACCTGTAAGGGGAAGAGAAAGGAGCATGCACACCATTTGGGAGAGTGCCCTCACTTTTCCCCCCTTCACAGCTGAAATAATCCACTTCTTTGTTGTCTTCCCACAATGTCAGTAAACACCAGCAGCAGCCTTCCAGGGCATGCCAGCTGCCGGAGAGTGCAGGGAGGTGTGGAGCTGGACAAGTAGAACATAACACTCTTGTGTGTGTGATGTACAATCTTTGCCAATGTTACATATAAATTAAATGGCCGTTAGCTCACAAAAGTACATGCCACAGTAAATGTGCTAGTATTTAATATGCCCCCAATTTTTCTATGGATTTTTGTTACCCTTCTGAATTTTGCCAAGACCCTATCTGCTATGCTTCAGAAATTTTTCTACTGGCAGTTTAGTGTCCACCTTAATGCTATTGGTACAGTAGGACCCCCGTATCCACTGATTCATTATCCACTGATTGAATTATCCAGGGGACACAAAACAGCACACCTACCAGAGAGTCTTCCTAGAAAATGTGTCCTCCCTAGCCATTTTCTAGGTCCTCCAAGGCAACTCTATGGTATCTTAAATTGGAAGTGTCATTATTTTCAATGGTGTTCGCTATTATCCATGGTTTTTGGTAGCCATGTCCCCCCCAGAACCAATCCCCAGTGGATACGGGGGTCCTACTGTATCTACCATCCTCAGCCCTACTCCTTGAAAAAACATAAAACTTATGAAAACATTGAGGAGGAATTAAATTATGTACAAAAATATGAATACATTTGCCTATCACATATCCTAAGTACATGATTTAAGCTTAAGCTGTGTATGCAATTTTTAGAACCTGTATTTTAAACCTAACAAGCATGTACCAGGTGCCAGACAAAAGGGGAGGGGGCAAGGGAGGAAGGATGGAGGGGGAAGGAGGTAGCAAAAAGAGGTTACTGTAATTTTTGGGTGAACTGCATTTGACTTGTATGGACCATGAATTGTGCAAGCTGAATACACATAGGCCTACAAATAGGTAAGCTCTACTGTTAAACTTTCAGAGTCATCACTGCTGAAACATGTCCACTCACCTAGCAACAGCAATAGTGGGAGAAGAAACAACAATAACCTGAATATCTTTGGAAGGCATCTGGAAAATACACACAGGAATTTCGTGTAAACATGTTTGTCACTGCAATGAATTGCCTGAATATATGTATTTGCTCAATATAACTGCGAAAGCTAACTGATTCGAAAACTTAATTACAGCTATGACCTAACCCAAACACTACCACACTCCCAGACATTCTGTATTAAAGGCAAACTATTATGAGACTTAGCTTACAACATACAGAAAGAGAGAAAAGTTCATTATCAGACAATGAGCCACAACTGAGACAACTCCTTTCGGCATGTTCAAAGACGTAAAAGGTTGGTCTTCATGTATATAGCAATTCTCTGAAATTCATTATTACAAAACTAGCAGTTTACTGTAGCATTCAAACTAGTTGAGTCTGTAATAGACAACATATATATATATATATATATATATATATATATATATATAAACATGGGTTTAAAAAAATACATGGGATCAAGTTCTATAAAAATGTTTACAAACCTTGTAAGAAGAAACACATTCAATAAAGAAATCAGGGTAACAAGTTGATACCATCCAGTCCCAAGCCACCAGAATACTCCTGCAGCTGCCTTCCCTAGATGAGAACAGATGTACTAGATGAGCTGGGCTGTACCAGAATTATTCAAAATAGTAGTTTTCAAACATTTTAGACTCCAGGAAAACTTTTCCATATCAACGAATTTGCTAAAAATCCCCGTGCTTTGCAGAAGATTCTGGGACATATTCTACAGCATTTTCAGTTCACACAGGTACTTATAACTGTGAGCTCTACAAAATCTACACTCTGGTCCTGGGAGGCCAGAGCCCTGACTGACTCCAGCTCAGAGCAAAGCTGGAGGTTTCTAGGCCATGCTGGCTCAGGGGTTCTAGGAGATGGAGTGTACCACCCTCTCAAAAAATTTTTTTTCAAGCTCTACTCCAGCTACAAAGGCTGGATTCATATATTCATGAATTATTTATTCTTAGTGTGTGTTAATTACTCTGAGATGTTTAGCCTATTGCATGATTATGTATATATCTCAGGTGGCAACCATTATTGGATTATCAGGAAATTTTGTTTTTAATTATGGAATTTTTTTCAGATGTTACTCTAAGCCACTTTAAACATGCTATTTCCATGGAAAAACAGCGTAGGAATTATGATGGTTATGCCTAGGCTTGCTGAACTTCACTACTGTCTTCACTGCTGTTCTGTGTCAGCTGGGATGCAAACTAGCATGCCACCACCGTTCCCTGACAGATGTACACTGCTGGGGATTATCTGTAATGGTAGACAAGTTTGCCTACTGATCTGTCTGTCACAAAAATCCATGCTTCCCTGGAACATAGTTTGAAGACTACTGGCTTAGTAGGAGGCTGAGCAGAAATATAGGGAAATGTTGCAAAGAATATTGTAGGACACAAATTCCTTGGCAAGTTACCACATACATGCAGAATTTGAAAAATCAGTTAAAAGCACCATGTTATATTCGATGGCCAAGTTCCAAAGGTAGAATGATAGAAGCATAGCATTAGAAGAGACCACGAGGGCCATCCAGTCCAACCCTGCTGGGTATACACCAGCATGCAATGATTAGTGGAATTGGGACTTCCTCTCTCCACCCTTGCTCCCACCCACTGTTGCAACCTTCCACAACATAAAAGACTTCTCCAGAGAGGTTGTATGTTTAGGGTGAAAGGGTGGGATGTGTGTGCGGGAACAAAGCGGGCACTTGCCGATTCTGGTTACAGTAGCAAGACCTAGTGGAAGTACACCATTGGAACTTAACCTACATTAGTGACATGGAATAGCATGTACAAATAAATACACAGAGCCATGCAGCACAGAGTATAGTAAAGCAACAATTCTGGACTAATAATTATAAATGAATGACAAGTTGTACTTACTGTGAAGGTTCATTCTGGGATAGCAGGAAGATCAATCCACTACCTATGGGTTTATCCCCGCATGCTAACCCGAGTATGCAGGAGATCTAAGTTCTTTTCCAGTTTAAACCATTACAACCCCTCCTCTCCTCCTTCAGTTTTGTTTTCTAGCCCAAACCAATCTACAAAACCACACTCAGTAGCACAACCATTACATCTACCAACAGTCACTGAATCAAAAAACGTAAAACAAAAAACATCTCCCTATATTTAATTGCTTATTTAATTAATTCTTTTTTTCTGCCTGGGTGAGCATGGATTGATCCTCCTGCTATCCCAGAATGAACCTTCACAGTAAGTACAACTTCTCATTCTCGAGATAGCACAGAGGATCAATCCACTACCTATGGGATGTATCCAAGCTACCCATCAATTCAGGCAGGCCCATCCTTCCTGTACAGTGTATCCTTAGATGGTAGCATTTCATATTACAGACTGCAGTACTGCTCTACCAAAAGCAGCCCTTACAGATTTGAACTTATCTAGTTTATAATGCCAGATACATGTGGTCGCCTCTGACCAACAAGCTGCCTCACAGATGACCTGTAGAGATGAAGTGACAGCATAAACCTTAGAGGCAGCCATAGATCTTGTCGAATGTGGCAACAGTGACTCTGGGCAAGGCTTATTCTCATAGTCATAACAAAGGTAAATACATGTTTCACCCAAGTTGCTATTACTGACTTTGATGTTCTTTGCCCTAAAGAACGAGAATTAAAAGACACAAAGAGCGCTTCAATGTGCCTGATCGTTTGTGTTCTGTTTAAATATATTCACACTGCCCTTTTAACATCCAACTTTTGCCACCCACGTTCCTGTGGATGACTTGGATGTGGACAAAACGTTGGCAAGAATATAGGATCCAGAATCCCCTTTTTTGGAATGCACTTTGGCAAAAAAGATGGATCTAGAATCAAGACCAGCTTGTAGAAACTGTAGGACATGCTTGAGTTGAAGCCCCGTAAGATGCTATCAAAGTCTCAATTACTGTGGAGGAATAACCCTAATCCTCTAGATGCCTCCTCTCAATTTCCATGAAGTCAGATCTAACCACTCGGGATTCGGATGGCAAACTGGACCTTGCATCAGAAGAATTAATCAACACTTTCCTAACTATTTCCCTTGCCTTATACAGTGTTCCAAAGTTCATTTCACGTGACTGCATAATCTCATCTAACCACAGAACCCTTGCTCTTGCAAACTTCGAGGAAGCTATGGACGCTTTAATTGCCAGACCCGCTGCTTCATGAGACTTCTGCAAGACTGAATTGGCCCTTTTCCCATCTGGATCTTTCAAAGTTGTGTCATTTTCACGAGACAGCAGCGCACCTGAAATCATAGTGGACATGGGACTGTCCACCAAAGGGACATTAAAGAACTCTACATCCTGCTTTTTAAGTGAATAAATCCTGTGACTGAAACCTACATATCTCCTATAGTTCATGGGAGAATTCCATTCAACCTCTATGAGATCCTTAGACATTTCAAGGAATGGAAATTCAATCTCCTGAGAAGATTGTTTCTTTAAGATTGATGAAATTCTGTCATCTTTCCCCTTTTCTGCTTGGGATACTCCAGGTGAATCCAAATGCAAACCCAAAGTTTGGAGAATCCTTTTTAAGCTATGCTTAAAATATTTTATGGGAAATAATATATTTGCATTTATTTGTTCATCCTCTTCATAACCTGTGGACATTAAATCCTCAGAATCTACACTAACTTCCTTATCCATCCAGTTAGCATTTCTTTCCATATCCCCTTTCAGTATCTCCTATTAACTGAATTAATTCCTTTAATATCATCTCCGTTAGGAGAGATGAAAAGCCAGGTATTTCAGATTAGCAGGCTGCTACAGATTCCGCTAAGGGTGCTGAATTTTCAATAATCAAAACATCAGACTGTTCATCTCTTCCTTTGAATCTGCCAATAACATGCTCCCTTGGTCAGCAGACATACCTTTTTGATAAGAATTAAAATCTGTGGAGCACAGGAATAAAAGTCAGATTGCTCCACTCCACCAATCTAAGGTTGCAGCCATTCCTCCATCCACATCATCTGACACTTCTAAAGGAAGGCTCTCTGAGTGACTACATGACTACAACTCGGCTCTGCCCCACCAAAATGGCAGTCGGAATTTTCCTTTTGCGATGTCGCTGCTGCTGCAGCCGGTTGCTCCTGACCCACAAAATGGTGGACAGAACATTCTGCAGGAGATCTAGCCACTGCTGCAGCTGATTTCTCCTGGGTAACCACCTGGATGGCACTTTTAAATGGAGATCTTGCCACTACTGCAGCAGATTTCTCCCTTTTGGTGTGGTAGACAGTACCCTTAACAGATTTCACCGCTACTGCGGATCCTTTTTCCTTGCTGGTAGGTCGGTCAGTGCCGTGAGTCAGCGATTTTGCCACTACTGCGGCTTCTTTCTCCTTTTTTGAATGGGGTTTATTGGTTTTTGGCCCTTTAAAAGCTTTAGCTGCCGTTGCAATCTTTGATGCCTCATTTGCCTTGGTATCGGATAGTGAACACCTTGCCTTTTTTGTTTGTTTTTTGTTTTTGTCAGCCTTTGAGGGTTTTGATGAATTTGGGTGAATTGCATTTGACTCCGGACATTTTGATTCCAGACATTTCCTCCGTTTCACTCTCACTAGATGAGAGAAAAATCTTTCTTAGCTTTTCTCATCTTAATTCTTCGGAAGAGTGCCTTACAGGTAGCTGTTTTTCCTTTTGTGATTCCCCTTGCCGTGGCATATTAATCTGATCTCATTTCAATTGCCCCTAATTATAACTATCTAACCTGAACTAAACTTATCCCAATTAGTAGCTAACTCTGGAGGAGAGGGTATATGCATCAGGTTAGCAGGTAGGAAAATAAAATCTGAAGGAGGAGAGGAGGGGTTATACTGTTTAAACTGTAAAAGAACTTAGAACTCCTGCATTCTCGGGTTAGCACGTGGTAAGTAGTGGATTGATCCTCCGTGCTATCCCGAGAATGTTTCATATTCAAACTGCATTCACAGTGTCACTCTGTTGATGGCACCCTTAGGAGAGTGCAATGGAGCAAGATGTCTCTGCTTACGTGGAACTATAGGGAGTCAGCCCTCCCACTCTGAGAGTTTGCCACTAATAACTTGTTAAGCAATGACAGAAAAACCCCTAAGGCTGCTTAAAACAAGATGCATTTCCTACACAGAAATGCACACAGACTGATATGTGAAAACTACCCCAGGCTGAATGTAATTTCCATTGTCTCTTCTGGAAATAAAAGCACTGAGTTCTCAGGAAGGCAGGGCTGGGCAGGGCAATGGGAGATTTGTCTAGGCAGAAATAATGAACAGAAACTACCTAGGTAGAAATAGCCACAGAGAGAATGCCTAAGTTGCTGTGAGAATATGGGGAGAAGTCTGCCACGTAGGGGAATAGCTGAGCAGCTCTGTGACCTTAATGGCAGGAGCATCAGACCCTGGGTTTATATAGAACAAAATAGAAGGCGGTTGGTTGTTCCTGTTCACCTGATTCTCTGATAGGGTGTTTTGTCCATAAGGCTTACATTAGTGGTTTCAAGAGCTTGCAATCTCTCTCTGACCCCTAACTCTGACTAGTTGTCCTGATGGTACAAGCAAGCTCCATGGAGTTTAACAGCAAGTGCTGTCTTTGTAGGAAGTGTGCAATGTTTGAAGCAGCCTTAAAGACACATTCAAATTAATCGGCTTATATCATCTAATGGAAGATGCAAGTATGATCCAAAAGGCAGACAATCCATGCATGTGTTCATGCACATACACACACACACACACACACACAAACAATAATAACCTGGAGACACAACAGCCAGCCAAAGGAGTGAAAAAACC
Organism: Gambelia wislizenii; assembly: GCA_030847615.1. Classification (NCBI taxonomy): domain Eukaryota; kingdom Metazoa; phylum Chordata; class Lepidosauria; order Squamata; family Crotaphytidae; genus Gambelia; species Gambelia wislizenii. The sequence goes on from JAUMIR010000012.1 coordinate 11,710,780, forward strand.
TTCCTGGACACAAACCATCCGGCTGTTCCCATTCTTTGCAACATATGTAGCAAGAAGTAACCTAGTACAACACAGATGAATATGAACACAGAAAATGGGAGCCATTTCCAATTAAGATTAATATTGTCAATCATCGACCCTGACTTTAAATCCATATACAAAATAAAGCATAAATATCAAAGCAGAAACAAATGAGAGCTAACATTATATTCTAACACTTAGTCTGACAGTGCTATTAGGAGCTACTGTACTTCCCATGGATTTACTAATAGCTTTCTTTAAAATACACAACTGGTTTTGAGAGAGAACATTATTTCATTGGAAAGTGCTACTGCTAAGCAGCTTTACAAACAAATAATAATCTTATTTCCATATGATTATTTTAAAGGTAATCACATTTTTAGCTAGCAGATAGTAAGGATTTAGAGAGAAATATTTTAGAACACAAGTCTGAGATGGACAGATCTGTTGAAATGGAGTAACAAGACAATGAAAATATATAGAGATGAAAGTTTATAACCCACTCAGATATGAATGTCTAAGTTTAGAAACCTTTTTTTAAAAAACTAAAATTCCCAGAATCCCCCAGCCAGTATTGTGAGCGACCATGCCGGCTGTGGATTTCTTGGTAAGGCAGTCCAAAGAAATAACTTTTCCAAGCTTTGTTTTGTTGCAATACAGATATGATAAGGAAGAGCAGACATTGTTCCAGCTCTTCAACTACTGCTTATCTCATCTACACGTTACATTAAAAAAAGGGTATACACCTAAGCACACAATGTGGTGCATTAATACTTAAAAGGTTATGTAAGAATTAATCTTATGCACATTTCCCTGGGAATAACACCCCTGAATGCAGTGGGACTTGCTCCCAAATACAAACATTTCTAGGATTGTCTTTTTACTTTTCTGAGTGTTTTGTTCTGGTATCGTTTGTATTCTAAATGAAAGAAACTGGCAGGGTGGGTGGGATGAAGCCGTGGTCATGAATGGACTCAGAATAAAAGCAGGTATATAAATTTGTTATGGTTGTCATCTACGAATGTTTTGCATTTCTGACTGAAACCTCAGAATGCCCATTACTGTAGGATACACAATAGTTGGCTTCAATAAGCCTAAGGGGTTGTCGAAACAACAAAAATACTCCTCATGGAATGCAAGGAGAATATGAGCTGTCTTAATGGCATCCTGCATTGTTTTGCCGCATTCAGAAGGAGGGGGGGCCAAAAACTTCAAAAATTCAGAAGTTTTTTAAAAGCAGCGGGGGGTGCACATTCCTGCTCGTTGGGACAAGAGACACAAATTGATTTGCTTTCCCATACAAGCGGAAGCGCAAATCTGATTGGCTGGACAAGCATAGGGACGTGAGAGAGAGTGCTAAGGTGATAAAATGGGGTGTTGTAGTTTTTTTGTAAAGGCAAAATATTGCTTTAGCGCACATAGGAAATAGGTTTTTTTTTTAAAGTTCAGTGGCGGCAAATTGAGGTAATTAAAAACACGAGTAATTCAGTTGCAGCTGCCATCTGGATCCACAGGCATGCAAAACTTATGCCTGAAAAAAAAAAAAAAGACAAATTGCAGCTGCTGCAAATTGCCATTACTGCAGAGCAATCCACTTCTTTTTTCACTCATATAGACAAGCCCAAGGCTCACTCCAAAGTGGTTCCACTGGCTCTACCAGCCTGTAGGATTTCATGCTGGTTGCAGAAAAGATGCTCTGCACTTGAATGGAAACCCAATGGACTGGTGGCAAAGGGATCTCTTTTCCATCCATTTACTTGCCTTCATAGACTTCCTGGTTTCCTATGGCTGCTAGGTGACTTGTTAAATACATGGCTGAAATGGCATTTATTTCAATAATCAATCTATTTTGGCTTCCTTATACCACAGGCATTCTTCCCTAAGATCCTCAATTTGCATGTGCGTTAGTCTGTTTTTAGCACAGCAATAAGCTGCTGTATTCTGCTTTCCTAGTGTTTCTGTGACATAAGTAGAATGGGGATTATCTGTGCCAAGCTTCCTTCAAGGCAGGGGTCAACCTAAAACCAGAGCAAGAGGTGATGGGCATTTCTTATTCTTAAGAAGTCTCCACAATTGAGGCAGTCTAATCTATTTTTAAGAGAGCCCTAAAAAAGCAGCAAGTGTTTAAGAGTGAAGAGACTGTGATGAGGATGGTAATGAAGCAAAAGAAATCAAAATATAAAAAAACAAAAGTACAAGTCAACCTGCGTAAGAAAAGATGTGCCAAATGGTCCTTGCTACTCTTTTAGACCTTGATGATTGCATGTGGGTTGTTGTGTGTGTTTCAAGGTGTTTCTTCCCCTTACAGTCATCACCTGTTGGTTGTGGGTAACAATCAATTAATATAACACATTCACTAGTAAAATCTGCAAATAAGGCACAGGTGTGCCAGATACATCACAGAAAATAATTGTACAAACGCTTCTTAAGTCTGAACTGGCCATCTTGATATGTGTGCTACAAGTTTAGTTTTGTTGCACAGATCAGAAGCTCCTTTCACCACCGCTCTTGGTGTAATTTTGCCACTTTTCTAGATATGGGAGTGGGCAACAATGCAGTGGAGGAAACATGGAACTCCATCCAGGCCTGATTGCTCCCATAAGCTCTACCATACAGGCACATCAGAGTTTGGAAACCAGCACGGTCATATAGGCTAGGGCATTTTCGAAGCCATTGTCCAAAAAAGTAACTTTTCTGAACTCTGCCATTAACCTCAGCTGTCTGTGTCACATGCCATACTAGTGTTGCAAGTTGGCCATTCTTGCTTTAGCTGGTAGGTAAAACTAAAGCCCGCAGATAGTTGCATCTATAAAGGTAACTTTCAAAACACTAGATTATACGTGAAAGGACTTAGGAGGTTCCTTTGAGAGCAGGATGATGAATCATGGCCAACATGCAATGCTTTTCCAGCCTCCACAAAACTATAAAAGATCACTGTAACATGTAGAATTCTAACACAAGTTTCAACAAATAAATTATCAAACCATACTTACACAAGGATTCTCCATTCATCCCCAGATGGCCATCTTCCCTGAGAAATTCCTTTACATTCATGCTCCCACAGTAATTAGAGTGAGCTAAAACACACAAGAGAGAGGGAGGAAAAAAAAATACAGAAATTATCACGCGCTGGGGGTGGGTGGGGGCAACTCAGAGGGCTCCTGTAGGTGTTCCCAATAGCATTCTTGTGCAATTTTCTAGTTTTTCTTTCAAAAGCCACTTACAGGAGGCCACTTACATTACCCATGTACAAAAACATCTTGCCAGTCAAGTGTCGAAAGAAAAGAAAGAGCAAAACTTAATTGGGGAATGGATGGAAGTGTAAGCCCAAAGGCTTCATATTTGGGCATGCATATTTAAACTTACAGTGTTCTCAGGATTGTATCTATATAGCCAGTAACCCTACCTGCATATAAGAAGTGAATTATTCTGTTTTCTTAGAAAATCAAGAAGCTCCTAAGAAACCTGCCCAGAGGTATGTGTGAAGGTGCCTTGGATAAAAGGATTTTATGCCCACTGTTAAAGGTATTTTAAGAGAGGGGGATTCATACAGACTCTGCCAAATTTTCATGTATAATGCTGAATTCTGATATTGTATTCCTAAAGCTATTTACGCTCTAGGATTATTTTTACTAATGGTTATCCTATTAGGTTATCCCAAGTGCATCAGACTTTACATTTCTGACATTTTACACATGTCCTCTCTTTACTGACAGAGACTAAGGGATGTAAGCTTGGTTTTCCTTCTCTATTTGCAAGTGCAACAACCTAACACTTTAATAAATTTATTTTAAAAAAACAGCAGAGACAAACTAACTACTGTATACCTTGATAAGAAATGGTCATCAAAACCCCTGTAAGCTAATGCTAGGATCCAAAGACTTTCTCAAAGGCTTAACCCTAGGCCTGCCTACACAAAGGAAAAAAACCCAGACTGGCACATCTTTAAAATGCAAATGACAAGCAAAAGCTTGCAAATTTTACCCACTTGATGGTTGTATATTTATGGCTGATACAAGCAGCTGACCAAAGCAAGCAAATATGTTCAATTATGTAAGTACAGACAACAAAGGGGGACACACAGAGCTTTAAAAGTTGAGAGAATGAGAGCTGATATGCAATACAAGTTAAATAATCCAGCTTCCTAATTAAGGTTACGCTTTCCTTACATATCACACCATCCATGCTATTTCAAAATTGCGGGGTGGGGGGAGAGGAGGAACCCACACCAGCAGTGCCTTGTACCTCGCATACCGATGCTTCTAAGAGAAGAAGAAGGCTGGCAAGTGAGTGCAAGAAAGAAGTCAGAGAGATTACTGTGGAAGAAGGCAGAAAGTTGCCCAGGAAATTAGATCATGGGACACACACACAAAAGGCCCAGATATTTATTTTTAAGTGTGTGGACAGATGGACTGAGAAGAAGACAATCTAAAAACAAAAGGTACCTTTACAATCATAGCCCAGCTTCAGCAAGATCATTTGAAAGAGCTGCACTATGAGTGATGTGAAAGATGTTGTGGTATACTTGGCCACTTGCAGAATCTTATTTGTGTAGAAAGGGAGGCCCCCTATTAAAAGAGCAGTAGAATAACATTGTTTTATTCCATTCTTAATTGGTTGATCAAGAGAAATGCAACCCTAATCCAAATAGGTGCAGGATGTTTATTCGGCACCTGGGAGTATGAAATTAGAATGTCGAATGGAAAGAGTCGTTCCTTTGACCACAAACAATTTTATCTTTCACTGTTCCAAGGAGGCAAAGTGAGAAATACAGTTGTCCCTTCACATTCGCTGGGGTTTGGTTCCAGGACCCCCCGTGAATACCCAAATCCGTGAATACTCAAGTCCCATTATATGGAATGGCAGAGCAAAATGGTGTCCCTTATATAAGATGGCAAAATCAAGGTTTGCTATTAGGATTGCTATTTTTTAAAGAATATTTTTCAAGCCGTGAATACTCAAATCCGTGAATGTCAAATCCGTGAATGTGGAGGGACAACTGTATTTTTATTCTTCTATCAGGTGACTTACATACTATTCAGATGTAAAATACCAATCCTAGAATGAGGTGGCAGAATATTTCCTGCATTGGCTGTCCCTTTTCTGGAAAAGATACTGGTTTCTGGTCTTCCCTCTTCCAAGCTATTAAAGTAAATATATACACAATACAGGTTTACGAAAAGACACACTTCTTCAAATTATGGCATGGAAGGAATGAGTGACTCTCAAGTTCTTTTTTCAACTGCAGTCTATTTGACCCCTTTGGGATACATTAGAGTATATAAAAAGCAAGGTTACACTTAAACTGAGGCAGTGAAGGTTAGCGAAACAAGAAACATGTAATCCTGTTAAATCTATTCTTAAGGAAGTACAGAAGTACCACAGAAGTACAGAATGCTGTGTTAGATACAGTTATCCTAGAAAGTAGTTCTGGAGACTGGGCACTTAGAAGTAGGAAGTCAACATTTATCTCTTCTAATGCTCCCTCAATAATTAACAACAAAACTTCCAATGTGTCGAAGTTATACTGGACATTAAGTGATTCCAATTCTCCGTATAACTCACTTTGGTGACCCTTCAGATGACCCTGAAGTAACTTTGTCTCATAGTTCAGATGTCAACATGTACAGGTTATGCAAATAAAGCCATGTCTGTAGAACTTTCTTGAACTAAGTGATGAGATGTTATCCTGACAATGGACAGTCACAATGGGAGATGACCATATAAATTAGAAGAAGGGAGCCTAGACAGCAAGAAAACGTACCAGGTTTGGAAGAAACCTCTGATAGCTATGGTACAAGTATTTCTAAATTATTTTGATCTCTCTTTACTATTAAAAAAGAATGTTGTGCTCTTCTAAAGGGGCTCAACGCACACATTCTTACTTTGTGTCAGAAATGGTCACAGATAAAATGCCACAGGAATCTTTTGCCAAAATACAAATTCTCAGCCTTTAGGACTACATTCCTAAACCAGTGTCAACTTTACACACTTTTTATTATAAATTATTATTGCTGTTCAAAAAATGGACAGAAAGGACAAACTAGTTGGGGAAAGAAGTATAAGAGATATGATGGGCTTTTAAAAAAAAAGCTTTCCCTTTTGTACACCAACTTTTAAAAAATGTAGTTTTGGAACTACGGTGAAAAGATTTCATAAGATAAAAGAAATTACCTTGCCAAGCAAAGTTTAAACACAGCAAACCTTCAGCTTTGTAGAAATATTTTATTCATTCATGATTTCTCAATACCAAGGATCCCAGGGTATTGAATATAACATGACTTACTGGACTTGTGTTTTTGGCTTCGATCCCTGGAATAAATTCTTGAGGATGGCATGTGAGGAGTTGAGTATGCCGTGAGGACTTCCTTCCGCTCGGAAAGCATACTGCAGTCATTGCAAGTATACCCATTGCTCAGTACAGTCTGGTTCTCAGTTGTCACCATGTCACCATTGGCCTGAATCACCGTAGTACCTCCTCCACCTGTTGAATTGCAATAAATGACCTAACGGACTAAATCAATTAATTGAAGACAGAGGCAATAAGATCAGAAAATACTATCCTTTTACCTTTAAGATCACCATCATCATCCAGACCTAAAAAAAATAATAATGAATGAATGGTTTGAATGCAAGGAGGGCAGCTTTTCAGGTTATAGTTAGCAATTATATAAAAAAGAATTATTTTGCTATCTCTAGGATCATAAATGAGAAGCATTGTGGAAAATGGTACTACATACAAGACAGTTTTTTAAAATATATTTTTTAAAAATCATGTGTATTATCTACCAAGAAGGATTACATTTCCAGATGGAAATGTAAAGCAACAAAAACCTGTCTCTTATTTCCCATGTGACTATCGGGGAGGAAAGATATTTGGAAACACATGATGTTTCTGTTGCTTAGTTGCCACTTTTTTCTTCTAACAGCAGCTTAACACACAGCAGCAAAAGAAGGCTATTAATGCCAGGGCCAACAGTTAAAATATAGTACTAGAAGTTAACAGGTTTCTTCAACCTGAGCAAAGGGAGGCCTACAACTAAGCTAGATTAAGTAGCACACAGCCTAGAACTACAACAGCACCTTTCTCTGCTCACACAGGCTTGAGATCTTCTCTGAGAGCAGTGCTGCTTTTTTGGGCGTCCAGTCCTGCACTCTTTACACCAGAGTAAGTGGAAAATTGGCCTGAACAAAGTCAGACCTCAAGTCAGAGGATTATTAGAGAGGAGAAAAGGCTTACACATTTCACTTATTTGTCTTGCTGGATGCAGTAGTCCCCCCCCACACACACACACGTACCAAGAGACTATATTCTCAAGATAGCCAAGTAAAGGCTTTGTCTCAAATCTGTCCTTGATGTCAATTTATAGTGACAAAGTAACACCTTACTCCAGTTGGAAATTAATGAGCTTGTTCTACAAATCTAGCAATCCTCATACAGTATGCCTCTTGGAGAGGAAGCAGAATGTAAGCTGCTTTTCAAAAGTCTTCTGTCCCTCTGTTTTTCCCTTCTCTAATTTCTCAGGCACCTGGCTCTCTTCTTTATGTTAAGGCAACACTAGCAAATCTTCCATTACTTGCTCAAAATTTATGTTCATATCTGTACTTATCTTGCTATTTCTAGTGGAAAGCAGCTGGGATGCAATATATACTCTATTTTTAAAAATCAGTGTTTTAAAAAAACATGTTCTTCTCAAATGAGACTTCTAAAAAATATCCTTAAATGATTAACAGAGGGAAATAAATCCTACATTGTATGTATGGCAAACTCCTATCAGCTACATGTGTGCCTAAAATTCAATCTGTAACATGTGTTTAATTCTATGTAGTAGTAGACAATTGGCACAATCCACCAAGACATTTTCTCCAACTGTAGTGTTTTTGTGCAGCCATTCATTTCAACAGTGTTCATGCAAGATAACATCCTGTTGGCCTGTACTAACTATCTATTTGCACTTGCTGATATGCTTATTTTTTTCAAAATATTTAAATTGGGGCTCTCACTTGATTAAAAAAAAGTCTTAGTTGATCAAATGTAATATTTAGAAATTACATCTACATACATTCATTTTGGACTATAACAAAAGTTTAGAAAACTCACTGGCCAAGATTGGCCGCTGTAGCTATGACGGTGGATCCTTCTCATCATAGCGACACTTTTTGTGAGGCACGGTGTAAAAAGCAGTGGCAGCCTGCCTTTTGCACCACACCTCATTAGCAGGAGGCTTGATGCATTATCAACAGTACCCCACTCCTCAGCAACTTGGAACTCCTTCTAGCATTGTGGTTGTGTGGTTTCTAAGGTGGGTTTAAGGTGGCATTTCCAGTTTTTGCAATGGTGCCACAACCTTAAATGTAAAGGCCGAGCCCCGTATCTGTGGATGATACATTCCAAGACCCCCTGTAGATACTTGAAACAGTGGATATTAGGGAACCCTATTATTTTCAATGAGATAAACTCCAGAAGTTGACCATAGATTCACATTGGAAGACCTAGAAAGAATATATTTTTTGGATGTGGATAAGTGAAACCATGGATGCTGAATCCATGGATAGGGTCAACCTGTAAATTTCAGGGTTGGCTGGTTTAAACCAGATTGGTTTACACCAGGATTTAAACCAAATGACTTTAAAAAAAAATCAATTAAAAACACACACCATGAGTGTTGTTTTTTTAAAGTCTGGCTATTATTACTATTTTCCAACCCTCTTACTGGAACAACGATGTTTGAGTTTAAACATTTTAATTGTAACAGTTTATTGGCAGTTGTTCATTGTTAGACCAGCATCCAATGTCAGTTGCTTCTTTTTGATTACATTATTTTACAGTGCAAGAAATGCCATTCAGAAACAAATCCTTCAATTAATGCACGTTCAACCTAAACAATTTGCTTTAAAAGAACACTTTTTAAGAACAATTATTATTTAAGCTAGTGGCCATGACATCTGAACTGCATTTTGCTACTTAATTTTATGATTTAGTCCTACATTGATTTTGATGCAAAAACAAACAAACAAACAAACAAACAAAAAACCTGGTTTAAACAATGTAAAAAAAAAAACAAAATAGTTTTTTTGCAAGCCTGGTGAATTCCAATATTTACAGTGTCGTAAGTCTAGCTTATGCCATCATAAATGCCAAACAGAATGCCAGACATTGTTTTTAGATGATACATACATATATTGCAACATGTGCCATCTTAGAAGAGGTATTCTCCTTTGTGTTAGAGTGATGACAACATGCCACTAAGATGTGTATATAGAGTCCAGCCATTGGTCCATACAGCTCAGTGATGTCTTTACTGACTGGTAGCGGCTATTGCTAGTCATTACGGCAATTTTAACAATAAAAATACACTGACTGTCTGACAGTAGTCTTCCAGAGTGTCAGGTAAGTCCTCCCAACATCTACCGTATCTGGACAGATCAGGATTGCAACAGGGATTTTTAAACAAGTTTTTATTTACCTTTCACCCAATAAAGCTTTTCTTCCTGTAATATCACAAACTGTATTTGAAACTGCTCTCCCTTTCAAAAGAGTGCTAACATACTGTAAGAGTTACTGTTGTATAAAAGACAAAATTAATGCCCTCTTTGACATGCAGGCCTAGTTGCACAGATTTCTGGAACCTGACTGTAACAAAAATTTTAATTGTTTTAATTGGTTTTAATTTTTAATTGTTGTATTTTTAATTGTATTTTATGTGTTGTGAGCTGCCTTGGGTCCCATTCTGGGAGAAAGGTGGCATATAAATCAATCAATCAATCAATCAAACAAACAAAGAAAATTTAGTTGTGCTCTATAAGTGTGACCATTCCTTTCTTTTTCTCTTTCATTTAGTATAGTGGGGCCTGTCCTTTGGATTTAGAGCAATCAATACACAGTAGTTTATTGTTACTTACCCCAAAAATGGTCAACAGCTGTCTGCTCCTGTATTGAAGATTCATCCAATAGGGTTGACATAAGGGACCCATCACTTGTTTGGCTACTGAAACTACTGTGGCTGAAAATTGAAGAGCTGGGCACATTTTTTCTTGGGGTATATCTTATAGAGCCAGATTGTTTTGTCACACTTTTATGTTGTTTTGCAATTCTTTAAGAAAAACAAATGTCAAGGTATAAGTGTATAAAATTCACCAACAGTAATCATTCAAACATGTAACAACATCTTTAATATGATGATTGGGGAGAAATGAAAGAAGTGGAGGAGCAGAATTAGGCAGAACTTCCTAAATGTTGCTATTCTAGTTACAGCAACAAAAGCAGGCAGATTTTCCTTCTCCCTCTTCCAACTATCCCTGAATATTTATTAAAAATTATAATGATTATAAAGTAGATAGCGGCTCAGTGTAGACATCATACCAAACTGTGATTTGCATTAACCATAGTTTGGAAGTTCAAACCACAGTTTAATTCTACCTAATGAGGAAAGGCATCACATTAAACAAGGAATAAACTGTGGTGTGAAGAAGCTGGATGCTGTTGCATGCAGCCCATTTTTTTCACTTTGATGCTTGCTCTGCATATTTGAGTAAACAAGCCCATTTGTCTAAACAGAGACATAAATGTACCAGCATGCTGTTTGTTCACCATGAGGCTTATGAATCATAGAAATGTAGCTTAAACCAGCATTTCAAACATGGTCAACAAGGCAAGTCAGTTTATTTTAAGAGCTGCTTGCTTGTTTTCATATTCTTTCTGCTCAGCATTCTTGTTTCTACATGCATTAGTAGAAAAAGGACCATTACTACAGTTTTTCAATTTAGGCATCATAACAAGTAATAACTAAGCTTTTAGTAATCATAGTCTGGTCATATCTGTACTGAGCCAGTACAGTGGAAAGCATGCCTGATTTATTTATTTATTTATTTAGTTTATGGTGACTACAATTCTCTTTCTAAAGACTGTTAGCTCATGGGTGCCTAGCAAAAAAAGGAAAGTATCTTCCCTCTATCAAGATCTCCAACAGGTGCAGAAAGAATTTCTCATGGTGCTTCCAAGTGTTTCTTAAAGTCGAGGCTTTGTGGAAAAGATTTAGCCATCTCCCCCAGCGTTTGAGCAAAGGAGAGGCCAGTCTCTCATTACACTATGATGTAAGAATTTCTGTTGCTGCCTTTGTTTGTGTGTATGTGCTCTCCAGCCACCTGTCAACTTATGGCAATCCCCTGAATTTAATTGCTTTTTTAAGGTGAGGAATACTCAAGAGGTGGTCTTGCCAGTTCCTTACTCTGAAATATAGCTTCTGCATTTGGTATTGGTTGGCAGTCTCCCATCCAAATACTACCAGAGCTGACCCTGCTTAGCTTCTGAGATCAGACAGGATCTGGTGTCTTTAGGGCGCTCCTTAATACTTGGTCTGACATCACACTCCTCCTGGCTCAAAAGAATTTAGAGGGGGTCTGTGATGCCATGGACCCTTTATGAAAAATGTGTGTATCAAATGTTATGGTAAGGAGATTTTTCACACTACATTGTTATAGTGTTACTATTCTACTTTGCTCTGGCTTCCTTCTGTGGAATTCTGGGGTTTGTAGTTTAGTGAGGCCTATGAGCTCTCTGGCTGAGAGTTCTAAATGTCCCTCCGTAAACTGCAAATCCCAGGATTCCACAGGAGGCAGCCATAGCAAATAAAGTAGAATAGTAACACTATAACAGTGTAGCGTGAAAATCTTTAGTAAGGAAAGGAGCTGGTGGGAGGGGGTGAGTGAATGGAATGTTAAGAGTGAGTTGTGATTGGTCGAATGTTTGAAGTGATTTGAATATGGCTGGAGAAACTAATTAGATACATAACTACGGCAGCAAGATTAATTTATGCTCAGCAATGGAAATTACAGACTGTTCCAGCAATAGAAGAGTGGAGACTAAAATTTCTTGATATGATTGAGACAGACAATTTGACTACTTTATTAAATGACAAAATCATTGATGAATGTAAGAAGGTGTGGAAAACTACGATAGAAGAAAGCTAATGGTTAACATAGAAATTGTAATATGTGATAACTTTTGAATTTATTAATAAGCAGGTGATGAAGAAGATTATATCCAATTATTTTATCTGAAATATATATAACCATATTTTTTAAAAACTGAAAAACAGAGAATTGCGTTATAATATAATTGGTAACATAGTATTTTTAATTTGATATGGTTTGAATTTTAAGGGGATTTTATAACACGTCTTGATTTCTGTAATGGGGCTACCCTTGTGCTTAGTTCTACATGGGGCTACCCTTGTGCCTAGTTCGGAAATTACAGCTGGTACAAAATATGGCAGCCAGGCTAGTTTCTGGGACATCTAGGAGGGACCACATTACTTTGGTTCTGAGGTCCCTCCACTGGTTGCCTATCAGCTTCCGGGCCCAGTACAAGGTGTTGGTTATCACCTTGAAAGCCCTAAATGGCTTGGGCCCAAGCTATCTCAGGGACCGCCTTCTCCCTTATAATCCTCCCTGCGCTCTCTGGTCCTCTGGGAGGAATTTGTTGCAGCCACAAAGACCTAGGCTGGCGACCACCTCCCAGAGGGCTTTCTCAGCTGTCGCCCCCAAATTGTGGAACAGCCTGCTGGATGAGATCTGCCTATTGACATCATTAGACAGCTTTAAAAAGGCTGTCAAGACGGTTCTCTTCAGGCAGGCTTTTCCAGAATAGCGAACCCCGGCCTCAGGAACCCCCTCTGGAGGTTGCTTCTGGACCTCCAAACTGATGCTGCTTGCTCGAAAGGGTTTTTAATAAATTGTATTATATACTGATTTTAATTTGTATTAATTTAATAATGTTTTAAGGGGGGGAAGGGATTTTGAGTTGTTTTATACTGTGTACTATTTTACTGTTGTAAGCCGCCCCGATTGCTCGCAGAGGGGCGGGATATAATTATAATTATTATTATTATTATTATTATTATTATTAACATTTTATAATACCCTTTTAGCTAATAAGTTGGAATCTACATAATTTTCTGTGGTTTTTTTTCCAGGCTGTGAGGCCGGATTCTAGAAAAGTTTATTCCTGATGTTTCGCCTGAAAATGCCAGCCACAGATGCAGGCGAAACGTCAGGAATAAACTCTTCCAAAACACAGCCTCACTGCCTGGAAAAAAAACACAGAAAACCTATGGATGCCAGCTGTGGAAGCCTTCAAACCTACATAATTCTTTTCTGCTGTTAGTGTAGTTTGGTTTTTTTGTTGTGTGGTTTTGGAGGCAGACTAGAAAGGGGGCATAGAATAGGTGGGGGGAGGGTTGTGTTTTTAGTTTGAGTTTGTAGTCTGTATTGCCTTTTGATGTTTGTTTTCTTTCTTGTTTGTTTTTTAGATTGTAATAATAAGCCTGGAGAATGACAGTTGATATAGTAAAAGTTTGAGAGTTGTGCTGTGGTGAAGTGTGTGAATGAGTGAGGATTATGATTCAGAGAGTCAGTCAGGTTTAGAAATTAATGAGTGATTTTTAAGAGTCTGGGGGCCAGTCTAAATTGCAGAAATATAGCATTTTGACACCACTTTATCCACCATAGTTTTATCTAAGTGTGTGAGAGTGTGAAATATTTGTTTTAAATGTATTAAATTATTAATCTGTTTTGTTATGTTCAACTTGTGTTTACTAAAGATTGTTTCTGTATCATATGATTTTGGCCTCTGGGAACGCTAGATATATAAAGTTGGGTTCAGGCATGGTATGTATGGTGGCAGCAAAAAATAGAGTTGGTGTCCAGAGGGAATACAGATTGCATAATATCCTGTAAAGGACTTTGAGGGCATCTAGTAGGCCCCCATAGGAGTTGGGTGGTCACAGTAGCAGGACAGAAATAAGTCCTTACATGGGTGGCTAAGGTGGGGATAAGGGAAAGCCCTTACTCTTTGTGATTGCAGTGAGGTTTGTGGAAGTGCTTATATTCAGTGACAGTGGAGAACCTTACATCTGTAAGAATCTTACATCTGGTGGGGAAAATGGTGGAATAAGGGGCAGAAGCCTCACATGGTTACCTTATTAGTGACCACAAATAATGGTTGTATACTAAGGTCAGCAAAAATCCTGCACAAGCCAGACTTCTTGCTATAAAGATTTCAATAGAATTATGCAATAAAAATGCAAGGCTCCAGTTTTAACACCCCAATTCTATACTTAGAAGCAAGTCCCATCAAAAACAGAAATATGTAGCTTCTAAATAAAGGGGCATAATCTAGTCAAAGTTAAGCTTGTTCAAATCCCACTTATTTCAATGGGTGAAAGTACATGCTTAAATCTTTCCAGTCTAAATTAAAAAGTTCTTAACATTGACTGGCCAGTGCCACCCTTTATTTATTTATTTATTTAGCATGATTAATGAATCTGAATGCTTGCCAATGAGTGCAGTGGGACTTACTTCAGCCTATGCCATTTTATATAGTCCGACCTCCTGGGACTGAAGCATGACCCTGTAAATTCAGTACAGCTTACATTCAAGATAAATGGAATGGGTTCCAAGACTCCCACCTAAAAATACTCGTATTGATTTTAATCCAAAAGATATTTTACACTATTTACTATAGAGAAGAGCTGTGCATGCAGCAAATTGGTAACAGCAAATGTACTCCTTGCTTAAATCCTACTTGGGTCAAAAGGTACAATTGCTGGTGTACAATATGTGGCTTTTGTGTTTCATATACAGTATGACCCCTATAGCCACAGGGAATATGTTCCAAGACACCACGTGGATACTTGAAACCGCAGATAATAGTGAATCCTATATTTTTACTACACTTGGGCTCGAAGCATACTATAGAATAGCACTAGAGGACCAGGGAGGACCAGAAACACTTCTGGGGGGATATTTTTTTGGAGTATGGGTTAAGTGAAACCATGGATACTGAGTCCACAGATAACATGGTCTTACTGTATAATCTAATAAGTCATATTCCTAATATATTTTTGGGAGGGGTACACTACTACTTCTTTCCACATGGAACCTTAAATGTACTTGAGATCAGCCAGCATCACTGGAGAATTAAGAATTAAAAATTAAATCCAGAATAAGGGCAGGGTCATGCAAAGTATTTTCCAGTTTAATAGCAAATTAAAAACAGAAAGATTGGAGTTACTTGACTAATACAGCCACAGCTTTTTTTAGAATATTGTAATGAAGTTCATTTAAATCAGAACAAGAAAAATAATATTTTATGTTTACCACACTGAAGGTAAAATGCAAAAGCCAGACAAAATAATGACCAGTATTTCAAGTATAAAGATTTTTAATGTCAGGAATTAGTCCTGGAATTTAACCTGGTTACCAATTGTAACTGGTAGGTCTGAAAATAAAGCAGAGTGCCATGGGGACTGCTCGTATGGCTATCTCCAAGATTGTTAGCCTTCCCTTTAAAAAGAAAATACAGAACACTGAACAAGCAAGTATTAACACTTCACAGAGTGATGGTATACAAGAGATGCACAGGCTTCCTAGTCCTTAATATTGTACAGAAATGAAAGTATAGCAGGGCAGTTTTGACATTAAAATGAGAAAAGCAACAGCCATTAAAATCCTTTCTTCTACAAAACAATTTACGTAAAAGAGCTCTACTGCCAGAGGTGCTTGCAAAGCTGAAGTATCACCTGGAGTTTCAGCAATAAGCACGCGTAACTGCTGAAAGCACCTGGACTCTTCTTTTTTGCCTGACAATAACCCAACTGTGCAAAGTGTGTAAAGTTCATGGGAAATGTGTTTCAGGGAAATTACCACTCCCAGCATGCTTTCAATACTGCATAGAAACACAACCAGAAATAAAATGTGCATGTTGTACTTAACTGGATAAAATTAAATGGAATGCGACTGGCAGATAGGTTACTAACACAAAATAGCTATCAAAAGAAATGCTTACTTAGGTGACCGGTCTACAAAATCCTTCTTCCCAGCACAGGAGATGCTGCTTCCAGTGACATAGACCTTTTGATTAGTGGTGTCCTTGGTTGTGCTGTATGCTGTAGCAGATGAGCGTAAGCTGCGCCTTGACATTCTTGGAGAGTCAAACACAGGGTCCAATTTGTGTTTTGTCTCAAAATCCAGAGCAGTTGAGGAATAACTTGAACTGTAATAAAAAGGCAGAGTGAGGGGGAGAGAAACCTTTTTGCATATGTATTCCAGTATGACTGCTGTAACCACTGATTCCTTATCCACTGATTCAATCATCAACGGGACACAAAACAGCACACCTACCATAGAGTCTTCCTAGAAAATGTGTCCTCTCTAGCCATTTTCAGGCCCTCCAAAGCAACTTTGTGGTATTTTAAACCAAAAGTCCCATTATTTTCAATGGTGTTTGCTATTATCCACTGTTTTTCGTATCCACGTCCCCCCCCCAAACCATTCCCCAGCAGATACAGGGTTCCTACTGTATAGCAGCCTGTCTTCCCAATCAGCATCTCCCTCTTGCCTTTGGAAAGTGTTAGGAAATTTCAGCAGGTTCAAATTGCTGCAGCCAAGTTGTACACTGAGGTGGGTTACATTAGATATAGAATTCCCCTATTAAAACAGCTGCAGTGACTACCAGTCCATTTCAGGACAGAATTCAAAGGGCTGGTTATGACCTATAAAGCCCTATATGGCTTGGACTATATCCATATGTCTCTATACGAGCCTTCTCAAGTTTTGAGATCATCAGTTCCACCACTGTCACAGGCACACTAGATACAGATACGGGAGAGGTCCTTCATGGTGGCTTCTTCCAGATGTGCTGCTGCTTACCCTGAAATGTTTTGTAGTTGGTGGCCTCCCTATTTAGAGAGTGTGTCCTCTCACCGTATAAAGACACCACTTCACTGAAATAATTGAAGTTGGCCCTATTCATTTTATAGGGCAGGGGTGGGAAACTTGTGGCCCTCCATACATTGTTGGACTCTAAATCCCATCAGCCCTAAGCACAATAGCCAAGGGTGAGAAATGTTGGGAGTTTTAATCTTGTAACATCTGCACAGATCTTCCTGAGGTAGGGAGATCAGGACAGTGGCAAGATAGAGTATAGACACTTTTAAATGACTGTGCAGTTCTGAAATGAGCTTCCTGAAAGTGTCTATCCAACGCACCTTTATATTAATTTTTAGGAAGAAGCAGGGCAAAGGGACTCACTAATTTACGGTAGTCTTTAGGAGATGAACTATTGTAATGGTATTTTAATCATTTAATGCTGGAGTCTCCAGCATCTGAGGAAATAGGCCAAGTCTATAAAAGCTTATGCTACCATTTTCTCTCTCTCAGACTCAAAAGTACTACAAGACCCCCTTGCTTACTGATATTCCTTTCAAATATTTTAATGTGGCTATCATGTCACCTCTTAACCTTCTCTTCACCAGGCTAAACATACCCAGCTCCCTAAGCTTCTCTTCATAGAGCATGGCTTCCAGACCTTTCACCATTTTGGTCACCCTCCTCTGGACATGTTCCAGTTTGTCAATACAGTGTATCTTTCTTGAATTGCAGGGCCCAGAACTGGCAACAGTATTCCAGGTGAGGTCTGACCAAAGCAGAATAGAGTGGCACTAATGCATACCTCAATTTGGATTATATATATACTCCTATTGATGTAGCCCAGCATCGCAATGGCTTTTTCAGCTGCCATATCACACTGTTCACTCATGTTCAGCTTGTGGTCTACTAAGATTCCTAGATTCTTTTCATATGTGCTGTTGTGAAGCCAGCTGTCACCCATCCTGTATCTGTGTATTTCATTTTTTTCCTGCCTAAATTTCTCCCTGTTCCACTTCTGCATTACATTTCTCTCTGCTGAAATTATTTTGTTTGTTTTGGCCCAGCTCTCCACTCCGTTAAGGTCATTTTGAATTCTCATCCTGTCCTCTTAGGTATTAGCTACCCCTCCTAATTTGATGTCATCTACAGATTTGCCCTCTATTCCCTCATCCAAGTCGTTGATAAAGCTGTTGACTAGCACTGGGCCCAGGACAGAACCCTGCAGAACACCATTAATCACTTCTCTCTAGGATTAAGAGCTGTTGGTGAGCACCCTTCGGGTTCGGTCAGCCAACCAAATACAAATCCACCTATTGTCACATTGTCCAGTCCACATTTAACTAGTTTAATTGCAAGTATATCATGGGGGCCTTTGACAAAGGCCTTACTGAAATCAAGGTATGCTACATGCACAGCATTCCCTTCATCTGCCAAGCTTTTAACTCTATCAAAAGAAGAGATAAGATTAATCTGACATGACTTGTTTTTGAGAAATGCTTGTTTCTTCTCTTGCTTATGGATCCTAATATGTGCATTCCAGTACCAGTTTGTGACTCTGAGCATTTGCATCTGTAATCCAACAACATGCAGACTTTTTGTGATCATGGCATTCCTTTTATTACTGCTTACAGACTATCTGTTTCATGATCTGCTCTAGAATCGTTCCTGGTATTGATGTCAAGCTGACTTGATAGTAATTGTTTGTGTCCTCTTTTTTTTGGATGCTGACAAGGCAAAGAAAGTGATGAGTAGTTTTGCCTTTTTGTGGGGGGGGGGAGTCCCCATTAGCACTTCTTCATCTTCTCCACACAGTGGCCCTACCATTTCCTTTTTTTCCTTTTGCTACGGACATACCTTAACCAAAAAAGCCCTTTTTATTGCTTTTGACCTCTCTAGCATGCCTGAGCTCATTCTGGGCATCAGCTTTTCTGACTTTCTCCCTACATGTGCTGGCTACGTGTTTGAATTCCTCTTTGGTGATCCCCCCCCCTTTCCATTTCTTGTACATGCCCCTTTTAAATCTCAGCTCAGTTGAAAGTTAACAGAATCATACAATCCTAGAGTTGGAAGAGACCACAAGGACCATCCAGTCAAACCCCCTGCCCTGCAGGAATACACAATCAAAGCGCCCCCAACAGGAGGCCATCCAGCCTCTGTTTAAAAACTTCCAGAGGAGATTCATCACACCCCAGGCAATGTATCCTACTGTCATTATTTCCTACTCAACTTAAGATTCACCCCAGCACAAGATCCCCAGTTTATCTGGAAATAATTTGGAATCTTTTTTTGAGCAGATGAGGAGTAATCAGATGGCTAAATGTATGCTTTCATACACAAGCATACACTGAGGAGGCAAAGCACCATACCTGGGTACTACCAATCAGTTTATCATGTGAGCCCCCCACCTGCTGTCTGAAAATAGTACAGAGGAGGCAGATTTACTACGTGAATGAGAATTAGGCCACAAACTATACTGTGTCCCAGCTGGACCAGGGTTGCTTAAAGGTCCACCTGGTTAACACCCTTGGAAATAGGTCCAGGAAGGTTACTAGCTTGCAAAAATGTTTACTAGCCTATAGGGATTAGTAGCAGAGGGATGGCAAACTCTGTACCTCTTACCTCCATACACTGCATTTCTATGATGGACATAGATGTGGGGGTGGTGGCTTTCCTTCTCTGGTAGCCCATTTGGTTACTAGGATGGATCCAAGGGATGGATGGTGCGATGCATCCTTCCTCTGCCACCCCTCTTGCTCACCTACAAGGAATTCCTTGTCAGTTATGGCTATCACACCAATGCTTAAATACTAGCCCATTGACTACTCTAGATCAAGGGAAGTAATAGTGCCACTCTGTTCTGCCTTGGTCAGGCCTCACCTAGAATACTGTGTCCATTTTGGGCACCACAATTCAAAAAGGATATTGACAAATTGGAGCATGTCCAGAGGAGGGCGACTAAAATGGGGAAAGGTCTGGAAACCATGCCTTATGAGGAAAGACTTAGGGAGCTGTGTATGTTTAGCCTGGAAAAAAGACGGTTAAGGGGCGATATGATAGCCCTGTTTAAGTATTTGAAGGGGTGTCATATTGAGGATGGAGCTTGTTTTCTGCTGCTCCAGAGACTAGAATGCGGACCAATGGATGCAAGCTCCAGGAACAGAGGTTACACATCAACATTAGGAGGAACGTTCTGACAGTACGAGCTGTTCGGCAGTGGAATGCACTGCCTCGTAGTGTGGTGGAGTCTCCTTCCTTGGAGGTCTTTAAACAGAGGCTGGATGGCCATCTGTCAGGGATGCTTTGATCGTGATTTCCTGCGTGGCAGGGACTGGATGGCCCTTGTGGCCTCTTCCAACTCTATGATTCTATGATCTCTTCAGATACAGACTGTAATAGTAATTACCTCTCTGAAAAACAAGGTACCTCTTATATAGCAAGCCATTACTGACATGTGCCATTATACAGCTGTTTGTGTTCTGCTCCTGCCAGTGATGATTACAGACACTTCACTGAAATGAAGTGCCAGGCACTAAGGACACCTGCCACTAGCCCCAATTTGTGTTCACTTGGCAAACATGCCTATTCATTTAATAACTTAATATGACAGGGCTGCTCACAAATGCAGCTTGTTTTATGAATACCACAGACATAGATCTGAGTATTCCAGTACTTGGTGTCATGCAAACATCGCTGGAAGGGAACATGGTTCTGAAGTTAACACAACAAGAATAAAATATCTCTCTGTCATACATTTCAGAGATGGAATCAATTCTCAAATCTTACCAACTCCATCTAATCCCACACATGTTATATTAAATAAATAAAGAAAAGCCTCTTGCCTAGATGCCATAGCTGGCATCTCCCAATACTAGTCATTTTATTAAAGCCAAGTGGAAAAATCCTGAGATCAGATTTGCTGACCAAGGGTGCTATAGAAGACTTTCTGAGAACCAGTACTACAGATTATTCCAGTTTTACAAGCTCCACCACTTTTCCTGAAAATCACGATCTATGAAGATATATTCAGTGGCACTCAAGCTTGACATCCGACTCTTTCCCACTTTTATGAGTCCTGGGCAATCTAGTGAACTCTTACAGTACTGCTATCTTCCTAACAGTCTTCCTGCCTACATCATACTGAAAGATCACACATGGAAACAGCACAAAAGGGAAACTCTCATAAGTCTACACGCCATATTCCACCTAGCAACAATTTCTACAGTACACTGTGGAAGTTGGTATAACACCTTTGGATAGTTAAGTTGTCTCTAATTCAGTTGTCTCCATTTCCTACATGGAGAACACATATCTGTGCAGTGAATTAATGATTGACTGCAGCATCCCAGCACACATATGCACACATGCACTGGCAATAAAATAATTAAAAGCCTGATTGCCCCAGTTTTCCTGGACCTTCCTACAGAATTAATATTTATTGGAATTTAGAAGCTGCATTAGTAACTACAGAACCATCATTAGTACACTCAGAGGCCAGTTCCACACAACATATGTTCGTATTAAAGTTGACAATAAAAATGGACTTGGAAGTAATAGCAGACTTATCCTGTTGTCCTTGTTTAGCAAAACTGATGCACATTTCCCATAAAGCAAAAAAGAAAAGTGGTATATTAATCATGTTACCTAATGCCATCTTCCACAGTTACTAACCAAAACAATGGTATCTGGGTGTGGCTCTGGAACTCCTTACTGTGACGGACGAATCCTGAGTCACTGTTTTAGTCCCCAGTTGTGTTGGCACAGAACCCATGTTCAAAAGCAAAAACAAAACTGTTCCATTAAGTTCAGGAATGGAAACACATAGAGCTGTGTCATCAGCCTCAAGGACCTCCCTCCCCACCCCTGCTCGCCCAAATTAAAATGTGCCATGAACCCGCAACACAATAACCAGGTTTTATTGTACACTAGTTTTCTCTACAAGTAAAAAAATTCTCACCTGAGTGCATAAGTATAGCCAGTGTTCTCTGGCACACATTGGGGAGGGGTATATGTGTGAAGACGTGAAAAATCCATAGTCACTGTTTCAAATCATACTGTAAGAAGGTGAAAATACAGCAGTATAACAGTTTAGAAGAAAGAACAAGAAGAGCTCTTGCTTGGTTCAGCCTGTACTTCAAAATATTGCAAATGATGCAGGGCGGAGAAAAAAGCCCAGTAGTATCAGAAATAGTGTGCATTTTGAATGTGACTGCCAGTGTTAGATACCCCTTATCAAACTTTGCATGAACCTAACACTTCCTCTTGTGGAGAGCTTTTCAGAAGTCTTATGGCATACTACATTTGCTATTTACCAAGTTTCATGTAATATTACCATATATGCTAAACCCTGCTCATAATTACAGTGGAATTTATTCTAGTGCTATTTAACACAACATTTGGCACATACTATTATTAGACTGTACTGTGATGGAAGAATATATAATAGCTGCATGACTCCAGAAATTCATCCACATATAGTATTGAACAAATTTTTTTTTCTAAAAGTAATTGCAATTGCTACACCAATCAAAACTGTTATGCCAACAAAAAAAGTAATGCATTTTATGTAACTGCAAATTGTTTTCTTTTAGTTTCACTTGGTACTGCTGGACACAAAGGAGGGAGGGAATCTGACTCAGCTTGTGTTTTTAAAGGGATAGATCTTTTTCTGAGACTGATTCAACTAACTGCTGGAAGAGACCAAAGGTGCTTGAGTACACACCCCAGAGGATGAGCCAGAACACAGTTCCAAATCTATGAATCACAAATCAAGAGCTAGATGGGCATTACTGAAACTTGTTTCAGCCCAAGATTTTGAGAGAGTCAGTTCAAAAGTTTTGATTATCTGACTAATGTTGTTCATCCAACAGGATTTTGGGCTTCCATTTTTCAGTCAGCCATCTCAAATCCATTCGGCAAGGTACTTTTAAAACTAAGGAGATTTTCAGACTACACTGTTATTGCTCTGGCTGCCTCCTGTGGAATTCTGGGGTTTGTAATTTAGTGAGGCCTAAGATCTCTCTGGCTGAGAGTTGTAAATGCCCCTCTCTAAACTGCAAATCCCAGGATTCAAGAGGAGGCAGCCATAGCAAATAAAGTGGAATAGTAACACTATAACAGTGTTGTCTGAAAATCTCTTAAGAACTTGTGGCTTCAGATATGGTTTAGAGTGCAAGGTCTACTATTCACAGTGAAAAATCCCAGGTGGAACATTCAAACCCTTTCATTGCCTTAAGTAGCTCTTTGGATTCCAGTCTTAGTGTAAAACTTACCTACATAACAAAACAGACATTAGCTGAAAGTTTGAAAACTGAAACTGAAATACAGCACTCTTTGGAAGAGATAGCTAAAGACCTTGTAAAACTACAAATCCCAGGATTCCATAAGAAGGAGCCATGACAAATAATCCAGTTTCAACCTGGATTATTTATGTAGTGTGGATGTGGCCTTACAGTTCCTAAGAAAAAGATATCTTCAGGTTAGCCCTCTCTCTGGCTTTTCTTCGCAAACGAAGATTCAGGAAGGACTCTTCCCACGCTTACTGCAAGCGCACTGATGACTAAAAAGGCCAATCCGAGATAAACAAGTCCGGTTGCAGAAAGCACAGCAGTAGGTTTCCTTGGGTGATGTTTCCGAGTTGTGATTCTTTCTACGTTGTCGTTTCTCTTCAAGACTTGTTTGGCGTGAGTTCTCAAATAAGGCTGCAGCATTGTGGATAGTGTGTCTCCATGCCTCCCGATGTGAGGCCAGGGTGGACCATTGTTGGTGATCAATTTGGCCGAGCCTGAGATGTTGTTTCAGGGAGTCCTTGTATCGCTTTTTTGGAGCACCCCTCTTACGCTGACCCGTGGCGAGTTCACCGTACAGTACTATTTTCGGGAGGTGATGGTCCTCCATCCTAGAAACGTGCCCTGCCCAGCGCAGCTGTGTTCTCAATATCATGGCCTCAATGCTGGTGATCCCTGCTTGCTCAAGGACAGCAACATTCATCACATAGTCAGTCCAGCGTATATTTAGGATTGTGCGTAAACAGCGCTGATGAAAGCGTTCCAGGAGTCGTGAGTGGTGGCGATAGGTGACCCATGTTTCAGACCCATAAAGGAGAATAGACAGTACAATGGCTCTATACACACTGATTTTTGTGCTTGTTTCTTTGCCTTGGTTTGACCGCATTCAGGTTAGCAAGACTACATTAAATCTATTTTAAAGATAATCAAGCACACCTGTCAGGATTGGTCCCAAAGCAACCTCCCCACCAACAGTTCTGAATTCTGGTTATGTCTTGTCACTGTGTGCTTTCATGCTATACTGTTTGATATTTTTGCATTTTTTACAAATGTAACAAGTTGATGTGCTGGGATTAGACACAGAATCATAGAATTGCAGAGTTGGAAGAGACCACGAGGGCCATCCAGTCCAACCCCCTGCCACGCAGGAATCACGATCAAAGCATCCCTGACAGATGGCCATCCAGCCTCTGTTTAAAGACCTCCAAAGAAGGAGACCCCACCACGCTCCAAGGGAGTGTGTTCCACTGCCGAACAGCTCTTACTGTCAAAAAGTTCCTCCTAATCTTAAGGTGGAATCTCTGTTCCTGAAGCTTGCATCCATTGCTCCGTGTTCCAGTCTCTGGAGCAGCAGAAAACAAGTCTGCTCCATCCTCAACGTGACACCCCTTCAAATACTTTAACAGGGCTATCATATCACCTCTTAACTGTCTTTTTTCCAGGCTAAACATGCCCAGGTCCCTAAGACTCTCCTCATAAGGCATCGTTTCCAGATCTTTCACCATTTTAGTCGCCCTCCTCTGGACACACTCCAATTTGTCAATATCCTTTTTGAAGTGTGGTGCCCAGAACTGGACACAGTATTTTGGTGAGGTCTGACCAAGGCAGAATAGAGCGGCACTATTACTTCCCTTGATCTGGACACTACTATTGATGCAGCCCAAAATCGCATTGGCCTTTTTAGCTGCTGCATCACACTGTTGACTCATGTTCAACTTGTGGTCTACTAGGACTCCTAGATCCCTTTCGCATGTAGTCTCATTCAGCCAGGTCTCCCCCATCCTATATCTATGCATTTCATTTTTCCGCCCTAAGTGCAGTACCTTACATTTCTCTGTATTGAAGTTCATTTTGTTAGCTTTGGCCCAGCTCTCCAGTCTATCCAGGTCATTCTGAATTTTGATCCTGTCCTCTAGGGTATTAGCTACTCCTCCTAATTTGGTGTCATCTGCAAATTTGATAAGTATGCCCCGAATTCCCTCATCCAAGTCATTGATAAAGATGTTGAATAGCACTGGGCCCAGGACCGAACCTTGTGGCACCCCACTGGTCACATCTTTCCAAGACGAAGAGGAGCCACTGCTGAGCACCCTTTGGGTTCGGCCGGTCAACCAATTACAAATCCATTGAACAGATAACGTGTCTAGCCCACATTTTACAAGCTTGTTTGCAAGAATGTCATGGGGAACCTTGTCAAAGGCTGTACTGAAATCAAGGTATACGATATCCACAGTGTTCCCTTCATCTATCAAGTTGGTCATTTTATCAAAAAAAGAGATCAGATTAGCCTGGCATGACTTGTTTCTCTGAAACCCATGTTGACTTTTTTGTGAATATGGCATTGCCTTCTAAATGTTCACAAACTCTCTGACATGAGAGGATAGAGTTTGTCTGGTAACAGCTGGATGGCTTTGCACCTGGTGGATGTTGTGAGAGTCAATAGGTGGAGCCATGGATGGGTGAGAATGGGGTGAGTGGGTGATGGATAGCCAATGGCTCAGTTGCCCGCCAGATTTTGACTGATTGGGAATACTTCTTATTTTACTGTTTTGGCAATGAACTTCATTGGAAGCAAGAATTTTGTATACCTTGCTCTTAAATTTCCTGTAACAATAAAGCTTACTGTTTAACCCTGAAACTGCTGTCCACTGACTCTGAAAGAAGTACTTACATGACAACACTCTACTTCTGTGTTGCCGCAAGCAGGTTACATACACCCCAATATTTCTATTCCAAATCACTATATCACACTAAAATTATCACAGTACAATAGCCAAGGAGAGCCAGCGTGGTGTACTGGTTTGAGCATTGGACTATGACTCTGGAGACCAGGGTTCAAATCCCCACACAGACATGAAAATCCACTGGGTGGCTTTGGGCAAGTCACACTCTCTCAGCCTCAGAGGAAGGCAATGGCAAACCTCCTCTGAAAAAATCTTGCCAAGAAAACTCTGTGATAGGGTTGCCATTAGTTGGAAAATGACTTGAAGGCATACAACAACAAGAAGAAGAAGAACCAGAGAGAAGCCAACTGCACCCCCAGATATTTTTGTTTCCCATTTTAATTTTTTTTAAGTTACCTGTCTACTTGTGGACAAACAGAGGAAACTATGCACACAGTATTCTATAGAATTGTCCATTCAGAAGAATACCTGGTTAAAATGGGGGCAGTTTTAATCTGTGGGACCCATGCAAGGAGAAAGACTAATAAATAAATATGCAAATATTAGGCTGATGACTAACCAAAGTCTTGCTGATTTAACTGGGTGTGTTTTGTAAGTGTAACTATATCTGGATCCAATCCACCAATTTAAGTATGCATTCTAATACAGTGGGCCTTCTAGATTATGCTCAAAGCAGCTAAAGACTCAGGGCGTGAAAATATACAGTTGTCCCTTCATATTCGCTGGGGTTTGGTTCTAGGACCCCCCGTGGATACCAAAATCTGTGAATACTCAAGTCCCATTATATGCAATGGCATAGCAAAATTGTGTCCCTTATATTAGATGGCAAAACCAAGGTTTGCTTTTTGGATTATTGTTTTTTAAAGAATATTTTCAAGCCATGAATACTTAAATCTGTGGATACCAAATCTGTGGATACGGAGGAACAACTGTACTTCAAACTGCTGGTTATTACATTTTAAAAAATGTAAAATCCAATTGAAAATTAAGAACTGACTCCATCAGCCTGGGCCAAGCACAATGGCTTTTATTGCGAGAATGTATAAATTCCCATTTCAAACATGGACAATCAAACTTTTCTGCCTTCATAGCTCCTGACATTCCTAGGGGGTTCCTCAAGATAAAACCAGCATACCATCTACACATACACCCCATTCCTATCTTAAGACATCACATAGGCTTCAACTGTCAATTTCTATTCCCTTGCTAGTTTTCTGAAACTCTTTGATGCTGGAAAGTTCTGGTAATATAAAAAGCTTGCATACCTTTTCATTATCCTAATAAAAGATTAGATTTATATGAATTTTGATTTTCCCCTTATAGCCAATATGGCTACCTTTGCTTTTTCTACTATACAGTAATGTGCAACAAAACTTTCAACGTTTGCCCTGTAGGATTCCATGCTAATTCTTGCATATATATTTTTAATCTACAGAGCCCCAACCCACTTGAGAGGCTTCAAAACAAAAGTGTTGTATTTCTCAAACTGACCAAGACTTAATACTGACAAACTGTTGATCAAGAAAGCTTTCTATTGCATGTGTGGAACCAGTAGATCTATGGAGTCCTTTATACATTCAGAACAGTTTTGATTTGTTTTTGCACCAACATGCCAAACAGGCTACAAAATGATTTTTTTTTTTTAAACAGAGCATTTCCTTAGTCCTATTGTTTACACTCAAATGTCTTTACTCCAATTCTGAACAGAGCAACCCACAGTCAAAAGGGTGTGGTTCCTACTTGATGAAACAGTGCCAGCTGCAGTTTAAAGAAATTCCAGGTATATTATAAGCCACCACCACAGATCAGCAATATGGCAATGCCAACTTTCCAAAAGTGACTAGATTGGAAAAAGATTCTTCTGCCTGGTAAAAACACACAGAACAAATACTGAGTGTATGTATCTATCCAGGACCGGTTTAAGGAATTTGGGGGGGCCCTGCAATGCTTTATTTTGGGGCCCTTATGTTTATCTCAGGTCAATGTAATCTAACCTAACATATTCACAGTACAGGATATTCTGATTATTACTAATGTTTTTGCAGGAGGAAGGTTACTACAGGGCCCCCCACAGTGATAGGGCCCCCTGTGGCTGCAGGGCCCTTAAACCGGCCCTGTATCTATCCAAATTATGTCATTATTACCAGATTTAATTAACTGTACTTTGCCTCAAAGAGAGCCAGCATGTAGTGGTGTGAGTACTGGACTATGTCTTTGGAGACAAAGGTTCGAATCCACACTAGACCATGGAAACCCACTGGGTGACCTTGGGCAAGTCACACAACCTCAGAAGGAGGCAAAGGCACCCCCCCCCCAAACAAATCTTGCCAAGAAAACCCTGTGGTAGGGTCGTGGTAAGTTGCAAATGAGCTGAAGGCACATAACAACAACTTTGCCTCAAAACAGGGAGAATGTAGATACTCAAAACCACCCCAAACATCTGAGCAAGACATAGTCATAGGGATACAGTGCATGTGTGTGTGTGTGTAAGTAGGTTGGACAATTTGTTTCCAAAATATTTCTGACTGGCTTGTGATCCCATCCCTCATTTTGACTGGGCTTATACAATCCTGTGTTGTACAGTGAACAAAATTTTAGAGGGAAAATACACATAAATGTATAAGTTGGGCTTTCCCTGCATCTGCAGAAATAATTTTTTTATTAGACATTTCTGAGCAAAGAAGTTGTGTGTTGTTCATCTGAACCAGGGGAAGTCCAAAATATCCTTGTCTTAAAGGGGAAAGTAGAATGGATTCATTAGGCTATTCTCCCTTTCTCAACTGCATTAGTGTTCAGACTCTTAATCCTCATATTATTTGAAGAAGGTTCTGGGGAAGAAAACCTTTTATGAGGTGTCACAATAATGCTAGTAATATAAAATGAAATTTTAAAAAACCAATCCTTCTTTCAATTTCCCAGGGAAAACTGTGAGAAAGGTAGGATACAAATAAAATGAATAATAAGAAAAAACAATAGTAGTTCTGTTCTGTCTGAATCCACATAACAATAGTCACTACTAACTTTGGTTGAAATCTAATTTGGGTTTCAACCTCTGGTTTCAAAGTAACAGTGGATGGTAACAGTGGTTATGCTGGCTTAGATGGAATGCTAAACCACAGTTATGAAACCAGAGGGAAGGCACATCACAGCTCTGCTCTATGCAAATGATGCAGCATCCGCTGGGCATTGGTTTGGGGGTGTGGATACTGAAAACCATGGATAATAGCGAACACCATTGAAAATAATGGAACTTCCAGTTTAAAATACCATTGAGTTGCCTTGGAGGACCTAGAAAATGGCTAAAGACACATTTTCTAGGAAGGCTCCATGTTAGGTGTGCTGTTTTGTGTCATGTGGATAACTGAATCAGTGGATAATGAATCAGTGGATACGGGGGTCCTACTGTACTTTCAAGAACACCCACTCGTCTAAAAAAAGCCCTAAAAGCACTAACATAGTACAGTTGTCCCTTCATATTCACTAGGGTTTGGTTCCAGGATCCCCCGTGGATACCAAAACTTGTGAATACTCAAGTCCCATTATATGCAATGGATAGCAAAATGGTGTCCCTTATATAAGATGGCAAAATCAAGGTTTCCTTTTTGGATTATTGTTTTTTAAAGAATATTTTCAAGCCATGAATACTTAAAACCGTGGATACAGAGGGACAACTGTACTGCAGACAGGATCAGCTAGTACTCAACTATCAAAAAAACAAAATCGTGGCATTTGCTAAAAGGCCCAAGAACCATAACTGGAGTATAGATGGCCACAAGATTGAACAGGTCTCCTGCTTCAAATATCTGGGGGTACCCTTTCAAGCTACTAGTAATAGGAAAGCACATGGGGAGTAAGCTGCTGGCAACGCAGAGAGGAGCACAACAGCCATCCTCAAATTTCTTAAGACAAGAGATTCCACCTCAACATGAGGAGGAACTTTTTGACAGTAAGAGCTGTTCGGCAGTGGAACACACTCCCTCGGAGCGTGGTGGGGTCTCCTTCCTTGGAGGTCTTTAAACAGAGGCTGGATTACCATCTGTCGGGGATGCTTTGATCAAGATTTCCTGCGTGGCAGGGGGGTTGGACTGGATGGCCCTCGTGGTCTCTTCCAACTCTGCAATTCTGATTCTATAAGAGGAGGCCATTATATACTTGCAGCACTCAAACTTCATCTGAGGACCAGGAGCCCTGGTGGCGCAGTGGTTAAATGCCAGTACTGCAAGCCACCACGTCGCAAGTTCGATTCCAGCCGGCTCCAAGGTTCACTCAGCCTTCCATCCTTTCGTAGGTCGGTAAATTGAGTACCCAGCTTGTGGGGGGCAATTAGCTAACACACATTGGAAACTGTTTAATACAGTGTAGATGTGTAAATAGCTATTGCTTAAAACAATTTGTAAGCCACTCTGATAGCCTTGTGGCTGAAGAGCGGGGTATAAATAAATAAATTAAAAATTATTATTAAAATTAAACTTTTCAAAGCCAAATCAGTAGCACAACTGCTTTATGGATCCAAGCTGGGTCTCGTCCCGAACTCTGTACCATTAGAATGTGTGCAATCCAAATTTTTAAGATCAGCATTCCAAGCTCCAAAATGTGTCTCTGATGCAACTCTGAGACTGGAGTCAGGCTTTATGAAAGTGGAGGCCAGAGTGTGGGTGACCATATTCAGTTACTGGCTCAGACTATCCCCTAGCCTTGCTCCACTAACCTTAAGTGATGATTTCCAGTCCAGGTGGAAACAGTGATGACTAAAATTTCAACACTGGGCTTTTCTCCAGATCTTCTGCTTAGCCTGGGATACGACTGGGCTAAAGCAACTATCAAGCAACGGGTGGTAGATATAGAGTGACAACTGGATCTAGCCAGTGCTCCATCTTTATTATTAGTGATGCCAACAGATGTGTGGCTTCATCTATGTCATACTTAACAAAACGTGAAGTACCTAAGCATCAGAGAGCTTTTACTTTGGCACGTTGTCATGCCCTCCCCTCAGCTGTACTTGAAGGCCAGACGATCCCCTTCTCAGACAGACTATGCCCTTGTAACGCTGGCCAAATAGAAACAACAGAGCATGTATTACTCCAGTGCTCATACTACAGGGACATCCCTCTTAGCCTTATTTCATCTGTATAAATACCAAGGACACACTGGACAATTTTACACTTCTCTGTTGCTTTCAGACACCAGGCCTGGTACAACATATAATGTTGCCAGATTATATGCAGCAGTGGTTAAAACCCATCAGGCATTGACCTCTGCAGTAGACTAGTACCAACCTTGTCTTATCTTGATATACTGGAGCTATGTTTCTAAATACTGTTTTTAACTTGTGTTTTTACCTTCTTTTTTATTCTGTAGCCCCTTTTTACCTGTGCTGGTCTATGACCGTAATAAAGTTTCTATTCTATTCTATTCTAAACCACAGTTAAAGCTGGCAAGGAAAGGAACAGGAATGAGGGACAGACATGTGGATTGGTGATTGAACTGCATATTGTCCCAACCAGGCCACTGTAGATACATGCATAAAACTGCAAAGCAGCCAGCAATGTTGGGGGATGGAGGGGGGAATCAGAAACCTGGTTTTGTCTACAGTTCCCCCAGGGGCTAAACACAGCTAAAAGGCACTGTTACTTAGCAAACAGCATTGCCATCAACAAATCTAATTTAGACCTGGATACTCAACAGCTGTCGTCACCTTCCTGGAAACCACATATGAAATGTTAGACTACCAGAGAAGGATTTTAATAGGCACAAACAGAAACTGTATAGTGAGCTGTGACTGAATTCTACAGGAACTGGGTACATATCTATTATTTGCATACACCCCCAACCCACCCCCAAGGCGGAGATGAACTGCTTAATCATTAGGATTCTTTTCCCACACTAAGCATTTGACAAGCCTCCAAGTGCAAAAAACAAATATATTTCTCTTCTCTTTTGGATTATTCTGTCCTTGTTACATTTTGAGAAGCAACCACCAAGGTTGCTGGAAACTTCCACCAGCAGCTATTATTGCCTTCATCATTCTGTTGTGAAAAGGGCAAACAGCCATTCTAAAAATGTCTTGTGTGGAGTAGTAATAATACTTAAAGCCAAATGCGTAGCTCCTTTCTTTATTAAGTGGGCAGTCATCAGGGAAGGGGGGAATGAACCAATCCCGAACCTAGAGTAGTGTTTCTCAACCAGTGTTCCCTAGAAACCTAGGGTTCCCCAAGAGGTTGCTAGGGGTTCCTCAAGAGATCGTGACTGTGGGGGGAAAGCAATAGCAGTATAGAATAATGTTTATTTGGGGTTCCCTGAGACCTGAAAATTATTTCAAGGGTTCCTCCAGGATAAAAAGGTTGAAAAAGGCTGAGCTACAGGCTTGGAAAGAAGACATGAGAGAAAACATCTGACATATGTGATGAATTTAAGATCTTGGAAATATGGCTTAAAAATACAGAAACAGTATTAGCAAATCATTGATTCTTGTGGAAGGCCATAGCACAGTAATCTTGATATGAAAGATGCAGACAGATGCAGAACACAAATCTTTCTGTTAGAGAAGATCAATGTTTTCTTAACAATAAGGCCACTACCTCCATGCCTTCATGGCAAAAAGAGTACAATTTTCTAGGTAACCTCTTAAGGAGGGACAATCCTCCGAAGGTCAGAAGGGCAGCCTATGAAAACTTTCAAGACTGATTAAAGGTCCTGGAATGAGGTACCTGTGTACAGGAAAAGGACAGATAAGGAACATGCTCCAAATAAGATGTCTGACACAAGGGCAAGAACGGTAGTAGCAAAGGATGGTTTGATAGTAACCTACCCAAAATGTCACCAGGCAAGGGACTTTTTTCTTATGAGTACAAGATGCCAAATGCGCTAGACCTTCTGCTGTGCTTTCTGCAACCGGACTTGTTTATCTTGGATTGGCCTTTTCAGTCATCAGCATGCTTGCAGAAAGCACGGGATGAGTCCTTCCTGAATCTTCGTTTGTGAAGAAAAGCCAGAGAGAGAGAGAGAGAGAGAGAGAGAGAGAGGGAGAGAGAGAGAGAGATGCCAAGCTCTTAACCAGACTTTCTTGAAGAGATATCTAGAATGGATGCAGAACCATTTTTTTTAATTTATACCCCACTCTTCAGCCACAAGGCTATCAGAGCGACTTACAAATTGTTTTTTAAGCAATAGAAAGTTACACATCTACACTGCATTAAGCAGTTTCCAATGTGTGTTAGCTAACTGCCCCAAGCTGGGTACTCATTTTACCGACCTACGAAAGGATGGAAGGCTGAGTGAACCTTGGAGCCCTCTGGAATCGAACTTGCAACATGGTGACTTTTTCTCCTACAAAAGTCTTTTTCTCCTACACTATGGATAGCTGAGAAGCAGAAGATTTACAGAAGGTCAGGAAGGTTACTACTTTCTTTATGGTCATGTGTTTAACATATTTTATATTTGTATTGTTATTAAAGTATCATCTGCGAATATATTCAGCTTAATCTCTTCAATATTTCCTATCCCTTTAATACCTTCATCCTTTCTAATTACATTAGCTAATATTTCTATTACCATAGCAAATATTATTGGGAAAAGTGGGCAACCTTGTCTTGTTCCCCTAGTTAAATTTATTTGTTCTGTCTTACCATCATTTACTATTACTGTAGTTTTATTTTTTTTATACAGTTGGTCAGTCACGCCCCTAAATTTTTCTCCAAATCCAAATGTTTTCATTATATTTTTTAATGCTGGCCATTCCACACAATCAAAGGCTTTAAATATATCTATGGCTATAAGCCCTGCTTTAATTTTCTTTCTTCTAATTATATCTATTATATTTATTACTCTTCCAGTTAAATTAGCCATCTGTCTTCCTGGTATAAATCCACATTGATCTTTTTGTATATATTTGTGCATAAATTTATTCATCCTTTTCGCCAATATTGATGTTAATATTTTTGCATCTTGATTTATTAATGGTATTGGTCTATATGATTCTGGATCCATCAGATCTTTATCTGGTTTTGGAATTAATATAATCAAAGATTATTTCCATGCTGGTGGGATCTCATCTCCTTTTAAAATGTTGTTATATAATTCCTTCATTCTAGATATTAATATACTTTTAAATGTTTTGTAATATTCAGCTCCCAAACCATCTTCTCCTGGGACCTTCCCCAGTTTCAATTTGTTTATAATATCCTCTATTTCCTCTTCTGTTATAGGTTGTTCCATTAATTCCTTCTCCTCCTCATCCTTACAATTTTCCTGTATATATTTCTTGTTGTTTATAAGGCTGAAGAAGCTACTGTAGGCACATAAGAGGCATGTTACTTTCACAAACCTCATAATCTTTAAATTGTTTAGTTTTTCTTCCGTTCAGCCCATTTGTAATCCAACCCTAATTCATTCATTTAATCCATACTGTGTTGTGTTAGTCTCATGTAGATCTCAGGTAGGTTCCAGCTGATGGGAGTGTACTACAAAATGTTGCCCAGGTTGCAGAGTCTATGCATAAAAACCATGATGTTGGGCCAGGTATGTGATAGACGCCACTCTGTGTAACAGAAGAACTTTGGTTTAGTACAATCATGCTACAGAAGTAAGCAGGACAACATTGATCAAGTTTATGGGTGCTATGAAACCTCTCTGCTATAAAGCCTCTGATAGTGTCTGCAGGGTTTCAAATGTTTGTTTCAAATGACAGTAGTTACAGTATATTCCAGCATATAAGACGACCTTTGAGCCCTGAAAAATATCCTCCAAAATCAGGGGTCGTCTTATACGCCAGATACACTTTGCTTCACCCTGCCGTCAGATCTCCTGCCTCTTCACTCCCTTCATGAACGGAGCGAAGAGGCAGGAGATTGGGGGGGGGGTGAGGCAAAGTGTTTCCCGGTTCATTCGCCCCCCTCCCCTGCCTTCTCCCCCTTTGGGGAGCAACCGAAGACAGAGGAGGGGGCGAACGTTGAGGTTTGCCGCAGCTGCCCCCGCTTCCCCCATCTTCATTCCCTTCCAAAGGGAATGAAGACAGAGGAAAAGGGGGGGTGTACAAGGCAAACTGGGCATTTTCGCCCCTTTCCTCCACCTTCCTGGAAGGTGGAAGAAAGGGACGAATCTAGCGCTTTGCAGCAGGAATGAAGATGGAGGGAAGGGGGGGCAGATGAGGGAAACCAGGTATATTTGCCCCTTTCTTCCATCTTCAAGTCAAGGGTAACTGGAAGGTGGAAGAGAGGGGTGAATGCCACAGTTTGCCTTGGTGGCTGCCCATTCCCTACGTTTTCCTTGCCTTCGCAAAGGGAAGGGAGATAGGGAGAATGGGCAGCCGCCGAGGCAAACCAGGTATATTCGCCCCTTTCTTCCACCTTCAAGTCAAGGGTGACTGGAAGGTGGAAGAGAGGGGCGAATGCCGCGGTTTGCCACAGCCGCTGCCCATCCCCTCCCTCTTCATCCCCTTCACAAAGGGAATGCAGACAGAGGGAATGGGCGGTGGCCGAGGCAAACCGGGTTCATTCACCCCCCTCCTCTGCCTTCACCCCCTTTGGGGAGCAACCGGTGAAAGAGAGGGGCGAATGTAGTGGCTGGCTAGCTGGGAGAGCCCTGCCAGCTGATCCTGCTCCTTTCCCAACTCACGAGGAGATCCTTGTGAGTTGGGAAACAAAGAGGATCACCTGGCAAAGCTCCCCCAGCCAGCCAGCCAAATTGGGTGGTGGTGGTGGTGGTCTTATACGGCGGATATATGCCAAACTCTGTATTTTTACTTGAAATTTGGGGGGGTCGTCTTATACGCCCAGTCGTCTTATACGCTGGAATATACGGTACATGTTAGGTCTCGAACAGCCCTCAAAAGACCATTCTTTGAGGGGGTACCAATAAAGAACATGGAAAACACCAGGCAGCTTTTCTGACTGCAGAATAGTTAATGACATGTATAAAAAACACCCCCTCCTTCGTGGGATAATAGGTACAATCTCTTCCCTTTCCTGGTCTCTCTTAAGACAAGAGCAAGGGGCAGATCAAGAAGATTATTTCCACAGAAAGGAGTGGTTCAGTAAAGAGGCCTTGCTCTTCTTGAAGGCAGAGCCAGAAAATGAATATGAGAAGTGTGTCATACTCAGAAGGGGCATCAAACATGCTGGCTCTACCTTCAATTGGCTGTGTCAACACTTCTGTTCCAGTTTTCTTGTCCTATGACAGAAAACTGGCCGGTAGCAGGGTGCATAGAAACCCCACCTCCAAAGTCAACCGATCCATCTCAAAAAATGCTAGCTCTGTTCTCACATTCTATAGGAGACAGCAGTGCTGGTCTCAATTTCAATACTTATTTGCTGAATATATGGAGGGGGGCGTGTAAGTGTTAAAGGCACCATACACATGTAGACTTAGAGATGTGTGTGGAGGACACCCAGCCTCCCAATCAACTGTAGGAAGGCAGAGCCCCTTTCACACTTTCCACTGAGGTCTGGGTGAAAAGTAGGTGCAACTTTGCTTTCTTACCCATGCATGTAGCAGTACTGAAGCTGAGAAGAGGACTACAGCATAATAGCTTCCTCCGTCATGGAATGTCATTATAATTTATACAAATCACAACAAACTGAAAAATTATTCTGGTTCAAATAACCAAGTGTGCCCTCCTGTGCTCAACAATATTACAGATATCACAGACTTCTGTGGCTTCAACAAACAATCCACATTAACCAGGACTGAACTTTTGCTTTCTGGTGTGTGTGTGTGTGTGTGTGTGTGTGTGTGTTGAGAGAGAGAGAGCTGCATAAGTTTCAAAATCAGCAACACCTAAAATTGGGCTTTTTTCTTCCATCGATTACCTCTCCTGGTCTAGATGGCAGGCAAGATAGTCTGTCAACAAAATAAGTACTCAAATTCCCTGTTTAAAACATAACAGAGTAGTACAAAGCTGCTGATGAAATGTACATGCTACATTTCCA
Organism: Gambelia wislizenii; assembly: GCA_030847615.1. Classification (NCBI taxonomy): domain Eukaryota; kingdom Metazoa; phylum Chordata; class Lepidosauria; order Squamata; family Crotaphytidae; genus Gambelia; species Gambelia wislizenii. The sequence continues at coordinate 11,747,404 of JAUMIR010000012.1, forward strand.
AGTTACTACGGTATAACTTTCACAAATTCAGAACCATGGACATCCTTTTAGTTTTGTCCCTCAGTTAAGCTTTGTGATAAAGCAGAAAAACAATTTATCTATGCAGCCACACTGTTTTTAAATATTTTAAATCTTTTATTGAAACTATGTTTTAACCATGTCTGAAGTGCTTTATCTGTAATAATTATGTTTTAATAATAGTAATATTAATTCTTTTTTTTAACTTTTGTAATTAATGTTTTAGCAGCATCCTTTTAAAATTATTGTAAGCTCCCTCCCTTGTATCCCATTTTGGGAGAAAGGTGGGATATAAATCTAATAAATAAATAAATAAATAAATATATTTTTTAAAAAACCAAATTCCAGTTTACTTTCACTTTTGATAGTGTAAGACATTATTCACAGATTGATGATGATGATGATGATTTGGAATGATGGTTCCAATGATACAAGGACATGCTGGTACCAGTAATGTAGAAAGGAGTTACAAGCAATAACATGAGGTTGCACTGTAGAACTGAAAAGGAAATCATCCCTGATCACACAGATATTTAAAAATATCTACCGTAAGAGTTTAAAAAAATGATATCTGCTGCTCTAAAACACTTTCAAAACAATGTGGCTACTTTCGAGCTACCATATGCAAAATACATAAACCTCTTTTCAAAATAAACTACTGTATGAATACTCCTTTTATTGGAACACATTAAAATAGTTAACTCAAGCAGTAAGAAGCAAACTACAACTAGAAGAACTCTGGTGCTACTTCAAAAGCTTACAAGCTAACTTGCTGAATTTTTGAATCACTGAATTCATCATTCCCCAAAGTGTATGATTTCCATTTTCATACAGGTAGTATCTAACATTGTGCAGTCTCACACATGGCCAACCCTGTTACCAATTTAAAACAGGCTGAAAATGCAAAGAGCTTCAAGCAAATACCAAAAATTAGAACAAAACTTAGTGCAAAAGGTTAGCAAAATCATTCAGAACACAGTAACAACCACATGTAAAAATCAGATGTTTTTGACAGGCAGATTTTACTATTTGTTGTGTACAGCACTTGGTGCAGGCTCTGTTGTATTACTTAAACTAGGGTTGCCAAAAGAGAAAACGTATGACAGCATTTTAAACGTTCCTTAATTTATTCTGAATTCAGAGGCACAACTGTAGTATGATTCTGTTAATAGGAACTGGAATTTATAAACATACCTATACTTCTGATAAAATGTCTAATTTGCTTTAGCAGCTAGAAACCCTGCAAAAGGGCAGTGATTTAAAAATCCAGCCCAAATTGTTCTGCATACGAGTAGTATCAGTCCACCTTTACTAAAAGATAAATCACTAATCAAGGCTCACTATAATGAATAAACCAGCTAACTTCTTGCTTTGGCACAGCTAGTAAAAACAAACTCAAGTTGCCCAGTTAAGCTCTGAATCTATCAGACCTACACAACCAACCAGAAAACAGCAGCAGAGATACACCTTCAAACCTGGATTTTTTCCTCCCAAATGCTGCATCATTCATCTCGCATAAGGAACCATTCTTCAATTGCACATTGCGTTCCAGGTCTGAGCAGCCTTCTGCCCAATAATTCAAGAGAAGTTTCAGAGTTGACAGCGCATTGTATCTATTCCACACTGCAGAATCCCAAAATGGCTTCCCAGCCTCAACAAAGCCTGAAGGATCATACTAATCTAATCCAGCCTCTTAAAACTCCCATTGTCAGTCAGGGGCAGACTTTGAATTTATTGGACAAAGCTACTTTAGCCTGCCCACAATATTTAACCCCTTACTTTCCTCCAAGCACACGGAAAACCTCATTCCAGCGTTTTAGTTATAGTTACACGTTTCCATGGGACTTTCTCACCTTTTTAAAAAAAAGCAAATACAAGCTACAGTTCTGTAGAGCAGATTCCTCCGCCCTCGCTGCATGCTTGTGTTGTTTTCCTAGGTAACCTGCAAGGCTTGTTGTTTACAACATGTTTCTATTTATTTTATTTTTTAAAAATGTCCTGGCGAAACGAATGAATTAGACCCCCCTTTTAAAAAAACCCTACTCTTGAGACCTATGAACTACAGCTCCTACATCCATTAAACCCAGTGCTAGTGCGGTTTGGACTACTGTATGAACAACACCAAGCCACAAAGGGGTCTAAATACCTTAAAAACACCAGATCCTATGTGATCTTTGAAGCTAAGCAAGGTCAGCCCTGATTAGTACTTGGATGGGAGACCACTAACAAACAGAATACCAGGTGCTGTAGGCTATATTTCAGAGAAAGGCACTAGCAAACCACCTCTAAGTTCTCCTTGCCTAAGAAAACCTTATGAAATTCATGGGATTGCCATAAATTGGCAAGTGACTTGAAGGCAAACACACACACACAGAGAGAAAAGCAGAAGTAGAAATTAAATTTCTAGTATTCAGATGAAAAACCCTTATCTATGTAAATTGTCTAAACAACTCTTTCAGACATTTTAGTATATACAAATCAAAATTTGAATGTAAGCACCAATTTCCTCAATTCCTTGGATCACCTTATTTTAATCTTTTCCTGTTTCAAGATGTGGTTAGGTAGATGCTGGCCGTGAAAGCCTTCGACTTCACAAAGCGAGGGTTAGTTTTGGGTAAAATATGCTCCATTTACTTCGCCTTTTTTGGAGCTCTAAAAATCTGGCAACCCCATTTGTTCCACTTATCCCTGTGCCTCCAAAGGGGCATTAATCAAATTCCCACTGCTGTAGTATGCAGCTCCCCCTCCCCTCTCTACCTCTCACTGTTCCCTACTGTTACAAATTCACCAGGGATCAGGTACCTACCTAATTCCAGACCCTAAGAACTACAGTACTTCCTTCCCTTCTCTTTCTAATATTGGCACCTGTTGCCTGTCCTTATCTCCCTAAAGTTTTCTGAAAATCTTGTAAAATGTGAGTCTCCCTTTCTAAAGTATAACAGATGACCTCTTTCCAGAATTTTGTTTATAGTTACCCATTTCCATGGGACTTTAATTTCCACACTCATCTTCAATTTGGACACACCTGGATAGTTCTCCAAGGAAGCAGGGCTGCACAAGACCTATGCTACTTAAAAGTGGTGGTCCATGGATCGTGCCAGTCCATAAGTCATTAGCTGCTGGGCCCTGGAGAGTTTCTAGGAAAGAAAAGAAACTGTAGCCAAAGGCCACCGATATGGCATACTGGGGAGGGGGGGACTCGGCTTGTGGGGGCAATTAGCTAAGACACATTGGAAGGTGCTTAATCCAGTGTAGATGTGTAAATTGCTATTGCTTAAAACAACTTGTAAGCCGCTCTGATAGCCTTGTGGCTGAAGAGTGGGGTATAAATAAATAAATATACATCTGATAGCTTAAGAAGGACTGGGTAAGACCTAAAAGTACACACCTACAACAAATCTAAATATCCTCTTCTAACTGTGCATTTCAGTAGAAGTGCAGCAGTAGTAAGCAAATAAATGTTTCACAGAAGCTTGTGTGCCATTACAAATGGTCTCATTGAAGAATTCCAGGTAAGCTTGAGGAATCTCTGGTGTTCTTCAGCACACAGCTGGAAAAACATCTATATATAGAAAATGGGTATGCACAATGGGTTTAGGTATGATGCCTCTTTCAGTGTGCTGATTGGCTGCTTAGGATCCCTCCTGTCACTCCCTCAGCCAATCACCACCCACATGCACATTCCCTCTTCACCTCACAATCCACTCCTGCCACTCATGGCCAAGCTCCATACTGGGAGCAACCAAACAATGTGCTACAGTGTTGGCTATAGTTACTAAGGCTGTAGGCCTTTCCAGTTCACCAATGTCTCAGGACTGCACAATTCCCACTTATGATTTAAGTCTCACCGTAATATCATTTCTATTCCCACTACAACGGGACCCAGACAGTCAACTGGCGGGAGTGGTGGTGGTAGTGGTATGCTGATGCTGCCGCTGCAACATTTTCCAGGCAGTTAACTGGCGGTGGCGGTGGGATGCTGCTGCTGCAACAGGCCCCAGGCTACCAGCTGTGAGGTCTACTGGCTGTTTTGGGGGGAGTTTTTTTAACGGTGTATGGTATGCCGGGTCCAGCTAGTTATTCTGAAATAGTGGTTCTCAGTTTTGGATCCTCAGTTCCTGGATTACAATTCCCAGAAACTCTGATGTTTGGTCGTGTTTCTTGGAGCTTTTGAGGGTTGAGCCACATCAACATTTGGAGATCCAGGCTTGGGAACCAGTGTTCTAGATCATAGAATCATAGAGTTGGAAGACACCACAAGGGGCATCCAGTCCAACCCCCTGCCATGCATTTGCTGTTCCTTCTTTCTACTTGCTGGCTAGAAAACTTAATGTAAGAATTTAGAATTTAAAGCTGTCTTTTTCAATACGTGTTCACATTCAAAATGTGGGCTAGACAAGTTAACTGTTAAATGGATTTGTAATTGGTTGACCGGCCGAACCCAAAAGGTGCTCAGCAGTGGCTCCTCTTCGTCTTGGAAAGATGTGACCAGTGGGGTGCCACAAGGTTCGGTCCTGGGCCCAGTGCTATTCAACATCTTTATCAATGACTTGGATGAGGGAATTAGGGGCATACTTACCAAATTTGCAGATGACACCAAATTAGGAGAAGTAGCTAATACCCTAGAGGACAGGATCAAAATTCAGAATGACCTGGATAGACTGGAGAGCTGAGCCAAAGCTAACAAAATGAAATTCAATATGGAGAAATGTAAAGTACTGCACTTAGGGTGGAAAAATGAAATACATCGATATAGGATGGGAGAGACCTGGCTGAATGAGACTACGTGCGAAAGGGATCTAGGAGTCCTAGTAGACCACAAGTTGAACATGAGTCAACAGTGTGATGCGGCAGCTAAAAAGGCCAATGCGATTTTATGTATGTTTATGTACAGTATTTTATACCCCGCTCTTCAGCCACAAAGCTATCAGAGCAGCTTACAAATTGTTTTAAGCAATAGCAATTTACACATCTACACTGCATTAAGCCATTTCCAATGTGTGATAGCTAATTGCCCCCACAAGCCGGGTACTCATTTTACCGACCTACGAAAGGATGGAAGTGAACCTTGGAGCCCACTGGAATCGAACTAGCATTTAACCACTGTGTCACCAGGGCTCCATTTTGGGCTGTATCAATAGAAGTATAGTGTCTAGATCAAGGGAAGTAATAGTGCCGCTCTATTCTACCTTGGTCAGACCTCACCTAGAATACTGTGTCCAGTTCTGGGCACCACAATTCAAAAAAGATATTGACAAATTGGAGCATGTCCAGAGAAGGGCAACTAAAATGGTGAAAGGTCTGGAAACGATGCCTTATGAGGAGAGACTTAGGGACCTGGGTATGTTTAGCCTGGAAAAAAGACAGTTAAGAGGCAATTTGATAGCCCTGTTTAAGTATTTGAAGGGGTGTCATGTTGAGGATGGAGCAGGCTTGTTTTCTGCTGCTCCAGAGACTGGAACACGGAGCAATGGATGCAAGCTCCAGGAACAGAGATTCCACCTCAACATTAGGAGGAACTTTCTGACAGTAAGAGCTCTTCGGCAGTGGAATACACTCCCTCGGAGCATGGTGGGGTCTTCTTCCTTGGAGGTCTTTAAACAGAGGCTGGATGCTTTGATCAACATGTCGGGGATGCTTTGATCAACATTTCCTGCATGGCAGGAGTTGGACTGGATGGCCCTCGTGGTCTCTTCCAACTCTACAATTCTATGATTCTATGATTCTAAAGACTTAAGATTTTGAATGAAATGAACATTCAGGATTCATTGAAATAATGAGTGGTATTGGATATGGACTCACTAACCTTTTCTTTGGATGGATTTCAAATGTATGTTAAGTTTTTAAAACCTAACTGATGTCTGAAATTCTGCTTCGGTTAGTTTTGTACATTAAAGGTGGGGGTTAGATTAGAACAGCAGTTCTTAAGCTGGGGTCTGAAATGTCCTCACAGGGGGTCCACAAATGCTTGAAAATTGGTTGGCCCACCTCCTCCCTGCAGTGGAGCAGCCATGTGACAGGAGCCAAGGCAAAGGCTGGCTGGCTTGGTCTGCCCATTGCCATTCAATACAGCCACCAACTTGCATGACGAAGCAGGAGAAAAATCTTCCCTCCTCTTCCAATGCTTCCATGTTTCATTGTGGCAGATGATGCTCTTGGACATCAGTATTAAAAGTATTAAAAGGGTACAGAAAAGGATGAAGCTTCTTTTGCATATTGTTTTGGGCTTGTTGACACTAATGAAAACCCCCAATCCCCCCCCCCGGCCACATCTGGCCCAATGATGCTACACAACGTGCGGCCTTTTCCCCAAATCTGGTGCGATAATGCCACACAGTGTATGGCCCTATCCATATCACTAGGGAAATACCATCTTAATCCGGGTTTTAGAAAACTCAGTTTTCTCCAGAGTTTTCTTGAAACTCCGGAGAAAACTGTAGTGTGAACAATCCATCTGCACTAGATTCGGGGGCGGGAGAGGAAGGACAAATGCTGCCTGAGATGCCACCATTTCCCTCCTCCTTGGCACCACTTTCTTATTCTAAAGGCAGAGCCCTGGCACTAGTCACTCTCTCTGAGGCCAGAGAGAGTGACTAGTGCAAGGCTGGCTGTTCCTTCTGATCTCAGAGTGGGCGACTGTGCACCAGAAAAGCAGAGCCCCAGTGCTAATTGCCCACTCTGAGGTCAGAAGGAGCTGCCAGCCCTACCTTTGTGAGGCTGGCTACCCTTTCTGACTTCAGAGAGAGCGACTAGTGCTGGGGCTCTGCTTTCACAGAGCTCAGAGAGAGCGATTATGCTCCATGAAAGCAGAGCCCTGGCGCTAGTTGCTCTCTGAAGTCAGAACAGGCAGCCAGCCTCGCACTGGTGGGGCTGGCTTCTCCTTCTGCTCTCAGAGTGGGCAATTATGTGCCAGAAAAGCAGAGCCCCAGTGCTAGCTGCTCTCTCTGAAGTCAGAATGGGTGGCCAGCCTCACAATGGCGGGGCTGGTAAGTTGTTCTAACCTTAGAGCAGGTGATCATACACTGGAAAGGCAGAGCCCTATTGCTTTTCTGTCCCACACCAGTGGCAGTGGCACCATGGAGGTGGCTGGCTAGCAGCTGCAGTGGACCCACAGCTTCACTGGGGGAGGGGATCTGAATGCAGTTAAAGCATAGCACTTAAATCCAGGCCAGAGTAATCTGAATTTCATATGCTGCAGCTCTGGGTCAAAGTAGTCCAAATTTCATCCAGATTTTTACCCCCAGTATAGACAAGCCCTATAACAGGAGTCCTTCCTCTATACACTGACGTTTGAGCAATTCCCCAGGGCTGATCAGTGGTAACATATAACAATGTTCTATTGTCTCTAAAAGTCAACTGCAAAACATTTAAACCCATATTTTTTAAAAATACTGTTGTCTAACATTCTCATTCTGGAATAAAATGTTTGTTTAGATAATGTATTTCTTCTTCTCACAAGCATCCTCTGTGGTAGCTCAGCCCACAGGGCTATTAAGTATATTTTTATATAACTAAATCTGCAATTGGTAAAAGTATTTTGGTCATAATTCATCAGAACCTATCAGTTTATAACCAGTTCTTAAACAGAACATTTAAATGTACAAGAAAATATGTGTCTCTCATATTTGTTATTTTCTAACCCTTGCAGGCTAAGCAGTAGAAGAAAAAAGCCTACAGAAATGTCAGCTCCTATGGTTTTGTTTTTCTAACTGTTCGGTTTCCAAGATGTGGTAACAAACTAAACCTTTTTAGACTGTCAATAGTGCTTAGACAATCCAGCTGTAGCATACAGTTTACACAACCGAACTGGCAGGCAGATAAGGCAAGTTGTTGAGTAAGTGCACAGATATTTATTGTTTATTCTGAAAAACATAAACCCCCAATCTTCTTCAAATGTAATCCAGATTGATTTACACCTAGATTAAACTCAAACTACTACAATAAGATCAACCTGCAAATAATAATGATAATGAACTTCATCATCATCAACAACACAAAATGACGTTATTTAACAGTTGAAGGAACCACACCATAAAAACAAGGTAGTAACAGGACAGAACAACCCTAACACAGAAGTATATATATAGGGAGGAATAAGAAACTAGTGACACAACTTAGCCCATGTCATTACCTCCCTAAAAAGTCAGGTTTTAAAATGGTTGCTGAACATGGGTACTGTTGGAGCTAGGTGGGTCTTCCAAAGGATGGGCATTCAGCAAAATCAGACCCAGAATGCAAATAGCCCCAATAGTGAGGGAGTCTTCCAGTTTCTTAATTTGCTAATTAATTCAACATTAAGAATGCCAAGGGTATAAGTATTTCGAACAAATACGCAAGTGTTGGATAATATGGGGCAAGCAACTCCCAGTGAGTACAGATGCCCATGTTCAGCCTGGGAGCCTTTGGGAGTCACACCAATGGCCCCAAATGCCAATAAACAAACAAACAAATCCAGAAGCAGACAGAGGTCCAAGAAAACTTTAAGTTAAACTGTTGTGGGGCTGAAACCTCTAAAAGATTAATCATCATTTAGGAAAACTCCTAAAGGTTTTCAAGAATAAGTAGTCAAGGTACAAGAAAACTCTGTAACAGCTTCACTATTGTTGTTGGATTGCCAGGAGTTGGGAACAATTTGAAAACACACAACCACTGCCACCACCACATCACACTATAGTGCAAAAAGTACCATTACACCAACGTACTATATCTTTTTTTTAAAAAATAACAGTTTTAAGAAGTGACAGGACTAAAACATATTTTATTGTTTTGATATGTTTCAGAATGAAAAAGAAACCCACTTGAGGACAGGAATAAAATGTGGCTGTTGGTTCCCAGAATTGCCAGACAATACAAAAATGTTATTTGGGTATTTGGGAAAAAAAAAAAAATCTTGACCACTACATCCACAAATGCTGCAACCTCTTGACATATCTGCCTCATCTGGAGGACCCTGCTGTTCTGTCCTCTCCCACCTTCTTCTACCACCTCTGGAGTTTTGTCCTCCTAAATCCCTGTTGGTCCCCCCTACCGCCCATGAAAACCCAGGAGTCCAGGCCCTTAATTGCTGCTTCCTTCCCTTCCCTGGCGGTGCCCTCATTCTGTAGCATTGATTGACCGCTCCTCAACCGCTTTCTTTTGCAAAGCATTGTGGGTCGGGGATCTAGTTTATCCCACAATGCCAGTTGGCTCATTAAGCAAAGTGACTGTGAACAGTTACCTGGGCTGTGGTCAATTGGAAAGGGACAGCTGTGTGTCTTCGTATCTCCTTATAACAGCCTGTCTGAGTTAATACCTTGAGGGCACCAGATCCCAGCTGATCTCAGAAGCTAAGCAGGGTCAGGCCTGGATAGGACTTGGATGGGAGATCACCAAGGAATACTAGTTGACCCCCCCCCCATATCCATGGAATCAATATCCATGGTTTCAGTTATCCATGGCTGGAAAAAGAGGGACACGTACCATAGACTCGCACTGGGAAATGCCTAAAGAGGTATCCTCTCTAAGAATCGCTAGGTCCTCCAGCGCAACTCCATGGTATATATCTACCAGAATTCCTTTATTTTAATTCCTGCATGGCAGGGGGTTGGACTGGATGGCCCTCGTGGTCTCTTCCAACTCTGCAATTCTATGATTCTATGATTCTATGACTGGACAGGTCAAGAGCTTCAAAAACAGATTTGGTGGGTTGCATGTGACCCAAGGTCACACTTTGGAGATAGGTCCTTGGTCTGATCCAGGAAGGCAATTCATATGTTCTTGTCAGAACAGGCATCAACCTGGTAAACCATTTAATTTTAAAAAAGCTGAAATGAAAGATTATCTAACTACCTGCTATGTGAAGGTACATTCTCTCATGATTTGGATAGGACATAATACTGTAAATTGTACTCTGCACCATTAACAGAGGGGGAAATGAAATCTGAATCTCTATAGCTAGTTTTTGTCATCCAACTTTATAATATTACTTACTTTTTGTCAACTGAAAAAGGTTACCTAGAAGGATCTTACCGTATCTTGTATATATCTATGAACCTATTTAAATACCCCAAAACTCAAAGGAAAACAAAAGGGAACAATTTGTACCTACAAATATTATTCCTTTCTTTTTCTGATATGGCAGGATGCAATCTTTGTCATTTGTTGTAGAGGCACTACTACACTCCTATTTTTCTCTCTCAGAGAAACATTGACACAGGTGTACTCTTTCAATGATACCATATTTTAAAAAGTGCAGTATGATATTTAACATGGTCTGCAAGGTCTAGGGTTTAAATCTCTACTCACTTATAAAGTTCATGAGGCAATGCTGTATTGCTCATTATAGCCTCTATACTACAAAAGCTATCTCACTGTAACAGTAGCCCAACATATGTAGCCCTGAGGTCCTTTAGGAAAGGTGAGATACTGATATAAAACATATTGGTAAGAGGGACAACTAACTGATCTGCTTGTTTTCATTTCATCACACTTTTTATGCCATGGTGGCACAGTCAAACAGCACTGCATGTTTTTGTTCTGTTATTCTTGTAACATCTTGTGTTTGGGAAGTAAGGAGGTTGTATATGAAGTCTCTTTCAGCTCATAACCTAAGGGTATTAACCCTGAAATGTGCTGAGCAATTGCTGAACATTCACTAAAGGTTTTTCTTTTTCACAACTCATTGCTTATTGCAGTGTAAATGTGTAAACTGCTATTGCTTAAAACAATTTGTAAGCAGCTCTGATAGCCTTGTGGCTGAAGAGCGGGGTATAAACAAACAAACAAATAAATAAATATAAAAGTCTTTGTGTAACACCAAGACCTTTATATTTTTGTCATCCTTCTCCTCACATCAGATTTGGGAATAATCTGCAAAACCCCCAACACGCTTCAAGAACAAATCCTCTTTCCTCCTGGTCACTACTCCAACTGGAATTTTAAAAAGGGATAAGACATGCATGAGAAGATCCACAAAAGGATTCACAAGCCAACATTATGCGGCCCAATCCTTATACAGAAATTTTTTCTATAAGATGTAACAAATTTGAACTGATTAATTAAAATCCTTACTAAATGGATACACTGTACAAATCATGACACTTAAACTACAGTTCTTGCCTTGATATTATTTTTAAAGGCAGAATTAAGAGCTCTCTCACACGCCTTCTTGCTTTCCTCCAATACATTAACAGAATTATCAACATGCGATACCTGATTGCTAAAAAGGCCTCATAGCAATGCCACATCAAACATTATAGAATTGTTAAATTAAAATCACTTAGCATAAATGCAAATAGGGCTTAATGTGCAATCTGCATCTATCTATCTATCTATCTATCTATCTATCTATCTATCTATACCACTTGGGTATGTTTCCAATCCCAGTGTGTTGTTGGCCACTTAGGAAACATATCTAACCAATCCCGTTCCTCCTCTCACTCCCTCAGCCAATCACCAATCACACGCAAATTCTCTCTCCACCACACAATCCACCCCTGACACTTAATCTGCATCCACACCCCCAGCCTCACAAAGGCACCTCCCTTCTCTCACTCCCTCAGCCACTCACCACCCACATGTAAAACTATAACAGTGTATGTTACGCTGGGTACAATATAATAACTGCACACACCTAGATATTCTGCTGGATATTTATGCATTCTTCAGCAATCACAGCTTCCTGCTTTGTCTGTACTGTACTGTACACAGCAAAACACGTGTTGAGATAGAAATGAGTGTGCCTCCTCTGGGTGCTGTCAAATTAAATTTTCAACACAATTACTGTACATACTTTTCTGCATGTATTCTATACAGTAATGTGATGCTGTAAATTGGCTGCAAGTACCTCACAAAATAATGTATACGTGTGTGCCTATGTGTTGTAAATGCCTTCAATATAAAAAATAATGATTTTCTAAACATTAATTTCTTAGAATTTTTAAAAAGAAAGCTGATGTTCATATCCTTTGGATGCAACTAATGATCACAGATAAATCAAAGAAATAATACAGTAAATAAGTCAGTCTTTTCTTGCTAATGGAACACTTCTCATCTCTAATTCCATTAACTGGATAGTCAGAACCACCTTCTTTCTACATTCATGCCAAAGCCCTTCCCCCCCATTTTTTTTACTGGCATCAGTATGTTCCAGGCTGTGCTGCCAATAGCTTCTCCTCCTTAGCCTATCACAATGTCCATTACTATACTTCAGAACTATGTAAGCATACTTATTACAACACACAGCATTCAGAAGACAAATATTACCCCCCCCCAAAAAAACCCTACTGTACAGTAAATCAGTGGCACAGGTACAAATCTAAGAGTACTTCATCCTCAAGACTTTCTTACATATTAATCCACTAACGTCAACAGTAATTCTAGTAGCAGCAACAACAAAACTAATACTACTGGAGACATTACCATGTGTTTCCTGGCATGTATGCAGCCTGTCGTTAAATTATCCTGTATTAACAACAACAACAAAAGTGATCACCAGCACCCAGCAAGATGCCAGCCCAGCACAGTTGCACCAACACCGTTACCAGAAGGGCATATTTTCATTTGAAAATTCCTTGGCCTAGATACAGCATACTTTTTTGTTTGTTTGTTCGCCAGCTGTCTGTTACAAACCCCTAGACCACTCTGGAGAAAAGCACCACAAACAGTGAGGGCACAGATAAGTGTTTGTTACTCTTTTGTGAACAGGACATTTAACTGCCAAGGAGACAGAAGGCACCAGCTGCTGTTCAAATCAGAGCCCTATTAAAATCCTGTGAGCTTGGATTATCCTTACAGGACTAATTGTGCCACATTCCACATGTGATGGGATGTGTCTGAATAGAACAAATTTATTGTTGTTTTTTTTTCTGGACTTTCATTATTCAGTAAGACCCCCGTATCCCACTGTGGATAATGAAATCTGTGGATAATAGCGAACGCCATTGAAAATAATGGGACTTTCAGTTTAAAATACCATAGAGTTGTCTTGGAGGACCTAGAAAATGGCTAGAGGACACGTTTTCTAGGAAGACTCTATGGTAGCTGTACTGAAACTGAAACTGTGGATAACAAATCAGTGGATACAGGAGTCCTACTGTATTTCATGGAAATGGGAAAACATACAACATTGCTACATGTTTGCTAAGTAGCCAGGGTTGTTTACTATAAAGTATCATCACTAAAATCATGACTCTCACTGGATGATTACATCTCCCACTTTTATTTATTGCTGTTTATATTATAGTCTAACTGGAGTTATTAAATGAATATGTTCCCTGATAGTATTAGACAGAACATCTTTTTCATTTCAGTAAACTTTCATATTTATTCACTGCACACACTCTTCATCCCAAGGGCTAAAGGCATGCAACAGTCTGCTAGCTACTCTATCACATCACGTCCCAGTTTTTTTTTCATTTAACTTAAATAAAAGCACTTCACACTCCTTTTGGAAGGCTCAGACTATGGCGAATCAAAGTGCAACCAAGAAAACTTTTTTGTTCCACACTGTAGGCCATGTTTATTATAACTGAGAACATAGTTTGATGTCCTTAAAAGTAATGGTGGAATACACAGAATCATAGGGTCGGAAGAGACTTAAGGGCCATCCAGTCCAGCCCTCTGCCATGCAGGAATATACAATCAAAGCACGCCTGACAGATGGCCATCCAGCCACTGTTTCAAAATTTCCACAGGAGAAGACTCCACCACACTCCAAGGCACTGTATTCCACTGTTGAACAGCTCTTAAAGTCAGGAAGTTCTTCCTAATTTTTAGGTGGAATCTCTCTTCCTGTAGTTTGAGTCCATTTCTCTGTGCCCTAGTTCCTGGAGCAGTAGAAAACAAGTTTGTTCCCTCTTCAATATGACATTCTTTCAAGTATGTAAACATGGCTATCATATAACCTCTCAAACTTCTCTTCTCCAGGCTAAACATACCCAGCTCCCTAAGAAGCTCCTCTTAGGCATGGCTCCTAGACTTTTCACCATTTTGGTCACTGTCCTCTGGTGCCTTCTGTCTCCTTGGCAGTTAAATGTCCTGTTCACAAAAGAGTACCAAACACTTATCTGTGCCCTCACTGTTTGTGGTGCTTTCCCCCAGAGTGGTCCTTTCTGAATTTGTGATCATCTGTTCTAGGAAGGCATCACCCACATCCTCAATCTGGTTTGTAGGTTTGTAGTACACCTTCACACCCTTGTTTCTCTCCTCCTTAGGTTTTACTGAGATGCTTTCAGTCTGGCTTCCAGGATTTAAGTCATAGATCTCTTCACAGGTGTAAACATCCCTGACATATAATGCTACTCCTCCTCCTTTCCTGTTTGATCTAGTTCACTGAAATAAGTTATACCTCAACTGGAAGGAGAGACGAAATGAGAACTTCTGCATCGAGCTCCTTCAGCGTCCTACCCAGAGCTTAATAATCCCTTGTGATATCCTGAAGGCTATTACTGGCAGTGTCATTGGTTCCCACATGGACCAAAAGGAAGGGGTAACAGTCAGTGGGCTTCACAAGTCTTGTCAGCCTCTTTCTTACATCACAGATTTTTGCCCCCAGGGAGAGAGCACTCCTCTTGAGACATCTTGTCAGGCCTGCAAACCACTGCTTCTGTTTCTCTTCAGCAGTGAGTCCTCTACGACCATCACACATCTCCTCTGGGGATTGGCAGGGGCCATTCCATGTGTACTAAATTTTGCAAAGTCACCTGCACTTTCTCTGCGGACTGGCACTCTTGCTTTTGTTCCTGTTCCTCATCATCTCTGATAAGAGAGTAAGCTTCAAATCGATTCTGTTGCTAACTCACAGAATGATCCCTAGTCCTTCTACTTCTTCATAGAATCATAGAGTTGGAAGAGATAACGAGGGCCATGCAGTCCAACCCCGTCTTGCAGGAATACACAATCAAAGCACCCCTGGCAGATGGCCATCCAGCATCTGTTTAAAAACCTCTAGAGAAGGAGGCTCCACCACACTCCAAGGAAGTGTATTTCATTGTTAAACAACTCTTACTGTTAGGTAGCTCTTCCTAATGTTTAGGTGGAATCTCTTTTTCTGTAGTTTGAGTCCATTGCTCCATGTCTAGTCTCTGGAGCAGCAGAAAACAAGCTCGCTCCCTCTTCTTCTATGTGTCACATTCCTCCAAATGTTTACCTCCTGTGTTTGGGAATGCACCTCCTCCTCATAGACTTCCCCTGTGTGTTCCGCATCCAGGACAGTATGTTCCGTTCTATCCACAAAAACCTCATGCTCCTTAATATGCTGAAGACTAGATACATAGGCCTCAATTTGCTGGTCCTTCTCTTCCAACAGGGCCAACAACTTGTACTTGCTGCAGGTATACCTACTCACATCCTCTGGCAAGAATACAAACATACCACAGCTGTTGCAGGTGACTGCAGCAGCTTCCTCACTATTGATATTCAGTAATCTTAGGTAGGCACTGCATCAGAACTCCAGGCCTCACCCTCCAAATTCCCCAGCTAAACATCCACACAAAACACCCCTGTTGACCTCACCTGTTAGCTGAGCAATGTTTGCTGAGCTCCAGGGGCTGCATCTATATAGAGAGCTAGTGGTTGCTAGCTCCTCCCTCAAATGTAGCTCAGCATTTTCCACGTAGCTCAGAATTTTTCTCCTCCTCTGTGCTGCCACTGCTGGCTCTACCTTCCTGTAGCTCAGCATTTTCACATAGCTAAGCATTTCCTACACACTCACTGATAGCAGCTCCTGAAGTTTCAAACAGAGGTCTTTCCATGTCTTATCCAGAGGTGCTGAAGATTGAACCTAGGATGTATGCAAGGCATGTGTTCTTCCACTGAGCCACAATCTTTAGCATGGAAAACATGTGCACTATCACAGTCTTTTATGCATGTTGGGTATCTTGCCTGGAATACTGTATTAAATTATGTGAGCTCCTGTCTCATTTGACTGCTTAAACAGGTAAGCACAAACAGTCTAAAAATATCCCTGGTTCCCAAGTGCCATCGAAAGACAACCCTGACCTTATGAAACTTTGGGCAAAAAGGCTTTGTTTAGGAAAGATGCATATGATTTTCATATATGGCAATTAGACACATGCATATTTAGCTATATACATAACAGTGGTTTATTTATCACCACTATCAGCACACACAATAACACAGATACAAACAGAGAGTGGGGACAAATGCTTCCATACATTTTCCTCCTCAGAAACATTTCATAAATAGGAAAACTTAAATGCTCAAAAAGGTCCTCCCAAAATACAATAGAAACAGATCCCATCTGTACTCTGTCACTGTCTTGAAATAATAACTTCAGAAGGTCAAACTTCTCTCATCCTAGCAGCCCATGACAACTTGCACCTGCCAAAATACCCTCTTCTACAGGACAATGAAAGACACAGAGCCCCTGTCATGTGTATCCCACCCACCTCATCTCTCTGTCCCTTTGAAGAACAAATTCCATGCATTGCTGATCTTGTTAGCTGAATGCATTCAAAAGGTTCATCTTTGAAATTAGATGGAGAAAACTCTTGTGTTACACAGGCAAGATCATACACCCTTAGACCTCATTTTAGTTAACACAGCTATACTGAGTACCTCAGCTGCTTTTTCTGAGAACAAGCCCATGATGTCTTGAGCTTAAATATTCTCTTAGTATCCAGAGGAAGGCAACCAAAATGGTGAAAGGTCTGGAAACCATGCTCTATGAGAAGCAGCTTAGGGAGCTGGGCATGTTTAGCCTGAGGAAGAGAAGGTTAAGAGGTGACATGATAGCCATGTTTAAATATTTGAAGGGATGTAATATTGAAGATGAAGCAAGCCTATTTTCTGCTGCTCCAGAGATTAGGACCTAGAGCAATGGATTCAAACTACAGGAAAACATATTCCACCTAAATATCAGGAAGAACTTCCTGTTGGTAAGAGCTGTTCAACAGTAGAATGCTCTTCCTCAGAGTGTGGTGGAGTCTCCTTCTTTGGAGGTTTTAAACAGAGGCTGGCTGGTCATCTGTCAGGCGTGCTTTGATTGTGTGTTCCTGCATGGCAGGGAGTTGGACTGAATGGCCCTTATGTCTCTTCCAACTCTATGATTCTATGAAGCAAACTGAAATGTGCATAAGGAAGTGCACTTCAAACAGTGGCTTTTTGTTTTTATGTGTCTTCAAGTCAGTTCTGATTAATGGTAACCCTATGGCCTTGTTTACACTAGGGATAAAATCCATGTCCCCACCAAATCTAGCTTGATAATGGCACATGATGTGTGGCATTATCCCTGAAACTGGTGCAACAGTGCCACATGACTTACGACCCTGTCTGAACCAGACTTGGAGCATACCACCTAAAACCCAATTTTGGAAGACTTGCAGTTTTCTCCAGTTTGTTGGAAACTCTGGAGTAAACTATAGTGTGGACAAAGGACCCAAACTTGATTCAAGGGGTGGGGGAGGCAGTACAAGCACCGCCTGACGGGTGCCACCATTTTCCCCTCTCCCCCGTGCCATTGCCACTTGCTCTTCCTTACCAGCACAGTCACCTGTTCATTATGCATGGGGAAGAGCCAGCAGTGGCAGCATGAAGGAGGGGGGAAATGGTGGTGCGTGTTGTCTTGCACAGGTGGAGTCACTTGCTCTGATCCTCAGAACAATCAGCCATATGCCAGGGATCTGCCTTCCCAGTGTACGGCCACTCTTTACAAGGTCAGAGGGAGCGATTGGGCTGGGTAGAGTCACTCCATTTGACCCTCAGAACCTTCAGCCTTAAGCCAGTCTTCTATTATATACTCTTAATATACTCTGAGCTTTTTCATTAGGCCACCTTTTCTAGGCCCCTCTCCATATGGAGCAAGCAGTGCTCTCCTTAAAAAAGGCTGCTTGGTCATTCAGGATGCTGCCGAACAAGACTGTCATCTCCCGGGTCAGCATCAAGCGACCAAAGTCCTGAACCGCCTGCATGCAGGGTTGGGTCTGAGGCTTCCAGTGCATCTTTACACCTGCTGTTTCGTCCCTCACCTATCGCGACAGGGCTTTTTTGGAACTGGATTTGTCCTTTGAGCCTGTGCAACGGATTTTTCTGGTGGAGCACAGCGTGCACAGAACTGGCCTCACCCTTTAAACCTAAGGTTCATCTGCTGTGGCCTTGCAAGCATGGACGGTAGCAGTGAGATCCTCGGGTTGTAGGTTTGATTAGAGTTTCCTTCTCTTAGATGGTTGACCTTATAGGACTGGACGAGCACCATCTGCCCGGGTTTGGGATAAGAGTTTTCCTTCTCCTAGGATGGTTGCCATAAGGCTAGAGAGCCCATCCTGCCCTTTGACGCTCTTTGTCAGACCCTTCGGTTTTGACCTGTCTGGCATGGGAGACCCTATCGGTGGCTATTATGCCATTGCCAGCATAGCTCAAAACATCATTAGGGTATGCAAGCCTCTCTCCCACGACAAGGGGGCGTCAGTGGAGAGGTATATAAACTTTATATTAAGTGTATAAAAACTATATGACAAAAGGATTCACAATATGACATACAATGGCTGCAGTCCAATATCCACATGCAGAGATACAGCACTAAGCAACCCCCATGCAGAACGGTAGGATTGCGCAACACATGTCAATGAGTGAATTTTCTTGTGCAATGAGCAACTGCAATGCATAATTTGCTGTGTGCACAACTCTGCTTCCACTGCTGTCAGCAGAATATGTCTGTTGCATTATGGGGAATATTTCACCCCACATGTGTAGTCGTAGTATGACTTGTATATGTGTATGTCACTAAAAAATGCCAATCATCATATGCAACAAAAACAGTACAAGCAGGTGGGTTGGCGTAGCATAGACCACTTGTTTACTGATTATAATAAACATAACATAGGGATGATTTTCTCCCAGAATTCTTACATACACTTTCTTAATTTCCTCTAAGAAGAGGACGTTCATTGCAGCATATATGTCCTCACAAGGTTGGGCTGGATTGTTCTGTCTTTAATGAGCCTACTTCACAGCATCAAAGACAGAACAATCCAGCCCAAGCTTTTCCAGTGATAGATTTTCCTTGGTTTTTTTCTGGGCTGTGAGGCCGGTGTTCTGGAAGAGTTTATTTCCCACCCGAAAAAAACCCAAGGAAAATCTATGGATGCCGGACATGAAAGCCTTCGACTTCACTTATCCAATGAGTTTCATGGCTGGATGAGGATCCCAAATGGGGTCTCTTCAGTTTTAGCATGATGCCCTGAGCTTTTTGGAGAAAAGACAAGATCTGAGGGATCACCACCAATATAATCCAGGATGCCACTTTTTTGTAGATTTTGTATTGCTGTATGGCTAACACAGTTACCCCTGACTGTGTTTCCTAGATTGGAAGATAACTCATTTTGCCACAAGGGGAATCTTAAGAGGAAAATATGGACTGAGACTAACTCTCTGAGGTTTCTGCCTCCAACAAAGGTAAAACTTCTCTTTCAGACTATAATTGGCTAGTTTTACCTACAGAGCACCTAAAAGTTGTTTCTGGATGCAGCAATACAGAGACTTCTTGAAAAATCCAATGATCTCTGGCTAAACAAAGGAGCGCTTTGCTTCACAAAGGGACAGGAACATGCTGATTGCCAGAGAAGTTCCTCACTGCTGCAATAGGATTTAAATTTTACTGTCTTTTGTCTCAACTCCACATGGCCAGGAAGTAGGAGTAGCTTCTGCCTGCATGAGACCCCCCTCACCTGAACACAAGAAACATCTGAAACAGCATGTACCAGTAGGCCTGAGACTCTAACATCCTCACTTTTCTTTTTTTCTTTCTTTTTAACATCCTTTGCCTGATGAAGAAGCCAGTAGAGCTTTGAAAGCTTGCATCATGTGTTTGCATCTGGTTGGCTAATTACACTTTTGTTGTAGATTTTGGATTTTATCATCCAAGACAGTTTATCCTAGCTGTCCTCGTTTTTCATATCATCCAGCCTGATGAAGAATCCTGCAAAACTTAAAAGCTTGCTCATATTTTTGGCCATTTTTGGTGGTGCAAATAAAGGAATTGCTGGTGTGCGTGTGTTGATTTTCTTTTTCTGCTAATGAACCAATATGGCCACATTTATTTCTAGTGGCAAATAATGCATCATCAAATAGCATAGGAAAGCCAGGGGGATGCAATGGTTTGGGTATCTAGACCCTCAAGTTCCCATTGAGGCATGAAATGTACCAGATGACCTTATGCTAGTCACTGCCTCTCAGCCTGACCTGCCTCACCATGTTGTTGTATGTATGTATAGATCAGTGTTTCTCAACCAGGGTTCCCTGGAACCCTAGGGTTCCCCAAGATGTTGCTAGGGATTCCTCAAGAGATTGGGATGGTGGGGGGAAAGCAATAGCAGTACAGCTGTCCCCTTCATATTCGCTGGGGTTTGGTTCCAGGACCCCCGTGGATACCCAAATCCGTGAATATTCAAGTCCTATTATATGCAATGGCATAGCAAAATGGTGCCCCTTATAGAAGATGGCAAAATCAAGGTTTGGTTTTTGGCTTACAGCTGTCCCTTCATATTTGCTGGGGTTTGGTTCCAGGACCCCCTGTGGATGCCAAAATCTGTGAATACTTGAGTCCCATTATATGCAGTGGCATAGTAAAATGGTGTCCCTTGTATAAGATGGCAAAATCAAGGTTTGCTTTTTGGATTATTATTTTTTAAAGAATATTTTCAAGCCATGAATACTTAAATCTGTGAATATCAACTCCGTGGATACAGAGACAACTGTATTATTTTTTAAAGAATATTTTCAAGCTGTGAATACTTAAATCTGTGGATAGGGAGGGACAACTATATATAGAATAATGTTTATGCAGGAGTTCCCTAAGACCTGAAAAGGTTGAGGATAAAAAGGTTGAGAAAGGCTGGGATAGATAGATAGATAGATAGAGGATCACATATGCCACCTTCTGTTCGTTGGAGGAAAGTCAGAATCCAAAAGTACTTAACAAATACAGGATACTGCCTTTCAATTTCTTTACAATTGTGTGTAGATGGGAATAGGAAAAGACTAGGGACACCATTCCTCTGCTGTGGGGTGGGCAGAACCAAGAAATGCTCCTCTTTTGGGCCACAATCCCAGAACTCCTCAGCCGCCTCTGTTAAAGGACAGAGCCTAGAGAAGCTCTTTTCTTTGGACTCCACTCCTTGAACCTCTATTATTTTTATTAATTTTTTTCTTTTCCAAATATGTATAATTGTAATGTGTAACTTCTAATTTTAATATAAAGGTAATAATAATAATAATAAATAATAAAATTTATTTATACTCCACCCCTCTGCTAAAAACAATCAGGGCGGCTTCCAACAATTAAAACATTATAATAATGACTAAAAACACCACCCACCCCCACCCTCCCCCATAAAAAGACATTAAACACAATAAGATTAAAACCTTCTAACTAAAAAACACATTAAAAACAAATATATACATAATTTTTAAAAAGCCAGGAGACTGAGTTCCTGAGGCCGGGATCTAATCAGGAAAGGCCTGCCGAAAGAGATCCGTCTTTAGTGCTTTTTTAAAGCTACTCAAGCTCGTCAGCTGACGGATCTCATTCGGCAGGCCATTCCACAATTTGGGGGCGATTACTGAAAAGGCCCTCTGGGAGGTTGCAGACAGCCTAGATTTTTGTGGCTGAAGCAGATTCCTCCCAGAGGACTGGAGTACGCGGGGAGGATTGTATGGGAGGAGGCAGTTCCGGAGATAAGTTGGACCCAAGCCATTTAGGGCTTTAAAGGTAATAACCAACACCTTATACTGGGCCCGGAAACTGATAGGCAGCCAGTGGAGAGATCTTAACACTGGAGTTATATGGTCTCTCCGAGATGTTCCCGAGACCACTCTGGCTGCCATATTTTGTACCAACTGAAGTTTCCGGACCAAGCATGAGGGCAGTCCCATGTAGAGCGCATTGCAGAAATCTAGACGAGGTTACCAGCGCGTGCACCACAGTCTCGAGGTCCCTTACTTCCAGGAAAGCGCACAGCTGGCGTATCAGCCGAAGCTGATAACAAGCGCTCCTGACCGTCGCATTCACTTGACTCGTCATCTGAAGCGATGAATCAAGGAGCACCCCCAGACTGCGAACACAGTCCTTAACGGAGAGTGTGACCCCATCCAGGACTGGCGGTTGCAACCCAACTCTTGGTTTCGGGGCTGCTACCTTGAGCACCTCCGTTTTGTCTGGATTTAATCTCAATCTGTTTTTCCTCATCCAGCCCATTACAGCTTTAAGACAGTCATTAAGAGGAGAGATGCCATTGGGATTCGAGGCCGATGATCGGGACAAGGAGAAATAGATCTGGGTGTCATCAGCGTACTGATAACACCCAGCCCCATAACCCTGAATAATCTCACCCAGCGGCTTCATATAGATGTTAAACAGCATCGGGGACAGAATGGCACCCTGCGGAACACCACAAGTAAGCTCCTTTCTGCTGGAGCAGCTGTCCCCAAGCCGCACCCTCTGGGACCTGCCCGAGAGGAAGGACCGGAACCACTGGAGCGCAGTGCCTCCAATTCCTAACCCTCTCTCAGGCAATCCAGGAGAATGCCATGATCTATCGTATCGAAAGCCGCTGAGAGGTCCAGAAGCACCAACAGGGACACATTACCCCTGTCGATGCTTAGATGCAGATCATCGGTCAAGGCAACCATGGCAGTCTCAACTCCAAATCCCGTCATGAAGGAAGTTTGAAATGGGTCTAGATAATCAGTTTCATCCAAGACCACTTGGAGTTGAAGAGCAACTGCCCTCTCGATCACTTTGCTCAAGAATGGTACCATAGAAACCGCCCTATAGTTGTTCATGTCCAGGGGGTCTAGGGAAGGTTTTTTCAGGAGCGGCCTAACCACCACTTCCTTTAAACAAGATGGAACACACCCTTCCCTGAGGGATGCATTGATGATGTCCTTAAGGAACACCATCAAGGCAGTCCCCCCCTGGATGGCCAGCCATGAAGGGCAAGGATCAAGAGGGCAGGTCGTCTTCCTCACTCTACCAAGTAGCTTGTCCACGTCCTCGGTACTCACAGATTGAAATTGATTCAGTAAACTTACATCAATGGAGTTGCTGGACACCTCGTCAATTGTTTCTGTCAAAATGCTGGCATCTAAGTCGGCTCTTATCCGAGAGATTTTATCTGCAAAGTAGTTGTTAAATGCATCACAGCAGGCCGTTGTTAGGTTAAGCAATGGGTTCTGTGCAGGTATAACCTGCGTCATCTCCCTTACCACCCTAAACAGCTCTGCTGGACGGGACTCTGCAGACGCAATACGTGCAGAGGAGAAGGATCTCTGCGCTGCACGTATTGCCTCTCAATAGGACTGGAGAAAATTCCTATGTCGAGTCCTGTCGGATAAGAGTCGGTTTTTCCGCCAGTTGCGCTCTAGTCGTTGTCCAACCCGCTTCATTTTCCTAAGCTCTGAAGTATACCATGGCTTACGGTTAGAGGCAGGTTGGAAAGGACGCTTGGGAGTGATCGTGTCAATAGCCTTGGTAAGATCGTAAATATAATGTTCATTGGAAAAGAAAAAAGAGTGATTATAGTGTGTTTAGATTAAGAGGAAAAATGTACAGTATTAGTGTTAGGATAATTTTGTTTTTGTATTAGTAAGAAAAGAGGAAAACAATTTTGGGGGGTTATTGTTACGGCCTTTTGCGGTCAGGTGTATTTTTCAGTAGGATGGTCTTATGTGAAGTTGAAGGTTTTCATGGCTGGCATCCATAGATTTTCCTTGGGTTTTTTTCCGGGCTGTGAGGCCGTGTTCTGGAATAGTTTCTTTCTGACGTTTCACCTGCATCTGTGGCTGGATTATTATTTTTTAAATAATATTTTCTTTACACACTCCTACCCAACCATTCTCTGAAGATGCCAGCTACAGATGCAGGAGGAATGTCAGAAAGAAACTATTTCAGAACACGGCCTCACAGCCTGGAAAAAAAAACCTAGGAAAATCTAAGAATGGCCTTAGTTCAATAAAAAAAAAATCCTAATTCCCTCCCCGCAAAAATTCCTAACCCCAGCAAGCGGAGCCCCTTAGGAGGAAGCAGAGCCTGGCAATCTCCTCCGATGGGATACAGCAGTGATTCCCAGATTCTATTCTTCCAGGTGTTTCGGACTTCAACTCCCAGAAGCCTCAGCCACCTTGACCGATGATCAGGGATTCTGGGGGATGAAGTCCAAAACATCTGGATGACCAGAGTTTGGGAAACACTGGGATACAGCTTCCAGCTCTCTGGGTGCTGTCTCTGAAAAAAAAAAAGGGGGGGGAGGACAATTTTCCAAGCCGCAGAATCTTCTCCCCAAATTTTCTTCAAGCTGAAAAGCAAGAACGGGGGAGGTCAAGTTCCCCTCAGCCGCCGGGGAGCCCCCGACCGACCCCATGGCTTCCTCCATCTTCTTCACACACCATTCCCCAGCCCTGGCTGTAGAGCAGAGCCCACTGTGGTGTATGGGGTTGAGCATTGGGCTACGGCTCTGGGTTCGAATCCACGCTCAGCCACGAAACCCACTGGGTGACGGCGGGCAAGTCACACTCTCTCAGCCTCAGAGGAAGGCCAAGGCAAGCCCGCGCTGAACAACTCTTGCTGAGAAAGCCCCTGTAGAGTCGCCCTGAGTCAGAAAGGACTCGAAGACACCCAAGAGCATGGAAAGAGGGCTGAGGATGAGGCGAGGGAAGAAAAGGAAGGAGCCGAGCCGAAGAAGACGTGGAGCCTACAGTACAGAAGGCGGGGAAAGGCGCCCAGAGAGAGACTTAGTCACAACAGCCATCTATTTATTCCTTTGCCCAGTCTAGCAATGGCGGCCAACTTGTGAGAATTTCAACAGGCAATTAGACAAATTCAGAGGGGGAAAGCCTTTTTAATCAATTGTGGTTGGAGTACTGAGAGTAGGAGTCCGGGAGACCAGGGTTCCAATCTCTGCTCAGCCATGGAAACCCACTGGGCGACCTGGGGCGGCAAGTCACACTCTCTCAGCCTCAGAGGAAGGCCAAGGCAAACCCTCACGGAACAAATCTTGCCAAGGAAACCCTGTGATAATAAGTTTGGTCTCCCATAGGGTCGCCCTTCAAGTCAAAAGACACACGAGAGCGTACAAACAGGGGCGGGAAATGAGGAGAGGGAAGGTGCGGGGCCGAAGAAGACGAACCGGGGCGCCCGATACCGAAGGCGGGGGAAGGAGCCCCGGGGGAGGGAGGCCGCCCAAGCACGCGCCCCGCCCGTTGGTTACCTGGGAGAACAGCGCGAGTGCGCGCACCCGCCGACTCCGCCGCTAGGGGGCCTCGGCTCGCTTTCCCGCCCTTTTTCGCCCTCGCCTTCCTCTGAGGGTAATTATTTGTTGTTCGAAGGCGGGAGGCTCCCGCTTCCCTGGCGTAGTTTTTTAGTCACAGGCTGCCCAAGTTTATATCTCTTCTTCCTCCTTCTTTGCTCCTTCTCCTTTTCCCCATGCTGGAGGGACTCTTACACCCCGCCCCTTTCTTCAGCAGCAACCGCCGCCACCCCGTCAGCGGTTCAATTCAATTTTCAACTGCTGGGAAAGGACCCTCCTCCTCCCGAAGCCACGCCCTTCCCCGTCAGCCCCCCTCACTTGCCAGATGTTGCTCATCTGGGTGCTGAGGGGGGGGGCTTGGGCCTTCAGGGGCTCTGGCACTGCAACTCCCACCCTCCCTTCCCCTTGGCTGTAGGGGCTAGGGATGATGGGAGCGTTGGTCCCAAATAGAAATGGAAAATGTCTGGACATTTTGAAACCGTGGAAAAACCCCTGGGGGATAAATGGACATTTTTGGAAAAATTGAAACAAACATACAACATTAGCTCTTTTTACAGATTGAAAGTTCCTCTGTTCCTTTAGGAACATAAAATATGACTACAATTTGATTCAGTGTAATATTATCACAATATCACAATTACCACAGTTCTCTGAAGATGCCAGCCACAGATGCAGGCGAAATGTCAGAAAGAAACTATTCCAGAACACGGCCTCACAGCCCGGAAAAAACCCAAGGAAAATCTATGGATGCCAGCCGTGAAAGCCTTCGACTTCACATTATCACAATTGGTATATTAAAAATACAGTGAATTCAAACAATTATTACAAACAGAATTATTACAAACAGAATTACCTTTATTTATAGTTGTCCCTCCATATCCACAGATTTGGTATCCACGGATTTAAGTACAACAATGACAATCGTTTAAATCAAAGTACTCCCATTTCATCATGGGGTTGGGATGATATACAGTTGTCCCTCCGTATTCACGGATTCGGTATCCATGGATTTAAGTATTCACGGTTTGAAAATATTCTTTAAAAAATAATAATCCAAAAAGCAAGCCTTGATTTTGACATCTTATATAAGGGACCCCATTTTGCTATGCCACTGCATATAATGGGACTTGAGTATTCACGGATTGGTATCTAAGGAGGGTCCTGGAACCAAACCCCAGTGAATATGACAACTGTATTTATTTTGATTTTTATTTGTAACAAATAGAGCAACAATCTCCTGAACTGTACCAAACCTCTTTGGTTTTGTTAGCTTGTGGAGCAGGCAAAACAAAACAAAACAAAACAAAACAAAACGAAGAAGAAGAAGAAACCATCAACATTAGTAACAAATAAAACCATTTATATTTCCTCTCCACAGTATCAAATAGACAGAAAGCACCTATTCCCATAAAAAGAATTGAGGGAGGGAAAGTGGGTGGAAAGGATGAGGGAGGGACTAAGATTCAATGAATAGGCATGAAATTTAATCAGATTCATTTTCTTTTTTTATTATTATTATTTTCTTTATTTAAAAGAAAAACACAAAATAAAACAACAATATGATAACTTTACATTCACATTGTTGCCATTGCAGCACAATAGCAAAACCTGAAGTTTCAATCTTATATTACCTCCTACAATTCCCATGAAGGAAATAATTAAGAATATTAGCCATAGAACATACATACAAACTAATGAACTAACAAACTAACAAACAAAAAACAACACACAAATGTTTTCGTTCTTCTTTAAAAAACATACTCATGACACTACACCCTGACTTCCTTCATTTGCCTCTCTCCTGGTCTTTTTATATATTGTCATTCATTGTTACCCTTATTTTTTTTTAATATTAGCTCCTCTGTTTAACTAATTCTTCCTCTATTTATTATCATTCCTTAATTTCCTGTTTCTAGCACTCATTTAAGTTGATTATGTCTTGCCATCCTTCTAGATCTCTCCAAGTTTTCTTTTCATCTAAGATAATTGAGAGTCGCTCCATTTCATAAAAGTCTAGCATTTTCTTTACCCACTCATTATCAGATTCATTTTCTGAGCTATAGTTATCAGTATTAGTTTCAGATTTTATTCATCATGTTAAAATAAAACATTCCATAATTGATTTTCTTCCTTTCCCCCCCATTTTTTCCAGTTTTTCAGAAAAAAAACACAAAAAAGGCTTCAGGAAAAAAACAGGGGGAATTTCCCCCCCAAATTTTCCCGTTTTCCCCCCCAGGCCTTCATATCTCTAGTCTGAAGGGCTATGAATTGCTCAGCCCTATCATGTTCCTTCACCAATTTGAGGTGGAGAAAGAACTGCATGGACCCATGTTAGTAATGTGGCTCCTGAATTAGGAACAGAAGGGCATTCTGGATCTACTGGTATTCTCTGTTCTTGAACAAATTAAGTATATGTATGTCATTCCATTAAAAAAAAAACACCTTGAGTGGTGAATATTACAGATCCAGTACAATACAATAAATTAAATTAGACCACTTACACTTAACACCAGTAGATATTGGGTGATGAGAAGTACACCTGTGAAGATTTCTGATTCTCACATTGTTTTTTAATAGCAGCAACAAAATAACACACACACACATACTTATGCACCCACATACATCACTTTTCATTATGTTGCTGAAATTAAGAAAGTAACCAAGAGTGGGTTTTTATATGGGTTGAGTGTGGACTGCATATACTTTTCATCACCAGAACAAACTCCTCGCTCCAAAATTCTTTAATTTAAAGTGTATTTCTTTTGGGCCAGGATCCAATTGGTGGATCTTGTGGCTCTGTTTTTAAAACAAATCCAGCAAGTCCAAATCCCACTATCTTTGCTCTAAATGGTTCTATTTGTTTAAGGTGTTATTATATGAAATTTAATTGTTGTTATCTGCTGTCAAGTCAGTTTTGACTTATGGCAACCTCCAAGTCACCCTATATGAACAGTCCTGCTCAGGTCTTGCAGACTCAAGATTGTGGCTTCCTTGATTGAATGTATCCATCTAGAATGCGACCTTCCTCTTTTCCTACTGCTTTCTACCTCTCTGAGCATTATTGTCTTTTCTAGTGAGTCATGTCTCCTCGTGATATCACTAAAGTACAACAGTCTTAGTTTAGTCATCTAGTCAACTCTAGGACATATTTATTTGTCTTTTTAGCAGCCCACTGTATATAATCATAGAGTTGGGAGAGACCACAAGGTCCATCTAATCCAACCCCCTGCCATGCAGGAATAAACAATCAAAGCTAGATGGCCATCCAGCCTCTTTTTAAAAGCCTCCAAAGAAGGCAACTCCACCACACTAGGAGGCAGTGTATTCCACTTCCGAACAGTTCTTACTGTCAGCAAGTTCTTCCTAATGTTTAGGTGGAATCTCTTTTCCTGTAGTTTAAACCCATTGCTCCGTGTCCTAGTCTCGAGCACCAGAAAACAAGCTTGCTCCATCCTCAGTATGACATCCCTTCTAATATTTAAACATGGCTATCATGTTACCTCTCAACTTTCTCTTCTGCAGATTAAACATGCCCAGCTCCCTAAGATGCTCCTCAGAGGGCATGGCTTCCACACCTCCCACCATTTTGCTCACCCTTCTCTGGACACATTCCAGCTTGTCCATATCCTTTTTGAATTGTAGTGCCCAGAACTGGACACAGTATTCCAGGTGAGGTCTGACCAAAGCAGAATAGAGTGGCACTATTACTTCCTTTGAGCTAGACACTATACTCCTACTAATGCAGCCTAGAATCGCATTGGCTTTTTTAGCTGCTGCATCACACTGCTGACTCGTGTTCAGTTTGTGGCCCACTAAGACTCCTAGATCCCTTTCACATGTACTGCCATCAAGGCTAGGTGTCACCCATCCTATATCTGTGCTTTTCATTTTTACTGCCCAAGTGTAGTATCCTACATTTCTCCCTGTTGAAATTCATTTTGTTAGTTTTGGCCCAGCTTTCTAATCTGTTCAGGTCATTTTAAATTCTGATCCTGTCCTCTGGAATATTAGCTATCCCTCCTAATTTGGTGCCGTCTGCAAACTTGATAAGAATGCCCTGTATTCCCTCATCCAAATCATTGATAAAGATGTTGAATGTCACTGGGTCCAGGACAGAACCCTGTGGCACCCCCCACTGGTCATTTCTCTACAGGATTAAAAAGGAGCCATTGGTGACTACTCTTTGGATTTGGCCCATCAACCAATTACAAATCCACCTAACAGTTGCATTGTCTAGCCCGCATGTTATTAACTTTTTGCAAGGATATAATGGGAGACTTTGTCAAAGGCCTTACTGAAATCATGATACACTATAGCCACAGCATCTACCAAGTTTGTAACTCTGTCAAAAAAGAGAGATAAGTCTGGCATGACTTGTTTTTCAAACACCCATGTTGACTTTTAGTGACCACAGCAATCCTTTCTAAGCGCCTACATACCGCCTGTTTAATGGTCTGCTCTAGAATCTTTCCTAGTATTGATGTTAGGCTGACTGGGTGATAATTACTTGGGTCTTCTTTCCCTCCCTTTTTAAAGATGGGAACACCATTTGTGCTCCTCCAGTCTGCTGGTACCTCTCCTGTTCTCCAGGAATTCTCAAAGATTATTGCCAGTGGTTCTGAGATCACTTCTGCCAGTTCTTTTAGTACCCTTGGATATAGTTCTTCTGGCTGTGGAGACGTGAACTCATTTATACTGGCCAGGTATTCCTGTTCTACCTCTTTACCAATTCTATGCTGTGTTTCCCCTACTTCACCATCTGCTCCATTTTCTCCAGGCTGAGCACTATTCTCCTTTTGGGAGAAGACCAAGGCAAAGAAGGTGTTGAGTAGCTCTGCCTTTTCTCTGTCCCGTTAGCATTTCACCATCTTTTCCCTGCAGCAGTCCTACCACTTCCTTGTTTTGTTTTGTTTTGTTTTTTGCTGTGGACAGATTTTTTAAAAAGCCCTTTTTATTGTTTTTAACCTCTCTAAGCAAGCCTGAGCTCCATCTGTGCTTTTGCTTTTCTGATTTTCCCCCTACATGAGCTGGCTATTTGACTTCTTCTTTGGTGATTTCTCCTTTTCCATTTCTTGTACACGTTCTACCATTGAGAGCAAAACCAAACTGTACCTTCCATTATGGTTCTAGTAATGGCATAATACTGATATGCTGACCAGGCAGTGGGTATGGTTATGTTCAAGATTAACATAGCAGTTAAACAAAGGGAATTTGTGCTGAACAATGTCTTCAGATGTTGGACTGAACTCTCAGTAACCCTAGCCAGTAGACCAATGGTGATGAATGCTGGGAGGTGCTGTTCAATAACATCTGGAGGGCCGCACAATTTCCACAAGTGAGTTAAACAGATAGTATACATCCAAAATACATTTTCATAAGTTTTTCTGATTTTACTATATTTCATTCTACCTTCTAGTAAATATTTTAGTAACTACAAACCAAGTAGTTTTCACACAATTCACAATTTGTTTCACACACCTCCCTCTCTCAGACTTCCCCCCCCTGTGTGTGTGCGCCTTCAAGTTGCTTGTTGGCTTATGGTGAACCCATGAGTTTCACAGGGTTCTCTTAGAGGTGGTTTTGCCCTGTCTTCCTCCAAACTCTATTCCTATTTGACTTTCCTTCTCAGTCTTATCACCACCTCATTACAACACCATCCACACCCTCCAGCAATCACCTAGCATATGCACATCCATCCAATATTGTACTCCTCTGAGTCAATCTTCACACACTTTCCTATTCTACCATCCAACATGGAGGTTGTATTGTCTCTTCTCTGGGACCTGCCCAGAGCTGCATGGACAGTCCACAACCAACCTCCTACAAAAACAAACAAACCCAAACCCAAATAAATTACCAGGAACAGATGGTATATTAACTGAGCTTTTTCATGCTATAGAGACAGAATCCAATAAAATTCTTACTAAAATCTGCAAACAAATATGTGGAAGGGGAACAGACTGGAAATGCTTGATATATCTTCTGGTCCTCAAGAAAGGGGACACCGGGGACTGTAGTAACTATCAGACTATTGAACCAATCTATTATCATCATCATCATCATCATCTTTTATTTCCATAGCTTGATCAATGTACATGGTGTTTTACAAGAAAAAGACAACAAAACAGTTCCCTGCCCTCAAGCTTACAATCTAATGAAGACATGATACAAAAGGAAAGGGGATGGCAGTAGGGGAAGGAATTAAGTCTAGCATTCTCTTCTCTCCCTCTGCAGCCAGGGCAATGGCAGCTGGGATGCAGGGAGGGCCATTCTGCTTCCGGACCAAGGCAAGATGGAGCTCTGCCTGACTTTCTTTCTCACCCTCTGCAGCCAGTAATCTGTAATCTCCAATTCATACTAAGCAATGCTCAAGATTTTACAAGAAAAACTTTTACCATGCATGGAGTAAGAAATGCCAGACATCCAAGTTGGGATCAGAAAGGGAAGAGGCATTAGAGATCATATCAGAAACATATATTGGACAATGGAATACAGTTGTCCCTCCACATTCGCGAACTTAGCATTCGTGGTTTTGATTATTCGCGGTTTTGGGAGGGCCCCCCACCCTCCCAAAACCGCGACAAGGGGCCTCCTGGAGGCCCCATGAAGGCCCGGGGTGGGAGGGGGGAGGCCCGGGGAGGCCTTCACGGAGCCTTAGAAGGTTCCTTGAAGGCCTGGGGTGGGAGGGGGGAGGGCCGTGGAGGCCTTCACGGAGCCTTAGAAGGCTCCTTTAAGGCCCGGGGTGGGAGGGGGAGGGCCGGGGAGGCCTTCACGGAGCCTTAGAAGGCTCCTTTAAGGCCCGGGGTGGGAGGGGGGAGGCCCGGGGAGGCCTCCATGGGGCCTCTGGAGACTCCCCGGAGGCCCCGTGAAGGCCTTGGGAGGAGGGGGAGGGCTGGGGAGGCATCCACGGGGCCTCGTGAGGGTCTCCAGAGGCCCCATGAAGGCATTGGAAGGGAGTGGGGAGGCAGGGGTGGGGAGGGAAGAGGACAGTAATTATTCGCGGAATTTTCACATTCGCGGGCGTCTGGGGAACCTAACCCCCACGAATGTGAAAGGACGACTGTACACTAAAGGATTTCTGAAGAAAACCAACCCTGTGCCTTACAGAATACAGCAAAGCTTTTGATTGTACAGGTTGTAAGAAATTATGGTTTGCTCTAAAAGAGAGGGGCATGCCACAACATTTGATTGTCCTGATGTGTACTTGTATTCTGGAGAAGAAGTCAGTCAGGACACAATATAGAGAAACAGAATAGTATCCCATTGGCAAGAGGATCAGACA
Organism: Gambelia wislizenii; assembly: GCA_030847615.1. Taxonomy (NCBI): domain Eukaryota; kingdom Metazoa; phylum Chordata; class Lepidosauria; order Squamata; family Crotaphytidae; genus Gambelia; species Gambelia wislizenii. The sequence goes on from JAUMIR010000012.1 coordinate 11,779,945, forward strand.
AGGAATAATTTTATCACTCTGTTTAATTTATATGCAGAATATAGTATATGGAAAGCAGGGTTTGACTTAGAGGAAGGAGGCATGAAAATTGGAGAAAGGAACATCAACATTTTAAGATATTCAGATGACACCAACTTACTTGAAGAAAATAGTAAATTGGAACAACTACCTGCATTAAAGAAAGTTAAGGAAGAAAGTGCAAAAGCAGGTTACAGCTAAATACTAAGAAAACAAAAAATAATGACCAGAGATAATTTACATAATTTTAAAACTGGCAATGAAGACATCAAAATAATAAAAATATGTTCTATGCCTTGGCTCAGTTATTAATCAAAATGGAGACTGTAGTCAAGAAATCAGAAGAATAAGCTTGGAAAGGCAACTATGAAGGACCTAGGTAAGTTCCTCAAGTGTAAAGATATATCAGTAGATAGTGAAATCAGAATCTTCCCCGCCATTGTATTTCCAACGTCTTTATATGGTTGTGAAAGTTGGATAGTGAAGAAACCTGATAGGAGAAGAATCAATTACAGTCGTCCCTCCACATTCGCGAACTTGACATTCGCGGTTTTGATTATTCGCGGTTTTGGGAGGGCCCCCCCAAAACCGCGACACGGGGCCTCCGGAGGCCCCGTGAAAGCCCTGGGAGGGAGCGGGGAGGGCCGGGGAGGCCTCCACGGGGCCTTCGGAGACCCTCCGGAGGCGCCGCGAAGGCCTTGGGAGGGAGGGTGGAGGGCTGGGAAGGCCTCCGCGGGGCCTTTGGAGACCCTCCGGAGGCCCCGTGAAGGCCTTGGGGAGCACCGGGGAGGCCTCCACGGGGTCCTCCGAGGCCCCACAAAAGCCTTGGGAGGGAGCGGGGAGGGCTGGGAAGGCCTCCGCGGGCCCTTCGGAGACCCTCCGGAGGCCCCGCGAAGACCTGGGGAAGGGGTGGGGAGGGCCACGGAGGCCTTCACGGGGGCCCCGGAGAAGCTCCAGAGGCCCCATGAAGGCCTGGGGAAGGGCTGGGGAGGCGATCATGGGGCCTCCGGAGACGCTCCGGAGTCCTCATGAAGGCCTGGGGAAGGGGTGTGGAGGGCTGGGGAGGTGATCATGGGGCCTCCGGAGACGCTCCGGAGGCCTCATGAAGTCCTGGGGAAGGGGGGGGGAAGGCTGGGGAGGCGATCATGGGGCCTCCGGAGATGCTCCAGAGGCCTCATGAAGGTCTGGGGAGGGCTGGGGAGGCGATCATGGGGCCTCCAGAGACGCTCCAGAGGCCTCATGAAGGCCTGGGGAAGGGGTGGGGAGGCGATCATGGGGCCTCCAGAGACGCTCCAGAGGCCTCATGAAGGCCTGGGGAAGGGGTGGGCAGGCGATCATGGGGCCTCCGGAGACGCTCCGGAGGCCTCATGAAGGCCTGGGGAGGGGGGGGAGCGACTATAGGGGGAAAGCGACTATAGGGCCTCCGGAGGCCCTGTGGTTGCTTTGGCGGGGGAGGGCAATTGTTATTCGTGGATTTTTCACATTCGCGGGGGTCTGGGGAACCTAACCCCCACGAATGTGAAGGGATGACTGTAATTTGAAATGTGGTACTGAAGGAGAGTTCTATGAATATCATGGACTGCAGAGAGTCCAAATTTTAAAAGGGGGAGGGGGTGTCCTAAACCACATCAGGGCTGAAATCTCACTAAAAGACAATATAACTAATGATATTTTGAACATATCATGATATTTTGGATATATCATGCGATGATGTGACCCAATGGAAAAGGCGATAATGCTTGGTTAAAGTGGAAGGTAGCATGAAAAGAGAAAGACTACACTACAAGTGGGTTGGTTCAAACAAGGACAGCCCTGAGTTTGGAAGCTCTCTCATTCATAGAGTTGCCATAAATTGAAGTCAACTTGACAGCAAATATAACAACATGGGCAGTAGGCACAATGTTTTGAGGAGCTGCCCCATCTAGGTTTAGATCCACTTAGCTCAAGAAATTTGTGCCATTTACTGTTACTGGCGTATCTTAACCTGCCTGTCTCCTTCCTCCCATGCCTTTCGCTGGTATAGGTTTTTCTTACTTTATTTCTTAATGTTATCCTGTCTTTCTACATTTACAGTATTTCAAAGTACTTAGTTACAATGTAGACCAGACTGTATCTAGGAATTTCATGTGGTGAACCTGCCAACATAAATGGCCTTGTTAAAATGTATCAACAGGATACTGCAGTCAGCCAAAATGCTGCCAACCTTGGAGATGGTTCTAATGGGGGTATCTTGTTAAAAGCAAATGTACATTGTCTGCTGTCTTATTGTTCAAATATGAATATTTACAAATATGTATCAGGTTCACAAGTCTAGTCTGGCTGAAAGAACTAGCTTCCTAATAGCCCGGGTATTTATTTCATTTATAACTCATCCGTCCTTGAAGGAACTCAAGAGCTCCAGCTCCAGTAAATCCTCTTACCAACCATGTGAAGTAGGTTAGGAATTAGGTTGAGTATGAGTACCCCTCCCCTGTGTCAAGTGAACTTCATAAAAAGTTAAAAGTCAGCCTCCACATTACACTGCCCCAGTCCTTTCTCAATTCTGTTCTTTAAAAACTTCTTTTCTACCTGTTTTCAGTCTCACTATGGGCTTTTCACAGCTTTCAACTGCAGGTGGGACCAGTAACTACTATATCAGTATTGATGTAGCATGCTGCATGGGACTGTTGATGGAACTCCATTTTGAAGGAATAGGTTATGCCTTACCTTAAATGCAGGGACATTTATCACATCAGTTTATATTTTATTAAGTAGCAGTTGGAGAGTGCATGACCAGGATCAGATTAGGGTACACCCAAGGATTATCCCTTTCCCACCATGTTACATTTCTGATTAAAATTACCTCACCTGGAAGCTTTTGTTTGCTGCAGGAAGTAAACTGGTATTGGTACCAAGGTTGGTTTCCTTCTGACAGCTCATAAAGGCAGACACTCTGGGCATAAAGGGGAAAGGGTTAAAGAACAACATCCTCCACTTTATGGTCCTAATCTAGGGCACAATCCACCCACCCCTGAAGCTGCTATCTTACAAAAAATAAGCAGACACATTCAGTCTGTAGCTTGGCTCTCTTCATGAATGTCAAGGTCAATCCAGTTCACCAGCATTCATTAACACTACTATACCACTCCACATCATGGAAGTGAGGAATCTGTAGGCAGTCAGAGATTCCAGGACTCGACTCCCATCAGCCCCAGCTGATCCTGGTCTATTGTCAAGGATGACAGCATCTGTAATACAGAAGCAAGAGAAGAAACAAGTCTTCATGTGCTTATTGACAGTTGTATTTTATTATTTTAAAAGGTTTTATGATTAGCTGGTTTCGTTAAAAAAAAGCCCACAAACAGGATAATCATAAAAACGTTTTAAAGAATAAAATACAACCATCAATAAGCACGTGAAGAATTAGAATCACAGAATCATAGAGTATGAAGAGACCACAATGGCCATCCAGTCCAACCCCCTGCCATGCAGAAACAAACAATCAAACCATTCCTGACAGATGGCCATCCAGCCTGTTTAAAAACCTCCAAAGAAGGAGACTCCAACACACTCTGAGGCAGCACATTTGAACAGCTCTTACCATCAGGAAATTATTCCTAATGCTTAGGTGGATTCTCTTTTCCTGTAGTTTGAATGCATTGCTCTGTGCTCCATTCTCAGCATGACATCCTTTCAAGTAAATATGGCTATTATGTCACCTCTTAACCTTCTCTTCTCCAGGCTAAACATACCCAGCTCCCTAAGCCGCTCCTCACAGAGCATGGCTTCCAGACCTCCCACCATCCTGGTTGCCCTCCTCTGGACACGTTCCAGCTTGTCAATATCCTTCTTGAATTTTGGAGCCCAAAACTGGACACAATATTTCAGGAGAGGTCTGACCAAAGCAGAACAAAGTGGCATTATTACTTCCCTCGATCTAGATGCTATACTCCTATTGATGGAGCCCAGAATTGCATTGGCTTTTTTAGGTGCCACATCACACTGTTCATTCATTTTCAGCTTGTGGTTCACTAAGACTACTACCCTTTTGCATGTACTGCCATCAAGCCAGGTGTCACCTATCCTATATCTGTGCATTTCATTTTTACTGTCCAAGTATAGTATCCTACATTTCTCCCTGTTGAAATTTGTTTTGTTAATTTGGGCCCAGCTTTTTAATCTGTTAAGATCATTTTGAATTCTGATCCTGTCTTAGCTATCTCTCCTAATTTTGTGTCATCTGCAAACTTGATAAGCATACCCTCTGTTCCCTCATCCAAGTAACTGATAAGGATGTTGAATAGCACTGGGCCCAGGACAGGACCCTGTGGCACCCCACTAGTCACTTCTCTTCAGGGTGAAGAGGACCCATTGGGTTTGGTTGATCAACCAATTACAAATCCACTGAACAGTCACACTGTCTAGGCTACATGTTACGAACTTTTTTGCAAGAATATCATGGGGGACCTTGTCAAAGGCCTTACTGAAATCAAGATACACTACATCCACAGCATTCTCTTCATCTACCAAGTTTGTAACTCTTAAAAATAAGAGGTAAGATTAGTCTGGCATGACTTGCTTTTGAGAAATGCTTGTTTCTTCTCTTGCTTGTGGTTCCTAATATGAGCTTTTCAGTACTAGTTTGTGATTCTGAGCATTTGCATCTGTAATCCAACATCTGGAGGAATACACAAGCATCCTATAGTCAGAAGTTGAGATGCTATTCAACATGGTTTTTCCCCCCTCAAAAACTTGTCTTTGTTTTGCATTTAGACATTACTTTATTTAAGTTTGGTTTTATTATAAACCACATTGGGAGCTGTTATTATTGGAAGACAGTCTGTAAGAATAGTAAATCCATCACATATATCCTTCCTGGCATATAAGACTCTAGCACAGGCTGAACCATGGGGAGTATGGAGTTAAAATGGATGGATGGTGTTGGTTGGGGATGGATGGTGTTGGCTCTTACCTCCTTTTACCAGAGCAGAGTTGGGAAAGTTACTTTTTTGGGAAACTCCCAGACTCCCACTCTATCCATGCTGGCTAGGGTATTTGAGGAATTGTAGTTTAAAAAGTAGTAATTCCAGACTCAGATCTTAGCATCTTATCCACAGTTCTGTGTTGATTTTGTTTACTTGTGAGTGCAAAACCAGTATCTAAGTTTGCATTCAAGCTTACATCATTCAAAGAGCAGGGGGTGAGGGTAACCATGTTAAACATAAACTCTGAGTTACAGAAACAATACCACATTGATCACACCTACCACGTGGTATTATCAGTAAGCAGAGGAACAGAAATTTGAAGTCTGATGCTTAGAGTAAGTCCTCCTCTGGGGGTGCAGTTGGGCAAAACTGTGATATTCTGGTTGTTGGACAAGTGGAAGATGAACAAGGGGACCTTCATTTGCAATTCCTTAGCTAAGCTACCCAAAGGTTTTGGACTCTAATTCTGGCTAATCTCTCAGGTGGAAAATGTTCCATAATTAATAGCCACAGATGATACCTTTTTGCATGCCCTTAAACTTCTCAGTTGGTACGTTAGTGATAAAACTAAGACATTACTGATAGCATTGGCAATCTCTTAGGAATATCAGTTCACCCTGTTTAGGATTTTATAAGTCATTACATGAACCTTGAATTCAGTCCTAATTAAAAGTTGTACCAACACTGGAGGAGCATGGATGACATGCACTCTCAGTAACTCACCTCACTCATGAGGTGGGCTGCATCTAAAACCAAAAAAGCTTTTTGACTGTAGAAGTCTGCAGAACTGGAACAGTTTTCTTTTTCCTCTCCAGCCCTGTGTGGTACCAAAGGTTGGCTCAAGAGGGTTTCTCAGAGTGCTGCAGGAGGAAGGAATTGCTGATTGTGGAGGAAGTGAAAGTACACCATCAGATCCTGGGAACAGAGTAAACATTTTTAACATACTATGATTTTTTCTTGGAGAATACACAGATTTACTGATACGGTATTTTTAATTTAAAAAATTCTGTTATGCATAAGGTGTCACCTTTTATCCAGTGTTCTTAGAACCTAGCTTCCAATGCCTGCTTTGAAATCCATCTGTATCCCCTCTCCCTAACACACATGCATACAAATTTTACAGACACCCTCTTGTTGTCGTTGTTGTGTGCCTTCAAGTCTTTTCTGATTGGAGAGATGTCTCCAGAGGGTGTTTGCCCTTGCCTTCCTCTGAGGTTGAATGAAGGTGACTTGCCTAAGGTCACCCAATGGATTTCAGTGGTGGAGCGGGGATTAAAACCTTGGTCTCCTGGAATCCTAGTCCAACACTCAAACCACTATATCACATTGGCTCTTGTGATACCGCCACAATCTTCATAAAAAAACAAGAAATCAAAAGGAAAACACTGAAAATGTAATCAAAGTAGTCAGATAAAATGAGAGTTCAAACATCTGGAGCACAGCCAATGGAAAAAATAGTTTATTCTATGAAGAAACATTGTGATGTTAAAACAAACATTTTCAGCAAGCTAAATTGTAATGAATATCAAGAGAAAAATCTTACTTATTTCCTTCTTCTCCATATGTAATTTATTTTCTTATTAAATCTTGTCCTCAGATGAAGACTCCAGAATAACTTTGTCTAGAGCAATACAGCATTCATGTCACTTCAATTCAAAGCAATGATCCATCCTCAAGATGTTTGATATTTATATGATTACTTGAAATGTAGTAACTTATGTATATATAAGAGGGGTTTTTGTTTGTTTGTTTTGCTTTTCGGCTTGCTGTAACAATAGTCTAGCTCAGGGTAGAAATGTTTCATGTTTCAGAAATAGAATAGCAATATTTTCAAGAATAAAAATAAATCTGAATCCTGCTGGTCGATAAACCACAACAAATATCTCTAATTTGGTGAGCTATAGATCTTAACAAAGTCCAGTGTAATGTGTAAGACATGACTGGCTGACCTACCTATTGTACTGTCATTCTGGGGTCTAAGGTTCACAACAGAGATTTCAGACTTAGGTGCCAGAATTCAATAGTACACTTTTTGTAGGATCCTGCTGCTTCTGCCAAAATCAGCAATCTTCCTTCTGCAGGTTACCCTGGAGGACTAGGAAACCTTCTGGAACAGGGGTTTGGTGCTATGGAGGACTGAATCAGGAGGGGGAGGAAAAAAAAGTCCCCATTTCACTAGCATTAGATGCCAATGTATACTAGTGGATCTTGGCAGGAATCTATAACAATAAACACTGTAGATGGGAAGCAGATTCATTCATACTTGTATTTGTCACAATTTTGTATAAAAATGTAAAAATTGTTTGCGTCTCAGATTTATAAAAATGTTTTATCTAGCTACATGAATGTCAAATAACACCAGCTTAAACATCACCATTTATTGAAATATCACATTACTGTGGTACAAAGAGGATAGCTTCATTCCTAATATAAGGCAGAGTTTGGACACTGTCACTGTGAAGCGTTTATGACTCAGAATATCTCCAGCCTGTTGATTCAATGTGTACGAGCAGCTGATCACAGTACGTTGGAGTGCGATGCTTGTGCACAACGGCTTCAATTTCTTTTGCCAAGGTGTCTGGGTACAGAGTACCTCCTTCTTTCAAAGTATCTGCAAAATATGTATTTCCAGAGTTACGAAAACTCACTGTCTCATATCCTGACAAAACAGAGACACTTTCCCATTAGAGATAGCACATAATTTTTCTGAAACAATTCTGCAACACCAATGGTCCACAATCATTTGAGGGAAGTGCTCCATTAGACTTCTTGGCATGTTTCAACATGTTTTTGAAACAGGCTGATCAACGATTACAGGGCTTACATAAATATGTTGGCAAGTGTCAGTTGTGATGGCACTGGAAAATGATACTGTTTTGTCAATTTACACAGAAGACAAAACAAAAATGCTCACCAGAACGCAACCCTAAAAAGGATAAAACTGCCCAGAATATATTATTTTTTAAAATAAGGATCAGTCCCAAACTCAGAAAATACAGAAGTAATTTCAACATATATTGAGTGATATCAATTCATCAAAACATTATACACGAGAAGCAGCAAGCATACTTCATAAGATATAAAACTAGACTGTGGTACAAAAATAAATTCTGCAGAAAATACAAAAGAGATGTGACATGATTCTGGTAACAGATTTGTTTAATAATTTTGACAATGGTCAGTTATGATGACAGTTGAAAACAATCTCCCTTCTTCCTAATGGACTTGTAAAGGAAACAGAACTTTTATATTAGGAAACAGTACCAAGTTACCAGTTCACAGTAATATGAAAAGCCTTAAAACTTATTTTCAGACATGATAAAAATTATTTGGTTAGACATCTTACCTCATGTTGAAAAATATATGTCATACCAAATACAAACTTAAATATTGCATGATTAACACAAACACATTCTAATCTTGCTCCATAAGCAATAACTTTTATTAACTTTGTGACAGAGTCAAAGGTAAATGGCCACAATCCAGGAAGGCATGGAACTATTTTACCACACTGAAAATAGTCACAGAACAACATTACTTAAAAAACAGCACACTATGATCCTTGATTTATTGATTTGATTAGAGCCGCACATACACAGCAATGCAGATCTGAGCATTGCAGATTCATGCAAAGGACCTGCTTCGTCTACAAAAATTCAGGAGGAAAAGTTTGCAGATGGCTGTGTGTAATTTGTATATGCAATGGTGTCTTAACAAGGAAATATTTCAGTAGAGTTTGATTCTAGGATTGCAGGCATACATCTTGGATACTATACAAAGTAAAGCCAATATTCATTATTGTGAGTTAGAGAAAGTTCATACTATTTTTTTTTAATGTACTATTCATCAACTGGACAGAGTAGACTGGGCTGTATCTAGATTACTTCAGTTGCGCTTAGGTGCCACTAAAATCAGTGACACTTAGTTGATTTAAATCATGTTAAGTTGTAAAAAATTTCACATTGATAACAATGAGACTTACACGTAATCTGATCTAGATTCAACACATTATATTTTTCAGGTCAGGAAAGTTCAACTTTTGTATAGAACCTTCCTAAATAAATAAATACTAAAAACACAAAACCTGATAAAGTCACTTCCAAGACAGAGAGTTGGACCAAAAAGTTACATTTAGATGGTTTATTACTAGAGGAACAAAAAGGGCATGACTTGATATTTTGAAATAACTTTATCCCTTCCTCTTAAATACACATTAACTAAAGTAGGTAATCCCAGTGTGAATTTATTTAGAAGTCACTTTCATAGGTTTCAAAGTATGATGATTCAAGCAGGATATTGGTACTTTTCAAGAACATGTTGTTATTAAATGCCATCAAGTCGACTTCTACTTATGGCAACCTTATGATTGAGAGATCTCCAAGTCACCCTACCCTCAACAGCCTTACTCAGGTCTTGCAGATTCAAGATTGTGGCTTCCTTGATTGAATGTATCCATCTGGAATGTGGTCTTCCTCTTTTCCTACTGCCTTCTACCTCTCCAAGCATTATTGTCTTTTCTTGTGAGTCATGTCTTCTCAGGATATGGCCAAAGTATGACAGTCTCAATTTAGTCATCTTTGCTTCTAAGGAGAGTTTGGGCTTGATTTGGTCTAGGACCCTTTATTTGTCTTCTCCAGCATCGCATTTCAAATGGGTAGATTTTCTACTTATCAGATTTCTCCACTGTCCAGCTTTCACAATGATAGAAATTAGAAATATAATGGCATGGATAATCCCAACTTCAGTATTCAATTATATATCTTTACACTTCAGTATCTTGACTACTTCCTTCATAGTTGCTCTTCTAAGTTACGATTTCTTGACTGCACTCTCCGTTCGGATTAATGACTGAGCCAAGGTATGAAAAATCTTGAACTATTTCCATGTCTTCAGCATCTACTTTAAAGTTAAACCATCTGAGGTCATTATTTTTGTTTTCTTAATGTTCAATGGTAAACCTGCCTTTGTACTTTCTTCCTTGACTTTCTTCAGCAATCGTTCCAAGTCTTTGCTATTTTCTGCTAATAGCATAGTGGCCTCTGTGTATCTTAAATCGTTGATGTTCCTTCTTCCAATTTTCATGCCACCTTCCTTTTGAGTCTAATTCTGCATTACACATTATATTGTCAGCATGCAAGTTAAACAAATGAAATGCAGCCTTGCCTGACATCCTTGCCAATTGGCAACTATTATGTTTCCCCATATTCTGTCCTGATGGTAGCCTCTTGTCCTGAGTAAAGGTTATGCATCAGGACAATTAAACGTTGTGGCACACCCACCTCTTTAAGAGTGATCCATAGTTTTTCATGATCTACACAATCAAAGGCTTTGCTATAATCTATAAAGCCCAGGCTGATTTTCTTTTGAAATTCTTTGTTATGCTCTATTATCTAACATATGTTTCCAACAGTATCCCTTGTGCCTCTTCCTTTTCTGAACACAGCTTGGACATCTGGCATTTCTCACTCCATATATGGTAAAAGTCTTTGTTGTAGAATTTTGAGCATCATTTTGCTTGTATTGGAAATTAATGTAATGGTCCTGTGGTTACTGAAATCCCTGGTGTCCCCTTTCTTGGGGACTGGAATGTATATTAAGTGTTTCCATTCTGTGGGCCACTGCCTTATTTTCCATTCAAGAACATGGCACCCCCATCTTTTCCTCTTTGTGTAGTTTCCTTCTTGCCCTTATAACAAGTCTTCTCTTTTGTTTTTCTAACAAAACTTCCTCGCGTCACACAAATCATTACTATTTCCCTCAAGCATTTATAGTATTTCCCATCACACCCAGGAGTGCTAAGCAATTCCTCCATCTTTTTCTGATCCTCAGTTTTTATGCTGTGATGTCATGGTAGCTCCTGCTTCAGAGAATAAGTACTTAAACTAAACTTTCTTAGACCAATGACTTGCTGGAAGACTTACCTAAGATAGCTGATTGGATGTTTTGGTCAGGGTCGTCCAGGTGAACCAGGAGTACCTCATATACAAACCTAATATTGTCTTTCAACAGGGCTTTTTTTTCATCATTGTTTATACATCTGAACCAACTAGTCAAGGCTTTAGCAGCAGCCAGACGGACATCATGTGATCCATCTTCCAAGCGGTTTAAGAGTTCTATAAAAGAAGCAACAGCATCAATAGTATGGAAATGAACAGAGCAAATTATACTGTGAATTAATACACCAGTTATTGATAGTTCTTAACTTTCAGATCCTGCTGAAATATATTATAACAGCAGAAGTACCAGTAGGCATAGGTGGTGGGATTTTGCCACACAACCATACATGAGCAGAGTAATCCTCACTGCCAGGGAAATGAATCAGGTACTCAGATTCCTCTTGCATCCCTTTGCAGATTGCTCCACAGTGCAGCAGACTAGAAGGAAAAACCCATACCAAGAGACAAGACAATGGTTCTTCAATGTCCTATGTACTGAAGTGGCATATTTTCCTTCTATGAAGAGCCAAAAAGATTGACCATCATGTATCATACCTGGATATATTTTGGTGAGTTCAAACTGTTCCCCACAGCTGTCTAAAAATGTGCCAATAATTCGACAGGACAGTAAGCGTGTCATTTTAGAATCTTCCCCCAAAGTAGCAATTATCTTAGGCATCAGTTCACTTCCAACACTCATCATCTGAAACAAAGAAAAGAAGCCAGTAGCTTAAGAGAAAGATCAGCAATCACTTACTTGCAAACAGCTTGTTTTCTGTTATCAGATCTCTTATAACCACTTTTCACACTGAGGAGTTTCAAAAGCAGTCGAATATGATGTTCTGCTATGATGCTAGCACTGAAGTTTTTGGTTTGTGGTTATTTCTGTTTGAAATTCCTCTGAGTGAGAACAAGCTTTTTGGTGTGCCTAGAACAGCACTTTGGACCTCATTTTCCCCAAAAGCTATTTTCTGAATACCTGCCATTTCAGCTCCATAGTGTCAGTATAATTCTCTAAAGCTACAATACAAACTCTTCAGGAGGATTTGGCACACATTTTGTAAATTAAGGCAGTGACTGATACATTTCTGCTATGATCACCCTTCCTTAGCAATCTCTTGGAAAAATCATCACATTCTTAAACATTTGCATTTCTGCAGTTTTCCAGAAGATGGTGCTCATGTTCAAATTTATGTTCTCAACCAATACTCACCCTTCTTAGACCTAATGCTCATGCTAGCCCCACCCCACAACAATTTTTACTATATTTATCTGCCTTCTTTCACTGCTCCTTGTATTTCTTTCTCAATCTCTACTCAGACAAATTGTATGTAATATTGCTTGCTTCAGCCTGAAAGTCATTTTCATTTCTGACTTTGCAAAATAACCTTATATTTGAATGAGAAGGAAAGGCATTATGTGTGTGTGTGTGTGCATGCACATGAGTACATGTGCTCACCATGTTCACCTTGTAGGGATCTTCTGTGAGCTAATTTTCAAAACTGTTTAGTCTGTTGGTTAAAGTTTCTATTGTTTCAGCCATAAGCAGTCACAATATAGACAAATAGTAAAAGTCAAACAACTTTTATAACAGACCACCCAAATGAAGAATGGAAAGAGAGAAGAGTTCATATTCATCCACACAGTTTACTTCAGAGATGGAGCGAGAAAGTGCTTACTGGTGTTCTTCTGCCAATTTGTATCAAATCTTGTAAGGATTTTGGATTACTACTTCATCCACCCACCTTTTTGTGCCTTTGCATCTTCTTATTCCACAGACCCCCTAGGCAATAGCTCTGTTGTCATTTGTGGTTCTCAGACAACAATTATGCTGGTACTTGGTTTGACTCAGCAATCTCCCCAATAACCTTCCAAGCTTCCAGGTCACAAGTCAATTTAATTCAGCCTTATGTGTTCTAACTCAGAGAAAGTGTTCCTCTGGCTCAAAGCCAGATCAGACGAACAGGACAAATACCTACTGCAAAGGCTCCAAGACATTTTTGCATTACTGTTTTGTTTCCCCAATTCTCAAAATCTCAGTCATCACTTTGGTCAGATAGTTCATCAAACAACCCTTGCTCTGTGTAGCTATGGTGACCTCAATTCCATTCTCTGCTATCTATTGCTGAGATCTGTTGAGCTCATCTCTCCTTACAGTACCCTTTCCTAAATTATCTGGTGATAGGGCTGGTTTGAAGAATTCCATGGAACATGATCTTATCCTTGATCAGGCATGCAGACACAAAAATACAGAAATATGAACCAGGATGCACACAGCTACAGCTAAGATTCTTATGAAGACAGCTGGAAGAAATACATCTTCTGCTGCTTAGAAATTCCTGAAAAATCTAAACTACTGTGCATCTAGTTCACATAGCACTTTCTCTTTACCAGTTTTGGTATCCTGGTATCAAATCTCAGTTAGGGTGGGAATTGTGGTTAGTGGTAACCATGGGCAGCCCTATTGGGAATGTAATCTAACCCAATCATTGATATATTGGAGGGGGACACTGTAAGGCAGTGTGCATGGATCATAATATGGAGACACTAATAATTAAAAAGTTACATGCTAAAACAATGCAAATAAAAATAAACCTAAGGACCAAATGACTATAGCCAAGATTTTGTGGTATACTGTACCTTTGTATTCAAAGGTAGTGGAATTGGGGTCTTCTTCCCATCTCCCTTTCACTGCAGCCCTCTGTGGCACCACAAATCTACCCCAGTGGGTTTCGCAGTTCTCTAGAGCAGGTTTTTTAAAATCCACAGGACACTGCAGGAAGAAGGGGTGGGAATGCTGACTGTAGTGAAACACTAGGCTCCAGTGGGGATGTGAAGGCCTGGAAAAAAATGGAAAAACCCAGAAAAAAAAGTTTTTCCCCTGAAGCCTTTTTTGTTTTTTTCCAAAAAAAAAAAAAAGAAAAAAAGAAGAAAATAAATTTTGGAATGTTTTATTTTAACATGATGAAAAAAATCTTTAAGACAATAAAATCTTGAATATACCAATTGTGATTATTTTTATGCCAAATCAAATTGTACATAGTCATATTTTATGTTCCTAAAGTAACAGAGTGACTTTCAATCTGTAAAAAGTGCTAATGTTGCATTTTTTTCAATTTTTCCAAAAATTTCCATTTTTTTCTGAAAAAAACCTGGAAAAACCCAATTTCCCCCCATGGCTTCAAATTTTTTGGAAATTTTACATCTCTAATGGGGACATATCACTGGATCCTGGCCTGTCAAGTGAGCCCAGTGCCTTCACATTCATTTACCAAGATGCTGGGAGCAGTTTTACTTCGTAGTGTACACAAGACTTTTAGCCTAATTTAAATAGGCTAGAAACTTTAAACACAGAAGCCAGGATTCAGTGGTATACCTCCACTAAATCCTGTAGCTTCTCCTAGAATTGGCACACACTATTCCTCCTTCAGCCTCATCCAATTGTAACCTAAAAACCTTCTCTGGAGGGCTGGAAGACCTTTTGGTCCCAAGTCCACAAGTGCTGGGTACCAAAGTACACTATTAGACTTTGGTCAATGTTTTCACTGCCCATGTAACGATATTTATGTTTTGGTGTACAGCCTCCACCTCAATATGTTAAGATGTTCAAGGTTCTCTTACTGACTCATTGCTATTTCCTTTCTTCCTAGTACCACTTTAATTTTCAGGCTGAACCTCACTGCGATCTCTTCTAGGAAGTATTTTGACAAGAGTGTGACTTGAATTCGTTATTATTTTTTCAAGAGAAGTAGGATTTGCATTCCTAGATGACAAATATTCTTTCCCTGGTTTTCCAGTATGGCTGGCAGGGGAAGAGGGAGAAGTTTACCTCTTCTGGAGAAAGCAGTTCATTGTAAATAAGAGCCCAGAGGCAGGAGACAGCCGTTGTGCGAATGGCAGCTGCTGTTCTTCCAGCTTGCCACTGCAGATTAGGAGCCAGGATGTCTTTTATCACAATCTCAAGGTAGTTACAGAACTGCCTGAAGCCAAGAACAAAGAGGGGCAAAATAAAAGCTTTGTGCAAATGTGATGGAATGACTGTGAGGATGAAAAGACACATTTTCAGTCTTGAAAACAAGATAGCTAGAACAGGAAGAACAGAGCATGAAAAAGAAGGGGAGGGGGAGACCCCTAATTGATGACAGTGTACGTTAACAATATTTCATTACTTAAATTCTTTCAAGGGGGAAATAAATGGACTCTGTATAAACAAAATTTCAGGAAGAGAAGAGGCAAGAAACTTTCTGCCAATAATATTCCCTGTTATCTTGATATACCCCTTGCTCTGGTGTCTCAGCATTAACCCATTCCTCCTTTTCATTATGAGGTTTACATGAATAAAATGAGAAAGTTTGTTATAAAGAATATACAAAAAATCAAACATCTGGCAGTGCTTAACCTTAATTTCAAATCTTAACTTTCCTTTGTGTTCGGAATAAGAATAAGGGCAAATCCAATAAGTAAGTCCCATTAGGTTAGACACACTGGAATGAACAAGACTTGTTAGTCACCATTAACATAAATTCTGTTGATTTTAATGGCTCTCTTCTAGTTGGGACTAACATTGGAATTAGGCCATTGCAATTCTTGTAACGCTCTGGTTTAAGTGTGGCAATGGGGGGGGGGGATTCAAAATAAAAAAACAGCAAAGATGTTGTGTGAAAGATAACAACAGCAGTCTTCAATCAACACATTTTAAACAGGATATTATTACATTCGTTCTGATCACAACATCCCAACTTCTTTTTGTTACCAGATTACACTACAGATTATTCTTCTGCTCCAAACAAGGTAGTACAGTGTTCTAGGTCTACAACATCAACCTTGATCTCAAGAGAAAAACTCTGACCCTCAAACATTTGGACAATAGGAATTACAGTTTCGAAATTCATCTTATTTTGATGATAATGGGAAGTAGGGATTTATAATGGCTACACAGATGTTCAGAATTTCAAGGCAGTGGAGGCCCTCTTAATATATGGCCTATCTCCCTTTAAAGTAGTGGTTCTCAAACTTTGGTCTTCCAGCTGTTTTGGACCAGAAGCCTCAGCTAGCATGGCCAATAATCAGGGATTCTGGGAAGTGAAGTTCAAACATTTGGAGGATCAACGGCTGAGAACCTTCCTTTAGCCTGCGCCCTGAATCTCCCACCTAATGGAAGTCAGTTGATGATCCCTCTGGGTTCTAGTACTGAGTGAGGCCTTATCTAGATGGGCCAAATGAAGCAGCCTCCCTCCTGTTCCTGTGCCAAGCAGTCTGGATGACGAAGGGTATTTTCCCTGTTTCTAGTCTGAACTGCCCACATGATGTCCAGGCAGTTCCAACAAGAATCTGGGGTAAATACCTCTTAAACAGAACAAACATGTATTTAAAAAACTCACTGTTTGCTCTGGTTCTTCTGGAGAAAATGCTGAGTTCCATTAGCGCAGTGGGGATGCGTATGTGCCCGCACACACAGCCTGTGCAGTGCCTGGTACAGCCATTTCCCAGCCGGGTTGCATGAGTCATGTCTGCTGAGGTCACTGTGAGATACCCAGCCACATGACCACAGCTGGGCACCTTGTTCCTAGTCTTGGAAGACACGACAGGGATGGGTGAGAGAAGCGCTGGTTCGTGCGCAGGCTGTGGGTGTAAGGACGCCCCTCTATTGTGGCAATGGATGGGCAGGTGTTGGTGGGGGGGATGCCCTGGGACTAGAATACTCTGGCCAGAATGTAGATTATTCTGGCTGATGTAGACAAGGCCAGAGAGAGAAAAAAGCTTTTCCCTATACACTTCCTCCATATTATGCAAAATGTTATGCACCTCTTACTGTGTCCTATCTGGCTTTTAAAAAGCTAAACAGGCCCAAAAGTAGGGCAGTTGCTTTAGCCTCATAATCATTTTGTTTGCCTTTTCCTGCAGCTTCTCCAGCCCCATCTCCCCCAGGAATAGGGATGTATTATTATTAACCTGGGTTGACTTATCCACGGGTCAATGTACGTACTGTCTTATCAAAAAAGGAACCATCCCTTTCTCTGAGTAGAGTCCCTATCCTGGGAGAACCTAAGATGGACCAACCGTCTTGACTCTCTCCACTGCGCCACTGCTTCTGCCTTTTTGGATGTCTGGGTGGGAAAATGGTGGTGGCAGTGTCCCTTTAGCGGTTCCCCTCAAAGAAGTGCTGAGAGAGTAAAGAGGGTAAGTGCTTCATTTAGGTTCTTCCAGAACAGACTAAGCTCTTGTTAGCTCTTGCCTTTTACTACTTTACAGCTGTCCCTCCACATTTGTGGGTTACATTTTTATGGATTTGGGCTTGGCCGTGCATGCACTCCCTCACTAACTCACTCACTTGGGCAGACAGGAGGGAAAGAAGGAGATGGAACAGGGGAGCAGGAAGGTGGATGGTTCATGGAGAGGGGAGGTGGGCAAGGGCAGTGGGAAGGGGCTCAGGCAGCTGTGGGTGGGATGGCAGCGCCCTCGATAGGTCTGGGCTTAGAGCTGAAACTTATAATTCCCTAGTAAGACCAGACCCGCTGGGGCTGCCACCGTAAGAGCAACTGCCACAGTCCATCCCTCTGCCCTTACCCTCCTCCCACCACCACCACCGCCATGGCTCTCTCTTCCTCCCCTCCTCTGTTCCACTTCCTCTGTCTGCCCTGAAGACCAGTGCTCCATGCGCCCTTCCTCCTCCCACTCTACCTTCCACCCCCTTCCCCTCTCCCACCTGAGCGAGGAAATGCATGCATGGCCAGGCTCAGCCACCCTGGCAGTTTGATTTCCTCCCAGTGACCAAAGATTTGACCACTAACTAAACCTGACTTAGCTGAACACAGCTCAAGATAGACACTGGTGTTATTGAAGTCACTATTAAAAATGACATAGGGCAGCTGCAGAGGCAGCAGCAAATAATCCACAGATCATGCGGGTACTTTTCTCTGTGTGTTAAATACATTCCCTCAAATTTTACCTTCAACTTATCCCTGAGTCATATCAAAATCCATAGTGTTGGCCCCCAAACCTACACTCAACTTATACAGTGGGCCCTAGGGTTTGGTTCCAGGACCCCCCACCATGGATACCAAAATCCATGGATTTAAGGGATATAAGGGACACCCCAGCAGATACCAAGGGCTCACTGTATTTCAGGGGAAGGATACATCCATTAAACACAGGTTGAATCCTTATGCCCTGATCTTCATTTCAACTGACCAGGAGCACCTCTGGTCAACAGCTAAGGGGTAAAGCAGGAATCCCCCAGAAGTAGCTGTTGCTTCTATCAAGTTATTTCAAAACCACATTTAGCTCCAAGGTGGTCCATGCCAATTGACCTTTGGAAACTTTCATATTTTTAGTAATGGCTTCTTGTAATCTGTTAAAATAAAATGTGTCAAAAGTACAAAAGGTAGGTTTCACCAGGCCCACTTACTTACTTGCAATGGAATGCTCTCTCTGAAGATAACATTTTAAAGTATGTTATTTTTAATATCTCTGAAGCAAACTGAGGATAACATTGCCAGGTTGTACAGCAAATTGAGATGTCTAATCAAGAGCTGCCTAACAGGATACACTGAAGCCTGTCAGTGTGAACCATTAACACACAGACACAGACACACACATTCTCTGTTGCCTGATAATATTGTTAAAAGAAAGCACATATCTGTTGTGCTTGGTGAAAAAGATGAAATAGTTCTTCAGATATGGAGATGTATCTGGCTCTTGCTCAAAATGACTTAAAATGCACCCTTCTCTACCCTCTGGGGAACTGGAATACACCCAATATTAGTAATTATTGATTAATTACCATGTGCTTGTAACAGTGAAAACATGTTTCTCTTTTCAAGAATAGCTTACCCATAATGCAACAACACATGATTTCAAATTGCCTTTTTTAAAAGAAGAAGAGAAATAGGGACAGCATAAAAACAACAATAAACAAAATCCAGAAGAGCAGAAGAGATGAAGGCCTCAAGCTAGTGCTTGAAAATGCATAGCAAATTTTTAGTGGCTGTCAATAAAAGACACCTAAGGCACTGGAAATGCACTGGACAAATCTTCACATCATAGTTTACTTAAAGGAACACTTATGGATTGACTCATGTGCCACTCCTTAGCTTATGGGATACTTTCATTGACTTCACAACATCTACTGGTAAAAATTGGGATTGAAACTTTTTTCCTCAAATAGAGGAATTGCAAAAGCTACAAGCTAAAGCAAAAATACAGAGATTCAGCTTTTCCCATTGTAGAGACAGAGATGAAAACAGGGACACCTGATAATTGTTTGCCTGCTGTGTTAGACAGCTGCTGAAGGCATGGGCAGTGAGGAAAGAGGCAGTCCTACATGCAACTGTTGTTCGCACAGATTTCTGAAGAGTTCTGAAAGTGTGCTGTTTTAAAAGTTGGCTTCTAGAATATCAGACAGTTTAATTCTTCTTAAGGAAAGGGGGCGAAACCCTGATAATTCTAACATAGCCACATTGTGTAATCCAGCCAATATTGCTCCTATTTAAATGTTCTTAGACTCAATTATACCAAAGCCAATATCCAACAGTATTCAATGTTAGCAGGTTTGATATTTTCTTCCCTTCCTGCTGCAGCCTTCTGAGGTGCCAAAACATGTTTGAGAGTGTTTCTCGGTCCTCCAGAGAAGGCTCTTAGAGTGTACAGCAGAATGTAGGAGGAAGGGAATTGCTGATTCAAATAGAAGCAGCAGGATTCAGAGGAACTGCACCATTACAGCCTGACCCAGCTTAACATTAGTCTACACAATTTATTTATTTTATTTGATCAGCCTGAAGAAATCTGAGTTATGCTTGGTTCTTATGACCATTGTAGCAACTAAAACAGACTAGCAATCACCAACAATACTGGTGTTTTCTCAGAATTTCTCACTTACTGCAACTACTCTCCACTCTCACCAGAGACTGCAGAATGTCAAGGGTTAAAATTCTACTTAAATAAATGTATAGTAAATGGTTGTTCGACAGGGGATTAGGCAGGTGCTGGGATTTGCTAGCTGACTCCAGTAAAGTGCATGGAGACTGAATTAGATGCCAAAAGCTTGCCATACGTTTGAGCACAGGAGAAGTCTGCTCAGCAGCTCCTAAAAATGTCTTCCCATGTTGTTTCCCAAAGCCAGCTCCACCCATTTTAATATTTATTTACCTTGGGAGCGTCACTTTATTTCCTCATCATGTACCCAGTGCACATGTACATTCTCTGCCAGAAATACATCAAATCTCACTATGTAATAATAGTTCAAAATGTCCTCACCATACGTGGTTTGGATTTAAAGATCAGGTGAAAAACAGTCAGCTTAGATCTATAGAATACGCTGCCTATAATACAAGCAGTTGCCTGGAGCTTCACAGCTTGTATATTCATAAGCATGGCTCTAAAATCATAACACAACTTGAAAGGTAATATGGACACAATGGGAGATCTGTTTACAATAAACTTTGAATTGGGCCTCTGAGTTTTTGCATTTTTACATTTTGTCTATTGATGGTAATACTTTTATGCAATGTTTACACTCCTGCATCTGAGAAATGGTTACTTTTACTGGAAGGGAACCAGACTGAATTATTTTATAAATAGCAAAGGGTAGGCACAAGCTGAGTTTCATAATGATATGAAATGGTGCTCACCCTTGAGAATTGACAGTCTCGTTCGGCTTCTGAAGCAACTGGGATAATGTCATGAACAGCTTCAGACGTACCCGAGGGTCTATGGATGGCTGAAGGCACGTTTGAAGAATGAGAACAAAACTCTGAAGAGCCTCGCCTATTACAGGGCCTAGAAAACAAAAGCAGAATAACTTTTTTTAAAATAACAGCAATTAGCACAGCAATTTACCTCAAAAGGCTTAGCAACAGACAAGCAAAACCTGTATAATAACCTAAACTACAGCAGGACCCCTGTATCTGTGGGGACTTATTGTGGATAATGGAAACCACAGATAACAGCGAACCCTATTAAAATATAGGACCTGTAGTAAAAACATACCATAGAGTCATCTTAGACCTAGAAGACACCTGTCTAAGCATTTTCCAGCATGACTCTATGGTATGTGTCCCTATTTTGTGTCCTGCGGATAACTGAAACTGCAGATATTGGATCTGTGGATATGGGGATCTGACTGTACTTGCTTTTGGGGTACAGATCACAAGCCACAGTGATTGCATTCATTTGTAATGCTATACCATAATGTTATACCATGTGCACAAGCTGGAAGGACCCTGAGCAAAGTCTCAGGTTTACAGATTCCACTCTCACTTTCCCATGTGGCTGGAACAGGGACTTAAGTTATGCTTGTTCTTATCTTGAATTTCTGAATAACACAGTCTGGTTAGTTAAAGAAGTCACCTTCATAAAGCATAGCTTGATTTTTTTTGAAGTAAAACGGTTAGTTTTACAACAAGCCAAGTTTGTTATAAACCATAATCATAGGTTTGTATGCAGGACAAGCCAGCTGTAGAAAAAAGGAAGTGAAATGCTAGTGAAGGAAGGAAGGAAGGAAGGAAGGAAGGAAGGAAGGAATATATGAGAACTAGGCTCAGTTCAGATTCATTCCAGCTCATGCACCTTGATTTAGAGCAGAGCTGGACAAGGTGTCACCCTCCAGATATTGCTGAATTGCAACAGGCATGGCAAATTTTACACGCTTAAGGCCAAGATCCAACGATCTTCTACCAGATTTACCAATCCCTTCTTCTTCCTGCAAACCCCATGGACCCTAAAAACCTGCCTTGGAGATTGATAGGAAACTCCCTGGAGTGGGTTTTCAGCAGAACAGATGACTGCAACAAGAAGGGAAGGGCAAGAAAGCCACAATTCCATTTGCACTGGATACTGATGTACACTATTGGATCGTGACCTGTACATTTCTGTCAATGTCATGGTATTAATATTTGTTGTTGTGTGCCTTCAAGACATTTGCGACTTATGACAACCCTAAGGTGAACCAGACCTATCATGGGGGTTTCTTGGCAAGATTTGTTCGGAGTATAACCAAAGAGATGGGGGTGCTTTACAGCCCCACTCATGATGCCAAAATTGTATTAATATTTGGGGGAATTATTATTATTAGCTCAAATGGAAGGCTGCAAGAGGTAGGTAACTTCAGGACCTTTTCACCTATGTATACCAGTACTAACTGCCGAGCACTCTAGGTTAGAGTGTTTTTATTGGAAACAACTCAAAAAGTATTCACACACACAACACACACTCACAAGAAGCACATAAGGCTATCTAAGAGTTAAGGCAAAAAGGGTGGATAGAGGAATAGATTCAGGAATTAGAATGATAGTTACCAGTCTTGAAGAGTAGCGAAGTACTCAGACAGAAGTCTGAAGGTGGCATTGGAAGTTCTGATCCGGGGGTGCACCAACAAAGAGATTGGCCGGATCTTGCCCACAGTGGCACACCTTGCAATTTGGTGGTGGTGGGGAGACTAATATTTATACCCAGCTTCATATCCTGAAGGGGGTACTTCAGCTAGAACAAAGCTTAGATGGATTTCCTACTGTTTAACAAAGGAAACCAAAACTTAGCTGATTTCTGTTAACAGCTGGGAGATAGGAATTGATGGGTTTATGACAACCTCGCATTGTAGGACAGGAGTGGATTCCAAGGGATATTTCCTGGGGATTTGGGTTGTGCAGGTCACTTGATTGTTTAGGATATGTGACTCACCACTGAGAGGCCCAAGAAAGAATTAGCACATACCTCCTTAATGGTTTTGTTTACTAAGGGGCTTCCACTCAATCCTAGCTTGGATGTGCTTGCTAAAATATTTCTAAGACCTCTCCTTAGGTCCTTGTGACCACTATCTGATCTCACCCCTGTCTACTTTGAAGTGTCCAATATTGCCAATTATGAGATGTTACAGGGAGGGGGTACCACTGCCTTGCTTTTAGGCTGAGTGGGATTTGCCCAAGGTCACGCAGTGGGTTTCCATGGCTAAGTGGGAATTTGAACCCCAGAGTCTTGGTCCAGCACTCAAACCACTACACCACACTGGATCTCTGTATTAACATTAAACACACACAAAATATGCAAGAAAGTAGGACAGCACAACATATTTACTCTTATGAAAATGTTGTGCTACTGATCTATGCTCATTTATTGAGAGGGAAGTTAGCTCTATGTGCATAAAATTACAGTGTGGGAGAATTTTTTAAAAAACTGTATCTATAAATCATATACTGGGGGAAAAAGAATAATATAAATACTTAACCATATCAAATTAAGATTGCCGAAAAGCCTATAGATTCAATAATTCTTTCAAAGAAGCTTCATTTCTTTTTTTGTCCATTGGGGTGGGCTGGTGTATTATGATATTAAAGAACTTTTTCAAATATGTATTAATTTCCATAACAAGATTGACCATTAGATTCAAGGATATGTGAATTCACACTAACCATGCTCTTTCCATATTACCTGAATGAGTGGCGATTACATCCAACTGCAGTAATTCTGGAGAGTAGCAGGTCCAGCAATCATGAGTTAAGGATACCCATTCCATAAGCTGAGCTATATGTTGTTGGTATAGGCTGACAGTACCTGCTAAATGCTGCACCTCAGCCAACATGTTCATTGCTTCCTCTAACTGTTGGGCAGAGAAAAGAGAAACAAAATGATTAAGAAATAAGTTGAATTTAACAACAACAACAACACCATGTTCCATACACGCTACAAGTACACAAACATGGTATTTTTTTTTACTAGCAGATTAAAATAAATGACTACATTTTGCAGATTATGCAACACACTAAATGTCCCTTTGAATGGCCAGCTTTTCCAGTGATCGATTCCTCCAACTTCAAGGCATAGCATCCTGATCTTAGAATCTAGCCCTTCTCCTTCTCTGACTTTAGTTAATATCTCACTTTAACCCAACGGGGTCAGTTGCCCATATCCAGCTACTTCTTTGTAGGTTTAGCTCTACTGTTAGGTGGAACGAAGCAGCCACATCAGATTGCTGATGTAGGATGACAAAGATGTATGTCTGACAATCTGTGCATACCATACCGCCAGCCTGGTGCTCTATAAGTTAACACCTCAGGTGTGGTGGAAAACAATGCATCAATCATGTTTAAGTAAAATAGAAATGGTAGCCTTGCCAGTTTCGGTCTATGAACTGGGAGGGGATACCATCTTGTCCTTTGTATGTAGCAAAATATGTCAGACTAGCCTGACCAGTGTGGTATCCTATAGCTTTGCTGTCCAAGCCCATACAACCTTTTAGCTTCTTACTGCTATTCAAATGACTTTTCATTTCCAGATGCTCTAAACAGTCACTTTTTCTTCTACAAGTGAGGCAATGCCCACTAGATCCCTCTTCTATGCATGATGCTGTTGAACTGGAATAATAACCAAACTGAGCATCATTACCTCCCCCTGGGAAGACTGGCTAATAAAGTAACTACTTTTGGGAAGCATATTAATTTGAGGGTGCTCCTAGACAAGGAGGATTTTAGCCTGCAGTCACCCCACCTCAAACTTAGAACTGTATGGGTCATCCATTTTACAATGCCTTCTATTTCCAATCCCCCTGTATTTGCCCACTGCTTCCATCCTTTTCCTAACAGTAAAAGAAATCTAGTAAATATGAAAATGGAATTGGTGCACAATGGCTTTTGACTGGTAGAGCTAGAGAAGCCCTCCATTTTGAAGCATCTCCAGTACATACCTTATGTATATAGTATTTTCTCAAAAATTACTAGAACTACAAACTTATTTTAATTAATTAATTTTTTAATGTTATCTTAAAAAAAACATTGAATCTACTTACATTGAAATATACAGACAATAAAACCACATCTACACATTGCTTTAAAATAATCACAAGAAACAGGGCTGACCCCAAAATGTCAGCAGCCTGTGGTGAAGAATAAGGTGGCATCCTGTCCCCAGTTCATGTACATAAGATGGCTGAACTAGCAGACAAATCATTCAAATACTATACTAGCAAAGAAACAGTATCCCTCACCACTAGGATTATCAGAGTAAAAACTGGAGTAAAAGCTACAGGAGCCCACTCAAATTTTCACTCTGGTGATTCTACCTTACCATACACGATGCAACATGGTAGTTTAGGGGACCCATGAAGGTAGTGTGGCATAGACTGCTTTGTTCTCTGGAGGGAATCAGCTGGAGAATTTAGGAAAAACAGCTAGAAGGCCACCACTGCTCTCCTGCAACTGCTGGTTGAGGCTATCACTTTATTCAAGCCTAACGGCGCAGGGATTTGAGTGACCAAACAAAAATACAGCATACCTAAAAGTACAGCATAGAGTTCTCAGCATTAACTAAGAGTTCTTAGATTACCTAAAAGCTCTCACCATGGACATGAAGGGGGCTGCTGCAGTCACCTGCAACACTTGTGGGATGTTTGTCTTCTTGTCTACAGACGTGGGGAACTTCACATGCACCAAGTGCAAGTTGGTAGCCCTCTTGGAGGAGAAAGTCCAGCAGTTGGAGACAAGGGTAGCTACACTTCAACAGATTCGGGAGCAAGAGATTTTCCTGGACAGAACAGAAACAGTCTTGGACGGGGACTGCACAGAAGAACTGGCTGGGGAGGAGAGGGTCACTCCACAGAAACAGGAGGTTGATAGCTGGAGGAATGTCACACACAGAACAAGAACATCCAGGGATTCTTTGAGCAGCTTGCAGCTACAGAATCGATTCAAAGCCCTTAACAAGGACAATGAGGAAGAACAGCACGGACAGACTTCAGGGGCAGAGCAGGGGACCTTGAGAGTATCACCGCAAGGAACAGCAACTGCGAAGCCTCGGGGGAGGCGTGTGGTGGTGGTGGGGGACTCCTTGCTGCGGGGTACAGAAGCAGTGGTTTGTGGGCCTGACAAGATGTCTCGGGAGGTGTGTTGTCTCCCTGGGGCAAAGATCTGTGATGTGACAGAGAGGCTGACAAGACTCGTCAAGCCTATAGATCATTACCCCTTCCTTTTGGTCCATGTGGGAACCAATGATATTGCAAGGCACAGCTTTCCGAAGATCAGAAGAGATTATGAGGCCCTGGGGAGGAAGCTGAAAGGAAAGGATGCACAGGTTGTCATCTCGTCTCTTTTGCCAGTTGAAGGGCATGGTCCAGGAAGGGAGAGGAAAATAGCCGACGTAAACAACTGGCTCCGTAGATGGTGTTGCCGAGAACGATTTGGATTCTTGGACCATGGGCTGCGCTTCCATGAGGGGGGCCTTCTTGCAAGAGATGGGGTGAATCTCACAACAGTTGGCAGAAACATTTTTGCCTACAGTCTCAAGAATTTGATCAGGAGGGCTTTAAACTGATTCATATGGGGGAGGGAAACAGTATTCTGGAAGGCAAAAGGGCTAGAGAAAATAGTCAAACTGTCATAGAGGGAACAAGGCAAACAGTGCAAGGACCCAACAGTGGGAGGCAAAAAACCTTGCACAGGCAACAAGTAAAGGGAACACATGGTCTTAGATGTCTCTACACTAATGCACAGAGCATGGGAAATAAGCAAGATGAACTTGAACTCCTAGCACTACAAAGCAAGTATGATATAATAGGCATTACTGAAACCTGGTGGGATGAGTCTCATGATTGGAATGTAGGGATAGAGGGGTATAACCTTTATAAGAGAAACAGGCCAAACAGGAAAGGAGGAGGAATAGCATTATATGTCAGGGATATTTATACCAGTGAAAAAATCCATGACATTAATACTGGAAGCCAGGTGGAGAGCATCTGGATAAAAATTAAAAGGGAGGGAAACAACAGGGATGTTATTGTGGGACTCTACTACAGACCCCCAAGTCAGACGGAGGAACTGGATGATGCCTTTCTACAACAGATGAACACACATGCAGAAAGGAGAGATGTAGTAGTGATGGGTGACTTCAACTATCCTGGTATTTACTGGCAATCTAACTCAACCAAAACTTCAAGGTCTAGCAAATTCCTTACTTGCCTGGAAGACAATTTCATGGTCCAAAAGGTGGAAGAGGCAACAAGGGGGTCAGCTATTTTAGATCTGATCCTAACCAACAGGGATGACCTGGTTAATGGGGTGCAAGTGGTGGGATCCTTAGGTGAGAGTGATCATGTTCTCCTGGAGTTTGTTATACAATGGAAAGGAGAAGCCAGGCATAGTCAGACACGCATTCTTGACTTTAGGAGAGCTGATTTCAATAAACTCAGGGAAATACTGGGGGTGATCCCATGGTCAGGAATACTAAAAGAGAAGACACCTCAAGACGGATGGGACTTTCTCAAAAGGGAGATACTGAAGGCACAATTTCAAACAGTACCATTGAGGAAGAAAAATGGGAGGTGTCTCAAGAAACCAGGATGGATGACTAAAGAAATATCAACAGAGCTAAGTTTTAAACGGAACATGTATAAGAAATGGAAAAAGGGGGAAATCACCAAAGAAGAATTCAAACAGATAGCGAACACATGTAGAAGTAAAGTCAGAAAAGCTAAAGCACAGAATGAGCTCAGGCTTGCTAGAGAGGTTAAGAACAATAAAAAGGGTTTTTTTGGGTATGTCCACAGCAAAAGGAGGAAGAAGGAAATTGTTGGGCCACTACGCAGAGCAGATGGCAAAATGCTAACAGGGGACAGAGAAAAGGCAGAATTACTCAACACCTTCTTTGCCTCAGTGTTTTCAGAAAAGGTAAAGGGGGACCAACCTGAGGATAAAAGTACAGAAGACACAACAGGGGAAATCCAGCACAGAATAAGCAAGGAGGTAGTACAGGAATACCTTCTTAATCTAAATGAATTTAAATCTCCAGGACCAGATGAACTACATCCAAGAGTATTAAAAGAGCTGGCAAATATAATCTTAGAGCCATTGGCAATAATCTTTGAGAACTCCTGGAGAACTGGAGAAGTCCCAGCAGACTGGAGGAGGGCAAATGTTGTCCCCATCTTCAAAAAGGGGAAAAAAGAGGATCCCAACAATTTTCGTCCAGTTAGCCTGACATCAATACCAGGGAAGATTCTGGAGCAGATCATTAAACAGAGAGTCTGTGAACACTTAGAAGGCAATGCCTTAATCACAAAAAGTCAACATGGGTTTCAGAGTAACAAGTCATGCCAGACTAATCTGATCTCTTTTTTTGATAAAATGACCAGCTTGGTAGATGAAGGGAACACTGTGGATATCGTATACCTTGATTTCAGTAAGGCCTTTGACAAGGTTCCCCATGACATTCTTGCAAACAAGCTTGTAAAATACAGGCTAGACAAGTTAACAGTTAAATGGATTTGTAAATGGTTGACCGGCAGAACCCAAAGGGTGCTCAGCAGTGGCTGCTCTTCATCTTGGAAAGATGTGACCAGTGGGGTGCCACAGGGTTCTGTCCTGGGCCCAGTGCTATTCAACATCTTTATCAATGACTTGGATGAGGGAATTAGGGGCATACTTATTAAATTTGCAGATGACACCAAATTGGGAGGAGTAGCCAATACCCTAGAGGACAAGATCAAAATTCAAAATGACCTGGATAGACTGGAGAGCTGGGCCAAAGCTAACAAAATGAAATTCAATACGAAGAAGTGTAAGGTACTGCACTTAGGGCGAACAAATGAAATGCATAGATATAGGAAGGGGGAGACCTGGCTGAATGAGACTATGTGCGAAAGGGATCTAGGAGTCCTAGTAGACCACAAGTTGAACATGAGTCAACAGTGTGATGCGGCAGCTAAAAAGGCCAATGTGATTTTGGGCTGCATCAATAGAAGTATTGTGTCTAGATCAAGGGAAGTAATAGTGCCGCTCTATTCTGCCTTGGTCAGCCCTCACCTAGAATACTATGTCCAGTTCTGAGCACCACAATTTAAAAAGGATATTGACAAATTGGAGCGTGTCCAGAGAAGGGTGACTAAAATGGTGAAAGGTCTGGAAACGATGCCTTAGGAGGAGAGACTTAGGGAGCTGGGTATGTTTAGCCTGGAAAAAAGACGGTTAAGAGGCGATATGATAGCCCTGTTTAAGTATTTGAAGGGGTGTCACGCTGAGGATGGAGCAGGCTTGTTTTCTGCTGCTCCAGAGACTGGAACATGGAGAAATGGATGCAAGCTCTAGGAACAGAGATTCCACCTCAACATTAGGAGGCACTTTCTGACAGTAAGAGCTGTTTGGCAGTGGAACACACTCCCTCGGAGCGTGGTGGGGTCTCCTTCCTTGGAGGTCTTTAAACAGAGGCTGGATGGCCATCTATCGGGGATGCTTTGATCATGATTTCCTGCATGGCAGGGGGTTGGACTGGATGGCCCTCATGGTCTCTTCCAACTCTGCAATTCTATGATTCTATGATTCTGCCTAATCACAGAACTGCCCTTGATCAGAAAATATCAGTTGCATAATAACCAAAAATAATCAAAATCAACACCAAATAACCCCTCCCATACCAAACTGAAAAATCCCAAAGTGAACGCAGAGAAAGAAAAACAGTTTTAACCTATTCATAATGAAGAGAAAGGTAAGATCCTCAGGATTCTAATGAATATTAGAATATTGTTTATTTGTTAATTTGCTGTTCCCCACCTTAATCCATAGGGAGAGATGGGTAAGTATTATTATTGTTGTTGTTGTTGTTGTCAACTAAAGCTTTTGCTCTGTCAGAGGATATCTATTTGAATTCTATGAACACTTAACTGCTCTTTCCAAGTTCTTTAATGAACCCTCTTCATAACCATGTTCTATCAGAAATTTATTATTTCAAAAAAACAAGCATCCTCAGATTAAAAGCTGTGACTTCCTTGGCTCTGGTACAACCCAAATGTCATTCTTCTAGTTCTCTGTGCATAAAATAATAGAAAATTAATCTGTATTCAATGGACAGTTTAAGAATTTTATATTTGAAATTATGACTTTTCTAAAATTGCTTTTAAGTGAGACAAGGCCATAAACACCATCTTGCCTAGAAGCAACAATCCAGGAACTAAAGTGAAGGATGAAGTCTAGCAACAAAGCTTGCTTTGACCACCAAAGAATACAGTAAAAGGATGTCCATCTGATTTATTTGCCATTTGACTTGGAGAGAAAATGATTTATGGTAGCATGATAGTCATCAGAAAAATAAAAGGCCAGTCTTTGACAAAGATATAATTGGCTGTTGCCTCTGATTGTAAAGCTTGACTGAAGCATTGCATTAGCACAGAGGTGAAAAGGGCTGAAAATATGCTGACACATCCTTTGACTAAGCACAGAAAGAAAACATAAATTCCCACTCTGAATTACCACAAGTAGCACTAGAAAGAATAGCATCCTCTGCAGCTTGCCTTATTTGTGATTTTATCAGTATAAAAAGACTAGGCTGAATGGTAGGAATCATATTCTTCTTGCAACATATTTGGGGATTGCTCTCACTTTGGGAGTTTGTTTGGGGGATTTTTTTTTTTTTTTTTTGGCTAAGTTCATCCCTTCTACAACAGTTCCGGAAAAACCTCTTAGGCTTTTTCTCAACAATACCAGCTTCAGAAGACTAATACAAATCCAGCCCTTGAGGGGCACCTCTTTATGGATAATCTTTTCTTTTTAGGGAAGCTCCAAATAAAGGATTTATAATGAAGCCTAGATAGTATTCTGATATTCTGCCGTGAAAATATGGAACATAAGTGCATAATTACTGATGATAATTAAGGAAGTTTAGATTTTTAGCTTCTCATCCAGCTGCTTATAGAAATAAGCATAACTCAGTAGCAAAAGGCCCTGAGAATAGAAAATTCTCAGATTCAGTTCTTGGCATCTTCACTACAAAGGTATTAAGCAATCAGATTGGGAGAGGTTTCTGCTAAAGGCCCTGGAGAATGGCTTCCCTTGGACAAAACTGTGTTGGACCACTGCTCTGCTTTGGTAGATGGCAGCTCTGTCTTTCTGGTGAATCATACCGATACACCATTAAATGGAGATAGCTTAGGACAAGAAGCCTGTGCCCCCCCCCCAAATGCTGCTGGAATTTTAATTCCTATTAGCATAGGCAGCAGTCAGGGTTAATGGGAGTTAGAGTCCAACAACATATGAAGAATCACAGGTTCTCCACCCTAACGGCCCCCAAAAAATGCAAACTGTATTTTGCTGCATGGTCAACATGGCTACCCCTCCCCACACCCCAGATATATATGGATTTGAAGATACCAAAAGTCAGTTGCATAAGGGGAAACCTGGACTATATAGGTAGCACATGGACTGGGACTTGAGATCTTCACCTCCAAATGAGGTACAACAATTTGAAATTGGCTATCATTGGCACATTTTACCTTTTACAACACCTAAATTTGTCTCCAGATGTGTCATTATCAAGGCTTCTCAAGGGACTCACTGTATTCTTCATACAAATGGGCTTGTAGTCTTGCACCAGACAGGTATGGGCTAGGTTTCAAAGGAACTGCCTTTGTTTCTTACAATGGAAGCAAAAGTTTACTGTTTTGCCTTGCTTTTCTGTCTCAGACATCCCATGGCCAGCAAGGGGGAGAGGTGTTTATCTGTAACAAACCTTCTTGCACCATCATCTTAAACTCAGCTTTAGCATTAAAAGATACAGCTCTGTGACCCTCCCATATCACATTTCCGTCCCAAATATCCACAGCTGATGAAGAAGCCTGTGAGCTTCCAAAGCTCATAATGTATTTTGTGCCTTTTGGCTAGTCTAATAATGATATCACTGCAATGTTTGTGTTTTTGTTTGGGGGGGGGTGCTATATTTTGCTGCTACCTCTGGATATATGGCAGCCAAAAAATGGTTTAGCAAGTCAGATATAGTATTTAAGGGGGTAATGTGGTATAGTGGCTTGAGTAGACTACAGCTCTGGAGAACAAGTTTCGAATCCCCACTTGGTCACCCACTGGGTGACCTTAGGCAAATCACATTCTCAGCCTCAGAGGAAGGCAATGGCACACCCTCTCTGAACAAATCTTGCCAAGAAAACCCTGTGATAGGTTCGCCTTAGGGCCACCAGAAGTTGGAAACTACTTGAAGGCACACAACAACAACAACAACAACAACAAATATTGCCAGCCTTGTACTTTAACTCACTTTTGGGCCTTTCTTAAGACTCTTAGCTGCTTTCAAATATGAAAACCTGAAGACACCTAGAAGGAACCATTGTGTTCATTTCTATCATGCTTAAAGAAAAGGGGAAAAAAGTAAACCAAAACAAAAGACAGAAACCTATAATGACAGTTCTGTCAAGATTACCTTTACATGTAAATGTCCAAGATTTGGTGGTATTGCCATTATTGTGATTAAAACCTTTGTTAGCTGGAGGCTTATTTCTTTACAGTCTTCTTGGCACACTTCAATGAGAGCTTCCACACAAGAGAGTAACTGCGTCACATAAAAAACCTAACATGCACAGATAGGAAGCAAACGTTTTACAAGGCATTTTAAAAACTCATTCCTACACTCTGCTTTGCTTCATCTCCATCAAATAACCAAAGCTAAGCTGGGGAGAGGGGGAGTCACAAGTACCTTTGGCATTGAAAGCTCATTTCCACCCACTTCAATAGCCATTTAACTATCCTAACAAGAACTGTGGTGATGCAAACACTCCCGGCAACCAGCAGTGTTAAACCTGCTGCCCTCAAAATTGCTCTTGTGTTTTGAAGTGGGCAAAATGTACCCCTCTGGGCTGTTTTGAGGCCCCAAGGCCCTACCCCTCAGAGCTCCATAATTCCCTCTAGAGGTTGTGGGGGGGCATTTCCACCATGTTTGGAATTCCTCTGGACAACCTAGGGATCAAAATATATTTTTGCTCCAAAAAGCCCATGGGGGGAGGCATTTCTATCTCAGTCTCCCTCCCCCCACAACCAATTTAGGCCCAGCAGAAGCCTTTTTTAAAAAAAAATCAGGAAGTGATTTCTGCTTACTTTCTGTTGTTAAAAAAGGGCCTCTTAAAATGGCCCAGGAAGGCCCATAAACACGTTAAAAATGCCTTCCATGCCTCCTAGAGAACATCTGGGGCCAAAAAAGCTTCTTTTTTTTGCAGGTGTGATGGGGGCTTGCAACCCTCCAAGGTCTCCTGTGGGACTAATGTGTTCCACACTTACCTGTCCCTGCTATATGTATGTGAAGTTTAAGGATCTACTTCAGGTAAGATACAGAAGGCCTTACAAGGATTGGATGTAGTTTGGTTGTTAAACATATTTTGCATTATCCTTACCTCTTCAGACCGCTGAGTTATTTCAGGCTGGGAGAGCATGTTGGCAAGGTACACCAAATGAGGCTGCAAGACTTTCCTTGGAGAACCATGTATAACTGCTGCTAGAATCATGAGGTAAGAAGGCATGGGTGTTTTTTCAAGGTCAGAGAGTATTAACTTTAGAGACACCGCTGGGCTGACAAAAACTCCAATCAATTCTGCTGCTTTCAAACACTATAAGAGACAACATGCACAAACATAAAAACTGGCCAAACTGTAAGAAGCAAAAGACAAATCAAGTTCAACCTGGACATTTTTTAAATGTGAGGGTGCCAGCTGTTTTCTCCCTTTCTCTTTTAATGCCTCAAGGAATTGCCTTGTAGGCCTTTCCACTCCTTTCATTCACTCATGATTAAATTCATGACAAAGTTTTCTTGACGTGTAGCGAGAAAGCTCAAAATGAGTGCTCACATGCCTTCTTTCATCACCAACCTTTCAAACAGATTTTTCTTAAAAAAATCTGAAGACACAGAATGAAGTACCCAACACCCAGTGTTAACAGAATCTTTTAGCCAGCCATCAAGCAGAAGCCTACACTGGATTTATTAGTTCAGGGCTTTTTAAAGTGTCCCTCTGAGACACTCCTTCTCTATCAAATTTAAAGGGATGAAAAATAATTTACCCTCCCTTAATATTTTCAAGATGTTAAAAGCTTCAAATTGTATTTTTTTTGGGGGGGGGGAAGTCTTATCCATTTCTCTGTCAAAAGCAATGGAGCATGACTGAAGACAATTCATATTTGCTCATGCACTGGAGCAGAAGCCTGTGAAGTAGAGAACAAGTTCTCTCATTCTTGCTGCTAAATGAAGATGCCACTGACCATTATGCACCTTATAAGGAGCACTTGTGTATCTGCTACTTACACTGTTAATTAACTGGAGCCCATGGAAAGCTTTTTCTTTCTTACATTTGCTGGTGTGAACCTAGGTAAGCAGGCTCTCGAGGAGTGCATAACAGCTAAGATTCCTTGTTTATACAAACAACAACATTCTGCTGCATACAGCTTATTTGATCCTACCTTAGTCTTGCAAGAGAAGGTCAAATTAATCAGAAATGGATGGCTTATTATATAGTGTATGGTATGGATTCTGGCTTGTTTCCAAACAAGCCAGGATTTATAAATCCATAATAAAGTGTGTGTTAACATCCAACAAGACCACAGGGAACTACTCACATCAAGTCAGACCACTGGTCTATCTACATCAGTATATGCTGGGTGGCAGCAGAAATCCAGGATTTCAGAAGGAAGCCTTTCCCAGTTCTACTTGGTCATGCCAAACTGAGCCTTCTGAGCTACAGCCCTTTTCCAATGTTCAGTAAACATTAATACGGTTCCAAGACCAATGCAAGACTTAAACCAACATCGTCCTAAACTAAGATTTGCAACAATAGTTTAGAGCCAAAATCTTGTTTCAAACTTTCAGTTATGGTTGAAAAGTGCCTGTGTGTTTTTCTTTTCCATTCTTTCAGAGTTATGTCCTGCCAGGGTTCTTAAGTGCATTCCTGGCCCTATGCCGGACTTGATGCTGTAAGAATGGATGTTTTGATGTAGACAATGTGATAAATCATAGTACAAATCATGGTTTGCATACAATGACCTCAGGGCAATGTTTTGAAAAATTCTGATTTGCTGGCTGGTTCCATACTATGGTTTATCATTCTAAACATCACGCCAACTTTTAAAATGTCACTAACTGTGTTTGTTTTTTTAGTCTGGCCTAAATTGAGATCAAGAGTCTATCTTTATACCAGGAAGAATGAATCACGGAATTGCAGAGTTGGAAGAGATCACGAGGGCCATCCAGTCCAACCCCCTGCCACGCAGGAAATCACAATCAAAGCATCCCTGACAGATGGCCATCCAGCCTCTGGTTAAAGACCTCCAAGGAAGGAACACGCTCCGAGGGAGTGCGTTCCACTGCTGAACAGCTCTTACTGTCAAAAAGTTCCTCCTAATGTTGAGATGGAATCTCTGTTCCTGGAGCTTGCATCCATTGCTCTGTGTTCCAATCTCTGGAGCAGCAGAAAACAAGCTTGCTCCATCCTCAACGTGACACCCCTTCAAATACTTAAACAGGGCTATCATATCGCCTCTTAAACGTCTTTTTTCCAGGCTAAACATACCTAGCTCCCTAAGTCTCTCCTCATAAGGCATGGTTTCTAGACCTTTCACCATTTTAGTCGCCCTCCTCTGGACACGCTCCAATTTGTCAATATCCTTTTTGAATTGTGGCGCCCAGAACTGGACACAGTATTCTAGGTGAAATCTGACCAAGGCAGAATAGAGCGGCACTATTACTTCCCTTGATCTGGACACTATACTTCTATTGATGCAGCCCAAAATTGCATTGGCCTTTTTAGCTGCCGCATCACACTGTTGACTCATGTTCAACTTGTGGTCTACTAGGACTCCTAGATCCCTTTTGCACGTAGTCTCATTCAGCCAGATCTCCCCCATCCTATATCGATGCATTTCATTTTTTTGCCCTAAGTGCAGTACCTTACATATCTCTGTATTGAATTTCATTTTGTTAGCTTTGGTCCAGCTCTCCAGTTTATCCAGGTCATCTTGAATTTTGATCCTGTCCTCCAGGGTATTAGCTACTCCTCCTAATTTGGTGTCATCTGCAAATTTGGTAAGTATGCCCCTCATTCCCTCATCCAAGTCGTTGATAAAGATGTTGAATAGCACTGGGCCCAGGACAGAACCCTGTGGCACCCCACTGGTCACATCTTTCCAAGACGAAGAGGAGCCATTGCTGAGCACCCTCTGGGTTCGGCCGGTCAACCAATTACAAATCCATTTAACTGTTAACTTGTCTAGCCCACATTTTACAAGCTTGTTTGCAAGAATGTCATGGGGAACCTTGTCAAAGGCCTTACTGAAATCAAGGTATGCGATGTCCACAGTGTTCCCTTCATCTACCAAGCTGGTAATTTTATCAAAAAAAGAGATTAGATTAGTCTGGCATGACTTGTTACTCTGAAACCCATGTTGACTTTTTGTGATTAAGGCATTGCCTTCTAAGTGTTCACAGACTCTCTGTTTAATGATCTGCTCCAGAATCTTCCCTGGTATTGATGTCAGGCTAACTGGACGAAAATTGTTGGGATCCTCTTTTTTCCCCTTTTTGAAGATGGGGACAACATTTGCCCTCCTCCAGTCTGCTGGGACTTCTCCAGTTCTCCAGGAGTTCTCAAAGATTATTGCCAATGGCTCTAAGATTATATTTGCCAGCTCTTTTAATACTCTTGGATGTAGTTCATCTGGTCCTGGAGATTTAAATTCATTTAGATTAAGAAGGTATTCCTGTACTACCTCCTTGCTTATTCTGTGCTGGATTTCCCCTGTTGTGTCTTCTGTACTTTTATCCTCAGGTTGGTCCCCCTTTACCTTTTCTGAAAACACTGAGGCAAAGAAGGTGTTGAGTAATTCTGCCTTTTCTCTGTCCCCTGTTAGCATTTTGCCATCTGCTCTGCGTAGTGGCCCAACAATTTCCTTCTTCCTCCTTTTGCTGTGGACATACCCAAAAAAACCCTTTTTATTGTTCTTAACCTCTCTAGCAAGCCTGAGCTCATTCTGTGCTTTAGCTTTTCTGACTTTACTTCTACATGTGTTCGCTATCTGTTTGAATTCTTCTTTGGTGATTTCCCCCTTTTTCCATTTCTTATACATGTTCCGTTTAAAACTTAGCTCTGTTGATATTTCTTTAGTCATCCATCCTGGTTTCTTGAGACACCTCCCATTTTTCTTCCTCAATGGTACTGTTTGAAATTGTGCCTTCAGTATCTCCCTTTTGAGAAAGTCCCATCCGTCTTGAGGTGTCTTCTCTTTTAGTATTCCTGACCATGGGATCACCCCCAGTATTTCCCTGAGTTTATTGAAATCAGCTCTCCTAAAGTCAAGAATGCGTGTCTGACTATGCCTGGCTTCTCCTTTCCATTGTATAACAAACTCCAGGAGAACATGATCACTCTCACCTAAGGATCCCACCACTTGCACCCCATTAACCAGGTCATCCCTGTTGGTTAGGATCAGATCTAAAATAGCTGACCCCCTTGTTGCCTCTTCCACCTTTTGGACCATGAAATTGTCTTCCAGGCAAGTAAGGAATTTGCTAGACCTTAAAGTTTTGGTTGAGTTAGATTTCCAGCAAATATCAGGATAGTTGAAGTCACCCATCACTACTACATCTCTCCTTTCTGCGTGTGTGTTCATCTGTTCTAGAAAGGCATCATCCAATTCCTCCGTCTGACTTGGGGGTCTGGCAAGTCCTTAGACTATAAGAATTGCTCTGCTGCATTAGACCCAAAGGTTCATGTATTCTGGCATACACTTTCCCACTGTAACCAACCAGATGGCTCCAAGAAGTCAACAAAAAGGTTATCAAAGCAACACTTGACAGTCATACTGCCTCTAAAACCAGAGGTTCTATAGCCAGCTTCCCTAGTAGTGATAAATAAATAAATTAAAAATCCTCCAGATTCTCCCTGCACATATAGGCTCAGGACAAATGAATTGTGGCCATGAACAGAGAAATCACTATTTTTTTTTCAACAGGATTCTTCTGTCAATATTACTGCTTAATAATTCACAATATCTTCACAGTCTCCATAACATTACATAGCGAAATAACATCTGCTTTTGTGTGCCTCAAACATTTTTTTCTATCCATGGCAAAGTTATACTTACTGTCAATATGCCATATTGAAAAAATAAACACACACAAATTTTCTGACTGTATCTTAAATGGCATCTAAACCAAACAACAGATTGGGTCAATGACTTCTTCCATACAAAGGAAAACAGGAGGAAGAAAGGAACTTGCTGTGTCTGAACTTTAATTAAGGCTATCACATGAAATACTTCAATATTGTGGGAGGATTACATAGCAGAAAAGGAGAAACAGATAACATGCAAAATTAACCTGAAGGGCATGAACTACACATAGTTTGAAAATGGAATTTCTCTCCTTAAGACATTTACAATTTAATCTTCTGCTTATGATTTTTAAGAGGCTGCTAATGCTCTACTTGGCCAACACCACAGGTGAACTACAATTTGAACCATCTCATCACTAATGTACAATAATAAAAAAGAAATACATTTAACTCAATAGTGCCCATTTAAGTTTCCTATCTGTCCAGATCCAGCAAGGATTATCCAAAAGTGGATTACCCTTCTGGTTCAGTTCTCACACATTAAAAAACATGCAGGAAGAAAGACATGTAAGACTTTGGTGCATCATGTTTAGTAAGGTTAAAAGGCATGTACCAAAGGAAGTTAAGGAGCAAAATACCCTCAGGAAAAAAGGAATGACGTGATCACTAAAAGTCAACATGGATTTCTCAAAAACAAGTCATGCCAGACTAATCTTATCTCTTTTTTTGATACAGTTACAAACTTGATAGATGAAGGGAATGCTGTGGATGTAGTGTATCTTGAATTCAGTAAGGCTTTTGCCAATGTCCCTCATGGCATTCTTGCAAAAAAGGTTAGTAACCTGCGGGCTAGACAATGCAACTGTTAGGTGGATTTGTAATTGGTTGACTGACCAAACCCAAAGGGTAGTCACCAATGGCTTCTCCTCATCCTGGAGAGAAGTGACTAGTGGGGTACCACAGGGTTCTGTCCTGGGCCCAGTGCTATTCAACATCTTTATCAATGACTTGGATGAGGGAATAGAGCAGTCTTTCTCAATCTTTTTACCCTGGAGGAACCCTTGAAATAATTTTCAAGTCTCAGGGAACCCCTACGTAGAAATTTTACATACAGCTCCTTTTTTAAAATTTTTTTACAGAAACAGTGAAAAAAATAGATGCTTATTATATTCCACATTACTAGCAATACGGACCTTTATGGATCTGAAACATGGATCACCTATCGCCACCACCTACGACTCCTCGAGCGCTTTCATCAGCGCTGTCTACGCACAATCCTAAATATACACTGGACTGACTATGTGACAAATGTTGCTGTCCTTGACCAAGCAGGGATCACCAGCATTGAGGCCATGATATTGAGAACACAGCTGTGCTGGGCAGGGCACGTTTCTAAGATGGAGGACCATTGCCTCCCAAAAATACTACTCTACGGTGAACTCGCCACGGGTCAACGTAAGAGGGGCGCTCCAAAAAAGCGATACAAAGACTCCCTGAAACAACATCTCAGGCTCGGCCAAATTGATCACCAACAGTGGTCCGCCCTGGCCTCACATC
Organism: Gambelia wislizenii; assembly: GCA_030847615.1. NCBI lineage: Eukaryota > Metazoa > Chordata > Lepidosauria > Squamata > Crotaphytidae > Gambelia > Gambelia wislizenii. Next base: position 11,819,265 of record JAUMIR010000012.1, read on the forward strand.
GGGAGGCATGGAGACGCACTATCCACAATGCTGCAGCCTTATTTGAGAACTCACGACGAACAAGTCTTGAAGAGAAACGACAACGCAGAAAGAATCACAACCCAAAAACATCACCCAAGGAGACCTCTGCTGTGCTTTTTGCAACCGGACTTGTTTATCTCGGATTGGCCTTTTTAGTCATCAGCGCGCTTGCAGAAAGCGCGGGATGAGTCCTTCCTGAATCTTCGTTTGCGAAGAAAAGCCAGAGAGAGACAAGCAATACATATTTGATACTTGAAAGTAACAGGCCTGAAAGTGCATACTGGTAGAGAAGTATTTATACCTTAAAATACTGACAAACTATCCTATGAAAATGCAAAAAAAGGTAATCTATAATAAAAATAAATTAAATGAAAAAGAAATATATTTCTCCATGGCAATTAATCTACAGTATACAGTACATAGATTTCCCTTGGGTTTTTTTCTGGGCTGTGAGGCCGTGTTCTGGGAGACTTTATTCCTGACGTTTCACCTGCATCTGTGGCTGGCATCCTCAGAGAATGGTTGGGTAGGAGTGTGTGTGGAGTTTATATACTGTGAACACCTGTTGGAGAGGTTATGTAAATTTGTGTATTTGAATGGGTAGTTCCTGGGTTTAGATATGCAAGGAGAACTGGTGTCTGTTTGGCTAATGTTGATGTTCACAGCATGTAAAATCTCCACACGCTCCTGCCTAGCCATTCTTTGAAGATGCCAGCCACAGATGCAGGCGAAACATCAGAAAGAAACTCTTCCAGAACACAGCCTCACAGCCCGGAAAGAACCCAAGGAAAATCTGTGGATGTCGGTCGTGAAAGCCTACAAAATCCACTTTGAAACTGGACGGTTTGCCATGGCTCCTTCCTATGGGACCCTGGGATTTGTCGTTTGGTGGGGGTACCAGTATTCTTTGGTCGAGAAGGCTAATAATGCCCTTGTAAAACTACACATCCCAGGATTCCATAGGAAGGAGCCATGGCAATTAACTGAACTATTCTTTCCGTTCCAAGAAGGGATTTAGGTTTAGGGAAGGCTTTGACTGGAAGAAATTTCAGGGGAGGAGATTTACACCAACGTTCCCTCTCCTTTACAGGCCACCATGTCACTCCACGCAGTAGTCCAGAGTGTTTCCCAAACACCTACAGCTGGTTTTGGAGTGAGGGAGGAAGGGACAAAAAAACACTTTGACCCTTACTTTGCTGGTGAAAACATTCCATATCTAGAACCTCCACTGAAGGCGTGCGCCTGATTGGTGCAATGTTATCTTTCCCAGTTGGCTTTACTCATACGCTAGATCTGTTGATTATGGTAGACAGCAGTAGCTGAATATTGGCTTTCTAGCAAAACCTGTTAGGTAGCTTGAACAATGAAGCTCATAATGTAAGCAGTAGAAGTATAAGGGCTTGAAATTGTAAGCCACTCTGATAGCCTTTGTGGCTGAAGAGCAGGGTATAAATACAATAAAATAAATAAAATAATAAATAAAATTATTAAAACCTGAAAAATGTCCTGTAGTTTGAACCCATTGCTCCATGTCCTAGTCTCTGGAGCAGCAGAAAACAAGCTTGCTCCATCCTCAACATGACATCCCTTCAAATATTTAAACATGGCTGCATCACTGACTCTGACCCAAAGACTAAGCTCTGAGCTAACAGAGCTTGCAAAAAGCAGCAACTAAGCAGCCAGCCTCAGGATAGAGGGAGGCTGAAGCTTCCTGCCAAGCCAACATCATGGTAAACTCATTCCTCCCCTTTGATTAGCTCATCTAAGGCAGAGCAAAAGCTGGGAGGGAGAGCAAGGTAAAAGGCCCCTTGGGAGGCACTGGTGTGAAAACTCATTCACACATACTCATTCCTCCCTGGCTTTCTCTGTTGTGGAGGGGAGAGATAAGCTGTTTCAGCTCACCACTTCTCCGTGATTTATTAATTTATTACTATTTTCTGTCCGAGCCCCTGGTGATCTCTGGGAAAACCCCAGGGTTCTGCAAACTCTGGTTGAGAAACGGAATAGAGGGCATGTTTATCCAGTTTGGAGATGACACCAAATTAGGAGGGGTAGCTAATACCCCTGAGGACAGGATCAGAATCCAAAATGACCTGAAGAGATTAGAAACTGGGCCAAAACTAACAAAATGAATTTCAACATGGAGAAATGTAGGATACTACACTTGGGCATTAAAAATGAAATGCACAAATATAGATTTGATTGTTTATTCCTGCATGGCAGGGGGTTGGACTGGATGGCCCTTGTGGTCTCCTCCAACTCTATGATTCTATGACTTTTTGGAAAATTTCATTTTCCACAGGGGGAAAGAAACCCATCTTCTGATATGCAGTGTATCATAAAAATCAATAAACACAATTAAATATCTAGAAGTATTAAAATAAAAATAATTTAAACAACATTAAGTATACTTTATCGATTCTTCCTCTTAATCATAGAATCATAGAATTGCAGAGTTGGAAGAGACCACGAGGGCCATCCAGTCCAACCCCCCTGCCACGCAGGAAATCTTGATCAATCCATTACAGTATTTCAGTTTAACTACCTTTCAGCTATTGAAAAAAAAGATACAGCATATAAAATTAACAGGACATTCAGTTTAGTTTTGTTTATTACATTTAAGTTTAAACAGCATGCTCAACCATATTGCCTTCAATTCAGAAAAGCAGAAAATTTTGTGGGAAACCCCATCATTTGAAATGGCCATACTTACATTCCTGACAGTAATGCTTTCTTTATCTGAGCACACTCGGTACAAAGTCCTGAGAAGAGATTCCATATATTGTGTAATGTGATCTTCAGCATGCTGTAACAGTATAATCAGAAGCTGAGATGCCTTTATTCTGGTGCTTTCCACCCAGTCAGTTATATCATGGCAGAGACCTGGAAGTATTTTGAACAAGTTTCTGGTCACAAGCTCCCGGCACCCTAGTTCTGGACGCGTTACTAAGATGGGAAAAGTAAGAGAAAGAGACAGAAGTCAGGGAGACTGGAAGTCTTTTAAAAAAAGATTATTACCTTTTTTTAAAGTGCTCAGTTTACTACAATGATGCCCAAACATTAGGCCTTAAATTGACACCAAGGCACCCAAGACAGCATATTATACTATATACAGTTTTTAAAATCTTGTGTTACTTATACATTCATAAGGATGCAGTTTTAAACCACTGAGATGAAGAAAATTAAAATGTAGCTTCCAATATAGGTTTCCAAAACCTTATGGTAGAAAATGATTTAAGAGTAATAAGGGAGTCAAGCACAATCCTAAGAAATGGCCAATATTTTAATGGTATTTATAGTAAATAAATATAAAGTTGGACATTTCTTAGGATTGTGTTTGATTACCTCATTACTCTTAAATCATTTCCCACCATCAAGTTTGGAAGCCTATATTGCAGGCTAAAATTTGATTTCCTTTGTAGCCTAAACATCCTACAGACACCTGTCCGATCTTGGAAGCTAAGCAGGATCAGCCCTGATTAGTTCTTGGATGAGAGACTACCAAGGAATACTAGGTGCTGTAGGGTATGTTTCATAGGAAGGAGCTGGCAAAACTGCCTGAGTATTTCTTACCTAAGAAAACCCTATGAAGTTCATGGGGCTGCCTTAAGTCAACAGGTGACTTGAAGGCACAAACACACACAGAGCCAGTGTGATATAGTGGTTTGAGCGCTGGACTACATACGACTCTGGGGAGACCAGGGTTTGAATCCACACTCAGCCATGGAAACCCACTGGGTGACCTTGGGCAAGTCATACTCTCTCAGCCTCTGAGAAAGGCAATGGCAAACCCCTCTGAACAAATCTTGCCAAGAGGTTCCTAGACAGACTTCCCTTAGGGTTGCCATAGGTCGGAAATGCCTTGAAGGCACACAACCACAACCACTAAAGCGTATTAATACCCTCTTCAGGCATTAAAATCTTTGTTGAATCCCCTCCTTTAGAGTATTGCCTACCTTCAGACCTATGGCAGAGATCAACTGGAGAATAGGATTTTTTCCTGGTGACATCTTGGTTTAAGGAATATTTATTATGGTCTCTGCGAGGTCTGCTTGGCACCTTTCTTGTTAAATTTAAGAACTTAGGCTATGGCCTTGTCGTGCCCTCCCCTGGATTCTGGGTTTTAGAGTCAAGTCTCCTGGAATCCCAGGTAGGCCTCGACATGGGTTTGGTTTCCTCTGGAGCTTCCCCCCCCCACACAGGCCCCTTAGTATTGGATTCCAGTCAGCCCACCTTAAAGGCTGGGAAAGAGAATCTTCTGCTCAGCTTCAAGGACAACTACCTGGGCTGGCGTCCCCTCCCTTTTCCTCCTACTAGCTTTCCCCAGGGGCTGGGGAATATCAAAACCTAAGCTGTTGCTTTTATCTACTGTTTAGTACTAGGCTGGCCAGAACTGGCTTTGAGGTGATACTGTATGCATATCCTTGCCCAATAAACCATGTTAACCTTACATGTGTGATGAGTTAATGCATGTGCATGACCTGGTTCATCACAGGCCTTTTCATCTGCCCAAGCTTTGAATAAATAAGAATTTTGATGTTATTTATTGAAAACTCATACACAATAAATTTTATGCAATGTTATATTAAGTATTTTCCTATGTACTAGTTCATGCTTGCTTTTATTTTCTCTGTTTCATTCCTATATAACTTTTTAAAAACCTAATGTATTTATTATACACTACTTCAGGCTTTTTTAAAAACATGGAGAAACAGGATATGCATTTAAAATGACAACAAATTAATTCAGTTCTAATAACAGCAGCATTAATGTTGAAAGGTTCTTGACCTAAGAAGCTGACCTTCACAAAAGAAAGCCCTAAAGCATCTCCTAGCTTTCCAGGTGGCTCTCTGCTTGTGTGGCTATCCATTTAAAGAAAGAAAAAGTCAAAGCTAAACAGTATACAAAATGTAGAAGTGCTTGTGAAGCACAATTTAGAGGGAAGAATCTTCAAAGGTACGGTAATCTGAACTAGGGTTTCTTTTTGTCAGGAAAGAGAGCATTCATACTATGGAAACTGACAGAAAACAACAAAAAGGTCAAAGGCAGAAATCTTGTCAAAAAGAGTGGCATCCCATTTGACCAGATGATTGCTATTCAAAAGAGCTTGGCTGGTCCTTTTCAACAGGTCCCTTCATTTCTGATGCAAAAATACAGTTATTTCCATCTGCGTATTTCACAGCAATCAAAGGCTCCCCCCCCCCTTTCTCTGCATCAGTATTCTAAGCCAATAGGTTTTTTAAAACTTCTGTAAAAAGTCACCCTATTGTCAGAAGGCCACTGAGTTCCTTCTGTACTTCTTCCCCTGATCTGCAATCTTTGTTAATGTGAGATCAAAGCTGTCAGGCAGTAATCTCAGCAGTTCAGAAATCCAGGCTTCAGAGTTAATTCAGCAAACCTTTATTACAGAAACTGCAGCAAACATCCTATATTGATTTCCATTGTCGGGACTGACCAGTCCTCATTAGCACAATGCATTTAAGGCATAGCAAGTTCAAATCTTATTTGTTAATTCAGCAAAACATTCCTTCTTCTCACACTCTCTAGCTTTCATTTCTTTTCCCCATGCTCCCAATCCACTGATCTTGACATAGCAGAGTTAGACTAACAACCAGGAATGCAGTAACAAGCAAGCTAGTCACAAGATCCACTAGATAACTACACATCCCATCCCTCGCACATGAACAATGGGGAAGAAAATGGCACAAGGTAGTGATGTCATGAGAGGGACAGTGGAAGAACTTGGAGCAGACATCCAGTATTCCTGCAGGACAGGGGGATGGATTAGATGGCCCTAGTGTCTTTTCTAACTCTATGATTCTATGATCCATAGATGGTTCACTGCAGAGCAGCTAGAAGCATAATTTGGGAACACCCAGGGCCAAAGAAAGATTCAGGCAAGGAAACAGTGCTAAAAAAGGTCTATTCCCACAGATTAAATTAGCAATAGCCACCTACGAAAGGAGTGGGGTTGAGTATCCGGACATCGCAGAAGCAGTGCACAAAACTGCCTGCATCCAAAAGGAAGCAGGTAGTCTGAGCCTTAAAAGGAAAGAGAGGGTCCAGAAGGAGCCCACAGATGTGATGTCCTTTGTGCCAGCTCAGGGTTACAACTAAGGAGACACCACAAGCAATACCAAAGACAGGCAACATCAGGTAGGCAGGTTCAGGATCCTGCATCTCAGCAGCCCCTCCCTGGTCACAAAGGCCACGGTCCACATAGGACCAAATTCTTAGAAATTTTGTTTGGGAAGAGTTAAAAAGGTTAGAGGTGGACATGTGCCAATTTGACAAACAACCCACAAGCTTCCTGCTAGAGGATCTAGCCAAAGCTAATAGGACAGCAGAAGCTGCTTCTGTTGGACCCTCAGCTATCCACACTACCATTCCCTGAGCCCCATTGCCTCAGTAGAGCAACTGATGTTACCCTGCTCTAGATGTAGGCAATGGAACAGCTGTCCTGTTGCAAACCCCAGCAAGTGTCAATGGAAGTGTCTCACTCCTTTGGGTTTGGAGTGAGAAGCAGGGCAAGTTGATCCCAAAACAAAGAATTAAAGTTTGTTCCTCTGCCCCTGAGCTGCATGTCAGGGAAAAGAAGTGTTTTGGAGGTGTTGAAAATTGTGTTTGGGCCACTGGTGTAAAAGGAATGTACTGCCTCAGCGTGTGGCGGAGTCTCCTTCTTTGGAGGTTTTTAAACAGAGTCTGGATTGTCATCTGTCTGGAGTGCTTTGATTGTGTATTCCTGCAGGGCAGGGGGCTAGACTAAATGGCCCTTGTGGTCTCTTCCAACTCTATGATTATATGATTATAGGGAAGCAAAAATATGCTTAATGTAAATGTTTTGTCCTTCCTGCCTCAAGGTCATCCAGATAGAGCGCACTGCCAGTGAAATAAAAACTTGCTTGGAAACTGCTGCTAGCATGGAGAAAGATAGTAGAGACAGTCCCAGTGATTACCGAAGTGTGGAAGGAGGAGTTGTTGGTGCTACAAGTATAGAGTTTGCCTTTTGCAGTGCCTATCTCTTTATATGGGGCTGTGAGTGAGCTAGTGAGTGCTGTGGTGGTGAAGGAAATTCCTTGAGTGCCAAGCCTGTTGGTAATTTGGAAGCAGCTGAAAATGGGAATCTTTCATTTGCTATAGTCAAAGGCACAGCAGGAGAAGGCAGAGATAGTGCTGAAGCTGTATAAGTCTAGCCTAGGAATGGTGGAGGACCAAGTGCAGAACCAGAGCAAGAAGAGGACTGTGCTTTCCTGATGTTCAAGTGGCTGGAAGTGCCATAGACTATGACTACGAGTTGCTAGAGGAAGACAGGATTGGGTGCTTGGAGAGTGCTTCTGTAATAACCAGTGTTGACAGCACTGACAGTGCAAACCTTGAGGGCAGTGGGAATACACACCCCGAAGGTTTAGACTGTGCTTTATTGTTTGCTTTGGTAGAAGACAGTGCAGAGGCATGGATACGTCCAAGCATGGCAGCATGGGGAAAGATGCAAGCAGTGGGTTAGCCAGGAAAATCTTCCTCCGCAAGTGATCAGCATTTTGAAATCTGACCAATGGGGATGCCCATGGGTCAAGGCATCAATAGGGTATCCCCCACAGGAAGCTCTTTTGCTGATGAACACAGAAGCATCATTCATTGTGCTGGATCCAGACTGGGTCAACACTGGGAGAAAAATAAAACAAAGGATAGACTTGACTGGTTATGGAGGCTTTACTCAGTCTGCATTTATATAGGGAAAGATTCCTATAAAGGTGAGATGGCTGAGAACGCTGGCAAAGGCATGTGTGCCTAGAGGAACAGAGAAAAGAATCATTGGCATTCCTTTCCTGAGAAACAGTTTAACTGTGGATTTGGAAAATGGCTGGCTGTGGCAAGTGGGTATCCCAGAACTGAGATTTCTGCAGTGCATAGGTGCACTGTGTTGAAAGCTCTTGCAGCACTGCTGCTAGATCCCACAGATGTGTGGATCAAAGACTTCCCAGGCACATGGGCATGAGACAAAACAGAATGTGGAAGGATTGATGCCTATGAAGGTCCAGACACTCCCCAACCTCTACAAAGGCAGTACAAGTATCCTGCAGAGGCTGCTGAGGGAATTAAAGTGACAACAGAAAAAAGACCACCCTATACAAATACTGGATATTAAAACTGGGGTCCAAGTACACAAAGGTCAATTCTGCTAATATCTACTGGTCAATCAAATTGTGCCGAACTGAAGTCCTATACAACATGACTATGAACCAACAAGCTGTCTCTACTATTGACAGAAAACCTTTAAAAAACAAGCAAACCTGGTGCTAAAACAGAAACAAAGGTTACTCCATAACACTTCATATACTTTATATGGATAACACAAATTGCCTAATATCACTGGGGAAAATAAAATGCTGAACTTTTGCCGGTGGAACACTGGAATCCAAAGGAAATGGGAGGGGTACAGTTTCTCCTTCTTGTTGCATCCCTGTCCATGTAGTAAAAGATCTACTCCCAGAGGGCTGGAAAACCCTCTGGAGCCAGATGCTAGCAAGCTCTGATGGCAGCAGAAGGAAGGGAGAGGAAAGATGTTCTGTCATGCTGGCACTGCTGTGTCAGTGCACCAAGGGATTTAAGCCATTCACCAGCACACCTTTGCTCAAGCTATGTGAATTTAAGCCCCACTGCTGAAGGCACTCCATCTGGCATCCCCCTACATCCCCCAGACAATATTTATATATTTAAACAATTTCATCCTGCCCCTCACCCAAGAAAGGCCACAAGAGCAGATTATAAAAATCTAAACTTAGGACAGGCCCTGTGCTTAGTTTTACAAACTGAAAGACGTAAGACATAAGGAGAGGATTAGGAGGGAAGAGGAACACTCTTCTACAATTAAGCACATAGAAATCCTCACATGCAGTTGACTGTTACTTCCATCTGCAAAGTGTGTTTGTGGAATGAGATACTACACTAGAAATAATTCCTCATTAAAGGAATGGAGTCCCTCTAACTCCATCTTAATTGCAGACATTCTTTCAATGCATGTGGAATTCACAGAATCATAGAGTTGGTAGAGACCACAAGTGCCATCTAGTCCAACATTCAGCATTCTCACTTCTTGCCAGGTGGAGGAAGGCAAGGCCCACCTGCTGCAGCACCCTCCACCATTGCGGTGTAGTAGAGAGCCAGTGTGGTATAATGGTTTGAGAGTTGGACTATGACTCTGGAGACCAGGATTGGACTCCCCGCTTGGCCACAGAAGCACACTGGGTGACCTTGGGCAAGTCACATTCTCTCAGGCTCAGAGGAAGGCAAAGGCAACCCCCACTCTGAACAAACCTTACCAAGAAAACCCCGTTAGCCGCCTTAGGGTCACTATAAGTCGGAAATCACTTGAAGGCACACAACAAAAAACCCTCTTAGGGTTCCTATACGTCCAAGCTCTACAGTTGGAGAATAATGCACTAAGAAACTGAACAAAGGCAAATAGCAACTAAGTAAGAGAACTTCACAAATACTTAACTGATCTCTATGTAACTTGATAAACAGATCTATTTGTGGATTCTTAGATTCTTAAGAAAATGCTTAAGAAAAAAAGGTGCTCAACTTTCCCAAATCATAGAATCATAGAGTTGGAAGAGACCCCAAGAGCCATCCAGTCCAACCCCCCGCCATGCAGGAATACACAATCAAATCATTCCCAACAGTTGGCCATACTCTGTTTAAAAACCTCCAAAGAAGGAGACTCCACCACACTGCCAGGCAGTGCATTCCACTTCCGAACAGCTCATACTGTCAGGAAGGTCTTCCTAATGTTTAGGTGGAATCTCTTTTCCTGTAGTTTAAACCCACTGCTCCGTGTCCTAGTCTCTGGAGCAGCAGAAAACAAGCCTGTTCCATCCTCAGTATGACATACCTTCTAATATTTAAACATGGCTCTCATGTCACCTCGCAACCTTCTCTTCTCCAGACTAAACATGCCCAACTCCCTAAGATGCTCCTCATAGGGCATGGCTTCCACACCTCCCACCATCCTGGTCGCCCTCCTCTAGACACGTTCCAGCTTCTCAACATCCTTCCTGAATTGTGGTGCCCAGAACTAGACACAGTACTCCAGGTGAGGTCTGACCAAAGAAGAATAGAGTGGCACTATTACTTCCCTTGATCTAGACACTATACTCCTTTTAATGCAGCCTAGAATTGCATTGGCTTTTTAGCTGCTGCATCACACTGTTCACTCATGTTCAGCCTGTGGTCCACTAAGATTCCTAGATCCTTTTCGCATGTACTGCCCTCAAGCCATGTGTCACCCATCCTATATCTGTGCATTTCATTTTTATTGCTCAAGTGTAGTATCCTACATTTCTCCCTGTTGAAATTCATTTTGTTAATTTCGGCCCAGCTTTCTAATCTGTTCAGGTCATTTTGGATACTGATCCTGTCCTCCGGGGTATTAGCTCCCCCTCCTAATTTGGTGTCATCTGCAAACATGATAAGTATACCCTCTATTACCTCATCCAAGTCACTGATAAAGATGTTGAATAGCACTGGGCCCAGGACAGAACCATGTGGAACCATGTCACTTTTTGTCATATCCCCCCTGGATTCTGGGAGTTAGACCTGAATCCAGTGCAGGCCTGACATGAATTTGGTTCTTGGGCTGATTCCCCCCCTGGGCCTCTCCCTCCAGGAATGCAGCCTGAGAATGTTTGGGTGTTTTCTCTTTGCTGTTTTCTCTCCCATATAAATTTATGGCAGGGGCCATCTGATCCCCAATCTCACTCCCTCTCACCCCTCCCTTCTATTCTCCCCCCTCACACAGCCCAAGGGTTATCTGTTGTGTATTCTGAGTGTTTGCCTCGGAACTAGCTTTGCTATGTTACTAGAACTACACTGCTTTGCTGAATAAAGATTTTCTTATTGAGCTAATGTTAGTGGGTTTACTGGTGCATCACACTTCCCTCAAGGATGAAGAGGAGCCATTGGTGACTTTGGGTTCAGTCAGTCAACCAATTACAAATCCACCTAACAGTTGCATTGTCTCGCCCGCATGTTACTAACTTTTTTGCAAGAATGTCGTGGGGGAACTTGTCAAAAGCCTTACTGAAATCAAGATACACTACATCCACTGCATTCCCTTCATCTATCAAGTTTGTAACTCTATCAAAAAAAGATATGAGATTAGTCTGATACCATTGTTTTTGAGAAATCAATGTTGACTTTTTGTGATCACACCATTCCTTTCTAAGTGGTTACAGATTGTCTGTTTAATGATCTGCTCTAGAATCTTTCCTAGTATTTTTTTCAGCTATTTAAAAATAATAATTAATCTAGTCTAGCTATGTCTGGACATCTCTCAAACTTACTACAGTTGTCCCTCCATATTTATGGATTTGGCATTCACGGATTTAAGTATTCATGGCTTGAAAATATTCTTTAAAAAATAATAATCCAAAAAGCAAATCTTGATTTTGCCATCTTATATAAGGGACACCATTTTGCTATGCCATTGCATATAATGGGACTTGAGTATTCACGGATTTGGGTATTCATGGGGGGTCCTGGAACCAAACCCCAGTGAATGTGAAGGGACAACTGTATTAGGAAAATGAGTTTAGTCGGATCAAGAGTAGTTGATCTGCAGCACAGGTAAACATGGTATACATTTGTGGTATTTCTTAACAAAAGCAGAAGGGCTTGTAGGTCTGGCTATGCATATACTCCTATCTATAGCTGCCAGATATACTGCTCCCCGGTTCAGTACTCTAGAGTACAATCATACCAGAACATACAAAACATGCTGCAGTATGTATGACATTACCACTGTTTCACACTATGCCCTTGACATGTGCAGGATTTCCCGAAAAGGTAAGCTGTCACTGGCCTAAATACAAGTATATAAAGAGTTGATCTCACACAATTTTTAAGTTAACAAAGAGAACACCACACCAGGAAACAATTTTAAACTTCTTAAGAGATACAGTGTGAATTAAGTAGGTCAAATATCTAAAAGGCTCTATAATTTAGTATTAATCTTTTTGGTGGAGATGCAATTATAAGAAGGCATGATGCATGAAGAGATTGTTTGACTAGGCAGTTGGGGTACTGCCCAGCCTTGTGATCTGTACTTGTTTTGCAAAGAACATTGTCTCATGCAGTTCCCAGAATACCTGGTATTACCACCTATCTCTTCTGAGTAAGACTTTATCCTCCACTATCCACTTGACTGTTAAGTCTCAAATTATTAGTCTTACTGAAGTTACTAGGGCTACTTGGGGAGGGGGGACATCTCCAGGATGGTATCACAAGTTCTCTATCTACAGAGAAGCTGATTAAAATCAATCAAATGTGCTGTTTAACCATTAGCAAGAACAACTGGGATTCCTTTTTAGGGCCCAAGGTGAGGTATATTTCCACTTAGTCAAACCATGTAGCTAATATATTAATAGCATAAAAGCTCAAGAACTGACAACTTCAGTTTCCAGATGGACTGCGCTATCTTCCCTATTCTTCTCTGCGGCCAGACCAACTGAACCATCTTGCAGACAATCAGGTCCTACAGAAATAAAGTTGGCGTTCTTTACACCACTTAGGCATTACATAACTTGGCTCCAACAATACAAACGGTGGAGAAACGTGTGTGCTTTACAAGATCCCCTTGTGAGGCTGACTAGCAATGGCCTTATCTCTGTGCTGTCACAGTATGTTTGGAAAGGCATTTTAAAATGGTAGGGATACCAAGAACCAGATAAGTACTAGGGGTTTATCTTGTCTGACAGGCAGCTAGTTGTCAAAGCCAGGCATACAGCACAGAGTATCTAAATTTGTACTGGAGCACAATTTGTGATCAAACTCTGACTTTGACTTATTCTTGCTTCCATACATATTTTGGGGCATTTCTTGCATAACTTGAGCATGGAATGAAGCTTAGTTCTCCCTCCAGCTTCTGCTAAGCCTTACTACTCGAGATGCGAGGTTCCTAGTAAAGAGAAAGCAGATCACCAGAAAACTTGCCAGTTTTTGTTTTTTAATTCCTGCCTAGACAAAGACACCACCAAAACGGCTCTACTCTTTTTTAGTTGCCAGGGACAGGAAGAGAACAGACAGTGACATCATTTGATTGGAAAATGGCACAAACCTTGTTTCGCCTCCACAATCCATGAGCCCAAGGCCCTAACACTAGCATTCCAATAGCTATTTACACATCTACACTGCATTAAGCAGTTTTCAATGTGTGTTAGCTAATTGCCCCCCACAAGCTGGGTACTCAATTTACCGACCTACGAAAGGATGGAAGGCTGAGTAATCCTTGGAGCCCGCTGGAATAGAACTTGCAATGTGGTGGCTTGCAGGACTGGCATTTAACCACTGCGCCACCAGGGCTTCTCCCTTATTTCCTGGTAGTTTTGCCTGACCAAAGAGCCTTTATGTTACTCTACAAAAGGATTATGGTGAACTTCTTAAAAACCCATTAGCGCCACAAAGAATGTGGTTGCCAAAGTGAGAAATCTACAGAATCATAGAGTTTGAAGATACCTTAAGGGCGATCCAGTCCAAACCCCTGCCATGCAGGAATACACAATCAAATAATTCCCAACAGATGGCTATCCAGCCTGTTTAAAAACCTCCAAAGAAGGAGACTCCACCACACTCCGAGGCAATGTATTCCACTTCCAAACAGCTCTTACTGTATGGAAGTTCTTCCTAATATTTAGGTGGAATTTCTTTTCCTGTAGTTTGAACCCATTGCTCTGTGTCCTAGTCTCTGGAGCAGCAGAAAACAAGCTTGCCCCATCCTCAGAAAACAAGGTTACCCCATCATAGATTAGTTTCTGAGAGCTTTTTTCCTGTAGCTAAAATGGATACCGCAACCTGATTAAGTAAACACACACAAAAAATGAATACAGAAAGTGCACTGAGTTGCATTTTTGGGATAACCATTGGAAGAGGTATGTATTAGAGCAGGAATCTCAAACATGGCACCCACAGGAACTTCCCATGGTGCCCACCAAGGACTCTGGTCCCTTCTGATTTTTTAATTATTTTAGAAACAACTTGGGCATCTGTAAAGTGAAGCACCTGGCTTGAAGCCACCTGACATCTTCACCTTCTTTCCTCAGAATGACACTGGGCACTTTGTGGACTCAGATGGATTCTTAGAGAGTGAAGGTAACTGCTTGTTTTCTAATTGCCAACATACATGTTTTATATTTGACATTTTAAAAAGTATTTTCAAACGTTTTTGGAATGCTTCTGTTTGCATTTTATGCCAGTTTTCTCTTTAAGACACAGTGCTTCACAGACATGATTCCAAACAGCTCAATGTGGCTTGGGAGCATAATATGGGAACAGCTAATTGCATCTTGGGCACTTTCTAGTATACTCACGTCCTTGAGGATAATGAGGTGGTACAGAATAAAAGTCAAGTTTATCCTTAATATCCTCTTCATTTTCTTTTTCCCACTGCAAACCTATTCTCTTCCAGAAAGTGAGAGCCAGCTCCCTAAGTGTAAAACAAAGGCATCAAAAATATTGTCCATTATGTGTATCATAACAAAGATGCCTACAAACAGGTCACTTAAAAAGTAGAATCCATTTGGAATTCAAACAGTAGAATCTGTTTGGAATTTATCTGGAAGTAGCCATTTTTAAAAATCATACTATGGAGACAATCTCTAACCACAGCTGTATTTCCAATGTCATCAGGACTATATATATGCATATCATTCATTTATTGTAGTATTAAGTTATTGTTTGCTTGTATGAATGAGCTATAACAGATTGGCAACTTTCCTGGTATCAACTCAAACCCAATGCTTTTCAAGTATTCAAGGGATGAGAAAACACAACATTGCAGGGGTGGACAAAATTTGCTCTTCTAGATGTTATTGGACTGCATCGCCCATCAACCCTTGTCAGCCCACTTGACTGTGAAAAATGGTGGGGGGTGCAGTCTAACAACATCTAGAAGATCACACTGTGTCCACGTGAATCCTTTTGTTTAGTTCAACTAAAGTAGAACTATTGAACCAAATGTTATCTGATGATGCAATATATAATCCCATTGATTTAACTGATTTACTCTAGTTAGAAGTACCAAAAGAATTGAGGCCATAGTGTATAAACTAGGAAAAATGTGAAGCAGGCCCCATCAGTGAAGCTTGGGAAAGTTACTTTTCCAAGTGTAGAACTTGATGACATTACTCTTCCAAGCTCTGATGATGATGGATTGTGGGCAGGGAGGGGGCAGCCCCTCCCTGATTCCAGCAGGTCTGCATCTCACTTCAGGATAGGAATTGTGGGTTTTGACTGAAAAAAGAATGCTGAGTTCAGCCATAATTTTTATCAATAGATCAAGCAATATGCCCCTATTGTCAGTGGCGGGCATTAAAAGGATATCACCCCCATTCTTGTCCCATTTCACATACACAATATGCATGCATAACATTTACTTATTGTAGCATCAAGCAAAGGTTTGCATGTGTGAATGAGCCATAACAGATTCCATAACCTTCACAAATAATTCAGTAACCTTTATCCATAAGAGATCTCGTAACCTTCAAAACACAAACATATCAGTGTTCTGAGATCTGTGGGGGAGGCCTTTCTCTCTGTCACCCTCACAAATACATCTGGTGGGAACACAGGAGGGGGCCTTCTAGGTGGCTGCCCCCAGACTCTGGAACCCCCCTCCTAGAGAAGTTAGCCTAGCACCCTCCCTACTCTCTTTCCATTAACAGCTGCAGACCTTTTTGTTTTGACAAGCCTTTCAGGACTGACTGTTTAGGCATGACGAGCCGTGTACAATGTGCTGGATTTTCTATTTGTCATTTTGCTGTGCTGTGGCATTTTTATGGTTTGTTTTTAACTATTTTTTAAATAAATAGTTTAATACTTCTTAACTTCTGTATTTTGTTAATGTTTAACTATGTTTTTTCAATCTGTTGTAAGCCATTTTCAGTTCCAAACTGGGAAAAAGGCAAGATATAGATAAATATAAGACGAAAAAGGTCATGCACATAAATATATCGTTTAGTTAAAATTAAAATTAGTCCATTTCTCCAAGCTACTGGAAGCACAGAGAATGGCCCGAAAGAGATGTTAGGGTTCACACATTCAGTGAATCTATGGGGTCATGCCACCTAATTGCACCCACAACAGCATGTATGCTGCCAGCATGGCCCTCTGGCATCCAAAAATTGAGGTAAATGTTTGCAAAAGAGAAGACTTTGATTATATGGTAGTTCATGTGTAGGCTTCCACAATCAGGAACCTCAATCGTGGAAGGTTTTCTGATGGTGTGGAAGAATTGGCTCATACAATTGTGTATGCAAAGGTTTACCCTTCAATAATACACACATCACTGCACATATATATCAGGGCTGCAGGAGCACACAATGCTGAGGAAGGAGCTAGTCACTCAAAGATTTAAGTCTCCACCCAAATGGGTGAGCCCAATCTCTGCACAGAGCTATACGTTCACATAAAGGGCATAATCTGTGGATTCTTGATTCTGCTTACTTGTTCTCATGAATTTCATCAGTAAGACCACTGAGCAGCAGAGGAATTAACTTGTGAAAATAAGAGTATCGATCCCGCAGATGCAACAGCCACTCTCCAATGACACTGATAACAGCCTCCCTAACCTAGAAAAAGCCAAGAAAAAAAAGAAAAAAGGAAAGTAGTATATTCTATTTACACAAAATTTGAACACAGGCTACTGTACAACAAAATCATCTTGCTACGTTTTTTTTTTTAGGCTCTTGGGTTTTGTTTCAATCAAGGTCTTCAAAACAAGAAAAAAACAATCAGATTTATGGAGTAACAAAAAGCCAGATCACATGCTCTGAGAGAATGAGAGCAGAAGCACAGGTGGGCTTGTCTTCCGGAACATACATCACAGGTATCTTTGCACACATCTGTAGCAATGGATACTAGTGGTTACTAAAGGAACAGAAGAAATAAAGGAAGAAAGGCGGTTCAAATATTCAGTTAACATTATGTATTAAACTCTGTCTCCTAGATATGTCTGTAAAGTAGGAGTGGGGTATAGCTGGCTCCTCAGATGGCATTGGAAAGTGATTCCCAGCACCTCTAGCCAGCACAGGCAATGGTGAGGGGAGATGAGAGTGATAGTCTAATAACATCTGGAGCTCAAACACTTTCCATCCATGCCGTAAAGCAAGACCTGTCTGAATTAAAAGCTTAGCTTAAGAAGGTTACCTGTGGGATGTCATCAAAACACCGTTGGGCCAGGTGAGAAAGTACATCATCCAGAGACTTCACATTACCAAACTGTATCACTGCTCCTGTAGCCTGAATAACAGCAACACGGACCCGATAATGTTGGTGGGAAATTGCTTGCATTAAGGGACCAATCAAGGCTTCTGACTGCAGGTGAAAATGTTCTAGGATGGAAAATAAAGGAAGAACCAATTTCATTATCTACACTATATAAACAGAGAGCTTCTTCCCTTGAGAGATAGTGCCCTATTCCCTTCTGATACTGTATATGATTTTTGCAGATCCTTTTTCTTAAACAGGAGACGGCAACATACAGGCCACAGGCAGCCCTGATCCCACCTGTTAAAAACAGAAAATCAAATTTAGATTTACTCTCTAATCCTTTGTGCACTCCCCACCTTGTAACTTTTAAATGTTTTTTTTTTAAATTAAAATACCGTAGAAGTGGATTTCTAATCATGCTGGTGTTGTCAGGAGAGTGGAATGCCCTGAAGTGGGTCTTGGGAGGGACAAATGGCAAAAGTCAGTACAGTAATCATTTCTTGAAAGTATAAAAGCAGCCAGGCCTATGTGTTTCTTTTACCAACTTGACTCACAACAGCACAGGAAGGTCTCTTACCTAAAGAAACAGTGTGGAAAGGGAGGAATATGTCCCACAAAACAACTGCCCCTGTGGGTTTAAACAAACATATTGACCTTTCTTTCTTTGTAGTTTTGACTAGGTCTCTTGAGAGGAATTTCACAGGATCTACCAGTGTGATAAATTCAGTAATTAGGTCAATGGATTAGAAGAGCAAGAATCCCCTACTATTGATTGGTAATCTTCCTCACTGGTAAATCAGATACATTGAAATGACTCGCTATACAGTTGTCCCTCCGTATCCACAGATGTAAGTATTCACGGCTTGAAAATATTCTTAAAAAAATAATAATTTAAAAAGCAAACCTTGATTTTGCCATCTTATATAAGGGACACCATTTTGCTATGCCATTGCATATAATGGGACTTGAGTATTCACAGATTTTGGTATCCATGGAAGGTTTGCTTTTTGGATTATTATGTTTTTAAAACTATTTTCAAACCGTGAATACTTAAATCCGTGGATACCAAATCCATGGGTACGGAGGGACAACTGTATTTGAATGATTCTTCTGCTAGTTCAGCCATCTTATGTACATGAACTGGGGACAGGATGCCACCTTATTCTTCACCACAGGCTGCTGACATTTTGGGGTCAGCCCTGTTTCTTATGATTATTTTAAAGCAATGTGTAGATGTGGTTTTATTGTCTGTATATTCCCATGTAAGTAGATTCAAGGTTCTTTAAAGATAACTTTAAAAAAATAATTAATTAAAATAAGTTTGTAGTTCTAATAATTTCTGAGAAAATATTATACATGTAAGATACGTACTGGAGATGCTTCAAGTCCCATTATATGCAATGGCAGAGCAAAATGGTGTCCCTTATATAAGATGGCAAAATCAAGGTTTGGATTATTATGTTTTTAAGAATATTTTCAAACCGTGAATACTTATATCTGTGGATACCAAACCCGTGAATATGGAGGGACAACTGTATACTGTAGATTAATTGCCATGGCTCCTTCCTATGGAATCCTGGGATGTGTAGTTTTACAAGGGCATTATTAGCCTTCTCGACCAAAGAATGCTGGTACCCCCACCAAACTACAAATCCCAGGGTCCCATAGGAAGGAGCCATGGCAAACCGTCCAGTTTCAAAGTGGATTTTGTAGGCTTTCACGACCGACATCCACAGATTTTCCTTGGGTTCTTTCCGGGCTGTGAGGCTGTGTTCTGGAAGAGTTTCTTTCTGATGTTTCGCCTGCATCTGTGGCTGGCATCTTCAAAGAATGGCTAGACAGGAGCGTGTGGAGATTTTACATGCTGTGAACATCAACATTAGCCAAACAGACACCAATTCTCCTTGCATATCTAAACCCAGGAAGTACCCATTCAAATACACAAATTTACATAACCTCTCCAACAGGGGTTCACAGTATATAAACTCCACACACACTCCTACCCAACCATTCTCTGAGGATGCCAGCCACAGATGCAGGTGAAACGTCAGGAATAAAGCCTCCTAGCACAGGGCCTCACAGCCCAGAAAAAAAACCAAGGAAAATCTATGTATACTGTAGATTAATTGCCATGGCTCCTTCCTATGGAATCCTGGGACGTGTAGTTTTACAAGGGCATTATTAGCCTTCTTGGCCAGAGTACTGGCGCCCCACCAAATTACAAATCCCTGGGTCTCATAGGAAGGAGCCATGGCAAATGGTCCGGTTTCAAAGTGGATTTCGAAGGCTTGCACGGCCAGCATCCATAGATTTTCCTTGAGTTCTTTCTGGACTGTGAGGCCGTGTTCTGGAAGAGTTTATTCCCGACATTTCGCCTGCATCTGTGGCTGGCATCTTCAGAGAGTGGCTGGGTAGGGGTGTGTGTGGGGGTTATATACTGTGAGTCCCTATTGGAGAGAATATGTAAATTTGTGTATTTAAATGGCTAATTCCTGGGTGGAGATATGCCAACCATTAGCCAACCATTAGCCAACCAGACACTAATCCTCCTTGCATATCTCCGCCCAGAAACTAGCCATTCAAATAAACAAATGTACAGGGGTTCACAGCATATAACCCCCCACACACACACACACCCAACCATTCTCTGAAGATGCCAGCCACAGATGCAGGCGAAATGTCAGAAAGAAACTCTTCTAGAACACGGCCTCACAGCCCGGAAAAAAACCAAGGAAAATCTATGTACACTGTGGATTAATTGCCATGGCTCCTTCCGATGGAATCTTGGGACGTGTAGTTTTACAAGGGCATTATTAGTCAAACTACAAATCCCAGGGCCCCACAGGAAGGAGCCATGGCCAACGGTCCGGTTCCAAAGCGGATGATCTGCGCGGTGCGGACGCACCTGGCATGGCCCGGGCGGCGGCGGCGGCGGCGGCGCAGCCTTGGCGCTTGGCCTCGGGGAAGGGGTCGAGCAGGGCGCTGCGGAGGGCGCGGGTCAGCTCGGGCAGGTAGGGCGCCAAGGCCTCGCCCTCGCAGGCCCGGAGGGCCAGGGCCAGGAGCTGCAGGAGGCCCAGGCGGAGCTCCTCGCAGGCCTCGCCGTCGCCCTGAGGCAAGCAGAGGCGCTGCGCCAGGGCCGGCATGAGGAAGGGCAGCGCCTTGGCCGGCCGGTTCCCTCGGCTCAGGCCGTGGCGGGTCAGCTCCAAGGCCAGCTCCCGGCAGCGCTCGGCCGGGTCGGCCACCAGGCAGCGCAAGAGCGGCCGGAGCAGCAGCTTGTCGAAGAGCTCCTGCAGGACCGGCGGCGGCAAGGGCTGCTCCAGCACCGCCTGACGGATGCCGGCCAGCGCCTCCAGTCGGGCCTTCCGAGACTCCTCCTGCAAGCCGGCCAGCGGGCGAGCCAGCGCTTGGCTGACCTCCGCCAACCCGGGGTAGTGGTGGTGGTCCCCGACGGCGTCGTCCACCGCCGCCATGCTTTTGGTACTCTCCGGTTGCTAAGGCAGCGAGGCCAGGAGGCCCCGTTGCTAAGGGCGCGCGCGCCTTCGTTGCGGCAGCCGTGTGTGGGTTTGCGACGGCGAGCGTCTCGCTTTACGGGAGCAGCCGGAAAGCGAGAAAGCAGCTTGGGAAGCCGGGGCCTGTAGGCGTTAGTGAGGGGATGTTGTCAGCCAGGGTTCCCCAAGAGGTTGCTAGGATTTTTTTTGGGGGGGGGGATTAGGAATTTTTTATTGGAATAAGACCATTCTACTGAAAAATAGCTGCTCCAGCTGTTTGGGCTGGAATTCAACCTGAAGAAAACAGAAGTCCTTTACCAGCCTGCACCACAGGAGGAACACCACCATCTCCACATTGCCATCGGCAACTCTGTGCTTAAGTTCGTTCAGCAGTTCACCTACCTGGTAAGCATCATCTCCTCAGGTGCCAAGATTGACAAAGAGATCGATCACAGATTAGCAAAGGCACATAGCGCATTTGGAAGACTTTACAAAAGAGTCTGGAGTAATAAACACCTGAGACGAAGCACAAAAATCAGTGTGTATAGAGCCATTGTAGTGTCTATTCTCCTTTATGGGTCTGAAACATGGGTCACCTATCGCCACCACCTACGACTCCTCAACGCTTCCATCAGTGCTGTTTACGCACAATCCTAAATATACACTGTACTGACTATGTGACAAATGTTGCTGTCCTTGAGCAAGCAGGGATCACCAGCATGGAGGCCATGATATTGAGAACACAGCTGCGCTGGGCAGGGCACGTTTCTAGGATGGAGGACCATCGCCTCCCAAAAATAGTACTCTACGGTGAACTCGCCATGGGTCAGCGTAAGAGGGGCGCTCCAAAAAAGCGATACAAAGACTCCCTGAAACAACATCTCAGGCTCGGCCAAGTTGATCACCAACAAAGGTCTGCCCTGGTCTCACATCGGGAGGCATGGAGACGCACTATCCACAATGCTGCAGCCTTATTTTAGAGCTTACGCCGAACTAGTCTTGAAGAGAAACAACAACGCAGAAAGAATCACAACCCGGAGACATCACCCAAGGAGACCTTCTGCTGTGCTTTCTGCAACCGGACCTGTTTATCTCGCATTGGCCTTTTTAGTCATCAGCGCACTTGCAGAAAGCGCGGTATGAGTCCTTCCTGAATCTTCATTTGCAAAGAAAAGCCAGGGAGACTGAAAAATACACCCGACCAGAAAAGGCCATAACAATAACGCAAAAATAATAATTGTTTTCCTCTTTTCTTACTAATACAAAAACAAAACTATGTATCCTAACACTAATATATTTTTCCTCTTAATCTAAACACACTATAATTGCATTATATTTACACATTATAATTATACCTATTCAGGAAAAAAAACATCAATAAAACATCAATAAAAGATTAATAAAAAATAATAATACAAAAATACAACAATAATAAAAAAAAATTATTTAAAATATCCTTTTATGTTATTGCTGGGGTTGTCTCACTAAACCACGGCCAAAACTTTTTCCAGGAATGGTTTGGTAATTTCTCTTTTTCACTCAGAGCTAAATTTTCAATTAAGTTCTTCACATAATAAGCAGTGCCTTTGTCATGGCCAAGGTGATAAGGCCATTCGTTTAATTTTGAAAACGTGTAGTGGAGATACCCCAGAGAAGATACCCCAATAGGGCTGATACAGAGGCAGAGACACCAAATTTGGATTTTTTCACTTTGTATGTAACATTTATTCATAGGATCATACACATAACATTTAGTACCAAGAGAGCTCTCTCATTCTAACCATGCACACACACATATACTCACATACACACCAAGTGGCTCTTCACTGAAGATTGTTGATCAGGCAGACTTCATGAAGGCCATGGGAGTCCCGTTGCCGCGGAACAGGAACACACCTGCTGGTTAGAAAGTCTCGTCTTTTTAAAGTCTGCATCGCATCAAACAGCATCACCCTTTTGCGTCTGTCCACAAAATCTTCAACCAGCTCTTTCTGGTCTTTTGTTGATGTTTCAGAAGCACTCCAAGTCTTATCAGTTTGTATCCAAACATTCTGGTAGCTTATTACTTGCTGTCCATATTGTATGAAGGATCTGTTCCTTCCTAGATAAACAGGCAGCAGCATCCTGCATATCCTAGGATATGTCAATGCCACCTCAGCAGTTTGAGACTTCTCGCTTCGCTGTCCGGGTAACTCCCATATCATGCATTGTGGTTCTCTATCTTTTTTTGTTGTTAAGTTTCTTAGCCAGTCTGTTAGTGCCACTAAAACAGAAAACTCATTCACTCTTCACACCTTTTACATCCTGCAGATTTTGACTTTTCACCTCCCTTTGTCTTTGGAAAACTAACCCTAACATCACATAGAGGTTTACCAGGCACACCGTGGACCAGGGCACTGTCCAAAAACTAGGGGTTTGGGATTAGGATTTTTTCTTATTGGAATAATATTGGAATAAGACCGGCCGCAAAAGGCCTTAACAATAACACAAATAATAACAATAATAGTTTTCCTCTTTTCTTACTAATACAAAAATAAAACTATCTGTCCTAACACTAATACATTTTTCCTCTTAATCTAAACACACTATAATTACTCTTTTTTCTTTTCCAATGAACATTATATGTACACGTCACATACATATTTGGAAAAGAAAAAAATTAAAGATTACTAAAAATAATAATAAAAAATAAAAAATAAAATATTTATTTAAAGGTATTTATTTAAAGATATCCCTTAAGTTATTGGGGGGGTAGGGATTTTTTTTATTGAAATAAAACCATTCTACACAATAATACACCCAACTGCAAAAGACTGTAACAATAACGCAAAACCAAAAAATTTCCCCCATCTCTTCACTTACTAATACAAAAATAAAACTATCTTAACACTATTACATTTTCCCTCTTAATCTAAATACACTATAATCACTCTCTCCACCCCCCAATAAACATTATATTTACACCTTTATACTAAAGTTAGAAGTTAAACATTACAATTACAGTTGTCCCTCCATATTTACAGATTTGGTATCCACAGATTTAAGTATTCATGGCTTGAAAATATTCTTTAAAAATAATAATCCAAAAAGCAAACCTTGATTTTGCCATCTTATATAAGGGACACCATTTTGCTGTGCCATTGCATATAATGGGAATTGAGTATTCACAGATTTTGGTATCCACGGAGGGTCCTGGAACCAAACCCTAGCAAATATGAAGGGACAATTGTAATACACCCAACCACAAAAGGCCATAAAAACTATCTTAACACTAACACATTTTCCCTCTTAATCTATTCTAAATACACTATAATCACTCCCCCCCAATAAACAATAACTTTATACTAAAGTTAGAAGTTACACATTACAATTATACATATTTGGAAAAGAAAAATAATAATAATAAATAATTATACAAAAAGAATAATTTTTATTGGGATAAAATAAATAAAATAAAATAGTCCCCGTTGCTAAGGACATGCGCGCTTCATTACAGCAGCCATGTGGGTTTGCAATGGCGAGCGTCTCGCTTTGTGGGAGTAGCCAGAAAGTGAGGAAGCAGCTTGGGAAGTCGGGGCCTGCAGGCGTTAGTTAGGGGATATTCTAAGCCAGTGTTTCTCAGCCAGGGCTCCCTGGAGCCCTAGGGTTTCCCAAGAGGTTGCTAGGGACTGGGTGGTGGTAGGGACCTGACCTCAAAAGGCTGTAACAATAACGCAAAACCAAAAAATCCCCCCATCTCTATTTACTAATACAAAAATAAAACTATCTATCCTAACACTAATACATTTTCCTTCTTATCTAAATACACTATAATCACTCTCTTCCCCCCCAATAAACACTATATTTACACCTTTATACATATTTAGAAAAGAAAAAAATAATAAAAAATAAAAATACAAAAATAATAATGAATTTTTTTTAAAAAAAACCATATCTGTTAAGTTATTGCTGGGGTTGTCTCATTAAACCACGGCCAAAACACTCTCCAACGATGGTTGAAGGCTCCGTGAAGGCCCCGGGGAGGGAGGGTGGAGGGTGGGGGGAGGCCTTCACGGAGCCTTGGAAGGCTCCGTGAAGGCCTGGGGAGGGTGGGGGGAGTCCGTGGAGGCCTTCACCGAGCCTTCGAAGGCTCCGTGAAGGCCCCGGGGAGGTGTAGGTAAAATGCACAGGACTTCTAGATATTTTCCTTTTTTGGCGGGGGGGATTCTTCTTCAGTATGGGTACTGTTTTAAAGAAATCCTTCCTGTGAATGATGGGGGGGGGCTTTTAAAACCTGCCTTAAACCAGGAGCAAGGGGTCAGAAAAAAAACGCTACTTGATAACTCAAGACTACAGACAACCAAAAGGCTTGTAACTCTCAGGGCTTGTCTACACAGGCAATATACCCCATCTTGCCCACATCTTAAGAGCCCTGCAGTCCTGACGATGCAAGGCTTTTGTCCCATTCTGCCCATGGGCAGTCCTCACAAACCTGGGGCTAAGACGAGGGGAAGGCTGGGTAGGGCCCATTACAGTATTTTAAAATAATACCTGCTTTAATCTGTTCCTGCCAGGAAGGAACAGATCAGGTCCTGCATAACTGCAGGAGCCGATCCTGGCAGGCTAGCCTGTCACTGCAGCTGCTGGTCTGCCTTGCTCTCTCCAAAGCAGGAAGGAGCCCAGTATCATGTGACCAAAGCTGGTCACGTGGGGGTGTTGGTCACATGTTGCAGGCTGGCTTCCTAACTTCCAGGAGAGCCAGGGAGATGGCGGTGGCGGCGGCAGCTTCAGCGATGGATCTGTTTGCCTGTCTAGACTTCCTCCAGTTTTGTGGAGGGAACAGGGGAGGAATGGGTCTGAACTGTGGCCAGGATACACTGCCAGGGAGCCGGGAGGGGGGTATCCTGGCTCGTGTAGATTAGTTTCTGAACAGTTTTCAAAAGCAGCCCCGTGCAGAGTGAATTACAGTAATCCAAATGGGATGTAATGAATTATTATGGCCAGATTGGACATAACAGTGAACAGGTGCAGCTGATGCACTAGCTTAAATTGTGCAAATGCACTTCTGGGTATTGATGAAACCTGGACTTTGAGGCTGAATCCAAGAATACATTCAGGCTAAGAACCTGAGATTTCAGTAGAATGTAACTCCACCCCAGCACAGGCTGAATCCCTGTCCCTTGATCCTCCTTTTGACTGATGAGGAACCCCCATCTTCTCTGGCTTAAGCTTCAGTTAGTTTGTCCTCATCCAGTCCATGACTGACAACAGGCAATGGGTCAACTGTGAGACAGCTTCCTTGGAATTAGACAGAAAAGAGAGAGTTGGGTGTCATCAGCGTACCGATGTGAGTTAGGGGAAGAATTTGCAGTGCTTGTTCCTGTTTACAAATGACTAGTAGTCTGCATGGTACAGCCCTTGATGGTTATCATATTGAACTCTAAACAGGGTTTTCATGAACATGGTCTGGTGAAGTTTTTTTCCCCTTTAGCAACTCACCTAAAGATGAACAAATCGGTCAAATTTGATTCTGTTAAGTTTTGCATTTTTTTTGCAGCCGTGTTGCTTCTGTCACAATCGCACATCAATTTGTGAACATTTTTAACAGCCCCTCGAAAATTCATGTGTATTTTTCTGTGCATTGCTACTAAAATATGCATTTTCCTACACACTTGCCTACTGTAAATATTTGTATTTTTGCCAGCAATTTCCCAGAGTTGTGTTTTATGTGTTCTTTCCCTCAATTTATGAATATTTGGATACCCTTTCTCTGTTATACATGTTTCTCTCTCTCTCTCTCTCCTTCTTTCTGTTTTTATGGTTGCAAACTGCATTGTAAAATTTGGAAAAATGCAAATATTATGGCACATGTGGGTTCTGATTCATCTGTAGGCTCAGAAAATGCAAATTTAGTGAGTTCACATTAAAACATGAAGCCAATTAATTTCTCCCTCCACCTTTCATCTGGACCCTCCTTCCCGTTCCATTTCTATTTCGACCAGGAATACAGCACAACGTCCAAGCTCTAGAGAAGGCTCTCCGGTATCCTCGGGTGTACCGCGAATCCAAGGCCAGGCTGGACAGCTTTCAGAAGCCGTACACACCAGCAGGAAAGAAGGTTAGTGTCAGGCTCGGCACCTGACGTTGCCTCTTCCTGCCATTTTTTTGTGTGGTTCTGTAACCTTGCTGTTAATCATGTTTTCATTTCTCTGTACTGGTTAATGAGTGCTTTGTAGTAATCATGGAAAGGGAGTATAATGGTCACGGTGGAATGGAACAATAAACCTGGCAGCTGCAGAGGTTGCCTGAGAAAAAAGGGATGTACGATTGTTTGGGAAGAAGAGATCAGGGGATCATGGATAACCAATAGCTTTGTAGCCTGCAGATTTCATAGGCTGCAAAATGCTTTTAATATACTGTCTATCCTCTGAGTTTCAATTCTGAGCAACAACTTTGTATGGTATGCTTCTTGGATTTCTGTGCCAATAAAGTTTTCTATTTAACCCTGAAACTGCTGGTCACTGCATCTGGGAATGCAAGTACATGACAGTCAGTTAATCCATTGGTTCCTGAGAGAATCTTGCCTCCAGAGCAGGGGTGACGTGAATGTACATAACCCTCCATAGCCCAACCTCCCAGACTCTTCTAGACTGCCATTATATGGGGGGGGGGAGACCCAAATTGCAGTGGGGGGAAATGCGATCCACAGTCCATAGGTGGCTCTAGTAAGTCCCCTGCCACTCCCACAAGCCTTAGAATTTCAGGTGATTTTCAACCACAACCAAGTCTTCCTTCTGGAGCCAATTAAAAACTTTGTTTCGGCAGGCCTTTGCTGATCTCTGCTAATGGTTGTGCTGGGGTATATGTGTATGTTGTGTGTGTGTGTGTATGTGCATATCTGTGTGTGTGTTTAAAATTTTAGCTGTTTTTAACTTTTTTGTTGTTTAATTCTGTTTTAACTTTTGTGTTTTGCTGATTTTTAATAATGTCTTTTATTGTATGCTGCTCTGAATTCCAAATCAAGGGGGAAAGTGGGACAGAAATAAAGATGATGATAGAGAAAGCCCCCCAAGTGTGTAAAAATGCTCAGCACATGATTGGCTAATATATTTCCCATTATCTTCCTATGATTTGCTATATGTTGTTGCATGCTGTTGTGGGGTGGATTTTTGAAAACTGTTGTAAGTGTTAAGGTATATGCTTGCTTTAGTGCCAGATTGCTCAGCCTGAATGCTGACATCGAGATGGCACCGTGTCATTAAATAAACTGCTGTCTTCAATTCACTGTGCCTCCATTCTTGAACTCAAAACTGGGCAACTTGTTCCCGTCACTGCTCATCCTGGGTTAGATTAAAAATCTTTTCAAGTATTTTAAAAAGACAATTAAATGGGAGCTACTGCAGGTGGGATGGTCTCTGTTTTAATCTGCTTTACTTCTAGATCTTGCGAGCCCCGGCCCGAAAGCCCCAAAAGACCAAGGCAGAGCAGTTGGAAGAAATCCTCTTGGAGATGAGAAAGCCCACAAACATTGTACATGTACCCTTAGGTATGTACTCAAGTACAAACCCTAAGCACGTGGAGTGAATGAAGTGGGACTGATGACTGTGGTTGGGTTTGCTGGGGCCGGAGAGATGGGATTACTGTAAGAGAACACGGAGGGGCTCATGCAATAGCAATAGCATTTAGCAATAGCATATTTCTGTACCATTTATGAGTGCAAAGCACTCCCTAAGTGATTTTCAATGTGTGTTAACTAATTGCCCCCAACAAGCTGGGTACTTAGGGACTTAGAGACTTTATTCTGCCACATTTAGTTACTGTTGCTTTCATGGGTGGAAGTTGATATTACAAACTAAGTCTAAAAAGTCTAAATCAAATTTGCAGATGTCACGAAATTAGGAGGAGTAGCTAATACCCTAGAGGAGAGGATCAAAATTCAGAATGACCTGGCAGTGGAACGCACTCCCTCGGAGTGTGGTGGGATCTCCTTCCTTGGAGATCGTTAAACAGAGGCTGGATTGCCATCTGTCGGGGATGCTTTGATCAAGATTTCCTGCGTGGCAGGGAGTTGGACTGGATGGCCCTCGTGGTCTCTTCCACCTCTGCAATTCTATGATTCTGTGATAGACTGGAGAGCTGGGCCAAAGCTAACAAAATGAAATTCAATACGGAGAAATGTAAAGTACTGCACTTAGGGCGGAAAAATGAAATGCATAGATATAGGATGGGAGAGACCTGGCTGAACGAGACTACGTGCAAAAGGGATCTAGGAGTCCTAGTAGACCACAAATTGAACATGAGTCAACAGTGTGATGCGGCAGCTAAAAAGGCCAATGCAATTTTGGGCTGTATCAATAGAAGTATATTATCTAGATCAAGGGAAGTAATAGTGCCGCTCTATTCTGCCTTGGTCAGACCTCACCTAGAATACTGTGTCCAGTTCTGGACACCACAATTCAAAAAGGATATTGACAAATTGGAGCATGTCCAGAGAAGGGCGGCTAAAATGGTGAAAGGTCTGGAAACCATGCCTTATGAGGAGAGACTTTGGGAGCTGGGTATGTTTAGCCTGGAAAAAAGACGGTTAAGAGGCGATATGATAGCCTTGTTTAAGTATTTGAAGGGGTGTCACGCTGAGGATGGAGCGGGCTTGTTTTCTGCTGCTCCAGAGACTGGAACACAGAGCAATGGATGCAAGCTCCAGGAACAGAGATTCCACCTCAACATTAGGAGGAACTTTTTGACAGTAAGAGCTGTTCAGCAGTGGAACGCACTCCCTCGGAGCGTGGTGGGGTCTCCTTCCTTGGAGGTCTTTAAACAGAGGCTGGATTGCCATCTGTTGGGGATGCTTTGATCAAGATTTCCTGTGTGGCAGGGGGTTGGACTGGATGGCCCTCGTGGTTTCTTCCAACTCTACAATTCTATGATTCTATGATTCTATAATGCAGCAGCAAAGGTACCCGTGTTGATCATAAATGAAAATCCCCAATCCCTATTAGTGTGATAACTTCATTCAAATAAAAAGACCACAAGAATATGCAAGTATGTGATATTCCTTCATTAGGCAATATATTACACAAAAGCAAGTTACAAATGGCAGGGGTGGAAATAAAAAGAAAGTTGATTTAATGCTGAAAACAACATTTGAGTTCATTTTTAGATAAAATTGAGGGGGAGTTTGCAGACCCACAGATTAGGTTCTAGCAGATGATGTCAAGGTTCAGGATACACACAGATCTGCCCCAGGACTGCTAGGAATAATTAGAAAACAAACAATGTTTGTTCCCCCATTTTTAAAAAATGAAGTCTATTATTATTTAGAACCATCTTTATCCAGATTAAGTGTTGTCGGTGAGAAACAGAAGTAGATTTTTTAAAAACATTAAGAATGCTGGACCAATATATAAATGACAGTTGTCCCTTCACATTCGCTGGGGTTTGGTTCCAGGATCCCCCGTGAATACCCAAATCTGTGAATACTCAAGTCCCATTATATGCAGTGGCATAGCAAAATGGTGTCCCTTATATAAGATGGCAAAATCAAGGTTTGCTTTTAGCTAACAATTAGCTAACACACAATGGAAACTGTTTAATGCAGTGTAGATGTGTAAAAAGCTATTGCTTAAAAAAAACAATTTGTAAGCCGCTCTGATAGCCTTGTGGCTGAAGAGCGGGGTATAAATAAATAAATAAATAAACATCATTAGGGTACGCAAGCCTCTCTCCCACGACAAGGGGGCGTCAATGTCTCATGGATCTTAATTGTCCATTGATGACCAGGCCCTAGCAACATTTTGCATTGCAACAACATACTCTCCAACTGTCCTGATTTGGTACGGACAGTCCCAATTAATCCTCTGTCCTCCCACTTTTTCAGCTGCTTTTACAATGTTCCAATTTCTCTCTCCTCCTCCTCCTTTCCCCCCTTTGTCCTCAGCTTACTTCAGTTGCTGCACACTGAGTTCAAAGTGCAAAAGTAGTTTGTATTCTATTAATTCAGCAGTGGGGGAGAGAAAAGGAGGGGGCAGAATCTTACCTTTCCCAGTAGCCTCTAGCAAAAGCAGCCTCTCCCAGCTTGTGTGTTTTCCCTCATTAGTAACTTTTGCTGTCTTGACCACACTCTGATATTGCTTGGCTACAAGTGCTCTGGTTTTCATCTGGGAAATGTTGGAGGGTATGCAAAAGAACAGCTCAGAACCATATCCTCTTGTGGGGGAAAAGCCCTTCCTCCCCCACTCCTGTGAGGAGTGCAGCTACGAGGTCTGTCAATTAAATAATGAGACTGTGTTTCTACCTTTCAGACAAATCAGGGAGAATTGATCATGAAAACTTGAGTGGTGACCTTGAACATGTCTGAACCTGCATGACAAACATCAATACTCTCAGCCATTCAGTTAACTGTCAGTTGCCGTTTAAAGCAGCTGTGTTGTCTGTTGTGTGCTAGAAAAATGCTAAGTTTAAAAGTTGAGCAACGTAACAATCTGCAGCAACTTGAGGCGGACCCAAACCCTTTTCAAAAAATCATCACTTGTGATGAAACCTAGATCTTCCAGTATGATCCTGAGACAAAATGACAATCAATGCACCAGAAAACACCATCATCAACAAGAATGAAAAAAGCATGTCAAAGCACGTCCACATTCAAAGCCACGAGGGTGTAATTTTGGAAGAATGGGTTCTAGCAGGCAGAACAGTGAACCAGCATTATTATAAGGAAATTTTGACAAAGCTGAGAGAGTCAGGGGGAAAAAGGCCAGAACTGTGGGGAAATGGTTTCTTCATCAAGACAATGTGCCTGCTCACACAGCACTTGCTGTGAAGCAGGTTTTGGCTGATAAATGCATTACTACATTTAAATATCCTCCATATTCGCCAGATTTGGCACCATGCAACTTTTTTCTTTTCCCTAAAGTGAAATTGGTGCTTAAAGGAACATGTTTTGAGTCAATTGATGTAGTAAAGAAGAAAACGGCAGATGCGTTGACACAGCTGGCAGAAACTGATCCGCTCCATGCCTTCGACCAGTAGAACACAAGACTTAGATTTTCCTTGGTTTTTTTCCGGGCTGTTCTGGAAGAACACGGCCTCATAGCCTGCAAAAAAACCAAGGAAAATCTATGGATGCCGGCCATGAAAGCCTTCGACTTCACATTTAACACAAGACTGCATCTGTAAGTGTGAACGGGGAGTATATTGAAGGGGACTAGCATTAGAAATAAAGATGAGTTAGTGTGTCAGTCTCGTTATTTAATACACAGACCTTGCAAGCTCAGAGAGAACAGAGAAATGCTAGTTAGGTGGCGGATCTTGTCATAATTCCTGCCAATCAAAAAAGTCTAGTGCACTGACCCTGAGAATCTTGGCTCCACTGCTTCTCTTTCTTTTTGGAGAGGGAATGAATCTTCTTTCTTTTCCTGGTTCAGACAATGTGATCTCAGAATTTTCAATTCTATTGAGCTGAGGAAAACTTCCTCCCAGGTAAGTACAGGTGGGAATGCTCTGTAAACTGCAAGCATCCTACAGGGCCCAGCCTTTCTGTGTGTGAAGTCGAAGGCTTTCACAGCCAGCAACCATAAGTTTTCTGTGGTTTTTTCTGGGTTGTGAGGCTGTGTTCTGGAAGAGTTTATTCCCTGGCGTTTCACCTGCATGTCTGGCTGGCATCTTCAGAGAATGGTGGCATAGGGGTTATGTATGTTTTATTGTATTAATCTATTTTATTAATAAACCCCGCACACCCCTATGCCACCATTCTTTGAAGATGCCAGCCACAGATGCAGGCGAAACGTCAGGAATAAACTCTTCCATAACACAGCTTCACAACCCAGAAAAAACCCACAGAAAACCTTTCTGTGTGCCTTTGTCTCTCCAGGAGGGAGGTTGAGCTTGCTTCTGACTGACAGAGGCTGGGACTTCCTGTGTGGAAACTGCTGCTGGAACAGAGACTTAACGCTTTGTGTGCAAGGAGTGTTAAAACTGGAGGGGGGAAGCCTGATAAAATCTGGGGGTGGGTGAATCTTTTTTTCCCCTTTTCTCCCTTGGTTGGGGCTTTTGCAAGAACACAGGAAGAGGGGTGTTGAGGGGGAGAACCCACAAGAATCCAGCTAAGCTATTGGGGGAGGAAGAAGAGGAGGCTGCACTGCGGAATAACGGGAGAGGAAAGAGGCTGTTGCTACCGCTGCTGTTTGTCTCGGATCCAACCAACCCAGGTATTTATATGCAAGAGCCTTAGGTGCTGCACATTCAGTGCACTCTCTTACACCCCCCCTCCCAAGAGCTACTGGGAAGGGATCTCTGCTCAGCCCTCCATTCCCTCTGTGCTTGCTTTTTGGAGCTGTCCTTCCCAGCCACCATGGCTGAGAATTAATTCAGCACAAAAGGCTATTGCTGATGGAGGCAGTGGAAGATGAAGAGGAGGAGGGGGGTGAGGAATTTCCTCCTTCTCCAAGGTGCTAGAGAAAGAGAGAGAGAGAGAGAAAGGCAGAGGCTGGGAGGATGCTGTTATTGGGGGATGTAGAAGGGATTGAAAGATTGCTCCCCCCTCTTGAAAATCATACCTATTCAATGAAGGAGGAGGATGTTGCAACCCCCCACCTTAAACTGCTGCCACTGCTAAGAGTATCCCTTGGTGGAGAGAGGCAAGAAAGATTGTTTTGGAAAGGTGCCAGAAGGGGGTTTCCCCTCTGCCTGCAGCTTTAAAGCTGTATAATACTTTGGGTGTAATCCCCAGTTCTGTTCCAAATTGAATGTTGGTTTCTGCCCTTTGAGATTTCCCTTTGACAGAGGCTCAATCCCTGAAGGGTGGAAAGGGAGCAGCATGTTCTCTCTTTGTTATAGGTCATTTTCCAAGGATCCCTGATTTCAGGTCTTCCCATGGTTTGGGGTGCCTAGAAACACCTTTGCATCTCAGCCCCAGGCTTATAAAGAGAGGAAAGCAGTGTACTGTACCGTATGAATAACACTGGAAGGTCAGGTTTCTTTCTGGGGAATAATTTTGCAAAACAGAGTCCTTTGCAGTCAGAAATACATATTGGATTCTTTTTGGATGAGGTCTGGATGAGAAAATATACTCACTGTCAGGATCTTCCATTCTTTAATTTACATCTTCTGCTTATTTGTTTCATGAGAGAGAAATGTCTTTCACATCTGGGTTTTATTTCCCCACATATATTTTCTTGGCAGAGCTCCCCTTCCCCCAAGAAAACTAGGGCTGTAAATACACACATATCCTGCCTAAATACCTTAAAGGTATCAGATCCAATCTGATCTTGGAAGCTAAGCAAGGTAAGCCCTGGTTAGTACCTGAATGGGAGGCCACCAATGAGTCTCAGGTGCTATAGACTATATTTCAGAGGAAGGAACTGGCAAAACCACTTCAGAGTGTTCCTTGCCTAAGAAAGCCCTATGAAATGAATGGAGTCACCAGTCATCAACACAGGACTTGAAGGCAGGCAGGCAGGCATGCACACATACACACACGCACACACACTAATACATACATGAATGTTTGGAGGTGTTAATTCTCTCTGTACTACTGACATTGGGCATTACATTGAACTGCTTAGAATGAAGATGGTGACTAATAGGAAAGAAATTCTTCATTTAGTTTTTTTTTGTGTGTGTGTGTGTGTCCAGAGAATAGCTGATTTCAGGTGTTTAGAAGGCCAAACCATCACTTCAAGAAGACTCCCATAGGAAAAGATCAACTTCCTATGTAGCATTGTCCAAATAATTTTATTCCAAATCTCTCATAAACCCTTCTGATACAGGAAGCAATGCTTTAAATGGCAGTGTGTGTTTTTAGATCTGTGTTCTGACAAGTGTGAGGAAATTACATGGAGAAATTATAATTACATTGTTTGCTAAGGCTCTGATGAGAAACCTTTGACTTGGAACAGTTTTAGAAACTGATATGCAATAGATTAGGTTTTTTTGCTTGAGACTTTTGGATGATTATAGAATCATAGTATTTTAGAATCATAGAGTTGGAAGATACCTCAAGGGCCATCCAGTCCAACCCCCTGCCATGCAGGAATACACAATCAAATCATTCCCGACAGATGCCCATCCAGCCTGTTTAAAAACCTCCAAAGAAGGAGACTCCACCACACTCCCAGGCAGTGTATTCCACTTCCGAACAGCTCTTACTGTCAGGAAATTCTTCCTAATGTTTAGGTGGAATCTCTTTTCCTGTAGTTTGAACCCATTGCTCCGTGTCTTAGTCTCCGGAGCAGCAGAAAACAAGCCTGCTCCATCCTCAGTATGGCATCCCTTCAAATATTTAAGCATGGCTATCATGTCCCCTCTTCTCTTCTTTTCTCCAGACTAAACATACCCAGCTCCCTAAGCCGTTCCTCATAGGGCATGACTTCCAGACCTTTAACCATTTTGGTCACCCTCCTCTGGACACGTTCCAGCTTCTCAATATCCTTCCTGAATTGTGCTCACCAGAACTGGACACAGCATTCCAGGTGGTCATAATTCTCAATATACAGTATATCTTCTTTGCTTGCAGATGATTTGGTTGAGTTACTGCGACATTTTTAGACAGAGGGGGAAGTCCGGTACTTAAAATTTGTCTGTGTTTTATGCCTGAACACTTTGGAGAATGATTCCCCCCTCCCCTTATATTGAAATTACATTATTTTCCTGTCTAGGTTTGTTGTTTGTTTACAAGCATAGAGATGGCTGCTTCATCCTCCTGCAATTTGGAAGACGACGAGAGCCTGAAGGGATGTGAGCTCTATGTTCAGAAGCACAACATCCAGCAAATCCTCAAGGAGTGCATTGTGAACCTCTGTATAGCAAAACCTGATCGGCCGATGAAATTCTTGCGTGAACACTTTGAGAAATTGGAGAAGGTTGGTGGTTGTCAAGTATTTTCAGTGGCAAAATGCACAGTGTTTGTGTGTGTGTGTCTGTGTCTAAAACACACAACAATACCAAAATCGTGATGCTTCAAATATTTAGGGAGCTGCCTTATGCCAAGTTAGAACATTGGTCAACCTAGAGCTGTATCATTTAACCCTGCATGATTCAAAGTGACAGTCTATGGACTGGTGCTGGTCTGTGAACTGTTGGATGCTGAGCCACAACAAATTTCTAGGAAAGAAAGAACCAGTTGTAGCCAATGGGCACAAACATAGTACCAGAGCCTGGCACATGGGTGGGGGAGAATTTCTCCTCACCACCACCACCATCAGATAGCCTGAGAAACAGATAGGATGTTGTAAAGTTGAAGGCTTTCATGGCCAGCATCCATAGATTTTCCGTGGATTTTTTCTGGGCTGTGAGGCCATGTTCTGGAAGACTTTATTTCTCATGTTTCACCTGCATCTGGCGTCTTCAGAGAATGGTGGCGTAGGTGGTATGTGGGGTTTATATACTGTGAGTCCCTGTTGGAGAGGATATGTTGGAGAGGATGGACTCAGATGTCTCTACACTAATGCACAGAGCATGGGAAATAAGCAAGATGAACTTGAACTCCTTGCACTACAAAACAAATATGATATAATAGGCGTTACTGAAACCTGGTGGGACGAGTCTCATGATTGGAATGTAGGAATAGAGGGGTATAACCTTTATAGGAGAAACAGGCCAAACAGGAAAGGAGGAGGAATAGCATTATATGTCAGGGATATTTACACCAGTGAAGTGATCCACGACATCAATACTGGAAGCCAGGTGGAGAGCATCTGGATAAAAATTAAAGGGGAGGGAAACAACAGGGATGTTATTGTGGGACTCTACTACAGACCCCCAAATCAGACGGAGGAATTGGATGTTGCCTTTCTAGAACAGATGAACATACATGCAGAAAGGAGAGATGTAGTAGTGATGGGTGACTTCAACTATCCTGATATTTGCTGGCAATCTAACTCAGCCAAAACTACAAGGTCTAGCAAATTCCTTACATGCCTGGAAGACAATTTCATGGTCCAAAAGGTGGAAGAGGCAACAAGGGGGTCAGCTATTTTAGATCTGATCCTAACCAACAGAGACGACCTGGTTAATGGGGTGCAAGTGGTGGGATCCTTAGGTGAGAGTGATCATGTTCTCCTGGAGTTTGTTATACAATGGAAAGGAGAAGCCAGGCATAGTCAGACACGCATTCTTGACTTTAGGAGAGCTGATTTCAGTAAACTCAGGGAAATACTGAGGATGATCCCATGGTCAAGAATACTAAAAGAGAAGAGACCTCAAGACGGATGGGACTTTCTCAAAAGGGAGATACTGAAGGCACAATTTCAAACAGTACCATTGAGAAAGAAAAATGGGAGGTGTCTCAAGAAACCAGGATGGATGACTAAAGAACTTTCAATGGAGCTAAGTTTTAAACGGAACATGTATAGGAAATGGAAAAGGGGGGAAATCACCAAAGAAGAATTCAAACAGATAGCGAACACATGTAGGAGTAAAGTCAGAAAAGCTAAAGCGCAGAATGAGCTCAGGCTTGCTAGGGAGGTTAAGAACAATAAAAAGGGGTTTTTTGGGTATGTCCGCAGCAAAAGGAGGAAGAAGGAAATGATAGGGCCGCTACGTGGAGAAGATGGCAAAATGCTAACAGGGACAGAGAAAAGGCAGAATTACTCAACACCTTCTTTGCCTCAGTGTTTTCAGAAAAGGAAAAGGAGGACCAACCTGAGGAGAATGGAACAGAGGACACAATAGGGGAAATCCAGCTCAAAATAAGTAAAGAGGTAGTACAGGAATACCTTCTTAATCTAAATGAATTTAAATCTCCAGGACCAGATGAACTACATCCAAGAGTATTAAAAGAGCTG
This sequence comes from Gambelia wislizenii, assembly GCA_030847615.1. Classification (NCBI taxonomy): domain Eukaryota; kingdom Metazoa; phylum Chordata; class Lepidosauria; order Squamata; family Crotaphytidae; genus Gambelia; species Gambelia wislizenii. The sequence continues at coordinate 11,856,796 of JAUMIR010000012.1, forward strand.
GCAAATATAATCTCAGAGCCATTGGCAATAATATTTGAGAACTCCTGGAGAACAGGAGAAGTCCCAGCAGACTGGAGGAGGGCAAACGTTGTTCCCATCTTCAAAAAGGGGAAAAAAGAGGATCCCAACAACTATCGTCCAGTTAGTCTGACATCAATACCAGGGAAGATTCTAGAACAGATCATTAAACAGAGAGTCTGTGAACATTTAGAAGGCAATGCCATAATCACAAAAAGTCAGCATGGGTTTCAGAGAAACAAGTCATGCCAGACTAATCTGATCTCTTTTTTTGATAAAGTTACCAGCTTGGTAGATGAAGGGAATGCTGTGGACACTGCATACCTTGATTTCAGTAAGGCCTTTGACAAGGTTCCCCATGACATTCTTGCAAACAAGCTTGTAGAATGTGGGCTAGACAAGTTAACTGTTCAATGGATTTGTAATTGGTTGACCGGCCGAACCCAAAGGGTGCTCAGCAGTGGCTCCTCTTCGTCTTGGAAAGATGTGACCAGTGGGGTGCCACAGGGTTCTGTCCTGGGCCCAGTGCTATTCAACATCTTTATCAATGACTTAGATGAGGGAATTAGGGGCATACTTATCAAATTTGCAGATGACACCAAATTGGGAGGAGTAGCTAATACCCTAGAGGACAGGATCAAAATTCAGAATGACCTGGATAGACTGGAGAGCTGGGCCAAAGCTAACAAAATGAAATTCAATACGGAGAAATGTAAAGTACTGCATTTAGGGCGGAAAAATGAAATGCATAAATATAGGATGGGAGAGACCTGGCTGAATGAGACTACGTGCGAAAGGGATCTAGGAGTCCTAGTAGACCACAAGTTGAACATGAGCCAACAGTGTGATGCGGCAGCTAAAAAGGCCAATGCAATTTTGGTCTGTATCAATAGAAGTATAGTGTCTAGATCAAGGGAAGTAATAGTGCCACTCTATTCTGCCTTGGTCAGACCTCACTTAGAATACTGTGTCCAGTTCTGGGCACCACAATTCAGAAAGGATATTGACAAATTGGAGCGTGTCCAGAGAAGGGCAACTAAAATGGTGAAAGGTCTGGAAACAATGCCTTATGAGGAGAGACTTAGGGAGCTGGATATGTTTAGCCTGGAAAAAAGACGGTTTAGAGGCGATATGATAGCCCTGTTTAAGTATTTGAAGGGATGTCACGCTGAGGATGGAGCAGGCTTGTTTTCTGCTGCTCCAGAGACTGGAACACGGAGCAATGGGTGCAAGCTCCAGGAACAGAGATTCCACCTCAACATGAGGAGGAACTTTTTGACAGTAAGAGCTGTTCGGCAGTGGAACACACTCCCTCGGAGCGTGGTGGGGTCTCCTTCCTTGGAGGTCTTTAAACAGAGGCTGGATTGCCATCTGTCGGGGATGCTTTGATTGTGATTTCCTGGGTGGCAGGGGGGTTGGACTGGATGGCCCTCGTGGTCTCTTCCAACTCTGCAATTCTATGATTCTATGATTCTATGATTCTATGACTCACAGTATATAAACCCCACACACCTCCTATGCCACCATTCTCTGAAGATACCAGCCACAGACGCAGGCAAAATATCGGGAATAAACTCCCAGAACATGGTCTCACAGACCGGAAAAAAACCCATGGAAAACTAAATATAGGATTTTGCTCTATCTGCTCTAAAACAGATAGGATTTTGCTTTTTTGGTCTCTCACAACCCTACCTGGGGACACTGGGAATTAAACCTGGAACCTTTTGCACACAAAAGTATGCTATGCTGCTGAACTGTGACTCTTTCCCCAAAGCATCTTCTTTCTGCATATTTTTTTTAGCTTAGATTTTGTTCCAATAATGGTTTTAAATGACCCTTCCCTGCCCCAATCTTGTGCTCTCATTTTTGTTTATGCCTGATATAATTGTTAGATTATAATTTTGTCTTTAAAGATTCCATTGATTGATGTTATTTGCAAAGCAATATTACATTGCATTAAAGTTAGTTTCAGAGAGCTTTGCTAATTCCACACATGCAAGATCACCCCCTTGTGCTCTGGATTGTTTAAATTAAAGTACTCCCATTTCATCATGGGGTTGGGATGATATGCAGTTGTCCCTCCATATCCACGGATTCGGTATCCATGGACTTAAGTATTCACAGCTTGAAAATATTCTTTAAAAAATAATAATCCAAAAAGCAAACCTTTATTTTGCCATCTTATATAAGGGACACCATTTTGCTATGCCAAGTGCATATAATGGGACTTGAGTATTCATGGATTTTGGTATCTAGGCGGGTTCCTGGAACCAAACCCCAGTGAATATGAAGGGACAACTGTTTTATATTAATGGCCCCAATTACTGAACATGATTGGGAGATGAAAGAGTGATCAACAACCTTACGAAGTTTGTGTCATAAATTCTATTTTGGTTGCTGCTTGGATAGTATATATTGTGTATTCTAATTAGGGTTGCCAGGTATCCCTTATTATAGGAGATGTCCCTTATTTGAGGCCTGGCAAGCTTGTCCCTTATAGGGCTAGTAGGTGTCCCTTATTATGAAGATGTACCATATTTGAGGATGGAAAGTTTTTCCATTTATATAGACTTAACAGGATGCCAAAAGATCCCATCATTTGGGATGTCAGCCCTTCATAAAGAGAGAAATGTAGAAATGTTTATCAATGTGGACAGTATGTTAATTTTAGAGAAACACATGGCTAACTTAACCATAATTAATACTTTCATTTGACAATTCAGTAGAACAGAAACTTGTAGATGGCTGCTTCCTGATTGTCAACCTTGTATGTCATGAATTTTGACTGTTCCCTATTGCTATTTTGAAACCTGGCAACATTAATTCTAATTCACAAGGGTGTTGTCTGGACAATGAAAAAACTCTTCATAGAATGTGAGGAGACTACCTTTTGTCTGAACAAGATCCCACAGCGATTAACTGTTTTCAAAGGAGTGGGGCAAAAAACTCCATTTACTGTGGGAGAAAAGCCTTTGCAGGTTTTCCCGAAGTTTTTTTTTAAATATGCAGAAATGCGCATTACCACCCATTTGGACAACCAGTACACAGCACATTCTGCAAGTTGATAGCTGATTGGTCAGACATGCGTGAGGGTGGGCTTGCCAGCAACAAAGTAGGCAGAACCACCATTTTTGAGTTTTGTGGTAGTGATCATGCACATTTTTGCAGCACTAAGACAACCAAACAGCTTTTTAAAGTGGAAAGTCACACTTCTGCACTTTAGATTTAAAGTTTTTAAAAAAGAAACTTTTCAGCAGTGGCAACCTATGGACAATAATAAAGTGAGTAATTCACTTGGGGCCACCGTCTTGATTCTTATGCACACTTCTGTGTGAACTTCAAACATGGATAACTTTGCATATCAGCGATCTTGCCAAAAAAACATGGAGATGAATGAATGCTGCTGCAATTTTGCATTAATGTACAGCAGTCCACATTATATCATCTCATCTAGACATGCCCATAGACAGTAGAGGTACACACTGTGAGAATCATCCAGGTTAGCTGGAGTCTCCCAGTGATGTGTAAAACACTGTGGCAGATTACCAATCCAGTCTACTCTTCCATAAGAAAGTGTGGTCCATAAAATGGAATATGACAAGTTTTTAATGTAACGAATTATTGCAAAGCTTTGGTCTGGAATGTGTTTTAAATGTATTGATGTGTGAGTAGCAGACACAGTTTGGCCTTGCGAATAAATGTACTTCCTCTTCTGTACTGTGGCAAACTCTTGCATGGAATAATTGTGTCGATTGTCAATGTTGCATTGACCTTGAATAAGCAGAAAGTAGCTTGTAGAAGAGCACTTATAGATAGGAGCCCTTATGATCCAATCTTGCAAACAATTTTGCAGCATCCTTTCTTTTAAAAATCTTTGCATTAAAAAGACGAAATTAAGAGTTTCTATGGTACAGAACAGTGATTTTTAACCTTTTCTTTACCAGGGATGTTAATAATAATAATAATAATAATAATGGTAATAATAATACAATTATGCCATCCATTAAACCTTCCCTAAGAGGCACTGGAGGAGGAGGAAAAACTTCTGGAGCAGATTGAATGGCAATGCGCAGGCCAAGTTAGCCAGCCAGCCTGCCTTTGCCTTGGCTCCTGTCACGTGGCCACTCCACTGCAGGGAAGAAGTGCACCAAGCAGCCTTCAAGCCTTCGTGGACCCCCTGTGAGAACATAGCAGATCCCGGGGAGTCTCCAGACCTCAGGTTAAGAACCACTGGTACAGAACATACCATTTTTACAACAGTACCAATTAAGTGTACATACTGGTGCATTAACAATGTTGTTGTCATTTCTGTGTTCCTTTAAATCATTTATGACTTATGGCCACCCCATCATAGAGTTTTTGTGGCAAGATTTATTCTGGGGGGGGGGTCATTATTGCCTTCCCCTGAGGCCAACAGAGTGTGACTTTCCTAAGGTCACCCAGTGGGTTTCCATGGCCAAGTGTTATACATTGGCAGTGCCTCCCTGGCTGGGTGGGCTGCTGGTTTGGAGTATGAAGCCGGCAAAATAATCATGCACCAGTCATGGGCTCGAAGTAGGCTCCTTTAATAAGAACAGCAGATAGAAAAGCAAAAAGGCATTCTGGTTAACCAATATAGAAAAGCAAAAGTGAAAAGATACCTACCAACCCTTCAGTGCTACACATACTAAAAGGCCCCACCCTAGATCTACTCCAACCTTATATGGGTTAAAATCACACAAGCAACAAGGGTGAGAAACAAAACTGAGCTAATTAACAAGGGAGAACTTTCTTAGGCCAATTACTCTGGACCAGGTGCTGCAAGCTCCAAACATTTTTATCTCCTAGACTGAGGGATGATGCTCCCTCCCTCCCTCCCTCCCTCCCTCCCTTCCCCATCTCCAGCTGTGAGTAGAAACCTCTCCTTGATCCATTCTTACAAGAAAACAGCATTTCTTTATGCATCCTGAACCACTCTTTGTACTAGGCCCTGCACACAGGGCCTAACACCAAGCAGGGCTTTGAACCCATTCTCCAGTGTCCTAGTCCCAACACCCAAACCACTATACTATGCTGGCCCTCTACTTTAACAATGATGGGTGCTTTAACAATGATGGGGTGAAAGCATGCCATGATCCAGATGGTTGAGGACAAGGCACATTTGTTGTATGAACTACTGTTTGGATTTGCAAATTCCATGCAAATGACAAGTGAAGAACAATTGTCTTCTCTTTTTATATGTCTCTCTTCAACCTTGGACAATACGGGAGACCTGTTCATAGGTATCCCATATTTAACAGATGACAGTGGGTGTTGCTAGAAAGTGGAGACCATCTTTATGCCAGGGCTGGCCAGCTCTTGAAAGAGTGAAACCCATTAAAGGCCACCCATGGATGTCTTGATAAGAAGTGAGCCTTGAACCAGGGACTTTCCATTTTATAGTAAGTGGCATAGTGGTACATTTAAATCTAATGGCTCTTCGTTGTCCATTGGAGACCAAGCGAACCACAAATACTTTGTATTAAAGTAGGGATAATTTACAACAACATTGTCATCATCACTACATGTAATATAAACTGTCCACATTACTTTGAGGTTTTCCCCCAAGTACCTCCTCTGAGGAAGGCTGAGAGGGTGGTGATGCCTTTTTGTTTGTGGCCTTCAACTTATGGAATGCTGGATTCACTGAGGCCCACATCACCTGACCTTTTCAGTGGCAGGTGAAGTCCTTTCTCTCCTCCCAAATATTTGATTGGATGGGATTGGCCAGCTTCTAAATATTAGTGATGAACCCATTGAAGTTGTTTTCATGGGGATGTATTGTTTTATCTTATGTATGGTCTCTATTTTTATTTTTAACTTCTGCATATGTCTGATATAAGATACCTTGAATCATTTTTAGGAAACAAGTCCAAGGAGTGTAAAAATAAGAAAAATGTCCGTGACCTCACAGTGCACTTTAGCACCTAACACTAGCAGAATTGGGACTTTGTCCCCCTTCTCCTCCTTTTGCATTCCCTCGCAGTACCAAAAGCCTGCTCCAGAGAATTTCCTAGTCCTCCAGAGCAATTTTTTTAGGCTGCAAAGAGGGCTGCAGGAAAAAGAGGGGAATCATTGATTCTGACAGAAGTAATTGAGCCTAGTGGCAGTACACAGGTGAATCTTGGCCAGTATATTACTTCTGGGTGGGTGGGTGGGTGGATCATCATAGCTACTGCAAAGTTTGAGAAAGCCAGTGTGATGTAGTGGTTTGAGTGTTGGACTCTAGGAGACCAGGGTTCAAATCTCTGCTCAGCCATAGAAACACACCTTGGACAAGCCACTCTCTCAACCACAAAGGAAGGCAATGGCAAACCTCCTCCAAATAAATCTAGCCAAGAAAACCCTATGAGATAAGGCTGTCATAATTGGAGGACTAGATTTCCATAGCCAAACAGGGATTTGAACCCTAGTCTCCTGAGGTCCTCATCTAACATGCAAACTGCTACATCTTGCTGCCTCTTTACATCCTGACATTAGGTGAAGCTACTGCCTAGGATGGTACATGCTGGGATGGCAGTGGAAGCAGCCTCTCTCCTGTCCTCATAAACATTCCAGAGGTGGTTCTTTGTTTGGTGGACAGGGCAGTATATGCCACACAGCCTATCTTGGGGCTCCCTAAACTAGCCTGCTTCATCAGCTATGGAAGAGAACACCATCACAGTATTGAACTAAATTTGGAAAGAGGAGGGGGTGCTACCTTGTCATTTACCACAGGTGGCAAAATGTCTTGGGCTAGCTCTTTGTGTTACATTTAATGTACTAGACCATGTATTTTGCTTTTCAGCCTAAATTGACTTCCAAAGGGCACTGCAATAAACATTGGTGTGTGAATGGCATTTTCCACTGGCTCTTGGCAGCCAGTGATATAGTACCTGCTCCTTGCTGAAGAAGGAGGGGGCAGAAGGCGCTGTAGGATCTGATTAGCTGCTCGGAAGCATATGGGCACTCCCTAGACAATAAAATGTCTGAGCAAAGACCCAGAACCGTGGCCCATTTTGAAAGTAGGTTTTGGAGCGCACCATTTGGTCTGACTCTGCTATTTGGTCTACCATCCTGTCTCCCCCATACATGATGCCAATGGGCAGATGTTATATAAACAAGGCATAATAGAAATCTGCTGTGCCCACTGTGTTTCCAAAACAGATTTTGAGAAATGTCAAAGTTAGAGTTATCTACAGTATAGGAGAAGGAAAGCTTTGTTTCTTAAGGCTTTGACATGTTGCCAATAAGTAATGATGTAAATGTAGTGAAGTTGTGTGTACAAAAAAAAAAAGGGGTGGGGAGAGAAACTGTTCTTTCTTCCCTTTCGGTGAACAGTTTCCCTAAAGAATTATTGGTGTGGTGGAAATCAAAATTGTATTCATCCCAGGAAGAGGTACACTGTAGGTCCAGTTACAGGTTTCCAAGTGAGTAGAGTGTATGGACAGTGTTGTGAGGGTGCCAAGACTTAAGAACATAGGAAGAGCCATACTGGATCAGAGCAAAGGCCCGTGTTTGCCCCTTGACTGTCCACCATTGACTTTTCCCAGATAGTAGACTGTGCTCTCTGCTGGATTGTTTTTCCAGGTTTGGTCTTGGTCTCTGTTTGGAACTATGCATATGAGCGGACCCATATGCTGCCTGTAAGTCTGGTTTATCTTGCTCTGTAGTCTGATTTTAGTTCTCCTTTGCATTTGGGTTAAGGAATAGTCTTGAACCAAACTCAGGCAGGACGCAGAACCAGTCTTCTTCTTCAGGCTGGACCATGGATTGGTATCCATTAACGAGACTTGGAGATAGTAATGGTTTCTGAAGCAGAATCTTTCTGATTGGCAATTAAATCTATACCTCTGCCTCAATTACAGCATGTGGGATATGACCGCTTCTTACTGTTAGACGCTGAAACCAAGGAGTGGGACAGGCAGGTAGGCAGCTTGCTGATTTTTTACCTGTTAGTTGTGGCAGAAGTGCTGGCCCTGCCAGTAGACAAAGTGGGGTGGCTGCCTCAGGCACAGATTCTGGGTGTTGCCAAAACAGCAAATGGTTAGTTGTTCAGTTTGTTACTATTCTGTCTTTACTGACAAGGATGGGAAGAGGCACTTTGGGGATTTTCTCCCTCATGGGCCAGAATAATGTGGCTGACTATGTACTTTAACTTGGGTGGGTGAATGACACAATTAGCAGCTGTGCCCTCAGGCAACAAAATATCTTTTGCTTGCCCTGTATGGCCATTGAAAGGAGGCAGGAAAGTGGCAGCTTCAGGTCAGTTAATGGCCCAGGATTGGCTCCCAGGTATCATCTGATTCTTTGAGCCAGGAGGATTCTGATCCACTGGGCCAATTCCCAGTCCAACATGTTCTCTTCCAGCCAGCAACTAATATACAAGATTCCCATTTTGAGACCCATAGCACAGCAGGTGATGTTTTAATTACTACCTTTTCCACTTCTGGAGTTATTGATATTTTAGAGTTATTGCATATCCTCCAGCTGTCCCAGTTTGCCAGGGACAGTCCCAATTAATCCTCTATCATCCCATTTTTCCAACTGCTTTCAAAATGTCCTGGTTTCTCTCTCCTCACAGTTCCCCTCTTTGTCCTCAGCTTACTCCAGTTGCTGCAATTCAGAGTCCAAGAGTGATTTGCACTCAGTTAACTCGGGGTGGGGGGAGGCAGCTTAATCTTACCCTTCCCAGTAGGCTTTGGCAAAAACAAAGTAGAGCAGCCTCTCTAGCTTGTGTGTTCTTCTGCATTAATAACTTTTGCCATCTTGACTCCACTCTGAGGTTGTTTGGCCACATGGGTCTTGGTTTTCATCTGTGAATTGTTGGAGAGTTTGTTATTGGAATAGCTGAATTTGGAACCATTAGGCTCTAAGGTGGGGATTATTTGCCCCTCCAGATATTTTGGACTTCATTGACTGAAGTGAGGAAGTGGGGAACTGTATTCTAAGATCATGTGGAAGGCCTCAGATTTCTCATCCTGATATAAACTAAAAAGAGGATATGTAGTACTGTACATTCCTGCATGCTTGAAAGAAACTGGTATAAGTTTTATTTCTTTCATTCTAGTAAGTTGCCACCTTGCCTCATGAATGCTTGACATTTTCACACAGGAAGTGTAGCAGCACAATGCGTTTGGAGCAGTTTACTTTGACGTTACAGCTTAATGCATTATGAAAGCCACGTCAACCGAGACAGGTGGTATAAATTTTGCATGAAAAGCTTGCATTTAGAAATGACAGCAGCTCAGTTAGGCTAAATGAGTTTTGAAGGCCAGGAAAAGAGGCTGCTTTTAGTGTCTGACAGTGAAACGAGCAAAGAAAACTGGAATGGAGGCCTTGAAAAGGTCACTTCAGTGTGGATGAAGCAACAGTGAGTTGGGAATATTTACTTGAATACCAGAGGAGATTCTTGAAGAGATTGTTTCCAATGTAAGCAGGGCCTGGTTTTTAAAAGCACCTACCACCTGTCATAACCAGAGCTTGGAATGGTATTTTAAAAAAGTAATGTGTGGTTATTTTCTTAAATAACCTGCTAGTATTGTGTTAAAAACATGTCACTAATGACAGACCCTTTAATTTTAAAAGACAATTAAATAATGGCCCCAAATCCCCCCAAAAAGAATCTCCCAAAAGAATATTTTAAGACTATTGAATAAACATTACATTTTGCACAGTAACAAAAGTAACATCACCAGTTGACATAGTTTTTCACAAAAAGAACTTTGCTGAGCTCTTGTTGCCTCAAAATGTAACCCATTACAGGTAGCATTACTGTATTATCTGTGCCATGTTGCTTCTAACTTGTGGTCATAACAACAGTCACACCAGAGAGGGCTGATTGTGACCTGAAACTTAATACATGAAGACCTCAGCCAATAAGGCTCCTGGTCAATATGGCCACTCGTGAGTCTCTGCAGAAGGGTGTCTCAGCTTCTTGAGAAACTCTATGACCTCACAAGGCAAGAATATCTGCCTGAAATAGAATAAATTTCTATTTATGGTAACTTAGGGTAGTGTTGACTTAGAGGGCCCAGATGTTAGTGATGGAAGCTCAGATTTCTGAGGTGAGGGTGGACAACTTTTGGCTCTCTAAATGTTCTTGGATTACAACTTCTGTTATTCTTTGCCATGGAATAGATTGGCTTGGTCTGATGAGAGCTGTTGTCCCCCATCATCTGGGGGGCCACAAGTTGACTATCCTTACTGAGAGACTAATGTGGGAGTGTAGGTGGATCAGAAGGAACATAATGCTGTGCCACTGTCATGTAAAGCCATCTTTTACAACCTCATGCTTTCCAAATGTTTTGGTTTTCTACTCCCAGCATTTCTACATGCCCAATGGGCCAGAATCCTGAGAGTTTCACTCCCAAACAACTGAAGGGCACCACTTTGGGGAAGGCTAGAAACTTCATTTGGGGTGCGCCAAGATGGCAGGTTGCAGGCAAGTAGGTATCAGCCAAATAGGTAAATGGGCTGGAGGTTGATAGAAGTTTGTTTAGGATGAACAATTGGACTAGAGCTAGCAGAACCAAAAAGAATTATAATATAAACATGTTAGCTGTACCCAGGATAACATATGTGGTTATCTTATCCTGCTTCTTCAACATGCTTCATCGTGGGGGGGGGAGGAGGAGAGATCAAGTTCTGCCGCCTCCTAGGGAAAGAAAGTCCAGTTGGGATTTACTCCTGAGTATACTCATCCAGGATTGTGGCATGGGCCCTGAGGTAGCTGCAAGAAACCTGGCTCTGGTGATGTGTGCAGGCTTTGGCTGAAAGCCCAGATGAGGGAGGGTAAGAAAAACTTTACTCATGAGTAAAATCCCCACAGACCTGCATGGTGGCATGCTCAGGGCCTGCAGTTACTGGAAGTGTTCCACATGTTTCTGCTCCCAGTGTGCTGATTGGCTGGCCAGTGGAGAGCTTTGATTGGTTGGGAAGTTTTCTAAGCGGCCAATCAGCACACTGGGAACGGCAACATATCCAAGAATTATATATATATATATATAGATTAGTACAGTATATGTTTAAGAAATACCAGGTAAAACTACTGAAATAAAATAAAATCTGTTTATTTCTGAGTAAACAGGGACAATATTAAACCAGGAGTTGGCAACTCTGGCTGTTCCGTCAATCCTAGCCTACATGATCAATCATTGGGGATTATGGGAACTGCAATCCAACAACATCTGCAGGACCTGAGTCGCTTACCCCTAGTATGTGCAATGCAGATTGCAACCTAAGTATTAGAAGGAGGACTGTGCAATGTCCCCTTTTGTTGAGGAGAGAAGTTTCAGTAATCCTTTCTCTGGGTCCCAGATTGTCAGCCCTCCACTTGTTACCTAGTTCAGGATTTGTCCCTCTTTATGTTCATTGCTAACCAGGATGGTATGGCTTAATGGTAAACAAAGACCAAAACCCCCAAATAACATCTAGTTTGGAGATTTATATTTGAGATTTCTCTCTCTCTCCTTTTACAAATTTGATTGCTTTGATGAATATGTCAAGACTCAAGAAGTCAAGAACAAGCATGAAAAAGAAAGATGTCAAAAGTGGATTCTGTGTCATTAAAAGAAGCACCAGGCAGACATGGAGAGCAGAAAGTGGAGGGTCCCATGCAGGTCGGAGAAGAATCAAGTGGCAGCCCAGGAAATGCAGTGATGGGTTCTATGCAGGTCCAAGGGACAACAAGTGGCTACACAGGGAATAGAGTAGCAAGTTCTATGCATGTCAATGCTTGGAAGACACTGATGGGTCCTACGCAGGTTGGAGGAACATCAAGTAATGGTAAAGAGAGAGCAGTGACGGGTTCCATGCAGGTCAGAGGGGAATCAAGTGGCAGCCCAGGAAGTGCAATGAAGGGTTCTACACAGGTCCAAGGGACAACAAGTGGCTATAAAGAGAAGAAAGTAGCAAGTTCTATGCTTGCCAATGCTTGGAAGACACTGATGGGTTCTACGCAGGTCAAAGGAACATCAAGTAATGGAGAAGAGAGAGGAGCGACTGGTTCCATGCAGGTTAGAGGAGAATCAAGTGGCAGCCCAGGAAGTACAGTGATGCATTCTACGCAGGTCCAAGGGACAACAAGTGGCTACACAGGGAAGAGAGTACCAAGTTCTATGCATATCAAAGCTGGGAAGACACTGATGGATTCTATGCAGGTTGGAGGAACATCAAGTAATGGTGAAGAGAGGGGAGCGACAGGTTCCATGCAGGTCAGAGGAGAATCAAGTGGCAGCCCAGGAAATACAATGATGCATTCTACGCAGGTCCAAGGGACAACAAGTGGCTACACAGGGAGGAGAGTACCAAGTTCTATGCATATCAAAGCTGGGAAGACACTGTTGGATTCTACGCAGGTCAGAGGATCATCAAGTAATGGTAAAGAGAGAGCAGTGATGGATTCCATGCAGGTCAGAGGAGAATCAAGTGGCAGCCCAGGAAGTGCAATGAAGGGTTCTGCACAGGTCCAAGGGACAACAAGGGGCTACACCGGGAAGAGAGTAGCAAGTTCTATGCATATTGAAGCTGGGAAGGCACTGATGGATTCTACAAAGGTTGGAGGAACATCAAGTAATGGTGAAGAGAGAGGAGCGACAGGTTCCATGCAGGTCAGAGGAGAATCAAGTGGCAGCCCAGGAAATACAATGATGCATTCTACACAGGTCCAAGGGACAACAAGTGGCTACACAGGGAAGCGAGTACCAAGTTCTATGCATATCAAAGCTGGGAAGACACTGTTGGATTCTACGCAGGTCGGAGGATCATCAAGTAATGGTGAAGAGAGGGGAGTGACGGGTTCCATGCAGGTCAAAGGAGGATCAAGTGGCAGCCCAGGAAGTACAGTGATGGGTTCTATGCAGGTCCAAGGGACAACAAGGGGCTACACAGGAAAGAGAGTACCAAGTTCTATGCATATCAAAGCTGGGAAGACACCGATGGATTCTATGCAGGTTGGAGGAACATCAAGTAATGGTGAAGAGAGGGGAGTGACGGGTTCCATGCAGGTCAGAGGAGAATCAAGTGGCAGCCCAGGAAGTACAGTGATGGGTTCTATGCAGGTCCAAGCGACAACAAGTGGCTACACTGGGAAGAGAGTACCAAGTTCTATACATGTCAAAGCTGAGAAGCCACTGATGGATTCTATGCAGGTCGGAGGAACATCAAGTAATGGTGAAGAGAGAGGTGAGACGGGTTCCATGCACGTCAGAGGAGAATCAAGTGGCAGCCCAGGAAGTGCAGTGATGGGTTCTATGCAGGTCCAAGGGACAAGTGGCTACTCAGGGCAGAGAATAACAGGTTCTATGCATGTCAAAGCAGGGAAGACACTGATGGGTTCTATGCAGATCAGAGGAACATCAGGTAATGGTGAAGAGAGAGGAGTGATGGGTTCCATGCAGGTCAGAGGAGAATCATGTGGCAGCCCAGGAAGTGCAGTGATGGGTTCTATGCAGGTCCAAGGGACAAGTGGTTATGCAGGGCAGAAAATAACAGGTTCTTTGCAGATCAAAGCAGGGAAGACACTGATGAGTTCTACACAGGTCGGAGGAACATCAAGTAATGGTAAAGAGAGTGCAGTGACGGGTTCCATGCAGGTCAGAGGAGAATCATGTGTCAGCGCAGGAAGTGCAGTGATGGGTTCTACGCAGGCCCAAGGGACAACATGTGGCTACACCGGGAAGAGAGTAGCAAGTTCTATGCATGTTGAAGCTGAAAAGGCACTGATGGATTCTACACAGGTCAGAGGAACATCAAGTAATGGTGAAGAGAGAGCAGTGACAGGTTCCATGCAGGTCAGAGGAGAATCAAGTAGCAGCCCAGGAAGTGCAGTGATGCATTCTATACAGGTCCAAGAGACAACAAGTGGCTACATAGGGAAGAGAGTAGCAAGTTCTATGCATATCGAAGCTGGGAAGACTCTGATGGATTCTACACAGGTCAGAGAAGCACCAAGTGAGCGCAGACCAAAGAAAGAGGTAAATGCTTTTTTCAGAAGGTAAACAATGGTAGTGATACAGCAGCACAGCTGAGATAGTATAAAGAGAGATTTATTTTTGGTCCATAAACCTCCTTTCAGAAATGAGACTAGACATGCAGAACTTGGTAAACATGTACTGATTAGTATGGCTGTGAAGTGGGGTGGGAAGAAATTGAAGAATTTTTTTGCTTTGAGGTGCCTCACTTCCAGTAACGAAGCTGTACTTAGAGTGAGAAATGCAAGGAGTGTAGTATAGGGAGATCAAGGGGTGACAGTGAATCAGGCTCCATTCCATGTGCCAGCCACTAAGTATTTTTATTTTTTTATTTAGTTATTTATTTATACCCCGCTCTTCAGCCACAAGGCTATCAGAGCGGCTTACAAATTGTTTTAAGCAATAGCTATTTACACATCTACACTGCATTAAGCAGTTTCCAATGTGTGTTAGCTACCTCTCCCCCGGCTTTACAGCCAAACTGGCAAGTGTGTGTTTTATGTGCGTACATACTGTAGATCCAGTAACAGCCGGTGGTGAATCTGAGTGGGTTTTCAGCCATATTTTAAAGCAGGTTTCACAGGTGCTGAGCTTATTTTGGGGTTAGGGTTCAGCACTTTGGATAGCTCCCTTAAAGTCTGGATAAAACACAGAGTGGATTTACTACCCTGCTGATGTTGAACCCACCAGCTGTCATTGCATACATTTGGCATACATAAAGGTTCTGAACTTCAAAGTGTATGTGTACATGTGATGGTCTGGAGATCTCTTCTGTTTATTTAGCTGTAATTCTAGCAGTCAGATTTTGAACACCACAGAGACCAGTGCAAACTTGCCTTTGATTTCAAGTGCTCCCTTTATTCCTTCTCTTGAATGAAACATATACAGACACAAAGCAGAGAGACAAAGTTTTTCTGAAACCTTTTGCAGAATTAACCCCCTTCCTTAAACTGAGAGGCATCTTGGATCTTGAGGCACAAGAGGTACATTGTCAGAATAATAGAGACAAAGTGCTGCCCAGGTCACTTTGTACTGGACATAGCTGGACATTTGGCTGATTAATCACCCTTTGGCTGCAACCTTGCCTGGAAAATAACATTAATAGGGTTTTTTTTTTTTTCTGTTCAAGTGTGGGCAGGCTTCAGTTTTGCATGATCTACTACATCTGGCTCTTCTAAGTAGAATCCTCAAATTTCTTTCTCTTCTAAATAGCTTAGGGCAAAAGGCATAAACACAGATAGTGTTTGAACTGTCATATCTAGCCTAAGGAGCCAAGATGTGAGGAAGTCTCTTGTCCATATGTAGTCCTTTTGCTCCAGTCTTCAAGTAAGCCAGCAAAGAAGCTAGAAAGGAAGTCTTCTGTCAACTCTAGCTTCCTGTTTTGTCCAAACAGGGAAACCATGGGGGCCATTTACATGGCAAAAAGTCCCTTTGATTAATACGTGATGAATCCTTGTGGTTCACACACATTTCATGACAATCTCACGTTTTTCAGAAGGGGGGGATATCCACAAGATGCATAACTTTTCTACCTCATTTTGTTCCATGTTTTTAAAGAACTTCCTGGAGGATTCGAAAAATCGTGTTTTGTGAACAGTTTGTGACCAGATATATTGGAACTGGTCGTGGCTGGAAATTGAAGTGTATATGCGGTGGGCACAGAGTACACAGGAGGAGGGGTCAGCGCCCTTTGTTTTTTGAAAATGCTACAGCCATTGCATTCCTGCAGCTTTACCTGTGAGGGTGCACATTTTACTTTCAAAAATTTTCAGCAAAAGTTTTGCCATGTAACTGAGCCCATGGTTACCTTCCTAAAAACAAGCTATAGCAAGGTTTTTCAACCAAGGTTCCCTGGAACCCTAGGGTTCCATAAGAGGTTGCTAGGGGTTCTATGAGATATTGAGACTGAGAAAAACACACACCATCTTTTTGAGCTATAAGATATCATAATTTTTAGGCAGGGTTTCCCTGAGACCTGAAAATTGTTTCAAGAGTTTCACCAAGGAAAGGCTAAGCTAGTGTTCAAATGTGATTTGAAATCGGTTAAAGATCCTGCCTAGTTCCATAGCTATCAAACACAGTTTCCTGGTTCAGACAAAACAGCAAGCTAATAATTAATATTAATTGTATGTTATATTCTATATAATTATTAATTGTAATTATTAATCATTATTAATAATTATTAAATTAGTAGGGTGCAGTTTCATAACATACACTGTTCGGTTTTTAACCTGAATATTTTGATTGTAAGATGCCTTAAATCTTACTTTGAAAAAGGTGCCTAAGATATTTAATCAATCAAGCCAGCACCAGTACTTCTTGCAGCCTGTCATCTATACCAGAATATTGTATCAGACGTTGAAGACTGCTTTTTAGTAGGTAGACATAAATATTATTTGAAGACAACTTTCATTATTATTTTTTGAGGACTGAACCTCATGAAAAGAAAGAAGTGGAATCGTTTATTTAGACCTTGTTCCATGCTATGATTTTAAGGGTTGAGAGAAGAAAAATGGAAAGCACTTAGGCAGTATATTTAGTAGCTAGCTTTTGCTTTTCAAGTTCTTCCTGGAACATTAAAAAAAATCCATACCATTACTTTGAGTCTTGCATTTGCATGGCTAATGTATCTTCTGAGATGATGTTGATGGAGAGAAGGCAACAGACATAATGGCGAGAAAGAGAGTAATATTGTTTTTGAATTGTAGAAGTGCTGAAAGTTGTGAATCTCATAGTTCTGGTGGGAAAGTTGTGTTCTAGCATTAAAAAAAGCAGAAGTATATTGAAGGATGAGAGAGCCAGGGTGGCGTAGTGGTTTGAATGCTGGACTGGGTCTTTGGGAGATTAGGGGCAAATCCCCACTCAGCCATGGAAACCCACTGGGTAATCTTGTGCAAGTCACGTACTCCTGATCCTCAGGCAACCCCCCTCACTACAAATCTTGCCAAGAAAAACCCATGATAGGGTCACCTCCCCTTAGGCTCACCATAAGTCATACATGATTTGAAGGTGCACAACAAGAGTATTGAAGGCTGTGTGTGTCTCCTTATGAATCATATCTACCAACTACCGGTATTCTAAACCAGGTCCCTCCAGATGAGTGAGACTACATCTTCCATGTCTCCTTCTGGAATGGGCACTGTACTCTATGACTTCTGGAGAGCACCAGATTGGGGAATGCTACTGTAGACATTCTCTCTCAGTCTCTCTAATTCTGCATCCTCACAACGACATGCCTAGATTTCATATGGTCTCCTTGATTTTTCTTCCCTCCTCCTCTTCTTTCTCCCCCTTTATTTTCTGCTCTGGTATTGGAATTGAGATGTAGTTCTTGAGTTGGCAAGAAACTAGGTGGCTTTGCTCATGATTCTGCATAGAGCAAGGGTGGGCAACAGCTCTCAGCACAAGGACCAAATTAAGTTTCAGAGAAGTTATGGAGGGTCTCATTCCAGTGGGACCTAGACAAACCCGAGGGCAAAGGGTGGGACTAAAAATACCAGCATGTTTTAGCTTAATGCTCTTACTGCCAGCTAGAGGAGAAGCATTTCAACCTTTTAGAGTGGGGAGAAGTGTATAAAAGCTAGGAACCCCACCAATGAGGGTGTCATGCAGAAGGTGCCATAGCCATCTGGCGTGACATAGCTGCTATGTCATAGATGGTGCTATGTCAGTAATAAATGAGGGAGATAAAATGGCCTGGTTGGTGGCCCAAGAATCTCTGGGACCTCAGTTGCCTGATGTACACATGTGTGGCTTGAATATGTGTCGGCTTTGGCTCTGGATTTTGAAAGCCCTTCAGCAAAATGTCCTCAGTGAGCACATGATTGGTCGCTTCTCCTCTGGGCCTAGAAGGAGAAGAAATCAAGGCAGGCAGGTACTAGTTTCTCTTGCTCTTCTTCAGAGCTTGGAAGTAAAGAGCTATAGGTGACCTAGGTATTTGTAACAAGTTACTTTCATTGTAAGGAGGTTATAACAAAGTTACACCTCAAAAGCAACGTAACAGGTATGAAAGAAGCCATGCCCAATGGTGCAATGCAGAAGGGGGTAACTGTTAGTTGTTAGGGGGCCTTGTAGGTCTGTACTTTCCCATCTATACCCTCTGAGTAAAAATTGAAAACCTTTTTGTCCTGCCCCCCCCCATGCCCCTCACAAATCAGGGGGTGTGCAGGGCAATTTAATCACATTTTTGGCTGTCTCTGGAAGAAGTATCCTAAGGATCAAGTTCCGGGTTACTTCCTTTGGGGGGGGGGGCAGGACTTCTCCTGTTCAAAAATTGCCTCACAGAAGAGTCATAAATATGGCAGAAGTTCCTTCCATACCTCCTTAGGGGCATTTTGGAGCAATTATTTTCCAAAACCCTTTTTGAGGATCCCTGTGGCCACATGCAACCTGAAGGCTGCACTTCCCCTACCCCTAGTGTAATGAGTAAAGATTTTCTAGTTACTTCTCAGAGTTAATTTTAAAGGGACTTGTAGGCATTTTAGAAAGCATTTTATATGTGAAAAGGATCTAGGCGTCTTAGTGGACCACAAGCTGAATATGAGTCAGCAGTGTGATGCAGCAGCTAAAAAAGCCAATGCGATTCTAGGCTGCATTTATAGGAGTGTAGTGTCTAGATCAAGGGAAGTAATAGTGCCACTCTATTCTGCTTTGGTCAGACCTCACCTGGAATACTGTGTCCAGTTCTGGCCACCACAATTCAGGAAGGATGTTGAGAAGCTGGAACGTGTCCAGAGGAAGGTGACCAGGATGGTTGGAGGTGTGGAAGCCATGCCCTATGAGGAGCGGCTTAGGGAGATGGGTATGTTTAGTCTGGAGAAGAGAAGGTTGAGAGGTGACATGAGAGCCATTTTTAAATATTTGAAGGGATGTCATACTGAGGCTGGAGCAAGCTTGTTTTCTGCTGCTCCAGAAACTAGGACACGGAGCAATGGGTTCAACTACAGGAAAAGAGATTCCACCTAAACATTAGGAAGACCTTCCTGACAGTATGAGCTGTTCGGAAGTGGAATGCACTGCCTGGCAGTGTGGTGGAGTCTCCTTCTTTGGAGGTTTTTAAACAGAGGCTGGATGGCCATCTATCAGGAATGATTTGATTGTGTCTTCCTGCAGGCCAGGGGGTTGGACTGGATGGCCCTTGGGGTCTCTTCCAACTCTGATTCTATGATTCTATGACAGGATCCCCCCCCCACACTTTTGTAATTCTGTTATTGAGCATCACATTGAGCAATCTTAATGAGTTGCTTCCTAATCTTTGTAATGAGTAACAACATTCATGTCTAAAATGCCACCATAAATAACAGGAATGGAATACTTCTCAGAAGTAACTTTCTAAGCTCTGCTTGCTCTTATCAAGTAGGGCGGGGCACTTGGATATTTCCAGTTGAACCCTGGCTGGACTGTGCTCCTCAGCAGATGCCCAGAAGTACCAACTCTGGCTCTGGCTCACAAGAAGGATCATGCAGACACACCCCACAACTGCCTTGATTTGGCAGGGAAAAATTAATCCTCTGTCATTTCACTTTTTCAGCTGTTTTTCAAATGTCTCACTTTCCCCCTCTGCCCACAACTTACATCAATTGCTGCAAAATGTAGTCAAAGTGCAAAGGTAGTTTTTAGCATGCTAACTCAGCAGGGGGTGGAGGAGAGGAGAGGTTGCATCTTACCTGTCCAAGTAGATGGTACATACCTTGGTTACATCCTGTTTGGATTACAGTAATGTGCTCTACACGCTCAGAAACTTCAGTTGGTTCAAAGAGCTGCAGCCTGGTTGTTAACTGGGGCTAGTTACAGGGATAGGGTTGCCATAATTCTCTGCCTCAAAACTGGGACAAAATTATACAGCTGCACACGCTTTGCCCCCAGCACCCCACTCCAACCTGTTTCCCTCCTTGACCTGCAGGGCTTCACCTTCCTATCCCCGCCGTACCATCCTCTTCTGCTGATCCCAGCCTCCCCCACACCAGGGAGTCCTTTTCCTCCCTCCCCTCTTGTGGGCCAGCTTTTCCGAGACCTGGCCCCCTGGATGGAGGCGAGGGTGGCCGATGGCTTTGTCCTGTGGTGCCCCACAGGTCAGTTCCCAGCTTGCCTTCTTCTCCTCCTGCCCTGCAACCCCCTCCCTCCCAAGATGGCCAGAAAGAGGTGTCCTGTGGATTCACAACTCACAGACTCCCCAAACAATGTAACCATGGAGATGCTGGGGGTTCCTGCCCAGCTCTGGCCTCTCCCACATCTTCCCCATCCTCCTCCACCCAGGGAGTTCTCTGTTGCTGTGGAAGAGCACTACCTGTCCCAGCCAGAGGAGAGGGCCAAGCGGGCTCCTGGCCAATTTCTTCCAGGGGACGAGGATGGGCCGGAAGAGACCCATCCAGCTTCCTTCATTCAGCAAGCCTGTGAGCTTCGATACGAAGGTCAAGCCCTGCAGGTCAAGGAGGGGGCTGGATGGGATTGGGGGGTTGGGGCCAAAAGGGTGCGCAGCTCAGGGGTGAGCCAGCCCAGTGGAGAACAGGACTCCCCACCCCACCAGGCCATCAGGGGAGAAGTTTGGGGAGTGAGTGCGCAGCAGATTCCTGTGATTTAAATAGGCAAAACTAGGTTTCTAGCTGCCACTACCAACAGAGTGGACAAGGAAGAGGACCCACCACCCCACCGGGCCCTTCCGCCTCCTAGCAATGACCAAAAGGTGCACCGGCCTCTCATACAAGGGGTGTGTGCTTAGCCCCCCCCAGGAGCTTCTACACAGGCAGTGACCTTGGAGATCAGCCTCACCCCCCACCCCCCCATACATAAACTGGTGGCCTTCTTTCCTCTCTCTTGATATTCCTTTGCTCTCTCTCTCTGCTGCTGCCTGTTCTACACACTCCGTCTCCCGCCTTTTGCACACTGCATTCTCCTGCCTAGCCTAGACTGTCCTCTCCCACCTTCTGCACTCACTCCCCACCTGGCCCAGAGCAGAGAGCCTGCAGACAAAAAGGCTGGAGTCGGAATCTGGGATCTGCTGTTTGAAGCAGCCCACCCAGATGGGACAACTTTCTCTTCCTCTAATCCAGGATTTCCCCAGTTTTCCAGACTTATGGCAACCCTATACAGGGAGCATACAACTCCTTTGTTGCAACAGCTCCACTGGCTGCTGGCCCATTTCCAGGCACAATTCAAAGTGCCGGTTTTGACCTATAAAGCCCTATACAGCTTGGGTCCAGGTTATCTGAAGGACAGTTTCTTCCTGTATGACCCCAGTAGAGCTTTAAGATATCTGGGAAGCTCTTCTCTCTGTTGCATCACTTTCTGAGGTTCGTTTGGTGGGAACAAGGGAGAGGGCCTTCTCAGTGGCTGCTCCCAGACTTAGGCAATCCCTCCCCAGAGAGGTCAGGATGGCCCCATCCTTGCTCTCTTCCTGAGGGCAGGTGAAAACATTTATATGACCCCAGGTTTTTATGAGCTGACAAGGGCTGGGCTTGTATGGCTGTATGGTGTGTTTTTTAAGATTGTGAATGAGTCTTTTATACAGTTTTTAATGTATTTTAATATTTTTTATTGTTTAATGTTTTTAAACTATAAACTTTAATTTTTTTAAAAAAAATGCAAAGATGCATTGTTGTTTTTAATTTGTATTGTTTTAAAGATGCTATTAGCTGCCTTGGGTCCCACTCGCAGGAGAAAGGCAGGATATAAATAAACATATTTTTCTTGTTTTTTTTCTGGGCTATGAGGCTGTGTTCTCAAAAGGTTTATTTCTAACATTTCGCCTGCATCTGTGGCTGGCATCTGTGGCTCAGGCATAAGCAAGCTACTGCAGCTCCTCCTAGCTTGTGTGTTAATAACGTTTGCCATCAAACCACACGCTGATGTTGTTTGGCCACATGTGTCTTCTTTTTTGTCTGTGAAATGTTGGAGGATATGCAACAACCACTTTATTTAACCTAAGCAGTTCTGAGTGTGAACATTGCTTGGACAGTAGCATCCCCGCATCCGCTGATTCACCAACTGCTGATTCAATTATCTGTGGTTGGCGATGGTGGAAGGGAAGGGAGGGGGGAGGAGGGATCTCCTGCCCCCTACCGTCCCCTAGGAGAGCTCCGGTCATGGAGGGGCATTGGCAATGGCAGGGGAGAATGGAGGGGGGAGGAGTGATCTAGACTTCCCCCTCCCTCTCCCCAGGAGACCTCCATTTGTGGTGTGGGGGCAATGGTGGGGGTGGAAGGGAGGGGGAGGAGTGATCTCCTACCTCCTCCCTTCCCCCAGGAGAGCTCTGTTTGTGGTGGGGGCAAAGGGCGAAAGGAGGGGTGAAGAGGCATCTAGCCTGCCCCCTCCCTTCCCCCAAGGGAACTCTGGTTGATTGTGGGGGGAGGGAGGGGGAGGAGTGATCTTCCCCCTCTTTCCCCCTGGAGAGCTCTGTTTGCGGCGGGGGTGAAGGGAAGGGGAAGAGTGATCTAGTCTGCCCCCTCTCTTCCCCCGGAAGGGTTCTCAGTGGTGGTAATGGCGACAGGGGGGGCAAAGGGAGAGGAAGAGTTCTCCCCCCTTCTCCTTTCACCCCCCGGGATGGCTCTCAGTGGCGGGAATGGCGATGGGTGCATTCGCTATTATCCGTGGATTTCACCATCTGCGGTGGGGCCTGGAACCACTCCCCTGCGGAGGGGGGGCGGTGTCCTACCGTACTTGGGATTCTTGCCTACAAAGAGATCTTGTGCTCCCTCAAAAAGAAGATTAAAAAAAGTTAAATAAAAATGTCTATTACTAAATGACATAGCAGCCCATGCATGTTTGCTTGTGTGAATGGAGCCATTGCAGAGCGAGCACTGCAGCTCATACTAGAGTTTGAAAAGTTACTTTAGAGAACAGAGCATGATTGCGGGGAGAGATTGAGAGATGGACAATCAGTCCAAACCCATGATATCGCTTCACTTGTGAATTATATGTGTCATTCTGATACATTAGGGGAGCTTGTTGTCATGACAACTATTTATTTATTTATTTATTAAAGGACGGGTGGTGGTTACTTGGAAGTGGATTCGGGAGAAGGCTTCGCAGCAAGCCATGTCGGATGATCTTTATTTAAAGAGGCCCTCCTGAAAAGGTTTCTGTATCCTTCCATTAAAAAAATATGCTACAGCTGTTTTACTTGTGAGGGTATGTGTGGTTTTTGTCTCGGAATTTATGGAGGTTGAGTTTTAAAAGCTTAGCTCAGGGTACTGTATGTCTGAGTTTCCAGATTTGAGTCTTGTAATAGATTTTTGTACCTAGGCATCAAATAGCAGCATATGGAAAAGCTAGCCATCAGTTATCTATGCTGGATGGGAAGGAAGTTTATAGTGAAGAGACCTCTCTCTCTCTGTTTTAAACCGAGAGCATATGGTAACTTGCTTTATTTGAAATATTCTCTCCCTCTCTCTCTCTCTCTCTCTCTCTCAGTCTTTCTCAGTGTGTGTTAAGAAGTATGGTGTCATTTTGAAGAACCGTATAAATATTCCTTGATGAGTTTTCAGGAATTTGTTGCTCTTGATTATTGTGATTTGTGTGTCATTTGCATCTTTGACTTGGGCTTATACATTTTGATAGCCATTTCCTCCCCAGAAATCTGTGAATTCCATTGTACTATACTGGCGCAAAGGATAATGTACATTACTGTATTCCTGAATGGGCTAAGTGACACTTATTATGTCTGACAGTTAAATAAGAGACTCTCCATAAAGTTCATTGCATATCCATTTAAGGGGTGAGTCTGTGGGAGCAACAGATGTTATTAAAAAGATTGAGTATTGGCAAAAATGAAGCAAACTCTGATGAGGGGGCATTAAGAATGCTTTAAAATGTGACATGCTTTATTAGCAGTTGGAAAAGTATATTAAAAAGTCATATACAGTGAACGGAATTCATTTGTGTTAAAACTATTGACATAGATTTTAAAAAGTATTATAAACCCAACCCCATTGATTTGATATGAGTATTCACTTCAGTGTTTCTAAATTCAGCTGATACAAAGAATAGATCAATTTTCTTGTGATAGCATCGATTCCCATCTTTGTCAATGAGTCGCTTAAGAAGAAGGGTGTTTATTGATAAGTACTGTACTCTGAGCCAGGAGGACTTAAAATATTGTGTCATTTCTATTGGGTGGTAGAGCCATTGTGGGAGTTTTACTGCTGGAGGATTTGAAGATGAGTTGATGTATAGATATTAGGCAGGAATGATACAGGTATGTAAAAGTCCCTCCCACCTCCTGGGTTGGACGCAGGTGACTGAGCTTCTTTCTAACTATGCTAACTCGTGGTCTATGATTCCTGAAACATGGTTGATTTTGTTGGTCAGCAGGCATTAACTTCAGTTATTGAGGTACAGTGTTGTTTCTGTGTATTTCTTTTAAAATGTTTGCTTAGTTGCGTTCTATTGTGTGGGCTGCTTCTTCTTTTTAAAGAACCGCACTGTTGTATGTCCAGAGAGATTTGTATGGGCTAGCATGTGGTGGTTTCAGTGGGTATATCTACATCATACACTTAAATTGATTAAACAGTTATTCCATCTTCCATGGATTCCAGAAACTAGATTCTGCAACATATGGTCTAAACAGAGCAGTACTGTATTTTCAAAGCCTTCCTATATATTGACTCCTTAGATCTGTAGGGAGCCCTGATACTTAAAAAAGTATGAGTGATTTCATGTTTGTTGCATAAATGATGGGAGAGTAGGAATCAGGTGGAAATGTTTATGGAGGGTGCATAGTTTCAAGAGAATAAGAAAGGATTGCCTCTTTCAAAGCTTTTGGTGTTGACAGCTTTTAGTTGAGCTGGAATGGACAAAGTTTCAGTGGCTCAGAGTGGCTTTGTTCTGGTCCTTCTGGAATTGTGGGTTTTACTGAACAGAATATGCTGAGGATCTCACAATAGTATTCAGCAGGCATGGAATCAAATTAGTGCTCCAAAAAGCCTACCTCAGTTTTATTTGGGTCTGTCTGTAGGGCATGTTTGAGTCTGGGAATTTCTGGAGTTGATGTAGGGTTTGGAGCCGCATGGCAATGTGCAGATTTTTTTTTTTTTAAAAAAGCAGGGAAGTGAAGAGTGTGCTTGTATTTTCTCTAACTGCTCTTGTCAAGGCCAGGCTAGTGTCCCAGTCAATTAAAGATGGTTCACTAGCCTAGGCCTATGGTTTTCAAACCAGGGACCCTAAGGTTCCACAGAAGCATCTCCAGGTGTTTCATAATGAGAAAAGCAACCGTGTCGGATAAACTCCCCTGGAGGACAAGCTTGGCTGAACTTTCCATTCAGCATTCAGGTTCCAGGGGTGTTGTGGCATTCTAGTGTGCCTGCTCATTCCCACAAAAAGATAATAAATCCTATAGGAGCCTGGCTGGCAACTGCAATCATCAGCATGTATGTCCTCCAACATTTCTCAGATGAAAACAGGGGAAATGTGTGGCTAAGCAATATCAGACTGTCGTCAAGACGGCAAGTTATTAATGTGCTAGGAGAGGTTGCAACAGTTTGCTTTTGCCTGAGCCTACAGGGAAGGTTAAGATTCTGCCCCCCCCCCGTCCTTTTCCCTCTTTCCCCCTGCTGAACTAATTTGGTGCAAATGACTTCTGCATTTTTAACTCAGTTGGCAGCAATTAAAGTAAGCTGAGGACAAAGGGGAAATGCCCCCAAATTAGTTCTTTCTTTTCATCTAAGCTTTTGACACATTTGAAGCAGTAATGGGCTGGATGAGGAAAAACAGATTGAGATTAAATCCAGACAAAACAGAAGTGCTCATGGTAGCGGCCTCAAAACCAGGAGTTGGGTTGCAACCTCCAGTCCTGGATGGGGTCATGCTCTCTGTTAAGGAGTGTTCGCAGTCTGGGGGTGCTCCTTGATTCATCGCTTCAGATGACTAGTCAGGTGAATGCGACGGTCAGGAGCGCCTGTGATTAGCTTCGGCTGATATGCCAGCTGCGCCCTTTCCTGGAAGTAAGGGACCTTGAGACTGTGGTGCACACCCTGGTAACCTCTCATCTAGATTTCTGCAATGTGCTCTACATGGGGCTACCCTCATGCTTGGTCCGGAAACTTCCGTTGGTACAAAATATGGCAGCCAGAGTGGTCTCGGGAACATCTTGGAGAGACCATATAACTCAAGTATTAAAATCTCTCCACTGGCTGCCTATCAGTTTCCGGGCCCAGGATAAGGTTTTGGTTATTACCTTTAAAGCCCTAAATGGCTTGGGTCCAACTTATCTCTGGAACTGCCTCCTCCCATACAATCCCCCCCACGCACTCCGGTCCTCTGGGAGGAATTTGCTTCAGCCACAAAAATCTAGGCTGTCTGCAACCTCCCGGAGGGCCTTTTCGGTAATCGCCCCCAAATTGTGGAATGACCTGCCGAACGAGATCCGTCAGATGACAAGCCTGAGTAGCTTTAAAAAAGCACTGAAGACGGATCTCTTTCGGCAGGCCTTTCCGAATTAGATCCCGGCCTCAGGGGATCCTGGCCTCTTTCAGTCTGCTGGCCATTTATTGTATTTATTGTTTTTAAATGTGATTTTAGATGAGTTGCTTTTTAATTTATATTTGTTTAATATCTTTTAATGGGGGAGGGTGGGGGTGGGTGGTGTTTAGGGATTTTTATCTGTATTCTATTTTAATTTTTGTAAACCACCCCGATTGTTTTAACAGAGGGGCGGGGTATAAATAAATATTATTATTATTATTATTATTATTATTATTGATTGAAAGCAGAGCTCAGAAGCACCATTAAAAGTAATATTAGTTTCCTGTAGCAAATTCTGTGGTTTTTGTTTTGTTTCTTTGATAATGAGGGGCAGAGTGGTCTAAAGAAGTGTGAGTTTTCACAACAAAGCTCCTTGGGTTTTGCCGATTATGGCTACCTCCATCTCTGGTTGTTCCATTGTGGTTTTTTTGGAGGGGGGCTGTTTGTATGATTTCTTAGACCTACACTAGGGTTCTTCAGAGGAATTTAAAAACTGGGTTGTAGTTTGCTGAGATAGCCCTATGGTTTGAAGGGCAAATTTTCTCCTCTGGATTTTTTTAAAGAGTCATAGCACAAAACTGCTACTTCAGATAGATGAAGGGAATGCTGTGGATGTAGTATATCTTGATTTCAGTAAGGCTTTTAACAAGGTCCCCAATGATATTCTAGCAAAAAAGTTAGTAATCTGTGGGCTAGACAATGCAACTATTAGGTGGATTTGTAATTGATTGACTGACCGAACCCAAAGAGTGCTCTGCAGTGGCTCCGCTTCTTCTTGGAAAGATGTGACCAGTGGGGTGCCACAGGGTTCTGTCCTGGGCCCAGTGCTATTCAACAACTTTATCAATGACTTGGATGAGGGAATAGAGGGTATGCTTATCAAATTTGCAGATGACACCAAATTAGGAGGGGTAGCTAATACCCCAGAGGACAGGATCAGAATCCAAAATGACCTGAACAGATTAGAAAGCTGGGCCAAAACTAACCAAATGAATTTTAACAGGGAGAAATGTAGGATACTACACTTGGGCAGTAAAAATGAAATGCACAGATATAGGATTGGTGACACCTGCCTTGATGGCAGTACATGTGAAAGGGATCTAGGAGTCTTAGTGGAGCACAAGCTGAACATGAGTCTGCAGTGTGATGCAGCAGCTAAAAAGCCAATGCGATTCTAGGCTGCATTAATAGAGGTATAGTGGCTAGATCAAGGGAAGTAATAGTGCCACTCTATTCTGCTTTGGTCAGACCTCACCTGGAATACTGTGTCCAATTCTGGGCACCACAATTCAAGAAGGATATTGATAAGCTGAAATGTGTCCAGAGGAGGGTGACCAAAATGGTTAAAGGTCTGGAAGCCATGCCCTATGAGGAGCATCTTAGGGAGCTCGGTATGTTTAGTCCGGAGAAGAGAAGGTTGAGAGGTGACATAATAGCCATGTTTAAATATTTGAAGGGATGTCATACTGAGGATGGAGAAACTTGTTTTCTTCTGCTCCAGAGAATAGGACAAGGAGCAATGGGTTCAAACTATAGGAAAAGAGATTCCACGTAAACATTAGGAATAACTTTCTGACAGTAAGAGCTGTTTGGAAGTGGAATACGCTGCCTCAATGTGGAGTGGAGTCTCCTTCTTTGGAGGTTGTCAAACAGAGGCTGGATGGCCATCTGTCGGGCATGCTTTGATTGTGTATTCCTGCATGGCAGGGGGTTGGACTGGATGGCCCTTGTGGTCTCTTCCAACCCTATGATTCTATGATTCACTGATGCACTGTACTAATAACTCTAAAAACTTAAAATAAGAAGGGAGAAGAAAATAAAGCAGCATACTGTTCTGATATCTCTTGAAAATAAAAAGAAAACCACTTGATGGTGGGAATAAACTATTGCAGCTGGTGCTTGTTATTGTCAGAAAATACAGTAGTCTGAAACATCAGAAATGTGGCTTGGATATTTAAACAAACAAAACAAACAAACAAACACACACAACTACAGCAAGAAATATGGCATCTTCCCAATATATTCCCTTCATCTGGAGAGCCCAAAGGTACTCACTCCACCAAAAAAGGGTGACATTTTCTAGTTCCTTTTTGACATAACTTTTTGGGAATTTTAGAGGCATTTTGAGTAGAATTTACCCAAGTTTTATGCCATTCTTTTCATCAAACCCAAGTGTTGTTACAAAGTAATAGAAATGTAATGCAAATGGAATGAGTGACATATAATCAAGAAATTTAAGTTACATTTATTTTAAATGGTTGTGACATTAACTGTAGCAAGTCATGTGGGTTGGGGGCTTTTCAAATATGTTGCATAAAGAGTTGCTAAAAACAAACAAACAAAACATTCTGTGCTCTGATTAAAAATAAGCAGGTGGCATTAAAAACGGGTACTGTACTTCCAGTTGTTGGAAGCAGTTGTCTGCCCCCGTGCATCGTGTTGTTTATTACTGTCAAACTTGGGGCTCAGAGTGATGTTTAGGTTAGGGCTCCAATAAGGTAATTTATCTCCTTTCCCTTGCATGACATATGTTGATATCACTTTTTAAGTTAAATCTTTATTAATTTACTCATTCATTTACATCTCTTAGCCAATTATATCAAGCTCCATCAATAGCGCATCTCCACACAACCAGTCTTTCCACTCCAACTGTCAACCACCACCCTTATTCAAATCACTTCAAACCTCCACTTGCTCCCCCCTCCTGCCACCTCTTTACCTTATTCCTGAATTATGCCTTCAAGTCATTTCAGACTTGTGGCGACCCTATCGTGGGGTTTTCTGAGGCTGAGAGTGTGTGACTTGCCCAAGGTCACCCAGTGCACTTTCATGGCCAAGCGGTGATTTGAACTCTGGTCAATTTACTTTAGTATATAAAACAATATTTTCTACAAAAAGTCCATGACATTGCACTGTTTGTGCTGTGCTGCATTCAGCTTCAAGAAATATCAGCTCTACTTTCTCAGGGAGTTTTGTGGTTAATTTTTTGGAGTGTGCACAGTGCTGGTTTGAAATATTTTGCTGCCTGATGTACCTGTTTCCTATTCCATGTAGAGAAACCAAATGCACTAGCAGTGAATCTTCAGCATGAAGGATGGGACAGATTAACTTAGTGGCGAAAGGGCAGACCAGAAATTTTATCTCCAGCACTTTACCTCACAATGTCTGTTGTCTGTTGTCCGAAGCAACCTCCTTACCATTATCTAAGCCAAATGGCAGAGCCAGCTCTGAGAATGCTGTATTATATTAATCACTGCCAGGAGATACATAGCACACCTCATATAATGGAAGTCCAAAGATAATGGGAAGGCCAAAATGTTTTAAGGGAGTGATAATACAACTAAGAGGCTTGTGGCAACTTGAAGGCTAACAAAGCTGCACTTACTAGGATGAGAGAGAGAAATGTGGGGGAATAGAAATACAGAAGGTACTTTAGCATGGGCAGTCCTGTTTTCTGTCCTCTGTCCACTTCTCCCTTCGTCCACCGTTTACTTCAGTTGCTATACACTGAAATCAAAGTGGAAAAATAGTTTGCTCTGCTGCAGCCTCTCTGTTTCCTCATTCATAACTTTTGCCATCTTGACGACACTCAATATTGTTTGGCACATGTATCCCAGTTTTCATCTGTGAAATGTTGGATAATATGGTACCAATGTAATAAACTTAACAGTGATTGCAAGGTAATAGAAACATCCTAGCTAATGTGATTCCTCTTGTTTCTCTCATCCTGCCATTGCATTCTTCCCCAACCTCACACAAAAGTACATCCTCCCTGCACTCCATGCACAAGTATCATAGAATCATAGAATTTCAGAGTTGGAAGAGACCACGAGGGCCATCCAGTCCAACCCCCTGCCATGCAGGAAATCACGATCAAAGCAGCCCCGACAGATGGCCACCCAGCCTCTGTTTAAAGACCTCCAAAGGAAGGAGACCCCACCACGCTCCGAGGAAGTGCGTTCCACTGCCGAACAGCTCTTACTGTCAAAAAGTTCCTCCTAATGTTGAGGTGGAATCTCTGTTCCTGGAGCTTGCATCCATTGCTCCGTGTTCCAGTCTCTGGAGCAGCAGAAAACAAGCTTGCTCCATCTTCAACGTGACACCCCTTCAAATACTTAAACAGG
This sequence comes from Gambelia wislizenii, assembly GCA_030847615.1. NCBI lineage: Eukaryota > Metazoa > Chordata > Lepidosauria > Squamata > Crotaphytidae > Gambelia > Gambelia wislizenii. The sequence goes on from JAUMIR010000012.1 coordinate 11,887,364, forward strand.
GCTATCATATCACCACTTAACTGTCTTTTTTCCAGGCTACACCCTTTCCTTTCACTCCCCCAAGTTTGGGGCCTACAGTTCTCCAAGTTGTAGCCCTCCCAAAACTACTCTTCTCAGCTCTGCCCCTTTTCTTTTGCATCTCACCCATTGGGCTGAAGGAGAGAGAAGCACTACTCGTTCCAGAAAGTTAAACAGATTTCTTGTATCCTTCAGTTTTAAATTTTGATTGCTGGCATCCCTAATTCTGAAATAAGGGCAAAGGCTGCATGAAATTCAGCTGCAAGTTGTCCATCCATATTCTCACCTTTCCTTGTAAGAAAGGGACTCCAGCCTCATAATCCCTTTTGTGCATCTTTTCTACCTGAATGCTCTCATTTCCTGAGGTCTTCACAGATATTTCTGGCTACTGATATATTAATCATGTTTTTCTTGAAACTCTGAAACATTTTGGGAAGATGCCATGAGATTAGGAAACAATGTTAAGTACTCCTCTTCCTCCACATTACAGCCGATGAGCTAACCATAACTCATATCCTGTTTCAATATAACCAACTGATTAAGATGGTAATTAGCCACATGTCTGCCACTGTTATCCAAGCTGTTTCCTCCTCCGCAACCTAGAATTTGCTAGACCCACTTCCTAAATTGTCTTGTCAGTGCAATACAAGAGCAGACCAGACTTGGAAGGGACACTGGCCCGTTTGCAGTGTTGCAGAGCACAGTTAGGAGCAAGCTGAGGAATTTTGGATTTTTCTTAGGAAAACTATTAAAAATATCATTTTTAGAAGGCCCAGATAGCTGAGCAAGCTATTCCCTTGAGCAGCAGCTATCTACAGGACTCTGAACTAAAGCTGGGGTTTTTAAAAAAACTTTTTGGACTACATCTTCCAGAATCCCCCTGCCAACCCAGTGGCTGAGCTGGCATGGGGATTCTGGATGTTGTAGTCCAAAATGTGCTTTTTCCAAGCTCTGCTCTGATCTCATTCTTAGTTTACATTGATTGGGATTCCTGAATGAATGGAACTCTAGAACATCATAAAGAAAAATGCCCTTAAATATGTATGGAATTCTATATATTCAGAGTTTGCAAAAGTTAATTGGTGGGCTGTAGCTCCACGAATCTCTCAGCCAGCATGGCTGTGGTAGCCCATTGTAGTTGTACTTTAAATAAAGCACTTTCTTAGCCTCTGATTTCTCTCAGAAGAAAGTGATCACAATCAGCCCTCACTTTACCTGGGATTATGGTAATGATCCACACTGTGTAATATATCTTTTGAGCAAGACTAGTCTGTATCACCCCTTTATTTTAGAAAATAAACATACCTTCATTTTCTTTCTATGTTTTTAGACTGCAATTTTATGAAAGGGAAGTGGGGAACTAGGCGTGGTTGAGTGGTAAATATATCTCCCTTGTCTACAGTTCTGTAGTGGTTTGTATTTTTGTGAGAGACAGCTCACTCAATGTCACCCTGGTATTTGGCAGAAAGCCTCCCCTATTATGAAACTGTCCATACAATGTCTGAGGCTTCCCTTAGAATATCTCTTTTAAAAGGGGCCCAGAGAATGGTGATGAGGGACAGAGCCTTCTGGGGAAGAGAAAGTTAAGAGAGGACATGATAGCCATGTTTAAATATTTGAAGGGATGTCATACTGTGGATGGGGCAAGCTTGTTTTCTGCTGCTCCAGAGACTAGGACACGAAGCAACGGGTTCAAACTCTGGGAAAAGAGATTCCACCTAAACATTAGGAAGAGCTTCCTGACAGTAAGAACTGTTTGGCAGTGGAATGCACTGCCTCGGAGTGTGGTGGAGTCTCCTTGTTTGGAGGTTTTTAAGCAGAGGCTGGATGACCATCTATTGGGAATGCTTTGATAGTTTATTTCTGCATGGCAGGCGGTTGGACTGGATGGCCCTTGTGGCCTTTTCCAATTCTATGATTCTCAGTTGGGGCCCCATGCTTATGGAATGTTCTTCCTAGTGAGGCCTGGTTTTTTTGATATTATGTTGTGTTTCTCTACTGCTACACAGTAGATGGTGTGTGATTGGCTGATTTTAAAATATCATATTTAAGCCAACTGATTAACCTTTTTTATTTTATTTTATTTTATTTTTATTCTTTATTAAATTTTAAAACATATAAATTATAAACACAACCAATACAACAATTATACTTATTAACATATAAATGATTCCCTCCACCCAGGGACCGCAACCTTACATTCATCCCACTTTCCAAAATTTCATTGTTTTCAACACAGGTTTGTTCCCTCTCCCCTTTATTAATACAAATTCTAAAAACCTGCTCCATTTCTCTCCAAAATCTTTCTTACTGATTAACCTTTTTATTTGTTCTTGAAGGGAGGTATCTTTTTGTGTTATATATTGTTTTTATTGCAGTCATTTTTACCTTTTGTATCTTTTAACTCTAAGATGCCTGAAGTCTTTCAGTCAAAAAGTATGAAGTGCTGGAGAGAAGAAGATCTTTTCGTTCACTCCAAATCCCTTAAAATGTTGCTGTTCAGTCAGATTTAATTTCATTTTCCCAGTTTCCCACTGAGAACATCTAGAACTTTCCTATTTTGTAGAAATTCAGTCCTGTAAAAACTCAAGAAGTTTATTTTACAGACCTATTATAGGGACTGTTATATAAAACAGGTGGGCAATTGTTTAGGCTAGGGGGCTACATTAGCCCCCCACAGGGACTTTAGCATCTCCATCAGGCCTCTCTTCCGGATCGACCCCCAAATTGTTTGCCCACAAATGTCCACTGGGGTGTGGGGAGCCTCAGAAAACCCTGTGATAGGTTTGTGGGAATGACTTGAAGGCACAAAACAAGCCATTTTAGGCCCAGGAGAGCCCTTTTTTACAATAGGAACTGACTGGGAAAGTCACTTCCTGTTCACGTCCTATTTTTTAAAGGCCTCTTCGGGGGGGGGGGGCGCAATATATTTTTAAAAAATTGACCCTGGGGAGGGCAGAGGGGCTACAAAACTAGCTCTGGGAGCCCACGTGTAGCCAGGGCCAGTTTAAGGGCCCTGCAGCACCTGTAGCTGCAGGGCCCCCCAACATTATGGGGGACCCTGTAGTAACCCTCCTCTTGCAAAAATATTATTAGTAATAATCTGAATATCCTGTACTGTCAATAGGTTAGGTTAGGTTAAGTTCTGAGACAAACATATGGGGTCCCCAAAATAAAGCAGTACTGCAAGTCACCACGTTGCAAGCTCGATTCCAGCAGGCTCTAAGGTTCACTCAGCCTTCCATCCTTTTGTAGGTCGGTAAAATGAGTACCCAGCTTGTGGGGGCAATTAGCTAACACACATTGGAAACTGTTTAATGCAGTGTAGATGTGTAAATAGCTATTGCTTAAAACAATTTGTAAGCCGCTCTGATAGCCTTGTGGCTGAAGAGCAGGGTATAAATAAATAAATAAAATAAAAATAAAAATAAAATAAATAAACCGGTCCTGCGTGTAGCCCACAGGCCATACTTTGACAACTACTTAAGGAGTTTTGCAACAAGGGATAGATGTAAGAGCAAACATTTACATATATTTAGGCTGTACTTCAGTGGGGCTGAAGAACAGGAAGTTTGGTGATACTAAGAGGAGGGAAATGACTTCTCACTCTTCTGTCCTCCTTGCAGGAAGAATGCAAACAGATCCTTGCTTGGCAGAAATCCAGTTCCCAGTCAGATTCTCACGATGACGAAATATCTCCTCCACCTCCGAACCCAGTGGTCAAGGCACGACGCAGAAGGGGTGGTGTCAGTGCTGAGGTCTACACCGAAGAAGATGCGGTATCTTATGTCAGAAAGGTAATAATCTGGATTATCCCTTTCTGAGAATTGGTACTACAGATGGCACACCGATACAATTTAATTTCAGATGGGGTATTGATCCAGAAATAAGAAGTGTCTCTTGGCTGATCATTTGGTGGAACTTCTACAGTAATTGGATCCAGAATTTGAGAGGCTTAAAAATTAATTACACTTGCTAAATCCTGAACACAATCAGCTACTGTTTTAGTTAATTTTTAAAAAGTGACTTTGTTTTCTTCACCTTCAAAAGGAATTAAAATATATACTTTATGTTAATGTTTTAAAAAGCCACCAGAATGCTACAAACTGATATCCGGTGGTACGAATCATGCTGAAATAGTGAGCCCACTTACATCCTGTAATGATGAATGCAATTAAAACCAGTTAAAATTACACAGCAAAAGGAGTGCCACTATCTTTTGTTATGTTATAGTCACAAGGTAATTTGGTTATACCTTGTTATTGGTGTGGGGGAGGAATACAAATATTGTGGTATGAATAACTACTTATGCTGCACGGCCAACACAGCTACCACTAAATATATTTGTTTCCAAGCTCTGTATAATTCTCTTGATTTTCCACCTATTATTTATTGGACCCACTGTAAATCTGCTTCCCCACAACCATCCAAGTAAGAAGGGCTAATCACAGTTGCTTGGATGGCAGAAGCATAAATCTGGTTTTGGTTCTAGGGACTGAATTGCCTACTGGGACCAATCCAGTGGACAGATAATGTTAGGGGGTGGAGTTTTGTCCTCATTCCTCCTCCTCCCCTAACTTTACCAGGGGCTCATTCACACTACATAATTATAGCACCATTATTTTTGCTTTAATTGCCATGGGTGCATCCTATAGAATCCTGGAGTTTGTAGTTTGGTGAGGCACTAGAGTTCTCTGGCTGAGAATGCTGAATACCCCTCCTTAAAGTGCCAATCCCAGGAATCCATCAGATGGAAACATGACAGTTAGGACTTTTTCAAATGGGGGAACACCCCCCCAAGGAAGTCGGGAGAAAAATGGGGCTGTCACGCTTATAGCGCCCCGTTTCAGATGATGCCGTCCTCCTCCATCCTCCTCCTGACCTTCCCCCATGCCTCCTCTGTGCTGGGGGCACTGCTTTTTATTGACGGAGGTTCTCCGTCAATAAAAGCGGTGCGTATCTCATGCCAGCAGCATGGAGGAAGCATGGGGGAAGGTCGGGAGGAGGACAGAGGAGGACAGCGGCATCTGAAACAGGGCTATGTAAGCGCGACAGCCCCGTTCTTCTCCAAACCTCCTTGGGGTTTCCCCCACCCCCGTTTGAAAATGTCCTTAAAGTGAAATCATAGTGCAGGTAGTGTGAATGGGCCCCTGATTCCTATGGTTATCTGAATGATGGTGGCTGTCCATTCCCTGTCAGTGGGGAGATAAATCCGCTCCAAGTTTTATCTCAATTTTCAAGGAGCTATCCAAAGTGCTGAATGCTATCCCCAAATAGGCTTAGTTAGCTTGTTTAAAGTTTGGAGTAAAAACTCAAACAGGTTCATCACCACACTGACAGAGGAGCCACCAGCTCCACTGAATCCAAGAACGGAAAGCTTTTAGTTGAACAAATGGTGAATTGTTTGAGGACGAAGCATTCTATAGATGTTGAATAAACCTCCTTATTCCAAGGCAAAATGAATGAGAGATGAGTTTTGCAGTTACTGTGAGAATGATATTATAGATTTGGTTCTCTTTCAGTTCATTGTTCTGATACAATAGAAGAGAAACAAACATTTGGTTTATTTATTTATTACATTTTTAGAATCCAACCTTTGCTTGATGTAGCTCAGGGCAGTGTATCTAGTTGCTCACTTCTAGCCCTCATTTTATCGTCATAATTTTCCTGCAAGTTAGATTAGACTGAGAAAATAGTAGCTGATGGAAATATCAAGTTACAAATAACTTCTAAGAAGCCCATTTTTGGGAAGGAAGGATAATAAGGGTGCAATGAAGTCACATTAAAAATGTAAAGAGTAGGGCTAGACACTGTACTGTTGCAATGAGTAATGTTTTCTAATCTCGTTTCAAAGTTACTTCTAATAATTTCTTTTATCTGCCCTCTTAAGGGTTTTCCCTAGAAACAATATTAAGGAAGAAGTAACCCAAAAAGCAACCTAACAAGTGATCCTTTAAAAAACAACACCCCAGCAGCATTGTATGGGAGTCATGACGATAATTACTTTTTAAACATGTCAATGCATAATGGGAAGAATCAATTTTCAAAAGGATCCTTCCAAACAGAACTTTCCAAGATCTCAAGCAGTGAAGAATCTTACGTATCACCATCTACCTGAACTTTCTAAGTCGAAATGCCAGGGACTGAACCACATGACAACTGGTGGCGTAGCACAGTTATGTCAGTTTAGCCCAGACTTTAAAGCAGGTGTAGACAAATTGCAACCCTGTTGGCTACATGCAGGCCCCATGGCTGTTTTTGTGGCCCCCAGGGCCCCTCAGGGGTCATTTTTTGTAAAAGATAAAAAAAAGATGTCCCCAAATACCCTGAAGGGGATATGCTGGGCATTTTTGCCACATTTTGCAGGGCCCCTTGGCCATTTTAAATCTCAGAAGGGCCTTTTTGAAAAACTGGACGTGACTTCCAATCACTTCCTGTGTGATATACCAGACACATGCTCGCATTAACTCAATAAGATATCTTTATTAAGCAAGGAAACGTGGTTCAGTGACATAGGCAAAGCCAGATCTAAGCACATCCTAGTACAGTCTCCAGATAAACCCTTACAGTGTGAGAATGGTATGTAGGGAGGCCTGTAGGCGGGCAAGCAGCTCCAGGTGCTGTACCTTGAGCTGCTTGAGGAACAGCATTCCCAGACCCAAAAGGCGGGCTGGCACCCGACCAAGGGCTGAGAGGCCCAGCTAGGGAAACAGAGAAAACAGGCCAAGAACCAAACTCATGTCAGGGTCTTCCATGGAGTCTACTCTAATTCCCATAATCCTGGGATGAGCCTGACATACCGCCCTCCAAAGAGTAACCCCTCCCCTGTCAGCCGGGCTTATCAGGGAAGCAAGCATGGAACTTCTGTAATAAGCGCGGAGCCTTGATGTGTTCAACCTTTACCCATTCAGCATGGCCTAAAGGCAAGTGCTTCCATTTGACTAGATACTGCAACCCCCCCCCCCCGTGCACCCAAGAGTCCAGCACATCAGAAATTTCAAAGTGTAGATCTTTGTCCACCATGACAGGGCAGGGCGTCAACTCAGGATCTTGATGATGTTGATCCAAAGGGCGCACAGGCTTGAGCAAAGTAGAGTGAAACACAGGGTGGACGTTATGATACATCTTGGGCAAGGATAGTTCAAAAGCCACAGGGTTGATTTCCCTGACAATAGGGAAAGGTCCAATATACTTAGGCCCCAGCTTTTTCGAGGGTTGTGGACTCTTTAGGAATTTGGTGGACAAAAATACCAAGTCTCTCACCGCATACCGTGGGGTAGGGTCACACTTTTTATCAGCGTATTCTTTGTAGCGGGCCTTCGCAAAGTCCAGGGCTGACATAACCTTCAGCCATGCGTCCCTGATGTGCGTGCTCCATTGGGTCACTGGAACTGGGTCTTTGGAAGTCCCCTCCCCCAAAGGCAGAGGGTCAAAGTCCTGGCCTGAAACAATTTTAAATGGGGACAAGCCCGTGCTTTGATGTATGGCGTTATTGTATGCTGCCTCTGCGAATGGCAAGAGGTCCACCCAATCAGATTGCTGGAAGTTGACATAACACCTTAAATACTGCTCCAAAAGCTGGTTCATACGTTCACTTTGGCCATCGCTCTGTGGATGATGGGAGCTGCTCAACCCCAGCTCAATCCCCAACAGTCTTGTGAACGCCTTCGAGAACTGGGAAGTGAATTGAGCTCTCCTATCTGAAATGATCTTGGCAGGAACCCCATGTAGCCTATAGATATGTTATACAAATAGTTTAGCAAGCTGGGAGGTGGTCGGGAGTTTCTTGCAGGCTACAAAGTACGCTTGCTTGGAAAACAAGTCAGTCACCACCCAAATAACAGTCTTTCTCTTACTCTCTGGCAACTCAACAATGAAGTCCATACTAATGACCTCCCAGGGTTTAGTGGGGGTTGGTAATGGTAGCAGTAAGCCTTTTGGTTTCCCCCTGGCTCTTTTTGCCACCGCACACATATGGCACCCCTTTACATACTCCTCCACCTCCTTCCACATTTTGGGCCACCAGAATTGCTGTCGTGTTTAAGTGTAATGTTTTCATATACCCAAAGTGACCTGCAGTCTTCACATCATGGCACTGTCTAAGGATGGCAGGTCTCATAGCCTCGGGGATGTACATGCGTTCCCCCTTCCAAACCAAACCTCCCCTGGAAAAGAACAGATTCAGATATATAAAGATATTCCAGCAGAGGTTCTTAAAAGACGATATGAGTATAAACATCTCACTCAAAAACTGACAAGGCTGGGCGTGAATTTCAGATGGGACAAAATAGAGGGAATCTCCTTCACATATAAGCAGAAAAGATATAGAATAAACTCAACTGATAAAGTAAAAGAAATGATGAGTAGACTTGAAGAGGATGAAAAGAAGGATGAAGATAGGAGAAAGAGGAAAAGACACAGAGAAGGGGGAAGGCAACATCCAAAAAATAGTGAGAAAGCAGAAGATCTAGAAGACAAAGAGGAGAGCGATAATAGCTCAGAGGAAGGGAAAGAATTATCACAACAAGAACTTGATAAAGAAGGTGATAAGGAGGAGGAGGAAAAAAATGGGAAAGCTGAAGGAGGAAATGAAGAAGAGGATGAGGAGGAATAAAAATGACATTAAACATAATATCATGGAATGTGAAGGGCCTCAATACGTCAATCAAAAGACGGAAAGTATATCATTATTTGGAAAAAAGTAAGGCAGACATAACTTGTCTCCAGGAAGTTAGAATACGCCAAAGTGAGAGCAAATATCTTAAAAATTTTAAATTAGGCCAAGAATTTGTGTCTCTATCACCTAAGAAGAAAAAGGGGGTGGTAATATATGTAAATAAAAAATATGAAGTAAAGCAAATACTTAACGATAATGAAGGGCACCTGGTTGGAATAGAGTTAAATTTGAATAATGAAAAAATATACATAATTGCAATCTATGGACCATTAGAGAGAAAAGAAAGATTCTACAGGGAACTACATATGCAGATGACCAAATTTGAAAAAGGGCTGATAATCTTAACTGGAGATTTTAACGGCGTGTTAGATGCAAGAAGAGACAGATCGGGAGAAGATACGAGGAAGAACCAGGGTAAACTTCCTAAGGTATGCCTAGACTTAATGGAAGAATTCCAACTAGCAGATTTATGGACGGCCAAGTATTCAATGGAGAAAGGATATACATACTACTCGGAAGCCCACAAGACGATGTCGAGGATTGACATGTTTTGGACATCGAAGACCTTGCTGTCGAGGATAAAGGAGATGGTGATAATGCCGAAAGTGATATCTGACCACAATCCGATAAACCTGAAAATGACACTTTTCAAAAGAGAATACTCTTGGAGGTTTAAAGAGGACCTAATGAAGGATGAAGAGTTCGTGGTAAAAATGAAAAGAAGGATAAGTCAATTCTTCGAGGAAAATAAAAAAGAAGGCATAAAAATGAAAATAGTGTGGGATGCCTTTAAAGCCACTATTAGAGGGATACTCTTGCAAAAGGGCGCAGAAAAAGCTAGAGCTCGGAAGAACAGAGATCAGGGGCTCCTACAAAAATTGAAGGAAAAAGAACAGAGACTGAGAGAAAGACCGCAAAACAAAGTACTAATAAAAGAAATAGAATTGATAAAAAGATCTATTAATACAACGATGGTAGAAGAAATTGGAGAGAAGATGAAAAAAATAAAGCAGCGGACATTTGAACAAGCTAATAAGACGGGGAGATGGTTATCCTATAGACTGAAAAAGGAGAAAGATAAGAAGATGATTAATGAAATAAGAGTGGAAGGAGAAGTCTTAACGCTCCAGAAGGATATTAAGAAGGCCTTTGTAAATTACTATGCTTCATTATATAAAGAAGAAAAACAGGGAGAAGCTTGGGTTAATAAGATGAATAATTATATAAAAGAAAATAACTTTGCTCGACTACCAGAAGACCATGAGCTGAAACTTTCCCAGCCCTTTTCTATGGGAGAACTAACCAAGGCAATCCAGGATTTAAAAAGGGGCAAGGCGCCGGGACCAGATGGTTTTACGGATACGTTTTATAAGATGTTTGAGCAAGAAATAGCAAGTCACCTTCTAGAAACGATCAACCTGATCCATAGAGAAGGGATGCCAGACACATGGAAGACGGCAAATGTCACTGTAATTTGGAAAGAAGGCAAAGAAAAAACTGATCCCCAAAACTATCGCCCGATATCCCTTTTGAATGTGGATTACAAAATCTATGCCAGTATGTTATCAAATAGAATAAGAGGTATATTAAAAGAACTAATTCACACTGATCAAAGCGGTTTCCTTCCAGGAAGGCTGCTTTCAACTAATATCAGATATATAGTTGACACATTGGAATTTCTGGAGAAGAATAATGATCGCAAAGCGGCTATAATATTTGCAGATGCGGAGAAGGCCTTTGATAATATCAATTGGTGCTGCTTGATCAGAACAGTGGAGGAATTGGGATTCGGGCACTTTATGACAGCCAATATAAGGCAAATTTATATGGAACAAAGAGCCTCGATTCTCATAAACGGTGAAAAGACGCAAGAGATCCTAATACAAAAAGGAACTAGGCAAGGATGCCCTCTGTCCCCGCTGCTTTTCATAACAGTGCTTGAGATTCTATTGAATAAAATTAGGGATGACAAGAAGATACAAGGACTAAAAATTAAGAACTATGAATATAAGGTCAGGGCATTTGCCGATGACGTAGCGATCATACTAGAAAACCCCATTGAAAATGTGAGTCACTTAATGGAAACCATAGAAGAATTTGGTACATATGCTGGATTTAAAATAAACAAAGACAAAACGATAGTCCTCTCAAAAAATTTATCCAAAAAGGAGCAAGAAATCTTAAGCGAAAGATCTAAATGTAGATTAGAACAGAAGGTGAAGTATCTCGGGATATGGATATCTAGCAGGAGCTTGGATTTATACGATAATAATTATGAAACAACCTGGAAAACAATCAAGGCAAACTTAGCAACTTGGTCTAAATTAAACCTCTCACTAATGGGAAAAATTGCAGCAATTAAAATGTCTGTCCTCCCTAAATTAATGTTCCTGTTTCAAAACTTGCCAATTATAATGAACAACAAGCCATTTAAAACCTGGAAGAGAGACTTAAGTGACTTTATATGGAACGGTCGGAAAGCGAGGATAAAGTGGCAAACATTAATTGAAAAATCAGAAAAGGGAGGATTAGATCTGCCGGACCTACAAACCTACCACAAGGCATGCGTAGTAGTTTGGTTAAGTGAATGGATAAAACTAGGAGATCAAAAATTACTAACTTTAGAAGGAGCCGGATTAAGGCTGGGTTGGCATGCCTATTTAGGATATAACAAGGCTGCTATACACAAAGATTTCGCCAATCATATTGTACGAAGAGCACTGTTGCAAGGTTGGAACGAAATATATAAGTATTACTTTGGGAAGATGCCGAAATGGATATCGCCGGTAGAGGCCTTTCTTGGAAGATGGGGTTGTTTAGGCAGAACAGATAAATGGATCGTCTACAAGGAACTGTTTAAGAAGGAAGGAAAAGGAAAGATGGGAATAAAGACGAGAGAAGAATTACAACAGGAGGGATGGCAATTTAATTGGTTCTCGTATCAACAAGTATACAGCAGGTTCAAGAAAGATGAAGGTGAACACGGTTTTATGGAGGAGGAGATGGATTATGAAAAGATCATATGGGATGATAGAAGAAAGAAGATAGCAAGACTATATAATTGCTTCATTACCAGACAGCTTGAAACAGAAACAATAAGAGAAGCTATGATTAAGTGGGCTAGAGATGTTGGAGAAGAGATTCATTTGGAAGAATGGGAACAAGCATGGAGGCAAACAAAAAAGTTCACAGCATGTCAAGACTTGAAAGAAAACTGTTTCAAGATATGCAACAGATGGTACTTAACCCCAAGCAGGATACATAAGATGTATGGACAGAAAGGGAAGGAATGTTGGAAATGTGAAAAAGAAGTGGGTACACTCAGACATATGTGGTGGGCTTGCTCGGTTATACATAAATTTTGGCAGAAAGTACACAAAATAATACAGAATATGTTTAATATCAAATTTGAATTTAGTCCAAAGTTATACCTCCTGAACATGACTTCAATATTGGTAACACAAGAAGACAGAAAGTATTGGCGAATAATACTATACTTATGTACGGCAGCTCGGTTGGTTATAGCGGCGAAGTGGAGAAATAAAGAAGAACCCTCAATAGAAAATTGGCTGACGAAGGTACTAATAATGAGAGAAAACGATAAACTAGGATATTAAACCAGGAATTAGTAGAAAATACAGAAATAGAATGGCAACCTGTGATTAGTTATTGCAGGAAAAGATGGAATATCGATAGAGATATAGAGATATAAAATATAAAATAAAATTATCGCAATATGGAATATAGATAAGATGTATAAGGGAATAAGACACGGATGTAGGAAACGAGAAAGGAAGGGAAGAGGAATAAGGAGCGGGAAGAGAATTACAGAAAGAGATGAGAGGAGATTAACATAAGAAAGAAAAAGAAGTTACAATTGAACGACGTTATTATTGGGTTTAGGAAGGAAGAAATTAAGCTAGATACAGAACAAATCTTGGTGTTATTTCGTACGGTGGAAGTCATTCTGTTTTTTATCTTTTAAATTGATAGAATAATAAATGTAGAATGATGTTAATGTTAAATGTATATGTATGAGTTTCAATGAAATAATAAAAAGTAATATATATATATATATACAAACCAAACCTCCCCGCAGAACTACCTCCCCTTGGTGAGAAAGAAACCATGGGTCCTGGGAGAGAGTGGCTGCCATCTGAGCCCGCCACCCCACCAACATCTTCTGAGATTGGAGGAGAAGGTTCCAGGGATGATGGGGCTGATGTCACAGGAGGGGGGTCACGGGCTTTGCGGGCGGCCCATCAGGCTCTCCCGCAAAGCCTTGTTCTGAGCTCAAAGGGGGGTCGGCAGTGATCTTCTGACGCTTGGCTTGGCTGCGTTGTGAGAACTGCCAGTCCCAGATGGGAGGGGGAGAAGACTGTGTCTATCACCTCCTTTCGCTGACTATCATGTTGGGGAAGCCTGGACAAAGTGTCTGCTAAGAAATTCTTTTTTCCCGGGAGAAACTTCAGGGTGAAGTTGAATCGGTAAAAGAAACTGGCCCACCTAATCTGTTTAGGGTTCAAGCGCCATGGAGTTTTCAAAGTCTCCAAGTTCTTGGGATCTATCCAAACCTCAAAAGGTTGGGAAGATCCTTCCAACAGATGGCGCCAAGTTTCTAAGGCCAATTTCATCGGCCCTGCCTCTTTCTCCCACACTGGCCAATTTTTTTCGGTTTCATTGAACTTCTTTGCCAGATATGCACAGGGTCTCAGCTCCCCCCCTTCATCCCGCTGTAACAACACCCCCCCCCATTGCCACATCGGAGGTGTCTACTTGAACCACAAAACGTTGTCTGGGGTCGGGGTGTTTCAGAATGGGTTCAGAGGTGAAAAGCTTCTTCAGCTTGTCAAATGCCCTTTGGCATCGGTCAGTCCACACAATCTTTTGGGGAGGCTTCTCTGCCTTCCCCTTCCCAGTTCGTTTATTCCCTCCTACCCCCTTGGTTTTCAACAGGTCAGTCAAAGGTAAGGCAACCTCAGCAAAGTCAGGGATGAAGGACCTGTAAAAATTAGCAAACCCTAGGAAACTCTGAAGCTGATTCCTGGTTCTGGGGGTCTCCCATGCGAGAACACCCTTGACCTTCTCAGGGTCCATTTCGACCCCCTTGCTAGAGATGCGGTACCCCAAGTAATCTAATCGGCTGTGGTGGAATTCGCATTTTGACATTTTGGCATACAAGTGATTCTCCCCCAGTTTACTAAGCACTTTTTTCACCAGCTTTACATGGGACATGTAGTCCTCAGAGTAAATAAGCACATCATCCAAATACACCAGTACCCCTTTGTACAAAAACTCTCTAAGTACATCATTAATCAAGTTTTGGAAGACTCCGTGGGCTCCACTGAGCCCAAAAGGCATTACACAAAATTCAAATGCCCCTAGTGGCAATTGAAAGCAGTTTTCCACTCATCCCCTTCCTTAATTGGCACTCTGTAGTAGGCCTCCCGCAAGTCCAGCTTGGTGAATATCTTTCCCTTGGCTAAATGAGCCAGGATATCCTTCATTAAGGGGAAGGGGTACTGATTTGTTTTACTGATAGCATTCAAGGATCTGTAATCCATACAGGGACGAAGAGAACCATCGTGTTTGCATCTGAACAACACCGGAGGCCCCAAGGGGGAGGTCGTAGGTCTGATGAATCCCCGGGCCAAGTTTTTATCTATGAACTCCTGGAGGGCATTCATCTCCATTGGGGTCATGGAGTAAATCTTAGGTTTGGGCAGCTCAGCCGTGGAAACTATCTCAATTACACAGTCGAATGGGCTGTGGGAGGGGGTAGAATGTCACATTCCTTCTCTTTGAACACATACTGCCACTGTTTATACTCCACCGGTAACCCTTTCATTTCCCCTTGGACCAGAGCAGCTTTAAAGTTCTGAAGCTTGGCCTCTTGAGGAATCCCCCCCCCCATGAGGCCTCACCCACCCTGTATTCTCGCACACACAAGGGGTCTGTAAAAGTCACAGTCTCCTTTACCCAGTCTATGGTGGGGTTGTGAAACTTCAACCAGTTTAAGCCCACCACTGCAGCTGGAACTAAGCCTGGCGCTATCACGAATTGGAGCTCCTCCTGATGATTTCCCATCAGTCTCCAGATAAACCCTTACAGCGTGAGAATGGTATGTAGGGAGACCTGTAGGCGGGCAAGTAGCTCCAGGTGCTGTACCTTGAGCTGCTTGAGGAACAGCATTCCCAGACCCAAAAGGCGGGCTGGCACCCGACCAAGGGCTGAGAGGCCCAGCCAGGGAAACAGAGAAAACAGGCCAAGAACCAAACTCATGTCAGGGTCTTCTGTGGAGTCTACTCTAATGCCCAGAATCCAGGGATGAGCCTGACATCCTGGTTTGAAAAAAGGCCTCCCCTTGGCCTTACATGACTTAGGACTGTGTTACACTGGCAGCACCTCCCTGGCTTGTGGGGGCTATGCTGGTACAGGATATGAAGCAAGTGAAATGACCAAGCACCAGTTCTGGGCTCAAAAAGCAGGCTACTTTCTTTATGACAGCAGATAGAAAAGCAAACAGGCATCAATAGAAAGCAGACCTAGAAAATACAGTTGTCCCTTCATATTCACTGGAGTTTGGTTCTAGGAGCCCCTGTGGATACCAAAATCTGCGAATACTCAAGTCCCATTATATGCAATGGCATAGCAAAATGGTGTCCCTTATAAAAGATGGCAAAATCAAGGTTTGCTTTTTGGATTATTATTTTTTTAAGAATATTTTCAAGCCCTGAATAGTTAAATCCATGTGTACCAAATCTGTGGATACAGAGGGACAACTGTAGAAAGAAAATACCAACCAACTCCGCAGGGATGCACATGGCTGTGAGGCAGAGCCTGTGTCTAATGCCCTCACCTTATATGTGGTTTAAGGTTTGCAAACATAGTGGGGAAAACGAAACTTTCCCAAGCCAATTAACAAGGTGAAGTTTTCTTCTGCCAATTACCGTACCAGGTGCTGGGGTGTCTCAAAATATCCTTATCTCCTGGGCCGGGGAATGACGTGTTCATTCCATCCGCTGCCTGCAGCTGTGGAGAGAAACTTCTTCTTGACCCATTTTATTAAAGGAAAACAGGGCCTACTGCTTCCAATGCAGCCTGAACCAATCTTTTGCTAGGCCCTGCATGCAGGGCCTAACAAACTGCTAAACACATGGTGAAAATGTCCCCCACATCCCCTAGAGGGTGTTGGGGAATATCTGGGGGCATTTTTTTGGGGGGGGGTTGTTTTCAGTGTGTGTGTGTGTGTGGTCCCCCAAGGTCTCCTAGGGGCCTCCAGCCTCCCAGAATTGCCCACCAGTGCTTTAAAGCAACTATCCAAGTTGCTGAGGCCTGACCCTTAAATAGGTTTAGCTCCTTGGAAAGCTCCTTTAAAGTTTGGGTTCAAACCTGGAGCAGATTCACTGCTTGCTGACTTAGTGGCCACAAACTGCTACTGATGGAGCCTAGGACCCTCTGTACCCAAAGGATGTGCTGTGCACCCCATGGGACACTATTTTATGAGAGCAGGAGCTGCCATTTTCCTTTCCAGCAAACATTTCCATTCTGCTATACAACATGATGGAGAAGGGGATATTTATTGAATGTGAAATGAAGTGTGTCATTCCAAGAGTCTGGAAGAATTTGGGAAACAATTAAGTAGCTGGCAGTGCCATATAAAATATTACTTTTTGCAAACATGTCTTAAGCAGTAAGGTGCATTAATCATCTAGCTTGTTCTTGAATAGTGGATGGTTCCCAGTAGGTTGTTGTTGTTGTGTGCCTTCACTTGTTTCTGACTTGTGGCAACTTTAAGGAAAACCTGTCCTGGTGTTTTCTGAACCTTATAGTATGTGACTTGCCCAAGGTCACCCAGTGGGTTTTGGTGGCTGAGTGGGGATTTGAACCCTGGTCTCCAGAGTTATAGTCCAACACTCAAACCACTACGCCAAGATCGCTATACTAAAAATATACTAAAAACTAGCTGGACCTGGCATACCATACACCATTAAAAAACTCTGCCCCCTCCCACCCCTCCGTTTTTTCTGCCCCCCTGCCACCCCCTCCGTTTTGCCACCCCCTCAGTTTATTCTTCCCCCTGCCACTCCCTCTGTTTGTTCTGCCCCCGTCACCCCCTCTGTTTGTTCTGCCCCCCTGCCACCCCCTCCACTCTTTCTGCCCCCTGCCACCCCCTCCGCTTGTTCTGCCCCTTGGCCCAACCCCCCTGCACTCCAGCACACACCACATCCACCCCCATGGTAATCACTCTCCCTCTCCAGCGGCCATGTTTGGAATCTACATGGTCCCACCCCCCAGTGTGCTGATTGGTTGCCCATCAGACCTAAGCAGCCAATCAGTACACTGGAAACGGCAACATACCCAAGAGAATTATATATATAGATGATGTCTGGATAATTCAGAGCTAACCACTTGTGTGTATAAGGGTGTTTATTTGGAACACAAATGGAAGATCGGTCAGGTTGACTGGGCCCTCAGCACATGCCAGTTTGGTTGTGGGCTTATTTAACAATGTGCATAGCCTGGTGTTATATTGAATCATGGCCAATATGTGTTACTGCATGGTTGAGCAAACAATGACCATCAGGATGCATGTGGCCCTCTGGGCCATTTTCATGTCCTTCAGGGCCACAAAAAAGTTCAAATTTCCACCCCCAAATAAACTCTAAGGCTAAGGTGGCATTTTTGCCTATATATATGTATGCCATCTTGTGCCATTTTAGGCCCTGGAGAGGCCTTTAAAAAAAAAAGTGATGTTCACATCACTTGCTGTTGTAAAAAAGCCCTATCTTGGGCCTAAAATAGCAAATCCCTCCCCGTAACATGGCATTTGGGGGGCAAAGTTTTTGCATTTTTTGAATGTGGGGGTGTAGCCCTTAAAAGTCCCACTCTACACAGTTCTCATCTCCAGCAGTTTTGCAGGGATTTGCACCTTGGACTATAGGCAAAATACCCATTGGACACAATACAGAAAAAAAAATCAGCTGTACCCGCAATTCCACTAGAGTCAGTGGAGTGGAAGTGGATGTCTCAGTACTGAAGACAGCAGTCTTGGGGCGATGGGCTCAGAAAAGTACAGTTCGTTTCTCTGAGATCATTTATATCCCATGTGCTATATAATTACAGGTTGACCCTCATTTCCACAGGTATCCGCATATCCACGGTTTCACTGATCCTTTTCTGAAAAAAATATGTTCTTTCTAGGCATTTCTAGGTCCTCCAAAGTGATTCTATGGTCAACTTCGGGTGTTCATCTCATTGAAAATAATGGAGTTCCCTATTATCCATGGTTTTAGGTATCCAAGGGTATGTGCATCTTGGACTGTATCCCCCACAGGTACAGTGGTTGACCTGTATATAGGAGACACACAACAAAATTAATTGGAAATGTTATGATAGATAAATTAAAAGGTGCAGATAAAAATCATAAAAATTCATAATGCTAAAACAAATTACAGAGTTTAAACACAACAGAATTAAAAGCATATCAATACAGTGCAGCAATCACCTGTGAAAAGCCCCCTCCTCATTTGCCAAATGGACTGGCAGCTAGTGGGGTAGTGAATCCACTCTGGATTCTAGTCCAGATTCTAAAGGAGTTGTCCAAGGTACCAAACCCTATCCTTAGACTAGGTTCAATAGTATGGATAACTTGTTTAAAGTTCCTACTAAAAAGCAGAGTTGATTCACTGCCCCACTAACATGGGAGCTGCCATTTGCCACTGGTCAAAAGTCTGAGTGGGAGGAAGACTCCCTGTGTCAGACTGGAGCATTCTAACCACTATTCTATACCACACAGTCCTTTACTATGACATCTCATCTGCATTGGAATCATAAATTGCCATAGAAATTCTCAGGACTTGTAACTCAAGATCACTTCTCACTGAGATTATACATAGCAAAACATTTGACTGAACCTAGATTTCTGTCTGTCTGCCTGTCTTTCTTCCTCTTCTTCAGGTTATTCCCAAGGACTATAAGACGATGACTGCCTTGGCAAAGGCCATCTCAAAAAATGTTCTCTTTGCTCACCTGGATGATAATGAGAGAAGGTATGACAGAATTCTTTGATCATGCATTATGTTAGTGTTCATTGGTCTTGGTTAACAGTTGCAACCTGATTGTCCATTGAGTGTTGGGAAGGAGTATGAAAACAGTTCCACCAAAACATGTTGTAGCTGGGGGGGGGGGCTGTGGTTCCACAGGGAGAAGCTTCTTTTCTCCTGTTCACAGCTGGCTTTGCCACATCTTGATCCCTACTTACTCCAGTCTTCTCTTGGTTCTCATTTCTGTTTATGGACACACCTTCCCAATGGTCATATTTTTGGGTCCCTTCCAGATACTGGCTGGCTGGCCTCCAGTTGGTTATTCCCAACTAAAGAAGAGCTATTCAGTCACTTGCTGATTGGTGAGTTAACATGTAGGTAAATCACAATTCGTTCAGTGGGTCTTCTCTATTCAGGACTGACAACAGGATTTAAGCCATTGTGTTCCTCTTCCATCTTTTCCTCCTGGGTGAAGTTTTTTTAAAAAGGGCAACGGTTTGGAAGACGTGTTGGGAAGGCATAGAGAGGTTACAATCAGACCTTGGATATATTAGTTTTATATACTATAGCTTCCACAGGCTCCCAGCCAAAGATTTTGGATGCTGTAGCTTCCAAAATTCTGGTTGCAAGTGGAAAACAACAATGACATTTGCGTCCTCTGTAAAATTCTGTGCATGAGCTGGGTGATGGATCAATAAATGCCTCATCAGGACGCACCCTAAACATTAGATAGGTGTAACAGCAGTGGCCCACACCCTTACTCACTTTTCTCTCTCCCTCTGTCATTTCTCCAGTCTCTGTTGTTAAGAATATTTATTTATTTAGGTATTTATATCTTGCTCTTCAGTCACAAAAGCTCTCAGTGCAGCTTACAAGTTGTTAAGCAACAGCACTTTACACATCTACACCACTTTTTAAAATAGCATGTTAGGCACTAAGCAGTTTCCAATGTGTGTTCACTAATTGCCCCCACAAGCCGTGTACAAATTTTACCGACCTACAAAAAGATGGAAGGCTGAGTGAACCTTGGAGCCCTTGGTATTGAACTTGCAATGTTGTGGCTGCAGTAGTGGCATTTAATCACAGTGCCACCTGGGCTCCCTGAATATAAGCCCCTTGGACCTATTGGTCTTCCCTGTGTATCTGTTGGACATCATGGCCAAGATCCTACATCAAGCAGGTGGAACATTATGTTCCAGCTACACTGTTCCATGTCTGCCCCCATCTGTGTCTTTTTTGGATAGGACACAGGAGGCTTTCTCCTAGCCCTTTGTGTCCCATCCCAAATGCCTCTCTCTCCCACTGTAAAACCCCAAACGGAGATGCTGCTGTTGCTGCTGCTGAACTTGTGGAAAAGGGAAAGAGGGGAGGCAGTTGATGAACGGGCTTGGCTTGGAGGGAGAAGTGAATGGGAGTGCACTCATACCTGGAGTGCATCCTCCTATTTCTTCCCCTCAGAGCTAAATTGATTGAGTTGCTTCCCTGCCCTCTTCCCTCCTCACTGGTCAGCAGCAGTAGCAGGCCCTCCTAGGGCTCAACAGCTACAGAACAGCCCTTTGTGCTCTATCCAAAACCAGACATATGTACGCGTGAGCCACACTTACAAGTGCTGATGTGACTAACAGGATTCCAGAGCGTGCGTGCTGATGACATGGCATTATTCACCATTGGTATTAATGATACCCTCTTCTCTTAAGTCTTCCGTTTTCCCCCAGGCCCTTCTTTCTTGAATTTACTTGTTTCTCTCCATTGCATTGCCTGTCCCTGTATCCTTCTTCTTTCCCAGGCTTCATAGTTCCTCCTCCTCCAGCTCTCTTTGCCATGATTCCTACTTTCTCATTGATTTATTAATACATTTCCCATGCTGTTCTCAGTTTTTCAGGATAAGATTCCCTGGCAATTGCATAATTAAACTTAAAAAATTGTCATGTATGTAGTTTTGGTCAAATGATGATGGTGGTGGTGGTAGTAGTAGTAGTAGTCTCTCTCTCTCTGGCTTTTCTTCGCAAACGAAGATTCAGGAAGGACTCATCCTGCGCTTTCTGGTTTTGTTGTTGGGAGAGAAGATCCACCAACTTGAGGCCCGTTTATCCACACTACAGCATATTAGGGAGCAGGAAGTTTTCTTAGACAGAGCAGAGCAGACGGTTTTAGTTGTGGAACACACAAGGGATGTCTCTGTGGAGGAGGTTAGTTCTGATACACAACTGGTAGACAATTGGAAGAATGTAATACATAGAAGTAGGAGGAGCAGAGGTCATGCTATGAGTTTGACACTACAGAATCTGTTAGAGGTTCTCTCCCTTATCATTGATGATAAAGCACAGGAAAGAGAGCAGCAGGGTCAGTCCTTAGAGAATGTGCATGAGACCTTGGAAGGGTCAGCACACAGATTGGCCTCTGCCAACCCTCAGAGAAGGTGTGTTGTGGTGGTAGGGGATTCCCTGCTGAGGGGTAAAGAATCAGTAGTTTGTGGGCCTGATAAGATGTCTCAAGAGGTGTGCTGTCTCCCAGAGGCAAAAATCTGCAATGTAACGGAAAGGTTGATGAGACTCGTGAAGCCCACTGACCATTATCCCTTTCTTTTGGCCCACATGGAAACCAATAATATAGCAAGGCATAGCCTTCAGAATATCAGAAGAGATGATGAGGCTTTGGGTAGCAAGCTGAAGAACTTGGATGCACAGGTAGTCATTTCATCTGTCCTTCCAGTAGAAAGGCATGGTCCAGGAAGGGAGAGAAAGATAGTGGAGGTGAACAACTGGCTCCACAGATGGTGCTTCTGGGAACAGCTTGGCTTCCTGGACCATGGTGTGTGGTTTCATGGAGGTGGACCTCTGGCAAGGGCTGGGTTGCACCTCACAGCAGTTGACAGGAGCGTGTTTGCTAAGAATCTGAAAGATCTGATCAGGAGGGCTTTAAACTGAGTTGTGTTGGGTAGGGAGACAGTATTCTTGAGGACAGGAGTTCACCAAGTGCTGGAAACAATAGCACAAATACTATACAGAGAACAAGGCAAATACTACAAGAACCCAACAGTGGGAAGAATAAAACCTTTCAAAGACAGATAGGGGGAATGGCCCATGGTCTTAGATGTCTCTGTACTAATGCACAGAGCATAGGAAATAAACAGGATGATCTAGAACTCTTAGCACAGCAAAGCAAATATGATATTATAGGCATCACTGAAACCTAGTAGGAGGAGTCTCATGATTGGAATGTAGTAATAGAGGGATATAACCTATATCAGAGAACTAGACCAAACAGGAAGGGAGGTGGAGTAGCATTATACATTAAGGATGTGTACACCTGTGAACAGATCCATGACTTAAATCCTTGGAGTTTGTTATACAGAGGAAAGGGGAAGCTAAGCATAGTCAGACACATATTCTAGACTTAAAGAATGCTGATTTCACTAAACTTAGGGAAATACTGGGGGTGATCCTCTGGTCAGGAATACTAAAATAGGTGATGGGAGTTTCTTAAAAGGGAGATATTGAAGGTGCAACTTCAGACAGTTCCAACAAGAAGGAAGAATGGGAGGTGTCTAAAGAAACTAGGATGGATGTCTAAAGAACTTTCAACTGAGCTAAGACTTAAAAGGAACATGTACAAGAAATGGAAAAAGGGTGAAATCACAAATGAAGAATTCATAGAAATAGCCAGCTCATGTAGGGGGAAAGTCAGAAAACCTAAAACATGGATGGAGCTCAGGTTCCCTAGAGAGGTTAAAAACAATAAAGTGCTTCTTTGGTTATGTCCATACATAAGGAAGAACAAGGAAATGATAGGGCTGCTGCATGGAGAAGATGGAGGAATGTTAACAAGGAGTAGAGAAAACGCAGAACTACTCAACACCTTCTTTGCCTTGGTCTTCTGCCAAAAGGAGAACAGTGCTCAGCCTGGAGAAAATGGAGCAGATGATGCAGTAGGGGAAATGCAGCACAGAGCTGGTAAAGAGGTAGTTCAGGAATACCTGGTCAGTATTAATGAATTCAAGTTTCCAGGGCCAAATGAACTACATCCAAGGATGTTAAAAGAACTTGCAGAAGTAATCTCAGAACCACTGTCAATAATTTTTGAGAATTCCTGGAGAACAGGAGAGGTCCCAGCAGACTGGAGGAGGGCAACTGTTGTCCCAATCTTTAAAAACTGAGGCATGATTTGGGGAAAAAAGAAGAGGACCCAAATAATTTCTGCCCAGTCAGCCTGACATCAATACCAGGAAAGATTCTAGAGCAAATCATTAAACAGAGAGTCTTTAAGTACTTAGAAAGGAATGCCATGATCACTAAAAGTCAACATGGGTTTCTCAAAAACAAGTCATGCCAGACTAATCTTACCTCCTTTTTTAGTTACATACTTGGTAGATAAAGGGAAATGCTGTGGCTGTAGTGTATCTTGATTCGAGTAAGGCTTTTGACAAGGTCCCCCATGATATTCATGCAAAAAAGTTAGTAACCTGTGGGCTAGACAATGCAAGTGTTAGGTGGATTTGTAATTGGTTGACCAATCGAACCCAAAGGGTAGTTACCAATGGCTCCTCTTCATCCTGGAGAGAAGTGACTAGTGGGGAGCCACAGGGTTCTGTTCTGGGTCCAGTGCTATTCAACATCTTTATCAATGACTTGGATGAGGGAATAGAGGGTATGCTTATCAAGTTTGCAAATGACACCAAATTAGGAAGGGTAGCTAATGCCCCAGAAGAAAGGATCAGAATTTAAAATGACCTTAACAGATTAGAAAGCTGGGCCAAAACTAATAAAATGAATTTCAACAGGGAGAAATGTCAGATACTACACTTGGGTAGTAAACATGAGAAGGACAGATATAGAATGGGTGACACCTGGCTTGATAACAGTACATGTGAAAGGGATCTAGGAGTTGTAATGGACCACAAGCTGAACATGAGTGAACAGTGTGATGCAGCAGTTAAAAAAGCAAATGTGATTCTAGGCTGCATCAATAGGAGTATAGTGTCTAGATCAAGGGAAGTAATAGTGCCACTCTATTCTCCTTTGATCAGTCCTCACTTGGACTACTGTGTCCAGTTCTGGACACCACAATTCAGGAAGGATATTGACAAGCTGGAACGTGTCCAGAGGAAGGCGACCCGGATGGTGGGAGGTCTGGAAGCCATGTCCTATGATGAGCGGCTTAGGGAGCTGAGTATGAGTAGCCTAGAGAAGAGAAGATTAAGAGGTGGCATAATAGCCATGTTTAATTATTTGAAGGGATGTCATACTGAGGATGAAGTAAGCTTGTTTTCTACTGCTCCAGGGACTAGGACACAGAGCAATGGGACTCAAACTACAGAAGTTTAGGAACATTAAACCTTAGGAAAAACTAAACATTAAGAAAAACATCTTGACAGTAAGAGCTGTTTGTCAGTGGAATAAGCTGCCTGGGAGTGTGGCGGAGTCTCCTTTGGAGGTTTTTAAATAGAGGCTGGATGGCTATCTGTCAGGAATGCTTTGATTGTGTAATCCTGCATGAGAGGGTTGGACTAGATAGCCCTTCCAACTCTTTGATTTTGGCCAGGCAAACTAAGAGAATTTCTCTTTCTCTTGACGTCTTCTAAGCTGCACAGAGAAATCCCAATACACTCAGCCCTTGAACATGGACAGCCTAGTAGCCTGTGGATTTCTAGGCCACCATTTGAATGGCCCCATCTGCCTGCTTCGGAGTGGGGGGCAGCAGCAAAAGAACAAGGCTGATATGCTTACTGTGTAGAGGTCCTCAAACCTTTAAACTTTATTGGCGGTCCCCTTTACTGTGTTCCCTCATGGACTTGGGGCTCCGTGTGAGTCTGTTCCAGGTTTCTCAAACACATCCTCTTACTGTCGTCCTCTGTGCCCCCTACCATTTTCTAATGATTATTCTTTATGGTGTAAGCATCATAATAGTTGCATTAAGGTAAGCAGACTGTGTACAGATGTCACATTATTTGAGTAATGAGGCCATTCTGAAAGTGCACTCAATGTAATGGTTCAAACAATTTGCTGTCCTGGCCAGCAAATTTGCAAACAATTTGCAAATTTATAGCAGAAACAAAGTATGTACAGCATTGATTGGTTGGTACCTGCAAAGTCACTAACACATGTCGCCACCTCCATCTATGGAGGATTTTGTAACTCATTAATTTGTTTGCATTCTTAAATAGTGTTTAAATTGCTAAATATCATATGCAGTGCTTATAGCTTGCATGAAGGGAGGGAAGACTTTGAATCTGCTTTCAGACTGCTAGTTCATGGGCCTGTCATTTTATGGGAGGAAATCAACCTCCTCTGTAAAAAAAAAAAAAAAAAAAATTCAGTGCCATGCCTGTTTTAATTTAATTCAATTTAATTTAACATTTCTAATAATTAACTTGTTGTACAAGTAAACATTGCAAGCTGCAGTCTATAACCAGTTGCTCCACAGCAGCCCAGTTTACTTGAATAGATTTCTTCCAGAGTAAATAAATTAGTGAGTTCAGTCTATTTTTTTTTTTGACCTGCACAGCATTACATCTTGTGAGGTGGCAGCTGCCTTATCCTTATCCTTGTAAAAAAGTAACTGTTTCTAAGATTTCCAGAAACAAAGGTGGTCTTTGAATTGGCTAGCAACAGCTGTAAGTGTCAGATACACCATATTCTGTCAGCTGCTGCATCTACATATTGAGATTGGCTGTAACTGAATACTTCAAGCATTTGGTAACTGCAGATTATTGTCCTTTGTTTTTCTGCTTAAAGTGTGTATATGCATGTATTTGGGTGGGTGAGGAGTGCTGCATTATAGTAACTGGTGGTAGCCATGGTTGGCCAACAGTTTGCCATAGTGTGTCCTTCTTTCAGTGAAAATTGCTAATGGAATTTTGCTGCCTGAGATCCAAGGACAAAATGGCACATGCACTGTATTCTGTGTACAGAAGCAATTGGATCCTTTTTCTCCTCTGGCCACAAACACTGCCCTCCACTGAGGGCAGTTGCCTACTTTGAAGGGTGCAGGGCAGATTGAGTGCTTGGTAGATGAAGGGAACACTGTGGACATCGCATACCTTGATTTCAGTAAGGCTTTTGACAAGCTTCCCCATGACATTCTTGCAAACAAGCTTGTAAAATGTGGGCTAGACAAGTTAACTTTTCAATGGATTTGTAATTGGTTGACCGACCGAACCCAAAGGGTGCTCAGCAATGGCTCCTCTTCGTCTTGCAAAGATGTGACCAGTGGGGTGGCACAGGGTTCTGTCCTGGGCCCAGTGCTATTCAACATCTTTATCAATGACTTGGATGACGGAATTAGGGGCATACTTATCAAATTTTCAGATGACACCAAATTAGGAGGAGTAGCTAATACACCAGAGGAAAGGATCAAAATTCAAGATGACCTGGATAAACTGGAGAGCTGGGCCAAAGCTAACAAAATGAAATTCAATATGGATAAATGTAAGGTACTGCACTTAGGGTGAAAAAATGAAATGCATAGATATAGGATGGGGGAGACCTGGCTGAATGATACTACGTGCGAAAGGGATCTAGGAGTCCTAGTAGACTACAAGTTGAACATGAGTCAACAGTGTGATGTGGCAGCTAAAAAGGCCAATGCGATTTTGGGCTGCATCAATAGAAGTATAGTGTCCAGATCAAGGGAAGTAATAGTGCCGCTCTATTCTGCCTTGGTCAGACCTCACCTAGAATACTGTGTCCAGTTCTGGGCACCACAATTCAAAAAGGATATTGACAAATTGGAGTGTGTCCAGAGGAGGGCAACTAAAATGGTGAAAGGTCTGGAAACCATGCCTTATGAGGAGAGACTTAGGGAGCTGGGTATGTTTAGCCTGGAAAAAAGACGGTTAAGAGGCGATATGATAGCCCTGTTTAAGTATTTGAAGGGGTGTCATGTTGAGGATGGAGCAAGCTTGTTTTCTGCTGCTCCAGAGATTGGAACACGGAGCAATGGATGCAAGCTCCAGGAACAGAGATTCCACCTCAACATTAGGAGGAACTTTTTGACAGTAAGAGCTATTCGGCAGTGGAACGCACTCCCTCGGAGTGTGGTGGGGTCTCCTACCTTGGAAGTCTTTAAACAGAGGCTGGATGGCCATCTGTCAGGGATGCTTTGATCGTGATTTCCTGCATGGCAGGGGGTTGGACTGGATGGCCCTCATGGTCTCTTCCAACTCTGCAATTCTATGATTCTCTTCTCCAGGCTAAACATGCCCAGCTCCCTAAGCTGCTCCTCATAGGGCATGGCCTCCAGACCTTTTACCATTTTGCTCACCCTCCTCTGGACACATTCCAGCTTCCAAATATCCTTCCTGAATTGTTGTGCCCAGAATTGGACACAGTATTCCAGGTGAGGTGTGACCAAAGCAGAATAGAGTGGCACTATTACTTCCTTGAACTAGACACTATACTCCTACTAATGCAGCCTAGAATCGCATTGGCTTTTTTTAGCTGTGATATCATGGGATGAGGAATTCTCAGTGCACCAAATACTGAAAATTATGTACCTCTGAGAAGAGCAGCTATCCAGAAGCAAAGAGGTGTCCTTGTTTTGTTTTTCAGACTCTTCCCTTCTTCATCACATTCCTGATGGGAGTCACTCTCCCTTAAACTGCTGTTTGCTCCACCAGAGACCACCAGATTTTTTTGGGACTGCAACTTCCATCATTCCTAACGTTTGGATGCTAGCTAGGGCTGATGGGATTTGTAAGCTAAAAATATCAATTGGACCATAGTTGCTCCACCCTCTGCTTGAGACTTTGCTCCTAGCTTCCCCAATGATAACTTAGAAAGAGAATAGTCCAATGACTACTGTAATCCCCAGTGTCCCTTTTCTTTCGAATTGGAATGTATATTGAACATTTCCAGTCTATGGGTTGCTGTTTTGTTTTCCATGTAATGGGTTTAAAACCTGATTTGGAGTTGGTAATAGAGCTTTCTACTTCTGTTAAAATATCTTCTTTGAAATTGAACTGGGGAGCTGGGCCAAAGCTAACAAAATGAAATTCAATACGGAGAAATGTAAGGTACTGCACTTAGGACGAAAAAATGAAATGCATAGATATAGGATGCGGGAGACCTGGCTGAATGAGACTACGTGCGAAAGGGATCTAGGAGTCCTAGTAGACCACAAGTTGAACATGAGTCAACAGTGTGATGTGGCAGCTAAAAAAGCCAATGTGATTTTGGGCTGCATCAATAGAAGTATAGTGTCCAGATCAAGAGAAGTAATAGTGCTGCTTTATTCTGCCTTGGTCAGACCTCACCTAGAATACTGTGTCCAGTTCTGGGCACCACAATTCAAAAAGGATATTGACAAATTGGAGCATGTCCAGAGAAGGGTGACTAAAATGGTGAAAGGTCTGGAAACGATGCCTTATGAGGAAAGACTTAGGGAGCTGGGTATGTTTAGCCTGGAAAAAAGATGGTTAAGAGGCGATATGATAGCCCTGTTTAAGTATTTGAAGGGGTGTCACATTGAGGATGGAGCAAGCTTGTTTTCTGCTGCTCCAGAGACTGGAACACGGAGCAATGGATGCAAGCTCCAGGAACAGAGATTCCACCTCAACATTAGGAGGAACTTTCTGACAGTAAGAGCTGTTCGGCAGTGGAACACACTCCCTCAGAGTGTGGTGGGGTCTCCTTCCTTGGAGGTCTTTAAACAGAGGCTGGATGGCCATCTGTCGGGGATGCTTTGATCGTGATTTCCTGCATGGCAGGGGGTTGGACTGGATAGCCCTCATGGTCTCTTCCAACTCTGCAATTCTATATTGCAGTCTCAGACTTCATACTTGTATGCTCCATCAGTGTGCACATTAGTGGTTCAGCTTACTTATTAGGATTCCAAGAGAACAGCTCACATTTACTGTCCTTCATTCTTTTGTAATTCTTTTCTTGTTGTCATCTAAAGTTTCTGCAAACTACTTCATGGACCATTTATTGAACTCTGAATCATGCTGTGTCTATGGTGGATTGTTTACTTTCCTGCCTCTTAATCCAGAAGATCTAGTGGTTTGGCCATAAAAGAGTGCCCATCTTAGTCCCCACCACCTGGTGTCACTGTCTTCAAGATTATTTAAGGGGGTGGGGAAGAAAGAAGGAATTAAATTGCCAAGGAACAGGCATTTTAAAAAAAAGGATTACATAGGCATAGTCTGGGGTGGCATTTTGCTTTTCAGAAATACAAACAGCTACAGAATCATTCCTATTAAATTTTGATGCAACATTGTATCTGAACAGTGACAATATACAGCTTCATTAACACAGGGATATTTACTTATTTATTTTTAAAAGCATTTATACCCCCTACTGTTCAACTGATGGAAGGCTCTCAGAACTGCATACATATCACCAATATCAAGGCATGACATTCCCTGTTCTGTTTTGTAAATATAAGAATGTAGTGTCAAGACCACCATTACACTCTGAATATACCCAGTCTCATCTGATTTTGCAAGCTAGGTAGGGTCAATCCTGATTGCTACTTGGGTAGGGACCCCCTACCCAGAGATATGCAGGCAGGTCTAGAAAAGTATTGGACCTGGAGCCTTGGAAAGCACTTACCAGTCCAAGCCTTGCAACATTTCAAAGATGAAAGCCAGGATGCATGTGGCTAGGCAACATCAGAGTGTGGTCAGGATCACAAAAATTATTAATGAAGAACAAACAAGCTAGGAGAAGTTACAACAGTTTACTTTTGCCTGAGCCTACTGGGAAAGGCAACCGTCTGCTCCCTTCTCTTCTCTCCTGTTTCCTGAGTTAGTGGAGTGCAGACTATTTTTGCACTTTGAACTCAGCTTGCTGCTATTGAAGTCAGTCTCTCTCTCTCTCTCTCTCTCTCTCTCTCTCTCTCTCTCTCTCTCTCTCTGGCTTTTCTTCGCAAACGAAGATTCAGGAAGGACTCATCCTATGCTTTCTGCAAGCACACTGATGACTAAAAAGGCCAATCCGAGATCATAGAATCATAGAATTGCAGAGTTGGAAGAGACCACAAGGGCCATCCAGTCCAA
Source organism: Gambelia wislizenii (assembly GCA_030847615.1). Lineage (NCBI taxonomy): Eukaryota > Metazoa > Chordata > Lepidosauria > Squamata > Crotaphytidae > Gambelia > Gambelia wislizenii. The sequence goes on from JAUMIR010000012.1 coordinate 11,917,101, forward strand.
CCCCCCTGCCACGCAGGAAATCACAATCAAAGCATCCCCGACAGATGGCCATCCAGCCTCTGTTTAAAGACCTCCAAGGAAGGAGACCCCACCACACTCCGAGGGAGTGTGTTCCACTGCCGAACAGCTCTTACTGTCAAAAAGTTCCTCCTCATGTTGAGGTGGAATCTCTGTTCCTGGAGCTTGCACCCATTGCTCCGTGTTCCAGTCTCTGGAGCAGCAGAAAACAAGCCTGCTCCATCCTCAGCGTGACATCCCTTCAAATACTTAAACAGGGCTATCATATCGCCTCTAAACCGTCTTTTTTCCAGGCTAAACATACCCAGCTCCCTAAGTCTCTCCTCATAAGGCATTGTTTCCAGACCTTTCACCATTTTAGTTGCCCTTCTCTGGACACGCTCCAATTTGTCAATATCCTTTCTGAATTGTGGTGCCCAGAACTGGACACAGTATTCTAAGTGAGGTCTGACCAAGGCAGAATAGAGTGGCACTATTACTTCCCTTGATCTAGACACTATACTTTTATTAATACAGCCCAAAATTGCATTGGCCTTTTTAGCTGCCGCATCACACTGTTGGCTCATGTTCAACTTGTGGTCTACTAGGACTCCTAGATCCCTTTCGCACGTAGTCTCATTCAGCCAGGTCCCTCCCATCCTATATTTATGCATTTCATTTTTCCGCCCTAAATGCAGTACTTTACATTTCTCCGTATTGAATTTCATTTTGTTAGCTTTGGCCCAGCTCTCCAGTCTATCCAGGTCATTCTGAATTTTGATCCTGTCCTCTAGGGTATTAGCTACTCCTCCCAATTTGGTGTCATCTGCAAATTTAATAAGTATGCCCCTAATTCCCTCATCTAAGTCATTGATAAAGATGTTGAATAGCACTGGGCCCAGGACAGAACCCTGTGGCACCCCACTGGTCACATCTTTCCAAGACGAAGAGGAGCCACTGCTGAGCACCCTTTGGGTTCGTCCGGTCAACCAATTACAAATCCATTGAACAGTTAACTTGTCTAGCCCACATTCTACAAGCTTGTTTGCAAGAATGTCATGGGGAACCTTGTCAAAGGCCTTACTGAAATCAAGGTATGCAATGTCCACAGCATTCCCTTCATCTACCAAGCTGGTAACTTTATCAAAAAAAGAGATCAGATTAGTCTGGCATGACTTGTTTCTCTGAAACCCATGCTGACTTTTTGTGATTATGGCATTGCCTTCTAAATGTTCACAGACTCTCTGTTTAATGATCTGTTCTAGAATCTTCCCTGGTATTGATGTCAGACTAACTGGACGATAGTTGTTGGGATCCTCTTTTTTCCCCTTTTTGAAGATGGAGACAACGTTTGCCCTCCTCCAGTCTGCTGGGACTTCTCCTGTTCTCCAGGAGTTCTCAAATATTATTGCCAATGGCTCTGAGATTATATTTGCCAGCTCTTTTAATACTCTTGGATGTAGTTCATCTGGTCCTGGAGATTTAAATTCATTTAGATTAAGAAGGTAAACAAGTCCAGTTGCAGGAAGCACAGCAGAAGGTCTCCTTGGGTAATGTTTCTGGATTGTGATTCTTTCTGCATTGTTGTTTCTCTTCAAGACTTGTTTGGCGTGAGTTCTCAAATAAGGCTGCAGCATTGTGGATAGTGCGTCTCCATGCCTCCCGATGTGAGGCCAGGCCGGACCACTGTTGGTGATCAATGTGGCCAAGCCTGAGATGTTGTTTCAGGGAGTCCTTGTATCGCTTTTTTGGAGCGCCCCTCTTACGCTGACCCATGGTGAGTTCACCGTAGAGTACTATTTTTGGGGGGCTATGGTCCTCCATCCTACAAATGTGTCCTGCCCCGCCCAGCTGTGTTCTCAATATCATGGCCTCAATGCTGGTGATCCCTGCTTGCTCAAGGACAACAACATTCATCACATAGTCAGTCCAGTGTATATAGGGAGTGTCAATGGAGAGGTGCTATTGAAGTAAGCTGAAAACAAAGGGGGAATATAGGAAGAGGAGTGAGAAATTGTAATATTTTAAAAAGCAGCTGGAAATGCAGATAGCAGAAAATTAATCAGGAGTGTCTCTGATAAATCAGGACAGGTGGAGGGCATGCCAGTCAAAATTAACAATACTGGCCTAGATGGATTGGGTTGCTGAGAAGATAAAGTGGGGAAGAGAAGAGGCATATATGTCACCTTGACTTGACTGGAGGAAAGCCAGGGTAGAAAGGGAACAAATGAAATACCATAATACACTTTTTTAATGCTAATGAAAAAATTAGTGATAAAATAATGCATATTACAAGTTGGCTGTCTGAGGCCCTTTTGTACAGTAGTCATGGTACACTTTCTACATTCCCATAGTTCTATCCTGTTTGTCTTTCCCACCATTTGCTGGTAAGCTGTTATGGTACAAACCTCTGCTCAGGAAGTCCTAACCACGCAGCAGCGTGGGTGGATGCTTTCTCATTCAAGTTATTGTGTGGGTTTTTTGGGTGAAAAAAAAATCCAACAGGTGGTGATGAGAAAGACAGCTTGGAGTCACATCTGGAGAAATGTGCTTTTTGCCGTGCATTCCTGCAGCTGTTTAGCTTGAGTTCTTCCAGGCTCCTCTGTAGAATTCATGCTTTCCTATAATAGCAATTCCAAACTTCTTTCTTATTCAGTGTGTAGCAGGATGTGGAGAGGGAGAGTGTGTGTGTGTGTGTATATATATATATTTTCCAGGAGGCACCAGCTTATTTAAACCTTTAGGTTTGGCCTACGCTGTTTTGCTTTTTGAGATGTGGAGGCTGAGAACATCACTAAAACAGGCTCAAATGGAAATAATGCAGTCCCAGAAGGGGCATGAGATTGGGGTGGAGGAGGTTCTTCTAATGACAAAAATAACCAGACTTTGTTTTAGGGGTTGCTCTGATGGGGTGAAAAGAAAGTGTGTTGTGCCAGTGCAAGAGGCAAACACACCAGGGCTGGGAAACTCGTGTCCCTCCAGATGTTAGAATCATACAGTTCATGGCAAGGGCCATCTAGTCCAGTCCCTTGTGGACTATCTGATGTGGGTGACTGGCAATTATTTTCTTTTTTAATGTGCCAGGGATCGGCACTGTATTTGCATCCAAATTGTTTCAGTTCCTGGAAACTCACCAGGGTTCAGCAGCTACTGGCTTGGTGAATTGCACCAGTCCATGGTCAGCACTCTTGAGTTGCAGTGATTTAGTCCAACCCTCCGTAGTGCAGGAATACACAAGTATTTTATTATTTATATCATTATTATTTAAATGTTTGTACCCCACCCTGTCTGAGGAACACACAGTAAGACTTAACACAGTAAGAAAAAAAAAGCCTTTGACTTCACAAAAAAATTAAAGGTTAAAAACTTACTCAACATTTAATACTTAAAACAGGACAGTTAAAGCAGTATAAGTCATGTGAAAACGTGGACAAAAGCTATCATGCCTCACTTTAGGAAATAACCATGTTTTTGCTTGGCACCACAATGACAGCAGCATTAGCGCCAACGGGGCTACTAAGGAAAGGTTATCCTGTAACTACGGTGCCATAGCAGAGAAGGCCCTGTCTCATGCCCTCCCTCATTGTATTGCCCCAACTGAATGGAAACAGAGAAGGACACCTTGTTAGACCTCAAACCGGCATATATAAAACACTCCCTAGTGATGACCATTTCACTTCCTTTTAAAGACCACCAAAGAAAGAGAGTCCACCACCCTCCAAGACAGCTTGTTCCACTGTTGTAGGTGGAATCTCACTTTTTGTAATTTGAATCCATTGGTTGAATTAGTTTCAATTGACTCCAGCAGAAAACAAGCCTGCTTCATCTTGTACGTGAGATGCCTGCAGATCTTTAAAGATGGCTATCATGTCACCTCTCAGTCTTCTCTTCTCCAAGCTAAACATACCCAGCTCCTTCAGCTATTCCTCGTAGGACTTGGTTTCTAGATCTTCTGCCATCTTGGTCACCCTCCTCTGATGCTGGGTTCCAGTTCACAACAGTCCTGGCCAGGGGTCAGGGATAATGAATATAGTGTCCAACAACATCTGGAGGGCTATAGGTTTCTCATGTGTGTCCTAAGCAGAGAATGCCTAGGCTTCTTTAGCAAAAATTAACCTTTAAGCGAGGTCATTCTTTGCTGCTAGTGTATGCACCCAAGTAACCCCCCCACACACACTGTTCTACCTCCCAAAAAAACTTAACACATAACTAAAGGTGAGGGGGGGGGAGAGAAAGGGATGATGTTGGTTATCAGCCAAAAGTTTATTATAAGAAGTTACTGAATCCCCTTAGAAGTCTAAATTGTATCTAACTAAAAGAAATACATTACTGTACCGCTAAATCCTTTAGAGGGTTCTCTACTTTTCAACTTGGAACTGCCTATCTTTCTTCAGCAGGTAAAGACTTTTTTGTTTTGGCAGGTCTTGGAAGCTCAAGGGGAACGGGCCTGGGTTTTCTATGTGTAATTTTTAGCTTTGGTATGCTAATTTATAGTTATGTTTGTTTTGTACGTTTGAGTCCTGAACTGGGAAAAAGGTGAGGAGATGATGATGATAATATTAATAGACCAGTGATGGGAAATGTGCTGCACTGCTAATGTTAGTAACTTGGTAACTCCCATTCAAGATCATGGGAATTGTAGTTTGACAACATCTAGAGGGCTACGTGTATCCCAGCTCAGGGATAGGGATAGAAGATACTGGGCTCAGCGGACAAACAGTCTCAACTGATAGAAAAGTGCCTTCCTGTGGCCTTTGTTATAAAAAGCCGGCCTTTGTTTTAAAGGCCTCTCTGGTGATGTGCACACTTTCCCAAAGACCAAGGGCTGGAGCTCTGCCATAACTCTGTGTTCTTTTGGTTAGTTGAGTATGGTTAATAAATAATTAAGCTTGGAAAAGTTACTTTTGGGGGACACAGTTCCCAGCCAGCATGGCTAGTGGCCATTTTATTTATTTAAGGTATTTATACCCTATTCTTCAGCTGCAAAGACTCTCAGAGCAGCTTACAAATTGTTAAGCAATAACAAGTTACACCTCTACACTGCATTAAGCAGTTTCCAATGTGTGTTAGCTAATTGCCCCCACAAGCCAGGTACTAATTTTACTGACCTATGAAAGGATGGAAGTCTGAGTGAACCTTGGAGCCCTTGGGATTGAACTCCAACGTTGAGGCTGTAGTACTGGCATTTAACCACTGTGCTACCAGGGTTCCCATTTTGTTAGGGGATTTGGGAGGCTATGGCCCACCAATAATCGTTCTAAGCTAAGTGCCATAACTGGTCCTTTCTCCCACACTCTCCATTCTACACAGATGTGTTCATGTGTATGCGCCCTCAAGTTAGCTGTTGACTTATGATAACCCATGAATTTCATTTTTAAAATTTAAACTTTATTGTTAAAACAAAAAATAAGTACACACCAACACAGAAAAAAATCCACTTACTACTCATACATACGTGCATTAATAAACGACACTAGCAATAAACACAATAAAATACTTCCAACTTTCTTCTACAAGAGTAGTTAACTTCACCCTTCACATTACCTCATATCATATATAGCTAAACAATTTAAAAAAGGATAAAAAAGAAAATCTGCCTTAACTTTCAACTATTCATCAATATGTAGAATTTTGGGACTTTTCCAGTATTTTGCATAGACCAATCTAGTTGCCAGTAACATATACCAAACCATCTTTCCATATTGTTTTTCTGTTTTTAAATTTTCATCAAAAATTTGTAACACAAAAATTAAGATTCTCTGGTAATTTTAATTTCAATATTCTCTGCATTTGTGATTTAATATGGATTCAGAATTGTATTGCTTTTTAACACTTCCATCATGTATGGAAGAACGAGCCTCCCCCCCCCCCATTTCCAACATTTGCTTTTAGCTTCTTTATATATTTTGGCCAACTTAACTGGAGATAGGTGCTGCTAATACATTATTTTAAAGAGGTTTTCCCTAGCAAGTCATTTAAGACCCTTTTCCCCACATATTTACCCATTGTGCCATTTGGATGTGATGACCTACATTTTTAGACCACTTCACTATGCAGTGTTTCACTTGTTCATCCTTCACTTTATCCCTTAGCAAAATATAGTATATCTTCACAATTAGATGAGAATCCTCCAAACATAACTGCTTCTAAATTTCTGATTTTGCTATTTCAAAATCTCCCATCTTTTTTACCCACTTTAAACCTTTCATAAATTTGTAAACATGGAAACCAATGTAATTTAAAACCATCTTGTTTCAATTGTGGTCTGTTTTTTATATTATACCCTTCCTTTTGTTTTATTCAAATCAAACTTTATTTTACGGTCCATAGATCGACATATTAAACATAAATATTGTACAATATTAGATATAAGAAAATGAGCTAGCTAGGAGTAAAATATAGGTGGGTAAAATATATTGAAATTGTATAAAATCTAAAATATGAAGTAAAATATAATTAGGTGTTCATTAAACTCCCTCCCATAAAGACAATGCAATTTAATTGATCTTACGATATGTTAGCAATGGCCTGGCATATTTTGAATGCTACTCTCTCTCTAATCTTAATGACCGATGACAGAAATTTGGTAACTGACAGGGTTACATTTGGACAAATATCCTCTAGCACAATTTTAACATAAAACTTTTCAGAATGGCCCGGCATATGGCTCAGTAGGGGAGAGATCAAATCATTACAGCTCTGACTATGAAGAAGGCAAGATAACAGAATGTGTGACATTGTTTCAACATCTTGTGACCCATAGGGGCAAAGTCTTGCGGAAGTGGGCAACCTAGCACATTTGCCAAAAAGTAGTTCTGAAGGCAAGGCATCACACCTGACCTTGGTAAATATTATGTAGTAGTTTGGCACTGTTAAGTTACTTAAATAGGTAGCCTGTTGGAAGGGTCCCACAAACTGGATATTTAAAGCACTGGGAGAACAAGATGAGGTGGAATTAGCCCGAAGATTAGAGAAGGGAATATCCCATAGTCTTTGCTTAATAGATTTTAGTGCCATCTCATGGCCCAAGTTAGTTAGCAAGGATGCAGAGAGGCCAACAGAAGCCACTTTTTGGGCTATGTACTTGGACCAGCTGCTGGCAAAATTATCCAAAGCAAGGTGGCCCACTAAACCTTTACCACACTTAAAGACAAACACCTTAAAGCTATTGTTTGAATGCTAACATCAAGGATCTTGTAGAGATCTTATCCCATTTCCAAAACCAAAATTGAGTTGAGGACACATCTAGGGGTACAGAGGGGTTCCCTGAGAAATTTTGCTTGAAAATTATCAAGTTCAGAGTTAATAGTTTCAATCCAAATGACCACTACATAGAGCAGTTTGGATATAATCTTTGCCTTAAATCCCTTTATAGTAAGTGGAACAAATTGATTCCCTTTTGTGTGGAAAATCTTAGGATAGCAGTTTTACAACCTAAAGTTCCACTCATCTCTAGGAATCTATGTGGACTCCATGAGGCTTTGTGATGGAATACAAGGCCAAGGTATTTGAAGCTTTTAACTTGTTCCAGGGGGCAGTTAGAATCATAGAATTGTAGAGTTGGAAGAGACCACGAGGGCCATCCAGTCCAACCCCCTGCCACGCAGGAAATCACGATCAAAGCATCCCCGACAGATGGCCATCCAGCCTCTGTTTAAAGACCTCCAAGGAAGGAGACCCCACCACGCTCCGAGGGACTGTGTTCCACTGCCGAACAGCTCTTACTGTCGAAAAGTTCCTCCTAATGTTGAGGTGGAATCTCTGTTCCTGGAGCTTGCATCCATTGCTCCGTGTTCCAATCTCTGGAGCAGCAGAAAACAAGCTTGCTCCATCCTCAACGTGACACCCCTTCAAATACTTAAATAGGGCTATCAAGTTGTTTATCACTTCCACTTATTTTTCAAGCAAAAGATTCCAACACCTTCTTGACACACTTATGCAGTGCAGAAGCTCCAGGAGAGTGCCTGCAGAAGCAATCCAAGTCCTGCTCAGCATCATGGCAGCCACCACAGATGTCACCCCATTTGCATGGTTAAGAATGTGACTGCTTCAGTCCTGGTTCCCCTCAGGATACAGGGCATGGATGGCAAGGTCTTTTGGCAGAGGAGCCAGGGTAGGCAGGGAGGTGGAGAAATGCAACCCTGAGGACTAGGGGCAAGGGAGGTCCAGGGAGTGGGTGCCAGCTCAGGAACAGGGGAGTCAGCATCCAGGTAGAGTCAAAGACAAGCCAAAGTCCCCAAAACAAGCCAAGGTCAAAACACATACCAGAGGTCCAAGGGGTGGGGGCAGAGGCAAAGGCAGGTCTGAGAAACAAGCAAAGGTCAAAACACAGAGAGGCAGCAGGTCAATATAAATAGAGCAAGGAGTGGCTACAGGCAGCACAGGAGACCATATTGCTGTGGCAAGGACTGAGGGGAGAATGCCTCTCTTAAATAGCTGTTCCCCTGGCTGCTCCAGGTATCCTGCATGAGTGCAGCCAGCTGTGCCTGATAAGTTGGCTCTGGTCCCTTCAAGACTTCCACAGCCAGGGCCTCGTTCTGCAAGGAGAGGCAGATCCTGACATTCTCTGAGGGAGGGGTGATGCGGGTCCTTCACATCTGGGTTTCGTCAGTCACCGCCCAGGTGCAGCAGGAAGTTACATCAAGCCTTTTGATATTCAAAATTCTTTGTCTTCTTCTCCTCCATCCTGGAGCCACGAGGCCAGTTCTAACTTCCTGCTTCACCCAGTAGGTAGCTGAGAAATCTCCTCCGTCTGTTCTACTTTTATTCTATTTCCTTTTCCATTCCTTTCCTTTCTTTCTCCTTTTTAGTCACTAGCTCTGCACTAGAGCCTTATTTTTTCCTGTGTGAATTTCCCGCCTTTAAAAAAAAAAAACCTCTCCTCTCGCGGCTCTTCAGGCCCCCCTCCCCTCCGCCCTTTTCCTTTTTCTCCTTCTCTGGCTACCTCACGGCCAGCGACCATGCAAGCCCAGGAGGGCCTGCAAACGGCGGGAAACTGCTCTGGAGAGGCCGGGGATGCGACCGCCGACCGTGGCCTCTCCGACCTCGCGGCCAGCGCCGGATCGGGAACCGCGGTCGCCATTGCTGCCGCTGCCGGTTCCCTGACGGGCGTCCCGCAGAGGGACGCAGCCCAGAGGGCCCACCAGGCCATCGTGGCTGGGAAGGCCACGGACGGCCACATGGCGCAAAAGCCGCGGAAGAAGCCGGCACAGCATAAGAAGAAGCCGGCTTTGGACGACTCCTCTGGGGCTGCGATCCTCCCTCTGCCCCTATGGAATGTGTGGCACGCTCCAGGCCCTTGTTGCCAGTCGTGGACGGGGGCAGGAGCCTCCGCTCAGGTAAAGGGGACCCTTGGGGGGATCGAGGAGGAAATGCCCCTTCCCCCGCGCATCATGCCCTCCCTGCTCCTGGGGACGGCGCGCTTCTTACCACCCTGGCGCCCAGAGGGTACTCAAGAAGGGGACGGGGGAGCGGGGACACACTCACCCCCATGGAGGTCTCCCCAGCCACAGGACCAAAAGTCTCTGCCACCACTTCTGCGGGGGGAGAAGGGGATCCACCGCGCGACCTGGATTCCCAGGCTGCGGCGGGCCCATCAGCGGAGGGCAGCCAACCTACAGCCCAACCATGCCAGCCATCGGAGAGCCCAGGTTCCGAAGGGCAGGCCAGGCAGGTCCCAACTTCCCAGGCCCCCCCCACTCAGGCCCCGATCCCACAGGCCGCGGCTCTCCAGGTCCCGACCTGCCAGCCAGTGCTCACCCCGGCCCCACTGGGCCAGGTTCCACCCAAGTTGGCCCAACAACCCGTGGTGCTCCAGGCCCTGCCCCAACAGGCCCCGGCTAACCAGGCCCAACAGCCAGTCGTGTTCCAGGCCCTTCCACAGCAGGTGCTGGTCAACCAGGCTCCAAGCACAGGCAACCAGGCCTACCTCCCACCTGCTCCCCAGTCACAACTGATTCAGGCCACAGGTTTTCAGGCACCGGCCTACCAGGCCCCAGCCCTTCAGGCCTCAGTCTACCAGGCCCCCTTGTGTCACAACAATGCGAGCCACCATGGTATTCCAGTGTTTTTTGACCCATCGAGTGAGGAGGAATCTGATTTAGAGTGGGTCGTCGCTCAGGCACCCAAAGCCAGAGAGTCTAGACCTTCTCAGCAAGGCCGTCGTAGGAAACGCAAGGGCACTATCAAGGCAGCCCTTCAGCTCCTCTCGAAGGCATTGCTTTCAGATGACGACTTGTCAGAGGAGCCTAGCACCAGCGCCTCAGCCTCGGGAGCCCCTCCCAAGGACCAGGCGAACAACACGCAGCCGCGCCATTCCACACGACATGGTAAGGCGAAATCTAAGTCCACGTCCCAGGGCACCAAGATTGACGACCACGGCACGGGTACCCTAGCCAAGAAAAGGAAGGACCCTCCTTCCATCCACTCCTCCGCCGAGTCGTTACCACCCTCAGACGAGGAGCGCGCCCTCTTAGATGTGGTCAGGGGTTCACGGGCACACGATGACGCGCATCTCTCTGATAAGGAGGAGGGCGAAATCACTGACTCAGAGTCGGCGGACCAGGACTCTTCGGACCGTCTCTTCCAAGGAGAGTGGTACCTTCCCCTCCTTACTAAGATGATGGCAACCTTAGAAATCACACCCGCGGACACGGATCAAGCTCCCTCGACATCGTCGTCTAACGAGAAGGTTGCTGCAGTGATGCGCACCTCACGCCCGAAGAAACCGGAACTACCCTTCCCAGAGGCCTTCTGGTCCCTGGTAACCGATGAGTGCGAAAAGCCTTCTATGGGGAGACGAGGCACCACTGTAGCACAGAAGTACTACAACACCAGCCAACGCTTTCTGGATCTCCTAAAGCCCCCAGTGGTCGACAATCCGGTCGTCTCCCTCGTCTCTAATTGTCTGGCTCCCAAGGAGGGAGAGGGCTCTCTTTGGGACCCGGACGAAAAAGAACTGACGCAGCCATCAAGAAGGCCCACGACTCTGCGGCATGCGGGGTTAGATCTACCCTAGCCATCTCTCTCTTCTCCAGAGCAGCAATAGTGTGGCTGCAGGAGCTCATGGAGATCCAGGAACTGGACCCAAACGTCCTACACAAATCCTTGCTTCGGTTCCTACGCACCCTCTTCTTCATAGCGGACGCTGCTCAGGACGCCATGATATTTTCCGCCCGTGCGATTGGAGCCCTCACGCAGGCTAGGAGATCAGTCTGGTTGAAACACTGGCAAGTAGATACCCCTACCAGGGCGGCTCTTGCCTCAGCGGCGTTCAAAGGCCTTAAACTATTCAGGGAGGAGGCCCTGAAGGGCATCCTCGTCGAAACAAAGGACAAGAAGTTGGCAATGCCCTCTACTCTTAAGAAGTCAGACAAGAAGAGTGGCAGACGTTCCTTTCAACCTACTCATCCCTTTCGCTCCTTTAAGGGATTCGGGAAACAGCGAAACTACAATTCCTTTCGTCCCCCCTGGGTTAAGCCAAACTTTGTCATCAGACAGAACACCGGATCTCAGCCCAGTGGCAACAGAAGGGGAGGCTCCAACTCTCAGCGTGGAGGCTCCCGACAACAATCCTGACGCGGGGTCGCCCCCAGTGGGCGGCCGACTCAGTCTGTTCCTCGAGCCTTGGTTGAACTCGAAACCGGATCGGTGGGTCATCTCAACGATCACCCATGGGTACAAAATCGAGTTCGAATCAAGGCCAAGGGGCAGATTTCTCCCAGCCCCAATACCCAAAGACCCAGAGAAGGCAAGAGACCTGAAGACAGCCGTAGCTCACTTAAGGGACCTGGCCACCATAGAAGAAGTACCAGCCTCTCAACGCTTCTTAGGGGTGTATTCCTTCTTCTTCACGGTGCCAAAAAAGGATGGGAGCCAGAGGTCCATCCTAGACCTAAAATACACCAACAGTCATGTCATGTACAGAAGATTTCGGATGGAGACGCTTACATCAATAAGGGAGGCACTGCAACCAAGGGACTTTCTAGCCTCCCTCGATCTCTCAGATGCGTACATGCACATCATGATTCACGAGGACAGCAGACAGTTCCTCCACTTTGCCTTCGGGGACCAACACTTCCAATTCAGGGCCCTTCCTTTCGGTCTGGCCTCGGCACCAAGGGTCTTTACCAAGGTGCTGGTCATCCTAATTGCCAACCTGAGGGCACAGGGAATCCACCTATACCCGTATCTAGATGACAGTCTTCTCAGAGCTTCCTCCTTGGACAAGGCGAAGAGGGACCTACAGACCACGATACGCTATCTGCAGGCCCATGGCTTCCTGGTGAACTTCAAAAAGAGCAGCCTGTCTCCGGCCCGCACCATTGTCCACCTGGGCGTGGAGATAGACACTATAAACTCCAAGATCACTCTGTCCAAGGAACGTCAGGGGGTCCTCCAACGGGAAGTCTGTCTGGTTCGCTCCCTGAGGAGGGTTCCACTGTCCTTACTGGCCAGACTCCTCGGCCTTATGATCTCGGCCTTCGGGGTTGTACCCTGGGCACGATTCCATTCCAGACCTCTGCAGAGCTTCCTGCTGCCTTACCAAGAGGACATCGCATCAAGGAAGTCCCCACTCCTCACCCTTTCTCGGAGCGTGAAGGACTCGCTGACTTGGTGGTCCCAGGCAAAATCAACAGGCAAGGGCTCCCCCTTTACAGTGCCCCAGGCGATCCTAGTTACCTCAGACGCGAGCCTACGGGGTTGGGGAGCGCACTGTCAGGGAAAGGTGACGCAGGGGATCTGGAGCCCCCAGGAAAAGACCCACAGCATCAACTGGCTGGAACTGCGGGCTGCCCGGTTGGCCCTGCAACACTTCACCCCGATCCTGAAGGGACAACACGTCATGGTAATGATGGACAACCCTACTGCCCGATCGTACATAGCGAAACAAGGGGGATCGAGATCCAGGTCTCTACAGCAGGAGGCGGATCTCATCTTCCTCTGGGCCGAACGGACGGTACTATCGCTCATGGCCCAGTACCTACAGGGGGACCACAACCAGCAAGCGGACTACCTGAGCAGATACTCAGTCCTACCAGGGGAATGGGAACTAAACGACGAAGTATTCCATCAGGTCCAGGCCATTTTCGGCCAGATGGAAGTGGACATGTTCGCGACAAGGTCAAACGCCAAACTGGACAGGTTCTCCACCAGGTTTTATCACCACAACGCCGAGGGCACGGACGCACTGCAGTCCCCTTGGCCGACTGGCCTGCTGTACCTGTTTCCCCCGCTTCCTCTCATAGGGAAGGTCTGCCGGAAGATTCGACAGGAGAAGGCACAAGCGGTTCTGACAGCGCCTCACTGGCCAAGGCGCCCCTGGTTCTCCGAGTTGATGGACATGAGGGTTCAGAGACAGTGGCGTCTGCCTCAGAGACCAGACCTGATTCACCAGGGACCCATTCTTCACCCAGACCCAAGTTGGTTGCAATTGACAGCATGGAGATTGAGCGGCAAGCCCTAAGGGAACACGGATACGAAGAGTCAGTTATCAGTACCCTTCTTTCTTCTCAGCGTGTTTCCACTAGGCGGATCTACGAGGCTACATGGAAGGCCTTCAGGAGATGGTGCGCCTCGCGGCAGCTGACTGCAGAGGAAGCTTCACTAAAACACATCTTAGCCTTCCTACAGAAAGGCCTCGAAGCAGGTCTACGTCCAAACACCTTGAAGAGACAGGTGGCCGCACTCTCGGCTTTCCTTACAGTGCAGAATGGGATCCGCCTCTCTTCGCACCCCCATATTAGGTGATTCCTGAGGGGTGCCTCAATAGTTTCACCCCCGGTGAGGCACAGGTTCCCTTCCTGGAACTCCCTCTCGTCCTTAGACAATTGATGAAGCATCCATTCGAACCGCTGCGTAGCATCCCGCTGAGAATTCTCACCTTCAAGGTTGCCTTTCTAGTGGCCATCACCTCAGCGCAAAGAGTGTCAGAATTGGCCTTTCTGTCTGTGAGGGACCACCTGTGCTCCTTTAGCAAGGATGTGGTGACCTTACATCCGGATCCGTCATTCAAACCAAAGGTCGTCTCCGAGTTCCACATTTCACAACCCCTGATTCTGCCCTCCTTCTGTCCTAACCCTTCGCATCCGAAGGAGAAACTCTGGCACAACCTGGACGTTAGGAGGGCCCTGAAGATCTACATTAGGCGCACTGCCCCCATCAGGCGCTCTGACGCCCTGTTCGTTTCATTCTCTCAGACATCCTTAGGGTCAAGGGTCTCACAGAAGACCATTGCTGCATGGATCAAGGCCTGCATCTTCGAGGCCTAGACTCAGCCAGGCTCCCCAGACCTTCGGGGGTCACGGCACACTCGACTAGGTCAGCTGTGACATCCGCGGTCTTCTCGAGTAACGCTTCCCTAGCAGAGATCTGCAGGGCAGCAACCTGGAGCACTCCGTCCACCTTCATCAGGCACTACAAGGTGGACAAGTTCCGCTCCGCCGAGGCTAACTTCGGTCGGAGGGTGCTCCAGGAGGTCCTAAAAGACTGATGCCGTCACTTTCCGCAGTCACTCCCGCCCTAATGAGTAAGCTTGGGCACGTCCCAGATATGAAGGACCCGTATCACCCCTCCCTCAGAGAATGCCACATTGGTTACTTACCATGAAGGTGCATTCTTGAGGGTACGGGGTGATACGGGGCCTTCCCCTGCCCAGTGACTGCGTATGTTATTTCTCAAGGCGGTACCCTTAATATACAGTTCTGTTTTTAATACTATGTTACTTGACCGATTTCCTTAGTCCTTACAGGGCTTTGCTAGTCAGTGAACTGGCCTCGTGGCTCCAGGATGGAGGAGAAGAAGACAAAAAATTTTGAATATCAAAAGGCTTGATGTAACTTCCTGCTGCACTTGGGAGGTGACTGACGAAACCCAGATATGAAGGCCCCGTATCACCCCGTTCCCTCAAGAATGCACCTTCACGGTAAGTAACCAATGTGGCAGTTCTTCTCCCAGTTTGAGGCACTAGCCAACTCACAAAATCTGTGCCTCACCATACTGAGTTGGGTTTACAGGTCTCTATCTTGGTGGCTGAAGGCTCAGAACTTGTTGGTGGGCAAAACCTTCCTGCCCCCCCCCCACCAGAACAGATGCTGACTACAGATGCATGTCAGAATGGGTAGGGAACCCATGTTCAAGGAGTGCCAGTTAAGGGCAGTTGGTCTATAGCAGAACAATTACTTCACATCAGTATACTAGAGACGCTGACAATCAAGATGACATTTCAAGCATTTGAAATGGTTCTTTGAGATCAAGTTGTTCAGGTTGCCACAGACAATTTAACGGCCATGTATAGATAAGCAAGAAAGAATGAATTCTTGAACCCTACTTTGCTTGGCAATTCAAATTTAGGACTGGTATCTAGCCAGGAACACCTCCCTCATGGTGATTCACTTTCCAGGTGATGAAATCACCTAAGCAGATGCCCTCAGTAGGTCTCAGCAGTCCTGCCCTGAGTAGGTTCTACATCCCTATGCCCTGTCTGAAGTCTTCCATGCTTGGAGCACACCTGTAGTAGAACTTTTTGTGCTGCTACAGAATGCCCGATGTCAGACATTATGCTCCAGGATTCCCCATCCATGTTTGCTCGGACATGCCTTCCTGTATCACTGGGGTGGGCCCCTATTGCACACGTTCCCTCTGTGGGCCCTTGAGAAAGTATGTTCAGACAAAGGCTGATGTAGCCTTGTCATGCCCTGGTGGCCCTGTCAAGCGTGGTTCTCAACTCTTCTCCTGTTGGAGCACACCTACCTACGGTTTCCACACAGACTGGATCTCCTGACCATGAACAATGGTCGAATCCATCACCCCCATCTCAGGATGCCCCGTCCCTGGAGGCTGTTCCTCTGAATGACTTACGTGAGAGGGTCCGAGACATTATCAAAGCATCCCATAAGCTTCTGTGATAAAATTTTATGCATATCACTGGCAAAAGCTTTTAGCCTTCCTGTCAGCCAGAGACTCGACTCCACCCCAACCCTGTATTTGGGACGCTCGCAAGTTCTTACATACCTTGGCTGGTGCTGGTACATCGTTTTTGTTGATCAAAGATAATTTGGCTTCCATATTGAATCACTTCCTATTGGCTGGCCATCCATCTTACTTCCAAGATCCTCTCATGAAATTTTTTTTCTGAAGGGCTATCGTAACTTGTACCTTCCTGTCTCAGGCCCTGCACCTGCCTGGAACCTACAACTTATCCTGTCGCAGCTTCATCGACTGCTGTTCAAACCAATGGCCTCGTGCAATCTGTGGCTCTTGTGTTTGAAGACTGTGTTTGTAGTTGTGATCACATCTGGCAGAAGAGCTAGAGAACTTTGTGCTCTTTGTGTCAGCGAACCCTATCTATGTTTCCTTAAGGTCAAAGTGGCCCCCAGGCCAGATATTTTCCTCCTTCCTAAAGTGATTTCATCTTTCCATCTCAATCAAGGTATCATTCTTCTGGATTTCATTCAAAACCCTTTGGATCACTTTGAGAGGAAGCTGCACATTCTCAGTGTATAACAAGCCCTAGCTTTTTTATGTCAATAGGACATTTTCTTCTTGATGGTCAAACAGAATGTTTGACTGCTACTCACCTACAAAACTTGGACTGCTGGTTTCAGCACAGAGACTTTTGAAGTGGGTGGTTTCCACAATTCATTTGGCTTACGAACCCCCGTTTGGGTTTGTGGACATTCTACCAGAGCTATGGTGTCTTCCTTTGCCTTTTTGTCTGCTATTCCTCTACCGGATGTTTTCAGGGCTGCTGTTTGGTCACAGCCTGTGGCACAACAGTATGCTGTTATAAACAGTTTCTGTTATAAACTGTTTTTCATTATCATCTTAATACTTGCTCTAGAGCTAATGCTGCCTTTGGTAGAGCTCTCCTTTCCTCTGGTCTTCCAGGGATAAGGACATGAGTTTCTCAGTTTACACTGTTTTTGTTACTGATGGTAACCTTCTTTATATTATAGACTTTGCAATTTGATATCATTGCTTACTAGACACTATGGTTTCTCTCTTTGCTTTATTGTAAGGATCCTTCTAATTTCCCAATAATGGGTATGTTTTCTCAATACAGATGATGGTTGTTTATAACAGCATACAGTTGTGCCATTTTTATTTCCTTGTGTCTGGTTTGTATACTTGCACAACACTCCCACTTCCTACATAGTGTAGCTTGCTAAACTCGAAATTTTGTGATGCACAGAGACCAGAATGAAGAAAAACATGTTACTTACCTGTAACTGTAGTTCTCTGAGTGGTCACCTGTGAATTCACATAAACCCACCCATTCTCCCCACTCATGTCCTACCATCTGTTGGTCCCATCAATGCTGCTTAAGTGGCAGACATGGAACTGAGGTGATTTTGGCGGGAAGGCTATTATATACTGCTTGGAAGTGGATGGGTTTACCACCAAAAAGATCTTGCAAAGCTGCTCTAGAATGTTCTGAAGACTGCTCTCTGCAGGTGCAGAATACGCAACTGTGTGGTTTCACAAATGACCACTCAAAGAACTACAGTTATAGGTAAGCAAGCTGTCCTTCTCCTTGCTCAGATAAGCTGCTACTATTGGTCAGGATATAAATTCCAAACCCTCCTGGCTATTGCCAGGGTGAATAAAATCTGGTGATCTGCAGCATCTAAGGCTGTAGCAGGGAAGAGGCTGCTTTCCCCATGCCCTGGAGATAACCTCCTTTACAACTTATTTCCCCCTCTCTCCCACCCAACTCAGATTTGATTAAATATATGAAACACCATCTGCTTTAATTGAATATATATCTCACCCAACCTCTGAATCATTTCCTTGCTTAAAATCTCACCTAATAGTTCCTTCCTCTCTGCCTCAGCTTCCAGTTTATTGGTGTGTTAATCATTTCCCCCACTACTACATCCTTACATTCTTCTTTTACTGTAAGGAGCCAGCAAGAACAATTGGAGGTGAAACTGGAGGGCAGCTTTCACTAGCAGCCTGTGTTCTGGGAAGAAAGGGATCTTGGGGCCTGTTTACATGGGCAAATATCCCTCTAAATATACTGCAAAGATAGCTCATTGTTCCCACGGATCGCACCACAGCATCACCTCATTCAGAAGGGGGGAAGTTAAAACACCCAAATATAGCATGCCAGGGATGTCGCTACTTTTGCCGGTATATTTGCAATGTAGCGCATTATTGGCAGTGTAAACAACCATTCCACTAAGGGCTGCAGCAGAGCTGCACTGTGATTGGTTGCTATGATGAAGGGGTGGGCTTAAAATAGGGGGACTGAGGGAGGGAGATTCAGTAGCGGTCAGGAAACTTTGAAAAATCCTCTCTGCTATTTTGCAAGTCTGCCAAGAAAAAGGATTCCCAAGACCTTTCAGTCAGGGGAAGAGTTCTGCCCATAAAGTTCACATCTCGTCAGCTCTGCTTGGGGGAGGGCGAGAGCGAGAGCGAGAGCGAGAGAAACCATTTCACTAAGGGCTGCAGCAGAGCTGCATTGTGATTGGGGGAGGGAGAGTAAGGGAGGGAGATTATTCAGTAGCGATCAGGAAACTTTGAAAAATCCTCTGCTATTTTACAAGTCTGTGAACCCTGACTAAACAAATCGTGCTGAAAAAAACTTGTGATAGGTTCACCTTAGGATCCACGGCATGGTCAGCAAAGTCTTTCAGCAGAGATGCCAGGGCAGATGGGGAGATTGCTGTGTCTCTGCTTTGGGGAGTGACTGAGTTCATTTACAGGCAGATTTAGAGAGATACAGAAACAGAGCCACTTCTTTGATCTTCCCCCTTGCTATTTTGGCAGTCTGTGAGTCTTTCTTTAGCTAGAAAATGCAGGGCTTCAAAGGAGGGTCTATGCTCTTCCCCATAAAGCCTTCCTCTGCTTGGGAGGCCACGCCCCCCCCACTTTTTCAAGTCTGAATGAAAAAGCAGCATAATTAGAAAAAAAACCTGACTGTCACAGCTGCAGAAAAGAATTAAAGCGCAAGTTGCCGCAATAAATCTGCCGTGTAAACAAACCCCTGGAAAAACATTGTCCCAGTCCTGATTTTGCTTTCTGATGCTATTGTGAGGGCATAGGACAGGGAGGAGGGAATTAGCTGGTCTGATGGGGAATCTTAACCTGGTTTTAAATAACTAATTACAAACAACTTTTGTTGGTGTTAATTAATGTCAAGTTGGCTTCAATGGTATGGCATCCCTATGAATGGATAACTTCCAAGTCACCCTGTTATCAGTTGCCCTGCTCAGGTCTTGCAGACTCAGGGCTGTGGCTTCCTATACATCTAGACTCTATACATCTGGACTGTGATCTTCCTCTTTTCCTCCTGCCTTCCACCTTACCAGCGATTATTGTCTTTCCCAGTGAGTTATTTTCTCCTCATCATATGTCCAAAGTACAGTTGTCCTTCGATATCCATGGATTTAACTATTCAGGGCTTGAAAATATTCTGAAAAAAATAATAATCCAAAAAGCAAACCTTGATTTTGCCATCTTATATAAGGGACACCATTTTGCTATGCCATTGCATATAATGGGACTTGAGTATTCATGGATTTTGGTATCCATGGGGGGGTCCCAGAACCAAGCCCCAGCAAATATGAAGGGGCAAATGTACTGGTAAGACAGTCATCTTGGCTTCTAGGGAGAGTTGAGGTTTGATTTGCTCTTGAACCATTTATTTGTCTGTTTGACAGTCCAAGGTATCAACAGAATTCTTCTCCAGTACTACATTTCAAACGAGTAGATTCTCTTTCTGTCTAGCTACTTGTAATTTGTTCCTTTCCTCAATAATTAAGACAAATATGTATTGTATTATTATGATTGTACCTGAATGAGGGGATTGCTTTATTCCTTCTTATGGTGTAACCATAACTTTTAAGTTACTTTTATAGTAACTCCTAGGCTTTGTAACTCCCTCCCTGGGATAATGAGAACGTCTCCCTCTTTGTTCTCCTCTTGGCAAGTAGAAACTGTCAGGCTTTTAGAAATTGACTGTGATGGGCTTTTAAGGATGTGCTATGCTGTTTTCTTATTTTTTTATATAGTCTTTTAATAATTTTAAAATGGTTTTAACTCTATAAAGTATTTAATTGTTTAATAGTAACTTTTATATTTATATTTTTAAACTGATGATTTGTGTAGTTTTTAATCTGTAGTGGTTTTAATAATTTGTAAGCCACTTTGAATCTCATTATTGGGAGAAAGGTCAGATATAAATGAATAAAATAAATAAATAAAACTGTTTTTAGGTGGTAAAGGCATTTGCTCAGTAGTAAAGCACATGATTTTCATGCAGAAAGTTCTGGGTTCTGTTCTTGGCTAGTTCAGGGGTTCAGGTAAGGTGATGAAAAAGACCCTTATTTGCTTGGGACCCTGCAGAGTTGCTAGTGGTCTGAAGAGACAATGCTGAGCTGGATGGATGAACAACCTGAGAGTAGACACATTCACCTATATTTTCATATATATATATGTGTGTGCTAGAAGATTTCACCTACACTTTTTCATTAAATTACTTATTTGGAGCCTGTTAAGAACAATTCATGTCAAATAACAATTTTCTAAAAATCCAGTTCAGCCACTTTGAACAGCCAGCCAGTGAACTGGTTAACTAGTTTTGGAATGTTCTGAAAAGGAGACCTAAACCCCATCATGTGAAAGAATATAGGCAAGCATATGGGGGGGTGGGGGTGTTGGAACATTACTTCCAAGGAAGCAAATACAAGGAATTTGTTGTTCTCAGTTTCCCGGTTGTTCTTTCTTAAGTGGATTAGTTGTAAATGGGGTTTAGGATGGAAAATTTGGCTGCATTTCTTATATTCTAGTGTTTCATAATAGCTGAAATTTTGTACATTATGGAAGAGGGAGGGAGAACATTTTTTATCATGTCTGCCAGATCATGTCTTTTTAGATAAGGGGTGGGAATCATGGAGCCCTTTGGGGTAGTTGGACCACAATTCCCAATAACTCGGACCACTGGCTATTCTGGCAAGGACTTCTGGGAGTTCCAGTTCATTCATATCTGTACGGGATTCCCACTTTTGGATTAAAATATCCAAGGCAGAGCATGGAAGCAACAATGAATTGCTTTTTGTAAAAACGTAATTTGTTTATAACACTGTCACATTTCAAAAGTAACAATGAATGGGGAACAATTTACTCTACAGATGTAATGAGTAACCTTTTCTAGTTAGTTTGAAAAATGACTTCAGATGGATAATTTGGAAGGCATGTTTGTAGTGTGATACCGTTCTCTCAATTGATCCTAAGGTGTTTTTTTAAAGTAGCAAAAAGTAACCAAGAAGTAACAAGCGATGCAAAAAGTAATCCAAGCAGGTACTTAATAAGCATCACAGTAAGTGAAATACTATAACCATTAAACAATAATTGCATAATAATTTAATAAGAATAACTTTTTGAGGTCTTTCCCAATTCTGATATTTTCTGAGCTTCCTAGAATTTAGGGTGTTAATGTGAAGGAATCTTTTTTACTATTTTTTACTACCGTATATTCCGGCGTATAAGACGACTTTTGAGCACTCAAAAGTGCCCTCCAAAATCCACAGTCGTCTTATACGCCGGATATACTTTGCTTCACCTACCTGCCTATATCCTGCCTCTTCGCAAACTGAGCAAAGAGGCAGGAGACGGGCAGGGGGTGAAGCAAAGTGCTCCTCCCTTCCCCCCGCCCACCCCCGAACATCCACCCCCCCTTCCTGAAAGTCGCGGGAACCGCGGCTTTCAGGAGGGGGGCTGGTGGAGAAGCCCCCTCCTCCCTTCCCCCCGCCCACCCCCCGAACATCCACCCCCCCTTCCTGAAAGTCGCGGGAACCGCGGCTTTCAGGAGGGGGGCTGGCGGAGAAGCCCCCTCCTCCCTTCCCCTCGCCCACCCCCCGAACATCCACCCCCCCTCCTGAAAGTCACGGGAACCGCGGCTTTCAGGAGGGGGGGTGGCGGAGAAGCCCCCTCCTCCCTTCCCCCTGCCAACGCCCCGCCCATCCACCCCCCCTCCCAAAAGGGAGGGGGCTGGGAAGCCCCCTCCACCCTGCCACCCGCCCACCCTCCGCCCAGCCACCCCCCCTTCCCCAAAGCCTCACTTTGGAGAGGGGGGGTGGCTGCAAAGCCCCCTCCCCCCAGCCACCCAGCCACCCTCCACCCAGCCTCCCCCCTTCCCCAAAGCCTCGCTTTGGAGAGGGGGGGTGGCTGCGAAGCCCCCTCCCCCCAGCCCCCCAGCAACCCTCCGCCCAGCCACCCCCCTTCCCCAAAGCCGAGCTTTGAAGTGGGGGGGTGGCTGCGAAGCCCCAGCCACCCCGCCACCCTCTGCCCAGCCACCCCCTTCCCCAAAGCCACGCTTTGGAGAGGGGGTGGTGGCTGCGAAGCCCCCTCCCCCCAGCCACCCAGCCACCCTCCGCCCATCCACCCCCCTTCCCCAAAGCCTCACTTTGGAGAGGGGGGGTGGCTGCGAAGCCCCCTCCCCCCAGCCACCCCCTTCCCCAAAGCCGCGCTTTGGAGAGGGGGGTGGCTGCCAAGCCCCCTCCCCCCAGCCACCCCCTTCCCCAAAGCCGCGCTTTGGAGAGGGGGGTGGCTGCCAAGCCCCCTCCCTCCACCCCCCCCAGCCAGCTGGCCATTCCGCATTCCCCAACCCACCAGGAGACTGGGCAGCCTCCTGTGGGTTGGGGAATCGCGGGAGGAGGGAGCCCAGAAGGAGGGATCAGGGCTGTGGAGTTAAATCCCTAGATTCGCTCCCTCTCCCTTGACGGTGAGGAGAGGGGGCGAATCCCGGGGTTTGGCTCCATGGCCCCGCGTCCTCCCTATGGAGCCAAACGGAAGGTGGGGAGAGGGGGCGAATCTAGGGGTTTGCCGTGGCCGCCCCCGCTTCCCCCGCCTTGGTCCCCTTCGGAAGAGCCAAGACAGAGGGAAGGGGGCTGCTGAGGCAAACTGGGCATTTTCGCCCCTTTCCTCCACCTTCGAGTCCAGTTTGACTGGAAGGTTGAAGAGAGTGGCGAATGTTGCCCTGCCAGCTGGATCCTGTTCGCTTTCCCAACTCATGAGGAGATCCTCATGAGTTGGGAAACAAAGAGGATCAGCTGGCAAGGCTCCCCCAGCCAGCCAAATTGGGGGGCTGGTCTTATCTGGCGAATATATGCCTAGGCCTAGATTTTTGGCTGGAAATTGGGGGGGGGGGTGGTCTTATACGCCCAGTCGTCTTATACTCTGGAATATACGGTATTTTAGCATATTCTGAAATAAAATGCCTATGGGTATTTCTTTAAAACTTCTGCTCCCCCCCCAAGATAATTTGACACACCATTACGTCAAATTCTATGGGGACAGAACAGTTATTGTGTAGTATTCTGCCTCCTCAGTATTTAACGTTTAGAGATATTAGGATGCCAGATGCCACTTTTCAAACTGTTTTATGAAAGAAGACCAGATAGAGAAAGCAGGAGACTATACAATATCACTGAATTCAGGATTTTTGTTTCCGTGCTCTTTGGGGGTGGGTGGGACACTTAATTTTGTCTGTAGAGATATGAATAAGGCCTCAAATTAAGGACAATCTGTATCTGTGTGAAAAATACATAAAGCTCACACTTAAAAAAAAACATCGCAGAAGGTTTCATTTCTGTAATTTATCAAAAAGAAGAGTCAGAAAGTTTTGAAAGGAGGAAATTAAGCCATTGGTTGAGCTGCTGGAATGTCACAGAACTTTAGAAGGAAAATAGAGAAACAGCAAGTTGAAGAAAGAAGGATCATGGAAAATGGCTGGAAGTTGGCAAAAAGTGGGTCTGGATATCAAGAATATAAGTGTTGCAGGAGTATCTGGTTTGCTCCTCAAATAAGAATTCAGCCTCCCCCATGTAATTTTCCTTCTGGCCTGAAATTTCTAGCACTGCAGTAACTTAAAATTCCAGTTGAGTATTTAGAAATAGAGCTTAGGCATGCAAAGAAAATGGGCAGGCATACTGACCAAGGGAAGCAAATACAGGAGCTCTAGGTATGAACTCTTCAGTATCTCACTCTTTGCAGTGCTAGAAATTTGAGTACTGAAGGAAGATTTGATGGGAAAGAATTCTTATATAGGTGGGGCAGAGCCCTCAGTTTGCCACCTCCCTCCCCATAGCTATATACATGATGAGGTGCAAGGTGACATGAGAAAGGGAGAATAAAAAAGGAAGAGACAATAGGGAAACAGAGACCTAGAAATAGTAGTAATAGTAGTGGTGGTGGTGGTGGTAGTGGTGGTGCCATGTGCAGGATTAATAGATTGGGTGAAAGAGGATGGAGAGGGCAGAGGCAACTGAAAATCTCCCTGGCTGGAAGGCTGCTGTTCTCACACGGTTTGGAAGTGATGAAGTACAAGCTTTTTATAACTGAAAAGGCTATAAGCCAAGGATGAGAAACTATAGCCCTACAGAAGTTTGGGGACTACAGGTCCCATCGCTCATCACCATTGGCTGTGCTGGCTAGGACTGCTGGGAGTTGGGGAGGGGAAAATTTAGAGTGCCTGAATTGCCTGCTTCTTTTGTGTTTTTTTAAGTAGTCAAAAACATAATTGAAGAGTATAACCAGCAATACAATGAGTTACTAAACTTTTTCCTGTAAGGTGAACTTTGACAAATTTATTTTGGGATGGATGTGGGCTTGTAACATGTTACATAAGAAATTGCTACTTCAAAAGTAACTCTGCAAGCTCTGGACCTCCCAATGGAAAAAGCAAAAAATTGGATGTCAAAATCCAGAGTTGGCAAAGAGCTATCATTCTCCCTCATCTCATCCCAGTTCTTTTGAGAGAGAGAAAGAGAGGAAGAGATGTAGAAACAGCATGATTAAAACAGCATCAAGTACACCAGCTTGATATTTATAACCCAACACAATCACAGCACATTAATTATCCCAAATTAAAAGCAGCAGGTGCTTGCTCCTGCAAGTATAAGTATTTTACTCTCTTAGCTATGTCTCTGGTGCACATTTTTACTTTGGGAAGAGGAAAACAGAGAGACTTGAACCTCGTGTGTGTGTGTGTGTGTGTGTGTGTTTGTGTTTGTTTGCAGGGGAAGAATCTGTAACTGAGGACTGGCACGATCTCTTGGCTCCCAAGGGAATGGGAGTATGATCAGAATAATTGGCTGCTATGCCAAAGTCCTTGCCCTCTACTCTGCCCTTGACAAAAAAAGGCAATTAAATGTAATGGAAATGGGTACAAATGAACGGGAAAGAAAAGCATATATCTGTGAGAATGTGTCAAGTGGAAGGCTGACTCTCCAGCATTTCACAGATGAAAACCTAGACTTGTGGCCAAGCAACATCGGGGTGCGATCAAGATGGCAAAGGTTATTAACTAGGAAGAACATGCAGTTAAGATAGGCTGTGGCAGTTTGCTTTTCTCTTCTCCTTCTGGGAAGGGCAAGATTCCATCCTCTCCTCTCCTCCTTGCTGAGTGAATTGAATTGAGTGAACTTTGAATTCAGTTTGTAGCAATTGAAATATACTGAGGATAAAGGGGAAAAGTGGGAGGAAAAGAGAGAAACTAGGACATTTAAAAGCAGGTGAAAAAGTGGGATGATAGAGGGTTAACCAAGACTGTCCCTACCAAAGGAGGACAGTTGTGGTGTGTGTATGTGTACACATACATATATGTACAGATATATATATATTAGTAGTACAAATACAGAGAAAATAGATCTGGACCAACACGGCTGCCTGCATTTTTGAAATATTTAAATGTGGCTGTCACAACTTGTATTTGCACTTCAAAACTTGTCACTACCCATCTCTGCCCTCCTTTGTAAATATGTTTAGGATTAGAGCCTTAGATTTCTTCAGAGTGCATCTGAAGCAAGGGCAGGAATTGTGCAACCTTCCTTCAAGTCCCAGCAACCCTAGCCAGCATAGTCAATATTGGGGCATGCTGGGAGCTGTAGTTCAAAAACTTCTGAAGGGCAGGCAATATGAGTCCTACCCCTGATGTAAATGCTACCAGTTTTTTACTTCTTCTAAAGTACTCCTTATAGAAGCAGAGAAATTATAATGAAAACACTAAACATTCACATTTTGTGTGAAGTTGAAGGCTTTCATGGCTGGCATCTATAGGTTTTCTGTGGGTTTTTTCCGGGCTGTGAGGCCGTGTGGAATAAACTCTTCCAGAACACGGCCTCACAGCCTGGAAAAAACCCAAGGAGCCGTATTCCTGACGTTTCACCTGCATCTGTGGCTGACATCTTCAGAGAATGGTGGTGTAGGGATGTGTGGGGTTTATATACTGTGAGTCCCTGTGGGAGAGTATATGTAAATTGGTGTATTTGAATGGCTAGTTCCGGGCGGGGGGAGATAGGCAGCGTTAACAGGAAAGAAGAAACCCTTAAAGTAAACAAAAGTTTGGCTATCAGTCCTGAAAAACACCAAAATCAAAACTCAACACATGCAAATGAACTCCACCCAGGGACAGGGGGATTTCCAGCAGGTAATGGACGATTAGCCAAACAGACACTAATCCTCCTTGCATATCCTCCCACCTAGGAACTAGCCATTCAAATACACGAATTTACATATCTTCCCCAGCAGGGGTTCACAGTATATAAACCCCCCCACACACACTCCCAGCCAACCATTCTCTGAAGATGCCAGCCACAGATGCAGGCGAAACATCAGGAATAAACTCTTCCAGAACACGGCCTTACACCCTGGGAAAAAACCCACAAAATCTATATTCACATTTTGCTCCCTCTACCCCATTTTTCAATCAGGATGAATTTTATGGGCCAACCAGTAAAATTCTGCCCTGGGACGGGGGATGCTGAGCCCATCTGTTGGTTTATCAGTTTGTGAGAAAGGGACCATGGGGGTACATTTCTCCCCCAGGCAGTAAAATCTGCTCTCTCTCTCTCTGTCTCTCTCTCTCTCTCTCTCTGTGTGTGTGTGTGTGTGTATGAATAAGTATAAATAGATGTATATGTATATACATTTACAGTATATGTATATATAAATGTATTTACACACACATACACATACAAACACAATTAATAAACAGCACTAAATATATACAGTATCTAGAGGAAAACATTTTGGCTTTTGCCTTCTTCCATTGCCAAGGGTGAAACTGAGCTGTTTACAAGGTGGTCATTTGGAACACTCTGTTTCTAGCATTCTTTGATGGATGATGGTATTATCCTCTTGAGACCACGTGGTATTTGAGTCTTAAGTCTATAAATCCAAAAATTCTCACTTTTGTCCAAAATGTCTGAAGGAGAAGGCACCTCAATACCAATGGACAAATCAAAGAAGCTATGTCCTGCATTGAAATGCCTGGCCACTGGTTCCTGTAGCTTGTTAAGCTTTTCATACACACACACACACATCTATATCTATATCTATATCTATATCTATCTATATATGTACACACACACACACACACACACATATACACTCGTCCCTTCATATTCACTGGGGTTTGGTTCTGGGACCCCCCGTGGATACCAAAATCCGTGAATACTCAAGTCCTTTATATGCAATGGCATAGCAAAATGGTGTTCCTTATATAAGATGGCAAAATCAAGGTTTGCGTTTTGGATTATTATTATTTTTTTAATTAATTTTTATTGACCGTTTTAACAAACATACATTTCCTCTTATTTTACACATCATTTCCATAAAACGTTTTTTACATTTCACATCTTAAGAAACAAACTCATGAATTGTTCCCATAATTTTAACAAATTGTTCCCAAAATTCCTTTTCAAAATTGATTACACCCAAAAGACAATTATTATTTTTTAAAGAATATTTTCAAGCTTAAATGCTTAAATCTGTGGATACGAAGGGACAACTGTATATACCATGAGAAGATATGACTCATTAGAAAAGGCAGTGTTTGGTAAGGTAGGGCCAGCGTAGTGTAATGGCTTGAGCATTGGACTAAGACTCTGGACTCAGACTCTGGAGACCAGGGTTCAAATCCCCACTCAGTTGTGGAAACCCACTGGGCAAGTCACACTCTCTCAGCCTCAGAGAGAGGCAAAGGCAGGCCTCTCCCTGAACAAATCTTGCCAAGAAAACCCTGAGATAGGATCACCTTAGGGTCGTCAGAAATGAAGAAGCAGAACAACAAGGGTAGGAAGCAGTAGGAAAAGAGGAGGACCACGTTACAGATGGACAGCCTCAGCCAAGGAAGGCATGACCCTGAGTCTGCAGGATCTAAGCAGGCTATTGATACTAGGCACACTTGGGAGATCTCTCCTTCACAGAGTCACCATACGTTGACGCTGATTTGATGACATAAAATACCAACATGTCCATTTTATTTGCTTTCTGCTGGGGGTGGGGAGGAAGAGATTGGAAAAGAAAAAGATTTCAAAATGGCTTTTGGAAGGCAAATTAGCTTGTTACCCAAATCCTGTAACTGGTTTGATTTAAGTGCTGCAAGACACTACAGGGCCCATGCTTGCTCAGCTGGCGCCTGCATACATTTCTTGGCTTCATCAGATATGCAAATGGGCAGTAAAGTGCTTAGAGATATATCAATGGGGGTGGGGGAGAGAGAATGGAGACACAAGAGCATTGAGTCTAATGAATAAATTGAGCTCATTCGTACCTGTCTTTTCCTAAGGAGAAACAAGACATATTAAATGTAATCTAGTTTGCAAATGCTTTTATGAGGCCCTTATTGATCCTGGTACAAAGCGTAATTGCACAGTTGGCATTCAGCCTGAATGGCAGTGCCAGGGGAGGTGATTGGAGCTGTGGGTGGCTGTGCCCAAAAGGAGCTCTGGAGAGCAGGGAGAAGCTGCAACACTGAGGTGACTAGCAGCTTTGGGGAGCTGAAGTCATGGCAGCTTAAATCCAGAGCTTGAGCAAGTATACTTTTTGTGAGCTACCAGTCTTGGAATTGAAAGCCTGCATGGGCAACTGTAGTTTGGGAACTGTAGCTCAAACAAGGAACTTTCCCAAGCTTTCATGCATTTGAATCCCACCTTCCTCCAGTGATCCCAAGTTGCATACAGTAGCATCCCCGTATCCACGGGGGATTGGTTCTGAGGCACCCCCACCGCAGATGGCAAATTCAGCGGATAATAGCAAACGCCATCCTGGGGGCCATCAAGCCTCTTTCCCTTTCCCCTGCCGTGGCCCCACAGTGGTGACAGGAGCTGTCCCAAGGGAAGGGGGGCGATATCATTCCTCCTCCCCCCCCCCGCTATTGCCCTGCCGCAGCAGTGATTGCGGGGGCGAAGGGGGAAGGGACTAGATAGCTCTCCCCTTCCCTCTTCGCTCCAGCCATGGTCCTGCCACAGCAGTGATCGCGGGGTCAAAAGGGGAAGGGAAGGAGGCTAGATCACTCTCCCCTTTCCCCTTCCCACCCCTGCCATGGTCCTGCTGCAGTGGCGATCACGGGGATGAAGGAGGAAGGCAAGAAGGCTAGATCGCACCTCCCCCTCCCTTCCCCCTTTGCATCCATGATTGCCATGGCTATGACCAGGAGCCTCCCAGAAGAAGCGACAGGAGAAGTGAGATTCCTTATCCCCCTCCCTTCCCCCACCATCACCAACCGTGGATAATTGAATCTGAGGTTGGCAAATCAGTGGATGCGGGAGTGCTACTGTACATAGAATCATAGAATCATAGAATTGCAGAATTGGAAGAGACCACGAGGGCCATCCAGTCCAACCCCCTGCCATGCAGGAAATCACGATCAAAGCATCCCCGACAGATGGCCATCCAGCCTCTGTTTAAAGAACTCCAAGGAAGGAGACCCCACCACGCTCCGAGGAAGTGCGTTCCACTGCTGAACAGCTCTTACTGTCAGAAAGTTCCTCCTAATGTTGAGGTGGAATCTCTGTTCCTGGAGCTTGCATCCATTGTTCCGTGTTCCAATCTCTGGAGCAGCAAAAAACAAGCCTGCTCCATCCTCAACGTGACACCCCTTCAAATACTTAAACAGGGCTATCATATCGCCTCTTAACCGTCTTTTTTCCAGGCTAAACATATCCAGCTCCCTAAGTCTCTCCTCATAAGGCATGGTTTCCAGACCTTTCACCATTTTAGTTGCCCTCCTCTGGACACGCTCCAATTTGTCAATATCCTTTTTGAATTGTGGTGCCCAGAACTGGACACAGTATTCCAGGTGAGGTCTGACCAAGGCAGAATAGAGCGGCACTATTACTTCCCTTGATCTGGACACTATACTTCTATTGATGCAGCCCAAAATCGCATTGGCCTTTTTAGCTGCCGCATCACACTGTTGACTCATGTTCAACTTGTGGTCTATTAGGACTCCTAGATCCCTTTCACATGTAGTCTCATTCAGCCAGGTCTCTCCCATCCTATATCTATCCATTTCATTTTTTCGCCCTAAGTGCAGTACCTTACATTTCTCCGTATTGAATTTCATTTTGTTAGCTTTGGCCCAGCTCTCCAGTTTATCCAGGTCATCTTGAATTTTGATCCTGTCCTCCAGGGTATAAGCTACTCCTCCTAATTTGGTGTCATCTGCAAATTTGATAAGTATGCCCCTAATTCCCTCATCCAAGTCATTGATAAAGATGTTGAATAGCACTGGGCCCAGGACAGAACCCTGTGGCACCCCACTGGTCACATCTTTCCAAGATGAAGTTTTCCTCTTTTCTCACATGGTTTTCCTCTTTTCTCACTTTTATCCTCACAACTGCCTTGTGAGGTAGATCAGGCTGAGCCACATTGGATTATTCTGCCTTATTCTATCAAGTCACAGAAAAATAGGCAGTGTAGACAAAGGACATGAAAACTTGCTCTTGATGTCAAGAGTTGTGCTGCTTCATAAATGATTTTAGCAGAACCATAGTGTTTGTATCTAATGAACTGGCATGTGTGGAGTGAATCTATGTAGGTCATATATATAATGTACTGTTGGCCCTCTGAATGTGTGGATTCTGCATCCATGGGTTCAACCATCCACAACTTGAGAATATCTTAAAAATTCCAAAAAGCAAAGCTTGATTTTGCCATTTTATTTTGCGCAGTGCTTCCTTTAAGGTACAGTTGGTTCTTTCAGTCTTTTCTGAGCTTTGTGGTCTATATAGTATATGGAATCTCTGCTTTATGCCTAGTGCATTGCAGAGCTGGATGACTTCCCTGGTGGAAAGGGCACCCATGTCATTGTCTTGTTCCCTCATGATTTCCCACCTGTTCCACGTGTTATTAAATAAAATGTGTGCAGCGGTGGCTGAAGTGTTGCTTTTACGAGGGAAGGCTTCAACCCACTTGCTAAAGGGATCAATTACTGTGAGGCACTACTTGTTCCCTTGGGAAGTGGGCAGCAGTGGTCCGATAAATGCATGCCCAAGGACCTTCTATATGTTGATGTTGAAGTGGGCTTTGGGACTGGATAGGTCAGCATTGATTATAGTGCAGGAGAGGCAGTTCTCTACCCATTGCTCTACCTCCTGGCACATATTGGGTCACCAACCTGTCTCTTGCACTCTCTCTAGGGTCGCTTGCTTCCCTTTGTGTCCCGGCTCATATATGAACTGAATCAGGTCTTCTCTGATTTCTAGTGGAACTATTCAGTGAGGGTCCTCCTGTCTTTCTGCAGCCCAGAGGATCCCTCCCTTTTCCTCTATCTGGTACTGGCTAGCTTGGTCTCTGCCAGCATCAACTAGTTCCCTTAATTGTGAATTTCCTTTCTGAAGACTGGCTAAGTCTATGAAATGGGTGGTAAAGGTCTTTTTAGGATTCACATTGATGGGATTTAAGGCATTGTGGGTATTATCATCCCTGAGGGCTGCCTCTTTAGTGTGGGCACCTGCCCGGTTATTCCCAATGCATGCTTTGAAATTATTTTTCCAGTGGCCCTTTACGTACGCTATCCAAATGGGGGCCATCCTGTCCTGTATTCTGGTAGCTACATGTAACCACTTATCTAAATGTGCTATAAGTGTCCCATTGGTTTTATAGTTACTATTAAGCCAGAAGCGTAGTCAAACTGTGGCTGCCTTGGCAGTCCAGTCTGAGCCTGTGCATATTGCTAAGGGGCGGTCAAGCAGTTTGGATTCAGGATGGCTCTAAGGGCTTCTGCTTTTGCTGCTTGGTTGGAGTTAGAGTGAGCTATTCCCTGAAGAGAGAAGGAGATGATCACTCGGATTGGTCTGTAGCCTGTCTTAGGGGTGCCTGTGACATGGGATGAACCATCACAGAACCAGCATACAAAATCTTGCAGCTGAGCTTCCCCTGGGGGAACTCCCCACATGGCTAGCCACTGAATGTGTTGAATTCGGAGAAGAGAACATGTGTGTCATTCCCCAGTAACTGTAAAGCTTTAGGGGATGAGAGCTTTGCTCTGCTCCTTCTTAAAGTCCACCCTACGATTAACAAGGGCTAGTGTCCATTGTGTGATACACGCATTAGATACTTGGCCTTTTTTTATTTCCCCTGTATAATGTACTTAAGGGGGTGTGCATAGTCTGTCCTATCACCCTGGCACCCCTTGTGATAAATTCCCAGTGGGTGAGACTCTACACTAGGGCTAGACAAATCTTCTCACAGCGGCTGAATTAAAGTTTGACAGGCTTCAAGTTCCGCAAAATGTAGGCTATGAGCCTCTGAGTGCCTGACTGCTGTTGGGTGAGAATGGCAGCTATGCTACTCTCTGATGCTGCCTTTTTCATGTCAGGTGTGCTAATGCAGGTGCCTTCTCCAGGCAACACTTTAACTCTGCAAAGGCATTCTGCTGTCTGGTCCCCATTCCCAGGAGGCATTCTTTTTAAGGAGAACATACAGGGGACAGGCCTTTTCTGCGAAGGACTTAATGAAGTCTTGGGAAAAATTAAATGTTCCCAATCGGGAGCGAACGTTGGTGGGTGCTGAAGTTTGGAAACTGAGCCTGGAATTCTGTCTTCCATTTCTAATGCTAGGCCTAAGTACTTTACTTCAGTGGTGACTAATTGGGCCTTCTCCTGGTTTGCTTTGAATCCAGTGTCTCTAATTAGACCAAGGACTTCTCTGGTTATTTTTGGGGTCTTTTCTTCTTACTTGGAATGAACTATTCTATGTCTATGTCTAAAATATTGTCCACATAGGACAGGATGTGGGTTCTGGAACCTGGCCTTAGTTTACTCTACATCTTACCATGTGTGCATGGTAGATACTGGGGCTGGAGCGGAAGCCTTGTGGAGTTCTTTTGAAAACGTATTGCTGGCTTCGAAAGGTGAAAGCAAATTTGCACCAGCACACCTCATGGAGTTTTATGGAGTGGAAGGAATTATCCAAATCTACCACATTGTAATGTTTGGCACCTGCAGCTATAGCTCTTAGTATCTCATTGTACTTAGCCATTACAGGAGCTACAGGAGGGGTTGTAGCTTTAAGGGCGTGAAAGTCTGCTGTCATTCGCCATGCCTTTCCATCTGCTTTGAGGACAGGCTGTAAGGGAACGCTGCAGATGGATTGCATTGGTTTGATAACATCCCATTTTAACAGGCCCTCTATGGGTTTTCCTATCCCTTCCTTGGCTTCAGCAGAGTATTTATATTGTCTCTGTGGAGGGGGACCCTTCCCTTCAATTAATACACAGGCGTCTTTCACAAGGCCACACTCTGCTCTGTCTTGGGTCCAGACTTCTGGGAATTTCAAAACCTATGGATCATTTGCTATACGGTAGAGGGCTCTGGTGCCTTAAGGGCTGTGAACCTGTGGATGGCAGAAATTTCAGTTGGGGCACCTTCCATTTGCCAGAGGAGGCCACTCGCTAAGTCTACAGCCAAGCAGTGGTCATGGAGGAAATGCATACTTTAAATGCCATCATCCTCTTCCTGATTTTCACACACACTTATCTCTGTCTGGGTTTTGCCTACTTCTGGGAGGATTCTATCCCACATCTTAGTCTTGTGTGAACCTTCTCCAATCCTAGTAAGCATGATGGTCTTGGAGGTTAGGTTTCCACTTGCAGCCTGGTCAGGATGAACCAGTTGGAAATAACATAGGGGATATGCTATCATACAAAACATTTACTCTTAAGAACCATACAAGGCTATTGGAAAGAAAGGTCGGGAGGCTGGATACAGAGAGGTGTGGGAAGATAGGGTTATAGTTACCAGTCTTGAAAAGAAGAGTTCCGTGCAGTGAAGATGCTCAGATTGGCATCTCAGGGTGGCACAGAGAATCCGGCAGAGTGTCAGTGTCCATCTGTGGCACACCTTACTATTGTTGGGGTACTAATATTTATACCCTATTTTATATCCTAAAGGGCTACTCTGGTTAGGACAAAGCCTGGATGGCTTTACCACTGAATAGACAAAGGAAACAGAAACTCAACTGATTGTGTTAATGGCTGGGAGATAGGAATTGATTGGTTTGCGACAACCTCACAAGGTTAGACAGGAGGAGGTATAGGAAAGGTTTCCGTAAGAATAGATTTGGGAATGGTTACTTAATTGTTTGATTGAATGAATCATTGCTGAGAGGCCCAGAGCTGGAAGAAAGGATTAGCACATACCTCCTTAACAACTGTGTTTACTAAGGGGCTTCTGCACAATCCTAATTTGGGCTTTCTTGCCATAATATTTCTAAGACATGTCCCAGGTCATTGTGACCACCAACTGACCTTTGGTTTGCCCCAGCAACCTGACCCCGAACAGTGTCCAGTATTTCCAATTATGAGATACCATGGGGAGGGGGTTGTAGGGCACACTAACAAGGGACCCACTGTACAAAAATACATCAGGAAACTACAACAGACTCCAGTTTGTTGTCACATGTTTAAGGAAATGTTTGTGAATTTAAGACTGATGTATGTCTTATGAGTTGAACAGAGATACAATGCTGTAATAGGTACCTGGCCATGGTATTGGCAGTGGCCAAGAGTGGGTTTGCACACTTAGTGCTAGTACGCCTTTTCCTTGAGATATCGGATCTGGCCATGGTGACTTATGCCTTGATGGCACCTTATTTGGATTACTGTAATATACTCTACATGAGGCTGCACTTTGAAGCTGTTTGGAAACTGCAGTGGGACCAAAATGCTGTGATCAGACTGCTGGTTGGGACTGGTTGCAGGGATCATATAACTCCACTAGCTTTACTAGCTACCGGTTTGTTTCGAAGCGCAATTCACAGTGCTGGTTATGACTTTTAAAGTGTTATACAGTCAGCCCTCTGTATCCATGGATTTGGCATCCACGGATTCCACCATCCATGGCTCGAAAATATATTTAAAAATTCCAAGAAGCAAACCTTAATTTTTCCATTTTATATAAGGGACACCATTTTACTATGCCATTGTATATAATGGGACTTGAGCATCCACAAATTTTGGTATCCATAAGGGGTTCTGGAACCAAATCCCAGCAGATACCAAGGGTCCATTGTATAGTTTGTGTTTAGACTATCAGAAAGATCGTGAGAATGAGGGAAAGAGCCTTTGTGGTGGTTGATGCCAGACTGGGAACTCCCTCCCAAGGGAAGCTAGGTTGCCCCCCTCTCTGCTCTCTTTCTGCCAGCAGGCAAAGGTCTTTCTGTTCATTCAGGCCTCTCTGTTGCAGAAGATCTTTTACTTGTGGTGTGTTTTTGTATTTTCATTTTTATCATTATTACATTTTAACTGTGTTTTAAAACTGTCTAAATCAATGTTTCACTATGATTGTTCAATATATATCTCTATCTATCTATCTATCTATCTATCTATCTATCTATCTATCTACCTTTTGTACTGTTCACTGTTTCAACTTTAGTTTGTTTTAACTGAAATTGTGAGACTGTTGTTGGGTCCCATATTGGGATAAAGCAAGGATATAAGTTAAACAGACAAACAAGCCAACCTTTTAAAATGGAAGCATGTTAAGTAACTCAAAGACAGAAGGGACAACATATTATCTAAGGAAAGAGCCCAAGATACCCAGTGAATTTCATGGGTCAGTGGGACTTGAACTTGAATTTTCTCAACTCTGAGTTCAAAAGTAACCATACTGGCTTTGTTGAGACAAGGCAGAAGACTAGGAGTATACAGTAGTATTTATACCATGCCCATCCAACCCAGAAGTTTCAGGCTGTCAGCCAATCACAGGGGCTGGTGTTGAACACCCATGTTCTCTTTTGAGCCTGAAGGGAATAGTCTGATGCTCAAATAGAAACAGCCCCAAGTGGACCACCAAACTATCTTCCAGTCTCAGATGGCGAGACATGCCACCCACGAAGCAATGGCCTCACTTAGCATGATGCTAGGATCAGCCCTGAAAAAGGCAATGACAGAACATACCACAGAAACAGAGATAAAGAGAGTTCTTTCATATTGCCTAAAATGGGTTTATGCATTCAAGAATGTGAATCCTTAATTGTAGATGAATCAAAGGATCTGTAAGCTATATGAGAACCAGTCCCGAGTTTCAAGCTCAGGAATAAACCAACTTTTGAGTACAAATGTGTGGGATTAAGCGGTTTGGGCAGAGCTTGGGCAAATTATTTCTTAGGGACTACAGCTCTCAGAATCCTCTGTCAGCATGCTGTCTGGGGAATTCTGGGAGCTGTAGTCCTCAAGAAGTGACATTCCCACACTCTGAGTTTGCATGATAGCTATCATTACATGGCAAAGGCCATACCTCTCTTACCTCTTGTGAAGGCCCCACGGGGTGTTTACTAGTGCTGATTCTTATCATCTGGAGACATCAGCAGCCACCTTTTCTAGACAAATATAAGGAGGGGCATTTCCGACTATACAACATAAAAGACCTGGAGGAAGTGTACAGAAGGTAACATCAGCAGTATTTACTTAACTGAGTGTAGACAAATATATGAGAGGCCCCAGAGAGCTGAGACTTCTTAGGAAGAAGTGATATTGGGACTTAAAATTGTTATTTCTGAGAAAGTGTGGTTTTGATCCTTTAAAAAGGATTTTGTTTCTTTTACGTCTGCCTCCTATAGTACTGGAGGATGATGATGGTCAAATCAATGTTGTAGAAGAGCTCTGTATAAAGTTAATGCTTCATCATAGTTTCTGTAATCAAGATTAAGTATTGTCTCTCCATTCCAAAACCAGAGACGGGCATCTTGTGGTCCTCCGGATGTTGTTGAAACTGCTACTCCCAGCATCCCCTTATACTTGCTACCCTGTCTAAAGCTGGTAGGAGATGCAGTCCAGCAACATCTGGAGAGCCACAGGTTGTTCTCCCTGCACTTCACCCTGGTTCAGATTGGGTCGCAAACAAGGTAATGAAGCTGTAGTTAGAAGTGGGTTTGCAAGCCATAATCTCTG
Source organism: Gambelia wislizenii (assembly GCA_030847615.1). Classification (NCBI taxonomy): domain Eukaryota; kingdom Metazoa; phylum Chordata; class Lepidosauria; order Squamata; family Crotaphytidae; genus Gambelia; species Gambelia wislizenii. The sequence continues at coordinate 11,954,278 of JAUMIR010000012.1, forward strand.
TGAATGGTTCATATTGCTTCTCACTAGTCTCTTGCTGTATATGATCATTTTGGCACCAGGATTTTGTTAAATCAGTTCAACTAGGAGTACACAACCTGTGGCTCTTCAAGTGTTCAGGAACTACTATTCCCATCATCCCTCACCATTGGACATATTCAGTAGGATTGATGGGAAATGGAGTTCAACAACATCTGGAAAGTCACAGGTTCCCCAGCTCTCTTTTTGATTGAGAATATTCACTTGGGTTAGAGCCACAAATTAGATTAGTGATAATTGGTAACCATGGTTATGGCCTGTAACTGCATGGGGTCTGAAATGCACAGGGACAATTCATCTTATTAGAATAAAGGTCATAATTGATATAATAGAAGATGCTGCATGATGCCCCAGTGATTCTGAAGTAGTAGAAAATAATATCTCCCCACCCCCATATTGAAACCAAACAAGTAGACATTCATATTGGGCAATTGGTTATGAACTATATCTCACTGAAGTTATAAACCTGTATTTGGGCTGTATCACTTCAGATTAAAAAAAAAGTTATTTCTCATACACCACATAAACCATATGATTTACTGCCACAATATATGGCTACATGGCCAGATTATGTAACTTTAAAACAGGAGTGAGCAACTGCACAGGGCATGGGGGGCATTTTTGTTCCCTGTGCTTGCCCAGTAGGCTGTACTGGTGTGTTGTGGCATGCCTGAAGTGATGCAACCTCATTTCTGGCTGACATTTTGTCTCCTCCCCCCCCCTTTGGGCATATTGACTGGTTTTTTGTTTTTTTTAAAGGCTTGCGTTGTTGGGGATTTTCTTGGTTTTGGGCCGTATGCTCTCCCTGATCACATGGTCCTAAGGCAGGGCTTCTGTTGAGCTCCTGACTTGCTTGAGGTGGAGATAGCAGCCAGTAGCTCTATATAACTGCTGCCACAGTCTTTTGAGCATAGTCTCAGAGGGCCAGCGGCACACACCTTGCAGTGTGCTAATTTGTAACCTAAAGCAAAACAGAAGTTCTCCAAAGAAACAAAGCCAACAGGCATGGGGGGGGGGGGGGCTGTTAGTGGAGGAGCAACTGGCCTGTCAGCATCTCCCAGAGTGTTTACCAAGGTCCTGGTGGCCTTGGTTGCTCATCTCAGGATCCAGGGAGTTCACTTCCATCCTTCCAACAACCTGTTGATTTGTACATCATCTCATCAAAGAGCTGCTCAGGACATTCAGACGACCATCAGGTGTTCTGAGTCTCATGGGTTTGTGGTCAACAGGGACAAAAGTCACCTGGAGCTGGTTCAAACTTTACATCATCTGGGATATCTGATTGACATGATTCAACATTGAGTGTTTCTCCAATTGGACCGGAGGACCAAACTGCAATATCTGGTCTGAATGGTACTGAGCTTGGACCGAATTGATCTCATGATCATGACAAAACTCCTGGGGTTGGTGGTGGCTTCCCCTTGGGCCAGGTTCCATCTGAGACCGCTTCAGTGGTCTCTCTTGCCCCTTCAAGATCTCATTGCTCGAAAGTGCCAGATGTCTTTTCCTCTGTCTCCCAGTGTGAGACACTCTCTCGAATGGTGGTAGACGGATGCTTTACTTCAGGGCAATCCGATTTGGGACCCCAGGAGGGTAGTAGTGACCTCATATGCTTCTTTGAGGGGCTGGGGAGAACACTGAATGGCTGCATGGCTCAGGGCCTTTAGTCCAAAATGGAGAGTTCTCGGAACATCAACTTTCAGGAGCTGAGGGCTCTTCTCAGTTTCATGCGGAGGTTTTCAACAATCATGTTAGTCCGGACAGACAACATCTCAACCAGGACCCACATCAATAGACGGGGGGGGTACTCCTTCCTTCAGTCTGATGTCTGAAACCACCCAGTTGTTTCTATGTGTGGAGTCTCCTCTCTATCACAGCAGAATATCTGAAAGGGGAGATGAACTCGCAAGTGGACTGGTTGAACAGACAGGATCTGGATCAAAGGGAGTGGAGTCTCAACTCACTTGTGTTCCAGATGATAGTGCAACATTTCTGTCCACCTTGGGTGGATCTTTTTGTGTATGTGGAAAATGAAGAATTTCCTCACTTTTTGTCAAGATTCTCGACAAAGGGAGCATTAGCATTCAATCCCCTCACAATTGCTTGGCCCCGGGTATTGTGTTACATTTTTCCTATGATTTCAGTTCTTTCCAAGGTCCTTGGAAAGATCAGGATGGAAAAGGCAGAAGAAATTCTCATCATCCCCAGGTGGCCTCGTTGCCCCTGCTTCTCCGACCTCATGGAACTTCAAGTGGGGGAGAGTTGGTCTCTTCCTCTCTGGCCAGATCTTCTGTTTCAGTGAGGTCTGTTTGACTCAAACCCAGGCTGGTTACATCTTCATGCCTGGAGGTTGAGCAGCAGAGATTGATTAAGGCAGGCTATGATTGAGATTTGGTGGACACCATTCTGGCTGCTAGACAGCCTTCCACCATTCGGATTTATGAATCTACCTGGTGGGCCTTCTGTAGGTGATGCTGCAGTAGAAAAGTTAAACCTAAAGGTGCCTCGGTAGGTGTAGTCTTGGCTTTTATACAAGCTGGTCTTAAGAAGGGTCTTTCTGCTAATACCCTGAAGAGGCATGTTTCTGCCTTAGGTTCTGCCTTAAAGGGTGATTTATGCAAGTCTTTGGCGTGTCAACCACATGTTTACAGTTTTCTTTTCTTTGCTTCAACCCCCTGTGATTCATCGTTTCCCATCTTGGTATTTAGAGGTTTGGTTCTTTGGGCTTTGACCAAAGAGCCTTTTGAGCCTCTTATATCAGTGGATCTTTGTTTTCTTACATTCAAAGTTGTTTTTCTGGTGGCTATCACCACAGCTGGTAGAGTTTCTGAGTTAAGGGTGTTATGAAAGGTCTGGAAACCATGCCTTAGGATGAAAGACTCAGGGAGCTGGGTATGTTTAGCCTGGAAAAAAGATGGTTAAGAGGCTATATGATAGCCCTGTTTAAGTATTTGAAGGGGTGTCACATCGAGGATGGAGCAAGCTTGTTTTCTGCTGCTCCAGAGGCTAGAACACGGAGCAATGGATGCAAGCTCCAGGAGCAGAGATTCCACCTCAACATTAGGAAGAACTTTCTGACAGTAAGAGCTGTTTGGCAGTGGAACGCACTCCCTCAGAGCGTGGTGGGGTCGCTTCCTTGGAGGTCTTTAAACAGAGGCTGGATGGCCATTTGTCAGGGATGCTTTGATCATGATTTCCTGCATGGCAGGGGGTTGGACTGGATGGCCCTTGTGGTCTCTTCCAACTCTACAGTTCTATGACTATGATCCTATGTACTAGGAAAGACTTGTGCATTTTTCACAAGGATTCAGTAGTTCTACATTTTGATCCTTCCTTTGTTCCAAAGGTCAATTCTGTTTTTCATAGGGCTCAGGAACTGGTTCTTCTGTCCTTTTGCCCAAATCCTTCCGCTGTTCATGAAAATAATTGGCACAGGTTGGATGTACAAAGAGCACTTCAGTTTTATTTGGATAGGACTAAATTTTTTCAAAAATCTGATTCTTTATTAGTTTTCTTTGCCGAGTCTTCCAAGGGGAATAAGGTTTCTTCTTCCACTATTGCCCATTGGCTACGTCTTTGTATTGCCTTGGCTCATGAACAAAGTTCTAAACATGTTCTGCAAAGGATTCAGGCACATTCGACATGCAGCAGAGCTACTTCTGCAGCGGTTTCTATATTGGTTTCTTTGGGTAAGATCTGTAAAGCTACTACATGGTCATCACAGTCTTCTTTTGTCAGGCACTAACGTATTGACAAATATGTTACTGCTGAGGCTGCCTTTAGGTGTAGAGTCTTACAGCAGGTAGTGTCAGACAGGGTATAGGGAGTTTCTCCCCCCCCCCCCCAGTTACGGACCACTTGGGTAAGTCCCAGTGTTAAGGATTGTTTCTGCACACTGCTGGAAAAAGGACATTGGTACTTACCATGAAAGTTACTTTTCAGCAGTTGTTGGGAGGGAATCCTTTCCCGCCTGTGATGTGCCAAGAACACACGCTCACATTCACTCAATAAGAATTCTTTATTTGTAAGGAAACGTGTGTGAGGAATGTAGAACAAAGCCAAAACTAAACACAGACTAGCACAAACCCCCAGATAAACCCTTACAGCGTGAGAATGGCATTTAGGGAGGAGAAATGGTCCAGCCAGCACCTGGAGCTGTGACCTTGAGCTGCTGTGGAGAACAGCGTTCCCAGGCCAACAAGGTGGGCTGGCATCCCTCCAGAGACAAGAGAGGCCCAAGCAAAGGAAACAGGCCAAAGCCAGCCTCATGTCAGGGTCCTCCATGAATTCCACTCTAAACCCCAGAATTCAGGGATGAGCCTGACATACCACCCTCCTGAAGAGAAACTTCCCCCCCTTCAGCCCGGCTTATCAGGAAAGTAGGCATGGAACTTTTGTAATAAGCATGGAGCATTCACATGTTCAACATTAACCCACTCAGCATGGCCCAAAGGCAAATGTTTCCATTTCACCAGATACTGTAAGCCCCCCCCCCGTTTACTCGAGAGTCCAATACATCAGAAATCTCAAAATGTTGATCATTGTCGACCAGGATAGGACGGGGTGCAGGTTCAGGATCTAGATGATGACGATCTGAAAGGCATGCCGGCTTGAGTAAGCTAGAATGAAACACAGGGTGGACATTACAGAACAGCTTGGGCAGTGACAGTTCAAAAGCCACGGGATTAATTTCCCTAACAATAGGGAAAGGACCAATGTATTTAGGCCCCAACTTCTTCGAGGGTTGTGGGCTCTTAAGGAACTTGGTGGACAAGAACACCAAATCCCCTATTGCGTACTTCGGGGTAGGGTCACGTTTCTGGTCGGCATGATGCTTATAACGTGCTTTTGCAAAGTCCAAAGCCGATACAATTTTCGGCCATGCTTCCCTAATCTTTTGGCTCCATTGGGTCACCGAGACCGGGTCCTTTGGAGTCCCCTCCCCTAAAGGCAGAGGGTTAAAGTCTTGCCCTGAAACAATTTTAAAAGGGGAGAAGCCAGTGCTCTGGTGTGTGGCGTTGTTATACGCAACCTCCGCAAAAGGCAAAAGGTCCACCCAATCAGATTGCTGGAAGTTAACATAACACCTTAAATACTATTCCAAAACCTGATTTACATGTTCACTTTGACCATCACTCTGTGGATGATGGGAGCTGCTCAATCCTAATTCGACTCCCAAAAGTTTTGTGAACGCCTTCCAGAACTGGGAGGTGAACTGAGCCCCCCTGATCTGAAATGATCTTAGCAGGAATCCCATGTAATCTGTAAATGTGTTGCAGAAACAATTTGGCTAGCTGGGGGGCTGTCGGGAGCTTCTTACAGGCCACAAAATGCGCTTGCTTTGAAAATAAGTCAGTCGCAACCCAAATAACGGTCTTTTTCCTACTCACTGGTAACTTGACAATGAAATCCATACTGATGACTTCCCAGGGCTTAGTGGGGGTAGGCAAAGGTAGCAATAAGCCTTTCGGCTTCCCCCCCTCCTTTTGCCATTGCACACGTGGGACACCCTTTGACATACTCCTCCACCTCCTTCCTCATTTTGGGCCACCAAAACTGCTGTCGTGTCAAATGTAATGTCTTTACATAACCAAATTGCCCTGCACTTTTCATATCATGACACTGTTTAAGGATGGCAGACCTCATGGCCTCTGGAACATACAGGCGCTCCCCCTTCCAAGCCAGGCCCTCTTGTAGAACTACCTCCCCTTGGTGAGCCAAAAACCATGGGTCCTTAGGGAGGGCTGCCACCATTTGGGCTCACCACCCACCCCCATTGTCCCTGGAGGCTGGGGAAGAGGGCGCCAAGGAGGGCAGAGTTGGTGTCACACTGGGGCCTGAGGTCCCTGTGGGCGGCCCGCCATTCTTCTTGACCCAGAGTCCAAACCTGGCCCCAAAGAGGGGCCTGCCATGGTCTCCTGACGTTTGGCCTTGCTGCGCGTGAGAACTGCCAACACCAAATGGGAGGGGGAGAAGACTGTGTCAGTCACCTCCTTCCATTTACTGCCATGTTGTGGGAGCCTGGTCAAAGCGTCAGCTAGGAAATTCTTTTTCCCCAGGATAAACTTTAGGGTGAAATTGAACCAGTAAAAGAAACTGGCCCACCAAATCTGTTTAAGTTCAAACGCCTTGGGGTTCTCAAAGCTTCCAAGTTCTTGTGATCTGTCCAAACTTCAAAAGGTTTGGAAGATCCTTCCAGCAGGTGGCACCAAGTCTCTAAGGCCAATTTGATTGCACCCGCCTCCTTCTCCCACACAGGCCAATTTCGCTCAGTCTCATTAAATTTTTTGGACAGATATGCACAAGGCCTAAGCTCCCCCCTTCATCCTGTTGTAACAACACCCCTCCCATCGCCACGTCCGAAGTGTCTACTTGAACCACAAAAGATTGGGAAGGGTCAGGGTGCTTAAGAATCGGTTCAGAGCTGAAAAGCTTCTTCAGCTTGTCAAAGGCCCTTTGGCATTGGTCAGACCATACAATCTTTTGGGGAGGCTTCTCTGCCTTCCCCTTCCCCGTCTGTTTCTTTTCACCCACCCCCTTGGTTTTCAGCAGGTCAGTCAGAGGAAGGGCTACCGCAGCAAAGTCAGGGATAAAGGAACAGTAAAAGTTAGTAAACCCTAGGAAGCTCTGCAGTTGCTTCCTGGTCCTGGGGGCCTCCCATGCAAGCACCCCCTTTACCTTCTCTGGGTCCATTTCCACCCCTTTGCTCGAGATGCAGTACCCCAGGTAATCTAAGCAGCTTTGATGGAATTCACGCATTGACATTTTGGCATACAAATGGTTCTCCCCCAACTTAGTAAGCACCTTTTTGACCAATTTCACATGGGACGTATAGTCCTCAGAATAAATAAGTACATCATCCAAATATACCAGTACCCCTTTGTACAAAAACTCTCTCAGTAAATCATTAATTAAGTTCTGAAAAATTCCTGGGGCTCCACTGAGTCCAAAAGGCATTACACAGAACTCGAAGGCCCCTACTGGGCAATTAAAAGCAGTTTTCTATTCATCCCCTTCTTTGATCCGCACCCTATAATAGGCTTCCCGCAAGTCCAGTTTGGTAAATATCTTCCCCTTGGCTAAATGAGCCAGTATGTCTTTCATCAAGGGGAGGGGATACTGATTTGACAGGCTGATAGCATTTAGGGATCTGAAGTCCTGGCAGAGACAAAGAGTCCCATCTGCCTTGCACCTAAACAGCATAGGGCCCCCCAAAAGGGAGGTAGAGGGTCTAATGAAATCCCGGGCTAAGTTTTTGTCTATGAACTCCCGGAGGGCATCCATCTCAGCCAGCGTCATGGAATAGATCCTGGGTTTGGGCAGCTTGGTATCAGGGAGTATCTCAATAGCGCAGTCAAAGGGTCGGTGGGGTGGTAAAATGTTACATTCCTTCTCCTCAAACACATACTGCCACTGTTTATATTCCACCGGTAACCCTTTCAGCTCCCCTTGGACTAGAGCGGTTGTGCAGTTCTGTGGTTTGGCCTCTAGAGGGATCTCCCCCAAGGGAGGCCTCACTCACCCCGTGCTCCTGCACACATACAGGATCTGCAAAAGTCACTGTCTCTTTTACCCAGTCTATAACGGGGTTGTGGAATTTCAGCCAGTTTAAGCCCACCACTGCAGCAGGAACTAGGCCTGGGGCTATCACAAATTGAAGCTTCTCCTGATGATTCCCCATCCTCATGTATACTGGGCCAGTCATTCACCTTGCAGGGGTCTCCTTTATCATCCATCCATCCATCTGAGATAGCCACACTGGCTTGTCCAGCTTGATGGTGCTAACTTCCAGTTCAGTAACCAGGGAGGGGTGAATTAACACTTGGGTACATCTGCAATCAACCATTAACATTACTTTTCGGGTGACCCCACTGGTTACAACCCCTATTTTGGCTTTTAGGAAAAAAGGGCCTTTTACACCACTCACCACAGCACTTGGGCACCCTTCAGGGTTAGCCCGCCCTCGGGCGCTTAGTAGGGCGGGCTGGAGCCATTTCCCGCCGGCTCCGCGTCGGAAGAGGAAGACCCACTGTCATCTGGTTCCTCTGAAGATTCACCTGCCGCATGGCCTGGTACCAAGGCGTGCACCGCTGCTTTGGGCTTGGCCTTGAACGGTGTCTTGGGTGCTGTCCAATTCCCCTCAACCCTCTTGGGCTTCTCTGCTGCCACTGGTTCCTGAGGGTTCTTCTCTGGGCATTCGGCTATGCAGTGGCCACCCTTCCCCGCAGTGTAAGCACAGCCCTTTCACCATTTTTCGCTCCCTCTCTGACTCCCCCGCTGTGGTCCCGGTTGATCGGGCCGCCTTAATTTTCTTCCCGGTGGACCCAGTGGGCTTTCCTTCAGACCCCTGCTGGTGTTGAGCCAGCCTGACACTCTGCCTCAGCGTCTCTACTTCTCCAGCTAGCCGCACCCACCCCAAAAGGGTCTCGGGGTTCCCCTGGAACAATGTCCACTCGAGGCTGTCTGCATTTAGGCCATCTTGGAAGTACTGTACCTTAATGGCTTTGGTCCAGTCAGGGACCTGGCTGGCCAGGCGGCGGAATTTGGAGGCATACTCCGCCATGGATCTCGAACCTTGCCTCAGTTGTCGGAGTTCCGTGCGGGCCCGTCTCACTCTCAGGGGGTCTTCAAATTGAGCTCGTAAGGCCATCATGAAGTTGTGGAAACTCCCTAATTCTGGAGCGCCCATGTCATAGAGCCCCACCAGCCACTGCGCCGCCTCTCCCTCTAACTGGTTGGACACATACTGCACCTTCTCGGCCTCTGTCTGGAACTCCTCATCCCACTGGGACATAAACCCCATCACCTGGGTTAGGAAGTATGGTAGCTTTGCCGCATCTCCATCAAAGGTAGCCTTTAGATCTCGGTGCTTCAGCCCCCGTGGTCTTTCCCATGGCTCGACCGGGCCAGCTCCCCCAGGGGGTACTGGTCCAGGAGCCAGCAGGCCAGGGACCCCAGCAGGTACGGTGGGGTCCCCTCCCCCGGGTGTTGGGGCTGGCACTTGTGGGTCTTGGGGAGGTTGGCCTCCTCCCAGGGCAGCTGGGTGGCTGAGGTAGTCTCTGCAGGATCTCTAGGAGGCTCATCTGCATAACCTCCATCTGCTGCTTTAACTGCTGGACCTCAGCTTCCAATTCTGCATGCGAAGAACGCATCCCCGGCTCTCGGTACCCCTCGGCTAGGGGCTTGTCCCACCGGCGGGACTGGCATTCCTCCCAGCCTCGTTCTTCTGGCCAGAGCCAACTGGCTCCCATGGCCGTCCCAGCTCCATGCACTGGAGTCTCAGAGAAGGGTAGGCTGTCCGTCCCCAGGGCTTGCCTGGCTCCCAGCTCCATCAGGTCGAGGGGATGTGTCAGCCTTCCAGCCCTCCGGCGGGCTCTGCTCTGCTCTTCCTCAGACACTCCTGCAGCATCCCCCGACACGTCTGCACCATTCCCCGGTGCACAGGCTCCCTGGCCACTGGCTGTGGCCAGGTCTTTTTCCGTCTGGGTTCCAATCTCCGCGTTGTCCGACATAGTGAGTATAACCCCCAAGAATAAGCAGGTTTTGTGAGTTTCGGCTTACTGTGATGTGCCAAGAACACACACTCACATTCACTCAATAAGAATTCTTTATTGGTAAGGAAACGTGTGTCAGGAACGTAGAACAAAGCCGAAACTAAACACAGACTAGCACAAACTCCCAGATAAACCCTTACAGTGTGAGAATGGCATTTAGGGAGGAGAAATGGTTCAGCCAGCACCTGGAGCTGTGACCTTGAGCTGCTGTGGAGAACAGCGTTCCCAGGCCAACAAGGCGGGCTGGCACCCCTCCAGAGACAGAGGCCCAAGCAAAGGAAACAGGCCAAAGCCAGCCTCATGTCAGGGTCCTCCATGAATTCCACTCTAAACCCCAGAATTCAGGTATGAGCCTGACACCGCCCTTGTGGGTTATTTCTGTTTTTTATCTGTTTGGGGTGGAGTTCACGTTTCATTCCTGGGGGCGGATAGGCTGTCTGTCCTCTCTTGGGAACACTGTGTTAAATTTAATTGGCTATTAGTCCTGCCTGTTTGTATTGGAGGCAGAACCAATACCAGTGTTAAGGATTTCCTTCCCACAACTGCTGAAAAGGAACCTTCACGGTAAGTACCAATGTTCCATTAATTTTCCATTGATGTCTCCCACAAAGTTTATGTAACATTCTGGTCTTTTTTGTAACTTTGATTTATGGAGGGAGAGCCTTTGGCTGCCTGGCTGCCTAGTTAGTTATTAAATTTAGCATTAGCATGCATTGGATGGCTAACAAAATTGAAATTCCATAAAGGAATTAAAATAAACAAAATTATAAAAGAAAATAGAAAGCTGACCCTTTTTTCTGTTGCTGGCAATTGATGTCAAATTATGACAGCAGGGATAACACACAAGGTGGTCCTTCAAAACTCACATATGCTCTTGACATGCATAAATGTATTAGTACCAGCAGTGTTAATGGCATACGAAGGCAGATATCCTCATGGTGTCAGACTCATACAATCATAGCTTGTTTTCCGCCGCTCCAGAGATTAGAACATGGAGCAATGGATGCAAGCTCCAGGAACAGAGATTCCACCTCAACATGAGGAGGAACTTTCTGACAGTAAGAGCTGTTCGGCAGTGGAACACACTCCCTCGGAGCGTGGTGGGGTCTCCTTCCTTGGAGGTCTTTAAACAGAGGCTGGATGGCCATCTGTCGGGGATGCTTTGATCGTGATTTCCTGCGTGGCAGGGGGCTGGGCTGGATGGCCCTCGTGGTCTCTTCCAACTCTCCTATTCTATGATAGAGCTGGAAGAGACCATGAGGGCCATCCAGTCCCACCCCTTTACCACTTACTCTGGGCTCACCCCTTCTAGGCAGGCATGAAATGCTGCGGAGGTTCATACCTTCCTAGAGGGGGTGATCTCCAAGTAAGCGGCACATCGCATATCGAGTATGGATAGCTCTGTGTGTGTGTGTGTGTGTGTGTGTGCTGTGGTGGTTCCTTTCTCCAGGCCAGGGTAGCGAAAGGAACTGCTGTCATCATGGCACACCTCCCTGCTGTACTAATTCCACTGTGTGATCCTTACTCAGGGGTCATCCCCTTCTAGGCAGGCACAAACCTCAACACCAGTTCATGCCTGCCTAGAGGGGATGATCCCCAAGTAAGCGGCACAGTGAAGTAAGCAAAGTGGGGGGATGAGCAATGGCAGCAATTGCTTTCTCTCCCTTTGGCTGAGGAAAGAAGGGAACTGCCACTGCCACAGTATGCCCCCACACCGCAGTTACTTCACTGTGCCACTTACTTGGGGATCATTCCTTCTAGGCAGGCATGAACTGCCACATGATGGTAGTTCCTTTTTCTCCCCTGCCCAGGGGAGAAAAAGGAATCACCAACACTCGGGAGATGTCTTTGGCCGACAAGGGCTGTTTACTTTGCCTGCCTGCCTGCCCAATCTCGCATGATTTTCAGTCATGTGAGACTTCAAACAAGATCTGACAGGCAGGCATATGAGGGCCTGCCCACAATCAGGTAAGCATGGCAGTGGCAGGGAAAGATTTTATTGGATGGCAGTTGGACCATAGTGGTGATTATTGCTGAAAATAATTTTGTTGTAAAGAGAAGGGGGGGTGTTAAGAAGGCACCTGCTTCAGGTGTGATACATACAAGGCTCACCTCTGGACATGTTCCAGCTTATCAACATGCTTCTTGAATTGTGGTGCCCAGAACTGGACACAGTATTCCAGGTGCGGTCTGACCAAAGCAGAATAGAGTGATACTATTACATTCCGTGATCTAGACACTATATGATATATTGATGCAGCCTTGAATCAGATTGGTTTTTTTTAGCTGCTGCATCACACTGTTCATTGATGCTCAGCTTGTGGTCTACTAAGACTCCTTGAATCCCAGGATGATAGTGAGACCAGTTTTTCCTGGCAAGAGAATTCCTGGTCTCTGTTTTTCTCTTCCATTGTGCCCACTGTTGTCCTTTTCACTAGCATAAGAACTTTCTCAGAGTTAAGTTTATAAACTGGACCAAGCTGTTGTATTGGGTGAAGTAATGCATATTTATCATGCTATTGTCATCCAGAATTTTCCCATCTCCTTTGCACAAGTATTGATAAGTACCCAGGTTACAAAAGAGAGGGGTATTTGTAACTTTAGATGAGACTCCAGTTGTTTTCAAGGCTCTCTGCCTGTTAAAACCTGTAGCAAGTCTTTAATGTCTACAGACTACTTCTTTTTTTTAATAAAACTTTTTAAAATTTGATTTTCCTCATACAGACAGCTGTTCCCCTTCTAATTATGCAATAGGGAAAGATTTCATGCCTGAACAAATTATTCATATCTCTTTCGCTCACTAAACACAAAGCCCTATGTTACATACAGTTTGTAACATAATTTTTTGTTTAGCATTTGATCTATCGTAGTAGACTGTGGTATCAAAAAAGCAGGCAACAACTCCTACATACATTCCTCTCTCCCTTGAAATGGACTTTTCTCAGTTTGCTGATCGCAACATAAAAAGTGTGATGGGATAGATAGTGGGCATGCACCAATATAATTCTGCCATAGACAATGATAGCCAGATGGCTGGCTTGTGCAGTTAGATAATATTTGAACCCTGAATAGTCAACCTCATATCCATGGTGGTTCTGTTCCAGGACTTACTGTGGATACTGGAAATTGTGGATAACAGTGAACACCATTGAAAATAATAGGACTTCTGGTTTAAAATACCATAAGGTATTTTGCCTTGGAGGACCTAGAAAATGTCTAGAGAGGATGCCTCTCTAAGCATTTTCTAGGAAGACTCTATAGTATGTGTTCCTCTTTTTGTGTCCCATGGATAACTGAGACCACGGATATTGGTTCCACAGATATGGGGGTCCAACTGTAATGATTTTTGAAGGAGAGGTGGTTTAGATAGCATTTTGTACCAGAAATGGCTGGTGGCTTCCATGTCAGATGTGGCAGATTAGCGTGCACTGGGTACCTCTGAACAAGACAAGAGGTCCAGGCAGCAAAAAGTTGTAGCAGAGTATTATTCCTCCAGGCATAAGAATAATCACACAGACACAGGCTTGTATCTAAAACCAACTTCTGTTTACTGTTGAATAATAAAGAATATTTACAGTAATTTACAACATCCAGTAGAAAAACATCTTCACACAGTGAGATCCAAAACAGAACTGTTCAGACTCAGGATCTAAAACACAGTTGTATAGGATAGCTAAATATCCAGCTCAGCAGAGTTCACAGCACCCTTCTCAGACAGCTTGACACCAGAGCTGTTAGCTCATAAAAAATGATACATCAGATAGCTTCTGCAAACTGCTACTACGGTAGCTCATACTGTTGTACTCTGCAGATTGTTGCATCTCAGCGCTTTACAGAATAGATCTGCTTTAACTGTATGAACAATATACATGACAAGAGGGGCACCGAATCCATGTAAGGTTTTGGCTAGCTTGAAGGGAGCTATCCATGGTGCTGCTCCTATTTAGGAATAGAGTTCCACATCTTGGACAACTCCTTTAACCCATGAACTAAAACCTGAAGTAGAGTTACTACCCCACTGACAAGGAGCCACCAACTATCACTGCTCTATACTGCATCACTTACTTCAGAATGTGGTAAGATGCCTCTTCTGATGATTCTGTCAGTGGTTATTTGGGTGGTTATTCCAAAATTCATCCCTAACAGTAGGCACAGCCTGATGTCCATGAATGGTGTATAAAGAACAGGAGACATCATTCATTGGTTTTCTGTGGTTTTTTTTTCTGGGCTGTGAGGCCATGTTCTAGAAGAGTTTATTCCTGATGTTTTGCCTGCATCTGTGGCTGGCATCGTCAGAGAATGATTGGGTAGGAGTGGCTAGGGGGGTTATATATATATTGTCCCTGGGTAGAGTTAGTTTGCATGTGTTGAGTTTTGATTTTGGTGTTTTTCAAGACTGGTAGCAAAACTTTGTTTACTTTAAGGGTTTCTTCTTTAGGCTACCAATCTTGAAAAACACCAAAATCAAAACTCAACACATGCAAACTAACTCTACCCAGGGACAGGGGGATTTCCAGCAGATAATGGGTCATTAGTCAAACAGACACTAATCCTCCTTGCATATCTGCCCCCAGGAACTACCTATTCAAATACAAAAATTTACATACCATCTCCAACAGGGGCTCACAGTATATAACCCCCCCCCGGCCACCCATACCCAACCATTCTCTGAAGATGCTAGCCACAAATTCAGGTGAAACATCAGGAATAAACTTTTCCAGAACACGGCCTCACAGCCCAGAAAAAATCGCACAGAAAACCTATGGATGCTGGCTGTGAAAGCCTTTGACTTCAAAGTTCATTCATTCATTCGATCATTTACAATATTTCTATGCTGCCTTGTACCATCTCTGGGTGGCTTACAGTAATATCAGCTGAGCCATTTAAAATGTGGAACAATGCAATTTAAATAAGTAAATACAAGTTAAAATTCTACAAATTGATAAAATAATAGCATTGTTCTAAAATATGAAGATAAAAAATATAAACCTTGTGTGTATGCATTGAGTGAAGTCATTACGCCCTAAAGGCTTTAATAAGAAGCCATGTTTTGACTTAGTGCTGTAAGACCAATGTCTGCACCAGTCAGGTCCAAACAGAGAATGTTTCATAACTGGGGTGCCACAACTGAGAAGGCCCTCTCCCATGGTCTCACACAATGTATTGCTCCCACTTGTGGAACACAAATGAGGGGCCCTCCAGCAGATCTCCATTCTCGGGCAGGCATATGTGGGGAAAGGCACTCTTTCAAACACTGAGTCAATAATGATGTCTAAATAGCAATATTTGTCCTTGAAAACATTTGCTGCTACAGTCTCTTTTCTTGGAAGCCCCTGTTTGCATCCCTCCCAGCCTCTCCAGAGTGGGGAATTCTGGAAGTTGCAATCCTCCAAAAGTCACTTTTCCAAGCTTTGCTGCAGAGCACCTGACAAAGCTTGCTTCTATACTGGGAAAATGTTGGATCAGCAATTACATATGCAGCCTCCAGGAATGAAAGTCCACAGGTGTGCTGGCATCATGAAGGTGCCATTGAGGAAAGAAGGAAAAAATTATGACAGTGATGAAGGAAGAAGTTAGGTCCAGAAGTTAACTGGATCTGAGTTACCAAGTTACTACATCCAAGAGTATTAAAAGAGCTGGCAAATATAATCTCAGAGCCATTGGCAATAATCTTTGAGAACTCCTGGAGAACAGGAGAAGTCCCAGCAGACTGGAGGAGGGCAAACGTTGTTCCCATCTTCAAAAAGGGGAAAAAAGAGGATCCCAACAATTATCGTCCAGTTAGTCTGACATCAATACCAGGGAAGATTCTAGAGCAGATCATTAAACAGAGAGTCTGTGAACATTAAGAAGGCAATGCCATAATCACAAAAAGTCAACATGGTTTTCAGAAACAAGTCATGCCAGACTAATCTGATCTCTTTTTTTGATAAAGTTACCAGCTTGGTAGATGAAGGGAACACTGTGGATATCACATACCTTGATTTCAGTAAGGCCTTTGACAAGGTTCCCCATGACATTCTTGCAAACAAGCTTGTAAAATGTGGGCTAGACAAGTTAACTGTTCAATCGATTTGTAATTGGTTGACCGGCCGAACCCAAAGGGTGCTCAGCAGTGGCTCCTCTTCGTCTTGGAAAGATGTGACCAGTGGGGTGCCACAGGGTTCTGTCCTGGGCCCAGTGCTATTCAACATCTTTATCAATGACTTGGATGAGGGAATTAGGGGCATACTTATCAAATGTGCAGATGACACCAAATTAGGAGGAGTAGCTAATACCCTAGAGGACAGGATCAAAATTCAGAATGACCTGGATAGACTGGAGAGCTGGGCCAAAGCTAACAAAATGAAATTCAATACGGAGAAATGTAAAGTACTGCATTTAGGGTGGAAAAATGAAATGGATAGATATAGGATGGGAGAGACCTGGCTGAATGAGACCACATGCGAAAGGGATCTAGGAGTCCTAGTAGACCACAAGTTGAACATGAGCCAACAGTGTGATGCGGCTGCTAAAAAGGCCAATGCGATTTTGGGCTGTATCAATAGAAGTATAGTGTCTAGATCAAGGGAAGTAATAGTGCCACTCTATTCTGCCTTGGTCAGACCTCACTTAGAATACTGTGTCCAGTTCTGGGCACCACAATTTAAAAAGGATATTGACAAATTGGAGCGTGTCCAGAGCAGGGCAACTAAAATGGTGAAAGGTCCGGAAATTATGCCTTATGAGGAGAGACTTAGGGAGCTGGGTATGTTTAGCCTGGAAAAAAGACGGTTAAGAGGCGATATGATAGCCCTGTTTAAGTATTTGAGGGGATGTCACGCTGAGGATGGAGCAGGCTTGTTTTCTGCTGCTCCAGAGACTGGAACACGGAGCAATGGGTGCAAGCTCCAGGAACAGAGATTCCACCTCAACATGAGGAGGAACTTTTTGACAGTAAGAGCTGTTCGGCAGTGGAACACACTCCCTCGGAGCATGGTGGGGTCTCCTTCCTTGGAGGTCTTTAAACAGAGGCTGGATAGCCATCTGCCGGGGATGCTTTGATCAAGATTTCCTGCGTGGCAGGGGGTTGGACTGGATGGCCCTTGTGGTCTCTTCCAACTCTGCAGTTCTATGATTTTATGATTCTATTTTTTAATGTTTGACTACTCAGGTCATCTTAGAGATAGCCATGTTCTCTTGGTGCCCATTCACACTACCCATTCATAGTACAGTGATTCCACTTTAACTGTCCTGATTCTGTCCTATGGAATGGTGAGATTGGCAATTTAGGAACGGGCATTTAGAATTCTCAGCCATAGGGACTTCCGGTTGTGAGCGGGAGGGTATTGGACGCAAGAGGTTTGAGCTCCTACTCAACTCCGTTTGACTGCAGCGAAGTAGTGACTCGTAAGAACCTAAAGACTTCCCTCTTCCTGGGGGGAAAAGGGGAAAAAGGGGGAACTCCACGGGGCTTCAGAAAATTCCCTGGAAGGCGAAGGGCAGAGGTCCTTCACCCTCAGGGGACAGGAGACGAGGAGTTAATCCGGCGCTGCAAGAGAAGTCTTCGGACACAAGCCAGACCCACAGCCAAGAGACAAACATTTTATTTTGGAAATTCAAGAGTAAGATTCAGTGTAACCAGAGGAGATTTTTTTTACTTCTTCAAGAATTAACACTCCAGAACACTTAGCAAGTAAGAAGTGTGGATGGAGTAGCCCCCAGAGAAAGGGGACTGTGTGTAAGACACAGAGAACAACAAGAAGTACACTGCCTCTACTTCCGTACTAGCTGATTTGATTCATTTAAAACATTTAAATCACTTATTCTGCAGCACTGACTTTATTTTACAATGTTTATTTTGTAACATTGATGTAACATTGTAACATTGAAGGGGCTGCATTTGGCTACATTGGCTACATTGAATACACTGAAGATTATTGAAAGCTTTTGAGAAAAAGTTCTTAAGAAAAGGGGAGAGGAGAGAGGAAGGAAGCTATGGATCATGGAGAACTGAGAACTGTGGAGGCTGAAGAAGCAGTGGGTTGAGATACGTAATGTAAGATTGCGTTTTTACTCTTTACCCTTCCTCCTACTTAAACCTACTTTTTACCTTCTCTCCTAATTATTTGTTATTTACATGCTATTTACATACTATTCCCTTCCGAAATTCATGTAATTAATGAAGTTGTAAGCAGCAATACTGAACTGTGAGTAACGGGATTACTTAGATGAAATTCCAAGAGGAAGGGAAGGGAAAGGAGAGAGGACTATCTTGAGGTGACTGCGGTGATGAGAGAAACGTAAGGAGGGAAAGAGGAAAGGAAAGCTTCCAATATACAAACAGATTTATAACTCATTCCAAGAGTGATGAACTATAGTTCAACTAGAGACCCAAGAAACAGAAGGAAACAGCGGATGAAAGGTGGAAGGAAAGTGGTGTTACAGCAAAGGAAACTGTAGGTAACAAAGGGAGCAATAACAGAGGGAAATTAGAACAAGGAAAGAAGGAAGAGACAGGAGGAAGAAGGAAAAAATTCCACAAGCATAGCAGCAAATGCTCTAAAGGCAATAAAGAAAAAAAAGCCTAATAGAGGAGAAAGAAGAAAAGAACGGGAATCCAAACAGGAAGAAGAATAGCAAAGAAAAACAAAAAATAAAGAAAACAAGTAAGAAGGAAGATAGACACACACAGAGAGAAGAGGAAAGCTCCACAGACATAATTATTGTGAAAATTGTTAATTGCTCCAATTATGTTGGTATTAAGAGATCTATAGTTTTAAGATCTATATGTCAATTTTTCTTCTTCTTTCTTCAAGGTTTTTTCTGATTCACAACGAATCAGAATCCTATGATTTCATGGTATAATAATATATATTTTTTGAGCACAAGATAAAACAAATTAATCTGTAAAAAAGGAGGATTAGTAGATGGTTTAATGGTATTTGTTGTATTTGGTACACTCACAAGTTGATAGAAATAATTGATAGACTAATATATGGGGGGGATAGGGATATGAACTAATGATTTAAATAATAAGATAATGAAATGATAAGATCCCCAATATAGGATTTATAGACTATCAGAATATTAGAAAACTGGATGAGTTAATAGAAGTATTAGAAGGGAAAGTAAGAAGAACACAAAAGGTGGTAGCTGAACGGAACATTAGAAAACAAGAAGATATAAGAGAATTAAAAAAACAAAATAGGTGAAAGGAATAAAAGAAAGAGGAAACTAAGGAGGACAGGAAAGTAGAAAAGCAGAAAGATAAGAAGGGAATTAAGAGAAAGGTGGAAGGAGAAGAGAAGGGGGGAAAGGGAGTAAAGGAAAGAGAAGGAAGAGATCAAGAATGGAACCAATAAGAGAGAGCCTTGGAAAATGATAAGAGAGCTAAGGGGAGTATATTGGAAAATAAGAGGGAAAAGAAACCAAAAGAAGAAAGGAGGGAGGGAAAATGGCATCAGGCTTCAAAAAAACAGGTACACAATCTCAAACAGAAACCCAAATGCTAACAAGGAGAGGCTCGACAGAAACAATGAAATTATCGGATATGCAAGCTCTGATGATGGAGGAGTTTAGAACAGAGTTAAGAAATTTTAAACAAGAGACAAGAACAGAATTGAAAGACCTGAGGAAGGAAATAAGGATGGATTACAAAAAGGAGATGGAGATCCTAGGGGAAAAAGATGGAGAAATTCTATAAAGAATTAGAAGTGAAATCTGAAATAAAGAACCAAAAATTGGTGATTAATGATTTAAAGGAGAAAAAAACAAGGAATGGAAAGGACAACCAAATTACTACAGGAAGCAAAAGGACAGGGAGATTTACAGCTAATGAATCAAGAGTTGAGGTATAGAGAAAAATGCCTTAAGATAAGAGGTCTATCAGAAAAATTAAATGAGAATCTAATAGAAAGAATAACACCAGATTTGGCCAAATTCATTAATTATTCAGAGGATCAGTTTGATAAAGAAGTGGATAAAGTATTTAGGGTGAGCTCGCAAATAGCAAAAGAGAAAAAGCTCCCTAGGGATATAGTGATAGTCCTAACAAGATCAAGGACAAGGGAGAGAATACTTCAACAAAGCTACAAGGAGAAACTAAAAATAGAAGGAGAAGAAACAAAACTTTTTAAAGATATCCCAACAACAATACTAAGGAAGAGGCAAGATTATAGGTTTATAACTCAAATGCTTACAAAGAACGGAATATATTACAAACGGGAAAAGTTAGAGGGAATATACTTTATGTTCCGCCAAAAGAGGTACAAAATAGACACCATACAAAAAGCAAAAGATTTTTGTGAAAGATATGATAAAGAAATGGAAAGGAAAAAGGAAAGAAATGAGGGGAAAGAACAAGAAAAGGGAAAGAAGGAAGAAGAAGAAGCATACTCTCAGAGATCAGAAGAGGAGGAAGGGCAAGAAGAAGAGGGAGTACAAAATGAAGATGGAACACAAGAAATGGATACGGACGAGGAAGAAGAGAAAGAAGAGGATAAAAGTATGGAAGAAGAGAAGACAGGAGAAGAAGAACTAAGAAATGGGAACAATGGCTAAACTAGGAACATGGAACGTTAAAGGATTAAATTCGGAGTACAAGAGAAGACAAATATTTCACTTCTTAGAAAAATCAAAATTAGATATTATTTGTATTCAGGAAATGAGGATAAAAGAGGAACATAGTAAATATCTTAGAAATCCAAAATTGGGGGCCATGTTTCACTCAGCAATATGTAAGAAGAAGAAAAGGGGTGTAGCATGGTATGTTAATCAGAGATATGAAGCGACTGAAGTATTCAAGGATACTGGAGGACAATATATAGGGGTAGAAGTACAACTAGAGAATTTAAAGCTGTTGGTAGTAGGAATATATGCCCCAGATATAAAACAAGGGGAATTCTACAAACAACTGCACAAAGACTTAGGAAAATATTCTTCAGAGTCATTGATCGTAATGGGGGATTTTAATGGAGTTTTAGACCCCCAAATAGATCGTTCTTCAAGTAAAAGCAAGAGATATTGTGGTAAACTGCCAAAAAGTCTCTTTGATATAATGGAAGAACTGAATTTAATGGATGTGTGGACAGCAAAACATGGCAATAAAAAAGGATTTACTTTCTACTCGGATTGTCATAAGACAATGTCATGGATAGATTTAATTCTGGCCTCCAAAAAGCTGATAGGAAGCATCATTGATATGGAAATTTTACCCAGAGTAACATCCGACCACTACCCAATCAAAATGATATTGAAAACAAAAAAGGTTCGGGACGTGAGCGAGGGAGCCACGAACCTCCAACGCTCTGCTGGGGGTTCGCTGCTACAGTGAGTTACCGCTTGTTAATTTTTTGGAAGCGGTTCATCTTGGCCTCCGAAGGAAGGAGGGAAGCCAGAAGGCAAAGCTGGAAGATTGCCCAGGCTTTGGCTCGGTTGTCTTACAAACGTGGGTCAACGGAGCGGAGCAGGGCGGAAGGCGCCAGCCGGCCATTACATCTCACTCACTGTAGCGAGCAGGGGGAGGGCACCGCCCTACTGCCGATCCCAGCCGCCGAATTTCTTTTGTGGACAGATTCTATTTGTTTGTTTGTTGAAGGTGGCTCAGGGAGTTTTTGGGAAAGGCTAGAGGGACGTTGGCTGCGAAAAGAGACACCAGGAGAAGAAGGAGAGGATCTCTGTCTGAAACCCAGTTTAACTTACCTTGTGAGAAACAGATTCGCGTGTGGTACTACGTCCTCCCACCTTGCTTGAGTCAGAGGAGTCAAGGGAGTAACTTAAGAGCTGGCGGACCGATTCGTGTCAGTGGGAAGACGGTGTTTTTTTCCCTTTTTTTTCTTTTCTTCCCCTACCCTACCCTATTCTACCCTATAGGACTCTGCGGACCCTCAATCTGACGAAGTTGGCTTGTTGGTGCAAGGAAAGAAGGAGAGAAGGAAGGAGAAGGAGAAAGAGACTGGAGGTTGGAGACTGAAGAGTCCAAGTGAAGGAGGGAGCCGCGAGAACGCGAGTGAGAGGGAGGGAGACAGAAACTGAAACAGAGAAGGGAAAAAGAAAGAGAAAAGGAAGAAAGGAAGAAAAGAAGAAAAAAGGAAAGACTTAGACAAAAATCTGTAAACTGTTGGGAGATTTGTGGGAGGGGAACGGAGTCACAGCTTTTGTTAAATTGCAAGGATAAAAGGGGAAGGGTGGAAGAGTGTTTGAAAAGATAGGAAGATAGGAAGGATTCTGTCCTGAAAGAAAGGTGTGGGCTTGGTTTACAGGCCCGTACGTAATAGAGGAATAACTAAGCATTAATTTTTTGATTTGATTATTGAGGGGATGAATTGGACGAATAGTAAGTGAATGGCAATCGTTAAGGGGTTATTAATTTCTCAACTGTGTGTTAATTAATTGAAAACCGTCAGATAAGTAGACATAACGGATGAATTGTAAAGATTGTGGGGAATGGTGGAAAGGAGTTGTAGAGAATGAGATGGTTCTTATCAATTATTAATTATTAATTATTATTAATTAAGGGATATATAGTGGAGAAATTAATAGATAATTGATCAATTAATTAAGTGATTGATACTTATTAGAAAAATGTACGAAATGAATGAATTTGGGATTATTTGAATGAATTAAGTACATGGGGGAAATGAATGATTGCGAGATTTTCTGACTGAATTACGTAGTATATATAGGGAGAACTTAATGAATTGGGGAATATTTGATGAATTTAAGGTTATTGGTTTAAATAATTAATTGGGTGTGTGAGTTAATTACATTAAGCGGTTAATTGATGGAATTGTACCGAGGGGAAACATAGCAAGGAAAAGAAAGGGATAAAAAAGGAAAAGAAAAAGAAAGAGGAAACCTGAAGTAAGGGGGAAAATAGTTGATATTATTGTTTAAGGATGTCAAAGTTGAGGACAGGGAAAATGCGGGGTATGGAACAATTGGGCCATCAAAGAAGGGACTCATGGGAGGAACCACCAGATTATCATAAGAAATTTATGGAGGAGATGAGAGAGTTTATGAAGGAAATCAAACAAGACATAGGAGAATTAAAATCCCAAGTAGGAGAGATGAAGGAATCATTGGAACAGGTTAAGAAAGAGGTGGAGATCAATAAAAAGGATATAGAAGTTAACAAAAAAGAAATCTCAGATCTTAAACAAAAATCATTGAGTTCCTGTGAGGAGGTTGAAAAACAATTAGATAAACTGGCTTTGATAGAGCAGAAGCAAATGGACTCTTGGGTAAGGATTAGAGGTCTGGAAGAGGATAAAGAGGAAAGTATAAAGGAGAAAATCGTGAATATTTTGGCAGAATTTATGGAGGTGGAGGGGGAAGTCATGGAAAGTGAGATCGACGTGGCGTATAGAGTTCAATCGGCAATAGCGAAACGTAAAAAACTTCCCAGAGATGTAGTGGTGCAATTTGTTAAAAAATCAACTAAAGAAAGAATACTAGAAGAACATAATAGATCGCCAGTCATGGTAGATGGGAAACAATTATCAGTTATGAGAGAAATTCCCATAAGAATTCTCAAAAAGAGAAAAGAATATGATTTCTTGGTTACCAAACTAAAAGCTAATAATATTCTTTTTAGATGGGATCGCTTGGAGGGAGTAATCTTTAATTTCCAACAACAAAGATTCCGGTTAAATTCAATTGAAAAAGCAAGAGATTTTCTGTTGAGGTATGGGCCAAATTTAAGAGGGGAGAGGCAATCTACGCCTAAGTTAGATATGGCAATAAAAACTAAGAAAGATGGAAAATCAGGAAATGAATCAGAGGCCCTAGATAAATCAACGGGGGGAAATAAGGAAAAGAAACTATCAAATGAAAAGAAAGACAGAAAGACCAATCCGGATGTGAGTTTGTTGGACTTGGATATAGATGAACTGGCCATCTTAAGCAATAAAAATCAATGATGTATACGCTTATCTCTTGGAATGTGAATGGTCTGAACTCACCGGCGAAACGAAATAAAATTGTACACTGGTTAAGGAAAATCAGTCCAGATATTAGTTGCTTCCAAGAATCCCATATTAGGGAGAAAGACGAGAATCTTTTAAAATTTCCAAAGATGGGAGAAATATTTTGTGCTTCTGCCAAAGAAAAAAAAGAGAGGGGTTATATTTATTATTAAACCCAACTTATCTCCTAAGTTGATTTTTAGGGATGAAGAGGGTAGATTTTTGGGAGTTGAAATTAACTTGTATGACCAGCACATTTTACGGATTGGTATTTATGTTCCATGTAATGGGAACAAAAAATGCTATTCTGATTTAAGAACAGATCTAGTAAAATATTCTTATGAACATGTATGTTTACTAGGGGATTTTAATGAAGTCGTGGATAAAAATATAGACAGGAAAAATTCACAAACCAGGTGTAAGAGTTCAGGCTACCTATCTAAGGAGTGTTCTCAGTTGATTGAGGAATACCAACTGAAGGACATTTGGAGAACTCAGCACCCGAAAGAAAAAGAATTTACATTCTATTCAGATCGTCATCGTTCTTGGTCGAGAATAGACATGGTATGGCTGTCGGGTTCCTTACTTCATATGGTTAAATCTTCAGAAATTATGGTTAAATCCTTCAGTGACCATAATGCAATTAAAATACAATTGGGGAAGAAAGGGGGATGGAACAACTGGAAATTGAATGATTATGTGCTGAACCAAGATGAAGTGATCTCCTACTGTAAAAAAGAAATTGAGAATTTTTTTATTGATAACACAAATAAGGGGGTCAAGATGCAAACGGTATGGGATACCTCAAAGGCAGTCATGAGGGGTGTTCTTATCAAGAAAACGAGTGAGTGGAAAAAAAGAAAGAGGAAGAAGATGGAGGACATTATAGAAAAAATAGGGGAAAAGGAACAGATGCTTAAAAGTGAACCAAACAATAAAAGATATGCAAATGAGGTGAGAGTACTACAAAATCAGCTGTCATCTGCAATGGTAGAAGCAATAAGTACTAAGTTGAAATTTGTGAAGAGAAACCATTTTGAGAATGCAAACAAACCAGGGCGGTGGCTCGCGTATAAGGTGCGTAAAGAAAAGAAAAAAACGCATGATTAATGGATTGGTGGAAGGATCAAGAAATATTGTCAAAACAAAAGAAATACAAAAGATCTTATGCAACTATTATCAAAAGTTGTACGAAAGTCAGATACCAGAAGATAAGGAAGGAATGGATTCATTTATTGCATCTAAAAAGCTGCCTCACATAGAGAAAGAACATAAAGAGATTTTGAATAGATCAGTCTCCATACAGGAAGTGAAAGAAGCTATTGAGAGATCAAAACTGAATAAGGCACCAGGAACAGATGGCCTAACAGCAAAATATTATAAATGTTTCCAGGATCAGTTGATAAAACCTCTACAAGAAACAATAAATATTATCAAGGATACAAAACAGCTACCAGAAAGTTGGAAAGAATCAAATATAGTCTTGATTCCAAAAAATGAGGGTGACCAGTTAGCAGCGAAAGATTTTCGTCCAATATCACTCCTCAATGAAGATTACAAAATTTTTACATCTATTCTCGCACAAAGATTAAAAAAGGTGCTACCTCAGTATATAGGTGAAGACCAAACGGGATTTTTACCTGGTAGACAGATGAGAGATAACGTAAGAACTACCTTGGATATTATTGAGTACTTAGACTATCATATAGACAAAGGAGGAGTGTTGCTTTTTTTGGATGCGGAGAAAGCGTTTGACAATGTGAGATGGGACTTCCTTATTAGGATATTGGAATCTATGGGATTTGAAGAAAATTTCATAGCATGGATTAAAGCGATTTGTTGTGAACAAAAGGCCCACCTAATTGTCAACGCGGAAAGATCAGATAAATTTCCCATCCAAAAAGGCACACGACAGGGCTGCCCGCTCTCCCCATTGTTATTTGTACTGATGTTAGAGGTGCTGTTAAGAGAAATTCGTCTTGATGAATCAATAACAGGAGTGAAGATAGGGAGAGAAAAGTTTATTTATAAGGCCTTCGCGGATGATATTGTACTATATCTTGAAAATTCACTACAGCAAGGAAGGAAGATAATGGAAATAATAAGGGATTTTGGAGAGTGGGCAGGATTTAAGATCAATAAAGGAAAAACAAAATTTATAAGTAAAAATTTAAAGAAAGAAGAGAAGAATAAATTGGAAGAAATGTGGGGTATTAAGGCAACAGAGAAGGTAAAATACTTAGGTGTAACCATTTCTGGGAACAATAGGCACCTTTTCCAAAACAATTATGGCCCAATGTGGCATCAAATAAAAAATAAGATAGAAGTCTGGAAAAAGTTGGACTTGTCCTTAATGGGAAGAATATCTTTAATTAAAATGAGTATATTACCTAGGATTCTATTTTTATCCCAAATGATCCCAATCTTAATTTCACCAAAATGGTTCAAAGAGTGTAATAGAGAATTGGCAAAATTTCTATGGATGGGGAAAAAAACCAGAATAAAATTTAGAGTGATGACAGATACAAGGAGCAGAGGAGGAATGGGACTTCCAGACGTAAAATTGTATTATGAGGCGAGCTGCTTGATGTGGGTAAAACCATGGTTAACTCTAGACAATCTGAGACTTCTCCAATTGGAAGGTCATGAACTCTGTTTTGGGTGGCACTCCTTTTTGTGGTACCAAAAGGTAAAAGCTCAAAGGCAGTTCAATAATCACTCCATTCGGAAACCATTGTATAAAGTATGGCTCAAGTACAAGAAGTATCTGTTCTTAAAATTACCCAGTTGCGTATCTCCAGCAGAAGCGCTATCAATTAGGAGTTTAAGATACGAAACGGAATGGTTGACCTATAAAGATCTGGTCCTGGGTACTAAGGAGAATATAAATTTAAAGAACAGATCACAACTAAATCAGGAAGGGATAAATATACAATGGTTTCCCTATCTTCAATTAAAGGAGAGATTTAAGAGTGATATAGCGGAAGGGGGTATTGAGCTTAGTAAATCTAATTTTGAAAAGATTTTGGATAATGGGAATGCGCACCTATTATCAAGAGTTTATCATTTTCTGTTGAGGTTGGAAACAGAAGGGGAAGTAGTTAAAGAATATATGGTGAATTGGGCTGTGGATATTGGTAGGAATATAGAATTTGAGGGATGGGAAGCATCTTGGAATAGAGTGGCAAAACTTACAAGATCCTATAATTTGCAAGAAAATGCCTTAAAGATAATGCTAAGGTGGTATCTCTCTCCAGTGATGATTGCGAAAATGACGTGAGGTGCTTCCAATCAATGCTGGAAATGTAAGGAAGGGAAGGGAACCTTTTTTCATCAGTGGTGGGGGTGTAGAAAAGCAAGGAAATTTTGGGGTATGATAAGAGCGAAAATTCAAAAGATTTAGAATAAGAAAATAGAGCTGCTACCTGAAATCTTTTTGTTGGGAATTTACGAGAATACTAATCTGGTAAATGAAAATGGAAAAACGAAAAGGCTACTTTGGCATATGTGTACTACCGCCAGGATCGTATATGCTAGGTACTGGAGGA
Organism: Gambelia wislizenii; assembly: GCA_030847615.1. Lineage (NCBI taxonomy): Eukaryota > Metazoa > Chordata > Lepidosauria > Squamata > Crotaphytidae > Gambelia > Gambelia wislizenii. The sequence goes on from JAUMIR010000012.1 coordinate 11,981,362, forward strand.
AAGAGGAGATCCCATCAGAGGTTGAGTGGTTTGAAAAGCTATTGGATATTGCCAAAATGGATAAACTTACTTATCTTTTGGAAAACAAAAAGGACAAATCTTTTATGGATTCATGGGCTCCTTTGTGGACTTACATACAAGAGGGGGGATTGGAAAAACTGAAAATTGGAGTTTGAGGTAACTAGATTTAGTAGGTCAATATGTATCTTGAATCTTGAATTGGGGATTCACCGTGGAAATGGAAAAGTTGAGAATTTAATCTATGGTACAGGAGTGTATTAGAGATTTTATGTAAAGATATGAATATATGACATATTGGTTTTTTCTTAATGGGATTTAAGAGAGGAGGAAGTAAGATTTATTTTATATGCAATATATTGGATGAAGGGTATGGCAAAGATAGAAAACAATATGTTACCTGTTGGTAGAGTTATATGAATAATACATAATGGGAAGTATTTTAGTTTATGGAGACGCAAGGGGAAGAAAACTATGTTATTATATAAATTGGGATTCGACAGATGGGGAAGTCTTATAAAGGTGATAAGTTGTTATCGATAATAATATCAATAAAAAGTATTACGGGGGAAAAAAGAAAACAAAAAAGATGACTTACAACTGGAGAATGAATGAATCACTGTTAAGGGATGAAACATTTGTGGAAAAATTGAAATTTGAAGCAAAGAGATACGTTATGGAAAATACAACTGACCAAAGCAGGATGAAAACAATATGGGATGCAGGTAAAGCTGTTATGCGAGGCATATTAATTAAGAGGGGTGCAGAATTAAAGAAAAAACGGATGGATAGATTTAAATTTTTAACAGAACAATTAAGAAATAAAGAAGAGGAACTGAGAGATAACCCAGGAGAGGAGAAATTGAATAGACAAATAAAATTAATACAAAAGCAATTAAATGTAGAAACAATGATGGAGATAGACAAAACTAAACAAAGACAATTCGAGTATGCCAACAAAACAGGAAGGTGGCTGGCACATAGATTAAGAAAACAGACAGAAAAGAAATTAATATTGGAAATTAAACATAAAGGGACAATAACGATGAATCAAAATGAGACCCAAAAGCTATTCTACAAATACTACAAAAATTTATTTGAAGATAAGAAAATGGATGCAAGAGATAGAACTAACATGAATGAATATTTAGACAAACAAAGGATTATGAGATTCACTAATGAACAAGCAAGGATATTGAATGCAACATTCACCGTTGAAGAAGTAAGCACTGCAATAAGAAGATTAAAGCTGGGCAAAGCACCCGGACCAGACGGATTTACTGCCATGTATTATAAATGTTTAGAAAATGAGTTAGCCCTGCCACTTCAAAAAACATTCAACAATATTGAACAAGAAGGGATACCTGAGTCCTGGATAGATGCAAATATCGTACTCATACCTAAGGAAGATAGAGATAAAAGAGAGATAAAAAATTACCGGCCTATATCCCTGTTAAATTCAGATTATAAGATATACACATTAATACTTGCTAGAAGATTGAAGAAAATAATGTCAGAAATAGTACATGAGGATCAGAACGTTTTTTTGACAGGGAGGCAAATCAGGCATAACACGAGGATTGTGATGGATCTCACAATCCATCACAATCCAAACAGCATAGTGAGAAAAAACTGGCTATGCTGGCTATGCTGTTCGTAGACGCTGAAAAAGCCTTTGATAACGTACGCTGGGACTTCATGTTAGAAATACTGAACAGAATGGGGATCGGAGAAAATTTTAAGAAGAGAATAGAACAAATCTACACTATTCAAAGAGCTCAGCTAATAATTAATGGTAACAAAACTGGGAAAATCATGGTAAACAAAGGCACCAGAAAGGGGTGCCCTCTGTCCCCATTGCTGTTCATTCTAGTATTAGAAGTATTTAATGGGAATTTACGGGACAACAAAGGAATTCTGGGTGTCAAGATCAAAGGTCATAAATTTAAATTAAGGGCATTTGCCAATGATCTAGTGCTATTTATGGAAGATCCATTGGAATATATAGAGGAAGTTATACGAGCAATAAATGAGTTTGGGAGATTTGCAGGTTTCAGGATAAATAAGGACAAATCATCTTTGTTGATCAAAAACATGACGAAACAAGAAGAGGAAGATTTAATTAAGAAATCAGGATGTAAAATAGAGAAAAAAGTAAAATATCTCAGTCTATGGATAACCAAAAGAAACTCTGATTTATTTGAGAACAATTATGTTAAGGTATGGAAGGAGGTAAAAGAGAACTTTACAAGATGGGAAAAGTTAGATCTAACTCTTCTAGGGAAAATCTAGGCATATAAAATGAATGTGCTCCCCAAACTACTCTATCTATTTCAAAATTTACCAATATTAAACAATGAAAAACCATTTAGGGTCTGGAAGAAGGATATTTCTGAATTCGTGTGGGGAAAAAAGAGACCAAGAATTAAATGGTCTTATATGACAGATACAAGAAATAGAGGGGGATGTGAGTTACCAGAGCTAAAAATGTATGATTATGCAGCTGTTATGGTATGGGTGATAGATTGGATCAGGATAAAGGAAGGTAAATTATTGGCTTTAGAAGGGTTCAACAATAGATTTGGGTGGCATGCCTATCTGTATTATGAGAAAGATAAAATAAATGGAGAATTTATTAATCATTAATTGAGAAGATCACTGTTGACAGTATGGAAGAAGATAAAGAATAATTTTTTCAATAAGATTCCATTATGGACTTCTCCACAAGAGGCATTTTCTGCAAGATGGATAGATAGAGAACAATACCTGAGATACAAAGATATAGTGATATTGGACAGGAATAATGAATATGTGTTAAAAACCAAAGAACAGATAAATCAGGAAATGAATTGGTTTGTATATTTACAACTGAAAGAGAGATTTAAGGAAGACAAGAGAAGTGGAGGTTTGGAATTGGAATATAATGATTTAGATAAATTATTATGGAAGGAACAAAAGAAAAGGAGGATAGCCAGAATGTACAAATTACTGTTGACCAGATATTTAGAAACAGAGGCTATTAAAGATTACATGATATCATGGGCTAGAGATATAGGGTATAATTTGGAGGTGGAAGCGTGGGAAAATGCAAGGAATAAGACTACGGTAATAGGTTCACTGCCTGTCAAAATTTAAAGGAGAATTACATAAAGATCACACACAGATGGTACTATATGCCGGTTAGATTAAATAAAATGAAAGCGACATTATCTAGAGTATGTTGGAAATGTCTAGCCAGTGAAGGTACTATTATACATATGTGGTGGAAATGTAAAGTAATTTAAAAATTCTGGAAAAAAATACATTTGATGATAAAAAAACATTCTACAAATAGAATTTGAATTCAAGCCAGAGCTTTATCTCTTAAACATGACTAATGTGCTGGAGAGGAAAGATGAAATTCAATATTGGAGAATACTGTTATATATGGTAACGGCCGCTAGGATAATAATTGCGCAAAAGTGGAAACAGAAAGAACCACCCAAAATCACAGACTGGAAAAATAAATTGATAGATATGATAGAATTGGATAGTTTAACATCAAGATTGAAAAATGTTCCAAATAGAAAATGCTTGAATATTTGGATACCCATGATAAAACACTGGGAGGTTAACGAAGAAGGGGATGAGGTTGGGAATATAATATTACTATAAGAAACAGGGAGGCAACGGATTGGGATGCAACAAAATAATAGATAATTATTCGAAAGAATGGAGAGTTACAAAAAAGCGGTATAGAGATCAAGTGATGGAAGAGAAAAAGATAGACGAGGGGAATAGTTATTAAGAAGTTCAGTATTGAGGATTGATTGATAATCGGGTTACATTTGGGATTCAATATAAGGAAGTGGAAATAAGATGTACAAGCAATACAATAGATTGTAAATGTTGGTAGCATTTAGCTTAAATTTAAGTGTATATTTTACTTGGTTATGACTTGTGTCAATTTGATATGTGATACGGATATATAAAACCCTAAAAAAAAAAGAAAAAGAAAGAATTCTCAGCCATAGAGCTCCAGTACTTCACCAAACTAAAAATCCACATTGTGTGAATAGACCCCTGCTCTTGCCTCCGTCATAAACAGCAAGAAAGTTCACACCGTTACATGCATATTGTTCTGCTATAGGATCCTAGTTGCTATACCTTCTCAGGCGAACCACCTGAAGTCCCAGAATACATGTCTGAGCACAGGTTGCCTTCCCTTGCCTAAAACACTATTAAAAATACATCATCTTTACTTGTTATCCTGATATCATCATAAAAAAGCAAAGCAAAACTAAAAACAAAACTCTGCCTTCAGAAGGACGGACCAATGGGCCCTTTTCTGTAAAACATCAGCAACATAGAGGTTTTTTCCTTTACAATGCCCAGTTGCTTAACCTGAACTCTCCCTGGATACCACTTGTCTCACTGGCAGCAGATACCTCGTGGTAGGAACATATGGGTATGAGTTTAAGATTGCAATCCTATACTCACTTACCTAGGAGTAATTTCTGAATGAGCACGTATACGATTGGATTGTCAGTTCTTTTAATTCTCAATTTCATTTTCTCTGTATTTATGTGTTTTCTGGTACTACTGGTGCTGCCACCTTTAAAATATATTTTCTGTTTTTATGCTTAATATTTTTATAACCTTAAGCTGTTCTCTAAGTCTCCTGACCTAAAGGAGTGATAATAGAGGTAAAAGATTAAATCAGCCTTTCTCAACCTTTTTATCCTGGAGGAACCCTTGAAATAATTTTCAGGTCTCAGGGAGCCCCTACATAAACATTCTTCTATATACTGATATTGCTTTTCCCTCACAGTCACAATCTCTTGAGGAACCCCTAGCAGCTTCTTGGGGAACCCTAGGGTTCCAGGGAACCCGAGTTGAGAAACTGGATTAAATAATAAGAATAATGAAGATGTGGCATTAACTCCCTCCTTCACTGCCTCTTCCTCTTCATCTAATGTGAATTTGCTCTTGTTTTGGGCTAAGTTGTCGGTGTTGGGTGCCTGGAGGCACTTCTTTGTCTTGGGTAATAAAAGTTCAGCGGAGCAAGGAAAATGCAGAACACCTGTCTCTTCTGTCAAGCTGTAATCTACGGATTATAATGGTTTTTAAATTATGAATTTGTGACAGACATTTCTCTCTCTCTCATGAGCTAAATACGTCAGATGTCCCTCTTTTTTCTTTTTTAAAAGAGACGACAACCCCACAAAACAAAGAAACACTCAAGGAAATCTCTCTTATTTTGCCTCCTTTCACAATTAGCCAGAATTCAGAAGCAAACTTGTAAACTCTTTGGGCCGATATTTGTTTTATACAGGCATACCTCCGTTAACAAAGCCTCTGACAAGAAGCTGCTTTTCACAAAGTCTTTTTGTGCATGCCCTTCCCCCTGTTCTCCTTATCTTCTTTCTAGCTGGAAATGTTTTTAGCAGCATTAGCATTGGGAAGATGGTGAAGGAGGACTGCAGAAAAACATACGTTCACTCCTGGGTTACAACAGTATGTCCACAGGAAAGCTTTCGGTGGGAAAGAATGGGATTTTACTCTAGCTGATCCTGTTGCAGCTGTGTGTGTCTGCCTATAAGAGGCAATGTAAACAGAAGCTGCCTCCAAAATCTCTTATTGAGCATGTATAAACAGCAAAATTGAGAGAAAAGGAGAAAGCAGACAAACTTGCTTCACTAGCTACCCCCAGCATTTTTTTAAAAATAGACCTAAAAGTTTAACCACCAAAAATGCAAATCATAATCAAAGTGGAGCCTGTTGAAAATTCATCCCTGGACACATTTTGGAAGAAACTTTCAAGTGATCTCTAGAAGATTCAAAACATTTTTGTTTACTTATTCAAAGCTTACCTGACTTCTTTCCCCCCATCTCACATGCTCACATTATTAGTTTTGAATAAAAAGGTTGCTGGGACAGATTGAACATCTCTTCTTTTTTTGTGGCATAGGGACCTAACCTTATTTTTTCCATGTTATTTCTGCCTCTGGTATTAACGTATCTGTTAAAGAAGTAACATGCAAGAACAAATCTGCTTCGGTAACTGAGGTATACCTGTACAATAATTTCCAGACTTTCAGCTCTTAGAGAAGAGGACATTTTAAAGGAGTTGTTACTAGCTGCCTATTCTCCCATTCATGAATGGAAACTTCTTTACTGCATGCAGTCCTGATGTTCAAATTGTACTGAAAGTGATTTTAAAAATGAAGAAATCAGCACAGAGAGGTGCGTGTGCACCCCCAACACATCAATATCCTAGCAGTTTTTATTCTCCTGGCCACCACCAGGAAATACGTGAATTAAAAGGGAAAAAATTCTCAGAACTCTGATCAAAACCTAGAAAAAGTGGTTAAAAGCCACATCTGACCTGGGATTGCAAAAGATTTGGGGATTGTTTTTATTCTTGGCTTGCAGTAATTTGCAGAAGGCATTGAAACAGGGATGGGAATCTCACAATTCACTGACTGAATGACATATATCCATTTGTCTTCACTAAGTGTCCAAAAGCCAGGACTGGGTGTCCATTTGGACACACAACTCTTGCTTAATAATGCCTTCTTAGAGAATCTTTTCCACATTGTCTTGTCTCTCCTAAGGATTCCCTGCCTTTCTGCCAAATAGGGAGCTGTGCTCAGATGAAGATTCTGGGGCATGTTGCAGGACACATGGGGCTACCCAGAGTATGTGGAGCATAGCTGCTCTCTTTGCAGCCTGCAAAGCTGTCCTCCCAGAGATGGCTGGGCAGGCACTCCCAAGAATCTACAGCAGCTGCCCTGAGGTAGTCTGCAGCTACAGGAACCAGAAGTACTTGGGTAAAAAATAAATCAAGTTAGCACCCTTGTCCTGAAACTCAGGTCCAGACTCACACTCCCGAGAACCCTAATTTGATGACTAGGGGATGATGGTAGTTGCATTCCAACTGCCTCTGGTGGAAAGGTGGGAATAAGAAAATGATTATGATGATGCTGTTTAAAAAACAGCTGGAAGAATTCTATACTTTAAAAAGGAACTTTTTTGAGCTCTTTGTCTGAAGTACCATCTCACCTCCACCCTAAGGCCAAAGCTTGTTAAACTGTGGGTTGCAACCTCATATGGGGTTGCATAACTGACTGTTGGGGTCATGAAAAATTTGGCAACAATAAATTTGATTTGTTAATAAATTTGATTTGTATACCTATTTTATGTACCGATACACCCGGAGTCACGTAAAAATTTCTCTGGCGAAAAAGGGTTGCGAGTGAAAAAATTTAAGAAGCCCTGTCCTAGGCCACCTCTGCCAAAGCATCAGGAGAAGGGCAACTAAAATGGTGAAAGGTCTGGAAACCATGCCTTATGAGGAGAGACTTAGGGAGCTGGGTATGTTTAGCCTGGAAAAAAGACGGTTAAGAGGCGATATGATAGCCCTGTTTAAGTATTTGAAGGAGTGTCACATTGAGGATGGAGCAAGCTTGTTTTCTGCTGCTCCAGAGACTGGAACATGGAGCAATGGATACAAGCTCCAGGAACAGAGATTCTACCTCACCATTAGGAGAAACTTTTTGACAGTAAGAGCTGTTCGGCAGTGGAACACACTCCCTCGGAGCGTGGTGGGGTCTCCTTCCTTGGAGGTCTTTAAACACAGGCTGGATTGCCATCTGTCGGGGATGCTTTGATCGTGATTTCCTGTGTGACAGGGGGTTGGACTGGATGGCCCTCGTGGTCTCTTCCAACTGCAATTCTATGATTCTATGATTCTATCAGAGTAACTGTCCCAGCAGGGGGCAGCCTTGAGCCAACCAGGTGTTCCCCTGCCGGTCTATATTAATCATACTCTCCTGCCTCTCCAGCAAGATGATAACTCTTCAGGAGTAAAGATAATGCCTCAGTTCAAATTTATGACTGGGTGTTTCCTAGAACCAAGCTTGAGTGAATTTTGGAACTGCTGGACAGGAAATAAGCTAATAATGGGATTTGGTAATGTGCGGTTTCCCATATATGGGAGTGAAAATTAGTTGTTGACCTTCCGGCTATTTGGATGAATCTTTACAGATCTTTTGTTCTTCTTGCTCCTGGGCCGCAGTGAGGAATGTGCTCTGTATCAGTGGGTGCGCAATCCAAATCACTTTGTTTTGCATTTTGAATTGGTGTAAAGGGGCCATGTTGCTATCTCACATTAATGCTATTTTTTTTTTTAGAATCCATTCTTGTTCAGCCAGTTTTTCTTTCTGCACCTTTTAGCATATTCTCTCACTCTCAGTTCTTTGATTCATTACCAGTCACCCCCCCCCCAAAAAAAACCCTCTCTTACCCTGACTGCATCTTGTCTTCTTTTGATCTTCCATTTCATAATGCACCCAGTGGGGCCTTCAATGTCAGTGGGATGGCCAATACACTCTGGGTTTTAGTCCAAGGTTTAAAGGTGCCATCAGAGTTAAAGAATCTGTTTGGGTTGTGGGGTTCAACATGTTGGATGGCTCCTTTAAAATTCAGACTCAAGGCTGAAACGGATCAGCCACCCAACTGACATGGAACCCACCAGTTGCTGGGCATGTCCACCTCCTCTTTCCTTTCCATCTCATATTTTTCTTTCCTGGGGTCCATCCACACTACATGATTATAATACACGATTCCACTTCAAGTGCCATGGCTGCATCCCATGAAATCCTGAGGTTTGTAGCTTGGGGAGAATTGCGAATGCCTGTCTCCAAATTGCAAATCCTAGGATTCTATAGGACGTTGCTATGGTAGCTGAAGTGGAATCATGCTGCTATAATTGCATAGTGTGAACAGGCTCCCAGTCTCTCTCTCCTTCCCCTCCAGCTCATGCTATCTGCCTCTGTCACTCTTCACCCTCCCCATGCAAACTTCAAAAGGTTTGCACCTTTTTTCTCTTTACTTAATAAGGAGGATCTCAACTTCATGGTGAATTCAGGGCTTTTGTCTGATGAACCAGTAAAATCTGGCCTGAAGATTTTGTTCTTTCTTTTGTAGTGACATTTTTGATGCCATGTTCCCTGTTACTCATATTGCTGGAGAGACTGTCATACAGCAGGGTAAGTACCATCTGATAGAAGTGTGAAACCTGTCACCCCCTGATAATCCCTGTTTCTCCTTAGCAGTAAGGAAGATAGGAAAGATATCATTTACAGAGGAGAAACAGTAAGCAAAGGGATCTTGTAGCACCTTTGAGACTGAGGAGATTTTCACACGGGGCCAAAATGCCCCGTTACTGCCCCGTCACCTCCTCTCCCGTTCCTGCCACAGAATAATATAAATCTTTCACACACTCACCTTAATTCCGCAGCAGGAACGGGCTCCCCCTCCCCTTGCTGGCTGGCCGTAAATGCAGCCGTCGTAAGGCTGCTTTTACGACCGGCCGTCTGAAATGTTATCACGTTATCACGTGATAACGCTGGACGGTAAATTTAAAAAATAAAACTCCCCCAAACATAAAATCAGTTCACCAAGCACAAAAACACTCTTTACATCACCTAATCAAAACAGGGAGGGTAAAATAAAGGTTGCCACTTACCTGGATGTCCAGATCATACCAGGAAGTGCTCGGAACGGACCTCCCCTCCCCGGCTGTCATTTCGGAACAGGAACGGGGCTCCTGTTCGCACACCTGTGATTGCATTATAGTGATGGAACGGTAGGTCTATTCACGATGAAAAATCGTGATTACATTGTTCTGGAACAGTCACGGGAGTAGGATGGATGCAGGACAGAATGGGTTCAGCGTCATCTGAAAGGGAAAACCTTTCCCGACCCTGTTCTGTTCCTGCCACGGGATATATAGCCCATGTGAAAATCTCCTGAGAGAGAAATTGTAGCATAAGCTTTCGTAGATTTGGTCTACAATTTCCATGCATCTGAGGAAGCAGGCCAAGTCTATGAAAGCTTATCCTACAATTTCTTTCTCTCAGTTAGTCTCAAAGGTGCTACAAGATCCCCTTGCTTACTGATATTCCAGATGAACACATCTGTGTCTTTGAATTCTTCCCCTAAGGGGAGAAACAGGGAATTTACCTGTAATTTCTTTCCCAATTGAGGCTAGTGGCTCTATAGACATTTGTGGGGAGGGGGGGGACTTCACTCTGATTTTTTGGCTGAACTTTAAAGCAGCTATCTAAGGTGAGGAATTCCCAGTAAATAGGTTCTTATCCTATCTCCAAAATGGGTCCAACACCTTAGGTAGCTCTTTCAAATTATTTCATAGTTCTTCTGATTACAAATTTCTTCAGACTTTTTCTTTAAGTGAGTATGTACAGGCTGTAGGCAATGCACAAGTATTAAAATCCTCTTGTCTCCCATAACATTTATAGGTATGTATTCATGTGTTGTCCTTTACATTCTTTGGAAAGCCCCAGATGTACGTATTAAAATATCAATAGGCTGAAATGCATTCGGCTTTTTAAGTATTAAATATTAACATTTAGAATTGTGAGACATGTCCTCCTTTCTTGTGGCTCCATTTGATGCTCCCCTGTTTTTTTGCGGGGTGCCCTTCAGGTGGATTAAACTGCAGCTCCGATTGTTGCAATGCCCTGCTGGCTTAGGACAGTGGGTACTGCAGTCAAACACATCTGGAAAATGGCCAGGTGGATAAGTTTTTAAAAAACTTATTTTTGAGAACATACCACCCAGAATCCTGAGATTGCCTATATTCTCAAGTGGAAGTGGTTGAATATTCTTGGCTCGTGCAGATTGACTATATTAAGTTCAGTTCTGTAGAAGCAAAGTTCAGCATCGATGTGCTTTGTGCATAGGTGTGCTTTGTGCATTGATAACCATTGCACACTGATGTGCATGGATCCCTGGTGCACATTGTGCATGCATGTATATATGTATGGACAATTGTTTGTGCAACATGACAATTCACTGGTGAGGTCGTAACTGCCAATTAAATCCATGTGTTAAAGTTGCACTCCTCAGTGTAGGATCTCAGTCACTGGATTTTGGAAGCATTTTCTCCTAGGAAATCCAGAAAAACTAAATTATGCTTTTATTTCTTTACAGGTGATGAAGGAGACAATTTTTATGTGATCGATCAAGGAGAAGTGGATGTAAGTATGTGAAAGGAATTGATTGTTTTGCCTCTGGGATCATGGGACCTTCATTGGGATGATTCTGCTGTGTTCTGTTGGTACACTGTGCTTGCACAGTTTCCAGATTCATGCAGCAGTGTTGAGAGAAGGCTGACAGAATCTGACAGCTTTGTGTGGCTTTTTTCTCCAAGACTGTCCTTCCTTCACAGCAACTCCATTTGTGGCCTTTTTGGTCCTCCTACCACTATGTAAGCCGGTATAATTACACCAATGTAGTAGTGTTCAGAGTTACAGTCTCACAAGAATACTGTCCAACACATGACACCACCCACCTTAGTTTTACAAACCTTAGTCCTGTGAATGGTTTCAGTTCTGGGACTTGCCTTTCCCAAAAGTAACATTTCCAAACTCTGGGCTGAATAGAAGTCATTTTCCCAGGTGGTGCAGTTGTGTGCCAAGCTTATTTGTCCATATGAAGTAGGTTAATGGGGTATCATAAGCAAACAAATTACTCTAGGTTTAGAACCCCTGTTAACTCCACCTGTAGGCAACATTCTTGCCACTGAAAGCTCAAGATGGAAGGCTATCAAGGTGGAATGCACCTCAGGGGCTGCATGAAACTGGAGCAGGCACTTTGCAATAATCAGCCAGGTTAGATTATGTGGAACTCATGTCTTCCCTCTTAGAGAAGGAGTGGGAGCCTAAGGCTGACGGTTTCATCTTCAAAATCTCTGCTCGCTTCCCCCCCTCAAAAAACCCCTTTGCTCTCGTCAAGGAGGTGAATGGTGGAACAGTAGAGCTTGCAAAGGGAGAGTATTGGTGGAACAGTCTTGCGACTTCAGATAGCCTTACTGTCTGAAATAGGCCTGGGAGACTGAAAGTTTTGCCTTAGGCTATTCAAGGAGATAGTCCTTGGATATAAAACCCTGGTTGGGAACTGTGGTTCTTCTAACAGGGCTAGAGTGTGAATCTTTTATTTTATTTATTTATACCCCACTCTTCAGCCACAAGGCTATCAGAGCGGCTTACAAATTGTTTTAAGCAATAGCAATTTACACATCTACACTGCATTAAGCAGTTTCCAATGTGTGTTAGCTAATTGCCCCCACAAGCTGGGTACTCATTTTACCAACCTACGAAAGGATGGAAGGCTGAGTGAACCTTGGAGCCCTCTGGAATCATAGAATCATAGAATCATAGAATCATAGAATTGCAGAGTTGGAAGAGATCACGAGGGCCATCCAGTCCAACCCCCCTGCCATGCAGGAAATCACAATCAAAGCATCCCCGACAGATGGCCATCCAGCCTCTGTTTAAAGACCTCCAAGGAAGGAGACCCCACCACGCTCCGAGGGAGTGTATTCCACTGCCGAACAGCTCTTACTGTCAAAAAGTTCCTCCTCATGTTGAGGTGGAATCTCTGTTCCTGGAGCTTGCACCCATTGCTCCGTGTTCCAGTCTCTGGAGCAGCAGAAAACAAGCCTGCTCCATCCTCAGCGTGACATCCCTTCAAATACTTAAACAGGGCTATCATATCGCCTCTAAACCGTCTTTTTTCCAGGCTAAACATACCCAGCTCCCTAAGTCTCTCCTCATAAGGCATTGTTTCCAGACATTTCACCATTTTAGTTGCCCTTCTCTGGACACGCTCCAATTTGTCAATATCCTTTCTGAATTGTGGTGCCCAGAACTGGACACAGTATTCTAAGTGAGGTCTGACCAAGGCAGAATAGAGTGGCACTATTACTTCCCTTGATCTAGACACTATACTTCTATTGATGCAGCCCAAAATCGCATTGGCCTTTTTAGCAGCCGCATCACACTGTTGGCTCATGTTCAACTTGTGGTCTACTAGGACTCCTAGATCCCTTTCGCACGTAGTCTCATTCAGCCAGGTCTCTCCCATCCTATATTTATGCATTTCATTTTTCCGCCCTAAATGCAGTACTTTACATTTCTCTGTATTGAATTTCATTTTGTTAGCTTTGGCCCAGCTCTCTAGTCTATCCAGGTCATTCTGAATTTTGATCCTGTCCTCTAGGGTATTAGCTACTCCTCCCAATTTGGTGTCATCTGCAAATTTGATAAGTATGCCCCTAATTCCCTCATCTAAGTCATTGATAAAGATGTTGAATAGCACTGGGCCCAGGACAGAACCCTGTGACACCCCACTGGTCACATCTTTTCAAGACGAAGAGGAGCCACTGCTGAGCACCCTTTGGGTTCGGCCGGTCAACCAATTACAAATCCATTGAACAGTTAACTTGTCTAGCCCACATTCTACAAGCTTGTTTGCAAGAATGTCATGGGGAACCTTGTCAAAGGCCTTACTGAAATCAAGGTATGCAATGTCCACAGCATTCCCTTCATCTACCAAGCTGGTAACTTTATCAAAAAAAGAGATCAGATTAGTCTGGCATGACTTGTTTCTCTGAAACCCATGCTGACTTTTTGTGATTATGGCATTGCCTTCTAAATGTTCACAGACTCTCTGTTTAATGATCTGTTCTAGAATCTTCCCTGGTATTGATGTCAGACTAACTGGACGATAGTTGTTGGGATCCTCTTTTTTCCCCTTTTTGAAGATGGGAACAACGTTTGCCCTCCTCCAGTCTGCTGGGACTTCTCCTGTTCTCCAGGAGTTCTCAAATATTATTGCCAATAGCTCTGAGATTATATTTGCCAGCTCTTTTAATACTCTTGGATGTAGTTCATCTGGTCCTGGAGATTTAATTCATTTAGATTAAGAAGGTATTCCTGTACTACCTCTTTACTTATTTTGAGCTGGATTTCCCCTATTGTGTCCTCTGTTCCATTCTCCTCAGGTTGGTCCTCCTTTTCCTTTTCTGAAAACACTGAGGCAAAGAAGGTGTTGAGTAATTCTGCCTTTTTTCTGTCCCCTGTTAGCATTTTGCCATCTTCTCCACGTAGCGGCCCTATCATTTCCTTCTTCCTCCTTTTGCTGCGGACATACCCAAAAAAACCCTTTTTATTGTTCTTAACCTCCCTAGCAAGCCTGAGCTCATTCTGCGCTTTAGCTTTTCTGACTTTGCTCCTACACGTGTTCGCTATCTGTTTGAATTCTTCTTTGGTAATTTCCCCCCTTTTCCATTTCCTATACATGTTCCGTTTAAAACTTAGCTCCATTGAAAGTTCTTTAGTCATCCATCCTGGTTTCTTGAGACACCTCCCATGTTTCTTCCTCAATGGTACTGTTTGAAATTGTGCCTTCAGTATCTCCCTTTTGAGAAAGTCAAAACCGTCTTGAGGTCCCTTCTCTTTTAGTATTCTTGACCATGGGATCATCCCCAGTATTTCCCTGAGTTTATTGAAATCAGCTCTCCTAAAGTCAAGAATGCGTGTCTGACTATGCCTGGCTTCTCCTTTCCATTGTATAACAAACTCCAGGAGAACATGATCACTCTCACCTAAGGATCCCACCACTTGCACCCCATTAACCAGGTCGTCTCTGTTGGTTAGGATCAGATCTAAAATAGCTGACCCCCTTGTTGCCTCTTCCACCTTTTGGACCATGAAATTGTCTTCCAGGCAAGTAAGGAATTTGCTAGACCTTAAAGTTTTGGTTGAGTTAGATTTCCAGCAAATATCAGGATAGTTGAAGTCACCCATCACTACTACATCTCTCCTTTCTGCATGTATGTTCATCTGTTCTAGAAAGGCAACATCCAATTCCTCCGTCTGATTTGGGGGTCTGTAGTAGAGTCCCACAATAACATCCCTGTTGTTTCCCTCCCCTTTAATTTTTATCCAGATGCTCTCCACCTGGCTTCCAGTATTGATAGTGGTGACTATCTGTTCCCGCCCCCACAGCAGTCGCTCCAGTCCACTCCTCCCATATACATCTGCCACTTACGCTGGCCTTCTCAGTGGTGGTGAATACACCAGTGGACTCCACAACATACTCTTCACCAGCATCTCCCCACTTGATGTTGGCAGGGTCACGCTCTTGGAAGATTGTGATAGCATTGCCATTGATGACCAGTTTTCCGTTCTCGGCTTTGACAGTGCCATGGAAACGGCCATGAGTGGAGTCATATTTAAACATGTAGACCATGTAGTTCAGATCAATGAAGGGGTCATTGATAGCCACAACCTGGGCTTTGCCAGTGATGAATGCAGCTCTTGTGACCAGGTGGCCAATACGACCAAAATGAAGTTGGGATTCAGACAGAGTGTCTCAACCCCTTCCCCAACTTTGTGAACATCAGCAGTTTGGGAAGAGTTGCTGAATTTAATTTACTTATTAGTTACACGTATAACCCTTTTTCTTCCAACGAGCTCAAGACAACAGACCTGTTTCTCTTCCCCTATCATATCAACCTTGTGAGGTAGGCCAGAATGGGAGAAGGTGATTGGCCCAAAATCACAGAGTGTGTTTTCTATATGAGTGCTGATGGAACTTGTATAGAACAAATTCCCAATCTGACACTCTAACACTGTGTTGTTGCTGTGTGCCTACAAGTTGTTTCTGATTTAGAGTGACCCTAAAGCAACTGTATCATGGGGTTTTCTTAGCAAGATTTGGTCTAAGGCTGATAAAGTGTGACTTGCCCAAGGTCACCCAGTGGGTTTCCATGGCTGAGTGGTGGCTTGAACCCTGGTCTCCTAGAGTCCTAGTCCAACATTCAAACCACTAACACCATACTGGCTACTCACACTCTAACCACTACATCATATCATATCTCAGAAATGCAGGCAGAGGGCTCTAGCTAGGCAACGATGAAATACAAAGAGCTCAAAGTGCATCCATCACACAGTAATCTTCTTTTCAACCCTCATCTGGGCAGATAAAAAGCTTTTCATTTAGTCTTCATTTAGGATATTTCTTTAGGGTTATAAAATTAGGGAGAGCCAGCATGGTATGATGGTTTGAGTGTTGGATTAGGACACTGAGAGACCAGGATTCAAATCCCTGGTTGGCCATGGAAACCCACTGAGCAACCTTGGCTAAGTCATGCTTTCTCAGCCTCTGAAACACCCATCTGAATTTTATTTTTATTTTTTTGTCAAGAAAACCCTGTGATAGGTTTGCCTTAGGATCAACTAAGTCTGGAATGCCTTGAAGGCACACAACAGCAATGAAAAATTCCAGTGTACGAGTATTGCATGGTATACAAATATCTCTTGTCCACAGGCATCTTTTTGGGTCCAGAATTAAGGATATTCCACAATACCCCAAATCCAGAACCAGAAAGAAAATAGTTGTTCACATTTGTGCTGAGTAGCTGTCAATAGTCCTTGAACGTAAAAAATGTAACCAACACAAATGCAATGGGTTTGTTGGGACAATTTTTGTAGCTATTTTAAAACATCTGTAACACCCCCCCCCACCTGTATATGATAGATAGCTGAACCTTGGAGCATTGTTTTCCCATTCTTATGGTGACAATATTGTGAAATGCCTACTTGTACATAGAGTTCTGTGTGAATCCTGAAACAAAATATGATTCTGTGGGACTAAAATGTCCCATTCTTGCTAGATAAAGGTTAATGTACGTTAAGCTGAAGGAACTAGCATGGTGTAGTGGTTTAAATGTTGGACTAGGACTCTGGGAGATCAGGATTCAAATCCTGGTTCAGCCATGGAAACCTGCTGGGTGACCTTGGGCATGTCACATTCTCTCAGCCTCAAAGGATGGCAATAGCAAACCTCCTCTAAATGAATCTCACCAAGTAAAACCTAGGATAGGGTCGTCATAAGTCAGACTCAACTTGAATATACACAACAACAATCACAAATGTAAGACTGTCCCAAGATACTTTGCTGCCTGAGGCAGAGCAGCAAATGGTACCTTCTTTCCTAAATGAAGGGGCATAGTATCCAAGACTAGCCACATTACCATGGCACATGAGACAGAAAATTACACAATTACCTTCTCATGTTCCTGGCAATTAAAAATGCAACAGTCTTCATTCAAATAATGAACAATTTCCTTCCCTTTTGAGATACCACAAATCTGCTACCTAATGGTCAGGCAAACCCTGCTCTGGCTATAGCTGCCCAAGCAATCATAGAATCATAGAATTGCAGAGTTAAGACGGTTAAGAGGTGATATGATAGCCCTGTTTAAGTATTTGAAGGGGTGTCACGTTGAGGATGGAGCAGGCTTGTTTTCTGCTGCTCCAGAGATTGGAACACGGAACAATGGATGCAAGCTCCAGGAACAGAGATTCCACCTCAACATTAGGAGGAACTTTTTGACAGTAAGAGCTGTTCGGCAGTGGAACACACTCCCTCGGAGCATGGTGGGGTCTCCTTCCTTGGAGGTCTTTAAACAGAGGCTGGATGGCCATCTGTCAGGGATGCTTTGATTGTGTATTCCTGCATGGCAGGGGGTTGGACTGGATGGCCCTTGTGATCTCTTCCAACTCTACAATTCTATTATTCTTTCTTTCCTTAAGGACTGAAGTGCCCTGCAACCATTTACCTGGCACCTCTGCCATCTCTATCTGTAAGCGTGTTTGATTCCTCAATATTGTTGTCACTTCTCAACTCCTCCAAATGTTGGGAAATAAAGCTTTCCACAGTGATGTACCTGACATGGTAGTAGTGCTTTGTGATCTCAAAACAAATACAGCTCCTTATTACAGTCCATAGACACAACAAGTTCAAATTAACAACAGGTAAGATAAATTAAAAACACAGGTTTATGTCACATTCTTATTAGAAAATAAGAATCTCAGTGAGATCTTGGCTGTTGTCAAGTTTTGTCTCAGGCCATCAGGCTTAGAGAACAGTTAACTTCTGCATTAGTGACTGACATCTGAAATGAGTACTACCTGTGTGGCTTGACTCCCAAATGGTCATTGTGTTTTAATTTATTTTATATGTTGTTAAGGTGAACTTGTTGGGTCAATGGACTGTAATAAAGAGTTGTTGTTGTTTGCAATCTCATCTCAGATGTTAATTAATTAATTAGGGCTGTGGCAGGTGGAGAGGTGATACTTTTTTATTAAATCTTTTAATTAATTAAATTAATTACATTGATTCTCCTTGAAGCCTATACAGAAGAGCAAAATTTCATCCCTTCCTCTCATCTGCCTTCCTCTTTAAAGTAAAAGCAGCTAACCCCTTTGTGGATTCTTTGGGAAAAGGCTAATCTCAAGGTCAAAAGCACTAGATAACCCAATCCAACACGCCCCTTCCCACCGTGGTCCTATTTTAAGAAGTGAGCAATGTATTTTAACCTGGCTTGCAGTTATTTTAGTGAAAGTCATTTTTTAAGCACTTGTTTGTGTCAGGGGGCAGTCTAATTGGTATTGTAGGGAACTGAAAAACCTCACGCTCCAGAAGTCATTTGCTCCTCAGGAAACCCGTGTGACTCATTGTTCCTATCCTATATTGTGCTTCTGCGGTCACATTGGAAAGCCAGAAAGTAAGAGGGAGAAAACACTTAACAGTATCACAAGTGTGGTATTGTTCATAGATGTGTGCCGATGTTTGTTTTATTTTTAAAACTAGTGGCACTTTGGCAACTTGTAGGCTTGTTGTGGATATCAATTTTGTGCTATAATGGCAGTGTACATGTAAGAATCCAAATTCTGCAGTAAGTTTGAGAAAAGTCAAATTATACAATCTAAGAAAAGTGCTTGTTTTGATTTCTGTGTTATGACTAGCCTGTTCTTCAAATCCCTCTTCACAAAATCCTTCAAATTTCTGTATAGGCTTTGATACAATCCCATAGTCCTAATCTCCCATGGAAATGAAGCCTAAACATGACTCAAATGTGCTTATTTTGTTTACTTTTAAGCTCTATATAATTGTTTCTGCAATGCATTTCCCTCTGTAAAAATGTTTACATTTTTTCTTTGTGTACACATTCAGACATGTGTGAGGGCAGTCTCTCTATCTAGGACATGTTACTTTTTGGGACTGTAGCTTCCAGAACCCCATACCTAATGGGATTTTGGGAATTGTAATCCCCAAAAGTAACATTTCCCAACTATCTGTCTGCCTGTCTATCTGTAAATACAGTTGTCCCTCCATATCCATTCACTGCTTGAGAGTATTCTTAAAAAAATAATAATCCAAAAAGCAAACCTTGATTTTGCCATCTTATATAAGGGACACCATTTTGCTATGCCATTGCATATAATGGGACTTGAATATTCATGGATTTTGGTTTCCACAGGGGATCCTGGAACCAAACCACAGTGAATATGAAGGGACAACTCTATACTCTTCTTTCCAATTTAGCATAGCATTTCATGCAACTGAATAGACTAGTCCAAGAGCACCTGTGTCTTAATAATTTCGGTATTGTTCAAAGTGCCACTGAAGCTGGCTCTGTCCATATGTGTTGAGGGCAGAGCTGCCTGGATGCTGTACAATCTGTCTTCTGCCCTCTGAGCTGGCCTCTTGCCCTCAGGTGTAGTGGATGGCATAAAATTCAGTTGCTAATCCATTCACTTCCTGCATATGGAATTGTAAGGGAAACCTAGCCTTCTCCTCAAACAGCAAAACTTGGGGAAAGTTCCTTGTTGGACTACAAACCCCAGAATTTCCAGGGCTCCCTCAGCCTGGGGGATTCTGGGAGCAGTAGTCCAAAAATAAGACTTCAATGCTCTGGCAAAAATTTATTGGGCTGGCCCTGGGTGCCGCAAGCCTTTTCTATTTTGACAACTGCTTAGCCTTGCCACATCTTTTCCTCCTATATGTTGAATTCTTCATTGGAGTGTAGGCCTTTCTTTTAGCTACTCTCTGTCAAATATCAAACACATCGATAGCAAGGGGATAAAACAATTGTTCTGTGCCTTCAAGTCCTTTCCAACTTACAGTGACCCAAGGTAAACCTACCATGGGGTTTTCTTGGCAAGATTTGTTAGGAGAGGTTTTGCCCTTGCCTTCCCCTGAGACTGAGAGAAAGTGACTTCCCTAAGGTCAGCCAGTGAGTGTCCGGAAAGCAACTAGTTACCAGCAAATTATAAACCGCACTAATCTGGGAAGGTAGCCAACTGTTAATTAGCTCACAGGAATGCAAACACAAAGATTTAGTCCAGTAACACAGTCCAAAAGGTCAGAGGCTTACGGCAGTCAGTCAGCGTGGGTCCAAAGCAGTCTGGGGGTCAACCGGAGCAGGCAGCAGGGGCAGTCCAAGGTGTAAGCATGAGCCAAGGTAACAGAAATCAAGATAACCAGAATCCAGGCACCAAGGTCAGCAGGAAGCTTTCATCAGGAAGATCAGTTGATCTCTGACAAAGCCTCCATTGCCTCTCCCAGCATATATAAAGCAATTAAAGCTTTGCCAGGTGTTTCTCAATGAGCAAGTTCCTCTCATACATTCTCAGAGATTTCCTTTGAGCCTCCTTTTGCACTTGGTGCTGTGTAAACAACGGTGGAGGTAAGTCTCTCTCCTCTTCTGCATCCTTATCCGAGTAGGCAGGACTCTCTGCTGGGACTGATGCCAATTCACTCGGACCAGGCTCTTCCTCTGCTTGAGCCTCTAGGTTGGCAGGGTCCCCTGCTGGCACAGGTGTAGATAAACCTGTGCCATGGTACCTATTATGGTATACTAGGATAGCTGTACCTAGCATAACATATGCCGTTATAGGAGATTGTAAAGGTAATAAATTAATAACTCATTTTATATTTCATATATTGTTCTATGTGGTTTTTTATAGAACCTTTCACACAGTTCAACTACATGGTATTATTTTAGGAAAAAATATTCCATTGTTTTATATGTGGCTGGTGGTTGGCTGAGGGAGTGAGAGGAGGGAGGGGATTGGTTGGGTATGTTTCCTAAGCAGCCAATCAGCATATTGGGAAAGGAAATATGCTGGGGTATCGATGGGGCATATAGGTTGGTGTTTGTCCCTACCTCCAAGCAGAGGTCATTGTAAGATGGATTCTAAAGGTTTATATAGTGCAGAAGCAAGCAAAGAAAATCAAAATGTACAAGCATGACAAATCTCCCTCCTCATAATTGTAAGAACTGTACAAGCAGGTTAACATTCACTCCCCCCAGTCTGTTCCCAGCCTTCATACCTTTTCCTAGCCTCAAACTGCCAAGCTAATACAAAAAGTAACTAACGGGGTCGCTAATACAAATAGACTCTTTGGAGATTTTCAGATGCCTCTTTCAGTGTCTTGCCACACAAGCAGCCTCTGGAGCAGTAACGAGGCTGCTGCGTGGCAAGGGGTCCATTTCGGACAATGTCGTTTCTCTCTCGGCATCGTCTGTGAGTGTTGCGGCTAGCATTGGAGGCGGCCGCGCTGTTTTTTACTGACGGACAATTTCTGTGAGTGAAAAACAGTGCAGCTGCCTCCAATGCTAGCCGCAACAGTCACGGACGACGCCGGGAGAGAAACGGTGTCATCCAAAATGGACCCCTTGCCACGCAGCAGCCTCATTACTGCTCTGGAGGCTGCTTGCGCGGCAAGACGCTGAAAGAGGCGTCTGAAAATCTCCTTTCTCTACAGTGGACAATTGTTCACATTTGGCCATGATGCTTCCAAGGACCCTGAAACCCATCTGCCTGGTGGCGGAGGGCCAACTCCCTAGAGTACAGTTGTCCCTTCATATTCGCTGGGGTTTGGTTCCAGGACTCCTTGTAGATACCAACATCCATGAATACTTAAGTCCCATTATATACAATGGCATAACAAAATGGTGTCCCTTATGTAAGATGGCAAAATCAAGGTTTGCTTTTTGGATTATTATTTTTTAAAGAATATTTCAAGCCATGAATACTTAAATCTGTGGATACCAAATCCATGGATATAGAAGGACAACTGTACTTTTATTCTTTCATGTGATGGTGAACTCCACACAGTTGGTATTCCTAACTGTGTGGAGGATTCTAAGCCCATGTAGCTCAATGAAATGTAAACATTCCCCCTTCAGATCTTTGATCATAGGACATGAAAGTTGCAAGTGGAGTTGGAAGATACAGACATGCAGGGGCCAGAGGCATCTCTGTCCACACATTGTTTGCATGTGGAAGAGAAACACCTTTGAAGGAGGTTTTTGGCCTGATAAACATACCTCTTGAAAACTATGGTAATGAAAAGTTGGCTTAGGGAGAGAGTTGCAGTGGGAAATGGTGGCAAGGAAAGGATGAAGTCTTCCCATACTCTGCTTCTCAGCTTCAAAATGTCTCCCTGCTCTCTCTTTCTCCCTCCTGCCCCGTCTTTCTCTCACACACATCTTTGAAGCTTTCTAGGGAAGAATGAGCTGCCTGGATTTCTATTACGCATATTTGAATAGGAATGCTAGTGAGACTCTGAAACACGCTTTAAAAAAACCTCTTTCTAAATTAAGGTGGGAGCTATAACTTCACATTCACATCAAAAAAGGGCTACTTCAGGACCCCAGAATTTTTGGTTTGTTCATGAATCACCATTCTGGGTGTGTCTGAGCATGAATCATTGTTCTTCCAATCAGGAGAAAGCAGGTAAGACTAAAGCAGTGACTCAGTCAGAGATGCAACAGCCAGTGACTTTTGAGGGTCAGTGTATTTCTGCTGCATGTTTTCTATATTGGGAGTGAATTAATGCTCCAGTTACATCATCAGGGTTGTGTTTTTCAAATCCAGGCCATTTGCATATATGCAAATGAGTTTTGTTGCTGGCTGTTATTCAGAACAATCCCATAAGCCACCTTGAATCCCATTTCAGGACAAAGGTGGGATATAAATCTAATAAATAAATAGATAGATAAATTGACTATACTCTTTTAGGTCCTACGAGACCATGGAATGAGATCTGAAGGACTGCAGCAGCCAATAGTGGCCAGCCCAGGCCTATCATTAGTCAGAATGAGATGACCGCATCAGATTTTGGATGTCATGAAAGGAAAGCAATTGTTTCTTATTTACTATTGTGTCTTTACTGCCGGGCGGAGATGCTTGTGGGATTTTTCTGGCATGTGTGCCAAAATAATTCAGCAGGCTTTTGGTACTGTACATCTTGGTTGGCTCAGTTGTGGGGGTACTGCTTGCTTCTGTGCATCAGATGGCAAAATATCTCAGTTCAGCCTTGGGTGGGTGCATAGATGGAATGTGGGAGGAAGCTGAAATACCCTGTTTTCCTCTGTCCGAAATTATCTACTCTGTCATTAACATTCAAGCTGTCTGGTATGTTTCTGAGAAATATCTTTGAGAAACATCTAGCTAAATTCATCATCAAAAACTCTGAAGACAGAATATCTGTCCACTGAACAGAAGAACAAGCTTAAGGTTTTTGCATTTCAAAATGGCCAGGCAGCATCAGTACTTAAAGGACCGTGGCACCCTGCCCAGCCATATCTGGTGAAACATAAATGATGGCTTTCCAGTAAAAATGTCCAAAATACCTGTTGCAAAGTGTGTATTTTTGGAGGGTAAAAAAAATCCCTAATCCATATTTCCAAATATAAACAATCTTCCCTTTAGTTATTTTAATTTTACAGTCCTTACTGTCCCCTTCCCCCACTTCCCTCCATAAAGAAATGTGTCAGCCAAGCTTTTAAAATAGATTCTCAGGATAGTTTTTAAAAAAAAAAAAAAAAAAAAAAGCTTATTATGGTCAATATCCTGTTGAACCTGCAGAACCATCTGTGGGCAGTGTCTGCAGTTTTCTTCTCGTAAACCAGCAGTGCTGCTGAGCTGTGCTATGGGGTTTACGTATTTGGTAGGAAGGAAATCAGTCAATCAATCAAACAAACAAAAAAATCAATGCCCAAATGCTGCATTAAAGGAACACAAAATACCATACTGGCATAGAATCATAGAGTTGGAAAGGGCTCCATAGACAATCGAGTCAACCCTAAGCTCAATGCACCAAGTAGTTGTCCAGCCTCTTTTTGAAGATATACAGAGAAACAGACCCCACCACCTCTCTAGGTAATTGGTTCTGTTACTGAACTGTTATTATCCTCAATAGGTTCTTTCTAATGTTCAGTCAAAATCTACTCTCCTATAACTTAAAACCATTAGACCTGATCCTGCCCTCTAGGGCAGCAGATAACAAACCTGTAGCCTTTCTCTCTATGACAGCCCTTATTATTTAAAATGTGCAATCATGCCACCCCTCAGTCTTCTCTTTGCTAGGCTGAACGTACCCAACTCCCTCAAACTTTCCACATATGTTTGGTTCTCCCTACCTACCTCTTGCCATCCTGGTTGCCCTTCTTGGAACCTGTTCCAACTTGTCAAAATCCCTTCTAAAACAATACACTCAGAACTGAATGCAGTATTCCAGACGAGGTCTGATCAGTGCAGAATATAGTGGCACCATTACTTCCCATGACTTAAACTATGGTTGTATTAATGGAGGCTAAAATATCATTTGCCTTGTTTGTTGCAGTATCACATTGCTGGGTTATGTTCAGCTTATGATCAACAATAATCCTGAGGTCCTTTTCATATGTACTACAGCTAAGCCCAGTATCCCGTCCTATACCTGTGCATTAGGTTTTTGTGGCTAAATATAGAATTTTACATTTGTCTCTGTTGGATTTAATTCTATTAGTTACAGGCCAATTTTTTAGTTTATCAAGGCCCTTTTGAATTCTGATCCTATTTTCCAGTATATTATTTATTCCTCCCAGTTTTATATCATATGCAAACTTAAGAAGGATTCCCTCTACTCCATCAGCTAAGTCATTGATAAAAATGTTGGAGAGAGAGATCACAGCCCTGTGCATGTTAGCATCCCCACTGAGTTCATTAGGACTTGCTACCAGGAAAGCCTGCATATAGGATTGTAGCCTTAGAGTATTGGGGGAAACTAAATTATTTTTGGATTCTGAGTTCAATGGTCCTATGGCTGATTTCATAGAATCATAGAATTGGAAGAGACCTCAAGGGCCATCCAGTCCAACCCCCTGCCTTGCAGGAATTATACAATCAAATAATTCTTGACAGATGGCCATCCAGCCTCTGTTTAAAAACCTCCAAAGAAGGAGACTCCACACTACGAGGCAGTGCATTCCACTTCCGAACAGCTCTTACTGTCAGGAAGTTCTTCCTAATATTTAGGTGGAATCTCTTTTCTTATAGTTTGAACCCATTGCTCCGTATCCTAATCTCTGGAGAAGCAGAAAACAAGCCTGCTCCATTCTCAATATGACATCCCTTCAAATATTTAAACATGGCTATCATGTCCCCTCTCAACCTTCTCTTCTCCAGGCTAAACATGCCCAGCTCCCTAAGCTGCTCCTCATAGGGCATGGCTTCCAGACCTTTTACCATTTTGGTCGCCCTCCTCTGGACACATTCCAGCTTCCAAATATTTGTCCTGAATTGTGGTGCCCAGAATTGGACACAGTATTCCAGGTGAGATCTAACCAAAACAGAATAGAGTGGCACCATTACTTCCCTTGACGTAGACACTATACTCCTATTAATGCAGCCTAGAATCATATTGGTTTTTTTAGCTGCTGCATCACACTGTTCACTCATGTTCAGCCTGTGGTCCACTAAGACTCCTAGATCCTTTCCCCATGTACTGCCCTCAAGCCATGAGTCACCCATCCTATATCTGTGCATTTCATTTTTATTGCTCAAGTGTAGTATCCTACATTTCTCCCTGTTGAAATTCATTTTGTTAATTTCGGCCCAGCTTTCTAATCTGTTCAGGTAATTTTGGATTCTGATCCTGTCCTCCGGGGTATTAGCTCCCCCTCCTAATTTGGTGTCATCTGCAAACTTTATAAGCATACCCTCTGTTCCCTCTTCCAAGTCATTGATAAAGATGTTGAATAGCACTGGGCCCAGAACAGAACCCTGTAGCACCCCACTGGTCACTTCTTTCCAGGATGAAGAGGAGCCATTGGTGACTACCATTTGGGTTTGGTCAGTCAACCAATTACAAATCCACCTAACAGTTGCATTGTCTAGCCCACAGGTTACTAACTTTTTTGCAAGGATATAATGGGGGACCTTGTCAAAAGCCTTACTGAACTCAAGATAAACTACACCCACTGCATTCCCTTCATCTATCAAGTCTGTAACTCTATTAAAAAAAGGAGATGAGATTAGTCTGGCATGACTTGTTTTTGAGAAATCCATGTTGACTTTTTGTGATCATGGCATTCCTTTCTAAGTGTTTACAGACTATCTGTATATGACCCCAGGGGCATTTTTGTAGGCCTTCAACTGTCCAGCCAGAGTGAGTAAAAAGAAAACAACAATTCACCTTTGCATGTCAGGGGGTTGGACTGGATGGCCTTTGTGGTATCTTCCAATTCTATGATTCTACCTTTAATAAGTTCCACTGCCTCCCAATTCTATGGCCTTTTTAACATTGGAAAAAAACAACCCTGCCCATACAAATAGAAGTAAACTTCCAACTATTTTCATTTGGGGTGGCCTCTGGTGACCCCAGGGGAGGGAAACTGGACCCTGTAGCTTGACCAGCCCTGTCTCATGGGTTTGAGCCAGGGATGGAAATAATATTTTGAAATATTTAAAAAATGTTCTAAAAATGAGTTTTTTGCATGTCAGGAAATCCTGACAAAAAGAATCCTTGACTAATGAACATCTTCAAAGTTCAGGACTTAATTGACACAAAATGGTCTTTACAGAAATATTATTTTCTGTGCAGGAAATGCCGTTTCCTACATAGGAAATGTTGTAGATGGGGACCTTTTTGTGCAAAATTTGCACATGGTTGTTTTGTACAGAAAAGAGCATTTTCTAGGCAGGAAACAACACTCCCCATGCTTATTTTGTAAGCAAAAATACTATGTGTGAATTTTGTGCAGAATAAGTCCTAAACTACGAATAGTCTTCAAAAATTAGTTTCCAAAGATTTTCTACCACAAGGAGGAAAACTGGTAAAATTACTTGTTGCTCCTGTTGCTCTTCTTCCTCCTCTTACCCAGAGCTTGGAGTGTTATTTTTGGCACCGCTGTAATTGCCATGTTTCCCGAAAGTAGCTAGTTGATGTTATGGTTATATATGTTTTACAAGGTAACACTTCCCCATTTCTCAAAAGTAACTAGAAATCTGGGGACCAAAGGAAAATTTCATTGGGGGAGGGTAGAATGTTTATTTGCAGGGCAAAGACCTATTTTGCCCTCTCTGTGACTCTCTACACCCCTAGGTTCATATAGGGAGCTACGATCTAGACCCAAGCCATGTATGGCTTTATAGTTCATAACCAGTACTTTGCATTGTGTCCAGAAATGGACCAGCAGCCAGTGAAGCTGTTGTAACAAGGAAGTTAGATTTTCCCCTGTAATGATAAGTGAGCAATGGGAGGATTTTTTAAACCCGTTTTTTCCCCCTGACCATCTATCCCACAGTTAAGTTTACAAGACATTGAGGTAAAAGTTATAGTTTAGCCAGAAATCATTCCAAACCCATTAAAGAAAGGGGGAAAAGAAAGATGAAGTAAGCTCACCTGGATAACATACAAGTCCGCCTCAAGTAAAGCAGTTGCTCAAATCCAAAAGGAATGGAAAACAATAAGAGGCCCAGAAATGCTTTTGATCTCCAGAATGTTGAAGGCTTTGGCAGCATCTTCGCTTTTCATATTTGGGTATCTGCAGCTCCACATTCCTTTGCAACAACATGAAAGCAAGGAAAGAAAAGGCTCTTTAGCTCCTGTGCAGACAGGGCTCAGCTGCTGAAGTAACTGAAAAGGAATGCTTGGATTTTGGACCCCTTTTTACAGGGTACCATTCATGGACGTGTAAGCTCTACAGTTATCAGCTCAGTGTTTTTTTGTGTGTGGCTTGGGAACGTTCCTTTTTTGGATTACAATTCACGAAGTCCTACAGCCAGCCTGATCAATGCTGGCCAGGGAAATCTGGAAGCTGTAGTCCAAAACTATTTTTTCTAATGTGTGGCACTTTTCAGAGAGATAGCTATGTTAGGCTGTTTCAGTAGGAAACATAGAAGGAGGACTGCATCTACCGGTACTTCATCTGATGAAATGGACTGAAGTCCATAGAAGCTTATGTTACTGTTGTATGCCTTCAAGGCATTTCTGACTTATGGTGACCCTAAGGTGATGCTATCACAGGGCTTTCTTGGCAAGATTTCTTCTGAGGAGGTTTGCCCTTGCCTTCCTCTGAGGCTGAGAGAATGTGACTTGCTCATGGTTAACCAGTGAGTTTCCATGGCCAAACAGAGATTTAAACTCTTGTCTCCAGTGTCCTAGAATCATAGAGTTGGCAGAGACCACAAGGGCATCCAATCCAACCCCCTGTCATGCAGGAAGACACAGCCAAATCATTCCCGACAGATGGCCATCCAGCCTCTGTTACAAAACCTCCAAAGAAGGAGACTCCACCACACTACGAGGCAGTGCATTCCACTGCCAAACAGTCTTACTGTCAGGAACCTGCATGGTTTGAGTGGCCTTAAAGTTATTTATGGTTTTTCCACTTTCATGGTGATCTTGCACCTCTAACCCCCAGAAGAGTTGAGGGCCAACTTTCTTTCTTTCTTTTATATCCTGCTTTTTTCCTACTCCTCATTTCCCCCTTTGTCCACAGCTTATTTCAGCTGCTGAAAACTAAACTCAAAGTGCCAAAATAATTTGCACTCAGTTAACTCAGAAAACTCAGGAGAGGAGAGGATGGAGTATTGCTCTTCCCAGAAGGCTTAGGCAAAGGCAAACTGTTGCAATATTTCCTAGTTTATTTTTTCTTCCTCATTAATTACTTTCGCCCTCTTGAGCATACTCTGATATTGCTTGGCCGCATGTTTTCATCTGTGAGACGTTGGAGAGTATGAACTTGCCAAGATCTATTCATATATATTGGTGGGGAGGGCGGGGAGAAGCATGATTCCATTCTCAGAAGTTTCTTTACTGCTGGCTTATTATGTCCCCTCATTCAACCTGCCTTTCTACCCTGAGGGGCAAACCTGGATAATTATGTCACTCAAATTGAAGCATGTTTGTGTGTGAAAGGAAATATCCTGTAGGATTTTAGAACCTTTTTGTTTCCATCTTTGAAAAATTATCCCTTAGGCCTTAAAAAACAACAACACACACACCCCTCCACATTCTTGCTCAGGAAACCAGAGGGCTAAAACAGGCCAAGACTTTAAAATAGACCTTGTCCAAATGGGCAACTTTTCTTTCTTCCCTCTTTTTTTTTTTTTTTTTTTGTTTTGTTTAAAAGGCAGGTTTGCAAGTAAACTTAGCATAGCTGATCTTTCCGCCAGAGGACAGGATGACAGGACAATGTATCATCAATGTAGTTTGTCATCATCACGACAACAAAATTTACTGTCAAGTCTGGCCAAACATTGAGGTTTTAAACTTTGAATATAGTGGTTTCCCTTGAAACATGCTGCTCGTTTATATAAAGTCCTCTCCCCCATTCCTTTTTTCTTTTATGTGCCTGAAACGTAAAAATGGCACTTTTATTGAGGAAGCAAATGTGAGTTCTTAAGTTCACATTGCTGCAGAAATGCAGCATGGCCAGATGGCAGCCTTTTGTACTATTTGTTAGCCATTGGAGAAGGGAGTGGGGTCATATATATTCTCCAAAGGCAGCCCTCTCATCCCCTAGATCTGTTGGACTGCGCTTCCCATTGTCCCCCAGATATAATGACAATTTCCTACTTTCTGACTGGGGAAAACTATAGAAGAAGAGTAAAAAGAAACATACCACCAAACAAGGAGGCAAGAGGATGTAAATGTACATAAAATTTGTATAAACTGATGGGTATGTATAGATGTAGCTTTAGAAATGGTTGTTTCTGTGTGTATGTACCTTCAAGTTGCCTGTTGACTTATGGTGACCCCATGAATTTCATAGGGTTTTCTTAGGCAAGGAATACTCAGAGGTGGTTTTTGCCAGTTCCTTCCTCTGAAATACAGCCCATAGCACCTGGTATTTGTTGCTGGTCTCCCATCCAAGTACTAACCCTGATTAGCTTCCAAGATCAGATGCAATCTGGTGCCTTTATAGCACTTAGGCCCTCTTCAAAATTGTTAATATACTTTAAAAGACACAATATTTACACAATATGTTGTTAGCTTCCTTAAGTTTCATTGTTGAGTAAAAGGCAGGATATAAATGAATAAAACAACAACAACAACAACATCTGTATATATATTGTGTATTTCTATTTAAGACTGTGACTAGGTGACCTGTTGACCTGTCTGTTCAGGCTGCGGTACAGGAACTCATTTTTATCTATTTTTTTAAAGTCTCCCTCTGTCCCACTCCCTTTTTAGGGTTCATTGTCTTTAAACAGGATTTGAACTGGACAGGTTGTTGTTGCTATTTGGCATCAAGTTGACGTTGACTTAGGAGATTTTCACACGCCGAAAATATTGCCTCCAGAAACCGGGACAGAAATATTTCTGTCCCGGAAGCAGCGCCGCGGTTCGCACGCTCACCTCCCTCTTCCGTTGTTCCGTCGTCCTCGCTTTGGGTTTTTCCCTCCCTCTTCTGGAATATTTTACTAACGGGACCGTTAATAAAATATTCCGGAAGAGAGAGGAAAAAACCCAAAGCGAGGACGACGGAACAACGGAAGAGGGAGGTGAGGGTGCGAACCGCGGCACTGCTTCCGGGACAGAAATATTTCTGTCCTGGTTTCTGGAGGCAATATTTTCGGCGTGTGAAAATCTCCATATAGAGACTCTGTGCAGGAGAAACTTCCAAGAGCCCTAGCTATCAACTGTCCAGCTCAGGGCTGTGGTCTCCTTGACTGAATCAATCTACCTGTAGTGTGGTCTTCCTTTTCTCCTACCCTCTTCTACTTTACTAAGCATTATGGTCTTCTAGTGAGTCACATTGTGTCATGATACATCCAAAGTACGACAGCCTCCATTTAGTCATTTAGGCTTCTAGGGAGAGTCCAGGCTTGACTTGCCATTTGTTATTCTTTTTAGCAATCTGTGGTATCTGTGGAACTGCATTTCTTGAAACAGAGGACTGTCCACTGTAAAGTAGGACATAAACCCTCCTAATTTTTTAGTGGTACTCAAACATTGTCTTTCTTATGCTGACGGTCAGCATTATCTTCTTCTGAACAATGACCATTTCTAACTTTGCTCCCCTGCCTTAGCAAGCACTGGTGCTCTGCTGACATCCATGTCAGTGGAGCAGTGAATCCATTCTGAAAAATTTAGTTCAAGCTATCCAGGGTGCAGAATTGTTTTAAGGATAGGTGCCTTGGATTACTCCTTTCAAGTTCAGACTAAAACCTGGAATGGTTTCATGGCCCCTCTGGAGCAGAAGCCACCAGTGGCCACTGCTTAGGAATCTGCCCTGCTTCTGGACTAAATCACCTGGGACAAAAAAATCCAAAAGGTGATTCCCTTCCATAGAGAGAGGGAGATTAAAACAAAATTCAATAAAATAAAAAATAAGATTTTCCGCTTTTTAACAATGCTTAGATTGTGCCACCTGAAGTAGCTACCTGATTCAAGTTCTCTCTTTCTTTCGACCAATCATCATTTGCAGTGGCTGTCTTGTTTTGTCTCATGTTAGGGCTGGTCCCATTTCCTAAGAAGCTGGCAGCTGAGGTGGCTACTTTATTCTGCTTTACTATAGGGCTGACACCATCTCATACCCTCCAACTATCCTAGTTTAACAGGGACGGTCCAAGGGCCCATCTATATGAGGAAATAAAATGTGCATTGGTGTGCAGTAATGCCAATTCACAGCAGCATCCATTTGTCTCCACTTTTTTTGGGCAAGATTGCTGGTGTGTGAAACTATCTGTTTTTGCTGTTCACGTGGAGGCAGGCCAGTGAATCAAGATGGTGGGCACGAGTGAATTACTCATGGTTTTATTCACCCCAACTTGCCCTTGCCAAACAGTATTTTTTTTAAAGTGCGGAAGAGCGATCTTCCACTTAAATAAAAAAAGAAAAAAAGAAAGGCTGTTTCATAATCTCAGGGCATGGTCACTACTGCGAAAATCCAACACTGCGGTTCCAGGCACTGCTTTGTTAGCAAGCTCTGCCCCCCCCCCCGCGCATGTCCAACCAATCAGCTATCTGCTTCAGGAATGTGCTGTGCTGCAATTTGTTTGTCCTAATGAGCGGGAGTGTGCATTTCCCTCACAGTTTTTAAAAAACTTGAGGAAAGCTGGGAAGGCTTTTCCCACATAGTTTTCTTGAATTTTGCTCCTCCTCATTCAGAAAACAATGGACCATTGTGGGATCAATGGACTTGGACACATGGGATCCCCCCCCCCCGGATTCTAAGAGGATTTTTTTCACCATCTAGACTGGCCCCCAGTTAATCCTCAGGTGTCCCATTTTCTCAGCTGCTTTTTAAATGTCCTGGTTTTTCTTTCCTCCTGCCACTTTCTCCCTCAATTTTGTCCTCAACTTCATTTGCTGCAAATTTTCAAAACTGCAAAAGCACTTAATATTCAACTCAGCAGGAAGGAGAGGAGAGGAGGGGGCAGAGTTTTCCCCTTCCTAAACTCTTTACATAAATTCCAGGGCTTCTTGGCTTAAAGCAGTTTTGCGTGTTCTTCCTTGTTAATAACTTTTACCTCTTGTTACCTGGACACGTCCTTATGATGTGGCTAGGCCACATGTATCTCAGTTTTCATCTGTCAAATGTTGGAAGGAATGCCATCTTTGACCCAATCACCACTTGAGGGGGTGCCTGGGACTGAGCTGGTTCTGTTCCTTGACCAATTGCCCTTTGTTGGCCATCTGAAAATTGCTTTAGAAATGGATAAAACTCAAATCAAGTTTATAGGCTGGGGTGGTGGTGGTAGTACGGCTGGAAACATCCTTTATATAAGATGTTTGCTGCCTTCTGACTTTCTTTTTGGTTTCCTGATGATGGTATTTTCCTACCATCCACGCTGCACCTATCTCCTCTCCTCCTTTCAAATCTGACAGCCTTAATGAAAAGGCCTCCAGAAGTGACAATTCTGCCCCTGGGTTCGATGTATGCCCCAGTTCTACAAAAGCAAAGGAGGATCGCATTGGATGCCAGCGAACCGCAGGGTGCTTTCAACTCAGAAAGAGTAAATACAGTCATTGTACTAAAGCAAAGAGACTTGAAATTCTGTCCGCAATGCAGGTTGTTTCCCTTCTTTCCTTGTTTCTTTTTCTTTTTTTCTGTTGCTGACTCTGTGAGGAAATGGCTCAGCTATTGTTTTTGGCCTGTTGACTTCCAGAGACCTTAAGCATGAGAAAAGAAAGATATTTTATGTCATATGTTATTTTGGAGGACAGCAACCCTTTCTCCCAACTGTCAAGGTTCCTCTAAGCTAAATAGGTTTTCTCTGCTTCTGTTTAACTGACAGGTATATGTGAATGGAGAATGGGTGACCAGCATCGGAGAAGGGGGAAGCTTCGGTGAACTTGCACTCATCTATGGGACGCCAAGAGCTGCGACAGTCAAAGCCAAGACAGACCTCAAACTCTGGGGCATTGACCGGGATAGCTACAGGCGCATTTTAATGGTGGGTTAAAAGCCTCATGATCCGCTGAATTTATGGTTGCTATTTGACTTGGTCCATTAATGATGCCATAAGCCCCCATGACATTTCAGCATCTTGTACTAGAGTTTCAATGTTTTTAAATTTAGGCCCCCTTTTCATAGGGCCTGCTGTATTTATGAAATAAATAGCAGTACACTGCATTGTGTGTGCATCGTGGGAGAGAAAGGAACTGTCAACAGAATGCAGCCTTCCACAAGAGGAGCATCTAACCTGTCTCCTTTATGTTGTTGTTATTATCATCATATATTTATACAGTGCTATCACTGTACATGATTGTTTACAAATAAAAGAACAACTAAACAGTTCCTTGCCCTCAGACTTACAATATAAGATGTGACACAAAAGGAAAAGAGGATGGCAGTTTGGGATGGGATTAACTACAAATAGATAACTGCCTCTTCTTTTCTCCCTCCAAGTTCAGGGCAATGGCAATTGGGACAGAGCAATAGCAATAGCATATACCGTATATTCCGGCGTATAAGACGACTAGGCGTTTAAGACTCCCCCCCCCTCTATTTCCAGCCAAAAATCTAGGCTTAGGCATATATTCGCCATATAAGACCCCCCCCCCAATTTGGCTGGCTGGCTGGGGGAGCCTTGCCAGCTGATCCTCTTTGTTTCCCAACTCACGAGGATCTCCTCATGAGTTGGGAAGGCGAACAGGATCAGCCGGCAGGGTTCCCCCAGCCAACCTGCTGCAACATTCACCCCTCTCTTCAACCTTCCAGTCAAACTTGACTCAAAGGTGGAGGAAAGGGGCAAAAATGCCCAGTTTGCCTCAGCAGCCCCCTCCCCTCCGTCTTGGCTCTTCCGAAGGGGACCAAGGCAGGGGAAGTGGGGGCAGCCAGGGCAAACCCCTAGATTTGAGGGGCGAACATGCCCCGTTTGGCTCCACAGCCCCGATCCCTCCTTCTGGGCTCCCTTCCGAAGGGAGCCCAGAAGGAGGACGCGGGGCTGTCGAGCCAAACCCCAGGATCCGCCCCCTCTCCCCACCTTCAAGGAAGAGGGAGTGAATCTAGGGGTTTAACTCCGCAGCCCCAATGCCTCCTTCTGGGCTCCCTTTGCAAGGGAGCCCAGAAGAAGGCATCGGGGCTGCAGAGTTAAACAGGGCATCTTCGCTCGCTCTCCCCACCTTCAAGGAAGGTGGGGAGAAGGGGTGATGATGCCCCGTTTGACTGCACAGCCTCGATCCCTCCTTCTGGGCTCTCTCCTGGAAGGGAGCCCAGGAGGAGGATGCGGAGGCTGTGCAGCCAAACCCGGGATTCACCCCCTCTCACCACCTTCAAGGAAGGTGGGGAGAAAGGGCGAACGTGCCCCGTTCGGCTGCACAGCCCCGATCCCTCCTTCTGGGCTCCCTCCTCCCTCTATTCCCCAGCCTCCTCATGGATTGGGGAATGCGGGATGGCCAGCTGGCTGGGGGGGATTCTCCCTCCTCCCTCTATTCCCCAACCCATGAGGAGGCTGCCCAGCCTCCTCGTGGGTTGGGGAATGCCAGATGGCGTGGGATGGGGAATGCCGGATGGAGCCCAGAAGGAGGGATCGGGGCTATGCAGCCGAACGGGGCACGTTCGCCCTTTCTCCCCACCTTCCTTGAAGGTGGTGAGAGGGGGCGAATCCCGGGTTTGGCTGCACAGCCTCCGCATCCTCCTCCTGGGCTCCCTTCCAGGAGAGAGCCCAGAAGTAGGGATCGAGGCTGTGCAGCCAAACGGGGCATCATCACCCCTTCTCCCCACCTTCCTTGAAGGTGGGGAGAGCGAGCGAAGATGCCCTGTTTAACTCTGCAGCCCCGATGCCTTCTTCTGGGCTGGCTGGGGTGGCTGGAGGGAGGGGCTTCAGGGAGGGTGGAAGGGTGGCTGGAGGGAGGGTGCTTCGCAGCCACCCACCCCCTCCCCGAAGCCGCGATCTTGAGTGGGATCGTGGCTTTGGGGAGGGGGGTGGCTGGAGGGAGGATGCTGGAGTGAGGGGGCTTCGGGGAGGATGGAAGGGTGGCTGGAGGAAGGGTGCTTCCTAGCCACCCCCCCTCCCTGAATCCATGATTGGGAGCCGGATCGCGACTTTTGGGAGGGTGGAAGGGTGGCTGGAAGGGGGGGCTTTCCAGCAACATTCACCCCCCTCTTCTGTCCTTGGTTGCTCCCCAAAGGGGGAGAAGGCAGAGGAGGAGGGGCGAATGAACCGTAAGCACTTTGCCTCACCCCCCCCCGCCTGATCTCCTGCCTCTTCGCTCCATTTGCGAAGGGAGCAAAGAGGCAGGAGTTCAGACGGCAGGGTGAAGCAAAGTGTATCCGGTGTATAAGACGAGCCCTGATTTTGGAGCCTATTTTTCAGGGCTCAAACCTCATCTTATACGCCGGAATATACGGTATATTTCTATACCACTTATCAGTGCCAAAGCACTCCCTAAGTGGTTTACAATATGTGTTAGCTAATTGCCCCCAACAAGCTGGGTACTCATTTTACCAACGTACAGAGGGATGAAAGGCTGAGTCAACCCTGCAGCCCTGTGGGATTAAACTCACAAGCTTTGTGGCTGCAATACCAGCATTTAACCACTGCATGATGGAGCTATGCCTGCCTCTTCTCCTCTCCCTCCAAGGACAGGGCAGTGGCAGTAGGGCCGAAAGGGGGCTTTTTCATCATGCCCAGAAATACAGTGATATAGGCAAACCTTCAGGACATTGTCATGGATAGCCAGGCCTAGATAGCAGAAAAGGACAGGAAATAGTGAGAAGTTGGAACTTGAAAAGTATCAGCAGGTACAGTGAAGCTAAGTCAGAATGCCAGGCTCAAAGTGCTTACATCAGGCCAGGCCAGTCAGATTGCTTTATACTGAATGTCAGTTGCAAGGGCTGGTGTTAAGCTTACTCATATCTTTTAAGACTTCCTGTTATACAGACCCACAGTCCATGCAGACTTTGCCTCTCGGTGTGCACGGAGTGACAGTATGCATGGAGTGACAATACAAATGACACAGAATGAAACCTAACTAATACACAGTATACTAAAAGCATTTTCTAATCTACAAAATCTGGTGGGCTATACTCATTGGCTGTCCATCATTCCCACTCCGATTTCCCACTGTACCAGCCTCTTTTTCTCACAGTGGAACCGAGGTGCAGAGGGCTTATCAAACCATGCCAGACACAAAGCACATACTCCCTTTTATAGTCAGAATACATACTTGTTAAACAGTACAAAAGAGATGCAAATACAATTAGTCACAAGGTTATACAGTAGAACTGAACTTGGCAGGAAAAGGTCACATCCTGACACCTCACCAGCTGTGCCTCCAAGGGGTATGTGCGGGGCTGACAGAAGAGCCCTGCCCAGCAGTCTTAAAATCCAGGTAGGCTTGTATGGTAGGATACAATTCATTGTATGAGAGGATACAGTTCATTTTTATGGGGCTTGTGGGTCTGTCTGCAAGCAAAGCAGAATTAGCTTTGAGGATCCACACAGACAGCCCTGCATTTACTTGAGTGAATGTCCTTATTGGGACATTTGTGTATGACTAATCCAAGTTATTCAGCCTTTTCCAACAAACTATCTGGGTAGTTCTCTCAACCAGAAGCTGTCAAATCCATTAAAATACCATATTGACTCGGCTGAAGTCTGGGAGTGGGGTAGGGAATAGTGGTTTGGGTTTCTCCAGATGCAGCAAAGAGAAAACAAATTTTAATTTTCAGAGAAGTCACCATGTTTGACCATTGCAGGAAATACAACAAAGAACTATGTGGCAGGGCATGCTGTGATGTCGGATGGCTGTTTAAAGGAGGTCCAGGGAAGTCATGGGCTTGCATGAAATTTGCATATGTTAATTTATATGTATAGATGCACATATAATGCATAGGTGCAAATTTAGAATTGCTGTAATTTTAATACAGAAACAAAAAGTCTAGTGCTATCTTAAAGGATAACCATTTTCAACTCTCTGTTGCCTACTTTTTCAGCTGCTTTCCTCTCTCCTCCTTCCACTTTTCCTCTTTGTCTTCAGCTTACTTCAGTTGCTTCAAAATGAGTTTAAAGTGCAACTCAGCAAGAGGAGAGGAGAGGAGAGGAGGAGGTGGAATGTTGCCCTTCCCTGTAGACTCAGGCAAAAGCAAACTGCTGCAACCTCTCCTAGCCTGGGAGCTCTTCCTCATTATTGACTTTTGCTATCTTGACCACACTCTGATGTTGTTTAGCTACACATGTTCCGGTTTTCATCTGTGAAATGTTGGGTGGTATAGGTGGGTTTTTTGGGGGGCGCTTACGTCTTCATGGACTGTAGCCCTTGAGTTTTGTGCATCCAATGAAGTGAGGCTAAAGTCCATGAAAGCTTATACCAAATAAAACATGCTCGTGTTTAAGGCAGCACCAGAGCCTTTGTTGCTGTTTTTGCTGCCACAGAGTAATGCAGCCACTGTCCCCACTCATGTTATTTTATTTTTAAAAAATTAAATATAAAATATTAAATATAAATCACATGAATGCTGTTAAATAAATGATAAATGAATAGAAATAAAGGACATCTCAGCACGGTGGGGAAGATGGTGATTGCTAGGTGATCAGTTTGTCAGCATTACCTGTAGTCCAGGGTTGAACTATTCAGGTTTCTGAGCAATCCCTTCTTATGACTCTTTCACTTTAAACCAGCTGTGAGACTCCCATAGGTTGTGGACCACAAGTCACCCTCCAAACCTGTTTTGTGCTCCCCACCGACCTCCCTAGGAGAAAAATGTTCTCCAATTTTACAACGTATTTCTTTTTTAATGGGGAGAATCAGACTTTTAGGGTGTGTGTTTCTCCTCTAAAAGAAGGTGAGGGCAAGATTTCCTTTTTTTAAAATAAAAAAGGAAATAGTAGCTTTTTTGAACATTGTCACTTTCTGTTTCATCTGGATGGGCTAGAGTGGCCCCTGGGACTAGAAAAATGGCCCTTGGAGCAACAGAACATGACCTTATGTAAGCCAGCCATGGGCTGGGCAACACTTCAGAAACACTAGGGTAGTTAGACTTTAGATTTATCCAACCACATCTCCTTCCTGTGTTTTTTCCTTCTGCTCTTCATTTTGTTTTCCCTTGATTCTTCTGTGCCTTTTAAAAATTTCCTTCCTTGCTGATGCTTCCTCATATAATTTTCTCCATTTTCCATGAAGAGGCCCCTAATGCTTTACAAAAACATGATTCTAAATTCATGTTTTTTGCCAGTAAAACTTTGCAGGCCATCTTGGGCTCTGAGAATGTTTAAAAATTCCTCAAGCTTTATGAGGATAGGGAATGATTTGGTTGTGTATTCCTGCATGGCAGGGGGCTGGACTGGATGGCTCTTGAGGTCTCTTCCAACTCTATGATTCTATGATCCCATGAAGAGCAAAAATATAAAACTTTAAAGTACGTGTTGGAATTGTGCAACACTCCAGATATTGTTCAACTCCAGCTCCCAGAATTCTTCACCATTAGCTATGCTGGCTAAAGGCTGCTAGGCGTTGAAGTCCAGCAGCTGTCTTATAGCGAGCCTAGTGTAGGAGCAGATAACCTGTGGCCCCTTCAGTTGTTGCTGGACTGAAGCACCCATCAGCCAAAGGATTATGGGAGTTATAGTTCATTAGCATCTGGAAGGTCATAAGT
This sequence comes from Gambelia wislizenii, assembly GCA_030847615.1. NCBI lineage: Eukaryota > Metazoa > Chordata > Lepidosauria > Squamata > Crotaphytidae > Gambelia > Gambelia wislizenii. Next base: position 12,020,408 of record JAUMIR010000012.1, read on the forward strand.
TACTCATCTCTAGCTTAGTGCAGTTGCTACAGTCTTCTGATGTGCTTTGATCTTATGCTCAGGACACTGTTTCAGTGCTCCCTCCTTTCTCTCTGTGTTGATCCTTAATACAAATGAACATTGTAAGCATAATTCAATATCAGGTTTACATAAGGATTAACTAGAACTCCATCTAGGGTTGCCAAACCAGCTGTGTACCTGCCAGGACTGGACTTTTTATTTGTAACCTAAGCCTGGGTCTGCCTTGATTTTGATCTTCCTTGGTCTGGACACTTAAATCATGGTGGAGCTTTCGGGGAAGCAACCAGTCAAAAACTGGTAGTTCAGATATATTGTTTGCGGAGTTGAGAAGGAAGCAGAATGGGAAACATGCAGAAGAAAAGAAAAGAAAAGAAAAGAAACCACCAGCGAAAGAGTGAGAGGCACAAGAGATGGAGGCAAGCCAGGAGGAGAGCAGATTGGAGAAGCAGAAAAGAAAAGCAAGAAACCACAAAAGGTGGAGCTGAAGGGAGTAGGTGGTTGGGACAGTGCTTCTGAAGCTGATAGTTTCCCCTGATGCTTTCATGGAGCCAGCAAATGCAGCCTGATAGGTCTTTCTGACATTCCTTTTCCCAGCTATGATGTCCTTTGTTCATTTGCTTTCTCCTTGGAGTCTTGAACTGGATTACTGGAGGCATTACTGCAAGAGGTCAGCATGGTGTAGTGGTGCTCGACTAGGAGACCAGGATTCAAATCTCTGCTCATCCATGGACACTCACTTGGGCAAGTTAACTTGGGCAAGTTACACTCTTTCATCATTAGAGGAAGCCTCCTCTGCATAATTCTGGCCAAGAAAAGCCTATGAGAGCATACCCTCCAACTATCCTGGATTTGGCAGGGATAGTCCTAATTAATCCTCTGACATGCTGCTTTTTCAGCTGCTTTTAAGAATGTCCCTGTTTCTCTTTCCTCCACCTACTTTCTCTCTTTGTCCTCATGTTACTTCATTGGCTACAAACGGAGTTCAAAGTGCAAAAGTAGTTTGCATTCAATTCTATGATTTTATGGTGTTGTCTATACAAGGGGGAAAATGTGATGTGCACTTGAAATAAAACAACAAAGTTCAGTAAGCCTTGTATAAGTAAATGAAAATATTTTGATTCTACCGGAGACCACGTCCAAGATGTATCCAGGGATGGCTTTTTCTTTCATCAGCCTCCACTTTTCTTATGATTTCCACTTTGGTGGCCGAACTTATAATCTATGCTTTTTTAAACATGCTGGGTAGAGCTAGTGCGGCAGGCTCATGTGCTCTCCCCTTTTCTCTTTGCTGTTCACAAATGCTCAATAAGAGAATCTGGAGGCAGCTGCTGTTTACCTTGCTGTTATAGGCAGGAACACACAGATAGAGTAAGACTGATTATAACATACTTTTTCTCAGCACAAGCTTTGTTTATTGCATTGTTTGCTGGGGACATATTACTGCGACCTGACACTGAAGGTTTGTGGTTCTCCAGTCCTCCTTCATCATCCTTCCAATGCTGATGCTGCTAAAAAAAATGTTCCTAGCTAGACAGAGGAACAGGAGGAGGAAATATAGTGACTGGGTGGGCATAAAAAGACTTTGTAAAAGGGAATGTCACTGTGAGAGGCTTTGTTAGCCAAGGTATACCCATAAAAGGAAGTGCAGCATCCACACCATTAAAATAAAAACCTTTCTCTGTAAACAAGGTGAGTTGCCAAATGATTGCTTGAGTGAAAAGATTGTTTTCTGCTGTTGGAAAGATGAAAGAACAGGGATAGGAACCATGTATTCGGGATAGGGTCCTTTGGGAACCCTCCCACCCCCCCCCCCAAATTCCCTGCCAACTGCTGGAAAAAAAACATTTTAGGGCATAAACACTCTAATGCTACTTTTAAAAATTAGTGAACAGGCGCAAAAGATGTTCAGGAGTGACACAAAGTCACTTCTGATTGTCCAAAATGGTGCCCATGATGGGCCAGTGCAGCCCTACGGAGAAAACTGGATTCATGCCTCTCTCTGGGCTCCAGACTATGCCCACCCTCCACAGTAATAATAATAATAATAATAAATTTTTATTTTTAACCCGCCCCTCTGCTCGGCAACTGGGGCGGCTTACAGCAAGATTAAAACAACATCAAGTTAAAACAGTCCTTCCCCATCCTACTCTCCCACCCCTTAAAACTAAATTAAACAAATAGAGAGTTAAAACAAAGATAAAATACAATAAATAAATAAATAAATAAATAAATAAATAAAAGCGACGACGGCGAGGGGGTGCCCACTTTAAAGCAAACCACCACCATTTGGTCTCATTTTGCTTCATTTTAACCCATCATATATTTTGTCACAACTTTGCTGGCTTAACTAGGATGGCCACTTTGGCTCATTTAAAAACAAGTTAAAATACATATACTGTATTAATTTGTAGCTGGTGCTCATAGCTTCCACTAGAATATTGATAGTTGTTCTGCCTATGCATGGAGCATAGCCCTCAAAGAATGAGCCTCCTTCTTCAGCCAAGCATTTGGAAGCTCTCAGTCTGTCTTGGGGGATTGTTTTAATATGGCTGTGTTATGAATTTATGGCATTTTTTTTTGTTTGAGCTTTTTGGGGGTTTTACATAGTTTTTAACATGGCTGTGGATGCTTGAGAGAAACACAAGTGATACTGGAAATAAATAAAGCTCTCCTTCAGGAGGGCCAGAAGAAGCCTGGTTTGGATTAGTAGAAACAGTGGGGAGTTGCTAAGGACTGGGTGATATTGTCTCCAAGCATCTTCAGGTTGCCTCAGTGTGCATAAATCAAGGAACTGTATACTTGGAATGGATGGAAAGAGCATGCACGCAGAGCAGAAGGATCATTTCATAGAGCCATAGAGTTATAGAATCTGAAGGGGTCTCATGGACTGTCAAGTCCAACCCACTGCTTATTGCAGGATCTCCAGCTAAAGCATCCCCAGCAGGTTGTCATATTGAAGAGGGAGCAAGCTTGTTTTCTGCTGCCCCTGAGATTAGGACACAGAGAATGGACTCAACCCACAAGAAAAAAGATTCCACCGAAACATTAGGAAGAAATTCCTGACAGTAAGAGCTGTTTGACAATGGACTACACTGCATCAGAGTGTGGTGGAGTCTCCTTCTTTGGTTTTTTAAAAACAGACTGGATGCCCATCTGTCAAGCGTGCTTTGATTGTGTATTCCTGCATGGTGGGGGGTTGGACAGGATGGCCCTTGAAGTCTCTTCCAACTTTATAAGTCTAGGTAGCCCAGCCTCTTTTTGAAGACTTCAGAGGAGAAGACTCCACCTTCTCTTTATGCAATTGGTTCCATTGCCAAACCACTCTTAATGTCAAGATGGTCCCTCATAGAATCATAGAATCATAGAGTTGGAAGAGACCACAAGGACCATCCAGTCCAACCCCCTGCCCTATAGGAATACATAATCAACCTGACAGATGGCCATCCAGCCTCTGCTTAAAAACCTCCAAAGAAGGAGACTCCATCATACTCCCAGGCAGTGTATTCCACTTCTGAACAACTCTTACTGTCAGGAAGTTCTTCCTAATGTTTAGGTGGAATCTCTTTTCCTGTAATTTAAACCCATGGCTCCATGTCCTAGTCTCTGGAGCAGCAGAAAACAAGCTTGCTCCATCCACAGTATGACATCCCTTCAAATATTTAAACAGGGCTATCATGTCACCTCTCAACCTTCTCTTCTCCAGACCAAAAAATCAAATTCTAATCTCCTGTAATGTCGGACCATTACATGTCCTGCCCTCTGGGGCAGCAGAGAATAGGCCTGCCCCCTCTTCTCTGTGACAGCTCCTGAGTTATTTAAAGAGTGCAATTATTTCACCCCTCAGTTTTCTGTTCACCAAGCTGAACATGTCCAGCTCCTTCAACCTTTCTTCATATCTTTTGTTCTCCATACTTCTTATTTAATATAATCTTTCATCAGAGCAAACTCCTAAAGGCCAGAGCTCAGAAAAGTTACTGTTTAAGATGACAACTCCCAGAATCCACCAGCCAGCAGTGGCTATATAGATAGTCTGTCAGTAATCTCCTCACGATTGTAACATTTGCAGAGTTTCAGAAAGTTTAGTTATTTCTTTATTTGGGGCTATAATTTCCACAATCCTTCAGCCAGCTTGGCCGTTCTGGTTGGGGGAGTATGAATGCTGTAGTCCAAAAAACGAGTCTACAATGCTCTGTGCATTTGCTAGAGCTGTGACTAGTCTCTTCTTAGCATCCTCAGAAAATAATTCTTTTTGTTGAAGAAATACTTGGAGACAGGCTAAAAAATATTCAAGACAGGTGGATTTTTCAGTTTTTTCATCCAGTTTGATGAACTGGGGGCCTCTTCCACATTCGTCATTCTTCCTTGTTTTTGGCATTTTTGCCTTCTAAAAATCTTCAGAAGTTTTTTTTCCCCATCAGCTTTTCAGTTTGTCCAAAACTTTCTTGATTCCTGTCCGGCTTGGAGCCGGTTGAGGAATGAACCAAAAGCCGTGCAGCTTTAAATGTTTATCCTGCTCTATAAATCACAGTTGAATATTTTAGCAATACTTTTGAACTCCTGTTTCTGTTTGTTGGGATCTTTGTGGCTGAGGAGCCGTCCAGATGGAACCCTGGGCCGCAGGTGCAGTAACATCAGAGCCCCAAAGACTGAGACTGTCATCTTCCTGGCCTCTTGTGTGATGGTGTGTTTGTGAAGACTAATCGAAATGGCATCAACTTTAATTTTCCTGATGCTGTATCATGTTCCAAACCCGGGACTTGGACTCTGGCTATAAATCCTTTTTGGCATTCCTGTTTTCTACTGAATGTGTGTGCTTCAGACAAACACACACACACAGCAGAAATCTAGCTTTCTAGAATACATCTTATTGGCATCTGATTTTAAAATACCTCAGTTCTGAAGTTTCTGAGTTGTTTTCAGGGTCATCACCAGAGAAAAAGGATGTTTTGATGGTTGAAATCAGCCATCGTTTACCCAATAACAGATTAATTAATCCATTAAATTTCCATGAGCCTGCCTATTACTAGGACTAACAAAATGGTGAGGAAGGATATTTTCAGCAACTCTGGTGAACCACATGGTATAGCCCTTTTAGGATTTGTATCAGAGTACCTCTCTGCAGATCTGTGAGACTGACAGATTAGATTAAGAGCTCATGGATTGTGGAAAGCTATCAAGTCAGTGAGAAGGGTTCCAACCTACCTTTCATTGTGAATTTATCACACATGGGTCCAAAACCTGTCCTTATTCCTGATTAGCGTAGACCTATTGATAGCCAGCATGGTGTAGTGGTTTGGACTATGTCTCTGGAGACCAGGGTTTGAATCCCTGCTCAGCCATGAAAACCCACTGGGTGACCTTGGAGAAGTCACACTCTCTCAGCCTCAGAGGAGGGCAATGGCAAACCCCGTCTGAACAAATCTTGCCAAGAAAACCCTGTGATACGGAAGTGACTTGAAGGCATGCAACAGCAATTGAATCAACGGGATTTACTTACATCTTGACTCGCCATGTAACAATTGATTTAATGGGTCTACTGCAGTTGTGACTAACCAACAGGATGCCTGCCATGGTCTCCTTACCCCACAACCAGTGGCGCCACTCCTATGCCAGTGGCATGATAAATCTGCTCTACAGTTTAGTCTGAACTGTAAAGGAGCTATCAGCGGTGCTGAAACCCATGCTGCAAACAGGTCCAGCGCCTTGGATTTTGCACTTCTATTTTGCACGTAGACCAGAGCAAATCCGTCCAATGACACCTGCTGCCACTGGTAGCAATGATGTGAAGTAGGTTTGGCTGAATGATAGAACAGCTCTAGATCATTCCATTAGTTTCATGGCCCAGGGGCAATGTGAAACATTGGCTTCCTGATATATCCAGTGCACCACTTGGCAGGCTAGGTCACTCTGAGCAGGAGGTTGCTGGTGTGAGAGCATCACATAAAGCCTATACAGCCTTTCCCCTGGAAAGAACAGTACAATTAAAGAAAGATTGTGCTGCTTTCTTTTTCCGAGAAATCTTCAGCTCAGAGGCCATCATACTTAGCCGCGTTCTGAAAATAACTTTGTCCACTCATTTCCTTCCCCTAAGCTGAGCTCAGGATTGCTGTTTGTGTCTGACATAACACATTGTATTTAAATCTGGAAAACCTTGTGATTTTTATGCCCATTTTGTAGCTGGAAAACTGAGCCTGAAAAAAGCTTGTGTAGTCTAAGGTCATGGTGAATCCATATCAGAGAATCTGTGTACTTGTTCTGCACTGGTCATACGATTTTACTGCTTGTACTAAGAAGCCAAACTAATGTATATATATTCCTTCCTTTCCAAGAGGCAAAGGTGTTCCCCATTCATTTCCTCCCCAAACTGTATTTTTAAAATATTCTTTCCCCTTCCCTCCAAAGTGAATTCCCACTTTCCCAAATTCAGTTTACTTTCTCTTAACCATTTAAGGTTGTCGTACCCTTCCAACTGTCCTGACTTGGCAGGGGCAGTCCTGATGAATCCTCTGTCACCCGCTTTTTCATGTCCCAGTTTCTCTCTCTGCCTCCTGCTTTCCCTGTTTTTCCTCAGGCTGCAAACTGAGTTCTAAGTGAAAAAGTAGGTTGCACTCAATTAAATCAGTGGGGGGCGGGGGCGGGGGGAGAAGAAGGTGTGGACTCTTGCCCTTCCCTGTAGGCTCAAGCAAAACCAAACTGCTGTAACCTTCCCTGTAGGCTCAAGCAGAACCAAACTGCTTGTGTGTTCTTCCTCATTAATAACTTTTAACCATCCTGACCATGCTCTGATGTTGCTTGGCCACATTGCAGGGCATGGCTGTGGTTATTGTAGCCTTCCCTCATTCTTTGATTACTGCTTCTTAAAATTGCACCCACTGCACCCACGCATTTCAAAAACTGGCACAGGCCACTCACCTCCCCCCCCCCAGCAGCTGCCCAAGTTCACTAGAGCTCATAAAGCAGGCACCTGCCTGGTTTTCTATAGCCCTCAATTCGTGCTGTGTCAGTTTGCCATTTCCACCCTGGATGTTGTGGGAGGACAGAGATGGATACAGGGTGTCCAGTTTTCCACTCACTGTCCCACACCAAGCTGACAGGTTTGGGCCAGCCTTTGTTGTTCCAGCGTCTCACATTTCCAGGGCTCCAGGCATCCTCTATCCAGGAGAAAGAGCCAGGTTCCTCTGAAGGGGAGGTCAGAGAAGGGTCACAGAAGGCCAGGGCGCATCAGAGCAAACACAGAGGAAAGAGAGAAAGAGACCAGAGGTTTGCAGCACTTTTCTAACCCAGCCTGTTGATCAGCAAAATAACATCTGCTTTCCATAAGTCCAGTCTCTGGAATCTCTATTTAAAAGGCTCTGTCTTAAGAATTTTGAAGAATTATAGTCTGTCAGAGGAGACCAGAGAGATGGGCATGCGGTTCTCTGGGTGTTGTTGGACTACAGCTCCCATGAGCCCTACCCAGCATTGCTAGTGGTGAGGGCTGTCCAACAACATCTGGAGAGCCTCCTGTTCACCATGCCTGGAATAGGCCACACTAACAGAACAGGCAACTTGTGGCCCTCCAGATGGTATTGGACTGTATCTCCCATCACCCTAGCTAGCCTAACATGGTAAGGGATTGTGGTTATTGTAGTCCCAAACATATGGAGGTCTAGAAATTGCTCACCTCTGCCTTAGAGGAACCAAGAAAAGGGAAAGGCTGGAGTTCTGTGGTAGAACATAAACTAAAAATCCCTGTTCAATCAAAGCAGAAATAGGGAACTGATGGCCTCCCAGATGTTGAAATAGAGTCATAGAATCATAGAATTGTAGAGTTAGAAGAGACCACGAGGGCCATCCAGTCCAACCCCCTGCCATGCAGGAAATCACGATCAAAGCATCCCTGAGAGATGGCAATCCAGCCTCTGTTTAAAGACCTCCAAGGAAGGAGACCCCACCACGCTCCGAGGGAGTGCGTTCCACTGCTGAACAGCTCATACTGTTAGAAAGTTCCTCCTAATGTTGAGGTGGAATCTCTGTTCCTGGAGCTTGCATCCATTGCTCCGTGTTCCAATCTCTGGAGCAGCAGAAAACAAGCCTGCTCCATCCTCAACGTGACACCCCTTCAAATACTTAAACAGGGCTATCATGTCGCCTCTTAACCGTCTTTTTTCCAGGCTAAACATACCCAGCTCCCTAAGTCTCTCCTCATAAGGCATGGCTTCCAGACCTTTCACCATTTTAGTCACCCTCCTCTGGACACGCTCCAATTTGTCAATTTTTTCTTCTGCTCCCATCCAGTTCATAAGAGTAGGGAGGACTTCTGCTAGAGAACTACTGCCAGTCAGGCCAAATGAGTATACTCAGTCCTCATAGGGTCATTTTAAGAACTTCTTTTTTCCCATTGCTTTTTTTTTCTTTTTAAAGGATTGTTTGTGCTTCTGCAAACGTTGAGATCTCCCCAGAGCACTGTTGTATGTGGGGTGTATCTTTTGGCTCTTGTTTGTGGGGTGTGCCTTTTGACTATGTAAGGATGGGTGCCCAGACAAGGAGTCTGGCCAAGAGTGCATTTACATAGGGCACCAGCTGCACCCATTCTTTGAGATGTTGGATCTGGCCGTGGTGACACATCCTGTTTAGATTTATGTAATGTGCTCTATATGGGGCTACCTTTGGAAACATTTCAGGAGCAGCACTGGGACCCAAATGCTGTAGCCAGATTGTTGACTGGGACTGATTACATGGAATAAATAACTCCCCTGCTGAAACAGCTTCACTAGCTATCAGTTCATTTCTAGGCACCATTCAATGTGCTGCTATACATGACCTATAAAGCCATATATAGCTTGGGGTCAGGCTACCTGAAAGACCATTTCTCTTTCTATTAGCCTATGAGTTTTAAGATCCTCAGTGGTGGGCTTTCTCTGGGTCCCATCACTATCACAGGCATGGGAGAGAGCCTTCTTGATGGCTGCTCCCAGACTAAAGCACTATTTCGAAGTGCTGGTTATAAGCCAAAAGGCCCTATGCAGCTTGGGTCCAGACTTCCTGAAAACCCATATCTCCCAATATGAGCCTGCCCAAGTTTTATGATCCTTAAGGGAGGATGTTTTCTCAGTCCCACCTCCATCACAGGCATGTTTGATGAGGACATGAGAGAGAGCCTTCTTGGTGGCTGCAGGCAAAGACCTTTTTGTTTACCCAGGCCTTGTTTTAACAGAGGGGCGGGTTATAAAGAAATTTTATTATTATTGTTATTATTCAAGTGTTAGCTGTCTGTTGCAGAAGGCCTTTGAATTGGGGTGTGTGGTATTGCTTCTTTATCTTGATTATTATATCTTAACAGCCTTTTAAATGTGGTTCTAAATTAATGTTCTTCATGTGATTCTTTAATTGCTTTTAAACTTTGGGGTTATCCCTGCTTTTAACTATATTTCATAGAATCATAGAATCATAGAGTTGGAAGAGACCATGAAGGCCATCCAGTCCAACCCCCTGCCATGCAGGAATACACAATCAAATCATTCCTGACAGATGGCCATCCAAGCTTCTGTTTAAAAGCCTCCAAAGAAGGAAACTTCACCACACTCCGAGGCAGTATATTCCACTTCCAAATACCTCTTACAGTCAGGAAGTTCTTAGAATCATAGAATCATAGAATTGCAGAGTTGGAAGAGACCACGAAGGCCATCCAATCCAACCCCCTGCCATGCAGGAAATCACGATCAAAGCATCCCCGACAGATGGTCATCCAGCCTCTGTTTAAAGACCTCCAAGGAAGGAGACCCCACCACGCTCCGAGGGAGTGTGTTCCACTGCCGAACAGCTCTTACTGTCAAAAAGTTCCTCCTCATGTTGAGGTGGAATCTCTGTTCCTGAAGCTTGTACCCATTGCTCCGTGTTCCAGTCTCTGGAGCAGCAGAAAACAAGCCTGCTCCATCCTCAGCGTGACATCCCTTCAAATACTTAAACAGGGCTATCATATCGCCTCTTAATCGTCTTTTTTCCAGGCTAAGAAAAAAGACGGTTAAGAGGCGATATGATAGCCCTGTTTAAGTATTTGAAGGGATGTCACGCTGAGGATGGAGCAGGCTTGTTTTCTGCTGCTCCAGAGACTGGAACACGGAGCAAACTTCCTAATGTTTAGGTGGAATCTCTTTTCCTGTACTTTTAATCCTTTGCTCTGTGTCCTGTTTGTTTTAACTCATATTGTAAGCTGCTATACTGGGAGAGTGGCAGGATATACATTAGATAGATAGATAGATAGATAGATAGGGCACTTTGCTTGGGTTATAACTTCAGCCAGTGGGTGTTGTAGCCCAAGAAAAGGAATGTCTCCAAACTCTGGCAACAGAGTTTGGAAAATGGCATTTGATAGCGTCTACTTGCCATTTATGATTTCCTCTCTACTTCTGCTTGGTCTCCTTGCAGAGGGCCTCTCTCTGCCCTGTCCTCCTTCCAGAAGCAAATACTACTGTTTGTTTATGGCTTAACCTATCCAACCCATCAAGAAGCATCTCCTCTGCTTCCCCCAGCTTTTGAAAGATTAACATGTCATCCCTCTCTGAAGTCTTTTGGCTTCCTAAGTGCAGGCTGGCAGGTGTAGACCTAGGGAGGAGGAGTCTAGGAAGTGATTTTTGTCCTGCTCTGTGTTAATACGGCAAGCTTGAACTGGCTTAATTGGTGTGATGAATCGATTAAAGCACTGATTACAGATCTAAAAAGCCCTGATGTTGACCAGTGGAGCTGTGCACAGCAGGCTGTGAGTCACACCATTAGGTTGCTTTCCAGCTGCTGGGAAGGAAAGAGTGGGGCTCCCAACTGCTTGTAGAGGGGCTTCACCTCCAAATCCCCCTCTCCACTGTGTGCAGCCTTCTTCCCAATTTTCCTTTCCCTCCCCTCCAGTCCCAGACAGTTGGTTGAACCATTCAGCCCAATTTTATGCATATTTACAGGGAAGTTGTTTTTACTACTAGAGTTTGTGGGACTTACTCCAACGGGTTATTAATTTGTGCAAGTAGAGTTTTATCCAGTGCTTTGGAAAAGTTAGGTTTTTGGACTACAATTCCTAGACCCATTTACTCAAATTCAGGGAACTGTGGTCCAAAAATCCTAATGTTTCCAAACACTGTTTACATCATCCTTCAATTATGGAAGAAAAAAGTATAATAGAATGAAAATGCAATTGAAACAGTAACTGAATATCATGTTGCAACTGCAGGAGCAGTTTTCTCTTGATTTCATCTCTTGGTTGTGATTCAGAGGCCCCCCCTCCCCCATATTCCAGCGCACTCTTAGTAGCATTTCTTTTCCACTTTTCCTCCAATGAACTCAAGGTGTTGTGCATGGCTCTGCTCCCTACATTCTCCTCACAACAATTCCATGAGGCAGGTCAGGCTGGTTCCAATTCACTCACGGAATTTCATGGCTTAATGGGCTAAGAACCGAGTCTCCCAGTCCAACACTAAAGCAGAGAGAGGAAACCTTTGTCCGTCCAAATGTTTTTGACTTCAGCCCCCAGAAGCCTCACTTAGTATATGGCCTTTTGTAAGGGACTGTGGAAGTGGTAGTCTAAAACATCTGTAGTTTCCCTGTCTCTGCTCCATCCATTATGCCCAATTGGCTCTCATGTGGAACTCCTCTACTAACAAGTGTCTTCATTCACTCCAGTGAAAATCAGCAAATGTGCTGCACCAGAAATAAAAATATAAGTGGGTTGTCCTCACACTTGACAGGAAGGGCTGTCAGCCAATTAAATCAGTCCACCACACCACCTTAAGGAAGAGAGTGAGCCCAACCTCCCCACTTCTGTCCTGCCTCATGGCTTGGACAGTTCAGAGCTTTTAGCTCCAGACCTTTTTTGTTTTTTCCTCTCTACATTTTGGGGAGGAGCTACCTTCCTACCAGGATGGCTAGGCTGGATGACTATAGATCCAGAGTTCATAGTTCAGACCTCTCTAATGAGGATTTGAGTCATGGAATCATAGAGTTTGAAAAGACCACAAGGGCCATCCAGTCCAACCCCCTGCCATACAGGAATACACAATCAAATCATCCCAACAGAGTCTGGATGAGGAGCTTCCCCTGTCTGGCTGGACAGGGGATTGGAGCTGCTCGGACCTCTCTGGAGGTGCCAAGTTGGGCTCTTTGGGAGCCTCTGTGGAGGCGGCAATGTGTGATGGGATCCTGCTTGTTGGGATGGACCACGTAGAGGCGGTTGAGGTAGCTAGCATGGCGGCAGCCATGATTCTGATGTCCCTTTCTCTCCCCTCGCCTCATTATTGATGGCAGTGAGCTTCTGCTGCAGCACTGTGAGTGAATTTCACTCATTGCTTGCCAGGCAGTTGCAGGGGTGGCAGCCTGTTTGATCTCCCCGCAAGATGGAGTGTTCGCACCAAAAAGACAGGTGCATAGGCCGGAGCATCATCATTAGCACGTCCCTCTGCCAGCTCTAGGTCAGGCCTGGGAGAGCATAGCTGGCAGGCTACAGACCAGTCTTTTGTAGCCTTTTAGGAGAAAGAGTCAATCAGGTAGGATTTGGAGGGGCTAGACACCCCCTCCTCCATGTAAGGCTAGCAAAAAGGAGAGACATATTCCTCATTCCTCCTTGGAGGACTTGGATTCTAAGGTGTCGTTGGAGGTTCTGATAAGGAGGAAGGGGAATTATCCACTGTGGAGGGTGATTCTCTTCCTGAACAACTGTCACCAAGACTTTGAGGCTTCCTATTTTCCTGTCCTCCTGCATAAGGTGGAAAATTCTGTGGGCTTGTCTCCCACTGTTCAAACCCCTGATGACATTCCCAAAGGGGTCCCTGAAAGCAAATTTATGAAAGGGTCAGGCCACTCTGTTGTGCCACCCTCTGAGATGTTCTTCTCAGAGGTTTTAAATGAGGAATGGATTCAACCTGGAGCTTCCTGTGCTTTTCCAGCAGTGGCAAAAAAAACCTTGTACACATTGCCGGCAGGGGTAATGGACAAGCTAAATTTGCCCCCCCCCCAGTGGCTGGCTTGGTTTCAGGTTCACTGTTTCCCTTTGATGTGGATGATAACCCTGGATGTGGATGTTATAGTGCTATGATTCCAGTTTAACTGCTGTGATTGCATCTTGTGGAATCCAGGGGTTTGTAGTTTGGGGAGGCACTAGAGTTCTCTGGCAGAGAATTTTACATACAGGTCACCCTCCACAGGGAGGTGGGCGGGGCTACTGCTAAAAAGGTTGACTAACTTCTTTAGAATGTTCCGAATGCTGTTCTGTGCAGGCATTCTGTGATTCAGAGAGAACCTCAGATAAATTCAGCCTGCTATTTTGCAGATAGTGCTGCTAAGACTCTGGCTGGTTCAGTTGCTTTGTGTCATCACACATGGCTTGGTCCTCAGGTCTATCTTCACAGGGAAGATCTATGATTGTAGAATCATAGAGTTGGAAGAGACCACGAAGGCCGTCCAGTCCAACCCCCTGCCATGCAAGAATGATCAAAGCATTCCAGACAGATGGCCATCCACCCTCTGTTTAAAGACCTGCAATTGAATGAAGACATGCCTTTTAACTAGGAGGGAGTATTCCACAAGGAAACAGACAGCAAGATTGAGTTAAAACAAAAAATAGGAACAGCTGCCCACAAATTCACAACTGTGAACAGAAGTCCTGCTACGGATGGTTGAGGCCATCCTCCACACAAAAAACATCCAGTCCACTTCGAAACTGATGGCAAAGAACTGACCAGTCAGCTTCTCCTCTACCTCCTCGCAAGGCACCGACTCATTATCATCCTCAAAGTAAGAAGAAGTCAACTGATTCCACCAAACATTGACATTGACTTGATGACAGATCTTCCTCCTCATACATCAGGAGGCCGTTTACAAGATGAAAATGTCCTGGGAAGAATTCGTGTCGATCCCTGGCAGTTTACACATACATTGGGTCGGGTATGTGATTTTCGGAAGGGGGGCCACCTTTTATCCCTCAACCTGCGGGACTTCCAGTCCCCTGGTTTGTGCCGGTTTTTAAAAAAGTCACTGGAGGAGTCGGAAAATTGGAAATGTAAACAGCGTGGGACAAAAAGTCTGGGATGACCAGAAATGGTGACTGGGGGCGGGCTTAGAGCTCAGGGACCAGAAAAGGAGGGGTCAGTCACCCGTTCAACAGATCGAGCCTCACCAGCCAAAAACAAAGGCATCCCTTCCAGCTGCACGAAGGTTGATGTGTGTGTGCGCGCGCGTGTGTACTCAATTACCTTTTTAAATGGATTTCTACACTGCAAACCCTTCAGCTTTACCTTTTCCTCAACTGCATGTTACAGAGAGATCGTAGTAGCTTGGTCACCTCCCTGGCACATTAAAATATTCAAGCCTCTGAGCGAATTAGCACCCTTTAATCCCCCCTCTCTGTGTTTGTGTCTTTCAAAACTCCTGCCTATAGCCATCTCTGCAGCCAGCTGTAGGGGTTAATATTTTAAAAAGGCAAGAGGAAAACCAAGCGCTTGATTTCAAAAGGAAAGCACTCAGCTTGCTTTCAAAGCACTCAGCTTGATTTCAAAAAGAAAGCCCTGCGTCTGAGCGAAAGATCTATCAGGATCTTTCAAAATGCTTTCTGCCTCTTCTGAAAGGATTAAAATGTTCAAGAAGCAAGGGGGGATAACAAACCTCTGCCCCCCTCTCTCTTCCCCCCCCCAGCCAGCCAATAGCATCGCTCATGGCGCGGAACTCTAAAGGAAGTGCATCACCGAGGTTGTGAAAACACGAGTAATCGCATCTTTGATTGACAGCCAAAAAAAAAAAAAAATTAAAACCTAAACAAAACCGGAACTATGGACGTGTAAATATCAGTCACGGGACCACCCGGGATATCCAGATCAGAGACATAAATCGTATAAACAGCGAGGGGCGGATTCGTGATCACTATGTCACGGTAGGCAACGTGACAATTTCTGTCGTGTAACTGGCACCCTGGAATTTATTTTGGTGACAAGCTTTCTCACCATCTCTCTGCTTGGCAAGCCATTACAACTGACTCCTGGGTTCTAGACATCGTCCACCGTGGCTATGCCATAAAATTCAAAGACCTTCCATCCACTGGTTTAATTTCTGTTACTCCTCCTTCTGATGTTCTTTTACAAGAAGTATCTACCTTACTCGAAAAAGGGGCAGTCAAGCCTGTTCCTCTTTCTTTTGCTTATTACGGGTTGTATTCCTGTTATTTTGTCATCGGGGAAAAAGGCAGAGGACTTTGCTCTATCCTGAACTTAAAAAAATGCAGTTCCTACATTCATCCAAAGAAATTCCAGATGGTGACAATCCATGCTATTCTCCCACTTCAGCAAAAAGGGGATTGGATGGTGACTCTCAATCTAAAAAATACATATTTCCACATTGGGATTTGAGAATGCCATTGATGCTATTTTTTGTTTGTCATAGGAGGAAGGCCCTTCAGATTTTGCATGTTGCCTTTCGGATTTTCAACTGCTCCGCGCATCTTTACAAAATGTATGGCCATAGTTACTGCTTGGATATGTTAACAAGAGATCAACGTATTTCCCTATCTGGATGACTGGTTGTTTGTCACTCAAACTCGAGAAAACCTCCTACTCGACATCTACTACACACTCTCTCTGTTGGACTCACTCAGTCTCATGGTGAACCACAAAAAGTCTTCTCTTGAACCATCCAGGAGAGTCCTCTTTATCGCTGCTCTCCTCAACTCCATCCAAGCCAGAGCATTCCTACTGGAAGATTGGTACCAGAGACTACTCACTCTGCTGTATCAATGCATCAAATCTCAGCTAAGTTTCTACTGGGCTCCATGGCCTCAACAGCATCCGTCACTCCATTTGCAAGGCTCTGTATGTGTCTGCTCCAATTGTGATACATCCATACCTTTGATCCGCTTTGGGATTGACAGTCACACCTTCTCTCAATACCAAGTCCAATCAGGTTGTCACCTCTGTGGTGGACAAAGCCACACAGTGTTCCAGTCATGATGCCCTTCCTATCCCCGAATCCTCAGTTGACTCTGACCACCGATGCTTCCCTACATGGCTGAGGAGCCTACACTCAGAGACTATCTGTGAAAGGTCACTGATAGAGAGAAAGTACTGGAGATGTTTGCGGTAGAGAAGGCCCTTTAGGCATTTGTCAAACTGTTCAGAAATCAGGCCATCCAACTACTCACAGACAACACCACAAACAAGGAGGCTTGAAGTCCCACAGCCTGACATTGCTCACTCTTTGGGTTTGGAACTGACGCCTGTCAGAACACATCATGATACCGGCAGTACATCTCCCTCGTACTAAGAACATCATGGCAGATGCTTTGAGTCACTCAAAACATTTGTGTCACAAGTGGATGCTTCATCTGGACATCCTTCTACCAATCTTCTCCAGTTGAGGGAGTCCTTGGGTAGATCTCTTTGCAAGTGTGGACAACACTTGGTGTTAAGAGTTTTGTCCGTGGATTCCACATCCAAAGTCAAAAGGGTACATTTTCCTGTTCAACTGAGACAGTCCTCTGCTGTATGTGTTTCCACCATTTTCTCTGATCCCCAGGGTCATCGTGAAACTCTGCACCAACCGTGTTTGAGCCATCCTGATCACGCCATGGTAGCCTCGCCAACTGTGGTTCACATTCCTCCTCTCCTTGACAAATTGTATGTTCAAGTGACTACCTCTGCAGGCTGACCTCCTCTCGATGAGCAAGAGTCAGGAACTTTATCTGAACCTCAAGGAGTGGAGGCTTTCCCTCTGACAGATTTGCCAGACCGAATCCAGGGCATCATCAACACTTCTTACACACCATCGACAGTTCATTCATACACCTATTGTTGGCAACACTTCGTTTCTTTTTCTTGGATAAAGGTCTCTCTCCAGATCAAGCTGGTGTTCAAGATGTCCTCGAATTCCTGCTCTCCCTTTTTCTCAGTATCGACCATTAAAACTTATTTAGCAGACATTTCTCACCACTTCCTCTTGTCTGGACATCCTTCTTGCTTTCAACATCCTCTTGTGAAAGAAGTTTCAGCATCCTCCAGTCTCAGGTCCGACTTCACCTTGGAGCCTTGATCTGGTTCGCTCTCAACTGTGTCTACGCCCATCCGAACCTATGGCATTCTGCGACCCACATCTCCTTGCCTGGAAGATGGAGTTTCTTGTGGTGGTCACTTTAGCACATCGAGCCGGTGAATTGTGTGCACTTCACATGGATCAACCTTATCTTTGCTTTCATGAAGACAAAGTTGTTTTGCATCTGGACATTTCTTTTCTGCCAAAGGTGATTTCTTCATTTCATTTAAACCAGGAAATTATGCTTCTTGCTTTCTTTAGAAACCCTTCCACTGAACTCAAATGAAAGCTCCACATGCTTGATGTGCATCGAGCTCTCACTTTCTATGTTGATTGGACTGCACCGACTCATTGATCCTGAAGGCTCTGCTACTCTCAGAGTAAACTCACACTTCCTGTGTCTCCTCCATTTTTCCAAGTGGGTGGTTTCTGCAATCCAACTTGCTTACAAACTGGCTTGTGTCAAACCACCTCCTCGAGGTCATTCCACCAGAGCTGTTGTAACCTCTTCTGTCTGATGTCTGCTGGACTGCTGTTTCATCTCATCCTATGACTTTTCTTTCACATCATATTGATACTCAGTCTAAGACTGATGCTGGTTTTGGCAGACCTGTGTTGATATCATGTATTCCTGTCATTGACCAGTGATTGTTGATTTTTAATTTATGTTATTTATATGATATATATAGAATCATAGAATCATAGAATTGGAAGAGACCTCAAGGGCCATCCAATCCAACCCCCTGGCATGCAGGAATACACAATCAAATCATTCCCGACATATGGCCATCCAGCCTCTGTTTAAAAACCTCCAAAGAAGAAGACTCCATCACACTACGAGGCAGTGTATTCAACTTCTGAACAGCTTTTACTGTCAGGAAGTTCTTCTTAATGTTTAGGTAGAATCTCTTTTCCTGTTGTTTGAACCCATTGTTCCATGTCCTAGTCTCTGAAACAGTAGAAAACAAGCTTGCTCCATCCTCAGTATGACATCCCTTCAAATATTTAAACATGACTATCATGTCACCTCTCAACATTCTTTTCTCCAGACTAAACATGCCCAGCTCCCTAAGCATCTCCTCATAGGACATGGCCTCCAGACCTCCTACCAACCTGGTTGCCCTCCTCTGGACACGCTCTAGCTTCTCAATATCACAATATGTCACAATATCTCAAATTTATTTGATTTCTGTCATACACTGTCATATTAATTGGCAATAGCTAATAATTTCTATTTGCTTACCATATCTATTTTGCTGTGCATGTTGACCATCATGTGTTTTTCACTATGCTTTTTTTGTTATTTATGGATCTTTATCCCTTTATCCTGCTGTAAACATAGGGTCTTGTTTACTGATGTGCCATATGTGTGTGTCAGACCTGATTTATTCTTGCTTTTCTTTCCTATGCAACTAAGCTTCCAATACACAATCTCTTGTTTGCAACTTACCATGTGTCTTATGTATTATTTGCTTATGAGGTGCTGAGCCACTATGTGGGTTGGTTAATGCATATCACTCCCATCGCCTGTCAGGTGTAGCTTGCTAATCTCCTAATAGTGTGATTCACAGAGACCATGATGAAGAAGGACAAGTTGCTTACCTGTAACTGTAGTGGTTCGAGTGATCATCTGTGAAACCACACAAACCTGCCCATCCTCCCCTCATGTGTCCTGCCATTCCTTGGTTTCATTGATGCTGCTATGCAGCAGACATGGAACTGTGGTGCATTTGGCAGGCTCAGTATTTATATACCAGAGGGAGGTGGGTGGAGCTACCACCAAAAAGCTTTGCCTAGTGCTTTAAAATGTTCCGAACACTGTTCTGCGGAGGTGCAGTAACCCAATTGTGTGATTTCACAGATGAGCACTTGAAGAACTACAGTTACAGGTAAGTAACCTGTCCTTCCTTCTGGAAGCATCTCTGGATGGCCATTATTGAAAGCAGTGTACTAGGTAGCTTGGGTTTTATAATCTGATCTCACAAGGCAGTTTGTACAATCTTACTTTTCTATCTTTTCTCCTTTCCCTTTGCAGGGCAGCACATTGAGAAAACGGAAGATGTATGAAGAATTCCTCAGCAAGGTTTCTATTTTGGGTGTGTTGCTTTTTCTTCCTTTGGGCACGTGTATTACATATTATTTCTAGATAGATAAATGGACAGGCAGTTTTCCAAGTACTTCCTGGAGATGTCAGGAATAACTAGTCTGAAAGGTAATGTTTCCAGCCTGTGGCCATGCTCAGATCTACTGCCTGTCTTCCAGTCCCATTAAAATGCCCATACTGGGTTGGCTGGTGGCTTCCATGTCAGTGAGGTAGTGAATCCATTCTGAATTTTAGCTAAAGGAACTATCCCAGATGTGTTTATGTGTGTGCGTGCCTTCAAGTCACCTGTTGACTTATGAATTTCATAAGGTTTTCGTAGGCCAGGAATACTCAGAGGTGGCTTTGCTAGTTCCTTCCTCTGAAATATAACCTGCAGCCCCTGGTATTCATTGGCCGTCTCTCATCCAAGGACTAACATAGAAGTACTAACCAGGGCTGATCCTGCTTAGCTTCCAAGATCAGACTGGAACTGGTGCCTTTAGGGTATTTATGCCAACCATCTCAGGTACAGACACCTATCTCCAAAACTGATTCAACACCTTGGATAGCTAGTGCCTTTAAAATTCAGATTAAACCTTAGAGTGGGTTTACTGCCTCACCAACATAGAAGCTACCAGCTGTTCATATTCTGTCCTGACTCGTGTTACACATGGCTTCTCAGAGGTAGTGTGGTGTAGTGGTTTGAGCATGACACTATGACTGTGGAGACCAGAGTTAGCATCCCTGCTCAGCCATGGAAACCCACTGGGTGACTTTAGGCAAATCACACTCTCTCAGCGTCAGAGGAAGGCAATGGCAAACACCCCCTGAACAAATCTTGCCAAAAACAAACAAACCCATGATAGGGTTGCCTTAGGCCGTCATAAGTCAGAAATGACTTGAAGGCACACAACGGCATACACATGAGTTCTATGGATTAGCAAGGTAGCCACTTCCATAAGGTGCATTGGCAGGGTGGCCACTTTAAAAAAAACACGTGTAAAGGCTTGTTTATGTGTATAGATTCAGATGTGGAAATCATGAGTGTATTTCAACTAGAGATGTAGTGAGGAAGACTGTCCAAGGTGTCCTGGGTACCTGTCCTTTCAGCAATCCAGTTGTGTTTGATGGGAAACTTCAAGGCCTCTGCTCTCCCCTCATTATTATGGTTCTGTATCATTAAATGGGGACTTGGACTGGAATTGACCATTCAGATGGAGGATGCCTTCAAGTAAAGGATTGTTCTATATAAGGTAGAACACCTGGTCACACTACCTTGAGTAACATCTCATTATTATTTGGGCTGAAAATGCTTGATCCTTTGAGGAAGTGTTGTGGGGGGGGCAGAGAAAATGTACTTGAGTGTCTTTTGAGATTTTGAACTTGAGAATTTGCAATGACTTTTTGAAATGCTTAGGAAAAAGATCTAGAAAATCATCCATTTCTTTATTAAGCCTATTGAATGTCAATGCTTTGCAGCTTATTTTTCAAGGTAAATGAAGAGTGCCACTTATGATAAATCATAGCAAGCATTTTAAAGACCACTGTACTTACACCTGGAGGAAATAATTATCTCAATTAAAGATTTAAAATGTAATTGAAAAGTTGAGAAATCCTGGAATTGCATAACCTCCATCTAAGTATGTTAGGCAAGGTCCTCATCTTGGATTTCAGGCTACACAGTTTTGTGGTGGCGGCAGGTGGCTTTCATGTGAGTTGGATGTGTGTGAATCCATACAGGGATTTAGCCTGGACTTTAAAGGAGCCATCCAAAGTGCTGAACTCTAGCCACAGCATAAGTTCAGCACATCAGATAGCTCCTCTAAAGTTCAGAGGAAAAACTGGAGTAAATTCACCAGCCCACTGACCACCAGCTGCTACAGGGATTTTGCAGAGGCTTGGGGTACTATTGAGCAGTAAGAGCCTTTGCAGGTGACTTTGGGACCAAGCGAGTGATACAGTAGTTTGAGTGTTAGACAAGGACTCTGGAAAACCAAGGTTCAAATCCCTGCTCAGTCATGGAAAACCACTGAGTGACCTTTGGCAAGTCATACTCTCTCAGCCTGAAAGGAGGACAGTGGTAAACTCCCTCTGAACCAATCTTGCCAAGAAAGCCATGAGATAGGTTTTTCTGAGAGCCACCATAAGTTGGAAACAACTTGAAGGCACAGACCACCACCAACAACAACAACATAGAGTAGTACTGTTGGATAACACCTAATGGAGCTTTTCATAACAGAATTTCCAGCTGGATTGTTCCTCTACTGTGGAAGTCAGGAGCCATCGACTCATTCTATTGAGCATGCAACTTAGTATAGGAAGGCAATGACCACTGTACCAGTGTAGCATGAGCAGACAGTGTGCTTAAGTTTGTTAGGGTGATAGTGTGGGATCAGGAGATCCAGTTGCTAGCCCCTACTGAACTATGAAAAATATTGGGTGTTCTTGTCCTCTCCTTCAGCCTGACCTACCTGACAAGGTTCTTGTGAGGATAAAGAGGAAGTAGACCTATGTATGCCCCCTTGTTAATGGGAGGAAAGGCACAGGATAAATGCAACTGCTACAGTTAACTATAACAATGAATCACTGCATCACAGTTATAGACCAACATGACTGTCTCAACAGCCTAAATGGGTTGGTCTTGGTTGCTTTTTTGGTTAACATTGGTCAGTATCATATGTGGCACATTGCTTTTATGTGAAAACAACTCTCCAACAGGAGTGGGCAGAGGTGTGATACCATGAGCCTGGCAGGGATGAAACTGGAACGATTGATCTGTGCTCCATCTTAAAACCATTGAGATCTCACTAAGGAAGGGTGTAGCGAGCCTTAGCTCAGTAGTAAGGCAGGTCTTGGGGAAGTTACTTTTTTGGACCGCAACTCCCAGAATTCCCCCAGCCAACATGGCCCGTTGCAGTCCAAAAAATAAGGTTTCTCATTGTGTGCTTTGAAAGTAAGAAGAACCCAGCTTCAGGCCCAGGGATCTCTCTAGCTAAACAGATCTCACTTCCATCTGAGTCTGCTCAGAAAGTCTCACTGCTGACCATAGGTAAGTAGTCTTGAACTCAGAAACCCGGTGGAGAGAGTCAGTGGGAAGTACCTTTGTAGGAAAGCAGAACAGAAGTATGGAAAAGGGTCAGGATTTTTCTTAGAATGATTCACCATTTTGATGAAGGCTTGGAACAGAGCAAGACCGCAGTTGTAATGATGTTAGAAGCTATAATCTTCTCCTTTCCCATCTCATTAACAAAACCTGGGACCTGTCTATACGAGGGGAAAAATGTGGATTGATGCATACGTATGCAAATTTGGAGCAGGATCGACTTGTCTTAACAGTGTTTGGCAAAATCACAGACATGCAAGGCTATCCGCTTTTGCTGTCCCAATGGGCATGTCTACGATTCAAGATGGCGGCTGCAACTTGTGCTTTTATTTTTGCCAGTTGCTGCCACCAAACTGTATTTTTTTTTAAAAGGCATATTTAAGGTGCAAAAGTTCGATAGAGCGATATTCCACCTAAATAAACATTAAAAAGAAAAGAAAAAGGCTTTTTCATTGCCTCAGCACACTATCACTAAGGTGAAAATCCAAAATGGCAGTTCTGGGGTGCTTGCCTTTTTAGCAAGCCCAGGCACCTGCTCCTGTCCGGCCGATCAGATCTCTACTTCTACTTTTCTGGGGAAATACGAATAAATTTGATCACCTGTCCTTATGATTGATCATGCACATTCCCCACAGAGTTTTTAAAATACTTTGGAAAAGCCCCGAATGCTGTTCCCTTGGGGTTTATGTTGGGGTTGGCCCCCTTCCTTCTGAATACAGCAGAATTATGCAAGATCCCGTGAAGACAGGTAGGATTCTAAGCAAATTCTAAGTGGATTCTTTTCACCATCAAGACAACCCCCTGTTTTCTTTTTACTGAGTCTAGAACTGTTTGCAGTGCTTTGACTGCAGGGTCCCTCCCCACTGGTGACTTGTTGTTCCTATGTCCATAGGGCAATGAATCCACTCCATGAGAATGGATTAAATACAATAATGAGTAATAGTAACATATTGCTTTGAAAAGAATAACTTTCCAGGCTCTGATTTACGGTAGGTAGTGGGTTGGAAAAGCAACACAGACCCAGTTGGAACTATTTTTAGGGCTTTAGACATGATCCTAAATGCCTCACTTAGTAATGAGTCAGGGTGGATCCTTCTCCCCATAGCAGGTACAAGGGCCACCAGTTTTCAGCAGGAACCAGTGGCAGCTGATGGCTCCTGTTTTAGTGGTATGGTGAATCTGTTCCAAACTTTGAAGGAGCTCTCTACTGAACCTCTTCAAATTCTAAAGGGAGAGTTAGCAGCTCAAAGTAAAGGAGTTACCTAAGGTGCCAAAACTATTTGAAGGAAAGGGTTCAGCACCTTGGATAGCCCCTTGAAGGGCAGATTAAAATGTGGATTCACCGCCCCATTGAGATCAGAAGTACCAGCCACATTGGCTCTAGCAGCAGCCCAGCTTAGCTGCCGCCAAAGGCTTCAGCCTCTTTTTCCTGGAAACAGGTGGGGGAGTAGGTGATGGAGAGTAGGGGAGATACCCCACAGAGCAAAGGGGACTGAAGCTTTTCTATGACACATATGTGGCCCCTCTTTTGGCTGGTTGGTGGCATGCCAAGTCAAGAGCAAGCAGTCTCTGCCTTGGGAGGGAAAATCCAATCCAGCAGTTGGCACGTGGACCGAAAGACAGATCAATGAAATGGTCACACTCAAATCTTTCCTTGTGCTTGCTCATGTTTTAGAATCATTGGACAAATGGGAGAGACTGACGGTGGCAGATGCATTAGAACCTGTTCAGTTTGAAGACGGAGAGAAAATTGTTGTCCAGGGAGAGCCAGGAGATGACTTTTTTATCATCACAGAGGTAAGACTGACTTTTTTCTAATGCAAAATGGTTTATAGCAACATTGCAACAACTCTGTTGGTCTGGGATGCTGTATTAGGCCACATGTTTTAAGTGCAGAGCTGCAAGTTTCTCTTGAGTAAACTGATACTAGAATATGTGAGCTTGATTTGGAACTGAGCATTCTGCAGCAGTGGTTTTCAAACTTCCGACCTTCTTGGAACTGCAGGGCTGCAGAATCCATGTGTGCCTGTCTGAATGAAAATAATGGTATTGCAGGGAAATCAAAGGGAGTGTTCTTGGCTGCATGCTCAGTTTATTGTCAATCACAAGCCACCATTGTGAACATGTACTTAAGGGGAAGAGTTGACATGGACCTCTGAAACAGGAGAGCAATTTCAGGGAAGACTGTGTGCCATTACAGCTCTTCTCATGCTTACATTTTGAACAAATGGATACGATGATGAAATGGGGAAGATTCTATGGTATATCAGTACAAGATAGGTTGTGTATCTGTGGTGAGCCAGTTCTGGAAGATTTGGCTCATTATATATTTGAGTGTCAGTACACGCTGCGCTCCACCAGAAAAATCCATTGCACAGGCTTGAAGGATAAATGCAATTCCGAGGCCTTTTCAGTCATCAGCACGCTTGCAGAAAGTGCGGGATGAGTCCTTCCTGAGAGAGATATACTGACAATTGAAAAAGTTAATTAGAGCCTTTCCTAAAGAAAATGAAATACTGGGGGTTAAAAGAGAAACTTAGTTTTCTGTTACAACCAACAAATCAATATGTGATTCAGAGGGTCGCTGCATTTGCGGCAAAGGCTGCCAGATGCAGAGAAAAATTTCTGGAGTCCATTTTGGCTAATTGTAATAGGAACCAGAAGATATGAGTATAAAATGCCTTTGTATGACACAAAAGGTTGAATGTTACTCTTCCATTGTGACTGTAATGTGATCTGTTTTATAACATATGTTACTTACTTCAAGTTTAGGTATGTATTTTAATTAATTAATTTTAATTATGATGTAATTGTACAAAAGCTTAGATTTTTATATTGTTTTATGTTATTGTTATTCTTTGCAATGGTCTTTGGGCTAAGCAATAAACATTAAAAAAATACAGCTCTTCTCATCATGAGCTTGTTTGATATGTGTGTGTATGTCTTGCCTTTCTTCCAAAGAAAAGCACTCAGGATGAATGGCAGAGGTCACAGTGTAAGGAGGTAGGCCCACTTAAGTAGACAACTTGAAAGTCAGGAACCAACACTAGAGAGGCCCAGCTGTGCCCTGTTGTCACATCTTCTGTCACCTGCATAGCTATACTTGCTTCCCTCCCAGGAACAAGAGTCTAGTTGCTCCAGCAAGGGTGGGCTGCTTTAAAGGGTCTGCAGGTAAATTTGGCACACACCCTGACCCACTACAGGCCACACTCCTGGAGATGTGTTTTTAAACACTTTTTAAAACAAGAAATGACCAGTGTTGAACCATAGAATCATAGAATCTTAAAGCTGGAAGGGACCACAAGGGCCATGCAGGAATACTCAACTATAGTACTCCTGAAAGATGCCCGTTCAAACCTTTGTTTACAGACATCCAAAAAAGGAGAGTTCACCACACTCCATGTCAATCTATTCCCCTGTTGAACAGTTCTTACAGTAAAAAAAAAAACCCAACCCCCCCCCTTCTTCCTAATGTGAAATCTTTATTCTTGTAATTTGAATCCACTGGTTCATGTTCTAGCCTCTGGAGCCGCAGAAAACAAGCTGACTCCATCTTCTATGTAACATCCCTTCATATATTTGAAGATGGCTATTGCATCACCTCCTGCTTCTTCAAGCTAGTGCTCCCAATGTCATTCCTCACAAGGCTTGGTTTCCAGACCTTTGATCATCTTGATTGCTCTTCTCTGGACACATTCCAGCTTGTCCATATCCTTCTGGAATTGTGGTGCCCAGAACTGGACACAGTGTACCAGGTGAGATCTGACCAAAGCAGAACAGAGTGGCACTATTACTTCCTTCAACTAGGACATTATACTCCTGTTCATGCAAGGCAAGAATTGCATTGGCTTTTTGTGGCTGCTCTACCATCACACTGTTGACTCAGGTTTAGTTTGTGGTCTACTAAGACCCCTAGATCCTTTTCACATGTACTGCTTTTAAGCTAGGTGTCACCCATATTATATGTGTGCATTTCATTTTTCTTGCCTAGATGTTTTTAAACATTTCAAAAAAGGCCAAATTTTGCTAAAGGGAGCCCCATGTCTTGCTATCAAAAATAATTACTATTTTTTTTATTACTACTGTAGTTCTGAAAGTTTCCAAAAGCACAGTTTCCCTAATTTTGAAGAGGACATTGGTAGCAAGGAGAGATCCAAAAGGCCCATGGCCACAAAAATCCTGGTGGGGCCACAAATGGCCAATGGGTTGTGTGTTGCCCACCCTTTTGCTGCAGGGAATTTCTCCCCTTTTCCCTTGGCTTCCTCTCCATGTTGGCAGCTTCTAGGAATAGCAAAACGGAATGTTGCATGGACTGTGGTGTTTTGACTCTGTGGATAAGATTTCAACGGGCAGCAATGGATTCCTTTTTATAGCTGTCCCTCTACACCAGGACAACTGGTGGACTGCAGGGATGATGGGACTGCAGGGGCTGCAACTTTCCCACATGTGCTTTTTCCTTTGCCATTCATTCTTCCCCTTGTAAATTTCCCATGCATAGGCAGGGTTGGCTGTTTTCTTTTGCACTAGCTCAACAGACATGACACTTCCGTATTATATGTTGGCAGATCAGGGGCTGGGCACACTACAAACAGATAAGCTGTGCCCTCCCTCAAACAATCTTGTGTTTGGTAGTTTGGTGAGGTGTTGAGAAGTCTCTATGAGGGATACTTAGTGGCCCCCCTCACACATCACAATTTCTAGACTTCCCTGCAGGGGAGGGGAGAGAGAGAGAGAGAGAGAGAGAGAGAGAGAGAGAGAATGGATGACTGTTAAACCCATTTAAGTCTACAAGGTAGATATGTTCACTAACTCTGCAATCCTGCATTTTCATCTCACATCACAGTTTGGGGCTGCAGTTTAAAACTTCATTTCATTGAGATTTACACCGGCTACATAGCTAGAGAATTTAGTACTCTGTGCTGCAACAGCAGGGGTGTGGGTGTGCTTGCCTCCCACTTAACTCTATACCCACTGTGCCTCCTGTTTCCAGGTTGAACGACAGGGGTGTGTGGAAGAGAAACAGGGAATGGAGGAAACTGCGAAAGAGTGGGAACGCGGGCAAGAAAGGACATCTACGTTAATAATTATTCCCCTGGCAAAATTAAAAATGTTAGGTTCTCTTTTACTGACATCTGTCTTGCTTGGTTTTGTTTTGGCAACTTAGAATCATAGAATCATAGAACTGTGGAGTTGGAAGAGACCACGAGGGCCATCCAGTCCAACCCCCTGCCACGCAGGAAATCACGATCAAAGCATCCCCGACAGATGGCCATCCAGCCTCTGTTTAAAGACCTCCAAGGAAGGAGACCCCACCACACTCCAAAGGAGTGCGTTCCACTGCTGAACAGCTCTTACTGTCAAAATGTCCTCCTAATGTTGAGGTGGAATCTCTGTTCCTGGAGCTTGCACCCATTGCTCCGTGTTCCAGTCTCTGGAGCAGCAGAAAACAAGCCTGCTCCATCCTCAACGTGACATCCCTTCAAATACTTAAACAGGGCTGTCATATCGCCTCTTAATCATGTTTTTTCCAGGCTAAACATACCCAGCTCCCTAAGTCTCTCCTCATAAGGCATTGTTTCCAGACCTTTCACATTTTAGTCACCCTTCTTTGCACACGCTCCAATTTGTCCATATCCTTTTTTGAATTGTGGTGCCCAGAACTGGACACAGTATTCTACGTGAGGTCGGACCAAGGCAGAATAGAGCGGCACTATTACTTCCCTTGATCTAGACACTATACTTCTATTGATGCAGCCCAGAATAGCATTGACCTTTTTAGCTGCCGCATCACACTGGTGACTCATGTTCAACTTGTGGTCTACTAGGACTCCTAGATCCCTTTTGCATGTAGAGAGTGACAGAAAGTGGCTTCAGCAGAAAAAGAGAGTGTAATGAAAAGCAGTGAGTGGTCCATGAGTAAAAACAAAAATCAGAGTTTGGTGATATCTTTATTAGGACCACAACAAAATGTGTCAAAAATATGTGAGCTTTAGAGTTCTCCAGAACTTTGTGAAGTGAAAGGCTTTCACGGCCAGCATTCATAGGTTTTTCGTTGTTTTTTTCTGAGCTGTGAGGCCGTGTTCTGGATGAGTATCATTCTGACGTTTCGCCAGCATCTGTGGCTGGCATCTTCAGAGAATGGTGGGGCAGGAGTGTGTGTGGGTTTATATACTCATAGAATCATAGAATCATAGAATTGCAGAGTTGGAAGAGATCATGAGGGCCATCCAGTCCAACCCCCTGCCATGCAGGAAATCACGATCTAAGCATCCCCGACAGATGGCCATCCAGCCTCTGTTTAAAGACCTCCAAGGAAGGAGACCCCACCACGCTCCGAGGGAGTGTGTTCCACTGCCGAACAGCTCTTACTGACTGAAAGTTCCTCCTAACGTTGAGATGGAATCTCTGTTCCTGGAGCTTGCATCCATTGCTCCGTGTTCCAGTCTCTGGAGCAGCAGAAAACAAGTCTGCTCCATCCTCAACGTGACACCCCTTCAAATACTTAAACAGGGCTGTCATATCGCCTCTTAATCGTCTTTTTTCCAGGCTAAACATACCCAGCTCCCTAAGTCTCTCCTCATAAGTCATGGTTTCCAGACCTTTCACCATTTTAGTTGCCCTCCTCTGGACATGCTCCAATTTGTCAATATCCTTTTTGAATTGTGGTGCCCAGAACTGGACACAGTATTCTAAGTGAGGTCTGACCAAGGCAGAATAGAGCGACACTATTACTTCCCTTGATCTGGACACTATACTTCTATTGATGCAGCCCAAAATTGCATTGGCCTTTTTAGCTGCCGCATCACACTGTTGACTCATGTTCAACTTGTGGTCTACTAGGACTCCTAGATCCCTTTCACATGTAGTCTCATTCAGCCAGGTCTCCCCCATCCTATATCTATGCATTTCATTTTTTCGCCCTAAGTGCAGTACCTTACATTTCTCCGTATTGAATTTCATTTTGTTAGCTTTGGCCCAGCTCTCCAGTTTATCCAGATCATCTTGAATTTTGATCCTGTCCTCCAGGGTATTAGCTATTCCTCCTAATTTGGTGTCATCTGCAAATTTGATAAGTATGCCCCTAATTCCCTCATCCAAGTCATTGATAAAGATGTTGAATAGCACTCGGCCCAGGACAGAACCCTGTGGCACCCCACTGGTCACATCTTTCCAAGACGAAGAGGAGCCATTGCTGAGCACCCTTTGGGTTCGGCCAGTCAACCAATTACAAATCCATTGAACTGTTAACTTGTCTAGCCCACATTTTACAAGCTTGTTTGCAAGAATGTCATGGGGAACCTTGTCAAAGGCCTTACTGAAATCAAGGTATGTGATGTCCACAGTGTTCCCTTCATCTACCAAGCTGGTAATTTTATGAAAAAAAGAGATCAGATTAGTCTGGCATGACTTGTTACTCTGAAACCCATGTTGACTTTTTGTGATTATGGCATTGTCTTCTAAATGTTCACAGACTCTCTGTTTAATGATCATCTCTAGAATCTTCCCTGGTATTGATGTCAGACTAACTGGACGATAATTGTTGGGATCCTCTTTTTTCCCCTTTTTGAAGATGGGGACAACGTTTGCCCTCCTCCAGTCTGCTGGGACTTCTCCAGGAGTTCTCAAAGATTATTGCCAATTGCTCTGAGATAGTATTTGCCAGCTCTTTTAATACTCTTGGATTAATACTGTGAGCCCCTGTTGGAGAAAATATGTAAATTTATTTATTTGGATAGCTAGTTTCTGGGTGGAGATATGCAATGAAGATTAGTGTCTGTTTGGCTAATGGTCCATTGTCTGCTGAAAATCCCCCTGTCCCTGGGTGAAATTCATTTGCATGTGTTGAATTTTGATTTTAGTGTTTTTCAGGATTGGTTGCCAGATTTTGTTTACTTTTAGGGTTTCTTCTTTCCTGTTGAAGTTGTCCAGGTATTTGATGAATTTCAATAACTTCTCTGTGCATTCTGACATGATAGTTATTGGTCTGGTCCAGAATTTCAGTGTTTTTAAGTAAGAGTTCTGCAGAACTCTTTATCACCCTTTCAGATCGCCAAAAGGGTTAGGAAAGGAAGACTGAATGCATGGGCCTGGGTATGTAGGACAGTGCTACTCCAAGTGGTGGTCACTGGACTGCTGTTGGTCCTTGAGCTATTGGCTGCTGGTCCCTGCCAGGTTTCCAGGAAGGAAAGAAACATTTGTAGTCAGGATGCAAAAATGGTGCCAGTCCCTGGAACAATGGGAAAAAACTAATTGCCAGACCACCACATTAGCTATCCTGAGGAGCTTTGGTGTATGGGATATGTCGTCCTTCATGTGGGTGGGAGATGTGTACGGCATTTTTAAAGTCCTTGTGCTTAAAAACTGAGATCCTATATTGTACTTGCAGAGTGTAATTCTATGTTCATGTGGTTAAGTGGTGTTTGTGCCACACCACCCTTCTGCTGAATAGTAACACTGTGCCACCAATTTCATATTTGTACATATGCTTGCAAATTATGCAATTTCAATGAACCAAATGGTGCATTGTGAAGGCACTGATGAGTATTTATACATCATCCTAGAATGTCCAAGTGCATGTGCAACAGGTACATTTGTGGAACTCCCGTTAGTAACTGGTAACTGAATACAGTCACTACACCATGGCCAAAAAAAGTACAACTGCATGGATTGTGGTTTAGTGGTTTGAGCATTGAGCTACGACTCTGGAGACCAGGGTTTGAATCCCCACTCAGGCATGGAAACCCACTGGGTAACCTTGAGCAAGTCACACTCTCTCAGCCTGAGAGAAAGGCAAAGGTAAACATGCTCTAAACAAATCTTTTCAAGAAAATGCCATGATAGGGTCACCATAAGTTGGAATCCTTGAAGGCACACAACAAGAACAAAAACCAGCAAGATTACAGCTGGTGTGTTCATGAATTAGAGCCCACCTTATCAGATGTGTAAAGGGCTGCCCGCAATTAATGGATGTATTATCTAGATGGGCACAGGGTCAAAAAAGAAAGTTAAACAATGATGTTAAAAGGCCATGAGGTGCAATCTGTGGCATATCTATGCAAAGCTCAAATGTATACAAGGTAAACACAATGGCCATTTGTGGAAGCGACAATTAGTGATAACAGAATCTAGCTATGTTTACTCTTCTACCTCTCAAAAATTAATCCCCATTTCCATGTTTGAGATGGGAAATTGAGCCACATCTATCTTCTTACTTGGGAGCTCATCATGCTGTTGTGTGCCTTCAAGTTGTTTGCGACTTATGTCGACCCCCCTAAGATGAACCTATTATGGAGTTGTCTTGACAAGATTTGTTTGGAGGGGGTTTGCCTTTCTCTCCTCCTGAGACTGAGAAAGTGTGACTTGCCCAACGTCACCAAGTGGGTTCCCATGGCAGAACAAGGATTCAAATCCTTGTCTCTAGAGTCATCGTTCAATGCTCAAACCACACTTTCCAAAAGGTTCCCCATCTATGATTTGCATAGTCTCTCTCCATCTCACCCAGTTTCTCTGAGACATCAAAAATTGTCACCCCCAAGGACAGAAAGTATGGAGATGTGCCTGTTTCGGTTCCCTTTAGGACTCCTCAGGAGACACAGTTGGCTTGTGAACAGGGTCTGACGGATGGTCATATCAGGGATAAGGAAGGCAAGAGATGGCTATGGAACTCCCTTCCATCAGTGATCTGATTAGCCTCTTGTTTTTCAGATCCTTGTTAAAATTATATCTGTTTGTACAGGTTTTGGGAGAATAAGCAACAGCTTGAAAGATCTTGTACTGTTGCTAGTTCGAATTGTTTTTATTGCATTTTAGTAGCCACGTGCAATTTAGTATTTTGGGTATCTGTAACTTGTGATATTTGTAACATGTGATTTGTGTTTTTTAATGTAGATTGTTTGCTGACCTGAGCTCCTATGAAAAGTGTTCAAGAATATAGCTATGTTAGTCTGCTTTAGCTGAAGAAGGAAGAGCAGGGGGAAAGAGGGTCTAGCATCACCTTTGAAACAATTGATATCTTTGAAAGCCTGCATCTCTCCACATGAGCCTGCTCAAGTCTTACGATTTTCAGGGGAGGGTTTTCTCTCTGTTCTACCACCTTCATAGGCTTGTCTGGTGAGGACATGGGAGAGAGCCATGGCTGCTCCTAGGCTGTGGAACTCCCTCCCAAGGGAAGCTTGCTTGGCCTCCTCTCTGCTTGCCTTTCCGGAGCACATAGAAATCTTCTTATTTAAACAGCCTTTAACAACTTAGGTGGGCTGTATTTTTAATATGTATTTTATGTTTTATTTAAATGGTTTTAAATTAATATTTTAAAATTATGTTTCAATTGGATTGACTGTTTAATGCTTTTTAACTTTTGTACCACATATTGTTTTAACTATTTTGTTAAATAGTTAAGCTGATTGTAAGCTGCTTTGGTTCCTTTAATGGGAGAAAAGCAGGATATAAATAAAATAAATATTTCAGCCTAAGTTATACTGAAATATGTCAGTCTGAAAGGTGCTGATAGTTCCCCTCCTTTGCCCACTTTTCCTCCCTATGAAAAGGATGGCATATAAATCAAGCCAAATAATCATTTCCTTCCTATAGTTCTTGTAAGTTTCGGGATTTCCCCTCCCCATTCACCCTCACATTTCATTTAGTCTGAAAACACCTTACTAATGTACTCTTTCCCTGCTCTGGAGAATCTCTGATTCATTCTTCTGCATCTCAGGTTAGCAAAGGATCAGGTAACAGGTAATAGGCAAAGACCTCTGTCTCTACGCTACAGGGCTGCCACCAGTTAAGAACAGATAGCAAAGGTCTAGCTGGACAAATTGTTTGACCAGCATGCCCTAAGGCAGCATCCTATACGTGTGGAGAGGTGTTTT
Source organism: Gambelia wislizenii (assembly GCA_030847615.1). NCBI lineage: Eukaryota > Metazoa > Chordata > Lepidosauria > Squamata > Crotaphytidae > Gambelia > Gambelia wislizenii. The sequence continues at coordinate 12,053,514 of JAUMIR010000012.1, forward strand.
TTGATCTGTGAAAACTGGTGGCTGAATGAGCTAAAAACAATTTTTTAAAGATGCCTATCACTTTCTGTGCCTTCCAATATTTTTTAGCTCTCCTTTCCCACCCTGCTTTTCACACAACAGCACCAAGCTTTCCCAGCCTGGGCAGATGTGGAATGCATCTGCTGGATTTTCAAGGTCATGGAATTATCCCAGTCGGATTCCTGGCACGCTGGTGCAGAACCTTCAGCGCTATGCTACGCTTGTTGCCATAAAGAATGAGATTTTGGCAAGGGAACCTCCTAACAGATGCACAGTTCCCAAAAAACAAATTTGCAGCCATATCATAAACTATTGCCGCTCTGTACACAACACTCAGGAGATTTTGCCTTTCAGATTTCATCAAAAGGAAGCGTTCTGTTGTTCTGGTCTCTCTCCCTCCCTCCCTCCCTCTCTCTCTGTGTGCGTGTGCATGTGTGTGTGCATGTAGCTGGAATTTGCTAGCCTTCCAGTTCTGCTACAAAACAACCCCATGTATAATGTTAGTAAGCAGTGGGTAGAATCCAAATACAGTTGTCCCTCCGTATCCACAGATTTGGTACCCACCGATTTAAGTATTCATGGCTTGAAAATATTCTTAAAAAAAATAATAATCCAAAAAGCAAACCTAGATTTTGCCATCTTATATAAGGGACACCATTGCATATAATGGGACTTGAGTATTTATGGATTTTGGTATCCATGGGAGGTCCTGGAACCAAACCCCGGCAAATATGAAGGGACAACTGTACAATATATTTGTATGGCTTCTGTCTCCTTATGACAAAATAATGTCAACCCTCTTCTCTGGACAAGAGACATATAATGGAAATCACTGATGGAAGCACACATATTTAACTCTTTTTAGCCTTGCAGAGCTCATGGGTTGCACACTGTTCTTCTCCTCTAACCATGAGAGCAGAAGGGAGGAATATCCATAGCTCAATGGAAGGACTCCTGTTTTTACATGCTGAATATGCCCCTTAGTATAATGGTAATTTTTGACCTGCTGTATTTATTATGACACTCCTATAGCTGGGTCCCCAAGGAGAACAGAAATGGAGGTAGTTATCTATTGATCAATACATCAGCTCCAGCAACTTTCGTCTTAATCAAGGTCAGGTCTTTTGAAAAATGGATTCTTATTGCCCATTCAAGATGGGACCACCTCAAAAGACTTTGCATGACAGCAGGGATAATAATGTACAGTAGGACCCCCCCCCATATCCACTGATTCATCATCCACTTATTCAATTATCCGCGGGACACAAAACAGCACACCTACCATAGAGTCTTCCTAGAAAGTGTGTCCTCTCTCTAGCCATTTTCTAGGTCCTCCAAGGCAACTCTATGGTATTTTAAACCAGAAGTCCCATTATTTTCAATGGTGTTTGCTATTATCCACAATTTTCAGTATCCATGCCCCCCCCCCAGAACCAATCTCCAGCAGATATGGGGGTCCTACTGTATTGCCAGAAGTAAGTGTACTGTTCAAATCAGGCAGGGGTCAAATTCCAAAACAACAAGAGAGGATCATGTACAAAGTCAAAACTAGAGACTTAGGAGCAGGCTCTGATGCCCAGGGCTTTATGGGGCCTTATGGAGATGGATTAGTTCTTGGGGTCTGCTGATGACAGACTGGAACTGTAAATTTTGCAGAACTCAGTGGAAACAAAGTACTGGTGGAACAGAAGATAAGCTGTCACATCTTCTCTGCTGGGACCCCTGTTCAAACTCTGCTTCAAGATGTATCCACTCTCTGTTGGCTTCCATCTTTTTGAGACTCAATGAATATTTTGTATTCTTGGTATTTTGGTTGGATTTAACTACTGTTTCCTGTTATGCTGTCTTGAGAACACAGAAAGCTTCTTTGTATCACTTCTGGTCCATCTAGCCTAGTGGTGTCCAACCTGTGACCCTCTAGGAGTTTTGGACTACAGCTCCCAGAATTCCTGACCATTGGACAAGTTGGCTTAGGCTTCTGGGAGCTGGAGTCCAAAAACCTGGAGGGCCACAAATTGGACACCACTGATCTAGCCCATTATTATCTTGCTTTCCAGGGTTGTCAGTGAAGAAAGGTCTTCCCATCATCCTCTTTCCTGAGATCCATTTCAGTGAGAGAGGCCAGGGGCTGAACCTGAGGCCTTTGTATGCATGTGTTCTATTGCTAAGTTATGGCCTCCTTTTTGGTTTTACAGTAGGACCCCCACATCCGCTGGGGATTGGTTCTCTCCCCGGCCCCGTGGGTACTGAAAACCATGGATAATAACGAACACCATTGAAAATAATGGGACTTCTGGTTTAAAATACCATAGAGTTGCCTTGGAGGACCTAGAAAATGGCTAGAGATGACACATTTTCTAGGAAGACTCTACTATTTTGTGTCCCATGGATAATTGAATCAGTGGATAATGAATCAGTGGATACGGAAGTCCTATGATAATTTATATCACAAGCTAGCTGGAGCATATTGGATGGAATGGCAGCTGGAAAATATTCTAAGCAAATGTGAATGGAAAACAGGGAGGAGGGAAAGAAATAAACTCTGAGTTGTTTTCCTCATATCTGAGGTAGATCTGTGGCCTCCTTGCCCCCCAATATGGAACAGTCATCCAACAGCCATTGCATCAAGCTGAGTGAGAGAACAAGAGCAATGGTTAGCTCCCATGTCAGTGGGGTGGTGAATCCATTCCAGGTGTTGGTTTGCTTTAAAGGAGTTAGCCAAGGTGCTGAGCCTATATAAGAAAAGGGATCATTACCTTGGAGACCTCTTTTAGATTGAAACCTGGGCTGAATTCACTGCTCTACTAACATGACAGCCAACAGCGGCCACTGGGAGAAAAGGAAGGCAGGACCACCTTCAGCCCTCCTAGGAACCACAAGGACACTATTGATTTTCCTTGGGTTTTTTCCGGGCTGTGAGGCCGTGTTCTGGAATAGTTTCTTTCTGATGTTTCGCCTGCATGTGTGGCTGGCATCTTCACAGATGCAGGCGAAACATCAGAAAGAAACTATTCCAGAACATGGCCTCACAGCCCGGAAAAAAAACAAGGAAAATCTATGGATGCCAGCTGTGAAAGCCTTCAACTTCACAAGGACACTATTGTCTGAATCCAGCTGTTACTCCAGCTACCATAGATGTATTGAATTGAGGGAAATTGCAAAAACGATTGCCTTAACAAAGTTTCAGCTGATTTAGTAGATCTACTCTAGTTGGGACTAGCAATGGGATATAGGCTGATGTAGTTTAGCTTTCTGTACTTGTTTTCAGTGCAATTTTAAGAATGTTTTTGTAAGCCGTATTGAGACCATAAAGCAAGACAAGTATTTTAAGTAATAATCACAAATAATCAGAGCTTGAAAGTTTATCTTTAACAAGTACTTCATTCCTGTTAATTACAGTGTTTTAAAAGTAATTTGATGCCATTACTTGTAATGATTAAAAAAGTGGCATCTTTGTATACTCATTGTTCATTCTTCTCTGTTACTTTCAGTTGCTAAACCTTTTCCCCATTTAGCATTAGAAGAAACTGGCATAAAACTTGAAGAATTCATGGCAAAATGCTTTTAAAACTGCCCTTTAAAAGTAACTGGAAAATATTTCTTGTTACAACAAAATGACTTTGACCCACTGATTACATTAATTTTTAAATTTAATTTCATTATACCCTTGTTCCAAATTTGTCATTTGTTCTCATGTGCCTTCAAGCTGACTCCATCTTATGGTAACTTTAATATTGGTTTTCTTGGCAAGATTTTGTCAGCGGTGGTTTGCCATTACTGAGTTCTCAGGCTGAGAGAGGGTGACTTGCCCAAGGTCACCCAAGGGGTTTCCATGGTTGAGGCTGGATTCAAACCTTGCTTTCCCAGAGTCCCACAGGTACCCTCACAGGTACATCTGGTGCAAACATGTAAGAGGGCCTTATCAGTGGCTGCTTCCAGGCTCTGGAATTCCTTTCCCAGAGAAATTAGGCTGGCACCCTCCCTACTTTCTTTTCACAAAGACTTTTCTGTTTAGACAGGTATTTGATGATTGTATAAGGCTTATCTCTCCTAAACAATGTGCTGGATCTTGCTAGTTGTTGTGCTGGGGTGTGTGTGGGTGAGGGTGTTTAATGGTATATGTTTTAATTTGGTTTTAATGTTTTTTATTGTTGAATATTTTTTTTTAGATATGTTATACCACTTTGAGTCCTGAACAGAAAAAAAGGCAGGGTAAATATAAATACAAGTTGAATCTCCCTTATCCAAAATTTCAAAATCTGAAATATTCCAAAATCTAAAATTATCCACATGGATGGCTGAGATAGTGACACATTTGCTGTCTGATGGTTCAGTGTACACAAACTTTGTTTTATGCACAAAATTATTAAAAATATTGTGTATAATACTGCCTTCAGGCTACGTGTATAAGGCGTATATGAAACATAAATGAATTTCATACCTTGACTTGGGCCCTGTCTCAAAAATATATCATTATGTACGTGCAAGTATTCCAACACCTGAAAAAAAATCTGAAATATGGAACACTTCTGGTGCCAAGCATTTTGGATAAAGGACGATCAACCTGTAGTGATGTCAATAACAAAAGGAAGAACCAGGGCACGTACACACTACACAATTATAGGGCTATGATTCCACTTTAGCTACTATGGGGCCCATTCACACTACAGAATTATAGCACCGTTATTCAACAACAACAACAACTAATAATAATAATAATAATAATAATACCAGCCAACCAATATACCACACTGGCTCTACCTTGTCCAAAATAATCACAGTTAATTTGGTGTATGCAACAAAATGAATTGCATTTCATAGTTTCCAAGTTGTCTAAATTCTGGCTTTGTTTAAGCACCAGGGTAAAACATGGCTGTTTATTAAAGCCTTTGGGCTTAACTGATTTACTTCAAAATGATTTACATTTGGTTTTAAGCAATTTTAACCTTTTAAACCTGTTTTCACTTGTTAACAGGTTCAATATGTTTTTGTTGCTGCCTTCAAGTCTACTCTGACATACGGGGACCTTATCCTAGGGTTTACTTGGCAAGAGTTATTTGGAGGAGGTTTCTACTCTGACATACGGGGACCTTATCCTAGGGTTTACTTGGCAAGAGTTATTTGGAGGAGGTTTGTCATTTCCTTCCTTTATGGCTGAGAGAGTGTGACTTGCCCAAGGACACCCTTTCAGTAAATAATGTATAAAAATAAATATATATAGCAGGAGTGGGAAACATGAAGCTTTCCAGCTGTGGTTGGATTGCAAATGCCATCCAATGGTGAAGAATGTTGGGATTGCAGTCTATTCACATCTGGAGGTCTAGGTGATTCCCTCCCCTGCTGTAAACAGCAACAGCATTACAATGCCCTTCCCCCAAATGCCATCCATCTAGTTTTTAAATGCAAAGTGGGTACTCTTGCTTAGAAGGAAGCTCATGACCTCCAAATGCCTTTATTTATTTATTTGGACTTTTTATACCCCCCCCCCACCTTCATCTACGAAAGCTCTCCCAATTAATCCTCGGTTGTCCCACTTTTTCAGCTGCTTTTAAAACATCCCTATTTCTCTCTTCTCTTCACACTTTCCCCCTTTGTCCTCAGCATACTTTGGTTGCTGCAAACTGAGTTCAAAGTGCAAAAGGAGTCCACATTCAGCCCAACAGGGAGGGGAGGAGAAGAGGGGAGGAAACCTTTGCCCTTTGCAGTACACTCAGGCAAAAGCAAACTGCTGCAGCCTCTCCTAGCTTGTGTGCGTTCTTCTTCATTAATAACTTTTGCCATCTTGACCATGTGCTGAGGTTGCTTGCCAGGTTCCTATGTGTGAAATGTTGAAGGGCATGCTGCAGACACATCCTTAGAATAGAAGTCATTCCTAAGAACTCCACCCTGAACCTTCTCTACCAGGCTTGAGTAGCACAGTCTCTTCAGAGGGAGATGTCTCATTCAGCTGCCAAAAAATATTGAAGCCCACAGCTGTGGCCGACCATCCTTGCTTTCTCAGCTCCTACATTCACCTCATATCATATCCTTTGGCTCTAGTTATTATCAGCCAGCACCATATATGGCTGGGAGTTATGTCATGGAACTCTGCTCAGTATGCGGGGAGGGAGAAAGCAGCCCACCCCTAATATTGGTTGCGTGTTGAGCGTTTCAACCATGCTGGATTAGCAGGTGGGCACAGTGCCGTGTTGTTGATGGGAAACCATTCCGAAAACGTGACCTTGCAAATGCAGGAGGGGAGAGCAAGATGGATCAGGAGGCAATTAAAAAAGAAAGCAAGAGAGAAGTGCCAAATTATTTTACATAATTAATTTATAGTGTCCCAGTTTACCATGTCTTGCCAGGGGTCCCACCTCCCAAGTAAGGCGAGGATGGACAAAAACATTAGACAGGAAGGCGCACTCCATATATATTTAATGAATGCTTCCATCCCAAGACTGGTTGACCATTTCAAATCAATATATCAAGTTCAGCTGTGCAGCTTCTGTCCTCCTAAATATCCCATCCTCTCTCCCAGTTTTATTTCCTCTGCAGGATCTCCTATCTGCCCTTTTCTTGCTTTTAACTGGTCTTGCTTTTAACTGCTTTTAATGCTATTGTTAATTTAATTGTACAGTATTTAATTTTTTAAATATAACTTGAATTTTAATGCTGTATCTGTTTCAAGCTTTGTAGCTTGAGTCCTGAACTGGGCAAAAGGCAAAGTATAAACTATCATTATCAACACCATCATCATTCATTATAATCTTGCATCTGGTTCCCTCCCATTTTTGAATACTTCTGTCCTAGCCCTCACCCTTCCCTTGGCTGCTGCTCGTTTTCAGAACTAATTACTAAGTAATTCCTTTTTCCATTAACAAAGGTGTAACTACATATTGCATTACAATTGTAACTTAACAAGGGACAAGTTCTCTCCTTTTGTGGTATAATATTTTAGTTACTTTTATTACTTTGTAACTTTAATATTTTAGTCAATCCCATTTAATTCACTGGGGCTCACTCCCATGTAAGGATTTGCGCAGGTAAATAGGCATAAGATAACCTCACTTTAATAACGGTGGTGATTAATATCTCTAATATTGCATAGGAATAGCACTAGGTGTTAAATCCATCTGAGAATTATGCAGCTTTCCAGATGTTGCCGGACTGCTGCTTCTACCATTCCTCATCATGGTCTATCTGGCTGGGGCTGTTGGGAGCTGCAGTTGAGCAACGTGCAGAAAAACCCAAGAATCCCACCTGTGTTTTAACTGGAGATATATTTCTTTTATTCATTCATTTTATTCATATATTTATTTTTCTGTCCCAACTCTTCCCACTGCTGAAGGCATTTTGCAGTATGTGGAAATCTCATAAAAATCAAATGCCCAATGACAGAGATGGAGAAAGGGTGTGAAATGGAAACTAATGCCTGTGTGGCTTTTCTTACCCCAATATGACATGCCCTCTAACTATCTCAATCTGGCAGGGGCAGACCCTGTTAATCCTCTTCTGTCTTATTTTTTCAGCTGCCTTTAAAATGCTCCCATTTTCTCTCTTCTCCTCTCCCTTTTCCCCTTTGTCTTAGTCTCATTTCAGTTGCTGCGAAGTACAAAAGTAGTTCATACTTACTTAAAGTAGAAGGAGGAAGAGGAGAGGAGGGGCACAGTCTTGCCCTTCCTAAACTCAGTACATAAATTCCAGCTTAAAGTAGTTCTGTGTGTTCTTCTTCAGTAATGATCTTTGCCTTTTGTTGCCTGGTCACATGCTTTTGACCACATTCTGTGGCTCAGTCATAGGTGTCCTGGTCTTCATCTGTGAAATGTTGAAGAACATGGTGTTCCCTGAAGACCTGAGTCAAAGCACATGGCTTGAGGGCAGTACATGCAAAAAGGATCTAGTGACTCAGCAGTGTGATGCAGGAGCTAAAAAAGCCAATGCGATTCTAGGCTATATTAATAGGAGTATAGTATCTAGATCAAAGGAAGTAATAGTGCCACTCTATTCTGTTTTGGCCAGGCCTCACCTAGAATACTGTGTCAAGGTCCAGACACCACAATTCAGGAAGCATATTGAGAAGCTGGAATGTGTCCAGAGAAGGGCAACTAGGATGGTGGGAGGTCTGGAAGCCATGGCCTATGAGGAGTGGCTTAGGGAGTTGGGCATGTTTAGTCTGGAGAAGAGAAGGTTGAGAGGGGACACGATAGCCATGTTTAAATATTTGAAGGGATGTCATAATGAGGATGGAACAAGCTTGTTTTCTGTGGCTCCAGAGACTATGATGTGGAGCAATGGGTTCAAACTACAGGAAAGGAGATTCCACCTAAACATTAGGTAGACCTTCCTGACAGTAAGAGCTGTTCGGCAGTGGAATACACTGCCTTGTAGTGTTTTGGAGTTGCCTTTGGAGGTTTTTAAGCAGAGGCTGGATGGCCATCTGTCAGGAATGCTTTGATTGTTTATTCCTGCATGGCAGTGGGTTGGACTAGATGGTCCTTGTGGATTCTTCCAACTCTATGGTTCTATGATTCTATGAAACTGCTGTAGCCTCTCTCACAACTCACTGAAGTAATCATATTCTGAGCCTGGGCTTCCTGTTCTCTTCCCAACTGATGTGAAATGGCAGGAGTAACTTCTTCTCCTCAGTGTTTACCACCTGAGGCATTTACCTCCACTAGCCTAGTGGTAGGGCTGGCACTGTGGACTTGCTTTTCTGCCTGTTTCACTATCCTTTAGATGACAGGTTAAGACCCTGCTATTTCAAAGGGCTGATGGGATTCTAGCGGCTCAGCTAGATGGGAGAATTTGTGTCAAAAAATATCGCCTTACCTCCCTATCGCTGCAGTGCCCATTTGTGCCCACAATGCATTCACAAGATTGCTGGCATTGAAAATTAGCTGAGTTTGTAGTTCACATGGAGCATGCCACCCCCCGAAAATATGGTGGCCATGAGTAAATTGCCTGCAGAAAATCTCGCTCCATTCTCCCCCCTTTTAAAAAAATAATGACAGATGTGGAAGAGCTATTTTCCATGTAAAAGAGTCTTCATACTTTTGCTCTGCCAGCTGAATGATCTTGTACATGACAACAACGGTGGCTCCGGCATTGCAAGCCCTCCCTTGCAAGCCCACCCCCTCCAAGGTCCGACCAATCAGGTTTCAACTCTGCTGTGTGACCTTTTTCGAATTGGTTGTACAGACAACCAATTATGCACTTTTTCGCACATTTTAAAAAAGATTGTAAGAAAGAGCAAAAGCTGTTATTGTGATCAATTTGGTGTTTTCATCCCCCACCTTCTGAATATGGGAAATATTGCTGTGGCTCCATGAGGACTGCTGATATTCTCCTTGAATGCTTCAAGGATTTTTTAAATCGTGTAGATGACCCCTAGGTGTTTCTGTGGCCAACCAGATTCTGGTTGTGCATGGGCATAGATTGCTGTTGGCAGTGTTTTCTAATACTGTTTTGTTTTATTTTATTTTTGGAACTGTATCATTTTGCATCATTGCTAAGTTGTCTTGTGGACCCTGAAAAATGAAAAGGCAGGTTTTAAATAAAAAATAATAACAACAAATAACTAATAAAATGTACAGGAGCTCTGTCTTCCCTGCATTGTGCCCTGCCCCAATATTATGTAAGAATGGGCTTGTCAATTATTCATTTGGGGAAAAGAAAAGAGCTGGGTTTTTGTTATTTGTTTATTTTCTTGGATTTATATCCCACCTTTTCCCCGGAGATGGGACTCCAGGCAACTCACAGTTATATTAAACAACAATGCATTATGACAGAAAGCAAAATAGATTATTAAACCTGAATTAAATTAAACTGACAATTCAAAACACAGTTTAAAACACAACAGTAAGAAAAGTGCAATACTCAGCACATCCCATGCTCAGCAGCCAGTCAGTGGCCAAATATGTCAACATTCATTGAAAAATTTAACTTAGGAAAGTAGTGCAGACTCTTCTGATTGTCAGGGTTTCATGAGGAAAGCATTGTTTGAGAGAAGGAGAGATAGCTACTCATCCATGCTCTAAGCGGCTTGACATTTGAACCTGCAGTGGGCTCTACTGGAGAGCATGAGTGCTCACAGGCGAACGCTGGGTTGTCCCTGGCCTGAGGATGGCTAGATAAACATCTTCTGAAGAGGGTACTGGAGCCAGGCCAATCTTAGGTTCACTTTGCTATCACCCCCTGATAATCTCTTGAAGAAACATAGGGTGGTTAATTGTTAACTGAGCACCATCTTGAAGAAGATGCAAAGGATGCTTAAGGAACTGTTTGGAGGAAATGCCCAGATGGTGCTGAACCTGCCCACAACCTTTCTCCGTGCATTCTCCTTCAGTGCAGAACTACCTTTAGGGCAATGCAGTCTGTTGGCTCTCATGTCAATGAGGGTGATGGATCCAGTCTGGGTTTTAGTCTGAATTTTGAATAAGCTTTCTAGGTGCTGAACCTAAGGGGTTTGGGGGGAGGAGGCTTCAGCACCTTGCCTAGCTCATTTGAAGTTCAGACTAAAACCCACCCTACTGACATGGGAAGCTCCGGTTACCATGCAGGTGGGCCATGCACTAAGTAAAAGAAACAACCAAAGCCACTAAATCTGCATAGATACCCTCAAAAATCCATATTTCCCCAGGAATAGTCCCTCGTCTCTGGTAAATGGTTCCCTATGTTGCCGCTGCTACTGTGCCTTTTCAAGTTGCCTTGTTAAGTGAGTAAGAGTGTGCATGTATTTGCAAGCCACAAGGTATAGCTGTCATTCTTCAGAATCTTTCTAGAATTCAAAACATTCGAAGTTGAAATCCTATACACAATTTTCTGTGAGAAAATCCCATTTAACTGCTTAGGGGTACAGAGGTCCAGGGTTCCATAGCACTGTAAAGGAAGGGGGCATCTTGATCCTCACCCACACTCACATAAATCCAAGCTTGGACAATGTTCTTTTGTAGACTCACTTCCCAGAATCACCCACTAGATCACTGGAGTTTTCCCTTGCCACACTCCTTTCCACACCCCTTATCAGCACACTTTGGCTTATTGATAATGTGTGCTCTACCCCACTCTACCCCCTAGTTACAAAGCTGATGGAGGGAACTTTGCACAGACAAGGGAAGATGTATTCCTGGATGCAAATATCTCCCCACCATCACCATTCTATCATATGCTGAAATAAGGTGGGAGTCACATCTGTAACAGCACTTATTTTTGGTCCTGTCCCTGCCCACCGCTGGAATGCAAGCTCTGGCAGGTTTCATTGTAGCCAACAGTGCACCTTGATGGGAAATGTCCTCATCCTTGACCTAAATCATGGAACCTAGAATGGGGGGAAGGTAGGAGGGAATTGACTCCCCCTCCCCAAGCAGGTTGGGTGGGTGGGGAGCTAAGCCCCCTTGAAATGATCTGAAAAATTGAGCCACCAACATTCCTATGTAGTTGAGCCACCTTGTGTGTGTATGTGCCTTCAAGTCACCTGTCAATTTATGGTGACCCTATGAATTTCACAGGGTCTTCTTAGGCAAGGAATATTCAGAGGTGGTTTTGCCAGTTCTTTCCTCTGAAAAATAGCCCACAGTACCTGCTATTCCTTGGCAGTCTCCCAAAGTACTAACCAGGGCTGACCCTGCCCAGCTTCCAAGATCAATTAGAAATGTACTAGATGGTCAAATGCTAAGTATTAAGGCAACAATGTTGTTGATCCCTCCCAGAAATGTATGTCATGTATCCTCTCCACATTTACTTAGAGGTAAGCTACATTGAACCCATGAAGGGCACTTCTTAAGTGTACATTGTACTTGTAAGAGCCTTCATCTTTAAGGAGGTTTCAGTGATAATGGTTGGGAAAAGTTACTTGCCCTCCTGTTGCAAGTACCTGTAAGTACACAACCTGCCTGTCAATGTTGATCTCCTCACTGTAAAAATAGTTCCAGTGTCCCTGACTGAAATGCATAGGTTTGGACACCAGGGCTTACCACTTCACAGCTGCCATGGTGTTTGGGTTCTTTTTCTTCTTCTTGATCTTTTCAGAAACTGTGTTGATAATACAGTGCAGGACAAGGAGGTTTTCACTTGCTATTAAATAACAGGGGAGTAGTTATTGCAAAGTAAATCTTTACAATATTAGCAGATGGAATAGAGCAGGGATTGAGCACCTTTGGCCATTCTGATTATTATTATTTTTTTAGCCTGCCACTCCCATCAGCCCTACCCAACATGTAAGGGATTCTGGGAGTTGTGGTATTCTGAAAGATCTGGGGGTGCAATGGCTCCATACCATTGAAATTGAGGGCTTTGTGAGCACTTGACTGGAAGTTTATAAAACGTGGATTAGTAATCCAGATTTAGGTTTTGCTCTAGAACTGCAGCCAATTCTTAGGCTAATTCCACCCCCTTTGCAACATAAAAAGGAGTCAAAGTAGGAGCCTAGAAGTATGTAATCCCCAAACCTCTTCTAAATATCCTGTGCCTCCTTTTTTGCATGTCCAACATGTAGTGTAACAAATCAGCATGGCAGGTTTTTAAATTCACATCTGGAACAACAGCTTCTTCCAAATGGTTCAGCCTCATCCAGATGTAATCTAAAACATCTGATTCATAAACCCCTTAAAATTGAGGTTTGTGCTGGAAATGCCAATGCGTTCTTAACAATGGTGGAACTTCGCAGTTCCCACCATGGGCTCCTTTGATAACTAAAGGGGAAAAGGTGATGCATCCGGATGTGTAAATCTGGTGCAAATTCACTTCTAATGAACATCACATCTCACAGACCATTTGATCTTCTCAAAGAAGGAGAGTGTCTCGTTTTCTCAACAGTTTCCCCTTTATCTATGGTGCAGCCAAGGCATGCTGTTCATTGTGGCCCTCAGCCAGTGTCACTTGGGCAAATTAGACATGACAGCACCACACCTGTGTTTCTTTTCATGTCTCCACATCATTCTAATACAAAGCAGGGAGTTGGGTGGAGTCTGGGAATATCACAAAGACTCACCCTCCAACTGTCCTCATTTTGCAAAAACAGTCTCAATTAATCCTCTGTTGTCCCACTTTTTCAGCTGCTTTTAAAATGTCCCCGTTTCTCTCTCTTCCTTCCATGTTCCCCCTTTGGCCTTGGCTTACTTCCATTGGTGTAAACTGAGTTCAAAGTGCAAAAGTAGTTTGCACTCAGTTCAGCTGTGAGGAAATGACAGGAGCGGATGGAATCTTGCTCTTCCCTGTTGGCTCCGGCGAAGTCAAGCTACTTTTGTTTTGTTTTTATTTTTGCTTTTAAACTCACTGTTAGCTGCCTTGAGTCCCTACACTGGGAGAATGACGGGATGATGGGGATGATGATAATAATAACAACAACAACAACAATAATAATAATAATAGGGAGCCCTGGTGGCGCAGTGGTTAAATGCCAGTACTGCAAGTCACACATTGCAAGTTTGATTCCAGCGGGCTCCAAGGTTCACTCAGCCTCCCATCCTTTCATAAGTTGGTAAAATGAGTACCTGGTTTGTGGGGGCAATTAGCTAATACACACTGGAAACTGCTTAATGCAGTGTAGATGTGTAAATTGCTATTGCTTAACAATTTGTAAGTCACTCTGATAGCCTTTGTAGCTGAAGAGCAGGGTATAAATACTACAACAACAACAATGCAACAGCCTCTGCTAGCTTGTGTTCTTACTCATCAATAACTATGGCCTTCTTGAGTACACTCTGATGTTGCTTGGCCACAGGTGTCCTGATTTTCATCTGTAAAATGTTGGTGGATAGCAGGAATACTCACAAAAAGAAGCATCCCTGCTAAATTCCTTAAGCCAACCTCCCCACCACCGCCACCATGATGTGCAATGGATTGCTATGGGTGAACAGAGCTTTTGATAGCAGTCATGCTGATGATTGCTATCACTAGGAAGACTAGAATCCTGGGTCTTGTAGGCCTATAATCTGATCCAGCACTCTTCTTGTGTTCTTTTTTACTCAGTTCCATCATCTCTAGCACAAAACAGAAATTGTTTGATGACCATTGTTATAGCTCTGTAAAGTGATTGATGCCCTGTCACCTTATTCTTCAAGATTAAAGCATCTTTCCCCTTGCTTATATGGACTTGGCAAGGACAGTCCCAATTAATCCTCTGCCATCTCCCTTTTATAGCTGCTTATAAAATCTCCCAGTTTCTCCCTATTCTTCCCACTTTCCACCCTCTTCAGCTTACTTCAGTTGCTACAAACTGAGTCCAAAGTGCAAATGATGAGGGGCAGAATTTTGCCTTTCCCAGTGGTCTTGTCTTCTTCGTGATTGTAGTATGTGGGGAAATAATTATTGTAACGTAAAAGCAAGTAGTATGTGGGGAAATAATTATTGTAATGTAAAAGCAATCTTGTGTACCCCCATTCACATCCTAAGATAAGTCTAGGAATTTTTCCCTGCATGCTTCTGTTCTCCCAAACTCCCTTTCTCTTATTTCACTGGGCACTTCCAGCCAACTGGAGTGCTGGGTCATTCAACACATGACCTAATTTAAATTTTATTACTCTGTGTGCAAGTTCTCTTTTAAGTTAGAGTCTCCATGCGGCTGTAGCCATCTTTGTCTTTGCCATCTTTGTCCTTGCCATGATGTTCTACCCATGCTGCTGCTATGAAACCATGCCATGATGTTTGTTTTTCAAATCACCATGTAGCCTCTACCGCTAAAGGTTGGGTGAGTCTTTCTACCCTAAATCCTCCTAGTTAGTTAGGAACTCTTTTTAAAGTTTGTTTTAGTATGTAGATTGAGATTGATATACCTTCAGGAAACTTTTGATTTGTTTTTTTAAACTGACTCATTTGTTTTTGTAATGAGTTTAATTTAACTGGATGATCACAGACCACAGACCTCTGAATACACTTTTAAATGTTAATTGAGCTTGTCTGCATTCTTAAGCCACTCTGCATGAATTTGAAAGTAAGTGATTTTAACTCCTTTTAAAGAAGATATTTTTATTGCTTTTAAAAGGACTAGATCCCTGGAATTTTTAAAATATATTTTTTATTTTTAGACTCATTACTCCTACAATGATCTCTGTGCCTCACACAATTGGGGTGTGTGTGTCTCACTCTTGTGCAGATCCGCCCA
Organism: Gambelia wislizenii; assembly: GCA_030847615.1. Lineage (NCBI taxonomy): Eukaryota > Metazoa > Chordata > Lepidosauria > Squamata > Crotaphytidae > Gambelia > Gambelia wislizenii. Next base: position 12,068,611 of record JAUMIR010000012.1, read on the forward strand.
TAAAATGTTCCAGAGCTGAGTAGCTTGTGGTGGTAATCCCACCCCTTTGAGCACCACCATAAATAGTGCCAAGAGCTGTTTCCCTCAGATCTTCTTTGTGGTCTCTGTGAATCACACAGTTGGGTTATTCCCTGCGCCTGTGCAGAGCATCGGAACCTTCTAGAAACGCTAGGCAGAATATGCTTTGATACATTTTTGGTGGTAACTCCACCCATCCTAATAGTCCCTTATAAGGGCTTCCCGCCTAAATCCACTCAGTTCCTTTCTTTCCGCCATGCTAGCAGCTTGAAGAAACTTCTGTTCGCTAGGTTTTTTCTCTCTCATCGATCTGGTTTGACTTGGCTTTCCCTTTTTTGATGACGATTTTTGCTCTATCCCTCTGGTTTTGGTATTCGGCTTCTGATCGCTCTGGTTTTGACCCATTTCTGACTCTTGACGACGATTTTGGCTTCTTCCGTTGGGTTTGGCATTACCTCAGATACCGTTCCTGACCTCGGACTGCCCTTGAGTATGATTTTTCTTCACTGCGCTTATTATTGTTGTTATTGTGAGTAAAATGTCGGGGAAAGGAGCCTTTAAACGCTGCGTAATTTGTCAAGCGAAGCTTCCAAGTGCAGATGGTCATTCCTGCTGTTTAATATGTTTGGGTGAGACTCATAAAATTGATGCATGCATTCATTGTAAGGCTTTTACACCACAAGCTCGCAAACATAGGCTCTCGCGCCTGAAGTCTTTTCTGTATGAGAAAGCCTTACTCCCGGGTTCAGCTCCAGCCTCTACTTCTGCTTCAGCTCCTCTATCTGAGCCTCAAGGCTGTGGATGCTCCCGATCTCCTCCATTGAAGGGCCAAAAATGTCATCGGTCCCGAAGCCCATCGAGGCAGTAAAGAAATTTTTGAAAGGCTTCGCCAACCTGCACCCTCCGGTGACCGAACCAACCCCGCCTTGGAGCTTCGACCTGGTCCTTTCACAGCTGGTTCACCGATCGTTCGAACCTTTGGCTTCTACTGATCTGCGACTCCTATCCTGGAAGACTGCTTTCCTTGTGGCCGTCACTTCGGCGCTTCAGGGTGGTGAGCTCTGTGCCTTGAGGTCTGATCTTCCGTACACTGCTTTCCATAAGCACAAAGTTGTGCTTTGTCCCGACATCTCCTTCCTTCCGAAGGTGGTGTCCAGCTTCCATCTCAACCAATCCATCACTCTCCCTGCTTTGATGCAAGACCCGCAAGACGAGTTCGAACGCACCCTTAATCTCATGGACGTCAGAAGGGCTTTAGCCTTCTACATTCATTGGACTGCATCCCACAGGAAGTCACCCAGACTGTTTGTGTCTTATGCTGACTTGAAGTTTGGGGAGCCCATTTCCTCGCAACAGCTATCAAAGTGGGTGACGTCGCCATTGCTCTCTGCTACGAACTGGCAAAGAAACCTCTGCCATCATGGATTCGAGGACACTCTACGAGAGCTATCTCCACTTTGACAGCCTTTCTCTCTGGAGTGCCTCTAGAGGACATTTGCAGAGCTGCAACCTGGTCATCACCTTTGACTTTTATTTCTCACTACAGACTTGGCTCTTGTTTTAGGAACGAGGCTGCCTTTGGGAAGGCTGTACTGTTATCTTCTATTCAATGAGTGAGTGTTCATGTTGCCAAGTCACTGTTATTATGTATGCTTTGATCACTTTACTTAAGAATGTGCTCTTAATGTTTCAAACTCAGGTGTCTGTACATATGGTATACTTGGTGTAGGACATTCCAAGAGTGAAGCTTGCCCGTCTACACCCAGCTGTGTGATTCACAGAGACCATGAAGAAGATGGACAGGTTGCTTACCTGTAACCATAGATCTTCGAGTGGTGTTCTGTGAATTCACACAGACCCACCCATCCTCCCCTCTATGTCCTACTACATCATATAAACATGCTTAATGTTCCTGATGCTGCATATTGCTGCGTCATTCAAGGAACTGAGGGGATTTTAGGTGGGAAGCCCTTATAAGGGACCGTTAGGATGGGCGGAGTTACTGCCAAAAATGTATCAAAGCATATTCTGCCTAGCATTTCTAGAAGGTTCCGATGCTCTGCGCAGGTGCAGGAATAACCCAGCTGTGTGAATTCACAGAAGACCACTTGAAGATCTATGGTTACAGGTAAGCAACCTGTCCTTTCTTTTTGTCCATCGTGCAATTCACTTTGGAAAGCTTCAGCATTGAGTAGCATCTTCATCAGATTTGGATTCTTCTTCTTTGTTGTATGGTCTCCAAGGCCCTCTTCAAACTCTGCTCCTTGTGTGGTGGAAAAATTCCTCACACAGATACTCATGAGCAGTGTCTTTTTTGCTTTGGATAGGGGCACAGAGTTTCATCATACTCTATTTGATGGGGTTTTACCAACCAGGACCCTGAAAAAATGACTCTCCGGGCTCCACACAGTCCTTAAAGTGGGCAGTCCTTAAAGGCCACTGAAGAGGTTGCTAAGAATCAACCCTTGAATATGGCCTCTAAGTTGATTTGTAAGCACCATTCAGTTCTTTCTATTGCCAGGGATGTTCCCGCCATGGCCTCTGTCTTGGGCTCAACTCCCCCTATCCTGCCACTTCCTTAGATGTCAAGCATGATGCAGATGAAGTCGTCATGGCTCCCTCGACCCTGGGTTGCTCAGTTTCATCCAAACATGCTGACAAGACCCACTCTGGCAAGGGCCATAACAGATCTGAGGCTTTGGCTCTAATCATGAAGAAAAAGTCCCCAAAACTGCTCAGCAATCGGCCGGCCTCACTGCCGGTTCCGATACCGATCCACCACTCAACCTCAGCTAGTGCATCTTCATTGATGCCCTTAGATGAAGTAATCCTGGCTGAAGATCAACTAGTTTTATAGGTGCCTCAGGTGGCTCACTCTGACTCCAGACAGCCCTGAGCAGAGCATCCTTCAGGCTCCAGTGCCTCACTATGCTCTGCTCAGCTGTCACTGCAACAATTACTTCACTCTTCACCCCGGCCTCCAACTTCTCCACTTCCACACTGGTTCCGACAGAGCCCTCACAAAAACTGGTGTACTTCTGAGTCCAATGACCCTCAATCCCGAAGCTCCCAATCCAGGTGTTGGTCCCAATTGCTTTGGTCCCAATCCCCTCACTCCAGATACTCTCAATCTCAAAGATCAAGGTCTCTGTCATCTTGGTCCCATCGATCCCGGAGTTCTCAGTTCTGATGACAAGACTGCCCTCAGTCCTGACACCACCGATCCCAGTCTTGATACTCTTGGTCTTGATCCTCAACACATGCAAATGAAGCTCCCCCAGGGACAGGGGGCTTTCCAGCAGACAATGGACCATGAGCTAAATAGACACTAATCCCCCTTGCATATCCTCCCACCCTAAGAACTGAACATTCAACAACTGAATACCCAAATTTACATGCTAATCCTCTTCAACAGGGACTCACAGTATATAAACCCCACACACCCACACTGCCACTGTTCTCTGAAGATGCCAGCCACAGATGTAAGTGAAATGTCAGGAATAAACTCTTCTAGAACACAGCCTCACAGGCTGGAAAACCCCCACCAAAAAAAAAAAAAACCCACAAAAACCTATGGATGCTGGCCGTGAAAGCCTTTGACTTCACATTTACAGTATATACTGCAGACATGCTGTTGCAATCCAGTACTGAAAGTCTGTGATTCTCTAGCCCTGCTTCACCTTCTTCCCAATAACAATGCTTCTAAAAACCTCCAGCTAGGCAGAAGAGAAGAGATGAAAAGGAAGGGTTGAGGGGGCTTTGTTAAGTGAGGTACACTTGTAATTAGGTACAGCTATAGGTCCAATTACTGTTGTATCTGTTTACCCATAACTATTTCCCCAATTCAAAAAATTAACTGATTTAGTTACTTTTTAGTTACTTAAAACATGTCAGTAAGATAAACGAAATGAGAGACAATGACAAGCTAACTGCCATACTTAATCATAAATAAGTGGAGAAAATTGAAGCGGAATGGCTACCAGTGCTTAAGTATTGTAGAAAAAGGTGGAATATAGCGGATGATATTGATTTTTAATAAGAGAATCAACTATGGCTAATTGGTTCAGGAACATAGATTTAGGGCTCGGGAGAAAAGTATTAAGGAAAACGAGAGAGATTCAGAGGAAATGAGAGATATCATAAGAACTAGGGTGTGAGAAAGGAATCAGCGTTAAAATACAGTTTGAATCTACTATGAAATAAAATGGAGAAAAATTGAGTATTAAGAAGGATGAGAGGAAGGAGGGAAAAATTAAACAAACTCTTAGAGATATTTATCACGAAGGAAGTTGTGGTTTTTAATTTCAATTCTTTTAATTCAAATTATAGTGGTAAGCTAAGACAAGGGAATAAGAAAGGGTGGGGGAGGGAGTGGGTTACCCCCAATATCTCTGTACACTTAGTCTGTAATGAATATGAATATGCAAACTTAATAAAAAATATTTTTAAAAAACATGTCAGTATTACAATCTGCTGGCCAGTAGTATAAAGCACACTCTCCTTCTACTTACCTCATTATTGCCTCATCTGCACCAGAGTTTAAGGCAGCAGCCATGAGCCAGCAATTGAACTGTGTGATATTCCCCCTCCATCATTTACTGAGGTGCGACTACCACCAGTTACATGACAGAAAAAGTGAAGTTATCCCATGGCATACTATGATCATAATGCAACTTTGTTATATCTTCATAATTGGGGCAGAGAGGAATTCATTAAAAGTCATCGTTATAATGGGTAACCCTTCCACACTTTGATTTTAGTAGGATGAATGGCAAAGTTTAGGGGCTGGAGACCCAGCGGCAAAAGCAGAAAATATCCTGCCAGTGCGGTAGGTGGACTTACTTAAAAGAGCAACTGTTAGAGCCACTGTTCAGTAACGGTACACCCCACTTACCCATGTCTGCATACACACACCATCTACCTCTTCTGTCTCTGCCATGGAAGGAAGATGAGGGGGGGAAACAGCGTTGGCAAAATCTGTTTCTCTTGTTATGCAAGGGGCTATTAGAACTTCTGCAGGTTTGTTCTCTGCTGCCCCAGAGGGTACGGCCTGGTTTTAAGTTACAGGAGGGTAGATTTCAATTGAACATTAGAAGGAACTTCTTGAGAATAAGAATAGTTTGGCAGTGGAACCAATTGCCTAGAGAAATGGTGGCATCTCTTTCTCTAGATGTTTTCAAAAAGAGGCTAGGCAGCTACATGCTGGGGATGTTGTAGCTGGAGTTCCTGATTTGAGCAGAGAGAAGGTTGGGCTCAATGGCCTATGGCCTTCCAGCTCTCTGATTTTGGTTCTGATTCTGTGCCACCATGTTCTTGATTTTGAAGGGATGTCATACTGAGGATGGGGCAAGCTTGTTTTTCTGCTGCTCCCGAGCGATGCCACCTAAACATTAGGGAGAACTTCCTAACAGTGAGAGTTGTTCAGAAGTGGAATACACTGCCTTGGCGTGTGGTGGAGTCTCCTCCTTTGCAAGTTTTTACACAAGAGGCTGGATGGCCATCTGTTAGGAATGCTTTGATTGGGTATTCCTGCATGGCAGGGGGTTGGACTGGATGGCCCTTGTGGTGTCTTCCAACTCTATGATTCTATGATTCTCTCCTCTTCTTCCATGGCAGGCACTGGGGGGCAGGGGGTTGGTTGGTTCTGGAGGTCCTGATTGCTCATTGGCTCAGGAGTATAGCTCTCCATAATATATCTCACAAGTGGGTAGTGTTGCTCTCCAGGGTTGTTTTTATGATGCCCAAGGGTCCAGAATTTTGTTTTTTGCTCCAAAGTGCCACAAATGCATTTTAGGTGGCATGGAGGTAATTTTTGACATGTTTTACACACACAGAGAGAGTCAATTTAGGTCCAGGGGAGGCCTTTTTTTGAAACAAGAAGTTAACAGGGAGTGACTTCTGCTCATTTCCTGTTGTTAGAAAAAGGCCTCTCCTGGCCTGTTAACTAAAACAAGGTGTGATAATGGGAAAGACTCCATTTTCCATTATCTTCCTGCAAAGCATCAGGTATACAAAGGATTAACTAAAGGTGGAAGAAATGTAACACATCATCACAGATGTCACAGGTCACAAGAGACAAATGACCAATCAAGATTTATAGAGTGCTGATCTTCCAGAAACCTCCAAGACAAGGTAATAAATACCGCCTCGGGGCCATGAGGCAGGGAGTTGAACAAAGGGACTTCAGGTCACTGGAGGAAGGCTGTTGGAGACGGGATGGACAGACCTGGCTCACAGCCTCCTCTGAATTCAACAGACTGAACTCCATGGTCAGTGAGCAGATCAGGAAATGTATTAGCTAGATTGCGTTAGGGAATTATGTTTCATTTTCCCACTTGGCTGAATGCTTAACTGAATGCTTTATTATGTCTAACTTGTAAGAATGTACCTGGGAGGGAGGAGCTTTCCATGAGAATGATCTGCATGTTATGAACTCTGCTTAGAATAAATAAGCTTTTTCTAATCTTTCTTCAGCTGATGTGTACACGTGCCTTTGTTTGCTTGGTCGTTTCTCCCCTCTTTGGGTGCAGAAGGGAGGGGAAGGTAAATCTCTGCAAGTGGCAGAAAGTAGTGAAGGAAACCCCACAGTCTCCCTTCGGACTGTGTTGTAAGGTGGTGTAAAATCCAAAGAGTGGTGGCAGCTAGATCAAAGGAGGCACAATTAAGGGGAATTCCCAGACAGAGGAATCCCAAGATTGCGTCTCATAAGGCAGCTAGTCCTCAGAGGCAGGTGCACAAGCGCACACTGAGGAAAAGCTATATCACACAAGGTATTTAACAAAAAGGTCTAATTCCCTCAAAGATACTCTGTCTCAGGCTGTATGTACAGTGGTGGCTGATCTCTCCAATGTTAGTGGGGCAGAGAGTCTGTTTCTGTTTTCAGTCCAAACTGTACACCTCATTGGTAGTGGCCACTTTGCCCTAGAACACATACATAGAACTCAAACGTTAGAGGAGTCAAAACACAATATATCTATCTAGCTGGTAGCTTCCATCTTAGCGAGGCAGTGAATCTTCTCCAGGGCTTAGTGTGAACTTTAAAGGAACTCTCCAAGGTGTTGAACCTGTTTGGTGTGTGTGTATGCATGCATGTGCCTTCAGGTCACCTGTTGAGTTATGACAACCCCATGAATGTCATAGAATTTTCTTAGGCAAGGAGTACTTAGAGGTGGTTTTGCCAGTTCCTTTCTCTGAAATATTGCCTATGACATCTGGAACTTGTATAGCTCATTTAAAGTCTAGAATGAAACCCAGAGTGGACTTACCGTGCCACGGACATGGAAGTCACGAGAAGTCACCAGACACGTGGGCTGTGCACAACTCAAAACCAACAGTGGGCAGTGCCTGTACTTAAAGTGGCCCAGGGTCTCTCCATCTCTCTGATACCCTCTCTCTCCTTCCACCACTCTCTTCTCCTCTCTGCCCAGTAGATTGCTGAGGGAAAAGATGTATCACTTTTCCTAAAGGTGAGCACTTGCAAACAGTCTTAAAAAACAAACAAACCTCACCCACACCAGATTTAAACCATGGTAGGCTTTCTTCCTGGACAGACATTTTAGTGTACCTACCTACACTAACTAGATAAATCAATTCAATGCCACTTTAACTGTCATGGCTGTAGAATTCTTAGACTTGTAGTTCAGTGAGGGGCTTAGAATTTACTCCTGGAGAGTTCTAGTCATGCGGTTGAAGGGAGTGCACTGAAGCTCTCTAACAGTGAATGCTAAGTACATCACCAAACTACAAATCCCAGGATTTCATAACATGGAGCTGTCATGGTTAAAGTGCTATCAAAGGAATATAACCTCATGCTGTAGATATATTTTTTATAAGTCCTGTTGAAAAGGGCTCACTACAGTGGTGCAGTCCAACCAGGTGCCTGAAGGACATCTCCTTGGCACATCATGTCCAAATGATTTGATCCCAACTCCATTGGAAATTGCCAGATTTTGTATATTTGTTTGCGTCTGGTCAAATCTGCTTCCCTGATCTCCTTCAGCCTCTGGTCCAAACAGCAATCATTCTGTCCTTTCAGAGGCTTCTATTATGATCTCTGTGTGTCTTCCCTGCCCTGTCTGTCTGTCTCTCTTTCTCTCACGCACACACACACACACTTTTGTCTGTCTGCATTGCTATCTACTGAATATTTGCAGAAAGGAGCAGGTGGCAGTGGGAGGAACTGGACCATAATACAACATTATTGGCTTGAAATGATTCCTCCCTCCCCTTTCAGACATTCGGGACAGGTGGAGCCAGGCCGTTCTGCACTGCCTCTGTCTTTTTTAATCTCTCCCACCTCCAGGCTCACTCTCTCTTTTTAAATGTTGCCTTCTCTTCCTTTCTTTGCCTTCAATCTTACAGACTTGGGAGGCGGTGGTGGCCTTTTGCAGTGCCTGGTCTGCACTCCAAACATGGTAACTGCTAAGGTCAGTTCCAAGTATGAAGAGCTGATGAATAAGCTATTATGGAGCCACTCTTTCTGTTGACTCAGTGGACATTTCCTGGCTTCAGAGAAAGTGAGAGAGAACAGTGGGCTTTGTTGAGCTGAGGAATCTTTAAAATGCAACATCCCCCGCTCTGCTGCTGCCCCCCCCTTCTGCAACTTTTATGGCTTTGTTCGCTGGCATGTCTGAGGGAGGAAAACAGAGCCTTTCTTGGCCATGGGCCACCCTGCTTGGCACAAAAAGATCTGTGTCAGGGCACATGTTAATTCTGTTGTTCTCCCACAAAAGCTGGTCATGGCTTCTTTTGGCCCTCCATCCATCTTACAGGTGATGCTTTTCAGGCTGATACCTGAAGGCCACTTGGATACTCTCTCTTTCTCTCTGGCTTTTCTTCGCAAACGAAGCCCTGAATGAAGTCTCTTTTTGCCAGCTCGACTCATTGGGGTGATGATGAATTTGTCCTTGTAATACAAGTGGATCACAACTTGGAAACTTGTTAAGAGTAAAAAGTATTTCGTTTCAGTTTTAGTTCCAAGGATCCCCCTGCACAGTACTGAATTGATGTTATAGTTATTGCCCAAGATCCTACATCATACATAGTTACAAATCTGTAACCACCTACTGCCTTCTGACCCAGCTTCTCAAACCTACCTTAACAGCCAGTAGCCACACCTAGCGACAGAGGTCTGTTCTGAAGGTGACCAGCACACTGCAGGATCCAGCCCCTCCCACTATTGATCTGTGGTGAACTGGTAGTTGTGACAGGGCCCCTGCTTCTGATTTTGGCACCACAGCTCATTTAATAGGACTGGAAATGTCATGCTGCTGCACCCCAATTGTCAGCAGAGCAGACTTTTGTTGCTTGGTGCAGCCTGTTAAGGTAGGTTTGTGGGGTATTTGCAGTCATCATCTTAAACATGAATACTGAGCAGTTCTGAATGCATAAGCCTGGTTCACACATTTGTAACTGTTGAACAGGATGTCAGCCAATGTTGTTAAAATGCAACTCCTCACTTTCCCATTTTCCAGTGTAACTAAAATAGTGGCCTTATAGTTTGCCCTAAGATAATTGATTTTGGGAATCTATCTATCTATCTATCTATCTATCTATCTATCTATCTATCTATCTCTTGGGTATGTCACCTTTCCAGTGTGCTGATTGGCTGCTCAGGAAACACACCAAATCAATCACCCCCCACATGCAAATTCCCTCTCCACCTCACAATCCACTCTTGCCACTCAATCTGCATCTACACCCCCAGCCTTATAAGGACCCCTCCCTCCATCTTCTGGGCTGCAACGGGACCCAGGCAGTCAACAGGTGGCAGTGGCTGCAGCAGCAGCAACAGGGCAACAGAGCAAGTCACCCTCAGCCATTCTGGGGAAAGAGCGCAATGCTGAGAAGGGAGAGGAGGAATTTTAAAATCCACCAGCCTACCTTACATGGTTGTTGTGAGGTCTACCGGGCATTTTTGGGTAGTTTTTTAATGACATATGTTGCGCCGGGTATAATTAGTAATATTCTAAATTGGTTAAACCAACCGATAAGTTGAAATATGGTTTTCTCAGAACCTTTGTTAACGTTGTCGTTTTTTGATGGGGAAAGTTCCGAACTGTCACATAAAGATCTGATTTCATTTATGATTGGGGCTGCTAGAGCCAAAATGGCAAGATCCTGGAAAAATGTAGGACTGCCCATCCAGGACTGCTGGCTGAATAGGCTCTGGTGGACTAGCTGGAATAGTGACAATTCAAGCTCAAATGGCAAGAGGAGAAATCGCAAAATAGTTGTCATTTAGTTACTTAAAAAAAAACCTATGTGCTACAAAATGCTGGCCCGTGGTACAAAATATGTTCTTTTCCTGTCCACTTTATCATGGCCTCAATACCCATAACAGAGCCTCAGGCAACAGCACAAGCCAGCATTTGAACCAGGTGATATTCCTCCACTACCATTTAATGTAACTACATCTCTGTAACTATAAAAGTAACCAAAAGTAACTATAAGAAGGTAAAGTTATATCACAAAAGGAGTGAAGTTATTCCTTGTTCTGTTGCAGTCATAGAGCATTCTTGTTGTTTGCCATCAAATCGACTTTGATCTACGACTATGAATGAGAGACCACCAAGATCCTTGACCATCAGGTCTTGCAAAGTCAAGGCTGTGGCTTTCTTGACTGAATCAACCCACCTGTAATGCGGTCTCCCACTTTTCCTACTGCCTTCCACTTTACAAAGTATTATTTTCTTTTCCAGTGAGTCACATCATCTCATGATATGTCCAAATACGATACCTTTAGTTTAGTCATCTTCATTTTTAGTTACTTATTGCAAGTTTGCAATTAATTAATCATGCATTTGTAACTAATTCCAAGTTCTATAGTGGTTTTAATCTCTTGTCTGGAATTTCTTTCTGCTACCTTGTCACTTGTCTTGCTCTGACAGTATCTCAAACGGGAATGCAAGGCTGAATAAATTTGATCAGTAGATGAATTTTTGAGGCTGAATTGTAATTGCTGGGTTAATAGTTAAGGGTGTGCTTGTATCTTGCCTTTTCTTTTGAAATACCTTTGGGCACAACAAGTAATTTTATATATATATATATAAAGAAAAGATGTTGGCATTTTCCTTCCATCAGTGAAAGGTGCTGTTAATTATGTGACCCATTCTTGTTCCTCATCCTCACACTACTAAAATTGCTGTTTTAAATGGACTGGGACAGAAGACATTCTTTATTGCCTAACAAATCCCATGTACCTTGATGATGTAGTAGTAAAAATAATACATGTTGCATATCCCTCATACAGAATTCCAAGATTAGCATACACAAACTTTGTTTCCTGCACAAAATTATTAAACATATTGTGTATAACACTGCCCTCAGGCTATGTGTATAAGGTGTATATGAAACATAAATCAATTTTGTGTCTAGACTTGGGTCCCATCTCCAAGATATCTCATTATATATATGCAAGTATTATATTCCAAAATAAAAAAAAAATCTGAAATACAGAATGCTTCTGGCCCCAAGCATTTCAGATAAAGGATACTCACCCTGTAGCAATGTTAATAACCTTTGCTGTCTTGACCATACTCTGATGAGGCTTGACTGTACATGTCTTTGCTTTTTATCTGTGAAATGTTAGAAGGAAGGGGATGACACAGAGCTATTTGCTCTAAGCCATGATAAGCAGAAGCAGAATAAATGATGGGGGAAAAGAAAAAGAAAAGAGGAACAAACCCTTTGAGCATGACTCAGGGATTTCCCTCTCCAGGAGCCCGAGGTGGACTGCAAGAGAGGAAATTGCCCTCTGCCAGGTCAGACAATTCATCTGTCTCACTCAGTGTTATTGTCTGCTCTGACTGGCAGGGACTTTACAGAAGCAAAGGCTGGGAATCTCCCTCCTTCCACAACTTCTGGGATTGGATGTGGGGAGAAGAGGGAGCCCAGAAGGACTGTAGGGTGGGCGCCAGAACGTGGGTGATCAAGATGCCCTTCTTCCTTATTCGTCATTGGTGTGGGAACCTTATATATATCCTGATCGTAGAATGAAGCTTTCTCTTGGCATCAAGTGTTGACTGCCATTTTAAAACAGCCCAAAAATAACAACAGTGCAACACAAGGACATAGTGTTTGCTTCCATTAGAAAGATGGGGTGATTCTAAAAAAAGGACTCTCTGTCTCAAGTTTAATTTGGAAAGAGTAGGGAAAGGATCAAGGAAATGGCATTTCCTGGTGATTAATGGCCAGTTGGGTGGTGCTGTGTCTGGGCCTTCACTCTGGCCTTTCATGGGTCCCTCAGAAATGCCCTATGGCTCAGTTGTTTTTATTGCACTCCAGACTTGATGGATTATCATTCTGAAAAGCAGCTCTCTCCCCTCCTTCCTCTTTCTTAATTCTTGGGGCTATTTCTATGCACATTCCCAATAGAGTCAGTGCCCTTTCTTTGTTCTTCTCCTTGAGGGATCATAGTTTATTTCTGAATGGGTATAGATAGGCCATAGGGTCTTAGAAATCTTCTGGTAAAAGGTGAGGATGATAATAAACCATGAAATACTCTCAGCCCCTGTACTGTGGCAGGCAGGGTGTGATAAATGCTGAAGGGAACAGGTAGGCATCCAAGAGCTTTGGTTCAGTTAGTCAGCCGAATCCAGGAGCTTTGATAGTAGAGGTACAGTATCTCCTAAACTGGCCAAGTGGGGGCAGGAAGGCTTCCTTGACCGATACAGCCAATTTTCTTGCACCTTTCCCCTTTGGCTAAGAGGTGAGTAGATGGGTGGCGGCTACACGTTAAATACTTTGTCTATGTATGGCTACCAGTTCCAGATGCATTGTAGATTTAACTCCCGTCCATCTCTATGAGTCTACTCCATGTGCCATGATAACTTGCCCTAGGCATTATGACTTTGAACTGATGAGTGGCACCCATGAGTGCTCTGCCTCAGGCAGCATAATGTCTTGGGCTGGTCTTGGCCATTTTGCAATTATAAGAAAGAATTTGGGAACCATCTTAAGGAGATGTACCCATTTAGCTTCCAGCAGTGGTCCTAAATATGCAACTTGAACAAGACTCCTTTAGCAAGGAGGACATTGCAGAGGATTCATAACCATAAAGATTTTAAAGGACTGTTGCAATGGGGAAATCTGGTGTCATGTTGAGGATGGAGCAGGCTTGTTTTCTGCTGCTCCAGAGACTGGAACACGGAGCAATGGATGCAAGTTCCAGGAACAGAGATTCCACCTCAATATTAGGAGGAACATTTTGACAGTTAGAGCTGTTCGGCAGTGGAACGCACTCCCTCGGAGCGTGGTGGGGTCTCCTTCCTTGAGGTCTTCAACCAGAGGCTGGATGGCCATCTGTCAGGGATGCTTTGATCGTGATTTCCTGCGTGGCAGGGGGTTGGATTGGATGGCCCTTGTGGTCTCTTCCAACTCTACAATTCTATGATTCTATGATTCTTGCAATACTGAATATGACCCCTGGTAGATGTTTAACGTTCAGCCCCATTCATCCTGAACTTTTATTTTTCAATTTCTTTTTCATTCTGCTTTTTTAGAACTCCAGAATGACTCATGTGGGATTCCTATGAGTCCCAAGGGTACTAGTAGGCTTCAGAGATCTTTGGCAATTTTCCTTCCCTGGTCTGCCCTTCCAAAGCCAGCATGTGGCTATTCGGCACAAAAATAATTTATGATTTTGTGAAGAAGTCACCAGCTCTTCCTGTTGCTTAGAATCTGGTGTCTCCACAGATTGAGAAATGCTTCTTTCATCACATTATTGTCTAATTAATCTTCACAGACCGAGAAAAGAGAGAGTCAGTTGGTGGACATTGCTCCAAGAGAAGGCTTGCTTTTGAAATGCAAATCCAAAGCTTGTCTAAGCAACCTCCAATTCAAAAGGGGTAATCATTATAACAGGCAAGAAGCTAAGAGTAGGCATGCGAGCAAAGGCTGGTGAAACTGAACTGAAATTGCTTGAAATTACACTGGTGTAGAGTTTAAATTAAAACCAGCTGCCCTGTCTTAAGGTTGTTTTTTGGGTTTTAAAAGCCATCACCTTGAGGTTGGGTTGAATCTCAGTGCGTCTGCTGGAGTTATTAGGCTGTCGGTGTTTCCGAACGTGTAATTTCAGCAGTTATATAGCTTCAATAACCACTTTAATTCAAGCCGATGATGACCAAGAGGTATGGTGTCAGTCAGTTTCTGGTAAATTATCAAGCACATGACCAAAGAGGATGAAAAATAGTCCTAAGTCATCTGTGCCGTAAATGTTTTTTGCTCTTTTGGGGTTCTGCCTAAAACCTACAGAAGCCAACAAGAGTTTCCACTGACTTTGACGTGACTTGGATTGAGCTTGCCTTGGATTGTGCTCTGGTTTGGCTCATGTAAAGTAGTAGTGGGGTTTTATTTATTTTTTGGTAGATACAGATACACTGTTCCATACTGCACTAGTAAAATGTTCAGTAGTTCTTTTGCTAAGCCAAAATTCAACAGTGGTTCTGTAATGGAGAAAGAGATGTAGCTCTTACAACTTGGCTATAATGGGCAGATTTGTCCATTGTGCAGCCCATGTCAGTGACCACCTTCTCTCTCTCTCTCTCTCTCTCTCTGCCTTCTCTTTGCAAACGAAGATTCAGGAAGGACTCACCCCACGCTTTCTGCAAGCGCGCTGATGACTAAAAAGGCCAATCCGAGATAGACAAGTCCAGTTGCAGAAAGCACAGCAGAAGGTTTCCTTGGGTGATGTTTCCAGGTTGTGTTTTTTTCTGCGTTGTCGTTTCTCTTCAAGACTTGTTTGGCGTGAGTTCTCAAATAAGGCTGCAGCATTGTGAATAGTGTGTCTCCATGTCTCCCGATGTGAGGCCAGGACGGACCATTGTTGGTGATTAATTTGGCCGAGCATGAGGTGTTGTTTCAGGGAGTCATTGTATCGCTTTTTTGGAGTGCCCCTCTTATGCTGACCCGTGGCGAGTTCACCGTAGAATACTATTTTGGGGAGGCGATGGTCCTCCATCCTAGAAACGTGCCCTGCCCAGCACAGCTGTGTTCTCAATATCATGGCCTCAATGCTGGTGATCCCTGCTTGCTCAAGGACAGCAACATTAGTCACATAGTCCAGTGTATATTTAGGATTGTGCATAAACAGCGCTGATGGAAGCGTTCGAGGAGTCATAAGTGGTGGCGATAGGTGACCCATGTTTCAGACCCATAAAGGAGAATAGACAGTACAATGGCTCTATACACACTGATTTTTGTGTTTTGCCTCAGGTGTTTATTACTCCAGACTCTTTTGTAAAGTCTTCCAAATGTGCTATGTGCCTTTGCTAATCTGTGATCAATCTCTTTGTCAATCTTGGCATCTGAGGAGATGATGCTTCCCAGGTAGATGAACTGCTGAACAGACTTAAGCACAGAGTTGCCGACGGCAATGTGGGGATGGCGGTGTTCGTCCTGTGGTGCAGGCTGGTAAAGAACTTCCATTTTCTTCAGGTTGACTTCCAGCCCAAAGAGCTCTGCAGCTGTTGCGAAGCAGGATGTTAGGCGCTGCAGAGCTGCTTCTGTGTGGGCAACAAGGGCAGCATCATCAGTGAAGAGCAGCTCACGGGCTAGATAGTTTAGAGTCTTAGTGCGAGCCCTCAGACGGCTTAAGTTAAATAAGCTACCATCAGTACGGTAGCGTATATAGATGCCGTCGTCTTCTTCGAGCTCTGCCGTAGCCCTTTGGAGCATCATGATGAAGAAGATTGTAAAAAAGTTGGTGCAAGAACACAACCTTGCTTCACTCCATTAGTTATTAGAAAGGGCTCTAAAAGAGCATCACCATATCTGACTTGACCACACTGGCCCTCATGTAGCCACCTTAGGTGGCTTTGAAATATCAGCACATAGAATGATGGTGGTTTACAAAACTTTATCAGAAGGGTCATTCCTTATCTCCCCACTTGTCTGATTTGGAATATAAGTTATACAGATTCCTGATAATCTAAGGGCTTATTAATTATGGTTATCATACATCTTCCTTTTCCAGGCCGTGTTCTCTTTTCAGAGCTAAAATTCCTGTCCTCCAATTTCTTGGACATGTCCTCTTTTTTCAGAGCTAAAACTTCTGTCCAGGCAGATTTTTAAAATGTCTGGGTTTTCTTACAAGGTCCGGACTGGGGGAATTGGGTGATCAGGTAGCAGAGCTCTGAGTAGGAGGAAGAGAAACAAGCCAAGTTAAAACGGGGTGAAAGAAACTCCCACAGCCAGCCTCAGCCCCATGGGAGTTGCTGAGTGACCATTGCTGTTGTCATAACCAGGGCTGCCATCCACCTGTGTCATCCAGGGAGGAAGATGGTAGAGAGAAGAAAGGTGCCTGTTGCTGTCTCTGGACTGGTTCCCAGGTACAATTAAGGTCTGCCTTGTTCATAGGTTTTTTGTGGGTTTTTTTTCTGGGTTGTGAAGTTGTGTTCTAGAAGAGTTTATTCCTGATGATTTGCCTGCATCTGTGGCTGGCATCTTCAGAGAATAGTGGTGTGTGGTTGTGTGGGGTTTATATACTGTGTGTCCCTGTTGAAGAGGATTAGCATGTAAATTTGTGTATTCAGTTGTTAGATGTTCAGTTCTTAGGATGAGAGGATATGTGAGGGGGATTAGCATATCCTCCCACTCTAAGAACTGAACATCCAACAACTGAATACACAAATTTACATACTAATCCCCCTCACATATCTTCCCACCCTAAGTAACCTCTAACAACTGAATACACAAATTTACATGCTAATCCTCTTCAACAGGGAAAGCCTGTGAAGAACAGGCAAGCAGCAAAAGGGGGAGGCTTTTCTAGCCCTCTGGTAGACCATCATGTAGGGCTGGTCAGACCATTTAGCTTGTTGAGTCACAAGTGAGTTGACTTTGGAAGACAAGGAGCAGATAACACAAAACAGGCTTGCCAGCACATCAGCAGAGCCAGAAACCAATTTGGAAAGTACAGAGGCTATTAAAGACATCTTTGATGGAATTGCCTAGTGATCAGAGTGTTTGATGTGGTTGCTTTCCTATATTGTAGTGTTGAGCTGTTGCTCGGCTTGAATCAGAGGAGCGCTGCTGGATCCAAGCCCTAACCTCACTTCTCCTTTTCTTGTCTTCATGACCTTTCTTTGCCTTCATGTCTGCTCCTTCTTTCCCCTGCAAGTACTTAGCCACTAGTAAGTACTCCACAAGGGCCTCTTAAATTCATAAGTGGTGACTCTGGCTTTCAGAGGTTTCTTTGATGGTTTGAGCCATTCATTGCTAGCCAATGGAAGGAAGTGGAAGGAGGCTGAATGTTAGGAGAGTTAACAGCAGAGTCTGTACAGAAGCACCAGATGCAGCACCAATAGACTTTGTCCCCCTTCTCAGAACAGACAACCAAAGTGGAGAGCAACTTGGCACAGATGCCATGCCACTATTTGGCTCCAAGTTCCTCTCCTAGTACAGTAAATGGTTTTTTTGAAAAGAGCAGCATAAGGCCCAAAGCAAGCCCAGAAGGTTTTGTAGTCTGAGATGGAGCAGCAGATCACACACACACACACACACACACACACACACACACACCATATTTGTCTAAGTCAAGGTATGTAATGCTCAAAGCCAGCTAAGTTATTTGGCTACATGAGGCAGAAAATCCGTCAAGTGCCCCTCCCCATCCCTGGCACTAAAAATACAGTCATAACAAATCAAACAACTAACACTACTGCTTTTCCATGGCAGCAAGATTTGCTGCCTGAGGCAGCTGCCTCACTCTACCTAATGATAGGGTTGGCTGTGTAGCAACCTCAGTATTTGCAAGCTGCTGTTAGGAAAGTATTAGCCACTCTGCAGGGAATTGGTCAGATTTGGCTATTTCCAAATATATCCAGAGCAGTTCCTGGCTTTTTTCTCTTGGATCCTGACATCTTCTTTTTCCTGTTATCTTTTCCTTTTTCTTTTGCTGCCTAGTTGCTTGTGGCTGTTTTTTTTTCATTCCAGATTTTTGGCTCTGCTTCTCCTTTGGGTTTCGATACTTTGGGTTGACCAAGTTTTGTTGGAATTCTAGATTCACCCCCAGTGCCCATTTAGAGCATTAGATAGTCTGAATTTTCAAAAGAGCAAGTCCTTGTGGAAGTACTACAGTCCAAGACGCCCTTTTTAGCCACTTTGTCTTTCAGGCTACAATCCATCCTTTACCCGTTTGCTCAGGACTAAGGCCCATTGAATTCAATATCCTTGCCTCTGAGCAGCCATGGGTAGGATTGCAATGTTAATTGGCTTTTAAAAACACAAAATAATGTTATGCTAGAGATGGGAAGCTTTCTGCACATGTTCCGAGGCAATTGATCCATATAGGTCCATTGGTGGAAACCCAAGCCAGTTCCTTTCTCAGATGAAAGGCACATTGGAAATATATTATTTAATTCCGTTGTAACAATATGATATTTCTGTTAATAACACTTAGCAGTTTTAAAGTCTCTTTCACAGTACAACCACTTTTTCTAGATTAATTCAGAAATCCTTTATAGCAACTCTTAAGCTTGATAGTTTCCATTTTAGAGTCGTGAACATGAGGCTGAGAAAAAGTTTGGAAATTGTACTTTTTTGGACTGTAGCTCCCAGAATTCCCCAAACAGAAGAAAGAGAGGTCTAGGAAAGTTGTATGCTGAGGCCGAACAAGGTCTAGGAAGTGTGGGGTTTGGGAAAGGTGTTGCCTTTTGAGTAGTAGTGTAAGGAATAGTGCTGTAGTGGAACCAGGGCTTATAGGATCGTAGTACAATGACTTTTTGATTAGCTGGAACAATGACATAATCAGCCACTACCCTGCCCTCCACATCTGGTTTCTACATTGAGGAGAGCAGATAGGAGGAGAGCAGATAGGCCTGTCATAGTGACTGGGAGCATATGGGTTTCTCCAATAACAATCTATTTCTGAACCATCCCTGTTCAGAAACCCCCAACACAAAGCATTTGGGGATGGCTTGGTCTTGAATAGATAATTAAGATCCGTTAGTTTCACAAAAGACCTGCTCTTGCTGAAGATGAAGGTCACAATCCTCTCAAAGACAGCGTAATGCTCTCTCACTTATCAGTACAGTACCCAGTGGATGCAGGGGACAGAAGAAAAAGCTATCTGTGCTATTAGAGGAAATTGCTTTGCCAGGCTCCACAACAGTCCTGAAGCCAGCAAGGCAGCTTTCTCTCTTGACAGAGGATGACTTTTTTTTTTTTTTACAAAGTCTTTTTATGCCTGTCTAGCCCTCCCCCTTTCACTTTTCCCCATTGTCCTCTGTCTGGCTGTAAGTTGTTTTAGGAGTGTCAGTATTGGGATGATGGTGAAGGAAAACCAGAGAAACACAAATTTTCCATGTGGGATTGCAGCAGCACATCTATGGTAAACAAGCTTGAACTGAGAAAAAGCAGGATTGTATTCTAGCTGACTTTACTGTGGCTGTGTGTGCCTGCCCACAACAGGCGAAGCAAACAGCACCTGTCTCCGGAATTCCGTACTGAGCATGCACAAACAGCAACACAGAGACAAGAGGAGAGCAGATAAGCCTAACCCTCCAGCTTCCCCCAGCATTTTTTTAAAGGCATAGATCTAGAAGTTTGGCCACCAAAATGGCAATTGTAAGAAAAGTAGAGGCTAATGAAAGGAAGAAAATAATCCCTTAAATGCATTTTGGAAGATGTCTGGAAGGTTAAAAATGTTTTTGTTTACTTATGCAAGACTTACCTGATGTGGTCATTTTGTTTCAAGTGTGCATACTTTTGGATAAAACATTTACTGAAACATATCGCACTGCTCTTCTTTTTTATGGTATAGGAAGCCATCCCTGTTCTTTCCTTGTTATTTCTGCCTCTGGTACCATTTTTTTTTGTTAAAAAAGTAATATCCAGGAACATATCCACTTTGTTAACTCAGGTATACCTGTAATTTGTTTGTGGATATGGAGCAATATAGCTTAACTGCATTTGTGGACACTCCTTAGGCGCCTTTCCATAGATTGTAAGCCTGAGGGCAGGGAATGGTTTTGTTATTCTTGAACTTGTAAAACACCATGTACAGCAGTGATGGTGCCATATAAATAAATAAATGAGGATCAGGATGAGGATGAGTATTGCCATGATGAGTATTGTGCTTCAACTTGTGCCAGTGAGCAGGAGATGTCTGTTTGGAAACACCCAAGGACTCCTGTTCACATTGAATATCACATGATAGCCATGTTTCAATATTTGAAGGGATGTCATACTGAGGATAGAGCAAGCTTGCTTTTTGCTGCTCTAGAGACTAGGACATTCAGAGTAATGGGTTCAAACTACAGGAAAAGAGATTCTGTCTAAATATTAGGAAGAACTTCCTGACAGTAAGAGCTGTTCAGAAGTGGAAAACACTGCCTCAGAGTGTGGTGGAGTCTCCTTCTTCAGAGGTTTTTAAACAGAGGCTGGATGACTATCTGTTGGGAATGATTTGATTGTGTATTCCTGCATGGCAGGGCTTTGGACTGGATGGCCCTCGTGGTCTCTTCCAACTCTATGATTCTATGATTCAAATAGTAGCTTGAAGAGGCTGTAGTCCTATAAAAGCCCACAGGAAAAAATGACTAATGGATTCACTCATCTATAGATTAGTGTATAGATATAGGGCACGTCAACGTCTAGCCCTATGAGCCAGGCTTTGCAGTCCTGCCTTTGACATTTTGGATGTGACCCACCATTCAGAATGAAAGGTATACTGCCTGGTAGGTTCCCCATCCCCCCCCAAAAAAATCCCCACACCCAAACCTCATTACTTCAGAAGGGGATGCAAGTTCATGGGCTGTAAATTTTAATGGATTTTTAATATCCTAAATTATTGTGCCATAAAGAAGCTGTAAATTTTTTGCACAGCAAATCATTGGGGCATCTGAAAAGCATTAGTAAACACTTTGTTTTACTTGCAAGCTGAGATTGGTTTGCTGTAAGGGGGGTGGGAACTGGTGGGATGAGGCAAACAGGTGCACAGGGCAGAGATGAAGGGCAGCAAAGATACTGGATAGGTGGGCGATTCAAGCTGTTTTGAGGTCACTGGCTCCTGTTGTTCTTGCAACACGATACTCACATTTATGGGAAGGAGAAGAGGTTAAATGATATTGTTTACTGGGAAGAGAGAGAGATTGAGAGAGACTGACCTTCTAGAGTTTTTTCAGAATGCTTGAGATCACGGAAGATTTATGATTTCAGTCCCATACCATTTATTAGCCTGGAGTGGTGACTGCCTCTTTGCTCACCAGGCTGTCATGAGGTCAAACCTCCTTCTCATATTCTCCGGACATCAGGCAATCTGAAATGTTGGAGCTCATAAAATGTCAAGATAAGGCTGTGAATCTTTTACCCACCAGGGAAAGTTTTAACAACTCTGGAAGCCATAGCATCTCAAGTGCATGGCTACTTTATTAATTTCTAATACCCTAAAGTCGCCAGATCCCAACTGATCCTGGGCACAAAGCAGGGTCAGCCCTGATTAGTACTTGGATGAGAGACCGCCAAGGAATACCAAGTGCTGTAGGCTATATTTCAGAGGAAGGAACTGGCAAAACCACCTCTTTGTATTTCTTGCCTAAGAAAAGCCCATGAAATTTATGGGGTCACCATAATCATAGAACTGTAGTGTTGGAAGAGACCACAAGGGCCATCCAGTCCAACCTCCTGCCAGCTCCCTAAGCCGCTCATCATAGGACATGGCTTCCAGACCTCCCACCATTTTGGTCACCCTCCTCTGGACACGTTCCAGCTTGTTAATATCCTTCTTGAACTATGGTGCCCAGAACTGGACACAGTATTCTAAGTGAGGCCTGACTAAAGCAGATCAAAATGGTACTTTTACTTCCCTTGATCTAGACACTGTCTTCTATTGATGCAGCCCAGAATCACAGTGACTTTTATAGCTGCCTCATTATACTGTTCACTCATGTTCAGCTTGTGGTCTACTAAGACTCCTAGATCTCTTTCTCGTGTATTATTGTCAAGCTCAGGTGTCACCCATCCTGTATCTGTGCATTTCATTTTTTCCTGCCTAAATGTAGTACCTTACATCTCTCCCTGTTGAAATTCATTTTGTTAGTTTTTGCCCAGCTTTCTAATCTGTTAAGGTCATTTTGAATTCTCATCCTATCCTCTGGGATATTAACTGCCACTCCTAATTTGGTGTCATCTGCAAATTTGATAAGCATGCCCTCTATTCCCTCATCCATGTCATTGATAAATATGTTGAATAGCACTGGGCCCAGGACAGAACCCTGTGGCACCCCACTGGTCACTTCTCTCCAGGATGAAGAGGAGCCATTGGTGACCACCCTTTGGGTTCGGTCAGTCAACCAATTACAAATCCACCTAACAGTAGCATTGTCTAGCCCACATTTTACTAGCTTTTATTGCCAGTGATTCTGTGATTACTTCTGCCAGTTCTTATAATACTCTTGGATATAGTTCATCTGGCCCTGGAGACTTGGAATTCTTTTAGAATTAATTGAATTCAAACTACGTTTGTATTTTGAACTCAGTTTGCAGCAACTGAAGTAAGCTGAGGACAAAGGGGAACCGTACAAGGAGGAGAGATTAACTGGGACATTTTAAAAGCAGCTGAAAAAATGGGATGACAAAGGATTAATTGGGACTGTCCCTGCCACATCAGGACAGTTGGAGGGTATAAGAAATTGACTAGACAGTAATTTCCTGTCTGGAATGAAGTCCTGTCCAGAACTAAAAATATGTGAAGGGGACCTCCAAACACAGTGAAAAGTCCAGTAATACATACCCCAGTAGTTTTGAGGGTTGTGTTGGACATTTAGGGAGCTAAAGAAAAAGAAGTAGACTCCCAAAACCTTTTGAAATGGTGAGGTACACAGGACCCTTGGGGAATTATGAATCAGTCTTAGGGCCTCATCAAGGGGCTACATTTTTTCCACCCCGGTTCTAATGGCTAAATGCAGGATTTAAATCTCTGTGCTCTTAACCAGCATGCATTAAAAATAGGTTTCTAAATTTAATTAGTAGATAAAGCAATGGAGGTTTATTGGAAGGGCATGCTTATTTATTTGTGAGGCTGTTTAATTTCTAGTGCACAAAAATAGGAGATGAAAAAGGTTAAACAACAAACAGGATCTTTCTTTCTAACTAAAACATCTATGGGGAGCAGCCATTAATGATACATTAACATCCATTCATATTTTTCAGAAGCTGTTATTTCTATAGTTAATTAGAAATCTATTTGAGTTAATTGTGTAGCACTAAGTGCACTGAAGTGCACTGATTGGTAAGTGGTTCCATTTCATTGATTTAGAAACCAAATGGTTAAAGGACTGGCCAGCCCTGATGGAACCTAAGGGGCCCGACACTTGAGACATTCTCATGTTGACCAGATAATCTTTTGGAATTATTGGAGGCAGTTGTATGGGTCTGGAAACATCAATGTTTGTGTATCACCCAGTGGCAACACCATACAGTTGACTGCGTTATCAGTGTTTCTACAACTGGCTTCTGCATCCTCCATGGATAGAATAATGTGGATTCGTCAAGACGGAAGATTCTACAGGATTTGTTCAAAAATATAAAAATGGAGTTACCGCTGATGATGAATTATGAGCATCCTTTCCCTTTGTATCCTGGAGAGGACCGTATTTCCAGAAGGGTCACCCGCCAACTGTGCTCCAGGAAGCAGCAGTGGAGCACTAGACTCCTGCTGTGAGAGGCAACCCAATATAATCTGCTCTCGCATCTGCTTCCTGTTGCCTGCATATCAGTAGCTTGCTTTCTAGTCTATGAGGGACCTGTTCTTTCTGGGTAGAGGCAGAAAATGTGACTGTTTTTTTTTTAAAAAAAAACAAAACACAAAAATGGGAGGAAAATTATCTGGAATAGGCATTGCTCTCTGCTGCCAAACTGAGATTTTGGTTTGGTTTGCTTCCTTTTTCAATATATATCTTGTGGAGGTGAGCCATTTCTCCACCTTTTCTCCAGCAGATATCATAGAATTAAAATCATAAAGCTCTGGGTGGGAATTCTAAATGTCCCTCCCACAACTGACAATTCTAGGATTCCATAGCATGTAGCCATGGAAGTTAAAGTGGAATCATACCACTATAATTGTGTAGTGTGACTGGGCCCCAGCAGATGTTTGTCCAATTTTCTTCTATGGATTATAAAATCCACATCTTGCGAAGAATGATCAATAGGCACTAATATCAATAGGCATTAAAATTATCGAAAGGCAATGGCATCTCTTGTCATCTCTTGCCATCTTCCCACCTCCATGCTTGATGGTCTATCACCTGTCCCTTTGTCAGGAAAGAAGTCTGGAAAAAAGATGACAAAGCAGTACCCTGAGGGACTCCAGGGCTACCAGGCAGGGAGACATGTCAACATGTCCAAGCAAGCTCTGACCAAAGAAAGGAATTACATGACAGAAGCCTGATTACCAAGGAAACCTTTTGAACACATGATAAGATCTCTCTCTCTCTCTCTCTCTCTCTCTCTCTCTCTCTCTCTCTCTCTCACACACACACACCACCTCCCAGAAAGCAGTAGATGAGATATACCCTCTGTTATGGAGTAGGGGTGAGAAATTAAGCATTAATCTAGCTTCACTGTGTAGCTATTTTTGATTCTAGTCTAGTCTGCTCCAGAGACTGGAACACGGAGCCATGGATGCAAGCTCCAGGAACAGAGATTCCACCTCAACATGAGGAGGAACTTTCTGACATTAAGAGCTGTTCAGCAGTGGAACGTACTCCCTCGGAGTGTGGTGGGGTCTCCTTCCTTGGAGGTCTTTAAACAGAGGCTGGATGGCCATCTGTCAGGGATGCTTTGATCGTGATTTCCTGTGTGGCAGGGGTTTGAACTGGATGGCCCTTGTGGTCTCTTCCAACTCTATGATTCTGTGATTCGTCTCAGCACAGCCTCCATTATGTTATGCCTGAAAACAAGAAAATCAGTGAAATGATGAGAGGCCCAGGACTTGTCTACACAGGGGTAAAAATCCAATTGAAATTTGGACCTCTTTGGCCCATAGGTGCACTGGAACTGCACCACATTAAATTCAGAATATTCTGGTCCGGATTTAAGTGCCACGCCTACCTGGCCAAAGTTTGGGTTTTTACTGCTGCTGTTGGTTTGCTGCTGCCTAGCCAGGCTTTCCCCAATTTCAAAAGGACTCCATATGATGTTACCATGGCAGTTAAAGTGGATTATAATGCTATATTTGTGTAGTGTGACTGGGCCCCTTTTAAAGAGCTGAGAAACCATACCCCCCTACCCACCGGTCTACTGTATGTACTGAAGAGAGAAAGGAGTCAGCTAGGCATGGCAAGAGAGCCAGCATGGTGTAGTGGTTAGAGCGTTGGACTAGAATTCCAGGAGACCAGAATTTGAATCCCCACTCAGCCATAGAAACTCACTGAATGACATTGGGCAAGTCACGGTCTCTCAGCCTCAGTGATGGCAATGGCAAACAAAATGTGCAGGGTATCTGTGGGTGGGTGCAGGGGAGTCCTCTGTTTTTATCACAGCAGGAAGACTAGCAATACTGTGAACCTCATGGCTGCATAACGGAGGAGATTCATAAGAAAAATTAATTGCCCTTTTATTGCTATCTCACCTAAGGGATCCAGCCAATTGCTATGTAAATTTCCTGCTTGAGGATCATGATCCTACAGACACATTTGTGTGTGTGTGTGTGTGTGTGTGTGTGTAGTTTTAAGATGAACTCAGTGATCTTATCTGCATGTTAATGCCCTTTGGTTCTACCATTTATATCTGTTTTAGTAACCGAGCCATATTTTAAAAATAAGATGGTGTTAATATTTGTATTGGTAAGCTTTTATTTTGGTTATGTCTCCTGGTATATATTGTATTTGTGATCATTGCAGTGGCCACTCGCTTGATGCTAATAAAATTTGACTTGACTTGAAGTTTTAACTCGAGCAAGTACTTCTTAAGAAGTGCTGGTGCTCAACCTGTTCCTGGCTTCTGAGCACCTTCAGCCTTCCCAACAAAACCTTGTCCTGTCTCCAGCTGAAATGAAGGAGGCAGACAAGCAAAGATCTCTCAGGCACCTGCAGACAGGAACAATTTGGCAGAGCACAAGGGGAGCACCTGAGTAGCTGAGACTCTCCTGAGCAGACTCCAGCATCTCTGAGGGATTATTCAAACAAAGGAGAGCAGTGGGCATTAATTGCCCAGCAGCTGTGCATGGCAGCCAAAATGTGTGCACCTGCATGATCACCCATAGACCCCCTTCCTTTGGCTGGCACAGTCTTCCAAACATGTGAATTACCAGACAGAACAGTCGTGTCTTGGCTAGGGAAAAGAATTCTCTTAAAATTCTCCTTTCCTCCACCCTTTCCCCCTTTTTCTTTGACAAAGTACACCAGGTCAAAATATCATCTAAAGATGGGTCACTGCCCTTATATAGACTGTGCTTATTATTTATTTTATTTTTTTACATTACACACATTATTATCTGAAAGCTCAAATATATACATATTATACATAAATTATCTTTCCATAATCAACCATTCCATCAATCCTTCTACATTCTCATCCTTTATAATCCCACCCATACTCCTACTCCTCTTCATCCCCTCTCCCAAAATACAAGCCAACTTCACTTTTTCATACCTACATGCTTACTCCAACGTTTCTCAAATCTTATCTTCTCATACATAAATACACACTCACTTGGTCTCCTACCGGACCGGCTCTGTATATTCATTGTTCCTTGCATTGACAATCTCTTGGCACTACTTATCATGACATTTCTACCATTATAAAGTCATTTTTACCACCACCTTCATCTTCTAATGTCATTAATCAATTATCAATCATATAGTTATTCTGTTACTCAGTTAATCAAATTCACCTGCTTGTGCCTTTATTTACCTTCAGTGAGGAGATATCATATTGTACTGTATTATTCTTAAACTACATTGACTTATTTTCCAAATTAAATTCAGTCATATATACATCCGATGTCTTATAACTCACCAGCTAAACAATTATTAAGTTTATCAATTTCTCCTTTTCTTTAGTAATGCCATTGTCATCATACTTTCAACTTGTTTATGTCAGAATTCCCCATGATATTTCTAAATAATTATAAAAACTTCCCAATCCTTCTGAAACTTTTCTATACCTTTATCTTTCAGTAAGCAAGACTGTGCTTATTATTAGCATAATCTTGCAGGATGCCTGGAACCTGGGTCTTTTTGGTTCAGTGGAGCTGCCATAGGGAACTAAAGGTTCCATGCCTCCTTCTGTGTGCTAGAATTGGTGCTGGCAACTTACTTTATAGTATTTATACAGCTGCCCTCAACTATATCACTGAATATCAAAGTCAAAATAACAAGCCATAGTATTTCTGATTTCTATGTATGATTGGTGAAATTTGGACAGTGAAGAAAGCTGTCAGGAAGAAAATTTACTCATGGCTCTCAGGCTCTCTGTCTATAGCTGCAGCTTCAGTCCCTGGAGCTCGGCATACAGGAGAGAGGCAAATAGGAGAGAGGCCAACAGGGGTGTTTGGTGTGGGTGTAGTGGAGGAGACAGCATAAGGTAAGCTTGTGGCTGTTGAATTAAACTTCTTTAGCCCCAGAGGGTTTATTGGGCTGACGCTAGTGTGCTTGCTTGGGTCAAGGCAGTTTGTGTGGGCTGAGTGTAGGCTTGCCTGGGGGGACTCATTAGCATTTGTTTGGTGAGCTGCTTGTGTTGAGAGGAAGTGAGACAGAGACTGCTGAGAGGAAGCAAGTGAGAGGCAGAGGGAGGAACTAGCAGCCAGTAGCTCTGTATGTAGCTACATCTTCAGTCCCTGGAGCTCGGCTTTCAGGAGCGAGACCAATAGGGGTGTTTGGTGTGGGTGTTTCACGGGGGAGTTTGAGGGGGAGGTACAGAGTTTTGTTCTGGTGCCTGCTTCGGAGTGTGAGGGAACTGCTGCAGTCACCTGCAACAGCTGTGGGATGTTTGTCTTCTTGCCTGTGGATGTGCAGAGCTACATCTGAAGCAAGTACAAGTTGGTTGTGTTGTTGGAAGAGAAGGTCCAGCAACTTGAGGGCTGATTAGCCACTTTACAGCATAATAGCAAGCAGGAGGTTTTCTTAGACAGAGCAGAGCAGAAGGTCCTGGTTCAGGAACATGCAGGGGATGTCCCTCTGGAGGAGGTTAGTTCTGATATACAGGAAGTCGGTGTTTGGAAGAATGTGATTCATAGAAGTAGAAGGAGTGGAGCAATTCTATGACTTTGGCACTACAGAATGGGTTTGAAGCTCTTTCCCCTGTCAGTGATCACATGGAACGGGGAGGAGAGCAGCATAGTCATTCAGAGAATGTGCATGAGACCTTGGACCATTCAGCACACATATTGACCTCTGCCAATCCTCAAAGGAGGCATGTGGTGGTTGTAGGAGACTCTTTGCTGAGGGGTACAGAATCGGTAGTTTGCGGGCCTGATAAGATGTCTCGAGAGGTGTGCTGTCTCCCAGGTACAAAAATCTGTGATGTAACATAGAGGCCGATGAGACTCATGAAGCCTACTGACCATAATCCGTTCCTTTTGGTCCATGTGGGAACCAATGATACTGCAAGGCATAACCTTCAGAATGCCAAAATGCATTATGAGGCTCTGGTAAGAAGCTGGAGGACTTGGATGCACAGGTAGTCATTTTGTCTGTCCTTCCAGTCAAAGGGCATGGCCCACGAAGGGAGAGAAAGATAGTGGAGGTGAACAACTGGCTGTGCAGGTGGTGCCTCCGGGAATGGTTTGGCTTTCATTTGAACTGTGATGTTGATGAAGGGTTGTGTGGGTACCATGAGCTACTAAAAAAAAAAAAACCAAATGAATGGGTCTGAGTGCAAAACAAAGTCTGAACTCTCCATAGAAGTGAAGGTGGCTGAACTGAGCTTGTCGTAGTTAGAACAAGGGAGGAATTTGTTGCAGTCACAAAGACCTAGGCTGGCGACTACCTCCCAGAGGGCTTTCTCGGCTGTCGCCCCCAAATTGTGGAACGGCCTGCCCGACGAGATCCGCCTATTGACATCATTAGACAGCTTTAAAAAGGCTGTCAAGACGGTTCTCTTCGGGCAGGCTTTTCCGGAATAGCTAACCCCGGCCTCTGGAACCCCCTCTGGAGGTTCCTTTTGGATCTCCTAACAGATGCTGCCTGCTTAAAAGGATATTTAGCATATGGTACCACATATTGATTTTAACTTGTATTGATTTTAACTTGCATTAACTTAATAATGTTTTAAGGGGAGGGAGGGATTTTGGGTTGTTTTATACTGTCTACCATTTTATCATTGTAAGCCGCCCCGATTGCTTGCAGAGGGGCGGGATATAAATAAATTTTATTATTATTATTATTATTATTATTATTAACATATCATGAGAAGACGTGACTCATTGGAAAAGACAATAATGCTTGGTAAAATGGAAGGTAGTAGGACAATACAATACACCACACTACAGGTGTATTGATTCTATGAAGGAAACCACAACCCTAAGTTTGGAAGACCTGAGCAGAGCAATTGTTGACCAGGGCTCTTGGAGGTCTCTCATCCAGAGAGTTGTCATTTGTCAAAGTCGACTTGATGGCAAATAACAGACATCCTCAAACATATATTTTCTGGGCAGTTCACAAAACAGACTACATTTTTTTTAAAAAGGGGGGCAAGGTATGAAGAGAAATGCAAATAATACAAATAATGGGTAAAACCTATTACAGTGGGGTTTTATACCAGCAGAAGACACAATATAAAACAGAACGAAGAAGGTGCTATCAAAATGTATAATTGGAACAAGGTGACCCTTATGCTGGAAAGAAGGGTGTTTTTTTTTCTACTTATTAAAATAAATGCTTTTAAAAGAGATATCAGGACTGTAAAGCACAGGGAAGGGGAATGGAGAGTTCCAGTCCTTTCCCTAATCCACTTACTTCCTAAACCTATTATCTTCCTTCCCCATCCTCCTAGCCATGGTTGGAAGCACTGGCTGAGCAATACCAAGTACTGAACATCATTTAAGGCCAGTGATGGGGAACCTATCTAGTCTTATTACTTTTACAGGATGTGTATTTGATCCTGTGGACCAAATTCAATGTCAGAGACGTTCTTCGGCCACGTTCCAGTAGTGGGTTGAGCCAAAAGCAAAACAGATGGGACCATAAATACCAGGACAATGTAGCTTAAAGCTCTCATTGCCGTAGGAGAGACATTTTTACTTTTAAGAATGGGGAAAGGCTGGGATAATTTCATCCAATGATGTCATGGGGAGAGGACCATGCCCATCAGGGGAAGCCCAGAGGCTTCAAGATCACCATGGTTGGTGATGCCTTCAAGTCGCCTCTTAACTCATAGTGATCTCATGAATTCATAGGCTTTTCTTAGGCAAGGAATACTCAGAAGTGGTTTTGCCAGTTTCCTTCCTCTGGAGTATTGCCTATAGCACTAGTATTTGGTGTGGTCTGCCAACTACGTACTAACCAAAACTGACCCTGCTTAGCTTTCAAGATCAGACAGAATCTGGTGCCTTTAGAGTATTTAGCCCAGAGTCCTCTGTGGTGGTTCAGAAAAAGTATTAGGAAATATTCCAGAAAATGGTGCAGAAAAATATTAGGGAATGTTCCAGGCCATGTTGCCCAAGACCTTCAGAGACTTCTTTACAAATCATATCATTCATTTATAGAAATTGCTGCTGTGTAACATGAGAACAATTGGCCCCTAACAGGGTTTTCTCTGGGGTGGCCCCCATAGTTTGAAATACCCTCCTGTAGAATGTTTTACAGTCCACATAATTTTTCAGAGACAGTTTTTTTTAAAAGCTGTTTTCAGTCTCCCCAGCCCTTGAATACTACAGTTGCTGGGTGTTGTTTGTTTTTATATTTTTAACTTTTCTGTTTTTTAATAATAATAATAATAATAATAATAATTGTTAGATAAGTTGTGTTTTGTTTTGATTTGTTATATTTGTTATATGGTATGATGTCTATTAAACATATTAAATAAAATTATTTAAAAATTAAAAAAAATTAAATTATTTTAAATTTCCTTTATAGGAAAATGTCTTTGAGAACATGTGTGTAGAAAAGCGGAATACCGGTGACATAAATAAACAAAAAAATTAGTAGGCATAGTCAGCCAGTTATTCTAATTGGATTAAAGGCAAACTCCAAATACTGTTCTGTTTCTGAGTGAAAATAGACTAGAGAATCTGTGAGTTATATGTATGTGTGTGTGTGTGTGTGTGTGTACCTAAATATGAGTGATTTGGAACGCAAGGAAGTAGTCGTATGCTGGCTTACACTATTTCTCCCTCTACATCTGTATTATTTACTCTGGCTGCCAGTGGTCCTTCAGAATTTAAAGTCTTCCGTGTCACTTGCTGTCTTCCTTTTAATTCACAATGCCTGAGACTGAACTTAGGAATTCTGCAGAAAGCCTGTGAGCTATGGTTTCTCCTCATATTTTTTTTAGTATAGTATTTGAAACATTGAAGTAATACAGACCCTTCTGGCCATATTTTTCAGGGCACAGCATCTGTCCTTCAGCGTAGGTCCGATAAGGAGGAGTATGTGGAAGTGGGACGGCTTGGGCCATCAGATTATTTTGGTAAGCTTCCATTTATTTGGCTGTAAATGGTTTAGAAAAAGTATCAAATGTAGTCTTATTACGTTCACAGGATGGTGTTGTATGAGTTTATGCCATGTTGTCATCCAAAAAGTTGGCCTCAGTTTAGGTTTTCATATGGTCAGGGGCTTGATGGGATGGGAGCCGATAGCAGAACCATCTTGTGCTATGAAGGCTGCAGGTTCTCCAAGACCACAGATATTGCCTCACACAAATAGAAACTGAAAATGAACTGGGAGCGCTGGCTCCTTCTAGGTCAACTGTGAGAGTTAACCAGGCTAGACACGGGCACTTGGAATCCTAGGGCATCTGCCAAGACTCCAAGATCAAATGCTGCCAACACCTAGATCCCTTCCTTAGGCCAGGCAGCTTGGTCTGGGAGCAGCTATTTTAATTTTCCTACAGTACCTTGGGAGGACCTTATATCATGCATTCAGGGGCATTATGTGAACTCAGTAATGGCTGATAGCCATTCTTGAAGTGCTTCCTCTACCCTTGCTGCCAGGAGAGCTTGAGGGGGTCCTCTGACATTTCCAAAGGTGCTTTGCCCAGAGCTCCCTCAACCCTGACTGGAAGCCATCATGGTGGGGATGGGAGAACACAGATAACTTGCCCAGGTGCCTTTTGATCCAGAACAGGAAGTAGCTAGAGAAAGAGGAAATAGGATGAATGAGGCTAGCATGGGTAATGCTTCTGGACACAGTGGGACAGCATATTCCATCTTGGTGAGGCAAGCCTCTTTGTCTTTTGAAAACCCTGAATTCAAAAACTTGAAACTTTGACATACGTTTTCTCCTCTCCCAATGTTTTCCCCTAGAGCATTTCCCTGCATAGAATATGGGCCCATCTTAGGGTCAGGAACGAAATGCAATGTAATGAGCAATTCATATGTTAGAATAGGGAAAGGCTGGGGAAACATGAACTCAGATGTTAGGAGAAGGAGAAGACCTTTGTAAGATTCATGACAAAGTGTCAGATGAGACAGGAGAAGAGAGCAGATTTAGGAAAAGTTACTTGTTGGGCCCACAACTCTTAGAATCTGGGAGTTGTGGTCCAAAAAGTAGCTTTTCTAAGCTCAAAGAGGCACAGCCTGAGGAAAGGATGGAGGATATCCATGTGGTCAAGTCAGCAAATGAGGAGTGTCATCTCGGGAGATGTGACAGTGATGTATCTTTTTCTGCTTACAGGTGAAATCGCGCTTTTGCTCAACAGGCCCCGGGCTGCTACTGTGGTGGCCCGTGGACCCCTCAAGTGTGTCAAGTTGGACCGTCCGCGCTTTGAACGGGTCCTTGGCCCCTGCTCGGAAATCCTCAAGAGGAACATCCAGAGATACAACAGTTTCATTTCCCTCACTGTTTAAGTGATTCTGGTTGCCATCCTTTGTGTAAAAATGTCTGCACTTAAAACTCCACCTGTGCCGTTCCATAACTTTTGAGGAAATCAAGAGAGATACACACATTTAATGTATGTTTTTTAAATGTTCACATCAGGTGCACTGGATATCCAATCATCATCTATTGTTTCAAAAGGGTAGACAACAGTCATCTGGATGGAAATGGTGTTAGGAAATTGTTGGGAGTTTTAACTTAGACATGCATTCCAGAGTGTCCCATCACCACCTTCCCCTGCCAAATTTTAATAATGCAATTTTCAGTGCTGAAAGCAAGCTAGGTGGCCATTCCACCATTTTATGTATTGAATCTAGTTGTGCTGAAAGCCACTCCTATTTATCTTTTGTCAAACTGGAACAACAAGCCCTTCTCACAATGCACTCCCCTAGATGCTACCTAACTACTTATCCTGCAAGGCAGGGGGTTGGATTGGATAGCCCTCATGGTCTCTTCCAATTCTATGATTCTATGATCCCATCCTTCTTCACTACTGGACAGGCTAGCTAGGGATAGTCCCCAGAACTTGGGAAAGTGTGCTTTGTTTTGTTTTTGGAATACAACTAGGGCCGGTTTAAGGAATTGGGGGGGGGGGCTGCAACACTTTATTTTGGGGGCCCCATATGTTTATCTCAGGCAATGTAACCTAACCTAACCTAACCTAACCTAACCTAACCTATTCACAGTATAGGATATTCAGATTACTACTAATAAGGTTTTTTCAGGAGGTCAGTTACAACAACCCACACACACACAATGATGGGGCTCCCTGCAGCTGCAGGTGCTGCAGGGCCCTTAAACCAGCCCTGAGTACAACTTCCAACCATGCTGGTTGAGATCTTCAGGATGGTGCGGGTCCTAAAAATAATCTGTTCCAAGCTTTGGCTAAATCGGATGGAACTTGGAGTCCAGAAGAACCTAAAGGGCCATGGACTCTTGTTAATGGGATGGGATGGTTGCCAAGAGTCCTTGTGACAAAAATGCCACCAATGTGGGAATTCCTGAATGAATGGAGCCACAATCTAGCAAGGAGTTGCATGCATAGAAGCCTTTGAAGATCACTACGATTCAACTTCCCTCTTCATGGCATCAATTATATTTAAAATAGAGCAGCACTCCAGCACATGATTCCCCTGCAGGACTGTGAACTCCTGAAAGTGCCCAGCAGTTTGCAAAGGCATAAGCAGGTCTGCTTTGTTTCCTTTTGGAATATCCCAGTCTGTCCCTGCCCAGGTAGTTCAATAGAGCAGCAGCCTGAAAGGTGGCTACAGATTCACTCCTGTGCATCAGAGCTTCTTCCCAGAGCCTGGAAATGATGCTTTTAAAGAGTATAACTCCTAGCATCCCCTAACTATCATAGCACTGGCCCTCCTGGCTAGGGGATTCTTGGAGCTGCAGTCGAAAAATTAAATTGCCCAAGTGCTGTGAGAACAGCCCTTGAGAATATAGACAATAGGCATTTGTGTTTTAGGGCAGAAAGGAGATCTATGGTCACAGTGAGTCAAATTGCCCTTTACCCAGTGGTAAGTTAACACTGTTAGGGATGAGTGAGAAGTTTGTTTCAGTTTGCTTTTGATCACAATTTACCAACATTTGAAATTTGAAAGTAGGAGGAAGCAAAATTGACAGATTTGCCTACCTCAACACCTGTGGGCAAGCAGTGACACAGAAAGGAAAGGCCAGGCATCATGTTCAATATTTTACAATGTTGTAAATCAAACTTATGGCTTCATAAATATTACAATTCATAGTTATGGCTGTGGCACCATTGCTAAGGCTACAAATGCCCCACCCCACCCAATCTTAGAACCAATCTTAGAAGCTAGGCATCTGCAAGTGCTTTTTGTTCTGCACTGTGCTGTGCTGGTGGGATAGGACTAGTCATGTCATCATCCAATGCTCTGCTCTCCAGTACCTCAGAAGACCTTCAGTTGGTGAGTCTGCATAGCTCCTAAGGTATGTTTCTTTTGAGTAGGGAGTATGGTTGAATCTGGAGATGTCACTATGACAATGGAGCTCTGTCTGATGATGCAGGAAATCAGCCCAGTTTTTTTCTGTCTGGTGGAGAGAAGAATCTTGCTGCATCTCTGCATTTCTGACTGAGTGTGAGTAATCTGTGGTAGTAATTGCCTCCCTCTTGTCAGAATAAAACAGGTATCCAGTTTACCAGTTCTATGTGTACCATGGTAAGTAACCACCACTTTGTCATCTCTGTGTATCCATATGTATTCAGAGATTAGGGAAATGTAAAAGAAAAAACGTTTGAACTTATAGGGTTAGATCTGAAGATTTGAATGAAGCATCTTACATTTTTCATGTGTCATAAATTTGCAAGCACTGGTCTTTGCAGGGGCATTGCTCATTTTCACACTAAATGTGAGTTTAGTGACTGTTCGCAACATGTTCCAATTGGGAGACTCAGAATCTCATACTCAGAAAAAGCAGGAAAGCTGTTGAAAGCTGAAAATAACTTCATTTTAAAGCTGTTGTAATGAAAACAAAAGGTACTTCTATATTTTAGTTACCAAAAGGTGGTCTTCCTGTCAAGCTAACCCAGCCGCCATGGTTTCCATGTCGGAAAAAAGGCGGGAAATAAATGAAATGAAATGAAATGAAATGAAATAGATTTAATCAAATTGTCCTTTAACAGAGCCAATGTGGTACAGTAGTTTGAGGATTGGACCAGGAATCTGGGAGACCAGGGTTCAAATCTCTGCTCGGCCATGGAAACCCACTGGATGACCTTGGGCAAATCACAAACTCTCAGCCTTGGAGGAGGGCAATGGCAACCCCCCTCGGAACAAATCTTGCCAAGAAAACCCTATGATAGGTTTGCCTTGGGTTGCCATAAGTTGTAAACAACTTAAGGCATGTAACAACAAATTTGACTCTGTTCATGTACTTCAGGATCAATCCACTAGGACTCCACTGGACTAGCCCCTTTGCCATAGCATGTTGTTGTTCCTTTTCATTTGATAACAGATCTGGCTCAAAGCAACTTTCTCCTGGGTTGTTTCCTGTGCCCTTAATTTCACAAGGATTCCTGTATCTGTAAGAAGAGTTTCTGCCCAATATATTTTTCCATTCACTTTGTTTGATCTTTGCAATCTATATTTATTATTCTTATTTATGACCTTGATTACTGTGTTTGCATGTATTACAAAATGTGGAAAACCAGATGCTGTGTTAGATAACTGGTATTGTTAATGGCATCATATTAAAAAGATTGTTGGAACTCAAACCTACATATATGTAATAACCATAATCATATAAATCATTTCTGTGAATTGTTTTGGTATTCTGTTCCATGTGGATTTTTTAAAATTTAATTGTTATTGAGTATAAAAATACACAGAGAGTATTTAAAAAACAACCTTACATACAATCAAACAAACAAAATTACATATAAATACAAAAACATCCAATCTCTATCATTTGTATCTAAACAATTCCATTCATCATCTTCCATTATTTCCCATTAAGTCATCCCCACAGAATATATTTAAGAATATCTAAGTGTCCTAGCTTTAATTAACAAATTTAAATATTACAACAATAAAAATATGATTTTCGCAGACATTACTACAAAATTTTGAATTGAAAATTAACCAAGAAATCCCTGAGTTGCCCAGTCATCCCAGATAAATCTGAGATGCAACTTTAGGATATTCCAGTCTTTTTCCATTGTGTTGACATTATTCTCTTTATTATTTGAGTAAGATTATCTAAATATGCAATTTCTATTAATTTAATGAACCATTCTTCTATTGTGGGCAAGATATCGGATTTCCAGGAGCGGACATAAATAATTCTAGCAGCAACTGTCATATAGAATAAAAGTTTTGCAATTTTTTCCTCCAAATTCTCATCAAACATACAGAGTAGCTAGGTTTCAGGAGATAACTGAAAATGTATTTTTAAAATCCTCTTGATATTAATATGAATCATAGTCTAGTATTTACGAGCTTTTTCACAAGACCACCAAGAATGGGAAAAGGTGCCTATCTCTGATTTACATTTCCAGCATTTCTTGCTAGAACCATCACCCCGTATATTCCGGCGTATAAGACGACTGGGCATATAAGGCGACCCCCCAATTTTTAAGTTAAAATATAGACTTTGCTGTCCACCTGGCTGGAAAGCCTGCCCCCCACCAGCCAGCCATCTCAGTGGCTGTAGATGATGGAATAGTCTGTGAAATTAAAGGACTGAGAACAGCTAAAAAAGCATGGGATACTTTGAAAAATCTCTGTGGTGTTCAATCTTCGGAAAGTAAGTTTGCATTAATAATGAAGTTGGTTAATATGAAGCTATCAAATCCCAAATTTTTGAATGAGCACATTAATGAATGAGTACATTAATGATTTTAGAGCCACATTGGCAGACAAGAGAATATCACCATAGACAAAACTTGATGCAAAACGATAAGTTTGAATCCAGAAATTCTAATTTTAGGCTAACTTGTCCTGAAAAGAAACATCATTTTGACTGCTTTTTGTCTCTCCTGAGCTAAATGGAGGGCAGTTTAACACTTCAAAGGCCAAGCAGTCGTTCTCACAGCAGGGGGAAGGATCTGCTGGGAAAACTGCTCAGGTGATTTAACACTTCATAGACAAGGCAGTCATTCTCACAGCAGGGGAAAAGATCTGCTGGGTGTATAAGATGACCCCCCACTTTTGAGGAGATTTTCAAGTGTTAAAAAGCAGTCTTATATGCAAGAATATACGGTATATATATTTGCTATTTTGTCAGGAGTTAAGTACCACCTGTAACACATTTTAATTCTATTCATAATTTTTCTCTAATTTGCCTATAAAGCCACCAGTGACAATCAATTCCCTCTTGTTTTAATTCTCCTTGTGATTTTATTAATATCTATGACTCTTTCGCCATGTGGTTTTTAAAGAGGAAAAAGTTTTAAGAAAGAGTGCATATTTAATCACTCCTTTTGTTTTGTCTTTTGTATTTTTATGGCCGCCTAGGTTTTTAAAATGTGAGTGATATACAGAAATGTTGGCTCACTGCTGTGTTGTGGAGAGTTTCTGACTCACAGTGCAAAGGTTTACAGATATAAAAAGACTGGGTAGAATTCAACAAGAAATTTAGATACCATTGAAATAGATAGAATTTGGAGCCAAACCAGAAATTATGGCCGGAATTCTTTGGGGAAGTTATGTCATTGTAAATGACTCACAATAGTGTAAATATGAATTATACCATTGTAGTGTTTATATTCTCAGGTGGGGGGGGGTGTTGGAGATGTACTTCCATCATCGGGACCATTGCACAAGCAAAGCCAGCAATCATTCTGATGCACAGTGTGTCCCAATGCGCAATGTTTCCCACTGTATAATGGGAGCCCCCATTGCACAACAGGACATCTTTCACACTGCCCTGTTGTACATCATCACAATTCACTAGCATGGTTGTGTATCGTATTAGTAACGTAGATTGACAAATTGGAGCGTGTCCAGAGAAGGGCAACTAAAATGGTGAAAGGTCTGGAAACGATGCCTTATGAGGAGAGACTTAGGGAGCTGGGTATGTTTAGCCTGGAAAAAAGACAGTTAAGAGGCGATATGATAGCCCTGTTTAAGTATTTGAAGGGGTGTCACATTGAGGATGGAGCAGGCTTGTTTTCTGCTGCTCCAGAGACTGGAACACGGAGCAATGGGTGCAAGCTCCAGGAACAGAGATTCCACCTCAACATGAGGAGGAACTTTTTGACAGTAAGAGCTGTTTGGCAGTGGGACACACTCCCTCGGAACGTGGTGGGGTCTCCTTCCTTGGAGGTCTTTAAACAGAGGCTGGATGGCCATCTGTCGGGGATGCTTTGATCAAGATTTCCTGCGTGGCAGGGGGGTTGGACTGGATGGCCCTTGTGGTCTCTTCCAACTCTGCAATTCTATGATTCTATGATTCTATGATTGTAAAGTTACACATCATAGATTCTGGTGTAGGATCTCTGCCTATATAGACGACTGCCATATACCATTGATAATAAATCTATTAAATTAAATCCATTTAGGAGCCATATGATTTATTGGATCCCCGGCCCCAGTCAAAGCCAGAAAGAGAGGTCCAATCACACAGGCCTCCTCACTCCTTCCACCTCAAACTGGATGTCATTTATCTCTCCAACGCTGATACTTTGGCCTCTGGAAAGATAAAAACTGGGTAGATTGGGGGCTTGATTTGGGTATATCTATGGAAATTTGGATCCCTAGGATCCAAAGTTCTCCCCATGCCCAGTCACACCACTAACATAGGGGGAATTCATGTCAGCACTAGAACTGGGAGAAATAATCTCTCCCCAACCTCCCAGTTCTTGTAGTGGGAATGAAATGGACTAGTCACTACTGCTGAGGCAGGAAGGACAAGATAAGAACCCCTTTTCTTCCTCACTTGCACCCCTGCCAGCATAAGTCTAGCAAGGCTTAGGATATATTAGAAGGTCTGAGGTTGGAACACTCTGGACTCCAGTACATGCTTACCTGAGATTAAAAGTAGTTTAATGTGAGTACACTTTTCAAAACCTTTCAGTTGACTAAAAAGTTGCTGCTGATTAACTGAGTCGTGGGTTTTATCTTTAAAAAATATAGGCCAAGATCTTGCCATCGTTGTCATAACTAGGATGACTAATAATAATAATAATAATAATAAATTTATTTAATAATAATAATAAAATTTATTTATATCCCGCCCCTCTGCAAGCAATCGGGGCGGCTTACAATGATAAAATGGTAGACAGTATAAAACAACCCAAAATCCCTCCCTCCCCTTAAAACATTATTAAATTAATACAAGTTAAAATCAATATATAATACAATATGTTAAAAACCCTTTTAAGCAGGCAGCATCTGTTTGGAGGTCCAAAAGCAACCTCCAGAGGGGGTTCCTGAGGCCGGGGTTAGCTATTCCGGAAAAGCCTGCCCGAAGAGAACCGTCTTGACAGCCTTTTTAAAGCTGTCTAATGATGTCAATAGGCGGATCTCGTCGGGCAGGCTGTTCCACAATTTGGGGGCGACAGCTGAGAAAGCCCTCTGGGAGGTAGTCGCCAGCCTAGGTCTTTGTGGCTGCAACAAATTCCTCCCAGAGGACCGGAGAGCGTGGGGAGGATTATAAGGGAGAAGGCGGTCCCTGAGATAGCTTGGGCCCAAGCCATTTAGGGCTTTAAAGGTGATAACCAACACCTTGTACTGGGCCCGGAAGCTGATAGGCAGCCAGTGGAGGGACCTCAGAACCGAAGTAATGTGGCCCCTCCTAGATGTCCCAGAAACTAGCCTGGCTGCCATATTTTGTACCAGCTGTAATTTCCGAACTAAGCACAAGGGTAGCCCCATGTAGAGTGCATTACAGAAATCAAGACGTGAGGTTACCAGCGCGTGCACAACAGTCTCAAGATCCCTTACTTCCAGAAAAGGGCGCAGATGGCGTATCATCCGAAGCTGATAGCAAGCGCTCCTGACTGTCGCATTTACCTGATTTGTCATCAGGAGCGACGAGTCAAGGAGCACCCCTAGACTGCGAACACAGTCACTGGAGGAGAGTGTGACCCCATCCAGATTGCAACCCGATTCTTGGTTTCGGGGCCGCTACCATGAGCACCTCCGTCTTGTCTGGATTCAGTCTCAATCTGTTTTTCCTCATCCAGCCCATTACTGCCCGAAGACATTCATTGAGAGAAGAGATGCCATCAGAGTTTGAGACCGACGAACGAGATACGGAGAAATAGATCTGAGTGTCATCAGCGTACTGATAACACCCAGCTCCATAACTCCGGATAATCTTACCCAGCGGCTTCATATAGATGTTAAATAACATCGGGGACAGAATAGCACCCTGTGGTACTCCACAGAGTTCCATCATTGTAGTTATGACTGATTAAAACTCACCCCCCCAACCCTGGGTTCACAGCTTGCCGGTGCCCTGACCAAAGTGTTTCAGAGCTGTTGGAGATCAGGGCACTAGATACCTGTAGTGCAGTCCCAGTTGTGGGGTGCCTTGAGAACAGCCAGCTGGAGAGACTCCTTGAGGTCCTGAGCCAACTGCTTGTCCCAATACACCCCCCAACTGGGAAAGCACTTTGAATGTCATTTCCCAGTGCTTTGATCTCCAGTGCCTTAGGAACACTGTGGTCAGTGTATTACCAGGCCACAAAGGTAGGTTTTTGGGGTCACATTTTGTTATTCTTGACTGTAAACAGGAATCCCCAGCAGTCAGGATATCATTAAGTCCAGCTTACAAGATCATAAGTGCTGAACAGGATGCCAACCATAATAATGAATGCAAATGCATAGAAAACTGTGACTCACAAGCACTGTCTGAAAAGAGGCATCCGTACTTCTCTCACACCTAGGAGGAAATCCCTCTTCCACGGTGGTCCCTACTTTTTGTTCTATTTCTTTACTTGATTCTGATTCTAGCTTATCATAGCTAAAGTGATAACAGTGCAATCCTATAGAAAGATGTCAAAAACAAAAATTGCTTT
Source organism: Gambelia wislizenii (assembly GCA_030847615.1). Taxonomy (NCBI): domain Eukaryota; kingdom Metazoa; phylum Chordata; class Lepidosauria; order Squamata; family Crotaphytidae; genus Gambelia; species Gambelia wislizenii. The sequence goes on from JAUMIR010000012.1 coordinate 12,110,095, forward strand.
CCCCAGATTGCTGCTCTGCTGCTTTTGGTTTTCTTCCATATTTCTGGCAGCTGCTTACCCACCTCGAGTGCCACGTGTGGGTGGGGGAAAGGTGTGATATAAATCAAGTCATTGATTGATGGATTGATTGATCCTTCTTTTTTTTATATAAAATATTTTTATTAACATAAATTCATGACAAAAAAAAACAGGACAAAACATAACATAAATTAATTCAATACACACAACAAATAAAACATATATACAATACATAATAAACAAACATATTGGAATACATTAAAATATCTACAAATAACAAAACACAATAAGCACATCATCAACATGAATACTGAACTTCCCACAGGTTGAGAGATCAGCTTAAAAAGAAGGAATAATCCTTATATAAATATTTGAAACCTTTCTCTAGGTCAAATTAGTATCCTGCCAAATGAGATCATATAATTTTTGACAGATTGGCTTAATGGATTGATTGATCCTTCTTGTCTCCATACACGTGGGCTGGTAGTAAATTTGGGGCAAGATGAGCTAGCATTTTTGGTGGATTTTGCAAACTTGAACTATAATACACAGTTAAATACTTAAGGACTATTAATTTTAGTGAGAATCTAACAAGGCCTAATTTTTTCTGGATTGCACCCATTCTTTACATGAAAACTGGCAAAAACCACATTGCAAGTATTTTGTACACGTTCCAGGGAAAAGCAGAAACACGGACCACCGGAGTTCATTTAGTGGAAGCAAAGCAAGCAATGTTCTACAGTATTGTCTTTTCAAGATTACCTATTGAGATGATGGGATGGAATTATGACATTAATAAAACTCTTGGAACTAATCAAGTGGCTTGTGGGTTTTTTACGAAACAAAAAAAGATGACTTCATTAGTCCATTAGTAAATTGGGCCTACCTGGGGACATTGAGTGAGGCATGTGCTGCATTTACATGAACAAATGCAATGAGTATATTTCGCAGACAGAAACTGTGGGCCTATCTAAATGGTGAAAATACCCCTCATGGAATTTGCTGGGAATCTTACCTGTCTAAACGGGATCCAGCACCAATCCACACTATTCAGAAGGAGGGGACCCAAAACGGCAAAAACAACATGGTAAAAGCCTTTGCAGATTTTCCCGTACTTTTTCAAAAACCGTGAGAGGTGTGTGCATTCCTGCTCGTTTGGTCTATCGAACAACAAAAAATTCGAAGGGAAGCACAAAACTGATTGGCTGGGTGAGAGCAGGGACAGAGCTTCATAGCAGGGCAAACGCCTGCTGCTGACATGTTGGATTTTCGCCTTAGCGATTGCACTAAAGCGATAAAACAGAGTGAATATTTTCTATTTTGTTGTCCTATAAAATTGGAAAATTGCTCTATCGCACCAGAGCACCTTGGGACAGCTTTTTTACAAAACAAAACAGTGGTGAAGAACTAACATGAGTAAATGACTTGCTGCCGCCATCTGGAATGTGACACTTATGGGGGCTTTTGAGGCCAGAAAAAACATTTAGACATGTCGCTGCTGCTGTGAGATGCCAATACTATGAGGTACTTTGGATTTTTTCCCCTCATGTAGATGGACCCAGGAACACTGTGTGAATTTGTAAGTGATGTGGCTGAGCACAGGAAGGTATAAATAAAAGGGTGTTGTCAAACACCAAAGGATTTTTTAAATATAGATAATTTTTATTATTTTTTTATCTCTTATGGTTAAAGTTAATGACAATAGGTTTTAATGAGAAGGAACACATAGAACTGTGGGATTTTAAGTAGAGGAACCTCTGGATTTACAAGTATGTACTGAATTTAGGGGGAAAGACACAAAACTACTAAATCAATAAATGGGGTGTGTGGGGGGGCATGGTTATAAATAATATACTCCCTTGCCTCATCTTGCACCCCCACAATGCACCCCTGCTGTGCTGCTTCCGCTGCTCATTCTCCCTGCCCATGTGCCTGAAATTCAGGGATGGTCTTATTTCTCATAGAACAATTTCAACAGAAGGGTGCCAGCACATTTTGCCTTGTGTTCTGGCGCCTACAAGGGCTAGAGACTTTAAAAAAAAGAAAAGAAAAGAAAGAAAGTAAGTTTGGAATATGTGCAAGATGAGGTCCAAAAGGGTACTGGGTTGTATGCCTCATATCTGAGTAAAACCCATCCAAACTCAGAGTATAGCAACCCTAACTTCCAGCCACTTCCAAATTTTTTGCAATTTTTTGTCAGCCCCTATGGCCCTGGAGGGCTGCAGAGGCAGAAACAGGGTGTCAGATCCACTAGAGCAAGATGAAGAAACACAAGATGAAGACTGGCATCCTGTTAGGCAGTTACAAGCTCATAAGTCATTAGACTTATGAGCTTGTAACTCTTTCATATTCAAATTAATTATTGCAGCACAATTGTCATGACCACAAATGCCCTTAAAACCCACCTTAAAAGCCAAGCAACCTATCATGCAAAGGTTCTGCTTTGCATGATAAGCAGGGCACTGAAGGATAACGCATCCAGCCCCCTCCCATCAGCAGGGCACTGAAGGATAACGCATCCAGCCCCCTCCCATCAGCAAGCAGGGCAGTGAAGGATAACGCATCCAGCCCCCTCCCATCAGCAAGCAGGGCACTGAAGGATAACTCATCCAGCCCCCTCCCATCAGCAACCAGGGCACTGAAGGATAACGCATCCAGCCCCCTCCCATCAAGCAGGGCACTGAAGGATAACGCATCCAGCCCCCTCCCATCAGCAGGGCACTGAAGGATAATGCATCCAGCCCCCTCCCATCAGCAGGGCACTGAAGGATAATGCATCCAGCCCCCTCCCATCAGCAGGGCACTGAAGGATAATGCATCCAGCTCCCTCCCATCAAGCAGGGCACTGAAGGAAAACTCATCCAGCCCCCTCCCATCAGCAACCAGGGCACTGAAGGATAATGAATCCAGCTCCCTCCCATCAAGCAGGGCACTGAAGGATAACGCATCCAGCCCCCTCCCATCAGCAGGGCACTGAAGGATAATGCATCCAGCCCCCTCCCATCAGCAGGGCACTGAAGGATAATGCATCCAGCCCCCTCCCATCAGCAAGCAGGGCACTGAAGGATAACGCATCCAGCCCCCTCCCATCAGCAAGCAGGGCACTGAAGGATAACACATCCAGCCCCCTCCCATCAGCAGGGCACTGAAGGATAACGCATCCAGCCCCCTCCCATCAGCAGGGCACTGAAGGATAACACATCCAGCCCCCTCCCATCAGCAGGGCACTGAAGGATAACGCATCCAGCCCCCTCCCATCAGCAAGCAGGGCACTGAAGGATAACGCATCCAGCCCCCTCCCATCATCAGGGCACTGAAGGATAATGCATCCAGCCCCCTCCCATCAGCAGGGCACTGAAGGATAATGCATCCAGCCCCCTCCCATCAGCAAGCAGGGCACTGAAGGATAACGCATCCAGCCCCCTCCCATCAGCAGGGCAATGAAGGATAATGCATCCAGCCCCCTCCCATCAGCAGGGCACTGAAGGATAATGCATCCAGCCCCCTCCCATCAGCAGGGCACTGAAGGATAATGCATCCAGCCCCCTCCCATCAGCAAGCAGGGCACTGAAGGATAACACATCCAGCCCCCTCCCATCAGCAGGGCACTGAAGGATAACGCATCCAGCCCCCTCCGATCAGCAGGGCACTGAAGGATAATGCATCCAGCCCCCTCCCATCAGCAAGCAGGGCACTGAAGGATAACACATCCAGCCCCCTCCCATCAGCAGGGCACTGAAGGATAACGCATCCAGCCCCCTCCCATCAGCAAGCAGGGCAGTGAAGGATAACGCATCCAGCCCCCTCCAATCAGCAAGCAGGGCACTGAAGGATAATGCATCCAGCCCCCTCCCATCAAGCAGGGCACTGAAGGATAACGCATCCAGCCCCCTCCCATCAAGCAGGGCACTGAAGGATAACGCATCCAGCCCCCTCCCATCAGCAGGGCACTGAAGGATAATGCATCCAGCCCCCTCCCATCAGCAGGGCACTGAAGGATAACGCATCCAGCCCCCTCCCATCAAGCAGGGCACTGAAGGATAACTCATCCAGCCCCCTCCCATCAAGCAAGGCACTGAAGGATAACGCATCCAGCCCCCTCCCATCAGCAAGCAGGGCACTGAAGGATAACGCATCCAGCCCCCTCCCATCAAGCAGGGCACTGAAGGATAATGCATCCAGCCCCCTCCCATCAGCAGGGCACTGAAGGATAACGCATCCAGCCCCCTCCCATCAAGCAGGGCACTGAAGGATAACGCATCCAGCCCCCTCCCATCAGCAGGGCACTGAAGGATAACGCATCCAGCCCCCTCCCATCAGCAGGGCACTGAAGGATAACGCATCCAGCCCCCTCCCATCAAGCAGGGCACTGAAGGATAACTCATGCAGCCCCCTCCCATCAAGCAAGGCACTGAAGGATAACGCATCCAGCCCCCTCCCATCAGCAAGCAGGGCACTGAAGGATAACGCATCCAGCCCCCTCCCATCAAGCAGGGCACTGAAGGATAATGCATCCAGCCCCCTCCCATCAGCAGGGCACTGAAGGATAACGCATCCAGCCCCCTCCCATCAAGCAGGGCACTGAAGGATAACGCATCCAGCCCCCTCCCATCAGCAGGGCACTGAAGGATAATGCATCCAGCCCCCTCCCATCAGCAACCAGGGCACTGAAGGATAACGCATCCAGCCCCCTCCCATCAGCAGGGCACTGAAGGATAACGCATCCAGCCCCCTCCCATCAGCAGGGCACTGAAGGATAATGAATCCAGCCCCCTCCCATCAGCAAGCAGGGCACTGAAGGATAACGCATCCAGCCCCCTCCCATCAAGCAGGGCACTGAAGGATAACGCATCCAGCCCCCTCCCATCAGCAAGCAGGGCACTGAAGGATAACACATCCAGCCCCCTCCCATCAGCAGGGCACTGAAGGATAACGCATCCAGCCCCCTCCAATCAGCAAGCAGGGCACTGAAGGATAATGCATCCAGCCCCCTCCCATCAAGCAGGGCACTGAAGGATAACGCATCCAGCCCCCTCCCATCAAGCAGGGCACTGAAGGATAACGCATCCAGCCCCCTCCCATCAGCAGGGCACTGAAGGATAATGCATCCAGCTCCCTCCCATCAGCAGGGCACTGAAGGATAACGCATCCAGCCCCCTCCAATCAGCAAGCAGGGCACTGAAGGATAATGCATCCAGCCCCCTCCCATCAGCAGGGCACTGAAAGATAACGCATCCAGCCCCCTCCCATCAAGCAGGGCACTGAAGGATAACTCATCCAGCCCCCTCCCATCAAGCAAGGCACTGAAGGATAACGCATCCAGCCCCCTCCCATCAGCAAGCAGGGCACTGAAGGATAATGCATCCAGCCCCCTCCCATCAAGCAGGGCACTGAAGGATAATGCATCCAGCCCCCTCCCATCAGCAGGGCACTGAAGGATAACGCATCCAGCCCCCTCCCATCAAGCAGGGCACTGAAGGATAACGAATCCAGCCCCCTCCCATCAGCAGGGCACTGAAGGATAACGCATCCAGCCCCCTCCCATCAGCAGGGCACTGAAGGATAATGCATCCAGCCCCCTCCCATCAGCAACCAGGGCACTGAAGGATAACGCATCCAGCCCCCTCCCATCAGCAGGGCACTGAAGGATAACGCATCCAGCCCCCTCCCATCAGCAGGGCACTGAAGGATAATGAATCCAGCCCCCTCCCATCAGCAAGCAGGGCACTGAAGGATAACGCATCCAGCCCCCTCCCATCAAGCAGGGCACTGAAGGATAACGCATCCAGCCCCCTACCATCAGCAAGCAGGGCACTGAAGGATAATGCATCGAGCCCCCTCCCATCAAGCAGGGCACTGAAGGATAACGCATCCAGCCCCCTCCAATCAGCAGGGCACTGAAGGATAACGCATCCAGCCCCCTCCCATCAAGCAGGGCACTGAAGGATAACTCATCCAGCCCCCTCCCATCAAGCAAGGCACTGAAGGATAATGCATCCAGCCCCCTCCCATCAAGCAGGGCACTGAAGGATAACGCATCCAGCACCCTCCCATCAGCAGGGCACTGAAGGATAACGCATCCAGCCCCCTCCCATCAGCAGGGCACTGAAGGATAACGCATCCAGCCCCCTCCCATCAAGCAGGGCACTGAAGGATAACGCATCCAGCCCCCTCCCATCAGCAGGGCACTGAAGGATAATGCATCCAGCCCCCTCCCATCAGCAGGGCACTGAAGGATAACGCATCCAGCCCCCTCCCATCAAGCAGGGCACTGAAGGATAACGCATCCAGCACCCTCCCATCAGCAGGGCACTGAAGGATAACGCATCCAGCCCCCTCCCATCAAGCAGGGCACTGAAGGATAACTCATCCAGCCCCCTCCCATCAAGCAAGGCACTGAAGGATAACGCATCCAGCCCCCTCCCATCAGCAAGCAGGGCACTGAGGGATAATGCATCCAACCCCCTCCCATCAAGCAGGGCACTGAAGGATAACGCATCCAGCCCCCTCCCATCAGCAAGCAGGGCACTGAAGGATAATGCATCCAGCCCCCTCCCATCAAGCAGGGCACTGAAGGATAACGCATCCAGCCCCCTCCCATCAGCAGGGCACTGAAGGATAACGCATCCAGCCCCCTCCCATCAAGCAGGGCACTGAAGGATAACTCATCCAGCCCCCTCCCATCAAGCAAGGCACTGAAGGATAACGCATCCAGCCCCCTCCCATCAGCAAGCAGGGCACTGAAGGATAATGCATCCAGCCCCCTCCCATCAAGCAGGGCACTGAAGGATAATGCATCCAGCCCCCTCCCATCAGCAGAGCACTGAAGGATAACGCATCCAGCCCCCTCCCATCAAGCAGGGCACTGAAGGATAACACATCCAGCCCCCTCCCATCAGCAGGGCACTGAAGGATAACGCATCCAGCCCCCTCCCATCAGCAAGCAGGGCACTGAAGGATAACTCATCCAGCCCCCTCCCATCAAGCAAGGCACTGAAGGATAATGCATCCTGCCCCCTCCCATCAAGCAGGGCACTGAAGGATAATGCATCCAGCCCCCTCCCATCAAGCAGGGCACTGAAGGATAACGCATCCAGCCCCCTACCATCAGCAAGCAGGGCACTGAAGGATAATGCATCCAGCCCCCTCCCATCAAGCAGGGCACTGAAAGATAATGCATCCTGCCCCCTCCCATCAAGCAGGGCACTGAAGGATAATGCATCCAGCCCCCTCCCATCAGCAGGGCACTGAAGGATAATGCATCCAGCCCCCTCCCATCAAGCAGGGCACTGAAGGATAACGCATCCAGCCCCCTCCCATCAGCAGGGCACTGAAGGATAATGCATCCAGCCCCCTCCCATCAGCAACCAGGGCACTGAAGGATAACGCATCCAGCCCCCTCCCATCAGCAGGGCACTGAAGGATAACGCATCCAGCCCCCTCCCATCAGCAGGGCACTGAAGGATAATGAATCCAGCCCCCTCCCATCAGCAAGCAGGGCACTGAAGGATAACGCATCCAGCCCCCTCCCATCAAGCAGGGCACTGAAGGATAACGCATCCAGCCCCCTCCCATCAGCAAGCAGGGCACTGAAGGATAACACATCCAGCCCCCTCCCATCAGCAGGGCACTGAAGGATAACGCATCCAGCCCCCTCCAATCAGCAAGCAGGGCACTGAAGGATAATGCATCCAGCCCCCTCCCATCAAGCAGGGCACTGAAGGATAACGCATCCAGCCCCCTCCCATCAAGCAGGGCACTGAAGGATAACGCATCCAGCCCCCTCCCATCAGCAGGGCACTGAAGGATAATGCATCCAGCTCCCTCCCATCAGCAGGGCACTGAAGGATAACGCATCCAGCCCCCTCCAATCAGCAAGCAGGGCACTGAAGGATAATGCATCCAGCCCCCTCCCATCAGCAGGGCACTGAAGGATAACGCATCCAGCCCCCTCCCATCAAGCAGGGCACTGAAGGATAACTCATCCAGCCCCCTCCCATCAAGCAAGGCACTGAAGGATAACGCATCCAGCCCCCTCCCATCAGCAAGCAGGGCACTGAAGGATAATGCATCCAGCCCCCTCCCATCAAGCAGGGCACTGAAGGATAATGCATCCAGCCCCCTCCCATCAGCAGGGCACTGAAGGATAACGCATCCAGCCCCCTCCCATCAAGCAGGGCACTGAAGGATAACGAATCCAGCCCCCTCCCATCAGCAGGGCACTGAAGGATAACGCATCCAGCCCCCTCCCATCAGCAGGGCACTGAAGGATAATGCATCCAGCCCCCTCCCATCAGCAACCAGGGCACTGAAGGATAACGCATCCAGCCCCCTCCCATCAGCAGGGCACTGAAGGATAACGCATCCAGCCCCCTCCCATCAGCAGGGCACTGAAGGATAATGAATCCAGCCCCCTCCCATCAGCAAGCAGGGCACTGAAGGATAACGCATCCAGCCCCCTCCCATCAAGCAGGGCACTGAAGGATAACGCATCCAGCCCCCTACCATCAGCAAGCAGGGCACTGAAGGATAATGCATCCAGCCCCCTCCCATCAAGCAGGGCACTGAAGGATAACGCATCCAGCCCCCTCCCATCAGCAGGGCACTGAAGGATAACGCATCCAGCCCCCTCCCATCAAGCAGGGCACTGAAGGATAACTCATCCATCCCCCTCCCATCAAGCAAGGCAATGAAGGATAATGCATCCAGCCCCCTCCCATCAAGCAGGGCACTGAAGGATAACGCATCCAGCACCCTCCCATCAGCAGGGCACTGAAGGATAACGCATCCAGCCCCCTCCCATCAGCAGGGCACTGAAGGATAACGCATCCAGCCCCCTCCCATCAAGCAGGGCACTGAAGGATAACGCATCCAGCCCCCTCCCATCAGCAGGGCACTGAAGGATAATGCATCCAGCCCCCTCCCATCAGCAGGGCACTGAAGGATAACGCATCCAGCCCCCTCCCATCAAGCAGGGCACTGAAGGATAACGCATCCAGCACCCTCCCATCAGCAGGGCACTGAAGGATAACGCATCCAGCCCCCTCCCATCAAGCAGGGCACTGAAGGATAACTCATCCAGCCCCCTCCCATCAAGCAAGGCACTGAAGGATAACGCATCCAGCCCCCTCCCATCAGCAAGCAGGGCACTGAAGGATAATGCATCCAACCCCCTCCCATCAAGCAGGGCACTGAAGGATAACGCATCCAGCCCCCTCCCATCAGCAAGCAGGGCACTGAAGGATAATGCATCCAGCCCCCTCCCATCAAGCAGGGCACTGAAGGATAACGCATCCAGCCCCCTCCCATCAGCAGGGCACTGAAGGATAATGCATCCAGCCCCCTCCCATCAAGCAGGGCACTGAAGGATAACTCATCCAGCCCCCTCCCATCAAGCAAGGCACTGAAGGATAACGCATCCAGCCCCCTCCCATCAGCAAGCAGGGCACTGAAGGATAATGCATCCAGCCCCCTCCCATCAAGCAGGGCACTGAAGGATAATGCATCCAGCCCCCTCCCATCAGCAGGGCACTGAAGGATAACGCATCCAGCCCCCTCCCATCAAGCAGGGCACTGAAGGATAACACATCCAGCCCCCTCCCATCAGCAGGGCACTGAAGGATAACGCATCCAGCCCCCTCCCATCAGCAAGCAGGGCACTGAAGGATAACTCATCCAGCCCCCTCCCATCAAGCAAGGCACTGAAGGATAATGCATCCTGCCCCCTCCCATCAAGCAGGGCACTGAAGGATAATGCATCCAGCCCCCTCCCATCAAGCAGGGCACTGAAGGATAACGCATCCAGCCCCCTACCATCAGCAAGCAGGGCACTGAAGGATAATGCATCCAGCCCCCTCCCATCAAGCAGGGCACTGAAGGATAATGCATCCTGCCCCCTCCCATCAAGCAGGGCACTGAAGGATAATGCATCCAGCCCCCTCCCATCAGCAGGGCACTGAAGGATAATGCATCCAGCCCCCTCCCATCAAGCAGGGCACTGAAGGATAACGCATCCAGCCCCCTCCCATCAGCAGGGCACTGAAGGATAACGCATCCAGCCCCCTCCCATCAGCAGGGCACTGAAGGATAATGAATCCAGCCCCCTCCCATCAGCAAGCAGGGCACTGAAGGATAACTCATCCAGCCCCCTCCCATCAGCAGGGCACTGAAGGATAATGCATCCAGCCCCCTCCCATCAGCAAGCAGGGCACTGAAGGATAACGCATCCAGCCCCCCCCATCAGCAGAGCACTGAAGGATAACGCATCCAGCCCCCTCCCATCAGCAGGGCACTGAAGGATAATGCATCCAGCTCCCTCCCATCAAGCAGGGCACTGAAGGATAACGCATCCAGCCCCTTCCCATCAGCAGGGCACTGAAGGATAACGCATCCAGCCCGCTCCGATCAGCAGGGCACTGAAGGATAACGCATCCAGCCCCCTCCCATCAAGCAGGGCACTGAAGGATAACGCATCCAGCCCCCTCCCATCAGCAGGGCACTGAAGGATAACGCATCCAGCCCCCTCCCATCAAGCAGGGCACTGAAGGATAACTCATCCAGCCCCCTCCCATCAAGCAAGGCACTGAAGGATAACGCATCCAGCCCCCTCCCATCAAGCAGGGCACTGAAGGATAATGCATCCAGCCCCCTCCCATCAAGCAGGGCACTGAAGGATAACGCATCCAGCCCCCTCCCATCAGCAGGGCACTGAAGGATAACGCATCCAGCCCCCTCCCATCAGCAGGGCACTGAAGGATAACGCATCCAGCCCCCTCCCATCAGCAGGGCACTGAAGGATAACACATCCAGCCCCCTCCCATCAGCAAGCAGGGCACTGAAGGATAACGCATCCAGCTCGCTTCCATCAGCAGGGCACTGAAGGATAATGAATCCAGCTCCCTCCCATCAAGCAGGGCACTGAAGGATAATGCATCCAGCTCCCTCCCATCAGCAGGGCACTGAAGGATAATGAATCCAGCTCCCTCCCATCAAGCAGGGCACTGAAGGATAACGCATCCAGCCCCCTCCCATCAGCAAGCAGGGCACTGAAGGATAACGCATCCAGCCCGCTCCCATCAGCAGGGCACTGAAGGATAACGCATCCAGCCCCCTCCGATCAGAAGGGCACTGAAGGATAATGCATCCAGCCCCCTCCAATCAGCAAGCAGGGCACTGAAGGATAATGCATCCAGCCCCCTCCCATCAAGCAGGGCACTGAAGGATAACGCATCCAGCCCCCTCCCATCAAGCAGGGCACTGAAGGATAACGCATCCAGCCCCCTCCCATCAGCAGGGCACTGAAGGATAATGCATCCAGCCCCCTCCCATCAGCAGGGCACTGAAGGATAACGCATCCAGCCCCCTCCAATCAGCAAGCAGGGCACTGAAGGATAATGCATCCAGCCCCCTCCCATCAGCAGGGCACTGAAGGATAACGCATCCAGCCCCCTCCCATCAAGCAGGGCACTGAAGGATAACTCATCCAGCCTCCTCCCATCAAGCAAGGCACTGAAGGATAACGCATCCAGCCCCCTCCCATCAGCAAGCAGGGCACTGAAGGATAATGCATCCAGCCCCCTCCCATCAAGCAGGGCACTGAAGGATAATGCATCCAGCCCCCTCCCATCAGCAGGCACTGAAGGATAATGCATCCAGCCCCCTCCCATCAAGCAGGGCACTGAAGGATAACGCATCCAGCCCCCTCCCATCAGCAGGGCACTGAAGGATAACGCATCCAGCCCCCTCCCATCAGCAGGGCACTGAAGGATAATGCATCCAGCCCCCTCCCATCAGCAACCAGGGCACTGAAGGATAACGCATCCAGCCCCCTCCCATCAGCAGGGCACTGAAGGATAACGCATCCAGCCCCCTCCCATCAGCAGGGCACTGAAGGAAAATGAATCCAGCCCCCTCCCATCAGCAAGCAGGGCACTGAAGGATAACGCATCCAGCCCCCTCCCATCAAGCAGGGCACTGAAGGATAACGCATCCAGCCCCCTACCATCAGCAAGCAGGGCACTGAAGGATAATGCATCCAGCCCCCTCCCATCAAGCAGGGCACTGAAGGATAACGCATCCAGCCCCCTCCCATCAGCAGGGCACTGAAGGATAATGCATCCAGCCCCCTCCCATCAAGCAGGGCACTGAAGGATAACTCATCCAGCCCCCTCCCATCAAGCAAGGCACTGAAGGATAACGCATCCAGCCCCCTCCCATCAGCAAGCAGGGCACTGAAGGATAATGCATCCAGCCCCCTCCCATCAAGCAGGGCACTGAAGGATAACGCATCCAGCCCCCTCCCATCAGCAGGGCACTGAAGGATAACGCATCCAGCCCCCTCCCATCAGCAAGCAGGGCACTGAAGGATAACTCATCCAGCCCCCTCCCATCAAGCAAGGCACTGAAGGATAACGCATCCAGCCCCCTCCAATCAGCAAGCAGGGCAGTGAAGGATAACGCATCCAGCCCCCTCCCATCAGCAGGGCACTGAAGGATAACGCATCCAGCCCCCTCCCATCAGCAGGGCACTGAAGGATAATGAATCCAGCCCCCTCCCATCAGCAAGCAGGGCACTGAAGGATAACTCATCCAGCCCCCTCCCATCAGCAGGGCACTGAAGGATAACGCATCCAGCCCCCTCCCATCAGCAGGGCACTGAAGGATAATGCATCCAGCCCCCTCCCATCAAGCAGGGCACTGAAGGATAACGCATCCAGCCCCCTCCCATCAAGCAAGGCACTGAAGGATAACTCATCCAGCCCCCTCCCATCAAGCAAGGCACTGAAGGATAACGCATCCAGCCCCCTCCCATCAGCAAGCAGGGCACTGAAGGATAATGCATCCAGCCCCCTCCCATCAAGCAGGGCACTGAAGGATAACGCATCCAGCCCCCTCCCATCAGCAGGGCACTGAAGGATAACGCATCCAGCCCCCTCCCATCAGCAGGGCACTGAAGGATAACGCATCCAGCCCCCTCCCATCAGCAGGGCACTGAAGGATAACGCATCCAGCCCCCTCCCATCAGCAAGCAGGGCACTGAAGGATAACGCATCCAGCTCCCTCCCATCAGCAGGGCACTGAAGGATAATGAATCCAGCTCCCTCCCATCAAGCAGGGCACTGAAGGATAATGCATCCAGCTCCCTCCCATCAGCAGGGCACTGAAGGATAATGAATCCAGCTCCCTCCCATCAAGCAGGGCACTGAAGGATAACGCATCCAGCCCCCTCCCATCAGCAAGCAGGGCACTGAAGGATAACGCATCCAGCCCCCTCCCATCAGCAGGGCACTGAAGGAAAACGCATCCAGCCCCCTCCCATCAGCAGGGCACTGAAGGATAATGCATCCAGCTCCCTCCCATCAGCAGGGCACTGAAGGATAATGCATCCAGCTCCCTCCCATCAGCAAGCAGGGCACTGAAGGATAATGCATCCAGCACCCTCCCATCAAGCAGGGCACTGAAGGATAATGCATCCAGCTCCCTCCCATCAGCAGGGCACTGAAGGATAATGCATCCAGCCCCCTCCCATCAAGCAGGGCACTGAAGGATAACGCATCCAGTCCCCTCCCATCAGCAGGGCACTGAAGGATAATGCATCCAGCTCCCTCCCATCAAGCAGGGCACTGAAGGATAATGCATCCAGCCCCCTCCCATCAAGCAGGGCACTGAAGGATAATGCATCCAGACCCCTCCCATCAGCAGGGCACTGAAGGATAATGCATCCAGACCCCTCCCATCAGCAGCGCACTGAAGGATAACGCATCCAGCCCCCTCCCATCAGCAGGGCACTGAAGGATAACGCATCCAGCTCCCTCCCATCAAGCAGGGCACTGAAGGATAACGCATCCAGCCCCTTCCCATCAGCAGGGCACTGAAGGATAATGCATCCAGCCCCCTCCCATCAGCAGGGCACTGAAGGATAACGCATCCAGCCCCCTCCCATCAAGCAGGGCACTGAAGGATAACGCATCCAGCCCGCTCCCATCAGCAGGGCACTGAAGGATAACGCATCCAGCCCCCTCCCATCAGCAGGGCACTGAAGGATAATGCATCCAGCTCCGTCCCATCAAGCAGGGCACTGAAGGATAATGCATCCAGCTCCCTCCCATCAAGCAGGGCACTGAAGGATAATGCATCCAGACCCCTCCCATCAAGCAGGGCACTGAAGGATAATGCATCCAGACCCCTCCCATCAGCAGGGCACTGAAGGATAATGCATCCAGCCCCCTCCCATCAGCAGGGCACTGAAGGATAATGCATCCAGACCCCTCCTATCAGCAGGGCACTGAAGGATAATGAATCCAGCCCCCTCCCATCAGCAAGCAGGGCACTGAAGGATAACGCATCCAGCCCCTTCCCATCAGCAGGGCACTGAAGGATAATGCATCCAGCCCGCTCCCATCAGCAGGGCACTGAAGGATAACGCATCCAGCCCCCTCCCATCAGCAGGGCACTGAAGGATAACGCATCTAGCCCCCTCCCATCAGCAGGGCACTGAAGGATAATGCATCCAGCCCGCTCCCATCAGCAGGGCACTGAAGGATAACGCATCCAGCCCCCTCCCATCAGCAGGGCACTGAAGGATAACGCATCCAGCCCCCTCCCATCAGCAGGGCACTGAAGGATAATGCATCCAGCCCCCTCCCATCAGCAGGGCACTGAAGGATAACGCATCCAGCCCGCTCCCATCAGCAGGGCACTGAAGGATAACGCATCCAGCCCCCTCCCATCAGCAGGGCACTGAAGGATAACGCATCCAGCCCCCTCCCATCAGCAGGGCACTGAAGGATAACGCATCCAGCCCCCTCCCATCAGCAGGGCACTGAAGGATAACGCATCCAGCCCCCTCCCATCAGCAGGGCATTGAAGGATAACGCATCCAGCCCCCTCCCATCAGCAGGGCACTGAAAGATAATGCATCCTGCCCCCTCCCATCAAGCAGGGCACTGAAGGATAATGCATCCAGCCCCCTCCCATCAGCAGGGCACTGAAGGATAACGCATCCAGCCCCCTCCCATCAAGCAGGGCACTGAAGGATAACGCATCCAGCCCCCTCCCATCAGCAGGGCACTGAAGGATAATGCATCCAGCCCCCTCCCATCAGCAGGGCACTGAAGGATAATGCATCCAGCCCCCTCCCATCAGCAAGCAGGGCACTGAAGGATAACACATCCAGCCCCCTCCCATCAGCAGGGCACTGAAGGATAATGCATCCAGACCCCTCCCATCAGCAGGGCACTGAAGGATAACGCATCCAGCCCCCTCCCATCAGCAGGGCACTGAAGGATAACGCATCCAGCCCCCTCCCATCAGCAGGGCACTGAAGGATAACGCATCCAGCCCCCTCCCATCAGCAAGCAGGGCACTGAAGGATAATGCATCCAGCCCCCTCCCATCAGCAAGCAGGGCACTGAAGGATAACGCATCCAGCCCCCTCCCATCAGCAAGCAGGGCACTGTAGGATAACGCATCCAGCCCCCTCCCATCAGCAAGCAGGGCACTGAAGGATAACGCATCCAGCCCCCTCCCATCAGCAAGCTGTGGTGTGATGAGGAGTTGTGGGAGGACTCCACAGGGATCCCTGCAGCTATTCATGGCACCATGGCTTGCTGGTGGAAAGGGAGCGGACGTTTCAGCCTTCAGTGGTGCGCTTGCCAGCACCATAGTCCTCCTTCATTAGGTACAACTTTGCTGTGTACCTTCAAGTTGTTTCCAACTTAATATGACCCTCTCACAGGATTTTCTTGGCAAGCTTTGTTCAGAGGGGGTTTGCCTTTGCCTTCCTCTGAGACTGTGAGAGAGTGACTTACACAAGGTCACCCAGTAGGTAGTCATGGCTGAGTAGGGATTTGAACCCTGGTCTCCAGAGACATAGTTCAATGCTCAAAGCACTACACCACACTGGCTCTCCTACCTGGCTTTTAAGGTGGGTTTTCAGTGGTTGGATTTGGGGAGGGAGTGTAGCTGTAACATCATTGCTATGTCTCCCATGCAAGTTTTCCCATATTTGCAGGGGCAAAACCCTCCGTGCTGCAAAAGTCCTCTCTCCCTCTTGCTTGGGATTAGTGGAATTTCTGGGGCAGCCTTATACCAGAGGCTGGAAATGACTTTTTGAACTACAACTCCCAGAACCTCCTACTTGCCTGCATAGCTGCTGGCTTTGTTGGCCAGAGGCGATTCTGGGGCTTGTATACTGAAAATAACTCTTACACACTGACTTATGCAGATATTCCTTCCCAAAGACTTCAGCCTTGGCTTTCGGACTTATGGGGAGGACAATTTTCCGAAGGCCATGGTGTCATCCCCCAAATGCCTGTTGTCTTTTCTTGCTGCCTCCAAAGCAAATAGGGTTGTCCAGGGCCATCCCAAGATATTTTGTTTCCTGACTGGAATGAACATATGCAGCTGCTTTGCTCCTATTCTGTCTTCAGAAGCTGAGGAGACAGTTGAAATTGTGCTTCAGCACCACATCCTCCACAACACCCAAGAGCCAGCTCTGCCTTCCCATTCCTCACTACTATCTTCTCCAGCATCAATTATTGCCTGAGGAGGTTGCCTCCCTCTCCTTAATGGCATGGCTGAGTGCACAGGAATTAAAAATAAAACAGGTTACAATCTAAAAAGAGGGCACATTAAGGGAGGACGGGAAGGGAAAGTTAAGAAGGAAGGAAGGTCAATCAGGATAAGGCAGGGTGAACAGATGTGTTGTAAGAGGATGCTGGTCAAAGGTAAAAACGGGAGGAAGAGCATCCAAGATCAGGTGCAAGGCTTTCCAGTGAGAGGGAGCTAGAAGTGAAAAGAGACACAGGCAGAAAAACAGCTGCACAAGAGGACTGGCAGCTATGGCATAAAGGTTCTGAAGAAGACAAAGCAGAGAAGATAGGTGGCAGAGGAGCAAGACTGGAGAGACATTTAGAAGTACAGTACATTCAAGAGGCTTAAAATGAAGATGAGAAGAGAGGGAAAGACAAGTGAAGAAAACATCTTAAAAAGAGAGAGATTATCAGTACTGTAATTAGAAAATACCAAATGAGCCATAGTGTTTAGGACAGAGTAGAAGCAGAAAAGAAGCAGGACCAGCCCCTGCCATAAGGCAGAGGGAGTCATTATGCCACATTTCATCCAGATGTTCCCCATTAAAAAGCGAGGTCACTCTCAAGGTTAAGTCTACCAACATGCAGACAGAGGCCAGCATCCTGTTAGTGACATATGCATGTGTAAGTTGTGTTACTTATGCAAGGGTGAATTATTTGCCACAGTACAACAGATGTATTCTGCTGACAGCAGCAGACGTAGAGCTGTGCGTTACAGTTGTATATTTCACATTAGCATTGTACAATGGCACCCAGTTGTACATTGTACAATGTTGCTATTATGCATGGGGTGAGGTAGTGCTGCTGTAGTATATCTCCACATGTGGATATTTACGCTATGCTGGGGGTATGTTGGACTGCATGGCTTGGAGTATCATAAAAGCAGATGATGCAGTAGGGAAGCAGATGATGCAGTTGGGGAAATGCAGCACAGAATAGATAAAGAGGTAGTTCAGGAATACCTGGCCAGTATAAATGAATTCAAGTCTCCAGGGCCAGATGAACTACATCCAAGGGTGCTAAAAAGAACTGGCTGAAGTAATCTCAGAAGCAATAGCATTGATAGCAATAGAATTTATATTTATAAACCGCTTATCAGTGCCAAAGCACTCCCTAAGCAGTTTACTTTTTTTTTTTTAGCTAATTGCTCCCAACAAGCTAGGTACTCATTTTACCAACCAATGGAAGGATGGAAAGCTGAGTCAACCTTGGAGCCCCCTCTGGAATTGAACTCATAACATTGTGACTTGCAGTACTAGCATTTAACCACTGCACCACCAGGGAACCACTGGCAATAATCTTTGAGATTTCCTGGAGAACAGGAGAGGTCCCAGAAGACTGGAGGAGGGCAAATGTTGTCCCCATCTTTAAAAGGGGGAGGAAAGAAGACCCAAATAATTACTTACCAGTCAGCCTAACATCAATACCAGAAACGTTTGTAGAGCAGATCATTAAACTGAAAGTCTGTAAGCACTTAGAAAGGAATGCTATGATTACTAAAAGTCAGCATGGGTTTCTCAAAAACATGTCACACCAGACTAATCTTATCTCTCGCTTTTTTTCTGATAGAGTTACAGACTTGGTAGATGAAGGGAATGCTGTGGATGTAGTGTATCTTGATTCTAGTAAGGCCTTTGACAAGGTTCCCCATGATATTCTTGCAAAAAAGTTAGTAATATCATGCCTAGACAATGCGACTGTCAGGTGGGTTTGTAACTGGTTGACCAACTGAACCCTAAGGGTGCTCACCAATGGCTCCTCTCCATCCCTAGAGAGAAGTGACCAGTGGGGTGCCACAGGGTTCTGTCCTGGGCCCAGTGCTATTCAACATCTTTATCAATGACTTGGATGAGGGAATAGAGGGTGTGCTTATCAAGTTTGCACATGATACCAAATTAGGAGTAGTGAATACCCCAGAGGACAGGATCAGAATCCAAAATGACCTTAACAGATTAGAAAGCTGGGCAAAAACTAACAGCATGAATTTCAACAGGGAGAAATGTAGGATACTACATTTGGGCAGTAAAAATTAAATGCATAGATACAGGTTGTATGATACTTGGCTCGGTGGCAGTACATGTGAAAGAGATCTAGGAGTCTTAGTGGACCACAAGCTGAACATGAGTCAGCAGTGTGATGTGGCAGCTGAAAAAGCCAATGTGATTCTAGGCTGCATCAATAAGAGTACAATGTCTAGATCTAAGGAAATAATAGTGCTACTCTATTCTGCTTTGGTCAGACCTCACCTTGAATACTGTTGGACTCTAACGTACCCCCCAACTCTTAGGGTAGCAACTCTGCAGTGATACCAAGTGGAAGTCTTCACACATGTCCCTGCTGTGTTGCGCAGAGCTACCACCACTGGTACAAGCCATGGCCTCAGAGGACACGACTCACCTGGAATACTGTATCCAGTTCTGAGCACCACAATTCAAGAAGGATATTGACAAGCTAGAATGTGTCCAGAGGAGGGTGAGCAAAATGGTGGAAGGTTGGGAAGCCATGCCTTATGAGGAGTGGCTTAGGGAGCTGGGTATGAGTAGCCTGGAGAAAAGAAGATTAAGAGGTGACATAACAGCCATGTTTACATATTTGAAGGGATGTCATACTAAGGATGGAGCAAGCTTGTTTTTTACTGCTCCAGAGACTAGGACACGGAGCAATGGGTTCAAACAACAGGAAAAGAGATTCCACCTAAACATTAGGAAGAACTTCTTGAAAGTAAGAGCTGTTTGGAAGTGGAATACACTGCCTCGTAGTGTGGTGGAGTCTCCTTCTTTGGAAGTTTTTAAAGAGAGGCTGAATGGTTCTCTGTCAGGAATGCTTTGATGGTTTATTCTTGTTTGGCAGGGGGTTGGACTAGATTGCCCTTGTAGTCTCTTCCAACTCTATGATTCTATGAAAAGGTCAGTCAATGGTTTTATTTATTATTGTCAGTTTTTTTTTAGTGCTAGGAAGAAGCATTTGTACAAAACCCACAAAAACAGTTTATGGGATAGTCTGCCTTAGGTGCCAAAATAATCTGATTGTCCTTGATTACTATGTTCTTTGACTTTAGGGAGTGTAGCATTTGATGTTCTGCCTTTGGCACCAAATTATCCTGGTTTGGCCCAAAACTTGAAAAAGTTATTTTGGGGGACTATAGCTCCCCAGTTCCCCAAGCCAGGATGGCCAGTGGCCTTGCTCATGAGGGTTTTCTGGAGCCATAACTTCCCCAAACTGTAGAGCTAAGAATGATCAAGAAAAATTGGGGAGGGAGGTTGGTATGGTTTGATGTGTACCTTCAAGTTGTTTCTGGCTTATGGCAGCCCTAAGGTGACCTTGTCACAGTCTTGCAAAGAGCTGTTTGAGAAGATCAATGACAACAGCAATGAGGAAATGTCTTACTCAGTGGAGGTCAGTTATATGGAAATCTACTGTGAGAGAGTCCGAGACTTGCTGAATCCCAAGAACAAGGGGAACTTGCGTGTCTGGGAGCACCCTCTGCTTGGGCCCTACGTGGAGGATCTGTCCAAACTTGCTGTCAGTTCTTACACTGACATTGCAGATCTCATGGATGCTGGGAACAAGGCGAGGTTGGTTACGCTGTAATTGAGACATGTTCTGTCCTGGGCCCAGTGCTATTCAACATCTTTATCAATGACTTGGATGAGGGAATTAGGGGCATACTTATCAAATTTGCAGATGACACCAAATTAGGAGGAGTAGCTAATACCCTAGAGGACAGGATCAAAATTCAGAATGACCTGGATAGACTGGAGAGCTGGGCCAACAAAATGAAATTCAATACGGAGAAATATAAAGTACTGCACTTAGGGCAGAAAAATGAAATGCATAGATATAGGATGGGAGAGACCTGGCTGAATGAGACTACGTGCGAAAGGGATCTAGGAGTCCTAGTAAACCACAAGTTGAACATGAGTCAACAGTGTGATGCGGCAGCTAAAAAGGCCAATGCAATTTTGGGCTGTATCAATAGAAGTATAGTGTCTAGATCAAGGGAAGTAATAGTGCCGCTCTATTCTGCCTTGGTCAGACCTCACCTGGAATACTGTGTCCAGTTATGGGCACCACAATTCAAAAAGGATATTGACAAATTGGAGCGTGTCCAGAGAAGGGCAACTAAAATGGTGAAAGGCCTGGAAACCATGCCTTATGAGGAGAGACTTAGAGAGCTGGGTATGTTTAGCCTGGAAAAAAGACGGTTAAGAGGCGATATGATAGCCCTGTTTAAGTATTTGAAGGGGTGTCACGTTGAGGATGGGGCAGGCTTGTTTTCTGCTGCTCCAGAGACTGGAACACGGAGCAATGGGTTCAAACTGCAGGAACAGAGATTCCACCTCAACATGAGGAGGAACTTTTTGACAGTCAGAGCTGTTCGGCAGTGGAACATGCTCCCTCGGAGTGTGGTGGGGTCTCCTTCCTTGGAGGTCTTTAAACAGAGGCTGGATGGCCATCTGTCGGGGATGCTTTGATCAAGATTTCCTGTGTGGCAGGGGGTTGGACTGGATGGCCCTTGTGGTCTCTTCCAACTCTACAATTCTGTGATTCTATGATTCTGATTCTTGGCAAGATTTATTCAGAGGAGATGTGCTATTGGCTTCTTCTGAGACTGTGAGAGCATGATTTGTCTGAGGTCACCTAGTGGGTTTCGATGCCTGGTCTCTCTAGTCCACTACACAAACCACTACCCCTATTGGCTCCCTGGCATTGTTTATCAGCAGGAAAAAGTGAATTGTGCAGTCTGACCCAAATTATCTTTACTTAGAGGGAACTTGAATGCAGAGGTGCCTAGTAATGCAAATCATAATCAATTGAATTGATTAGTAGGATGAGGTTTCAGCCCTGCTTTCAAACATCCCCCATGGCTCCTTGTTATTTGGAATAAAGGTTTGTGTGGTTAACATTTCTTACATGGAAAAGGGCTTAATGAGCTGGCAAGACACAGAGACAACATCTGCTACCATCTGTCCAGTGCCTGGAATGTGGGGGACATTTTTGCACTCCATCAAGCTGTTCTAATCACACTTCTGAGCCAGCACATGAGGGGTAAAATCTAAAACTGTGTGTGCAAAACCCACGATTGCACAGCATTGACACTGAGCTCACCAACCCTGCCAAACTCCACTTCATAAAACATACAGCTGAGATGCTGCATTTTCTGATGTAGCTATAATCATAGAGCACCATTGCCACAGCTACCTCTGATGATGATGCCCCCCTCAAACCTACTTGTTATGCCATTTGTTGTCGTCATCTGCTTTCAAGTCATTTCTGACATGGTGATGCTAAGGTGAACCTATCACAGGGTTTTCTTGGCAAGATTTGTTCAGAGGGGGGTTGCCTTTGCCTTCCTTTGAGGCTAAGAGAGTATCACTTGCCCAAGGTCACCCAGTGGGTTTCCATGGGCAAGTGGGGATTTGAACCCTGACCTCCAGAGTCATAGTCCAATGCTTAAACCACTAAACCACACTGGCTCTTCTTAATCCAGCAACACCCAAAACAAAGGATTTTTGAGGTACAGGCAGATTGGAGCAAAGGGAAATGACATGTGTTGAGAGGGGCAGCTCGAGAGAGTCCTGCCACAACATGGGGTCCTTCCACAATATCCAAAACAACAAATAACAACATGTATAACAAGGTTATGCATACATACGCCACTGAGAGGATTCTAGCTACTGCTATCATAGAAATAGGTAGTGTCTCCCAAGTGGTTTACAGCAGTGCTTTTCATGCTAAGTGTTGTGAGAAACCAGTCCCCCCCCCCCATCTAATGTGCTAGGAACTAGTACCATGTTTGTGCCCATTGGCTGCAGCTATTTCTTTCTTTCCTGGAATGTCTCTGCAGACCGGCAGCTGATGGCCTGTGAACTGGCATTGGACCACCACTTTGAGTAGCATTGGTTTATAGCAATGTTAAAGAAAATGGCTTAGATCTAACAGCATACTTCTCCATACAAAACTCCCAGAACTGGCAATGCTTTCCTCCCCCCATCCCACTTCAGCCCTTCATGGCACCTAAATCCTACTCCAGAAAGCTTCCCAGCCCTCCAGAGCAATGGTTTAGGGTACACAGGAGGTTGCACAGGGAGGCAGGGGGATAATTAATTATAGAGGAAGCAGAGAAAATGTCTATAAAAGGCAGATAAAATATACTAAAGCTAAAAGATACAAACCACCTGGGTAAGCAAAAAGGTTTTCATTTGTGGCCAAAATTATATTGGAAGTCGGTGCCTCGTGAGCCTCCTTAAAGACCATGACTGAGATCCTGCATCATAGCTGTGATGTCCCAGCTATGCTTTAACTTTCTGACCATTGAAACCCACCTTAACAGCCAGTCAGTTGTCTGGAGCAATGAAGGTCTCTTCTGCTGGTGAGTGGGGAGCTGCAGAATGATGTCCTCCACCTCCTCCCACCAATGAGTGATGCTGCAATGATGACTTTTGACAGGTCGGATTGCTCTCTGGCTCGCCACATCATCCTGAAGTATCCCACTTAACAGCACCACAGACATCTGTGGCTCTGGGTGGCTGACTTTTAAGGTGGGTTTCAGGGTCATTTGTGGTCATGGCTATAATGCCACGATTCCAAATTAGAAGGCAAAGCAATTATGATGTCCCAAGTCTAATGTCATAACTGGCTAACAGGATGACAACCTATATTCCAAGATGGTGCCACAATAGAGAAGGCTCTGCCAAAGAACATCCAGTGGGGAGGGCCTCAGTATCTGAGCAAATATGTGTGAGAGGAGGCGCTCCTTGAGATATGACTGGCCGATGTTCTCTGAACTCCCACCCACACTTCCCAAACTGTAATGCTCTGCATGGGGCAAATTAAGAGAAGCAGAGAACAAATTAGGTGAAATGTTTGCAGATTTGCAAACATCTCTCTCTCTCTCTCTCTCTCTGGCTTTTCTTCGCAAACGAAGATTCAGGAAGGACACATCCTGCGCTTTCTGCAAGCGCGCTGATGACTGAAAAGGCCAATCCGAGATAAACAAGTCCGGTTGCAGAAAGCACAGCAGAAGGTCTCCTTGGGTGATGTTTTTGGGTTGTGATTCTTTCTGCATTGTCGTTTCTCTTCAAGGCTTGTTCGGCATGGGTTCTCAAATAAGGCTGCAGCATTGTGGATAGTGCGTCTCCATGCCTCCCAATGTGAGGCCAGGGCGGACCACTGTTGGTGATCAATTTGGCCGAGCCTGAGATGTTGTTTCAGGGAGTCTTTGTATCGCTTTTTTGGAGTGCCCCTCTTACGCTGACCCATGGCGAGTTCACCGTAGAGTAGTATTTTTGGGAGGCGATGGTCCTCCATCCTAGAAACGTGCCCTGCCCAGCGCAGCTGTGTTCTCAATATCATGGCCTCAATGCTGGTGATCCCTGCTTGCTCAAGGACAGCAACATTCGTCACATAGTCAGTCCAGTGTATATTTAGGATTGTGTGTAGACAGCGCTGATTTTTGTGCTTTGCCTCAGGTGTTTATTACTCCAGACTCTTTTGTGAAGTCTTCCAAATGCACTATATGCCTTTGCTAATCTGTGATCAACATGTAGACGTGGTAGAATCAGCTTTTCTTATCACAGAGAAAAGATAAAATTCTTATTGCAATTAACATACAGAGTTCTGGTCATATTAATGGCTGCGCGCATCAATGTGATGTTGGTATCACAGGCTGGTCCTTTGGTTGGGACTGCTGCCCAGTCTTGTTTTGCACAGATGGTTTGAGATATTTTTGGTGCCTGAGGCAATGAAATCCAAATGGAGCCCCTCTCCTCCCACATTGGATTACTGAATAATAAATTCAATAAACCGAGACTCTGCTGCCCTTTAATTAGGGTTACCAGTGGGCCATAAAGAAACCCACCTGGCTGGTGGATTTTTGTGTGCATCTTTCAGCCCAAAAGAGTAAGAGGCAGATCTATACCCCCATCCCCTTGTATTTTTTCTAAGCTGCAAATTTTGGATGAATATAAAGCTTCTATTATTAAAAATTACCGTATATACAGGTCTTCTCCCCACCCCATATCTGTGGGGGTACATTACCGGACTTACTATTTACAATTTCTAAATGGAACTGTGAAAGATAGCAAACATGATTAAAATAAAGGCCTTCTGGTACAAACATGCCATAGAGTTGCATTGGAGGACCCAGTGATTCCTAGGGAGGACAGCTCTGTAGGCATTTTCCAGCTCAACTCTATGGTATGTGTCCCTATTTTTGTTAGCCCATGGGTAACTGAAACTGTGGATATTGGTTACGTGGATGGGGGGAGGACCTGTATCCCACTTTTTTTGAGTAGAACCCATGGCAGTAGACTTGGCAATTTCTAGGGTGACCATGTATCCTCCATCTTTATGGATGGCAGACCTCCCTTTGAAACAGTAAAAGGACAGTCCATTCCAAGAACAGTTTAAGGTCAAGGCATTTTGAGAAGGAAGAGCAGCAGGGTTGGATGACAGACTGAGCGGGAAGACACAGGCCATCTACTGTGCAATTATAGTAGTTTGATACTACTTTAATAGTCATGACTTGCTCCTCTGAAATAATTGGATTGCAAAATTCATGAGGTACATCACAGGATTCACAGTGTACTTAGCATTTTCTGCTAGAGAGCTATAATGCTGCAGTTCAGGGAACTTCACTATCACACCAAACTACAAATTTCAGGATTCTGTAGGACGGAGCCAGGAAACTTAAAGTGCCATCTAACTGCTATCATTCTCCAGTATGGGTACACACTTAGTCATAGTCTTCCCCACTATGGTAAGTGCGTATGTAAGTATTTGAAATATTTATATTCCAGAGGACTAAATACTCTGAATGCACCAGATTGTATCTGATCTCGGGTGCTAAGCTTTGTCAGTACTTGGTTGGGAGACCACCAAGGAAGACCAGATGCTGTAGGCTGTATTTCAGAGGAAGGAACTAACAAAACCATATCTACATATTCCATGCTTAAGAAAACCTTATGAAATCCATAGGGTCACCATAAGTCAACAGGAGACTTGAAAGCACATACAGTGGGCCCTTCATATCTGCTGGGGTTTGGTTCCAGGACCACACACACACACACACACACACACACACTGTAGATACCAAAATCTGTGGATGCTCAAGTCCCAAGATATACAATGGGGTAGTAAAATGGTGTCCCTTATATAAAATAAAGGCTTTCTTTTGCGGGGTGGGGGGAATAGTTGAATATTTTCAAGCTGTGGATGGTTGAATCTGTGGATAAAGAATCCATGGATACGGAAGGCTGACTGTACATACACATATGCCATAAAATATCCTGCCATGTAGGAATATCCAATCAAAGCATTCCCAACAGATGGCCATCAAGCCTCTGTTTTGGCCCAGCTTTCTAACCTGTTAAGTTCATTTTGAATTCTGATCCTGTCCTCTGGGGTATTAGCTACCCCTTCTAATTTGATGTCATCTGCAAACTTGATAAGAATGCCCTCTATTTCCTCATCAAAATCATTGATAAAGAGGTTGAATAGCATTGGGCCCAGGACAGAACCCTGTGGCACCCTGCTGGTCACTTTTCTGCAGGATGAAGAGGAGCCATTGATGACTACCCTTTGGGTTTCGTTGGTCAACCAATTACAAATCCACCTAACAGTTGCATTGTCTAGCCCACATGTCACTAACTTTTTTGCAAGGATATCATGGGGCACCTTCTCAAAAGCCTTACTGAAATCAAGATACACTACATCAAGCAGCGAAGATACAGGAGGTTCTGATACAAGGTGCACCAAGAAAGAGAGTGGCCAGGTCCATCCCCTGTGGCACACCTCCACTGTGACACACCTTGCTATTGTTGGGAATCTAATATTTATACTGTACTCTGTGCCTTGGAGAAGCGAGTTAGTTATAACAAAGACAGGATGGCTTTCCCACTGAATAGACAAAAGAAACCGAAACTCAACTAATTACCTTAATTGCTGAGAGATAAAATATTGATGGGGTTGTGACAGCCTTGTAAGGTTGGACAGGAGGGGGTATGAGGGGATATTTCCATAGGATATGGAATGAGGAATGGTCACTTGATTGCTTGATTGAATTATTGCTTGAAACGCACAGGGCTGGAAGAAAGTATTACACATACCCCTTTAACAACTGGGTTGTTAGCATTAAGCCATCATGGAGACTTTCTGCTTAATCCTAACTTGGGCTTTCCCATCATTATATTTCTAGACACATCTTAGGTCATCAACTGACCTCCAGTTTGCCTAAGCCAATGTGACCCCGAAAAGTGTCTAATATGCCCAGTTATATAATCTTGTGGGGAGGGGTAGTAGGGCATGCTAACAGTGTGCACTGGTAATGGGGGGGAATCCAGGGTAGCTCTGGAGCCAGAATACTCCAGGCTGCACCCAGATTATCTTGGGCAGTGTAGATGTGCCCTAAGACTTGGAAAGGCAGCCATGAGGGAACTCGATAAGATCCTCAAGTGTAAAGACTAAAGTCAAAATCACCCAGGCTGTAGTAACTCTGATTTCTATGTATGGTTGTGAAAGCTGGACAGTGAAGAAAGCTGACAGGAAGAAAATTCATATTAATTGTGGTGCTGGGGAAGAGTTCTACAGATACCATAGAGTGCTAAAAAGAGAAATGAATAGGTCTTAGAGCAATTCAAGCCTCAATTCTCACTAGAAGTGAAGATGACTAAACTGAGGCTACCATACTTTGGTCATAACACAAGATGACGTGACTCATTGGGAAAGACAACAGTACTTGGCAAAGTGGAAGGCATTAAGAAAAGAGGAAGACTGCACTACAGGTGGAGTGATTCAACTGAGAGTAAAATGGGTACCCGGCTTGTGGGGGCAATTAGCTAACATGCATTGGAAACGGCTTAATGCAGTGTAGATGTGTAAATTGCTGTTGCTTAAAAACAATTTGTAAGCCACTCTGATAACCTTGTGGCTAAAGAGCGGGGTATAACTAACCAACCAACCAACCAACCAACCAACTAAATAATAAATAAAAATTGTACATACTATGCAGTCTGTCTCCTCTTTCACCTCCCTTTTTGTATGACACATTTCCGGGGTTTTTTGGCAATTCTTAATTGATTCCATAGGCAATTGCTTGGGGAAGTGTCCTCTCATCCAAACTCTGACCAGATATGAAAGGTGGCTGTATCATGTGGCTATTCTGGTCCATGACCATGCACTCAACCTCCCCAATGCCTCTAGGCTCCACTTCAAGAGCAATTTTAAAAAAGAAAAGAAAAAGAAAACATAGTTATGCCTTGATCCAGCAAAACCAGTTATGCTTCACTGCTAGACTGACCCAAAATGGTTTAGCTAGGTCTAGCAACCACCTGCTAGAACGTTTGACTTCCATAGAGTTATACCTCAGTTAATGAAGTAGGACTTTATCAGACTATCCCTTTAAAGTGTTATTTTGATGGCCTAAAAAATCCATTTTTATGCCCACAAACAAACCCTACCCCCCACACTTACCTCTAATCCCAGCAAAGGCAGCTCTGGCAATGAAGGAGGAAGTAAACAGAGGTCTGTTACTCCTTTGAAATGCTGTGGAATATTGTGAGACTTCATCGCGTGGAAAATTTTAAAAACCCAAAAATAATACTAAAAAAGTTTTTAAAAGCAGAAAAACACGCTTTAAAACTTACAAGTAACTAACGGGTCATAAAAAGTGTGTCACTTACCTGGATGTCACAATCTCACCCCGGGGTAAGTACGGGGGAAAAAGATGCGAGTTTTCACATGCCGGCTATGCTGGCAAAAAAAAAAAAAAAAAAGTCAGGGGGCATCAATTGATGGCTTAAGCTATCAATTAAAAAGTACATGGAAAGAAAAAGACTAAGTTCCTACACCTCAAAGAAGAGCCACTCAACATATTTCAGTACACTTTCTTATTTATAACTAGCAGTATGCACAGATGAAATGAAACAACCAGGTCAGGTAAGCCTTGCATAAGTATAAACATATACATTTTGAATATTCTAGAGTCCATATCCAAGAAGGATTTTTTTCCTATTCACCCGCCTCCACTTTTACAATGACTTTTACCCATTTTGGTGGCCAGAGTTCTAGATCTATGCTTTAAAATAGCATTCTGGTGGTAGCGGGTGAGGCAGGTTTATATGCTTTTCCCTTTTTTTCTCTGTTTTGCTGTTCCTACATGCCCTGTAAGGGATTCTGGAGGCAGCTACTGTTTACCTTGCTTATTGTAGGCAGGTACCAAACCTCCAGCTAGATAGATGTCAAGGAGAAAAAGGGGGAAGGGCTGGGCAGACATAAACAGACTTTGTAAAAAGGAGTTTCTTTGTCAGGGGCTTTGTTAACCAAAGTATGCCTGTATCTGGCAACCAAACTTTTAACTGTCCAGGTGTGTGTCACAATAAGCCTAATGTCTAATTGAGATATTACGACTAGCATTCTGTTGGGTTAGTTACAACTAGAGTAGACCTTACTCAATCATTCCTTGAGTTATGATTCAACACATAGATAAATCCCACTGATTCAATGGATCAATGAATCAATGGATCAATGAATGGATTCAATGAATCAATGACTTGGATGAGGGAATTAGGGGCATACTTATCAAATTTGCAGATGACACCAAATTGGGAGGAGTAGCTAATACCCTAGAGGACAGGATCAAAATTCAGAATGACCTGGATAGACTGGAGAGCTGGGCCAAAGCTAACAAAATGAAATTCAATACGGAGAAATGTAAAGTACTGCATTTAGGGTGGAAAAATGAAATGCATAAATATAGGATGGGAGAGACCTGGCTGAATGAGACTACGTGCGAAAGGGATCTAGGAGTCCTAGTAGACCACAAGTTGAACATGAGCCAACAGTGTGATGCGGCAGCTAAAAAGGCCAATGCAATTTTGGGCTGCATCAATAGAAGTATAGTGTCTAGATCAAGGGAAGTAATAGTGCCACTCTATTCTGCCTTGGTCAGACCTCACTTAGAATACTGTGTCCAGTTCTGGGCACCACAATTCAGAAAGGATATTGACAAATTGGAGCGTGTCCAGAGAAGGGCAACTAAAATGGTGAAAGGTCTGGAAACGATGCCTTATGAGGAGAGACTTAGGGAGCTGGGTATGTTTAGCCTGGAAAAAAGACGGTTAAGAGGCGATATGATAGCCCTGTTTAAGTATTTGAAGGGATGTCACGCTGAGGATGGAGCAGGCTTGTTTTCTGCTGCTCCAGAGACTGGAACACGGAGGAATGGGTGCAAGCTCCAGGAACAGAGATTCCACCTCAATATGAGGAGGAACTTTTTGACAGTAAGAGCTGTTCGGCAGTGGAACGCACTCCCTCGGAGCGTGGTGGGGTCTCCTTCCTTGGAGGTCTTTAAACAGAGGCTGGATGGCCATCTGTCGGGGATGCTTTGATTGTGATTTCCTGCGTGGCGGGGGGTTGGACTGGATGGCCCTTGTGGTCTCTTCCAACTCTGCAATTCTATGATTCTATGATTCTATGATCTACTTTAGTCAGGACTAACAACAGGATATATTGTTGTTGGAAAATAGACTAGGAACACCTTCTTAAGACGAACAGCTACACTGCCTCACTTCTGTGTACCATCTTCGGCTCACCAATGTTTTCTGTTTTGAAAAAAGATCGTGAACACCTCTTCTGTAGTTTTTTTTTTTTTTAAAGCAGAAAATCCCCACAGATTCTTGCTCTCAAATGTAGTCAAGTTACAAAGGGAACCTGCAGCTCTCTCCTTAAAAGCTTACATGGTGAATGGGGAGGGATTTAAAAAGTCAGCTGAGCAAAGAGGAAGGCAGCCGTGCCAGGTTCAAACAGAGCCAAACATGCCAATTTGCTGTGTCCGCCAGCAACACTGAATGACTTGGCAGGCAGCAGAGCTGCTAACACCATCTTCAGCAGCAACCCCACTACGAGCTTGCCACATTAATTCCAGTTTCCATTTGGCTTGCCTTTGGGGATCAAAATTTACGATGGCTTACAACAGCTCTTTCCAACTGGTGTTCCGGTGAACTCTGGGGTTGTCTCCAAGTTTATTCTTCATGAGATGATCAGCAAAGCTTTCTTGGAGAGCAACTCACCTGCTGTTTAACCCATTTCCCCTATAGCACACAGCTGCAAAGGTTGGTTGCCATCCTGGGGGTGAGGGATGTTGCAGTTGTCTGAGGCCCAAAACTGAGCCAAGTCAACTAAAGGGGTACCCAAGATCACACTGCATAAAACTATGAGATACAGAAGGTTGTCTGCAGCAGATAGTAGGTACCATTGCAAAATTCAATCAGTTAATCCAGGGCAACTTCAGTGGGTCTGGGTCCTACCTTCCCCCAGCCCCAGAAATCCCTTGCATGCTGCAGCCTCCATGATTTGGCAAATCTAGGGTATGGAACCCTATAAAAACCGACATTTCTGGTTTAGAAAAAGAGTAAATTTTCTATTACATATTTTTGGTGGGGGGGAGTCACACTTTGTGCTAAAGGAGAACCACATTTCTGAGAGCATTGTTGTATTTTTTTAGAGGGATGCTTTATTTTTAACTGATACTATACACATCTGAATCAGTGGCAGATGTACCCAAGGCCACAAAAATGGGAAGCAGTGGCTGGATAGACTTTTGACTTTATCAGACTAGCGCCTAAAAACGCTGTAATTCCACAAATGCAGATAGCGGGAACATTGTGGCGTTATAACACTTATTATCATGTGTAGCTGTAATCACAAGAAAGAAACAGCACGGAATTATTGCACAATGACCACTAGCACTTTAAGAACAGGAGTTCAATTCCACAATTTGGCATGGGCAAGATTCCAGCTGTTTGCACGAGAAGAAACATGTGTGCTTAAAACTAAAAAAACAAAAAAACCAACCCAAAACAAAACAAAACACACCCCTAAATTAACAAAGTCAATGAATACACAAGCACTAAAACAAACTTAAAAACAGGCAAACTAGATAGGACAGTTCATAAAAAGAGTGTCCTGTACTTTGTTTTCACATTCTTACCTGGAGGTTTGCTCCCTGAGAACTGACCATTCATGCTGTAATTTCATGATTACAATGGGACATGTTTTCTCACCCCCTCAATATGGTGAAAAAAGTGCTATTGACATCTTGTTCCATCAATTAAAAGGGACACCTTATTCGCGGCTGCGGCACAGGGTAACCACAAGATGAAGACGAGGTCATGCGATAGGTGTGGTCGTTCATGCTACCAATGAGTCATAATCCCATGATTTTTGCCATGTCTGATAAAGTCCTTTGTGTGCCACATGTTGCCCACTCCTGAATTAATTGGATAGATTCATTCATTTAAAAAACTTCCTTTGTTCTGTTATTAATTTCAGTCTAATAAAGGCCAGTAAGAGATGAAGGACCAATAAAGCCTGAATGCTTTTGCTTGTTTTGAGGGCAATGAAGCCAAAGCAGTGAAGAATTGAATGCATTCTTATAAAGCTGCTCTCCCATATCCTTTTCACTAGGAATGTGGGAAGTGTGGTCTTGGGCTACATGTGCCCCAAGACCACTTTTGAGGCTTCCCAGCATGCTCAAAATATACACATACACAAAACACACACACACACATACGCTCTTCTCTTTCTGTAATGTTCTCTGTTTACCTTTGTCATTGTAATGTTTCATTTCTATGTCTTAGTCTATTTGATCTGTCCTCTAACGTTTCATTACAATTTCTTCTATGCTTTCTCAGAGTTCTTTCATACTGTTCACCAATTTTTACAAATTTTAAAATAATTGTTTTATGTGTTGTTTTCCCCCCAGAATCCTTTCACATGGGTCAGCTATATGGTATTATTTGAGGAAAAAATATTGTTTTACATGTGGGTGGTGATTGGCTGAGAGAATGAGAGAGGGAGGGGATTGGTTGGGTATGTTTCCTAAGCAGCCAATCAGCACACTGGGAAAGGAAACATACCGAAAAGAGAGAGTGTGTGTGTATGAGAATGCAAGGGGCATGTAGCTACAATGTCATAGTATACAATGTCCATCTCCCAATTTGCCTCCCTAAAACCCACCTTAAAAACCAGGTACTCATACCAAGCAAAAGTGATCTGTAGTACTGTGAGCAGGGCACTGAAGGATGATGTACCCAGCCCCCTTCTGTCAGTGAGCTATGGTGCAATGAGAAGAAGCAGGGACCCTGAAGCTTCCTGTCACATCTCCTTGTACTGTATTTTGCTGGCAGAAGGGGGCTGGATGTGTCATCCTTCAGCACCCTACTTGCCACCACTGCAGAACTCCTTCACTTGGTATGGCTGCCTGGCTTTTAAGGTGGGATTTAGGGGCACTTGCAGTTGTTGCAATGGTGCCACAACTGGAAATGTGAATATGAAAGTTACAAGGTCATAAGTCTAACTTATGACATCATAACTGCCTAACAAGGTGCCAGCTAAAGTTTGTACCCTCATTCAGAGAACTGTTCACTCTCATAGGACTGCATGGTTTTATTATGCAAACAGAAGAGGATGTGAGCATCTATCAACTCTGCCTCCATGGACACCTTCCCTTTCCCACTTCCACATTGGCCCCATAATATTTAGTTAATATTATTAACTAAAATATTTTTATCTCACCCTATATCTGAAGATCTCAGGGTGGCATACAAAAAAAGCAATTTAAAACAATAAATAATAATAATTTGAAAGACTCAAATATTTTACATCATTTATCAATTAAAAACCAGGCAAGTTAACAATTTAAAATAGCACAACCATAGCACATTTGCAGCCTGGGTAATATCAGTTAGGCCCAAAGGCTTAAATAAAAAGCCAAGTTTTGACTTGACACCTAAATGATACCAATGTTGGTGAGGTCAGGCTTCCAAGGGGAGGAATTCGACAACTGAGGTGCCACCACAGAGAAGGCTCTCTCCCATATTCTTCCGTGGCATATCTCCTAGGCCTTTCCAACAGATTTCAACTCTTGGGCAGGCATACAGAGAAAGAGGCGAGGATCGAGGGCCCTGGTTGTTCAGGGCTTTAAATGTTACCATCAGCGCCTTGGATTTGGATCTGAAGCATATTGACAGCTAGTGTGATTCCTTCAGAATTGGTGCTATATGGCTTCCAAATGATGTTCCAGTTCACAGTCTAGATGCTTTGTTTTTCACTAGCTGCAGTTTCTGAGTCATCGCCCAGGGTAGCCCCACATTCTGAGGACTACAGTTCTGGTTTTTTGGGTGTGTATGTGGATGGGCTGAGATCCGTTCCTTGCTTTGCTTGCCCCTTTAAAAGTATGCATGGTTGATTACACCTACTGTTTGAATGCATCATCTCCATTTACTAAAGCATTTTTAAGCCTTTTTGCACGTTTAAGCATTTTTGTGCACATTTGAAACAGGCACATTTGTGTATATACTCTTTTCAAAAGTCCATTTTTGAAAAATGCATTGGCAGCAGTTCATTCATATGAGGATCCCAGGGTGAAAAATGCTTCTGATCTGCAGATAGTCTGAGAAGTATGGACTGAGATCCAAAACAGAAACTGGATTAGCTTATCTACACAGCGTTTGTTTTCTCTCCTGGGTAGAAACAGAAGACGAAACCTATGATTTGCTTTTACATTTTTGCACCCACTACTGTAGGGCAGAGAGTGTAAAGAGACTGCGCTTTTCCAAAGACTACCAGTGAGTGACTCTTACAACAAAGGAGAGATACCAAACTCTTCCCCTTTTACTTGGTTGGGAAATACTTACGGTACATCAGCTTTTCAACATACCTGTGTGTGTGTGCCTTCAAGTTGCCTGTCGACATATGGTGACTCCATAATTTCATAGGGTTTTCTTGGGCAAGGAATACTCAGAGGTGGTTTTGCCACTTCCTTCCTCTGAAATGTAGCTGACAGCACCTGGTGGTCTCCCATCCAAGTACTAACCAGGTCTAACCCTGCTTAGCTTTGAAGATCAGATGGGATCTAAAGCAGCACACATGCAAAACAATGAATGGCCTAACTCACAAGGGGGCTAAATATGGCCCAATCACCACATGTGCCCCCAAGACCCAGTTGTTAAAATATATTTGGGTCATCAAATGCCCCCAAATGGGCATGAGGGACATTTTTGCCCCACTCAGGCCATTTTAGGCTGAGGAGAGGCCTTTAAAAAAAAACCATTAAAAAAACCAGGATGTGGCCTGAGGTGTATTTGAAAACATGCTCTTCATACTCCTCATGCCAGGGGGCATTTGAGAGGCACAGTTGTTTAATATTTTTGTGAGGGGGTAGAGTGGAGGGGTGCAGCCCTCAAAGGTCTCATGGGGGGGGGATAATCCACCCCCTTAGTCTCCTATAGTTACCCAACCCTGGCCTAAATCCTTTTGTTAGTCCTGACTAACAATAGGCATATAGAATCTATATATATAAAACGCTTGGATATGTTTCCACTCCCAGTGTTCCATGTCCCCTCCTTTTAGACAATAATACGTATTTCTCAAAAATGGAGTATATTGCCCCTCTTGCATCTGGTTGCTTTCCTGTTCATTCAGCAAAATGGCTCCTCAGACATCTGCCCCGAAATCCTGGGCCCATTCACACTACAGAATTATAGAATTATGATATAATCCATTATAACATATAGAAGTATACTGTATATAATTCTCTTGGGTATGTTGCCTTTCCCACTGTGCTGATTGGCTGCTGAGGAAACACACCCAACCAATCACCACCCACGTGCAAATTCCCTCTCCACCTCACAATCCACTCCATCTGCATCACTGCTTCATAAAGGCCCCTCCATCCTCTCACTCCCTCAGCCACTCACCACCCACATCCCCTCTTTCTACTACCCTTCACCTTTCCTAGCATTTATATTTTCTAGTGAGTCATGCATTCTAGAACAGATTGAGCTTGAACTCTCCCTAGAAGCCAAGATGACTAAACTGAGACTGTCGTACTTCAGCCACATCATGAGAAGGCATGAGTCACTAGAAAAGAAAATAATGCTAGGAAAGGTGGCGAGAGGAAGACCGTATAACATTTTACTAGACATAAAAGAAGAGAGTACTTTATTCTGGACTGAAGTGGAAATGCCCACCTGTACAATAACCCTGATAGTAAGAGCTGTTTGGCAGTGGAATGCACTGCCTGCGAGTGTGGTGGAGTCTCCTTCTTTGGAGGTTTTTAAACAGAGACTGGATGGCCATCCGTTGGGAATGATTTGATTGTATATTCCAATAATAATAATAATAATAATAATAATAATAATAATAAGTGTATTCCTGCATGGCAGGGGGTTGGACTGGATGGCCCTTGTGGTCTCTTCCAGCTCTATGATTCTGTAATTCTATGGATAGATTCAATCAAGGAGGCCACAGATCTGAGTCTGTAGGACCTGAGCAGAGTTATTGAGGATAGGGTATTTTGAAGGTGTCTCATTCACAGGGTCGCCATAAGACGAAGTCAACTTAAAGGCAATTCATAACAACAAAGTTGGGACTAACCAACAGGACGCCAACCATAAAAGCCAACTAGCGAAACATATCTCCCTCTCCACTCCTGAACATACTGCAAACCCTCCAACTGCCTGATTTGCCAGGGACAGTCCTGATTAATCCTCTGTCATCTCTCTTTTTTCAGCTGCTTTTAAAATGTCCTGGCTTCTGTCTCCTATTCCTACTTTCCCCCTTTGTTCTCAGCTTACTTCAGTTGCTGCAAACTGAGTTCAAAGTGCAGAACTAGTTTGTCCTCAATACATTCAGCAGCAAGGAGAGGAATCTTGCCGTTCCCAGTAGGCTCAGGCAAAAGCAAACTGCTGCAGCATCTCCTAGCTTATCTGCTCTTCCTCATTAACACCTTTTGCCATCTTGACCACACTGTGATGTTGCTTGGCCGCACGTGCCCTGGTTTTCACCTGTGAAATGTTCGAGGTTATGAGAGTCTCATGTGGGAGAGTGAACTCCCAAAGATTCCTTATACAGTTTGGAAAAGTAACTTTTTTTTGAGTGCCACTCCTAAAAAGGTCCACTGGCCCTGCTGGCTGGGAGATGCTAGAAACTGCGGTTGAAAAAGTAACATTCTGAGGCTGCATCATCAAAGCCCCAGAAAGCCCACCAAACCACAGTGTTGATTTGAGATTTTACAATCCCTGCAGTGGAGTATATATTACCCGGCAGATAAATTTCCTGCAATGATGGCAGAAAGAAGGAAAAAGAATCTGACAGGGCCTTGCGCACAATAGCTGCTTCACATTCTTTCCTAAGTGTGGAATTTCTGCAGGCTGTAGAATGGCTTTATTATGTTACCATGTGTTTAAGATAATCTGTTGATTAGCTGTATTTCAACTTGGTTTTATTCCCTACCACCACCACCACCACCTTTAAGCCACAGTTGTGTTGGAAAAGGAAAAAGAAAACAAAGGAAAAGGGGGGGGGGAAGCAAGCACATACTTCAAAATCATTGATTTGCCTGGGGCACAGTCTTCGGCACAGTCCCCAGTGGGCTAAAGATTTTTTCCAACAGAGAGAGTTGGGGGGAATTAAACCCTGCTACTTTGGGAAGAAACCAAGATGTGGTTGGAGGCCTGCCTTCCTGGCCAGCTGTATGTTGGGCTCAGGAACTGGCCAAGGCTGAACAATATGGATTATTTCATTAAGTCTTTCCGATATTATCCATGTCTGCTCTCTAATTCCATCCTCAGATCTGGAATGTGAAGCTCGGCTGTTCCCGAAGCCCTTTCCAGGCAAGGTTTTCCCATGTGTTCCAAGCATGAGGGCTCACTGTGAGGGTGAAAAGTGACCCAATGCAGATACCTTACGCAAACAAGTCTCTTTTACTGTCCCACTGCACCTGCTATGAAGCTCAGGTCAACTCAAGCAGTAGTCCACGGTGGGCCAGGAGAGTAGAGGGGAACTAGAGGTGTCACCAAAACCTGAAAATGAAATGTTGGGTTGTTATACACTCCACATCCAAGTATGATGATTTCAGAATTTTAATCTCAACTGCAAAAGATTCAGCTCCCGAGCCTCCCACAGTTCAAGTTTGAAGATTCTTGCTTTGACTTCCCCCAAGCTGGGTTGGAAAGACTTCAGGCTTGTATGATCTACTTGGTTTTTCAACTACAATCCCATGATCCACTATACAGTTGCATAGTGCGAAAAAGTACACACATAAGCCTCAGATTTGTTGCTAGTCCCAATAAGAGCAGATCCATTTAATCAATGAAATTTACTTATGTGTTGACTCACCATTCAGCAATTGATTCAATGTGTATATTCTAATGCGAACTAATCAGTATGGTTCCGGATTCAGCACAAATGAATTCTGAGCTGAGCACCAGTGGTGTAAACTACAAGGTGTGTGTGGGGGGGGGGCAGGGCTCAAGCCCTCTCTGGGATTTCCCAGAATTGTCAAAGCCCCCTCCACACAACCAGCCATTACTTATTTTTTTGGTAGGGTGATCTAAATTACCTCCAGGGATCCCCTCTGAATAAGAGATTAAAGATACCACTCCAACACTGTAATTCTTAAAAGTGAAGTTTTCTTCACTTGAGTAGTACAGTTTAGGGCAGTGCTACTTAAGAGTGATGGTTTATGGACTGGTGACCTCGGCAGCCAGTCCATGGCAAGTTCCCATGAAAGAAAAACAATTGTAACCAAAGGGACAAAAACGGTACTGCTCCCTGGTAGATCGGGTCAGGGTCGGGGAAGATTGCTGGTTCCCAACATCTGATAACATCAGCAGTACTGATTCAGGGTAAGAGTGGGGTTATTCCATTACTGCTACTGTTTGACGTAAGGGAATCCGCTGATCTATTGCAAATCATAGAATCATAGAGTTGGAAGAGACCTCAAGGGCCATCCAGCCCAACCCCTACCATGCAAGAATACACAATCAAATCATTCCTGACAGATGGCCATCCAGCCTCTGGAGATTTTCAGATGCCTCTTTCAGCATCTTGCCGCGCAAGCAGCCTCCGGAGCAGTAACGAGGCTGCTGTGCGGCAAGGGGTCCATTTTGGACGACGCTGTTTCTCTCTCGGCGTCGTCCGTGAGTGTTGGGGCTAGCACTGGAGGCAGCCGCACAGTTTTCACTCACGGAAGTTGTCCGTGAGTAAAAAACAGTGTGGCCGCCTCCAATGCTAGCCGCAACAGTCACGGACGATGCCGAGAGAGAAATGGCGTCGTCCAAAATGGACCCCTTGCCGCGCAGCAGCCTCGTTACTGCTCCGGAGGCTGCTTGCGCGGCAAGATGCTGAAAGAGGCATCTGAAAATCTCCTCTGTTTAAAAACCTCCAAAGAAGGAGACTCCACCACACTCCAAGGCAGTGTATTCCACTTCCAAACAGCTCTTACTGTCAGGAAGCTCTTCCTAATGTTTAGATGGAATCTCTTTTCCTGAAATTTGAACCCATTGCTCCGTGTCCTAGTCTCTGGAGCAGCAGAAGACAAGCTGGCCCCAAACTCAGTATGACATCCCTTCAAATGTTTAAATATGGCTATCATATCACCTCTCAACCTTCCTTTTTCCAGACTAAACATGCCCAGCTCCCTAAGCCACTCTTCACAGGGCATGGCTTCCACACACCCCGCCATCCTGGTTGCCCTCCTCTGGACACGTTTCAGCTTCTCAACAGCCTTCCTGAACTGGACACAGTATTCCAGGTGTGGTCAGACCAAATCCTTGCTGATCTATTGCGAATCATCCAGAGATCTATTAGCAGATCTGCTCCATAGCTAAATATTTGTAAAGTTATGTAACGTAGACAGCAATAGAGAATTCCAGCCAAGCTTTTTTAAAGAGGGCCATCAGTGGCTTCAGCTGTTCTCACTCAAGGAGCTTGAGAACTGTCTGGGAAATTTGTTGGGGTGGCGGGGTGGATAGGGGAGGGGCAACAGCAAAACAAATTGTAGCGGAACCTGGCCATGGATCAAAGGGACCCATGAACAAAATGCTCCTTTTGCTTTACATGTGGGGTGGGGGTAGAGTGGGGAAAGTATTGTGCCAGGAGCCAATTCAACCGTATTTGCTTTTTGGTCAGAGCTCAAAGAACCACATCACGGATGGCAGCTGTAGTTGCTGGAACTAGGCCACTGCATTTGCCAGTTTGGGGATGTGAAAGAGGGCAGTCAGGTATATGAATTATTCACTAGAAGAAAAGACTATACCTGCTAGGTCTTCAGGGTGCGGAATAACTGCAGGTGCATGGAGGGGATTCATTGCCACCCAGTCCTCAAAACCTGTGGCCTGGCCAGGCTAAATCACAGGTGTGAACCAGGGCCTCATATAGGCTGCTGCCACACTGCAGAAATAATGCAGTTTGACACTGCTTTAGCTTTCATGACTCCATCCTATGGAATCCTGGAATTTGTAGTTTGTTGTGGCACCAGAGCTCTCTGACAGAGAAAGCTAACTATCTCACAAAACTACAAATCCCAGCATTCCATCGCACTGAGCCATGCAGTTAAAGTGGTGTCAAACTGCATTATTTCTGCAGTGTGGCAGAAGCCATAGAATCTTAGAATCATACAGTTAGAAGGGACCTCAAGGGCCATTTAGTCCAACCCCCTGCCATGAAGGAATATAGAACTAAAGCACCTATTTCTTTAAAAGTATCAAAATGATGTTATATTATGCGTGACCTTCGCCCACAAATGGTCAGTAACAGTTATTGATCTTAGAGACTAAATTTGTTGCTTGTTTTATTGATTGTATTTTTATTGGTCAATGACTGAAAAAAAGTGTCTGTCTG
This sequence comes from Gambelia wislizenii, assembly GCA_030847615.1. Classification (NCBI taxonomy): domain Eukaryota; kingdom Metazoa; phylum Chordata; class Lepidosauria; order Squamata; family Crotaphytidae; genus Gambelia; species Gambelia wislizenii. Next base: position 12,150,390 of record JAUMIR010000012.1, read on the forward strand.
TCAGGGTAAAACTCAACTAAAAAAAAAAAAAACACCCTCAACTAAAGCACTGCTGAAAGATGCCCATCTAATTTCTGTCTTAAAAGCAGCTTTTTTGCAGGCTTCCAACCCTTCATGATATTGTCTCTCAAGCAGTTGCAGTAAAGCAACTTTGCATTGACATGACATCTTCAGATTGTTCCAGACATTCCAAGCACATTTTCTTGGTAATCTTTACAAGACCCCTGACCACTATTCTGCTGATGGATAAGTCAAGGCTGAGAAATACCTGAATTGGTGGTGGTGGTGGGGAAATGAACTGAGGCCTTCCTAGACGTCAGCTCCTCGACAATAGCAGTTTTGCTTGAGGTGAATTGGGGAGTGTGACTTGGGTCAGGGGCTTGATTTTGCATGATAGAATCATAGAATCATAGAGTTGGAAGAGACCACAAGGGCCATCCAGTCCAACCCCTGCCATGTAGGAATACACAATCAGAGTTCCCGACAGATGACCATCCAGCCTCTGCTTAAAGTGTCTGTCTGTCAGAGTTAACTGAGTGCAAAGTACTTTTGCATTTTGAACTCAGTTCTCAGCAACTGAAAATAAGGTAAGAATGAAAAGGGAAAGTTTGGGAATAGGAGAGAGAAAATAGGACATTTTGAAAGCAGCTGGAAAAGTGGGATGTCAGAGGATGAATCAGGGCTGTCCTTGACAAATCAGGACCGTTGAAGGGTACGCCTCTCCCACCTCTTCCTTCTTTTGCCAGTGGAATTTGCTGGGTCTAGCTTTAGTTAGAAACAATTGATGAGGTGTCCAGCAACTCCGTTGATGTACGTTTACTGGATCAATTTCAATCCATGAGTACCGAGAACGTGGACAAGCTACTTGGTAGAGTGAGGAAGATGACCTGCCCTCTTGATCCTTGCCCTTCATGGCTGGCCATCGGGGTGGTGGTGGTACCTTGATGGTGTTCCTTACGGACATCATCAATGCATCCCTCAGGGAAGGGTGTGTTCCATCTTGTTTAAAGGAAGTGGTGGTTAGGCCGCTCCTGAAAAAACCTTCCCTAGACCCCCTGGACATGAACAACTATAGGCCGGTTTCTGTGTTACCATTCTTGAGCAAAGTGATCGAGAGGGCAGTTGCGCTTCAACTCCAAGTGGTCTTGGATGAAACTGATTATCTAGACCCATTCCAAACTGGCTTTAGGATGGGATTTGGAGTTGAGACTGCCATGGTTGCCTTGACCGATGATCTGCATCTAAGCATCGACAGGGGTAATGTGTCCCTGTTGGTGCTTCTGGACCTCTCAGCGGCTTTCGATACGATAGATCATAGCATCCTCTTGGATCGCCTGAGTGGGTTAGGAATCGGAGGCACTGCGCTCCAGTGGTTCTGGTCCTTCCTCTCGGGCAGGTCCCAGAGGGTGCGGCTTGGTGACAGCTGCTCCAGCAGAAAGGAGCTTACTTGTGGTGTTCCGCAGGGCGCCATCCTGTCCCCGATGCTGTTTAACATCTATATGAAGCCGCTGGGTGAGATTATTCGGAGTTATGGGGCTGGGTGTTATCAGTACGCTGATGACACCCAGATCTATTTCTCCTTGTCCCAATCATCAGCCTCGAATTCTGATGGCGTCTCTCCTCTTAATGACTGTCTTAAAGCAGTAATGGGCTGGATGAGGAAAAACAGATTGAGATTAAATCCAGACAAAAAGGAGGTGCTCACGGTAGCGGCCCCGAAGCCAGGAGTTGGGTTGCAACCTCCAGTCCTGGACGGGGTCACGCTTTCTGTTAAGGACTGTGTTTGCAGTCTGGGGGTGCTCCTTGATTCATCGCTTCAGATGACTAGTCAGGTGAATGAGACGGTCAGGAGCACCTGTTATCAGCTTCGGCTGATACGCCAGCTGTGCCCTTTCCTGGAAGTAAGGGACCTCGAGACTGTGCTGCACGCGCTGATAACCTCTCGTCTAGATTTCTGCAATGCACTCTACATGGGGTTACCCTCGTGCTTGGTCCGGAAACTTCAGTTGGTACAAAATATGGTAGCCAGAGTGGTCTTGGGAACATCTTGGAGAGACCATATAACTCCAGTATTAAAATCTCTCCACTGGATGCCTATCAGTTTCCGGGCCCAGTATAAGGTGTTGGCTATTACCTTTAAAGCCCTAAATGGCTTGGGTTCAACTTATCTCCGGAACCGCCTCCTCCCATACAATCCTCCCCGTGCACTCCGGTCCTCTGGGAGGAATTTGCTTCAGCCACAAAAATCTAGGCTGACTGCAACCTCCCAGAGGGCCTTTTTGGTAATCGCCACCAAATTATGGAATGGCCTGCCGAACGAGATCCATCAGATGTAGAGCTTAAGTAGCTTTAAAAAAGCACTAAAGACGGATCCCTTTTGGCAAGCCTTTCCTGATTAGATCCCGGCCTCAGGTGCTGCATCTCCTGGCCTCTTTTATTTTCGCTGGCTGTTGATTTTTGTATTGTTTATGTGATTTTAGTTTAGGTGAATTTTAATTTGATACTAATTTAATATCTTTTTATGGGGGTGGGTGGGCGTGGGTGGTGCTTAGGGATTTTACTCAGTACAGTTGCCCCTCCACATTTGAGAACTTAGCATTCGTGGTTTTGATTATTCGTGGTTTTGGAAGGCTCCATGAAGGCCCGGGGTGGGAGCGGGGAGGCCCGGGGGGAGGCTCTGGAGACTCTACAGAGGCCCCGCGAAGGCCTTCGGGAGGAGGGGGGAGGGCTGGGGAGGCCTCCGCGGGGCCTCAGGAGGGTCTCCAGAGGCCCCATGAAGGCCTTGGAAGGGAGGGGGAGGCGGGGGAAAGCGACTATGGGGCATCCGGAGGCCCCATGGTCGCTTTTGCGGGGGAGGGGGAGGGCAGTCATTATTTGTGGAATTTTCACATTCGCGGGCGTCTGGGGAACCTAACCCCCGCGAATGTGAAGGGATGACTGTATTGTTGTATTTTAATTGTTGTACGCCACCCCGATTGTTTTTAACAGCGATCACTAATTATTTTAATTAATTTAATTTTAATTATTTAATTTTAATAATAAAATTATTATTATTATTATTATTATTATTAGTTGTTGTTGTATCTTACAAAATAGGGTTTGTGTCTCTTAGCCATGTTCAGGTCTAATATTAGTGTATGGACACAGAGACATACTCTTTCCTCATTTGGATTCAACCTCATCCAGCACCTTGTTTAGGTAAAGGTGATGTGATTCAGCAGAAGTTATTCATAGCCCCTCGCCTGCTTGCCAAACAGATTATGTTTAGATTAGACAGATTAGGCAGATAATCTGCATTGGAAACCTCTTTGGCTTCAGTTTCCATAGGTAAACAAACCCGCTTGCACACACAATATTTGTCAAAGATTATATGGAGATTCATTCCAAGTGCTGGTCTTCACCTTTAAAGCCCTACATGGCTTAGGACCAAGTGACTGCAAGGACTGCCTTCAACTAGACAATCCTGTCCCTCCATTAAGATCTGCCTTGGGGGTAAAGGTGACCACTGGCCAGGGAGCTTGTCTGTTTCATTGTTGAGAAGAATTAGGGATTTTCAGGTGCAGCTGAAATGCAAATCACCCCTGCTGATCTTTCTACTTCTAAAAAGCAATTACAGGGGTAGACATGAGTGGCCACCATTAGGGCTGGCTCAAAATGTTTTGCAACCTGAGGCAGAAAAACAAATGACCCCCAGCAAAGCAAGTTGCAGGAATACAAAGGGCCTGGGAGTGGTTATTTTAGCTCAGAAGATAGGGGTGTAGCTGGGCAGGGGTGCAAAATGAAGTTGTTGCCCCCCAATAAGAATTCTGACCATCCCATATGAAATTTTCTTTCATTTCCCAAATATCTAGCATTGCAAAGAGTGAGAGATTGAATATTTATATTTGCTGTGTTCACGTTCCCATGGTAACTTTGCCTGCCCCAGTTCGTTGGATGCCTAAACTCTATCTATATACACTGGACTGACTATGTGACGAATGTTGTTGTCCTTGAGCAAGCAGGGATCACCAGTATTGAGGCCATGATATTGAGAACGCAGCTGCGCTGGGCAGGGCACGTTTCTAGGATGGAGGACCATCGCCTCCCAAAAATACTACTCTACGGTGAACTCGCCACGGGTCAGCATAAGAGGGGTGCTCCAAAAAAGCAATACAAAGACTCCCTGAAACAACATCTCAGGCTCGGCCAAATTGATCACCAGTGGTCCGCCCTGGCCTCACATCGGGAGGCATGGAGACGCACTATCCACAATGCTGCAGCCTTATTTGAGAACTCACGCCGAACAAGTCTTGAAGAGAAACGACAACGCAGAAAGAATCACAACCCAAAAACATCACCCAAGGAGACCTTCTGCTGTGCTTTTTGCAACCGGACTTGTTTATCTCGGATTGGCCTTTTTAGTCATCAGCGCGCTTGCAGAAAGTGCGGGATGAGTCCTTCCTGAATCTTCGTTTGCGAAGAAAAGCCAGAGAGAGATCTTTAAAGGCTCACCTGTTGTTTTAAGCTACTGCAAAGACAGGCATTTGGGGACTGAAAGAAACCTTCTGGGGAAGGGGCAGAATATCTATTTGGGATGTGTGTATCTTCATTTTGCTCCCCAGTAGCTACATTTCAGCCACCATGCCACTAGTGATACACATAAGTGTGGCTTCTGCAATTGCACGCTTCTTTTGTGCCCAGTCCAAACTCTTTTCCTCCTGCCAGCACTTGTCAAACCCCATGGGAGTCTTACGGCTAGTCTATACAAGGGGGGGGGGAATGCAGTACCTTGCAGTAATGGCATTTTGCAGCTGCAGCGACTTATCTTGATGGTGTTTTTGGCCCCAGAAGCACTCATAAGTTTCACATACCAGATGGTGGCCACGAGTGATTTACTCATGTTAGTACTTTGCTGCTACAGAGCTACCCCCCCTTATCTAATGTGCGTTGGAGAGACAGAGTAATTTTTTGAGTTAAAAGGACAGCACACCCATTTTATTGCCTTAGTGATCACTCACCAAGGTGAAAATTCAACATGGCGGCAGCGGGTCCTTGCCCTGTTAGCAAGCCCTGCCCCTCGTGCTGACCTGGCCAATCAGCTTGCACATCCTCTTATATGGGAAAGCGATTCAAAGCGAATCACTTGTCCTAACAAGCAGGAATGTGCATCCCCTCGCTGTTTTTAAAAAACTACGGGGAAAACCGCAAAGGCTTTTCCAGCGTTGTTTTTCCCCTCTGTTTTGGGCTCCCCTGTGGATTGATGCAGGATCCCATTTAGACAGGTTGTATCCCCAGAGAATTTCATGAGGTCTATTTTTACTCCTTAGTTGTCCAATTTTATCATTTTGGGGGTGGGGGTGGGAGGTCAGTTCCCCCTTGCTTAGTTCAGGGGGGGGGAATAAAGTATCCCCCACATTCTGGGTCCATGAAGGAAACCCACTGGGTGACCTTGGGCAAATCATATTCTCTAGCCTTTGGGGAAGGCAATGGCAAACCTCTTCTGAAGACTTTATCACACTATACTTTTATAGTGCTATTATTCCACTTTAACTGCTATGGGTGCCTCCTGTGGAATTCTGGGGTTTGTAGTTTACTGAGGCCTAAGAGCTCCCTGGCTAAGAGTTCTAAATGCCCCTCCCTAAACTGCAAATCCCAGGAATTATGAGGAAAGACTTAGGGAGCTGGGTATGTTTAGCCTGGAAAAAAGGAGTGATATGATAGCCCTGTTTAAGTATTTGAAGGAGTGTCACATTGAGAATGGAGCAAGCTTGTTTTCTGCTGCTCCAGAGACTAGAACACAGAGCAATGGATGCAAGCTCCAGGAACAGAGATTCCACCTCAACATTAGGAGGAACTTTTTGACAGTAAGAGCTGTTCGGCAGTGGAACATACTCCCTCGGACCATGCTGGGTCTCCTTCCTTGGAGGTCTTTAAACAGAGGCTGGATGGCCATCTGTCAGGGATGCTTTGATTGTGTATTCCTGCATGGCAGGGGGTTGGACTGGATGGCCCTCGTGGTCTCTTCCAACTCTACAATTCTATGATTCTAGGACTCCACATGAGGCAGCCAGAGCAGTTAAAGTGGAATAATACTGCTATAACAGTGTACTGTGCTAAAGTCCTGAATAAATCTTGCCAAGAAACCCCTAGGATAGGGTTGGCATGAACTGGACTCAACTTGAAGGCAAATAACAATAAAGGCATGTATAGACATGCACTATTAGGCATGCATAATGCACCCACCTATGCTCCCACAGTAATCTAGAATTTTTTTTAGAGAAAATCAAAGTCTTATCTAAAGTTGGATTGGGGGAACCTGCTTGAGTATATGAGTTATATAACTTTTGATCACCTGGAAAATTTATCAGTCCATGTGGCCACTCACTTTGGGTCATTGTTTGTTGTTACTAATTGCCTTCAAATCAACTTGGATTTATGGTAACTATGGACTTTATCAGACAGGCATAATACGGCATCATAAGGATGCCACATAAGTGTGAAAGGGTGTGCAGATCAGATGACATCACCCTTTTGCGGTTTTAAAAAGACAAGATCATGTGCTTTTTAACTGACAGCTTAGGCCGTCAATAGATCCCTTGCTGCTTTTTTACCTGCATTGCCGGCATGCGACACCTCTGTCCCTTTAAATCGCATACTTACCTATTATATTTATTATCTATTATCACTTCTGGGTCAGATCAGGACATCCAGGTAAGTTTTGCTCTTTTTATGACTCTCCCTGGGTTACTTGTGACTTTTATAATGTGTATACGTGTTTTGCTTCACTTTTTAAGGTTTATTTTTATTTTAAAGCTTGGATTTCCCGTGTGATGAAATCGCACAAGATTTCAAACGAGGAAGTGATGGGGCTCCATTCACTTCCTCTTCATTCACAGAAGAGTCTTTGCCGAGAAAGGAGGTGAGTGCAGGGTGGGGGGGCATTATTTTGCCGACATACAAATGGGTTTTTTGTGTGTGTGTGTGTCAGCAAGGGAATGTTTTAAAAACTGCGTCTGGTAAAGTCCTATGAATGAGAGACCTTCAGGTGCACCTGTTATCAACAACCATGAGAAGAATTGCAAACTGAGGGCTATGGCTTCCTTCATCAAGTCTTTACCAAGGAGATTTTCAGACTACACTGTTATAGTGTTACTATTCCACTTTAACTGCTCTGGCTTCCTCCTGTGGAATTCTGGGGTTTGTAGTTTAGTGAGGCCTAAGAGCTCTCAGTCTGAGAGCTGTAAATGCCCCTCCCTAAACTGCAAATCCCAGGATTCAAGAGAAGGCAGCCATAGCAAATAAAGTGGAATAGTAACACTATAACACTGTTGTCTGAAAATCTCCCAAGTCACATTACCACCTATAATGTGATATTTCACTTTTCCTACTGCCCTCCACTTTACCAAGTATTATTATTTTTTCTAAGGAATCAGATCTTCTAATATGTCCAAAGTACAACAGCTTCAGTTTAGTTGTTTGGGCTTTCAGGGAGAGTTCAAGCTTGATTTGCTCTAAGATGCAGTGCTGCAGAGCTTTATCCAACTTCACAGTAATTCTCTGCAGCTGACTTTTGTCTTAATGGTTGAGCTGGAGAGCACACTTCAGTGTGACAAGCTGAAATGACACTCTGTCAACATGCTGAAATCCTCTCTTCTCCCCAGCTCTGAGAGGTGGAGGGGACCCATCCATTTCTGCATCTGGCAGCTTCCTTGATCCACACGGAGAGCCCCAGTTGCCTTATGTCATGAGCTGCCAGGTTATGGATCATTTTCATATTTTATTTTCACTTTATTTGCATAATGTGTGAAAACAATCTATGCCAGGCTGGCGTATGGATGGCATAGCTTACAGAATGCCATCTGTATCATTCCTAGGGTGGCACTAAAAGGAGTGATTCTTAGGAGGCATTTGGGGACAAGGCTAGTTAATTGAAGTCTTAGGAGATACACCCTTTAAGGAGGAGTTAGGAACTTGTTTGAGTGAGGGCTGATTGAGGAACATTTTTTCCTTGCCTTTTCATGGAGATACTTTCAATGTTTTTTTAATTCTATAGTTAGGTTACTTGCACTTTAAATATAATTCTTATATATGCTTTTTGATCTGTTTTCCCCTAGTGGCTATTTTAATTTTTGTAAGCCTCTTTGGGTCTCATCTCTGGGTTATAAACAAATACAGTTGTCCCTCCGTATCCACAGATTTGGTATCCATGGATTTAAGTATTCACAGCTTGAAAATATTCATAAAAAATAATAATACAAAAAGCAAACCTTGATTTTGCCATCTTATATAAGGGACACCATTTTGCTATGCCATTGCATTTAATGGGACTTGAGTATTCACGGATTTTGGTATCCACGGGGCGTCCTGGAACCAAGCCCCAGCAAATATGAAGGGACAAGTGTATAAATGTGTCTTATTCTAAAAGTGTTTGTACACAATGCCAACCCAACATGTTTCTTTGTTTGTATGCTTGATTAAAAACATAGATTGCCTTCAATTAAAAAATGTCTAGGGAAGTGGCAGAACATTTTGGAATTTAGCTTAGCAAAGGCAGTTCCTGGGCTGTTGACAATGCTCAGTTGGGATGTGACTTCGTAGTGCTACCTAAACCCTGTTGAGAGGCTCTGTATGTCTGAAAGCAACTCTAAAGTACCAGCAAGTTAAACGAGAGCTGGGAAAGCAGCCAAGCTCCAGTGATAATTAATTAGGAAGCGCAAGCAAAATTCCGTTTCTAGGCACAGCAGCAATACAGGCAAAAGGCACACAGAGAGGAATCCGAAATATAGTCCAATGGTCAAGGCTTACAGAAGGCAGTGTATTCCAGGAGTCAGTCAACAGGGTCATCAGGAATAGTCCAAGCAAGGATTCAGGAAGCTTTCTCCACAGAGATCAGTTGATCTCTGACAAAGCCTCCATTGCCTCTCCCAGCCTATATAAAGCAATTAAGGCTTTGCCAGGTGTTTCTCAATGAGCAAGTTCCTCCCATGCATTCTCAGACATTTCCTTTGAGCCTCCTTTTGCACTTGGTGCTGTGTAAACAACAGTGGAGGTAAGTCTCTCTCCTCTTCTGCATCCTTATCCGAGTAGGTAGGACTCTGCTGGCACTGATGCCAACTCAACTCGGACCAGGCTCTTCCTCTGCTTGAGCCTCTAGGTTGGCAGGGTCCCCTGCTGGCACAGGTGTAGATAAACCTGTGCCAGGGTCCCTCAGCTGTGGGAAAACTGAGCTGAGCCCAGGGCCAGTGGGAACTGAGTGTGGGGATGATGGATAGCCAATGACTATATAGCCCACCAGATTTTGTAGATTGTAGTATGCTTTTAGTGTATGGCTTGTTAGTTAGGTTTCATTCTAAGCAACCAACTTGTAGGGCTAGCTCTTTCAACTACTGTGATAATAAAGTTTTCTGTTTATAATTCTGAAACTGCTGGTCACTGAGTTTGAAAAAGCCAGTACATAGTCTTGCTATTTAAACTGTAATAATTGGGTCCACATTTGTAGTTATATGACTAAATCAGTGCATGAAAATATTATCCAAGGTGCCAGTTACACGACAAAAATTGTCACGGTGCTTACCATGACTTTGTGATCACGAATCCGTCCCTCGCTGTTTATACGATTTATGTCACTGATCTGGATATCCCGGGTGGTCCCGTGACTGATATTTACACATCCAAAGTTCCCTTTTTTTTTTTTTTTTAGGTTTTAGGGGTTTTTTTGGCTGTCAATCAAGGATGCGATTACTCGTGTTTTCACAACCTTGGTGACGCACTTCCTTTAGAGTTCCGCGCCACGAGCGATGCTATTGGCTGGCTGGGGCGGGAGACAGGGGGGCAGAGGTTTGGTATTCCCCTTGCTTCTTTAAAATGTTAACCCTTTAAGCCGAGGCAGAAAGCATTTTGAAAGACCCAGACTGAGATCTTTTGCTCAGACGCAGGAACGAGTGCTTTCATTTTGAAATCAAGCCGAGTGAGGTGGGGGGGAGGCTTGGGTTTCTCCTTGCTTCTTTAAAATGTTAACCCTTACAGCAGAGATTTAGCAGCAGAGTTTAGGTTTCAAGCCAGCTACAGACAGGCGTTTTGAAAGACACAGACACAGAGAAAGGGAATTAAAGGGTGTTCATTCACTCAGAGGCTGGAATATTTTATTGTGCCGGTTCAGACCCAGGGAGGTGATCAAGGCAGGGGATGAATGGGCGACCCTCTGCCCACCACGATCCCTCTGTAACATGCAGTTGAGGAAAAGGTAAAGCTGAAGGGTTTGCAGTGTAGAAATCCATTTAAAAAGGTGATTGAGTACACACACGTGCGCACATACACATCAACCTTTGTGCAGCTGGAAGGGATGCCTTTGTTTTCGGCTGGTGAGGCTGGATCTGTTGAACGGGTGACTGACCCCTCCTTTTCTGGTCGCTGATCTCTAAGCCCGCCCCCAGTCACCATTTCCGGTCATCCCCTAGTACCGAGATATTTTGTCCCAGGCTGTTTACATTTCCGATTTTCCGAATCCTCCAGTGACTTTTTTAAAAACCGGCACAAACTGGAAGTCCCGCAGGTTGAGGGATAAAAGGTGCCCCCCCTTCTGAAAATCACGTACCCAACCCGATGTACGTGTAAACTGCCAGGGATCGACACGAATTCTTCCCGGGACATTTTCATCATGTAAACGGCACCCAAATCTGTGGTGTTAATCCAACAACCCTGCAGGTGTCAGGATCAGCAAATTCTGCTATGCTTGTTATAATGCTTTGGCTTAGCTTGTATGTTGCAGGATAATGGGGGTTGCAATACATTTGATGTGGCTGGGTACTAAGAATTGTGTATCCTATATTTCTTGTGCTATTGAGCAGGTGTTTGGGAAAATGTAAGAGACTGTAAAATGTCAAGGCTGTTTCTGTGGGAAAGCCTAGTATGGAAGAAAGGAGGGGAGGCAGATTGTCTTGGTCAATTGGCAAATGAGGAGTAAGCCCGGAAAACGGCTGTAGTGCTTTATGCTTTTAATATACAGTGTAGCTGTAGAATTCTTTAGACCTAACAATAAAGTTATACCATGATCTACTCTGCTTGCTGAATAAAGCTTTTCTGAACATACTGAGAGCTTGTGTTCCTGAAATGCAGTTAGTTTGTACATGACAGCAGGAATGGGTTGGAAAAACTCATGGAGGCCTCTCAGGGCTCAGAAGCTCAAAGCACCCAGACTTTTTGATTAGCATGGATGATGACATAACCTGTCACCTTCTCAGGCATCCCTCTTTCCCCTCTGCTTAGAGCAATCTTCAGAGTTGCTGGGGGAGAGGATAGGGAGAAATCCTGCTGTAATACAAGCTATTTTGTGATGGCTTGAATGGTAGACTGAAAGAGTGATTAAGACCCATTCGCTTTACAAAAGATGTACCCCGAAGTGAAAACTGCTAGAACTTGAATGAAGCTATGGAGAGGCTCAGCTTCCTATGTTTTTGGACTTTTGTGGGGTTATGTGGCTGTGGGGATTGCACATATGAGCAGTTGTATTTCTAAGTTTACATAATCACTATCCATTACACTTTGCATGTCCTTTGCATGTGTTCAAGCTGAGATGCATAATAAGAGGAGGGGGCAATTCCTATTGGGGCTATGAAGTGGACCAATGGGAGTCCTTAGCTGAACTTGTAAAGAATTGTGATCTCTGGGGTGGATTAAACAACAGATAACTGTCAGGGTGGCTGGTGCCTCCCATGTCAGGGGCATCACTAATCCATCCTGGGATTGATTAATTAATTGATTAAAATATTTATATCTCACCATATATCCGGAGTTCTTAGGGCAGCTTACAATAAAATCCATTTAAAATAATAAATAGTAATAATGGTTTTAAAAGATTAAAAATGTTTTGAGTAGATTGTCTGGTTTTTAATTGATAATCTAAAATAATTTAAAATAGTACAACCATAAGACACATGCACCCTGGATAAAATCAGTTAGGCCCAAAGGCTTTAATAAAAAGCCAAGTTTGGACTTTCTGCCAAAATGTTCTCAACATTGATGCCAATCAGGCCTCTAGGGGGTTTATTTCATAGAATAATAGCATATTAAAGCTGGAAGGGACCACAAGAACCATCTAGTCAAACCTCCTGCCATGCAGAAATGCGTAACAACAGTACCTCAAAAGATGCCTGTCCAACCTTTGTTTAAAGATCTCAAAAAATGGAGAGTGTGCCACCCTCTGGGGCAGTCCATTCTACTGTTGAACAGCTCTTACAGTGCAGCAGTTCTTCTTAATGTTTAGGTGGAATCTCTTTTCTTGTAATTTGAGTCCATTGGATAGAATTTGAATCGAATGGACAGAGTTGCATGTGCCACACAAGGTCCCCTGTGACTCTAAGTTTAGCATCCAGTCCCCAGTCACACTGGAAGCTAAAGAATCAACAGCCAGTTACGCTTTCTGGTGAAGAATCAGCAGGTGGGGTAGGACAACCTCTTACACTTTGCCTCAGACAGCAAAATGTTGTGATTCGGTCCCATAACCCTTTTTTACTGGTTATAGTGGTTTATTGACACATTCCAAAGAGAGATTGGAGCCTCTCGCAATCCTTTCGGGAACCCTCTGAGCAGGCGCCACCACTTTTTAAAGTACTTGATGTGCTTTCCTTTTATTCCTTTTTCCTTTTTCTGAAACAAAGACAAAATGATTGTTTTTTCTTTTTCTCCCCCCCCTTTCCTTCCAAGTGTTGTGAGAACAAGTATTTCCCCCTGTTCGCCAGTTCTACATACTTTTTGTCATAAGAGAAGATGCGGACTGAAGGCTTTAACAGAGGCTAAAAAAATGGGGGAACGGCAGGGTATATTTTGGTAGCAGATCAAGCAAGCAAAAACTAGTAATTGAAAAGGCCAAGGAGAAGGGAGAAAAGTGAGTTTGATGCCAGCTCCCCAGCCCTTGTTGGAGCAAAGGCTGTGAAGAGACTTCTTAAGAGCAGCAGCAAGTTGGGAGTGCAGCCCAGCCCAAACTGGACCTTGAGAAATAAATTTGTTAATGGTTCCCAAGGTCCAGAAACATACCCTCTAGGGCTCATCTACATAGGCCGAAATACTGTATGCTGGCTTTACGCTGGCATACTGATCAGTCCTGTTACTCCCCCGTTACCTGCCCAAAGCAGGACGGAGTTCATATAGGCACACTGGCCCATCTCTGCAGCTGCTGTGGCTGCCATCCGTATCACACTCTCTGAAGCCAGGCAGGAGGCCCAAAGCTCATGATCAAGGCCCCCTGTATGTAAGCAGCCTTGGTCACATATTGTGGGCCTACTTCCTGGCTTCAGAGAATGTGATACAGAAGGCAGCCAAGGTGGCTGCAGAGAAAGGCCAGCATGTTGGTATAGCTTCCTGTAGTCCCACAGGGACCAACCTGTTTTTTTTCTGAAATGAGGCATTTCCCCCCTGGTATTTTGCTGAAATGGTTTAACATGCTTTACTTTATCCTTACCCATCTTTGTCCCAGGGTTGTGAGGATATAGGATGGGAGAGACGTGGCTGAATGAGACTACGTGCGAAAGGGATCTAGGAGTCCTAGTAGACCACAAGTTGAACATGAGTCAACAGTGTGATGCGGCAGCTAAAAAGGCCAATGCGATTTTGGGCTGTATCAATAGAAGTATAGTATCTAGATCAAGGGAAGTAATAGTGCCGCTCTATTCTGCCTTGGTCAGACCTCATCTAGAATACTGTGTCCAGTTCTGGGCACCACAATTCAAAAAGGATATTGACAAATTGGAGCATGTCCAGAGAAGGGTGACTAAAATGGTGAAAGGTCTGGAAACTATGCCTTATGAGGAGAGACTTAGGGAGCTGGGTATGTTTAGCCTGGAAAAAAGACAGTTAAGAGGCGATATGATAGCCCTGTTTAAGTATCTGAAGGGATGTCATGCTGAGGATGGAGCAAGCTTGTTTTCTGCTGCTCCAGAGACTGGAACATGGAGCAATTGATGCAAGCTCCAGGAACAGAGATTCCACCTCAACATTAGGAGGAACTGTTTGACAGTAAGGGTTGTTTGGCAGTGGAACACACTCCCTCGGAGCGTGGTGGGGTCTCCTTCCTTGGAGGTCTTTAAACAGAGGCTGGATGGCCATCTGTCGGGGATGCTTTGATCGTGATTCCTGCGTGGCAGGGAGTTGGACTGCATGGCTCTCGTGGTCTCTTCTAACTATACAATTCTATGATTCTATGATTCTATGACTGCCCAGGGGCAAAACGGGGCAAAAGTCCTTCATCATATGGACTGCAGGACTCTAAGATGGGGGCAAGATGGGATAAATAGCCTGTCTAGACAAACCACTAGAGTTCCAGGGCTGAGCCACTCAACTGCACTGCAGAAATAATCCAGTGTGACACCAGTTTAACTGCCATGGCTCAATGCTATGGAATTCTGGGATTTGTAGTTTTGAGATATATTTAGCCTTCTCTGTCAAAGAGCTCTGGTGCCACAACAAACTGCATCAGCATCAACAGGGCTGTAAGTACAGGGGAGAGGGGCAAAATGAGTGCATTGCCCCTCAGACAAGAATTCTGATCTTTCAAATGAAATATTCCATCAGTCTCCACATTTCTAGTATTGCAGTGAATGAGTTACTATACTGAAAATTATTCAGAACTGGAATTCTTACATTTGCTATGTTCTCATTACCTTAGTAACTCTGCCTGCCCCTTTTCTGTGGCTGTCTAAACTATATCTCTAAATGCTCATCTGAAGTTTTATTTTACTGCAATGGTAGACATTTTTAGACTGAAGGGAAATTTCATTTGGAGGGGGCAGAATTCTTATTTAGGGGAGGGGGCAATGACCTCATTTTTGCCCCTTCCCATAGCTACATCCCACATGTAAGATGACCACCTATGTATCACACATACACACACTCCAAACAGCAGAAAACAATAAGGGCGAAAGTTGTGAAGGAAAAGCAATGCCACAAAATGCTCCAAAGCACACTACTGATAGAACTGAACTACTGAATTCATTTTGGGCAGCTGGTTAACACCAAAAGAAGACACTGGTTTCCATAAACTAACTGATAGTTGATGCTCATTAAGAAATCATTGCTAAGACCAAACCCCAATTGTTACTTCCAGCTTGAGTAGATCCGTTGACTCAGTTGCTGAATGGTAAGTCAACACTTGTGTAAATCCAATTGATTCAGTAGGTCTACTCTAGTTGGGAATAACAACTGGATTTGGGTCCTGGATGAAAAACACACTGGCCCTTCAAATGACACTGGACTTCACCTCCCAGGATTCTTTGCCATTGGCTGTGCTGGCTAGGGCTGGTGAGACTTAGGACTTTTTCGGACATCTCAAATACAACGCAAGCAGCCTCGTTACGTTGCGAGGCTGCTGCGCTTCAGGGTGTCGGTTTCGGATGACGCTCTCCCCTGCCAGTACTGTTGCGGTACCGCGGGGACATTTGAGCGTTATATTTCGCCGGTTTTTAATCACGACCAACTTTCGTGAGTAAAAATCGGCAAAATATAACGTTCAAATGTCCCCGCGGTACCCCAACAGTACTGGCAGGGGAGAGCATCATCCGAAACCGACGTCCTGCAGCGCAGCAGCCTCACAATGCGACAAGGCTGCTTGCGTTGTATTTGAGACATCCGAAAAAGTTCTTATAGTTGAGTAACAGCTAGAAGGCTGTGTGATTCCCATCTATTGCTTATATGGTTTATATATAAATAGTATAAAACAGTAGCATCCCTGTATCCGCTGATTTGCCAACCATGGATTCAATTATCCGTGGTTGGCATTGGGGGGGGGAGGGAGAGGCAAGGAGGGATCTTACCTGCCCCATCCCTTCTCCTGGGAGGGTTTCTGTCACTGCAGCAGCGATTGCAGCGGCAAAGGGGGAAGGAAGCAGGGAGAGATCTCGCCTGCCCCATTCCTTCCCCCGGGAACTCTGGTCACAATGGGGCCATGGAGGGGGCTAAAGGGGAAGGGAGGGGGAGGAGGGATCTCACCTCCCCCCTTCTCCCTGGAGGGCTTCTGTGATGGCGGCGGGGTGGTGGATGGTGTTTGCTATTATCTGCAGATTTCACCATCCACGGTGGGGCCTGGAACCAATCCCCTGCGGATACGGGGGTCCTACTGTAGTTTATATAGCCTATAGTTAATATAGCAATCCATCGTGTCTCTGACCATATCTCTGGGCCTGCTCTGTCTGCTATCCAGGTGTTCATTGTGGGTGGGCATCTTCAAGACCCTCCAATACTCTTGACTTCTTCTGGCTCTTGTTTCTGAACCTGATCTGGACTGGATGGCCCATCAGCTACAGATCACTTTCAAACACAGAAGTGTCCCCTGACAGCCCTTTTAATACAGGAGGACTATGTTCTGTTCACATAGGCATGCCCATTTAGGAACTTCCTGTAGGGAAAGTAGAGAGCAAGGAAACAAAATCAAACCAAGGTGGACAACCAAAGGTAAGCTTAGGCTGAGCAAACTATTTCAAAGAATTAATGTCACATCAGCAAACAATAAAGCCCAGTGCATACACACAAACGTACAAGCATGCATGTTGAGAAATTGCTGGGTCCTCGCTGAGCAAGGAGGCCCTTCTGGTTTCTGCATGTGACAACAAACTTCCCCGGCCATTGGGAAAATGGTGAGATATAAAGAGACAATCTAAATTTAGGTTGGCTGTAAAAGGCACTAAGGATGATAAAGCGTTAGGGCACATGGCATAAAATTCCTCACAGTAGTGCCTCTGATGACTCTTTTGCTGTCATTTTTCTTCTTCTAGAGAAGCTTAGCAGGGCCCAGCTGGAGGTTTCTATATCCAGGAGGTGTGGTGAATCCACTTGAAATATGAGTCCAGAGTTTAAAGTGGCTATTCGAGGTGTTGGACTTAGAATCATAGAAGCATAGAGTTGGAAGAGGCCACAAAGGCCATCCAGTCCAACCTCCTGCCCTGCAGGAAGACACAACCAAAGCACACCCGACAGATGACCATCCAGCCTCTGTTTATTTAAAATAGTTTTTATTCAGTATAAGTTTCAAACACATATATACAAACACAGACATAAATATCAAACATATAAGACATATACAAAGACACATACAAAACATTTAACATTTCCCTTCCCCCCACTTTAAAATTGACTTCCCGTATCACTCTGACTACTTTTCTAATTTATTCCCCAATGTACCCCTCTCCTAGTAATGGTTATTTATTCAATTCTTCTATTATTTGCTATTAACCATGTTCCTAGATATACGGTACATATTCTAAATATAACATTAATATATTTCAAACATTTCTTTTATATAACAATATTTAACCATAATTGTTACTTAATTAATAATCATATTGTAAATCCCATAGTATTAAGTTCTCCATAATTATGTCTATAGTATTCAATAAGTGGTTCCCAATTATTTATGAAGTTTTCATTTGTCTTGTTTTTTATCCAGTTTGTTAATTTATCTAACAATGCATACTCCAAGATTTTTCCCATCCATTCTTCGTAATTTGGTATCTCATTGGTCTTCCATTTCCTTGCATATATCACTCTGGCGGCAGTAATCATGTAATTAATTATTTTGCTATATTTTCTTTCAAAGTTATTTTGCAAATCTAACATGTTTAGGAGATATAATTCTGGTCTTTTTCTTATTTTAATTTTTAATATTTTCTCTATCCATTTATTAATTTTAAACCAGTATCTCTTTGCTCTATTCCACTTCCACCATATGTGAAAGAATGTCCTTAATTGTTTCTGGCATTTCCAACATCTGTTTGAGGTGTTTTTATATATCTTTGCCAATTTTTGTGGGGTTATGTACCATTTGTACATCATTTTATAATAATTCTCTTTAATATTATTTAAACATTTAAACTTTAGTCCTTTAGTCCAAACCTCCTCCCATTGTTCTAAATTTAGTTGGTATCCCACGTTTTGAGCCCAGTCTATCATGCACTTTTTAATTTGCTCCTCTTCTGTATTGTATCTTGGCAGAATTTTATAAATCTTACTAATTAACTGGTCTTCTTCCGAACATATCAATTTTTCTAGTTCTGATTGCTCATCCAAGTATTGAAATTGTTTCAAATCTTCTTTAACCCTTTCTCTTAACTGATAATAATTTAACCATTGCATTTTTATCCCTTCACTTTCCAACCTCTGTTTAAAAACCTCAAAAGATGAAGACTCCACCTCACTACGAGGCAGCGCATTCCACTGCCAGCTCTTACTGTCCGGAAGTTCTTCCTGATGTTTAGGTGGAATCTCTTTTCCTGTAGTTTGAGTCCATTGCTTCATATCCTAATCTCTGGAGCAGCAGAAAACAAACTTGCTCCCTCTTCAATCAGACATCCTTTAAATATCGAAACATGGCTATCGTGTCACCTCTTATACCTTCTCTTCTCCAGGCTAAACATGCCCAGCTCCCTAAGCCACTCCTCATAGGGCATGGTTTTCAGACCTAATCTATACTTTCATCCTATCTAGAGATCTATGCAGCAGCCTATAAGTTCCCTCAATTCTAAATTAATGTCTTCAATGGAAACAAGACCAGAGAAATAACAATAGGGTCAGCTGGACACTTTGGTCAACTGTCCTGTCTCTCTCAATGATGGGCTTGTATTCTCTCAGACAGTCTGGAAGAAGAGAATCATTGGGAGTGGGGACTTTAAGCAATTGGACCTTATGGTCTCATATCGCCTGTCCCATGCCCCCTCCTTTAGACAATAATATTATTTCTCAAAAATGGAGTTTATTGCGTCTCTTGCATCTGGTTGCTTTCCTGTTCATTCAGCAGAATGGCTCCTCAGATATCTGCCCCCAAGTCCTGGGCCCATTCAAACTACAGAATTATAGAATTATGATACAATCCTTTATAATATCTCTGGCTTTTCTTCGCAAACAAAGATTCAGGAAGGACTCATCCTGCGCTTACTGCAAGTGCACTGATGACTAAAAAGGCCAATCTGAGATAAACAAGTCCGGTTGCAGAAAGCACAGCAGAAGGTCTCCTTCGGTGATGTTTCCAGGTTGTGATTCTTTCTGCATTGTCATTTCTCTTCAAGACTTGTTCGGCGTGAGTTCTCAAAATAAGGCTGCAGCATTGTGGATAGTGCGTCTCCATGCCTCCCGATGTGAGGCCAGGGCGGACCATTGTTGGTGATCAATTTGGCCGAGCCTGAGATGTTGTTTCAGGGAGTCTTTGTATCGCTTTTTTGGAGCACCCCTCTTATGCTGACCCGTGGCGAGTTCACCGTAGAGTACTATTTTGGGGAAGCGATGGTTCTCCATCCTAGAAACATGCCCTGCCCAGCGCAGCGGTGTTCTCAATATCATGGCCTCAATGCTGGTGATCCCTGCTTGCTCAAGGACAGCAACATTCATCACATACTCAGTCCAGTGTATATTTAGGATTGTGCGTAAACAGCGCTTATGAAAGCGTTCGAGGAGTCGTAAGTGGTGGCAATAGGTGACCCATGTTTCAGACCCATAAAGGAGAATAGACAGTACAGTGGCTCTATACACACTGATTTTTATGTTTCGCCTCAGGTGGTTATTACTCCAGACTCTTTTGTAAAGTCTTCCAAATGCGCTATATGCCTTTGCTAATCTGTGATCGATCTCTTTGTCAATCTTGGCATCTAAGAAGATGATGCTTCCCAGGTAGGTGAACTGCTGAATGGACTTAAGCACAGAGTTGCCGATGGCAATGTGGGGATGATGGTGTTCGTCCTGTGGTGCAGGCTGGTAAAGAACTTCCGTTTTCTTCAGGTTGACTTCCAGCCCAAACAGCTCTGCAGCTGTTGCGAAGCAGGATGTTAGGCACTGCAGAGCTGTTTCTGTGTGGGCAACAAGGGCAGCATCATCAGCGAAGAGCAGCTCACGGACTAGATAATTTAGGGTCTTGGTACGAGCCCTCAGACGGCTTAAGTTAAACAAACTACCATCAGTATGGTAACGTATATAGATGCCGTCTTCTTCTTCAAGCTCTGCCGTAGCCCTTTGGAGCATCATGCTGAAGAAGGTTGTAAATAAAGTTGGAGCAAGAACACAACCTTGCTTCACTCCATTAGTTATTAGAAAGGGCTTTGAAAGAACATCGCCATATCTGACTTGACCATGCTGACCCTTGTGTAGCAAGATAATCATTTTGAGGAATTTGGGGGGACATCCTAGTCTTTCCTGGAGTCAGCTGAGGCCGGGAATGGAGTGGGGGCGGAAATTGGAGTTGTGCTGGGGAAAGGGAGGTATGGTTGGAACAGAGTGAACAGATGTTATGAAAGAAGGCGGGATCGCTGTTTGTTAGCTATCCCACCTTCAGTTCACCCTGTTTCCTGGAATGGATTGGAGAGCGTACCAACCATTCCACAGAACCTTACTTTGCTCTTCTGCAATGCCAGGTTGGTTAAGAATACAACTCATATTATTTACGATCTTCTCTTGGATGAGGATGCCGACCTGGCTTGCTTCACAGAAACCTGGCTGGGAGAGGATAGCGCTGTCACCTGGGCACAGGCCCTCCCAGCCGGGTATTCTGTCAGTGAGCAGGTGAGGGGAAGTGGGTGGGGTGGTGGGGTGGCTCTGGTTTATAAGAACAATCTGACCTTGACCAGGATACCTGTCCGAAACACAGTCCACTCTGAGTGTATGTACCTTAGCCTGATGACCAGGGATAGTTTGGGGATTCTGCTAGTATACCAACCACCCCGTTGTCTAGCAGACTCCCTAACCGAGCTGACACAGCTGGTCTCAGAGCTGCTGTTGGAGTCACCCAGACTTTTAGTTTTGGGTGACTTCAACATTCCACTCGAGACCAGCTTGACAAATCTGACTGGTGCGGCTCGGGAGTTCATGGAAACCATGACATACATGGGCCTATCCCAAATGGTCGTCGGGCCCACACATTGTGCGAGTCATACCCTCAATGTGGTCTTTAGTACGGAGCAGGAATATCTGTGGGCGGAGGCTATAAAAACCACTGCATTGTCATGGACGGATCATTTCCTGGTCAAGACTGAACTAAGAGTCTCTTCCCGCCCCACCGGGGGTGGTGGACCCATTAAAATGGTCCGCCCTCGAAGGCTAATGAAACCAGGAGTTGGTTTGCAACCTCCAGTCCTGGATGGGGCCACGCTCTCCGTTAAAGACTGTGTTCGCAGTCTGTGGGTGCTCCTTGATTCATCGCTTCAGATGACGAGTCAGGTGAATGCGACAGTCAGGAGCGCCTGTTATCAGCTTCGGCTGATACGCCAGCTGCGCCATTTCCTGGAAGTAAAGGACCTTGAGACTGTGGTGCACGCGCTGGTAACCTCTCATCTAGATTTCTGCAATGCGCTCTACATGGGGCTGCCCTCATGCTTGGTCCGGAAACTTCAGTTGGTACAAAATATGGCAGCCAGAGTGGTCTCGGGAACATCTCGAAGAGACCATATAACTCCACTATTAAGATCTCTCCACTGGCTGCCTATCAGTTTCCGGGCCCAGTATAAGGTGTTGGTTATTACCTTTAAAGCCCTAAATGGCTTGGGTCCAACTTATCTCTGGAACCGCCTCCTCCCATACAGTCCTCCCCGCGCACTCCAGTCCTCTGGGAGGAATTTGCTTCAGCCACAAAAATCTAGGCTGTCTGCATCCTCCCAGAGGGCCTTTTCGGTAATCGCCCCCAAATTGTGGAATGACCTGCCGAACGAGATTCGTCAGATAACAAGCCTGAGTAGCTTTAAAAAAGCACTAAAGACGGATCTCTTTCGGCAGGCCTTTCCTAATTAGATCCCGGCCTCAGGGGATCCTGGCTTCTTTTAGTCCGCTGGCCACTTATTGTATTTTATTGTATTTATTGTTTTAAATGTGATTTTAGATCAGTTCGTTTTAATTTATAATTGTTTAATATTTTTTTATGGGGGAGGGTGGGGGTGTTTGGGGATTTTACCTGTATTGTATTTTAATTTTTGTAAGCCGCCCCGATTGTTTTAACAGAGAGGCGGGGTATAAATAAACATTATTATTATTATTTCCAGGATCTGCCACAGACCTTTTCTACTCAGTGTCGAAGCCTTTGGTGAGGTCGACAAATGTTACACAGAGACCCTTGTTCTGCTCCCTACATTTTTCTTGCAGTTGTCTAAGGGCAAATACCATGTCTGTAGTACTCCTATTGGCTCTGAAGCCACATTGGCTTTCACAAAGAAGTTGTTCTGCAATGGCAGGAACTAATCTGTTCAGGAGTATCCTTGCAAGGATTTTTCCAGCAATAGAGAGCAGTGTTATGCCTCGATAGTTTGAGCAATCGGATTTTGCTCCTTTTTTCTTGTACAGCGTGATGACGATTGCATCTCGGTGATCTGATGGCAGTTCCCCCTTTTTCCCAGCAATTCACAAGGAGTTCGTGGAATTTATCATGGAGTACATGACCTCCGTGTTTCCAAACTTCAGGTGGGATTCCATCAATCCCAGCTGCCTTGCCGTTTTTCAAGTGCTGTATGGCCTTAAGGGTCTCTTCCAAAGTGGGAGCTATGTCCAATTCATTTTTCACTGGTTTTTGTATTATATGTTGGATAGCTGAGCCTTGGACTACTCGGTTGGCACTGAAGAGACTTTGAAAGTGTTCAGCCCATCGACTCAGGATGGAGGCTTTATCAGTAATTAATGTTTGACCATCTGTACTGTATAAGGAGCTCTGGACCTGATAAGTAGGTCCAAACACTGCCTTAAGAGCTTGATAAAATCCTCTAGAATCACCCAGATCTGCACAGTGTTGTGTCTTTTCTGCCATATTGATCCACCACTTGTTCTGTATGTTTTGGAGTTTTTGTTGAAGTTTACTACATGTGAGATGGAAAGCTGCTTTTCTTACATGGCAACTTGGCTGGGCAAGGTATGCCTGGTGAGCAGTTCTCTTCATTGCCAACAGCTCTTGGATCTCTTGGTTGTTTTCATCAAACTGGTCTTGATTTTTCTTGTGGGAGAACCCGAAGGTTTCTTCCGCAGACTGCAGGATACTGTTTTTGATATGTTGCCAAAGCACTGTAGGAGAAGGATCTGTAGGATGGTCTTCAAGTTTCGTTTGTAGATTTGCCTGGAAGTTGTCTCTCATGGTAGCTTGTTGAAGATTGTTGACTCGGAGCCTCTTCTTTAAGATGCCACCCCTCTTAGGTTTGAACTTAAGATGAAGGTTTAGTTTACATCTTAGGAGGTGATGATCTGTCTGGCATTCTGCACTGGGCATCACTTGAGTATGATGGATATCGCGGATGTTCCTCTGGCGGACTAGAACATAGTCAATGAGGTGCCAATGTTTGGATCGGGGATGCATCCAGGTTGTCTTCAAGCTATCTTTCTGCTGAAAGATAGTGTTTAAAATAGTCAGCTGTTGTTCTGCACAGAACTCTAGCAGGAGGCGTCCATTATCATAGCAATTTCCAACACCATGCTTGCCTAAGACACCTTTCCAGGCTTCGGAGTTCTTTCCTACTCTGGCATTGAAGTCACCAGGGTAATAATTTTATCTTCTACAGGGACTTTTTGTATGAGGTGGCATAGGTCTGTGTAGAATTTGTCTTTCTCTACAGGGTCAGCTTGTAGGGGGCATATATACTAAAGAGAACAACATGTAGGAGACGTAAGGAAATAATGTGATCGGAGTGTCCTGTTGGCAAGGTTTCAAGTTTGGAGTTAATGGAGTTTTTAATCATAAAGACTACTCCTGAAAGATGTTTTTCGGTTTTGGGTTTGCCAGACCAGTAAAGTGTGTAGCCGGCGCCGTGTTCTTTAAGGCTGCCTTCCTCATGGAGACGAACTTCACTAAGAGCAGCGATGTCAATATTAAGCCGTGATAGTTCATGGGCTATTAGAGCAGAACGACGCTCAGGCCGTCCACTATCTGCAGAGTCTCACATGGTTCTGATGTTCCAGCATGCAAGTGTCAGTTTATTTACACCTTTGGAGGCCGGTGTGTGCCTTTGTTTCTTTGTTTGACCGCATCAGAAGATGTGCGTTGGCAGCAGCTAGCCAACCAGGTAGTTGGGGATGAGCTTTCATTAGGCCACCTTTTCTAGGCCCCTCTCCATATGGAGCAAGCAGTGCTCTCCTTAAAAAAGGCTGCTTGGTCGTTCAGGATGCTGCCGGAAAAAGACTGTCATCTCCCGGGTCAGCCTTGAGCGACCAAAGTCCTGAACTGCCTGCATGCAGGGTTGGGTCTGCGGCTTCCAGTGCATCTTTACACCTGCCATTTTGTCCCTCGCCTATCACTACAGGGCTTTTTTGGAATTGGATTTGTCCTTTGAGCCTGTGCAATGGATTTTTCTGGTGGAGCGCAGCATGCACAGAACTGGCCTCACCCTTTAAATCAAAGGTTCATCTGCTGGCCTTGCAAGCATGGACGGTAGCAGCGAGGTCCTCGGGCCATAGGTTTGATTAGAATTTCCTTCTCTTAGATGGTTGACCTTACAGGGTTGGACGAGGACCATCTGCCCGGGTTTGGGATTAGAGTTTTCCTTGTCCTAGGAAGGTTGCCATAGGCTAGAGAGCCCATCCTGCCCTTTGACACTCTTTGACCTCTCCATTGACGCCCCCTTGTCGTGGGAGAGAGGCTTGCGTACCCTAATGATGTTTTGAGCTATGCTGGCAGTGGCATAATAGCCACCGGTAGGGTCTCCCGTGCCAGACAGGTCAAAACCGAAGGGTCTGACAAAGAGCGTCAAAAAAACCATTATAACATATAGAAGTATATAGTGTATATAATTATCTTGGGTATGTTGCCTTTCCCAGTGTGCTGATTGGCTGCTGAGGAAACACAACCAACCAATCACCACCCACATGCAAATTCCCTCTCCACCTCACAATCCACTCCTGCCACTCAATCTGTGGCCCAGATTGGGACCCAGGCAGCCAACTGGCTGCAGCAGTGGCACAGCCACAGAGCAACCCTCAGCAATTCTGGGAAAAGTGTGGCACACTGAGGACATTTTCAGACGGCCCTTACCGTGCAAGCAGCCTCTGGAGCAGTAACAAGGCTGCTGCACAATCACGGGAGTTGCGCGTGATTGAAATATGACACGGCCGCTTCCAAAGCTTCATGTATGTGCCATGAATGGTCATGGAAGAGGGACGGCGGCATCCCAAAAGGACCCCCTGCCGTGCAGCAGCCTCGTTACTGCTCCGGAGGCTGCTTGCGCGGTAAGGGCCGCCTGAAAATGTCCTGAGAAGGGGGGAAGAGGAATTTAAAAATCCACTGGCCTAACTTACAGGGTTTTCATGAAGTCTGCCGGGTGTTTTCAAAGACGTATGGTACGGCTAGTAGGACAAATATCTGCTGGGGCCCAACCACACTACACAATTATAGTGCTATGATTCTACTTTAACTGCCATGGCAACATGCTATGGAATCCTGGGACTAGCAGTTTAGGAAGGGATATTTAGGATTCTCAACCAGAGAACTCTAATGCCTCACAAAACTACAATCCCCAGCATTCCCTTGGACACACCCATGGCAGTTAAAGTGGAATCACAGAGCTCAAATTCTGCAGTGTGAAAGGACCCCTGCTGTAATGATGCCACCCTCACTAGCAGTTTCTTTATTATCAGGATTTTTTAAAAAAGTATCTCTGGTCTAAAATTACCAGAAAAGTTGGGTTTCACCTGCTTTTGCAGCTTTGGCTTCTTCTTCTTTTGAAAAGAATGACTGCTGATGATTTCTTCTCCCTGGCTTTGTTTCCAGCCAACTTCATTTCTAGATAAGCCTTTGCCAGTGAAATAATGTGGGGGAAGAATCATTGTATTATGAAAATCTTCAAGGCCTCATTTGAAGGAGTAATTGTTGTTGTTATTACCATGACAACTCTAATCATATGGGGGGGGGGGAAGAGACTTCTTAACCCCCTAGAATGATTATGGTAGGTCAGACCTCTTTAACAATCCCCCTTTTTCCTGGTTGTGTGATGTCATCCATTTCCTCAGATTGGGATGAGAGGGAAGGAAAGGTGGTAACGGTCAGCCTGCCTGGCCTGAGGCCAAGCACTACCACCTCAAGAACCAAATGCTTTTATTTTATTAAATTAATTTTTTTTAAAAAAAACTGCTTTATATTGGCCAGACACTTTCCCTTGCATCTCTCTCTTGACTAGCCTAAAAGCACATTGAATAGCTTGTAGAACTGAACTTTTCTTGGTGCAGAATTTTTCAAGGGTGCATTTTTAAAGCATGGCCGAAATCAGGGATGGGAGTCAATCAGGCCTCCAGATGTTGATGGGCTGCCACTCCCAGCATAACCTATCATTGGCTATGCTGACTGGGGCTGTTGAGAGCTGCAATCCAATAGCCTCTGGAGGGTGGAATGATTCTCACTGACCTAAATCCAGCCAGAGTAGACCCATTGGTTCATGTGCTGAATGGTAAGCCAACACTTATCTATACATTCCATTGATTCAATCAGCCTATTACATCCCCTCAAAACAACGTTTGCCCTCTTGTTGATGTTGCTTGGCCACATATGTCCTGGTTTTCATCTGGCTGTACCATTGAAGGCTGACACCAAGGGCACGGGGAAATACCGTAGTTCTAATCCCGCTGGCATTGGATACCAGAGCACATAACTGGATCCTAGCAAAAGTCCACCCCTCACCCCGAGTTATTTACTGTTATAGTTATTTAACAAGCAACTCTTTACTTTCCCATTTCTCAAAAAATGTTGTTGTTGTTGTTGTTTCATAGTGTACCAGGTGTTACTGACAGTAGTTCTGGACCTGCAATGGTTTGGATTCTATCCAAGAATTTAAGAATTAGGTCTCATCTATACGAGGGGGGGAATATGAACACGTCCAAAGAAGCAGCCATTTACAATGATGTGGCCTGTCTTCACAGTCAAAAGAACCCCCCTAATCTCTGCATGAGCCAAGATGGTGGCCGTGAGTGATTTACTAGTGATTTTAAATCTGCTGCCACGAATTTTTTTTAAAAAAGTTTCCCATGGTGCACACATGTGATATTTCGTATTTAAAAGAAAAAGAAAAAAGAGAGTATAAGATCACCGTTTGATCGACTTACTGGACCCTCATGTAGCTGAAAATCCAACATGGTGGCAGCAGCCACTTAGAGAAAGTGGCTTCTGCCACCATGTTGGATTTTCAGCTACGTGAGCTATTTGCTAGCTCCACCCCCCCATGCTCATCCAGCCAATCAGATTGCACCGCCTGTTCATTTCTGCCCGAATGTAACTGTTCAAATGATTGTACATTTGCATGTCATATGGAGCTTTTTAGAAAATCTGGATGAAGCCCCGGACACTACACACACAGACTTTGTGGTGGATTTGGCTGCCTCCCTTCCAAATTACACGTACAGTTGTCCCTTCGTATTCATTGGGTTTTGGTTCCAGGACCCACCATTGTGCACGCGCTGGTAACCTCACGTCTGGATTTCTGTAATGCTCTCTACATGGGGCTACCCTTGTGCCTAGTTCGGAAATTACAGCTGGTACAAAATATGGCAGCAAGGTTAGTTTCTGGAACATCTAGGAGGGACCACATTACTCCGGTTCTGAGGTCCCTCCACTGGCTGCCTATCAGCTTCCGGGCCCAGTACAAGGTGTTGGTTATCACCTTTAAAGCCCTAAATGGCTTGGGCCCAAGCTATCTCAGGGACCGCCTTCTCCCTTATAATCCTCCCCGCGCTCTCCGGTCCTCTGGGAGGAATTTGTTGCAGTCACAAAGACCTAGGCTGGCGACTACCTCCCAGAGGGCTTTCTCGGCTGTCGCCCCCAAATTGTGGAACGGCCTGCCCGACGAGATCCGCCTATTGACATCATTAGACAGCTTTAAAAAGGCTGTCAAGACGGTTCTCTTCGGGCAGGCTTTTCCGGAATAGCTAACCCCGGCCTCTGGAACCCCCTCTGGAGGTTCCTTTTGGATCTCCTAACAGATGCTGCCTGCTTAAAAGGATATTTAGCATATGGTACCACATATTGATTTTAACTTGTATTGATTTTAACTTGCATTAATTTAATAATGTTTTAAGGGGAGGGAGGGATTTTGGGTTGTTTTATACTGTCTACCATTTTATCATTGTAAGCCGCCCCGATTGCTTGCAGAGGGGCGGGATATAAATAAATTTTATTATTATTATTATTAATACCAAAATCTGTGAATACTCAAGTCCCATTATATGCAATGGCATAGCAAAATGGTGTCCCTTATATACGATGGCAAAATCAAGGTTTGTTTTTGGATTATTATTTTTTAAAGAATATTTTCAAGCCGTGAATACTTAAATCCGTGAATACAAAATCCATGGATATGGAGGGACAACTGTATTTATGAGTATGTTTTTATAAACTAATTGCCTTCCATTTTCATCCCATTTGTATTATTTTCACCATTTAGACAGGCCCTTAGTGAGGTATCACTGGATAATGTGGCATGTTCTAAACAGTTTTTGTTGTTTGTCATTATCAATGTTTCCCGCCTTTTATAGCCCTAGGATACAAGGTGACTTACAAAGTTCAAACAAGTATAAAATTCCACACCAAATATTATTTAAATTATATTTTTAAAAAAACAAGATAAGAACTATAGCTACAAATGCTGCAGCTTCGGGCAACACTAGCCTTCAAGTTGTTTCCAACTTATGGTGACCCTAAGGGGAACCTATCATGGGATTTCTTGACAAGATTTGTTCAGAGGAGTTTGCCTTTTCCTTCCTCTGAGACTGAGAAAGTGTGACTTGCCCAAGGTCACCCAGTGGGTTTCCATGGCTGAGCAGGGATTTGAACCCTGGTCTCCGGAGTCCTAGGAGATTATCAGACAAGTCCAAAAAATTAAAGAGCAGTGGGATGATGTTTCTGTCCCGTGACTGGGACCCGTTTTTAGACATCCTCATCCTCATCGCATTCTGCTCCTGTGCTGCAACTGTTAGTAAGGCATTGCTTTTCATTGACAGGGAGGTCCCGTCAATGAAAAGTGATGCCTTACTAATGACTGCAGCACAGGAACAGAACACAATGAGGATGTTGTCATCTGAAACCAGGTCCCGTTTGCAGGACAGTAACGTCATTCTGCTCTTGTACTTTGTGCTGTGTCTGATAATCTCCATAGTCCAACACTCAGACTATTGTACCACACTGGCTCTCTTCCTCCCACACAATGTAAAATATAATTAAGCTATAAACAGAATTGAAATCAGTTTTTTTAATTGTTTCTAGATTTTTTTTCTTAACATCATATCTGATATATTCTTATTCTTACAGTTTTCTTATAGAATCTTATATTCTTTATGACCTCCTATAATCCCACCCACTCTACAGGACTCTCATCCTTTTTCTTTTCTACTTTAAATTTGTTGATGCTACCTCTCCAGTTTTAAAACATACCTACTAGTAAAAACAAGAGTGGTTCCCCCTCCACCCATCTTAAGACAACTCTAGAACTATGACATTTTCTTCTTCCATCATTTAGTGAGGCCTCACTGACCACAATATAAGTAATAACAAAAAAGTTACAGTTATACTACCCTAGGAGCTACATTATGCCTAGTTAAGTTACAAATATAATATAATGTAGGCTGGCATTTTGTTTGGGACTGGATGTCCCTGTAAATGGCCTTTCCTGTGTGCAAAATTGAACTGAGTGTTGTTTTCCAACAGCCATTTTCACTTAGGGGCTGCCGTGATATTGCAATGGTGGAGTGACTGACACCCCGTTTCCTGATGTACAAAGGGCATCACAATGCATTGGGAAGCTCCCCAATCTAGAAACTGCCTAGGAACTGCTGGGGCATAACAGGAGTGCCCAATGAGCATAAAAAGTGCCCAGTGTGAATCAAGAGTATCCAATGCACATCAGAAGTGTTTGATGTGCATTGGAGCACTGTTGCCAGTGTTTAGGTGTGCATCACCACAATTCACTAACAGGGTTTCATTGTGTTTCTGCAACGTAGCTCTGGATTTGTAAAGTTATGAAATGTAAACTGTGATTTAAGTTCTTGGCTGCGGTTTTACCTTCATTATTGGGGGAAATAACTGACTACATTTGGTGTGTGTGTGTGTCTTCAAGCCATCTATTAACTTATGGTGACCCCACTAATTTCATGGGGTTTTCTTAGGCAATGAATACTCAGAAGTGTTTTTTGCCAGTTCATTCCTCTGAAATATAGCCTACAGCACCTGACATTTATTGCTAGTCTCCCATCTAAGTACTAACTTGAGCTGACCCTGCTTAGCTTCCAAGATCAGGT
Source organism: Gambelia wislizenii (assembly GCA_030847615.1). Taxonomy (NCBI): domain Eukaryota; kingdom Metazoa; phylum Chordata; class Lepidosauria; order Squamata; family Crotaphytidae; genus Gambelia; species Gambelia wislizenii. Next base: position 12,180,573 of record JAUMIR010000012.1, read on the forward strand.
GGGAGCTGGTGCCCTTAAGGTATTTATTCTCAAGCTCTGCTTTCCCATCTAGAAGATAAAAGCACTTACTAAAGGCTGGACTGCCAGTTATCCTTTCAAGAGGGAAGACTCCTCCAAAGACCACCCTGGAAGTCTGAATGACATCATGGGGCACTTCAAAGACCACTTGTGCTTTAGTGGGGACTTGCAAAATGGCCCATTAAAAGAACATTTAAAAAGATGAGATGGAGAGCAAGGAAGAACATGCTCAAGCCCAGAGGCTGTGTTATTCAACGGGACCACCACACCGTCTCCCCTCTTTAAAATGCTGAAGGAAAGCTGCAAATGAAACCTCAATTGTCTCACCCAAAGCTGAGTTACTGCTCCTTGTTTGTGTTATGACAGTTAATCCACTTAAATGCTCTTCAGGCTTGTTAGACTGACCACTGAATTCCTGGCTTCTTCTACTAACATGCTTTGTTTAGAGCAGGGGGAAAAAATCTGTTGTTTGAAAGAAGAGTTACAGGGAGCAATAGCAAGACAGCAGGTGAGGAAGGTGCATAGCTGGGGGCAGGAGTTAATTTCTAAATTATAGAAGACGTGCTGGGACTGAAGTCTGCCTGGCCTAATGTGCACTCTGACTGTGTCTTATCACCCTGCTGTAATTAAAAGGCTCAAAAGCCCTTCCATGTATGTCACCACAAACCTTACGGCAGCCCTTTTAAGGTGGGACAGTGGTATTATTCCTACATTACACACAGAAATGTTGAGGACTAAGGGAAGATATGGCCTAAGGACACCAATGAATTCAGGACAAGAGCTGCCCCCCCCACATCAAAAGGTGATTGGGGGTGACTTGTGGTTGCTCTTCATCCTGGAAAGAAGTGACTAGTTGAGTGCCTCAGGGTTCTGTCCCAGGCTGCTGTTGTTTAACAGCTTTATAAACGACTTAGATGATGGAACAGAAGGGAGACTTATTACATTTGCTGATGATAACAAATTAAGGGTGGGTGCAAGACACCTGGCCACACACACACTGTCACTGTCAAGAAGTCATCTTTCAGGGGTGCTTCAGTTGTGCATTCCTGAATGGCAGGGAATTGGACTAGAATCTAGTCCATGTAGATGCTATGGGTCCCTAGATGCCCCTTGTGGTCCCTTCCAACTCTAAGATTCTTTGATTCTATGATTCAAAATAGACGCTCTGGCATGTGCTGCAGCCCTGCATTGCTCTGGAGGAGGCCAAAATGGGGTGTGTGTGTGATCCTTTGGGCTCTGGAACATGCCCAATCCAACATATTCTTGCATATGTTCGTTTAGGAATAAGCCTCATTGAACACAGCAGGACTTAATTGCAAGTAATCATGCACAATATTGCACTGTGGGGTGCCTCAAGGTTCTGTCCTGGGCCCAGTGCTATTCAACATCTTTATCAATGACTTGGATGAGGGAATAAAGGGTATACTTATCAAGTTTGCAGATGACACCAAATTAGTAGGGGTAGCTAATACCCCAGAGGACAGGATCAGAATCCGAAAGGACCTTAATAGATTAGAAAGCTGGGCCAAAACCAACAAAATGAATTTCAACAGAGAAAACTGTAGGATACTACATTTGGGCAGTAAAAATGAAAAACACAGATACAGGATGGGTGACACCTGTCATGATGGTAGTACATGCAAAAGGGAACTAGGAGTCTTAGTGGACCACAAGCTGAACATGAGTCAGCAGTGTGATTCTAGGCTGCATTAATAGGAGTATAATGTCTAGATCAAGGAAAGTAAAAGTGCCACTCTATTCTGCTTTGGTTATGCCCCACCTGGAAATACTGCATCCAGTTCTGGGCACCACAATTCAGGAAGGATATTGAGAAGCTAGAATGTGACCAGAGGAGGGTGACCAGGATGGTGGGAGGTCTGGGAGCCATTATGCCCTCTGAGGAGCGGCTTAGGGAACTGGGCATGTTTAGTCTGGAGAAGAGAAGGTTGAGAGGTGACATGATAGCCATGTTTAAATATTTGAAGGAATGTTGAACTGAGTTTGGGGCCAGCTTGTCTTCTGCTGCTCCAGAGACTAGGGCATGGAGCAACGGGTTCAAACTACAGGAAAAGAGATTCCACCTAAACATTAGGAAGAACTTCCTGACAGTAAGAGCTGTTTGGAAGTGGAATACACTGCCTTGGAGTGTGGTGGAGTTTCCTTCTTTGGAGGTTTTTGAGCAGAGGCTGGATGGCCATCTGTCAGGAATTATTTGATTATGTATTCCTGTATGGCAGGGGGTTGGATTGGATGGCCCCTGTGGTCTCTTCTAACTCTATGAGTCTACGATTCTAAGAATACCCTCAGCTCATGTCTTCTGTTAAGGAAAAGGTAAATGTTGATGTGCTGATACTCATCATAACAATCCCCATAACCAGCATAGTCATGTTGACTGTAAGACAAATTCCAAAGTCTGTATCGTGGTAATACTGCTATTAGGCCAACAAAAAAGACCCAAAATTCTCCTTGCAAATGTTTGAAATGCACAGGTTTCTCTCATCCGATAGTGACAAGAAAGGAAAGGAAGAGGTGGGGGAGGGATCTTCATTTCCACCAGGAACAAATCATATATTAACATTTAGGGATTATCTTTGGGGAGAAGAATCTTCTGGGATGTTCCAAAAATTCTTGTGCACCTTCTATGTTTTGCAATGAGTCTGGAAGAGCCACTTCAGCAACCAAACTTTACAGTTATATGTTAATTCAGGCAGGTTTACATAGAATAAAACTCCCTGGATTAATCAAACAAGATCTTTTTCATCAGGTAAAAGCCTGGCTAAAGATAATACAAATGTATCGATATTTAACTGGGAAAAAGCTGGTAGGTACATTTCTGTGGTTGTTCATTGGCAATTTATGAGTTGGCACATATGTGTGAGACAGAGGGAAGATAATACAGTAATCCTGTCCCTGGAAGGAAGTAAAGAATAGAAAGCATCACTGATTTGGGAGAAAACACACAAATATTACTCTTTAACAGGCTTACCTGGAAGTCTATTGGAGAGGCATCAGTTTGTTAGCATGCCTTACTACCCCTCCCCATGATATCTCATAACTGGAAATATTGGACACCTTTTGGGGTCAGGTTGGCTAGGGTGAACAAAAAAGGTCAGGTGGAGGTCACAATGACTTTGGATGTGTCTTAGAAATATTTTGGTAAGCAAGCCCATATTAGGATTGTGTGGAAGCCCCTTAGTAAACACAGTCATTAAGGAGGTATGTGCCCATTGCAGACTGGGCCAGCCAGAAAAATCAGCAGTAGCAGAACATGTTATAAACCAACCTGGACACAAAATGTTATTTAAAAACACAGAAATACTGGATCAGGCCAACAACTATCATGTCAGAATTGAAATCCACAAACACCTGGACAACTTCAACAGGAAAGAAGAAACCCTAAAAGTAAACCAAATCTGGCTTCCAGTTTTGAAAAACAATAGAATAAAACCTCAACACTTACAAAGGAATTCCACCCAGGGACAGGAGGATTTCCAGCAGTTAATGGGCCATCAACCAACCATTAGCAAAACAGAGAATAATCCTCCTTGTATTTCTACACCCAGAAACTGACCATTCAAATACACAAATTTACATATCCTCCCCAACAGGGGCTCACAATATATAAATCCCACACACACTCCTACCCAACCATTCTCTGAAGATGCCAGCCACAGATGCAGGCGAAACGTCAGAAGTAAACTCTTCCAGAACACGGTCTCACAGCCTGGAAAAAACCCAAGGAAAATCTATGTGCTAATCCTTTCTTGGGCTCCTTAGCAATGAATAATTCAGTGACCATTCCCAGATCTACTTCTAAGGAAATTTCACCTCATAGCCCCTCCTGTCCAGCCTTATGAGGTTGTCGTAAACCCATCAATTTCTGTCTCACAGCCATTAATGTAACCAGTTGAGTTTAGGTTTCTTTTGTCTATCTGGTGGGAAAGCCATCCAGGCTTTGTCCTAGCCAGAGTACCCCTTCACAATATTAAACAGGGTATAAATATTAGTCCCTCAACAACAGAAAGATGTGCCACGGTGAACAAACCCAGCCACACTCTCCTGTATCACCCTCAGACACCTGCCTGAGTATCTTCACTACCCAAAACTCTGTTCTTCAAGACTGGTAACTATCACCCTATTTTGCTGAATCTCTCCTTCTATCCACTCTTTCTTAGTCCTCTATAACCTTCTATGGTTCCCAGGAACATGTGTTGCATGTGTGAGTGCATTTTTTATTGTTTCCAATAAAAATACTCTATTTCATTTTAAAGCTGGAGTGTTCTCTGTAGTTAGTACTGGTATACATAGGTGAAAAGATCCCTGCAGTTACCCTCCTCTTGCAGGCATGCTTTGAGCTAATATTTCCCACACACAATAATAGAGATTTGGTATCACAGGTGGGTCTCTAAATCACACCCCTCCTTTGGGTAACAAGTTTGGTTGCTTAATCTCTGCTTGAGTTCTTAGCTTCCAGAAGGCCAAGGAGGGGCCGAATCGATACAAGACGGGTTTAATATGTAACCTGAGGACTGTGGTGTTGACTTTGAACTACGAGACAAAAATCCCAGTTGTGCTGACAACCTCAAACAGAGATTCTTCCCAGAAAGCATGAAAACTCCCCACACTTGAAACTTTAGGTTAGTTCTAAAACAGGTCTGAGGAAATAATATACTGCATAGCTGCTATAGCCCATTAAACATATATATTGATCACATCGGTTTTTATCTATTTTGTTTGGCATAAATTTGCATGTGGATGAATAAAAGCAAACATTAATTGGCCAAGATTCTGCAGCAGAGGCACCTTAGTGATGATGGTGCTATGTCATTGGCAACATAATGCAGGTGTGTAAATCATGAAATCCTGCAGATGTTGGACTGCAAGTCCCAGCAGTCCTAGCCAGCATAGTCAGTGATGAAAGCTGTAATCAAACAACATAAGGGAACCTGTATGATTTCCAGACTTGCTGTAATGAATGAAGGACTCCTTGTTAGCAAAGCCCTGAGGAGGACTCCTTGTGAGTAGGACTGCTTGCTGTCCTTGGTGACCTGAGCACTGGTAGCTCAGGCTTGGAAGCTTCAGTTGTAGGCAAGGAAGGTTGGTGAAACTTTGTCTGTGGCTCTAGTGTGGTCTCCTTGAGTATCTACCACTCACTCTGATACTGGACTCTCTTGTGTTTCTCTCTGGACTGTCTTTGGTCACTGTGTTCAGCTTTGCCCTTCCCTGGAAACCTGCTGCCAGTTTATTTTTTTGCACCCTCCTGGCCTAGTCCCTGGGACTGCCTTGGCTTTGCTTCCAGAGCCCATCCATTCTTGATCTTGACTGGAGCAAAATGCTTCATCCAATGAGACCTAAACCCCAATGGCTCCACTTGGCCCTGCTTCCTAAACTTCAAAGCCTACTGCAGTTGCTCTGGTATTCCGTATAGCCTAGTATCTATGGCCTTATTTATTTATTGAATGTATATCCTTCCTTTCTCCCAAGATGGGATTCGAAGTGGCTTACAATAATTTTTTAAAAGAGTAAGATAAAACATTAGTTTATGGAAGTTAAAAAAAGAATTAAATAAAAACTAGATGGACCTGACAGAGCATACATTGGCGATGCACTGAGGGTGAGTTGTTGTGTTGACCTGCCGCTGCTGCCACTGCCACCGCTGCCAATTGACTGCATGGGTCCTGTTAGAGTGGCAGCAGCGATGTCCCACTGCTGCCACCAGTTCCGTTGCCATCACCAGTTTACTGTGTGGGTCTGCAGTCAACTGGCAGAGGTGTCACTGGGGCAGGTCAACAGAGCAATTAACCCTCAATGCACCACTGATTTATGTTACATCGGGTACAGCTAGTTGGAGCAGCAGCAGTGGCATCCCGCCGCCATTGCCATTAGCGCTGCCATCACCACTGAGTGTGTGGTCTTTCTCAGGGCAGCAGCAGCCGCCTCCCACCACCACCACCATTCCCACTTCCGCTACCAAGTTCACTCAGCGTCAGTAGGGCCGTGACCTCCCCGTTTGGCCGGGCAAGGCCGTGGCTCAGTGGCAGCAGTGGTGGGGCTATGACCTGCTGCCCCCGTTCAGCTGGGAAAGCCCATGGCTGCAGCGGTGAGACTATGACCTCTCCACCCTCGTTTGGCCAGGAAAGGCTGTAGTCGGCTGCAGCAGCCTCTATCCCGCTGGGCAAGGCTGTAGCTCTGCAATGATCATAGGCCGAGGAAGTGCTGCTGAGAGCTGATTGGCCATCCAAGGAGCACCTAAGCAGCCAGTCAGCACACTGAAGACAGTAACATACCCCAAGATATATAATATAATATATATATATATATCTGTCTGTTATTTAAAGGACTTTATTAAAAACACTTAAAACATATTTAAAAGAAAGAGATACAGGCCTATACAGGTGTATCTCCATTAATGAAATATATAGATGGACATTACTTTTTAAATAGAAAATTTAGTACCAGAGGCATACATAATATGGAAAAAGTGGAGATAGATTTCTATACCAAAAAAAAAAAAAAAAAAAAGAAGCAGCTGTTCACCATGTTTCAGCAAACTTTACATTTAAAACTAACAATAAGCACATGTGAAATGAAATAACCAGGTCAGGTAAGCCTTGCATAAGTACACAAAAATGTTTTGAATCTTCCAAAGACAACTTGAATTCTTCTAAAGTGCGCATCCAAGGATGGCTGTTTCTTTCACCAGCCTCCATTTTTCTTAAGATTTCCATTTTGGTGGCCAAATTTACAGATCTAGGCTTTCTTAACATGCTGGGGGTATCTGGTGATGTCTGCTTGCCTGCTTTCCCTTTCTCTCTCTCTCTTTTGCTGTTCATGGATGCTCAGTAAAGGATTCTGGCTACAGTTTGCTGGTTCCCTTGCCTGTTGAAGGCAGGCACACATAGCTAGAGCAGAATCTCATTCTCTTCCATCTCAAGCTTTATTTCTTTGTTTACTGCAGATACACTGCTGCAACCCAACACCACCCGTCAGTGTTTCTCCGGCCTCCTTCAACATCATTCCAAAAACAATGCTGCTAAAAAACATCCAGCTAGACCAAAGATGAAGAAGACAAAGGGTCTGACTCAGTATAAAAAAAGCTGTAAAAGTTTTACTGTGAGACGTTTTGGGAACCAAAGGTATGCCTGTATTGATACAGCGGTGTGTGGGACAATAGTATCTCTGAACTGTTGTTGTTGTGTGCCTTCAAGTTGTTTCCAGCTTATGGCAACCCTATCATGAGGTCTTCTTGGCAAGATTTGTTCTGAGGGGTTTTGACTTTGCCTTTCTCTGAGGCTGAGAGAGTGTGACTCACCCAAGGTCACTCTGAGTTTCCACAGCCGAGCAAGGATTCAAACACTAGCCTCACAGTCATAATCCAACACTTAAACCACTACTTCCCATTGCCTCTCCAAATGCATTTTGTTCCTTTTCAGAGAGTGTGATCTGTAGATAAGGCTAAGGTTTGGGTTTTAGATTCTTTTTTTTAAAAGACACTGTGCTTCAAGTAGCACTTTTACTCCCGCTCCCATTTAAATACTGGCACCTAAAATGTGTGAGATGCACACTTCAAGGTGCAGATTGAGAAGCGTGTGGGAAACACTCCTCTAGTAGATAGGAAGCTGAAATTTAGTAAAAACATAATCTCAGGCTCCCTTATTAGTTGAATTCTGAAGGGCTGGGAACACATTAGTACACTTGTCCCTCCAAACAGGAGACTCAGAACGTAGCTTTGGTTACGGAAAGTATTTCCAGATGACACAGAAGGTTGAAAACTGGCAAATTCATATTCTAAGACATTGTGACTTCTACAAAAGCAATTGATATGTTTCTCTCTAGAAGTCAGAGGAGAACATGCCTTCCTCCTCCATTGTTACAGTGAGCCCTAGCTGTTCCCAAAGCTAGGAATTTCAAACTTACAATGTTCAAGACATGGTGATTATACATCTATGGTCAAAATTTGGAATGTGAATGTTCTTATAAGAGGCTTGTCTTCCAGCATCAAGCCAGCTTCAGCCCATTGGAGCAGAAGGAGTTTGGACGTCAAACATTAAGGGAGGGGTATTTTTCAGCAAAGGAACTACAGGGAATTTTGTGTTATGGGATATGTGAAACTTTGGTGTATCGGGTTTGGCCAGGAGTGATGTGGAAATCATGAGATGATGTTGTTGTTATGATGACTATATTAATTTATATCCCCATTTATTCTCCCAATAATGGGACTCAAGGAGGCTTACAACATATTTAAAAACAAGATTGATTAAAAGACCACACAAACCATAAAACAGCATACACACAGGTAAATGGATGGGCAAAGAAGGTAGAGATATCATATAAGGAGGAATGGAGTATGGAATAGCTGATAATCATTTCCTGAGCAGATTTGGAAGCCACTTTTCAAAGGGGTGTTGCATAAATGGGATTTGGTATTTGCTGTTAATGTTAGCCATTTTAAGCATCCATTTTTGAGATGGAAAGTGAGGGGTATATATTATGGGCACTATGGGACTTGGGGCTCAGCTAGATGGGAGAATTAATTGCAGAAAATAACGCATTAATTCACTATTGCAGCAGTGTTCATTTGTCCCCACGATCCATTCGCAAGATGGAAAGCTAGCTGAGTTTGAAGTTCACACGGAGCATGCCCGCGAGAAAAGATGGTGGCCACGAGTGAATTGCCTGCATTTTTTCTTTTTTTAATTATACGTTACAAATGTTTCTTACATTAAACTGAAAATAAAATCAATAAGATTATCCATCTTAACACATCGTTTCATATCACATAATATCCTTCTAATCTAAACTAATTCATTTCCTTCAATTTAATATTTGAATGTACATTTCCCTTAATATTTTACTACTAATCTAACTTATATTTTTAAATGTAATATATATCAAATAACTTCTCCCCTCCAATCTATAAACTATCATTTACTTATTTGCTGAATCTCTCTCTTTTTTTCATTAGAATTTCCATGTCACTATCTAACTGGATTTACTAAACTTCACCTGTCTTCTACTATTTTATCCTTTCCATGTATATTTATATTATAATTAATCTAAAATTACTTTTTATATACACATTCCATTTTCCCCATTCTTTTTCTGCAGATTGAGTAATTTTATCTCTTAACCATTTAGTAAGTTTATCTAACATTATCAAATTATCCACTTTCATCAACCATTCTTCCATTTCCGGCATTTCTTTTTTCTTCCAATATCTTGCACTTGAATTACCTGCATTATTATTCCCCTAAAGCTCCCTCAATTCCCCCTCCCTTTTGCCTTGTTAAATGAGAGATGAGGAAGAGCGATCTTTTGCTTAAAAAAAAATATTTTTTTTGCTCTGCTGCTGGAAAATATCAAACAATTGATTCCATGAAAAACGACAGTTCTGGCTGCTTCATCGCCAGCAAGCCCATTCCTACGTACATCTGGCCAATCATGTTTTGACTTCCAGGATGTGTCCCAATTCGAATTTGTTGTTCAAACGGGCTGTAATGTGCATTTTTACATAGTTTTAAAAAAAGACAGTGAAAACTATAATCGCGAACTTCTTGGTGTTTTCAGCCCCCTCCTTCTGAATATGTTCTGGAAGCCATGCCGTATGAGGAGTGGTTTAGGGAGCTGGGTATGTTTAGTCTGGAGAAAAGAAGGTTGAGAGGTGACATGACAGCCATGTTTAAATATTTGAAGGGATGTCATACTGAGGATGGGGCAAGCTTGTTTTTTGCTGCTTCAGAGACTAGGACACAGAGCAACGGGTTCAAACTACAGGAAAAGAGATTCCACCTAAACATTAGGAAAAATTTCCTGACAGTAAGAGCTGTTCAGAAGTGGAATCCGCTGCTGTCTAGGAGTGTGCTGGAGTCTCCTTCTTTGGAGGTTTTTAAACAGAGGCTGGATGGCCATCTGTCAGGAATGATTTGATTATGTATTCCTGCATGGTGGGGGGTTGGATTGGATGGCCCTTGTGGCTCTTCCAACTCTATGATTCTATGGTAAATCCCAGCGGGAGCAAATCTGGACAAAAGATATTTTGCTGGCATTCCTTGAGGATTTTTTCACTATCTAGACAAGACCTTGGACTCCAACAGAAACAGAAAAGATTCTTTCCCTCTCCAAACAGTTCCTCCCCTGTGAGTTCCCAAAATTGTTTCTGAAGGCTTGAGTTTTCAGGCAGCTAGGACAGCTGAAAGGAAAGGAGGTTCTGCCAGTCAATGCAATGCCTACCTGTTTACATACAAACACTACGAATCACACATATTTACACTGCCATGGTACATACCCCTCCTAGTTAGTATATCTGTCGATAAACCCTTGGCATGATCTTAATATGGAAGGAGGACTTTTCACTTCTTTAGGCTAAGGCCCTCTGGTGTACCTATTTGTCTGGTATGAGCCTCACTGATTCAGTACACATGTAGAGGAATGCAGTTGCTCTGTGCCTGAGAAGGGCAATCTGTCACAGCAAAAACGACAACAGTCTTATAGGACCTTAAAGATGAACAAGTTTCATTTTGCCCCAGCTTTGAGGGGAAGGAAGGAGCCCACTTCCTTAGCTCAAATGATAACTCCATAATACTAGCTGGTATTTTGCTTGTGACTAACATCTTCGTAGGTGGCCTTACATGTGTGCAAAACTGAACTGAGTCGTGTTTGCAATGTCCATCTTCACCTCAGGGGTGCTGTGAAGTTACAACAGGCAGGCATCCATTATGCAATAGTGGAGGGGCTTAGGCACCAAGTCCAGATGGGCAGTGGGCACCGACATGCACAGGGCACATCCAGGCACTGGCTAGGAAGCGTATGTGTGTGCTCTCAAGTCATCTGTCGACTTCTGGTGACCCCATGGATTTCATGGGGTTTTCTTGGGCAAGAAATACTTAGAGGTGGTTTTGCCAGTCGCCCCGAATTCTTCTTGTCCTCTTGCAGTGGCCAGCCATGGATGGCATCAATCAATCAATTGATCAATCGATCAATATATCTATATCTATATCTATCTATCTATATATAAAAATAAAAAAAATCAGATGGATCTGGTGCCTTTAAGGTAGGAAGTGTTGGTGTTCAAAAGGAGTGCCCAATGCTCCTTGGAACTGCCTGATGTGCCTGGGAGCACTCTTGCCAGTGCCCAGCTGTGCAACTTCACAATTCACTCATAGAATCACAGAGCTGGAAGTAGCCTCATGGGCCATGGAGTCCAGACCCCTCCTCAACGCAGGATCTTCAGCTGAAGCATCTCCTTCAGCAGGTAGCTGTCCAGCCTGGTATTGAAGATGTCCTAAGGAGACCCCAACACCTTTCTAGGCAGTTGGTTCCATTGCCCCTGCCCTCCACACACTGTCACTGTCATTAACCTCTTTCTAACCTCCACAGGGTTTTGTGACATTTCTACAACGCAGAACCATAGAGTTGGAAGAGACCACAAGGGTCATCCAGCCTCTGTTTAAAGATCTCTGGCTATGGGTTCCTAGAGTTACAAAATGTAGACCATGATGTAGGATTTCAGTCTTGAGGATGATGAATCATAGAACCACAGTTGGAAGAAACCACAAGGGTCATCCAGTCCAATCCCCTGCCATGCAGGAATACACAATCAAAGCACTCACGACAGATGACCATCCAGCCTTTGTTTAAAAACCTCCAAAGGAGACTCCACCACATTATGAGGCAGCATATTCCACTTCCAAACAGCTCTTACTATCAGGAAATTCTTCCTAATGTGGAATCTCTTCTCCATGTGGAATCTCTTTTCCTGTAGTTTGAACCCATGGCTCCGTGTCCTAGTCTCTGGAGCAACAGAAAACCAGCCTGCTCCATCCCTCAGTATGACTTCCCTTCAAATATTTAAACATGGCTACGAGGATGACAGGAAATGTTTGAAACTAGTACCCTAGGTAACTGACCCCTCCCACTTTTGGTCTAAGGCAAGGATGCTTAAGTTCTTCTGCTTGTGTGACTTTGATCCCTACATTTTACACCCTTCCCAGTTAATGCTGAAAGCTGCAAATCAAAGACCCTCTGTGTGTGTGTGTTTGGGGGAAGATGCTTGGTGGGCTTCAACTGTGCAGGCAATGGCTTAATCATGGCAAGTCCCCCCACCATCTAACTAAGCCCAAGGTGAATTCCTTGAGGTGCAGAGCGGCAGGACCAGTTTAAGGAATTTTAGGGGCCTGTGCAACACATTATTTTGGGAGCCGAATAATAATAATAATAATAATAATGATGATGTTTATTTATATTCCGCCTCTCCCATGAGGATCAGGTTGCAAACATAATTTAAAACATGAAGTTGAAGGCTTTTAGGACTGGCATCTATAGATTTTCCTTGTTTTTTTTTCCAGGCGGTTAGGCCGTTTTCTGGAAGAGTTTCTTTCTGACATTTCGCCTGCATCTGTGGCTGGCATCCATAAATTTTCCTTGGTTTTTTTTCTGAGCTGTGAGGCCGTGTTCTGGAAGAGTTTACTTCGGACTTTTCACCTACATCTGTGGCTGGCATCCATAGATTTTCCTTGTTTTTTTTCCGGGGCTGTGAGGCCGTGTTCTGGAAGAGTTTCTTTCTAACGTTTTGTCTGTATCTGTGGCTGGCATCCATAGAATTTCCTTGGGTTTTTTTCCGGGCTGTGAGGCTGTGTTCTGGAAGAGTTTCTTTCCAACGTTTTGTCTGTATCTGTGGCTGGCATCCATAGAATTTCCTTGGGTTTTTTTCCGGGCTGTGTGGCTGTGTTCTGGAAGAGTTTTCTTCTGACATTTCGTCTGCATCTGTGACTGGTATCCATAGATTTTCCTTGGTTTTTTTCCAGGCTGTGAGGCCGTTCTGGAAGAGTTTCTTTCTGACTTTTCGCCTGCCACTGTGGCTGGCATCCATAGATTTTCCTTGTTTTTTTTCTGGGCTGTGAGGCCGTGTTCTGGAAGAGTTTACTTCTGACATTTCGCCTACATCTGTGACTGGTATCCATAGATTTTCCTTGGTTTTTTTCCAGGCTGTGAGGCCGTTCTGGAAGAGTTTCTTTCTGACTTTTCGCCTGCCACTGTGGCTGGCATCCATAGATTTTCCTTGCTTTTTTTCCAGGCTGTGAGGCCATGTTCTGGAAGTTTCTTTCTGACATTTTGCCTGCATCTGTGGCTGGCATCCATAGATTTTCCTTGTTTTTTTTTTCCAGGCTGTGAGGCCGTGTTCTGGAAGAGTTTCTTTCTGACATTTTGTCTGCATCTGTGGCTGGCATCCAAAGATTTTCCTTGGTTTTTTTCTGGGCTGTGAGGCCGTGTTCTGGAAGAGTTTCTTTCTGACATTTTGTCTGCATCTGTGGCTGGCATCCAAAGATTTTCCTTGGTTTTTTTCCAGGCTGTGAGGCTGTGTTCTGGAAGAGTTTCTTTCTGACGTTTCAACTACATCTGTGACTGGCATCCATAGATTGTCCTTGTTTTTTTTCTGGGCTGTGAGGCTGTGTTCAGGAAGAGTTTATTTCTGACGTTTCACTTGCATCTGTGTCTGGCATCTATCTGTGAAGATGCCAGCCACAGATGCAGGCGAAACATCAGAAATAAACTCTTCCAGAACACGGCCTCGCAGCCCAGGAAAAACCCTAAGGAAAACCATTTAAAACATTAATCCATAATCTCCAAACATTAAAATAACATCATTAAAACCACTATTACAACGGTAATTAATTCAAATATGTTCCTCTCAGGCCAATGTAACCTAACCTAACCTATTCACAGTACAGGAGATTCAGATGATTACTAATACTGTTTTTGCAGGAGGGTTACTATGCCTTGCCCAACTATGATGCCCCCCCCCCCCCCCGTGGGGAGGCAGGTGCTGCAGGGCCCTAAAATCAGCCCTGCAGAGCAGGCTGCATGTGTGTATGTGTCTTGCACAGAAACATGGGCTGCCTGCCTGCGGTTCCTTCAAGTGCCTGGCTGGTGCAGCAGAGTGATCCGGGAGACAAGGCAATGCTGGAGTTGGAAGAGGGGGGGGGGAGGAGCCAGAGCTCCCCTGGACCATAGAATTGTAGAGTTGGAAGAGCCACAAGGGCCATCCAGTCCAACCCCCTGCCATGCAGGAATACACAAAGCATCCCTGACAGATGGCCATCCAGCCTCTGTTTAAAGACCTCCAAGGAAGGAGACCCCACCAGCGACAGCTTCACCTGCTCGCCTTTTTGGAGGGTGGGGGGTTTAAAAACATTTTTTTTTTTGGCAGTACGGTACACAGGAACACCAGTCGCCCCGAATTCTTCTTGTCCTCTTGCAGTGGCCAGCCATGGATGGCATCAATCAATCAATTGATCAATCGATCAATATATATATATATATATATATATATATATAAAAATAAAAAATCTCCCCCCAGTTTTCACTCGAGTAGCTGGCTTGCTGGGCTCCCGTGAGATCCTCCCCGGGGACCCTCCTCCCGGGGAGGATCTCATGGGCGCCCATCAGTCCCCCTCGAGAACTAGCACCCAGGGGGTCCTCGCACCCCAAATTCCTGAGCCAACCTGACGCAGAGGTTTACTTTTTTGCTTTGGTAAAATCACGCACCATCATCATCCTCCCTGTCATTTTGCAGAGCGGTAGTTCTCCTTCCAAAATCATCTTTCAAGGCACTATCCTGATTTCATTATTATTTTTTTAAACAAAGCCAGCTTAATTAAATCTATTTAATAAAACAAATTGGTCCCCCCTGCAATTTTTTTTGCAACCTCCCCCTCCCACACCATCACCCAATTTTGAAAACAGATTCCTCTCCCTCTGCAAAATAAAACAAATCACCAGACACCATCGAGCCCATTTTTTTTTTCCTTATCGGTCAAAAGAATCCTTAAAGAAGCCCCCAGTAACCCGGGTTGGTGGTGGTGGTGGAAAGCAGGGTAGGTTTAAGGGTCTTGCAGCCGCAGGGAGGGGGCAGCCATTGTGTGTGGGGGGCTCTTCACCCTTCTGCAAAAACATTTTTAGTAATAATCTGAATATCTTATGCTGTGAATAGGTTAGGTTAGGTTGACCTGATATAAAATGTGGGCCCCCAAAATAAGGCGTTGCAGCCCCCCCCCCAAATCCCTTAAACCGGTCCTGGGGGAAGTACCTGAATTAGATCGATCCTCGATCATTTCTTCCACATACACTCTCGCCAGGGGAGGGTTAAGTCCCTTATGGATCGCCAATTCAGCTCCTCTGGACAGGGTGAAACCCACGAAACGGATCCCTGGTCATTTAGTCTTGCCCCCTCACCCGGCCGGGATCGGGTGAAATCCCTAAAATGGATCCATCAACATTTATTCCCCAAAACACACACACACACACACACACACACACACAAACCCAACCCCCGGTACGTGTGCAAGCTTTCCGTTCTTACAGAAAAGGGTGTGTGTAAGTATCAGTGTGTGTGTGTGTGTATTTTAGGTGTGCATTTGCAAAATCAAGTGCCTTTGCAATAAAGAAGGTGGGGGGCAGAGAAGAGATCTAGCAATAACCCTCCCTCTGGGTGTAAGTGTCAGTGTGCAATTGCAAAAGCAGGTGGCTTTGCAAAAAAAAAAAAAGGGGGGGGGAGAAGAAGAGAACTAGCAATACCCCCCGTCCGGGTGCAAGTGTCAGTGTGTGTCGCTGTGTGTAAGTGTGCAACGGCAAAAGCGGGTACCTTTGCAAAAATAAAAAAAAGGGGGGAAGAAGAGATCTAGCAATACCGCCCTCCGGGTCTAAGTGTCAGTCTGTGTGTGTAAGTGTCCAATTGCAAAAGAGGGTTCCTTTGCAAATAAAAAAAAGGGGGGAGAGATCTAGCAATACCCCCCTCCGGCTGTAAGTGTCAGTGTGTGTGCGTGTAAGTGTGCCATTGCAAAAAAAGGGGGGACGAACCCCCTGCGGGTGTGTCAGTGTGTGTGTGTAAGTCTGCAATTGCAAAAACGGGTGCGTTTGTGAAAAAGCGGGGGGGGGGAGAAATAAGAGATCTAGGAATACCCCCCTCCGGGTGTAAGTGTCAGTATGTTTGTGTGTTAGTGTGCAACTGCAAAAGCGGGTGCCTTTGCAAAAAAAGAGGGGGGAATGACCCCCTGCGGGTGTGTCAGTATGCGTGTGTAAGTGTGCAATTCCCAAAGCGGCTGCCTTTGCAAAAAAAAAAAAGGGGGGGTGGGGGCAGGAAGAGAACTAGCCAAAAAACCCCTCCGGGTGTAAGTGTCAGTGTGTGTTTGTAAGTGTGCAATTGCCAAAGCGGGTGCCTTTGCAAAAAAAAAAAAAAAAAAAAAGGTGGGGGGAGGAAGAGAGCTAGCCAAAAAACCCCTCCGGGTGCAAGTGTCAGTCTGTGTGTGTAAGTGTGCAATTGCCAAAGCGGGTGCCTTTGCAAAAAAAAAAAAGGGGGGGGTAAAGAAGAGGTCTAGCAATACCCCCTCCCCTCCGGCTGGGCTCTGCCTGGGGCTGGGGGGGAGGAGGAGGAGGAGGGCCCGCCCGCCCGCCCGCCTGCCTGCCCGGGAGGGGGGCGCGCGCCGCTCTCCAGACAGGTGATGGGCGTTCCGCGACGGCGGCGGCGGCGGCGGCAGTGGCGGCCTGGGCTGGGCCGGGCTCTCTCGCGCGCTCCGCCGCTTCCCTGGGCCGAGGGGTGAGCTCAGCAAATATGCCGAAGGACCGGCTGGTCTAGTCGCCGCCGCCGCCCTAAAGGAAGCCCAGCAGCGGCAGGAGGCGGGCGGTGGGAAGCGGCCAGCTGCGAAGACCCCCCCCACCCCAGCTGCGTTTCCACCCCCTCCTTGGCCGCCCCCTGGCTCCCGCTTCGACTTGAGGGGAAGGAAAGCGGCGGCGGCGCAGCGGCTGAAGGGCGAAGCCAACCTGCTCTGCGCCCCGGAGGAGGAGACGGAGGAGGAGACCCCTTTCCCGCTTCTGGACAGGAGGACCTTTCCCAGCCCGCGCACCTCCCGCAGCCACCCCGGAGCGGAGAGGCGCCCCTCGGAGAGAGGAGAGAAAGGCAGCCCTCCCGCCTCTCCCGCCGGCGTGGCCCCCTGAGGGATGGTGGTGGCTCCCCCGGGCCAAGGAGGCGGCGGCGGCGGCGGCGGGCGGCTGGGGCTCCTCCTCAGGCGCGGCGGCCCCCTGGAAGAAGCGGCCTCCGGGCGGCCGGGCCGGCGAGCGCGATGAGGAGGACCCGGGCAGGGGGGCCGCCGCCGCCGTTGCTGCTGCTGCTGAAGCTGCTGGGGCTGGTCGGCCTTGGCGCCCTGGCCGCCCTCGCGGGGGTCGCCGAGGTAGGGAAGGAAGGGTGGGTGGGTGGGTGGGTGGGGGCAGCCGGGGAGAGGGGCCGTGGGCGGGTGGGAATGGTGGCTTTTCTCACGGGTGTGTGGGGGGGGGGAAGAGAGAGGCAAGAAAACCGCCTTCCCAAATGTTATTTGGAACTACACTTCTCCCTTCCTATTTGCCAGGGTTTGGTTCCAAACGCCCCCCGCCCCGTGGATACCAAAATCCGTGAATACTCAAGTCCCCATATATCCAATGGCAGAGCCAAATGGGGTCCCTGATATATAAAATCAAGGCTTGCTTTTGGGATTGTTATTTTTTAAAGAATATTTTCAAGGTGTGAATACTTAAAAACCGTGGACACCAAATCCGTGGATACGGAGGGACAATTCGCTTGTTCCTATTCGCTGGGGTTTGGTTCCAGAATCCCCGTGGATACCAAAATCCATGAATACTCAAAAGTCCCATTAGATGCAATGGCAGAGCAAAATAGGGTCCCTGATATAAGGTGGCAAAATCAAGGCTTGCTTTTTGGGGTTGTTATTTTTAAAGAATATTTTCAAGCTGTGAATACTTAAAAACCGTGGATGCCATAATCCGTGGATACGGAGGGACAACTCACTTGTTCTTATTCGCCGGCGTTTGGTTCCAGGACCCCCCGTGGATACCAAAACCCGTGAATACTCAAAAGTCCCATTAGATGCATGGCAGAGCAAAATAGGGTCCCTGATATAAGGTGGCAAAATCAAGGTTGGCTTTTGGGATTATGATTTTTTTCTTTAAGAATATTTTCAAGCCATGAATACTTTAAAAAGTGGATACCAAAATCCGTGAATACGGAGGGACAACTAAATTGTCCCTTCATATTCGCTGGGGTTTGGTTCCAGAACCCCCCCCCCCGTGGATACCAAAACCCGTGAATACTCTAAAGTCCCATTATATGTAGTGGCATCGCAAAATGTTGTCCCTGATCTAAGACGGCAAAAGCAAGGTTGACTTTTTGGATTATTATTAAAACCGTGGACACCAAAATCCGTGGATACGGAGGGACAACTCACTTGTTCCTATTCGCTGGGGTTTGGTTCCAGAATCCCCGTGGATACCAAAATCCATGAATACTCAAAAGTCCCATTAGATGCAATGGCAGAGCAAAATAGGGTCCCTGATATCAGATGGCAAAATCAAGGCTTGGTTTTTTGGGGTTTTTATTTTTAAAGAATATTTTCAAGCCGTGCATACTTGTAAACCGTGGATACCAAAATCCGTGGATACGGAGGGGCAACTGTATTTTATAGTGCCCCCCGCTTTAACACGATGCCATGTGGAGTTCCTGTCCTTTTTACGGGGATTTTTTGGGGGAGGGTGTTAACGCTTTCTGCACCCCCCCCCACCACTCACGATCTCCCCTTTTCTCCCGGGTCAAGATCTCGATTTGCGGTGGGGGGCCGCGAAGAGAAGATTCCCAAATGTTGGCGAGGTGGTGGCGTTTGACATTTTGGGGAAGGAAAATCAATCACCCCCCCAACCCGGGCCAGGTCGAGGTGCAAAATCCCCACCCGAATGCAGACTGGGGCGGGGTACTTGTAGCTGCCCTGCCCGGGAGCCTTATCCCCGTGACACGCGTGTCGACCCGCAAAAGTGTGAACACGCCGCAGAGCGAGCCGTCTCTGCAATCCTGGCTTGCTAACGCAGCTCGGTGCGACCGCCGCCTGGCAAAAAGGGGTGGGAAAGAGGGAGGGAGGGAGCTTGGAGAGCCCAGGGTTTTATTTCATCGCGCCCTTTCCTGTTAATGAGAAACTAGCATGAAACGGCGAAAATAGAATAAGGAAGCAATTAGGATGGTCGGGTTCTAATTGATGGCGAAGCGACGTTTGGCGTGCCTTAGGGAGTTGCTTGTGCCTTCCCTCCATCCACCCTTAGGAATTCACTTTATAAGGTTCAAATAAGCATCATCAACAACAATACAGTATACTCATTTTTAAAAAATATCTAGCCTAGGCATGTTTATTAGGAAGTGTGCCTCACCAGTCAAGCCTTCCCTATATTATGTCTGCCTCTGGTATTAAATTTTCTATTAAAAAAGTAAGGGCCATCTACAGTCAAGCATGCTTTTTCAGAACTGGAGCCTTATTTTGGGGGAGGACTGGATTTTAGTGTTGGCTAAACCTGTATTCGGTTTCTTCTGCATGTCTCAAAAGCTGGAGAGAATTGAATGGGGAATCGCCCCCTTCTTCAGAGTTAAGGATTATCATAGGTAGACATTTCTGGGGGCCAGATTTGTTAGAATTCATAAGCCTATAGGAATGATTTTTTTAAAAAAGAACAGCTTATGTATGAGCGCTACACTGTATAAACTGCAGATCAGAAATGAGCACTGCTCTTGCTCTTTTCCAACATGGGAAACCTGTAGGATTGAATTTATTTCGGGATATATAATATAGTGTGTGTGTACACACATTCATGCCCACCCAGACAGATTTAGGGGATATGTATGTTGTGGGGGGGGGGACAAGAAAGGAAAAGCAAAGTTCTGCCTTGACATTATAAAATATTGTCAGCCTAAAACTTAAGTTTCCTGCTGTCGGTGAACATAGATGAACCTCTCTTACATTGAAATGTTGTCAATTACCTGTATAAAGGAATCATACACACATATATAAGGGGGAACGCCCTTGTCTTCCTCATCACATGTTTGCACATACACACACCCCACAGAGTTCAGTGCGATTTATTCTTAGATAAGCATGCATAGGTGGACTGCAGCAATTCCTGAGCATTGGTGCATTTTACCTTGATCTCTATATAATGCCGTTGATCTCTCTCTCTCTCTGCCTATCTATCTATCTATGCATGCACCCCAGAACCACCTATGTAACCATAGCCCAGTCCTAAGCGTGCTTAATCAGATCTCTATACCGTTATTTTTTTCAGTGGGACTTAGTCTCACGTACATGTGCATTGAATTTCAGCTGCACAGTGGCTCAACCTAAATGTATTTACTGAACATGCAAGTCCCACTGAATTCAGCTCTATTTACTCCTGAGATGTGTGCCTTTAAAGCAACATCTGTCTCCTACCCCCAATGATCCCCCCCCTTTTTTTTGCTTTTACTAAGGCATCCAAGAGTCTCAGGAAACCGAAGGAGGAAAATTTCCTAAAGTGGGAGAAACAGATCCACCCCTCCCCTCTTTAGGAAATCTTCCCATAAGTGGGGGGGGGGGCTTGGAAACAGATTTTAGAACTTCTTGGCTTTGTAGGCATCTGCCAGTTACAGAGCTTTGCGCAGATTCATGTTGCTAGCTAAGGGTGCTGGATGTGCTTGGAGATGGGTTTATTTTTTTTTAAGTGGCCTTCTGCCTGTTTTTATTTAGCAGTTTGAGGGGGAAGCTGGGAAGAGGTGGGCACAGATCCAGAGTTTGCCCCAGCCACATGATGGCTACTTCAGAGTCTCTTTTCAAAAGGTGATTTTCTTTTTTGGAACCAGAAGAAAGAGTGACTGGCTGCTTCTCTCTCTTTTTAAAAAAGGAAGCTGAAATCCCCCAAGAGGTGATTGAAAGGCTGGCTCACAGCGAAATCCACAGCATTCGTGACCTGCAGCGCCTCCTGGAGATTGACTCCGTAGGTAAATTATTCCCATGCTTTTCCTACTTTTGAAAAGATGATGATGATGATGATAATGCATGTATCTTTAAAAAAGAAAAAAAGAAGAAAAATGTCTTTGCAAAATAGAGTGTTATGTTGTTAAAGCATTGCAGGGAGGCCAGTTACTCTGCAGAGGTCAGTTTCAGCAGGACTGATCAGGGTGTTCAGAGGCATTTCAGTGCACTCTTCATTCACTCCCTGCTTTGGGCAGGGAGATAGTTGTGTAGCCCACAGGTCAGGTTTCAGGGCAAGTGGCTGAGTCAAGCATTTTTCAGAGTTGCTGAGAACATCTTGGCCTCGGAACAGAGAGTCCAAGGCTTCTAACCCGACTAAAGTTGTATACTGTATTGAGTTCATCCGATTCTTAAAATGTGTGTTAAACCCAAACGTGGGATGTAAGAATTTTACAAGAGGCTATCTGGCTTGGCTACTTCTTGCCTCCTCTGCTTTCCACAGCAGTCCTTCAGCACCTAGAGGGCCCATAAATAGAGGGCAATGAGAGAATCAAAGAATCTTAGTGTTGGGAAGGATTCCTAGTGCCATCTAGTCCATTCTCTTGCCATGTAGGAATATACAGCTAAAGCACTCCTGGAAGAATGCTTTGGTTTTAATATTGTGGTTTTTTTCCACCGAGTCATGTCTCATGATATGTCCAAAGTACAACAGCTTCAGTTGAGTCATTTTGGCTTGCAGAGGGCATTCAGGCCTGATCTGCTCTTGTTATTCCTGTTCTGTGTTGGTCAAGTTGGCTTTGACTTTTGAGGGCCCCTGCTCTCTACAGCTCTGCTCAGCTTTTGCAAGTGAAAGGCAGCCATGGCTTCCTTGATGGAGTCCCACCTGTGTTGTAGTCTGCTTCTTTTTCTGTTGCAAGCTTCTTGTCTGCCCACTTCTCCTACTGCTGCCCCCCACCCTCCTACAGCTGGAATTTCAGTCCAGTCTACTGCTTCTGAACCTAGAAGCTCAGTTTAGTTGTTACAGCTAACAGTGCTACATGGCTGTCCAGATCAAGTGCTCTCATGCCTCTGAAATGTTGGTTGGACAATCCTGACTGTGTTGAACATTGAATGACTAGGTGGATTCTGGTTTTAAGTTACGCACCTGAGAGAGACCCATTGCATTTTAATAATTATCATTTATAGTTGAGATTTATACTTTGATCTTTCTATAATATGCCTTTATTGACCTTGCAAAAATCTGAGTATAATTGTTCATTAATATAGCACTTAAAATGTAGAAGATAATCCTTTTATATTCTTCATTTGCTTTATATTCATAGATGATAGTGGGGTGGGTAGGCCATTATTATTCTGTAGATGGGAAACTGTAGCTGATTCCCAGCGTTTTCTGGAGATTTTTGCATAAATTGGGATTTTAACTTGGGAAGTCTGGCAAGCATTCTCCCCACTGATAAAATCAGAGTTTTACCTTACTTTTCATTGAGTAGTCTTGGTGCTGTTTAACTCATGCACATACTGTCCCTTGATTTTTTTCTGATGAAAAATCAGATTGCAGTCCTATGTACACTTGCATTTGTTCAATTTAAGTCCATTGAACTGAGTGCTACAGTGTTGCTCTGTCCACTGCTGGATTAACATGAGAAATGGTTCAACTGAAAAGCATCCCACTTGTGTTGGATTGATAGGGAAGTTCTGCCTGCAGTTTTAGATCTGTGTTGACCCTGTTCACATGTGCAGACTAGTTGCTTGATGTTCCAGTCATCCATTGAGGATTGTGTATCTTTGTATAGTTGAATTTCAGATTCTATAACCAAGTATTTATGGGGATTTTTGTCTATGTTTCTGTGTGGTAGTAATTTGATATATTTATTTGTGTATGTAGAATTTCAGACTGGCTTTTTTTTTCTTCAGAAGTTATTTGTAATTTGGAACTCAACAGCTTCATAAAATAGACGCTTCAGCTTTCGTGCATCCTCATATTTTAAGCTTCCCCTCCTGCAATGCTATGGATGATTCCAAGTTGAATGTGACTTTCTATTTTGGTCAGCTTCATATTTTTCCAAGGGAATTTATCTAGGCAGGAAGAATTCCTATCATTTTGCTAGTAATTTATGTCGCTGTCCTGTTATCTTTAAAATCTACGGCCTCAGGGATTTTATATATATTCCAAATCATGTTTATGAATGAAGTCATGTCTCTACAAGATGGTGGTTATTGTGTTTTTTTTTAAGTAAAAGGGAAAATAAACTACTTCTTTTTGACTTTAACCAGAAAGTCTTCCCCACTGAGCTTTGAAACAATCGGCATTCACATACTTTAAAAAAATATCCCTGGGTTATTTTCTGTCTCATTGGAATTACAAATGCTTTGAAGGGCAAACATGTAATTTGCTAATATTTCTATACTGCAAGAGACCAATCCTGTTATTATATTTGATCTCACACAGTTGTCAGCATTCTGTCCAGGTAGATTCCTGATGATGTACTGTGCTGGGAGTGATTGCTTTGTTTATTTTATGAAAATATGGAAGGGGAAAAATATACCCCCCTTTTTTTGTACACCAAGGGAAATCTCTACCCATCTTATTTCCTGAGCCAAGAATCTGGCAAGTTGTTGCTTGTGTTGTTAATAGTGGAGCTGTTCCGTTTAAACAAAGACTGCATAGTTGTTACACTTTTTTTTTAAAAAAAGAGAAGGAATCCAGGGGCCCTTTGGAAGTTGAACTTGAGCTCTTGCACTTGTGTCATTTTCTCAGGAAGCATACTCTGGTCTCACTGGGTCTTCTGTGGAGTAAGTGGCTTCATGTTTTGTGGCTTAAAGGTGCAGTCCATTGGAAAACCATTGTTGTGAAAGCCTCCTTTCCACACAGCTGCAAAAGGAGCAGAAAAGGGCAACCAAAATGATAAGGTTGTTATTCGAGCATTGGTGGTTTTGTGGTTTAAAGTGTGGGGGAGACTGCCATTGGAGGTCATGACAGAGGTCTGTAAATATATGTATGATAAGATGAAAGTGGATAGAAGACCATGATATTATTACAGTACTACATTATTTATTAAATGTAATCAGTATTTATTACATTTATAGCTCACTTCAGGGCTCTCAAAGAAAAATACGTGCTTTACTTCTCCCCTTGTTTTAATCTTAACACCAGCCCTGTGAGGTGGGGTAGTCAAAGAGGCAGTGATTGATCCTGGGTCAGTTGGTAAGCCTCATAACTGAGTGGGGTTGTAAACCTGGGTCTCTCCTGCTCTAATCTGACACTCTAACCATTACACCAAGCTGTCTGCCTTGCAAGATGTCAGAGGTTGCCCGGTGTAGGAGATCCAAGCCAAACTAAACAAAGTAGGTCTCTGTAGAACACAACTGATACCTAGGCTTTCATATTCTCCAACACTTCACAGATGAAAAGCAGGACAGATTTGGCCGAACGACAGAGTGTGATCAAGATGGTGAAAGGTTTAATTGGGAAGAGCACACAGGCAGGGGAGAGAGTGCAGCAATTTACTTTTTCTGGAGGCTACTGGGAAGGGCAAGATTTCTCCTTCTCTCCCCCCTGCTACGTTAATTCAGTGCAAATTACTTCTTTGAATGTTAAACTCAGTTTGCAGGAACTGAAGTAAACTGAGGGCAAAAGGGGAAAGTAGTAGGAGGAGAGGAACTGGGACATTCTAAAAGCAACTGAAAAAGTGTGATGACAGAGGATTAATTGGGAATGTCCGTACAGGACAGTTGGATGGTATGGAATTTGCTGTCACAAGATCAGAAATAAAAATGTAAGGCCCTATGGGAGTATCTCAAAGTGTTTTGTTTACACTGAGGCCAAACAGATGCCTTTGGGAAGTTGCCCTATTTTTTTTTATTTAGAGTATTTATACCCTTCAGCCACCTAGGCTCTCAGAGCAGCTTACAAATTGTTAGCAATAACCTTTATGTTTCTATACCGCTTTATACTCTAGTGGTTTTTACAACATGTTAGCTAATTCCCCCCATAAGCTGGGTACTCATTTGATCGAGCTGCGAAAGGATGGAAGGCAGAGTGAACCTTAGAGACCTGCAGGATCGAATTCACAATGTTGTGGCTGCAGTACCGGCATTTAACCATTGCACCATCAGGGTCTTATCCTCAGCCAAATATCTGCTTCGGAGATGGTGAGGACTGCCCTGGGCAGAATGGGGCAAATGCCCTGCATCGTATGGGCTGCAGGGCTCTGCAACGGGGGGGGGAGGGGGTGGCAAGACAGGATATTTAGCTTGTGTGGACCAGCCCCTAATTACAATGGGATCCACTTCCTCATGCTCCTCAGTTGCTAATATATGAGAGACATCATACTGTTTCTGGTACTGGAGGCGATTTATACTCCATTATGACCACTATGTTTTAAACTGTTTTACCTCTGTGCTTTTAATAGCATTGTTTATAGATTTGCTTTAAAATGTTGTACAGTATTCATAGGATTTTAGCTTTGCTTTGTCTTTAAGTTTTTGGAAGCTGCCTTGAATCCTGTCCTGAAATGAAGGCAGGATAGTAAGTAAGTAAGTAAGTAAGTAAGTAAATAAATAATAACTGAAATAAATAGTCACTGGTAGTCCCATCCTCTGTGAATGTGTCCAATCCTCTTCTAAATCTGACAAGTTCTTGCAGCCATTGCCACATTCTCTGGTAACAAAATCTGTAACTATATGTTGTGTGAAGATGTACTTGTTTTGATGTTGTTGTGTGCTTTCAAGTCATTCTGACTTATTGTGACCTTAAGGCGAACCTATCATAGTGTTTTCTTGGCAAAGGTTGTTCAGAGGGGGTTTGCCCTTGCCTTCCTCTGAGGCTGAGAGAGTGTGACTTGGCCAAGGTCACACAGTGGATTTCCATAGCTCAGTGGGGATTTGAACCCTTGCTTCCTAGTCTCCTAGTCCATTGCACTATGCTGGCTATTTTCTCTGTTTTACCTCTCCTAAATTTTCTACCATTCAACTTCAGTGGATTACCCCTGGGTCGTATCATTATAAAACAGGAAGAAATTCACTTCCTCTACCACCATGCATAACTTTATATACTTTTCTCATGTCCTCTTACTCATCTTTAATTTATTATTAAATAAATAATAAATATTATTTAAAAATAAATTATTACTTAATTTATTATTAACTTTATTTAATAACTTTATTTTATTTAATAACATGGAAAACTGCAGGGCACAAGCAAGTGACTAAAAGCCAGTTTCTCAATTGGCAGGTTTTCCTCTGTCCACACATGGAAACTCAAGGATGATAATTTTTGATAGCAACCAATCTCCAGCCATGTACAGAGTAGAAGAGCATCACACCATGAATATAAGTGACTGGGCTCAATCAAGTCTTGAGCAGACCTTTCTGGTCTACTAATGTTCTGAGGTCATGCTCATTGAGCGTATGACACAGTGATGAAGGCCCTGCATTAGAGGAATTCTTGGGTTCATGCTATCTGTCCATGGAAGGTATAAATATTCCTTGGGTTGATGTGATATATATGCATGAAGGACAAATATGTTTGTGATAGATGTGAACAGTTCTAATTCATAATTCAAGCAACACAAACAGTTTTTTAAAAAATATAGTGTTGGGAAATGGTATTTAAGAATCAATATGAGGAGGTATAATTTAATTTCTAGTATTTCCCCACTGTTTGTCTGTTTATAGATGCTCATACAAGTACATTCAGTGGAGAGAGTTTATTTCTCATGAAATAATCAATTCCTCTCCATGACTTATTATGCTAAGAAGGAATGTTCTTGTTTTGCACCAGATTCTGATGCTTAGTGGAGGAACAACTGATAATGCCTTCTCATATAACTAGAAACCACACCTCCAGATCATCTGGCATCTTGTTAAAACAAAATAAGCAGTATCTAAAACTATGTTGTTGTTGTTAATTGCCATTAAGTCAATTTCAATTTAATTTTTTAAAATATTTTTTCAATAATAAAACACATAAACATAGACACACAGTGAGAAAAAAAAGGACAAATATTTAGGGAGATGACAGTTAATACAATATCCCCTTTCTCCCGCTCCCTAATAAAATAAGACTTCTCGCATACTCTCTGTTTCTTTTTAATTGATGGTATCAATTCAAGCTCCCTTATCTACTGTATTCCTTATTTAACCTATTTACAAAAACAATAACCCACATTCCTTTCATTAGCAAACAAACACACAAAGAAGAAAAGAAAATCCTAATTTCAAGCTATTAAATCCAGGAACACTAGTATCCCCTCTTATTTTTTAACATACTAGTATAGCTGTACCTGGCATAACATACATCAGTATAGTAGATTTGAAAGGTTTGCATGGTTCAGATACATGCTATTATTGTGGGAAAAATATTTAAGTGTTTTGCATATGGGTGGTGAGCAGCTGAATGAATGAGAGGAGGGAGGGGTCCTTGTGAGGCTGGGGGTGTAAATGCATTTTGAGTGGCAGGAGTAGATTGTGAGGTGGAGAGGGAATTTGCATGTGGGTGGTGATTGGCTGAGGGAGTGAGAGGAGGGAGGGGATTGGTTGAATATGTTTCCTAAGTGGCCAATCAGCACACTGGGAAAGGAAACATACCCAAGAGTTTTATATATATAGAGTCTATAAATGGTTTCCATGTTTTCATAAAAACCTCTATTAGATTTCTTTACACTGAATTTGTTAATTTATCTAACTGAGCCAATTGAAATACCTTTTCTAGCCAATCCATATTTGTTGATATTTTGTTGGTTTTTTACTTTCTTGCAAAAACCGGTATTACTGCTGTTACTAAGTATCTCATTAAATTTCTGTGTTCTTGTTCTATTTTGTCTTTAATGTTTATCATAGTTAATAGGTGCAGCTCAGGTCTCAAAGTGATTTCAATTCCCATTTTTTTTCTATTCATTTACTAACTTTAAGCCAATACAGTATTTCTTTATTTTCCTACACTTCCATCATAGGTGGAAGAATGTTTCTACTTGTTCTCTACATTTCCAGCATAAATTTGTTGTACCTTTGTACATTCGAGCCAATTTGTCCTGGGTTATATACGATTTATACATAATTTGATACAAATTTTCTTTAAGATTATAGGAGTATGTACATTTTAAATCCTTAATCCAAATGTCTTCTCGTTGTTTCATATGTACTGTATATTACGTCCCAGATTCAACACACAACTGATCATACTGTGATTTATTTGTTCCTCTTCGGTGTTGACAGTAGTAATTTATACATTTTACCAATTAAATGGTTGTAATCTGAACACAATAATTTTTCAAATTCTGATACCTCTTCCTTATATTGAAATTTATTTACATCTTCTTTCATTCTTTCTCTTAATTGGTAATACTTTAACCATTGCAGTTTTTATCTATCCCTTTCTAATTCTTGCCTCTTTTTAATTATCCAGTCATCTCCCCCCCCCGCCACCAGTATATCTCTATATGTTATCCAATTATTATCTCTTAACACCTGCTTACAAAAGACCTCCCTCTTGCGGTGATAGCCAATCTGGAATTTTGGGATTCAACCTCTCTTTGTATTTCGGCATATTCTTAATAATGGTTTCCTTATGATATGATTTTTAAATTCTGCATTTATTTTGCCTTTTCCATTCTACAAATAACAGTGCCATCCCATTCTTAATTCACGTCCCCCAGTTCTAAATCTCTTTTATTCTCTAGTGAAATCCATTCTTTTAACCAGGTTAAACTTGTGGCCTTGAAATATATTTTTAAATCTGATAACCTTAGCGCACATCTTTCTCTTATGTCTGTTAATAGTTTCCCTTTTATTCTTGGCTATTTGCCAGCCCATAAGAATTTGAATAATTCTTTTTGCCAATCGGAGAATATAATGTTTGAGAAAACAATTGGGATCTGCTGGAATAAGTACATTAATTTGGGGAGTATATTCATTTTGATAACTGATATTTTTTCCCATTAGGGATCATTTAAAATCCTGCATATTTGCTTCATTCCTTTATTTTTTGTAATAAGGACCAACTCCATTTAGTTGGTCCTCCAATATTATCACCAGATTGTCAGCAAACACATTCAATTTAAATTCCTCTTTTCTAATTGTAATTCCCCTTATTTTTTTTTCTTTCCTTATCTCATAGTAATGGTGAAAAAGGCATCTTTGCCTAGTACCTCTCTCAATTGATATTGAATCAATTATTTTCCCATTTATTATCAATTTTGCATTTTAACTAGAACAGATCACTTGAACCCAACTATAAAAAATTTCCCCCAGTTCCATTTTTGTCATTACCATTAATAGAAATGACCAATTTAGATTATCAAAGGCCTTTTCTGCATCTAAAATAATTAATGCACCTTTTATTTCATTGTAGTAATGTAGGCATTCAGTTACATTTATTACAGTCCTAATGTTGTCTCTTATTTGTCTTTTGGGTAAAAAGCCATTTTGATCTTTATGTATATATTGCTGTAAAAATGTAAATATATTTTAAAGCTATTTGCTAAAATTACCGCAAAAAAATTATGCCCCTTGTTTAGCAATGAGATAGGCCTATAATTTTTCAATAATGTTGGATCATGATTTTCTTTGAGTATTAGTACAATATTTGCTTCCTTCCAGCTATTTGGGATTTTTGTTTTTGGAGGATGCCATTCATGACTAGATAAAGGAGTTCCACTGATTCGGTATAGAACTTTTTGTAACATTCCGCTGAGAGGCCATCTGGTCCTGGAGTTTTTCCTTTTTTTAATTTGCATAATTGGACCCAGACCACATTATTTTCTACCTCTTTGTCCAGATTCAATTCAAAATATTTCTTCAGGTTTTTTTTTTTACATTCCTTTACTACCTCTTCTATGTATAATAATGATTCATTTAATCTCCATTTATTAACATATATTTTATTCTTCATTACCTTCATCACTGTATTATGATCTGATAGGGCTTTTGACAAAAGCTCTACTTTCCCAATATTATTTATTAAATTATTAGCAACCCAGATCGTATCTATTCTAGATAATGATTTATGAGTGTCGCTGAAAAAAAAAAGTAAAGTCCATGTCATTTTCTTTAAATCTCCAAATGTCTGTTAATTGCAGTTCTTTTTTTTTGTTGTATCCAAATGTCTGTCTAATTGTGGTTCAACAACTGCATTAAAATCCCCCAATAAGCACCAGTTTCCTAGTTTAATTGACTTATTCCCTAATTCTTTATAAAATGTATATTTTTCATCTACTGGTGCATAAATACCAATAGGGCTTGTCCGGCTCATCTACACTGGTGCTTTAATCTGGGTCCAGTCAGAAGCATTATGCTGTGGACTGGACTGGATTCAACACAAGAGTGAGTCTGTGTTGGAGCCCAGCTGGGCCAGCCAGGCTGACATTGCATAGGCCTTGCTGGCCCATTCCCTTGTCCCCAGTGCTGCCTCCTCATTAGCCAAGCAGCATGTGTTCAACAAGGAGGGGGGGTCATTCTACACCTTCCTCGGTGAATGCATGGGCACCCCATTCTAATCTCAGGAGAAGTGAGGGGACCAGCCAGGCTCTTGCAGAGAGCTTCTTGACCAGTGAGGTGGTGGCAGCAGCTCCAAAGAGGATAGATCTCCCTTCCCTGCGCTGCTCAGTATTTGGGGTCCATTATAGTTTTTGAACCGTGTCCAAAGACAGCCCCACATAAAGTGCATAGCACTCTAGATTAAGCAGGATGTAATCAAGGCATTTGTCCCCATAGCCAGTTGAGAAAGAAAAATAGAAAATGGCAGGGGGATGGAATGCAGTATTTGGAGGAAGAATGGTTCACATACTCATTTTAGTTCAGGTCCTCCTTGTTTGCCAGGTTTTTAGTTAAAAACATATTGAAAGAGCTAAAATAGGATACATCTAAATACTCTGTCTGTTCCCAGTGTTTAAACCCATCACGGTTCCCTGAAGCCGGTATGAATAATGTTTGTAAATACTTCTGAAAGTTATGCAACAGGACTGTTTCACACGTGCATGTGTTTTGCTCCTGTAAACATGTATACGTAACCTCTTTTATGATCCTTGCGTTAATATGTAAACTGCTTCCACTACTGTGATTTAGGGTGATCTTGACTTTGTCCATTATGGTGATTCATCTGCTGTGGCTGTTTTTAGTCATGCAAGCCCTTACTTGGTGTTACAGTAATCTAGAGCTGAACATGTACATGCCAATGAATCCTCTGGCTTTGTGTGTCAGGCTTTGTGGGAGAAGGGCAGGAAGCATGAATGGCTGTTGTTTTTCCAGCAGTGTGGGGAGGCCATCCTTCAGTCTGTGTTTTGTTCCTCCTCATACTTGACAGGTAGGACTATAATTTATTAAATCAATTCACCACACCACTTTAAGGAGGAGAGCCTGCCTTGTGGCTTGCACAGTCCAGCACTTTTAACGTTCTTTCTGATCTTAGCAGTTTTTTCCCTTAACTACACTCATCTTGTGGAGGAGACCTAGCTATTGGCTAGTCTGATTGAAATGGCCATTGTGGCTCAGATCACTCCTCTAGTGAGGACTTGAAACTGGGCGATGTGCTTACTCTGTCTGGCCGGACCCCTCTGGGGTTGCTGACTTGGGTTCTTTGGGAGCTATTACAGAGATGGTGGAGCATGATGGTGTCCTCTTTTCAGGGACGGACCACATGGTTGTGGTGACAGGGGGTTTATTGCCTCAGTTTTGTCCTCTGACGCCAATTCCATGGTGGTTCCAGAAATCAGACCTAAGAAAAAATTGGATCACCCTGTAGTGCTATTTCCTGAAATGCTTTCAGAGATTCTGGAAGGGGAGTGGACTCAACCAGGGGCTGCTCACCATACAGCAGCTGTGGCAAAATCTCTCTACTGATTGCCCTCTGGACAAACTATAATTGCCCCCATTGATACCCCAATGGCTGGATTAGTTTTGGGTTTGCTTTTTCCCCCAGGATGGAGATGCCAATCTCAAGAGCCCCAAAGGTAAGAGAGTAGATATCTTCTTATGCAGGGACCATGAGGCTCCTGCCTTAGCCATCAGGGCCTTGGCGACCATTTCTTTGTTTGCTAGGGTGGCTATCAGGTGGTCCAAGTACCTTTTGTCAGTTGTGCAGAAGAGGAGTCTCAAAGTCCGGCAGGGACTCAATAAGTTACCTAAGGCCTATGCCTTTATGGCTGATGCCATCCTTGATTATGTACAGTTCGCTTCTCGTGCCCTGGCTGCCAGTGTTGCAGCTAGATGGCAGTTACAGTTAAAATATTGGAACTCTGACAATCAATCCAAGTCCAGTCTCACAGGGTGTCCCTTTAATGGGGCCAAATTATTTGAAGAGTCTTTGGATGAGGTCCTTGCTGCGACTAAGGATAAAAAGAAGGACATTCCTTCTTTACCCAAGAAGGAGAACAAAAAGTCATTCCATTCTGGTTCTCAGTCCTTCTGTGGCTTCATATCTATGCTGGCTATTTTCTTTGTTTTACCTCTCCTAAATTTTCTACCATTCAACTTCAGTGGATTACCCCTGGGTCGTATCATTATAAAACAGGAAGAAATTCACTTCCTCTACCACCATGCATAACTTTATATACTTTTCTCATGTCCTCTTACTCATCTTTAATTTATTATTAAATAAATAATAAATATTATTTAAAAATAAATTATTACTTAATTTATTATTAACTTTATTTAATAACTTTATTTTATTTAATAACATGGAAAACTGCAGGGCACAAGCAAGTGACTGAAAGCCAGTTTCTCAATTGGCAGGTTTTCCTCTGTCCACACATGGAAACTCAAGGATGATAATTTTTGGTAGCAACCAATCTCCAGCCATGTACAGTGGTTTCTACTGTCATTTCAGGATGAGATGACTCACAGATGTACAATGCCTCTGAGGGTCCCTGAGATGGTGAGAAACTCCCTTGGGTGGTGGTTGACAGAAGAGTTGGAGCTGTGGCTCCCAATTTGGGATCCCAGGAAGGTAGTTGTTACTACTGACGTTTGCCTGACAGGTTGGGGAGCACATTGCAATGACCGGATGGCTGAGGATCTGTGGTCCTCTCAGGAAGGAACTCACAGTATCAATTGGTTAGGGCGGTTGGCGCTTCTCAGTTTTCAGTCCACAGTTTTTAACAGACATGTGTTGGTCTGAACAGACAATATATCAGTCAGAGTGCATATAATCAGACAAGAGGGGACATTTTTGCATCCACTGATGGACAAGACAGGCCTGTTAATGAAGTGTGTGTGTGTGTGCGTGCGTGTGTGAAATCTTACCTCCTCTTGATCAGAGGAGAGTACTTAAAAGGGCAGGTGAACATTCAAGCTGATTGGCTGAGCAGGAAAAGGTTGGACCAGCGGAAGTGGGGCTTGAACTCTCTAGTGTTCCAGATGGTAGTGGAACAATTCAGTCTCCTGTGCGTGGACATGTTTGCCTCGCAGGAAAATCACGAGTTGCCTTGCTTTGTGTCAAGATTCTTGACAAAGGGAGCGTTAGCATTCGATGCTCTCAATATACCATGGCCCAAATGTTGCATTATGTTTTGCATCCAGTGGTGCTATTGTCCAGACTGTTGCGAAAGATTCGGTTAGAGGAGGCGGAGGTGATCCTGATAGCCCCTCGATGACCTCGTTGCCCTTGGTTTTCTGAATTCATCACTCTTCAGGTGCAAGAGAGTTGGCCTCTTCCTCTGTGGCTGGATCTTTTACAACTTAATGGTCTGACATCCAGAGCCAAGCTGGTTACAATTTCATGCTTGGCGATTGAATGGGAAAGGCTATTGTCAGTCGGTTACTCAGAGAAGGTGATTCAGACTATTTTAGCTGCTAGACGTCCTTTGATTATCAGGCTATATGAGTCTACCTGGAGGGCTTTTTGTAGATGGAGTTGTCGTAAGGGGATCTGCCCACAGGTGGTGTCCATTGATGCAGCCTTGCCCTTTTTACAGGTGGGACTCAACAAGGGGCTTAGCATGAACACTCTTAGAAGACATGTTTCAGCCTTGGGTTCTATTTTGAAGACTTCACAAAACAGGACTTTAGCTTCTCATCCACCTGTGCAAAGTTTTTTGAAAGGGGTTTCTCAGTTGAAGCCTTCCATTATTCACTGCTTTTCTTTGTGGAATTTGGATGTTGTTCTTTGGGCTTTAGTATGATCACCGTTTGAACCTCTCAAATCATTGGATCTAAAATTTATTACCCTTAAAGTTGTTTTTCTGATCACCATTACTTCAGCTCGTAGAGTTTCTGAACTAAAGGCACTTTCCCTAAGAGAGAAGTTATGTATTTTTCACAAGGATTCTGTGGTTCTTCTTTTAGACACTTCTTCTGTTCCAAAAGTAAGCTCAGTTTTTCATAGGACCCAAGAATTGGTTCTTCCTACATTTTCCCCTAGTCCGTTTGCTCCTCAGGAGAAGATACTGCACAGACAGGATATGTGTAGGGAGTTGAAATTTTATTTAGAAAGGATTAAAGAATTTAGGAAATCTGATTCTTTGTTTGCTTTTTTCTTGGAATCCACCAAGGGGAGACAGGCATCCATGTCAACTATTGCAAATTGGTTACACAATTGTAATGAGTTAGCAATTGTAATGAGTTAGATTCATAGTTTTCTTCCTGTTCCTCAGGGTATTCAAGCACATTCTACACATAGCACTGCCACTTCTGCAGCTTTTGCTACAACATCTTCATTGCTAGAGATTTGTAGAGTGGTTACGTGGGCTTCTCCGTCATCCTTTGTGCGACATTACAGGATTGATAAGTTTGTGTCTGTGGATGCCTCATTTGGTAGACAGGTTCTGCAATGGGTAGTACATCAATAGATTGGTGGAATTGTTCCTGCTGTTCATGCAGACCACTTGTGTAAGCCCCAGATTTGAAGGATTGCCTCCCTACACTGTTGAGAAAAGGAACGTAGGTACTTACCATGAAGGTTCCTTTTCAGCAGTTGTGGGGAGGCAGTCCTTCCTACACTTGTTTATTGTGTTTAGGTTGAAATTTGCTGTTTCATCACTGGGGAAGTTGGACTGGCTCTCCTCCTTAAAGTGGTGTGGTGGTATAGCCCTGCCTATCGAGTGTGAGGAGGAGTCAAACCCAGACTGAAGGATTCCCTCGCCACAACTACTGAAAAGGAACCTTCACGATAAGTACCAATGTTCCTTAATTTTTTTTAAAATAGACATTTGTAACATTCAGAGTAGAATTTTTGCTTCTCCCTCCCTGTCTGCCAACCTGTATTGCCTTTGTATGGGGAGTCTTCGCATCTTTCTACTGGGAGAGATATGCATGTTCTTGTTCAGATGTAACAAACTAGTATCCAGAACAGGGTGCATGTCATTCTTTTGATCTCCTATCCCAGAAAGGTGTAACATCCAAATACATTCTTAGTTCTGGGTTTATTATTTAATTACATTTGTATCTAACCTTTCCTCCCAGCAACTTAAGGTGGTATTCATAGTTCTCTCTCCCATTTTATCCTTGTCCATGGTGATAATTTGTGCTGAGAGCTGGTGACTTGCCCAAGGTCACCCAGTAAGCTTCATGGCTGGGTGGGGAATCTGAATCCAGGTGTCTCCATTACTAGTTTGCCCTTCTAAACACTCGACTTCAGTCCACTTTCCATAGCTCTGGGGTAGCTATGAGCATGTCTGTCTGTGTGAGCTTATGTTTCCGTGGCATATAGATGTTATTGTTACAAGGGCAAGGGATTTTAAAGATCATGGTGGAACTTAAGGATTTGATTTCTCAAGTATGCCAGGCCTAAATTATTTGGAATCTCAATGTAAGTGTACATCACTGCATCTAAGTTAAATATATACTTATTTTTGACAGACTATTAAAGAGGTTTGTGATCATTTCTGAACCACATGCATTTCTATCATGAATGTATGTTAATTTATTTAAGTTTAAGATGCCATCTGGTTTGTCCAATCCTGTATTTCATTGTTGATGATTTCTAGCCAATGTGTGTGGCCTGTTGCTACTGAATATTTTTGTGTGTGTGTGTTTGAGTTGATGCTGGCTAATAATGAAAACTACTCTGCTTGCAGTGATTAATCTCCGATGCTATGTTTGTACGTACATGCATTTGCATATGAGTCTGTGAACAAAGAGTGTACATGTATGAACTGTCCCATTGTTTCTCTTTGAAACAGAAAGTTAATGTAATCCTATTAAAAATTGTACTATTAAAATAACCCATACTGAATATTTCCCTGTTATTACAAGTGAGAGGGCAGTAAGTCTGAGGGCATTTATTACATAATTAGAATGTGGTTTCTTAGGAGCCATGCTCACAGTAAATTTAGAAAGTGTTGCTTGTGTGTGTGTGTATTTATGTGTGTGTGTAACTTAAAGAAACATGTTCTAAAGGTAGAGACTTAGGACTTTTTCTCACTATACTGTTAGAGTGCTATTATTCCACTTTAACTGCTCTGGCTGCCTCCTGTGGGGTTCTGGGGTTTGTAGTTCAGTGAGACCTAAGAGCTCTCTGGCTGAGAGTTCTAAATGCCCCTCTCTAAACTGCAAATTCCAGGATGCCACAGGAGGCAGGCAGAGCAGCTAAAGTGGAATTAAAGTGCTATAATAGTGTAGTGTGATAATCTCCTTAGGTGCAGCTACTCCCAGAGGCAACAATTACAGAGGAAAGGTTGTTTGCCTTGGTACAAAGAGGTTTCTTTAGCCTCCCTTTGTACAGAAAGTACTGCAGCAGAATATTCTTATTGTGTACACAGCCTAAACTGAGTCCTGTGACCACTCATGCTTTCAGAGACTTAAAGTGGGAATGCTGTGACCTAAGGATCAATTCATTGCACATAGGAATTTACTTGCTGAAGCAACTCCTGTGCTGCTGCGTGTGAAAAAAATGCCCTAAGCACTCAGTGTGAGCAGTCATATTTAAACACATAAATCCAAATTTAAGTATGTGTCTGTGTTCTCCAACCCAGAGTCCCCAAGAGCAGAGGATGAGCCTAGAAATGCAGAAGTCAGAAGACCCTTCTCATTCCCTCCAGCTGTCCCATTCTGGCAGGGTCCATCCTGATTAATCCTCTGTTGTCATACTTTTTCAGATGCTTTAAAAATGTCCCGGTTTCCATCTTCCACTTTCCCCCTTTATCCTCAGCTTACTTCAATTGAGGCAAACTGTTCAAAGTGCAAAAATAGTTTGCATTCAATTAACTCAGCAGGGGGGAGAGGAGAGGGAATAATCTTGTTCTTCCTGGTAGGCTCAGGCAAAAGCAAACTGCTGCAGCCTCTCCCAGTTTATGTATTCTACCTCATTAATAATGTTTGCCATCTTGACCACACTCTCTTGTTGCTTGACCACACGTGTGCCATTTTTCATCTGTGAAATATTGGAGGCTACATAATTGACATTCCTCCTGTAGACATAGATCAATATAATTTTATAATTCTTTCTGTAAAAATTATGATCAGCATTGTCATTTCTGCTGGTTCAATCTTCAGAGTTCACAAGGAGAGCCCCTATCTCAGGGATAGAGGTCATGTGCAATCCAGGTTCAGTTCAGGGCTGGGTGAAGATACTCTGCTGCCTGAAGAAGAGCAAGTGGGTCCCCTACCCACTTAACTACATAATACCCAAAGCCATCCAAGTTATGTTGGCACAGAACAGAAAATCCCACAAGTGCTTCTCCTCATCCCTGGCAGTAAAAATGCAGCAATAACAAAATAACAATTTAGT
Source organism: Gambelia wislizenii (assembly GCA_030847615.1). Lineage (NCBI taxonomy): Eukaryota > Metazoa > Chordata > Lepidosauria > Squamata > Crotaphytidae > Gambelia > Gambelia wislizenii. The sequence goes on from JAUMIR010000012.1 coordinate 12,218,058, forward strand.
ATCCTTTTATGATGCCCCAGATCTGCTGTCTGAAATGGACACTTCACAATGCTTATCAGAAGTGCTGGATCCAGGGCATCTCTAGTTAAACAGGATTAGTTTGGAAGCGATGGGCAAGATCTTTGCAGGCAACCCTTCATCAGAGTAAACAATATTAGGCTAGAGGAACAAAATAGCGGTCATCTTTGCTGCATTTTCCCAGAGCAGAACGTGTTGTCCTAGAGTCCTTATGACAGTCAACCTCACCCCAGCCTTGGGAGTGGATTTGTTAGCATTCTTACTCTGCAGATGGGGCACTTGGTATATGTATATCAGTATGTGTGTGGAGAGAATGCAGCAGATCCCTGTGATAGCTCACTTCATTAGCTGGTTTTTGTTTTTCCTGTTGCCCTAAGGCATGTGTTTTGGGGCAGATTTACACTGCCAGTGTGACATCTCTGTATCATAGGTACTCAGTCACAGTACACAGTTATAGCACTATTATTCCACTTTTACTGCCATGGTTGCATCCTATGGAATGCTGTGATTTGTAGTTTGGTGAGGCATTGTAGTGCTCTGACTGAGAATCCTAAATAACTCTCCCTAAACTGCCAAGTCTCAGGATTGCATAGGATGGAACCATGGCAGTTAAAGTGGTATAATAGTGCTATAACTGCATATTGTGAATGGGTCCCTGATTGTTCTAGCTTACAACTCTGTTGTTGAAGTTATCAAGTAACCAGCCAGCCTGCTTGCCTCTCCTTTCCAATATGTCATCTTTGGTTTTTCGTTTGTTCTGCAGGCTCTACAGTTGTGGATCTTTGCTACTTTCCATAGTGCCCTGCTGGTTTTTAAATTTTAGGGATGGGAATTGTGTGGTCATGTTGTTGGACTGCAGCTCCCAGCATGCCTCACCACTGGCTATGCTGGCACGGTCCTCTTGAGACTTGGAGTCCAATAAACCTCTGGTGGGCTGCATCATTTTCACCCCTGCTGTGTTTCCTTTGTCTGCAGTGTGTTTTCATATAACACATGCATCAAATTTTAATTGTAATGGTCTTCATTGATTCTCAGAAGTAGTGGTCTTGGCTGTGGAACTCCTCTCAGCCAAGATTGAGTCTATAGCATTGTTCATTATAGCCTTTTGTCCTTAATGGTTTCAATTGTTTGTGTGTGTGTGTGTGTGTTTTAAAAGACTAGTTTTTATAAAGCTGTTTTGCAAGAGTTTTTTTATGATGAAAAAACTTTTTAAGGCATTGTCTTGATAATCCTAATGGGCAGAGAGGCAATAAACAACTGCTTTAAACAAAAATCCAATAAGCTTTGAAACCAGTAGGCTTATTTTTGTGCCTGTTGCCACTGGTCAGAAATGGGATGCTGAACCACATGGGCATTTGGTCTTTTCTGAGAGGGTTCCTCTTATGTTCTCACCTTCTGAAATTCCGAAGCATATAGGAAATAACTGGAGAGTTTAATTCAACAGAAGTTGCTTCTGAGTTTTCCTTAGCAACACTCAGTTGCCTAGCTGTAGATTGCCCTCCACACTTCCCTTCTGTGGCATCAAAGCAATTAAGCAAATGGCTGTCAGAGAAACTGTCTACTGAATTGACTTTACTATCTCTTTACTGTCTACCAGTGCTCCCCGCAATGTGACAGTTTGCTGAGGACATCAAGAGAGGTGGGGGCAGTGAGAATCAGCATGGTGTAGTGGTTTGAATGTTGGACTAGAATTCTGGGAATTCAGGGTTCAAATTCCCATTCTGCCAGGGAAACATACTGGGTGCCCTTGGGCAAGTCACATTCTCTCAGCTTTACAGGAAGGCAATGACAAATCTCCTCTAAACAAATCTTGCCAAGAAAAGCCTGTGATATGTTCACTTTAGGGTTACCATAAATTAGAAATGACCTGAAAGCACACAACAACAGGAATGGATTCACTTCCCCACTGACATGGAAACCATCAGCCACCAGAGTGTGAATGCAAGAAAAAGAAAATCTTTCTTCTAGTGGTTAAATCTGGACCATAAAGAGGGCTGCTTTTTAACTTATACTTGTTTAATATTTTTTTATGGGGGAGGGCGGGGGCTGTTTAGGGATTTTTATCTGTATTGTATTTTAATTTTTGTAAGCCACCCCGATTGTTTAACAGAGGGGTGGGGTATAAATAAATTTTATTATTATTATTATTATTATTATTCCAAACTGGCTAGCAACAACAACAACAACAACAGGGTAATAGAGAGTGAGGAGGTAAGGAGGAATTTGTTCTTGGTCTGTGTCGGCAACCTGCAGAATAATTTGTTATCCTCGTAGGAGGTATTCTGTATATACTCAGAGACACTCAGTGGTAATAATTAGAGATAGACCCCTGTACGGTGGGACCCGTACTGTGGATTCACTTACCCACATCTGAAAAATACGGTCTCTGAATGAGACTACGTGCGAAAGGGATCTAGGAGTCCTAGTAGACCACAAGTTGAACATGAGCCAACAGTGTGATGCGGCAGCTAAAAAGGCCAATGCAATTTTGGGCTGTATCAATAGAAGTATAGTATCTAGATCAAGGGAAGTAATAGTGCCACTCTATTCTGCCTTGGTCAGACCTCACTTAGAATACTGTGTCCAGTTCTGGGCACCACAATTCAGAAAGGATATTGACAAATTGGAGCGTGTCCAGAGAAGGGCAACTAAAATGGTGAAAGGTCTGGAAACGATGCCTTATGAGGAGAGACTTAGGGAGCTGGGTATGTTTAGCCTGGAAAAAAGACGGTTTAGAGGTGATATGATAGCCCTGTTTAAGTATTTGAAGGGATGTCACGCTGAGGATGGAGCAGGCTTGTTTTCTGCTGCTCCAGAGACTGGAACACGGAGCAATGGGTGCAAGCTCCAGGAACAGAGATTCCACCTCAACATGAGGAGGAACTTTTTGACAGTAAGAGCTGTTCGGCAGTGGAACACACTCCCTCGGAGCGTGGTGGGGTCTCCTTCCTTGGAGGTCTTTAAACAGAGGCTGGATGGCCATCTGTTGGGGATGCTTTGATTGTGATTTCCTGCGTGGCAGGGGGGTTGGACTGGATGGCCCTCGTGGTCTCTTCCAACTCTGCAATTCTATGATTCTATGATTCTATGATCTTCTATGTCCTCCATTGTGACTCTATGGTACGCTTGGGCTGGAAGTAATTCATTTTAATAGGGTTTTATCCATGGTTTCCAGTATCCATGGTAAGCCTGGGAACTTATCGCCTGCAGCTATGTGAGTCTATCTGTATTACATTTTTGGGAAACAGAAGCTGGTAAATTTTATTTTGAGCATAGCTTTTTAAAGTTTCAGTTCCAGCACATCAATGATTTGAATCACGTGGCTTTCACTGGCATTTGTGTGTGTGTCTGTAAAGAAGAAACCCCCTCTTAAGAGGTTTTCAACATTTCTCTATTAGTTCTTCGGTTTGACCTAAGCCATCCTAGGCCATTTATTATGCATTGCCACTCCTGACATCACCTGCAAAAATTGTGAGAGCCTGCTGATCCATTTTGAATGGACTACCCTTTTGGATTAACTGCATGAGTTATAATCTATCCATAGTCCTTTTCTTATTTATACAAAGCTGAAGTGAAGAGGCAGAAAGCTTGGATGATTCCCCAAAGGAATAAGTCACAAACCTTTTTCATCAGCTAGCTGGAAACGTTACAGGATTTATTGTAGATTCCTGTATTTTGCATCCCATCCCTCTTTCTCAGGCCTGAGCCAGGAATACTGATATGCTACCATGTTCTTTTTTGTTTAAGTCAACTTACATATGTCTGCTCCTGTTATGATTACTATTATTAGTCTGTGTAGTACAGGACCTGTGAATAGGAATAGGTTTGTGATTTCTGATGGGTGTTGTCTTTAACAGTAGCCCAGAAAGATGAATAAGTGAAACAGATTGTCCTTACCTGAGACTTGCTGAGGTATTTGTTTGGAAGGTGGCGTGGGGGGAGCTCGATTGAGTCTAAGGGCTGGTCAAGATGAGGAATAAAATGTGAATTGGGGTGCAGATATGCCAATTTGCAGCAGCTATAGTCTGTCTCAACGATTTTTTGGCAAGATCGCCGGTGTGCAAAGCTCTCTGTGTTTTGTTTTCACATGGAGGCATGCCAGTGAATCAAGATGGCAACTGCGAGTGAATTACTTGTGGTTTTGTATTCCCCAACTTGCCTCCTCCAAACAATATTTTTTTTAAAAAAAAACTAACTCCAAGGTGTGGAAGAGCGATTTTATGCTTAAATTAAAAAAAAGGAAAGAAAGCCTGTTTCATCACCTCAGTGCATGATCGCTATGGCAACAATCCAACATGGCAGTTCTACAATTTGCCGTCCTAGGAAGCTCCGCTCCTGCACATGTCCAACCAATCAGCTGCCCTCTTCAGCAATGTGATGCAATGTGATTCAGTTGGCCTAACAGGTGAGGATGCACATTTCTATTGGGGTTGACAAAAAACTCAGGGAAAGTCCAAAGGCTTCTGCTGTGGGCTTTCCCTGACATTTGCTTCCCCCTCCCTCCGGAAAAGACGTAATGCTTTCCCCTCCAGAAAGGACGGAACGCTGTGGGATCCCATTGGGACACATGAGATTTCCAGTGGTTTCTAAGAGGGTTTTTTTTCACTGTCTGGACTACCCCTAAGATACCGTATATTCCGGCGTATAAGACGTCTGGGCATATAAGACCCCCCCCCTTTTCCAGCCAAAAATCTAGGCTTAGGCATGTATTTGCCATATAAGACCCCCCCCCCCAATTTGGCTGGCTGGCTGACTGGCTGGGGGAGCCTTGCCAGCTGATCCTCTTTGTTTCCCAACTCACGAGGATCTCCTCATGAGTTGGGAAAGCGAACAGGATCCAGCTGGCAGGGCAACATTTGCCCCTCTCTTCAACCTTCCAGTCAAACTGGACTTGAAGGTGGAGGAAAGGGGTGAAAATGCCCAGTTTGCCTCAGCAGCCCCCTTCCCTCTGTCTTGGCTCTTCTGAAGGGGACCAAGGCGGGGGAAGCGAGGGCGGCTGCCGCAAACCCCTAAACTTGGCAGTGGTGGGGTCTCCTTCCTTGGAGGTCTTTAAACAGACGCTGGATTGCCATCTGTCGGGGAAGCTTTGATTGTGATTCCTGCGTGGCAGGGGGTTGGACTGGATGGCCCTCGTGGTCTCTTCCAACTCTACAATTCTATGATTCTATGATCTTCGCTCGCTCTCCCCACCTTCCTGGAAGGTAGGGAGTGGGAGCGAATCTAGGGGTTTAACTCCACAGTCCCGATGCCTCCTTCTGGGCTCCCTTTGCAAGGGAGCCCAGAAGAAGGCATCGGGGCTGCAGGGTTAAACTTGGCATCTTCACTCGCTCTCCCCACCTTCCTGGAAGGTAGGGAGTGGGAGCGAATCTAGGGGTTTAACTCCACAGCCCCGATGCCTCCGCAGAAGACATCGGGGCTGCAGAGTTAAACAGGGCATCTTTGCTCCTTCTCCCCACCTTCCTTCAAGGTGGGGAGAGGGGGCGAATCCCAGGTTTGGCTGCACAGCCTCTGCATCCTCCTCCTTGGCTCCCTTCCAGGAGGGAGCCCAGAAGGAGGGATCGGGGCTATGCAGCCAAACGGGGCATGTTCGCCCCTTCTCCCCACCTAGGAGGGATCGGGGCAGCGGAGCAAAATGGGGCATTTTCGCCCTTTTCCTCCAACTTCAAGAAAGGTGGGGGAAATGGGTGAATCTAGCGGTTTGCCTCAGCCGCTGCAGAGGCGATCAAGCAGCGGCCACGGCAAACCGCAATGTTTGCCCCCCTCCTCTGTCTTCCATTGCTCCCCAAAGGGGGAGAAGGCAGAGGAGGGGGGCGAATGAACTGCTAAACACTTTGCTTCACCCCCCTGCCCCATCTCCTGTCTCTTCGCTCTGTTTGCGAAGAGGCAGGAGATAGGCAGGCAGGCGAAGCAAAAGTATACCCGGCGTATAAGACGACTCTCGATTCTGGAGGGCACTTTTGAGTGCTCAAAAGTCGTCTTATACGCCGGAATACACGGTAGATATATATATATATATATATATATATATATAATATATATAGGAAGACAGGAAAAGTCAATGGGAATTTGATAACCTTAGGCCTCCTTAATTCCAAGGTCTTGTGGGCCTTCCAGTCTTTCCAGAGAAATAAGTCTAGAGCAACAGCATTTCTAGGCCAGATGGCAGGCTTCAGATTCTGCTGACTTGTCTCTGAATGGAGACAGAAAACTGCACCACACAATACCCTTTAACTGTCCCAATTCATTTTCTCTCTTTTCCTCCTCCTCCTCCTTTCACCCTTTATTCTCAGCTTGCTTCTGTTGCTTCAAATGGAGTTCAGTGTGCAAAGGTGATTTGCACTCAATTAACTCAGTAGTGGGGAGAGGAGAGTAGGGGACAGAATCTTGTCCTTCCCAGCAGGCTCAGGCAAAAATAAGCTGCTGCACCCTCTCTTAGTTTCTGTGTTCTTCATTAATAACATTTACCACCTTGACCACACTCTCTGATGTTACTTGATCACATGTGTATTTATAGGTCACATATGTATTTATATTTATTTATTTAGAGTATTTATACCCCGTGCTTCAGCCACAAAGGCTCTCAGAGTGGCTTACAGATGGTTACAGTAGGACCCTTGTATCCACTGATTCATTATCCACTGATTCAGTTATCCACAGAACACAAAACAGGACACCTACCATAGAGTCTTCCTAGAAAACTTGTCCTCTCTAGCCATTTTCTTGATCCTCCAAGGCAACTCTATGGTATTTTAAACCGGAAATCCCATTATTTTCAATGGTGTTTGTTATTATCCACGTTTTTTGGTATCCACGCCCCCCCGAACCAATCTCCAGTGGATAGCGGGGTCCTACTGTAATTTGTAACTATTTACAAATGAGGGAGGGAGCCCTGGTGGCACACTGGTTAAATGCCAGTACTGCAAGCCACCACATTGGAAGTTTGATCCTGGAGGGCTCCAAGGTTCACTCAGCCTTCCATCCTTTTGTAGGTCGGTAAAATGAGTACCTGGCTTGTGGGGGCAATTAGCAAACACACATTGGAAACTGCGTAATGCGGTATAGATGTGTAAATTGCTATTGCTTAAAACAATTTGTAAGCTGCTCTGATAGCCTTGTGGCTGAAGAGCGGGGTATAAAGACCTAAAATAAATAAATACATACATACATACATACATGATTTAACAGTTCCCTGGCTTCAGGCTTACAATCTAAATAAGACATGAGACATAAGGAAAAGGGAATGGCAGTGGGGTATGGATTAAATCCAGCAGATATTGCTGGTTCTTCTCTCCTTCCAAGGCCAGAACAGTGGCAGTTGGGCTGGATGGAGGGCCTTTCCTCTGCTTCTGGGCCCAGGCCTGAAGGAAGTCCGCCTGCCTCTTCATCTCTCCCTCCATATGTCCTGTGTTTTCATCTGAGAAAAGTTGGAGGGTGTGCCATAGCAAAATAATAGTCTTATGAGAGGAAGCAGTCTGCTGAATCTAGTTTTACTGATCAGCTGCTTCTGAAAGAAGCAAGGAAGAAAGTGTTTTATTTGACCTGTCAGGTTTAAATTCTGAAAATGTGTTGGTTTGCCCAATTTGAGCTATGCACTGTGTTTTTATTGTAACCTGTTGGATTTAGAAAGAGGTGCCATGTTTGAATTGTGTTCAATATACACTGCCCCTATTTGAAGGCTGCAGAATCTTTGGCCATCCAGATGTTTTGGCCTAAAAGGCACATAGTCTCTTAACAATGGCTGTACTGGGTGAACCTGATGGGAGTTATGAGGGAAAATTATAATTATACGTTATAATTGTTTTATTCTCTAACCTTCTGTAAAGCACCATGTACATGGATGGCACTATATAAACAAACCAACCAACCAGCCAACAACAACGACAACAACAAATTTGAGAGGTCCAAGGGGTCCACATCCTGCCCTACATATAACTAGATTCTCTCTCCATCTCTGGTTTTTCTTCACAAACAAAGATTCAGGAAGGACTCATCCTGCGCTTTCTGCAAGCGCGCTGATGACTAAAAAGGCCAATCTGAGCTAAACAAGTCTGGTTGCAGAAAGCACAGCAGAAGGTCTCCTTGGGCGATGTTTCTGGGTTCTGATTCTTTCCGCATTGTCATTTCTCTTCAAGACTTGTTCGGCGTGAGTTCTCAAAATATTAAATATTTAAAATAAAGGGTCAACTTGTTCATTGATAACTGCTGATGTGATAGCCTTGTTTCATAGCAGAAAGGTGAGTTATGGTGTCTGCAGTGGGGCAAAAATAAATAAATAAAATTGAGAGATTGCTATATGCCATTGTTCCCCAACCTTCAATGGGGATGTATGTGAGGAATGTGTCATGAGCTATGATGGATTGTACCAGTAAGTAGCATCTCTTTTATGTTGTTGTTGTGGGGTTTCAATTTAAAAGAAAGGGAAATGCAGTGAAATATACATACACTGCATATACATATTCAGAGAAAAATGGAGCACTTGCAGTAGTTTGTAGAAAATGGAATTTAGAATATAGATTTTAATTTCCAGGAATCATGAGCTATGTCTAAAATGTGACTTCTGTTTTATTAGGTATATCCTGGTCAGATATGAAGGGAGAAGTTGTGTGTCAAGTCAAGTCAAATTTTATTTGTATTAGGCCAATGTCCACTACAGTTTTCACAGGTACAGTATGTACCAACAAACATAAGCAACATAAAAGCATACATAATGCTGATACTAAGTCATATATCAGAAATTCATCTCTGGTACTGAAACTGAAGGGCTTTGGCATACATATAAAAGCACTGATTTCATTTAACGTGAGTAGCATAAAAGCATACTAATACTGATATTATGTAGCCAGTGTAGTGTAATAATTTGAATACTGGACTAGGACTCCTAGAGACCAGGGTTTGAATCCCCATTCAGCCATGGAAGGCACACTCTTTCAGCCTCAGTGGAAGGCCATGGCAAACCTCCCCTGAGCAAATCTTGTCAAGAAAACCCTAAGATACCGTAGGTTCTCCTTATTGAAGGCATACAACAATGACAACAACACGAACTATAACGATAATATATCAAAAATATGTTCCTGAAAGCCTTGGTATATAAAATAATTGCATTTATTTAAAAATGACATTGTATAATTTAAAACTCAGGACTTCATTATAGCTTGTATGTTAATAGCAATTGCTAATCTTTTTGCAGTTTTTAGTGTGATCTTCCAAAGGCCTGTCTAGACAGGCTATTTACCCCGTCGCCCCTGTCTTAGAGCCCTGCAGTCCTGATGACGCAGGGCTTTTGTCCTGTTTTGCGCCTGGGCAGTCTTCATGACCCCTGAGGCACAGATGGGGTTAAGAAGGAGTAAAGCCCAATGAAATGTTTTTTAAAAACACCTACAAAACCCCGCTTCTTTCCAGGAAAAACAGATTGGGCCCCGCATGACCACAGGAGCCATTCCCAGCCCACCGACTCATGCTGAAGCTGCTGCCTGCATCATATTGTCTTTGGCCAGGAAGGAACCCCATGCAGGTGCCTTGGTCATGTGCTGCGGGTCGTAGTCCTGGCTATGGAGAGAGCAATGCGGATGGCAGCAGAGGCAGCTGCAGAGACCGGCTGGTGTGCCAGTCTGGATTTCCTCCGGTTTCATGCTGGGAATGTTGGAAGAATGGGCCTGATCCGCAGGCAGAATATGTCAGCAGAGAGCCGGCATGTTCTGGCCCGTGTAGATGAGCCTCTAATGTTGTTCAATTTCACACCTCACACCATTCCTTCCCATGCGAAGCTGGCTAAGACTGCTGGGAGTTGCAGTCCCAAAACATTTGTAGGGCTGGACAGTTCCCATCTGGCTGCTAAACCATGGCTTAGATTTCAAGTCTATATCCACTTACCTGAGAGTAATTCCACTGAAAACAAGTACAGAAATGAGCCAACTTGGGTTTGTATGTTCCCTCTTCCACTTTCTTCCTGTTCCACTTATGAGGGAAGGAAGCAGAAAGGTTTTGCCCTCAGTTTATTTTTAAAATGTATTTATATTTCCACTAGAAAGCAATGGTATGCTTTGTAAAAAACAAACAAACAAAAAAACCTGTTTACACACCAGAAGGCCTGTTCTCCACGTCTTTTCCATCAGACAGAAAAGCAATTTTCATCGGCATCGTATCCTACAAAGATAGTTGATGACCTGATAGGAAAAGAAAAACCTCTCACAGGCTACATCAATGGTCAAAGTATGACAAATTGTCTGAGTTTCGCAGCCTTCATATATATATATATATATATATATATATATTGTTGCTGCTGCAGTGCATAAAAAATTTGGAAGAAACTGCTTTTTAGCAGTCTATTATAAAAATTCCATCTTGAAACAAAAATGTTTGATGGTATCTAAGGGGGCCAGTTTCTCTCTGCAGCAGTCCTATTTTTTAGGGCTGACATCTAACAAAGGAGGGAGGCAGTGTGGCATAGTGATCTGAGTGTTGGATTAAGACTCTTGATACCAGGGTTCGAATCCCCGCTCAGCCATGAAAACCCACTGGGTGACCTTTGGCAAGTCACATGCTCTCAGCCCTCAAAAAACCCCTTAGGGTCTCCATGTTGGAAATGACTTGAAGGCACACAACAACAACAACAACAACAACACCATCTAACAAAGGAAATTTTAATTGAGTCATCATCTGCTTTTTAGCTGACTAATGATGATAGTGTACATATTATGTATATTACGGACCAGGTTACCTGAAGGATCACATCCTCCATATCCTCCACATTTTATAAATGAAAACTGGGAAACGTGTGGCCAAACAACATCAGAGTGTGGTTCGAATGGCAAACGTTATTAATGAGGAGGAAGAGACACACTAAGGCTCATCTGCACCAAGCAGGTATATCCTGCCTCCAGAGTTGGCCTGTTCCCCCCACCCCCATTACCTGCAGAAAATGGGCCAGAGTCCTAACAGGATACCCATGGAAGCCAGGTAGGGGTCCCGCAACATGTGACTGCAGACCCCCTACATGTGACTGCCTCGGTCACATGTTGAAGGTGCCCTGCACGGTTTCCAGAAGAGCCAGGGAGTTGGTAATAGTAGGGGGAGCAGCGTGCCAGATGGGCACCTGTGGACATGCAGGGGCTGATCCAGTTTTCCCCAGGTAAACAGAGGTAAACCAGGTATTTCCTGTAACGGGCCATATCCCAGCTTACCCCCATTCCAGCCCCGAGGGTTGTTTGGGCTGCCTGGGCAGATTGGAATAAATGCCCTGAGTCGTTTGGACTACAGGGCTCTGGAACAGGGACAAGCTGAGGTATTTGACCGGTGTAGACAAGCCCTAAGAGGGGCTGCAACCATTTGCATTTGCCTGAGCCTACTGTGAGAGGCAAGATTCCACCCTCTACTGCACCCCCCCCAGCTGAGTTGAGTACAAAATACTTTTGCATTTTGAGCTTAGCAGCGACTGAAATAAGCTGAATGTGATTTGATCGTGTCCAGAGGAGGTCAACCAGGATGGTGGGAGGTCTGGAAGCCATGCCCTGTGAGGAGTGGCTTAGGAAGCTGAGCATGTTTAGTCTGGAGAAGAGAAGGTTGAGAGATGACATGATAGCCATGTTTAAATATTTGAAGGGATGTCATACTGAGGATGAAGCAAGCTTGTTTTCTGCTGCTCCAGAGACTAGTGCTATTTTCAAGTGGCAGAGCAAAAAAAGTTTTTTAAGTAGAAGATCGCTCTTTCGTATCTCTCATTTAATAAGACAAAATGGAGGGAGCTTTTGGGGAATAATAAGGCAGGTAATTCACTTGTGGCCACCATCTTTTCTCCATGTGAAATTCGAACTTGGATAGCTTTCCATGCCAGTGATCTTGCGAATGAATTGTGGGGACGAATGAACACTGCTGCAATAGTGAGTTAATGCGCTATTTTCTGCAACTAATTCTCCCACCTGACTGAGCCCATGGTCTCCATAATTTGTAATTGACTTGATGGCAGTTAACAACAACAAATCGGGTGAACAGACTTTAGGCTGGTGGGCATCTACCTTGTCGTCGTTACTAGAATTTAAGTGACTATCCACTGGAATCTGGTATTAACGTAGAAATGAATAATTCTCATTTTGAGTTCACAGTCCTTTCATATAAGAATGTATGCCTTGTTAAACCAAGCTTTTTTCATGTGTCAGCAGGCTGTCCCCCCTCCCCCCCTTTTTTTAACAGATTGTTCTAAGGTTTATTTTTAAAACTCTTAGTAAGAAAGGCCATATGCTTAACCAGAATCTAATGTGAGAAAAATCAATGTGGCCTTTTTTTGTGGGTGGATTGATTATGCTGAGGCAAAGAAAATAGCCACAAAGTCTAAAGCAGGAAAAAAATATATTGTAGTAAAGCACTACAGGTCATATTTAAGGGCAAAACTACTTCTCTCCCCATTTACTTCAAAGGAGATTCCAGAATGGTGACTGAAAAAGTGTTGGGCTTGATTCCCATCAGAACATTAGCAGGGCTGTGCTTTTGGACTGAGCTAAAGGTCCATCTTAATTAGAGCTCTTTGCTTACAGGGAAGAAAGCGTATGTGTGAATGTGTCTTGTGCAAAAGAAGTGTTTTGCAAGAATATATATTTAATCTACGCTGAAAACAAATGCAAGTCAATATGAATTTATTATTAACTTGTCACATGTGTGTTTGAGGCAAGGCTCCTGGAAAATTTATGTTTCATGGGCTACAAATCCCAGAATTGCCCAGCCAGTAAATGTACTGATGTGTGGGTGTTTCTGGGAGTTACGGTCAAAAATTGCAGTTTCCAAGCTCTAGTATGACAACATGTAGCAAAAAGAAGAATGCCAGTGTATAGGAAGGTGGCGGCTTAGGTGTAAAGCTGGATACCTTTTCCATTTCATTATTGACAAAATTTATTGACAAAGGCAGGAGTGAGAGCTGGTTATATTCTAGTCCTCCAGCAAATCTGTAATCCTAACGGACAAATCTATAATTCCAGGACAGGTTGGCAACTGTCAGGGATTGAGAGGTTATATTGCCTTTCCTGTGGGACCCTGGAGGGCTACACCCACTGCTGTGACCCTGCCGCGAATATTTTTCATTAAAATGCCCCCTAGGGGTTTTGAGGGGCATGTTAGCTAGCTCATTTTTCTAAGTAATATTTTGAGCTCAAAAATTATTTGGGGAGTTTTAGGGGGCTTGGGGGGGGGCTTTATGAGGCCCTTGGGCCACACAGGGAACTTGAATGTTGTGTTTTACCAAGTATGACTGTTTGTCTGTCTAGTATTGTTTACTATAACTGACAGCATGTCTCTTGAATCTCTGGCAGAGGTTTTCTTAGGTACTTGTTCCAGTTTTTAACTAGGGATGCCCAGAAGTCAACCTGAAGACATTCTGAATGCAAAACGTGTACTCCATTACTGAGCCGTGACCCTCCCTCCTCCTTCCCTGTTACACAGACAGAATTATAATTCTGAACCTACCTCTTATAACTGCTGACATCTTTGGACTGGAACCACATGCAGTCATCATTGGGAAAGGCTGTTGCTTAGAACTGTCCATGGCTTAGACTTGTTTTCTGCAGGAGATGCTGTAATAGCCGCAGAAAAGTGGCACTTGGTCTAACTGAGTTGAGTGGTCTGCTTGCACAGTGGTGGATATATGGGATACCTACAAGCAAGACAGCCATTCAAGAGCACTTTTCTACTCATGCTCCCTAGCAATTGATAACATAGAGGCACATGGCCTCTGATAACAGAGGGAGTATATATCTATTGTCACTGGAAAGCCACTGGTAGTTCCATCTTTCCTGAAGTTGTCTTCTTTTTTTTTTTAAGGTTGGCAAACCAACTTTATTTCAGTTGTCCTCTCCTCATTACAAGGCTAGACTTCTGCAATATGCTGTAAATTAGGCTGCCTCTGTACCAAGTTCAGAAACTTCAGTTGATTCAAAACATGGCAGCCAGGTTGGTTGTGATTACATTGCACCAACATTAAAATCACTCCATTGGCTGCCAATTAGTTTTCTGGCAAGGTACAAAGTGTTGGTTGTTTATCTTTCAAGCCTTACATGGTTTGGGTCCAGATTATGTATGAGATTGACTTTTCCCATATTATCTGCCCCATAGACTAAGGTTGTTTGGGAGACATTTTCTTTAGCTGGCCAAAACTGGGGTTGACAACTGTTACCCAGAGGACATTTTTTTTGGCTGTCCCCAGATTGTGAAATGACTTGATGGAGGAGATTCATCAGATGGATGTGCTTTCTGAGTGTCAAAAAGCAGTAAAGACCAGTTTCTTCTGGCAGGCCTACACAGATGATATTTAAATCAATGATTTTAAAGTATGCATTGATTGTTTTTAATATGTATTGGTTTAATATGCTCTTTTAACTGGTATTATATGTTTAATCCACTGTTGTTCCCTGACTCAATCTATAGGGAGAGGTGGGTAAGAAATAATATTTTTTCTATTATTATTATTATTATTGCTGTTCTGTTGTTGTTGTTGCTATTAAAATAATACAAGTTGGCAGCTGTCACTACATCTTGTAGTAGCGAATTGCAGAAATTAATTATGCACTGTATGAACAAAGACTTACCTATTATCTTGTCTATAAAACTTCTGTTATGGATTATATGCCAGTCTAGAAGCATGCAGTTGATTTCTCTGTTTGCCATCCCAGTTAAATTAATTCTTTGTAATTAGCATAAGTGTCAAAACTGGTGATGATTACTGCTTCTTAGTTGCTATTCCTGGAAAAATACTGACCATTATTTGACCAGTCAGCAGACCAAGTTGTTTGGGACAGTCCAGGCCTGTATAGAGCACAAAGTGTATGTACAGATTGAATGTTAAGGCTGCCTCCATCTTGAATATGACATGTTACAACCTTGCTTCATACTATTTGCCAAGCAGGTGTTATGTCCTGTGTTACTTTTTATACTCAGAAAGAAAATCTGGTATATTAAGCAGGTGTGGTCAGTATGTAATGTGTGTACACTATGTGTGCAATGGATGAACTGTGAATGGTGGTTAATTAAAGCTACCTGGTTTAATTGCTAGCTCAAAGAAGGATATCCAGATGACAACTTCAGTTCCCAGAAGCTCCAGCAGCATAACCAATGATAAGCACAATTACCTTGGTCATGTCGAAAAGCATCTGGAAAGTCAAAGGGGCCGGTTCCACGACAGGAAAAAGTTCGCAAGATTCCGGATTACCGTTCTTTTGCATCAGGAGCACATAAATCACACGAATCCTGACATATTCGGAAGATGCAGCCAGATCCAGACACTTTCGGTTTTCCTTAGTTCACACAGGCAAAGGTGGTGGGGGGAACACCTTCAAATGATTAAAGCCAGGCAGGAGGCGGGGAGGGAGCAAGGAGGGGGTCATGGAGATGTAGGAAGGTAATGAGTCTAAAAATAAAATTGTATTAAAAAATTCCAGGATCTAGTCCTTTAAAAACAACAAGAATTATTTCCTTTAAAAAAGGTAAAATCATTCAGTCACTTTTAACTTCACGCTTTATGCAGAGTGCAGTTAAGAAGCAGACTTAAGCTCAATTATCATTTGAAAGTGTATTCAGAGATCTGGGATCCCCCAGTTAAATTAGACTCATTACAAAACTGGAAAGCCACTGGTAGTTCCAGTGCCACTGAAGATATATCAATCTCAATCTACATACTAAAACAAACTTAAGAAAAGGTCCCTAACTGACTAAGAATGGGTAGGAAAGACTCACCAGCCTACAGCCGTGGCTGGGTTCCGATGCATCATGGCATAGTTACAGGAAAGCTTAATATGCATCCATTCTCATGGAGAGTCAGATTCAGAAGGGAGCAAGTTACACAAAAGCAATAAAATTCAAATTAGGTCATGTGTGAATCACCCAGCACTTCTAGTTGGCTAGAAGTGCCCAGTGAAGTAAGAGAAGGGAATTTTGGGAGAACAAAATGCATGCAGGGAAAAAACCCTAGACTTATTTAAGATTGTGAATGAGGTACACAAGATTGCTTTTACATTACAATGATTATTTTCCCACATACAATAGGAGACTATAAATAATGAGAGGAAAGGAAAGGACAAACAAACAAGAGATCGAAAGAGCGATCTGTCAACTTCCCTGCCTTCCCCAGCCCCGAAAGGCTTCTATAAAGAAAGGAGCGAATGAAAGCACGAACAAGCAAAAGCATGGTGGAGCAATCTCCGTCCCTTCCTTTCCCTTCACGCATGCACACACAAACACACACCACAGAAGCAGGGGGCTAGCCTCATTTCTAATTGTTTTCCCTGCCTCCGAAGCCTTGAATAAAGGCAAGTGAAGGGAAGGACAAACAAACAAAAGGACGAACATGTGACCGGCTGTTTCCCCGCATACACAATTGCACAGACACACACACACTCACACCAGTGAAGCAGGGGCTAGTCCCAATCATCTTCCCAACCCCCAAAGCCTTCCTTTGAAACAGACAGGAAGGGCTCAGAGCAGATTTTCCAAAGTGGGCTGCAAGCAGAAGAAGGGTGAATTTCTTCTCTCCAACCCCTCAGTCTATTCAGATAAAGCAGAATGGTCACTCCAACCAATCAGGATTCAGCTCTGCTCACAGTAATTCGAAAAGGTCGATGCCAGTTTACACGATGGTTAGTTCCCATGACAAATTATGCGCATTTTTGCGAACTTAATCAAAAAAGTCTGGAAAACTAGCAAAAGCTGATACTGCGCAACTTATGGGTTTTTTGCACCCCCTCCTTCTGAAAAGGGCGCTGTTGCTTCGAAATGCATGGGAACTATCAGGTTTCTTGTCGCATTCTTTGAGGATTTATTTTGCTGTGTAAACAACCCCAAAGGTTTCTCCACTGCAACTTGATAAAGATCTAGTTAGTTCATTGATGAGTAGCACTTGCAATTAGCAGGGATTGAAGATAAGGACACTTACTTTTTGGTGCTGGTTTGGTTTGAATTGTAAGCTCATTGGAATAGGAACTTTTGTGATTTGGTTTAATCCTCTGTACTTGTCAATAGTACTATTTACAGTAATAACAATTGTGATTCCTTGGCATTACCTATAATTCCTGATTATGAGGAGTAAAAATATGTTAAATATTACCTTTGCTTCCAAGAAGAAGTAGTGGTCATTTATTAGGCTGTATGTTTAACTTGTGTTTCCTTCAATATTGCAAACAGACATTTATATTGGATCTAGATTTGCTCATGGTTAGAAATATCTCATTGAAATCCATAGGAATTTAGACTCATTGGTTTCAGGAGATCTGCTAAAGCATAATGTAAGTCCGGATTTAATCTATTAAAAATTGGTGATGATAAACCCTCTCTGAACCAATCATGCCAAGAAAATCCTGTGATAGGATTGCTGTAACTTCTATAACTTGGAAATGACTTGAAGGCACACAACAACACTCTCCCTCTTTGAAATACCTGGAGTAGAGCTGGCTGAGGATTTAGTTTCAGTTTGGTTTTTATGAGAATTACCAAAATTAGAAAACTCCTTCACATTCAGGGTTGAAAGAATTTGAGAGATAAAAAATTTCAAATGTGGGAGAAACCAAAACCGAAAGTTTCATTCACTCAGACCTAGGGCTTTGAGTGCTTAGCAATTCAAAGTATTGCTTTAACCACTGTATATTCAACCATATTAGTGCTGTATTAGGGTTGCCATCTCTCCCCCCTGCCTCCAAATGGGTAGGGAAGAAAAAAAAATCTCAGGAAGTTTTGAGATTTACCAATTTTAAATTTCATATTTATATTTATATTTCTGGTGATTGTGTGTTGTTTTAGACTCATTTTTAGCCACCTTGAGTCCCTGTATTGGGAGAAAGGCAGGATATAAATAAATATAATAAAATAAATACATTCTTTTTGTTTTGATTGCATGCGCATATTCATGGATTTGCAACCAGTCTCTTTCTTCTTATTTCCATGGTTTCCTTCCCTCCCTCCCTTCCCACTCATTACAGGTTACATCCAATCTCGTGCAACTTTTGAGAAATTGATTTTCCTCAATTTTTCCTGAATTTTTTTTTAAAATCATGAGTTATAGTTAAAGTGCCCAATTGTTTTAGCAATAATATACTAGTTAAGCATTAGGAGCCCTTTGTTTTTTAGTGATAACTTTCCTCTTTCCCTTGCTTAATCTCTGTTACCTTGAGATAAATACTTTTTTTTGCTATGTGCTCATTTAAGAAAGTCATAACAGCTCATGCATGTATGTGATTATAAAATAAGTACAGTAGGACCCCCCGTATCCACTGATTCATTATCCACTGATTCAGTTAACCGTGGGACACAAAACAGCACACCTACCATAGAGTCTTCCTAGAAAATGCCTAGAGAGGCATCCTCTGTAGACGTTTTCTGGGTCCTTCAAGGCAACTCTATGGTATTTTAAACCGGAAGTCCCATTATTTTCAATGGCATTCACTGTTATCCAGGGTTTTCGGTATCCATGCCCCCTCCCCCGGAACCAATCCCCCACAGATACTGGGGTCCTTCCGTATTCCACTTGAACAATGTCATTGGAAGTGAGGGCCCCACAACCTACATGTCCTAGGGTATATATATAAAAGATGGTCCATGCACTCTACTTGGCATAACATACCCACTGGTTTTGGGATAATTGCTAATGACCACTTTAGGCTTCATTAGTATAAAATTAAAAAAAATATTGTTAGAGTTTTCCTGAGATATTGGAGTGGGGGTTAGTCGAGCTCAATCTCTGTTGAATCTATGTCCTGTCGGGGGGGGGGAGCTATGTTTACTTGGCTGAGGCCATCTTCACTGGTTCCTGAGAGTACGAACACACAGGAAAACACAGATACATTTCATATTGGAATGTATGGGGCTAATTTAAACTGAACTGGGGAGTGAGAATAAGAAGTCCTTGGTCATTCTGGGAGTTGTTAGGAGGTACTTTGGGATGAAGAAAATGTTGTGTGGATCTCCAAAATAAAACAAGTTTGTACAGGAAGAAAACCTAGAACTACCAGAGGTTTTTTTTGGGGGGGGGGGTCATCCGGAGGCACACTGAGAGGATCCTTATCTTTAATAGCTGGGGCCTACAACATAGCCCTCCCCTTTCTGAGAATAGAATATTCTGAAAATAGAATAGAATTTGACCAGGGGAAATGAGGACAGAACTTGTTTCCATTTGTTTTTGAAGAACCTACCAAGATTTGTATTTTTTTTTCATGTTCAGGAGAGAAAGGAGTATTTAAAAAGAAAAAAATAGAGAAGACAAAAGTGACAGATCATTTCCATTCCTTATCTGGAGTGATCCACATTTACCAGTCCTTGCAATCATACTCCTTCAGAACTCAAAACTGTTTGGGACAGGGGCCTGGTCTCTTGTACAGTTGTCCCTTCATATTCATAGAATCATAGAATCATAGAATCATAGAATTGCAGAGTTGGAAGAGACCACGAGGGCCATCCAGTCCAACCCCCCTGCCACGCAGGAAATCTTGATCAAAGCATCCCCGACAGATGGCCATCCAGCCTCTATTTAAAGACCTCCAAGGAAGGAGACCCCACCACACTCAGAGGGAGTGTGTTCCACCGCCGAACAGCTCTTACTGTCAAAAAGTTCCTCCTAATGTTGAGGTGGAATCTCTGTTCCTGGAGCTTGCACCCATTGCTCCATGTTCCAGTCTCTGGAGCAGCAGAAAACAAGCCTGCTCCATCCTCAGCGTGACATCCCTTCAAATACTTAAACAGGGCTATCATATCGCCTCTTAACCGTCTTTTTTCCAGGCTAAACATACCCAGCTCCCTAAGTCTCTCCTCATAAGGCATCGTTTCCAGACCTTTCACCATTTTAGTTGCCCTTCTCTGGACAATTTGTCGCTGGGGTTTGGTTCCAGGACCCCTGTAGATACCAAAATCCATGGATGCTCAAGTCCCGTTATATACAATGCAATAGTAAAATGGTGTTCCTTATATAAAATGGAAAAATCGAGATTTGCTTCTTGGAATTAATTTTTTTGGGAATATTTTCAAGCCGTGGATTTCAAATCCATGGATACAGAGGGCCAACTGTACTTTGTTAAGGGCTGCTTTTGTGTTCCCCTGGGTCTACTGGGTGGTCATTTCCCCCCCAAATTTGCTCCAAATTGGCCTGAAATGACCTCTTGTCAGTGTTAAGGGCATTTCCACCAAGTTTTGGAGGTCCCAGGGTGTCAAATTGCAATTAAAAAAAAACACCACTTCAGAGTACCCAAAGTGCCTTCTAGGGGCCCAGGAAAGCCCCAAACATGTTAATAATTACCCTCATCTCCCCTAAAGGGTATTTGGGGACACTTGAAGGCAAAAATATGATTTTTTTAATGGGAACAGGTACAGTGGAGGGTGCAGCCCTCCTAGGTCTCCTGAGGGAAAGGCTAATGCAGCCCCTAGCTTTCCACAGTCACCCACTCCTGGTTTATATTGTAGGTTGAAAGTCTGATGATTAATGGACTAGAAATCTTTCCTCTTGCTAGACAGACTTAAAATAATAGTGCTTCCCAAAGAATGCACACAAACAGTGGTCTGATAAAGATTCTATAGCTGCTGCTTGTCTGTATGTTGACAGCAAAACCGCAATTGATCAAAAAAAAAGGAAAGAAAAGATGATGATAATGATGATGATGAATTACACCCCGGAGGGCATGTGGTTTCTTTTAAAGGTGCTGATGGCACCTGGGCTGTGTCTTTTCATCTCACTGTACACCTGAGGCTTTAAATGATTTCATGACTGCAGGCCCTGTTGGGTGTGATTCCTCAGGAAAGTAAAAGGAACAGGGTTGGTTTATTTACAGAGCAAGTCGGGTGTGAGCTTTACTGTTAACATAAGCCAGACGTCAAACAGGTTGCAGGCTGCAGCTTAATGCGAATGCCTTGTGAAATATGCATGTAAATGGGTTTAGAAGCGGAAAGGGTTGAGGGGGAAAAGTTTAGGAAAGCAAAAAGCTGCGGAAATGACAAGATCATTAAATGCTCTCTTAACCAGTGGAGTGTAATTTATTCTTTTCTTTTCTTTCTTTCTCCTCCTCTTCCCTCCTCCCCTGTTTGCGATTTTTAATGCATTCTCCTTGAACATATTTGTTGAATCTCTAAAACAAGGGTGGGACGTGGAAACACAGCGTGACTTGGGTAGGGCTGCAGCTGACTTTCTTGATGATTCTTTCATCAAGAAGAAAAGAAGGCAAACAACCCATCCACCTGCTGGGGGATAGGGCAGGAAGCTGCGGGTTTTTATCTACAGGGAAATGGATGGAGGTCAAACATTGGGAAGAACAGTCTGATTACAAGAGCAGTTCAGCCACGGAAGAAGATCCATTAGGAGATAGTAGAATCTTCCCTTCAGCATTACGTAGTTTTGTCCTACTTTTAATGGAGGTCTGGCCTATAAATACTGTGAAATGAAGTGGTAGAATCTTGAGGCAGACTATTACCTTGAGTCTGGTGGAAGGTGTGTGCATGTGTGTGTGTGCCTTCAAGTTCCCTGTGGATCTATGATAACCTCATTAATTTCATAAGGTTTTCTTCAGCAAGGAACACTCAGAGATGGTTTCGCCAGTTCCTTCCTCCAAAATAAAGACTACACCACCTGGTATTTGTTGGCGATCTCCCATCCAAGTAGTAACCAGAGCTTAACCTGGTTAGCTTCCAAGATCAGACAACTGATCTTGGTGATCTTAGGTGAGGGAAATGGAGCCCTCAAATCCACATATTTAGCAGTGGGTTTCTAGTCTGCTATTATTGATCTTCTCATCAAGGGATTCCCCATTAAACATCACAGAAATCTCCACATTCTGTGATGCTGTGCTGCAAAATATTTTATGTCTCTTTCAACTTATGACTTGACTTCTGCATACACAAAGTTACAGGATTAATTCCTGGTGTCCCCAGCTGTAAAAAAGGACAACATACCAGGTGTGGGGCAAGATTCCTCTGTGCCTGAGACCTTGGATAGTTGCTGCCAGTCAAAGTGGACTAGTAGGCAAAGTGGGCAAGATGGCCTGGTAGTCTAACTTGACATGAAACTGCTTCCTATGCTCTTAATGTAACTCTGGAGTTTCAAATCTTAATTCACACACAAATAACATAGCCACAACGTTCAGCTTTTAACTTTTCACTCCCGTGTAAGGTCATTCTGTTTGTTTGTTTGTTTTAAATTAAAAGCTGTTTTAATAAAATGTCTCCTCTCTAGGATGCTTTGGAGAAGGTCATGAAATCATATATAGTAGCAGAGGCAGGCAACTTGTGGCCCTGCAGATGTTAAGTCGAAGGCTTTCATGGCCGGCATCCATAGGTTTTCCGGTTTTTTTTCCCCCCGGGCTGTGAGGCTGTGTTCAGGAATAAACTCTTCCAGAAGACAGCCTCACAGCCCGGAAAAAAAATACACAGAAAACCTCAATGTTAGACTACAACTTCCCTCAGTCTTTGTTATTAGCTATGCTGGCTAAGGCTGATGGGAGTTTCAATGTGGCAACATATGGAGGGCCACAAATTGCCCATATAATAGCCTTCTCCATGCCTACCCTTTACAGATGTTCTAGACCACTCCTTGCATTCTGGACCATTGGCCGTGGTGGCTGGGACTGGTGATTGTTGAAAAGGTCCAAAACATCTGGAGCATGCCTAATTTTAGAAGTTTGAAAAATCAGCAGAGGTCATTGTGTAGGGGTAAGCGAAGTGCAGCTCTGGGACTATGTACAGCCCTCAAATCTGTTTTTGTTGCTCTCGACCCACTCACACTCTTCAGGGTACCTTTTCTGTTTTGTCAAAAAAAGAGAAGGTGAATTGCTTCTTGTAGAAGCCTCCAGGAGTTGCAGCTCCTTGCTCCACATTAAAAACTTAAAGTATTTTGCCGGTAGGGTTGCCAGATCTCAGGGCCTGGTTCTGAGTCTCCAGGTTTCATTAGTCATCTTCATGCTAGAGAGAGATGAAGGTGCAAATTCTCCAGTGTTGGGGATGGGATGTGTGGGTTCATCTTCAGGCAAGAGAAGAGTACTGTGTGAAAATCTCCAGCTCTGCTAGTAGAGCAGCAGCTTGGTATAGTTTGCAGTGCTTAGTTGATTTGTTGCTGCAGTAGACTTCGGGGGGGGGGTGTCTATATATTTATTTAGTTAATATATGTCTTCCAGTCATTTTGGTGCTAGGGCTTACCCTCCACTCTACTCTGCGTTGAACTTCTGGCTAGAAGTAGACAAGATTAAATGTACCTTATCCCATCTCCCTAAGTAGATAAGAAAGAATAATCTCATTTAATTTTAATTTTTTTGCTTTAATTTCCAGACAGGAGCATATTTTCTCTGTTTGTGTGTTGTAATGATAAGTTGTGAGCAACTGTGGTTGGTACTTAATGTACAGCAGGCTCTGGGTATACGCTGGGGTTTGGTTCCAGGACCCCCCGTGGATACCAAACTCCATGAATACTCAAGTCCCATTATATGCAATGGCATAGCAAACTGGTATCCCTTATGTAACGTGGCAAAATCAAGGTTTGCTCTTTGGATTATTTTTTTTTAAATAATATTTTCAAGCCATGAATACTTAAATCTGTGGATACCAAATCCATGGGTATGGAGGGACAGCTGTGTAACACTTGACATCGGGTGTATCTCTCGGTCTCATGTTTTAGTCCGGAAGCCTCAGAGCCTTGAACAATCCTGAATTGGCAACCCTATTTGGGGCAAGAAAAATGTCAGGAGAAATGCAAATGTGTTGTCTGCCACAAAATCAAATTGTTTTTATAACGCTCTTAACTTTAAATTAAGAGCATTATAAAAACAATTAAGATTTTGTGGCAGACAGCACATTTGCATTTCTCATGACATTTTTCTTGAGAGAGAGAGAGATTTGGAAACCCTATTTGGGGGGCATTTTTGGCACTCCACATTGCCCCTGGAGGGACCCAAGGCATAAAATTTCCCCCTGCCTTTGTTGCAGTTGTCCATCCCTGGGATAGAGCTAGGACTGACATGATGGATGCAGGCTGCCATGTAAGTTGTGTCCTCCTGTGTGACAGATGAGAAGATCCGTCTCTGTACTCATCTATAAAGATGAATATAGAGACATAATCTTCACAAGGCAGTGGCTGCTCCATTACTGAACCTTGCTGCCTGTTTTTCTATCTAGGTAAGTATTAATGTTAGCAGTCTGAGAAATTAGAATAGGGGCATGGTCTTTGACAGGTGGTTTCACATGTTTATTTTTTGATGTGTCAGACGCTTGGGATGATTTCTAATTGGCTTCACAGGGTATAAGTACCGAAATTCTTTGCAAATGTATCTCATGTGGCGAGGCTGCTACTTAACACATTGAGGGAAGATTTGGAAAGCAGGAAATTAAGTGCATCAGTCAAGTTCTCCCATGTTGGACAGACAAACAGAGGGAGCATGGTTCAAGGGAGGGGGAGAAAAGAAATTGGGTTTAAACCCGTAAGAGCACCCAGGGGAAGAGTGTCCACTTTCTCCTTCCTTATCAGTCCCTCCCCTTCTCAGTTGGTATTTCAACCATAAGAGAAAATACAGGGATGCCCTTGCTGCATACCCTCCCATAGGGACAGTTCCAATTAATCACCTTGTTATCCCAGTTTTTCAGCTCCTTTTAAAATATCCTGGTTTCTCTTTCCTCTTCCCACTTTCTGTCTTTGTCCTCAGCTTACTTCAGTTGCTCCAAACTGAGTTCAAAGTGCAAAAGTAATTTCTACTCAACTCAATGAGGGTAGGGTAGGGGTCAGAATCTTGCCTTTCCCAATAGGCTCAGGCAAAAGCAAATTGCTGCCTCATCCGCTGGAATGAGGGTTCTTCTTCATTAATAACTTTTCTCATTGTGACCTCACACTGACATGATGTGACGTGACCTGTTTTCATTTGTGAAATGTTGGAGTGTATGTGATAGTGCAAACCCCATGGTTTGCTGGAACCAGCAAGGGAAGGAAGCTATTGAATGAGGTTGGGAAGCTTTAATGCTCCAGATGATTTGGCCTGCACCTCCTACTGGCCCTATCCAGCAGCACCAATGGTGAAGTTTGTGGGAGTTTCAGTCCAAAACCTTTGGAAGTCTGAACGTTTCCCATCCCTTGTTTAGAGCTCATGAAAGGAAGAAGAAGTCCAGCTGTGGATTGGCTGTTCACATATGAACCAGTGCTACATTTCTTTTTTCTCATACCCTAAATATCCTAAAGGCACCAATCCTGTTTGATCTTGGAAGTTAAGCAGGATCAGCCCTGGTTAGTACTTGGATGGGAGACCACCAATAAATACCAGGTGATATAGGCTATATTTCAGAGGAAGGCAGTGGCAAAAACACTTTCGAGTATTCCTTGCTTAAGAAAATCCTATTGCCATAAAATAGACAGGTGACTTGAAAGTGCACATGCACGCATGTGTGCGCGTGCGCGCGCACACACACACACAATCTAATCCTTCTAGAAATGCCATATAGTTTGGTGTGTGTATGTGAGCAAGCTTTTAGAAATGAAATTATGTATGTAATTGTTTACTGTGTTTCTTCATTTGAGAAGAAACACAGTAAACAATTACATACATAATTACATCTCAAATGAAGCAGTGAGTAAGTTTAACAATTTTCTTGTCACTGTGAGAAAGTCTTCAAAAATCACAGTTTTTGAAGCCTATTCACAATTCGGAAATGATTCTGTGTAAAATTCACACACAGTTGTTTTGCATAAAACCCTGCATTTTCTGCACAGGAAAAAAAAACCACTTTCTGCAAAATTAATGCTGCTGCTTCTTGCACGGATTTTTTTTTCCTATGCAAACCAACCATATGCAGATTTTGCACAGAATAAATCATCAATTACAGCATTTACTGCACAGGAAACAACATTTTCTGCAAAGGAAATAATGTTTCTTTGTAGAAATATTAAGTTCTGAGCATGAAATGCTATTTTCTGCACAAAAATGACTGTGTACAAATTTTACACAGAAGTCCTGAGCTGTGATGATAGTCAGTTCAGGATTTTTCTCATTAGATTTCTCAATATGAGAATCTCAAAGCAAAAATTGCAAATATTCATTCCATCCCTAATTTATATATCTCACCTTGCCTCCAAGAAGCTTAGGATGGCATACCTATGGCTCCCTCTTGCCATTGTTTCCTCACATCAACCCTGTGAGGTAGGGAGAGACTGACTGGCCCAGTGCCACCCTGTGAGTATCATGGCTGTGTGGCGATCTGAATGCAATATCTTCCATTCCTGGTATAATATTTAAAACACCTCATAGTGGCTCCTTAGAAGATCATTCAGCAGTCCAGTCAGATTCGTATCTTTTGACACAAGAACAGTAAATAAAAGTAGTGTGGGTGTAGTACAGTACTTTGTTTCTTGGCAGTGTCTGGCAGGCTTCCCAGTGTCTTTGCTGCATCATGCATGCTTTTATTCTGGGTGCTTATGCTGTTCCATATATAACACTCTGGCTATTGTGTTATAAAAGGATCTCATGAATCAGTCCTCCGCTCACTTGAGGGTGATCACGTGTTGAAAACGTTTAACTTAATGAATCAGCTCCCCAGAATCACAGGATTTGTTTTTTAAAAATCACAAGATAAAGGTGTGTGTGTATTTAATTCAGGCTTCTTTTAGTTTATCACTTTGTCTGTGAACATTTAAAGCACATTCTTGCTGATTTCTCTCAATTTTCTTACTGATGAAATCTGTGTATATTTTAAGGCTTTAACTTACTAGACCCTGCAGGCTGCATGTAAGTACTGTACTGCATTCAATCCCACTGACTCTCTACTCTTGCTGCGAAATACCCCATTGTTTTGCAAAAGGCATTTTTTTACAAACCCAAGGTCTTGAAAATAAGATTCCTGTTAACGTGCAGGATTCCAGTTAGTTTCTTTCTTTCCTTGTCCATTCTCTTGTTTTGCAGTATATGCCTTTGAAACTTTGCTGCCCAGGCATCCTCCCTTAACAAAACCAAACTCTTCCTTAACTGGTTTGTTGTTGCCTTCTGATAAGTGAAATGCCAAGTTTTCTATCTTTGCTTTTTCTCATGGCCCTTTAACCCATGTAGCTGGATTATTTAAGGAACAGGGCATGGTCTGGATATGGTCCCAGAGTGTGCAGTTGTTTTGGTTGCCACTTTGAAAGGTTAAGGCTCTCTGTGAAAGATTTGTTCTGCAACAGGGAGGGTGAAAAGGAAAACCTGACAGGTTGTGGCTTGTTCTAAAATTATTTGAGGTTTTTTTTTTTGTATTTTTTTTTTTTTGAGCAGGAGAGAAGCTAAAGAACAGAGAATTTATAGAGGCAGCATTGTTACTTTGTAGGGGGAGAGCTGTGATCATATTTTATTTTTAAAGCATCCAAAGAAGATTCTATGTGTAATTCTAATTAAACATCACAAGACCCTGCCCTCAATCTCAAAAACAGCCATGCTAAATTTTACTTTTACCTAAGGACTGCCTCTCTTATTTCTTTCCTGCATTTATATCCTGCCTTTCTTCTGGGGATGCTTCAAGCAGTGTACATGATTTGTTCTCTTTTTAGAATATTTTCAAGCCGTGAATACTTAAATCCGTGGATACTAAATCCATGGATATGGAGGGACAACTGTATATAGAAGATCAGATAATATTCTTTGAGCCCTTAATAATAAAACTAGATAACCACCAGACTCACTCACTCTTTCTTATACTCTTAATTTCCACTCACTATATAATCCATTTTGCCTCAACACTGGGCCCGTCTACATGGTAAAAAAAATACGTACGGCATTCGGAAGATCGATCATCTGTACACACGACCGTTCGGATGCATACATGTCATTTGAAAGGGGGGCTAGTGAATACCCCGTAAACTCTGTGAATTCGGCATTCGGGAGGGTTAGCGAATCTTGAGCTAAAATCCGTACAGCCGTTTGTATTGTCAGTGGTTTGTACACCCCGTTCGCACACATACAAACAGGCAGTGTAATCTGATTGGCTGGCCAAGCACAGGGAGCAGGGCTAGCAAAGAGGGGAATTGGGAGTGGCTGCCATGTTGGATACCCGGCTAAGTGAGAGTCCGGTAAGTCCATGAATTTTACATGTATTCCTTTTTATTTTATATTGTAAATATAAATAAACTAGAATCATAGAATCATAGAATTGCAGAGTTGGAAGAGACCACGAAGGCCATCCAGTCCAACCCCCTGCCACGCAGGAAATCACGATCAAAGCATCCCCGACAGATGGCACTCCAGCCTCTGTTTAAAGACCTCCAAGGAAGGAGACTCCACCACACTCCGAGGGAGTGTGTTCCACTGCCGAACAGCTCTTACTGTCAAAAAGTTCCTCCTAATGTTGAGGTGGAATCTCTGTTCCTGAAGCTTGCATCCATTGCTCCGTGTTCCAGTCTCTGGAGCAGCAGAAAACAAGCCTGCTCCATCCTCAACGTGACACCCCTTCAAATACTTAAACAGGGCTATCATATCGCCCCTTAACCGTCTTTTTTCCAGGCTAAACATACCCAGCTCCCTAAGTCTCTCTTCATAAGGCATGGTTTCCAGACCTTTCACCATTTTAGTCGCCCTCCTCTGGACACGCTCCAATTTGTCAATATCCTTTTTGAATTGGGTTCCCAGAACTGGACACAGTATTCTAGGTGAGGCCTGACCAAGGCAGAATAGAGCGGCACTATTACTTCCCTTGATCTAGACACTATACTTCTATTGATACAGCCCAAAATCGCATTGGCCTTTTTAGCTGCCGCATCACACTGTTGACTCATGTTCAACTTGTGGTCTACTAGGACTCCTAGATCCCTTTCGCACGTGGTCTCATTCAGCCAGGTCTCTCCCATCCTATATTTATGCATTTCATTTTTCCGTCCTAAATGCAGTACTTTACATTTCTCCGTATTGAATTTCATTTTGTTAGCTTTGGCCCAGCTCTCCAGTCTATCCAGGTCATTCTGAATTTTGATCCTGTCCTCTAGGGTATTAGCTACTCCTCCTAATTTGGTGTCATCTGCAAATTTGATAAGTATGCCCCTAATTCCCTCATTCAAGTCATTGATAAAGATGTTGAATAGCACTGGGCCCAGGACAGAACCCTGTGGCACCCCACTGGTCACATCTTTCCAAGACGAAGAGGAGCCACTGCTGAGCACCCTTTGGGTTCGGCCGGTCAACCAATTACAAATCCATTGAACAGTTAACTTGTCTAGCCCACATTTTACAAGCTTGTTTGCAAGAATGTCATGGGGAACCTTGTCAAAGGCCTTACTAAAATCAAGTAAGTCCGCATAACTGACTGTCCGCATAACAGACACCTTTTTAAGTTAAAAAAAAAAAGCGGCAGGCGATTTAAAACAACCACTTGGATCGCTCGCTCCAGCCAGCTGGGCAAGGAGGGTCATACAGATTTTTTTTGGGGGGTAAAAATCGTGTAGGCGGATTGTACGAACAGCTGCCTTTTTGGATTTTTTTACCCCCCCCAACGGATTTTTTTTTAATCATGTAGATGGGGCCACTGTCTCAAGCACAGACCATACGTCACACAGCCATCACTTAACTGAACTCAAAAGCAAACAGACATAAACTTAAACGGACTCTTTCAACTGTCATACACATCGATTTTCAAACTCTAGGAAACCCCTAGAAACAGTCTCCTACTCTCTCTTCCCATTCACTCATCAGCTTTCCATCAAACTCTAGGAAACCCCCCTGCCCAGTTCTCTGTGTAGGTCATCTACCAAGGCTTTTCAGCATTTTGGTTGCCCTCCTCTGGACACGTTTCAGTTTGTCAATACAGTATTCTTCTTGAATTGTGGTGCCCAGAACTGGACACAGTAATATAAACAATCGATGTTAAAATAGAGCAGCTGGATATAATTAATTAGTATTTTAAAGGCCTAAAGCAGCAACTCCAAATTGCAAGATGTCTGCCAATAGTGGGGGGCTGCAGTTCAGTGGTAAACTACATGCTTTGCACAGAGAAACTCCTAAATTTAATTTCTGACCTCTTCAGCCTGGGAGAGCCACTGCCAATCAGTGTCAACCGTACTGAGCTAGATGGACCAATGGTCTGTTTTGGTATAAGCCAAGACTGTCGTTTTCAGAGCTTATATAGTGTCTTCCTAGAACGAAGGGCTTAGTTAGCACACTGTGCATTCTACAGTTACCTGACATACATGCAAAAATAAATATTCAGCATGACCAATATTTCATTTAAAAAAACAAATATCTATCCCTTATGCCTTGAAAAATCATTTTGAAAATGCACAGTCAGAAGGGGCACTCTTTAGGATTTCATCATATCCTTTTGACTCTTCCTCTCTTTAGTGGAAGAATTAAAGGATAAATTATGCCTAACATTTATTTATTTGAAGGCACAAATATCCCTAGCCATTGAAACCTGGGTGCCAGTTACACGACAGTTTTTATCACAGGGAGAAACGGGATTTCCTGATCCCGAGTTTGTCCCTTGTTGTTTAAACGATTTGTCCCTGGATGAGCAATATCTTGGGATAGCTGTTTACACAACAACCTTTTCCATGACAAAAGCAAGATCCCAAGACATAGTATCCCGTGTTTTTGTTGTTGTTGTTGTTGTTTACACGGGAAAAGGTTCCAGGATTTATTTATTTTTTAGCTGTCAGTCAAGGATGTGATTACTCGTTTTTTTCACAACCTTGGTGATGTATTTCCTGTGGAGATTTCCCACCATGAGCGATGCTATTGGCTGCCATATATGTTTGCTCAAGCATCTGCATTGGTCAGGGAAGGACGAAAGAAAAAACAATACCTGGTTTTTGTTTTTGTTTTTAAATCCTGATGGGCTTGCCTTGGCTGTAAATCCACAGAGATTACTACAAAATAATTTTTTTGTCTTAAAGAACCCACAAGAATCACTCTTGAATACCAGGCGCTATAGGCTATATTTCAGGGGAAGGAACTTGCAAAGCCACCTAGGCAGCTTGAAGACACACACACACACACACAAACACACACATGCACCCCTGTTGGCTGTCTACTGAGACAGGCACACGTGCGCGCGCGCGCACACACACACACACACCGTGTGCATGCTTTGCTTTCAGCCTAGAGGGAAGATGGGGAGGGGAAAAGAACAGGGACACAAGCCTCGTTGGTGCAGGGAAGAGAATCTATTTAAAGAGAACATCTCCCCTTAAACAGAGATTGCTGGCACAGGGACACAACTCTTTAAGAAAAGCACAAGCCTCTGCCGATATTCCCAGTGAGAGAATCCATTTTTTTAAAAAAAGCAGGGGACGGGGAGGGTGACTGACCCCTCCTTCTCAGGACTGTGTACCCGCCCCTGCCCACCTCAATTTCCGGCCACCACCTACTCCAAACCCCCTCTGAACTAATCTTGCCATGACCCTTTGATAGGGTTGCCTTAGGGTTGCTATAAGTCAGAAACAAAAGTACCGAACAAACCATATCTGATTTGGGACTACCAGTTGCCCCTCCACATTCGTGAACTTAGCATTCACGGTTTTGAATATTTGCGGGTTTTGGGAGGGCTCCCCGCCGGCAGACCTTCATGGAGCCCCGGAGACGTTTTGGAGGCCCCATGAAGGCCTTGGGAGGGAGGTGGGAGGTGGGGGAAAGTGACTATGGGGCCTCCAGAGGCCCCGTGGTCGCTTTTGTGGGGGACGGGGAGAGCAGTTGTTATTTGCGGATTTTTCACATTCGTGGGGGGTCTGGGGAACCTAACGCCCGCAAATGTGAAGGGATGACGGTATCTCTTCCTCTTTCAGCTGTTTCTGGTGATGTAGTGGTTACAGTGTAATTCTTGGAACAGGGAACGGCTGTGATTCCCCAAATGGCCGTGAAACTCTGTGGGTGATCTATCTCACAGGCTATTTTGAGGATAAAACGGGGAAAGGGGGAACCATGTTTACTGCCTTGAGTTCTTTACAGGAAGGGTGAGATGAATATGTAATAAATATGACCATGTGCCTGTTCTGTTGTGATCTCTATAGTCATGGTGTTTTCAAAGTGATTCCAAGATCACTTTTTTAAGACTTAACTGTTCATGTGTGTGATTTAGGACAGCCTTTCCCAATCTGGCGTTTTGTCAGAAGTTTTGGAGTACTAATAACCAACACAGCCATGCTGACTGTGGACGGTTGGAGTCCAAGGCTTTGGAAGGGTAGTGAGTTAAAGAAAGCAGCCTAGGAGGATTAGGATACCTCAAGAACTGAATCTAACTAAGCGTGCATCTACACTATAGACATAATGAAATTTGACACCACATTAACTGCCGTGGCTCCATTCCACAGAATCCTGGGATTTGTAGTTTTGTGAGACACCAGCACTCTTTGTCAGAGAAGACTAAAGACCTTGTAAAACTAATCATCCTGGGATGGAGCTACAGCAATTAAAGTGGTGCCAAACAGCATTATTTTTACAGTGTAGATGTACCGTAAGTGTTAAAAGTCAATCTCAGTGTCCCATTGCCTTCAGAAGTATGGAGCATGAGCTTAAGTATAGGATCATCTTTACAGTGATGTCCAGAATGTGAAATTCACTGCCTATGAAAACTACCAGGGTCTTTTTCTGCATACTAGTTGGACCCGGTATACCATAAGCCGTTAAAAAATCCCCCCCAAAACATCTGGTAGACCTCATGACAACCCTGTAAGGTAGGCTGGTGGATTTAAATTCCTCCTACCCCTTCTCAGCATTCCACACTTTTCCTGGAATTGCTGAGGGTGACGCGCTCTGTTACCCTGCCACAGCCACCAGTTGACTGCCTGGCTCTGGCCCAGTGGCAGCAGTGGCACCCTGCCACAGCCACCAGTTGACTGCCTGGATCCCATCACAGCCTGTGACTGACGAGTGGCTGAGGGAGTGAGAGGAGGGAGCGCCCCTTGTGAGGCAGTGAGGCAGATTGAGTGGATTGTGATGTGGAGAGGGAATTTGCATATTGGTGGTGATTGGTTGGGTGTTGGTTGGGCATGTTTCCTGAGCAGCCAGTCAGCACACTGGGAAAGGCAACATACCCAAGAGAATTATATATACAGTCATCCCTTCACATTCGCAGGGGTTAGGGGCGGAAGACCCCCACGAATGTGAAAAAAACCTGAATACTAATAACCTCCCCCCACCTACCCACAACCCCCCCACCCTCCCCAAAGCGGCAATGGGGCTTCAGAAGCTCCCATTGCTGCTTTTTCCACCCCCCCAAAGCAGCAACGGGGCTTGAGAAAAGCAGCAAACCATGAATATGCGGAACCACGAATGTGAAAGCCACCAATGTGGAGGGACAAATTAGCCCATTTTGTTCCAAGTAGACTTGTAACAGTTATGCTATACAGTTGTCCCTCCACATTCACGGATTTGGCATTCACGGTTTTAAGTATTCACGGCTTGAAAATACAGCTGTCCCTTCACATTCACGGGGGTTAGGTTCCACAGACCCCCGCAAATGTGAAAATTCTGCGAATAACGACTGCCCCTCCCCCTCCCCTGCCAAAGCGACCACGGGGCCTCTGGAGGCCCCATAGTTGCTTCCCCCTCCCTCCTACGGCCTTCAAGGCCCCGTGGTTGCCTTCCCAGCCCTCCCCCTCTCTCCCGGAGGCTCTGTGGTCGCCTCCCCCTCCCTCCCAAGGCCTTCACAGGGCCTCTGGAGGCCCCCCAGAGGCCCCGTGGTCACCTCCCCAGCCCTCCCCCTCCCTCCCAAGGCCTTCACAGGCCCTCCGGAGGCCCTCCGGAGGCTCTGTGACTGCCTCCCCCCTCCCTCCCAAGGCCTTCATGGGGCCTCCGGAGGCCCTGTGGTCCCCTCCCCAGCCCTCCCCCTTCCTCCCAAGGCTCCCTTGCCGCCTATCCCACCCCCGCCCGGCCTCCTAAGGTGGCGAGGGGGCCTTGGAAGGCTCCCTCGCCGCCTCTTCCACCCCCTGCCTGGCCTGCTTCTCTCCCCTCCAGAAGCAGCTACAGGGCTTCTGAAGCCCTGTTGCTTCTTTTGGGAGGGCGGGAGGGGAGGCCCTCTGAAAACCGTGAATATTCAAAACTGCGAACGCTAAATTTGTGAATGTGGAAGGGCAACTGTATTCTTAAAATAATAATAATCCAAAAAGCAAACCTTGATTTTGCCATCTTATATAAGGGACATCATTTTGCTATGCCATTACATATAATGGGACTTGAGTATTCACGATTTGGGTATTCATGGGGGGTCCTGGAACCAAAAAGGATATTGACAAATTGGAGTGTGTCCAGAGGAGGGTGACTAAAATGGTGAAAGGTCTGGAAACCATGCCTTATGAAGAGAGACTTAGGGAGCTGGGTATGTTTAGCGTGGAAAAAAGACGGTTAAGACTCGATATGATAGCCCTGTTTAAGTATTTGAAGGGATATCACGCTGAGGATGGAGCAGGCTTGTTTTCTGCTGCTCCAGAGACTGGAACACGGAGCAATGGATGCAAGCTCCAGGAACAGAGATTCCACCTCAACATTAGGAGGAACTTTTTGACATTAAGAGCTGTTCGGCAGTGGAACACACTCCCTCGGAGCGTGGTGGGTTCTCCTTCCTTGGAGGTCTTTAAACAGAGGCTGGAGTGCCATCTGTCGGGGATGCTTTGATCGTGATTTCCTGCGTGGCAGGGGGTTGGACTGGATGGCCCTTGTGGTCTCTTCCAACTGTACTATTCTGTGATTCTATTAAATGTGAAGGGACAACTGTATTGATTTGGTTTCTTATATCTGTTTTATGCTTGGGGGATTTTTAAAAAACTAGCTGGACCTGGCATACATTGCACCATTAAAAAAACTCCCTCCAAAATGCCCAGGAGACCTCATGACAACCCTTTGAGGTAGGCTGGTGGGTTTAATTGCCCCCCATTGCTCACCCTGCTCCTCCCCACCGCCCGTACTGCCACCCTGCCCCCTGTTCTGTCCCCTGTCGCTAGTACTGCCCCTTTCCACTAGTACTGCCCCCCACTGCCTGTACTGCCCCCTGCCACCCGTTCTGCCCCACCACTTGTTCTGCCCCCCTGCCGCTAGTACTGCCCCCACCACTAGTAATGCCCTCCCTGCCGCCTGTTCTGCCCTCCACCCCCCGTTCTGTCCCCTACCACTCGTTCTGCCCCCCTGGACTCTGGTACACATGCACACACCACGGCCACCTGCATGGTATTCACATTCCCTCTCCACTGCCATGTTTGAGATCTATGTGGTCCTGCCCCCAGTGTGCTGATTGGCTGCCCAACAGACCTGTGATTGGCTGGTCAGTTCCCTAAGCAGCCAGTCAGCACACTGGAAACGTCAACATACCCAAGAGAATTATATGTATATAGATGCTGAATTTTAGTTAACTGTCTTTATTTTAGTCACTTTGAACCCAACATATAGAAAAGTTGGATATGAATTTAGTGAAAAAATATGTTTTTAGGAGGGTAGGGGAGTGTAATACATTTTCTATTAAAATGTCTGTTGCCACATTGTTTGGGATGTGCTGAGGGAGGGCTTGTGTATTGCAAAGACTGTGGGGAGAATCTGTACAGTTCTTTATAGAATGTCTCAGGGTGACAGATGGAGCACACAGAATCAGGGCAGAGGGAAGGTTTTGTCTTTCCACCACAGTGTCCAAATACAGACCTTGAATTCCCTCGGCCCCCGTATAGAAAACTCACTTTATATAGCTATATATAAGCTCACAGCTATTTATACACATACGAGAAAGTAAAGACAGAACTTGGAAAGTTGCTTTTAAAAAGCAATTACAGTAGGACCCTTGTCTCCGCTGATTCATTATCCATTGATTCAGTTACTTATCCGCGGACATAAAACAGCATACATACCATAGAGTCTTCCTAGAAAATGCCTAGAGAGTCATCCTCTCTAGACGTTTTCTAGGTCATCCAAGGGAAACTATGGTATTTTAAACAGAAAGTCCCATTATTTTCAATGGTGGTCACTGTTACCTGCAGTTTTTGGTATCTGCGGGAGAGGGGGGCGTCTGGAACCAATCCATCACAGGAGTTACTGTTACAGTTAAGGTAATTTTTAAACTTTCCTTTTTCTCAAAAGGAGCTGAGTTAGTTTGGTAAAGAATCTGAACACCTTTAGTGTAGTGTAATGGGCC
This sequence comes from Gambelia wislizenii, assembly GCA_030847615.1. Classification (NCBI taxonomy): domain Eukaryota; kingdom Metazoa; phylum Chordata; class Lepidosauria; order Squamata; family Crotaphytidae; genus Gambelia; species Gambelia wislizenii. The sequence goes on from JAUMIR010000012.1 coordinate 12,254,109, forward strand.
CTCAGACTCTGGATCCATAGATTTATCCTCAGGTTCTAGATCCTCAGGCTCTAGATATCCACAGGCTCTAGATAACCTGAGGCTCTAGGTCCGTAGATTTAACCAACTGCACATTTAAAATGTTAAAAATAAAAATACAAGAGATATAATAAAGTTAGTGCCCTTATGTATGGAGAGAAAAGAAATGAACTCAAATTGCCCTTGCCACATGACTCTCCTGCTCAACTCCACAGCCTGGCTGAGCTCCAGGTTGAAGCCCACCACTCACATGCAGTGCGACAAGGCTGAGAAGTTGTCCCAGGGCAGCAGCAGAGGTGGCGCCAAGCCCTGTCCGCCAGATGCGCGTTCTTTGGGCTCCCCTGCCTTATAATGGCACTCCTGCTTGTTCATTTGTGATGTGAATGACTGAGCAGGTGCACCACTGCCTCTGCCAATTGCCATGTTCCTGTGGAAGCTGCTCGCTGCCCTGCAGCTGGCAATGGTGGCACTCCTTCTTGTTCATTCACAGATGACTGAACAGGAGTGCTGCCACTGCTACCAATTGCCAAATCCCTATGGAAGCTGCTCTCCACCTGCAATTGGCAGTGGTGGCATTCCTGCTGGTTCATTCACAAGTGACTGAGCAGGAGTACTGCCTTCGCTGCCAACCGCCAAACCCCTTTGGAAACTGCTTGAAGGCAGAAGCAGGCAGAAGCAGGCGGCTGGCAGGCTCCTCAGAGGTGAGGGAGTCCAAAGTATGCACCTGGCAGCTGGGGCAACTGCCTCCACTGCTGCCCTATGTCATTTGATAATCAGCATCCATGCTTATTTATCAGCATTCACGTTTTTTGGTGTGGGGTCCTGGAATCAAATGCCCAGGGATACTAAAGGCCCACTGTATAAATACATGACAGAGTGGTTATGGGGGAGAAAATGATTGCGCTGATAGGGGGAATGGCCCATGGTCGGATAGGAGGAATGGCCTATTCCCCATGCACAGAGCATGGGAAATAAACAGGATGAGCTAGAACTCTTAGCACAGCAATTAAATATGATATAATAGGCATCATTGAAACCTGGTGGGTTGAGTGTCATGATTGGAATGTAGTAATAGAGGGGTATAACCTATTTCAGAGAAATAGACCAAAACAGGATGGGAGGTGGAATAGCATTATATTTTAAGGATGTGTACACCAATGAGGAGATCCATGACTTAAATCCTGGGAGCCAGGTTGAGAGCATCTGGGTAAAAATCAAGGGGGAGAGAAACAGCAGGGATGCCGTTGTGGGCGTCTACTACAGACTGCATGATAGGGCTGCTGCTTGTAGAAGATGGTGAAATGCTATTGCAACAGAGAAAAGGCAGAACTACTCAACATCTTCTTTGCCTTGGTCTTCCCCCAAAAGGAGAACAGTGCTCAACCTGGGGGAAATGGGAAAATGGAGCAGATGATGAAGTTGGGGAAATGCAGCACAGAATAGGTAAAAGGTAGTTCAGCAATACCTGGCTAGTATAAATGAATTCAGGTCTCCAGGGCCAGATGAATTGCATCCAAGGGTATTAAAAGAACTGACAGAAGTAATCTCAGAACCACTATCAATAATCTTTGAGAATTCCTGGAGAACATGAGAGGTCCCAGTAGGCTGGAGGAGGGCAAATGTTACTCCCATCTTCAAAAAAGGAAAAAAAGAAGACCCAAATAATTACAACCTGGTCAGCCTGACATCAATACTAGGAAAGATTCTAGAGCAAATCATTAAACAGACCATCTGTATGCACTTAGAAAGGAATGCTGTGATCACTAAAAGTCTACATGGGTTTCTGAAAAACAAGTAATGCTAGACTAATCTTACCTCTTTTTGATAGAGTTACAAGCTTGGTAGATGAAGGGAATGCTGTGGATATAGTGTATCTTGATTTCAGTAAGGGATTTGACAAGGATCCCCATGATATTCTTGCAAAAAGTTTAGTAATATGTGACCTATAGACAATGCAACTGTTAGGTGGATTTGTAATTGGTTGATGGGCCAAATCCAAAGGGTAGTCACCAATGGCTCCTCTTCATCCTGGAGAGAAGTGACTAATGGGGTGCCACAGGGTTCTGTCCTCGGCACAATGCTATTCAACATCTTTATCAATGGATTTGATGAGGGAATAGAAGGCATGCTTATCAAGTTTGCAGATGACACCAAATTAGGAGGGGGAGCTGATATCCCAGAGGACAGGATCAAAATTCAAAATGACCTGAATGGATTAGGAAACTGGGCCAAAACTAACAAAATGAATTTCAACAGGGAGAAATGTAGGATACTTCACTTGGGTGGTAAAAATGAAATAAATAGATATAGGATAGGTGACAATTTGCTTGATGATAGTACATGCGAAAAGGATCTGGGATCTTGGTGGACCAGAAACTGAACATGAGTCAGCAGTGTAATGTGGCAGCTAAAAAAGCCAATGTGATTCTAGACTGCATCAATAGGATTATAGTGGCAGGGGGTTGGACTAGATGGTCCTTGTGGTCTCTTCCAATTCTATGATTTTATGAGAGGGTTTTGTGTGTCCTTACAGAATGATTGGTTGCTCACAGGAACCACACTTATGCCACCTCTGAGAAAATGCAAACATTTGCACATCAATTTTTGTGCCAGTGTAGCCTACAGTAAGAGCTGTTCGGCAGTGGAACACATTCCCTCGAAGTCTCCTTCCTTGGAGGTCTTTAAACAGAGGCTGGATGGCCTTCTGTCAGGGATGCTTTGATTGTGTATTCCAGCATGGCAGGGGGTTGGACTGGATGGCCCTCGTGGTCTCTTTCCAACTCTACAATTCTACGGTTCTATGAAATCACTATATACCTCCTTCGGAATTTGTGGAATAGTGCATTGAATGTTGGACTAGGACTCTGGGAGACCAGGGCTCAAATCCCCACTTGACTATGGGGACCCACTGGAGGACTTTGGGCAAGTTACCCTGTTGTAAACTGAGCGGTAATTTGGGGTTGCATTTTAAATAAGCATTCTCATTCTGCCATACTATATATTATGATATTCTAATACCTAAGAATGCCTACGTAGAGTGTTGATGCAGACATTGTCTGTTTCAACTACAGTGTTGTCCACAAATTGTGAACTCAAGCAACCAGAAAGTGATGAGAGGGACCTCAAAACAGATATATGACAAAACCCCCTCAATCCCTCAGCCAAACAGATAAAGGTGGAGAAATGTGTCTGTTTTAATACTCCCCCAGTCTCAGAGGAAGGCCATGGCAAACGTCCTCCAAACAAACCTTGCCAAGAAAACTCAATGATAGGTTCACCTTAGAGTCACCATAAGTCAAGAATGACTTGAAAGCACACAACATCAACAGCAACATCAACAACACCCCAGTAGGATTCTGGCTTTTTAATTACTTCTTTTAACTTTTTTAAAAAACATTTCTTAAACAAGCAGCATATTATGTATCTTGTACTTGCATTCTCAGATGCAGTGACCAGCAGTTTCAGTGCCTTATTGGCACATAAATCCAGAAAGCATATCATACAAGGCTGCTGCTTAGAGCTGAAACTTAGAAGGCAGACATTATACTAAAAGCATATGGCAATCTTGGAAATCTGTCAGGCTTCATTACTATTGGTTATCCATCATCTCCTGACCTCCTTTTCCCCATATAACATCCACCCCATATTTCCCAAGCCATTTCTGCACCTGCGGTCTTATCTCCCCATTCCCATTAGTAACTGTTATACTCCTCTCCACAGTTGCTACAGAACACTTGTTAACAAGTAAAAAGAAATGAAAACACAATTAATGGCAAGGTTACAGAACAATACAAAAAATGGCAGTAACAGGCAATGTCAGGGGCCGATTCTGACATTGTGGGATCATGCTTTCATAACTAGTAAAGTAATTGACAACATACAGTTACATTGTAAAAAGGTATTCTTCATTATGTTACATTTGTAATGTTATGAACCAGTAATGCCATAACTGGAAAAAATAATTGGTTGAACCCCTGTTCACACATCTCTACCAGGTGTGGAAAGACTTGCATAAATAAACGAAAACATTTTGAACCTCTCAGGGACCACTTGGAAAAGGCCTGGAAAAAACCCACAGAAAACCTCCCAGGGACCACTTGGAAGTTTCTTCCAAAATGTATCCAAGGATATTTATTTTCTTTCACCAGTCTCTCTCTGTTTTTCTTATGCTTTCCATTTTGGTGGCCCTACTTATAGGTCTCTGCTTTTTTAACATGCTGGGGGAAGCTGGTGAGGTAGGCTTCTCCACTTTCAAGATTTGTTCAGAGAGGGTTGCCTTTGCCTTATTCTAAGGCTGAGAGAGTGTGACTTACCAAGGTCACCCAGGGTTTCCATGGCCGAGCAGGGATTCAAATCCTGGTTTCCAAAGTTGTAGTTCACTGCTCAAACCACTATACCATTCTAACTCATATAGCATCCTCCTTTACCATCTTCCCAGTGCTGATACTGCAAAAAAACAGGATAAGGAGGAAAAAGGAGGGGTTGGGCAGGTTTAAAAAGACTTTGTAAAAAAGAGCTTTTTTGTCAGAGGCTGTGTTATTTGAGGTATGTCTGTTTAACAAACACTGTGTCAGAGTGATCCTTCTTCATTGGCAGATTGTCAAAGTGGGAGGGGTCATTTGGTTTGATTTCAGAATAAGGTACAGCAGGACCCCTGTATCCACTGATTCAGTCATCCACGGGACACAAAACAACACACCTACCATAGATTCTTCCTAGAAAATGCATCCTTTCTAACTATTCTAGGTCCTCCAAGGCAACTTTATGGTATTTTAAACTGGAAGTCCCATTATTTTCAATGGTATTCACTATTATCCATGGTTTTCGGTATCCACCCCCCCCCCCGAACCAATCCCCAGCAGATAAAGGGGACCTACTGTAAAATGCACCAGGTTCTGTGTTAAAAGAGCCTTCTCAGTGGCTGTTTCCAACTTGTGGAACTTGCTTCCATGGGAGGTCTGGTTGGCCCCCTGCTTGTTTTTCTGCTGCCAGGCAAAAAGCTTTTGATTTAGGCAAGCATTTGGTTTGTATTTTGTTGCAGTAGATGCAGCTTTTAAATGTTTGTAGGTGTTAAGTTTTTATTTTACTATGTTTCAAATGTATATTTAAAACTGTTTTTAACATATGTGTTTTAAATAGAACTTTGGTTTAATTCTTTTATTTTTGTATTAATAGTTTATTTTAAAAATTATGCTTTGTTTTAAATGGTTGTGAGCTGCCTTGAATTCTATGCCAGGAGAAAGGTGGGATATAAATTAAACAAAGGAATAAATACAATTAAATAAATTCAAATTTCCATAATGTTCTCAAACAGTGCCACAGCACAGTGTAGCACATTTCCAAGGGAGCATTCTGGGCTAGAAAATGGCAAGTCTGTAAATTAAAATGTCAGCCACCTTTCCCTTATAGAATTATCTTTGAAATGGGAATGGTATGTCGATTTACATGTGGTGGCAAGCAGTACAGAAGAATGGTGAAAGTGCTGGTGAGTTTTATACCTTCCAACACTTGAAATTGCTCCCACCAAGTGCAAAAGAAATCAGGCCAAACTTTTGAATGTCTGGCACTTCAGTTGTTACCTAAATTACTGAGGTCCATGGAAATTCTGAGTGTGTCTACTAAAGACCAATATTTCTATGGGGGTTTTTAATTAGTTCAAATGTGGCAGTGAGAGGCTACTGGGTAACAGTAGGATCTTTTGACCTATGTATATTGGTACTCACTGATGAGACTCCAAGCAAGGGGATAAAACAAAAATGGTTTTTATTGAAAAATAATCAAAGGAACACACACACACACACACACACACATACACTTTGAGCAGTCACACAAGACTAGTAGAAGGTAGGAAGTATTGGGATAGAGGAATAGTGTTCAGGATGATAGGCTATATTATACCTGTCCAAAGAGCAGAAGTTCATGCAGATTCATTTTTAAGAAGATATATTTTAAAAAATCTGAAAGGCATTTAATTTCTTCTTTTTAAAATATGGTGTGTTGCTTCTTTTTACCTTAAAGTGTTTTTACCATGGTTTCAAGTTTGATCTGCTTTTATTACTGATTTTATTTATGCTGTATTTTGTTTTTATTGAAGGCCATTTTGGAAGTTTGTTTTGAAAAGAAGGTCTAAACAGTTCAAAGAAATTACATTATAAATACGTATATACAGTAGGATCCCCGTATCCATGGGGGATTGGTTCCACCCCCCCCCCACGGATAATAGCAAACACTCTCGTTGCCATTCCCACCACGGGAGTGATCGAAGGGAGAAAGGAGGTGAGATCTCTTCCTTCCCACACTTCGCCCACCATTGCCATTCCTGCCACAGGAGTGATCCCGCGGGGCAATCCCATGGGTGAAGGGAGAAGGGAGGCAAGATTTCTCCTCCTTCGCCCCAACGTTGCCATTCCTGCCATGGGAGTGATCCTGTGGGTGAAGGCAGAAGAGAGGTGAGATCTACTCCTCCTCTCCTTCCCTCCCCCCCCCTGTCCACCCCCCACCATTGTCGCCATCCACAGATAATTGAATCAGCGGATGGCGAATCAGTGGATACAGGGGTGGTACTGTATTATGCATTAATTGTCCTGATTTGGTGGGAATAGTCCTGATTAATCCTCTGTTGTTCCACTTTTTTCAGTTGCTTTTGAAATCTCCCAGTTTCTCTTTCCTTCTCCCCACTTTCTCCCTTTGTTCTCAGTTTACTTCAGTTTCTGCAAACTGTGTTTAAATTGCAAAAGTAGTTTGCGCTCAGTTAACTCAGCGGGGAGAGAAGAGGGGGTGGAGTCTTGCCCTTTGCAATAGATTTGGGCAAAAGCAAGTTGCTGCAGCCTCTCATAGCTTATGTGTTCTTCCACATTAGTTTTGCTGTCTTGACCACACTCTGGTGTTCCTTGGCTACATGTGACCACACTCTGGTGTTCCTTGGCTACATGGTGGCACAGTGGTTAAATGCCAGTACTGCAAGTCACTATGTTGCAAGTTCGATTCCAGCTGGCTCCAAGGTTTACTCAGCCTTCCATCCTTTCGTAGATCGGTAAAATGAGTACCCAGCTTGTGGGGGCAATTAGCAAACACACATTGGAAACTGCTTAATGCAGTGTAGATGTGTAAATAGCTATTGCTTAAAACAATTTGTAAGCTGCTCTGTTAGCCTTGTGGCTGAAGAGTGGGGTATAAATAACTAAATAAATAAAAAAAATGTGTTCCAGTTTTCATCTGTGAAATGTTGAAGAGTACACATACAGGAGTGCTTGATGATCTCTTCCTCCAGTCCACATGTATACATGCTATAGTCCATTGCTACTCCAAAGCAATGTTTTTTAATCATAGGTCCTCCAAATGATTTGGTTTACACTCTTGGAATCCTTGTCCTGCTGTCTGGCATTATTGCAATTTGAAGTCTGAAATGTTGAGAACAACTGCTCTAGAAGATCTGCAAATCCTTGGGCATGTTCTTTTAGATGTATGGGGGGTTGCAGCAGGAAGAGGACTTGAAAGACTCCAGTGCAAATGTAGCAGTCCAAGCTTAGATTTGAGTCTATGCCTGGATTTGTGTCTTTGAGCATTCAGACCTGGAGGGTATTTGACTATGTATAAAAATATTCAGCTGGATGTGTAGGAAGTGTGAGTTATCCAGATTTACAGAAGTTCCTGAAACAGGCTGTAGAGCTGCCCTACTCATTCCTAAAGTGATATTTCCACATATGAAAGCAGCCCTGAAATGGTCCCGGATATAAGTAGATAAGAGTTTGTTTGCTCGACACTCTCCTTGATAACGGTGTGTTGGATAAATGTACAGTTGCGTGCAGTTCTTACTGTTTGTTTTGGAGAGGACCTATAATTCAGAGGTAGAACACATGTTCTGCATGTAAAAGGTTCCGTTCTCAGCTTCTCCGTTTTTTTTTTTTTTAAAGACCTTTGCTTGAAATCTTGGAGAGCTGCTTCCAAATGGAGGAAATGAGATGGTGTAGGGCTGTATGGACCAGTGGTCTAGCTAAGCTTAGGGCAGCTTCATAAGTTCATCAAGTTACATGCAGCATTTCAAGGACAACACTTGTCATGAACATCTTAATGTCTGGTAAATATATATATATATATAGTACAAAAGTTCTGGAAAAGTGGGAGTAAAGAAAGCTAACTTCTCATCACAAGCTTTAGCTTGCTTTGGATGAGAGTGTCCTGGAGTCATAAATTACAATAATATCCTATAATTTTATTATTATTCGTGCTGTATTTGCACTATGTGCTCTATTTACAAATATCTAACCAGAACATACTTGACTATAATACAGTATACGTACCTCCAACTGCTAACAGAGCACCCTCTACCCACTCATGGCTATATCCTGAGGTCTAGCTCCTTTTGCTCCCTCCTTTCTTCTTTCCTGCCTGACTTTCCTTCTCCAGTGGGGCTGCCTGTGAGGTGGTGATTGACTCCCCTTTCTCTTCTTCCTTAGCTTTCCCTGATGTGTGCTGCTGTGGCAGGGCTGTGGCTAGTGTTGTTTCCAGAGAGGGAGGCAGGGAATGAATCGAAGCATGCACCAGTCAGAGAGGAAGGGTGCAGTGAAACTGTCCATTTTCTGTCACCACAACAAGCAGTTTGGTGAACCTGACAGATTTTAACAACCAGTTCAGGTGAACTGATGCAACCAGACTAAAAGGAAGCCACTGTGTATATCTAGCTTTCTGTCTGAGAGAAAACTCAGCATGGTTTGTGTTGCTTACAGAATAATAAAAGCTTGTTGCTCATAGACTATAGTATTAAATGCTATAATCATGCCACCCAGTACCATAAAACTCAACTATACAGAATGCTTGCCTAAACAAGCACACTAGCTTGACTCCTGAACATTTGTAGAATGGTCTGTCTAAGGAGGCATCTCCATAAATGCTTTGTTCCTCACTTTTCCCCTCATGCTGCATACAGATAGAAACCAGAGCAAAGCCTAATCTGCGGATCTTTGTAGACTTAACACGGATGTTCATATGGGAAGCATAGGTGCCTCGCAGATTAACTCACAAACATTTAGTTGCCCTTAAAGGTGTCTGGCTAGCCAGTGTGTCCAAAGAGAATTGTGACATGTCAGTGGCCTGAAGCAAACAAAAGAAGAGAACAAAAGAAATCCCCTTACAAATTTATAGACGTTTTCTTGCCTGGAGGCAATTTCTATCTGCTGTAGGCAGTTATATGAAGAGCTCTCTGTGAGTCTGATGTGTAGGGATGGAGATAATGGCTTATCTGTGAATGAGGGAGCTGAGAGCTGGATGGATGTGGAAGGGCAGCTAAGGTGAGACAAGCTGGGCTTAAGAACAATTGTCTTGCAGTTCCTTAGATTAACCTTTATTGCAGCATAAACTTTCATGGACTTTCCTCAAGTGCATACAAAATTATCCTCCGTTGGCTGGTACATTGGGACATATGAATACAGAGCAGAGCATTATTGCTGTTGTGTGCCTTCAAGTTGTTTCCAGCTTATGGTGACCATAAGGCAAAACTATCACAGGGTTTTCATAGCAAGATTTGTTTATGACCTTTCTCTGAGGCTGACAGAGTGCCCAAGGCATAACTGAAGGAGGATTTGAACCATGGTTTCCCAGAGCCCCTAATCAAGAACTCAAACCACCACACTACACTGGCTTTTAGTAGCAGGGCTAGCCTGATATATTTTCTTAGAGGGGCTCAAGGATAAAATGTCACTCCTCCTTTTCCACATATACAAACCCTCTAGAGCAGATGTGGGGAAAGTGTGGCCTGTAGGCTTCAAGAATTTTGTAACTCCTCCCCCCCGCAGAGGTTACCATAAGACTTCAATCTTTGAATTTTTAAAAAAATCATCAGATGAGTTGCCTGACAATCACCCCAAACAGCCACAAAAACACAGGTGTGTGGGCTGATTTGATCCTCAGATTCCCATCAAAACCCAGCCTATTTTAAGCTAAAACCAGAAGTGATGTCAGAAGTTGGCCAAGATGTGGCAGTGTGACCTGCTCGAGGAGATTAATTTGGAACTCTTATGATCATTGGAGAGGCAGCCATGAAAAGGTTCATAGATGCAGCCACAGGATTGCCGTCTCAATGGAGCAGATAAAGTTTTTCTTATTTTCCATGGAGTGTAAAGGACTGGTATGGTGGTGGTGTAAAGCTTGTACACAAAGCAAATAATTTCAAGGATGGCTTCTCAGAGAAGTACTTCTGGGTTTTAGTATAAATTGCTTCTAAGAAGGATATGTATAAAATGATCTGCTAAATTCACAGGCTTACTGCACTCTGAAGAAAAGCGTCAAAGCAGCAGAAACGTTCCATCTTTCCTGCTTCCTTACCGCATTGTGTCAGCATTCTTCTGGTGTTCTTTTGACCTGGTCCCATGGGTAAAACCTCACCTTTTTGCAAATGGATTTTTCTGGTTAGCAAAAAGATGCGATTTTACCTCAGTTCCCCCATGAGCCCTGAATGAAAGAATGCCAACATCAAGTAATAAGGCAGCAGGAAAGACGGAATGGTCCTGCTGCTTTGCCATTTTTCTTTGGAGAGTGGTAAGGCAATCTTGCATTGTGTATTGTACTTTCAATGAACTTGCTCACTTGTGGCTCTGAAAAGAGACTATGGAAGTGAAAATTAGTGTAATTCCTGTTCTTTGCCCAACTCCAGAAAGGGACTTCATAGCTAGATCCAGGAAAGTTTTACTGAAAGTCAGGTTGAGCACTGGAGCATAGTTTTTGCCAGAACTGAGGATGGTTTCAGTTTTCCCCCCACAAGGCCAAGCAGTACTAAGTATCTGTGATGACCTTGGTTCCCACCGAACTCCAGCATGCACTTGCCTACGCCTCCCAACACACAAGCCTCACCCCAATATGGCAACAGAGTGGCTAAGCAGACTATTATAGCAGAGAAGCCTAATTTAAAGTCTTCTTTGGAAATTAGTTCTGTTTGAAATAGTGCATGGATGAATTGAAATGAATTGCTCAATGTATTCCTCTTGTGTTTTTGAAAGAATCTTCAAACAATGCAGTTTAAAAAACCCAAAACAAATAATAATGAGTATGTGAAACATGACAAATAAAAGTAATTAGTTACTGTTTTAAACCATGTTTAAATGTAACACTTTATTGGTTTATTATTAAGAAGAAACTAAATAGTTACTATTAAAAAAAAATCACAGTTTCAGAATGCTTCACTGAGCCATACAAAATTTTGGCCGTAGTATCTTTGGAAAATGACACAGTTTTCAAGCAACTAATTATTCAAAACCATTTAACCAGTTGTTCTGTGAATATGAGACTCTAAAGGTTTTATTTCTTTGCTTCTTTGTTTTTAGGCTATGATGATATATCAGAGAATAACTTGATATCGCACAGTGTTCATTCTGCCAAACACGTGCAAGAAAATCGGCCCAGACCAATTCGCAGGAAAAGAAGTGTTGGTAAGGAACAAAAATTTGGAATATCTGTACAAAAATTCCGTGAGGCAGTGGTGAGCAATGAAAGTGCTTTATGTCTGGCCTTGGAAAAACAAAATAGAGTACTGTATACTCCAACGTATAAGACAACTGGGCGTATAAGACCCCCCCCCCTCACAATTTGGCTGGCTGGCTGAGTGCCTGGGGGAGCCTTGCCAACTGATCCTCTTTGTTTCCCAAATCAGGAGGATCTCCTCCTGAGTTGGGAAAGCAAACAGGATGCAGGATGATGGCCAGCTGGCTGGGGAGGGGTTCACCCTCCTCCCGCTATTCCCCAACCCACAAGGAGGCTGCCCAGCCTCCTCATGGGTTGGGGAATGAGGAATGGCCACTGTCTGGGGAGGGGTTCTCCCTCCTCCTGTGATTCCTCAACCCACGAGGAGGCTGCCTAGCCTCCTCATGAGTAGGGGAATTGTGGGATGGCCAGCCAGGTGGGGAGGGGTTCACCCTTCTCCCACGATTCCCCAACCCACGAGGAAGCTGCCCAGCCTCCTCGTGGGTTGGGGAATGCGGGATGGCCAGCCAGCTGGGGGGGCTGGAGGGAGGGGGCTTGGGGAGTGTGGAAGGGTGGCTGGAGGGAGGGGGGGTTCTCACCTACCACCCCCTCCCCAAAGCCGCGATCTCGAGCCGGATTGCGGCTTTGGGGAGGGGAGGTGGCTGGAGGGAGGACGCTGGAGGGAGGGGGCTTTGGGGAGGTTGGAAGGATGGCTGGAGGGAGGGGGTTCTCAGCTACCCACCCCCTCCCTGAAGCCATGATCTCGAGCCAGAGGGAGGGGGTTTCGGGGAGGGTGGAAGGGGGGCTGGAAGGGGGGCTTCCCAGCCACCCACCCCCTCCCCGAAGCCATGATCGGGAGCCGGATCGCGGCTTCGGGGAGGCTGGAAGGGTGGCTGGAGGGGGGGGCTTTCCAGCAACATTCACCCCCTCCTCTGTCCTCAGTTGCTCCCCAAAGTGGGACAAAGCAGAGGAGGGGGGCGAATGAACTGTAAGCATTTTGCCTCACCCCACCCCGCCTGATCTCCTGCCTCTTTGCTCCATTTGCAAAGGGAGCAAAGAGGCAGGAGTTCAGACGGCAGGGTGAAGCGAAGTGTATCTGGCATATAAGACGACCCGTGATTTTGGAGCCTATTTTTCAGGGCTCAAACCTCATCTTATACGCCGGAATATACGGTAGTTGCTTAAGAAAAATGACCTTGTAAACCCAAAGCAGGAAATCACACACTACAATTTTGTGCTCTCTGTTCCTTTCTACAAGTCAGTCATATTCTAGTAAGGTAGCATACACAGAAAATTCTTTACATTGATTTTCGTCATGTTATAGCATGTTCACAGTGAGGTGTGAGTTAGAAGATGTCATGCTGTCTTGATTTAATTCAGCCATTTTCAGCCTCTGCGTGGGACTGACTGTTACTATTTCCTTCAAGAAAACAATGAGCACCCAATGACAAGTACATTAAAAAGCAGGCCAAGATAGTTTGCTGCCTGAATCACAGGACAAGATTGTGCACCCCCCTCCCCGTTTCATTGAACGTACTGGTTGAACTGAACTGGCTGTTGAATTTACAGGCCAACCCCCATATCAATGGGACCAATATCCACAATTTCACTTATACATGTCTGGGGGGGAAAATGTCCTCTCTATGCATTTTCTAGGTCTTTCAGTACAATTCTATGGTATGCTTCCCCCGGACATTGGGCCAGAAGTCATTCTTTTCAATAGGGTTTGCTATTATCCACAGTTTCACATATCTACGGTAAGTCTGGGAATGTGTCCTCCATGGATATGGGAGTGGTGGTGGAGGAAGCCCCATATGATATTCTATACAGTCTGGGGGCAGCAGGCTTGTTTAACGAGTGCGCATGAGGGTAATGGCCAGAGGCTGCTGCCGCTGCCAGCCAGCAGCTACTGTCTGGAGCAGGTGCCTCATTCTGCTTAAAGTCAGGACCAGCCCTGGTCCAAAGCACCCATCCACAGAAAAGCCTGCTCACTGTCCCCCTTTGTGATTCATTGCTGATTATCCCTACATCTGATCCAGCCTCTAATGCAGCATTTCTCCACCGGGGTTCCCTGGAATCCTAGTGTTCCATGAGAAGTTGGTAGGAGTTCCATGAGAGATAGTGATTGAAGTTGCCGGGGGGGGGGGGGAAGCATTTCTTTTGAATTGTAGATATAATGAATTTTAGGCAGGGGTATCCTGAGACCTGAAAATTAGTTCCCGGGTTTCTCCATCATAAAAAGATAGAGCAAGGCTAATGGGAGGAGAGGAGGTCCTTTTACATCTCTCTGGTGGGTGTTGTTGGATTCTGATCTCCTGCAATGTATAGAATGTGCCAGAATTATTTGTTCTTTAAGGAGTCTGCCCATTGCATCCCAGCAGAAGTTTCCAATCTGGGTCTGTCTCTTATTCAGACAGACCATGGTTGGTTGGCTGTAGTGGCTGCAGGAATATTTGTTAGGTTGAGGGAGCACCCAAGGAACATCAGCTTTACCTTTGCTCTCAGGTTTCATTTTCACATTGTAAGAGTGTGGTGCACTGGACATTATACATTACTGATTCTCCTTTGGCCTTCAAATTGCTGGGTAATACTGATATCATCTGCTGAATACAATAACACTGACAGAAGGGGCATTTGATTAACTGGGAAGACCTCCATTTGCTCCCAACCATCTTCATAGGGACCGGAGGAAGGACCTATACAAATTTACTGTTTGATGCCATTGATGCCATCTGATATTCCAGATGTGCCTGACTGAGGATTGAGATTTCCTGTGGGGGGGGGCACATTAGTGTTCCACCAATGAGTTCAGTACACTATGTTAGGATATGGGAGAGGGCCTTCTCAGCTGTGGCACCCCAGTTTTGGAATGCCAACCCCTTGGAGGCCTGACTGGTACCAACAATAATTTCATTTAGATGCCAAGTAAAAACTTGGCTGTTTATCAAGGGCTTTGGGCATCATTAATTCATTTCAAATACTTATGTTTGTTGTTGTGTGCCTTCAGGTTGTTTCTGACTTATGGTGACCTTAAGGTGAACCTATCACAGGGTTTTCTTGGCAAGATTTGTTCAGAGAGGGTTTGCCATGGCCTTCCTCTGAGGCTGAGAGAGTGTGACATGCCCAAGGTCACCTAGTGGGTTTCCAGGGCTGAGCAGGGATTCAAACCCTGGTCCTCCAGACCCCTAGTCCAACCTCCAAACCACTGCACTGGTTCTCTTAAATACTGATGTACATGTACATAGTTTAAATTTTTTAAATCTTTTACATATGTTGCAACTCATATGTTTATTTTTTTTTACTGTTTTAACTTGTTTTTATCTTTTGAAATAAGTTTTTAACTGTTGTGATTTAGTGTTTTTTTTTTAATGAAATCCCTCATTTAATGTCCTTAAACTTTTATAAATATGGATTTTTGGTGTACTTTGTTCTTAACTTGATGTGAGTTCCCATTCCAGGAGAAAGGCAGAATAAGATAAAACAAAGAAACAAAAACAAATAATAAACTGGCTTTGAAAACCAGTAGGGTGAAACAATACTAAAAAAAGCAATATTGGTTTTTGAAGGAGGTTGACTCGGACAAATGAGTCACATAGGAATGGGGTGCAGGGTGGGGAGGGCAGATGTTTTACTTTGTTGAGGTTGTGCAGTTCTTAATTTAAAATAAACTTTGGGAAAGGAAGTTAGAAATGGCATTCTCTTTCAAACATGGAAAATAGTGCTTTGGCTATATAATAGTCGGTAACATAGTCAGTAGTCGATAACATGAAGGAAACTGTCACAAACCCTCACAAATTTTTTTTTGTTTTTTCAAAGAGAAGATCTAGTTTGTTACAGCGATCAACACAGAATGCCCTGCTAAAATGGACAGCAGTTTAAGGAGTGGTGTTTAGAATACAGTAGGGCCCCCATATCTGTGGAACCAGAACAGAATGTATACCATAGAGTTTTCCTAGAAAATGCCTAGAGAGGCATCATTTTCTAGGTCCTCCAAGGCAACTTTATGGTATGGTCCCATTATTTTCAGTGGCGTTCGCTATTTTCCATGGCTTCTGGTTTCCGCGGTAGGTCCGGAAACTGAACCCCCATGGACATGAGGGTCCTACTGTACTCAGCTAGTGAGCTCTGGTGCCTCAACAAACTACAAATCCCAGGCTTCCATAGGATGCAACCAGCAGTTAGAATCATAGTGTGCTATGAGTAATATGACAGGGCCCCTGTTCTCCATGGATTTGTTTAATCGTTTAAAAAGTTGATTTGTTATGCTACCATAGCAGCATTATTGATAACTCAAAGGGGATTGTGGCAGCTAGGTCTTACACAGCAGTGATAACCTAACACATACCTTGTGAGCTGTTTCAAAACAAAGGTTGTTTCTAATCCAGATTATCTCATTCCCTTTACAGAGGAAGCCATTCCTGCTGTCTGCAAAACACGAACCGTTATATATGAGATACCTCGGAGTCAGATTGACCCAACATCTGCTAACTTTCTGATATGGCCACCATGTGTAGAGGTGAAGCGTTGTACAGGCTGTTGCAACACCAGCAGTGTAAAATGCCAGCCATCACGGATACACCACAGAAATGTTAAGGTGAGAAGGGCTGGAACATTGGTGTAGTAAGGCGGGCCAGAGAGCAGGATGTCCAAGTATGGTTGCAGATATCTCATTCAGTGCAGATATCAGCTCACCATATAAGCTGAGGAGCCAAACAGATACCTTTCACTCTTCTGGTATAAACTGATATGCATGGGCACAATGTTTACACTGATCCCTTCCTTTTTCCTTGCCAGAGGCAACATTTTAGACATGGCAAATGGGGTTTGCCCACCATCTTGTTCACTATCAGTGGAAATTATTCATTTGGTATGCCTGCCCTGATGATACTTTGCTCTTACTTTCCAACATGTCCTCAGCTGTGTCCTTTACTCTCACACCAACACTCTCAACCACCCCAAAATACCCTGCCCCCCTTAATCACACAGCCTGTTTTCCCTTAGAGCCCTTCATACCGTCACAAGCATCATGTTGTAGTATTCCCTCCTTTTCTTTTTTCACTACCCGTCCTTCACTCCTTTCTGCTCTCACTGTCCAAATAATGTCTGGGCAGCCAGCTGAAGGCTGATTACAACACAACCGATAGCAGAGACACATCACAGTCCAGCTAATTACAGGCAAAGGAGTCAAGGCAGCATGAATTCACAGTTATTTCACTAGGAAGCAAATCACAAGTCCACAAGCAAAGTCCAATATACAAGGTCCAGGTCTGGCAAACAGAGTTCAGCGTTGTCTAGCAGAATCCAGATCAGGCAGGCAGAGTCCAGAGTTAGCAAACACAGTCCATGTCAAACACAGAGAGCAGGAACATGACAGGTACTCAGGTAGGTCAGATAATCTCCGACAACCCCTGGAGGGCAGTGCTGCATACTTATAGAGCAGCAACTAACGCAGCTGCTGCTTAACTAATTGCTCCTTCCTGTAATTAGGCTGCGACCACCTCAACCCCTCCTTTTGTTGTCTCCATGCTGTGAAGGTTGGTATAGGTAAGTCGTCCTCTGTCTCTGAAGGGGCAGGACCCTCTGCCAGAGCTGGTACTGCACTGTTGTCTGTGTCTGAGGCCTGTGGCTCTGGAACATCCTCCTGCTCTGGTTTAGCAGGTCCTGGCATGTCCTCGGCTTCAGTCTTTGAGTCAGAGACCATTTCCAAGTTCTGGAAGCAGGGCATGACACTCACCTCCTGATCATCCCTGTCTTGACCCTCCTTTGGCTCTGCCTACTTCAGCAATGCATAAGTCACTTACTCCTTTAATGGGCCCTGCCCATTTTTTTCTTAGTGTCCCTTATGCATGGAATTCCCTCTCCATCATTCTCCATGTGGTGTCAGTTCTCTAAACACTTAGCATTTATATAGGATGTTTAGAGTACTGAAAACGTTTCATATGGGTTATCATTTTATGATCCTTTCAGCAACCTTCTAAGGGAGATTTAATTTCATTCCTACCTTACCACTTCAACTGAAAGCCTCTCAGAGTTAGAAGTAAAAAAAACCAATGCTGAACGGTAAACATCTTAAGTATACAATGTAATAGAAAGGTTGGGTAGTTACTACGTTGAAAAATGAGAGTTGTGACTATGTTGGGGTAATCTGTAGGGATTATCTGTATCTACAACAGGGATGGTTCTAGCAGGGTTTCTCAACCAGGGTTCCCTGGAACCGTAGGGTTCCACAAAAGGTTGCTAGGGGTTCCGTGAAATACTGGGATTGAAAAAAAACACTTTTTTTTCCTGAGCTGTAAATATAATTTTTAGGCAGGGATTCCCTGAGACCTGAAAATTGTTGCAAGGGTTCCACCAGGGTAAAAAGGTTGAAAAAGGCTGTATTAAAGAAAGGCAACAACTTCTGGTGCCAGATGTGTGTAGCAGGGGCACAACAGTGATGGCTTTCCCTGGCTGGACGTTCTAAGTTATTTGGACATTCCCCTTTGTCAGAGGACAGAATTACATATGTATGTATACACAGTTTGTTCAGTTCCTTTAAATTAGCTTGCTGCCCTGAGGGGTATTGCGAGATAATGTTTCATTGCTACTGCCAGAATGGTTGTCATTAGCATGATCATTGTTATCATCATCAACCCCCAACTTTATGTTTATACCTTATCTTATATCCCCAGAAGTGGGACTCAAGATATCTATTATTGAAGTTGGATTTAGCTGGCTTCTTTACTTGGAATTGAGGAGAGGGTGTCATCTTGTCCTTCACGTCAGGCAGCAGAATGTCTTGGGTCACACAAATCTCATTGTTTCTCAGTTCATTTTAAGTGGAATCTAATTGACTACCTCACCATTCTAGAGAAACCCTCAAAATATAACAAACACAACACACATGTACAGTTGTCCCTTCATATTTGTCGGGGTTTGGTTCCAGGACCTCCTGTGGATACCAAAATCTGTGAATACTCAAGTCCCATTATAGTCAATGGCATAGCAAAATGGTGTCCCTGATATAAGATAGTAAAGTCAAGGTTTCCTTTTTCGATTATTATTTTTTAAAGAATATTTTCAAGCCGCGACTACTTAAATCTGTGGATACCAAATCTGTGGATACAGAGGGACAACTGTACACCCACCCAAACAGAATGATAGTGGGAGGTTGAGAACTGACATGATAGCTATATTTAAATTTCTGAAGAGATATCATCTGGAGCAGTGTTTCTCAGCCTTCTTCCGACCTTGGCCCCCTTCCAACCTTGTTTCCTTCCTGTGGCCTCCCTGTCCTACCAGTAGAAAGGTAGCTATTTGTTTGTAAGTAGAACATGTTTAATTTATAATTTTTATAATTTATACAAAATACAATTACATAAAAAATAATACTTTAAGTATTTCTTGATCAATGTGACCCTTGTGTTTCATGACGAGAAACAAGCCTTTTTATATTGGGTTCTATTGCCGTGAGGGAAAACAGAAGATCACCTTTGTCCATTATGTTAAGGTGATTCCGTGTTACGCTGAGTAATAATTCACACAATTGAAACCTGATTCTACCAAATATGAAATAGAAAATGCCATGAAAAACAATTTTGCTTTATCCCAAAGCTGTGGAAACTTTTTAGATATTATACTCTATATCCAAAAATCATGTTTTTCTTGACTGAAAGTTACTTTGGCTGCTGTGTCGCCCTGTAGCTCTATGAGTGCTTCTTGCAAAGAAACATTAACATCAGCAGCATTCACAGCAAAATGGATCAACTACCCAGGCTGGAATATCCATGTCCAGCAGATCATGGAAATGAACTTCCATATCATTATAAAGCTGCTTCAAATGACTCACATACACTTTTATTTAATCATCTTTCGATTCATCACTAACTGCTGCCAAAAAGGAAAACTGTACAAATCCTCTCCATCCAATATTGGTGGCATACAGCTTGACTTTTCCAAGAAGCCCTGTATTAATCTCCTTGCTTGAAAGAAGGTCACAATTCCTGCCCTGTAGTTGTTTGTTTAACAAATTGAGCTTTTCAAAGACATCACACAGGTAAAATATATCACATTTAATGGAGGTCATCTTTATTGCCATTTCCTTGCCTCTGAAAAATGTCACAACTGAGTCCTACAAAGCAACAAAATGGCAAAGGCGTTTGGACAGCCAGTGGACTTCTGTATGCAATAATAAGCGTGTGACGTCTTTGTTGTTGTCCTCTCAAAGCTTTTTTGGGGTTTGTAGTTTAGTGAGGCCCAAGAGCTCTCTGGCTGAGCGTTGTAAATACCCTTCCCTAAACTGCAAATCCCAGGATTCCACAGGAGGCAGCCATAGCAAATAAAGTGGAATAGTAACACTATAACAGTGTAGTGTGAAAATCTCCCAACATTCTATGATTCTGTGATGTTAGTTCATGACGGTTGAAATAACAACACTACTGGCAAAATCAAGGAGTTCCCCGATAGTATGTGGTTTTTCTTCCTTGGCTATCAGTTTGGATATTTCATAAGATGCGTTTAAACCTTTGTCATTTAAAACTGATGTTGGAACAAACATTTTCTTCAATGTAGGTTTAGTTTCAAATTTATCTCGCAATGCTTGAAAATATTCCAGTGGTTCATTCTTCTTGTCTTTATGAGACGTTTCCAAATGCTTCTGCAACTTACATGGACACATACTCTCACTGGAAAGTGTGATCATACATATCAAACACATAGGTATTACGCGGTCTTGTGGTGATGTAATAAATCTGTAGCCAAGATATTTGACTGAGTTTTGTCGACATTTCTTTTTTGCAGAGGCAGCCATGGGGTATCTAAAATATAAAAAAAATGATATTCAATACAGATGTGGACTGATTTTACATATGTTTGCAACTATAAAATAATAATATCACTTCTCAGAAATAAAAGTGTTAGAACATCTGAACAAAGACAAATTAAAAATTATGTCTGATCTTTACAATGAGAAGCAACTGAATATAGAAACCACAAAAGGAATGGCAAACACAATCGCTAAAAATACCTGAAGGTTACATGCAGAACTCTTGCATGCAGCAACATACCTCCTTTTGCAGTAATACTCGCACGAAGAAACAGCACTCTACACAGTAACACTGCTGTAGCCACACACCTTGTCCGTAACAATCGAGATGTAGACAACTTGGTGCGCCAGTGGTGGGGTGCGGAAGTGGGAGGGAGAAGGAAGCAGAAGCGACGTTGCCACAGAGTACACGTGGCAATCCACCCACTGGGAAGTACGGTCACTTCTCTGTTCACTCTACCTCTCTGTTTCCTATTTTTTTCACTCCTCTGTTTTCTTTTCTGTTTTCTTTTCTTAGTCGCTTCTCTGTTTTCTTCACTTCTCACTTCCCTCTGTGCCCCCCTAGTCTTGTGATGTGGCCCTCCATTTGCACGATTTTCACCTGTGACCGCCTTGGAATATCCTGGGGGCCCCCAGGGAGCAATATGGCCCCCGGTTGAGAAACGCTTCTAGAGAATGGAACACACTTGTTTTTTTGCTGCTCCAGAGTATAGAGCATGTACCAGTGGATTCAAATAACAAGAGGTGCCATCTAAACATCTATATATATAATTCTCTTGGGTATGTTGCCATACCCAATGTACTGATTGGCCGCTCAGGAAACTTCCCAACCAATCAAAGCTCTCTGTTGGCTGGCCAATCAGCACACTGGGAGTGGAAATGTGTGTTATGCTCCCAGTAGCTGCAGATCCTGAGCACGTCACTGGGCAGGTCTGCAGGAGGTTACTTGTGTGTAAAGGGTTTCTTTCCCCAACTCCTCTGTTCAGCCAAACCTGGCACAAGCCACCAGAGCCAGGTTTCTTGTGGCTGCTTCAGGGGCCTGCACTGCAATCCCAGGTGGGTTTACTCAGGAGTAAGACCCAACTGGGCTTCCTTTCTTGAGGAGCTGGCAGAACATGGTCTCCCCACCCCCATGAAGCGTGTTGGAGGAGCGGGCTAAGATAATGGCGTATGTTACACCAGGTACAGCTAGTCAGGAAGAACTTCTTTACAATAAGCTGTTTAGCAGTAGAAGGGCTGGTGGACTATCCTCTTTGGAGGTCTTCAAACAGAGCTTGGATGGGTATCTTTTAGGAGTGCTTTATTTGTATATTCCTGTATGGCAGGGAGTTGGATTAGAAGGCCCTTGTGGCTCCTTTGAACTCTATGATTCTATGAAATACTCACAATGACCAGCTTTCTTATTATAAGGGAGCATTTAGAGGCTGAAATAATGCAGAGATTAGTGGATTTCCCCCCTTCCTATTATTTTATGCCCCTCTGGGGTCAGTTATGACCCAGAATGTGTAGGAGAGCAAAATGGCATAAACTAGCAAACCAACCTGATTATGTCTTTCCCATAAACCCTCACAGTCTCTCTTGATTTTAGAACGATAGAATGACCCAGGGGAGAATTTGAATGTAAAAATCCCCATATAGCCATGTTTCCTTAATTAAATATTATGTAGGCAAAACTGAGCTTTTATTTGTGGAAACATAGTGCCTTTGAACTGGGGTGGGGAAAATGTGTTTCATGTACACTCTTCTCTTGGGATTTGAGACTGCGATGGCTTCATGCCATATTTACTCATTAGGCAAAATCCAATTTTTCTGCCTGCCACAGTCTATAAAAAATATTTCACAAATACAGCAAACTGTATTTATCGACTCATTCTTAGTCCCAATGTTGGTTTTATATTGGTAGAAATCATCACCACTGCTTTGGAAGTTAAATTCACTGGTGTGTCTGTGACAGATTTTGTTCTCACTAACTTTTAAATCAGAATTATTGGACCTTGTTTACACAATTGAAATTCACAGGTTGTTATCTCAGGATATTTATCCTAAGGTAGGGTTCAGCAGTTGAGAGTACCTAATCTGGCCCTATGACAGGAGCTCCTTGGGCTTCACAATTTCTGTCTCAGAAGCCACAGAAATTAGGGTGCCAGTTAGATGGTAATTTTTGTCATGGGGCGTCACGGGACTTCTTGTTCCCGTATTCGTCCCTCCCTGTTTACACGATTTTTGTCTGTGAACTGGATATCCTGGGAGATCCCGGGATCATTGTTTACACAGCATACCTTCTCCCACTATATACTACCCTGTTTTTTTTTTTTTTTTTTGTTTACACGAGTTTATGGTCCTGGGATTTTTTTTAAAAGCTGTCAATCAAGGATGCAATTACTCTTTTTTTCACAACCTCAGTGATGGACTTCCTTTAGAGTTTCGCGCCATGAGCGATGCTATTGGCTGGCTCAAATGTTTGTTAAAGCTTCTGCGTTGGGGATGAGGGGATGATTGAGTGTTGCATTGGGGATGAGGCGTGACCTAACGTGGGGAGGAAGGAGCGATCAGTGGCTACACCCTTTGCTGTCCTTCCAAATTGAAAGAACACCATTTAAAGCCCATTGAAAGTGAGGAAGGAAGAGGCGCTCAGTGGCTATACCCTCTGCTGTCCTTCCGAATGGAAAGAACACAATTTAAAGCCCATTGAAAGTGAGGATGCAGGCGGGTGTGTGTGTGTGTGTATGAATGTGCGATCCGTCTGCTCAGACGGTGGCATTTTTTACTGTGCCTTTAAACAAATGGAGCGGATGCAGGCGTGTGTGTGTGTGCGTGTATGAATATGCAATCATCTGCTCAGGTGGTGGCATTTTTTACTGTGCTTTTACACAAATGGAGTGGATGCAGTGGGGGGGATCATCTGTGATCTCTTTACAATTTACTCTCTAAAATTTAAACCAAGCATGCAGAGGAGCGACGGGTTAAAGTAGAAGGGTTCACAGTGTAGAAATCCATTGAACAGGGTGATTTAATGCAGACACACACAACCTACTTGCAGCTGGAATGGAAGCCTTTGTTTTTATCTGGTGAGGCTGAATCTATTGAACGGGTGACTGACCCCTCCTCTCTGAGCCTGCCCCTCGTCACATATATTTCCAGTCATCACCAAGTACTGAGATATCTTGTCCCAGGGTGTTTAGACGTACGATTTTCTGAATCCTCCCGTGACTTTTTTTAAAAAACCAGACAAACTGCAGGACTGAAAGTCCCGCGGGTTACGTGATAAAAGGTGACTCCCCTTCCCAAAATCCCATACCTGACACGATGTACATGTAAACAGCCAGTTCTCGACACGAATTCCTCCCACTACTTTTTCATCGTGTAAACGGCACCATGGAGAAGCTGTCTGTAGCAGTATCACCATACAGTCCTGATCTCAGCTTATTTTGGAAGCTAAGAGAAGCCCATCCTAGTTAGCTCTTGGATGGGAGACCATCAGGGAATATCAGAGTTTCCAGATAGGGCTAGGAAAGAATCTGACAGCTAGCCAGAACTCAAAATACTGGCCTGGATAGGGGATGTGACATATGGGGAGCAATTTTGCCATGTTTTGAGCCCTCCCTTTGGCTTTTTGAAGCCCAGGCAAGGCCTTTTTCTACCAGGAAATGATCCAGAAATTGCCCATCCAGTGACTTGCTGTTTTGGGGGGGGGGGAAGGCTGTGGGGAGGGCAGATGGTGAAATTGCTCCCCTTAGCCCCTAAGGGGAGGCATTTCAGTACAATTGTTTTTGAATTTGTTGTTTTGGGTGGTGGCAAAGAGATATGTGGGATTCAGATCTTTACTCCTAGTGAAACAGAAAGATTTGTTTTTAAAGTGTATTTTAAGTGGATGTCTGTGTTTTGTCAATTTTAAAAATGTCATTGAATAAAGAAATATATAAAAAAAACCATTTGACTTCCATTCAAAGCTATTGTTCACATGTAGGACGTGACTCTGCTCTGTGAAAGCAACGCCTCAGCACTAGTTGCTCTCTCTGAAGCCAGAATAGGTGGCCAGCCTGGCAATGGCAAAGCAAGTCAGTCAATTTTTCTGACTTCAGAGAGAATAATGTAGCACCTGGGCTTCATTTTCCCAGTGCACAATCACCCTCTCTGGGCTCAGTGAAAGGAAAGCCTCTGTGCTAGTCACTCTCTCTAAAGTCAGGATGGGTAGCCAACCTTGTGAAGGCAGGGCCAGCCGGCCGTTCTGAGCTTAGAGAGAGTGACTAGCACTGGACCTCTGCCTTCGGAATGAGGAGGTGATGTGAGGAGGGGGGAAAATGGTGGCTTGTCCTTCCTCTGCTGCCGCCGCCGCCCCTTAAATCCAATGCAGATGGATTGCTTACACTACAGTTTTCTCCAGAGCTTCAAGCAAATTCTGGAGAATATTGTGGGTTTTCAAAAAGCTGGATTAAGGGGGTATTCCCTTAAGGAGCTCTGGTGGCACAGTGGTTAAATGCCAGTATTGCAGCCACAACATTGTGAGTTCTATCCCAAAGAGCTCCAAGGTTGACTCCGCCTTCCATCCTTCTGTAGGTCAGTAAAATGAGTACCCAGCTTGTGGGGGGCAATTAGCTAAACACATTGGAAACTGCTTAGGGAGTGCTTTGCACTGATAAGCGGTATAGAAATAAAGGGGAAAAGGCTGTATGCCATGTGGCATTATAAGGACAGATTTGGGGAAGGGGGAGATTTGGGATTTTTCACTAGTGTAGACAAGCCCTCTGACTCCAACTCCTGTATTTTTATACTGTCTGACTCCAACTCTGATGCCCTCATAAATGGCAAGTGTTTATTAATTGGATATTATTTATTTAGTTAGTTCATTTATATCCTGTCTTTCTCCCAACAATGGGAGTCAAGGCAGCTAACAACATCTATAAAACAATACAAGTTAAAAACAATACAAAAGTGAAAATAACAGTATAAATCTAAAATTTGAAAAACAATTAAACAATTTATAAGTTAAAAACATTAAACATTAAAAATATTAAAATGCATTAAAAACTCTAACCCCTCGCCATCTTAAAAGCCAGAGCCTTAAAAGCCCAGCCCTTGTCAGTTTCCACAAGCCTGGTGGCAGAATGTTTTAACCTGCCACTGGATGGGGCCATCCTGGCCTCTCTGGGGAGCAAGTTCTGAAGTCTGGGAGCAGCCAGCGAGAAGACCCTCTCCCTTGTTCCCACCAAACAAGCCTGAGAAGGTGGTGGGACAGAGAGAAGGGCTTTTCCAGATGATCTTAAAGCTCTACTGGGGTTATACAGGAAGATACTGTCCTTCAGATAATCTGGACCCAAGCTGTATAGGTCTAGCACTTTTCATGGTGCCCAGAAACAGAATGGCAGCCAATGGAGCTGTAGTAACAAAAGAGTTAGCCAGCCTGTTAACAACCTGGCTCTAGCTCTTTGGGCCAACTGAAATTTCTGAGCACTTTTCAAAGGTAGCCTCATGTACAGATTACTGTAATCAGTAATCCAAACAGGATGTAACCAAGGCACATACCACCATGGCCAGAACGGACTTCTTCAGGAACGGGCACAGTTGGTGCACTAGCTTTAACTGTGCAAAACCACTCCTGGACACTGTTGACACTCAGGCCTCCAAACTCAGAGCTGAATCCAGGACTACTCCCAAACTGCCAACCTGCATTTTCATGGGGAGTGTAATCCCATCTAATAGGCTGAATTCCTATTCCCAGGTCCGTCTTTTATTTGACCAGGAGCATTTCTGTCTTGTCTGGATTAAACTTCAGTTTGTTTGGCCTTATCCAGTCAATTACATCTTCCAGGCACTTGTTTAGCACAGGAACAGCTTCCTTGGAATTAGGTGGAAAGTAATAATAGAGCTTGGTATCATCAGCATACCGGTGACACCTGATCCCAAAACTCCGGACAACCTCCCCCAGCCGTTTCATGTAGAATGTTGAATAGCATAGAGGACAAGACTGACCCCTGAGGGACTCCACAGGCCAGTGGCCAAGAGTTGAACAGGAATCCCCTAGCACCACCCTCTGAGATCACCCCTCCAGGAAAGAGTGGAGTCACTGTAGAGCAGTACCTCCAAGCCCCATCCCAGAGAGGCGACTCAGAAGGATACCCTGATTGATGGTATCAAAATAATTAATTTACTGTAGTAAAATCATAGCACAAGGCATGTTATCATGACCATATGAATCTTCAGGGTACCTAGATTAATAGAACATAAAATATATTTATTTAATTAAGTATAAATCATAAATATAAAATGATTTATTTACCATATATAGGTATAATATAAGTTTTATTTTGAAGCTGGAGTCAGAGTCAATACAATTGCTCCTAACTCTGAATCCTAGCTAAATCCAACTGCAGCTCCATAATCATGGTAGGCAGTGAAGATCGCCCCCTCGCTGCCCCCCACTGCCCCTCAAGCGACTGATACTCAATGCAGGAAAACCAGAATATTCCTATGGTCGTGTTCAGATTCCTTGTAGTCAGTGCAAAAAGCAGGACAACATTTATGTGTTTAAAGGACAATGCAACAGATCCAGCTGGTGTCTTCTAAGCTGAAAACAAAACACACAAAAGTTGTGTGACGAAGGGGGAGGATGCTGCTCTGACATTTCAGATGTTATTACTGCACAAAAACTTCTTTAGTCCCCAGTCATATATTCAAATATGAAAATATTTTTCTTTAATTCCCCCCACCCCACCCCAGAAATATGCTTGGCAAGCATTAATTTTAAAAGCAAGGGAGGATTGGGGGCAATCTAATTAACTTGAATGCTGAAGAGCAAACAGAAAGGTTTAGCAAACACAAGCAGCATTAATATAGCTGGTGATTGCAGTGCTATTAATTCTTAGAGTCGTCCTTCTTCTGTTGAGTTATTGGGCTTTCAAAAGCAACTCAGGGTTGCAGTTTACCAGGTCTCTTTTGGGATGTGATGACTTGCCATCGGTGACTGTTCTGAGCCTTTCTTTGCTGCCACCTCCTTGATGCCTAGCAGGCAATTGCTTGGGGAGATGTGAGGCAAAGTTGGAGTGAATCTTGAGAGTTCTAGAGTCTTGGGGCTCTTTCCTGGCAATGCAGTCCCTCAACATGACTTGATAAGCAAATTTTCAAGGGCTCGAGAAGCTACACTCCTGTTTTTGTCTGGAGTTTGGCCTGCCCTGACCTCTTTCTTGAAGAATATAAACTATCATATAAATAGGCTCATTGTGGTAAGGTACATAGTTCTGCTTCTGTCAGGATCTTGGGTCTCAAACTTGGGGGTTGCCCACACAGTGAAAATACCCCTCACAGAAATTCACTTAGTAAACAAGCTGTCTTAATGGGATTCCGCATGGTCTCGTAGTATTGTGAAGGGGGTGTGTGTGGAAAGAGGAAAAACTATGCAAGAAAAGCATTCTCAGCTTTTCCTGACTTTAAAAAAAAAACCTCGAGTGATACGCGCATTTTTGCTCATTAAGACAAGCTATTTGACATGAATTGCTTCCCCATGAAGGACACAGTGCAAACCTGATTGGCTGGATGAGCACAGGGGGCAGGGCTGGGTTACAGGGCAAGCGTCTGCTGCCGCCATGTTGGATTTTTGCTTTAGCGAGTGATTGCTAAGGTGATAAAAAGGAGGTTTGTGCTTTTTTCTTTCTTCTTGGGGAAAGATGAAATATCACTTGTGCGCACCATAGAAAGAGGTATAGACAAAAGGTTGGTGGTGGCAGACTTAAAAACAGGAGTGGATACTATCTCAGCTACAGGCATGTGGGGGTTTATGGGGGCAATAAAACCATTAAGACAGGTCACAGCTGCTGCTACTTGCTATTACTGTGGAGCAGTCTGGGTTTTTTCCTTCATGTAGACTTGGCCTTGGAGTCTTGTAGGGCAGATGCTGATTAGTAATTACGTGTGCAACCAAAGCTGCCAGTTAAAGGAGAGAAATGCAAGGAGTTCAGGCCATGACATTGCAATGTTAAGGTACAGAATCCTTCTAGGGCTGGGAGATGAGGTGATATCAGAGAACCAAACATGTACCACTACCCTGTACAGTTCTTTGACAGGCTTACACCCTTTTCAGCCCAGACATCAGCTTGCTGAAGGGGTTTATTAGACTCTTATATTGACTGCAATCAGGACTGACTTCCTGATTCACAAATTGAATCCCAACAGCTTGCTCATCTAGGAACCAAGACCTGAACACTGACAGCTCCATATTGTTCAAAAGCACAGAGCCTAATTCTCTCTGTCTCTTCTCTCTCTCTGTGCACTATTCACTATGTAGTGTTTGGGTAATGTGCCAGTATTAAGATGCTACTTAACATGTGTCTCAATGTTAGAACAATGCTACGGGCATGCCATAGTGTGAAACAGAGGCTGGATGGCCATCTGTCTGGAATGATTTCTGGGCACCACAATTCAAAAAGGATATTGACAAATTGGAGCGTGTCCAGAGAAGGGCGACTAAAATAGTGAAAGGTCTGGAAACAATGCCTTATGAGGAGAGACTTAGGGAGCTGGGTATGTTTAGCCTGGAAAAAAGACGGTTAAGAGGCGATATGATAGCCCTGTTTAAGTATTTGAAGGGGTGTCACGTTGAGGATGGAGCAGGCTTGTTTTCTGCTGCTCCAGAGACTGGAACACGGAGCAATGGACGCAAGCTCCAGGAATAGAGATTCCATCTCAACATTAGGAGGAACTTTCAGTCAGTAAGAGCTGTTCGGCAGTGGAACACACTCCCTCGGAGCGTGGTGGGGTCTCCTTCCTTGGAGGTCTTCAAACAGAGGCTGGGTGGCCATCTGTCGGGGATGCTTTGATCGTGATTTCCTGCATGGCAGGGGGTTGGACTGGATGGCCCTCATGGTCTCTTCCAACTCTGCAATTCTATGATTCTATGATTTGATTGTGTATTTCTGCATAGCAGGGGGTTGGACTGGATGGCCCTTGAGGTCTCTTCCAACTCTATGATTCTATGATTCTATGAAACATGGCCAGGGAAGCCAGCAGCCTCAGTTCAGGGGTAGGTCAGGTTAGGCATTAAAGAAGAGGAGGAAAGTCAACATGGTACGCCTGCTTTCTGTGTATTGTCTGCTCTAATCTGTAAATTGATTTTGCTGGCAAGAAATTCTGAAGCATTTTTCTAGCTTTGGCTTTAAAGGTGATGGTTGTAAATTTAAAGAAATTCATCACCTACACCCACCCAAGACATTGAGTGTCCCATTGGAATTTAGATGTTTTCCCCACTTTGAAGAGGAGACACTCTCCTCATGCCTCAGGCCAAATTACTTTTGAAACTCTTTCCAGGTTCACAAGCTATTCTTGCTGTGCAGTGTCTCAAGGGGTAAAGGAGAAATTACACTGAATCTATAGTGTGCAACTGTGTGTAACTGTAAGTTATTTATTTATTTATTTGCTCAGCATGTGGGATGCTGATCTCGATGAGACCCATTACAAATGGGTAGGGAAAGTTTCAAACCCTACTCCAAGCCATTTCCAGATAAATTAGCCATCTTCACTATACAACCATGTACTAACGCTAAAATAAAGGAAGAAACTCTGCTGGAATATTTTAATCCCCCGCCCCCCTCCAAGTGTGGTGTAAAAACTACACTGGGAGAGTTAAGCCCCCTTACCAAAATGTAGTGGGTTTGATGAGGATCAGGCCTGTTTATGCTTACTGCATACACTCCCAACTGTCCTCATTTGGCAGTGACAGTCCCAATTAGTCCTTCGTCTTCAAACTTTTCCAGCTGCTTTTAAAATGCCCCAGTTTCTCTCTCTGCCTCTCACTTTCCCCCTTGGTGCTTAGTTTACTGTATTGCTGCAAATTTAGTTCCAAGTCCAAAGTAGTTTGCACTCAATCGATTAAATTAGTTTGCACAGTGGGGAGAGGCGAGGAGGGGATAGAATCATGCACATCCCAGCAGGCTCAAGCAAAAGTAAACTACAAACCTCTCCCAGCATGCCTGTTCCTCCTCATTAATACGTTTTCCCATCTTGATCACACTCAGATGTAACTTGGCCACATGTGTCCTGATTTTCATCTGTGAAATATGGAGGGTATGTTACTATGAATAAAAAGGAAAAGAATGCATGCATTTATCATAATATCCAGTTTAACTCTCTGCTTGTTCTTGCAGAAATAGCTCAGTGGCAATACTTCTGTTTTGTATGTAGAAGGTGTCAGGTTCTATCCATGACATTTCATAGTAAGGATTGGAAACTTCCATTCCCACTCAATATAGAAAGTAATGAGTGAGGAGAATAAATAATCTAAATCAGTACAAGGCAGCTTTCTATGTTTCTTAATATAATCCAGGACACCCCTTTGGTTCACATAACTAGTTGTGCTATTTTTTGGATCCCAGTCTACACAAAATAAAAAGAAAAATCTGTCAGCTGGTGCTAGCCTCTTGCATTTACAACAAACAACATCAGATTACTGTGACCCACGCACATTTTATAAGAACTGTTGTGCTCCAGAGATCTTGAGAAAATCTTCCCTATTCTAAACGTTAATTAAAACAGGAGCAAAGTAGTTGTTGTAAAGAAGGGCTATCTGACCTCACTGTCATACCAATCATTTCCAAGCAGAAAATCCATATTTATTTCCTCTTGCCTCAGATCTCAGGCAGCCACCCCCTCCCCCCGCTTTTGATATAGTTAATTGTTTTTCACAAGCTCTTTGGAATTCCCATGTTTGGAGATGAATGGCCTATGTGTACCATAATCCAGAAGATCCTCCTTTGGGGTCACCCCGAAGGTGGTGAGGGTGGAGGGAGGGATCTGTTTTGCTTATTCCCACAAGTGAGCTGAGAGCTTCTCTTGTTCTGTTTCTGTGATGTCAAGCTTATGTAAAAAGTCCCCTTTTGGAATGATATTGAAAAGATCTCCATTTCTCACCCTTGTTTTATTAACAAGATGGTGAGATCATAGTTCAGGGCTCAATAAGCCCACTCTGACTGGAAATACATCTAGATAGGGGAGAAGTCATTGTGTAGGATGCTGAGAGGCCAAAGAAGCATGCAAAGAACACACTGACTTGAGCCAGGGTCGCTGGGCTTTGTATGGCTACGATATCCCATAGGCTGGCAGTCAGAGGCTGTTGCCCAAATAAGCAGGGCCAATAATCCTAGAAGCTGAACTTAACTTAAAGCTCCAGTAGGGAACTGGACAGACAACACACACACACACCGAGATAGTTTTTGGAGTAAAACAAGACCACAACTCTGTTTATTACAGCAGTATAGTGTTGTCTTGGCATGTGATCTCAATCTGCTAATCAAATAACCTGATTTTTATCTGCTTAACCCCTCTCCAGCCCACCTGCTGGAGGAACCAGGGAGTGGCAGCTATGAAATCACGTTGGCACACAGCCACTGTGTGTTTCCTTGTCATCTAGTGATGAGGCATGTACCTTGGCCCCTGAGCTGTGCCCTTTATGCCATACCCTGAGGTCCCTTAAGGGAACACCTCAAAACAGGAGGGCACAGGTACTCTGGTTTGTCCCCTTCCCTTGAAATGAATCCAGTCTCCATGCCACAGCACAAACATTGTGACAAAATATAAGCAACACAGAAGCATGCCGTTAACCATGTCTTCATTGAAAGGTGATGTGGGGGCGGGCGGGGAGAGGCTGCTAAACACAGACTGGTCGGTGAGTGGCCCACTGGTTAAATATAAGAGTGTATCTCCCACGCAGATCAGAGGGAAAATTTCCAATTCTTTTCCACCTTGAGAAAATCCTGCCTGCCTCACATAATTGGTTGGCCCTAATTGGTTGGCCATCCCAAAGCTCATGCAAAGCACACGGGCTTCTGGGATGAAGAAGGATGTGCAATGGAGGGAAAATGATGCCTCCTGCTGCTTCCGCTCCTATGCAGAGCTGCAAAATTGCCTTGAGGACTACTACTTCTAAAGTTGCACGAAGTGCATACCAGATATTTTTTCTATCTTGCCTTTCTCCTTGTGGAGGATCCAAGGTGGCATGCATGACAACATGCATGACAACAAATAGGCCATGAGATTGTTTGGTAAAAGATGTTTGCTTAAACATGTTGACCATGGAGAAGGCCAGGAATTTATAGATGGGCAAGAGATAGAGAGCTTGGTCAGTGTGTAAAACTGGACAAGTGGCCAAGTAAAAAAGATTTTTGGTATGACTGAACTTTTAGTTCCCCAGCTATGAAGATTCCTGCAGCTTTGTGTATAGTCAAAACATCTCTAAATGTCTTCTGGACATCCTATTACAGTTAATGAAGTGTTCCTAGACATTACTTCTTTAAGAAAAAAATTGGTACCAGAAGCAGAAACAACAAAGTATAGGGATGGGTACGTACACCACAAAAAAGAACAGGTCAACATGTTTCAGTAAACATTTTATTTGAAACTAACAATATACACATGCAAAACAAAACAGTAAGGTCAGCTAAGCCTTCCTTAGGTAACCAAAAACATTTTGACCTTTCTAGAAACCACTTGAAGGCTTCTTCGAAAATGCATCAAAGGATGACTTCATTCTTCTTATGATTTCCATTTTGGTGGGCAAACCTACAGATCTATGATTTTTAAGATGCTGGGAGAAGCTAATGTGGCAGGCTTATCTGCTCTCTCGTTTCTGTTTTGCTGTTCAAACATGCTGGGAAAGGGATTCAGGATGCAGCTGTAGTTTACCTTGCCTGTTGTATGTAAGCACACACTGGGACAGTAGGATCACCTGGAATGGAATCCCATTCTTCCCTAGGTCAAGCTTTATTGCATTGTTTATTGCAGACATGCTGTTGCAACTTAAACCTGAAAGTCTGTCCTTCTCCAGCCCTCCTTCACCATCCGCCCAATGCCACTGCTGTATAAAAACATCCAGCTAGACAGAAGACAAGGGGTCTGGGCTGAGCGCCTGTAAAAAGACTTTGTAAAAAGTAGCTTCATTATTACAGTATATTAATATACCTGCATTCATGTTGCTCTTTTGAAATTTAGTGGATTGCTGTATTGGTTTGAGGTTTGGTGTGAGAAAGCACATCAACAACAACAAGGTTGTGAAAAACTGCATTAACAGGTCTTGGCAACTTGTTATTAGCAACTAAAATAAATGATTGCCTTCCATTTAGCAAATTGCCTTTTGGCAATGTGATCACTACATATCTTTGCTACGTATTACTCAGATATCTCTCCCTTGTCATATAGTTAAGATGCTGTCTTCTGTTCTGCATTTTCAATAGGATGAATGAATGTTGTAAATCCACTCTGTCTTCCAAAATGCTCCATCAATTAATTCCTTTCTCCCTACAACATAATCCAACTCTTGGTTCTTGAGCTACTTTACACAAACATTCCTGGTTTCTCAGCTGTTGCCTTTGTGCCCTGCTGACTTTGTGTTGTCTATTTAAACCTCAAGAGAATGCCAGACCTGTATCCTGGAGCTCTGTCCTGACCCTTGCAACCCTTTTGGAACGGCCCGGTTCCATCCGCCTTCATTCCATCACACTGTTGTTAATCCATTTGAAAGCTGCAGCAAATAAAAGGTCTTTTCAGAAAAGTGACTTGAGTTTAAAAAGACATTCTGTCATATGGGAGCTGCTCATATTTTTGTTTCTCTTAGTGGTTTTTGCAAAGTTGATGTAGAGAGTTTCCCCCATTAATTTTATGTCCTTACTTAAATCTTTCAAGCATAGGCTTTGAAATCATTTTGATGGCTTTAAAATCAACCCATGTTGTGAGTCCCACAATGGAAGATGCTCTGAAAGGAATTGCAAATCAATAACGGGGGGTCACCAGTTGCAGTCACTGTGGGCTGGCTATGTCATGGCATTCCTTCCAACATTTCACAGATGGAAACTGGGACACATAGCCAAACAACATCAAAGCATGATCAAGATGGCAAAATGTATTAACCAAGACAAAAAAACAAACTAAAAGAGGCTGCTGCAGTTTACTTTTCCCTGAGTCTACAGGGAAGCTGAAAACCCCTTCCCTTCCTGTCCTCTGAATTAATTGAGGGTATTATTTATTTATTTATTTATTTATACCCCACTCTTCAGCCACAAGGCTATCCGAGCAGCTTACAAATTGTTTTAAGCAATAGCAATTTACACATCTACACTGCATTAAACAGTTTTCAGTGTGTGTTAGCTAATTGCCCCCACAAGCCAGGTACTCATTTTACCGACCTACGAAAGGATGGAAGGCTGAGTGAACCTTGGAGCCCGCTGGGATCAAACTTACAACTTGGTGACTTGCAGTACTGGCATTTAACCACTGCGCCACCACTAGTAATTTTGTACTAGTTTTTGTACTTGGGTTGTGTGTGTGTGTGTTTTGTACTTTGAACTCATTTTGCAGCAATTGAAGCAAGCAGAACTGGTGAAAGTGAGAAGAGGATAGAGAAACAGGGACATTTTAAAAGCAGCTGGAAAAAGTGGGACAACAGTAGATTAATTGGGACTGTTTGCATCAAACTTGGACAGTTGGAGGGTATGTCATGGCTTGAAGCTAACGGATGTCTTGGGCTCCCATTTTGCATGGAGGAGATTCTAGTTGACCAAGTATACAGAGAACTTATGCCTCTTGTGAATTGATTTTGGCCATTTTCCTGGGGGTTGAAAGTACCTGCTTATTGAGTCTCAAATTATGGAATGTCAAAATACCTGGTTTTACTATGTGACTTGCACTTTTATAGAATACTGAATATGAAGTATGTGTGTGTGTGTGTAGTTTATCTGCAGTGGAAAACAGGAATAAAAAAACATTTGATTAGTTTCTGTCACATAATTTTCTACAATGTTGATTCATTCCATTGTCTGAAACAAGAGTAGCTGATACAGAAGTTTTTCCAGTATTATTGGGGTTCCATCTGGATCTTTGATTGCAGATGTCTTAATCTGTGTTTTGTTGTTGTAAATGTGATGGATGTGTAGTGACAGGGGGCAGGGGGTTGGACTGGATGGCCCTCGTGGTCTCTTCCAACTCTGCAATTCTATGATTCTATGATTCTATGATTCTATGACTCAGATTTGCCAGACATTTTCCTTCAAACTTTGCACTTGGTAAAAATTAGACCATGCCAGAGGGAGTTCAGAGTGTATTGCTTCAGCCCATGTTGTGTTGACCTTCTGAGCAAAGCATTCTTACTACGGTAATTGCAGCATGCTGTAAATATTTCTTCATGGAAAACTGACAGCTTTGGAAAATGTTGCAAATGTAAACACTCTAGACACTATATTTGTTGATAATAAGAACAACTAACTTCGTTCCTAGGAAGACTGGTACCTTGTCACTACCCAAAGTGTCTATATTTTAGGCAGCTTTCCTTTGTCCTTCAGATGTCTTGGTATGGTACTCTTATTTGGAGCTGAAAAATGTTTTCAGGTGATAATAGGTTAATCATGTACAGATTTTGGATACAGAAAAGATCCTGAAAGTATGCCTGCCACTTTCTAGAAGAGGTAGCTTAGTAGTGGGGTACAAGCTCAATCCCAGGCATTTTGTGTCAAAAAAAAAAAAATGCAGATAGACTGGCTAGGAAAGACACCTTGAGAGTGTGTATTGCTGCTGCCAGTCATTTTTTAAAATTTTTTTTTATTGCAATATAAGTATAAAAAAAGAAATTACACAGAAAAAAGGAAGTCAAACTTTTCAATATATACATTTTATAATAATTTAATCCAATAGGTTTTGATTTAGTTTTCTATATACAAATTCATACATATATATTATCTATCTCATTCTAGAATGAGACAGAATGATTTCTGTAGGTCTAGATGGCAGGACCAATCCGGAAGTGTTGGGAACCTAGGACCGCCCGGCTCAAGCAGGAAGTAGAACAAAGCCTCTTGGGAGATTTTTTGTCCCTTTGTTCTCCAGTCCTCTTCTCCCACGAGGCCAGTTCTACTTCCTGCTTCGCCCGGCAAGGCAGGTATCTCAACTCCTCCGGATTGACTTCAACCTTAGACCTTTATTCTTCTAACTTTTTCTATCTAACCCCCTCCCACCCTCTAGCTGCTATACTCAATCTTACATGCTTACAACCCTGTTCTCCAGCATAAGAAGGAGCACCACCGTAAATTGATGGGTTTTTTGGTGTGGTGGTGGTTCTCTTGGGTGTTATGCATGGAGCCTTGAAGAGATTATGTTTGATTTCCAGAGGCTGAGCATGCCAGTAAGAAAAAAAAAACCTTAATCAAGTAATATTTAAAGGGGGATGGAGAGATGGTCTCATAGATATATGTGCATCTATTTGGAACTGTTCTAAGATGTTTTCTATTTGTTTTGTTTGTTTGTTTGTTTGTTTTTTTACAATTCTTAAGATTACACTCCATGCATCAGAGGAAGTGAAATGGAATGAAAAATGGATGGTATAATAGTTCTGTTAGTTTTAAAGAATACCACAAGAATCTTTGTTGTTTTACTGGAACAGACCAATATAGCTACTCCTTTGAAAACTGTTCTATGATTATATCAACCTGAAACCTAGTTTTATATGATATCAAAGAAATGACTAGATATGACATGCCAATAGATACATTTAAAAGGTAGGATGGGATCCAACTAAGGCTAAGAAAAACTACCCTATTTTGCCACCCCCATTAGGAGTCTGCCCATTAATGGGGACGAATCCCTCCCTCCCTAGTTTTTTTTTTAAAGCATCTGGTCTTCTGCACAGTTAAGACAGAATGAGCATCTCAGAATAGCTAGCTGCCAGTCATAATTTTTTACCCTGAAGGCACTGGAACACCATTCCAGCTACTTCTGGTAAGAGAACACATTCAACCACACCAAAGAACATTCTTTCTCTTGCTAAATGGACAGACTGCTTTTTAAACTAAAAGAGAAATAAGATACTAATGGGTAATTCCTCCCTCCTTCCAAAAAAATCATGCTAAGTATTCCCTTGAAAAATCTCCCTATGCTTTGGTGCCATAACTGAAATATTTGGTCTGTCCTAGTTCATTTTATTGAAATCATTAGTACTTAAGTTAATCATAGGAAACTTAAACATGGGATTTAAGTGTGCCTAACACATAAGTTGGATCAAAACTACTTTATTATTGTTGCTGATGTTTTAGTAGTTGCAGTACAACACCAGCCAAAGTAACACCTGACCCCTAACAGCAGGAAGTAGGAAAACGGGACACCCCATGTTCTACATCTTTGATCAAATGGCTAGATTTTGATTGGGGATCTAGTGTAAATTATCTGAAACTGTTTTGGTTAGGTAAAGGAAACAAATGGAATCTATAGTTTTTTGGTGGGTTTTTCCCAAGCTGTGAGGCCATGTTTTAAAAGAGTTTATTCCTGACGTTTTCGCCTGCATCTGTGGCTGGCATCTCCATCTCTGAAGATGCCAGCCACAGATGCAGGCAAAACATCAGGAATAAACTGTTCTAAAACATGGAACAGTCCTAGTAGACCACAAGTTGAACATGAGCCAACAGTGTGATGCGGCAGTCCTAGTAGACCACAAGTTGAACATGAGCCAACAGTGTGATGCAGCAGCTAAAAAGGCCAATGCAATTTTGGGCTGTATCAATAGAAGTATAGTGTCTAGATCAAGGGAAGTAATAGTGCTGCTCTGGTCTGCCTTGGTCAGGCCTCAGCTAGAATACTGTGTCCAGTTCTGGGCACCACAATTCAGAAAGGATATTGACAAATTGGAGCGTGTCCAGAGGAGGGCGACTAAAATGGTGAAAGGTCTGGAAATGATGCCTTATGAGGAGAGACTTAGGGAGCTGGGTATGTTTAGCCTGGAAAAAAGACGGTTTAGAGGCGATATGATAGCCCTGTATTTGAAGGGATGTCACGCTGAGGATGGAGCAGGCTTGTTTTCTGCTGCTCCAGAGACTGGAACACGGAGCAATGGGTGCAAGCTCCAGGAACAGAGATTCCACCTCAACATGAGGAGGAACTTTTTGACAGTAAGAGCTGTTCGGCAGTGGAACACACTCCCACGGAGCGTGGTGGGGTCTCCTTCCTTGGAGGTCTTTAAACAGAGGCTGGATGGCCATCTGTCGGGGATGCTTTGATTGTGATTTCCTGCGTGGCAGGGGGGTTGGACTGGATGGCCCTCGTGGTCTCTTCCAACTCTGCAATTCTATGATTCTATGATTCTATGGCTTCACAGCCCAGAAATCCCCCCCACAAAAAACCTATGGATGCTGGCTGTGAAAGCCTTCAACTTCAAAATGGAATCTATGTTGATACAGAAATGGACAGTATTTTTTTTTAAAAAATAATCGTATCTTCTTTAGTTTGCTATGTAACTTTACTGTTTTTATGAACTTTCTTTAAAAAAATCTATTTGCTTATTTCATTGTTTAGGGATGTTTTAATGTGTTATGCAATTTTTATTTTATTTGTAAGATGTGAACTGGCTGCTTCCGGCCTAAATGCTTGGCCACACATCTCAAATGGCTGAGAAACTTCAGAATACTTCAGGCTTTCAGCTTTATGATCATATATATTTAGCCATTAAATCCAGCTTTGATCCACAGTGGTTTCTTCTTTTCTTATATCACAATCATCGTGGTGATTATCAATTGAACATTGGTACATATTCCATAATATTCAACTTGAAGAAAACAAGCTTTAAGACTATGGATTGTAAAGTTTTGCTGTGTAGCCCATGTGTCCAACAGCTGTGAATATTGAAAGACTAGAATCAGGCTACCCTTGTCTTCAGGCTTGGATCAAAAACAAAGAACTGTCTTGTGGCATCTTAAAGATGCAATTAATTATTTTGCAACTTTATGTTTCTGGTATCCAACTTTTAGTCCACTTCTTTGCCTTCTCAAAATTCAGTATGGAAGGGACTTGGTGGACTCATTTTGCTTACTCTCTGATGGAGCTGTTGAGGCAAGGTGACTAATGTTTCTTGGCTGTAGCCTTTTTTGATGTTTTGTTTAGCTCTAGCTTTCCTTTGAGGTGTGTAGCATAGCTTTCTACATTGGGTACACTGAAGATTGGATTGCACAGGTTGAACTGTTGCTGGCTGCTGAGTAACACCTGTTTGGGAGTAAGGAAAAGAGATGACCTTTTAATTTCCTTTACATTTCTAGTGAACTGTTGGTATGAAGGGCTATTGTTTTGGTTCTTCCATAGGGTGTTTGCCATTGATCCATGTTCATGCTTCCTGTTCACCTCTTTTGATGGCCTTTGCTCCTCTGACAGTGAGGCTTTGTAGACAAAAATATCCTCAGTACTAAGCGAAGAGAACTTGGATTACAAGGCGTGTAAACAATATTTGTTAAAATAAACCCCATAAGTTTGATTCCCCATCACTGTCAGAAAGAATACACTGCTTCAAATGCCAGGAACCTCAAATCAAGGGTCACTGGGAATTTGCTCTTCCTGTCTCCCAGGAGTAATAACATAGCAAGAGAGAGACCAACCTGTCCACCCGCCCATCATTGTTTTAACAGAGGGGCGGGGTATAAATAAATATCATCATCATCATCATCATCATCCAATGTCTTCTGCTCTTTCTTTCTTCTTTCCTGCCAGTTCCTTTCCACTTTTGTGTCATGTCTATTAGATTGTAACCCTGCAGCTAGGAACTCTTTTAATATCCATACCACACATTTTACATACTTTATAAGATGATAACATTGACTATACTCCCAAAGACAAATATATATATATATATATGTTTGTGAGTGCAGATTGAAATAGTAGTTTTGGAGCCATTTTGAAGTCAGTCAATGTTTGCTGCTTGTAGTATGGCATGACATTGATCAAAGAGAGTTTGCGTACTGGCAAGACTTCTTGTTGGTATTTTGTGGCTCTCCACCCTGTATAGGTAAATTGAGAGAGCCCCTTCCCTGCATAAGAGCAAAACACAGTGGCATCCTTTGTTCAGCCAGAAGATTGGTTGGATAAAATCATTCTTGAAAATAAAGGTAACATCTTTCATCAGCCGGAAGTTATCCAAGATATCTCTACATGCATTTGTAATATGAATGGCAGATAGCCAAATACTACACATATCTGGGTTTCCAGCCTAGCATGATTTCTCTTGTTGGCTTGCCTGTTTTTAAATGTCCTGTTTTTGCATCTGGGTTATTTTGGCAGGCTAGTGAGTTGGTAATTTTTTAAAAAACAAAAAACTGAAGATATAAGTCCTTATAATGAGCAACTATAACAGAGGGAGGAGCTACCAGCCACTAGCTGTCTATATAGCTGCAGCCCCAGTCCCTGGAGCTCAGCATACAGGAGCAGGGCCAACAGGGGTGTTTGGCGTGGGTGTTTAGCAGGAGATTTGAGAGGGAGGCCTGGAGTTGTTTTAGTGCCTACCTCAGATTCTTCAATATGGATAATGGAACAGAGGACACAATAGAGGAAATCCAGCTCAGAATAAGCAAAGAGTTAGTACAGGAATACCTTCTTAATCTAAATGAACTTAAATCTCCAGGACCAGATGAACTATATCCAAGAGTATTAAAAGAGCTGGCAAATATAATCTCAGAGCCATTGGCAATAATCTTTGAGAACTCCTGGAGAACAGGAGAAGTCCCAGCAGACTGGAGGAGGGCAAACGTTGTCTCCATCTTCAAAAAGGGGAAAAAAGAGGATCCCAACAATTATCGTCCAGTTAGTCTGACATCAATACCAGAGAAGATTCTAGAGCAGATCATTAAACAGAGAGTCTGTGAACATTTAGAAGGCAATGCCATAATAAAAAAAACGTCAGCATGGGTTTCAGAGAAACAAGTCATGCCAGACTAATCTGATCTCTTTTTTTGATAAAATTACCAGCTTGGTAGATGAAGGGAACGCTGTGGATATCACATACCTTGATTTCAATAAGGCCTTTGACAAGGTTCCCCATGACATTCTTGCAAACAAGCTTGTAAAATGTGGGCTAGACAAGTTAACTGTTCAATGGATTAATAATTGGTTGACCGGCCGAACCCAAAGGGTTCTCAGCAGTGGCTCCTCTTCGTCTTGGAAAGATGTGACCAGTGGGGGTGCCACAGGGTTCTGTCCTGGGCCCAGTGCTATTCAACATCTTTATCAATGACTTGGATGAGGGAATTAGGGGCATACTTATCAAATTTGCAGATGACACCAAATTAGGAGGAGTAGCTAATACCCTAGAGGACAGGATCAAAATTCAGAATGACCTGGATAGACTGGAGAGCTGGGCCAAAGCTAACAAAATGAAATTCAATACAGAGAAATGTAAAGTACTGCACTTAGGGCGGAAAAATGAAATGCATAGATATAGGATGGGAGAGACCTGGCTGAACGAGACTACGTGCGAAAGGGATCTAGGAGTCCTAGTAGACCACAAGTTGAACATGAGTCAACAGTGTGATGCGGCAGCTAAAAAGGTCAATGCAATTTTGGGCTGTATCAATAGAGGTATAGTGTCTAGATCAAGGGAAGTAATAGTGCTGCTCTGGTCTGCCTTGGTCAGGCCTCAGCTAGAATACTGTGTCCAGTTCTGGGCACCACAATTCAGAAAGGATATTGACAAATTGGAGCGTGTCCAGAGGAGGGCGACTAAAATGGTGAAAGGTCTGGAAATGATGCCTTATGAGGAGAGACTTAGGGAGCTGGGTATGTTTAGCCTGGAAAAAAGACGGTTAAGAGGCGATATGATAGCCCTGTTTAAGTATTTGAAGGGATGTCACGCTGAGGATGGAGCAAGCTTGTTTTCTGCTGCTCCAGAGACTGGAACACAGAGCAATGGATGCAAGAGATTATGAGGCTCTGGGTAGGGAACTAGAGGACTTGGATGCACAGGTAGTCATTTTGTCTGTTCTTCCAGTGGAAAGGCACGGCCAAGGGAGGGAGAGGAAAATAGGGGAGGTGAACAACTGGCTCTGCAGATGGTGCCACCAGGAGTGGTTTGACTTCCTGGACCATGGAGGTGGACTTCTGGCAAGGGCTGGGTTGTACCTCACAGCAGTTGGCAGGAGTGTGTTTGCTGAGATTCTGAAAGATCTGACCAGGAGGACTTTAAACTGAGTTGTCTTGGGTAGGGAGCAGTGTTCTTGAGGGCAGGAGTTCACACCAAGTGCTGGAAACAATAACCCGAATGTTGTATAGACAACAAGGCAAATAGTACAAGAACCCAACAGTGGGAAGAAAATAACCTTTAAAAGGCAGATGGGGGGATGGCCCATGGTCTTAGATGTCTCTATACTAACACACAGACCATGGGAAATAAACAGGATGAACTTGAACTCAGCACAACAAAGCAAATAGAGTCATTTTTTATTCTGAAAACAGATACTTTATTTCGCTCATTCACCAATATTTCAACAATCAATAAAACAAACAACAAATTTAGTCTCTAACATCAGTAACTGTTACTGAATATTTGTGGGTGAAGGTTACAGATAACATAACAGAATTTTGCTACTTTTAAAGGAACAGTTTTATTCTGATTATCCAGCAAATAATGTAAATAAAAATAATCAGAATGTCCCAGGAATTTAACTAATAAAGGGGTAATCAACTGGTGACAAATATCCCTTTAAAAATGACAATACAAAAGTACATGGGCTGTAGCTTCTATTGTGCCCCTGTCACAGGGACAATATCAAATTTCATAGGGGATTTTCCTGTATTTCCCTCCCAACACAGCTGTTGGGAGAATGTTAAATTGAGCTAAAGTCAAAGTTCTCCTGAATTTAGGGACTGTGATATGGTATAGATATGTAGCTGGTTTGGAAACCGAAATTTGATTATTTGCAAAAACACTGTATGAAAAAACAGCAGTTTCTATCTGGCTTTCTATGTCTAATATCCTTTGTCTTAATATTGTTCTAGCTTGTTCCAGCCCTAGAGTTTAAATGTTATCACTGGAGAAGGCATAATGGCTCAATTTCTTTTGGATAGCTATTTCCCAAGAGGATTTGAAATTATCAACCAATATTAAATGGAGCATTCCACTAGGTGCAATTTTAGCCAATAAGTAAAAATGTTTAACCAGAGATAAGATTCAAGTTTACTGACTCCTGCTTCCTGTCGCAGTACTGCGTTTGGAACACATTGGGTTACCTGAAAGATGCTTCTCAAAAATTTGGTTTGAACTCTTTCTAAAGTATTCATACTATTATATGGACCTAACTGAGCCCCATAAATCAGTTGTGCCTTGACTTTAGCCACAAACAGCTTAATTGCAGCAGGGATAAACTATGCTCCTCTTGTAAAATAATAAGTTTGGATAGCTGTTGTAGATCTCCGTGCATTGCAGGAGACATAGTTTAAATGGGCATTTTGCTTCCTGAAGTTTGAAAAACTATCCCTAAGTATTTAAAGGTCCTAACCTGCTTAATAGACTTCTCCCCTAATTTCCAGCTTCTCTGTTTTGGGTGTTTGGAAAAAGTAAGGAGCTTAGTCTTGGAATAGTTTGTTATTAATTCCTCTTCAGCACAATAGTGTGTGAGTGATCTCAAGGCTCTTCTAGGGCTGATGGAAGTCAATGACAAGTTTACATCAGCATACAGTAACAAATTAATATGCCTATGACCTAATTTGGGAGGGTGAAAAGTAGAGTTGCTTAGGTAAGGGACCAATGAATTTATGTAATAGTTAGATAAAATTGGAGTCAATATACATCCCTGTCTTAACTCCCTTCCTTATTTGTATTTTCTTGGTGACATGTCCTTGTTAACTGCACCTAACCTTCAGTCTAGTGTTCTCATGTATTTTGATAAGTAGTAAAAGTACGGTAAACATCTGTCCGTTGTGATGTCTATAAGTTTGTTCCACAGTTTGGATCTAGATACTATATTGAACGCTGACCTAAAATCAATAATGCTGCATAAAGTGATTGTCCAGTTTGGTGGTTATACTTTTCTACTAATGTTGTAGCACCATAGCATGATCTAATGTTGATTTGCCAGCAAAGCAAATATGATTTAATAGTCATCACTGAAATCTGGTGGGATGAGTCTCATGATTGAAATGTAGAGAGGTATAACCTATGTCAGAGAAATAGACCAAACAAGAAGGGAGGTGGAGTAGCATTACTCGTTAAGGATGCGTACACCAGTGAGGAGATCCATGACTTAAATCCTGGGAGCCAGGTTGAGAGCATCTTGGTAAAAATTAAAGGAGAGAGAAACAGCAGGGATGTCATTGTGGGGGCCTACTACAGATCTCCAAGCCAAACTGAGCACTTGGATGATGCCTTTCTGGAACAGATGACTGCACATTCAGAAAGGAGAGATATACTAATAATGGGGGATTTCAGCTATCCTGGTATTTGTTGGAAGTCCAACTCTGCCAAGAATTTAAGGTCACAACAGATTCCTCACTTGCCTTGCAGACAATTTCATTTTCCAGAAGGTGGAAGAGGCAACAAGGGGATCAGCTATTTTA
This sequence comes from Gambelia wislizenii, assembly GCA_030847615.1. Taxonomy (NCBI): domain Eukaryota; kingdom Metazoa; phylum Chordata; class Lepidosauria; order Squamata; family Crotaphytidae; genus Gambelia; species Gambelia wislizenii. The sequence continues at coordinate 12,298,705 of JAUMIR010000012.1, forward strand.
GACCTGATCCTAACCAATGGGGATGACCTGGTTAATGGTTTGGAAGTGGTGGGATCCTTAGGGATGAGTTATCATGTTCTCCTGGAGTTTGTTATACAGAGGAAAGGGGAAGCCATAGTCAGACATGCCTTCTAGACTTTAAGAAAGCTGATTTCAGAAAACTTAGGGAATTACAGTTGTCTCTTCACATTTGCGGCTTTGACACTCGCGGTTTTGATTATTCGTGGTTTTCCCTCACCCACTGCCTGTCTCCTGGGTCTTTGCTTCTCTTCACAAAGGGAACGAAGGCCCAGGAAAGTGCGGGGGTGGGGCAAAGCCTCTTAAACTGCCCCTCTGCTGAGCCTTGGCTGCCTTTTCAGGGAGGGCGAAAGCCAAGCGGACAGCCAGTGTGAGAGGTTTCGCCTCACTCCCTGGGCTTCCCTGGGTCTTCACAAAGGGAACAAAGAGCCAGGGAAGCCGAGGGAGTGAGGCGAAACCTCTTAAACTGCCCCTTTGCTGAGCCTTGGCAGAGGGTGAAAGCCCAGCAGCCGACTGGTTTGAGAGGTTTTTCCCTCACTCCCTGGGCTTCCCTGGGTCTTCACAAAGGGAACGAAGAGCCAGGAAAGCTGAGGGAGTGAGGCAAAACTTCTTAAACCGCCCCTCTGCTGAGACTCCACTGCCTTTGCAGGGAGGGTGAAAGCCCAGGAGAGGGCGATTGTTATTCGCGGTTTTTTCACATCTGCGGGGGTCTGGCGGCCATACCCCCCACGAATGTGAAGGGACAACTCTACTGGGGGTGATCCCATGGTCAGAAATACTATAAGAGAAGGGAGTTCATGAGGGATGGGAGTTTCTTAAAAGTGAGATATTGAAGGCACAACTTCAAACAGTTCCAATGAGGAGGAAAAATGGCAGGTGTCTAAAGAAACCAGGATGGATGTCTAAAGAACTTTCAATTGAGCTAAGACTTAAAAGGGATATGTATAAGAAATGGAAAGGGGGCAGGAGAATCACCAAAGAAGAATTCAAACAAATAGCCAACTCATGTAGGGGGAAGTCAGCAAAGCTAAAGGACAGATGGAGCTCAGGCTTGCTAGAGAGGTTATAAACAATAGAAAGTGCTTTATTGGTTATGTACATAGCAAAATGAAGAACAAGGAAATGGCAGGGCCACTATGTTGAGAAGATGGCAAAATGCTAACAGCGAACAGAAAAAAAGGCAGAACTACTCAACATCTTCTTTGCCTTGGTCTTCTCCCTAAAGGAGAACAGTGCTCAACCTGGAGGAAATGGAGCAGATGATGTAGTAGGGGAAATGCAGCACAGAATAGGTAAAGAGGTAGTACAGAAATACTTGGCCAGTATAAATGGGTTTAAGTTTCCAGGGCAGATGAACTGCATCCAAAGGTATTAAAAGAACTGGCAGAAGTAATCTCAGAACCACTGTCAATAAACTTTGAGAATTCCAGGAGAGGTCCCAGCAGACTGGAGGAAGGCAAATGTTGTCCCCTTCAGTCAAAAGAGGGAAAAAAGAAAACCCAAATAATTACCGCCCAGTCAGCCTGACATCAATACTGTGAAACATTCTAGAGCAGATCATTAAATAGACAGTCTGTAAACACTTAGAAAGGAATGCCATGATCCCTAAAAGTCAGCATGGGTTTCTCAAAAACAAGTCATGCCAGTCTAATCCTCTCTCTCTCTCTCTCTCTCTCTCTCTCTCTTTTTTTTTTTTTTTATAGAATTAGAAACTTGGTAGATGAAAGGAATGCTGTGGATATAGTGAATCTTGATTTCAGTAAGGCTTTTGACAAGGTCCCCCATGATATCCTTTCAAAAAAGTTAGTATCTATGGCTGGGAGCGGGGAGATTATAACTTGGCGTTCACCTATGGCAACCTCAAATTGAGTGGTAGGATATCTTCCACTGAACTGTACCGGCATCCCTAATGGATAGGGTACAGGGATGTAGGATATCCTTGGGGTCAGCCTCGGGTGGGAGATCCTCCACAGAAGCCATATGGCTTAGGGATTTCCTTCCCGACGCGGGGCCCTCCAGCAGTTGGCGCCCAAGGGGAACCCCTTACATCGGGATCCCCCTTGGGGCTCAGGTGAGTCGCCCAGGGACGCTGGGGGTTAGGTCGGTTGTGACCAACCGCCCATGTGCGTGCCCCCCATGAGGGATCTCCCCCCTTTAGCACATTCGGCATACCTCAAGAAACTACAATAAATAGGAAATCTATCAATAAAGTGGCCCATATTTCAACCCAAACTTCTGTGTGTGGTCTCGTCATTTCTGCGTCAATCATTAACAGACACCCCCACGGATCCTGAAGAATGGTGGATCCGGGGGAGGTGTTTTAATGATGAGCAGAGAGGCGAACCTATGGGCTGGCCTGGGCGTGGACACGCCCCGGCCAGGAGGAGTCAGGGGAGGCACCAAAGCAGGGGCTATTTCACCCAGTGCCTCCCCTGGTCTCCTCCTCTTTTCCAGATGTTCGAAACCCACCCACCCTGCCTCTGCCACAGTATGACATTTCTGGTCGCATTCTGGGCCGGGTAGGAATTTTTACCAGCTCTTTTCCGAGGGGTGTTTTGCCTACCCCATACTGTCGCTTGGGACTTTGACAATTGGCTCCGGGTGTGGTTCTTTAAATAGGTGGTCACTTACTGGGAGCGGGGAGATTATAACTTGGCGTTCACCTATGGCAACCTCAAATTGAGTGGTAGGATATCTTCCACTGAACTGTACCGGCGTCCCTAATGGATAGGGTACAGGGATGTAGGATATCCTTGGGGTCAGCCTCGGGTGGGAGATCCTCCACAGAAGCCATATGGCTTAGGGATTTCCTTCCCGACGCGGGGCCCTCCAGCAGTTGGCGCCCAAGGGGAACCCCTTACATCGGGATCCCCCTTACATCGGGATCCCCCTTGGGGCTCAGGTGAGTCGCCCAGGGACGCTGGGGGTTAGGTCGGTTGTGACCAACCGCCCATGTGCGTGCCCCCCATGAGGGATCTCCCCCCTTTAGCACATTCGGCATACCTCAAGAAACTACAATAAATAGGAAATCTATCAATAAAGTGGCCCATATTTCAACCCAAACTTCTGTGTGTGGTCTCGTCATTTCTGCGTCAATCATTAATGGCACCTCTTCATTCTGGAGAGAAGTGACTAGCAGATTCTCTCTTGGACCCAGTGCTATTCAACATCTTTATCAGTGAGTTGGATGAGGGAATAGAGGGCATGCTTATCAACTTTGCAGATGACATCAAATTAGGAGGGGTAGCTAGTACATCAGAGGATAGGATCATAATCCAAAATGACCTCGGCAGATCAGAAAGCTGGGCCAGAATTAACAAAATGAATTTCAACAGGGAGAAATGTAGGTTACTACACTTGGGCAGTAAAAATAAAATGAATAGCTATAGGATGGGTGACACCTGGCTTGATGGCAATACATGCGAAAAGGATCTAGGAGTCATAGTGGACCACAAGCCGAATATGAGTCAGCAGTGTGATGCAGCAGCTAAAAAAGCCAGTGTGATTCTAGATTTCATTAATAGGAATATAGTGTCTAGATCAAGGGAAGTAATAGTGCCACTCTATTCTGCTTTGGTCAGACATCACCTGGAATACTGTGTCCAGTTCTGGGCACCACAATTCGGGAAGGATGTTGAGAAGCTGGAACGTGCCCAGAGGAGGGCGACCAGGATAGTGGGAGGTCTGGAAGCCATGCCCTATGAGGAGCGGCTTCGGGAGCTGGGTGTGTTTAGTCTGGAGAAGAGAATGTTAAGAAGTGACATGATAGCCGTGTTTAAATATTTGAAGGGATGTCATACTGAGGATGGAGCAAGCTTGTTTTCTACTGCTCCAGAGACTAGGATACGGAACAATGGTTTCAAACTATGGGAAAAGAGATTCCACCTAAACATTAGGAAGAACTTCCTGACCGTAAGAGCTGTTTGGAAGCGGAATACACTGCCTGGGAGTGTGGTGGAGTCTCCTTCTTTGGAGGTTTTTAAGCAGAGGCTGGATGGCCATCTGTTGGGAATGATTTGATTGTGTCTTCCTGTAGGGCAGGGGGTTAGACTAGATGGCCCTTGTGGTCTCTTCCAACTCTATGATTCTATGATTATGAAATTCAAACTTCCTTGAATCATCACAGGTTCTGGTAGCTAAGAAACCCGCTGTTTTATTTGTGTACCTCTCTGAGCAAAAGGGATCTGTAGAGTGAAAACTTTAGCTAGTTCATAACCTTAGAAAATGAAATAGGTACATAAATGACATAATAAGAAATGTTGCTATTTGTAACATTGTGCCTAATGAACCTTCTTTGTTTTCAAATCACAGGTGGCAAAAGTGGAATATGTTAGAAAAAAGCCAAAATTAAAAGAAGTCCTGGTAAAGCTAGAAGAGCATATGGAGTGCACCTGTACATCATCAAATTCTAATTCAGATTTTCGAGAAGAAGAAACTGGTATGTGGGATGGTGAGGGGGAGAATGTTAATTTGGTGGAAATGGTCAAGCTCCTGATTTTCTTAGTGTGGTCTCTTGTGCATAAACGTTCAAGAAGGGAAGATGTGCTGTTGGTCATGAGGGGTCACATTGCTGATGAAGAAATGATCCAATCACATTGTTATTAGGGTGTGTGTGTGTGTGTGTTAGTGCAGATAGACCCCCCATATCTGTGGGTTCACTTATATGCATCTGAAAAAAATATGGTCTCTCTAGGCATCTTCTAGGTCCTCCAACACAACTCTATGGTATGCTTGGGCCAGAAGTCATTCATTTTAATATGGTTTGCTATTATCTGCGGTTTCCAGTATCCACAGTAAGTCTGGGAACATATTCCCCATGGATATGGGTGTCTATCTATATTGTATTTATTTAATCTAAAATATTTATACCTGAACTCTTATATAAAAAGTTCAAGGTGGCTCACAATACAGTATATTTTAAAAGCAATGCTACCAGACTACAACAAAATAATAAGCAATAATAGCTAAAGAAAACAGAGATGACAGATAAAATGGCAAGGATTCATTTGCCCAGAGAGCTAAAATGAGTAGGTATTCAGGCCAAAATACCTAAGTACTTGATAAAGTGGTAGAAGACCATTAGGGAAGGAATGATGGTCCTTCACATCCCATCCTTCTGTGCAACTTGGATCAGCACACTTGAAGTTTCAGATGGACAGGACTAGATTTTCTTAGATTTCAGAAGAGGACAAGTTAAAGGTGGCTATTTTTTTTAAAAAAGAGGCTTAATTTAAACACTACATTTAAAATTTCATTCATTTTTGCTGCAACTGCATGATACAACTTGGTGGAAAATATGGGCATAGAACAGAGAAGGGTCATAGCTGTTTTGTAGAGCTTTGCATAGATGTTCAGTTCCCGGCATGTTCTGGTAGTGCTGGGAAAGACTTGAGAATCTTGAGAGCGGCTGTCAGTCAGTTCAGTGAGCTAGATGGACCCAGAAGTCTCTCATGGAGGACGAGGATGCTCGCTTATGTTCCTGTGACTGTTGAACAAATTAAACTAAATGTGCCTACAGTGAGTGGGTGGGATCATGTTTCTGCCTATTCCCCTCATTCCCCATGTCTGAAAAAACTTACATGCATACTAAATCTGTGTATCTAGGCTGTTTAATTACAGTTGGAGGACCTGCCTGTTCCAGTGCTATTCAACATCTTTATCAGTGAGCTGGATGAGGGACTTGAGGGTATGCTTATCAAGTTTGCAGATGACACCAAATTAGGAGGGGTAGTTAATACCCCAGAGGACAGGATCAGAATACAAAATGGCCTGAACAGATTAAAAAGCTGGACCAAAACTAATAAAATGAATTTCAACAGGGAGAAATGTAGGATATTACACTTGGGCAGTAAAACTGAAATGGGCAGATATAGGATGGGTGACACCTGGCTTGATGGCAGTACATGCAAAAGGGATCTAGGAGTCTTAGTGGACCATAAGCTGAACATGAGTCAGCAGTGTGATGCTGCAGCTAAAAAAGCCAATGATTCTAGGCTGCATTAATAGGAGTATAGTGTCTAGATCAAGGAAAGTAATAGTACCACTCTATTTGGTTTTGGTCAGACCTCACCTGGAATACTGTGTTCTGTTCTGGGCACCACAATTCAGGAAGGATATTGAGAAGCTGGAACCTGTCCAGAGGGAGGGCAACCAAAATGGTGGCTGGTCTGGAGCCATGCCCTATGAGGAGCGCCTTAGGGAGCTGGCATGTTTAGTCTGGAGAAGAGAAGGTTGAGAGCCATGTTAAATATTTGAAGGGATGTCATGCTGAGGATGGAGCAAGCTTGTTTTTTGCTGCTCCAGAGACTAGGACACAGAGCAGTGGGTTCAAGCTACAGGAAGAGAGGTTCCATCTAAACATTAGGAAGAACTTCCTGACAGTAAGAGCTGTTTGGAAGTGGAATGCCTGGGAGTGGTGGTGGAGTCTCCTTCTTTGGAGGTTTTTAAGCAGAAGCTGGATGGCCATCTGTTGGGAATGATTTGTTTGTGTCTTCCTGCATGGCAGGGGGTTGGACTAGATGGCCTTTGTGGTCTCTTCCAACTCTATGATTCTATGATTCTAGGGCAACCAAATGGTAAAAGGTCTGGAAGCATGCCCTATGAGGAGCGGCTTAGGGAGCTGGGTAGTTTAGCCTGGTGAAGAGAAGTTTAAGAGGGGACATGATAGCCATGTTTTAAATATTTGAAGAGATGTCATACTGAGGATGGGGCAAGCTTGTTTTCTGCTGCTCCAGAGACTAGGACACGGAGCAGTGGACTCAGACTACAGGAAAAGAGATTCCATCTAAACAGTGGGGGTGCAGGGAGGAGATGAGGCCCTCTGAGTTCTCCTGGGTGGCTAATGTGGCCATCTAGCTTTCCACAGTTGCCTCTCCTTGCAGTGGAACATGAGTGATCTTGATCTCACATCTCCTTTTACAAGTATAAATGATAACATCTGAATGGTTCTGTTTGTGAAACAAAAAAACAGGACCATTCAGATGTTATTTATATTATACTTACATTATCATGATAAACAGCCATGAAAGGACTACACACAAGACATCACTTCTCAAAGAGATTAAAGGAAATACCTTAAGAAGTATAACAAATTACTGGTCTTTTCCCCATTTGAAGCATGAATCAGAGTGGGTTGGGGGGAACCAAGGCCCTTCCAGATATATTAGATTCCAACTCCCATCAGCCACAGCCATCAAGAGGACGGAAATTGTAATCTGACAATAGCTGGAGTGCCATGGGTTCCTCACCCCTTTGTAAACAATCAAAATACTTTAACTTCTTATTAAAATGAGAAACGCTTTGCCTTTGAGGTTTTGTTTGCTTTTTTTTTACACCAACCCTGCCCTTATGTCAACAGGAAGGCCTAGGGAAAATGGTAAAAAACGGAAACGAAAAAAGTTAAAACCCTCATAAAAATACTGCTGACGGCCAGGTAGGACCTGTGTGCTGAAACTACCCCTAATATCACAAATATGGGAAACACAATCAATTATTCTCACTCTCCTTCCTGATCACTGTTCAACATACTCACTTGTGGCTCTTTTCAAACAGCCAAGAAATCAGTTATGATTGGCTTAGATAATTCTTTTCATGATTTTTTTTAACCTTCAAAGCTATGCTTGGCAGTTACAAAGTATCCCACATTCTGGAATTGATTACCTTTCCTTACTCTTTCAAAAATATATTAGGGGTGGGGGGATTACTAATATTAACACTAATGTTGTCTGCCGTTTCCTGCTCCTCTCTAATTATTGTTGATTTCTGGGGGACAAGGTGTTTTGTGATAATGTTAGAATGGATAGAAACTCATATGGTTTAGCTTGCTATTAGTTGGCTGTAAAATCACGATGCACATAAGGTCAGTCTTAATATCTGTTCATTCAGCCATATACTTCTCAGCTTTAGGAGAGACAAAAATAAGTACTTCTTCACCTAGTGCATTCTTAAATTATGGCATTCACTGCCAACAGATGTAATGTTGGTTGAAAACTTTGATAGCTTTAAAAGGGAATTAGACAAATTGGTTGAGAATAAAGGCTGGCATCTTGCATTGCAGTTATAAATTCATAACCCACAGTTAAGAGTTCTGTTAACTGCTCCATATTCAGCTGTGCTATGTATTCACAGCTGTGGCACTATTACCATGATCATAAATGCCTCCTCAAACCCACCTTAAACTCCAGGGAGCTGCACCAAGGGTCTGTTCTTCTGGCATTCAGGACTGTTGTGTCACAGATCACTGGCAAGAGTGGGCTGAAAACTTCATCCTGCTGTACCCTGATCACCAGCAGAATGTACCTTTGTCACTCGGTGCAGCTGTGGTAGGTTTGGGGAGCCGAGTCAGGAGATGTTACAAATATCTGTGATACACAATCTCGGCCCAAGTTATCAGTTTCTATCTATGCTGGATATATTTTACCTTCAGTGTTAGGAGCAATATGCCTCTGAATCAGATGTTGGAAAGGTACCAGTTGCTGGGAAATATGAATGGAAGGGTGCTGTTGGGCTCATGTGCTTGTTATGTTTTTTCCCTATGGCATGTGGTTGGCCAGTGTGAGGACAGAATGCTGGGTTAGATAAGCCTTTGGTCAGTTTCAGCAAGGCTTTTCCTGGTTTTTGTTTTTGTTTTTTTTGTGTGCTTATAGAATCATAGAATTTCAGAGTTGGAAGAGACCATGAGGGCCATCCAGTCCAACCCCCTGCCATGCAGGAATACACAATCACAGCATCCCTGACAGATGGCCATCCAGCCTCTGTTTAAAGACCTCCAAGGAAGGAGACCCCACCACGCTCTGAGGGAGTGCGTTCCACTGCCGAACAGCTCTTACTGTCAAAAAGTTCCTCCTAATGTTGAGGTGGAATCTCTGTTCCTGGAGCTTGCATCCATTGCTCCGTGTTCCAGTCTCTGGAGCAGCAGAAAACAAGCCTGCTCCATCCTCAATGTGACACCCCTTCAAATACTTTTTGAAACAGGGCTATCATACACGCCTCTTATATGTAAAAGGGACACCCATTTTGTGGACATAAGGCACACTGTCACATGTGGAGGGGTGTCGCCGTACAGCTCCTCTTCCAGTGTTCTGGTGGAGCTTCTTCCTCCCCCCTCCATACCAATTCCCTGTGTTTAAGAGAAACTTGGGTAAGAACAGAGATGAGCATGGGAGGTTGAGGAAAATAGAACAGCATCAGTACCAGCCACGCACCCTCAGGCTGCTGCTAGGGCTGTACTGCCCCAGCAGACTCTAATGCTGCCTTAAACCTTTCCTTGCCATTCTGATTTCTCACAGTCCCCTGGAATGCTGATTGGCATGGTGGGTGAGTTTGAACTGCCTTCTGTGAACGGCAGTATCACCACTTGCCTGCCAATATAGCCAGTGCACAAACCCCAACATAGGAAAGGACTCATTAGAAGGCTCTTTGCTGGAGGTGGATGGTGCTCTAACTTGGTGTCAGTTCAAAGATAAAAGAAAGAGATGGCATTCAATCATGTCATTTGCTGCCTGTGTTCTGAAAGAATGGAATGCTGGCATAGCTGAAGCATACGTGAACTTTAACATGTAATCCAGGTTTGAGGGATAGAGTGGAAACGAAAAGGTCAGTGGCTTTGCTATAATATCATGTGCATCATCATGATCTTCTGAATAGTAGAGATCCCCTTAAGCCTGGGGGACTAGAGGGACATCCAAACTTTATATGGTGCTGCATCTTGGAGAGGTTAGGTTTAATGCACCATTTGAATGGATATGTGCCAAGAAGATCGCTTCATCTGATATTAACTGGATAGTCGTTATCAATGAGTGGGGGAAAGAAATATTAAGAACAATAGTGCATTCTGTCTCATGTTCTGTCTTTCAGATTAGCAAGAATATGGGGAAGCTGTGTGAAATAAGCAAAGATTTTTTTCATGGAGTACATGTACAAAAATAAGCCTGCCACACTATCAAAACAGTATATCACACACCCTTGGTCTGGTCAAGCACTCTCTGTTTGCATATTAGGGGCTCACTTTTCTGTGGTTTTGTCTCAGAGCACTTTGGTGACCTTTCAAGGTTTGGGACCTTGTATGGTGGAGCTGATTGTTTGGATCTTTCTTTTGAAGTTGCCTGTGCAGGATCAGGGCTGACTTTATATATTTAAGGTGTTTCTAAATCACCTCCCAGCCCACAAGGGGCTCCCAAGGCGATGAACATGTAAGAGCAATTAAAACAGTAAAGAGATTTTAAAAAATGGAATAACACATTAAAACATTCTTTTAAACCTTTAAAAACTTTTTAAAACCTAAAAACAACCCTAAAATACGATTTTTTTACACTATTAAAACTTAGAACAGTTTCAAACATTAAAGCCCATGCAGAACAGCACTGTTTTAGCTGCCAGCCGGAACCAGCCTAACATCCTTCCTATGACAGAGAGTTGCATAATTGAGGTGCTGCTACAGGGAAGAAGACCCTGTTATGTGGCCATACCAACTTAACCTTGGAAGGTGTTGGGACTCAACAAGGCCAACCCTGAGGAGCTCAAATTTCAGGTGGGAAGAACCCCTGTGGTGCTATGCCTTTAAATGCTGAGAGCTGTTATGGTATAGTGGTTAGCGTTTTGGGCAGGGACTTGGGAGATCCAGATCCTTCTCATCATTAAGGTGTGGATGACCTTGGGTCTATTACACACTCTCTCAGCCGGATAAGCCACACAAGTTTGTTGTGAGGATAAAGTAGGGAGAGGGAGAACCATGTACAGTTGACCCTCTGTATCTATGGATTCCACTAACCACAGTTCGAAAATATTCAAAAAAGCAAACCTTGATTTTGCTGTTTTATATAAGGGACACCATTTTACTATGCCATTGTATATAATGGGACTTGAGCACCCACGGATTTTGGTATCCATGGGGGATCCTGGAACCAAACTCGAATGGATACTGAGGGCCCACTGTACAGTAGTTTGCTTTGAGCATCTTGGAGGTAAGACATGGTGTAAATGTAACTGATAAATTAATAAAGTAAAACAGTGTTGTGAGAATGGATGTATGGCAAAACCACTGACATACTTTTTTTTTCCTTGTAAAGGCCACTTAAGTTATTTTTTAGCTAGGAAATGTGTGGGGTATGTGGATGGGATGTGGAAAGGAAAAATGCAGATCTGATTACAGAATTACAATGTGTGCATTTTCTTTCTTTCTTTTTTGCAGATGTAAGGTGAAAGTAAGCTAGAAAACATTTTCTCGCTGGGACATGGATGTACATGGTTTGTTACATTCCTGAACCTACTGTGTATGGTGCTTTATTGACTGTATACCTTGTTCATTCTCCTATATGGGAGATCCAAAAAAAAAAAAACCTGACTTAAAAAAAAGAGGGAGGGAGAAAAAGAGAGAAAGACACACACTTCATGAGAACATAAGAGACAATGTATATGTGTTTAATAAGACATCAAAGCAAGTATTGTAGCACTCTACAAAACAATACGAAGTTTCCCTGTCCAAAAAAAGAAGAAGAGAAAGCTGACATGAATGGAGCATAACAAAAGTACTCCAGCAGCATGACAAAGGAAAAGGAAAAGAACACTAAGTTAAGTGTGGATTTCCTCTTAAAAGAGCAGTCAACGGTGCTTTATTTCTGTTTGTTTTTGTCAAGAGATGTGCCTGCATTCTTGATGAAGATGGATGGACACTGCTGGATGGGCACTGATGGAGTTTAGGAACACACACACAAAAAGAACAGGAATGTATCAAATGCCACGGCAGACACTATAGAAACAGTGCGATTTTTGCTTGGTGGTATTTTAAAGTCTATACAAAAAAAAAAAAATAATCCTTCTGGGGCGCCTTAAGGGGATTTTTTTGTTTTTTTTTTTACACCATAAAGTTATTATTAAGCTTTCTTTTTACTCTTTGTCTAGCTTTTTATTATCTCTTTGGACTACATTTACCAATAACCCATATAGAAGACTGCTGTAGTGATGATAAAACTCACACAGATAAATATGGAATTTCTCCTAGCAGGATGCAGACGAATGAGATGTATTAAAATAAAAATGGTATACCTATGCATAATTTTCTAAATGTTTCTTGGTTACGTCCCTGCCCCGTTGCCATGCCAATTTATTTAAAACAGTGGTTTTCAAAGTGTTACAAGGGAGGGGGGATTCTCAAAAGGAGAACAGTAACGGGAGAGAAGTTTCACTGGAAGATAACTGTATCTGTCATTACTGGTCTTCCCTTGAAGTCTGCAGCTTTGGGGAGAGGGGAAAGTCAGAGGTAGGCATTGGACACATCCTGGGACACACATTTTATTTAACATTATGGACAAGAGCAAGGCCCAATGTACTGTCTGGTACCCTGTGTAAGTCGAAGATCTAAATCCTGGTGTTAGTCCTGAGTAGAGTAGACCCTAAAACCAGTGTGGTGCAGAGGGTTGAGTGTTGGACTAGGACTCTGGGAACCAGGGATCAAATCCATGTTCAGCCATGGAAACTCATTGGGTGACGTTGGGCAAGCCACACACTCTCAACAGAAGGCAATGGTAAACCTCCTCTGAACAAATCTTGCCAAAAAACCCTCTCTGGTAGTTTCACCTTAGGGCCACCATAAGCTGCAAATGTCTTGAAGGCATACAACAACAACAAGAGTAGACCCATTGAATCAGTGAGTTCCCTATGATTCACCACGCAACAATTGACTGAACAGGTCTACTTTAACTGTGACTAACGAACAGGATGCCAGCTGAAGTGTTCCCCAAATGTACCCAGAATCCTCAGCAACATGGGACAGTTCTATGGCTGATTATATGATACCTTGGTAGACAATCCCCGTGGAAAAGGTTTTTTGAGGGCAAGTTTTGAAAGTCACTGTTTTAAAAACATTACAAAAGACAATTGGTGTGCATAAAGCGACCTTAGGTTTTATGCAAGCAGATAACATCTTTTTCTTTCTTTTTTCTTTATTCTGAAGACAGAATATGCCAATTGCCCATGAGTGATACTGTGGTAGTACTGCTGTTCTCCTCCCCAAACAAATCACCTTTGCTATTTCACATGTTTAAACTGTGTGAGATGTAAAAAGTCTTCTTGTTATCCGTATTGTATGATGTCACTGCGGCATGGGGATAACCCAGTCGGAAAGCCTAAAATTCTTTATTTTTGGTATTAAAAACAAAGTTATGCTTTATGTGTATTCAACAGAATAAGTGTCTTTTGTAAAGGTGAAGTTTGTATTTTTTAATCTAAAATTAATGGTTTTATATACCCGAGAAAGCCTGCTATGTTTTCTTGAACCAAAAAAGAATGAAAGAGGGAAGAAACAGCTGGTGGGATAGGGCATTTTATGGACATATTTTTTTAGCAGTAAGAGCCCATATAACTTTAAAATATATTTATTTTCATTATAGCAGGGCAGATGAAGTGAATCAAACCTCATATCCTATATTTTCAAAGGACAAAATGCACCATTTAATATTATATTCACTGTTGCTTAATGCAAAAGGAGCTACTGTCCCATTTGGGTGTTTGAAAAGATGTATCCATGTGCATGTTCATGACATGCATGGAGTTCTTTCCACCACTGATGGGAAGGGGACCATCTCTTGTTCACATGGAGACCTGTGTGCCCAAACTGGAATCTCCCAAGCTGTCCTTGAGCTGCTTTCCCCTTGACTTTGGTCCAGATCATCTGAGGTGACACTTGTCATCTTTTTGAAAATATAGGACTATGCAAGATTCTTTGTGGTAGCCCAGCTTTTATGGTTCATTGATGCTTCCCTGGCTTAGCTTACAGTATGGTACCCCCCCCCCCCGCCCTAACCTCAGATATTTATCTCTTTAGTCAGGTCAGACGAAACAGAAATGCTGCTAATGAAGGATTTAGATTGATATAATGGGGACACAGAGGTCTGTTTCCCATATTATGAATTCATAACAAAGGAGTGCTTCTACACACTTCTCTTCTGCCTGCCAGCATAGGCCACGAGCCTTCTGTTGGGCTTGGGCTATGCCATACCTACCATCTGTCCCAATTTGACAGAGACAGTTCTGATTAGCCCTCTGCCATCCCACTTTCTCAGCTGCTTTTAAAATGTTCCCAGTTTCTCTGTTCTCTTCCCACTTTGTCCTCAGTTTACTGAGTTTAAAGTGGAAAACTAATTTACTCTCAACTCAGTAGGAGAGGAGGGGCAGAAACTCACCCTTCCCTGTAGGCTCACACAAAAGCAAATGGATGCAGTCTCTCCAAGCTTATCTGTTTTTTCTCATTAATAACTTTTGCCAACTTGACCAAACTCTGAGGTTGTGCTTGGCCATGTGTTCCCTGGTTTTCATCTGTGAAATATTGGAGGCTATGCTATGTTTGCTATGGGATGGCAAAGAGCTCTGTGTTCATGTGGGTTGTTCCTTCCAGCACCTGCTCATGGGAGACCAGTATCCATCTGGGTCCCTGGCTCATGGGTGCAATGTAGGAATAATAAAAATATATAACCACAGGCACTGCAGGAGTGCCAGAATTTGCTTCTTCTCTTTAATTAGATTTTGTGCACGTTCTCCCTGTTAATAATGTTCCAGAAACTAAAGGGGTGGGGTTGTTGTAATGATTCCTCCAACTTAGCTTTAAAAAGCTGGATTAGTCAAATTCTTGGAGTATAAACCTATCCATGGCTATGAAATATGTCTATATATTACCTCCATTCTCAAAGAGGCACTATCTTGCTGAGTGCCAGTTTCAGGAGAACATGTTGTTGCACTTCTGTTTTGACTCTGGATTTCCCAAAGGCATTTGGCTGCCCACAAAGGGAGCAGAATGCTGAATTATATAGGCCTGTGGTATGATTTAGCAGGGCTTTTTTTGATATCTTCCCCCCACCATTTAAATTCATGATAACCTAATGTTTACATCAGGATAGATGATAATTCTGAAAATAGAGGGGGAACAAAATAATTGTGCTCTTGGCATAATTTAGCCTGTTTCTGCTGATATGGAAGTGGGACTTTTGCACTGATGTTCTGTCCTTTGAATTTTAGAAGTCCTGGCTTAACCCATACTTTTCCAAGTTATTTTCATTTTCTGATTTGTAAGAACCAGAAGATTGTTGTTTTTTTTAAAAAAAAGGAGAGTTGAGATTTTTGAAACAGTAGTATGTGTCAGGTCCCAAATCCTCTAATTTCAGGCCTGCAGAATCTGTGTAGAAGCACTCAAACCTCATAAATTCATAATGTGTTAGGCAGCTCTAAGTAAGTTTGGATAACAAGGAGTATGGGATAAATAGAATTCTCTTGCATATGACTTTATCTCCCCCACTGGACTCTATTTTGATTATATTAGTTATGTAAAATAAAACTACTGAGCTAACTTACAAAATGGTCTCCAAAGAAACAGTCTCTTTTCCTGCACCTCAAATGTGTACTGAAGATAATGTTGCTGTCTTCAATATGTGTGTTCAAATGTGGATGTGCTTTATGTGTCTATGTTGAATGATCTATCTCATTTTGAAAAGTAAAACCTTCCTCAAACAAAGACAAGTAAAACACTCCCACCCCAATTTGGTGTCAATATGGATGACCTGCTTTTGATTTCAAATACGGTAGGCCAAAACATTTCTCTAGATCTGATTACTCATATTTGTTGCCTTTTGACACTTCCACCTCCTCCTTCCTGTGCAAACTTGGCCTTATCAGAGCAATTTGTTATGAAAATAAGGCATTCTTGGTTTGGAAGGTCACACTTCTGTGTTTCTTTTGGAAAATATCTAGATGGGGGTTAAAAAGTTTTACTAAAAGTGTCTGTGCTTGTGTTCCACCAAGTGTAACAGTCTCACGATGTTATTCACATGAATGTATGTGTCTACATAAAAAAGGAAAAATGTATAAAATGTAATTTATATATTTATGTCTGAGTGGGAGAGCAGTAATGTTGCTTCGATCTTGATTCCCCTCCCCATCCCTATTCAAAAAAGACCTTATAGATTTCATATATCAATTAAAAGCATATAGATTAAAAAGAACAAGGCTGAAGGTTTGGAAAGATACCAGTGTCATTCAACTGGGCTCGCAGCTTTTCAAGACTGCCCTTAATTTTGTTGTATATTTGGGAAGCATATTACCTTGGGGGTGTTACAAGAATTCAGGTACAGTAAAGAATGAAAAGAGAGACCTTTTTAATCTGTGAGAGTGGAAATTTCTGTTTTCTATCAGCACTATGGGTCACTGGGAAAACCAGTGTTGACTGGACCAGCCTTTACATCTGGATTTGGGAGAGATTGAGTTGTAAAGGTGTACTTGGTGCCTGAAACCAGAGTTGCCTAGAGATCAAGAGTTTAAGGAAATATACTCACGTGGGCACTCAGGTGTCCAAAATGAGTGCCCATTGGCTGAAATCTGTGAATGCTAGTAGATTTATAGCACAATCGTATAATGTTCTACTCAGAAGTAAGTCCCAGTAAATTCACTTGGACTTGCAACTGGGTAAGTAGGTATAGGGTTGCAGCCTTAATGAAAATGATTTTCCCTTAGAAGAAATGTACTTCTCCAAAAAAAGAGAGAGAGTAAGCAAGTAAAGGCATGTTCCTTATCTGTGCCAGTCCAAGATTTTTGCTTTCAAAGGAATGGGAAATTGAAGACTGAATGAAGAGCTTTTCGGTAATTGCGTGTCTGAGACTTAAAGCCCTAAGGCAAGTTCAGTACCAATATATCTAAAGAACCCTAAAGTCCTTTGGCTCTCTTGGAAGTCTCAAGCAAAGCTGCTACTAGGATCTCAGATGCCTTTCAAAACTGATAAGCAAAGTGGTAATCAGCTCATATTTATTGCAGCGTGGTGATGCTTTCCTATACAGAGCTGTAATATAGCTCATGAAGTGTTGCTGTGCCACTGAGAACAATTAGATTCCTGGGTGTCACATCTGAATGACCTAGTTGTCCTTATGAGGCCACCATCAAAAAAACTAACATTGCTTTCCTTGATAGATCTTCCCAATTCCCTATTTTGAAATGGGAAGTACTGTATAGTTCTCAAGGGACAGAAAATGATCAATGAGACTAAAGCAATGGTCCAATCATGCAGCAGAACAAAGTGGTGGAATTATCTCTAAGTTTAGTCTTATTTTTAGAGGTAATAAAATAGCCAGAACCACTCCAAACTGTAGATGGAGGATTCCAGAAGTGAATTCTCCACACTGCTAAAGCCACCCAGCAGGACAGACAAATGAGAATCTTTTCCTCTACCACCCCAGTTGTCAATGACAGATGGCTGGTTCAGCTATTAAATGTTAGAAATGATTCAACAGTGCCATTCCTATCTATAATTTGAAGTGGGTCATTCTGCTGGAGCTTTGGTGGTTCTATGCAAGCATAGAACCTCATCTGTTGCTTGCATAGAACCACCCAAGCTCCAGATGCTTGGGATGAGGGAAAGCATTGCTTTACTTTGAAGTGTTGCAAAGGAAACTTAAAGGCATACATGGCTGCTAACAGTGCAGCAATGTGATTGGAAAAGCAAGCTTTCTCCAGTGGTTTTCCTTTAAAAAAAAATGACTGGGAAAAGCAGCTGACATTTTGTTGGAACACTGAGATTATAGAATCATAGAGTTGGAAGAGACCACAAGGGCCATCTAATCCAACCCCCTGCTCTGCAGGAATACACAATCAAATCATTCCCGACAGATGGCCATCCAGCCTCTGCTTAAAAACCTCCAAAGAAGGAGACTCCATCACACTCCCAGGCAGTGCATTCCACTTCCGAACAGCTCTTACTGTCAGGAAATTCTTCCTAATGTTTAGGTGGAATCTCTTTTCTTGTAGTTTGAACCCATTGCTCTGTGTCCTAGTCTCTGGAGCAGCAGAAAACAAGCTTGCTCCATCCTCAGTATGACATCCCTTCAAATATTTAAACATGGCTATCGTGTCACCTATCAGTCTTCTCCAAGCTAAACATTTCCAGCTCCCTAAGCCATTCCGCATAAGGCTTGGTTTCCGAAGAGGTGAGTCACTGGGTCAGACATAGAATCATACAGTTGGAAGAGACCATAAAGGCCATCCAGTCCAACCCCTGCCATGCAGGAATACACAATCAAAGCATCCTTGACAGATGGCCATCCAGCCTCTGTTTAAAGACCTCCGAAGAAGGAGACCGCCACACTACAAGACAGTGTATTCCACTTCCAAACGGCTCTTAAAGTCAGGTAGGTCTTCTTAATGTTTAGGTGGAATCTCTTTTCCTGTAGTTTGAACCCATTGTTCTGTGTCCTAGTCTCTGGAGCAACAGAAAACACGCTGGTTCCCTCTCCAATATGGCATCACTTCAAATATTTAAACATGGCTATCGTGTCACCTCTTTACTTTCTCTTGATTGCAGTACTGGACCAAAGGTTGAACGTGAGTCAGCAGTGTGATGCGGCAGCTAAAAAAGCAAATGTGCTTCTAGGCTGCATCAATAAGAGTATAGTGTTTAGATTGAGGGACTACAAGAAAACAGATTCCAAAAGAGATTCCCACCTTACATTTTTAAATTTAACAGCTGTTTGACAGATAATTTGCCTTGGAGGTTGGTGGACTCCCCATCTTTGGAAGTCTTTAAACAGAGGTTGGCTCTTTCAAGAGTGCTTTAGGTTGTGTATTCTTCCATGGCAAGAGGTTGGACAAGATGGCCCTTGTGGTCTCTTCTAACTCTTAAGATTATTAATTCTTTGATCTTACATTCTGAAGATATTGTATATTGGAATGCTCTTAATTTGGGAAGAGACAATATCATCAAGAGACCAAGTATAGACCACTCTTAATTATCATCCTGGAGAAAAACTAAATACTGCTGTAGTACAGTTTAACTTAACAATTTAAGTAGGAAGGGTTAGTAATAAATATTACCTGCATAAGACCTCTCTCCATGGCCTCCAAAGACATGGGTGACCAGTGTGTATGTTGACAAGGTCCTGAGCTGCCAGCATGGCCCTACTACAACTCTTTGATGTATGACTTTAAAACATGGGATGGATTAACGTCTGAATCCCTCCTGGTGTCCTCTTTCTTTAAATGCACACCTTGCAATTACAGCTCTAAATATCATAAGGTGCTATGTCTCATTCCCCCATTATATGGTTTGGTCACATGATTGAAACCCATGCCATAGCTTCAAAGGGAATGTTAGATGGGTGGAAACCCAGCATTTGTCCCACTTATCATAACAAATAATAACACAGAGAAAAAGAAGGCTGTTGTGCTATCATCAGCTAGTCATTTCCTGCACATCAAAATAGTCAGTCTCCCGTGACCCCCATGGCAGCAGAGCATGCAAAGGCAAGGCTGATTCAACAAATTCAGACTCGCATATCCTGGGATTCAGCAACAATTTATCAGACACTTTATGACATGCATACACTCCCCTCCTCCAGCAATTATGCATTCCCTCAATTTTATGCTTAAGTGGTGGGCTAGAAATAAAGTGGTGATTTCAGGGCCTATTTATGGATGTCAGGAGACGCTCTTATTCAAATGGCTGCTTTCTGCCCACATTTATTTGGAGAGATGTTATGCTGTTAGCAGCCATGTTTTGGCCTCAGTCTTTAGTGCTGTTATAGGCAGGAGGCTGGTTAAGAAACCCATATGCTTCAACTGTCCTGATTTTGGACAGTTCCCAATAACACCACCACCAATAATAATTTTTATTTCTTACCTGCTTCTCCCCAAGGCTCGAGGTGGGGCACAATATGAATTAAAATACAATATATAACTAAAACATAAAACCATTTAAACACACAGGGTTAAAACAACCATTGCATTAAAATCATCTATAAACTTAAGATACCCATTTAAAATTCATGGAATAAAATCAATTGGGTAGGGCTGCAAGAAGAGATACATTTTTCACACTATTTTAAATTCAGACAACCTGTTTAGCTGTCGAATCTCTTCTGGCAGGTCATTCCACAGTCTAGGAGCGGCCAACAAAAAGGTGCTCTGGGTGACAGTTGCCAGTCTAGTCCTGGCCAGTTGAAGTAAATGTCCCCCAGAGGACTGGAGTGTATGGAGTGGATTGTATGGGAGCAGGCAATCCTGCAGGTAACCTGGACCTAAACCATATAGGGCTTTAAAGGCAATAATAACCCACACTTTGTACTTTGTCTGGAAACTAATTGGCAGCCAGTGGAGTGATTTTAATATTGGTGTAATGTGCTCACTCCCAGATATACCTGTAACCAATCTGGCTGTCATATTTTTTAACTAATTGGAGTTTCTGAACTTGGTACAGAGGTAGCCTGATATATAGTGCATTGCAAAAGTCCAACCTTGAAGTTGCCAGCATGTACACTACCATCTTTAGGTTTTCCAATTCTAGGAAGGGGCATAGCTGGCATATTTTCCAAAGCTGATAATAAGCACTCCTGATGGTCGCATCTATCTCAGCAGACATTTGGAGGGACAGATCCAGGAGCACTCCTAGGCTGCGAACACAGTCTTTCAGGGGGAGTGTAACTTCATCCAGAACTGGTTGGCACACCTTCAACCCCAGATTAGGAGCCTTAGTAGTAATCACCTCTGTCTTGTCTGGGTTCAGTTTCGATTTGTTTTCTTCATCCAGCCCATTATCTATCCAAGCATTAATTCAGAGGAGGCACACTATCTTAAGTTAAGGTGTGGAGAAATGTATTTGGGTGTCATCAGTGTACTGATAGCATCCCACCCCATGCTGCTTTCAAAATGTCTCTGTTTCTCCTCACACATTCCCCCTTTGTCCCCAGGTTACTTCAGTTGCTACAAACTGAATTCAAAGTGCAAAAGTAGTGTGAAATCCATTAACTTAGCAGGGAGTGAGTTGTTCTTCCCAGCAGGCTCTTGTTCTTCCCAGTAGGCTCAGGCAAAAGCAAAATGCTGCAGCTTTCCTAGCTTGTCTATTCTTCCTCATTAGTAGCTATTGCCATCTTCACCACACTCTAACGTTGCTTAGCCATATGTGTCCTGCTTTTCATCTGAAATATTGGAGGGCATGGGTTATGTGATCCTCCATCTATAGCCTAAATTGGCAACAGTACTGTCTGGGCACAAATTTACCATCCCTGTGAAATGGAGTATGATAACACAATCCTACAGCTATCCATTTGGTATGTGTCTAGGTGAATTTAATGCAGTAATGCGGTTAATCGTTTCAGATTTTGGAGAATGGTCTTATATCCCTCTCCCACTCTTTAGGTAGTAATGTGTGTTCCTTCTCCTTCTTCAAAATGAGGATAAGCATCCCTGGCTGTGTTTGTGGCCCTTCTATTCTGCTGAGTGGTGACCTGGACATTTGCTCAAGAGTCCTACCCTAAATGCAAATGGAATCTACAGGACAGCATGCTCTGAGCCTCTCCTGAATTTGCTTCAGATTCTTTTTGATCCAAGTCAGTCCCTGACATAGCACACTGGGAGTTTCAGTTTTGACTCTGAAATGGGCTTGACAGCCACAGGCAAGTATAAAATCAGAGAGCAGGTACTGTGCATGTGGGTTTCTTGTTAGCATGAAATCCAGTATTATCTCAGCCACATGGTTCAGGATGAACTGCAGCATCCCGAATTGAGTCTCTAATTTTCCTCGGTCAGTTCCAGGCAGGAGCCAAGGGGATTGTCTAGACAGAAATATATAATGCTGATTGCTGTGCATTAACAGAAAATTGCAGCAGTGTTCATTTGTTTCCACAGCCGGCAAAATCGTCTGTATGCGAAGCTATCCATGTTTGAAGTTCACATGAAGCCATGCTTGCAAATCAACATGGTGTCTGAGAGTGAATAATTCACGTTGTTATTCTTAACAAGTGGTTGCTGCTGCACAGTATTTTTTTTTAAACTGCAAATCAAAGGTGTACAAGGGCAACCTTCTACTTGAAAAAGCTGCCTCAGTGCAACAACAACAACAAAAAAGTACACGATCAGCAAAGCAAACCTCCAAAATGGCACTTCTGGCTACTTCATTGCTGGCAAGCCTGCCCCCCGCGCATGTCTGACCAAGCAGCTTTTCACTTTTGTCCTCGCCAATAATGCACTGTGCTGCACTGTGAATTGGTTGTCCAAGCAAGAGGTAATGCACATTTCCACGAATTATTTGAAAAGCCTCAGGAAAAGCCGCTAAGGCTCCCCCCCCCCACAGTTTTTGGAGTTTTTGGCCCCTTCCTTCTGAATAAGGCTGTGGGATCTCATTGGGACAAAAGGTATTCTCACATTTTATGAGGAGCGTTTTCACCATCTAGACAACCCCAGGGACTCAGATTCTCCAGTTCTGCTAGGTTCAGCTCCAGGAAAGAGCAAAGGGCTGTGTGCTCTGCTAGTACTAGCTTTACTAGTAGAGCAGCAGCTTCCTACAATTTGCCAGGCTTAATTGATCTGCTGCTGCAACTTGCAAATGCCTAAGTCTATGTATTTACTTAGTTATCTTCCTCCATCCCTGCCAGTCATTGTAGTGCCAGGGCTCACCCTCCACTCTGCATCCACCTTTTGGCTGGAAGCAAGTAGGCTAGATTAAATTTTCCTTATTCCTCCTCCTTAATTCCCTAATAATCCCCACAATTCATTTTGATCTGGAAACTGCCTCTTTAGCTAGTATTATCCTTAGGTCCCAGGTTTTGGCCCACAGACCTCAGGACCTGGGATGAGCCTGAACTGACAACCTTACAATCAGTTATGCTGACTGGGACTGCTGGGAGTTGTAAGCCCCCCCCCCAAAAAAACTGGAGGGCCAGAGTTTGCCCACCCTGGAATATACTATTTATAGTCAGTGTAATCCTGAGCTCTTTTGCTCAGATGTAAACCCCACTGTGTCCAGTATGTTAGGGTGTAGAAAGACGCGCTGTGTCCACCATGGCCACCTGCAGAGTTGTTCCACGTCAACAGGATGCCAAGGAGAAGGGTTTCTGGAGAGACTTCTGCAAAAGACTTCAGGCTGGGAAGGAAAAATTCCTTCACCCCAGCACACTGCCTTGTGCTCTGGCTTGCCAAATAAAGACAGCAACAAGGCCAGCCTTCACTCAACTTGAGGGCTTTAATCTTTTTTTGCAGTATATTTGTTTTAACAGAGGGGCGGGGTATAAATAAATTTTATTATTATTATTATTATTATTATTATTATTATACAGAGTATAGGACAATCTCTCTTAAACCAACAAACTGCTTCACCAACTACCATTCACAACAAACCCACACAGGAGATAATTCCCATCTCCTTTTTTTATAGACAGTTAAACAATGCCTGCTACATCAGGCATCTCAGATGTGCATACTCTCAAATGCTAACTCACACACACACCTGCCACTGGAGCTTAACTACTTTCATTTCTAAGCTTACAGCTCCATCTTGTGGTCACATCTATGTCATTTCCTGACACAGTAGGGCTTATAAGTACATTTAGAAGGGCAGCCTCAGACTTTCTGCACAAGTAGTCCTGCTATCTTTTTAAATTAAAGTACTGCACTTAGGGCAGAAAAATAAAATGCATAGATCTAGGATGGGGGAGACCTGGCTGAATGAGACTACGTGCGAAAGGGATCTAGGAGTCCTAGTAGACCACAAGCTGAACATGAGTCAACAGTGTGATGCAGCAGCTAAAAAGGCCAATGCGGTTTTGGGCTGCTTCAATAGAAGTATAGTGTCTAGATCAAGGGAAGTAATAGTGCCGCTCTATTCTGCCTTGGTCAGGCCTCACCTAGAATATTGTGTCCAGTTCTGGGAACCCAATTCAAAAAGGATATTGACAAATTGGAGCGTGTCCAGAGGAGGGCGACTAAAATGGTGAAAGGTCTGGAAACCATGCCTTATGAAGAGAGACTTAGGGAGCTGGGTATGTTTAGCCTGGAAAAAAGACGGTTAAGGGGCGATATGATAGCCCTGTTTAAGTATTTGAAGGGGTGTCACGTTGAGGATGGAGCAGGCTTGTTTTCTGCTGCTCCAGAGACTGGAACACGGAGCAATGGATGCAAGCTTCAGGAACAGAGATTCCACCTCAACATTAGGAGGAACTTTTTGACAGTAAGAGCTGTTCGGCAGTGGAACACACTCCCTCAGAACGTGGCGGGGTCTCCTTCCTTGGAGGTCTTTAAACAGAGGCTGGATGGCCATCTGTCGGGGATGCTTTGATCGTGATTTCCTGCGTGGACTGGATGGCCCTCGTGGTCTCTTCCAACTCTACAATTCTATGATTCTGTACGTCAAGTTTCTAGTAATATCCTATTTCTCTGCCTGAAAAGTTCTCAGTTGTTCTTGCAATTAATGAATTAATTATACATGCCGAAGCTTCACTGACCTATACTCACAGAAGCCACTATGAGAAAATGGGTCTTCTCAGAAAAATTATGCATTGCCCTTTAGTGCAATGGACAGAGCATTCATTTTTGCCCTAGGGAAACATTGTTCAGTCCTGCGATCTGCCATGTAGTAAGAGCTGTTCGGCAGTGGAACACACTCCCTCAGAGTGTGGTGGGGTCTCCTTCCTTGGAGGTCTTTAAACAGAGGCTGGATGGCCATCTGTCGGGGATGCTTTGATTGTGTATTCCTGCATGGCAGGTGGTTGAACTGGATGGCCCTTGTGGTCTCTTCCAACTCTACAATTCTATGATTCTATAATTTATTGGCAGGCCTTCAAAAAGTCACTGTCATTCAGTCTAACCTGCCTCTTGCCAGGTTGTTGTGAGGAAAAATCAGATAACCTCATCTGTAGGATACCTTAGAGGATGGTTCCCAAAGTTTGGTCCGCCAAGTATTATGGACTTCAAGTCCCAAAAGCTCCAATCAGTTTAGCCAAGCTAATAGTAAAGAATTCTTGAAGCTGAAATATAAAACATCCAGGGGACTGATGTTTGATAACCACTGCCTTAGAGGAAAGATTGCATCCAAATAGAATACAGTATTTCTTTGGGAATGCTGCTTGTTTGCACCAGAAAATCCAAATATCTTTTTCATCATCTCTTGAAAAACAAGTCTCTGTTTTTATTATCTTGATATTATTAGCACCATAAAAAATAAGATTTATTTCTCAAGACTCTTTCAAGTAGCAATGTGTAATGCAGTTTTTCCAGCTTCCCACAGAAGTTAAATTGGACTGGTAATCCAATGGCATGATGAGATTGCTTCCCCTCTTCACCTCTCCCTCCCAGTTTTTTTTCTTAAAAACAACTGTATCTTTTTTAAAAATAGAAACAAAATAATACCTCACTCTGACCACTTTGTGTAAGGGGCATTTTGCTTTGTAAAATATGTTAAGCATTTGTTATCAGATATTTCCCCAATTAGTGAGTAGAAGTACTTACAAAAATTGGTTTGTTTTGCTTCCAAGAATGGAATGAAAGTAAATACATTCAGCATATCCCATGTGAAATAAGAATTTATTCCCACAGAGCGAAACCAGGCACACACAGCTCAAGTTACTGCATTTTCCATAAGTCGTCTTATTTCGGACTGGTCAATTGAATACCTCTGTCTAGTTTCACACATGGTCTGGGGGAACAATGGCTTCATGCATCATATCTTCCAGCATTTCACAGATTTAAATAGGAACGTGCTTTTAAATACATCAATTCTCACACTGAGGCTTATTCCCTGAGTTCTCCCCCACCCTATACAACAGGAATGGGCAGACTTCAGTCTTGCAGGATCAGCTCCTGCCTCCCACTAGAATCCCCAGATCCATGAAATCTCATGCAAAGACAACACACTTAGGGCTTGTCTACAGTGGTGGGAAACACACCTCGTAGCCATGGTGGATGTTTTTGATATGCAGTGGCCCGTAAATGCCACATTCACTGGGGCCTATCTGATTGTAGATTGGAGTATCTTGCCAACTGAAAAAAATAATAATTTGAAAAAGCATGAGAATGGAGCATGGGAAGTCCTGTGGCCAGGACTGAAGCTAACCCACAGCCACCACACAGCCAATAATCTGGGTTTTCCACTCAAATGAAGAGCAAACCGTTGAGATCCAGAGTTTCCCCAGAGAAACTCCTGCACCTTTAATGGAATGCAGCCAGGTAACAAGCAACACCTGCTGAAATCACTTCTACACAACCATTAAAGGTACAGAAGCCCTCTGCAGTTTTTTACTCCGACAACCTTATGAGATGCATAAAGAGGCCATTGTAACAGCATGTGTATCTTGTGTAATCTCATCTGTAACCGCATGGGAACACAGGAGCTCATGCAGAAGTTTTAATAGCATTCCCAGATTATTTTGCATCTAGAGGAAAAGCAGTGTTTGAGAGGCACCAATTTTGGCTACACAAGTTCGATGAAGCAGCAGGAATGTATAGTTAGCTTGCACAAAACAGTGATACCTTTTTCGGGTGGGGTGGGGTGGGGAAACAAGTTTTAGTTTTTCCTTGGTTTTTTTGGGGGGGGGCTGTGAGGCTGTGTTCTGGAAGAGTTTTTTTTTCTGATCATGATTTCCTGCATCGCAGGGGGTTGGACTGGATGGCCCTCGTGGTCTTCCAACTCTGCAATTCTATAATTCTATGATGTTTTGCCTGCATCTGTGGCTGGCATCTGTGGCTAGTTTTAGTTGCCTCCATCCAAGGCATTGCTGTTTTGTGGATCTTGGATTTTTAGTTGCCACCCCCCCCACCCCCAGATATCACTGTTTTGTGGATTTTGGATTTTGTTGCATGGCCAACATAGCTACACCTGAATATGGCAGGGCCCTTGTGGTCTCTTCCAACTCTATGATTCTGTTTCATAGATACTTTTTTTTAGTGAACTAGGGGAGATGCATGAATGAATTATTACTATTCAGTAGATAAGGTCTACAGACTCTTATGAAGAAGACCACAATGATAATTAGTGTAAGCAAGTGCATGATGTGCTTGTCTATATGCATGTGTGTATGAGGGAGGTGTCTGGTGCATGGTATTTATACAGCCGGAAGATCTACTTCTTAAAAAAATGCAGAGTCAAAGCTTGTATAGTTCTCCAAAAGACAACCACTGCAAACTGCTGCTTCTACGAAAGGTTGCTCGCTTCTGGACATTTGCCTTAAGAAGAGCTTATTAACACCTGCCCACTGAGCAGTTGCTGTGTGACACTGGCATCCCTGAAGAATTAATGAGGCACTAATAAGCTTGCCTGTAGCTCAGAAAGCTGCTCCTCTGCCTCCTTCAGTTCTGACAAGGCTGTACAGTGTGCTTGTTGTTGTTTTGAACACTACTGATTGCAGTCTTTTTGAACCTGGGCCCAGAAAAAATACCACATAATTTAAATGAACTACATTGCCATGAACAGTCCAAAGGAATGCCACCACAGATTGATGTTGCTGGGAGATCAGGTCCCTGAGAAGGGCCCTTTAAAGGAGGCATAAAAGGGGGAAAATGAGAAAGCTAAGAGGAACAAAATCAAGTCATCTGAAATGTGGCACTTCTTGTTGTGTGCCTTCAAATAATTTCTGAGTTATGGTGACCCTAAGGTGAACCAATCACAGGGGTTTCTTGACAATATTTGTCCAGAGGGACATTACCTTTGCCTTCCTCTGAGACTGAGAGAGTGTGACTTGGCCAAGGTCACCCAGTGGGTTTTCCATGGCTGAGGGGTGGTTCAAACCCTGGTCTCCAGAGTTATGGTCCAACACTCAAATCACTACACCATGCCAGCACTATGGAATGCTCAAAGACAAATGATTACGGACTAATCTAGATGGGAGACTTAATTGGGGGAAATAGCACATTAACTCATAATTGTAGCAGCATTTATTTGTCTCCATGATGCAATTGCAAGATCATTGGCCTTGGGAAGCTATTCATGTTTGAAGCTCACATGGAAAACGCCTGCAAGTAAAGATGGTGGCTATGAGTGAATTCTCTCTCTCTGACTTTTCTTCGCAAACCAAGATTCAGGAAGGATACATCCCGCGCTTTCTGCAAGCGCGCTGAAGACTAAAAAGGCCAATCCGAGATTAATAATAATTAATCATGTTATTATTCTCCAAAAGCTCCCTCCATTCCCCTCCCCCACTTTGTTAAATCAGAGATGTGGAAGCAATTTTCTGCTTAAACAAATGGTTTTTTTTCTTTGCCACTCGAAAATAGTGCACGCTCACTTCTGTGAAAATCAACAATGGTGGCTCTGGCCACTTTGTCATCAGTAAGCCTGCCCCTGTGCACATCTGGTCAATCACTTTTTGACTTCTGGGACATGCCCCAATTCAAATTGGTTGTTCAAATGGTCTAAAATGTGCATTTCCATGTATTTTTTTTTAAAAAAAAACTTTGTGAGAAACAGTGAAGGTTGTTATCATGCAGTACTTGGAGTTTTTGGCCCCCCTCCTTTCAAATATGATGAATCCCTATGGGGGCTCATATAGATAAAAGGCATTCCCCTTGCATTCTGTGAGGATATTTTTCATTGTCTAAACAACCCCTGGGTTTTAGACCAAACAAACCCTGAACTTTCACTAGAAGAGAAGATGACTAAATTGGGACTGTTGTGCTTTGGATATATAGTGGGATGATGTGATTCTAGGCTGCATTAATAGGAGTATAGTGTATAGACCGAGGGAAGTCATAGTGCCACTCTATTCTGCTTTGGTCAGGCCTCACCTGGAATACTGCATCCACTTCTGGGCACCACAATTCAAAAAGGATATTGAGGAGCTGGAACGTGTCCAGAGGGGGGTGACCAGGATGGTTGGAGGTCTGGAAGCCATGTCCTATGAGGAGCAGCTTAGGGAGCTGGCCATGTTTAGTCTTGCGAAGAGAAGATTGAGAGGAGATATGATAGCCATGTTTAAATATTTCAAGGGAGGTCATACTGAGGATGGAGCAAGCTTGTTTTCTGCTGCTCCAGAGACTAGGACATGGAGCAATGGGTTCAAACTACAGGAAAAGAGATTCCACCTAAACATTAGGAAGAACTTCCTGACAGTAAGAGCTGTTCAGAAGTGGAATACACTGCCTGGGAGTGTGGTGGAGTCTCCTTCTTTGGAGGTTTTTACACAGAGGCTGGATAGCTTTGATTGTGTATTCCTGCATGGCAGGGGGTTGGACTGGATGGCCCTTGTGGTCTCTTCCAACTCTACGATTCTATGATTATATGACTCATTGGAAAAGATGACAATGGTTGGTAAATTGGAAGGCTGTAGGAAAAGAGGGAGACTTTGCTCCAGATGGATTGATTCAATCAAGAAAGTCATGAATTTGCCCTGAGTTTGCAAGACTTGAGCAGCATAATGGATGACTGGGGGGGATCTTGGAGGTCACTTGTTCATAGGGTCACTGTAAGTTGAAATAATTTTGACAGCAAATAACAACCACAAACACAGCTTTTCCTATTTTCTGTCATGGTGAAGTTCTGGTTAGTTCTCTCCACCCTCTAGGCCGGCTCCTCAAAGATAATGGAACTTATTCATCCTCTGGGCTTGGCAAACCTAAGGGTAAGGATACAAATCCCAAGAGACCAAGGTTGTAACCTTGAAAAAGAGCTTCCATGTGGCAACATTTTGTTGTAGGTCCTACTTTTAAAAATCTAATTGTGTGTGTATGTGCCTTTACGTCACCTGTTGACTTATGGTGACCCGATGAATTTCATAGGATTTTCTAAGGCAAAGAATACTCAAGACGTGGTTTTGCCAGTTCCTTCCTCTGAAATATAGCCTACAGCAACTGGTATTCATTGGCAATCTCCCATCCAAGTATTAACCTGGGCTGACTCTGCTTAGCTTCCAAGACCAAATGGGATCTGGTGCTTTTAGGGTATTTAGCTATGAATAGTTAACCTAATTACTGTGATGAGCTCTGTCAACATCCACTCACCAGAACAACAGGCATTGTTTGAAATGTTTTATTGTCTCAGGATATAGATCTGAGTAATACACTGCCTCGGAGTGTGATGGGGTCTCCTTCTGTGGAGGTTTTTAAGCAGAGGCTAGATGGCTATCTGTCGGGAATGATTTGATTGTGTATTCCTATTCCTGCATGGCAGGGGGTTGGACTGGATGGCCCTTGTGGTCTCTTCCAATTCTATGATTCTATGTGCACAGTAACAGTTCATTAACAGATCTGAGAATTGGGTGCCAAAGGCCGTTTGTTAATACATTCCTTAGGTTTCCTTTCCCCTCCAGCCACCACCTGGTTAATTGCTACTATCAGCTCCATGTAATACTCCTTAAATATTCCCAAGAGAAACAACCTTAACGCACTGTACAGACTTTCACTAACACATACCAATCTCCCCAGCCTCCCATCATGTCCTCCACTCATGTCAAGTCTCTGGTGCGACTGCTATTACGCCCAAGCATGCTAACTAGCTAACTAATACAGCAAGCAAAGCTTCCTAAAGATCTATATGGCACCAGGGACATGACAATTACTATCACCCCAATATGTGGTGCTGAATTCCACAAGTCCATCGTGTGCTTTATGAAAATGTAAGTCCTAGATAGTTGTTATTGTGTGCCTCCAAGTTATTTCCAGCTTATGGAGACCCCAAGGGTTTTTGTTGGTAAGATTTGTTAAGGGGGATTTTCCTCTGAGGCTGAGAGTGACATGCCCAAGGACATCCCGTAGTTTTCCATGGCTGGCTGGGGATGGCAACCCCGGTCTTCCAGAGTCCTCGTCCAACAGTCAAACCACTACACCACACTTGCTCTCAAAGTCCTTCATAGTCTGAACCATACATTTCATTGGGTAACCCCTAAGTTTTCTTTCAAGTTCTCTTTGGGGAAACCTATTGCAGCACACAACTTTCACAAATGGCTAAAGACTGTATCATATATTACATGCCATTCCCACTGACATTCTTGCCTCTGACTGTACCACATTGCATTGTCCTGTGCGTGTACACAGTAGACTCATAGGCAGAAACCAAGCAAGTTGTGGCTATATGGTTATATGTTTGCATCAATACTTTTGGGATTGTCACATGTGGCCATTTACACATTAATTCCCACTTCCTTCCATGTAGGAAAAATATTAAGGTCTAAAGCAGCCTCCAGAGGACTTGAAATTATCAGCAATATGATACAGAGCAAAACATCTGAAGTGGGGAGGGAATGAATGTGAGGAACAGACAGACTTGCTGTAACTTGTTGTGATGTCACAGAAGCTGCAGCCACCATCTGTTTTCAGGGGCTACAAGTTGAAAGAAAACCCTTTAGTGTAATTTCATATCTCACAGGAGCATTGGACATTTGTGAACCTTTGCTGACCTTCATCTCATAATGTAGAACTTGACAGCCGCCTCTGATTTATATTTCCTCAAGGTTTTTTTTTTTTTTGGCTTGCCTTTCTTAGAACAATTCATTTAAACATACTATTTACTGGCTCTATGCCAAAATTCACACAGTTGCAAAGAACAGAGGATACAACAAAATTATAAAGTGGATGCGTTTTAGCAACAGCATTCCATAGCATGTAGCAAAAATGTTTATCTACCTTTGGTTTTGTGCCACACTCCAAATCTTAAAATCCCACACTAGACATGGGATAGAAGACACCTCCCCTGGTCTTTTACTCTGGAGTTAACCTAGGTTTTTCCCTTGTGATTTTAGTTTCCTTTTCTTTCTGTTCAATTATTTAAAATAGTTTAGGTCAATTTTAGGGTAGCCCTCACAAGTCACTTTACTGCAAGGGTGGGCAGAGTGTGACCCACAGCCCTCCCCCCGGGTCAAAATTTTTCTGCCCCCAAATGGCCTTGAGTAAAAAGGAAGTTACTTCAACTCACTTCCTGTTGTTTAAAAAAATCCCCTCTTCTGGGCCTAAAATGGGCTCCAGTTGGCTCTAAAACATTGTGAAAGTGCCCACATCTCGCTCAGACAGCATTTGTAGGCAAACATTTGGTTTTTTGGGGACAGGAATAGGTGTGTGTGTAGGGGGGGTTGTTTCAAAGGTCTCCTGAGGGGCTAACGTGGGCCCTACACTTCCACAGTTGCCCACCCCAATTTATAGAAAAAAAATTATAAATCACTAAGAACAATTTAAAAACATTGACCAGAATCCTGTATGTCCTTTCATGCAATGTATATTTGTGTGAACTTAGCTAAGTAGCAGAAGCACTAAGAAATCTGGTTATTGAATTGCAAAGATGCATAACCGATGCACATCATAATGGGGGTGTCCCATTATGTATTGGTCCTTTTGCTGCTCTGGTACGTGGCAGCAACCCTCTACTGAATACAGACATTGTGCATCTTTGCAATTGTATTTCCTGCACACACAAGCCCACTTAGAAGCACACAAAGCTCCAACAGGATTCCAGCTAATAATAACAGCACCTTAACTTACAAAATCCAAAGTTGTGCCATACATTTTAGAACAGTTCAGGTAACTAAAACAACTCAGAAACCAGCAGCACAAAGCCAACCAGAACAAACAAGTTTTTTGTAGGGCTTTCTTGAATTCCTCTATTGTAGGGGGTCCAGCACAAATAAGCTGGAAGGGAGTTCCATTATTAGGGGGCCACTTTAAGAAAACCCTGTCTCTCATACCCTTCATCATCTTGGTAAAAATTCAGCTTTCAAGATAGAGGATGGTCAGAAACAAGTGAAAAGGGCCTTGGGATTAATGCTGAGTATAAACTGAACACAATCCAGCAGTGTGATGCCACAGCAAAGAAGGCAAATGACATTTTAGCCTGCATTAATAGAACCATAGTTTCCAAGACAAGAGAAGCAATAGACCCACTATATTCTGCATTAGTCACACCTTATCTGGAACACTGCATTCAGTTCTGGGCACCTCATTTTAGGAAGGATATAGACAGATTGAAGCAGGTTCAGAGAAGGACAGCAAAGATGATAAGAGGCATGGAGAACAAAACCTATGGAGAAAGTTTGAGAGAGTTAAGCATATTCAGCTTGGTGAAAAGAAGATTGAGGGGCGACGAGATTGCACTCTTTATGGACTTATCAGACGTGGCAAATATGGCATCATAACAAAGCTTAATGAACACAAAAACGGCATGCATATCAGACAACATGCTTTTGCAATCACATGTAGGGAATAAGGCATTATTTTTTTATTGACAGGCCAAGCCATCAGTAGGTCTCCCATGGTACTTTTTTTGCTGGTATTGCTGGTGTTTGAAACGGCAAGCCATTGTCCTCTCATGATTACAGCATCACACGTTTTCCACTCAGCCCCCTCTTTAATTCACACCCTGCAAGACCAGCTTGGTGAATATCTTCCCTTTGGCTAAATGAGCCAGGATATTTTCATTAAGGGAGGGGGTACTGATTTGTCACACTAATAGTATTTAAGGATCTGTAATCAATACAGAGATGAAGAGAAGAATCATGGTTGCGTCTGAACAACACCGGGGCCCCCAAGGGGGAGGTTGTAGGTCTGATGAACCCCCGGGCCAAGTTTTTATCTATGAACTCCCGGAGGGCATCCATCTCTGCTGGGGTCATGGAGTAAATCTTAGGTTTGGGCAGTGCTGCCTCGGAAATTGCACAGTCAAATGGCCTGTGGAGGGGTAGAATGTCACATTCCTTCTCTTCAAACACATACTGCCACTGTTTATACTCCACCGGTAACTCTTTCACTTCCCCTTGTACCATAGTGACCTTAAAGTTCTGAGGCTTGGCCTCTTGAGGGATCTCCCCCCCCACACACAAGGGGTCTGTAAAAGTCAGTCTCCTTTACCCAGTCTATGGTGGGGTTGTGAAATTTCAGCCAGTTTAAGCCCACTACTGTGGCTGGGACCAAGCCTGGCGCTATCACAAATTGAAGCTCCTCCTGATGATTTCCCATCTTCATTTGTACCGGGCCAGTCATCCGCCTTGCGCCCCCCCCCCCTTCATCACCCCTCCGTCCATCTGAGACAGCCACACCAGCTTGTCTAGCTTAATGATGCTAACTGAAATTTCACTGACCAGGGAGGGGTGAATTAACACCTGGGTACACCCGGAGTCTACCATTAGCATTACTTTTCGGGGGGGGGCATTATTTGTAACCCCTATTTTGGCTTTTAGGGAAAAAGGGCCTTTCACCCCACTCACCACAGCACTTGGGTGCCCTTCTGGATTAGCCCGTCCTCTGGTGCTTAGCAGGGCGGGCTGGATCCATTTCCTGCTGGCTCAGCATCTGAAGAGGACTTACTGTCACCCGGTTCCTCCGAAGACTCTCCCGCTGCATGGCCCGTGCTCAAGGCACATACCGCCGCTTTGGCTCTTGGCTTGAATGCCGTCTTGGGTGCCGTCGGCTTCCCATCTGCTTTCTTGGGCCTCTCTTCCATGGGGTTGTCCTGGAGTTGTTTCTCTGGGCATTCGGCTATGCAGTGTCCACCTTTTCCGCAGTGTAGGCACAGCCCTTTCCGCATCCTTCACTCCCTTTCCGATTCCCCCAATGTGCCTCCAGCTGGTCAAGTTGCCTTAGCTTTCTTCCCTGTGGACCTTCTGGGTTTCCTGCCAAGTCCCTTGCATTGCCGGGCCAGCTTGATGCTCTGTTTCAGGGTTTCCACCACCCCAGCCAGCCGCACCCACCCCAGGAGGGTTTCTGGGTTTCCTTGGACCAAGGCCCACTCTAGGATGTCAGCGTTAAGACCATCCTGAAAATACTGCACTTTAGTGGTCTTGGTCCAGTCGGGGATCTGGCTGGCCAGGCAGCGAAATTCAGAGTCATATTCAGCCACAGGTCTTGAGCCTTGGCACAGTCGCTGAAGTTCTGTGCGTGTACACCTCACCCTCAAGGGATCTTTGAATTGAGCTCGGAGGGCCATCGTGAAGTCGTGGAAACTCCCCAACTCTGGAGCCCCCATGTCGTAGAGTCCCACCAGCCATTGTGCTGCCTCTCCCTCCAGCTGGTTGGAGACATACTGTATCTTCTCATCTGCCGTCTGGAACTACTCCTCCCATTGGGACATGAACCCCATCACCTGGTTAAGAAATACAGCAACTTCACAGCGTCCCCATCAAAAGTGGCCTTCAGGTTTCGATGCTTGAGTCCACAAAGTCTCTCCCGCGGCTCAACCGGGCCAGCCCCCGTGGGGGGTACTGGACCAGGAACCTGCGGGACAGTTCCTCCAACAGGTGTGGCAGAGACACCTGCTGGAGGGGCCGGGACCCCCCCGGAGGAGCTGTCAACTGAGGGTCCTGGGGAGGTTGCCCCCCCCCCCAGGGCTGCATGTTGCTGAGGCAATTTCTGCAGGATCTCTAGGAGGCTTGTCTGCATGACCTCCATCTGTTGCTTCAGCTGCTGAACCTCTTTCTCCAGTTGCAGGCAAGGGGGTCTCGTCCCAGGGTCTCGGTATCCCTCGGTTAGGGGTCTATCCCACCGCAGGGACCTGCGTTCTTCCCAACCTTGCTCCTCTGGCCAGAGCCAGCTGGATCCCATGGCTATTCCTACTCCATGCACTGGAGTCTCGGAGAACGGTAGGCTGCCCCTCCCCAGGGCTTGCCTGGCTCCCAGCTCCATAGGGTTGAGGGGAAGGGTCAGCCTTCCAGCTCTCCATCGGGTTCGGCTCTGCTCTTCCTCCGGCATGCCTGCACCATCCTCCGGCAAGCCGGCTCCCTGGTCATTGCCTGTGGCCAGGTCTTTCTCCATCTGGGTTCCAATATCCGCGTTGTCAGACATGGCGGGTAGGAATTAAGAATTAAGTAGGATTGGTGAGTTCTGGCTTACTGTGATGTACCAGACACACGCTCACATTTACTCAATAAGATTTCTTTATTCAGCAAGGAAATGTAGACCAGTAACATAGGCAAGGACAGAACTGTACAGACTCCAGATAAACCCTTACAGTGTGAGAATGGTATGTAGGGAGGGCTGTAGGAGTGCAGCTACCTCCAGATGCTGTGACCTTGAAGCTGCCCGAGGAACAGCGTTCCCAGGCCCAAAAGGCGGGTTGGCTGCCATCCAAAGATAGAGAGGCCCTGGCAAGGAAAGCAGGCCAGGAAACAAACTCATGTCAGGCCTATTACCAAACTCATGCCAGGGTCTTCCATGGAATCTACTCTAATACCCAGAATCCAGGGATGAGCATGACAAATGGGCAGAACACTTGCGGTTGAGATAGAGAAAGCCAGATAGGGAACACTCTTCTTATGAACCTCGCTGCTCTACTTGGGACTTTGTGTGTTTCTGTGCTTGTGTGTACTTTCTGTGCTTCCCCCCCCCCCTGTATTTTTAAATTAACCTGTGCTCATGTCTTCTTATGAGAACTGACGAGATCACAGATGCAGAAGTAAACAGAGCTCCATTCATGCTCTGGTAATGCTCGGGCTGCTTATTGATGCTATTGCAGGTAGGTCTGATAAAGGGGTTTCTTTTACCAGCATAAAAACACAGCAAAATACGGCAGGAAAGAAACGTTTATAGAGGTTCATCTGATAAAGTCCTAAATATCTCAAGGGCTGTCACAGAGTGGAGGGGGCAGGTTTGTTCTCTGCTGCCCCAGAGGGTAGGTGTAATAGTTTGAAGTTACAGGAGGGTAGATTTTGATTGAACATCAGAAGGGCCTTCGTGATAGTAAGATCAGTTCAGCAATGAAACCATTCGCACAGAGAGGTGGTGGGGTCTCTTTCTTTGGACGTCTTCAAAAACTGTCGGGACAGCTACCTGCTGGGGATGCTCTAACTAGAGTTTCCACATTGGTGGCAGTGTGTGTTGGACTCAATAGCTTATGTGACCCCCTCCAACTCTATGATTCTTGATGTCCTTCACCCTTAGAAGCAGAAATCCATGCTACAGTAATCCCAAATAACAAAAATTCTAATTCAACGAGAGTATGAAAAACTGTTAGGTTTGTGGCCATCAAAGGTCTCCAAAGGCTAATTTGCTCAGCTGCTCTTACCCACTTCCACAAGGGACTTCTGGCAATCATCTTGTGGAGAATTTCCCATTTGTCTTGTGAACTAATGAAGACATGAGTGATTGGGAAAAAAGTAAACCTGACAGTTCTAAATTGGGAAGGAGAAAGGAGTCATGCTGGAAGAAGCAGTCCCCAAACCACTGTTGCTTTGCAGATGCTGCATCCGTACAAATTACAGCATCACTCCATCTTCTCCTCACCAGCCCAGTTCTTAAGCATTTTAATTCACAGTCACTTTGTGTTGATAAAATTTGCCTTATGACATGTCTAACCATCCTCTTGCACTCTTGTGGAATTATTAATGTCTGAAAACATAAGAATACAAGAGAAACTTTTCCAGATCAGACCAAAGGTACATTTAGTCCATTTTTTGCCACATTTGGAGACAAGCATGGGAAATGAGAGGAAAAGCCCTGCTATGTTATACAGTATGTCTCTAGAGTTCAATTTTACAAGATGTCCTCCTTTTAACATCTCAATATTTTCAAAGATGGTAGCAGCAATAGTCCCTTGCTCCTTGACCAGACTAGTGAACAAAACATACCATCCAACTATGGCTTGATGGTAGTACCTGCGAAAGGGATCTAGGAGTCTTAGTGCACTACAAGCTGAACATGAATCAACAGTGTGATGCGACAGCTAAAAAAGCCAACATGATTCTAGGCTGCATCAATAGGAGTATAGTGTAGATCTAGGGAAGTAACACTGTTCAGCCAGCAAGTATTATCCATAGCTAACAGGCTATGACACAGCAGGAAAGATGAGACCCACACACAGACCTGTGCCTCAGCCCTGATCCAAATCCAAAAGTCTCATTGCTGCTCCATCCTCAATATGGCATCCTTTCAAATATTTAAACAAGACTATCATGTCACCTCTTAATCTTCTCTTTCCCAGCTCCCTAAACTGTTCCTCATAGGTCATGGTTTCCAGTCCTTTCACCATTTTGGTTGCCCTCCTCTGGACATGTTCCAGCTTGTCAACATCCTTCTTAAATTGTGGTGCCCAGAACTAGATACTGTATTCCAGGTGAGGTCTGACCAAAGGAGAATAGAGTGGTACTGTTACTTCTCTTGATCTA
The DNA here is from genome assembly GCA_030847615.1 of Gambelia wislizenii. NCBI lineage: Eukaryota > Metazoa > Chordata > Lepidosauria > Squamata > Crotaphytidae > Gambelia > Gambelia wislizenii. The sequence continues at coordinate 12,336,525 of JAUMIR010000012.1, forward strand.
AACAATAAACCCCTATTGATGCAGCCTAGAATTGCATTTGCTTTTTTAGCTGCTGCATCACACTGCTGACTCATGTTCAGCTTGTGGTCCACTAGGACCCCTAGATTTTTTTCACATGTACTGCCATCAAGCCAGGTGTCACCCATCCTATATCTATCTATCCTACATTTCTCCCTGTTGAAATTAATTTGGTTAGTTTTGGCCCAGCTTTCTAATCTGTTAAGATCACTTTGAATTTTAATCCTGTCCTCTGGGATATAAACTACCCCTCCTAATTTGGTGTCATCTGCACACATGGTAAGCATGCCCTCTATTCCCTCATCCATGTCATTGATAAAGATGTTGAATAGCACTAGGCCCAGGACAGAACCCTGTGGCACCCCACTGGTCACTTCTCTCCAGGATGTGGGTGGTGATTGGCTGAGGGAGTGAGAGGAGGGTGGGGATTGGTTGGGCATGTTTCCTAAGTGGCCCATCGGCAGAGTGGGAAAGGAAACATACCCAGAGTTTTATATATACAGTATAGCTGTTCACCTGATGGATTCCAGGCTATCAAGGTGCTGTTAGAAGCCCAGGAGTAGGATTGGCCTGAAGTGCTTTGCTGTCAAAGGCACAGCAGAAAATGGTGCCACCGTACCTTTCTCACCCTGCCAGTTTCCCCACACTTGCTACATAGAATTTATTGTGGAATGCTAGACAGAAAACACCCAGAAGTGTCTTCTCTGGCTGTAAAAAGACAATAGTAAAAAACCAAATAATAATTACAATAAACCAACAACTGGCTGTTAGTTTCAGACAGAGAGAATCAGCTGCCTGAAGCAGCCCCCATATTTTGCTAATTTGCAGAGTAAATCTGTAGAGAAGCAGTACTGTTAAAAATGGGGGCAAATTTAAGCTGAACTCTATCACAGTACCAGCTCTGACTTCCAGCGCCAATGCAATTTGAGTTATTTCCCTCAGTTTTATCTTGCATTGCAAGGTTTTGTCTCTCTATGTGTCTAATGTGACTTTCCAAATTATTCTTGAGATGGCTGCCAATAAAAGAAATTATATTCTTTGGCATACACAGACAGTGTGAAAATGAATGTGTGTGACAGAGAGACAGAGAGAGAAGGAGAAAGAGGAGGAGAAGAAATAATTATTACAGGCCTGTTTTATCAGAACATGCAGCTGTCTGCTCTTTATGTAATTGGAATTTCATGCTTTTAGTGTTGAGTATGTCCAATTAATATTCTATGGTTTTGCTTCTGGAAACAGGATTTTCATTTTGAGGGAGAAAAGCATGTATTTCCTCTGTCTCTAAGCCACCGCAATGTTTGTATAGAGCCTCAATTGGTTGCAACAAAAAGACCAAATTACTTGTTAATTGGAGTGCCTGTGTTTTGAGCTCCCCGTGCCATTTTTGTTAAAGCAGCAACGAGACTTCTGGATTTGGATCAAGGCTGAGGCACAGGTGTGTGTGGTGTGTGTGTCTCATCCTTCCTGCTGTGCCATGGCCTGTTAGCTATGGAAAAGAAAACTTGCTAGCTGAATAGTGTTGGACTTGTGGGAAACTTGGGCAGTATGGTGCAATGGGGAAAATGTAAAGCAAGGACCGAGAAGCGCATACCCTCCAACTGTCCTGAGTTGGCAGGGAGAGTCCCCATGAATCCTCTGTCACCCCACTTTTCCAGCTACTTTTAAAATGCCTGGTTTCTCTCTTCTCTTCCCACTTCACCCCTTTATCCTTACTTCGGTTGCTGCAAACTGAGTTCAGAGGGCAAAAGCAGTTTGCATGCAATAAACTCAGCAGGTGGAGAGGAGAGTAATGGGGAGATTCTTCTCAGAAGGCTCAGGAAAAAGCAAACTGCTGTAGCCTTGTCTGTGCTTCCTCATTTACATGTTTTGCCATCTTGATCACACTGTGATGTTGCTTAACCACACATCCCAATTTTTCATCTGTGAAATGTTGGAAGGAAGGGAGAGGATCCAGATACCTACTTCACCAGTTTGCTGGCCTTTGACCTCTCTCTCTCTCTTATATACCTTACTGAGTTGTTTGTAAAGATGAAAAAGGAATTGCGCCATGTATCTTACTTGATTTTTAAGACTTTTAAGTGTGTTTGCACTGAACAATTATAACATGACTTCAGTTTTCATGGCTCCATCCTAAGTATTAATGGAGTTTGTAGCTGGGGTCCTTTCACACAAGATAATAGTATGCTAAGCTTTCCACCGTGATGTTCACATGGCTGCAAATCAAGATGGTGGCTGTGTTATTGTTTTGTGTGGTGGGGGGCAAGGATGGGGAAGGGAACCTAACAGCATTCAGAGACAAAGAGGAGGGCAGGAGGAGAGCCGGCCACCCTTCACCCATCCTGGTGGCGGTGGCCTCTGATTCCAGCTGCAAAGGGACAGGAAGAGCCGCCTAGCTAGCTGCTGGTTGCGGAGAAGGAAGAGGAGGGCAGCTGTTCATCACTCTGGCTTCATCTCACCTTCCTAAGCTGGGCTGCTCCTTCTCTCATGCCTGTCCCATGCCTGCCAAGCTTGATGTCAGTGGGTTTTGGAGGGCTGCCACTACCACCAGGATGGGTGAAGGGCGGACAGTCTCTCATACTCTTCCTCACAGTGGCCGTCCTCCTCATTGGAGATTATCAGACAAGCTTAATACTTTGTGGCAGGAACGGAACAGAGTTGAGAAAGGTTTTCTCTTTCGGACGACATTGTCCCCATCCTGTGCTGCCCCCCTGCTGTTTCTGTTTCTGTTTTTTTTTTTTTTTTGTTCACAGGAAAAATAGTTAATAGACCACCCATTCCATTTCTGGCACAGAATCATGGGTGGTCTAAAAGGCACCCCGCTCTTGTCCTGTTAGGCTGACATGATGCCAGCCGCGGGGGGGAGGTCCATGCCGAACACTTCCGTTTGCGATTGGGACGAGGAGGTGAGTGACACCCTTTTTTAAACCCTCCCCAGGTTACTTGTAGTGTTTAAAGTGTATTTTGGAGCTTGCTTTGTGTTTTTGATGTTCGGTTTACTTTTTTTTTTAATTCCCCAGGCGATTGTTCTCTTGCAGGAATGGGTGGGATTTGCTTTCTGGGTCATAAATACAGCTTTACGGTGGCTGCATTTACTCCCAGGCTGCTGAGGTGGGGGAGAGCTGTTTCTGTCTCACCAGAAGGTAGGTGTGTGAACATTTTTTATCTTATTCCGTAGCAGGGATGGGAGTGGGGTGGGATGGGATGGTGGGTAGCATGACAGAAATGGGGTAAAAGGACCTGTCTGATAATCTCCATTGTCTCTGGGTGCTGTGGTTCCCTTTTGTTTAAAAATAAAGTTTTAAGAACTACACGATCGCTAGCACTTCTGGGCGCTGGATGGCAAGCCTGCACCTGCACACATCTGACCAATCAGATGCAGATTTTCACCCTCTCTGGACTGTGCAACAAATCACATTGGTTGTCCCAAAAGCGGGAATGCGCATTTCCTTCAGAGCTTTTAAAAAAACCCAGCAAAGCCATGAAGGATTTGGAGTTTTGGGCCCCCTCCTTCACAATACGTCAAATCTCTGTGGGATCCCCTTGGGACAAAAAGTATTCTCCTCCAATTCTATGAGGAATATTTTCACCATTTAGACAAGCCTTTCTCTGCCTTTTAAATATTATTAATGGTTTAAAACAGAGATGGGAATTGTAAGGTCTCTGGATGTTGTTGAACTGCATGCTCCAGCAGACCTTGCCAGCATAGCCAATGTAGAGGAATACTGGGAAATGCAATACAACAACATCTAGAGGGTCATATGATCCTCGACACCACTTTAGAAGGCAAGGCACTTGAAATACAATCTGTCACATACCTATTTTACAAAATTAAGGTGGTTTTTATCTGTCAGCCAGGCTTAATTGCCAAAGTGAAGAACACAGAGGTGTTGGCTTAGTAGATACATAACTCACCCAGTGATGGCCTTTATAGGGTGGAGAAGTGGCAGAGGTATTCTTTCCCCTCTGTCATGCAGATGGCTTGGTTTCCTTTGGAAAATGTATTCCCTGAAGACTTAAAGACATTTTCTGGTCTGATTTAATTTCCAGTGCACAAGTGGAGTGTATCTTAATATACTGAAGGCCAAGTCACTGTCATATTCCAGGAGAGAAGTGACCAGTGGGGTGCCACAGGGTTCTGTCCTGGGCCCAGTACTATTCAGAATCTTTATCAATGACTTGGATGAGGGAATAGAGGGTGTGCTTATCAAGTTTGCAGATGACACCAAATTAAGAGGGGTAGCTAATACCCCAGAAGACAGTATCAGAATCCAAAATGACCTCAACAGATTAGAAAGCTGGGCCAAAACTAATAAAATTAATTTCAGCAGGGAGAAATGTAGGATATACACTTGGGCAGTAAAAATGAAATGCACAGCTATAGGATGGGTGACACCTGGCTTGATGGCAGTACTTGCAAAAGGGATCTAGGAGTCTTAGTGAAGCACAAGCTGAACATGAATCAGCAGTGTGATGCAGCAGCTAAAAAAGCCAATGAGATTCTAGGCTGCATTAATAGTAGTATCTAGAAGTAATAGTGCCACTGTATTCTGCTTTGGTCAGACCTCACCTTGAATACTGTATCCAGTTCTGGGCACCATGATCCAGGAAGGATATTGAGAAGCTGGAACGTGTCCAGAGGAGGGTGACCAAAATGGTTAAAGGTCTGGAAGTCATGCCCTATGAGGAACGGCTTAGGGAGCTGGGTATGTTTAGTCCGGAGAAGAGAAGGTTGAGAGGTGACATAATAGCCATGTTTAAATATTTGAAGGGATGTCATACTGAGGATGGAGAAACTTGTTTTCTCCTGCTCCAGAGAATAGGACAAGGAGCAATGGGTTCAAACTATAGGAAAAGAGATTCCACCTAAACATTAGGAAGAACTTCCTGACAGTAAGAGCTGTTTGGAAGTGGAATACACTGCCTGGGAGTGTGGTGGAGTCTCCTTCCTTGGAGGTTTTTAAACAGAGGCTGGATGGCCTTCTGTTGGGAATGATTTGATTGTGTATTCCTGCATAGCAGGGGGTTGGACCAGATGGCCCTTGAGGTCTCTTCCAGCTCTATGATTCTATGATTCTATGATTCTATGATAAGAGTGATGGGAGATGGAATCCAATGACATCCAGATGGTCATAGGCTCCCCTTGCCAGATCTAACTGCAGAAGGTAGGGGCAGCCAAAGAATGGCTTAGGATACAGGCATGTTCATGTGAGGCAATTCTGTCAATGTGGGAGAATCCTTAGGAGTTTGCCTAGCTGGACAGACTTAACCTTCAGTAGCAGCTTAATAGGAATAGAGGTTATCCTAGTGGTGGAAGAGAGAGAGAGAATAGCATGCTTCAGATGTATTTCATCACCTTTATTTCATCCTTTTATGGCAAAAATGGTTATACACAGGTAGAATACTGAACAGCTTGCTGCCAGCAATTGGCAGAAGTCCTAGAAATTATACCGGAAACTTAGTTCACATTATAGTTGATCACATTTGACAATGAGAATAATTTAAGCACTTTTAAAGAAGCGTTTGAAGAGCAACTTTTTTTGGTGGGTGGAAGGGATTATGCCTGATACAAACCATCTTACTGGATTTCATGGACAAGCCAAAGGCATCCATCTGAAGGGAAATGGAAATTTTCTAATAAATCAATAATCAACATTCACAATTCATTCCACAAGGTCTATTAAAGAGTTCTAAAGAAGGAAGCCGTTCTGCTTCAATCCAATGTTCTAGCGTTGTTATCCACAAAACTAATTTAACTTTCATGTTTGCTTACTGTTGAGATGAGAGCTGTGAGCTCAGCCGAGATTGCTTTTATAAAGCTGCCACCTCAGTTTGTCAGGATAATGAACCCATGTACAATGCTTCGATAGACAGGTTTCTTTTCTTTTTTTAAAAATCCCTTTCAACTAGCAAATGATATTAATTGCTTTATTGAAGTGAGAAGGATTCATTTACACGATTGTCAAACACACAGATTTTGTGGCAGTACAGTTAGCAGGGGAGGATGGGGATACAAAGAACAGCTATTAATACATGAAAGAAGAACATTTCAAATTCATCCAAGCAGGAAATACTTGGTGTTGGATAATCATATGATAGGTATACTAGCGTGCAGAAAAGCACAGTTGTACTGCTGCATTAAGAAACTGAAGACAAAGGAGAATTGGAATTTATTAATAGACATGTACTTTTGGCTCCTCTTCATCTTGGAAAGATGTGACCAGTGGGGTGCCACAGGGCTCTGTCCTGGGCCCAGTGCTATTCAACATCTTTATCAATGACTTGGATGAGGGAATTAGGGGCATACTTATCAAATTTCCAGATGACACCAAATTAGGAGGAGTAGCTAATACCCTAGAGGACAGGATCAAAATTCAAAATGACCTGGATAGACTGGAGAGCTGGGCCAAAGCTAACAAAATGAAATTTAATACAGAGAAATGTAAGCTACTGCACTTAGGATGGAAAAACAAAATGCATAGATATAGGATGGAGGAGGCCTGGCTGAACGAGACTATGTGCGAAAGGGTTCTAGGAGTCCTAGTAGACTACAAGTTGAACATGAGCCAACAGTGTGATGCGGCATCTAAAAAGGCCAATGCAATTTTGGGCTGCATCAATAGTGTCTAGATCAAGGGAAGTAATAGTGCCACTCTATTCTGCCTTGGTCAGGCCTCACCTAGAATACTGTGTCCAGTTCTGGGCACCACAATTTAAAAAGGATATTGACAAATTGGAGCGTTTCCAGAGAAGGGTGACTAAAATGGTGAAAGGTCTGGAAACCATGCCTTATGAGGAAAGACTTAGGGAGCTGGGTATGTTTAGCCTGGAAAAAAGATGGTTAAGGCGATATGATAGCCCTGTTTAAGTATTTGAAGGGGTGTCACGCTAAGGATGGAGCAGGCTTGTTTTCTGCTGCTCCAGAGACTGGAACACGGAGCAATGGATGCAAGCTCCAGGAACAGAGATTCCACCTCAACATTAGAGGAACTTTTTGACAGTAAGAGCTGTTCGGCAGTGGAACACACTCCCTTGGAGCGTGGTGGGGTCTCCTTCCTTGGAGGTCTTTAAACAGAGGCTGGATTGCCATCTGTCGGGGATGCTTTGATCGTGATTTCCTGCATGGCAGCGGGTTGGACTGGATGGCCCTCGTGGTCTCTTCCAACTCTACAATTCTATGATTCTAGTTGTCATATCCAGGGAGCTTAGATCAGGTTGGTCACTTTAAAGCTGTTTTAGAGATGTCAAATGGCCATCTGCCAAGGTAGTGGCTTCAGCATCTCACCCACTCATGGGCAACAGGAGAAACAATCTTCAAAGACATTCCTTAAATATAACATCAGTGACTTCTTTTTAGAAAATTGGCAATCATGCAGTTTCCCTTTTCCTCCATACTGAATTGTTTGGCCTAAGAAGGGACGGAACAGAAATTTTCCACACCAGTCTATCTTTTTAGACCACTCTACATAGTAGTTTGAACCTTGGCCTATAACTCTGGAGACTAGGGCTCAAATCCCTGCTAAGCCATTGAAACCATTGTGCGACCTTGGGCAGAAAACCCCATGATAGGTTGCCTTAAGGTTGCCATAAGTTGGAATGATTTGAAGCACACAGCAGCAACAGCAGCAGCAGCAACAACAACAACAAAGCTAATCAAAGGCTAACTTAACCTTTGAAGCTTAATTGGATTTTTCAACTAGTTCCTCTGCAAACAAGACACCAAGATCACAATAGCAGCCAACCTTCTAGAACAGTCTTTCTCAGCTTGGAGGAACTGTTGAAATAATTTTCAGGTCTCAGGGAATCCTTGTATAAAATATTATATTTACAGCTCAGAAATGTTTTTTCCCCCCCATCATGATCTTTTGAAGAACTTCTAGTGACCTTTCATGGAACCACATTGAGAAATCTGTTCTAGAATTTTGCATCTAGACAATGAAGTGGAAAGCATGAACAGAATCTTGCTTTACCACAAAGGTGAAATGATCAGGTTCTCAGGAAGACCATCAGGGATGGTAAAGTTGAAACCAATCTTATCTAAGCTGGTTCCATGTTTTGGAAGGCCCTTGGACAAGGTGACTTCCTTGAGTGGTCCCATCTTCAACCTGTCACTGTCACATAGGTTTACTCACTTGCATCTTTCCTGTGTTCCATTTTCATGACTAGAAGGAGAGGGAAAGGTAGGTTGAGGCAGCTGGTCCTTCTCACACTTAAAAAACCCTCAAAATACATCAGTAACAGATTAAATGACACATTTTGTTCTGGAACTGGGTGTAGTCCCAGGTCTCCCCAAGACTTTGGTGCCAAGAGTGATGCACATTATGCCTAACTAAGCTCAACTGGTGGTAAATGATGCAGCAGATGGCACAGAGCAGAGAAGTATTCCATACTCACCAACATTTCACAGATGATAACTAGGATTCATGTGGCTGAGGCATGTTGGACTGTGGTCAAAAACGTGTGGCCAGGCAACAAGAGGCAAACATTATTAATGAGGAAGAACACTCACAACTACTATTTTAAGCCAAGAAACACTGGAATTTATGCACTGAATTTAGGAAGGGAAAAATTCCCCCCCTTCCTCCCATCTCCTTCTTGCTGAATTGATGGAATACAAACTACTTCTACACTTTACACTGAGTTTGCAAGCAAGCTGAGGAGAAAGGGGGAAAGGGGGAGGCAGAGAGAGAAATCAGGACATTCTAAAGGCAGCTGAGACAGTGGGACAGCAGAGGATTAATCAGGGCTGTCCCTGAAAAATCAAGAGAGTTGGAAGGTAAGGCTTTCCAGCCTTTTGTTGATGGGGTCTAGCTTCCCCTCCTAGCCAGTGGTAGAATTGGGCCCCTAAACAACTGATTCGACTCAGACTATCCCTGTTTGGCAATCTTGGGCTGAGATGCCTTCCACCAGTGAGGCTGATGGGAGATGGCCTCCCAAGAGTTATATAGTGCAGGAGCAAACAAAGAAAATGAAAACATACAAGTGTGACCCATCCCCCCCACCAACAGGTATGAGAACCATGCAAGTAGGTCAGTAATATAGGAAAATCCACTCCCCCAGTTCATTCCCAGCCTTCATATCTCTTCCCAGCCCCAAACTGCCAAGCTAATTAAAAACCATCTCTAATACAAATTAACTTCTTCTATACCACTGGGCAGCTGATGCTAACAAAGATTCCATGATGCTAACAAGGTTTCTAAAAGCAATCTACTGAACAGCAGAGGCCCAACTCACTACATCCACACCACAACAACTATCAGGTATAGCACGCTAAAAAGCAACAAGAGAAATAACATTGCATTGATGCCTCTGGTTTGCTATTAGCAGGCATTTCTGGTCAGTAGTAACTGATGTTATTTGTTGGTGCCCCCTTTCATTGTCTCTTGGTAAATGATCTCATCCTTCCAAAAAGAAGCACTGGCCACTGGTGAATGTATACTGGGATGTACCGCCTCAGAGTGTGGTGGACTCTCTCCTTTGGAGGTTTTTAAGCAGAGGCTGGATGGCCATCTGTTGGGAATGCTTTGATTGTGTATTCTTGCATGGCAGGGGGTTGGACTGGATGGCCCTTGTGGTCTCTTCCAACTCTATGATTCTATGATTCTATACTTACAGGCGCCTTGTTCACACAAGACCAAAAAGGGAATTTGTGTTTCCATAAAGAGACCACTTGCTGTTACCTATCTAGTCTATTTACTGCAATGTGTTCATCTTTCTGACGATGTTGTTTTCTGTACATTTAATAATGATCGACTATGGTGAATTCTGCAGTTGTTTCCCTGTGTCTGATGATCTTTTGTCTAGCAGCCACTAATAAGAATTGTTACAAATAAGAAAGGCCATGTTGAAGATCCTTCTCATTTTTGTCACTGCCTGAAAACTCAGGGAAGGCAGATGAATATAACAAAGAAGGAGAAGGAGATAATCATCATGATCTTTAGGAGCTCCAGTGGATGGCAGGACATTCCTTGCTCTCTGGGGTGTCAATTTGTGCCCCAAAGTATCAACTACTATAGTTGCTCCTGAACCCTCAAATCTTGTGCTAAATGTGTGAACATAACCCAAATCCAGTGAAGGACCTTTAATCTAAGTGTTGAGTCACAAAGACCCTGAGCTAAAGGCATTGTGGAAAATGGTGAGCATTGAGACTGCAGGAGAAAGACCAGTAGTGAAGGGTGAGCTTTGTTTTGGAGAAACCTGTTTGCTGCCACTACTCATCTCGAAACTTCTCTGAGAAGCTCACAAAGAACTCTATGGTTACTGGAATCACAGTACTGGAAAACCTCTCCAGTAAAGAGTCCCTCAAGGTTCTTCTGGACAAGCAAGGTATCTTTGGGATAGCTTGGCTTTGGACAGCATACCTGACCACATTTTGATGTTGCTTGGACACATGGGTCCTGGTTTTTACATGTGATGCACTGGAGGGTATGAGGCAGCATTGAGACTGTAGAGGCTTAAAAGCTTGTACTTTGGCTTAAATATCAGGCAGCCATGTGTCTTCTCTGGGCTGTGGAAACAAAGTCATTCTTGTCAGCCAAAGCCAGGTTGACATTTCTTGTAATCTCTCTGATTATCATTGCTACGAGGTAAGAATTTTGGTGTGTGTGTGTATTTTTCTAAAAGGAGTTTTATGATCCCCACCCGGCCCTTCATATTCTCTTTATCCTCTTCAGCTCTTGATGATAACTTGTTAAGTACACACACCACACACACACAAACACTAGACTTATCTTTCTACATGTGTCAGCTGTTCCTGCATACCCCTCTATAAGATCCACACCCTGATGCCCCGGGCCCTGACTGTCTCTTTTTCTGCTTATTTATGTAGGCCCAGTTATTCTGCAAGACTTTTTCTTTAAAAAAAGATTATTTACCCCAGCACAGTTGTCATTCCCATGGCAACATGTTTTTGAAGCCTGCAGTTTGGGCATTTCAGTTCCCAAACAAAAGGGAGAAACACCACACTCTGGAACATTTGCCATTTAATAAGTTGCACTGATTTATTTATTTGCTATTGGGATGTGGCAAATTTCCTCAAGGGGAAATAAGGGAGAAAGAGAGGAAGGAAGGAGGGAAGGAAGGAAACAAGACAGAAGAAGGCAAGCAGGATGGACAGAAAGACAGATGAACGGGAACAGCTAATGTACGCTTCACAGTATTACCCAAGGAGTTAAAAAATAAAGCAAAACCCTATTCCAGCATGTTGGTGATTCTAAACATACAAGTAGTTAAATAAAACCTGTCCATTCAGTGGAAAGAGCGGCTTGTGTCCATTCCTGTTGCCACTTCATTAAACTGCTTTTATCTGTGTGCTTAATTAGCAGCAAACCAGAAAACTTCAGTGGAGGGAAACATAATTTACCAAATGGCAACTGTTGATCTTTGAACTGCTTTGTGGTCTTTAGGCCTGTGGGATCTTTTTATAGATCATGGCAGCAGTCTCCTAGTCATTTTGCTGTCAGTTTTGTTTACCAGGGCTGCTCTAATGTTTAAAGGTTGACAACCACAAATGGGCAGGGGGTGACAATTTTTGTGGAAATAACCCCTCCTGTGATTGGTCTCCTCCTCCTGGTTGTGAGCTTTTAAATGTTTCAATGGTGCTCTGAGCTGGTGTCCACCCTCTCTGTGTATAAAGACTACCTGTGTTTTTGCAGAGTTCTGAAGCAAGACATTCAATCTTCAGCTGGTCTTTAGTATTAACCCCATTGAGGAAGTTCAGCAACGATTTGCAGATATAATCCTGATCATCATGGGAATCACACTAACCATAATATTAGGCTACATTGGCAATTTCCTACCCTTTTATTGTTAACCCCATATCAGCTACCCCAAGAGCAAAATAGGTATAGCATGGGGCTCTGTCATTTTCCCCCTTCAATTCTTTCATTTTGAAAAAGAAGCAAATACCTCCTCTTCCCCCCACCCCCCCTCAATGTGTGTAGTCAAAATTTGATAGTCAATTTTCAGCAGACAACACAGCTGTGTTGGGGGAAGAGGAGAAATAATGTGGGGAGCTGTTTTTACCTTTCTCCCTTTGTGAGGACCCATAAAAATCCTTCTCTTTTCGTTCTTGGGAGCTGAAATTAACTCTAAAGTTGGTGCAGTGGTTAAATGCCAGTACTGCAAATCACCACGTCGCAAGTTCAATTCCAGCGGGCTCCAAGGTTAACTCAGCTTTCCATCCTTTTGTAGGTCGGTAAAATGAGTACCCAGCTTGTGGGGGCAATTAGTGAACACATATTGGAAACTGCTTAATGCAGTGTAGATGTGTAAATTGCTGTTGCTTAAAATAATTTGTAAGCCGCTCTGATAGCCTTGTGGCTGAAGAGCGGGGTATAAATAAATAAATAAATAAATAAATAAAAATTAATAGAACTGTAGTTTACAAGACAAATGAAGTAATAATCCCACCATATTCTGCACTAGTCAAGCCTGATCTGGAGTACCATGTTCAGTTCTGGGCACCTCCTTTTTGGATATAGACAAGTTGGAGCAGATTTTGAGGAGGGCAACAAGGATGATAAGAGGCATGGAGAACAGAACCTTTGAGGAAAGTTTGAGGGAGTTGGGCATGTTCAACCTGGTGAAAAGAAGACTGAGGGGTGACATGATTGCACTCTTTAAATATCCCAAGAGCTGTCACAGAGGGGAGGGGGAAGGTTTGTTTTCTGCTGCACCAGAGGATAGGAGCAGGTCTAATGGTTTGAAGTTACAAGAGGTAGATTTCAATTGAACATAAAAGAAACTTCTTCATATTAAGAGCAGTTTGGCATTGGAACCAATTTTGTAGAGAGGTGGTGGCCCCTCATTCTTTGGATGTCATCAAAAGCTGGCTGGACAGCTACCTGCTGGGGGTGGTTTTGCTGGTGATCCTACACTGAGGAGGGGTTTGGACTATATGGCTCATGTAGCTCTTCCAACTCTTATGAGTCTATGATTCTATGACTTGGCTTGCCTGTCATCATCCCCTGAATGACTGTATTCTTACATTTGAATATCTGGAATGCATATGAATTCACCTGGAATACTGTGTCCAGTTCTGAGCACCACAATTCAGGAAGGATATTGAGAAGCTGGAACATGTCCAGAGGAGGGCGACCAGGATGGTGGGTGGTCTGGAAGCCATGCCTTGTGAGGAGCCTCTAAGGGAGCTGGGTATGTTTACCTGGAGGAGAAGGTGAAGAGGGGACATGATAGCCATGTTTAAATATTTGAAAGGATGTCATACTGAGGATGGAGCAAGCTTGTTTTCTGCTGCTCCAGAGACTAGGACACAGAGCAATGGACTCAAACTACAGGAGAAGAGATTCCACCTAAACATTAGGAAGAACTTCCTGACAGTAACAGCTGTTTGGCAGTGGAATACACTGCCTCGTAATGTGGTGGAGTCTCCTTCTTTGGAGGTTTTTAAGCAGAGGCTGGATGGCCATCTGTTGGGAATGATTTGATTGTGTATTCCTGCATGGCAGGGGGTTGGACTGGATGGCCCTTGAGGTCTCTTCCAAATCTATAATTCTATGAATCTAAGATGACCGAAGTTATTAATGAGGAAGAACACACAAGCTAGGAGAAGCTGTAGCAGTCTGCTTTTATCATAGAATCATAGAATCATAGAATTGCAGAGTTGGAAGAGACCACGAGGGCCATCCAGTCCAACCCCCTGCCACGCAGGAAATCACAATCAAAGCATCCCCGACAGATGGCCATCCAGCCTCTGTTTAAAGACCTCCAAGGAAGGAGACCCCACCACGCTCCGAGGGAGTGTGTTCCACTGCCGAACAGCTCTGACTGTCAAAAAGTTCCTCCTCATGTTGAGGTGGAATCTCTGTTCCTGGAGCTTGCACCCATTGCTCCGTGTTCCAGTCTCTGGAGCAGCAGAAAACAAGCCTGCTCCATCCTCAGCGTGACATCCCTTCAAATACTTAAACAGGGCTATCATATCGCCTCTAAACCGTCTTTTTTCCAGGCTAAACATACCCAGCTCCCTAAGTCTCTCCTCATAAGGCATTGTTTCCAGACCTTTCACCATTTTAGTTGCCCTTCTCTGGACACGCTCCAATTTGTCAATATCCTTTCTGAATTGTGGTGCCCAGAACTGGACACAGTATTCTAAGTGAGGTCTGACCAAGGCAGAATAGAGTGGCACTATTACTTCCCTTGATCTAGACACTATACTTCTATTGATACAGCCCAAAATTGCATTGGCCTTTTTAGCTGCCGCATCACACTGTTGGCTCATGTTCAACTTGTGGTCTACTAGGACTCCTAGATCCCTTTCGCACGTAGTCTCATTCAGCCAGGTCTCTCCCATCCTATATCTATGCATTTCATTTTTCCACCCTAAGTGCAGTACTTTACATTTCTCTGTATTGAATTTAATTTTGTTAGCTTTGGCCCAGCTCTCCAGTCTATCCAGGTCATTCTGAATTTTGATCCTGTCCTCTAGGGTATTAGCTACTCCTCCTAATTTGGTGTCATCTGCAAATTTGATAAGTATGCCCCTAATTCCCTCATCCAAGTCATTGATAAAGATGTTGAATAGCACTGGGCCCAGGACAGAACCCTGTGGCACCCCACTGGTCACATCTTTCCAAGACGAAGAGGAGCCACTGCTGAGCACCCTTTGGGTTCGGCCGGTCAACCAATTGACTGAGTCTACTGGAAAAAGCAAGATTCTGACTCCTCCCCCGGAGCTGAGTGCAAACTACTTTTGCATTCAGTTTGCGGCAACTGATGTAAGCTAAAGACAAAGGGAGACAGTGGGAAGGGGAGAGAGAAACCGGGACATTTGAAATGCAGCTGGAAAAGTGTGACAACGGAAGCTTAGTCAGGACAATCCTTCCTAAATTGGGACAGTTGGAGGGTGTGCAGCTTCCACGTTCTTTTCTAAAAAAAATATTTTCCCCAAACAGGGGTTATTGGTAAAGCTATGAGGAAGCAAGGAGCATCAGCTTGCTCATAAGGTGGGGCCTGCTGAGCACAGTATAGAGAAACAGTCTTGTCATCTTCGATTTATAGTCAGTTCCTCTGGTAAATTAATTTCCCTAAGCTCTGAGAAAACCCAAGACTCATCAAATTATTCTGTCTCTTTCGATAGAAAAGCCTTTAAGCACCTCTAAAAATATACTGCTACGGTTATTGCTACTACTATTACTAGCTGAAAACTTGTTGCCCTTTTATGGGACTCATAATCTGCAGGTTGAGGGAGATGCATCAGTCTCCTTCATGGTAGAGCTGGCCCTGGAGTTTTGTTGCTTTGCTTCTTCTGGACAGCAGGAGCTACTGTGGTTAGATAAAGACATAATTACTGACCGTGGCAGATTGCAGCTGCCATGGCAGTAGAATGGTGAATCTGCTCAAGGTTTTAATGCTAGCTTTAAAGGAATTATCCAAGGTGCTGTTTGCATTATAGAGTTCAGCACCTTGGAGAGCTCCCAAGACATTCCAGCTAAAACTCAAGCGTAGATTCACGACTCCACTGATATGAAAACCACCATTACTGATGGCTAATACTTCCTTAACAATGACCCAGTACACACCTACCATCTTTTAATGTTATATTTTAAGGACAGTAGCAGCAAACTTATTTTCTCTTGATCCAAAACATAGGGAGGGGGCAAATCAAAGGGTACAGTTGTTGACTAAACATCAGAAAAGATTTCCTTATAATATGTGTGGATATATTATGGTTGTCTGATGGTGGACCCTTCATCATGAGAAGTTTAAAAGCAGAGGCTGGATTTTCTGCATCAGCATCAACAGCAGGTTGGGCTATATGACCTTTGAAATCCCTTTCATATGCATGAATCTGTGCTTATCACACCATGCATATTGAAAAAGTCCTAGCTTAAGGGAATTTAGAAGGCTTTTATCTTTGGTTTAACTCAAAGTAGGAAATCCAAAGACCCTCCCTCACCTCTCATGTGTCCTCCCTGTTCAAACAACAACAGTAATAACTGAAGTATGTTAGCTTCCTCCTCAGGGAGGTCTCCACTTTTCTGTGAACGTAACCTCTGCCATGTTTGGATATACGTTGTTTGTCTTGGCAGCTTGGGAAACTCATAATTTCACCATGGTTACCATGTTCAGTTTGGGTTTGGAGACTGTGAGTATTTTATTTTGCCTCTCTTGCAATGAAGAGAAAGCAAAAAAGAAGAAAATCTTAGCCTTTCATTTGCTCAAATTAATTCAGAATAATTCAGCTCTAATCACAAGAGCTGTTCTATTGATTTTGATGGGACTATTCTGTGGTGTAGTGATTTGAGCACTGAATTATGACTGGAGAATAGAGTTCAAATCCCCTCTCGGGCATGGAAGCCTGCTGGGTGACTTTGGGCAAGTCACACATTCTCAGCCTCAGAGGAAAGCACAGGCACACCCACTCTGAAAAAAACCTTGCCTAGAAAAGCCTGCCATAGGTTCATCTTAGGGTCAGTCAGAAATGACTTGAAGGCACAAACAACAAAACTTTGGAGTTGAAGGGTTGTTTGTGGCCTATATCCCTTCTTCAGCTCCACCAAACAGCTGGAGATTTATGGTTGTGTTAAATGTTTTTACATGTTAACTACAAGTGAAAGCTGGAATGCAGTTAGACTGATGGAATTTGTGATTTGGGAAAACTATTTCTTTTGCTTACAAGGTAACATCTTTGGTTGCCCTGACAGTCCTTCACAGTGTCTGCTTCAAAGTTTAAGACTGCAAAGGAAGAGTATCTGAAAAGCTATCATTTCACATTCTAAAGCATACCTAAAATCGCCTGCATGCTTGAGATTCATTGTTCCAATGGAGGAAGCTGCCTTATACTGTGTCAGGTCATTGGTCTACTTAGGAGATTATCGACGGGGACAAAAATAGTGTCCCCATCTCACTATCTCCTCTCTCACCCCACTCTTGTCCCCGTAGTGGTTTAAAAGAAAAAAAAATTCAGACGGACCTTGATAGCAGTTTTAAAAATGCTCCTCTGCCTTCCAGCAATCCAGGAGAGAATAAAGCTTTCACGGAGCCCCATTCACTTCTTGGAAAGCAAATCCCATCCATTCTCGCAAGAACAATTGTGTGGGAAATTTAAAAATAAAAAGAAAACTACAAGTCAAAAATGAAAACCAAACACAAAAACATACTTTAAACTTACCAAGTAACCCAGGGAGGGTAAAAAAAAAAAAAAAGTGGGGGTGTCACTTACCTCGATGTCCTGATCAAAACTGGCAGTGCTTGGCAGGGACCTCCCACCATGGCTGGCATCACGCCAGCAGAATGGGGCACCTTATCACTTGCCAGTGATTCCGTTACAGAAATGGAACAGGTGATCTATTGAGGGCTTAAACCGTCATTAAAAAGGAATGCAGACAGAACGGGAGCAGCATAACGGGACATAACGGGGCAGGAACGGCATCGTATGATATTCAAGCCCTTTAGTGATCTCCTTTGGTCCCTGTAATGGATTTTTTGGGTCGCCTGATAATCTCCTTAGCCCCAGAACTGTTGAAAGTGACTGTAGATGGGTCTCTAGGATTTTTCCCCCTCAAACAGGAGCTTTCCTATCCCTACCTGGCGATGCTGGGGATTGAAACTGGGACTCTGTGCTGACTCTGTTCTCTGCTCCTGAGCTACAGCCCCTCTGAGATAAGCAATGGAGGCACATCTATGTCTGTGTTCATATCTATGCCTATGCCAGTGTCTATCTCCATCTTTATCACCTGTGCCTACTATTATTATTAGCCAGTACTCTGAATCAGCTACTTAGTTAAACATTAACTTGTTAACCTCTCCTGACCTAAACCCTCCAAACCTGTTGGAAGTGTAATTACCCCATGCTCTGATAACTCCTTCTTCCTTGCAGCTTTCACCCAATAATGTAAGTGTGTGTGTAGTTATGATTGTAACAGTAGTGTTACAATTGTGACTAAGTAACAATTGTGAATGTGGAACTTAGCTGTGGTTGGGACATTACTGCCATGATTGTAACTCCCCCCCCCCCCGCCTTTACCAGACATCAGCTGCATAGGCAGAGGGAGGTCCATTCTGCTGGTGATCTGTGAATGGTGTTTCCCTCAGATTTGGTGAGGTTGGGCCAGGAGAGATTACTTAGTTAAGTATACTTAATTAAGTAGCTGAGATAGAACACTGGCCATAAACTTTAAAAAGCTTTTAAAAAGTTAAAGAATACAATTTAAAATAATATTGCTCTTACAGCCCTTTCCTTAAAAGCCTTCAACTCTTTAAGCCTGCTTGAATAAAAAGGTTTTCCCCTGCCAATGGAACAACAACAAGGAGCAGGGAGCATTCTGTCCTTCCTAGGAAGGGAGTTCCAAAGTCTAGGGGCAGCTACTGAGAAGGCCCTGTTTGGGTTTCTACCAACTGTACCTGTGAAGACGTGGGACTGAAAGAAGGGCCTCTCCTGTGGATCTCAGGGTCTGGGCAGGTTCATATGGGGAGATACAGCCTAGACCTAAGCTATATAGAAGTGTATATGTTATAAACATTACTCATGATCCTTCACCCCAAAGAATATAAGTGCTTTGCTTTAACATCAGTGGGGATTCCTGAATCTGCTTTGAGTCCTAGCCCCCCAAACATGATGGAAGCATCATTTGCCTATGCTCTGATCACTGGCAGAATGGCCCTTCATCTCTCCATGCACCGGATGCCTGGTAAAGTGTGTGTGGGGTTATGATCATGGCAATAGTGTCAGAATTGTGACTAAGCAGCAACCACGAACACAAAAAAGTTAGCTAGATGTACTCATCTGTGACTGCCCTGTATTTGCAATCACTACTTATCCAATCACTTAATTCCCACCCCCAACCTACTTTACTGGGCATCAGCTGCATGGGGAGAAAGAAGTCCATTTTGCCAGTGATTGGAGCATGGGTGAATTATGTTTCTGTCATGTTTGGCGTGAGGGGTTGGGCCTGGAGAAATGACTTAGTTAAGTATACTGATTAAGTAGCTGATAGAGGATTCCAGCTTTCGTTTATAGTGTTTCATATTAGTTTATGATTTGACGTTGCCCACACAGAAGCAGCTCTGCAGCGCCTAACATGGAACCTAACATCCTGCTTCGCAACAGCTGCAGAGCAGTTTGGGCTGGAAGTCAACCTGAAGAAAACGGAAGTTCTCTACCAGCCTGCACCACAGGACGAACACCACCATCCCCACATTGCCGTCGGCAAATCTGTGCTCAAGTCCTTTCAGCAGTTCACCTACCTGGGAAGCATCATCTCCCCAGATGCCAAGATTGACAAAGAGATCGATCACAGATTAGCAAAGGCATACAGCGCATTTGGAAGACTTTACAAAAGAGTCTGGAGTAATAAACACCTGAGGCGAAGCACAAAAATCAGTGTGTATAGAGCCATTGTACTGTCTATTCTCCTTTACGGGTCTGAAACATGGGTCACCTATTGCCAACACTTACGACTCCTCGAACACTTTCATCAGCGCTGTATACGCACAATCCTAAATATACACTGGACTGACTACGTGATGAATGTTGCTGTCCTTGAGCAAGCAGGGATCACCAGCATTGAGGGCATGATATTGAGAACACCGCTGCGCTGGGCAGGGCATGTTTCTAGGATGGAGGACCATCGTCTCCCCAAAATAGTACTCTATGGTGAAATCGCCATGGGTCAGCGTAAGAGGGGTGCTCCAAAAAAGCTATACAAGGACTCCCTGAAACAACTTCTCAGGCTCGGCCAAATTGATCACCAACAATGGTCCACCCTGGCCTCACATCGGGAGGCTTGGAGACACACTATCCACAATGCTGCAGCCTTATTTGAGAACTCACACCGAACAAGTCTTGAAGAGAAATGACAACGCAGAAAGAATCAAAACCCCGAAACATCACCCAAGGAAACCTTCTGCTGTGCTTTCTGCAACTGGACTTGTCTATCTCGGATTGGCCTTTTTAGTCATCAGTGCGCTTGCAGAAAACGCAGGATGAGTCCTTCCTGAATCTTCGTTTGCGAAGAAAAGCTAGAGAGAGATGGTTTGATAGCATTTATATTGAATTGCCTATAGGCTCTTGTTATCTGTTCTGTATCTTTCTTACAGTACTATTATGACTTCAAGGGGATACCGCACAGGGCTATGCCCAAATCCTGCCTGAAACCATAGAGAACTGTTGCCACTCAGAATTGGCAGCACTGGCCTCTATGGGCCAATGGTTTGGTGTGGAAGGCAGTGTCCTACATTCTGGCATGGATCTCTATGCGGTTAGGGTTTTATACGGGTGCGAAGCACTCTCACATGTAGGCTGCTGCATGGAAGCCAAGTAGAACTCAGGAAGAAAATTGCCAACACTTTGAATCTTACCTGGAAATAAACTGGCAACCAGAGGGCAGGATTGATTTCTGTCATATACTTGCATTCTCAGACACAGTGACCAGCAGTTTCAGAGTTAAACAGAAAACTTTATTGGCACAGAAATCTAAGAAGCATATCATACAAGGTTGTTGGTCAGAATTGAAACTCAGAGGGGAGACAGAATTCTATAAACAATCTATGAAATCTGGTGGGCTCCAAAGGTATTGGCTAGCCATCATCCCCTGACCTCTCCTTCCCAGACAAGTGTACATTCCTGGTTTGCAGGCAACCTTTGCAGCTGCTGGGCTTATCTCATCATTCCACAGTGACCGTTATGCTCCCCTTTTCCAACAGCTGCTGCAAAGCAATCGTTAAGCAGTACAGAGAAATAAAAACAAAATTAACAGCAATGTTCCAAAGAAACACTGAAATTGGCAGGAATAGGTCATGTCCAGGACCGATCCTGACATCTCTCTCCCCCAAAGACACTTCCCCTCCCTCCTTTCTTTCAACCAGGTCCTGGTTTGTCAGGGTACTTGCGGTGGAACACTCTCACGAGCTGGGGAGCAGCAACATGTTCTGCATCAACCACTTCTGTTCATATTGGGACAAGTCCTTCCAGCAGATAAAATATTGTAAGTGTCCTTTATAAAGGCTGGAGTCCAGTATCTCTGCAGCTTCAAAATGCTGGTCCCCATCCACTGTGATGGGGAAAGCCTTGGCTCCTGTTGTCTCCACTGATCTGCTGCAGCCACTGGCGTTAACAAACTGAAATGAAACACTGGATGGATTTTACTATTGATTTTGGGCAGTTCCAAGTCTGCAGTCACCACATTAACCAGTCTCTTAATTAAAACAGTCCCATGCATTTGGCAGCCAGCTTCTTAGAAGGCTGCTGAGTCTTTAAGAATTTAGTGGAGAGGTCCACCTCCTGCCGCACTTGAAAATTCTAGTTGGGACCATGCTTCCAGTTAGCATATTTTATTTTTAGGTAAGTCTTCTTTGCATACTCCAATGCTGACTTAATCTCCAGCCAAGCCAACTTGTGTTGCCCAATCCTGCGAAGACAGGGGGTCAGTCTGGATGACCTCAAGGCTGGGCAAGGCTCTGAGGTCAGTTCTGTATATAGCCTTAAAAGGTGATAGTCATGTACTCAAATGCAACAGGTTATGATACGGTATTTCAGCATATGGAAACAATTCTGCCCAATTATCTTGTTGGCAGTTACATAACACCTTAGATACTGCTCCAAAATTCAATTCAGTCTCTCTGTCTTACCATCTGTTTCTGAATGATGGGAAGTACTCATCCGTTGCTCCACCCCTAACAATTTCAAAAATGCTTTCCAAAATTGCAAAATGAATTGGCTACCCTGATCTGAGATGATCTTACTGAGTACCCCATGCAATCTATACACATGTTAATGAACAATTTTGACAACTGCTGAGTGGTAGGCACCGCTTTACATGCCACAAAGTGAGCTTGCTTGGAAAACAGATCTGCCACCAGCCAAATGACAGCTTTGGTGCTACTCATGGTGAGATCCACTATAAAGTACATGCTAATGTGGTCCCATGGCTGGGCGGGGGTTGGTAACGGTTGCAACAACCCTCAGGGCTTCCCCCCTTGAGTCTTGAAATAGTACAACAGGGCACCCCTGAACACACTCTGCTACATCTTTCCTAAGTCCTGGCCACCAGTACTATTTCATCATGGAGTGTAACATTTTTAGAAACCCCAAATGGCCAGCAGATTTTACATCATGACATTGTTTCAATATTTCACCCTGTAACTTGTCTGGCACATATATCTTTTCTCCCTTGCATCAAATGCCATTATTACTCCAACTCCCCTTGGTGGGTTTTCAACCAGCGATTGGCTACATAGGCTTCTTTCAATGCTGAATGGAAGGTTCCCCTTTGGGAGTCTACTTGCTGCTTTTGCTTGCCTGTGAGCTAGCCCCAACTGTTTGAGTGTAAACACTGTCTCTATTGTTTCCAACTTCTGGCTGTCATACTGAGGCAATTGTGACAAAGCATTTGCCAAGAAAGTGTTTCCCTGGGCAGAAACTTTATCTGAAAATCAAACTTGTAAAAGAATTTTGCCCACTGAACCTACTTGGGATTCAATTTTCTGGAGGTCTGCAGTGCCTCTAAATTTTTGTGGACAGTCCAGACTTCAAATGGGTGTGTAGCCCCTTCTAATAAGTGGCTCCATGTCTCTAAAACCTTTTTGATGGCTTCAGCCTCCTTCTCCCAAATCGCCCAAGCCCTCTCCATATCTAAAAACCTCTTTGACAGATACACACATGGCCTTAGCCTTTCTTTCCAGGTAATCTAACCTGTTGGAATAAAACCCACATTTTGACAGTTTTACATACAGATGATTACCCAACAGTATAGGCAGTACCCTTTTTACCAACTGTACATGAGACTCATAGTCTTGTGACTAGATCAGTATATCGTCCAAATACACCAGTACCTCATTGTACAGAAATTCATGTAACACTTCATTGATGAGATTCATAAAAGTTCTGGGGGTTCCCACTAAGCCAAACAGCATCACATGGTACTAAAGGCCTAAGGGCAGTTAAATGCTGTTTTGTACCCATGCCCTCCTGGATTCTTACTCTAAAGTAAACATCTCTCAGATCCAGCTTAGTAAAGTTCTTGCCAGTTGCCAGCTGGCTAAGCAAATCTCTGATCAGTGGGATGACATACTTGTTGCTCATGTTGATAGCATTTAACCCTCAATAATCTGTTACCAGTCTCAACCCCCATCCTTCTTTTCTCTGAAGAACACCAAGGTTCCCATTGGAGATGTAGCTGGCTGAATAAATCCTTGTGCCATGTTCTTGTCTATGAACTTGTGCACCACCCCCATCTCCTTGGGAGTCATGGCAAACAATTTAGGCTTGGAAAAGGTCACTCCCAGCATTAACTCTATAGCACAGTCTGTCAGATGATGGGGAGGCAAGAAATCACATTCTTTTTCCAAGAACACGTCTTGGAGATCCCAGTACTTGGGCAACACATCTTTGACTGTGTTAGTGGCCACCTCAGTTACCACCTCTCCCCAGTCCTCTTCCACTGGGCCTGCAGCCGCCTTGGGTGTCTGGGAAACTGGCTTTTCCTCTGGTGGGAAGAGCTCACTTTGTAGGCACCCTGCCTTGCTGTGTGTGGCACAGTTTGAGGGAAAGGAAAGTCTGCTGCTCCAGAGACTGGAACACAGAGCAATGGGTGCAAGCTCCAGGAACAGAGATTCCACCTCAACATTAGGAGGAACTTTCTGACAGTAAGAGCTGTTCGGCAGTGGAACACACTCCCTCGGAGCGTGGTGGGGTCTCCTTCCGTGGAGGTCTTTAAACAGAGGTTGGATGGCCATCTGTCAGGGATGCTTTGCTCGTGATTTTGCATGGCAGGGGGTTGGAGTGGATGGCCCTTGTGGCCCTTGTGGATGGCCCTTGTGGCCCTTGTGGTCTCTTCCAATTCTGCAATTCTATGATTCTATGAAAGTTCCCTTGGTCCAACTGACTGTTGGGTCATGGAACCTCAGCCAGTTTAGTCCCAGAACTACTGGATATTCTTTGGTGGGTGCCAACATGAATTTGATGGGTTCCCAGTGCCTTTCCACTCCTAGGAAGAGCCAGATGGTCTGGTGGCATACCAACCCCCCCTTACATGTCACTGTCATCTATATGGACAAAGTTAATGGTTTCTGGCAGCTCCTCATGCTGCAATCCCAACCCAGTCACCATCACCAGATTCATTAAGTACCTAGTGCATTCTGAATCTATAAGGCAGCCAAATTCACACTTCCCCCTCCCTTGGGGCTCCTCAGTTTGTCAAATACAAACAATGGCTTCACACTGCCACTCACCATGGTTTCCAGGCACCTGCTATCCTTAGTCTGCCCCTTGGCAGGCTTTGCTCATTTCCTGCTGGCTCACTCTCACTGGCAGCCTCCAATGATGATACCAATTCCAACCCCAAGAGCTCAACTGCCAATGTTGGTTGCTTTGTGTTGGAAGGTAATGAGTCTAAAAATAAAATTGCATTAAAAAAATTCCAGGATCTAGTCCTTTAAAAACAACAAGAATTATTTCCTTTTAAAAGGAGTTAAAAAAGACATTCAGTCACTTTGACTTCACGCTTTATGCAGAGTGCGGTTAAGAAGCAGACTTAAGCTCTATTATCATTTGAAAGTGTATTCAGAGATCTGGGATCCCCCAGTTAAATTAGACTCATTACAAAACAAAGGAGTCAGTTTAAAATGCAAAACAAAGTTTACTGAAGGTATATCAATCTCAATCTACATACTAAAACAAACTTAAGAAAAGGTCCCTAACTGACTAAGAATGGGTAGGAAAGACTGACCAGCCTACAGCCATGGCTGGGTTCCGATGCATCATGGCATGGTTAGAGGAAAGCTTAAAATGCCTCCATTCTTATTGAGAGTCAGATTCAGAAGAAGAGAGAGGCAAGTTACACAAAAGCAATAAAATTCAAATTAGGTCATGTGTCTAATCACTCAGCACTTCCAGTTGGCTAGAAGTGCTCAGTGAAGTAAGAGAAGGGAATTTTGGGAGAACAAAATGCATGCAGGGAAAAAACCCTAGACTTATCTAAGATTGTGAATGAGGTACACAAGATTGCTTTTACATTACAATGATTATTTCCCCACATACAACATTCCCCTTCTCAATCATAGGGTACTTCAGGAACAATCTTCATTTCTTCTCGTAGTCTAAGGAAACTGTCCTTAGGGAGAGGCTTTGTTAAAACATCAGCTATCATTTCTTCTGAGTTGCAGTACTCCAGTTGAACAAGTTGACTCTGGCACATTTCTCTCACCTTCTGGAAAGCAATGTCAATGTTCTTCTTCAGAGGCTTGTCACTCTGAGAAATCTTGATACAGCTTTGATTGTCTTGCATCAAAATGGTTGGCTTGGGTTCCTCTATCCCAAGATCCAGAAGCAAATTCTGCAGCCATTTGATTTCATCACAAGCTGTTTTCGCTGAGACGCACTCAGCACCTGTGGAACTATCCGCCACTGTACTCTGTTTCCAACTTGTCCAACTTACTGCTCCACCACCATAGAAGATGATGTTTCCACTGGTAGATTTTCTCTCCACCAAATCACTGCCCCAATCAGCATCTGCATAGGCAATCAGTCGTGGCTTGTCACATGCTGGCAGCATCAGTTTGAAGTCAGCAGTCGCTTTTAAATATCTTGCAATTCGCTTCACTGCAGTAAAATCTCGAAGAGTAGGAGAATTAACCATTCTGCATAAGATGCCAACAGCATTTGCAATATCAGGTCTAGTGAAGTTTGCTATGTACAGAAGTTTTCCAACTGCAGTTCTGTACTTTTCACTGTCTCTCAAAGGTTCAGATGCCTCATTGCTCTTTAAGAAGCCCACTTCCATTGGCGTTAGAGCATCCTTTGCATCTTTTAAACCAAGGCAGTCCAGAAGATCTATAATCTTTTGCTTTTGATTAAGAAAGAAGCTTCCATCACGGTCTCTTTCAATTTGTACTCCAAGATAGTGTGAGATATCTCCCAAACTTTTAATATCTACTTCTTTCTGGAGATTCAGGAGTATCTCTTGACTATCTGCTTTGTCTTGACTTCACAGAATCAAATCATCAACATAACTTGCAATGTAAGTCCATCTATTGTTTCTGAATCTTTTGTAAACACATTGGTCAACAGTGCCTGGAGTAAATCCTTCTTTGATAAGGAGCAAATTTAGCTTTTCGTGCCATTTCTTGGCAGCTTGTTTTAATCCATAGAAGCTTTTCTCAAGTTTACATACTAGATGCTCCTTTCCAGGTACTACAAAACCTGAAGGCTGTTCCATGTACAGTTCCTCATCTAGATCTCCATAAAGAAACACTGTCTTCACATCTAGATGTTGTACATGCATTCTCTTGGAAGCTGCAACAGCCAATAGGGTTCTAATAGCTGTGTGTGTAACGACTGGGGAGAAAGTCTCATGAAAATCTTCTCCAAATTGCTGATTGTAACCTTTAGCTACAAGTCTGGCTTTATATCTTTCAATCTCCCCTTCTGCATTTTGCTTTGTTGTAAAGACCCATCTGCAGCCAATTGCTTTCTTGCCTTTTGGCAATTCTGTCAAAGTCCATGTTTTATTCTTATATAAGGACTCCATTTCCTCTATTGCAGCTTTCACCCATTTCTCAGAATCAGACTTTGGCATTCCTTTGATCTTCTGCCAGTCAGAGGGATCCAGAAGGCTTTCCCCTGTGGTTAGGTAGGAGAATCTCAAAGGAGGCACTCCCCTGTTACCCCTTGCAGACTGTCTCACCTGGACTTGAGTTCCTGGCTCTGCTCGTGGTGCGCCGTCCGGTCCTCCGTCCTCTGGTAAGTCCTGGGCTGAGGGAGCCCCTTCTGGATGTGAAGCACTTGCAGGAGGGTGAAAGAGCTGCACACGCTGTGGCTGCCGCTGAGAATCAGGGTCAGGGTCTTCTTCCACTGCAAACACATCTGAATAGAAATCTTTGTTTGGATTAGAATTAAGTTGAGGTCTTTCATCAACATAAACAGCACTTGTTATTCTCATTGTGCGTCCATCAGGGTTTAGGATTTTGTAAGCACCTTTGGCATAGCCAATAAAAATTCCCTCTTCACTTCTACAGTCCAGTTTGTCTCTTTTCTGTTTGGGAATGTGTGTATAAGCTTTTGATCCAAAAACCCTTAGATGGTTGAGTCTGGGTTTCACACCATGCCACAACTCAAATGGAGTAACATCTCTGGATCTGTTTGGAAGTCTGTTGTATAAGTATGTGGCTGTGAGAATTGCCTCAGACCAATAGGCTTTAGACATGTTAGCTTGCACAAGCATTGCAACTGCCATTTCTTTTAAGGTTCGGTTCATTCTCTCTGATAATCCATTTTGTTGAGGACTATAAATCCCAGAAGTCTGGTGTCTGATGCCATGTTCCTTCAAGAACTCATCAAATTGATGATTGACAAACTCAGTTCCATTATCCGTCCTCAGATTCTGAATTTTGTAATTAAATTTAGTAGTGACATAATTAAAGTACTCTTTGAACTTCTCAAAAGCTTGACTTTTCTCCTTTAGGAGATAGGAGTGGGTATATTTGCTGAAATCATCTGTGCAGGTGAGAAAATAGAGGTTTCCACCAACTGATTTCTGTCTAAATGGCCCACAGATGTCAGCGTGTATCAGTTCAAGAGGTTTTGTAGATTGCCTTTCTGTGAGAGGCTTGTGTGAAGGTGCAGTAGCCTTGACTTTAATGCATTCCACACACCTTTCATTCACACAACAGTTCTTGAAATGAAAGTCTCTTGCTAGCTTTTGGTTAGCCAATTTCTTTATGCATTCAACATTTCTATGAGCAAACCTTCTATGCCATAAATTTATGCAGTCTTTGTGTTTACACTGAGTGGCAACATTAGCATTTGAGTCACTGATCTCCATGTGATAAAGGCCATCATCCTTTAGAGTGCCTTTAAAAATCAACTGTTTGCCATGAAAACCATGACATGCATTCTTTTTGAAAATTACTCTGTTGCCTCTAGAGGTGCTCATTTTGACTGAGTAGAGTGAGCTCTTCAATTCAGGGGCATAGACTGCGTCTACAATTTTCAATATCTCTGTTCTAGCTCCCAATTTCATAGGAAGATAGACAGTTCCACTTCCTTGCCCTGAAACAGTATCTCCATTGGCAAGGTAGACAGGGAATCTTACTTCTTCATTAAAATCTTGGAAATATTCCCTTTTATTGATAAATGTGTTTGAGGCTCCAGAATCTACAACAAAAGCATTTTTATATTCATTTCCAGAAGCTTGCATTACTTTTTCTTAAGCCATTCCAATGTGAAACCTCTGTTTAGCATCAGCTCCTGTGTTACTAGCTCTATGGCCTTTTTCATTCTGTTGCCTCTGGCCAGTCATCCCTTGCTGTGAGAATGACTGCCTGTTTCCCTTTGAAGCCTTAGCACTTAATGGCTCCCCATTTGGCTCAGAAGAGGAGGGGGGCTTAGAGTGGGCTTTAAAGTGTTTCTTTTCCTTTCCAGCCAAATTTACTTGCTGGTTAAAGTTAGAATTCCTGGATTCAGCTTTCTCATAATGCATCAAATCTTGCCTATGTTGAAATTCTTTTATTTGAATATAGGCTTCTGGTAGGGTTAAATCATTCTTTAATTGCAAAGTATTTATGATGGGATTGTAAAACTTTGGTAAGCTTGCTAAGAAAATCCCAACTTGCATAGCCTTTGGAATCTCTTCTCCAGGAGATTGCAATTCTGCTAATGTAGCTCTAAAATCATTAATGTGTTCATCTAGACATCTTGGATTTGATAATTTCATGTTCACAAGTTTAATCATCATTGCAATAGAATTTCCCATGGATTTTGTGCCACACAAATCTTTCAAAGTGTCCCAAGCATCTTTTGCTGTTCTCTTATCTTTGATTTCAGAAATTAGTGCCTGATCAGTTGTTAAAAGTATGAAGGCTAGTACCTTTTGATCAATCCTATCAAAATCAGTCCTTTCTCTCCCCTGAGGAGGACTGGGATTGTGTAAAACATCAATAAATCCCATTGCCTTCATGTATGTTTCAAAAGAAAATGCCCATCTTTTATAATTAGGCCCACAAAGCTTTTCCATGGCTAAAAAGGCAGGCAGGGTAGCTTCAGCAGCCATGTTGGTTTATTGGTTTATTGGTTTATTGCTTTACTGCCTTTGTGTTCAAGCCGAGAGGGAGACCAAAAGCAGCAGCTCTGAGGTGATCAGATAAAAAATAAAAACAAAACTTTTGCAAAAACAAAAATTAAATTGAGCTTTTAAGTCTTTAAATCTGGGAACCATTAACCCTTTTTGTTGGAAGGTAATGAGTCTAAAAATAAAATTGCATTAAAAAAATTCCAGGATCTAGTCCTTTAAAAACAACAAGAATTATTTCCTTTTAAAAGGAGTTAAAAAAGACATTCAGTCACTTTGACTTCACGCTTTATGCAGAGTGCGGTTAAGAAGCAGACTTAAGCTCTATTATCATTTGAAAGTGTATTCAGAGATCTGGGATCCCCCAGTTAAATTAGACTCATTACAAAACAAAGGAGTTAGTTTAAAATGCAAAACAAAGTTTACTGAAGGTATATCAATCTCAATCTACATACTAAAACAAACTTAAGAAAAGGTCCCTAACTGACTAAGAATGGGTAGGAAAGACTGACCAGCCTACAGCCATGGCTGGGTTCCGATGCATCATGGCATGGTTAGAGGAAAGCTTAAAATGCCTCCATTCTTATTGAGAGTCAGATTCAGAAGAAGAGAGAGGCAAGTTACACAAAAGCAATAAAATTCAAATTAGGTCATGTGTCTAATCACTCAGCACTTCCAGTTGGCTAGAAGTGCTCAGTGAAGTAAGAGAAGGGAATTTTGGGAGAACAAAATGCATGCAGGGAAAAAACCCTAGACTTATCTAAGATTGTGAATGAGGTACACAAGATTGCTTTTACATTACAATGATTATTTCCCCACATACAACACTTTGCCTTGCTGTTGGGCTTGGTCTTCTTTGGAGGTCCGATGCACCATCTCTTGTGGGTCATCATGGAACCTTTTCCTCTGGACAGGATGCTGCCAGATGTCCTTTCTCCCCACAGCACAGGCATAGTCTTTCTCTTCCTTGTTGCTCCCACTCCGATGTCTCTCACCACTGCATCTCCAGTGCCTTGGTACTCCAGTACTGTCAAAACTCACCTCCAGTCTTCCAGGGCCCCATCTTACTTGCAGGTCCCCAATTCTGCTTTGTTAGTTGTACCTCACAGCATCGCATCTTGATATTGCTGGCTAGCACTATCCACTCCTTCAGTGTGCGGGGGTCCCCTTGCAACACTGACCACTCCAAGATCTTTGTCTGAAGATCCCGCCAGAACTGTTGAATCTTCATCTCCTCAGTCCAACCCTGCACTTGTGGGGATAAGCTGCAGAATTTGCTGACATATTCACCAACCATCTTTGACCCCTGGCAAATGGTCAACAAACTGTTGTGATCCTTCTTGTGGTGAAATGGGTCCTTGAACTGACCCCAGAGGTTGTCCATGAATGCCTGTAAGTCTCCTAGCCCCACTGCCTCCATTTTGTGGAGCTCGACCATCCATTTGGCCTCTTCTCCTTCCAGTCGGGTCTCAGTGCATCTCACTGTTGCAGTCTCATTTTGAAATGTTGGTCCTCACTCCTCCAGGAACCCTCTTGAGTAAAAAAAACAGGGCAGCTTCTCAGGGTTACTGTCAAAACTCATCCCCAATTCTTGATTCCCCACATACACCTGGGGAATTGGCACGAATCCAGGACCGGCAGCCAAGGTTGGGACCATGACTGGACTCCCCGGGAGGTCTGCTTTTGCATCAGACTTGCCTGAGTGGTGTCTGAGCACTCCCTGCCCCCCCCCCGAAGGGCTGCTCCAATTGCAACTTCTGGAGGGCACCGTGTGCCCACTGCAGTTGGGCATGAAGCTGCTGGGTCTGTTCCTCCATCATATGTTCCTGGAAGCACTGCTGGAAAGTCACAGCTGCCTGCTCTGGCCTGGCTATTGAACAGCTGGGATCTCACCACCACATGTCTGGTTGAATGGGCACAGTCCTATCTGCTGCTAAGGGCTCTGGCTCTCCACAGCTGTCCGATTCTGACGCTGCTTCTTCTGTAAAGCCTCCACTTGCTCTCTCTGACAAAAGTGAAAGCAAGGAGGTTCGCACCTTGAACAATCTTTCTGAAGTTGTCTCATTTCATTAGCCTGCTGCACAGCCTGCAGACTTCTCCTGACCTGATCACTGGTGGCAACTTCTCAGACATTTTCTAAGGACAGCCCATTTGGGTTCCTTTTTGAATGATTCCTTCAGCCCTTGCTTTTTCCAAGAACTCCCCATCATTCCTATTTCCCCATGGGAGTCTGTTGACGTTTAGGTGAGTCAGTTGGGTCTGCAACCACTTCAACCCCAGGTCTCTGTTCTCCAGACATGTTTGCCATGGCTAACAGGAACTACTAAGGAATTCTGACAATTTCCACATGGCTCCTGCTGCTGCTGAGAAAAACCACAGCTGAGAAGAAATGTTCCCCTCCTGTTTCAGAGTTTATTTCCTATGAAGCAGAAAGCAACTCACATTTGGAAAGGGCAACAGGGCAGTGGTTTCTGGAACCTTCTGAGACTATGTCCTCTGAGGCAGCTTGGGAAAAACTCTTGCTATAAAGAAAAAAGGTCAGCAGTTTCTATTCAAGTAAATAATACTAGGTTTTGAAGAATAAATGAGACCTTTGAGTGGCTGCTGCCAGTGCCTACCTCTTGCTCCTTGGGTGCTTTAACACCCCACCCCCCAACACTGAATGGTATTTGGATGTGGGATCCACCATTTTAAGCTTCCTTAATATTCCCCAGGAAGCATTTCTCCGAGGTACTATGAGAAATTTAAATCAAAGCTCACAATGTAGGGATTGGGTGTTTGTTGCTGTTATTTGCTGTCAAGTTGACTTTGATTTATGGTGATCCCATGAATGAGAGACCTCCAAGAACACTAGTCATCAGCTGCCTTGCTCAGGTCTTGCACACTCAGGACTGTGGCTTCCTTGATTGATTCAATCCACTTGTAAGGTGGTGTTCCTCTTTTCCTACTGACTTCCACTTTATCAAGCACTATCATTTTTCCAATGAGCTGTGTCTTCTCATGATATGTCCAAAGTACAATTGCTTCAGTTTACTCATTTATGCTTCTACAGTAATTAGAATTCAGGCCTGATTTGCTCTAGGACTGATTTATTTGTCTTTGCTGTTCTCTAACACCGCATTTTAAATGACTTGATTTTCTTCCTGTCAGCTTTCTTCAATGTTTAGCTTCCACAACCATAAATAGAAATGGCTGCTCTTCCAAGTCTTAGTCTTCTTCTGATTTCTTGACTACAGTCTCCATTTTGGTTAATAACTAAGCCAAGGTAGGGGAAATCATAGAATCATAGAATAATGTCTTCATTACCCAATTTAAAGTTATATAAATCATCTGTAGTTATTTATTGTTGTCTTCTTAATATTCAGCTGTAGTTCTGCTTTTGCACTTTCTTCTTAACTTTCATCAGTAATCGTTCCAAATCTTTGCTATTTTCTAGAGTGAAATGGTGTCATTTGCATATCTTAAATTGTTGATGTTCCTTCCCCCAGTTTTCATACCTGCTTCCACTGTATCTAATCCTGCTTTCCATACAATATTTTCTACATATAAATTAACCTAATTGGGTAATAAAATGCAGACTTGTCTTCACCTTTGCCAATGGTATTGGGTACAGCATTGTAAATTCCCTCAATGCTCCAAAGTGATTGCATTGTGGGAAAGTAACATGGCAACTATGCTGTACTTGTCAGAATCCAGGGGAATCACTTGTCACAAATGTCATCAATTTGTTTAATTTTTTCCTTAAAAATTGTCTGGAATTTCACTTCAAGTGTCAACTCCAAAACATGCCACACTGATGTCAAACCCTAGTTTTTCACCCCTCTGCTTAAGAGGGAAACCCTGTTTAGCATTAACCATGGTTTACCTCAATGCTGATGTGATACTAAACTATGATTAAGTCCAAGGAGATTATCAGACGAGTGCCTAAAAATGTTATTATGGCACTATATTTTATAGCATTTGTGTTCTGGCACAATGACACACATTTCCACATGCTGCTGTGATAAAGATACAAAATCGCCCCAAGAATCTAGCAATATGAGCACTCATACCACTTAGTTCCACGTTTCTCTGTGAATGAGATTTTGGCGCGTCTTGTGAGAAGATGCATGCACGCTAAAAAGCCCCCAAACACCAACATTAAAAAAGAAAATGTTTAGAAAAGCACAGATATGTGTTTAGAAACTTGCAAGCAAGACGGGGAGATTCATAAAAAAAGTGCATGGTACCTAGTTTTCCCATTCGCACCCGGAAGTGTTCCGGAGGGACCACCATTGATGCTGGCATCATGCCAGCAGAATGGGGTACCTTCTTGCACACAGGAAAATCTGGAACACAAATGCTAATGGGAGATCAATTTTTGACTTCTCCCTTACAATAAAAAAGAACTCCCTTGTAACAGCAGCAGAATGCTTGCATAATGCTGGGGGCATGACATTGTCTGATAAGGAAGCCCTTTTGTGATTTCATGGTGCCGTTATAACACCGTTTTTGACATGTCCGATAATCTCCCAAGAAGGAAAAGAGTGGAGTTCACATTGGAGAAGATTGAGAGCATGCATTCCTTTGGAGGGCTCCTAATTTGCAAACCACAGTCTGTACAGGGCCAGGATTATGTCGGCTTTGGACCAGCATGTTTTGCAAAAGATGAAACAACAATTTCTTTGGCCAGGGTGTTTTATAATCTTTTTTTGTATAAAGCATGAAAATAAATAATATACCCTGATTTGTCTACATATCCTATGATCTGTGCTTTTCAAGTCTGTTCCTATGACTGCAAAGCTATGACCACAAACATTTTAATGACCAAGGAGATGGCAATTCACCATGTTATAGGGTTATAGGGGTAAAGTGGCTGCTGTTTGAAGATTTCTATTTCATTCATGATACTCCAGTTGAACTGCAAACATTCCAGCCTCCCCTCTAAAATAATAAAAAAAAAGTGTGATATAAATAACTCCTCATTTTCTAACATTTTGCCATATAAGGAATCAAGACATTTGGGAAAAGCTTCTTTTGCCTTCAGACTTCAAGTGAGATGACTTGAATTGTGTTCTACCCATTGATGAATATTCTCAGAAGAACAACCTCTGTAGCTGATGCTTTGGGGTACAATTGTCCTTGAGGGCAAATGTATCTGAAAAGTAGAAGACTGTTTCCATTTGTGAGTGATTTATGATGGACATTTAGTGAAATGTAGGGTGGAGAGAAGAGTGCTAAATGAAATGCACATAAAATTGACATTTTGAAAGTGTCTTCAAGGACAGCCCAGTGTCTCACTCATCACAATAATCTAACCTGGGGGGCCCATTCACAGTACACAATTATCACACTATTATTCTGCTTTAACTGCCATGGTTCCATCCTATGGAATCCTGGGATTGCAATATAGGGAGGAATATTAGAATTTTCAGCTAGAGTACTCTACTGCCTCCCCAAACTACAAACCCCAGCATTCCATAAGATGGAACCATGGCAGTTAATAGTGGAATAATAGTGCTATAATTGTGTAGTGTGAATGGACCCCTGCATATTAGAAGAAAGCAGCTCATTGTACCAAGGCTTCCTGGATGTTAATACTCCCCAACACATTCCCCTGATAGTTGTAGTGTGGGACTACAACTTCCATCCCCCAGCCTGGCAAAGATCTGAGATTATGGGAGTTGTAGCCCAACATATTGAGGGCACCATATCAAGGATATTTTTTGTTGAAGGAACCACTTCCTTCTTTGTTCCTTTGCAATGCCACCTACAGTAATTATCCCTCTTTCCATTGCTGATCAGGAATCCCTTGCAGCCATTCATATTTCAGCAGGTATCTCTCTCCTTTTTGCTTGTTGCTGCAATGAGATCACCCCCACCCCCACCAGCTGCCAGGGTTCTATTTGGAACAGATCCCAAACAAGATACCAGTTTTGTGGAAGGAAATTAGCTCCTTTCCAATTGCTTTCCATTGTCACTCATCTGTGAGCCTCCCCAGTTTCCATTGCCTTATCTGTGTAATCTCATCCAAGTGTCTATCAGTGCCTGGATAGACACTTGCATGAGATCACACCCAATCCTAGTATTCAGTCTCTAAGCCAAAGTAATGGGGGAAAGCAGGAGAAAAAAACACAGACATGGGAAGGCATGGCAGCAACAAGGAAAATGCTGAGAGGTCCCTGCTGAAATAGAGAGCTAGAGTGGTGGTGTGGTTTGAGATTTGGACTACAACTCTGCAAAACAGGGTTTGAATCCCTGCTTGGCCATGGAAACCCACTGGGTGACCTTGGGCAGGTCACACTCTCTCAGCCTCAGAGGAAGGCAAAGGCAACTCCCCCTCTGAAAAAAAGGCAAAGGCCCCCTCTGAAGAAACCTTGCCAAGAAAACCCCATGATAGGTTCATCTTAGGGTTGCTAAGTTGGAAATGACTTGAAGGCACAATACAAGTCTGCTGACACAAGAACAGCTGAATGACCTCCTGACAGGACTAAAGCAACTCTGGGGGCATGGCAGGAGGGTGGCATTGCAAAGAAATAGAGCCCTGGACTCTAGAACAGGGGAGACTGGGGATCAAGGCTGGCTAGAGGTGCCCTAAAATAATTGGCAAAAATGGACCACCAAGACTCTTTCATAGTTGAGCCTCCTCAGGAGATATCAATCAGATGTTTCCTGGAAGGGAAAAGAAACCCCTACGATAGAGGACTGGAGGGAAAAAGTCAACGAGATGAGAGAAAATGACAGGTTAACGCACATTGTAAATAAAAGAAGAATATCAAAGATGGAAGAAGAATGGTACCCAATCTGCGATCACTGGAGATCAAAATAGAAACTTAAAAAATCTATGTAGAACCGGTCGATGAATCGGAAAGAGGAAATATTGTAAGAGAAGAATAAAATTTAGAGGCACTAAAAGGCAGGAAAATTTCAGCGACAGAATCAAAAGTAATCAAGAAAGAAAATAAATAAGACGGGAGAAAGAAATATTGGGAGTTTTTGAATATTATCTGGTTAAGTGAAACAGGAGGGAGATAAAGAGAAATTGAAGCTAATGAAATATATTTACACAACCCAAATGGGGGGTAAAAATTTGGAAGTTAAGATGGATGGTCGGTTATGGATGTGAGAAAATGGTGGGAGAAAATGTTAGAAAACTATGTTAGCATTATTAAGGAAACTTTGTATAAATGCTTAAGTTGCATGTATTTTGAACTATGCGTCAAATAAAAATTATAATATATAGAAAATGGTTGCACACTTTTGTTTAAGAAAGTCAGGAGAGAGTTTGGATGGGGATGTGACAAGAAGTATGAAGAAGTGATATTAAATGGGGCTGCATCATGTGACACAAATCACCAGTCTGGATAGTCAATAAGCTGGACGCTCCAGGCTGCTTAGGAAGTGAATGAAAGAGCTCACCCTCACTCCCACCCTCACTCCATTGCTAAAAGGTATCCAGCCCCCTATGCGTGTTTTCCTTTTGCCAAGCAGCAAAAAGTGAAAACAAAACTCCAGACTACAAATCAAGAGCTTAGTATAACATCTTTGGCAGAAGAGGAAAAGATAGAGGAAAACAATAGTTCTGATTTTTAAAAGGCAATGAATAATCAATAAACTTTCTTCCTACCCACTCCCACAACTTCACCTATTGTGTTTAATGCACAGTTTTAAAGCACAGTGCTGAGTAAATTACACAGGCATCCAGGAGGCAGGTCAGCTGTGGGAATAAATCATGCCTCTGCTTTATTGCAAAGAATGTTTTCCTTCTGCCAGGTGGAAATGCTCATTCGGGAATCAGACCTATTTTGGAACCCCTCCAAAGAGAGCTAACCTTCAGGTTTTGCCTGGGAGTAAAAAAAATCCTTTCTAGGCCTGAATCTTATTTGTAGCCCCCACTAAAGTAGACCAGTTGAATCTCTGAGAGTTACATAGGCATTTATGACTCCGCATTCCACAATGGACTGAGAGCTTTGAAAAGCTGAAATGAATCGGGAGTAAGCAAGAGAAAGCAGATGGCACACTAAGATCGCTTGATAGATAGCTGGATCATAAATGCAATGGATCAGCCACTCCCCATTGGTAAGTGACAGCACCAGGGGCCCCATCCAAGCCTCAACAGCAATGAGAAGATGCAAATCTATGCACCAAAGCTGGATATCAGCCATGGAGTGTTAATGCTGTAGCCAGTTATATCAGTATCATACCATTTTAGCAGCTATGGCTCCATCCTACGGAATTCTGGGATTGATGACGTACTTGCAACTATCTGCTGGAGTGTTCTTGTCCACTTCTTTGAACTATAGTTTCCAAGGTGTCCTCAGAAGAGAGGGATCAAGGATTGCATCTGTTTAATTCTGTAGCATAGGTAGACATTCAATACACAATCAAATCATTCCCAACAGATGGCCATCCAGCCTCTGCTTAAAAACCTCCAAAGAAGGAGACTCCACCACACTCCCAGGCAGTGCATTCCACTGTTGAACAGCTCTTATTGTCAGGAAGTTCTTCCTAATGTTTTGGTGAAATCTCTTTTCCTGTAGTTTGAATCCATTGCTCTGTGTCCTAGTCTCTGGAGCAGCAGAAAACAAGCTTGCTCCATCCTCAATGTGACATCCCTTCAAATACTTAAACAGGGCTATCATGTCCTCTCTCAACCTTCTCTTCTCCAGACTAAACATGCCCGGCTCCCTAAGCCACTCCTCATAGGGCACGGCTTCCAGACCTCCCACCAACCTGGTCACCCTCCTCTGGACTCATTCCAGCTTATCTTTCTTGAATTGTGGTGCCCAGAACTGGACACAGTACTCCAGGTGAGGCCTGACCAAAGCAGAATAGAGTGGCACTATTACAATGCAAAATGATTACATCATCCACCAAGACCTTCAGAGGAACCTCATTGGATCTCAGTGGGATGAGGCCATTGCTCTGTGCCTGGGTATGTGGACATAGGCTGATGCTTCTCTGCTCTGTTCTGATCTCTGCCAGCAACTGACTAGCCATGGAGAGGGGGCTATTAGAGTGAAATGGTGAGTTCTGGGTGTAGTGAGAGGCAGGTACTATGCAAGTTTTACTCTATGCTTGGTGATATATGATCTTGGCCATGATCAGAAAAAATCCTGTGGGTAGCAAAATGCCCCCCTGGCTCTTGAAAACAACCCAGTTAAGTACAACTTTGTGCACCCACTCAGAAAAAAGTCAGATACAGACATGGAAGTACATGAGGGCCATACTTTATTACACTGTTTACAACATCCCTAACCTGTGGAAGGACCTCTCTAATGTAGACAATGGTGGAGGTTGAAGGACTTTCCTCTCACTGTGAAACATCTAAATCCCAATACCATACTGTGTTTTTCCCAGCATGTCACTGGCTGAGCATTTGAGTAGGGGGGTCCTCCCTACTTACCTCCTTCACAAACCCAGTGTTTTAAGGGAGATGTGTGTGGAGCTAGTTCTAAGGGCCATTCCATTCCCAGTATCCAGGCCTCATAAAACCCTAGGCAGTAATCTAGTGAATCATCCTTCACCCAAAGTGACTTCTAGGTGTTCATCTATTCTATCAATTCCATCCCCTTTTCCACACTCCCACTCATGTGTGGCATAATATATAGGTACTAATGATCCTTCCCTTAAAGCTCCATGAGCAACTAGTTAGGTAGGTAAAAAATTTCCCAGCTCCCTTTTTCTAACTTTGCCAATAAGGTGTGTTTGTGTTCTTCAAATTGCCTGTTGACTTATGGCGATCCCATGAACATCATAGAGTTTTCTTAGGCAAGAAATACTCAGAGGTGGTTTTGCCAGTTTCCTCCTCTGAAATATAGCCTACAGCACCTGGTATTTTTTGGTGGTCTCTCATCCAAGTACTAAACAGGCCTGTCCAAGCTTAGGTGATTGGTGATTCTTTTACCTTTTTTCAACAATCCCTACCCGGTCTTAGAGGCAACCAGCCAAAATCTGCACTGACCCACAGAATGGGAGGCAGACCGACCTCCAATGAAAGAGGCCACGTTTCGATGGAGTTAAATAGCCCCACCCTGACATTGGCTATGTTGTGAAACTTAGTATCGTAACCCCAAGTGTCCAACTCCTCTCCAAGGGCGTGCAAAGACAGTCCCACCCTTCCAGTTGCTCATAGACCTATGGAAAGGTCAGATCTGGAAGAAAAACTGCCATGTTTGGACACATTTGACTAGACTGGAGGGGCCTTTCTTTGAACATTCAAGTGATACAATCTTTAACTTTCTCATCACAGTGACCACTGCTGGGAAGGCCACAAATGGCAAAGAGAGTTGCGAAGTGGAGAAACTCCCGCTTCTGGACAGTTGTCCTTGACAATTTAAGGTGCTGGTCATCTTAAAATTAGTCTTCAGACTTGCTGGAATATGATATACACTGCTGCTTTGATCAAGCTGTTCAGGATAGGGATGTAATTTTTTCACTGATTTTCTTCTTGAATGAGTAATTTTAGCAATTTAGCTGTGATCAAGTCTTCAAAAACTGCACAGTACTCAAGGACTATTTGAATTAATTTGTAAACAAAGCAAATTGAATCTTGGCCAGACCTCACCTGGAATACTGTGTCCAGTTCTGGGCACCACAATTCAGGAAGGATATTGGGAAGCTGGAACGTATCCAGAGGAGGGTGACCAGGATGGTGGGAAGTCTGGAAGCCATGCCCTATGAGGAGTTGCTTAGGGAGGTGGGCATGTTTAGTCTGGAGAAGAGAAGGTTGAAAGGTGACACGATAGCCATGTTTAAATATTTGAGGGGATGTCATACTGAGGATGGAGCAAGCTTGTTTTCTGCTGCTCCAGAGATTAGGACATGGAGCAATGGATTCAAACAACAGGAGAAGAGATTCCACCTAAACATTAGGAAGAACTTCCTGACAGTAAGAGCTGTTTGGCAGTAGAATACGCTGCTGCCTGGGAGTGTGGTGGAATCTTTTTCTTTGGAGGTTTTTAAGCAGAGGCTGGATGGCCATCTGTCAGGAATGCTTTGATTGTGTATTTAACAAGTTGAAATCCAATATAGAGTTTAATAATAATGTTGTGAGGCATGGTATTCTAAGGATTTGGAATCGATACAACCCTTGACTGTCCCCCCAAATTCCATTTTCTGTTTCTGCTCAAGAAACCCTTTATAAAATAGACAAAGGAGTTCATGAAAAATGGGTTATTTATACAGATCTATGAAAGCGGGAAAAATGACCAAGTTAGATTTAAAACTCATGAGGAGGTTAAGGATGGATTTGACTTTCACTGGTACCAGTACAAACAACTGTCAGAAAGATTAAAACCTGACAATAAACTTTTTGGTTTTGAAAAAACACACAACAGAATTTGAATTAAAATTATGTACTGATGATAAACACTTGATCAGAAAAAAAATATAAGTTGTTAAAAATAGGATTAGAAGACAATCAAATTAAAGACTATGGTTAAATGGGCTCAAAATTTCGGCTATAATATTGAGCTGGAGCAGTGGGAAAAGATGTGGATTGATGGTTTTAAGGATAAAGGATAAAGATTTCATTTCAAGGTGATGTATTTTATGACTATTGCAGCAAGATTGCTATATGCTCCAAACTTGAAAACTGATCAATAACTGACAGAAGAAGAATGGATTATAAAAGCCATTGAAATGGCAGAGATGGACAAGTCGTCTATTTGACAGTTTTAAAAAAAGATTGGGATCCTTTGTTCTCTTACATAGGGAAGAAAGAAGGGATGATTGTGCTTGCAGGATTTAAAGTTTCTTTGCTGAAGTATATTTTTTAGAAGTTATAGGGTTTTTTTTCTCAAAGTAGGATAGAGAACTTCAACAAAATATGGTTTAAAATTCTTGGATTTGGAGGGTGGGAAGGTATTTTTTAAAAAATAATACTTCTTTTATGTGCAATGGGAGTGGGAGGGCAAGGAGGGATAGTTGTGTGTAAGTATTTTTGTAGTTTACTAGTGTTATTATTTTTCTTTATATATCAATAAAGACTTGTTAAAAAACCAAATAAGTAGTGAATTACTCTCATCCACTGATTGACCTGGTTGCAGTCCTTTACTCAATTACCTAGAAATAAACCCAAATGATGTACCATTGAGCAAATATGCCTAGAATGACTGTAGGATTGTCAGTGCTATAGCCCTAGTAGTAACTTTGTCATTTTAAAATTCTGCTATCTTAACAGCAGCAGGTGCCAGCTAATTTCTGATGCTCCTTTTCCCTTCTCCTTGAACATAAATAAGATGTCCATGGTTATTAAATTGTTACCTGAAGATATAATATTTACCACGGTGGAAAATGCGATACAGATGCAATTCATTTTCATACTATTAAATTTTATCATGCATCCCTCATGGCTCAGCAACCTCAATGACTCTAATACATTTCAAAAATAGATAACTTGGAAGGAGGGAATAATCTATCCTCTGTAGGCTTAGTTCCTCCAGTATACAGTGTGAATTAAGATGGCTTTGTTGAAGATATCTCCAATAGGCAAGAAAAACCAGTTTCAAGAAAAAGCTATTAAATATAATGTCAGAGGGAGAGCACACTGAACTTATTTCTCCTCCTATAACAGCGCATCTTCTTTAATCTCAAATTCCATTTCAGGAATTTAGCATGCATGAAAAGTTTACCAATTATAAAATAGTTAAATCCATCCAATTGACTTTCCAGCAGAAGCATTTATCAGGTAGAGATGCTGTAAAAAAAAAAGGTCAACCTGTGTAGGCATATTAGATCCCACTTGTTTGAGCATGCTTAGGAAATAGACTCTATATCACCACTGTTCCAAAGCTATTTATATACTGATTGATTGGTTTGATTTATAACCTGCTCTCCTCTTGAATTGTTCTCAAAGCAGCTTACAGTATAAATTAAAACAGAGCTTTTAAAACAATATGGAATTTTGTTTTATTAAAGCATTAAACTATACATTCAATTAAAATGCTACTCTTGAAATGTTAAATGATTCAAAACACTTAAAATGCACATTTCATACTAAAAACAGCACACCCAATTGCACACCACTCCACCATGGTCAACCAAGCCTGAAAGCCTAATTTAAATAAGAAGATCTTGTCCCCTGGTAAAAAAGACAACACAGAGGGGCGGATCGAACCTCCCTTGGGAGGGAGTTAGTAGGAGCAGCCGTTGAGAAGGCCCTCCATAAGTCCTCACCAACCAAGCCTGGGAGGGTGGCAGGATAGAAAGGCCTCCCCTGGAGATCGTAAGATTCAGGCAGGTTTGTATGGGGGACACAGGTCACCCCCCCCAAATCTGTGGAACCAATATCCGTGGTTTCAGTTATCCACAGCTGAAAAAAGAGGTACACATGCCATAGAGTCATGCTGGAAAATGCCTAGACAGGCATCCTCTCTAGGAATCGGTAGTCTTCCAACCAACTCTATGATATACTTGTAATAGGGTTTGCTATTAACGGTGGTTTCACTTATAAATGGCAAGTCCAGGAGTGTATCCCTGTGGAGACTGGGAGGCAACCTGTATAGGTTTTCAAATAGTCTGAATTTACTGTGCACTAGGGAAGTTTTCTTGGCTACTTAATGTGGAGTAGCAAGCCTGATTGAAAGTTGCTTAATGGAGGGGAAACAGAGGAGGCTGCAGCTCTGGCCCCTTTCCCCTCCGTTTTAGAGCAGATGCAGCCATGGCATCTGCCAAAGCACTAGAGCTTTTCTTGTTCTGGCAAGTAAAAAGGTGATAATGAGGATTTCAAGTTTTATGATATTGCATGTTACAGATCAGCACAGAAGAAGTCAGAGAAGGAGAGAGTGAATCAAGTAGGAGATGGCTGTTGCCATCACATCTTACTTGTGGACTTCCCCAGGCATCTAGTGGGCCCTATGGGAAAGAGGATCTCAGTCCAGACAAGCATTGAATCTGATCCAGCAAGATTTGTCTCATGTTTGGATGTGGATCCATGAGAAATTCATTCTTTTTTTACTCACTCAAGTGCTTGTCCACCTAATCCCCCAAATTAGGCCTGTTTTTATGCAGCTGTTGCTAGATGCTACATAGATTCAGTATTCTTACACCCCCCTCCCCATTTAAACCCTGGCAGAAATACTAATCTCTCTTTCTTATGGTGGAATCACAGCAGTGCCATCTTAACTCATAGGCATGCTGGGGAGTTGCCTGGGGGTGCATGAGCAATCTATGCACAGACCAGAATTTAACACTAATTTTCCAATCATCTGCCTCAACATTCAAATCTCCAGCTAACTTGGTAGAAGAAGAAAAATTACGACTTGTAGCAGAGAGTAGGCATGTCTGCATTTGTGAGAATGGGGAATGGGAAAGATAAAGAGGAAGGAGAGAAGAAGGAGGGACAAGTGGTTGGAGGGGGAGTCCTGACTGAGGAGCAAAGCAAGGGAGGCAACAGGAAAACCCTGCCAGAAGAGGCAGAAAAGCCAAGTGGCAGCTGAGAAAGGGAGGCTCAACCCACCTCCTCGGCTCTGCCTGGAGCAATTGCTCACGCAGTCATAGAATCATAGAATCATAGAATTGCAGAGTTGGAAGAGACCACGAGGG
This sequence comes from Gambelia wislizenii, assembly GCA_030847615.1. NCBI lineage: Eukaryota > Metazoa > Chordata > Lepidosauria > Squamata > Crotaphytidae > Gambelia > Gambelia wislizenii. The sequence goes on from JAUMIR010000012.1 coordinate 12,380,090, forward strand.
CCATCCAGTCCAACCCCCCTGCCACGCAGGAAATCACAATCAAAGCATCCCCGACAGATGGCCATCCAGCCTCTGTTTAAAGACCTCCAAGGAAGGAGACCCCACCACGCTCCGAGGGAGTGCGTTCCACTGCCGAACAGCTCTTACTGTCAAAAAGTTCCTCCTAATGTTGAGGTGGAATCTCTGTTCCTGGAGCTTGCACCCATTGCTCCGTGTTCCAGTCTCTGGAGCAGCAGAAAACAAGCCTGCTCCATCCTCAGCGTGACATCCCTTCAAATACTTAAACAGGGCTATCATATCGCCTCTAAACCGTCTTTTTTCCAGGCTAAACATACCCAGCTCCCTAAGTCTCTCCTCATAAGGCATTGTTTCCAGACCTTTCACCATTTTAGTTGCCCTTCTCTGGACACGCTCCAATTTGTCAATATCCTTTCTGAATTGTGGTGCCCAGAACTGGACACAGTATTCTAAGTGAGGTCTGACCAAGGCAGAATAGAGTGGCACTATTACTTCCCTTGATCTAGACACTATACTTCTATTGATACAGCCCAAAATTGCATTGGCCTTTTTAGCTGCCGCATCACACTGTTGGCTCATGTTCAACTTGTGGTCTACTAGGACTCCTAGATCCCTTTCGCACGTAGTCTCATTCAGCCAGGTCTCTCCCATCCTATATTTATGCATTTCATTTTTCCGCCCTAAATGCAGTACTTTACATTTCTCTGTATTGAATTTCATTTTGTTAGCTTTGGCCCAGCTCTCCAGTCTATCCAGGTCATTCTGAATTTTGATCCTGTCCTCTAGGGTATTAGCTACTCCTCCCAATTTGGTGTCATCTGCAAATTTGATAAGTATGCCCCTAATTCCCTCATCTAAGTCATTGATAAAGATGTTGAATAGCACTGGGCCCAGGACAGAACCCTGTGGCACCCCACTGGTCACATCTTTCCAAGACGAAGAGGAGCCACTGCTGAGCACCCTTTGGGTTCGGCCGGTCAACCAATTACAAATCCATTGAACAGTTAACTTGTCTAGCCCACATTCTACAAGCTTGTTTGCAAGAATGTCATGGGGAACCTTGTCAAAGGCCTTACTGAAATCAAGGTATGCAATGTCCACAGCATTCCCTTCATCTACCAAGCTGGTAACTTTATCAAAAAAAGAGATCAGATTAGTCTGGCATGACTTGTTTCTCTGAAACCCATGCTGACTTTTTGTGATTATGGCATTGCCTTCTAAATGTTCACAGACTCTCTGTTTAATGATCTGTTCTAGAATCTTCCCTGGTATTGATGTCAGACTAACTGGACGATAGTTGTTGGGATCCTCTTTTTTCCCCTTTTTGAAGATGGGAACAACGTTTGCCCTCCTCCAGTCTGCTGGGACTTCTCCTGTTCTCCAGGAGTTCTCAAATATTATTGCCAATGGCTCTGAGATTATATTTGCCAGCTCTTTTAATACTCTTGGATGTAGTTCATCTGGTCCTGGAGATTTAAATTCATTTAGATTAAGAAGGTCACGAGCTGCCGAGTAGCAATTCCCTCTCTCTCTCACACACACACTCTCCAACAGCCCCACCAAGAGGGTGCCTCCTTCCCGCCCTCCAGTCTGCCTTCTCTTCCTCTCCCAGAGGTGGAGTCTGTCCACCTACGCCCTGCCTCTCTTCCCGCCATTCCCATTGGCCCAAGGTGGAGACACCAGCTTGCTGGGGAGATGCTGCTCTGAGACACTGCTTTTGCTTCCCTCCTCTTTTCCAACCTTGGAAGGTGCTTCTCTCCTCTCTTCTTTTTCATTCTTATCTCTGCTGTTTTACACATAAGGGATTCTGAAGTCTGGATGGGAAGGGACTTTGCTCCCAATGCAGCTATACACTGGGGAGAGGGTCAAAACACTGGTTTTGTTGAAGGTACCAATAAATATAAGTTTATTTTATAGATCATTTACATTTTTATTCCTTTGAGTGGTTGTGTAGGGAGGGCCGAATGCACTGCTTTGCCCGGGGGCCTATAATGTTGTTAAAATGGCCCTGAATCAGAGCTTGGAAAAACTATTCTAAATGTTAAAATGCATTAGCTTCAGAAAGAGTGTAAACACATTTTGCTTGTTGCTACTTGTTAATACCCAAGAAAAATATTTTACTTTAAGATATATTTTAAAAAAACAAGCCCTCAACAATGTTTTGAAGTAATAAGTAAGCACTATATTTTTACTGAAAAATTGGAACATTTACTTCATTTGTTAAAACAATGAAAAATAATTATTTGTGCCTTGTTAATAAAAGAAAGTTGCCATTGTCTTTGTTGTCATTGTAATTAAAAGTAGGTGAATCCACACTACACAGTTCTAACACTTTGATACCACTTTAAGCACCATGATCCTGTCCTATAGGATACTGGGATTTGTAGTTTGATGAGAGACCTGTCTGCCATAAAGCTCTAGTGCTACAGTTGAGGAGAGTGCAATAGACAAGTCTTAAGCAATCCTTTCCCAGCTACTGAATTTTCATTACAAGGAACTCCTCTTGCCCTCAAAAGAGGTGGGGAAATATTCTAGTAAGGACAGAAGACTTGGGAGATGTTCACACCAGCAATATGTTCCATTGCAGGCACAGAACAGTGTAGCTGAAAGATTTTTGTTTCAGACGACGTCACCCGATTTTGTGCCCTCAATGTGACTGTTCTGTTGTCTCCCCATGATATTTCAATCACAGGGAGAAGTCGTTAATGATCACCCATTCCATTGTGGTAACGGAATCACGGGTGGTCTGAACACTGTCCCATTCCTCTCCCGCGATGACAGCTGCAGGGGGGAGGGCCATTCTGGAATCTTCCAGGCAGTACTGGGACACCCAGGTAAGTGGTACCCTTTCCCCCCTCCCTGGGTTATCTTTATGTTTTTGTGTGTGTTTTCATGCTTTGTGTACTGTTTTGATGTTTGGGGGGGTTATTTTTAAATTTCCCTCCCACCCATTCTCTCATGAGAACGAGCGGGATTTGGGTTCGCTGCTGTAAAAGCAGCTTTACGGCAGCTGCATTTACAGCAGTGAAGCCAAGGAGAGAGGGAGGACGTGCCTGCTGTGGGATTAAGGTAAGTGTGAGAACATTTTCCTTAATCCCGTAGCAAGGACGGGAGAGGGGCTTGCGGAGCAGAAATGGGTCATTTGGCCCCTTTGTGAAAATCTCCTTGATCTGAGGTGGGAGCAGCAAGAGGACTTAAGCATTGTTACCCTAAATGCTCAGGAGTCTAAAAGGCCCTCAAATACCGATATTAAATTGAAGCATTTAACATACTTAGCTGGGCAATATGAGAGGTGGGTAATGGCAGGACCTTGTGACCAATACTATACCAGTACTAAGGAGGAGACATAAGCTAAATAGTATAACAAATGATATTTATTTGGAAAAAACAATACTAACAACATTCACACACATTCAGGCATCAAGCATTCACACAAGACAAGCGAATAAAGTGGGAGAAATTAAGACAGAGGAATAGCAGAGGGAGTTTCCAGTGGGTGATACAACACCTTTTTCTGTAGAGATGAGGTTGCGGAAGAAACCAGCAGAGTGCATGTCCCGATCTGGAATGGCTGCACAGTCTGGCATGGAGTAGGTAGGAAGATGAACTGTGAGCACTGAGTGGAGTTTCAGAAGGGGTTTTGTAGTTAATATTTGCCTTCTGGGGATCGGATTTATAGTAGAAGACAATGTCTCTTGGAGTTGCTAAAAGTGAGACAAAGGCAGTTCAGATATGCTAATAGCATTTTAATGGTTGAATACTTTGCAACTGACAGGGAGGAAGCAATTTCCTTTATTTGGTAGGGTGAAGGAATGGGGGGTCATTTGCAGGTTTTAGGTTTGCCAGCCTGGGCAGATGGGCTTAGCTATGTGTATGTGCCTTCAGTGGCCTGGCGAATTAGCATTTCTTTAAAATTTAGATGGTCTCTCCTTAAGTGCATTCCTGACTGAGCAATGTTTGTCTTTGGGTTTCCTAGTTGGGGAATCTCCCTGGTTTATTTTAATGGTTGTACTGCATGGAAGACCACGTGTTGACCTAATTACTAAATATTGCCATATATATATATATATATATATATATATATATATGGTTGGTGGTGTCAGGGTAGGTAACAGCATCCTCATGACAAAATGAAAAGAAAAACCAGCCACACCCATATACTTCCTTTAAATACAAGTCCGTTCAAGCTTTAAGATTTTTGGGAGAGGTTCTTCTCTTTGTCTCACTACTTTCCTGGGCACATTTTGCGAGAAGGCCTTTTTGGTGCCTGTGCCCAGACTTTGGAACTCCCTCCTTGGGGAGGCTCTGTTGGCAAAGAAAACTTTCCTATTCCATTAAGCTTCTAGGAACTGACTGTGATGGGTTTTTAATGGTGTGCTATTTTGATTTTAAATAGTCTATCTTTTAATGAATTGTAAATATATAGAATGCTAAAGATTGTTTTAATTGTTTCTAAAATATCACACACCTGCCATTTTTGTATGTTTTAATTTTGTCCTGGTTTTAATAATCTATAAGCCTCCTTGAGTCCCAGTGTCAGGAAAAGTCAGAATTTAAAATAATAACAAGCTGGAATCCTATCGAGCAGTTTTAAATATGTAAGCTAGATGTAATGCTCTGTCTTCACCCAACTCAAGAAAGGTACTTCATGGATAGATCTAGAAAAGCTCTCATATTGAAGATCAGGATCAGGTTCAGAATAGCAGCATACCTTTTGCCAGAACTGAGGATACAACATAGATTTCAGTTTTAAGAGCCCCTTGCCACCCCACTCCTTGAGATTTGCCTGTGCATACTTTCCCACACAACATCAGGCAGTCCCAAGTATGTAGGATAACCTTGGTTCCCACTGAGCTCCAGACAGCCAATGTACAAGCCTCATTCTAATATGGGTAGCTAAGCAAACTAATATGGCAGAGCAGCCTAACTTCAGTGCTTCTCTTGACACTAGACATGCACTTACAATTGTTCAATATTCATGTTTACTATCATGACACTATTGCCATGATCAAAAATGCCCCCCCCCCAAACCTGCCATCTTAACAGCCAGCAACCACACCAAGCAATGGAAATCAGCTCTGCTGGTGCTCGGGGTGACATTTCCAGCCCTTTCCCACCAGTGAGCTGCAGTGTGACAATAAGAAGCAGCTTCCCTATCACAAATCCTCATCACACCACAGATCTCTGGTGGGAGGGGGCTGGAAATGTCATCCTGTTGCACTCCAGTCACCATCAGAACAGACCTCTGTCACTTGGTTTGACTGCTGACTGTTAAGGTGGGTTTGGGTAATTGGGCCAATGAGATGCCATTATGCATTTGTAACTACAGAAATTATCAAATGTGTTAAAAGTGGCATTACATGAACGCCAGGAGATCACAAAAGGGCTCCCTTTTCATATGATGTTGTTCCTCCCTCGTTATGCACCCGTTCTGCTGCCGTTCCACCAGCGCTGCATTTTATTGATGGGAGAAGCCCCTGTTCCATTCCTGTCATGGATGTTCCTGTGAGTGAAAAGGTGCCCTGCTATGTTGGCGAGATCCCAGCATCAATGGGCGGTCCCTGCCAGATCACTTCCTGGCGAGATCAGGACATCCAGGTAAGTGACACACTTTTTATGACCCCTCCCAGGGTTACTTGTAATGTTTTTAGTGTGTTTAGGTGCTTGGTGTAACTTATTTTGTGTGTTTTTCTCTTTTTATTTTTGAATTTCCCGCACTCGCGTCTTCTCATGAGAATCCGTGGGATTTTGATCCAGGAAGTGAAGGGAACTCTGTTAGAGCTCCGTTCACTCCTCAGCTGCCCTGTCAATATGAGAAGAGGTAAGTCTGATGGGGAGGGTGATTGTGGTGGGACAGGGGCAGGAGTGGAGATTATTAGAAAGGAATGCTTTTTTCGTTCCTGTCTGATAATCCCCTACGTCTGTAATGTAGACTCTTAGCTGATACTATTATTTCATCTTATAACGAGAGGAACAGTACTACTTTTCTACATGATGCTGAGTAAAAGGTTGCAGAACAGCATTTCCTTGCTTTTCCCAAGTCAAGCTCTTTCAAACTCCACCATTAGTCCTCCATTAACCAATAAACATTTCCTTGTTTTTGCTGAGAGATCAGAGCAGCCCACCCAAGTCTTCTCAGATTAAAAAAAAAATGCTCTGCCTCAACCTCTCATCCAGCAAGGGGGGGGGGGAGTTGACAGAGTTTATGAAAATCCTGTTTGTTGTTCTGGATATAAGTTGAGGTTGGGAAAGTGGTTATGAAGTATAATAGGCATGGCCTATTTTGGAAAAGGATGACAAATAACCAAGTCATAATTCATTAGTGGTTTAATGTTGGGTGAAATGTTATGGGAACTTGGGTTTTGCACAATTGTTCTTCGACTGGTGGGTTGTAATTGACAATTCGGCTGCGTTCCATACTAAGATGAATTACAACAATGTTTTTCCTTTTTAACATTTACATTTTTAAAAAAGCTGAGGTGGCTGGGAGGGAGGGAGAGAAAGAGAGAGAGAGAGAGAGAGAAAGGCAACAGAAAGAATGAAAGGAAGGGAAAGAAGAGAAAGAGAGATGTTTATTAAAAAGAAACAAAAATGAGTCCTAGCTAAAACTAGGATACATTGGAAAGCAAAAGTCAGAGCAAATGTTGGGATTCCTCTTGAGGCAAAATGTCTGAAGGATTTTGAGAGCAGAATTTAGACAAGACATTGGAAATTTCTTAGTGGGGTTCCAAATATCGTAACAGACAGGTCTATAAAGAGTGACAGCCACCCACCTGTGTAGTCCTTCTTGCTTCTTCAAAAACCAAACAGAAGCACCCCCCCCCAAAAGGAAAACCCAACCCCCCCAAAAAACCCAAGGAAAATCTAAAGAAGCTCCATCCTTTATGGAAACATTTAATTCACCTCACAGGCCATATGACAGGGATGGGTAAAATCCAGAGTTAGGAATTAATAAGTTACAAGTCACAGAATTACTTGTAACAAGTTACTTTTTTGGTAATGAGGGTGAAAGGAAGCCTTATTTCAAATAGAATATAATAGCTGAGATCCAATTGTTACCCTAAGAAGTGGGGGTATGTTGGAACCCCATGCATGGTGCCAAAATCTCCTATAATATCTGGGGAAATTACTAGCAAAAACAGGAGGCCTGTGATAGGAAGGTAACTTTGGGGATAAAATAAAATAACTATAATATACATATTAATGATGAAAAGCTAGAATAAGGGGGAAATTCAGCAAATAAGAGAGATAGCAATGTGGATACAGCAAAAGAGAATCACGAAACAGTCATATGTAGTCCGTCGCTTGGGGGGAAGGAAGTCTTAGAATGTTTAATATAATTTTTTGTTTAAATTATAATTTAGAAGAAGAAGAAAAAAGAACTTGTTCAATTATCATGTCTTTTCTCCCAGAGAATTTATGGGATTTATTGCTTGGTGTGGTTTTCTAGGAATCTTTCGTAGATAAATTTCAGGTCTCTACCAAACTAAAATCCAAGAATTCTTTGAGAGAAAGTATGGCAGTTAACTTGACTTAAAACAATAGCAGCAGCAACAATTCAAGTACTAGGTGTTACAAAAATCCTAAATAATCCTAAATCCTAAAGATTAGTGTCATGGTACCATCTTGTCCATTCCACTGGGGATAGATCTTTGGGAGGATCTTAGACAATTCTTCTCGCTCTCCCTCTTCTCCAGTAAGTGAATATTGCTGCCATTGGGCCAACAGATTGATGAGGAAGCTAATTTAGTCACCAGTGTATCTATTTGCTAACATGTTTATAGAAACTGGCATCCCCCTCCCGACCGAATGTTGACCTCAGCTGGAAATGTGTCTCTTCTCCCGTTGTCTGAAATTTAGGCTCAATGCCAACACTTATTCTTCTTTGCCAGTTGTATCTCTCAGCCCACCACTTGCGTGAGCTATATACCACTTGGCAAAGTCTTTGCTCATCTCTCCCCGTTCCCTTTTGGTGGTCTGGACTTGGTCCAAAGAAATATACAAGCTTCCATCTAGCTAAGGTAGTGTTCTTGACATTGGCCTTCCTGTGAGATCACTACAGCCTATTAGAAGATGACCCTAACATTCTTGAATAATTTAGTTTGGATTTCACATTTCTGGTTCTATCTCCATGTTAGACTCTGGATTTCTAAAACTGGAAGGGATTCAAAATAAGACAAGGTGTCTTATACCTAACAGCACCATCATTACCCCTAGCAGATAACTGTCCATTATTATTTTTATAGCCTTGAAAAAAAGCCAGGATAATAAACTCTTTAGATGGGAACTAATCCAATTGTCATACATGCTATAAAATGTGTAGGAGAAGTGTTGTTTAAGTAGTAGAACATGTCTGTTAGATGCAAAATGTCCCAAATTCAGCTCTTTGCATCTCTAGGTAAAGCTGAGAATGATCTAAAGCATAGGTGAATCACTGTTAGTCTGAACCAGAGTTTGGAAAAAAAAAACCTCTTGGGGGGTTTACAACCCCCAAATCCCCCACCAGTCCAAAAAGTAACTTTTCCAAGTTCTACTGAATGTAGACAACCCTGAGCTGGATGGACCAAAGATCTGACACGGCATAACACAGATTCCCATGTTAAGCATTGTTTATTGCATGTTTCCCACTTCTCACAACTGGCGAAAAATTCCATGGTCAATGTTATGTGGCTTCCTTTGCATGACAGAGAGCCTTGGAGACTTATGGCATCTTTAGTTCATTTCCTTTATTTAGTTTTTAGAAGCCTGTGGTATAACAGTCTGCCTGAGGCAATTCTGTGAGTCCACATCCTACACTATGTTTATTGATTTCCCTCCTCAAATTTTCTTCCATAGGCATAGCTATCTCAAAGCCTACACCTGAGTAAGCATTAGATCCTAGAAATATTGCCCTACTGCCCCCTCCCTATGATATCTCAAAATTGGAAATAGTGGACACTTTGAGGGGTCAAGTTCACGGGGGTGATCCAAAAAGAGGTCAGGGGGTGGTCACAAGGACCTGGAGTGTGTTTTAGAAATATTTTAGCAAACAAGCCCAAAATAGGATTGTATGGAAACTCGTTGGTTAACAAAGCCATTAAGGAGGTATGTGCTAATCCGTTCTTGGGCACCTCAGGCATGAGTCATCCAACCAAGCAATCAAGTGACCTTTCCCAGCCCCAATCCCAAGGAAATCTTACCTCGGAACCCTCTCCTGTCCTGTATTGTAAGGTTGTTGCAAACCCATCAGTTCCAATCTCCCAGCCATAAACAGCAATCAGTTAAGTTTTGGTTTCTTTTGATTACCTGGTGGGAAATCCATCCAGGCTTTGTCCTAGCCAGAGTACTCTTTCAGGATATGAAGCGGAGTATAAATATTAGTCCCACAGCAGCACAAAGGTGTGCCATTGTGGATGAGTCCAGGCACTCTCTTACTTGGTGCTCCTCTGGATTGGAACTTCTAGTGCCACCCTCAGCCTTCTTTCCATCAATGAAAAGCAGTTCCTTTCTTGTGCCTCCAGCACGGAGGAAGCATGAATGAAGGATGGGAGAAGGATGTTGTCATGTGAAATCGATTGCTGGAAGTGGGTCAGCGCCGTCTTCTTCCAGACTTCTGTGGAGTTTTTTTTAGCCCACCTGAAAAATCTACTCTATCCCAGACAGCAGCTACAGATCAGGAGGAGGAGCCAAAGACCACTTCACCCTCTTGAGCTATGTAACTTTAAGCTCTTGGAGCAAAAAATTCAAGCAATGCCCTTCTCTATTTTAGATACAGGATGCTGAGCTGATGAGGCCAACTGGGCTGATTAATTGCTGACTATAACTTAGCTCTACAGGTGGACTGGCTCAATCAAGGAAGCCACAGCCCCAAGTTTGCAAGATCTGAGCAGGGCAGTTGATAAGTGGTGATCTCAGAGGTCTCTCATTCATAGGGTCAGCTTAAATGAAACTTGACTTAATGGTAAACAGCCACAATAATAAACTAGCTCAGCCCAGACCTTTCTCTTGCTGCAAGACAATAGCTCCCAAACTTCTGTGTGACCCTGACATCTCTGGCTTCTTAGCTATCTGATCTTCCAACTCCCTTCCAAGCTATTTTCCTTTATTTTCTTGGTCCCTAACAATACATGGCAAAGAAACCCAGAGAGATTCCCAGTTTGAGTATGGTCCACCTCTGTGATCCTTGATGTAAAGAATATTAAAACAACAACGACAAAATCAAACTATGCTATAACAGATTTAGCAGTGTTTCTAAAACCCCACACTTTCTTCATACTTGTGAAGATAATGTGATTTTTTCTTACAACATAACTCTCTAGCATCTGTCCCATTGCATCATTTTAACTACTCAGATGGTGCATTCTTGGGGTGAGAACTCCCTAAGAGAAGGAGAGTTAGCAAGCCTTGTGTGCTTTTTGCTCATGATGGCAACTTTCAGAAGGGCTTTGATAAGAGTTTGTTTCTATTTTGGACTGCTGACTTAAAGATAGGATTGACCTATTAAGTCATCAGAGAGTTACCCTGCCCTTCAATGGCATGCTGTCTCAACATTCCAAGGACCATAACATGAACAGATGGAAGGGGCACTGGAAGAAACTGCAAGGAGGCAACTGTGGTGTTTGGCAGGGAAAGGGCTCTGGTTTTGCTCCAAGAATCCCCATGAATGGGTTTAGCTTATTTACAGACCTCATTGCACAATAGCATCATGCCTGCACAGGTTTTACGGGGGGTGGGATCTTGACTCAGGACTCAAGAGCAGCCTTCCAGCTCTTCTTGGACTGCAAGACCCAGCAGCTCTACTCAGTATGTCCAATGATGAGGAATGCTGGGAGTGGGAGTCCAACAATATCCAGATTTTGGTGGACTGCCACTCCCTGAATTCCTCACCAATGGTTATGCTGACTAGGAAGAGTCACACAACTCTCAAGGAGATTATCACACTACACTGTGATAGCACTGTTATTCCACTTTAACTGCTATGACTGCCTCCTGCTGAACCCTGGGATTTGCAGTTTAGGGAGGGGCATTTAGAACTCTCAGCCAGAGAGCTCTTAGGCCTCACTAAACTACAAACCCCAGAATTCCACAAGAGGCAGCCATAGCAGTTAAAATGGAATAATAGCACTATAACAGTGTAAAGTCCCAACTCTGGGAAGACTCTGGAGCAGCTTTCTCAACCTTTTTTACCCTGGTGGAACCCTTGAAAAAATTTCCCAGTCCCGGGGGAACCCCTTCCTAAAAATTATTATATCTACAGCTAAAAAAAGATTTTTATTTTCAATCGGTATATCTCATGGAACCCCTAGTAGCCGCTTGTGGAACCGTAAGTTTCCAGGGAATCCTGGTTGAGAAACCTTGCTCCTGAGAGTCAGTGTAGAGAGTCACACAATTCCCATCCCTAGGATGATGTTAGAAAGTCACTCCAGAAAGTCACACAATTCCCAACCCTGGCCTGTATGGAGCAACCTATGCTTCAGCTAGGGTTGCCAGGTTTTCTACATAGCAATACAGGACACATCATGCAAGCTTATATAAGTTTGCATTGAGTCTCATGAGAGGAGTGCCTCTTGCAAGATCTAAGTTTCCCACAAGGTTTAAAATCTTGGTGGATCAACCAAACCCATACAAATCTCATGATGGCAGGCCACCCACTGCATGATGAGAACTTCACTCTGCTGTTTGGCATCGGCGTGGATGGGCAAAAACAGAGATGCACCTTGCTGGATGCAGTCAGCTGGCCCCCAGGCATCTGGTATGTAAGGCCTGATTGCTGCATAGATACCAAATGCTTGGGGGTTCATCTGCTGGGAGTATGGCTAGTGCTTGCTCCAAAACAATCTCTGGAGGAATGTATGATTCTTACCCCTGGTCTGTATGACAGTAGAAGAATGTAAAAGATAACACTGGAGTCTTTCTGGAAGCCAACTGTGAATTCCTATATTTCTTGGCAGCTCCTGTCAATGGAAACAGAAAGGGCTAGGCCAGTCCTACCACTATACAGGATGAGGCAACAGCTTCAGGTGGCAATTTCTGATGGGCAGCCACCTATGCAGTATCTCCTGAGTCCCTTGCCTTTCCTCTCCCTAGGAAGACAGAGTTGTGTGTGGCTCCTAAACTGTTCTGCTTCCCCTCAGGTGTGGTGGAAGACCCTGGGCTTTATCAGACACGGGGAAATGTGTCAAAAAACACGTCCCAAACTATGTCAGAAGAATGTGACAATAACAGAAAGGGTGACATTATCAGATGCCCGCCCTCAGCTGTTTCCGGGATGTAGCACCAGTGTGGACGAGGCGTCACTTTTTTATTGATGGGCTAAGCCATCAATAAAAAGGGATGCCTTATTCATGCCCATGCTATGCCCTGGGAGTGGCTGAAGGACGTTGGCATCTGATAATTTTGCCTGTTTCTGTTATTGTCACATTGTTTTGACATGGGTTTTGCCATGTCTGATAAAGTCCCCTGTTTTATTACCAGTGCTGAAGGTAAGGTACAACTGTCTTTTTTAAAAAAATATTTTTATTAATTTTATAATCATACATTATATTATACAATCAATACTTACTTCGTATAACATAAAATTACTATAAACATCTCAATTTTTCTATTAACTAATTTCAAAAGTTAACATAAATTCTTTACTATAATTCTATTCAAAATTTTTAATTCCCCTACCCCCCCCCCACCTCAGTGCTCCCCTTCACTGGAGCCATTATCCCTTACCTAATCTTTCCAGAATCTCATTTCTCCTCGTGGAGGTAACCTCCCATCTTTTGTCTGTAATACTTTTTTAACAAATACTTTCCAAATTTTTATCAAAGTCACTTTCTTTCCAACTTCCTCTTCTTACTTTAATTCTACATGTTAACTTATCATTTATTGCCATCTTCCAAACTTCTTTATACCACTCCTCCACTTGTACATTTATTTGCATTTTCCAATGTCTTGCTATAATTAATCTTGCTGCTGTTAATAAATTTGTTATTAAATCCTTTTCTGCTTGGTTCCCATTCTCTCCATTATAAATTGACATCAATGCTATGCTCGGTTTCCTTTCTATATTTCTATTCAGAATATTCTCTATTTCTATGAAAATCATTTCCCAAAACTGCTGTATAAATTTACAATTCCACCACATATGCATATATGTACCTATTTCTCCAACAATATTTAGAGTTATTCTTATATATATTATGCAATCTTGCTGGTGTCAAATACCATCTCCATATTATTTTATAATTTTCTTTTATCCGTATCGACATATTTTTTAGATGTCTTTGTTTCCATATCTTATCCTATTCATGATCTCCAATTTTTTGTTTCAAATCTTCCTCTCATATTCTTCTTAAATATTCCCCTTTGTCTTTTTTTCCTTATTTGTTATCAATATTTTATATAATTCACTTGCAATACCTTTCATACTTTCATTATCATCCCTCTTTTCACCTTTTTTCACCAAATTTTCAAATTTTGTAAATTCCCTTGTTTCTTTATGATTCTTTTTCCAATTTTTAATTCATTGTTCTAACTGTATGCAATTAGGTAAGGTACAACTGCCAACCCAGTCAGCTTCTGTGCATTAAAGGGGGCTCTACCTTCTCCTTTGTCCTAGGCAGGAAAATATTTTTTGAATGGTCCTGTGGAAGAGGCTAGTCAACAACTCCCTCATTATGTTTTGAACATGTCAGGCAGGACAGTGTAGGGTAGAGATGAAAAAATATTAGAAAATATTCAAAAAAAAATGGTTGAAAAGAAGAGAGTGAGGAGAAACCTAGACAAGTGTGAATTTTTGTGGTTCGGGATTTATTCTGCATGAAAAATGCATGTGATTTCCTGCACAGAAAACATTATTTTCCTGCACAGAAATGTTGTTTTCTCCACAGAAAAGGCTGTTTTTTTATACAAGGAAAGTGTTTTCTGCACAAATATGCTGTTTCTGCACAGAACATACCACTCCCTGCACTGATTCTCACCTGGGAGCCATTCCATATTACAGAATTATAGCTTTATGGTTCCACTTTAACTGCTAGGGGTCTGTCCAATGAAATCTTGGGGTTTACATTTTAGGGCGGGGTGTTTAGAGTTTTCAGCCAGAGCACTCTAGCCCCCCACCAGACTACCAGTCCAAGAATTCAGTAGCATGGAACCATGGCAATCAAAATGGGATCTTAGCGTTATAACTGTGCAGTGTGAATGGGCATCTGGTTTGCTTCTCTATTCCTTGGTTGTGCTTTTAGCTTTCCTGAAAGTATCCTTACACCCCATGATCCAGCAACTCTGCCTATGTCCCTGTCTTCCCCTTGCCACTCCTATGCCATTACTAGCTAAGGGGTTTAGCTTTCCATCTCCATGTGGTGGTAGATTGCAGTAACAGTTCATGCAAGTCCCAAGAATGTTCTCTTTGCCTCTGATGTTTATAGGGACTGGGGGGGGGGGCTACTGGTTCAGGAACACTGTCTTCTAAGCAAATCTCCCTCCTAAAAAAAATCCTGCAGACATGCCTTTATCATTCAGCTTCATGCCTTTGTTGTCAATAGCTGAAACACTGGCTGCTTTGTTACATCTTTTAAAAAGACAGAGAGAGAAAGAAGAAGGTACTTCTGAATGTTCTTTCTAATTTCCCAATTAAACAATTTACAGTAGCCAGCATTCCTCTCCCCTCTGTTCTACAACATATGATCCTGTTAAGGGGCTTATTTTTTAAAAAACAAGTTCTGTATCAGCCTGCCTAAATCCTTTAACAGTGTGATTAATTCTAATCTGTTGCAATTTTTGCTGCTTAATTTATGTCTGTTGTATGACTCACCCTTTTAGGAATGCCTCAGAAGTTCCATGCACCCTGTGCAAATGACAAAAAAGGATGCAAAGTTTGTGAGTGTGTGTGTGTTTTAAGAATTGAGGTTTGTACAGTTGAGTTAGTTTGCTGAAGTAGAAACAGACTGAGATGTCCAAATCTACTGGAGATGTCCTGTTGCACTGGAGGTCCCGAGTTGAGGGCTGATGTCAATTAAAGGTCATGCAGAGCAGGAGTGAGAGGATGTGGTGCAGTGGTCTGAGTGTTGGACTAGGGAGATTTTCAGACGCAATTTTCGGCAGGATATATTCCAAAACAGCTCCGTTGCTGCCGCGCAGCAGGGAAGCAGTTTCGGACGACGCTGTCCCTCTGCCAAACCCCTCCGTGTCACTTCCGTGACAGAATGGAGGAAACTGCATCATATTTCACTCACGGGCAACAATCGTAAATGAAATATGATGCGGTTTCCTCCATTCTGTCACGGAAATGACACGGAGGGGTTTGGCAGAGGGACGGCGTCGTCCGAAACTGCTCCCCTGCTGCGCAGCAGCGACGGAGTTTTGGAATATATCCCACTGAAAATCGTGTCTAAAAATCTCCTAGGACTCTGGGACACCAGGGTTTAAATCCGTGATCAGCCATAGAAACCCACTGGGTGATTAGGCAGGTCATACTCTTTCACCCTAAGAGGAGGGCAAAGGCAAACCTGGTCTGTATAAATATGGCCAAGAAAAACCTGTGATAAAGGCACATAATAACAAATCTTGTCATGTAGAGAAGCTTTGTTTGTAGTTTGAGGCCTGGTAGTCTGGAGTGTGAAGCCTGGTTTGTAGTGTGTAATGAGCTAGTATGTAGTAGTAGTTTAAGTGCTGAGCTAGGATCAGACTTTGAGTCCCTTCGCAGCTATGAAAACCCACTGGGTGACCTTGGCCAAGTCACCCACTCTCAACTGAAAAAGAAGGCAATGGCAAACCACCTTTGAACAGATCTTGCCAAAGAAACCCTATGATACATTTGCCTTAGGATTGTCATAAGTCATAAGTGACTAGAAGGCACACAACACAGAGAGCATGATGGGCAAAGTGTGATTCTGGGGCCACATGCAGACCCCAAGGTTGATTTTTGTGGCCATCAACACCTCCAAAATCCCCAAATTGACCTTTTTTTCTGACCAAACAAACCCCAAAACAAAACTGGGAGTGAATTTAGCCCCAGGAAGCCAACAATTTATCTTTTAAATAGATTGTAAAGTTTCTCTTCAACACTGTTCAGCACTCTTCAACATGAGAACCAGAAATGGACTTCTCTTGTCACTTTCAGTTTTTATGTTTTATTTTTTTGGGTTGTCCATGTGACCCCCAGAGGGTCCTGTGGCATAAAGTTGGTCTGGAGACCTTTATCAGTTGCCCATCTCTGGTAAAGGAGGTTTGACTACTGGAAAGGGTCCTTTTTAACTTTGGATGGCTTGTAGTAACATCAAATCGTAGAATCATGGAGTGAGAAGGAACCCGAAAGCCCACTAGTCTAACCACCAGTGCAGAAATCCACTGCTAAAGAACCCTTAAGAGGACACCATTAGGAATGGAAAGAAAATTCTAACATATTTGAAAAACTGTGGGAAAAATGTTTTTAGTGTTTTAAGAAACCCTGATGAAAAGTATCCTAGTCTGAGGAGGATCTTCACAGTCTGGGATTTGTTCTTCGCAGAATTCATACATGATTATATTGTGCATGAAGCAGATTTTTTTCCCCACAGAAAAAAAATGCATAAATATTTCCTGCACATAAAACCCCGTTTCCTCTATAGAATATGCTATAACTGGGGACTTATTATGTACAAGGATCTTGGCCAGTATCTTCTGTGCAAAATATAGTGCTCTTTGTGCAAAAAGGATTTGTATTTTGTGCCCCCTAAAAGGTTCCAAATTTGGAAAATCTCATCATATTTGACCATTGACTCAATTATAAAATGGTGACTCAGCACATAGGTAAATCTCACTGATTCAGTGGACCTGTTCTAGTTAGGACTAACAGTAGGATTTAGGCCTTGATGTGTTTAGGTAATTTAGGAAGTTGACCGTGATTAGAAAATGGCCAAATATGGTGCTGCAGCCTCCCAGCTCTTCCGGAACAGTATCGGCAGAGGGACAGCATCATCCGAAATGGGCCCCCTGCTGTGCAGCAGCCTCACAACAGGGACGAGCCTGCTTGCATTACAAATCGCCGTCTGAAAAAGTCCTAAAAGCACTGGAATACTTACCCGTGTTTGCCATATTGTTTCATCAGTCATTCTTACATTGTATATAAACAGTTAAGTTGTTTCCCCCCCCATTATTGTTAGTTTCACACAATGGATCACCCCAAAGCATGGGGGCATTTTTTCCATCCAAGCACATGGGTGACGTGATGATGTGCAATGGGGCGAGTGATGTTCCACTGCCCTCTTTTCTGGATTATGAGGGGCTTGTGGCTCTGCTGAGGGCTGTTGTCCTCTCTCTTTGTGCTGTCATTGACAAGGGCAGCTTGTCCCACAACGTGTCATACTGCTGCGCTTCACAACCATAGTGCAATAGCTGCACTGCTTGCTCCACTTGTGCAATGGGACCGATGGCACAACTATTGACAATGCCCATCTCCTGGGAATATGGCCATTTCACATATTGCACATAAATTGAGCAATCATAAGTTGGTTTATGATGTTTTAAAAACCCAACAGGATGTCAGCCATTGTTGCTTTTTTAAAACAAAACTGTAAACATTACACATTTTCTATGCAAAAATCATTTTTTTTTTTTGCAAATGAATGTTCTGTGTAAAGATCCCAACATGTGAAAAAAAATCACCA
Source organism: Gambelia wislizenii (assembly GCA_030847615.1). Taxonomy (NCBI): domain Eukaryota; kingdom Metazoa; phylum Chordata; class Lepidosauria; order Squamata; family Crotaphytidae; genus Gambelia; species Gambelia wislizenii. The sequence goes on from JAUMIR010000012.1 coordinate 12,397,723, forward strand.
AAAATGCACAGGTGCACTTGTAAAGGTTTTGAAATGTTTTGCTCTTGTGTGGGAGAATGAAATAAGCCAAGATTTATATTCCTCATCTTTTACTATGAATCATATACATTTCAGCATTCTGGATAGCCCGAACTACTGTATCCATTTTGCAGGTGTGTGTGGAGGGAGGTTTACACTGGCTGAGGGATTCTTGGAGTTGTTGCCCCCAAAAGTAGTCTTTCCAAGCTTTGAGGAAATCTTCCTGATGGTACAAGTTACAAGAAAGTGGAACAGAGTACAGTAGGACCCCCCTTATCCACTGATTCATTATTCACTGATTCAATTATCCACTGGACACAAAACAGCACACCTACCATAGAGTCTTCCTAGAAAATGTGTCCTCTCTAGCCATTTTCTAGGTCTTCCAAGGCAACTCTATAGTATTTTAAACAAGAAGTCCCATTATTTTCAATGGCCAATATACACAGTTTTGGTATCCATGGCCCCCCCGAGAACCAATCCCTAGCAGATACAGAGGTCCTACTGTAGTCCAGAAAGTAATGCGTTCTCACTCATTACACTTTTTAAAGCAGAGGATGGCAAGCTAACATGTGGATTTGGTTAACAGGATAGCTCATTGTGATAGATCTTCTGTCCAGGTTCATTCTGCAGTTTCTAGGATGGAGGACCATCGCCTCCCAAAAATACTACTCTACGGTGAACTCGCCACGGGTCAGCGTAAGAGGGGCGCTCCAAAAAAGCGATACAAAGACTCCCTGAAACAACATCTCAGGCTTGGCCAAATTGATCACCAACAGTGGTCCGCCCTGGCCTCACATCGGGAGGCATGGAGACGCAATATCCACAATGCTGCAGCCTTATTTGAGAACTCACGACGAACAAGTCTTGAAGAGAAACGACAACGCAGAAAGAATCACAACCCAAAAACATCACCCAAGGAGACCTTCTGCTGCGCTTTTTGCAACCGGACTTGTTTATCTCGGATTGGCCTTTTTAGTCATCAGCGCGCTTGCAGAAGGCGCGGGATGAGTCCTTCCTGAATCTTCGTTTGCGAAGAAAAGCCAGAGAGAGAAACTCTTGAGCTCCTATCATTCACCTTCCCCCTTTACCCTTAAGGTCCCTCCCTGGATCTGGTCCTTGGAGCTCAAGGTGACCAACTATGCTGGACAAGTGGCTGTGTTGACCAGTGGATTTTGTGTGGTAAAGTGCGACCAAATCCTCCTAATCAATTCCTAAATGAAAACATTCAGACTGGGTTGTACACAATAAAAACCTGTAAAGATTTATTATGTAATAAGTAAGCTGAATGTGAACTCCTTCAACTCTTTTTACACTCTCAGCTCCCATCAAATTAAAACCCTATTCAGATCTTACCAGTTCCTCTCTTCCTTACTGATCTTTCCAGACCGAACCCATTCCTATTTACCCCTGCTTCTATCTCTATTTCTATCTGCCTCTAATTCTATTTCTAACAGGCCTGATTTGACTTTTTTTGAAGAGACCACCCTCTATTTTATATCCTTCCCTCCATAAACCATCCCTTCACAGCATTCCTAAGGCTGTGACTGGCTGCCTCTTTCAGGTTTGCTCAGCTCTTCACGTCACACTCATGCACTGCCAAGAGGTTGGACTATGTGACCTCAGAGATCCCCTCCAACTCTATGATTTTTTAAAGGGGGAAATACATTTATAGTTGTTCATTTGACACAAGCTAAGGAAATATTTGCCAGAATCATCTATCAGCTGTGTAACAATCTAACCACTGTGGTAACATAACTACATAGTGTTTCCTGACCCTACTCCCCCATCTCCACTTACTGGGCAGCAGGTAGTTCTCCTGTTGATCTGGAAGCATCGACTGATGTTCCCACCCCCTCCTGGGAGTGATCTCCAGTGCAACAGCCAGAAGCAGGGTCCATGTCACAATCCCCCTTGCACGAGATTGCTCATGTGGGGGTGGGTGGGAACATCAGTCAGCTGCTTCCTGATTGATAGGGGAACAGACACCCATTGATCACAGCAGCTGCTGCCCAGTAAGTGGGGATTGGGGGGCTTTCACGGTCCCTAAATATCCCCTATACTAGGGAATACATAGGAATCATAAACTGTTACACATTTGTAACTGCCTTAAGTGGATTTCGGCCAAATGGATTACAGAATCTCTTGGATGGATAGGCCTTGCTTTTTCTATTTTGAGATGCAAATAGTCACTGGTGTATATAAATAGGGCGCACTTGTCATGTCATTTCACTGAAGCAAAAAAGGGGATGGGTGGTGAGAACCTCTGATGACAGCAGCCATGCAGTAAAAGATGACCACTGTCAGGTGCTTATCTACTTGGTACAAGTCTCTGGATCATGCAGCTATAGGTACATTTGAAACTTGCTTATTTTATTTAAGCATGGCATAGAACAGAGATGAACCAAGTCCTTGAAAATGTTCTTCAATATAATTGTAAGCAAAGCTGGATTTTAGCTGTGTTTTGATTCATAAAACCCACTCCCCAACACTTGTATGTGAAAGATTTTGTCAAGGCTGCAGGAATCATCTGAAATTGCTGATTATGGTTGGAAAGGAACCAAGTCATTTCCCTCCTCCAGCCAAATCATCAGCAACTGCTAATTAATTTCAGGCAATCCCACACAACATGAAAGGAGCCCTGTAACTCATCCAATGGACAGGTGGACAGATTGCTTTCAAAGATTGAATTGACACCTCTATCGGGAAGGTGTCATACTTATTCCTGGCCTTGGGAAACCTTTTCAGATTAATCATATAGACAGCAATTAGTGCATGGCCATGCTACCCAGAAGAGTGAATTGGCATCAAGTGTGTTGAATAAAGTTGAATACTTTTTTTTTTGCACAATCTCTCAGTACCTTCATAAGTAGAAAATAGGTGAGGACTGTAAAAATGATGCTGAATTTGATATCAAGTTGTCAGTTCTTTTTTCAACAAATTGCTGTGTGACTAGCCTAGACAGTCCCCCCCCCCCCCATCCATGCATCACCATTCACTGGGGCAAAAGATGCTGTTTTCACAAATTATATCAATGGGCAGTGAAAACCATCTGTAGTAATGTATAAGAGAGCAATAGTAGGGCCTAAATACCCAAAAGGCACCTGATCCTGTCTGATCTTGGAATCTAAGTGGGGGCAGCCCTGGTTGGTACTTGGATGGGTGACCACCAATGAATAGCAGGTGCTGTATGCTACATTTCAGTGGCAAACCACTTATGAGTATTCCTTGTCTAAGAAAACCTTATGAAATTAATGGAGTTGCCATAAGTTGACAAGTGACTTGAAGGCACATATACATCTGTGTACTATTGGAAAAGAGGATAATTCTTGGTAAAGTGGAAAAGAGGAGAAATGCTCTGTATGTGGATTGATTCAATCAAGGAAGCCATAGTGCTGAGTTTGCAAGATCTGAGCAGAATAATTGAAAGCCATGGCTCTTTGAGGTCTCACATTCACCATAAGTCAAAGTTGACACAATGACAAATAACAACAACAGCTGTGTACCACAAAAGTAAGTCTTGGGCCCTCAGGAAAATGTCCTTTATGGTATGCCAGAAAGGAGCCAACTCCTTTCTTTTACATAAAGCTGAACACATCTCATAAATCAAACCAAGCAAACTAAACAATTTCACATGTGAATTGATTTTTGTTCCATTTATCATGAGCCTGTATGGTCTAGCTTGTTAATTTTCAAATGAATCACCATAATGATAATCTATATCCACCTCAAACAAAGGTCCATTGGTGGGGTCTTGGGACAGAGCCTTCTTGATGGCTGCTCCCAAGTTGTGAAATTTCATCCCCTCCCACAGAAAATTTGGTTGGCCCTTTGTCTGTCCACTCTTAACCCCTTTCCTTTCTTAATTCCTCTATCACCCCAACCCTTCACCCTCCACCTCCTCCTTAACCCACCTGTCTGATCAAAAAAGCATTACTCCCCCCTTTCACTGTGACAGTCTACCTACTGTTTTTCTTTCTTCTCCTCTTCAACTGCTCAGTTTTCTTGTTTTCTTCCTCTCTTCACCTCCAATGTTAAAACAATTTAAATGCCATCTTTCCCCCTTCAGTCATGGGAACCTGCTTGCCCCCTCCATCATTGGTCAATTGTCTGCCATTCTTCTCCCATCTTCTGCTGCTCTGATACTAATGTTCAAGGAGGTTTAGAATTAAAGGTCCAAAGTTTCTTCCACAGTTTCTTCCTTTATGGATCTGAAACATGGGTCACCTATTGCCATCACCTATGACTCCTCGAACGCTTTCATCAGCGCTGTGTACGCACAATCCTAAATATACACTGGACTATGTAATGTTGCTGTCCTTGAGCAAGCAGGGATCACCAGCACTGAGGCCATGATATTGAGAACACAGCTACACTGGGCAGGGCACGTTTCTAGGATGGAGGACCATCGCCTCCCAAAAATACTACTCTATGGTAAACTCACCATGGGTCAGCGTAAGAGGGGCACTCCAAAAAAGCGATACAAAGACTCCCTGAAACAACATCTCAGACTCAGCCAAATTGATCACCAACAGTGGTCCGCCCTGGCCTCACATCGGGAGGCATGGAGACGCACTATCCACACTGCTGCAGACTTATTTGAGAACTCACGCTGAACAAGTCTTGAAGAGAAACAACAACACAGAAAGAATCACAACCTAAAAACACCACCCAAGGAGACCTTCTGCTGTGCTTTCTGCAACTGGACATGTTTATCTCAGATTGGCCTTTTTAGTCATCAGCGCGCTTGCAGAAAGTGCAGGATGAGTCCTTCTTGAATCTTCGTTTGCGAAGAAAAGCCAGATCATTCTTCCACAGACATTAACAATAGTCAGTCTTAGCCTCCACAATAAAAGCCCTTTTCAGGTCTCAGTCCCAAGTCTTCAAAGAAAAAAACAGTCCAGCCCACATAATATACATCCCAGGGCAAAAGTATTAAGTTGATCAGCCTAAGTCCAGTTTGCCATGTATAATATAAGTGATGAAAAAAAAAATGTCCACCATGCAGTATGTTAACTACCGGTAATGTAAATCCAAACTCCAGCAAAAAAATCCAAGTATGTCCGAGTAAATCAAGTATGTCCAAAGTATAATCAATATAATCCACAATCCATGCTTAACAAGAATATATGTCCATTTAGTGATCTTAAGTCTATTATATTAATGATTTTTAGTCCATTACATTAATGAATTTTAGATAAGAATATAGCAAGGTTAGCTGAAGCACTCAGTCCTATCTCATCTTCCTATGGTTTTTTCTCTCACTGCCTTTCCTTTTTTGGCTTTCGATGTCTCAAGTCACCAATACAAATTCCATATTCATTGTTTAACAACCACAAAAAGGCATCCAAAAATCATACATAGAAGTGAGTTGCTGAAGCTCCTTTGATCCTGAGTAGTCAAGCTGGTACTTTGTTGCTCATACATTTCAGTCAATTTAAAATTGCCAGCTTGGCTAGTGCTGTTGATATAGTGGCTTGTTCAGGACCTAGGCTGCTCTGAGACCTCCACCAGCTTATTGCTGAGGAAAACCCATCTGCAACGAAAGCTGGCATCAGAGTTCCCATTGTCCCCCCTTCCCAGGGAGAGTTAGCTGGGCTTTAAACAAAGAAAACAAACCCAGCTTGGTCCTAAACAGTAGTTGCAAAGGAATTGCTCATGTCCTAGTGAGCTGTCTCCATTACCATTGCAATCGGAAATCTAATTTTTAAACTTTTGTAAAATAGGTTGTTGGGTTTTTTGGGATAAACTTTTATCTTAAAATTTTTAAAGCCTCCTTAGGTCCCATCCCAAGAGAAAAGCTGGGGATATATTGAAAAAATAAATTACATAATTTTTTAAAAATAAATGTAATAAATAAATAAATAAATAAATAAACAAACCCACTGGGGTCCTACAAAAGTCTCAGTGCTGCTGTAACCATTTTGCATCTGAGTACAGGGACATAGACAGATGTTTCTTTGAATCTGCCTGTTCTCAATGAGGCATGAAATAGCTGGGTTTCAGAGGCTGTATGGTAAGTTGAGGTGAGGTGGGAGGCTTTCAGTACTCATGAAGAAAAAAGGGAATATTAACCTCCATAGCACCCCAAGAAAGACATAAATATGTGTTATGTGCACATATTCCATTAACACGATACCAGCCCAAGTATATTAAGTGTTCATGTCAGGAAAATTTTCACACTGCAGCATGTATTTTAGGGAAACCTGTACAAATAAATGGACATATTCACAATAATAAATGTGAATGTATAGTACGACCCCCGTATCTACAAGGGATATTTCCCTGGACTTTCTGTGGAAATGTGAAACTTTGTATAATAGTGAAATATTGAAATGAAGGACTTCTGGCCCAAACATACTGTAGAGTTGTGATGGAGGACCTAGAGGTTCATAGAGAGAACACCTCTCTAGGTATTTCTAGGTCCTACAATGTGACTCTATGGTCAATGTCTGGTGGAAGCATACCATAGAATCACACTGGAGGACCTAGAAAATGCCTAGAGAGAATATATTTTTTTCACTTATAGGTAAGCAAAACCATGGGTACCAGTCTCATGGATATGGGGGTTGTATTATATACTTTAAAGCATGTTTTAATATTAGCACAATCATGCTGACCTTGGATGAAACAAGCTTCTGGCTGAGTATATATAAAATTGATGTGAGCCAGAGAGATAAGAACCCAACATTCCTATTCTAAGCTAGCCGTGTTTAATAACCTTCTGGATGTTTTTGAATCAACAAGGACTTCATTTTCCCTAGCAGTGACTTGAGCTTGGAAATGATATTTTTGAACTGCAACTCCCAGAGTCCCAGAGTCTACCTCCTTACATAACATTGGAAAAAGCATAAATTACCAAGACTATTCTGTCTCCATCTTTTTTGTGTACGGCTGACTGTTTTTAGTACAATTTTGACTGATAATTCTCAAGGGGGCTGTATTACAGACAACATTGTCCAATTTTGCCATATCATTGGGACTGAAGAGAGCTCAGCCCTTCCTAGTCTAGTCTTGGGTGGGCTTGGCATCCCCCTGTCCCTGTTCTGAAGTCTATATAGGTGGCTTGCCTGTCTGTAAATTAATGGTTAGTGATCTATTTATTTAATTAATTTATATGCCACCTTTCTCCCAGAAGGGACCCAAGTGATAAGAAACCTTTTATCCATACATCACGTGGAGAGATGTGGTGAAAGCAGGGATGGAAAGACTATTAAAAAATGGCTGAAAAGCATGTTCTTCAGTGGTGCAAAACCCTGATAATCAGAATTCTGAACTGATGATAATCTTTGCAGTTTGGAGCTTATTCAGCACAAAATTTGCATGTGATTGTTTTGCACAGAAAACAGCATTTTCTGTTTTGGAAACAGGTTTTTTAGTGCAGAATATAATAGCCACAGGAATATTATCTACAGAAATACTATTTTCTGCACAGAAAATGTTATTTTCCGCACAAAACAACCATGTGCGAATTTTGTAAAGAATAAGTCTTGAATTGCAAATAGGCTTTGAAAACTGCCATTCTTGATGCCTTCCTGATAGTGTAAAGAAAATTACGCATTGCTTTCTTAAAGAAGAAAAGTGGTGAAGTAGTGAAGAATTACATCCTTAGGTGAAAGGGTTGCTTGAGCGGAGCTGGAAACTCTACTGAGGACAGCTGTGTTTCCTCCGGAGCCTACGTGGCCTCTGCCTCTTCCACTTTGCCCTTCTGCCAAACCCTTTCATATCTTCCACTTGGACATAAGTAGTGACAACATGAAGAGAAGTGTTATTTGCTCTGGGTTTTCAGAGAGCTACCATTGCCAGCCCAAAGCTCTCTGCTCCATGGATGGTGGTTTTACAGGAACAGATAGAAGTAGCCCTGGTCCAAAAGCCACATGAAAGGCATTTGATGCCCTTATAGGAGAAGGAATAAAGGACTGGCTGCTTAGAGCTTCCTTTCCTCTTCCCCCAGCCTGCACCCAGATCCTAGCAATTCTATGGAAATGGCAACAGTTCAGCCCCCTTGAAAGCTTAGTATCCCACATGAAAAAGCTGTTTAAATCACAGACATATTCCTGCAGTCATTTCAGTGTTCTTGGTTTTTAAGTCTCAGTTCATCTCCTTTTAAGCCTCTTTTTTCTTCATCTTCAAGAAGCCTTTGAAAAGCGCACCAGTGTGTAATTATCAAGGCAAATAGGAAATATTTTTATTTTTATTATTTGCCCTTGAAAGTTTGCCCAAGAGAGTGTTTTCATTTTCCTCCCTTAATCTTTCGAGTTTAATGTTGAATTTCCAAAGTACTATACTTTAATGACAAATTAAATAAAGATTAGGGATGATTTGGAAAAGGAAATACAGCAGCTGAACAAGAATTCCTGTTTTTGGGAGGGAGCAGAGTAACTTTTCTGTGGTTGGAAACCATACAACACTAGCCATTATGCTATGGGAAGTAAAGTATACTCAGCATCAACAGTATATGAACGATGGGTGAACGAACCGCATATCCCTCTAAAGCAACAATAAGTTTTCTCTTTCTCCTTAAAAATGGGTGACATAATTGTTGTTGCTGTATTCCTTCAAGTCATTTCCAACTTAGGACAATCCTAAGGTGAATCTATCATGGGGTTTTCTTGGCAAGATTTGTTCAGAGGGGGTTGCCTTTGCCTTCCTCTGAGGCTGAGGGAGTGTGACATGCCCAAGGTCACCGAGTGGATTTTCATGGCTGAGCAGTGATTTGAACCCTAGTCTCCAGAGTCATAGAATCATAGAATCATAGAATCATAGAATTGCAGAGTTGGAAGAGACCACGAGGGTCATCCAGTCCAACCCCCCTGCCACGCAGGAAATCTTGATCAAAGCATCCCCGACAGATGGCCATCCAGCCTCTGTTTAAAGACCTCCAAGGAAGGAGACCCCACCACGCTCCGATGGAGTGTGTTCCACTGCCGAACAGCTCTGACTGTCAAAAAGTTCCTCCTAATGTTGAGGTGGAATCTCTGTTCCTGGAGCTTGCACCCATTGCTCTGTGTTCCAGTCTCTGGAGCAGCAGAAAACAAGCCCGCTCCATCCTCAGCGTGACATCCCTTCAAATACTTAAACAGGGCTATCATATCGCCTCTTAACCGTCTTTTTTCCAGGCTAAACATACCCAGCTCCCAAAGTCTCTCCTCATAAGGCATCGTTTCCAGACCTTTCACCATTTTAGTTGCCCTTCTCTGGACACGCTCCAATTTGTCAATATCCTTTCTGAATTGTGGTGCCCAGAACTGGACACAGTATTCTAAGTGAGGTCTGACCAAGGCAGAATAGAGTGGCACTATTACTTCCCTTGATCTAGACACTATACTTCTATTGATGCAGCCCAAAATCGCATTGGCCTTTTTAGCTGCCGCATCACACTGTTGGCTCATGTTCAACTTGTGGTCTACTAGGACTCCTAGATCCCTTTCGCACGTAGTCTCATTCAGCCAGGTCTCTCATAGAGACCTCTCTCATAGTTCAAACAACTACACCATGCTGGATCTCAGGTGACATCACAGCCATCTTTAAATATCAGAGGGAAGAAGAGGGAGGAAGTGTATTTTCTGCTGTTCCAAAAGAAAAGAGACTCCACCTAAACATCAGAAAGAACTTCCTGATGATAAGAGCTGTTCAACAGTGGAATAAACTGCTTCAGAGAGTGGTGGACTCTCCTTTTGAGGTCTTTAAACAGACGTTGGATAATCATCCCTTAGGAGTTCATTTGTTGTGCATTTCTGCATGGCAGATGGCACTCATGATGTCTTCCAACTCTAAGATTCTATGATTGGAAGAAATTTAGAATTAGGGATGTGTGAAATATTTGCACTGTTGATTTATTACTTAGGGATATGTCAGAAAATATGCATTGTTGATTTTTTTAAATTAGCCATCAGGGCAGCTTTGGTATATCCTGACCCTATGAGTGAGAGACCTCCAGGAGCCCCTGCTATTAACAGTACTGTTCAGGTCTTACAAACTCAGGGCTGTGGCTTCCTTGATTGAACCAATCAATTTATAATGTGGTCGTTTTCTTTCCCTACTGCTTTCCACATATCAAGCTTCATGATTTTTCCAGTAAATCATGCCATCTCATGATATGTCCAAAGTATGATAACCTGAGCTTAGTCATTTAGGATTCTAGGCTTGTTTTGCTCTAGGGCCCATTTTTTTGTTGGTCTGTGGCATTCATCAAACTCTCCTCCAGCACCACATTTCAAATAAGTTGATTTTCTTTCTGTCAACTTTCTTCACTGTCCAGCTAAAAATATGGTAAAATTACACAAGGTGAACTTGCTGAAATAGATATGTCTTCACCATGCATCTAAAAATAAGAATTGTTGAAGTATGTCTAATACTGGTTGAAGAGTATTCCAGCTAGTAGTTCTCTTTGCTTTTCAACCGCCAGCCCCCTTGGGTTGATACACACATTGAGTTGAACATATGCCTTCCTACCTCCCTATACTGGTGAATTGGAAGTGTAGGGACAGGACATGTGAGTCATGGCTTCTTCAGATGGTTGCTGACCCAAAGAAGCATGAGAAGCAGATGTATGAGTCACTTGAACTTTCTCCACTCCATCCCCTCCATAGAACCATAGAGTTAGAAGAGACCTCAAATGCCATCCAGTCCAACCCCCTGCCATGCAGGAAGACACAATCAAATCATACCCGACAGATGGCCACCCAGCCTCTATTTAAAAACCTCCAAAGGAGGAGACTCCACCACACTATGAGGCAGTATGTTCCACTGCCGAACAGCTCCTACTGTCAGGAAGTTCTTCCTAATGTTTAGGTAGAATCTCTTTTCCTGTAGTTTGAACCCACTGCTCCATGTCCTAGTCTCTGGAGCAGCAGAAAACAAGCTTGCCCCATCCTCAGTATGACTTCCCTTCAAATATTTAAACATGGCTATCATGTCCCCTCTCAACCTTCTCTTCTCCAGACTAAACATGCCCAGCTCCCTAAGCCGCTCCTCAGAGGGCATGGCTTCCAGACCACCCACCGTACTGGTCGCCCTCCTCTGGACACCTTCCAGCTTCCCAATATCCTTCCTGAATTATGGTGCCCAGAACTGGACACAGTACTCCAGGTGAGGTCTGACCAAAGCAGAATAGAGTGGCACTATTACCTTTGATCTAGACACTATACTCCTATTAATGCAGCCTAGAATCTCATTGGCTTTTTTAGCTGCTGCATCACACTGCTGACTCATGTTCAGCCTGTGGTCCATTAGGACTCCTAGATCCCTTTTGCATGTACTGCCCTCAAGCCATGTGTCACCCATCCTAGATCTCTGCATTTAGTTTTTAGTGTTCAAGTATAGTATCCAGTTAGGTAGTGTTCAAGGTCACTCTTGGAGTCATCCGGGCAAAGAGAATCCTTGCTTTCTCCCATTGGGTTAGAGCCAAGCCATGCTTTGATGGGCCGATTCGAAAAACCCCAGGCAATTTGTAAGCATAATTGCAGTTCAGCCATGGCAACCTATTGATGTGTAATTTAGACATGTGTGATGGAAGGAACAATGACTTGCAGGCATACAGGGTGTCCCCAAAAACATATACACCTTTTAATAGCTAATAGTAGCTATGGTGATTGTCTGAAGGCTAAGCAAATAGTTTATATTGAAGAATAAAAGTTATAATAATGACTTAATCAGTTACAAATTCCATCTTAAATTACAATTTTAGTGTAAGGTGTTCAAATTGTCATCCCTGAGCAGCAATGCACTGCTCGAATTGTAGAACCACAGAGTTACAAGCCTAACTTAAAATTTCTCTTGTAATTTCATGACACTTTTTTACTATTGTAATCTTTAGTCTTGTTAAGGATATTTTTAATGCAATAATAATAATAATAATAATAATAATAATAATAATTCCAGAATTATAAGCTGTTAAGGGTGTATACATTTTTTTTGGGGGGGGAGACACACCATGTATTTAATGATGTAAAAGGATTCAGTGGGAAATCCAGGCAGCTGTTGAATGTGAGAGTGGTGTGGACAGAAGTTAAAATTATTGCCTTGCATCCAGTGTGTTAGTTTCAACTAGAGTAGGTCTATTGAATCAATTATTTAACTCTGAGTCAGCATATATTGATTCATTGGGCCTACCTTAGTTGGGACTAACAGTAGGGTTGAGGTCATAAAGTTTCTCAAACTGGGAACAGACAGTGATGGGGATCCAGATCTCTTCATAGGTGATTTGGTTTAGGCAATTGTGTAGCTCATGGACCATATGCAACTTTTCCAAGAGAGTCTAGACCCCACCCCAACTTTTATTTCCTGGGAAACACTTCCTGGGGCCAGATATGCCATTGTAATGCCATTCTCCCCTGCCAATGCTTGGGGGTGGGGGTAGGAGAAAAAATAAAAGAGGAAGAAGTGACTTGGAGTTACCGTTGTGTAGAAAATGTTTGCACAGGTGAGAGAGTGTACCTAAGTCTTTGGTACTGAATTCTTCAGCAGGGAGTTCCTGTTAGCCAAGGTGAGATGTATACTTAGGTTTTCTCTTTCAGAAGAGCCTTATGGTCAATCTGCAGTGGTTAGTGCATGTTAGAAGCATTTCCCATCATGGCATATAGGTTTCTTTCTGTCATAAAAGTCAGATGGCCATACATTTCCTTTAGGTTCATCCTTTCCTTTTTCAATTTGATATCTCGGATTGGCCTTTTTAGTCATCAGCACGCTTGCAGAAAGCGCGGGATGAGTCCTTCCTGGATCTTCGTTTGCGAAGAAAAGCCGGAGGGAGAGAGATATCCATAAGAGAATATTACACTTGGAAGTTAAGGAAAATATATTGCTAACATACATATATAAACATAACCAGGACATGACCACTGGGTCCTTTTTTTGGTCATCAGAGTGATAATTGCAAGTGTTTCTAAACAGGAGAAATAGATTCACATAGCTCAGAAAGTTAATTTTAAAAAGAATGAATACAATGACCAATTGATGCTCTGGGTCCCAATGCAGTGAGGTAGATGGTTATTTCAGGCTCCAGACAGAACTTTGAAATGATACATATTTATTTATTTGTCGGACAACTCCCAAGATTTCTCAGCCAGCATGCTGGCTGACATTCTTTTCTAAGTTGTGTTTCAGAATTAATGGTCTTACTTAGATCAGGGGTGGAAATCCTGTGGTCCTCCAGATGTAGTTGGGCTGCAACACCCCTCAGCCCTGGCCCGCAGAGCTAATGGTGAGGAAATCTGGTGGTTGCTGTGCAACAACAACTGTTGTGTCAGAAGAGACACAATTCTGTTTTAGATGGTCATGTGCTTTTGATAGTTTGGAGAGCTTGGGTGGCAGGGAGAAGGGAAGAAAATCCCATTTTCTCTAGCATTGGATACCAAAGGGCATGGATGGATCATGGTTCTCCAAGAAAATCTATGCCAAGCCCTTTGAGGCTTTTGGACAAGGGTGGGGAAACTGTGGCCTATGGGCCACATGTAAACCCCAGGGCTATTCTTGTGGCCCTGAATGTTCCTGAAATAAGGTGGGAGGAGGAGGAACAGGAAGAATGGAATGGAGTAGCACAATTCAGGAAGGATATTGAGGAGCTGGAATGTGTCCAGAGTAGGGCGACCAGGATGGTGGGAGGTCATACTGAGGGATGTCATATTGAGGATGGGGCAAGCTTGGTTTCTGCTGCTCCAGAGATCAGAACATGGAGGTACTCAAGGACTATTTATGTTAGCTTCGGCTGATACGCCAGCTGTGCCCTTTCCTGGAAGTAAGGGACCTTGAGACTGTGGTGCACGCGCTGGTAACCTCTCGTCTAGATTTCTGCAATGCGCTCTACATGGGGCTACCCTCGTGCTTGGTCCGGAAACTTCAGTTGGTACAAAATATGGCAGCCAGAGTGGTCTCAGGAACATCTCGGAGAGATCATATAACTCCAATACTAAAATCTCTCCACTGGCTGCCTATCAGTTTCTGGGCCCAGTATAAGGTGTTGGTTATTACCTTTAAAGCCCTAAATGGCTTGGGTCCAACTTATCTCCGGAACCGCCTCCTCCCATACAATCCTCCCCGCGTACTCCGGTCCTCTGGGAGGAATCTGCTTCAGCCACAAAAATCTAGGCTGTCTGCAACCTCCCAGAGGGCCTTTTCAGTAATCGCCCCCAAATTGTGGAATGGCCTGCCGAATGAGATCCGTCAGCTGACGAGCTTGAGTAGCTTTAAAAAAGCACTAAAGATGGATCTCTTTCGGCAGGCCTTTCCTGATTAGATCCCGGCCTCAGGAACTCAGTCTCCTGGCTTTTTATGTATATATTTGTTTTTAATGTATTTTTTTAGCTAGAAGGTTTTAACCTTATTGTGTTTAATGTCTTTTTATGTGGGAGGGTGGGGGTGGGTGGTGTTTTTAGTCATTATTATAATGTTTTAATTGTTGGAAGCCGCCCCGATTGTTTTTAGCAGAGGGGCGGGGTATAAATAAATTTTATTATTATTATTATTATTATTATTATTTGAATTAATTTGTAAACAAAGCAAATTGAATCTTGGCCAGACCTCACCTGGAATACTGTGTCCAGTTCTGGGCACCACAATTCAGGAAGGATATTGGGAAGCTGGAACGCATCCAGAGGAGGGCGACCAGGATGGTGGGAGGTCTGGAAGCCATTATGCCCTATGAGGAGTGGCTTAGGGAGCTGCGTATGTTTAGCTTGGGAAAGAGAAAGTTAAGAGGGAACATGTTAGCCATGTTACTTGAAGGGATGTCATACTGAGGATGGGGCAAGCTTGTTTTCTGCTGCTCCAGAGATCAGAACATGGAGCAATGGGTTCAAACTACAGGAAAAATGATTCTGCCTAAACATAAGGAGGAACTTCCTTATGGTAAGAGCTGTTCGACAGTGGAATACACTGCTTGGGAGTGTGGTGGAGTCTTCTTCTTTGGAGGTTTTTAAACAGAGGCTGGATGGCCATCTGTTGGGAATGATTTGATTGTGTATTCCTGCATGGCTGGACGCTGGACTAGATGGCCTTTGTGGTCTCTTCCAACTCTATGACTCTATGCAGTTTTTGTATTCAGATTGTTTTAGCTATTTTGTTTTAACATACAGTGTAAGCTGCTTTGGGTTCCATATGGGAGAAAAGCAGGATATAAATAAAATTTTTAAAAAATCACAGGCAATGACTGGATCACAGACCATCACCATTCTATCACTGTTTAGTTATGGATGGTTATATTCATTCTGCTTAGCAGAAATGGGAAGTTTGGTGAATGAATGGAGGGAGGGTAAGGGGAAAAATGGAAAGTTATGTGGCATTAACATGGCAGTCTTTATAAATATAGATGTGGTATGTAATATGTGAATTGAATAATGCTGCGAATAAAAATTAAAAAAAATTAAAAAAAAAGTTACTTTCAAATCTCTATCAATGAGTTTGGATTCATGGATAGTTCCACACAAAATTAAGTTATTTCCTTGAACAATGCCACATCTAGGGCTGGAAAGAGTATTCAAACATTGATCCTGAAACATGTTTCTTGAGTGTCAGAAAGTCCTGACAAGGAGAATCCTGGACTGACAAGAATTTTTTTGCAGTTTCAGAGTTATTCTGTACAAAATTCACACATGCTTGTTTTGCACACACACACACACAAATATTTTCTCCACAGAAAATGCTGTTTCCTGTGTAGAAAAGGCTGTAGTTGTGGACTTATTTTCATTCTGCACAGAAAATCCAATTTCCCGCACATAAAATGATGCTTTCTGCATAAAACACAAACACATTTTGAGCAGAATAAGTACCTAACTACACTGTTTTCTACATATGTCTAGTGAGGACTTGGGAGAAAGCCTTCTCAGTGGCTGTTCCCAGGCTATGTGATTCTCTGTGCAGAACATTATTATTCTGTGCAGAAAATAATATTCTTGTGCAGAGATATTATTTCCCATAATATTACTGTACATTCTAGTTTGTTGTAGGTCACTTTGCAAAACTGGGGAAAAGACAGGTCAGCGTAAGAGTGGCGCTCCAAAAAAGCAATACGAGGACTCCCTGAAACTACATCTCAGGCTCGGCCAAATTGATCACCAACAAAGGTCCTCCCTGGCCTCACATCGGGAGGCATGGAGACGCACTATTCACAATGCTACAGCCTTATTTGACAACTCACGCCAAACAAGTCTTGAAGAGAAACAACAAAGCAGAAAGAATCACAACCCGGAAACATCACCTAAGGAGACCTTTTGCTGTGCTTTCTGCAACCAGACTTGTTTATCTCAGATTGGCTTTTTTAGTCATCAGCGCACTTGCAGAAAGCGTGGGATGAGTCCTTCCTGAATCTTCGTTTGTGAATAAAAGCCAGAGAGAGAGAGAGACTGTACATGCTAGTTTGTTGTAGGTCGCTTTCTGAAACTGGGAAAAAGGCAGGATAGTAATAAGAATAAGAAAAATAAGAATAATAGTCTCATCACACATTTCTTAAAGGCAATTTGGTATTAATTTACAGATTTAGGAGATTATCAGATGTGACAAAAACCACATCAGAAGATTACAATGAGAACAGGAACAGGCGATATTATCAGACGATAACATCCTTCAGCATCCTGGGGGTGTAGCACGGACGTGAGTAAGGTGTCCCTTTTTATTGGAAGCTTGTCCCCATTAATGAAAAAGGGAAGCCTCATCTATGGCAGCACTACACCCCGGGAACAACTGAGACATGGGCGTTTGATAATGTCGCCCTTTCTGGTCCCGTGGCGTTCTTCTGGGGGTGTGGTTTTTTGCTATGTTTCCCCATATCTGATAGTTTCCTTATCCTATTTTTACGGGCTTATCTTTTTTTTTTTTTTTTTAACAGACTTTGCATATTTTTAAAATCCCACCAACTGTGGCTAAGGTCATTGGCATTTCACCACCTCTAAAAAAAAGTTAGAGATTTCCTTAAATAATAGGAGAGGAGGATTGCTCTTCTAAGATATAATCTATACATTCTGCTGAGGGTGGCCAGGTATCCATTGCTAGAAGAAGAGAAAACGCATACATGTCATGACAAAAAAGGAAGGACACCAGTATTTATACATGCTAATATGTAGACATATGTAGACATGTTTGTAAATTTACAAATTATTCCCCCAAACCTATTGTTAGCTCCAACTAGACTAGACCCATTGACTCAATGATATTTATCTCTGTGTTGACTCACCATTCAACAATTGCTTCAGTGGCTATACTTTAGTTGGAATTAATCAATAGGATTCAGGCTTCTGGCTATAATTTAAATGGGAATAAATACACCAGCCCTCACCATAGTCAGAAAGACTGTTGACAGGGGACCTACGTGGTTAGATAGTTTTGTTAGGGTAGGACTGAGGAAATCTCAGTTGATTGCTGTGGACACAACAATCTTTACTGAATGATCTTTGACCAGGCACTATCTTTTAGCCTAATCCACCTAAATTGGTGGTTGTTCAAGAAAAAAATCAGGGTAGGGGGCATGGACAATGCCTAGGAGCTCCTTGGAGGAAAGCTGGGAGAGAAATGTATTAAAACAAATACCTTGCAATATCATGTAGTGTGCCTCCCATGGTGCACTTCCACTGTATCCTGCTTGGTTTTGCCAGTATGGGCAACCCCTTCCTCCTGCACCCCATGTACATGGCTAGTTTCCCAGCCCTCTGCAGCTGCTTTTGATAGTTGGGAGAGCTTGGGTGGCAGGGAGAAGGGAAGAAAATCCTATTTCCTCTAGCATTAGATACCAAAGGACATGGCTGAAACATGGCCAAACACACCGAGTCCCACTAAGTTTAACATTGACTGCAGTACTTTTACTTTCCCTCCACCAAAATGTGAGGAAGCCATTCTCCAAGAAAATCTATGTCAAGCCGTTTGAGGCTTTTGGACAGGGGTGGGGAAACGGTGGCCTATGGGCCACATGTAAATCCCAGGGCTATTGTTGTGGTCCTGAATATTCCTCGTTTTTAAATAGTTGTTGTTGCTCCAAATGTCCCTAGGGTGTGAAGAGGGCAATTTCATCAAATTCTGTCAGGTGTTATAGTGCACTGGGTACCGAAACAGGTCCAGGCAGCATAAAATAAACCACAGAATGTTGTTCCTTCAGACATAATAATAAAGTCACAGACACAGGCCTGTGTCTAAAATAAACTTCTATTTACTTGAGCATAATGAAGTATATTTACAGATATATGCAGCATTCAGGAGAAAACATTTTCACTCTGAAATCCAACATAGAACTAACAAGCTTAATTCAGCTCTGCACAGCCCAGCAAATATTGATATAATTACTCTGCTAGTATCTGCAAACTGCTATTAGCTCATTCTGCAGCTCTCTGCAGACTGTTTGCTGCATCTCAGTTCTTTACAGAATAAATCTACTGTATGTCTCAATATTCAGATAATTTGATCCCTCACCATTTTAGGCCAGGAGAGGCCTTTTTTTCAACTGGAAGTTGCCTTCTAGATCACTTCTTATTTGAAAAGAAGGCCTTTTCTGGGCCTAAAATGGCCCATAGAGAACCAAAAACATGGTGAAATAATTCTCAACACCACTTTGGGGGCTTTTGGTGCAAAAACATGTCATTTTTTTCAGAGAATGTCATACAGGATGTGGTCTTCCACAGTCATCTGTGGGGGAAATGTGGCCTCCTAACTACTGAGTTGCCCACCCCTCATTCGAGAGATGGCATCCAGATAGATATTTAGGGTCGTCCCCCCCCTGCTTGGCAATTATTAGGGAAATTGAATTGGATTTCCACATGGCTTTATTCTCACGCTCCATCAAATACAATGGAATTTCTTCCCCATTTACTGTGTTTGCTTTTCTCCCTTTGTCAAAGGTCTCTAATTCTGTGTTCCCCTCAGTTTCATACATCTCTCTGTGAGGAAATGTTTGATATTCTGCTGAATGTTTTGCTTTGACATGGTTTTCCCCACTCGCTGCCAGTAGTCATCTCCCTGCAGCCAATCTGAACAGATCCTGTCTCTACAGACACATGTAAAATCATGTCATATTACACTCTAGTGCATTTGGAAGCACTGAAAGGTTGTTCGGGGCGGGGGGAGTAGGGGAGAGAACAGAAGGGGAAAAGAACCTCACCAAAATTTCAGGTTGTTTCATAACTGCAATAATATATAATCTTGAGCACTTAACATGGCCCTTTCTGGAGTTTCAGAGAACACTAAAGAAGTCTTTGTTCATAATGACAAATTAATGTTTATACTCTGCTTCGAATATACAAAACATCCAAGGGCACCTAATAAAAGATTGGTACCAAGGCTGTAGGAATTTGAAATTCTGAAATGAAATGGAATGTTAGCTTTTCTCTCTCTTTTTAGACATTTTGGGCACCAGAGTGTTCTAGTGTGTCTCCAAACTAGAAACCCAAGGATTTCATAGGGGCTAGCCATGGCAGTTAAAGTGGAATATAGTGCTATAGTTATGTAATGTGAAAGGGCCCTTATCTAGCATGATTTATTAATTCTATCCACCCACTGCTCACTGTACCTGATTCTCCTAGCTAGTTCAGATCAGATCCAACATTTGCCTTTTTGTAAACAAAAGGACCACTCTCCCTGACCAAATCTTGCCTTTGTATACCACTAAGACCCCCCATTTAAAAAAAAAAAGCTTTGTAGTCACCCACTTCCTTTAAGCCAGGGTTGGGCAAATATATGAGGGCCAGGAACCAATCCCAACCCCCCCCCCCTGTCTCTCATGTGCCATATTCACTACAGTTAGTCCAAATATCTCCATTTTCCTCCATAGTCCTTCTCAAAATGGTGACAGGAAATGATGCCCAATCACTTCCTGTCACCATTTTGGGAGGGGCTGAAGAGGAAAATGGAGGTGTTTGGGATAGTGTAAGGACTTGGGATCCTTGTGCAGGGTGGGGGAGTATTTTCACATGTTTTCACATGTTTTGGAGCAAAAATGCCTGAAAATTGTGCCATAATTAAAAAAAATATTTGGGGTGATGCGAGTACTTTGGGGGGGGTCTGAGTGTTTTGGGGGACTGCTGGCGGGCTTATAGTTCTACAGAAGTGGTGTCCAGAGGCCTTGCTTTAAAGCCTTTAAGACTTGTAGTATGGTCTGCTGGAACACCCTATTGCAGAGCATTGCTTTACAAGCAGAGGGTTGATTTTAACAGATCTTCTCCATTGGGGTATTGGGTAGATCTCAGAGCCATCTCTGATTTCAAGGAAGAATTACTTAAGAATAAGCCATCTATTAAGACGATAGAAAGAAAGGCTGAACCATGACATCCCCATCCCCAACTCATGAGAATCAAGTCTTCAATGAAAAAGCACTGATACATTGATGCACAAGTGGACATCTCAATGGTTAAACTGCAGACAAAATGGTAAGGCTCATTTATTCAACTCAACCTGTGGCAGTCCTTCTACCTTCAATTTGTCACTGAGGTAATTGCTGAAGGATTTCTTTTAAATTAACTTGCTGCAGTGTTCTGCATTGGGAGGCAATACACGTCTATTTACAATATTTTTTTATATTAATCAACAAAATTAAATTCATGGTTTCTTTGTGGAAAAACCTCCTGTCCAATCCTTTAATTGTATCACATATTTAACATGTTCCATAAAGTTAAAACTTGTCCTTCACAAGATTGATGGGAGGGAGGGGGAAGAGAGAAAAACTCTCTATTCATCTCTGTGGCTCTATGCCGATAAAATGTGTTCTAAACTGTAGTTTTTTTAAACTTGGAATTATAATACTCAGCACATTGGGAACATGTTTGACATCTAAAGTAAATTTAAATTGTTGTATCTTTCTGTCCTCTAACACTTTCTTTGAACTCTGGCTGATAGGCTTCATGAAGGTTTGGACTTTGGACATAAGATGATTTGTCTGTGCTTGGTCACACTAAAAGACCTGCTGCAAGAGTGGGCAAGCTGTGGCATACCTTAGCTGTCTCATGTTTGGCCTTCAGAGGAGAGGGAGAAATCTCAGGGTAAGAGCACTGCCTTTAAGGAGATTTTCACATGGGCTATATATCCCGTGGCAGAAATAGAACAGGGTTGGGAAAGGTTTTCCCTTTTGGACGACGTTGACCCCATTCTGTCCTGCAACTATCCTGCTCCCGTGATTGTTCCGGAACAATGTAATTACAATTTTTCATCATGAATAGACCTCCTGTTCTGTCGCTATCACGCAATCACAGGTGTGCGAACAGGAGCCCTGTTCCTGTTCTGAAATGACAGCCACGGAGGGGAGGTCTGTTCAGAGCACTTCATGGTATGATCTGGACATCCAGGTAAGTGGCACCCTTTATTTGTCAGGATAAATGGATGTTGTAATTAAAATCCATGAGACCCTGAAGATAATTTTTAACTAGACAAAAGAGAAAGAGTCAGCCTTGCTGAGGTTATAAATCAGTGAGGCGCCAGCCTGTTTTTTTTTTTTTCTGTCAGTGCCTGGTTTCCAAGGTTGAAAGATAAGTCAGAGAAACCAGGGGCACCGTCTTTCTCTCTAAGTGTTTGATAGGAGTTTTTACTATAAAGGAGGGGAAAATTCAGTGTGTGTTAGCTACATTTTCCCAGTAGTTTGAGGGAATCTCTTGAGGGACACAGAACAGAGATGGGAGCTCTGTGTCCTAATTGTTTGTTTCTGTGTTTGAAATCGAACTTTGTTTAACTTTAAATAAAGCAACAAAGACATTTTGGACTCCATTGCTTTTTTACCAGAAGTATGCAATTTTTTGCTCACAACACATACTTTTGACTGCAGCTCTGCTCTATATAGTGTTCCTTCTGCTTTTCCTTGCAAGACAGAGGGACAAAGAAATCCATGACAAGTTGATGGGCCAGGTCAACGGATGTGACATTATTTTACCCTTCCTGTTTTGATTGTGTGATGTAAAGTGTGTTTTTGTGCTTGGTGAACTGATTTTATGTTTGGGGGAGTTTTATTTTTTAAATTTACTGCCTGGCCATTATCAGGCGATAACGTGATAACGTTTTAGATGGCCAGTCATAAAAGCAGCCTTACGACAGCTGCATTTATGGCCGGCCAGCAAGGGGAGGGGGAGCTTGTTCCTGCCACGAAATTAAGGTAAGTGTGTGAAAGATTTATGTTATTCCGTGGCAGGAATGGGAGAGGAGGTGGTGGGTCAGTAACGGGGCTGCTGTTATGCAGTTGTTAATAAAGAGTTTGTGGTGTTTTTTTTTTTTTTTGATGGTCCAAAACTGCCAATTGATCTGCCACGACATTTTTGTCATGGAATAGCAAGTGACTAAAACTGTGCACCATTTTGCTCTTGTGAATACAGCATTAATGGGCGGTTTCCACCACAACACTCCTTGATGAGAACATGAAAACTAGGTACGGGACTTCTTTTTATGAACCTCCACATTTTGTGGGCAAGTTTTTAAGTGTGTTTCAGTGCTTGTGTGTTCGTTTTGTTTTTAGTTTATTGTTTTTAGACTTTTAAGCATGTTTCTTCTTGTGAGAACTGCTGAGATCACATGCCCCGGTGAACACAGAAGTAAATAGCACTAGCGTTTGTGCTCCAATAATGCTGGGGCTGCTCTTTTTTGTTATTACAGCAACATGTGATAAAAAGGGTTTTTGTGCTAGGGCACTTAAGAGATTATCAGATGCCCTTAATACAGCATTACATGAACTCCAGGAAATCGCCAAAGGGCTTACCTTTTGGATGACGTCATCCTCGTCCTGTTATGATCTGTTATGCTCCCGAGCTGGTCCTTGTTTCACCCTTGTTTCTTCTCATTCACGGCTTAAGCCATGAATAGTTCACCCGTTATGTTCCTGTCACGGAATGATGGGTGAGTGAAAAGGTGCCCCGTTATGCTGGCGTGATGCCAGCTGCAGTGAGAGCACCTATTCCAGAACACCTCCGGGTGCGAGCGGGACATCCAGGTTAAGTGATACCCTTCCCCCCCCCCCGGGTTACTTGGGGTTTTTAAAGTGTATTTTTCTGCTTGCTGTCATTTTTTAAAGTGTATTTTTCTTTTTAAGTTTGAATTTCCCATGTGCTCATCCTCTCATGAGAACAGCCTAGGATTTCAAACAAGGAAGAGCTGCATTCACTTTGTGGCTGTTGATGGGGAGGGAAGGCGCACGATTAAAGGTAAGTGCAAAACTTTTTGTTCTTGTGCTGGGACAGGGTCGGGAGGGGGTTGGGAGACGTGATAGTGAGACGGGGATGCAATTTTTTGTCCCCATCCGATAATCTCCTTACTCTTTAAAATATAGTGGGGCAGGAACGTTTTTACAAGCTCGTCTGATAATCTCCTGTGTCACTATTGCCATGATTGTAAATGCCTCAACAAGCCCGCCATAACAGCCAGCAGCCAGATTGGGTGAAGGTCTATTCAGCTGCTGGTTGTGGTACAGGAGGATGAGATTTCCACCAAAGGGGGAGGGTGTGACAATCAGAGGCAGGACCCCTGTCATAATTCCTCATTGCAGCCACACTTGCTGGCAGGAAGGGACTCAAAATGTCATCACCTTTGTGCCCTAGTTGAAAGAACAGACATACTTTGTCCTATCCAGCTTCTGGCTAAGAGGAGTTTGGGCCAGAAGATGTTACTTAGTTGTACATGTGTAACTAAGGAGCTGATGCAGGATATCAGCATGTTTTTGTGGGAGGATCATTACTGAGTGGTCTTGTCTATGCTTTCCATGCAGCAGATCCCGCATTCAACCCCTGGCCACTCCAGGCAAGGCAGACAAATTCTAGAGTAGGTTGGGGAGTTATGTGGGCATCTAAATGTTGGTTGACTGCAGGGGCCAGCGTTACTCACCATTGGCTATGCTGGCTAGGACTTACGGACACTGAGATCCAGCGCATCTGAAAGGCCACAGGACCCCACCTGGAGTTGCTACCAGTCAGTGCTGCTCTTTGAAACCTCAAAGTGGAGCTGTTAATAAATGCAAGCAACACTAAGTAAGATGGACCTGTGGTTTGATGGTATATGTAGAGTCTTTTTTGGACCACAGTTCCCAGAATTCTCTAGTATGGCCACTGGTAGGTGTATGCTGGAAGCTGCAATCCTCCCTGCCCATCTAGGCTCCAGGTCCCCCTCTTAGCACAGGGAGCTGTTGGCTTCCATGTTGATTGGTGATAAACCAGCTCTGGCTTTTAGTCTAAATTTAAAGGTTCAGGAGCTTGGATAGCACCTTTAAAGTTCAGACTAAAAAGTTCAGACCTGGAGTGGATTCACCCTTCTACTGGCATGGAATCCTTCAGCCACCACTGTCCCCTAATCTTCTCTTTTCCCCAGTTTATGTAAATTGAGCTGTTTTTATCTTTCACCAAAAGTCAAACTCTCCAGCTCCAGGGTCAGTTTTTGTTTCCTTGTTTTCTCCCTTATTTCTATTCTTTCAACTTCTTCATCCTATCTTTCCTCACACTGAGCCAAGGAAAAATGAAAATCCAGTGGGACAATGATAACTGTCATTGTGATTCCAGCTCCATATCCCTAGCATCATCTGGGTGCCCTTAAATCAGTAGTCTTTTCTGTGTCTTATAACACAGTAATTTGAATTTTAAAACCACTAATTACAGGGAAGGGAGTTCTTGCTGCTTTCATCCCAGGAGCTGCAAGGCGGCTGGAAGAAAAAAAAAATTAAAAAAAAGAAAGAAAAAAAAAAGAAAAGAAAAAAAATAAAACATAGGGTATTGAAGTGCTCTGACAGCTTGGTGATGTGGGTTGGCATCTTTTAGAGATGGGTGCTTTCTTCCTGCAAATTTCTATGGAAGCTAAATGCTATAGAAGAGGTAGGCTCCTTCTCTTTGCTTCCGGGAATAATCGGACCACAAAGCCCTCTAGATATAGCCTTTTCAGTATGCTGATGCCTCCTCCTCAACAATGCCATCAAATTCTTGATTCCAAGAGTCCTAGACTTCAGGAGGACAGATCAGACTGACTCTCTTTCCTTTTGCAGGTAATCATGATGCAGTCATGGCAAGTCTGGTATGGCAGTCTTTGAGCAACAATCCAATTTCTGCTCTGTTGGTGGACAAAATCTTCTTAAGAAAAGTGATTAATTGAAAGGGGCCACCTGTTGAGTCAAGTTGGATGAGTTGCATGATGGAACAAGGTCTGCCAAGTACAGTGCATTGTTTTCATTCACTCTGTACCACCCTAGAAAAACATGCCAGATCAAAAACTTGGCTAGAGAAAATGGGAAGACCAAAATCAAGAGAAAAGGCTGCTTTTCCTTCAATGGGATCTTGAATCAAAACCAGGGGCTTTAGTGGAAAAGGGTGAGACAGGAGCAGCGTTTGACTTTGGTAGGGTAGAGTGCATGGTTGTGAATGCAAAAAGGGGAACCTTTTTAAAGCTCTCCTTACGTTTTTCCTTGTGCCTTTAATATCTTCTCAGAAGGTTGAAAAGAGACAGCTTAGGTGCAGTGGTGCCAAAGATAACAAGCACTATGGTTAGTTTGGTTTCTCTCTGACTCAGATAATAGTGCCATTAAGGGAACACTTTGAAGCGTACTTGAGGGCTTCAGTCAGGATAATGAACAGGTGTCATAGACTCATGGAACTGGAAGGGACCACAAGGACTATTCACTCCAACCCCCTGCCATGCAGGAATACACAAAGCACTCCCAGAAGATGCCCATCTAAACTCTATTTAAAATCCTCCAAAGAAGGAGAGTCCACCCTCCTCTGAGGCAGTTTATTCCACTATTGAAAAGCTCACGTAGGTCCACAGTAGGCCAAACCATCCACAGAAGGGTTCAAGCAAAGGTCACCTAGAGATCTAACAAAGTTGTCTCAGAATTTCCTCAAAAACAGACATGCCCAGGATGAGATTAAGCAAAGCCCCTCAGACAGTAGATAGGGTGGAATATGCTAATTTCCCCTGGATACACCTGGCAGTGAGTCATACTCCAAAAACAAATAAGTGGCCGAAACATGATTTATGCTGCAAAGGTCTTCCTTCACACCTCTGCCTACCTACAATGTGAAGGTTGCCTTAAACCCATCAGTCTTAATGTTCCAACCATTAACAGCAATTATCAAAGCCAAAGCTTCCATTGTTTAACTCTGGGAAACTCATGCAAGCATTATTCTACACTCAAAACACCCCTTAAGGGTACAATATTGGGTATCAATATTACCCTCAAATCATAGTCATGTGGGCACAGCTCCATTTACCTCATAACTCTGCCTGTCTCTGCATCATCGTGTGCACAGCTCTTCCCATCTTGCCACTCTGCCTGTCTGCTGTGTGACCCTTAGAATCAAGGGTATTTCTTTGCTGTACACACCTCTGCTCTCAGGACAGGTAAAGTATAGTCCATCATCCCCAAAATCCATTCCTCTATTCATAGAATCATACAATCATAGAATCATAGAATTGTAGAGTTGGAAGAGACCATGAGGGCCATCCAGTCCAACCCCCTGCCATGCAGGAAATCTTGATCAAAGCATCCCCGACAGGTGGCAATTCAGCCTCTGTTTAAAGACCTCCAAGGAAGAAGACCCCACCATGCTCTGAGGGAGTGTGTTCCACTGCCAAACAGCTCTTACTGTCAAAAAGTTCCTCCTAATGTTGAGGTGGAATCTCTGTTCCTGGAGCTTGCATCCATTGCTCCGTGTTCAAGTCTCTGGAGCAGCAGAAAACAAGCCTGCTCCATCCTCAATGTGACACCCCTGCAAATACTTAAACAGGGCTATCATATCGCCTCTTAACCGTCTTTTTTCCAGGCTAAACATACCCAGCTCCCTAAGTCTCTCCTCATAAGGCATCATTTCCAGACCTTTCACCATTTTAGTTGCCCTTCTTTGCACACACTCCAATTTGTCAATATCCTTTTTGAATTGTGGTGCCCAGAACTGGACACAGTATTCTAGGTGAGGTCTGACCAAGGCAGAATAGAGCGGCACTATTACTTCCCTTGATCTAGACACAATACTTCTATTGATGCAGCCCAAAATCGCATTGGCCTTTTTAGCTGCCGCATCACACTGTTGACTCATGTTCAACTTGTGGTCTACTAGGACTCCTAGATCCCTTTCACATGTAGTCTCATTCAGCCAGGTCTCCCCCATCCTATATCGATGCATTTCATTTTTTCGCCCTAAGTGCAGTACCTTACACTTCTCCGCATTGAATTTCATTTTGTTAGCTTTGGCCCAGCTCTCCAATCTATCCAGGTCATTTTGAATTTTGATCCTGTCCTCTAGGGTATTGGCTATTCCTCCCAACTTGGTGTCATCTGCAAATTTGATAAGTATGCCCCTAATTCCCTCATCCAAGTCATTGATAAAGATGTTGAATAGCACTGGGCCCAGGACCGAACCTTGTGGCACCCCACTGGTCACATCTTTCCAAGTTGAAAAGCAGCCACTGCTGAGCACCCTTTGGGTTCGGCCGGTCAACCAATTACAAATCCATTGAACAGTTAAATTGTCTAGCCCATATTTTACAAGCTTGTTTGCAAGAATGTCATGGGGAACCTTGTCAAAGGCCTTACTGAAATCAAGGTATACAATATCCACAGCGTTCCCTTCATCTACCAAGCTGGTCATTTTATGAAAAATAGATCAGATTAGTCTGGCATGACTTGTTTCTCTGAAACCCATGTTGACTTTTTGTGATTATGGCATTGCCTTCTAAATGTTCACAGACTCTCTGTTTAATCATAGAATCATAGAATCATAGAATTGCAGAGTTGGAAGAGACCACGAGGGCCATCCAGTCCAACCCCCTGCCATGCAGGAAATCACAATCAAAGCATTCCCAACAGATGGCCATCCAGCCACTGTTTAAAGACCTCCAAGGAAGGAGACCCCACCACGCTCCGAGGGAGTGTGTTCCACTGCCGAACAGCTCTTACTGTCAGAAAGTTCCTCCTAATGTTGAGGTGGAATCTCTGTTCCTGGAGCTTGCATCCATTGCTCCATGTCCTAGTCTCTGGAGTAGCAGAAAACAAACTTGCTCCATCCTCAACGTGACACCCCTTCAAATACTTAAACAGGGCTATCATATCGCCTCTTAACCGCCTTTTTTCCAGGCTAAACATACCCAGCTCCCTAAGTTTCTCCTCATAAGGCATTGTTTCCAGACCTTTCACCATTTTAGTCACCCTTCTCTGGACACGCTCCAATTTGTCAATATCCTTTTTGAATTGTTGTGCCCAGAACTGGACACAGTATTCTAGGCGAGGTCTGACAAAGGCAGAATAGAGCGGCACTATTACTTCTCTTGATCTGGACACTATACTTCTATTGATGCAGCCCAAAATCGCATTGGCCTTTGATCTGCTCTAGAATCTTCCCTGGTATTGATGTCAGACTAACTGGACGATAATTGTTGGGATTCTCTTTTTTCCCCTTTTTGAAGATGGGGACAACGTTTGCCCTCCTCCAGTCTGCTGGGACTTCTCCAGTTCTCCAGGAGTTCTCAAAGATTATTGCCAATGGCTCTGAGATTACATTTGCCAGCTCTTTTAATTCCCTTGGATGTAGTTCAAATGCTTCTTCCTAATTCAAATGCTTCTTCCTAATTCTTTGCTAGCCTTGTGTGATTGCTTGAAGAATGATGTGTGTGAGTGGACCCATGATTATTTCCCAATAAGATACAGTTTTATTTTTCTTTTGGTTTGGTGTCTCATCAGTTAGTACTGGTATACACAGGTGTAAAGATCGCTAAGTTACCCAACCTCTCACAGCCATACCTTTGAGCTAATTAAAATTACCCAATATACTGTCATACCTCAAAGGTCACAAGTGGGTCCCACAGACCCCACACAATTTGGGTAACAGCTTCATGTCCTAGTCTCTGGAGCAACAGAAAACAAGCTTGGTCCACCCCTATATGATGTCCCTTCAGCTATGTAAATATGGTTATCATGTTATCTTACCACCTCCTCTTCTTCAGGCTAAAAATACCCAGCCTCATAACTTTTCCTCATAGAGCTTCATTTCCAGATCTTTGGCCGTCTTGGTCATCATCTTTGACTTTGGTTGTGGCTGAGCAGTTGTTGACTTCCATGTCAAGGGGACACTAAATCTACTTCAGGTTTAAGTCTAAATGTTAAAGAAGATGTCAAAAGCTTCTTTAAAGGTTGGGCAGATATACTTTAAATGACAGAAACAACTTAGATATGGCTTTAAAGGGCAAATGTGGCTTAAATCTCAAAGAAAGTCCCCTTGCTTGTACCAATGGAGAAAGAAATATTTCTTACATTTGCAATGCTAGTCTCCATCACCTCATGGTCTACTTCAATCCTCCACCCACCACCACCTTAAACAACAGTTTAAACATTTCAGGAAAGATTCAGCTAAATGAATCTGCATTGTCACTTTCCCTTCCCAAAAGACTTTTAACATCTATGTCTGATGAAGAAGACTCCGCACTTCAAAAATGTGTGTAATCTATTTTGCACCCTTTGGTTGGCCTAATAAAGGTTTAACACAACATTTTAAAATTTTTGCTGCATGGCCAAAATGGCTAATCTTTGATATCTATTTAAAAGTTGGAGTAAAACTCAGAGTGGATTAATTGTCCTACTGACATGGCATCACCAGCTACCACTGAGCATTTGGAGACACTCTTTGATGGTCTCCCCCAGGCAGTAAAATGTCTCAGGCTGGCCTTCTGTGATGTCTCTTCCTCCCCCCCCCCGTTTTTGCAGCTTTTAAAAAATATTAATTGATCCTGCTTTTATTTTGTGCTAATGCTTCTGGTGTTTACCTTATGTGCTTTTAACAATAACTTCAGTACTGATTTTTATATTCACCACTTGTCATGTTGAAAATGTCACTTGCAGGGTGGGAGAGACGTTTACATATCTAGAAAGAATTCCTGTGAATCTCAAATTTGGAAATTAAGCACAATTCATATTGTCCTTAATCAGATTGGTAAGTCCCTACTAAAGTAGACCCATTGAATTAACTGTTGAGTGTTGTGGCAACATGTAGGTAGATCCCATTAATTCAGTAGCTGTGGACTGGTATGGAAGCCCTATCTAGGTTGGCTCCGGCCCTTTTACTCTTAAGATTCCTCCCTCGGACTGGTACTCAAGGTGACCACTATACTGGACAAGTGGCTGTGTTGGTCAGTGGTTTCAGTGTGGTTTCATGACCTGTTTACCTTCTTAATCACTGAATTAAAACATCCAGACAGAGATATGGAAAATAAAAACAGTAAAGATCTATTATATACCAGGTAAAATAAACACCAGGCCTTAGACTGGTTCCACATACAGTGTTCAATAACTCCTCATTCACAAAGTAACACTTCTCCCTAAACGATCTTCATATTCTTGGTTTCCCTCAAACTATTTAGATCTCCTTCATTACCCTCTTCATATTCTCTCTTTTTGTTGGACATAATAGCCAGCTGAAACATAGAAAATTATTAGCTTTTTTTCATCGTGGCTGCAAGAGCAGAGGTGGCTAAAAACTGGAAGACAGGGGACTTTAACATGGTCAATTGGTGGTCAAGAATTTGGAACACCTGGTTAATTTGAAAGCTTTCATACAACATAAACATATCTCATGAACGCAAAAGAAATAGCACATTTCAAGAAGACTGGTTGAGTTTTATTGTACATGTTAATGGACATTCCAGCAGAATACAACTTCCAAATGACCAAAGAGATTTCTGGAATGACACTCTAACCCTGGACCCTTCTGCTTTACACCCAGAAAGTGTAGCTGACTTAGTCATCTGAATAACGGTGATATACAGTACAGACAATTTTCTCTTCTGATATTGTATTTATACCACATATTAACAACAAATAGGAAACAAGGTATATGTATGAAGTAGAAAATAAAGTCAAATACTTGGGAGTTATCCTATCAGACAATAACTCAATTCTGTTTCATGATAATTATATAAAAACATGGAATGCAATAAAACAAGACATGATAAAATGGAATAAATTAAAATTATCATTATTAGGGTGCATAACAGTAATTAAAATGAATATTTTACCAAGAATGCTCTTCCTATTTCAAAATATCCCAATCATAATAAATGACAAACCATTTAAAGGATGGCAAAGAGATTTATCCAAATATATATGGCAAGGAAAAAAGCCCAGGATAAGGTTAAAACTCTTACAAGATGAAAAACAGAGAGGGGGTTTAGGACTACCTAATTTGAAACTGAGTATGGGGGGCTGGGCTTGCTAACAAGGCAAACACCCAGAGCCACCATGTTGGATTTTCGCCTTAGTAAGCAAGTGCTAAGGCAATAAAATGGGGTGTTGTTTTTTTCATTTTTGTAAAGGTGAAATATTGCTCTCTCATGCATTAGAAATAGATTTTTTAAAAGTTCGGCAGCAGCAAATTGAGGTAATTTTTTATTTATTTATTTATTTATTTATACTCCGCTCTTCAGCCACAAAGCTATCAGAGCGGCTTACAAATTGTTTTAAGCAATAGCTATTTACACATCTACACTGCATTAAACAGTTTCCAATGTGTGTTAGCTAATTGCCCCCACAAGCTGGGTACTCATTTTACCAACCTACGAAAGGAAGGAAGGCTGGGTGAACCTTGGAGCCTGCTGGAATCGAACTTGCAACATGGTGACTTGCAGTACTGGCATTTATCCACTGCGCCACCAGGGCTTCAGGTAAGTAGCCTGAAGAAAAACAAAAACAAAAAACATCAAGACAAATCGCAGTTGCTGCGAATTACCATTACTGTGGAGCAATCCACTTCTTTTTCCCCATGTATAGACAAGTCCTGTATTCCAGGTGAGATCTGACCAAAGCAGAAAGCTGGGAGGTGTCCAGAGGAGGGTCACCAAGATGACTGAAGGAGAATTATTAGATATGATGGACACCCCAAAAGAAAAATGAATGGGTCCAAGAACAAATCAGCCCTGAACTCTTACTAGCAGCCAAGATGAGCTGGAGGAGAGGCTACACATTCTAAAAGCATCAGATCCTGTATGATCTTGCAAGATAAGCAGGGTCAGCTGTGGTTAGTACTTGAATGAGTGACTGCCAAGGAATACCAGGTGTTGTAGGCTGTATTTCAGAAGAAGGAACTGGCAAAACCACCTCTGAGTATTCCTTGCCTAAGAAAACCCTATGAAATTCATGGGATTTCACAAGTTGACAGGTGACTTGATGGTACATATATATATACACATCATACTTTGGACATATCATGACATGACTCACTGGAAAATATTTGGTAATGTGGAAGGGAGGAGGAAAAGAGGAGGCCACGTTATGGATATATTGATTCAATCAAGGAAGACACAACCCTGAGTTTGCAACACCTAAGCAGGGCTGTCTATGACTGGGGCTTTCAGAGGTCTTCCATTCATAGGATTGTCATGCATCTAACTTGACACCAAATAATAATAATAATAATAATAATAATAATATCATCATCAATTCAAAACTTCCCTATGGTAATGGTGTCAGTAATAATACTCCCCATAGGCTTGTTTTCACATGGTTTCTCCCAGATTCCTTAATACCCGGAGCACATACTTAACATTTTTTATTTTTTTATTCATTAGTTATTTACACCCCACTCTTCAGCCACAAGGCCATCCGAGTAGCTTACAAACTGTATTAAGCAATAGCAATTTGCACATCTACACTGCATTAAGCAGTTTCCAATGTGTGTTAGCTAATGCAATTGCCACCACAAGCTGGGTACTCATTTTACCGACCTATGAAAGGATGGAAGGCTGAGTGAACCTTGGAGCCCGCTGGGATCGAATTTGCAACGTGGTGAGTTGCGTTTACTGGCATTTAACCACTGCGCCACCATTTGCATAAGAGGAAGTATGCTGCCTTTCAGAGGAAAAGCCTCTCATGAAAATGTTCAAATATTGATATAAACAGCAGTCATGGAATAAAACAAATATATGAAACGAACCAGAGATTTACAAAATGGCTAAAAATTAAAGTGCACTGTTGAGTAAAATGTAGAACTCCAAGAAATGTGTAAACCACAGTAGCTGAAACCATCTCAGTTCTTTCTTAATCCAGCCCAACATTAATTGAGAGCAACAAGACAGCCATTTACAAATGCACAAATCCCTTCAGAAAGCTGTTGCTGGTTTTACCTAAATGCTTTAAAATTCCTCAGATGTTTCTTCTGAGGCGAAACCTCTCAGTTCACTTTAGAAGTTGCTTTAATCAAAATTCAGGGCCAATGGAATGATGATACATTCCTCTGAGGGATTTCATGAATTTTATCACAGCTCTTGCTCAAAGGGACTCAGATCAGCCTCCAAATTTCCTTCCAACCACACTTTGGATGTGTCCGGCCTCAGTCTAGCTTTGATCCAGACTGACGCTGGGTCCACTTTGAGTGCCAGCAGACAAAGATCAGAAGGACAATAAAGTAACTCATGGGTTGGAGGCCAGTCACCAGATTAACTAGATAAGGATCAGAGAACCGGAGGCAAGTACAAAGCTAGAGTGAGAGCCAGATAGAAAGTCAAGTCCTATAGAAGCATAGAGGAGAAGGCTATTAATGCCTATTGGTGATAATGGTTATGTGTTACATCCGTGGGCTGAAGCAGCATGCCTCAGTATACTAGCTGCTGGGAAACATGAGTGGGAGGGTAGTATGGCACACATGTCTGGCTTGTGGACTTCCTAGAGGCATCTTATTGACATTGTGAGAACAGAATGCTGGACTAGATAGGCCTTGGGCTGAATTTAACATGGCTCTTCTTATGTTCTTAACACCAAGGGACAAAAACTGAATCTATGACCATCAGTGGTTTTTAGCAATGGCAATTAAGAAACAGTGAGAGTTGGTCAGAGTGTGATGGAGTATTCTTCTTTGGAGGATTTTAAACATTGGCTGGATGGCCATCTGTCGGGAGTGCTTTGATTGTGTATTTCTGCATGGCAGGGGGTGAGATTGGATGGCCCTCATGGTTTCTTCCTCTGATTCTATGATTCAGGATGTAGGGAACCCGGGTTCAAAATCCCACCCACTGAGGTCAGAAACTGGCAGGAAAACATAAGAAGAGGGTAGGCAGAGTATAATTCTTGAGATAAAGTACTTTGTTATTTACAAGCTGGAACATGTCCAAAGAAGGATGACCAAGATGATCAACACGGAGCAATGGATGCAAGCTCCAGGAACAGAGATTCCACCTCAACATTAGGAGGAACTTTCTGACAGTAAGAGCTGTTCGGCAATGGAACACATTTCCTCAGAGCGTGGTGGTGTCTCCTTCCTTGGAGGTCTTTAAACAGAGGCTGGACGGCCATCTGTCAGGGATGTTTGATCATGATTTCCTGCGTGGCAGGGGGTTGGACTGGATGGCCCTCATGGTCTCTTCCAACTCTACAATTCTATGATTCTATGATCAAAGGTCTGGGCACCAAGCTGTATGAAGAATGGCTTAGGGTGCTGAGTATGTTTAGCTTTGAGGAGAGAAGATTGAAAGGTGACATGATAGCTGTCTTTAAATACCTGCAAGGATGTTATGTAGAAGATGGAGTGAACTTGTTTTCTGCCATTTGAGAGGCTAGGACACAAACTGATAGATTTAAATGACAAAAAAGGAGATCCCACCTAAACATTTGGAAGAACATCTTGACTCTTTTCAATAGTAGAATAGACTGTCTCAGTCCTATAAAAAGAGGTTAGATGGGCATCTTTCAGAGCTTCTTTACCTGTATATATCTCTGCATGGTAGGAAGTTGGACTAGATGGCCCCTGAAGTCTTTTCCAACTCTCTCGTCTATGATTCTACAATTCTATGATTCTACTTGAATTAAAAGACCACCTTGGAGCCAAGGGCCTGATGTATAGCTGACAGTATGAATGAATGATACTTTATTACGGTCAAAGACCAGCATAAAAGAAATAAAAAAACTTTAAAACAATAAGGTTAAATTAAAATATAAAAATAAAATTAAAATATTATTACATTAACAAGCAATACAATAAAAAAGTGCATACATAGGATAGTTTATACAACTAAGTGCTTTGTTTTTAAATCACAGGAGGATAAATCTGTCTGCTAAGAAGGTAAAATAAATCAATTTGGGAAGAAAATAAATTTAAGAATAAAAAAATAACATATGTCAGCTAGATTAAAGTAATTCAGATGCAATATGTTCTGCTATCTTAGATTTAATTTTGCTTTTCCTGCAAGTAATTGCAGATGCATAGAATTGTGCCAAGTTTACAAGTTATCTGTGGGTTGCAGTCTGACAGAAGGTATTTTAAGTAAAAAGTTTCTGATCTCCCTGTTTTATTTAGAAGGATTGGGGTGATCATATCTTTGTGGGAGTCACAGTAAAAAGGACAGTGGAATAATACATGATTGATCGTTTCAATGTTTCCTGTATTACAAGGGCATATTCTCTCAAGCACAGGAGTCTTATTGTATTTACCCTCAAGGTGTGCTGAAGGTAATACATTTAATCTGGCTAACAGGAATGCTTTCCTGTGTTTGGGTATTGTTAGGTTCGTCAAATAATTTGCCAAAAAAAAGTACCAGCACAATCCCAATAGTTGAAATATCTCGCAGACAGACTACGATGATTTTGGAAATCTATATCTTTTATATGTTGGAGTATAGTTGTTTTAGCTTTTGAGTGCCCCATGGATCTAAGAGTATCTGGTGGAAGACCCATGTTTGGTAATTTTGTAGTCAATGTTTTTTTCCATTTAGATTGGAAGGTGTCCGTCAGAGTTAATGGCACAAGACCAATAGGCAAAAAAGTCAATTTTAACCAAAGATTTACGTCATTATCAAAATTCAGGCCTCCATAGAAATCTGTCCAGTCTCCAGACGAAGTATTACATTTGGGACACAGGTCGGGACTCCTGTAATAGCTCTTAGGAATTTAGTAAGTACAACTTCAAAAGGCTTGTAGTCCTCATTTGCATAAATCTGACAGCCGTACAGCATTTGAGATATTACTTTACTGATGAAAACTTGAATTGCTGCAGGGATGTATTGGCCACCTTTGGTATAAAAAAAAGGAAAGGAGTGCTTTAGTACTTCTTTGCACGTCATAGCTCTGTGATGCCATTGCCAACTGGGAGTGCTCTTCAGGGTTGAATTTGAGTCTAGAAGGCAGCCTTGATACACAAGGTCTAATGTGCCTGGGTTCAGAAAGACCCAACATGGTAATGGACCAGACAGTATGGCACTTCAGGCCGGCTACTTGAAATCCTAGTCTGAGACTCCCCCCTACCCCTCATGTTTTTTTTAACCTCACAAGATTACATTGTAGTGCAGGAGTGAAGCTTTAGGGGGTGGGGACAACAAAATGATTTCCCCAAATATTCTGCTTCCTGAATAAAATGTTCCTGCAGTTCCCAAATTTCTACCATTGCTGTAAAACTTCAGTTGAGCATTTAGAAATACTGTTTCTAAAGCACTTATTTTGTATTCAGCAATTAATTGAATGAGTTTAGCAATTGGATTTAGTTCTATCATAGCAAAAAGGCCCCAAACTGATCATTTTTAGAATCCATAATGATAACAGATATATGATGGGTGACACATAGCTTGAGGGCAATACATGTGAAAAGGATCTAGGAGTCTTAGTGGACCACAAGTTGAACATGAGTCAGCAGTGTGATGCAGCAGCTAAAAAAGTCAATGCGATCCCAGGCTGCATTCATAGGAGTAGTGTCTAGATCAAGGGAAGTAATAGTGCCACTGTATTCTGCTTGGGTCAGACCTCACTTGGAATACTATGTTCACTTCTGGGCACTACAGTTCAGGAAGGATATTGAGAAGCTGGAACATGCCCAGAGGAGGGCAACCAGGATGGTGGGTGGTCTGGAAGCCATGCCCTATGAGGAGCGGCTTAGGGAATTGGGCATGTTTAGCCTGGAGAAGAGAAAGTTGAGAGTTGACATGATAGCCATGTTTAAATATTTGAAGGTATGTCATATTGAGAATGGAGCAAGCTTGTTTTCTGCTGCTCCAGAGACTAGGACACAGATCAATGAGTTCAAAGTACAGGAAAAGAGATTCCACCTAAGGCTGGATGGCCATCTGTTGGGAATGCTTTGATTTTGCATTCCTGCATGGCATGGGGTTGGACTGGATGGCCCTTGTGATCTCTTCCAACTCTATGATTCCACCACAAAAAAGACAAACAAATTTTCCTTCTATATGCTCCCAAACATCAAAAATAGGGGTATATTTTGCCTTGTTTTTAGACCTCCTGGGCCATCTTAGGCCCAGAAGAGGGATTTTTCCCCCAACAAAAAAGGAAGAAAAGGACTTTATCAGACGCATGAAAAAAATGTCAGAAGAACATGATGAGAACACAAATGAGCAAAATTATTGGATGACATCATCCTTCAGCCATTCTGGGGGGTATAGAGTGGGCATGAATAAGGCATCACTTTTTATTGACAACTTAGCCCATCAATAAAAAAAAGGGATGCCTTATTCATGCCTGCACTATGCCCCTGGAATGGCTGAGGGCATGGGTGTTTGATAATGTCACCCTTTCTGTTATCATCCCATTCTTCTGATGTGATTTGGGACACGGTTTTGTGCTGCGTTTCCCCATGATTGAAAAAACCAAAGTCACTGCTAGTTCTCTTCCTGTTTCAATAAAATGCCTTCCCTGGGCCTAAATTGTCCCAGGAGGGGGCAAAAATGTGGCTAAATGCTCCCTAAACTAGCCAGAAGGCATTTGGGGGCATTTTGGAGACTGTTGACCCTGGGGCCCACAAAAATAGTTGTTGGGGCTCCTTGTGGTCTGTGGGACATATTTAACCCATTCCTCTTTTAACTATAATATTTTTCTTTCAGTTTGTAATCTGTCTTGAATCTTGGTTTGAGGGAAATGACAGGGTGGTGGTGGTGGTGGTGATTATGACAATGGGAACCTAACTGGGGCTGAGACAATGAAAGCTTGAATGATAAATGCAGCGATCCGTGGGCCATAGCAGAACTGAGGCCAAAAAGAAGGGAAAAGATTATGACATATTGAAACCTACAAATGGAGATTCATTACCTTTGAGAAAATAAAACAACTGTGGGTTGAGTGATGAGAGGTGCTCTGGAGACAAATTCAAGCAGACTGGCAGAATATCTGAATTATAATTGCCATAGATAAGGCAACGAAACAAAGGCACACACTGGCCTCCAAAGGTGTAAATAAACTGACACTTGCATGCTAGAAAATCAGAATCATGCAAGACTCTGAAGATAGTGGATGGCCTGGGCGTCGTTCTGCCCTAATAGCCCATGAACTATCACGGCTTAATATTGACATCGCTGCTCTTAGTGAAGTTTGATTCCATGAGGAAGGCAGCCTTAAAGAACATGGCGCCGGCTACACACTTTACTGGTCTGGCAAACCCAAAACCAAAAAACATCTATCAGGAGTAGGCTTTATGATTAAAAACTCCATTGCCTCCAAACTTGAAACCTTGCCAACAGGACACTCTGATCGCATTATTTCCTTACGCCTCCCACATGTTGTTCTCTTTAGTATATATGCCCCAACTATGCAAGCCGACCCTGTAGAGAAAGACAAATTCTACACAGACATACGCCAACTCATACAAAAAGTCCCTGTAGAAGATAAAATTATTATCCTTGGTGACTTCAATGCCAGAGTAGGAAAGAACTCCAAAGCCTGGAAAGGCGTCTTAGGCAAGCATGGTGTTGGAAATTGCAATGATAACGGATGCCTCCTGGTAGAGTTCTGAGCAGAACAACAGCTGACTATTACAAACACAATCTTTCAGCAGAAAGATAGCTTGAAGACAACCTGGATGCATCCCCGATCCAAACATTGGCACCTCATTGACTATGTTCTAGTCTGTCCGAGAGACATTCGTGATGTCCGTCATACCCGAGTGATGCCCAGTGCAGAATGCCAAACAGATCATCGCCTCGTCAGATGTAAACTAAATCTTCATCTTAAGTTCAAACCTAAGAGGGGTGGGATCTTAAAGAAGAGACTCCAAGTCAACAATCTTCAACAAGCTACCATGAGAGACAACTTCCAGGCAAATCTGCAAACAAAACTTGAAGACCATCCTACAGATCCTTCTCCTACAGTGCTTTGGCAACATATCAGAAACAGTATCCTCCAGTCTGCAGAAGAATCCCTCGGGTTCTCCCACAAGAAAAATCAAGACTGTTTTGATAAAACAACCAAGAGATCCAGGAGCTGTTGGCAAAGAAGAGAGCTGCTCACCAGGCATACCTCGCCCAGCCAACCTGCCATATAAGAAAAGCAGCTTTCCGCCTCACGTGTAGTAAACTACAACAAAAACTCCGAGACATGCAGAACAAGTGGTGGATCAATATAGCAAAAAAGACACAACGCTGTGCAGATTTGGGTGATCATAGAGGATTTTATGAAGCTCTTAAAGCAGTGTTTGGACCTACTTATCAGGTCCAAAGCTCCTTATACAGTACAGATGATCAAACATTAATTACTGATAAAGCCTCCATCCTGAATCGTTGGGCTGAACATTTTCAAAGTCTCTTTAGCTCCAACCGAGTAGTCCAAGGCTCAGCTATCCAACATATGATACAAAAACCAATGAAAAATGAATTGGACATAGCTCCCACTTTGGAAGAGACCCTTAAGGCCATACAGCAGATGAAAAATGGCAAGGCAGCTGGGATTGATGGAATCCCACCTGATGTTTGGAAACACGGAGATCATGCACTCCACGAAAAATTCCACGAATTCCTTGTGAATTGCTGGGAAAAAGTGGAACTGCCATCAGACCTCCGAGATGCAGTCATCATCACCCTGTACAAGAAATAAGGGGCAAAATCCGACTGCTCAAGCTATCGAGGCATAACACTGCTCTCTATTGCTGGAAAAATCCTTGCAAGGATACTCCTGAACAGATTAGTTCCTGCTATTGCAGAAGAACTTCTCCCTGAAAGCCAATGTGGCTTCAGAGCCAATAGGAGTACTACAGACATGGTATTTGCCCTTAGACAACTGCAAGAAAAATGTAGGGAGCAGAACAAGGGTCTCTATGTAACATTTGTTGACCTCACCAAAGCCTTCGACACTGTAAGTAGAAAAGGTCTGTGGCAGATCCTGGAAAGATTAGGATGTCCCCCCAAATTCCTTAAATTGATTATCTTGCTACACAAGGGCCAGCGTGGTCAAGTCAGATATGGAGATGCTCTTTCAGAGCCCTTTCTAATAACTAATGGAGTGAAGCAAGGTTGTGTTCTTGCACCAACTTTATTTACAATCTTCTTCAGCATGATGCTCCAAAGGGCTATGGCAGAGCTTGAAGAAGACGACGGCATCTATATACGTTACCGTACTGATGGTAGTTTGTTTAACTTAAGCCGTCTGAAGGCTCGCACTAAGACTCTAAACTACCTAGTTCGTGAGCTGCTCTTCGCCGATGATGCTGCCCTTGTTGCGCACACAGAAGCAGCTCTGCAGCGCCTAACGTCCTGCTTTGCAACAGCTGCAGAGCTGTTTGGGCTAGAAGTCAACCTGAAGAAAACAGAAGTTCTTTACCAGCCTGCACCACAGGACGAACACCACCATCCCCACATTGCTGTCAGCAACTCTGTGCTTAAGTCCGTTCAGCAGTTCACCTACCTGGGAAGCATCATCTCCTCAGATGCCAAGATTGACAAAGAGATCGATCACAGATTAGCAAAGGCATATAGTGCATTTGGAAGACTTCACAAAAGAGTCTGGAGCAATAAACAGCTGAGGCAAAGCACAAAAATCAGTGTGTATAGAGCCATTGTACTGTCTATCCTCCTTTATGGATCTGAAACATGGGTCACCTATCGCTACCACCTACGACTCCTCGAGCGCTTTCGTCAGCACTGTCTACGCACAATCCTAAATATACACTGTACTGACTATGTGACGAATGTTGCTGTCCTTTAGCAAGCAGGGATCACCAGCATTGAGGCGATGATATTGAGAACGCAGCTGCGCTGGGCAGGGCACGTTTCTAGGACGGAGGACCATCGCCTCCCAAAAATACTACTCTACGGTGAACTCGCCACGGGTCAGCGTAAGAGGGGCTCTCCAAAAAAGTGATACAAAGACTCCCTGAAACAACATCTCAGGCTCGGCCAAATTGATCACCAACAATGGTCCGCCCTGGCCTCACATCAGGAGGCATGGAGACGCACTATCCACAATGCTGCAGCCTTATTTGAGAACTCACGACGAACAAATCTTGAGGAGAAACGACAACACAGAAAGAATCACAACCCAAAAACATCACCCAAGGAGACCTTCTGCTGTGCTTTCTGCAACCAGACTTGTTTATCTCGGATTGGCCTTTTTAGTCATCAGCGTGCTTGCAGAAAGCGTGGGATGAGTCCTTCCTGAATCTTCGTTTGCGAAGAAAAGCCAGAGAGAATTGCCATAGATATTTATTATTTGTTTATTTAATTCATTTCATATTATTTGTTTATTTAATGTGAAGCCGAAGTCTTTCATGGCCGGCATCCATAGATTTTCCTTGTTTTTTTTCTGGGATGTGAGGCTGTGTTCTGGAATAGTTTTTTTCTGATGTTTTGCCTGCATCTGTGGCTGCCATCTTCAGAGAAAATTGAGACAAAATTGACAATTCACCTTCAGGCTTAATTACCCCGCCATTCAACCTCGTCACAAACTAGCCTTCCCAGAGCTGCCTGAAGGTAAGGTTGTCAATTTTGTCTCAGTTTTCTCTGAAGATGCCAGCCACAGATGCAGGTGAAACATCAGAAAGAAACTATTCCAGAACATGGCCTCACAGCCCAGGAAAATAACCAAAGAAAATCTTTGTTTATTTAATTCATTTCCTTTATATCCCATCTTTCTTCAAGATTTGAGGTGATTTTCAAGAATTTAAAACACTAAGTACTGCTAAAAGCTACTAATCCAAAAGCTAATTTTAAAAAAATTAACAGTTCTGCCTAAAAAGCACAAGTTAAAAACATAACAAGAAAACAGGGAGGGACAGGGAAGGAATCTAGCAGCACCTTCAAGACTATTTTATATTTTTTGTTGGTGGTGCGTGTCTTCAAGTTGTTTCCGACTTATGGCAACCCTAAGATGAACCTGTCATGGGGTTTTCTGAGGCTGAGAGTGTGAGACTTGCCAAAGCTCATCTAGTAGGTTTTCATGGCCAAGGAGGGATTCACTATGCCACACCCAAGCTTTTGTTGACACTGACCCACTTCTTTAGATGCAATTCTTATTTTCTAGATTGATAGTTGTTTGAGTACTGGACTACAAATCTGGAGAACCTGGGTTTGAATCCACTGGGTAACCTTGGGCAAATCACACTCAGCCTCAGAGGAAGGCAATGACAAACCCCCTGTGGACAAATATTACCAAGAAAACCCCATGATTGGTTCACCTTAGGGTCACCATAAGTCAGAAATGACTTGAAAGCAAACAACAAAACAAATATATAAAAGTTCATGCTAAAATATAAATCTGTCTTAAAGGTGAATCATAGAATCATAGAGTTGGAAGAGACCACAAGGGCCATCCAATCCAACCCCTTGGCATGCAGGAATACACAATCAAATCATTCCTGACAGATGGCCATCCAGCCTCTGCTTAAAAACCTCCAAAGAAGGAGACTCCACCACAATACGAGGCAGTGTATTCTACTTCCAAACAGCTCTTACTATCAGGAAATACTGTCCTGTAGTTTGAGTCCATTGCTCTGTGTCCTAGTCCTGGAGCAGCAGAAAACAAGCTTGCTCCATCCTCAGTATGACATCCCTTCAAATATTTAAACATTTCTATCATGTCCCCTCTCAACCTTCTCTCCCTGTTTCCTTCTCATGATGCAACAGACTAACACAGCTACTTCTTTGAAAATTAAAAAGTTTTTAAAAACACATTTAAAACATAATAAGATACAGGCAGAGCGCATCCCATTAAAAGCTCGGTCTGCTCTCTGGGAAAAAAATAGCATATAAATTAAACAAACAAACCAAGCCCTGCCTAAATAGAAAGGTCTTTGCCTATTGGTGGAAAGAAAGCAGGGAAGGGGGAGTTCCAAAGCCAGGAGCAGCTACTGAAAAGGCTCTCCAGTCATCTCACCATGAGTCAACAGTGTTATGTGGCAGCTAAAAAGGCCAATGCGATTTTGGGCTGTATCAATAGAAGTATAGTGTCTAGATCAAGGGAAGTAATAGTGCCGCTCTATTCTGCCTTGGTCAGACCTCACCTAGAATACTGTGTCCAGTTCTGGGCACCACAATTCAAAAAGGATATTGACAAATTGGAGCATGTCCAGAGAAGGGCAACTAAAATGGTGAAAGGTCTGGAAACCATGCCTTATGAGGAGAGACTTAGGGAGCTGGGTATGTTTAATCTGGAAAAAAGATGGTTAAGAGGCAATATGATAGCCCTGTTTAAGTATTTGAAGGGGTGTCACATTGAGGATGGAGCAGGCTTGTTTTCTGCTGCTCCAGAGACTGGAACACGGAGCAACGGGTGCAAGCTCCAGGAACAGAGATTCCACCTCAACATTAGGAGGAACTTTTTGACAGTAAGAGCTGTTCGGCCGTGGAACACACTCCCTCGGAGCGTGGTGGGGTCTTCTTCCTTGGAGGTCTTT
Source organism: Gambelia wislizenii (assembly GCA_030847615.1). Lineage (NCBI taxonomy): Eukaryota > Metazoa > Chordata > Lepidosauria > Squamata > Crotaphytidae > Gambelia > Gambelia wislizenii. Next base: position 12,441,231 of record JAUMIR010000012.1, read on the forward strand.
AAACAGAGGCTGAATGGCCATCTGTCTAGGATGCTCTGATTGTGTATTCCTGCATGGCAGGGGGTTGGACTGGATGGCCCTCGTGGTCTTTTCCAACTCTACAATTCTATGATTCTATGAAATGCACCTGTTATTGTGTTGGGACAAAGGAGATTATCAGATGACCTAAAATATCCAGGACAGGGGCAACAGGAGATTGCCAAAGGGCTCACTTATCAGACGACGTTGTCCCTGTCTCATCCTGCTCCTATGCCCCTCTGTTCCATCCACGTTCCTTTTTATTGATAGCTTAAGCCATCAATAGATCACCCGTTCCATTTCTGTTACAGAATCACAGGCATCTGAACTTGTGCCCTGTTATGCTCACGTGATGCCAACCACAGTGGGAGGTCCCTGCTGAACACTTCCGGTCAAGATTGGGAGATTGAGGTAAGTGTCACACTTCCCCCCACTCCTCAGGTTACTTGGGGTTTTAAAAATGTGTTTAGCTGCTTTGTTTTACTTTTGTGCCTTTATTCTTGCTTTTAACTTTGAATTTCCCATGCAATTGTTCTCTCACGAGAACAGCTAGGATTTGCTTTTCAGGAAGTGAATGGGGCGCGATGAGAGCTTCATTCACTTCCTGGACTGCCAAAAGGGAGGGGAGTAGTTTCTGTCACACTGGAAAGGTAGGTCTGGAAAAAAAATTGAAGCCCAACAGGAATGGGAATGGGGCAGGAAATAGCTGGCAAGATGGAGACCCTACATATGGTCCCCATCAGACTATCTCTCAAGAGAAAATTTTCTACCACAGATCAGATCATAATAGCAGAATTACAAAAAGTGACACTGCTTGGAACATGCTACATTATCAGATGATGCCTCACTGAGTCTCAGATTTTTGGACAGAATCTGAATCATTGATGATCCTACAGCTCTAGTCTTTAACACCTGGTTGACTGTGAAATGGAGAAATAATTTCCATGGAATTCTGTAAGCTGCCTTGGCTCCATCATCATTCCGCAGAAAAGCTCAAAATAGAAATATTTCGACTTAAGTAGAGTAACTAGATAATGTGGCTCTCCATAAGCTTCCTGTGAAGTCAGGTGTGGCTGTTGCCTAGAAGTCAGCATTAAGGTTGACCTTTTGTCATGGTGAGAAAGGAAGAATGGCATGGGATGTGCAGCCAAGCTTTGGATGCATTGAGATTTGAAATTCCTATCGCTCATGGACATACCTTGAAGCTTCTGAGTGGAGAAAAGAAAGAGCCCAGTTCAGCTTTTCTTAAGCCATAAATCTGAGCTGGAATTCCACCTCAGTGGGTGTGTTTATAACTGAGTGAAGAACAGAGGGCACTAATGGCTCCAGCTTGCATCACAGACAAAATAGTTACTTATTGCCAGAAGCCCATGGCTTTAACCTGCCAACAGCATTCCTGACTCCCTTTCTCTCTATCCTCTGCAGATAACTGAAGCCCCACACCATTCAACCTGCCAGGCTAATTGCTCCACATCATCCTCTCATTTATCAAACACAAACATCTATCCCTTAACGAGCTAAGGAAGGCATCCAGGGAATTCCTAAATGGCCAAGCTCTGAAGTCCTCTCAGTTACAACCAAAGCCAATGGATAAGCAAATAACCCATCATCTCTCACCACCCAATTGGTTTTCAATCGGTTATGAAAGGGCTTATCAACTAAATAGGTGAATCATTAACAACTGCACAAGGACAGCTCTCATTAATAGCAATTAACTAACTCAAGGTACTTAGCATGGGTCTGAGCTCATGGTATGGGATAGAGGCTACAGGAATGTGGAAGACAACTAATAATATATAAGCATGTTAAACTTGAACTGTGTTTTACTCTCTTATTTGTTTTGCCAAAGTGGTTAATCAAACACCAGGGAAAGGGTTCACATCCAGTTCTGTATTAGTCAACTGTCCAGCATGCTGCAATATTTGACAGAAGGTGCAAACTAGGTATTGGGATACAATTATTCAGTTACAGGCAAGTGTGTTGCCCTAATTTACAACATTTCAAATTGCCACTGTTTCTCCAAAAATAAATTTTAAAAAATCTTACCTACAATGCATGTGGGAGAAAGCAACTGTAATCTTATCATTGCTGGAAGGGTTCATTTGCCTGCTTAGAACAGGGCATGGGAGAAGAAGAAACTGAAATCTTACTGTCGTTTGAATAAGAGGTTTCCTTTTCCTGCTTAGAAAAGGCACTATGGGAGGAAGAAGCTGGACTCTTGCCTCAGAGGAAGGCAATTTCTTTGCCTACTTAGAAGAGGGAATGGGAGGGATCAGGGCTGGTTTAAGGAATTTTGGGGACCCTGCAATGCTTTATTTTGGGGAGCCCATATCTTTACCTCAGGTCAATGTAACCTAACCTAAGCTAAGCTATTCACAGTACAGGATATTCAGATTATTACCGATAATGTTTTGCAGGAGGAGGGTTACTTCCCCCCCCCCACAATGACGCCCCCCCCCGCTGTGGCTGCAGGTGCTGCAGGGTCCTTAAACCAGCTCTGGGAGGGATAAAGACTCTGGAATCTTGATGCTGGAAGGGAAGGGGTTTCTCTAGCCTAGAAAATATAAGCTCTCATGTTTTATATGTTAAACCTCTTTAAAACTGGTGGTATATTGAGTAAAACTGCTAAATTTGTGGCTACTTCAACTTTGTTGGCATGAATCTCCTTGGTTTCCGAAGATTCCCTGTGAAACTGACTCCCCTCCCCACATTACATCAGTTTGAATTTGATTGCAAGTCCAGGAACACAACCCAGATGTAAATCAAGATTCACTTGTACATAATTATGCAGGTTTGAATAAATATATGAACCCAAACTCTGCTATCCTCCAAAGGTCACACTTCTGAATTTTGTAATGCCATTCTCCAATCATAATTTCTGTACAAAAGGATATGCTAATGAAAAGTACATGCACACACAAAAAGGATAGGATCATGAAAACAACTTTCAGAAATGCAGAATTGTATACACTAGGCAAAATTGCATACAAAAATAGAATAATCAAGAGAACCGTGCACAAAAATGCATGCAAAATTTGATGTCAACTTTTTTAAATTCCCAAAGTTCCAGGGGGGGGGGGACTTCAAAAGGGAAAAATTCAAAGTAAAAAAAACTGAAACTGGCAGAATTGTCCATCCCTAATGTGAACTGTCCTCTACAAGTGGCCATCAAGTGATATCAGCATTCCATATGTCAAAATATTCCCCTCCAAAGCTGCTATTTAAATACCAGTGGAGGCACCCATTGGCCCCAATGGAAGCATCTACTGGTGCCACTGAAATATAAGTAGCAGTTCCTGAAATGCAGTGACTGTCCTAACGTATCTGGGAGAAGAATTACAAGTGTCCAACCCACCCACAATCTGGAAACTATGTGGGCTTCCCCATAGCTGCTATCTACATAAGACAAAATACGCAAGTTAACTGCATTCACACAATTAGCCTCACATTCACCTCACTATGAGCCAAAGAAGATTCCCATTTGAGGTCAAAGGATATGGCTGATTTAGCCCACAATCTAGCCATGTTCAAGCTAAATCTTCCTGAAAAGCCATGGAAAGGCAGATGTATTTTCTCTGCAGGATCAACTGCAAGAAAAATGTAGGGAGCAGAACAAGGGTCTCTATGTAACATTTGTCGACCTCACCAAAGCCTTTGACACTGTAAGTAGAAAAGGTCTGTGGCAGATCCTGGAAAAACTAGGATGTCCCCCCAAATTCCTTAAAATGATTATCTTGCTACACGAGGGCCAGCGTGGTCAAGTCAGATATGGCGATGCTCTTTCAGAGCCCTTTCTAATAACTAATGGAGTGAAGCAAGGTTGTGTTCTTGCACCAACTTTATTTACAATCTTCTTTAGCACGATGCTCCAAAGGGCTATGGCAGAGCTTGAAGAAGACGACGGCATCTATATACGCTACCGTACTGATGGTAGCTTGTTTAACTTAAGCCGTCTGAGGGCTCACACTAAGACTCTAAACTATCTAGTCCGTGAGCTGCTCTTCGCCGATGATGCTGCCCTTGTTGCCCACACAGAAGCAGCTCTGCAGCGCCTAACGTCCTGCTTTGCAACAGCTGCAGAGCTGTTTGGGCTAGAAGTCAACCTGAAGAAAACAGAAGTTCTTTACCAGCCTGCACCACAGGACGAACACCACCATCCCCACATTGCCGTCGGCAAATCAGTGCTCAAGTCCGTTCAGCAGTTCACCTACCTGGGAAGCATCATCTCCTCAGATGCCAAGATTGACAAAGAGATCGATCACAGATTAGCAAAGGCATATAGTGCATTTGGAAGACTTCACAAAAGAGTCTGGAGCAACAAACACCTGAGGCAAAGCACAAAAATCAGTGTGTATAGAGCCATCGTACTGTCTATCCTCCTCTATGGATCTGAAACATGGGTTACCTATCGCCACCACCTACGACTCCTCGAGCGCTTTCATCAGCGCTGTCTACGCACAATCCTAAATATACACTGGACTGACTATGTGACGAATGTTGCTGTCCTTGAACAAGCAGGGATCACCAGCATTGAGGCCATGATATTGAGAACACAGCTGCGCTGGGCAGGGCACGTTTCTAGGATGGAGGACCATCGCCTCCCAAAAATACTACTCTACGGTGAACTCGCCACGGGTCAGCGTAAGAGGGGCGCTCCAAAAAAGCGATACAAAGACTCCCTGAAACAACATCTCAGGCTTGGCCAAATTGATCACCAACAGTGGTCCGCCCTGGCCTCACATCGGGAGGCATGGAGACGCACTATCCACAATGCTGCAGCCTTATTTGAGAACTCACGACGAACAAGTCTTGAAGAGAAACGACAACGCAGAAAGAATCACAACCCAAAAACATCACCCAAGGAGACCTTCTGCTGCGCTTTTTGCAACCGGACTTGTTTATCTCGGATTGGCCGTTTTAGTCATCAGCGCGCTTGCAGAAGGCGCGGGATGAGTCCTTCCTGAATCTTCGTTTGCGAAGAAAAGCCAGAGATATTGAGTAAAACTGCTAAATTTGTGGCTACTTCAACTTTGTTGGCATGAATCTCCTTGGTTTCCGAAGATTCCCTGTGAAACTGACTCCCCTCCCCACATTACATCAGTTTGAATTTGATTGCAAGTCCAGGAACACAACCCAGATGTAAATCAAGATTCACTTGTACATAATTATGCAGGTTTGAATAAATATATGAACCCAAACTCTGCTATCCTCCAAAGGTCACACTTCTGAATTTTGTAATGCCATTCTCCAATCATAATTTCTGTACAAAAGGATATGCTAATGAAAAGTACATGCACACACAAAAAGGATAGGATCATGAAAACAACTTTCAGAAATGCAGAATTGTATACACTAGGCAAAATTGCATACAAAAATAGAATAATCAAGAGAACCGTGCACAAAAATGCATGCAAAATTTGATGTCAACTTTTTTAAATTCCCAAAGTTCCAGGGGGGGGGGGGGACTTCAAAAGGGAAAAATTCAAAGTAAAAGAAACTGAAACTGGCAGAATTGTCCATCCCTAATGTGAACTGTCCTCTACAAGTGGCCATCAAGTGATATCAGCATTCCATATGTCAAAATATTCCCCTCCAAAGCTGCTATTTAAATACCAGTGGAGGCACCCATTGGCCCCAATGGAAGCATCTACTGGTGCCACTGAAATATAAGTAGCAGTTCCTGAAATGCAGTGACTGTCCTAACGTATCTGGGAGAAGAATTACAAGTGTCCAACCCACCCACAATCTGGAAACTATGTGGGCTTCCCCATAGCTGCTATCTACATAAGACAAAATACGCAAGTTAACTGCATTCACACAATTAGCCTCACATTCACCTCACTATGAGCCAAAGAAGATTCCCATTTGAGGTCAAAGGATATGGCTGATTTAGCCCACAATCTAGCCATGTTCAAGCTAAATCTTCCTGAAAAGCCATGGAAAGGCAGATGTATTTTCTCTGCAGGATTCCTATTAAATCCCTCCCTCCCCTTTCAGACCAAAAGGAAATAAGGCATGAAATCTCTTATTTCTATAATCCAAATGCAGAGGGATGAGTGAAAATGAATTATGCTGAATGAATTAAGATGGGGATCCACTGAGCACTAGACTTAATCCCACTAAGGTCAACTGGGTGACATTTGCCAAAATCTGAGTACTTGGGGTGATTGGGTCAGGCCGTGAAACTTTGAAAAGGTTTAGTAGAATGATTTGTAGCATCGCTTCTGGATCCAAGAAATGTTGCAAGATCTTTTGTCTCTTTTGAACCAGGGTGGGCAACTATGGGAGGTTGGGGGGAAATGTCCCTGAAAGAATTCCAAACGTATTAAGGTAAGATTAGCTTTCATGGAGGCTGGTGTGTCCTTATTCATATCTCATTGTAGAAAACCCAAGATATCTGTTTCCCCATTACACATTAGCTAAAAAATGTATTTGACATACAATGACTCTTATAGGAAACTGTAATTTAGGGGAGACTTAAATATTCCTAAACGTAAAATGTGACTCCTGTTATCATAGAATCATAGAGTTGGAAGAGACTCAAGGGCCATCCAGTCCAACCCCCTGCTATGCAGGAATATACAATCAAATCATTCCCGACAAATGGCCATAAAGCCTCTGTCCAAAGAAGGAGACTCCACCACACTCTGAGGCAGTGCATTCTACTTCCAAATAGCTCTTACTGTCAGGAAGTTCTTCCTAATGTTTAGGTGGGATCTCTTTTCCTGTAGTTTGAACCCATTGCTCCGTGTCCTAATCTCTGGAGCAGCAGAAAACAAGCTTGCTGCATTCTCAGTATGACATCCCTTCCAATATTTAAACATGGCAATCATGTCCACTCTCAACCTTCTCTTCTCCAGACTAAATATGCCCAGTTGTTTAAGCCGCTCCTCATAGGGCATGGCTTCCAGACCGCCCACCATCCTGGTCGCTCTCCTCTGGACATGTTCCAGCTTGTCAACATCCTTCTTGAATTGTGGTGCCCAGAAATGAACACAGTAATCCAGGTGAGGTCTGAATAAAGCAGAATAGAGTGGTATTATTACTTCCCTTGATCTAGACACTATACCCCTATTAATGCAGCCTAGAACCCCCCCCCCCGGTCTCCTGGGGAGTTAAGGGAACCCCCCAACCTCCCATAGTTGCCCACCCTGGTTCAAAAGAGACAAAAGATCTTCAGATCTTCTAGGGAGGAACTTCTCTCTGTCCTGCCTCCCTCACAGGTAAATTTTGTGATAACCTAAGAGAAGATCTCTTTGGTGGCTGCTCCTAGGCTTTGGAACTCCCTTTTCAGAAAAAACTAGCAACCTTCCTACTATTTTGCTACAAGTGAGAAAAACCCTTTTATTTATTAGGCATTTGAGATTTTGGAGATTTTCAGACTACACTGTTATAGTGTTACTATTCCACTTTAACTGCTCTAGCTTCCTCCTGTGGAATTCTGGGGTTTGTAGTTTAGTGAGGCCTAAGAGCTCTCTGGCTGAGAGTTCTAAATGCCCCTCCCTAAACTGCAAATCCCAGGATTCAAGAGGAGGCAGCCATAGCAAATAAAGTGGAATAGTAACACTATAACAGTGTTGTCTGAAAATCTCCTTTGTTTTTTAAAGGGGAAGCAGGTCTTGTTTAATGTGCTGGACTTTTATTAATTGTTGCTCTTTATTTTTTTTATGGTTTCAAATTTTAAGATGGTTTAATTGTTTTTTAAATTTTGTATATGGTTAATTTTTAACTATGTTTGTTTTAACTGTTCTAGGCTGCTGTAAGTCCCAAACTAGAGAAAAGGCATGATGATGATGATGATGATGATGATGATGGAATTAAACTATCAGCAATATTAAAACAATTTAAAAATATAATAATAATAATAATAATAATAATAAATTTTAAAAAACAATATATAAGTTGTCCCTTCACATTCACTGGGGTTAGGGGTGGAGTACCACCATGAAAGTGAAAAAAATCACGAATAAGCTAAGCCCCGCCCCCAATGTACTTACTACACTACAGTATTGTAGACTCCTTTCCCGCCAACAGGACTGCCAATACCTGCCACTGTGGTAGCAACACCTGCCCCTGGGCACACAAGCCATGCCCCTCACCCACACTCACCTCCCTGCTGGCTCTCCCTCCCTCTGCCCTGCCAACCACACAACTCCAGCTTGCTTTCTTACCTTGCACCAAAACAGTGCTGTCCATTTAAAACAGTAAGGTCGCTCCTTTCCCAAACCCAAAGCTAAAAGTTGCAACTGTAGCAACACCCCCCCTAGAATGCACAAATCATGCCCCTCACCCACACCCACCTACCCCCCTGCTCTCCTTTCCTCTGCCCTGCTAACAACACAATCTTACTGAGTGTTTTAAAAGGGCAGTGCTATTTTGGTGCAAGGTAAGAAAGCAAGATGGAGTTGTGTTGTTGGCAGGATAGGAGGAGAGGGGAGGAGGGTGGGGTCTTGGAGTTTGAGCTAGCTGAGCAGCAGCCACAAACCGTGAATATGTAAAACCACAAATGTGAAACACGCAAATGTGAAAGGACAACTGTAATTAAAACAGTTCAGTACAGTACACTTTTAAAAATTCTTCCAAAACATTCAGTTTTCAAAAGCCTGTTGGAATTTTTAATAAGCATAAACATGCATATAAGATTAAAAAAATATCAGTTGCATGAAGTGCAACTGCACAATGAAAACCTGTCAGCAGCAAAAGGAAGAAGGTATACGTTATACACTATTTTAAACCATGTCAGGTTGTTCTTTTTAAATGCTGTTTCAACTGTTGTAAATGGTCTGATGCTGTTTTATGGCCTGTGTGCCCCTTAGAGATCTCAGGCTAGAGGGTGGAGTATAAATATTTTAACAAATGAAATAAATAAAACTATAAAAGCAATCATGTAGAATCAGGAAGGAAAAACAGCTGTCACATGTCTCCTGTACAAAACCTTCCATAATAAAAAAAGGATTTTTGTTTTTAGCTTAAAAGGTTGACCCCAGTTGTACTTTTCTGGGAATGAGACTTGTAGCAGCAGACTATTGGCAGATTTATCTCTAGACCAGAGCTTGCGGAAAGGTTCTTTTGTGGACTACAACTCCCAGGATTCCCCATCCAACAAGGCTACTTGGGCTATACTGGCATCACCTTGCTAGGGTTCTTTCCCAGGCCTACTCAGAGACACCCACTACAAAATTGGGAGCATGAAATTGTCCTTTCATGAAGGCACAGCTTTACTTCTTCCCTCTACCTAGACATGGCTTATTCTGGGAATGAACGCTTCCAGTCATTAGTAAGAATCTCTCCATAGCCAGACTGCCACCACTGAAAAGACTCTGTACTCAATCACTATCAGGAGCTGATGAATGCATATTTTTCTGGCAACCTCCCTGAACACAATGGCATTGAACACTAGGGACTTCCATGTCTGTGGGGTAATGAAACCACCCCAGGGTTTAGTCTCCACTTTCAAAGAGCTTCCTGTGACTTTGAATTTATTTTGGGGGATAAAGTTCAACCCCTTGGACAACTCCTTTAAAATTTGGGCCAATGTCCCAAGTAGATTCACTACCACAGTGACATGGAAATAACTGTTGAGTTGTTGAGTTGAACTATTCAACTTTTGAACATTTGTTGGGGCAACTCCATGTATTGCAGAAATCCTGCCACAGATAATGTAAGATAATTCAAGTGAAGGTATTCACATTTTAGGTGTTCTACATATTCTACAGCCTAATATCCCCTCCACTAGTTGCTTGACCATGCATGTCCAAGTTTTCACCTGTTAAATGTTGGTGGGTAGTATTGTGCAGTGATTTGAGCATTGGACTATGATTCTAGAGACCAGGGGTTGAATCCCCACTTGGCCATGTTTTACCCAACCCACTGGGTGACCTTTGGCAAGTCATACTCTCTCAAGATGGCATTGAATGAAGCAGCTTCATTTTGAGCCCCACAATTGCTTAATTCATTGCCTTTATAATTTTATTGCCTTCTTGTTTGTTGGTTTCACTGCTGTTTTATGATTTTTTAACCATTTAATTGACTTTTAACCAGCAAGGTAAAACAGAGAATTTAACAACTAACTGCTAAGCTGTTCTCCCCTTCTCTGGGAGACTCTCCAACTTTGAGTTTGAATTCTTCAGCTATGGAATGGAAGAGTAAAGGACTGGCCCTCAGATATACTTGAGAATCTCAAGTTTTATCTTTACCTTGGCAGGGGAGAAAGAAGATGGATATTTACACTGGAGACAGGAGCATACTCTCCAACATTTCAAAGATGAATACTGGGGCATCTGTAGCAAATCAATATCAGAGTGTAGTAAAGCTGGGAAACATTATTAATGAGGAAGAACACAGAAGCTAAGAGGGGCTGCGGCAGTTTGCTTTTGCCTGAGCCTACTGGGAAGGGCAAAATTCTACCTCCTCCTCTCATCCAGCTGAGTTAATGGAGTGCAAAGTACTTTGTAGTTTGAGCTCAGTTTGCTGCAACTGGGACATTTTAGAAGCAGCTGAAAAGTTGGGATAACAGAGGATTAATCAGGATTGTCCCTGCCGAATCAGCTGGAGGGTATGGTCCTATGTAAGTGGTAAGGTATGCAGGAGAGATTTGTTGTCTGCACTCCTGGAAGTTTATGCTTTGTTCTCTTGCTGTTTGCTTTTGTTCTGTGACCGATGGTTATGCTGCTAGGACAAAGTGAAAGGTCTTTCCTTTAGAACAACTATAAGCAGACGCTAGGCAGTGTGCTTGATTGCTAACTTGAATGATTGACTGGGTTCTGGCCATTGGTAATGAAGAGTTCTAGAATCAAAGGGGAACTGAGGAGAATTCTTGGGATTATTGGGAGATGGAGGAGATTATTGCAACTAGGACACGGAGCAATGGGTTCAAACTACAGGAAAAGAAATTCCACCTAAACATTAGGAAGACCTTCCTGACAGTAAGAGCTGTTCAGCAGTTGAATGCACTGCCTCGGAGTGTGGTGGAGTCTCCTTCTTTGGAGGTTTTTAAACAGAGGCTGGATGGCCACCTGTGGGGAATGATTTGATTGTGTGTTCCTGCATGGCAGGGGGTTGGATTGGATGGCCCTTGAGGTCTCTTCCAACTCTATGATTCTATGATTCTATGATCAGGTGGGAACAAAAAAAAAAAAACACAAAAAAACAAAAACATCCCTGTCTTGCAATCTCCTCTCCCACCCCCATTCCGGCACAATAGTCCAACTTTTCAAACCTACCTTTCTCTCATGCGCTGGGTTGCCCAGGAGTGAATGGAGTTCAAATGGAGCCACGTTTACTTCCTGGAATGGAAATCCCAGCCATTCTCATGAGAGGACGAGCGCGCAGGAAATTCAAAAATAAGATGAAAAATAAAATTAAAAAAGTGACAGCAAGCACAAAAACACACTTAAAAAGAAACAAGTAACCTGGGGAGGGTACAAAAAAGTGTGTCACTTTCCTTGATGTTCCTATCACACCCAGAACTGTTCTTGCACGGACCACCCTACGACACTGGCATTGTGCCAGCATAACGGGGCATAGTTTCACTCGCCTGTCATTTTGTTATAGAAATGGAATGGACAATCTATTGATGGCTTAGCCTGTCAAAAAAAGAAATGCTGGCAGAACAGAATTAGCACAGGTGCATGATGACCTGGGAATGACAATCTGTGAAAGGGAACCCCTTTACCAATCATGTAATGCCATATTTAGCCTGTCTGATAATCTCTGGAGAGAAACTGCTAGCAATATGCTAGGATAAATATAAATATTGACCTATATTCTACATTGCCACGTTAGTTACATGGCACTATAGTCTCCTCTTTGGGGGTTTTTAAACAGAGGCAGGATGGTCATCTGTCAGGAGTGCTTTGATTGTGTATTCCTGCAGAGCAGGGGGTTGGACTAGATGGCCCTTGTGGTCTCTTCCAGATCTATGATTCTATGATCATAAATGCCCCCCCACCTATTTTACTAGGCAGCAGCCACATCTAAAGGTGGAAGTCTATTCAGCTTCTGATTGGGGTGCAAGAGGATCCTAGAATCATAGAATTATAGAGTTGGAAGAGACCACGAGGGCCATCCAGTCCAACCCCCTGCCATGCAGGAATCACGATCAAAGCATCCCTGACAGATGGCCATCCAGCCTCTGTTTAAAGACCTCCAAGGAAAGAGACCCCACCACGCTCCGAGGGAGTGTGTTCCTCTGCTGAACAGCTCTTACTGTCAAAAAGTTCCTCCTAATGTTGAGGTGGAGCTTGCATCCATTGTTCCATGTCCTAGTCTCTGGAGCAGCAGAAAACAAGCTTGCTCTATTCTCAATGTGACACCCTTCAAATACTTAAACAGGGCTATCATATCGCCCCTTAACCGTCTATGATTCTATGATCAGGCGGGGGGGAAAAAAGCCATGTTTACTTCCTGGAATGAAAATCCCAGCCATTCTCATGAGATTATGAGAGCACAGGAAATTCAAAAATAAAATGAAAAATAAATGTAAAAAAAAGTGACAGCAAGCACAAGAACACACTTAAAAAAAAACAAGTAACCTGGGGATGACCTTTCCACCACCACCCCACCAGTGAGCGAGGATGCAACAAGGAATTGGGACATGGGTCCTGCTTTGATTGTCACAGCCTCACTTGCTGGTGGGAGGGAATGGAAACCCCCTCCTCCTGTGCCCCAGTTGCCAGCTAAACATGCTTCCATCTCCTGGTCTGGCTGCTGCCCAGTAAAGTAGGTTTGGGAGGGTATTTACAATTGTGGCAAGAGTGCCATGATCTTGACTATGTAGTGTTAGTGAACATGGAACAGTTAAGGATCTGTAACTTGAGGTCACAAATCCATAACTGCAATACAGAATGCTACCCATTAATAGTTCTCAGTGTGTGAGAGAGCTAGAAAGTGAGAAAAGGAGAGAATGTTTAAGCAAAAATAAAGGTTTATTAATCTTCCCTCTCCCTGTTGTTACAAACAAAAAATAGATTGTTGCTGGGAGAATAAACTCTAAATAAAAATCAACCAAATACATAAAAATGGGTCCTTGTTGATATCTAAATAAAATGAAATTGGGGTTGTTCCTTACAGCTTCCACAGAATGAATTTTGGTGGCAGTAGTGGGAGACAGGAACAGAAGAGACTGATTTATTTTGAAAACACCCCAGATCCCCCAAGGCAGTGTACAAAAATCAGATTCAGAGACAAACCTGGCCTGTGGGCATAGGATTTCCATGACAGATACAAAAGGAGATGGGGAAAAATACAAGCTCAGCGTTGAAAATATGGATGAACAAAAAAAGATTAAAAAATCCAGAAACAAATGTGAGAAAAGGGCACAGGTGCTACTAAATGATCCTGAATGTTTGGGATAACTGAGAGCTGACTTTTCAACCAAGTCAGAGTCAGAACTTAGAATCATAGAATCATAGAGCTGGAATAGACCTCAAGGGCCATCTAGTCCAACCCCCTGCCATATAGGGGGTGACTTAGAAAAAGTCACCCTTTTGGACATCCACTTCCAGATGTAGGAGATTTTCAGACACGGAAAAATCGTCCCTTGCCGCGCGAGCAGCCTCCCGAAACTGCTGCGCGGCAAGGGTCTTTTTCGGACCGCGCTGTGCCTGTGGCGAAACCGTCCGTGTCACTTCCGTGAAGCTTGGGACGGCTCCGCGTCATATTTCAAGCACGGAGGCTGCCCGTGATTGAAATATGACGCGGAGCCGTCCCAAGCTTCACGGAAGTGACACGGACGGTTTCGCCACAGGCACAGCGCGGTCCGAAAAAGACCCTTGCCGCGCAGCAGTTTCGGGAGGCTGCTCGCGCGGCAAGGGACGATTTTTCCGTGTCTGAAAATCTCCGTAGTCTTACTAAAGTGTTATTGTTGTGTACCTTCAAGTAATTTCTGACTTATGGTGACCCTAAGGTGACCCTATTGCGGTCCCAGGCCGTACCTCCTGCCCCCTCCTCAAAAGAACACACGTAAATGTTATTTTTCTAAAAAACTATGTATTGATTACAATTGGAAATGAGTATTAGGTACAGGTTAGTAATATAAGATAAATATATGTGTTGGCAATAAAAGGCCACAACTTGCTGGTGGCTGCAAGTGGTTGGCACTGAGGCATGGGTCCGAATCCCTTCATTAATCAATCCCCATGTTCATTAATGGCATCTATGTCGGTCCTGCCGACTCCTTTTGGAGGGGGAGACACCTGGCCGAGCCGTCCTGCTCGACACTCCCCCTCCTCCTGGAAACAAATGTAACAGCCATTATTTTTGGGTAAAGTGGGGAGGGGGTCTCCGTGAACTTGAACTAGAACTTGAACTTGACGGAGACCCCTTATCCCCACCTACCCAGATCAGGGCCCATGCCAACTGCCACAAAAGGCGATCCCCATGGGATACGCCTTCCGCCAACCCTCGTTGCCACCATCAACAGGCAGTCCCACTCTCTCCATTGAGCGCCTGCGGCGCCGCCAGCAACCTCCCTGGGCGAATGTAACCAACAAAGGCCCTGGAACGCCAACGGCCTAGCCGCTTTATGGTTTCTGCTGACAGCCCTCCTTGTGCCGCCATGGTCGCTGCTCCAATCCAAAAGGAATGGCTGCCGTGCTCAGCAGGCAAACCAAGACGTTGCAGCACCTTCTTCAACACCGCCACAAACTGGAACCTGGTCAGGGGCGACCCGTCCGCGTGCCAAAACAGGGGGCCATGCCCCATCTTACATATGTCCAAGAATTGTTGCATGCATGCCACCGGGCAAGGCGCCATGCCCTCCACTCGCCTTAGGCAAAGCGTCACTCCTTTTCCTTTCTGGTCACCTTTCGAGCGCCGAATGTGCAGGGACATGGCGCCGTGCTCCAACACAACGTCCCCCAGCATCAGCGCCCTACCGGACCTGTCACGTTTGGATGCGCACACCAGCTCACCCACCCTCAGGGCTCCAAAAAAGGCGGTGAGGCACGCCTGCTCCCATTGGCTGGCCCTTCCCGCTCCTGCCCGGCCCAGGGGACGCCGGGAAGAAGACGCCTCCCAGCGATGGCGGCCCCCGCGCCGACCATGCGGTTGCGAGGGCCACCCCCCCGGGCAGGAAGAGGACAGAGGACGAGCCGCGGGGGGCCGGCCGGCCCGCAAATCGGCCCACCGCCGAGGCGGTAAGCCCCCTTACATGGTTTTCTGAGGGCTGAGGGTGTGTGACTTGCCCACGGTCACCCAGTAGGTTTTCATGACTGAGCAGGGATTCGAACTCTGGTCTCCAGAGTTGTAGTCCAACAATCAAACAGCTATACGTGCTGGCTTACTCAATACAGAGCTGTTACAGATACATAATTCTAGGTTACAAATCTGTAACTGGCATACTGAATACTAGCCTATATTAAATATTATATTATGTTATATTTATAAAGTAATTTTTTATCTGTATCTGTTTTTGGTTTTCTTGTGAGCTCTCTTGGGTTCCATTTTTTGGAGAAAGGCAGGATATAAACTCAACAAACAATTAAATAAAAAATGTTGCTGGATGAATCTATTCTCCTCCTTCCCCAGCCATGGTGAGGATTACAGCTAAGTTCAGAGAACAGAAAAACCTGAGGTTATATAGAATTATAGAATCATAGAATTGTAGAGTTGGAAGAGACCACGAGGGCCATCCAGTCCAACCCTCTGCCACACAGGAAATCTTGATCAAAGCATCCCTGACAGATGGCAATCCAGCCTCTGTTTAAAGACCTCCAAGGAAGGAGACCCCACCACGCTCCGGGGGAGTGCGTTCCATTGCCGAACAGCTCTTACTGTCAAAAAGTTCCTCCTAATGTTGAGGTGGAATCTCTGTTCCTGGAGCTTGCATCCATTGCTCCGTGTTCCAGTCTCTGGAGCAGCAGAAAACAAGCTTGCTCCATCCCCAGCGTGACATCCCTTCAAATACTTAAACAGGGCTATCATATCGCCTCTTAACCGTCTTTTTTCCAGGCTAAACATACCCAGCTCCCTAAGTCTCTCCTCATAAGGCATCGTTTCCAGACCTTTCACCATTTTAGTTGCCCTTCTCTGGACACGCTCCAATTTGTCAATATCCTTTCTGAATTGTGGTGCCCAGAACTGGACACAGTATTCTAAGTGAGGTCTGACCAAGGCAGAATAGAGTGGCACTATTACTTCCCTTGATCTAGACACTATACTTCTATTGATACAGCCCAAAATCGCATTGGCCTTTTTAGCTGCCGCATCACACTGTTGGCTCATGTTCAACTTGTGGTCTACTAGGACTCCTAGATCCCTTTCGCACGTTCAGCCAGGTCTCTCCCATCCTATATTTATGCATTTCATTTTTCCGCCCTAAATGCAGTACTTTACATTTCTCCGTATTGAATTTCATTTCGTTAGCTTTGGCCCAGCTCTCCAGTGTATCCAGGTCATTCTGAATTTTGATCCTGTCCTCTAGGGTATTAGCTACTCCTCCTAATTTGGTGTCATCTGCAAATTTGATAAGTATGCCCCTAATTCCCTCATCCAAGTCATTGATAAAGATGTTGAATAGCACTGGGCCCAGGACAGAACCCTGTGGCACCCCACTGGTTACATCTTTCCAAGACGAAGAGGAGCCACTGCTGAGCACCCTTTGGGTTCGGCCGGTCAACCAATTACAAATCCATTGAACAGTTAACTTGTCTAGCCCACATTTTACAAGCTTGTTTGCAAGAATGTCATGGGGAACCTTGTCAAAGGCCTTACTGAAATCAAGGTATGCGATGTCCACAGCATTCCCTTCATCTACCAAGCTGGTAACTTTATCAAAAAAAGAGATCAAAGCATCCCCGACAGATGGTTATCCAGCCTCTGTTTGAAGACTCCAAGGAAGGAGACCCCACCACACTCTGAGGGAGTGCGTTCCACTGCCGAACAGCTCTTACTGTCAAAAAGTTCCTCCTAATGTTGAGGTGGAATCTCTGTTCCTGGAGCTTGCATCCATTGCTCTGTGTTCCAGTCTCTGGAGCAGCAGAAAACAAGCCTGCTCCATTCTCAACGTGACACCCCTTCAAATACTTAAACAGGGCTATCAAATTGCCTCTTAACCATCTTTTTTCCAGGCTAAACATACCCAGGTCCCTAAGTCTCTCCTCATAAGGCATAGTTTCCAGACTTTTCACCATTTTAGTTGCCCTTCTCTGGACACGCTCCAATTTGTCAATATCCTTTTTGAATTGTGGTGCCCAGAACTGGACACAGTATTCTAGGTGAGGTCTGACCAAGGCAGAATAGAGCAGCACTATTACTTCCCTTGATCTAGATACTATACTTCTATTGATGCAGCCCAAAATCGCATTGGCCTTTTTAGCTGACGCATCACACTGTTGACTCATGTTCAATTTGTGGTCTACTAGGACTCCTAGATCCCTTTCGCACGTACTCTCGTTCAGCCAGGTCTCTCCCATCCTATATCTATGCATTTCATTTGTCCGTCCTAAGTGCAGTACTTTACATTTCTCCGTATTGAATTTCATTTTGTTATATATGTGGCAGATTACAACCATCCTGCCTGCCAATAACAAAGTCCTGGCACTTCATCCTCTGATTCCAGGCTACATCCATAGCTATGGTCCTTTTGGGTGTTACCCTTGCAAATTACTGGTATGGCCCAGTGGATGGGGAAACCTTAAGGAAAGGGGCTCTACTTATTAATTCATTAATTCATTTTGGAGAGAGACTGGAGCTGTGTTTGCCAAGGATATGTCATCTTGAATTAGGTCATATGGTGTCATGTACTAGCTTCTTTGGACTGAGTAACCAGCAGCTTCAGAGTTAAGCAGAAAACTTCATTGCTACAGAGCAAACTATACAACATTGCTGCTTGGAATGAAGTGCATAGGAAACTGAGTAAAATAAAAAAGTATTTACAATCAGCCAAATCTGGCGGGCAAGTTTCCCATTGGTTACCCATCATCCACATTCCCCATTCTGTCCCATCCTGGCTTCTACCCATTGTTTCCCACAGTCCCTGCAGGTACAAGGGTACCCAGCCCATTTCTCAAACAAACACCATACTCTCTTGTCTCATTTCAGTACACCAACTTGTTACAATGTTAAAGAATGCAAAACATGAAACTGTCAAACATGAAAGCTCATAATAACTTGATACAGACAGAACTATTGGCAGAGAGGTCACTTTTAGGGACCAATTCTGACCTATGGATAGATAATATGAATTAGGCAATTAGGTTCAGGAAGGGATAGAAGGGGAAAATCCACGTAGTGGACTTTGCATTATTTGTTTGTATCTATTATGTATTTTCAATTCGGGCTTCAGTGTTGCCTACAGAACAGCAATATTTGTGTTTGCAGGCTCCTGAAAATATTTTTAAGGTAGGGCAGGTTGTTATTAATTTTCCCTCCTTGTAGGTACTTGTAAGGGGAGAGCAAATGACTTGTCCCATATATTTTTATTCAACTATCCTTAAATATGAAGACTTTCCCAAGCATAATGTTTACATAGAAGTCCTCTCCATGTGTTTATTGAGGGATACTAAAGTAAGTAAGCATGCAGAGGCTGTGACATCAAAGGTTTTCACGGCCAACATCATGATTTTCCTTGTTTTTTTTCCCGGGCTGTGAGGCCGTGTTCTGGAAGAGTTTATTTCTGACGTTTCACTTGCATCTGTGGC
The DNA here is from genome assembly GCA_030847615.1 of Gambelia wislizenii. Taxonomy (NCBI): domain Eukaryota; kingdom Metazoa; phylum Chordata; class Lepidosauria; order Squamata; family Crotaphytidae; genus Gambelia; species Gambelia wislizenii. The sequence continues at coordinate 12,459,890 of JAUMIR010000012.1, forward strand.
TGGCATCTTCTCTGAAACATCAGAAATAAACTCTTCCAGAACACGGTCTCACAGCCCAGAAAAAACCCAAGGAAAATCCATGCAGAGGCTGATTGCAGGCAGCCTCTATTATTCCTGCGTTAACATTTCTTAGTGGTTGATCATTGAGTACTATCATTTGACTGATAATTCCCAAGGAGGCTCAACTACATAGGAGTCTGGGGTGCTGACACACTGCAGAAAAATAATGCAGTTTGATACCACTTTAACTATCATGGCTTGATCCTATGAAATCTTGGGATGTATAGTTTGTTATGGCACCAGAGGTCTCTGAGAGAAGGCAAAATATCTCACAAAACTACAAATCACAGAATTCAGTAGCATTGAGCCATGGAAGTTAAAGAGGTGTTACCCAAGTTGTAGAGGTCTGTGAAATTTCCACGGATGTCCAAATTTAAATTTGGGGAATTTTAATTAGCTCAGATTGGCATGCAATAGGCCAGGTAACTGCGGGGTCTTTTACCTGTGTATACCAGTACTCACTGAAGAGACTCAAGTCCAGGAAGCAAAAATAAGCTAAAATGGTTTTTATTGAAAATAGTCTAAACAGCATTCACACAAACATGCAGACTTCAAGCACTCCCATAAGGCTATCAAAGATGGTAGGAAATATTTGAATACGGGAATAGATTGTAGGAATGCTAGGCTATACTGTACCGATCCGAAGAGCAGAGATATTCAAGCAGCGGGCGACAGGCACAAAGGATGGGGGAAACAAAGGGGAATTGGTGCCACATACTAATGGGTAAACAGGACAGGAGAGGTTCGTGCACAGCAACTGACTGGCTGCAAGTGAGATAGAGAGAGAAAGGGGTTAAGAAGAGAGGGAGGTTGGAGACAGAGTCTAGCATGGAAATGGGAGGAATGAGATCTGTGCCCACCAAGATGGAGCTTGGGGGTGATATTTATAGTCAAATTCTCCTTGAAGAGGTAATTTTGGGAGGAAGGCAAATGTTTGCCAGAGATTTCCAAAGTTAAAATTTTAAGTTTTTGCTTGTGTGTTGTTTTTTCCCAGGCTGTGAGGCCATGTTCTATAAGCGTTTATTCCTGACGTTTCATCTGCATCTGTGGCTGGCATCTTCAGAGAATGGTGGTGTGTGGGTGTGTGGGGTTTATATACTGTGAGTCCCTGTTGAGTTAGTATGTAAATATGTGTATTCAGTTAAAATTTTAAATTGTGCAAGGCATATGCAATGATTCTCTGCGTCCCTGCTTGGTGTTGTGTTAGTGTCAGAGGCCTGCTTCTCAGGTCTGTGCCGTGGCTAAGATTTCTTAGCTGGGCTTCCCTGCTGGGGTTGTTGTGCTATGCCTGGGATGTGTTGTGCTCATGGGGAGCTGAACCCAGCTAGGTTCCCTGGCAAAGCAAGAGAGATAATGGATGTGCTTGCCTGAGAACTCAAGGTTAAGCACTCACTAGTTAAAATGGAATGCAGAGGGTGGAACGAGGAGGGTGTTCAAGGGGTGTGTGAAAGGAGGGGGGAGCCCAAAGTGACTTACTTTTAAAAACTGACATACTTTTTTTTCTGTTGCTCATTCTTGGCAAAGAATCTGAGACATGTGCTACCTATCCACCTTCAATAAACTACTTACGATAGTAATATTATCCATCTGAATTGGGTACCGACGGGATCCTCACAGTTAGTGTGGCAGCTATTCTTCTATTGGAGGTGGCCAGGATATATACATACTGCTTAAGTTCCATGAAAGTTCCATGAAGGTTCCTAATAGGGAGTGGACATCTGTAGGAACAGGGAGCTTGAAGATAACCTCAACCTGCTGGGAATCTGGGGTTCAGCCATCTGTGCCAAGCATCAACCCTAGATATTTTATCTATTTCATTACCAATTGGTCCCCCCCCCTTTGGCCTTGGAGCCAGTGTCCCTAATTAAATTGAGAACCTCCTTCATTATTTCTCTGGTCTTGATTTCTGAGTCTGAATGGACCAGGATGTCATCCATGTAAGACAAAACTTGTGCTCGAGACTCGGGTTTGAGTCGTGTCCACATCTTGACCACATGTGCATGGCATATACTGGGAGTAGAGTGGAAGCCTTGGGGGCCCTTTTGAAAACGTATTGTTGGACTTGTAAGGTGAAGGCAAATTTGTACCAGCATGCTTTGTGAAGCTGGATAGAATGGAAGGCATTGGCGAAATCCACCACACTATAATATTTAGCTCCAGCGCTTATAGCTGTCAGAATCTCATTGTATTTAGCTACTACTGGGGCTGTAGGGGGAGTCGCTGCATTGATCACTCAAAAATCCACAGTCATGTGCCAGGTTGTTCCGTCTGCCTTTAAGGCCATAAGGGTGCATTGCAGATCAACTGCATGGGGTGATTACATCCCAGTGTAGCAATCCTTCTATTGTCTTTCTTATCCCCTCCTCAGCATCTTCTGGGTGTCTGTACTGTCTCTGCAGAGGAGGAGCCTTCCTTCCAGTTAGTATACAGCCATCTTTAATGACTGTGCACTCCTCCTTGTGCATGATCCAAACCTCCAGAAATTCCTGAGTCCATGGATCACCTGCTATTGGGAGGATTGACTGTGGCATCTTAAAGGCAGCACACTGGTGGATGGCTGAGATATTTTTTTGGGGAGCATCTTCCAATTGCCACAGCAAACTGTTTGCCAAGTCTATAGTAATGTGGTGTATCAGGGGAAGGGCATTCCCAGTATACCATAATCCTCCTTTTGATTCTCGCTGATGGCAGCCCTGACCTTCTCTACTTCTATGGGGACCTTCTCCCAGATTCTAGCATGGTGCAACCACCCTGTGAATGGTCAAGGCCATGCTCTGTGGAATCAGCTTTCCCTCTGCTGCCAGGTCAGGATGCAGCACGTTCTGGACTGCTCCCATGTCTACCAGGAGCATGGCTGGAGTGGCGGCCTGCATGGTTCCTATGTGGACCTTAATGGTTGGTCTTCCCCAGCAGTCTGGCTTCAACCTAGTGATTATGCCTTGGGGAAGTGTATTGGCCTGGGGCAGGGGGTTTCCTTTGCTGCCTGACTGTATCTGGTGGGAACTGCATAGGAGACTGGGCCGTTGGAGAGGAGGCACTCCATTTTGTCCTCTGATACTCCTTCTTCTGCCTCAAACCCTGTCTCAGCCTCAAACCTGACCGGTGTGACTTCGCAATCCAATTCGGAAAATGTGTCCTGTGGCTCAGCACTCAAGATGTTAAAGGTTTTGCTGGCCAAGTTTTCCTTACTACTATCTAGTTAGTGTCTGTTCGGCTAATGGCCTAATTATCCTTGCATATCCTCCCACCGTAGGAACGAGACATTCAAATACACAAATCTGCATATCCTCTCCAACAGGGACTCACAGTATATAAACCCCACACACCCCTACGGCCACCATTCTTTGAAGATACCAGCCACAGATGCAGGTGAAACATCAGGAATAAACTCTTCCAGAACATGTCCTCACAGTCCAGAAAAAATCCACGAAAAACCTATGGATGTCGGCTGTGAAAGCCTTCGACTTCACAGTGGAAATGATTGCCTCCCTGGCACCTATCGTAACTTTTCAGCAAGCTCAGCTATTTTTTAATTGCATGCTTCGTGGCTTATATTTGCGTGCTGGACCTTTGCCTGCCCTGCCAGATACTGAGCTACGTATTGTGTTTTGGTACATTCTTCCTCTAATGTGGCTAATTTACACTGGAGTGCCTCTAGCTGCTTCCAATTTGAATTGGGCTTCTTGATCAGCAGATGAAAATTCCACCTTGTTGGCAAGTAAAGCATTATTTCGAGCCCTTAGTTGTTCTAATTCCTTGTCCTGTCTCTCAGTTTTGTTTCTAATCTCATGGATGCTGCTCGTGGCAGCACTTAAGGCCATCCAAGATCCCCAATCTGCCATTGCTTCCTTGGAGGGGCCAAAAAATGACCTCTCTTTGCATTGCATGCGAAAGGTGTCATGCAAGGTCTCAAATGGATCAGGAGTGTTAAACAATCCCTTCTTCCATGGGTTCTTTTCCACTCACAACCTATCTCTCTAACCTTTCCATTTTGGGGCTATTTTCAAACATCTTCCTGACAGTAAGACCTGTTTGGCAGTGGAATGCATTGCCTAGGAGTGTGATGGAGTCTCCTTCTTTGGTGGTTTTTAAGCAGAGGCTGGATGGCCATTTGTTGGGAATGCTTTGATTGTTCATTCCTGCATGGCAGGGGTTGGACTAGATGGGCCTTGTGGTCTCTTTCAACTCTATGATTCTATGATCTTTGATGTTTTCCCAAGATTTTTGGGTCAGTCTAAATGTCCTCAAGGTACATCTGAGCATGATCCTAGCCCTGGAAATAGGGAGGCCTGATTTATGCCCTCATGGAAGGCTACATCAAGCCAAATTATAAAATACAGCCAATTTATGAGTTATTAAAAATGCGGGACTGTTACGTTTGGTTACAGAGGTGTCAAACTGGATTCTTTCTGCAGTGTGTCAGCAGCCTTGGTGGCCCAATTTTGCCAGATCAGCTTGTTGTTGTTTTTTTGGGGGGGCGGCCTCTCTCAGCATAGTCTTGGGGGCCTTGAGCCTCATCTACCCCCTTTCTTTGGACCAGGTCTGCAAGCAGGTTTTGCAGTGGTGATTTGTTGGGTTCATGAAACTTTGAGAGCCTGTCTATGTGCTGGTTTCATTAGATAATACAGTTGTCCCTCCATATTCACGGACTTGGTATCCACGGATTTAAGTATTCACGGCTTGAAAATATCCTTTAAAAATAATAATCCAGAAAGGAAACCTTGATCTTGCCATCTTATATAAGGGACACCATTTTGCTCTGCCATTGCATATAATGGGACTTGAGTATTCATGGATTTTGGTATCCATGGGGGGTCCTGGAACCAAACCCCAGCGAATATGAAGGGACAACTGTATATTGTATTGTTGCTGTTAAGTTTAACATTGGATTTTAAGGGTGCAGACTCTTTAAAACATTGCAGTTTTGTTTGCAGTGTTTACTGATTGATCTATATTTCTGTTTGGCCCAGTAGAAGAAATGGCAAAAGGCACTTCCATGAGTGAGGAATAAGCGAGATGCTTTACTCTCCTTTGGCAACCAAGCAAAGCAGAATGACTAGGTTCTGAAAATATTGCAGAATTGGGTAAGAGAAGAGAGTCTACTGATCCTTAATAAGGATGCTGTTCTGATGAACCATCTCCATTCAGGATTGCTTCCTTCCTGCTGCTGTTTTTTTGCAGAAAACATTTGAAAGCATGACATACCGTAAGGCTTCAGTTCTGAAAGTGACCTTACCTCTCAGCTCCTCCTGGGGCTAAGAGAATGACGCTCCCATCTTCCAGCTTAAATTGCTTGCTTGCTGTGCAGTTTTTGCAGCATGGTGCTCTCTACATTTAGCTCCATTACCAACTTGAAGGATAGTGTTCACTTACAGTACTTGCCTGCTGAAAAATGTCAACAATAGGGAGAAATGGGGGGTGAGGCCAGGAGAACTGCTGCACAGAAATAGTATTAAATTATCCTTCTGGAGTATCAAAGCGCATAGGAATAAAAAATGTGACTCATCTAAAATAGATCAGCATTGACACTGGATTGGTTACTCTTAACTATTAAAATAGTAAGACTGGCATCCTGTTGGTGACACAAGCATGTGTAATTTGGGCTATGTGTGCAAAATGAATTATTTGCCATACTACAATGGACGTAGTCTGCTGACAGTTGCAGAATTGGAGTTGCTCATGCAGCAATGCTGTGCATTGCAGTTGTGCATTGTACATTGCACAATGGCACCTAATCATTGACATGTATTGTGCAATGTTGTTAAAATGCATGAGGGCTGGCATAGTGATGGTGCTGCATGCAGGCATTTATGCTACACTGAGGAGATGTGGGACTGTAGTATAATGGAGGAAAATTACAGAATTCCTGTTGGCCAAGCTGTCTGAGGCTTCTGAGAGATGAAGTTCAAAATGTCTGGAGGACCAAAGTTTGGGAACCAATGTATGAAGAGTAAGGAAGACAAAAACCCTTGTAAATATCTGTGTGGACTTAAAAAAATAAAGGAAATGGGTAAAGAACAGAATGCGAAAAAAGTTGACTGCCAGAAAAATGAGAAACAGAAAATGGCAGTTTTCACCAGTCACCAGTGTGTTCCTCCCCTCCCAGCTTGATGCTCCATCAACCATTAAACTTGGTGACAGAAATTCTACTCTGGCCTGATGATTGTCCTAATAGCTAAATACCTTCCTCCCTCCCTCCCTCTCTCCCTCTTTCCCTTCCTTCCTTCCTTCCTTCCTGTAATTAAACCTATATCTGCTCTAGCAGGCTTTGTTCTCCACCAACATTATTTAAAGAGCAATACATCATTGGAGAATCCTGACACAAAAGGTGTATCTAGAGGGGACTTTCTCCCTGCAGGCAGGTGGAATGAATGAAAAATCACATTGGGAGCTGGTTCGGGCCCTCTTGTATGCTTGGATACGTGTGTAGGGGCAGAAAAAAACAAAGAGAAGTTACTTGTTTAAGATAACATCTCCTATAAGCCCCCAGCCAGCACGTCTATTGCTGGCTGAGGGATTATAAGAGATTTAGTTCAAAGAAGTTATTTTTTCACATTCTGTAATCTTGTCAAGTCCACCACCCAATGGTTGTGAGATGAGCAGTAGCTCAATATTTATATACCAGAGTGGTTTTATCTTGGGATTTGGGCAGTTGTAGGCCAACAGGTAACTTTCAGAAACACTGAGCAGAATGCTGGACCAAAAGGTCCCTTTTGGTTTTTTATTAATTTAATTTAATTTATTAATTTTGTATTCCACCTATTTTCCAGGTGGCTGAGGGCAGTGTATATAGCTCCTACTTCATTTTATTCTTGCAAAACAAAGCTGTGAAGGAGTTTACACACAGAGATGTGGGGAGAGAGAGAGAGAGACTGGCTTAAGGTCACCTAATGAGTTTCATGGTAGTGTGAATATTTGAACCCAAGTCTCTCAAGTCATAGACTAACATTCAACTATGACACTTAAACAACTATAAATCTCTTTGTTGAAATTTCTTTGTAGAAACTACTGCAAATTTTCTTCTAATTTAGAACTGAAAGAGCATGAGGTTTAAAGAAGAAAATCAAATGTGGGAGAAATCAAATCTGGCAGAATCAGTTCAACTAACTGGTAACAAGTTGACTGACCAAACCCAAAGGGTGCTCACCAATGGCTCCTCTTCATCCTGGAGAGAAACAACTAGTGGGGTGCCACAGGGTTCTGTCCTGGGCCCAGTGCTATTCAACATCTTTATCAATGACATAGGACTTTTTCGGACAAAGAAAAAACAATGCTAGCAGCCTCCCCACGTTGCGAGGCTGCAGCTTTGCAGGGCGTCCGTTTTGCATGATGCCCATCCCTAGCAGTACTGTTGCAGTACCGCTGGGACATTTGAGCATTATATTTAGCAGATTTTTACTCACAATCAAAGATGGTCCCTAGGGTTCTCACGCCAGAGCAAAAAGAGTGCCACAAGGAAATTTGCGCTGATATTCTGTAGCAACTTGAGGTGGACCCAAACCTTTTCCAAAAAAATCATCACTTGTGAAGCAATCTGGATCTTCTGGTATGATCCTGAGACAAAACAACAGTCACTGCACTGGAAAACACCATCATCACCAAGAATGAAAGAAGCATGTCAAAACAAGCCTGCATTCAAAACCGTGCTCATTGGTATTTTTTCTTTTTTAAATCAAGGGGGTAATTTTGGCAGAATGGGTTCCAGTAGGCAGAACAATGAACCAGCATTATTATAAGGATGTTTTGATAAAGCTGAGAGAAAGAGTCAGGGGAAAAAAAGGCCAGAACTGTGGGGAAATGGTTTCTTTCTTCATCAAGACAATGCTCCTGCTCACACAGCACTTTCTGTGCAGCAGTTTTTGGCTGATAAACACATTACTACACTTGAACATCCTCCACATTCACCAGATTTGGTACCATGCGACTTTTTTCTTTTCCCTAAAGTGAAATCGGTGCTTAAAGGTATACATTTTGAGTCAATTGATGCAGTAAAGAAGAAAACGGCAGATGTGTTGAGACAGCTGGAAGAAACTGATCTGCTCCATGCCTTCAACCAGTGGAAAACAAGACTGAATCAGTGTGTGAGTGTGAACGGGGAGTATATTGAAGAGGACAAGCATTAGAATTGTAATACATATAAATAAAGATGGGTTATTGTATCAGTCTCATTATTTAATAGACAGATCTTATAAAGGCATGCCACCTGTAATGGTAGGTCACATCCTTCTATATTTAGTAGTCTTCTATTTTTCAACCTCACCTAATCATTTACCCATATAAGACAAGACACATAATAATATAGTTTCAAATTTGGTAAATTCATCCCTCCTCTTTCACATCTTGTAGATATTTACATTTAATCCTTGGTTTTTTCCCCATCTGTATAAAAATTGTTATATCCTTCTGGCATTCATTAAATGGTATTTCATTCACCAAGACTGGATTGCTTGAAACAAAAACAACATTTTTAGTAATATCATCATTTTAACTACAAGTATTCTACCTATTAATAAAAAATTTAATTTAACCCATTTCTGAAAATCTTCCCTAATTTCCATCCACATCTTCTCATAATTATTCTTAAATAAATCAGAGCTTCTCTTTGTTAATATAATTCCCAAATATTTTACCTTTTTTTCCAATTATATATCCTAACTCCTTTAATCTAACTTCTTATCAACGAATTTATTCATACAGTCCACAGACCCATCAAACAACAGACATGATGTACATTAATAGATAAGATCATAATACAAACCAATAAAATTAGGATACTTATTGACAGACATTTTTTGGAGTTCATCCAACTTATTCAACTATTAACTTCCCTCTCACTGGTCTTAATGACCACAGATAAGAACTTAGCAACTGACAAGGTAATATTAGGACATTTATCCTCTAGTAAAAATTTGACATAGAATTTCTCCGAATGGCATAGCAAGGTAGATGGCATAGCAAGGAAGAAATCAGTTGTTTACCACTCTGAGAATGAAGGACACAGGATAGTAGGATATGAGACATGGTTTCCACCTCTTGCGATCCACATGGACAGAGCCTTGATGCAAATGGCAGATCTAACTTCTTATTGTTCCGACATATTTTTAGTCAATATCACAGTTTCTTTCCTAATTAATTTTAAATCGCAATACCTCCCCATAGTCTTCTATTATTTTTTGCACTTTCCCAATACTATCTTCAGGTTCCCCTAAGAGAATAATTATATAATTAATAACTATATATTAATCTGTACATCTTTTATCATGACTCATTTTATATTATTTTCTTCTGTTGTGTTCTTAAACAATACCTCTAATAAAAAATAAACAGTAAAGGGGAGGGGAGCAGCCTGGCATTGTGCCTTTCTGTATTACACATTTTTGATCTCTTATTGTTTATCAATATTTGTGTTGTTTATTCTTCATGAATTGCATATAACCATTTCTCCATGTTCTGCCCTATTTTCATCTTACTCCAAATTGCTTTCATAAATCTCCAGTTAACATTGTTGAATGCCTTCTCGGCATCAACAAAAATTAATGCTAGCTTTTTATCAATTCTTTTGTCATAATACTCAGTTGTATCCAAAATGCATCTTATATTATTTCTTAGGAACCTTCTCGGGAGAAACCTGCGTCGATCTTCTTGAATTTTTTCTTTTAGAATGTTTCCCCATCTTTCGGCCAATATATATGCAAACTGTTTGTAGTCCTGACTTAATAATGAAATTGGCTGATAATTTTTCAGATCAAGGGTATCTTTGTCTTCCTTTGGTATTAAGCACAGAAAAGAGTTTTGCCAGGATTGTAGTTTCCATCCAATATCAAGTTAATCATTTCATAAAGTGGCAACATTAGTTCATCTTTTAAACTCTTATAATAGAATGCAGTATATCCCTCAGGGCCAGGTGCTTTATTTGATTTACATTTTCTAATTGCCTCCTCCACTTCTTCCCTGGATATTTGCTGACTGATTTTTTCTCTTTGTTTCTCTGAAATCAATGACCAATCTTGTGCACTTAAGTATTTGTCTACAGTATTCTTCTTTCAGAAAAGTATTTGTCTATTTTTTCTTTCAGATAGTTATTTCCTGAAGATCCCCACCCAGCACACCTGGATGAGGGGGAGGAGCCATGCTGGGAGGGAGGGGTCTTCTCCGTGACTCAGAGTCATGGAGAGGATCTTCCCTGCCCAGTGCGGCTGCACGGGAGGAACCCCCGCATGGCTGCAAGGGTGGGGGAAAAGCTGTTGGGGGGACTTCTTAATGACTGGAAGTTACTGGGACCCCCCTGCCCCACAGGGCGTCAAGGGCATGGGAAGGGGAGAGTCCTCACCTGGCAACCAGCTGGCTGCTTTGGAGCCAGCGGAGGACCGTGGGAGGGACCCTAAGAAAATGGCCACGCTGAGAGGGATAAGAAGCCACGCTGGGAGGGAGGGTCTTCTCCATGACTCAGAGTCATGGAGAAGATCCCCCAGCCAGCATGGCTGCATGGGGAGGGGAAGCCACACTGGGAGGGAGGGTCTTCTCTGTGACTCAGAGTCATGGAGAAGATCCCCCACCCAGCGCGACTGCAGAGAGGGAAAAGCCATGCTGGGAGGGAGGGGTCTTCTCCATGACAGAGTCATGGAGAAGATTCCCCTGCCCAGCGCTGCTGCACGGGCAGGGGGCATGCTGGGAGGGAGGGGTTTTCTCTGTGACTCAGAGTCACAGTGAAGATCCCCCCTGCCCAGCATGGCTGCACGGGGGAGGAAATCCCCACGTGGCTGCAAGGGCGGGGGAAAAGCTGTTGGGGGGAGTTCTTAGTGACTGGCAGTTACTGAGACCCCCCTGCCCGCGAGGCAGCAAGGGCATGGGAAGGGGAGAGACCTTGTCTGGCACCCAGCTGGCTGCTTTGGAGCCAGAGGAGGACCGTGGGAGGGACCCTAAGAAAATGGTGACAGCAAGGCTTCCCTTGCAAGCCTGCCCCTCCAATCTCCAACCAATCAGAAATGATCCCGTGTCCCGGGATGGTTCCTGGTTGTTCAGACAACAATAGCACGGCTGTCTCAGACTTTCCCCAGAAAGTCCTGAAAAATAGAGGGGTGGGAAGTCATGGGTTAACTAGGCTTTTTGCTACCCCCTCCTGAATAGCCCGTGATATGTGTGAACTACCAGGGATCAACACATATTCCTCTTGGGCTTTTTTTGTCATGTAAATGGCCCCTAGGAAGAACTTCCTGACAGTAAGAGCTGTTCAGAAGTGGAATACTCTGCCTCAGAGTGTGGTGGATTCTCCTTCTTTGTAGATTTTTAAACAGAGGCTGGATGGCCATCTGTCGGGAATGATTTGATTGTGTATTTCTGCATGGGGGTTGGACTGGATGGCCCTTGAGGTCTCTTCCAACTCTATGATTCTATGAGTGTCTGCTTTTCAGTGATTGCTCCCTGGTATCGTTTCATGAGCCACTTTCAAATGGGGTAGGTGCTGTCTGAGACTTGTGGTGGCCCAATCTGCTTCCCCCCCAAAGTTGGGTTTTCTGGAATGACCATCCCTACCTCCATAGTCTCAAAAATGGCTCAGTTCCAGAACATGTGTGAATCCTGGCTTCGGCTGTTCTAACCAATCTCCATGTCCATGAAGCATCCTGCGTGATCTGTGGTCCCCTCTAACACAATAGAGTATGTGTGCTTCCTGTTAATGAATTGTCCCCCTTGTCTCACCAGTGACACAATATGGCAATGACACCCATCCACTGTCCCCACCACCTGTGGGAATCCCAGTTCAGTGAACTCACCCATTATCTGCTGACAGCAAGTTGGCAGGTGGGTGGGGAGAGACATGACAATTAATTAACACACACATATGGTTATACGAACATGCATGGACTACACAGCTACTGTGAATGGAGTGGACAGCTAATGTGATTATCAGAATCGCAGGCATAATGTCGGGGAGACTACATATGGCAATGGGGGTTTCACTGACGAATGATATGTATGTCAGGTTGTCAGATATGCTACCAACATATTGTATGGGAATGTTGGACTGACAACACATGCCTCGGAAGCATTTCCTAGGTAAATGGTGTGAAGTTGAAGAGCGATTCCATGGCCAGGATGAATTCCACGAACAAGTCTCCAAACTGCTCAGCTGTTAGGAGATAGGAGCAGCAGTTTGTGAGCATCCAAATGGTGATCACTACTTGTTCCTCCACTAGGAGAGTCGCCTTCATGATGTGTCTGACTTCTGCATTTCAGGATGAAGTGCTTCCATTATGTTTTGGAATGTAGAATGAGGCATTTGGAAATGGCACAGGCACTGCTTTGACTTTGTCAGATGCTCTTTAAAAAACCCCTGGGAGGTCTGGAGAAGGACGCCACTGTCCTGCTTCCGGCAGTCAATACCGCACGCCCCATCCTCCTCCCATCCTTCCTCTGTGTTGGAGGGATGAAAAAAGCGCTGCTTTTGTTTGATGGAAGTTTCTGTCAATAAAAAGCAGCACCTTTTTTATCTCTCCAGCATGGAGGGAGAATGAATGAAGGACGAAAGGAGGACGGCATTGTGCAGTATCGCCAGCCTGTAGTGGTACAGTGGTGTCCTACTCCTGACCTCCCTGGGTTTTTGTTTTTTGTATCTGATAATCTCTCTTGTCTGCCTATACCAACAAGACAAAATGGTCCCACCATTCACTGTTGCTTGGGTACAATGACATGGCCATCTGGGTGATTGCTGTCTGATTATAGTGGCACTTAAAGCACCCAAAAAGGCTGCAACCCCCCCTCATTACAGCTGTGGGAACTCATGGCATAGTGGGAACTCTCCATCTTTTGCTGCTGCTCTTGTTCATTCAGTGTTGAGTGTACCCTGGCACATGTCCTGCATATTACTTGCCATGACAGCAAGTAGTGGCATGGATGACACTGCCAGGCAGACCTCCGGAGAGTGCTCCATGCCAATGCTGTGCTAATCTGTGTGCAATGATGAGCAGGCAGGGCACTGGAATGATCATGTGGGCAAAACTGAATTGCCAGATTCCTGCCTAGTTTGTGAGCCATTTAATAGTGGTGCAAATGGGTGGGACAAGGGAGACAATTGGTGCCTTGAAGAGATGTGAAACTGCATACATTCCTATGGTGGGGTAGGGGAAAAAGCCTGGAGCAGTCACAGCCCTGTGGCCATGTATACTGCGAATTATCAGACCAGTGTGAGTTTGGAAGGGAGAATTGTGTGGACAGTGTTCCCAAATTCATCTCAGTGTGTGTGGTGATAATATGAACAAGCCCGTTGTTGCTGTGGGCCAGGGAAACCTGAAGGTAAACTGGATTTTTCCTGTTGGTGTAGAAAAGCCCAATGTCTCATACTGCTGATTAAAAAATCCACCAACCCTATCTTCCATGTTCAGGCCTTGGAGGAATTTCATTTTTGGACAACATCTCCCAGAATCTCCCAACTAGTGTGGGGGAATTCTCTGGGAGCTGTAGTCGAAACCAGTAACTCCTCTGGATTCTACCTCTGCATATGGCTGAGATTCCAACAAGTCTTCCACAGGAGATATTTTGTGTGAATTGAGGCCCTGTATTAATTAACATGGACAATCAAATGAGCTGCTTCAGTCATCAAAAATGTTTGGGGACAACCCTACTTTAGGTCATTTTAGCTATCTGCCATTCATCTGTGATCAAACAGGAAAAAAAGAAACATGTACTTTCCCCCACACTTACTCTTCATGTGTTTGGTTACCTCCCTCCATCCCTACCTCTAGAAATATATTCTGACAATGCCATGACCAATTGGCAAAGTAGCTGGCCCAGAAATATGATTAATGGCTTCTTTCACTTGTAGGCCTCTGTCTCTTTATATGTAACCAGAGCTACAGTTGTCCAAACTTTAATGTTATTCATAAAGCTTGGAAACAGGTTTAGAAGGAACCTGAAGGAGGCTTATTTCAGCACTAGTGTGTGACATTCTCTTAATCTCCTCAGGCATTCAAAAAACCATGTGGCTAAATGAGAGGTTGCTTCCAAAACAGTTACTATTATGCATAAGAACACAAGAAAAGCTCTGCTGCATACTTTCCAACAATTCACTGATGAAAACAGGTACACAGTGGCCAGGTAACATCAGAGTCTGGTCAAGATGGCAAAAGTTATTAAAGAGGAAGAACACAGAAATTCCCTGAGTCTGCAGGGAAGTGTGAAATTCTTCCCACTCTTGTCTCTTCCTTGCTGAGTTAAATGAGTGCCATCTACTTTTGCACTTTGAACCCAATCTGAAGCAATTGAAGTGAACTGAGGACAAAGGAGGAGGAGCAAAGAAAAACTGGGACATTTTAAATGCAGCTGAAAAAGTGGGACAACAGATTATCAATTGCGACTGCCCCTGGCAAATCAGAACAGTTGGAGGGTATGCTGCTGGATCAGGCCAAGGGCTCATCTAACTCAATATTCTTTTCCCATATGGGCAAACCAGTAGCCTTGAGAAAGCCCAGCAACAGGATGTGAGTGCAACTGCAACTTCTGTCTCACATTCTTGAGGTGAACTGCCCGTGGTACCAAAGAAGATATATAACAAAGCCATTGATGGCTGTAACCGCCATTAATTTATTTATTTCCCCTTGGCAACTACAGTTTGTGGCAGTGCGTTCCATTGTTTAACTATGCACAGTGGTGTAGTGAAGTCAGGGCTTGTAGGGTCAAAGCCCTAGGAATTTTGGATTAGCAGAAAGATGATATTATCTGTGACTCCCCCCCCCCTTGCTTTGGATTGCCCTGTTCTTTCTGAATTTAACTGCAACTCCCACAGTATCTGGAGAGGAACAATGCATTGTTGCATGCCATTCCTGTTTTAGTCTAAAGTGTTTCCAGGATGGCTTGACTCTAAATGGGCAATAAAGATCAATTAGCTATACAATTAGAGATTAGAAATGGTTAGATTTAATGAAAGATAGATAGATCAACAGACTCATCTACATAGAATCATAGTGTTGGAAGAGACCACAAGGGCCATCTAGTCCAGCCCCCTGCCCTGCAGAAGAATACACTGTCAAAGCACTCCTGACACATGACCATGTGTGAAGAAGTAGACTCCACCACACTATGAGGTAGTGCATTCCACTTCTGTACAGCTCTTACTGTCAGGAAGTTCTTCCTAATGTTTAGGTGGAATCTATTTTCCTGTACTTTGAACCCATTGCTCCGTGTCCTAGTCTCTGGAGCAGCAGAAAACAAGCTTGCTCCATCCTCAGTATGACATCCCTTCAAATATTTAAACATGGCTATCATGTCACCTCTCAACCTCCTCTTCTCCAGACTAAACATGCCCAGCTCCCTAAGTTGCTTCTCATAGAGCATGGCTTCAAGATCGCCTACCATTTTGGTTGCTCTCCTCTGGACATGTTCCAGCTTCTCAACATCCTTCCTAAATTGTGGTGCCCAGAACTGGACACAGTATTCCAGGTGAGGTCTGACTAAAGCAGAATAGAGTGGCACTATTACATCCCTCGATCTAGACACTATGTTCCTATTGATGCAGCTTAGAATTGCATTGACTTCTTTAGCTGCTGCATCACACTGCTGACCCATGTTCAGCTTGTGGTCCACTAAGTCCCCTTTTCGCATGTACTGTCGTCAAGCCAGGTGTCACCCATCCTATATCTGTGCATTTCATTTTTCCTGCCCAAGTGTAGTATCCTCCATTTCTCCCCGTTGAAATTGATTTGGTTAGTTTTGGTCCAGCTTTCTAATCTGTTAAAGTCATTTTGAATTCTGATCCTGTCCTCTGGGGTATTAGCTACTCCTCTTAATTTGGTTTTTGAGTATCCAAAATTGACTGTTGCTATTGGGACTTTTGTCCTGAGGACCTGCACTTCAAAGTTTACTAGCTATACTCTCTGTGAAGAAGTAAATCCATTAATTTGTCCACCATTTGGCTTCTAAAGGTGACCACAGGTTTTACAAGAGAAAAAGAAATGTCTCCCTAACTGCTTTCCACATCTTGTATAATAGTTAACACCTCAACATCCTTTTTCTGGCCCACATTTTCAAAAATCTGCTACCACTTGCCATTTAAAAAGGAAATCTTTACTCCCAGTTTCTCAAAAATAACTAGCATAATTGGCTGAGATCCTGCCACAGACAAGCAACTAAGATCTTGTAGATATAATCTGTCTCCTGATATGATCCCTGAAACCTACCTTAAACTCCAGAGAGTTGCACTGAGGGACGGAGTTCTGCAATGCTAGCAAGTAGGGTGCAATGCTAGCAAGTAGGGTGTCCATCCATCCCCTTCTTGCCTGAAATTGTGTGAGAAGCAGAAGCAGGAGGCCCTACCAGGTCCTGTCACAACTCCTTGGCACACCATTGATCACTGGTGGGAGGGGGCTGGACACATCATCCTTCTGCACCCTGCTCACCAGTGCTGCAGAACTTTGTCCCCTTAATGCAGCTGGCTGGATTTTAAGGTAGGTTTCAGAACAGTTATGTTCATGGAAATGGTAGCACAGTCATAAATGTGAACAGGAAACAGTTGCAAGGTCATAAATCTAATTTACAACATTGCAATTGACTAACAAGATGCCAGCAGTTACTTTTTAGTTACTTCAAAAAGTACTTTGAGTGCTATGAGCCATTGGCCAGTGATACAAAGAGTGCTATCTTCCCTCCCATCCATCTTGTTGTCACTTCAGCATCAATTAATGTGAAGAAATTTGTGGATTATGACAAATTCTTATAAACTATTGAAATGAACCACAATTCTCACCCATTTCTTGGCTCCATGAGCTGCAGAAGAGTCAAACATTTCTCAATGTCTCATTGCACACCACATTCCAAAGAAAGAACACATTAAGCCACAGCTGTATCAGATGTCTTCTGCTCCTCAGCAGGGAAACGTGGTATTTCTGTCATTTGCTCGGCAAAATAAGAGTGCAGGACAGAAATAGGCCTTGTTTGGCAACACTTCATTTCCAGAGATCAATTTCTTGACATTTTTAATGCAGGGGTTGTGTTACCAGATCTGACATGAACACAACAAGGGGGTGTGACTGCTGGTGCCATTCTGCCACTTTATGTATAAGTGATTCACCTGCCTTTGGAAGTTGTTTTTTTTAAGTAAAGAGTGGGAGGTATATACCAAGATTGTTGCTTTTGCCCCCCTTCCAAAACTTTGTCAGCCCAAAGACTTATCTAGCTCAGAAATCTGTTGCCAAAGTGGCCAACCAGTTGCCCCCATGGGAAACCCACAAGTTGGACATGAATGTAAGAGCCTCCTCCTTCCCATATTGTCCAGCACTGAGAAGTATATGTCCACGGATGGCTGGTGTTTTCCATGTCACTGGGACAGTGAATTCACTCTGGGTTTCACACTGAACTAGATAGCTTCTTTAAAATTCAGACTAAATCTGGAAGTTTCTGGAAGTTCAAAATTACCAAATTCAATCATTGCCCTGCTGACATGGAAGCTACCAGAAAGTGTATACTTTCTCTGAGTCTAAGGACTTTATCAGATGGGCTTAATGTAATGGAACAGAAATGCCACAGGATTGCTAAAGAGGTTTTTTTTCAGACGACGTCCTCCTCACCCATTCTGACCTCATTCTGACCCTGTGTGCTTTCCGTTTTGTTTTATTCATGGGGAAAAGTCATCAATAGATCTCCTGTTCTGTTTCTGTAATGGAATCACGGGTGTATGAACTGGTTTGCTGTTATGCTGGCGCGATGTTAAAACACTTCCGGGTACGATCGTGACATCCAGGCGAGTGACTTTTCTGCACCCTCCCATGTTGCTTTTAAAACTTTAAAAGTGTTTTGGTGCTTTTTAAATTTTTTAGAAGTCTGCCTGTATTTTTATTTTTAAATTTCCCCCTGGCTGCCTGCCTCTGTAAGGTCCTGGAAGGTAAGTAGAGAACACTTCTGGTGTCGATCTGGACATCCAGGTAAGTGACAGACTTTTTTGTACCCTCCCCTGTTTATTTGTTTCTTTTAAAGGCTGTTTAGGTGATTGCTTTAATTTTTTGATGTCTGTTTTTTTAAAAATTTTTAAATTCCCTGCACAATGCAGGGCTCCCTGTAAGGTCCTGGGAGGTCCCTACAAAACACTTCCTACTTCGATTGGGACAAAGAGGTAAGTGACAGCCTTTTTTGTTCCCTCCCCAGGTTACTTGGTTTTTTTTTTTTTAAGGGGGTTTAGGTGCTTGGTGCACTTCTTTTAGGTTTTGGGGATTTTTTATTTTTAAATTCCCCACGTGATTTGGTCTCCAGGAAGGGGAGGGGGCTCTGTGGGAGCTCCATTCCTTCCTGGACAGCTGGAGGAAGGGGGAGCAGTTTCTGTTCTGGGATTAAGGTAAGTGTGTGAACATTTTTTTTATTGAGTTACAGGGATGGGAGGAGGGTGGGTGGGTAATGGAACAGGAATGGGTTTTAAGGGCCCGTCCGATAAAGTCCTAAAAGTAACATCTATTACACTTGGCAGCTACAGATAGCCTTGTCTGCAAGGAATTTTTGCAATCCCCATTTTAAATTCAGGTTGGGAGACATTGCTCCCTCCCGGGGTAGCAAATTCCATAGTTTAACTCTGCACTGCATGAAGTTGTACTTCATTTTACTTGTTCCAATGGAATTTCAAAAGGTACAGCACTGGTTGACCCCAATCTCTCTAACACGACACAATTATGGCATTTCAATACCACTTTAGCTGCCATTGTTCCATCCCCACTAGAATCACGGGACTTGTGCTTTTGTAGAATTTAAAATTCTCTGCCAGAAAACTCTAGTGTCTCACTAAATTGTAGAATTCTGTAGGATGAAGCCATGGCAGTCATGGTATCAAAGTGGTATTACCTGGCCTTACAGACCCCTCCCTCCAATCATTCATAATTCGGCTTATTAGACATTTCACATGCTTTCAAGTAGACCACGGCAACCCAAATATAGAGGCTAGTGGGGGCAGTAGGGTATACAAAGGTGTCTTGGAAATTCCCCAGAATCGAACACACCTAGGACCTGATTAAGTGACCCCCCCGACAGTCGTTAGGGGGGAATGTGCTAATCTCTCCTGGTTGCTTCTGCCAGTGAATCATACTCCTTAACAAACAGTGACTGGAACATCTGTTATCTCCACTCATCCTGGTAAATGTCTTTCCTTGACACCCTTTCCCATCCACAACACAGAGGAGGCCATAAACCCATCAACCTTAACGTTCTGACCATTAGCAGCAATCAATGAAGCCAGAGTTTCATTATCTAACCATGGGAAACTCACCCGAGCATTGTTTTACTCTGAAAACACCCCTTAAGGGTATAATATCAGGTATAAATATTACGCTCAAATCATAGCCTGACTGCTGTGTGATCCTCAGCTCCAAGTCTGAGTCTTTCCTCTATCCAAATACTTCCACCTAATTCTTTGTTAGCCTTCTGTGATCACTTGTGAACGTGAGTGCATGTGTGAATGCTTCCATTATTATTTTTCAATAAAAAACATTTTTATTTCACTTTGGCTTGGAGTCTTGTCAGTGAGTACTGGTATAAACAGGTGCGAAGGTCCCATAAGTTACCTGATCTCTCACAGCCTACCTTTGAGCTAATTAAAACTCCCCAATTTAACATCATAATTTGAGTGTCACAAATGGGTTGCTACAGACCCCATGCAATTTGGGCAACAGTGGCATAAATGTGTCTCTCTCTGGCTTTTCTTCGCAAATGAAGATTCAGGAAGGACTCATCCTGTGTCTTCTGCAAGCACGCTGATGACTGAAAAGGCCAATCCGAGATAAACAAGTCTGGTTGCAGAAAGCACAGCAGAAGGTCTCTTTGGGTGATGTTTCTGGGTTGTGATTCTTTCTGCGTTGTCATTTCTCTTCAAGACTTGTTCGGCGTGAGTTCTCAAATAAGGCTGCAGCATTGTGGATAGTGTGTCTCCATGCCTCCCGATGTGAGGCCAGGGTGGACCATTGTTGGTGATCAATTTGGCAGAGCCTGAGATGTTGTTTCAGGGAGTCTTTGTATCGCTTTTTTGGAGTGCCCCTCTTACACTGACCTGTGGTGAGTTCACCGTAGAGTAGTATTTTTGAGAGGCGATGGTCCTCCGTCCTAGAAACGTGCCCTGCCTAGCCCAGATGTGTTCTCAATATCATGGCCTCAATGCTGTTGATCCCTGCTTGCTCAAGGACAGCAACATTCGTCGCATAGTCAGTCCAGTGTATATTTAGGATTGTGTGTATACAGCGCTGATGAAAGCGTTTGAGGAGTCGTAAGTGTTGGTGATAGGTGACCCATGTTTTAGACCCATAAAGGAGAATAGACAGTACAATGACTCTATACACACTGATTTTTGTGCTTCGCCTCAGGTGTTTGTTACTCCAGACTCTTTTGTACAGTCTTCCAAATGCGCTATATGCCTTTGCTAATCTGTGATCGATCTCTTTGTGAATGTTGGCATCTGAAGAGATGATGCTTCCCAGGTAGGTGAACTGCTGAATGGACTTGAGCACAGATTTGCCCACGGCAATGTGGGGATAGTGGTATTTATCCAGTGCAATGTTCATCCGGTGCAGGCTGGTGTGACCTCAAAGACAGAAACACAAATGGGGAACGAAAAGCTTGACAAATCTATCAAGTAAGACTAACAAAATTTAAAGAAGTCCTCCCTATAAAGACGAAAGAATGGAAGAAATAGTGGTCACAACTCACCAGTAATTTCAGCATTTTTTTTCCTCACTGGAAGAAAGTCTTATAAAAACTTCAGTTTTCAAAGCCTGTTTCTAATTCAGGACTAATTCTGCAGAAAATTCACATGTGGTTGTTTTGCACAGGGGAAAAAAAATTTTCTGCATAGGAAAAGATATTTCTATGCAGAAATATCATTTCCTGTGCAGAAAAAGCTATATCTGTGCAACTCACCCATGCAACTTTTGTGCAGAGTGAGTCTCCAAGTACAACATTTTCTGCAGAGGAAAATAGTTTTAGTGCAGAAAATGTCTCCTGTGCAGAAAATGCTTTTTTCTGCACAAAATAACTATGTTTCATGTTTTTTTTTTTAAAAAAAATGGCAGAAGTAATATGAGAACCACTGGCAAAAATCTGAGAACTCCTGGAGAACAGGAGAAGTCCCAGTGGACTGGAGGAGGGCAAATGTTGTCCTCAACTTTAAAAAGGGGGAAAAAGAGGACCCAAATAATTATCACCAAAACATCTTGACATCAATACCAGGAATGATTCTAGAACAGATCATTAAACAGAGGGTCTGCAAGCACTTAGAAAGGAATGCTGTGATCAATAAAAGTCAACAAGGGTCGTGCCAGACTAATCTGATCACTTTTTTTTATATAGAGTTACGAGCTTGGTAGATGAAGGGAATGCTGTGGATGTAGCATATCTTGATTTCAAAGTCCCCCATGATATTCTACCAGTTAAACTAGTAAAATGTGAACTAGACAATGCTACTATTAGGTGGATTCATAATTGCTTGACTGACCAAACCCAAAGGGTGCTTAACAATGGCTCCTCTTCATAGAATCATAGAATCATAGAATTGCAGAGTTGGAAGAGACCACGAGGGCCATCCAGTCCAACCCCCCTGCCACGCAGGAAATCTTGATCAAAGCATCCCCGACAGATGGCCATCCAGCCTCTGTTTAAAGACCTCCAAGGAAGGAGACCCCACCACGCTCCGAGGGAGTGCGTTCCACTGCCGAACAGCTCTTACTGTCAAAAAGTTCCTCCTCATGTTGAGGTGGAATCTCTGTTCCTGGAGCTTGCATCCATTGCTCCGTGTTCCAGTCTCTGGAGCAGCAGAAAACAAGCCTGCTCCATCCTCAGCGTGACATCCCTTCAAATACTTAAACAGGGCTATCATATCGCCTCTTAACCGTCTTTTTTCCAGGCTAAACATACCCAGCTCCCTAAGTCTCTCCTCATAAGGCATCGTTTCCAGACCTTTCACCATTTTAGTTGCCCTTCTCTGGACACGCTCCAATTTGTCAATATCCTTTCTGAATTGTGGTGCCCAGAACTGGACACAGTATTCTAAGTGAGGTCTGACCAAGGCAGAATAGAGTGGCACTATTACTTCCCTTGATCTAGACACTATACTTCTATTGATACAGCCCAAAATCGCATTGGCCTTTTTAGCTGCCGCATCACACTGTTGGCTCATGTTCAACTTGTGGTCTACTAGGACTCCTAGATCCCTTTCGCACGTAGTCTCATTCAGCCAGGTCTCTCCCATCCTATATTTATGCATTTCATTTTTCCGCCCTAAATGCAGTACTTTACATTTCTCCGTATTGAATTTCATTTTGTTAGCTTTGGCCCAGTTCTCCAGTCTATCCAGGTCATTCTGAATTTTCATCCTGTCCTCTAGGGTATTAGCTACTCCTCCCAATTTGGTGTCATCTGCAAATTTGATAAGTATGCCCCTAATTCCCTCATCTAAGTCATTGATAAAGATGTTGAATAGCACTGGGCCCAGGACAGAACCCTGTGGCACCCCACTGGTCACATCTTTCCAAGACGAAGAGGAGCCACTGCTGAGCACCCTTTGGGTTCGGCCGGTCAACCAATTACAAATCCATTGAACAGTTAACTTGTCTAGCCCACATTCTACAAGCTTGTTTGCAAGAATGTCATGGGGAACCTTGTCAAAGGCCTTACTGAAATCAAGGTATGCAATGTCCACAGCATTCCCTTCATCTACCAAGCTGGTAACTTTATCAAAAAAAGAGATCAGATTAGTCTGGCATGACTTGTTTCTCTGAAACCCATGTTGACTTTTTGTGATTATGGCATTGCCTTCTAAATGTTCACAGACTCTCTGTTTAATGATCTGTTCTAGAATCTTCCCTGGTATTGATGTCAGACTAACTGGACGATAATTGTTGGGATCCTCTTTTTTCCCCTTTTTGAAGATGGGAACAACGTTTGCCCTCCTCCAGTCTGCTGGGACTTCTCCTGTTCTCCAGGAGTTCTCAAATATTATTGCCAATGGCTCTGAGATTATATTTGCCAGCTCTTTTAATACTCTTGGATGTAGTTCATCTGGTCCTGGAGATTTAAATTCATTTAGATTAAGAAGGTATTCCTGTACTACCTCTTTACTTATTTTGAGCTGGATTTCCCCTATTGTGTCCTCTGTTCCATTCTCCTCAGGTTGATCATCCTTTTCCTTTTCTGAAAACACTGAGGCAAAGAAGGTGTTGAGTAATTCTGCCTTTTCTCTGTCCCCTGTTAGCATTTTGCCATCTTCTCCACGTAGCGGCCCTATCATTTCCTTCTTCCTCCTTTTGCTGCGGACATACCCAAAAAAACCCTTTTTATTGTTCTTAACCTCCCTAGCAAGCCTGAGCTCATTCTGCGCTTTAGCTTTTCTGACTTTACTCCTACACGTGTTCGCTATCTGTTTGAATTCTTCTTTGGTGATTTCCCCCCTTTTCCATTTCCTATACATGTTCCGTTTAAAACTTAGCTCCATTGAAAGTTCTTTAGTCATCCATCCTGGTTCCTTGAGACACCTCCCATTTTTCTTCCTCAATGGTACTGTTTGAAATTGTGCCTTCAGTATCTCCCTTTTGAGAAAGTCCCATCCGTCTTGAGGTCTCTTCTCTTTTAGTATTCCTGACCATGGGATCTCCCCCAGTATTTCCCTGAGTTTATTGAAGTCAGCTCTCCTAAAGTCAAGAATGCGTGTCTGACTATGCCTGGCTTCTCCTTTCCATTGTATAACAAACTCCAGGAGAACATGATCACTCTCACCTAAGGATCGCACCACTTGCACCCCATTAACCAGGTCGTCTCTGTTGGTTAGGATCAGATCTAAAATAGCTGACCCCCTTGTTGCCTCTTCCACCTTTTGGACCATGAAATTGTCTTCCAGGCATGTAAGGAATTTGCTAGACCTTGTAGTTTTGGCTTCTCTTCATCCTGGAGAGAAGTGACCAGTGGGATGCCACAGGGTTTTCTGCCCTGGGCCAGTGATATTCAACATCGTTATCAATGACTTGGATGATGGAATATAGAAGGCATGCTTGCCAAATTTGCAGATGACACCAAATTAGGAGGGGTAGCAAATACCCCAGAGGACAGGATCAGAATTCAAAATGACCTGGACAGATTGGAGAGCTGGGCCAAAACTAACAAAATGAATTTCAACAGGGAGAAATATAAGGTACTACATTTAGGTAGAAAAAATTAAATGCACAGATATAGGATAGGTGACACCTGGCTTGAGAACAGTACATGTGAAAATGATCTAGGAGTCTTAGTAGACCACAAGCTGAAAATGAGTGAACAGTGTGATGCGGCAGCTAGAAAAGCCAATGCAATTCTAGGCTGCATCAATAGGAGTATAGTCTCTAGATTGAGGGACATGATATTACCACTCTATTCTGCTGTTTGATGGTGGAATATATCACCTCAGAGTGTAGTAGAGTCTCCTTTGGAGGTTTTTAAACAGAGGCTGGACA
The DNA here is from genome assembly GCA_030847615.1 of Gambelia wislizenii. Classification (NCBI taxonomy): domain Eukaryota; kingdom Metazoa; phylum Chordata; class Lepidosauria; order Squamata; family Crotaphytidae; genus Gambelia; species Gambelia wislizenii. The sequence goes on from JAUMIR010000012.1 coordinate 12,484,384, forward strand.
GCCATCTGTTGGGAATGATTTGATTGTGTATTCCTGCATGGCAGGGAGTTGGACTGGATGGCCCTTGTAGTCTGTTCCAATTCTATGTTTCAGTGTGCAGATTTTGCACAGGATATGCCCTGAACTGTGGGCAAGTTTTCTTGACACTTGAAAAACATGTTTTTCAACCATTTTCCAAATATTTTAAAATCTTTCCATCTCTAATCTATAGCAGTTTGAAGTAAAATGGCATTTTACCCAGAAGTGGGAATCAAACGACCCTCCAGATATAGTTGGGTTATAACTCCCAGCAGCCCCTTACCTGCCTAGCCAATGGAAAAGGATGCTAGGAACAGCAGTTCTGCAACATCTGGGTGCTCAACAATTCTCACCCCTCATTGAGGCCTTTGTGTCTGATAACTAGGAGCTGTTGTAAGTTGTGTAGTGAGTGAGCTGTGCAGAATATCTAGGAAGTATGATTCTGAGAACTCCTATTTTGCTCTTTTTTTAAAAGAACACATTATCTATTACATTTAAATTATTTCTCTCAATTCCAGACATGATTTTAAAGATGGGATGAAACACAATTTTAAAAAAGGAGCCATTTTGCTTAAATAGAAAAAGAACATAATCCTGCCACCTCCAGCAAGGCAGGTCTTTGTACTCCAAAAAAATTTGAATACCTATCATGTTTTTTTTTAAATCCATTGAGTGATACGTTGGGAAATGAATGACCACAGTTTCCTCAGTGTTGAAGAATTTTTTGTTTTGTTTTGTTTATGTTGAAGGATCAGATTTATTTGAGAACCTGCCCCTTCTGGTTTACCCACCTGGTTTTCCACACACCCTTCCTCCCTGTAATATCCCTAACACGATAAAAACTTTCATTGTCTGCTCACGTCCATCAAAACTCACTGTCTAAATTGCTTTCATTTCTACAACTCCACTCCTGCTGTTTGGCCTAATCATTGTCAGAGAATTTAAGGGGAAAACGTATCTCCTGGCTGACAGGCAGGGAGGTAGAAATTGCTATATGAAATGGGAAAAAAGAAAACATCCATGCAGGTTACTTAAATAATTTGCTATCATGTATCACTGACAGAGACTTCACAAAACTCTTGAGACTGTGTACAGTTTTTGAGGGCCTTTTAAATCCTACCATATCAAAGCAGATTGTGTATATATTTTCAGGTCTCACTTGTATATACGTATTTTAAGACTGCTGCATCTTTCTTTCTTGCTTGCTTTTTTTTTTAATGTGAAGATGGATTTCTTTGTTAACCTTGTTTGGCTTTCTTTAATTGCTTGATTTTAACTTTTCCCTTGGCCCATCCCTAGCCTTAGGCCAAGGCTCAGTTCTGTTTGTAGAAGGGAGATGCTGGCACAGGTATCTTTCTTGGAGTGAATGAAAAGCAAGATCATATGTGCCAGATCAGTGACAGGTACGGGGGGGGGGGGAAGCAACTGTTTTTAAAAAAATATCAAACAGATTCTGAACTAAGTAGATGTGGCTATGTGGAGCCCCCAGCTTCAGGAGCAGTATGTCTTTAAATGCAAATTGTTGGAGAGTAACCATGGGGGAGAACTATTGCATTGGTGCCCTACTTGGGGGGCTCCCCTATTTTTCTACATCATTAATGCCACCCCATTTCTTCTTGTCTTTTCATTTTCCTAGTAGAATACTGTGTGGTTATCCAACTCAAAATGTCCCATTCCTGTCCATTTTAGCTTGCTCACCCCAAGTATTGCTATGTTAATACATTCCATTTCTTGTTTTACTATGTCTAGCTTCCCTTGACTCATGCTTCTCACATTTCATGCTCCTATAATATGCATAGTACAGCTTTGGACATTCTTTCCCCTTTTGAGCACGTCTATTGCTTGACCTCCATTCTGCTTGAGTCCCATTGTGCCCTTGGCCACATCTCTGTTTGAAATTGTCCTCTGCTCTGCCCTGTTAGCACTTTGTTTGTGTCCTATCTCTACCTCTCCTTTCATTTTGGATTGTCTCATAGGGTTTTCTTGGTGAGAGGTTCTTGTGAGGGGGTTTACCATTCCCTCTCTCTGTGTGGTACTCTCTCTCTCTCTCTCTCTCTGGCTTTTCTTCACAACCGGAGATTCAGGAAGGACTCATCCCGCGGTTTCTGCAAGCACGCTGATGACTAAAAAGGCCAATCTGAGATAAACAAGTCTGGTTGCAGAAAGCACACCAGAAGGTCTCCTTGGGTGATGTTTCTGGGTTGTGATTCTTTCTGCATTGTCGTTTCTCTTCAAGACTTGTTCGGCGTGAGTTCTCAAATACAGCTGCAGCATTGTGGATAGTGCATCTCCATGCCTCCCAATGTGAGGCCAGGGCGGACCATTGAATCATAGAATCATAGAATTGCAGAGTTGGAAGAGACCACAAGGGCCATCCAGTCCAACCCCCCTGCCACGCAGGAAATCTTGATCAAAGCATCCCCGACAGATGGCCATCCAGCCTCCGTTTAAACACCTCCAAGGAAGGAGACCCCACCACGCTCCGAGGGAGTGTGTTCCACTGCCGAACTGCTCTGACTGTCAAAAAGTTCCTCCTCATGTTGAGGTGGAATCTCTGTTCCTGGAGCTTGCACCCATTGCTCCGTGTTCCAGTCTCTGGAGCAGCAGAAAACAAGCCTGCTCCATCCTCAGCGTGACATCCCTTCAAATACTTAAACAGGGCTATCATATCGCCTCTTAACTGTCTTTTTTCCAGGCTAAACATACCCAGCTCCCTAAGTCTCTCCTCATAAGGCATCGTTTCCAGACCTTTCACCATTTTAGTTGCCCTTCTCTGGACACGCTCCAATTTGTCCATATCCTTTCTGAATTGTGGTGCCCAGAACTGGACACAGTATTCCAATTGATCTAATTGATCACATTGTTGGCGATCAATTTGGCCAAGCCTGAGATGTTGTTTCAGGGAGTCCTTGTATCTCTTTTTGGGAGCACCCCTCTTACGCTGACCCGTGGCGAGTTCACCGTAGAGTACTATTTTTGGGAGGCGATGGTCCTCCATCCTAGAAACGTGCCCTGCCCAGCGCAGCCGTGTTCTTAATATCATGGCCTCAATGCTGGTACTTAACAAACAAGTGTTAGCTATGGTGTCACTGCTGTTATCTCTGAAAGATCTTCCACCAGTGACACCCACCACTTCTGCTGCTGCCCAGTAGCTGCTTGGCATTCTAATACTTTTACCTAATGTTGTTTTAGAGTGAACACGATCAATCTTTATCCCTAAAATGTTACATCCCCACTCAGGGGCCACCCCCTCAATTCTGCCCCCCTCAGCTCCAACCCTTCTATCACCTCCTACGTTGTCTCAAACATGTCTTCAATTTGGGTTCAACTTCCAATTCCTGCTGTTCATCTCCAGCCTGGAGCGAATCCCTAGGCTGGATTGGACTTCCTCTTCCACTTCTCTCCTTTCCTCCTTACACTGCCTGCCACTGCTGGCTCAGCCTCCTGTTCTTTCTATTCCTCCTCTCTTGCTTGCCCTGCTTTGCTTGGGACCAGTGCTACCGGCATGGCTTCCATTGCTGTCCCTCCTCTCCTCCCTTCCTTCTCTCTTTCACACCCTGCTCTGCTTGCCTCCTCTGCATGCCTCCACCATTTTTCCTCCTCTTCTCTCTTCCTTGTCTCTTCCTTACCTTGCTTCACTTACTGTTGCTGCAGCTACAAGCTCAGCTTCTGGTGCTGTCCTCTCCTCTCTGTTCTAGCTGCCACCATCACTGCTGCTGGGATGGTCTCCACTGCCCTTGGCACCATGACTATCTTCTCTGTGCCTGGCTGGGTGGCCATCTCCTTTGTTCTTAGTTGGGGAGCCAAAGCTGACTCCTAACTGGCCCCATTCCTCTCCTCTCTCCTCCCCAATCAGGGGATCCTCCTATCACCCTCCACCTCTGCTGCCTTTGTCTCCAATCTCCAGCACAAGCTCCACCATTTTTTAATGGCTGTGGTGGTTCCTGGGGGTCCTCATCAGGTCTTCTCAGCCCTCCAAATGGTCCTGCAGGATCACCACCATCTTAGTCTACACACACATACTTTTAAAGACATGGCCCTTGCCCTGAGATTCTTTCCCCTTCTTCTGTGGTCTTGAGATCAGGGTCCAAACTCTAAGACTGGGAACTCTAAATGGTGACTCAACATTTGGTTAATTCCATTGATTCAAAGGGTCTGCTCAAATTGGAAACAGCAAGTAGGATTCTGGTCCTCATAATGTGGAGGTATAAAATTCAGGAACAATTTCAGATAAGGAGATTGTATATTTCTTTTCAAGTATTCAAGTATTCCTAGCCAAACTTGGGCTCTGTGCTTTTTATCAACAAGGTGACTTTGCTGTCTGCTCTGATGGATTGCCCAGGCACCCATAACATAATGGCAGCCAAATCTGACAGCTGGTCAATTCTACACTCACCGCTGTTGCTTTCAAGTTCTTTTGCAGCAATTAAAAGGGGAAAAATCTATACTTTGCATTTTACTCCCTGAGATCATTTCATCTTTATGCCAAAAAGCTTCCTCCCAGGTTTTATGGGACACCTTTTTAATATAAGCATGGCGGCTATTGATTACCACTTTATTGGACAAGGTGACTCAGTTCAAATTTGATTTTCAAAAGGGAAAGTTGGACAGAGAGTTACATTCTTTTTCTAGTCTGAAAAATATCAACCTGTTGCGGAGGATATGTAAATTTGTGTATTGAATGGCTAGTTTCTGGGTGGAGATATTTGTCTGGGTGGACAAATTTACATATCCTCCCCAACAGGGGTTCACAGTATATAACACCCCCCCACACACACTCCTACCCAGCCATTCTCTGAACATGCCAGCCACAGATGCAGGTGAAATGTCAAGAATAAACTCTTCCAGAACACGGCCACACAGCCTGGAAAAAAACCCAAGGAAAATCTATTCCCCCAAAGCTCCCTCCATTTCCCCCTTTGTTTTGCCTTGTTAAATGAGAGCCATAGAAGAGCAATGTTATTCTTTAAAAAACTTTTTTTCCCCTCTGCCACTCAAAAATAGTGCACAATCACTTTTGTGAAAGACAACAATGGTGGCTTCAGCCACCTCGTTGCTGACAAGCCCACCCCTGTGCACATCTGACCAATCACGTTTTGACTTTTGGTATGTGCCCCAATTCAAATTGGTTGTTCAGATGGGCTGTAATGTGCATTTTCACATATTTTTTTTAAAAAAGATCACAAGAAACAGTGAAAACTGTAACTGTAGTGGTGTAGTGGCTTGAATGTTGGACTACAACTCTGGAGACCAGGGTTTGAATCCTCTCTCACCCATGAAAACCCACTGGAGGATCTTGGACAAGTCACACACTCTCAGCCTCAGAAAACTCTGTGATGGGTTCACCTTAGGGTCGCCATAAGTCAGAAATGATGTGAAGGCACACAACAACAACAATAACAACAACAACTCTAAATTACAATTCCATAACTGTAAGAAGCCCTGGTGGTGCAGTGGTTAAATGCCGGTACTGCAGCCACAACATTGTGAGTTTGATCCTGCAGGGCTCCAAGGTTGACTCAGCCTTCCATCCTTTAGCAGGTCCATAAAACGAGCACTCAGCTTGTGGGGGCAATTAGCCAACACATTGTAAACCGCTTAGAGGGTGCCTAATGCTATAAAGCAGTATAGAAGTGTAAGTGCTATTGCTAACAATTTGCAAGCTGCTCTGAGAGCCTTTGTGGTTGAAGAGTGGGGTATAAATACTGTAAAATAAATAAATAAAATAACTGCAATACAGAATGCCTCTTGTTATTTGTTAATGGCTTAGTGAACATGTCAAAAGTGATTTCTTATGCTAATTGTTGATAAAGTGTTAGTAAACCAGTAGTTTTAAATTTAAAAAGCTCAATTTAATAAAAAATAGCCCACAACTGGCCAATTCTACAAATGTACCCTTCTTGCAACTGATTAGAGTAGTATGGACTATTAATATTCCATTATAACTTTGTTGCTGTTGTTAACTGCCTCCAACTCGACCCTGACTCATGATGACCCTGTGAATGAGACACTTAAAATCATAGAATCATAGAGTTGAAAGAGACCACAAGGTCCATCCAATCCAACCCCCTGCCATACAGGAATACACAATCAAATCATTCCTGACAGATGGCCATCCAGCCTCTGTTTAAAAACCTCCAAAGAAGGAGACTCTACCACACTCTGAGGAAGCGCATTCCACTGCTGAACAGCTTTTACTGTCAGGAAGTTCTTCCTAATGTTTAGGTGGAATCTCTTTTCCTGTAGTTTGAACCCATGGCTCCGTGTCCTAGTCTCTGGAGCAGCAGAAAACAAGCCTACTCCATCCTAAAAAGGCCAATGCGATTTTGGGCTGTATCAATAGAAGTATAGTGTCTAGATCAAGGGAAGTAATATTGCCACTCTATTCTGCCTTGGTCAGACCTCACCTAGAATACTGTGTCCAGTTCTGGGCGCCACAATTAAAAAAGGATATGGACAAATTGGAGCGTGTCCAGAGAAGGGCAACTAAAATGGTGAAAGGTCTGGAAACGATGCCTTATGAGGAGAGACTTAGGGAGCTGGGTATGTTTAGCCTGGAAAAAAGACGGTTAAGAGGCGATATGATAGCCCTATTTAAGTATTTGAAGGGATGTCACGCTGAGGATGGAGCAGGCTTGTTTTCTGCTGCTCCAGAGACTGGAACACGGAGCAATGGGTGCAAGCTCCAGGAACAGAGATTCCACCTCAACATGAGGAGGAACTTTTTGACAGTCAGAGCTATTCGGCAGTGGAACGCACTCCCTCGGAGTGTGGTGGGGTCTCCTTCCTTGGAGGTCTTTAAACAGAGGCTGGATTGCCATCTGTCGGGGATGCTTTGATCGTGATTTCCTGCATGGCAGGGGGTTGGACTGGATGGCCCTCGTGGTCTCTTCCAACTCTGCAATTCTATGATTCTATGATTCTATGATTCTATCCTCAGTATGCCATCCCTTCAAATATTTAAACATGGCTATCATGTCACCTCTCAACCTTCTCTTCTCCAGACTAAACATGCCCAGCTCCCTAATCCTCAACAGCTTCCAGGACACCCTATCCTCAACAGCTCTGCTTAAATTCTGCAGACTCAGGGCTGTGGCCTCCTTGATTGAGTCTATCCATCTGTCTATCCATTATAACTATATTCTATTAATTGTAATATTAACATTAACTCAGCCTTTTAAGCTTATTGCTGTTGGTTGATTTAAATCAGGGGTGGGGATTATATGGCCCTCCAGGTATTGTTGGGCTGCAACTTGAAGCAGCCCTAGCCAGTATAGACAATGGTAAAGAATGCTGGGAGTTGCAGTCCAACATAATCTGGAGGGCCACGCAATTCACACCGCAACTGAAAAAATGATTGAATAATAATGAATGACTGAAAGAATAATTGAAAGGCTGAAATTTTGAATTTTTAAAGTGAAGTAGGCATAAAAAATTACTAAAAAAGCATAACAAATGATTTTCAAGCTGTGCAAAGATGTGTGGTCATCCTGATTGTGCAGATATCTTGATTGTATGGAGTCATTATGTGTAAATCAGCATAGTTTCTTTTGTAATTGGGTGTGGGATAGTTAGTAAATAAAATGTGAAGGGTGCAATCTGGGGGTGCAGTCCCATTACTCCGGTATGAGGGAAGAATTTCTGAACAGACCTGCCTTCAGATTTAGACTAGAGTGGCCTGATTCAAATCTTTCCACTCACCATAAAAATCTCTCACATTTTCTAAAATGCTAAGCTAGTGCTATCTCTTAGCCTAAGAGGTTAAGCCTGCTCCATAGTGTACTGTGTGGGGCTGTTGTGAATGTAAAGTTGTTGGGAGTTGTTGGGAACTCAACCAATCTGTGAAATCTGTGAGAAAAGACAGGATAGAAAGAATCATCCACAGTGCAGGTACTGTATTGCATCAGCTTGAGGCTGAGAACATGTGACCCTCTGGATGTACTTGTCCTCCTATTTCCATCAGCCCCAGCCATCATGGTCAATTGGATCTGTAGTCCAGCTACACCTGGAGGCCCACAGGTTTCTTGCCACTACTTTTGGTGAAGGCTAGAAGACCTTAGATTTGGAAGAGACATCTCTGTTGCATTTCATTCTTGTTTTGCAAATGTTGGATTTAAAGAAAGAACTGAGGTAGGCGCCTTTCTTTTGGAAGAGACTTTTATGCTCAGTCAATACCTTTTCTTTTTGGAATATGCTCACCCAAGCAGATATACGTCTAACCATTCTTGATTATACTGCCTTTAGGATATATCTATCTGTGCCAGGCCTGGTTGTGTTTGGAACCATCTCCTCCTTAACTTGTGTGGGCCTGCAGCTTGGGAAACATCTAATTGGAACTGGATGCACCTAGAAACACAATAAGGCTGTAAAGAGCCCCTGGCATACCAACTCCTCTTCATCATTCTCTCCTCTCTGCTCTCAAGTCACTTTTGATGTGTCTTCCTTGGTTGCCTATTCCTTTTAGGATCCAATATAATCATCTTGTTTTAACCCTTAAAGCCCTGCATGACTTAGCCCTCCCCTCAATCTCCCAGTCCTCATTTCTGCTCGGGATCTATTTTCTATGAATTCTAGCGTTCTCACCCAAACAAGGCTCTTCTTAGGCTTGGCAATGGTTGGCCTCCTGTTAGGCAATACAATGTCCATAAGCTGGTTATATTGTTACCCAAAGAGGTGGGGGGGAGTCGTGGGGGCCCACCCATGATGGCAAAGCCTCAGTTATTAATTGGGGGAATTATTAGCTCAAATGGATACTTAAATACTTCAAATACTTAAAAAGGGCTATCATATTGTCCTCTTAACCGTCTTTTTTCCAGGCTAAACATACCCAGCTCCCTAAGTCTCTCCTCATAAGGCATCATTTCCAGACCTTTCACCATTTTAGTTGGACACTCCAATTTGTCAATATCCTTTTTGAATTGTGGTGCCCAGAACTGGACACAGTATTCCAGGTGAGGTCTGACCAAGGCAGAATAGAGTGGCACTATTACTTCCCTTGATCTAGACACTATACTTCTATTGATGCAGCCCAAAATCGCATTGGCCTTTTTAGCCGCCGCATCACACTGTTGACTAATGTTCAACTTGTGGTCTACTAGGACTCTTAGATCCCTTTCGCACATAGTCTCGTTCAGCCAGGTCTCCCCCATCCTATATCTATGCATTTCATTTTTTCACCCTAAGTGCAGTACCTTACATTTCTCCGTATTGAATTTCATTTTGTTAGCTTTGGCCCAGCTCTCCAGTTTATCCAGGTCATTTTGAATTTTGATCCTGTCCTCCAGGGTATTAGCTACTTCTCCTAATTTGGTGTCATCTGCAAATTTGATAAGTATGCCCCTAATTCTGTTATCCAAGTCATTGATAAAGATGTTGAATAGCACTGGGCCCAGGACAGAACCCTGCGGCACCCCACCTCTTTCCAAGAAGAAGAGGAGCCACTGCTGAGCACTCTTTGGGTTCGGCCGGTCAACCAATTACAAATCCATTGAACTGTTAACTTGTCTAGCCCACATTTTACAAGCTTGTTTGCAAGAATGTCATGAATGAAGGAGTACTGTGATGCTGGTGAGCAGGGCACTGAAGGATGATATGGCAAGCCCCCTTCTGCCAGTGAGCCACAGTGTGGAGTTGCAACAGGATCCCACTGAGCTCCCTGCTTGTCCACCACTCACTGTAGAGAGGGTCTGGACATGTCATACTTCAGTTCCCCACTCACCAGCACTACAGATCTCAATCCTTTGGCATGGCTGCCTGGATTTTGAAGTGGATGTTGGGGTAGGATAAGAAGATGGAATGAAGCCATAACATCGTAGCTACGTGGCCCATGCAGGAATTCAGCTTTCATCTTTTTTTTCTCTTTCTGCTTCATATGCTTAGAATTGTCTCCCTGCATATTTATGGGCTGCTCTTTCCTTCATCATTTTAAAATCTCAATCAAAATCTTTCTTGATTTTACAAAAATGTTTGAAATCTTAATTGAATTTAATCATCTTCTATATTTTTTATATTTGTTTGTTAGCTTGATTTTGTATTGCATTGAACTGATTTTGATATTTGTGTAGGTCATTTTACAACTGTATTGTATTGGTTTTATATCTGTATTACTCCTTTGTTCCCATGTTCCTCTGTTTTTGTTTTAAAATTAGATTGTCTGCCTTTGGTAGCACTGTATTACTCTTTTGGTGTTTTATTATGTGAAGTGCCATCTATACTGATGGTGTTACAGGTATAACCTCAGTTAATGAAGCAGATGTGTTCTTGGGCATTAATTCTTTAACAGATAATTTGTTACCAGAGGCAGAAATACATAACATGGAAAGGATAGGAATAGGTTCCTACACCACAAAAAAGAAGGGCATTTCAACAGGTTTCAGCAATAAGTTTCAGCAAACTTATTCTTCAAAACTAAATAATAAGCACATGCTAAATGAAGCAACCAGGTCATGTAAGCCTTGTGCAAGTAAACAAAAACATGTTGAACCTTCTAGAGACCACTTGAAAGCTTCTTCCAAAATGCATCCAGAGATTATGTTTTTTCACCATCCTTCGCTTTTGTTATGATTTCCATTTTGGTGAGTAAACTTCTAGATCTATGATTTTTAAAACATGCTGGGTAGCTGGTGAGACAGGCTTATCCGATCTCCTCTTTGTCTCTGTTGTGCTCTTCATGGATGAACAATAAACGATTCTGGAGGCAGCTGCTGTTTAAGTTGCCTGTTGTAGCAGACACACACAGCTACAGTACTGTTGGCTAGAGTAGAATCCCATTCTTTCTCAGCTCAAGCTTATTGCATTGTTGTAGGCTACTGCAACCTAACACCAAAGGTCTCTATTTTTCTAGTCTTCCTTCATCCTTCCAAGGTTAATGCTGCTAAAATACTTCCAGTTAGACAGAGAAAGGGGGAGGTTGGTAGGTGTAAAAAACCTTTGTAAAAAGGAGCTTCTTTGTTACAAGCTGTGTTAACTGAGGCATTCATGTATATAAGTAAATGTTTAAAGGTAAAGAGTGATTAAAAACTGAGGACCAGTGAGCATCATTGATTTTATAGAATGATAGAGTCTGAAGAGATCACAATGGCCATCCAGTCCAACTCCCTGCCATACAGGAATACCCAAACAAAGCACTCTCAACAGATGGCCATCTAGCCTCTGTTTCATCCTTGTTTAGCATGTTTCTTGCATTCAGAGTTTTCCACATGGTCTTACCCATGTCATAATTGTGATATCATTTCATTTTAAAGTATAAAATATACGTTACATATTTTGTCATTCCAAAGGGTGCTCACCAATGGCTCCTCTTCATCCTGGGAAGAAGTGACTAGCGGGGGTGCCACAGGGTTCTGTCCTGGGCCCAGTGCTATTCAACATCTTTATCAATGATTTGGATGAGGGAATAGAGTGTATGCTTATCACATTTGCAGATGACACCAAATTGGGAGGGGCAGCTAATACCCCAGAGGACAGGATGAGAATTCAAAATGACCTTGACAGATTGTAGAGCTGGGCCAAAACTAACAAATGAATTTCAATAGGGTGAAATGTAGAGTACTACACTTAGGCAGTAAAAATGAAATACAGTAGGACCCCTGTATCTGCTGAGGATTGGTTCTGGGGGGCCCTGTGGATACTGAAAACTGTGGATAATAGTGAACATCATTGAAAATAATGGGACTTCTGGTTTAAAATACCATAGGTTGCCTTGAAGGACTTAGAAAAAGGCTAGAGATGACACATTTTCTAGGAAAACTCTATGGTAGGTATGCTGTTTTGTGTCCCGGGGATAATTGAATCAGTGGATAATGAATCAGTGGATACGGGGGTCCTACTGTAAACAGATATAGGATGAATGACACCTGGCTTGATAGGAGCCCTGGTGGTCCAGTAGTTAAATGCCTGTGCTGCAGCCATAACATTGCAAGTTCAATCCCAAGGGCTCCAAGTTTCAGTCAGTGTTCCATCTTTTTGTAGGTCAGTAAAATGAGTACCCTGCTTGTGGGAGTAATTAGCTATCACACATTGTAAAGCCCTTGGAGAGTGCCTAGTGCGCTAAAATGCAGTGTAGATGTATAAAACGCTATTGCTTAACAACTTGTAAGCTGCTCTGAGACCCTTTGTGGCTGAAGAGCAGGCTGTAAATACGTAAATAAATAAATAGCAGTGCATGCAAAAGGGATCTAGGAGTCTTAGTAGACCACATGCTGAATATGAGTCAGCCTATGATGTGGCAGCCTCAAAAGTCAATGCAATTCTAGGCTGCATCAATATGAGTATAGTGTCTAGTAATAGTGCCACTCCATTCTGCTTTGGTCAGACCTCACCTGGACTACTGTGTCCAGTTCTGGGCACCACAATTCAGGAAGGATATTGACGAACTGGAATGTGTCCAAAGGGGGGCAACGAAAGTGGTGAAAGGGCTGGAAGCCATGCCCTATGAGTAGCAGCTTAGGGGGCTGGGCATGTTTAGTCTGGAGAAGACAAGGTTGAGAGGTGACATGATAGCCATGTTTAAATATTTGAAGGGATGTCCTATTGAGGATAGAGCAAGCTTGTTTTCTGCTGCTCCAAAGACTAGGATACGGAGCAATGGATTCAAACCACAGGAAAAGAGATTCCACCTAAACATTAGGAAGAACTTCCTGATAGTAAGAGCTGTGCAACAGTGGAATGCACTGCCTCAGAATGTGGTGGAGTCTCCATTTTTCAAGGTTTTTAAACAGAGGCTAGATGGTCACCTGTAGGGTGTGTTTTGGTTGTGTCTTCCTGCATGTCAGGGGGTTGGAGTAGATGGCCCTTGTGGTATCTTCCAACTCTATGATTCTATGAGTTCCAACTCTATGAGTCTATGAAATGAAAAGTAAAGCTATGTGGCTGCTGGCTGCCATGTCAACAAGACAGTGACTCTGCTTTGGGTTTTGTCTCTTTAAAGGAGTCTCATTAAGGGAATCCTATTTTGGGAAAAAGATGCAGCACCTTGTCTAGCTCCTTTAAAGTTCAGGCTAAACCACAGAGAGGATTCGCCCTGGAAGGCACCACAGGTAACTAGATCTGCTCAGGCTCATCCTGTCCTCTCACTTCTTATCCTCTGGTCTAAAATTAGATTGCACAAGGGACTATCATAAGGGCCAGATCATCAATGGTTCATTTGGAACAGTTGCTCCAGGCTCCACTAGGGGCCCCATACCAAAGGGAAAAGGTGTTGCTAGTTTTCTTCCCCAGTCACATACTGAACCCCTGGTTATCTCTAATCTCATCAATATTTTATGCATTACTTGGTCAATCGAGTAAAACTGCCCTTGCTTAGGCAGTTAGTGGGTTTACTCATGTGGATTTTCATGTGGCAGTATATTGTACTATATAATTTCTGCATCACTGGTCTTAGAATAGGCCACATGTGTATGCAAAGGGCCTTGACCATCTTTAGCTGGTCTAGACCATCATGAGCTATGGCCCTCCCTTCCAAGGAAGGTTATGCTGCTCCCTACCTTTATTGGCTGGAAGATTACACTTTGTTTAATTTGTTGTTGTTGACTGCCTTCAAGTAGACTCTGGTTTATGACCCTATGAATGAGAGACCGCCATGTTACCATATCATTAATAGCCTTGCTCAGGTCTGGCAGAGTCAGGGCTGCGGCTTCCTTGATTGAGTATATCCACCTGGAATGTGGTCTTTCTCTTTTCCTGCAGCCTTTCACTTTACCAAGCATTATCTTTTCTAGTGGGTCTAGTGAGTCAGGTCTTCTCATGGTATGGTGAAATTACAATAGTCTCAGTTTAGTCATCTTGGCTTCTAGGGAGAGTTCAGCCTTGATTTGATCTAGGACCCATTTATTTGTCTTTTTAGCAGTCCACTGTATCCACAGAACTCTTCTCCAGCACCACAGTTCAGATGAGCTGATTTTTCCCTATCACCTTTCTTCACTGTCCAGCTTTCACAGCCATACATAGAAATATTTAATAGTTTAATTGTTTAATAGTATTTTAATATTAGCATTTTGGATTTTTAAATTTGTAACTATTCTTTTAAAATTGTGAGCATCTTGAGTCTCAGTTTACGCAGAACATAAATCAAACTAAAGGAGCCAGTGTAGTGTAGTGGCTTGAATGTTGGAGTAGGACGCCAAGAGACCAGGGTTTGAATTCCTGCTCACTTATGGAAACCCACTGGGTGACCTTGGGCAAGTTATATTCAGCTTCAGTGGAAGGCTATAATAAATCTCATCTGAACAAATCCTGCCAAGAAAACTCTATGAGAGGGTTGCCATAAGTTGGAGTTGACTTCAAGGCACGTGATGGTGACAATAACAACAAAATTGTAAGTTGCAGCTTAGGGCAGAGGTGGACAAGCTCTGGAAGACCAAGGTCCAATTCTCTCTCCAAAGATAAAATTGATCCTGGGCATGCTCTCAGCCTCAGAGGAAGATAAGCGCAAACACCTTCTGAACAAATTTTGCCAAGAAAAGCCCATGTTCACCTTAGAGTTGCTTTCAGTTGGAAACAACTTGAAGACACACAACAAAAATCAAATACATATGAGGGGCACTCACCATTGCATGAATGCATCTTGTTCCATTTGTTAGCATGCTATGTACATTGGTATCATCATAAAAATAATCCAGTAATTAAATAATTATAAATTTGCTTTAGCTAGAAGGAGATTGTGACAAGTTGCAATAGGGATCACTTTTTTTTTAAATCACATTTCAATCCAAATACACCTCATTTTCAAACCAATACATGGACTGAAGTTAACTATTCCATGAAATTCACAATGCTCAGAATTTTACAGGAGTTCTGCAGTCCAAAAATGCACATAAAACGGAAAGTGGACAAAGGATATATGTTTATGAAAATAACTGAAAATGTATGTGGGGACAATTGCTTGGGAAAATGTATGTATTAAGTAAAATTGCATACAGAAATATATCTTCTACGGAAAAAAATGGACAAGATTATTTAGAAATGTTCATGGAATTTAACCAAACTTAAGTTAGGAAAAATTCTCCAAGTTTAAATAAACTCTCGAAGCTTGGAGAATGGCCTAAGATGATCTGAATGTATTTTGGAAAATGAGATATTGAAAGAATCTAACCTTGGCAGAGTCTCCCATCCTTACATAGCAGGTTCTAGAGCTCTGAAAAGTTACCTTTTTCAAAAAACAAACAAACAAAAACAAAAACAAAAAAACCCCCCCAACTCTTAGTTGTACTCATCCAAATCTAACATTTTTTCTTTGTTAAACCATCTACCTGGCTGTTTGGAGAGGTTCTATGTCAAATTCTTATTAGAGGATAGGTATCCTAAAGTTACCTTGTCAGATGCTAAGTTCTGATCTGTGGTCATTAAAACGAGTGAGAGGGAAGTTAAAAGGTGAAAAGTTGGCCTAAGCTCCAAAATGTCTAACAGTAAGTATCTTAAATTTATTGATTTTTTTTTTTGGTATATATAGGTGCCAACCTGGTTTTGTGTACTAATGTACATCTTGTTTGTTGTTTGATGAGTCTCTGGACTGTATGAATAAATTATTGTTGTTGCTAACATTTCTAAGCTGTGGGAAACTTCTTACAATCAAACAAAGCCTGCACAACACTTTATGGTTCTGTCCTATGGATTCCTGGGATTGGGAGTTTAGGGTGGGGCTTTTAGAATTATCAGTCATAGAACTTTAGGGCCTCACTAAACTACAAACCCCAGGATCCCAGGGGATGGAAGTATGGCAGTTTAAGTGGGCTAATAATGCTATAATTGTTCAGTGTGAGTAGGCCCTGCTTGGCCTTAGGGGGTGACCTTGGACAAGTCACACATTCTCAGCCTAAGAGGAAGGCAATGGCAAACCTCCTCTGAAGAAATCAGGCCAAGAAAATGTTAGGATAGGGTCTCCATAAGTCAACTGATAGGCACTATAACAACACCAACATCAACAACACCACACCCAGCAACCTATTTAAAGGTGCATTGGTGCTTCTGGAGGCTTCCAGGAGAGGACATTTGAACTCTTCTTTTGGCCAGGGAAAGAAGCAATCCAGAGAATCTGGATGGGCTGTGGGTGACAAAACAGCTTGGAAGCCCTATGCATAGCCTCAGGACCATCCTTTCCCAGCTCCTGATAAGATCCTGATAAGTAATCATCTTTGACATCCCCATTGCATTTTACGGAGCCTAGAGCAGAGAGTTTTAGGCTGGTCAAGTTCTCCTTTGGAGGTAGGAAGTGCTTGTGTCAGCCTGCTGAGTTGACAGAAGTTGCTACATGTCCATGTTTAAGATGGCAAAAAGTTGCCCCAGAGCTCTTTTGGCATCTTTCCTGGAATGCCGGCTGCTCAGAAGGAACAAAGAGGTCTGGATTTTCTATAGCTTTCTTGGTCTGGTAGACCAGATATACCTGCTCTGGATTTGTTTATAAAAGAAATAATGTAGCCCACAGGTGGCCAAAAGGTTGAGCTATCACTGTGTTTAGATATATATTTTTACAGATTTCCACAACTGATAGAATACACTTTCAATCCCCTCGCCCTCTGATTCCAAGGGAGGCGGAATCCTAATTGGAGAGCAAGGCGGTCGGAAGAAATCTGTTTTGAAGCCATGTCTGAATGAAAACCACAAATCATTTCAGGTGCTAATAAAACCCGCAGAGTCATGTTCTTTCCCTCCCTCCTGCCTCTCCAAACTTCCTCAAGCTTGCATGTTATGAATCCCACTGCAGGATGAGCAATTAGCAAAAGAGATTCTGGAAGTGGTGCACATTGGGGAGGGGGAGGAAGAACCAAAGCAAAGAAGCACCCAAAATGTCAAGGAAGAACAACAACATCTGTTCATGTTTCAGAAGATTTCTTCTTTTTAAAAAAAATAGTCCCTGCTGTTTCTGCAGGCTGCAATCTACTAGTTTTAAAAAGTTGAACAGAAGTTTGCAGTACAATCCTGAGGCCAGAATCTAATGGTCCTGGATCCCATTGCTTCTGCCACAATAATCAGTTCCTCCTTTATCCAGCAGCCCTCCATACACCCCAAAAACCTGTTCTGAAGGACTGAGAAACTGTCTGGAGCAGGGTTTTTGTGTCATATAGTAGGAAGAAGAAATGTTAAAACAGATGTGCCAGCTGCATCCATTCCTGGAAATGTCAGATATCATCCTCTCCAACTGTCCTGATTTGGCAGGGATAGTCCTGATTAATCCTCTGCCACCCCATTTTTTTCAGCTGCTTTTAAAATATCCTGGCTTCTGTCTCCTATTCCTACTTTCCCCTTTGTCTTCAGCTTACTTCAGTTGCTGCAAACTGTATTCAAAGGGCAAGAGTATTCTGCATACACTTAACTCAGCAAAGGGGAGATGAGATGAGAGGGGCAGTATCTTGCCCTTCCTAGTGTTAAAAGTGATACCTGGCCTTATATCCCCTCCCTCCATTAATTCATAATTTGGCTTATGAGTAGTCATTTCATGTGGTTTCAGGCAGACCAGGGCAACCCAAACATAGGGGCTAATTGAGGTCTGTAGGGCCTACAAAGGTGTCTTGGAAATTCCCAAGAATCAAACACACACAGGACATGATTAAGAGACCCGTCTCCATAGTCAGTACTTAGGGGGGAATGTGCTAATTTACTCTGGACGCACCTGGCAGTGAGTCACACTCCAAAACAAACAGTGACTGGAACATCTATTATCTCCACTCATCCCGGTAAATTATTTCCTTCACACTTTTTCCCATCCACAATACAAAGGAAACCATCAACCCATCAACCCATCAACCTTAGTATTCTGACCGTTAGCAGCAACCAACGAAGCCAGAGTTTCTTTGTCTAACTGTGGGAAACTTACCCAAGCATCATTTTACTCTCGAAACACCCCTTAAGAGTACAAAATCAGGTATAAATATTGCCCTCAAATCAGTCTGACTGCTATGTGACTCTCAGCTCCAAGTCTGAGTTGTTCTTTGCTGCACAAATCTCTGTTCTCTGGACAGGTAATTATAGCCCACTCCCTGTATCTATTCACCTATCCTCCTAATTCTTCATTAGCCTTGTGTGATCACTTGTGAGCATTTGTGCATGCTTCCATGATTATTTCCCAATAAAAACCATTTTTATTTGGTTTGGCTTGGAGTCTCATCAGCGAGTGCTGGTATACACAGGTGCAAAGCTCCCGTAGTTACCTGGACTCTTGTTGCCATATTTTTGAGCTAATTAAATATTCCCCATTTTAATATCTTAATTTTTGTGTCACGAGTGGGTCCCACGAACCTCATGCAATTTGAGTAACAAAAGCAAAACTGCTGCAGCCATTCCTAGCTTGTGTGTTCTGCTTCACTGAAAATTTTTGCCACCTTGACTACACTCTGAGGTTGGTTACATGTGTCCCATTTTCCATCCTTAAAATGTTGGAGGGTATGGCTACAGTGACAAGTTCCTGTTCCATTTATTGTAACACAATCCATGTGGGGCTGACTTTGGAAATTTCTTTGGAAATTGCAGCAGGTCAAAAATGCTGTGGCCAGAGCACTAGCCAGGGCTGGTTACAGGGAATATGTAACTCCCTTGCTGAAATAGCTTCACTGGCTACCAGTCTGTTTCTGGGTGGAATTGAGGATTGGTTGTGAGCTTTAAAGCCCTATATGGCTTGAGTATAGACTATGGAGATTATCAGATGATAAAAATATCCCAGGACAGGGATGACAGGAGATCGCTAAAAGGCTTACCTTTTAGACGACATCATCCCTGTCCTGGGATGCTCCCATTCTGCTCCTGTTCCTCCTCTGTTTCCTCTTATTCATAGAAAAATCTGTGAATAAGAGGCCCATTCCATTATTATAATGGAATGATGAGTGAGTGAACAGGAGCCCTGTTCTCCTCCCGGGATCACAACAGATCGTGATGTCACCAGGAGGTCCATGCCGGACACTTCCGGGTAAGATCAAGAGGACAAGGTAAGTAAAACCCTTTATCTTCCCCTCCCTGGGTAGCTTTTTATTTTTTAAATGAGGTTTTCTGTTTGGTGAACTATTTTGACAGCTGGGGAGAGTAAATCTGAATTTGCCGCCCGGCCATTCTCTCATGAGAACGGCCAGGATTTCAGTTCCTGGTTATAAAAGCAGCCTTACGACGGCTGCATTTATGACCGGGCAGCGAAGGGAGGGGGAGCCCATTCCTGTCTCAGAATGAAGTTAAGTGTCTGAAAACTTTTACCTTATTCCACAGCAGGAAAGAGAGTGGAACGGGGTGGTGGTGGTAGCGGGACTGAAATGGGCTACAAATGCCTGTCTGATTATCTCCTATCTCAAAGACTGTATCTCACTGTACAAGCCTGCTCAAACTTTAAAATCTTTGTGGGGATGGGTTTTTCTCTGTCCCAGCAGCATCACAGCTTGGTGAAGACATGGAAGGAGGACTTCTCCATGGCTACTCCCAGGTTGTGGAACCCCCTCCCATGAGAGAGTCGGTTGGCCTCCCCTCTGTTCTTTTTCTGCCAGCAGGCAAAGATCTTTTTATTTAGGAAGGTTTTGCACTATTAAATCATGTGGCAGAGGGGTGTTCATAGAATCATAGAATCATAGAATTGCAGAGTTGGAAGAGACCACGAGGGCCATCCAGTCCAACCCCCTGCCACGCAGGAAATCACGATCAAAGCATCCCCGACAGATGGCCATCCAGCCTCTGTTTAAAGACCTCCAAGGAAGGAACTCCACCACACTATGAGGCAGTGCATTCCACTGCCGAACAGCTCTTACTGTCAGAAAGTTCCTCCTAATGTTGAGGTGGAATCTCTGTTCCTTGAGCTTCCATCCATTGCTCCATGTTCCAGTCTCTGGAGCAGCAGAAAACAAGCTTGCTCCATCCTCAACGTGACACCCCTTCAAATACTTAAACAGGGCTATCATATCGCCTCTTAACCATCTTTTTTCCAGGCTAAACATACCCAGCTCCCTAAGTCTCTCCTCATAAGGCATGGTTTCCAGACCTTTCACCATTTTAGTCGTCCTCCTCTGGACACGCTCCAATTTGTCAATATCCTTTTTGAATTGTGGTGCCCAGAACTGGACACAGTATTCTAGGTGAGGTCTGACCAAGGCAGAATAGAGTGGCACTATTACTTCCCTTGATCTGTTGAATGAGGTATGCTGTGTTTTTATCTGTTACCTTTTAAATTATGTTTTAAATGTGGTTTAAATTGTCTTAACTATGTGTTTTTACAACAAAACAGTTTTTTTTAATGGTTGGAAAGTAAGATTTTAGCTGAACTTTGTTTTAAATTGTTATAAGCCACTTTGGTCCTAGGCCAGAAGAAAGGTAGTATAAAAATAAAATAAAATAAAAACAGTAGGACCCCCATATCCTCAAGGGATTGGTTCCAGGAGCCCCTGCAGATAATGAAATCTGCAGATAGTAGCTCATGCCCCCATTGCCATTCCTGCCATGGGAGTGATCCTGCGGATGAAGGGAAAAGGCAGGTGAGATCTCTCTTTCTCCCATCCCTCCCCCTTTGAGCCCCCCTGCTTTCGGCATCTGTGGATAATTGAGTCAGCGGATCGCAAATCAGCGAGTACAGGGGTGCTATTGTAGTTCCAGTTTCACTAGCATGGAAGTACTCTCTTAGACTGGGGTGTCAAAAATGAACTTTGTGTCCTTTGTGATGCTATGGAAAGCCATGGCACTTCCAATTTCTCTATGTGGTTGGGAAGGCTGGAGAGGGAAGAAAGCTGATAGGAAGAAAATAAAAACTGTAAAAAAATGTGGTGTTGGAGGAGAGTTCTATGGATACCATGGACTGCTAAAAACAAAAGTAAATGGCTACGTAGAAAAACCAAGCCTCTCTCTCTCTCTCTCTCCCTTAGACAACTGCAAGAGAAATGTAGAGAGCAGACCAAGGGTCTCTATGTAACGTTTGTTGACCTCATCAAAGCCTTCGACACCATGAGTAGGAAAGGTCTGTGGCAGATCCTGGAAAGACTAGGATGTCCCCCCAAATTCCTTAAAATGATTATCTTGCTACACGAGGGCCAGCATGATCAAGTCAGATATTGCGATGCTCTCTCAGAGCCCTTTCTAATAACTAATGGAGTGAAGCAAGGTTGTGTTCTTGCGCCAACTTTATTTACAATCTTCTTTAGCATGATGCTCCAAAGGGCTATGGCAGAGCTCGAAGAAGACGACGGCATCTATATACATTACTGTACTGATGGTAGCTTGTTTAACTTAAGCCGTCTGAGGGCTCACACTAAGACTCTAAACTATCCAGTCCGTGAGCTGCTCTTCGCCGATGCTGCTGCCCTTGTTGCCCACACAGAAGCAGCTCTGCAGCGCCTAACATCCTGATTTGCAACAGCTGCAGAGCTGTTTGGGCTGGAAGTCAATCTGAAGAAAATGGAAGTTCTTTACCAGCCTGCACCACAGGACGAACACTACCATCCCCACATTGCCATCGGCAAATCTGTGCTCAAGTCCATTCAGCAGTTCACCTACCTGGGAAGCATCATCTCCTTAGATGCCAAGATTGACAAAGAGATCGATCACAGATTAGCAAAGGCACATAGCGCGTTTGGAAGACTTTACAAAAGAGTCTGGAGTAATAAACACCTGAGGCGAAACACAAAAATCAGTGTGTATAGAGCCATTATACTGTCTATTCTCCTTTATGGGTCTGAAACATGGGTCACCTATCACCAACACTTACGACTCCTCGAACGCTTCCATCAGTGCTGTTTATGCACAATCCTAAATATACACTGGAGTGACTATGTGACAAATGTTGCTATCCTTGAGCAAGCAGGGATCACCAGCATTGAGGCCATGATATTGAGAACACATCTGGGCTGGCCAGGGCATGTTTCTAGGATGGAGGACCATCGCCTCCCCAAAATAGTATTCTACGGTGAACTCGCCACGGGTCAGCATAAGAGGGGTGCTCCAAAAAAGCGATACAAGGACTCCCTGAAAGAACACCTCAGGCTCGGCCAAATTGATCACCAACAATGGTCTGCCCTGGCCTCACATCGGGAGGCATGGAGACACACTATCCAGAATGCTGCAGCCTTATTTGAGAACTCACATTGAACAAGTCTTGAAGAGAAACGACAACGCAGAAAAAATCACAATCCGGAAACATCACCCAAGGAGACCTTCTGCTGTGCTTTCTGCAACCGGACTTGTCTATCTCGGATTGGCCTTTTTAGTCATCAGTGCGCTTGCAGAAAGCGTGGGATGAGTCCTTCTGGAATCTTCATTTGCGAAGAGAAGCCAGAGAGAGAGAGAGAGAGAGAGAGACCACATGCAAATTTTGTGCAGAATAAGTCACAAACTGCAAATATTTGCAGCAGGAAGGATATTGCTAAAACTACTCATTGCTTCCTCTGAGAATGTAATTAGTGAACAATTACATCTTTAACAAAGAGTGAGATTATTCCTTGTTATGGTTATAATTGTAACCTAATTTAGTTATACCTTAGCTATTTTAAAAAAATGACAAATTCAGAAACTTCCGGCTGAGAGTGGGAGGCGGTGGATGCGGAGAGGAGAAGCTCCGTATGATCCGTTTCAAGTTTGGAAAGGGCGATTCCAAACAAGAAATCTTCTTGGAGTCTATCTTCACTCTGGGAAGGGAAACAAGATAAAAGTGCCTGAAGTGTCTCCAAGAAACTTCGCAGAGAAGGCAGAATGGAGGTTCTTTCCATCGCTGTGGGGTTTGGGAGCGAAAAGGACGCCCTAACAAGGAGGAGTCTGCAAAGACCTGAGGCCCCCCCCATATCAGCTGTAACATAAGCAACTCTCTTGGGAGCAAGAGAAGATAGGAGCGGTTGAAAGTAAGATCTTTTTGGCGGTAATTATGACTAGGTGAAATTACTTCGAGGTGCTAGAGATTCCATTGCGGGAAACGAAACGATTAGCGGGGAGTGAAGTTGGTGTTTTTCGAAGGTGTATAGGAGAGAGAACCGAAGGACAAAGAGAAATTCTAGAGATGGAACTGTAAAGGGGTTTAACGCTATCACCATATTGCTACTTTGAATGAGATTGATAGTTGGAATTTTGGACTAAATCATTGGAGGAATGTGGATATCTTGAACTGTTTTGAACTGTTACTCTCAACCCTCCAACCCACTCAGCTGTCTACGTAGTCGGTGTAATTGGGGAGCTGAACGGAACAGCTACATAGGAGTTAATCATCAGCTGAGGCAGCTGAGATTGGTTTAATGAATGGAAAAAAATTCTATCAGCTCTTTTAATTTGGTGTTTGGAGTATATTGGTGTGTTTCTGGCTTCCCTGGATAAAAGGCAAATTAAAACTGAGGGAGTTATAACCCTGGGGGCTTCTTAAATTGATAAATCTTCGGAGGGGAGCGGTCAGCGAGGAAGAGCGGGGAGCGGAGAGTGGAGCGTGAGAGACAAAGGACGAAGATACATCCTGAGCACCAAATAGAAAGCTTGTAAAGCTTAAGAATTGGTAGAATTGAAATAAATTGTAATAAATTGTAATCCATATTGTAAGCAAATGTAACCAAAACTGTAACTATAAGATTAAGATAAACTGTAACATAAGATTGAATTAAGGAAGGAAGGAGATACATGAGCTACAGGGAGGAAAGTAGGGGTGAAAGTATTCTAAATCTGCGACCGAGTAGAAAGGGGAGGAATTGAATCAAATAGTGGAAATAAAGAAACGGTCTTAGAGAGAGGGGTAGCGGGGGCAAAAGGGGTAGCAAACAGGGTTACATAGATAAAACAAAAAAGATAGTAGAGTAATAGTAGCAAAAATAGGAAAAAAACAGGGCAAAGAGGGAGGGAAGGGGGGAAAGGGGGAAAGTTCGAAACATGGGAACAATACAATTGACTTATAGTGATTTATAGGAATCTGGTTGAAATTATATGAAATTGAGGGAATTATAGGTGGCACAAAATAATAGGGTAACTACTTAGCGTAAATAGCAGATTGGGGAAAATTAAGAATTTAGGGGACGTTACTTGCGCTAACAGAGGTAATTATCACATTGTACAAAGAAACATCGGTATAGATACTATCATTCCTATATCCTTAACTTAGAATATTGCTAAGGCTTAATTTGAAGTGGAACACAAGATATTGGAGAGTTAGAAGGTGGTAATATATAGAGTATAGAGATTGAGAGAAGCTGGAGGGGTAATAACTTGTGGCCAGATTAATTTAAAACTGTTTGGTGTAATATTAAGTTAAAGTTAAAATTGTTTGGTGTAACATAAACATTTTTGTAATGGCTTATAGTACAAGGAAAGCAACCACTCAATTACAGACTCAAATGACTACCGGAAGAAGGGGATCACAGGATATTTCGAAAATCCCAGAAATGCAGAGTGTGTTATTAGAAGAAATACGGTCGGAGCTTAGTAATTTTAAATTAGAGATAAGAAAAGAACTGAAGGATATCAGGAAAGAAATCAAACAAGACTATAAAAAAGAATCAGAAATAATAAGTAAAAAGCTGGATAAAATAAATAAAGAATTAGAAGGTCTAAAGAAAGAAGTTGAGACGTTAAAAAGCAAGAATCAAGCAACGGAAAATGCAACTGAAAAATTGGTAGAAAAACAGAACAAAGGAGAGATATTAATGTTAAATCAGGAGCTTAGGTACAGGGAAAAGTGTCTGAAGTTGAGAGGACTTTCAGAAAGAATAAATGAAAACCTATTTGAGTGAATAATACCCGAACTGGCAAAATTTTCAGATTGCTCGGAAGAATATTTAGAGGAGGAAACTGAAAAATTATTCAGGATAAATTCCATAATAGCAAAAGAAAAAAAATTACCAAGAGATATTGTAATTCAATTTAACAAAACAAGGATAAGAGATAAAATTTTGCAACAAAGCTATAGGAACACACTCAAAATTGATGAGGAAGAAATAAATTTTTTTAAAGATGTACCTATAACAATATTAAAAAAAAGACAAGAATACAAAATATTAATGCAGACTCTAACAAGGTATGGAATCAGTTATAGGTGGAATAGAATAGAAGGAGTACAATTTCCTTATAAGCAAAGACGGTATAATATAGATTCGGAACAGAAGGCTAAATTTTTTTGTCAGAAATTGGAGAGAAGAAATCATAAGGAACAAGCAGAGTTTAAAGATCAAACTAGGGAGAAAGCTGAGAAAAAGGAAAAAGCATTGTTAAGTGATAGGAAACTGATAGGAACAGAGGAAGAAAGACAAACAGAAGAAGAGGTAGAAGAAACATCGGATTTAGAAGAAGTAGATAAAGAGGCACTAAAAGAAACAGAACCTGAAAATGAAGAAGAAGTAGAAGGAGAGACAGGATAAGAATAGGAATAATGTTAATTAACATCTGCTCCTGGAATGTGAAAGGATTAAATTCTGAGTATAAAAGGCGAAAAGTTTTTCACTATTTGATGAAACAAAACTTAGAAATAATATGCTTACAGGAAACTAAGATTAAACAACAAGACAATAGATTTTTGAAAAACTCAAAACTTGGACAACTTTTTTATTCAGCGAATACAAAAAAAAAGAAAGAGGGGCATAGTATTATACATAAATCACAAATATCCTACAAAAGAACTATTCAAGGATGAAGTTGGAGAATTTATAGGAGTAGAGGTGACCTTCCCTGGTATGAAGGTGGTGATAGTAGGAGTCTATGCTCCAAACACTCAACAAGAAAGGTTTTATAAAAAATTGCATAAACAAATAGTACAACACGTGAATGGAAATATGATTCTAATAGGAGATTTTAATGGAGTGATTAATCCTAAATTAGACTGGTCTGCAAAAAAATCAATAAAGATGGAAAAGAAAAAGTTACCATTGAGCTTCTTTAATATCCAGGAAGAATTCACACTTGGAGATATATGGAGGGAAAAGTATGGACAAGAAAAAGGCTTTACCTTTTACTCGGACAGATATAAGTCCATGTCCAGAACTGATATGGTATTAATTTCAAAGAATTTATTGCCACAAATTCTGGACATGGAAATATTACCAAAAATTACTTCTGACCACTACCCTATAAAAGTAAAATTAAAACCGGAGAGGAAAAAACTGAGTTGGAGATTAAACGAAAATCTATTGAGGAATGAGGAATTTGTAGAAAAGATAAAAAAAAAAGAAATTAGATTATACTTTGAGGAGAATGATAATGGAGAATGCAGCAGGAGAACAGTGTGGGATGCAGGGATAGTGGTAATAAGAGGCTTAATGATTAAAAGAGGAGCAGAACTTAAAAAACAAAATTCCGAAAGATACAACTTCCTGATACGGAAATTAAAGAAAAGGGAAGATGAATTAAGAAAAGACCCTTGTAAAGAAAAATTAAAAAGCCAAATTAAGCTAATTAAGACACAATTAAATTTGGAAATGATGTCAGTAATAGAAAGGCAATTGAAGAAGATGAGGCAATCTAATTTTGAACAAGCAAACAAGTCAGGCACCTGGTTGGCTTACAGGCTTAAAAAAGACATAGAAAAGAAGATAATAACAGAAATAAAATACCAGGGGAGAACGACTACAAAACAAACTGAAATAAATTTAGGATTTACGCAGTTTTACAGAGATTTATTTAGGCGTAAACCTAGAAATATAAAAGAATACCTGAGAATGAAAGAATATTTAAAAAAACAAGATCTATTATATTTGCTAAACATAATTAAAACACAAGACAAAAAGGTAACTAAGCATTGGAGGATACTACTTTATATGCTTATCGGCAGCTAGACTTGTTATAGCGAAAAGATGGATAGTGAAAGACCACCCAGTGATAGGGGACTGGGAAAACAAGTTAATGGACATGCTGGAACTAGACATATTGACAAATAAATTGCGAAACAGGAAAGAAAATAAATGGAAAGAAGAATGGGACTTAGTATTAGATTACTGGGAAAAGACGGGTGAGATAAGAGATAAAAATATATATTGATAATCAAAGCACCAGAGACGGTTAAACTTATGGTATTAATGGAAAAGAGGAGTCTAAACACATTAAAAAAATACATGGTAGAAACAGAAGTTAAATAAAAGGAGAACTTTATTAGCACAGTCATATACTGTCAAAATAACATGAAGGAAGTTCAAATGATATTTCTTTTATAAGTTTAAGTTTAAGTTGCGGAGCTGTGGAAACTGAAAGGAGATGGATGAAAAGTGAGAAATTGTAGAGGATAAGACAAATGGATTCAATAATATTATTTGATGAGAATGTATTTAGTATGCTGATATACATGTGTGTATTGTGATGATGTATTGAGTGATGTTCTTAATTAATAAAAAATAATAATAAAAAAATGACAAATTCCATCT
Organism: Gambelia wislizenii; assembly: GCA_030847615.1. NCBI lineage: Eukaryota > Metazoa > Chordata > Lepidosauria > Squamata > Crotaphytidae > Gambelia > Gambelia wislizenii. Next base: position 12,511,665 of record JAUMIR010000012.1, read on the forward strand.
TAACTTGGCCAAATGGTAATTGAGTTTATACAATCAAATTGCATCTTCATTATGCACCAGGCTATAGGGATGCAGTGAATGCTTCTCTCATGGCTCCCTTCATTAGCCACTAAATGGCCATTGGGGGGTGCAGAAGAAAGGTGGGTTGTGTAGGGTTGGGAGTTGTTGCACAATCCAGGTAGTGAATTCCTCCTTCTACAGAACCATAAAAAGAAATATTGAGATATAACTTGGACTTATGCCTATGTATGTTGGACGACGACTCTGGAGACCAGGATTCAAACCTCTGCTAAGCCATGAAACTCATCCTTGGGCAAATCACACTCTCTCAGCCTCAGAGGAAGCCAATGGCAAACCTCCTCTGGTCAAATCTTGCCAACAAAACCCTGTGATAGGTTCACCTTAGGGAAATAACTTGAAGGCACACAACATAAACATGTCACTAGGAGGGTGCCAGTCAATAACTGGCTCTTGGAATTGGGCAAAATTTGGGAAATAAAAGAATCATGCATAACTAGAATTGCCATCCAGTGACCCTTTATTGAGAGGAAGGACTTTATCAGATGCACTAAATATGGCGTCATAACACCACATAAACACGAAAGGGTGCACATACCAGACGACATCACCCTTTCGTGCTTATGTCTTGTCCTTAAGCTGATCTATTTTATTGATGGCCCAAGCCATCAATAGATTGGCTGTGCCATACTTTTTTTTTTTTTGCTAGCATAAGCAGTGTATGTAATCTCATAGAATCATAGAATTGCAGAGTTGGAAGAGACCACGAGGGCCATCCTGTCCAACCCCCTGCCATGCAGGAAATCACGATCAAAGCATCCCCGACAGATGGCCATCCAGCCTCTGTTTAAAGACCTCCAAGGAAGGAGACCCCACCATGCTCCGAGGGAGTGCGTTCCACTGCCGAACAGCTCTTACTGTCAAAAAGTTCCTCCTAATGTTGAGGTGGAATCTCTGGTCCTGGAGCTTGCATCCATTGCTCCGTGTTCCAATCTCTGTAGCAGCAGAAAACAAGCTTGCTCCATCCTCAACGTGACACCCCTTCAAATACTTAAACAGGGCTATCATATCGCCTCTTAACCGTCTTTTTTCCAGGCTAAACATACCCAGCTCCCTAAGTCTCTTCTCATAAGGCATCGTTTCCAGACCTTTCACCATTTTAGTCGCCCTCCTCTGGACACGCTCCAATTTGTCAATATCCTTTTTGAATTGTGGTGCCCAGAACTGGACACAGTATTCTCGGTGAGGTCTGACCAAGGTAGAATAGAGCGGCACTATTACTTCCCTTGATCTAGACACTATACTTCTATTGATACAGCCCAAAATTGCATTGGCCTTTTTAGCTGCCGCATCACACTGTTGACTCAATGTTCAACTTGTGGTCTACTAGGACTCCTAGATCCCTTTCGCACGTAGTCTCATTCAGCCAGGTCTTTCCCCATCCTATATCGATGCATTTCATTTTTTCGCCCTAAGTGCAGTACCTTACATTTCTCCATATTGAATTTCATTTTGTTAGCTTTGGCCCAGCTCTCCTGTTTATCCAGGTCATTTTGAATTTTGATCCTGTCCTCCAGGGTATTAGCTACTCCTCCTAATTTGGTGTCATCTGCAAATTTGGTAAGTATGCCCCTAATTCCCTCATCCAAGTCATTGATAAAGATGTTGAATAGCACTGGGCCCAGGACAGAACCCTGTGGCACCCCACTGGTCACATCTTTCCAAGATGAAGAGGAGCCATTGCTGAGCACCCTTTGGGTTCGGCCGGTCAACCAATTACAAATCCATTGAACAGTTAACTTGTCTAGCCCACATTTTACAAGCTTGTTTGCAAGAATGTCATGGGGAACCTTGTTAAAGGCCTTACTGAAATCAAAGTATGCGAAGTCCACAGTGTTCCCTTCATCTACCAAGCTGGTAATTTTATCAAAAAAAGAGATCAGATTAGTCTGGCATGACTTGTTACTCTGAAACCCATGTTGACTTTTTGTGATTATGGCATTGCCTTCTAAATGTTCACAGACTCTCTGTTTAATTATATGCTCTAGAATCTTCCCTGGTATTGATGTCAGACCAGATCTCGCATCTTTTTTTCCCACGTACTTGCCTCGTGAATGGCCAGACTGGCCAGAACACTTCTGGGTGAGATCACAACATCCAGGTAGGTGACACACTTCTTATTACCCTCCCTGGTTTACCTGAAAGTTTTTAAGTGTGTGTATATGCTTGATGTAATTTTTTTATGTTTTATTTTTAAATTTCCTGTGCGATGAAGTCTCACAGGATTTCAAAGGAGAAAGTGAACAGGGCTTGATTCACTTCCTCTTCATTGCCAAGGAAGCCTTCTGCTGGGAGAGAAGTTAAGTGTGGTGGTGGGGGTGTTCTTTTGCTGACATAAAAATGGATTTTTTATGCCAGCAAAATAATGTTTAAAGGGGCTTGTCTGATAAAGTCCAAAGTCTCATTAAATTGAGTAGCCCTTCTGAGTAAACATGGTGAATAGTGGCTTACTGCCACTGTTCTATGGAACTCAAATCTGCTATTGCATTGATAGATCTAGAAGTTTTAAGATAAAATATTACTCGTTTTCTTCCAGGGAGTATTTGATTTACATAGAGAATGTTTTTACCTAGATTCACCAAATTCCAAAAGTCTGTAAAGGTACTGTGCCTGAGAAATGTAAGCCAGTAGAGAGGTTTTTTTTTTTTTTTTTTAAAGTATGACTCTACAAGGAAATGATATACAATCAGTGTATGCCTTCAACCAAAGCAGGTTTTTGATATCTCAGTTGCCCATCTCAGGGTGTGTTCCTAGTATTAGCTTAACATTTCAGGTGGGCCTGAGTGAGACAAGGAAAACAGTTTTAAAAAGCTGCCAGAATCTGCTAAAAATAAATGCAGGATTTAAATTCCCCCAGTTCAGCAGCTGGGACATCTTTCACTACAGAGAGGCTTTGCATTCCGAGCACCAGATGCACAGATTGATCTTCATTTCATCTTGCAGTGAAAGCAATATGTTTTCAGTTCTGCCCAGGTGGAAAAGAGCCTTGGATGTGCTTTCGGGTTCCGTCTTCCATTCCAGTTCTTGCCTCAGCCTACTTATCCCTGTTCTTCACACATTCCCCACCAGCATATGTTCCTGTTGATGGTACATGACTTGAACAAAATTAATTTTCCCAAAGGAGGTGTTGAAAAAACCTTGCTCTGCCCTGCTCTCCAGAGTTGAATGATTTGACATGTGGTCTTGTGTGAGTGATCCTTTTGAAAGAAGAGGGAGTAACTCACTCAGTGAGGGTTGCAAGTGAGGTGGTGAAAAGGGTGCAGCTGGTGAGGCCTTGTCAACTTGGAAAGTTCCTTTTTTAAACCAATAATTTGTTCCCTTTACTTATTACAGTGCTTAAAAAAATCAATTGTAGCAACCCATTTCAGTCTTGGAAAAGTAACTTCTTGGACAATTCATTGCAGTGTTCATTGCTTTTCATTTCTTCTCTGTGACTTTGTTTGTGTGTTGATGAAAAAAAAAGAAAAAATCCAATAAAATGCTTCTAAAATTCCATTCAAAAGTGACTTTCAAAGGGAACTGGTAACCATTAATGTGTTACACCAGAGCAGTAACTTCCACTTAGAAACATACAATTGGATGAAAGCCCTAAGATCAGGGAGTCCAGCCTCCTTGCCAGTATAGAAATCCACAGCTAGAGCAGCTCTTAGTGACCTGGTGGAGTGTTTATTTATATTGCTCTATTCAAACTTAATTGATAGAGCCCAGCATAGAGACAACAGAGAAATTGACAGTGCTGTGCAGAAGGGATTGGGTCTTTATTTGCCACAGCCAAAAATGTTTTTCAGTGGCCCGAGCGCTACTGAATGGATGGTGTTTATTTATCTGAATCAGGAAACTAGCTCTTCTTGGGGGACCTGCAACAGGATGTGAGGGTCCTTTTGGCCAGCCTAGTAGGATATGGGAGCTAAGCAGATGCTTGTCCTGTGTCTGTGGCAGGTCATGGGGGAAGGTGTTAGATATTGGTGAGCACCAATGGCACCCTTTTGGTGAAGGATAGGCTTCTGGAACTGCCTCTTTAGGTCTTGCAACTAGGTGGGTGGGGAAAGAGACTTTACTTTGGGGCTGGCCTGGAGTTAAACCCTCACTTTAAGTTATGTGACTTGGGGGAGGGAACCTTATGTTGGCCTTCCAGTTGTGGACTAGCTGGAGACAACCAAGCATTTGGGTTCTCCTCGAGACTCAGGTGTTTTTACCCAGAGAAAGCTATGGAGAAGGTTGTCATGCCCTGCTTCCAGAAGTTGGAAATGGACTGTGACTCAGAGGTTGAACCAGTGGACATGCCAGGACCTGCTGAACTAGACCAGGAGGATGTTCCAGAGCCACAGGCCTCAGACACAGACAATAGTAAAGTAGCAGCTCTGACAGAGTGTCCTGCCCCTTCAGATACAGAGGACAACTTACCTATACCTACCTTCACAGCATGGAGACAACAAAAGGAGGGCTCGAGGCAGTCTCAGTGTATTTATACGAAACAGCAGTTAGTTAAGCAGCAGCTGCATTAGCTCCAGCTCTATAAATTAATTAAGCGGCAGCTTCATTAGCTCCAGCTCTATAAATATGCAGCACTGACCTACAGGGATTGTTGGAGATTATCTGGCCTACCTGAGTACTTGTCGTGTTCCTTCTCACTGCGTTTGACCTGGACTGTGTTTGTTGACTCTGACTTTGTTTGCTTGACCTGGATTCTGCTGGATTACTCTGAACTCTGTTTGCCAGACCTGGTCCTTGTATATTGGACTTTGCTTGTGGGCCTGTATTTTGCTTACTAGTAAAGTAAGTGTCTGGCTTCACACTGCCTTGATTCCTTTGCCTATAATTAGCTTGACTGTGCTGTGCCTCTGCTATCAGCTGTTGCCAGGACATTGTTTGGACAGAGTCTGGGGGAAGACCCCCTGTCTCAGCTGCTGCCAAGAGGGATCCAATAAATAGGATAGAATTAAATAAAGTGGTCCAATTACAACCCATGTATTTGTGTTTGGTCTCATTATTTCCCAGGTTGGCCAGGAAAAACAATCTTTTCTGTGTATGAAACTGTGTTCTTCATAGGAAACACTTTTTCTGTGTGGAAAACTTTTTTTTTTTTTTGCAAAACACATGTGTTTATCCCCACATAATAATTCTTACACAATACTTTGGATTTTAAAAAACATATTATTTTTATTCACGCACAGCGACTATATTTTACAGCATAAAACAACATATAAGGATAATATTCACATTTCTAACCCCAACTACTACCTCCCACCTAAACTACAAAATAACTCTGGGTGGGGGGAAACACAATAAAAAGTGACATACAAGGGAAATAATTGGTTTCAGCTTCTCAGAATATGGTTATACTTATCACTTAGATTTTCTCTGTCAAATTCTTAATAACGTTTCTAATTACATATTTCATAATAGTTATTCCTAATCCTTCTTCTTCCTACTAAATATCATATTTCAAATCCTAAGACTGCAGATATACCCCCAGCCTTCTTTATATAATCTATCAATGGTTGCCAATATTTTCTAAATAAACCTATAGTTCTTTTTTCAATTAAACTGGTCAACTTATCTATTTCAATGAAATAATAATTTCAACAACCATTCTTCTTCTGTTTGAACTAAATCTTTCTGTCATTCTTCTTCTGTTTGAACTAAAACTTTCTGTTTCTGTGCATGAACTATTCTTGCAGCTCTTATGTACTGAATAATTATTTCATTTTCTTTTTACTTTTTATTCTCCAACAATCCAAGCAAAAAAAGTCCAGGTTTTAATTGTAATTTAATCTTTAAAATATTTTCCATTATCACGTGTATCTTAGTCCAATATTTTTTAGACATATCACAAGTCAACCTGGTGTGGACTTTGGGATGTTGAACACTGGATGAAAATTAGGGGAATTCTCAGTGGAATTCTTCCTGATGTCAGGAAGTTCCAACTGTCAGGAAGTCCACTTTTGGACCTGGGAACAAATAATTATAACTATTTAATTATAATTGTAAGCACCCTACCCCAATTCTAACAGGTTGAAATGCCCCTCCTAATGCCAAGTTACTTGCAGTAAGAGTTGCAAGCTGAAATGTGTTGTTATTTTTGGTCCCACACTTTTGCTTTTAGCTCTGCCCATCACTGGGATGTGGCTCCTGGTAACCTTTTGGAAAAGGAATTAATCCCTTAGGCTGAAAGCATTTCCCCACCTCTTGGTTCCCATAGTCACTTCAATGAGCTAAAGAGTGCCTCACCACCTGCATAAAACTCCAACGGACATCATGGATCCAACCTTGAATTTATGGCAAGCAATTTGGGGCAGGAGGGATTTTGCAGAACTCTCATTCTTCAGTCCAAACTGCCAAGCCTCTGTTAGTAGCTTCTGGTTTGGCCACACTGGAACAGATGAATCAACATTGCTCCCTCTTTCTTGATTGAGAGACAGTGTTGGCAAGAGCCTAGAATATCATCAAGCACAGGTGTGATGCCTTTTAATTTCCTGTAGGAATGATGAATCACAATGTTGTATTTGAGTCTGAAAATAGATTTTTTTAAAAACCAGGGATATTTTAGGTGAAGAAATAGAAAAAAGGGTGTCTCTGTCCCTGCAGCATAGTAATAAAAAGTTAACCACATGATTTGGTGTGGCTGACTTAATATTGTGTTACCTTAACATCCCATGCCTTTGGGGTTAATTTTTTAAATTAACGTTTAGTTATTACTAAAACAACAAATAGAGCAAAGAAAACACAGATCATTAACACAAACAGGCAGAAATAAACATCCTATGGCTTTGGATTAATCACTGGTGTGTTGGTTTTCCAACCAGTGGTGGGAGACCAGACAGGCACAGAACACTCTTGGGGGGAAGCAAGAAAGCTATATGGCAAGGTGGTTATGTGTGGGGATTGTGTTGGAGGGCTAGGAGATTCTTTGGAGTATGGCTGCCAGTCTGTTTCTGGGCACAATTCAAAGTACTGGTTATGACCTATGAAGCCCTTTATGGCTCAGGTCCAGGTTATCTGAAGAACTGTATTCTCCCATAAGAGCCTGCCTGTTTTGTGTGTGTGTGTGTGTATTTTAGAATCTCTGGGTTCCCAAAATTATAAGAAATAGTGAATAAAGCCAAGAAATATCTGAAAGATTTTTAAAAGACAATTTAAACAAAGGGACTGACATAATAAAGGTGGGCTAGACAATGCACCTGTTAGGTGGATTTCTAATTGGTTGATGGGCCAAATCCAAAGGGTGCTCACCAATGGCTCCTCTTCATCCTGGAGAGAAGTGACCAGTGGGGTGCTACAGGTTCTGTCCTGGGCTCAGTGCTATTCAACAACTTTATCAATGACTTGGATGAGGAAATAGAGGGTATGCTTATCAAGTTTGCAGATGGCACCAAATTAGGAGGGGTAGCTAATACCTCAGAGGAAACAATTAGAATTCAAAATGACCCCCTTAACAAATTAGAAAGCTGGCCAATATTATCAAAATGAATTTCAACAGGGAGAAATGTAGGATACTACACTTGGGTTGTAAACATGTAATGCACATATATAGGATGGGTGACACCTGGCTTGAGGGCAGTACGTGTGAAAAGGATCTAGGAGTCTTCATGGACCGCAAGCTGAACATGAGTCTGCAGTGTGATGCAGCAGCTAAAAAAGCCAATGTGATTCTAGGCTGCATTAGGTCTGGAAGCCATGCCCTATGAGGAGCAGCTAAGGGAGCTGAGCATGTTTAGTCTGGAGAAGAAAAGGTTGAGAGGAGACATGATAGCCATGTTTAAATATTTGAAGGGATGTCATACTGAGGATGGAGCAAGCTTGGTTTCTTCTGCTCCAGAGACTAGGACACAGAGCAATGGGTTCAAACTACAGGGATAGAGATTCCACCGAAACATTAGGAAGAACTTCCTGACAGTAAGAGCAGTTTGGAAGTGGAATACACTGCCTGGGAGTGTGGCGGAGTCTCCTTCTTTGGAGATTTTTAAACAGAGGCTGGATGGCCATATGTTGGGAAAGCTTTGATTGTTTATTCCTGCATGGCAGGGGGTTGGACTGGATGGCTCTTGAGGACTCTTCCAACTCTATGATTCTATAATTCTAAGATTTGAGACATAAGTAAGGCATATATGAGGAGATTCTTTCTACAGCAAAATATGGAAGTACGGGGAAAAGCACAAAAAAGCAGACAAGATTAAAAAGAAAGAAAATTTAAAGAGGAATCCTTCTAAGAAAGAGTTAAACCATATGATCAAAATACGACAGAAGCAGACCTCGGTGTTATCAGTCACAGAGTTTGAGAAAAGTATTGGCATATAAAAAGAAAAATATTTTGCATATGCAAATAAACCAGAAAGATGGTTGGCCTATGAATTAAGAAAAGAGAGAGAGAAGACATTAATATTGAAAATAAGAGATGGTGAGTAGGAATAAACAGATCAAGAAAAGATTAAGAAAGTGGTCTACAAGTATTATGCAATGATTTATAAAGTACAAAAGGTGGAAGGAGGGAACATGGAAGAATATTTACAAAGACAAAATTCACCAAAATTAAAAGAGGATAAATGAAAAAAGCTTGATGAACAGAATTGTCTGAGGTGGCAGAATTGTCTAAGGTGGTAATGAAGAAGAAGACAGGAAGGCACTGAGTCTAGATGGTCTCTCTGCTCGATATTATAAGATTTATTTATTTATTATTTATTGTATTTATACCCCGCTTTTCAGCCACAAGGCTATCAGAGTGGCTTACAAATGGTCAATAATCAATAAATACAATAAATAAATAATACAAATAAATAACAACTGTAATATATTTTCTGTTATTTTAGCAGAGAGACTGAAAAATGTTTTGCAGCATGCATGAGGATCAATCTGGATTTTTACGAGATACTTAAGAGACAATACTAGATATGTTTTGAATATGCTGGAATATTATGAAAAACATAATGAGAACTAAGTGGCTTTTTTTTTGGATGCTGATAAAGTATTGGACAAGGTATCATGGACATTTAAGTTTGCTGTTTTAGAGAAGATAAGGTTTTGGGGGAAATTTTACAGATTGGATTAAATGGATATATGACAACCAAACAGCACAGATTTTGGTAAATGGAGAATTGTCTAAACCTTGTAAAATTCAAAAAGAAACCAGGCCAGGATGCCCTTTATCACCATTGGTGTTTTTGTTGGTGTCAGAGGGTCCTTTCTGCTTCTCTGCCATGTAAAGTTTGCTTAGGTGTTCTGTAGCCATGTTTATGTGATGGGAGGGGGTGCAAATGCTGCAGATGGAAATCAAGGTTACTCAGTATGGTTTGAATGCAAGTCCTGTGGGGAAAGAGGGGATGTAGAGAGTTCTTAAACGTGAAACTGATGCTACCCCACTAGAACAGGCAACGACTCTGCTACTGTGCTGTACCTAATTCCCAATAAAGTTTGGAAACATAGCAGCCTTAATCCGAAACGCCTCATATTATAACCAAGCTGGACTTGCAAACTCAGTATAAGCCCCATGGATGATATCAATGTAGTGAATTAAAGAATAGGCTCTCCAAGGTTGGAGGCGAACCAACATACCAGCAAAGATAAGAAAACTTGACAATCAGTTGCACCAGTTCCTGTCCACTTTCCTTTTCCTAATCTTGTCCCTTTCCTTCTCGTTTAGTCCCTCCCAATCCCTCTTTCCAATTTCCCTATATAACATGGAGAACACATCAATAAACACACCCTTGGAAATCTTGTCAACAGTGGCCCAAGTCAAGTGACCCCTAGCTCCATATCCAAATCACCACCAGACAGAGACTCATAAGGGGTAGCACCATAAGGGAACATGAAACCTTGAAAACCTGACATTTGCAACATACAATGGCGGTGCCATAAACCTGAGCCTAACATGAAAGATGGGGTAGCTGCTCCTGGAGACTTACCTGCCCCCTGCTGGCCAGGCATAAAGACAGCATTCTGACCACTGGACTGCATATGTGTAGAATTGCCCCCCTTTCTCCTGGAATCTCTGAAGGCCAGAACAAAGGCAAATATCCATGTGGCTGAAGCCCTCCTGAAGCCATGCAACTAACTACACCTTGCAGACTAATAGAATGGTCCCTTACACACCCCATGCCCAGTTCTGTGGATAAAGAACCTTAGTAAGTGAAGTGTCTTTTGATTGTGTGGACCCCTGAGACAACTCACCTGGCAAACTAAAGAGAGCATCACACCCCTCAGCATGCAACACTGAAATGACATAAATACAGACACTCTCACCTAACTTCCTGCCCTCTGAAGCTTGAAGCTGTTTGTTGAGATCTGCCAATCAAGAAAGGACCATTTTATTAAATGCATCCCTGCCAGTCCTTCCCTTAACCTTACCATAGAATCATAGAATCATAAAGTTGGAAGAGAATGCTGAGAAAGCATTCGACAACGTCAGGTGGGACTTCATGTTTAAATTGATGGAAAAGATGGACATAGGAGATAATTTTGGTAACTGGATGCGTAAGATTTACAATAGACAAGAAGCACAAATAATAGTGAATGGTGATAAAACAAAGAGTTGCAAGGTAAATAGGGGAACAAGACAAGGGTGTCCCTTGTCTCCTCTCCTGTTTATTATGACTATAGAGATATTGAATAGGAAGATAAATAAAGAACTAGAGATTCAAGGACCAAAAATTAAAAATTATGAATTTAAATATAAGGCATTTGCCGATACTTGATTTTCTTTTTAGGTGAACCAAGGAATGATATAAAAAAATTAAAGGAAGTAATAGAGGAATATGGTCAGCTAGCAGGGATGAAGATTAATAAAGAAAAGACAACAATATTGACAAAGAACCTGTCTAGATCAGAAGAGAAAGAATTGGAAGAACTATCGGAATTCAAGGTAGTACAGAAAGCTAAATATCTGGGAGTTACTATAACTAATAAGAACATAGATTTATTTGAAAATAATTACGGGAAATTATGGCGCCAAATAAAAGAAGATATAAAAAGATGGAATAAACGAAATATCTCTCTGCTTGGCAGAATAGCAATGATAAAAATGAATGTTCTCCCTAGAGTAATGTATCTCTTTATGAATATACCGATATTGATTAACAAAAAGCCATTTATGAGTTGGGAAAAGATACTGAAAGATTTTTATATGGGCGGGGAAAAAGCCAAGGATTAAAAAAGAGATACTATGTGATACACTAAAAAGAGGTGGCTTTGGATTGCCAGACCTAAGGTTATACTATGAAGCAAACTGTTTAGAGTGGATAGTGGAATGGATAAAGTTGAGAGATGATAGACTGTTACAGCTAGAGGGATTTAAACTTAGGTTTGGCTGGCATGCATACATGTGGCACGGGAAGACAATAGTACATAAAAAATTTGAACATCAGTATATAAGACGTGCATTAATGCGAGTCTGGAAAAAGTATAAGAGAAAATTGTACCCAAACGCTACCTCTTTGGGTATCAAACCATGAGGCGTTTTATAAAAGAGAAATGATACAAATGGAGAAATGGTTAACATATGAAATGATCCTATGAAGAAGTGGAGGAGAATATAAAATGAAAACCCAGGAGGAACTTGGAAGAGAGGGAATTAACTGTCATTGGTTCATATATAGACAGTTAATGGAAAAGTTCAGATTTGACTCAAAGCTATAAGGATTTATGACAGAAAAGACCAAATTAGATAAGATAATACAAGGAGTTGGGGAAAAAAGGATATCCAAAATATATCAATTGTTATTGGAATTATATCTGGAAAGGGAGGTAGTGAAACCATATATGGTCAAATGGGCTAAGTGCATAGGACATGAAATAAATCTAGAAGATTGGGAAACAGCATGGATAAAGAATATAAAATTTACTAGAAGCTACAACCTGCGAGAAAATTTTTACAAGATGATTAACATGTGGCACTTAACTCCTGAAAGAATGGCTAATATATATAAGAATGTTTCAGGGAATTGTTGGAAATGTAACAAAACAAAAGGAACCTACTATCATGTATGGTGGGGTTGTACGGAGACAAAAATATATTGGAAAAAGATACATAATATAATATCAAGGATATTGAAAATTAACTATCCGTGTGACCCAGAGGTTTACTTGTTGAACATGTTACATAAATAGATTATAAAGTACAGAAAAGGTATGGAAGGATTATATTATATGTGGCCACTGCGGCGAGATTGCTCTTTGCAAAAGAATGGAAAAGTAACAAGATACCCTCAATTGATGACTGGATAATTAAATTATTGGATATGTATGAAATGGATATGTTATCAAACTTATTGGATGACAGAGAGAATCAAAGGAAGATGGATGTATGGAAGAATTTATTCACATTCTGGAAAGAGAATTGGGGAAATTTAGTAATTATATCCATGGGCTAGATAAAACCAAATGAAAGTAATCAATTAGTAAATGGGATAACAACAGAAGATGAACTAAGAGATTAGGGATTAGGCAGGCAGTGCTAAATTTATGAATAATCAACCTGACAGACTAGGAGACAAGAGAAGTCAATTCTATGTAATTTTAGTTATGTATAAGAGGATTATTTTACTTTAAGGTATGTACTGTGAGGGTGGATGTATGTTTAGTTTTGTAAGTTTTGTTGTCGGTTGTCAGTTTTGATTGTTGTAAGTTTTGTCTGTTTGATATAAGTTTTATTATGTAATATTTATAAATAAAATAATTAAAAAAAATAAAGTTGGAAGAGACCACAAGGGCCATTCAGTCCAACCCCCTGCCATGCAGGAATACACAATGAAATCATTCCCAACAGATGGCCATCAGCCTCTGTTTAAAAATCTCCAAAGAAGGTGACTGTGTGCTCTGTGTCCTAGTCTCTGGAGTAGCAGGAAACAAGCTTGCTCCACCCTCAGTATGACATTCCTTCAAATATTTAAAAATGGCTATCATGTCACCTCTCAACCTTTTCTTCTCCAGACTAAATATGCCCAGTTGTTTAAGCCGCTCCTCATAGGGCATGGATTCCAGACCTCCCACCATCCTGGTTGTCCTCCTCTGGACACGCTCCAATTTGTCAATATCCTTTTTGAATTGTGGTGCCCAGAACTGGACACAGTATTCCAGGTGAGGTCTGACCAAAGCAGAATAGAGTGGCACTATTACTTCCCCTGATCTAGACACTATACTCCTATTGATGCAGCCTAGATTGCATTGGCTTTTTTAGCTGCTGCATCATACTGCTGACTCATGCTCAGTTTGTGGTCCTCTAAGACTCCTGGATCCCTTTCACAGCCCTGCAAGGTAATTTTTGCTAACATAGCTTCCCTCTCAGCTAACTCATCACCTGATTAAGTGCCTGAAGTGGAAGTTCATGCTGTAACAAATTTATTAGTTTCTAATGTGATAGAGGACTCCTTGGTGTCTTTGCTGCAACAGATTAGCAGGCCTGCCCTTTGAAAACTGTGCAGAACTATACATTTGAAGAATTGAAGAAGCATTTATAGTAGGGATGGGCAACTTTCTCATCTTTGGCCACCAAAACTGTCTCCAGGCCGAATGCAAGGTTTTTACATACCCAAAGTGCCCAGCACTATTAACATCATGGCATTGCTGGAGAATGGACGGCCTCATAGCCTCTGGGAAATATAGGTGCTCCCCCTTCCAAGCCAGGACCTCCCGGAGGGTCACCTCCCTGGGGTGAGCCAAAAACCATGGGTCCTTGGGAAGGACCGACGCCATTTGGGATTGCCATCCACCCCCGTCACCCTGGGAGGAGGCGGAAGGAGGAGTCAGTTCCAGTCGGGCACCTGACTGGCCAGGCGGCAGAATTCAGTGGCATACTCTCCCATGGTCTTTGAACCTTGCTTTAGTTGCCTGAGATCCACCCGGGCCCTTCTCACTCTCAGGGGGTCTTCAAATTAGGCCCGCAAAGCTAGCAGGAACTCATGGAAGTTTCCAAGTTCTGGGGCTCCCATATCATAACGCCCCACCAACCACTGCACTGCCTCTCCCTCCAGCTGGTTGGACACATACTGCACTTTCTCAACCTCCGTCTGGAGCGCCTCGTCCCACTGGGACATAAACCCTACCACCTGGGTCAGGAAATATGGAAGCTTCACCGCATCTCCATCAAGGGTCGCCTTTAAGTCTCGATGCTTTAGGCCCCGGGGTCCTTCCCGCGGCTCGACCGGTCCAGCCCCTCCAGGAGGGGCTGGTCCAGGAGCTGGCAGGCCAGGGACCTCAGCAGGCACGGCAGGGTCCCCTGCCCCGGGTGCTGGGCCGGCCGCTGGTGGAGCTTGGGGAGGCTGGGCCCCTCCTGGGGCGGGTGCTGGCCGTGGCAACCTCTGCAGGATCTCTAGGAGGCTCGTTTGCATCACCCCCATTTGCTGCTTCAACTGCTGGACCTCAGCTCCTACTTCTGCCAGTGAAAACCGCACCCCCAGCTCTCGGTACCCCTCAGCCAGGGGCCTGTCCCACCAACGGGACCAACCTTCCTCCCAGCTTCGGTCGCCTGGCCAGGGCCAGCTGGCTCCCAGGGCTGTTCCAGCTCCTCGCTCTGGAGTGCCGGAGAGTGGCAGGCTGCCCCTCCACAGGGCTTGCTTGGCTCCCAGCTCCGTTAGGTCGAAGGGATGAGTAAACCTCCCAGCCCTCCGGCGGGTCCGGCTCATGTCTTCTTCAGAAGCTAATGCAACATCCCCCGACGTGCCAGCCCCCTCCCCCGGGGCACCGTTTCCCTGGTCGCCGCTTGCAGCCAGGTCTTTCTCCGTCTGGGTTCCAGCCTCCGCATCTTCCGACATTGCAGGTAGAACCTCTCAAAAGGATTTGGTGTTGAAGAACAGTTTTGGCTTACTGTGATGTACCAAGCACACACGCTCACATTCAATCAATAACTTTCTTTATTGGCAAGGATTCGTGTGTCAGGAACATAGGACAAAGCCAAAACTGAATACAGCTAGAGCAAACCCCCAGATAAACCCCACAGTGTGAGAAAGGCATTCAGGAGGAAAGATGCACCTGGGAGATCTGACCTTGAGCCGCTGTGGAGAGAAGCGTTCCCAGGCCAACAAGGCGGGCTGGCCTCTCTCCAAAACTCCAGAGGCCTAGGCAAGGGAAGCAGCCTCATGTCAGGGTCCTCCATGAATTCCACTCCAATTCCCAGAATTCAGGGATGAACCTGACACATATACCCTGTCTTCTTATCTTAGTATGTTTCTTTTTAAATTACTTTTTGTTTTCCCTGTGTGTTGTTTTATACTATTGAAACTGTGTGTTAATTTTTTTTAAAAAGTGCGAACTACTTTTGCACTTTGAACTCAGTTTGCAGGAATTGAAGCAAGCTGAGAACAAAGGAGGAAAGTGGGCGGAAGAGAGAGAAACTGGGGTATGTTAAAAGAAGTGGGACAACAGAGGATTAATTGGGACTGTCCCCACCAAATTGGGAAAATTGGATGGTATGGGCTGTCCATCACCCGTCTCTGATTTAAAAGTTCATTTTAATGCAAATTAAGATGGAGAGATGGGGCGGGGACAATATGGCAACAAGACTGACTGAATGGCAATAAGGGAGAATGCATGCAGAGGTGACACTGAATGGAAATAGAATGGTGGATGCATGCCTTTTCCATTGTGATGATGATGAAGATGGTGATGTTAATTCTTGCTATGTATATGGACACCACACATTGAGTGTTGACTACCGGGTGGCCTAAAAGAATAAAAAATAAAATAACCACAGAGACTGTCTTTGCCAGGAAGGGGTGGTGATGTTTAGTGCCAGGCTGTGTCCAGCACAGCAGTGGAATTTCAGTGGGATGAGGGGCAGGTAGTTTATGGAGCTGTTTTGGAATCCCCTCATTGCCTTAATGGCTTGGTTTTGTCTTGAGGAAAATCTGCTTCTTTTCCAAGTGGCTACATACCAGGCCACCAGAGTTAAGAATGCAGAGGTCTCATCAGGCAAGACCGTTGGTGGTCCTGTTGCTAGTTAAATTCATGGCCTGAACATACAGATGCATACTAATAGAGTTCAACTAATCTCCTGAGCTGTTAGGAAGATAATTGGTTAGTGATCTTTTCTGGAAGGTCAAACACATTACTGCAAAGCTTTTCTTTTCTTTTTTTTTTCTTTTGCTTGCTCTTGCACATTGAAAGATCATGAGGAGTCTGCATTTCATGCTGTCATGCCATAAAACCAGCACTCTCTAGTGTTGCAAAAACAAAACTGAAAACACCTTTGGTTTTGAAGAAGCAATTTGTGTTTTGAGACCCTGTTCCTAGAGTTTTATAACACTGAATGCAACACACAGACAGACAGGTGATTGATAGGTAGATATGAGTGTGGGTTTTTTTTACTGCTCGATTCCTAATTGATTGATTGATTTGAATTTTTTTACTACTATTTACTACTGTTAATACTGTTAACATTTGAACAACTTTTCAAATGTTCAAGGCACTTATTATGTTATGTGCTTGCTGTCCTCACAACAACCCTGCAAGGTGATTTAATATTCCAAGTGGGCCATGCAATAAAATTTATTATTTAACAGTTCTTATTCTTACTTACTGATATTCTTGATCAGAATCCTGTATTCCAGTTCTGAATGCCTAACCTGGAGTTACATACTCATGTTACATATTAATGGTGCCAGCATAGCCCCTAGTTTAGGGAACACGTAGGGACCATGAGGGTCTCCCAATCTCTACTTACCAGGAAGCACCTATTGCAATTGATGGAGGTCTTTTCTCCTGTTGACCAGGAAGCAGCTGACTGCTGTTTTAACTCCCTGGCACAAGGAGAAGTTGTGACAAAGGACCTGCATTTTCCTGTCTCAATGGAGATTGCTCATGGTAGGGGGCGGGAATTGCAGCCAGCTTCTTGAGTGACAGGGGAACAGATCCCCACTGATTGCAGTGGCTGCTGTCTGGTAAGTGGGGATGTGGGGTGGTGGTGGTTTGGCCAGGACTTAGTATATACACTATAACTATGGTGCTTATGTATATGTAAAGACTGTCCGATGTTATATAGAGCATGCACTGGATACCTAAACACGTCCAGGCAGCAAAAATAAACAGCAGAGTATTGTTCCTTCAGACATAAGAAGAAAGTCACAGGCACAGACTTGTGTCTAAAATAAACCTCTATTTACTTGAGCATAATGAAGTATATTTACAGATATATGCAGCATTTAGGAGAAAAACATCTTCACTCTGTGAAATCCAACACAGAACTGCTCAGTTCAACTCTATAGGACAAACTAAATGCCCAGCTCTGCAGAGTTCCTAGCACCTCCTCCAGTCAGCTCTGCACCAGAGCTGAGAGCTCATCAATATTGACACATTTGCTAGCTTTCTGCAAACTGCCACTAGCTCTCTCTCTGCTATACTCTGGAGACTGTTTGTTACATTCCACCGCTTTACAGAATAAATCTACTGTATATCCCAATATCCTGACAAAGACCATACAGGATTCTGGCCATTATTCTTAGCATTAGCGCAACATTTTCAAATGTTCAAGGCACTTCTTGTTATGTTATCTGCTTGCTGTCTTCACAAGAACCCTGTCAGGTGATTCAATATTTCAAGAGCTGCAACAAAATGTGCTATTGTTGGTTTTTTTTGTTTTTTTTTTGTTATAGCTACTGTTATAGCAGTTAGAATCATAGAGTTGGAAAAGACCTCAAGGGCCATCCAGTCCAACCCCCTGCCATGCAGGAATACACAATCAAATCATTCCCAACAGATGGCCATCCAGCCTCTGTTTGAAAACCTCCAAAGAAGGAGACTCCACCACACTAACAGGGAGTGTATTCCACTTCTAAAGAACTCTTACTGTCAGGACATTCTTCCTAATGTTTAGGTGGAATTGCTTTTCCTGTAGTTTGAACCGATTGCTCCGTGTCCTAGTCTCTGAAGCAGCAGCAAACAAGCTTGCCCCATCCTCAGTATGACATCCATTCAAATATTTAAACATGTCTATCATGTCACCTCTCAACCTTCTCTTCACCAGACTGAACATGCCCAGTTCCCTAAGCAGCTCCTTAGGGCATGGCATGGCTTCCAGACCACCCACCATCCTGGTTGCCCCCCTCTGGACACATTCCAGCTTCTCAATATTCTTCCTGAATTGTGGTGCCCAGAACTGAACTCAGTATTCCAGGTATGATCTAACCAAAGCAGAATAGAGTGGCTCTATGTTCCTTTTTCTAAGAGAGACTCACAACATTTTACAGTTAAAATATACAAAAATGTTTAGAATGGAGACAATATACAACACAAAACACACACATACTGAACATGTCTAAAGGATCATCCATTGACATAGAAGATTTTCACACTACACTGTTATAGTGTTACTATTCCACTTTATTTGCTATGGCTGCCTCCTGTGGAATCCTGGGATTTGCAGTTTAGGGAGGGGCATTTACAACTCTCAGCCAGAGAGCTCTTGGGCCTCACTAAACTACAAACCCCAGAGTTCCACAGGAGGAAGCCGGAGCAGTTAAAGTGGAATAGTAACACTATAACAGTGTAGTGTGAAAATCTCCATAAATCCTTGCCCCAATTGTGGAAAAGTGTCATCCCACTTTTCTAGCTGCTTTTAAAATGTCTCTGTTTACCCCTTTGTCCTTAGTTTACTGCAGTTGCTGCTTATTGAATTCAAAGTGCAAAATTAGTTCCCACTCAGTTAACTGTGGAGGTTATCAGATGAGGCAAAAACTGCAGCAAAAGATCACTAGAAAAACAGGAAGGGGCAAGATTATCAGACAATGTTGTCCTCCAGCGTTCCAGGGGCATACCGCAGCCATGAGCAAAGTGTCCCTTTTTATTAGTGGCTTGTCCCTGTCAATAGAAAAGGGAAGCCTCATCCGTGGGAGTGCTACACTGCCGGAAGGGCAAAAGGACACGGGCGTACAGTAAGGTTGCCCTTTATGTTCTTCTAACCATCTTCTGGTGCAGTTGGGAACATGATTTTTTAGTGTGTTCCCCCATGTCTGATAATCTCCTCAGAAAGAAAGAGAGGAGATAAGGGGTGGAATTTTGTCCTTCCCAGTAGGCTCAGGCAAAAGCAAACTGCCGCATCCTCTCCTAGTTGGTGTATTCTTCCTCATTAATAATTTTTGCCATTTTGACTACACTCAGGAGATTATCAGATGCTCTAAATATGGTGTTACCATGACACCAGGAGATTGCTAAAGGGCTTCCCTTTCACATGATGTTGTTCCCCTCTTGTAATGCTCCTGTTCAGCTGTCGTTACGCTGGTGCTGCTTTTTATTGACAGGCTAAGCCGTCAATGGATCCCCCATTCCGTTTCTGTCACAGAATGTCTTGTGAGTGAAAAAGTGTCCCATTATGCTGGTGAGATCCCAGCGTCAACGGGAGGTCCCTGCCAGAACACTTCCTGGTGATATAAGGACATTGAGGTAAGTGACACACTTTTTTGTTCCCTCCCTGGGTTACTTGTAATGTTTAAAGTTTGTTTTTGTGCTTGGTGTAACTTTTAGTGTTATATTTTCCTTTTTATTTTTGAATTTCCCGCACTCTCGTCTTCTCATGAGAACAGCCGGGATTTCAATCCAGGAAGTGAAAGGAGCTCCATTAGAGCTCTATTCACTCCTGGGCTGCCCTGAGATGCTGCTAAAGGTAAGTCTGAAACTTTTGGCTATTGTTACATGACCTAGACGGGAGAGGGGCAGGAGAAGAGATCGTGGGATTGGAATGCTTTTTTTTGGTTCTCCTCTGATAATCTCCTCAGATGTTGCTTGGTCACATGTGTGATCTGTGAAATATTGGAGTGTATGTAAATCTAACATCTTAAAACTAGCCAAACATATCAAATGCCTGGCAGTATAATTATAGAATCATAGAGTTGGAAGAGACGACAAGGACCATCCAGTCCAATGCTCTGCCATGCAGGAATACACAATCAACACACTTTAACTTGTTCAACACTGAAGCACATATGTTGAAGAGATCCCATTCTATCCTCCTGACTAGCTTTCTGCTTCCTCCCTCCCTCACCAAACCCTCTGCCAGTGTTTTACATCTGCTGAGCATGAACCATCTTTTCCTGTCCTGTTTTGGGGTTCCTCACCATGTTCATCTCCCCTACCAATTTTTGTATCTCTGCAGAATGTGGGTGTGGGAAACCCTGGTGATACGTTCCATTTTGGCTATATAAGCAATGACACTCACATAACCTGAGCATCACCTCCGAGGCTGCATAGCAGATTGTGGAGTGGGTGCCAAAACCTGGGAGCCATTCCCATCACATAGTGCTATGATTCCACTTTAACTGTTATGGTTCTGTCCAATGGAAGCCTGGGATTGGCAGTTTAGGAAAGGGCATTTAGAACTCTCAGCCAGAAAGCTCTTCTACCTTCCCAAGCTACAAAACCCAGGATTCCATAGGATGTAGCCATAGCAGTTAAAGTGGAATCATAGCACTATAACTAGGTAGTGTGAATGGGCCCCTGAAGTCCACCCATTCTGCAACAGTTAACACACACCAAGTCCAAAGTGTGAGAGAGACAATTGTATCTCTGTGTGCTTCTAGAATGGCTGGTTGTTCTATGGACTGCCCTACACAACCTTCCAGGCAGTACATCCAGGGGCAGAACCATTTTTACACTGGAATATTGCCCCAACAGGATGCCAAGCAATGAGAGCATTGTGGGGAAGAGCTGTACAGAAGAAACACAGGCCCTGGGGCAGAATCCAGTCCTTGGGGATTCCCCAATGGCCACACCCATTCCCCTAATACCATTATTAGACATTTTTTAATTGTTGGAATGCACTCCCCATTCCCTATGATTCTAAAAGATTGAAATTCCTTTCCTTCATTTTTATAAGCATGAGCTTTAAGCAGAAATTAGGTGGTCTTTCTGGTCCTGTCCTTTTGTTTCACCACTAGGACATGGCCCACAAGAATTATCTGAAACAGAATCCAGCTCTTGGGCTCAAAGAGGTTCCCAACCTGGGTTTAGAGCCAGGGTGGGTAACTATGCAGGTGGTGGAGGCCAATTTTCATTTCCTTGTCCTCTCCATTGGCCACACCAGCATTTTGAGATGCATGAGAAATAACATCACATCACTTCCAGTTGTAGTTATTGGCCAAATTCCAGCTGAATTTTTTTTTTTGGTGGGACCAGTTAAGGTAAACAATTATGTTTTTGTACAGTTCTGGGTAGTTTTTGTCAGGACATTGGGACATACAATAGATTTATCCTGTAAAGAGCTGAGAAATAGCAAACAGAGCTGCAGAGTTAGCTAGCAGGACCTTGCAAATGCTAGCTGGGTAAATGTATCAATATTGACTGGGCCCAGGAGCTGATGCGGGGCTGGGATGAGAGCTAATGCATTCTGCTTTGGATTTTACAATGTGAAGAAGTCCTGTTTTGGATCTCACTGTGTCTTGTTTAGGATCTCACAGTGGGAAGACGTTTTTTCTTCTGAATCCTGTATATAACTGTAAATATATTCTTTATTATGCCCAAATAAAGAGAAGCTGTTTATTTTAGACAACAAAGCCTGTCTCTATGCCTTTATTCTGATGCCTGAAGGAACAATACTTTGCTGTCTATTTTATGCTGCCTGGGACCTGTTTAGGTTCCCAGTGCGCGGAACCACCTGACAGTTTGGGCACAATTTTCAAATGGAAGATTCTGCTAAATTATTAAAAGAGAAAGTTCCTTGTAATTAATTTTAGTTAAATTAGCCTTTTACTTGTAATTGTTTCCTTTTTTTACAGTAAGTCAAAACTAAATTTTGTTATACTGAGAGATTAATGAAATGAGACAGAATTAACTTCTTTTGCAATGCAAGAGTATCTTTCTTAGGTTTGTTTAGACAGGCAGTTTACTCCATCTTGCCCCCGTTTTGGAACTCTGCAGTTCTGACAACATTGGGCTTTTGCCCTGTTTTCCCCCTGGGAAGTCCTCCTGACCTCTGGGGCAAAGACTGGCTAAGATGGAGGAATATGGGGTAGGATCTGTTAAAAACACGTTTTTAAAAATACCTGTTAAAATGCTATCCAGCCAAAATAAAACAGATTGGACTCTGTGTGACTGCAGGAGACTTTTCTAGCAAGTTGGTCCATAGCTGTAGCTGCTGGCTACTTCGCTCTTCTGGATCTAGGAAGGGGGACCACAGCATGTGACCAGGGTCAGTCACATGCAGGGGGCCATGCTCACATGCTGTGGGCCTCCTGCCTGTATCTAGAGAGTCAGGCAGTGGTGGCTGCAGGACAGGACAGGCTGTCTGTCTGGACTTCCTCCCATTTCATGGAGGTAACAGGAGAGAAATGGGCCTTATCCATGGTCAGGATACACCAGTGAGAAGCTAGCGTATCCTGGCCCATATAGATAAGTCCTTAGTTTGTTACTGGCCTCATTAACGAGTGCAGGAGGAATACATCTTGGTTCATGTGCTGGCTCATACTGCTGCTTCTGTGGGGGCGATAAGGTAATGACAACGGTGGCTTGGAGGAAAAGTATTTTGTACCAGAGCTGACTGTTTGTAGCATTCAGAATTATTTATAGGTAACTAAAATGTTACTTTTAAGAAACAGAAAAGGAAGGACCCACCTTGAATCTTAACAGTAGTGGCAATGAAATATTTTCCTGCACTTTGGAATTATAGCTGGAATTCATTATCATAGTTATAAATGCATAACCCAGAGTTACACATTCATAATTAATTCATATTCACAATCCTCATGTGTTCAATAGCATAGAGAATACATAGGGATTGTAAAAGTCCCCCAGACCTGACTTACCAGGCAGCAGCTCCTGCGAGCGATATGGGTCTGTTTCCCTGTCATTTGGGATGCAGCAGACTGATGTTTCCACCCCGAATCCAATGAGAGATCACAGGTGTGAGGAGTAATTGCAACAGGGGTCCCTCTTCTGAGTGTCACACTGGAGATTGCTGGAGGGAGGGGATGGACACTTCAGTCTGATGCATCCCAGTTGCCAGGAGGCTATACCGCCATTGCTCACAGTGGCTGCTGCTCAGGTAACAGGACTGGTGGCCTCAGCTATGCAACTAAGTTAGTTAGGTTACTAAGAACATGTAGAATTCTGACCAATAACAGTAACATATCACTTTTCTAAAAAGTCATTTTTCTAAGCTCTGAATCTCCCAAGCTTCACCTCACTTGAACTTGCTCTGATGCCTGTTTCTCATCACTATCTTAACCATCCCATTATAGATTGCGTATCCCCCTCTGAGGCAACAGTTGCATCATTGCTAGATATAGTGCCTGCTAAATCTCTGGCAGCATTTGAAATAGCCATAGCAGGCTGTCTCTTTCACGCCCACCTCGGCAACTTTCTGCAGAACACAGGATATGACCAGCGTGTTCCTGATATTATGCAGGCACCTAGCATTTTGACTCTCTCCATCATAATCCACCTTCTACCATGACTGTGTCATGTGACAATTTTGAAGTGTGTGTGTGTAAAACTAGGGATCCCTTAAAACAATAGGGAACATTGTAATTTCACCTTACTTGGGTCCTTGGTTTTCCGTTGGGGTTCCACTCAGCAACATGCTGAACACACTGTCATTTGTTCCAAAATGTATTTAGCATGCGAGTTAATCCAGCCTAGCTTTCTTTATTTATAATCCTGTCTATTGTTATAAATAAAGAAAGCTGGCCCAGATTAACTCAATAAGAGGCCTGTTGTGATGGAACGTTCTGGATGGACAAATTTGGCCTGAGTGAAGCTTTCTTATTCAGTCAAAGTCTGTTCATTTCTGCCCTCACTCTTTTCCTATCCACTGGAGTGCCAACTCATTCATTGGCTTTTTTTTTTTTTAAATTGAGGATTGCATGATAGATTCCACTATACCTCATCTCTCTACAAGGTCACCGGCTCTTTTGTTGTCTACATGTCCTTCTATTTAATTTGATTTTTTTTTTAAAGCCTCAAATCATTAGTCTCTCTTTTGCTCCTCTCTTTCTGTTCAGCTCGGCTTGCAAGCAGACAGTGTCGCTTTAAGGATGCAAAGACCTTTCCCAGATGGAAAAGGTCATTTGTCTTTCACTACTCAACACTTTCCTTCATGAGTTCATTTAAACACTGCCAGACATTACAGGAACATAACTCAGCGGGAGTTTTTTTTAGTTATCTGCTTCTTAAGTCACTCTCTTTTATGTAGGTGGCAAAAGTAACTGCAGAACAAAAACTCTTTGGTTCCCATAGCAATTGAACATGACATGGTTGCCATAATATTGCATACTGTTCCCACTCATCTCTCCACCTGTTTTAGTCTTTACTAGTTATTAGAATTCTACAACATTTCTATATAGCACATGTACATAAAGTTGCTACCGTGACCACCAATCATTTGTCACAACAGAGTATAGGTTGGATTGATCATAACCTGAAGGTAGGGTGGCCATGTGGCCTGCTTTACAGAGGGCAGCCTCTCTTTGAAGTTATCCTTTATTCCAGGGGTTCTCATCCTTTGGTTCTCCAGACTTTTTTTTACTTCAGCTCCCACAAGTCCCCACAGTGTTTCTGGGAACTGAAGTTCAAACAGCTGGAAGACCAAAGGTTGAGAGCCACTGCTTTATTCCATTGGCATACCATCGGAACACACCTTCCTGACTCTTGGCCATGTGGTTTCTTGGTAATAAGTTCCAACAACATCTCAAGACCCAAGTTTCTGAAATACTGCCTTGTTTGAAGCAGTGGTGGCTTCCATGTCAGTGGGGCAGCAAATCCACTCTGCACATTACTTTGAACTTGAAAGGAGCTAGCCAAGGTCTGATCCTCCAAATAGGCCAAGCATTTTGGATACTCCCTTGAACTTCAGACTAAAACTCAGAGCAGATTCACTCCCTCACTGACATGGAAGCCACCAGCCTCCAATGGTCCAATGGTTTGAAGAATTATCCTGTCCAGGAATGTCTTAAAACATGAAGAACCAGCAGAAGAAAGAGCAAGAGCCTTGAAGTTGCCCATCCATAGAGAGTACCCAGAGAGCAGACTGAGCAGGGATTGTGACAGTTTCCTGCATTTTGGTGGGATACATTGTGTTCCTGTCTAGATCAAGGGTGGGAATCATGCAGCCTTCCAAATGTTGGGCTGCATCTCCCAGAATTCCCCACCATTGTCTATGGGCTGCTGGGAGTTGCACTCCAACATCTGGAGAAATACCCTTTGCTTAATCCAATCTGAATTATTTCTAGAAGTGCAAGATTTTTTCCAAGCTTCACCATGGCCTTCCTATGAGGCTGAGAAAGTGGGGGCTTGTCCAAGGTTGCCCAGTGGGTTTCCATGGCCAAATGGGGATTTGAACCCTGATCTCTGGAGTCCCAGTCCAACACTCAAGCCACCACACTACACTTGCTCCATATATATAAATTAGCCCATGGAAATATTGTATCCTCTGTGTGTGGTTTTGTTTGTTTGTTTGTTTGATGGTGTATCATTCATTTGTCAGAGCCAGTGTGGTGCAAGCATTGCACTGTCTCTGGAGACCGGGGTTCAAATCCCTGCTCGGTCATGGAAACCCACTGGGTAACTTTAGGCAAGTCACACTCTCAGTTTCAGAGGAAGGCAAAGGCAAACACTTCTGAACAAATCTTGCCAAGAAAACCCTCTTGTGAGTTCACAATATTCTGTAAGCTACCCTGAGTCCCAATGTTGGGGAATAGGTGGGATATAAATGAATAAAATAACTCCTATTGTTACTAACTTACCCAGTTTACTCAACCCCCACCAAGGGGTGTTTCTAGATTTTTTTTTTCAAATCATGCCCATTTTTAAAAACACTTACCGTATTAAAATGTTCACACTGTTTGATGAATACTTCATTGCTTAGAAATGCCCCACTTAGAAGTTGATCTTAGAAATGCCCCACTTAGAAGTTGAGGAGTGGTGTGCATTTTCTTACAAGGAGGTGTGACACTGAGTCACACAAAATTTCTTTCCACCCCTACTTCACTTACGGTGGACACAGGCAGGACACAAAGCCGAAATTTCTCTCCCACTGGTGCAACACCAGCAATCTATCCAGAGCAGAACTTGAAAACATCTAGTCACACATAACTAGTTACTTGTACAGTCGTCCCTTCACATTCGTGGGGCTTACTTTCCACGGAACCCCGTGAATGTAAAAAAATACGCGAATAATGACTGCCCTCCCCCTCCCCCACCATAGCGACCATGGGGCCTCCGGAGGCCTCTCCCGTGGAGGCCTCTCCCGGCCCTCCCCCCTCCCTCCCCGGGCCATCGTGGGGCCTAGCAAGGCCCCGCGGAGGCCTCCCTGGCCCTCCCCCTCCCTCCCCGGGCCTTCGTGGGGCCTAGCAAGGCACCGTGGAGGCCTCTCACGGCCCTCACCCCCTCCCCATGCCTTCATGGGGCCTAGCAATGCCCCACGGAGGCCTCCCTGGCCCTCCCCCCTCCCTCCCCGGGCCTTCGTGGGGCCTCCGGAGATGCTCCGGAGGCCCCATGGAGGCCTCCCCAGCCCTCCCCACCCCCTCCCCAGGCCTTCATGGGGCCTCCGGAGCGTCTCCGGAGGCCCCATGGAGGCCTCCCCAGCCCTCCCCCAGCCCTTCATGGGGCCTCCGGAGTGTCTCTGGAGGCCCCATGGAGGCCTCCCCGGCCCTCCCCACACCCTCCCCAGGCCTTCATGGGGCCTCCAGAGCGTCTCCGGAGGCCCCATGGAGGCCTCCCAGCCCTCCCCCAGGCCTTCATGGGGCCTCGGAGTGTCTCCGGAGGCCCCATGGAGGCCTCCCCGGCCCTCCCCACCCCTCCCCGGGCCTTCATGGGGCCTCCGGAGCATCTCCGGAGGACCCATGGAGGCCTCCCCAGCCCTCCCCGGCCCTCCCCGCTAACTCCCAGGCCTTCATGGGGCCTCCGGAGCGTCTCCGGAGGCCCCATGATCACCTCCGGATCATCCCCAGCCCTTCTCCGGCCCTTCCCCAGCCCTTCATGGGGCCTCCGGAGCGTCTCCGGAGGCCCCATGATCGCCTCCCCAGCCCTCCCCAGCCCTCCCCGGGCCTTCATGGGGCCTCCGGAGCATCTCCGGGGGCCCCGTGAAGGCCTCCCCGGCCCTCCCCCTCCTTCCCAAGGCCTTCGCAGTGCCTCCGGAGGGTCTCCGAAGGCCCCGTGGAGGCCTCCCCGGCCCTTCCCCCTCCCTTCCAAGGCCTTCATGGGCCTCTGGAGGGTCTCCGAAGGCCCCATTATCGCCTCCCCAGCCCTCCCCACCCCTCCCCGGGCCTTCATGGGGCCTCCGGAGGCCCTGTGTCGCGGTTTTGGGGGGGCCCGGGGGGCCCTCCCAAAACCGCGAATAATCAAAACCGCGAATGTCAAGTTCGCGAATGTGGAGGGGCAACTGTAATTAGAATCATAGAATCATAGAATCATAGAATTGGAGAAGACCACAAGGGCCATCCAATCCAACCCCCCTGCCATGCAGAAATATACAATCAAATAATTCCCGACAGATGGCCATCCAGCCTCTGTTTAAAAACCTCCAAGGAAGGAGACTCCACCATGCTACGAGGCAGTGCATTCCACTTCTGAACAGCTCTTACTGTCAGGAAGTTCTTCCTAATGTTTAGGTGGAACCTCTTTTCCTGTAGTTGAACCCATTGCTCCGTGTTTTAGTCTCTGGAGCAGAAGAAAACAAGCTTGCTCCATCCTCAGTATGACATCCCTTCAAATACCGGTATTTAAATATGGCTATCATGTCCTCTCTCAACCTTCTCTTCTCCAGACTAAACATGCCCAGCTCCCTAAGCTGCTCCTCATAGGGTGAATAACAAAGATATAAGGTAACAAAAATTGTAACTGAATGAGGGGTACCACCATGTCTTTTGCAGTGTAATGATAACTTTTCAGTTGCTTTTCTAGTTGCAAGGCTGTGGACTTGCTAAATGGGGGAGGAGGAATATGACACACCACAAGTGCTGGTTCATGCTGCTGCCTCAGGCTATTTTGTTGGTGATGAGGCAGTGACAAGGTAGGCAGGAGGGGAGCATGTTTGTACCATAGTCCAGTGGCTCGTAACATTCAAATGTATTTAATTTTTTTTAAAAAAGTAACTAGTAAGGTTTTAGGTACTTTTGAAAAATGGGAACGTCAAGGATTCCTGTTTCTAAGTGGTAACTTTTTTGCTAATTGCTGTTTGGGGTTTTGGAGCACCAGTTCATAGAATCATAGAGCTGGAAGGGACTGCAAGGCCCATCAAATCCACTCTCCTGCTCTGATTCTGAGGTACATTGTCTTGGAGGTATCTGAACATACCTGATCTTGAGGCACCATACAGCCACTATAGATTTCCCTCTCTCTTTTTACTTAAATTTACCACAATTCAAAAATGATATTGACAAATTGGAGCGTGTCCAGAGGAGGGCGACTAAAATGGTGAAAGGTCTGGAAACGATGCCTTATGAAGAGAGACTTAGGGAGCTGGGTATGTTTAGCCTGGAAAAAAAAAGGTTAAGAGGCGATATGATAGCCCTGTTTAAGTATTTGAAGGGGTATCACGTTGAGGATGGAACAAGCTTGTTTTCTGCTGCTCCAGAGACTAGAACACGGAGCAATGGATGCAAGCTCCAGGAACAGAGATTCCACCTCAACATTAGGAGGAACTTTTTGACAGTAAGAGCTGTTTGGCAGTGGAACGCACTCCCTTGGAGTGTGGTGGGGTCTCCTTCCTTGGAGGTCTTTAAACAGAGGCTGGATGGCCATCTGTTGGGGATGGTTTGATTGTGATTTCCTGCATGGCAGGGGGTTGGACTGGATGGCCCTTGTGGTCTCTTCCAACTCTACAATTCTATGATTCTATGATTCTAATGTAATATTGATATACATAAAACTGGAGAGAGTATTAATTTCCCTCTTCTAGTTGGAAAATTAATGAGTAATAAACATGCATTATCCCACATAATGTTTGTTCGTATTTCTTGGTCCAGGATTAATCATCCAAATTGATCATGAGCCTTATCTTTCTATGTCTTTCTCTCTCTCTGTGGCCTCTACAGAAAAATGGTGAGCCTGATTTAACCTGGATATCAAGAGAGCCCACATGTGGTGTTTTCAACAAGTTAACTTATTCTTTGAAAGTGTTGCTAGTACTATTCTCTATCTGTGGCAGTATTATTGGGCTAAGAAGCAGGGGATCATTAACTTTCAAGCCAAATCTGAAAATGAATGCTCTGACAAAAAAGCCATAATTTCCTGTAAAACAGCAGCAGCAGCTGTGGAGGGGAAGACTGGCTCATTGTGCACATGGTGTCATGTAACCTTATAACATTCCACTGCAGTTGGGTTTGGAATACAATGCTCTGATTTTTTAAAAAAATGGTTTCCCCCCTTTTGGTCATCTTTGGCATGCCTGCGGAGGCTGCCTGTCAAGAGTCAGAACTTTGGCCCTTGGAACATTCTGGAAACAGAAGGCTAGTCCAAGGGAAAAAGGAACCATTGTTTTGCTATTTACTGACAGGAGATTGCAGGCTTAGAGGACTCAGATCAGTGGTTCTGGCTAAACTAGTGTGGCTGTTCAGGAATGCAGCTCTCCTAATCTTGAAAAGTCAGTGACTGAACTGGATGGCATAGCTTTCTGAAACAATGGTGCATCAAGGGTTGGATCTCAGGACTGAAGCCCATGTTCCTCCTGGTAGAACTTGAGGAATGTGCAACCAGGGCCGGTTTAAGGAATTTTGGGGCCCCCTGCAGTGCTTTATTTTGGGGCCCCCATATGTTTATCCCAGGTCAATGTAACCTAACCTATTCACCGTACAGGATGTTCAGATCACAGTAGGGCCCCCGTATCCATGGATTCATTATCCATGGGACACAGAACAGCACACCTACCCTAGAGTCTTCCTAGTAAATGTGTCCTCCCTAGTGGTTTTCTAGGCCCTCCAAGGCAACTCTATGGTATTTTAAACCAGAAGTACCATTTTTTTCAATGGTGTTCACTATTATTCATGGTTTTCAGAATCCACCCCCCCGAACCAATCCCCAGTGGATAAGAGGGGCCTACTGTATTACATAATTTGACACCAATAATTTAGTTTAAAAACTATATTATAGGCACTAACATAATATTTTTAGTTTATTAGCAATTAATGTAATGATGCAGATTTCCTCAAAGAAAAGAAAGAGTGGACTACAAGCTAAACATGAGTTAGCAGTGTGATGCAGCAGCAAAAAATGCCAATGCAATTCTAGGCTGCATTAATAGTGTCTAGATCAAGGGAAGTAATAGTATCACTCCATTCTGCTTTGGTCAGACCTCACCTGGAATATTGTTTCCAGTTCTGGGCACAACAATTCAAGAAAGATACCGAGAAGGATGTTGGGAGGTCTGGAAGCCATTATGCCCTATGAGGAACGGCTTAGGGAGCTGGGCATGTTTAGCCCAGAGAAGAGAAAGTTAGGAGGGGACATGATAGCCATGTTTAAATATTTGAAGGGGTGTCATACTGAGGAAGGAGCAAGCTTGTTTTCTGCTGCTCCAGAGACTAGGACACGGAGCAATGGACTCAAACTATAGGAAAAGAGATTCTACCTAAACATTAGGAAGAAGTTCCTGACAGTAAGAGCTGTAAGGCAGTGGAATACTCTGCTGCCTGGGAGTGTGGTGCACTCACCTTCTTTGGAGGTTTTTAAGGAGAGGTTGGATGGGCATTTGTCAGGAATGCTTGGATTGTGTGTTCCTGCAGGGCAGAAGCCAATCGGATGGGATGGCTGTTGGGGTCCCTTCCAGCCCTATGATTCTAGGCTGCATTCAGAGCCTGGGAAAGTTACTCTTGGATTACACCTCCCAGAATCCCCCTGCCAGCACCCTTCTCAAGATCTGGTTGCATTGTTCCTTTTCCAGCATTCTCTAGCCCAGTGGTTCTTAACTTGGGGTCCGCAATGTCCTCACAGGGGGTCCACAAAGGCTTGAAGACTGCTTGGCCCACCTCCTCCCTGTAGTGGAGTAGCCATGTGACAGGAACCAAGGCAAAGTCT
Organism: Gambelia wislizenii; assembly: GCA_030847615.1. Taxonomy (NCBI): domain Eukaryota; kingdom Metazoa; phylum Chordata; class Lepidosauria; order Squamata; family Crotaphytidae; genus Gambelia; species Gambelia wislizenii. The sequence continues at coordinate 12,542,664 of JAUMIR010000012.1, forward strand.
GGCTGGCTTGGCCTGCACATTGCCATTCAATCCACTCCAGCCACAAACTTGCAGGAAGAAGCAAGAGTGTCTCTGAGGGAAAGTTTAATGGATGGTGTAATTGTATTGTTGTTGTTGTTAGCTATTATTATTAGGGTTTTAAATCTTGAGTTAAGTCTTGGGGCAACAAAAGATATTTAAAGGGGGTCCCTGGTAAAGAAAAGGTTAAGATCCACTGCTCTAGGCCAATGCCTCTCACATAACACTACTGGATATTGGTGTTTTAGTGACAACAATAAAACCATTGTTCCCAGTAATATTACTCCAAATTTTAATTTATATTCTTTATACAGTATTCTTCTGTTAAAAGAGTTAAGAGTGTTGTAAAAGTTTCAGCATTGCACTATGACTATGGAGACCAGGGTTTGAATCCTTACTCAGCCATGAATACCCCACTGGCTGACCTTGGGCAAGTCACACTCTCTCAGCCTCAAAGGAAGGCAAAGGCACACACCCTTTGAACAAACCTTGCCTAGAAAACCCCATGGTAGGTTTGCCTTAGCCAGAAATGACTTGAAGGCACATAGGCAAACACACACAAATGCAGGCTGAACTCAGTTGGCAAGGGCAGGGAAGGGAAGGGAAGGGAAGGGAAGGGAAGGGAAGGGAAGGGAAGGGAAGGGAAGGGAAGGGAAAGAAAGAAAGAAAGAAAGGAGCCCTTTCCGAGACAACCCTCAAATTCCCTGTCTCTCTCATAAACACACACTCACCGTCTCCGCGGTAGCAGCAAACTCCCTCCAGCTTCTGCCACGGAGGGCTGCTGTTTCTTTCACTTTCTCTTTAGTTTTGGAGACATTTTTTTGGAGGAGGGCGGGAATGTGGTGGAGTCTCCTTCTTTAGAGGTTTTTAAACAGAGGCTGGATAGCCATCTGTCTTGACTCCAGCAACAAGTTAAAAAGTAAAATAACCACCCCACTGTGCATGGCAGCTCCCCCCCCAAGATCCCCGCGGCTCCCTGAAGACAGTCCCTCACTCACACGACCAGCTGCTCTGCCTTTCCTCCTTCACAGCAATGCAGCCAGGGACTGTCTCCAAATTACAACTTCCCAAGAGCAAACCCTTTCTCTATCTCCCGCACTAGCTCAGTGCTATTGCCATGCCCTGCCTGAGGAGGGAGGGGGAAGGGGCTCCAAAGGAGCGGAGGAGCCGGCTGCTGTCTCCTGGCTGTCTCCTTCATCAGATAAGGGCAACACTCACCAGGGGGGCCCCTTCACCCCCGAGGCCCCCCGCCAATGCGGATCTGGCAGACAGGTTAAACCGGCCCTGTGTGCAACTGAACTTGGACATGCAACCATCTCCCTAGTGGGGAACATAGAGGGTAGAGACACGTACTTCCAGTTCCCTGGTATGAATCGTAGAATCATACAGTTAGAAGAGACCACAATGGCAATCCAGTCCAACCCCGTGCTACCCTGACAAATGGCCATCCAGCCTCTGCTTAACCTCCAAAGAATGAGACTCCACCACACTCTGAGAGGAGGGAGTGTATTCAACTGTTGAACAGCTCTTACCCTCGGGATGTTCTTCCTAATGTTTAGGTAGATTCTCTTTTCTCTAGTTTGAATTCATTGTTCTGTGTCCTAGGGCTCATCTACACAAGCCAGGATACACCAGCTCACTGCTGTTGTATCCTGGCCATGGATCTGGCCTGTTCCCTGTACAGAATAGGAGGATGTCCTGACGGGCATGCTGGCTCATCACTACAGCTGCCACTGCCATTTTCTTCACCATCTTATGAGGCAGGAAGGGAGTCTGCAATATGTGACTGAGTCCCCCTGGATGTGTCCAGCCTTGGTCACATGCTGTGGGACTTCTTCCTGCCTTCTGGGAGAGCCAGAGAGATCACAGCAGCAATGGGGGCTGGCCTACAGGAACAGGCTCCTGTGGACACACGGGGCCCGGTCCATCATTTGCTAGTGGTTACAGAGTAAACGGGGTATTATTATAAACTGTTGTATCAAGCTCTGCCCTGCCTTCTCCCCTTCTCAGCCCCGTATCTGTCCCAGGGGTGGTGAGGACTGCCTGGGGGCAGAATGGAGCAAATGCCCTGCATCATATGGACTGCAAGACTCCGAGACAGGGGCATGATGGGGTATTTAGCCAGTGTAGACAAGCCCCTAGTTTCTGCAGGAGCAGAAAACAAACTTCCTCCATCCTCAATATGTCATCCCTTCAAATATTTAAACATGTCCATCATATCACCTCTTAACCGTCTCTTTTCCAGGCTAAACATACCCACCTCCCTTGCCTTGTCTGATTTATTGTTTCCTTGCCTACAGACTGATATGGTCTGACTTCACTTCTTACTTAGGATTGTCAGATTGGATCCAGGATGAAGCTCCTGTAGCTTTAGTCCAAGCAACAGACCTTGGAGCAGAAGGGGGCTTGCCGCTCGCTGGCAGGCCTTTTTGCTGCCTGGCCGGCACCCCCCCCCAAAGCGAACCTCCCGGAGCCTCCCCCACCGCAGGACTGCGTGGCAGGTCGGGGAGGGGGCCGCTATCTTCGCCCCATCTTCGTCCCAGCCAGCATTGCGGTGGGAAGAGGCAGGGCAAAGGGGGAGCCAATCGGGGGGGGGGTTGCCCAGCCCTGATTGGCTGCCCAGGACAGAAAAGAAGGGCCATCCGGTTGCGCTGCAGGCGTGGCTGGATGATGTAGGAGGGCCTGTGATGGGAGTGTGGGCTAGCGGCCAAGACAATAGCTGGACACGCGGCAGGTATATCCTTTTTTTAGTAAGGCAGCGGGGCATGGTGACCCATGTAACACCTTCATGGTAAGAAAGGCGATGGAAGGCTAGAGGAGAGTGGCACCCAAGAGGGCTGATGCCTGTCGGCCGCTGTCATTTGGCATGCTGGCATGTCTGGTAGGCATATTGCCAGTAATCTGTCATTCAGGCTATGAGGCCTTGCTCTTTGGAACTGCCTATGTCATCGCCTTCTTTGGTGCCTTGAGAGGGGGTGAAGTGGTGTGTGCTTCCAAAGCAGATGCATCAGGCAGGGCACTGCAGCTACAGGACGTAGTGATCAAGGACGGGGTCCTGACCTTAAGCATACTGTGTTCGAAGTGTGACCAGCGTGGCAAGGGAGCCACTTTGCACATGCGGAAGGTTGATGGTGCCCTCCCGTGTCCAGTTGTGGGCATGCAGGAGTTCCTACGAGCACGGGGCTCCATGAGTGGGCCTTTGTTTAGGCACCTGGATGGGTCCCTGCTCACCAGATTCCAATTTGTGAGCATGCTGAAGATGGCGCTGTGGCATATGGGGCTGCCAGCAGAGGAGTTCGGTAGTCACTCATTCTGGATCGGGGCGGCTACCATGGCAGCTCAAGGCGGATTGTTGGCAGAGTCCATCATGTAGCTGGGGAGATGGCAATCCGGGGCCTATGCAACGTATATATGCCCAGAGAGAATGCTGAAGGCCTAGAGGGGGCTATAGGGCTGCCTGTTGATGACCAGGGAATGGTTGGCGGAAGGCGGTTTCCATGGGAAAACACCTTTTGTGGCGAATGGCATGGGTCATGATCAGGGCAAAAGGGTAAAGGAGTCTCTGTCAAGTTCAAGTTTAAGCTCAAGATCAGATACAAGTTCAAGTTTGCGGAGAATCCCCTTTCCCTTATTTAATGGTGACCTTGTTTGCAGGGGAGGAGAAAGCATCAGGTGGAGTGGCTTGGCCATCAACTTTCTCCTCCACGAGAGTCGAAAGGATCCGACAAGTGGCCATTGACCCCATGGGGGGGGCAATGATGGGATCATAACCCATGCCTGATAGCCAACCATTTATGTAGTTGCAAGTTGCGGCCATTTATTGCCAACATGTGATCTACTAACCTGTATTTAACCAATGTTTTCTGAATATGTATCAATACATTATGTTACTCAATGTATGTGTGCGTGTATTCTTTGGGAGGGAAGCCAGGGGTTGTATGGTCTGGGTCCGCAACATGGAGCTCTGCAAAGTGGGACAACAGTACCTGTCCTCCCTCAGCTTCCAAATTCCAACTTTCAGCCATGGCTGTCCTAATGATAAATAAATAAATAAATAAATAAATAATTATTAATAATTATTATTATTATCCCGCCCCTCTGTTATAAACAATCGGGGCGGCTTACAAAAATTAAAATATTAATACAGATTAAAATCCCCAAACACCACCCACCCCCTCCCTCCCCATAAAAAGACATTAAACCAAAATACATTAAAACAACTGATCTAAAATCACATTAAAAAGAATAAATAATAAATAGCCAGCAGACTAAAAGGGCCAGGAGCCCCCGAGGCTGGGAACTAATTAGGAAAGGCCTGCTGAAAGAGATCTGTCTTTAGTGCTTTTTTAAAGCTACTCAAGCTTGTCATCTGACGGATCTCATTTGGCAGGCCATTCCACAATTTGGGGGCGATTACTGAAAAGGCCTCACTTATGGAGAGTGGATGAAGGGCACATGGAGGAGAACCTACTTCTGTTCTTTTCACTGTACATTGTTGGGAAGGAACAGAGGCAATTCAAGGGGTTTGATAGCTGAGAGAGGACAGGTATCTTTGTCTCACTTGATGGAGCTTTGTGGTACCCCATCCTGCTCTAAGATCTGTTAAGGATTAAAGTTACAGGAGCCCTGTCCCAGAGCCAGTCTGACAACTCTACTTCTCTTCTTTATCCTGGTCATGTTGCTGTGGCCAGCAGACCCCGTCCTACCAGGCATTACATTTTCTTGGCAAATATTCCCCCGAAAGTTTGGAAAAGCTACTGTTTTGGATGACAAGTCCCAGATTCCATAGGCCACATGCCTAACACTTTGGGGATTATGGGACTTGTGGTCCCAAGCTGTAACTTCCCCAATGTATGATTGTAGTAGCCATTTGGACTCTAATGTCTATTTGCTGAATGCTATCACCTAACAATCACTATTTGGGGTCAGACTAGATAGCCCATGAGACTCTGGGACTCTGCAAAGTCTTTTTCCTTTAACTCTCAGGCCTAGTCAATGTTCCTTACTAATCAACTCTATGTTCTGTAAACATATGATATGCTGATGTAAACAAATTCTTTCTCTAATAATGGTCAAACTGTATCCAAATGTTCCTAAGCTATCTTGCCTTGAACTATCAACAATTGTCTCAAGGAAGAGAAATTGCTGACACCAAAGACACCAAAGAGAAAGGGAGGAGAGAATTGTTTTTTGCATACTGTCATTACAGTATAAAAGTATTTTGTAACTATAGCTCTTGGCTCTGACTCTTTGGAACGTATTCCAGTCAGGCCCACTGGTGTAATAAAACTCACTTTCCAATCCGTGGGTCTGCAGTTCCATGATTTCTGCAACATGATATGAAAGTATTTACTAAGGAATGTACATTTCTAGATGTCAATGTGGCCAACTGGTTGCAGAAGTCTGTGAGCTATAGTTCCCCAAAAGTCAAAAGCCCGGCTTTTCTTTTCACTTATTGTGCTTTGGAATCTGTGCTTTGTTACAGATTCCAAGGAGTCTGATTCAAATAAGGCTCTTGCAATGATCCCCAGGAGAGAAGTAGGTGATGGGAGTGAGAACAAACAAGACTAGGATCCGTAGAATAGCTGATGTTCCCCCATGGGGCCTAACCAGGGCTGACCATAAATACTGCCTCCCCCCTTCCTCTTCTTTTTTTAAATCAAAAATTTTACAGGGACAGGGTGGATGGCTGGACATGCAGTCTTGTCTGTGGGATTCCATGTCAGGGGGGGGGCAGTGAATTCATTCTAGTTTTCCAAGTTGCCATCCATTGAACTGAGTCTTTTCTCCATTGACACAGGCACTTTCCTTCCCAATTCAATCAACGTCCAAGTATGATAATCAATGAAAAGAAAAAGCACTCATGGCACTCACAGATCTGAGTTGTTTAGAGTTTTGATTGGCAGAAGAAGACAGGTGAATTGGCCACTTGCAAATGATATTATGCAGCCTTTTGGGAAATTTATTTTGAGCTGTGCTGATGACAAAATTCGAGTGTCTGGAACTACAAGAATAAAAGATGCATAAAGACTCTCAGTGCACACAAACACTTTGTTACCTCATTGGATTTCCACAAGACAGGTCACTGGAAGATTAGATCAAACAGTAAAAGTGTGGGAGTACCATTGACTGAATTCACATCTGATCCACCCCCTTCCCTCTCCCTCTGGATGCACTAGGATAACATGATTACCTATTGAGCTCTGTTTAAAATAGATATTGTCATTTCATGTATATTAAAAAAATGATCTTATAAAACTCAACAGTCACTCAGTTTGTGTTGTGAAAACTGTAGTATGTGGGGAAATAATTATTGTAATGTAAAACAATCTTGTGTACCCCATTCACATACTAAGATAAGTCTAGGAATTTTCCCTGCATGCTTCTGTTCTCCCAAATTCCCTTTCTCTTATTTCACTGGGCAATTCCAGCCAACTGGAGAGATGGGTCATTCAGCACATGACCTAATTTAAATATTATTGCTCTTTGTGTAAGTCTCTATTAAGTTTGAGTCTCCATGCGGCTGTAGCCATGCTATGAAGCCTTGCTATGAAGCCATGCCATGATGTTCACCATGCAGCCTCTACCGCTAAAGGCTGGGTGAGTCATTCTACCCTAAATCCTCCTAGTTAGTTAGGAACCCTTTTTTAAAAGTTTGTTTTAGTATGTAAATTAAGATTGATATACCTTCAGTAAACTTTTGATATGCATTTTTAAACTGACTCCTTTGTTTTGTAATGAGTCTAATTCACTGGGTGATCAGACCTCAGAATACACTTTTAAATGTTAATAGAGCTTGTCTCAGCATTCTTAAGCATCACTCTGCATGAATTTGAAAGTAAAAGATTTTTACTTTTTAAAGGAGATATTTTTATTTCTTTTTAAAAGGGCTAGATCCCTGGAATTTTTAATACATTTTTATTTTTTAGACTCATACCTCCTACAAAAACTGCATTTCTGCTTTTTTGGATGAGCATCCTGATAATAACAGCATATTAAAATGAATATTATTTTTCATTTTTATTTTTACATTAATTATATTAATTATATTTATATTAGTCTATTATGTAACAGCTGCAATACAACACCCCCTCAGTGTAGTCTAACTATGTGCATGCAGAAACATGGTATTCCAGCACTATACAATCCTCGTTTTGAATTGGAACATTGTACAACATATGGCAATGACTAGCTGATGTTGTGCAGTGCATAACCATGATGCACAATATGCAACTGTGATGTGCAGTGTTGCTTCTACCAGTGTCAGCAGAATAGATCTGTTGCCACATGATGAATCAATAATTCACCCTTCATGCATAGTATGACTCATTCATGCATATGCCACTAACAGGATGCCAGCTAACACATATTACATCATTCATATTTATTTATTACATCCTCCAAGAAATTCAGGGTGGTCTGCATTGCCTTTCTCTTCCCCTTTAAAGTGCTGACTAGTGGCTTCCATGTGACTGGAGTGGTGAATCAACTTTAGGTTTTAGCTCAAATTGCCAAACCTTATCCCCTAACTAGACTCAGCAAATTCAACAGGTCCTTTAATGGGCATGGGTGTGGTGGAAGAGACAGCATAAAGTGAGTCTGTGGCTGTTGGATTATACTTGCCCAGCCCCAGAGAGTCCTCCGGAGAGTTCCTTGGGCTAATGCTGGTGTGAGTATGGAGTCTAGGATGTGGATGATGTGAGCTGAGTGTAGGATTGCCTGAGGGAACTCGTTTGCATTTGTTTAGTGAGCTGCTGAGAAGGGTGTGCATGAGTGCTCATTAGCATAGAAACATAGAATCATAGAGTTGGAAGAGACCACAAGGTCCATCTAGTCCAACCCCCTGCCATGCAGGAATAAACAATCAAAGCCAGATGGCCATCCAGCCTCTGTTTAAAAACCTCCAAAGAAGGAGACTCCGCCACACTACAAGGCAGTGTATTCCACTTCCAAACAGCTCTTACTGTCAGGAAGTTCTCCCTAATGTTTAGGTGGAATCTCTTTTCCTGTAGTTGGAGTCCATTGCTCCATGTTTTAGTCTCTGGAGCAGCAGAAAACAAGCTTGCTCCATCCTCAGTATGACATCCCTTCAAATATTTAAACATGGCTCTCATGTCCCCTCTTAACCTTCTCTTCCCCAAATGAAACATATCCAGCTCCCTAAGCCACTCCTCATAGGGCATGGCTTCCAGACATTTTACCATTTTGGTTGCCTTCCTCTGGACACATTCAATGTCCTTCTGGAATTGTGGTGCCCAGAACTAGACATAGTATTCCAGGTGAGGTCTGACCAAAGCAGAATAGAGTGACACTATTACTTCCCTTGATCTAGACACTATACTCCTATTAATGCATCCTAGAATTGCATTTGCTTTTTTAGGTGCCACATCACACTGCTGAAGCAGCTTGTGGTCCACAAAGGCTCCTAGATCCCTTTTGCATGTACTGCCATCAAGTCAGGTGTCACCCATCTTATATCCATGCATTTCATTTTTACTGCCCAAGTGTAGTATCCGACATTTCTCCCTGTTGAAATTCATTTTATTAGTTTTGGCCCAGCTTTCTAATCTGTTGAGGTCATTTTGGATTCTGATCCTGTCCTTTGGGGTATTCGCTACCCCTCCTAATTTGGTGTCATCTGCAAACTTCATAAGAATGCCCTCTATTCCCTTATCTAAGTCATTGATAAAGATGTTGAATAGCACTGGGCCCAGGACAGAACCCTGTGGTATCCCACTGGTCACTTCTTTCCAGGATGAAGAGGAGCCATTGGTGAGCACCCTTAGGGTTCAGTTGGTCAATCAGTTACAAATCTACCTAACAGTCACGTTGTCTAGGCATCACATTACTAACTTTTTTTGGAAGAATATCATGGGGAACCTTGGCAAAGGCCTTACTGGAATCAAGATACACTACATCCACAGCATTTCCTTCGTCTATCAAGTCTGATCAAAAAAGAAAAAAAGAAAGAGATAAGATTAGTTATGCATGACTTATTTTTGAGAAACCCATGTTGACTTTTAGTGATCATGGCATTCCTTTCTAAGTGCTTACAGATTGTCTTTTTAATGAGCTGCTCTAGAATCTTTACTGGTATTGATGTCAGGCTTACTGGGCAGTAATTTGATTGCTCTGGGGATGCTCTTATCTAATGTTAGTATGTTATTTGTATTCAATGTGTTTTCACTGTATTTAATTTTATCTTTTTTAATATGCAAGATTTAGATACTATTTATTTTATGTAGTACTTTTATATTATTGTACTTTTATATCGTTCTTATTTATGTTGTTTGTGAATGGCCTATGGGCTAAGCACTAATAAAATTACTTACTCACTTAGTTACTTGTGCAGGAAACCTGTTTTCTGCACAAAAACTCTGTGATTTTTTTTTTTTGGTAAAAAAAAAGAAAACGTGCTTTTCTCTGCAGGTTAATTCCTCTGCAACATTTTATGACATTCAAATGCTGGGAGCATACTGTGAAGAAATAATCATTTTGTCTTGCAGTGGAGACAAAACTACTGTAATTATTTGTTCTTACAAGTGAGGATGAATAGGCAAGGATTTACATCTTGAGCTACCACCGCCCTTTTTGATCCTCAGAACAACTCTGTGAGGTAGGTCAGACTGAGATAAAGAGTAAGAGAGAGAGAGAAGGAGAGGGAAGAGATGGAGGGATTTAGGGAGGGAGGGAGAGCCTGCAGTTTAAAAAGGAGGACAGGTGAGGGACAAAAAAGGAACGTAGCAGCACCTTTAAGATTGACTGGTTTTTATTTTGACATGAACTTTCGGGGATATAAACTTGCTTCTTCCGATGCAGTACAGATTGATGTTAAAGCCTCAGGTTATTAAGCATATTTATACAGTTGTAGCAATGGAACAGAATGTAACAGGATCCAGAATGATGCAAATCATGTCCCTTTGCCTAAAATGTTCCAATAGCTAGGTGAAGTGATACAGGTCTTTCATATCTTAACAGGGGTCAGTTAGTGTTGATGTGTGGAAGCAATAAATCTGCTTACCAAAAGTCAGGCTTTAATATGACTCTGTACTCCATCTGAAGTGGGCTTATATTCATGAGAGCTCATGCTAAAATAAAAACCAGTTAGTCTTAAGGGTGCTGCCATGTTACTTTTTCCTCCCCCTCCCTCCTTTTTATGGGGCAAGAGACTAACATGACTACTTTGAAATCCCCATCTCCTGCTGGACTTCAGCATCTGCTGAAATAGATAAACAGACTGTGCACCAGCTTGAATCTGCAGCTCCACAGAACTGTTATCTTCAGAATCTCACTTCCTCATGAGACCTGATGACAGGCACTCTGTGTTTGGATAAATCTGCCTCTGGCCCAATTCTTCTTAATTGTGATCTTGGCTTTCTCCTTCATTTTGGCTCCTTCTTGACAGCATGCAGACACAAGCCCATCTCCTGCTCATAGGCCTTCATCTCTTGGCTGCATTCCATTCAAGAAACTTTGATATCCAGGACAAAACTGTTATTCACAGCAGCTATCATGGTACAACATCAGAGTTATTCAGATTCCTCCCACTTTTTCCTTCCTACTTAGATTTCCATTTTTCTTTTCCTGAGAACTGCCAAGAACACCCCAGTCTCAGAAAAGTATGTTGTGAAACTTCCTTCATTCTGGGTGGTCTGACAACATCTCCATTACCCTATCTCACTTGTCAGGACACCTTCATGGAGGGGGATCTGATGTGGTTGCTAATTTCAGGCAAAGAGGCATGCCCAATGAACCACTTATAAGGTCACTCTATTCACCTTACAGCAGTGGGGCTAGAGCAACAGAAATCTGAAAAAGTGGGAATTTTTAATGGGGGAACAGGGATTAGCCATGCAAATGTGTTGCAGCAAAGGCTACAAAAGGTTGACACCCAACATCCCCTCAATGTGGTATAAATATCCACATGTAGAGAGGCATCTGGCTATGACCCTGTAGCCAAATGATTACAGAAATGTTAATACACCTGGATGACCTCTCTGGATCTCCATGTGGATGTCATTGTTGTGCATCTGGCTATGGGAAAGTAGACAAACAATTCTCTGATCCTGCCTGCTAGCCACCAAGCATGGAATGGCCATGCAAGCTGGCTTTAGTGGGTTGCAATAAGTCAAGGGAGGGTCCTGAAGAGGAAGAAAGGGAATAAGAGACACTTGTGTGCATGTGCCTAACAGAATTCTGGCCTTAATTTGGCAAGAGATAGGTGGCAGAGGGTGGCAAGTCCATTAAAGCTTATGCCAAATAAAGCTTGCATGCATGTATGTATGTTTGGACCATCGCCTCTTACTCCGTAGTACTCTATGGTGAACTCACCACGGGTCAGCGTAAAAGGGGCGCTCCAAAAAAGTGATATGAGGACTTCCTGAAACAACATCTCAGGCTTGCCCAAATTGATCACCAACAATGGTCCGCCCTGGCCTCACATCGGGAGGCATGGAGACGCACTATCCACAATGCTGCAGCCTTATTTGAGAACTCACACCAAACAAGTCTTGAAGAGAAATGACAATGCAGAAAGAATCACAACCCAGAAACATCACCCAAGGAGACCTTCTGCTGTGCTTTCTGCAACTGGACTTGTTTATCTCAGATTGGCCTTTTTAGTCATCAGCGTGCTTGCAGAAAGCATGGGATGAGTCCTTCCTGAATCTTTGTTTGCGAAGAAAAGCCAGAGAGATGTATGTCCTGCCCTTTCCCACTTTGGAACTCAAGGCAGCTTACAACAGATTTTTAAAAAAACAGTTTAAATTCACAAAATATGAATGGTAAAAAGTGATTAAACTATCAAAATAAATGTAAACCAGTTAAAAAACACAACAGCACAACAAAAACATTGTACAAGGCCCTTCCTGCCTAAACAATCAGTCCTCAAAGACCTGTCAAAGCAGAAATGTCTTCACCTGCATCCGGAGAGTAGGGTGGGTACTTGTCTAACCTCTTTGAAAAGTGAGTTCAAGATCCTGGGGGCAGCCACTGAGAAAACCATCTCCTGTGTTCCCACCAAATGTACCTGGGAGGCTGGTGGGACAGAGAAGAGCTTCCCTAGCACATCTTGGGACTCAGGTATGGTTCTAAGGGAGAATAAGGTTCTTCTGTCTTTAAGATTATTTTAATTGATTAATTGTCTTGAAGATGCCATGAAACTCTTGTCTGTTTTTTTAAAAGACAGCTTGATCTTAATTTATTTATGGCAAATAACAATTATACCCATCCTTTGGTATCCTAAAAGAGATGACTTGCACTCAAGGCAGCTAACAATCATATAACACTATTAACAGGAAAAATAAGAACTGAGAAAAAAAGTGTTGCCCTTCTTTCTGGATCTCATTTGAATTCTACAAAAATGAAGGGTTATTTTGGCTATTACAAATGAACAGGAGATAGGATTTCCAGGTAAGAATCATCCTAGGCTGTGAGATTTCTAGACTGAAACCTGTGACATAGGGGGTGACATGGGATGGGTCCTGGTGAGGTCACAGAGGAGAAGGATGGAGCTTAGCTAACTAAGGGCTGGTCTAGACGAGGGAATAAAATGTGAATCGGGGCACAGAAATGCCAATTTGTAGCAACTGTCATCTGTCTCAACAATTTTTTGGCAAGATCGCTGGTGTGTGAAGCTCTCTGTATTTCCTGTTCACATGGAGGCATGCCAGCTAATCAAGATGGTGGCTGCGAGTGAATTACTCACAGTTTTGCACTCTCCAACTTGCCCCCACCGAACAATTAAAAAAAAACTAACTAACTCCAAGGTGCGGAAAAGTGATCTTTTGCTTAAATAATAAAAAAAGGAAAAAAAACCCTCAGTGCACAACCACTATGGCAACATGGTGGTTCTGTGATCTGTCATCTTACCAAGCTCCTCCCCTGTGCACGTCCGACCAATCAGCTGTCCTCTTCACCAGTGTGATGCAATGCAGTTCGGTTGTCCTAACAGACAAGGGTGCACATTTCTGTCGGGCTTTTTAAAAAACCCAGGAAAAGTCCCAGAGGCTTCTGTCATGGACTTTCCCTGACATTTGCTCCCCCTCCCTCTGGAAAGGACAGAACGCTGCGAGATCCCATTTGGATACATAGGATTCCCCACAGATTCTAAGAGGGATTTTCACCATCTGTACTTACCCCTAAGTGTACAGATACCCTGGGGCCCATTTACATGGCAAAATAAGTCCATGAAGAATTTGCCAAGATTCCTAATAGTTCACACACATCACACCACAATATTGCCTCATTCAGAAGTGGGGGAGCTCAAAAACGCAAAAGTAGCGTAATAAGGGCTTTCTCTACTTTTCCTGACTTTTTTTAAAAAGTAGTGCGACTTAGCACACTGTTGATTGTGTGAACTACCATTTTGCAAAAGTCTGTGTGAATCACCAGCAATCTTCCCAAAACAACAACAGCAGAGCTGAGTCATTACTGGTTGGACTGACCACGAAGGGGGTGGACTTACAAGCGATGGAGGAGCCTCAAATGAGCCAGCCACTGTTGTTTCCAGCCATGGAAAAGATCCAGCCAGTGCTGTCCCCATCCCAATCACCCAGTTTTCTGCCTCCTGGCTTGCTTGGTGGCTGGGGCTGAGGAATCCCCAGTTAGCCTGTTCCCCTGTGTGTGAGTGAGAGAGAGCGCGAGCGAGCGAGAGAGAGATTGAGTAGCGATCTGCTCCTCCAGCTGTTCGTGCCCTCGTCCTGCTGTGATTGTGTGTGTGTGTGAGAGAGAGAGGGGGGGAGAGTGGGTGAGGGGAAGGGGGACTTGACGGGGTATGGCTTCTCAATGGCTGAAAGGCTGACTCCTTCCTCCCACGCTTCTCGCTTTGGGAAGAAGAGGGAGCACTCCCTGTTAAGGGATTAAAAACTAGCAGTCATTCCTCTGGTAATCAGAGGAGGGAAAGGTGCCAGCACTTTCTCTCTCTCTCTCTCTCCTTCCCTCCCTCCCTCCCTCTCAGCTTCCTGGCATCTTCCCCCAGATGTGCTTGGGAGGCCACACCCCACCTTTGTCTGTGTGAACTACAAAGTGGAAAACTAAACAGATCAATCAATTTCACACTAGATCATGTAAACTATGCAGCACTGGTGCGAAAATGCGCTAAAGCGCAAACTATCACAATAAAAACTGCTGTGTAACTGAGCCCTTGGAGTTTGGGTCCAGTTGCAACAACTGGATTGAAATTAATGAAGCCCTGTAATTTGAAGTGAGAAAGAAAGAAAGACATAGACTTGTGGCTGGCAGAAAGTTCTTGTCTGAGGGTGTATATACAGCCCTTGCCTCTTGTCTGTAGCTGACTACATGAAAGCTGGAGAATTTGTACTCCCTCCTCTCACCTGGAGCTGACCCATGACATCGGCAGACTTAAGCTACCCTCTTGAGATCTGGCAACCCTAACAGGTTCTGTAAATATTTTTCTCAGCAGATGTCTCCTGTGCAAAACAACCATATCCAAATTTTGCACAGAATAAATCTCAAATTGCAAAGATTATTTCCAGGATTGTACCCTTTGGGATTTCTCAACACTTCAGATACATGTTTTTCAACTTTTTAAAAAAAATATTTTTGAATAGTTTGTCCATTCCTAGGTCACTGTCCTCTGTACACAGTCTACCGTGTTAACAGACACCCCCCCCGATATTAAAGAATGGTAGATCCGGGGGAGGTGTTTTAATGATGGGCATGGAGACGAGCTCAGGGGTTGGCCAGGGTGTGGATACACCCTGGCTAGGAGGAGACGGGCGGGTCTGAGGCCAGGACTATTTTACCCTTTGCTGCCCCTGGCCTCCTCCTCTTTTACACTGGATTGGAACGAGGAAGGGACGTCCATCTTTCCAACTGGCTTCAGCTTACCACGTGGGAGAGCTAAGTTGGCTGGGTTGTGTTTCAGGGGGTTTTATGTATGATTGGCAGCAGCCCAGCAGTGTGCTTGTTTGATGGTTGAGTGCTGATTCTGGTTTTTAATTGGTATACTGTGTTTTTCTGTTCTTTGTTCTTTGTTCTCCGCGTGGACCCCCCCACCCCTCTCCCCTCTCTTGGGTATTGATTGTGTATTGGATTGTGTATAGGATTTATACCCTCGCCCTCGCTGCTCAGCGTTCCTTTACTTGCCTTGTCCCTTGCCTCATCCCTTGCTGCCCAGCACTCCTTCTCCAGCGCTTTGTGTCCTTGCCCCTCCGTGCCTTGGCCAGCGCTCCTTCTCCAGAGCTTCTTCGTGTCCTTGCCCCCCTGCCTTGGCCGCTCCGTTCCCCCTCCTCCTCGCGCCTCCGGCCCGCCGCCACATCAGCCCGCAGCTCCGGCACCCCGTGGCAGCACTCCGCAGCTCTGTTCCCCCTCACCGTGGCTCTGTGTCGGCCTGAAGCTCCACGGCCTGCCTCGCTCCTCCGGGCTGGGTTCCTCCTCCCCGGCGCCTCAGTGCGCCCTGCGGCCTCCCCAGCGGCCCACCCTATCGACCTCCCCAGCGGCCCGCAGCTCCAGTGCCCCGCGGCTCCGTTCTAGCAGCTCCCTCAGAGGCGTGCCGCCCTAGTGCTCCGGTTGCTGGAGCACCAGCGGCCTCCATCCATGCCACGTGGCACGGCCCACCTGCCATCTGCTCCCCAGCGCTCCGGTCCCAGGAGCTCTTGCGGCCTCCGCCCACGCCTGGTTCTAGCAGCTCCCCCAGAGGCGGGCCGTGCCACCTGGAGTTCGGCTTTGCTGGTGCCTCCCCCCCCACCTGCACGTGGCATGGCCTGGGGCCTGGTTCCTTGTGGCCTCCACCCACGCCTGCTTCTAGCGGCTTCCCCAGAGGCGGGCCGCGCCACCTGGAGCTCGGCTTTGCTGGTGCCTCTCCCCCAACTGCCCGTGCCACATGGCGCAGCCTGGGGCCTGGTTCCTCTCCCACCGACGCTTGAGCTCCATCTACACCATGTGGCGTGGCGTGGGGGCCTGGTTCCCACCACCGCTTGAGCAGCCTGGCCTACCTGGTGCTCATCTGCTGCTCCATCCATGCCACGTGGTGCGGCCCCCTCTGCTGCCGCGGCCTAGCCTGAGCGTGGCCTAGCCGGAGCAGGAGCCCGGCCTGCCTGGAGCCGCCCACCCATGTGCTGTAGCTTTGGTTTTCATTTCCTGGATTTTATTGGCTTCTTGATTTACTGAGTACCTCAAGTTTTTGAATTAGTTTTAGTTGATTTAATTACTGTTTATGAAGTTTTTGTTACTTCTTAGTTACTTTTCAATTACTTTTGAATTACTCATTAATTACTTTTACTTGAGTTTTTGTTACTTCTTAGTTACTTTTAATTACTTTTAATTACTCTTTAATTACTTTTAATTTCTTTCTAGTAACTTCTTCATTACTTTTAGATTACTGTTAGTTACTTTTGGTTACTTTTGAATTACTTTTGAACTACTTTTTAATTACTGTTAATTACCTTTCTTCCTTGATTGCTTTACTTATTTTGGTTACTTTCCTCACTTATTTGCCTGGATTATTTGCTTTCGCTGGTACTTAATTTAGTTGTTTGGTTTATTACTTTAGTTACTTGATTGAGTTAATTTCTTCAGTTACATTGTTAAGTACTTCATTAATTGTAGTAATTGTTAATTCACTTCAGTTATTTAATTACTTCTGCTTCTTTACTCTAGTTCAATTTGGTTTAGTAATTTTTAATTACTTCTGCTTCTTTACTCTAGTTCAATTTTTTCCCTTTCTCAGTGTTTGTTTTAATTGCTTTTCTGTTATTTGTCTTTTGATTCAGTGCCATGGCACCCAGGAAGGGTAAGAAAGGCGGTAAGGGTAAGGAGCCCACCGATCCGGCCCGGCCCCGGGATCCTGAACCCATTGATCCTGCCCGCCCTCATGACCTGGTTGAGAGTGTATTGCAACAGATTTTGGATCACTTGCAGGCCTTGGAGTATGCGTGCTTACCAAGGCCTCTCAAGCATCCGGCACGGGACAACGTAGGGGGGTTGTCTAATGATGTAGCTAATCAACTTCTTGCCCATATCCAGGCCTTGGAAGACCAAGGGGACATCAACTGGGATGCACAGGACGACGAGGATTCACCTGGCGAGGGGCCTAGTGGAGCACAACAGCCGGCTACCCTTGGTCAGGGTGAGTTGCCTAATGACACTGCCACCATGCCGGCATGGCCATGGAGCCAGCCGGACTCTTAACACTGAGTCTCACACTCAAGGGTTCGGTAGCCCCCCTGGCAGCCCTACTAATGCATTGTTAGGCTGGTACCCGGGTATGCTGGGTGGAGGGCAAGTGCTGCCCATGGGGTCCCCCTACCCATTGAGCCACCTGGATCGCCTGCCACAGGAGGACACGCACCCATGATGCTTCCTCACAGTCCTCTGGGCCTTGAGCAGGTTCCTGGTCTGGGTGAACATTTGGCCCAGGCTACTAAGGACAAAATTTTAAAGGGGGAATATGTGGACATCTTCTCTCTTCTTTTCTGTGAATTGGACAAGAAAGAGAAAGATATATTGGACGACAGGGAGAAGGAAAAGATTAAGCGGAGGCATGTTGATCGAACGTGGTCCAACTGGCTAGCAGGTTTCCTGATATATGCTGGAGTGGTATCCCACAGCCAGCCCCACAAGTCATATGCACTCATACGGTACCTCGACATTATATACAGGGCCTACGTGGATTTTGCAGGCCTGGCTTGGCTCCAATACGACGAGGCCTTTAGGCAAATGGCCGCTTCCTATCCTACTATGAGGTGGGACATCATTAACTCGCACCTGTGGCTACAGGTGATGTCCCCCAGCCGTCCTATACTGGGCGAAAGGGCACAAAGTGGCCATTTATTACAGAATGCCAGGCCGGGCAGTGCTGCACATCAGCCTGCCCAATCTTCCCCGCCAGTGATGCTAAATCGGTGCATGTTATGTTGGGAGTTTGGGTACAGGGGGGCCTGTTCTCGCCGCCCTTGTACTTTTCGTCATGAATGCTCCATCTGTGGTGGACCACATTCATTCCGCAACTGCCCCAAAGGGAGGGGGCACCATGGCAAGGACCAGCCAGGAGGGAGGAAGGGCCCCAACAATCCTGCCCTGCAGGGAAAAGGGACCCAGCCCAATTAGGCTGGAAGTTCTCACTGCCTGGCTGTGTGTTTACCCGGACCGGTCGGCAGCCCAATACCTGCGTGTTGGTTTTCATGAGGGCTTTCGCATTCCTTACCATGGAGTGCGTAGGCCTTACATGGCGCCGAACCTTAAATCTGTACGGGGATTGGACGATGTAGTTAGAAAAAAGATCCAGAAGGAGGTTGCAGAGGGACGTGTCCTAGGCCCGTTCATTGACCCACCTTCCCCTTGTTTACGTATTTTGCCTTTGGGTATTGTCCCAAAGAAGACACCGGGGGAATTTTGCTTAATCCACCATCTCTCTTACCTAAGGGGTCAGTCGGTTAATGATTTTATCCCAAAGGAGTTGTGCACTGTTCAGTACACCTCCTTCGATGCAGCTATTAAAGTGGTTAAAAGGCATGGCCTGGGAGCCGAACTCGCCAAATGCTATATCAAATCGGCGTTCTGCCTCCTGCCAGTCCACCCTGATGATTTTGACCTACTGGGCTTCTCATTTGATGGCTTCCGTTACATGGACCAGGCAATGCCTATGGGCTGCTCTGTTTCGTGCACTGCCTTTGAGACGTTCAGTACCTTCTTGGAGTGGGCTGTCAAATATCGAACAGGCCTGCACGGGGTAGTACATTACCTGGATGATTTCCTATTTGTAGGCCAGTTCGGCACCGGGGTCTGCCGCTCCTTAATGGAGCAATTTCAATCCCTTATGATAGAATTCGGGGTCCCCCTTGCGCATGAAAAGACTGAGGGCCCCAGTCACCAATTGGCTTTCCTTGGTATTGAAATTGACACTGTTGATCAGTTTTGTCGGCTACCCTCGGGGAAGATAGATGATCTACGGCACAGGATTGACAATTTTCAGCATCGTAACAAGGCCACTCTTCGAGAGTTTCAGGAACTCATTGGACACCTTAATTTTGCTTGAGAGCTCTTTTCAATTCTGGTGGCGGTTAGGGTATGGGCGCGGGAATTTGCCAATTCCACAGTTCGTTTTTGGTGTGACAACATGGCCACTGTTCAGGTTGTCAATTCTCTTACCTCCAAGTCCAAGAGGGTCATGGCGGCAGTTAGAGCTTTCACCTTACAGTGCTTGAAGTTCAACATTATGTTTACTGCGACCCATGTGGCAGGAGTGGACAACGGCGTTGCCGATGCTCTCTCCCGCATGCAGATCGATCGCTTCAGACAATTGGCGCCCGGGGGTGCCGAGATGCCAGATCCAATGCCGGAGGATTTGTGGGAGATTGGACTGGTGAAATAGTCAGGGCCATCAGTCTTTCCATCGCTCCCAGCACCAGAAGGGTATATAAATGAGCCATTCAGGATTTTTTTTTCAATTTCAGAACTCTATGCGTCTGCCCAACTCTTGGCCAGTACCTGTCCCACATCTTCTTCATTTCTGTGTATCCCTTAAGGACAAGGGCCTTGCCCCCCAGTCCATACGGTCCAGTTTGGCCGCTTTGGCTTTTTGGAGTAAGGCACAGGGACTGCAGGACAACACCTCAGATGGCTAGGGTTAGGAAGGCACTGGAGGGTTGGGCTAGACAGCGGGGTAAGTCTAACGATGATAGGCAACCCCTTTCCCCAGCTATCCTCAAGGGACTTTTCCAGATATGGCCCAGCGTTTGCACCACACCTTTTGAAGTTGCTTTGCTCCACGCGGCCTCCCTGACTGCCTTTTTTGGCGCATTACGCATCAGTGAGCTGGTGGCGGCGTCTAAAAAAGGATAAGGCTGGCCTTGCACTTTGTTTGGGTGATATCAACATGGCCGCCAAGGCAGTCACCATAACGATTAGGCATTCTAAGACGGATCAGATGGGGAAGGGCATGAGCATTGTACTGCGTGAATGCTGGGATAGGACCCTGTGCCCGGTGGTTGCCCTTAGGAAGTTCTTAAAGTTGCGTCCGTTGCAAGCTGGCCCTCTCTTTTGCCACGCTGACAGGTCCCCTCTGACTAAATATCAGTTTTGGACAATTACTAACAAAGCTTTGGTGCACCTGGGGCTGGGAGGCATTCGTTTTTGCTCCCATTCATTTAGGATAGGGGCTGCTTCAACGGCCGCAGCAATGGGTAAGCAGCCGGAGGCCATAAAAAAGTTGGGTCATTGGAAATCCACCGCTTACAAGGGCTATGTCAGGCCAATTTGCCATTAACCGGGTGGGTTCTCTGTGACTGTCTGTGCTCTCTTTTTCCAGATATGAGATTCCGGGTACTGTTGGCGGTAATTAGCCAAGTGTGTTGTGGTTTTCTGTGACTGTCTGTGCTTTCTTTTCCAGATGTGAGATTCCGGGTACTGATTTGTGGACACAGCTTTGTGTATTGGGCGGCGCGACATGCCAGGAGGAGCCATTGGGGTCCACAGCTGGGTCTCGGTGATATTGCTTCTGTCAAATGGTTGGGCAAACGGGGTTTGAGTTGGAATGGTTTAATCAATTTGTTGTTTCAGGAGTGCCGTGGACCTCCACCACATGTCCTGGTGCTTCATCTGGGCGGAAATGACCTGGGCCTTCTGAAAGGCAGAGCTCTGACATTACAAGCCCTAGCGGACATGCGTAGAATTAAGGCGGAGTGGCCGCCAGTTCTCCTGGTTTGGTCTGATATCATTCCTCGGCTCTCTTACCCTGGCGAAGGGCCCCCCAAGCTGTTGGACATCGCCCGCAAGAAGGTGAACAAGGCTGTGCACCGGGCAATGGATGGAGGCCTTGGCTATTTCATCCAGTACCCGGACATTTCTTACAAACGCCTGGTTGACGGGTCCACTTGTCAGACTTGGGGATCCAGCTGTTTCTTGAGGGTATGCAGAAGGGGTGCAGGCTGTTTTAGCCTCTGTGGGGGATAGGGGCTAAGTGGACACTTGCCCCTATCAGTGGCAGGGAGTGGGGAGATAATGATCTGGCGATCACCTATGACAACCTCAATTTGAGTGGAAGGATAGCCATCACTGAGCTGTATCAGCATCCTAATGGATGGGATGCAGCAAGGTAGCCTATCCTTAGGGCCAGCATCAGGTTGCGATCCCTCACAGAAGCTACGTGGCTTAGGGATTCACTGCATGATGCAGGGTCCTCCAGCAGACGGCACCCAGAGGGAACCCTGAACACCGGATCCCTGGGCGACTCACCAATGGGGCTCAGGTGAGTCGCCCAGGGAAGCTGGGAGTTAGGTCACTTGTGAACAACTGCCCAGCTGCCCCCGCAAAGGTATCTCCCCCCTTTACAGGTTGCATACCCCAAGAAATACACAATAAATAGGTGAGATATCAATAAAGTGGCCCGTATTTCAACCCAAGCTTCTGTGTCTGGTCTCGTTATTTCATACGTCAATCATTAAAGTCCTTTTCAAAAAGTGGGGCCCAGAAATGGCACTTCAGAATGCAGCCTAACCTGTGCAGAACAGAATAGAAAATTAAGAGGTAGATTTGACTGTTGTTGTTTATTTATATAGCACCATCCATGTACATGGTGCTTTACAGAAGGTTACAGAATAAAACAATTATAACTATTCCAATAATACAGAATACTAAAATACAATAGGAGGGGAAAAACCACACACATACACATAATGCAGAATAAAACAAAATAATCAGTACAGGTAATCAAATATAGTAAAATATAAGCATTAATCTGAAATTTCAAAAGTTTCAGAGAACAAAAAAGAATTTCAATTTGGATTTAAAAACAGCAAGGGAAGAAACAGTCAAGTTTACAGGGAGGCAATTCAGGAATAAGGGGTGGCAAGAGAAAAATGATGAAGTTGAGCCAAGGAGGAAGAAACCCTTGTCTGGGTAAGAAGCCCAGAATTCCCAGAGCAAAGATTTCTAACAGGCTGGTAAAAAGAGATAAGAGCTGCAAAGTAAGGAAGAGGGCCTTGAATGTTGGAACAAGCAGCTTATACTGAAATTTAGAGGGAATTTTACATTAAAGGGCTGCCTTTCTTTTCCTTTTTTTGAGGAATGGATTTTTGGGGAGTCAGAATTGGAGCTCCAAAAGAAAACCACTGCTTCTGTATTTTTTTTTTAATGAAAAAATATGTGTGTGTTGTGTCAATTGGCTTCCCAAAGCTTTAGCAATAATGGATTTCATTAGCCTAGATGTCACTTAATCAAAGGACAAGTTGTATCAGCCAGATTAAACAGCTCAGAAAGTCCTGGCTTGTACATCTGTATAATAACCTAGCTTCCTCTAGGAACATTTATTTACATATATGTAGAAAGTACAAAGGAGCTCCTAGTGCAGATAGAGAGGAAACACTCTGTTTCATAACCAATGACATTTTTTTAAAAAAACAACCTTGCTTATTTACTGAAATGTGCCCAGAGTATATATAATGAAAGCAAATGGAGTGAAATTGCAATAACAAGAAAAGATCAGTTTAGGCTAATAATAGTAATTAAATCCAGCACATTTGGAGAGCTAAATGGCATCAGGTTACGTGAGAAATGCTATTTTCTTTTTTTTTAAAACCACACCAACAGCACACACAATCTTTTTTTTTAATGTGAGTTTGTTCAGAGGATAACACAGCATCCTAGAGATCAAGGACTGGCATTCTTTATTGCAGATACAAGAGATTATCAGACACAGCAAAAACCACATCAGAAGAACATGACAAAAACAGAAATCGGCAACATTACCAAATGATGATATCCTTCAGTACTCTAGGGGCATAGCGCAGGTGTGAATAAGGTGTCCCTTTTTATTGGCAGCTTTGTCCCATCAATATAAAAGTGAAGCCTCATGCACACCAGCGCTATGCCCCAGGAACGACAGAGGACATGGGCATCTGATAATGTCGCCCTTTCTGTTCTCACTGCATTCTTCTGATGCAGTTTGGGATGCATTTTTTTTGCCATGTTTCCCCATGCCTGATAATCTCAACAGATTCATAGCCTAAATTTCCAGATCCATAACTGCTCCCTATTCAATAAGACAGCATAGCAGCCAGCAGCCATTGTGGGAAGGGGGTCTGTTCAGCTGCTGATCAGGGTGCAAGAAGGATCATGTTTCCAGTCCCCTTCCACTACTGAGCAAGGCTGTTACAATTCCCTCTGGCAGACTTGCTTGCTGGTGGGAGGGGGTGGAAATGTCACGTTCCTTAGAATCACAGAATCATAGAATTGTAGAGCTGGAAGAGACCACAAGGGCCATGCAGTCCAACCCCCTGCCATGCAGGAATCATGATCAAAGCATCCCTGACAGATGGCCATCCAGCCTCTGTTTAAAGACCTCCAAGGAAGGAGACCCCACCATGCTCCAAGGCAGTGTGTTCCACTGTCGAACAGCTCTTACTGTCAAAAAGTTTCTCCTAATGTTGAAGTGGAACATGAGCCAACAGTGTGATGCGGCAGCTACAAAGGCCAATGCAATTTTGGGCTGTATCAATAGAAGTATAGTATCTAGATCAAGGGAAGTAATAGTGCCACTCTATTCTGCCTTGGTCAGACCTCACTTAGAATACTGTGTCCAGTTCTGGGCACCACAATTCAGAAAGGATATTGACAAATTGGAGCGTGTCCAGAGAAGGGCAACTAAAATGGTGAAAGGTCTGGAAACGATGCCTTATGAGGAGAGACTTAGGGAGCTGGGTATGTTTAGCCTGGAAAAAAGACGGTTTAGAGGTGATATGATAGCCCTGTTTAAGTATTTGAAGGGATGTCACGCTGAGGATGGAGCAGGCTTGTTTTCTGCTGCTCCAGAGACTGGAACACGGAGCAATGGGTGCAAGCTCCAGGAACAGAGATTCCACCTCAACATGAGGAGGAACTTTTTGACAGTAAGAGCTGTTCGGCAGTGGAACACACTCCCTCGGAGCGTGGTGGGGTCTCCTTCCTTGGAGGTCTTTAAACAGAGGCTGGATGGCCATCTGTCGGGGATGCTTTGATTGTGATTTCCTGCGTGGCAGGGGGGTTGGACTGGATGGCCCTCGTGGTCTCTTCCAACTCTGCAATTCTATGATTCTATGATTCTATGATTCTATGTTCTAGTTTCTGGAGCAGCAGAAAACAAGCCTGCTCCATCCTCAACATGACATCCCTTCAAATACTTAAACAGGGCTATCATATCGCCCCTTAACCATCTTTTTTTCAGGCTAAACATACCCAGCTCCCTAAGTCTTTCCTCATAAGGCATGGTTTCCAGACCTTTCACCATTTTAGTCACCCTTCTCTGGACATGCTCCAATTTGTCAATATCCTTGAATTGTGGTGCCCAGAACTGGAAACTGTAATCTAGGTGAGGCCTGACCAAGGCAGAATAGAGTGGCACTATTACTTCCCTTGACCTAGAAACTATACTTCTATTGATGCAGCCCAAAATCGCATTGGCCTTTTTAAAAATTATTATTATTTTTATACATTCATTTACACATCAATTATTACATTCCAACCAGTAAGCAAAATCATACATTTATAACTCATATAGAGTAGCCTATACCTTTGCTTCCTACTCAACAGCGTTTGAATCAGGTTTATACAGCCAATCATTAAGGTCTATAAGCATTGGTCAAAGGGTGGACTTAACAGGGCTGCCATGACCTTACTCCCTAGGGGAGCAGGCAAAGTGACTCATGCACATTCAGACAATGCGCAAAGGGACTGATGCACATCAGTCCTCTTGTGCATTGTGATAATTTCTAGAGAGTTCTGATGTACATTGGCAGAGCCTAGTGTGCATTGGGAACACAATTGCCGGGGTCCCTTTATGCATCTTCACAATTGACTAACAGTATTCTTAGCGCCTCTGATATGTAGTTAATTATATGCAAAGTTACATAATGTAAACTGTGGTAAAGGATTCAAGCTCCTGTTTCCAGGCAGTCAGGTGTGATTTGTGTGTGTATGCGCAAGATTGCTTTCTACACACAAACCCCAGCAATCTTATACAACAAAGAAGGCAGAGACTGAAACATTTCCCTCATTTGATATATTTCACTCCTGTTTGTTAATCACCTACCCACCCACACATGTAGTGTGTGTGTGTGTGTGTGTGTGTGTGTGTAAATGGAGAGCACCATGCTATCACTATTTGTGTTCAGGCTGGATTTTCATGTCTGTTAATACAGCATTTTCAGTTTTTTTCTTTAAAAATTGCCCTCTTCCTAAAAATAAATGTGGGATAATTAATCATATTCCAGAAATAGTGGTTCTTTCAGCCACTTCTTTAACCCTTGCTACTCCAAAGGAACACCTGCTAGGATTTAAGAATCTGACAACTGTTTTAAAGCATTTAATAACATGGATTGGATGACAGATATATTTTTTAGGAGGTGGATAAATAGTGAACTGATTTTTCTTGGCACCTCGAGTGCTGTAAAGTTTTATTGGGATCAGAGTCCTGCAGATTTATCTGGTCATAGGGTTAAAAAATCTCCACCCTACAAGGTAAACCAAATGTCAATTTTAAAAATAACATTAAAGACACAGAAACCAGAATAAATATGCAAAAACCCTGTGCAGTTTATATGTACTTGTAGTGTATATAGGTGTGCCTATATATTCTAAAAATGATCATCTAAAGAATGGTTCTTCAGTTGCCAGGGGAAAAAAGGTGTGTGTGTGGGGTGTAACATGTTCACACAGACAGAAACTTCACAAGCATTCCCTCACCTCAGATTCCCAGATGTTGTCAGACTACACCCTCCCATCACCCCCAACCCCAACTGCACAGTCTGGGGATGGTGGAGGTTGTAGTCCAACAACATCTATGGGTGTTAGGGATGCCAGATCTCAGGGCCTCACCTCTCTTTTCTGGGCCAAGGGGCCAAGGGGCCAAGGGGAGAAATCTTAGATAATTTCAGGTGTGTGTGTGTGTGTGTTTTTGTAGGACTTGCATTCATTGTAAGACTTGCATTCTTCCTCTGAATGGCATACTCTGATCAGCTACAATTGCTGCTTAATGTATTATGCTCATTGATATCCCTGGGGTCTGGCCCTTGTAACAACATTTTTGTAAGATCACCAGGAGTCACCTCCTGTGACATCACAACAGGGTGGGTCATCCCTGAGTCTCAGGTTTCAACCCTGAAATCTCAGGGTCTGGTATAGTCCTGATCTGACAATCTGAATGGCCATCACAGTTGGGGAAAACTACATAAACACTTTGTTCACATACTTTAACTCCATTGACTGTTATTGAAGTCCAGTTCTCCTTTTCTCCAGGGACTCTGGAATTGTTTTTAAGGTCAGAGGGTGGTGGCTCAACATTGAAAGGTCGGTTTTTACCAATTTTGCCTCCTTGGAGGTCCTTGCAGGGGGAAGGGGAATTACTTTTCCCATCCAGGATCACTGAAGCATCCTTAAGTATGAAGACTCTTCCAAGCACAGTATTTACATAGATGTGCCCTGTGTGGGTTCAATTCATCTTACTCCTGAGTAAGTGTGCAGAGAATAGATTGCAGGCAGCTTTTATTATTCCTGGGTGGGCTCAATGGCAATCACTGACTTAATTTTTCTTAGTGCTTGATCCTTTACTGTACTTCTGATTGCTAATTTCTGAGGCGGCTCAGCTACATAGGAGTCTTTGGGGTCCAGTTTTGCCAGCTCATTAGGCTCACCTGCCCCAGCCTAATCTTGGTGGAGGCTCAACCTTCCCCATTCTGGGATCCAGGGTTTTCACTCAAGAGGGCTGGCTCTGGGGTTGAGCTCTCATGGCATTCAGGGCAAACCCAGAGGAGCCTTATCCAATTGGCCCAGGTGACAACCAATCTTCTGCTCCCCCCCCCACAGCTGTAATGCCATAGAATAAAGGTGGGGAACCTCTGGCCCTGGGGATGAATCTGCCGTTACTTGGATCCTACTCTGGCCCTCTGCAGTTCACCAGAGGATCATGGCCCTTTCCCCGTGTGACTATCACTTGGTGATTTCCCAGCATTCCTATGGGGATTGTTCTCTTTCTGAAAGCTGGAAATGCTTCTCCAATGGCATAGTTATCAGCAGTAAAATCTTGAAGCTAAATGTGAGCCACCATCCCATTGGGAAGCTATGTAATCATAAGCCAACTTACAATTACATAAGGTTGAATTGTGTCTTTGCACAACATTCTTATTGTCTTTTCTCTTATTATTCTTTGTTGTAGAAGTAATTGTTGAGGGGGGAATAATAGGAGAATATTGTTATTTTTGTTTGATATTATTCATTACAGTTTAATAAATAACAGAGGGGAGCAGAGACATAGCTATGCCATTGGGACTACTGCACTAACAGAGTCATTAGCATGGCCATTGTGCAACAGCCCCAATGCACAATGTTCCTCAATGCACAACATGTCCTGTTGTTCAATGGACACCTGCTCTGAGCAACAGGGCACCTTGCATGATGCCCTGGAGTGTCTTGTGGCAGTCAACTAGAATGGCTGCATATTATGTTGGTGACTCTTCCGGGATCCTGTTACATTCTTTCCAACTTTCAGCACTGTATAAATATGCTTAATAACCTCAGCCTTTAATATCACTCTGTATCACATCTGAAGAAGGGGACTGTTATCCATAAAGGACCATGCTAAAATATAAATAAGTTAGGACTTTATTAGAAAGGGCAAAAATCAGGGGATCAAAGAATGAATCTGCTGTGATCATTACAGTTCCCAATCAGGTCCTTAGCTTTATGTGCAGAGCAGATCTTGGCGATGAATTCCATAATTACACATCCAATCACCAGTGGCAGTGGAGGTAGTAAATGTGCTTTAGATTTTACTTCTTTAAAGGAGCTATTCATGGTGCTGAACCTATTTCAGGGATAGAGTTCCACCTGTTAGATAGCACTTGAAAATGTCAGACTTAAAACTGGAGTGGCTTTACTGCCCCACTGACCTGAAAGTCATCTACTGCCATGATTGATGGGGAAAACCATCCTACTTGGTTGGGGAGATGGTCTTGGGAAGAGACATCAGAAAATAGTTTGGTTTATTCCAAGTCTAATCCCAAAATGAATTGGACCTTGTCACATCCTGATCAATGGTGGCTTCTTTGTCAGTGGAGTGGTTAATCTGCTCAGAGTTTTAGCTTGCATTTTGAGCTATCTAAGGTACAGAACCCTATCTCCACTACAGCTCTATTACCTCAGCTGGCTCCTTTAAAGTTTGAACTAAAACCCCGATTGAATTCAATACTCCACTGACATGGGGGCCACCAATTATCACCACATATTAGGGCAGTGCATAGGTCGCCCAACTGAGTTTAGAGCCTGATTTGGCAGTTTGGATTTGGGTCTGATTTGTTCTATATTAATCTGGACCCTCAATGTGAATGAGATTCAGGAATCCCGATCATTAGTTCTCTCCCTTGGCCTTGCACTGGGAAAGTAAAAAATGGCTAGTAACAATGAAAAAAAAATCCACACAAACATGCATAGAATTTTCAGATTAAGAGGGTGTTAATTCAGTCCATTTTCAGATAGGGCTTTTTTTCTTTTCACTTTAGCATATGTGAAGTTTCCTATTTTTTCATAAAAATTAAGCATTTTTTTAAAAGATTTGACTGACAAATCTTGACAGTTCATTTTACTCTGCTTTTGTCCTCACATTGTCCCCCTACAGCATCAGTCAGCTAAGTCAATCAGGGTATAACTAAGTTACATGATAAAGATAATAAAATAGCAATAACATTGAAGTCAGAGTGCTTTCTTGTCTTCCTCTAGCAATTATTGTTCTAGCAAATATTTTGTCACTTGGAGGCAAGTGCTCTTGAGCATGTGCAGAATGTCTCCCCTATGGGTGAAGATATGGAGAGGGAGAAATGAGAGGACTTTCCCACAATGAAAATTATGCTCCCCTACTCTAGAATTTTCCTTTGGTCCTCAAATTTTTAGCTTTGTCCCTACACAACTGAAAATTGTGTTAGAACTCTTATATTTGCTGTGTTATCATTGCCTTGGTAACATGGCCTGCCCCCTTTTTTTCAGTTGCCTAAATTGTCTTTCCAAATGCTCAAATGAGGTTTTCAGTTACTGCAATGCTAGAAATTTGGAGACTGAAGGAAACTTTAATCTGTTGAGGCTACATAACCAAGACTGCATGCGAACTATGTTGTGGGTGCAGGAGAGATTTGATAGCTTCCATGAATTGAGGCCATGGAAAAGGGGCACAGTGCAGTGCACCAGGCCTAGAGTACATGCAGGGAGCAGAGAAGGTTTAAGGTCAGACTGCCCCCTCATAAACTCTCGTCAAGCTTTGGCTTTTGAGACACAGGACTTTTTTGGATGGGGTTTTGTAATGGAAGCAGCCTTGTCCCCGTTGCGAGGTTGCTGTGCTGCAGGGGGTCCGTTTCAGATGACGCTCTCCCCTGCCGATCACCTACCGATACTGTTGCATAAGTGCTGGGACACTGCAGCACCATATTTGGTGATTTTCTAATCACGATCAACTTTCGTGATTAGAAAATTGCCAAATATAATGCTGCAGCATCCCAGCACTTATGCAACAGTATCGGCAGGGGAGAGAGTAATCCGAAACGGACCCTCTGCCGCGCAGCAGCCTTGCAACGGGGACGAGGCTGCTTCCGTTACAAAACCCCATCCGAAAAAGTCCACAGAGACACAGACTGCTCCAGAGTCAAGTTGCCTGCTTGATTAGCATTTGTCTTGGGGGGCTTGGAGAGGAATTGTTTTTCAGTGTGGTTGTGTCCTTAATTGTTGTCCTTAATTGTTTGTCTATCTGTGTTGCCCGAGGGTCTGCGTTTTCAGGGGGGCAGAGACAATGGGTGCTAATGCCACAGTGGCACTGTTATGTTTGCTTCCCGGTGAGGGCTCTCTGGCCTCTTGGTGTGGGTGTTTGCTGTGTTGAGTGCTGTGGTGGTGGTGGGGAGCATTTGTTGTGTTGGTGGTGGTTCCTGGTTGGCATGGCTTCCTTCTTTCTGTTCCCACTTGTGCAGTATCACCCATTTGTCTCCTCCCCCACATTGTCTGCCCATTGGCTTCTCTCCTTCTGTTGGCTCATATTGCTGATTTCTGTTTTTGTTTGGCAAGTGTGACAAGTCTGATTTGTATCCATTTGTGTTTCTTGGGGGGAGGTTCAGGGGGAGAGACAGAGGAGGGTAAGGGGGCAGTAAGTGGCAGCATGCAGAAAGGCTCTGAGACTCTGGTTGGGAGGGAGCGAGTGGGTGGTGTTTGAATGGGGGCCTGGATAGTTAACAGCAGCTCTGCGTGCCAGGCCTTAGAGATGCCATCTTGGTAAAGGTTTTGGGCAGAAGCATCATTTTGCTATTTGGTCCTGGGTGCCATTTTGGATCGGGTTTGGTGGGAATGCCATTTTGAGCTGTGATCAGATGCAGCCCCACCTGTTTGGTCTCCTCTCCTTTTCCCCCTTTTGCCCCAGGGCAGTAATTTAAATTGTCCCCCCTGGGGAGCTGACACATACAAACACATGTACCTACACAGGGGCATGTGCATGTATGCACACACACATACATATTCATCAGACACAGGCATATATATATATATATATATATATATATATAGACATATATGCCTGCATTCCTACTTGGGCTAATAAAGGCCACCTCTTTTGGCATTAGTGGCTTGGGGTGTGAGAGTTCTAGTAACACATTGTTGGGCTGACTTGTAAACAGGATTAAAGCAATACACCTTCATACAAACAAAAAGGTGGGAAAGAATCCTTCAGTGAAATAGTTTTATCTCCTTTAGAAAATTTAGATGAACAGCTGTGTGAGGAAGCCAGCAGCTCCAGGGATACTGCTGTCGAGGAGGAGGCTCTGTCCCCAGCCTGTTCAGGGAGTGATCCCTGCCCGGTGAGTACACAGATACACACAGACCTTTGGTCAATACAAATAGTGGGGGAGATGTAGTTTTTCATTCTTGGCCTTGAGGAATATGGGGGAGACCTGCTGAACAGTTGGGGTGGGGATTAGTTACACATATGCTGGTATGGGGGGAGCTGTAACTGCAAGCCAGGAAAATGGATTTGTTTCACAGGCATATGCCACTCCATATTATGGTTGGTCACCAGAGATGTGTATACTATGTCAAGTTCCCAACTGGGATCCCCAGGATGCCAAGGAGTTATGATGTCCTCTCAGCAGCAAGGGCTCTGGGGTTGCATTGGTTAGCAATGCCACACATGAGTTAGTGGCCATGGCCATCAGTTGGCATTCCATCTGCTATGGCATCCAATTGCAGTCCTGCATGTGGTCCCCTTCTAGCAGGTGATGTAGACATGATACCAGGGTACCATCTTACTCATGCTGCAAGGGGTGGGAGATTTAAAGGATGAGTTTGTTAATGTGTTCTTGCTTTCATAGAAATAAGTAGAGAAGAAAGATTGGAAACCTCTGGATGAGAAAGAGTGTGGGAAGGTAATGAGTCTCAAAAAATAAAATTGTATTTAAAATTCCAGGATCTAGTCCTTTTAAAAACAACAAGAATTATTTCTTTAAAAAGAGTTAAAGTCATTCATTCACTTTTGACTTCATGTTCATGCTTCATGCAGAGTGCACTTAGGAAATGCTGACTTAAGCTCAATTATCATTTAAAAGTGTATTCAGAGGTCTGGGATCCCCTAGTTAAATTAGACTCATTACAAAACAAAGGAGTCAGTTTAAAATGCAAATCAAAGTTTACTGAAGGTATATCAATCTCAATCTACATACTAAAACAAACTTAAAAAGAGGTCCCTAACTGACTAATGAATATTTAGGGTAAGAAAACTCACCAGCCTACAATGGTAGAAGGCTGCATGGAGAAACATCATGGCATTGTTACAGATGGCTTAAGATGTAGCTAAGATGGCTCCAGCCTCATGGAGACTCAAACTTAAAAGAAAACTTACACAAAAGCAATAAAATTTAAATTAGGTCATGTGTTGAATGACCCAGCACTCCAGTTGGCTGGAACTGCCCAGTGAAATAAGAGAAAGGGAACTTGGGATAAACAAAGGCATGCAGGGAAAAACCCTAGACTAATAGTATGTATGCAGCCTTGGAGAACATATGTGCTTATCTTTTACATGGTTACTATCCATAGGGCTTAGGCAGATTTCACTGAGCCAGCTTGGTTAGCATATGATGAGGCTTTCTCATTGAAGGTGGCCATGTTTCCAGCTATTAGATGGATCAAGTTCATTCACAACTTTGGATACAATTGATGACCCCTGTGTGCCCAATTTCTGGGGATCAGGTGCACAGTGGTCATATAGTAAAGAGGCCCCAAGTCTGGGTTACAGATAAGGGTCAGACAGCACCAATGGAACACATGAAGTTATGTTGGGAGTTTGGAATGAAAGGGGCATTTGACTGGAACCCATGCCAATTTAAACATGAGTTCTCCATTTGCAGGGGGTCTCATTCCTTTTAGAATTGTCTGACAGGAAGGGAAGAAGGTGGCTCCAAGGATCAGCCAGATAGAAGGGGTCCAGGTGGTCCCTCAACACCTTCAAAAGGGGACCAGCCCAGTTAGAATGGATTATTTGAATTTCTTGTTATGCAGTTACCCTGATTGAGAGGTGCCACACTATCTGGAAGATTGTTTTAGGTATGGTTTTCACATTACCTATCAAAGAGGTATAAACCTTATTTTTTCAGGAATTTATGTCCAGTATCTGGTTTCCAGGAGGTGGTTCGAGCCCAAATCAATGAAGGTAGAGTTATGGGTCCCTTTACTTTCCCACAGCTCCTAATTTGAGAGTGTCCCCATTGGGCATTGTCCCCAAGAAAGCCTCTGGTGAGTACAGGCTCATTCACCACCTTTCTTTTCCAAAGGGAGGAGTCAGTTAATAACACTATTCCAGCTTTGTGTGGGATGTTATACATCTTTTGACAGGGCAGTGCATGTAATATGCAGGAATGGGGTGGGCGAAGAGTTGGAGAAGTGTGATATAAAATCTGAATTTCTCCTGCTCCCAGTGAACCCCAAGGACTATGAGTAACTGGGTTTCTCTTTTGAAGGTTTATTTTATATGGATTGGGCTCTGCCAAAGGGATGTTCTGTGTCATGCAGCGCCTTTGAAAAGTTTAGCATTTTTCTAGAGTGGGTTCTGTCATCACAGTTAGGACACAAAGGGACAATTCATTACCTAGATGAGTTTTTATTTATTGGTAGAGTGGGAATGGGACAATGTGGGTGCATTGTTACAGGATTTCATTTCATTGACTGAAAGGCTGGGAGTGTCACTTGCTCACAAGCAAACAGAGGTCACCTGTACATGCTTGGTTTTCTTGGGCATTGAAATTGACACTACAGCTCAGGTTTGTAGGCTAGCACTGGAAAAACGTCATGATCTCAGCCATAGGGTGTCAGTTTTTCTGGAGTGAAGTAAGGCCACTCTCATAGGGCATCTACATTTTACCCGTCAGGTTGTAGTTTCAGGTAAGGCCTTTTACATCACCATTTTTTCCCCAATGTTTTATTGATTTTTTTGAAAAGAAAAAACAATGAAGAGACATACATATATATGAACATAAAAAGAAAAGAAAAAATAAAAACATATAGCATATCACATATCAACACACAATTCAAAAGAGAAAAATAAATAAACAGACACGAACTATCCCCCCTTCCTTCTCCCTCCCCTTAAAATTGACTTCCCACTTTTCTCTGATTGCTTTTGTTTGTTACAGTAGTTTAACTAATCCTCTCTTATTCACAATATTTCCTCTTATTTATCCCATATAATCCAATCCCAATCAGAACATTTCTTCCATATCACGTATAATATAAAATAATATAAATATAAACATTTTACAACATTATATTACAAAACCCATAATACTGTTTTCCCCATTATTTTGTTTCACAAATTCTATAAAGGGTTCCCAATTCTTTGTAAAATACTCATTTGTTTTATTTTTCATTAAATTTGACAATTTATCTAATGTTGCTAATTCCATGACGTTTTCCATCCATTCTTCTTGTGTTGGAACATCATTAATTTTCCATTTTTTTGCAAAAACCAATCTTGCAGCTGTCACCATATAGCTAATTAAATGTCTATATTTTTTTCCTTTGCATCTTTCAAGTTAATCATATTTAATAAATATAATTCAGGTCTTTTTTCTATTTTAATTTTTAATATTTTTTCCATCCCTTTATTGATCTTAAACCAAATTTTTTTCGCTTCTCCATACTTCCACCAAATGTGGTAGAATGTCCCTACCTGTTTTTGACATTTTCAACAGTTTTCAGGGTATCCTTTGTATATTCTAGCTAATTTTTGGGGTGTTGTGCACCATTTATACATCATTTTATAGAAATTTTCTTTTAAATTATACGAATTTGTAAATTTCAACCCTCTATTCCACATATCTTCCCACTGTTCTAGTTGTATCTGATACCCTAAATATTGTGACCAATCTATTGTACATTTTTTAATCTGTTCTTCCCCTGTGGCTAATCCTAATTGTCATGTACACAGAACACAAACTCAGATATCTTCAATAAATTTCTTTATT
Organism: Gambelia wislizenii; assembly: GCA_030847615.1. Lineage (NCBI taxonomy): Eukaryota > Metazoa > Chordata > Lepidosauria > Squamata > Crotaphytidae > Gambelia > Gambelia wislizenii. Next base: position 12,577,148 of record JAUMIR010000012.1, read on the forward strand.
GGAAGAGAAGCATGTGTAAGGAACAGTGGCAAAGCTGCATACTGAAGACCAAGCTTGCAATCAGGACAGATAAGGTACCCCCAGTGTGGGAAAGCAGAAAGGGGGGGTGAGAACTTCAAAGCTCACCTCGGAAGAGAGGAGAGAGATCTGCCAGGCCATCTGGCCGACCTTGAGCTCCCGGGACGAACAGCGTTCCCATGGAAACCAACATCTCCCAAACATTCCGGAGGCCCAAGGCAAACCATGAAAATGTCAGGGATCTCCACGAACTCCACTCTATGCCTTAGAATTCGTGGATGGCCCTGACATACTGCCCCCCCGAAGACCAACTCCCCCCCTCAACCAGGCTTATCGGGAAAGTGGGCATGAAACTTTCGCAACAAGCGTTTGGCATTGACATGCTCAGAAGCAACCCACTCCGCATGGCCCAAAGGCAGGTGTTTCCACTTTACCAAATACTGTAACCCTCCCCGGTGAAGTCTAGAGTCCAGAATCTCAGAAATTTCAAAATGTTGGTCCTGATCCACCAGGATCGGCTGAGGAGCAGGTTCTGGAGCCGGATGGTGTTTGTCCGGAGGGTTCACGGGCTTGAGCAGGCTGGAATGAAACACAGGATGCACATGACGGTACAACTTAGGCAAGGACAGTTCAAAAGCCACAGGATTTACCATCCTAACAACACGAAAAGGCCCAATGTATTTGGCTCCCAACTTTTTAGAGGGTTGGGGACACTTAAGGAATTTGGTGGACAAGTAAACCAGATCTCCCACCGCATATCTAGGGGAAGGGTCCCGTTTCTGATCAGCATAATGTTTGTAGCGTGCTTTGGCAAAGTCCAAGGCCAAGATTACATGAGGCCACGCATCCCTGACCTTTTGACTCCACTGGGAGACCGAAACGGGGTCAGAGTTGGGGGACCCCTCCAACAAGGGGAGGGGACCGAAATTATGCCCAGACACAACCTTGAACAGTGAGAGCCCAGTGCTCTGGTGAGTGGCATTATTGTAGGCCACTTCAGCAAAAGGCAGAAGATCCACCCAATCAGATTGTTGGAAATTCACATAGCATCTTAGGTATTGTTCCAGAGTCTGATTCGTTCGTTCCGATTGTCCATCCGATTGGGGATGATGGGAGCTGCTGAGACCGAGCTCCACCCCTAGAAGGTTCGTGAAAGCCTTCCAAAACTGCGAGGTAAATTGTGCCCCCCGATCCGACACAATCTTGGCCGGAATGCCATGAATCCGATAAATATGCTGAATGAACAATTTGGCTAATTGGGAGGCCGTGGGGAGTTTCTTACAGGCCACAAAATGCGCTTGCTTTGAGAACAAATCAGTCACCACCCAAATAACCGTCTTTTTCCTACTCTCTGGTAATTCCACAATAAAGTCCATGCTAATGACCTCCCAGGGCTTGTTTGGGGTAGGTAGAGGGTGGAGCAAACCTTTGGGCTTCCCTGACCCCCCTTTTGCCACTGCACAAGTGGTACACCCCTTCACATATTCCTCCACCTCCTTCCTCATACGGGGCCACCAAAACTGTCTCCGGGCCAAATGCAAAGTTTTGAGATACCCAAAATGTCCCGCACTCTTGACATCATGGCACTGCTTGAGAATACTCGCTCTCAAGACCTCAGGAACATACAGGTGATCCCCTTTCCAGGCCACCCCATCCCTCACAGTCACCTCATTGGGGTGAGCCAGGAACCACTGATCCAGGGGCAGTTCCGAGGCCAATTGAGAATGCCACCCTCCTTTCTCCCCTTGAGAATCTGTGGGCGTGGCAGAGCTATCCGCCGTAGGGGTCACTGCCCGGGTCCCCGGATCGGGGGAAGGTGGTTCGGGGTTCAAGGGCTGGGGCACCGGTCCAGGCGCCAAGGGTGAGCCACCGCCAATTTCAGTTGGACCCGGCACCTGAGCAGGGCTAGCAGTGGATTTCTGTTCTTTGGCTTTGCTCCGCGTGAGGACAGCTAGCCCCAAGTGGGAAGGAGAAAAAACGGTATCAATGACCTCCTTGCGCTTACTCTCATGTTGTGGTAGCCTGGACAAAGCGTCAGCCAGAAAATTCCTTTTCCCCGGGATAAATTTCAAGGTGAAATTAAATCGGTAAAAGAAACTGGCCCACCTGACCTGCTTGGGGCTCAAACGCCTAGGGGTAGCCAATACTTCCAAATTTTTATGATCAGTCCAAACTTCAAATGGTTTGGGTGAGCCCTCCAGTAGGTGGTGCCACGTCTCTAGTGCCAACTTGATAGCACCTGCCTCCTTCTCCCACACCGGCCAATTTCATTCAGTGTCATTGAACTTTCTGGATAAATAGGCACATGGCCTCAAATCCCCTTCCTCCCCCTTTTGCAACAGAACACCACCCATAGCTACATCAGATGCGTCCACTTGGACCACGAAAGGTTGGGAGGGGTCGGGGTGTTTGAGAATAGGCCCAGAAGTGAAAAGGGATTTCAATTTGTCAAATGCGTGTTGGCACTGTGGTGACCACACAATTTTTTGGGGAGGTTTGTTCCCTTTACCGTGCTTGGAACCTTTGTCTTTCCCATCTTTGGTTTTTAACAAATCTGTCAGGGGAAGGGCTACCGACGCAAAGTCAGGGATGAAGGACCGATAGAAATTAGCAAATCCCAGGAAGCTCTGCAACTGTTTCCTGGTTCTTGGGGCTTCCCATGCCAAGACCCCCTTAACCTTTTCTGGGTCCATTTCAATCCCTTTGTTTGAGATGCGGTACCCTAAATAATCCAGACGGCTTTGGTGGAACTCACACTTGGACATTTTCGCATACAGATGATTTTCCCCCAACCTGGTAAGCACCTTTTTCACCAGTTTCACATGGGATGTGTAGTCCTCAGAATAAATCAACACATCATCAAGGTACACCAACACCCCTTTGTACAGAAATTCACGTAACACATCATTAATTAAGTTCTGAAAAATGCCAGGGGCCCCTTTTAGGCCGAAAGGCATGACGAGGAACTCAAAAGCCCCAAAGGGGCAATTAAATGCAGTCTTCCATTCATCCCCCTCCCGAATCCGTACTCTGTAGTAGGCCTCTCGCAGATCCAGCTTCGTGAAAATCTTCCCTTTGGAGAGATGGGCTAATATGTCCTTCATCAAGGGCAGGGGGTACTGGTTGGAGACACTAATCGCGTTTAGCCCTCTGTAATCCTGAATCAAACGAAGCCCACCATCAGCCTTGCGCCTAAACATCACCGGAGCCCCCACAGGCGAGGTTGAGGGCCTAATGAACCCTCGGGCTAAGTTTTTGTCTATGAACTCTCGGAGCGCCTCCATTTCAGCTGGTGTCATAGAATAAATGCGAGGTTTGGGTAGGCTGGACTCCGAGAGTATCTCAATGGCACAGTCAAAAGCCCGGTGGGGTGGCAAAATGTCACATTCCCTCTCCTCAAACACATATTGCCAAGCCTTGTACTCCACTGGCAGCCCTTTCAGCTCCCCTTTTACTAAGGCAGTTGTGTAATTCTGCGGCTCATCCACCAGGGGCCCCCCGTCCCCTGGGGATCCTCCCCCCGTCCCGTGCTCCTTGGTACACAATGGGTCTGTAAAAGTCAGTGTTTCTTTTATCCAGTCTATGGTGGGGTTGTGGTACTTTAGCCAGTTCAGACCCACAACTGCCGCAGGGACTAAACCTGGAGCAATCACAAACTGCAGTTCCTCCTGGTGGGTGCCCATCCTCATGTGCATGGGACCAGTTATGCACCGAGCAGGGCCCCCCTTCATCATCCCCCCATCCATCTGTGACAGCCACACGGGCTTGTCCAGCTTAACAGTATCAACGTTCAGTTCACTGACTAAGGAGGGGTGAATGAGTACTTGGGTACAACCAGAGTCAATCATTAATATTACTTTGCGGGTGGGGCCCTCCCCTCCAACCCCCACTCGAGCTTTGATAAAGAACGGGCCCTTCACTCCACTCACCACGGCATCCGGGCGCCCTTCCAGATTAGCCCGCCCTCGGGCGCTCAGTAGGGCGGGCTGGGCCCGTTTCCTGCCGGCTCAGCGTCGGAAGAGTAGGACCCACTATCCTCGGGATCATCTGAGGACTCCCCTGCCGCATGGCCCACTGCCAGGGCCCTGGCCGTCGCCTTGGTCTTGGGCTTGGAGGGAGTCTTGGCGGACCCGGATCTCCCCTCGCTCCGCGCTGGCTTGGCGGCGGCGGGTTGCTCCCGAGGGCTCCTCTCTGGGCACTCCGCTATGCGGTGTCTGCTCTTCCCACAATGCAGGCACAGCCCCTTTCTCATCCTTCGCTCACGTTCGGACTCTCCGGTGGTGCCTCCCCCCGAGCGTGCCGTCTTGGTCTTCTTCCCGGGGCCCCCAGGGGGCTTCCCCTCTGTCCCGGCCTGGCGGCGCAACATCTTGATGCTGGCCTTCACCGACTCCACTTCCCCAGCTAGCCGTATCCACCCCATGAGGGTTTCGGGGTCTCCCTGGAACTTGGCCCACTCTAGAATGTCAGGGTTCAGGCCCTCCTGGAAAAACTGCACCTTGACCTCCTCTGGCCACTCCGGCACTTGGCTGGCTAGGCGGCGGAACTCAGCCGCGTACTCTGCCACCGGCATCGTACCTTGCTTCAGGCTCCTAAGCTTGCTTCGAGCCCGCTTCCCTCTTAAGGGATCGTCGAACTGGGCCCTGAGAGCCATCAGGAACTCTTTGTAATTACCCAGTTCAGGGGCTCCCATATCATACAGACCCACCAACCACTGGGCTGCCTCTCCCTCCAGTTGGTTGGACACATACTGCACTTTCTCAGCCTCAGACTGGAACTCCCCTTCCCACTGAGTCATGTAACTCACCACTTGAGTCATGAAGTAGGGTAGTTTTGCTGGATCCCCATCGAACTTCGCCTTCAGATGCCGGTGCTTCCAGCCCCGGGGTCGCTCCTGCGGCTCAACCGGGCCAGCCCCCGCTGGGGGAGCCGGTCCCGGAGCTGGCAGGCCAGGTACAGCAGGGGGCTGAATGGGGACTCCATCCCCGGGTGCCTGGGCAGCCGCAGGTGGCGCTGGGGGAGGCGGGGCCCCTCCAGGGGCTGGTGGAGCTGGAGGGGTTCTGTGCAGGAGTTCTAGGAGTACCTCCCGTATCTCACCCATTTGCTGTTTCAGTTGAAGAACCTCGGTTCCAACTTCTGCCAGGGAAAACTTCACTTCTGGCTCTCTAGGCCCCTCACCCTGGGGTCTGTCCCACCGGGACCTGCGGTCTTCTCGGCGACCGGCCCCTGCCCATGGCCAGGCAGGGCCCAAAACCTCTCGCACTAGAGTGCCGAAGCTTGGCAGGCTGCCCCTCCCTGGAGCCAGCTCCATCCCCAGCTCCCAGGGCTCAGTGGAGGGTGGAAATCTTGCAGCCCTCCGGTGGTCTCGGTCTCGGCTGGCGCCTCCAGCTGCGGCGGCTACAGCACCCCCCTCTGCCCCGGTCTCCTGCTTCGAGGCCTCGGCTTCTCTGGCGCTGGCTACAGTCAGATCTTGGTCCGTCTGTGTGCCAGTCTCTGCATCGTCAGACATTGCAGGTAAAGGCTCCACAGTTTCAGGACAGAGAAAAAAAATAAAAATAGGAGTATGCAGCTTTCTGTGATGTACACAGAACACAAACTCAGATATCTTCAATAAATTTCTTTATTGGAAGAGAAGCATGTGTAAGGAACAGTGGCAAAGCTGCATACTGAAGACCAAGCTTGCAATCAGGACAGATAAGGTACCCCCAGCGTGGGAAAGCAGAAAGGGGGGGTGAGAACTTCAAAGCTCACCTCGGAGGAGAGGAGAGAGATCTGCCAGGCCATCTGGCCGACCTTGAGCTCCCGGGACGAACAGCGTTCCCATGGAAACCAACATCTCCCAAACATTCCGGAGGCCCAAGGCAAACCATGAAAATGTCAGGGATCTCCACGAACTCCACTCTATGCCTTAGAATTCGTGGATGGCCCTGACACTAATAATAGTTTATACATCTTTCTTATTAACTGTTTTTCTGTGCGTAATAATTTCTCAAACTCTGATATTTCCCCTTCATATTGACATTGTTTTAGATCTTCTTTTGCTCTATCTTTTAATTGGTAATAATTTAACCATTGTATCTTTACTCCCTCCTTTTCTAATTGTTGCTTTTCCTTAAATTCCCATTTGCCTTCTCTTTTTTCTAATAGATCTCTGTATTTCAGCCATTGATCTTCTCTTAATTCTCTTCTGCAAAATGCTTCTTGTGGAGACAGCCATCCTGGTATTTTTGGATTTATTCTCTTCTTATATTTATTCCAAATTCTAATCAAAGATCTCCTAATAATATGGTTCTTAAATTCAGCATTAATTTTTACTTTATTATACCATAAATAACCATGCCACCCCATTCTCAATTCATGTCCCTCCAGGTCTAAATCACACTTACCTTCTAACAACATCCATTGCTTCAGCCATGTTAAGGCTGTTGCTTCATAATATATCTTTAAGTCCAGTAATCCTAGACCACCCCTTTCACGTGTATCAATCATTAATTTCCATTTAATCCTGGGCTTCTTTTCATTCCAGATTAATTCAGTTAATTCTCTTTGCCACCTTTTAAATATTTCATTAGTTGTTATTATTGGTATGGTTTGAAATAGGTAGATTAATCTTGGCAACACATTCATTTTAATTACTGAGTTCTTTTTTATGCTTTATTTTTTATTAGCAGAAAGTAATAAGATATATACAAATCTTTGCTCATTCAAATTTAGCTTATCATTCTTCTGTCTTCCTTCTTTTACATCTTACCTATACATATATACAGACGCATACATACAGGTACATACACATACATATTGCTATATATATATATTTGTCTGTCATATACATATACCATTATTAGTGGAATTTCATCCATGAACTTCCTTTACAGGTTCCTTGAATAAAATTGTTTTCTCAAATTGAATTTTCCATTGTTTCTCTAGTACAATATTCATACTGAAATTAGCTTTATTACAAATTATTCATCTCATCAGATTTACATTATTACATATTCCCCCCTTTTATTAGCAAGTTTACTAATTACCAAATATCAGTATACTTTCCTCTTCTTCCATACAAATTATAAGTATTATCTTAATATCTTCAAGATTTCATGAACATAAATTCTTGGTTTTATTATTCACCTCTTTTTAACTATTTCTCCTATATTCCTTATTCAGTCCTCTTAAAAAAATTAAATTCTATTCCTTTCTTTCTGGTTCGTTCGTTTTTAATTTGTTAACTCTTCTATACTACCACTATATTCATTTCCTTCCTTCTTCCAATAGTCTAATAACGGCAACCAATCCCTTCTTGTTGTGTTGTTTAATTTATTCCTCAATCTGTTTGTCAATTCGTCCATCTCTAATAGGTCTAACAATTTTGTATTCAATTTTTGGTTCATCGCTTGTTTTTCATTTTTTCGCTATCACTATTCTTGCCAAGGTGATCATATACAATATAATTCTCCAACATTTAGATTCTTCTTTTTTATTTATACCTTTAATCATATTTAGTAAGTAGAGTTCTGGTGTGAATTCCAATTTAATCTGTAATATTTGATTAATTATCTGATGGATTTTAAGCCAAATTTTTTAAACTTTTTCACAATGCCACCACATATGGATCAGAGATCCTTGCGCTGTACCGCACTTCCAGCAATTATTGTTAACTGCTATTCCAGTTTTGTTTAATCTCACCGGTGTGTAGTACCACCTTTGTGTAATTTTTATGTAATTTTCCTTTAAGTTTTGGCAAGCAGTAAATTTTAAGGATCTCTTCCTCACAATTTCCCAGTCTTCAACATCTAGTGGGTGGCCTAGGTCTTGTGCCCATTTTATCATGTAAGTTTTAATATAGTCATGCTCAAGTTTTCTAGCTAGCAATAACTTATACAGTTTAGATATCATTTTTTTCTTATTTTCAGCCCATATCAGTTTATCCAATTCAGTTAACTCTGGGTCTATTCCCTCTTTCTCCCAATCTTCTTTATATCTCTCCTTTAATTGATGTATAGTAAACCAAATCAGATTAAATTCTTTCTGTAATTGTTCTTTTTCCTTTAGAATCCTGTCTCTCTCTCTCTTCCTTTCTTAGTTAATTCTGAATACCTCAACCATATATTGGAATCAGTCCACCTTGCCTGAAAGGCTTCTTGTGTTGATGTCCAAATTGGGATTCTAAAATAGAATTTCTCCTTAATTTTCAGCCAAATCCTTAAAAGACCTCTCCTAACACAATGGTTCCCAAATTCCCTGTTTACTTTATCCTTATTATACACCAAATATGCATGCCAACCAAAACGTAAGCCCTGACCTTCCACATTGAGTATTTTTCCATTTGTTAGCTTTATCCAATCAGCCATCCATACTAAGACTGTCGAGTCATAGTAGGTTCTTAAATCAGGTAGGCTACATCCTCCTTTCATAGTTTCATCTACAAGATAATGCCATTTAATTCTGGGCTTTTTCTTATACCATATGAACTCTTTCAGATCTTTTTCCCAAGTGTCAAACACTTTCTCATTTGCAATTATTGGCAAATTTTGGAAAAGGAACATTAATTTTGGCAGCACCATCATCTTGAATATAGCGATCTTTCCTAGTAATGACAGATTTAACATCCTCCATTTATCTAAGTCTTTTTTGATTCTTGTCCACTGTACTTTATCATTATTATCAAATAAGTCTCAATTCCTCTTTGTCAAGATGATACCTAGGTATTTGGCCTTTTTAGTAATCTCACAACCTGATATCTTTCTTAACTCTTCTTCTTCAATTTTAGTCATATTTTTAGTCAAGATTGTTCTTTTATCTTTATTTACTTTAAATCCTGAAAATTTCCCAAACTCAGATAGAGTTTTCATAAGTTCTTCCATTTGATTGACTGGGTCTTCCAAAATAATCACCAGGTCATCAGCGAATGCTCTAAGTTTATATCTATGTTTTTTAATTTTAGATCCTGGGATTTTTATATTGGATCTAATACTATTGTTCAGTATCTCAATCACGATAATAAACAGCAATGGTGAAATAGGACATCATTGTCTGGTTCCTTTTCTAATTTTTATAATCTCTGATTTCCCTCCATTTATGATAAGTCGTGCTTTGTTCTTTATAAATTTGTTGTATTCTTTTACTAAATTTACCTCCCATCTCCATTCTCTCAATTATCGCCATCATAATTTCCCAATTTATATTCTCAAATGCTTTTTCCGCGTCGACAAACATTAATCCAATTTTTTTCCATTATGGGCTTCATAATATTCCAGTAAGTCCAATATTAGCCTTGTGTTTTGACTTATGTGTCTTCCAGGGAGGAACCCATTCTGATCGTCATGGATAGTATCTTTCAAAACTCTTTTCAATCTTTGTGCCAAAATTATTGTATAAATTTTGTAGTCCGTATTGAGGAGGGATATCGGGTGATAATTGTTTAGTTCTCTCCCATCTTTCCCCTCTTTTAGAATGAGGGATATGTTAGCATTTGACCAGCAACCTGGTATGCCATTCTTTTCTATATCATTAAAAGTTCTTTGCAGTGGTAGGCTTAATTCATTTTCCAGTTTCTTATAAAAAATTGCTGTATAACCATCCGGCCCTGGTGCCTTATTCATTTTAAGTCCTCTTATTGCTTCCACAATCTCCATCATTGTGATTGGAGCGTTTAATATTTCTCTTTGGTTGTCACTCACTTTAGAGATATTCTGCTTGTCTAAATATTCTTCCATTTTATTTTTATGTTCCTCTCCCATCTCTTTTTGATCAAATAATTTAGTATAGAATTCTTTAAAGATTCTCATTATTTCCTCTTGACCGGTTACTGTATTGTTATTATTATTTATTTCTGAGATTACTGCCTTTTCCTTTTCTTTTCTTAATCTACTCGCTAACCACTTACCCGGTTTATTTGCAAATTCAAAATTAGTTTGACGCATTCTTTTCAGATGTTTTTCTATCACTGTCATTGCTTCCCAATCAATTTGTTTTTGAATTAGCTTTATTTGTCTTATAATGGTATCATTCTTTGGATTAACTCTCAATTTCTCTTCCTTCTTTTTTAATGCATTAATTAAAAAAATATATCTCTCTGAATTCTGTCTTTTCCTCTCGGCACCTTTCTTTATTAGTATCCCTCTAAAAACTGCTTTCCCTGCATCCCATACAGCTTTTGCTAAGCACTCTGGTTTTTCATTTTCCTTGAAGTATTGCTTTACTTCTTTTTTAAGCACCTGTAAAAAAGCTTCATCCCTTAATAGGGATTCATTTAATCTCCAGCTAGGATTCCTTCTAATTTTTTCATTTAATGATATTTTGATAGGGAAATGGTCTGATGTTATTTTTGCAAGTACCTCCATATCTTGAATTTGTATTGCAAGGTTTTTAGAGACCAGACCCAGATCAATACATGACATAGATTTATGACTTCCAGAGTGCTAAGTGTACCCTTTCTGCTTCCCATGCTTTAATGACCAAATATCAGTTAACACTAGTTCTTCCTTCATCTCAAATTTTTTTTTGGAAGTTTCCCATGTAGTTTGTTACTTTTTTTCATAGACCTATCCAAGATGGGGTCAATGACCCCGTTAAAGTCACCTATTATAATTAAATTCTCCTTTCCATAACTTTCAAGTTATTTATATAATTTTCTATAATTTTTTTTTGTTTTTTATTTGGGGCATAGATTCCCAAAATTACTACTTTCAAATCTAACAGAGTCACCTCAACCCCTATAAGTTGGCCTTCATCATCTTTAAAGAGTTCTTTCACACCATATTTTGGATTTATGTATAAAGCCACTCCCCTTTTCTTTTTTTCATTTGCAGAATAAAGTAAATATCCTAATTTCTTATTCTGCATAAATCTAAAATCTTCCTTTTTTATTTTAATTTCTTGGAAACAAACTATGTCCGCCTTAAGTTTTCCTAGAAAATGAAAAATCTGTCTCCTCTTATATTCTGAATTTAAACCTTTTATATTCCACGAAACTATGTCAAACATCATCCTCAGAATCTCTATTATTACCTATCCTTTCCTCTTCCTGCTCTTCTTCTCCCTCTTTAGCTTCGGGATCTTCAATCTCTAATTCCTCTACTTCTTTCTCTTGTCTTATATCTTCCCTTTCTGACTCTATTATTTCCTTAGATCTTTGTTTTCCATTGCTTTGTATCTATTTTTGTCTTTTCCTAACTCCACTTCCTGATTTTGAATCCTCCTTCTTAGTTCCTTTATCTATTTCCCCTTGCTCCTCTTCTCTCTAGTGCCTTTCCTCTCAAATCTCCTACAAAACTCATTCACTTTTTCAGCTGAGTCTATCTTATATCTTTTCTGGCTATATATAAATGAAATCCCTTCTATCCTTTCCCATTTATAGTTAATCCCATTTTTCATAAGCAATTGAGTAATAAACTTATAGTCTTATAGTTTTTTAAAGATCATTTCTGGAATGTCCTTAAATATTCTTAGTTCCTCCTCCTCTACTGTCAACGTAGATTCATAGTTCTGTTGTAAAATTCTATACCTTATTTTACCTTTATTAAATACAATAACAATGTCTCTCGGTAGTTTTCTTTCTTTAGCTACTTTCGAGTTAACCCTAAACATTTTTCCATCTCCTCTTCAATGTATTCTTCTGGCATGTCCACATATTTGGCTAATGGTGGGATTAATCTTTCAAACAGATTTTCATTTGTCTTTTCTATTAGGCCTCTCAATTTTAAGCACTTATCCCAATATCTGAGTTCTTGATTCCACACTAAAGCTTCCCCCTTTTCTAGTTGCTGTTTCAGTTTAACTGTCATTTCTTCTGATCTATCTGATTTTTCTTTTAAATTCCCTATCTCCATTCTCATTTCTTCCAATTCTTTATTAATTTTATCTATCTTTTCCCCAATTAATTCAGCCTCTTTTTAAAAATCCTGTTTGATCTCTTTTCTTATATCTTTCAGTTCACTCCTAATTTCCTGCTTAAAGTTTTTTAACTCTGATCTTAATTCTTCCAATATTACATTGTGTAGTTCAGGGATCTTCGGAGTTTCCAATGAACCTCTTCTTCCTAAAGTTTGTTGCGTTTGCTGAACAGCAGTAGCTTTCCTTGTACTGTATGCCATAATTCCCTCTCCAAGATATAATACACAAATAACAGAGCTACCAATGTTATTATCTTATGTTGTATGATGTTATATTATATTCTTATATTAATTATATTGTTGTATAGAGGATACAATGTTAACTATATTTCTGTAGGACAAACTCAACAGCACAATACCTATTCTCAAAATTATACCATAATCAACCTCAGGACAAGTAGTTGTAACTCACAGCTAGCAGTTTCATGTTTACTCGTCCCAAGAATGTCTCTCCGCTTTTCCTTATTCCCCTCTAAACTATTTACTTTCAGAGTTTTGCACTTTCGATATTTTATGCATATAAAGATTGTTCCTTTTCATGTGGTTATGGAAGAAAAAATAACGTCTAGAAAATAATCATTTAATTCCAAAGTAATTCAAGGATAAAACACGGATTTTCGCAGCACTGCTTAGCTTAAGATAACTTAAAGTATATCCTTTAGTCTCTCCTGTAGCCAACTCGTTATGCAGAGCAGTCTTTTAAATCAGATTATAGCAGGTTTATAGCTTAAAGCAAGGAGGGACTATTGCCCAGTTGCAGTTGCAAGTTTGCAGCTCAAAAGAAAAATCAAAAGAGAATCAAATTGTAGCAAGTTTGCAGCTCAAAACAAAACGAAACTGTTGCCCAGTTGCACAAAGTAACAAAGTAACAAGTAACCTTCTCTGAGCAGGTTTGCAACAGCTTTCCTCTTAGACTCTCTGATTCTCTCTCTCTCTGTCTCTCTTTCTTACATCCAGTCCACTAACTCCACGTCTCCATGCCTCTCTCCCTCGCTTTCACTTTTTCGTCCTGGGATGCCTGCGCTCAAATCTTCTATCGTTCTTGCCTTCAAACAACTTATTCTCTATAGATTTTTATTTATTAATTTTGGCAAGTTGTTTCTCTTTTTAAGTTGCACGGCTTGGCTAGCGTTCAGTAACTGCTGCCGCGGCAGAGGGAAACCCTTCGACGGAGCGCTAAGTTTGTGGAGGAGGAACCTCCATTTCCCCCTGCCTCATTCCTCTTCGGGTTACCTCCTCTCAACTCTTCCCAGAGTCAGAGCCCCCAAAGTGGCCACTGGAGAACTCTAACTGCGGTCAGACAGAGCTGCTTCTGAGCTCCTGCTCCAGCATGCAGTGTCCGATGCCTCCCCGTTCTTAACCGGAAGTCTTTAATTACTGAGATCTTACCCATTAATGATAGCTTTATGTCTTTCCATCTCAGTAAATCCCTTCTAATTTCTTCCCATACCCTTTCGTAGTTATTTGCAAATATTTGCTGTTTTATCCATAATATTAATTCCCAGATATTTTACCATTTTTACAATTTCAAAACCTGTCTTTTCCTTTAATTTTTCTGTTTCATTCATATTTTTTGTTAAAATTTTTGTTTTCTTTTTGTTTATCTTAAAACCTGCATATTTCCCGAATTCCTCTATCTTTTTCAATACCTGATCAATACCTTTCATGCGGTCCTCTAGCATTATAACTACATCGTCCGCAAATGCTTTTAATTTAAATTCCTCCTTTCTGATTTTAATTCCTCTAATTTGACTTTCTTTTCTAATTTCTATATTAAGAATTTCTAAAGCCATAATAAATAATAATGGAGATAAGGGGCAACCCTGTCTTGTACCTTTTTCTATTTTTATTGTTTCTGTCATATTTTCATTGATGATTAATTTGGCCTCTTGATTAATATATATTGCTTGAATCCAATGACTAAAGTTTTCTCCTAGATCCATAGCATTTACTACCTCTATCAAAAATTGCCAGTTTAATTTATCAAAAGCTTTTTCTGCATCTAAAAAAATTAGTGCCCCTTTAATCTCATTATGATAATTCAAATATTCTAACACATTTAATACCGCTCTCGAATTCTTTTATTTGTCTTTGTGGCAGAAATCCATTTTGATCCTTACGTATGACATTTTGCAATATTATCTTTAACCTATTTACCAGTATAGTCGCAAAAATGTTGTAATCTTCATTTAAAAGAGAGATTGGCCTATAATTTTCCATTAAATGTGGGTCTCTATTCTCTTTATGAATCAAAACTATATTTGCTTCTTTCCAACTATTTGGGATCTGTCCTCCTTGTAAAATATCATTCATTACTTCTTGTAGGGGTTTTACCAATTCTTTTTCGAATTTCTTATAATATATTGCTGTTAGACCATCTGGTCCTGGAGCTTTCCCTCATTTTAGATTTTTAATAGTTTCTATTATTTCTTTTTCTGATATACTTTTATTTAGACTTTCCTTTTGGGATTCTGTTAATTTCCTAATTTCTCATTTTTGAATATATTCTTTCATACGTTCTTGTGGTATACTTTGTTTCTGATATATTGTTTCAAAATAATTTCTGAATATTTTTTGAATTTCTATTTCATTTGTTATTTCTCTATCACCCACTTTTATTTTTAAAATTCTCCTTTTTGTTCTTTCTTTTCTCAATTTATAAGCCAGCTATCTGCCTGGTTTGTTGGCATTTTCAAAATTTCTTTGCTTTACATAATCTAATTTTCTTTTCATATCTTCCATCATTACCATTTCTAATTGCTTTTGTTATAGGTTAATTTCCTTTTAATTTTTTTTTGTCCTTTGGGTTTATCGTTAATTTTTTCTCTCTTAGTTTAATTTCTCCCATTAATTTCCCCATGATTTCTGTTCTTTTTTCCCTCCATATCTTGTTCATTTTTATAAATACACCTCTAATAATGGCTTTACTGGCATCCCATACTATTTTACTTTCCACTTCTCCATTAGAATTATTTTCAAAGTATTTCTTTAATTTTTTTCCCTTTGATTACAAACTCTTCTTTTTCTAATAGGTATTCATTTAATCTCCATCTTTTCCCTTTCACATTAATTTTAATTGTTATTAAGACTGGATTGTGGTCTGAAATTGGTTTGGGTAAAATCATCACATTTCCAACACTATTTATTAGATTACTTGACATCCATATCATATCTATTCTAGACATTGAGTTATGGGTATCAGAAAAAAAGTGTATTCTTTTTTGTTTCCTTCTTTGTATCTCCAGGTTTCAACTAATTGTAATTCTTCTACTAAATCAAAAAGTCCCTCACCACTTTACCTTGATTTTTCTTTATTTGTTTAGTTGCTGAAAATCTATCTATTTTAAGCTCAACCACTCCATTAAAATCCCCCATTAAGTACCAATTTTCATAATTTAAGTGCACTATTTCATTTCTTAATTCTTTGTAAAATGTGTATTTTTCTGTAATTGGGGCATATATTCCAATTACTAATATTTTCTTATAATTAATGTTAACTTCTACTGCCACAAATCTACCTTTCTCATCTGATTTAATTAAATTTGGGTCCAAATTACTTTTAATATATAGCACTACTCCATTTTTCTTTTTCTGTTCTAATGATAGGAATTCTCCTCCTATATATCTTTGTTTCAATAAATGGGCTTGATTTTTCCTGATTCGAAGCTCTTGTAAACATATAATATCTAGATTGGATTTTTTAAGAAAGTGGAAAACCAGTTTTCTCTTTTTTTCTGCATTTAAGCCTTTTACGTTCCATGTAAGGATTTTTTCCCCATAGTCTAATTTTTATTCTTTTATTTCTTTTGTTTTTATAATCTCTCCCCCCCTAATTCTCTTCCCCCTCTCTCTCCCTCCCCCTTACTCCTCTTTAATCTTCTGTCTTTTCTTATTCAAAAAGTTTCAGATCTAATAAGTTCCGGTCTTCCTTCTCTCCCCTTTCTTCCTCTTCCCCTCTTACTCATGTTCCCCCCTGTAATATTTTCTTCCTCCTCTGATTCACTGTTTCCAGGTCTCTGTGCAGAGTCTTCTCCCCCCTTCTCCTCTCTCCTCTCTCAAGACATTCCAAAATCTCTTTTTTTAAATAAAGTCCTTAGCTTTTTCCACTGTATCAATTTTGTATCTTTCTTTTTTGTAAGTGAAGTTCATGCCTTCCAACTTGTCCCAACTGAAGATTATCTTTTCTTTTTTGAGTATTTCCACTAGAAAGTTATAATCCTTCCTTCTTCTCAAGATCCTCGTTGGGATCTCTTTCATCAGTATCAATGACTTTCCTTCATGTTGTATTCCTTTATTATAGTGGATTTCTAGGATTTGATCTCTTAGTAGTTTTTTTGAGCATTGTATAATTATATCCCTTGGCAGGTTTCTTTTTTTAGCATAAACAGTGCTTAATCTATATATTCTGTCCAATCCTTCTTCCAGCTGTTATTTTTCCCATTCTAGATTTCTTGCCAAGAGGTCTATAACTTTCCCTCTAATATTCTCATTGACATGCTCTCTCAATCCATGCAAACAAATCCATGATTCCTTTTCCCTTTGTTCCATTAATGCCATTTGATCTCTTTCTCTTTCTAGTTCCATACTTAATTCTTCATTGTCTTTCTTCAGCCTTTGAATATCCTCCTTCTGCTCTTTCACTTCATTTTTAACTTGCAAAAACAGATTGTGTAATGCATTACATTTTGTATTCATATCTTCAAAGTGTGTACCAGTTTCTTTTCTAAATTGTCTTATCTCATCCATAAATTTCTGCATGTATTGCAGAACTCCTTCTTCTGTGGATCCTCTTCTATTCAAGGAGATTTGGGTCTCGTTAAATTTGTTTCTATTTCTAGTTCCTGTAGCCATTTTTCCCCTTTTCTCTTCTTCCAGTGCTCTTTAATGTACTTCTTTTCTTCCATTTCCTTTCCCCTCTGTCCTTCAGTCCTTCACACCTTCACTCCTTCACCTCTTCTTCCAAGCTTCCTTTCGTGTTCTTATTTCTTCTTCCGTCATCCCTTCCTTTCTCTCACCTTCTTCCACTTTCACCAATCTTTTATTTTATTCTTTAATCTACTTCTCCAATCTTCTTCTACTTTCTCAAACCTTCATCACTTCCTCCAACCTTCTTCTGCTTCCACGAGCCTTTTTTTCAATTATCCTCTACTTTTCCCAAGTAAAAAATAAAAAAATAAAAAATCAAAATTGGGGAAACTTTTACATCACCATTTTGATGCAATTGCTGGTGTTTGAAAACCACACCATCAAATCTGGCTTAATAGGGGAATAGTAGAGGACCTAAAAGTATGGCATGAGTTCCTGGCCTTGTTTAATGATATTTCTTTTTGGAGGGAGGAATTATATGTTAGGGATGGATTACAAGTTGCTTCTGATGCAGCTGACTCCATAGGGTTTGGAGTGTACTTCCATAGGCTTTGGTGTGCACACATTTGGTGAGAAGGTATGTTATCTGATCTTGCTTTCCTAGAGTTTTTTTTTTTTTTACATCATTGTGGCAGTCTGGTTGTGAGAGAAAGAGTTTGCTAACTCCTCCATTCACTTCTGGTGTGACAACATGATAACGGTCCAGGTTATTAATGCTAGGACCCCAAGAGTGATGTATTTAGTCAGTGAATTTGTTAAACAATGCAATATATTATTTCCAGTTCTCCATGTGGCTGGCATGGATAATGGGATAGCTGATGCTCTTTCTCACCAACAGATGAAGAGTTTCAGAGAGGTGGCCCCTGTGGCAGATGTATATCCAGATCAGATGCCCACAGACCTATGGAGTCTTGGAGTGAGGCAGTCACGCAGGCCATCAGCCTATCATTAGCTACCAGTATGTGGTCTGGTTATATGAAGGAGTTTGAGAGTTTTTGAGTAGCCCAGGGGCTTTCATCTGTGTAACCCTTCCCAGTGAATCAGATCCTCCAGTATTGTGCTTATTTGCATGATAAGGGTTGGCACCACAATCCATTTGGAACATTAGCTTTCGCTGCCAAAGCACAGGGTTGTGTGGACACCACTGGTGATTTTAGGGTTTGGAAGTCCCTGAGGATGGACTAGGGAAAGTGGTTGAGTAGTAGGTCAGCAGAAACCCTTGTTCCCAGATATCTTGAAAGGGTTCAGTTAACTCTGGGAAAGTATTTGCTCTTCTTAAGAGGTCTTTTTGATGCTGCAACATTAAGAGCATTTTCGCGGTGTTTCAGATAAGTGAGCAGGTGGCTGCATCTAAGAATGGCCTTTAATGCCTTATGCTTGACTGAATTGCAGGCTATTTTAATTGTTCAGTCTTCTAAGACTGATGAGAGAGGTAAAGGAATTAAGGTCTCATTGAGCGTTTGTGTGGACCCAGCGCTATGCCCAGTATGTGCCCTGCAATGTTACATACAAGTGAGGGGAGAAGACCTGGATTCTTTTTCTGACACAATAATATTTCTCCCCTCACTACATATCAGTTTTGGTTGGTCACATCTAAGGCCTTGCAGTGCTTAGAGCTGCGGGAGATGGGGGAGTTTGGCACACACTCCTTTAGAATTAGAACATAAATGGGATTGGGCTCTCATTCAATTCAACACATTAGCTTTCAAAAAGTATGCAACTCATACATCCTCTTCTTTCCTGAAAGGCTTGCCAGACTAATATTGTTTGTTTCTGTTAGGTTTCCAGGTGCAGCATGATAACATGACAGCTCCTAATTTGCAGCTATAGTATGGTTTATTGGGCGGTATGACAGGCCTGAAGTTGCCATTTTGGGGCTCACTCAGATTTGAGTGAAGTGGCTGTGGTGGAGAGCCTTGGGGGAAGAGGCCTCTGGAGGAATGGATTGCTGCCTCTGTTGTTTGAGGAGCATAAGGAGCCTCCTCCACATGTATTAGTTATCACCTGGGAGGTGATGACATGGGCTTACTGAAGGGTACATCCCTCATACTGCAAGCTTTATATTATTTTTGGTGTATACATAGAAAATGGCCTGGGGTTTTCATAGTATGGTCAGCTATCCTGCCTCACCATGTTTAGTATGGAGATGGTGACATTGATGTTTATCATAGAATCATAGAGTTGGAAGAGACCACAAGGGCCGTCCAGTCCAACCCCCTGCCATAGAGGAGTAAATAAAGCATTCCGGATAGATGTCCATCCAGCCTCTGCTTAAAAACCTCCAAAAAAGGAGACTCCACCACATCCCAAGGCAGTGCATCCCACTGCTGAACAGCTCTGACCGTCAGGATGTTTTTCCTAATGTTTATATAGAATCTCTTTTCCTGTAGTTTGAGTCAATTGCTCCATATCCTAGTCTCTGGAGCAGCAGAAAACAAGCTTGCTCCATCCTCAGTATGACAGCCCTTCCAATATTTAAACATGGCTATCATGTCAGCTCTTAACATTCTCTTCCCCAGACTAAACTTACCCAGCTCCCTAAGCCGCTCCACATAGGACATGGCTTCCAGACCTCCCACCATCCTGGTCGCCCTACACTGGACACGTTCCAGCTTGTCCATATCCTATTTGAATTGTGGTGCCTAGAACTGGACAGAGTATTCCAGGTGATGTCTGACTAAAGCAGAATAGAGTGGCACTATTACTTCCCTTGCTCTAGACACTATACTCTTATTAACCCAGCCTATAATCGCATTGGCTTTTTTAGCTGCTGCATCACACTACTGACTCATGTTCAGCTTCTGGTCCACTAAGACTCCTAGATCTCTTTTGCATGTACTGCAATCAAACCAGGTGCCACCCATCCTATATCTGTACATTTCATTTTTACTGCCCAAGTGTAGTATCCTACATTTCTCCCTGTTGAAATTCATTTTGTTTGTTTTGGCCCAGCTTTCTAATCTGTTCAGGTCATTTTGAATTCTGATCCTGTCCTCTGGTTTATTAGCTACCCATCCTAATTTGGTGTCATCGGCAAACTAGATTTATTTTTGTTTTGTTTTGTTTGGTTATGACCCATCGGAGAGTAAATAAAGGAGATCCGGAATGCCCTGAAAAGGGCGTTGGGGCAGTTTCTTCCACATCTCACCATAATTTTCTGACAGCCAGAGCTCTACAGAGCAAATGGCATTCATTTGTGAGAAGAAGGTAATAATTTGTTCCTGGGGGATTTGAAGGAGGGGACGAGAGCCACATTGGCTGGTTTGGTGGGGGCAAAGGGCTAAGCAAACACTTGTCCCTTGTCAGTGGCAGGTATCAGGGGAACAAGATATGAGTCAGTGTACACCTTGGCACCCTTTTAGTGAAGGGTAGGGCTCTGGAAAGGCCTCTTTAGGTCCTGAGACCTGAGAGGTTGTGAAAGAGCCTGCCCTTGGGGCTCACCTGGGGTTTTACTCTCTCTGATAAGGTCTTAGGACTTGGAAGAGAGTGCTCTAGGTTGGCCTTCCAGTAAATGGCTGGCTGGGGTGAACAAACCTCAGGGTCTTGGTTTCACCCAAGGGAAGGCTGGGGAGGTGGTCATGGGTTGGCACCTGGCCTCAGCTAGACCTGCATCAAGTTGCTCCCACCTTTTCCACTAAGCCCCAGGTACAATAATTAAATAGTTTATAGATCAAATAAAGTGGCCTTGTTTGTCCTAGCTCTATGTGTGTGTTCCCATTATTTCATGGTTGGTCATCAATGAATTCCTATTTGGGGAGAGAGGTGCTCTCATTTTGTTCCCCCCTCTCCAGAAAAAAATATAGAGATTTATACAGAAATTGGGGGAAGGGCTTCAATATGTCTTTCCTGTAGTTTGAGTCCATTGTAGTTTGTGTCCATTGTTTTACAAGAAATTAATATAATGGCTAAGGGCTTTTGAACTAGTGATGTTACCATTGTTCAGAATCTGTTTTTCTTCATGTGAACAATGGTAACATCACTAGTTAAACATCACTAGTGAAAGAAAGCATGTCATGGTATCAGAAGACACTCAAAGAACCTGACAAAGCACTTTATATACAGAACGGGGCTTGTCAATGGTACTGGCACTGGAAGATTCTGAGAGCTGTAGAAAAGTAATATTTCCATACTCGGATGCAGAGACTAAAAACAAAAAACAAAACAAAAAGCAAACTCCATCTTACCACCACAGATTACTAAAGTATTTTGGGTGTTTTGGTATTCAAAGGCTAAATGTGATATTGAACTTTTGACTTGACTTCACTTAGTGGTTTAGGCCTTGCTGCAACCATTGGTGATTTGATAGGGGCTTCATTATGTAAACCAGTTTGAAGTTTTGCAAGATGACTTGTCTGTGAGGATTGGCACTGGGCCTCATGAAAAACTTATGAGGTCAAGGTAAGCAAATAAAGATGAGGTTATTTGCTAAAATGCTAAAAAGTTGGGTACTTTTTTTTTGCGGGGGGGGGGAGATAAAAGAGGTTTTGATTCACCACATCCTACATGTTTTTCCTACATGTAGATCATGTGTTGATCTACAAGATGACTACAAGTTTTCTTTAAATTGATGTTTTCTTGAAACTGTTTCAGTACAATTTAGCTTTTCAAGTTACTGTATACATAAATCTATTGTTGCTTCTCTCTCTCTCTCTCTCACACACACACACACGCACATGCACACACGCACACAAAAGCTTGGATAGAAAGGCCAAAGTCATCAACTCTTTCTGAATCACATTATCTTGTCCACAGTCTGATGATGTTGAAAGTTTCTTTTACAGTGGTTATCCAAAGGCCCCTCAAATGAGATCGTTGTTGGTACACGCTCTCCTGTTGGCTTCATACACTCCAACATTTCACTCATGAAAACTGAGACATAAGGATGTAATCAAGATGGGAAAAGTTATTAGTGAGGAAGAACAGGCAAGCAAGGACAGGCTGCAGCAGTTTGTTTTTGACTGAACCTATTGGGGAAGGCAAGATTCCACTTCCTCCTCTCTCCTCCCTCTGCCATATTAATTGTGTGCAACTACTTTTGCACTTTGAACATGGTTTGAGAAGGTGAAGTAAACTGAAAACAACAGAAGAACGTGGAAGGAGGAAAGAGAAACTGGGACATTTTTAAAGCAGCTGAAAAAGTGGGACAGAAAACTATTAATTGGGACTGTTAATTCCAAATTGGAACATTTGGAGGGTATGTGGCTTTCACCTATTGAGAAACCTGCAAGAGATCCTGTTGTTGATATCCCTGTTCAGGTCTTCCAAACACAGGGCCATGATCTCCTTTGTTGATTCAATCCACCTGTAGTGGACTTCCTCTTTTTTCTATCTCCTTCAACCTTTCCCAGCATTATTGTCTTTTACAACGAGTCATCTTGTGCCATGATGTTTCCAAAATATGATCACCTCAGTTTAAGTCATTTTGGCTTCTAGGGAGAGTTCAGATTTGATTTACTCTTGCACCCATTGATTTTTCTTTTAGCGCTGTGGATTCAGTTGGTGTTGGTGGCTGGACATTTTTGGGACTCAGTTATAGTCCCATCCTGGATAGAAGTGACCAGTGCTAAACAACTAACCAGTGCTTTACAGGGTTCTGTCCTGGGCCCAGTGCTTTTCAACATCTTCATCAATGACTTGGATGAGGGAATAGATGGTATGCTTATCAAGTTTGCAGATGATTCCAAATTAGGAGGGGTAGCAAATACCCCAGAGGATAGGATCAGTATTCAAACTGACCTTAACAGATTAGAAAGCTGGGCCAATACTAACAAAATGAATTTCAACAGAGAGAAATGTAGGATACTACACTTGGGCAGTGAAAATGAAATACACAGATATAGGATGGGTGACATCTGGCTGAATGGCAGTACATGCAAAAGGGATCTATGAGTCTTAGTGGACCACAAGCTGAATAAGAGTCAGTAGTGTGTTGTGGCAGCTAAAAAAGCCTATGCAATTCTAGGCTGCATCAATAGGAGTACAGTTGTCCGTTCATATTCGCTGGGATTTGGTTCCAGGACCCCCCCTCCCCCCGTGGATACCAAAATCCATGAATACTCAAGTCTCATTATATGCAATGACATAGCAAAATGGTGTCCTTTTTATAAGATGGCAAAATCAAGGTTTACTTTTTGGATTATTATTTTCTTAAGAATATTTTCAAGCCATGAATATTTACATCCATGAATACAAAATCTGTGAATACGGAGGGACAACTGTATAGTGTCTTTATCAAGGGAAGTGATAGTGCCACTGTATTCTGCTTTGGTCAGACCTCACCTGGAGTAGTGTGTCAAGTTCTGGGCACCACAATTCAGGAAGGATATTGACAAGCTGGAAAGTGTCCAGAGGAGGGCAGCCAACATGGTGGGAGGTCTGTAAGCCTTTAAGCCCTATGAGGAGCTGGGTATGTTTAGCCTGGGGAAGAGAAGGTTAAGAGGTGACATGATACCCATGTTTAAATATTTGAAAGGATGTCATACTGAGAATGGAGCAAGCTTGTTTTTTACAACCCCAGAGACTAGGACACAGAGCAATGGTTTCAAACTACAGGAAAAGAGATTCCACCTAAACATTAGGAAGAACTTCTTGACAGTAAGAGCTGTTCTGAAGTGGAATACACTGCTTGTAGTGTGGTGGAGTCTCCTTCTTTGGAGGTTTTTAAACAGAGGCTGGATGGCCATCTGTCAGGGATGAATTGATTGTGTATTCCTGTAGGGCAGGGGGTTGGACTGGATGGCCCTTGTGGTCTCTTCCAACTCTATGATTCTATTGTGGCCATACTTTGGTTCAAGTATGGTATTTCTTTCATGACTTGCTACACATTTATTTCCATCTTCTTTTCCAAAAGGCTTTGAAGGTTGTACATAAAAGCTGACCTGCACAATGAAATGATGGAAGGATGGCTGTGCACACGCATGTCAAAGAATGGTAGTGCATGAGTACAAACTTTTACCAGTCCCATAAAATCCCAGTGATGTCCATTCCATCATCTTCAGCCCCAGTTCTAACAATCATACCTCTCTTTATAGCACGGAGATAGAAAGATAATTAATACTGATATTCAAAATACCTGTGGCCATGCAAGAGTATTTACACTGAAGTCTAAAAAGGTCTACTCAAATGTAATTCCCATTGTGTTCAATGGGGCTTCTTTCTACATGCATGCAGGTGTAGGAGTGTAGCCTTTATACAGTTGACTAACAACAAACACTCAGACACCACAGTTTTGTTTCTAGAGATGCCTCCCCCACCCCTATTATGGATATTTAATTTGTTACAAGCCAAAATAGACCAGAATGTGTATCTACAAAATTATTTGCAATTTGTTCAGCTCAATATAAAATATGCCTCTAAAACTCTCTCTCTCTCACACACACACACTCACTCTGCTGGCTAGTCAGTGGGGTATTAAATCAAATGGTAAAAAGATGAAAAATGTTTGTCTCTCTGTTTTATCTGCAGCCAAAAAGGATATTGCTTTACATTTTTGTGAAATAAAACTGCATAGCTCACAATTGCCCCAAAGCATCGAGATGTTGCTCTCCCCCTGCCCCAGAGTGCTCATTAATTTCAGATTCAACTTGATTAAACGAGGACTGAACATGACGATCTGAAACATCTCCTTTCATTCTTTCATGTTGCTATCTTGGCAAAGCCATTCTCTTTTCTTACCCATCCAAAAACACAAACAAGAGCATTCTCTTTTCCTCCCTCCCTCCTCCCCTCCCCTCCCCTCCCCCATGTCCCAATATCCATATGGACCAATGGACAGCCTAAAGGGAACCTTTGTTGTTGCCATAAAATACACAAGATGGTGAATGAAATAGCAGCTGGTAGCCAGTGTCCATGGGACACTGGTAATCCCATATAATTGCCAGTGTGGGGCGTGGGACAACTGGCAAAAAGGAAGCTTAAAGTTCTTTGTTTTCCCTTGGTAATGATGAAGGAATGGCTGTCTTTACCCTGAGACCCTCAAAGATCCAATGAGAACATTCTTGTCTTTTCAAAAGCCTGGCCCATGAAATTCAACCCACATCTCCTTCTCATTAATTTCACTAAATAGATTAAGCAATTGGAAGGTGGGCTGTCCATTTCCCAAATGAGTTTTCCCTCTGTTTCTGAGGTGAGATGTTTTGGAGTTGTGGGACCATCCTTTCAAGTCCCCTGCCCCTTTTTTTAAGACTGGATTAGTGAGGCCAAATGGATTACTCTTTGTAGGTATTAGGACAGAAGGCCTTTACGGAGAATGACAGCCCTCCCCCTACACACACACAATTCCCCGATGGCTGGTTTCAACAGTAGGCTGCTAAAACCTACTTAGTGCAAACATCCGTAAAGCTGTCAAGAGCAAGGGGCTTGTAAAGGCAACTTTGTAAGTATACCCTTGAGCTAGTGACAAGATGCAGGTGGAAAATGAAAATCTGATTTGCAGAAGTTATTGGGACATAGATTGCCCGTGGGGAAATCTCCCTCCAGGTTTTAATCTGAACTTTCACAGAGCTCCCCAAGGTGCTGAACCTCCGTTGGAGGTGGGGGTTTAGGATCCAGCATCTAGGTGAGATTAGTCCAGTCATATTATGCCATACAGAACTAAGATGGCACAAACATTTGGTTTCATATTCTTTTTGATAAGAATTTGCCAAAATTCACAAATTTCTTCTTGTTCAGGTTGAAAAGAAACTGAGGTTGTTTTTTTAAAAACCCACACACACAAATGAGGGAGGAAACAATTGGGTTTACTCTAGTCCCGAGTCAGTCTTCAGTGGGCATCTATTGGACATACGTGGGGGCATATCTGGGAATGACATCTGTGCTTGTACTTTTTCAGACCTTGTGTAAGGAGGTATTCAGTACAATAATTATCCCATACCTCCTTCTGCAATGCTGCCGTCTGGCAGATAATAACAGCCAGAGGCTTGCCAGATGCATCTCTCTCCTTGGCTACTGATTGGCTGCTGGAGTGGTGCTGGGCTTCTTCCAGCTACTGTTGGATATTGAGTGAGAAGAGAATAGAATTATATTCTCTCTTATTATAAGAGTGCCCCTTATTTGAGGGTCAGAAAGCTTATCCCTTGGCAGGTGAGAAGATTTTCCTTTTATACAGACTTGAAAAGATGTCCCAAACCCTCATATTTTGGGGTGTGGTACTTCCATACAGACAGAAATGCATACAGCATGTAATTGATGTATGTGGTGTATGTGTTACTCTTACAGAGAAAAACATGGCTCACTTAACTGAAGTCAATATTTTCATATGATACTTAAGCAGAACATGAACTTTTTAGCAACTACTTCATGATTGTCAGCCTGCATGCCATGAACTTTCAACTGTCCCTTGTTGCTATTTTGAAAAACTGGCAACACTAAGTAAGAGCAGAGACTGCAATTTCTTCCTTTCATGTTCAAGAGCAGCCAGAATGAACCTGAACGCATCCCACAAGCTGCACAGCAGCTGGGAGACAGAAATGTGCTTGGAAGCTTCCTGGCTAGTCTTGCACTCTGGGGGAAGTCACTGGACAGAGGAAGCAACTTATGTTACATCACCACTTCCCATAAATATGCCAGAAATGTCAGCATGATATAGGATCAAACCCTTTGAATCACTGTATTTTCAGCCATCTTGGTGCTCAGTCAGAGTTGTCACCTCTCCCTCTCTCCACGCTTACCTAACACCTATATCAATACATTTACACCACATTGAAACAAAGTTGTCATATTGGGTTTGATTAATGTAAATGTCAATTTTTCATGTAGGGCAGTAGACTGGCAATGTGTGTTCACTCACCACTTGTGGAGGTCAGATCATTCCCTCCAAAAAAGGGTGACCAAGATGATCAAAAGTCTGGAAACCAATACCTTGTGAAGAACAATGGAAGGAACTGGATATATTTAGCTTAGAGAGGAGAAGACTGAAAGGTGACATTGTAGCCATCTTTAAATATCTGAATATTTAAATATCTCCATGTACAAGATGGAGTGAGTGACGCTCCAGAAACTAGAACATGAACCAATGGATTCAAATTACCATACAAGAAAAGAGATTTCACCTCAACATTAGGAAAAACTTCTTTACTGTAAGAATGGTTTGACAGTGAAACAGACTGCCTCGGGGGCTGATGGCTGATTCCACCTAAACATTAGGAAGAACTTCCTGACAGTAACAGCTATTCTGCAGTGGAATACACGGCCTTGGGGTGTGGTGGAGTCTCCTCCTTTGGAGGTTTTTAAACAGAGGCTGGATGGCCATCTGTCGGGGGTGCATTGATTGAGTATTCCTGCATGGCAGGGGGTTGGACTGGATGGCCCTTCTGGTCTCTTCCAACTCTATGATTCTATGGCCTCTCCTACTTTGGAGGGCTTTAAACAGATATTGGATGGGCACCTTTCAGGAGTGCTATAGCTGTGTATTCCAGCATGATAGGGGGTTGGACTAGCTGGACCATGTGGCCCCTTCCAACCCTGATAGTCTATGATTTGATTATTTTTGAGCCCCATCACCAAACTTTCATTAAACTATCTCCTGTCCCTCATGCTGAGTCCCAACAAAAATCTTCCATAATGCCCCTAATGCAATGTCCATCTGCAGGCATTGTGGAAAATAAAGACAGAAGCTCTCTCCCCCCGCCCCCACAGTTCTGATGGCGATCAAAGTGCTACTGCTGGATGCCCGTCTCCTCCAGGCAAATACACTGAAGGAGGACACTGATGTGGGACCTGGCTTACCATGAAGCACTCTGCCAAGTACCTCACAAATCCTTATTGCACTCCAAGTTTTTTCTATGTACCATAAAATACACCCCCAAATATTTTAACTAGCCCTTAAATTGACCTGGGCATTCATGTCTGAATTTGCCAGTAACAATCAAAGTCAGTTTGTTATATTACAATAGCTTGGCCCTCAAGGCAGTATTTTTTTCCTTTGTCAGCTTCACACACCCCTGTACCACTCCCCAACCTGTAGCATATTCTCAAATGAGATTTTCTGTATCCAAGAGGTTCACCTTCCCCTATTTCATGTAGTGACCTCTTCTTGTTCCTGGAGGGCAGAGCCCATGACGACTCTTTGAGGCCTTGATAATTGCCACTTTGATACTTGCCAATGGAGTGTTCAAAGAGCAGAGAAGTTTTACAACCAGCCTTTCCTCCACAAACCGCAAGCATTCACCTTGTATAAAAGAGGCCATTCTTTACATACACTGGATGCAAAGAAGTAGCAGCCCCTCCTCCTTTCCTTATAAAAGTTCAGTGAGATTTTTTTTACTTGAAAGCTTTCCCTTTCTAAGATGGGACGCCCGGGAGATTCTGTATCCATGGGCCAGCATTTGTTAAAGCATTACCATGTAACAGTTTCTTCAGGCACAATTCACATTGCAACAGGGATATGATCCTGACATGACCATCATGATGTTCTTTGTTTAAAAAAAATATTTTATCTAAAAGAGCTCTGAAAAGATTTCACATCTTGACAAAGCATCATTTCTAAAGCTCTGCTAGGGGTTGTGATGGCCCATCTTTGCTGTTATGGTAAAATGTGTCTCTCTTCAAATTATAGCAATGAGCTCTAAATTTATACCTGTACATCCAAATCAGCAGCTGCACCCTCTCAGGTCTTTTTAAGTGATGTGTTTTAGGAATAGAGGAATCCAACAATTTCACGTTTGTCCACATCAGAATGTTAAAGCTCAAGTTCTTGTTATCAACTTCATGAAGAAATTTGCCAATTTTATGAAGTATGAACTGAACAATGTTCACAAATATCTGCTCTGGCTAAATACAGTTTCTCTGTTTGGAAAGGATCATGTTGTGTTTCCCTTCTGTGTAGAAGCCTGCCAGGAGAAAAAAATATGATAGGCATAATTCAGCAGCAAAACAGTGGTTGGGTGCATAGGGATCCAAAGCCAGGGGCTTGGTTACATGGTGAAAAAAAAAAACCCGTGAAGAATTTGCCAAGATTCCTAATTGTTTACATGTATTGCGGCACAAAGTCGCCTCTTTCAGAAGGAGGGGGGCACAAAACCCCATTAGTAACGCAATAAAGGATTTCGGGACTTTTCCCGACTTTTTTGAAAAGTAGCGCATTTTCGATAGTCTGAACAAGCATCACACTACGTGCTGTGTGAATTACCAGCAATCTTTCGGATACATTCACAGCAGAGCTTTGCCATGATTGGCTGAACTCACCAGGGAGGGGGTTGGACAAGGAGGGGATGGAGGAAAGATCCATGTTGTTTCCAGCCTTGTGTGTGTGTCTTTCCTTCTCTCCCTCCTGCCTTGCTACTTTCAGTCTCTCTGTGTGTGAATGATCTAGTCTTCCCTTCTGAGATCGCATCCCTTCTCTTCTCCTTGTGCTTAGCCACGAAAAAGACTGGATTTTTAGCCTTGTGTGTGTGTTTCCTTCTCTCCCTCCCGCCTTGCTACTTTCCGTCTGTGTGCGTGTGTGTGTGAATTATTCATCTCCTCTCCTGTGATCGCGTCTCTTCCCTTCTCCCTGTCTTGTGCTTAGCCACAAAAAAGACTGGATTTTTAGCCTTGTGTGTGTGTGTCTTTCCTTCTCTCCCTCCCTCCATGCTATCTTGTGCCCAGCTGGTACGATCTGAAGAATTAAGCAAGCCTTTTCCAGTCTCTCTTGTGTGTGTGTGTGAATGTTCATCTCAGGCATTCCTGTGGTAATCAGAGGATGTGCTTGGGAGGCCATGCCCTGTCTCAGTCTGTGTGTGAATATCAAAGTGAGACACAGCTGAAAACAAAACCGATAGATCAATTAAGCCATATATCATCTGAACGATGCACTACAGCTGCAAAACAGCGATAAAGCGCAAATTACCGCAATAAAAACTGTCCTGTAACTGAAGCCCAGATTTTTAAGAGTTACACACTCAGATCCAGCTTTCTAAATGGGGCAAATCTGTCAATTCTACAAATTTCCACAGTCATTTTTTTTCGCTGCAGAGATTTGAACAACAACAACAACAATCACCTTTGGGTTCACTTGAACTCCCATAATGTCCTAGCCATGTTGATTGGGGAATCTGGGAGTTATAGTCCAACTGTCTTCCCACCCACTGTTTTGTAAATTAAAAAAGATCAAGTTCTTTGGGTTGAATTTATGAAGACATTGGTGAATTTGGGAAAGTCTGCATCAAAAGAACAAACCAAGACAAATTCTCAGCCATACTTAAATTACATTTCCTTTTCTTCATACCTTATATGGGGCTATCTGATTCAATAGCTATCTAATCAGCAACCTCATCAGCTACCTATTCTATCTCAAGATGCAAGCCGATTTCAATGATTTGACTTATTAATTGCATGGTGAACAGCAGAAAGAAGGAGGAGCAATGCAGTGGTGACTGGTGGCTCCCATACCAGTGGGAGAATCAATCCATTTCAGGTTTTGGTTAGTTTGAATGGAGCTCTCCAAGGTTCTGGGAGCATTTAGGAATACATTCCAGCACCCCAGAACCCCTTTGAAGCCTGGATTAAAACCTGGAATGGGTTTGCCACTCCACTGATATGGGAGCCACCAGCCACCAATGGAGCAATATATTCCATTGGGCTTGCCCACCTCTTCTGGGCAGTGGTATAAACTGTAGTAACAGGGTTTTACTCAAAATCTCCTTGTTCTTCTTGTGTGCCTTTAAGTCATTTCTGACTTATGGTGACCCTAAGACAAACCTATAACAGGGTTTTCTTTGCAAGGCTTACTTATGCCTTCCCTGCAGCTGAGAGAGTGTGATTTGTCCAAGGTCACCCAGTGGGTTTCCATGGCTGAGTGGGGATTCAAACCCTGGTCTCCCAGTGTCCCAGTCCAACACATAAACCACTACCCCATGCTGGCTCTATATTTCCTATCCCCTCCATAAAAGATACAGCATCTTGGATAACTCCTTTAAAGTTGGACTAAAACCTGGAGCAGATTCACCACCCCATTGACATGGGAGATATCAGCTGCCACAGGTAAGAAGACCAACTTGGCCAAGACCATTTAAACATCTGGGGCTTCCTTAGAATGGAAAAAATTCAGAACAAAACGCAATATTGCTTGTTCAGTCTCCATAACTAGCTTCAGAAGCCAGCATGTCCCAGAGCAGCCAAGAGAAAAATGCTCCCAATGTTGTTTAAAAATAAATATCAAATTAGTTTTGCAATATGAAAGCTGCATTGTCGTCTCCTGCTGAAGTTTACATCACTATTTTGTCTAGGCAATTAGGAAATAAAAAAAGATCAGAAGGTTGCAAAGTGATGAAAACACAAATAATCTTTTATGGGGAACTCTCCACCCCTTCCAATAATCTTGAAAACCTACAGAGTCTTTCCATCCAGCTGTTTCTGTGATCTTCCTGTTTAAACTTCTGTGTTTAACATATACAGCTTATTTATTTTTGACAGGTCAACAAACAACCGCTTGCTAAATGCTTGGTTTTACTTTTGACTGAACTTTCTGTGGGACAGAAATGGCTTTCTGAGTACCTGAGATACACAGCTTTTCCTCTTCACAGTATAAGTAAGGACCGACCACCCTGATTTATAGAACCATCCCCAGAAGGTGCAATAGCTGGTTCTAGAACTGGTAGCTTAGGATCCCTTCCTGGTTAACAGCCTGATCTAAAGAGGGTCATCCCAGGACCACAACAAAAATTTGTCATAAATAATAAAGTAGGCCCCCAAATTCATGTTTGGATTTAGAGCAGGTGTGGGCAACCATATGGGGGTCAGGGCCATTCTCCTCAACCCCCCTACTGGGGCATACATGCTCCCTCCCTGAGGCACACAAAATCCTTTTTTGTCTGTATCCTGTCTGTATCCTGGCCAAAATAGTGACAGAAAGTACACCACACATTGTCACACATTTTTGTATGTTTGGAGGGAAATCACCCAAAAAACATATGGAGAAAATGGGGGTGATTTGGAGGAATTTGGGGAACTGGTGGCGGTGGTGGGGTCTTTGGGAGGGGGCATTTTCCTCACCCATGGTTGGTTGAAGACTATTGCATTAGATGAGCACTTCCAAAACTTGAGTCCTGACATGCTGTTGTACTACAACTCCTACAAACCTGACTCAATGGCTATGCTGGTTGGAGCTTCCAAGAACTGAAAACAAACAATATCTAGAGTAAATAAAGGGAAGTAATAGTGCCACTCTATTCTGCTTTGGTCAGGCCTCACCTGGAATACTGTCCAGTTCTGGGCACCACAATTCAGGAAGGATATTGACAAGCTGGAACGTGTTCAGAGGAGGGCAGCCAACATGGTGGGATGTCTGTAAGCCATGCCCTATGAAGAGTGGCTTAGGGAGGTGGGTATGTTTAGCCTGGAAGAGGGGACATGATAGCCATGTTTAAATATTTGAAGGGATGTCATACTGAGGATTTTTTATTTATTTATTTATTTATTTATTTATACCCCGCTCTTCAGCCTCAAGGCTATCAGAGCGGCTTACAAATTGTTTTAAGCAATAGCTATTTACACATCTAACTGCATTAAACAGTTTCCAATGTGTGTTAGCTAATTGCCCCCCACAAGCTGGGTACTCATTTTACTGACCTACGAAAGGATGGAAGGCTGAGTCTACCTTGGAGCCTGCTGGAATAGAACTTGCAACATGGTGACTTGCAGGACTGGCATTTAACCACTGCGACACCAGCACTCCTTGCTTTCTGCTGCTCCAGAGACTAGGAACATGGAGCAATGGGTTCAAACTACAGGAAAAGAGATTCCACCTTAACATTAAAAAGAACTTTCTGACAGTAAGAGCTGTTCAGAAGTGGAATACACTGCCTCGGAGTGTGGTGGAGTCTCCTTCTTTGGAGGTTTTTAAACAGAGGCTGGATGGCCATCTGTCAGGAATGATTTGATTATGTATTCCTGCATGGCAGGGAGTTGGACTGGATCACCCTTGTGGTCTCTTCCAACTCTATGAATCTATGATTCTATGATTTCAGGAAACATTGGTGGAGAATAGAGATCTACAACAAGGGACATGAAAAACTCTCAGGCCAGACTTGTGTTGACAACTTAATGTTAGTGCAACTGGAGGTATGGTAGTGTAACTATTTTTCTGACATTGTTCCAGGATCTATCTAGTACTTCCTCATGTAACATTTACTCCCAGGCTACACAATAGCTGGGACATTGCATTCAAGGGCAGCTGTACACCTCCAGCGCAAATGGCCACCAATTGGACACAGATAGTGTTGAGAAATCTCCCTCTGGACTGTCTTTCAGCTGGAAGCCATCGCCCTACCAGAACTCCATGTAGGTATTCCAGCAGAACTTTGTGCTCCACCAACACTGAACACCACCTTGGCCAAGCAGCATCTGGGTGTGGTCAAGATGGCAGAGTTTAATGAGGAAAACCAGACAATCTAGGAGAGTCTGCATAAGTATGCATTTGCACCAGCCTCCTGGAAAGGGCAAAATTCTGTCCCCTCCCCTCCTCTCTTTTCCCCCTCCCCTTGTGTATTAATGGAGTCCAATTCTGTACTTTGAACTTAGTTTTCAGCTTTTAAAGTACAGCTGGTCCTCTCTATCCATGGATTCTGCATCCATGGATTCAACCATCCATGGCTTGACAATATTTTTTAAAAAATCCAAAGAAGCAAACCTTGATTTTGCAATTTATATATTTGACGTCACGCTGAGGATGGAGCAGGTTTGTTTTCTGCTGCTCCAGAGACTGGAACATGGAGCAATGGGTGCAAGCTCCAGGAACAGAGATTCCACCTCAACATGAGGAGGAACTTTTTGACAGTAAGAGCTGTTCGGCAGTGGAACACACTCCCTCGGAGCGTGGTGGGGTCTCCTTCCTTGGAGGTCTTTAAGCAGAGGCTGGATGGTCATCTGTCGGGGATGCTTTGATCAAGATTTCCTGCGTGGCAGGGGGGTTGGACTGGATGGCCCTCGTGGTCTCTTCCAACTCTGCAATTCTATGATTCTATGATTATATAAGAAGAGTCTTTAGCATCTACATATGTTGGTATTGATGGGACTATCCCTCTCAAATGGTGACAACAGGGGGGTAAAAACAATTTGCCAGGGATGTGCAAGTGTTTGAGATTGAGGTTGAGACTGGTGTGCTCCTGAAAGCACCTTTTCAGAAACTAGTCAGGCCAGACTCATACACACTGGGACTATGAGATTCATGTGCAGGATATGGCTGGATATTTATGGTCAACTATCAGGAACTGCCTGGGTTGTGAGGCACTAGGAGAGGGTGTTTCTTGGAAGACCACCCTGTACACTTTGTGGTGTAGCTGGGGAGAACAAAGGAAGCATTAGTTCACTCTTTCCCCTAAACTGCTAGTATTGGTCCTAATCTGATGGGTTTTAAGACTCTTGCTTGGGTTAAATTAGCACCAGATATCAGTTCCCCTTCTGCTGATTGTTCTTATTGGATTTAATAAATTGTGTTCCTATTCAGCCAAGACTTTGAGGTCTGCCTCTTAGTTTTCTATCTCTCTCTGCAAAACCCACATTTTGCTGCACAAAACAAGACTTTGTAAGACGTGAATAATGATTGAGAACTGAGCAGAAATCTTTGTCTTATGGTCCAGCAGGGACAACACTGGAGGATTTACTTGTTCTAAGAGGAGGGGGAAATTAACAACCCTGATTAAAACTAATGGAGTCCTTTTCTATGTTTCATTGTGATAACCTCCTGAATCCAACATGCTAAGATGCAAAGTCCATACTCCCAAACTGTCCTAAATTTGGTAGGGACAGTCCAAATTAGTTCTCTGTCATCCCAATTTTCCAGCTGTTTTAAATAACTTCCAGTTTCTCTTTCCTCTTCTCACACTCACCTTTGTTCCTCAGTTTACTTCTATTGCTGCTAATTGATTTCACAGCTCAAAAGTAGCTTGCACTCAATTAACTTAGAATCATAGAATCATAGAGTTGGAAGAGACCACAAGGGCCATCTAGTTCAACCCCCTGCTCTGCAGGAATACATAATCAAAGTTTTCCCAACAGATGGCCATCCAGTCTCTCTTTAAAAGCCTCCAAACATGGAGACTTTACAACAATCCAAGGCATTGCATTCCACTGCTGAACAGCTCTGACGATCAGGAAGTTCTTTCTAATGTTTATGTGGAACCTCTTTCCTCTAGTTTGAGTCCATTGCTCCATGTCCTAGTCTCTGGAGCAGCAGAAAACAAGCTTGCTCCATGACAGCCCTTCAAATATTTAAACATGGCTATTGTGTCCCTTCTTAACCTTCTCTTATCCAAGTCCAGGTAAACATACCCAGCTCCCTAAGCCGTTCCAAATAGGGCATGGATTCCAGACCTCCCACCATTTTGGTCGCTTTCCTCTAAACACATTCCAACTTGTCCATATCCTTTTTGAATTGTGGTGCCCAGAAATGGACACAGTATTCCAGGTGAGGTCTGATTAAAGTTGAATAGAGTAGCACTATTATTTCCCTCAGTCTAAACACTATACTCCTATTAATGCAGCCTAGAATTGCATTGGCTTTTTTAGCTGCTGTGTCACACTGCTGACTATGTTCAGTTTGTGGTCCACTAAGACTCCTAGTCCCCTTTCACATGTACTGCCATCCAGCCAGATGTCACACATCCTATATCTGTTCTTTTCATTTTTACTGCCCAAGTGTATTATCCTATATTTCTCCCTGCTGAAATTCATTTTGTTGGTTTTGGCCCACCTTTCTAATCTGTTGAGGTCATTTTGGATTCTGATCCTGTCCTCTGGAGTATTGGCTACCCCTCCTAATTTGGTTTCATCAACAAACTTGATAAGCATTCCTTCTATTCCCTCATCCAAGTCATTGATAAAGATGTTGAATAGCACTGGCCCAAGACAGAACCCTGTGGCACCCCACTGGTCACTTCTCTCCAGGATGAAGAGGAGCCATTGGTGACTCCCCTTTGGGCTCTGTCAGTCAACCAATTACAAATCCACCTAACAGCTGCTTTATCTTGGCCACGTGTTACTAACTTTTTTGCAAGAATATTATGGGGGACTTTGTCAAAGACCTTATTGAAATCAAGATACACCTACATCCACAGCATTCCCTTCATTTAACAAGCTTGTAACTCTATTTAAAAAAGAGAGATAAAATTAGTTACTCATGACTTGTTTTTGAGAAACCCATGTTGACTTTTAGTGATCACGGTATTCCTTTCTATGTGGATACAGACTGTTTAATGCTCTGTGCCAGAATCTTTTCTAGTACTGATGTCTGGCTGACTGGGTGGTAATTAGGTTCTTCTTTCTCCCCCTTTTTGAAGTTGGGGACAACATTTGTCTTCCTCCAGTCTGCTGGGACCTGTCCTGTTCTCCAGGAATTCTCAAAGATCATTGACAGTGGTTCTGAGATTCCTTCTGCCACTTCTTTTAATACCCTTCGATGTAGTCCATTAATCCCTGGAGACCTGAATTCATTTATACTGGCCAGGTATTCCTGAACAACCTCTTCACCTATTCTGTGCTGCATTTCCCCTACTCCATCATCCGCTCCATTTTCCCCAAGTTGAACACTGTTCTCCTTTTGGGAGAAGACTGCGGCAAAGAAGGTGTTGAGTAGTTCTGCTGTTTCTTTGTCCCCTGTTAGCATTTCACCATCTTCTCCATCCAGCAGCCCTACCATTTCCTTGTTCTTTCTTTTGCTATAGACATTATGGGGGGAGAAAACACCCTTTTTTATTGTTTTAACATCTCTAGCAAGCCTAAGCTCCAGCTGACCTTTGGCTTTTCTGACTTTCCCCCTACATGAGCTGGCTATTTTTTTGAATTCTTCTTTGGTGATTTCCTCCTTTTTCCATTTCTTGTACATGTCCCTTTTAAGTCTTAGTTCAGTTGAAAGTTCTTTAGACATCCATACTGGTTCCTTTAGACACTTGCCATTTTTCCTCCTCATTGGAACTGTTTGAAGTTGTGCCTTCAATATCTCACTTTTTAGAAACTCCTATCCATCATGTACTTTTTAGAAACTCCTATCCATCTTTTAGTATTCATGTCCATGGGATCACCCCCAGTAATTCCCTGAGTTTTCTGAAATCAGCTTTCTTAAAGTCTAGATGGCATGTCTGACTATGCATGGCTTCCCCTTCCCTCTGTATAACAAACTCGAGGAGAACATGGTCACTCCCCACTAAGGATCCCACCACTTTCACCCCATTAACCAAATCATTACTGTTGGTTAGGATCAGATCTA
Organism: Gambelia wislizenii; assembly: GCA_030847615.1. NCBI lineage: Eukaryota > Metazoa > Chordata > Lepidosauria > Squamata > Crotaphytidae > Gambelia > Gambelia wislizenii. Next base: position 12,614,099 of record JAUMIR010000012.1, read on the forward strand.
ATATAGCTGATTCCCTTGTTGTCTCTTCCATCTTCTGGATAATGAAATTGTCTGCTAGGGAAGTGAGGAATTTTTTGGCAGAGTTGGACTTCCAACAATTATCAGGATAGCCAAATACCCCATTATTACTACATCTCTCCTTTCTGTTCATCTGTTTGCGGAAAGCATCATCCAAGTCTTCAGTTTGGCTTGGAGATCTGTGGTAGACCCCCACAATGACATCCTGCTGTTTCTCTCCCCCTTAATTTTTACCCAGTTGGTGTCAACCTGGCTTCCAGGATTTAAGTCATGTATCACTTTACTGTTGTACATATCCTTAACATAGAATGCTAGTCCACCTCCCTTCCTGTCTGGTCTGTTTTTCTGAAGTAGGTTATACCCCTCTATTACTACATTCCAATCATGAGACTCATCCCACCAGGTTTCAGTGATAATATTTGTTTTGCTGTGCTAAGAGTTCAAGTTCATCCTGTTTATTTCTCATGCTCTGTTCATTAGTATAGAGACTTCTAAGAGAGTGTACCATTCCTCCCATTTGCCTTTTAAAGGTTTTATTCCTTCCACTGTTGGGTTTTTGTACTATTTGCCTTGTTGTCTGTATAACATTCAGGCTATTATCTCCAGCACTTGATGAACTCCTGCCCTCAAGAATACTGTCTTCCTCCCTCACACAACTCAGTTTAAAGCCTTCCTGATCAGATCTTTCTTTTTAGCAAAAATGTTCCTGCCAATTGCTGTGAGGTGCAACCCATCCCTTGCGAGAAGTCTACCTCCCTGAAACCACACATCATGGTCCAGGAAGTCAAACCACTCCTGGCAGCTCCATCTGCAGAGCCTGTTGTTCACCTCCCTATTTTCCTCTCCCTCCCTTGGCTGTGCCCTTCCACTGGAAGGACAGATAAAATGATTACCTGTGCATCCAAGTCCTTCAGCTTCCTGCCCAGAGCCTCATAATGCCTTGTGATATTCTGAAGGTTATGCCTTGAAGTATCATTGGTTCCCACGTGGACCAAAAACAAGGGATAATAGTCAGAGGGCTTGACAAGTCTTGCCAGCATCTCTATTACATCACAGATTTTTGCCCCTGGGAGACAGCACACCTCTTGAAACATCTTGGCAGGCTCACAAAGTACTGATTCTGTACCCCTCAGCAGGGTGTCCCTTACCACTATCACAGGCCTCCTGCAAGGATTTGCAGAGGCCAATCTGTGTGCTGAACTGACCAAGGTCTCATGCACACTCTCTGAGGCCTGGCTCTCCTTCCCATTCCTTGTCATGATTGACAAGGAGGAGACATTCAAATGGATTCTGTAGTGCCAAACTCATAGCATGACCTCTGCTCCTCCTACTTCTATGTGTCACATTCTTCCAAATGTCTGCCCCCTGTGTGCTGGAACTAACCTCCTCCACTGAGACATCCCCTGTGTGTTCCAGGACTATCTGCTCTGTCTAAGAAAACCTTTTGCTCCCTAATAGGCTGGAGAGTGGATAATCAGGCCTCAAGTTGTTGGACCTTCTCTTCCAACAACAAAACCAACTTACACTTGCTACAGGTGTAGCTATACACGTCCACTGGCAAGAAGACAAACATACCACAGCTGACTGCAGCAACTCTCTCACTATCCATATTGAGGAATCTGAAGTAGGCACTTGTTGTATGTGGGGAAATAATCATTGTAATGTAAAAGCAATCTTGTGTACCTCATTCACAATCTTAGATAAGTCTAGGGTTTTTCCCTGCATGCATTTTGTTCTCCCAAAATTCCCTTCTCTTACTTCACTGGAAGTGCTGGATGATTCACACATGACCTAATTTGAATTTTATTGCTTTTGTGTGACTTGTTTCTTCTTCTGAATCTGACTCTCCATGAGAATGGAGGCATCCTAAGCTTTCCTGTAACCATGCCATGATGCATCGGAACCCAGCCAAGGCTGGTGAGTCTTTCCTACCCATTCCTAGTCAGTTTAGGGACCTTTTCTTAAGTTTGTTTTAGTATGTAGATTGAGACTGATATACCTTCAGTAAACTTTGTTTTGCATTTTAAACTGACTCCTTTGTTTTGTAATGAGTCTAATTTAACTGGGTGATCCCAGATCTCTGAATACACTTTCAAATGATAATAGAGCTTAAGTCTTCTTCTTAATTGCACTCTGCATAAAGCGTGAAGTCAAAGTGACTGAATGAATTTTTTTTAACTCCTTTTAAAAGGAAATACTTCTTGTTGTTTTTAAAGGACTAGATCCTGGAATTTTTCAATGCAATTTTATTTTTAGACTCATTACCTTCCTTCAACAGCACTAAAACAGAACTCTGGGCCTCCCCCTCAAAACTCCCCCACTAAAGACCTACCCAAGCACACCTGTTGGGTTCACCTCTTCACCTCACTTGTGTATTCTGAGCTTCAGGAATCAGGGCTGCAGCTATATAGAGAGCTAATGGCTGCTAGGGAAAAAGGAGAGGAGGGGCAGAATGTAGCCTTTCCCTGCAAAAGCAAACTGCTGCAGCCCATCCTAGTTTTTGTGTTCTTCCTCATTAATAACTTTCACCACTTTGACCACGCACAGATGTTGCTTGGCCATACATGTCCCAGTTTTCATTTGTGAAATGTTGGAGGTTATGAAAATGTACATGCATGCTGGAAAAACCCCACTGTCTCAGACAAAGAGTGGGGATTTCCCATAGTATTCCATGCCCTGGAATTTCTGTAGACATTCTGCCCAACCCCAGCATGCTCAGGGCATTCAGATCTATGCCCAAACCTTACCTAGGAGCTTGGAAAAAAAACAACTCTTCTCCTCTTTTTCCCTGCAAGCTCCCACAACATTGGAAAATATTAATGGACTTCTTTTAAAAAAATTCTGGGATTGAATATTCTCCCAGCTTTGAGGGTGGGGACCAAAGCCAAATTGTGATAGGAGGATCTCTCACAAAGCTTTTGTCTTTTAAATTTATTCCCTCCTTTTTTTGCCACTCAACCCCCTCCTCTGAATGATTGGCAATGTCAGATCAAATAATTGGTAAAATGGCTGGCGGGCCTAGGAATCTATCTACGAACCAGGTGCATTGCCCTGACAGCTTCATTTCGTTGTTTTCAGCAGATAACCACTATTATAAGAGAGCAGCTTCAAATCCTAGAAAAAAGGATTCCTTCCCTTAGGGGACAAGTGATTCATTCTTTCGATGAGGTCAGTTCTCCTATAAGCTCTACCCTAGTGAAAGCTGCCAACTTTGTTGAACTCTAAATAGGGATTATTATTTCAGAAACAGGAGGCTGAATGGGAGAAGGGGAAATGATAAAGAAATCTGGGGCCTGGGACTTCACATGGCATCTATAACTGTTGCTTCTGATGTTACAAATTGTCTCTTTTCTGCTCTATGGTGAAAGCGCTCCTTTTTCATTTGTGGTAGAGTTGGGCCAAAACTCTTAGATATCTCAGACAACTTTATCAAATCCCTTTGGATTGCCTTGAAATTCCTCAGATGTTTCATCCAAAGAACAACCAATATATTTGCTCCTTGTTTTGCTGGAGGCAAATCTCAACAACAATTTTAAGTGATGGGCTGATCCCGTCTCCCCAGCCTGCTGAAAGATTTGTTACTCAAACTTGAAAGAAAGCCTCCTTCCAAGCAATGTAGATGTTGCTGTTCTGTGAGAGAGCGAACATAATTTTGTTTTGAATTTTTCTTTAGGACAATTTTCTCCTTTCCTCACTAGCAAGCTTGCACATTCTCATACCTTCCTGAATCGGCAGAGACAATCTTGATTATTCTTCTGCTATCCCATTTTTTCAGGCACTTCAATTGCTGCAAATTGAGTTCCAAGTGCAAAAGTAGTTTGCACGCAATTAGTAGGCAGGAGAAGAAACAGACTCTTGGACCTTCCTTGAGACAAAGTAAACTTCTGCAGCATCTTCTAGACTGTGTGTTTTTCCTCATTAATAACTTTTGTCATCTTGACCATATTCTGGTTTGCTTGGTCAAACTGTTACCCTAAGAGGTGGGGGGTACATTAGAGTCCCACCTGTGATGCCAAAAACTCCTTTAATATTTGGGGAATTATTAGCTCAGATAGGAGGCCTGCAAGAGGAGGGTAACTTAAAGGATATTTCCACCTATCTATACCTGTAGAGAATGCTCCAGGTAAAGAAAATGAAGTATTTTAATGGAATAATACAGAAAGTAAACTAACATAAAGCATACGTTCTTATGGACCATACAAGGTTATAGCAGAGTAAGGCACAAAGGTTGGAGAGAGAGAGAGAGAGAGAGAGGTCTGGGAAGATAGGGTGATAGTTATCAGTCTCGAGGAGAAGAGAGTTCCATGCAGCAAAGATACTCAGACAGGTGTCTGAAGGTGGCACAGAAGGTTCGGATCTGTGGTGTGCTGAGAAAGAGAGTGGCTGGGTCCATACACTAGCATGCCTTGCTATTGTTCAGGCCCTATTTCGTGCCTTGGAGGGGTGAGATAATGATAACAAAGCTTACATGGCTCTCCCATGGAATAGACAAAAGGAACTAAAATTCAACTGACTGCTTTAATTGTAGAGAGATAGAACATTGATGGTTTTTGACAACCTCATAAGGTTGGGCAGGAGGGGACATGAGGGGAGATTTCTGTATGGTATGGAATGAGAAATGGTCACTTGATCGCTTGATTGAATTATTGATGGAAATGCTCAGGGCTGGAAGAAAGGATTAGCACAGATTCCTTAACTACTGGGTTGTTAGCATAAACCCATTATGGGGGCTTTCCACTTAATCCTAACTTTGTTGTGTCCCTTCAAGTTCTTTCCGACTTATGGCAACCCTAAGGTGAACATATCATGGGTTTTTCTTGGTAAAGATTGGTTCAGAGGGGGCTCTGAGGCTGAGAGAATGGGACTTGTCCAAGGTCATCCAGAAGGTTTCCATGGCTGAGCAGGGATTCGAACCCTGCTCTGCCGAGTCAGAGTCCAATGCTCAAATTACCAAACCATGCTGGCTTGACAAGAAATGCCTGCTGAAACTCCCTCTTCTATACAACCAAAAGGAACTGTTTCCATTTTTCACTCCAGCAACCCCACTGCCTTGGAAGCAAATTCCAGAGCCTTGGCTAGTCCACCAAGAAGATTATTCCTTGTGTCCCCAACCAAATGTGACTGTGAGGTTAGCAGGACTGAGATGAAGGCCTCCTCCAAAGATCTTAAAAACCATGCTGGCTTGTATGGGAGGATAAAATTTTCCAGAATGCTCAACCCCATTTTGTAAGTGATAACTATCATTCCATTTGTGCCTGGAAATAATTCATCCATCTTTAAGATGAAGCAAACCAGCATACGATCCACAACAATCAAATGATGCCCCCACTCTGTATGTTGTGCCCTGCCAGTTGATTTTGGAAACACTTTCCCCAGTTGTGTGTTACCACCAGGAAGGAAGCTGCCTTGAATCTTGATCCAAAAGGAAGGGATATCAATAAATTAATGAATAAAGTAAAAGAAGAAAGTTCAGACCAACCCCAGTGAGTTGCCACTACTTGAAGTTGATGGATTGTGCACACCTTGATGTGTGGGTCATATGCAATGCAGTTTTGGCTTAGACACTCCATTTGCACACAGGGGATATAGCTTGTGCAATACCAAGGCATAGAAGTGAGCTTCTGGCACTTTGATCACTCAATACATGTATACAATTATCAGCCATTGCTATTAGGATAATTACATTTATATCCTTTATTTCCAATGAGCTAAATGGGGGGGGGCATGGGCCACATATCACCCCAGTGCCATTTTCTGGCCTCCAGGGCCCTCAAGGGTGTGGTGGGAGATATTGGCCCTGGAGAACCAATGATTCCCTCAACCTCTAAAAGTTGCTCACCCCCGAGCTAATGGCAGCCTATGTGGCTTTCCTCTTCTGTACAGTACTTTTTGCCTCACAGCAACCCTATCAATAGGCCATGCTGTGAAAGTTTTCTGGTTCAAGCTCACCCAATGAGTTTCATTGCCAAGTGGGGCCTGGGCCTATAGCTCCAAAATCCAAGAAGTTGGAGCTCCTCTAGCCACTACACAACACTGTCTCTCTACTTCTTTGACTTTTCATATATCCCTATGCATGACAGACTTTGTCAATGCAATCTGTCCCACATGTGTGTGTAGACACATTGATATTCATTGTGAGTGAAGGGAGTCTGGGGTTTTCACATAGCTGGGTGTCACCTTTATTCTCTCAGTGGGCAAGCCTGTGGATTCAGCTAGTCTTTCCCCCCTCCTCATGTTTTACTTAAAACCCAGACAGAGTCACTTTCCTCAAAAGGAAATGGAAGTATTAGATAGAGGTTTCTAAAAAGAAAGAGAGGTTTGTAGAGGAGAGGCAGTATGGAAAGTTCACAAATGCTTGGCCAGAAATAAGGATCCCATCTAAGAAATAAACAATGTGGATTAGACAAACAAAACTGATTTCTACTCTTCCTGGAAATGCTCATTTCTTCCTTTGAGTGCACAAGAGGAGCTCTTTGGTCATGCTCCGTTGTTCAAATGGCTCTGTACTAACAAGGAATCCTTGAGTGAGATCAGGATAGCCTCCTAAGGACTGAGTAATCCTTAGTCTGGTTTGGAAGACAGAGCCAAAACTGAAGTTAGGAAATCCTGGAGATCAAACTACTCACTTCAACAAGGTCTCTCTTTGAGTCCTTCATCTTTCATTGGCACAAGGCATGGTTCTTCTTCCATGTGCCACTATTCAAAAACCACACATCTCCAGCTGATTTGGAATAGAGCTGGTTGAAATCTTGCCCTGATATCCAATCTTCCTAGAGATTTAGGAGATTATCAGACGCTCTAAATATGGTGTGATAATGACACCAGGAGATCACTAAAGGGCTTGCATTTCAGACGACATCATTCCCATGCCATCATGCTCCCGTTCAGCTGTTGTTTTGCCAGCAATTCTTTTTATGATAGGCTAAGCCATCAATGGAGACCCCGTTCCATTTCTGTGACAGAATATCCTGAGACTGAAAACGTGCCCCATTATTTTGGTGCGATGCCAGCCTCAATAGGAGGTCCATGCCAGAACACTTTCAGGTGAGATCGGGACACTGAGGTAAGTGATACACTTTTTTGTATCCTTCCCAGGTTACTTGTAATGATTTTGTGCTTGGTATTATTTTTACTGTAGTCGTTTGTTTATATTTTTGAATTTCCCACACTCTCTCTTTGCATGAGAATGGCCGGGATTTCAAACCAGCAAGTGAAAGGAGCTCCGTTCAAGCTCCATTCACTCCTGGGCTGCCCTTTGACGTGGCAAAAGGTAGATGTGAAAGTTTTCATTTTTGTGGCATGACAGGGATGGGAGAGGGGTGGGAGAGGAGATTTGTGAGATGGGAACACTTTTTTTGTTCCTGTCTGATAAACTCCTTAGAGCCAGAGAAAGATTGAGAAAGAAAGATTGAGAAGAGAGAGAGAGAGATGAGGGGAGAGTGTATGTTTATAGTAAGAATGTAGATTCTTGATTACTTACACTCTTGACTATTCTTGACTAATCCTTGGGTGCAAGGATGAATAATTACTGTTCTGTTCTCCCCAGTGAGAAACAAATATTTCTGCACTGTAGTTTCCCACTCTGAAGTGTTCTGAAAGATAATTCTGCACAGAAATACATGTGGGTTTTCTGCACAAAAACCACGCTTTCTGTGCAGAATGTGTGGAGAAACCAGCAATGGATACAAGCTCCAGGAATAGAGATGCCACCTCAACATGGGGAGGAACTTTTTGACAGTAAGAGCTGTTCAGCAGTGGAAGACAGTCCCTCGGAGCGTGGTGGGGTCTCCTTCCTTGGAGGTCTTTAAACAAAGGCTGGATGGCCATCTGTCGGGGATGCTTTGATCGTGATTTCCTGCGTGGCAGGGAGTTTGACTGGATGGCCCTCGTGGTTTCTTCCAACTCTACAATTCAATGATTCAATGATTCTATGATTCTATGTGTTTGCACAGCAAGACATGTGAATTTCTGTCACATAATCTTCTTGAACACTTTTGGATAATTGAGTACTGGGAGAATATTATGCAAAAGTATTGTGCTTCTGTTTTCTTTCCTGATAGGGTTTCCACAATAGTCAAGAAACCCATTTTTCAACCAGGAAATGATGAACTGAGTATAGTTGGCCCTCCACCTCTGTGAGTTTAACTTTTGCAGATTTGATATTTACAGATTATTTGCTGCCACCTCCACTGCTGCCCTAGGCCATTTTTAATAGAGACTGCAAGCCTTGCAAGACTGAGAGAGACTGCCAATGCATGGTAAGGCTTGTAAATCCATAATAAAAATGGCCTAGGGCAGCAGTGGCAGTGGCAGTGGCAGAAAGCCCCTTGCAAAGGAATTCTGCTGCCTCGAGGGCATCTGCAATGGACTGAGGACTTTATCAGATTATGCTCCCTAAAAATTCTTTTGCTGGCATATTTTGTGGTGTTTTTATGCCAACAAAAGAATCTCCCCTACCAGACCTACCTTTAGCAGTGACAATGAGGCAGCCTTGGCATAAACGGAGTACAAATGGGGCTCCATTTAATTCCTGGGTTGAGCTCTTGCTGCTTTTCATTAAAAGACGTGAGCGCAGCAAATTCAAAAAATTAAGCGAGATAAAGGCATAAAAAGTACACACAAGCACAGAAACACACTTTACAACTTATAAGTAAACCGGGGAGGTTCATAAAAAGAGTGTTCCCTACTTGGCTGTTGCAATTTCACTTGGAAGTGTTTTATCATTGATGCTGTATTCATGTGAGCATAATGGTGTGAGGATTCAAATGCCAGCAATGCTGGCAACAAAGCGCTGTGGCAGATCTATTGATGACTTGGGCCATCAATAAAATAGAACGGCTTTTTGACAGTACATAATTGTGAAAGAATGATGCCATATGGTATGCACACCCTTTTGCAATCATTATGTGTCCTTATGACACCATATTTGCAGCATCTGATAATGTCCTGAATCTGTAGATTGTACTTTTTGTGTGTGTGTTAAATATGACTTGGGGCCACAAGAGATAGTCACAATTTTTCCACTTTTGTGGGTGTCCTGTTTCCCTAACCCTAGTGAATGTGGAGGGCCAACTGTATAGTTTTTCTACTCTTAGTGTATAATTGGGCCTCAATTATAGTGTATAATTGAGGCCATGATATTGAGAACACAGATGTGCTGGGCAGGGCACGTTTCTAGTATGGTGGACCATCGCCTCCCAAAAATACTACTTTGAGGTGAACTCGCCACGGGTCAGCGTAAGAGGGGCGCTCCAAAAAAGTGATACAAATACTCCCTGAAGCAACATCTCAGGCTCGGCCAAATTGATCACCAACAATGGTCCGCCCTGGCCGCACATTGGGAGGCATGGAGACGCACTATCCACAATGCTGCAGCCTTATTTGAGAACTCACGCCGAACAAGTCTTGAAGAGAAACGACAACGCAGAAAGAATCACAATGCGAAAACATCACCCAAGGAGACCTTCTGCTGTGCTTTCTGCAACTGGACTTGTTTATCTCGGATTGGCCTTTTTAGTTATCAGCGCACTTGCAGAAAGCGCGGGATGAGTCCTTCCTGAATCTTCATTTGCAAAGAAAAGCCAAAGAGAAAGATAATTGGGTGAAAATGCTTCTTAAAAAATATTTATGGGGGACAGGGACCAGGCTACCAGAAAGTAGGAGAGAAACTGGAGAGAAGTGCTGACCCAACTTGCTCATTGAAGGGCTACATTTCTACTTGCAGGGAGAAATGGGCTATGTGGATCTCTCACTCAGGAGCGTGTACCTGTATTGAGTGTGCCTTTTTTCCATAAAAAAAATATCCCAGGATCTTTTGGGAGCTACAGGGACTGCATCAATGAAAAAAATAAAAATAAAAATAAAGACAAAACAAAAATGGAAAAATATGGGTATTTTAAAAGTCTTAAATGATACAGGGGCTCTCTTGCAGCCTATTTAATAGTGGAATTGCCACTGATCTCCTTTCAGTACACTTGAAGAACAATTCAATTCATTCCGATTGCTCTTGCTTGTGTTTTTGTTATCATGTGTTTATGAATAAACCAAAACTTCGTTGTGCTGGAGCCTTATCAGCATGTAAGCCTGCTCATGAGGACAATGTATTACATGATGTCAGAACTGAGTTATTGTTTACGATTGTATAGTTCTTGGCCTACGTAAATCAGCCTTCTCTCATCCCACTGTCTTCCAGATGTTCAGAACTTCAGCTCCTATCCAAGATAATGGGAATTGTACACCAGCACATCTGGGAAGGGCACATTGGGCGAGTCTAGTATTGAAGATGACAGCACAGTCAGCCCTCAACTTTTGCGCAGGTTAGGGGTGGAAGACCCCTGTGAAAGTGAAAAAACTATAGGTCCACTATTTATTTATTTATTTTTACCTGAGAGAACATTTCTCTAGGCATTTGTAGGTCCTCTGAGGGCAACACCTGGTGGAAGGTGAGAAGGAGGAGACACTGAAGACTTCACTAGAGATGCAGATTAACTAGAAATTTAAGAGAACTTTTAAAAGTTCTGTGCTTTCTACCCTTTTCAGTTATTTCCAAATGAACGAGCATATTGCCACTAAGGATGTAATTTCTCACTAAGCTGCTTCTTGAAAGAGTAATTTTAGCAATTTTCTTCCCACAGTGAAAAAAGTATTTTAAATCCACAGTGATTGTGAATATGCAACAGTTATGAATGAGTGAATCTAGATAATGGTTCCATAATCATGTTCATCACTTAGGACTTTTTCAGATGGGGCCAAAATGCCCCATTTCTACCTCGCTACCCCTACTCCCATTCCTGCCACAGAATCAAGGAAAATCTCCAGATATTTACCTTGATCCTGAGACAGGAACGTTATCCCCTTCCCTTGCTGGCCAGGAGTAAATTCCCTCACTGGCTGGGAGTAAGGCTGCGTTTACAGCCTGGAAATGAAATCCTGCTCATTCTCGAATGGTGGCACAGGAAATTTAAAAATAAAAGTAAAACAAAAGTCAAAATTAAAAAACCAAGCCCCAAAACAATTTTTTTTAAAAAAAAGTAAACTGGGGAGGTGGAAGGAAAGGGTGTCACTTACCTCCTTGTCCCGATCTTTGCCAGAAGTGTCCGGCATGGACCTCCCCCCCCCCCACAGCTGGCATTGTGCCAGCATAATGGGAGAGGAACAGGGAACCTTTCGGGATACCTGTGAATCCATGACAGACATGGAATGGGTGGTCTATTCACAACTTTTTGTCATGAATGAAAAACTACTGTACCAGCATGGGAGCAGCACAGGAACAGCACGAAAGGGGATGATGTTGTCTGAAAGTGAAATCTTTCAGCGATGCTGTTCCATGCCCGCCATGGACTATATAGGCAGTCTGAAAAAGTCCTTAGTCATGAATGTGACCCTGTTGCCATGATCATAACTCCACCCCCCCCCAACCTATGTTACCAAATATCAGCTACACGGGGAGAAGGAGATCCACTCTGTTGGTGACTGGAGCACAAGTGAATGATGCTTCCATCATGTTTGGAGTGATCAGGCCAGGAGAGTTTTAGTTAACTAAGTAGCTGATACAGAATACTGACCAACAGTAATAACATCAAGAGATCTCTGTGTATGTCTTTGAACAAAAAGACATGGCTCTAGCTGACTTACATTGGATTAGTGGCTAGCTGGAATTTGAATTCCTGCAAGAAAATTGCTCATGTGAGCAGTCAGGGCTAGTGTCAGGTGCTGGTACAACCAGCTTGGCTGCCATGAGAGTGTATGGTGTAGAAATGATGGGAGAGGTAGTAGTATAGTATGTTTTGGAGAACATATATCCAGCCTGCTTGTTGTTGCATTCCTGTTTGATTATCTAGCTCTGGAATACTCAAAGTCAGTATGCTGGGAGAACAGTGCATAGGAATGAAAGTAAAGACTTTATCAGACCACTCCCTAAACCAGTTCTTTTGCCAGCATAATTTGTGATGTGTTTATGCCAGCAAAAGAACTCCCCATACCACATTTACCTTGCATCCATGCGAAAAGTCTTCCCTGGCAATGAATGAGGAGTGAATGGAGCTCTGTTTACTTCCTGGCATTAAATCCCACGGATTCTTGCGAGAATACATAACGCAGGGAATTCAAAAATAAAAACAAAAATAACAAAATAAAAGTTATACAAAGCCCATAAACACACTATAAAAGCACCAAGTAAACTGGGGAGGGTCATAAAAAGTGTGTCACCTACCTGGGTGATACAATCTCACCCGGAAGTGTTCTGGCCAAACCGGCTATTGATGCTGCATTCATGTGAGTACAGTGACATGCAAATTCAAACACCAGCAATGCTGGCAACCAATCGCCATGGGAGATCAATTGACAGTTTGGGCCATTAATAAAAGATTATGGCTTTTTGACAATACATGATCACAAAAAGACAACATCATCTGGTACACGCGCCCTTTCACAATCATTAGATGTCCTTATGATGCCGTATTTGCATGGTCTGATAAAGTCCTAGGTTAGCCTGAGAAAATAAAATGTTTTGATAAATTAACAAATGAGATTGTAACTCGCCAAAAGGTTTGAACTTTCCATGCCTTAAATGTATTATGCTAATGAGGACTGGTCAGTCCTGACAATGAAAGTCAGTGGATGATGTTTGCTGCAGTTTCTGTAATAAAGTTAGTTATTCTAAGCCATAATACATTCAAATAAAGTGGCTATGCAGAGTTGACACAAACATATGCCCCATATTTGGCTGCTTTATTATCCTTGATTATACCTGATGTGCTTTGTTATACACTGCCTCCTAGTGTGGTGGAGTCTCCTTCTTTGGAGGTTTTTAAACAGAGGCTGGATGGCCATCTGTTGGGAATGATTTGATTGTGTATTCCTGCATGGCAGGGGGTTGGACTGGATAGCTCTTGAGGTCTCTTCCAACTCTATGATTCTATGATTCTAAGGTGCACTGAATTAATTCTGAACTGCTGGAACTCTAAACTTGACAGATAGTCACCTTGTTAGCCTCCATATGCTTGGGACTACAACTCCCATCAACTCCAGTCAATTTAGCCAATGATAAGGGATGATGAGTCCCAAAACTGGGAGGGCGTTGAATTGCTTGCACCAGAGTAGGTATTCCATGCAGTTTAGTAGCTGCTGTTCCAGTGCTCCTCACCATCAGTTTAGAGGATATGCATGTATGGGGTGCACATGAATTCTTTAATGAACAAAAAGAGGGTGGTTTTTCAAATACCTCCTTGTAGAAAACTGAAGAAGGCACAGGATGAGTGGGTGGCATCCTTGAGAGGTGGAACAGCTCTGCACGAAAGTGAATGGATTTCTACATCTCTCCAATCAATCTTCAGTTGCAGATTGGTTTTCTTTCAGGAATGATGCCTCAGGCAAGGTCTGCAGAGTTCAGAATGTCTGGAAGAAAAAAGATTAACAACCTCCAAAGCTTTAGACAGCAGCATCAATTCAGATCTCACATTTGAGAGTTTGTGGAGGTTGTGTGCGTGTGTGTGTCCATCCCTGTATTCCACACCTCCAGCTTTCCAGGTGTCTCTTTGTGAAGAAATCAGCACTTGAGAAGTTATTTTTCAAAACTAACCAGTTACATTTCCCAAACCCCCAAAGTAGCTGTATTTTTAAGGCTGAGATTTTTCACTGGAAAATGTACATGTATGATGTATCTATGTCATCATAGCTATTTGTTCCCTCAAACCTACCTTGTAAGCAGATCATCCCCTCAAGCATGGCTATATTCTTGTTTTTGGAAGGGGGGGAACCAAGTGGGGACACATCCAGCCATCTTCTTGTCATGGACATGCTGCAACAGGCATTCACAGGGACCTTGGGGTATCTTCAGGAAGTCTCTGTAGAAGATGTCCTTGTAGCTCATCCATACAGAACATAGCTACACAAATCCCTGCAGATCCACTTGCTCTTTGACAACATGGAATTGGCTGTGTTTTGGGGGGGGCATGGTCTGCTTACAAGGTGGGTTTAGGTGGAGTGGGGTGGTGCACGTTAGGAACAGAATTCCGACCTCTGCAACAACAAAGTGAATTGCAATGGTGTGAATCTAACTTAAACCATCTTAAGTCCAACTTACAAAACTGTTCATACTTCCCCCCCAAAAAGGTAGGATTTGAGATTTGGCTTACAGTAAACACCTGAATAAAAACTTTTAATTCATTTTCACAAGCTGCTGCCATTGTTGGTTGGAATCTTGTTGTCTAATTCCATGTAGAACAGACCCATTGGATCAGTTATTGAATGGTGAGTCAACAAATAGGTGAATCCAATGGATTCAATGCCTCTACTCTAGTTGGGACAAGTCATAGGACCTGTGGGATACAGCACACTTGAGCAGCAGTGGTGGCTGATGCCTACTGAGGCTTGGTGAGAGGATAGTTGGATCCCCTGGGACAAAGCCAAGGGGTTACCAAAAGTGGTGATGACCTACATCTCATTCACTACACAATGTCTCCCCTTGCAAGAACACCTTGTACCTCCTGATGGTTGCGGGGGGGGGGTGTCAGGTGGATGGGGGGGAAAAACAGGACAATCCCACTAAGCAGAGAGGCCTGGAACTATAAAATAACTAAAGGAGTCCAGTTGTCCATCATTACCAGTGCAATAAAAATGCAACTGAGTTATGCCTTAGTTATTTTGTGGAAAGAAACTCGTTATAGGTGACATTTGTAACAAATTGCTTCCATGCCTTGGGAAAGATGTCTTCAGAGAAACTAAACTGGTCAGTGGAAGCCATATCTATGAGTCTGGGGTGGGGCAGGGATCAATTACTTACAGACCATATCCTGTCATGCTTATGTTGGGGCCACTCAAGACATATTGCTGTCTGAGGCACCCCTCCCCATTCCATGTACAGAACCTGGCAATTGAATTTTACTTCAGTACCAGTATTGGTACTACTGTGCCACTAGTAGTGGTAGTGATAGTGCTCTCCCCTGTGAAGAAGATATCAGACTAGTTTGGGAGGTCCAGAGCAAGTGGGTTGTATGCACATCTCTGTCTTCCAGGAGACAGAAATAGCCCAGAAGTCCAGCAGGAATAGATGGGAGGCTGCCACCTTTCTCTCCAGCATCTGCTGTCTAAGGCAATCACTTCACTTAGCCTAAAGACAGAGCCAGACCAGTTTGGATAGAAGAGTTGAGACCCCATGGATAAGCCACCAATGGTAGCTTTCATATCAGTAGGGCAGTGAGTACACCCTAAGTTTTAGTCCAAATGTTAAATGAGGAATCCAAGATGCTGAGCCTATCTTGCAGTTTGCTCCCCTTCCTCTCCTCTCCCACCTGCTCAGTTGAGTGAAAACTTCTTTTGCACTTTGAACTCAAGTTTGCAGCAATTGAAATAAATGCAGACAAGGGGGAAGGTGGAGGAGGAAAGAGAAGCTGGGACATTTTAATAGGAGCTGAAAATGTGGGATGACAGAGTTTGAATCAGTACTGTCACTGCCAAACTGAGAAAGTTGAAGAGTATAGTATGCTGAAACTTCCACTTCTATAACATCTGGAGGGCCACACAGTTCTCATCACTGAAGCAGAGAATGTCTTCAGATAGAAGACAGTATCTTGTAAGGACATCCTGCATCCTAAGGGGGGGGGCAGTGTGGAGGCAAATTAAACAGTTCAAGATTGTCTGTCCCTTCCAGACACAACATACCATCTCATCCGTGCCATTAGAGACAACAGAGAGAGCTGTCTCTACTCTCTGGTGGCCACTGTTTACTTTCCCTGATGCTACTGGAAGGTTGGCTGAGGGCCTAGGCATAGCAAACCATGCTGAGGCCATTGAGAAAGAGCCTAGTCTGTTCCTGACTGGTCTCTTTTGTTACTAATCCTCTCCCCACCCACCCACCCCGCATTTATATGGAGAATGGTGTGCTGGCAAGTGAGAAAGAGATGAGCAAACACACAAGCCAGCTTTTACCCTGCACAACCCTTGGCTGTCAACCTCTTTCAGGACAGCAGGAAACGACAGGGGATGTATGTCTGTGGTGATGAATGTGGTTTGCTGGTTAAATAAAATAAGGAAACTCAAAATGGAAATCCTGGTGCCAACTGGTGGGAGATGGTAGTCATGTCTGCCGAGCCAGACACTCACTATAGTGAAGTTGATGGGAGCCTTTGGCTGAGATGTTTAACAGGGGCTCATGAATGAGCTGGACAGCTTCTGCATTCAGCCTTCTATCTCTGGCCAGTCCTCTCTCTTGTATTCCATAATTCCCTGGAGGCCTGGCTCAAGGTTGAAGGGGTCTCCACAGCAAAATGGGCTCTTGTGTTCTTCCTCCTATGTGCATGAAGCCTTCTGGTTGTCATGAAGCCTATTACTAAGTTCTCACAGTGCATCTTGGAAGCTAAGCAGGGTCAGTTCTGGTTAGTACTTGGATGGGAGACTGCTAAGGTTTGGGGATTCCAACCTACAGAAATGATTGTGACCTTTCTCAGAGTGTGGGAAACATGCTGGCTGGGGGATTCTGGGAGTTATAGGGCAAAAGTAACTTCTAAACTTTGATCTTTCTTGGGCTCTTGCAATCATGCCTCTGCTTTAATTAAAGTGAGAGAGTAAAAGAAAAAGCAAAGAGGTGAAAATGGAAGTTCTCTCAGCTGACCCATGGAAGCAAGTAAAGTACTGAAGGCAACAATCTTCTGGTAATTGTTTCCTAGCCAGGACATTATCAAGACTCTGAAAGACCCAGGATTGGTCTTTGTTGATTTGAACTCCTCTTTTTCTTTTTTTCCTCTCAGTTGAACTATACTATACATCAGTGTGCTTCTTTCCCTTTTCTTGGTCTGCAAAGCACTTGGATTAAGTGCTTTGTAAAGTAAGCTGTACAAAAGTAATTAGTTACAGTTATAATTACAAGCTCCAAAGTAGTTCATGGCTGTATAGTTAAAATTTTAAAAGCCAACTCTTTACTTATCCATTTCATGGAACTAACAAAGACAGTTACTTTTACTGGACACTACAAGCTGCTGGCCTGTGTGTTACACAAATCATAAACTTTGCCCATACTTGTTGTCACCTCAACATTCACAACAGAGCATGAGGCACTGCACAAATGAACACTCATACTATGTGAGATTCTTCCTCCACCATTTAATGAGACCACAGTCCAGTAAGTTGAAGAGCAACTAAAAATTTAGAGTTGTACCACAGAAGGACTTAAGTTATCATAGAATCAAAGAATTAGAAGAGACTACAAGGGCCATCTCGTCCAGTCCCCTGCCATGTAGAAATACACAATCAAAGCATTACCAACAGATGGCCATCCAGCCTCTGTTTAAAACCCCCCAAAGAAGGAGACTCCACCACACTCCCAGGCAGTGTATTCCACTGCTGAACACCTTTTACTGTCAGGATGTTCTTCCTCATTAAGTTGCCACCATAATGTATAGTTGTTGTTGTGTGCCATCAAGTCTCCAAGGTGACTCTAAGGTGAGCCTGTCACAGAGTTTTCTGAGGCTGAGAGTATGTAATTTGCTCCATGTCACCCAATGGGTTTTCATGGTCGAGTGGGAATTCGAACCCTGGTCTCCAGAGTCACAGTCCAACACTCAAACCATATACATAACTAATTATTTATCACATTTTATTTCCAAGCTCTGGTTGATCCTTTGAGCCTTTTTTTCTTTTTTCAAAAAAGGGGAGTGCATGTCTGTGTTATATTTCCACCACAAAAGAAATTGTTCCTTGTTAAGTTGCCACCATAATAAACTATACCATTGACGCTGGATAATGTGCTATACCTTTGATATTAGATAAAGGTATTAATTAAAAATAGCTAAGAATTATTTCCAAGCTCTCATTGATCCTTGTCTTCTCACCTTTAAAAAAGGGTGGTGTGTATCTGTGTTGCAGTTATGCCACAAAAAGAAGTGAAGTTGCTCCTGGTTATGTTGCCACCATAATATTATATACCATTGATATTGGATAAAGGTATTAATTGCACATAGTTAATTATTTGTAATGCATTATGTCCAAGCTCTGGTTGATCCTTGACCCCCCCCCCACGTTTAATAGAGTGTATTTTTCTCTGTCTGTGCACTGTGGTGGGGTAGACCCTTAACTCACACTTGGCGCCATTAGTTAAGGGAGTGCATGGATGCAAGACAGCCAATGGCATGTACAAAAAGAACCCTGAACCATGAGGTCATAGCATTATCACATTTCTACCCCAGCACTTTTCCCTACTGCTTACAATTATCACCCCTTTTATTCTTGTACATGGCTTGGGAAACTTTGATCTAGCCTTTTTGCTTTGCATCCTTTGATCCACTTTGGCTTACTTTGGCTGTAACCTGACCCTCTGCCTTGCTTTCTAATCCCTCCTCCCCATCTAAACCCTTCCTCCCCATTTCTTTCAAGCCATATCAAGCTCTCTCTCCCTTCTTTCATCTTTCTTTTGTACAAGTGTATACAAGGACTGAAACAAAGAGACTACAGTGTTGAAACAATAACTCCAAGAATCTTAGAAGTCCCTCTGTTAAGAGGAATTCCTTCATCAACAGCTTTAAAATTATGCAGTTGTAATAAAGCCAAAGGAATGTGCATTTCTTTTTTTAAAAAGGCAACAACTGTGGCTGCACCAGATATTTAGGAACAGTAGCATTAATGTTAATGACAGTATTTACAGTTCAGATGCCCAACCTGGGAGCTTCTTTTGACTATATATTCTAAGGACACATTTACATAGTTTAGCAATAGATTTATGTACAGTTGTCCCTCCGTATCCACAGATTTGGTATCCAGGGATTTAAGTATTCATGGCTTGAAAATATTCTTTAAAAAGAGAGGCGATATGATAGCCCTGTTTAAGTATTTGAAGGGATGTCAGGCTGAGGATGGAACAAGCTTGTTTTCTGCTGCTCCAGAGACTGGAACACGGAGCAATGGGTGCAAGCTCCAGGAACAGAGATTCCACCTCAACATGAGGAGGAACTTTTTGACAGTAAGAGCTGTTCGGCAGTGGAACACACTCCCCATCTGTCGGGGATGCTTTGATCAAGATTTCCTGCGTGGCAGGGGGGTTGGACTTGATGGCCCTCGTGGTCTCTTCCAACTCTGCAATTCTATGATTCTATGATTCTATGATATAAGGGACACCATTTTGCTATGTTATTGCATATAATAGGACTTGAGTATTCACAGATTTTGGTATTCACAGGGGGTCCTGGAACCAAACCTCAGCGAATATGAAGGGACAACTGTAGTTAGTTGTTACAGTTGTTAAAGAGCCAGTGGACTTTTTCAGATGATACTTACCACACAAGGAGTTCTCGGGAGAGGCACAGCGCTGTTGCGCGGCCAGGGGTCCTTTTCGGACGCCACCGTCTCTCTTCCAAAATAATTTGTGTCACTTCCATGAAGGATTGGAAGCGGCCGTGCGATATTTTACTCATGGAAGTTGCCCATGAGTAAAAAGTGGCCAAATATGGCACGGCCGCTTCCAATCCTTCACAGAAGTGACACCAATGATTTCGGAAGAGGGACTGCGGCGTCTGAAAAGAACCCCCTGCTGCGCGACAGCACCGTGCCTCTCCTGAGACCTCCTTGCGTGGTAAGTATTGTCTGAAAAAGTCCAGTGTGGTGTAGTGGTTTGAGTGTTGGACTATGATTCAAATCCCTGATCAGTGATGGAAACTCACTGGGTAACCTTGGACAAGTCACACTCTTTTAGCCACCAAAAAGACAATAGCAAATCTCTTCTAAATAAATATTTCCAAGAAAACCCCATGATAGGGTTGCCATTAGTCAGAACCAACTTGAAGACACATAACAACTAGTTGTATGACTGTAGTTTTGTTAAACTTAGAGAGCTAGACTATTTAGGGGAGTGGTGGCAGCTTGGTGGGAGAGCACATTTCCCCTACAGAAGATCCTAGCTTCAAACCTCTGCATCTGTAAGATTGAAAAAGACCTTGCTATGGTTAAGAATTTCATTTTAGGTTCATTTTTTATAGAAATTTCCCCCCAAATCTGCAAACGTATTCACATTTGGGGCTGAGATCCTACTTCATTCTTATGTAATATAAATCTATATTCATGTAATTACATGGTGGTTTCTCTACCTTCTGTTCTAGAATTGAGGGTAGTTCCAGGTCTCCTTCAGAGTTCTTTCCATGCTGAACACTGACACACATTACTGCTACAACACAGCAGAGAAGCATTTCAGCCCTTTCACTGATGGGGGAAAGCATCCACTCACAGCCTAGACTACCCCTAGCAGAGAACTTGCTATAGTGGTGCCTGTAATGGAGTGCACCCTCCAGGTCAAGCTGATAGAAGATGGATTTCCAAGTATAGTACAGAAGCAATCAAGGGAAATCAAATTTTGCAAGCATGACCCCTCTCCATAGCTGAAGTAGATACACATTATATACACATTATGTATACATATATACACATTAACTATGAGAACTGAGGGCTCATGTATACTGGTAACTTAATCTGGGGCCAGTCCGGAACATTATCAACCACAATGGTGGCCACATGCACCAGGCCAAATCTGGTGTGATGGTGTATCATTGTCTACATGGGTCAGCCGGGCCAACACTGCATCAATCCCTGTCCCCTGTTTTTGGAGCCACCACCGCCACCTCATCAGCCAAGCAGCTCCCTGCAAAATCCTGGTCAGCAGCATTGATTCTGCTGAGGTCAGAACAGTGTACCCAGATATGTGATTAACAAAGAGGGGGTCGCACCTCCTCCTCATTGATCACACAGGTGGCCCATTTTGATCTCAGCAAAAGCAGAGCTGTTGGCCAGGTTCTTGCAGGAAGCCGCTTGGCCGGGGAAGTGGCAATGGCTCCAACAGGGATCCATCCCCTTCTTTGTGCTGCTCAGAGCAGGATAACAGATATGGTGCTGTGTTTAAATGGGGACAACCAGTTTGGGCCAAATCAAACCTGAACCAGCTGTTCAGATAGCAAAAGAACTCAAGGTCACTTGGGAATTTCTGGGAAACCTTGGAGTTTCCCCTGTCTTTGCTTAGTTTTGAGTGAAGTCGGGTTAAGGGCAAAAAAAATATGGTTCCTCCCCAAAAATAGTGGTATGTTGTCTGGACTGCCAGCAAGGATTCAGGGTGAGTCTGGATTTTTTGGCTGGTGTAGGCAAGCCCCGAGAGAATAGGTTAGCAACAGAGGAAAATATTCTCTCCCACTTCATTTCCGGCCTTCATATCTTTTCCCTGCCTCAGACTGCAAAGCTAATGTAAAAGGTATTAGACAAGGCCACTAATGCAAGCAGACTCTTTGATGACCAACCATGAAATAACAAGACCAGACACAAGTAAATGGGTTGAATAAGGGCCACTTTATTGACCTATACCCTATTTAACTGATTGTGGACCTGGGGATAAGCAAAGCAGCGGGGGAGCAACCTGATGTGGGTCCAGCTGAGGCCCAGGTGTCAACCTGTGACCAGCCTCCCCAGCGTTCCCTGGGGGCAATCCAAAAACCATTGGTTGCTTCCCGGGCAGTCATTTACTGGAAGGCAAACCCGGGGGATCACCCCTCATGTCACAAGATTTTATAAGAGAGAGAGAGGAAACCCCCAGGTCAGCCTCAAGGGCAGACTCCTTCTCCATCTTCCCAGGCCACATGACCTGTAGAGGTGGTTCCAGAGCCCAACCCTTCCCCAAAACGGTGCCAAAATGTACACCGATTTCATAAATTCTTCCCCCATAACCTGCCATGGACAAATGACAAGCGTCTGCTTAGTCCCTTTCCCCCATCAGACCAGCCAACATGATCCTCACCCCCTCTTGCAAATCCCAAATAAAATTCCCATTACCTTCCTCTGACAAATAAATACCACAAGCCCTGTAGAGCTCAGGTCATCAGAAAACTATAGCAGCATGAAAAGAAAGTGACCCATCCATTAAACAAGGCATAGTGTTTTCTTTATTGATCTGCCTCTGGGAACTGTCAAAACAACTTATGTCGCCCTCAACCCACCAAATATGGCAGGGGAGTCTGGCAGACCAAAAAATAAAACCCCATTCCACTTCTACTGAATGAAAGAAACATCATGTAAAGCATACACAATGCAGGCCTTACCCTTCAGTAAGCCCAAGTCACTCCCACCAAGGCGAATCACTAACACTTCGGGAGGAGGCCTGTGTGTTCCTCAAATGAAAGACACCTCAACCACTCCCCGTGGTAGTATTGCTCAGACATGGCTGAGCCCAAGCTGACAACTTTGGACTTGTCATGCCACCCAATAGACCAAGCCATGATGGCAGACCAGGTCCCAATGTCTCAGTGTACAGCATCTAGGAACTAAATGAAACAAGCATTAGAATCATAGAATCATAGAATTGCAGAGTTGGAAGAGACCACGAGGGCCATCCAGTTCAACCCCCTGCCATGCAGGAAATCGCGATCAAAGCATCCCCGACAGATGGCCATCCAGCCTCTGTTTAAAGGCCTCCAAGGAAGGAGACCCCATCACTGCCGAACAGCTCTGACTGTCAAAAAGTTCCTCCTAATGTTGAGGTGGAATCTCTGTTCCTGGAGCTTGCATCCATTGCTCTGTGTTCCAATCTCTGGAGCAGCAGAAAACAAGCTTGCTCCATCCTCAACGTGACACCCCTTCAAATACTTAAACAGGGCTATCATATAGCCCCTTAACTGTCTTTTTTCCAGGCTAAACATACCCAGCTCCCTAAGTCTCTCCTCATAAGGCATGGTTTCCAGACCTTTCACCATTTTAGTCGCCCTCCTCTGGACACGCTCCAATTTGTCAATATCCTTTTTGAATTGTGGTGCCCAGAACTGGACACAGTATGAGCATCATCCCCATTTGCAAGGACACACATATTTCTGAAACACTGTGGATCTCCAATGCCCAATGCACTGTATGTATTGTAGATCAAGCCCATAACTGCAGCTGTCGATGCTGCTCCAATGATAAAAGAATGAGAGCCTAGCAGAAAGGAAAAGTGCAAATACCAGCCATAAGGCAGGGCATCACAAAAACATCAAACTACTTGCCTTTAAGTCTCTGGTTAGTCTTACAAATTCTAAATTCAGTTATGATGTCATGGTAGCCTTAAGCTTTGACTGCAAACATCAAGGCAGGCAACTCATCCTAATGGGCAGAGGGGTAAGCCCCTTGCATTTCAAAAGGCCCCATATTGGAGAATATTAACGATTGGACTGGGCATATAGCCTGCTGTCCACTTGCAGTTCCAAATCCCTCCAAGTTCCTGCCAGCCTCCCAATAGCTAGACCTCATACTAGAAGCTGAAAGGCAGATAGCCCCTGCAATCTCATCCCACCAGACTCCTGGACAACAGGCATCAGGACTGGACATTCCTCTGCTATTGGGCAAGTTTACTGAAGCACTCCATTTGTTTGTGGGAAAGTGTAACATCATACACATCATCCTCCATGACAGTTAGGGAGTGAACTACAAGCTTTGTCCTGACCTTGACTTCTGAGCCCATTCCAAAGGAACTAACTTGCAATGGAGAACAAAACAAAACACCAAACACTCCATAAAAGGAGTTCTGTCCAAATAAGATATAGCCATTCAAAGGCAAACACTAGCTATTGAAATCCTTAGGATGTAATGAAATAAAATGAAGTATCACACTGAAAAAGCATAATTGACCGATTCCCCATGCTTTGATTGTGATTTCCTGCGTGGCAGGGGGGTTGGACTGGATGGCCCTCGTGGTCTCTTCCAACTCTGCAATTCTATGATTCTATGATTCTATAAAGTGAACAAACCCTGGGCCAACAATCCCTTACTTTCTGCCACCTCCCTGCCAATCTTTGCCCTGACCTCCCTACTTACCGCTGAATGCAAACTCCTAAAACTTAATCAATACATAAGGTTTGTAGATTCCTTAAAAGGAATGTAGAACTGTCCCTAAATCTTCAATTAAATAGCTAGCTACCACTCAATTGGGCTCAAACATGCAGCAACACATTCAAAGCTTAATTGGGCGGGGCCCCTTTAAAGGTGAAGTGTCCCTCCCCCCAGCATGGTCCTTTCCTTCTAGATATGTTCCCGGCTCCTCCTGCTATCATGCCATGTTTATAGAATCATAGACTCATAGTTGGAAGAGACCACAAGGGCCATCCAGTCCAACCCCCTGCCATGCAGGAATACACAATCAAATCATTCCTGACAGATGGCAATCTAGCCTCTGTTTAAAAACCTACAAAGAACGAGACTCCACCACACTACGAAGCAGTGTAGTCCACTTCCAAACAGCTCTTACTATCAGGAAGTTCTTCCTAATATTTAGGTAGAATCTCTTTGCCTGTAGGAATATACAACTGAAGCGAAGTGGAGATTCCAGCCACTTGTAACAGGGGAGGAATGATCCATAGGTAGAACAAGTCCACAGGGTGCCACTGTATTCTGCCCCGTATAGATTAGCTCTCAGTGTGATACTTGAACAGTAGGAGGAAGAACATGAGGAAGGGAGGGAAACCAGGGATACTGCAAGAGAAAGCTTGGATGCAATCCTGGGAATTTGCAGGTAAAATCAAAACAAAAAGAACAGGGAACTCTCAATACTTCCAAAGACTTCCCCCCACTTTGTGGAAGAATCCTAAAAGAGTGTTGTTGTTGTTGTTGTTGTTGTTGTTGTTATGTAAGGCTCAGTAACTTTAACAGCTGTATTGTAGGCAGATACAATTTGCTAGGTACACCTCCTTACACTGAAGCCGCTGGCACACTGCATAAATAATGCACTTTGATACTGCTTTAACTATCATGGCTCTATCCTATGGAATCCTGGGATTTGTAGTTTGTTGTGACACCAGAACTCTCTGGCAGAGAAGGGTAAATATCTCACAAAGTTACAAATCATACAGAATTCCATAGCATTGAGCCATGGCAGTTAAAGTGTTGTGAAACTGCATTATTTCTGCAGTGTGGCAGCTGCCTCAATGTAAGGAGGAGGTGTACCTAGCAGATTTGGGAGATTTTCAGACTATATTGTTATAGTGTAACTATTCCACTTTAACTGCTCTGGCTTCCTCCTGTGGAATTCTGGGATTTGTAGTTTTGTGAGGCCTAAGAGCTCTCTGGCTGATAATTGTAAATGCCCCTCCCTAAACTGCAAATCCCAGGATTCCACAGGAGGCAGCCATAGCAAATAAAGTGGAAAAGTAACACTATAACAATGCTGTCTGAAAATCTAGTTGGTCTGGGCAGATGAGGGAAGAATTTCATTTCAATTCACTTTGAAAGAATTTAGCAAAAACGAAGACATTTCTTCATATTTGGGGAAGAAAATGATTAAAAAATAATGTGGGACAATGTGAAATGCTAGATTTTAACGTCTGTAGAAAGCCTGGAGAGGTGCTCCTAGGAAGGATATAAAACAGGGGTGTGCTACTGAGTGGGAGCCAGGGGGATGCTTTCAATTCTAGACACCCCATGGGCTCTACCCCCAGAGCAAGCCCAAATATGTCCACTTTCCTCTGGAGACCTTCTCAAAAGGGCAATAGGAAATAAGTTTGTGTTGTTTCTTGTTGCCACTTTGAAAGAGACTGCAGAGGAAAATGGAGGTATTGGGGATAGTACAGAATCCTGGCGTGCTTGTGGGAACAAGGTATTTTCATGAGTTTCACATGTTTGAAGGGCTTTCTGTGTGATTTGGGAAAAACATTGCCTGCAAATCATGCCAGTATTTTTAATTTTAGGTGGGTGGACTTTGCGGGGACTGGTGGGAGGCTTCAGGGGCCACAAAAGTGGTATCCAGGGTCTGTATGTAGCCCATGGGCCACACTATGCCCACAATTTTAAGGATACTAAGAAAAACATTCATCCTTGACAAATTTTGGCTTCTTGGTGTTGTGAGAAACCTTGCTAAGGAAAGCCACACCTCCTTGAAAGTTCCCACCACAACCATGTGAATGAGAATGTGGGGTGTTTTCTTCTGAAACTTTCTTCCCATCATCTGCATGGACCAAGGTCAAGCATCCTGGACAAGTTCAAACTAAAAATGATAACACATTCACTGCTCCACTTAGATGGAAGCCACCAGCCTCTGCTGGTCTCAGATGATGAACTGTCTGGGGCTGGCCTTGGGTTTGGGAAATATTTAGGCCTCCAATGCTTAGCGCCAGGGCACATGCTTTGCTGATTTAATCCCATATGGGCTTGTGAAAGAATTGTGAAATCCTAGAGAGGCCTTGATAATCAGTGCCGACTGTACTGGACCATGCAGTATAAGGCAGCTTTCTATGTTTCCTTTAGATGCTGTTGGATTTAACTCTCATCAACCATAGCTTGAATACTTCAAGGTGTTTTCTGGATGATGGAAATCACAATTCTTCAACATTTTTGGGCCCGCACACCAACAACAGAGCTGTTCTAGAAGTGAGCAAAGACATAGAAACAGAATAAGAATGACTGCAGTTAGGACTCTCCTGTACAAAGTGCCTTCTTCAGATGAACTTAGTTTTTCTATACGTTGCATGGCATAGAATCATAGAATCATAGAATCATAGAATTGCAGAGTTGGAAGAGACCACGAGGGCCATCCAGTCCAACCCCCCTGCCACGCAGGAAATAGACGTAACTATGGTAGTTACAAACAACTAAGTACTTCAAATTAGTTATTTCCATGATAGCTTCACATTTTTGTAGCCTAACTTTAAATTGACTTAAAATCATAGTATGTTATTGCTGGAAGGGACCACAAAGGCCAATGTGTCCAATCCCCTGCCATACAGTAATATACAACTAGAGCACTCTGGAGAAGTGCCCATTCAACTTCTGTATAAAGACCTCTAAAGAAAGAGCGAGCACCACACTCCAAGGCGGTCGACTCACAGATCAAACAGCTCTTATAGTCAAGAAATTCTTCCTAATGTCTAGGCAGAATCTCTTTACTTGTAATTTGAATCCATTGGTTCATGTCCTAGTGTCTGGAGCAGCAGAAGACAAGCTAGACCCATCCTCTCACATGGCATCCTTTCAGATATTGAAAGATGGTTATCATGTCACTGCTCAGTCTTCTCCAAGCTAAACATATCCAGCTCCCAAAGCCATTCCTCATAAAGAACTAACTTATTTAGTTACAGGGACATGGTCTCATGAAATGGTAGAGCATGAATGCCACTAAATGATGAGGGCAAATTGTACTGTATCTCATGCTGGTGAACTAAAACATTCCAATCTTTTTTTAAAAGTAAATAAAAGTTTCTATTTTATTTACTTCTGAAAACAAGACAAGGATTTCTATATTTTAAAACCTAATTATAATGATAACTAGTTAGTTGGGGATGTTGGAACCAGAACAGTAACTAATTACTTTATAAAGTAACTTTATAATCTTGTTTAATTCACAAATATACAAAAATTGTTCATAGAATCATAGAACTGTAGAGTTGGAAGAGACCACAAGGGCCATCCAGTCCAACCCCCTACCATGCAGGAAATCACAATCAAACCATCCCTGACAGATGACCATCCAGCCTCTGTTTAAAGACCTCCAAGGAAGGAGACCCTACCACACTCTGAGGGAGTGTGTTCCACTGCTGAACAGCTCTTACTGTCAGAAAGTTCCTCCTAATGTTGAGGTGGAATCTCTAAAAGAAGAATAAAGTCATTATGATTAAAATGTCTCTCTGAATCTGACCAGCCTCTGTTTCAGACAAGTCCATAAGAAAAGTTGAATGAAAGAAGGCTACATCAGCACCTCTGGTGGAAGTTTGATGAGAAAGGAGAACATGACATAACATAACACACACACAACCCTCTGCACCTATTTGTCTGAAGCCTGGCTTGCATAATTTCCCCAAAGTGCAACTAAGTATACATATGTGAGTGTGAGAGAGAACATGCGTGCGCAATTCAAGTCACTTATGGTAGCCTCATGAATTCCATATGGTTTTCTTAGGCAAGGGATACTCAG
Organism: Gambelia wislizenii; assembly: GCA_030847615.1. Lineage (NCBI taxonomy): Eukaryota > Metazoa > Chordata > Lepidosauria > Squamata > Crotaphytidae > Gambelia > Gambelia wislizenii. Next base: position 12,642,003 of record JAUMIR010000012.1, read on the forward strand.
AGGTAGTTTTGCCAGTTCCTTCCTCTGAAATATAGCCTACAGCACCTGGTATCCATTGGCAGCCTCCCCTCCAAGTGCTAACTGGGGCTGACCCTGCTTAGCTTCCAAGATCAAATGGGATCTTGTGCCTTTAGGGTATTTAGGCCCTAAAATTTAACAAACATTCTGGCCCTTTTTGTGTTTCTTCCTATAGGCAGCAGAAGGCTCAGACCTTGAGGTCTCTGCATCTAAGCCCAGGTTTTGGGAAGTATCAAAGTGGACAGGCTCTGAAATTATCTGAGTAGAAGTGGACCATTTTTGAAGTGCAGAATCAGGGTCCAGACTGAATCAAAAGGAGGGGGCTATCCACACACCCCTTCTCTCTACACTTGTACAAATGCCATCTGTACGTACTGTAAGGGATGGGGCCCACTATGCCCAGAGGGAGAACATAACTGGGCCCAGTCCTTTTAATTGAAGAGAAATGCAGTGGAGACAACAGGTGTTCTCACAGAAAGAAGGCAAGGATGTGATGGATAATCTGAGTGCAGAATCTTCAATGTATGTAGAAATCCAGAAGCACATACAGCTGAAAAAAGCAAATTGGTATGCTATGATATAAATTGTTTTGTCTATGGGTGTGTGCATGTTTTGTGACTCTATAAATCAAAGGTAATATATTTCCCTTTCAAAAGTAGGTAGTAAAGTCAGCTTAATGTAAATGTGATTATAGCATGCATCCCTTTATATCCCTAAAGTGGTTGAAACACCTTGGAGGCATGCTGCAAATAACTTATGTTAGAGTTTTGGATTATACTTTTTTCCAGTTCATGTCCTTTTGTACAGCTGGCAAAGAAAATCACCTCCTCTGATTCAGTAGATGCCCTTTCTCCTCCAGCTGAAAAAAAAAATAGGTCATTTGAACATGTTGATCATGGTTCTATGTTCAAGGATGGATGAATGCACTCAAAGAAAAGCGCTCAGCAGCTGTTCAGGTAGCTTAAGAAAAAAAGTTTCTGCACCTGGAGACCCACCTATAGTCCTTAGTGCAGAACCTGCCAAGCTGTTGCAGGTGGTTCCAGATTCCTGCGTGGGTACCATGTTGTATACAGAAATTGCTGGGCCAGCCAGCAACATTTTACTACCTGGGACAAAGAATGACATAGTGCTCCCTCTTGTACGATACACAAAAACCACCTGGACTGGTAAACTGAAAGTTTCTTCAGTATTGAAGACATGTGTAGCATAACAGATACAGTACTGGATTGGAATCTGGAAAATCCATGTCTGAGTTCCTACTCAGACATGAAACTCACTGGGTGACCAGCCAGCCACTTTTCCTCAGCCTGACCTAACCCATAGGATTCTTGTGAGGTTAAAGTGGGGAAGAGGAGAGCTGCTTTGGGCTCACTGAAGGGAAGATGGGGAATAAATGCAATTAATAAAAAAGAATGAAAATAGCATTGTCGTTCTCCAACACAACTAAAGCAGCAGCTGGCCCACCTGTGTGCCACACAACTCTCTTCAAAATGTTACAGTCATCTGCCACCTGAAACAGCTGTTTCATAGAATCATAGAATCATAGAATTGCAGAGTTGGAAGAGACCACGAGGGCCATCCAGTCCAACCCCCTGCCATGCAGGAAATCACGATCAAAGCATCCCCGACAGATGGCCATCCAGCCTCTGTCTGAAGACCTCCAAGGAAGGAGACCCCACCACACTCCGAGGGAGTACGTTCCACTGCCGAACAGCTCTTACTGTCAAAAAGTTCCTCCTAATGTTGAGGTGGAATCTCTGTTCCTGGAGCTTGCATCCATTGCTCTGTATTCCAATTTCTGGAGCAGCAGAAAACAAGCTTGTTCCATCCTCAGCATGACATCCCTTCAGATACTTAAACAGGACTATCATATCGCCTCTTAACCGTCTTTTTTCCAGGCTAAACATACCCAGCTCCCTAAGTCTCTCCTCATAAGGCATGGTTTCCAGACCTTTCACCATTTTAGTCATCCTCCTCTGGACACACTCCAATTTGTCAATATCCTTTTTGAATTGTGGTGCCCAGAACTGGACACAGTATTCTAGGTGAGGTCTGACCAAGGCAGAATAGAGCGGCACTATTCCCTTGATCTGGACACTATACTTCTATTGATGTTTCACTTTGCTTGGTCCTGAGCCAGAATGGTGTAGTGGTATCAGTGTTGGATTAGGATTCCAGGAGATTAGGGTCTGAATCCCCAGTCAGCTTCTGAAACCTGCTGGGTGACTCTTAGCATAACAGGAATGTAATGGCAAACTTCTTCTGAAGAAAATTGGACAAAATAACCCCCTGCCAGGCAGGAATACACAATCAAAGCGTGCCTGGCAGATGGCCATCCAGCCTCTGTTTAAAAACCTTCAAAGAAGGAGACACCACCATACTTTGAGGAAGTAGTAGAAGAATACCTGGCTACTCTAAATGAATAGGACCAGAGAAGCTACATCCAAGAGTACTAAATGAACTGGCAGAAGTAATATCAGAACCATTGGCAATAATCTTTGAGAATACCTGGAGATCAGGAGAAGTCCCAACAGACTGGAGGAGGGCAAGTATTGTCCACATTTTTAAAAAGAGGAGGTGGGGAGAGGACCGAGACAATTATTGTCCAGTCAGCCTGACATTGATACCAGGAATGATTCTACAGCAGATCATTAAACAGTCAGTGTAAACTCTTAGAAAGGGATGCCATGATCACTAAAAGTCAACATTGGTTTCTCAAAAACAAATCATGCCAGATTAATCCTCTCTCTCTCTCTCTCTCTCTCTCTCTCTCTCTCTCTCTCTCTTAGAGTTACAAGCTTGGTAGATGAAGGGAATGCTGTGGATCTACCCCTTCCTTTTGGTCCATGTGGGAACCAATGATACTGCAAGGCACAGCTTTCCCAAGATCAGAAGAGATTATGAGGCCCTGGGGAGGAAGCTGAAAGAAATGAACGCACAGGTGGTCATCTCGTCTCTTCTGCCAGTTGAAGGGCATGGTCCAAGAAGGGAGAGGAAAATAGCCGACGTAAACAACTGGCTCCGTAGATGGTGTCGCCGAGAACAAATTGGATTCTTGGATCATGGACTGCGCTTCCATGCAGGGGGACTTCTGGCAAGAGATGGGGTGCATCTTACAACAGTTGGAAGAAACATTTTTGCCAACACTCTCAAGAATTTGATCAGGAGGGCTTTAAACTGAGTCAAATGGGGGAGGGAGACAGTATTCTGGAAGGCAAAAGGGCTGGAGAAAATAGTCAAACTGTCATAGAGGGAACAAGGCAAACAGCGCAAGGACCCAACAGTGGGAGGCAAAAAAACTTGCACAGGGAGCAAGTAAAGGGAACACATGGTCTCAGATGTCTCTACACTAATGCACAGAGCATGGGAAATAAGCAAGATGAACTAGAACTCCTTGCACTACAAAACAAATATGATATAATAGGCGTTACTGAAACCTGGTGGGACGAGTCTCATGATTGGAATGTAGGAATAGAGGGGTATAACCTTTATAGGAGAAACAGGCCAAACAGGAAAGGAGGAGGAATAGCATTATATGTCAGGGATATTTACACCAGTGAAGTGATCCATGACATCAATACTGGAAGCCAGGTGGAGAGCATCTGGATAAAAATTAAAGGGGAGGGAAACAACAGGGATGTTATTGTGGGACTCTACTACAGACCCCCAAATCAGACGGAGGAATTGGATGTTGCCTTTCTAGAAAAGATGAACATACATGCAGAAAGGAGAGATGTAGTAGTGATGGGTGACTTCAACTATCCTGATATTTGCTGGCAATCTAACTCAGCCAAAACTACAAGGTCTAGCAAATTCCTTACATGCCTGGAAGACAATTTCATGGTCCAAAAGGTGGAAGAGGCAACAAGGGGGTCAGCTATTTTAGATCTGATCCTAACCAACAGAGACGACCTTGTTAATGGGGTGCAAGTGGTGGGATCCTTAGGTGAGAGTGATCATGTTCTCCTGGAGTTTGTTATACAATGGAAAGGAGAAGCCAGGCATAGTCAGACACGCATTCTTGACTTTAGGAGAGCTGATTTCAATAAACTCAGGGAAATACTGGGGATGATTCCATGGTCAAAAATACTAAAAGAGAAGGGACCTCAAGACGGTTTTGACTTTCTCAAAAGGGAGATACTGAAGGCACAATTTCAAACAGTACCATTGAGGAAGAAAAATGGGAGGTGTCTCAAGAAACCAGGATGGATGACTAAAGAACTTTCAATGGAGCTAAGTTTTAAACGGAACATGTATAGGAAATGGAAAAGGGAGGAAATCACCAAAGAAGAATTCAAACAGATAGCGAACACGTGTAGGAGTAAAGTCAGAAAAGCTAAAGTGCAGAATGAGCTCAGGCTTGCTAGGGAGGTTAAGAACAATAAAAAGGGTTTTTTTGGGTATGTCCGCAGCAAAAGGAGGAAGCAGGAAATGATAGGGCCACTACGTGGAGAAGATGGCAAAATGCTAACAGGGGACAGAGAAAAGGCAGAATTACTCAACACCTTCTTTGCCTCAGTGTTTTCAGAAAAGGAAAAGGAGGACCAACCTGAGGAAAATGGAACAGAGGACACAATAGGGGAAATCCAGCTGAAAATAAGTAAAGAGGTGGTACAGGAATACCTTCTTAATCTAAATGAATTTAAATCTCCAGGACCAGATGAACTACATCCAAGAGTATTAAAAGAGCTGGCAAATATAATCTCAGAGCCATTGGCAATAATATTTGAGAACTCCTGGAGAACAGGAGAAGTCCCAGCAGACTGGAGGAGGGCAAACGTTGTTCCCATCTTCAAAAAGGGGAAAAAAGAGGATCCCAACAACTATCGTCCAGTTAGTCTGACATCAATACCAGGGAAGATTCTAGAACAGATCATTAAACAGAGAGTCTGTGAACATTTAGAAGGCAATGCCATAATCACAAAAAGTCAGCATGGGTTTCAGAGAAACAAGTCATGCCAGACTAATCTGATCTCTTTTTTTGATAAAGTTACCAGCTTGGTAGATGAAGGGAATGCTGTGGACATTGCATACCTTGATTTCAGTAAGGCCTTTGACAAGGTTCCCCATGACATTCTTGCAAACAAGCTTGTAGAATGTGGGCTAGACAAGTTAACTGTTCAATGGATTTGTAATTGGTTGACCGGCCGAACCCAAAGGGTGCTCAGCAGTGGCTCCTCTTCGTCTTGGAAAGATGTGACCAGTGGGGTGCCACAGGGTTCTGTCCTGGGCCCAGTGCTATTCAACATCTTTATCAATGACTTAGATGAGGGAATTAGGGGCATACTTATCAAATTTGCAGATGACACCAAATTGGGAGGAGTAGCTAATACCCTAGAGGACAGGATCAAAATTCAGAATGACCTGGATAGACTGGAGAGCTGGGCCAAAGCTAACAAAATGAAATTCAATACGGAGAAATGTAAAGTACTGCATTTAGGGCGGAAAAATGAAATGCATAAATATAGGATGGGAGAGACCTGGCTGAATGAGACTATGTGCGAAAGGGATCTAGGAGTCCTAGTAGACCACAAGTTGAACATGAGCCAACAGTGTGATGCGGCAGCTAAAAAGGCCAATGCAATTTTGGGCTGTATCAATAGAAGTATAGTGTCTAGATCAAGGGAAGTAATAGTGCCACTCTATTCTGCCTTGGTCAGACCTCACTTAGAATACTGTGTCCAGTTCTGGGCACCACAATTCAGAAAGGATATTGACAAATTGGAGCGTGTCCAGAGAAGGGCAACTAAAATGGTGAAAGGTCTGGAAACAATGCCTTATGAGGAGAGACTTAGGGAGCTGGGTATGTTTAGCCTGGAAAAAAGACGGTTTAGAGGCGATATGATAGCCCTGTTTAAGTATTTGAAGGGATGTCACGCTGAGGATGGAGCAGGCTTGTTTTCTGCTGCTCCAGAGACTGGAACACGGAGCAATGGGTGCAAGCTCCAGGAACAGAGATTCCACCTCAACATGAGGAGGAACTTTTTGACAGTCAGAGCTGTTCGGCAGTGGAACACACTCCCTCGGAGCGTGGTGGGGTCTCCTTCCTTGGAGGTCTTTAAACAGAGGCTGGATGGCCATCTGTCGGGGATGCTTTGATTGTGATTTCCTGCGTGGCAGGGGGTTGGACTGGATGGCCCTCGTGGTCTCTTCCAACTCTGCAATTCTATGATTCTATGATTCTATGATTCTATGATTCTATGTAGCATATCTTGATTTCAGTTAGGACTTCGACAAAGACCTCCACGATATTCTTGCAATTAAGCTAGTATAGTCAGCCCTCTATATCCACGGATTCTGCATCCATGGTTTTAAAATCTTAAAAAAATAAATAAATCCAAAAAGGAAACCTTGATTTTGTCATTTGATATAAGGGACACCATTTTACTATGCCAGTGTATATCATAGGACTTGAACATCCACAGATTGCGGTATTTATGTGCAGTCCTGGAACCAAACCCAAACGGATACCAAAGGCCCACTGTAAAATGTGAGGTAGACAAATTAGGCCTTTGACAAGGTCCCCATAATATCCTTGCAAAAATGTTAGTAACTTGTGGGCTAGACAATGAGAATTTTAGGTGGATTTGTAATTGGTTAACTGACCAAACCCAAAGGGTGCTCTGCAATGGTTCCTCTTTGTCTTGGAAAGATGTGACCAGTGGGGTACCACAGGGTTCTGTCCTGGGACCCTGTTATTCAACATCTTTATTAATGACTTGGATGAAGGAATAGAGGGCATTCTTATCAAGTTTGCGGGTGACACCAAATTAGGAAAGGTAGCAAATTCCGCAGAGGACAGGATCAGAATTCAAAATGACCTTAACAGATTAGAAAGTTGGGCCAATACTAGCAAAATTAAGTTCAACTGAGAGGAATGTAGGATATTTCATAAAAATGAAATACACAATTATAGGATGGGTGACATCAGGCTTGGTAGCTGTACATGCAAAAGGGATCTCAGAGTCTTAGTGAACCACAAGCTGAACATGAGTCAGCAGAGTGACGCGGCAGCTTAAAAAGCCAATGTGAATCTAGGCTGCATCAATAAGGAGTATAGTGTCTAGATTGAGGGAAGTAATAGTGCCACTCTATTCTGCTTTTCTGGAATATTGTGTTCAGTTCTAGCTACCACAATTCAATAAGGATGTTGACAAGCTGGAACATGTCCAGAGGAGGAAAACCAAAATAGTGGGAGGTGTGGGTATGTTTAGCCTGGAGAAGAGAAGGTTAAGAAGTGATATGATAGCCATGTTTAAATATTTGAAGGGATGTCAGACTGAGGATGGAACAAGCTTGTTTTCTGATGCTCCAGAGACTAGGACACAGAGCAATGAGTTGAATCCATTGCTCCATGAAACTACAGGAAAAGAAAATCCAGAGGTGGGCAACAATTGATTGTTCAAGGGGCCTCACTGGGTCTGCAGAATACTTTCTAGGGTTCTGTGGGGCATTTTAACCACAATTTGGGCCTGCCATGGAACATTCCAGGCTTAGGAAATGCCCAGGAGCCCTCTCAAAACATTATAACTTTGCCATATAACCTTTGGCGTGTTTGGGTGGAATTTGGGGGCAACATTTTTGACCCCTGAAGGTCCTTGGGTAGGGGGGCAGCAAACTGGCTCCATGTTGTCAACACCTGGTATAGGCAGTGTAGGCTAGTGGTTTCCACAGGAGCAGCACATCTACTCTGGGTTTTAGTCCAAACTCTAAAAAGCTATCCAAGGCAGTCAACCAATTTTGGAGATAAGCTTAATGTTAGGAGAGAAAAATAAACCTAGAGCAGATACACTTTTACACTAACATGGAAGCAGCAAGCTGCCATTGCAAATCAGCCAGTCTCATGATACATTAATTTTCACACCAGTGTTTGTTCCTTCTTTCTGGATTACAAATGGCTGGAATTTTCTGCTAGCATCGCCTGTATTAGTTTACTCGGCAGCAGTTTCTCCTGTATTGATTTAAATGTCAAGGGGGTGTTTACTCTGTTGGTTGTCGCTTGGAAAAGCATAAAATCCCATACTCTTATCAAGAGGTCTTTGTTTTTTTAAAGTACTTGGCTTCTGCTGTTTATGACATGCCAAGCTGCACACTGTGTGCTGCCTTTATGCTCATGTGCATGTACTTACATGGATAAGAGCAAGGATGGACAACTGTTATTAGTCCCCAACAGGAAACTTTGGAGGGCTGGACCCACCACTGCACTTCTCCCCACAACGAAACTCATTGTTTTAGAATCAGAGTTCGAAGAGACCACAAAGGCCATCCAGTCCAACTCCCTGCCATGCAGGAATATACAGTCAAATCTTGCCTTCCCCATACCCCCCCCATGACATTTTATGCCCTGGTGAGACTTTTTTTTTAACAACAGGAAGTGGCTCAGAAAAAAACTTGCTCTTCACTTCCTTTTTTTAAAATTGACCTTTCCTGGGCCTAAAACACACCCTCCAACATTTCACAAACGTTATAAAATCTGTTCCAGTTATTCAGCTGCTTTTAAAATACTCCAGTTAAAATTTGCATATGTTAATAGATGCACATATAATGTATAGGTGCTAATTTAGAATTACTATAATTTTAATAGAGAAACAAGAATTCTAGTATTAGCTTAAAGGATAACCAATTTTAAATCCTCTGTCACTGCAATTTTTCAGCTGCTTTTAAAATGTCCCAGGTCTTGTCTGTGCCGGCTACTTAATCCAGGGCCAGTCCAGAGCATTATGCTCTGGATTGGCCTCAGATGGACCACAATAGTGTGTACATGCACAGAGCCCAATCTGGTGCAGCAGCATATCATTGTCTGCATGGGCCAGCTGGGCCAACACCGCTGTGATGTACCAAGCACACACGCTCAAATTCAATCAATAAATTTCTTTATTGGCAAGGATTCGTGTGTCAGGAACATGGAACAAAGCCAAAACTGAATACAACTGAAACAAACCCCCAGATAAACCCCACAGCGTGGGAAAAGCATTTGGGGAGGAACAATGGCCCGGCTTGCACCTGGAAGAATTGACCTTGAGCCGCAGTGGAGAGCAGCGTTCCCAGGCCAACAAGGTGGGCTGGCTTCCCTCCAGAACCTCTTGAGGCCTAGGCAAGGGAAACAAGCCAGAGGCAGCCTCATGTCAGGATCTTCCATTAACTCTACTCCAAAGCCCAGAATTCAGGGATGAGCTTGACATATCGCCCACCCGAAGATAATTCCCCCCCTTTTCAACCCGGCTTATCAGGAAAGCGGGCATGGAACTTTCGTAATAAGCGCGGGGCACTCACATGTTCGCTACTGACCCATTCGGCATGCCCTAAAGGCAAATGTTTCCATTTCACTAAATATTGCGAGCCCCCCTGTGAACCCGAGAGTCCAACACTTCAGAAATTTCAAAATGCTGATGGTCGTTGACCAGGATAGGACAGGGTACAGGTCCCGGGTCAGGATGATGACAGTCCAGAGGGCACGCTGGCTTGAGCAAGCTAGAATAAAACACAGGATGAACATTACGGTACAGTTTGGGTAGCTCTAGTTCGAATGCCATAGGATTTATTACTCTAGTAACAGGGAAAGGACCTATATACTTGGGCCCCAACTTCTTCGAAGGTTGGAGGCTTTTAAGAAACTTGGTGGACAAAAATACCAAGTCCCCTACAGCGTACTCCGGGGTGGGGTCCCGTTTCTGGTCTGCATGATGTTTGTAACATGCTTTTGCAAAGTCCAAGGCCGAAACAACTTTTGCCCAGGCATCTCTAATTCTTTGACTCCACTGGGTCACTGAGACCGGGTCCTTGGAGGTCCCCTCCCCTAGGGGTAGAGGACTGAAGTCTTGCCCAGAAACTATCTTAAATGGGGAGAGGCCGGTGCTCTGGTGAGTGGCGTTGTTGTAGGCGACCTCCACAAAAGGCAAGAGGTCCACCCAGTCAGATTGCTGGAAGTTCACATGACACCTCAAATATTGTTCCAGGACTTGATTATTAGGTTCTCTTGGACCATCACTCTGGGGATGATGGGAACTGCTGAGACCCAATTCAACTCCCAGAAGGTTTGTGAATGCCTTCCAAAACTGGGAAGTGAACTGAGCCCCCCCGGTCAGACACAATCTTAGTAGGAATCCCATGTAATCTGTAAATGTGTTGAATGAACATCCTGGATAACCGGGGGGCAGTTGGGAGTTTTTTACAGGCTACAAAATGTGCTTGTTTCGAGAACATGTCAGTCACTACCCAAATGACAGTCTTCTTCCTACTTTCCAGCAATTCCACTATAAAATCCATGCTGATGACTTCCCAAGGCTTGGTCGGGGTAGGCAAAGGCTGCAGCAAGCCTTTTTGCTTTCCCATCCCCCTTTTTGCCATTGCACACGTGGAACACCCCTTGACATACTCCTCCACCTCCTTTCTCATCTTTGGCCACCAAAATTGTCTCTGGGCCAAATGCAAAGTTTTGACATACCCAAAATGCCCAGCACTTTTGACATCATGGCATTGTTTGAGAATGGAGGACCGCATGGCCTCTGAGACATATAGGCGCTCCCCCTTCCAAGCCAGACCCTCCCGGAGGGCCACCTCCCCTGGGTGAGCCAAAAACCACAGGTCCTTGGGAAGGGCCAACACCATTTGGGTTTGCCACCCGGCTCCATCACCCTGGGAGGGAAGGGAAGAAGGGGCCAATGCCGGCGTGGCTGGTGCCTCACTGGAATCTGTGCCCACCGCTGGTGAGACTGCATTTTCAATTGCTTTAGGGTCAAGCCCTGGCCCCAAAGAGGGGCTGGCTGGGGCTTCTTGGCGCTTGGCCTTGCTGCGTGTTAGGACTGCTAGTCCCAAGTGGGAGGGGAAGAAGACTGTGTCAATGACCTCTTTTCGTTTGCTATCATGTTGGGGAAGTCTGGACAAAGCGTCAGCTAGGAAATTCTTTTTCCCCAGGATAAACTTCAGGGTGAACTTGAACTGGTAGAAGAAACTGGTCCACCGAACCTGTTTGGGGCTCAACTGCCTTGAGGTGACCAAAACATCCAAATTTTTGTGATCTGTCCAAACTTCAAAGGGTTTGGAAGATCCCTCCAATAGGTGGTGCCAAGTTTCTAAGGCCAGCTTGATTGCACCCGCCTCCTTTTCCCACACAGGCCAATTTCGCTCAGTCTCATTGAATTTCTTGGAAAGGTATGCACACAGCCTGAGCTCCCCGTCCTCACCCCGTTGCAACAGTACCCCTCCCATCGCTACATCTGAAGCATCAACTTGGACTACAAAAGGTTGGGAGGGGTCGGGGTGTTTGAGAATTGGTTCAGATGTGAAAAGTTTCTTCAGCTTATCAAAGGCCTGTTGGCATTGGTCAGACCACACGATCTTTTGGGGAGGTTTCTCTGCCTTCCCCGTTCCCTTTTGGGTTTTCTTCCCTACCAGATCAGTCAGTGGAAGGGCTACCGTCGCAAAGTCAGGGATGAAGGACCGGTAAAAGTTAGCAAATCCAAGGAAGCTCTGCAGCTGCTTCGTGGTCCTAGGGGCCTCCCATGCCAACACCCCTTTGACTTTTTCGGGGTCCATTTCTATCCCCTTATTTGAGATGCGGTATCCCAAGTAGTCTAATCGGCTTTGGTGAAATTTACACTTTGACATCTTAGCATACAGATGGTTCTCCCCCAGTCTAGCAAGAATTTTTTTCACCAGTTTCACATGGGGCGTATAGTCCTCAGAATAAATCAGTACATCATCCAAATACACCAAGACCCCCTTGTACAGAAATTCTCTCAATACATCATTGATCAAGTTCTGAAAAATTCCTAGAGCTCCGCTTAGCCCAAAAGGCATTACTAAGAATTCAAAAGCCCCCAGGGGGCAATTGAAAGCAGTTTTCCATTCATCCCCCTCCTTGATTCGTACCCTGTAATAAGCATTCCTTAGGTCCAATTTGGTAAATATCTTCCCCTTGGACAAATGGGCCAGTATATCCTTCATCAAGGGAAGGGGGTACTGATTCAAAACGCTGATTGCATTCAACCCCTGGTAGTCCTGGATCAGACAAAGACCCCCATCTGCCTTACACCTGAACAAAACAGGGGCCCCCAACGGTGAGGTCGAGGGCCTGATGGACCCCCGAGCCAGATTTTTGTCTATGAACTCATGGAGGGCATCCATCTCAGCCGGCGTCATGGAATAAATCCTGGGTTTGAGTAGCTTAGTCTCAGAAAGTATTTCACTGGCACAGTCAAAAGGTCTGTGAGGTGGCAAAATGTCGCACTCCCTCTCCTCAAAAACATATTGCCATGCCTTATATTCCACCGGCAATCCTTTCAGCTCCCCTTGGACTAAAGCGGTTGTGCAGTTCCGTGAATTGGCCTCTAGAGGGACTCCTCCCCCTGGGGAAGATTCCCCCACCCCGTGCTCCTGAACACACACAGGGTCTGCAAAAGTCATTGTCTCTTTTACCCAGTCTATGATAGGGTTGTGGAACTTTAGCCAGTTTAATCCCACCACTGCAGTGGGAACTAACCCTGGGGCAATCACAAATTGAAGCTCCTCCTGATGATTCCCCATTCTCATGCATATTGGATCAGTCATTCACCTTGCAGGGCCCCCCTTCATCATCCCCCCATCCATCTGTGACAGCCACACTGGCTTGTCCAGCTTGATAGTGCTAATGTGAAGCTCACTGACTAGGGAGGGGTGCATTAGGACTTGGGTACACCCGCAATCAACCATTAACATTACTTTTTGGGTTCCTCCCCCCCTTTTCCAACCCCTAACTTGGCTTTTATGAAGAAAGGGCCTTTCACCTCACTCACCACAGCATCCGGGCACCCTTCGGGGTTAGCCCGCCCTCGGGTGCTTAGTAGTGCGGGCTGGAGCTGTTTCCCACCAGCTCCACATTGGAAGACTAAGATCTGCTGTCATCTGGTTCTTCTGAAGACTCCCCTGCCACGTGGCCTGGTATCAAGGCACGTACTGCTGCTTTAGGCTTGGGCTTGAGTGGGGTCCTCGGTGTCGACGACTTCCCCTCACTCCTCTGGGGCTTCTGGGCTGCAGCTGGTTCCTGAGGGCTCATCTCTGAGCATTCAGCTATGTGATGGCCCCCTTTTCCACAGTGCAAGCACAAGCCTTTTCTCATCCTTCGCTCCCTCTCTGACTCCCCTGTCATGGTTCTAACTGGGCGGGCCGCCTTACCTTTCTTTCCGGTAGACCCGTTAGTCTTCCCCTTGGATCCTTGCTGGCGCTGAGCCAGCTTGATGCTCTGTCTCAGCATCTCCACTTCTCCAGCAAGCCGTACCCACCCCAAGAGGGTCTTGGGGTTCCCTTGGACCAATGCCCATTCGAGGATGTCTGCGTTCAGGCCATCCTGGAAGAACTGTACCCTTATGGCCTCCGTCCAGTTGGGCACCTGACTGGCCAGGCGGCGGAATTCAGTGGCGTACTCCCCCACAGTCTCCAAATCTTGTTTCAGTTGCCAGAGGTCCATACGGGCCCTTCTCACTCTCAGGGTGTCTTCAAATTGGGCCCATAGAGCCAGCATGAACTCATGGAAGTTTCCTAGTTCTGGGGCTCCCATATCATAAAGCCCCACCAACCACTGCGCCGCCTCTCCCTCTAGCTGGTTGGACACATACTGCACCTTCTCAGCCTCTGTCTGAAACTCCTAATCCCACTGGGACATAAACCCCACCACCTGGTTCAGGAAGCATGGCAGCTTCGCCGCATCTCCATCAAAGGTCGCCTTTAAGTCTTGGTGCTTTAGGCCCCGGGGCCTTTCCCATGGCTCAACTGGCCCAGCTCCCCCGGGGGGGGCTGGTCCAGGAGCCGGCGGGCCAGGAACCTCAGCAGGCATGGCAGGGTCCCCTGCCCTGGGTGCTGGGGCAGCCGCTGGTTGAACTTGGGGAGGCTGGCCCTCTCCAGGGGCAGGTGTTGGCTGTGGCAACCTCTGCAGGATCTCTAGGAGGCTCGTTTGCATCACCCCCATTTGCTGCTTCAACTGCTGGACCTCAGCTCCTACTTCTGCCAGCGAAAACCGCACCCCCGCTCTCGGTGCCCCTCGGCCAGGGGCCTGTCCCACCGACGGGACCGGCGTTCCTCACAGATTCGGTCATCTGGCCAGGGCCAGCTGGCTCCCAGGGCCATTCCAGCTCCTCGCTCTGGAGTGCCAGAGAGTGGCAGGCTGCCCCTCCCCAGGGCTTGCTTGGCTCCCAGCTCCATTAGGTCGAAGGGATGAGTAAACCTCCCAGCCCTCTGGCGGGCCTGGCTCGCATCTTCTTCAGAAGACGCTCTTCATAGGGCTGGCCTATTGCTCTCAGTGCTGCTACTGCAAGCACCACTACCTCACCCATTGGTCCAGCAGCTCTGTCTGGGAGCCTGGCATCTCCCATTGCTGCTGGTGAGGTAAGCAGAGGGTGACCATGCGATTGATGAGGGGGGAGGAGGGATCCTCCCTTCCTGTCAAGCACGTGGTGTGGCTCCCTCTGCTTACCTCACCAGCAGTGATGGGAGATGCCAGGCTCTTGGACAGAACTGCTGGGCCAGCAGGTGAGGCAGAGGTGCAGTGGTTGTGGCACCAAAGATGATGGGCCAGTGGGGCTGATACGCTGGGGGGGTAGCTGTGCCAACAACTAGGTCACTCCAGTGTGATCCAGATGTCTGCACACCACTAGGCCCCAGAGCCACTCCAGGGTTTCCAGTAAACATTGGACTTTCCCCTGACTTAGCCTAGTATGAGGGCCAGAAAGTGTAGATCCTCTCCTAGAAATCACTGTACATCATCCCCAGTGCCAGCACTGGATTTGGGGTGAGAACAGAGTTTTTGGCTTGTGCAGACAAGACCCCAGTTTCTCTTCCCTCTTCCCTCTTTGTTCTCAGCTTACATCAGTCGCCACAACCTGAGTTCAAAGTGCAAAAGTAGTTTGCATTCTATTAACTCAGCAGGGAGGAAATGGAGAGAAGCGGACAGACTCTTGTCCTTTCCAGTAGAGACAGGCAATAGCAACCTGCTGCAGGATCTCCTAGCTTGTGTGTATTTCCTCATTAATACCTTTTGCCATCTTGACCACATTCTAATTGGCCACATGTGTCCTGGTTTTCATCTTTGAAATGTTGGAGGGTATGGGTTAGAAGTTTTTTTATAAGCACATGGGGGTGGGGGAGCAAAGCAGAGAAGTTAAAATGCAGAGTGATTCATGAATAGGAAGGAAAGCAGAATGGTGTCCTGCAGGTTTGCAACTGGAACCTTATTATATCTTCTCAACTGCCTCAGTGCTGTCTGTCTAATGAAACTGCAGTCCCTTCATAATGATGGAGCCACACAAAAGACTCATCTTATCATCCAAGAGTAGTGAATGCATATCCTTTCCCCTCCTTTGATGGGGAAGAAAAGCAGAACTGTCAAGCTGAAGAAAGAACTGAAACGGAAATGTTTGTTCGGCTTTAGCGGCTTGATTGGTTGATGGCTGAGTCTTCTATGGATCATCTTGTGAAAGGAAGGGAGAGGAAGGTAAAGCTATTCTTGTTAGATGTTCTTCTTAGAAAGAAAGGGAAAATGAAAACCCATCTCAATTCTACTTATTGGCCCTCTCCCCACTCCAGATTTTTTTTTGTTACACATCCCTTTCCCCTCCCCCACCCAGCATGGCCACTGGGAAGTGCAGGACTTGCTTTGATTGGGGGATGATGCTGATGCTGACGATTCTGCCTTTGCCCATTTGGGACTCAAAGCAGTTTACATCAGTTAAAACGTGCATGGCCAAAAATTCACAGCATACAAAAGTTAAGAAGTAATTAAATTATCAACAAAATTAAATTGAATTAAAACTACTTAAGACAAAAACCATTTAAAACAGCAAATAAAAATCCAATACATTATACAAGGTCTGCTTCCCCTTAAAAAAATCAATTCTGAAAGGCCTGCCAGAATAGGAAGGTCTTCACATAGGTGTGGAAAGATAGTAAGGAGGGTGCCAATCTAATCTCTCTGGAAGGGAGTTCCAGAGCCTGAGACCAGCTGCCACTTCCATGTTACCACCAGTTGTACTTATGAGGATGGTGGGACAGAGAGAAGGCATGCAATTTGATATGGGAGAATATGATCTGTCACATAACCTATTTGTTGTTAATTGCCATCAAGTCAACTTTGACTTATGGCAATCCTCTGAATGAGAGACTTCCAAGTCATGCTTTCATCAACAGCCCTGCTCAGGTCTTGCAGACTCAGGGCCTTGGCTTCCTTGATTGAGTCTATTCATCTGGAATGTGGTCTTAATTCTTTTTCCACCCACTTGTACCTTACCAAGCATTATTGTTTTTTCTAGTGAGTCATGTCTTTTCATGATATGTCCAAAGTACAACAGTCTCAGTTTAGTCATCTTGGCTTCTAGGCAGAGCTCAGGCTTGATTTACTCTAGGGCCCATTTACAACCATACATAGAAATTAGAAATCCGATGGCATGAACAATCCTAACATTAGTATTCAACAATATATTTCAACACTTCAGGTTCTTGTCTAGTTCCTTCACAGCTACCCTTCCAAGTCCTAGGGGCTTACCACACTCTGAAGAAAAATGACAGTGCAGCAAGAAGGTTCTATCTTCTGTGCTGCCTTACCGCATGATGTCATCATTCTTCCAGTGTTCTTTCATCCCAGTCCCATGGGAGACAAAGGTAAAACTGTGTCTTTTTGCTAACGGGTTTTTCCAGTTAGCAAAAAGACACAGTTTTACCCTGGTCTCCCATGGGACTGGAACGAAAGAACAACAATATCATGCAGTAAGGCAGCACAGAAGATGGAATCTTTCTGCTGTAATACCGCTTTAATTCAGAGTGTGGTAAGACCCCTGGTCTTCTTCTGATTTCTTGACTGCAGTCTCCATTCTGATTAATAAGTAAGCCAAGGTATGGAAAATTTTGAACTATTTCAATGTCTTCATTGTCTACTTTGAAGTTATGTAAAGTTATGTATCAGTGGTCATTATTTTCATTTTCTTCATGTTCAACTGTAGTTTTCTTTCCTTTTTCTTCCTTGTCTTTCTTCAGTAATCATTCTAAAGTCTTTGTGATTTTCTGCTTGTAGAATCATAGAATCATAGAGTTTGAAGAGACGACAAGGGCCATCTAGTCCAACTGCCTGTCCTGCAAGAATACACAATTAAAGCATTCCCGACACATGGCCATCCAGCCTCTGTTTAAAAACCTCCAAAGAAGGAGACTCCACCACACTACGAGGCAGCACGTTCCCCTGCTGAACAGCTCTTACCATAGTTCTGCAGCTCTTTTCCTGTAGTTTGAGTCCATTGCTTCATGTTCTAGTCTTTGGAGCCACAGAAAACAAGCTTGCTTCATCCTCAGTATGACATCCCTTCAAATATTTAAACATGCCTATCATGTCACCTCTCAACCTTTTCTTTTCCAGGCTAAACATACATAGGTCCCTAAGCTGCTCTTCATAGGGCATGGCTTCCAAACCTTTTGCCATTTTGGTTGCCCTCTTCTGGACACATTCCAGACTTCCACATGGTTAGCAAGTAAACCAGGGACCCCAAAATACCAAAGTTGGAGTCATGTATAACCAAGGGAGAGCCTTCAGAAATTTCCCAAATACTCAGGTCAGGTCCAAGTTAACACCTGGATGTGAGTCATTCACTAATCTACTCAGATAGCAGAGTCCTTGATGCTTATATAATGGGTCCTTCCTCTCCTCTTCTTCTCCAACAATAAACCTTGTCTGCGCCTATTCAATTCCAAGTACATTGGCCATTAACAATCATTAACTCGTCCAGCGCACCGTTTGTCTGAAACTCCGAGAAACACTGTATTCCACTCAAAATCCCACCCTTCAGGGGAATTATCACATATAAATACCCCCCTATAACACCACCCAAGTGCACACAGTTACGCTTCCTCTCAGCTTCATGTTAAACTGTGTAGCCATTCTGTCTTCAAGATCTCCTCACTGTTGGTTTAGCAATAGCAATAGCATTGATATTTATATGCCGCTTATCAGTGCCAAGCACTCTCTAAGTGGTTTTTAAAATGTATTAGTTAATTGCCCCAACAAGTTGGATACGCATTTTACCAACCTATGGAAGGATGGAAGGCTGAGTCAACCTTGGAGCCTTTTGGGATCGAACTCATAATGTTGTGGCTTGCAGTACTGGCATTTAACCTCTGCACTACCACTGCTCCTTCCTTTACTTTGCAATCTCATCTCTACAGGATTGGTATAGTATAACCTACAATCCCCTTACTCCATTCATCTATCCAAATACTTCCTATCTTTGATAGCCTTGTATGAATATCTAAAGCCTGAGTGTTTGCATGAATGCGGTTACTGTTAATTTCCAATAAAGATAATTTAATTGTACACTTTGGCTTAGAGTCTCCTCCATTACTACTGGTATACATAGGTTAAAAGATCCTGCCATTTTGAGCTAGTTAAATATTCCCCATATTAATTTTGGACACTAGTGGGATCCTTGCGGGCTCCACACAATTTGAGTAACACCATTGGTAGAAAAAATACAGCCTGCAGGCTGCATGTGGCTCTCAATGCTGTGATCACAGTAAAAAGTAATGCATTGGAAGCTTTACTTCTCTTAACTAACCATTGTGCTGGGTATTCACTGCCATTCAGTTTCAAATGGTACCCATGTGGATTGTGTGCTCTGATTTTCACATTTTCAGTCTATGATCCTCCATTTACATCTGAATGAGGACATGTCTCTGCTTTGTGTTCTAGAATGATTCCACCACAAGGATTGATAGACAGGTCGGTCAGTTCAGAGACTGACATAAAATTGCTTTGAATGCAAGGGCAAGCACTTTTGGGAATGGACCTTTGACCACTCTGCCAATGGTCTTTTCCTGCTTCCTTTTGCAGGGGCTGCCTGGAATTTGGGATTTCTAAGGTCAAGACAACCCAAACTATTCTGGCCATACCATATTGCATGTCAGGAGGGTGAAGCTTCAGAATGAACTTTCAAGACTACCCATAGTACATTATTAATCTTATTCTGCTAGCTCTGAAAGGGAAAAATGGCTTTCCATTTACAGCTCTGTGTAATAGTTTCAGATACTGAGACGTCGTATCTTAATGGACTCCTTTCTCTTCTGGCTGGCTGGCAGGAGGTTACATTAATATTAATCCCTCTGTCAAATAGTGGAAAGCATATAGGCAGAAAGCAAACTTCCAGGTATGCTGAACATGGATTTGTCCAATACCTCAGAGACAACGTAGTCATTTTTGCCTCTGTTTTGCTGACCATGCCATAGGTAAAACCATGAGCTCAAACAACTAACCCCACTCCAACAAGCCATTAACAAACCTTTCTTGTTGCTTTTATAAATGTTTTTTTAAAAGCAGAAAAAAGAGATACTTGGTAAAATTCATGTTGTTATTCATTAGTACTGGTTATTAATATTAGTTGAATTATTAGTTGTTCATGCTATTATCTTTCCTCTTTAATTACTTAAGTAAGTAAGTAAGTAAGTAGTTAATTAATTAAACTTGTATCTTGCCTTTTCTTTCAAAGTGACACTCCTTCATGTAGGAAGCAGCAAGTGGGGAGCATCTAGTAAAAACCATGAACAAAGAAACAAACACCTGGAGACCAATCTCAACATGTTCACAAGATGGCTGTTTGTTTAGTTTAACAGAAGGAGGAGGAGCAGCAGCAATTTACACCACTGCATGTGTTTTAGCCTCTGGGAGCTTGTCTACAGTGGGGGGGGGACCAGCCTCACCTTAAATCCAATGCTGGCAGTCCAGAAGACATACAACTAATTATGGGTAGGAGCTGTATTTTTTGCCCTTAACCTGACTTTGCTCCAAATTAAGCAAAGTCGGGGAAAATTCCGGTGTGACCTCGGGTTCTTTTGCTGTCTGGATGGGTTCAGTTTGGCCCAATCCAGTTGTCCACACACAAATGCAGCACCATCTCCCAGGGAAGGAGATGGATCCCTGTCAGAGGGACACCAACACTGTCACCTTGCTGGCCAAGTATCTTCCTGTGAGAGCATAGCCAGCATCATTGTCTCTGCTTGGGTCAGAATGGGGGCACCCATGCAATCAATGAGGAGGGGATAGAGTGACCCCTTCCTTGTTGATCATCTGTCTGGGCACCCTCTTTTGACCTCAGCAGAAGCGATGATGCTGGCCAGGCTCTCTGAAGGAGCTTCTTAGCTGGTGAGGTGGTGGCAGCTCTGAAAAACAGGGTATGGACTAGTGGGACCAATGTGGTATTGTCCTGGCTGGCTTATGTGGACAACACACTGTCACACCAGATTTGGCCCAGTGTGCGTAGCCACCCTCGTGGACAATCTGGGGCCAGTCTAGAGCATTAAGTGGCCAATGTGGATGAGCCTTGGGTGGTCTTAAAGTCTCCTTCAGGGGTATTTAGAATCTAATTTCAAAAATTCTCTGGACCAGGAACTCTTAAACCGTTTACTGAACAAATGAAAATCAGACAGTTTGAGAATCCCTCAGATAATTTTTGAAGTTAGATTCTAAATAGCCCATGAAGAAGGCTTTAACAACACACACAGGGTGAAATGCATCAGACTTTTTTTTTTTTTTTTTTAAGAATGAACAAACATATTTTGAGTATTTTGAGCCATGCCTCCATTTTGTTTCCTGGTGACTCGTTCAGAGCAGGAGTGGAGAAACTGGGGCCTTGGGGCCACATCTGCCCTGAAGCTGTTCCTGTGGCCCTTGACCCTTTCAGGTTGCCCTTTTGGTGACCAAATAAAAGGGTGAATTGCCTTTCCTAGAGCCCCCCAAGAGTGGAAGTCACTTTTTATAAAAAGGTTTCAGGCCATGCCCCACACTGTTTAATTTTAAAAAATAAATAAATCAGTAGACTCCAACCACTTCCATTTTTGTCTTTGTTTTGGCATTGTTAGTCCATGTGACCCATGGAGGGACTCAGGGGCAGAACATTGGGCCCCTGGACATGAAACAGTTGCCTACCGCAACATAGATAGGTAAGTGGATTTGTTGGCGGGTGTTGTTGTTGTTTGCCTTTGAGTAATTTCTGATTTAAGGCTACCTTAAGGCAATAGTGTCTTGGAGTTTTCTTGGAAAGATTTCTTCAGCGGAGGTTTGCCATTGCCCTCCTTCAAAGGCTAAGAGTATGTGAATTGCCCAAGGTGGGCTTCCATGGTTAAGCAGGGATTCAAACCCTGGTCTCCAGGGGTTCTAGTACAGCACTCAAACTACTACACTATGATTGATAAAGATAGATAGATAGATAGATAGATAGATATCTGTGAGTTCCTTTCTTGTTGAAGGAAGACAAGTCCACAAAGTCTGTGGCCTTCAAAATGAATTAACAATATTTAATTTGGAAAAGGTTAGGAGGGAAGTGGCTTGCTTCACTTTCAATGGTTATTCAAGGTGGGACCTACTTAACCCAACTTCCTCCGATGGATTGTTGGCCTTTGTCAGTTGAGCTGGTTAGCCTGTACTCCTCCCAGAAGCTGTCAAAGGGACATCCTTCCTGGAAACCGAAATGGGCATGGAACACACAAGGTACAAATCCTGTTGAGGAGTGAAGAGAGATTGTTTTCACTGTGGGTAGCAGAGACAAAAACTGGGGGAGGGGAGAAAGGTTTGGTCATTGGTCACTATAAAAGAGGTTTTTGTGGAAAAGAGTTTTCAGAAGTAATGACAATTAATACATTTTAATTAGAAAGTATGTTGTAAAGCTCCCAAAACAGAAATCAATTTAAAATGCATTATTTTCTGCATGAGAAATAGTTGTGCAAACTAAATAACAAAGAGCAAGAATTAAATGCATATTGTGTAAGTCCTCCTGCTATAATGTTTTGAATTTATAATGAAGTATAATGCACTTCTCTGCAAGCTGGAGAAACTGTCCATAGAATCATACAATCATACAGTTGAAAGAGACCACAAAGGCCATCCAGTCCAATCCCCTGCCATGCAGGAATATTCCACTTGAATTTTTTTCAAATGTGTTACTTTCAAAAGCCAAGATTACTACATTTGCTTTTGTCTGATGAAGCACTGAATGCCCATGCAATGTTAGTGCATGTGTTGAAGTTGAGAATGAATTTTCACACACAGCCTATCAGGTGCTAGCACATTCAGCTTGCCTGCCATGAGATTGCATGGAGTAGTAATGATGGGGTGTGTGCTAGTATAGTTTGTGATGGGGAACATATATCCAGCCTGCTTGTTATTGCATTCCTATTTGATTATCTTATTGTGGAGAAAGAAATGGCACTGGAATGCTCAATGTCAGTTTGGTGGGAGAACAGAGTATGGTAATGAACCTTGGTTAGCCTGGGAAAGTAAGATGTCTTACTAAAGTGACAAATGAGGTATCTGAAACCGGGTCTCATTCACAGAACAGAAACATCATCCTGGCATTCTGTTAAGGTACTTTTTGGACACATCTGAAAATCTCCTTTGTCCCAATTTGGAGAAGACAGCACTAGAAAATCATTAGGTCCTCCAAAGATTTGAGTAACACTCTCTAGGCAGTAAGCTTTTTCTTCTTCTTCTCATTTGTTATTATGATTTCTCCCTTCATATAGGGAGTCCAGTTCCAAGTAAAAGTTAAAAAAAAAAATGACAGGAAACTAGGCTTTGGCAGGAGTTATTCCAAACTGTACCAAAATTATTATTGTGTAGCTGCTGAGCGAGGGAGGAGACAGGATGTGGTAGGGAAACACTGGCAGGTAATAACCTGAATGATGGATTAACAAAAGTGTGGTACTAGGTAGGGCTTGCCTTTTCAGCCGCAAAATTTTCAGCAAGTTGTCACTTGCCTTAAAATGATAACTTTTCTCTCTGGGTAGCTGGAAGGAAAACAAGAAAAGGAAAAGCAGGATGGGGAGGAGGGAATGGAGGAATAAGTTGTTCAACCTTCATCTCAACCTATTCTCTTCCATCTTGTCAGAGTAGTTTGATGTCAAAGAACATTAAGGAACCAAACCATATGCCCAGTCATATCACAGGGATCTTGTTGCAATACACCCTGCAGCCATTTTGAGAGAAGAAAGCTGCAGGAAGGTGACAGACACAAGTGAAAAAGAGACTCATTTTGAATCCAGAAGGGCAGAAGCTGGAATCTAAGAGGTATTTAAAAAAAATTAAAATAAAAACGGAATGTAAAGTCAGTAATTTACTATGTGGGCAGGATCTCCTCTTAAAGTTAACAGAGACCTGTCACTAATCAAACAAGGATCATTGGGCTATGAAACAAAGCTGCCTTTTGGGATCTCTGGTTTCTCCTTTGTTTTGTGTTCATGGAAAAAGAAGAAAGAACATGAGGAGAAAAGAGGAGGAGGAAGGGAAAGAAAGCTTCCACCTCCACCACCACCTCAGATATACTCACCAATTTTCAGGTAGTTTTTCTGGCTGCTGAGGGACAGATTAATTCATCCATTCTATTTGAGTAACTAGTCTGTCGTCTGCCTCCTCCCCTTATTTTGGATGGGGTGGTGAAGAAGAATGCAGGACCTTTGGTTTTTTTGTTTCAATAGTTTATGCTTAAGGCCCAACCCAAGATTTCCCTTCTGTGAAAATACTTTTCCCACGGTATGATTAAACTATTCTATGTGCCACCAGTCTCAGTTGACCAGTGAACTTTAAGTGAACCCTTAACTCTAAACCTCCAGTCATGACACCATACTTCCCCCATGTTCCTGTAGACCATTCTAAGTGGTTCATTATTAACCACTTAAGCAAAGAGAGGGGGCACTGGCATAGCAGAAGGGATTCCTAACCAGTTGGACAAGCTTGACCTTTCTTGGGAAGGTGGTGTGAGCAGAAAGAACATCTTTGCTTATCAGTACTGTGGCTAAATGAGCTAGACAGTTGTTTCTTCATGGTCATGGGGATCAGAATTTCATGTCATATGTATGTCTGATTCTCAACCCAGCGACATGGAACCAAACATGAACCTAATGCAGTTGAATGGTGATGATATGAGGTAATGTCTGGTGCCTAAAGTCACCAGATCCCTTCTGATCTTAGAAGCTAAGCTAAGTAGGGCCCACCCTGGTTAGTACTTGGATGAGGCACTGTCAGTGAATACCAGGTGCTGTAGGGTATATTTCAGAGGATGTAACTGACAAAACCACCTCTAAGCATTCCTTTCCTAAGACAACCCTATGACATTCATTAGGTCACCAAAAGTCGACAGGCAACTTGAAGGCACACACACACACACACATTCTGGAACAAATTAATTCTTTTGGACTATAGTATCCAGAATTTTCCAGCAACTATAATCAATGGCCATACAAGAGTGGGGATTCTGGAAACTTTAGACCAGGGATCCCTTCTTACTGCACAATTATAGCATGACCATTCCACTTTAACTGCCATGGCAACATCTCATGGAATCCAAAGATTTGCAGTATAGGGAAGGATATTTAGAATTCTCCTCCAGAGAGCTCTAGTGCCTTACCAAACTAGCAATTCCAAGATTCTGTAAGATGTTGCCAAGGTAATTAAAGTGTCATCATAGTTCTATACCCGGGTAGTGTAAAAGGAGAAACAACTTTTCCAGACTCTATCTGATATATGCTTGACACATTATTATAGGGCAGTGCTACTCAAAGTGGTAGTCCATGAACCAGTGCCAGTATGTGAGCCGTAAGTTGATAGTCTATGGTGATTTTCTAGGAAGTGATGATAATCATATGGCAGAAATATAGTACACTTTCCTGGCTCATTGAGCAAAATATTGTTGATCCACCATATAAGCTATATTCAGCAAGCATTGATATAGGGCATACTTAGGACTTTTTCAGACAGAAGAAAAGTAACGGAAGCAGCGTCGCCAGGTTGCGACACTGCAGCGCAAGAGGGCGTCAGTTTCGAATGACGCTCTTCCCAGCGGTACTGTTGCAGTACCGCTGGGAAGAGCATCATTCGAAACTGACGCCCTCTTGCGCTGCAGCGTCACAACCTGGCGACACTGCTTCCGTTACTTTTCTTCTGTCCGAAAAAGTCCCTATACTGCATAATTAGAGCAGCTCGAAACCATTATAACTGCCATGGCTCTATCTTTCAGAATGTTAGGATTTGTAGTTTGGTGACATTTTTAGCATTCTCAAGTGTACTGCGATGAACAATAGCATTAAAGCTCTGTTGCATAGAATTCTAAGTACATCATAGAATTATAGAGTTGGAAGACACCACAAGGGCCATCCAGTCCAACCCCTGCCATGCAGGAATACACACTCACACCATATGTGCATTCCCAACAGATGGCCATCCAGCCTCTGTTTAAAAACCTCCAGAGAAAGAGACTCCACCACACTCTGAAGCAGTGGATTCCACTTCCAAACAGCTCTTAGTGTCAGGAAATTCTTCCTAATGTTTAGGTGGAATCTCTTTTCCTGTAGTTTGAACCCACTGCTCTGTGTCCTAGTCTCCGGAGCAGCAGAAAATAAGCTTGCTCCATCCTCAGTATCACAAACTACAAATCCCATGATTCTGTGCTGGGTGAATCATAGAATCATAGAATTGTAGAGTTGGAAAAGGCCACAAGGGCCATCCAGTCGAACTCCCTGCCATGCAGGAAATCTTGATCAAAGCATCCCCAACAGATGGCAATCCAGCCTCTGTTTAAAGACCTCCAAGGAAGGAGACCCCACCACGCTCTGAGGGAGTGTGTTCCACTGCCGAAGAGCTCTTACTGTCATAAAGTTCCTCCTAATGTTGAGGTGGAATCTCTGTTCCTGGAGCTTGCATCCATTGCTCCATGTTCCAGTCTCTGGAGCAGCAGAAAACAAGCCTGCTCCATCCTCAGCGTGACATCCCTTCAAATACTTAAACAGGGCTATCATATCGCCTCTTAACCGTCTTTTTTCCAGGCTAAACACACCCAGCTCCCTAAGTCTCTCCTCATAAGGCATGGTTTCCAGACCTTTCACCATTTTAGTTGCCCTTCTCTGGACATGCTCCAATTTGTCAATATCCTTTTTGAATTGTGGTGCCCAGAAATGGACACAGTATTCTAGGTGAGGTCTGACCAAGGCAGAATAGAGTGGCAATATTACTTCCCTTGATCTAGATACTATACTTCTATTGATACAGCCCAAAATCGCATTGGCCTTTTTAGCTGCCGCATCACACTGTTGACTCATGTTCAACTTGTCGTCTACTAGGACTCCTAGATCCCTTTCGCACGTAGTCTTGTTCAGACAGGTCTCTCAGGTCTCTCAGGTTTCGTTCAGCCTGGTAGTCTCTGACCACCAGGTCAGGGTGGCTTGGTGATATATAGTGGTATTAAAGCAGTAGAATTGTATAATGTGACATGCTCATAATCTGATAGTATGCCACACAGTACTACTGCTAAAGTTAAGCAAGATGAATTACTGCAATGGAAAATGGTCTGGGACTCCTATGGAAGATATGCTGAATGTTTGGAAAGAACAGTGAGACTAAGTATAACAAATAAATAAATAAATATTTTAAATTCTTCATAGGTTGAGGGAAAATCCCTAAGCAGCTCAGCCTAAGTCTGCAGGGGAA
This sequence comes from Gambelia wislizenii, assembly GCA_030847615.1. NCBI lineage: Eukaryota > Metazoa > Chordata > Lepidosauria > Squamata > Crotaphytidae > Gambelia > Gambelia wislizenii. The sequence continues at coordinate 12,668,497 of JAUMIR010000012.1, forward strand.
TTTTGTTTCCCTGACACATTGAAATGAAAATTTAATGAGGAAAATTCATGTATCTGATCTAAAAGCGGTCCCTATGTAAACTTGTCCACAACTCCATTTTATGTAAATTTGTCCACAGCTGCAGTAGTCTACCGCATACCATGCAGCTGTGGACAAGTTTACATAGAGACCACTAAATGCAGTGTGCAAACACGAATCAAGGAACATGAGAGACACTGCAGACTGGGCCAACCAGAAAAATCAGCAATAGCAGAACATATTATAAACCAACCTGGACACAAAACATTATTTAAAAACACAGAAATTCTGGACCAGGCCAACAACTATCATGTCAGAATGTACAGAGAAGCTATGGAAATCCACAAACACCTGGATAACTACAACAGGAAAGAAGAAACCCTAAAAGTAAACAAAATCTGGCTCCCACTTTTGAAGAACAATAGAATCAAAACTCAACACTTACAAAGGAATTCCACCTAGGGACAGGGGGATTCCCAGCAAATAATGGGCCGTCAACCAACCATTGACCAAACAGACACTAATCCTCTTTGCATTTTCTATACCCAGAAACTAACCATTCAAATACACAAAGTTACATATCCTCTCCAACAGGGGCTCGCAGTATATAAACTCCACACACACTCCTACCCAAGCATTCTCTGAAGATGCCAGCACAGATGCAGGTGAAATGTCAGAAGTAAACTCTTCCAGAACACGGCCTCACAGCCTGGAAGAAACCCAAGGAAAATCTAGGGAGGGGGGGCTTTCGAAGGAGTGGTAGCCATCCCCTGTGACTGCTCTCCTTGGTCTGCACAGTTGCCTCCAGTGTGAGATTACATCTCTTCTGGTTTTAGGATGTGGCCAAAATATGACTAATTTTGTAGTTGGGATAGTGAGAAGAGTTTTAAGTGTTGAAGTCTACCAAGAACCATGATGCAGCATAACTATGAGTGAAGCATACATACATTGTATGCTTCACTCAAATGAGTGTTATGAGTGAAGCATAGCATCAGAAGCTCTTAAGTGAAGTGAGCTATTGAAGAATAGGAAGACGTTACAGAACTGATTGGTCTGCAAAGATTTTCAATTGAAATCCACTGTGGGGTGGGAGACTGAACATATTCTCCTGGGAGTTGGGTATATTCTCATTCTATATTTCATCCTGCTGGGGGATGTGTTAGCATGGTGGAGATGCTGGTCCAGGAATTTTGTTTCATTCATAAATCTTTTAGATGAGGCAGGGCATAAATCTCTCCTACAATTATGCCAAACAGTGGGAAGTTCTGTTGTTTCACTTGCAAACAGCAAACCATTATTTTATCTGCTAGTAGCCAGAGGAGTAGCTTTTGAAGAGATGGTCAATAAAATCATGCACTAACCCTTCATAATTGTTCTTCCATATTGAGAATTTACATTTAAATGCCCCACATACTTATTTATTTACTCAGTATGTGGCAGAGTGTGCCATTTAAAGGGCTTTAAAACTGTGGGTTTAATTGGCTGTACATAATAGTGATTACTTGAATGTGTGCAATTAGAGGCTTAAGTGCACATATTAAGTAATAGGTGCACCAACTACTTGGGGCCTTTTAAAAGTAGCAAACATCAATCAAAAGGTTAATTCACCCATAAGAACCCTTTGCATTTCAAACGTTGGACCTGTGTCTGTATAAAGTCTGTAGCTACAAAACTTTGTCCTTTCCCCACATCTACAACTGGGGCATGCTCACTTTCAACTGTTTTCTCTCCCTTGTGCCTTGTTTTGCATATATTTCCCAAAATGTGGGCATTTGGGGCTGCATTCTGTTAGCGACATACACATGCATAAGTGCAGCTTATCCAGCAATGTGACACTTTTGGGATGGAGATCTTCTCTAACCTTTTGTGCTCCACTGAAATCTTCTCCCTTGCCAGCTATCAAGCCTCAGGAAGGACCACTAATGCTGCTGCTGAAGAGAGGGAGAGAAAAGGCCATTCAGATGACAAAGATGCATCTGGTCAGGGCTGGGAGGGGAAGGAAAAAGATCAATGGAATCTAAAAGTCAAATTAATCCAAATGTTGATGTAATCCAAAAGTCAAAATTAATATGATGATGAAAAAGAGAAGAGGGAAGGCAAAAAGCAAAAACAGACCACCTTTAGATCCAAATGAAATCATAGCCACAATGTCTGTTTTCAAAATCTATTTCCACTTAATTTCACTTTTCTCACTCTCCTCCTCTTCAGTTGCTTAGTGTATTAATATTCCTAATTTAATATTTCAGTGTTGTTTCCTTTCCCCTCTATCTTTGAAATATTTAAACTTTCTTCTGTGGTCTATATTATCTTGTCAAAAGAATCTTCATCTCTGCTCTCTTACAATCTTATTGTATCCATTTAAATAGTCTTTTACTTACTGTGCATGGCAGAGGGCAATACATAGTAAATCACAGTTGTAAAATTGTAATTGGAGATTGGCAATGTCTCCAGATACTGTCAGATTCTTATCTATAGCTGTAGATATATTGCAACATAAAGTATTTTAAAAGTTGGTGGTGGTGCTTGTGCCAAGTTTCATTGGCTGCTCACATGCAACTGTGGAAAGCTCCGATCCCCTCTGCTTCTCCAGGTACCTCTTGGTGTCTGATCTTCTGGGTGGATCTAAGGCAGGAATTTGATCTTCAGGAGCTCTTACATTGTCCCCATGTCAGGAGAAAAATTTTAAACCTACCTTGTTGTGAAATGGTCTGGTTTTTGTCCCTGTATGGCTAAACATGCCTAAGATTATACTGATTTATTTGACTTGGGTTGAGATTAGATGTAATTTTGATTTCTTATAGATTTAATATAAAGGTTATGGATATAGATTGATACAGATTGATAAAGAGTTAATATTGGTGGATCATGGAACAAAGAAGACATTACTAATTATTAATTGTATAATTGCTACAAAAGAGGGAGGAATCCTTAAAAAAATTAAAAAATAAAAAATAAATTAAAAATGGCTTCTGGATCAAGAAGAGCAACAACTCAAGCTGCAGCACAGGTGCAAAGAAGGCCATCTCTTGAACAAAATCCCAATCAACGTTCTATGCTGGAAGAAATAAAACTTTTACATGCAGGACTGAGAGAAATGAGGACAGAATTTAAAGAAGACATGAAAAGGGAACTCAAAGGAATAAAAGAATCACTGGATCAAGTGACAGAAGATTCTAAACAACTAAAAGACAGAGTAGAATAATTAGAGAATAAAACTGATCATTTGGAAACAAACACAGGAAAACTAGCAGTTAACCAGGAACAAAAATTGAAATGGAGAGAGAACTGTTTAAAGATACAAGGATTGAAAGAACAATAGAATGAAGATTTATATGACTATTTAATTCTGAAATTGGCTTAATTTGTGGGGAAGAATACATCACAATTTTGAATGGGAAATTGACAAAATATACAGAATTTCATCAATAATAGCAAAACAAAGAAACCTACCAAGAGATGTGGTGATTTATTTTGTGAGGAAGAAAACACACAATCTTATGTTACAACAAAATTATGAACAAAGATTTAAGACTGAAGGCAGTGAAATTATGATTTACAAAGACATACCTATGAGAATATTGAAGAAGAAAAGAGATTGTAATACACTAACATCACAACTAAGACAAAATGGGATTCCCTACAGATGGGAGAAACTGGAAGGCATTTCATTTAGATTTAAGCAAAGAAATTTTAGGATTAATACAACACAAAAAGCAGATAAATTCATGGAGAAATATGGAAGAGATCTAGATCTAAAACACAAATATCAGAGAGAGAGAGAGCAAGCAGATCCAACTGAAGAAGTACAATCTGAAGATAAAGATGGAGAACAAGAAGGACAAGAAGAAAAGGAAAAGGAAGGGTATGAGATATCATGAGAAGACATTTTGGATCCAGATTCAGATACAACCAAAACAGCTGAGAAATAAAGGAGACTAATAATGGATTTTAAAATTATTACTTGGAATGTCAAAAGACTTAATCTACCAGAAAAGAGAAGAAAAATCTACCACTTTCTAGGGGAAAAAAAGGCATGATATAATATGCCCTCGAGAAACTCACATCAGAAAAAAAGATATCAATCTATTAAAGATTAAAAAATTGGGCAAAGAATTCATCTCTGCCTTTGAGGAAAAAAAAAGAAAGGAGTGGTTATGTAAATTATAAAATCAATGCAGAAAAGTTGTAGCGACCCAGCTGGACATTATATAGGATTGGGAGGAATTACACAAGGAAACATTAATGCACTTGTATGCACCTCTAAAAAAGAAAGGTAAATTTTATCAGGTTTTAATCTTGAAAATAATTGATTGCAATTATGTAGAATGCTACTCTTCAGAGATTGGAAGGGTGTAACTTCCCCAAGCAAAGACAGAAAATCAACTTAAAAGATAAGGAAAACACAAGGGAAATTGCCAAAATTTTTTGAAACTATGACAGAGGATCTTTCACTAATCGTTGCCTGGAGACATAAGTATGGAGAAGCAAGAGAATATACTTTCTTTACTGAGCACCACAATTCCTTTTCTAGAATAGATTTCTTTATGATGTCTCATTCAATTTGCATTTCATTTTACAGATTGTAGAGCTGGCCCAAAACTAACAAAATGAATTTCAACAGGGAAAAAGGTAAGGTTTAGGCAGAAAAAAATTCAACAGGGAAAAAGGTAAGGTTTAGGCAGAGAAAAGAGATATAGGATAGTTAACACCTGGCTTGACAACAGTATATATGAAAGGGATCTAGGAGTCTTAATGGACCACAAGCTGAACATGAGTGAACTGTGTGATGTGACAGCTAAAAAACCCAGTGTGATTTTGGGCTGCATCAATAGGAGTATAGTGTCTAGATCAAGGAATGTAATAGTGTAATCAGTCATGAAAGGCGATTGGCTCCTGACCATTAACGTTGACTTACGTATATCCTCATGCATGACAGGAAGAAAAAACAACCCGAAGCAGCCATGGCTATGTGGCCAAAAATACTTCACATTATAGCACGTGTGATCATCATAGGACCACCGATCTACACCAGCACAGGTTTGCCCATGATTAGCAAGTGGCAGGTTACTCTGATCTTGTGTGGCATTTACAGGGTCGCTGCAGATATATATTTTAATTAAAGAAATACACCATAATGAGGCAGACCATTCAAGTGGAGGAAAGAGTCTCTCTTTTTAAAATTATATTTTTCTTTGACCAATTTCCATATAATAAGAAAAAATCAACACAAAACAACACACAAAATAACACAACACATAACATCTAACATAACATAACATAGCATAACAATCCTACTTCCTTATCTTCCCCTAGTTGGGATGATTAATTGATTTACATCATCCCTTCTTAACTCGTCTTCAGATTTATTTATCTGCCTTTTGTATCCTGAATGTAAAAGTTATAATTATGATTCACATTCTCTGTTTCTATTCTTACAGAGAGTACAGGTCCCCCCTCCAATGTTCTAGCAATATAATGTGTCTGAAACTTTGTGCCATTATTTGTGTTTTCTTTTATTGTTTCTTTTTCTAGTACCATTTGTATTAGAATCTTGTAAATTTTATTTATCAATTGTTTGTTTGGGCTTTGTAATGTATCAAGTTCTGTTTTCTCTAATTCTATATCTTCTAATTTAACATCTTTCTTGTATCTTTCTGAGAGTTGCCTATACAAAAACCAATGGCATTCTAATTTTTTTGCTAATAGTTCTCCTCTTGATTTAAATCTAGATTGTTTTTCTTGTATCTCCAGAAGTTCCTTATAAGTCAACAAGTTTCTCTTATGAAGGCTTTCTCTTTTATGGAAGGCTTTTTGGGGTGATAGACATAATGTTATTTTTGACCAGAATCTGGGTTTGTATTTTATCCAGATTCTGAACAAGGATTTCCTAATATAACAATTATTAAACTCTTTCTTATCTGTTAATTTACCATACCAGAGGTACATGTGCCACCCGTAGCATAAATTAAATCCTCCCGGTTGTAAAACTCTTTTCTTCTTGAGTTTAATCCAGTCCAAAGTACATAACAAACAATTTGCGTGGTAGTATAATTTTAGGTTCGATGTGCCTAATTCTCCTCTTTGATGCGTATCTTATAGTGATTTCCATCTCACCCATGGCTTCCTTCCTGCCCATACGAATTTTGAAAGATGTTGTTGTTTTATTTGCCTTTTTAGCTGCTGCATCACACTATTGACTCATGTTCAACTTGTGGTCTACTAGGACTCCTAGATCCCTTTCGCACGTAGTCTGCTAGGACTCTTAGATCCCTTTCGCACGTAGTCTCGTTCAGCCAGGTCTCTCCCATCCTATATCTATGCATTTCATTTTTCCGCCCTAAGTGCAGTACTTTACATTTCTCCATATTGAATTTCATTTTGTTAGCTTTGGTCCAGCTCTCCAGTCTATCCAGGTCATTCTGAATTTTGATCCTGTCCTCTAGGGTATTAGCTACTCCTCCTAATTTGGTGTCATCTGCAAATTTGATAAGTATGCCCCTAATTCCCTCATCCAAGTCATTGATAAAGATGTTGAATAGCACTGGGCCCAGGACAGAACCCTGTGGCACCCCACTGGCCACATCTTTCCAAGACGAAGAGGAGCCACTGCTGAGCACCCTTTGGGTTCGGCCGGTCAACCAATTACAAATCAATTGAACAGTTAACTTGTGTAGCCCACATTTTACAAGCTTGTTTGCAAGAATGTCATGGGGAACCTTGTCAAAGGCCTTACTGAAATCAAGGTATGCGATGTCCACAGCGTTCCCTTCATCTACCAAGCTGGTAACTTTATAAAAACAAAAAAAAAAAAAAAAGAGAGAGAGATCAAATTAGTCTGGCATGTCTTGTTTCTCTGAAACCCATGTTGACTTTTTGTGATTATGGCATTGCCTTCTAAATGTTCACAGACTCTCTGTTTAATGATCACACATTAAACACAGCTTTCAAGTTGACACAGCTTTCAAGAGTTTTGGCCATCATAATATAGTAACTGGTGGTATGATGATACAGCTCAACGGATAAGCAGTTATCTGCACACTTGCTAAAAAAAAAAAAAAAAAAAAGGTGATTGCAAACTGCCTAAGCTGAATTTCAAACAATTGTATGGAGGTATGAGTCTAAAATTTAAAATGTATTAACATTTCCAGGGATCTAGCCCTTTTAAAAATAAAAATATCTTCTTTAAAATAAAAACCTTTTCTTTCAAATTCAGCAGAGTTAAAGCCTCCGGAATACAGACACAGCTCAATTAATATTTAAATGTGTGGTCTGATCACCCAATCAATTAGACTCATTAAAACAACAAAGGAGTCAGTTTAAAAAGCATATCAAAAGTTTACTGAAGGTATATCAATCTTAATCTACATATTAAAACAAACTTAAAAGGTTCCTACCTAACTAAGAGGATTTAGGGTATGAAAAAACAAACTCACCCAGCCTTTTGCGGTGTGGGCTACATTGTGACTTGACTAAAAGGACTCAAAACATGGCTACAGCCGCATGGAGCGTTAATTTAAAAAGAACTTAAACGAAGCGCCATATAATATTTAAATTAGGTCATGTGATGAATGACCCATTGCTCCAGTTGGCTGAAATTGCCTAGTTAAGAAAAGGGGGTGTGGAAAAACTGAAGCATTCAGGGAAAAATTCCTAAACTGAACTTAACATGGGATACACAAGATTGTATTGCATTACAATAATGTTTTCCCCATATACTACAACAAATATTGGCAGGAAAGATCTGGTGACCTCCTGGCCCTCCCACCAGCCTGTTCCACCCATCGCAGTCTCCCTCTTCCTGGCTCTGCTCCAACGCTACCTTGGAATGGCTTCCATACATATAATTGTTCAGATTTTCCAAGGAAATCCAAAGCAAACTATGGCTCTTGTACACCTGCATTTTCCTGAAAATACCCTGGTGAAGCTGCAAATCATCAAGAATGTCGGGTGGCAACTGCAGAGCAAATGCAAGGTGAATACAGGGTTTATTGCTAGTGTAGACAAGTCCTGGGAAGGGTAACAGTCTTGCCCACTCTTCCTTTTCTCTATGGGTCACCTATCGCCACCACCTACAACTCCTTGAGCGCTTTCATCAGCACTGTCTACGCACAATCCTAAATATACACTGGACTGACTATGTGACGAATGTTGCTGTCCTTGAGCAAGCAGGGATCACCAGTATTGAGGCCATGATATTAAGAACACAGCTGCGCTGGGCAGGGCATGTTTCTAGGATGGAGGACCATCGCCTCCCAAAAATACTACTCTACGGTGAACTCGCCACGGGTCAGCGTAAGAAGGGCGCTCCAAAAAAGCGATACAAAGACTCCCTGAAACAACATCTCAGGCTCGGCCAAATTGATCACCAACAGTGGTCTGCCATGGCCTCACATCGGGAGGCATGGAGATGCACTATCCACAATGCTGCAGCCTTATTTGAGAACTCACGCCGAACAAGTCTTGAAGAGAAATGACAACACAGAAAGAATCACAACCCAAAAACATCACCCAAGGAGACCTTCTGCTTTGCTTTTTGCAACCGGACTTGTTTATCTCAGATTGGCCTTTTTAGTCATCAGCGCACTTGCAGAAAGTGCGGGATGTATCCTTCCTGAATCTTCATTTGCGAAGAAAAGCCAGAGAGAGAGTAATTGAGTGCAAACTGTTTTGCAGCAACTGAAGTACACTGAGGACAAAGAGGGAAACAGGAAGAAGAGAGAGAAGGTGGGACACTTTCAAAGCAGCTGAAAAGAATCATACAATCATAGAATCATAGAATCATAGAATTGCAGAGTTGGAAGAGACCACGAGGGCCATCCAGTCCAATCCCCCTGCCACGCAGGAAATCACAATCAAAGCATCCCCGACAGATGGCCATCCAGCCTCTGTTTAAAGACCTCCAAGGAAGGAGACCCCACCACGCTCCGAGGGAGTGTGTTCCACTGCCGAACAGCTCTTACTGTCAAAAAGTTCCTCCTCATGTTGAGGTGGAATCTCTGTTCCTGGAGCTTGCACCCATTGCTCCATGTTCCAGTCTCTGGAGCAGCAGAAAACAAGCCTGCTCCATCCTCAGCGTGACATCCCTTCAAATACTTAAACAGGGCTATCATATCGCCTCTAAACCGTCTTTTTTCCAGGCTAAACATACCCAGCTCCCTAAGTCTCTCCTCATAAGGCATTGTTTCCAGACCTTTCACCATTTTAGTTGCCCTTCTCTGGACACGATCCAATTTGTCAATATCCTTTCTGAATTGTGGTGCCCAGAACTGGACACAGTATTCTAAGTGAGGTCTGACCAAGGCAGAATAGAGTGGCACTATTACTTCCCTTGATCTAGACACTATACTTCTATTGATACAGCCCAAAATTGCATTGGCCTTTTTAGCTGCCGCATCACACTGTTGGCTCATGTTCAACTTGTGGTCTACTAGGACTCCTAGATCCCTTTCGCACGTAGTCTCATTCAGAAAAGGTGGGACAGAGAAGGATTAATCAGGACTATACCTACTAAATTGACATTTGGAGGGTATTTAACATACTACGGCTTGAATTCTGTTGATAGGCTGAACTAAGTAGATCCATTCAATAAACTAGCTATTCCTGATGTAACATACATCAGTGGTGTGTTGAGGGTGAGTTGACTGCGTGGGTTCTTTCTCAGTGGCAGCAGCAGCATCCCGACAAAATTCCGGCTGCTGCATAACTGTGTGGGTTCTCTCCTGCTGCCATTCCTGCTGCCAAGTTGACTCCCTGGGTCCTGTCAGAGTGGCAGCAGTGGCATCTTGCTGCTGCCGCCAGTCCTATCACCGCCATCATTGTCCTGGGTGGCTGGGGAAGGCCACAGCTTGACAGGCAATGCTTGTAGGCTGGGGAGGTTCTGCTGAGAAACGCCCTCTCGCTGCTGATTGGCTGGCCAAGGAACACTAGGATTGGTTTCAAACGTTTCCTAAGTGGCCAATTAGCACACTGGAAATAGCAACATAAGAGTTTATATATAGCAACATAAGAGTATATATATAGATTGTTGAAACATGAATCAAAACAGAGGTAAATCCCTTGGATTTAATGGGTCTACTTTAGTTAGGATTAGCAGTAGGATTCAGACCTGTATGTTACAATAAATGTCCTAAGATTTTCTTGCTTCTCCTGCCTCTCTCTCAGCACAGGACCCAAAGAAGTGAGCAGCATATTAAAAGAAAATGTATTAATAAAAACCTGTAAACAATTTTTTTAAATACCTATTAAACAGATAATTCAATTGAAAACACAACGTTAAAAAGTTCAAAACTTCACTGAAAATATAAGAAAAAGAGAAAAACACAGCACAACCCATTCAACTAAACAAATTAAAAACCTAAGGCCTGCCTAAATGAACAGGTATCTGCCTGCTGGCAGAAAGACAACAGCGAGGGGACCAATCAAACCTTTAGTGTGAGGGCATTCCCATTGTGAGTGTCACTTCAGAGGATAATAGACCTATTTGGGGTAACATGGGTTTCTGGGGTGCTTTGGAAGCTTAAATGAGATTTTTTTCATTGGGTGGGGGGTCTTTCTGTGTGATTTTAGACAAAAATTGTCCAAAACCCATGCCATTTTAATTTGGGGGTAGGTGGGGGGTTTGTTAAGACTGATGGGAGGTTCACTGGTAACAAAAGTAATGCCTGTGATAACCCCACCCCAAGCCCCCAAACATACCACATCAAAATTTTCAACCTTCATTGAGATGTTCTTACCATTGTGATTCTAAATCAAGTTTAAATGAGAGAGAGAGAGTTAGTTAAGCTAGTAATAATTGTCAGCTTCTTTGACACAGGCTTCTTTGACACAGGCTGCATTTTTGCATTCATACTCCTTGGTGTCTGGAAATGCTGAATCCAGGCGTCAAAGGGTTGTAGAATCACTTCCACAGTTTCTAGAAATAGCTGCAACTTCCGTTTTCTCTTCTAGGTGAAAAAAGAAACCATGAAGCATTAAAAAACAGAACTCTATTGAATGAGGTGTTCCCCACCCCAATTTACTTACCCTTTGCAAGTTGAATTCTCTCTACCTCCCTCCTCAGTTTAATTTTAGGCTCTGTGTGTTTATAGTACAAGGGAAAGGACATAATGTCAACACAACTTACTGTGAATGGACAAAGAATACTGAGAGGAGAGCCCTGTGGCTTTATGGCCAGTGAAGCACTTGACAAGGTCGTAGCCTGAGAAAGAAGGGAGGTCCCAAACTTCTTCATGTGCACAAAATTAAATTTAGACTACCAACATCCAAATACTAGGATGTTACCCAAAGCGGTGGGGGTGCTTTAGAGCCCCACTTGTGACATCAAATACTATTTTGATATTTGGGGAATTATTATTATTATCTCAAATGGAAGGCTGTAACAGGAGGGTAATTGTGGGATCTTTTCACCTATGCATACCAGTACTAACTGCAGAGAACTCCAGGTTAAAGTGAAATGAATGGTTTTGTGTTTTTTTAAAAATTAGAAATAACATATAAAGCATTCAAACATACAGAACATGCTCACAGGAATCACACAAGGCTATCAAAGAGTTAAGACAGAAAAGTTTGATAGAGGAATAGATTTGAGAAACATGGTAATAGCTACCTGTCCTGAAGAGTGGAGTTTTGAAGTTAATGGCTGGGAAATAGGAATTGATGGGTTTATGACAATCTCACATTGTAGGACAGGAGGGGGTTCTGAAGGATATTTCCTGGGAATTTGGGATGGAACAGTCACTTGATTGTTTAAACTGTGTGACTCACTGCTGAAGGGTCCAAGAAGGAATTAGCACATACTTCCTTAATGGTTTTGTTTACTAAGGGGCTTCGGCTCAATCCTAGCTTGACAGGACAAATAAAGAGGGTATAAATAGAGTCCCATGAAAAAGTAATTTTCAATTATAGCTTTTCTTATAAGTAATTAGTTGCTTTTCATTCTTATATTAATAGGAATTGTATATGGAAAGCTGAAGAAAGACAAGGGGAAGGTAATAAATTTATATAATGTGAACTAAGGCTTAACAGATGAGGATATCAACTCAAAGTTTTTTTTAAATGTGTGAGAAGTAATCTAGCTAAGATACTCAAAATGAATTTCAAACTGGGGCATAAAGAGGTGTGTGGGTTACTTGTTCACTTGTTATTCTTTTTTGTTTGTTTTGTTGTCTTTGTTTTGTTCTGTTGATTTTTGTGATTGTTTTTATGATGAAATAAAAATATATTTAAAAAACAAAATTTCAAATTCTGATTTTTCACCTTCATATTGGAGCAGGTTTAAATCTTCTTTTGCTCTTTCCTTTAATTGATAGTAACGCAGCCAATGCATTTTAAATCCTTCTTCTTCTAGTTTCTCTCTTTCTTTAATTTTCCACTCTCCCTCTCTTACTTCTAAAATATCTCTATATCTTATCCTCTTTTCTACCCTTAATTCGTGTTTACAGAAAGCTTCTTGCAGGGATATCCACCCAGGCACCTTGGGGCTCAAACTTTTTTTTATACTTACTCCATATTCTTCTTAAGGATTTTCTAATAACATGATTCCTAAATTCTGCATTTATTTTAATCTTCCCTTCCCAAAGATATCCATGCCAACCCCATGGCCTTCCAGATCTAAATTTCTTTTATTTTTTAATTCTAGCCACTGTTTCACCCATGTTAGGAAAGGTGCTTCATAATGTAATCTTAGGTCAGGTAAACCTAAACCCCCTCTCGCTCTTATACCGTTAATAGTTTCAATTTAATCCTTGGTTTTTTCCCATTCCAAATAAATTTAGTTATTTCTTTTTGCCATTTAATGAATATATCATTAGAAATACTAATTGGCATGGTTTGGAATAGGTAAAGTAATCTTGGTAAAACATTCATTTTAATCACAGATATTTTCCCCATTAATGATAACGTTATATTTTTCCATCTGGTTAAGTCTCTACTAATTTCTTTCTCTACCTTTTCATAATTATATTTAAATAGTTATTGAATTTTTTCTGTTATATTTACTCCCAAATATTTAACCATCTTTACAATTTCAAACCCAGATTTCCCTCTTAATTCTTCTTTTTCTCTTCCTTCCATATTCCTTATCAAAATTTTTGTTTTATTGTTGTTAATTTTAAAGCCAGCATATCTACCAAATTCCTCTATTTTTTGTAACAATGGATCTATACTTTTTATAGGATTTTCTAACATAATAACAAAGTCATCAGAAAATGCCTTTAACTTATATTCCTCTTTTCTAATTTTGATACCTCTGATTTCTTTCTCTTTTCTTATTTCAGAGTTTAAAATTTCTAATGTCAATATGAATAATAGAGGGGATAGTGGACATCCCTGTCTGGTTCCTTTTTCAATTCGTATTGTCTCAGTTGCATGACCATTAATTATTAATTTCGCTGTGTGATTCGAATATATTGCTTGTATCCATTCATTAAACTTTTCTCCAATTTCCATGTCTTTTAATGTTTCCAATAAAAATTTCCAATCAAATTTATCAAACACCTTTTCGGCACATTTTATTTCATTATGATAACTTAAATATTCTATTGCATTTATAACTGTTCTAACATTATCTCTAATTTGTCTTTTTGGGATAAAGCTGTTTTGATCTTTATGTATATAATCTTGTAGTACCAATTTTAATCTATTTGACAATATTAATGCAAATATTTTATAATCTTCATTCGATAATGAGATTAGCCTATAATTTTCCATTAAATTTGGATCCTTATTTTCTTTAGGAAGTAAAACTATTCTAGCTTCCTTCCAAGTATTGGGGATCTGTTTCTTTTGTAAAATATCATTCATAGTTTTTTGCAGTGGTTTCAATCATTATTCCATAATTTTTTTATAATATATAGCTGTTAGTTCATCAGGCCCCAGAGTTTTCCCCCTTTTCAATCTTTTAATTGCCCCTATTATTTCTTCTTCTGAAATATTTTTATTCAATTTTTCTCTTTGGGTTTCAGTTATTTTATCTATTTTACATTTATTCAGTTATTTTATCTATTTTATATTTTATCTATTTTTTAATACAGTTGTCCCTTCATATTCACTGGGGTTTGGTACCAGGACCCCCCGTGAATACCCAAATCTGTGAATACTCAAGTCCTATTATATGCAATGGCAGAGCAAAATAGGTGACCCTTATATAAGATCATAGAATCATAGAATTGCAGATGTGGAAGAGACCACAAGGGCCATCCAGTCCAACCCTCTGCCATGCAGGTAATCACGATCAAAGCATCCCTGACAGATCGCCATCCAGCCTCTGTTTAAAGACCTCCAAGGAAGGAGACCCCATCACGCTCTGAGGGAGCGCGTTCCACTGCCAAACAGCTCTGACTGTCAGAAAGTTCCTCCTCATGTTGAGGTGAAATCTCTGTTCCTGGAGCTTGCATCCATTGCTCCGTTTTCCAATCTCTGGAGCAGCAGAAAACAAGCTTGCTCTATCCTCAACGTGACACCCCTTCAAATACTTAAACAGGGCTATCATATCACATCTTAACCGTCTTTTTTCCAGGCTAAACATACCCAGCTCCCTAAGTCTCTCCTCATAAGGCATGGTTTCCAGACCTTTCACCATTTTAGTCGCCCTCCTCTGGACACGCTCCAATTTGTCAATATCCTTTTTGAATTGTGGTGCCCAGAACTGGACACAGTATTCTAGGTGAGGTCTGACCAAGGCAGAATAGAGCGGCACTATTACTTCTCTTGATCTGGACACTATACTTCTATTGATGCAGCCCAAAATTGCATTGGCCTTTTTAGCTGCCGCATCACACTGTTGACTCATGTTCAACTTGTGGTCTACTAGGACTCCTAGATCCCTTTCGCACGTAGTCTCATTTAGTCAGGTCTCACCCATTTCTATATCTATGCATTTCATTTTTTCGCCCTAAGTGCAGTACCTTGCAATTGTCCGTATTGAATTTCATTTTGTTAGCTTTGGCCCAGCTCTGGCAAAATCAAGGATTGTTTTTTGGATTATTATTTTTTAAAGAATATTTTCAAGCCGTGAATACTTAAATCAGTGAATGCCAAATCCGTGAATGTGGATGGACAACCCTATATTCTTTCATTAACTCCTGTGGTATATTTTGCCTTTGATAAACTGACGCAAAGTAGTTCATAGAATCATAGAATCATAGAATTATAGAACTGTAGAGTTGGAAGAGACCACGAGGGCCATCCAGTCCAATCCCCTGCCACACAGGAAATCACGATCAAAGCATCCCCAACAGATGGCAATCCAGCCTCTGTTTAAAGACCTCCAAGGAAGGAGACCCCACCACGCTCCGAGGGAGTGCGTTCCACTGCCGAACAGCTCTTACTGTTAAAAAGTTCCTCCTAATGTTGAGGTGGAATCTCTGTTCCTGGAGCTTGCATCCATTGCTCCGTGTTCCAGTCTCTGGAGCAGCAGAAAACAAGCTTACTCCATCCTCAGTATGACATCCCTTCAAATACTTAAATATATATTTAATATATTTAATTTAAATATAATTTATATAATTTTAATATAAATTATATAATATATAAATTTTAATATAATTTATAGTTCTTAAATATATTTTTAAAATTTCTTTTGAATCTGTTATTTTTCTGTTTCCCACCTTTAATTTTAGTATCATTCTCTTTTCTCTTTCCTTTCTTAAACTATAGGCTAGCCATCTCCCTGTATTGTTTGTGTGCTTAATTTTTTTTGTTTCATATAATTCAGTTTTCTTTTAATCGCATCTGTCATTACCATTTCTAATTGTTTTTGCAATAATATAATTTGGTTCCTAATTTTTTTTTTATATCTGGGTGACTGTGTTAGTTTTATTTCTTTCTGTTTAATTTAATCCATGAGTTTCTCTATCATTTCTGCTCTTTTTTTCCTCCACCACTTATTCATTTTAATAAACATCCCTCTAATCACTGCCTTACTAGTGTCCCATACCATATGATTTTGAATGGCCCCATTACAATTTGTTTCAAAATATTCTTGTAGTACCTTCCCCCCTCTTTTATTATAGAATCATAGAATCATAGAATTATAGAGTTGGAAGAGACCACGAGGGCCATCCAGTCCAACCCCCTGCCATGCAGGAAATCACAATCAAAGCATCCCTGACAGATGGCCATCCAGCCTGTTTAAAGACCTCCAAGGAAGGAGATCCCACCATGCTCCAAGGGAGTGTGTTACTTCTTCCCTATCCAATAGTAATTCATCCACTCTCCAATTTCTTTAATAATTTATGTTTCTCATAGTTAATAGAACTGTGTTATGTTCTGATGAGGGTTTTGCTAATATTTCTATTTTTTTAAACATTCTTAATAATATTTTTGTGATCCAAATCATATCGATCCTAGACATTGAGTTGTGTGTGTCTGAATAAAAAGTATATTCTTTTCTATTTCCTTCTTTATATCTCCAAGTATCCATCAATTGTAATTCTTCTTTAATGTTAAAAAAATTATTTGGCTAATTTTCCCTGATTTGTCTTGATTTTTTTTTATGCCTGAGTATCTATCAATGCATGGCTCTACAACCCCATTAAAATCTCCCAATACACACCAATTATCATAATTCAATTGTGTTACAGTGTTCTTTAATTCTCTTTAAAATGTATATTTTTCACTAACTGGTGCATAGATACCTATTAAGATCATTTTCCTATTACTTATCTCAACCTCCACTAATACAAATCGTCCCTTATCATCTGACAGGATTAAATTTGGTTTCAAGTTATCTTTAATATACAACACCACCCCATTTTTCTTCTTTTGATTTAAAGCTGTGAATTCTTTTCCTAAATATTGTTGTTTAATTAGATGTGCTTTGTTACTTTTCATATGAATTTCCTGTAGGCATATAACATCCAAATTTTTCTTTTGAAGAAAGTGGAAAACCAATTTTCTTTTTTCCTCAGAATTCAGCCATTTTACATTCCAGATAAGGATTCTTCTTTCAGACATTAATATTCACTTTATTTCTTTCTCCTCTATTTTCCTTTCCCCCTCCCTCCTCCCCTATCTGCCCCCTCCCCCCTCTTTTTAAAATGTTGTTTCCTCTCCTTCTTGGCTTTACTCTGAATTGCTCAAGTCCAGCAAGGTTTGTTCTCCTTTACTTTTTGATTTCAATTTCTTCTTTTCTTCTTTTTTCCATCTCAATCTGAGTTCTTCTTCTTTGTCACAATCATCTGTCCTTTGTGGAGGGGCTTCATGTGTACCTCTCTCTTCTTCCTTCTTTTCTCACCCCATTCCAAAATCACTTTTATTGTTTTTGATAAAATATTTTGCTTTTCTACTGAATTAATTTTGTATCTTTCTTTTTTATATGTGAAGTTGACTCCTTTCAGTTTGTCCCAGCTAAATATGATTTTCTTTTCTTTCTTTTCTTCTTTTTTTTTTTAGCTAAGATTTCAACAAGGAAATTATATTCTTTTCTTCTCCTTAAGATCCTTGTTGGTATCTCTTTCATCAGAATCAAAGATTTTCCTTCATTTATAATTACTTTATTGTAATGCACTTCCAGAATATAATCCCTTGTAATTTTCCTTGCATACTGAATAATTATGTCTCTGGGGAGATTTCTTTTATTTGCAAAAAAATGAGTTTAGGTGATATATTCGTTCCAATTCTTGATCCACCTGAGCCTCTGGCCATTCCAAATTTCTAGCCAACAAATCTATAACTTTGGTTCTTACACTTTCATTTGCTTGTTCCCTCAGACCCCTCATTCGGATCCAAAATTCCCTTTCTCTTAGTCCAGCTAGTGCCATTTGATCTTTTTGCTTCTCCAGTTCCAAGTTTAATTCTTCATTTTCTTTTTTCAATAGTTGAATATCCTCTTTTTGTCCTTTCACTTCCATCTTAACTTGTGAAAGCAAGGTATGCATTGCATTAAATTTTGTATTCAGATCATCTAAGTATACCCCAGTTTCTCTTCTAAACTGACAAATCTCCTCCATAAATCTTGTCATATATTGTGGCACATTTTCCTCCATTGAGCCTCTTCTATTTTGAGCTTCTGAACCTTTATTCTTATTTCTTAAATTTGACACCATCTCCTTCACTTTCTCTATTTTCTCTTTAATTCTTCTCCCCTTTCCAATCTTCTCAACCTTCCAACTTTTACAATTCTTCTTCCTTCTTTTAACTTCCCACTTCCAACTTCTTTCTACCTTCAACTTCTCTCTCTCTCTCTTTCTTCTTTCTTTTAATTCTCTTATATTTCTTTTTTTCTTCTCTTATTCCAGTATCCTTCCTTCCTTCCTTCTTTCTTCTTCTTTCATAAACCATCACAATTCTACCAACCTTCTTCAACTTTCATCCACTTTCTTCAAATCTTTTCTCCAGGGAAAAAAACAGTATTACAAAGGGGAAAAAAAGAGAAAAAAGAAGACTCAAAAGCAAAATTTCAAAAAATTAAAAAGAAAAAAAAGGGAAAATATATAGAAAAAATATAACAACAAGTTCAACAAAATATAAAATACAAAAGGAAAAAGGAAAAAACCAAAAAAGGAGAAAAAATCCTCTAAAAGAATGTAAATATAATTATTGGGGGGGGGGAACTAAAAAAAAAAAGAAGAAAAAAATCCAAACGAGGAGGAGGAATATATATATAGTCAGTATATATATCAAAATAATGAAAAAGGATCTAATTACAAATATAAGTAAAATAGTTAAATAAATTGGGAAAGAAAAGAGAAAAAGGTAAGACAACAAACCACCTCCTCTTTTTTTCTATTAGGCTGCTTTCTCCTTTCGTGTGCTGGCGTTTTCAAGGTCACTCCTGTAATCTCTATTCCCAGCAAGATAATATGGATTCTCTGAACACATCACCAAGTCTGCTTTTAAAACTCCTGGTTTAACTTATTTACCACCTCCAGTTATAAATTAAGAAAAAGCAGGGGAAGGGGGAAAAAAAGACATTAAACAAAATAAGCCAGTTATCCAACTCAAAAATTCACTAAAAAAGAAAAAAGAAAAGGGATACTCTATAAATAATAATAATAATAATAATAATAGAACCCCCCACACACAAAACAAACAAAACATCAGCAAATAACAACAAAAAAGTAAATTCCACCAACTATTATCAGTCTAATTATTCAAAGAACGAGTGTGGCAAAAAGAAAAGAAAAGAAAGAGAAAGCCTCAATGAGAGAGATGTTTTTAGTTTCTGAGGGATTATACTAAACAAACAGAGAACAAGCTTCTCAATGATTTACTATCACCTCTGTGTATTTTCTTCTTCTTTTGAGAGGTTCACCGGCTTGTTGGCAGGGCAGGAGTGGAGATCCTCCCTCCAGTCACATTAATCTTTTTAACGGCCACTTCAGCCACCATGCTGCCTGGTTTGTCTTCACTGCTTTCTTCTCCTCTCTGCTCCCAGAGAATCTTTACACCCGGTTTAGCAGCGATTGTGGCAGCACCTGGGGATCCCCTCTCTCTCAGGGGTTTCCCCAGCGGGTTTCTTCATTTGTTCACCCCAGATGCTGTTTAAAGTTAGTTTTGGAGCCGGAGCTCCATTCTTATACCCCTTGCCTGCTCTGATCTGAAGCTGGAAGTCCATAATTGGCAATATTAAGGCACTTCATGGGGTCTAGTACATTGGGCTGGACCACAAGTGAGGTCAGATGGAGGTCTCCAGGACCTGAGGAAGGTTTCATGGAAAAATGCTAGCAGATATACCCAAGATAGGATTGAGTGAAGCCCCCAGTAAACAGAGCCATTAAGGTGGTGTGTGTGAATCACCTCTTGGCACTCTTGGTGATGTGTCACACAACACAAACAAACAAGTGACCTGCATAACGCTCATCCCCAGGAAATATCCCTTTACACCTGTCCTATCCCACAATATGAAGGTTGTCATAAACCCATCAGTTCCTATCCCTCAGACATTAACAGCAAACAATAGAGTCTCAGTTTCCTTTGTTTAGTGGTGGGAAACCTCTTATAGCTTTGTCCTAAGCCCAAACACCCTTCCAGGAGACAAAATACAGTATAAATATTAGTCCCCAAACAATAGCAAGGCATGCCACTGTGAGTACACCCAGACATTCTGTCAGTGTGCCCCCAGAATGGAATCCAATGCCATCTTCAAATGTTGGTCTGAGTCCTTCACTTCTCTATCTTCAAAGACTGGTAATTATTGCCCATACTTCCTGAATCTATTCTTCTATCCAAACTTTCCTCGTTAACTTTTTGTTAGTCTTTTTATGGTTCTTGTGAGTGAATGTTTGAATGCTTCTGTGTTATTTTCCAATAGAACCCCTTGCTTTAATTTACTGGAGTTCTCTGCAGTGAGTACTGGTATGCATAGGTACACAAAGTCCCAAAAAGTTACCCAACCTCTCACAGCCATCTATTTAAGCTGATAACTCCCCCAATTAGTAATTGAGATTGTAGCATCACAGGTGGGCTCCCCACAGACCCCCACTTCCTCGGGTAACACTACAGGGGTATTGGGTCTCTTTCTCTAGATGTCTTCAAAAAGAGGCTGGACAGCTACCTGCTGGGCATTCTTTAGCTGGAGTTCCCACATTAAGCGGTGGTTGGACTTTATGGTCTACAGGACCCCTTCCAACTCTATGCTTCTATAATTCTACATGGTGCTGTAGTTCCACCTGATGAAATTTAATCACTCAAGGATCTGCCAAATGTTAAAGCAAAAGGAGCCCCATCCCATATTCAGCCTGGCAACCATATTGCTAGTCAAGAACGAAATAGGTTGCCATTAATCCCATAATACTTGTCTGAGCATTATAACATTTTCTAGGCTATAAAGGACATTGCAGATATGATCTGTTTCTTCTAAAGCACTGACTTTGCTTACTGGGAGACTTGAGAATTTGTCCAATGCTGTGCTTTTATTCTGTTTAATATTTTTTAACCTTGGAAACCCAGAGGATTCCACTGTAGCTAATTTTCACCTCCCTATGCCACCCCAAGCTTTCTTGGCGTCTTCCTGACTTGGGTTTAGAGAGAGAAAAAAGAGAACACTGTCACCTTTGGAAAACTTCAAACTTCAGGATGGTTTTGCTGCTGTTGTTGACAGTGACACACACAGGCCTCTTGTTTACAGAATGCCATCCAAACCTGCCCAGTGCAGTGTGCTGATAGAAGGCATGCCAGTTCCCTCATGGAATAACCTTTGAGTGCTCAGTGCTAATGGGTTGGGGACAATGTATCATTTTGTGCTTTCATGTGCCTGACTGCATGGTGTTCTATCCAAAGGTCAACTGCTTTGATGTGTGCAGACAGATATTTGTTTTGTGTGTAAGACTTTCCTTTCTTAAAAATACCCAGGGATGTAGCCACCAGGGGATAGGAGGAATGAGGGCATTGCCCTCCAAGTAAGAATTCTACCCATCCAATGAATTTTTTTTTCCTTCAGTCCTAAATTTGTAGCATTGTGGAAAGTGAGACATTGAAAATACCTAGATCTCCTTCCTTTGCCGTGTTTGCATTCCCTTGGTCATGTTTTCCCATTGCTTTGAACATCTAAACTGTATTTCAAAGTATTCAGCTTAAGTTTTAAGTTATTGCAGTTCTATAAATTTGGGTACTAAAACAATTTGGAGGACCAGAATTGTTGGGTGTGTGTGGGTTTAACACCCTCATTTCAAGCCTCCCCATAACTACACTCCCACCTAGACAATTGCTTTGAGAGCAGCAGAGAGAGACAGATAGTGAAAGAAGAAGATGGTGAGTTTTCTTGGGCCCATTTTGCAGAGTTAATTTGAACCCTGGAATAGAAAAAGCCTATATGCTCATTAGAGTGGCTCTGTGTTCTGCTTTACAGAAAAGAGTCCTCTATTTGAAAACATCCCCTGTGGGAATTGTGTGGTTCTCTAGATATTGTTGGACTTCACTTCCTAGCTGTCCTCCCCATTGGTTATGCTGGCTAGGACCACTTGGAATTGGAGTTCACTAAGATTTGGAGGGCTGCACTATTTCTCACACCTGTGCTATGAAGCCCAAGTCCAGCCCAAGATCAGGTTTTAAACACACACACACACACACACAACCAAAAACTACAAGAAGGTAGAGGGGTCCCCTGAAGTTACCCAGTCACAGGTGATATCTGTGGGTTCACTGGGCAAGGAGAAGCTATGATGCTGGTAACCCTTCTACCTCCCTCCTGGACACATGAATTGGTGGAGGGTTCTGGTGAGCAGAGTGGCAGGTTTGGGGCAGGGATACTTGGTGCACATGGGAGATGAGGAAAGGACCCTTGTTTTGGGAGACACAGGGCAAATTGCCCCCATTGCCTCACCACCACCCCAGATAGTCTTACTGGAAAGCAGACTACAGAAGCATGCAGGACACCTAATTGAGGAGGGGGGGTCATAGTTTTCCCCACTATAATGATATAACCTCTAGCTGTCTCAGTTTGGCAGAGACAGTTCTGATTAATCCTCTGTCATCCCAATTTTTCAGCTCCTTTTAAAACATCCCAGTTTCTCTCTCCCACTACTACTTTTCCTTTGTTTTCAATGTAAAACAGGTTTTACTCCCCATGGTAGCTCTAGGGTTTGAGCTTGCCTTATAAACGTCTTCATGTCTCTCAAGGCCTTTGTTATTAGTGAGTTGTCAGAGTTTGCTCTCTTTCCTCTCTGATATTTCATTATTTCAGGATTGACCAAATCTGTAATTCTTCTTTTCATAAAATTAGCCTTTGACTCAGAACTTAGGGGTTTCTTGGCCACTTTCCCCCTTATCAGTACCAGATGATCCATAATTTCAGCTACCTTAGTTATAGTTTTTGGCTTTTTAACCTAGAAGAGCCATCTATGGTCAGGGACCAGTATGTCATAAAATTGTTCCAATCCTATTAAATATATTACGTCCTGTTTTGCCTTAGCCCGAGATCCATCCAACCAGCCCATTAACAACTTGTCCAGCCTACAGCTTAAACGAGTCTTTATAAAATTCTTTTTTCTTTTCTGTCTTTTTCATCAATCTGTCTTTGCTCGGATTGATTACCCCATTGCAGTCTCTCATCATCAAGTAATTTTGATAATTGCATTCTAATATTTTAGTCAATAGTTCCTGATAAAATAATCTCCTATTTTGAAATGGTGCATATATCGCTATTATTAAATATTTTTCTCCACATATTGTTATTTCTACTCCTATAAATCTTCCTTTCTCATCCTGGAATAGTTCCTTTGCCATTAAATCCCTCTTTACATACAGTACTACTCCTCTTTTCTTTTTTCCATCTGCAGCAATGAATTCCTCACCTAATTTCTTATTTTTTTTAACCAATGTACATCTGTTTTTTAATGTGGGTTTCCTGCAGACATAAAAAACCATAATTCTTTTTTTGCAAATGAGAAAATATTTTTTTTCTTTTTCCTAGGATTATTTAACCCTCTTACATTCCAGGAAAGATATTTAGTGTCCATCTTCCTCTTCTATATCTTTTCCTTCTTGTGGTTTTTCTTGTCCATTATCTCCTTCTTTTCTCTTTTCCTCCTCACTCTCAATACTTTCTTCTTCTCCTTCTTTGTTTGGATCATCTGTTTCCAGTTCTGTTTTATCAATATTTACATCTTAATCTTCCTCTTCTCTATCTCTAACCTCACATTCTTTTCTGTATTTAGCCAAAAAATCTCTGGCTTTTTGTACTGAGACAAGTCTGTATCTCCTTTGTTTGAAACAAATAGTAATTCCTTCAGGCAATTCCCATTTGAAGTGAATTCCCTTCTTTAACAAATTCATAGTCAGGAAGTGGAAGTCCTTTCTTTCTCTCAAGATTCTACTTGGAATATGTTTAAAAATCAGAATATTTTCTTCCTTGGTCTTGATCTTTTCTTCATAATTGCATTGCAAGAGTCTGTCTCTTGTATTCACAACAAAACAAAACAAAACAAAACAAAAATCACAATGTCCCTTGGCCAGTTTTTCTTTCTTTCTTTCTTTCTTTCTTTTTGTATAGCCACTCTGGAATTAATTCTGAAGGCCCTGCCAATCTCCCCTTGAAGCTGTTCTCTTGTCCATCCAAGATATTCTGGCAGAAAAGGAACTATGTGATCAAATAACTGTTCATCTTTTTTGTGAAACGCCTCTATTTTAAAAACATTTTTCTCTTTGTTTGAGTTTGCCCATTGCTCATTCATCTTTGTGTTTTCCCAATTCTAACATTGTTCTTTCTGCATTTTCCTTGAGATATTTTGTTTTTTTCTTATAGGACTTG
The DNA here is from genome assembly GCA_030847615.1 of Gambelia wislizenii. Classification (NCBI taxonomy): domain Eukaryota; kingdom Metazoa; phylum Chordata; class Lepidosauria; order Squamata; family Crotaphytidae; genus Gambelia; species Gambelia wislizenii. The sequence continues at coordinate 12,692,702 of JAUMIR010000012.1, forward strand.
TGCTTTTTCATTCATTTGTCCCATGTCAGAGTCCAATTTCTATATTGATTGTCTCAGTTCTTGCATTTCTCTTTTTATGTCCTTTCTTGTTGCTGATTTGTTTTGTGGTCAATTCTTTCTATCAGTCTCTCACTGCCCTCTTTCTCAGCACTTCAGTTCTTGTTGGTTTTGTATTTGTATTCAGCTGCAATTAGAGGCACACTCACTTTTCCTTCTGGAGCTGAAGCTGCAATGACCTCCTTCTTATCTCTTCAAAAGATAAACAGTTATTTCCCGCTTTATTTGATTTTTCAAAATGGTATTGTTTGATGTACTTTAGTTTTTTTCTGCATTTCTTCTAATGTCAGAAGTGAAAGTTGTTCTAGGATTTTAATTTCTGTTAATATAGTTTCAAAGAATTGCATATCTCTGGTAAGAATTCAATAAAGTCTTAAAGGTCTTCCATAGCTTTATTGTAAGTTAACAAGTTAAGCAAAAATACAGAGAGCATTCATTTCTGCTTCTGTGTCTTCCCAAGGTTTCTTCAAAAATAGCAGGGGAAAGGAGCTTGCATTGCATGGCACCAAAAACTCCCCTGCTTTTATAATGAAATACTTACAAGACATTCCGTCTGCTCTGAGAAACGAAAGTAACTATTCCCATCTATACTTTGTTTATCTAGCCTTGAAGAGACCAGAATCAAGATACAAAACAGGGTGCCAATTCTGACAGATTTACAACCCTCTTGCAAGACTAGCTGGCTGTTTTTGCCTGGTGATAAAAATTATCTGAAAGGGGCCCATGGATTTCAATCACAGCATTTATTTTCCCCGACACACTGTTTTCCCATCAAACTGACCTTGATACTTTCAGCACAATTATACTCCCCATTGCTAGATAATCACACAGGAATGCAATAATAAACAGGCTGGATATGTGTTCCCCATTAGCACACTATACTACTACTACTACATGTCCCATCATCACTACACCATAAAGTCTCATGGCAGGCAGGCTGAATGTGCAGGGCCTGACAATATTTGATTCCTGATAAATTGGCTAAAATATATAAAAGAGTAAATAACAAATGTTGGAAATATAATAAATATGTTGGGTCCTTTTACCTCTAGTGTTGGACTTGTAAAAAAGCAAGGAAATACTGGTTAATAATTAATCAGATGATAAAAAAGATTCTTAGAACAGAAATAATATTTTGACCTGAATTATTTTTTCTAAATAGGATAAATTTTAAAGAAAAAAAATGAAAAAGAGAACAGAATCTTAATATGTTATATGATCACAGGGACAAGACTGATATATATGCAAAGTACCGGAAGCAGAAGAAAAATTATTGGATCTAGCTATATCAGACAATGTGAAGTTGACAAATTGGATAAAAAGAAACTCAATACAAACTTATTTACAAAACTGGCAGCCCTTTATAGACTATATTAAGAAAAGAAAAGAAAAGAAAAGAAGACAGTGAAAGTATAAGTTTTTATATTTAAGAAGGAATTCTTTCCTGTATAATGGAAAAGAATGTATATCTAAATGGGTGGAATTTTGAGAGGAGACATTTTATGTAAATATTAAGTAACTACAGTCAAAGGACTTTTTCAGACGTCGATTTACCATGGAAGAAGGCTCGTAACACTCGCGAGGCTGCTGCACGGCAGGGGGCCCGTTTTGTACGATGCCGTCCCCCTGCCATGAGAGATCGGAGGCAGCCACACCATATTTGGCCATTTTTTATTCATGGGCAACTTCCGTGAGTAAAAAATGGCCAAATATGGCACTGCTGCCTCCATCTCTCATGTCAGGGGGACGACGTCGTATGAAATGGGCCCCCTGCTGCACAGCAGACTCGCAAGTGTTACGAGCCTTCTTCCATGGTAAATTGACATCTGAAAAAGTCCAGAGAAGGACAGGAAGGCTTGGGAATTTGTTGAGTGAGTAGTGTTTGTTGCTTTGGAATTTCTTTCTGCTTGTTTGTTTTTGTTAGTGTTTTTTTTTCTTTGTCTTTTCTAATATAATCAAACTTTAATAAAATTATTTTAATCAAAAGTGGTTTCTCTCATAAGTGTGACCACCCCTTTTTCCAGGGTGAATAAAGCCAGTCTGAGTCACAGTTAACAACTTAATAAGCAAGTTAACGGTATTTATTATATCCAGTAAAATTGTAAAAGCGTTAACAAGTTCCAGTACTTGTTTACAACTATACAATAATATTCCACCTAAGCTATGTTGTGGGGTAAGTTCTGAAATCCCAGAACTTCTCCAGGCCATCCTTAACAACATAGAGCTGCCGTTGGGCCCTGAACCAGCTGAGGAAGGTAAACCACTCTTGAATTCCCTTTGATCAAAGGGGTCCTCCCCTCCTCAAGAGAAGAACAGCTATGTCATGAGCAAAAGGAACACTTTATTGTGTAAAGCATCCCTTTTTATAAATGCAGTTAATCATGATGTCATGTAAGGCAACAGCACATGTACAGAGAGAGGTTTTCAGTTTCTCATGATAGAGAAGCAAAGAAATTACAGATACCATTTCATCTAGCTGCTTGGCTAAGAATGTTGCAAAAAGAAAACAAAAGGGTCTATTAGAGGAGACCTCAGGAACTTAGTCATCCATACAGGGATATCAGCAAGATTGAAACATGGAATTCATTTCCCAGCTAGGAACAGTACAATTAACTCTCTTTGACTGTATAGGAAGAGTGGGAGTGCAAGGGAAAATGGGAAGCAAGCACAAAATGGCTGTGTAATGGTTCCCTTGAATAAAATCCTCTTAGAATAAAATCCTCTAGGCCCTGATCCAATAGAACCAAAGTAGAAAAGTTAAATTCAAATTGGAGGATTGCTGTCCAGAGTTCTGATTATTTGCCACAGTTATGTGATTTCCTTCCAACATTGTGACATTGACCAATGACAGAGGACAGCCCTTGTTTGGGGGGCCTGCCATACAATAACTCAAAATGGACTTTACAGGCCTCATGCTAAGATGGAGCAAATCTATTATTCTATTAAACAGAGGCTGGATTGCCATCTGTCGGGGATGCTTTGATCAAGATTTCCTGCGTGGCAGGGGGTTGGACTGGATGGCCCTCGTGGTCTCTTCCAACTCTGCAATTCTATGATTCTATTAAAGGCAATGCTTAAGGCCAATTCAACTCAGTCTCCTGAGAAATTTTACCTAATATAGATTTGAGCTCACAATTTTCCCTGTCCACCTTTCCTGAGGACTGAGGGTGATATGAGGTGTACAGATAGTGTTCAGTGCTGAATTCTTGTTCCACAGCCCCCAGGAATATGGTTCTTTATCAGAGTCAAAGGAGATATTCCAAAGCAAAGTATACAATCTTTAACACCCTGGCTATGGTGAGAGCTGTGCAGTTTGACATAGGGTAAGCTTCAATCCATTGAGTGAGGTGACAAATGAGAAAAAGCAAGTGCTTCTCACCTGGAACCTTTGGAAGGTCCACATAGTCCATTTGTAGATGTTGGAAAGGGGTGATGGAGCCCATCTGCCTCCTTGTGGAGTGGCTGTGGATCCTGTGGAGGGGCTGGATTGAACTGTTGAAAGGTTACAGAAGCTCAGATTATGGTTTTGCAGGTGGGCTGGATGCCTGAAGCATACCAGTAGCTTGTTAAGAATCAGATTAGGGCATCTGTGCCATAGTGCCATCCACTGTGATGGTACCATTGGGCTGCTGGGTAATACGCAGAACAAGAAAGGCATGCCCTTCCATCTGGCAAGACTCAGAGGCTCCCTGGAGGGATGTTCCCAGTTGTTCCCACCAACAGATGTCCTTGGTGGTATAGAAAAGAAGTTGGATAGCTGGCTCAAAGGCAATGCTAAAAGCTGCAAGGAGAGGCAACTGCAAGGGTTCCTGGGCAGCCAGCTTGGCTGCTGCATTGGCAAAAGCATTCCCCTGAGCTGTAGGGGAATACTCCCAGGTATGGGCACAGCAGTGAATGAGAGCTAACTGTTTAGGTAATGCCAGAGCCTCAAACAACTTTTGAATTAGAGCCAAAATGTTGGATGCTATCCCCACCCCCTGCTGCTGTCTTGAAGTCCCTGAATTAGCATAGATGAATGTGGCAATGAAACACCCTGAAAGAATAACAACTGTTGGTATATATTTCTGCCTGGTGGCTGACAACCAGCTGACAAGTTCAGATGAGGGCATACAACTCCACTGCCTGAGCTCCCCATGAGCCTGGGTGTAGATAGTGCCTCCACAACCTCCCACTGTGTCGTGACTGCATAGCCTGCCACCCATTTACCTTCCATGTAGTAGGAGCATCTGTTGGTGGAAACAATATCACCTAGATTCTGTAATAGCTGGTCAGTAAGGTCTTCCCTCACCTGTATGACAGTATCCATCCCTTCCAAGCAGTCATGCGAGTCTTTTGACACTGGCAAGTAAGGCAGTAGAGTTGCAGGGTTAAGGGACACACAGCACTAGAAAATCATATTTGGGTTGGCCTAGAGTTATTCCTCCAGCTGTTGCTGTCAACGTGCTGAGAAAATCTGTGTAGTGCACTTCTTTAATAAAGCAGCTAATTTATGTGAAACCCAGTACACACTCACTCCCCACTGATTCACACAACTGACTCATCCAACTATCTCTCTCAACAGTTCACTCTCAACTGACTCCTGCTTTAAAAATCCCCCTCTCACTGGTAGAGGCCCCTCTGTCCCCTCACTGTGCTGGGATTGGCTGCCTTCTGTTATCCCCAGGCATTGCTCCACACCTATTCACACCTCAACAACATAGCTGCAAGGTGGTTCTGCCCAGTCAGTTTACTTTAATTGCTGCAAACTGAGGTCAAAGTGCAAAGTGCAAAAGTAGTTTGCACTCAATTGACTCAGGACAGGAGGGAGACAACACTTGGGGCAGAATCTTACCCTACTCAGTTGGCTCTGGGAAAAGCAAACTGCTGTGGCCTCTCCAAGCTCAAAGTCTTCATTAATAGTTTTTCTATCTTAACCACATGATGCAAGCACACAGCACTGACAAATACTGCTCTAGAAGAAGTCATCATTTTTTCCAGTTAAAAAATGTACATGGGATGCACTCCCTCTTCATGACTGCTAGCTGACTTTAGAAGGGGGAGCATAATTAGACTGTCCACTGTAGCTGTATGTAGTATTCCTGTGGATACCAGATTTCAGAGCATCATAGAATCATAGAATCATAGAGTTGGAAGAGACCACAAGGGACATCCAGTCGAACCCCCTGCCATGCAGGAATGCACAATCAAATCATTCCCAACAGATGGCCATCCAGCCTCTGTTTAAAAACCTCCAAAGAAGGAGACTCTACCACACTCTGAGGCAGCGTGTTCCACTTCCGAACAGCTCTTACTTGCAGGAAGTTCTTCCTAATATTTAGGTGGAATCTCTTTTCCTGTAGTTTGAACCCATTGCTCTGTGTCTTTGTCTCTGGAGCAGCAGAAAACAAGCCTGCTCTATTCTCAGTATGATATCCCTTCAGATATTTAAACATGGCTATCATGTCCCCTCTCAACCTTCTCTTCTCCATACTAAACATGCCCAGCTCCCTAAGCTGCTCCTCATAGGGCATAATGGCTTCCAGACCTCCCACCATCCTGGTTGCCCTCCTCTGAACACATTCCAGCTTCTCAATATCCTCCCTGAATTGTGGTGCCCAGGACTGCACAGAGTATTCCCAGTGAGGCCTGACCGAAGTAACATGTTTGGACTGCAGTTCCTTGAATGATCAGTGGTCAAGCTGGCTGGGATATTCTGGGAGTTGTGATCCAAAAAAGGAACTATTCCAAGCTCTGGCGAATTCAACGTACCTCCGTTCTTTAACTTCTCTACCATTCAGTTGATTTTAGTACTCCAGGTGGACTAGTTTGGGATTTATCTCAGAAAGGCACACTGCCCCTACAGGGATAGTACAGTTGCCCCTCCACATTCACGAATTTAACATTCGCGGTTTTGAGTATTCGTGGTTTTGGGAGGGCCTCCCTCCACCCTCCCAAAAGCAGTGACTGGGCTTTAGAAGCCCAGTGGCCGCTTCGGGGGGGGGGGGGGAGAGAAGCAGGCCGGAGGGGTGGGAGAGGTGGGGTGGGGAGGGGGCCTTCCGAGGCCCCCTCGCCACCTTAGGAGGCCGGGCAGGGGGTGGGAGAGGTGGCGAGGGGGCCTTGGGAGGGAGTGGGGAGGGTTGGGGAAGCAACCATGGGGCCTCTGGAGGCCCTGTAAAGGCCTTGGGAGGGAGTGGGGAGGGCTGCGGAGGGGCCACGGGACCTCTGGACACCCCCCGGAGGCCCTGTGAAGGCCTTGGGAGGGAGGGGGAGGGCTGGGGAGGGAACCACGGGGCCTCCAGAGGGCCTCTGGATGCTTCGTGGTAGCCTGGGGAGGTAGAGGGGAGGCAGGGAGAAGCAACTATGGGGCCTTCGGAGGCCCCATGGTCCCTTTGGCAGGGGAGGGGGAGGGCAATCATTATTTGTGGAATTTTCACATTCACGGGGGTCTGTGGAACCTAACCCCCGCGAATGTGAAGGGACGACTGTATTTTGCTTGAGTTCTAATACTACCATATTTGTGCCAACTTATTTAGACGGTTTTAGTGCGAAACATGACTTCCTCATCTGAGAGATATTAGGAAGTAAGCCAAGATAAATGTAGTAATTTTTTGAAGCGATAGTAATTTAAATGTAGCTATTTTTTTAAAGAGAGAAGGGGAAGAATCTTGAAGCATCTTTAAAACTAGCAGATTTAATTTAGAAAGAACATTAATATATTATGACCCACCTCCTCAGATGGACTTATGGAATGCATTTGTGAAACTACTTATATAGATGGAGTAGTTCCATAATACATCTGAGGATGGTTAGGGATGTAATTCTTTGCTATTTTTTTCCCCTCAAACAAAATAATAAGTAATTTTAGGAATGTTCCTCTCACTGCAAGAAAGGGCTTGTCTACACTGGCCACTTAATCCTGGGACTGTCCAAAGCATTATGCCAAACATCTGGCCCTGAATCAAACACAATGGTGGCCACACATACTGGATCCAATCTGGTGAGACACCATGTTGTCATTCACATGGGCCAGCTGGGCTGACACCGCAGCTGCCTTGCTGGCCCATCCCTTGTTGTTGGAGCTGCTGAATCTACTTCCCCACTGGCTGAGAAGCTCCATGGAAAACCTGCCCAGTCCACCATCACTTCTGCTGAGGTCAGAATTGTCAGGATATTGGGACATACTGAGGATTTATCCTGTAAAAAGCTGGAATGTAACAAATACTCTGCAGTTTGCAGAAGCAAGCTAGCTGGGTAAATGTATCAATATTGACTGAGCATAGGAGCTGAGCTGGTGAAGGGCTGGGCTGAGAGCTAAGCAGTTTTGGTTTGGATTTCACAATGTGAAGAAGTCCTGTTTTCAATCTCACTGTGTGACGAAGTTGTGTGTTGGATTTCACAGAGGAAAGACATTTTTCTTTTGAATCCTATATATAGCTGTAGATTTACTTTATGCCCAAGTAAAGAAAAGTTGTTTATTTTAGACACAAAGCTATGTGTCTGTGCCTTTATTTTGTTGCCTGAATGAACAACACTCTGCTATCTATTTTATGCCGCCTGGGACCTGTTTAGGCTCCCAGTGCATGCTACCACCTGACAAGAATGGGGAGGCCAGACATGTGATCAACAAGGAGGGGTCTCTATACCCCTCTTCGTTGAATGCACGGGCACCTCACCATTTCTGCCCTCACCAGAAGGCTATGGTATAGTGAGAAGCACAGGGAAGGGGATGGATCGCATTGGAGCTGCCTCTACCACTTTCTTTCCAGCCAAGCAGCTCCATTGAAAGCCTGCCTGGCTCATCATCTCTTCAGCACTCTTAGTGCAGGGTAAGGGATGGTGCTGCTTTTGCCTTGTGGACAACTGGATCAGCTGAAACAGACCCGATCCAGCTGTCCACACTCCCAACAGAACTCAAAGCCACTCCAGAGTTTCCAGGAAACATCAGACTTTTCCCTGACTTTGTTTAGTGTGGGGAAAATCTGGTTAAGGGACAAAAATTATAGATCCTCCCTGGAAGTAGCCATACATTGTCTGGGCTGCCAGGACTGGATTTGGGGTGAGTATTTTTGGCCCATGTAGACAAACCCAAAGTCATGGAAAACTATGTTGTTTCAAAGAATATCTGCAGTTTGAAACTTATTCTGTACAAGATACACGTGTAGTCATTTTTTGAAGGAAACAGCATTTTTGGCAAAGGAATTATCATTTTCTGTGCAGAAAGAATATAATCATAGGATTATAGAATCAATAGCTGGAAGAGACCACAAGGGCCATCCAGTCCAACCCCCTGCCATATACAGGAATATAAAATCAAATCATTCTGAAAGATGGCCATCCAGCCTCTGTTTAAAAACCTCCAAAGAAGGAGACTCCACCACACTCCCAGGCAGTGTATTCCACTTCCAAACAGCTCTTACTGTCAGGAAGTTCTTCCTAATGTTTAGGTGGAATCTCTTTTCCTGTAGTTTGAACCCATTGCTCCATGTCCTAGTCTCTGGAACAGCAGAAAACAAGCTTGTTCCATCCACAGTATGACATCCCTTCAAATATTTAAACATGGCTAGAACATCACCTCTCAATATTCTCTTCTCCAGACTAAACATGCCCAGCTCCCTAAGCTGCTCCTCACAGGGCATGGCTTCCAGACTTCCCACCATCCTGGTTGCCCTCCTCTGGACACGTTCCAGCTTTTCAATATCCTTCCTGAATTGTGGTGCCCAGAACTGGACACAGTACTCCAAGCGAGGTCTGACCAAAGCAGAATAGAGTGGCACTATTACTTCCCTTGGTCTAGACACTATACTCCTATTGATGCAGCCTAGAATCACATTGGCTTTTCTAGCTGCTGCAAAAATGTCATTTTCTGGATGAAACAACCATGTGCAAATTTTGCATAGAATAAGTCCTGAACTATGATGATTCTCAGCTGTCCAGGATTAATCTCATCAAGGTTTTGAGAAACATGTTTTTAGACCATTTTAAAAATGGTTTTGAATATTTTCCCATCCTTACATTGGATTGGATTGTACCAACCACTTGTTAACGTGTGTGTGTGTGTGTGTGAAACATTATGCTGAATACAAATGCCCTCATGGTCCATTTCACCTTAAGACTGAATTCTCTCCCTCATAAAATACTCCTCTAGATACTTTAAATGGCTTTGATCATGCATTTTAAAGATGTCTTAGCTTCCCAACACATTCCTGAGCTGTTAAAGAGCTGTCTCTCACGGATGAGGTTTCCTGTGGCTTTGTAAAAAAATATTGAATTGATTAGAATAAATATTTGTCATCTTTCAACTCTGGTGGTCTGCGATGTCTGCCAGCAAGGTTTCTTCCCCAACCCCCAACCCATTTCTTGTATTGTTCAGGGAGATAACTAGTCATGAAGGGAAATAATGACAGTTCTGTTAAGAAGAACAGTCTCTGAAGCCTTCCATCAAACCACACTTTAGAATAGTGGTTGAGAAAGTGTGGCCCACAGATTGCTTGCAGTCCCCGTCTAATTTTGTATCCCCAAGCCTCTGAGTCTCCCAAAGCTCTCAGAACCTCTTCCCAACTGTATTTTTTTTCCAAGTGGAAAATTATTCCCAAATATCCCAAACACCACCTAGAGTCATGGTTTCATTGTAGACCACTTTACCCCACCAGCACAAAAACCTAGCTGGGGTGGGGTGGAAGGCAGAAGTGATTCATAGAAATCTGCAGAAGGCAAGTCAGATGACTACCTTGATTCAAAGCACATTTCAGAATCTCATTACTGGATATGGCATCTACTAATCAGAAGACTCAGCTTTGAAGCAATTGTTCTGCAACTGGAGAAAAATGAGATATAAAATCAGAGGGCCTGTTCACACTACACAATTATAGTATGATGATTCCACTTAAACTGCCATGGTTCTGTCCTCCGAAATCCTGGCATTTGCAGTATTGGGAGAGGCATTTAGAATTCTCAGCCATTCTGTGATGCCTTGCCAAACTACAAATTCCAGTGCTCCATGGGATACAACCATGGCAAAGTGCAGTCACAGCACTATAATTATGTAGTTTGAAATGTCCCTGTGTCCTAGGGGTTCAGCTGAAATTTGTTAAGGATTTCATAGTGCATAAATCAATAATCGCCAACAGGCAGTATGAGGGAGCTTAATTGTAATGTTGCTGTCCCAGCAACAGATGGTGCTATGTCTGAACTAAGGTGGTCAGCTATGTTGCTGGTGTTCTCAGCAATGAAGTTCTTCATCTGCTGGGCATCCATTTGGGCCTGGTGTTTTCTCTGAGATAACCTGACGTACCAGCAGAAGTCTAATGATAAGAATTTCTTGCCCTCACCCAGAAAATGTCAGCATTGACAGACTCTAAGAATTGTTTGAGGATAGCAATGAAAGCTCCACAAGGAGACTGAAGAAGTGCTGGTTAGTTCCTTCATCTATGCAGAGGGAAGAGAAGCAAACCACAACCTCAAGCCTTTCAGGGTTGGGTTTTTTTAGGAGAATCATAAACAAAATTATGCAGCCATTGGCCACAAAATTGACAGAAATATAGCTTTCACACTTTCACCAACTTTCTACAGAAATTGGAAGATACTCTTAGTTCCTCTTAGTTTGTTTTCCCAATGTTGTCAGCCACTTTATAATAGAACTATAATTATCAACTTGTTTTTAGAAAAAACCCTGAGAAGTCATTGTTCCATCACAAAATGTGTAGAATTATTTTTGATCAAAACTTCCTTCCTTTGGGGTGGAACTGTAATGTTTAGTTCCTTTTAATTACTTTTCAAGTTATCTAGTTTTCATGTGAAGAGGAATAGCCCATGGAATATTGTGGCTCATATAAGTGCTGCCTCATGCTGTGGGCTTGTGCTCTGTTGTGAATGTTGATATTACAATATGGTGGATAGGAGGACAGGGTGTTTTGGACCCCAGGACGGTGGCTTGTAGCAATGAGAGCCAGGAGCCAATTTAAGTAAATCTCAGAAGTGGCTGGAATACTTTTGCAAACCCAGACTGTACAGCCCCTCTGCCCTCCTGAATAACACACAAGACACACAGTTTTGTTTTTTCTTTGTATTGGTTACATATTCAGAATATATGGTTAAGTACAGGTTAGTAAATGTAGATACATATTTGAGGTAGATACTATTTGACAATAAATTGGCCGCAATTTGCCCGCTAAATGGTTGGCAGCAATGTTTGGGTCGTGATTTCCTCATTGCTCATCCATAGAACCATGCTGAGGGTCAGTCCATCCCGACCCCTCCCTTTTGGAGGAGAGAGCTATGGCCAAGCCGTCCACTCGACTCTCTCTCCTCCCCGGGAAACAAGCTCATGTTAGCAAATGTAGGAGGGCCTCCCTTGAACTTGAACTTAAACTTGGACTTATACTTGATGAAGGCCCCTTTACCTAAATACCTTATCACGACCCGATACATCCACCACTAAGGAGTCCCCCATGGGAACCGCCTTCTGCCAACCATTATCCCCATCAACAGGCAAGCCTACTGGTCAGCTGATGCCCTTGGCTGTGCTGGCAGTGCTCTGCTGGGCCGTATGTATGTTGCATAGGCCCCAGAACGCCATCAGCCCAATCTCATGGTGGAGTCTATAGACAGTCCCGCCTCTGTTGCCATTGTGGCAGCCCCTATATGGAAGGAATGGCTGCCAAAGTCCTCTGCTGGCAGCCCCATCTGATGAATAGCCATCTTCAGCACGCTCACAAATTGGAACCTGGTTAGCGGGATCCCATCTTTGTGCTGGAACAGAGGACCCATCCCAGTGCCCCGTGCCTGAATGAAGTCCTTCATGCTTTTTACTCGGCAAGGAGTGGATCCCTCCACCCTCCTCAAATGCAGGGTGGCCCCGCGGCTGTGTTGGTCTGACTTCGAGTGCCTGATGCACAGAGACAATTCTCTGTCACTGATGGTAACACTGCCCATCTGCAGGGCCCTGCCCGACGTTTCTGTCTTGGAGGAACATACCACCTCCCCTACCCACAGGGCCCCGAAGAAGGCAGTCATGTAAGCTGTGCCAAAGAGCAGCGCCTCATAGCGTGAATGGCAGATGGACGGCAGGTGGGCCACCAACTGCGGCAGCATCGCATAAGACACTGGCAGCCTTGCATCCAATGCCCTTGGCACCACCCTCCTCCAGTCTTCCATTGCTTTCCTTACCATGAAGGTGTCACAGGGGTCCCCATGCCTAGCTGCCTTGCTGAAGAAGGAAATGCCCGCTGCCTGACCTGTGATGGTCCTCGACGCCAGCCCTCTGACCTTCAAGGAAACCAGGTAATGCAGTACCTCCCTTTCTAGTGCCGGACCCACCGTCCCGTAGCAGTGTCGCTGCCTGAAGGCCAGGAACTGGGATGCTGCTCTCTTATAGCTAGCCTGTGTAGAAGGTGCCATGGAGTCTGCTATGCCCTGAATCACGGTTCGTTCCCAAGTTTCCAAAGGTCTGCTGGGAATGGGGCTGCCACCTCATCCGCGTCTGGTGCTAGCGAATGGAACCGGTCGTTCTGAAACCGAGACAAGGCGTCCGCGATCTTGTTATCCACGCTGGGGATGTGCCATGCATGGAAACTGATGTTGGCCTCCAGGCAAGCTAGCACAAACCTGCACACCAGCCTCATGACCCTCTCTGACCTGGAGGACTGCCTGTTGATGATACTAACCACGGCCTGATTATCACACCAGAAACAAACCTTCTTGTCCCTGAGTTCTCCGTCCCACAAGGTGATGGCCACCAATATGGGAAAAAATTCAAGGAATGTGAGGTCCCTGGACAGGCCTGTATCAGCCCATTCCTGAGGCCAGAGCTGCACACACCAGTGGCCATTGTAGTAGACCCCCAAACCTAGGCTGCCGGCTGCATCGGAGTGAACTTGCAACATACCCCCCGGCTCTAGCCACTCTTGCCATGTGGTGACCCCATTGTAGTGCTCGAGAAAAGCGAGCCACACCCACATGTCCTCTTTTATGCCCCTATCAGGTGAATGCGGTGATGTTGCTCCCTGACCCCCCCAGTTAGTCGCACAAGGCGTGCACAGAAAGCCCTCCCGGGAGAAACCACCCAGCATGCAAAGTTTAAATGTCCCAATAATTACTGCACTTCTTTCAACATGGCTTTTTCTTTCCCCAGGAGGTCACTCATCAACATCCGCAAACCATCAATCTTGTCATCGGGCAGTCTGGAGATTCCCTTCTCAGTATCTAGCTGTATACCCAGATACACCAGGGATGTCATTGGTCCCACTGTCTTATCTGGAGCCAACAGTACCCCGAGCTCTGCCATCACAGCCTGGAAGGAAGAAAGTAGAAACCCACATTCCTCCCCCCCAGCCTGGCCCATCATTAGGAAATCATCGAAGTAGTGTGTAACAAAGGGGGAACCCGCCCTGTGTTGCAAAGCCCACTCCAGGAATGTGCTGAAAGTCTCGAAGGCTGTGCAGCTGATGGAGCAACCCATGGGCTACACCCTGTCATAGTACCACTTATCCTGGAACTTGAAACCCAACAGGCAACGGTCGTCATGATAAACCAGCAGCAGCCTGAAGGCTGATTTTATCTCACATTTTGCCATGAGGGCACCCAGCCCACAAGTCTGTAGTAGTCATACTGCATGGTCCAATGACGCGTACCTCACCGTGCAAAGTTCCGGTGGTATAGCGTCATTGACTGATGCCCCCTTTGGGTAGGATAGGTGATGGATGAGGCGGTATTCCCCTGGGGCCTTCGTGGGCACTACCCCCAATGGTGAGATATGCAAGTTGGTCATTGGCCGCTGGTCGAATGGGCCAGCTATGCGCCCTGCCTCGAGTTCCTTACCTATCTTGTGTACCAGCACCTCAGGCAGCTGTGCCGCCAATTTTAGATTCTGAGGTGGAGGCCACTCTCAGGCCCTGAAAGGGAATATGGAAACCAAATTTGAACCCTTTCTCCAGGTAAACTGCCGCCTGTTTCTTGGGGCAGGCTGCCAAGAGGAGACGCATGGCCTCCAACTTCACAGGTGTGAATGCCATGCTCCCTCCACCCCCGCCCCCATGCTCACCTCATTTTGTGGAGTTGTTGGTGGTGCTGCCACCAGATCCTGCCTCCTTTTTGGCACCAGCTGTGGCTGGCCGACTGTTCCAAAAGGACTGGCCTCCACCGCCCTGTCATGAACAATTCATCTTCAGATGCCTGCCTCCACAGTTATCACAGGTCAAACCGGCATTTGTACCTGGAGCACTTGCCTCCATTGTACTCCCAGCATACTGTTTTTCCCCCATCCTTCTTTCACGCTGCCCTTGGGGGGGGGTCTCCTTTCTCCCGCCTGCCAGTTCCTGAACCAAAATAATGTGATTTCAATGTAAAGGTTCCCAGTTTCAGACGACATTGTTATTATACCGTAAAGAACGAGTGAAGAAGCTGCAAATAAGGCATTAGTTTTAATTGATTGTTGAAGCTGTCAATTGATCCTTTAGCAATATTACTAGCATCGGTAACCATGTCCTGTCATTCTGATGAAAGTAAGGCATGAATAGGAAGCCTTCTTCTACCCGCCGTTGGTGGCTAGTTTTTGTGTTTGTTTCTGGGCTTATCTGTATGTTTTTTTTTCTTATTTTTTAAGTGTATCTGGTGTTTTTACATGAACTCACATCATCTCGTGAGAACCACTGAGATGTCACGCCCTGGCTAACAAGGGAGTAAGTGGAGATTTCTCTTAAAGGGGCATGTGCAAGCCAGTACAGAGCATTAATATGGTGTAATTACAAGGCAATGCAAAGAAATGGGTTACTGCAGCAGGACCCTTAGAATCATAGAATCATAGAATTGCAGAGTTGGAAGAGACCACGAGGGCCATCCAATCCAACCGAGACTTAGGGAGCTGGGTATGTTTAGCCTGGAAAAAAGACGGTTTAGAGGCGATATGATAGCCCTGTTTTAAGTATTTGAAGGGATGTCACGCTGAGGATGGAGCAGGCTTGTTTTCTGCTGCTCCAGAGACTGGAACACGGAGCAATGGGTGCAAGCTCCAGGAACAGAGATTCCACCTCAACATGAGGAGGAACTTTTTGACAGTAAGAGCTGTTCGGCAGTGGAACGCACTCCCTCGGAGCGTGGTGGGGTCTCCTTCCTTGGAGGTCTTTAAACAGAGGCTGGATGGCCATCTGTCGGGGATGCTTTGATCAAGATTTCCTGTGTGGCAGGGGGGTTGGACTGGATGGCCCTCGTGGTCTCTTCCAACTCTGCAATTCTATGATTCTATGATTCATCCCCGACAGAAGGCAATCCAGCCTCTGTTTAAAGACCTGCAAGGAAGGAGACCCCACCACGCTCCTTATGTAAGTGTGGGTTGTTTGGTCATTCGAGTGTTTATGGCACAAAATTCAAGCTTTCCTTATGCATGTTAAAATGGTGCTTTAAGATGCTATTTTGATAAAGTCCCTTGATTCACTGGCATGCCTCTGTGGGAATAGCAAACATGGATAGCTGCTCACACTTGCAAAAAATCACTGAGACAGATGAAAGCTGCTGCAAATTTGCATACACTTGCACCAATTCACTTGCACCAATTTATTCCCTCATCTAGACCAGCCCTTGGTCTCCTGCTGGAGACAAGATCTCTCACAAGATTTTAGTTGTCCCCTTTTTGATAAGAACCTGGTGTTCATCAGAGTGAGCATCATGTCCCCCCCCCCGATGTCAATGTACTGCAACTTCCAGCATTCCACACCATTGGCTACATGCCTAGGACTGCTGGAACTTGCAGTCCAATGATATCTGGAGAGCTTCATGATAGCCTATAAGGCCACCTCCAAGTCTATGCTCCAGGCTGATTGGCAAACCCAACATAGATGTTTCTGTGAAGAGTTAGAAATATATACCAGTCAAATTTTTTTTGTGAGTCTCCATATGTCAACCAACCAAATAAGAAAGCTTTGATTAGGAGTTCTTACTATTTTTTCAGAAGTCACTGAAGCTAAGGATGCCATTCTCATCCAGTTTGTTATTAAATCTATAGGCTGTCCTTGGATGCCTTATGAGGAGAGACTTAGGGAGCTGGGTATGTTTAGCCTAGAAAAAAGACGGTTAAGAGGCGATATGATAGCCCTGTTTAAGTATTTGAAGGGATGTCACGCTGAGGATGGAGCAGGCTTGTTTTCTGCTGCTCCAGAGACTGGAACACGGAGCAATGGGTGCAAGCTCCAGGAACAGAGATTCCACCTCAACATGAGGAGGAACTTTTTGACAGTAAGAGCTGTTCGGCAGTGGAACACACTCCCTCGGAGCGTGGTGGGGTCTCCTTCCTCTGTCTTTAAACAGAGGCTGGATGGCCATCTGTCGGGGATGCTTTGATTGTGATTTCCTGCGTGGCAGGGGGGTTGGACTGGATGGCCCTCGTGGTCTCTTCCAACTCTGCAATTCTATGATTCTATGATTTCCATGGGGTGTTGTGGTTTTCTAATTTTATAGTTGGCTGGTAGCCTACTGAATAATTGTAGATTGTATTGTGTCTGTCTAGAGGAACAAGTTACATTTGAGTTGAGCGAGGTCATCTTTTTCTTGCCAACAAAACCTTGGAGAGGGAATGAATCTGTCAACCTTGTAAGCTGCATTGATGCTCAACATGAGTCACTCTCTAACTTTTCTGACAACTATTGAACAAGGTTTTCCTTAACAAAATCAATGTGCTTTATACAAAATCCTTTTTAAAATGAAACTTCTTCTGTAGCTCCAAAGCAACCAGAAATAATAAAGTTATGTTCAGCACTGTCACATCTTGGTTGAAAATAAGCAATATAACAAGCTAAAATCATGCCATTCCATGTCTCAAAAATAGTCCATATTTTGAGATTATTAATGGAGTTTTAATAATAGCACACAGAAGAAGCTTATGAAACTTAAAATGATTGATGGTCAAGTATAACAGCCTTCTGTAAGAACAATGAAGTGTTTCTTCTGTGCACAGATGAATATGAACAAACTAGCTATACCCAGAGTAACATACACTGTTATAGTTTTACATGTGGATGGTGAGTGTCTGAGGGAGTGAGAGGAGTGTGGGGCCCTTGTGAGGCTGGGGGTGTAGATGCAGATTGTCAGGAGTTGATTGTGAGGTGGAGAGGGAATTTGCATGTGGGTGCTGATTGGCTCCTCCTTCCTGAATCTTCGTTTGCGAAGAAAAGCCAGAGAGAGAGAGAGAGAGAGAGAGAGAGAGAGAGAGAGAGGGAGAGAGATGTGATTGGCTGAGGGAGTGAGAGGAGGGAGGGGCCCTTGTGAGGCTGGGGGTATAGATGCAGATTAAGTGGCAGGAGTGGATTGTGAGGTGGAGAGGGAATTTGCATGGGAGTTGTGATTGGCTGAGGGAGTGAGGAGGGAGGGGCCCTTGTGAGGCTGGGGGTGTAGATGCAGATTGAGTGGCAGGAGTTGATTGTGAGGTGGAGAGAGAATTTGCATGGCTGAGGGGGTGAGAGGAGAGAGGGGATTGGTTGTGAATGTTTCCTAAACAGCCAATCAGCACACTGGGATCAGAAACATACCCAAGTGTTTTATATCACCTTCACCAGGTGCTGCTGGTGAGGGTTCAAGCGGGAGACTCCAATGCCATCCTGTATGACATCTGTCAGGCTCATCCCTGAATTCTGGGATTTGCAGTGGAGTTCATGGAGGACCCTGACATGAGGCTGCTTTTCTTGCCTAGGCTTCTGGAGTTTTGGAGAGAGGCCAGCCCGCCTTGTTGGCCTGGGAACGCTTGAGCTCCACAGTGGCTAAAGGTCAAATCGTCCAAGTGCAAGCCGCCCTGAGAGGGAGGCATCTTTCCTCCTTGAATGTCTTTCTGATGCTGTGGGGTTTATCTGGGGGTTTGCTCTAGCTGTATTCAGTTTCGACTTTGTTCTATGTTCCTGACACACGAATCCTTGCCAATAAAGAAATTTATTGATTGAATATGATCGTGTGTGCTTGGTACATCACAACATTGAATGCAGGAAGAAAGCCTCCAGGTCTCCCATGCACAGATGGGAAACCATTGACTACCCCACCTGGCTGAAGGCCACAGGAATCCAGTCCAACCCCCTGCCATGTAGGAAATCTTGATCAAAGCATGGCAATCCAGCCTCTGTTTAAAGACCTCCAAGGAAAGAGACCCCACCACGCTCCGAGGGAGTGTGTTCCACTGCCGAACAGCTCTGACTGTCAAAAAGTTCCTCCTAATGTTGAGGTGGAATCTCTGTTCCTGGAGCTTGCATCTATTGCTCTGTGTTCCAGTCTCTGGAGCAGCAGAAAACAAGCTTGCTCCATCCTCAACGTGACACCCCTTCAAATACTTAAACAGGGATATCATACCACCTCTTAACCGTATTTTTTCCAGGCTAAACATACCCAGCTCCCTAAGTCTCTCCTCATAAGGCATCGTTTCCAGACCTTTCACCATTTTAGTCGCCCTTCTCTGGACACGCTCCAATTTGTCAATATCCTTTTTGAATTGTGGTACCCAGAACTGGACACAGTATTCTAGGTGAGGTCTGACCAAGGCAGAATAGAGCGGCACTATTACTTCCCTTGATCTGGACACTATGCTTCTATTGATGCAGCCCAAAATCGCATTAGCCTTTTTAGCTGCCACATCACACTGCTGACTCATGTTCAACTTGTGGTCTACTAGGATTCCTAGATCCCTTTCACACATAGTCTCATTCAGCCAGGTCTCTCCCATCCTATATCGATGCATTTCATTTGTTCGCCCTAAGTGCAGTACCTTACATTTCTCCATATTGAATTTCATTTTATTAGCTTTGGCCCAGCTCTCCAGTTTATCCAGGTCATCTTGAATGTTGATCCTGTCCTCCAGGGTATTAGCTACTCCTCCTAATTTGGTGTCGTCTGCAAATTTGGTAAGTATGCCCCTAATTCCCTCATCCAAGTCATTGATAAAGATGTTGAACAGCGCTGGGCCCAGGACAGAACCCTGTGGCACCCCACTGGTCACATCTTTCTAAGACGAAGAGGAGCCACTGCTGAGCACCCTTTGGGTTCGGCCGGTCAACCAATTACAAATCCATTGAACTGTTAACTTGTCTAGCCCACATTTTACAAGCTTGTTTGCAAGAATGTCATGGGGAACCTTGTCAAAGGCCTTACAGCGGCATCCAAAACAGAGTGCTGTAAGCACAACAGCGCCGTTCTTTTCCCGACCTTCTCAGGGTCCCCCCACCATTTGAAAAAGTCCTTAGGCACTTACAGAACTTCCAAAAGGAAAGAATCTTGTCAGATGTGTATATGAAGACAACCAAAGACATTTAAAAATTTCTCTGACAGAGAAAATCAGTTCTCAGTTTAAACATGTTGACACAAGATATAACTGTATAAAGAATTTATGTGAACAAGGGCTTATCAGGCTGGAATACTGACCAACAGAAGACATGATTGCAGACATCCTTAACAAGCCATTACCCAGAGACTGTCATGAAGCTCTACAAGAAAAGATGAATCTTGTAAACTAGTACACACGTTGTTAAGAAAGGGTGTTAGAAGTGCACCAACACTTAGCACTGAAGAGTCAAAAATGCCTCAGAGTGGGCAGTAGCATTAGGGTTAGATAGTGTGAGTGATCCACAGCCCTTGCTGTTCTATTTATCCTGCTTCCTCTGTGATGTAAACTGATACCCACAGGGATGTTTCTACCTCTTCTCCTACCCAGAACTCTCTCAGCCCTCCATAGAGATGTAGTTAGCCTAGGATAGCACCCTGAGTAACTTTCCTTTCTTAGAATGGAGTTCCTACAATAAAAGCCTTAATCTGTTTTTCTGTTTTTCTGTCTTTGCTCTTTAAGACAGAATCTCTAATTGACCGCTGCATGCATATATCTATCAAGGAATACTCAGAGGTGGTTTTACAAGTTTTCCCCTCTGAAATACAGCCTAGAGCACCTGGTTTTTGTTGGCTGTCTCCCATCTGAGTACTAACCAGGGCTGACCCTGCTTAGCTTCACAAGATGAGACAAGACCTGGTGCCTTTAGGGTATGAAGGCACTTCTACATTGTTATGCTGCCAAAATAGAACAAATTGTAAAATCTTGTGAGTTCCTGCAAGCAAGCAGTTCAGCAAAGGCCAAACATAGAATCATAGAATTGCAGAGTTGGAAGAGATCACAAGGGCCATCCAGTCCTACCCCCTGCCATGCAGGAAATCACAATCAAAGCACCCCCTACAGATGGCCATCCAGCCTCTGTTTAAAGACCTCCAAGGAAGGAGACCCCACCACACTCCGAGGGAGTGCGTTCCACTGCCGAACAGCTCTTACTGTCAAAAAGTTCCTCCTAATGTTGAGGTGGAATCTCTGTTCCTGGAGCTTGCACCCATTGCTCCGTGTTCCAGTCTCTGGAGCAGCAGAAAACAAGCCTGCTCCATCCTCAGCGTGACATCCCTTCAAATACTTAAACAGAGCTATCATATCGCCTCTTAACCGTCTTTTTCCCATGATTTAAGTCTGATTTTTAGGGGCCCAGGGAAAAACTAACATTTTCTGGAATATTTTAATTTTGCTTTAAGAAGTTCAGATCATGGACAAATAACATTAATTGCAAATATAATTGCTGAATAAACTGCATAAAAGGTGAAAATAGAACATATAAGAACTAGAGAAAGATCAGGTATCACACTGGGCAGTAGCAACATCACCCTCAAAACTGGGCATATTTTACTCAAGTGAGTAGCTAGCTTTCTGAATAAGCAGAGAAAGCTATATTCTTTCCCATGTATTTTGATAGGTAGGTGTCTATCAGCTCTGCTACTCGGGCACTTGAAGAGTCAAGCTGATATTTCATATTTTAAATTGCATGGCTAGACTCATTCTTCCACCAAGCATTTTTTTTTTAAAAAAAGAATAGAATAACTCGATGCTCATAAGAAAAAAAATGTCTCTGTTAACATGTGTACAAGAATGTTTACTTTGGGTAAGAATCATTTTCACCAACAGGTTGAGGCATTGTACAGTGGAGAGGTCTGGGTTTTGTCAGCCTGTTTCATTCTGAAAAAAATAAATAACGTCCTTTATAAATTGCAAAAAGACAAGTGTGAGGAGAGGAGGCAATCCTGGAAAGGAGCCACATAGCTGTCTGTTTTTTGTGATATTGCATTGGCTCAGGTACACACAACCTGCTTCAGAACTAAAGAAAAGGTACAGCTTGTTTTGAAGTTTTCAGCAGTGAGGCCAAGCATATGACACATAGTGTTTGTGGCTTCTGTCCTTTTCTGACAATCGAGAAATAAAGTTTTGGCTTCCTTATTTATAATATCATCACAATATGTATTCACTTCAATATAGTTTGTTGACACCAGCCTTTTCCAATCTGTTGACCACTAGATGTGTTGGACCACAGCTTTCATTATCCACTGCCAGCATGGCCATAAGCAGGATGGTTCCAGATACCAGTAACTGTGGAACGACAAAGAAGGCACCTGTCTCTGAGGCAACCAGTTGGCCACTGTCGACCTCCAACTGGATTGGCTACTGCCAATGTTCCTGGAAACACGAAGCTGGAACAGAACTGATAGGTCTTTGGAGAGCAGGACTCTTCTCTTCATGAACGTTTTACAAAGTTTCCATCATTTTGTTTTGTCTTGTTTTGATTCTCTGATCACATTGAATTTTAGGGCTGGTCCTATCATGTAGCAGGGTGAAGTAAACTGCTACATGATAGGGCATAGGCTAGGAACGAGGGTGATACTGATGATAATGGTAAATTATTTATTTGTATCCTGCCTTTCCCAATACTGGGAGCCAAGGAGGAGTACAAAAGTTAAGCCAAAAAGAGGAGAGGATATAAAATAGACAGGCAGGCAGGCGCACAGAAAGATAGATCAAAATGCATTATCTTCTAAATAAGTGCTTTCTAGGCTTTCTGATGTGGAGGACCAGCATTTTCCCCCCACCACTGGCACCATTTTTCTGCCTGCTGGTTACAATGGTTTCTTCCTTCCTGGGAAACTCTCCAGGGACCAGCAGCCAATGGCTAGGGAACCAGCACTGGTCCAGGGGTCACCACTGTGAGTAGCACTGTTCTTAATCAGTGCTTCCCAGACTATTTGATGTGGAGGACTGGTGATTATTTTTTCCAAATGTGCCACATTTGTTCCCATTTACTACACCCCCCTTCCCCCCCCTGCAAATTCTCCTCAGACCAGCAACTGATGGCTCAGGGACCAGCACTGGTCGAGAGCTCATCATTTTGAGTAGCACTACTGTAGATATGTCTGGACTGCAATTCTTGTGATTCCTCCCCATTGCCTATGCTGGCTAAGGATGTCAGGAATTACAGTAGAACATTTGGAGGGCCACCCATTCTCTACCCCTGTTGTCAACAAAGTGCGTGTGTGTGGGTAAATGGGTATGCACATGATGTAGCAAGACTGTAAAAATGTGTGGTGTCATGTGATGTGGGACAGGAGAGCAATTTGGGCTCTGCTCCAGGCAGGATAATTACTTGGGTCAGCACTGCTTCTGGTTTTCTACACCAAACTGATCTGCAGACACAAAAATAATTCCTTTTACTTTGCTAATTATAAGTATTCAGAATTTGTGAGGATTTCTCTCTCTCTCCCCCCCCTTTTTTGGTGGGGGGGGGACAGTTCCCAGAACTCTGGCTGGCTAGGATGTTGGGGATGGGGATTCAGGGAGTTGTAATCCAAAAAAAGTAACTTCCCCAAGCCCTGATTTTCAGCTGTCCTTCTTTCCAATCCCATTTTGAGACTCTTGCAATCTTCCAGCCATGTGTTCTGTCACGTATATTAGCTCTCTGTGCAGATCTTTGGACTGGGTTTGAAATAGGAGCCCACCCCTCCCGGGCATAACAAATTCTTTTCCTTTTAGATCTTCCCCTGAAGCAACAGATTGACTTGATCACTTGACAGCTGACTCTTAATTGCAATGCTGGCTTTGGATCTTTTCATTCTGAGCAGCAGGTTTTCTACTCAGCTGTAATAATGTCATTGTCATCGTTGAGATTTCATAGAATCATAGAGTTGGAAGAGACCATAAGGGCCATCCAGTCCAACCCTCTGACATGCAGGAATAAACATTCCAAGCATTCCCCAAAGATGGCCATCCAGCTTAAAAACCTCCAAAGAAGGAGACTCCACCACAGTTTGTGGCAGTGCATTCCACTGCCAAACAGCTCTTACTGTCAGGAAGTTCTTCCTAGTGTTTAAGTGGAATCTCTTTTCCTGTAGTTTGAACCCATTGCTCTGTGCCCTAGTCTCCTAGCAGAAAATAAGCTTGCTCCATCCTCAGTATGACATCCCTTCAAATATTTAAACATGGCTATCATGTCCCCTCTTAACCTTCTCTCCCCCAAACTAAACATACCGTAAGTTGCTCCTCATAGGGCATGGCTTCCAGACCTCCCACCATCCTGGTTGCCCTCTTCTGAACATGTTCCAGCTTGTCAACATCCTTCCTGAATTGTGGTGCCCAGAACTGGACACAGTATTCTAGGTGAAGTCTGACTAAAGCAGAATAGAGTGGCACTATTAATTCCCTTGATCTAGACACTATACTCCTATTGATGCAGCCTAGAATCACATTAGCTTTTTTAGATGCCATGTCACACTGCTGCGTCATATTCAGGACATTTTCAGACACCCCTTACCATGCAAGCAGCCTCCGGAGCAGTAACGAGGCTGCTGAGTGACAGGGGATTGATTTTGGATGACACCGTCCCTCTCTCGGCATCATCCGTGACTGTTCCGGTTAGCATTGAAGGTGGCTGTGCTATTTTTCACTCACGGAATGTGAATGGAAGAGTTCTATAATAATAATAATAATAAATTTTTATTTTTAACCCGCCCCTCTGCTCGGCAACCGGGGTGACGTACAACAAGATTAAAACAATAGGAAGTTAAAACAATCCTTCCCAAATTTCTAGGTGTGAAATTTCTAGGTGTGAAATTCTTCTTTCCTCTGTGTGTGGGCAATGTCTGCATTTTGCCCCCCACCCCATACTTTGGATAAGAATCTGTCCTGGGTTTTAGCCTATATTTAAATTGAGCTACCCAAGGTGCTAATTCCTGTGACCCAAATTAGCCATGACTGGATGTCACATTCCCTCTCTTCAGCTTCCAGTAGGCTAGATGACGTCAGGTGGCATGGCCACATTCCTGATGTCATCAAATCATAGAGGTGGAAGGGAGTGCAAGATCCATCTAGTCTGACCCCTGCCATGCAGGAATACACAACAAATGCAGTCTTGAGATAGGGCCATCCAACCTCTGCTTAAAAACCCCTAAAGGAGAAGATTCCATCACCTTCTGAGGTAGTTCATTCCACTGTGGAACAGTTCTTACCATAAAAATGTTCTTCCTAAAGTTTAGGTGGAATCGCTTTTCTTCTAATTTGAATCCATTGGTTCTTTAATTGTGAATCTATTGGTTCTTGTAATTTAAGTCCTTTAGGTCAATAGTGAAAGTGTTATGGGGAGGTTTTCTATCTTCAGCCATCATGGTTCATTTCAAAGGATGGATGTTATGCACATTAGCCATTTAACTCACATTAGTCCATCTCTCTCTCTCTCTCATATTCCCACATATGCAGTGGAACACTACTGTGTACAAAGGAGTTGCCAAACCTAACACCTCTCATGTCTCCAGATTCCATTGGACTATTTCCTATCATATTCAGACAGAGAGACTCAGCAAAAGTTCTCTCTTCATGAACACACAGTGGGTCAGTTATTGTCATTTCCAGTGCTTATCTTGAATCAATAAAAAAGTTTTGCATTCCTGAGGCTATGTCAAGGGCAGCCATAACAAGAGCTTCATTCAGCATATGATTTGTGTGTGTGTGTTTGATAATACCCATGTAAGTATCAGATTTTTGTGCCTCAGGTCTCCTTACTTAATACAGTTAAACACAAGATTAACTTGTGGAAAGATTGTACATATGTAGGAAGTCGGATCTGATAGTGAGCATCAAAAGCTATTATGTGTAATTGGTTCAGGATAAGGAGTAATGGTAAAATGACTTCCCCTCCTGATAAATGCAGTGGGGGTGGGGGGGAAAGAAATTTACACACAATGGAAAACTATTTTGAAGGAGTCTTCCTCTCCTAAAGTTGTTGTGTTTTTGTGTTTTTTTTTGGCAAAGCTTGACGATGCAATTGGAAAACTGATACTACTTCTGTTATACATGACCAGAAAAAAGCTTTCCTCATACCAAGTGAGACCGTTGGTTCGTCTAGTCTATCATCATCTACACCTGGCTCCTCCAGCCTGGTGTCCTTCACATGGGTTTGATGGCAAATCCCACCATCCCTGGGCAGAAGGGACATAGAAAGCACAAGAGTGGAGAAGGTGCTTTAGACTGGCTGACACCATGATATCATGAGGATATACCTGAAGAATGCTGGAGAGCTCTCTATCTCTTGCTCACTTTTTACCTGGCTTTACACACCCTCCCTATAATATTTCATAATTTGGCAATATTGAGATACTTCATGAGGTCTAGTAGATCAGGGTGGTCCAAGAATGAGGTCAGATGGAGCTCACCAGGACCTAAATGAAGGTGCAGTGGGGAAAAAAACTGGCAGACATGCCCAAGAAAAGATTAAGTGAAGCCCCTAGTAAGCAACACTATCACTGTGGTATTTGCTAACCCCCTCCTGGATGCATGAACAATGAGTCAACCATGTCAAACAAACCAGTGACCAGAGCATCCATTATCTGCAGAAAGGCCTTTCCTCACACCCTTCCTATCCCACAATACGGAGTTTGTCATAAACCCATCAGTTATAAATCTAAGCCATTGAAGACAATTAGAAAAGTCACAGCTCCTTTTGTTTAACAGTGGGAAACCCATATAAGCTTTGTCTTAAGTTAAAATAATCTCTTCAGGATACAAAACAGGGTATAAATATTAGCCCCAAACAATAGCAAAGTGTGCATACAGTGCCACACCATCACCCTGCCGGATTGCAGTACCTCCTTCAGATCTAAGTCTAAGTCTTCTCCACTGCATGAAACCCTCCTCTTTAGGGCTGGTAATTATCGACCATACTTCCCAAATCTATTTTTCTATCAAAACTTTCCTCCTTAATTATTTGTTAGCCTTGTGTGGTCTTTGTGAGTGTGCATGTGTGTGTGAATGCTTCCATGTTATTTTCCAAAAAGAACAATTTGATTTTACTTTAACTTGGAGCTTCTGCAGTTAGTACCAATATACATAGATGCAAAGGTTCTGCAAGTTACCCAGCCTCTCACGGCCATTCATTTGAGCTATTATAATTCCCCCAATTAATAATGTAAATTTGGCATAACAAGGGGGTTCCCCATGGGCCCCCACCAATTTGGGTAACACACACTCTCCATAGATTATGAGGCTCTGGGGAGGAAGCTGAAAGAAATGGATGCACAGGTTGTCATCTCATCTCTTCTGCCAGTTGAAGGGCATGGTCCAGGAAGGGAGAGGAAAATAACCGACGTAAACAACTGGCTCTGTAGATGGTGTTGCCAAGAACGATTTGGATTCTTGGATCATAGGCTGCAATTCCATGAGGGGGGACTTCTGGCAAGAGATGGGCTGCATCTCACGACAGTTGGCAGAAACATTTTTGCCTACAGTCTCAAGAATTTGATCAGGAGGGCTTTAAACTGAGTCATATGGGGGAGGGAGACAGTATTCTGGAAGGCAAAAGGGCTGGAGAAAATAGTCAAACTGTCATAGAGGGAACAAGGCAAACAGTGCAAGGACCCAACAGTGGGAGGCAAAAAAACTTGCACAGGCAGAAAGTAAAGGGAACACATGGTCTTAGATGTCTCTACACAGAGCATGGGAAATAAGCAAGATGAACTCGAACTCCTAGCACTACAAAACAAATATGATATAATAGGCATTACTGAAACCTGGTGGGATGAGTCGCATGATTGGAATATAGGAATAGAGGGGTATAACCTTTATAAGAGAAACAGGCAAAAAGGAAAGGAGGAGGAATAGTATTATATGTCAGAGATATTTATACCACTGAAGAGATCCATGACATCAATACTGGAAGCCAGGTGGAGAGCATCTGGATAAAAATTAAAGGGGAGGGAAACAACACGGATGTTATTGTGGGACTCTACTACAGACCCCCAAGTCAGATGGAGGAACTGGATGATGCCTTTCTAGAACAGATGAACACACACGCAGAAAGGAGAGATGTAGTAGTGATGGGTGACTTCAACTATCCTGATATTTGCTGGCAATCTAACTCAGCCAAAACTTCAAGGTCTAGCAAATTCCTGACTTGCCTGGAAGACAATTTCATGGTCCAAAAGGTGGAAGAGGCAACAAGGGAGTCAGCTATTTTAGATCTGATCCTAACCAACAGGGATGACCTGGTTAATGGGGTGCAAGTGGTGGGATCCTTAGGTGAGAGTGATCATGTTCTCCTGGAGTTTGTTATACAATGGAAAGGAGAAGCCAGGCATAGTCAGGCACGCATTCTTGACTTTAGGAGAGCTGATTTCAATAAACTCAGGGAAACACTAGGGGTGATCCCATGGTCAGGAATACTAAAAGAGAAGAGACCTCAAGATGGATGGGACTTTCTCAAAAGGGAATTACTGAAGGCACAATTTCAGACAGTACCATTGAGGAAGAAAAATGGGAGGCATCTCAAGAAACCAGGATGGATGACTAAAGAACTTTCAATGGAGCTAAGTTTTAAATGGAACATGTATAGGAAATGGAAAAGGGGGGTAATCACCAAAGAAGAATTCAAACACATAGCAAACACGTATAGGAGTAAAGTCAGAAAAGCTAAAGTGCAGAATGAACTCAGGCTTGCTAGGTAGGTTAAGAACAATAAAAAGGGATTTTTTTGGTATGTCCACAGCAAAATGAGGAAGAAGGAAATGGTAGGGCCACTACACGGAGAAGATGGCAAAATGCTAACAGGGGACAGAGAAAAGGCAGAATTACTCAACACCTTCTTTGCCTCAGTGTTTTCAGAAAAGGAAAAGGGTGACCAATCTGAGGATAAAGGAACAGAGGACACAATAGGGGAAATCCAGTGCAGAATAAGCAAAGAGGTAGTACAGGAATACCTTCTTAATCTAAATGAATTTAAATCTCCAGGACCAGATGAACTACATCCAAAAGTATTATAAGAGCTGGAGGAGGTTCAAAGGATGATAACAAGGATACAAGGACTCCCTGAAACAACATCTCAGGCTCTGCCAAATTGATCACCAACAATGGTCTGCCCTGGCTTCACATCAGGAGGCATGGAGACACACTATCCACAATGCTGCAGCCTTATTTGAGAACTCACACCAAACAAGTCTTGAAGAGAAACGACAATGCAGAAAGAATCACAACCCAGAAACATCACCCAAGAAAACCTTCTGCTGTGCTTTCTGCAACCAGACTTATTTATCTTGGATTGGCCTTTTCAGTCATCAGTACGCTTGCAGAAAGCACAGGATGAGTCCTTCCTGAATCTTCATTTGCAAAGAAAAGCCAGAGAGAGAGAGAGAGAGAGAGAGAGAGAGAGAGAGAGAGAGAGAGAGGCTGTGCCTGGTGAAGGCTGTGCCTGGTGAAGGAGTTTGATAGGTTCAGCCAGATGAAGGGAAGACTGAGGGATGACATGACTGCACCCTTTAAGTACCTCAAAGACTGCCACAGAGTAGAGGACAGGTTTGTTCTCTACTGTCCCAGAGAGCAGGACCAGGTATAATGGTTTTAAGTTACCAGGAGGTAGATTTCCATTGAACATTAGAAGAAACTTCTTGACAGTAAGAGCACTTTAGCAATAGAACCAATTACTTTGAGAAGTAGTATGCCTCTCTCTACGTCTTCAAAAAGAGTCTGGACAGCTGCCTGCTAGGGATGCTCTAGCTGGAGTTCCTGTATTGAGCAGGACATTGGGCTCAATGGCCTATGGGGCCCCTTCCAAGGAAATGATTCTATGATTCTGAGATCTTTCCTCTGCTGTGCCTCGGTTTTGTATGTGGGGAAATAATCATTGTAATGTAAAAGCAATCTTGTGTACCTCATTCACAATCTTAGATAAGTCTAGGGTTTTTTCCCTGCATGCATTTTGTTCTCACAAAATTCCCTTCTCTTACTTCACTGAGCACTTCTAGCCAACTGGAAGTGCTGAGTGATTGGACACATGACCTAATTTGAATTTTATTGCTTTTGTGAAACTTGCCTTTCTTCTGAATCTGACTTTCCATGAGAATGGATGCATCTTAAGCTTTCCTGTAACCATGCCATGATGCATTGGAACCCAGCCATGGCTGTAGGCTGGTGAGTCTTTCCTACCCATTCTTAGTCAGTTAGGGACCTTTTCTTAAGTTTGTTTTAGTCTGTAGATTGAGACTGATATACCTTCAGTAAACTTTGTTTTGCATTTTAAACTGACTCCTTTGTTTTGTAATGAGTCTAATTTAACTGGGGGATCCCAGATCTCTGAATACACTTTCAAATGATAATTGACCTTAAGTCTGCTTGCTAACCGCACTCTGCATAAAGCGTGAAGTCAAAGTGACTGAATGATATTTAACTCCTTTTAAAAGGAAATAAGTCTTGTTGTTTTTAAAGGACTAGATCCTGGAATTTTTTAATGCAACTTTATTTTTAGACTCATTACCTTCCAACACTCTGCCTACACATTCATGTCCTTCTATGCTGGTGGAGTTAATACTAGTCAAGAGAATTGTGGTCTTTCCATGCTGGGAATAGTTGTCCCTGCTGAACTAGGTCAGCACAGATGGAATAATTTCATTTTCTTTTATATAAGAATAATTTAACAAACTGTACAATTTCATAGAATTGTAGAGTTGGTAGAGACCATGAGGGCCATCCAGTCCAGCCCCCTGCCATGCAGAAATACACAATCAAACGATCCCTGACAGATGGCCATCCAGTCTCTGTTTAAAGACCTCCAAGGAAGGAGACCCCACCACGCTCTGAGGGAGTGTGTTCCACTGCCGAACAGCTCTTACTGTCAAAAAGTTCCTCCTAATGTTGAGGTGGAATCTCTGTTCCTGGAGCTTGCATCCATTGTTCCGTGTTCTAGTCTCTGGAGCAGCAGAAAACAAGCCTGCTCCATCCTCAATGTGACATCCTCAATGTGATATCCCTTCAAATACTTAAACAGGGCTATCATATCACCTCTTAACCATCTTTTTTCCAGGCTAAACATACCCAGATCCCTAAGTCTTTCCTCATAAGGCGTTTCCAGTCCTTTCACCATTTTAGTTGCCCTCCTCTGGACACGCTCCAATTTGTCAATATCCTTTTTGAATTGTGGTGCCCAAAACTGGACAAAGTATTCTAGGTGAGGCCTGACCAAGGCAGAATAGAGCGGCACTATTACTTCCCTTGATCTAGACACTATACTTCTATTGATGCAGCCCAAAATCACATTGGCCTTTTTAGCTGCCGCATCACACTGCTGTCTCATGTTCAACTTGTGGTCTACTAGGACTCCTAGATCCCTTTCGCACATAGTCTTGTTCAGCCAGGTCTCGCACATCATGTATCTATGCATTTCATTTGTTCGCCCTAAGTGCAGTACCTTACATTTCTCCATATTGAATTTCATTTTGTTAGCTTTGGCCCAGCTCTCCAGTCTATCCAGGTCATTTTGAATTTTGATCCTGTCCTCTAGGGTATTAGCTGCTCCTCCTAATGTGGTGTTATCTGCAAATTTGATAAGTATGCCTCTAATTCTGTCATCCAGGTCATTGATAAAGATGTTGAATAGCACTGGGCCCAGGTCAGAACCTTGTGGCACCCCACTGGTCACATCGTTCCAAGACGAAGAGGAGCCACTGCTGAGCACCCTTTGGGTTCGGCCGGTCAACCAATTACAAATCCATTGAACAGTTAACTTGTCTAGCCCACATTTTACAAGCTTGTTTGCAAGAATGTCATGGGGAACCTTGTCAAAGGCCTTACTGAAATCAAGGTATGCAATATCCACAGTGTTCCCTTCATCTACCAAACTGGTAATTTTATCAGAAGAAGAGATCAGATTAGTCTGGCATGATTTGTTTCTCTGAAACCCATGTTGACTTTTTGTGATTATGGAATTGCCTTCTAAATGTTCACAGACTCTCTGTTTAATAATCTGCTCTAAAATCTTCCCTGGTATTGATGTCAGGCTAACTGGACGATAATTGTTGGGATCCTCTTTTTTCCCCTTTTTGAAGATGGGGACAGCGTTTGCCCTCGTCCAGTCTGCTGGGACTTCTCCTGTTCTCCGGAGTTCTGAAAGATAATTGCCAATGGCTCTGAGATTACATTTGCCAGCTCTTTTAATACTCTTGGATGTAGTTCATCTGGTCCTGGAGATTTAAATTCATTTAGATTAAGAAGGCATTGCTGTACTACCTCTTTGCTTATTCTGTGCTGTGTTCCCCTATTGTGTCCTCTGTTCCTTTATCCTCAGATTGATCACCCTTTTCCTTTTCTGAAAACACTGAGGCAAAGAAGGTGTTGAGTAATTCTGCCTTCTCTCTGTCCCCTGTTAGCATTTTGCCATCTTTTCCATGTAGTGGCCCTACCATTTCCTTCTTCCTCCTTTTGCTGCAGATAGTTCGTTCATAGTTGTAATGGAAATAACCTGTGGTTGAAAAGATTTGAATGTGTGTGTGGGGGAGCAAAACAGAAAGATTTTCCCCATATCTACCTTGTTCTTGATTTATTTTTGTTTATTTATTTTTCAATAAAGGTGGGTTTAAATTTTAAAGTCATTAGCCAAAATGCCGAACCTGTTTTATGTATATGGTTCCTTGCCATAGGGAGCTCCTTTACAATCTGGACTGAATTCATGAGTATATTCACCACCTCACTAATGGCAGACAGTAGAATGGCATAAGGATATGCACCCAGTGATATGCATGCTTCCCATGTGGCTTACACTTGCTTGGAGAATGCCTGGTATTGAGTCTGTGGAATGCAACTATTGTCCCATCAGGAAAAAAAATAATCTCTTGACTCCACAGACTTTGTAAAGCACAAAAAGCCACTGAAAGAATTTCCTTCTTGATAATGACATATGCAGGGTGGGGAGAGGGAGGGAGAGTGGTGGAGTAAGCAAACAAGAAATGTGCTGATCCTTCAAAAGACAGGATGAAAGAAAACCTGTAACAATTTATTAGCTTTGATCTTACTTGCGTCTTCTAAATGAGTCTAATGTTTATATGCTGGGTTGGATGTTTTCTGATTTTGGGGTGGGGGAAGTGAAGGAAGGAAGGAAGGAAGGAAGGAAGGAAGGAAGGAACTTTCTACATAAGAAGTCTTTTGATTAGGAAAACTGCAATAGTAGGACTTTCTTTCTTTCTTTCTTTCTTTCTTTCTTTCTTTCTTTCTTTCTGCAAGACAATGATGAAAAACCCTTTGAATTAACCAGTGCAAATGTTCCAGTGCAACAGTGAGCCAGCAGAGAACAATTGCACTTGGATCCTACTGTTTTGCCAAAATGCTGCAGTAAGTTATAGTTTCATTTTAGTTCCTAGTAAAATGTCACTGGTAATTGTAAACCTATAAAACAGTCGTTTTAAAATGTTAATATGAGCAGTGGCAGAACTGTTTTAGCTAGTGCAATCATTTGCTGGTGCACAAATTCTTCTCTGAATATAAATTGCAGAGCTAGGAAGTAACTTGCTTCTTGTCTGAACATACATTGCAGCAAGTTACTTATGGCAACTAGTTTATGTTCCACAATGATCTGCAATGGCCACGGTTGTAATTCACTTTGGCAACTAGTTTATTTTACAGAATGATATGTCATGGCAATGGTTATAATTCAATACTTCCCAGTGGAATGGAAACCAGTTACCTTCCTGTTACACTTTACTCTGTGTGTGTGTGTGTGTGTGTGTGTGTGTGTGTGCTGACTCAGTCTGAGCAGTAGGAGAGGCAGGAAGGGTTGCATGAGTGGAAGCATTGTGTTGCAGCCAGGAATTATTGCTTAGTAACATCTTTTGCATTTTTATCAAAATTTCCAAAGTTAAATATCTGAATTGGCTATGGGGTGAGCGGAGCAGGGACAGAGAACATATCCCTGCATTTTTGCATGGGACAGCAATCACAATGGTATTAACTTCTTTATGACAAGTAACTTAATGAGTTACTTTTCTGAACTGCTGTAACAGTAACAAATAATAATATAGTGCTGGGTGATCAGATTAATCAGATAGTGGTGGGTGATCAGATTAATGAGTGAAGAAAGTAATTCCTTGTTAAAAAGAAAAAGGATAATTGCAACCTCTAACAATTTTTTTTTAAAGAGTCAGAAATGGAGTTCAATACTGTAAATCTCCCTTATGAGAGAAGTATAGAGTTTTACTATGTCTTTCTATAAACCCTGTGTTCTATGTACATTTTGTCCACATTAAAATATTGATGAGCAACCATGAAATAATGAGTCAGACACCTAAAGGTGGGTTTAATATGGTCACTTTACTTGACCTACAACTTATTTAATGAATTGTACTTGGGGCAAAGCCTAGGAGGGGGGAGCAACTTGATGTGGGTCTGACTGAAGCCAGGTGTCAACCCAGACCACCTCCTCAGCCTACTCTTTGGCAACATGTCTGACCCCAAGGACAATCTAACATTATTGAGTTACTCACCCTGGCTGGTCATATCTGGAAGGCAAACCTGAGGCACTCCCTCCCAAGTCCCAGGACCTTATAAGAGAGAGCAAAACCCCAGGATAGCCCAAAGAGCAGGCTCCTTTACAGCCCTACAGGTCCCAGGACCTAAAGAGACCATTCTAGGGCCCTGCCTTTCACCAAAAGGGGTGCCAAGGTGTATACTGACTATCTTGTCCCCCCCCCCCACATACTGCCACTGACAAGGGACAAGCATCTTCTTAGTCCTTTTCCCCCACCAAGCCAGCCAACATGGCTCTCACTCTCTCCTGCAAATCCCCCAGGAACAAATTATTCCCTTCCTCAGGCAAATACGTGCCTTAAGCCCTGTAGAGCTCCAGCTGTCAGAAGGCTATAGTGGGATGAGGGAGAAAGTGCCTCAAGGTTCTGCTCAGGGCATTTTGGATTTCCCTATTCAGGGCCGGTTTAAGGAATTTTGGAGCCCCCTGCAATGCTTTATTTTGGGGCCCCCATATGTTTATCTCAGGTCAATGTAACCTAACTTATTCACCTTACAGGATGTTTACATTACAGTGGGACTGCCTATCCATAGATTCTTTATCCATCTGACACAAAACAACACACTTACCATAGATTCTTCCTAGAAAATGTGTCCTCCCTAGTTGTTTTCTAGGCCCTCCAAGGCAACTCTATGGTATTTTAAACCAGCAGTCCCATTATTTTCAATGGCATTCACTATTATTCATGGTTTTCAGAATCCACGCCCCCCCCCGAACCAATCCCCAGTGGATAAGAGGGGCCTACTGTATTACATAATTTGCCACCAATAATTTAGTTTAAAAACTATATTATAGGCACTAACATAATATTTTTTCTTTATTAGCCATTAACGTAATGGTGTAGATATCCTCAAAGAAAAGAAAGAGTGGACTACAAGCTAAACATGATTTAGTAGTGTGATGCAGCAGCAAAAAATACCAATGTGATTCTAGGCTGCATTAATAGGAGTAGTGTCTAGATCAAGGGAAGTAATAGTATCACTCCATTCTGCTTTGGTCAGACCTCACCTGGAATACTGTTTCCAGTTCTGGGCACAACAATTCAAGAAAGATACTGAGAAGGATGGTGGGAGGTCTGGAAGCCATTACACCCCATGAGGAACGGCTTAGGGAGCTGGGTATGCTTCGCCTGAAGAAGAGAAGGTTGAGAGGTGACATGATAGGCATGTTTAAATATTTAAAGGGATGTCATATTGAGAAAGGAGCAAGCTTGTTTTCTGCTGCTCCAGAGACTAGGACACGGAGCAATGGGTTCAAACTACAGGAAAAGAGATTCCACCTGAATATTAGGAAGAACCTCCTGACAGAAAGAGCTGTTCAGAAGTGGAATACACTGCCACCTTGGAGTGTGGTGGAGTCTCCTTCTTTGGGTTTTTTTAAACATAGGTTGGATGGCCATCTGTCAGGAATGCTTGGATTGTGTGTTCCTGCAGGGCAGAAGCCGATCGGATGGGATCGCTGTTGGGGTCCCTTCCAGCCCTATAATTCTATGATTCTAGGCTGCATTCAGAGCCTGGGAAAGTTACTCTTGGATTACACCTCCCAGAATCCCCCTGCCAGGACCCTTCTCAATGTCTGGTTGCATTGTTCCTTTTCCAGCATTCTCTAGCCCAATGGTTCTTAACTTGGGGTCCGCAATGTCCTCACAGGGAGTCCACAAAGGCTTGAAGGCTGCTTGGCCCACCTCATCCCTGTAGTGGAGTAGCCACGTGACAGGAACCAAGGCAAAGGCTGGTTGGCTTGGCCTGCACATTGCCATTCAATCCACTCCAGCCACAAACTTGCAGGAAGAAGCAAGAGTGCCTCTGAGAGAAAGTTTAATGTATGGTGTAATTGTATTGTTGTTGTTGTTAGCTATTATTATTAGGGTTTTAAATCTTGAGTTAAGTCTTGGGGCAACAAAAGATATTTAAAGGGGCTCCCTGGTAAAGAAAAGGTTAAGAACCACTGCTCTAGGCCAATGCCTCTCACATAGCACTAATGGGATACTGGTGTTTTAGTGACAACAATAAAACCATTGTTCCCAGTAATATTACTCCAATTTTTATTTATATTCTTTATATTCTTCTGTTAAAAGAGCTAGAGTGTTGTAGAAGTTTCAGCATTGCCCTATGACTGTGGAGACCAGGGTTTGAATCCTTACTCAGCCATGAATGCCCACTGGGTGACCTTGGGCAAGTCACACTCTCTCAACCTCAAAGGAAAGCAAAAGCAGACCCCCTTTGAACAAACCTTGTCTAGAAAACCCCATGGTAGGTTTGCCTTCATCAGAAATGAATTGAAGGCACATGGGCAAACACACAAATTCCTTTTGCAGGCTGAACTCAGTTGGCAGCATGGGGAGGAAGCTGAAGAAGACCAAGGGGGAAAGGGAGGTGAGAGGAACCAAGACGTGAAGTGAAGTGAAGTGAAGTGAAAGAAAGAAAGAAAGAAAGAAAGAAAGAAAGAAAGAAAGAAAGAAATCCTTTCTGAGGGAGACAACACTCAAATCCCCCCCTCTCTCTTTCTCTGACACACACACACACACACACATTCTCACCTTCTCTGTGCCTCTCCCTCCAGCTTCTGCCATGGAGGGCTGCTGTTCTTTCGCTTTCTCTTTGGGTTTGTGAGACGCTGTTTTTTTTTTTAAAGCCAGCGGAGGTTTTTGGAGGAGACTACTGGCTGTCTCCTTTGTCAGATTAAGGAGACTAGTACAGGGCCCTCTCTTAACCTCAGCGCCCCCTGCCAATGCTGATTTGGGAGACTGGTGAAACCGGCCCTGTCCCTATTCACCCTACAGTGGGTGCAATCCAGCTACCGAGGATCACCTTTGCCATGCCAAACTTGGTGAGGAAGAATGGCAGACCATATTATCAAAACCCCAGGCCATTGCCCCTGTATGAGGCAGCAAACTGTTCCGCCGGAGGCCTCTTCTCCCAAGCCACTCCATTGTGGCTGCATTGCTCAAATCCAGGCGAGCCCTAAAGTGGCAACTTCGGGCCTGTCAGGCTGTCCAGTAAATCATACTATGGCCACAAATCAGGACCCATTGTCTTGCCGAGCTGCAGCTGGAAACTTAACAAGAACAAACAACATTAGTCAGGTAAACCTCTGGCAGAGGATACACATACCTTCTAAGTACTCTGGATTTCCACTGCCCAATTGTTGGATAGACTGGAGGTCCAAATCCATTGCACAGACTGTAGATGCTGCTCCAATCCTAAAGGAGTGCATGCCAAACCTAACCCCCTAAAGCCCCAAACATTGTAAAGGCTTAGAGGTAACAGACCAGAATTGGTATTGGCTGAGGGGAGCAAGGTTGGCATGACAAAAAGGGAATCCTGGCTGATCCCCTCTCAGCTTAGCAAAACATTGCAGGGCACGCACTGGACAGAGTGATGAATAAACGCACCTGTTAAAGGAGATCTATACCTTCTTTCCCTTCTGGTCTGTCTTAGAAGACCAAATAATCAGCAGTGCTCATGATTCAGTAAGGTGTAAGTCATTAAAAGTCAAAGCTCTACTGGACACATCATGTCTGGATGATGCAACCAGCTCACTGATGCATAAGGCCCCCCCCAAAATGCTGTTAACGCTGCTACATGGAAAAGCCGAATTTCATAGGGAGAAACACATAAGTGTCCCCAAAGGTCACCCAACCCCCTTAAGATTTCTGGAGATAAAGGTCTACATTGATCCACCACACAAACCCTTTCCTAAGACCACCCTTCTAAGGTCTTACACACCCTAAAATCCATGGTGGTATCCATCACTCCTTTTGCTTTAGTAGCGAAAGCTAACACAGACAACCTATTACAAATAGATTGAGGTATTAACTCCTTGTCATGCAGGTAAACACAATAGTGGAGGACCTGATCCACTGGGATGGGCCACACTGATAAAAGTCCCTGAGATTACTGAAAACTCTCAAACTCCCTACCCACCCACGTATAGCTGGACCATATACTAATGGCTAAGGACAGTCCAATAGCCTGCATAACCTCACCCCTCCAAGACTCCAAAGATCTGTGGGCATCTGAACTGGAGATGCATCTGCCCTAGGGGTCAGATCTCTGAAGTGCTCCATCTGTTGGCAGGAAAGAGTATCAACTATCCCATTGTCCACACCAGCACCATGGAGAGCAGTGAAGAGTATATTGCAGTGAAGATACTGTTTAACAAATGCCCTAACCAAACTCATGACCCTTGGGGATTTTGAAGACATAGCATGAATAACCTGAACAGTAGCCATGTTATCACACCAGAAATGAACAGAAGAGTTGGCAAACTCCTCTGCCCAGATCTGGACTGACACAACAATGGGAAAAAAACTCTAAAAAAGGTAAGATCAAAGAGTAAACCCTCATGCACCCAGTCTTTGGGCCAGGTATGTGCCCAAGAAAATACACTCCAAATCCTATGGAGCCTGCTGCATTTGTAGCAACCAGAAATGCATCACAAACCTTTAACACATCCCTCCAGAAGAAGATGCCATTTTAAAAAGCAAAAAATTCAGACCACACCTTCAGGTCATCTATGATACCCTTGTTAAGCTGAATGTAGAATCATAGAATCGTAGAATTGGAAGAGACTACAAGGGCTATCCAGTCCAACCCCCTGCACTTGTAATCACATCACAAAGGTGACACAAAAAGGCCCTAACTGGAGCTACTACACTACAAGCAAAGTTCAAGTGCTCTATGAGCTCCTGAAACTCCCTTAGAGTGGCCTTCCAGAGCTTCAAAAAAGCTGGCACCCTACAGTTAAAATCCTGTAGCTTCTCCATAGGCAGCCTGCAATAGTGAGCTACCATTATCAATCTCAATGCCTAGAAAAACTAAATGTGTGCAAGGACCCTCTGTTTTTTAACACACAAGAGACTCTCCCAACCTGTCAGTTAATGCCATAAATTTCTGCTTCAGCACACCACATTGTCCCATCCCCGATCTACCCACAAAAAGAAAATAATCCAGGTAGTGTATTATTCCCTTCTGACCAGACTGCAACTTGAGATCCCATTCAAGAAAGGTGCTAAATTTCTCAAACACACTATAAGACACAGAACATCCCATTGGCAGAACCTGGTCCATATAAAATCAGCCCTCAAAAGCAAATCCCATAAGTCCTTGGGATGTGCAGGTAGGAGGCAAAATGCTGATTTTATATTGTATTTCACTAATTCAGTGCCCGCACCATTCCTATGTATTTATCCTACACTTTATCAAAAGTCTATAACGAAGCAAACAAAGCTCTGCAGATATGGCATCATCAACTGACTCCCCTCTTGGAAAAGAGAGATGGTGAATGAGCCTGTATTTTCCAGGGGCTTTTTTAGAGACAATGCCTAACAGAGAGACCCTCAAATTCAGGACCAGTGGAAAAACAAATGAGCCTACTACCCTACCTTCCCTAACTTCATTATCAATTTTAGCCCAAACAATATTCTCAAAACTGACTACTGACTGAAGATTCCTAAAAATATAAGATTTTTGTCTCCCTTGAAATGGAATGAGGAAGCTATACATAAAACCATCATCTAAATAGCAAGCTTTCTCATGATCAGGGTAGCCACACAACGAAAAGCACAAATAATCTCCCTTAACTGGACTGGGCCCCTTTGGGAGGTACAGTGGTGCCTCCCTGATCCTTGGGCCCACCCAAACCTCTGCTCCTTGGGCAGTTATGAAAGGAATGGGGCCCCTTACAGATGGAGCACTTATGTCGGAACTTACACAGCGATGGTTGCATACCCCCTGAGTCCTGAACTCCCAACAAATTTCACTTGCTCCAATGGAGATGGCTGTCTCTTAGCCAACACATCCATTTGAAATTTCTGTAGTATATGCCTCCTATATGTTTGCTCCCCAACAAACAGGTGGGTAGGGGTGATCAGTTGCATCCACAGCTAGGCATGGACCTGATCCCACCTCATAACTGGAAACATGGCTGCATGCGAACAATCACCCCCACATAAATCAAAACCCCAGAAAGCCAATCCCTCCAATTCCTATCCACCTTACGTTTCCACACTTTCTCCCTTT
This sequence comes from Gambelia wislizenii, assembly GCA_030847615.1. Classification (NCBI taxonomy): domain Eukaryota; kingdom Metazoa; phylum Chordata; class Lepidosauria; order Squamata; family Crotaphytidae; genus Gambelia; species Gambelia wislizenii. The sequence goes on from JAUMIR010000012.1 coordinate 12,732,399, forward strand.
CCTTTTTATTGAGGGATTCCCAATCTTTTCCCTCTACCTCCACATATAAAAGCAAAAAACAAACAAAAAATGACAAACTCCCCTTTCCAAATCTTGTCTCCTGTAGTCTGTGAGGTGGTCACCAGGAGACATGTCTACATCACCCACCGGAAGGGAACCATAATGAGCACTGCAACCAGGCATCACAGACGGCTGAGAGCCAATGCCAGCAAATGCACACGGCCACTGATCCACATTCTACCCAGTTACCCCATGTGTGACCTATAACCCCGATTGCTCAGGGGTAGTGTCACAGCCTGCTGCCCTAGGGAATCAGATACAGCACCTAATTCTGGGGACCAACCAACACATGAGAGAGGGAGCGACTGCTCAACAAGGCTGGCGGCTGTGCCCCCAGCCACAGCTCCCCCCGAACCTGTATAAGCAGGTCCAGGCACCCCACCTAACTGCTCCATAGGTCCTCCCTAAACACTCCATGGCCACCCTGTGGAATGCATGTCACCAACCCCACGTAGAGTGTCCAAAGGTGCCTCTGCATCAACACACTCACTGTGTTCTTTCATTTTTTACTGTGCTTTTAGTTTTGCATTTTTCTGATTAAAAAAACCAAACACACACTCATCTGGCACTGAATACACTGGATCGCTCATAGTGCTAGCTAGTGGCACAACCTCTTCTTCCACTGCCACATCCCTGGATCAGCTTGTTTCTTCACCCAAAAGCTGTGCATCTAAAATATCCAAATGAGATAACACAATTTATTAAAAGATCCTTACTAACTTTTCCTGTAGGTGGATCATTAGGTTTCCTTTTCCTCAGGATGGAGGAGGATGGCAGTCCCAGCAACAACAATGGTGGAGGCCTTGACTCAATTGGAAACCAGTGAGTCACTCAGTAACCCCCATGGGGTTGAGGCTGGCTAGTCTGCTGGCTTCCTGTAACCTGTTTAAAACCTGGCATGTCTCTCTTCCTTTTCCTCAGAGTTTTATTAGCCAATCAAAACCAGGACATTTTAAAAATCCACCTAGACAGAAATTCTAGCTCTGAAAAAGAAGGCATGTCTTAGAAACTGAAGGGTAGGAATTTAAGCTCTGAAAAAGAGGACACATCTTGGAAAAGGTGGATGTATGGTAGATAAAAGGAAGAGCATCTTTACACAACCCAGGGTTAGCCTGTTGACTTTGCTGCCAGACTGGAAATGTTATACAGGGGATTGGACACATTCATGAAAGATGGCATTATCAATGGCTACTATTCATAATGGATTTCATAGAATTGTAGAGTTGGAAGAGACCTCAAGGGCTATCCAGTCAAACCCCCTATACCTCAGGTGTCACCCATCCTATATACGCGCATTACATGTTTATAGCCCAAGTGTAGTATCCTACATAACTCCCTGTTGGAATTCATTTTGTTAGCATTGGCCCAGCTTTCTAATCCGTTGATGTCATTTTGGATTCTGATCCTGTCCTCTGGGGTATTAGCTACCCCTCCTAATTTGGTGTCATCTGCAAACTTTATAAGCATACCCTCTATTCCCTCATCCAAGTCATTGATAAAGATCTTGAATAGCATTGTGCTGAGGACAGAATCCTGTGCCACCCTGCTTGTGTCTTCTCTCCAGGATGAAGAGGAGACACTGGTGACTACCCTTTGGGTTTGGTACCAGAGATTTTCTCTGGTACAAGAAATTGAATGCCTCTGGAGAAGGTAAATGGGACAATCCTTGTTGTACGAACATCCTGCTTGGTAACTGGTAGGTTGTTGTGAGAACGTAAAGCTGGGCTAGGTAGGCATTTGGTCTGATCTAGCAGGGCTCTTCTCAGATTCTTACAAACTGTCTTAGCTCAGATGTAACAAGAAACATTGGCCTAAATCCTATTGGTTAGTCCTAACTAGAGAGGAGACCTATTGAATCAATTGGTTGCCTAGTCAGTCAATATGCAGGAAAATCTCATTGATTCAATGAGTCTAGTCTAGCTGGGACTAACAATAGCATTCAGGCACATCAGGAGTGCAGCTATGGGGAGGTAAAATGAAGGCAGTGCCTCCCAAATAAGAATCCTCCACATGAAATTTTTCTTTAGTCCCTTCATTTCTAGCATCACAGAGAGCAAAACACTGAAAATTGTTCACACTTAGAACTCTCTATTTACTGTGTTTTTATTCCCTTGGTAGCTATGCCTGCCTCTTGTCTTGGGATGCATAAACTTTATCTGTACATGCGCAACAGAAGGTTTAAGAAATTTGGGGGCTGAGGGAAAATTTCAGTTGAGAGGACAGAATTCTTATGTGTAGGGACAGTGCCCTCATTTTACCCACCTCACTGTAGTTACATCCTAAGATCCATGTTCCTTCTCCTCTTCCTTGTATTCCATGAGTCAAAGGAGGAGATCCATGAGCTGAAGGGTGAACTATGGCAAAACATGGCGGACTGCAATTTGTTCAAACTGTGATTAGAGAGTACAAGCCAGGATCATGCTTTGTTTATTTTTTTAAAAAATCCATGGTCTGTTTATAACAGAAAGCAGATTATTTCTTATCTCCTGTTGCTTGGAAAAGAGGTAATGGGAGAAAAGAGGAGCATTCATGAGCATGTGGCATATAGAGGTTCTTCATATAGCACAAAGTGACGGTTTCTTGTTATGTCTGGACCTGGCAGTGGTGTATGAAGTGAAATCAATAGGAAGACATCAATTGTCTGTTGCTTTGGGATCTTTCTTCTACACAATGAGTTAAAACAAGCAGGCAGGTGGGCTTTGGAGATTTGTTGCTTAGTTTTTGAAACTCATAATTAGAGCCATTAGAGTCCACACCCCTGCAGCTGTCTGCAAATTTCCTCCTTCATTTCTAAAGCCATGCATTATGTAGGAAATGCTAATTATTGAAATGTGCAAGGTTATGCTCTAGATGAACTTGGCAACAGGTCAAATCCATCTCAGGTTTGGAAAGTTTTTAATAGCCTTGACCATGCCAAGTGGTGATTTCATAACAAAGGCATGGCTAATTTCACACTTCAGATAACATTTCTACCCCTCTCCCCCTACCAAGAATTACTAAAGGTCAAAACACCAGAGAAATGTAATCAGTTATTAATCCAGATAATTAGATATTAACATCAGCCTGGGGTGCCCTAGAGGGGGATTGTCTTGGTTGAATTGAGGGCCTTGCTTTCCTCTTACTATAGTTCTCTACAAATTTATATCAGAAAACAAGAAGCATTTCCATAAAATCCCTCCTCAGATTTGTCCATCCACTGTAGCATCACCAAAGTACTAATGATGTAATTATCTGCTATTATATTTCTTAAAGGAAGGGAGGAATAATTTTAGCAATTTTCTTCCCATTGTGAGATATTCTACAAAAAACCTGTTTTTGAAGACTATATGCAGTTTGACATTTATTTGGCACAAAATTTGCCCAGGTATTTGCACATTTTCTGTGTTAGAAACAGCCTTTGCTGCACAGAAAACAATGACCAGGATCCTAGATGAGCAACTGAGTATATTTAAGTTAAGTATATCTCCTAGTCTGACCCCCAAACCTGCTTTACCAGGCAGCAGCAACTGCAAACAATGAAGGTTTGTTCTCTTATCTATTGGGGCACAGCACATTGGTATTTCATCTCCCATCTCTCCAGTGATCTCTGTTGGAATTCTCCCCACAGTGGAGATTACAGACACAAGGGTGATGGAAATGTCAGTATGCTGTGCCTCAGTCAATAGGAGAATAGACCTCCGTTTCTCACACTGGCTTCTGACTAGTAAAGCAGGATTGGAGGACATTTACAATTGTAGCAATAATGCCACAATTGTGAATTCACAGGGACTATGAATACGAATCAGTTACCCATAGTATTTTAGATGCAGAAAATGCTGTTTTCTGCATAAAACAACTATGTGTGAATTTTGTATAGGATAAATCTTGCACTGTGAAAATTTTAATCAATCCAGGATTCTTCTCATAAGGGCTCTCAACACATATTTTTTGAGCATTTCCTGAATATTTTAAGATATTCTTCCCATGCCTACAAAGTCCCCAATTGCTTAGACTAAAGTCCTATATCAAGAGACAGAACAGAACTTTGACTTCCAGTGGAAATGGCACTGCAATGCTGAGGGAACTGTCACCAGCTGCAATCAGTGTCAGTCTGGGGATGATCAGACTGTTGAAAATTGCCCTTCTGCCACAGGGGGCTTGGAGGTGCTCAAGCAGGGCCCAGTGCCCACACATGGCACCACAGCAGGACAATAGACAAGGCTGGGATGTGAGTGAGGTGGAGGGGACTGTGAGCAAAGTCCCTGCCATGTCTGTGCAGCCACTTTGTCACCACAAGCTCCACCACCACTTTTTAAAAGCAAGAATCATAGAATCATAAAATTGCAGAGTTGGAAGAGACCACGAGGGCCATCCAGTCCAACCCCCTGCCATGCAGGAAATCACGATCAAAGCATCCCCGACAGATGGCCATCCAGCCTCTGTTTAAAGAACTCCAAGGAAGGAGACCCCACCACACTCCGGGGGAGTGTGTTCCACTGCCGAACAGCTCTTACTGTGAAAAGGTTCCTCCTAATGTTGAGGTGGAATCTCTGTTCCTGGAGCTTGCATCCATTGCTCCGTGTTCCAGTCTCTGGAGCAGCAGAAAACAAGCCCGCTCCATCCTCAGCGTGACATCCCTTCAAATACTTAAACAGGGCTATCATATCGCCTCTTAACTGTCTTTTTTCCAGGCTAAACATACCCAGCTCCCTAAGTCTCTCCTCATAAGGCATGATTTCCAGACCTTTCACCATTTTAGTTGCCCTCCTCTGGACATGCTCCAATTTGTCAACATCCTTTTTGAATTGTGGTGCCCAGAACTGGACACAGTATTCTAGGTGAGGTCTGACCAAGGCAGAATAGAGCAGCACTATTACTTCCCTTGATCTGGACACTATGCTTCTATTGATGCAGCTCAAAATCGCATTGGCCTTTTTAGCTGCTGCATCAGACAGTTGACTCATGTTCAACTTGTGGTCCACTAGGACTCCTAGATCCCTTTTGCATGTAGTCTCATTCAGCCAGGTCTCCCCCATCCTATATGTATGCATTTCATTTTTCTGCCCTAAGTGCAGTACCTTACATTTCTCCGTATTGAATTTCATTTTGTTAGCTTTGGCCCAGCTCTCCAGTTTATCCAGGTCATCTTGAATGTTGATCCTATCCTCCAGGGTATTAGCTACTCCTCCTAATGTGGTATTATCTGCAAATTTGGTAAGTATGCCCCTAATTCCCTCATCCAAGTCATTGATAAAGATGTTGAATAGCACTGGGCCCAGGACAGAACCCTGTGGCACCCCACTGGTCACATCTTTCCAAGATGAAGAGGAGCCATTGCTGAGCACCCTTTGGGTTCGGCCGGTCAACCAATTACAAATCCATTGAACAGTTAACTTGTCTAGCCCACATTTTACAAGCTTGTTTGCAACAATGTCATGGGGAACCTTGTCAAAGGCCCTACTGAAATCAAGGTATACGATGTCCACCGCATTCCCTTCATCTACCAAGCTGGTAATTTTATCAAAAAAAAGGGATCAGATTAGCCTGGCATGACTTGTTACTCTGAAACCCATGTTGACTTTTTGTGATTATGGCATTGCCTTTTAAATGTTCACAGACTCTCTGTTTAATGATCTGCTCTAGAATCTTCCCTGGTATTGATGTCAGACTAACTGGACGATAATTGTTGGGATCCTCTTTTCCCCCTTTTTGAAGATGGGGACAACGTTTGCCCTCCTTCAGTCTGCTGGGACTTCTCCTGTTCTCCAGGAGTTCTCAAAGATTATTCCCAATGGCTCTGAGATCACATTTGCAAGCTCTTTTAATATTCTTGGATGTAGTTCATCTGGTCCTGGAGATTTAAATTCATTTAGTTTAAGAATGTATTCCTGTACTACCTCCTTGCTTATTCTGTGCTGAATTTCCCGTTGTGTCTTCTGTTCCATTATCCTCAGGTGGGTCCCCCTTTACTTTTCTGAAAACACTGAGGCAAAGAAGGTGTTGAGTAATTCTGCCTTTTCTCTGTCCCCTGTTAGCATTTTGCCATCTTCTCCGCGTAGTGGCCCTACCATTTCCTTCTTCCTCCTTTTGCTGTGGACATACCCAAAAAAACCCTTTTTATTGTTCTTAACCTCTCTAGCAAGCCTGAGCTCATTCTGTGCTTTAGCTTTTCTGACTTTACTCCTACATGTGTTCGCTATCTGTTTGAATTCTTCTTTGGTGATTTCCCCCTTTTTCCATTTCTTATACATGTTCCGTTTAAAACTTAGCTCTGTTGATATTTCTTTAGTCATCCATCCTGGTTTCTTGAGACACCTCCCATTTTTCTTCCTCAATGGTACTGTTTGAAATTGTGCCTTCAGTATCTCCCTTTTGAGAAAGTCCCATCCGTCTTGAGGTCTCTTCTCTTTTTGTATTCCTGACCATGGGATCACCCCCAGTATTTCCCTGAGTTTATTGAAATCAGCTCTCCTAAAGTCAAGAATGCGTGTCTGACTATGCCTGACTTCTCCTTTCCATTGTATAACAAACTCCAGGAGAACATGATCACTCTCACCTAAGGATCCCACCACTTGCACCCCATTAACCAGGTCATCCCTGTTGGTTAGGATCAGATCTAAAATAGCTGACCCCCTTGTTGCCTCTTCCACCTTTTGGACCATGAAATTGTCTTCCAGGGAAGTCAGGAATTTGCTAGAGCTTGAAGTTTTGGTTGAGTTAGATTGCCAGCAAATATCAGGATAGTTGAAGTCACCCATCACTACTACATCTCTCTTTTCTGAGTGTGTGGTCATCTGTTCTAGAAAGGCATCATCCAATTCCTCCATCTGACTTGGGGGTCTGTAGTAGAGTCCCACAATAACATCCGTGTTGTTTCCCTCCCCTTTAATTTTTATCCAGATGCTCTCCACCTGGCTTCCAGTATTGATGTCACGGATCTCTTCACTGGTGTAAATATCCCTGACATATAATGCTATTCCTCCTCCTTTTCTGTTTGGCCTGTTTCTCTAAAAAAGGTTATACCCCTCTATTCCTACATTCCAATCATGAGACTTGTCCCACCAGGTTTCAGTAATGCCTATTATTTCATATTTGTTTTGTAGTGCTAGGAGTTCAAGTTCACCTTGCTTATTTCCCATGCTCTGTGCATTAGTGTAGAGACATCTAAGACCATGTGTTCCCTTTACTTGCTGCCTGTGCATGTTTTTTTTTTTTTGCATCCCACTGTTGGGTCCTTGCGCTGTTTGCCTTGTTCCCTCTATGACAGTTTGACTATTTTCTACAGCCCTTTTGCCTTAGTACTCTTAGTCTCCCTCCCCTATATGACTCAGTTTGAAACCCTCCTGATCAAATTCTTGAGACTGTAGGCAAAAACGTTTCTGCCAACTGGTGTGAGATGCACCCCATCTCTTGCCAGGAGTCCCCTCTCATGGAAGCGCAGCCCATGATCCAAGAATCCAAATTGTTCTCGGCAACACCATCCATGGAGCCAGAAGACTGACTACAATTCAAACTTCAAGAGGGAAGCCTCCCAGCTGTTTGAAGTGCTTTACTTTCCTTGCATATAATTCTACTGCATTGTAGCCTCAATGAGTCAGTATGGAAAATGAGTCTATGTTCATTGGAGCTTGAATTTAAAGTGGTAATGTGGTTTTTAAAAGAGTGAAAGAAAAATAACATGTAAAGTACTGTAAGGTGTGAATGCACTGCTTGAAAAACTAAAGCCCCCATTATTAATCGAGCTTGAAAGAATTGCACCCAGACTAGAAAGAGTTAAAAAAGACTGTGTGAGAAAAAAATTACTTACTGTGTTGGCTGATAAGCTCAAAGCCATCAACTTGTGGAATCCAAACAGGAAATGATTTACTGCTGAACCCTTTTTGAACTTTACCTAACCTTCCTAACCTGTCATTATGGCTTCTGGACTAAGGAAGACAACTAAACAACAAAGGAGAACATCTGTAGATCAACCTGCTAAGATATCAGAATCAAATGCAGCAATTTTGGATGAAATTCACCAGCTGAGACAGCAGATGAGAAAGGAAATGAAGGAATTAAAGTCTGGAAATAAGAAAGAATTCAGAGCAGAACTGAAAGACATAAGGAAACCAACAGAGAACATGACTACAGAAATGGTCCAGGTTAACACTAAATTGGAGAAATAGGAAGACAAAACACAGAAACTGGAAGAAACATCTGAGAAATCACCTCTTGTGCATGGACAAGAATTGGATTCAATGGTGCTTCTGGAATTAAAAGAATGTGAAAGTTGTTTAAGAATTATGTTACCTGCCCTGACACCCCTTCCCTTCCAATAATTCATTAATTGGCAATATTTCATTATTTTGCTTATACTGACACTTCACATGTGATTAACAGTAGACCAGGATGCCCCCAATATAGGGACTAGTAGAGGTTTGCTGAAAACCTAAGAAGAGGTCTTGGAAATTTCCCAAAAGCAGATACACCTGGGAAGCAATTATTATTTTTTTAATATAATTTTTATTAGGTGACAATAGATGACATTTTCATTTGTTTCCACATTACCATATTTCCGCATTTCTACATTTATATTTATATATTGCGTTATCTTTAATTATTCATCCTTCCAAATAATATCCATATATAATATCTATATCCATATTTGGTAACTCCTTGTTGTTTAATTTGTTACCTTATATAAAGGATATGTAATATCAAAAAAACCCCAACATACCAACATACAACCAAATTTAACAACACCGATAAACCGATAAACAACAAAAAACCACTTCCTCAGCGACACCTCCGGTTTTCAGGTTTTACACAAAGTCATAACATATTTGGATATTACATTTTCTTTACTTGTCACTCCATCATTATGTTCAGTATTCTTTATTCTTTCTATTCCTTCTATCCTAGCTCAACTGATTTCTTATAGTAACATTAATTGTTTATCAAATACATATCCCTTCTTCTCCCAATCCTTTATCACAACTGCCCAATTGTCTGCTAATTTTTTGCTTGGTTTATTTTTAATCTTATTTGTCAAATTATCCATTTCTATAATCTCTAGTACTTTATCCTTCCAATCATTTATACTTGGTGTTTCGGATGATTTCCATTTTCTGGCTATTATCAATCTGGCTGCAACTATCAAATACAGCATAAGTTTCCAATGTTTTTGCTCAGTTTCCTGACCTACTGCATCTAGCATGTTTAGCAAATAAACCTCTGGCTTCATTTCATATTCTACCTGTAACATTTGTTTGACTTCTTTATGAACTTTCTGCCAGAATCCCTGTATTTTTCTGCATCTCCACCACATATGTATATGGGTTCCAGGGTTAGATTTACATCTCCAGCATTCCACATTGATTGTATTATTCAATTTATTCAATTTTGTTGGAGTAAAATACCATCTTTGTGCTACTTTGATGTAATTTTCTCATAAACTCTGCGATGCTGTAAATTTCCATGTCTTTCTTCTAGCCTTTTCCCATGCCTCCAAATTGAGTGCATATCCCAAATCTTTGGACCATCTTATCATAAATTCTTTTATGTTTTCTTGCTCTAATTCTACCTCCAATAACAGTTTATAATATTTTGATATTTTCTTTTTTTCCCTTTCATCCCATATAATATTATCTAATGTATTACTTTCCATTTCAAACCCCTCTTTTTTATGGTCCTCTTTGAATCTTTGCTTTAATTGTAAATACTCAAACCAGTTTATTCTCTGAGTCTCCTCTAGTTCTTGTTTAGTTCTCAGCACAAACTCGTTGTTTTCATTTAAAGTTCCTAAATCTCTATATCTTATCCAATTTTTTATTTCTTTCCATCTACCCATAAAGGCTTCCTGCAGCGATATCCATTGAGGGATTTCCATATAGAATTTTTGTTTGACTGCCTTCCAGGTTTTCAGTAATGGTTTTCTTATGCAATGGTTGTTAAAGTCCTTATTGACCTTTTCCTTTTCATATTGCAAGTAAGCATGCCATCCGAACCTTAGGTTATGGCCTTCCATATTCAATGTCTGTTCATACTAGTGATGCCGCCAAATGATATATTTTCAGATCCGGCATATCACAACCGCCTCTCTCTTTGGTGTCAATCAAATATTTCCATTTTGTCCTTCCCTTTTTCTTATTCCAGATAAATTGTCTAAGGTCTTTATTCCAAATTCTGAATATTTTATCTTTCTTAACTATTGGTAAATTTTGGAAAAGGAATAACATTCTAGGTAAGACATTCATCTTATAAATTGAAATTTGTCCCAATATTGAGAGGTTTAGTTTCTGCCATCTTTTCAGATCATTTTTATGTTCTTCCAGGTTACCTTGTAATTATTATCAAATAGGTCTGCATTCATTTTGGAGATGCATATCCCTAAATATCTAATTTTTTTCTCTATTCTACAATTTGTTATTTCTGACAAGCTTAGCTCTTCATGTTTTGTCATATTTTTAGTCATTATTATTGATTTTTCTGCATTTATCTTGATTCCTGAATAATCTCCAAATTCTTTCAAGACCGTCATCAATTCTTTGATTAGATTAACTGGGTCTTCCATAAAGAAAACTATGTCGTCCGCGAAAGCTCTAAGTTTATATGTTTGATTTCTTATCTTGACCCCTGGATAATTGTGATTGGATCTTAAGCTTCTATTTAATACTTCCAGGACGAGAATGAAGAGCACTGGTGATAAGGGGCAACCTGGTCTTGTCCCTTTATTGATATCTATTATTTCCGTTTTCTCTCTGTTTATTATTGATTGCGCTGCCTGTTTGTTGTAAAGCTGCTCTATCCTTTTTACAAAACTGTCACCCAGTTTCATCCTCTTCAATACTTCTATCATGAAATCCCATTGAACACTATCGAATGCTTTCTCGGCGTCAGCAAAAAACATTGCTAGCTTCTTTTCATTATGGGTTTCAAAGTATTCTATTAAGTCTACTATAATTCTTATGTTGTGTCTGATTTGCCTATCTGGCACAAATCCGCTCTGATCTTTATGCACAATACAGTTGTCCCTCCACATTCGCGAACTTGACATTCGCGGTTTTGATTATTTGCGGTTTCGGGAGGGCCCCCCGGGACCCCTCAAAACCACGACACGGGGCCTCCAGAGGCCCCGTGAAAGCCTTGGGAGGGAGCGGGGAGGCCTCCACGGGGCTTTCGGAGACCCTCCGGAGGCCCCGCAAAGGCCTTGGGAGGGAGGGGGAGGGCCGGGGAGGCGATCATGGGGCCTCCGGAGACGCTCCGGAGGCCCCATGAAGGCCTGGGGAGTGGGTGGGGAAGGCCGGGGAGGCCTCCATGGGGCCTCTGGAGACGCTCCGGAGGCCCCATGAAGGCCTGAGGAGTGGGTGGGGAAGGCCGGGGAGGCCTCCATGGGGCCTCTGGAGATGCTCCGGAGGCCCCATGAAGGCCCGGGGAAGGGCTGGAGAGGGCTGGGGAGGCGATCATGGGGCCTCCGGAGATGCTCCGGAGGCCCCATGCAGGCCTGGGGAAGGGCTGGGGAGGGCCGGGGAGGCCTCCATGGGGCCTCCGGAGATGCTCCGGAGGCCCCATGCAGGCCAGGGGAAGGGCTGGGGAGGGCTGGGGAGGCCTCCATGGGGCCTCCTGAGACGCTCCGGAGCCCCCATGCAGGCCCGGGAAAGGGGTGGGGAGGGCCGGGGAGGCCTCCGGAGACGCTCCGGAGGTCCCATGAAGGCCTGGGGTGGGCGTGGGGTGGGCTAGGGAGGCCTCCATGGAGCCTCCAGAGATGCTCCGGAGGCCCCATGCAGGCCTGGGGGAGGGCTGGGGACGGCCTGGGAGGCCCCCATGGGGCCTCCAGAGATGCTCCGGAGGCCCCATGCAGGCCCAGGGAAGGGGTGGGGAGGGCTAGGGAGGCCTCCATGGGGCCTCCGGAGATGCTCCGGAGGCCCCATGAAGGCCTGGGGAGGGTGTGGGGAGGGCTGGGGAGGCCTCCATGGGGCCTCCGGAGACGCTCCGGAGGCCCCATGCAGGCCTGGGGAAGGGGTGGGGAGGGTCGGGGAGGCCTCCATGAGGCCTCCGGAGACGCTCTGGAGGCCCCATGCAGGCCCGGGGAAGGGGTGGGGAGGGCCGGGGAGGCCTCCATGGGGCCTCCGGAGCATCTCCGGAGGCCCCATGATGGCCTGGGGAGGGCTTAGGGAGGGCTGGGGAGGTGCTCATGGGGCCTCCGGAGACGCTCCGGAGGCCCCATGCAGGCCCGGGGAAGGGGTGGGGAAGGCCGGGGAGGCCTCCATGGGGCCTCCGGAGACACTCCGGAGGCCCCATGAAGGCCTGGGGTGGGCGTGGGTTGGGCTGGGGAGGCCTCCATGGGGCCTCCGGAGACGCTCCGGAGCCCCCATGCAGGCCCGGGAAAGGGGTGGGGAGGGCCGGGGAGGCCTCCGGAGACGCTCCGGAGGTCCCATGAAGGCCTGGGGTGGGCGTGGGGTGGGCTAGGGAGGCCTCCATGGAGCCTCCGGAGATGCTCCAGAGGCCCCATGCAGGCCTGGGGGAGGGCTGGGGAGGGCTTGGGAGGCCTCCATGGGGCCTCCAGAGATGCTCCGGAGGCCCCATGAAGGCCTGGGGAGGGTGTGGGGAGGGCTGGGGAGGCCTCCATGGGGCCTCCGGAGACGCTCCGGAGGCCCCATGCAGGCCTGGGGAAGGGGTGGGGAGGGTCGGGGAGGCCTCCATGAGGCCTCCGGAGACGCTCTGGAGGCCCCATGCAGGCCCGGGGAAGGGGTGGGGAGGGCCGGGGAGGCCTCCATGGGGCCTCCGGAGCATCTCCGGAGGCCCCATGATGGCCTGGGGAGGGCTTAGGGAGGGCTGGGGAGGTGCTCATGGGGCCTCCGGAGACGCTCCGGAGGCCCCATGCAGGCCCGGGGAAGGGGTGGGGAAGGCCGGGGAGGCCTCCATGGGGCCTCCGGAGACACTCCGGAGGCCCCATGAAGGCCTGGGGTGGGTGTGGGTTGGGCTGGGGAGGCCTCCATGGAGCCTCCGGAGATGCTCCGGAGGCCCCATGCAGGCCCGGGGGAGGGCTGGGGAGGGCCGGGGAGGCCCCCATGGGGCGTCCGGAGGCACTCCGGAGGCCCCATGAAGGCCTGGGGAAGGGGTGGGGAGGGTCAGGGAGGCCTCCATGGGGCCTCCGGAGATGCTCCAGAGGCCCCATGCAGGCCCAGGGAAGGGGTGGGGAGGGTCGGGGAGGCCTCCATGGGGCCTCTGGAGATGCTCCAGAGGCCCCATGCAGGCCCAGGCAAGGGGTGGGGAGGGCCGGGGAGGCCTCCATGGGGCCTCCGGAGACGCTCCGGAGGCCCCTTGAAGTCCTGGGGAGGGTGCGGGGAGGGCTGGGGAGGCCTCCATGGGGCCTCCGGAGATGCTCCGGAGGCCCCATGCAGGCCTGGGTAAGGGGTGGGGAGGGACGGGGAGGCCTCCATGGGGCCTCCGGAGACGCTCCGGAGGCCCCATGCAGGCCCGGGGAAGGGGTGGAGAGGGCTGGGGAGGCCTCCATGGGGCCTCCAGAGCATCTCCGGAGGCCCCATGATGGCCTGGGGAGGGCGTGGGGAGGGCTAGGGAGGTGCTCATGGGGCCTCCGGAGACGCTCCGGAGGTCCCATGCAGGCCCGGGGAAGGGGTGGGGAGGGCCGGGCAGGCCTCCATGGGGCCTCCGGAGACGGTCCGGATGCCCCATGCAGGCCTGGGGAGGGCATGGGGAGGGCTGGGGAGGCCTCCATGGGGCCTCCGGAGACGCTCCGGAGGCCCCATGCAGGCCTTGGGAGGGCATGGGGAGGGCTGGGGAGGGCGTGGGGAGGGTTGGGGATGCCTCCATGGGGCCTCCGGAGACACTCCGGAGGCCCCATTCAGGCCCGGGGAAGAGGTGGGGAGGGCCGGAGAGGCTTCCATCGGGCCTCCGGAGCATCTCCGGAGGCCCCATGATGGCCTGGGGCGGGCGTGCGGAGGGCTGGGGAGGCGCTCATGAGGCCTCCGGAGACACTCCGGAGGCCCCATGAAGGCCTGGGGAGGGGGTGGGGAGGGCCAGGGAGGCAATCATGGGGCCGCTGGAGATGCTCCGGAGGCCCCATGAAGGCATGGGGAGGCGGGGGAAAGCGACTATAGGGCCTCCGGAGGCCCTGTTGTCGCTTTGGTGGAGGAGGGGGAGGGCAATTGTTATTCGCGGATTTTTCACATTCGCGGGGGTCTGGGGAACCTAACCCCCGCGAATGTGAAGGGATGACTGTATATATCAATATTTCTTTTATTCTTTTGGCTAATATCATCGTGTAAATTTTATAATCATTATTTAATAATGATATTGGTTGGTAATTTCTTACATCTTTAGCATCTTTCCCCTCTTTCGGTATGAGTGTGATGTTTACATTGATCCAGGAATCCGGTATACCTTTTTCTTCTATTTCATTTAGGGTCTTATGAAGTGGTGCTATTAATTCTTCTTGAAATGTTTTATAATATGTACTTGTAAAGCCATCTGGGCCTGGTGTTTTATTAACTTTCATTGTCTTTATCGCTGAGAGGATTTCCGATGCTGATATAGGTGCGTTTAGTAACTTAATCTGATCTTCTGTCAGTTGGGGAAAACTTTGTTTTTCCAAATATCTTTTCATATCTTCCTTTTTTCCCTTTATAGTTTCTCCAATCTTAAACAAATTTTTATAGTATTCCAGGAAGATCCCTTTGATTTTTTCTTGATCTAGTACTTCTTTATCTTCGTATTTAATTTCCGTAATTATTTTCTTTTCCCTTTCTTTTTTCAGCTTATATGATAGCCATTTCCCAACTTTATTTGAGTGCTCGAAATTTATCTGCTTGTTTCTTTTCAATTGTTTCTCTATCACTTCTGCCATGCCACTATTCAATTGGTTTTTTATTAATTTTATTTGCACATTGATTTCCTCATCTTTTGGGTTATTTCTCAGTTTTTCTTCTCTGTTTCTTAACTCTTCCGTCAAAAAATTAAATCTTTCTAGTTTTTTTCTTTTCACTTCTGCTCCTCGTTTCAAAAATAAACCCCGTATTATTGCCTTTCCAGCATCCCATATCACTTTCATCGAGCACTCTGATGTCATATTCTCTGCAAAGTAGTATTTTATTTCTTTTTTGATTGTCTTAACAAATTCTTCATTTCTAAGCAAATTATCATTCAATCTCCAATTGAAATCTTTTTTTCTTAATTCTATTCTTAATTCAATCGGTGAATTATCTGATACCACCTTCGCTAGTATATGCATACTTTTTATAATCGGGAGTAGATGTTTAGAGATAACAAAGAGATCTATTCTGGACATTGTTTTGTGACAGTCTGGAAAAAAGGTATAGCCTTTTTGTTTACCATATTTGTGTGACCATACATCTTGCATAGATAATTGTTTGGCCAATTCAGAAAAACTTCTTGGTAATTTCCCTTGATATTTTTGGTTTTTCCCCTTACATCTATCTGTTGTTGGGTCTATTACTCCGTTGTAATCTCCTAAAGTCAGTAAGTTTTCTGTATCGTACTCTTCTAGCATTTTATGTAATTGCATGTAGAATTTTTCTTGTTGTGTGTTAGGGGCATATATGCCTACTACTAAGAGTTTCAAATTTTGCATAAACACCTCTACGGCAATGAATTGCCCTGCTTCATCTTTAAAGAGTTCTCTAACCTTGTATGCTTTGTTGATATATAGAACAACGCCTCTTTTTTTTCCTTTGTGGCAGAATGATAAATGTGTCCCAGTTTTGGATTTCTTATATATTTTTCATCTTCTTCCTTAATCCTTGTTTCCTGTAGACAAATCACATCAACCTTCAATTTCTCTAAGTAGTGGAAAACTTGTTTACGTTTATATTGCGAGTTTAGTCCTTTAACATTCCATGAAATGAATTTAATTGTCATCTTCAATATCTACCCTTTCTCCTGGCACCTTTCCTTTTTCTCTTTCTTCTAATTCTCTCTCTTCCTCAGTTTCTTCCTCGGGTTCCTGTTCCTGTTCTGTTTCCTCATTTTCGACTTTCCCTTCATCTTCTTCTAGTTCTTCTTCTACATCAGATTCTGTTCGCTGATTATCATTTTCTGTCTCCACTTCTATTTGTTTCTTACTTCGTTTCTCTTTGTCCTGTTCTTCCATTTTTTTACTAAATTCCTCCACTTTTCTTACTGTGTCAATTTTATATCTTTTCTGCTTATATGTAAAAGAAATACCTTCTATTCTTTCCCATTTATATTTCACTCCTCTCTTCGTTAATTTTTGTGTTAACTCTTTATATTCTTGTCTTTTCTTCAGTATAACCGGGGGTATATCTTTAAATATTTTTATCTCTTTCTCTTCTATTATTAGATTTTTCTCATAGCTTTTCTGAATGATTTTTTCCTCTTGTTTTTGTTCTGGTCAAGACCATCACCACATCTCTGGGAATTTTTTTCTCCTTTGCAGTTTTTGAGTTCACGCGAAATACCTTATCAATTTCCCCATCTATCTCTGCCTCTGTACATTGGATATAACTCGCTAATGCTGGAATGATTCTCTCCGTAAGATTTTCTTTGATTTTTTCAGGTATTCCTCTTAATTTCAAACATCTATCTCGGTATCTCAATTCTTGGGCTAATATTTGTTGCTCCTCCTTATTCTGTATTATTTGTATTGACTTTGTAATTCTCTCAGTTTCCTGTGATTTAGTTTTCAATTGTCCAATTTCCAATTTCATCTCTTCTAATTCCTTATTTATTTTATCTATCTTTTTCCCTAGTAATTCAGATTCTCTTTTGTAGTCAGCTCTTATTTCTCTTCTCAAATCTTTTAATTCTGCTCTTATATCTTGTTTAAAGCACTTAAGTTCTGTTTTTAATTCCTCCATAATCATAATATGGAGTTCTGGAGCTTTAGCTAGTTCTGCTGAGCCTCTTCTCGTTGTTAATGTTTGAGACTGAGCTAGCGCAGTTGTTTTTCTAGTACTGTATGCCATTTCTTTCTTTTAATAGATTTATATGTTTCTGTCTTTTATCTATTTTTACTCAAAATTTCACCATAAACTTGTCTTGTTGTATTCAACTTGGATAATGTATATTTAATGCATGTAGTGTATATATCTCTTCTGAATTGTATGTTTATTGTATATATATGTGTACATATATCTAGTATATGTATGTATTTATTGTTGTTGATATAAGTCTCCTATTAATTTCTGTATGAGGTTATATAGGGTTATATGCTCCTATATACAATGTATTACAATTAAATCCTGTATCTCCCACCTTCATTTGCACAATACAGAAAGAAAATGAAATTACTATGAATTTGGATAACACTCCTGCGAAAGACAATATAAAAGACACAATCAATATACAGCAGGAAACAACATATAATGCAATAAGTGTCAGTTATTTCTTTAAAAAAATTCCTTCTTTTTAAAGCTTATTTACTCAAACAGATGTTATTTTATATCAATTCCAAAATCCCTCAATATCATTTGTTTTCATACCATTACCAATTAATTTCCATTTATATATATCAACTGTTTTGCAGATATATCTATTTCCAGTATATTTCTCTTCTAAACAGAGTCAAAACTGTGATTTCCTTCTTCCTCCCTTGTCGCCTTTCTTTTTCTTCTCTCTTTTCCCACTTTCCCGAACTGGTCTTCCAAGTTTATGTAGTACAATTTAATCAGTTATTTTTACCTTCTCTCTAGATTCCTTTCTGTCCTTTCTCTTCTTTCTTCACACATCAAAAGAAAAACAGCCTTTCAGTTTGCAGTTCGGAAGCAGTTCGCATGTAATCACTGCCAGCTGTAAGTTTATGTGGGTTTGTTGATCACTGATAGGAAGCAGCTTTACCTCCCCGTTCCCGTTCATGCCTCAAGCCTAGTCACCAGCAAAAAACAGAGATGTCTCTAAACAAATATCCAGATTCCTGCAGTCGTACAAGGTCCCAAAATAGTCCCAAGACTTTCAAATCAAAGAAATAAGCCTCACCAGCTTCCAAAAAGTATTCTTAAAAAATAGTCTATACACGTCGTTCAATACAGTCTCACTAAGAGGCTAATTTTCTCTCCTCGTTATTTAAGCAATTTTCTCAGACCTTTGATGGTGTGTCTTACTTTTGCCAGATAAAAGAAAAATGAGTCCTTACTGCCGAAGGTTTGATTCCAAAATATAAAAAAGAACAGATATCCTTCGTTAGACGGCAACAAAAAAAAAAGTTTTAAAATTGCGGGCTTGGCTTGAGCCAACAAGCTCCCTCGAGCTATGGCTCCTCTAGTGTTCCAGGGTTTGCTCTTCGCAAGGCGTCTCCCTTGGTTGGTGTGGAACCTCCATTCCCTGACTAACCTTCTTCAGGGGGACTCCCTGCCCCGGCGAGCTCTCCTTCCCCCCCTCTCTTCCCAAAGTGGGGGGTTTCCTCAAAGTTCCCCAGTATTCTGCCACACTAGAGATCGACGTTAGGTCTGGAGCTCTCTCCTCTAGCTGCCGTCGCCAAGCCGTTCCGCAACCGGAAGTCCCTGGGAAGCAATTATGCAGAGCCCCCTCAGACTGTAGTTAGGGTGGAATGTGCTAATTCTCCTGGACGCACCTGGCAGTGAGTCATATGCTAAAACAAGCAAGTAGCCGGAACACCTGTTACTTTGCAAATGGTTTTCCTTCACATCTCTCCTATACACAAACCAGAGGTTGCCTGAAACCCATCAGCCTTAATCATAGAATCATAGAATTGCAGAGTTGGAAGAGACCACGAGGGCCATCCAGTCCAACCCCCCTGCCACGCAGAAAATCTTGATCAAAGCATCCCTGACAGATGGCAATCCAGCCTCTGCTATCATCCAAAAAATAAAATTTAATTCCTTAAAAAGGCAGAATACAGTTGGTGTCTGAATGACTCATGTTTACAAGACAAGATTCTAAAAAATGCAAAAACAACTTTAAATTTGTACTTTGAAGAAAATATAAATAATGATACAGATATAAGTACAGTATGAGATGCTAGCAAAGCTGTGATGATAGGTTTCTTTATTCGGCAAAACACAGAACTTAAGAAGAAAAGAAAATATGCAAAAAATTCTAGATACAATTAAAAGTAAAGAAGATGAATTGAAAAGAAAACCTACAAAAAAGATTTGGTCAAAGAAACTAAAATTCTTCAAAAACAAATATCAGTTATTATGGTGGTTGAAATAGAAAAGACGGTGAGGTATAGAAAACAGAGGTATGTTGAATTTGCAAATAAACCAGGAAGATGGTTGGCTTATAAACAGAGAAAAAAGAGAGAAAATAAGCTCATTTCAAAGATACAGTTGGCCTTCTTGTTACTTGAATGGGGGGATCTATGGGGGATGAACTCGTGACATAAAAATTACAATATTAATTGGGGCAATTATAATTAGCTCAAATGTATGGCTGTGAGAGGTTTGGTAACTTGCAGGACTTTTGCACCTGTGTACTAACTGCAGAGACTCTGAGTTAAAGTAAAATAAAATGTTTTTTATTAGAAAATAACACAGAAGCATTCATACATACACTCATGCTCACAAGAACCACACAAGGCTAATGAAGTGTTAAGGAAGAAAGGTAGGATGGAGGAAAAGATTTGGGGAAGTATGGGTGATATTTACCAGTCCTGAAGAGCAGAGTTTTGGGTAGAAAAGAGACTCAGACTTGGAGCTAGGGGTGACATAGCAATCCAGCAGAGTGACGGTGTCAGTAGCACAGTGTATACTTGGCTACAGTGACTTCATTCATCGTCATTAATGGCTGAGATATTGGAGTTCATGGGTTTATGACAGCCTCCTTATTGTGGGATAGGAAAAGTATGAGGAAAGGCATTCTGCAGATAATGGGGGTTCTGGTCACTGTTTGTGATAGATGATTCATTGCCAGTGCTTCCAAGGTACCTCGATGATGGCTTAGTTTACCGGGGGCTCTGCTTATTCCTATCTCGGGTGTGTCTGTTGGTAGGTTTCCATGACACCTTCATTTAGGTCCTTGTGACCTTCACTGGCCCCCACTTTTGGTCCACCCTGATCTACTTAGATCTTGTGAAGTGTCTCAATATTGCCAAATTATTAAATATTATAAGAAGCGGGTGTAAGGTGCAGTAAAAGTCTGTATACACAGATTTGGCATCCACAGATTCCACGATCCATGGCTTGAAAATATAAAAAAAATCCAAGAAGCAAACCCTGATTTTGCCATTTGATACAAGGGACACCATTTTACTATCCATTGTATATAATGGGACCTGAGCATCCATGGATTTTGGTATCCATGGGGGTTCTTGGAACCAAACTTGAGCAGATACCAAGAGCCCACTGTACATGAGGGTAAAGAGGAATATTCAGATCAAGAGCAGATACATTAATCAGGACACTGAGAAAGCTTTCAACAACATTAGCTGGTCATTCCTTTTTGAGATCATGACCAAACTGAACTTTGGTGAAAATATAATTAGATGGATTAAATCGATTTATGGCCATCAAAAAGCACAGACTCTCATCAACAGTGAGAGGACAAAACCATGTTTGATTCAAAGAGGGATGAGACAGGGTTGCCCCTTATCACTTTTACTTCTTAAAATAACATTTGGAGTTCTTAACAGGAAAATTAGAGTGGATGATGGCATTCTGGGGGTAACTATTATAGGATTCTTTTAAACTGAGAGCATTTGCGGATGATTTATTGGTCTCATTGGGTGATCCAATTTGAATTATAGCAGCATTGATGAAATTGTTGAAAGATTATGGAGATGTTTAATACACAATGCACACTTGAATGTGTAACTCCAATCCCACAATCTTTAATTGAATATGGATATTTCACATTGGACAAAAGTTCCAAATTGTTTTTGTAGGCGAATGCATGTATACCTCAGACACCAAAGCATTCTTGACTTAAAACAAACTTCAGACATGCAAAGCTCAGTTTTGAAGTCCCCAGACCCATGATTCAGAATGTGGTGGAGTCTCATTCTTTGGAGGTTTTTAAACAGAGGTTGGATGGCCATCTGTCAGGAATGCTTTGATTGTGTATTTCTGCATAGCAGGGGGTTGGACTGGATAGCCCTTGTGGTCTCATCCAACTCTATGATTCTATGATACTCCTGCTCAAAAAAATGCAGCAAGGTTTCTAACTAAATTATATTCCCCTGCAAAACAGCAAATGTCTACAGAGATTGTTGTCAGGTGTTTAATCTTTCCAAGAAAGCTGACTGTAGATGGATCACTCTACATCTCATCCTGTCTAACGGTAGAACTTTTTGTAAGCTTTGGAAAGATGAAACTTCAAGTGATTTTCTGAAATGGGTCTCTATTTAAAAAATTACATGAGAATCACATGACTAAATCTACCTTTTGTTCCTAAACAGAGGAGAAGTAAACCTGACCCATCAATAAATGGCTCTTAGGCTTGCGATTCTATTAAAAGAGGAATCATAGAATCATAGAATCATAGAATTGCAGAGTTGGAAGAGACCACGAGGGCCATCCAGTCCAACCCCCTGCCACGCAGGAAATCACAATCAAAGCATCCCCGACAGATGGCCATCCAGCCTCTGTTTAAAGACCTCCAAGGAAGAAGACCCCACCACGCTCCGAGGGAGTGTGTTCCACTGCCGAACAGCTCTGACTGTCAAAAAGTTCCTCCTCATGTTGAGGTGGAATCTCTGTTCCTGGAGCTTGCACCCATTGCTCCGTGTTCCAGTCTCTGGAGCAGCAGAAAACAAGCCTGCTCCATCCTCAGCGTGACATCCCTTCAAATACTTAAACAGGGCTATCATATCGCCTCTAAACCGTCTTTTTTCCAGGCTAAACATACCCAGCTCCCTAAGTCTCTCCTCATAAGGCATTGTTTCCAGACCTTTCACCATTTTAGTTGCCCTTCTCTGGACACGCTCCAATTTGTCAATATCCTTTCTGAATTGTGGTGCCCAGAACTGGACACAGTATTCTAAGTGAGGTCTGACCAAGGCAGAATAGAGTGGCACTATTACTTCCCTTGATCTAGACACTATACTTCTATTGATACAGCCCAAAATTGCATTGGCCTTTTTAGCTGCCGCATCACACTGTTGGCTCATGTTCAACTTGTGGTCTACTAGGACTCCTAGATCCCTTTCGCACATAGTCTCATTCAGCCAGGTCTCTCCCATCCTATATTTATGCATTTCATTTTTCCGCCCTAAATGCAGTACTTTACATTTCTCCGTATTGAATTTCATTTTGTTAGCTTTGGCCCAGCTCTCCAGTCTATCCAGGTCATTCTGAATTTTGATCCTGTCCTCTAGGGTATTAGCTACTCCTCCCAATTTGGTGTCATCTGCAAATTTGATAAGTATGCCCCTAATTCCCTCATCTAAGTCATTGATAAAGATGTTGAATAGCACTGGGCCCAGGACAGAACCCTGTGGCACCCCACTGGTCACATCTTTCCAAGACGAAGAGGAGCCACTGCTGAGCACCCTTTGGGTTCGGCCGGTCAACCAATTACAAATCCATTGAACAGTTAACTTGTCTAGCCCACATTCTACAAGCTTGTTTGCAAGAATGTCATGGGGAACCTTGTCAAAGGCCTTACTGAAATCAAGGTATGCAATGTCCACAGCATTCCCTTCATCTACCAAGCTGGTAACTTTATCAAAAAAAGAGATCAGATTAGTCTGGCATGACTTGTTTCTCTGAAACCCATGCTGACTTTTTGTGATTATGGCATTGCCTTCTAAATGTTCACAGACTCTCTGTTTAATGATCTGTTCTAGAATCTTCCCTGGTATTGATGTCAGACTAACTGGACGATAGTTGTTGGGATCCTCTTTTTTCCCCTTTTTGAAGATGGGAACAACGTTTGCCCTCCTCCAGTCTGCTGGGACTTCTCCTGTTCTCCAGGAGTTCTCAAATATTATTGCCAATGGCTCTGAGATTATATTTGCCAGCTCTTTTAATACTCTTGGATGTAGTTCATCTGGTCCTGGAGATTTAAATTCATTTAGATTAAGAAGGTATTCCTGTACCACCTCTTTACTTATTTTCAGCTGGATTTCCCCTATTGTGTCCTCTGTTCCATTTTCCTCAGGTTGGTCCTCCTTTTCCTTTTCTGAAAACACTGAGGCAAAGAAGGTGTTGAGTAATTCTGCCTTTTCTCTGTCCCCTGTTAGCATTTTGCCATCTTCTCCACGTAGTGGCCCTATCATTTCCTGCTTCCTCCTTTTGCTGCGGACATACCCAAAAAAACCCTTTTTATTGTTCTTAACCTCCCTAGCAAGCCTGAGCTCATTCTGCGCTTTAGCTTTTCTGACTTTACTCCTACACATGTTCGCTATCTGTTTGAATTCTTCTTTGGTGATTTCTCCCCTTTTCCATTTCCTATACATGTTCCGTTTAAAACTTAGCTCCATTGAAAGTTCTTTAGTCATCCATCCTGGTTTCTTGAGACACCTCCCATTTTTCTTCCTCAATGGTACTGTTTGAAATTGTGCCTTCAGTATCTCCCTTTTGAGAAAGTCAAAACCGTCTTGAGGTCCCTTCTCTTTTAGTATTCTTGACCATGGGATCATCCCCAGTATTTCCCTGAGTTTATTGAAATCAGCTCTCCTAAAGTCAAGAATGCGTGTCTGACTATGCCTGGCTTCTCCTTTCCATTGTATAACAAACTCCAGGAGAACATGATCACTCTCACCTAAGGATCCCACCACTTGCACCCCATTAACAAGGTCGTCTCTGTTGGTTAGGATCAGATCTAAAATAGCTGACCCCCTTGTTGCCTCTTCCACCTTTTGGACCATGAAATTGTCTTCCAGGCATGTAAGGAATTTGCTAGACCTTGTAGTTTTGGCTGAGTTAGATTGCCAGCAAATATCAGGATAGTTGAAGTCACCCATCACTACTACATCTCTCCTTTCTGCATGTATGTTCATCTGTTCTAGAAAGGCAACATCCAATTCCTCCGTCTGATTTGGGGGTCTGTAGTAGAGTCCCACAATAACATCCCTGTTGTTTCCCTCCCCTTTAATTTTTATCCAGATGCTCTCCACCTGGCTTCCAGTATTGATGTCATGGATCACTTCACTGGTGTAAATATCCCTGACATGTAATGCTATTCCTCCTCCTTTCCTGTTTGGCCTGTTTCTCCTATAAAGGTTATACCCCTCTATTCCTACATTCCAATCATGAGACTCGTCCCACCAGGTTTCAGTAACGCCTATTATATCATATTTGTTTTGTAGTGCAAGGAGTTCTAGTTCATCTTGCTTATTTCCCATGCTCTGTGCATTAGTGTAGAGACATCTGAGACCATGTGTTCCCTTTACTTGCTCCCTGTGCAAGTTTTTTTGCCTCCCACTGTTGGGTCCTTGCGCTGTTTGCCTTGTTCCCTCTATGACAGTTTGACTATTTTCTCCAGCCCTTTTGCCTTCCAGAATACTGTCTCCCTCCCCCATTTGACTCAGTTTAAAGCCCTCCTGATCAAATTCTTGAGAGTGTTGGCAAAAATGTTTCTTCCAACTGTTGTAAGATGCACCCCATCTCTTGCCAGAAGTCCCCCTGCATGGAAGCGCAGCCCATGATCCAAGAATCCAATTTGTTCTCGGCGACACCATCTACGAAGCCAGTTGTTTACGTCGGCTATTTTCCTCTCCCTTCTTGGACCATGCCCTTCAACTGGCAGAAGAGACGAGATGACCACCTGTGCGTTCATTTCTTTCAGCTTCCTCCCCAGGGCCTCATAATCTCTTCTGATCTTGGGAAAGCTGTGCCTTGCAGTATCATTGGTTCCCACATGGACCAAAAGGAAGGGGTAATGATCCGTAGGCTTGATGAGTCTTGTCAGCCTCTCGGTCACATCACAGATCTTTGCCCCAGGGAGACAACACACCTCCCGAGTCATCTTGTCAGGCCCACATACCACTGCTTCTGTACCCCTCAGCAAGGAGTCCCCCACCACCACCACACGCCTCCGCTGAGGCTTCGCAGCTGCTGTTCCTTGCGGTGGTCCTCTCAAGGTCCCCTGCTCTACCCCTGAAGTCTGTCCATGCTGTTCTTCCTCATTGTCCTTGATAAGGGAAAGGGCTTCAAATCGATTCTGTAGCTGCAAGCTGCTGGAAGAATCCCTGGATTTTCTTGTTCTGTGTGTGACATTCCTCCAGCTGTCTACTTCCTGTGTCTGTGAAGTGACCCTCTCCTGTGAAGTGACCCTCTAGGAAGAGAGCACTCTTTCTAGATTTTATGAAACAATGTCAACCAATATGAGCCATGTAGTTTCAAAATAATGTTATATAGTAGGCATTTAGCCAGTCAATAGTGCTCTCTCATAAGGCACATAGCGCATTTGGAAGACTTTACAAAAGAGTCTGGAGTAATAAACACCTGAGGCGAAACACAAAAATCAGTGTGTATAGAGCCATTGTACTGTCTATTCTCCTTTATGGGTCTGAAACATGGGTCACCTATGGCCACCACTTACGACTCCTCGAACGCTTCCATCAGCGCTGTTTACGCACAATCCTAAATATACACTGGACTGACTATGTGACGAATGTTGCTTTCCTTGAGCAAGCAGGGATCACCAGCATTGAGGCCATGATATTGAGAACACACCTGCACTGGGCAGGGCACGTTTCTAGGATGGAGGACCATCGCCTCCCCAAAATAGTACTCTATGGTGAACTCGCCATGGGTCAGCGTAAGAGGGGTGCTCCAAAAAAAAGATACAAGGACTCCCTGAAACAACATCTCAGGCTCAGCCAAATTGATCACCAACAATGGTCCGCCCTGGCCTCACATCGGGAGGCATGGAGACGCACTATCCACAATACTGCAGCCTTATTTGAGAACTCACGCCGAACAAGCCTTGAAGAGAAATGACAACGCAGAAAAAAATCACAACCCGGAAACATCACCCAAGGAAACCTTCTGCTGTGCTTTCTGCAACCGGACTTGCCTATCTCGGATTGGCCTTTTTAGTCATCAGCGCACTTGCAGAAGGTGCGGGATGAGTCCTTCCTGAATCTTTGTTTGCAAAGAAAAGCCAGAGAGAGAGAGAGAGTGCTCCCTCATTGAATAGGTTTGGTTACAATTTGGAAGGCTCTCTCCCACGTGATGTCTCTCTCTCTCAATAAATTCTCAAGCCTGTTTGATGGGTCAGATTCCCCATTCCTCTGTCTGTGAACAAAAAGCAATAATGGGTCTTGATTCAAGTTGGTGGTTTGTTGTTGTTGTTGTTGTTGTGTGCCTTCAAGTAATTTCTGACTTATGGTGACCATAAAGTGAACTTTTATGGGTTTTCTGAGGCTGAGAATGTGTGATTTGCCCAAGGTCACCCAGTGGGTTTTCATAGCTGAGCAAGGATTCGAACTCTGGTCTCTGGAGTTGCAGTCTGACTCTCAAACCGTTATGCCACACTGGCTCCATTGGTTTTGCTACTGAGACAAAAACACTGAAGGCATTTCTTATATCAGTGCTGGCTTCTGTATCAGTGGGGTGGTGATCCACTAAGGGTTTTGTTTGAACATTAAAGGAACTATCCAAGACACTGGATCCTATTTACAAAATATCTTCAGCACATTGGATAGCTTTTGTAAAACTTTGGACCAAAACCCAGAATGGATTTTCCACTTCATGGACATGCAAGCCGCCAGTCACCACTGCTTTACACAAAACACAGAAGCAGTTCCTATGAAACTGTACAGAACATGGTTGAAGGAAAAGCTGTACTGGAGAGGAGATAAAGCAGAGCTCTAATCTGGAAGATTTGCATGTCTAAGGTAAGACAGTGTCTTCAGACCAGGAGAGTGCCTACATGTTAGAGCAGGCTTTCTCAATATTTTTACCCTGGTGGAACCCTTGAAACAATTTTCAGGTCTCAGGGAACCCCTGCCTAAAAATCATTTCATCTACAGCTCAAAAAAAGGTTAACTTTTTCAATCTCATTGAGTAATGGACTCAAAGAGATTCTACCTAAACATTAGGAAGAACTTCCTGACAATAAGCACTGTTTGTCAGTACAATGCACTGCCTCATAGTGTGGTGGAGTCTCTTTCTTTGGAGGTTTTTAAACAGAGGCTGGATTCCCATCTGTTGGGCATGCTTTGATTGTGTATTCCTGCATGGCAGGGGGTTGGGCTGGATGGTGCTTGTGGTCTCTTCCAATTCTATGATTCTATGATTTCATGGAACCCCTAGCATCCTCTTGTGGAACCCTAGGGTTTCAGGGAACCCCAATTGAGAAACACTGCATTAGAGATACCTTCTAGTTCACTTGCATAGACTTTCATGATACCTGACCATAGTTCTGTGGGTTCTAGAAATAGCTTTCTAGAACTTTGTATCAGCTATTTAGAATTCTCTGATAGAGAGCTCTAGTGCAGGGGAGTGACCTAGAACTGTCTAGAAGACAGTTCTAAGTGTCTCTGCAATACTCTACTTCAATTATTTACTTTCATATGTGTAATTAAGTGGCATCTCCTGCCTTGACCCCCACAACCCACCTTAAGAACCAGTAGTCACATCAGGCAAAGGAGGTCTGTTCAGCTGCCATTCAGAGTGCAAGGAGGAGGGT
Source organism: Gambelia wislizenii (assembly GCA_030847615.1). Taxonomy (NCBI): domain Eukaryota; kingdom Metazoa; phylum Chordata; class Lepidosauria; order Squamata; family Crotaphytidae; genus Gambelia; species Gambelia wislizenii. The sequence continues at coordinate 12,759,951 of JAUMIR010000012.1, forward strand.
GTTTCTAACCCTCTCCCTTCAGCAAGCAAGGCTGTGACAAAGAATCGTGACAGGGTCCTACTTCAGATTGTTGCACCCTCACTCCCTGGTGGGAAGGGTTTAGAAACATCCTCCTCCTTGCCCCCTGATTGACAGTTGAACAAACCTCCTTCACCTGATCTGGCTGCTGGCTGTTAAGGTGGGCTAGAAGGGCATTTACGTAGTCTTACAATAAGGTTATATAGTCTTACTCAACACCAAGCAGTTATAGATCAATAACTCTAGATTACAAATCCCTAACTGCAATACAGAATGCCAGCCCTAATCTATGTACCCACACAACTGTGGTGAGACACCATGAAAATCTATGCAAGTGAACTTGCAGGTATCTCATCAAACTATAAATCCCAAGTTCCTCAGCAAATTACAAACCCCATGATTCCATCAGATGGAGCCATGACAGTTAACATGGTGTCAAATTGATATAACTCTATATTGCAAACTTATTCTCAGTCTCCCACATCCCCAAGTAGAGCTGAAGGTTTGCAACTGAACTTTTGGCTCACCTCTAAGATCAACTTGTGTGCCAGATTTCTGTGGAGACTTGCTGTGGTAAGGAAGAGACATTGGTAGAAATAACTCAAATGCTTTCTGAATAGCTGACCTTTAGCAAGGCTGAGGTGACTGAGGTTCCAGAGGGCTTGCAAAGCAAAGGAGAGAGGTCTTTAGGCAACCTGTTTCATGTTCACCTGAAGTAAATGTTTGATGAGCAGTCACCTCAGCTTCCCCCTTGTGGTTGAGTGGTATGTATCTCACCACGTCCCTGACTCCTTCGCCTTCTTCCATACCTACAGTAAGGTATGGCTCTTTTGAGACATATGCATGCTTTTCATGAATGTCCACTTCCAGATGTTTATGTATGAGTCATAGTCACACTGAACCTTTTTGTTTATCAGATGTGTACATGGGGTTTTTGTGGGTGCACCAGAAAGAGGCCTCCCTCAATGAAGGCTCACTGCTTATAGGACTTCTTTGATCCTTAACTAAATTTCCTTGCTTGGTCTCCCAAGATCTAGAGGACTGTCAGGGAGGAAAGGGAGAACCGCACTTGAAGGGAAGCAAGGCAAACATTGCTGACCAGGCCAGACATAGTCAAGTTGATGACACATGCCTTAGTTATATTCAGTTGTGGCTGGTGGGTTTCATGTCAAGGGTACAGTGAACCTGCTCTAGGTTTTATTCTGGTCTTTAAAAGAGCTATCTGAGGCACAGAACCTATTGGACAACTTCTTTAAAGTTTGGAATAAAACCTGGAGTGGATTCACTGCAGTCCTGACATGAAACCCACTGCTTGCTGCTCTAGATTAGTACAATGTGCTCTACATTAGGGTTGTCAGATCTCAGGGCTTAGCTTGGGGTCTCCAGTTTTGTGGGCATCTGTGGGCAAAAGGAAAGGGCTGTGTACAAATCTCCAGCTCAGCTAGGATAGCGGCAGCTTGCTACAGTATGCAAGGCTGAGCTGATTTGTTGCTACAACTTGCAAAGATTCTCAAGAGGATCTATATACTTATTTAGTTAGCTTCCTCTGTGGTGCCTGGGCTTATCCCTCACTCTCCTCTGTATGCACCTTCTGACTTGAAGCAAACAGGCTAGATTAAACGTTCCTTATATCATCTCCTTAAGCAAGTGAGAAAGAAGAATCCCTTCATAATCTGGGAATAGCCTCTTTAGTTAAAATTTCTGTCTTCATTTCCAAACAGGAAAACTCCCTCCCTCTGCCATATGAATAATGAGCTATGAGCAGCTGTGTTTAGTACTTAGAATCATAGAATCATAACAGTTGGAAGGGCCATCCAGTCCAACACCCTGCCATGCACAATCAAAGCACTCCCAACAGATTGCCATCCAGCCTCTGTTTAAAACCCCCCAAAGATGGAGACTCCACCATACTCCAAGGCAATGCATTCCAATGTCAAACAGCTCTTACCATCAGGAATGTATTTCTAATGTTTAGATATAATCTCTTTTACTGTATTTTGAATGCCTCATTTAAAGTCTAATAACTCTTGACATCACCAGAAGTGTCACTAGGTCTCAGATTGTGGTCCAAGCCTCAGGGGCTGGGACAATCCTGACTTGGCAACACTGGTCAATTTCTGAATGATACTTCTGAAATGTCTTCAGAAAATGCATTTGGTCTGGAATGCAACAGCATGAATGTTGGGGGATGGTAGGGATGAGAAAATCTAACACTCTTCTTCTATTTTTTAAAACATTTTAATTGTTTTTTATCCCAAATATAAAGAAATGTTCAAAATTGGGTGAATTCTTATCAAAAATGTAGGAAAAAGAAAGTGTCTCCCATTTGCCCTAACCAGATTCAATAGATACAGCCATTGTCAGCAGGGAGAATACCCCGATGTTCATGCCTACATACAAGCATTAAATATTAGGAACTTCAGGGTGGAGTGATGTTGGTGGCAACCCTAATTCAACCCCAATGTAGTTGAATGCACAGGGATTTGAGCCCAGACTTGGAGCTCATTCACTCTACTCAATTAAAGCATTATGCTTCAAGAGGTGGGGGTGATCCACGGGAACCCACCCAACATGCAAAAATCTCAGTTATTAATTGAGTGAAATATTAGCTCAAACAGATGGCTGTGAGAGGTTGGGTAACTTTTGGGACCAAAGAAGGGCGACCAGGATGGTGGGAGGTCTGGAAGTCATGCCCTATGAGGAGTGGCTTAGGGGGCTGGGCATGTTTAGTCTGGAGGAGAGAAGGTTAAGAGGGGACATGATAACCATGTTTAAATATTTGAAGGGATGCAATACTGAGGATGGTGCAAACTTTTTTTCTGCTGTTCCAGAAACTAGGACAGAGCAATGGACTTAAACTACAGGAAAAGAGGCTCCACCTAAATATTAGGAAGAATTTCGTGACAGTAAGAGCTGTTCGGAAGTGGAATACACTGCCTGGGAGTGTGGTGGAGTCTCCTTCTTTGGAAGTTTTTAAACAGAGGAACTGGCCATTTGGAATCCAGCTTCCATGATCCCCAGCTAGAGTCTAAGGAGATTTTCAGATGGGGGAAATTTTAAATAATAAAATATGACAAGTGACCAGTGGAGTGCCCCAGGGTTCTGTCCTGGGCCCAGTGCTATTCAACATCTTTAGCAATGACTTGGATGAGGGAATAGAGGGTATGCTGATCAAGTTTGCAGATGACACCAAATTAGGATGGGTAGCTAATACCCCAGAAGACAGGATAAGAATCCAAAATGACCTCAACAGATTAGAAAGCTGAGCCGATATTAACAAAATGAATTTCAACAGGGAGAAATGTAGGATACTACACTTGGGCAGTAAAAATGAAATGTACAGATATAGGATAGGTGACACCTGGCTTGAGGGCAGTACATGGGAGAGGGATCTAGGAGTCTTAGTGGACCACAAGCTGAACATGAGTCAGCAGTGTGATGCAGCAGCTAAAAAAAGCCAATGTGATTCTAGGCTGCATTAATAGTGGTATAATGTCTAGATCAAGGGAAGTAATAGTGCCACTGTATTCTGCTTTGGTCAGACCTCACCTGGAATACTGTGTCCAGTTCTGGGCACCACAATTCAGGAAGTATACTGAGAAGCTGGAACATGTCTAGAGGAGGGTGACCAGGATGGTGGGAGGTCTGGAAGCCATGCCCTATGAGGAGTGGCTTAAGGAGCTGGGCATGTTTAGTCTGGAGAAGAGAAGGTTGAGAGGTGACATGACTCAAACTAAAAGAAGAGAGATTCCACCTAAACATTAGGAAGACCTTCCTGACAGTAATAGCTGTTCAGCAGTGGAATGCACTGCCTCGTAGTGTGGTGGAATCTCCTTCTCTGGAGGTTTTTAAACAGAGGCTGGATGGCCATCTGTCGGGAATGGTTTGATTGTGTGTTCCTGCATGGCAGGGGGTTGGACTGGATGGCCCTTGTAGTCTCTTCCAACTCTATGATTCTATGAACCCCTGTGGAGATCGGGAGAGACAGGGCTGTTCCACTGCCAGCACTCCATTTCACACACTGCCGTCCTTCTCCCAATCTCCATTTGTTCTCCCTCCGTCCTGCTTTCATTTTCCTTCTGCTATTTTTTACTAACGGAAGTTCTTTGTTAGTAAAAAATAGTGGAAGGAAAATGCAAGCAGGATGGAGGGAGAACAAATGGAGATTTGGAGAAGGACGGGTGTGTGTGAAATCAAGCGCTAGCAGCGGAACAGCCCTGTTTCTCTCCCAGTCTCCACAAGGGTTATTTTCCCCATCTGAAAATCTCCTATGACTTACAGTCCAAAAAGTAACTCTTCTAAGTTGTGGCTCCACCCTATCTGCCATGCAAAAATGCAGATTCTGATGCAGTGATTTGTGGAATATCTTTTACTGTTTTCCTACTCCCTCTTCAGTGTGACCAACTTAGTAGTTAAAATATTCATTTCTCTCCAACATGATACAGTTATTGCTTTTTCACCAGGCAGTGAGCTGTGTCTATCAATTTCTACAAGGCAAGGGGAGAACATGGCTGTCCCACATGTAAATGGGAGAGTCCATAACTGTGGTTGATGAGCCAGGGAAGTCTTTTCCTTGGCATGGCAGATCTTCCAGAAAAATCCTTACTCCTAAACCTTTAATTCTACTGCCATCTTGTGGGGCTGGCGGGGAAGCCACACTGCCTCTGACAATGTATTATTTTTAACGTCAGTACCTAACATTTGTTTCTGTCAGACTTAATTGTGAAATTGCTCCTGCTCTTTCTTTCAGCTGTCCAGCCTGACTGCATTGTGGGTAAGGATGGATATAAACAAGTCATATGGTAGTCCCAGACTGGTTACAGATATTGGCTTGATATCAAGGTTAGACAAACAAATGTCTTTTTATTTTTATTTTTTAATTTTTCTTATTTGATGGTGTGTTCGCAGCTCCTGGGAAAGGGGAACCCTTCTACATTCCTGGGGAAGTTCCCAGCCTCTTAGTAAATGTCTCAAGCTGTTGGTAATCCCACTGAAATGAGATACGCCACGGGCAGCATGCGTGTTTCCGCTGGGTTGAGGGCATGTATGGCAGAATTCCCCTTAGCAGCTCTGCCAGCAGATAGAGATGGATGCATGAGTAAATTTTCTCTCCCACTCCTCCCCAACCCCCTGCCCCTCACTGTAAATTCCAAATATTTCTTTCTATGAAACATCTCAGGGAACTCTGTAAAACTTGAGATTTTTTTTTTAATCAGCTTTGGGGAAACAGCCTGTTCTCCTCCCCATGCATCTATTTTGCACGGAACCCCAGGTCATTCAGGATCTTGGTTTCGTCTGAATTTTTAAGAGATGTCTGGATGTCTGGATTTGGCCTTTAGAGGCCTTGACATGTCATGATCCACCATGGAGGCCATGGGATCTTCCTTCATCTTTATACTGAGGAGTGTTTTTTCCTCACCCATGGTGTCATGGTAAGCTTTAAAATACAGCCATTCACCTTTTTTGTTGTTGTTATGTTATTGTTTTGTGCTTTTAGGCTGACTCCAACATATGGCAACCCCACCATATGGCTGTCTGGGGGAAATTTCTTCAGAGAGGATTACCATCACCTTTCTTTGAGGCTAAGAGAAAGTGGCTTGCCCAAGGTTTTCCATAGCTGAGTGGGGATTTGAACCCTAGTCTCCCAGAGTCCTAGTCCAACACTCAAACCACTATCCCATGCTGGGTCATAGATTTGTCACATTCTAGTTCCTCAAATCTAAGCATCTAATTTGCATATTATATCAACCAAGGCCGTCTATTCCTTGTAGTGCTGTGACCTCTCCTCACATTCTTTTCTCCTCCCTTGCCACACTTCATGCCTCCTCGATACCTCCCTTGCTTGCTCTTGGCACTTAGTTGCAGCACCTCCTGCCACATCTTCTGTCCTTCCCACTCATTTGCCTCACCTTGTGCCTTCACCATGCCTCTCTCCCTTGCTTCTTGCATTCTGCCATTGCATCTCCCACTCTCTCTTCCTGATTCACTTGCGCCTACCACAACATCCTCCTTTGCACGTTGGCTCAACTTGTACTCCTTCCCTTTCTTCTTGCCTGCTGCCACTGCACCTCTCACACTTCCTTTCATCCATCTTCCTCTCTTGCCTCATCCCTTTGCCTTACCTCTTTCTGCTTGCACTCCATTGCTGATTCTCAGATCTCCCTTTCCTCCTTCCCCCTACATTGCTTCACCCCATGCAGCCACACCTCCCTCCTTTGCACCACCACAGCTCCTGTTTTCTCTTCTTCCCCCATGTCTTGTCCCAACTTGTATTCATACCATGTTCCCTCTCTTGTACCTCCTACCTTCCCTCCCTTCTCTCTCTTGCATGCTTCATATGTGCTGTTGCCTTCCTTCCTTCTACAGACCAGTAGCTGCACAAAGTAGCCAGTGGCAATTTAAAAAGAGGACAGGTGGGCAGCGAGGGGGATGAAGGCAGTGATGCCACAGTTGCTTCAAGATGAGGAGTGGAAGAAGAGGGAAACAAAGTGAGCTGCACATGTATTAGTCATTCAGTTTGATGGTAATGATCTTGGCCTGCTTAAAGGCAAAGCCCTGATTATACAGGCTGTTAGAGATATGGAAAAAAATCTGGTCTTCGGGGCCTCAAGTGACCTTGGCCGGTCTGCCATTGTACCTCGGCAGGTTTGGCCTGGGGAGGGAGACCCTTGGCAAATAGATATTTCCAGAAAGGCAGTGAATATGGAAATCTATAATGCCATGAGCAGGGTATTGGGCAATTTCTGCTACACCCTCTCATTTTATATCAAAGGCCTGCATTATACTGATCTGATGGGGTTCACTTATCCAAAGCGGGGATATAGATATTACTTGAAGACCTGCAACAAGGTGTGAGGCCCTTTTTGGCCAGCCTTGTGGGGGATAGGGGCTAAATAGACACTTGCCCCTTATCCATGGCAGGTAGTAAGGGGAGAAGGGATGAGTTTTGATGGCACCCCTCTTGGGTAAAGGATGGGACTCTGGAACTACCCTTATGTGTCATGTGACTCAGGGGGTGGGGAAGGAGGCTATTCTTAGGGCTGGCCTTAGGTTTGTGCCCTCACTAGAGGTCATGCAACTTGGGGGGTCTCACCCTGGGGTTTGGGCTTCCAGTAGATGGTGCCTGGGGGACAGGCCAGCATCTGAGATCTCTCCTGGAGCTCAGGTGTTTCACCCAGGGATGCTGGGGGGTGTTGGTCTGGGTGATACCCCCTGAACCAGCTGCTCTGTGCCCTGGTACTCCTCCCTTGCTTGCAGTTCTCAAGGAATAAATATAAGTAGGTCTTAGGTTAAATAAAGTGGCCCATATTTTCCATTTGGGGGAGGCCTTTCCAGTTCAAAGTTTTTCCTTTTGGACTTTCCACCACAGCCTGCATGTTCACAAAATGCATGGCTTTAGTTGCAGCTTGGCTGAGACAACACTACATTATTGTCTTTCCATATCTGGATGATTGGCCGTTCATCACCAGTTCAAGACAGAAGCTTTTTTTTCTGGTATGAACAATGCTCTAGCACTTCTAAATGATCTGAGCCTGGTAGTGACCTTGGACAAGTCCCCATTAACACTGGCCCAGTCTGTCCAGTCCATAGGCTCTCATCTAGACTCCAATACTAGTTGAGCGTATCTCCCAGAAGAGAGGTAACAGCACTTGCTGATCAATCTGCTTCACTGCAAGCATTCATGAAGCGTATCAGCACAGACAATCCAGGTTCTGCTCAGATTGATGGCATCCACAAAATCAGTTACACCACTGGCAAGACTACAAAGCAACTGTTCCTCACCCAATTCAACCCCATATTGGATTCTCAGATAATGCACATCACAATACTGAGGCTAATTCACAGATCTCTGTTCTAGTGGATCAACAGATGAAATGTGCTTGTGGGGATGCCTTTTCTTCCCCCATTACCAGAGTTATCATTGACAACAAAGACTTCTTAAGGCAGTTGGGCAGCCCATGTGCAAGAACTGTCAATCAAAATAGTAAAATCAGGGTCGTACAATAAGGAATGCCTACAAAGAGTATTAAATCAATGAGAAGACTTTTGGATCCACAGGATTTCTTTTAAGAAACCTTTGGGTCTAAATGAACATCCGGATCTAACAACCTTTTTATGATTTATTCAGAATTAAGGGAATAGTTTTCCTAAAATTATACTAGCCACCTACTTGGGTTTCAGTATATCATTTAGAACATTGTTTCTTTAAAAGGTTCCTAATGATACTAAGTTACTGTCACTTTAAATAATTTAATGACATTGTTTCTAATTGTTTGCAAGTGTATTTAACTCTGATTGTAAAACCAGCAGTCACACATTGCCTGTATATGAACTATGTCGGAATGTGATTTTTGAAGGAGTGAAAATAGGTAAGCAGGGAATTGTGGAATTAATATCATTATCCATATTTATTTACAATTTGTAATTTATAATATTATACCATGGCATTTTTATTACCTAAGCATAGGTGATATTCACTTGAAGCCAAACCATAAAATTAAGGGAATTTAAATTCACTGAGGAAGAACCACGAAATGGCTTCAGAATATCTCTAGAGGCAGCTGTCTGAGACATCCAATGTGCCATTTCATAGAATCATAGAATTGCAGAGTTGGAAGAGACCACGAGGGCCATACAGTCCAACCCCCTGCCACGCAGGAAATCTTGATCAAAGCATCCCCAACAGATGGCAATCCAGCCTCTGTTTAAAGACCTCCAAGGAAGGAGACCCCACCACGCTCCGAGGGAGTGTGTTCCACTGGCAAACAGCTCTTACTGTCAAAAAGTTCCTCCTCATGTTGAGGTGGAATCTCTGTTCCTGGAGCTTGCACCCATTGCTCCGTGTTCCAGTCTCTGGAGCAGCAGAAAACAAGCCTGCTCCATCCTCAGCGTGACATCCCTTCAAATACTTAAACAGGGCTATCATATCGCCTCTTAACCGTCTTTTTTCTAGGCTAAACATACCCAGCTCCCTAAGTCTCTCCTCATAAGGCATCGTTTCCACCTTTCACCATTTTAGTTGCCCTTCTCTGGACACGCTCCAATTTGTCAATATCCTTTTTTAATTGTGGTGCCCAGAACTGTACACAGTATTCTAAGTGAGGTCTGACCAAGGCAGAATAGAGTGGCACTATTACTTCCCTTGATCTAGACACTATACTTCTATTGATGCAGCCCAAAATCGCATTGGCCTTTTTAGCTGCCGCATCACACTGTTGGCTCATGTTCAACTTGTGGTCTACTAGGACTCCTAGATCCCTTTCGCACGTAATCTTATTCAGCCTGGTCTCTCCCATCCTATATTTATGCATTTCATTTTTCTGCCCTAAATGCAGTACTTTACATTTCTCCGTATTTATATAAGATCCGGTGAAATTATAACACCCTCACTGAAGTAACATGTACAGTTAATACTGGGGTATATTGTCACTCCAACTGCATAACTTTGCAAGTCTTTCATAGACTATTAATGGTTTACCTACCTGCAGCTTTGTCCCAATCACGTTAAAGATTTACTACCTTACGACAAATAGCAGGAAACTTATCTATATCTTCAAAGGATTGAATAGTATGTCAAAATATGGACTACATGTGACTTATATGTATTATGTAATAGAGTTAACTCTTTGTATTAGAGGTTTTTAAAAAATTATTCTGATTCAATTATTATTATTGGGCATAGTAATATATAGTCCCTCAATATCGATGGGCTGAACACTTTCAAAGTCTCTTTAGTGCCAGCCGAGTAGTCCAAGTCTCAGCTATCCAACATATGATACAAAAACTGATGAAAAATGAATTGGACATAGCTCCCACTTTGGAAGAGACCCTTAAGGCCATACAGCAGTTGAAAAACGGCAAGGCAACTGGGATTGATGGAATCCCACCTGAAGTTTGGAAACACGGAGGTCATGTACTCCATGATAAATTCCACGAATTCCTTGTGAATTGCTGGGAAAAGGGGGAACTGCCATCAGATCTCCGAGATGCAGTCATCATCACCCTGTACAAGAAAAAAGGAGCAAAATCCGATTGCTTAAACTATCGAAGCATAACACTGCTCTCTATTGCTGGAAAAATCCTTGCAAGGATACTCCTGAACAGATTAGTTCCTGCTATTGCAGAAGAACTTCTTCCTGAAAGCCAATGTGGCTTCAGAGCCAATAGGAGTACTACAGACATGGTATTTGCCCTTAGAAAACTGCAAGAGAAATGTAGAGAGCAGAACAAAGGTCTCTATGTAACATTTGTTGACCTCACCAAAGCCTTTGACACTGTGAGTAGGAAAGGTCTGTGGCAGAACCTGGAAAGACTAGGATGTCCCCCCAAATTCCTCAAAATGATTATCTTGCTACATGAGGGCCAGCATGGTCAAGTCAGATATGGCGATGCTCTTTCAGAGCCCTTTCTAATAACTAATGGAGTGAAGCAAGGTTGTGTTCTTGCACCAAATTTATTTACAATCTTCTTCAGCATGATGCTCCAAAGGGCTACGGCAGAGCTTGAAGAAGAAGACGGCATCTATATACGTTACTGTACTGATGGTACCTTGTTTAACTTAAGCTGTCTGAGGGCTCACACTAAGACTCGAAACTATCTAGTCCGTGAGCTGCTCTTCGCTGATGCTGCTGCCCTTGTTGCCCACACAGAAGCAGCTCTGCAGCGCCTAACATCCTGCTTCGCAACAGCTGCAGAGCTGTTTGGGCTGGAAGTCAACCTGAGGAAAACGGAAGTTCATTATCAGCCTTCACCACAGGACGAACACCACCATCCCCACATTGCCGTCGGCAACTCTGTGCTTAAATCCGTTCAGCAGTTCACCAACATGGGAAGCATCATCTCCTCAGATGCCAAGATTGACAAAGAGATCGATCACAGATTAGCAAAGGCACATAGTGCATTTGGAAGACTTTACAAAAGAGTCTGGAGTAATAAACACCTGAGGCAAAACACAAAAATCAGTGTGTATAGAGCCATTGTACTGTCTATTCTCCTTTATGGGTCTGAAACATGGGTCACCAATCACTAGCTCTTACGACTCCTCGAACGCTTCCATCAGTGCTGTTTACGCACAATCCTAAATATACACTGGACTCATTATGTGACGAATGTTGCTGTCCTTGAGCAAGCAGGGATCACCAGCATTGAGGCCATGATATTGAGAACACAGCTGCGCTGGGCAGGGCACATTTCTAGGATGGAGGATCATCACCTCCCCAAAATAGTATTCTACAGTGAACTCGCCATGGGTCAGCGTAAGAGGGGTGCTCCAGAAAAGCGATACAAGGACTCCCTGAAACAACACCTCAGGCTCGGCCAAATTGATCACCAACAATGGTACACCCTGGCCTCACATTGGGAGGCATGGAGACACATTATCCACAATGCTCCAGCCTTACTTGAGAACTCATGTTGAACAAGTCTTGAAGAGAAATGACAATGCAGAAAAAATCACAACCCAAAAACATCACCCAAGGAAACCTTCTGCTGTGCTTTCTGCAACCGTACTTGTCTATCTCAGATTGGCCTTTTTAGTCATCAGTGCACTTGCAGAAAGCACGGGATGAGTCCTTCCCGAATCTTCGTTTGCGAAGAGAAGCCAGAGAGAGAGAAAGAGAGAGAGAGAGAGAGAGAGAGCGAATATATGGTAATCAGACATTTGTCTGGCACTATTGTGATGACTATTGTAGTATCTAATGGAATGGTTGATCATGTTACATAGTGGAGTTCTGTTTTTGAAAAAATTTATATCATATATGCAAATAGACCAATTCCACATAAAATTACATAGTATTTGTTTATTATTGCTGACTCATGGTACAGTTGATTTTTATACTCCTATTGACTTCTTGTACTTTTGACCATTTTGAAACCCTCCTGTTAGTCATGTGCAGAAGGAAAATATACAGGCAGATACTCTGAGCAGGTCTTGAAAGTCATGCCATGAATGGGCACTCCATCCTGAAATGTTGTCTAAGATTTTCCAGGCTTGCGACACGTCTTAGACAGACTTGCTAGCTTCAGTACAGAATGCTCAGTGTTGAATGTTCTGCTCCAGGATTCCCCATCCATGGTCGACCCATTGTTGTACAGGTTTCCTCCATTTCCATTAATCATGTGAATCCTAGTGAAGCTGAGAGGTGACAGAGCCTGATACATCCTCTTAATGCCTTGATGGTCTTGATGGACCTGGATAGACTGGAGAGCTGGGCCAAAGCTAACAAAATTAAATTCAATATGGAGAAATGTAAAGTACTGCATTTGGGGCGAAAAAATGAAATGCATAAATATAGGATGGGAGAGACCTGGATGAATGAGACTACGTGCGAAAGGGATCTAGGAGTCCTAGTAGACCACAAGTTGAACATGAGCCAACAGTGTGATGCGGCAGCTAAAAAGGCCAATGCGATTTTGGGCTGCATCAATAGAAGTATAGTGTCCAGATCAAGGGAAGTAATAGTGCCACTCTATTCTGCCTTGATCAGACCTCACCTAGAATACTGTGTCCAGTTCTGGGCACCACAATTCAAAAAGGATATTGACAAATTGGAGCGTGTCCAGAGAAGGGCAACTAAAATGGTGAAAGGTCTGGAAACGATGCCTTATGAGGAGAGACTTAGGGAGCTGGGTATGTTTAGCCTGGAAAAAAGATGGTTAAGAGGCGATATGATAGCCCTGTTTAAGTATTTGAGGGGATGTCACGCTGAGGATGGAGCAGGCTTGTTTTCTGCTGCTCCAGAGACTGGAACACGGAGCAATGGATGCAAGCTCCAGGAACAGAGATTCCACCTCAACATGAGGAGGAACTTTTTGACAGTAAGAGCTGTTCAGCAGTGGAACACACTCCCTCGGAGCGTGGTGGGGTCTCCTTCCTTGGAGGTCTTTAAACAGAGGCTGGATTGCCATCTGTCGGGGATGCTTTGATCAAGATTTCCTGCGTGGCAGGAGGGTTGGACTGGATGGCCCTCGTGGTCTCTTCCAACTCTGCAATTCTATGATTCTATGATTCTATGATATTTTTAAAAACTCTTCTACTTATCTTGAAACACACTTACCTGTAATTTCCACTCAGATAAGATCTCTTGACCATGTAGGACAGTTGGATCCATTACCCAGATCTTGAGACACTCAACATCACTATATGGTGACTGTTTCTTTGAACAACTTACCTGATAGAATCCAGAATATCATCTCCACATCTCACAGGCCTTGCACAATTAAATCCTCCATTTACTTTTGGCAAAGGGTTTTGACCTTCCTATCAGACAGAAATTTGGTTCCAGTCCAAACTCGAATTCAGGATGTCCAATGCAGGGGTGTCTCTATCATCAATCAAGGTCTACTTGTCTATCATCTCTAACCAGTTCCAACTGTCTAGTCATCCTTCCTGTTTCCAGGATCCTCTTATCAAGAAATTCCTGAGAGGCTTTCATAATCCACACACCCCAGTTTCAGGTCTGACACCAGCCTTGAATTTGGAACTAGTTTTGTTACAACGTCACCAACCACCTTTTAAGCCAATGGCATCATGTGATCCGATTTTTACTCAAGGGGACTTTGTTGTGCATGCAACAAAGAGGTAGCTTATTAATCTCCCAACTGTGTGATTCACATAGACCACGGTGAAAAAGGACAGGTTACTTACCTGTTTGATTGGTCATCTGTGAAATAACAGAAACCCACCCATCCAGCCCTCTTGTGTCCTGCTGTCCCTTGGTTTCATCAGTGCTGCTTAGGCAGTGGACATAGAACTGAGATAATTTTGGCAGGAAGGATATTATATGGTGCTTGGAAGTAGGTGGGATTACCACACACACACACACACACACACACACAAAAAAAAAACTCACATAACTGTTCTAGAATGTTCCAAAGGCTGCTCTGTGCAGCCTCAGAATGCCCCAGTTGTGTGATTTCACAGATAACCACTTGAAGAACTACAGTTACAGTTAAGTAACCTGTCCTTCACCCATGTGCCAGTTGCCAGCAGAGTGGACCTCCTTCTTCCCAGGCAGCTAATGCCAAGTAGAGTATGTTGTGGAAGGAGTTACGGTTGTGGCAATGGTGTCACAGTCATAACTAAGTAGTAATCATGAATATGAAACAGTTACCTAACTCATCTGTAACTGATTCCTGTTCACAACTGCTGCTTAGTCATGATTGTGACACTGTTGCCACGACTGTAACTCCCTTCCCAACCTACTTCCCAGCAGCAGCATGAGAAGAAGGAGGTCCATTCTGCTGGCAACCAGTGCATGAGTGCATTACGTTTCCACCAGGTTTAGGGGTATGGATTGGGGGTAGGAGGTGTTACTTATTTAAATATATTTAACTAAGTAGCTGATATGGAATACTGGCCACCATTTCCCCCCAAACCAGATATAGACTTTCAGCCACGGAGGGATTTTGTGTGTATTTCTGGTTCATTTTGCTCCTGGGGGCCTCTAAGGGCAGAAAAACCAGCCCCTGGACTTGCTGTTGCCTGCTTTAGGCAATGTAATTGTTTCATGTTCATACCAGTTATGCATTAGGCATTACTTCCGGAATCCCTTTTGGTACCTGTTGCCAGGAAACATGAGTAAGAGGTTGCTATTGTACTGATGTCTCACTTATAGGCTTCTGATGGGTGGACGAAATTGGCCTTTGGTTCCAATCAGAATGGGTATGGCACCGCTGATCCAGATTGTGGCCAAGAAATGGCATTACCCACTACTCCACCCGTATCCTGACTGAGCATCCTCAGTGCATGCTCTCTCCCCACCCAAGAATGTTTTGATCTCTGCTTTGTCCCCAGGTAGTGCTCATTCCCACTGCACCTTGTGATTGTGCTTTACACACTTCTTGCAAGAAGAATTATGTTCTTTTGTCTGTTCTGAACTTGCATTCTAACATTATATGAAAGAGATGGGAATGGAGAGAAATAGTTCTTCATTTGTGTACAGGTTGCTGATAAATGAACCTGAATTGTTTGGTGGCAACATCTTTCCATATCAAACAGAGGAGAACAAGAATTGGTAGTAACATTGATCTTGTAAGACTTAAATACCCTAAAGGCACCAGATCCTGTCTGATCTTGGAAGCTAAGCAGGGTCAGCTCTGGTTAGTACTTAGATAGGAGACCATGACCAAATACCAGTTGCTCTAGGTTAGATTTCAAAGGAAGAAACTTACAAAATCACCTCTGAGTATTCCTTGCCTAAGAAAACACTGTGAAATTCATGGGGTCACCATAAATCAAGGGTGACTTGAAGACACATATACACACAACACTGACTTCAGAAAAATATGGTGGTAAACAATGTTGTCCTCTGCTGCCCACTGGTGGCCAAAGATGGAAAGTATAATTAATTTATGCAGTTTCTTTTTTCTCTTACTGAATCTAAGCATGGTTATTTAAGTTTTGGGAGCTGATAGGAATGTTTTCATGTGACAGAGAGTTTGCTGGATAGTTAAATAATATAAGAACCATCCGTTCCTCCTCCTTATGAATCAGTCAATTGTTAGTGGAGCTTCTGCATTAACATGTGCCATTCCTTGGGGCAGGTAAAAACAAACCACTGTGTTGCTTGTGGCATCAGCATAAAGCCAAAGCCACACTGAAATGTTTTTCATGCCATGTCATTTTCAGTCCAGGGACTGGAGGCTCCCAAGTCACTGGAATAGTGGATTTACTTAGTCTTCACTTTAAATGAACTATCCAAGGTGCTGAACCTAGTTTGGGGGCTTAGTTCATCACACTGGATAGTTCCTTTGAAATTGAAACTAAAATCTGAAGTTGATTCATTGCCTCATTGACCACCAGCTGTGCCAGTTGAAAAGCCATTTGCTGCCAGTCCCTGGAAAACTTCTGAGAAAGAAAGAAACAATTGCAGCCAATGGGCAAAAATATGATGCAGCCCCTGGCACATTAGGAAAAAAATGCTTGCTGGTCCCCCACATCAGATATCTTAAGAAGCACTGATCTAGACCAATGCTGGGGTGGGGGTGGGGGAGATGGATCGTTAACTAGATGTAGTTTTCATCTCTGAAAACTCCTTGATTTTTGAGGCCATGACTCCCCATAATCTCACCAGACTCCTTGGTCATTAGCCTCCACTGCTTCTGGCTGGTGGTGAGAGTTTAGAGGTAGCACAAAGATGCTTCACGGAGGACAGCTCTAGTATGCACCTTCTTCCAACAAGGTCTGGAGCTCAGCTGAGCCCCAGACTCCAGGTTCTACCCCTTCCCACAAATTGGGAGGCCTTAACAGGACATGGGTCACCCTTCTCTCTGGAACTCAGCATACAAGAGCACGGCAAACAGGAGAGAGGACAACAGGGGTGTTTGCTGTGGGTATGGTGGAAGAGGCAGCATAAGGTAAGCTTGTGACTGTTGAATTAAACTTCTTCAGCCCCACATAGTTTGTTGGGCTAAGGCTAGTGTGGTTGCTTGGGTCAAGGCTGTTTGTTTGTGTGGGCTGAGTGTAGGCTTGCCTGGAGGAGGGGCTCGTTAGCACTTGCTTGTGATTGTCATTGGTTCCCCATGACATTCTAGCCAACAAGCTTGTAAAATGTGGGCTAGACAAGTTAACAGTTAAATGGATTTGTAATTGATTGACCAGCCGAACCCAAAGGGTGCTCAGCAATGGCTCCTCTTCATCTTGGAAAGATGTGACCAGTGGGGTGCCACAGGGTTCTGTCCTGGGCCCAGTGCTATTCAACATCTTTATCAATGACTTGGATGACGGAATTAGGGGCTTAACAAATTTGCAGATGACACCAAATTAGGAGGAGCAGCTAATACCCTAGAGGACAGGATCAAAATTCAAAATGACCTGGATAGACTGGAGAGCTGGGCCAAAGCTAACAAAATGAAATTTAATATGGAGAAATGTAAGGTACTGCACTTAGGGCGGAAAAATGAAATGCATAGATATAGGATGGGGGAGACCTGGCTGAACGAGACAACATGCAAAAGGGATCTAGGAGTCCTAGTAGACCACAAGTTGAACATGAGTCAACAGTGTGATGTGGCAGCTAAAAAGGCCAATGCGATTTTGGGGTGTATCAATAGAAGTATAGTGTCTAGATCAAGGGAAGTAATAGTGCCGCTCTATTCCGCCTTCGTCAGACCTCACCTAGAATATTGTGTCCAGTTCACCACAATTCAAAAAGGATGTTGACAAATTGGAGCGTGTCCAGAGAAGGGTAACTAAAATGGTGAAAGGTCTGGAAATGATGCCTTATGAGGAGAGACTTAGGGAGCTGGGTATGTTTAGCCTGGAAAAAAGCCGGTTAAGAGGCGATATGATAGCCCTGTTTAAGTATTTGAAGGCCTTTGACAAGGTTCCCCATGACATTCTTGCAAACAAGCTTGCAAAATGTGGGCTAGACAAGTTAACTGTTCAATGGATTTGTAATTGGTTGACCGGCTGAACCCAAAGGGTGCTCAGCAGTGGCTCCTCTTCGTCTTGGAAAGATGTGACCAGTGGGGTGCCACAGGGTTCTGTCCTGGGCCCAGTGCTATTCAACATCTTTATCAATGACTTAGATGAGGGAATTAGGGGCATACTTATCAAATTTGCAGATGACACCAAATTGGGAGGAGTAGCTAATACCCTAGAGGACAGGATCAAAATTCAGAATGACCTGGATAGACTGGAGAGCTGGGCCAAAGCTAACAAAATGAAATTCAATATGGAGAAATGTAAAGTACTGCATTTAGGGCGGAAAAATGAAATGCACTGTTGTCTTAGGATGGAGCAGGCTTGTTTTCTGCTGCTCCAGAGACTGGAACATGGAGCAATGGATGCAAGCTCCAGGAACAGAGATTCCACCTCAACACGAGGAGGAACTTTTTGACAGTAAGAGCAGTTTGGCAGTGGAACACACTCCCTTGGAGCATGGTGGGGCCTCCTTCCTTGGAGGTCTTTAAACAGAGGCTGGATGGCCATCTTTCGGGGATGCTTTGATCATGATTTCCTGCGTGGCAGGGAGTTGGACTGGATGGCCCTCGCGGTCTCTTCCAACTATACAGTTCTATGATTTTATGATTCTCTTGAGAGCAAGTGAGTCATAGAGACTGCTGAAAGGAAAGTAGGTCAGAGGCAGAGGGAGGAGCTAAGCAGTAGGCCAGTAGAGTAGAGGGAGAGGAAGGAGTTAGTAGTCAGTAGCTTTCTCTCTCTCTCTCTTTCTCTCTCTCTGTAACTGCAGCTTCAGTCTCTGAGCTTGGCGTACAGGAGCGAGGGGAACAGGAGAGAGGACAACAGGGGTGTTTGGTGTGGGTGTTTAGTGGCGGACTTTGAGGGGGAGGTACAATTCTTTTGCTGAGGGGGAAGGGCTACTGCTGAGCTGCCTGGTGGTGGAACTAGCCACTAGCTCTAGAAAACTGCTGCTGCACTCTTTCCAGGTTAATCTTAAAAAATCAGCAGCAAGTGCCTTGTGGCATGTGCAGCTCTAACATAATAGGGGCATAGGAGCTCTTCTGAGAAACAAGGCCAATGGGCATTGGGTAGAGGGGGGATAATAGAGGAGTTTGGACAGGGAAGCCTAAAGTTCTCTTTCAGTGACTACTTAAGAAAACTGAATATGGTCAGTGAGGGAGCTTCTGCAGTCACCTGCAACATCTGTAGGATGTTCATCTTCTTCCCAGAGGAGGTGGGGAGCTATATCTGCAGCAAGTGCAAGTTGGTGGCCCTGCTGGAAGAGAAGGTCAAACATCTTGAGGACAGGGTATCTACACTTCTGAATATTAGGGAGCAAGAAGTTTTCTTGGAAAGTGTGGAGATGACCATCTTGGAAACAGGACACAACAGGGAGGTGTCTACGGAGGAGGCTGTTACCCATACCCAGGAAATGAACACGTGGAGGAATGTGAGAAGAAAAAAGGCCAGGGCTCCTTCGGCCAGCTTGAAGCTACAGAACTGATTTGAAGTTCTAGCTCTTTCCAAAGAAGAAGAGGAAGAGCAGCAGTGCCAGGCCTCAGAGAACATGTAGGAAACCTTGGCAGATCCAGCAGGTGAAGTGGCCTCTGCCAAAACTCAAAGGAGAAGGGTGGTTGTGGTGGTAGGGGATTCCCTGTTGTGAGAAACAGAAGCAGAAGTCTGCAGGCCTAACAAAATGTCTCGGGAGGTATGCTGTCTACCTGGGGAAAATTTCAAGATGTAACAGAGAGGCTGACAAGACTCATCAAGCCTTCTGACCATTATTCCTTCCTTTTGGTCCATGTGGGAACCAATGATACTGCAAGGCATAGCCTCCAGAAGATCACAAGTGATTATGAGGCTTTGGGTAGGAAGCTGAAGGACTTAGATGCACTGGTAGTCATTTTGTCTGTCCTTCCAGTGGAAGACAACTAAAGTACAGGGGAGGTTTCACTGTGAACAGTGCAAAATAGTTACAGAGGAAATATTACTGTATTATCTTTGAACTCAATAATAAAGAATTAATTTTCTATGAATCTCCAGTGTATATAGTGATTCTAAATGAAATTAGTTTTAGTGCATATATTATAACAAAGTGTCACATGAAATTAATACATAAGTACATATAAATTTTTACACACACATAATCAAGTCCTTATGTATATGAACATTAGGATGCAAATTCCAAAGTGTCCACAATGTCCATAAATACTTATTTGCAGGGTTTGGGAATACATTCACTTGTATGCAGTCATTTTCCTTTCATCCTTCCAATTAGTCAGGAGAAGTATCTTCTTTCAAACAAGATGTCCAAATATAAGATAGTACAGTGATGGATGGGGTAAGCCACATACTCCAATTACTCTCCAGGTTGCATTGCAGATGCCAACCTCCAGAGATTAATTCTAGTTGACATTTCGTTTCCTTTTTCAATGCAATGCTAGGAGTCTATAATTAATTTACACAAAAACATTTAGTGCCAACATGCCCCATTATCTCTTTTAAACATTGAAGATTAAAGAGTACAAAGCCCATAGTTGCTTACCTCAACTGTACGTTTAGCAATCACAATGATAATTTCCTTCCACTCCCTGTCTGTGCTGAACTAAATTCCCCCAAGTATTTAAACCCAATCCACAAAAGCCTGCAAAAAAAAAAGCATTATTGGAGATGTTAAGTATTCAATTAACCTTTGCTCTACTTCCTCAATAGTAGGGAAACCCCGGTATGCATGGCTACAATGACATCATTCATAAAAACTAGTTCATTCATAAAAAACCAGTAAAATCAATTACATCATTAAGTTCTGCTGGTTTCTTAGAATTTAACTTAAAGATCCACCATGCTTTTCTTTGTTGCAATTTGTTTTCAGCTAGTGAGATGAAATTAGAACTAGCAGTAACTTTCTCTATCACAAAAAATCTTAAAGACTCTGGGGGGTGTTTCATCTCTAAAAAAATACTCTACCAGAGGACATCCCAATGTCTGATTTCTTATTCGAGATTTGTGTTGAATAATCCTGGTCTTAACTTCTCTTTTGGACATTCCTGTGTACAGAAGATTGCATGGGCACATAATTACATATATCACATTTTTTGAAGCACAATTTGTAAAACCTCTTAGTACAAACTTTTGCTTTGTCTGAGGGTGTATAAAGTGCTTCATATTTAGTGATTGATTGCAACAAGAGCAATTCCCACATTTATAATGACCAGTCACTGAAATGGGTTGTTTGTCAGGTGTTACTATATCTGAGTGTACCAAGAAATCTTTTAGATTTCTTGTTCTCCTGAAACCAATTATAGGAGGCAGAGCACACCCTGGAATATCTTGCACCAAATGCCAGTGTTTCAAAATAATATTTCTTATTTTTTGAGATAGCTGGTTAAACTCCAAGGATGTAGTAATCCTACTAGTAGTTTTTTTTTATCCTGACTCTTAAAAAGGGAATGTCTGTCCTTGTTCATGGCCCTAATTTTGGCAGCTGAAATCACTTTTTGTGGATAAAACCTATTTAATAGTTCTTGTTCATAAACATTTGCAGCAGACACGAAAGAGTCCTGTTGTGTTGAATTCCTTTTTAAGCGAAGAAATTGTGAAAAGGGTAGATTGTTTGTGGAAGGGCATGGCCCAGGAAGGGAGCAAAGAATAGTGGAGGTGAACAACTGGCTACGCAGATGGTGCCACCGGGAACAATTTGGCTTCTTGGACCACGGAATGCAGTTTCAGGGAAGTGGACTTCTGGCAAGAGATGGGCTGCACTTCACAACAGTTGGTAGGAATGTTTTTGCAAAGAGTCTGAAAGACCTCATCAGGAGGGCTTTAAACTGAGTTGTATGGGGGACGGAGACAGTACTCTTGAAGGCAGGAGTTCATTGAGTGCTAGAGATAATAGCCCAAATATTATACAGAGAACAAGGCAAATAACACAAGAACCCAACAATGGGAGGAATAAACCCTTTAAAGGGCAGAAAGGGGAAATGGCCCGTCGTCTCAGATGTCTCTATATGAATGCACAGAGCATGGGAAATAAACAGGATGAACTTGAACTCTTAGCACAGCAAAACAAATATGATATCATAGGCATCACTGAAACCTGGTGGGATGAGTCCCATAATTGGAATGTACTAATAGAGGGGTATAGCCTATTTCAGAAAAATAGACCAAACAGGAAGGGTGGTGGAGTAGCATTATACATTAAGGGTGTGTACATCTGTGAACATGAACATATCCATGATTTAAATACTGGGAGCCAGATTGAGAGCATCTGGGTCAAAATCAAGGGGGAGAGAAACAGCAGGGATATCATTGTGGGGGTCTACTACAGACCCCCAAGCCAAACCGAGGACTTGGATGATGCCTTCCTGGAACAGATGACCACACATTCAGAAAGGAAAGACGTAGTAGTAATGGGGGATTTCAACTATTCTGACATTTGTTGGAAGTCCAACTCTGTCAAGAATTTAAGGTCCAACAAATTCCTCACTTGCCTTGCAGACAATTTCATTGTCCAGAAGGTGGAAGAGGCAACAAGGGGATCAGCTATTTTAGGTCTGATCCTAACCAATGGAGATGACCTGGTTAATGGTGTGGAAGTGGCAAGATCCCTAGGGGGGAGTGACCATGTTCTCCTGGATTTTGTTATACAGAGGAAAGGGGAAGCCAAGCATAGTCAGACTTAAATTCTAGACTTTAAGAAAGCTGATTTCAGAAATCTTAGGGAAATACTGGGGGTGGTCCCATGGTCAGAAATGCTAAAAGATAAAGAAGTTCATGAAGGATGGGAGTTTCTAAAAAGTGAGATATTGAAGGCGCAACTTCAAACAGTTCCAATAAGAAGGAAAAAATGGCATGTGTCTAAAGAAGCCAGGATGGATGTCGAAAGAACTCTCAGCTGAGCTAAAACATAAAAAAGATATGTAGAAGAAATGGAAAAAGGGGGAAATCACCAAGGAAGAATTCAAACAAATAGCCAGCTCATGTAGGGGGAAAGTCAGAAAATCCAAAGGTCAGCTGGAGCTCAGGCTTGCTAGAGAGGTTAAAAAAAATAAAAAGGGCTTTTTGGGGTTTGTCCATAGCAAAAGGAAGAACAAGGAAATGGTAGGGCCACTGCATGTAAAATATAGTGAAAGGCTAACAGGGGACAGAGAAAAGGCAGAATTACTTAACACCTTCTTTTCTTCAGTCTTCTCCCAAAGGGGGAACAGTGCTCAACCTGAGGAAGATGGACCAGAAGATGCAGTAGGGGGAATACAAAAGGTAGTTCAGGAATACCTGGCCAGTATAAATGAGTTCAGGTCTCCAGGGCCAGATGAATTTCATCCAAGGGTATTAAAAAAAACTGGCAGACGTAATCTCAGAACCAATATCAATAATATTTGAGAATTCCTGGAGAACAGGAGATGTCCCAGCACACTGGAAGAGGCCAAATGTTGTTCCATCTTTAAAAAGGGGAGGCTGACATCAATACTATGAAAGATTCTAGAGCAGATCATTAAACAGACAGTCTGTAAGCACTTAGAAAGGAATGCCGTGATCACAAAAAGTCAACATGGCTTTCTCAAAAACAAGTTGTGCCAGACTAATCTCATCTCTTTTTTTTCTTTTTGATAGAGTTACAAACTTGATCGATGAAGGGAATGTAGTGTATCTTGATTTCAGTAAGACTTTTGACAAGGTCCCCCATGATATTCTTGCAAAAATGTTAGTAACCTGTGGGCTAGGCAATGCAACTGTTAGGTGGATTTGTAATTGGTGGACTGACCGAACCCAAAGGGTAGTCACCAATGGCTCCTCTTCATCCTAAAGAAGTGACCAGTGTGGTGCACTGGGTTCTGTCCTGGGCCCAGTGCTATTCAACACCTTTATCAATGACTTAGATGAGAGAATAGAGGGTATGCTTATCAATGACACCAAATTAGAAGGGGTAGCTTATACCCCAGAAGAAAGGATCAGAATTTAAAATGATCTTAACAGATTAGAAAACCGGGCCAAAACTAACAAAACAAATTTCAACAGGGAGGAATGTACGATACTACACTTGGGAACTAAAAATGAAAAGCACAGATATAGGATGGTTGATACCTAGCTTGAGGGCAGTACATGCGAGATGGATCTAGGAGTCTTAGTGGACCACAAGCTGAACATGAGTCAGCAGTGTGATGCAGCAGCTAAAAAAGCCAATGCGATTCTAGGCTGCATTAATAGGAGTACAGTGTCTAGCTCAAGGGAAGTAATAGTGCCACTTTATTCTGCTTTGGTCAGACCTCACCTGGAATACTGTGTCCAGTTCTGGGCACCACAATTCAGGAAGGATATGGATAAGCTGGAATGTGTCCAGAAGAGGGCTACGAGGATGGTGGGAGGTCTGGAAGCCATGCCCTATGAGGAGCGGCTTAGGGAGTTGGGTATGTTTAGTCTGGAGAAGAGAAGGTTGAGAGGGGACATGACAGCCATGTTTAAATATTTGAAGGGATGTCATAGGGATGATGGGGCAAGCCTGTTTTCTGAATCTCCAGAGATTAGGACATGGAGCAATGGGTTCAAACTACAGGAAAAGAGATTCCACCTAAACATTAGGAAGAACTTCCTGACAGTAAGAGCTGTTTGGAAGTGGAATGCACTCCCTTGCAGTGTGGTGGAGTCTCCTTCTTTGGAGGTTTTTAAACAGAGGCTGGATGACCTTCTGTCGGGAATGATTTGATTGTGTATTCCTGCATGGCAGGGGGCAGGACTGGATGGCCCTTGTGGTCTCTTCCAACTCTTTGACTCTTTGATTCTGCTTTCCTGGAGCTCCTGTCAGTGATGCTTCTGGCATTGGTTCACCCATACCCAGGACTATGGAATACTGGAGGAAGAAAAACTTCCACTAGGGGGAGCGAGGACATCAGGACAGGAACCGACGGGGCTCCGTGGGGGACTGTCGTCCTGAGAGCAACAAGGGGGGTCTGACAAGAAGGCCACCCCAACTCCATACCTGAGAAGGTACAGGAATATTGGGGCTTGCAGTAGCTGTCCAGGTTGGGTCTGGGGGTGTGAAAGGAAGAGTTCTACCCTCAGCTACAAGTTGACAGGCTGAGCAGCCATTGTTGCTTCGGAGCCTTAGGGCACAGAGTCCTCATTTCTCCTCCCTTTTTTGTGCAAGACTTGAAGTAAACAACAGGGAGTTTGGAGAAAATAACTCAAGGTGGTCAATTTTTCCTTCAACAATTGGCTCTCATCAGGAGATTTAATATATTCATTATATATAAAATACAGAATTTTGTGACTTTAACTTAGCAATCCTGGACTTTTTAAATACACTGGCTACTTAGTGTTTCTCCCATTCATTCCTGAAAATAAAGTGAAATAGAATAAGGGGGGGGAAGAGGGGGAACGGGGGACAGTCAGTCAAGATAATTGGGACTGCTACATCTTCATATAATCGAATCTATTTTGTATAGTTAGAGGAAAGATAAGAGAAGGGTGATGCAGTGACAAAATAAACAAATAAATAAATAAATACGCAGTTACCAAGCTGGTCAGCCTGGATTGGTGGAGAGAAGGAGAAGAGGGAGGAGGGGCTCAAGGTGACAAAGGAGGAACAGGAGTTAGACAGAGCTGTCCCAAAACCCAAAGTGGATTACAAGGCTGAAACGGATTGTGGGGGTCTACACTGGAACGTGAGGGTGCTGAGGAAGGGGGGTGAAATTATTCAACAGAGAGGAGAGGAGCAGACTGACGGCTAATAATCGGATGGACAGGCGGGGAGAACAAACGGGAGAGGACGAGTAGAGGAGGAGTGGCGGTGGATCAGAAGGACTACAGGGGACAGATGGGAGAGTGAGGAACGCGAGTGCGGGTGTGAGAGAAGATCAGGCAGGAGACGGGGCGATTCGTAGGTTGGAGGTCGGGAGCAGTTGGAGCAGACGGAGGAGTGGCGGAACATGATGGATAGAGAGGTCGGGAGCGGTTGGAGCAGACGGTGGAGTGGCGGAGCGTGACGAAAAAAGAGGCTGGGAGCAGTTCGAGCAGACGGAGGAGTGGCAGAACGTGATAGACAGAGAGGTCGGGAGTGGTTGGAGCAGACGGAGGAGTGGCGGAACGTGATGGATAGTGAGGTCGGGAGCGGTTGGAGCAGACGGAGGAGTGGCGGAACATGACTGATAGAGAGGTCGGGAGTGGTTGGAGCAGACTGAGGAGTGGTGGAGTGTGACGGATAAAGAGACTGGGAGCGGTTTGAGTAGACGGAGGAGTGGCAGAACGTGACGGACAGAGAGGTCGGGAGCGGTTTGGAGCAGACGGAGGTGTGGCGGAGGAGCGTCGCAGTAATAAAAGTGGACTGGAATTAGACAGGAGTCAGAATAAAAAATAATAAAAATAATAATAATAAATAAGGAGGAAGAAGCGAATAGTTATTGTGACTGAGATAAGCGGGGAGGGTGAAAAAAAAATTAAAAATTAGAGTGGTCACACTACCCGCTGATCTATTACCCTATCCGGGGGAAAGAGGGAGGAGAAGAGTTAGAGAAGAGAAGAGAAGAGAGAGAGAGAGAGAGAAGGATACCAAAAGGGTTAAAAGTCTCATTTATTGATTGGAACAGTTCATAAACACAACTACCGACACACAAATACATATATATAGAGAGAGCGAACAAGGGTAGGGTTTAGATATTAAACCCTTATTATACGAATGGCTTCTGGGTTAAGACCAAGGGCTTATACTACCTCTCAGGTATCAACCATAAGAAGAACCTCAACAGAAATGTCGCCTAAGCAAATAGACATTAACGCACAAATCCTGGAAGAATTAAAGTCATTTAAGAGGGAGATAAAGGAAGAAATTCGGAATTTAAAGAAAGATATGAAGCAGGACTTTGATAGACTGGAGAAGAGACTAGACAAAATGTCAACAAATATGAAAAGAATTGAAGGAGAAGTAGAGGAGGTGAAAAACAGAGCAACAAACTTAGAAAAACAAGCTACCAATTTATCAAGAGATGTGGATAAAGAGAAACAGACCAATCTCACCCAGGAGTTAAGATACAGGGAGAAATGTGTTAAACTGAGAGGTCTAGCAGAAATGAGGTTCGAGAACTTGCAGGAAAGGTTGATTCTGGCCATCGCAAATTATGTAGAAGAAGAAGAAGAGAATATAGAGAAAGAGATAGAAAGAATGTTCAGAGCGAGTTCGGCGGTAGCAAAGGAGCGGAATCTACCAAGGGATATCGTGATTTCGTTTATTAGGCCAAAATACAGAGACAAATTAATACAAAGAAATTATACACAAAAACTAATAATAGAAGGAAAAGAGATCCAAATTTACAAAGACATCCCTAATGAGATTTTAAGGAGGAGACACGACTATAAACAACTTACCCAAAGATTAACAAGATTGGGGATCAACTTCAGATGGGAGCGGATAGAAGGAATTTCCCTAATGTTTTGTCAGAAAAGGTATAGGATAAACTCAGCGGAGAAAATAAAAGAAATGAAGGAGAAATGATGGAGAAAAGGTATAGGATAAACTCAGCGGAGAAAATAAAAGAAATGATGGAGAAATGATGAAGAAAATGATAAGAGAAGAAGGAAAATGAAAAAAGACGATGGCAGATACTTAAAGAAGAGTAGAAGGGAAGGTAACCGAGAAGAAATGGATGAAAGTGATAAGAAGTCTGAGGAGGAAGAAGTGTCAAGTGGGAGATCAGAAAAGGAAGAAGGAGATGAGAGGAGACAAGAAAGGGAAGCAAGGGAAGAGGAAGAAGATGAGGAGGAAATATAAATAATGTCTCTAAGGATAACATCATGGAATGTAAAGGGATTGAACACACTGGTCAAGAGAAGGAAAGTATACCATCACCTGGAAAAGAACAAAGCTGAGATAACATGCTTACAGGAAGTTAGAATACGTCAGAGCGAGAGAAAATATTTGAAAAATCAAAAACTAGGCCAAGAATTTACCTCTCTGTCAACAAAAAAGAAAGAAGGGGTTGTGATCTATGTAAACAAAAAATACGAAGCAAGACAGATAATGAATGATAATGAAGGTCATTTAATTGGAATAGAATTAAATCTCCCTAATCAAAAAATATATGTAATTACAATCTACGGGCCAATGGTCAAAAAAGAATGCTTCTACAAGTATCTACATACGGAACTGGCAAAATTAGAGAAAGGGACAATAGTGATAGCAGGAGATTTCAACGGAGTCCTGGACGGAAAAAGGGATAGATCTGGAGGAAATAAGAAGAATCAGGGTAGGCTACCGCAGGTTTGCTTCAACTTAATAGAAGAATTTAATTTAACAGACCTATGGACAGCCAAATATCAAGAAGAAAAAGGTTATACATTCTACTCAGATGCTCACAAAACTATGTCTAGGATCGACATGTTCTGGATATCGAGGAATTTGCTGCCAAAAATAAAAGAGATGGATATAATACCTAAAATTGTATCAGATCACAACCCCATAAATTTAAACATGACTTTATTTAAGAAAGAATATATATGGAGATTTAGAGAAGACTTATTAAAGGAAGAAAATTTTGTAACAAGAACAAAAGGAGAAATAAATCAATTTTTTAAAGAAAACAAGGAAGGCATGGAAACAAGGATTGTATGGGATGCGTTCAAAGCAACTATAAGAGGATTATTTTTACAAAAAGGGTCAGAACAAGCTAGAACCAGAAGAGTTAAAAACCAAGAATCCCTGCAAAAACTGAAAGAAAAAGAGAAGGAATTGAGGAAAAAACCTCAAAGTAATTCATTAATTAAGGAAATCGAACTGATAAAAAGATTGATAAATAAGACATCGGTTGAAGAGATCGGATGGAAACTAAAGAAGATCAAACAAAGGATGTTCGAACAGGCCAATAAGACGGGGAGATGGTTGGCTTATAGATTGAAAAAGAAAAAAGAAAAAAGGATGATATCCGAAATTAAGATGAACGCGGAAACTTTGACACATCAAGAAGACATAAAGAAGGCTTTTGTCAAGTACTATTCTCTTCTGTACAAAGAAACAACTCAAGATGAAACTTGGGAAAGCAATATGGACAGATATATAAAGGAGAATAAGTATACGAGGCTTTCGGAGGATGACAGGTCAAAATTATCGACGCCTTTCTCATTAGAAGAGCTGTCTAAAGTGATTCAGGACTTAAAAAAAGACAAAGCGCCGGGCCCAGATGGATTTACAAACAGTTTTTATAAAGCCTTTGAAAAAGAAATATCAACTCAATTATTAGAAGTTATCAATACGATACACAAGGAAGGGATGCTGGATACTTGGAAAACGGCAAATATTACAATGATCTGGAAAGAGGGCAAGGAGAAGACAGATGTTAAAAACTATCGTTCGATATCACTTCTAAACGGGGATTATAAGATCTACACCAGCATGTTAGCGAACAGAATAAAAGGGGTCCTAAAGGAAATAATACGTCCCGAACAATGTGGCTTTCTGCCAGGAAGACTGTTATCAACGAACATTAGATACATAATTGATATTTTGGAATTCCTGGAAAGAAATAATGATCATAAAGCAGCAATAATTTTTGCAGATGCAGAGAAAGCATTTGATAATATCAACTGGTGCTGTCTGATTAAAGTTCTGGAAGAGCTCGGCTTTGGTCAATTCATGATATCCAATATAAGAAAAATATACGAGGATCAGAAGGCTTCCATTATAGTAAATGGAGAGAGATCAGAGGAAATTCAGATACAAAAAGGTACTAGACAAGGATGCCCTCTGTTTCCTCTATTGTTCATAACAGTAATAGAAATTTTACTTAACAAGATTAGAGAAGAAAAAAAGATACAAGGAGTCAAAATCAAAGACCAGGAATATAAGGTCAGAGCTTACGCAGACGATATAGCTGTCATTCTTGAAAATCCCTTGAACAACATAAAGCAATTAATAGAAACGATTGAGGAATTCGGAGGATACGCTGGGTTTAAGATCAACAAAGAAAAAACTATAATAATAACTAAGAACTTAACAAATAAAGAGCAAGAAATCCTAAGGGAAAAATCCAAATGTAAACTAGAGAATAAGGCAAAATATTTGGGAATTTGGATATCGGGTAGAAATTTAGATCTTTTTGAACAAAATTATGAAAAGACTTGGAAAGCAATTAAGGGAAATTTCAAGACCTGGTCCAAGCTGAAACTTTCGTTAATGGGAAGGATAGCAGCTATAAAAATGGTGGTCCTCCCAAAAATGATGTTTTTGTTTCAAACTATACCAATCATCTCAAACGAAAAAGCATTCTTAAGATGGAAGAAAGATCTAAGCGAGTTTATCTGGAATGGTCGAAAAGCAAGGGTGAAATGGCAAACCCTAGTGGAAAGATCTGAAAGAGGAGGATTAGACTTACCAGATTTGCAAAACTATCATAAGGCATGCTCCTTGGTATGGATAATTGAATGGATTAAAGTAGAAAATCAGAACCTCTTAACTCTAGAAGGGGCTGGTTTAAGACTGGGCTGGCATGCCTACTTAGGATATAACAAGGCAGCAATTCACAAAGACTTCAATAACCATATCATAAGAAGAGCACTGCTACAAAGTTGGAATAAAATATATAAGCAACATTTTGGGCGAATACCAAAGTGGATATCCCCAGTAGAAGCATTCCTGGGAAGACGGGGACAGATCGGGAAATTGGATAGATGGATTACATACAAGGAATTACTAAAGATTGAGAAAGATGGGAAGTTAAAACTAAAAACAAGAGAAGAGCTACAGCAGGAGGGGTGGCAATTCAACTGGTTCTCGTACCAACAAATATTCAGTAGGTTTAAAAAGGATGAAAAGGAGTGTGGCTTTCTAGATAGCCAGACAGATCTACAAAAGATCATGTGGGATGATAAGAGGAAAAAGATTACAAGACTGTACAACTCATTGATTTCAGAGCACCTAGTTACAGAACAAGTGAGAGAAGTCATGATAAAATGGGCCATAGATATAGGAGAAGAAATTCAATTAAGCAAATGGGAAGAAGCGTGGAAGAAAACAAAAAAGTTTACGGCCTGTCAGGACTTAAAGGAAAACTTCTTTAAGATAAGCAACAGATGGTACCTCACACCAGACAGAATAAGTAAAATCTACGGGTTAAAAGAGAACAGTTGTTGGAAATGCCAGAAGGAAAAAGGTACATTGAAGCATGCATGGTGGACCTGCCCGGTTATAAGCAAATTTTGGATGAAGGTGCATAGAATAATTCAAAGAATATTTAATATCGAATTTGAACTGAACCCAAAGCTATACCTTCTCAATATCACTTCAATTCTGGAAAAAAAAGTAGAGGGAAAACATTGGAGAGTACTACTGTACCTATGCACAGCTGC
The DNA here is from genome assembly GCA_030847615.1 of Gambelia wislizenii. Classification (NCBI taxonomy): domain Eukaryota; kingdom Metazoa; phylum Chordata; class Lepidosauria; order Squamata; family Crotaphytidae; genus Gambelia; species Gambelia wislizenii. The sequence continues at coordinate 12,790,699 of JAUMIR010000012.1, forward strand.
ACGAATGACTATCGCGGCACAATGGAAAAACAAAGAATCATAGAATCATAGAATTGCAGAGTTGGAAGAGACCACGAGGGCCATCCAGTCCAACCCCCCTGCCACGCAGGAAATCACAATCAAAGCATCCCCGACAGATGGCCATCCAGCCTCTGTTTAAAGACCTCCAAGGAAGGAGACCCCACCACGCTCCGAGGGAGTGCGTTCCACTGCCGAACAGCTCTTACTGTCAAAAAGTTCCTCCTCATGTTGAGGTGGAATCTCTGTTCCTGGAGCTTGCACCCATTGCTCCGTGTTCCAGTCTCTGGAGCAGCAGAAAACAAGCCTGCTCCATCCTCAGCGTGACATCCCTTCAAATACTTAAACAGGGAAGACTGGTTAAACAAAATAACTATAATGAGTGAAAATGATAAATTAACTCGAATAATCAATCAAGATGTGGCATCAAAAACAGAAGAAGAATGGTTACCAGTACTTGATTATTGCAAGACAAGATGGGGAGTAAATAAAGATATACAGATATAAGGAAAACAGAGTAGAGAAAGATCAGGAACTTTAAGAAGGTTGAAAATAGGATGAAAGCAGTGAGAAGGTTAAGAACTAGAGAAAGGAAGAAGGGGAAATAAAGATGGAATCGAAGAACAGGAGAGATGAGGTAGAGGAAGCATTCGCATACGTATAAAGAGCCAGATAGTAAAAAGAGTTGATTAAAGGGAATGGAAGGAAGGGAGGAAAATAAAGACAAGGTAATTACAAAACACCTTGAGTTATTTGGACGGGGGAAGTCAGAACATTTATTTATTGTGGTTGATCATTGATATTTATATGTGGCGTATTTTTTTAGCTTCTGTAATGGCAGGATGATTATACTAATAAAAAATTATATGGAAAAAAAAAGGAATACTGGAGGAAGAGACTCTGGGCACATTTACACTACACAGTTATAGCACTACTAGCTGGACCGGTGTAACATACAGCATTAAAAAACTCCCCAAAAAACTCCTGGTAGACCTCACAACAAGCCTGTAAGGCAGGCTAGGGATTTAAATTCCTCCTCCACATTTTCAGTGTTTCACACTTTTCCTGGAATTGCTGAGGGTGACTCTGTTACCTTGCCACAGCCGCTACCAGTTGACTGCCTAGCTCTGGCCCAGTGGCAGCAGTGGCATCCTCCCACCACCATCAGTTGACTATCTGGATCCCATTGCAGCCTGTGACTGATGAGTGGCTGAGGGAGTGAGAGGAGGGAGGGCCCCTTGTGAGGCAGTGATGCGGATTAAGTGGATTGTGATGTGGAGAGGGAATTTGCATGTGGGTGGTGATTGATTGGGTGTGTTTCCTGAGTGGCCAGTCAGCACATTGGAAATGGCAATGTACCCAAGATATATATATATATATATATATATATATATATATATATATGCTCCCACCTAACCTTCCATGACAATGTTCTATAGAATCCTGGGTTTGCAGTTTGTTGTGGCACTAAAGCTTTCTGGTTGAGAATTTTAAATAGTCTCCCTAAACTGTAAATCTCAGCATTCCATAGGATGGAACCATGGCAGTTAAAGTGAAATCACAGTGCTATAATTTGTAGTGTGAAAGGCCCACTGTCCAAGTGCTGGAGTCAAACTGAAGGGCTGCCACGTTTGTCTTTGAAATGGGGGCTTCAAGCTCAGGTGTGTGTGTGGGAGTTGTGGCTTGGGCCAGGTGTCTCTTTCGTTGTCACCTCAGCCTCCAAGTCGATGTCTGGATTTTCTAGTGCTGGATTTCTGGGTACACAGCTCTATTTTTGCATGACTTGGATGTCAGGGCATTGGGACATACAGTAGATTTATCCTGTGAAGAGCTAAGAAGTTGCAAACAAGCTGCAGAGTTAGCTGGGTAAATGTCTCAATATTGACTGAGCCCAGGAGCTGAGCTGGTGCAGAACTGACTGGGGGAGGTGCTAGGAACTCTGCAGAGCTGGGTATTTAGTTTGTCCTATATAGAGCTGAACTGAGCAGTTCTGTGTTAAATTTCACAGAGTGAAGATGTTTTCTCTTGAATGCTGCATAGATCTGTAAATACTCTTCATTATGCCCAAGTAAAGAGAAGCAGTTTATTTTAGACACAAAGCTATGTGTCTGTGTCTTTATTCTGATGCCTGAAGGAACAACACTCTGCTGTTTATTATACACTGCCTGGGACCTGTTTAAGTTCCCAGTGTGCTCTATAACACCTGACATAGGAAACATTACTTTTTGGGCCACAGCTTCCAGAATCCCACAACTTTTGGCTGCAGATTTACTCAGCAGCAGGAGAAGCAAGCAGTTATGTCCACAATGCCCTAGATCAATGCTATGTCACAGCAATGTGAGAAATTAAATGACAAATGGATGAGTTCTACAGCAAATCAGGCAGGCTTGAAATCTCACTGGATACCAAGATGCCTAAACTGAAGCTATTGTACTTTGAATGGAGCCCCATAAATTCCACAGGATGCTAACTAGTAAGTTGGGGGACTTTCACAGTCACTACATAGCCCCTAAACTAGGATTTATATAAGGATCATGAATATGTAGCAGTTGCAAATGCGTAACTGTATGTTACATGTTTGGAACTGCCCAACAGGTTTCTGGCCTATATTTAACTTTTGTACGACATGAATTTTTTCAGCTGTATCTGTTTTAACTTTGGTAAGCCACCTTCAGTCCTGGAATGGGAAAAGGATGGGGCATAAATATAATAATAAAGAAAGGAAATAACTGGAGTGAGCATTAGCGGCTTCTGTAACAGTGTCTAAGTACTCTTTCTCCTTTATTAACCCTGAATTGATTTCCTGAAAAAATAAACATAATTTTACTCTTTCTACCTCACTATAAGCATCCATGCTAGTTACTCCTGCCTCACAGCTACTAGCTCAGCATGGCCCCACTCTGTTCAGCTAGTAATAATACCAAATATTCTTAAAACAGAACACTGAAAAAGGACCATAGAGGAATCAGAGTTCTCCATCAAACTCAATTTTCCATGTTGTGATCTAGAACCATAAGAAACTAGAACCGGGGCCATGGAGTTGCTCATCAACAGTTAATGCTTGAGCAGGAACATGGACCACTTGGTGGTAGCAGTTAATTCCATTTTCCTTTAAGTGAAATACATGTCAGTTCTATTTAAATTACAGCAATCTATAATGTATATTAGGCTATGCAAACCATCATGCTAAAATACTACCTGAAGAACATCCTAGCATAATTTAAAGATAATGTGAAAAATAGATTTGCACTATTAAACCTAACTGACAGGGAACTAGAAGAACTATGGACAGAAGCCAAGTGCATAATCAAGGAGGAATGCAGAAAGACACCATCTTTAGCCAAAAAGAAAGAAAAGACTCACTGGCTGATAGATGAAATGCTTCAAGCAGTTAAGGACAGATGAGAAGCAAAAGAAAAGGGAGAAAGGAATAGAGCCAGAACCATGAATACAACTGTTCAATGACTAGTGTACAAGGATAAAGACAATTGCAATAATAATCATTGCAGAGAAATAGAAGTTGACAACAAAAAGGAAGAACAAGAAACCTCTTCCACAAGATCTCCAAAATTAAAGGGAAATTTAAACCAAGGGTGGGGATGCTATACAGACAGCAGAGGAACATAATACATGATGGCATAGATGGTGAAAAACTATGGATTGCTTAAAGAAATGAATGTGCCACAACATTTGATTGTCCTGATAGCCTATATTCTGTCAAGAGGCTACTGTTAGAACAGAATTCAGAGAAATTGAATGGTTCCCAATCAGAAAAAGGGATCAGGCAGGGCTGCATTGAATCACCCTACTTGTTCAACTTGTATGTAGAAAATATCATATGCAGAACAGGTTAAGACTCAGAGGAAGGAGGAGTGAAGATTAGAGGAAGGAATATTAACAATCTAAGACATGCAGATGACACTATAATACTAGCACGAAATAACAAAGACTTGGATCAACTACTAAAGAAAGTCAAACAAAAAATCGCTGAAGCAGGCTTACTGTTGAACATTAAAAGAAAAATGACCACAGAGGATTTATATAAATTCAGTGTAGAGAATGAGGAAATTGAAATGAAGATTTCCCATACTTTGTATCAGTCATTGATCAGAATGGAGACTGCAGTCAAGAAATCGGAAGACTAGGATTGGGAAAGGCAGCCATGAAAGAACTAGATAAGACCTTGACATGCAAAGATATACAACTTAATACTAATGTTAGAATTGTCCATGCAATCATATTTCCCATTACTATGTATGTATGTATGTATGTAAGAGATGGATGGTAAAGAAAGCTGATAGAAAGAAAATGTACTCTTTTGAGATGTGGTTAGTTCTACAGATACTATAGATGGTTTAAAAAAGACAAAGAATGGGTCCTAAAACAAATCAAGCCTGAACGCTCCCTAGAAGCCAAGATGACTGAATTGTGGTAGCCGTACTTTGGCCACATCATGAAAAGGTATGACTCACTAGAAAAGACAATAATGCTTGGAAAGATAGAAGGCAGTAGGAGGAGAAAAAGACCATATGCCAGATGGATGGACTCAGTCAAGGGGACCACAGCCCTGAATCTGCAGGACCTGAGCAGAGCTTTTGAGGAAGGGTGTCTTGGAGATCTCATTCGTACGGTCACCATGAGTTGAGGTCAGTTTGAGGGCAGCTAACAACAACATGCAAACTGTATATCTGTGATGCATTTCCACCACCTATGGTGGAGTGAGAGGCCACCTTAGTAGGGTCTAGTCTTCATTGTCAGCAGAAAGGGTTGGGAGTAGTGGAGGAATGGGAATCATGTTTCTGGTCTTCATCAACAGGGAGTGTAGAGAACAAACACATCTACTGTACACTCTCAATGCATCTTACAAAATAATTCACCCTGATTTCTATTGTAGAATAGAAATGATGGTCATTGCACACTTTGTTCAATAGAATGAAATATAGTTTTGCACCATTCATTGGTTGTGCATGATGAGTTCTGCCATGCCCCCATTGTATGACTTCTCACCAAAGGATGACTGCTGCTCCAGAGATGAGGACCCAGAGCAATGGACTCAAACTACAGGAAAAGAGAGTTCACCTAAACATTAGGAAGACCTCCCTGACAGTCAAAGCTGTTTGACAGTGGAATGCACTGCCTGGGAGTGTGGTGGAGTCTCCTTCTTTGGAGGTTATTAAACAGAGGCTGGATGGCCATCTGTCAGGAATGCTTTAATTAGGTATTCCTGCAGGGCAGGGGGTTGGACTAGATGGCCCTTGTGGTCTCCTCCAACTCTATGATTGTTGCCTAGCCTGACACCCCCTGCCCCATATCTGTATTAATAATTGGCAATATTTAATAATTACAGTAAGTTGAATGTGGCCTTCCATGCAGAGCAGCCATTAAAGCTGGAAAATTCCAACAAATTGCAAAGACTAGTGTTCAGAATCAGTCAGGGGTGCACTTAAGGAGGGTCTGCCTAAATTCTAAAGAAATGCTAATTTGCGAGGCAGCTGAAGGCACATACACCTGGCTAATTCCATCAGCAAAGGCTGAGACCTGCAAACGACCCTCATTCCTTCACCTCTCCTAAACAAAGGAAGTTGCTTCCTCCCTTTCAATTGCAATGTATTTGCACATTAAGATCTCATTAACATATCGGGAGTACCTTTGTCTCACCTTGAGCAACTCCAAGAAGCATTGTCTCCTACTATTTCATACCCTGGAGGCAAATATTGACTATGAAAACCTTCCAAAACTCCACTCAAAATAAGCACAGATTTCCTTCCTGTGGACACTCTGTCCATCTGCATAGCCAAGCACACAGTGCCACATCAGACTTCGTAACCAACCATTCCTGTTCTAGACCCCCATGCTGCTGGTTTCTTCTGCAACCTCATCTCTACAGGACAGGTGTCGTATCCCCCACAAAAAAACCTCCCTTTTCTGTTCTTCTATCCCGATTTTTCCCACTTTGTTTGCTAGTATTGTGTGAATGCTTGAAGCCTGAATGTGTGCATGAATGCCGTTATTATAGTTTTTTTTTCCAATAAAGATCAATTTATTGTACTATCCAGCTTAACGTCTCCTCCTGATTACTGGTATACAAAGATCAAAAGATTCTGCTATTTGTTGCCCCCTTTTGCATAGCCAAGCCAAGTACATTAATTCCCCAAATTAATGTCGATATTTTGAGGGTCTTTAGGACCCCCGAGTGTAGAGGGTAACAAGATTTTGAGTTCCACAAGCTAACTATGGAAAATCAGTCTGCATTATAGGATTTTGAAGCAGATCAGGGCTCCATGACTATCAGGGAAGATGGTGATCAAACCTTCCCTTCAAGGTGCAGGTACCTCCTTTCTGAATCTGGGATGGTGGTGATTAATGACTACTTAGCCCCAAGGAAAAGAACAGAGGGGTAGCTGGAAGGAAAGGCAAGATGAGTACACTACCTGTCAAATAAGAATCCTTCCCCCACCCTCCATGAAAAGTTCCTTCAGTCCCTAAATTTCCTGCATTGCAGAGAATAAGGCATTGAAAATCTTTCACCCCTAGAAATTTGTTGTCTTCACATTCCCTTGGTTACGTTGCCTGCCCCTTTGCTTTAGATGCCTAAACTGTATTTCTAAAAGTTCAACTGAAGTTGTAAGTTACTGCAGTCCTAGACATTAGGGGATTGAAGGAAAAATTTATTTGGAGGGGCAGAATTCTTATTTTGGAGCAATGGTCTCATTTGCCCCCATTGCTATAGAGCCCTGGAGCAAAAGTGCAGTCTTGTTCAGCCACCAGATGTAGTATGCATAGCTGATTAAGATCTTGTTGTGAATGAAAGGCTGTTGTGAACGAAAGAATGAGTATCACACTGTTCCAGTGAAATGGACACCCTCCAATTCTGTGTTCTGGACGGACCCCTGAAGGTTTAGGCTTAAAGCCTTTCACTTCTAAGCATGAAATATTAGAACGATTGTATCCAATTGTAACACCACAAAATTGCAAGGCTCGTTGCACTAGGGGTATAGAATCATAGAATCATAGAGTAGGAAGAGACCTCAAGGGCCATCCAGTCCAACCCCCTGCCATGCAGGAATTACACAATCAAATCATTCCCGACAGATGGCCATCTAGCCTCTGTTTTAAAACCTCTGAAAAAGGAGACTCTGCCACACTACAAGGCAGTGTATTCCACTTCAGAGCAGCTCTTTACTGTCAGGAATTTCTTCCTAATGTTTAGGCGGAGTCCATTTTTCTGTAGTTTGAACCCATTGCTCTATGTCCTAGTCTCTAGATCAGCAGAACACAAACTTGCTCCATCCTCAATATGACATCCCTTCAAATATTTAAACATGGCTATCATGTCACCTCTCAACCTTCTCTTCTCCAGACTAAACATGCCCAGCTCCCTAAGCCATTCCTTACAGGGCATGACTTCCAGACCTCCCACCATTTTGGTCACCTGAGCCAACAGAAAGATGGTATCCACCACAATATTTATGGAATAAGTGAGTGCACAAAATTGTCACCTTGCCAAGCAATTGCCTAACCCAGTTGTACATATGGTTGTTGGTCGCACAACCTCTTGCACACTTAATTATGCAACTGGTTGCAAAACTGCTTATGCAAGTGTATTGAAATCCAGCTCATTTTGAGCTGTTGTGAAACGCTCAAATGCTGGGGAGGATTTTCATTCCGCTAGTGTCAAGTTGGGTTTAGGCAAATGTCTTTGCATGGGCTGTCAGATCCCAGTCTAGCTTATCCTCTGTCTGGCTAGTTGTTCTTCAGACATCTGAGAGTTTGGGCAGCACAAATGCTGGATATTAGGCCAATAGCACCCTCCTATTCATGTTCCCCAGAAATGGGTGGTGAGAGGCATATTGCCTCTGATACTAGAGGAAATACATAGCTGTCACGAGTAGTACCAATTATCTTCCAGGCCAGGATGATGTATTTGTAGCTCAATATTTAACTGTTCAGAAGTGGAATACTGCCTCGTAGTGGGTGGAGTCTCCTTCTTTGGAGGCTTTTAGAGGCTTGATGGCCATCTGTCGGGGATGATTTGATTGTGTATTCCTGCATGGCAGGGGGTTGGACTGGATGGCCCTTGTGGTCTCTTCCAACTCTATGATTCTATGATTATGTGGAAATGTGTTTCTATTGTCTTTCTATAAACATAAATGTTACAGCATCAGAACTCAGAACAAGAATATGAAAAGGAAGAGGTGAGGGTATGCAAATATAGCTACTTCTGTTTTTGCTACGTCCCACTGAGTTGAAGAATACATCCGTGGATTCCATGCTAGCAGCTGAAGGTCTGGGAGGAATTGCTATGGGTTGCACACCCCACTTTTAGCCCAACCACCATCAGAGTGGGTTTTCAACGAAAATTTGTTTGTATATCTTAATCAATAGCCTTGTGTAAACTCTTGTGCTTTCTCCTGTCATACATCTTCAATCAGTCTGAGGAACCAGCCCTGAAAAACTTGTGTCTTAGTTTTTTTCCTTCTCCCTCCTCTTCTCCTTTTCCTTTTGTGTCAGCTCTTTTTTAGATTGTAAGCCTGGAGACATGAAAAAGAGGACAAGGCTGCTGCCCCTTTTGAGAGTTATATAGCAGGTGTAATTTGTTATGCTAGCTTCACTTGCTGAAATACCCTTTTCCATACAACTGTTAAAATTACAGGAGCCCTGCCCTATTTTTTAATTGGAAGCGATAAAAACTGGAGAGTATCCAATAGAATCCACAGGAAAAAAGAGACTCATCTCCAAGTGCTCAATGGCAGTCTCTTTTATTTTGGAAAAAGCCCAACATGTTTCAACCTGTATATATTTCAATGGTCTTCTTCAGGAGCAACATAAATACATTAAAATAAATATAAATTAAAAATTAAAAGGACAACACATAATATAATAAGACATATTTGAAATTAAAAATTAAAGGACAAAACATAATCATATAATAAGCCATACATAGTACATCATTTTTCATGTGGCTTCCCCACATTCTTCTCCTCCATGAAAGCAAAAATGGATCTTTCCCAGCCATAGAGTGGTGCATAAAAGGGTGTCGTTCACTCTCTCCCTTGTTGAGGCAATGTGTCTCTGAGCAGACTTCATACAGACACATTGCACCCCACAGGAATCATGGATGTGTTTTAAAGTGTGTAATATTATAATACTTGAAATGTACAATGAATATGAATTTGATGAAATGAGATTAATGTCACATTTAGTGGAAACTAAGAAGTGCAATACTTTGCCATGTCTGCCAGACATCAGGAGCTGGATGGACAGCTGTAAATATTCATTTCCTTTTAAATGTGCAATCTATGGAAATGCAACACACACACCCAAATGGAACAAGGTGATCAATCTTGATATGGTTATATAAACAAAACAAATGACTTAATTTGTTTCAGGTTACAAAGATCTGGGCTTCTAACAGGAGAGGATTTGCGAATTTATATAACAAACATGGTGCTACCGACACCAAATTACATCTCAATCAATGTTAAAAGGCAACTGACATTTTCCTTTTGATTTATGGATTAACCTTTACATCTAATACAGTCTTAACATTTATTTTATTTTCATCAGTTCCTGGTAGCGCAGCAACCAGAGTTCATTGTGAGGAACTGACTAAATTAATAGCTTTTCCTGCAACACACACACCCCATAGCAAAACTGCTAATGAAAAATCTGTTTTCTACAGTCGATGGATGCTCTTATTTACACAAATAACCAGAACTTTTATACCACAAATATCATGGAGTTCTTCAGGACTTTCTCCAGGAAGTTAGCATTATGCACATGAGCATGGGTAATCCTTCTGAATACAAATGGATCACACATCTACATAAAGTTATATCAGTGGCCTCTTGTAGGACAGCCAAAAATACAGATGATTTTTTTTAAATGCTGTCTTTTATGGTAAATTTGATATATCTTGGAAGGAACAGTCAGTATTGAATGTTGGGGGTCAAGAACAGTTCAATAATGCTTTATAGAAAGACCAAGAAAGCCTACAGGGGGAAAAATAGGGGGACTCAGTAGGGTGAACTGAGTGTCCCCTTTTGTTTACTTATTTACCTAAAATCACAAGATTGATTTTAATTACTTCCCCAGTCCTCTATCAGCTTTTTTCCTAGCACGTAACAAACTTAGCACAGCACCCTAAGTAATTATTAGCTCAAGGTCTGTCAGTAAGTGTAGATTACACATGCACATTTTGATGGGGTGCACCGTATCTAAAACTTGGCTCCAAGGCAGTTGGTCCCCAGCCAGTTGGTCCTGGTAGAAGCAATTGGTCTTGTCTTCAATGGGAAATGGGAGAAAGGTGGCATACAGATGAAATAAATAAACAGCAAGCATGATTGGGATGTGGCAATATCCTCTTCCCTCTGCAAGCCCCCATCCTGTGCACCCTAAAACTGTGCACTGGAGGGGAGTGAAGCCATCAGGAACTGGTTAAGACCAGTTCAGAGTCTTCAGAGGAGACTCTGAAGGTTTTGGAGGGAGGGGACTTAAATGTTGACACTGCAGCCCCAGCACAGCTGTGGATCTAGCTAGAAAGACATACAAAAACAATTATGAACACATTTAACCATCAGCCCATAAAGTACTCATAATACTACTCTTACTCTTATCTCCATTTCACTATGTTCCTAAGCTGCAGTTAAATGTCATAATTTTTCATCCATTTACTTCTTCTGAAGCATGTCGGGCTTATCCACAAAATATAGAACCTTTTCTGAAGTCTTTGATTGTGTTTACTTTTCCCACCCCATGTGTGTATGTGTGATGTACACAGAACACAAACTCACATATCTTCAATAAAGTTCTTTATTGGAATAGAAGCATGTGTAAGGAACAGTGGCAAAGCTGCAACTAAAGATCAAACTTACAGTGGAAACAGATAAGGGACACACAGCGTGACAAAGCAGAAAAGGGAGGGCAGCACATCAAAGCACACTATGGAGGAGCGAGAATTGCCAGACCATCTGGCCGGCCTTGAGCTCCCGGGATGACCAGCGTTCCCATGGTAACCAACACCTCCCAGACATTCCAGAGGCCCAAGGCAGAACCAGTCTCAAACCATCAAACTGTCAGGATCCTCCATGAACTCTACTCCATGCCTCAGAATTCATGGATGATCCTGACAGTATGTGTATAGATAGACAGATAATATATTTTATTTATTTAATATATTTTATGTATTTGGTATACTTTATTTATAATTTATTTATATTATATTTTATTTATTTGCAGGATGGCAGTGCAAACATTTATCCCTTTTTAAAATAAAATTACTAGCTTGGAAGATGAAAGGAACACTGTGGATATCGCATACCTTGATTTCAGTAAGGCCTTTATTCTTGCATGGTTAGATAAAACTAAATTTCCCGCTTTCTGGATGTGGCTTTCTTAATGGCTGCTCCTAGGCACTAGGCACTAGGACTCCTTGTCATGCCCCATGAGCCTGATGAGGCTATAGAGTCAGCGGAGGAGGAGGACATGGCAGTGAATGGCCCTAGGGACCCTGGCACAGGTTTATCTACACCTGTGCCAGCAGGGGATCATGCCAACATAGAGGCTCGAGCAGAGGAAGAACCTACTCTGAGTTGGTTGGCATCAGTCCCAGCAGAGAGTCCTGCCCATTCAGATAAGGATGATGAATAAGAGAGGGACTTACCTCCACCATCATACAGCCAGCAGCGATCTCAAAGGAAGCTCAGGGGAGATTGCTGAGACTTTATAATAAACACCTACTCATCAAGAAGCACCTGGCAAAGCCTTGATTGCTATAGCAGTTCACCTACCTGGGAAGCATCATCTCCTCAGATGCCAAGATTGACAAAGAGATCGATCACAGATTAGCAAAGGCATATAGTGCATTTGGAAGACTTCACAAAAGAGTCTGGAGTAATAAACACCTGAGGCAAAGCACAAAAATCAGTGTGTATAGAGCCATCGTACTGTCTATCCTCCTTTATGGATCTGAAACATGGGTCACCTATCGCCACCACCTACGACTCCTCGAGCGCTTTCATCAGCGCTGTCTACGCACAATCCTAAATATACACTGGACTGATTATGTGACGAATGTTGCTGTCCTTGAACAAGCAGGGATCACCAGCATTGAGGCCATGATATTGAGAACACAGCTGCACTGGGCAGGGCACGTTTCTAGGATGGAGGACCATCGCCTCCCAAAAATACTACTCTACGGTGAACTCACCACGGGTCAGCGTAAGAGGGGCACTCCAAAAAAGTGATACAAAGACTCCCTGAAACAACATCTCAGGCTCAGCCAAATTGATCACCAACAGTGGTCCGCCCTGGCCTCACATCGGGAGACATGGAGACGCACTATCCACAATGCTGCAGCCTTATTTGAGAACTCACGACGAACAAGTCTTGAAGAGAAACGACAATGCAGAAAGAATCACAACCCAAAAACATCACCCAAGGAGACCTTCTGCTGTGCTTTTTGCAACCGGACTTGTTTATCTCGGATTGGCCTTTTTAGTCATCAGCGCGCTTGCAGAAAGCGCGGGATGAGTCCTTCCTGAATCTTCGTTTGCGAAGAAAAGCCAGAGAGAGAGAGAGAGAGAGATACACACACGCTTTGGGGAAATGTGGAGGCTACATCAGGGATCAACTCACTTTCCTGAAGAAAGCTTCCTACTGACTCCTGTTGCCTTGACTCATGCTGCCTTGACTCGTGCTCAGATCTTGGACTCTTCCTGACTACTCTGCTGCCTGATCCTGTTGATCCACGGAATTGTTTTGGACCCATGCTGACTGCTGTAAGCCCCTGACATTTTGGACTGTTTTACTGGACTAAATCTTTGCAGGATGGAGTTTCCATTCTTGTGTGCTAATTAATAGTTGGCTACTTTCATTGATTTTGCTGCCTGCTCCTGTTGACCCTTGGACTGCTTTGTACCATGCCGATTGATTTCTGTAAGCCTCTGACCTTCTGGACTGTGTTTGCATTCCTGTGAGCTAATTAATATTTGGCTCCCTTCCCAGACTAGTGCTGTTTATACTTTGCTGGTACCTAGTTGCTTTCTGGACACTCCTTCCCTAGGGAGACCAGGGACGTTATCAGACACATCAAATACGGTGTCATAACGATGCCACATAAATGCAAAAGGCCGCACATACAGATGACATAGCCCTTTTGCATTTATGTTTTGTCAAAGCCTGTTCTATTTTATTGATGGCTTAAGCCATCAATAGATCTCCCCTAGTGCTTTTGTGCCACCATTGCCAGCATTTGAAGCCACGTGCCATTGTAATGACTTGAATGCATTGTCAATGGCCAGTTTGGTTAGAACACTTCTGGGTGAGATTGCAACATACAAGTAGTGACACACTTTTTATGACCATCTCCAGTTTACTTCTACATTTGTAAGTGTGTTTTTGTGCTTTTAAAACACAACTAGGTGTTATTTTTGTTTTTATTTTTGAATTTCCCACGCTACATATTCTTGTGAATATGTGGGATGTCGAACAAGGAAATGAACGGAGCTCCATTCACTCCTCCGTCATTGCTGGAGAAGCCTTTTGCCAGGATAGAAGGTAAGTGTAGCATGGGGAGTTCTTTTACTGGCATAAAAACTGCAAAGTTATGCCAGCAAAAGAACGGGGTTTAGGGGGGGTGGTCTGATAAAGTCCCACAATGGCCTTTCTTGGTTTTCAAATGATAAATAATAATAATAATAATAATTATTATTATTTCTATCCTGCCCCTCTGCAACACAATCGGGGTGGCTTACAGTATAAAAATCCCATAATTACATTAGTACCCTAACCCACCCACCCTTTAAAACAATATTAAATTAAAAAGATTAAAAACATACAATAATTAAAAAGAGAAAAAATAGAATAATTTGATGGCAGCTTATGGGAAAAGACAGACGAATCTTCGGGCCAGGATAGCTATTCAGGAAAGGCCTGCCGGAAAAGAATATAAATGAATATAAAGAAAGAATATAAATGAAGCTTTGAAGAACTTCAGCTGCTGAACAGCTCAAAATAATGGACATTTCCTTTCCTTGAAAGTATAGCTATGGGGATTGTGAAGATGCGTACTTGTATTAAAAATTGTCCACTATGTCACTGAGAGGGAAGGGTTAAAGAATAACCAAGAACACAACAGGGCCCAAGGAGACTTTCAGCTCATCCACACAGGCCAGAATACTCTGGCTGCCCCCCAGCCCATTCCTGCCCTGTTACTTCCACAAAATGGGCCAGAGTCCATACCGGCATGCCAGCATGCCTCTGCAGTCACCGCTGCTGCCACCTGCATCCCATTCTCTGGATCCAGGCAGGAAGCCTGCAGCACATGAACAAGGCCCCATGCATGTGACCAGCCTTGGTGACATGCTGCATCCTCCTACCTGGATCCAGTAGAGCGAGGCAGCCGGCAGCTACAGCAATGGGACGGCATACTAGAACAGGCTCCTGCTGTCACATAGAATCATAGAATCATAGAATTGCAGAGTTGGAAGAGACCATGAGGGCCATCCAGTCCAACCCCCTGCCATGCAGGAAATCACAATCAAAGCATCCCCGACAGATGGCCATCCAGCCTCTGTTTAAAGACCTCCAAGGAAGGAGACCCCACCATGCTCTGAGGAGAATCTGTTTTGTTTTGGCTGGAATACATCTAAACAAGTATTTATATATATATATATATATATATATATATATATATATATATATTATTGACATTTAATAAACATTACACTATACAACAAATCAAGACAAAACACAACTTATCTAACAAAACATACCTATTCTTTACATAAACAGCACAAACAACAGCACTCCTCTAGAACATACAATTTATTCTAAAGTATTTATCCTAAACTATTCTACATATCGCTTAACAAATAACACCTAAAGTTAATTACTATATATATTAAATATACCTGAACACCATATTGCCAATAACATACATTAAAAAGACTTTCCACTAGCTTGCCAGTGAATATATCTCATTTATCAGTATAACCAATGCCTATTATTAATTTACTCTAAGTTCTCTTACCTATCAGTTACTTACATTGGTGCTACTATTATCATATATTGAAAATAATTCAATTTCTATATCTAATTTAAACATCTTACTAAATAAATATCAAAACTAATAGGCATTCCTTTCTTAGTTTCTTTATTATACATTTAAAAGGGATGCCATTTTTTTAAAAAATTGTCTATAATCTCCCCTTTCAACAATATTGTCAATGTGTTCATCTTGGACATTTCATAAACTGTTTTTTTAAAAAATAAGTTTTATTGGGCCCCACCCCATCTTCCCCTTATTTTAGCCCGGGGGTGGTGAGGACTGCCCATCAGGACTGCAGGGTTCCAAGATGGGGAAAATTGTGCATGCAGAGAAGCCCTCAGTTGCTAAAGCAAGCATCAGCTGAGACAGAAAGTGCTTTTATGCTTCCTGTTGAGAAGGATCCAATGGACAGCTTGAGTGGTGGAGTCAGCCTAGGACCTGACCATAGGGGGAGGCTGTACAAAAATGCCACAACTCATGACAATAAAACTTTCTCTGGTGTTTTTATTATTGTCAGATAGATCACAAAGCACAGATCACAAAGTACTTCTTTTCTTTTAAACAAAGACACTCAACAAAACTCGATGAACTAAAGAAGCCATTCCATCTTTCGGGATATATTTGCTCCCTCAGATCTTTTTTTCTTTTCTTTTCTTTTTTTCTTCTTTCTTTCTTTTTCTTTTTCCTTTCCTTTCCTTTCCTTTCCTTTCCTTTCCTTTCCTTTCCTTTCCTTTCCTTTCCTTTCCTTTCTTTCTTTCTTTCTTTTTTTTTTTGCTGCACAGAAAACAGAATGTTTACATACTCTTCCAGCTCAACTTCCTTTCTTTGTTGAGTCGAGGATTAAAACAATTTCACAGGCAAGTCTGTCCAATTTCTTGTCTAGCATCCACATGGCAGGACTGTGGGAACAGCCTTCATGCCATACAGCCCTTCTTTGTTTTCTGACTTATTTGGCCATGAGGTCAGAGGATACACTTTTCTCTCATGAATTGACCAGATTTAAATTCTACATAAAGATAATTTGTCCAAACACCAATGTTAGTAGAAAGGCAGGCCCAAGGTATCTTGAGGCCTGAGATGAAGGACAAAGTTGCTGCCTTCCCTATTTCATATACAGAAATGGATCAGACTGTTAATTGAATTTTACTTCCAACATTACAACAGCCATGCTGCCTAGAGGGTTCTGGGAGCTGATGTACTCAAATAGTAATGTTTCCAAGCTCTGAGGAGAGGAGTTCTTCTAGCACGTCTGCAGATAGCAGGGTCTGTTGGGTGGGGGGCAGGTCAGCCATATGATGGTATCCACAGGTCTACCTTCTGATATCTCACTGCTTCTCAACAGCCATGGCCCTTGGCATACCCTTCAACACTTCACAAATGAAAATTGGGATATGTGTGGCAAAGCAATATCAGAGTAGGGGCAAGATAGCAAAAGCTATTAATGAGGAAGAACACAAAAAACGTGGAGAGGCTGCAGCAGTTTACTTTTGCTTAAGCCTTCTGGCAAGGGCAAGAATCTGCCACCTCCTCTCCTGTCCCTCCTGATGATTCAATGGAGTGCAAACTGCTTTTGCACTTTGAACTCAGTTTGCAGCAAAGTGAAGTAAGCTGAGGGCAAAGGAGGAAAGTGCGAAGAGAAGAGAGAAACTTGGACATTTTAAAATCAGCTGAAGAAGTAGGGCAGCAGAGGATTAACTGGGACAGTCCCTACCAAATTGGGACAGTCGGAAGGTATACCTTGGTGCCTGCTTGTTGGCTACTAGAACAAATGCTGCAGTGCAAGGACAGCAGTCATTACAGGGAAAGAGCAGAGCATTACATGGCAACAATTCACACCACAAAACTATGGAGATAATCAGATGCTTTAAAAAAAAAACACACCAAGAAGCTTGCGAGAACGTCACTGTAAGGCCAAAGGGTCACAATATCACACAATGCCGTCCTCCTCTTGTGCTTCCTCCATTCTCCCCCACATTCTGATGTGACAAAAAAGGTACAAAGAACAATTATGAGGTGATACAGTATCAAATATAATAAACTCTGTTCAAGAATCACAGTGAATATGTGTATTATTATTATTATTATTACTATTATTATTATTATTAAAGCATGAGGTAAGTTGTATCCAACATACTTTTTTTTGTTAATCTTTATATGTGGGAGATGAAGAAGAGTTCTAACTAACATATGCTGTTTATCAAGCAAAGAAACATGCATATGGGATGGCCACCTCGAGATTTTAGGAGTGTTTCATTATCTTCATCAGCATAAATATTTCTACAATAAATTTTGATAGATATAAATATATACAAATACATATAACGATAAAAATTATTTTATAAATATAGGATCATCCTTACCTTTATGTAAACTTCAAATTACATACAATGAGTTGTCTCTTCTTACCTCATGGAGAAGTCTTCCTTCTTCATGATTGTGACGTACATTTTGAAAATTCTTTCTTCTTCATGATCATGGAATTTGGATTTTGAAAATCAAATAATCTAGGACTTTATAATTTCATGTAACTCATTGCACATTGTTATTACTTTTGTTGTATAGTATGACGTGTAGAGAATATCATTCGTACTTATATAATAATAATAATAATAATAATAATAATACGCATATTCACTGTGGTTTTTGAACAGAGTTTATTATATTTGATACTGTATCACCTCATAGTGGTTCTTTATATATTGTGAAACCTTGTTGTTAATTTTGTTGCACTAATGACGAAAAAGGTGCTGCTTTTCATTAGCAGAAACTTTACCTAATGAAAAATGGCACCTTTTTTGGTCACTCCAGCATAGAGAGAGAATGGAAGAAGCACAAGAGAAGGAGGCATGCGGTATTGGGACACAGTGACATTGTTCTCGCAAACTCCTTGGTTTTTTAAAAAAGTGTCTGATAATCTCCTATAGGAGTATTATTCCACTTAAAGTGCCATGTTTCCATCTTATGGAATCCTGGGCTTTGAAGTTTAGAAAGGCACCAGAGCTCCCTGGCTGAGGATTCTAAATGCCCCTCCCTACAATGCAAACCCCAGGTTTCCATAGGATGGAACCATAGCAATAAAAGCAGAATCATAACACTGTAATTTAGCAGTGTGAATGGGCCTTTAATATTTGCCTTCCTCTTCCTGATCACAGTAATGGCTATTGACCTCCATGTCACTGGAGTGGAGAACCCACTCCAGAGTTTAGCTGGAACTTTGAAAGAACTGTCCAAAGTGCTGAACTCTATATCCCAAATAGGTTCAGCATTTTAGACAGCTCCTGTAAAATATCACTTAAAACCTGGAGCAGATATAGTCACTAGCATAAATAACATGGAAAGAATAGGGACATGTCACTATACCACAAAAAAGAAGATAAATTCAGTATATTTCAGCGAACTTTTTATTCAAAACTAAAAACATGTACAATTGACATGAAAAAACCAGGTCAGGTAAGCCTCACATAAGTAAAGAAAACAATTTCAAACATTCTAGAGATGACTTGATGGTTTCTTCCAAAATGCATCCAGGGATTACTTTTTTCCTCACCACTTTGCTTATGATTTCCATTTTAGTGGCCAAAATGCTTTTTCTAAAAATATGCTTGTTACCTAGTGAGATGACAGAAATAGAGCCAGAACCCTGAATGTAACTGTTCAGTGGCTTGTGTGCAGGAATATAGAGAATGACTAAATAACCAATGCAGAGAAACAGAAGATGACAGCAACAAAGGAAGAACAAGAGACTTCTTCCACAAGATCTGAGAAGTCAAAGGGAAATTCCAACCAAGAGTAGGGATGCTCTATGAGCAGCAGGGGAGCACACCTGTCCTGTCTTGAGAGTTCACCAGGAGCAAGGATGCAGAGAAGTCCACCAGGTAGGAGAAACAGGAGCAACTTGTAACAGTTGGAGTATATTATTATCAGAGTTCAGGCAGCAAACAATTATCAGAGTTTAGGTATTACAGGTAAGTAGGTAAGGCAGTAAATCCAAGGCATCAGTCTGAGGGAGTATCTAGTAGCAAGGCCAGTTCACAAAGCAGAGTCCAGAAGTCAAAGAAGCAGGAGCCAGGAATCAAACAGATGAGAATGTTGTTTCCTCCAGAAAGGTCAGTTGCCAGTAACACTGGGCTGAGAGTGAGGCTGAGATATTTATGGTCTGGAGTCCTCTTTCAGCTGTTGCCTGATTAATGAGCACTTTGTATAAAGATGCTCAGGATGATGCAGGCCCTCCCTTCCCTTTCTGTGTTGAATTGCTGTTGGTCTGGTCTGGTTTGTATCTGTGTCTTGTGACTGCTGGGGGAGGTATCCCTGTTTGTCTCCTGCATAGGCACATCCCTCTGCCCTTCCATTTCCCTGTCAGGATTTGCCTCTGGGTCCTGAGAGCTAAGCCTGACACCCTCTTCATCTGCCTCATTGTCTGTGTTGTAATCCAGACCGGAGGGCATGGCAACACTAAAGAATTTCAAAAGTAAATCAGCCTGTGCTTCATAGACTATAGCAAACCTTTGATTGTATAGACCATGAAAAGCTATGGATTGCTCTTAAAGAAATGGGTGTACCACTGCATTTGACTGTCCTGTTACTTAAGCTGTACTCAGGACAAGAGGCTATTGTTAGAATACAGAGCAACTGAATGTTTTCCAATTGGCGAAGTGGTCAGGCAAGGCTGCATTTTATCATGCTATCTGTTTAACTTGCATGCCAAAAGTATAATATGTAAAGCAGGATTAGACTTTGAGGAAGGAGATGTGAAAATCGGAGGAAGAAACATCAAAAATTTAAGATATGAAAAATGACATCATCTTGATTTTCTTCTCATCAGCTTTTTTCATAGTCCAGCTTTCACAACCGTACACAGAAATAGGAAATACAATGGCATGGAAAATCCTAATGTTAGTATTCAATTATATATCTTGACACTTTAGGATTTTGTCTAGTTTCTTCATGGCTGCCCTTCCGAGTCCTGGTCTTCTGATTTCTTGACTGCGGTATCCATTCTGATTAATGATTGAGCCAAGGTGTGGAAAATCTTGAACTATTTCAATGTCTTCATTGTCTACTCTAAGGTTATGTAATTAATCAGTGGCCGTTATTTTTGTTTTCTTAATGTTCAGCTGTAACCCTGTCTTTACACTTTGTTCCTTGACTTTCTTATGTAATTGCTCCAAGTCTCTACTATTTTCTGCTAGTAGCATGGTGTCATCTGCATATTTTAATTGTTCATGCCTCCCTCCTCCAAGTCTACTCCTGCTTTACATATGATATCTTTGGCATGCAGCCAAATCCCCTTGCCAATTAAAAACCATTCTATTTCTCGGTATTCTGTCCTAACAGTAGCCTCTTGTCCTGAGTACAGCTTATGTAACAGGACAAACAAATTCTGTGGCACACCCATTTCTTTAAGAGTGATCCATAGTTTTTCATGATCTATCCATTATCCAATGTATGTTTGCAATATGATTCCCAGTGCCTCTTCCTTTCCTGAACCCAGCTTACACAGCTGGAATTTCTCACTTTGGAGATTTTCAGATGCTCTATAAAAAACCCCCACAGAGGTTAGGAGGAGGACGGTGCTGTCCTGCTTCTGGCGACTGATTTCGCATACCCTGTCTCCTCCTGTCCTTCCTCTGTGCTGGAGGGGTGAGAAAGGTGCCACTTTTCATTGACGGAAGTTTCCATCAATGAAAAGCAATGCCTTTCTCATTCCTCCAGCAAGGAGGAAGCACGAACAAAGGACAGGAGGAGGACAGCATTGTGCAAAATCAATCGCTGGAAGCAGGACTGCACTGTCCTCCTCCTGACCTCTGCAGGGTTTTTTTTAGAACATCTGAAAATCTCCTTCATATATGGTAAAAGTCTTTGTTGTAGCATTTTCAGCATCACTTTGCTTGCATGTGAAATTAATGCAATAGTCCTGTGGTTACTGAAATCCTGGGTGTCCACTTTCTTGGGGATTGAAATGTATATTGAGTATTTCTAATCTGTAGGCCATTGTTTAGCTTTCCATATCTGTTGACAGGATTTAGTTAGAACTAGAGTAGATTTTCTCTGAAGACTGCAGCAACTATATTGGTATGTTAGCTATTCCTGGTGATTTATTACTCCCAAGTGCTCTGAGTGCAGCTTCCACTTCAGTTTCTAAAATTGTAGATTCATTTTCAAATGGCTCTTCCTCAAATGAATCTGTCACCCTTTTATCTCTTTTATATGGTTCTTCTGTGTTTTGTATCCATCATCTTTTATTTCTGCTTGGTGATGTAATGTGTTCCCCTGATGGATGTAGAGCATCCCCACATTTTTTTCTTGCTCTTCCTTTTGTTGTTGTTGTCAGCTTCTATTTCTCTGGACTAATTATTATACAGTAGGCCCTTGATATCCACTGGTGTTTGGTTCCAGGACCCCTGTGGATGCCAAAATCTGTGGATGCTCAAGTCCCATTATATACAATGGCAGAGTAAAATGGTGACCCTTGTATAAAATGGCAAAATAAAGGCTTGCTTTTTGGATTCTTTTTTAAAAGAATATTTTCAAGCAGTGGGTGGTGGTGAAGCCAAAAGCTTGATACCCACCAGCCCATACACCTTAACAATCGGCTATATTTAATAACTTGGCCTTGATGTGGCCTTCCATGAAAGCTGCAGTACAAGGGACCCCTGAGAAAATCCTAAGGAGACATGTTGGCTGAAGTTATGCATTGCTTTGAGGAGGGGCCACAGGAAATTCTAAACATCAAAGCAACAAAAAGGTCACACCTGACCTAAGGAGATTTTCTCAGGACACACCATATGGCAAGCAATAACGCCCATCAACTGTAGTTGAGATATCCTTTGTCTGTAGGAAACATCTTTCCTGGTTATCAGACCCTGCTATAGAAAAAGTTAGTTACTGCTTTCAATATCAAAGCAACTACTCATCTGCAAGTACATGACATCTCCAGAGAACCATTGTCAATCATAAAAATCTCTCGAAATATTTGTTCTAATTCAAAATCCTATTGTCTGAGGACACATTTTTGGGTTCCATTTTCCTGGGGACACTGTCTCTCATTGCCAGTCTGCCTTGTGACTTCGGACTACAGGACAGGTAGCAAAGCCCCTCAAAATTCCTTCTTCTCTTCCTCTATTCAACCACTCTCCACCTTTCTTTTGTTAGCCTTGTGTGTTTCCTTATTTGAAAGTGTACATGATTGGTGTTATTATTTTTGAAACTTTAATAAAGATCATTTTTTAACTTGTGATCTTGTGTGTGTGTCTGTTTAGAGATAGTAGGGGTATACATAGGTTCAAGATCCCCTTGTTGCCCCTTTTGCATTGTTAATCAAGTACCTGCTAATTTCCCCAATTAATTAAGAATTTGATTTTCCATGAACTCTCCATTTCACTAGCGATTTGGGTAACAGTTGAATCCATGGATGCAGAATCCATGGATACGGAGGGCTGACTGTAGTAGTTATCCTTCTCCCTCTGCACAGGTCATTGACCAGTTGCATTCAGTGTTCTAACTCTATTTCTGTCACCTTTTACTTTTGCTTCTCATCTGTCTTTAATTGCTTGAAGAGTTTCTTCTGTCATCCATTTAGGCTTCTCTTTAATTTTGTATACCGATGGTGTCTTTTTGCATAAAAAAGCTGCCCTTGAAAAATTAAACCGGTCTCTGTCTAGTACAAAGCACCCAGGGACTCATCGCTCTCCTCCAACAAAGTGGTCTGGGATCTTTACCCTGAAGAGAAACAGGTAGAGGATTTCAAGGGGAAGTTTTAGAATTCTCAAATGAAGATCCAAGTGTACCACTGACTCCCAAGTAAGTGTTCAGGTACAGCAGCCATAGCTACAATCAAATCCATTTCTTGGTCATATGCAAACTTATTTATGTCTACCAATGGGCTTTCTTAGCCTAGAATATGGGGCCTTAATTAAGACTTCATTTTTGATCTCATTAATTTCAGCAGGAACAAAAGCAGGCTTTGGTCAAGTCAAAACAGTATTTCTTCTCCTGCAAACCCCCTGCCCCATAACAGCATACTTTTTTAAATGGCACAGTAACATGACCTGTCTTTGTTTACAATTACTCTCATACCACAGGTTTCAGTTCAGTGCATTCACAGTTTATTTTAATTTTTCCTCATCTCTGGAAGTAGCCTAAAGCTTAAAGAGAAGTAATTGCATGAACAAGGAAGGGGAGGGGGAAGCAGATGAGAGCTGCTAATTTATAAGGTGCAGTATCTCCCCACAACAGGCATTTCATTTTGTTCAAAGGAAACAGTGACTTAGAACAACAAAGCAAGCCATGTTTCTATAATTGACATGCATTGCATTTGGTATTTGGAAAAAATGTAAAAATATGTCATTTTGCAAATATTTGCCTTTGTTTAATTTCATCTGTAGCAAAAACACAGCTGTAGGTAATATACTCCTCACTTTTTTCTTTAACAGCAACAACAAAAGTTTCTTGTTGTCCTAATAGATTGTTGGATTTAATGCTTCAGATTAAATGAAGACAATGGCCAGAAAGACAAATCAGTTGCTCATGAAAACCTTGGCCATGTTTCATCCTTGTTGAAAAACTGAAGCCAAAGTTAAAGCTTAAAATGTCTGCGGTAAGCAAAATGGAGAACTGGACCAGTTATCTCACTTAGTGTTTCCTCTTATTCTTGTTATGCGCCTTCGAGTCATTTCTGACTTATGGGCACCCTAAGGTGAACCTATCATGGAATTGTTTGGGTAAGTTTTAGTCAGAAGGGGTTTGCCATTGCCTTCTTCTAAGGCTGACAAAGCGACCTGCCCAAGGCCATGGAGTGGTTTCTATGGCTGAGTAGAGATTTGAACTCTGGCCTCCCAGAATCCTAGTTCAAAACTCAAATAACTATATGACACTTGCTCTCTTTCCTCCTCTTTCCTCTTATTAGATACTGAATTATTAATTCATAGAATCATAGAGTTGGAAGACAACACAAGGGCCATCCAGTCCAACCCCCTGCCATGCAGGAACACACAATCAAATGGCCATCCAGCCTCCAAAGAAGGAGACTCCACCACACTCCAAGGCAGTGCATTCAACTTCTGAACACCTTTTACTGTCAGGAAGTTCTTCCTGTAGTTTGCACCAATCTCTTTTCCTGTAGTTTGAACCAATTGCTACGTGTCCTAGTCTCTGGAGCAGCAGAAAAAAGCTTGCTCCCTCTTCACTATGACATCCCTTCAAATATTTATACATGGCTTTCATGTCCCCTCTTAACCTTCTCTTCCCCAGACTAAACATACCTAGCTCCCTAAGATGCTCCACATAGGGCATGGCTTCCAGATCTCCCACCATCCTAGTCACCACATTGAGAGGGGATCAGATGAAGTGGTACTAATTGGAATCACCTTTCCTGAAAGAGCAGCTGAGGACTCAGTGACTGATGAGCTGGCACATTGAAACTTTGTCAAGAGACATTTTGAAATAGAGGAGCAGGAGGCTGAGATACAGCAGCTTTGGAAATAGTTGACAAAGATGCGAGGATTTTTATAGACCCTCATGTTGGCCCAGGATGGCAGAGACCAGCAAGTGGACAGCCAACTGAACAGCCAATCCCTTGGGTTCCCATGGGACAAGACACTGGGCACCAGCTCCCTCAAGTTGAACTTTGTCTGTATAGTGACAGACACTTGAGAGTTACTTTTTGTTTAAACAGTTTTTATTTTTATAATTAAGTACATAAACATAGACACAATAAAAAAGATGAACATATTATTTAGACACACAACAATTAACACACCAATTCTTTCCCCTCCCCCTTCCCACTAATAAAAAATAAGACTTCAGCATATTCTCCATCTGTTTTCTTAGTAATATTAATTCTACCTCTCTTTTCTACTATTTCCCCTTTTAAAACCAAACTATTTAAAATAGGAACAATCTACATTCCTTTCATTAGCTTAATCCACAAAAAAGGGGAAAATCCTAATTGCTATTCATAGAATCATAGAATCATAGAATTGCAGAGTTGGAAGAGACCACGAGGGCCATCCAGTCCAACCCCCTGCCACGCAGGAAATCTTGATCAAAGCATCCCCGACAGATGGCAATCCAGCCTCTGTTTAAAGACCTCCAAGGAAGGAGACCCCACCACGCTCCGAGGGAGTGTGTTCCACTGCCAAACAGCTCTTACTGTCAAAAAGTTCCTCCTCATGTTGAGGTGGAATCTCTGTTCCTGGAGCTGGCATCCATTGCTCCTATTAAACCCAGCAACTCTAGTACCCCCTCTTATTTGTTTAACATATTCTAAAAATGGTTTCCATGTTTTCATAAAATCCTCTGTTGGAGTTCTTTTTATTAAATTCATTACTTTATCTAATTGGGCTAATTCCATTACCTTTTCTAGGCAATCCATACATTTTGGTATTTTATTGGTTTTCCACTTTCTCACAAGAATCGGTCTTGGTGCTGTTAGTAAATAACTTATCAAATTTCTATGTCTTTGTTCTATTTTGTCTTCTAAGTTTATTGTATTTAATAAATACAATTCTGCTCTCAGATCTACTTCAAATCCCATTTCCCCACCTATTTATTTGTTAATTTTAAACTAGAACTTCTTAACTTTCCTACACTTCCACCATAAATGACCTTAACAGATTAGAAAGTTGGGCCAAAACTAACAAAATGAATTTCAACAGGGATACTACACTTGGGCAGTAAAAATGAAACAAACAGATATAGGATGGGTGACACCTAGCCTTGATGGCAGCACATGTGAAAGGGATCTAAGAGTCTTAGTGGACCACAAGCTGAACATGAGTCATAATAATAATAATAATAAAATTTATTTATACCCCGCCCCTCTGTTAAAACAATCGGGGTGGCTTACAAAAATTAAAATACAATACAGATAAAAATCCCTAAACACCCCCCACCCCCACACTCCCCCATAAAAAAATATTAAACAAATGTAAATTAAAAGCAACGGTCTAAAATCACCTTTAAAAACAATAAATACAATAAATAGCCAGCGGAATAAAAGAAGCCAGGATCCCCTGAGGCCGGGATTTAATTCGGAAAGGCCTGCCGAAAGAGATCCGTCTTTAGTGCTTTTTAAAAGCTACTCAGGCTTGTCATCTGACGGATCTCATTCGGCAGGTCATTCCACAATTTGGGGGCGATTACCGAAAAGGCCTTCTGGGAGGTTGCAGATAGCCTAGATTTTTGTGGCTGAAGCAAATTCCTCCCAGAGGACCGGAGTGCGCGGGGAGGATTGTATGGGAGGAGGTGGTTCCGGAGATAAGTTGGACCCAAGCCATTTAGGGCTTTAAAGGTAATAACCAACACCTTATACTGGGCCCGGAAACTGATAGGCAGCCAGTGGAGAGATCTTAATACTGCAGTTATATGGTCTCTCAGATGTTCCTGAGACCACTCTGGCTGCCATATTTTGTACCAATTGAAGTTTCCGGACCAAGCATGAGGGCAGCCCCATGTAGAGCGCATTGCAGAAATCTAGACGAGAGGTTACCAGCGCGTGCACCACAGTCTCGAGGTCCTTTACTTCCAGGAAATGGCGCAGCTGGCGTATCAGCCGAAGCTGATAACAGGTGCTCCTGACTGTCGCATTCACCTGACTCGTCATCTGAAGCGATGAATCAAGGAGCACCCCCAGACTGCGAACACAGTCCTTAACGGAGAGCGTGACCCCATCCAGGACTGGAGGTTGCAACCCAACTCCTGGTTTTTGGGGCCGCTACTGTGAGCACCTCTGTTTTGTCTGGATTTAATCTCAATCTGTTTTTCCTCATCCAGCCCATTACTGCTTTAAGACAGTCATTAAGAGAAGAGATGCCATTGGAATTCGAGGCCGACGATCGGGACAAGGAGAAATAGATCTGGGTGTCATCAGCATACTGATAACACCCAGCCCCATAACTCCGAATAATCTCACCCAGCGGCTTCATATAGATGTTAAACAGCATCGGGGACAGGATGGCGTCCTGCGGAACACCACAAGTAAGCTCCTTTCTGCTGGAGCAACTGTCCCCGAGCAACACCCTCTGGGACCTGCCTGAGAGGAAGGACCGGAACCACTAGAGCGCAGTGCCTCCGATTCCTAACCCTCTCAGGTGATCCAAGAGGATGCTATGATCTATCGTATCGAAAGCCGCTGAGATGTCTAAAAGCACCAACAGGGTCACACTATCCCTGTCGATGCTTAGATGCAGGTCGTCGGTTAAGGCAATCATGGCAGTCTCAACTCCAAATCCCATCCTAAAGCCAGTTTGAAATGGGTCTAGATAATCGGTTTCATCCAAGACCACTTGGAGTTGAAGCGCAACTGCCCTCTCAATCACTTTCCTCAAGAATGGTAACATAGAAACCGGCCTATAGTTGTTCATGTCCAGGGGGTCAAGGGAAGATTTTTTCAGGAGCGTCCTAATGGCTGCTTCCTTTAAACAAGATGGAACACACCCTTCTCTGAGGGATGCATTGATGATGTCCTTAAGGAACACCATCAAGGCAGTTCCCCCCTGGATGGCCAGCCATGAAGGGCAAGGATCGAGAGGGCAGGTCATCTTCTTCACCCTACCAAGTAGCTTGTCCACATCCTCGGTACCCACAGATTGAAATTCATCTAGTAAACTTACATCAACGGAGTTGCTGGACACCTCGTCAATTGTTTCTGTCAAATTACTGGCATCTAAGTTGGCTCTTATCCGAGAGATTTTATCTGCAAAGAAATTGTTAAACGCGTCACAGCAGGCAATCGTTGGGTTAAGCAATGGGTTCTGTGCAGGAATAACCTGCGTCATCTCCCTTACCACCCTAAACAGCTCTGCTGGATGGGACTGTGCAGACGCAATACGTGCAGAGGAGAAGGATCTCTGCGCTGCACGTATTGCCTCTTGATAGGACCAAAGAAAGTTCCTATGACGAGTCCTGTCGGATAAGAGTCGAGTTTTCCGCCAGTTGCACTCTAGTCATTGTCCAACCCACTTCGTTTTCCTAAGCTCTGTGGTATACCATGGCTTACGGTTTGGAGCGGGTTGGAAAGGATGCTTGGGAGCGATCATGTCAATAGCCTTGGTAAGGTCGGTGTTCCAGGTATTAACCAAAGCTTCGACAGGGTCACCGGCATTACCAACCATTAAACCCATCAAGGCTTTCTGGAATCCTCTTGGTTCCATTAGCCTTCGAGGGCGGACCATTTTAATGGGTCCACCACCCCCGGTGGAGTGGGAAAAGACTCCTAGTTCAGTCTTGACCAGGAAATGATCTGTCCATGACAATGCAGTGGTTTTTATAACCTCTGCCCACGGATATTCCTGCTCCGTACTAAAGACCACATTGAGGGTATGACTCGCACAATGTGTGGGCCCGATGACCATTTGGTATAGGCCCATGTTTCTCATGGTTTCCATGAACTCCCGAGCCGCACCAGTCAGATTTGTCAAGCTGGTCTCGAGTGGAATGTTGAAGTCACCCAAAACTAAAAGTCTGGGTGACTCCAACAGCAGCTCTGAGACCAGCTGTGTCAGCTCTGTTAGGGAGTCTGCTAGACAACGGGGTGGTCAGTATACTAGCAAAATCCCCAGACTATCCCTGGTCCTCAGGCTAAGGTACATACACTCAAAGTGGACTGTATTTCGAACAGGTATCCTGGTCAAGGTCAGATTGTTCTTATAAACCAGAGCCACTCCGCCCCCCCCACCCACTTCCCCTCACCTGCTCACTGACAGAATACCCAGCTGGGAGGGCCTGTGCCCACATGACAGAGCTATCCTTTCCCAGCCAGGTTTCTGTGAAGCAAGCCAGGTCGGCATCCTCATCCAAGAGAAGATCGTAAATAATATGAGTTTTATTCTTAACCGACCTGGCATTGCAGAGGAGCAAAGTAAGGTTCTGTGGAATGGTTGGTATGCTCTCCAATCCATTCTGGGAAACAGGGTGAACTGAAGGTGGGATAGCTAACAAACAGCGATCCCACCTTCTTTCGTAACATCTGTTCACTCTGTTCTGACCATATCTCCCTTTCCCCAGCATAACTCCAATTTCCACCCCCACTCCATTCCCGGCCTCAGCTGACTCCAATTGCAGGCTTAGAGTCCTTCTGGCTGCTGGCTGGTGTTCCTGAGGGGTGCTGGAGTGGCTTAAGATGCCAGCCACTCCTGGCCACGCCTCCTCCTGCTGCTGCCTTGCTGCCCAGAAGTCCTCAGGGCCCCACTACAGCCTCCTGGCCTGGTGGAATGGGGTGAAAGGCTGCTGCAGAACCTCTGGAGAACCTCTGGCTTGCTACCTGGCAGTGTGATGCAGCAGCTAAAAAAGCCAATGAGATTCTAGGTTGCATTAATAGAAGGATAGTGTCTAGATCAAGGGAAGTAATAGTGCCACTCTATTCTGCTTTGGTCAGACCTCACCTGAAGTACTGCATCCAGTTCTGGGCACCAAAATTCCAGAAGGCTATTGAGAAGCTGGAACATGTCCAGAGGAGGGTGACCAAAATGATTAAAGGTCTGGAAGCCATGCTCTATGAGGAGTGGCTTAGGGAGCTGGGCATGTTTAGTCTGGAGAAGAGAAGGTTGAGAAGGGACATGATAGCCATGTTTAAATATTTGAAGGGATGTCATACTGAGGTTGGAGCAAGCTTGTTTTCTACAGCTCCAGAGACTAGGACTCGGAGCAATGCATTCAAACTACAGGAAAAGAGATTCCACTTAAACATTAGGAAGATCTTTATGACAGTAGGAGCTGTTTGGAAGTGGAGTGCACTACCTTGGAGTGTGGTGGAGTCTCCTTCTTTGGAGGTTTTTAAACAGAGGCTGGATGGCCATCTGTTGGGAATGCTTTGATTGTTTATTCCTGCATGGCAGAGGGTTGAACTGGATGGCCCTTGCGGCCTCTTCCAGCTCTATGATTCTATGATTCTTTGACTCATTGCATCAAAATGATAAAGCTTTGACCAAGGCAAGATCCACTTTGAAATTTTATTTTAAATAAAATCTGAACAAAGAAACTGATATTAACATGGTTTGGGATGCTAGTAAAGCAGTCACAAGGCTTTTTTATTCAACAAAAGACTGAAATTTTAAAAAAGAGAGAAGAAAAGTTACAAAGGCCTTTGGACACAATAAAAATTAAAAGAACATCCTTTGGAAAAAGATCTGATTAGGGAGATAAAAATCCTTCAAAAACAAGTATCACAAAATATATCAATGGGAATAGGAAAAAAATGAGATTGACAAGACAGGTTGGCATACAAGTTAAGGAAGGAAAGAGAGAAGAAACTTGTAGTAACATTGGAAGACTGTGAAGAAGAAACTACAGGAAAGCATGAAGACAATATTCTATAATTATTATAAGAGATTCTTCAAAGGAAAATCAATTCCTAAGGAAAAGATGAAGATTTTTTTATATAAACAAGATCTACCACAAATATCAGAAGAATATAGACGAGATTGAACAGACCATAGCAATGGTAGAAGTAGTAGAAGCTATTAAAATTTTTTAAAACAAGAAAAGTACTAGGTCCAGATGAATTAATAGCTTTGTACTATACAAATCTGGAAGAGTTACTGAGTCTTCCACTCTTGTAGACAATGAATTCAATTTTGAAGGGGAAAATGCCAGGTATTTGGGAAAATGCTAATATAACTTTAATTCCCAAAGAAGATAGAAACATAACAGACCCTAAGAATTATAAGCCAATATCCTTGTTGAATAATGATCACAAGATCTTCACCTCAATGTTGGCAGACAGAATGAAAGGACTATTGAAAGATTGGATACATGAAGATCAGTGTGGCTTCTTACCAAAAAGAAATTTGAATGATAATGTGAGATGTATAACGGATATGTTAGAGTATTATGAGAAACATAATGAGAAAAAGCTAGCCTTAATTTTTTTTTTTTTTTTGATGCTTAAAAAGTATTTGATAATGTTAACTGGAATTTTTTATGAAATTATAAACAGAATGAACTTTGGAAAATATATAATTAGATGGATCAAGCCAATTTATTTGAATCAAAAGGCTCAAGTACTGATCAATGGCGAAAGAATGAAACAATGTTCAATTGGAAAAGAAGACAAGGCTGTACTTTGCCACCTTTACACTTTTTGATGACACTAGAAATTTTAAACAGGAAAATTAGACAAGAAGACAAGGTACAAGGGGTATGCAGCAGACAAACTTTTAAACTAAGAGCATTTGCTGATGATTTAGTAATTACATTAGGAGAGCCAATGGATAGCACTGAACCTCTGATGGAAATATTGCAAGAATATGGTGAACTATTGAGCTCTACAGTGAATAAAGACAAGACGGTAGTGTTGATGAAAAATATGTCAAAAGATGAAGAACTATAACTGACAAAGAAATCTGGCTTTAGAGTAGAAAAAGTTAAATACTTGAGTATTTATATAGCTAAGACAAACTCTGAGCTATTCCATAATAACTATGTGAAAATGTGGAATGAGATTTTAAAAAGAGCTTCTGAAGTGGAACAATCTTAGCTTTTCCTTGATGGGTAAAATCTCTGTGATAAAGATGAATGTTTTCTCCAAAATGTTAATTTTATTTCAAACAACCCTAATTTTGACCAATGACATTCCTTTTAAACAATGGGAAAAGAGACATTTCAAACATTATTTGGCAAGGTAAAATCATGAGAATACGATTTAAAGTTTTACAAGAATCATAGAAGGAGATGGCTTGAGTATGCCAAACCTGAAAATATACTTTGACACTTGCTGTTTGGTATGGTTAAGTGCATGGATAATGTTAAAAAATAAAAGGTTGCTACACTTAGAAGGTTTTGATTTTGAGATTTGGTTGGCATGCTTATCTTTCTATGATAAAGCTACAGTGACTAAAGATTTCAACAATCATTATGTAAGAAAAAACTTCGTTGAGAGTTTGGGTAAAATATAAACTAAGGCTGCATGCAAAATGCCTCTATGGGCCTCACCACATGAGACACTTTTTAGAAGATAAAAGATGGGTCAAGAAACATGGTTACCATATAGAGATATATTCTTGATACAAAATGACCCATTTGGAATAAAAATATTGAGGAATTGGAATTTTGAAGGATGTAAATGCCATTAGTATTTGTATCGTCAACTTAATGAAAGGTTTAAGATAGATAAAAAATCTTTTTGGGATTGAAACATTTAAAAAAGAGTTTGAAATTCAAGTGTGCTTGAATTATGAACATTTGATAACTAAGATGTACAAAATATTGTTAAATATTGAAATGGAAAAAGAATTAAAGATTAATTGGGGACAAAATGTGAGACATGAGATAAGATTAGATCTATGGGGAAATGTGGAATATAAATATGAAATTTACATTGAGTTATGATTTGAAAGAACATTTCTATAAAATATTTTATAGATGGTATTTGACACCAGAAAGATGATGAAAAATACATAAAGGTACATCTGATAAATATTGAAAATCTCAAAATGAAACTTGAACTTTTTATCATATGTGGTAGACATGTGAAAATGCTAAGAAACTTTGGACTTCAATACATGAAATGATTGGAGAAATTCTAAAAATTGAATTTCAGGGGAAACCTGAATTTTATTTGCAGGGACTTACAGAATCATAGAATCATAGAATTGTAGAGTTGGAAGAGACCATAAGGGCCATCCAGTCCAAACCCCTGCCATGCAGGAATCATGATCAAAGCATCCCTGACAGATGGCAATCCAGCCTCTGTTTAAAGACCTCCAAGGAAGGAGACCCAGCATGGTCCGAGGGAGTGCGTTCCACTGCCGAACAGCTCTTACTGTCAAAAAGTTCCTCCTCATGTTGAGGTGGAATCTCTGTTCCTTGAGCTTGCATCCATTGTTCCGTGTTCTAGTCTCTGGAGCAGCAGAAAACAAGCTTGCTCCATCCTCAATGTGACACCCCTTCAAATACTTAAACAGGGCTATCATATTGCCCCTTAAGCGTCTTTTTTCCAGGCTAAACATACCCAGCTCCCTAAGTCTTTCCTCATAAGGCATGGTTTCCAGACCTTTCACCATTTTAGTCGCCCTCCTCTGGACACACTCCAATTTGTCAATGTCCTTTTTGAATTGTGGTACCCAAAACTGGACACAGGATTCTAGGTGAGGCCTGACCAAGGCAGAATAGAGTGGCACTATTACTTCTCTTGATCTAGACACTATATTTCTATTGATGCAGCCCAAAATCACATTGGCCTTTTTAGCTGCCGCATCACACTGTTGATTGACTCAGAAGAACTGGAGAAGAAAAATGGAGCAATATTACAATGTATGTTGACTGTAGCTAGACTTCTATGTTTGCAGAAATTGAAAGACTGCTCTATACCGGCACAAGAAGATTGGTTTATGAAGCTTTATGTACTAGCAGAAATGGATACACTATTTTACTAAATGAGAATTCTTTATCAAAATTTAAGAGAGACTGGTCAGTGATTGAAAAATATCTGATGCAAAAATGGGGAAATTGTTAAGTTTGACCTTAATTAGTTTTTATAGATCTTTGATTGGGTTAGGATGTTGATGTGTAATGATACATTTATAAAGGTTATACACTAGATTGTGTATTCAATAAATATGCTTATACACTAGATTGATGAAAGAAAATACAGTTAGGAGAAAGTAAGATAATAGTGCAATAATAACCAATAACTAGATGGTAGGAAACAATCTAATTTCTGTTGATTGTATTTTAGTTTAGGAAATTATAATGTTTGTAATGTTTGTAATATGTCTAGTGTTTGTTGTTGATGGTGTGAATTTGTTTTATGTATGTAGATATTAATGGGTTTTTAAATAATAAAATATTAAAAAAACAAGTCAAGCCAGATTAATCTGATCACTTCTTTTTAAGGTATAACAAAGCCCTCAGACAGCTTAAGTTAAACAAGCTACCATCAGTATGGTAACGAATATAGATGCCGTCTTCTTCAAGCTCTGCTGTAGCCCTTTGGAGCATAGAATCATAGAATTGCAGAGTTGGAAGAGACCACGAGGGCCATCCAGTCCAACACCCTGCCACGAAGGAAATCTTGATCAAAGCATCCCTGACAGATGGCAATCCAGCCTCTGTTTAAAGACCTGCAAGGAAGGAGACCCCACCACACTCTGAGGGAGTGTGTTCCACTGCCGAACAGCTCTTACTGTCAAAAAGTTCCTCCTAATGTTGAGGTGGAATCTCTGTTTCTGGAGCTTGCATCCATTGCTCCGTGTTCCAGTCTTTGGAGCAGCAGAAAACAAGCCTGCTCCATATTCAATGTGACACCCCTTCAAATACTTAAACAGGGCTATCATATCACCTCTTAACCGTCTTTTTTCCAGGCTAAACATACCCAGCTCCCTAGGTTTCTCCTCATAAAGCATCATTTCCAGACCTTTCACCATTTTAGTCACCCTTCTTTGCACACACTCCAATTTGTCAATATCCCTTTTGAATTGTGGTGCCCAGAACTGGACACAGTATTCTAGGTGAGGTCTGACCAAGGCAGAATAGAGCGGCACTATTACTTCCCTTGATCTAGACACAATACTTCTATTGATGCAGCCCAAAATTGCATTGGCCTTTTTAGCTGCTGCATCACACTGTTGACTCATGTTCAACTTGTGGTCTACTAGGACTCCTAGATCCCTTTCGCACGTAGTCTCATTCAGCCAGGTCTCTCCCATCCTATATCTATGCATTTCATTTGTTCGCCCTAAGTGCAGTACCTTACATTTCTCCGTATTGAATTTCATTTTGTTAGCTTTGGCCCAGCTCTCCAGTCTATCCAGGTCATTTTGAATTTTGATCCTATCCTCTAGGGTATTTGCTACTCCTCCCGATTTGGTGTCATCTGCAAATTTGATAAGTATGCCCCTAATTCCCTCATCCAAGTCATTGATAAAGATGTTGAATAGAACTGGGCCCAGGACCAAACCTTGTAGCACCCCACTGGTCACATCTTTCCAAGTGAAAAGCAGCCACTGGTGAGCACCCTTTCGGTTCGGCCAGTCAACCAATTACAAATCCATTGAACAGTTAACTTGTGTAGCCCACATTTTACAAGCTTGTTTGCAAGAATGTCATGGGGAACCTTGTCAAAGGCCTTACTGAAATCAAGGTATACAATATCCACAGCGTTCCCTTCATCTATAAAGCTGGTCATTTTATCAAAAATAGATCAGATTAGTCTGGCATGACTTTTTTCTCTGAAACCCATGTTGACTTTTTGTGATTATGGCATTGCCTTCTAAATGTTCACAGACTCTCTGTTTAATGATCTGCTCTAGAATCTTCCCTGGTATTGATGTCAGACTAACTGGACAATAATTGTTGGGATCCTCTTTTCCCCCTTTTTGAAGATGGGGACAACGTTTGCCCTCCTCCAGTCTGCTGGGACTTCTCCTGTTCTCCAGGAGTTCTCAAAGATTATTCCCAATGGCTCTGAGATCACATTTGCAAGCTCTTTTAATATTCTTGGATGTAGTTCATCTGGTCCTGGAGATTTAAATTCATTTAGTTTAAGAATGTATTCCTGTACTACCTCCTTGCTTATTCTGTGCTGAATTTCCCGTTGTGTCTTCTGTTCCATTATCCTCAGGTGGGTCCCCCTTTACTTTTCTGAAAACACTGAGGCAAAGAAGGTGTTGAGTAATTCTGCCTTTTCTCTGTCCCCTGTTAGCATTTTGCCATCTTCTCCACGTAGTGGCCCTACCATTTCCTTCTTCCTCCTTTTGCTGCAGACATACCAAAAAAAACACTTTTTATTGTTCTTAACCTCTCTAGCAAGCCTGAGCTCATTCTGCACTTTAGCTTTTCTGACTTTACTCCTACACGTGTTCGCTATCTGTTTCAATTCTTCTTTGGTGATTTCCCCTTTTTTCCATATCCTATACATGTTCTGTTTAAAACTTAGCTCCATTGAAAGTTCTTTAGTCATCCATCCTGGTTTCTTGAGACACCTCCCATTTTTCTTCCTCAATGGTACTGTTTGAAATTGTGCCTTCAGTATCTCCCTTTTGAGAAAGTCCCATCCATATTGAGGTCTCTTCTCTTTTAATATTCCTGACCATGGGATCACCCCCAGTGTTTCCCTGAGTTTATTGAAATCAGCTCTCCTAAAGTCAAGAATGCGTGTCTGACTATGCCTGGCTTCTCCTTTCCATTGTATAACAAACTCCAGGAGAACATGATAACTCTCATCTAAGGATCCTACCACTTGCACCCCATTAACCAGGTCATCCCTGTTGGGATGCTGAAGAAGATTGCAAATAAAGTTGGAACAAGAACACAACCTTGCTACACTCCATTAGTTATTAGAAAGATGCAGTCACCCTCACCGTGTACAAGAAAAAAGGAGCAAAATCCGATTGCTCAAACTATCGAGGCATAACACTGCTCTCTATTGCTGGAAAAATCCTTGCAAGGATACTCCTGAACAGATTAGTTCCTGCTATTGCAGAAGAACTTCTTCCTGAAAGCCAATGTGGCTTCAGAGCCAATAGGAGTACTACAGATATGGTATTTGTCCTTAGACAACTGCAAGAGAAATGTAGAGAGCAGAACAAGGGTCTCTATGTAACATTTGTCGACCTCACCAAAGCCTTCAACACTGTGAGTAGAAAAGGTCTGTGGCAGATCCTGGAAAGACTAGGATGTCCCCCCAAATTCCTTAAAATGGTTATCTTGCTACACGAGGGCCAGCACAGTCAAGTCAGATATATTAGATACTATACTGGTGTTATAGGCGAATAAATTTATTTTAGGGGGGGCAGAATGTCAGGATCATGGTCCTGTCATGCTCATTTGACATGTTTTGGAATCAGGGATGATTGGACATGATATACATTTGGGAGAGTGCTGGGAAGTAAGATTGTATATCAGCCTGGGAAAATGAGCAGATGTGTAGCCAAGATTATTCTTGTGGCAAACTTGGTACAGGGGAAACAGTACATCTGAGAAGATGGAATGTTTTGAGTTGTTGACAAATGGGATGAAAGCTTTTATAATTGCTGAACTGTGTGGATTTTCAATATACAGTTGTCCCTCTGTATCCACGGGACGGATACAGTTAAGGCGGTTAAAGGGCAATATGATAGCCCTGTTTAAGTACTTGAAGGGGTGTCACATTGAGGATGGAGCAAGAGATTGGAACGCAGAGCAATGGATGCAAGCTCCAGGAACAGAGATTCCGCCTCAACATTAGGAGGAACTTTCTGACAGTAAGAGCTGTTCGGCAGTGGAACACACTCCCTCGGCACGTGGTGGGGTCTCCTTCCTTGGAGGCGTTTAAACAGAGGCTGGATGGTCATCTGTCACGGATGCTTTGATCGTGATTTCTGCATGGCAGGGGCTTGGACTGGATGGCCCTTGTGGCCTCTTCCAACTCTATGATTCTATGATTATATGTTTCTATGGTAAGAAGATTGTTCTATGTTTGCTTGTATTATCTCGCATTCCTGGGTGATTAACTAGCAGGAAATGAGATGGTACAGAGTGTTCAAGGATACCAGGCTGGGGGAAGGTGAGCATGAGAAAACTGATGGAGTTCACATGAGGAAAAAAAAATATTTTGCTTTAGCAACAAATAAAGTAGCAACCTGCCAAAAGTTTGCATTTTTGGATACCTTTATTGTATTGTGTTTAAGATGACTTTCTATTCTGATAGTGAAAGTTAGTGGAGAATGTCTGCTGTAGTTTCTGTAATGAAGCTTTGCTGAATAAATACAGTCGTCCCTCTGTATCCACGGATTTGGTATCCACTGGTTTAAGTATTCACAGCTTGAAAATATTCTTTTGTAAAAAATCCAAAAAACAAACCTTTGAGGAAAGTTTGAATGAGATGGATTTCAGTGGAGCCTGAAGAAGACAGAGTTAAGTGGAAACAGAGCAGCAGTCTTCAACCATCTGTAAGACTGCTATATATAGTTGTCCCTCCATATCTACAGATTTAAGTATTCATGGCTTAAATATATTTTAAAAAAAAGAATAATCCAAAAAGCAAACCTTGATTTTGCCATCTTATATAAGGGACACCATTTTGCGATGCCATTGCATATAATGGGACTTGAGTATTCACGGATTTTGGTATCCATGAGCGGTCCTGGAACCAAACCCCAGCAAATATGAAGGGACAACTGTACTGAAAGCCTGGATTTCTGATCTCTTAGAAGTCTGTACAGGACAGTAATTAGGAAAACCCTTTAGTCCTGACAGCAAATGCGTGTAGTGATAATCTCTGCTTGCTGAATAAAGTTATTCTGAATTTGCTGAGAGCTTGTGTTGGCTGGAGTTAGCCAGAACATTACATGAGGTAACCTCTGCCTAAAGGTAGAGACAGCCTGAAACCTTCTAAAATGAAGGATTCCTGACTGGATAAAGGAAGCTTACAGTATGTATGTGGATCATAGGCAGGACAAAGTGCACCTCTCCAGGGGCAACATCCTGTTAGTGACATGGAAGTGTGGTTTACACATGCCTGTGTCTCTTTTTTGGATAGGGTTCAGGGAGCGACATTAGTGGCGTACATGTGGCTAATATCATGTAGGTCTCTTTCTGAATGGGACGCAGGAGGCTATCGAGCAGGCCCTTGGTATCTGCTGGGGTTTGGTTCCAGGACCGACCATGGATACCAAAATCCATGATGTTCAATGGCATAGAAAAACAGTGTTCCTTATACAAAATGGCAAGATCTGGTTTGCTTTCTGGATATATATATATATATATATATATATGGAATATTTTCACACTGTGGATAGTGGAATCCATGGATACAGATTCTGTGGATACAGAGGGCTGACTGCAATCTAGTCCTTGGCACTTTGTCCAACCCCACCCCAGTTGTCAAACTGCACAGAGGCCCCTGCTGATGGTGGTGGGGAGGAGAGGGAGGGGAGAGGCAATTCAGACAATGAAAATGTAACTATTCCAGGCTTGGAAAAAGGAAAGGAGTGTGTATTCTATTTGTGAGTGCATCCTCATTTCTTCTCCCCTTGGATATGAGAACAACTGCCTCTTCATCATCTGAATTGCCTTACCCCTCTCTTCCTCACTAGTAAATAGCAACAGCAAGGGCCTCATTCTGGGGTTTGACAGTTACTGTGGCTGGGAGAGAACATGGAACTTCATGGACAGAGGATTATGCTCTGCCAGCTCAATGCAGGCTCTCAGCCCTACTGTTCTTAGATTGCATCTCCCAGAATTCTTCACTATTGGCTATGCTGGCTAGGGATGATGGGAGCTGCTGTCCAATAATATCTAAAGGCCCACATGTGACTCACTGATGATGCCGAAATTGTTCTATGCATACTTAATTGATATTTTACATTATATTTCTATGTAGCTTCGGGTTATCACCACAACTTATGGTGGAAAATACTAAAGCTTAGCAATGAGATCTGTGAAGACCTCCTTCATTTTGTTTGTCCTGAATTACCCCACAGCCAACTTCACTGCTTGATCACAGTTTCAAGTGTTGGGAAAGATGAAGAAAGCCTTCCTATCCACTTGTTCAAAATCTTGCATTTTTTTTTAAAATGTACATCTACTGTGAGTCAGATCATAAAGCTGAATAAATTGTTTTGAGTCCAGACAAAAGCAGGAAGTTTTTCCTTCCCTCTTCCTTGCAATGAGCTAATTTCTGTAAATTTGCCAGGGACCAATGCATGGCAGTGACTCACAACTTTCTTAATGGAAACCCAGTGATCCATAAACACTTGAGCGGGAGGCATTAGCTTAGGGGCAATGCAATATTAATGTTAATATCAGTGATTGATCAAAAAGGATTTGCAAGGAAGGCATAAAGTATTTAATTATAATCATGTTGGGAATGATTTTGTAATGGCTACGACATTTGAATAAGGTCACATCTAGCCCTAACCTCGCTTATGTTGTCCTGTATTAAATGCCATTCATTTCAAGGGCTGAAAACCTTTTGGAAGTCATCAGACTACAATACACCAGGTAAATTGAAAAAATGTCGCTGGGTTTTTGGGGAAGATGATTGATCTCCTTTGCAAAGCAAATGCTGACAATGCAGCAGGACAGAAATGCCTTAGATAATGTGTCAGTGACACTGAAGGTGTTATCCTGCCATAGAAGTCTCACAGTGGCTAAGATAATTGGTACACATCAGAATCTATTCCATAAACTTAATTGGCTGTAAATTGATATTTGCCCTCCCAAAGTTAACAGGCAAGTGAAATAGGTTGCATTTGTTTTCTTAAGTTGCCTTCTCCAAAGTGGAAATCTGACCGTGGAAGCTGTTATAGATAGCAACCAATATTAGCAGGGACTGGCATATTTGGAGTGACTACATGTATCCCAAATCTAGGATTTCTGAAATAGTTCTGATTTCGTCTGAAGTCCCTGATTTGGGTTTCACATGGCCATCCTAAACACTGCAGTACTCAATGGATGAATGGAGCTTGGATATAATGAATTGGGAATGATGTATTATGTTGAGTTCATATCCTGTAACATTTTACTGATGGAAACCAAATTTACACCAAATTGGGAGGAGTAGCTAATACCCTAGAGGACAGGATCAAAATTCAGAATGACCTGGATACTCTGGAGAGCTGGGCCAAAGCTAACAAAATGAAATTCAATACGGAGAAATGTAAAGTACTGCATTTAGGGCGGAAAAATGAAATGCATAAATATAGGATGGGAGAGACCTGGCTGAATGAGACTATGTGCGAAAGGGATCTAGGAGTCCTAGTAGACCACAAGTTGAACATGAGCCAACAGTGTGATGCAGCAGCTAAAAAGGCCAATGCAATTTTGGGCTGTATCAATAGAAGTATAGTGTCTAGATCAAGGGAAGTAATAGTGCCACTCTATTCTGCCTTGGTCAGACCTCACTTAGAATACTGTGTCCAGTTCTGGGCACCACAATTCAAAAAGGATATTGACAAATTGGAGCATGTCCAGAGAAGGGCAACTAAAATGGTGAAAGGTCTGGAAACGATGCCTTATGAGGAGAGACTTAGGGAGCTGGGTATGTTTAGCCTGGAAAAAAGACGGTTTAGAGGCGATATGATAGCCCTGTTTAAGTATTTGAAGGGATGTCACGCTGAGGATGGAGCAGGCTTGTTTTCTGCTGCTCCAGAGACTGGAACACGGAGCAATGGGTGCAAGCTCCAGGAACAGAGATTCCACCTCAACATGAGGAGGAACTTTTTGACAGTAAGAGCTGTTCGGCAGTGGAACACACTCCCTCGGAGCGTGGTGGGGTCTCCTTCCTTGGAGGTCTTTAAACAGAGACTGGATGGCCATCTGTCGGGGATGCTTTGATCAAGATTTCCTGCGTGGCAGGGGGTTGGACTGGACGGCCCTCGTGGTCTCTTCCAACTCTGCAATTCTATGATTCTATGATTCTATGAAACTAACGATATGAGTGGCCAAGCATCATCAGACTAAGATGGGAAAAATTAGGAAAAACAGACAGGCTAAGAGATGCTACAGCAGTTTGCTTTTGCCTGAGTCTACATGGAAGGGCAAGATTCCACCACTTCCTCTCCTCTCACCTCTGCTAAGTTAATGGAGTCCAAATTATTTTTGCACTTTGTACTCAGTTTGCAGAACTGGAAGTAAGCTGAAGACAATGGGGGAAAGTTGGAAGAAGAAAGAGAGAAACTGGGACATTTTAAAAGCAGCTGAAAAAATGGGATGACAGAGGATTGATTGCTGTCCATGCCAAGTTGGGACAGTTGGAAAGTATGCAATTTGGAGGGGAGGTGGATAAATAATAAAGTAAATAATATCACATTTTACTTTTAACTTAACAAGATAAACTCTTATTAAATTTGGGGCATAATGAGTAGCAGGTTTTGATTTGTTGTTTCATTATTTTTCTGCCCTTATCTACAATCAGTGATTAAAGATTAGAGATATGAAGCTATTTAAAGCTTAGGAAGGTTTTGCACTAAAGTGAGCTCATTTTGTTTGGTTTTCCAGGTCCTGGAATGTTTTGCATAGAACAGGAGTTCTAGT
The DNA here is from genome assembly GCA_030847615.1 of Gambelia wislizenii. Taxonomy (NCBI): domain Eukaryota; kingdom Metazoa; phylum Chordata; class Lepidosauria; order Squamata; family Crotaphytidae; genus Gambelia; species Gambelia wislizenii. The sequence goes on from JAUMIR010000012.1 coordinate 12,832,718, forward strand.
GCAAACTGGCAAAGATCTTGCATTGGAGCAGAAGCTCCAATATGGATTTGCGTGGCACAGAAGCTCTGACGATGGTCTCTTTAAATAGCAAGGATGAAATATAATGATTAACACATGGAATTTGAAAATTCCCCTGCCTATGTTAACATAAGTAACTTGGATTTTTGATCCCACTAAGGATAAACAAAATGAATTCAGTTTCCTTTTTTTTTTTAAAAAAAAAGAACATTAAAAGGTCTGTAGATGAGGTGCTTCAACTATCAATAAGCTGGTTTTGGATACCTCAGAGTAAACTGAAGCTAAAGATGTATCTGAAAGATGAATAGCTTGGAGACCAGGTCCTATGAGGAGAGGCTGGGTAATGTGTATCAGTATGCCAAGGTAGGCAATTGCACAGGGACCAGGGGCCAATTTCGCCCAACGCCCCTGCAGACTGCACCCTCCCTTACACAAGAAGACTAAAAACCTCAATTTTCTTCTGCAGTCCCTCTCAAAATGGCAATAGGATGTGGCATCACAGCACTTCCTGCCACCATTTTGGGAGGGACTACAGAGGAAAACAGAGGTATTTGGGGTAGTACAGGGTTCAAGGGTGCTTGTGAATATGGGTTGCAGGTATTTACACTCATTTCCACATCCGGAGGGGGGGTGTAATGCATGATCTGGGTGCAAAAATTGCCCCAAAGTTGTGCTGAACTTTTTTTGGGGGGGGGGATTGGAGGGTTTGGAGAGACTGGTGTGGGGGCTTCAGGAGCCACAAATATGTAATCCAGGGGCCATAGGTGGCCTGTGGGCACATCATATCCACCTCTGCTCTAGGCATGCTATGTCAGATTACCCATTAAATGTTTCTGTTCCCCATATTTTGGACCAAACTGTTGGTACATCTCAGTTGGAATAGACTATTGAATCAGCTGTTGAATACTGAATCAACACATTGCTGAATCCCATTGATTCAATCAGACTAAAAACATGATTCTGGCCTAATGGGGGGAGGGGACCCAGAAAAACAATGAAATGGTCCCAGCATGCAGTACTCATCACAGTTTGTTTTAATACTCCATTTGGTTAATCTCCCAGTTCCCTGTTGAATTGGCTCCACACAGACTCAAGCTATCAGTACACTAGTTTTCCTTTGGTAAAGGGCAGCCAACCAAAAACTTTAACTACAATGTAGCAGAAGTGTATAATATGTTCAGCAGCAGACTTTTTTTTTCTTTTCCATACATACATTGCCAATTTACTACACATTAAGCAGTACAGATGTGCTCCTGATAACTATAGATTAACAGGGAATTGCATATAAAACAATAAGTCACAGAAGTAGATATAAATCTAGTTATTCACATCTTTCTGTCAGAGTGCTTAAAACTACAGAGGCATGCATTTGCAGACATAAACATGCTGTATCGTATTGAACATCTGAGGGGTAGATTGGATGCTGGCAATTGTTGTGTATGGAACCTCAAATAGTAAGGTAGGAAGATGGAGTGACATGTTTGAAAAATATCAGGGATGCTGAGGGAACTGCCTGCTGAAAGTTATGTTTTCCCTCTCCTTTATATTGCATCTTGCAACTTATTTCATGTCCTGATGTCATTATGCTGATTTTTTCAATCAAAGCTGTGAAATTATATCATGCCAGAAGATAACTTGACGTGATAGTTGGGACACAGTTCTCCCACGCATTACATTTGTATGTGCATTCTTTTAAAAAGAGGTTCATTTAGAGAGCATAAGCTACGGCTATAAGTCAGGGATAGGTGTCCTGGCCCTCCAGATGTTATCCCATCCGGCCTCACCATTGGCTAGGTAGCCTAAGGCTGGTCCTTCCAACAAAAGCGGGTCTCCAATGATGGCAGGGACAAATGATCTATTTTTGTTCTAAGCTGAGCTTTTCCACTTCATGCATATCAAATGACTCTCTGTAGTCATCCATATTTTAACCATAATTCCTTTGTTGTTGCATGCCTTCGAGTAATTTCCGACTTATGACGACCCTAAGGTGAACCTACCACAGGATTTTCTTGCAAGATTTGTTCAGAGGGGGGTTGCCTTTGCCTTCCTCTGAGGCTGAGAGAGTGTGACTTGCCCAAGGTTAGCCAGTGGATTGCCATGGCTGAGCAGGGATTCGAATCCTGGTCTCCAGAATCATAGTCCAATGCTCAAACCACTACACCATGCAGGTTTAAGTGATGAATATTTCATTGGAAATACACCATGCTAGAACCCAATCATTCAGATACAGATGGCCAATGAACACATCCCAATGTATCAAACTGAACAGGAGAGTTCAAACATTCACAAAACTTTTCAAAGAAGCTGGATTGTTTTTCAACATCATTTGAGAAGGAGTCTTGTATAACCCCAAAGTTTGCATATGGCCCTTGTGGTCTCTTCCAACTCTATAATTCTATCATTATCAGAGCTCTCCATTCTCTGAATGCAAATCTTTCAGTAGCTAAAACTGGCACTAGTAAAAGTAAAAACTTGGGGACTGGGGAACCCTCAAAGTTTTCAAAAGAAATAAAAAAAACATAAAATTGTAGGGGGACCCCTCAAGTTTGGTGTACTTTGTGGCCATGGCATGCTAACTGACTGTGAGTGGTGGTGGAGAATAGAAAATGGAGAGGAGAAAGGATGGAGTATTCTGAAAAGCACACTCCTCAATGTAACATTTTATCATAGACCTAGCAGTTTAGATCTGCTAATGTTGTCATTAATAATGTTGACACTGAACCTAGAAATGTTATTCTGCTCAACCCCCATAGCTTAAATAGTTGTTTTGGTGTTAACCCATGTAAGATAGCCAAGTAAGTCTTTTGGATGGACTCCAGGCTGACTGGAGTGGGCACAGGAGGAATGCAGCAGAAGAATGTTAGTCCAGTTGTTTCCATACATCGCAGCACAGTATCTCCTCATTCAGAAGGGGGGGGGGAGCTCAAAAACTCAAAAGTAGTGTGATAAGGGCTTTTGCTACTTTTCCTGACTTTTTTGAAAAGTAGCATAACTTAGTGCATTATTGATTGTGTGAATTACCATTTCGGAAAAGTCTGTGTGAACTACCAGCAACCTTTCCGATACAGTCACAGCAGAGCTGCACTGTGATTGGTTGGGCTGTCCAAGGTTGGGGTAGGCTTGCAAGAGATGGAGGAGCCTGAAATGAAATGATCCAGCCCTTGTTGTTTTCAGCCACAGAAAAAATCCAGCAAGCTGTCTGCTTGTCTGGCGGCAGCTTGCTTGGCTGTGTGTGTGAGAGAGAGGGGGGGGAGGGAGATTGAGTAGTGATGGGCTCCCCCAGCTGTTTGCTCACTCACACTCCTCTGATTGCATTTGTGTGTGTGTGTGTGTGTGTGTATGAGAGAGAGAGAGACAGGGAGAGTGGGTGAGGGGAAGGGGGCTTGACGGAGGTGAATAGCTCCTCCGTGGCTGAAAGGGCTTTTGGAAGAAGAGGCATGAAAACTAGCAGGCATTCCTAAGGCATTCCTTAGCCTTTGCTAAGGCATGCAAGCTAGCAGGCATTCCTCAGAGGAGGGAAAGATCTGAGCACTTTTCTCTCTCTCTCTCTTTCCCTCCCTCTGTCTCATCTTCCCCCAGATGTGCTTGGAAGGCCACACACTCCCACCTTTGCATGTCTGAACCAGAAAGCAAAAAAATAAAAAAAAAATAAAAAAAAAATAAACAGAGCAACCGATTTCCCAATAAATCATCTAAACTACCTAGCACTAGTGCGAAAAAGCACTAAAACACAAACTATTGCAATAAAAACTGCTGTGTAACTGAGCCCCAGGTCTGATTCTATGTTAGCATTTTGACCATGGGAATGTGAATCCAGATTTGGTTTGTTGTCCCAATTATGTCTCCTGGTGAAAACAAGGATTTTATATGGGTCAAACCAGGGTGGCTGCATCCATTCTTAGTCTCAACAGTATAGCCTAGCAGGTTGTGGCATCATGCAGACCAGCCCAGTCCCCACCACCCATCAGTAGTGGCCACTGGCTCCTGTGCTAGTGAGGTAATGAAACTGATGCTGAGTTTCAATCCAAGCTTTCCAGGTGCTTTCCAAACTGCTGAATCTATTTTGGGGAAAGGGTTTGACTCCTTTAAATTCTGAGATGAAACTCTGAATGGATTCAGTGCACCACTGATATGGACACCATGCTCCACCACTGCCACTACTGTGGCCTGCCAAACCTATAACTGGTTAGTGACAAAGAGAAAAGAATCTACCCACATCAATGCCTTCTTCATGAGGTTGCTGCATTTTTGAGAGGTTTTCAGCGTTAGTGGGCATTACAAGTTTTGGGAGTCACGTGGTAAGGAGAGCTGTGAGGAGAGCCTTCTTTGCATCCAGATGATTATCTTGTGTTTTATATCAAACACCACCTAGAGCCTGCACATCTGTCCCAGAAAATAGAATTGTGAACCTCTTAACCCTGAGACCTTTGCTAGGATCCATATGGTAATCAGTAACGTAAAGATGGAGGTAAGATAAGGAGAGGAAGAAAGAAAGGTGAGAGATTTGTGGGGGTGTGAGAAATGGGTTGGAACACTCCCTCAGGGGTAGAATGGAAAGAACCTGAGGGGTCAAAAAGAGAGATGGAAAGCAGGAGAAAGCAACACGAATGGATTTTCCCAATCTTACCATGTGCAGATAGCATGGAAAATTTAAGGGGAAAACTGAAGGGGATTACTAAAGAGAAAACTGAACAATATAATTCCTTATCTGAGAAACAAAAATAGTAGATGGCAAAGTAGGTTTCACACAAAAGGCCATGCCCTAAGATTTTTGCAGTTAGAATTTAAGAACTAATGTTGCAGTTATGGAAACTGTAATCCTACTTATTATTTTAAGTAAAAACAAACAAACAAGGCTACTACAAAATTGGAATAGTGAGTGTCTAAAAGGGGTAATCAGATGATAAGCAAATGATGGCTAGGTCTTTCGTGCATGTCAAAACAAGAAGATGTGCAAGCTTTCAAAAACATGGATTGGAATTTAGTATGGAGCTTATACCTACATACGTATACTTACATTGGCAGGAATAGAATTGAGCAGTTTCTCAATGTCCATATGCAACAAGGAGCTGCCCTGACTTTACTCCATAGGGGAGCCGGTGAAATGACCATTGTGTATCCAGACCAATGCCCATCAGTCCCAACATGCAACAGGCACCAGTGTGCATCAGGTCCTCCTGATGCATATTGGACAATGGCTAGGAACTGCAGATATGATTTGGTAGAGCCTAATGCACATTGGGAAATTCGCTAAGGGACCATGCACATCAGTGGAGCCTGATGCACATCAGGTCCCATTTTGCTGGTGTTCTGATATATATCTTTGCAACTCACTAGGAAAGTTCCTTAGCTTCTCTGATACAAGTGTATCAGATTAATACACTTACTACTAATAATAAATGTAATAAAAATAAAAGTAATAGTACCACTCTGTTCTTCCTTGGTCAGACCTCACCTAGAATACTGTGTCCAGTTCTGGACACCACAATTCAAAAAGGATATTGACAAATTGGAGCGTGTCCAGAGAAGGGCAACTAAGATGGTGAAAGGTCTGGAAATGATGCCTTATGAGGAGAGACTTAGGGAGCTGGGTATGTTTAGCCTGGAAAAAAAATGGTTAAGAGGCGATATGATAGCCCTGTTTAAGTATTTGAAGGGATGTCATGTTGAGGATGGAGCAGGCTTGTTTCCTGCTGCTCCAGAGACTGGAACACGGAGCAATGGATGCAAGCTCCAGGAACAGAGATTCCACCTCAACGTTAGGAGGAACTTTCTGACAGTAAGAACTGTTCGGCAGTGGAACACACTTCCTCGGAGTGTGGTGGGGTCTCCTTCCTTGGAGGTCTTTAAACAGAGGCTGGGTTGCCATCTGTCGGGGATGCTTCGATCAAGATTTCCTGCATGGCAGGGGGTTGGACTGGATGGCCCTCGTGGTCTCTTCCAACTCTACAATTCTATGATTCTAAGTGTGTGTAGTTATGCAACATACACCACGATATAGAATCATGTCCAATATCTATGTCTCTCTCTATCTTGTACATTCTGTTTGGAAGTTGCAAATTTAAATTTATGCATTCAATGAATATATATGGATCAATGAGATTATTTTTTGACAGATGTTTCTAATAAAATAACTTTAAACAGACTTGATATAATATCCTATTCCTCCTGGGGGTATTTCTTTTAATTGAATTTATTTTATTTTTGAGGACAAAAATCGCAGAGCTTGAGGAAGTTACTTTTGCAGAATCTCAGGGTTTAGACAGTTTTAATATTAAAAATTCCATGCTGGCTGCCTGGGGTCGGTGAGTGAGTATGCTGACCAGATGATTCTGGGAGTTGTAAAATGAAAAAGCAGTTATTCCAAGCTTTTAAAAAGTACAAAAGTGGACTAAAGTTTATGGCCAGTACTCTATATCAGCTACTTAGTTAACTGACTAACTTAACTGAGTAACATCTCCTGGCCTGATCCCTCCAAACCTGGTGGCAACGTCATTCAGCCGTGCTCTGATCACCCACAAAATGGAGCTCCTTCAATTAAGTACATAGCAATCATGAATATGGAACAGTTGTCTAGATTTACTCATCTGTAACTGTTCTGTATTCACTATTACTGCTTAGTCACACATGCAACACTATAGCCATGATCATAACTTTCCCCCACCCTACTTTACTTTGCATCAGTTGCCTAGAGAAGAAGGAGGAGCACATACAAGGGTGTGCAGAATAGTGAAAAGTAGGCATTGTGTTGGGGCAAAACGGAAAGGTGATTAAATACATGTGATGAAAGCACATGCTAGAACTACAGTGATTCGTCTATCCATCCCTAGTCCAGACTATAATTTAGTACACCTTCCTGACCTCACCATGCAACCACAATTTGGCACATTGTTCCCAATAACCCACAATGATAAGCACAAAATATCATACGCCTGCATATCGTTGCCTCACTTGTCTTATTCTGTAAGATAACAAAACAGCCAAAAATTCTGTTAATATAAAAACCCAAACTTGGAAAGTTAGTTTTTCTAGATTTTATCTTCCAGACTTTCCCAGCAGTATAGCCAGGTTTGGGGGGTGGGGGTAGTGAACAGGTAACTTTCCCCAGACACTGAAATCAATGCTGCATTCTCACCCAGGTTGTTTCTAAAGGTTGCTTTTCTCTGAGGACACTTTGGGATTGTGGATGACTAAAATGTAGGAATAAAATGACTGTACTGTAGGAAAAGGCAAAACTAATGGATTTAATCATTCCAGTCAAAGGACTTTGAATTCTTAGGTTTTTGATTTGGTTTGATACCTACCCAGGGACTGGGTATGTGTGGGCAGGAGAGAAAACCACTTTCTGGTGTGGATGCCTTCCAACTCAGGGGACACCAGATTTCCAAAGATATTATAAGAATTATGTGAACAATTTGAACACCAACAAAAAAATTAGAACATGAATTCCCCCTGCTTGATGGCAATGGGTGATAGCTGAAACTTATACAAATTCTTAAACAATTTCTTCAGTTTTTTTTTTTTTAAATAATGATTTAGGACAGGCCTGGAATTAGCATCTGGAATCATCAAGGTGCTGCTAGGTTTCTGTCATGGCCCACTGTTAACACATGCTCTGGCCTCCTGCCCTTTAAATGTTTCCTTCCATCTTAAAGTTCTGATTTGTGACAAGCAACCACTCCTAGCTTCCATTTGTGGGAAACAAAAATGGCACCTAGACCCAACTTCTTGGTGCTGACTGGAGCATAGCTACTGTCCATCCGTGACAGGGAAAGTCAACAGAATCAACCAATGGAGGAGAGAGTCCATTAGAGACTTTACCCTGGGCCAACTGCCTGAGGCAAAAGGCATGATTGTGTCTCTTCCCTGGCTCATCCATAGAAAGAGAGCGGGCTGGCAGTTCAATCTTTCTTTAACATTGTCAAGGGAGTAGTTTTAGAGCCATGTGGTGTGGCTTACACACAGCTTTCTTCTCCAACAGGAGAGAGCTGGGCAGTTCAGGAGAAACAGCTAGGAAGCTCCTGCTGTTGAAGGCTCCTACCCCCAAAATTTATTGCCTGAGGTGGCTGCTTCAGTCCGCCTAATAAAAGGGCCAGCCATGAAAGATGCCCCTCAAAGCTGGAGCCAAGCCTGTAGTAAAATCCTTTACCAAATCCATAAGAAGCGTAATTGGATAGTGGGAAGGCTACAGCCTCACAACCTCAGTTCTCAAAAGATCAGTAGCCTGATGAAATGACATTGTAGTCCTTTCCCCAAGAATGGTTGAGGCAAGGAGTGGGAAACAGTCCTCATTCTCTGATACATGCAAAGTGATTCTTGGATGGAAAAGATGACAACCTCTCTCTTAGTTCACCCTCTGTCCAAACCAGGTTTCACATTGTCCAAAACTGAAGGTTAATCTGCTGAGAATCCAAGAGGTAGTGCTTATGATCTTCCATGTGATAGGGAGACCTCAGAACAGGCAGAGGGTCTGGGGAAGAGAGAATGTAATCAATGCTAAATTTAATTTCAGAGTCAGATTTTCCTACCGAGGTGCTGTTTAGACTCTCCTGGCTGGTGGCAGTGTTTTGGAAAAGCTCACAAGGCTCCAAAGTTTTAGGCTGGGATTCCATTCTCTCACCAGGAGAGGAGATATTAGATAAGGCAGAATCCATGGGGGATAACGTGGTCAAACAACCCATCTCACTGTTCAGCCTCTTTTCTCTAGGTTCTCTTTTTACATTCCTCCGCCTTCTCCGCCTCCTGTAATTCCCATTTTCAAAAAGATCCAGCATGGATTCACATCCTGATGCAAAGCTCCAGTAGTTCCCTTTGCCTTTGTCATTGCCTTCTGTCCGGGGAACCTGTATATAATTGGAAAAGCAATGGAAAATCAATGACTTGCTACTACTTTTTAAAGCTGGGGTGGGAGACAAGCAGCCTTCCAGATGATGATGAACTGCAATTCCCAACAGACATAGCCAGCATGGCCAATGATGAGGAATGCTGGGAGTTGAAGTCCAACAACATCTGGAGGTCTACATGATTCCTACCCCCCAAGTTTAAAGAATATGCACCATCTATCTGAAAGCACTGACATTTCAACAAGACCTGCCCCATTAATCTGCAAGGGCTGTGTCACATAAGGTTGGACTGCAATGGCACAATAAAGAAGAGAAAGCATTATGAGATGAAAAGAATATCCAAAAGTATTCAAAAATGGTAAAAAAACACACCATGAGGTTTATTTATTGTTAACTAACACACATTGGAAACTGCTTAATGTGGTGTAGATGTGTAAATTGCTATTGATTAAACAATTTGTAAGCTGCTCTGGGAATCTTTGTGGCTGAAGAGCGGGGTATAAATATCTAAATAAATAAATAAGTAAAATATTTTAACATTGAGAAACCCCAATGAGAAGAATCCTGGACTGACAGTAATCTTTGCAGTTTGAGACTTATTGCACAAAATTTGCATGTGGTTCTTTTGGGCAGAAAGCAGCATTTTCTGCACAGGAAATAGCATTTTCTGTGCCAAAAATGATATTTTTACATGGTAATATTATTTCCTGTGCCGAAATGGTATAATTGGGACTTACTCTGGGCAAAATTTTCACATGAGAGATTTGCATAGAAAGCAGCATTTTCTGTGCAGAAAATAATATTTCTATGCATGAATATTACTTTCTAAGTAGAAAATACTGTTTCCTGAGTAGAAAATTTTGTTTTCTTTTTTAAATAATATATTTATTAGTTATTTATAACATGATTATGGTGCAGTCACTTTACAAATCCATCCTTCTACTTTGTACATAATAATTAGATATAGTACTAAATAAATTGAATTAATAAAAATTAAGAAAGTACACCTAACTTCTTAATTAAGCACCAAATACAGACAATAACAAAAAACAAACAAACAAACACAACTAACAAACCAAAAAGACACCACACAACATCATTAAGTAAACAAACAAACAAATAGACCATTAAAACTATGGTTGACTTAATCTTCTGTTAAACCTTAGTTGAAATTAAACTTATTCACACCCCTGTATTCTTAATTTATCCATTCATTAAATTCTATTAATTTGTTTAATACCAAAAAAAAAAAATCTTTACTGAAAGGATATTATATCAAACTTCTTTTCCTGTCAAGACTGTAATTTCGTTATTTGTTCATACCCCTAAATTACTATAGCGATGATGTAATATAGACCTTATCTGTGCCCTTTTACATAGTCCCAAAAAGACTGCCAAGTTTCCAAATATTTTTCCTTTTATTTATTTTCCAGTAGAAAGGTAAGTTGCTCTATCTCAGCTACATCTGTTAACTTATCTAACCATTCTTCCTCCTGCAATATTGTCTCTTTTCGCCAATGCCTGGCATATGAAAATTTTGTTTTCTCTGTTAAACTACCACGTGAGAATTTTGCACATAAGAAGTCCTGAATTGCAATAAGGCTTTGAAAATGGTGTGGTTTTCAAAGAGTTTCTCTCTGTACAAAGACACTTATTAAACTACTCATTGCTTCCTTAGAAAAGAAACATAGTGAATAATTACATTCCAACTCTGCACAAGCACTCGAGATTTCTGTTTGATGATGATGTTCTAAGTCTGTGCTCCAGCCATTCAGAACAGGTTGAGGGACTGAATAAAGGCTTAAACTAAAGCCCTGACTTTTGTGCATGTGTGCTACAAATCCTGCTGTTTCAACATCTGTGTTCATTTAAATGCACAACTCATGTAAACACATATGACAAGCTGCTGAATTCCAGGCTCTCTAATTATAGAAGCTGTAGGTAAAACTCAAAGCTAGCTCATCCAATTTGCTATGTACTAGCATATACTGGAGAACCATTTTCTCTGTTTCTCTTTCGACCTTTTGGAAGACCAGCTAAGCGGCTGACATGATATGTTTCATATTCTCCATTTAAGTACCCTTAATCTTGCTTCCCCCACATTCCTAGCTTTGGATACCGGCTTTCTAATAGAGCCATAGAAACTTATTGGGGGTTTTTTGATGAAAAGACCAGAAAAAGAGTATAGTCAGCCCTCCATATCCATGGATTCTGTATCCATGGTTTCAACCATCCACAGCTTGAAAATATTCCAGAGTGAAAAATATCCAAAAAAGCAAACCTTGATTTTGCCATTTTATACAAGGAACACCATTATGCTGTGACATTGTACATAATGGGGCTTGAGCATCCACAGATTTTGGTATCCACAGGGGGTCCTGGAACCAAACCCCAGTGGATACCAAGGGCCCACTGTAATGGAAAGACAGCTTTCTTTCCATGCCCAATTTCCCCCCTGCCATGAAGACCACAAGCATTTACTGGGTCTGTTCTAATCAGACATGTCCAAGTTTCTCCATATTTGTCCATGGACTTTTCGATTGCCAAGTCAAGCTGGTCTCTTCCTTCTCCCCCCTCCCCCCACTCCAAAGTGGAATGAATGCATTGAGAACCAGAAGTTCCCTTCCGATTGGGCTGAGGACTACCTATGCCATGGTTGAGCCTCTTGTGGCTCTCCAGGTGTTGGTGGGACTCTCAGCATTTCCAACCAGTGTAGCCAATGATGAGGGATGGTAGGGAATGTATCAACATCTGGATGACCACAAGATACCTGCTTCTGATTTATACTGATTGGTAGTGAAACCTCAGAGCTTCAGCCACAGTGGGTTTTTCCACCTTACCTGGTCAGAGATAAGCTGTGGAGTTTCTGCTCACAAAAGTGGAGTCTCCTTCTTTGGAGGGTTTTAAACAGAGGCTGGATGGCCATCTGTAAGGAATGCATTGATTGTGTGTTACTGCAGGGCAGGGGGTTGGACTAACTAACTAACTAAATAAATAGATGGCCCTTGTGGTCTCTTCCAACTCTATGATTCTATGAAAACATGTGCTCTGTCACCCAGCAAAATGTCACTCACATTCCCTATGTCCATCCCACCCCAGTTTTGTACGTGGCTCCTCACAAATTCATTTTCCTTAGGCTCTTTATTCCTTTATACAGATTCCTATATGCTGCGCAGGCATAAAGCACTGTGTAAGGTGGTAGTGGATACTTCCTTGCAAAACACCTGAGAAACACCAGCATAAATCACCAAGAGGGTTCCTGCCATAAGATGTAGCTGGTGTTTCATTCATACTGCTGCATCCTCAGGATACTTGGACCAGGGTTATGTTTTTCCCCTGATTCAGTCTTTTGCATCTCCCATTAAAGGGGTTTGTTGGCTGGTCATTGGAAAAAGCTTCTGCCAGCTAAAGAAGACAACAACAGGTTAGGGAAGCTTGAGGGATTCAGTCTGCAGGGATTCTGATGCAAAGTGACTTGAAGGAGTGTCTTGATCCACACTCCTTCAACCAGAACCTAGAAATCCTGTGGGGGGGGGGGATACTGAGCCAAGCTATGCTTGTGAGGGGAATCTGAAAGTGAAAAAAGTAACCTTTTAAGGTTCTGTTTTGATTACAACTCTGAAGTTAGTCTACAACTCCTGAACTAATGTACAGATTAAAATGGAGTTTCATTCCAGGGACTTTCCAGAGACTGTTGCCTGTCTTTCTACCCAGAGCGGTAAAGTTGGTGAATATGCAAAGCAGGGCTTTTTCTAAATCAACAACTTGGTTATGGAACTTTTCCACAAAGAAGTCACCCTGGCTCTCCCTTTTGACCTTTCAGCAAGACATGAAGACTGCACTATTTTCTATGACCTTTTGTCTTTAAAGCCAAAATTGGCTTTGTGAATATTTAATTATTAAATAAAGAGTGTTTTTTTTAAAAAAAAAATCACAGGATTTTTTGTTTTACAATTTCACAATTTTAAAGAAAATTGTCTTGGTTTGTTTCTATAGAATGATTTTTTCTTGGTTTTAATCTAATTGCCTCAGGATCCTCAGCATACTGGGAAGCAATAAGCAAATATTTAAATAAATAAAAGTAACCCCCCCAAAAGTAGTTACTTTTAGATTTTGTATTTTTCTAATATTTGTGATGAGATCATCAGCTTAAAAAAACCCATAACAAGATGCATTTAAAAATGCATATTGCAAGACAAAATATGTTTAGAAATGTCTATGTTCAGATGAAAATACATTGATAAATTCTTTCAAAAATGCATTATTATTTTTTAAATAGCACATAATGGAGACCTAATGTAGGATAGTGGTTTGAATTCTGGACCAGGACTTTGGGAGACCAGGATTTGAATCCCCACTCAACCATGGAAACCCACTTAATGACCTTGGCCAAGTAGCACTTGTCCTAGTCTCAGAGGAAGGCAATGGCAAACCCCTTCTGAACAAATCTTGCCATGAAAACCCTGTGGTAAGTTCACCTTAGGGCTGCCATAGGTCAGAAATGATTTGAAGGGGCACAGTAACACAACAACAAGCACATAATGGCAGAAATAGGATTGAACAGACTTATGAGTAAACCCAGGCAAAACTGGCACTGAGCAAAAATGGACAGATCATTATTCTAGGCTGGGTGGACAGTGTGACTAAGAAAAATGGAATATTCTGTGTTCCCTTTAATTCCCATGTTCTTGTTTCCTGAAATGGGTTGGGGGGGTAGAGTTTGGAAAAGTCTTTATTACAGTGTCCATAATACTGGCCATGTACTGGTTAAGGATTCTAGGAATGGTAATCCAAAAAACAAAATTCCAAGCTTTTTAAAGGGGGTAGAACCAGCCTGTTCAGCCAGGCATTTGTGATCTTACCTTGACAAAGCAGCTGTTGAGAGAGAGGTTGTGGCGAATTGAGTTCTGCCAGGCACGCTGGTTCGTTCTGTAGTATGGGAATTTTTTCATGATGAAGTCATAGATCCCGGACAGGGTCACTTTGTTGGAAGGGCTCTGTTGAATAGCCATTGCAATCAAAGCAATATAGCTGGAAGAAAAAGTAGAACTGTCATGCTGTGCTGTGTACAAAAATGTTGACATTATAGGCATATACATTAGAATAATCCAGCATCCCTGAAATAAATTTAGAACCAATTACATGCTATGGGTCAGACAAGCTTACTAGATAGTAAGCCCTATTGAACACGATAGATATTTAGGACTATGCATGAGTAAAGTTGAAAGTTGCCTAAATACCCTTACAGCACCCAGATACCATCTGATCTTGGAAGCTAAGCAGGGTCTGTTTTGGTTTTTTCTTGGATGGGAGGTTACCAACAAATATCAGGTGCTTTAGTCTATAATTTCAGAGGAAGGAACTCTCAGTGTTCCTTGCCTAAGAAAACCCTATGAAATTCATGGGGTTGCAATAAATCAATAGGTGACTTGAAGGTACACACACGCACAGGTAAAGATATTTAGAATTCTGCTATAAATTAACTACACATGATTCCCACTGAAATCAACTGACTTACAGCACAATGTTATGCATGTGTTCTTGGAAGACAGTTTCTTTATCTTCTGTGGAGTTATTCTCTCTCTTAACTTCACTTAAATTGGGAATTTCTGATAATTTACACCCTAAGGTATGTGAAAGGACAGCCAGAATATTTTTTTAAAAGAAGCACCTAAATTATGAGAAATATTTTAATGCAGGTGGATTCTCCCTCCACAAATATTTGTTGCAATTATTGGCATCACATCTCTCTAAAGAGGCGTAGTCAGTTTGCTGATTAAGTCTAAGGAAAATGTCCCTATTTAAGTATTCATCAAAACACACTGTTGGAAATGCAGTCTTTCTGCTCTGGCAACTGAAACTGGGCTGTTTTTCCTAATCTGTCTGGGAGAAAGAGCTTCAATTTTTAAACATGCCCAGGCAAGGCTTTGTGACTTTTTCAATATAAGGTTTTGTAGATTTGAAACTCCTGTGAATTGTAGCAAACAATTGCTCCTATATGAGAATATCATCAGCCAATAGTCAGTAAACTTTGTTTCAGCTAAATGCAGCACTATTCAACCCATGTTCACCTGGATATTCCACACACAGTTGAGTTCTATGGGACTAATTCATATTCATAAGGACTACAGCCTTAGTAAAACAGAAAGTATTTGTCTTCATGGCCAATAGGACTGCAACTTTTAATCAACATTGGTGTTGATTAATCAACTCAAGTGGAACTGAGATTTAATGCATTTTAAAGGCTAATTCAGCAGTGAGTAATCAAGTGTTAAAAATAGTCTTTCCTTCTAAAACATTGGTAAATTTACACTTTATGGACTCCACCCAAGTAACCCCTTGTTCCCTTCAACATCACAAAGAACCTGTACTGATACTGCACTTCATTGAACTGTGTCAGTTAATTAATTAATCAGCTAATTGGCTTTAAAGTAAGATGATCAGTCTGCTAAATATCCTACAATTGGTTGTGGCTGATGGCTTACAAAATTCTGACGCTTGGTGATATCAGCTACAACTTTGTCTGCATTATAAGATGGGCAGCCCTGTTAGTTTGTTGCAGTGAAAATAGCAACAACAACAACAACATTAACAATATTTTAATATTTGGCATGAACTTTCACAGATTACAACTGACTTAATCAGATGCATCCAACGTTCACTCCATTGGATGTAACTGAAGAAGCCGGCTGCAATCCCCAAAAGATTATGCCAAATTAAACTTGTTCATTGTTAACATGCCCCAAGATTTTTTTGTAACCTTGTCTAGAGCTAATTTTTTGGTGTTTTATACATTTAAGGCACAATAATGTAGACTTTTGCACAGAAAGAACAGAGAAGAGGAATAGATATAAACTCCAGAAAGGAAAGTAAGCAGAGAAATCACACTATTTCATGCCACAGTTACATCATTTCTAATGCCAGCTTAATTATATAATCTATTATACCAGAGCACACACATACATTTTCTTTCCCTCTCTTTCTTTCTCACACACTTATTTCTGCACTTTGTATGTTCATTATATAGATATAGATATAAAGATATATATATGCATGCTCTTACGACATGTTGATAGTGTAAAGCAATTTATAAGGATTTTCCAAATAACCTTGTGCAGTACATTTGTCCAATTATCCTGAAGTTACCTTGGCCCTTGGGGGCCAATTTGAATCTGGGGACTCTCCTGTCAAAATGTTTTTCTCCCCCTTTTCCCAACAATGGTGTTTCATCCTCAAATTGCATAAAAATCCATTCCCCAAACACAACAAATTATCTAAAATTATGTTGCTCTGTCTCCTTTCTCTGCCTCCACCTGCCAAGAGGCTAATGGATGTAGGGGAAAAACAATACCTATGAAGGGATTCTCCCAGTAACTGACAGCATGTAGAAAGAGAAAGAATGAGAGGAGACTTTAGAAAAGTTGGGCATACCTGTATGCCGGTCTGGTGAATCTCTTCTCTTCATCGGAGCTACAAGCCGGGTAGTCATCTCCATCATAATTAAAGCAGTTATAAGGGTATTGAGTGTTATCAAACATTTTCCTGGTATGTTTTTAGCTCCTGCAAAGTGTGAGAGGGAGGGAAATGAAGTGATGCTGTTTCCCTGGTCGTTTTCCTCCTCCCTTCTTTCTCTTTGCTTCCACTCTCCCTCCCTTTTTCTCAGCCTTCTCTCTCCCTCTCTTTCTGTCTTCCACACATGCCATCTATTTCCCCCTTCTTCCCCAACAGTCCATCTCTCAGAATATTCTCAGTGGGTTTGTTTTTTCCACACATATGCTCTCCCCACCACCACTCTGATCTAATGGGAAGGAGGGACAACAACTAAGCAATTGCAATGTGGTATAGGTCTCTCCTGAACCTTTGAACTTGGGTGTACACAGCCAGTAGCAAGGAGCTGCATCTCCCTGGGTGGTCCCGGCCTAAGAAGGCGGGTAGAAGCCTTTCTTGCCATCCATACACAATGTGACAAAAGTAAACAAGACACAGTTAATAACTCATCCTGCAAGTCTCTTTCTCATAAATGGATACTTGGAAGATGGGCGGGTGTTTTGCCTCCTTTTTGTTTTAAAGAAAATATAAAAAGAAAAATTTGAAAAAGGGATTTGCTGTTTTAAGTTCAAAATTCTTATCCCTGACTCTTGCAAGAACCAAGTTCCTAGGGGAAGGAGTGAAGGGGTGGTGGTGGAAGAAATGAAACCTCAGTGCATTCAAAGAGAGCAGAACAAAAAAATTTGAGGGACTACTGTCAAGGAGGGAAGTAAAAGGAAAATAGCTGTAGGCAGGAGAGCTCCTTGTGTGGGCTTTGATCTGGCGGATGAATTAGACTAATAACTCTCTGTGCTGGCATTAAATCCTGTAACAGTTTGATAGTCCTACCCCCCCCCTTCCTTCTCTTGCTCCTCAGTGCTTTGGAGTGGTTTCCAACAAGTGAGGTAAAACTAAAGACAGATCATTCAGTGGTTTCATTATGGGAATGGAGGAGGAGGAGGAGTGGAGGGGGGTTCCCTGAGAGGTGTGTGCCACATAATAATTAAGTTATTTGAAGACAGCCATTCCCTCCAGGAAGTTGTTACTGGGAGAATTATGAACAAATGGATGCTTTTGTTTTGGAACAGGTTAGCTGGGCTGGGAACAGAAAGAACACAGCATGTCCTGTATAACCAAGTCTGACTAGGGTTCCCAGGTCTCTGGACTTGGCTCCTCTTCTCTGGTTTCTCAGGACAACAGGAAGAAATCTCAGGGTGAGAATGATGCCATGAAAAGTGTGTGTGTGTGCGTGCGTGCATATGCATGCCTTCCTCAGTTGTTAGACTTTGTGTTTTACACTCGAATGGTATAGGCTGTCCAGATGTGGTTGATGCTCAGTGTATCATACTCATTGACATCACTATGGTCCACTCCTGTGACATCACAAGATGGTGTCTCTATAGCTCCATTTTGGCTCTGAATTCAAGGGCCTGGGATAGTTCTGACTGTTGCAGTAACTTAAGACTTCAGCTGAGTATTTAGAAATAGGGTTTAGGCAGCCAAAGAAAGAGGACACACAAAGATATCAAAGAAATGCAAAAACAGCAAATGTATAGGTTTTACATGTGAATGATTTGTAATAATTTGAGGCGAAACACAAAAATCAGTGTGTATAGAGCCATTGTACTGTCTATTCTCCTTTATGGGTCTGAAACATGGGTCACCTATCGCCACCACTTACGACTCCTCGAACGCTTCCACCAGCGCTGTTTATGCACAATCCTAAATATACACTGGACTGACTATGTGACAAATGTTGCTGTTCTTGAGCAAGCAGGGATCACCAGTATCGAGGCCATGATATTGAGAACACAGCTGCGCTGGGCAGGGCATGTGTCTAGGATGGAGGACCATTGCCTCCCCAAAATAGTACTCTACGGTGAACTCGCCATGGGTCAGCGTAAGAGGGGTGCTCCAAAAAAAGATACAAGGACTCCCTGAAACAACATCTCAGGCTCGGCCAAATTGATCACCAACAGTGGTCCACCCTGGCCTCACATCGGGATGCATGGAGACACACTATCCACAATGCTGCAGCCTTATTTGAGAACTCATGCGGAACAAGTCTTGAAGAGAAATGGCAACGCAGAAAGAATCACAACCGGTAACATCACCTGAGGAAACCTCCTGCTGTGCTTTCTGCAATAGGACTTGTCTATCTCGGATTGGCTTTTTTAGTCATCAGCGCGCTTGCAGAAAATGCGGGATGAGTCCTTCCAGAATCTTCGTTTGCGAAGAAAAGCCAGAGAGAGAGAGAGAGAGAGATTTGTAATGTCTCACTGTCTGCAGTACTAGAAATTTGAGGATTGAAGGAAGATTTCCTTGGAGGGGCAGAATTCTTATTTGGGGGAGCAATACCTTCATTTCGCCCTCCCAAAGCTATATCCCTGGAGTGGGGGGGGGGGTTAAGTCTTATGCAAGTTGCAACAACATCTGAAAGGCTCCAAGTTGAGCATCCCTGCCTTAAACAACAGACATGGCCTTCTACAAAGTCAAACCATTGGTCCATCTAGTTCAGTACTACTTACAGGATGGGTGAGGAAACTTAAGTCTTGAGCCAGAACTCACCCCTCTGGTTTCCTAGTTTGTGAATTTGGATTCCTCAGGTCCATATTTCCAAAGTCTTTCTGCATGTAACTGTTGTCAGGTGGTTTCCTAGCATTTGTATGGTCCCCCGGTCCCAATTCCCAAATGTTAAACTATCTCATCTAAGTTTTAGTTACCAGCAGTAAGAGATTTTAACTAAAACATGCTGGCATTTTAGGATCCAGTGGTTTGGCTTTGGAATCACCTGCCACTGGAGTGTGGCTCCCAAGAACTGATCTTAAATTGTATTTGGCCCTGATGCTGAAAGACCTTCCATAATAGCTTTCCTATATGTTCAAATAGGAGTCTTCTCAGCCATCCTTAGGGAATCCAAGGTGTTATCTTGATGGTGAAAAAAATCCTCTTGGAATGTGAGGGGAATACCTTTTGTCCAGATGAGCTCCTGCAGTGATTCGCCATATTCAAAGGAGGGAGGCCAAAAACTCCAAGTACTTCATGATAACAGCCTTCACTGTTTATTGAGAAGTTTAAAAAAATATACAGAAATATATATTCCAGCCTGTTTCAACAACTGTTTTGAATTGGAGCACATTCCAGAAGTCAAAATGTGATTGGTTGGATGTGAGGGCAGCCTTGCTGGTGACAAACTGGCCAGAGCTGCTATTTTCATGGAAGCAATTGTGTGTTTTTTTGAGCAGCAGAGCAAATAATAATAATAATAATAATAATTATTATTATTTCCCCAACAGAAGATCACTCTTCCACATCTCTGATTTAACAAGGGGGGGGGAGGGAAATGGAGGGAGTTTTTCGAGAATAATAACACACATAATTCACTCATGGCCACCATCTTTACTCACAGGCCTGCCCCATGTGAACATGGATAACGTCCCATGCCAGCAATCTTGTGAATGTATTGTGGAGACAAATGAACACTGCTGCAATGGTGAGTTAATGCACTATTTTCCACAAGTAATTCTCCATCTAGCTGAGCCCCAAGATTTCAACTTGCCCCTTTTGCATTTGTACCATGAGCTTTTTCAGGTTTGCTGTTTCTGATTCACACGTGCCCTGAACAATACGTTTGTGGGCTCAAGCTGATGCCTGGCATTGACCCTTTGGAAAGTCCACCAAACAAGAGAGTCCATGGGTTCTCATTTTGCTCTGGTAAGGAGCCCTTTCACATTACATAATTATAATGCTATGATTCAGCTTTAACTGCCATGGCAACCTCCTTCAGAATCCTGGGATTTGCAGTTTAGAATCTCAGCCAAGAGTTCTAGTGCTTCCCCAAACTACAAAGCTCAAGATTCTGTGAACCATGGCACTTAAAGTGGAATCATAGGACCCATTTACATAGCAAAATATTCCCTTGAATAAATCACTAAGATTCCTAATTGTTCCCACACATTGCGCCACAGTATTGCCTCATTCAGAAGGGGGGGGGGCTCAAAACCTCAAAAGCAGTGTGATAGGGGATTTTGCTATTTTTCCTGACTTTTTTGAAAAGTAGCATGACTTAGCGCACTTTCAATTGTGTAAACTACCATTTCGCTAAGGGCTATGTGAATTACCAGCAATCTTTCCAATGCAGTTACAGCAGAGCTTTGCCATGATTGGTTGAACTCACCAGGGAGGGGTTTGGACTGACCAGGAGGGGACAGAGGAGCATCAAATGAAAAGATCCATCCACTGTTGTTTCCAGCCATGGAAAGTACCGAGCGAGTGCTATACCCATCCCAATCGCCCAGCCGTCTCTTGCTTGGCTGCTCCATGTGTGTGTGTGTGTGTTCATTCATTCCCTCGCCCCGCTGAGATCCCATTTCTGTGTGTCAGAAGAGAGGGGGGAGTGGGTGAGGGGAAGGGGGGCTTGATGGGTTGACATTCCCTGCTAAAGGAGTACAAAGTAGCAGGCATTCTCTCTTTCCCTCCTTCACACATCCTTGGTATCTTCCTGCTTAGCTGCTACAAGCTGAAGAATCCCCAGCTAGCTTTTTCCCGTCTCTCTCTCTCTCTGTGTGTGTGTGTGTTCATTCGTTCCCTCACCCTGCTGAGATCCCATTTCTGTGTGTGAGAAGAGAGAGGGGGGGAGTGGGTGAGGGGAAGGGGGCTTCATGGGCTGACACTCCCTGCTAAAGGAGTAAAATTAGCAGGCATTCCTCTGGTAATCAGAGGGAAAGGTGCCAGCACTTTCTCTCTCTCTCTCCCTCTCTCTCTCTCTCCCCAGATGTGCTTGGGAGGCCAAGCCCCTGCCTCAGTCTGTGTGTGAATTATAAAGCAGAAAAAAGTGGAAAACTAAACCTATAGACTGATTTAGCAGTAAATCATGTGAACTATGCAGCACTGGTACGAAACTGCGATAAAGCGTAAATTACCACAATAAAAACTGCCATGTAACTGAGCCCATAGTGCTATACTTATGCAGTGTAAAGGGGTCCCAGGTTTGAAAATCTGTGATGGGCATATTATTATTTATTTTAATCTTTCATAACCTCACTGACTAACCAACCCTTTGTAAGGCAGATTACATCATATTTAGAGCAAGATGGCAGAAAAGACCAAGAACAATTGAAACAAAATAAAACTACATCCTAGCACTTTCTTTTCAAAAAGAAAAGAAAAGAAAACAGAACAGAACAGAACAGAACATGACAGCAATGTTTTTTTTTCCTCTTTGATATTACCCAATGCCAGGGATATAAAGAATATTTGCTAAATTTTCTGTCCTCAGTGAGAAAGGGTGAAATCAGCTCCTCCCTGCAAAAGTGAAAAAGAACAAAACAAGTGATAAACTAGTTGCTCAAAAAACATAAACAATACATTCAATGCTTCTTCTTTGAACAAGTTTATGCAAGATGGCAGCAGCAATCACCACTTGCATAAAAATAATTCTGATAATTTGTGAGTGCTCACAGAGAGGGGGGAAGGGAGAATGGCTTCACAAAAATGTAAATGGAAACAAACAGAACCTTCTCTGCTGGTGAAGAGAAAATTTTTGAGACTTTTTTTGGGGGGAGGGGGTGTCCTTTGTATGAAGGTTTACATCCTTACCCAATACTCAGGCCAAGAAAGTTAGGTACTGGTATCTAAAAGGGCTAGTAGATGAAATAAATGTGAAGAGGAAATTTCATAGATCAGGTCTGACTGTAGAGAAATCCCTGAAGGAGGACTGAATCCCCACCCCTTCCTGGGTCCCACATCCACCCCTTCTCACCCTGTGAATTGGTCAATCCAATCTCCAATCTCTGACTGGAGATCATAGGGATTCTGACTCCCTCTCTCAGCTGACGTGTTGGAAGTTGTGGGTGAAAACATGAAAAACAGAAGGAGAAGGAAACCCAGCTGCTCTCCATTAGCATTTGCATGCATTGGGGAAGAATGCTTCCCTCTCCTTGACTAAGTTCCTAGCAGTGGCAAACAATAGGGCAGTGAACCTACCCCAGACTTTAAAATACCTCTCCAAAGTGCTCAACTCTATTACCAAACTAGGTTCAGCACCTTGAAGAGTACCTTTAAAACTATCCCAAACATGTGGGTCAACTATCCCTTTGACATGGAACCCACCAGCCACCACTGCTTCCCAAGTGTCTCAGGGAGAGAAACTCTAACTAGTACTTTGGCTGGGGACACCATGGGCATGTCTACTATCATGAGAAGGCTACAAAGGGGCACCTGGCCCCCAGTCAACAGTAATTCCCCATATTTGTTCTAAATGAATGTCAACGCTGGGCCTTGGATGTGTATTATTCAGGGCCATTAAGAATGGCAACTGTTCAGGATTACTTGGAAGTTAATCAACAAAAGGCCAAACAGACACTAATCCTCCTTGCATATCTCCATCCAGAAACTAGCCATTCAAATACACAAATTTACATATCCTCTCCAACAGGGGTTCACAGTATATATAACCCCCCCACACACACTCCTACCCAACCATTCTCTGAAGATGCCAGCCACAGATGCAGGCAAAACATCAGAAATAAAGACTTCCAGAACACAGCCTCACAGCCCAGAAAAAAACAAAGGAAAATCTATGGATGCCAGCTGTGAAAGCCTTTGACTTCACAACAAAAGGCAACTCCCTTTTTGATTCCTATGGCGAATGAACAGACACAGCAATTGGTTCTCTTGCCAACATGCAAGAGAATGTCTTTAACACAATATACTAAGGCCTTCTGTGCCACATTTCATCCCTGACTGAATATTTATGGTTGGTTTATAAATCCGCCCCAAAAGAATGTTTACAAAGGGAATACTGGAAGGCCTTTAACTATGCAATAGCAACATTAGCAGGTGTCAAAGTTACTGCAGGAAAGTATTAGGAACAACGATTTTGGCTTAGCATCTGCCTTCCCACCATAATTTCACTAGAACGGTTGTAATTCATTTGTGATGTTATCATAAAATCATAGTTTTACTGGGCTATTTTTTTTCTCTTATGTTGCATATTTCCAGAATGCAAAATTGTAAACTTGTAATTTGGGAGATTAAGCAGACAGTTAAAATGTCATGTAAGATTTGCTTTTCATAAAACTGGCCGACTAAACAGAAAAGAGCCAAGACAACCCAAAATAAAACCATATTAAAATATAAAATATATTATAACTGATTCTTTATAAAAACTACACCTGCAGCTGAATCACTTCATAATCCCAGGAAGCTATGTTGGATCTCTCTCTCTCTTTCTCTTTCTTTTGTTTCTTTTTCTTTTGTTTCTTTTTCCAAAGGATCCAATAATTATTAATAAAAGTTAATTTGCTTACTTTTTGATTCCTGAAAGGTAAAGCATGGGTGTGAGATGCTGTCATGGTCAACCCTGGATTCTGGGTATTAGAGTAGACTCCATGGAAGACCCTGGCATGAGTTTGGTAATAGGCCTGACATGAGTTTGGTTCCTGGCCTGTTTTCCCTGCCTGGGCCTCTCTATCTCTGGATGGTAGCCAACATGCCTTTTGGGTCTGGGAACGCTGTTCCTCGGACAGCTTCAAGGTCACAGCACCTGGAGGTAGCTGCACTCCTACATCCCTCCCTACATACCATTCTCACACTGTAAGGGTTTATCTGGAGTCTGTACAGTTCTGGCTTTGCCTATGTTACTGGTCTACGTTTCCTTGCTGAATAAAGAAATCTTATTGAGTAAATGTGAATGTGTGTCTGGTACATCACAGTAAGCCAGAACTCACCAATCCTACTTAATTCTTAATTCCTACCCACAATGTCTGACAATGCAGAGATTGGAACCAAGATGGAGAAAGGCCTGGCCACAGGCAGTGACCAGGGAGCTGGCTGGCCGGAGGATGGTGCAGGCATGCCAGAGGAAGAGCGGAGCCGAGCCCGATGGAGGGCTGGAAGACTGACCCTTTTCCCCGCCCCTATGGAGCTGGGGGCCAGGCAAGCCCTGGGGAGGGGCAGCCTACCCTTCTCAGAGACTCCAGTGCGTGGAGCAGGAATGGCCCTGGGAGCCAGCTGGCTCTGGCCAGAGGAGCGAGGTTGGGAAGAATGCAGGTCCCTGCAGTGGGATAGACCCCTAACTGAGGGATACCGAGAACCTGGGATGAGACCCCCTCACCTGGAACTGGAGGGAGAAGTGCAGCAGCTGAAGCAACAGATGGAGTTCATGTAGACAAGCCTCCTGGAGATCCTGCAGAGGCTACCTCAGCAATATGTAGCCCCGGGGGGGAACCTCCCAGGGGTCCTCAGTTGCTGGCTCCTCCGGGGGGGGGTGTCCCAGCCCCTCCAGGAGGTATCCCTGCCATACCTGTTGGAGGCCCGGTCCTGCAGGTTCCTGGTCCAGCACCCCCGGTGGGAGCTGGCCAGGTTGAGCCGTGTGAGAGACCACACGGGCTCAAGCATTGAGACCTGAAGGCCACTTTTGATGAGGACACAACAAAGTTGCTGTATTTCTTAACCTAGGTGATGGGGTTCATGTCTCAATGGGAGGAAGAATTCCAGATGGAGGCCGAGAAGGTGCAGTATGTCTAAAACCAACTGGAAGGAGAGGCGGCGCAATGGCTGGTGGGGCTCTATGACATGGGGGCTCCGGAGTTGGGGAGTTTCCACAACTTCATGATGGCCCTCCGAGCTCAATACAAAGATCCCTTGAGGATGAGGCATGCACGCACAAAACTTCAGTGACTGCGCCAAGGCTCAAGACCCATGGCTGAATATGTCTCTGTTCAGCCAGATCCCTGACTGGACTGAGACCACTAAAGTGCAGTATTTTCAGGATGATCTTAACGCTGACATCCTAGAGTTGGCCTTGGTCCAAGGAAACCCAGAAACCCTCCTGGGGTGGGTGCGGCTGGATGGGGAGGTGGAGACCTTGAGACAGAGAATCAAACTGGCCCAGCAACGCAAGGGACTTGGCAGGAAGCCCAGTGGGTCTGCAGGGAAGAAAGCTAAGGTGGCTCGACCAGCTGGAGGCACATCGGGGGAATTGGAGAGGGAGCGAAGGATGCGGAAAGGGCTATGCCTACACTGCGGAAAAGGTGGACACCGCATAGCCAAATGCCCAAAGAAACAACCCCAGGACAACCCCATGGAAGAGAGGCCCAATAAGGCAGATGGGAAGCCGACAGCACCCAAAATGCCATTCAAGCCAAGAGCCAAAGCAGTGGTATGCGCCTTCATCACGAGCCACACAGCAGGAGAGTCTTCGGAGGAACCGGGTGACAGTAAGTCCGCTTCTGATGCTGAGCTGGTGGGAAACGGATCCAGCCTGCCCTACTAAGTGCCCGAGGGCAGGCTAATCCTAAAGGGCGCCCAAGTGCTATGGTGGGATGAAAGCCCCTTTTTCCTAAAACCCAAAATAGTGGTTGCAAATAATCCCCCCCCAAAAAAATAATGTTAATGGTGGACTCCAGGTATACCCAGGTGTTAATTCACCTCTCCCTTGTCAGTGAACTTCCAGTTAGCACCATTAAGCCAGACAAGACGGTGTAGCTGTCTCAGATGGATGGAGGGATGATGAAGGGGGGGGGCTGCAAGGTGGATGACTGAGCCGGTACAGAGTAAGATGGGAAATCACCAGGAGGAACCTCAGTTTGTGATAGTGCCAGGCTTGGTCCCAGCCACAGTAGTGGGCTTAAACTGGTTGAAATTTCACAACCCCACTATAGACTAGGTAAAGGAGACTGTGACTTTTACAGATCCCATGTGTGTGCGGGAACACGGAGTGGGTCAGACCTCATTGGGGTGGGATCCCTCAAGAGACCAAGACTCAGAACTTTAAGGCCGCTATGGTGCAAGGGGAAGTGAAAGAGTTACTGGCAGAGTATAAACAGTGGCAGTATGTGTTTGAAGAGAAGGAATGTAACCTTCTACCCCCCCACAGGCTGTTTGACTGTGCAATTTCTGAGGCAGCGCTGCCCAAACCTAAGATTTACTCCATGACCCCAGCGGAGATGGACGCCCTCCGGGAGTTCATAGATAAAAACTTGGCCCAGGGGTACATCAGACCTACGACCTCCCCCTTGGGGGTCCCGGTGTTGTTCAGGCACAAACACGATTCTTCTCTCCGTCTCTGTATTGATTACAGATCCTCAAATGCTATCAGTGTGACAAATCAGTACCCTCTTCCCTTAATGAAAGATATCCTGGCTCATTTAGCCAAAGGGAAGATATTTACCAAGCTGGATTTGCTGGGTGCACTATTACAGGGTGCGAATTAAAGAGGGGGATGAGTGGAAAACTGCTTTCAATTGCCAGCTAGGGACATTTGAATTCCTCGTAATGCCATTTAGATTAAGCAGGGCACCCAGTGTGTTCCAGAACTTGATTCACGATGTGCTTAGAGAGTTTTTGTACAATGGGGTACTGGTGTATTTGGAAGATGTGCTCATTTATTCTGAGGACTACACATCCCATGTTAAGCTGGTGAAGAAAGTGCTTAGTAAACTGGGGGAGAATCATTTGTATGCCAAAATGGCAAAATGTGAATTCCACCAAAGCCGCTTGGATTATTTGGGGTACCGCATCTCTAGCAGGGGGTTTGAAATGGACCCTGGGAAGGTTAAGGGAGTCATTGCATGGGAGGCTCACAGGACCAGGAAGCAAAGCTTCCTAGGGTTTGCTAACTTTTACCAGTCCTTCATCCCTGACTTTGCTGAGGTGGCCTTGCCCTTGACTGACCTATTGAAAACCAAAGGTGTGGGGGGAAGAAGCAAATGGGGAAGGGGAAGGAGGAGAAACCTCCCCAAAAGATTGTGTGGACTGACCAATGCCAAAGGCATTTGACAAGCTGAAGAAGTTTTTCACCTCTGAGCCTATCCTTAAGCACCCCAACCCTGAATGACCTTTTGTGGTTCAAGTGGATGCCTCTGATGTGGTGATGGGGGGGTGTTGTTACAGTGGGATGAAGGGAGGGAGCTCAGACCCTGTGGATATCTGTCAGAGAAGTTCAATAAAACCGAACAAAATTGGCCAGTGTGGGAGAAAGAGGCAGGGGTAATCAAATTGGCCGTAGAAACTTGGCGCCATGTGCTGGAAGGATCTTCCCAACCTTTTGAGGTTTGAACAGATCACAAAAACTTGGAGGCTTTGAAAACCCCACAGCGCTTGAACCCTAAACAAATTAGGTGGGCCAGTTTCCTTTACCGGTTCAACTTCACCCTGAAGTTTCTCCTGGGGAAAAAGAATTTCTTAGCTGATGCTTTGTCCAGGCTCCCTCAACATGACAGTCAGTGGAAGGAGGTGATAGACACGGTTTTCTCCCCCTCCATCTGGGTTTGGCAGTTCTCACACACAGCCAAGCCAAACGTCAGGGGACCACTGCTGGCCCCCAGTGGAGTCAAAAGGTCAGAGATGCGTGGCCTCATGTAATCTCGGCCTTAGACTTTGCCAAAGCACGCTACAAACATTATGCTGATCAAAAGCGGGACCCTTCTCCTAGATATGAGGTGGGAGATCTGGTTTATTTGTCCACCAAGTTCCTTAAGTGCCCCCAACCCTCCAAAAAGTTGGGAGCCAAATACATTGGGCCTTTTCGTGTTGTTAGGATGGTAAATCCTGTGGCTTTTGAACTGTCTTTACCTAAGTTGTACCGTCATGTGCATCCTGTGTTTCATTCCAGCCTGCTCAAACCCGCGAGCCCTCCGGACAAACACCATCCGGCACCAGAACCTGCTCCTCAGCCGATCCTGGTGGATCAAAACCAGCATTTTGAAATCTCTGAGATCCTGGACTCTAGGCTTCATCGGGGAGGGTTACAGTATTTGGTGAAGTGGAAACACCTGCCTTTGGGCCATGTGGAGTGGGTAGCTTCTGAACATGTCAATGCCAAACGCTTATTGCGAAAGTTTCATGCCCGCTTTCCCGATAAGCCAGGTTGAAGGGGCGGGTTGATCTTCAGGCGGGCAGTATGTCAGGATCATCCATGAATTCTGAGACATAGAGTAGAGTTCATGGAGGATCCTGACAGTTTGTTGGTTTGAGACTGGTTCTGCCTTGGGCCTCTGGAATGTCTGGGAGATGTTGGTTACCATGGGAACGCTGGTCATCCCGGGAGCTCAAGGCCGGACAGATGGTTTGGCGCTTCTCGCTCCCCCATAGTGTACTTTGATATGCTGCCCTCCCTTTCTGCTTTCTCACGCTGGGTGTCTCTTATCTGTTTCCACTGTAAGCCTGATCTTTAGTTGCAGCTTTGCCAATGTCCCTTACACATGCTTCTATTCCAATAAAGAACTTTATTGAAGATATGTGAGTTTGTGTTCTGTGTACATCACACCGACCTCCCCCCAGCTGGCTAAGCTATTTGTACAACACATCTATAGGCTACATGGCATTCCTGCCAAGATCATCTCAGATAGGGGAGCTTAATTCACCTCCCAGTTCTGGAAGGCTTTTATAAGACTGTTAGGAACTGAGCTGGGGATGAGCAGCTCCCAGCATCCACAAAGTGATGGCCAAACCGAATGTTTGAACCAATTTTTGGAACAGTATTTAAGGTATTATGTTAACTTCTAGCAGTCTGATTTTGTTGACCTATTACCCTTCGCAAAGGTGGCATACAACAACGCCATACACCAAAGTACGGGCTTATCCCCATTTAAAATTGTTTCAGGACAGGACTTTGACCCTCTGCCTTTGGGAGAGGGGACTTCCAAGGACCCGGTTCCGGTGACTCAGTGGAGCGCTCAAATCAAGGACGCATGGCCAAGAGTTGTGTCAGCCCTTGAGTTTGTGAAGGCCCGCTATAAAGAGTACGCTGACAAGAAGCATGACCCCACCCTGCGGTACGTGGTGGGGGACTTGGTATATCTTTCCACCAAATTTCTAAAGAGCCCATGGCCCTTGAAGAAGTTGGGGCTTAAGTACCTTTCATTATTGTTAGGAAAATCAACCTTGTGGCTTTTGTATTCTCCTTGCCCAAATTGTATCGTATCATCCATCCTGTTTTTCATTCTAGTTTGCTCAAGCCTGCGTGCCCTCCAGATCAACATCATCGAGTTCCTGAGATGATGCCCCACCCTATCATGGTGGACAATGATCAACACTTTGAAATCTCTGATGTGCTGGACTCTCAAGTTCACAGTGTTTTTGTGTGTTTTTTTTAGTATCTGGTTAAATAGAAGCATTTACCTATGGGTCATGCTGAATGGGTCAATATTGAACACATCAAAGCTCCACGGTTATTAAGGAAGTTCCATGCTCACTTCCCTGATAAACCTGGCTGAAGGGGGGGGGGATTTGGCATGGCATTTTTTGTTCTCTGTCTGTGGGTTTAGCTTTGGGGGGGTTCTCCTTGAGGGAGCGGTGTGTCATGCTCATCCCTGGATTCTGGGTATTAGAGTAGACTCCATGGAAGGTCCTGACATGAGTTTGGTAATAGGCCTGACATGAGTTTGATTCCTGGTCTGCTTTCCCTGCCTGGATGGTAGCCAACACGCCTTTTCGGTCTGGGAACACTGTTCCTTGGGCACCTTCAAGGTCACAGCACCTGGAGGTGGTTGCCCTCCTACAGCCCTCCCTACATACCATTCTCACACTGTAAGGGTTTATCTGGAGTCTGTACTAGATTGGTTTTAGTTCCGGCTTTGGCTATGTTACTGGTCTTTGTTTCCTTGCTGAATAAAGAGTAAATTCAAACGTGTGTCTGGTACATCACAGATGCAATGCATAAAGTCCAGGTTGGGGAATATATTCCACTCCTGATGCATACCCTGCACCATTTCACAGATGAAAGCATGTGCAGCCAAGCAACAATGGAGTGTGTTCAAAGTGCAAAATGTTATTAATGAGAAAGAACAGACAAGCTTGGAGAGCTTGCAGCAGTTTGACTTTGCCTGAGTGTACAGGGAAAGGAAAAGATTCTGCACCCTCCTCTCCTTTTCTGAGTTAGTTGAGTGCAAACTACTTTTCCACTTTGAATTCAGTTTGCAGCAATGGAAGTAAGCTGAGAAAAAGGAAGAAAATAGGGAGGATGAGAGGGAAACTGGGACATTTTAAAAGGAGGTGAAAAAATGGGATGACAGAGGATTAATTGGAACTGTCCCTGCCAAACTGGTACAGTTGAAGGGGATGTGATGAGCTATGTTATTCTCTATGTTGGATTGCATACAGAAAGCCTGAATCTTGTTGGCAACCCTAACTAGGACAGACCCACTGAAATAACTGATGCATTGTATATCAGCACTTACTTAAAAGTCATTGAATCTAGTTGGGACTATCAATAAAATTCAGGCCCAGGCCTCCAGGAAACGAAGTCTAATCTCAGCACGGATCAAGATGAGAAAATAATTTTTCCATCAGCCAAATACAAGATGGGGGAAGAAACACTAGAGGAGGGGTGACCAACTGTCAAGTTTAAAGTTTCTTGCCGTTCAGAAATCCTGGCTTCAGAGTCAATTCAGCAAACCTTTATGACAGAAACTATAGAAAGCATCATCCACTGACTTTCACTGTCAAGACTGACCAATCCTCATTGGCACAATCTATATTAGGCATATCAAGTTCCAGTCTTTTGGCAGGCTATAATCTCATTTTTTAATTCAGCAGAACATTCCTTTTTCTCAGACTATCTAGCTTCTGTTCTACCCACTGTTACCCAAATGGAGGGGGGTCTGTAGGGGCCCCACCAGTGATGCCAAATCTCAGCTATTTATTTGGGGAATTATTAGCTCAAATGAATGCCTATGAGAGGTCAGGTAACTTGCGGGAGTTCGTGAACCTGTGTATACCATTGCCAAATGCAAATACTCTGAATTAAAATAAAAAATGCTTTTTATTGGAACGCAACAAAGAAGCATTCACACATGCACCCACACTGACAAGAACCACACAAGGCTAATACATAGTAAAGATAGAAAGACCAAATAGAGGAATAGATTCAGGTAGTATGGGCAATAATTACCAGTCCTGAAGAGCAGAGTTTCTCATGCAGTGGAGAAGACTTAGATCTGTTGCTGAGGGTGACACAACGATCCAGCAGAGTGACAGTGCCCAACTGTGGGACACTTGGCTATTATTTGGGGCTCATATTTACACCTTATTTTGTATCCTAAAAGGGTGTTTGAGCTTAGATGGGTTTCCCACCATTAAACAAAGGAAACCTCAACTTGGTTAATGATTGCTGATGGCTGAAAAATTAGAGTTGATGGGTTTATGACAACCTTCTTATTGTGGGATGGGGAGGTGTGAAGAAAGGCTTTTCTTGGTATAATGGGTGTTCCATCGTGTTGCCAATGCTTCCAAGTGGGGATTAGCACATATCTTGGTGATGGCTTTGTTTACTAGGGGCTCCATTTAATCCTATCTTGGGATTAGTTGGTAATTTTCCATGGCACCTTCTTTTAGGTCCTTGTGACCTTCATCTAACCCCACGTCTGATCTGCCCTAGTCTACTAGACCTCATGAAGTATCTAATTATTGCCAATTTATTAAATATTATAGGGAGGGGGGTATAAAGTGCGGTAACACCACCTTTTCCCACCACACTGACCTTGGCACACCAGAGCTAGGCTAACAACCAGGAATACAATAACAAGCAGGCTAGATATATGTTCCCCAAGATCCACTATACTACTATATATCCCATCATTCCACATGATCAATTTCATGGCAGGTATTCTGGTTGTACCAGCAACTGACAGCAACAGTCAGACACTAGGAAGCTACATTACCCCCCTCAGGGGATCTTGGAGGACGGAACCCCTCCCTGCTGTACCTTTCCCTTACCCCCAAAAACATTTTTGCTTCCAAATGACCTCTAGGGGTCATGAGGGCATTTTATCATATTTTAGGCCCTGGGACCATTTTAAACCCAAGAGGGGCTTTTTTTACAACAGGAAATGACCAGGAAAGAATGTCCTGTTTAATTCTTTTTTTTTTTTTAAGGCTTCTTCTGGGCCTACAATGGTTCAGGGGGGCAAAAGCATAGAAAAATTCTCTCCACACTCCCCAGGGGCCATTATTTTTATTGACCCTTGGTGGGCTCTGGGGGCCACAAAAATGGCCTAGGGAACTGCATGTGGACCACAAACCACACGGTGCCCACCACTGCACTAGAAGGAGTTGTAGGCTTGCCAGGCTGAAAACTAGAAGTGGGCTCCTGTACCTTTAATGATTGTGTAGAAGAGGTGGTTCCAGCAAGTGTTGCTTGTCATGCAGCTAGAGAGCAAACAATACCTACCAAATTTCACTCAGGCAATCCTAGAGAGATCCCCTTGTTTGTAGGAAGATTTTGGAAGGGGGACCTTATCTTTCATCTTGCCCCAAACCCAGCACCAGTCTCAGTAGCCCTGCATTAAACCATCTCCAGGGCTAGCCTAATGAATTTCCTCCCATTGTGGGATATTTTTTTTTGCTGTGGTCAAAATAAAAGAACAATGTATGTGGGGGGCAGGACACAAATCCCAAACAAAACAAAATGGCTCCCTCCCTACATCTATCCTGCTGTCAAAAGTTTGGCAAGGTTTTAGCTAGATCAGGGGCTCTGATACTGGAGCATTCCATCACAGAACTTAGAGAAGTTACTTTTGGGGAGTACAAATCTTAGAATTCCCCACATAATTTTGAGAAGACCCTCCCCAAAAATACTTCTGTATTTTGCTCTGTTATTTTGGTTTCTTCCTTAATCAAAATTTACTCTCCATATCTCCAGAGAGGTTTATTGGGTACTGGACCATTGGAAGAAAAGCTGTGGCAACCTGAGGGAGGGAGGGAGAGAGGGAGAGAGAAGAGAAGAGGAGAGGAGAGGAGAGAAGGAATATTCATTCTAAAATTGGGATGCTTGGTTTTCTCTCTCCCACAAATATATATCCCAGGGGCGACTGACCTTAGTTATTCCATTGGACTTCACAGCACTGTTTAGCTATTCAAAGAGTTGTTTGGATGAATGCAAATGTTTATGTTCTGTCTTAAACACTAAATGTGGCCAAGGAACTTGTTCCAGATGTTCACTGCCTCTATTTGTGTCCCAAATGGCATCACAGAGTGAAGGACCCATTTTAATTAAACTGGAAAGAATTAGTTCCAAAGGAAAGTGAATAGCAATTGTGAGAGGTGGCTAGTGGCTAAAAATGGCATTCACCACAGTTTGCTAATTCATAGGCTGCTAATATACAGTACAACCCCTGTATCCAAGGGACTGGTACCCATGGTTTCACTTACCTGTGTCTGAAAAAAAATGTTATCTCTATGAATTTTCTAGGTCCTCCAGTGCAATTCTATGGTATGTTTCTGATGGAAGTTGACCACAGAGTCATGTTGGAGAACCTAGAAAATGCCTAGACAGGTGTTCTCTCTAGGAATCTCTAAGTCCTCCAGCATGACTCTATGGTATGCTTGGGCCAGATGTTGTTTATTTCGATAGGGTTCACTGTTATCTGCATTTTTTGCATTTCCATGGTAAGTCCAGGAAAGTATCCCCTGCAGATATGGGGGTCATGCCATATTCTTCTAAGTGTTGTGTAGTAGTTAGACTGTTGCATTCAGTAGGGATGGAAAGAATATTCAACAATTTTTGAAAAACATGTTTTTTCAAGCATCAAGAAATCCTGACGAGAAGACTCCTGGACTGACAAGAATCTTTGCAGTTTGGGGCTTATTCTGCGCAAAATTCACACATGAGTATCTATATTATACTGAGGGGGAGGAGCAAGCATCCCTTGCCAGCTATCACAAGACTTTGTCTTCTTCTTCCTGCCTCTCTCTGGGTGATGAAAGGAAGTAACCCAAATGTAATGGATTTCTGGATTCCTCCTCTCACCAACCCAGAGAATGGGGTGATTTTGATAACCCACAGATTGACAGGTAACTCCCTGTGGTCATTCAGATGCAAGGGTTGTCAAAGCGCACACTGGTTCTTCTGAACATGTGAAGAGGAACAGGCAATGTATAACTCCTGGAGCAGATACAGCAGACATCAGTTGACAAAATGAGCATGCAGACACAGAGACTGTGTCTAAACTATTGATCTTTACTTGAGAATAATAAAGAAATGGTGAAAGGTCTGGAAACCATGCCTTATGAGGAGAGACGTAGGGAGCTGGGTATGTTTAGCCTGGAAAAAAAGACGGTTAAGAGGTGATATGATAGCCCTGTTTAAGTATTTGAAGGGATGTCACGTTGAGGATGGAGCAGGCTTGTTTTCTGCTGCTCCAGAGACTGGAACACGGAGCAATGTATGCAAGCTTCAGGAACAGAGATTCCACCTCAACATTAGGAGGAACTTTTTGACAGTAAGAGCTGTTCGGCAGTGGAACACACTCCCTCGGAGCGTGGTGGGGTCTCCTTCCTTGGAGGTCTTTAAACAGAGGCTGGATGGCCATCTGTCAGGGATGCTTTGATTGTGTATTCCTGCATGGCAGGGGGTTGGACTGGATGGCCCTCGTGGTCTCTTCCAACTCTGCAATTCTATGATTCTATGATTCTATGAAATATATACAATGAGTCTGAGACTCCAAGTACAAAGATTACATAGCACAGCAGTCACAGCAGCACGGTGCAGTACTGCTAGGATGGAGGAATGATACAAACGGAGTGACGTGAAGGCAGTACAAAGGATTATACCAGCACGTGTGTACATTACACTTATGGGCCATGTAGTTGCCCATTCCCACATACATGGTTTATCCAATCTTTCCCAGGGTGATAGTGACTGTATCACTATCTCACACTTCTCACACAGGATATTGTCAACAACAGTATATTGTCAACACCAGTGGTGCCTTGAAGGCCCTCTCTACTGGCCCCTGCTGGCAGCAGCTCTTTACAATATAAAATTCGCATTGATTATACATCCCATATCAATCATTATCCTGACAAGGGTGTCAGCTTAATCTTCATAGCAATTATGTTCCCACTGTATGTTTGATGCCTGTAAGATACCTGTCTCTCCTGGACACATGGTGTTTCCATTTCAGAGAAGATGCAGGATGTTTGTATCCAGGTGTGAATTTGTGGGGAGTTTATGGGGGCCCTTCCCAGGCATATTCCATACTTGCCCTCAGCTTGACTTCTGATTATGTCATCGAATGTATTTTGTTTCCTGGTAACCCTTGGATTGCCCTTACAGCCAGATGAGCCAAATTTGATATCAAAACACTGTTTCCATTAAAGTGAACCAAAGTTGTGGACCAAAGTAGGGGATTATGGTCTTCGCATTGGGGATGATGGGATGTATCATTACAATGAATCATTTTTTCTTCTGCTTATGTATACTTGCATTGAATTACTTTAGCCATTCCAAATTGTTATTGTTATACTGCTGTAGATACCGTTACATTGCATTGCCTTACCTTGTGTTTACAAACCTGCTGAGACTTGTTCATGAGGAGTACGCTCCTGTGTCTGCGTGTGTCTGTGTTTTTATGAAAGAATTTTCAAACACTGCAATCCAGAATAACACATACACCCCACTAACACCTCATTTTTATATGTGCCTATATTTTTAAGAGCAATCTTTTACTTTTGGCCTCTGTCTTTGTTTTTAATTCTTTCCTGTGCTGTAATTAAGCCAAAATTCCCAACATTGGATCTCTCATATGAGGATGTAGATAAGTTAGCAGTTTCCCCTGTGAAATATATCAGTTTTTAAAATTAATTTTGATCCATTTTTCAAATCTTAATTACATTTCTATCGTGCTTATGCGTCGCTTTATCATATGATCCATAAATCTTTTCATAGAATCATAGAATCATAGAATTGCAGAGTTGGAAGAGACCACGAGGGCCATCCAGTCCACCCCCCCTGCCACGCAGGAAATCTTGATCAAAGCATCCCCGACAGATGGCCATCCAGCCTCTGTTTAAAGACCTCCAAGGAAGGAGACCCCACCATGCTCCGAGGGAGTGCGTTCCACTGCCGAACAGCTCTTACTGTCAAAAAGTTCCTCCTAATGTTGAGGTGGAATCTGTTCCTGGAGCTTGCACCCATTGTTCCGTGTTCCAGTCTCTGGAGCAGCAGAAAACAAGCCTGCTCCATCCTCAGCGTGACACCCCTTCAAATACTTAAACAGGGCTATCATATCGCCTCTTACCGTCTTTTTCCCAGGATAAACATACCCAGCTCCCTAAGTCTCTCCTCATAAGGCATCGTTTCCAGACCTTTCACCATTTTAGTTGCCCTTCTCTGGACACGCTCCAATTTGTCAATATCCTTTCTGAATTGTGGTGCCCAGAACTGGACACAGTATTCTAAGTGAGGTCTGACCAAGGCAGAATAGAGTGGCACCATGACTTCCCTTGATCTAGACACTATACTTCTATAGATACAGCCCAAAAGCGCATTGGCCTTTTTAGCTGCCGCATCACACTGTTGGCTCATGTTCAACTTGTGGTCTACTAGGACTCCTAGATCCCTTTCGCACGTACTCTCATTCAGCCAGGTCTCTCCCATCCTATATTTATGCATTTCATTTTTCCGCCCTAAATGCAGTACTTTACATTTCTCCGTATTGAATTTCATTTTGTTAGCTTTGGCCCAGCTCTCCAGTCTATCCAGGTCATTCTGAATTTTGATCCTGTCTTCTAGGGTATTAGCTACTCCTCCCAATTTGGTGTCATCTGCAAATTTGATAAGTATGCCCCTAATTCCCTCATCTAAGTCATTGATAAAGATGTTGAATAGCACTGGGCCCAGGACAGAACCCTGTGGCACCCCACTGGTCACATCTTTCCAAGACGAAGAGGAGCCACTGCTGAGCACCCTTTGGGTTCGGCCGGTCAACCAATTACAAATCCATTGAACAGTTAACTTGTCTAGCCCACATTTTACAAGCTTGTTTGCAAGAATGTCATGGGGAACCTTGTCAAAGGCCTTAATGAAATCAAGGTATACAATATCAACAGCGTTCCCTTCATCTACCAAGCTGGTAATTTTATCAAAAAAAGAGATCAGATTAGTCTGGCATGACTTGTTACTCTGAAACCCATGTTGACTTTTTGTGATTATGGCATTGCCTTCTAAATGTTCACAGACTCTCTGTTTCATGATCTGCTCTAGAATCTTCCCTGGTATTGATGTCAGACTAACTGGACGATAATTGTTGGGATCATCTTTTTTCCCCTTTTTGAAGATGGAAACAACGTTTGCCCTCCTCCAGTCTGCTGGGACTTCTCCTGTTCTCCAGGAGTTCTCAAATATTATTGCCAATGGCTCTGAGATTATATTTGCCAGCTCTTTTAATACTCTTGGATGTAGTTCATCTGGTCCTGGAGATTTAAATTCATTTAGATTAAGAAGGTATTCCTGTACTACCTCTTTACTTATTTTGAGCTGGATTTCCCCTATTGTGTCCTCTGTTCCATTCTCCTCAGGTTGGTCCTCCTTTTCCTTTTCTTAAAACACTGAGGCAAAGAAGGTGTTGAGTAATTCTGCCTTTTCTCTGTCCCCTGTTAGCATTTTGCCATCTTCTCCACGTAGCGGCCCTGTCATTTCCTTCTTCCTCCTTTTGCTGCGGACATACCCAAAAAAACCCTTTTTATTGTTCTTAACCTCCCTAGCAAGCCTGAGCTCATTCTGCGCTTTAGCTTTTCTGATTTTACTCCTACACGTGTTCGCTATCTGTTTGAATTCTTCTTTGGTGATTTCCCCCCTTTTCCATTTCCTATACATGTTCCGTTTAAAACTTAGCTCCATTGAAAGTTCTTTAGTCATCCATCCTGGTTTCTTGAGACACCTCCCATTTTTCTTCCTCAATGGTACTGTTTGAAATTGTGCCTTCAGTATCTCCCTTTTGAGAAAGTCCCATCCGTCTTGAGGTCCCTTCTCTTTTAGTATTCCTGACCATGGGATCACCCCCAGTATTTCCCTGAGTTTATTGAAATCAGCTCTCCTAAAGTCAAGAATGCGTGTCTGACTATGCCTGGCTTCTCCTTTCCATTGTATAACAAACTCCAGGAGAACATGATCACTCTCACCTAAGGATCCCACCACTTGCACCCCATTAACCAGGTCGTCTCTGTTGGTTAGGATCAGATCTAAAATAGCTGACCCCCTTGTTGCCTCTTCCACCTTTTGGACCATGAGATTGTCTTCCAGGCATGTAAAGAATTTGCTAGACCTTGTAGTTTTGGCTGAGTTAGATTGCCAGCAAATATCAGGATAGTTGAAGTCACCCATCACTACTACATCTCTCCTTTCTGCATGTATGTTCATCTGTTCTAGAAAGGCAACATCCAATTCCTCCATCTGATTTCGGGGTCTGTAGTAGAGTCCCACAATAACATCCCTGTTGTTTCCCTCCCCTTTAATTTTTATCCAGATGCTCTCCACCTGGCTTCCAGTATTGATGTCGTGGATCACTTCACTGGTGCAAATATCCCTGACATATTCCTCCTCCTTTCCTGTTTGGCCTGTTTCTCCTATAAAGGTTCTACCCCTCTATTCCTACATTCCAATCATGAGACTCGTCCCACCAGGTTTCAGTAATGCCTATTATAACATATCTGTTTTGTAGTGCGAGGAGTTCAAGTTCATCTTGCTTATTTCCCATGCTCTGTGCATTAGTGTAGAGACATCTGAGACCATGTGTTCCCTTTACTTGCTCCCTGTGCAAGTTTTTTTGCCTCCCACTGTTGGGTCCTTGCGCTGTTTGCCTTGTTTCCTCTATGACAGTTTGACTATTTTCTCCAGCCCTTTTGCCTTCCAGAATACTGTCTCCCTCCCCCATTTGACTCAGTTTAAAGCCCTCCTGATCAAATTCTTGAGACTGTTGGCAAAAATGTTTCTTCCAACTGTGGTAAGATGCACCCCATCTCTTGCCAGAAGTCCCCCCGCATGGAAGCGCAGTCCATGATCCAAGAATCCAATTTGTTCTCGGCGACACCATCTACGGAGCCAGTTGTTTACATCGGCTATTTTCCTCTCCCTTCTTGGACTATGCCCTTCAACTGGCAGAAGAGATGAGATGACCACCTGTGCGTCCATTTCTTTCAGCTTCCTCCCCAGGGCCTCATAATCTCTTCTGATCTTGGGAAAGCTGTGCCTTGCAGTATCATTGGTTCTCACTTGGACCAAAAGGAAGGGGTAATGATCCGTAGGCTTGACGAGTCTTGTCAGCCTCTCGGTCACATCACAGATCTTTGCCCCAGGGAGACAACACACCTCCCGAGTCATCTTGTCAGGCCGACATACCACTGCTTCTGTACCCCGCAGCAAGGAGTCCCCCACCACCACCACACGCCTCCGCTGAGGCTTTGCAGCTGCTTTTCCTTGCAGTGGTCCTCTCAAGGTCCCCTGCTCTACCCCTGAAGTCTGTCCATGCTGTTCTTCCTCGTTGTCCTTGATAAGGGAAAGGGCTTCGAATCGATTCTGTAGCTGCAAGCTGCTTGAAGAATCCCTGGATTTTCTTGTTCTGTGTGTGACATTCCTCCAGCTGTCTACTTCCTGTGTCTGTGAAGTGACCCTCTCCTCCACAGCCACTTCCTCTGTGCGGTCCCCATCCTAGACTGTTTGTTCTGTTCTGTCCAGGAAAACCTCTTGCTCACGAATCTGTTGAAGTGTAGCTACCCGTGTCTCCAGCTGCTGTACTTTCTCCTCCAAGAGGGCTACCAGCTTGCACTTGGTGCATGTGAAGTTCTCCACGTCTGTAGACAAGAATACAAACATCGCACAAGTATTGCAAGTGACTGCTGCAGTCCCCTCAGTGTCCATGATGAGAGCTTTTAGGTAATCTAAGAACTCTTAGTTAACGCTGAGAATGCTAAGCTGTACTTTTAGGTCTTCTGTATTTTTGTTGGTTACTGAAATTTGTTGGTTAGTGGCGCGCGCCTCTGGCTCTTGAGGGTAAAGGGCAAGGTCAGAAGTTCAATCCCCTCAGCAACAAGCAGCCTCTCCCAACAGTTTAAAAAAAATTCAATTTCCCCAGTCAGAATGGCTGTCCAGAAGCTGCTCTCCTTCTTCTCCCTGGCAGGAAACTGGCCTGGAAACTGGCAGGAAACTTGCTGTCCAGAAGCTGCTCTCCTTCTCTCTGGCAGGAAACTGGCCTGGAAAGCCTCTGCAAGGAGTTATATAGAGCTAGGTTCCCAGCTCCACCCCCTAATGACTCACAGGTGTGACTCACAGGTGTGACTCACAGGAAGGCTCTTGAGGGTAAAAGGGCAAGGTCAGAAGTTCAAGCCCCTCAGCAACAAGCAGCCTCTCCCAACAGTGTAAAAAAAAAATTCAATTTCCCCAGTCAGAATGGCTGTCCAGAAGCTGCTCTCCTTCTTCTCCCTGGCAGGAAACTGGCCTGGAAACTGGCAGGAAACTTGCTGTCCAGAAGCTGCTCTCCTTCTCTCTGGCAGGAAAACAATAATCAATAATCATAATCATAATCAATACATTCTTCAAAAATACTTCAAAAGTATCATATACTTGATCATCTATCTATCTATCTATGTGACTTCCTGTCAGTTAAACCCGAATAAAGTAAACAAACAAACAAACATTTTCCCTTGTTTGAAATTGCGACTCCTTTTACTATAAATGTTATTATTCCCCTAAACTCCCCCAATTGAACTTGAGTCCATTTGGGGGGGATTTGTAATGAGACTTCACCATCCCTGCCTTTTAATACACTTATAATTGGCTATATTAATAATTTGGCTGGTGGCCATTGTAGGAGTCTAAAAATGAGTCTAAAAATAAAATTGTATTAAAAAATTCCAGGATCTAGTCCTTTTAAAAACAACAAGAATTATCTCCTTTAAAAAGAGAGTTAAAAATCATTCATTTACTTTTAATTTCATGCAGAGTGCAACTTAAGAAGGCTGACTTAAGCTCAATTAACATTTAAAAGAAAAGTGTGTTCAGAGGTCTGGGATCACCCAGTTAAATTAGACTCATTACAAAACAAAGGAGTCAGTTTAAAATGCAAATCAAAGTTTACTGAAGGTATATCAATCTCAATCTACATACTAAAACAAACTTTAAAAAGAGGTTCCTAACTGACTAAGAATATTTAGGGTAGAAATACTCACCAGCCTACAGCGATAGAAGGCTAGATGGTAAAACATCATGGCATGGTTATAGGAAAGATTGCTTAAGATGAAGATGGCATAAAAATGGCTAAAGATGGTTCCAGCCTCATGGAGACGCAAACTTAAAAGAGAACTTACACAGAGCAATAAAGTTTAAATTAGGTCATGTGTGGAATGACCCAGCACTCCAGTTGGCTAGAAGTGCCCAGTGAAATAAGAGAAAGGGGACTTGGGAGAACAAAAGGCATGCAGGGAAAAACCCTAGACTTATCTTAGGATGTGAATGAGGTAGAATCATAGAATCATAGAATTGTAGAGTTGGAAGAGACCACGAGGGCCATCCAGTCCAACCCGCTGCCACGCAGGAAATCACAATCAAAGCATCCCCGACAGATGGCAATCCAGCCTCTGTTTAAAGACCTCCAAGGAAGGAGACCCCACCGCGCTCCGAGGGAATGTGTTCCACTGCTGAACAGCTTTTACTATCAAAAAGTTCCTCCTAACGTTGAGGTGGAATCTCTGTTCCTGGAGCTTGCATCCATTGCTCCGTACACAAGATTGTTTTTACACAAGATTGCTTTTACATTACAATGATTATTTCCCCACATACTACAGCCATCCATGAGGCTGATGGGAAATCAAGCAAGGGCTAGAGCCATGCTGTCTGACGGGGCTGGAGTCATGCTAGCAGGCATGTATGACCCAAGGAAAGGCCTTATCAAATTCCTCAAAAAGATTTACACCTCAGGTGAAAGCCAAAGGGAATTCTTTTGAAGCTTGCAAAAAGAGTATTGTGTCCTTCCCCAGTATCTCCAGATAGAAGCTTTCATGGGATCACTTCAGAGAAGAGAAAGTATGTGAGAGGGTATGAGTATGTTTATAAGAGGGAGGGAGGGAGTAATGGAGAAGGGGAGAAAGGACGGAGGGAAAGTGGAGAAGTGTCAAAGAAGGACGGAAAGATGGAAAGGGAAGGGAAAGAAATGTCTGAAGATTGAAGGGGTTAAAACAAGATAGGTTTGTATGAATGTAATAAATTTGATAAATGATAAAAGGTATTAAAATATGTAATAAGAAGCATAATAATTGTAATTTATGGAAATCTATGGAAATGTTACTGAAATATCTTTGTATGATAAATGAAGAACTTGTGTAAAATAAATATATTTTTTTTAAAAAAAAGACCGTGGAGACAAATGAAAAAAGAAAGTTGTCTGTCATTTATCAGTTGACAGACCTCACTTGGTCAGACCTCACCTGGAAGACTGTGTCCAGTTCTGGGCACCACAATTCAGGAAGGATATGGACAGAGGAGGGCGATGAGCATGGTTGGAGGTCTGGAAGACATGCTCTATGAGGAGCAGCTTAGGGAGCTGGGTATGAGTAGCCTGGAGAAGAGAAGGTTAATTGGTGGCATGATAGCCACATTTACATATTTGAAGGGATGTCATACTGAGGATGAAGCAAGCTTGTTTTCTGCTGCTCCCGAGAC
This sequence comes from Gambelia wislizenii, assembly GCA_030847615.1. NCBI lineage: Eukaryota > Metazoa > Chordata > Lepidosauria > Squamata > Crotaphytidae > Gambelia > Gambelia wislizenii. The sequence continues at coordinate 12,875,543 of JAUMIR010000012.1, forward strand.
TAGGACATGGAGCAATAGGTTCAAACTACAGGAAAAGAGATTCCACCTAAACACTAGGAAGAACTTTCTGACAGTAAGAGCTGTTTGGAAGTGGAATGCACTGCCTTGGAGTGTGGTGGACTCTCCTTCCTTGGAGGTTTTTAAACAGAGGCTGGATGGCCATCTGTCGGGAATGATTTGATTGTGTATTCCTGCATGGCAGGGGGTTGGACTGGATGGCCCTTGAGGTCTCTTCCAACTCTATGATTCTATGAGTTCTGAAAATTATTCCTTTCCTATGACACTCATCCGGAGACCCTTTGTTGTAACTTTGGGAATCTCTATTCCAATTATTCTCCCATTGATTCATATAAATGTTATGTCCTATATTTACCACCCAATTAATCATGCGTTGTTTAACCTTTTCTTTTTCAGTATTAAGTTTTAATAATAACTTATAAATTTTACTACTTAAGTGATGTTCTTCTGAATATAAAATTTTCTCATATTCTGTTATTCGTCCATTATACTGCCAAGTCTTTAGATCTTCTTTTACTTTATTTTTAAGTTGAAAGTATCTCAGCCAATGCATTTTGAACCCCTCGCATTCTAAGCCTTGCCTGTCTTTAATTTTCTAATCCCCTAATTTTTTGTCATTATATTTTTATGTGTCAACCATGAATCACTTCTAAGCTCATGTTTACAAAAAGTTTCTTATGGAGATAGCCAGCATGGAATACAGGGACATAATCTTTCCTTATATTTTTGCCAAATCTTTATTAAGGATCTTCTTATAATGTGATTTTTAAATTCAACATTCATTTTATTTTTCTGTACTATAAGTACCGTAAGTATCCGTGCCAGCCTGACCTAAGTTCATGTCCTTCTAATTCTAGATTTCTTGTATCTTTTAATATTATCCATCATTTTATCCATGACAGACTAACTGCCTCAAGATATAATTTCAAGTCCTCCTCTTTCCCTGGTGTCTATTAGTAAGTTCCACTTTATTCTAGGTTTTTTGCCCGTCCAGATACATTTCAACAGTTCTTTCTGCCAGTTTTGAAAGATTTTATTTGAGAACATTATTGGGGCAGTTTGGGGGAAAAAACCACATAAATTTGGGTAGGACAATCATTTTAATTGGGGGGATTCGCCCTAGCAACAATAAATTAATATTTTTTTCCATTGATTTAAATCCTTCTTAATTTCTTGCCAAACCTTGGCATAAGTATTTTCATGTGTCAGTTGAGTTTTTGTCATTAAGTTTACTCCTAGATATTTTACTTTCTTAACTATCTCGAATCCTCTTTTTTCACTTAACGTTATCTTCTCTTCTATGTCAATATTCTTAACTTGTATTTTAGTCTTCTTGTTAATTTTGAATCCCAAATTTACTCCAAACTCTTTAATTTTTTACAGTAAGGGTCCTATCCTTCTAATGGATTTTCTAAATTATAACTGACATCTGCAAATGCTTTTTAATTTAAATTCCTCCTTCCGCATTTTAATGCCTCTTATCTCTTTATCAGCCCTTACTTCATTATTTAAGATCTCTAAAGCTAAGATAAATAATAAGGGGGACAGGGGGCGTCCTTGTCTCATACCTCTTTCAATGAAAACTGATTTAGATAAATCCCCATTAACTATAATTTAGCAGATTGGTTTGAATAAATTGCTCTAATCCACTTAAGCAATTTCTCACCCAGCTCCATTTTCTCCATTATATATTTTAAAAATGTCAAATTTAAGTTGTCAAAAGCTTTTCCTGCATCTAAAAAGGCAAGGGCTCCCTTAATGTCATTATGAAAATTTAAAAACTCAATAACATTTATAACTGATCTGATATCCTGGCAAAAAAATCACTTTGATCCTCATGTATGTCTTGCAAAAATATTTTTAGCCTATTTGCTAACATTGTAACAAAAATTCTACAATCCTCATTTAATAAAGAGATTGGCCTTGTCAGCCTCCAGGGAGACAGCATACTTCATGAGATATTTTGTCAGGCCTGAAAACTACTGCTTTTGTTCCCCTCAGCAGGGAGTCCCCTACCACCACCACCACCACCACCACCCACCTCCTCCAAGTCTTTGTAGAGGCCATTCCATGTGCAGAACTTTCCAAGGTCCCTGAGGTCTCTGAGGACTGAGTCTGTTGCCCTTCCTTATCATCACTGATCAATTCTGTAGCACCAAAATGTAGCTTCAGATTGATTCTGCAGCACCAAACTCACAGAATTGTACCAAGTACTTCTGCTTCTACATGTCACATTTCTCCAATTGTCTATCTCCTGTGTATAGGAACTGACCTCCTTCTCAGAGACATCCCCTGTAGATTCCTCATCCAGGACAGTCTGCTCCACAGTGTCCAAGAAACCCTCCTGCTCCCTAATATGCTGAAGAGTGGATAAACAGGCTTCCAGTTTCTGGACCTTCTCTTCCAATAGGGCAACCAACTTACACACTGCAGGTGTAGCTATGCACATCCTCCATCAAGAAGACAAGCATACTGTTGCTGTTGCAGATGACTGCAGCAACTCCCTCACCACCCATATTCAGCAGTCTTAAGTAGTCATTAAAACAGAACTTTGGGATTTCTCTCAAAATTCCTCCACTAACAGCCCCCCCCCATGCCTGTTGGCCTTGTTTGTTTGGAAAGCTCCTGTTTCGCTGTTAGGTTACACAAGGTGTGTGCCACTGGGTCTCTGAGACAAAGCTTGAAAGACTGTGGCAGCAGTTATATTGAGTTACTGGCTGCTAGCTCCACCCCAAGCAAGTCAGTGACTCAGGAGAAGCCCTGCCTCCTTAAACCATGTGATCTGGGAGAGCACATGGCCCAAAACAAAGAAAATCCACAACATAAGCCTTAAAAAAAAGTCAAAAAGTCAAGGATGACCCCCAAATGTAGCTTACCTTCTGCTGGCTGTCTGAGACAAAGCTCAAAAGATTGCCAAGGCAGCAGGAAACTCTTCAACAACCAATAGGAATCCATCCAGATTTATAAGCCTCCTGGGATGGACCATCTTAACAGATCCGCACCCCTTGCAGAGGTTGTGAGTCCCAGCAAGTTTAAACCTGACCAAGAAGTTATCTGTCCATGATAGTGGAACAATAGAAAGCTCCTCCATGCTCAGATCACCTCCATCTCCTTCTATACAAAACAAAAACAAAAACAAAACAAAACAAAACAAAAGAAAACAAAAGGTCTAGAGTGTGCCCAGAAGCATGAGTGGGACCAGATACCAATTGGGACAGATCCATGGTTGTCATGTCAGACATGGGTATGTTTAGCCTGGGAAAGAGAAGATTAAGAGGTGACATGATAACCATGTTTAAATATATGAAGGGATGTCATACTCAGGATGGAGCAAGCTTATTTTCTGTTGCTCCAGAGACTAGGACATGGAGCAATAGATTCAAACCATTGGAAAAGAGATTCCACCTAAACATGGTGAGACCTGTTCAACAGGGGAATGCACTGCCTCGGAGTGTGCTGGAGTCTCCTTCTTTGGAGGTTTCTAAACAGAGGCTGGATGGCCATCTGTTGGAAGAGCTTTGATTGTGTGTTCCTGCATGGCAGGGGGTTGGACTAATTGGCCTTTGTGATCTTTTCCAACTCTATGATTCTATGATTCGAAGTCCTAAGCCACTCCTAACAGGGCAGAATTGGCATAGATGTTGAAGTCCACCAGCATCACAAGCCACAGAGACTCCAACACCTCCCTGAGATCATAGAATCATAGAATTGTAGACTTGGAAGAGACCACGAGGGCCATCCAGTCCAACTCCCTGCCACACAGGAAATCTTGATCAAAGCATCCCCGACAGATGGCAATCCAGCCTCTATTTAAAGACCTCCAAGGAAGGAGACCCCACCACGCTCCAAGGGAGTGTGTTCCACTTCTGAACAGCTCTTACTGTCAAAAAGTTCCTCCTAATGTTGAGGTGAAATCTCTGTTCCTGGAACTTGCATCCATTGCTCCATGTTCCAGTCTTTGGAACAGCAGAAAACAAGCCTGCTCCATCCTCAGCGTGACACCCCGTCAAATACTTAAACAGGGCTATCATATCACCTCGTAACCGTCTTTTTTCTAGGATAAACATACCCAGCTCCCTGAGTCTCTCCTCATGAGGCATGGTTTCCAGACCTTTCACCATTTTAGTTGCCCTTCTCTGGACATGCTCCAATTTGTCAATATCCTTTTTTAATTGTGGTGCCCAGAACTGGACACAGTATTCTAGGTGAGGCCTGACCAAGGCAGAATAGAGCAGCACTATTACTTCCCTTGATCTAGATACTATACTTCTATTGATACACCCCAAAATCGCATTGGCCTTTTTAGCCGCCGCATCACACTGTTGACTCATGTTCAACTTGTGGTCTGCTAGGACTCCTAGATCCCTTTCGCACGTAGTCTCATTCAGCCAGGTCTCTCCCATCCTATATCTATGCATTTCATTTTTCTGCCCTAAGTGCAGTACTTTACATTTCTCCGTGTTGAATTTCATTTTTTTAGCTTTGGCCCAGCTCTCCAGTCTATCCAGGTCATTCTGAATTTTGATCCTGTCCTCTAGGGTATTAGCTACTCCTCCCAATTTGGTGTCATCTGCAAATTTGATAAGTATGCCCCTAATTCCCTCATCTAAGTCATTGATAAAGATGTTGAATAGCACTGGGCCCAGGACAGAACCCTGTGGCACCCCACTGGTCACATCTTTCCAAGACGAAGAGGAGCCACAGCTGAGCACCCTTTGGGTTCAGCCAGTCAACCAATTACAAATCCATTGAACAGTTAACTTGTGTAGCCCACATTTTACAAGCTTGTTTGCAAGAATGTCATGGGGAACCTTGTCAAAGGCCTTACTGAAATCAAGGTATGCGATGTCCACAGCGTTCCCTTCATCTACCAAGCTGTTAACTTTATCAAAAAAAGAGATCAGATTAGTCTGGCATGACTTGTTTCGCTGAAACCTGTGGTGACTTTTTGTGATTATGGCATTGCCTTCTAAATGTTCACAGACTCTCTGTTTAATGATCTGCTCTAGAATCTTCCCTGGTATTGATGTCAGACCTACTGGACGATAATTGTTGGGATCCTCTTTTTCCCCCTTTTTGAAGATGGGAACAATGTTTGCCCTCCTCCAGTCTGCTGGGACTTCTCCTGTTCTCCAGGAATTCTCAAAGATTATTGCCAATGGCTCTGAGATTACATTTGCCAGCTCTTTTAATACTCTTGGATGTAGTTCATCTGGTCCTGGAGATTTAAATTCGTTTAGATTAAGAAGGTATTCCTGTACTACCTCTTTGCTTATTCTGAGCTGGATTTCCCCTATTGTGATTAGATCATCAACACCATCCCTGGAGTTTGTTATACAGAGGAAAGGGGAAGCCAAGCATAATCAGACATGCATTCTAGACTTTAAGAAAGCTGATTTCAGAAAACTTAAGGAATGACTGGGTGTGATCCCATGGTCAGGAATATTTAAAGAAACGGAGTTCATAAGGGATGGAAGTTTCTTAAAAGTGAAATATTGAAGGCACAAGTTCAAACAGTTCCAATGAGGAGAAAACATGGCAGATGTCTAAGGAAATAAAAAGGTCATGTATAAGAAATGGAAAATGGGAAATCACCAAAGAAGAATTCAAACAAAAAGCCAGCTCACGTAGGGGAAAAGTCAGAAAAGCTAAAGCACAGATGGAGCTTCATAGAGAGGTTAAAAAAAATACTTTTTTTTTTTGTTTTATTATGTCTGTAGAAAAAGGAAGAACACAGAAATGTTAGGGGCACTGTGTGGAGAAGATATTCCAAAGGGGGAACAGTGCTCAACTTGGGAAAATGGAGCAGATGATACAGTAGGGGAAATACAGCACAGAATTGGTAAAGAGGTAGTCCAGGAATACCTGGCCATTATAAATGAGTTCTAAAATAAAATAAAAGGTCTGGAAACGATGCCTTATGAGGAGAGACTTAGGGAGCTGGGTATGTTTAGCCTGGAAAAAAGACGGTTAAGAGGCGATATGATAGCCCTGTTTAAGTATTTGAAGGGATGTCACGCTGAGGATGGAGCAGGCTTGTTTTCTGCTGCTCCAGAGACTGGAACACGGAGCAATGGGTGCAAGCTCCAGGAACAGAGATTCCACCTCAACATGAGGAAGAACTTTTTGACAGTAAGAGCTGTTCGGCAGTGGAACACACTCCCTCGGAGCGTAGTGGGATCTTCTTCCTTGGAGGTCTTTAAACAGAGGCTGGATGGCCATCTGTCGGGGATGCTTTGATCAAGATTTCCTGGGTGGCAGGGGGATTGGACTGGATGGCCCTCGTGGTCTCTTCCAACTCTGCAATTCTATGATTCTAAGTCTCCAGGGCCAGATGAATTTCATCCAAGGGTATTAAAAGAACTGGATGGAGTAATCTCAGAACAACTGTCAATAATCTTTGAGAATTCCTGGAGAACAGGAAAGGTCCCAGCAGACTAGAAAAGGGCAAATGTTGTCCCCATCTTTAAAAAGGGGGGAAGAAGGCCCAAATAATTACTGCCCAATCAGTCTAACATCAATACAAGGAAAGATTCTAGAGCATATCATTAAGCAGTGTGTAACCACTTAGAGAGGAATGCCATGATCACTAAAAATCAACATGGGTTTCTCAAAAACAAGTCATGCCAGACAAATCTTATCTCTTCTTTTGATAGAGTTACCAACTTGATAGATGAAGAGAATGCAGTGGATATAGTGTATCTTGATTTCAGTAAGGCTTTTGACAAGGTCCCCTATGATATTCTTGAAAAAAAAATTGTAACCTGTGTGCTAGACAACACAACTGTTAGGTGGATTTGTAATTCGTTGACTGACCAAACCCAAAGTGTGCTCACGAATCGCTCCTCTTCATCCTGGAGAGAAGTGACCAGTGGATTACCACAGGGTTCTGTCCTGGGCCCAGTACTACTCAACATCTTTATCAATGACTTGGATGCAAGAATAGAGGGCATTCTTATCAAGTTTGCAGATGACACCAAATTAGGAGGGGTAGCTAAAACCCCAAAGAACAGGATCAGAATCCAAAATGACCTGAACAGATTAGAAAGTGGGCCAAAACTAACAAAATGAATTTCAACAGGGAGAAATGTATGATACTACACTTGGGCAGTAAAAATGAAATGCACAGATATAAGATGGTTGAAACCTGGCTTGAGGGCAGTGAATGCGAAAGGGGTCTAGGAGTCTTAGTGGACTACAAGCTGAACATGAGTCTGCAGTGTGATGCAGCAGCTAAAAATGATGCAGCAGCCAATGAGATTCTAGGTTGCATTAATAGGAGTATAGTGTCTAGATCAACGGAAGTAATAGTGCCACGCTATTCTGCTTTGGGCAGACCTCACCTGGAATACTGTGTCCAGTTCCAGGCACAACAATTCAGGAAGGATATTGAGAAACTGGAATGTGTCTAGAGGAGGATGGCCAGGATGGTAGGAGGTCTGGGAAGCCATGCCCTATGAGAAGCAGCTTAGGGAGCTGGTCATGTTTAGTCTGGAGAAGGGAAGGTTGAATGGTGACATGATAGCCATGTTTAAATATTTGAAGGGATGTCTTACTGAGGATGGAGCAAGCTTGTTTTCTGCTGATCTATAAACTAGGACACAGAGCAATGGGTTCAAAGTACAGGAAAGATATTCCACCTAAACATTAGGAAGAACTTCCTGCTCGTAAGAGCTGTTCCGAAGTGGAATACACTGCCTCACAGTGTGGTGGGGTCTCCTTCCTTGGAGGTCTTTAAACAGAGGTTGGATGGCCATCTGTCAGAAATGATTTGATTGTGTATTCCTGCATGGCAGGAGGCTGGACTGGTTGGCTCTTGAGGTCTCTTCCAACTCTATGATTCTATGATTCTGTGTTGGGGAAACAGCAGCAACTCGACCTTAGCAATGTGAAAAGGGGCAGCAGAGAGGGGATCTTTATGCCCACTATACCCCTACTAACTCTGAACAGATGCACACAAATGCAGAAGGACAAATTAATGATGATATTTATTAAAGAGATAAAATAATAATGCTAAGCATGCACACATTCATACAAAAAGATTTCACACAAGACCGCTAGGAATGGATGGAGAGAGGTTGCCAGAGGGATAGTGCATAGAATCATAGAGTTGGAAGAGACTTCAAGGGCCATCTAGTTCAACCCCCTGACATGCAGGAATACACAATCAAATCATTCCCGATAGATGGCCATCCATCCTCTGTTTAAAAACCTCCAAAATTGGAAGATTGCTGGGGTGATATGACACCTGTCTTGTAGTCCAAAGTCATTGAGTAAAATGGTGGCATGGATGGATGGATCTGGAGTGGCTAACACAGAGAGAGACATAGTGTCCTCAAGCAAAGGTTCTGTGCACCATGAGATATGATTTTCAGCCAATATTTATATCAAAATTATGCCCTGAGGTGAGGAAGTTTCATGGATTGAAGCAATAGTCTCTACAGATTGCACAATGAGTTCCAGGAAATCTCCTGGTCTTGATAATAGGTGTCCGAAGATGCTAATGTGTTTGCAACTACCTTGAGTGTCTGATGATGGGATTCAGAAAGCTTGAGCTGCCTCTTTTGATGGCTAGGTGATTGGGGTAGGGAAGCTCGAAACCTTCAAACAAAGGAATACTCCATCTGCTTAATGTAATCGATTGTCTGTCGCTTAGGTGGAGGCAATGTACTTTTGGCCTTATATTTCCTCATACCTTGGAATTGTCAGTAGTTCTTCCTTGGGGTGATGCATGGTTTTCAGTACCTGCCTATTGGGATCCATACAGCAAGCTCCTGACTTCCCAGTGGAAGACCACATTAATAAGCCAAATTATCAATTAACCAATTTGCTGGGAGGGGTGTTGAGGTGGGGGCTCATTAGGGGTTCTAACGGTTGAGCACTGGGGGGGGGGGTTATACCAACAAAATCCCTAATCTGTTCAGGCTACCCACCTATAAATAAACACACCCAAACCCTGCAGACTGAGGGATAGGGTTCCTGGTCAGGAGGAATGTTATCCCAATAGACCACTGTAATTCCATTTTTCCCACCTCCAGGTTTTGCCTGATGCTGTAGAGAAGCCTGGTGGGTACAGCTGAAATAGCTCCCCCCCCCTCTTCCAACCAGGTCTCTGTAATACAGGTCAGGTCAACATGTCAGGTCAACATGCTCATCTGGGATCAACTTCTGAAAGACAGATGTTTTACCATTCACCAACCTGGCATGAAGCAGTAGCATTATCAATGGGGAGGGGGTATCCAGATTATTAGGGATGGTAGATATTTTGGGGGTAAATAACACCTGAGTGAAAACTACCCCCGGGATAATGCAACCATCTTCTGTTTCCATATCTCCCTCCACCCTGTATAACTTGAATGGCTCTTCCTTGACTGTACATACCTCCCTCCCTTCGTTGACAACACATCTCCCCTTCCCACAAGGATGGTCAGTTGTTTATTCCAACAGAAAGTGTCTGTGAGCAGACTAGGTTGTTGTTCCACAAAGCAGCAGCAAAACAGACCCAGGCCCTCAACTTTGTGCCACCCTCAAAGTGAGTCCCCCAACGGGGCAGACCCTCACCTGTAGTAGTCCCACCTATATTCCCCATCCCAGGGAGCTAACACAATCCATCTGGAAAACAGTTGTGGTGAAGGAGTCCCCAGGTGAAGGAAGAGGTGGCAGATGGCATAGCTCCTTCTCCTCCCCTCCCAGATGGTCTTTGGATCATCTGCTCCCTCTGCAGGGATGTTCCAGAAAACAGTACATTCAGGACCAACTGCAATGTTTTCTACATCAAACATTAGTTTAAACAAGCTCCTTGCATTGCAAAAAATCTCCAAATGTGAAAATCATTTTAAAATATTGGAAAACATGTTAACATCATCCAGCAGTGAGAACACTTCTGAAATCATTCATTCCTGCAGGTAGAGTACTTTTCTTTGTCTGTCCTAAATCATAGAATCATAGAGTTGGAAGAATCCACAAGGGCCATCCAGTCCAACCCCCTGCCATGTAGGAATACAGAATCAAATCATTCCAGACAGATGGCCATCCAGCCTCTGTTTAAAAACCTCCAAAGAAGGAGACTCCAGCACACTACGAGGCAGTGTATTATTCCACTTCCGAACAGCTCTTACTTTCAGGAAGTTCTTCCTAATGTTTAGGTGGAATCTCGTTTCCTGTAGTTTCATAGAATCATAGAATTGCAGAGTTGGAAGAGACCACGAGGGCCATCCAGTCCAACCCCTGCCATGCAGGAAATCACGATCGAAGCATCCCTGACAGATGGCCATCCAGCCTCTGTTTAAAGACCTCCAAGGAAGGAGACCCCACCACGCTCCGAGGGAGTGTGTTCCACTGCCGAACAGCTCTTACTGTCAAAAAGTTCCTCCTAATGTTGAGGTGGAATCTCTGTTCCTGGAGCTTGCATTCATTGCTCCGTGTTCCAGTCTCTGGAGCAGCAGAAAACAAGCTTGCTCCATCCTCAATGTGACACCCCTTCAAATACTTAAACAGGGCTATCATATTGCCTCTTAACCGTGTTTTTTCCAGGCTAAACATACCCAGCTCCCTAAGTCTCTCCTCATAAGGCATGGTTTCCAGACCTTTCACCATTTTAGTCGCCCTTCTCTGGACACGCTCCAATTTGTCAATATCCTTTTTGAATTGTGGTGCCCAGAACTGGACACAGTATTCTAGGTGAGGTCTGACCAAGGCAGAATAGAGCGGCACTATTACTTCCCTTGATCTGGACACTATACTTCTATTGATGCAGCCCAAAACTGCATTGGCCTTTTTAGCTGCAGCATCACACTGTTGACTCATGTTCAACTTGTGGTCTACTAGGACTCCTATATCCCTTTCACACGTAGTCTCATTCAGCCAGGTCTCCCCCATCCTATATCTATGCATTTCAGTTTTTCGCCCTAAGTGCAGTACCTTACATTTCTCCGTATTGAATTTCATTTTGTTAGCTTTGGCCCAGCTCTCCAGTTTATCCAGGTCATCTTGAATTTTGATCCTGTCCTCTAGGGTATTAACTACTCCTCCTAATTTGGTGTCATCTGCAAATTTGGTAAGTATGCCCCTAATTCCCTCATCGAAGTCGTTGATAAAGATGTTGAATAGCACTGGGCCCAGGACAGAACCCTGTGGCACCCCACTGGTCACATCTTTCCAAGATGAAGAGGAGCCATTGCTGAGCACCCTTTGGGTTCGGCCGGTCAACCAATTACAAATCCATTGAACTGTTAACTTGTCTAGCCCACATTTTACAAGCTTGTTTGCAAGAATGTCATGGGGAACCTTGTCAAAGGCCTTAATGAAATCCAGGTATACAATATCCACAGCGTTCCCTTCATCTACCAAGCTGGTAATTTTATCAAAAAAAGAGATCAGATTAGTCTGGCATGTTGTTACTCTGAAACCCATGTTGACTTTTTGTGATTATGGCATTGCCTTCTAAATGTTCACAGACTCTCTGTTTCATGATCTGCTCTAGAATCTTCCCTGGTATTGATGCCAGACTAACTGGACGATAATTGTTGGGATCCTCTTTTTCCCCCTTTTTGAAGATGGGGACAACGTTTGCCCTCCTCCAGTCTTCTGGGACTGCTCCTTTGAACCCATTGCTCCATGTCCTAGTCTTTGGAGCAGCAGAAATCAAGCTTGCCCCATCCTCAGTATGACATTCCTGCAAATATTTAAACATGGTTATCATGTCACCTCTCAACCTTCTCTTCTCCAGACATTGTTCTCTGCTGCACCTTGTGGCGGGAAGAGACCTAATGGTTTTAAGTTGCAAGAATGTAGATTTCACTGAACATTAGAAGGAACTTCTTGGCAGTGAGATCTGTTCAAAATTGGAACCACTTTCCTAGAGAGATGGTGGGGTCTCTTTCTCTGAACGTCTTCAAAAAGAGGCTAGACATCTACCTGCTGGGGATGCCATGGCTGGATCTCTTGCATGGAGCAGGTGATTGGACTTGATGACATGTGGGGGCCCTTCCAACTCTATGAGTCTATGATTCTGAAGGGAAAGCACACACATTCTAGGAAAGGCAGTTTGTTTTTGCCTGAGCTTACAGGGAAGGACACCCTCTCCTCTCCTCCCTATGAGTGCCAACTACTTTTGCTTTTTGAACTCAGTTTGTAGCAATTGAAATAGGCTGATGACAAAGGAGGAAAGTGGGAGTAAGAGAGAGAAAATGGAACATTGTAAAAGCAGCTGAAAAATTGGGATGACAAAGGACTAATCAGGACTGGCTGTGCCAAATTGGGATAGTTGCAGAATATGGCATTATCACCTATAATATACCAGTTCTGAGCCAAATCTCTCTCTGTGTGTATGTGCCTTCAAGTTACTTGTCCATGTATGGCTACCCCATGAATTTCATAGGTTTTTTTTCTTAGCCAAGGAATACTCTGATGTGGTTTAGACAGTTCCTTCCTCTGAAATAAAGTTTACAGCACCTGGTATTCATTGGCAGTCTCTCATTCAAGTAGTAGCCAAATATCTATTGCCTTCTAAATCTGTAGATCTAGATCTATTTTGTTGGAAGCCATCATGTACTCCTGTTTTCCTCTAGATGGTGCAATCTGATAAGGATATATTTTACAAAACATCCCAACATCAATACACAGTGTTGAGGTTTTGTGTGTTATTTTTCATTCCTTTGGCAAGCAAGAGATTTCCCTATTGAGAGTACAGGCAATTAGAGATTTTAGAGTTAGAAAACCATTTTATATCTGCATGTTTTCATAACTATCATATTGACTACGTCTTAAAATATGCATCAGCAGCTATTAAACTGGGCTGGGAAATCTGTGACTCTAAGCTCCATCAGCCCCAGCCAGCCTGGCCAGTGGTCAAGCATGATGGGTTAAAAAAAAAATAACTGAGCAACCTTGGGACTCCACTCTCTCACTCACTAGCAATGACTTTAGCTCTGGACTCCTGTGTGGCAGGAGGTTGGATGACACTTGGAGTCCCTTGGAATCCTAGAGTTGTAATCCCTTTCAACTCTACGATTCTATGATAGAGAGCTCAGGCCAGAATGAATCTTGTGCCCGCTATCCAGGCTGATGTTTCTAGCTTTCTGTTTTCCTAACATTTCTTTCTTTGGGTTTTACATTTTGCTCACATATTAAGCACCCCAGCACCTCCTAACACAGATCAGGAGTGGGACTCATGGGCCCCCCATGATGTTGTTCAACTGGAACTCCCAGCATTCCTCACTACTGGATAGGACTGCTTGAAGTTGCAGTCCAAGAAAATCTGGAAAGCCATATGATTTCCTCTGCCTCATTAAAGCAGGAGTGGAATCATGCAGACATTCTTAGGACTTTATCATACAGGGCTTCTATTATGGGACTAGAGCAGGATAATAGTGTTATTGGGGAGTCTTTACTGCATGATGTCATCTTTAGCCCATTGCTGGTGTGTACCTTTTCATTGATGGGGAAAAACTGGCAATGATTCCCAATAACACTGCTATCCCTGTAGTCCCCCTCATGCAGCAATCACTTCCATTTCAGAAACGGAAGAGGCAGCTATCGCATGGCACAAAAGTGTGGGATTCTCCTCTTTTTCCCCTTTCTTCCCCCTCTGCCATGCTGTTGTCAAACAAGCCAGCAATGCCTTCCATTTTTAAGCTTCTTTTTTGCTGTTCTGACTTGTTGGACCAATCCTCTTCTCCTGTCCTCCCTATGCTGATCTCTCCCCCCTCCCTTCCCCATCTCACTTCTCCTGCCCTCCCTGTCCTGTAGGGCAATAACAGCCAGAGGGTGGGCATCACAGAAGGGAATGTGCACCACTATAACAATATTGGAGTGGAGGTGTGATAATTATTGTTCCCCTATGTCAGGCTCATCCCTGAATTCTGGGATTTGGAGTAGAATTCATGGAGGACCCTGACATGAGGCTGCTTCTGGCTTGTTTCCCTTGCCTAGGCCTCTGGAGGTTTTGGAGAGAGGCCAGCCCGCCTTGTTGGCCTGGGAACGCTGCTCTCCACCACGGCTCAAGGTCAAATCTTCCAGGTGCAAGCCAGGGCATCCCTCCTCCCTAAATGCCTGTCTCACGCTGTGGGGTTTGTCTGGGGGTTTGTTTTAGCTATATTCAGTTTCGGCTTTATTCCATGTTCCTGACACACGAATCCTTGGCAATAAAGACATTTATTGAATGAATGCGAGCGTGTGTGCTTTGTTCATCACAGTAAGCTGAAACTCCTCTTCACTACCTAAACCTTTTTGAGAGGTTCTACCCGCAATATCGGAGGACGCAGAGGCTGGAACCAAGACAGAGAAAGACCTGGCTGCAGGTGGCAGCCAGGGAGCCGGAGCCGGAGCCCCAGGGGAGGGGGGACGGCACGTCGGGGGATGTTGCTGGAGTGTCTGAAGAAGACACAAGCTGGGCCCACCGGAGGGCTGGGAGGTTCACACATGCCTTTGACCTGATGGAGCTGGGAGCCAGGCAAGCCCTGGGGAGGGGCAGCCTGCCACTCTCTAGCACTCCAGAGCGAGGAGCTGGAATGGCCATGGGAGCCAGCTGGCCCTGGCCAGACAACCAAAGCTGGGAGGAACGCAGGTCCCGTTGGTGGGACAGGCCCCTGGCCGAGGGGCACCGAGAGCCGGGGGTGCAGTTTTCACTGGCAGAAGTTGGAGCTGAGGTCCAGCAATTGAAGCAGCAAATGGAGGTTGTGCAAACGAGCCTCCTAGAGATCCTGCAGAGGTTGCCTCAGCCATCACCTGCCCCTAGAGGGGCCCAGCCTCCCTAAATTCAGCGCCCGCCCCGGCACCCAGGGCAGGGGACCAGGCCATGACTGCTGGGGTCCCTGGCCTGCCGGCTCTTGGACCAGCCCCCCCTGGAGGAGCTGGACCGGTCGAGCCACGGGAAAGGCCCCAGGGTCTAAAGCACCGAGACTTCAAGGTGACCTTTGATGGAGATGCGGCAAAGCTGCCATACCTCCTGACCCAGGTGATGGGGTTTATGTCTCAGTGGGATGAAGATTTCCAAACAGAGGCTGAGAAGGTGCAGTATGTGTCCAACCAGTTAGAGGGAGAGGCGGCACGGTGGTTGGTGGGGTTATATGATATGGGAGCCCCAGAACTAGGAAACTTCCATGAGTTCATGCTGGCTCTGCGGGCTCAATTTGAAGACCCCCTGAGAGTGAGAAGGGCCCATATGGATCTCCAGCAACTGAAGCAAGGTTCAAAAGTCCATGGAGGAGTACGCCGCTGATTTTCGCTGCCTGGCCAGTCAGGTACCCGACTGGACGAAGGCCATAAAGTTCTTCCAGGATGGCCTGAACGCAGACATCCTCGAATGGGTGTTTTTCCAGGGGCACCCCAAGACCCTCTTGGGACGGGTATGGCTTGCCAGAGAAGTGGAGACGCTGAGACGGAGTGTCAAGCTGGCTTGGCTCCAGCAGGTATCCGAGGGGAAGACCACCGGGTCCACCAGAAAGAAAGGTAAAGCAGCCCGCCCAGGTGGAACCACGACAGGGGAGTCGGAGAGGGAGCGAAGGATGAGGAAAGGCTTGTGCTTACACTGTGGAAAAGGGGGCCATCGCATAGCCGAATGCCCAGAGAGGAGCCCTCGGGAACCAGCGACAGCTGAGAAGCCCCAAAGGAGTGAGGGGAAGTCGTCGATACCAAGGACCCCACTCAATCCCAAGCCCAAAGCAGCAGTACGTGCCTTGATACCAGGCTATGCGGCAGGGGAGTCTTAGGAAGACCCAGATGACAGTGGATCTTACTCTTCTGACGCGGAGCTGGTGGGAAACGGCTCCAGCCCGTCCTACTGAGCGCCTGAGGGCGGGCTAACCTCGATGGGCGTCTGGATGCTGTGGTGAGTGGGGTGAAAGGCCCTTTCTTCATAAAAGCCAAATTAGGGGTTGGAAAAGGGGGGGGGGCCAAAAAGTAATGTTAATGGTGGATTGTGGATGTACCCAAGTCCTTATGTACCCCTCCCTGGTCAGTTAGCTGGACATTAGCACTATCAAGCTGGACAAGCCAGTTTAGCTTTTCTGATTTTACTCCTACATGTGTTTCCTATGTTTGAATTCTTCTTTGGTGATTTCTCCCTTTTTCCATTTCCCATACATATTCTGTTTAAAACTTAGCTCCGTTGAAAGTTCTTTAGTCATCCATCCTGGTTTCTTGAGACACCTCCCATTTTTCTTCCTCGTTGGTACTGTTTAAAATTGTTCCTTCAGTATCTCCATTTTGAGAAAGTCCCATACATCTTGAAGTCCCTTCTCTTTTAGTATTCCTGACCATGGGATCACCCCCAGTATTTCCCTGAGTTTATTGAAATCAGCTCTCCTAAAGTAAAAAATGTGTGTCTGACTATGCCTGGCTTCTCCTTTCCATTGTATAACAAACTCCAGGAGAACATGATCACTCTCACCTAAGGATCCCACCACTTGCACCCTATTAACCAGGTCATCCCTGTTGGTTAGGATCAGATCTAAAATAGCTGACCCCTTTGTTGCCTCTTCCACCTTTTGGACCATAAAATTGTCTTCCAGACAAGTAAGGAATTTGCTAGACCTTGAAGTTTTGGTTGAGTTAGATTTCCAGCAAATATCAGGATAGTTGAAGTCACCCATCACTACTACATCTCTCCTTTCTGTGCGTGTGGTCATCTGTTCTAGAAAGGCATCATCCAATTCCTCCGTCTGACTTGGGGGTCTGTAGTAGAGTCCCACAATAACATCCCTTTGTTTCCCTCCCCTTTAATTTTTATCCAGATGCTCTCCACCTGGCTTCCAGTATTGATGTCATGGATCTCTTCACTGGTGTAAATATCCCTGATATATAATGTTATTCCTCTTCCTTTCCTGTTTGGCCTGTTTCTCTTATAAAGGTTATACCCCTCTATTCCTACATTCCAATCATGCGACTGATCCCACCAGGTTTCAGTAATGCCTATTATATCATATTTGCTTTGTTGTGCTAAGAGTACAAGTTCATCTTGCTTATTTCCCATGTTCTGAGCATTAGTATAGAGACATCTAAGACCATGTGTTCCCTTTACTTGCTGCCTGTGCAAGTTTTTTTGCCTCCCAGTGTTGGGTCCTTGCGCTGTTTGCCTTGTTCCCTCTATGACAGTTTGACTGTTTTCTCCAGTCCTTTTGCCTTCCAGAATACTGTCTCCCTCCCCCATATGACTCAGTTTAGTGCCCTCCTGATCAAATTCTTGAGACTTTTGGCAAAAATGTTTCTGCCAACTGTCGTGAGATGCACCCCAAGCCTTGCCAGAAGTTCCCCCTCACTCAGCCCATGATCCAAGAATCCATCTATGGAGCCAGTTGTTTACATCGGCTATTTTCCTCTCCCTTCCTGGACCATGCCCTTCAACTGGCAGAAGAGACGAGATGACAACCTATGCACCCATTTCTTTCAGCTTCCTCCCCAGAGCCTCATAATCTCTTCTGATCTTCGGAAATTTGTGCCTTGCAGTATCATTGGTTCCCACATGGACCAAAAGGAAGGGGTAATGATCCGTAGGCTTGACCAGTCCTTTCAGCCTCTCGGTCACATCACAGATCTTTGCCCCAGGGAGACAACACACCTCCCGTGACATCTTGTCAGATTCACAAATGACTGCTTCTGTACCCCTCAGCAAGGAGTCCCCCACCACCACCACACGCCTCCCCCAAGGCTTAGCAGCTGTTCCTTGCAGTGGTACTCTCAGAGTCCCCTGCTCTGCCCCTGAAATCTGTCCATGCTGTTCTTCCTCATTGTCCTTGATAAGGGAGAGGGCTTCAAATTGATTCTGTAGCTGCAAGCTGCCAGAACAATCCCTGGTTTTTCTACTTCTGTGTGTGACATTCCTTCAGCTGTCTACCTCCTGTACATGTGAAGTGACCCTATCCTCCACAGCCACCTTCTCTGTGCGGTCCCTGTCCAAGACTGTTTGTTCTGTTCTGTCCAGGAAAACCTCTTGCTCAAGAATATGGAGAAATGTAGCTACCCGGGTCTCCAGCTGCTGTACTTTCTCCTCCAACAGTGTTAACAACTTGCACTTGGTACATATGAAGTTCCCCACATCTGTAGTCAAGGAAACAAACATCACACAAGTGTTGCAGATGACTGCAGCAGTTACTTCAGTGTCCATGTTGAGAAGTCTTAGGTAATAAGTGCTGCTTATGCTGTACTTTTGCTTGGTTGATAAAATTCGAACGGCAGTAGGCGCGTGCCTCTGGAAGGAGTTATACAGAGCTAGGCTCCCAGCTCCACCCCCTAGTGACTCACAGATGTGACTCACAGAAGCTCCACCCCCTCAACAACAAGCACACTCTCCCAAGAATTTTTTTTTTAAAAAATTCAAACTCACCCACTCAAAATGGCTCCCCAGAAGCCACTCTCCTTCTTCTCCTTGGCATGAAACTGGCTGGAAAGCCTCCACTCAAAATTGCTGCCCAGAAGCTGCTCTCCTTCTTCTCCCTGGCAGGAAACTGGCTTGGAAACCTCCACTCAAAATGGCTGCCCAGAAGCGGCTCTCCTTCTTCTCCTGCACCAAATGCAAGCTGGTAGCCCTCTTGGAGGAGAAAGTACAGCAGCTGGAGACACGGGTAGCTACACTTCAACAGATTCGGGAGCAAGAGGTTTTCCTGGACAGAACAGAACGAACACTCTTGGATGGGGACCGCACAGAGGAAGTGGCTGTGGAGGAGAGGGTCACTTCACGGACACAGGAAGTAGACAGCTGGAGGAATGTCACACACAGAACAAGAAAATCCAGGGATTCTTCCAGCAGCTTGCAGCTACAGAATCGATTCGAAGCCCTTTCCCGTATCAAGGACAACGAGGAGAACAGCATGGACAGACTTCAGGGGTAGAGCAGGGGACCTTGAGAGGACCACCGCAAGGAACAGCAGCTGCGAAGCCTCAGCGGAGGCGTGTGGTGGTGGTGGGGGACTCCTTGCTGAGGGGTACAGAAGCAGTGGTATGTGGGCCTGACAAGATGACTCGGGAGGTGTGTTGTCTCCCTGGGGCAAAGATCTGTGATGTGACCGAGAGGCTGACAAGACTCGTCAAGCCTACGGATCATTACCCCTTCCTTTTGGTCCAAGTGGGAACCAATGATACTGCAAGGCACAGCTTTCCCAAGATCAGAAGAGATTATGAGGCCCTGGGGAGGAAGCTGAAAGAAATGAACGCACAGGTGGTCATCTCGTCTCTTCTGCCAGTTGAAGGGCATGGTCCAAGAAGGGAGAGGAAAATAGCCGACGTAAACAACTGGCTCTGTAGATGGTGTCGCCGAGAACAAATTGGATTCTTGGATCATGGACTGCGCTTCCATGCGGGGGGACTTCTGGCAAGAGATGGGGTGCATCTTACAACAGTTGGAAGAAACATTTTTGCCAACAGTCTCAAGAATTTGATCAGGAGGGCTTTAAACTGAGTCAAATGGGGGAGGGAGACAGTATTCTGGAAGGCAAAAGGGCTGGAGAAAATAGTCAAACTGTCATAGAGGGAACAAGGCAAACAGCGCAAGGACCCAACAGTGGGAGGCAAAAAAACTTGCACAGGGAGCAAGTAAAGGGAACACATGGTCTCAGATGTCTCTACACTAATGCACAGAGCATGGGAAATAAGCAAGATGAACTTGAACTCCTTGCACTACAAAACAAATATGATATAATAGGCGTTACTGAAACCTGGTGGGACGAGTCTCATGATTGGAATGTAGGAATAGAGGGGTATAACCTTTATAGGAGAAACAGGCCAAACAGGAAAGGAGGAGGAATAACATTATATGTCAGGGATATTTACACCAGTGAAGTGATCCATGACATCAATACTGGAAGCCAGGTGGAGAGCATCTGGATAAAACTTAAAGGGGAGGGAAACAACAGGGATGTTATTGTGGGACTCTACTACAGACCCCCAAATCAGACGGAGGAATTGGATGTTGCCTTTCTAGAACAGATGAACATACATGCAGAAAGGAGAGATGTAGTAGTGATGGGTGACTTCAACTATCCTGATATTTACTGGCAATCTAACTCAGCCAAAACTACAAGGTCTAGCAAATTCCTTACATGCCTGGAAGACAATTTTATGGTCCAAAAGGTGGAAGAGGCAATAAGGGGGTCAGCTATTTTAGATCTGATCCTAACCAACAGAGACGACCTGGTTAATGGGGTGCAAGTGGTGGGATCCTTAGGTGAGAGTGATCATGTTCTCCTGGAATTTGTTATACAATGGAAAGGAGAAGCCAGGCATAGTCAGACACGCATTCTTGACTTTAGGAGAGCTGATTTCAATAAACTCAGGGAAATACTGGGGATGATCCCATGGTAAAGAATACTAAAAGAGAAGGGACCTCAAGACGGATGGGACTTTCTCAAAAGGGAGATACTGAAGGCACAATTTCAAACAGTACCATTGAGGAAGAAAAATGGGAGGTGTCTCAAGAAACCAGGATGGATGACTAAAGAACTTTCAATGGAGCTAAGTTTTAAACGGAACATGTATAGGAAATGGAAAAGGGGGGAAATCACCAAAGAAGAATTCAAACAGATAGCGAACACGTGTAGGAGTAAAGTCAGAAAAGCTAAAGCGCAGAATGAGCTCAGGCTTGCTAGGGAGGTTAAGAACAATAAAAAGGGTTTTTTTGGGTATGTCCGCAGCAAAAGGAGGAAGAAGGAAATGATAGGGCCGCTACGTGGAGAAGATGGCAAAATGCTAACAGGGGACAGAGAAAAGGCAGAATTACTCAACACCTTCTTTGCCTCAGTGTTTTCAGAAAAGAAAAAGGAGGACCAACCTGAGGAGAATGGAACAGAGGACACAATAGGGGAAATCCAGCTCAAAATAAGTAAAGAGGTAGTACAGGAATACCTTCTTAATCTAAATGAATTTAAATCTCCAGGACCAGATGAACTACATCCAAGAGTATTAAAAGAGCTGGCAAATATAATCTCAGAGCCATTGGCAATAATCTTTGAGAACTCCTGGAGAACAGGAGAAGTCCCAGCAGACTGGAGGAGGGCAAACGTTGTTCCCATCTTCAAAAAGGGGAAAAAAGAGGATCCCAACAACTATCGTCCAGTTAGTCTGACATCAATACCAGGTAAGATTCTAGAACAGATCATTAAACAGAGAGTCTGTGAACATTTAGAAGGCAATGCCATCATCACAAAAAGTCAGCATGGGTTTCAGAGAAACAAGTCATGCCAGAGTAATCTGATCTCTTTTTTTGATAAAGTTACCAGCTTGGTAGATGAAGGGAATGCTGTGGACATTCCATACCTTGATTTCAGTAAGGCCTTTGACAAGGTTCCCCATGACATTCTTGCAAACAAGCTTGTAGAATGTGGGCTAGACAAGTTAACTGTTCAATGGATTTGTAATTGGTTGACCGGCCGAACCCAAAGGGTGCTCAGCAGTGGCTCCTCTTCGTCTTGGAAAGATGTGACCAGTGGGGTGCCACAGGGTTCTGTCCTGGGCCCAGTGCTATTCAACATCTTTATCAATGACTTAGATGAGGGAATTAGGGGCATACTTATCAAATTTGCAGATGACACCAAATTGGGAGGAGTAGCTAATACCCTAGAGGACAGGATCAAAATTCAGAATGACCTGGATAGACTGGAGAGCTGGGCCAAAGCTAACAAAATGAAATTCAATACGGAGAAATGTAAAGTACTGCATTTAGCGCGGAAAAATGAAATGCATAAATATAGGATGGGAGAGACCTGGCTGAATGAGACTACGTGTGAAAGGGATCTAGGAGTCCTAGTAGACCACAAGTTGAACATGAGCCAACAGTGTGATGCGGCAGCTAAAAAGGCCAATGCAATTTTGGGCTGTATCAATAGAAGTATAGTGTCTAGATCAAGGGAAGTAATAGTGCCACTCTATTCTGCCCTGGTCAGACCTCACTTAGAATACTGTGTACAGTTCTGGGCACCACAATTCAGAAAGGATATTGACAAATTGGAGCGTGTCCAGAGAAGGGCCACTAAAATGGTGTAAGGTATGGAAATAATGCCTTATGAGGAGACACTTAGGGAGCTGGGTATGTTTAGCCTGGAAAAAAGATGGTTTAGAGGCGATATGATAGCCCTGTTTAAGTATTTGAAGGGATGTCACGCTGAGGATGGAGCAGGCTTGTTTTTTGCTGCTCCAGAGACTGGAACACGGAGCAATGGGTGCAAGCTCCAGGAACAGAGATTCCACCTCAACATGAGGAGGAACTTTTTGACAGTAAGAGCTGTTCGGCAGTGGAACACACTCCCTCGGAGCGTGGTGGGGTCTCCTTCCTTGGAGGTCTTTAAACAGAGGCTGGATGGCCATCTGTCGGGGATGCTTTGATTGTGATTTCCTGCGTGGCAGGGGGGTTGGACTGGATGGCCCTCGTGGTCTCTTCCAACTCTGCAATTCTATGATTCTATGATCCTTGGCAGGAAACTGGCCTGGAAAGCCTCTGGAAGGAATTATATAAAGCTAGGCTTCCAGATCCACCCCCCCCCCAATGACTCACAGAAATTCTGCTCTGACTGCACCAATTCATTATGTAGTTACTGTTCTTCTAATGCAGGGGTTGGGCCATTGTAGTAGTCCACAGGGACACTTTTCAAAGACTGCCAAAAATACCAGGCCCACCTCCAATCATCAGTGTCATCATCATCATTTCATAGTCTACCAGGTGTGTATTCATTGCAATTAAAAAGAGCTGGTAAATATAATCTCAGAGCCATTGGCAATAATCTTTGAGAACTCCTGGAGAACAGGAGAAGTCCCAGCAACCTGGAGGAGGGCAAATATTGTCCCCATTTTCAAAAAAGGGGAAAAAAGAGGATCCCAACAATTATTTTGTAGTTAGTCTGACATCAATACTAGAGCAGATCATGAAACAGGGAGTCTGTGAACATTTAGAAGGCAATGCCATAATCACAAAAAGTCAACATGGGTTTCAGAGAAACAAGTCATGCCAGACTAATCTGATCTTTTCTTTCTTTTCTTTTCTTTTCTTTTTTCTTTCTTTCTTTTTTTTTTTTTTTGATAAAATTACCAGCTTGGTAGATGAAGGGAACGCTGTGGATATCACATATCTTGATTTCAGTAAGGCCTTTGACAAGGTTCCCCATGACATTCTTGCAAACAAGCTTGTAAAATGTGGGCGAGACAAGTTAACTGTTCAATGGATTTGTAATTGGTTGACTGTCTGAACCCAAAGGGTGCTCTGTAGTGGCTCCTCTTCATCTTGGAAAGATGTGACCAGTGGGGTGCCACAGGGTTCTGTCCTGGGCCCAGTGCTATTCAACATCTTTATCAATGACTTGGATGAGGGAATTAGGGGCATACTTATCAAGTTTGCAGATGACACCAAATTAGGAGGAGTAGCTAATACCCTAGAGGACAGGATCAAAATTCAGAATGACCTGGATAGACTGGAGAGCTGGGCCAAAGTTAAAAAATGAAGTTCAATACGGAGAAATGTAAGGTACTGCTCTTAGGGCGAAAAACTGAAATGCATAGATATAGGATGGGGGAGACCTGGCTGAATGAGACTACGTGTGAAAAGGATCTAGGAGTCCTAGTAGACCACAAGTTGTATATGAGTCAACAGTGTGATGCGGCAGCTAAAAAGACCAATGCGATTTGGGGCTGTATCAATAGAAGTCTAGTGTCTAGATCATGGGAAGTAATAGTGCTACTCTATTCTGCCTTGGTCAGGCCTCACCTAGAATACTGTGTCCAGTTCTGGGCACCACAATTCAAAAAGGATATTGACAAATTGGAGCATGTCCAGAGAAGGGCAACTAGAATGGTGAAAGGTCTGGAAACCGTGCCTTATGAGGAAAGACCTAGGAAGCTGCGTATATTTAGCCTGGGAAAAAGATGGTTAAATATGATAGCCCTGTTTAAGTATTTGAAGGGGTGCCACATTGAGGACGGAGCAAGCTTGTTTTCTGCTGCTCCAGAGACTAGAACATGGAACAATGGATGCAAGCTCCAGGAACAGAGATTCCACCTCAACATTAGGAGGAACTTTTTGACAGTAAGAGCTGTTCAGCAGTGGAACACACTCCCTCAGAGCGTGGTAGGGTCTCTTTACTTGGACGTCTTTAAACAGAGGCTGGATGGCCATCTGTCACGGATGCTTTGATTGTGTATTCCTGCATGGCAGGGGGTTGGACTGGATGGCCCTCATGGTCTCTTCCAACTCTACAATTCTATGATTCTATAAAGGATAGACTGGGAGTTAGAATCCCAAGGAACAAGGAAAACACAAATCAACCAAAGAAGGGACAGAATTAGCAAAGATGAGAAAGAATGGTTTACATTACCTGCCCGAAACCTCTCTTTCCTTGCCAACTTGCCTGGCTTTCCCTTTTGCAGAGGGGCTCATAGCCCAGCTCCCTCTTGGATTATAGTTGTCTTGCAACACAAGACCCCAGTCATAGCCTCTCATTCCCTTGCAACTCAAGTCTAAAGGAGAAGTTCACGGCCTTTGCATCTCTTCTTCTGTCTTCAATTTCTGCCCTCCAGTCTCCCACCTTCAGAGCCAATCAGTGGCTTTTTTATTGGCCTTTTTTTGCCCCAGGCTTTCAAGGAGGCCAACAGCTGGCTTTCCTTCCCTCCTGAAGTCAGATAATTTGAACACACAAGATGGCACTTCTTATGAGTCCTCCTTTTCCACAGCAGCTCATGGGTTGCATATGGCCCACGGTCATTTTTGTGGCATCCTGCACACCCCAGGATCCATTTTTTAAAGATACTCTGAGTGCCTGTATACATTACAAAATTAATCTGATTTCATTCTCAGTCCCCCCCCCCTTCTAACAGTACCATGAGAACAGTAGTTCAGTGGAGAAGACAAGAGCTCTCTAGCAACTGACCACAGGATTCATTTGTATGGACTCATGGCAATTAAACTAGTAGAAAATGACCATCCACAGCTGGCATTCTGCTCAGTATTTACAATGTTGTAAGCTGGGATTAAGGGTGGTGTATTGGTTTGAGTGTTGCACTAGGACACTGGGAAACCAGGGTTCAGATTCCCACTCAGCCATGGAAACCCACTGGGTGACCTTGAGCAAGTCACACACTTGGCCTCAGAGGAAGGAAAAGGCAAACCCTTTCTGAACAAATCTTGCCAAGAAAACCCAGTGATAGGTTCACCCTTAGAGTTACCATAAGTCAGAAATGGCTTTGCCCAGAATTAATAAAATGTATGACCTCTATAAAGATAGAGGGGGAATGGGCCTCCCAGATGTAAAAATTTATAATGAAGCAGTATGCCTTACCTGGATACGACCTTGGGTGCTCCTAAATGATCTGCAAACATTAGCTATAGAAGGTCAGGGCCTGCATTTTGGATGGCACACTTTTTTGTGGTATAAACAAAAAAGATGCTCCAAAAGCCTTCTTAAAACACAGAAATGCTTTATATAAAGTGTGGATGAAATATAAAAATCTCATATATAATAAGATTCCATAATGGATAGCATTGATTGAAGCTTTTACATTAAAAAATGTTAAAACCTCTGGGAAAATGGCCAGTATACAAAGATTTAGTTGTAAGTAAGGGAGATTTATACCAATTAAAAACAAGACAAGAACTATTAGAAGTAGGAGTTGATGTTCAGTGGTTCCCATATCTACAACTAGCTGAAAGGTTTAAAGCAGACAAGGGAAAAGAAGGTATAGACTTTATAAATAATGAATTTGAAACATCCCTACTAAAAGGTAAGAAGCATCTAAAAGCTAGACTATACAGGCTCAGTCTTGAGGATGAATTAATAAAAATTGCATGGTGATGTGGATACAACATAGATTTGGGGGTTGGGGAAAACTGTTGAAAAATAATAACTCTTAAGGAGAACTTTTGGAAAGTAATGTATAGATATACCTCTCACCAGATAAAATAGCAAAGATATATAAAAACACAAATAACTTGTGCTGGAAGTGCCATAAAGAAAGTGGGACCATATGGACCATATTCCATATGTTTTGGAATTGTGACAAGGTGAAAAAATTCTGGCTCATGATCAAAAGCAAACTGCAGCTTATCTTAAAGAGAAAACTCTCTATAATACCAACATAATACCATCGTTTCTCTTCAAGACTGGTTCGGCGTGAGCTCTCAAATAAAGCTGCAGCATTGTGGATAGTACATCTCCATGCCTTCCAATGTGAGGCCATGGCGGACCATTCTTGGTGATCAATTTGGCTGAGTTTGAGATGTTGTTTCAGGGAGTCCTTATATTGCTTTTTTGGAGCGCCCCTCTTATGCTGACAGGGAATTGGATATAATATGTTGGCATTCGATAATGGCTGAGAGAATTCTAATTGCCAAATACTGGGCGGGGGGGGGGATAAATTCTCCCCTCAGAGTGGATTGAAAAAGTAATGGAAATTTCAGAAATATTTGAGGGTAACTCAGAGAGTAAATTTGTAATGGTATGGAGACATTTACAAGAATATTTGGAAAGTAAATATGATGTAGATACAACATTGGGACTTACTGCATAAAAATCAAGTTGTATCCACTGTACATTAGAGTTTATAGTAGATGATGAACTACATAAAGAGTTGTGATATTGTATTAAAATTTGTGATTAAATTTGATTTCCTCTTTATGATATAAGAAGAAAGGTATATTCTTTTGTATAAGAAATTAGAGCTTGTTTCTCAGAGTATGGCAGTACTATGTATGTATTAATATTGTGTGGACTAATGTAATGGTTTGTTGTTAGTTATTATTCATGTGTTAATAGCTATATGTCAAATGTTTAGATAAAGATCTGCATTGTAGTCATGTATAGAAAGCATTTTTCTTTTTTAATTTATTTGAAGTGTTTTTTTTCTTTCCTTTTTGTGTCATTGTTCTCTTGTCATTAAATATCATTGTTGTTTAATATTATTTTGAGATGCGTAATAACAATTTTTTTTTAAAGAAATGGTTTGAAGGCACCCAACAACCAGGTGGATTTAACAACATTGTAAGCATTGGAATTTGAAAGTGCTGCCCAAAACCTACTATTGAAGCCATGCAACCCCACCAACAGATGAGTTTCCAAAGGAGTGAAGCATGATGCAACAGGCAGTGGAAGGGTCCCTATGGGCTCCTGTTGCTATTGCCTGTTGCAGTGCATGCTGCTACTAGGAGAGGTCTGGATGTGCTATTGCTTAGCACCCTGCTCACCAGCACCTTAAAAATTCTTTGGAGGAGGGCTGTCTGGATTCAAAGATAAGTTTTGGAGGTCATTGTTGGGATATGTAGCAATAATAGCAGAGATCTATCATTGCTATGTGTCCCAATGTAGGATTTTTATCTATGCCCACAACTTATTGAGTAACTGAAAGTGGGACATTCTTGTGAATGACTGCAACACATTTTACTTTTTTAGCATTACTACTAAATACCCTAAAGGCACCAAATCCCATGTGATCCTGGAAGCTAAGCAGGGTTAGCTCTGGTTATTACTTTGATGGGAGACCATCAAAGAATACCAGGTGTTGTAGGCTATATTTCAGAGGAAGGAACTGGCAAAACTGCCTGTTTTCTTTGCCTACAAAAATTCTATGAAAATAATAGGATCACCATAAGTCGATGGGCACACACACACACTTATATAAAGCTCACACACACTCTTATATAAAGCTCTCTGACAAAGCTGATCTGTATCAGTCCAGTTCCCAATGAAAATATCTCTCTCTCTCTCTCTGGCTTTTCTTCACAAATGAAGATTCAGGAAGGACTCATCCTGCGCTTTCTGCAAGCGCACTGATTACTAAAAAGGCCAATCTGAGATAAACAAGTCTGGTTGCAGAAAGCACAGCAGAAGGTCTCCTTGGGTGATGTTTCTGGGTTGTGATTCTTTCTGCGTTGTCGTTTTTCTTCAAGACTGGTTCGGTGTGAGTTCTCAAATAAAGCTGCAGCATTGTGGATAGTACGTTTCCATGCCTTCCAATGTGAGGCCATGGCGGACCATTGTTGGTGATCAATTTGGCCGAACCTCAGGTGTTGTTTCAGGGAGTCCTTGTATTGCTTTTTTGGAGCGCCCCTCTTACGCTGACCCATGGCGAGTTCACCATAGAATACTATTTTGGGAGGCGAGGGTCCTCCATCCTAGAAACGTGCCCTGCCCAGCACAGCTGTGTTCTCAATACCATGGCCTCAGTGCTGGTGATCCCTGCTTGCTCAAGGACAGCAACATTTGTCACATAGTCAGTCCAGTGTATAGTTAGGATTGTGGTATACAGCTAAATGAAAATGAAAATAGGTGTGTTATAACAGAAGGGAGAGTTTTCAGGAGCCTCTTGGAGCATCTTTAAAAGAAAAGTGGCTGGCCCATGCTCACTATTTCATGCACATATGTGCCATCAATGGCAAGCTGTGGTCCAGTGGGCTTAAAACAGTATTATCAGAAATGAGAGACTAAATTTAAAAATGTATAACCAAGAGCTTTCAGCTCTGCATATCTTCATTCATAATTCACCAGTGCGCATTTGAGGGAAGGTCTGATATATTTTTTTAACATGGTAAATGCATTTTAAAGCCATTCTTTAGTTTTCCATGAATATATGATGTTCTCAAGTGCATCAGATGAGAAGAAGAACATGTGCTCTGAGAGCACAGTGGAGATGAGTGGGAAGGGAAGGAATGCACCAAATATTGAGGCCTGATGTTTCTTTTGGCACCAGGAAATAACAGAGGATGCTGTTTTTTAATTTTTAATTGCTCCATATATGGCTCATTCTACCTTCTTTATATATATTCATCAAGATGTTACATGCTTAGCTTGCTAGTAAATAAGTTAATTGTGGAGCAGGTTAAAGTAAATAATTTTAAAAGGATATTTAAGTTGAACAGCCATGTTACTTGGCTGTAGAACAATTCTATGGCTTATTAGATCTTAGATTTGAGTTAGATGGCATCAATAGATGGATAAATTTATCTTTATTCTGTCTCTCTGTTTTTCACTTTACCCATCTTTAGTCCATGTCTATCTACCTCAGTTCAAGACTTCTTCAGAAAAAAAAAGTTTGGATATATTCTGGTGTTTAAATTTTAGTTTCCTATTGTTTATAATCTTATATATATTCATTATATGTATTTGCTTTACATTATATTATTTTATATTTCTATAAAATGAAAGCTATATTTTATATTTTAATTTATATTATTTTATATTAGATTTTTGTATTTTTGGTATATTTTTGTATCTTTTTGGTATTTTTTTTAATACATGTTTTAGGCAACCTTGCCTAATGCACAAATTTTCTTTAAGTTATTGATGTTCTGGTTGGACAAAACCTAAGAGGAAGACAGCAGGAGATGTGTGAGACCTGTATATTTTAGGCTATGTGCACAGGACAGAATACATCAGCTCCCCATTGGCATATTCTGGCCACAGATTTGGCCCATTCCTGCCCTGTTACCTGAACAAAACATGACGGAGTCCAAGCTTCAGAGAGAGTGACACAGGTGGAGATATGTACGGAGAAATGTAAAGTACTGCATTTAGGGCGGAAAAATGAAATGCATAAATATAGGATGGGAGAGACCTGGCTGAATGAGACTACGTGCAAAAGGGATCTAGGAGTCCTAGTAGACCACAAGTTGAACATGAGCCAACAGTGTGATGCGGCAGCTAAAAAGGCCAATGCAATTTTGGGCTGTATCAATAGAAGTATAGTGTCTAGATCAAGGGAAGTAATAGTGCCACTCTATTCTGCCTTGGTCAGACCTCACTTAGAATACTGTGTTCAGTTCTGGGCACCACAATTAAAAAAGGATATTGACAAATTGGAGCGTGTCCAGAGAAGGGCAACTAAAATGGTGAAAGGTCTAGAAACAATGCCTTATGAGGAGAGACTTGTCAGGGATGATGGGAGTTGTAGCTCTTCACCTCTGGCTCAAACTTACCAGCTTGTTATGCAGCAGAGCCGACCAGCTTAGATCAGTGGTTAATGCTTTCCTCCAAAGCAGCAGAGTTTCAGAGAATAGGCTGAAGATCCTGACAAACTCTCCAAGCCTTCTCACTCTTCTCCAGGTGTCTCCAAAACGTCTCCAGGATTCACTCAGGCAACTCAGTAGTTTTATATAAAACCTACTTTATTCTTCTATATAAATATACTATATGGTCAACAAATCACAATCTCTACACACTACTCCACCTCTACTCAACCACAACAATACATTGGCAAACATTGCAATTTTATAGCCATTGTTTATCACCACCCACTAGTTAGTTTCCACCCAGTGGGTGTGTACTTCCATTCTGATTGGTCCACGTAGTTC
This sequence comes from Gambelia wislizenii, assembly GCA_030847615.1. Lineage (NCBI taxonomy): Eukaryota > Metazoa > Chordata > Lepidosauria > Squamata > Crotaphytidae > Gambelia > Gambelia wislizenii. The sequence continues at coordinate 12,905,814 of JAUMIR010000012.1, forward strand.
CACCCATGCTTAAGACCAACCCATGTATTTCAACATTTCACCTTGTACACTTAATGATTCTCAGGTGTTTCCATTCTGCATTCAGTACCTCTGTCCTTGGCTCTCAGGACTTCTAGATTACATTAGCAGTTTCACCTGTGTAGCTTCATAATTGCTCTTGCTTAGTCATTGTGACTTTCACATACATATTTTATTTCTTTCACTGTATGTCCCATGTTGCATTTTCCTTAACAAACCCCTCCGAAATAAAATATTGTATGTGTCTTACAATGTCATTCCAACCATTTGTGTCAGCCTTTCATGTTTTTCTACTGTCAATGCTTTTGTGAACAAATCTGCTATGTTGTGTTGTGTTTCTATATATCTCAATTCTATTTCACCCTTCTGAACCATGTCTCGCACATTTTGATATCTTACACCAATATATTTTGTTCTGTTCTTCAAACTTTCAGTTTCAGCCATCGCTATGCATGACTGTGAATCTTCCAGAATTTCCACTGGTATCTTGTAACTTTCATTTAAATCATTTAGCAATTGCTTAATCCACTGTACCTCATTTACTATCTCATTCAAAGCAGCGAATTCTGCTTCCGTTGTGCTTAACGTTACATTAGTTTGTTTTCTACTTCTCCAAACTATTGGACTTTCACTATATTTAATTATCATTCCTGTAACTGACTTCTTGTCTCCTAATTCTGATGCAAATGAACTGTCTACATAACAATCTAGATCTGAACTACTGCTTCTTATAATCAATTTCCTATCTAAGGTTCCTTTCAAATATCTCAATAAATGTTTTACCGCTGTCCAGTCTTCAATTTTTGGATCATTAACCCTTCTAGACAATACATTTACAGCATAAGAAATGTCTGGTCTGGTGTGGCAAGATATGAATTGTAAAGATCCTATTATACTTCTGAAGAGAATCTTGTCCTCAAAAGCTCTAGTTGTTTCCTCAGACACAAAACCAGTTGTCATTGGAGCTCTTACTATTTTTGCATTCTGTAATCCACACTTTTCAATCAATCTTTCAATTTTATTTCTCTGACTTAATAAACAATGTCCTTCTTCTGTCCATTCAACGCAAATACCTAAATAAGACTTCAATACACCTAAGTCCTTCAAAACAAACTTCTCAGACAATTCTCTTTTTACTGACTCAATTTCCTGTTTTGACTTTGCTGCTACACACAAATCATCTACATAAATCACTAATACTATGTCTCCTTTTGTATAAACACAAGCATCTGCAATGGTCCTCTTGTAACCTAGCTTAACTAGCTCATCATTGATGCACAGATTCCATGCTCTGGCACTTTGTTTTAAACCATACAATGCTTTCTTTAATTTATATACTCTCTGACTACCATTTTCTTCGAAACCTTGTGGCTGTTCCATAAAAATTTCTTCATCCAAAACCGCATTCAAGTACGCTGTCTCAAAATCAAAATGTTCTACAACTAAATTCCTTTTTACTGCTACAGCTAGAACCATTCTCAGACTTTTTGGCTTTGCAGTTGGAGAATATGTCTTATCATAGTTCTCATACTGCTGTTGTGCAAAACCCTTAGCCACTAACCTAGCTTTAAATTTGATACTTCCATCTGGCATTTCTTTCCTTTTGTATACCAATTTACAACCAATTACTTTCTTGTCTTTGGGTCTGTCAACAATTTCAAAAACATCTTTATTTACCAGGCAACCAAACTCATTATCCATTGCATCAAACCATCTTTCCTGTTCTTCACTAGAATAACTTTCCAATTCTTCAAAACTTTCAGGCTCTTCTAGTGCTAAACAAGCTCTTGCCTTTGTCACAACAAACCTATCTGGAGGCTTTCTAACTCTATGACTACGCCTGGGAATAAAATCTGCTGTTCTGTCTCTTTCATCCTCACTTTCTCTACTAGGAGTTGTAGTTCTATGACTAAATCTCTTGTCTTCAGTCATTCGAGTAGTAGTAGGCCTAGATGCTATCTCATCATCAGAAGAACTACCACTGCTGCTAGGTGATGCTTCCTGCTTAACTGAAAGCCCTCCGTTTCCTGAGGTTGGTTCAGTTTGTGCTTCTGGCTCATTTGAACTCCCTAATCTCAAAAACACTTCTTTATTGGCATGCAGTTTGTCCCAACCAGCATGTCTCTCGAAATTTGCAGACCTAGAATACTGCACTTGTTTTCCATCCAAATGAAACTTGTAGCTATTTCCAGAATACCCCAAAAACCTAAGCCTTTTGCTTTTGGGTTCTCCTTTCCGCCTGAAACAAGCAGGTGTGTAAACATGAGCAAATTGTCCAAAAACCCTTAAGTACTTGTAATTTGGCATTCTCCCATACAATACCCTGTAGGGAATGTCTTCAATTTCTGAATGATACAATCTGTTACTGATATGTATTGCAGTCAAAGTTGCTTCTGCCCAAAAACTATATTTCACCCCTGCATCTGCCATCATACAAGCAGTAATTCTTTTTATATCTTGTATTTTCTTCTCTGCTAACCCATCCTCACTAGGACAAGCAGGGTTTGTAGTTTCATGCCTTATTCCCACCTTTTGAAACCAGTTAAACAATTGATTATTTAAAAATTCTCCTCCTCTATCAGTAATAATGGTGCCTACTCTGCTATCAAATTGTCTTTCCACCATTCTTACCCATGCTTTCAAACTTTGCCCAGCGTCAGATTTGTTTTTCATTATTCTCACAAATGCAAACCTTGTATACCTATCAACAATTACTAGGAAATACTTGCTTCCCCCTAAGGACAAGCAATTAGCTTGGGCGACATCTGCATGTACATACTGAAATGGTCTTTGAGCAATTCTTTTTGATTTCTTAGCTACTGGAAAAGCTCTGACCTTTACCTGATGACATACCGTACAATCTAAGTGGTTTTTGCATTCAGTAACTTTTAAATCTGGACACATCCTGATTAAATTCTTTAAACTTTTGAAGCTCGCATGGCCGAATTTTCTGTGAAGCTCGTGTATGCAGTCTTTGTGGATTGGAATATTTTCTATGTTATTAACTTCTTCAACCCTGTAGCTATCAATATTGTCCTCCAAATAATAAAGTTTGTCCTTTTTCAAACCTATGCCACGCAATTCCCCATTCATTTTTATCTTACACATGTTCTTTTCAAAGATGACTGTGTAGTCTCTTTCTGTTAATCTGCTTACTGATAACAAATTATTTTCTAACTCCCTTACATGTAAGACATCATTAAAATTCTCTTTTAGCCCTGGAATGTACACAGTACCCATTTGATTTACAGTACTTAGCTCTTTCCCGTCAGCCAAAACGACAGCATTTACATTAGCTGATTTTCTATTACTTATTAAATTTATATCATTACACATCGAAGATGAGGCTCCTGAGTCAACCAGCCATTTAGACTGTGCATTTTGTTTTTCCTTAGTCATGGTTGCAAACCCCTTTTTATTACCATTGTCCCTCAAAAATGGAGGTCTGGACTGTTTTTGATACTGCCGCGGCTGCCATCTGCTCTCTGCTTGCTTGTGTCTCTCAGCTGCAAAATGTTTACAATGTCTCTGCAGATGACCAATCTTCTTACAATAAAAGCACCTCCGTTGCTCCCTTGTAGAAGCTGCTTCCTCCTGCGTTCGCCAGTCAGGAGTTGTTTGTTGTATTGGCACAGTCTTTAAACTTGCTGAGTCACCCTGCTCAGACATTCTTCTCTGGTTCTCTTCCAGTATTCTGGCCACAATTAAGTCTCTATTAAGCTCAGCTTCTGGCAAGTTCTGCAAGCTGTTCGTTATGTTGTCCCACGAAGAGTCTAGCGATTCTACTAAAATGTAGCATTGCTGCTCTTTGCTAATTTGCACTCCCCTCAGTTCAGCTTGCACAAACAAATCTTGCATTATTTTTAAATGTTCTATCACACACTGCCCTTTAGCCATCTTTTGCCTGTATATTCTTTTAGACCATAGCATTTTTGCAAAAGCAGTTGAAGGAGTGTGTAATCTCTGCAAGGTATCCCACACATCCTTGGCGGACGTTTTATCTCTGACGTCATTAATTAAGTCTTCTTCAAGCATGAGATAAAGACAGGCTTTTGCTTTACTATCTCTCCCTTGAGTGGCTGCATCAGCATCGGCTGCCAGCCCTGTTTCAACTGTTGACCACAGACCTTCCTTTACTAGTAGAGATTGGGCATAAATCTTCCAGGTAGAGTAGTTGTTTCTATTTAATTTACTAAACTTTAGAATTTCCATCTTGATTTGTGCAGTGACTCAATTTGACACAGTCCTTCTGAGTATGCACAGCCGACCCGTCTGGGCTTAAGCAAAACACAAAATGATTTACTTCCGAGGCTTATCAGTGCAGCACAAACAGCTTGCTCTGATCTATCGTCCACAAAGCTTTCTTCCACTCTCTGGAACTTTCATCTTCTGTGGATGCTGGGTGCTCTAGTAACTGGGCCCATACCCTTTGTCAGGGATGATGGGAGTTGTAGCTCTTCACCTCTGGCTCAAACTTACCAGCTTGTTATGCAGCAGAGCCAACCAGCTTAGATCAGTGGTTAATGCTTTCCTCCAAAGCAGCAGAGTTTCAGAGAATAGGCTGAAGATCCTGACAAACTCTCCAAGCCTTCTCACTCTTCTCCAGGTGTCTCCAAAACGTCTCCAGGATTCACTCAGGCAACTCAGTAGTTTTATATAAAACCTACTTTATTCTTCTATATAAATATACTATATGGTCAACAAATCACAATCTCTACACACTACTCCACCTCTACTCAACCACAACAATACATTGGCAAACATTGCAATTTTATAGCCATTGTTTATCACCACCCACTAGTTAGTTTCCACCCAGTGGGTGTGTACTTCCATTCTGATTGGTCCACGTAGTTCCACCCATACTTAAGACCAACCCATGTATTTCAACATTTCACCTTGTACACTTAATGATTCTCAGGTGTTTCCATTCTGCATTCAGTACCTCTGTCCTTGGCTCTCAGGACTTCTAGATTACATTAGCAGTTTCACCTGTGTAGCTTCATAATTGCTCTTGCTTAGTCATTGTGACTTTCACATACATATTTTATTTCTTTCACTGTATGTCCCATGTTGCATTCTCCTTAACAAGACTTAGGGAGCTGGGTATGTTTAGCCTGGAAAAAAGACGGTTTAGAGGCGATATGATAGCCCTGTTTAAGTATTTGAAGGGATGTCACGCTGAGGATGGAGCAGGCTTGTTTTCTGCTGCTCCAGAGACTGGAACACGAAGCAATGGGTGCAAGCTCCAGGAACAGAGATTCCACCTCAACATGAGGAGGAACTTTTTGACAGTAAGAGCTGTTCGGCAGTGGAACACACTCCCTCGGAGCGTGGTGGGGTCTCCTTCCTTGGAGGTCTTTAAACAGAGGCTGGATGGCCATCTGTCGGGGATGCTTTGATTGTGATTTCCTGCGTGGCAGGGGGGTTGGACTGGATGGCCCTCGTGGTCTCTTCCAACTCTGCAATTCTATGATTCTATGATTCTATGATGGCAGCTTTAGTGACAGAGTGGTGTGCTGTTATGGGCTCCTGTGGTCACATGAGACCAAATCTTTTCCTTCTGGAAAGAAACCATTGTCCCCACATATTTTGCTAAAACATTTTGTTGGGACTTACCCCATCATCCCCCTATCTTAGCCCTGGGGGCTGTGAGGACTTCCCGGGGTCAAAACAGGGTGAAAGCCCTACATCGTTTGGACTTGAAGGCTCTCCAACTTTATCAGACCTCCTTCCAGAAATGTTCTTTTCTGGAGGGAGACCTGGTGGCGCAGTGGTTAAATGCAGTACTGCAAGCCACCACGTTGCAAGTTCGATTCCAGCAGGCTCCAAGGTTCACTCAGCCTTCCTTCCTTTCGTAGGTCGGTAAATTGAGTACCCAGCTTGTGGGGGGCAATTAGCTAACACACATTGGAAACTGTTTAATGCAGTGTAGATGTGTAAATAGCTATTGCTTAAAACAATTTGTAAGCCGCTCTCATAGCCTTGTGGCTGAAGAGCTGAGTATAACTAACTAACTAACGAACTTCTTTTGCTGGCATATTTTGAACCCCCTTAATCAGACCTACCTTAAAGAGGCAGCCCCAGGATACACAGAGCACGAACTGAGCTCCACTTACTTCCTGGTCTGAGATCTTGCAGATTCTTGTGAGAAGACATGAGTGCAGCAATAAAAAAAAAAAAAAGAAGAAGAAGCAAAATAAAGACATAAAACTTTCACATAAGCACAGAAACACACTTTAAAAGGTCAAAGTACACTAGGGAGGTTCATAAAAAGAACATCCCCTCCTGGGCTGTCATGATCTCACCTGGAAGTGTCCTGTCATTAACGCTGTATTCACATGAGCACAATGGCACAAGGTTTCAAACACTGGCACTGCCAGCAAAAAAGCACCACAGGAGATTTATTGATGGCTTGGCCCATCAATAAAATAGAACAGCTTTTGGACAGTACAAAATCCCAAAAGTATGATATCATATGATATGCACACCCTTTCATGTTAATAGGGCGTCTTTATGATGCCACATTTGCCTGGTCTGATAAAATCCAAGAAGAGGGCAAGATAGGGTAAATAGCCTATCTAGACAAGGTCCTGGATCAAGATTATGAAAGACCTTATCTCCTTATATGGACCAGCCAGAGTCTTAAGATCTACAGGGAAGGGCTTTCTCTCAGCCCTACCACATCGGTGAGGACATGAGAAGAGCTTCTTAGAGACTGCTCCCACACTCTGGCTAGGCTGGCTCGTCCCCTACTCTCCTTTCACCAGCAAGCAAAGACCTTTTTTTTTTTTTAGTAGGCTTTTAATGTCTAATTGCTTGCAGGGAGGCTTCTTATGAGGGGTGCTTTATTTTTAGGAGAACAGGGTTCAAATTCCCATTTGGCCATGGAAATCCACTGGGTGACCTTGGGCGATTCACACTCTCTTAGCCTCAAAGGAAGGCAAAGGCAAACACTCTCTGAACAAATCAAGCACTGGTGTATCTGGAATTTATAAATACCTGTATCTCCCATTATTGGAAACCACCCCCTGCCTAGGGAGTGGTTTCCAACAATGTGTGCCTAGGTCTCTTTGTTCAAATGCAAATAGATACTTTTACTGATTAAACTGTCTGTCTGTGAACACATTCACTGGCTGAAGCCGGTGCCCTATCAGCAAGGCTGTATGGATGTCTTTTATCTCAAATGGTGGTTAGTCAAGAACTTATCACCAGCCAAATGCCACAAAAAAATTATCTCCTGTGTCCTGATATATTTACAAAAGCATTGAAGCACAGAAAGAAGGGCCTTTGGATGGGGGTCTATCTGAAGACTTATGGCTAAAAATGAAGGTGTGCGAATCCAAAAGACCAAGGTGTTTCCATGCCCTCCAACTAGTCACGGACAGTCCTGCTTTGATATCAATTAATTCTATTTAATACATCCTTGAAAGTTTTTCACCATAGTCTCTCTATCCTCCCTCCTCCTTTTTCTGACAATCTGTTGAAATATAAACACACACACACATACACAGAGTTGTCCCTTCACATTTGCTGGGGTTTGGTTCCAGGACTCCCTATGAATACCCAAATCCATGAATACTCAAGTCCCATTATATGCAATGGCATAGCAAAATGCTGTCCCTTATACAAGATGGCAAAATCAAGGTTTGCTTTTTGGATTATTATTTTTTTAAGAATATTTTCAATCCGTGAATACATAAATCTGTGAATGCCAAATCCGTGAATGTGGAGGGACAATTGTATATATATTACAATATATACCATCTTTAGTATTTTAAGCAAAAGCTTGTAAAATGTGGGCTAGACAAGTTAACAGTTCAATGGATTTGTAATTGGTTGACCGGCCGAACCCAAAGGGTGCTCAGCAATGGCTCCTCTTCGTCTTGGAAAGATGTGACCAGTGGGGTGCCACAGGGTTCTGTCCTGGGCCCAGTGCTATTCAACATCTTTATCAACGACTTCGATGAGGGAATTAGGGGCATACTTATCAAATTTGCAGATGACACCAAATTAGGAAGAGTAGTTAATACCCTGGAGGACAGGATCAAAATTCAAGATGACCTGGATAAACTGGAGAGCTGGGCCAAAGCTAACAAAATGAAATTCAATACGGAGAAATGTAAGGTACTGCACTTAGGGCGAAAAAATGAAATGCATAGATATAGGATGGGAGAGACCTGGCTGAATGAGACTACGTGCGAAAGGGATCTAGGAGTCCTAGTAGACCACAAGTTGAACATGAGTCAACAGTGTGATGCGGCAGCTAAAAAGGCCAATGCAATTTTGGGCTGCATCAATAGAAGTATAGTGTCCAGATCAAGGGAAGTAATAGTGCCGCTCTGTTCTGCCTTGCCTGTTTCCATTATTTCTATGATTTATAACAGGGCACTCTACTAGTGACTCTCCTAGATTGTAATGGAAGGAATAGCCACAAAATTTTATACAATACTCCACTGTTTTGAATTTGCTTTTTCTCCTGTGACAACTGGTGAAACTCTTTAAATGGGGAATTAAAAAACATTCTTGAACAAGCCCAGGGACAACCAAGCACAACAAGGCCTCCTAACAGCTCAAAATTGATGGTTTGTTTGCCTGTGAGGAAACTGTGAGTATTCCAAACTTAAACTCAGTATTTTCAATTTCTACTGCTAACAGCTTATCAGCTTTGGATAAAGAAAATGAGTCTCTATCTGAGCCTTTGGAAATTTCTGGTAATGATTCAGCTGCTTATCAGTCCTTGGAGTCTGTACTGGAGAAATCACCTGTTATTGAGAAGAAACAACACAGTGAACAACAAAGCCCCCAGACTTTGTGACAAAATAGTGCCTTTTACTAGCCCTCACTGTTATTTCAATTTATGAACATTTAGGGAAAAAATTGTTAAACAACTTGAGGTCCTTAAACTCTCCTTTGATACTTTTCTACAGAAGCATACAACTTTAAAAGAAAGAAGAAATTCCAGATATATCGGAGTGGTTGCTTAAGCTTTATGATTATGTGGTGATCAATAAAATTAACTGTTTGATTAGAAATCAAACAATAGATAATTTCAGAAAAGATTGGAAAGTGGTCTTAGACTACTACTACAAAAAAATGTGGGGAACAACAGTTGTAGCCAGATTTGATTAAGAAATCGAGTAAGATCATAGAATCATAGAATCATAGAATCAATTGCAGAGTTGGAAGAGACCACGAGGGCCATCCAGTCCAACCCCCCTGCCACGCAGGAAATCTTGATCAAAGCATCCCCGACAGATGGCCATCCAGCCTCTGTTTAAAGACCTCCAAGGAAGGAGACCCCACCACGCTCCGAGGGAGTGTGTTCCACTGCCGAACAGCTCTGACTGTCAAAAAGTTCCTCCTAATGTTGAGGTGGAATCTCTGTTCCTGGAGCTTGCATCCATTGCTCCGTGTTCCAATCTCTGGAGCAGCAGAAAACAAGCCTGCTCCATCCTCAGTGTGACACCCCTTCAAATACTTAAACAGGGCTATCATATCGCCTCTTAACCGTCTTTTTTCCAGGCTAAACATACCCAGCTCCCTAAGTCTCTCCTCATAAGGCATCGTTTCCAGACCTTTCACCATTTTAGTTGCCCTTCTCTGGACACGCTCCAATTTGTCAATATCCTTTCTGAATTAAGTAAAAAAAAATTAAGTAAAAAAAAAGATTAAGTAAAAAAACTGTTAGATATTTAGTTAATTTATAAAATTATTAAATGTACAAACTCTTAAAGACAAATTAGACAGAAGAACCAGGAAGAATATAGATGGATGCTTAAAAGGGTCATAATTATGACAACATAATTATCTCATGCAGCAGCTAGGAACCTAGTATGTGTAAATGTGTTTTTTTTTATTTATTTTTTTAAAGTAAAGATCAAACATCTACATACATAATAAAGTATGTTTCAATACATTACCAGAAGTTTTTACAAAACCCTTAAGAATCAAAAGTATAAGCAAAGAGATTAAGGTTTTCCATTCTAGTATAGCCCCAAGGGGTCCTAAGATTTCATAGAATCATAGAATCATAGAATCATAGAATTGCAGAGTTGGAAGAGACCACGAGGCCATTTTCTAACGACCCTAGGGGTTACCTTGATTTTTCTCCTTTAAAGCTTCCATCCTAGCTTATCAAAGTTACTGTCTCATATTTAGAACATTGTCAACATCTCTCTATATATTATGGCAGTTTCCACTATTTAAACAGGTTTAATCCTAGCCTCAAAGATCCGGTAAACTTTGGTGCTTTGACTCTTTTATTTGTCTTCTGCTTCCCTCGGATTTGTTGTAACCTAGCAATGCTGCCCCATTTATTTGCAAAGTATGTCGATACAGTTGATCAGTCTTTTAGATAACTTTCCATTTTTTTCTTTTAATCTCATAGTTAATTGGTCCATATGCATTATTTCATATAATTTTGCTAACCAGTGTTTTGCTAACCAGTGTTTTGCTAACCAGTGTTCCACTGTGGGGAAGTCTTTCCATTTCCAGACCTTAGCAAAAGTTAGCCTGTCTGTCACTATCATATAAAAGAGCGGTTTTCCTTGTTCCTTTTCCATCTTTCCATCCACCATGCTTAATAAAAACGTCTCTGGTTTCCATGGGATATCAGTCTAGAGGATTTCCTCCATGGTGTGTTTAACATTTTTCCAAAATTTAACAGTTTCTTTGCAGTTCCACCATATATGATAAAACGTTCCAATTTTTTTCTCCACATTTCCAGCAAGAACCATTAGCACCTTTATACATCATTGCTAATTTGTGGGATGAGAGATACCAGCGGAAATACATTTTATATATGTTCTCTCTTATATTTTGACTTAGAGATCTTTTCATCTGAGTTGTCCATAGTTTTTTTCCAATTTTCCAATTCTATTGTGTGCCCTATATTTTGGGCCCCAGCAATCATGTTTGTTTTGATGATTTCTTCTTCTGTATCCCATTTCAGCAACAAATTATAAAATCTAGTTATCATATTCTTATTTCCGACTTCTATTATGACCTCCCACTCTGATTTTTTTCTGTAATCCCTGATAGTTTACAGTCCATTTTAATAATAATAATAATAAAATTTTATTTATATCCCGCCCCTCTGCAACGCAATCGGGGCAGCTTACAATATAAAAACCCCATAATCACAATACCCTAGCCCACCCACCCCTTAAAATAATATAAAATTATGATGGATTAAAACAGACAATAATTAAATATATATATAAATTAGAAGAAAAAATTACAACATACAATTACAGCCTAGAAAGGACAGCTGAGTCTTGGGCCGGGATAATTATTCAGGAAAGGCCTGCTGGAAAAGATCCGTCTTGACAGCTTTTTTAAAGCTGTCTAAGGTGGTAAGAAGACTGATCTCGTCCGGCAGGCCATTCCATAATCTGGGAGCGGCAGCAGAGAAGGCCCTCTGGGATGTCACCGACAGCCTTGTTTTCATAGGCTGTAACAGATTCCTCCCAGAGGACCGAAGTGTGCGGGGATGGTTGTACAGAAGGAGGCGGTCCTGGAGGTAAGTTGGACCCAAACCATGCAGGGCTTTAAAGGTCATAACCAACACCTTGTACTGTGCCCGGAAACTAATAGGCAGCCAGTGGAGAGCTTTTAGCACAGGTGTTATATGCTCTCTTCTGGAAACGCCAGAAATCAACCTGGCTGCCATGTTCTGGACTAGTTGAAGTTTCCGAGTCAAGCACAAGGGTAGCCCCATGTAGAGCGCATTACAGAAATCCAGACGGGAGGTTACCAGTGCATGTACCACAGTTTCGAGGTCCCTAGTTTCCAGGAAAGGGCGCAGCTGGCGTATCAGCCGAAGTTGATAACAGGCACTCCTGACCGTCGCATTAACCTGATTAGTCATCTGGAGTGACAGGTCTAGGAGCACCCCCAGACTGCGAACACAATCCTTGGAGGAGAGTGTAGTTCCATCCAGGGTTGGAAGTTGTATTCCCAGACCTGGTTTTGGGCCTGTTACTGTTAGTACCTCCATTTTGTCTGGATTCAGTCTCAATTTGTTTTTCCTCATCCAGTCCATTACTGCTTTAAGACAATCATTGAGAGGAGAGACGCCATCTGAAGTCGAAGCTGATGACCGAGACATGGAGAAGTATATCTGGGTGTCATCAGCATACTGATGACACCGCACTCCATGCCTCCGAATGATCTCTCCCAGCAGCTTCATATAGATGTTAAATAGCATCGGGGACAGGATGGCACCCTGAGGAACGCCACAGTTAAGCTCTATTCTAGTAGAGCAATTGTCCCCAAGCCTCACCCTCTGGGATCTGCCCGAGAGGAAGGAATGGAACCACTGCAAGGCAGTGCCTCCGATTCCTAACTCCCTCAGGTGATCCAAGAGGATGGAATGGTCTATTGTATCAAAGGCCGCTGAGAGGTCCAAGAGCACCAAGAGGGTCACACTACCCCTGTCGATCCCCAAGCGGAGGTCATCAGTCAGAGCAACCATGGCAGTCTCCACTCCATATCCCGTCCTAAAGTCAGTTTGAAATGGATCTAGATAATCGGTTTCAACCAAGACAGCTTGGAGTTGGGAAGCGACCGCCCTTTCAATCACTTTGCTTAGAAAAGGCAGCAAAGAGACTGGCCTATAGTTGTTCCTGTCCAAGGGGTCCAGGGAAGGCTTTTTCAGGAGCGGCTTAACCACCGCTTCCTTCAGACAAGGTGGAATGGACCCCTCCCTGAAGGACGCATTGATAATATCCCTAAGGAGTACTCTCGATGTGTCGCCCCCTTGGGTGGCCAGCCAAGATGGACAGGGATCGAGGGGACAGGTCGTTTTCCTCACTCTATCAAGGAGCTTGTCCACGTCATCGGTACTCACAGATTGAAGCTGATCCAATAAAATTTCATCAACGGAGTTACTGGACACCTCGTCTATAGATTCAGTCATAACACTTGCATCTAAGTCGGCTCTTATCCGAGAGATTTTATCTGCAAAGTGGATGTTAAATGCATCACAGCAGGCCGTTGTCGGGTTGAGTAAGGGGTTCTGCGCAGGTGGAATCTGCGTCATCTCCCCCACCACCCTAAACAGTTCTGCTGGACGGGACTCTGCAGATGCAATACGTGCAGCGGAGAAGGACTTCTGCGCTGCATGTATCGCCTCTCAATAAGAATTAAGGAAATTCCTATGACGAGTCTTGTCGGCTAAGAGTCAAGTCTTCCGCCAGGGGCGCTCTAGTCATTGTCCAGCCCGCTTCATCTTCCTAAGCTCCTCTGAGTACCAGGGCTTATGGTTAGGAGCAGGCTGGAAAGGATGCTTGGGAGCGATTATGTCAATAGCCTTGGTGAGGTCAGTGTTCCAAATATTAACCAAAGCTTCAGCAGAATCACCGGCGTTACCAACCATTAAACCCTCCAAGGCTTTCTGGAATCCAATTGGTTCCATTATCCTTCAAGGGCGGACCATTCTAATGGGTCCACCACCCCCGATGGGGCAGTCAGTGGCTCTTAGCTCCATCTTGACCAGGAAATGATCCGTCCATGACAATGCGGAGGTTTCAATAACCTCCGCCCACGGATATTCCTGTTCCGTACTAAAGGCCGCATCGAGGGTATGACCTGCACAGTGAGTAGGCCCGACAACCATTTGGGATAGGCCCATGTTTGTCATGGATTCCATGAACTCCCGAGCTGCACCAGTTAGATTTAGCAAGCTGGTCCATTTTGTATCTTTCTTTCAACTGTCTGTATAAGTACCAGTGGCATTCAAGATTGTTGTTTTTCATCTCTTCCTGTGACTTCATTGCGTGGTAATCATCCCTTATGTTTAATATATCCCTGTATCTTAGCCATTGGTATGTTGAAATCCCTTCTTTGTTAAATAGCGCTTCGTGTGGTGAGGCCCATATAGGAATTTGGGGGAATAGTCTGTTCTGAACCTTCTTCCAACTTTTAATCAAAGCACTTCTAAGACAGTTGTGGAACTCTTTGTTTATTATACCTTTTTTAATAGAAGAGATATGCATGCCAGCCAAAATGATTTCCATCACCCTCAATTGCCAGTTTCTCATTTTCTAGTGTCATCCATTCTCGAATCCATGTTAGGCATGAGGCTTCATGGTATAACCTTAAGTTCGGTAGTCCTAAGCCTCCTCTTTCTTTGGCGTCCTGTAATGCTTTCATTTTTATTCTGGGCTTTTCCCCTGACCAGATAAATTTGGATAGATCAGACTGCCAATCTTTGAATATCCTTTGTGATTGAATTATCAGGATTGATTGGAACAAAAATATTAGTCTTGGCAAAATATTCATTTTAATAGCACTAGTCCGTCCCAGCAAAGACAAATTTAAATTCTGCCAATTAGCCATGTCTTTTTTCACTTGCATCCAAGTTTTTTTGTAGTTATTTTCAAAAAGGTTTGAATTTTTATTTGTAAGGTTAATGCCCAAATATTTCACCCGGTTCGCTAATTTAAATCCTGTTTCCGTTCTCAGAAGAGCTTCTTCTTTTTTTGACAATTTTTTGTCAAAATCATTGTTTTCTCTTTATTAATTTTTAACCCAGTAAAGATCTCAAAGTTTTTAAATATGTCCATCATATACGTAACCTCTTCTTGCGGGTCACCCAATGATATCACCAGGTCATTTGCATACATCTTTAGCTTAAATCTATATTTTTAAATTCTGATTCCCTTGATCTTATCTTCTTGGTTTATCCTTATACTTAATAATTCCATAACAAGTATAAATAAGAGCAGCATCCTTGCCACATACCTTTCAGTATTTGTATTTCTTCAGTTTTTCTCCATTAATTACTATTCTTGCATTTTGCCTATGATATATAGTTTTAATCCAGTTTGTGAACATTTGTCCAGATCCTATCTTCTTCAGGATTTCCATTAGCGTAGACCATTTTATGTTATCAAATGCCTTTTCTAAATCAAGGAATATTAGGGCCAGGTGTAAATGTGTTTTAAACAGAAGAATTGTAGATAGTAATGTTTTGTTTAATTGTACTTTGTTGTATGTGTTAATTTTGTTTAGTCTTGTTTTTGTATTGTCTTGCGTGCCTGAATAAATATAATAATAATAATAATAATAATAATAGAGCTCGGATCATTTTAATAGCCCAAGATCCAGAAAGGAGGGGGAAATGATGAGCAAAACCCCCCACCATGAATGATTCTGGGGCAGACCATTAGTAAATTTAATGGAGCTGGGGAAAGGAAACTGCAGCAGGATTTTAAACCAAGTAAACCAAGTCATGCTGCAAATTGCTTATAACAGAATAAACAATGGTAGATGAAGGCCATATAGCACCATCAGATCTTCTGTGAGCCAACTTTTACATATACACCCTCAAAATATTGATATGCTTGCTCTAGAATGGCTTCCCAGTATGTCTGCACATAAGAGAATTTTGGTAACATTTGAGCAGTCTACAATCCCTCTTATGTTAGTAAAAATGAAGCTTTTTCTGTCCAACTTTCAAATAACACTTAGAGACTTAGCTATAACTCCTTTAATTATTCCTAAGCATAGTAGTGGGGTGCCTACAAAGGAATGGGAATACCTGCGTGTTAATTTCCAAAGGAACTTCTAACAAGACCATGATGAAGTCTAGTCCAGCCAAAACTTCTAGCACTGTAGCAGAGAAGCAGTTTACGAGTTTAAGTGAATTAATAATCAATGAAGAACAAAAAGACATTGCCTGTAGATTGGATGAATTTAAGAATATGCTGTTTACTACCAAAGACTTGGCTGAACCATTGGTGAATTTAGTATCCACTGATGAGGTCCCTCATGGTGGGAGGGATCTGGATTGGGACTCTATTGATGCTCTATTAGCAATGAATGAGGAGGACTTGATAACTACAATTCCAGCACAACCCTTGGAGCCTAAGAGAATTAACAATATACCTCTTTTGTATGAGTTGTCACCCAAACAAAAAGCCCCTGTTCAAATAGACCCCTTGGATACTTGCGAAGATACAGACTTGACTACACCAGCTTGATAATTATGTTTACTATCTTGGAATATTATGGATTAGGGAAATAAGTCCCATGATGTAGATTTTGCAATTTACCTACAAAAAATTAAAATTATTTGTTTGCAAGAGACATGGGCCCTTGAAACTAATTTACCATTTCTTCATGGATTTCAATCATTTTCTGTTCCAACTGTCAAAACATGTACTAGAGGCCATGGTAGTGGTGGCGTTACTACATTTATCTCAGTTGATTTGCAAGCTGATATCCAACCAATAACTAGTGCTTTTCCACAATGTATACAGGTCCTTTTCACTAAGAGCATACATTTTGGTTCTCTGATAAGCTAGGTGGAAAATAGACATTTATACAAATTAGAGAACCAAAATGCAAGAATGTACAGTAGGTCCCATTAGCATCTTGAATAGCTTACCTGAAACCCTTACCCTCTTGGAGTGTCAATATCCCTCCACAAGGCTCCTACTATGTGGAGATTTCAATGCCAGAATTGAAGCCAGTGTGAAACAAATGGAGAGTACTAATTTTGAACAAGATTCTCAAGTTACACTCAAGTTAGGGTCTCACAAGATATAAGTGTAAACAAGCCAGGTCTGAGGTTTATAGAAGTCCTCTCCTTGTACAATTTACAATGTCTCAATGGAACCCATCATGGCATAATGTTGGGTACTTACACCTATGTCACCAATAGGGGAGCTAGCACAATAGATTATATTGCCGTTTCAAGCCAATCTAGTCTCTGATATTCATAGATTTGAAGTGAGCAATTGGGTTGAAAGTCATCATTTTCCTCAGTTACTATGTAATTTTGAAATGCTTCACCCACCCCCATGTCCTTCTCAAAATCTAAATGGAATTAATGTGGGAGAACAGAGAATACAGTGGTCAATCAACCTGGGCACCTGCATTGTTCACTTTTTTGAGTCCCTCTATCGAGACATTTTAAACTCTAATTTAGAAACCTTACATGCTTATCAAACCATTATTCAAAACCTTAGACCCAAATTGGTCTGTAAAAAACAATTTAATCCCAACAAGGTAGCAACCAATAAATGGTTTGATCTTGAATGTAGAAGTGCCTGAAAAGCATTGATGGATTACTCTCTCTCTCTCTCTTTTATTTTTGGAAATACTTTTTATTAATAATTTCTTTAATACATTCACAGACGTTAACCATATCCACATTCTTCTTCCAATATCCAACCAAAATCTTCATTTGTCCTGTATTTCTTCTATCTTTTTCCCCACCTTGAAATTATAAGACTTCCCCATCCGTCAAATCCCAGTTTGGTATAACCTCTTTATCACTCTGTCCTTGCAATCTCATAAATTTAAATAATTACTCCTCTATATTTTTCCAGTAATAATACAAGCAAACAACATATTTCTCAAATTATAATTATACATATTTCTCAAATTACGACTATACATATAGTAGACCTTCTCTTGTTTTCCGTATCTATTATTTAAACTAATTTTTTATTCTGATACATAGTATTAATATTATTTATAACCCCAATAATACTTATCTATGTCATATTTAACATCTTTAATTTCCCATTTTCGCGAGCTATAATCATCTTGTGTTGGTAACTTTCTATATGAATCTTTTTCTTTCCATTCTTTTACCATTCTATTGATGGATTACTCTCGAGAGGCATTTAGAAATAATGATACTACTTCTGATATTTCTGCTTCTGTGAGGTCATCTTATAAGGCACTTTTAAAACAAAACAAAACAAAAAGACACAATTAAAACAATTAGCCCTAGCAATGATGGAAAAGAATGAGAAGCAGTTTTGGGACATCATTACTACTGGTTTACACATGGTCAGATTGGTAATTGTTGCACAAATTACATCACAGCAATGGTGCAGTGATTTTAGCAGGCTTTACAGAACTTTATGGATCTGAAACATGGGTCACCTATCGCCACCACCTACGACTCCTCGAACTCTTTCATCAGCGCTGTCTACGCAAAATCCTAAATATACACTGGACTGACTATGTGACGAATCTTGCTGTCCTTGAGCAAGCAGGGATCACCAGCATTGAGGCCATGATATTGAGAACACAGCTGTGCTGGGCAGGGCACGTTTCTAGGATGGAGGACCCTCGCCTCCCAAAAATAGTATTCTATGGTGAACTCGCCACAGGTCAGCGTAAGAGGGGTGCTCCAAAAAAATGATACAAGGACTCCTTGAAACAACATCTCAGGCTCAGCCAAATTGATCACCAACAATGGTCCACCCTGGCCTCACATCGGGAGGCATGGAGACACACTATCCACAATGCTGCAGCCTTATTTGAGAACTCACGACGAAAAAGTCTTGAAGAGAAATGACAACACAGAAAGAATCACAACCCAGAAACATCACCCAAGGAGACCTTCTGTTGTGCTTTCTGCAACCAGACTTCTTTATCTCGGATTGGCCTTTTTAGTCATCAGCGCGCTTGCAGAAAGCGCAGGATGAGTCCTTCCTGAATCTTTGTTTGCGAAGAAAAGCCAGAGAGAGAGAGAGGGGGGGGGCTATACCTTCAGAGAATCACCTTTCTACTGTTTCCAAAACCACTTGCTTGCCTTATTGACCTTCCACACCAATGTCTGAGATAAAGAAGTTGATTGCAGCTCTTGCTCTGAGCAAGACCCCAGGAGAAAATATGATGCCTCCAGACATATTTAAATAACTTGCTGAGTGGTGGGCCCCAATATTAGCTGAGCACCCTTTGGGTTCGGCCAGTCAACCAATTCAATGGATTTGTAATTGGTTGACTGGCCGAACCCAAAGGGTGCTCAGCAGTGGCTCCTCTTCGTCTTGGAAAGATGTGACCAGTGGGGTGCCACAGGGTTCTGTCCTGGGCCCAGTGCTATTCAACATCTTTATCAATGACTTGGATGAGGGAATTAGGGGCATACTTATCAAATTTGCAGATGACACCAAATTAGGAGGAGTAGCTAATACCCTAGAGGACAGGATCAAAATTCAGAATGACCTGGATAGACTGGAGAGCTGGGCCAAAGCTAACAAAATGAAATTCAATACGGAGAAATGTAAAGTGCTGCATTTAGGGCGGAAAAATGAAATGCATAAATATAGGATGGGAGAGACCTGGCTGAATGAGACTATGTGCGAAAGGGATCTAGGAGTCCTAGTAGACCACAAGTTGAACATGAGCCAACAGTGTGATGCGGCAGCTAAAAAGGCCAATGCAATTTTGGGCTGTATCAATAGAAGTATAGTGTCTAGATCAAGGGAAGTAATAGTGCCACTCTATTCTGCCTTGGTCAGACCTCACTTAGAATACTGTGTCCAGTTCTGGGCACCACAATTCAGAAAGGATATTGACAAATTGGAGCGTGTCCAGAGAAGGGCAACTAAAATGGTGAAAGGTCTGGAAACAATGCCTTATGAGGAGAGACTTAGGGAGCTGGGTATGTTTAGCCTGGAAAAAAGACGGTTTAGAGGCGATATGATAGCCCTGTTTAAGTATTTGAAGGGATGTCACGCTGAGGATGGAGCAGGCTTGTTTTCTGCTGCTCCAGAGACTGGAACACGGAGCAATGGGTGCAAGCTCCAGGAACAGAGATTCCACCTCAACATGAGGAGGAACTTTTTGACAGTCAGAGCTGTTCGGCAGTGGAACACACTCCCTCGGAGCGTGGTGGGGTCTCCTTCCTTGGAGGTCTTTAAGCAGAGGCTGGATGGCCATCTGTCGGGGATGCTTTGATTGTGATTTCCTGCGTGGCAGGGGGTTGGACTGGATGGCCCTCGTGGTCTCTTCCAACTCTGCAATTCTATGATTCTATGATTCTATGATTCTAAGTGTTTATCAAGATCAACAACACAGGTATAATCCCAGTGGACTGGAAACAGTGTAATTCTCCCTATTCATTAAGAAGGGTGGTAAGCAGGCTCCCAATAATTATCAGCCTATTAGCCTTTTGGATATTGATAGAATCATAGAAATGCAGAGTTGGAAGAGACCACGAGGGCCATCCAGTCCAACCCCCTGCCATGCAGGAAATCACGATATGGCAGGGGGTTGGACTGGATGGCCCTCGTGGTCTCTTCCAACTCTGCAATTCTATGATTTACTATTTACTATATACTAATGATTTATATTATATATATATATTATATAATATATATATATATTATATATATATATATATATATATATATATATGATTTACTATATACTAAGCTATATAGTAAATATTTGTTAAACAAATTGGAGGATTGGGAATCTACTAATCAATTATTCAACCTGAATAAGCTAGATTTAGGAAAGGGCAGAGAATCTTGACCATTGTTTGACTCTTAATTTTTTTAGCCCAACAAGGAATTACTGGTCCTACCAAACGTTTATTTGTTGCCTTTGTTGATTTAGCAGCAGTTTTTGATTCAATTGATAGAAACCTGTTGTGGCATAAACTGGCCAATGCTGATATAGATAATCACCTATTGTTTTTAATCAAGGAGCTCTATACAACTGCTAGAATAAGAGCTGGCATTTCCAGCTCATTAACTGATTCTATCCCCACAAATAAAGTATGCCTGCTAGCACCATCACTTTAATTTATATCTGAATGACATAATTCCAGCATTGTCTGGCCCAGAATTTTCCCCCGCTCCCAATTGGGTCAAAGAAGATTTCTGTTCTTTTATATGCTGATGATAACATTTTAATTTCATTTACTTGTATAGGTCTGAGAAGGCTGATCTCTAAGCTTGGTGTATTTTTATAGGTTTTCTGTGGTTTTTTTCCAGGCTGTGAGGCTGTGTTCTGGAAGAGTTTATTCCTGATGTTTTGCCTGCATCTGTGGCTGGCATCTTCAGAGAAATTGGTGTATTGTGTTCTAAAGAAAAGGTGAACATTAACTATACTAAAATAAAGGTGATGGTGTTTGGAAAAAGACATTCCCATTATCAATGGTCCATTAATGGTTACCATATTGAATAATGCTGGGAATTTGAGTACCTCAGCATTCATTTTACAGAATATCTCTCCTGGAAGTCCCATTTGGAAACTACCAGAGCAGTGGCTCAGAGATCTATTGGAGCAACCTTTAGATTTTACAACACTGTAGGGGGTCGCCTGGCTGTTCCAGTCCTGGAAATATTTCAGAGCAAAGTCATTGCCCAGATTCTGTATGGTGCTGCTGTCTGGGGATGGGGTTACTCCCAGATAGCTAAATTTGAGGCCCTTCAGAATACATTTCTTTTTTTTAAAAAACTGCTAACACTTCCACCTAACACTCCTGCAGTGGTACTTCCCTGGTTTGGGCAGAGGTCAGTTTCCCTTCCATTAGTTCTCACATTCATTTTATTTCATTTAACTATTGGAGAACTGTAAAAGAATCTGCAGTTAGGGTTTTTCCCAAGTTATGTTTCCAACAGCTATCAATCTGCAGACTTTGGAGTTCAAGATATTACAAGTTGCTTGAATCATATCCTGTTCCACTTGACAATTTTTCTATCTTGAATTCAAAAGAGAAGCTTAGGACATTTTCAGACATGGAAAATCAGCTTCTTGCCGTGCAAGCAGCCTCCGGAACAGTATCGAGGCTGCTGCGCGGCAAGGGTTCATTTTGGATGATGCCGTTTCTCTCTTGGCATCATCCGTGACTGTTGCAGCCAGCACTGCAGGCGGCCGTGCTATTTTTACTCACGAAAGTTGTCCATGACTAAAAAATAGCGCGGCGCCTCCAGTGCTGGCCGCAACAGTCACGGACACCACCGAGAGAGAAACGGCGTTGTCTAAAATGGACCCTTGCCGCCCAGCAGCCTCGATACTGTTCCGGAGGCTGCTTGCATGGCAAGAAGCTGATTTTCCATGTCTGAAAATGTCCTTAGTGAGTATATTTTTTGACCATGGTGTCCAACTGGACAGACAACTTTAAATTTTCAAAATGGTATAAACTTTATAAATTGGACCATCAAAGGGCTGTTTACCTAGCAAAGCTTACATTCCCAAAACTTAGGCAAGCTTTTACAGCCCTTCATTTTCAAATAGGCATTTTCAATGCCTATAGTTATGATTGATGGCAGATATTCTTGTACACCTTTGGCCCCCTGTTTGTGTATTTGTGGGGCCCCAGAAATTGAGGATTTGCCTTATTATTTGCTTTTCTGTTAATTATATTCAGAACCAAAAACCAAATTTCTGGAGTCTATTCTGTTCCATCTACATTCTAATACTGTTTCTGAAAAGATTTTCTATCTCTTGTCTGATACTGACTCTATGGTAGTGGTTCTCAACCTGTGGGTCCCCAGATGTTGTTGGAGTACAGTTCCCAGGAGCCCTCTGAGGTCTCACCTTGACAGCCAGGTGGCCCTCCCAGTCATTAGTGAGGTTGTAGGATTGAACTCAGATCCTCACTAATGACTGGGAGGACCAGCTGGTTGTCAAGGTGAGACCTCAGAGGGCTCCTGGGAACTGTAGTCCAACAACATCTGGGGACCCATAGGTTGAGAACCACTGTCTATGGTAACTCACAAGGTTTCTCTTTTTGCCCTGGCTGTCAGGAAGCCTGTCTAAACCAAGCCTCACTTAGTCTAAGCCCAGCCAGTTCCTGTCATGCATAGTAGATATAAGGGTATTGTTTATGTTGAGAGGGGGTTTGGAATGTGAGTGCCTCAGAGCTCCCAGGCCTGGAGAGCACACAGCTTATCTCCAAAGTCACACGTCTGCAGAGGGCTTGGGAATGAAGGGGTGGGGGATGCTGGTGAGGGGAGTTAAGTCAAGCCTCTGATTTTAAACCCTACACTTTCTTTCTGTGAATGAGTTCTGTCAATAATTCTGGGCCTGTTCACTTCTTTACCCCGGCAATAAAACACTTTGACTAATGCCTGTTGTCTGAGTGAATTGAAGTTCTGACTGGATCCTTACCTTTGTCCTCAGTTTACTTCAATTTTTGCCAACTGAGCTCAACATGTACTCAATTAACTCAGCAGGGAGGAGAGGAGAGGAGAGTGTGGAATCTTGACCTTCCCAGTAGTCTCAAGCAAAACCAAACAAGTACAGCCTCTCCTAGGCTATGTGCTCTTCTTCATAAATTGCTTTTACCATGTTGATCACACTATGGTGCTGCTTGGCCAGATGTGTCCCAGTTTTTGTCTGTAAAATGTTGGAGGGTATGCATATGTCTTTTTTTGATAGGACAGAAAGGGAGATCTGCTGGCCCTTTGTGTAACATCTAACCCCTTCTCCATTTCTGAAGACCTGGGAGGGCTAGTCTTGCTGCTTATAGAGGGGAGGGGAAAGTGAGAATTCTGACAATGATAAACTGGCTTGTCTCCACTCAAAGGGAGAAGAAATTGGGAATGCATTACCCCTTCCTCTCAGACTGATATCTATCAGTTGAAGTACTTCCCTGGTCTCTCCCCTCCTCACCAGTATGCACCTGTAATGACCTCTCCTAGGGCCTGACAACTGAAGAAGTGGGGTTTGTGACATTAGGCTACAGAATACCACATTGAGCTCCATCCTAAAAGAAGTATACGCACTCATAAGCAACACTTACATGCATATATATCACTAACATTATAACAGTTAAAGTCTTACTAGGGGCTTATCTACATGGAGGGGAAAAGAACAAACTGCCCCATAAACTCGACATGCCTGTAGCTGAGATGGCGTGGCCGCCAAAAATTTTTTTTGAAAAAATCTCTCTATGGTGCACACAAGCAATATTTCATCTTTCAGAGAGAGAGAGAGAGAGAGAGAGAGAGAGAGAGAGAGAAAGTTAACACAAATCCCCTGTTTTATCTCCTTAGCAAACACTTGCTAAGGCAAAAATCCAAGATGGTGGTAGTGGAAACTTGCCCTGTAACACAGCCCACCCCCTGCACTTGCCCAGACAATCAGGTTTGCATTTCCTCTCATTTGGGCAAGCAAATCAGATCAATTCGCTTGTCTTAATGAGCAGAAATGCACAGCTGTGCATTGTTTTTTCAAAAAAGACAGGAAAAAGCCGCAAAGGCTTTTCTCTTGAGGTTTTTGCTGGTTTTGCCCCCACTCCTTCATAATATGGTGAAACTAGGCAGAATGCTGTTAAGACAGGTAGGATTCTCCTCGTATTCTGTGAGGAGTTTTTTCTCCATTTGGACAGCCCCAATAAAAACTGAATATAGGTCCTGCTCAGTGACCTCTGGTGACTGCTAGGTTGGAATCTGCTCCATGTTTTAGTCTGAATTGACAGGAGCTATCCTAGGTGTTGAACCAATTCAGAGGGTGTTTGGGATTCAGCAGCTTTGTCAATTCCTTCCAAGTTCAGACTAGAACCCAGAGCAGATCCAGCATCCCACTGAAAGGAAAGTCCTCAACCACCATTAGTCCTCCCTGTTCCCAAAGCACACAGCCCAATGGCCATCAAGGGACCCTGGTGGTCAGCTTTCAGACTCCTAATAACTTTAATATCAGTTGAGCTATCTCTAATTTCAATACTCTGTTTTGCAAATGTGATTGTGGCAGTAAGGAAGGAAGAGGGGGTGGGTGGGAAATTGTTTACTCTGGAAGAGAAAGCCTCATTGATTCAGGCTTGAAGGCAATTACAAACAGCATACTTTTCCCAGCATGGCCCCTGCACCTATCAAACAGAAACTGTGAGAGGCGCAACCATTAATCAGGCAAGCTGCTGGAGAAAGCAACGCTTTCAGATCAACCTTAACTCCCTGAAGCTGCTACTCCCTCTCTCCCCTCCCTAAATGTCTTATTGCTAAATATATAATTAGGTCTGTTTTGCTGTAAGTCTCATAAAGCCCTGTAATGATTTCATTTTCTTTTGAGCTACCTCAAGCCCAAATTGAGACTTTTTCTGAAGGATGGATTACATCCATGGCAAATCTGTACCTTCTCATTCAGATGGGTTGACCTCAGTCTGGGTTAGGGATGGGGAAATGTATGAAAATATTCCCCCCCCCCAAATGGTTGAAAGTCAGTTTTCTTGAGTATCAGGACACCCTGATGAGGATAATTCTAGACAGGTTGAAATTTTCCCAATTCAAGACTTATTCTATAAGAGAGAGAGAGAGAGAATAAAGCATGTGTGTTTTTGCATGTGCAGAAGGTAACATTTTGCATTCAGAAAACATGTTTCTAAACATAAAACTATTCCTACTCAGAAAACAGAATTTTCTGCACAGAAAAATGCTGTTTTCTGTACAAAATGCCTAATTTGATTTTTTAAAATTATTACATAGAATAAGTCTCAAACTGCAGATAATCTTCAGAAACTGCACAGGTTTTGATTACTTCTTTCAGTGACAGAAGAATGATAACATTATTTATTCTGTGCAAAAACAAAATTTGCAAATATTGATACCTCTAGCCCATGCAAGCAGGGGTGGACAACATGCAGCCAATAAATTTCCTTCCTACCAGTTTTGGTGACCCCCCAAACTGGTCCACACCCCAACTGCCATTTCAAAAAAAAAAAAAAAAAAAGAGGAATGTAAAAATAAGAAGAATCATACTCTTGGAAGTATCCAGGAACAGTGATCTTTCTCTAAGGCGAGGAATGGGGCATGGCAATTTGGAGGTTGCCTTCTCCAAATTGAAAAAAAAATAAAAATATCTGGAAGCAAACTTCCAACCACTTCTACTCTTGAACCCCTTTCTCCTAAATCAGATTTCCCATGGGTTGCAGCCTGCAGTGGGCCCTAACAGGATGATGGCCAGCAGTTGTTCTACACAACCCATATGTTGAGTGGCAACATTGTATCCCTCAGTGTGAAATGGAATGTGCAACTGAAGACTAAATGAATGCCCACAGCACCACATGACCAACTCTGTGTCCATAAGCTTAAGCGTACATACATACAATCATAGAATTGGTTGTAAAGGGTTCCATGAGCTATCCATTCCAGCCCTCCACTCAGTGCAGAAACTCTGTTTAAGAGAATACCCATCAGGTAACTGTCCAGCCTCTTTTTGAAGATGTCCAGAGAAGGAGACCCTACCACCTCTCTAGGCAATTGGTTCCATTGCCAAACTGTTCTTATCATCAAGAAGTTCCTTCTAATGTTAAATTGAAATACAGTTGTCCCTTCACATTCGCTGGGGTTTGGTTCCAGGACCTCCCGTGAATACCCAAATCCGTGAATACTCAAGTCCCATTATATGCAATGGCAAAACAAAATGGTGTCCCTGATATAAGATGGCAAAATCAAGGTTTGCTTTTGGGATAATTATTTTTTTAAGAATATTTTCAAACCGTGAATACTTAAAACCGTGAATGTCAAATCCGTGAATGTGGAGGGGCAACTGTATACTCTCCTGTAACTAAAAACCATTAGACCTGGCCCTACCCACTGGATCAGCAGAGAACAGGCCTTGCCCCTCCTCTCTGTGATAGCCCTTGAGGTATTTAAAGAGTGTGATCATCTCGCCCCTTCTCGTCACCAAGCTGAACATGCCCAGCTCCTGCAAACTTTCCTTACATGTTTTGTTCTCCATATCTCTTATCATCTTGTTACCTTTTTCAAGCACCCACTTTAACTTGTCTATATCCATCTTAAAAGGAGGTGCCTAGAACTGAATGCAGTACTCCAGATGAGTGCAGAATAGTGGTACTATTGCGTGTCCAGGCAGGATGCCCCTCCCCACTTCCACAATGAAGAGTCAGACACAAAATTAAATTTGAAAACATATTGGCAGTGATGGCCACAACTTATGGATGGCAGCTGCAGTTGGCTGCAGCTCAAACACATGGGTCTGGATCCATACATCGACCAACCCACCTGCTGGTCGATGAATCCGTTGTTGGTCCACCAGCCAACAATTAAACCTGGGAAGGGGGAGAAATCCTTGCAGGCCCCTGGATGCCTGCTGACCAACCTGGTTCTCCCCTCCCCCCCCCACAAAGGTGGGGAGTCTCTCCAAGAGCCACTGTCTTCTCCACTGAGGTGGCCAGGGATTTATACCCAACTGCTCGACCAGAGTGAAGCCTGCTGGAAACAGAGGCTTCTTACCCTTCCCAGCCAATCAGATTCAAAGATTGAAACTTGAAGACCACATCTGATTGGCTGGGAAGCGAGCCCCCCATCCAATCATGGTAAAGCAAACTTCACCCTGATTGGCTACCACTCTGCCATCCCCCCACCCAGCAAAGCTAGCTGGGAAGGAGACAGACAAGCATGACGATGGCCATTCCACACCCTGCCTGCCACATGGGGGGGATGAGTGGGGGGCCCTACCAGGACCACAAAATTACCTCTGGGTAAGTCCAGCAGCCCATTACTTCCATTGATTTGGAAACTATGTCATTATTAGTGCAGGCTAAAATAAATATTTGCCTTCTTCACTGCAGCACCACACTGCTGGGTCATGTTCAACTTCAAGATCAACAATAATCCCAAGGTACATCAGAGAAAGATGCCCAGCTACTTCCATAGGGGAATTGACATATGTGTAAAGATACCAGGAGAATCCTGGCCTCTGTTTCCTCCATGTTTGATTTGTTTTAAATTTCAAGCTTTTTCCATCCCAAATAAATATTTACCAAAATGAAATGAAATTAAATTCTCATCCATGCATGGGTGTCATGTTATGGAAGTGGACAGTGGTGACCTAGATGTATGAATCCTCTAACTCAGTCTAGGACATCCTCCTTTGTTGCAAACTCGATTTAAGACAAAACGCCTTTACTAAAAATCCATTTCTACTTTTAAAAATTGGTGTCTTTTTAAGTAATTACCTCTCCCCTGTGTCCATCTTCCTTTCTGAATGTTATTTTTGTGTTGAAAATACCCTCTCTAATTTAGGGGAGAAGATATATCTACCAGTAAAGGGGCAATCCCCATGCTCTCTTCCCCTGGGATTTCCTTGAGAACAATATCTATCATATTTATCCCAGTATGTTATAAATCAGAAACAATGAAGGAATGAATAAGCAGCAGCATCCATCATTTTGCAAATTTCTTGGACAGAAGCAAAGAAGCTAATTCTTTAAATAGTGGCAATGTATTCATTGTGTGAGAACAGCGGAGCAGAAACAGCCGTTCATAAGAAATAAATTAGAAATCACACCTCTTCTCTCAGGGGACAATTGCACTGTCAGGAAAGGGTGTGACTAATTTATCTTCCCCCCACCTCGTGGTGTGATCTTATTTGAATATGTGTTCACTTCACTTGCTTGAGCCAGAAGCCTGGGGTTTTTCCTTTGATTGGAAAACCACACTAATCCACAGAGGTCTGGAGCTGGGCTGATTACAAAACAATGCCTGTTTTAGGCAGCTTGTGAGGAAGAACTAAGAGTTGGATGAGGACGGAGATAACTTCTAAGCTAAACTCAGCAACATCATTCACAGAAATTCCTATATCAGTGGTGGGCAAAGTCCAGCCTGGAGTCACATGTGGCTCTCAAAGCTGTCCCAACACCTCAGTCTTCTTTGCTGTTGCTGTTATTCATAGAATCATAGAGTTGGAGAAAAGACCACCAGGTCAATACAATCAAACCTGAAGTCTTGAATCAAACCTTGAATTTTTTTAAAAAACTGTTCGGAGAGGCTGCTTGTTGCTGAGGGGCTTGAACTTCTGACCTTGCCCTTTTGCCCTCAAGAGCCTTCCTGTGAGTCACACCTGTGAGTCACACCTGTGAGTCACACCTGTGAGTCATTAGGGGTGGAGCTGGGAGCCTAGCGCTGTATAACTCCTTGCAGAGGCTTTCCAGGCCAGTTTCCTGCCAAAGAGAAGGAGAGCAGCTTCTGGACAGCAAGTTTCCTGCCAGTTTCCAGGCCAGTTTCCTGCCAGGGAGAAGAAGGAGAGCAGCTTCTGGACAGCCATTCTGACTGGGGAGATTGAATTTTTTTTTTAAACTGTTGGGAGAGGCTGCTTGTTGCTGAGGGGATTGAACTTCGGACCTTGCCCTTTTACCCTCAAGAGCCTGAGGAGCGCGCCGAATTTCAGTAACCAAACAAAAATACAGCAGACCAAAAAGTACAGCTTAGCATTCTCAGCATTAACTAAGAGTTCTTAGATTACCTAAAAGCTCTCACCATGGACACTGAGGGGACTGTGGCAGTCACTTGCAACACTTGTGCGATGTTTGTCTTCTTGTCTACAGATGTGGAGAACTTCACATGCACCAAGTGCAAGCTGGTAGCCCTCTTGGAGGAGAAAGTACAGCAGCTGGAGACACGGGTAGCTACACTTCAACAGATTCGGGAGCAAGAGATTTTCCTGGACAGAACAGAACGAACAGTCTTGGATGGGGACCGCACAGAGGAAGTGGCTGCGGAGGAGAGGGTCACTTCACAGACACAGGAAGTAGACAGCTGGAGGAATGTCACACACAGAACAAGAAAATCCAGGGATTCTTCAAGCAGCTTGCAGCTACAGAATCGATTCGAAGCCCTTTCCCTTATCAAGGACAACGAGGAAGAACAGCATGGACAGACTTCAGGGGTAGAGCAGGGGACCTTGAGAGGACCACCGCAAGGAACAGCAGCTGCAAAGCCTCAGCAGAGGTGTGTGGTGGTGGTGGGGGACTCCTTGCTGCGGGGTACAGAAGCAGTGGTATGTGGGCCTGACAAGATGACTCGGGAGGTGTGTTGTCTCCCTGGGGCAAAGATCTGTGATGTGACCGAGAGGCTGACAAGACTCGTCAAGCCTACGGATCATTACCCCTTCCTTTTGGTCCATGTGGGAACCAATGATACTGCAAGGCACAGCTTTCCCAAGATCAGAAGAGATTATGAGGCCCTGGGGAGGAAGCTGAAAGAAATGGACGCACAGGTGGTCATCTCGTCTCTTCTGCCAGTTGAAGGGCATGGTCCAAGAAGGGAGAGGAAAATAGCTGACGTAAACAACTGGCTCCGTAGATGGTGTCGCCGAGAACAAATTGGATTCTTGGATCATGGACTGCGCTTCCATGCGGAGGGACTTCTGGCAAGAGATGGGGTGCATCTTACAAAAGTTGGAAGAAACATTTTTGCCAACAGTCTCAAGAATTTGATCAGGAGGGCTTTAAACTGAGTCAAATGGGGGAGGGAGACAGTATTCTGGAAGGCAAAAAGGCTGGAGAAAATAGTCAAACTGTCATAGAGGGAACAAGGCAAACAGCGCAAGGACCCAACAGCGGGAGGCAAAAAGACTTGCACAGGGAGCAAGTAAAGGGAACACATGGTCTCAGATGTCTCTACACCAATGCACAGAGCATGGGAAATAAGCAAGATGAACTTGAACTCCTCGCACTACAAAACAAATATGATATAATAGGCATTACTGAAACCTGGTGGGATGAGTCTCATGATTGGAATGTAGGAATAGAGGGGTATAACCTTTATAGGAGAAACAGGCCAAACAGGAAAGGAGGAGGAATAGCATTATATGTCAGGGATATTTACACCAGTGAAGTGATCCACGACATCAATACTGGAAGCCAGGTGGAGAGCATCTGGATAAAAATTAAAGGGGAGGGAAACAACAGGGATGTTATTGTGGGACTCTACTACAGACCCCCAAATAAGACGGAGAAATTGGATGTTGCCTTTCTAGAACAGATGAACACACATGCAGAAAGGAGAGATGTAGTAGTGATGGGTGACTTCAACTATCCTGATATTTGCTGGCAATCTAACTCAACCAAAACTACAAGGTCTAGCAAATTCCTTACATGCCTGGAAGACAATTTCATGGTCCAAAAGGTGGAAGAGGCAACAAGGGGGTCAGCTATTTTAGATCTGATCCTAACCAACAGAGACGACCTGGTTAATGGGGTGCAAGTGGTGGGATCCTTAGGTGAGAGTGATCATGTTCTCCTGGAGTTTGTTATACAATGGAAAGGAGAAGCCAGGCATAGTCAGACATGCATTCTTGACTTTAGGAGAGCTGATTTCAATAAACTCAGGGAAATACTGGGGGTGATCCCATGGTCAGGAATACTAAAAGAGAAGAGACCTCAAGACGGATGGGACTTTCTCAAAAGGGAGATACTGAAGGCACAATTTCAAACAGTACCATTGAGGAAGAAAAATGGGAGGTGTCTCAAGAAACCAGGATGGATGACTAAAGAACTTTCAATGGAGCTAAGTTTTAAACGGAACATGTATAGGAAATGGAAAGGGGGGGAAATCACCAAAGAAGAATTCAAACAGATAGCGAACACGTGTAGGAGTAAAGTCAGAAAAGCTAAAGTGCAGAATGAGCTCAAGCTTGCTAGGGACGTTAAGAACAATAAAAAGGGTTTTTTTGGGTATGTCCGCAGCAAAAGGAGGAAGAAGGAAATGATAGGGCCACTACGTGGAGAAGATGGCGAAATGCTAACAGGGGACAGAGAAAAGGCAGAATTACTCAACACCTTCTTTGCCTCAGTGTTTTCAGAAAAGGAAAAGGAGGACCAACCTGAGGATAATGGAACAGAGGACAAAATAGGGGAAATCCAGCTCAAAATAAGTAAAGAGGTAGTACAGGAATAACTTCTTAATCTAAATGAATTTAAATCTCCAGGACCAGATGAACTACATCCAAGAGTATTAAAAGAGCTGGCAAATATAATCTCAGAGCCATTGGGTATAATATTTGAGAACTCCTGGAGAACAGGAGAAGTCCCAACAGACTGGAGGAGGGCAAACGTTGTTCCCATCTTCAAAAAGGGGAAAAAAGAGGATCCCAACAATTATCGTCCAGTTAGTCTGACATCAATACCAGGGAAGATTCTAGAACAGATCATTAAACAGAGAGTCTGTGAACATTTAGAAGGCAATGCCATAATCACAAAAAGTCAACATGGGTTTCAGAGAAACAAGTCATGCCAGACTAATCTAATCTCTTTTTTTGATAAAGTTACCAGCTTGGTAGATGAAGGGAATGCTGTGGACATCGCATACCTTGATTTCAGTAAGTCCTTTGACAAGGTTTCCCATGACATTCTTCCAAACAAGCTTGTAAAATCTGGGCGAGACAAGTTAACTGTTCAATGGATTTGTAATTGGTTGACCGGCCGAACCCAAAGGGTGCTCAGCAGTGGCTCCTTTTCTCCTTGGAAAGATGTGACCAGTGGGGTGCCACAGGGTTCTGTCCTGGGCCCAGTGCTATTCAACATCTTTATCAATGACTTGGATGAGGGAATTAAGGGCATACTTATTAAATTTGCAGATGACACCAAATTGGGAGGAGTAGCTAATACCCTAGAGGACAGGATCAAAATTCAGAATGACCTGAATAGACTGGAGAGCTGGGCCAAAGCTAACAAAATGAAATTCAATACAGAGAAATGTAAAGTACTGCACTTAGGGCGGAAAAATGAAATGCATGAATATAGGATGGGAGAGACCTGGCTGAATGAGGCTACGTGCGAAAGGGATCTAGGAGTCCTAGTAGACCACAAGTTGAACATGAGCCAACAGTGTGATACGGCAGCTAAAAAGGCCAATGCGATTTTGGGCTGTATCAATAGAAGTATAGTGTCTAGATCAAGGGAAGTAATAGTGCCACTCTATTCTGCCTTGGTCAGACCTCACTTAGAATACTGTGTCCAGTTCTGGGCACCACAATTCAGAAAGGATATTGACAAATTGGAGCGTGTCCAGAGAAGGGCAACTAAAATGGTGAAAGGTCTGGAAACGATGCCTTATGAGGAGAGACTTAGGGAGCTGGGTATGTTTAGCCTGGAAAAAAGACGGTTAAGAGGCGATATGATAGCCCTGTTTAAGTATTTGAAGGGATGTCACGCTGAGGATGGAGCAAGCTTGTTTTCTGCTGCTCCAGAGACTGGAACACGGAGCAATGGGTGCAAGCTCCAGGAACAGAGATTCCACCTCAACATGAGGAGGAACTTTTTGACAGTAAGAGCTGTTCGGCAGTGGAACACACTCCCTCGGAGCGTGGTGGGGTCTTCTTCCTTGGAGGTCTTTAAACAGAGGCTGGATGGCCATCTGTCGGGGATGCTTTGATCAAGATTTCCTGCGTGGCAGGGGGGTTGGACTGGATGGCCCTCGTGGTCTCTTCCAACTCTGCAGTTCTATGATTCTATGATTCTATGAAACCACCTGCCTTGCAAGAATACACAAACCAAAGCACTTCCAACAGATGGCCATCCATCCTCTGTTTTAAAAACCTCCAAAGAAGGAGACTCCACCACACTCTGAGGCAGCATGTCCAACTGTTGAACAGCTCTTACTGTTGGGAGGTTTTGCCTAATGTTTAGGTGAAATCTCTTTACCTGTAGGTTGAATCCATTGCTCCATGTCCTAGTCTCCAGAGCAGCAGAAAACAAGCTGGCTTCATCTTCCATATGAAGATGCTGTGTGCACTGAATTCATCTCCTACTTATGGTGACTCTAAAATGAACCTACCATGGGTTTTTTTGTGGCAAGGTTTGTTCACAGGGGGTTGCCTTTTCCTTCTTCTAAGGCTGAGAAAGTGTGACTTGGCCAAGATCACTCAGTGGATTTCCATGGCTGAGCAGGCATTCAAACCCTAGTCTCCAGAAGCATAGTCCAATGTTCAAACCACTACACCAAGCTGGCTCTCTCAGCCTCCCTTAGATCATCTTTTTTCTGTTTCTTTTTTATTTTAAAAAGACAAGGTGAATTGACTCTCCCTGGAGAACCTGGGTCTCTTGTAAGAGTTGAGTTTCTTGAAACCTTTTTCAGTAGCTTACAGGGACATCTTATAGTGTGTGTGTGTGTGTGTGGCTTCAAGTCACCTATCAACCTATGATGACCCCCATAAATGTAATAAGGTTTTCTTAGGCAGGGAATACTCAGAGGCGATTTTGCCAATTTCTTCCTAAAGTCAGTCCACCTTTAGTGCAGTTTTCCTCTTTTTCTTCTGCCTTCCATTTTCTTTCAGTGCCAGAAACTGACACATTACTGTACACGAGTAGCCCTGATATTTTAATGGAAATACTGCACTACAGTCAAGTTTACAACATCTGTATAGAAATCATCACATGAATAGGTGGCAAAAAAAAAAAAGGCTCACATTACAGAATACAAAATGCAATTTAAAATAAGGAAAACCTTTTGCTATTTGTACAGGCCAGGTAATTAGAGCTTGGAGCTCTGATGTCAGACATCAGGATATTTGGGGGGGGGGGAGACACATTACTGCTATAATATAAACTTCATTGATGGCAAATGATGCAGGACATGGTAGAATCATAGAATCATAGAATTGCAGAGCTGGAAGAGACCACGAGGGCCATGCAGTCCAACCCCCTGAATTACTGGGGGCCCATGGGACCCACTCATGACCCAGAAAATATGTTATATTGGGGAATATTACTTAGCTCAAAGGTATGGCTATGAGAGGCCAGGTAATTTATGGGACCTTGTGAACCTACATATACCAGTACTGATGAGACTTCAAGCCAAAATGAAATAAAAATGGTTTGTATTGGAAAATAATAATGGAAGCATTCACACTCAAGCTCACAAGACAACCACACAAGGCTAATGAAGAATCAGGAGGAAATGCTTTGATAGTGGAGACAGAATCAGGGAAATGGGCTATAATTATCTGTCCAGAGAGCAGAGGTTCATGCAGCAGAGAAAGACTCAAATTTGAAGCTGAGGGTGATACAGCAGTCAGACAGAGTGTTGGTGTCGAACTCTAGCAACACACTTTGGTTATGATTTGGAGTAATATTTACACCCAATATCGTACCCTTAAGGGGTGTTTTGAGTGAGAAACAATGCTTATCTAAGTTTCATTTGAGTTTCCCAGGGTTAAACAGTAGAAGCTCCTTGGCTTCTTGGTGCTAATGGCTGAGACAGTAAAGTTAATGGGCTTATAGCCACCTCTGTATTGTGGAAAGGAAAAGGTGTGAGGGAAAGACATTTTGCAGATAATAGGGATTCTGGTTACTGCTTCTGTTGGTATTACCTGAATTACATGGGGTTCATGGGAACCCACTCATGCCACTCACTCTCTCTTTAAGATATTAATATGGGGAATTTTAATGAGCTCAAATTAGGCTGCGAGAAGCTGGGTAACTACAGAATCTTTACACCTGTGTATACTGGTACTAACTGACAAGTCTCCAAGCCAAAAAATAAAATAAAAGTTGGAAAATAATTATGGAACCACTCACACATGCACTCATGCTTCAAGCAATCACACAAGACTACTGAAGAAGTAGGAGGAAGTATTTAGATTGAGGAAGAGAGTTCAGAATGATGGGCTATACTTTACCTGTCTGATGAGCAGAGGTTCCTGCAGCAAAGAAGCATGGCTATGTGTGCTTGTTGACAGAGCAAACCAGCAGAACCAGATGTCCACAGCATTCCCTTCATCTACCAAGCTGGTAACTTTATCAAAAAAAGAGATCAGATTAGTCTGGCATGACTTGTTTCTCTGAAACCTATGTTGACTTTTTGTGATTATGGCATTGCCTTCTAAATGTTCACAGACTCTCTGTTTAATGATCCGCTCTAGAATCTTCCCTGGTATTGATGTCAGACTAACTGGACGATAATTGTTGGGATCCTCTTTTTTCCCCTTTTTGAAGATGGGGACAACGTTTGCCCTCCTCCAGTCTGCTGGGACTCCTCCTGTTCTCCAGGAGTTCTCAAAGATTATTGCCAATGGCTCTGAGATTACATTTGCCAGCTCTTTTAATACTCTTGGATGTAGTTCATCTGGTCCTGGAGATTTAAATTCATTTAGATTAAGAAGGTATTCCTGTACTACCTCTTTACTTATTTTGAGCTGGATTTCCCCTATTTTATCCTCTGTTCCATTATCCTCAGGTTGGTCCTCCTTTTCCTTTTCTGAAAACACTGAGGCAAAGAAGGTGTTGAGTAATTCTGCCTTTTCTCTGTCCCCTGTTAGCATTTCGCCATCTTCTCCACGTAGTGGCCCTATCATTTCCTTCTTCCTCCTTTTGCTGCGGACATACCCAAAAAAACCCTTTTTATTGTTCTTAACCTCCCTAGCAAGCCTGAGCTCATTCTGCGCTTTAGCTTTTCTGACTTTACTCCTACACGTGTTCGCTATCTGTTTGAATTCTTCTTTGGTGATTTCCCCCCCTTTCCATTTCCTATACATGTTCCGTTTAAAACTTAGCTCCATTGAAAGTTCTTTAGTCATCCATCCTGGTTTCTTGAGACACCTCCCATTTTTCTTCCTTAATGGTACTGTTTGAAATTGTGCCTTCAGTATCTCCCTTTTGAGAAAGTCCCATCCGTCTTGAGGTCTCTTCTCTTTTAGTATTCCTGACCATGGGATCACCCCCAGTATTTCCCTGAGTTTATTGAAATCAGCTCTCCTAAAGTCAAGAATGCATGTCTGACTATGCCTGGCTTCTCCTTTCCATTGTATAACAAACTCCAGGAGAACATGATCACTCTCACCTAAGGATCCCACCACTTGCACCCCATTAACCAGGTCGTCTCTGTTGGTTAGGATCAGATCTAAAATAGCTGACCCCCTTGTTGCCTCTTCCACCTTTTGGACCATGAAATTGTCTTCCAGGCATATAAGGAATTTGCTAGACCTTGTAGTTTTGGTTGAGTTAGATTGCCAGCAAATATCAGGATAGTTGAAGTCACCCATCACTACTACATCTCTCC
Source organism: Gambelia wislizenii (assembly GCA_030847615.1). Classification (NCBI taxonomy): domain Eukaryota; kingdom Metazoa; phylum Chordata; class Lepidosauria; order Squamata; family Crotaphytidae; genus Gambelia; species Gambelia wislizenii. Next base: position 12,942,332 of record JAUMIR010000012.1, read on the forward strand.
TTTCTGCATGTGTGTTCATCTGTTCTAAAAAGGCAACATCCAAGTCCTCCGTCTGATTTGGGGGTCTGTAGTAGAGTCCCACAATAACATCCCTGTTGTTTCCCTCCCCTTTAATTTTTATCCAGATGCTCTCCACCTGGCTTCCAGTATTGATGTCGTGGATCACTTCACTGGTGTAAATATCCCTGACATATAATGCTATTCCTCCTCCTTTCCTGTTTGGCCTGTTTCTCCTATAAAGGTTATACCCCTCTATTCCTACATTCCAATCATGAGACTCATCCCACCAAGTTTCAGTAATGCCTATTATATCATATTTGTTTTGTAGTGCAAGGAGTTCAAGTTCATCTTGCTTATTTCCCATGCTCTGTGCATTGGTGTAGAGACATCTGAGACCATGTGTTCCCTTTACTTGCTCCCTGTGCAAGTCTTTTTGCCTCCCGCTGTTGGGTCCTTGCGCTGTTTGCCTTGTTCCCTCTATGACAGTTTGACTATTTTCTCCAGCCCTTTTGCCTTCCAGAATACTGTCTCCCTCCCCCATTTGACTCAGTTTAAAGCCCTCCTGATCAAATTCTTGAGACTGTTGGCAAAAATGTTTCTTCCAACTGTTGTAAGATGCAACCCATCTCTTGCCAGAAGTCCCCCCGCATGGAAGCGCAGTCCATGATCCAAGAATCCAATTTGTTCTCAGCGACACCATCTACGGAGCCAGTTGTTTACGTCGGCTATTTTCCTCTCCCTTCTTGGACCATGCCCTTCAACTGGCAGAAGAGACGAGATGACCACCTGTGCGTCCATTTCTTTCAGCTTCCTCCCCAGGGCCTCATAATCTCTTCTGATCTTGGGAAAGCTGTGCCTTGCAGTATCATTGGTTCCCACATGGACCAAAAGGAAGGGGTAGTGATCCGTAGGCTTGACGAGTCTTGTCAGCCTCTCGGTCACATCACAGATCTTTGCCCCAGGGAGACAACACACCTCCCGAGTCATCTTGTCAGGCCCACATACCACTGCTTCTGTACCCCGCAGCAAGGAGTCCCCCACCACCACCACACGCCTCTGCTGAGGCTTCACAGCTGCTGTTCCTTGCAGTGGTCCTCTCAAGGTCCCCTGCTCTACCCCTGAAGTCTGTCCATGCTGTTCTTCCTCGTTGTCCTTGATAAGGGAAAGGGCTTCGAATCGATTCTGTAGCTGCAAGCTGCATGAAGTATCCCTGGATTTTCTTGTTCTGTGTGTGACAGTCCTCCAGCTGTCTACTTCCTGTGTCTGTGAAGTGACCCTCTCCTCTGCAGCCACTTCCTCTGTGCGGTCCCCATCCAAGACTGTTCGTTCTGTTCTGTCCAGGAAAACCTCTTGCTCGTGAATCTGTTGAAGTGTAGCTACCCGTGTCTCCAGCTGCTGTACTTTCTCCTCCAAGAGAGCTACCAGCTTGCACTTGGTGCATGTGAAGTTCTCCACGTCTGTAGACAAGAAGACAAACATCGCACAAGTGTTGCAAGTGACTGCCGCAGTCCCCTCAGTGTCCATGGTGAGAGCTTTTAGGTAATCTAAGAACTCTTAGTTAATGCTGAGAATGCTAAGCTGTACTGTTTGGTCTGCTGTATTTTTGTTTGGTTGCTGAAGATTATGCACACTTTGGCTTTGTTTTGGGGTGATATTTATATCCCATATTGTACCCTTAAGGGGTGTTTTGAGTGGAGAACAACGTTTGAGTGAGTTTCCCAGAGTGAAACAATGAAAGCTCCAGCTGCATTAATTACTGTTAATGGTTGGATCATTAAGACTGATGGTTTGAGGTGACCTTCTCTTGTTGGATGGGAAAGGTGTGAAGGAAGACTTTTGAAAAGTAATGGGTGTTCCAATCACATGTCTGTGTTGGAGTATGACTTATTTCCAGGTGTGTCCAGGGTGGATTAGCACATTCCACCCTAAATACTGTCTGAGGGGGCTTTGCTTAATCTTGTCATGGGCATGCCTGTTTTTGGAGATTTTCTAATACAATTTCGTTAGGTCTCTGGACCTTTACAGGAACCCTTCTGGGGATGGCTTGGTCTACAGGAACCTATAGGAACTGTCGATTAACACCAATCTTATTAATTATTCCCAGTTAATAAGTTATTGTATTGGAAGGGATGTAAGGGCATGTAACATTGGAGTATGACTCACTGCCAGGTGCATCCAGAAGATTAGTATATTCCACTATGACTAAAGGGGGGCTTTGCTTAATCCCTTCTTGGGCATGCTGTTGGGGAATTTCCAAGATAACTTCTTTAGGTCTTCACTTAACCTAAGCTTGGTTGGCTCTGGTCTACCTTGGACCTCATGAACTGTCCAATATTGCCAAATTATGTATTATTGGAGGGAGGGGTGTAAGGCTGGGTACACAGCAAAGAAGCATCCCAGACCTTTCTCTGATGGGCTCACAGCCAATTGTAGAAACTGAAGGCAAACCACCAGTGCAATAGACAAGTGCAGAAGCTGTTGTTTCTTCCCACAGAATTGGGCCCCTAAACAGACTTATTCCATTGGCCAGCAATCAAAACCTATTGATGGACATATAAAGCACGTGTATCTGGATGCAATCCCTCTCAGGCCAAGGCAAATGGAAGATGGATTTCTCAAAAGTTCTATAGTGCAGGGAGATCCATTGTGTTATAGTGGTTTGAGCATTGGACTAGGGTTCTGGAGACCAGGTTTGAATCCCCACTCAGCCCTGGAAACCCCCTGACTGTCAAGTTTGGAGTTCCAGCAGTTCAGAAACCCAGGCTTCAGAGTTAATTCAGCAAACCTTTATTACAGAAATGGCAGCAAACATCATCCACTGACTTTGATTGCCAGGACTGGTCAGTCCTCATTAGTACAATACATTTAAGGCAAAGCAATTTCAACATGGCTATCGTGTCCCCTCTTAACCTTCTCTTCCCCAGGCTAAACATACCCAGCTCCCTAAGCTGCTTTTCATAGGACATGGCTTTCAGACCTCCCACCATTTTGGCCGCCCTCCTCTGGGCATATTTATTGGATTTATAACCTGTCTTTCTCCTGAGATGGGATTCAAGGTGGTGGTGGAGGAGGAGGAGGAGGAGCATGTGGTGTACAGGAATCTCCTTTTTAGGCTGAATGGGACTTGTGGACCACTTTGTTCCTAACCTTGATCTCTACTATAATGTAATAAGGGATTTCTTGAAGTCTTGAAGCCTCTCTCAGTGACTGGCTGAGCTGCCTTGATGTCACAGAACTGCAGGAAGAAGAGTATCGGCCATTGACTAAGCTATTCAGATCCTACAGAGACATCACATCATGTGGCAAAGAAAGCCATCACATAGTTGTTCTGTGAAGAACTGCTTATTACTGGTATAGTTAATTTATATCCCATTTTTCTTCCACCTTGGGATTCAGGCTGATGTACCTGGTGTTCCCAGATGATTTCTCATCCAAGGTTTGACCAGGACCTGACTGGCTGTATCCTATGATCTCCATCTGTGCCGCTTTAAATGGCTTCTTACAGAAACACCACAATAGTGTCAACCTCTGATTTAGAGAGGCTTACAAAGAGACATCATTGAAACTTCTAGAATGCCTGTGCAATGGAAATAAATAAATAAATAAGACAGGTGTTACCACATATCACAAAACATTCTTGAATAGTATTAAGTAAGCAGCCCAGAGATTGGTAAGACCATTGAGAGATGAATAGAAGAGTCAAAGAAATATAATGGAACTAATCCAGCTTTTATAAAACTGCTACTGACTTTACTGACTGAGAAAAAATATTTTTTAAAAGAGCCAACAGAGCAGGCTATTTATAGCAAGAATAATGCCCAAGACATTGAAAGAACTGTTCAGCTTATTTAGTTATCAAAAGCTAAGAGCAGCAGGTTTGGGTCCTAGGAGAAGAGTTCAACCATCTCTTAGATTTTGGGGGAAGCTCTAAAGGTCTGTTTACACAGGTATGAATTGTGCATCCCAACAGATGTTGTTGCCATCATTCTCTTACCCTAAGAGGTAGGGGTGCTTTAGAAATCCACCTGTGATTCTAAAATATTGGTTATTATTCAGGGGAACTATTAGCTCAAATGAAAGCCTGCAAGAGGCAAGTAACTTCAGGATCTCTTCATCTATGTATATCAGTACTAACTGTAGAGAACACTCCAGTTTAAAGTGAAATAAAGTATTTTTATTAGAAATAGCACAAAGTGAACTCACACATGCAACACATGTTCCTGAGAACCATACAAGGCTAAAGCAGACTACGACAGAAAGATTGGATATAGTGAGAGAGTCAGGAATATAGTGCAATAGTTACAAGTCTTTAAGAGTAGAATTTCATGCAGTGAAGTTACTCAGACAGGCATTTGAGGGTAGCACAGGAAGTGTGATGTACCAAGCACACACGCTCACATGCATTCAATAAATTGCTTTATTGACATGGATTCATGTGTCAGGAATATAGGAAAAGCTGAAACTGAGTACAGTCAAAGCAAACCCCCAGATAAAAGCACACAGTGTGAGAAAAGCATTTAGGGAGGATTTCTCATAGCGCCTTGCACCTGGGAACACTGACCTTGAGCTGCTGTGGAAAGCAGCGTTCCCAAGCCAACCAGGAGGGCTGGCCTCTCTCCAAAACTTTCAGGGGCCTAGGCGGGGAACTAGGCCTGAACTAACCCTATGTCAGGGTCCTCCATGAATTCTACTCCAATACCCAGAATTCAGGGACGAGCCTGACAGGAAGTTCTGATCTGGGGGTGTGCCAAAAAGGAGAGTTTGTCCACTGTGGCACACCTTACTATTGTCAGGGGACTAATATTTAGTGACTCCCACCATGAATGGTGTCCTATAGAAGCTATCTCTTTGGATAGAGACACAATTTCTTAAAGCAGATTTGTTTCCAGCAGCTTTTATTTTAAGCAGCTGCTCTTTGAGTTCTGGGTGTGTGAGAAGCTGATGCAGTATGTCTAAATGTAGCCCTAAAAATACCAGGGTCACTGAACTATACAGCTGTGGGGATAGGGCTATTTTCTGTCTGGTCCGTATGGGAATGGTGTAGTTGAAATCACGACCACTGAAAGTGGTTACATTACAAAAGCAGCAATTTATTGGTTTATGGGCTGTACTTGGACTATTTAATGTGATGGTGTGACAGACTGTCTTTATACACATGCATCCTTTTCCAGTATAAACTATGGCTGACTCAGTTTCATGAGTGACTTCATATGTGCATTTCCATCTACATTGGTCTGGGTGTCAAGCATGGATGATGGGCTTCAAGAGCTTGGGTCTCACAGTTGAAACCTAAACCTTCTATGCTTACAACCTTGGACGTTGATGATTTGCCAATTAGGACCAGAGACTGCTGCCCAATGGCTTCTGTCTTTGGAATATGGTATTTCTCCTGAAATGGTTTGTAATCCTAGGGGAATAACTGGATGAATGGGGAGTATGTTTTTTGCAGTGAGTTGTAGCAATAAAGAGTCTCAGCTGGTTCAAGTAAGGAATACAGTTGTCCCTTCATATTCACTGGGGTTTGGTTCCAGGACCCCCATGGATACCAAAATCTGTGAATACTCAAGTCCCATTATATGCAATGGTGTCCCTTATATAAAATGGCAAAATCAATGTTTGCTTTGGATTATTGTTTTTTAAAGAACATTTTCAAGCCGTGAATACTTAAATCTGTGGATACGGAAGGACAACTGTATATGAGGTGATGAATGCTTTCCATCAGACTTCCAGTGCTACTTCTTCCTTACTCAATTTTTGCCTAAACCATTCTCGAATCTCTTCTGGTATGTACCCATCGTAGGCCTTCCAAATTATATCTCTAATTATCATGAGGTTAATAATATGGATTTGGGTGCATGCGAGAGCTTTTGAGATGGTTTTCAATGAGGTGTATAATTCGCTCACAAGTATAAGAGAGCTCCTCTTCAATCTATTAATAGAGAGGTGATTGAAGGTTGAACATCAGACAGACTTTGAGAGAACTGCCTTACGGGTTCACCCATATTTTCAATGTAGTTGGTGATGTGAGTTTATTTGCAAGGACCTCCAAGCCGTGTCTATTAAAGACATGCCTGCCCCAAAGGGTGCTATCCATTCCTTCCAGCCTCTCTGCTCTGGAAGGCTGTTTATTTCCTGTCCATAATAGTAACTTTTGCCAGCCTACCTCACTAGGTTATAGATGTAGTGCACATTCTGGTAACTTAGCAGAGGTATTTAAATCTTGCAAATTTATTGTAACTTCCTTTAAAAACATTGTCGGCTGAATAAGCATTGTCTCTTCATCTGTCTTAACTATGTGTGAGCCTACAATCAGGTATTCTGCATGAAACAAAGTTGTAGCATCCTTAATTAACAGATTAAAATTTACAATAATTGGTCATCTGTGCCCAAAAGTGAGGATGTAGTCATCTTTCTCATGTGTGATATTTACAACTAGCGTTCATATTGAGTTGAGCCAACTTGTGTCCCTATTTGTGTTGCAAGCGGTTTTGTGTAGAGGAATGAACCAGTTATGGTGACCTCATGTTAAGAGGTCCTTTTTCTTTACTGTCCAGGTTTTTGCCTTCCGATCTGTAATTTGCATTGTGTGGTTGGAGCCAGATGGGCTGGCTAAATTGACTTCAATGGGAGATGTGTGTCCTGCCATTGTGCCAAGGAGAACTGATAATAAAAAGGGGCTGCCTACATTCTATACTGCAGCCATGATTATGGCTATGTTGCAGGATAGAAGTGGTGGTCTGGTTGTTTAGTTGTAGCTTTGATCTCATTTATGTGGAGACTACATCTAGCAATATATGAGGGGAAGCAAAGTTCTGGACTTTCCTTTAAAAATCTTCTGCTACATCTGTCCTGGCATGTAGCCCCTTGACACAAAGTCCTCGGGTAGTTTAGTTTAAACCAGTCTCAGGTTTGCCAGTCTTTACCAGTTAAACCAGTCTCAGATTTACTCAGTAAATGAGTAAATCTGCTGTGGGTTGACACTAAGTTTGTTGGGGTAATTCAAAAAAGTAAATATTCTTCTAGAGCATGTCGTGGTAACTCTGTGAGGAATTTCCAGGGAAAGCCTACCAAAAGAATTGGCTTAAAAGGTTTGGGGGAGACAGCTACAATAAGGACAATAAAATTTCTACTCACCCACCTTCTCAGGTGTCCCATCAAATCCATTTGTGAGCTGCAAAGGAATTATTATGTAGTTCTAACATGCAAAAGAAAAAGTGGTGTTTCAGTGTGATTGTCTCTTCAAGAAGGTTTGCATCTCCCAAAGATGCCTGCTAGGTTCACCTTCAGTAGAGTGTCTCCTCACTCCAGAGAAATCTGCCAGGCCACCACAGTAGGGAGTGGTGACACAATCTCAGCCTCTGGCCGCCTTTAAGAGGATCAGGTAGTCTCATTTGGAGGCTTGCCTTTCTATTCTAACAACTTCCAGGGGATGGCATGGAGAGAACGGGGTCTGTCTGCCATGGTTTCAACAAAGTCTCTGGAAACCTCAGAGGTTCTTGATATGTTCATGGGCATGGACGGTTTGGAGACAACCTCCACTCTTCACACTTCTGGGGTCCTGTCCGTTATTCCCAATGTCACACCCAAGTAATATTTGGCACCTGCAGCTATGGCTTTCAGAATCACAGTTAGGATTGTGTTGCATTTGGCCACTACAGGGGCAACAGGAGGGGTCATAGCATAAAGGGCATGAAAGTCTATGGTCATGTGCCATATCTTTCCATCTGCTTTGAGGACAAGCCATAGGGGTGCATTACAGATGGATTTCATGGGGATGAAGACATCCCATTTTAACAAACCCTCTATGGTTCTTCCTGTCCCTTCCTCAGCTTTGGCTAGGTATCTATACTGTTTCTGTGGAGCGGGGGATCTTTTCCCTCAATTAACACTCAGGCATCTTTTACAAGGCAACACTCTGTCTTTTCCTGGATCCAGACTTCTGGGAACTCTAGTGTCCAGGGTTGGTTTCCATTGGGCAAATTGGCTTTGGTGCCTAAACGGCAGCACACTTGTGAATAGCAGAATTTTTTGGTGGGGCCACCTTTGAGTTGCCAGAGGAGGTCATTTGCTAAGTCTATAGTCAGGCAGTGAACCTGGAGGAAAGGCATACCTAAAATGCCAGCATTCTGTTTCTGATTTTCACACATGTTTATTTTGTTTGTATTGTGCCTACTTCTAGGGGAATTCTCTCCATAGCTTTGTGGGAACCTCCTCCAAACCCAGTGAGTGCTAAGACTTTGGAAGTTGGCTTTCCCTTTGTGGCCAAATCAGGGTGAAGGACATTTTGGGCTGCTTGGTATCTACCAAGAGCTTAGTGGAATTTTAACCTGTGTGGTCCTGACACTCAACTTTACCATCAGCCTCCCCAAGCATCCAGCTTTAGCTGTGCCACTACTCCTCAGGGAAGTGCATTGGACTGAGGGTGTCCCTAACATGAGCAACTGAGGCTTGGATTATGAGTGTCCCTGGCAGGATTGAATTAACTGGCTGGGAGCCCCTGTCCTGATTACCATGTAGCTTGAGTAAAGTGTCTATGAGCTTGGTGGTGGGGTGCTGATCAAATTTGGTCATGTCTGCCCCCATGCACCTTAGTAACTCCCAAACATGTCTCCTTTCCTCACTGTAAATGGCCCTATGGGGATTGAATGCTTCTGACTGCATCCTATCTCCCTATTGGGCTCTAGTTATGGTTCCAGCACCCTGTCAAGGCATGGGGACTGGTTGCAACTTGTTTCTGCTGTATCCAGGATGAGGAAGGGAACCACTGTATTGAGCTCTCAGATTCTGGTAGCCTAAGTTATTACTGCCTGTGTGTTTGTCTTTTTCTCCACAGTTGTTGCAGGGTGCCTGATTTCCTGTCTCTGCAACCTTCATATACTGGCTGTGTGGCCAATGGTTTCTGTAAGTGACTGGCTGAATAGGCTCCCAAGACTTGGGCTCCACCTTCTTCCATGGGACCTTAGTGCTCCTTAGGAATCCAGACTCCCTTAGGAGGTCTGCTACCTTCCTAAATCTATCCAGTAGGGCATCCCAGGCTACCTTGTTGGTGTCTATAGGGCCAAGAGCCATCTTAGTCTGAGAGTTCAAGACTCTGTAAAGAAGTGCCTTGAACTCTTCTGGGACATGTCCAGAAGTGGGCAGCCAAAATGGTAAAATGATCACATGGTGTAAGGGGGAAGAGCTTCTGCTAAGTCACTGACATGTTTGGGGGAGGAGCTAGCAGCCAGGAGCTCTATATAAGTGCTGCTGCAGGTAGTGGCATGTGCTGCACAGTCATAACCTAACAGCAGAACAGGAATTCTCCTAACAAACAAGGCCAACAGGCATTTTGTGGGAGAAGCCCAAAGTTCTGTTTCAGTGACTACTCAAAACAACTGAATAAGGGTAGTGAGGGGCTGCTGCAGTCATCTGCAAGAGCTGTGGTATGTTTGTCATTTTGCTGGAGGACATGCATAGCTACACCTGCAGAAAGTACAAGTTGGCTGCCCTATTGGAAGAGAAGGTCCAGCAACTTGAAGCCCGTTTATCCACTTTTCAGCATATTAGGGAGCAGGAGGGTTTCTTGGACAGTGTGGAGCAGACTGTCCTGAATTAGAAACATGCAGGGGATGTCTCTGAGGAGAGCTCAGTTCCAATACACAGGAGGTAGGCAATTGGAGAAATGTGACACATAGAAGTAGAAATACTAGAGACAATTATGTGAGTTTGGCACTACAGAATCAATTCAAAGCATCATCAGTGATGATAAGGAATGAAAAAGACACAAGAGATTTCAAAGTGTTGATCACTGTCCACCGTGATAGGATGGGGCATCGTCTCAGGAACTCGATGATGTTGATCGGGAGGGCACGCAGCGTTGAGCAAACTAGAATGAAACACAGGATGGATGTTATGATACAATTTGGACAAGGACAGTTCAAAAGCCACAGGGTTGATTTCCCTAACAATAGTGAAAGGTCCAACTTAGGCCCCAACTTCTTCGAGGGACGCAGACTCTTTAGAAATTTGGTAGAAAGATATACCAAGTCGCCAACGCATACTGCGGGGTGGGGTCAGGCTTCTTGTCAGTGTACTCTTTGTAGCGGGCCTTCACAAATTCCAGGGCTAACACAACTCTCAGCCATGCGTCCTTGATTTGAGCGCTCCACTGAGTCACCGGAACCGGGTCCTTGGAAGTGTCCTCTCCCAAAGGCAGAGGGTCAAAGTCCTGTACTGAAACAATTTTAAATGGGGATAAGCCCGTACTTTGGTGTATGGTGTTGTTGTACGCCACCTCTGTGAAGGGTAATAGGTCAACCCAATCAGACTGCTGGAAGTTAACATAACAGCTTAAATATTGTTCCAAAAATTTGTTCAAACATTCAGTTTGGCCATCACTTTGTGGATTATGGGAGCTGCTCATCCCCAGCTCAATTCCTAACAGTCTTGTAAACGCCTTCCAGAACTGGGAGGTGAATTGAGCTCCCCTATCTGAGACGATCTTGGCAGGAACGCCATGTAGTCTATAGATGTGTTGCACAAATAGCTTAGCCAGCTGGGGGGTGGTTGGGAGTTTCTTGCAGGCCACAAAGTGAGCTTGCTTGGAAAACAAGTCAGCCACCACCCAAATGACTGTCTTTTTCTTACTCTCTGGTAACTCAACAATGAAGTCCATACTAATGACCTCCCAGGGTTTAGTGGGGGTCGGTAATGGTAACAGCAAGCCTTTTGGTTTTCCACTGGCTCTTTTTGCCACCGCACATGCATGACACCCTTTTACATAATCCTCCACTTCTTTACAAATTTTGGGCCACCAGAATTGTCATCGTGTTAAGTGTAATGTTTTCACATACCCAAAGTGACCTGCACACTTCACATCATGGCACTTTTTAAGGATGGCAGTTCTCATAGCCTCGGGGACGTACATGCATTCCTCCTTCCAAGCCAAACCTCCTCGCAGTATTACATGCCCTTTGCGAGAAAGAAACCAGGGGTCATGGGACAGAGCGGCTGCCATCTGAGCCCGCCAGCCACCCCAATGTCCTCTGCGATGAGAGGAGAAGGCTCCAGGGATGATGGGGCCGACGCCACAGTCGGGGTCACGCCCTTTGCGGGCGGCCCGTTAGGCTCTCCCGCTAAGCCTCGTTACAAGCCCAAAGAGGGGCCAACAGTGGTCTCCTGATGTTTGGCTTGGCTGTGTGTGAGAACTGCCAAACCCAGATGGGAGGGGGAGAAAACCGTGTCTATCACCTCCTTCCACTGACTGTCATGTTGAGGGATCCTGGACAAAGCATCAGCTAAGAAATTCTTTTTCCCCAGGAGAAACTTCAGGGTGAAGTTGAACGGGTAAAAGAAACTGGCCCACCTAATTTGTTTAGGGTTCAAGAGCTGTGGAGTTTTCAAAGCCTCTGAGATTTTGTGATCTGTCCAAACCTCAAAAGGTTGGGAAGATCCTTCCAGCAGATGGTGCCAAGTTTCTATGGCCAATTAGATCATCCCCGCCTCTTTCTCCCACACTGGCCAATTTTGTTCCATTTCACTGAACTTCTTTGACACATATGCACAGGGTCTGAGGTCCCCCCCTTCATCCCACTGTAACAACACCCCCCCATCACCACATCAGAGGCATCCACTTGAACCACAAAAGGTTGCTTGGGGTCAGGGTGCTTAAGGATAGGCTTCAGAAATGCAAAGCTCCTTCAGCTTGTCAAATGCCTTTGGCATTGGTCAATCCACACAATCCTTTAGGGAGATTTCTCCTCCTTCCCCTTCCCTGTTTGCTTCTTCCTCCCACACCCTTTTTTTCAATAGGTCAGTCAAGGGCAAGGCCACCTCAGCAAAGTCAGGGATGAAGGACTGGTAAAAGTTAGCAACCCCTAGGAAGCTTTGGGCTGCTTCCTGGTCCTGTGAGCCTCCCATGCAATGACTCCCTTAACCTTCCCAGCGTCCATTTCAACTCCCCCTGCTAGAGATGCGGTACCCCAGATAATCCAAGAGGCTTTGGTGGAATACACATTTCGCCATTTTGGCATACAAATGATTCTCCCCCAGTTTACTAAGCACTTTCTTCACCAGCTTAACATGGGATGTGTAGTCCTTAGAATAAATGAGCACATCATCCAAATACACCAGTACCCCATTGTACAAAAACTCTCTAAGCACATCGTGAATCAAGTTCTGGAACACACTGGGTGCCCCGCTTAACCCAAATGGCATTACGAGGAATTGTCCCTATTGAAAGCAGTTTTCCACTCATCCTCCTCTTTAATTCGCACTCTGTAATAGGCCTCCAGCAAATCCAGCTTGGTGAATATCTTCCCTTTGGCTAAATGAGCCAGGATATCTTTCATTAAGGGAAGGGGGTGCTGATTTGTCGTGCTGATAGCAATTAAGGATCTGTAATCAATACAGAGATGGAGAGAAGAATCGTGTTTGTGCCTGAACAACACTGGGACCCCCAAGGGGGAGGTCGTAGGTCTGATGAAACCCTGGGCCAAGTTTTTATCTATGAACTCCCGGAGGGCATCCATCTCCGCTGGGGTCATGGAGTAAATGTTAGGTTTGGGTAGCGCTGCCTCGGAAACTATCTCAATTGCACAGTCAAACAGCCTGTGGGGGGGTGTAGAATGTCACATTCCTTCTCTTCAAACACATACTGCCACTGTTTATACTCCACTGATAACTCTTTCATTTCCCTTTGTACCATAGCGACCTTAAAGTTCTGAGGCTTGGTCTCTTGATGGATCCCCCCCAGTGAGGCCTCACCCACTCCGTGTTCCTGCACACACATGGGGTCTGTAAAAGTCACAGTCTCCCTTACCGAGTCTATAGTGGGGTTGTGAAATTTCAACCAGTTTAAGCCCACTACTGTGGCTGGGACCAAGCCTGGGATTATCACAAACTGGAGCTCCTCCTGATGATTTCCCATCTTCATCTGTACCGGCCCAGTCATCTGCCTTGCGGGACCCCCCTTCATCATCCCTCCGTCCATCTGAGACAGCCACAATGGCTTGTCTAGCTTAATGGTGCTAACTGAAATTTCACTGACCAGGGAGGGGTGAATTAACACCTGGGTACACCCGGAGTCCACCATTGGCATTACTTTTTTGGGGGGGCATTATTTGGGTGCCCTCCTGGATTAGCCCGCCCTCTGGCTCTTAGCAGGGTGGGCTGAATCCATTTCCTGCTGGCTCAGCATCGGAAGAGGACTCACTGTCACCCGGTTCCTCCGAAGACTCTCCCGCTGCATGGCCCGTGGTCAAGGCATGTAACGCCGCTTTGCTCTTGGCTTGAATGGCGTCTTGGGTGCTGTCGGCTTCCCATCTGCCTTTTTGGGCCTCTCTTCCATGGGGTTTTCCCGGGGTTGTTTCTCTGGGCATTTGGCTATGTGGCATCCACCTTTTCCGCAGTGCAGGCACAGCCCTTTCCGCATCCTTCGCTTCCTCTCCGATTCCCCCAATATGCCTCTAGCTGGTTGAGCCGCCTTAGCTTTCTTCCCTGCGGACCTACTGGGTTTCCTGCTGAGCCCCTGGCATTGCTCGGCCAGCTTGACGCTCTGTCTCAGGGTCTCCACCTCCCCAGCCAGCCGCACCCACCCCAGGAGGGTTTCTGGGTTTCCTTGGACCAAGGCCAACTCTAGGATGTCAGCGTTAAGATCATCCTGAAAATACTGCACTTTAGTGGTCTCAGTCCAGTCAGGGATCTGGCTGACCAGGCAGCAAAATTCAGAGGCATATTCAGCCACAGGTCTCGAGCCTTGGCATAGTTGCTGAAGTTCTGTGCATGCACGCCTCACCCTCAAGGGATCTTCAAATTAAGCTCAGAGAGCCATCATGAAGTTGTGGAAACTCCCCAACTCCGGACCCCCCATGTCGTAGAGTCCCACCAGCCATTGCGCCGCCTCTCCCTCCAGCTGGTTGGAGACGTACTGCACTTTCTCGGCCTCCGTCTGGAACTCCTCCTCCCATTGGGACATGAACCCCATCACCTGGGTTAAGAAATACGGCAACTTCGTGGTGTCCCCATCAAAAGTGGCCTTCAGGTCTCGATGCTTGAGCCCACACAGTCTCTCCCATGGCTCAACCGGGCCAGCCCCTGCTGGGCCTCAAACAGGCATGGCAGGGACCCCCCCTGGAGGAGCCGGCAACTGAGGACCCTGGGGAGGTTGCCCCCCAGGGTTGCATTTTGCTGAGGTAGCCGCTGCAGGGTCTCCAGGAGGCTTGTCTGCATGACCTCCATCTGTTGCTTCAGCTGCTGCACTTCTCTCTCCAGTTCCGGGTGAGGGGTTCTCGTCCCAGGTTCTCAGTATCCCTCGGTTAGGGGTCTATCCCACTGCAGGGACCTGCGTTCTTCCCAACCTCGCTCCTCTGGCCAGAGCCAGCTGGTTCCCATGGCTATTCCTACTCCACGCACTGTAGTCTCGGAGAAGGGTAGGCTGCCCCTCCCCAGGGCTTGCCTAGCTCCCAGCTCCATAGGGTTGAGGGGAAGGGTCAGCCTTCCAGCCCTCCACCGGGCTCAGATCCGGTCTTCCTCCAGCGCGTCTGCACCATTCTCTGGCAAGCTGGCTCCCTGGTCATCGCCTGTGGCCAGGTCTTTCTCCATCTGGGTTCCAATCTCCGCATTGTCAGACATGGCAGGTAGGAATTAAGAATTAAGTAGGATTGGTGAGTTCTGGCTTACTGTGATGTACCAGACACACGTTCACATGTACTCAATAAGATTTCTTTATTCAGCAAGGAAACGTAGACCAGTAACATAGGCAAGGACAGAACTGTACAGACTCCAGATAAACCCTTACAGTGTGAGAATGGCATGTAGGGAGGGATGTAGGAGTGCAGCTCCCTCCAGATGCTGTGACCTTGAAGCTGCCCGAGGAACAGCGTTCCCAGACCCAAAAGGCGGGTTGGCTGCCATCCAAAGATAGAGAGGCCCAGGCAGGGAAAGCAGGCCAGGAACCAAACTCATGTCAGGCCTGTTACCAAACTCATGTCAGGGTCTTCCATGGAGTCTACTCTAATACCCAGAATCCAGGGACGAGCATGACAATCATGTACTGTGAACAGGTTAGGTTTGGTTAGGTTACATCGACCTGAGACAAATATATGGGCCCCCAAAATTAAAGTGCTGCAGGGGGCCAAAAAAATCCTTAAACTGGTTCTGCCTGTGAATATTATCCCTTCCTTTTGGTCCATGTGGGAACCAATGATACTGCAAGGCATAGCCTTTGGAATATCACAAGGGATTATGAGGCTTTGGGTAGGAAGCTGAAGGACCTGGATGCACAGATAGTCATTTTTTCTGTCCTTTCAGTGGAAGGGCACAACCCATTAAGGGAGAGAAAAGACAATGGTGATGAACAACCAGCTCTGCAGATGGTGCTGCCAGGAACAGTTTGACTTTCTGGACCATGGTGTGTAGTTTCAGGGAGATAGACTTCTGGCAAGGGATGGGTTACACCTCACTGCAATTGGCAAGAATGTTTTTGCTAAGAGACTGAAAAATATGACCGGGAGGTCTTTAAACTGAGTTGTGGGGGGGAGGGAGATGGTATACTTGAGGACAGGAGTTCATCAAGTGCTGGAGACAATAGCCCAAATGTTATACAGAGAACAAAGCAAATAGCAGAACAACCCAACAATGGGAGGAATAAACCCTTTAAAAAGCAGATAGGGGAAATGGCTCATGGTCTCAGATGTCTCTATACGAACGCACAGAGCATGGGAAATAAACAGGATGAACTTGAACACTTAGCACAGCAAAATAAATATGATATCATAGGCACCACTGAAACCTGGTGGGATGAGTCTCATGATTGGAACATAGTAATAGAGGGGTATAACCTATTTCAGAAAAATAGACCAAACAGGTAGGGAGGTGGAGTAGCATTACTTGTTAAGGATGCATACACCAGTGAGGAGATCCATGACTTAAATACGGGGAGCCAGGCTGTAAACATCTGAGTAAAAATTAAGGGGGAGGAGAAATAACAGGGATGTAGTTGTGGGGGTTTAGTACAGACCTCTAAGCCAAACTGATGACATGGATGATGCCTTCCTGGAAAAGATGAACACACATTCAGAAAGGAGAGCTGTAGTAGTAATGGGGGATTTCAAGTACCTTGGTATTTGTGGGAAGTCAAATCCACAAATACCCACAAAAAATTAAGGTCCTACAAATTCCTCATTTGCCTTTCAGACAATTTCATTGTCCAGAAGGTGGAAGAGGCAACAAGGGGATCAGCTATTTTAGAGCTGATCCTAACCAATGGGGATGACTTAGTTAATGGTGTGCAAGAGGCAGGATCCTTAGGTGGGAGTGACCATGTTCTCCTGCAGTTTGTTATATAGCAGAAAGGGGAAGCCAAGCATAGTCAGACATGCATTGTAGACTTTAAGAAAGGTAATTTCAGAAAACTTAGGGAAATGCTGGCTGTGATCCCATGGTCAGGAATACTAAAAGAGAAGGTAGTTCATGAGGGATGGGAGTTTCTTAAAAGCGAGATATTGAAGGTGCAAGTTCAAACAGTTCCAATGAGGAGGAAACATGGCAGGTGTTTAAAGAAACCAGGATGGCTGTCTAAAGAATTTTCAACAGAGCTGAGACTAAAAAGGGACATGTACAAAAAATGGAAAGAGGGGGAGAATTAAAACAAACAGGTAGCTCATGTAGGGGGAAAGTCAGAAAAGCTAAAGCACAGATAGAGTTCATGCTTGTTAGAGAGGTAAAAACCAATAAAAAGGGCTTTTTTGGGGGTAATGTCCATAGTAAAAGGGAGAACAAGGAAATGATAGGGCCACTGTGTGCAGAAGATGGTGAAATGCTAACACGGGACAGAGAAAAGGCAGAACAACTCAGCACCTCCTTTGCTTCGGTCTTCTCTCAAAAAGAGAACAGTGCTCAACCTACGGAAAATGGAGCAGATGATGTAGTAGGGGAATGGCAGCACAGAATAGGTAAAGAGGTTGTTCAGGAATATCTGGCCAGTATAAATGAGTTCATGTCTTGAGGGTCAGATGAACTACATCCAGGGGTATTAAAAGCAGTGGCAGAAGTAATCTCAGAACCACTGCCGATAATTTTTGAGAATTCCTGGAGAACAGGAGAGGTCCCAGCATAGCAAAATGGTGTTCCTCATATAAGATGGCAAAATCAAGGTTTGCTTTTTGATTATTATTTTTTAAGAATATTTTAAAGCCATAAATACTTAAATCTGTGGATACAGAGGGACAACTGTATATGGCAGTCCTACAGATGGTTGAAGACTGCTCCTCTGTTTCCGCTTAACCCTATCTTTTTCAGGCTCCACTGAAATCCATCTCATTCAAACTTTCCTCAAAGGTCTCGATCTCCAGCTCTGTAATACTTCTCCAGACATGACCTGGCTCATCAACAGCCACCTAAAATGGCACTTTCCCTTCACCTCTATTTTTCATGTGTATCTGTAAGAAATATCTCGATTCTGTTCTTATACTAAAAAAGAAAACAAATCGTGGACCTCTTATGATTATTGCTACTTTTTCTTTTTTACGTTCATTTCAGCTTTGGTATGTTGTTACAAAAATTTAAGAGAGGTACCATCATGTTATAAAAATAACACGTAAGCACTTTCCCTTGCTTTGGAAGGAAGAGTTCCAAAAGGACATTTCACTCTGTCATTTTAATCTTCCTGAGCTCATGGATTACTGATCTAATAAACAGTGACATCCCTTCAGAGCTACCAAATCTTTCCGGGCTAATCTGGCTGTCACATAGGCATGCAAAGGTGTTCAGCCTCCTAGTCATGGAGGCACGCAATGCACTTAGCATGCAGGATTGTTTGCCAGGGAACATCTAAGGTGAAATTCTATCTGGATGAGGTTCCAGATCTATAGCTTTGAATGGACTCTAATGGTGGCAGAGAATATCAACCTAGTACCCTCCAGACAGTTTGTACAATTCCAAATCAGCCCCAAACCACATCGACAATGGCCCAGGATTTTGGAAGTTGTAATCTAAAGCAACTGAGTGGTAACAGGCTGCACATCACTGAACTTACAATCGCACCAATATTGCCAAGGCTATATGTACTCCCTTATTACAACAGTTCCACTGGCTGCTAGCTCTTTCTGATCACAATCCAACTACTGGTTATGACCTATATGGCTCAGGTCTAGGCTCTTTGAAGGACCAGATTTTCCAATATGAACCATCCTGAGCAATAAGATCTTTGGGGGAGATGCTTCTGTCAAACCCACCACCTTCACAGGCACATTTAGTGGGAATGTGGGATAAGTTTGTCTTTGTGGCTGCTCCCAGACTTTTGGACTCCCTTCCTAGGGAGGCTAGGATGGCTCCCTCTTTGCTGTCTTTTCATTGGCAGGTGAACACCTTTTTATTCTAGCAGGTGTTGGGGGAATTGATTGTTTTACAACAATTTTTTAAAGAGTATTATGCTGTTTTTATTCTTTTGTTTTAAATCAACATTTTCAATGGTTTTTAAATTTTTTTTGATAGTTTAATACTACAGTTGTCCCTTCATATTCACTGGGGTTTGGTTCCAGGACCCCCCGTGGATACCAAAATCCATGAATACTCAAGTCCCATCATATGCAATAGCATAGCAAAATGGTGTCCCTGATATAAGATGGCAAAATCAAGGTTTGTTTTTTGGATTATTATTTTTTAAAGAATATTTTCAAGCCATGAATACTTAAATCGGTGGATACCAACTCCGTGGAAATGGAGGGACAACAATAACAACAACAATAATAATATTTATTTATATCCCACCCCTCTGCGAGCAATCGGGGCGGCTTACAACAATAAAATAATACACAGTATAAAACAGCTCAAAATCCCTTCCCCCCTTAAAACATTATTAAATTAATACAAATTAAAATCAATATATAATACAGTTTATTAAAACCCTTTTGAGCAAGCAGCATCAGTTTGGAGGTCCAGAAGCAACCTCCAGAGGGGGTTCCTGAGGCCGGGGTTAGCTATTCTGGAAAAGCCTGCCTGAAGAGAACCGTCTTGACAGCCTTTTTAAAGCTGTCTAATGATGTCAATAGGCGGATCTCATCCGGCAGGCCGTTCCACAATTTGGGGGCAACAGCTGAGAAAGCCCTCTGGGAGGTGGTTGCCAGCCTAGGTCTTTGTGGCTGCAACAAATTCCTCCCAGAGGACCGGAGAGCACGGGGAGGATTATAAGGGAGAAGGCGGTCCCTAAGATAGCTTGGGCCCAAGCCATTTAGGGCTTTAAAGGTGATAACCAACACCTTGTACTGGGCCCGGAAGCTGATAGGCAGCCAGTGGAGGGACCTCAGAACTGGAGTAATGTGGTCCCTCCTAGATGTCCCAGAAACTAGCCTGGCTGCCATATTTTGTACCAGCTGTAATTTCCGAACTAAGCACAAGGGTAGCCCCATGTAGAGTGCATTACAGAAATCAAGACCTGAGGTTACCAGCGCATGCACAACAATCTCAAGATCCCTTACTTCCAGAAAAGGGCGCAGCTGGCGTATCATCCGAAGCTGATAGCAAGCGCTCCTGACTGTTGCATTTACCTAATTTGTCATCAGGAGTGGCGAGTCAAGGAGCACCCCTAGACTGCGAACACAGTCACTGGAGGAGAGTGTGACCCCATCCAGGACTGGAGATTGCAACCCGATTCTTGGTTTCGGGGCCGCTACCGTGAGCACCTCCGTCTTGTCTGGATTCAGTCTCAATCTGTTTTTCCTCATCCAGCCCATTACTGCCTGAAGACATTCATTGAGAGAAGAGATGCCGTCAGAATTTGAGACCGACGAATGAGATACGGAGAAATAGATCTGAGTGTCATCAGCGTACTGATAACACCCAGCTCCATAACTCTGGATAATCTTACCCAGCGGCTTCATATAGATGTTAAATAACATCGGGGACAGAATAGCACCCTGTGGTACTCCACAGGTAAGCTCCTTTTTACTGGAGCTACTGTCCCCGAGCAGCACTCTCTGGGTCCTGCCTGAGAGGAAGGACCGGAACCACTGCAAAGCAGTGCCTCCGATGCCTAACTCCCTCAGGCGATCCAGAAGAATGCTGTGATCTATTGTATCAAAAGCCGCTGAGAGGTCTAGGAGCACCAACAGGGTCACACTACCCTTGTCGATGCTCAGACGCAGATCGTCGGTCAAATCAACCATGGCAGTCTCAACCCCAAAGCCTGTCCTAAAGCCAGTTTGAAATGGGTCTAGGTAATCGGTTTCATCCAAGACAGCTTGGAGTTGAAGAGCAACCGCCCTCTCGATCACCTTGCTCAAAAATGGTAACAAAGAGACTGGCCTATAATTATTCATAACCAGGGGGTCCAGGGAAGTTTTTTTCAAAATAGGCTTAACAGCCGCCTCCTTTAGACATGATGGAATATATCCTTCCCTGAAGGATGCACTGATGATGCTCACAAGGAACTTCCGCAATGCATCCCCTCTCTGGACGTATTTTAATCACAACTTTTTATATGTTTTTAGCCATATGTGCTTTTATTTGTCATTTTCTCCATTTTCTAAACCACCGTGAATCACAGTTTGGGTAAAAGAAGAGGTATAAATAAAAGGATGGACAGATGAATGGATGCATGCATGCATGGATGGCTCTATTTCTCAGCAGAGAACCAGGAATGAGGCACCGAGTCTTTTTACATTCACTCCCAGTTCCAAGGCTGAAAGAGCAAAATGGATTGATTTCACTAGATGCCTGAATTGGCCTCTTCCAGGATGCAGTGTGAGGCAGCTGTATCAGGCAACAGATACTGTAGGAGGGATTATTGGAGGACAGCCCATCCTGTCCTCTCAAGCAAGCCTGATGCCTTCAGATGATGTGGAAGTTGTAGTCATATCACCAGTGTTAAAAGTACAATTCAGATGCTAGTTCAGTTAGCTTCTGTATGTAGAAATGGAGTGGGATGGAGCTACTGTCTTGTCCTGGGCCTCAGGCAATATGAGCATCCTGGGTTAGCCATGATGAATTTCATTTGGAGCCACTACCAACATGACCCTTTCAATGCTAGCCATAGTTCAGGAGGGTGAGATAACTGGAGAGAAAACTTTATCTATCAAAGATCACATGTAGGAAAGATGGAACAGGCACATCAATGCTGCAAAGAAAAGGGGACAGATCCATGACTTTGGTAGATGTAAGAATCCATAAATAAAACAATCACATAAGACTTTCTGGCTATACATTTGCCAATATCTTTATTGCACTGGGACCACATTGCAAACAAATCCACCAATAAAATAAAATAAAATAATAATGCTGCAAAAGTAAGTCTATTGCTGCTGAAAGCAGTTTTTTTTAACCCTCATTTTTTTAAACTGATATATGTATATATTTACATGAAAACTATCAAAAACAAATGTCAGGAAAGCAGCAGCCCTGCTACGACAGTATAGAAAGATAAGAGCTGCTGCTTTCTTATGTGGATAAATAGTACAATTTGTCATTTTTTTTTAAAACATCACTTTGTAAAATCACATTCAAGTATTCCTGTCAATGCGCAAATTATCAAAATCTTTTTTTTTCTCTGACTATGTTGCTGTAACTTTGTACTGTGGTTGTGGTGTGTATTGTTTTTCTTTCGGCTTTCAAAACCAGTCTGAGACAGATTTATCCTTGAAATGGTGACTAGGTGTGTGCATGTGGTGATTGGGAAGGGGACAATTTAAATAAGGTACTATTAAAGAAAGAACCTGAAGGTCAACACAATAAACTTTTGATGTGCACATTGAGAAAAAGCAGGTGGCACAGTCCTCTCTGAGGCTATACCTTTTCAAGACGTATGTGGGAAAAGGCTTCTGCTCCATCGTAAACTCATTGTCTTGTTGGAAAGTCCCACAATGGGTAGAATAGTTATAACTAATTGAGCCTTCTCCTCAATATGTTGGTTTTCTATATTTGTGTTGTTTTGAATGGGGGAGCATTCAAGGATTGATTCTCTCCATTCTTGCACTCCAAACCAGTACTGAGATTCTACATCACAGTCTGTTATGTAGCTTTATGAATCCTTAGCTACATTGCAGAGGTGCAACAAAACCCTGTTAGTGAATTGCAAAGAGAGAGTGCCCCAATGCGCATCAGGCACTTCTGCTGCACACTGGGCTCTTCTGATACACACTGGGTACTTCTGATGTGCATTGGATACTTCTCTTGTGCTCCCACTCTCCCCAGCTGATATCCACATGTGCATTGGGGAAGTGCCTTGATGCACATTTATGCCCATTACATACAGGCACATCAGTCACTCTACCATTGTGTAATGGATACTCATGTGTAGTAACCTCACAGTAGCCTCTAGGTAAATACAGGTGTTGTGAAACTGCTTGATTCTATTTCCTGCACATACAAATCCATTTATGAAGGTGCAAATCCATTACTGAATTCCAGCCCAGGATTCTAAAGTAGAACAGTCCTAGAAAGACTGTTATCAGTGTAGAGTAGCTTAACTCTGGCATTTCCCTCTAGAATCCTTTCCCCTGTGAGCAATTAATGTAAAACCTGGTTCTTCTCTTTTTTAAAAAAAGGTAGGTGAGTTGGCATTTTTTAAAAAGAACATAACCATCACCTCTATAAATACAAAATATTAAATAAAGATCTGCTTTCTGTACAAATGAAAGAAGAGGGGAGTGGAAAGGAGAAGGGCCATTTTGCAGGCAGCCAAGTGTTATTTAGCAGTAATTTCAAATAGCTTTCTAATATTTGGGGAATTGATTTGTTAAGAGGAGTGGCAATTAAGTATTACTTCTTTGTTTGCCCAAGTTACCTAATCCATAACTAGATAATCCTGTTGCCACTCAGTTATCTACTTAAATTCCCACAAGCCTTATCCAGTGCTGCTCATGAGCTCCACCCATTGTGTGCATGCACACTTATGGTTCAGTCTGTGACATTACTAAGGCTGGTGTCACACCTTCCTCGATGGTGTCACCTGGTGTATTTCGGTCTCTCCACACACCCCTATTGCCACCACTGGGTTCAGTAGAAGGGGCTGGGCTTGGTTACAAACTCACTTGCTGGAGGAACAACAAGAAGACCATGGGAGGCAGGGCTTTCCAGAAGCTCTGCCCATGATGTGTACTCCAATGCCTTTAATGGGCAAAGGGAAGAAATAAGTTAGAGCTTAAGGGTAACAGGACTACGAAGTGTGAGGTCTCATCCACTGAAAGCGTGGGGGTCCCGCGAGGGCCACCAAAGTGGGTTCCAGCAGTTATGTGAACTCCCACAGCTGTTCATCCTCAACTTATACTCTTCTCAGAGTCTATGCCTTAACTACTTGGAGAACAATTTTAACAATTCTGAATTCACTGAATTCACAAAGTGGCATACACAGTCCTTTGCAAGACTGTTTCTTTTTGTGTTTTTCGTTCTTCTTTGACAGAGCTAATAAAAAGATGGGTCCTGCGATTTCACTACCTCTTGGTCATCATCGTGTTTATCTCAGAGACAAAGTCATTTTCAACCACATTATTGTAACCATCTTTTTCTATACAGTCACTGACAGCCTTAAGGACTATCCGGAGCCTCCGGTCCATAGCTTCAAGGTGCAACTTGTACAAAATGGGAGCAATTTTATCTTTCAGCAAAGACTCTTCCATCAGGTGACTAAGCTTGTACTCTTCCTTGGCTAGTAGCTGTAGTCGCAGATAGGTAGACTTCCGTATTCTAGGAAAGAAGGAAGACATTGATTTACATTCTGAAACTGTAGGGAAGCAATATTGGCTCCTACTGTACATGAGTATCCTAGATGATGGATTATCATAGTGTTCTTGATTATCATGGAACTTTATCCTCCCACCACTTACGCCAGGGAACTCTGGGGCAATAGGACTTAAGGGAGAAGGTCAGATAAAGAGGCATAAATATCTCTTCTGCTGTCTTTATTAGGATGGAAAGAATATTTGAAATTCTTCCAAAAATGGTCAAAAAATGGGTTTCTCAACTGTTGGGAAGGGAATCCTAGATGGGTGAGAATTTTCACAGTTTGGGACATACTGTGTAAGGACTTATTTTGGTGCAGAAAACAGTTTTTCTGCATAGACAACAAATTTCTTGTGCAGAAAAATGCATTTTCTGTCTAGAAAATAAAATTTTCTGCACAATAACCGTCAGGAAATGACAAGGATGTGACCACAAGATGGAGCTGTAAGCTTAGAAATGAAAGTAGTTAAGCTCCAGTGGCAGGTGTGTGTGTGAGTTAGCGTTTGAGAGTATGCACACCTGAGATGCCTGATGTAACAGGCATTGTTTAACTGGCTATAAAAAGGAGATGGGAATTATCTCCTGTGTGGGTTTGTTGTGGATGGTGGTTGGCGAAGCAGTTTGTTGGTTTAAGAGAGATTGTCCTATACTCTGTATATTTATTGTAAATATACTGCAAACAAAGATTAAAGCCTTCAAGTTGAGTGAAGGCTGGCCTTGTTGCTGTCTTTATTTGGCAAGCCAGAGTTCAAGGCAGTGTGCTGGGGTGAAGGAATTTTTCCTTCTCAGCCTGAAGTCTTTTGCAGAAGTCTCTCCAGAAACCTTCTCCTTGGCGTCCTGTTGACGTGGAACATCTCTGCAGGTGGTCGTGGTGGACACAGCGCGTCTTTCTATGCCCCAACAATAACCCATGTGCATTTTGCACAGAGTAAGTCTCAAACTGTGAAGAGTCTTTGAAGACTGTACCATGTTTGGCAACTTTTGCATAGTAAACATAAAAAGGAAAAAGCCATTTGTTCTTGACTGCAAAAAAAAAAAAAAAAAAAAAAGAAATTTACAAAGATTTGCATCCCTAGTTTTTATCCCCTTCCCTCTGTTCTACAGAAGGGCTGGGGTCAGCAAGACCCTATTCAGGATAGTGCTTGTTTTACTCTTAACTCTAATTCTGATTGTCTCTGGAAAATTCAACAAGATTGGAGAAGTAAGTTCTCATAGGTATTGCCAAGCAGCATAACAAGCATTGGTGAAGAGCCTCCAGAGATTTTTGAATGGCAGCTCTCACAAATCCCTCGGTATTGCCTATGCTGTTTAGGTTGATGCAAGTTACAAATGCAAAACATCTGGAGGGGCATGTTTGCCCATCTTGATTTATGGTGCAGCCTCATTTTCCTCTCTAGGTTTCAACCTAATTGGAATCCCCTGTATCTCAGGGCATCAGCAAAATTTCCTGCTATTCTCCCATGTTCAGGCCCTGTAGCTGAGGCTTCGTTGGAGCACCTATATTCAAAAGCAACATGTCACTGGGTATCAGTCACAGGGGCACAACAGCAGGAGGAGACAGCAGTTGCTTTCAAAGCCTCCTTTTGAATTTCCTGGAGGCATCTGGCTGCTCACAGTGGCCAAGGGGACACTAGAAGACCTGGGATTTTGTTATAATCCAACAGAGCTCCTCTTATGTTCTTAAGCTTATATCCCTTTCTGCCCTTTCCTCTGTTCTGCAAAAGGTGGCTTTTGTTAAAGGTTAAAATACAAGTTGTCTATTTATTCTGAGGGCTGGATTGTTCTGAGCTTTGAAAAAAGGGACATTCTGTGCACTCAGAAAAGATCAGGTAACTTAAGCTATCAAAAGGTTGTAAGCTATCAAAAGGTTGTTTCATTGTTTGGTAGGCATCACCCTAGTTTCTGGAGGCACATTTCTGAATCAAGGAACACACCAGGCAAAGAAAATGAGGGAGAGAGGAAAGAAGGGACTTGATGGAGATCTGACTTACCTCCAAAATATTGGGGATATATTGCATCTATTGAATGCCAAGGCAAAACAGGGGGAGGGGGAGGCTATTGTCTTCACAGAATCATAGAGTTGGGAGGAGTGCCATAGGTCATCAAGTCCTATCCCCAACTCCATGCAAAAAATCCAGCTAGAGCATCCCCAGCAGATAGCAGTCCAGCCTCTTTTTGGAGGTGTCCAGAGAAAGAGTCCCCACTGCCTCTTTTGGTCATTGGTTCCTTTGCCAAACCACTCTTACTGTCAAGACATTCCTTCTAACGTTCAGTCAAAGTCTACCCTCTTATAACTTAAAACCATGAGACATAATCGTATCCTCTGGAACTATAGAGAATAAACCTGCACCCTTCATGTTCAACTTGGTGGGGTTCCCAGTGTGGTTGTTTCCTCTAAGTCCCTTGAAGATCTCTCCCCACATTACTCCACAGATTCCAATCCTGAAAGCATACACAACATAGTTCTAACCCACCTACTCCAATTACTTCCAACTGTACCATCCATATCACAACTGACAGAAGAAGCATACCTGCAGCACTGGTTCAAAGGCACCAAGATAGAAAGCTCATCATGGGAGTATTTTCCAAACCTAGGACACAGATGAAAATGAGAAAACAAAAGATTTCTGGGAACATACTTAGAAGTGCTGCTTTCAGCACTGCAAATAGTGTTGTTTCCATTGTGGTGGTAAATCTGAGGCTCTCAAACCTGGCTTTGCAGCCCCTGAGCCCTCAGACCTCTCTCTCTCTCTCTCTCTCTCTCTCTTTTTTTTTTTTTTTTTGGCAAAAAAGAAGAATGAATGAACTCTCTTGGAAGTCTCCACAAGCAAATAGGTTGCATATCCCTCCATATACTGTTTAAATTTTTTTTTTTAAAAAAAACCCTGATTTCTCTAGACCCAAAACCTACTTTTAATGTTAAACAGCACATTAAACAGTAATGTTAAACAGTACTCCACTTTTGGGGAGCGGGAGAATTTTGGTAGTCCTGCTTCTTAATCTCAACCAGAGCAGACCCACTGAATTGATTGTTGAATGGTGAGTCACCATCTACGTTAGCCCTGGTGGTGCAGTTGTTAAATGCTGGTGCTGCAGCCACAAGGTTGTGAGTTTGATCCTACAGGGCTTCAAGGTTGATTCTGCCTTCCATCCTGCTGAAGTCAGTAAAATGAGTACCCAGCTTGTTGGGGGCAATTAGCTAGCACATTTTAAACCACTTAGGGAGTGCTTTGTACTGATAAGCGGCATAGAAATATAAGTGCTATTGCTATAAGCCCCACTTATTCAATGGGACGACTTTAAGTCTAACAACAGCAATTTAACCTTTCTGTCGCCAACCCTGAGAATCCCAAGGATAGAATATTGGCCCTGCTGAAGTTCCCCCATCCCTGGCCTAGAAGTGGGGTAGGTTAACTTGTAGGGAGCACCCAGACCCTAACTCAGTCCAAGATATCTACAAATTCTAGTACATGCACCTTCTTTTTCCATAGGAAAAGGAACAAGGTAACAACCACATCAAGATAGGATTTAACTGTGATCCAGCTTACCCCCTTCCATTGTCTAAGTGGATAATAAATGTTTCATTTCCAAATTTCTCAAAAGTTTCATAGTGATGCCGGTCCATGTTGCCTACAATGGGGAAAAAATACAGCAATACATGCAACTTACTAAAGAACCTGGAAAAGCAATACTGCAGATATGTCTGACAACATGAATATTTGCATCGTGAACAAATTACAGTTGAGTTGAAAGATTTCTTCAAAGAGGAAACATGACCATACCATGTCCCCTTTACCCTGAAATATGAATAACATAGATCCATAATAAAGTCAGTGGTGCATAGTTTAGCTGGATCTCAGTTACCATCAGCCTCAACATTTTGCATGCTAGCTGGGTCCAATGGATATTGTAGTAGAAACACCTGGGGAGTCCAGTTTGGGAAATAGTCTGTTTTGGGCTACCTGAGCATATTGGTAGATGATTACATGATGACATTTGTAATCCTCTACTTTTTTAAAAAAGGGAAAAGACCCACACATGAAAAATTAGTATGCTGGAGAGAAGGAATGTAGACTGATTTTCCACCTACAGAGATTGCCAGTGGTTGCTGGTGGCTCCCATGTCAATACGGTAATTGATGGCCAACCCCAAAATAACGAGACCAGATAAAGGAATTGGGTTAGATAAGGGCCAATTTATTTGACCTAAAACTATTTAAACAAACTATGGACGAGCAGAAGAGGGGGAGTAACCTCATTTGAGTCCAGGTTCCATAGAATTTGCATAAAATCAATAGAAATAAAAGACATAGCACTAAAAGAAAAGGGAATGAAAAAGGAAGAGGAAAAGAAGAAAACTCACACAGCAGTTCTGAAAGTGAAAATGTTCTCAAAATGACCAGCTGTTTTCCCCCATGTCAGTGGGTGATGATTCCAGTCTGAAGGGAACTATCTAAGGTACTGAACCTGTTTAGGAAATAAGGTCCACAAATGTGGACAGCTCCTAAAAAGTTCAGACTAAAACCCAGAACAGATTTATTGCCAGCCACCACTGCATGCAAGCATTGTTTTTGCATGTAGAAACTTGCCATCTTGGGAGCCCACACCTGCAATCCACAGTCAATGGTTGATTGCCACAGGGAGAACTACGCTCTGGTTTTGCCAAGTTTCTCGGTTTCTCTTGCTGTGGCTAACAGAAATGGAGTAGAAACATCTTTCCTTCCATAGGGGTAAAATGACAATCTCACTTGCTTCACTTTTGCATGGCCAGACAGTGTTTGGACAAGACAAATAAAATCATAGTTGTTTTTATGTGCCTTCAAGTCAACTTGACTTATGACCAGCCTATCCTAGGTATTTCTTGGAAAGATGTATTCAGAGGAGGTTTGCCATTGTCCTCCTTTAAGGCTGAGAGGGTGTGACTTGCCCAAGGTCATTCAGGGTGTTTCCATGGGTGAGTGTGGACTTAAACCTTGGCCTCCCAGAGTCCTGATCCAACACTCAAATCACTACACTATGCTGGCTCTCAGTAAAAACAACAACAAAAAAACATGCACACACATGCACAAATGTGTGTGTGCGGGCACACAGACAAAGGAGGAAGGGGAGAACAGTGATGCCTACCTTCCTTATCTGAGACAGAGGTTGTCATTACTCTACCTCTCACCTAGCTGCTCTGCCAGGAAAGATGTTTACAGCCAAGTTTCAGTTCAAACAATGCCATTTTATTTCAGACAATGGGAAACATACCCATAAGAAAGTCAAAGATGGTCATATCCATTATATCCAAAACTCGGGTTCCCCTGTCATAAGGTGGTGTTTGCTTAACCTCTTCACAATAATCTGGATCAACTTCCCACCTAGACAAACAAAACTCAATATTAGGGATGGGAAGAGAATTTCCCAATATTCCCAACCTTGATGAGAAATTTCTGGATACATTGAAATATCCTATTGAAAAAATTGACAATTGCTGCAGTTTATTCTTTTTATTTATTTATTTTACTCCTGAATGAGGGTGAAAAGATCAGGATCCACCGCTCCCTTCAATACATTTGTGAACATTCTTTTTTGCATAAAGATGTTGCACATTTTTTTGGGAATGGGGTAGAAAATAGATTTGTGCTTTGCACAAAAAGAAACCTTAATGAAATGTTTGTTTTAAAAAGTCCTGGAATGTGCAAAATCATTGGAAATTGTGCAAAGCCTCTTTTAATCTCACCCAGTGAGCAACTTCTCATTTTTTTTTCAAAAAAAGTATTCAAACCATAGAAAAGCTGCATAAATTCTCATCATCTTCCCCCTGTAGAATGTTTCTCATTTATTTATTTCTTTATTTAATATCTTGCCTTTCTCCTGGAATTGGACCCAAGGCAGCTTGCAACAATTTAAGACAAAGTTCAGGTAAAAATTTATTGTATAATTAAAAAACTCACGGTTCTATAAAAACACACAGTTAAACAATTTCATGCATATTTGAAACATCATTAAAATGATAAACGCACAGAATACCACACGGAAAAAACACTTCTGTCCCATGATTTCAGACACAAAATTCTGCCTAAATAAAAAGGTATTTGCCCACTAATGGAAAGCTTTGGAAGAGAAGTACTCTAAAGCCCAGCGTGCAGTGCAGTATTTAGACAGCCAGGCCAAAGTGCAACACGCAAACATGAGTCATGATGCCTATGCTAAAAAGATAGCCAAGTTAACTGAGAAACTCAATACTAGACAGGCAATTATTTGAATGGTTTGCCTAGAGACACTTCCCCCACTTCCCAGGTATGCTTTAGATGAGCCTCTACCTGAGAACATGATGCAGAATACCCCATACAAGCCAGATTGAGAGGAGCCCATGCTACTTTGCCCCCTTAGGACTAAGTTCATAACTAGGACACATGGGAATGGCAAACAGGATAGCACAACCACAGAGGGGAGAGTCCCTTGGAATGCTGAAGAGACTAAAGTCATAGCTGAACAGCTGGGACCCCTCAATAAAGAAATTGGGATCGTGTGGCTGAATGCAGCGGCACCCGCACATCCCTCCACAAATGGCCAGGACCTCACCCAGTTGGCAAGGCTCTGCAGCTCCTCAGGAGACTTCCCGACTATAGAATCCGCATTAGCATCTAGGGATTCTAGCCTGCTTCATCAAGTACGAATGGATGAGAAAAATGATTACGCTCCTTTGGCCAGGAGAAATGGCCAATGTGTTGTATTTCATGGAGAAGCAGGCTCCCAGTGACAACCCCAAAGCTTTTGTTGCCTGGAAAAAGCTTTTAGCAATTTTAGTCCAGAAAATCACAATGTGTACAGTCACTAATGAGTAAGACTTTGATGACAATGGGCTCAAGAAGCTGCTTTATGGAGGACCAAATGTGCAGACTAAAATGGTGCTGGTATCCATAGATGTAGATGACATTACTTGGGAGCAACTGTTAACTAGGTTGCATTCTGTGGCAGAGTTGCTAAGAGAAGCAGGAGCCATCAAGACGATTAAGAGTCCCTGCAAGGAACCCAAATCCTGGGAACCGGTGAATCCAGTCATGTACCATAACCATGGTCCCCACATGCAGTATAAGAAATTTGGTGACCAAGTTGCCCAAGTGCCCAGAGCTGCATGGAGCAATGAGAACACTGGCAATAGAAACAGCCAGCAAGGTTGGCACAAGCAGTATGGAAGTACCCTTCCCAACGCCACACCACCTAATGTAGCTGAGACATAATCCGTCCCCACTCCTTGACAGGGCACAAATTCCCTAGACAGGATGAAGGCAAAACCAAGAGATAATGTGGCTAGGAAATACCTGGGTAGTGAAGAGCATAGGCATGTCTGGGAGTATCTCAGAAAATCAGGCAGGCAAGTCATAGGGACCAAAGCCAGTTCACACAGTTAACCTCGGCATTCCTTACAAGGGTTGTCTGCGGTCCATAGCGCCCCCACTGTGGTTCGAAGCTCCAAGTCTGCTCCAGTCTGTAGGGAAGCCTACCACAGAGGCAGCCCTAGGGACCGAAAGGACACCAAACCAGTGCCCAAGCCATTAACCAAGTAGCATTGGAAAGTAGCATTGAAACTCACAGAAACCAAAAGTCACGAACGGGAGAGAACGGAAGTTTTATGAGAGAGAACAAAGGTATAGTCTATAGGACTGAAGTTTTCTTGCTGTTACAATCTTAAAGAAAACTTTTTAAAGATGATGTATACAAGGTGGTATACTCGTAGGTGGTACCTGACTCAGGACAAATTAGCAAGCCAAAGCCAATGTGGCTTCAGAGCCAATAGGAGTAGTAAAGACATGGTATTTGCCCTTAGGCAACTGCAAGAAAAATGTAGAGAGCAGAACAAGGGTCTCTATGTAACATTTGTCGACCTCACCAAAGCCTTCGACACTGTGAGTAGAAAAGGTCTGTGGCAGAACCTGGAAAGACTAGGATGTCCCCCCAAATTCCTTAAAATGATTATCTTGCTACACCAGGGCCAGCGTGGACAAGTCAGATATGGCGATGCTCTTTCAGAGCCCTTTCTAACAACTAATGGAGTGAAGCAAGGTTGTGTTCTTGCGCCAACTTTATTTACAATCTTCTTTAGCATGATGCTCCAAAGGGCTATGGCAGAGCTTGAAGAAGACGACGGCATCTATATACGTTACCGTAGTGAGGGTAGCTTGTTTAACTTAAGCCGTCTGAGGGCTCACACTAAGACTCTAAACTATCTAGTCCGTGACCTGCTCTTCGCTGCTGCTGCCCTTGTTTCCCACACAGAAGCAACTCTGCAGCGCCTAATATCCTGCTTTGCAACAGCTGCAGAGCTGTTTGGGCTGGAAGTCAACCTGAAGAAAATGGAAGTTCTTTACCAGCCTGCACCAAAGGACAAACACCACCATCCCCACATTGCCGTCGGCAAATCTGTGCTCAGGTCTGTTCAGCAGTTCACCTACCTGGGAAGCATCATCTCCTCAGATGCCATGATTGACAAAGAGATCGATCACTGATTAGCAAAGGCATATAGTGCATTTGGAAGACTTCACAAAAGAGTGTGGATCAATAAACAGCTGAGGCAAAGCACAAAAATCAGTGTGTATAGAGCCATTGTACTGTCTATACTCCTTTATGGATCTGAAACATGGGTCACCTATTGCCACCACCTACAACTCCTCAAACGCTTCCATCAGCGCTGTCTACGTACAATCCTAAATATACACTGGACTGATTATGTGACGAATGTTGCTGTCCTTGAGCAAGCAGGGATCACCAGCATTGAGGCCATGATATTGAGAACGCAGCTGCACTGGGCAGGGCACGTTTCTAGGATGGAGGACCATCGCCTCCCAAAAATACTACTCTACGGTGAACTCGCCACAGGTCAGCATAAGAGGGGCGCTCCAAAAAAGCGATACAAAGACTCCCTGAAACAACATCTCAGGCTCGGCCAAATTGATCACCAACAATGGTCCGCCCTGGCCTCACATCGGGAGCCATGGAGACTCACTATCCACAATGTTGCAGCCTTATTTGAGAACTCACGCTGAAAAAGTCTTGAAGAGAAACGACAATGCAGAAAGGATCATAATCCAAAAACATCACCCAAGGAGACCTTCTGCTGTGCTTTCTGCAACTGGACTTGTTTATCTCGGATTGGCCTTTTTAGTCATCAGCGCGATGAGTCCTTCCTGAATCTTCGTTTGCGAAGAAAAGCCAGAGACCGGACTCACGACAAATTAGCAAGAATATATAAAAGAGTAAGTATTAACGGCTGGAAATGTAATAATCATGTTGGATCTTCTTAACACCAGTGGTGGATAAGCAGGACAGCAAGAAAATATTGATTAAAAATTAGTGGGGTGATGAATAATATTTTGAAAACAGAGATATTTCATAGAATCATAGAATCATAGAATTGCAGAGTTGGAAGAGACCACGAGGGCCATCCAGTCCAACCCCCCTGCCACGCAGGAAATCACAATCAAAGCATCCCCGACAGATGGCCATCCAGCCTCTGTTTAAAGACCTCCAAGGAAGGAGACCCCACCACGCTCCGAGGGAGTGCGTTCCACTGCCGAACAGCTCTTACTGTCAAAAAGTTCCTCCTAATGTTGAGGTGGAATCTCTGTTCCTGGAGCTTGCACCCATTGCTCCGTGTTCCAGTCTCTGGAGCAGCAGAAAACAAGCCTGCTCCATCCTCAGCGTGACATCCCTTCAAATACTTAAACAGGGCTATCATATCGCCTCTAAACCGTCTTTTTTCCAGGCTAAACATACCCAGCTCCCTAAGTCTCTCCTCATAAGGCATTGTTTCCAGACCTTTCACCATTTTAGTTGCCCTTCTCTGGACACGCTCCAATTTGTCAATATCCTTTCTGAATTGTGGTGCCCAGAACTGGACACAGTATTCTAAGTGAGGTCTGACCAAGGCAGAATAGAGTGGCACTATTACTTCCCTTGATCTAGACACTATACTTCTATTGATACAGCCCAAAATTGCATTGGCCTTTTTAGCTGCCGCATCACACTGTTGGCTCATGTTCAACTTGTGGTCTACTAGAACTCCTAGATCCCTTTCGCACGTAGTCTCATTCAGCCAGGTCTCTCCCATCCTATATTTATGCATTTCATT
The DNA here is from genome assembly GCA_030847615.1 of Gambelia wislizenii. Lineage (NCBI taxonomy): Eukaryota > Metazoa > Chordata > Lepidosauria > Squamata > Crotaphytidae > Gambelia > Gambelia wislizenii. The sequence goes on from JAUMIR010000012.1 coordinate 12,976,136, forward strand.
TTTCCGCCCTAAATGCAGTACTTTACATTTCTCCGTATTGAATTTCATTTTGTTAGCTTTGGCCCAGCTCTCCAGTTAGACATGAACTATTTCTCTTAAATATGATAGATCCAGAAGAAAAGGTAGACAGAGAGAATAGAAATTTAATATTTTATATGGTTACAGCAGCAAAAATTTCTTTATGCAAAATATTGGAAACAGAAGATTCTGGGGTTGTGGATTGGATAGAAAAACTATTGGAGCTTGCTTTATTGGACAAACTGACTAATTTGATAAAAGGAAACTCAATACGAAACTTTCTACAAACATTTATGAATATGTAAAGAAGAAGGGGAGACAATTTAATTAGAAGTTTTGAATATTTAGGAAGGATCTCTTTTCTATACCATAGAAAGGTTTGTACTATATATAAATGGAGAAAGTAGGGAGAGAGACATTTTATTGAAAGTTGTATGACTGCAATCAGAGTTGTGCGGGGAGTCAAAGGGAGAAGATGGGTTGTGAGGGTTCTGCATTTTTTTCCTCTATTCAACACTTTTGTCTGTTCATGCAATAACAAAATGTCATTTTTTTTTAAAGAAGAGCAGTTTAACATGTTTCTGCAAACTTCGTTTAGCCGGCCCAGAACTTTTGTTGGAGTTAGGAGCACAGCAGCCCTGCAAAAGTGGGGAAATGGTGAATATCAGCCCACTATTATTATTTTTTACCTGTGTGAACAATTCTCTAGGTGTTTGTAGGTCCTCCAGCATGATTCTATTGTCAACTTCTGCCAGAAGCTGAGCATAGAATTATGCTGGAGTAGCTACAAAAATCTATAGGGAACATATTAATCAATTCCGCAAATAATCAAATCGGTGAATGCTTAACCTGCAAATGTGGAGGGACAACTGTATTCAGGACTAACAACATACACAAGTGAAATAAAACAACTTGGTCAGGAAGCCTTTCATAAATAAACAAAAATGTTATGAACCTTCTAGAGACTACTTGAAAGGTTATTTCAAAACTTACCCAGAGATTATTATTTTTTCTTTCACCAGCCTCCACTTTTTTATGATTTCCATTTTAGTGGCCAAATTTCTACATCTATGGTTGGGTTTTTTTAACATGCTGGTGGGAGCTGAGGCAGGCTTATCTGCTTTCTGCTTTTCTCTCTGTCTTGCTGTCCGCACATGCTCATCACAGCATTCTATAGGCAGCTGTTGTTTACCTTGCTCATTGTAAGCAGGCATGCACAGCTACAGTACAATTGGCTAGAGCAGAATCCCGCTCTTTCCCAGCCCATGCATTGTTTAGTGCAGGCATGCTGCTCAACACTGCACCAAAGGTGTTTTTCCAGCCCTCCTTCACCATTTTCCGTGTACCAATCCTGGAAAAGGAGAGGGGGAGGAAAAGGTGGGTATAAAACGACTTCATAAAAAGGTGCTGCTTTGTCAGTAGCTTCGTTAACTGAGACATGCCTATAGTATGAACCCAAGCTTTAGAGGGTGTTATAGGTCATAAATAGTACCAGAAACAGACCAGTAGCCAGTGAAGCTGTTTCAACCAGAGAATTCTGTGTGCCCTGTAAACCATCTGAGAACTATGCACACAACCTTGAGCTCACCATCAGAAAGGTAAGGTAGAAACCTTATGTCTAAAATAAAAAATAGGAAATACTCACTCTGCTTTCTTGCGTTTGTGGTAGGAGCGTCTCCACGGATTCCTCCAAGTCTTCCTTTTGGCTAAGGAAAGGTCTGGCAGAAACGCAGCAAGAGAACCTTCAATCTGGTCTGGTTTCCCACACAGAGCGTGCTCAGTTGAACAGTAGTAAGAGCACTCACCATAGAAACAGATGTTATTGGCTGCAGAAAGAAATGGGAATGAGAGAAAGAGAGATGGTGAGGAACCTTCTTCTTGACTTTTCAGTGTGAGGAGTACAAGGATGTCCATGTAGAAGAGCAGCAAAGCTAATATTTTTTGATTTTGTGACATTTATACACCACACTTCTCCCAAGGCACATTTATAGAATCATAGAGTTGGAAGAGACCTCAAGGGCCATCCAGTCCAATCCCCTGCCATGCAGGAACACACAATCAAATCATTCCCAACATTATACACAACTTTCTCTCATATGCCCTCCAGAGTGGATTATTATGCAGAGGTGTAGCTACAAGGGGGCGGGAGTAAAATGAACACACTGCCCCTCAAATAAGAATTCTACCCCTCCTTATGCCTTATTGCTATAGTGTTAGAACATTGCAATATGTACCCGACAGCCTTAAAATGCAACTTTTTTTTTTAAGAATTCTTATGGGGAGGCAATGTCCTCGTTTCACCCCCCCAAAGCTACACCCCTTATATCAGGGCTGTCACAAGACCCTTTCCTTTTAGTTTGTGATTCTTAAAAAGCTTGCTATATTCCCTTCTTGTCTTCCCTGATTGTCGTATAGTTCTGTGAAAAAGTTCTTAAATACAGATTTAATCTTTCCTTGATCTGTATAGATTGTTGATCCTTCTATAACTTTGCTTATATAATTTCTTTCTTTGGCTTTTCTCAGTTTTATTTTCAACCACCTGCTTGGTTTGTTTGCGTTTTCAAATTGGAATTGTTTTAAATATTGTAACTTCTTTCTCAACTCTTCTGCTGTTTCTAGATCTATTTGTTGTTGCAGAATCTTTATCTCATTTAAAGTTTTTGTGTTTTGGGATCATCTTGAAGAATTTTCTCCTTCTCTCTTATACTTCCTTTAATCTTAGCTATTCTTTCTCATTTTTTCTTATTTAGTTCAGAACTTTGTTGTATTCTCCAATTAAATTCTTTTTTTCCATCCTTTAATTCCATTATTACAGCGTTATGATCCGACCAAACCCGGGGAAGAATTTCAATTTTTGTATTAGACTGCATAGTTTCCTAGAGACGATAAAAAATCAATTTTCGAAAGAGAGTTATGACGTTCTGAGAAGAACATATAATCTCTTGCATTACTATACATGTGTCTCCATGCATCTATTAATTCTAAATTATTACTCAAATTTTCAAATCATTTTGGAAGTTTTCCTTGATTCAATTTTATGTTCTTAGCAGATTTCCTGTCTATGGCTGGGGCAATAACCCCATTCCAGTCCCCAAACATTATTATCCCATCATAATTTTTGGATGAAATTGTCAGCAATAGATTTTCATAGAATATGTTTTTGTTTTCATTTGGGGCATAGAGTCCTACTATTAATGTTTTCTTGTTATGGATATTGATCTCCAATCCGATATAATGACCATTTTGGTCATTAAACACTTCTTCTGCTTGTAACTTATTGTTTACATAGATTACTATTCCTTTCTTTTTCTTGTCACAGGAGGATATGAATTCTTTACCTAGTTTTTTTTATTTCATAAAAGCTTATAATCATCCTTTTTGATATGTGTTTCCTGTAAACAAATTATGTCCCATTTTTTTCCCTCTAGTGTATGGAAGATTCTTTTCCTTTTTCCAGGTGAATTTAGACCTTTAATGTTCCATGTCATAAATTTAAATGGCATTCTTTCTCCTTTTAACTTTCTACTCCTCCTCAATCTTTTAGTAGATTAGGCTTCTGTTTCTTCTTCTTCTTCTTCTTCTTCTTCTTCTTCTTCACCTGCTTCTGTTTCCTCTTCTCCTTCTTCTGGATCTTCTAATTCGTCCCCTTCTAAGTGTTCTTCTTTTCTATCTTTCACTTGAGCTTGTAGCTTTTTCTCTTCTTCTCTTGTTGTTTCTTCTGTTCTCTGTGTGTTTGGTGTCTTTTTGAAATCTCTCTTGTATTTTTCCAAAAATTCCTCTGCTTTTTAAATTGTATCTATCTTGAACATTTTTTTTCTGTAACGAAAGGAGATACCCTCTAATTTTTCCCATTTGTAAGGGATTCCACTCTACTAAATTGTAGATTCCACTCTACTAAATTGTAATGTTAGATTGTTATAACCCTTCCTTTTTTTTAATAACCTCACTGGGATGTCTTTATAAATCGTGACGTCGCTTCCTTCTATTTGAAACGTCTGATCATAATTTTGTTGTACATTAGATCTCTTGTTTTCTTCCATACAAAATACACTATTACATCTCTGGGTAAATTTCTTTGCTTTGCTATTTTAGATTATATTCGATAGATTTTATCTATTTCCCATTCAAATTGAGTTTTATATTTTCCCACAATTTTGGAATCAGAAATTTATATAAATCTTCATTCTCTTGTTCTTTGATCCCTCTGATTTTTATACAATTTTCCCTCCATCTCAATTCCTGAAGGGCACGATCATCCAGCTCTTGTTCCTTTAATTCTTCCAGTGCAGTTGTTCTGTATTCTAGTTTTTCTGTCTTTGATTCGATCTGTTATTGTTTCCTTAATTATTTTTGAATCTTCCGTAATTTTTTTAATAGAGTCCTTTATACCTTTAAGTTCTTTTTTCATGTCTTGCCGTAATTCAATTTTTATTTCCTTAATTTCTGACCTTAGCAATTTCAGTTCTTCCAGTATTGGGGATAAGTTTGGGTCTGATGATCTTCTCATAATTTTTATTGTTGATTGTGTTGTGGTCTGTTTTGCTGTCATTGCACACAGTTCTCTTCTCTTGGTTAAGATTAGGATTATTATTTTTTTACTATAATACCTATTATCTTCTTGTTCTACCAGTGTTACTTACCTTCTTTATCCCTTTTTGTTTTTTTGCTCTCCTCTTACTTTTTACTATTGTTATTATTATTGTTATTTGTTGGATTTTTTTGGCAACAATCTCCTAATATAAGTTCATAGAATCATAGAATTGCAGAGTTGGAAGAGACCACGAGGGCCATCCAGACCAACCCCCCGGCCACGCAGGAAATCTTGATCAAAGCATCCCCGACAGATGGCCATCTAGCCTCTGTTTAAAGACCTCCAAGGAAGGAGACCCCACCACGCTCCGAGGGAGTGTGTTCGACTGCCGAACAGCTCTTACTGTCAAAAAGTTCCTCCTCATGTTGAGGTGGAATCTCTGTTCCTGGAGCTTGCACCCATTGCTCCGTGTTCCAGTCTCTGGAGCAGCAGAAAACAAGCCTGCTCCATCCTCAGCGTGACATCCCTTCAAATACTTAAACAGGGCTATCATATTGCCTCTTAACCGTCTTTTTTCCAGGCTAAACATACCCAGCTCCCTAAGTCTCTCCTCATAAGGCATCGTTTCCAGACCTTTCACCATTTTAGTTGCCCTTCTCTGGACACGCTCCAATTTGTCAATATCCTTTCTGAATTGTGGTGCCCAGAACTGAACACAGTATTCTAAGTGAGGTCTGACCAAGGCAGAATAGAGTGGCACTATTACTTCCCTTGATCTAGACACTATACTTCTATTGATACAGCCCAAAATCGCATTGGCCTTTTTAGCTGCCGCATCACACTGTTGGCTCATGTTCAACTTGTGGTCTACTAGGACTCCTAGATCCCTTTCGCACATAGTCTCATTCAGCCAGGTCTCTCCCATCCTATATTTATGCATTTCATTTTTCCGGCCTAAATGCAGTACTTTACATTTCTCCGTATTGAATTTCATTTTGTTAGCTTTGGCCCAGCTCTCCAGTCTATCCAGGTCATTCTGAATTTTGATCCTGTCCTCTAGGGTATTAGCTACTCCTCCCAATTTGGTGTCATCTGCAAATTTGATAAGTATGCCCCTAATTCCCTCATCTAAGTCATTGATAAAGATGTTGAATAGCACTGGGCCCAGGACAGAACCTTGTGGCACCCCACTGGTCACATCTTTCCAAGACGAAAAGCAGCCACTGCTGAGCACCCTTTGGGTTCGGCCGGTCAACCAATTACAAATCCATTCAACAGTTAACTTGTCTAGCCCACATTCTACAAGCTTGTTTGCAAGAATGTCATGGGGAACCTTGTCAAAGGCCTTACTGAAATCAAGGTATGCAATGTCCACAGCATTCCCTTCATCTACCAAGCTGGTAACTTTATCAAAAAAAGAGATCAGATTAGTCTGGCATGACTTGTTTCTCTGAAACCCATGTTGACTTTTTGTGATTATGGCATTGCCTTCTAAATGTTCACAGACTCTCTGTTTAATGATCTGCTCTTGAATCCTCCCTGGTATTGATGTCAGACTAACTGGACGATAATTGTTGGGATCCTCTTTTTCCCCCTTTTTGAAGATGGGAACAATGTTTGCCCTCCTCCAGTCTGCTGGGACTTCTCCTGTTCTCCAGGAGTTCTCAAAGATTATTGCCAATGGCTCTGAGATTATATTTGCCAGCTCTTTTAATACTCTTGGATGTAGTTCATCTGGTCCTGGAGATTTAAATTCATTTAGATTAAGAAGGTATTCCTGTACTACCTCTTTACTTATTTTGAGCTGGATTTCCCCTATTGTGTCCTCTGTTCCATTCTCCTCAGGTTGGTCCTCCTTTTCCTTTTCTGAAAACACTGAGGCAAAGAAGGTGTTGAGTAATTCTGCCTTTTCTCTGTCCCCTGTTAGCATTTTGCCATCTTCTCCACGTAGCGGCCCTATCATTTCCTTCTTCCTCCTTTTGCTGCGGACATACCTAAAAAAACCCTTTTTATTGTTCTTAACCTCCCTAGCAAGCCTGAGCTCATTCTGCACTTTAGCTTTTCTGACTATACTCCTACACGTGTTCGCTATCTGTTTGAATTCTTCTTTGGTGATTTCCCCCCTTTTCCATTTCCTATACATGTTCCGTTTAAAACTTAGCTCCATTGAAAGTTCTTTAGTCATCCATCCTGGTTTCTTGAGACACCTCCCATTTTTCTTCCTCAATGGTACTGTTTGAAATTGTGCCTTCAGTATCTCCCTTTTGAGAAAGTCCCATCCGTCTTGAGGTCTCTTCTCTTTTAGTATTCCTGACCATGGGATCATCCCCAGTATTTCCCTGAGTTTATTGAAATCAGCTCTCCTAAAGTCAAGAATGCATGTCTGACTATGCCTGGCTTCTCCTTTCCATTGTATAACAAACTCCAGGAAAACATGATCACTCTCACCTAATGATCCTACCACTTGCACCCCATTAACCAGGTCATCTCTGTTGGTTAGGATCAGATCTAAAATAGCTGACCCCCTTGTTGCCTCTTCCACCTTTTGGACCATGAAATTGTCTTCCAGGCATGTAAGGAATTTGCTAGACCTTGTAGTTTTGGCTGAGTTAGATTGCCAGCAAATATCAGGATAGTTGAAGTCACCCATCACTACTACATCTCTCCTTTCTGCATGTATGTTCATCTGTTCTAGAAAGGCAACATCCAATTCCTCCGTCTGATTTGGGGGTCTGTAGTAGAGTCCCACAATAACATCCCTGTTGTTTCCCTCCCCTTTAATTTTTATCCAGATGCTCTCCACCTGGCTTCCAGTATTGATGTCGTGGATCACTTCACTGGTATAAATATCCCTGACATATAATGCTATTTCTCCTCCTTTCCTGTTTGGCCTGTTTCTCCTATAAAGGTTATACCCCTCTATTCCTACATTCCAATCATGAGACTCGTCCCACCAGGTTTCAGTAATGCCTATTATATCATATTTGTTTTGTAGTGCAAGGAGTTTGAGTTCATCTTGCTTATTTCCCATGCTCTGTGCATTAGTGTAGAGACATCTGAGACCATGTGTTCCCTTTACTTGCTCCCTGTGCAAGTTTTTTTGCCTCCCACTGTTGGGTCCTTGCGCTGTTCGCCTTGTTCCCTCTATGACAGTTTGACTATTTTTTCCAGCCCTTTTGCCTTCCAGAATACTGTCTCCCTCCCCCATTTGACTCAGTTTAAAGCCCTCCTGATCAAATTCTTGAGACTGTTGGCAAAAATGTTTCTTCCAACTGTTGTAAGATGCACCCCATCTCTTGCCAGGAGTCCCCCCGCATGGAAGCGCAGTCCATGATCCAAGAATCCAATTTGTTCTCGGTGACACCATCTACGGAGCCAGTTGTTTACGTCGGCTATTTTCCTCTCCCTTCTTGGACCATGCCCTTCAACTGGCAGAAGAGATGAGATGACCACCTGTGCGTCCATTTCTTTCAGCTTCCTCCCCAGGGCCTCATAATCTCTTCTGATCTTGGGAAAGCTGTGCCTTGCAGTATCATTGGTTCCCACATGGACCAAAAGGAAGGGGTAATGATCCGTAGCCTTGACAAGTCTTGTCAGCCTCTCGGTCACATCACAGATCTTTGCCCCAGGGAGACAACACACCTCCCGAGTCATCTTGTCAGGCCCACATACCACTGCTTCTGTACCCCGCAGCAAGGAGTCCCCCACCACCACCACACGCCTCCGCTGAGGCTTCGCAGCTGCTGTTCCTTGCAGTGGTCCTCTCAAGGTCCCCTGCTCTACCCCTGAAGTCTGTCCATGCTGTTCTTCCTCGTTGTCCTTGATAAGGGAAAGGGCTTCGAATCGATTCTGTAGCTGCAAGCTGCTGGAAGAATCCCTGGATTTTCTTGTTCTGTGTGTGACATTCCTCCAGCTGTCTACTTCCTGTGTCTGTGAAGTTCTTATTAATTTTTCTACTTCCTCAATCTCTCCCTCCTTTACTCTTCTTATTCCTTCTCTCTTTTTTTTAACTCCCCCCCACAATCTTAATAAGACCTCCCAAATTCTTTTTCAATTCTATTATCTTACTTTCCAAAACCAGAAATTTTTATCACTGAAAGATAATTAAGGGGAAGCAATGTTTGCTTATTATTTCACCACTTTAACTAGTTTCGAAACAGTAAGTTTACCCCCTTATAGAAACATAGAATCATAGAATTGCAGAGTTGGAAGAGACCACGAGGGCCATCCAGTCCAACCCCCCTGCCACGCAGGAAATCTCGATCAAAGCATCCCCAACAGATGGCCATCCAGCCTCTGTTTAAAGACCTCCAAGGAAGGAGACCCCACCATGCTCCGAGGGAGTGCGTTCCACTGCCGAACAGCTCTTACTGTCAAAAAGTTCCTCCTCATGTTGAGGTAGAATCTCTGTTCCTGGAGCTTGCACCCATTGCTCCGTGTTCCAGTCTCTGGAGCAGCAAAAAACAAGCCTGCTCCATCCTCAGCGTGACATCCCTTCAAATACTTAAACAGTTTATACTTCTTTGTATAAACTGTTTATATCACAGTACTTCAATACTAGTTATAACAATCCAAAACCCACTCATTCCATCTATCCCTCTGCTGCTTCTTCTATTTTTCCTTCTTATTTCCCCCCTCTTTTTTCACTCTCTCTCTCTCTCTCTCTCTCTCTCTCCCTCTTCTCTCACCCTTTCAATTTCTTTTCCCCGCCCGTTCTCTGAGTTCACTCACTAAATTCCTCTTCCTTTCACTTCCCTGACCCCTAACCTTACATCCACACCCCGTCAACACTTCCACGCCCCTTCAACACCTACTTTAACCTTCTGGCAGATCTTACTGTACCCCTGTCTTCTGTGGATCAATCCAGTCTTCCTCCTCTTACTCTTACCTGCTCTTCTCTTAATTTGAATCCCACTCCTTGTTGCTAATTGCCTTCCTTTTCTGTTCCTTCTCAACCAATTGTTTCGATAATTTTCTCTCCTCTTCCCCCTCCCTTCACTTCAAACCACTCCCCCCCTCACAGATTTAGCTTTCCTTTTCTCCCCCTCTCTCAGCTCAACCTGAGTTAATAGCTTCTTCTGTATTCATTCAAACTGGATCCTTTCTGACCTTCTTCCTTTCTATTGGCAACCACTGTTCCTGTGCTCCTTATTTCTCCGTCTTCGAATCTTCAACTTATTTGGTGCTTTGGTTGTTTATTCTTGTTTAATTATTTATTTGTTTTTACCAACCGTCACAATTAAGCACAAGCTTCTTCGACCCTTGCCTCTACAACGCCAGCAATTCTTCCCAATTCCCCCCCCCCGGTATACTCCCATCAACCCTTCAAGCCCCAACTACCTCTGGTTGGCTATGGCGTCACGATCGGACTTTCACTGAGAGGCTCTCAGTGAAAGTTTCCAGCAGCACGAGGCAGATCGCCAGCTTTTGACAGCTGAAAGGCAAATTCTCTCTCCAGGCAAAGGAGGGATCGGATGGGCTCTCAAAGACCCAGTTCCTGCCTGAAACTTGCCCTGAGGGTCTGATTCTAACTGGGCATCAGGCTGGGGGAGAAGAAGAGCAGAGGGGGTCAGAGCATACCACCGCTGCGTGTGTGCTCCCATTTTCTTGGCACAAGCGATGCCACCAATTTTAAAGACTAACTGTAGGTATCAGATGTTTAATGTTGTTGTGGTCTGATCCTTTCACCTGAGCACAAATTTTCTGACAAGTGCAGTTCCTAAGGCACAAATGGTTGTTGGGATTCTTCACAGACGGTGTCACTTCTGAAGTACAGTTAAAATTTACAAAGGAACAGTGCTAACTAATTTTTTGGTGAAATTAAAAGAAAAAAGGTATGAATTTGGACTGGAGATGAAGATATTATTGTTATGCATGGATTACATAAATGGATGAAAGTGGATGACGGAGGGTTAGATTTCTTTGCTAAGGGAATATAACATGTGGATTACAATAAAAAAAGGGGGGAGCTGGAGTAGAGACAAATTATCCTTTTCTTACTGTTCTCCTGGACTGACATACGACACAGAACTTTTATACAGTAATAATACTAGACTGGATTGATTGATTTTCTATAAGAGTAAAGAAGAGTGCAGCAGAGGAGAGCAAAGAATGAAGAAGTAGTGAGAGTGACGACAAGACGACGGGAGGACAGACTGGCTAAGATGGCGACGGTTTAATTTAGACTACATTTGAAAGTATGGAACTCTGAAAGGAGAAAGAAGAAATTGAAAAAAAAGGGACATATAGACTGATGTAACAAGTAATAATAAGCAACAAAGTGGCAGTAAGGACATAAGGTGAAGCACCTTCTTTGATTGGTGTTTGGAGTTTTGCAGTTTTCTTTTTATTATTATTATTTTATCATCATTTCATTTTCCCACTCTGTTTCACCTCCCTGTAATATCACCAATAATGTCAGGGTTTAAGGGGAGAGGGAGGGGGTGGAAAACGGGGGGAAGATAGAAGTGATATAGTAGAGGGGAAACAAAGTATTCGAACAGGGTTTAAGGAGTGGAGTTTGAATTGTCGGGAGTTAGAAGAGGAAATAATCAAAAAAAGGCGGGGAGAAAAAAGGAGGGTTTTTTTAAAATTAAGGGGAGCGAAGTCTGAAATATTTAACTGTAACTTTAATTTGTAGAATCAAGACTGGGGTTAGAAGTAATTGAAGACTGACAGCAGAGGGAAGGGGGAGGACCCTTTCCTGAGACAAAGGGCATGATTGCACCTCTTTCTATTCCATGAACAACCTGTGGGTTACACCCAGACTTCTTAGACTCCTTCTAGCTCAGATTTTGGGGAGGGGCAAAATGGTCCAACCATATCTCCCCATCATCACTTCTATTTTCCATTTTCAAGGCTCTCCTGTTTTAGATCAAGGAGTCTTTTTTCAAAGGTTTTCAAAGGCCTTTTGATAAAAGTCCTTCTGACCTTAAAATAAACTGCCCACCTCTGATGTATAGAAACCAACTGGAGTGGCAAATATGCTCTCATTTATTTCATTGGCTTTTATTGATTAATTGAAATAATAGTTTTAAAGAGGATATTAGCTGCCTTGGGTCCCACTGGTGGGAGAAAGGCGGGATGTAAATGAATAAAATAATAGTAGTAGTACATCCTGTCTCAGCTCTCAGGATGGTGGACAGAGAAAACTTAGGGCCTGTCTATATGAGGGGGAAATGCAGATTGATGTGCACTAATGCAAATTTGAAGCAGCATCCATTCATCTTAATGGTTTTCTGGCAAAATTGCAGGCATGCAAAGCCATCCATTTTTGCTGTCCCAACAGGCATTCCTGTGAATCAAGATGGTGGGCGCGAGCGAATTATTTGCAATTTTATTGTTGCCAATTGCTGCCGCCGCCACTGAACAGGACTTTAAAAAAAAAACAAAACCTCTGCATATCTAAGGTGCTAAAGTGCAATATTCCACCTAAACAAAATTTTAAAAAGAAAAGAAAAAGGATGTTACGTCACCTGAGCACATGATCGCTAAAGTGAAAATCCAATATGGTGGTTCCAGGTGCTTGCCTTGTTAGCAATCTGGCCCCTGTCCACTTCTGACCAATCAGCTTCCACTTCCACTTTTATCTACATAGCCCCATCTCTTTATTTGCATAACCTAAACCTAACTTTACCTCTCCTAATTGTTGTTGTGTGCATTCAAGTCATACAATGTTTTTTTTGGGGGGGCAGATTTGTTTAGAGGGGGTTGCCACTGCCTTTGTTGGAGAAAGAGTGTGACTTGCTTCAAGTCACACAGTGGGTTTACATGGCTGAGCAGGGATTTGAACACTGGTCTCTTGGAGTAATACTCCATCACTCACATGACTACACCATACTAGTTCTCCCTAATTATATACATCTATTAACTCTGTCTAGCATGGACCTAAATACCCTAAAGGACTAAATCGGATCCCATCTGAGCTTGAAAACTAAGCAGAGTTAGCACTGGTTGTACTTGGATGGGAGACTGCCAAAGAATACCAGTTGCTGTAGGCTATATTTCAGAGGAAGAAACTGGCAAAACCACCTCTGAGGATTCCTCACCTAAGAAAACCCTATGAAAAATTAATGGGGTTATCATAAGTTTACAGGTAACATGAAGATACATACGCACATATAACTGTCTGCTGTCTGTATAATTTTATACAGGAAGAGTAGAGAAAGTTCATATATAGAGGAAGGGGAGGGAGGGAGATGGGGAGAGAGAGAGTCTGTTTCTCAAAGACAATTTCAGTATTCATACCCTGACTCTTTCTATTACGCACACACACACACACACCAAAAGTAGGAAACAAAAATCCAGCCCCATAGCCATGATACTTATTCTGCAGAGTGAAGTGCTTCTAACACTGCCCTTCCACTCTGCAACCCTTCCTCATATATCTGACTAGTAACAGGCACACCATGCTGTTTTACAAACAATAATCCTATTCCTGTGTTCACACATGGAAGGGTTGGAAGTTCAAGCCATTGAATGAAGATGAGACTCTCAAGAAGCAACATACGGTAATGCTGTTTGCATTTATGAGTTTTGTGGAGAGAGAGAGGAGGTTAAGAGAGGAGAAAAGATAGAGAAACCACAATCCCTAGGCTGTCTCCAGCATTCTTTCTTATGCTAGGCAGAGAAGGCAAGGCTTCTTTCACTCCATGGACTTCTGGATAAATATTTACTATTTGGAGAGGATTTTATTTTGTTGTTGTAGGCAGGATTGTTGCTGCTGCTGCTGCTATTTTTGTTAACTGAGATTCTACATCACAGACATGGTTAAAAATATTTAGTGATGTATCATAGAATCATAGAGTTAGAAGAGACCACAAGGGCCACCCAGTCCAACCCCCTGCCATGCAGGAATACACAATCAAATCATTCCCAACAGATGAGCATCCAGCTTCAGTTTTAAAACCTCCAAAGGAGACTACACCACACTCCCAGGCAGTGTATTCCACTTCCGAACAGTTCTTACAGTCAGAAAGTTTTTCTTAAGGTTTAGGTGAAATCTCTTTTCCTGTAGTTTGATCCCATTGCTCCGTGTCCTAGTCTCTGGAGCAACAGAAAACAAGCTTGCCCCATCCTCAGTATGATACCCCTTCAATATTTTTATCTCCTTTATCTCATGGCTATCATGTCACCTCTCAACCTTCTCTTCTCCAGACTAAATATACTGTCATGATGGAGTTCCCATCATCCTGCCTGCAAAAGGTTTTTTCCCCATCATTCTGTGAAGATTACATTTTCCATTATCTGCAAACAGTAATTCTCTGATCAGCATGAACAAGTAAACAAAGGGTTAAGACCAAGGTGGGAGGTGGAGATTATCTCCTGAGATAGCATCATCATGACATCACATCACCAGACACTGGACTGGCCAAACCAGATTTTGGCAATGGTGATTTGAACAGGTTTTACTGTTTGTTCTGAGCACATGTTAGACAGAGAAAGAAAGCTCTCTGAGAGGATGGATATATCTCAGGGAACAATGCCCTGAATAAGCACATGGCTTGGGTCTGGCTTATGATAAGCATGTGGTCCAGGTAAACTTGGATACCAGATTTAATCCTCATGGACTTCTGTATTGTAAGTAGATTTTTCTTTTCTTTTCTGTAGGGAACAGTTTCGTTCAATGGTGTCAGGGTTTACATTTTATTTTTTCATTGACTGAATATATGCATGCTTTGTATCTCTGTAACCTTAAGCTTTAACCTGGAGAAAAAGGTGTTTTCATGAAATGATTTGCCTCTTAACTGGTCTTAAACTTGCTTGAATAAATATAAGCCTTTCTATTTTTCCTACTAAGCCAAAGCCTTACACGCACCTTATTTGGGTCATTGCTACATTGCTAGTCTCCTCTGCTTCTGGATAGAAGGGGGGGGGTTTGATAAAATCTCAGCCAGTGGCTGAAAGGTCCTAAGCACTCCACGGTCTCCTATTGGACCATGTAAAAAGGGGGGGTGTTGTTCAATCGGGAGGTGGTGGCAGCTTATCAAAAGAGGGCTACTTCTGAGATTTCCAGGCTAGAGGAATCCTGAGAGAGTGTCTCATAGGGATCCAGCTTGAGAGTTCTCAGGTTAGGAGGACTCCTGAGCTGGATCACAAAAATAGCCTTGCTTCTCAGGTGTGTGCATGCTGTGTGCGCATACACACACAGAAGTAAGGACTATATGACACATGTCCAGCTCCCTAAGCCGTTCTTCATAGGGCATGGCTTCCAGACCTCCCACCATCCTGGTCACCCTCCTCTGGGGACGTTCCAGCTTCTCAAAATACTTCCTGAATTGTGGTGCCCAGAACTGGACACAGTATTCCAGGTGAGGTCTGACCAAAACAATATAGAGTGGCACTATTACTTCCCTTAATCTAGACACTATACTCCTATTAATGCAGTCTAGAATCGCATTGGCTTTTAAAGCTGCTGCATCACACTGCTAACTCATGTTCAGCTTGTGGTCCAAGCTGAACTTATTGTTTGAAGAAATATAATAAGAGTAGCATTCCTCCACCTGGTGCCTTCTAGATGTTTTGAACAACAATCTTCACTATCTCTGACCACTGGCAATGCTGCGTATTGTAGCAACATGGGCTATAGGAAAAAAAAAACTATCTGGAAAGCACCAAGTTGGGAAAACCTAAGCTAGAGCATACCTAGCTATTGCATTACAACTCCCATCATTCCAAACGTGCACAGCTATTGGTCTGGTAGCTAATGATGTGAGAGATTCTGGTAGCTCTAGTCCAACATCTGGGGCCATGTGTTGGCAAACAACTGAGGTGCTTGTGCATCCAGCACACCACTCTTACTTCAGAAAGTACTAACATACAGACTATCTTTCTTCCTTTTCGAAGCTTCCTTGCTTTCCCAAGTATGACAGACAGAGGAAAGAATGGAACATTGGTACTTACCGTGAAGGTTCCTTTTCAGTAGCCTTGGGGAGGGAGTCCTTGAATGGGTAATGGCTCCGCCTTCCAGCCAATCGCAGGCAGGATAACCTGTAAATTTAAATGTAATGCAATCCCCCCTGGAGGTGGAGCCATCCCCTACCTCCCCAGAGAAGACTTGAGACAGCTCCAGCTCAACAACACCATCATACAAAAAAACCAAAGATGAACACTAGGATAAATCAAGAATCAACCACTACTAACACTTTACTACCAACTACCTTCTGTCTCTCTCTCTTCTTCTTCTTCTTTTTTTTGGGTGGGTAAGGACTCCCTCCCCAAGGCTGCTGAAAAGGAACCTTCACGGTAAGTACCAATGTTCCATTTTCCAGCAGCCTGGGGAGGGACTCCTTGAATGGGACCTAGAAGAGTGGTCCACTGAGGGTGGGAAACTATACTCCCTATTTACTGAATAACCTGTTGCAGCACCCGAAGACCAAAGGCCGCATCCGCCGAAGCATACATGTCAATTCTGTAATGTCTAGTAAACGTAGATGCAGACTTCCAGGTAGCTGCTCTACAAATCTCCACTATGGACTGCGAATGACCCAACGCGGCCGAAGTGGCAGCGCTTCGAGTAGAATGAGCCTGAATATCTGACGGCACCGCTAGCCCACTAGCTGAATACGCCTCCTCAATGCAACGTTTCAGCCACCGCGCTATTGTGGAAGACGACACCTTCCTCCCTTTTGCCGAACCCGCATAAGCTATGAAAAGAGCATCCGACCTGCGAAAACCCTCTGTTCTCCTCAAATACATCCTCAAGGCCCTTCTGACATCCAACATGTGCCATAACTTCTCCACCTCAGCCTGAGGGTGAGGGCAAAAGGAAGGTAAGACGATCTCCTGAGATCTATGAAAGATAGAGTTGACCTTAGGAACAAAAGACGGATCCAGTCTCAAGGTAACTGAATCCTTTTGAAAAATACACAGATCCTCACGCACTGACAAGGCACTCAACTCGGAGACACGCCTGGCCGAAGTGATCGCAACTAGGAAGGCCACCTTCCAGGTAAGAAATGACAAATCTACCATCTTAATCGGCTCAAAGGGATGCTGCATTAACGCCTTCAGAACCACGTTCAACTTCCAAGAAGGGAACCTATGCACCACTGGTGGGCACATAGCCCCTACTCCTCTGAGAAAACTCTTGATATGGGGGTGGGACGTTAAGGACTTACCCCTTCCCCCTTTTAAAATAGAACCTAATGCTGAAACATGTCGTTTCAAGGTACTGGCAGCCAAACCCTTCTTCAGATCTGCCTGAAGAAAGGCCAAAACTGATCCCACAGAAGCTTGTAAAGGCCTAATACCTTTGTGACGACTCCATCTGCAAAAGGCCCTCCACGTGACCTCATATATTCTAATCGTGGAAGGACGCCGAGCCACCAACATGGTATTGACCACCTCCGGCTCATATCCCTTCTTCAGCAATCTTTCCCGCTCAACCTCCAAGCATGAAGTCGTAACCAACCTGGGTCTGGATGAAGAATCCCTTCCTGAACTAGAAGATCCGGCCATGGTGGAAGAGGCCACGGCTCCTGGATCTGCATTTGCACCAACTCCGGGAACCATGGTCTTCTCGGCCAACGAGGAACTATGAGGATCACCTCCGCCTTTTCCTGCTTGATCTTCCTTACCACGCGACTCAATAGTGCCGTTGGTGGAAAGGCGTAACACAACTCCTTCGGCCAAGGTAGAGTCAGGGCATTGAAGGCTAATGTACCCTGAGTCCAGAATCTGGACACATAATGCTCTAGTTTGTGGTTCTCTACCGACGCAAACAGATCCACCCATGGTTCCCCGAACCGAAACACTACCATCTGGAATACCAAGTTGTTGAGACTCCATTCGCTGTGGTCCAGCGTGTTTCGACTCAGCCAGTCGGCCTGAACATTCAGCTTGCCCTGCAAATACTCTGCTCTGATCGAGCAGAGATGCTCCTCCGTCCATTGAAACAACAGCTCGGACTCCTGCATGAGGGTCAGGGAGCGAGTCCCCCCCTGTTTGTTCACATGTGCTTTCGTGGAGATGTTGTCTGTATGAATCAGAACATGCCTCCCTGCCACCAGACCTGCAAAACTCAACAAGGCCTGTCTCACCGCTCTCAGCTCTAGTCTGTTGATGCTGTACTCTTGCTCCTGCTGAGACCACAAACCCTGTGCTGACTGTTCTCCAGAGTGGGCTCCCCATCCCAAGAGGGACGCATCCGTGGTGACCACTATCCTCCTTGGGTCCATTATAGGGACTCCTGACGATAAGTGGTCCCCCAGCCACCAGTTCAGTGACTCCTTCACTTCTGTCGGAACCTTCAGGAATCTGCAACTCCTTCTTGCTATCAGATCCTGAAAGGGAAGGAGAAACCATTGTAACTTCCTGAGGTGAAACCTGGCCCAGGGAACTGAGTCTATGCAGGCAATCATCTGGCCCAGAAGTCTTGCCAATGACATCAGCGGCGTCTTGGGATGTTCTAAGACCTGAAGAACCAACTCCAGTAGTCTCTGTTTCCTGTCCTCGGGAAGGAACACTCAGTACTTCTTTGTGTCTATTATATTCCCCAAGTGTTGAAGCCTCTGTACTGGAACCAACTGGCTCTTCTGTCTGTTCACCAAGAAACCGTGTGACTCCAGACAGGCAATTGTTATACTCACGTCCTGAGACGCCTGGCACTGGGATGGGGCCCTGATCAACAAATCATCCAGGTAAGGGTAGATGTGAATCCCTTGTGTCCTCAGTTGTGAAATCAGTAACACCAAAACTTTGGTGAACACCCTTGGGGAGGACGACAGTCCAAAGGGAAGGGCCCTGTACTGGTAATGTGCCTTCTTGTAGGCAAATCTCAGAAAGCGTCTGTGTCTCAGATGAATCATGATGTGGAGGTAGGCCTCCCGCAGATCCAGAGAGGCCAAGAAGTCCCCTTCCTGGATTCCTTCCAAAATGGATCCCAGCGTCTCCATCCGAAACCTGCATTTCGCCACCCAACGGTTGACGCTCCGCAAGTTTAGGATGGCCCTCCACTCCTTGTTCTATTTGGGGACCAGAAACAAGGGAGAGTAGGTTCCCGAGAAACGCTCGTTCTCCGGAACCTCCTCTACCGCCTGGATCTCCAGAAGGTGTGCGACTGCATCCTCCATCCGACCCTGTTTTTCCTGACTGGTTGACGTGCATGACTGCACGAAGGTTGGTGGAGGCCTTGTCAGAAAGTCTATAGTGTACCCTAGGCTTACTGTTCTTAATACCCAGGCATTGGAGGACGTAAGCTGCCATGTTCCTGCGAATCCAGCCAGCCTTCCCCCGATCCTTTCCTGTGCATAGTCAGGATGACTGATTTGGTTTGCCTCCCTGTTTGGAAGCTTGGGAGGTGGAAGCCTTGGGCTGCTGATTGAACTTGGGCTTTTGGAACCCTCTTGATGAGTTCCAGCCTCCCCTGGACTGCCTGAAGTCCCTTTGGTTGTTGAATCTAAAATTTCTATACCCTTGAAAATTGTTCCGAAAGGACCTGCGTTCCTCCTTTTTGGGCAAGGAAGGGAGGGCCTTCTTCTTGTCCTTGGTCTCTACCAAGACTTCGTCTAGTGTCTCTCCAAACAACTTTCCACCCTTGAAGGTACAACCTGCAAGATTGGCCTTGGCTTTGTTATCTGCGTTCCAATTCCTCAACCATAATTGGCGTCTGGCAGGCACATTGGCGCCTACCGCCCTAGATGAGAAACGTAGTGCGTCTAGGCTGGCGTCTGCTACATACGCCGAAGCCCTTGCAATCTTGTTCATGCCCAGTCTAAATTTGGCCTCGTCGTCAGGGACATTGGTGACCATGTCCTTGGCCCATCTGATGGTAGCTCTGGAAAAGATGGAGGCTGCTGCTGCTGCCCGTATGGCCAGAGCCACCGCCTCATGGACCCTGCGTAGGAAAGTCTCAATCCATTTGTCATCTGGGGCCTTCAAGTACTCATCTCCATCCCTGGGGAAGAGCGACCCCAAGACCAGCCACACGACGGGCGCATCGATGGCAGGCAACTTCAAGAGATCCATGATCTCCCAAGGTAACGTATAAAGTTGCTTGGCCAGAGATGACTGGGTCTTGGAGGCCCCTGGTTGGGTCCATTCACCCAGAAGTGCCTCCTTTAGAATATCAGGGAATGGGAGCACATTGCCATTTCCCTTGCTGCCCAACCTAAGCTCTGGCACCCCCTTGCTAGTGGATGCCATGGGTACCCCCACTGAGTCCAGCTCAAGGGCTCTGAGGGCTTTTTTTAAGAGTATGGGGGGAAAGGCGGTCTCAAAAAGTCGTGGGGAGGGCTGTTTATCGCCTGATTCCGCCTCCCCCTCAGATGAGAGCTCTCCCTCTTCCTTAGCCACCTCATCCTCATCCTCCTCATTGAACCCTTTCTCCCCCCGCCGTGGCCAAATGCTTCTCCTTTCTGGTCCTTTTCCTGGGTGGGGGTGAAGTGGGGGTATCCCGCGGCTGGCCGCCCGCGCTGGTACTGGGTTGCCCGGGCCCAGGCTCCCGCCCACACTTGTGAGTTGCCCCAGCCCCTTTGCGAACCCCCGCTGATGGTAAGGGGAAGCTGGAGACCAGGGAACCCCCGCATGTGCCTGTTCACCGCCCCCAGGGCCCCGTCGGCGCTCAAGCCCTCCGCCAGCACTTGCCGCGCTATCAGGGACAGTCAAGCGGCAAATGGGGGCGGGAGGGCCTTACCCTCCATTAGTAGCGGGGGAAGATCTTCCTGGGGCGCCTCCTCCTCATCCTCCAGGTCCGGATGGCCAGGCGTTGTTGCAGAGGCCCCGGACGAAGCTGCGTCCCCAGCGGCCGCTCGGTCCGCCTCCTGGGAGGAGGCCCCATCGCGCTCCGAATCAGCCTGGCTAGACTGGCTCAACGTGCGTCCCAAAAAGGGAGCATGGAGCCCAGGCTCCTGGCGATGCCGGCTGGTATTGCCCATCTCCTCCTCCTCGGAGGACAGCTCTCCCTTAAGCACGCGGTTGTGCATGGGGGCCGCCATGATGGTTTCTTTGTCCTCTTTGTTCTCCTGCTGGAGCAAAGGGAAATCCGACCTGCTTCAGCCTGAGGCAGAACAGAACTGGGGAGGTAGGGGATGGCTCCACCTCCAGGGGGGATTGCATTACATTTAAATTTACAGGTTATCCTGCCTGTGATTGGCTGGAAGGCGGAGCCATTACCCATTCAAGGAGTCCCTCCTCAGGCTGCTGGAAAAGGCTCTTTGCAACTTTACAGTAGCTGTGTAGTGGGCTTCAGAAGACAAAGAAGTGTTTCTTTTCTGACTAGCAGTCTTGGGCTAAATACATGCCCCAGGATTCCTGGGAAGGAAATTAAATGATGAGCAATCATTGCAATCACAGACAGAGCCACATGGCAGAGGCTACATATAGGGAACAACCAAAATCATCTTGACCAACCTCCAACTATCCCCATTCGGTAGGGACAGTCCTAACTTCTCCTCTGTCTGCTACTTTTCCAGCTGCTTTTAAAATGTCCCAGTTTCTCTTACCTCCTTCTACTTCTCCCCTTCATCTTTGGCTTACTTCAACTGGTGCAAATGGAGTTAAAAGTGAAAAAGTAGTTTTGTTGTGTTGTTGTGTACCTTCAAGTCATTTCTAACCCTATAGTGACCCTAAGGTGAACTTATCACTGTGTTTTCTTGCCAGAATTTGTTTGCAGGGCATTTGTCCTTGCCTTCTCCTGAGGCTGAGAGCATGACTTGCACAAGGTCACCCAGTGGGTTTCCACAGCTGAGTGGGGATTCAAACCCTAGTCTCCCAGTATCCTAGTCCATCCCTCAAACCACTGCACCACTTTGGCTCTCTAAAAATGTTTTGTACTCCATTAACTCAGCAGGGAAGAGAAGAGGAAAGGAGGAGGCAGAATCTTGCCCTTCCCAGGAGAAAGCAAACTGCTCCATCCTATCTTAGCTTGTCTGTTCTTCATCATTAATAACTTTTGCTATCTTGACCCCATTCTGATGTTGCTTGGCCAAATGTGTCCTGGTTTTTATCTTCAAAAAGTTAGAGGGTGTGCCTTGAGGGCTCTGTGGTTGCTCAAAATAAATGTGTCTCCCTAGACCAGTCCATCAGGGTGTGTTTAACTCTCATCCACTTGGGACAGGCATTTTACTGACCTAGAGGTATAAACTGCTGCAGGATTCACCCAGAATTAGACTTGCAAGGTGTACATTTTAGGGCACTGACATCTGAAGCGTCCCCAAATTTTGGCCAGTTGCCATGCACAAGTTTGTTTTTATAGACAAAGAAGACCTAATGCACTTTGACATTGTGGTAACTAAAAAGGCCAATGCGATTTTGGGCTGCATCAATAGAAGTATAGTGTCTAGATCAAGGGAAGTAATAGTGCCGCTCTATTCTGCCTTGGTCAGACCTCACCTAGAATACTGTGTCCAGTTCTGGGCACCACAATTCAAAAAGGATATTGACAAGTTGGAGTGTGTGCAAAGAAGGGCGACTAAAATGGTGAAAGGTCTTGAAATGATGCCTTATGAGGAGAGACTTAGGGAGCTGGGTATGTTTAGCCTGGAAAAAAGACGGTTAAGAGGCGATATGATAGCCCTGTTTAAGTATTTGAAGGGGTGTCACATTGAGGATGGAGCAGGCTTGTTTTCTGCTGCTCCAGAGACTGGAACACGGAGCAATGGATGCAAGCTCCAAGAACAGAGATTCCACCTCAACATTAGGAGGAACTTTCTGACAGTAAGAGCTGTTCGGCAGTGGAACACACTCGCTCAGAGCATGTTGGGGTCTCCTGCCTTGAAGGTCTTTAAACAGAGGTTGGATGGCCATCTGTCGGGGATGCTTTGATCGTGATTTCCTGCGTGGCAGGGGGTTGGACTGGATGGTCCTCGTGGTCTCTTCCAACTCTGCAATTCTATGATTCTATGATTCTATGATTTGGATGCACCTTGAGATGATCTGCTCATTGGAAAAGATACACGTAAAGTTGAAGAGCATAGGAAAAGAGGAAGACTGTACTACAGGTGTTTAGACTCAATTAAAAAAAAAACATGGCTGTACTGAGTTTGTAAGACCTGAATTGTTAATAGCAGGGTCTCTTGGAGGACTTGCCATATGTCAAAGCTGCCTTGGTAGCAAATAACAACACAACTATGTAATGGGACAAAAAATGTCCCATGCTATTGTTCAGTGAACCATGAGGCCAAAAAAAAAAAAAAAAGAAAAAAGAAAAAAAAAGAAAAAGAAAAGAAAAGAAATAACATTTTCTAATTATTGTTAGGTCAGCCTCATTTGAGGTAACAATGGCATTCTCAATGGGGACAGAACATATGATAAGTAAAGTTTTCTGCAGTAGCCACTGGTGGTTCCCTGTCTTTGAGGCAGAAAATACCATTTTTAGTCTGCACTTCAAAGGAATTATCCAAACCATATTCCCCAGCACCTTGACTAGCTCCTTTAAAGTTCAAACTAAAACCCAGAATGGATTAACCACCCCACTGAAATGGAAACCACCAGCTGCCACTGGTTGAGCCTAATCCTCATGCCAACCCTATAAAAAACCCTCTATCTGAAACCATGGGATCCAAAAATACGATGAAACTCAGAGAAAGTTTTTTACCTACTAGAAGAGGTGTAAGTATAGGTACATTTATAAGACAGTTGGTGTAGGCTGTGGTTCCCCATTGAGTTAGATGGGAAACATGGGTTGGTTGCCTGTTGTTATTGTTGCTGCTGCTGCTGTGCACTTTGAAGTCATTTCTGACTTATGGGAACCCTAAGGCAAACCTACCATGGTGTTTTCTTGGCAAGATTTGTTCAGAAGGGGGATTGCCATTGCCTTACTCTACAGCTGAGAGAGTATGACTTGCCCAAGATCACCCAGTGAATTTCTACGGCCAAATGTAGATTCGAACCCTGGTCTCCCAGAATCCTAGTCTAGCACTCAAACCACTATAGCAGGCTGGCACTGCCACCATGCAATGCAATGTGCGAAACAGTCTTCTGTATAATCCATAGTGGAAGGACTGGGATACTGTTTGCATCATCAACTTTTCTTTTGCAATTTCAAAACCTGGACAGTGATAACAACCTGAAATACATTTAACAAAAAGAGGGAAAGATCTTAATCTTGTTCTTCTGGGTAAATAGAGCAGATATGCTATTGTTTGTTTACCAAGGAAGGCAGGAATGATGGGGTGGAAATCCATAATCTTCCACAATTGGTTGATGTGAACAAAAGTCTCAGTACTTACTAACTATGTAACATTGATTTTAGTAAACTACCATGCCAATTACCCAGAAAACTATGGCTGACAATGTTAATATGTCCCTTTTTGCTAGTAAATTACCACTCACTCATTAAAGGCTTGGAGTTATAGCAGTGGATTCTGGCTACAAAAGGATGTAGAAATACATTTAAATAATTACTGACCTATTTCGATTCTTCACGTTTCAGCCAAAGTGCTCCCACAGTCTCCCCACCCCACCCCAAATGTAGCAGTGTGTATCGACTGGCCCTCTTTCTGACTGTTTTCAGGCAGGTTTCTCTAAACAAAGGATTAATCCATTCTACAGAAATGGAGTTTAATAATGGATGAGTAAAATTCTCCACCAAGTTCATCAGTGACAGTCTGAAATGTTCACTGAACATCACTGGGACCACTGAAGAACTGATGACATGCCCATCCCCTTCCACCTTCAGCACCTGCAAACAGGGAGGTGAACTTGGCACCATTTGGGGTCAACAATACATGAGAGGTAATTCTCACATCAGCTCAGAGGATGCTTTTACAGGGATAGCTCCCCTGTCTTTCATGCAGAGTAGAGATGTTCAAAGATTTGGTGCAGTCCATATTATGAAGTGAATCACACATTAAAAACAATTGCTGAGATTCTGTATTAGAGGCCACAACACATAGTTTTACATGCGGCGGTGGGAGGGGGGGGGGGCTGCTACTGCGGCATGCATGTGTGTCCCCAGCTGTCCCATAGGGGCCATTGGTGGGGGGTTGTACATTCAGAAAGCTGAACCACAGATTCCTTCAATATGTGAGAAGTGTGAGAGGAGAGGGAGAGGAAAAGTAAACTTTTTGTAGTCCATGGATGGGCATCTGGTTGCTCATCGGTTAATCTTGCTGTCTTGTAATTTGTTTCCCTTTGCCAAAGTGGGTGTTACAGAAATGTCTCTTGTAAAGGGTGTGTGAGAGCTGTGTCCTCTGGAGAGGGGTGATGTCAGAATCAAAAAGGCACAAAAGGGGGAGGTTTCCAAAAATAAAACTGTTCATCCCTTCCAGAGTTAGCCAGTGCCAGAGACAACCGAGAAGGTGCTTGGAGCTGTCTGCAGAGAGCACGTGAGCTCTCTGACAGCCAACAGAAAGGGGACGAGTTGAGGAGGAGGGGGGTGGGGGGCTGCTGCTATGGCAGTGTGTGTGTCCCTGGCTGCCCCATCGGGGCCATCAGTAAGGAGTTGTTGCTGTGGTGTGTGTGTGTGTGTATGTGTGTGTCTATCCCCAGCTGCTCCATCAGGGCCATTGGTGGGGGGCTGCTGCTGCTGCTTCATGTGTGTTTTCCAGCTGCTCTGCGTAAACAGCAACATTGCTATTTTTCCCCTTCAGCCAATTCCGGATGCATCGTGGAAACAAATGGGCACTGGAGCGAAAGGGAGGTAATGCAATATTTTCAGGACTTAATTCTCCAGTCTAGCTGAGCCCTTTGTCTTAAGGAGCAAAGACACCCATGGCTTTAGAGAAACAGATTACGGCTTGTATTGTAGGAACTCCATTCTAAGACAGGGAAGTTACTCAAGATGCTTCCCTGAGCTAGCTACAGCTCTACAAAGGGAAGAGGTGGAAACAACCCTAAGAGTATCGGTTTACACCACAGAGGAAGCAGGATAGGTAGACCAACAGTGAGGACTGTGGGTCACTCAAACTATCTAACCCTAATGCTACTGCCCACTCTGAGGCATGCTTGACTCTTCAGTGTTAAGCGTTGTTGCACTTTCAGCACTCTCTTGTAGCAGACAAGTAAAGACATTTCTGTTCCAACAGGCATTTGATAATTGACTGTTATAGGCCCATTTCTGTAACGGTTGTGCTGGTATATATGTATGTACGTCTGTGTGTGCGTGCGTGCATGCATGCATGTGTACGTTTAATGATGTATGTTTTAATATGGTTTTAATTTTTTGATTGTTTAATCTCATTTTAACTTATATCTTGTTAATTTTTAATGATGTGGTTTTCTTAATTTTTGTAAGCCGCTTTGAGTCCCAATTTGTGAAAAAGGTGGGATAGAAATAACAACAGCAACATGGTAATGATGGAAAAGCACTCATTACTTGGGAGTAACCAAAGACAAGAAATGTGAACAGACTAAAAAATGTTAGTATTATGGTAATATGTTATTGTTTCTGACATTGAGAGTGCATCGAGATCCCTTCAGAACAACTGAACTGCAACAGAAAGAATATCTGCAACACAATGTAGGCCTGTGACTCATCACTTTTCTTTTCCTGCATGATTTTTTGACATCTTTTGCCTGATATAGAAGCCAATGGAGATTCAAAAACCTGTGAGATATATTTTGTGCATTTCAGTTGGCAAACAAGAAAAAGGGGGGGAAAAGGTATTGCTCTTTTGTGGACTATATAAGGGCCATCTCTAATCTCATGAGAATTCCAGGCTCATAAGAGAATAAAGATCTCATGGGAGCCCAGGTCTCGTAAGAGACCTTCTTCTCTCAAGACCTGGGGTAGTCTTTATATGGGCCTGCCTGATATGCTGCTTGCCTTACCCCTGTAGAGCTGAGAGCAGGAAAAGCAAGTACGAGTGTTTGGTACATAATCTGTGACTACTTGGCTGCATACCAAATGTTCATGGGTTGGTGTATTTTGAATGGGGTTGGCAACCACTCATCTTACCCTCATTGGATCATAAACAATGGTTTTAGGGCTGCTCTGACCCATATGCAACATAGACAGGCCCTAGGCTGCCTTATAGTAATGTGTATTGGCTCCCTCTTCCTCCCAGTCCTGGAGCAACCCTCAGTGAAGCAGTAGACTGTGTTGGAATGCAACATCCCCAACAGCTGCCTGAGACTGGACCAAAATGTCTAATGAAAGGACATTTGTACCACACGCTACTTTGGAAGGAGCAGAGGCAAGATGTTGCTGTTGATATCATTCTAGGCTATGTGATTTATTTCCTACAAGGGAACCCAATGCTTGCAATAGCTGTATGAAAAACCGAACTGTACAGTGAGCCCTTGGTATCCACTGGGGTTGGGTTCCAAGAGCCCCCATGAATACCAAAATCCATGGATACTCAGGTCCTATAATATACAATGGCATAGGACAGCATCATTTTTTTTATTACGATCAACAAATCAGATAAAATGGCATTGTAACATGTTGTCCCTTATATAAAATGGCAAAATCAAGTTAGCTTCTTGGAATTTTTTAAAAAATTATTTTCACACCATGGATGGTTAATCTGTGGATAAAGAATCCATGGGTACGGAGAACCGACTGTATAGGTGACGTCTTTCTCTTTGCTTACTTCTTATCTGGCCACAATAATACATGCCTTTGTTACATACCATTTGGATTGCTCTCACACACTCACATGGGGCTGCCTTTGAAGTATTCAGGAACTTGAACTGATCCAAAGAGCTGCAGGAAATTGTTAACTGTGGCTGGCTACAAGAAGCACACAGCTCCCTTCCACTGGCTGCCAGTCCTTTTCCAGGCACAATTCAAAGTGATGGTTTTGACCTATAGATCCCTAAACAGCTGAGCTCCAGTTTAGTTGATGCGATATATTCTCTTGAACGTTCCAATGTTTTGAGAAAGAATCATAGAATCATAGAGTTGGAAGAGACCACAAGGGCCATCCAGTCCAACCCCCTGCCATGGAGGAATACACAATCAAATCATTCCCGATAGATGGTCATCCAGCCTCTGTTTAAAAACCTCCAAAGGAGACTCTACCACACTA
Source organism: Gambelia wislizenii (assembly GCA_030847615.1). Taxonomy (NCBI): domain Eukaryota; kingdom Metazoa; phylum Chordata; class Lepidosauria; order Squamata; family Crotaphytidae; genus Gambelia; species Gambelia wislizenii. The sequence continues at coordinate 13,003,598 of JAUMIR010000012.1, forward strand.
TGAGGCAGTGTATTCCACTGCTGAACAGCTCTTACTGACAGTTCTTCCTAATGTTTAGGTGGAACAGGAGGGCCTTCTCTTTGTCCTCCCTCGCTCACAGGTACATCTGGTGGGCACAAGGGAGAATGGCTTCTTGGTGGCTGCTCTCAGGCTCTGGAACTCCCTTCCCAGAAAAATTACATTGACATCCTCCTTGTTATCTTTCTACAGACAGATGAAGAGTTAAAAAACAAACAAACAAACAAACAAACAACAGCCAGCCAGCCTTTGAAGACTGACTGCTTAAGGCAACTTGGTATTGCAGAATTGTGCTATGCTGCTTTATCTGTGTTTTGTTTATTTGTTGATTTTAATTTTATGGATAATTTACTGATATTTTCAACTTTTGTATCTATATGTACTTTTTAAAGCTATGTCTCTTTTAACTGTCATAAACCACCTTGAATTCCAGACTGGGAAAAAGGTGGAATATAAATAAATTTAAGGAGGAGGAGAAGAAGTAGTAGTAGAAGAAGAGCTTCACCCATAAGATAATTTCAGCATGATAAGTGAGTCTTCAGGCTGCAGATGCCCTGCCACTGAGAGAGACACAGGGAGAGAGAAATGTCAAGATCTAACGAACAACCTGAACAATTTCAAAAAGCATCATTTTAGAAGGAACTTGGGAGCGTAAAACAACAAGCCGTAGAATTCACTGCTCAGCCTGCCAGTTACAATAACTGTCTTTTCAAGATTCTTATATAATTCGAGAAATACAGTCTGTCTCTGTAACTATTTTTGTTAGCAAGAAGAATCCAATTAAGAAATTTGAATCGCTGAAAGTTGGCCTTTGCATGAAATGTTTATGTGGACATGATCTGTGTTTCAGGTCTCTCTCTTGTCTTTTTCTTTCTCCATCAGTCAGCTGTTATTAATAAAGTCATCACTGGTCTTGTCTATGAATATACAAGTTCATGAAGACCTTAGAATAAGGGGGAATGGAACATTCGCTTCCAAAGACAGCAATTAAGATGGTCATGAAAGAATAACGGGCTTGGCACTAATTAACATGAAGGGCCATATCTTGCAGGGAAATGTGGACCATAAAGGCTATTTTGCATACATTAAGAAGATATTAACCAGCTCAGGGTGGAATCACTCATCTGCAATGTACAGGGTAGGGATGTGGGAAGATTTTATCTCGCTCACATTTTTAAATAAGCTGATCCAGTATTTCACTTTCTGGGTGAATACATTGATTGGAACAGTGTTATCACTTGGTTTTATGCATCTGCAAATCTGTTTCTCAGTTCAAGAAAGGTACCAAAATGCATATGAAAATGTGCCTTTTAGATGAAAATACCATCATCCATTGAAGGATGTTGAAAATTGAGTGTTCTAAACTGCCACCTTGGATGCAGTTGAGTTTCATCTTCAGCAACTGAGGACGGTAGAAGCGGAAACGTTTTTCTCTTTATATATATATATATATATATATATATATATATATTCTGTTGGTTAATCACTTCAGTATGGAACTGTAACGGGTCTGTATTCACTAATGCTGCATATTCATGACCTAGTCACTATTGCCATGATCATAAATTCTAGTCTCCAGTCTCTGGAGCAGCAGAAAACAAGCCTGCTCCATCCTCAACGTGACACCCCTTCAAATACATAAACAGGGCTATCATACCGCCCCTTAACCGTCTTTTTTTTTCAGGTTAAACATACCCAGCTCCCTAAGTCTCTCCTCATAAGCCATGGTTTCCAGAACTTTCACCATTTTATGTATTTCTACACACAGCAACACCTACCAAAGTGCAAATAGTTATCAGGAACTGTACAGAAAGCTTTGTGCTCCCAACATAGCAGGCAAAATAGTATAGGGATTCATTGCTCTTATCTGCAAGTGCATAGATTTACATCCCTAAAAGGAACCAACCTTGTTATTCAGAAAACAGAGTATCTAGAAATAGTGCATTTTGGCTTTTTAATCTGCTGCTGTGGATATTTTATTTGGTTTGTATTTTAATAGTTAGATTGTTACAAGTCTCCTGGCATCCAGTTTGATGAATGACACTATGTTTTAAATAAATGTTTTATTTATTTAATGTTTTAAATGTTTTTTTTAAATCAGTTTGTTTCAAAAGAGCTGTTCATACCTGGAGAGATGAAAAATGTCCTCCATAATTTCTTGTCACGAGTAACATCCCTTATTTCTCTGGTCATATTAACCAATCTGCCTGCAACGGGTGGTACACGACGAAAGTCGAGGATTCTGATGAAAAAAGAAATACAGCACATATAACTTGCAAAAAAATATTGTAAGGCCCCCTGAGTTTCTATTATAGGGTGCTTCAGAAACAGAACAAACAAACAAACAAAAACTGGCTGTACAAAATAAACTCACAAAACAAAGCATGCTAACTGCAAGATATGTAGGCGAAGAATATACTGTGCTATGAGAGACAGACATCTTACACCACTTGGAGGAACATCACTACAAAAAACCTTGCTAAACCTATAATCTAGTTTGACCCTTACTCTTACATGTTGCAACTACAGGCCCTGGGAACAGTCTGTGCCCTAACATCTCTGTTTATTTAAATCTCCTTTCTAGGACTTTATTTGCAAATCTTGATTGCAAAGCACTATCTCTGTGGAAGTTCCATTGTGAGAGGGAACTTCGGTAATTACAGGGAGTACGCATTCTCCTTAATGTCTAGTTTAGGACTAAGTTTACTGTAGTTCTTAGAAGTCAAAGAGTTATTCTAACAGAAAGGTGAAAGATTGTCTCTCAGCTCTGAATCAGTCTTCATTGGACTTTTTTTGGGTGATGATTGTTTTGTTCTTTTGCAAAACCTTGGGGTTTCACCAAGTCTGGTGATAGCTTCCATCTATGCACCATTTTGACTGCGTAAGAGATAGCATTCATTGTCTTCACCTCAAAAACAGAGGGAATAACGTTCATTTACACATTCACTATATATTTCAAAGGTGGTGGCCTAAATCCAATGATTTGCACCTAATACTGAAGCATTAGATCAATGGGAACTTTGGAACTTAATGTTTATGTTAAGTTCATTGCTTTAGTGGGTCTGCCACAACTGAGACTGACAACTGGATTCTGGTTGGATCCACTGGATCTGGCTGCTTCCACCAAAATAAGTGAAACCCCCTTACTGATGGAAACTCTGTGCACCTTAAACACCTGCTCTGGAGGGCTGGGAAACCTACTGGAACAGATTTGCAAAGCCACAGAGGGCTGTCAAGGGTAGGGGGGAAGTCTCAATTTCTAGGGTTGTCAGGTGAAATAAGGGACAGGCCTCCTCTACCCTTAGTAGTTAGAATCATAGAGTTGGAAGAGACCTCAAGGGCCATCCAGTCCAACCCCCTGCCATGCAGGAATACACAATCAAAGCACTCCTGACAGATGACATCCAGCCTCTGTTTAAAAACCTCCAAAGAAGGAGACTTCACCACACTTTGAGGCAGTGCATTCCACTGCTGAACAGCTCTTACTGTCACGAAGTTCTTCCTAATGTTTAGATGAAATCTCTTTTCCTGTAGCTTGAGTCCATTGTGCTGTGTCCTTGTCTCTTGAACAGCAGAAAACAAGCTTACTCCATCCTCAATATGACATCCCTTCAAATATTTAAACATGGCTATCATGCCCCCTCTTAACCTTCTCTTCCCCAGGCTAAACATACCCAGCTCTCTAAGCTGCTCCTCATAAGGCATGGCTTCCAGAACTCCAACCATCCTGGCCATCCTCCTCTGGGACACGTTCCTGCTTGTCCTTATCCTTCTGGAATTGTGGTGCCCAGAATTGGACACAGTATTCCAGGTGAGATCCGACCAAAGCAGAATAGAGTGACACTATTACTTCCCTTGATCTAGACACTATACTCCTATTAATGCAGCCTACAATCACATTTTTTTTTTAGCTGCCACATAACATTGCTGACTCATGTTCAGTTTGAGATGACTCCTAGATCCCTTTAACATGTACTGCCATCAAGCCAGGTGTCACCCATCCTATATATGTGCATTTCATTTTCACTGTCCAAGTGTAGTATCCTACATTTCTTTGGCCCAGCTTTCTAATCTGTTGAGATCATTTTGGATTCTGATCCTATCCTCTGGGGTATTAGCTACCTCTCCTAATTTGGTGTCATTTGCAAACTTGATAAACATACCCTCTTTTCCCTCAGTTGTGCAGAAGAGGGAATTTCAACATCTGCTGGAATTTCCTCTTCAGAACCACTAAATGTCCTGCCCCTTATTCCACCTGGAATAAGGGGCAGGATCTCTAGTGGTTCTGAAGAGGAAACCCTGCAACCCTGCCAATTCAACTAGTACGAGACACCTATGTACAGAGTTGTATCTTAACATATACAAGCATACTTCTATACCTCCTTCCTTCTCTCCCTTAGTATATGGGAGGACTTTTTAGGTTATCTTTTAAAAAATAACTTTATTGTTCCTTACCTGTCCAAGTGAAATGCTGCGATTTCAGCATTATGTCTTTCATAGTCAGAGAAATAAAAAAAGTCTGGAGGCGTTTCCTGCTCTCTTGTTTGTCTGTGAAAGAAAGACAAGTGGAAAATGCTTAATTTGTTTATTTTGATTGCTCTCAAGGAAGAACCTCTTTAGCATTTATATGGGGACCATTAAGCATCCATAGCTGTCTCTACACACACTGTTTCTATCAGGAGGTAGAAATCTTTGGCTCTCCAGATGTTTTGATTTATCAGATCCCACAGTCTTTTGCCACTGGCCATGCTTGGTGAAGTTTTGGGGAGCTGAAGTTCCACATATCTCTGGGGAGAAATGTTCCCCATTCCTAATTTACCTCAATGACAAGCTAGATTTATCACACACACATACCATTGCTGATATGAACATAGGAAACATATTGAACAGATCACTGGACCATCTAAATTAGTATTGCCAACAACGGTCTAATTCCTATCACTAGTCCCAACTAGAGTCTTCAATCAATGGGATTAACACAACACACTGATTCACCATTCAACCAGGAGGCCCTTCTCTCTGCCCCACCACCCTCACAGGTACATCTGGTGGGAACACCAGAGATGGGCTTCTCAATGACTGCCCTCAGGCTCTGGATCTCCCTTCCCAGGGAGTTTAGACTGGCACCCTCCTTCCCCTCTGTCCTTAAGCAGGTGAAGACCTTAATGTTTTGATAAAGGTCCTGAGGACTGATTGTTTCAGCAGAGCCAGCTTTCTACAATGTGCTGGATTATCGTTTTGTTGTTTTATTGTGATGTTGTGTGTGTTTTTTATTGGCTCATGTTTTTAACTGGTTCTATTTTTTTTATAGTTTAATCACTTTTTACATTTTGTATTTTTTGAATTGTAACTATTTATTTTAATCTGTTGTAAACTGCCTTGAGTCGAGCCATTGTCTGGCAGAAACTCTACAGGATTTCAGTCAGTGGCCTCTCTTTGCTTTAACTTTAACTGCTTTGCTTTAAGATACCAGGGAACTAGGACTTTTTCACATAAAACAGCTATGTCCTTTCAAGGAATCATAGAATCATAGAACTGTAGAGTTGGAAGAGACCACGAGGGCCATCCAGTCCAACCCCCTGCCATGCAGGAAATCATGATCAAAGCATCCCTGACAGATGGCCATCCAGCCTCTGTTTAAAGACCTCCAAGGAAGGAGACCTCACCATGCTACGAGGGAGTGTGTTCCACTGCTGAACAGCTCTTACTGTCAAAAAGTACCTCCTAATGTTGAATTATGTCCTTCTCCTTGCTCCATGGGATGAAAAAGTCTGGCACATCATAAATTATTTTGTATATACAGGTGGGGAAGGGGGAATCACTAGGATAACATTTTAGTATAAACCAAACAAATTTGGATTTCCTGAACTACAACCCTGAATGCAAATATCCTTCATTTGTGTTTGCATATCTCCAAATGAATGAAGGAAAGCAGGAAAGAATAATAACAATCAGCAGCAAGGTTCATATTAGGGGAAAGGGGCTGGGTAAACAGTTTATATTGCATACAAAAATATATGTGAATACCCATAAATATGCATAAGAATTTTTGTACATTTTTTTAACCTGGCAAAATGCTGTGAAAAAGGGAACAGACTTTTGTTTGAAAATTCCCCCCCACAAATGTTAGAGAAAGCACATCAGTCCTCTGAGGAAGTGGAGAAGAATTGCACATGCAATATTTTCACACTTACATTGTGTAAACTATCCTTAATAGAAAACACTGGGCCAAGATCTTGCATGGGTCATGTAGCTATGATGTTCTAGCTAGGCTCCATCTCCCAATCTAACCCCTACAGCCCACCTTGAAAACCAGGTAGATGTACTGAAGAAAGGAGTTCTGCAGCAGTGGGGAGTGGGTTCTGAATGATGGTGTGTCCAGCCCTCTCCCACCAGCAAACTTGTAGTGTAACAAAGAGTTATGATGGATTCTTGCTTCTGCACATTGCACTGTGACTTGCTGGCAGAGGAGACTGGGCATGTCACTTTTCAGTGTCCTGCTCACTGGGACTGCAGAACTAAGAAATCAAAGAATCATAGAGTTGAAAGAGATTACAAGGGCCATCTAATCCAAACCCCTGTCATGCAGGAATATACAAATCAAATCAAGAGCTGATTTCAATAAACTCAGGGAAATACTGGGGGTGATCCCATGGTCAGGAATACTAAAAGAGAAGAGACCTCAAGACGGATGGGACTTTCTCAAAAGGGAGATACTGAAGGCACAATTTCAAACAGTACCATTGAGGAAGAAAAATGGGAGGTGTCTCAAGAAACCAGGATGGATGACTAAAGAACTTTCAATGGAGCTAAGTTTTAAACGGAACATGTATAGGAAATGGAAAAGGGGGGAAATCACCAAAGAAGAATTCAAACAGATAGCAAACACGTGTAGGAGTAAAGTCAGAAAAGCTAAAGCGCAGAATGAGCTCAGGCTTGCTAGGGAAGTTAAGAACAATAAAAAGGGGTTCTTTGGGTATGTCCGCAGCAAAAGGAGGAAGAAGGAAATGATAGGGCCGCTACGTGGAGAAGATGGCAAAATGCTAACAGGGGACAGAGAAAAGGCAGAATTACTCAACACCTTCTTTGCCTCAGTGTTTTCAGAAAAGGAAAAGGAGGACCAACCTGAGGAGAATGGAACAGAGGACACAATAGGGGAAATCCAGCTCAAAATAAGTAAAAAGGTAGTACAGGAATACCTTCTTAATCTAAATGAATTTAAATCTCCAGGACCAGATGAACTACATCCAAGAGTATTAAAAGAGCTGGCAAATATAATCTCAGAGCCATTGGCAATAATCTTTGGGAACTCCTGGAGAACAGGAGAAGTCCCAGCAGACTGGAGGAGGGCAAACATTGTTCCCATCTTCAAAAAGGGGAAAAAAAGAGGATCCCAACAATTATCGTCCAGTTAGTCTGACATCAATACCAGGGAAGATGCTAGAGCAGATCATTAAACAGAGAGTCTGTGAACATTTAGAAGGCAATGCCATTATCACAAAAAGTCAACATGGGTTTCAGAGAAACAAGTCATGCCAGACTAATCTGATCTCTTTTTTTTGATAAAGTTACCAGCTTGGTAGATGAAGGGAATGCTGTGGACATCGCATACCTTGATTTCAGTAAGGCCTTTGACAAGGTTCCCCATGACATTCTTGCAAACAAGCTTGTAAAATGTGGGCTAGACAAGTTAACTGTTCAATGGATTTGTAATTGGTTGACCGGCCGAACCCAAAGGGTGCTCAGCAGTGGCTCCTCTTCGTCTTGGAAAGATGTGACCAGTGGGGTGCCACAGGGTTCTGTCCTGGGCCCAGTGCTATTCAACATCTTTTATCAATGACTTGGATGAGGGAATTAGGGGCATACTTATCAAATTTGCAGATGACACCAAATTAGGAGGAGTAGTTAATACCCTAGAGGACAGGATCAAAATTCAGAATGACTTGGATCGACTGGAGAGCTGGGGCAAAGCTAACAAAATGAAATTCAATATGGAGAAATGTAATGTACTGCATTTAGGGCGGGAAAATGAAATGCATAAATATAGGATGGGAGAAACCTGGCTGAATGAGACTACGTGCGAAAGGGATCTAGGAGTCCTAGTAGACCACAAGTTGAACATGAGCCAACAGTGCGATGCGGCAGCTAAAAAGGCCAATGCGATTTTGGGCTGTATCAATAGAAGTATAGTGTCTAGATCAAGGGAAGTAATAGTGCCACTCTATTCTGCCTTGGTCAGACCTCACTTAGAATACTGTGTCCAGTTCTGGGCACCACAATTCAGAAAGGATATTGACAAATTGGAGCGTGTCCAGAGAAGGGCAACTAAAATGGTGAAAGGTCTTGAAATGATGCCTTATGAGGAGAGACTTAGGGAGCTGGGTATGTTTAGCCTGGAAAAAAGACGGTTAAGAGGCGATATGATGGCCCTGTTTAAGTATTTGAAGGGATGTCACGCTGAGGATGGAGCAGGCTTGTTTTCTGCTGCTCCAGAGACTGGAATACGGAGCAATGGGTGCAAGCTCCAGGAACAGAGATTCCACCTCAACATTAGGAGGAACTTTTTGACAGTAAGAGCTGTTCGGCAGTGGAACGCACTCCCTCGGAGTGTGGTGGGGTCTCCTTCCTTGGAGGTCTTTAAACAGAGGCTGGATGGCCATCTGTTGGGGATGCTTTGATCAAGATTTCCTGTGTGGCAGGGGGGTTGGACTGGATGGCCCTCGTGGTCTCTTCCAACTCTGCAATTCTATGATTCTATGATTCCCGACAGATGGCCATCCAGCCTCTGTTTAAAAACCTCCAAAGAAGGAGACTCCACCACACTCCCAGGCTGTAGTGGATTCAACTGTTGAACAGCTCTTACTGTCAGTAAGTTCTTCCTAATGTTTAGGTGTAATCTCTTTTCCTTTCATTTGAATCCATTGCTCTGTGTCCTAGTCTCTGGAGCAGCAGAAAACAATCTTGCTCCATCATAGAATCATAGAGTTGAAAGAGACCACAAGGGCCATCCAGTCCCACCCCCTGTCATGCAGGAATACACAATCAAATTATTTTTGACAGATAGCCATCCAGCCTCTGCTTAAAATCCTCCAAAGGAGACTCCACCACACTCGCAGACAGTGCATTCCACTTCCGAACAGCTCTTACTGTCAGGAAGTTCTTCCTAATGTTTAGGTGGAATCACTAGGTATAGCTGTCTGGATTTTAAGGAGGGTTTTGGGGACACTTACAGTGGTGGGGAAATGCTGCCATAAATGTAACTGTGAATATACTACAGTTACAAGATTGTAAATCTAGCTTCCGACATCGTAACTACCTAACAGGATGCCAGCCACTGGTTCCTAAGTGATATGTGTGTGTGTGTGAGAGAGAGAGAGAGAGAAAGAGAGCTAAAGATTCATTTAACAAGATCTATTTCATCCTTCAGAACATGTCATTAACAGTAGTCAAAGAGATTGATATTTTATTGTATTATTATTAAGTGTAATCATAAAATTTCTCAAAGTCATCATATTTCCATTTCAGCTTTGGAAACTGCAGGGCTTTAGCAGGAGATTCCATTTTCCTTCGAATAACCAAGTTCCACCCAAGATTTATCCATTTCAGAAGAGAAAGAAGCAATCACCTGTCAGATTCCCCAGCAGATCAAAAGGGTCAATTGCAGAAAAGCTGCAAAAGAATCTGTCATTTCTGCCTTCCACTTTTTTTTTTTTTTGGAGGGGGAGGAATGTATCAATTTGGCAGTCAAAATGCTCTGTGCATGAAGGAGATCTAGGTAGCCACCTCTGTAGATGTTGAGAGCCTGTCTTACATTTGCCAGAAATATAACAATGGAAGTGATGCTAGTAGGGATGATTCTAAAAATATATTCTCCTCATTGCAAGAAAATTGTTGAAAACTGTGCAGTTTTCAAAGGCCATTTGCAGTTTGAGATTTATTCCATGCAAAAAAAGGATATAATTTTTCTTCTGTGCAAGAAACCTGTTTTCTATGGAAGGAACATGTTTTCTGTGTAGATGTGTTATGTTCTGTGCAGAAAATGCTGTTTTCTGCATAGAAAATACAATTTTCTATGCAAACCCTTCCCCATGAACATTTTTTTTTGCACAGAATAATGCCCAAACTATGAAGATGGGTGCATCAAGGATTCTCATTGTAAGAGTTTACTAACAAAACTGTTTTTTAATGCATTTTCCAAATATTTTTGAATATGGTTTCCATCACTAAAAGCTAGTTGGTAATGCCCTGATATCTCATCATGTGTACTTAAAATATATGAACAGGGGTCACCAGAACCTCCTGAAAGTCATTGCACTATAGAACAAAAGGCAAAGTGTCATGTTACTGGAGATCCTCACATGCATTTTCACAAAAGAGTGTACTGGTAATTATTACAGTCAGCCCTCCTTATCCATGGTTTCTGCATTCACAGATGCTACCGTCCATGGCTTTAAATATATTCCAAAAATAAAAATTAGAAACAGCAAACTTTGATTTTGCCATTTTATATAAAGGACACCATTTTACCACACCATAGAATATAATGGGACTTGAGCATCCACGGATTTTGGTATCCATGGGAAGTCCTGGAGCTAAACCCCAGCAGATACTAAGGGCCCACTGTATGCTCATCATTTTGTGATGATCCCTTGGGTTCCCTGGATAGCATGGGACATTTCCAAAGAACTGGGGAGCAACACAATGAACTACCTCCAATCTGTATGTTCTACTTACTGTCTTCTTGCACTAAGCAGTACTAACTGCTTTGGAGGAACTTAACAACCCCCCCCCCAGCACTGCGTAATGTTGCATGGGGGAGGGGTTCGATGGCCTCACATTATCATAGGCCTTTAACTGGGAGATGGCACCTTGTGCCATGATGTAGGAGGTTTGGGGCAGATAGCCATCCAGCCTCCTCCTCTTTTGCTTCAATTCATTTGACTAGGCAACTCTGTTGGGGAGCGCTGTTGGCCTCTGCCACACGTGTTAGTCATTCATCTTGATGGTAATGACTTCGGGCATGGTTTGTCACCAGTTCTGTTTGGGGAGTGTCATTGGCCTCCGCCACAGGTTTTAGTCATTCACATCTGTTATATCGACTAGGTTTGCTCAGGGGCATAGCTTAATTATTTGTGCCCTCCAGGATGTGGGAAAATGTTAGCTTTGCATGGCCCCAAATACATTTAATCTGGTTTGCCATCCTACCCCTTTGATTTATACAATTGTCCCTCCGTATCCACGGATTTGGTATCCATGGATTTAAGTATTCACGGTTTGAAAATATTCGTAAAAAAATATTAATCCGAAAAGCAAACCTTGATTTTGCCAAAGGGACACCATTTTGCTATACCATTGCATATAATAGAACTTGAGTATTCACGGATTTGGGTATCCATGGGGGGTCCTGGAACCAAATCCCAGCGAATATGAAGGGACAACAGTACTGGCAAGGGAGGGTGGTTCTAAAATTACAGATGTGGCTCAGAGGGGATAAAATGCCATAGACAAGTGGCTTGGACAGTTTTTACTACATCCTGAAATTCTATGTCAGTGATCTGAATTCTATAGGTCAGACAGGGTCCACCTGGCAGATTTGGGGAATCCAGATATTTTGTGGATATGCACTGAGGGGCGAGGTCTGTATTAGCCAGCCTGGTGGGGGATAGGGGCTAAGCAGATACAACCCCCATGGCAGGTTGTGGGGGATGGGGATTAGTTCGGTGTATACCTGTGACACCCCTTTTGGGTAAAGGATGGTTCTATCAAACTACCCTTGCAGGTCATGCAACTGGGAGGTAGGGAGTAGATTATCCTTGAGGCCAGCCTGAGGGCTGAGCCCTTGCCATAACTCATGAGACTTGAAGTGTCTTGCCCTGGGGCTTTGCCTTCCAGCAGATAGTGCCGGAGGGGGGGTAGCCCAATTGATGGGAAACCCCCCAGGGCTCAGGTGTTTCACTCAGGGAAGCTGGGAAGTAGGTATGGGTGAGACCATCCGCTCCAGGTTTTCCCACATATGAGATGTTTTGCATATCTCAAGGAATAAAGATTAAATAGGTAACAGAGTAAATAAAGTGGTCCCTGTTTTAACCTAAGCTTTGTGTCTGGCCTCATTATTTCATGTGTTGGTCATCAATGACTTATGCTCAGACATGATCAGAGTAAGTCAAGGATGGGTACTCTGTGGGCATCTAGATGTTAGTGGATTGCAACTCCCAACAGCCACAGCCAGCACAGCCAATGATGAAGGATGCTGGAAGCTGCCGTCCAACAATATCTGCAGGGCCATGTGTTTCTCCTTCCTGGCACAAGATGACCCTAGAGTAATCCAATTAACAGTACTGCCTGTGATACATGTCTAGACACTTGAAAAAGTTGCCAAAACCTCAAGTTAAATACATACTTTACAATGACTGCAATGAAAAAGAAAAGCCTGCTATTTTATAACTTTGGCTGGTTTTGTTTTGAGTTCTTTTTTTTAATATTTTTTTTTAAAAAAGATTCACTGACAAAGGCTATTTATGCAGCAGTATGCTTCAATGAGACTTACTCGATGTTTCTGATAAACTTCAAAAAAATCTGGCTAATTAGCTAATCGATAGTAATTTCCCTTTAATCTCCCCCAAAGTGTAAACATATCCTGGAGAATTCTCGACAAGGAAAATCTTGACCTGAGGGCAAGCCTTAATCATGATTGTAATCACCAGCACAGAGCTTCTATGAAAAACAGTGATTGTTCCTCACTGCTGCCTGAGTGACATATAGGGTAGTCATTACATAACAGCAGAAGTAGTATATTCTCGGAAATTTCATATTTCTATTAACTCCCTACTGTTCCAGGGCAACAGCATAGAGGGCTATTACTAATCTCAGCAATAATTGCATCTCTGTTACACATTGCCAATCTCTCTCTCTCTCTCTCTCTCTCTCAATCTCTGGGGTGGGCCATATGCAGTCTATGGACCATATGTGGCCTCTGGAACCACATTTTATGGTACTGAAAGCCCCCTGCAGGAGAATACATCAGCAATCTCCAATTGTGCGTGTGTGTGTGTGTGTGTGTGTGTGTGTGTGTTCCACTTTCAGCTAAAGTGCTCTAAACTGCCAAATAAAGGCGGACGTTTAGGGCTCCATGCCCCAACGATCACCCCCAGTCCCTGGAAAAACCTTAAAACTCAGCTATGTCCCGGAACCAGAAGGGACACAACATGACACAATTTATAGTCTGTGTTCATTCATAAACACATTTCATTCTGTTTCTGCATCACAGCTCTTTCTTTTTTTTAATAGAAAAGCACCAGACTTTGCATTATTTTCAATGTATTTTTTTAACAAGGTACAGATTTTTTAAAAAAAAAATAAGATTAACTGTGCAATGACAGAAAGGGATGTGTTTTACCTTTAAAACAAGGTGTATGGAGAGCAGAGGCCTCATCTGCAAGCAGAACAGCATTCCCAGAAGCCTCCTGAAAGCACTATTCAGTTTGAAAACAAGATACATGCTGCTCACAGACCTTACATCAGAAGAAAAATGCAAAAAATTTTTTTGCCACTGATGTAGTCAGATTTCACCATGCAGCAACAAAGTTGGCAGCAGTGAGGACAAGGTGTGGCCCCTGGTGAACTACTGCCTACCTCAGCAATTATCTATTCCAGGTACACAGGATGGAGGCTGGGCTCATGCTAGAGGCCCATCATCACCTGCATAACAAATACTATCATTAAAATGAAATTTTGATAATGGGCATATAATTGGTAGACTGACACAGTGGGGTTATTTGGGGGGGCGGATTAGTGAAATTCTGAGCCATCCATAGATCTCTACCAGCTTCAAGATAATTGCCAGTGAGATCTAAATATGGAACCTTTGATAAGAGGATTTAGCTACCACTGCAGATGTTGGATAGTTTTGTTTGGTCTCCATTTCAGAAAGAACTGGATGAGGAGACTAGGACATGGAGCAATAGACTCAAACTACAGGAAAGGAGATTCCACCTAAATATTAGGAAGAACTTCCTGACAGTAAGAGCTGTTTGGAAGTGGAATGCACTGCTTCAGAGTGTGGTGGACTCTCCTTCTTTCGAGGTTTTTAAACTGAGGCTGGATGGCTGTTCAGAATGATTTGATTATGTATTCCTGCATGGCAGGGGGTTGGACTGGATGGCCCTTGAGGTCTCTTCCAACTCTATGATTCTATGAATTCACATCTCCACTGGAAAAGACTTCCATAAAAAGAAGGCTACTACCACTGATGGTAGGTCCATAAGCAAGGTGTGATAGGGATCACCACATAGTATACAAACCCACCTGCCTGCTCATGTCATCCTCAGGAGCTTGGTCACACCCTCTCCTAGCCTTGGTGTTGTGGACGCTTGCACAAGTCAGGGCCTCTTATAGTGGTGGTATCTAGATCAGGGAAATCTCAACTGAGATTTGCTCTAGTCACTTATTAACCCCTATGAGATGACAAACTGAGATGGCTATCTCAAAGAATGTTTGCGATTCATTTTTTAAACAATACTGCTGTTTCAATGTACTATATAGATTAGATAGTGTTGCTAAGCCACTTGATGAATCCTTATGTGTGTATGGATGGGCTTTGTTGTTGTGTGCCTTTAAGTCATTTCCGACTTATGGAGACCCTAAAGTGATCCTATAGTGGGAGTTATTTGGCAAGATATATTCTGAGGGGTTAGTCATTGTCTTCCTCTAAGGCTGAGAGAGTGGGACTTGCCCAAGAACACCGAGAAGGTTTCCCATGGTTCAGTGGGGATTCAAACCCTGGTCTCCTGGAGTCATAGTTCAGCACTCAAACCACTGCACCACGCTGGCTCACCAGATAGGTGGGCTACATACTTGAAATAACACAACAACAACAACAACAACAACAACAATGTTTTTCCAGTTATGTTTTGATTTTAGGATTTGTATATTCTTTTTGTATACAGTTGTCCCTTCACATTTGCTGGGGTTGGTTCCAGGACCCCCATGGATACCAAAATCCGTGAAAACTCAAGTCCCATTATATGCAATGGCATAGCAAAATGGTGTCCCTTGTATAGGATGGCAAAATCAAGGTTTGCTTTTTGCATTTTTTTTTCAATAATATTTTCAAACCATGAATACTTAAATCCATGGATACCAAATCCGTGGATACAGAGGGACAACTGTACTTAGAACATGCTACATTACTTGGTGGTATCTCATCTCAAAAATCTGGTTTCTAGATTTTTGTATAGAATCCAAATCACTGATGTCCAAAACTCCTGTTGGTAACAGCTGGTAGACTGTGAAACTGAAAATAATGTCATAAATAAAATGCTAACACTTATACAATTGCATTACATTGTGAGCTGCCTCACTTTTTAGAGAGTAACTTCATTTGCCTTCGTTATGCTCAAAATGCCACCTACACTGAGCTTTTCATGATAGGACCATTTATTTAAATTGCACTGATAAATTGTGTCTACGCACAATCCTAAATATACACTGGACTGACTATGTGACGAATGTTGCTGTCCTTGAGCAAGCAGGGATCACCAGCATTGAGGCCATGATATTGAGAACACAGCTGCGCTGGGCAGGGCACGTTTCTAGGATGGAGGACCATCGCCTCCCAAAAATAGTACTCTACGGTGAACTCGCCACGGGTCAGCGTAAGAGGGGCGCTCCAAAAAAGCGATACAAAGACTCCCTGAAACAACATCTCAGGCTTGGCCAAATTGATCACCAACAGTGGTCCGCCCTGGCCTCACATCAGGAGGCATGGAGACGCACTATCCACAATGCTGCAGCCTTATTTGAGAACCCACGACGAACAAGTCTTGAAGAGAAACGACAACGCAGAAAGAATCACAACCCAAAAACATCACCCAAGGAGACCTTCTGCTGTGCTTTTTGCAACCGGACTTGTTTATCTCGGATTGGCCTTTTTAGTCATCAGCGCGCTTGCAGAAAGCGCGGAATGAGTCCTTCCTGAATCTTCGTTTGCGAAGAAAAGCCAGAGAGAGAGAGGGGAGACTGATAAATTGAAAGCCAGAGGATGAATCAACTAAATCAGGGGTGAACCGCATGCAATTCTTGACCTAGATTTAGGAATCAGTTCACATCTCTGGTAGGAGCCATCTGTCCCTCTGACAGCAGTTGGCTGGGCAGGGAGAAAGATGAAGAGAAAGAGAATATGGTGGCTGAAAGAGAGAAATAGGATGCTCTGCCCACTTGGGGTTCTGTCTCCACCCACAACTGGCTTCATTTATAGTGGAAATGTCAGAAAGTGACCATAAGGCTGAAATGAGGTAGAGCCAAGTTAAAGAAAACAGTGTGCTTAGACACAGAAAATGTTGTAATGAGTACATTTGTTATTATTATTATTATTATTATTATTATATTATTATTATTATTATTATTATTAAAAGGTTTTGGTAACATGCATTTATCTCAATATTGATATACAGTAGTAAAATAAATTGATACCTATCCATAGTTTCCTTACGTTACAATCAGTATCTTATTTTGTTACAGCCTCCTCGTGGGTTGGGGAATCGCGGGAGGAGAGAGAACCCCCCCCCCAGCCAGCTGGCCATTCCGCATTCCCCAACCCATGAGGAGGCTGGGCAGCCTCCTTGTGGGTTGGGGAATCATGGGAGGAGGGAGCCCAGAAGGAGGGATTGGGGCTGTGCAGCCAAACGGGGCATCATCGCCCCGTTTAACTCTGAAGCCCCAATGCCTTCTTCTGGGCTCTCTTGCAAAGGGAGCCCAGAAGGAGGCATTGGGGCTGCAGAGTTAAACCCCTAGATTCGCTCCCTCTTCCTTGAAGGAAATTGAGGGAGGGGGGTGTCTTATACCCCAGTCGTCTTATACGCCGGAATATACGGTACTGTCCCATGTTCATAAACCCACAATTTATATCTCCCCAAATTTTAGATTTAGTTCTTGCCCCCCTCTATTTTACTCCATCTTTAAAAATTCCAGAACTAATACAGTTTATTAATTCACGGAATATCCCATCTATTTTTCCAAAATTCCATAATCTGTTTCCACTTGCTGTCCTGTGTTTTTGTAGATTTTTGTTTTAATTCAAATGTAAATTTATCCATACAAGCCATATTTGCCAATTTAATAGCCAGCTATCTATGGTAGAGAAAATGTTGTAGTGATTTCAAGGTATTTAAAACATGTACAAAACATTCTGAGCCATGTTCCAAAACATCTCAACATTTTCTACCAATATGATAACAGCTAGAACACCAGAATAAGATAAAAAGAACAAGTGTGACACACAAATTTTGGAAACAATGCTTCTTCTTTGTTGGTGAGTTGGTATGCATGTTATAGCCTTTTGCTCATTCGTTGCCACTTCATGTTTTTGACTGAATTTTATATAAAGTTGGTTGTTTGGGGTGGAACCCTCGGCTACCAGAGTTCACTCAGAACTGTGTTGTTAAATAAATGTCTGAACTCAACATACTATCAGACTCCATTCATGAACCTTTAGGGTTAAAAAAAATCCTCTTCAGGTTTCACCCCTCTATTGCCATGTAGCCCTTGGAAATATCATCCCCATAAGAATGAATCCCATGGAAGATGGTTGCCCACCCATGAATGAAATAATCTTTAATTGGCTGTGCCGCTATCTCACATTCCCCAGTGGGCTGTTTCCAGTATATGTTGTTTATTTTTTCTTTCAGATATCCGATTCTGACCCTTGCTCCACCCAAATAGACTTCTGAAGAGCTGGCCACAATATGGGAATCACCTTGGTGGAAAATTTACAGGCCAATGAAGATTTAAAAAGAAATGTCTGCCTATTTTCAAGCCGAAAATATGGCTAATATTTTTGCCCCTAAAAAAAATCCTTAGTAGATGATAATCTGCTCCTGTTCATTTTCTTTCTTTTATTTCCCTTGACGTTCAAAATGATAAACAAATGAGGAAATCCACCCAAGTAATTACAGCAAGGTAAATGAAATGCCAAGGGCTGTTGCATTGCTATCAAGGGGGGCACAATATGCTATACAGTTTGTTATCACCTCTTGGAAAAGTTACTTTTTGGATGACTTTTCTGAGCTATAGGTTTGTGTGTTTTTTCCTATTTTCTGACCTTATGGGGGAGCCAATTCTGACAATCCCAGAAAAAAAGAAAAGGAAAAAGGAAAACAGAAGTAGCCAGAGGTCCATTTTGGGTTTTGTAAAGCTTCTTTTTTGTACGATTTTTGGGGTGGGGAACAGACTCATTCACTTTCTTCTCCTTCCCACAGAATATACTTCCTAGCTACCCAGGCTCCATTCTTTCCTTCTACAGCCTCTTTTCTCTGTTTGTCTTAGGGCTTCTCAACATATCCTAAGATGTACCATCAGGGAGGATGTGGTCTGGATTCTGAGGATTGGCATTCCACATTTGGCCCATGGTGTGGAGATTCCCCACCCCTGCTCTAGAATAAAGAATCGATCCCTGGCATGGGGTGGAAAAAGGAACTGCAGCACAAGAAAAGAAAGAAAATTATCAAGAGCAGAGTATCATTTACAAAGGATTCTTTTAGGGGCAAAAATATTTTGCCCCCTCCTCCAACCAATATCTTCAGCTTGAAAAAAGACACACATTTCATACCCTCCCAACCTATTAGGAGCATGTTCTAAGCTATCAGGAAGCTAGTTCATACCTTGCAGACTCACACATATCAATACCAAGTTTCTTTCCTTAGAAAGAAAGAAAAAACACAAGTGCATCTACCTCTATCAGCTAGTCTCTGCTCAAAATCGCAAAGATTTCTAATAATTATGGCCACCATGATAGCAGCCACGTGGTTAAGGCAATATATACACACCCTAGAGCTAAATGTGTCTGATTCCTCAGAGGTGACATTTCCTAATAAAAGAATACACACACTTGAACTTGTTTTACTGCTGCTATTAACATTCTTCAATGCATGGCAAAGGTTGAGGTGCTTCTTAGAGCCTGGGGATTTTTTAAATTGTCTCAGCCTCTGCTTTGCAGTAAAAGAGAAAGAGAGAGAAGAAATTAGGTTTGCTTTGATACATCATATTTTATGATGTTTTCCTGCCTTGCAATTTTTATTTCATACGACTGCAGAAATGCATGCAACAACATGGAATAGTGAGCTGGAGAAGGGATCAAGGAGAGGTGGGCAGGAGTAGAGAGCTCTGCCAAGCAGGAATGGGCGGCCTTTCATTTTCTCTTGAAGGCCACATTTCCACATTTCCATGGGGTGGTGGTGGTGCTGGACAGAGGTGAAAAAAGATGGTGTGCTTAGATTCATAGAATCATAGAGTTGGAAGAGACCACAAGGGCCATCCAGTCCATCACCCTGCCATGCAGGAATAAACAATCAAAGCTTTCCCAACAGATGGCTGTCCAGCCTCTGTTTAAAAACCTCCAAAGACGGGGACTCCACCACACTCCTAGGCAGTGCATTCCACTTCCGAACAGCTCTTACTGTCGGGAAGTTCTTCCTAATGTTTAGGCGGAATCTCTTTTCCTGTAGTTTGAACCCATTGTTCCATGTTCCTGTCTCTGGCGCTGTAGAAAACAAGCTTGCTCCATCCTCAATATGACATCCCTTCAAATATTTAAACATGGCTATCATGTCCCCTCTCAACCTTCTCTTCTCCAGACTAAACATTCCCAGTTCCCTAAGCCACTCCTCATAGGACATATTTTCCAGACCTCCCACCATCCTGGTCACCCTCCTCTGGACACATTCCAGCTTCTCAATATCCTTCCTAAATTGAGGTGCCCAGAACTGGACACAATACTCCAGGGGAGGTCTGACTAAAGCAGAATAGACTGGTACTATCACTTCTCTTCTTCTGGTGTACATAGGAACCCAGGAAGGATGGATCAGGTAAGCCTGTACTCGTACAAGTTGAGTATCTCTTCTCCAAAATGCTTGGGACCAGAACTGTTCTGGATTTTGGTTTATACAGATTTTGGAATACAGTAGTCCCTCCACATTTGCGGGGCTTAGGGTCTCGAGACCCCCGCGGATGTGAAAAAAAACATGAATAAAAAAAGGCCTCCACCTGTCCACAACCCCCCCACCCTTCCAAAGGCCTCCACCCACCTGGCAGCCAACCCCCCTGCTGCCTGCTGTGCTTCCCAAAGCAGCTATGGGGCTCTCAAACCCGCTTCAGGAAGGTTAGGGTGGCTGCGGTTGGGAGGTTGGACGGCTCTGAAGCCCCAGAACCACCTGGGGAAAGCTGGGAAAGGCGGTGGACAGGTGGGAGGGAAGCCTCGGAGCCACCAGGGAAGGCCAGGAAAGGTGGCAAGCAGGCAGGCAGGCGGGCAGGAAGCTGGCCGGCCTCTCCGCAGCCTTCCCGAGGGGGCTCCAGGGCTTTGAAGTCCAGGAGCTGACTGGGGACGGCCAGGGAAGGTGGCGGGCAGGTGAGAGGGAAGCCAGCTGGCCTCTCCCCGGCCTTCCTCAGGGGCTCCGGGGCTTTGAAGCCTCCGAGCCGCCTGGGGGAAGGCGGGGAAGGTGGTGGGCGGGTGGGAGGGAAGCTTGCCAGCTTCTCCCCCTCCTTCCTGAGGGGGCTCCGGGGATTGAGAGCCCCATAGCTTCTTCGGGAATGTCAGGAGGGGTGGAGGGATCGTGGTAGAGAGGCTTTTCAGCCCCCCCGCCCCCCAAAGCCACGACAAGGCTTGGAAAACTCAATCGCGGCTTTGGGAAGGACAGGAAGGGGGCTAAAAAGCACCTTTCCCACCAACTCCCTGCTCTCCCACACCAAATGGAGCCAAGCCCCAGGAGAGCAGGGAGTTGATCACCTGGCTTGCTCAGCAAGCACTCCGTTTAAATTGGCTCCTCTCCCTTGCGTGTCCACGGAACAGGGTTTGTGTACATTGAGCAATCAGAAACCAAAGGTGTCACTATCTCAGCCATCTGTGTGGACAATTTTAGATTTTGGAGCATTTCGGATTTCCAGATAAGAGAAACTTACTTAACCTGTATTTGCAAAGATCAAATTCCGGGTGGCCCAGTTAGTGTGAGGTTGGTCTATTCTTTGTGGAAAAATGAAAATTCGTCAATTTTGGTTTCTCTTATTTCTTAATCTTTCAATCTTTAAGTTCAGTTTGTCCAGAACGTATATGATTAAAAAAGAAAACCCTACTCATGAACATGCATAGGCAGACCTGTGCATTTATGCATGCATTTTGTATGGATTTTTGCCTACGATAACTATTTTTGCAAATTGTTTTTGTATTATAATACACTTTGAACTTTATTGTCTCATGTGTATATATATATGTGTGTGTGTGTGTGTATGTGTGTATATATATATATGCACATAAATATATATATACACAAACATGTATATACAAGAAAATAAAGTTCAAAATGTAGTGTGTGTCTGTGTGTATACGTACTGCTGTGTGATTTCAAGTTCTTTCCAACTTATGGTGACCCTAAGGAGAACCTATCATACAGTTTTCTTGGCAAGATGTATTCAGAGGGGGTTTGCCATTACCTTCCTCTGCAGCTGAGAGTGTGACTTGCCCAAGATTATTTAAAAACAAACAAAGAAACAAACAGAACTTATGACAAATTTGTTCTGGATCCCAGAAGGATGCAGTTAATCACTAAAATATATACTGTATATTCCGGCATATTAGACAACTGGGAGTATAAGATGACCCCCCCCCCAATTTTTAAGTCAAAATATAGAGTTTAGGGTATACTCACTGTATAAGATGACCCCCCATCACCCGCCCTCCCTGAAGCCGCGATTGGGCTCCCCATCGTGGCTTCAGGGAGGGCGGGGGGTGGCTGGAAAGCTTCCCCCCCCCTCCAGCCAGCCACCCTTCCTGAAGCCTTCCCGATGATGGCTGAGGAATTGCGGGGGATGTCTGCCTGGATGTGGAGAGGCTCAGCCACCTCACGAGATTCCCGAACCCACGAGGAGGCTGGCCAGCATCCTCATGAGTTGGGGAATCATGGGGGATGGCTGCCTGGCTGGGAAGAGGCTCAGCCACCTCCCACGCAGCAAGGCTTTCCCCCAGGCAGCCTTGCTGTGTGGGAGATTTTCTCTGTGACTCAGGGTCATGGAGATGACCCCCTCCCACCCAGTGAGGCTCTCCCCTCCCCTGTGCAGCTTCGCTGGGCGGGGGGGGGGAATAAGGTGGCTAGCAAGCTTCCCCCCCAGCCAGCCACCTCCGTCATTCCGAGTCTGAGATGGGGTCGGCACAGCCCCATGTCGTACTTGTATCCAGCGTATAAGACTTTACAGCTGGTTTTGTAAGCTGAAAAAGTCGTCTTATATGCCGCAATATACAGGTATTTATTTGCACAATTAACAAACAGAACTTAACAAATTAGCAAAATATATGCAATTTTTTTAAAAAAAGGAGACTCTTATTACAAAATTCAGAGAAGTGTGAATTTCAAATAACAACTGTGTTTGTAAGTGTGAAATTCATCAAGTTTGCATTAAAATATAAAGCAAAATAGTTGCTTCCCCCATCCACAGTTCTTGGGCTGGCAATTGCTATGTCTTAACTTAGAAGCAGAGACTATTCTATGATTTGGTTCTTTTTTAAAAAAATGCACACAAAATCTTTGTTCCTGTACCCACTAAAGAACAAGAGCGTGAAACCAGTTTGAATTCAATTCTTCTGTGGGAACAGCTTTGATCCAGCTTGGTATCAGTTTAACAACCAGTTTGAACTGGTACTTGGGTTGGCAGATGGCCTATCTTGGCAAGGTTGATTTGCTAAAAGCATATGGCTAATTAAAGGCTCTAAAACTGTCATGAAGGAGGACACCTTCTATTAAAGCATCCCATCAATATTTGAATGTGAGCCTGGTTTGGCACTGTCCATGTTTACATCACTTGGCACATTGGTGGATGCCTGCTGAGAGATGTCCTGCTCATGACCTTGCAGGAGCTTACAGGGTCCAGAAACCAAACCATCAATCTCAAGCATCCCTCTTTTTGGCCCAGCTCTCAAAAGCCACTTGAAATGCTGCCCAATTTCAATGGGGGGGGGGACCTCTCTATTATAGCTTTCAATATTTGAAAGATGAAAACCCATGTGGCCAAGCAACATCAAGATGGCAAAACTATTAATCATAGAATCACAGAGCTGGAAGAGACCACAAGGGCCATCCAGTCCAACCCCCTGCTATGCAGGAATACACAATCAAATCATTCCTGACAGATGGCCATCCAGCCTCTGCTTAAAAACCTCCATAGAAGGAGACTCCATCACACTACATCCACTTCCAAACAGCTGTTACTGTCAGGAATGTGGAAGAACACACAAGCTCAGAGAAGCGGCAGCAGTTTGCTTTTGCCTGAGTCTACTGGGAAGGGCATGATTCCACTCCCCATATCTTCTCTCCTCCCTGCTGAGTTAACTGAATGCAAACTACTTTTGCTCTTTCAACTTGGTTTGCAGCAATTGAAGTAAAACTGTGGAGAAAGGGTTAAAGTGATAGAAGAGGAGAGCAACTGGGATATTTGAAACACAACTGAAAAAGCAAAACTGTCTTGGGTCCATCCTATGGACTCACGGGATAGTTTCATGAGATACTTAGAATTTTCTGTGAGAAAACTGTAGTTCTGGGAAATTTATTAGACAACTTTAATTATTACTAAACTACAAATCCCAGAATTCCATAGGATGGAGCCATGGCAATTGAAGAGGTACCAAACTACTCTAATGGTGCAGTGTGGATACCCTCTGTGTTAATCCAAATAAAACAATGAATGCCAATACTGTACATTTTGTACTCCTCCAAGAACATATCTTTGGGATCTTAACTTTCCAGTCAAGACCAAGGCACTCTCCACCATGTGTTGGGTTGCTCATACCAATACATTATCACTAGGAAAAACGTATTTGCTCTGTAGCCCAAGTGTGGTATAGTGGTTTTAGCACTGGACTATGACTCTGGAGACCAGGGTTCAACTTCCCACTTGGCTACGAATACCCACTGGGTGAGCTTGGGCAAGTCACACTCCCTTAGCCTCAGATGACAGCAATGGCAATCTCCCTCTAAACAAATCTTGCCAAGAAAACCTTGTGATAGCTTCACCTTAGGGTTGCCATAAGTTGAATATAACCTGAAGGGGCACAACAAGAAGAACATCAACAACTGAGAGGATTGCAATTTAATTCACAAGAGAAAGGTAAGCCTGAGCTAAGCTCAGAGGGGGAAGGGAAAGGTGACGTCTAATGATATCATCATCCTTGACAAACAACAAGCTCTGGTGCTTCAACCCAGTAGGCCTGGCTCCATTATTCTGAGGGCAGGGACCACCTCAAATGTTCATAAATTAGAGTGGGGCCAGAAACAGCACATGACATGACCTAAAGGACAGGGAAAAAGGCTCACTCAAATACATCAACAGACCCAGGACGTCTGCTGTGGTTAGGTCAGGGGTGGGCCTGGCGGCCAGGGACTAATTTCCTACTGCCCCAGGGGAAAACACTAGCTTTCTAGACATGGTTGGATTGCAACTCCAGCAAGCCTAAACATCCTTGTTTTCCCCTGGTCGTACTCTCAAAATGATGACAGGAAGGAATGTTGCATTACCTCCAGTCACCATTTTAGAAGGCCTGCAAAGGAAAATGGAGGTATTTGGGGGCAGTACGGGACACTGGCGTCCTGTTGAGTGGGAGTATTTCTGTATGTTTGTGGGAGTGGGAGGTTTCTGTGTGGTCTGGGGACAAAATTTGCCTTAAATTGCACTTTTTTAAAAAAAAAAATTGGGGGGTAGAGACTATAGAAGACTGATGAGAGGCTTCAGGGGACACAAAAATGGAGTGCTGCATATGGCCTGTGGGCTGCAATATCTCCTCTACTGGGTTAGATGATTGCCTTCCAGTACAGCAGTTCAGTTTGGGCTGCATCAATAGAAGTATAGTGTCTAGATCAAGGGGTAGTGTAGTGTCTAGATCAAGAATAGAAGTATAGGCTGCGATTTTGGGCTGCATCAGTAGAAGTATAGTGTCTAGATCAAGGGAAGTAATCGTGTCACTCTATTCTGCCTTGGTCAGGCCTCACTTAGAATACTGTGTCCAGTTCTGGGCACCACAATTCAAAAAGGATATTGACAAATTGGAGCATGTACAGAGAAGGGCAATTAAAATGGTGAAAGGTCTGGAAACGATGCCTTATGAGGAAAGACTTAGGGAGCTGGGTATGTTTAGCCTGGAAAAAAGATGGTTAAGAGGTGATATGATAGCCCTGTTTAAGTATTTGAAGGGGTCTCATGTTGAGGATGGAGCAGGCTTGTTTTCTGCTGCTCCAGAGACTAGGACATGGAACAATGGATGCAAGCTCCAGGAACAGAGATTCTACCTCAACATTAGGAGGAACTTTCTGACAGTAAGAGCTGTTCGGCAGTGGAACACACTCCCTTGGAGCGTGGTGGGGTCTCCTTCCTTGGAGGTCTTTAAACAGAGGCTGGATGGCCATCTGCCAGGGATGCTTTGATCGTGATTTCCTACGTGGCAGGGGGTTGGACTGTATGGCCCTTGTGGTCTCTTCCAACTCTACAATTCTATGATTCTAAGTAATGGCAGCTATTGTAAAAGTACGGAATTAGGGATTTATAGATATAAGCATCAACTGCTTCTTGATCTTCTGTCACTCTTTTTTCCCTAGACACCCTCATTGCCTACTCCCCTGCTGTGTGTCCATGGCAAAAAGAACACTGGGATTTTAAAAATGATATAATAGCCCTGAAAAAGCTGTGGTGGAGAGGAGCCCACTGACACCACATTTTGCATTATTTATATGAGGAATGTTACTAGCATAACAACCAGGAAAATATTGTGAGCTTCTAAGATGATAAAGATATTCATCATGTGGAAAAGATTCACAAAATGCATTGTATGTCACAGCAGGAATTTAATCACCACCAGAAAGATATATGCATGCTACTAGATTTACGAGGAGTGGGGTTATGATGAGACACTTCCTCCAATATATTCAACTTATAGAACAATTCTGTCACATTTCAAAATTACAAAAATACAAATGTTCACTGATCTGTTGGCACAGAAGGCATTAGATATACTTAATCATACAAAAATTTGCAGCAGTATTTTTTAACAGCATCCAATAAATCACAGACTTGACCAACAATGAACATTTAAAAACAGCCAGATAAAACATTCTCTAATAGCAAGTTATAAAAAATAAAACTCAAAGGAGAAAGAGAAATTTGCTATGTAGATCAGCAGAACATCATGATAGAACATGGAGTTGTGGGTCCCATAACTAGACAGATCAAGTAAAAATAGTTTTGTATTTATAACTGGCAATGAGGAAATACTGGTTTTAGTCCCAAGACTCCATGGGGGGCTGTCAGGCATACAGAGGTCGTCATAAACTAAAAAATTTATCACACTACACTGTTATAGCACTATTATTCCCCCTTGTCATGGGAGAGAGGCTTGCATACCCTAATGATGTTTTGAGTGATGCTGGCGGTGGCATAATAGCCACTGGTGGGGTCTCCAATGCCAGACAGGTCAAAACCGAAGGGTCTGACAAAGAGCGTCAAAGGGCAGGATGGGCTCTCTAGCCTTATGGCAACCATCCTAGGAGAAGGAAAACTCTAATCCTAAACCTGGGCAGATGGTGCTCGTCCAACCCTGTAAGGTCAACCATCTAAGAGAAGGAAACTCTAATCAAACCTACCACCTGAGGACCTTGCTGCTACCGTCCATGGAAATGAAGAAAATGTATGTTGGAAAAATCGGAGATTGGAAAGGATGACGTTTAGGACATTGATGCTAAAGTTGAAATTTAACATAAATAATTGTATAATAATCTAACCTTTTCTGTAAGTGTTTATTGTTTTGATTAGTAGTATTTGTAATGTTTTAGAGATATGTTAATTATATGTATTTAATTATATGGAATATCATATGTAATTAAAACAACAATAAAATATTGAAAGGCCACAGCAAATGAACCTTTGGTTTAAAGGGTGAGGCCAGTTCTGTGCATGCTGTGCTCCACCAGAAAAATCCATTGCACAGGCTCAAAGGACAAATCCAGTTCCGAAAAAGCCCTGTAGTGATAGGCGAGGGACGAAAACGGCTGATGTATGGATGCACTAGAAGCCGCAGACCCAACCCTGCATGCAGATGGTTCAGGACTTTGGTCACTTGAGGCCTGGGAGATGACAGTCTTGTTTGGCAGCATCCTGAATGACCAAGCAGCCGTTTTAAAGGAGAGCACTGCTTACTCCATATGGAGAGGGGCCTAGAAAAGGTGGCCTAATGAAAGCTCATCTATTTGGTTGGCTAGCCGCAGCCAACACGCATCTTCTGATGCGGTTAAACCAAGATATTGAAAACACAGCTGCACTCAGTAGAGCACGTTTCTAGGATGGAGGACCATCGCCTCCCAAAAATAGTACTCTACAGTGAACTCGCCACAGGTCAGCGTAAGAGGGGCGCTCCAAAAAAGCGATAGAAGGACTCCTTGAAGCAACATCTCTGGTTCAGCCAAATTGATCACCAACAATGGTCCGCCCCGGCCTCACATCGGGAGGCATGGAGACGCACTATCCACAATGCTGCAGCCTTATTTGAGAACTCACGCCGAAGAAGTCTTGAAGAGAAACGACAATGCAGAAAGAATCACAACCCAGAAACATCACCCAAGGAGACCTTCTGCTGTGCTTTCTGCAACCAGACTTGTTTATCTCAGATTGGCCTTTTTAATCATCAGTGCACTTGTTGAAAGCACAGGATGAGTCCTTCCTGAATCTTCGTTTGCGAAGAAAAGCCAGAGAGAGAGAGAGAGAGAGAGAGAGAGAGAGAGAGAGAGAGAGAGAGAGATTCCACTTTAACTGCTATGGCTAGAATTCTGTGGTTTGTAGTTTAGGGATGCCTATGAGCTCTCTGGCTAAGAATGCTAAATGCCCCTCCCTAAACTGCCAATCCCAGGATTCCACAGGAGGCAGCCAGAGCCATTAAAGCTGAATAATAGCACTATTACAATGCAGTGTAATAATCTGAAAAGAGTCAATTAGAGCAGCATCACATTATAGAGATGCCCATTTGACTCAGGGCATTTTGCTGCCTGAGTCAAAGGACAAAATTGCTCCATCACTGTCAGGAGCCTGACCCAACAGGTCCTGCCATGACAGTCTGTTAGCATGCCCTACTTCCCCCTCCCTATGATATCTCATAATTGGAAATATTGGACAATATTCAGGGTCAAGTTGGCCAGGGTGAACCGAAAAGAGGTCAGGTGCAGATCACATTTATGTGGGCTGTGTCTTAGAAATATTTTGGCAAAACAAGCCCATATTAGGATTGTACAGAAGCACCTTCGTAAACAAAGGTATTAACGAATCATGTGCTAATTCCTTCTTGGGCACCTCAGCAATGAGTCATCCAACCAAACAATTAAGTGACCTTTCGCAGCTCCTATTTCAAGGAAACCTTACCTCAGAACCCCCTCTGTCCTGCATTGTGAGGTTGTCATAAACCAATCAATTCCTATCTCCCAGCCATTAACACAATCAGTTAAGTTTCAGTTTCCTTTGTTTACCCAGTTGGAAAACCAGCCAGGCTTTATCCTAGCCAGAGTACCCCTTCGGGATATGAAGCAGGGTATAAATTTTAGTCCCCAAATAGAAAGGTGTGTCATTGTGGATGAACCCAGCCACTCAAAAATTTTTTGCGTGCCTCTGGATTGGAACCACCAGTGCAACCCTCAGACTTCTGTCTATCACTGTCTATAGAATCACAGAATCAGAGAGCTGGAAGAGACCAGAAGGGCCATTCAGTCCAACCCCCTGGCATGCAGGAATACACAATCAAAGCACTCCTGCTTCCAGGTGAGATCTGACCAATGCAGAATAGAGTGGCACTATTATTTCCCTTGATCTAGGCACAATACTCCTATTAGTGCAACCTAGATTTGCATTGGCTTTTTTAGCTGCTGCATCACACTGCTGACTCATGTTCAGCTTGTGGTCCACTAAGACTCCTAGATCCCTTTTGCATGTACTGCCATCAAGCCAGGTGTCACCCATCCTATATCTGTGCATTTTATTTTTACTGCCCAAGTGTAGTATCCTACATTTCTCCCTGTTGAAATTCATTTTGTTACTTTTGGCCCAGCTTTCTAATCTGTTCAGGTCATTTTGATTTCTGACCCTGTCCTCTGGGGTATTAGCTACCCCTCCTAATTTGGTGTCATCTCCAAACTTAATAAGCATACCCTCTATTCCCTCCTTCAAGTCATTGATAAAGATGTTGAATAGCATGACAGAACCTTGTGGCACTCTGCTGGTCACGTCTCTCCAGGATGAAGAGGAGCCATTGGTGACTACCCTTTGGGTTTGGTCCGTCAACCAATTACAAATCCACCTAACAGTAGCGTTGTGTAGCCCACATGTTGCTAACTTTTTTGCAAGGATATCATGAGGGACTTTGTTAAAGGCCGTACTGAAATTAAGATACACTACAGCCACATAATTTCCTACATCTACCAAGTTTGTAGCTCTATCAAAAAAAGGGATAAAATTAGTTTGGCATGGCTTGTTTTTGAGAAACCCATGGTGACTTTTAGTGATCATGGCATTCCTTTTTAAGTGCTTGCAGACTGTCTGTTTAATTATCTGCTCTAGAATCATTCCTAGTATTGATCTCAGGCTGACTAGGTGGTAATTATTTGGGTCTCCCCCCACAATTTTTAAAGATGGGGACAACATTTACCCTCCTCCAGTCTGCTGGGACCTCTCCTGTTCTCCTGGAATTCTCAAATATTATTGACAGTTGTTCTGAGATTACTTCTGCCAGTTCTTTTAATATCCTTGGATTTAGTTCATCTGGCCCTGGAGACCTGAACTCATTTGTACTGGCCAGGTATTCCTGAACTACCTCTTTACCTATTCTGTGCTCTATTTCCCCTACTGCATCATCTGCTCCATTTTCACCAGGTTAAGCACTGTTCCCCTTTTGAGAGAAGAGCGAGGCAAAGAAGGTGCTGAGTAGTTCTGCCTTTTCTCTGTCCCGTTAGCCTTTAATCATCTTCTCCACGCAGCAGCCCTACCATTTCCTTGTTCTTCCTTTTGCTACAGATGTAACAAAAAAAGCCCTTTTATTGTTCAGCACACCACAAAAACAAAACAGAACAAAAACAGACCAGTGCTATGCTTTGATAATTTTATAGATGTAGGAGTGATGGTTACCAGTTGGTAAAGAGAGTTCTTCCATCACATCAGGGCTCAAAAATTAGATGCTTATGTATCCACATAAATTAATCATAAAAATATATAATTGGTATCCCTATAATACATCCCACACAGAGCTTAGTAAAGTAACTTTTTGGACTACAGCTCCCCAAATCTAACCACTGTCTGTGTTGTCTGGCAGATTTTGGGAGCTGTATTCCCCAAAAATAACTTTTCCAACCTCTGGCCCATCCTCACATGCTTTGAAATAATTCAGTGCACACCAAAATAGCTGAACTGAGTGGTTAGTTTGGGAAGGACTGCATTTTCATTTGTCCTTGAAAATATCAGTGGAGATCCTACATTACAGTTTATATTTCATATCTTTATGAACTGGTAGGTACATTGCAGAGATGCAGTAAAAACCCTATTAGCAAATTGTGAAGATTTAGGCACCATCAAGAGTGTTCTGATATGCTCTGGGCACCTCTGATGCACATGGGCCACTTTTCATGTGCATGGGGGCACTTCTCATGCATATCAGGTGCTCCCATTGTGCTCTGGAACTTCCTGGCCAGTGTCCAAATGAACACTAGGAAGAGTCCTGATGTGCATCACCAGTGCCCATTGCACATCAGGCTGTGGTGCATCTGTCACTCCATTAGTTAACGTTGTGCAACAGATGCTCATATGTTGTAAGATCATGGCAGCCCCGAGATGAATATGGACATTGCAAAGCTACTCAATTCAATTTTGCACTCAGGCAAGGCCATTTACAAAGACACATGTCCGAAGCAGAAGGCTAGCCATCTTTTTTTTTTTTTTGGTTGGGTGGATTGTGCCTGTGTGAATGAGGCAGTAGAATTAAGGTCTCTTTTAGGGACTGGATGTTCCTGCTTGTGACTAGCATAGAATAGAATCTTTATTACGGTCATAGACCAGCACAGGTAAAAAGCGATACAGAATAGAAAGAAGGTAAAAACACAGGATAAAAACAGTATTTAAAATCACCCTACAGATTACATAGCTCCAGTATAACAAGAAAGGTTGGTACTATTCTACTGTGGAGGTCATTGTCTGTTGAATTTTAACCGCAGCTGCGCAGAATCTGGCAACATTATATGATGTTCCTAGGTTGGTGTCTGAAAGCAACAGGGTGGTGTAGTATTGTCCAGTGTGCCCTTGATATTTATGCAACAGGGGTGAAATAAGGCCAAGACGTATGTCCCTGTAGTATGAGCACTGGAGTAATACATGTTCTGTTGTTTCTATTTGGCCAGAGTTATGTTGGCAGTGTCCA
The DNA here is from genome assembly GCA_030847615.1 of Gambelia wislizenii. Lineage (NCBI taxonomy): Eukaryota > Metazoa > Chordata > Lepidosauria > Squamata > Crotaphytidae > Gambelia > Gambelia wislizenii. The sequence goes on from JAUMIR010000012.1 coordinate 13,035,078, forward strand.
GATGCACACTAGGAAGAGTCCTGATGTTCATCACCAGTGCCATTGCACATCAGGCTGTGGTGCATCTGTCACTCCATTGGTTACCATTGTGCAACAGGATGCTCATATGTTGTAAGATCATGGCAGCCCCGAGAAGAATATGGGCATTGCAAAGCTACTCAATTCAATTTTACACTCAGGCAAGGCCATTTACAAAGACACATATCCGAAGCAGAAGGCTAGCCATCTTTTTTTTTTGTTGTTGGGGCAGGGCGTAGAAAGATGCGACGTGTCCACCACGACCACCTGCAGAGTTGTTCCACGTCGACAGGACGCCAAGGAGAAGGTTTTCTGGAGAGACTTCTGCAAAAGACTCCAGGCTGAGAAGGAAAAATTCCTTCACCCCAGCACACTGCCTTGAGCTCTGGCTTGTCAAATAAAGACAGCAACAAGGACAGTCTTCACTCAACTTGAGGGCTTTAACCTTTGTTTGCAGTATATTTACAATATATATATACAGAGTATAGGACAATCTCTCTTAAACCAACAAACTGCTTCGCCAACCACCATCCACAACAAACCCACACTGGAGATAATTCCCATCTCCTTTTTATAGAGTTAAACAATGCCTGTTACATCAGGCATCTCAAGTGAGCATACTCTCAAGTGCTAACTCACACACACACCTGCAACTGGAGTTTAACTACTTTCATTACTAAGCTTACAGCTCCATTTTGTGGTCACATCCATGTCATTTCCTGACAGGGTGGATTGTGCCTGTGTGAATGAGACAGTAGAATCAAGGCCCCTTTTAGGGGCTGGATGTCCCTGCTTGAAACTAAAATACAACTGAAGGACAGCTTGACTGGGTTACCAACGGAGAAAGTAAGATCCCTATCTCCCATGCCAAAAGGGATCAACACTGGTAGATTTTCAGCCATAGAGCACTTTCTTAATGATGCCTCCATTTAGATGACAAATCAAGCTATTTAAAAGGCTTCAGCAGGCACATCCTTTACAAGCAGTGTATCTAAGTAACTATCTCTAATGCTACTCTAAGGTAGGAGGGAGAAGAGAATGGCTAATTTCTTTATCTAAGTGGGAAATTAATTCTCAGAGGTTTGTTAACATACTTAGTGTGCATTTGAAAAGAACAAAATTGAAAGCAAATCAGTGCACCTGCACTGTTAAGAATTTATTTCTAATGTAGTTCCTTAAGAAAAGAGTTATCTATTATAAAATTATCTTGCAAGCTAGATTGGAAAGCAGTTTCCAGACATACTGATAGAACATAAACATAGGAAGCTGTTTTATATTGGGTCAAATTATTTCTTTATTTAGCTCAATATTTTCTACTCTGACTGGTTTCAGCATTCCAGGGTCTCAGAGGAGAAAGGACTACCTTCTCTCCTGCTCACAAACCCTCTTAACCAGAGGTGTTAGGAATGGCATCTCTTAAAATTCACTTAAACAATACGTTTAAATCTCATCTTTAGACCAGATAGATCGAGGCTCTCCTTCCCCCTACATTATCTTCACAGCAACCCTGTGAGGTATATCACTGCTACAATGAGTGACCGACCAAAGATCATTAAGCGAGTTCCATAGTTTGGTTGCTCAGAATTAGAACCTGGATCTCCCAAGACCTAGTCCAAACACTCAGTACACTGGGTATCTTCAAATAATTCAAAATTATGTTATGATGTGTAGTTGTGTGTGTGTGTGTGTCCATCCATGGGTGTGCGTTGTGCCTTTGCAGAAACATAGGAGAATGTTTTAATCACTTGGAGAGATGCCAGCAGGAGTAATTCTCTTTCCTATGAAAAGAACATTTTCTGTTTCTCCCACAGAACTTTTCATCAGTGAGCTTATTAAATTCTAGCTCCTACTGACAGTTTCATCTCCTCAAACAATGATGTTAGTCTTTGAAAAGGATGGGTGCAGCAGAAAAGCACTGCTTAGCCCCAGAAGAAGAAAAAATTAAAAAAAGAAGCAAACTCTACTCTATGCTTAAAGGTTTTGGCAGTAACAACATCCACTAATTGAGATTTAATGAATAATCAGCGACAAGCAGCAACCTTCAGCCTAAGTGAGTCTTGCTGCATGTGAATGCATACAAATTCAAATTTAATTCAGCCATAGGAACACACGTTATTTTGGTGGTTGTATTACTACTGTCAGTTCTGCCGTAGCCCTTTGGACCGTCATGCTGAAGAAGATTGTAAATAAAGTTGGCGCAAGAACACAACCTTGCTTCACTCCATTAGTTATTAGAAAGGGCTCTGAAAGAGCATCGCCATATCTGACTTGATTGCGCTGGCCCTCATGTAGCAAGATAATCATTATAAGGAATTTGGGGGGACATCCTAGTCTTTCCAGGATCTGCCACAGGCCTTTTCTACTCACAGTGTTGAAGGCTTTGGTGAGGTCGACAAATGTTACATAGAGACCCTTGTTCTGCTCTCTACATTTCTCTTGCAGTTGTCTAAGGGCAAATACCATGTCTGTAGTACTCCTATTGGCTCTGAAGCCACATTGGCTTTCAGGAAGAAGTTCTTCTGCAATAGTTCAGGAGTATCCTTGCAAGGATTTTTCCAGCAATAGAGAGCAGTGTTATGCCTTGATAGTTTGAGCAGTTGGATTTTGCTCCTTTTTTCTTGTAAAGGGTGATGATGACTGCATCTCGGAGATCTGATGGCCGTTCCCCTTTTTCCCAGCAATTCACAAGGAATTCATGGAATTTATCATGGAGTACATGACCCCCGTGTTTCCAAACTTCAGGTGGGATTCCATCAATTCCAGCTGCCTTGCTTCCACCACAACAGCCTAAATATCCTAAAGGCAGCAGATCCCATCCAGTCTTGGAAGTTAACCTGGGTCATCCCTAGTCAGTACTTGGATGGGAGAAACTGGCAAAACCACATGTGAATTTCAAAATCTTATGAAATTCATGGGGTTGCAATCAGGTGACCTGAAGATATAAACACACACACACTCACATCATTGTCACCACCACCACCATCATCTTCCAAGACTGTGACTCAAGGTGCTTAAGCATTAAAAAGAATGGGAATGCAGCTATTTCAATGTTCAATGTTCACACATCTCTGAATTTTGAGATACAGTTTGCTAAAAATGCGATCACAATGTACATAAAAATGTGCACTTTAGCTTTAAGTGCTTGGAAAAAAATGCATATTATTCAGTAAAATGTGTACCAAAATATATATTTTGTGTAAAAAAAAGAATTTAAAATAATATGAATAGTCATGGGGGGGGGGGTTGGCAGGAAGAGAAAGAGACAGTGTGTGAGAGAGGTACCGGTATATAAGCCTTCAGCGTTTCAGACTCAGCCTACTTTTGGTTCTAGCCCCACTTAGTGGCAGCATATGGCACTCAAGGTTAAGTGGCCCTTGAGAGAAAAAAGATATTCCACCCATGCTGTTATTTCTCATTAAGTCAGTTTCCACTTCCCCTTTGAAAGAAAAGCCTCCATGAGGCCCAGTCATCAACAGCTCTGCTCAGATCTTGCAAACTTGAGGCCATGGCTTCCTTCATTGAGCTAATTCATCTCTACTGAGGTCTTCCTCTTTCCTTACTGCCTTCAATTTTTCCAAGATTTATCATCTTTTCCAGTGAGTCATGGTGTCTCCTGACAGCATCACATTTCAAATAATTTGATTCTCTTCTGGTCAGTTTTCTTCATTCTACAGCTTTCATAACCATGCACAGAAATCAGAAATATGATGGCACAGGGGATCATAACTTTGGTATTAAATTATATACCTTTACACTTGGGAAGCTTAACTAATTTGTTCATAGCTGCCTTCTGAGCCCAAAGCTGAATCCACACTATGGTTCCTTCCTATGATTCCTTCATATACCATGGCTCTTTCCTATGGAATCTTGGGATTTGTAGGTTTACAAAATCTTTAGCCTTTGCTGCGAAATAGTGCTGGTGCCTCACCAAACTATAGATCCCAGGATTCCATAGTAAGGAGCCATGGCAAATAATCCAGTTTCAAACTGGATTATTTGTGTAGTGAGGATTCAGTCCTAGGCTGCTGCCACACTGCAGAAATAACACAATTTAATACCACTTTAATTGCTATGGCTCAATGCTATGGGATTCTGGGATTTGTAGGTTTGTGAGATATTTAGCCTTCTCTGTCAGAGAGCTCTGGTACCACATCAAACTATAAATCTCAGAAGTACATAGGATGGAGCCATGATAGTTAAAATGGTCTCAAACTGGATTATTTCTGCAGTGTGGCAGCAGTCCTAGTCTTCTCATTTTTTCCTTAATTATCTTTATTCATAATAATTAAAAATAACATATAAAAACAAACATACAAATAAGAAAAACAATGTAGCTTCCATCATCTCATTTTCCTCTTGGCTATTGATAATTTCCTAATTTTATCCCCCCAAAATAAATCTCTTAATTTCATCTGTTTTTCACATTATTACATTGATAATTCTCTCCTCATACATTCCTTCCCAGCATCCAATTATCTCCCCATTTGTTTTCCCATAACAAAAAGATTTCTTACTAATCTTGTAGTTCTCTTAATTTTTTATCATCATCTATAATAATGGATAATTTATCCAGCTCATACATTAAAAAAAAATTCTTTATCCAGTCTTCAATTGTTGGAGCTTCCTCACCTTTCCATTTCTTTGCAATTACTTGTCTGGCAGCTGTAACTGCGTATAACAGTATTTTCCTATTTCTCCCTTGCTTCTCTATCAATATTATGCAACATGTTTAACAAATATATCTCGGGTTCCATTGGATATTCAATCTTCAGCGTTTTAGCTATTAATTTATGTATTTTTCTTCAGAATTTCTTTATCTTTTTACAGTTCCACCAGACATGATAATACGTACCTTTTGAACTGCCACATTTCCAACAATTGTTGGAAGTGTTCTTATATATTTTATTTAATTTTCTCTGGGGTCATAAACCATAAGTTCATTATCTTATAGTAGTTTTCTTTCAAGTTATTATGCTTCATGAATTTTATATTTTTAGTCCAAACTGTTTCCCAAGAATCTATTTGTATCTCATGTCCAAAATATTGTGCCCATTTCACTATATATGGCTTTATTACTTCCTGTTCTTGACTGAGCTTCAGCAGAAGTTTATATATTTTCAATATAACTTTTTTCTTCTCCTTATCTTGTATTATCTGATCAAACTCTGTTTTCTCCAGTCCTACTCCTTCCAATTTTATATCCATCTTAAATTTTTCCTTTAACTGTCTGTATAGGAACCAATGGCAGTCTATACCATCATTTCTTAATTCTTCCTGTGTCTTCATTTCGTATGCTGATCCTTCTTTTTTTTACTAATACCTCATAGGTTAACCATTTCCCTTTAAATAAACTTTCTCTTTGATAAAATGCTTCATGAGTTGAAACCCATGATGGTATTTTGTAGTTTAACCATTTTTTATATTTCTCCCAGACTCTCCATAAGGCTTTTCTTTCAAAATAGTGGCCAAATTCCTTATGTACAATTTCTTTTTTATGCCACATGTATGCATGGAAGCCAAACCTTAAGTTAAAGCCTTCCAACTGTAACAATCTAGTATCTTGCAGATGTATCCATTCTAGAATCCAGGTTAAACTGCTAGCATTATAATATAGCTCTAAATCTGGGAGTTCAAGTCTACCCCACTTTTTCGCTTCTACCAATACGTTTTTCTTAATTCGTGGTTTCTTCCCTGTCCAGATAAAGTTTGCTAAATCCGTATTCCATTGTTTAAATATCAATGCATTGGACAAAATAGGCAGATTCTGGAACAGATACATCACTCTTGGTAACACATTCATATTTATCGTTGAAATTCTCCCTAGCAGTGATAAGCGTAACTTTGACCATTTCTTCAAATCCTCTTTAATTTCCTTCCATACTCTTAACATAATTATTCTCATATAGTTCTATATTTCTATTAGTTATACTTATTCCTAGGTATCTTGCCTTCTTTTCTATTTTGTTATTTGATAGTTTTTCTAATTCTTCCTTCTCTTTTTTTGGTCATATTCTTAGTTAATACCATTGTTTTCTCTTTATTAAATTTGAATGCTGCCAGGTTCCCGTATTCTTCAATAGTCTTCATTAGTTTATTAACACACATGTTCAAAAAAGCCCTGTAGCGATAGGCAAGGGATGAAATGGCAGGTGTAAAGATGCACTGGAAGCCGCAGACCCAACCCTGCATGCAGGCGGTTCAGGACATTGGTCGCTCAAGGCTGACCCAGGAGATGACAGTCTTGTTTGGCAGCATCCTGAATGACCAAGCAGTCTTTTTGAAGGAAAGCACTGCTTCTGCCATATGGAGAGGGGCCTAGAAAAGGTGGCCTAATGAAAGCTCATCCCCAACTACCTGGTTGGCTAGCCATGGCCAACGGGCATCTTCTGATGCGGTCAAACCAAGGCAAAGAAACAAAGGCACACACCAGCCTCCAAAGGTGTAAATAAACTGACACTTGCATGCTGGAACATCAGAAACATGCGAGACTCTGAAAATAGTGGATGGCCTGAGCGTCGTTCTGCCCTAATAGCCCATGAACTATCACAACTTAACATTGACATCGCTGCTCTTATTGAATTTCATCTCCATGAGGAAGGCAGCCTTAAAGAACATGGCGCCGGCTACACACTTTACTGGTCTGGCAAACCCAAACCCAAAAAACATCTTTCAGGAGTAGGCTTTATGATTAAAAACTCCAGTGCCTCCAAACTTGAAACCTTGCCAACAGGACACTCTGATCGCATTATTTCCTTACGCCTCCCACATGTTGTTCTCTTTAGTATATATGCCCCAACTATGCAAGCAGACCCTGTAGAGAAAGACAAATTCTACACAGACCTACACCAACTCATACAAAAAGTCCCTGTAGAAGATAAAATTATTATCCTTGGTGACTTCAATGCCAGAGTAGGAAAGAACTCCAAAGCCTGTAAAGGTGTCTCAGGCAAGCATGGTGTTGGAGCAATGATAACGGACGCCTCCTGGTAGAGTTCTGAGCAGAACAACAGCTGACTATTACTAACACAATCTTTCAGCAGAAAGATAGCTTGAAGGCAACCTGGATGCATCCCCGATCCAAACATTGGCACCTCACTGACTATGTTCTAGTCTGCCAGAGAGACATTCGTGATGTCCGTCATACCCGAGTGATCCCCAGTGCAGAATGCCAAACAAATCATCAGCTCATCAGATGTAAACTAAATCTTCATCTTAAGTTCAAACCTAAGAGGGGTGGCATCTTAAAGGAGAGACTCCAAGTAAACAATCTTCAACAAGTTACCATGAGAGACAACTTCCAGGCAAATCTGCAAACAAAACTTGAAGACCATCCTACAGATCCTTCTCCTACAGTGCTTTGGCAACATATCAAAAATAGTATCCTCCAGTCTGCAGAAGAATCCCTCGGGTTCTCCCACAAGAAAAATCAAGACTGGTTTGATGAAAACAACCAAGAGATCCAGGAGCTGTTGGCAAAGAAGAGAACTGCTCACCAGGAATACCTTGCCCAGCCAACCTGCCATGTAAGAAAAGCAGCTTTCCACCTCACATGTAGTAAACTTCAACAAAAACTCTGAGACATGCAGAACAAGTGGTGGATCAATATAGCAGAAAAGACACAATGCTGTGCAGATCTGGGTGATCATAGAGGATTTTATGAAGCTCTTAAAGCAGTGTTTGGACCTACTTATCAGGTCCAAAGCTCCATATACAGTACAGATGGTCAACCATTAATTACTGATAAAGCCTCCATCCTGAATCAATGGGCTGAACATTTTCACAGTCTCTTTAGTGCCAACAGAGTAGTCCAAGGCTCAGCTATCCAACATATGATACAAAAACCGATGAAAAATGAATTGGACATAGCTCCCACTTTGGAAGAGACCCTTAAGGCCATACAGCAGATGAAAAACGGCAAGGCAGCTGGGATTGATGGAATCCCACCTGAAGTTTGGAAACACGGAGGTCATGTACTGCATGATAAATTCCACAAATTCCTTGTGAATTGCTGGGAAAAAGGGGAACTGCCATCAGACCTCTGAGATGCAGTCATCATCACCCTGTACAAGAAAAAAGGAGCAAAATCTGATTGCTCAAATTATCGAGGCAAAACACTGCTCTCTATTGCTGGAAAAATCCTTGCAAGGATACTCCTGAACAGATTAGTTCCTGCTATTGCAGAAGAACTTCTCCCCGAAAGCCAATGTGGCTTCAGAGCCAATAGGAGTACTACAGACATGGTATTTGCCCTTAGACAACTGCAAGAAAAATGTAGAGAGCAGAACAAGGGTCTCTATGTAACATTTGTCGACCTCACCAAAGCCTTCGACACTGTGAGTAGAAAAGGTCTGTGGCAGAACCTGGAAAGACTAGGATGTCCCCCCAAATTCCTTATAATGGTTATCTTGCTACATGAGGGCCAGCGTGGTCAAGTCAGATATGGCGATGCTCTTTCAGAGCCCTTTCTAATAACTAATGGAGTGAAGCAAGGTTGTGTTCTTGCGCCAACTATATTTACAATCTTCTTTAGCATGATGCTCCAAAGGGCTATGGCAGAGCTTGAAGAAGACGACGGCATCTATATACGTTACCGTACTGATGGTAGCTTGTTTAACTTAAGCCGTCTGAGGGCTCACACTAAGACTCTAAACTATCTAGTCCTTGACCTGCTCTTCACTGATGATGCTGCCCTTGTTGCCCACACAGAAGCAGCTCTGCAGTGCCTAACATTCTGCTTCACAACAGCTGCAGAGCTGTTTGGGCTGGAAGTCAACCTGAAGAAAACAGAGGTTCCTTACCAGCCTGCACCGCAGGACGAACACCACCATCCCCACATTGCCGTCGGCAAATCTGTGCTCAAGTCCATTCAGCAGTTCACCTACCTGGGAAGCATCATCTCCTCAGATGCCAAGATTGACAAAGAGATCGATCACAGATTAGCAAAGGCATATAGTGCATTTGGACTCACAAAAGAGTCTAGAGCAATAAACACCTGAGGTAAAGCACAAAAATCAGTGTGTATAGAGCCATTGTACTGTCTATCATCCTTTATGGATCTGAAACATGGGTCACCTATCGCCACCACCTACGACTCCTCGAGCGCTTTCATCAGCGCTGTCTACGCACAATCCTAAATATACACTGGACTGACTATGTGACGAATGTTGCTGTCCTTGAACAAGCAGGGATCACCAGCATTGAGGCCATGATATTGAGAACACAGCTGCGCTGGGCAGGGCACGTTTCTAGGATGGAGGACCATCGCCTCCCAAAAATACTACTCTACGGTGAACTCGCCATGGGTCAGCATAAGAGGGGCACTCCAAAAAAGCAATACAAAGACTCCCTGAAACAACATCTCAGGCTCGGCCAAATTAACCACCAACAGTGGTCCGCACTGGCCTCACATCGGTAGGCATGGAGACGCACTATCCACAATGCTGTAGCCTTATTTGAGAACTCACGCCAAACAAGTCTTGAAGAGAAACGACAACACAGAAAGAATCACAACCCAAAAACATCACCCAAGGAGACCTTCTGTTGTGCTTTCTGCAACCGGACTTGTTTATCTCGGATTGGCCTTTTTAGTCATCAGCGTGTTTGCGGAAAGTGCGGGATGAGTCCTTCCTGAATCTTCATTCGCGAAGAAAAGCGAGAGAGAGTATTCAGATTATCCAAGAAAAAGATCAGGTCGTCTGCGAAAGCTTTATATTTAAATTCATTTTTTTGAATCTTTACTCTTTTAATCTCTGGATCTAAATTAATTTTTCTATTCAAGATCTCTAATATCATTATGAATAGGAGCGGCAAAAGTGGACAGCCTTGTCTTGTTCCCTTGGTTATCCTGCAATCCTCCGTTCTATCCCCATTCACAATTATCTGGGCTTTTTGCCTACTGTAAATGGTCTGTATCCACTTCAAAAATACATCCCCAATAGCCATCTCTTCCATTATTTTAAACATAAACTCCCACCTAACCTTGTTGAATGCTTTTTTGGCATCCTCTAGAATTATTGCCAATTTTCTTTCGTTGTGTTTCTCATAAACCTTAATTTTGTCCAGCAACATTCTTATATTGTTTTTAATATGTCTGTTTGGTAGAAAACCATTTTGATCCACTTGTATACAATTCACTAATACCATCTTTAATCTTTTGGCTAGAATGCTTGCAAAAATTTTATAGTCTATGTTCAATAAGGAGATGGATCTATAACTAGTTGTTAGAGATGCATCTTTACCTTCCTTCAAAATCAATGTAATATCTGCATTTTACCAAGACTTTGGGCACCTATTGCACTTTATCTTGTTGAATAGTTCATACAATGGTAGCACCAGCTCATCTACAAACAATTTATAATATACTGAAGAAAATCCATCAGGACCAGGCACCTTGCCTATTTTTAACCTTTTGATCGCATCTCTTATCTCTTGAATCGCAACCTGTTGGTTCAGCTCTAATCTTTGCTCCTCTGTTATTTTGGGAACCTTTTCTTTGTTTAGATATTCTTCTGTCTTCTTAACTATTTCAGCCTCCATAGGTTTATCCTCATATATATTTGTAAAGTATTTGTAAAATATCTTTTTGATATCCTTTTGCTTAGTATAACGTTCATCATTTATTTTTATTTCAGTTATCAACCTTTTCTGTCTCTCTTTCCTCAATTTGTGGGCAAGCCACTTACCCATCTTATTAGCTTGCTCAAAATCCTTTGAAAATGTATTTAAATTTCTTTCCTATTTCCTCATTTAGTTCCACATTAAGCTGTTTTTCCAATATATTTAATTCTTCCTTTATGTTCCCATTACGTTTTTCTCTTCATTTCTTTCTCTTTATTTGCTATAGGTTCTACTAATTCTTTTATTCTATCCTTCCTTGCTCTTTTCATTTCTAACTCGTTTTGCATTATGTGTCCTCTAATTACTGCCTTTCCTGCATCCCAAACTACTTCTATTGGTGTTCCTTTTCCCAAATTATCCTCAAAATATCTTTTTTAATTCTTTCTATAACCTCATCTTTTTTAAATAATAAACCCTTCATCCTCCATCTATATTGGATTTTACATCCAGATAATACTAATTTCATAGGGCAGTGGTCTGATATTATCTTTTGTTGTATTTCTGCTTCTTTGGTGTTTTTAATCAAGCCCTTGGATATCAAAAAGAAATCTATTCTTGACCAGGTGTTGTGTCTATCCGAGTAATATGTAAAATCCTTTTCATTACCATGTTTATGTCTCCATATGTCTATTAAAGTTAATTCTTCCACCATTTCATCTATTACCTTCGTGAGTTTGCCCTCTTTTTGTCTCTTCCCTGACACTTTTGACTTGTCTATTTTTGGGTCTAGGACTCCATTCCAATCGCCCATCAAAATTATATATTCATACTCATATTCAATTATCTTTTGATATAAATCTTGTATAAATTGCTTTTTATTATTTTGTGGGCCATATACTCCTACCATAAATATATTCTTCTCATCTATTCTCACTTCTATACCCAAGTAAGTGCCTTCACTATCTTTAAAGATTTCCTTCAAATCGTATTTTGTTTTCAAATAAAAGGCCATTCCTGCTTTTTTCTTGTCATATTCTGTTGCATATTGCTTTCCCAATTTGCCATTCTTTATCAGGTTGATGTCAGATCCTTTAATATGAGTCTCTTGAAGACATATAATATCCAATTTCTGTTTTTCTAAATAACGGAAGACCAACCTCTTCTTATTCGGTGAGTTCAGTCCTCTGATATTCCAAGATAATATTTTATTAGTCATCTGTTTATTTAATATGTATATATATATTCTTAAGCAATCAAAACAGAGTTTATTCCGATACACCTTCTATTGCTCCTGCTAGTTCTTCTTCTTCTTCTTCTTCTTCTTCTTCTTCTTCTTCTTCCCCTTCTAGTTCTACTTCTTCCTCCTCTTCTTCTTCTACTTCTGAATCTGTTCTAACCTCTACTTCTACTTCCTCTTCTCCTTTCTTTTTTCTAACTCTGTTCTCCTTTACTGCTTTATCTCCTATTTTTTGTCTCATCTCTACACTCTGCTTGATTTCCTTATGCTCTTTAAGCTCTTTCTCCTCTTTCTCTCCCTCATTCTCTTTTCCTGAATTATCCACATTATTCTTCTCTCCCCTCAAATTCACCTAAAAATTCTTTCACACTACTAACTGATTTTATCCAATTTTTTAAAATTTATACATCAATGTTATCCCGTCCAATTTATTCCATCTTTAAGTTATATTCTTTTATCTTAAAACTGTTGTCAGAAAGGTACATTGTCTACGCCTTTTTATTATTTGTGTTGGTATGTCTTTAAATATTTTTACTTCTTTCCCTTCTATTTTGAAGGTTTCTACAAAGTTTCTTTGCAAGATATTGTCCTTAACCCTTTCCCTGATTAAATAAATTGCTATATCTCTAGGTAGCTTGTTCTTTCTAGCTAACCAGGAACCTATTCGATACAGCTTGTCCACTTCCAGGTCCAGCTGTTCCGGTCCCCAGTGTATGAATTTTGCTAGGTCCGGGATTATTCTAATAGCTAAATCTTCATTTGCCTGTTCTGGCAATCCTCTTATCTTTAAACATTTAGCTCTATATCTTATTTCTTGAATTGTCTTTTGATTATTTTCTATTTCCAGTTGTGTTTCTAAATTTGTAGTTTTTCTCTCCAGCCCCTGGGACTTCTCCTGTAGATTCTGTAGATCTGAACTTATTCTCGCTATATCTCTAGTTGCTAGCACTAGATGTGATCCAAAATTATTTAATTGTTTTTGGATATCGGACCTTATTTCCCCCTTTAGTTCTTTCATCTCAGATTTCAGCTCAGACTTCAACATTTTAAATTCACTTAAAAGCACTTGGTTAATATCTGCCATCTTTGCTGTCATATCTATAGATGACCTAGTTGTTTGACCTTGAGATTGTTGTTGAGCCAATGCTTTCCTAGAAATAAGCATATTTACAACCACTAATTCACCAATTATAGTGCCTTGGTTATTTAAATATTTTCTTTACATTCTTTACTTTCTTGGAGCAATAAACACCTGAGGCAAAGCACAAAAATCAGTGTGTATAGAGCCATTGTACTGTCTATCCTCCTTTATGGATCTGAAACATGGGTCACCTATCGCAACCACCTACAACTCCCCAAGTGCTTTCATCAGCGCTGTCTATGCACAATCCTAAATATACACTGGACTGACTATGTGACAAATGTTGCTGTCCTTGAGCAAGCAGGGATCACCAGTATTGAGGCCATGATATTGAGAATGCAGCTGCACTGGGCAGGGCACGTTTCTAGGATGGAGGACCATTGCCTCCCCAAAATACTACTCTATGGTGAACTCGCCACGGGTCAGCGTAAGAGGGGTGCTCCAAAAAAGCGATACAAAGACTCCCTGAAACAACATCTCAGGCTCAGCCAAATTGATCACCAACAGTGGTCCGCCCTGGCCTCACATCGGGAGGCATGGAGACGCTCTATCCACAATGCTGCAGCCTTATTTGAGAACTCACACCAAACAAGTCTTGAAGAGAAACGACAACGCAGAAAGAATCACAACCCAAAAACATCACCCAAGGAGACCTTCTCCTGTGCTTTTTGCAACCGGACTTGTTTATCTCGGATTGGCCTTCTTAGTCATCAGCGCGCTTACAGAAAGCATGGGATGAGTCCTTCCTGGATCTTCGTTTGCGAAGAAAAGCCAGGGAGAGATCTTTCTCCTTTCCTCTTATATTTCAAATCCCTCCTTATACTTAATATATATAAATATATCTTAATGCCTTAGTGTACCTTCTCTCTTTCCTCTTTAAACACCCCAAATATTTAGAATCATAGAATCGCAGAGTCGGAAGAGACCACGAGGGCCATCTAGTCCAACCCCCATACACATACATATACACATCTTTCTTGTCTGTAAATATATATCAATAGTTATTAATAATTCATTAACAATTAATACTGGTATTACTAATTATTATATACAATGCAGTTAATATATACAATGTGGTTACATATATAATATATGCAATATATCTATATATTTATATACACCTATATATCTTTATAGCAATATGTCTTTACAAGAATATATTTCTATATTTAAATATATAATTAATACTCAATAATTCATACAGACCTCTAAATCACTCTTCCACTGGGTGGGTAGACTTGAATTATTCAATAAATATCCAATATCAATTTTACCCTTAACTCAAATTCCTTGACAAATCTTATATATAACTTTGTACAAACATTCTATATAGAAGTTGTAAATAAAGTAATTTAAATATATATCTCTTAATTGAAATGTATACTCTTTTTTTCTGTATATCTTGTCTTAAAGTAAACGATTACTTAAATAATCAGTCTATTAATTATCAATCTGTCAATTTATATGGCAATCAACAGTCAGTCAATTATAAACCATTAATTATTTATTATTTAATTAAATGGTACTCTACGGTGATCTCGCCACGGGTCAGCGAAAGAGGGGCACTCCAAAAAAGTGATACAAGGACTCCATGAAACAACATCTCAGGCTTGGCCAAATTGATCACCAACAATGGTCTGCCCTGGCCTCACATTGGGAGGCATGGAGAAGCACTATCCACAATGCTGCAGCCTTATTTGAGAACTCACGCCAATCAAGTCTTGAAGAGAAATGACAACGCAGAAAGAATCACAACCCAGAAACATCACCCAAACCTTCTGCTGTGCTTTCTTCTGCTGTGCTTTCTGTAACTGCTGTGCTTTCTGCTGTGCTTTCTGCAACTGGACTTGTTTATCTTGAATTGGCCTTTTTAGTCATCAGTGTGCTTGCAGAAAGCGTGGGATGAGTCCTTCCTGAACCTTCGTTTGCGAAGAAAAGCCAGAGATTTACTAATTAATCAGTTAATTAATTCAACTGTTAGCTCAAACCTTAATATACAGACTTAGTTGATGACTTTCTGGGATCGTCAGCTCTGACCCCAATCTCGAATCCCTTCAATACAGAAGATTTGCGCAGTCAGGCCCCTCACTCCCCCTGCTCTGACAAATTCGAAATTCTGTATTCGTCACAGTCTACTCAGCTTTCTGCTCACAATTTTTCTTCTATCCCTCTTCTTCCAACAACAATTTACATCCCAGTCGTTCAGAGCTACAAATAATGATGTTGTAGCAATAGGTGTCCACTTTGTCTTCTCTTTCTGTTCTGTCTTCTCTGTTTTTTTCTGTTTCTGCACCAGCACTCTTTTTTTCCCCTTTTTGAGTTCACCAGCTTCCCAATTTCAAATCAGACTATTTACCTTCTTCTCTTTACAATCCGACTCTTTAATTTCACTTCTAATAGCTATCAATCTCAATTCTTACTCGGTTTTCACTTAGCTTTCCTGCTTTTTCAACTTCTTTCAAGTTCCAGTCTCTGCCGTCACTACTTAAATTTATCTTTTTCTCCTCTTCTCTGTTCTTTTCCTCTCTTACCTCTCTTTAATTCCTTTCCGTTCTCTAATGTAACCTTCCAATTATCTCTGCACCTTAGGTTGTCCTCCAAAGCAGCTCCAAACGTCTTTCTCTTCAAATATTACCCAATCTAAATTACTTCAGCTGTTACATTTTAATACATTTTACATTTATTTCTCTTTATTTCTCTGTTTTTTCTTCTTTTATACGTTCTCTCACTTTGCTCTCATTAGTTTATCTCCTTGTTGTCTGCTACCATGGGGTTTTACCGAATACTCTCTATTGCTTTCTCTGTTTTCTCCACTTTCTCCTTCTCAGCCTCTCCCCAGAAACACCTGTTTGAGATCTAAGTCGTGTATCGAATTTCTGGTCATAAAGAAGAACAGATTCTTCCACCTGGGTGTTTGCTTCACACCAAGAGGCAAATGAAATATAAACTGATATTTTCCAAAGAAAAATATGCAAAATAAATTTTCAAACTTAAAAGTGGTGACAACATATTAATCTTGCCGACAGTAATTAGCATGGTTGGGGTAAACTTACAGCTCCCTCAACCTTCTCCTTCTCCTTCCTTTCGTTGTTTTAGTTTTGGTTGGAATTGAGCTTTTAGCAAGTACCCTCTGACTGTCTGTTCTCCCAGACAGTTTGTCCCACCAAAAAAAAAATTCTTTGCAGGCTCTACACCACGCTAAGCAGTTTTACTTCGGGAGCATGCTGAAACCTAACGACGACTGTCGTCCTCACCACCAGAATCCTCCTACCTAGTCTTCTCATTTTTTGGCCATAGATTCTATTTTGGTTAGTTTGCCAGAACCAATGTATAGAAGGTCTTTGAACCCAAAGGGTAGTCATCAATGGCTCCTCTCCATCCTGGAGAGAAGTGACCAGTGGGGTGCCACAGGGTTCTGTCCTGGGCCCAGTGCTATTCAGAATCTTTATCAATGACTTGGATGAGGGAATAGAGGGTATGCTTATCAAGTTTGCAGATGACACCAAATTAAGAGGGGTAGCTAATACCCTGGAGGACAGGATCAGAATTCAAAATGACCTCAACAGATTAGAAAGCTGGGTCAAAACTAACAAAATGAATTTCAACAGGGAGAAATGTAGGATACTACACTTGGGCAGTAAAAATGAATTCCAGAGATATAGGGTGGGTGGCACATGGCTTGATGGCAGTACATGCGAAAGGGATCTAGGAATCTTAGTGGGCCACAAACTGAACATGAGTCAGCAGTGTGATGCAGCAGCTAAAAAAGCCAATGCAATTCTAGGCTGCATTAATAGGAGTATAGTGTCTAGATCAAGGGAAGTAATAGTGCTCTGTATTCTGCTTTGGTCAGCCCTCACCTGGAATACTGTGTCCAGTTCTGGGCACCACAGTTCAGGAAGGATATGGACAAGCTGGAATGTGTCCAGAGGTGGGTGACCAGGATGGTGGGAGGTCTGGAAGCCATGCCCTATGAGGAGTGGCTTAGGGAGCTGCGCATGTTTACTCTGGAGAAGAGACGGTTGAGAGGTGATATGATAGCCATGTTTAAATATTTGAAGGAATGTCATACTGAAGATGGAGCAAGCTTGTTTTCTGCTGCTCCAGAGACTAGGACATGGAGCAATGGGTTCAAACTACAGGGAAAAGATTCCACCTAAACATTAGGAAGAACTTCCTGACAGTAAGAGCTGTTCGGAAGTGGAATACACTGCCTGGGAGTGTGGTGGAGTCTCCTTCTTTGGAGGTTTTTAAACAGAGGCTGGATGGCCATCTGTCGGGAATGCTTTGATTGTTTATTCCTCCATGGCAGGGAGTTGGACTGGATAGCCCTTGTGGTTTCTTCCAACTCTATGATTCTATGACTATTTCAGTGTCTTCATCACTTCATCACTAAAATTAGGTCAACCATTTGTAGAAGTCTATTCTAGCTGTGTTTAACCCATAGAACTTGCCTCCAGAACCACATTTCTCTTGCTATCAAGCTTTCTTCACTGTCCACCTTTCACAACCATACAAAGAAATCAGAAATACTAAGGGATAGATAATTGTGACTTAGGCCTTTAATGATATGTCTTTGCATTTGAGGATCCTTCAGAGTTGCCCTTAAGTTTATGTGGACTCTGTAGACCCACTGAGCTGTACAAAATACGGAATATATAATACTGTACATATGCACATGCATGCATACACACACAGAGGAGGATTCCAGATACATCCATTCTGTACTGGAAAGTTGAAAAGGGAATAAGACTTCTGAAATCTAGGGAAACATCTGGATGAGGTAAATGTCAGAAGTGTCACTCTCTCTAAAAATGCCATTCCCATAGGTTTAGCAAATTTAGCTTCCTTTGCACAAGGACTCGAGTTTGGAAAGTTACTTTTTAAAAGTAATTCGCTCTCTTTATTTATTATAGTGTTAAAGGGCAATGTTACAATGTCGGAAAAGCAACTCCTTCTGTTACTAATTATTCTCCTATTCTTTTTTGTTACTTTAAAGAACACCTTAGTGTTGTGGAGAGAATGGCATAAAAAGTAAAAAAAAAAAGTCCTTTCCTACTGCATAAATAAACATTTCAAAATGCCCTTTTAAAAGTTGCTTTTAAAATTAAGTAAGGATGTTACTTGTTGCAAAAACAAAATAACATAACCTTTGTGACATTACAGTTAGACCCCCGCAAATCTGTGGGAGTTCAGTTCCCAGACTTACAGCTGATACCAGAAACTGTGGATAACAGAGAACCCTATTAGAATTAAGGATTCCTGGTAAAAACATACCCTAGAGTTGCATTGGAGGACTTAAAAGAGGCCTAGAGAGGATGCTACTCTACACATTTTCCAGCACAACTCTATTGTATGTGTCCCTATTTTGTGTCCTGCAGAGAACTGAAGCCACAGTGGATCGTTTTCATCATGGAGAGAAGTGACTAGTGGTGTGCCACAGGATTCTATCCTGGGCCCAGCACTATTCAACATCTTTATCACTTGGGCAGTAAAAATGAAATACACAGATATAGGATGGGGGACACCTGGCTTGACAACAGTACACGTGAAAGGGATCTAATAGACCACAAGCTGAATATGAGTGAACAGTGTGGTGTGGCAGCTTAAAAAAAAAAAAAAAAAAAACACCAATGCAGTTCTAAGCTACATCAATGGGAGTATAGTGTCTAGTGGTATAGTTGTACCACTCTATCCTGCTTTGGTCAGACCTCACCTGGAATACAGTATCCAGTACTGGGCACTACAATTCAAGAAGGATGTTGACAAGCTAGAACATGTCCAGAGGAGGGCAACCAAAATGGAGAAACAACTGGAAACCATGCCCTATGAGGAACAGCTTAGGGAGCTGTGTATGTTTAGGCTGAAGAAGAGAAGGTTAAGTGGTGATATGCTAGCCATGTTTAAGTATCTCTCAGGAAGAGATGTTATATTGAAGAGGGAGCAAGCTTGTTTACTGCTGTGCCAGAGACTAAGACCTGGATCAATGGATTCAAACTATAGGAAAAGGGATTCCACCTAAACATTAGGATGAACTTACTGACTTTAAGAGCTGTTCAACAGTGGAATACACTTCCCTGGAGTGTGGTGGAGTCTCTTTCTTTGGAGGTGTTTAAACAGAGGCTGGATTGGCCATCTGTCAGGAGTGCTTTGACTGTGTGTTCCTGCACGGCAGGGTGTTGGACTGGATGGCCCTTGAGGTCTCTTCCAATTCTGTGATTCTATCAACATAGCTATATTCATCCCTTTGAAAACTGTTCTTAAAACTTTGGCACATACCAAACAATCTTTTAACTTCCATCTGCAATGCCCTGTAATTTAGATCCCAGCTTCTTCCTCAGCAGGACTCTGCCACAATTGTAGGGTGAGTGAGACACAGCAAGCAAACTCAAATAAACAAACTCTTGTTTCCCAGTCCTCAGCCTCTCTCTGCATGTAAGTAAGGCATACTTTTGGGACCCGTTTACTGCTTTGAAGATGGGAGCTTCAGCACTCAACCACTGGCAGGCTTGAACCCAGGTCTCTCCATCCACTCTTGCCATCCCTACTAGAGAGACTGCTGTCTGTACTATATATTTACTTTTGCTTTTTAGACACATCCTCTCGGCAGGATGCTGAGGGTTACTAAATAATCCCACGGAAATGAGGTGCCAGTGAGAGGTTTTAAAGGAGGAAGTGTGGGTTGAGAGTAAATACTGGTTTGCAGAGCCAAAACATCCACCTCCACAACTTCTGAGCTGGACCTCTACCTTGTTTTGACCCAGTGTGGGCCAGGACAAGGACCAGGAGAACAGGAGAAAAACAAATGTGAAGCAGAGGGAGTACTTTTTTAAATAAAAAAGAGAGCGCAAGAAGAGCAGTTCTGAGGATGGGCTGAAAAGTAGGTGTATCCACAGGGTAGGAAAAAACATCTTGATTTGGCTGGAAAAGATGGCTTTTGTTTTGACACTAATTTAACCAAATTTATTCATGTATGCATTTATTTATCTGAACATACATATCCCATTCCGCCCCCCATCTTCCAAGAAAGCAGTTAACAAAGAAGGGAAGAAAACATTAAAACAAGAAGATTACCAGACTAAAAGATGTATCAAGTCCAACAAAAACAAACACACACATATGAAGAGTCAAGACTAACAATAAATTAAGCAACAAGAGGCTTGAAAGCTTTTCCAAAAAGAAATATTTTCTGGGCCTGGAGGAAAACATGCAGATGGAAATAATCTATCTTCTCAGGGAGAAGGAGTTCCACAGCATGGCTGTTGCCACAGAGAAAAAAGCCCTCTCTTTCACTGCCACCAAGTAGGCCACCAAAGGCTTAATGAAGAACCTGAGGTCATTGGTGTTGACCACAACCATTTCAGATGCAACCTGTAATCCCACTCAGCCATGAAATTAATTGGATGTCCTCAGTGGCTGTTGGCATCTTGCTAGTGGCCATAGAGGAAGGATGGCAGAGGGAGCTGCGAACAGCCACCTTGCAGCTATGTTGCTGAGGTGTGCTTGAATGAATGGGTATAAAGCAGTGCTTGGAAGGACAGAGGGCAGCCAATCCCAGCACCGAATGTTGTGATGGGAGGGAGGCATCTCTGTGTGAGAGAGAGTCTGTGAGAATGTCAGTTGGGAATGATAGTTGAGAGCTGACCGTTGAGAGTGTCAGCTGGATGGGTCAGTTGTGAGAGTCATTGGGGAGTGTACGTTACTGGATGTATGAACTGATTGGAGGCAAGGTCTGAGAATTGATGATTCCATGGATGCTGTAATTGCCCATGCATGTGGTGAATGGGCTCCTGATCCATCTGAGTTTTCCTCAAGGTCAGAATCAAAAGGGAACATATTTACCAGCCTTAAAAGATTCTCTGTGTCAGCGACTGCAACACCTAAATCTTCTGTTTCAGCCAATACAACTATTAGTAAGTGTCAAGGACCTAAATCTCATTGCTCTCAATTGAGATGTTTGGAGGCCTCAATAGAGCAATGACTTCTGAAGGAGGTGTGAAGAGCCACCTTGCAACTATGTTGCTGTGGTTTGCTTGGATGAATGGGTGGGAAGCAGTGCTTGGAAGGACAGAGGGCAGCCCATCCCAGCACCAAATGTTGTGATGGGAGGGAGGCATCTCTGTGTGAGAGAGAGTCTGTGAGAATGTCAGTTGGGAATGACAGTTGGAAGTTGACTGTTGAGGGAGTTAGTTGGATGGGTCAGTTGTGATTCATTAGGGAGTGAATGCTTCTGGGTGTACAAACTGAATGGAGGCAAGGTCTGATACCATTTGTTTGATATCTTAATATAGGTTAATACGAAAAACCTGGAAGTTGTTAAAGCTTAGTTATAATAAATAATCCGAACGGGGTTGTTAAATAGTTCACACTGACATTGTGACTGGCTTTGTTCACCCTGGAATAAGGGTTGGTGATGCTTACCATCAGAAGAAACACTTATAGCCAACCTTATTCACAAAAAGGTCACCTAGAAGCCCAGGCCCAAATCCAGAAAGAGATTTGAAAGGAGGACCCTAGGGCAAGGTGAGAGTGATGGGTAGCCACGGCTAGGAACTGTTGGGCCAAACTGGTGGGGCCAATGTCACAGGAGGGAATGTGAGCATACAAATAGAGAGCATTCATGTCACGCAAGGAGAGGGGGAAGGATGGCATGGTACATAGAGTGATAAGAGCTGGGGTGATACAGACAGAAAAAGCATGGGAGAGAGAAATGAGATGGACCACAGAGAGTTGAGCTGACAGAGTGGGAGTTGGGGAGAGAAAGTTGCAGTATTGCGACCCTAGCCATTTTGGCTCTGCCACCCTTTATTTCTGGCTCCAGTTCCATCCAGTGCCAGCTCTGAACCTACCCACTGTCAACCATATGCAGCCTTCAATAGAAAATAAATTGACCCCCTATCACCTGTGTATACAAACAGTGTCTCAGCTTCTCACTCCCTCTTCTACACAGAGGGACAAAGTGCCAATACTTATTCTTACACAATATACTGTACATGAGATCTGGGGGCTGGACAGGGGATGCTGGTGCCCAGGTTGGTAAGCTGCCTCTTTCACATGCTGCAAAAGGTTTAGATGCCAGCATTTGAAGCACAGGCTGGACTGCTGGACTCATTTGCCAGCATCACTTTGTTATGCCAAAATCTGATGTTCCCAGTTGCCACCGGGCAGGTGGGGAGATTTCCTGCTCCAGTTCTTTAGAAACATGGCACTTCTCAGTTCTAAACATGCATGATGGTCTTGATTATCAGCTTCTGCCTTTCAGACTGTCTTGTTGCCAGACCATGAATCTGGAATAGCAGCCTCACCCACAGAGTGAAATTGTAGCAACAAACATCATAACTAGAAATTGCTTTAAGCCGCTTCACTGATCTGAGAGATACTGTATGTGCATCCACCATAGCCTTCCCTAGCAGGGCGTTTTCTGCTGTGGATTTAGCCTGTCACAGAGAGATTCTGTCCAACCCATTAGAATCATGGCTACTTGTACATATGAAGCTGCTGGGATGGCAATGGTGAAGAGGCTCTGAAACTACAGTTAATGCCTGCACTGACTCTTGACACCAGAAACCATGTCTGCAAAGTTAACACCTGCCTCCAGCCAAGCATCCATGCAATGTTATTGCTGTTTTTCAAAATCTATCATTTTTAAAAGGTTTTGATTCTTACAGCCTGACTTTACATTCTGTCTCAGATGACTGCCCAGTCATAACTTATGTAAGTTAGTTAGGGACAGAGTAGGTGTTTGGGAACAGGCTTGGAATAAGGGCTTCTAGGGAATACCTACAAGGGACTGGCATGATATGGAAGGGATAATCAGTGAGCTAGGAAGGAATGCATCTTGCACATTTTTCTTGTCAAGGCTCAACACCATGGGGACCTGAAACTGAGTTAGGCAGTCAGATTCAAGGAACCAAATCAAAGACTAAGAACCAAAGTACAGATAAACACAGCAGGGGAAAGAATGGTTCTGCCCAGTGAAAGTCCCAGCCCAAGCCAGAAGTATTTTCTGGCTTTTTCCAGCTGAGCAGCATGAAATAGCCTAAGCAAGCAGGCCCAGTCCAGATACTGAGAATAGTTTATGGTCAACTATATGGTCCAAAGTAAAGTTCCTGGTATCTTCCTATGCAGTGCAGCTGCTCTTGGAAAGGTGCCTGACTCCAGCTCAGGCAGTTCCTGGTGTTCCTTCAGGTCTCTTCCTTCAGGGCAGTGGTGCACAACCTGTGGCCCTCCAGATGTTTTGGCTTCCAACTCCCAGAATTGTTGATCACTGGACCAGCTGGCTCATGCTTCTGGGAGTTGGAGGCCAAAACACCTGGAGGACTGCAGGTTGTGCACCACTGTGCTAGGAGAAGCAAACATATATCAGGGAAGAACAGCAGGGGAGACTGTAACGGAGGTGCCAAAATGCAGAGAGCTTCAAGTAAGTGGCTGAAGTGTAATAACGCTTTCAGGGTTCATCCACACTACACAAATAATCCAGTTTGAAACTGGAATATTTGCCATGGCTCCTTCCTATGGAATCCTGGAATTTGGAGTTTGGTGAGGCACCAGCACTCTTTGGCAGAGAAGGCTAAAGACCTTGTAAAACTACAAATCTCAGGATTCTATAGGAAGGAGCCATGACAAATAATCCAGTTTCAAACTGGATTATTTGTGTAGTGTGGATTAGGCCTCAGCTAACTGGGCTTTTCTGAGACTGTTCCATACAACACATATGGCTCAGCTAGATGGGTGAATTAATAGCGAAAAATAGTGCCTTACCTCCCTACCACTGAAGTGTTCATTTGTGCCCATGACTCATTCGCAAGCTTGCTGGAAGGGAAAGTTAGCAAGTTTGCAGTTTACACGGAGCATGCCCACAAAAAAAGATAGTGGCCATGAATGAATTGCCTGCCAAAAAGCTCCCTCCATTCCCCCCCCACCCTTTTTGTGCTTAAATGATAGATGCAGAAGAGTGATTTTCTGCTTTAAAAAAGCTTTTTTTTGTTTGATCTGCTGCTTGAATGATCTTGCACATGATCATTCATTCACCTGGCCAAAAAAAAAAAAAAAAAAAAAAAATGGAGGCTCCAGCCACTTCCTCCTTTGCAAGCCCTCACCCACCGAAGTCCAAGCAATCATGTTTATGTCCTTCAATGTGCCCCTTTCAAATTGGTTGCTCATGTAGCGTAATATAGAGTACATAGTGGGTACCTAAACAGGTTTAGGCAGCAAAAATAAACAACAGAGTGTTGTTCCTTCAGGGATAAGAATAAAGGTACAGACACAGGATTGTGTCTAAAATAAACTTCTTTTTACTTGGGCATAATGAAGTATATTTACAGATATATACAGCATTCAGGAGAAAAACATCTTCACTCTATGAAATCCAACACAGAACATCTTCACACAGTGAGATTCCAAAAGGGACTACAGTTGTCCCTTCATATTTGCTGGGGTTTGGTTCCAGGTCCCCCCATGGATACCAAAATCCATGAATACTCAAGTCCCATTATTTGCAATGGCATAGCAAAATTGTGTCCCTGATATAAGATGGCAAAATCAAGGTTTGCTTTTTGGATTATTATTTTTTAAAGAATATTTTCAAGCTGTGAATACTTAAATCTGTGGATACCAAGTCTGTGGATACGGAAGGACAACTGTACTTAGCTCTCAATCCAGCCCAGATCTGTAAAATTCTGCTCCAGAGCTGTTAGATACTCAATATTGATACATTTTACCCAGCTAGCTCACAGTGCTGCAAACTGCAGACTGCTAAATCTTAGCTCTTTACAGAACAAATCGATGCATGTCCCAATATCCTGCAGTTCAGACATACAATTATGCACATTTTAAAAAAAGGTTGTGAGAGACAGCAAATCTGTTATTGCAATCTATTTGGAGTTTTCAGCCCCCCTCCTTCCCAATATGGTGAATCCTGGCAGGAACTCATCTGAGCATAAGGTATTCTGCCTGCATTCTTTGTGGATTTTTATCATCTAAACAACCCCATACACATAACACAAAACCAAGGATGATTTGAATCTTCAGATATATGCACTACACCACTATATCAGTTTGATGCAACTGTCATGACTCCATCCTTTGGAATCCTGGGATTTGTAGTATGGTGATGTATTTGAATCAAACCAAACTAGATTAAATTTTTATTTCAGTCTAGGATCAGCAGTGTAAATTTGATTTGATTTGGTGAGGCATTTAGAATTCTCTGCTACAGAATTCTAGTGACTTTTTACTCAGAATTACAAAACTACAAATCCCAGGATCTCATAGGATGGAGCCGTGCCAGTTTAAGGGGTATGAAACAGATATAACTGTGTAGTGTGGGATTCACTTAAGTCTTCATCATCCAAGTAAGCTCCAATCCTGACATTATTTTTCCTTCACCATTTAAAGGGAGTCATGAACATGGGCTATAGCCCTGCCTCCTCTGCTACCAAGCTCCCTGAGTTGATGCATTTGGCTGAATGCAGCTACAGAGGTCCAAGTGATTGGGAGTGCTAATAAGATGGTTGGCTACAAGTGCTCAAAACCATTGATTTGTCCAGTCTCATCTAGTCACAACTCAGTTGGTTGTTTTCAGTCCCAGCAATCATTCGGCCAAGTCATCATCCACTAACAGCAGAAGTCACTGTACCAGTAAAAGGTTGATTCTATAGTTTTCTCATGCATACATTTCCTTGAGAATAACTGGTAGAAAGGCAACTGATAAATAACAATGTGACTATGAAAATGGCCACTCACTTGGTACAGTAAAAAAAATAAAATATAGAATAAAACATAAAACACTGGATTAAAACCTGCAGGACCACAGACTGGACTTTGAGGCCTGAATTGAAACATAAAATATAAACAACTTTTATGATACCGAGATTACTTATTTGACACCAATGGGCCAGTTAACAATATCCAATACCAATGCATTTTCTAGACATATGAATCTCAATTGTGTTCCATCCTCATGGCTATTTTGCTCACATGGCTCATTCTCAAATCACCACACTTCATTATTGCTACTTTATAGACTGGCACCTAAAGTATAACCAAGACATCATCTAGTTTTCATCATGGGATCTGGATCTGAATCCAAATCTCCCAAATCCAATGTTCTGTTCATCAGTCACTGAAATTCCTGGGAACTGAATTTGGAATCAAGAGAACACAAATATTACAAATATTATTAACAGCACAATCCAATGTTTGGTTAGATTATTTATTTATTTATTTATACCCCGCTCTTCAGCCACAAGGCTATCAGAGCGGCTTACAAATTGTTTTAATAGCTATTTACACATCTAACTGCATTAAACAGTTTCCAATGTGTGTTAGCTAACTGCCCCCCACAAGCTGGGTACTCAATTTACCGACCTACGAAAGGATGGAAGGCTGAGTGAACCTTGGAGCCGGCTGGAATTGAACTTGTGACGTGGTGGCTTGCAGTACTGGCATTTAACCACTGCGCCACCAAGGCTCCTTTTTTTTTCTTCCTGTCAAGTGTATGGAAGAAAGCTTGGCACAAGAAATCTCAGACACATGGGGAATATTGCCATATATTAAACAAAGTTCCACACTAATTATTTGTTAGATGCATTTTCAGAAACATTAAAAATTCCCTCAGCTTTCCTGGGCCATCTCATTTAGGGTTGATTCATGAAGAATTAACAATGGAGTTCACATTAGGCAGTGGGGTTTGTAAAGAGACATGGCTAAATCTGCAACCTTTTATAGGCAATTATTTCAGGAGGGAGGAAATAGATCTTCAAATGAAAGAAATGTCTGTGGTGAATTGGGCTTTGCTCATTGTAGAGGCATTCTTCTGCCCCTTCTTTCCTGTTTTCAGTTTGATTTAAATGCACAGAACAATCAGAAGTCTGCAGCCCAATAACTAGTGAGTTGCTTCAAATCAACAAGGGAAATCTTTTTTCTTGACTGCCCCTTCCAGTTTCCTCTAGCCCTTTTTCTTTTCATTTCTCCTTATTCTCCTCATTCAACTTTTGAGCTCTGTGCTTTTCAGAATCCTGACCACTGTCAGTCTGACATGGAAGCCTCTTGCTGACCAAGTGAGCTTTGTCTAAAACAAGGACTGTCTTCACACTACAGCCCAAGAGGGAAGGGATCTCCTGGACGGGGGATTCCAGACTAGGAACTGAAAGAAGATTCGTTCCAAGGATGAAAAGTGTGGGATTGTCTAGATGATGAAAATACTCCTCATAGAATTCAAGGACCTTTTGTCCCAATGAAATCTCATGGTGATTCACCTTATTCAGAAGGAGGGGGGCAAAAACTCCAAAAATTGTGGGATGAGGGGAAGCCTTTGTGGCTCTTCCCAAGGTTTTTTAAATCATGTGCAGAAATGTGCATTACCACTCGTTTGGACAACCAATTCACAGCACAGCTCATTCTCAGTGAGGGCAGAATTGGACAGCAGATTGGTTGGACATGTGGATGGGGGACAGGCTTGTAAGGAATCATAGAATCATAGAATCATAGAATTGCAGAGTTGGAAGAGACCACGAGGGCCATCCAGTCCAACCCCCCTGCCACGCAGGAAATCACAATCAAAGCATCCCCGACAGATGGCCATCCAGCCTCTGTTTAAAGACCTCCAAGGAAGGAGACCCCACCACGCTCCGAGGGAGTGTGTTCCACTGCCGAACAGCTCTTACTGTCAAAAAGTTCCTCCTCATGTTGAGGTGGAATCTCTGTTCCTGGAGCTTGCACCCATTGCTCCGTGTTCCAGTCTCTGGAGCAGCAGAAAACAAGCTTCCTCCATCCTCAGCGTGACATCCCTTCAAATACTTAAACAGGGCTATCATATCGCCTCTAAACCGTCTTTTTTCCAGGCTAAACATACCCAGCTCCCTAAGTCTCTCCTCATAAGGCATTGTTTCCAGACCTTTCACCATTTTAGTTGCCCTTCTCTGGACACGCTCCAATTTGTCAATATCCTTTCTGAATTGTGGTGCCCAGAACTGGACACAGTATTCTAAGTGAAGTCTGACCAAGGCAGAATAGAGTGGCACTATTACTTCCCTTGATCTAGACTCTATACTTCTATTGATACAGCCCAAAATTGCATTGGCCTTTTTAGCTGCCGCATCACACTGTTGGCTCATGTTCAACTTGTGGTCTACTAGGACTCCTAGATCCCTTTCGCACGTAGTCTCATTCAGCCAGGTCTCTCCCATCCTATATTTATGCATTTCATTTTTCCGCCCTAAATGCAGTACTTTACATTTCTCCGTATTGAATTTCATTTTGTTAGCTTTGGCCCAGCTCTCCAGTCTATCCAAGTGTCCAGAAGTGCCATTTTTGCCTCCAGCCACTCACTCCAGTTTCCAGCTTGCCACCAGGATCCCTCACCCTCATTCTCAGGACCTTACCTAGCTGAAATACCTTCCCACCCCATTCCTTCAGTTTCCTCCCTCTGCTGAATATCTCCTGTCCGGCTGTCCCTCTGCTGAAAACCTCCAGCCCCTCCTCATCCTGCAGTGTTGCACAGAAATTATTCTGTGAAGTAAAACATGTGCTTTTATACAGCCACCCCCATTTTTTGCACAGAAAAAGGGGTTTCCTGTGCAGAACACACTGTTTCCTGAGCAGAAGACTCTTTTCTCCTGCACAGAAAACAGTGTTTCTCACAGAAAACCTGATTTTTTCATGGTGAAAAAAAATGTGTTTTTCTCTGCAGAATAATTCCTCTGTAATGCTTTGGGACATTCCAATACATAAAAAATACTATGGACAAATATTCATTTACCACCAGAGGGGGAAGAAAACTACTATAATTATTCGAACCTCACATGTGAGCATGAAATAGTCAAGGATTTACATTCCTATTCCAGACCCTGGAGGGGGCCACACTCAGAGACCTTCTTCCTTCCCCCAGTTAGAAGTGAATCTGAGATGAACATACATAAGACATATACTCAGAGGGGGCCTAATTTACACCAGATTTAATTTAAACATTTGGGGCCAGGGAGGGTGGATATTCAAGTCCAACTGTTTTCACCACCTAATTAAGGAGGGGGCGGCCATATATGGGCTGCACCTACCCCATTTCTCAGCCCTTATCTGCCCATAGGTCACTTCTGATTTTGAAAATAAAATTACAGTCAGCCTTCCGTGTCCATGGGTTCTACATCTACAGATTCAACCAACTACATCTACAGATTCAACCAACTACAACGTGAAAATATTTTTTTGGGGGGGGGGGGTTCCAAAAAGCAAACCTTGCTGTTCACCATTTTATATAAGGGTTGCCAATTCATTATGCCATTGTATATAATGGGACTTGAGCATCCATGGATTTTGGAACCCACGGGCTGTCCTGAAACCAACCCCAGAGGATACCCAGGGCCCACTGTATTGGGACAAAAAAGGTTTCTCCACAATAGTCTTAAATAGAGAAGCGTGCTCTCTAGGGACCTCTGGGGATGTGATTCTCCATAGGGAGGCTAATTTCTTTTGGAAATGGAAATGGGGAGGGGGGAAGGAGGGATAACCTACAGCCTTGAAGTCTTCATGCAGCCTGCAGGCCACACAATCCTAACCCCTGATGGAATTCACCCTAACCACTTATTTATTATCTAAATTACAACAGGAGCCACAAGAGTATCCTCCTTCTCCTCCTCATGGGTGGTCTATGGTCCAAGCCATACCCCAAGGCAGAAGGGCACCCTTCCTGCAAGGACCACAGGCTATCAATTCTATTGCAACTATGATTACTGCTACTAATATTTTGGGGAGCGGGGAGCCAGGTTAGTTTTCTGTAGTAAGAACAACAAAAGAGTCTTGTGACACCTTGTGATAATGGAGCTCTCCCTTTATCTGGGCAACACAGCCAAGCAAGTAAACAAAGGGTTAATGAGGTATGGAGAGTAAAGTTTTACATTTTATGGGGGTCAGCATCAGGAGATAGCTGACCAATGAAGATGATACCTGGAGTGAACTTTGAAATGCTTCTGTGAAATAATATCTTAGGAGCCAAGAGATAGAGAGAGAGAACAAGGAGATAACGGCAGGGGGGCAGGGTGGACTATATCCCAGCTAAGGGGGTGCTTTGTAAAGACTGGAATTACATGCCCTGTATCCCAGCCCCCAGCCCACCACTGAAATCCAGAATCCAAACTGCAGCTCCTTGTGAGTAGTTAGGGAACACTCAGCTAGTCACATTAGGGCTCATGTTATTCTGCAAACTTGGCTGAATGGCTTAGGCTATCTGTAACTTTATAACTCGAAGTGTGCCTGAAGAGAAGGTGCCTTTTGTGTAAAGAGATACCTTTTCCTATGGAGATTCTGCTTAGAATAAACTTCCTTTAAAGCACTCCTTTTTCTCCTTGGAGTTGGGTGAGTGTGTGAATGAAACACACCTTAATGATCAACCAGTTTTACACTGAGCCCTTGGTATCCATTGGGGTTTGGTTCTAGGACCCCCGGGGATACCAAAATCTGTGGATGCTCAAGTCCCATTATATATACAATGGAATAGTAAAATGGTGTTCCTTATACAAAATGCCAAAATCAAGGTTTGCTTCTTGGAATTTTGTCATTTTTGAAAATATTTTTCAAGCCATGGTTGGTGGAATCTGTGGATACAGAGGGCCAGCTGTATTCGGCCTCAACTTTCATAGAGATGAGCTATAGTCTCTAAGGTGCCATAGAAGTACTACATTTTTACTACTAGTTCCACAACTACCACCAGCAACACAGCAGCAGCAGCCGTTCAAGACAAATTAGTATTGTTATCCACAGGCTGGTGATGGGGGCAGGCTATAAAGACTGAAGAATTATCCCTCAACCAAGGGCTATGCTGTAACTTAATGTACTGAGACAAGATTTGAGCCAAGGTCTTCTTAATCTGCAACCAATTCTTCTAACTTTTGTTAGGGAGGTAAGGAATGTTAACCATATCCCCCAAGAAAATGGTTAACTAACACAATGCATTTTATGACTTTTTTTGGCAGGGAGGGGGTTGCAGAGAAAACAGTAGGTTTTATGCAAAGAACATTAGCCAAACAGACACTATCCTCCTTGCATATCTCCCCACCAGGAACTACTCATTCAAATACACAAATTTACATATCCCCTCCAACAGGAGCTCACAGTACAGTTGTCCCTTCACATTTGCGGGGGTTAGTTTCCACAGACCCCCACGAATGTGAAAATTCCACGAATAACGACTGCCCTCCCC
Organism: Gambelia wislizenii; assembly: GCA_030847615.1. NCBI lineage: Eukaryota > Metazoa > Chordata > Lepidosauria > Squamata > Crotaphytidae > Gambelia > Gambelia wislizenii. The sequence continues at coordinate 13,066,224 of JAUMIR010000012.1, forward strand.
CTCCCCCACCAAAGCAACCACGGGGCCTCCAGAGGCCCCATAGTTGCTTCCCCAACCCCCTCCCAAGGCCCCCTCGCCACCTTTCCCACCCGCCCTCCTGGTTCATAATGTGGCGTAGGCCCCCTCCCCACATCTCCACCTGCCGCCCGGCTTCTTAAGTTGGCAAGGGGGCCTCGGAGGACTCCCTCGCCACCTTTCCCACCCCCCGCCCGGCTTCTTAAGGTGACGAGGGGGCCTCGGAGGGCTCCCTCGCCGCCTTTCCCACCCCTCACCCAGCTTCCTAGGGTGGCGAGGGGGCCTCGGAGGGCTCCCTCGCCGCCTTTCCCACCCCCGCCTGGCTTCCTAGGGTGGCGAGGGGGCCTCAGAGGGCTCCCTCGCCGCCTTTCCCACCCCCGTCTGGCTTCCTAAGGTGGCGGGGGGGCCTCGGAGGACTCCCTTGCCACCTTTCCCACCCCCCGCCCGGCTTCTTAAGGTGACAAGGGGGCCTCGGAGGGCTCCCTCGCCGCCTTTCCCACCCCTCACCCAGCTTCCCAGGGGGGCGAGGGGGCCTCGGAGGGCTCCCTCGCCGCCTTTCCCACCCCCGCCTGGCTTCCTAGGGTGGCAAGGGGGCCTCAGAGGGCTCCCTCACCGCCTTTTCCACCCCCCGTCTGGCTTCCTAAGGTGGTGGGGGGGCCTCGGAGGGCTCCCTTGCTGCCTTTCCCACCCCAACCCGGCTTCCTAGCGTGGCAAGGGGGCCTCGGAGGGCTCCATCGCCGTCTTTCCCACCCCCCCACCCAGCTTCCTAGGGTGGCGAGGGAGCCTCGGAGGACTCCCTCGCCGTCTTTCCCACCCCCACCTGGCTTCCTAGGGTGGCGAGGGGGCCTCGGAGGGCTCCCTCGCCGCCTTTTCCACCCCCCGTCTGGCTTCCTAAGGTGGCGGAGGGGCCTCGGCAGACTCCCTCACCACCTTTCCCACCCCCCCACCCAGCTTCCTAGGTGGCGAGGGGGCCTCAGAGGGCTCCCTCGCCGCCTTTCCCACCCCCCGCCCAGCTTCCTAAGGTGGCGAGAGGGCCTCAGAAGGCCCCCTTCCCACCTCTCCCACACACACGGCCTGGTTCTCTCCCCCCAGAAGTGGCCACAGGGCTTCTAAAGCCCAGTCGCTGCTTTTGGGAAGACAGGGGAGGCCTTTCCAAAACCGTGAATACTCAAAACCGCGAATGCTAAATTCGCGAATGTGGAGGGGCAATTGTATATAAAATCCCCCCACAGCCCTACCCAACTATTCTCTGAAGATGCCAGCCACAGATGTAGGTGAAATGTCAGGAATAAGCTCTTCCAGAACACAGCCTCACAGCCTGGAAAAAACCCAAAGAAAACCTAAAGAACACTGTTGTTGTTTTTTAATATGATGTGCAAACTATTTTTCATTAAAAAGTTCTAAAATACACAAAAGTCTAATAATCTTACTCAGGTTGTGTGGGGTTTTTTTTGGGGGGGGGTTGTTGCAAATTCTTGCTTCTTGCACATGAAAACAGAATAAGCAAAGATTTACATCCATGCCCACCATGATATGTTGCATTCACTAGTTTGTGCAAACAAGCAATTCGAGGCATTCCTGAATTTATGTTATTCATTTATTTGTTGAATTTATACCCTGCCTTTCTCCCAGTCACGGTGACTCTGTGCAGGACCACAAACTCTGCAGATGCAGAGAAATAGCAAGCTATTAGAGTCTGCAAAGAGGGAGATCACATGACTTTGCCCACAGAGGAAACAAGCAAGCAAAGAAACAACCTGCTGGTGAACATGCTTAAGAGCCTTTGCTACACAGAGACAGCAATGCTGAGTCTCATCCAGGGACGTAGTTATTGGGGGCAGGGAGAGAAAGAGAGCATTGTCATCCCCTCACAACCCAAGAATTCTGCCTCCCTGTCAGGATTGATCCTGGACCTGACCTTTTCCTGCCAAGTTTCAGATCTGTTCTATTTTTCCAAGTTTCAAATTTGTTTGCAATCTTTTGTGATTGCTAAGGAGGTTGTATTGTACTAGGAAACGACTAAAAACCCCTTCTTCTTTCCCTAGGCAATTTCAGCCAACTGGAGCAATGGGTCATTCATCACATGAACTTCTAATTTAAATATTTTATTACACTTTGTTTAAGCTCCTTTTTAAGTTTGTCTCCATGTGGCTGTAGCCATCTTTCTCTTTTAGCCTTGCCTTTACCTTTTCACCCTTTCACCATGCAGCCCTAATCCCTTAAGGCTGGGTGAGTTTTTCCTACCCTAAATCCTCTTAGTTAGTTAAGGACCTTTAAATTTGTTTTGATATGTAGATTAAGATTTATATACCTTCAGTAAACTTTTGATATGCATTTTTAAACTGATGTCTTTGTTGTTTAATGAGTCTAATTGACTGGGTGATCAGACCACACATTTAAATGTTAATTGAGCTGTGCCTGCATTCCAATGCCTTTACTCTGCTTACTTTGAAAGAAAGGTTTTTTTTTACTTTTAAAGAAGATATTTTTATTTTATTAAAGATCCCTTGAATCTTTAATAAATTTTTAATTTTAGACTTATACCCTCCAACAAGTCCATGGTGTGGTTGCATCAGCAATGCTGTGTCATCCTGGGCATATCCCATGTGATGTAGTGATGACAGTCCATGTCCATCACAATGCAGTACCTTTTGCCTCATGTTGCATCATACAGCTTTTCATTAATCATGGTGGACATATTCTGTCCTGTGAAATTCTGTTATGTCTTGGAACTGCACTGACACCTTGGATGCCTAAACTGTATTTCTAAGTGCTCAACAGAAATTTTAAATTACTGTAATGCTAGAAATTTGACTGAAGGAAGATTTCATTTGAGGGGGTTAGAATTTTTATATGGGGGCCAATGTCCTCATTTTGCCTACACCCCTTCTTTTCATGCACCCAATGGCACATGTCTATCAGATGTCACATACTATTCTTTCTCAATTCATCTCTTTGCTTTTCACTTTCTACAGCATCTTGTGTCAAAAAAGGTATGGTTACCTACAGAGAGAGCAGTTATTTATGTGGCATACTACATTGTTGCAAATCTAACCAACCACCTGGGTCAAGGAGTTAATTATCCTCTCTGATAGCATACCCTCCCAACTGTCCCAATCTGACAGGGACAGTCCTGACATATGTCATCTCCCCTTTTTAGCTGCTTTTAAAATGTCCCAGTTTCTCTCACTCAGGGCCGGTTTAAGGAATTTTGGGCCCCCCTGCAACACTTTATTTTAGGGGCCCCATATGTTTATCTCAGGTCAATGTAACCTAACCTAATCTATTCACAGTACAGAATATTCAGATTATTACTAATAATGTTTTTGTAGGAGAAGGGTTATGATGGGGCCCCCCCCATTGATGATCCCATTGATCAATAATTATATTATTATTCTTTCTTTTTTTTAGTGGGGGGATAAACCCTAACAGGAAACTCATTCTTTTTAGATTAATAAACACCCTCACACACAAGATTCAGATGCTGCTGCTGTTGTTATCTTGGTTTCACTGTCTACTTTGTGTTACTGACAAGTTTCTGATGTGATTCTGCATTTAGGAAATCAGTGAGAAATGGTGGGATGATGTGGCATGTCCCCAGCAGTGTCACTTTGAGTTAATTGCAGTGGTTCTTAACCTGTGGTCTGGGGACCCCCAGGGGTCTGCAGTGTTCTCACAGGGGGTCCACAAAGGCTTGAAGGTTGCTCTGCTCACCTCCTCCCTGCAGTGGAGTGGTCAAGGCAGAGGCTGGCTGGCTTGGCCTGCACATTGCCATCAATCTGCTCCAGCCACAAACTTGCAGGAGGAAGCAGGAGAAAAGTCTTGCCTCCCCCTCCAGTGCCTCTGAGGGAAGATTTAAGGAATTGTGTGATTGTATTATTGTTGTTGTTGGGGTTTTAAATCTTGAGTTAAGGTTTGGGGGTCAGTGGCAGCAAAAGATGTTTAAAGGGGGTCCCTGGTAAAGAAAAGGTTAAGGGCCACTGTTTTAGATTAATAAACAAAAATCCCTCCCCTCCACAAGATCCAGATGCTGTTGCTGTCGTTGTTACCTCTGTTTCACTGTCTACTGTGTGTTACTGACTGAAGTTTTGAAGAGCAGCCATTCACATGCTGTCCCAGCATTGTGGAAATCCCTCAGCAGGAGCTGGTCAAGGGGTCGGGCTGGGCTCAGCCAGGAGAGAGTTTGAATAGTGGGAGCCTCCTCCACACAGCGTAGAGACAGGCGCGGGGAGGAGGAGGAGAGGCTACCTGGTCAGAGGCACCTTACCGAGGGAAGGAAGGGAAGGGAGAGAAAAAGGAGCAAGGAGGAAACGAGCCAGCAGATGGGCCACCCAGGCAAGGCGGCAAGGGAGCACGTGAAAGGAGGCGGAAGCTTTTCACCAGCTCCCTCTTTTTTTCTTTTGCTCTCATTCTGCTCTCAGTGCTGCTGCAAATCAGCGGCTCCTCCCGGCTGTCTCCTGGCTATCTCCTTCCTCAGATAAGGAGGTAAACAGGGGGCCCCTTGAAGTCGGGGCCCCCCGCCAATGCTGATCTGGCAGACTGATTAAACCGGCCCTGCTCTCACTCACTACCTCCCACTTTTCCCTTCCTTCAATTGCTAAAAACTGGGTCTGAAGTACAAACATAGTTTGCACTCAATTAACTCAGCAGAGGGAAGAAGAAAAGAGTAAACTCAGGAGTAAGCTCAGGCAAAAGCAAACTGCTGCAGAATCTTGTGTGTTCTTCCTCATTAATAACGTTTGCCACTTTGACCACACTTTGATGTTGTTTGGCCACATGTGTTCCAATTTTAACCTGTGAAATGTTGGAAGGAATGTGAAAGGAACGGGGAAAGCCATCTCTGAGTATTCCTTGCCTATGAAAACCCTATGACCCTACATGGGGTCACCAAAGTCAACAGGCAACTTGCAGGTACATGTGATAGTGACCCCACTGGATGGGAGAGACAACATATCTCTATGCAGACATGCCTCAGTAACGTGAAACCACCCTGAATTAATCCAGTCTCATTTTATATTTGAAACTAAGTAAGCAGAGTTGGGCCCTGTTAATCTTTGGAGGAAAGACTTGCAGGGAATACCAGGAATCTCTTAAGTCAGGGAAAGGAAAAGAATCCTGCTTGAACCCTCAAGAGCCATGGCCAAATAGGATTAACAGTACTGGGTGAAAAGGAGCAATGGTCTGACTCAATATAAAGTGATTTCCAATACTCCTCTGCCTTTGCAACTCTTCATACAGCACAGTGCTTCTCCAAAAATATTCATTCATTGGTTTGGAAGAAACAACTATAATTCAAATTATATCCTGTCCAGGGGCTTATTTAGATCAGCCAGAATACACTGCCTTCCAGCTGGCATATTCTAGCCCTGGAGCTAGTTTATTTTCCCCACCCCTCCATTACTAGGATGAAACAGGCAGAAGTCCGCACATACATGCCGGCTGGTATAAGTGGGCACTTCCCCTGCTGTCATGGATCACACTCTCTGGAGAGGCCCTGAGCATGGGATCAAGGCAGATCATATGCAGGGGGTCTTGATCATGGGCCAGCTGCAAAGCTAAACCAGTAGCGGCAGCGGTAGCCAGCTATACAGGCCAGTGTGCAGGTATGGACTCTGTGTTACTGCACTGGACACATCCAGGTTTTCCTGAATAATATGAGTTTTCCTGGATGTTAATTTTAAATGTTAAAAGGCTTTGCAGCAGCTTCCCCCAGCTTTGCCTCGGGCCTCATCAGGACTGTCCAGAGGCGAAACACAGCCCTGTATCATTTGGACTGTAGGGCTCCAAGCCAGGGGGGGGGGAAGCCAAGATACATTGCCCATCTGGACAAGCCCCAGATCTCCTTATCTGTGGTCCCATTGGTAAATAATCTGTGTTATAAGGTGAGCTTCTTTGGGGAGTACATTTTACTGATGGGGTCCCCACTGAAAAGGCCCCCCATCCTGCTCACCAGCCAGCATGAATCAGTCAGTGGGAGCACCAATGAAGGGCTTCCACCCACAACAATGTTCAAAGCACTGGCAGATGCGGAAGGAAGCAAACTTTTTACTTCGTTGGCCTTGAAGAAACTGAATGCAGCTTTATATGCTAAGACAGCATCAACAATTTGAGTAACTACTACTACTGTCATCATCATCATCATCATCATCATCACTGTTTTTTTATTTATTTATATCCCACCTTTCCCCCAAAATGGGATTCAAGGTGGCTTACAATAATTTTAAAAAGATACAAATAAAATATTAATTACAAAAGTTAAAAAAGAATTAAATATTGCCATGGTTAAAACAGGTATACCTCCGTTAACAAAGTAGATATGTTCCTTGGTATTACTTATTTAACAGAAGCTTTGGTACTGGAGGCAGCATAACAAGGAAAGAATAAGGATAGACCACACAAAACAACAGCTGAATAAGTTTCGGCAAACTTATTATCCATAATTAATAATACGCACCTGTGAAATGAAATAACCAGCTCAGGTAAGCTTTACAAAAGTTAAATAAATAAATGAAATCCAACCTTCAAGAGTCCACTTGGAAGCTTCTTGCAAAATGCATCCCAGGACTATTTTTTCTTTCACCAGCTTCCACCTTTTTTAAGATTTTCATTTTGGTAACCAAACTTATACGAGTCAGGTGAATGCGACAGTCAAAAGCGCCTGTTATCAGCTTCGGCTGATACGCCAGCTGCACCATTTACTGGAAGTAAGGGACCTCGAGACTGTGGTGCACGCGCTGGTAACCTCCCATCTAGATTTCTGCAATGCGCTCTACATGGGGCTGCCCTCAAGCTTGGTCCGGAAACTTCAGTTGGTACAAATATGGCAGCCAGAGTGGTCTCGGGAACATCTCGGAGAGACCATATAACTCCAGTATTAAAATCTCTCCACTGGCTGCCTATCAGTTTCCGGGCCCAGGATAAGGTGTTGGTTATTACCTTTAAAGCCCTAAATGGCTTGGGTCCAACTTATCTCCGGAACCGCCTCCTCCCATACAATCCTCCCCGCGTACTCCGGTCCTCTGGGAGAAATCTGCTTCAGCCACAAAAATCTAGGCTATCTGCAACCTCCCAGAGGGCCTTTTCAGTAATCGCCCCCAAATTGTGGAATGACCTGCCGAATGAGATCCATCAGATAACAAGCCTGAGTGGCTTTAAAAAAGCACTAAAGACGGATCTCTTTCGGCATGCCTTTCCTAATTAGATCCCGGCCTCAGGGGATCCTGGCCTCTTCTAGCCTGCTGGCCATTTATTATATTTTATTGTATTTATAGTTTTAAATGTGATTTTAGATTAGTTGTTTTTAATTTCTATTTGTTTAATGTTTTTTTATGGGGGAGGGTGGGAGTGGGGGTGTTTAGGGATTTTATTTGTATTGTATTTTAAATTTTGTAACCCGCCCCGATTGTTTTAACAGAGGGGCGGGGTATAAATAAATATTATTATTATTATTATTATTATTATAATAAAAATATACTAGAGGGAGCTAATGTCTCTCTGGCTTTTCTTCGCAAACGAAGATTCAGAAGGATTCATCCCACGCTTTCTGCAAGCGCACTGATATCTCTCCCACGACAAGGGGGCGCCAATGGAGAGGTGAGGGAGCTAATAAGGAAGGCTTATCTGTTCTTCCTGTTTTACCTTGCCTGTTGTAGGCAAGCACACACAGCTTCAGTAGGAAAGAATCCTGCATTCACCAACTTTAAGCTTCATCTCATTGTTTACTGCAGACATGCTGCTGCAATCAGATACTGAAAATCTGGGTTTCTCTAGCTTTCTTTCACCATGCTCCTAATGCTGATGCTGCTAAAAGTCTTCCAGCTAGATAGAGGATGAGGAAAGGGGGCTGCGCAGACATAAAAAGACTTTGTATAAAGGATCTTCTTTGTCAGAGGCTTTCTTAACTGAGGTATGTCTGTATTTATTTATATCCCACCTTTTTCCAAGTTTGAGACTTATAACAGTTAAAACATATATACGGTAGTTTAAAATTCACAGCATACAAAAGTTGAAAAGCAATTAAATTGTCATTTATTCATTTATTTATTATATTTATTCATATCCTGCCCTTCTCCCAATATAGTGACTCAATAAATTTTAAAACAATACATAAACATTAAAAAATATAAATATGAAATAAAAAAACAAATTAAACAATTTAGAATGTTAAAACATTTAAAAACATTTAAAATATTAAAATACAATAAAACTATATACAGCTTTAAAACAATTCTACACAGGATGTACAAGCCCATCCCCCATAAGATTGTGAATGTCTGATGAAACAAGAAAGTTTTTAGGGTTTTTTTTGGGGGGGGTGAGTTTTTTCCAGGCTGTGAGGCCGTGTTCTAGAAGAGTTTATTCCTGACATTTCGCTTGCATCTATGACTGGCATCTTCAGAGAATGCTGGCAGTGTGGGTGTGTGGGGTTTACTGTTGAAGAGGATTAGCATTTGTGTATTCAGTTGTTGGATGTTAAGTTCTTAGCGTAGGAGGATATGCGAGGGGGATTAGTGTTTATTTAGCTCATGGTCCATTGTCTGCTTTAAAGCCCCCCCTGTCCCTGTGGAAAGTTCATTTCCATGTGTTAAGTTTTTATTTTGGTGTTTTTCAGGACTGGTAGCCAAACTTTGTTTGCTTTTAAGGTTTCTTCTTTCCTGTTGAAGTTGTCTAGGTGTTTGTGGATTTCAATAGCTTCCCTATACATTCTGACCTGATAGTTGTTGGCCTGGTCCAGAATTTCTGTGTTTTCAAACAGCATTTTGTGCCCAGGTTAGAATTATAGAATCATAGAGTTGTAGAGCTGGAAGAGACCACAAATGCCATCCAGTCCAACCCCCTGCCACACAGGTTGGTTTACAACATGTTCTGCTACTGCTGATTTTTCGGGCTGGCCCAGTCTGCAGTGTCTCTCATCTTCCTTGATTCGTGTTTGCACACTACGTTTATTGGTCCCTATGTAAACTTGTCCACAGCTGCATGGTATGGAGTAAACTCCTGCAGCTGTGAGAGGGTCTCTTTTGTCCTTCAGTGAGTGCAAGCATGTCTTGGATTTTCTTGGTTGGTCTGTAGATCGTTTGGAGGCTGTGTTTCCTCATCAGTTTCCCTATTCTGTCTGTGACTCCTTTGATGTATGGTAAAAATACCTTCCCTTTGGGTGGCTGTTTTTTCCCATTCCTGTGGTTTTTTCTGGGTCTGGCTGCTTTTGTGATGTCACTGCCACCATTCTCTGAAGATGCCAGCCACAGATGCAGGCGAAATGTCAGGAATAAACTCTTCCAGAACACAGCCTCACAGCTCAGAAAAAACCCACAAAAAACCTATGGATGCCGGCCATGAAAGCCTTCGACTTCACAAGAATGTTTTTACTTGTTTCCAAAAGGAGAACAGAGATGGGGCCATCCTGGCCCCTCTAGGGAGGGAGTAACAATAATTGTAATTCATAAAATTACCGTCTGTAAAAAACACAAACCATTACAATAACAACAAAATAGAAGACCAGCACAATTAGAGGCCTGTTCCCCCTTTAAAAAAAAAAAAAAAAAAACAGTTCTCAAAGGCCTGCCAGAATAAAAAGGGGTTTGCCTGCTTGCGGAAAGCTAATAAGGAGGGTTCTAGTCTAGCTTCTCTGGGAAGGGAGTTACAGAGCCTGGGAGCAGCCACTGAGAAGACCCTCCTCAGATCTCAAAACATGAGCAGGTTCATATGGGAAAGAAAGGTCAATTCCTTCTCCATACATACATATGGCCCTCGTGGGCTCTTCCAACTCTGCAATTCTATGATTCTATGATACACACACACACACACACACACTTGGACTTCTAATTAATAGCAAAGAGAACTCTGAGCATATGCAGAGTATTTTTTCCATCAACCCCAGGGGCATAATACATGATCCTTCAGCCTCACCAACTCTCATTTTAGCCTATAAGCATTGCAGCCTCCTGCAGCCTTCGCTCACAGAGCCTATGATTTGGCAGGGATATGAGGAATGCTAAACAGACACTTGAAACCACTTATCCGTCTCCACTCTTTGGCTTCACATACCCACTTAAAGGGAACCAATAATTGAACTTCCATACAGGATAAACAGAGCACGGAAATGAGTTTTTTATTCAGGTGATGCATTGACACGGATACTGAATGGGTTTGTTAAACTTTCTACAGCCTCAAGTGACTTGGCTAAACCCAGTGCAATAAACATACAATGTCTTTCCTTTGCTGTTGGGCCTACTTAAAAGGTCCATTTTTCCATTCAGTGTCCCATTATATTCTTTTACTGCTATCTTATTCTGCTAATTTTGAAGGCCAATCCCTCCTGGGCAGCAATCAGGAGAAAATCAAGCCCACAGTCTTTATCACTCCACATGCTTTTCTCCTTCTCCTGCTGGCTTCTGTTTTTCGAAATTACTTTTTCATTTTTGGAAAAATAATAATCCAAGAACACATTTTGCTTGGTGCATTACAAGCTTCAAAAATCCAACTGCCACTGAGGGCATATCCAGACTGACCAGGAAGTCCCAGATTTTGTTCCTGTTCTGATTTTATTTTGGAGAGCCATACTCATTTTGTTTATCCCAGAATATCTTCTGCCAGCTCCTGGTATGATCAGAGACTATTTATACGAGCTCCCCAGGTCAGTTTAGTTTAGTTTAACCCAATATAAAACCGGAAAGAACAGGGACAAAATCTTAGACTTTTCAATCAGCTTGGATGTGCCCTTTGTTCACCTCTAATGCAAATCATGCATACATAAAGCTAGTCTTCTATTCCTCTTTCCTGGAACAACAGCAAGAAAACAAAACAAATGTCTTAGTTTACTGGAAAAACATCCATATCACATTTAGAAGGTCCTGAGTTCAATTCCCAGCATCTTCAGATAATGGCACTCCCATGATCCCTTGACACTGAGGACATCAGCAGTTCCATGATATCACATGATTTACTCTTGAATAAAAAGGAATAAGTCATAGACAATGGGAAGTAGCCCTACCTGAAAGCCTGGTAAGAGACTGTCAGCCAGAGTAGGATGAGACTAGACAATATAAAACATAAATAAATGTGGTGCTCTCTTCAGATGTTTGGCCATGAGGACAGGACTGATGTGAGTGGTAGTCCAAAACATCTTGAAGGCACTAGGTTAGGGACTGGAGGAATAGTCAAAAATATTTTTTTAAATGGTTGGAAAACATGTTTCCACAGTTTTGAGAAACCCTGATTGGAGAATCCTGGACTGATCAGAATTTTCAAATTTATAACTTACTCTGTCAAATTCTACACATGGTATTTTTGCAGGAAATACAGTTGCCCCTCCACATTCACAACTTTCACATTCGCGATTTCAATCATTTGGGGAAAGCCGCCTGCCCCCCTCTCCACCCTGTCCCTTCCCAAGGCAGGGAAGGGCTTAGCACGTCACTGCCCTGGGAAGGCAGGGTGGAAAGCCACTGGCACGCTTGCTCTCCACCCCACTCCCTTCCCAAGGCAGCGAGGGGCTTCTCACAAAGCCCGTCACTGCCCTGGGAAGGCGGGGAGGAAAGCCTCCTTCCCGCCCGCTCTCCACTCCTGTCCCTTCCCAAGGCAGAGAGGGGCTTCTCAGAAAGCCCGTCGCTGCCCTGGGAAGGCAGGGAGAAAAGCCCCTCGCACGCTCACTCTCCACCCCACTCTCTTCCCAAGGCAGCAAGGGGCTTCTCACGAACCCCGTCGCTGCCCTGGGAAGGCCGGAAGGAAACCCCCTCGCACGTTTTCTCTCCACCCCACTCCCTTTCCAAGGCAGTGAGGGGCTTCTCACGAACCCCGTCGCTGCCTTGGGAAGGCGGGGGGGAAAGCAGCTGGCAGCCTCCCTCTCCACCCCACTCCCTTCCCAAGGCAATGAGGGGCTTCCCACGAACCCCGTCGCTGCCCTGGGAAGGCTGGGAGGAAACCTCCTCTCGCGCTTTGTCTACACCCCACTCCCTTCCCAAGGCAGCGAGGGGCTTCTCATGAAGACCGTCACTGCTTTGGGAAGGCGGGGAGGAAAGCAGCTGGCAGGCTCCCTCTCCACCCCACTCCCTTCCCAAGGCAGCGAGGGGCTTCTCACGAAGCCTGTCGCTGCCCTGGGAAGGCGGGGAGGAAAAAGCCCCTCACATGCTCGCTCTCCACCCCACTCCCTCCTTTCTCATGAAGCCCGTCCCTGCCTTGGGAAGGGAGTGGGGTGGAAAGCCACTTGCCCGCAGGCTCACTTCTTATTCGCGGTTTTTTCACATTCGCGGGGGTTGTTTCTCCCTAACCCCCACGAATGTGAAGGGACGACTGTAATATAACAATAACAATGCTGTTTTCTGCACAAAAATACTATGTGTGAATTTTGTGCATCATCATTATTATCATCATCATCATTATCATATAATTATTTCTGTCCTGCCTTGTTCCCAGTTTGGTTCTCAAAGTGGCTTACAACAAATTAAAAAAAAACATATTGTCAAGAATATAGAAGATACAAAAGCTAAAATGAAATTAAACAATCAAAAAATTAAAACCAGATTAAAACATGCATCATTAAACTTCACATGTGCACCAGCACAACAATTAGCAAGATCCAGCACATCATTTTGGTGGGATATATAGTCAATTGTCAAATGCTTGCCTAAACAGAAAAATCTTTATTTATCTGCGACAAATAAGTAGGAAGGATTCCAGTCTAACTTGCCTGGGCAGGGAGTTTCACAGCCTGGGAGCAGCTACTGAGAAGACCATCTCCCATGTTCCCACCAGATGTACCTGTGAGAATGATGGGAAAGAGAGACGGGGCTTCCCAGCAAATTTCAAACCATGGGCTTGGAAATTATGGTCCTTTAAATAACCTGGACCTGAACCATATAAGGCTTCATAGGTCAAAACCAGCGCTTTGAATTGTGCCTACAAACAGACCAGCAGCCAATGAATCTGTTGGAACAAGGGAGTTGTGTGTTCCCATTTAGCAATCTGGCTGCAGCTCTTTGGACCAGCTGAAGGTTCCAAATACAGTTGTTCCTTGACATTCGCGGGGGTTAGGTTCCACGGACCCCCGTGAATGTCAAAAAACCGCGAATATTGATTGCCCTCCCCCCACCCTCCCCAGGCCTTCACGGAGTCTTCCAAAGCTCCGTGAAGGCCTCCGCGGCCTCCCCCCACCCTCCCCAGGCCTTCACGGAGTCTTCCAAGGCTCCGTGAAGGCCTCCCCCCACCGTCCACCCTCCCTCCCTGGGGCCTTCACGGAGCCTTTCAAGGCTCCGTGAAGGCCTCCGCGGCCTCCCCCCACCTTCCCCAGGCCTTCACGGAGCCTTCCAAGGCTCCGTGAAGGCCTCCCCCCACCCTCCCTCCCTGGGGCCTTCACGGAGCCTTCAAAGGCTCCGTGAAGGCCCCCGCGGACTCCCCCCACCCTCCCCAGGCCTTCACGGAGCCTTCCAAGGCTCCGTGAAGGCCTCCCCCCATCCTCCCCCCTCCCTCCCCAGGGCCTTCACGGAGCCTTGGAAGGCTCTGTGAAAGCCCCCGCGGACTCCCCCCACCCTCCCCAGGGCCTTCACGGAGCCTTCCAAGGCTCTGTGATGGCCCCCGCGGACTCCCCCCACCCTCCCCAGGCCTTCACGGAGCCTTCCAAGGCTCCGTGAAGGCCTTCCCCCACCATCCACCCTCCCTCCCTGGGGCCTTCACGGAGCCTTTCAAGGCTCCGTGAAGGCCTCCGCGGCCTCCCCCCACCTTCCCCAGGCCTTCACGGAGCCTTCCCGGGGGGGCCCTCCCAAAACCGCGAATTATTAAAACCGTGAATGCTGAGTTCGCGAATGTGGAGGGACAACTCTACTCTTCAAAGGAAGCCTCACACACACCATGTTACAGTAATCCAACTGGGATGTAACTAAGGTGGGTGTTACTGTGGCCAGATCTGACATCTCAAGGAACAAGTCCATTTGGCACACAAGCATTAACTGTGCAAATGCACTCCTAGTCACTGGTGAAACCTGAGTTTCCAGGATTAGAAGTGAATCCAGGAGCACACCCACACTGCAGACCTGCATCTTCAGGGGGAATGTAACCCCATCCAGAACAGATTGAATCCCTATTCCCTTAGTTGCCTTTTTTACTGCCGGGAGTCCCTCTGTCTTGTCTGAGTTAAGTACAGGATAAGTCCCAAACTGAGAATAGTCTTCAAAAACAGCAAGGTTTTCAAATATTTTCCTGCTGTGGAAGAGAAATTGCTCAGATTACTCATTGCTTCCTCTAAGAACAAAATTAGTGAAGAATTACATCCCTACATTAGCTTGCTTATGCTTGGTAGGAAGTATTATCTTCACTCTTGATGCAGATGTATGGTGGGGGCAACCATGTGGTTTGTGGCCAAGGCTAAACCTCCCTTCCCCTCAATTCTGTAATTTATACTATATCACACACACACACACACACACACATTACTGTATATACTCAAAGTGTAGAAATTTCACTCAAAAAATTGACCCCCAAAACCTGGGTTGAATTATCCATGGGTCAGCATAAGTACTAGACATTAACTCTTACCAAAAAAAAGGAACCATTCCTTTATGTGAGTACAGTGGCAAAAGGTGAGAGATTAGTCTGTCCTGGGAGAACCTAAAACAAGCACTGACTCACTCTACTCTCTCCGCCACGGCACAACTTCTGGCCTTTTTCAATGCCAGGGCAGGAAAGTGGCCCCTTGGGGTGGCACTGGTGCTTTTCTCTTCTCCATGGCTTGGCTTATCTATGGATTCTATCAAAATCCATAATTTTGGCCCCAAAACCTGTCCTTGACATACACATGAAGTTGATTTATACACTAGTGTATATATACATATATATATATATATATATATATATATATAAAATATGTAAATTGAGACTGTCGTACTTTGGCCATATCATGAGAAGGCATGGCTCACTTGAAAAGACAATCATGCTAGGAAAGGTGGAGAGCAGTAGAAAGAGGAAGACTGCATACCAGATAGATAGACTCAATCAAGGAGACCACAGCCCTGAGCCTGCAAGACCTGAACAGAGCAAATGAGGACAGGGAGTCTTAGAGATGTCAGATTCACTATATATTATTATTATATATTATAATATACTATAATCTCATCCAAACTGTCACCCTCCACGGCTGCTCTTTACATTATGCCAAAGAAACAGTTATCATAAAATTGGGTTGAATGATGTCACATCTCATTTGGACCATAGCTTGGTTGAGAACAACACTGACTGTTGATGATCTGTTGCAGTCCTCAAAAGGACCATGTTGCTAGGTTTCTAAATTTGCTTTGACAATAACATTGACAATAGGAATCAAAGATTTTTCACTTACTTCATTGGCTTAAACAAAGCTTGTCCATAGTTCTGGAAGGTCATGATCAGTTTGAGCTGGGTGCCTCCCGATTTCATTGCTGTAGGGGAAAACAGAAGGGGGGAAATGAAGAAAAATGATTCCTTCCTGACAGTAAGAGCTGTTTGACAGTGGAACGTGCAGCTTCATAGTGTGGTAGAGTTTCCCTCTTTGGAGGTGTTTAAACAGAGGTTGGATATGGCCATCTGCCGGGGGTGCTTTGATTGTGTATTACTGCATGGCAGGGGGTTGGACTGGAAGGCCTTAATGCTGTCTTCCAAACCTATGATTCTATGATTCATCTGCAAAGCATGGTTCAGCAGTTATCTGGTAATATTCATACAAAAATGTCACAGCTAATGAATGGTATGTGAGCCATTGTGGTGTAGTGGTTTGATTTGCGGCTAGGACTTCAGGAGACCAGGTTTCAAATCCCTGCACACCCAAGAAAACCCTGCACATGACCACTCTCAGCCTCAGAGGAAGGCAATGGCAAACCTTCTCAGAATATAAATTGAGTAGGAAACCCTAGGATGGGGTAACCATAAGTTGGAGTTGACTTGAAGACATGTGATGAGTAGCAGCACTAGGGGCCAAACCACACCAGGTGACACCATCGTGGGGGGAGAGGTGACACCAGCCTTAGTGATGCCACAGCATGCGACTACAAAGTCTGTAGTACAGATGCCTAGTTTGTAGTTTGAGGGCTAGCAGCCTACAGTCTGGTAGTATGTTGTGTAAAAGCACCAACCAGCATGCTGTAGCAGTTGGAGTGCTGGGCTAGCGCTCTGGGAGACCAGGGTTCAAATCCCAATTCAGCTATGGAAACCCACTGGATAATCATGGGCAAGTCACACTCTTTCTCAACCTCAGAGGAAGGCAATGAAAACCTTCGGGGAAGAAATCTTGCAAAAAAAACAACCAACCAAACAAACAAAAAACAAAACAAACAAAAAAAAAACCCCACCCCAAACCCTGTAATTGTGCTGCCATAAGTTGGAGTCTACTTGAAGGCGCATGACAAGAAGCAGTATGTAAAGAAAGCAAGGTTATAGAACAGCCAGCATCAAAACACAGTAATGCTTGTTTTAATACTACCTTCTTTTACATATGGCTGTCCTCCCATATAAGGGCCATGGAAGGAGCCATTTCAGTAGGATCTGAGGTGTTTTCTTCCTTTCTCCTAAAGGCTCTTGTGATATCATAAAAGATTAAGAGACCCTGCTTTACTGTAATTGTAGCCCATTTATTTATTTATTATTCCATCTTTCTCCCAACACAGGGCCCATGGTGGTTTGCAAGAAATTAAAATAAAGGACAGCTACAATCTGATTAATACAAAAGCTTAAAAGTAAGTTAAACAATGCTATTAAAACAGTTTAAAACCCATTAAAAAGATAGTACAAAAGACAGAAGTACACCACAGCCCATTAAAAGATCCTTCCCCATATCAAGTGGAGAGCCAAAGACCAGTCTAAATAAAAAGGTCTTTTTGACTGCTGTCACAAAGAGAGTGGAGGGAGGCCAACTGAACCTTCCTCCCAGGAAAGAATTCCACAGCTTGGGAGCAGCCACTGAGAAGGCTCTCTCTTGTGTCCTCACCAAACATGCCTGTGATGGTGGCAGTACTGGGAGAAAGCTCTTTCCTGAAGATATTAAAGTCAGGCAGGCTCGCACACTCAAATGTATAGAGAAGGGGGAAGAAGGACTGTTCTGGCAGCTGAACTGCCAATGCTGCCCATTCTAAAATAGGAAAATACATTGAACCATGTCTCAACAGGCTGATGATGTTGTCAATAGCCATCAAGTTAGCTTCAACATGGCAAACCCATGAAAGAGAGACCTCCAAGACACCCTAAAATCAGCAGCCCTGCTCAAGTCTTGCAGACTCAGGGCTGTGGCTTCCTTTATTAAGTCTAGCCACCTGTAATGCAGTCTTTCCAATTTCCTGCTATCTCCCACTTTACCAATCATTATCATCTTTTCTAATGAGACATGTCATTTCATTATATGTTCAAGTATAATAGCCTCCATTTGGTCATTTTGGCTTCTAAGGAAAGTTCAGGCTTGATTTGCTGCCATATCCTTGACGTGCATGTTGACTAGAGCAGGTTTGTGCATATTTTAGAATTGTATTCAGTTGCAAAGTTTACAAAAGGGCACATCTTGTCAAGCCTATGCCCCTCCTTCATGGGATACACTGCAAACTCAAAAATACATAGAAGCATCGGATATATATCAAATACAGAGGACCCTTGGAATCCACGCCATACCAAAATCTATGGATACTCAAATCCCATCATATACATCGGTGTAGTAAAATGGCATCCCTTACATAAAATAGCAAAATCAAGGTTTGCTTCTTGGAATTTATTATTCTTAATATTTTCAAGCTGTGGATAGTAGAATCGGTGGATGCCAAATCTGTGGATACACAGGGCCAACTATAAAAATATAAAATTGTAAACTGTAGATTTCGAACTACAAAGTGTGTTCAGGTTTGCATTCAATTCCTGGATGTTGAAACTAAGAGAGCAATCCTATCTCACTAAGAAAGCTGAGAGTCAGCTGATCTGACACTAGGGTGGCTGAAGCTGTGCTGTTCCTAGCCTAGAAATCTTAGGACTCATCTACACAAGCCAGGATACGCTGTCTCCCCACCGGGTTATCCTGATCATCCCTGACCAGGATGGTGGGACCTCTAGAAGCCATTATGCCCTATGAGGAGCAGCTTAGGGAGCTGGGCATGTTTAGTCTGGAGAAGAGAAGGTTGTGAGGTGACATGACAGCCATGTTTAAATATTTGAAGGGATGTCATACTGAGGATGGAGCAAGCTTGTTTTCTGCTGCTCCAGAGACTAGGACACAGAGCAATGGGTTCAGACTACAGGAAAAGAGATTCCACCTAAACATTAGGAAGACCTTCCTGACAGTATGAGCTGTTCGGAAGTGGAATGCACTGCCTGGCAGTGTGATGGAGTCTCCTTCTTTGGAGGTTTTTAAACAGAGGCTGTGTAGCCATCTGCCGGGAATGATTTGATTGTGTATTCCTGCATGGCAGGGGGTTGGACCGGATGGCCCTTGTGGTCTACTCCAACTCTATGATTCTATGATTCTATATCCTGGCTGCGGATCAGGCCGGCCCATTCCTCCCCTGTTACTGCCTCCAAATGGGCCAGAGTCCAGACAGGCAAGCTGGCCTGTTTCTACAGCCACCATCTCCTGTGCTCTCCCGGAAGCGAGGAAGCCGGCCCACAACATGTCACCAAGGCCCCTTTCATGTGACTAGCCTTGGTCACATGCTGCAGGACCTCTTCCTGTTTCAGAAGAGCAAGGCAGACCTGCCGGGACGGACTCCTATGGGCATGCCGGTCCCAATCTGTTCCTTCCAAGCAGGACTGGATTAAAGCAGGTAAAGGACCCTACCAGAATAGCCCCGTCTGTGCCCCAGGGGTCATGCAGAATGCCCAGGGACAGAACGGGGCAAATGCCCTGCATTGTCAGGACTGCAGTGCTCTAAGATGGGGACAAGATGGGGTATATTGGCCATCTAGATAAGCCCTTAGAAACACTGATAGTGATAATGATACTATTTATATCCTACCCTTTTTCCCAATCATAATAAGACAATGTGTATGTGTTTGTGCCTTCAAGTTGCCTGTTGACTTATGGCAACCCCATGAATTTCATAGGGGTTTTCTTCGGCAAGGAATACTCAGAAGTGTTTTGCCAGTTCCTTCCTCTGAAATATAGCCTACAGCACCTGACAGATACAGCTAGAAAATGTACATTGTATAAGAGTTTAAAATATAACAAAGCTCATTCAAATAAAATATTTGAATAAGCATGGGAATACCAATACAATAAAGCCATGTCAGACATAAACAGAGTTTGAAAACAAATGAGATAAGATAGTTGGATTTAAAAATATTATTTTAAACTTATTTTATAGACAGGTATAAGTATCATTGAAAAAATCAAGTATCTTATTTGAAATGAAGTTGAAAATTTTTATTCAAAGAAATTCTTTATAAGATGGTATTACTTGGGAAGTCAGAAGAATAGAAGGAAATTAGAATACATTATTGCTTATTCATTTTCTACTTTAATGTTTAGTCTACTTTTTCTACTTTAACACACACACACACACACACACATATATATAATGCTATAATCTTTTAATGCTCACTTCACTATTGATTGAATATACCATGTATTTTGAATAAATATATTTATAAGAAATATATAACAAAGTTCAAGCAAGGAAGTTGCAAGTCCTGAGCAAGGCTGTTGATAACAGGGTAACTTTTAGGTCTCTCATTCATGGGGTCGCCATAAATCGCAGGCAACTGATAGCAGTTAACAACAACAATCAATAAAATTAAAATCAGTTAAAAACAGATCATTAACAAGAGAAAAAAAACATAAACACAGCACATAAAAGCCCTTTCACCCCAGCAGTCAGCTCTCCAAAGGCCTACCAAAACAAACAAGTCTTCATCTAACTAAGAAAGGCTATCAAGGAGTGCGGAGTGTATCCTCCCCAGGGAAAGACAGTTACAGAGCCTAGGAGCAGCCACCAAGGTGCCCTTGATAGTGGTGGGGGCAAGAGAAAGTCCTTTCCCAAGGATCTTAAAACTTGAGATATGTTCCTTAAGAGGATTACCGTGGCCTAAATACAAAGGCGCCAGCATGGTGTAGTGGTTTGAGTGTTGGACTATGACTCTGAGGACCAGGGTTCAAATCCCCACTCAGCCGTGAAACCCAGTAGGTCATCTTGGGCAAATCACATTCTCTCAGTCTCACAGAAAGGCAATGGCAAACCTCCTCTGAGCAAATCTTACCAAGAAAACCTGGTGACAGATTCCCCTCAGGGTCGCCATAAAGTTGGAAACAACTTGACGGCACACAACAACACAAATACCTTAAAAGCACAAGATCCACTTTGATTTTGAAAGCTAAACCAGGGTCAGCCCTGGTTAGTACCTGGATGAGAGACTGCCAAAGAATACCAGGTGCGATAGGTTATATTTCAGAGGAAGGAACTGGTAAAACCACCTCTGAGTATTCCATGCCTGAGAAAACCCTGTTGAAATTCATGGGATCGCCATAAGTCAAATAGACCACATTTCTACAAAAGGTCCAGATTAATGGGGATGAGGGGAATAACATGTAACCTGGCCCCCACATTTCAGAAATGAAAACAGGGACATGTGGTCAAGTAACATCAGAGTGTGATCAAGAAGGCAAACATTTTTAATGAAGACAAGCACACACTCTAAGAGAGGTTGCAACAGTTTGCTTTTGTCTGCACCTTCTGGGAAGGGCAGGTTTCTACCCCTTCTCTGCTGTAACCCCTGCTAACTGAGTGAAAACTGTGTTTGCTTTGAACTCTGTTTGCAGCAACTAAGCTGAGGACAAAGGGGGAAGTGCAAGAAGGAGAGAGAAACTGGGACATTTTAAAACCAGCTGAAAAAGTGGGACAACAGAGGATTATTTCAGACTGTTCCTGCCAAATCAGGACAGTTAGAAGGTATATATTCAGCTTCAAAGCTCACTTAGGTATGGGAGGTTTAATGTTCTCTAACAATTAGCTCCACATCCTTTTAATTATTCATCTTAGTAATTGCCAATAGGTCAGAAGCCCTAATCTCCCCCTCCCCCCTTCTTTAATACACAATAAAAAGTTATGCAAATCTGGTCAGTTTAATTACTCTTCTGCTCCAACAAAACAGTCCCTCCAGCCTAGCTGTTTTGCTGACCCCAGCCTTCTATTGCATTACCAATCCCTCCCAAATGAACAAATAAATAGAAATTAAAAGGTATTAAGCAATTTGTACTGAACAGAAGAACGTGTGGATTTCATATATTAAAGTCAATGGTGCTGAGTAGGCCAAGTTTTGGAGGGTAGAGAAGCATACTGTAGCTTAAAGAGGGAAAGAAACAACCAACATCCTTATTTCCATTCCGGAAAGAACTGCATGGAGAGAAACGTTCCCAGGCCAACAAGGCGGGCTGGCCTCTCTCCAACACTCCAGAGGCCCAGGCAAGGGAAACGGCATCATGTCAGGGTTATCCATGAATTCCACTCCAATTCCCAGAATTCAGGGATGAGCCTGACTTACCACCCACCGAAAGAGAAATCCCCCCGTTTTTAGCCCGGCTTATCAGGAAAGCTGGCATGGAATTTTCGTAATAAGCGCGGAGCATTCACATGTTCACAGCTAACCCACTCGGCATGCCCTAATGGCAGATGTTTCAATTTTACTAAGTATTGTAAAGCCCCCCTTTGAACCCAAGAGTCCAACACATCAGAAATTTCAAAATACCGGTGGTCATCGACCAGGATAGGATGGGGAGCAGGTCCCGGGTCTCGATGATGATGGTCTGGAGGACACGCGGGCTTGAGTAAGCTAGAATGAAACACAGGGTGAACATTACGGGCAGCGACAGTTCAAAAGCCACCAGGTTTATCACCCGAGCAATAGGAAAAGGACCAATGTACTTGGGCCCCAACTTCTTTGAAGGTTGGGGACTTTTAAGAAACTTGGTGAACAAAAAGACTAAGTCCCCTACGGCGTACTCTGGGGTGGGGTCCTGTTTTTGGTCAGCATGATGCTTGTATCGTGCTTTTGCAAAGTCCAAGGCCGAAACAACTTTTGCCCAGGCATCTCTAATTTTCTGACTCCACTGGGTCACTGAGACCGGGTCCTTGGAGGTCCCCTCCCCTAGGGGAGTAGACAAGACTCCCCTAGTCTTGTCCAGAAACTATCTTAAAAGGGGAGAAGCTGGTGTTCTGGTGAGTGGCGTTGTTGTAGGCGACCTCCGCAAAAGGGAAGAGGTCCACCCAGTCAGATTGTTGGAAGTTCACATAACACCTCAAATACTGTTCAAGAACCTGATTATGATGTTCACACTGTCCATCACTATGGGGATGATGGGAACTGATGAGCCCCAATTCGACTCCCAGAAGGTTTGTGAATGCCTTCCAGAACTGGGAAGTGAACTGAGCCCCCCGGTCAGACACGATCTTAACAGGAACCCCATGTAATCTGTAAATGTGTTGAATAAACAACCTGGCTAACTGGGAGGCTGTTGGGAGTTTCTTGCAGGCCACAAAATGCGCTTGTTTCGAAAACATGTCAGTCACCACCCAAATAACAGTCTTTTTCCTACTTTCTGGCAACTCCACTATAAAATCCATACTGATGACTTCCCAAGGCTTGGTCGGGGTAGGCAACGGCTGCAGCAAGCCTTTTTGTTTTCCCATCCCCCTTTTTGCCATTGCGCACGTGGAACACCCCTTGACATACTCCTCTACCTCCCTTCTCATCTTTGGCTACCAAAACTGCCTCTGGGCCAAATGCAAGGTTTTGACATACCCAAAATGCCCAGCACTTTTAACATCATGGCATTGCTTGAGGATGGACACCCTCATGGCCTCTGGGACATATAGATGCTCCCCCTTCCAAGCCAGGCCATCCCGGAGGGTCACCTCCCCGGGGTGGGCCAAAAACCATGGGTCCTTGGGAAGGACCAACGCCAATTGGGATTGCCATCCACCCCCATCTCCCCGGGGGGAATGGGACGGAGGAGCAAGCTCCGTGTGGCCAGGCTTCACTGGGGCCAGTGTCTACCAGTGGTGGGAGGGCTTCATTGGTTGCCTTAGGATCAGGCCCTGGCTCCAAAGAGGGGCTGGCTTGGGCCTCCTGATGTTTGGTTAGGACTGCTAGTCCCAAGTGGGAGGGGGAGAAGACTGTGTCAATAACCTCTTTTCGTTTGCTGTCATGTTGTGGAAGTCTGGACAAAGCGTCAGCTAGGAAATTCTTTTTTCCCGGGATAAATTTCAGGGCGAAGTTGAACCGGTAGAAGAAACTGGCCCACCTAACCTCTTGGGGCTCAACCGCCTTGGGGTGGCCAAAACTTCCAAATTCTTGTGATCTGTCCAAACTTCAAAGGGTTTGGGAGATCCCTCCAGCAAGTAGCACCAAGTTTCTAAGGCCAGTTTGATTGCACCTGCCTCCTTTTACCACACAGGACAATTTTGCTCAGTCTCATTGAATTTCTTAGACAGGTATGCACACGGCCTGAGTTCTCCCTCCTCCCCACTTTGCAACAGCACCCCTCCCATTGCAACATCGGAAGCATCAACTTGGACTTCAAAAGGTTGGGAGGGTTCGGGGTGTTTTAGAATTGGTTCAGATGTGAACAGTTTCTTCAACTTATCAAAAGCTTGTTGGCATTGGTCAGACCACACTATCTTTTGGGGAGGTTTTTCCCCCTTCCCCGTTCCCTTTTGAGCTTTCTTCCCCACATCTTTGGTTTTTAACAGATCAGTCAGAGGGAGGGCTACTGTCGCAAAGTCAGGGATGAAGGACTGGTAAAAGTTAGCAAATCCAAGGAAGCTCTGTAGCTGCTTCGTGGTCCTAGGGGCCTCCCATGCCAACACCCCTTTGACTTTTTCTGGGTCCATTTTTATCCCCTTATTTGAGATGCGGTACCCCAGGTAGTCCAAGCGGCTTTGGTGGAATTCACACTTTGACATCTTCGCATACAGATGGTTCTCCCCCAGTCTAGCAAGCACCTTTTTCACCAGTTTCACATGGGACGTATAGTCCTCAGAATAAATTAATACATAATCCAAATACACCAAGACCCCCTTGTACAGAAATTCTCTCAAAACATCATTAATCAAGTTCTGAAATATGTCTGGAGCTCCACTTAGCCCAAAAGGCATTACTAAGAATTCGAAAGCCCCCAGGGGGCAATTGAAAGCAATTTTCCATTCGTCCCCCTCCTTGATTCGTACCCTGTAACAAGCCTCCGTTAGGTCCAATTTGGTAAATATCTTCCCCTTGGACAAATGAGCCAGTATGTCCTTCATCAAGGGCAGGGGGTACTGATTTGAAACACTGATTGCATTTAACCCCTGGTAGTCTTGGATCAGACAAAGACCCCCATCTGATTTTTGCCTGAACATCACCAGGGCCCTCACAGGTGAGGTCGAGGACCTAATGAACCCCCTCGCTAAGAAATGCATAAATATAGGATGGGAGAGACCTGGCTGAATGAGACTACGTGCGAAAGGGATCTAGGAGTCCTAGTAGACCACAAGTTGAACATGAGTCAACAGTGTGATGCGGCAGCTAAAAAGGCCAATGCAATTTTGGGCTGTATCAATAGAAGTATAGTGTCTAGATCAAGGGAAGTAATAGTGCCACTCTATTCTGCCTTGGTCAGACCTCACTTAGAATACTGTGTCCAGTTCTGGGCACCACAATTCAGAAAGGATATTGACAAATTGGAGCGTGTCCAGAGAAGGGCAACTAAAATGGTGAAAGGTCTGGAAACCATGCCTTATGAGGAGGGACTTAGGGAGCTGGGTATGTTTAGCCTAGAAAAAAGACGGTTTAGAGGCGATATGATAGCCCTGTTTAAGTATTTGAAGGGATGTCACGCTGAGGATGGAGGAAGCTTGTTTTCTGCTGCTCCAGAGACTGGAACACGGAGCAATGGGTGCAAGCTCCAGGAACAGAGATTCCACCTCAACATGAGGAGGAACTTTTTGACAGTAAGAGCTGTTCGGCAGTGGAACACACTCCCTCGGAGTGTGGTGGGGTCTCCTTCCTTGGAGGTCTTTAAACAGAGGCTGGATGGCCATCTGTCGGGGATGCTTTGATCAAGATTTCCTGCGTGGCAGGGGGGTTGGACTGGATGGCCCTCGTGGTCTCTTCCAACTCTGCAATTCTATGATTCTATGATTCTATGAACTCATGGAGGGCATCCATCTCAGCTGGCGTCATGGAATAAATCCTGGGTTTGGGTAGCTTAGTCTCAGAAAGTATTTCAATGGCACATTCAAAAGGTCTGTGAGGTGGCAAATGTTGCACTCCCTCTCCTCAAAAACATATTGCCATGTCTTATATTCCACTGGCAATCCTTTCAGCTCCCCTTGGACTAAAGCGGTTGTGCAGTTCCGCGAATTGGCCTCTAGAGGGACTCCTCCCCCTGGGGAAGATTCCCCCACCCCGTGCTCCTGAACACACACAGGATCTGCAAAAGTCATTGTCTCTTTTACCCAGTCTATGATGGGGTTGTGGAACTTTAGCCAGTTTAATCCCACCACTGCAGTGGGAACTAACCCTGGGGCAATCACAAATTGAAGCTCCTCCTGATGATTCCCCATTCTCATGCATATTGGATCAGTCATTCACCTTGCAGGGCCCCCCTTCATCATCCCCCCATCCATCTGTGACAGCCACACTGGCTTGTCCAGCTTGATAGTGCTAATGTGAAGCTCACTGACTAGGGAGGGGTGCATTAGGACTTGGGTACACCCGCAATCAACCATTAACACAAAGGGCCTTTCACCTCACTCAGCACAGTATCCAGGCACCCTTCGGGGTTAGCCCACCCTTGGGTGCTTAGTAGTGCGGGCTGGAGCCGTTTCCTGCCAGCTCCACGTTGGAAGACTAAGATCCGCTGTCATCTGGTTCTTCCAAAGACTCCCCTGCCGTGTGGCCTGGTATCAAGGCACATACTGCTGCTTTAGGTTTGGGCTTGAGTGGGGTCCTCAACGTCAACAACCTCCCTTCGCTCCGCTGGGACTTCTCAGCTGCCACTGGTTCCCGAGGGCTCCTTTCCGGGCATTCAGCTATGCAATGGCCTCCTTTTCCACAGTGCAGGCACAAGCCCATTCTCATCCTTCGCTCCCTCTCTGACTCTCTAGTTGTGGTTCCACCTGGGCGGGCCGGTTTACCTTTCTTTCCGGTAGACCCGGTGGTCTTCCCCTCGGATCCTTGCTGGCGCCAAACCAGCTTGACGCTCCGTCTCAGCGCCTCCACTTCTCCGGCAAGCCGTACCCACCCCAAGAGTGTCTCGGAGTTCCCCTAGAACAACGCCCATTCAAGGATGTCCACGTTCAGGCCATCCTGGAAAAACTACACCTTATGTCCTCCAACCATTCAGGCACCTGACTGGCCAGGCGGCGGAACTCAGTGGCATACTCTCCCACGGTCGTCGAACCTCGCTTCAGTAGCCTGAGAACTGCCCGGGCCCTTCTCACTCTCAGGGGGTCTTCAAATTGGGCCCACAAAGCTAGCAGGAACTCATGGAAGTTTCCTAGTTCTGGGGCTCCCATATCATAAAGCCCCACCAACCACTGTGCCGCCTCTCCCTCTAGCTGGTTGGATACATACTGCACTTTATCAGCCTCCGTCTGGAACTCCTCATCCCACTGGGACATAAACCCCACCACCTGGGTCAGGAAGTATGGAAGCTTCGCCTCATCTCCATCAAAGGTCGCCTTTAAATCTCGGTGCTTCAGGCCCCAGGGTCTTTCCTGCAGCTCGACCGGTCCAGCCCCTCCAGGGGGGGGTTGGTCCAGGAGCCGGCGGGCCAGGGACCTCAGCAGGCACGGGAGCTGGGGCAGCTGCTGGTTGAGCTTGGGTAGGCTGGGCCCCTTCTGAGGCGGGTGGTGGCGGTGGCAACTTCTGCAGGATCTCTAGGAGGCTCGTCTGCATCACCCCCATTTGCTGCTTCAACTGCTGGACCTCAGCTCCCACTTCTGCCAGGGAAAACTTCACCCCTGGCTCTCGGGGCCCCTTGGCCAGGGGCCTCTCCCACCGACGGGACCGACGTTCCTCCCAGCTTCGGTCACCTGGCCAGGGCCAGCTGTCCCCCAGGACTGTACCGACTCCTCACTCTGGAGTGACGGAGAGTGGTAGGCTGCCCCTCCCCGGGGCTTGCTTGGCTCCCACCTCCACCAGGTTGAAGGGATGAGTAAATCTCCCAGCCCTCTGGCGGGTCCAGCTCGTTCTCCGTCTGGGTTCCAGCCTCTGCGTCTTCTGACATTGCGGGTAGAACCACTCAAAAGGATTAGGTATTGAAGAGGGGTTTCGGCTTACTGTGATGTACCAAGCACACACACTCACATTCAATCAATAAATTTCTTTATTGGCAAGGATTCAGGTGTCAGGAACATAGGACAAAGCCGAAACTGAATACAGTGAGAGCAAACCCCCAGATAAACCCCTCGGGGTGAGAAAAGCATTCAGGGAGTAGAGATGCCTTCCTCTCAGGGCGGCTGGCACCTGGATGCCCTGACCTTGAGCCCCCGTGGAGAGAAACGTTCCCAGGCCAACAAGGCGACCTCCAACACTCCAGAGGCCCAGGCAAGGGAAACAGCCTCATGTCAGGCTCATCCATGAATTCCACTCCAACACCCAGAATTCAGGGATGAGCCCGACAGTCAGGGCTGTTGAAAAGCTAAAAGGCTCCTTGTCTCAGTCCTTGTCTCAGTACACAGATGATATTCCACTCCTGTGCCTCATTTTGCCTCTTTTCAGCTGTCTGATCTGTGTAGAAAAATGGGACCTTACTATAGGGCAGAGGTGAGCAACTGTATGGGGACAAGGGGCCAATCTTCTCCCCATGGGCTGCACCCCCCTTCACTCTCCAGCTGTCTCGATTTGGCAGGGTCAGTCCCAATTAATCTTGTCATCCCATTTTTTAAGCTGCCCAATTTTAAAATGTCCCCATTTCTTGTTTTACTGTGTCTAGCTTCTCCTGATTCATGTGTCTCACATTCCATGTTCCTATAATATGTGTTGTGTGGCTTTAGACTTTCCTTTCACCTCCGAGCAGGTCAAGAGCTGCACATCCTTTCAGCTTGAATGTAGTTGCACCATTTGCCACAGTGCTTCTTGTAGTTGTCCTCTGCTGTACCCAGTAGCATTTTGAGACCCATCTGACTTGAGAGTTTCATCTTCTGGGATTATCTCTTGTTTCATTTTGGATTGTCTCATCATAGGGCTTTTGTAGTAAAAGACATTCAAAAGGGGGTTACTATGCCTTCTTCTGTGCAGTACTAATAAGTGTTAGCTATGGTGCCAACTGCAGTTGTCTCTGAGAGATCCTCCACCATTGTCATCTCCCACTAATGCTGCTGCCATTTAGTCTGGCTCCTCAGCAAAAGCCTGTCTGACATGGGAGACCCCACCAGTAGCCCTGCGGCCATCAGCATAGCCTCTTGTCTCACAGAAGCATGTAATCTCACCACTGCAGAAAGGTAGTGCCATTGGTGGGAATAAAATGCATGCACCCCCCTAACCCATCGCTTCTGAAAAGGCTTCTAGTGTGTTTCATCATCCTCATAGCCTACCAACTATACATTCTAGTGATGTATAGAGTACTCAAAAATTTTCTTATTTTCAGCAAGAGGAAGGAAGTCTTGATACATCAATGATGGGACTTTTTTTTTTCATATTTCACACTTTTTGTTAAAAAATTATTTTTATAAAAATAAGCTCACTTTTTGTGCAAACCTTCTATTTGGGACAAAAAAAGTGTTTGCATCCCCCCCCCCCGAGTATTTACATCTAATATTATGTTTTCTACACAGGAAAAAAAAAACATTGTTTTGGCTCACATGGTGCAAAAACAAATGAATAGTTCACAAAAAATCCTAAAATAAACAAACCCTTATAATTTCCCCCACTGGCAGAAAACTTTTGAAATGATTCATTCCTGCCTGTGAGAATGAAATAAGCAAAGATTTACATGCCTAGCACTTATATTATGGGACCACTTACTTAATTTCTCCAAGGGGTATGAGTTTACACACTCCTCCCGCCCACATGTTGAAAGAACATGAGAGGGGATCATGTTTCGGGGGGGGGGGGCTAACCTTGTCACCCAGAGATCACCAGTGGCAGGCAACTCTCTGTCCTTACTGATTCCCTTATCTTCACCATGTTAGAAGGGGCAGTAGGCACACATCATTGAATGCACATTGAGTTCTTCCGTGCAAGGGGGGATCCTCAATGGGACAGGTTCTCTCCTCAAGTGGAGACATTACCGTATATTCCGGCGTATAAGACGACCCGGCGTATAAGACGACCCCCCCAATTTTAAAGGGGAAATGCAGAGTTTGCGATATATTCGCCCTATAAGACGACCCCCTCTTCCAACGCATAGCCCCCGCATGCCCCTCCTGCGCTCTCTTCCAGGAGGGAGTGCAGGAGGAGGATGCGGAGGCTGTGCGCCCAAAAGGGGCACGTTCGCCCCTTCTCCCCACCTTCCAGGAAGGTGGGGAGAAGGGGCGAATCGCGGTTTGGCCGCGCAGCCTCTCCATGCCCCTCCTGTGCTCCCTCCTGGAAGGGAGCACAGGAGGGGGATCGGGAGGCTGCCCGGCCAAACCGGGCACGTTCGCCCCTTCTCCCCACCTTCCAGGAAGGTGGGGAGAAGGGACGAATCGCAGTTTGGCCGCGCAGCCTCTCCATGCCCCTCCTGCGCTCCCTTCCAGGAGCGAGCGCAGGAGGGGGATCCGGAGGCTGCCCGGCCAAACCGGGCACGTTCGCCCCTTCTCCCCACCTTCCAGGAAGGTGGGGAGAAGGGGCGAATCGCGGTTTGGCCGCGCAGCCTCTCCATGCCCCTCCTGCCCTCCCTTCCAGGAGTGAGCGCAGGAGGGGGATCCGGAGGCTGCCCGGCCAAACCGGGCACGTTCGCCCCTTCTCCCCACCTTCCAGGAAGGTGGGGAGAAGGGGCGAATCGCGGTTTGGCCGCGCAGCCTCTCCATGCCCCTCCTGCGCTCCCTCCTGGAAGGGAGCGCAGGAGGGGGATCGGGAGGCTGCCCGGCCAAACCGGGCACGTTCGCCCCTTCTCCCCACCTTCCAGGAAGGTGGGGAGAAGGGGCGAATCGCGGTTTGGCCGCGCAGCCTCTCCATGCCCCTCCTGCGCTCCCTTCCAGGAGCGAGCGCAGGAGGGGGATCCGGAGGCTGCCCGGCCAAACCGGGCAAGTTCGCCCCTTCTCCCCACCTTCCAGGAAGGTGGGGAGAAGGGGCGAATCGCGGTTTGGCCGCACAGCCTCTCCATGCCCCTCCTGCGCTCCCTCCTGGAAGGGAGCGCAGGAGGGGGATCGGGAGGCTGCCCGGCCAAACCGGGCACGTTCGCCCCTTCTCCCCACCTTCCAGGAAGGTGGGGAGAAGGGGCGAATCGCGGTTTGGCCGCGCAGCCTCTCCATGCCCCTCCTGCGCTCCCTTCCAGGAGCGAGCGCAGGAGGGGGATCGGGAGGCTGCCCGGCCAAACCGGGCACGTTCACCCCTTCTCCCCACCTTCCAGGAAGGTGGGGAGAAGGGGCGAATCGCGGTTTGGCCGCGCAGCCTCTCCATGCCCCTCCTGCGCTCCCTCCTGGAAGGGAGCGCAGGAGGGGGATCGGGAGGCTGCCCGGCCAAACCGGGCACGTTCGCCCCTTCTCCCCACCTTCCAGGAAGGTGGGGAGAAGGGGCGAATCGCGGTTTGGCCGCGCAGCCTCTCCATGCCCCTCCTGCGCTCCCTTCCAGGAGCGAGCGCAGGAGGGGGATCCGGAGGCTGCCCGGCCAAACCGGGCACGTTCGCCCCTTCTCCCCACCTTCCAGGAAGGTGGGGAGAAGGGGCGAATCGCGGTTTGGCCGCGCAGCCTCTCCATGCCCCTCCTGCGCTCCCTCCTGGAAGGGAGCGCAGGAGGGGGATCGGGAGGCTGCCCGGCCAAACCGGGCACGTTCGCCCCTTCTCCCCACCTTCCAGGAAGGTGGGGAGAAGGGGCGAATCGCGGTTTGGCCGCGCAGCCTCTCCATGCCCCTCCTGCGCTCCCTCCTGGAAGGGAGCGCAGGAGGGGGATCGGGAGGCTGCCCGGCCAAACCGGGCACGTTCGCCCCTTCTCCCCACCTTCCAGGAAGGTGGGGAGAAGGGGCGAATCACGGTTTGGCCGCGCAGCCTCTCCATGCCCCTCCTGCGCTCCCTTCCAGGAGCGAGCGCAGGAGGGGGATCGGGAGGCTGCCCGGCCAAACCGGGCACGTTCGCCCCTTCTCCCCACCTTCCAGGAAGGTGGGGAGAAGGGGCGAATCGCGGTTTGGCCGCGCAGCCTCTCCATGCCCCTCCTGCGCTCCCTTCCAGGAGCGAGCGCAGGAGGGGGATCCGGAGGCTGCCCGGCCAAACCGGGCAAGTTCGCCCCTTCTCCCCACCTTCCAGGAAGGTGGGGAGAAGGGGCGAATCGCGGTTTGGCCGCACAGCCTCTCCATGCCCCTCCTGCGCTCCCTTCCAGGAGCGAGCGCAGGAGGGGGATCGGGAGGCTGCCCGGCCAAACCGGGCACGTTCGCCCCTTCTCCCCACCTTCCAGGAAGGTGGGGAGAAGGGGCGAATCGCGGTTTGGCCGCGCAGCCTCTCCATGCCCCTCCTGCGCTCCCTTCCAGGAGCGAGCGCAGGAGGGGGATCCGGAGGCTGCCCGGCCAAACCGGGCAAGTTCGCCCCTTCTCCCCACCTTCCAGGAAGGTGGGGAGAAGGGGCGAATCGCGGTTTGGCCGCGCAGCCTCTCCATGCCCCTGAGGGGGATCGGGAGGCTGCCCAGCCAAACCGGGCACATTCGCCCCTTCTCCCCACCTTCCAGGAAGGTGGGGAGAAGGGGCGAATCGCGGTTTGGCCGCGCAGCCTCTCCATGCCCCTCCTGCGCTCCCTTCCAGGAGGGAGCGCAGGAGGGGGATCCGCAAACTGTGCGGCCAAACGGGGCACATTCGCCCCTTCTCCCCACCTTCCTGGAAGGTGGGGAGAGGGGGCGAATCGCGGGTTTGCCTCCGCCGCTGCAGAAGCGCTCGAGCAGCGGCTGCGGCAAACCGCAATGTTCGCCCCCCTCCTCTTTCTTCCGTTGCTCCCCAAAGGGGGAGAAGGCAGAGGAGGGGGGCGAATGATCTTCAAAACACTTTGCTTCACCCCCCCTGCCCCATCTCCTGCCTCTTCGCTCCGTTTGCGAAGAGGCAGGAGATAGGCAGGTGGGTGAAGCAAAGTGTATCCGGCGTATAGGACGACTGTCAATTTTGGAGGGCACTTTTGAGTGCTCAAAAGTCGTCTTATACGCCGGAATATACGGTATGTGTATTTTCACAGGAGGATTGGCCACAGGTTTTCCAGACAGAAACCAATCCAAACACGTGGTTGGTGTGGTAGCAGGGGTGGGAGGCAGATTTTCAGTGTGAGCAGGGCTGCACAACACAATCCTATGACCCCATGTGGTGTGGGGTAATAGACCCCTTTTCTTCAGGTGTAAGAAACGGTTGGTAATACCCTGGCAACCTCCATCTGTGCACATGTATTCATCCTGTATATCAGGGGTGGAAAACGTGTGGCCAATCCTCCTATTAGCCCCACTCCACCATGCCCATTCACGAGAGATGATGTTGCAGTCCAATGCACACAAGAAGGCCACATGTTGCCTTTGTAACTGCTGTATGCTAATAAAAAAAGTCATTATCCAAGTGTGGTTCATTCTGTAAACAACATGGCACCACTTGCACACAAGAAGGAAGCATTTGTGTGCTCGCAGGGACTCCAGGCTTGTACAAATTCAAATGAAGACCAAAAGCAACAACAGCCCACCCAAAATAGAATGCTGGCTGATGGGAGGGAGTGGAAGATTGGGAAGGAGTCGGGAGTAGAATGAGTATTGTGAAATATGATATGGCTGCTTGAAACCTAGTGTATCACCCTAGAATCGTGCAACCCACAGACCACATAGCACCCTGGATTTCACTTTTTGGCCCCTGAAGCCCCAGTCTCCCCGCTTCTTTGAAAAATGGTGTGATTTTCAGAGAATGTTGTGCCACAGAACCATGAAAAAAGCTCCTCAAATGAATAAAAGCAAAAATATGTCCACCCCATCATCACTTCAGAATCCCATGCTATCCCTTAATGTCTGTTCTGGGGTTAGTTGGGAAGCTGCCATTTTGATCATCCAAGAAGGAGCATGATGATGCTACATCAGGGCATCCAGGGGACATTAAAGTGATATGTGTTTCACTGGTCCCTGTTATGGGTTATAGGAGGACTGTGCAGCTTGCAGTCCTCCAAGATGTCATTGGAATGCAAACTCCCATCAGCCTTAGCAAGCAGCATGGTGAATGGTGATGGGTGGTCAGAACTAAAGTCCAAAAATATCTGGTGGGCCATAAGTTGCCCACCCGTGGATTATGTTGTTTGTTGTCCATGGTAAAAGTATGATCACCACTGATATTCCATGAGGTCAGGAGCACACTAGTTTAGGCCACTGGGTGGCACTTTGCTGAGGATCCTCTCAAACCTTGAGCCAGGCATTTTTATTTATTTATTTAAAACAAAAAGACTTTCATCAATTGGACTGTGGACTCTTAACAATTCTTTGGAAAAGAAAACATGGACAGATTGTGTCTAGACTGAGGGAAGTATGTAATAATGTCACTGTATTCTGTTTTGGTCAGACCTCACCTGGAATACCGTGTCCAGTTCTGGGCACCAAAATACAAGAAGGATATTGAGAAGCTGGAATGTGCCCAGAAGAGGGCGACCAAAATGGTAAAAGGCCTGGAAGCCATGACCTATGAGGAGCGGCTTAAGGCGCTCAGCATGTTTAACCTGGAAAGAAGGTGAAGAGGTAACTTGATAGCCATGCTTAAATACTTGAAGGGGTATCATATTGAAGAGGAAGCAAGCTTGTTTTCTGCTGCTCCAGAGAATAGGACATGGACCGATGGACTCAAACTACAGGAAAAGAGATTCCACCTAAACATTAGGAAGAACTTCCTGACAATAAGTGGACTGCCTGTTTGGCAATGGAAAGCACTCCTCCTTCTGAGATTTGTAAACAGAGCCTGGATGGCCATCTGTCAGGGATGCTTTGATTGTGTATTCCTGCAGGGCAGGGGGTTGGTCTAGAGTTGTGGTCTCTTCCAAATCTATATTTATTTGTTTGTTTGTTTATTTATTTATACCCCGCTCTTCAGTCACAAGGCTATCAGAGCAGCTTACAAATTGTTTTAAGCAATAGCAACTTACACATCTACACTGCATTAAGCAGTTTCCAATGTGTGTTAGCTAATTGCCCCTACAAGCTGGGTACTCTATGATTCTATGATTCTAACTGAAAGCATTAGCAACCTTCTAGCCAGCAAAATAGCATTGGGTGAGAAAGAACAGAATTAAACCTGACCCTGTGTGAAAAGAAATGTCAAGACTTAAAACACATATCATTAAGAACCTTAGCGCATTGCTGAAGTCATCAGAGATGAGCATGGGTCAATGCCAGAAACACTTTGAGGTCCAACCTTGCCCAATGAAAACAGGTTTCTTTATTTCACATTATAGAAAAGCATAATTTTCCTACTAAGGAAATAGCGGAAGCAAATTTCTAACTGGCATTTATTCTGTTGTTAATCAATTCCTTTTATTATACTCTTTGATATTTGACTAAACGATTGCAAATCTGCATATTTCTACTACTTAAAACACAGTATTTCTATCTCTCTCTCTCCCTCTTTCTCTCTCTGCCTCCATCTCTCCCAAACACATATTTTCAGCATTACTGTATACAC
Source organism: Gambelia wislizenii (assembly GCA_030847615.1). NCBI lineage: Eukaryota > Metazoa > Chordata > Lepidosauria > Squamata > Crotaphytidae > Gambelia > Gambelia wislizenii. Next base: position 13,100,955 of record JAUMIR010000012.1, read on the forward strand.
AAATCTAGTTTCAAATGCAGTAATTATCTGTACAGTGTACTCAGTATTATGCCAACAAAGATTGCTACACCCAGAACCAAAGCATCTAAGACTTCATTTTACTGTCAAAGATACAATTTCAAAGTATGCTACAGTATTGGGTGGGTATCTGACATGTCTAAGTACCTCTTAACTAGAGCATGTTACACCTTCTCAGAAAATTTTGCGGTATGATTATGGAAACAAACATGAGACCATTATAAGACATGCAGGGAACTAGGCCTAAATCCAATGCTACTCCTGCCTAGAACACATCTATGGTAATGAATGGTACTTATACAATCACAGCATCAGAGTTAGAAGGGGACCCATAGGCCACTGCGTCCTAGCCCTGCTCAATGCAGGAACTCCAGCTAACTCCAGACTTGTCAGTCCAAACTAATTTAGGTCCCATTGATTTCAACAGATTTGTTAAGGTGGATTTTAGCTCAAGGAACTTTGGAAGAGGGGCTTACTTTTGCCTTATTCTCTCTACCAATAGGGCAGCTCTCAGGTTGAGTTATTCGGTGCATCTACACTGCAGAAATAATGCAGTTTGACACCACTTTAAGTTCTGTAGCTCCATCCTATGGGATCCTGGGATTTGTACTTTTACAAGGTTTTTAGCCTTAGAGTGCTGGTGCCTCACAAATCTTCAAAACTCAGGATTCTGTAGGATGGAGCCAGGGCAGTTAAAGTGGTGTCAGACTGCATTGGTTTTACAGTGTAGATGCACCCACTGATTTGATTTTTTGCAATGCTATCTGGAAAAATACCAGAGAAAGGTATTGCAGTTCATTAGCCTAAACACAGCAGATAATTTCCTGTGCTAACAGGCGTTTGACTAGCTTTACAAACCTGTCTCCACAGGTAAGGTTTCATTATCTGAACTACGTATCAGACATTGACTCATAACTGCTGTAATTTGGCTACAGGCTCTGTATGACCTGTATGAGCTTGCCAAGGTTTTGAGATCTCCTGGGAAAGCCTTTCTTCCAGTCCTATCATCTTCTGAGGCATGCTTGATAGGGCCATGTAAGAGGGCTTTCTCCTACCCTCCAACTGTTCCAATTTGGCAAGAACAATTCCGATTAATCTTCTGCCACCCCTTCTTGCCAGCTGCTTTTGAAATGTCCCCGTTTCTCTCTTCTCCTTCCTGTTTTCCCCTTCATCCTCATCTTACTTCAATTGCTGCAAACTGAGTTCCAAGTGCAAAAGTAGTTTGCAGTCAATCTTGCAGTTCCCAGTAGACTCAGGCAAAGGCAAAATGCTGCAGACTCTCCTAGCTTGTGTGTTCTTCCTCAGTAATAACTTTTGCTGTCTTCACCACAGTCTGATATCACTTGGGCACACCTGTACCAGTCTTCATCTATGCAACATTGGAGGGTATGATTTTCTGTGGCCATTCCCAGGCTCTGGAACTCCTTATCAAGGGAGACAGAAGTAACTTTCTTCCTCTTGTCTTTCAACTAATGGGCAAGGAACTTTGTAACATTTAGGAAGGCCTTCTGCAACTGACCTCTTGATGCAGAAGCAGTTTTTAACTGGATGGATGTTGTATCTTACTTTTGCTTTACTGACTGATTTTTATTTTATTTATTGAATTTATATCCTGCTTCTCTCTCATAATGGGACCAAAAGGGGCTTACCATATAAGTTAAAACAAAATGTATCTAAAACCATAGAAAGTACCAAAGGTTTCTTTTTAAAAAATAAACAAACAATCCAATTAAAATGCTAATATAAAAAAAGTTAAAACACATCAAAAAACAGTAAAAAGATAAAACTACAACACACCCTCACTGAAAATATTCTGCTGTAAAAAGTTAAGAGTCAAAGGTCTGCACAAATAAAAAGGACTTTAACTGCTGGTGGAAAGAGAACAAAGGGATGGGGGTGGCAATGCATTTCCAGTGCGGGAGAGGAGTTCCATAGCATAGGAGCAGCCATGAAGGAGACTCCCTCCCATTTCCTCACCAGTAAATTTACTGATGTGTTCCTAAATTCTGCTCCAATTTTTCAGATGTTGATAGACTCCTTCTCTATCAGATATGCTGGCTAGAACTGCTGGGATGTGTAGCCTAACTTTACCTGGAAGCAGAGACCTACAAGATTCCCACCCCTGAAATAAACAAACAAAAACAAACAAATAAATCAAATCAACCTAGGCCTCTAAAGGTGATGCTCTCCAGCAGCCTTAAACTAGGGCTTCTAGCAAACATTTCATTTTGAGTGCCACACCTCCCACCTCACCAGTACTGAGGTCCTTCCGAAGGGACAAGCAGTCAAGTCCTTATGGACGGTTGACTGACCGAACCCAAAGGGTAGTCACCAATGGCTCTTCTTCATCCAGGGAAGAAGTGACTAGTGGGGTGCCACAGGGTTCTGTACTGGGTCCAGTGCTATTCAACATCTTCATTAATGACTTGGATGAGGGAATAGATGGTATGTTTATCAAGTTTGCAGATGCCACCAAATTAGGAGGGGTAGCTAATACTCCAGAGGACAGGATCCGAATCCAAAATGACCTGAACAGATTAGAAAGCTGGACCAAAACTAACAAAATGAATTTAAACAGAGAAAAATGTAGGATACTACACTTAGGTAGTAAAAATGAAAAGCACAGATGTAGGATGGGTGACACCTGGTTTGATGGCAGTACATGCAAAAGGGTCTAGGAATCTTAGTGGACCACAAGCTGAACATGAGCCAACAGTATGATTCAGCAGCTAAAAAAGCTAATGCGATTCTAGGCTGCATCAATACGAGTATAGTGTCCAGATTGAGGGAATAGTGCCACTCTATTCTGCTTTGGTCAGATTTCACCTGGGATACTGTGTCCAGTTCTGGGCACCACAATTCAGGGAGAATATTCATAGAATCATAGAGTTGGAAGAGATCACAAGAACCATCCAGTCCAACCCCCTGCAAGAATACACAATCAAATCATTACCGACAGATAGCCATCCATACTCTGCTTAAAAATCTCCCAAGAAGGAGACTCCACCACACTCTGAGGCAGTGTATTCCACTTTTGAACAGCTCTTACTATCATTGAGAAGCTGGAACATGTCCAGAGGAGGGTGACCAGGATGGTAGGAGGTCTGGAAGCCATGCTCTATGAAGAGGGGCTTAGGGATCTGGACATGTTTAATCTGGAGAAGAGAAGGTTGAGAGGTGACATGATAGCCATGTTTAAATATTTGAAGGGATGTCATACTGAGGATGGAACAAGCTTGTTTTCTGCTGCTCCAGAGACTAGGACATGGAGCAATAGGTTCAAACTACAGGAAAAGAGATTCCACCTAAACATTAGGAAGAAATTCCTGATGGTAAGAGCTTTTTGACAATGGAATGCATTGCCAAGGAGTGTGGTGGTGTCTACTTCTTTGGAGGTTTTTAAGCAGGCTGGCTGGTCATCTGTCAGGAATGTTCTGGTTGTGTATTCCTGCAGGGCATGGGATTGGACTAGATGGCCCTTGTGGTCTCTTCTAACTCTATGATTCTATGATCAAGGATACCATCTAGGGAAGACTCAGCCCCTGCCCCTGCCCCTGCCAGCTTTATAGCTGTCTGCTGACAGGGCAAATCAATCGGGACACCCTAGAACCCTAGGGTGCCTCCAACCCCTCTGTCTGGACAGATAATCCCCAAATTATCCCCATAGAATATCTATTTTAAGGAGTAGCTTCTATTTGAAAAATAGCTATTTTCAAATATATGAAGCGGCCTTACATGGAGGTTAAATGCCACTACTGCAAGCCACCACGTTGCAAGTTCGATTCCAGCAGGCTCCAAGGTTCACTCAGCCTTCCATCCTTTCGTAGGTCGGTAAATTGAGTACCCAGCTTGTGGGGGACAATTAGCTTACACACATTGGAAACTGTTTAATGCAGTGTAGATGTGTAAATAGCTATTGCTTAAAACAATGTGTAAGCCGCTCTGATAGCCTTGTGGCTGAAGAGCAGGGTATAAATAACTAAATAAAAAAATGGTGGGGATCCTGTGGCCATCCAGATGGTGTCTGACTGCCTCTCTGAGCAAACCTAGCCAACGTAGCCAACAGGGAAAGGTCAAAGGAACAACAGTAAAAAAAAAAAAAAAAAATCTGTCCACCCTGAACAGACACAGATTCCAGCTTAAACAGAAACAGATCCATCCTCAGACAATTTACCCTAATCATATATGCTGGAATCTATTGGTACAGGTCAACCCCCATATCCATGTGGAATACGCTCCAAGACCCATCTACCCACCCACCACCCCCATGCGTACCTAAAACTTTGGATAATAGGAAACCCTATTATTTTCAACAGGACAAACACTGGAAGTTGACCACAGAGTCACACTGGGGGGCCTAGAAATGCCTAAAGAGAACACATCTTTTTTCGGATGTGGGTAAGTGAAACTGTAGATACGGACTCCATGGATGCAGAGGTTGACCTGTAGTCCACACGAGAGTAGATTCAGTGAATAAAAAAAATAACTCAATTGAAGCTTATATATAACATGAGATGACATGACTCGCTGGAAAAGATGACAATGATGGGCAAAGCGGAAGGCAGCAGAAAAGGAGGAAGACCACATTACAGGTGAAGTGATTCAATCAAGGAAGCCATGGATGCCCTCACTTTGCCAGACCAGAGTAGGGCAACTGATGACCAGGGCTGTTAGAGGCCTCTCATTCATAGGGCCACCATAAGTCAAAGTCAATTTAACGACAAATGACAACAAACAAAAAGACAACAAACCCTAGTAATTCAATGGGATTGCTCTAGTTGAGACTACATTCAGGTCATTGAATTCACATTCAAGGCTGTTTGTTAACTCAACAACTAAGAACAAAAAAGACCATTTTGCCACTCATGCCTCATATCACCCAAGTCTCTCCCCTCCCCTGCTTCATGCTAATTAACAAATTAGAAAATCAGCCACTCAAACTCTCTTTGCATATTTTGAGTCACCAACTGAGATACTCCATTTCCTTCACAAATAAAACTGTGTTAAGGATTTATAGCATACAGAATTGTGTCAACAGTTCTCAAGGAAGCCACATAATGACATTAAGTCACCACTGCCAGTAACGTCTTGGAACAGCATGTTAACAAAGCCTCAAAATGGGACACTAATTTGGCTCCTACGAACACTTTATCCAGGGCACCAACTATAATTAAACTCCAGTTTCACCAATATAAAGACTGCCATGTTTTTGTTTGTTTTTGTTTCTTGATCTGCAAAGACCCATGTGGGGTTGGAAGACAAAATCTATCTGGTTCACATTTAAATATGAATCAGCTTAATTCTCATTCTTTCAAACCAAAGTGCAAATCAGAATGCAAGGAGCTCACAATTTGAATTTTGGTGATGCACTCCTCCAAAGAACAATTACATAGGAAAGCGAAAGGGTATTTGGCACCAAATATGTGCATTAAGCAACACTGTATTCAAAAAGCTATATATTAGGCATGGTACATACAAAACTGCATATACGTTTTCATGGACACAGAGATAGGCACAAAAATATTTGTCGAACAAATATTTCAAATTTGTTGGAGGTCAAACTCTGCCAAGACTATAAGGTCTAATAAATTCCTCACTTGCCTTGCAGATAGTTTCACTGTCCAGTAGGTGGAAAAGGTAACAAGGGGATCAACTAATTTAAATCTGATCCTAACCAATGCTGATGACCTGGTTAGTGGGGTGGAAGTGGAGGGATCCTTAGATGGGAGTGACCATGTTGTTCTGGAGTTTGCTATACAGAGGAAAGGGGAAGCCAAGCGTAGTCAGACATGCATTCTAGACTTAGAGAATTACTGGGTGTGATCCTGTGGTTAGAAATACTAAAAGATAAGGGAGTTCATTATGTCTGGGAGTTTCTTAAAAGTGAGATATTAAAGGCACAACTTCAGATAGTTCCAGTGGGGAGGAAAAATGGAAGGTGTCTAAAGAAACCAGTATGGGTGTCTAAAGAACTTTCACCTTAGCTAAGATTTAAAAGGGACATGTATAAAAAATGGAAAAGGGAAATCACGAAAGAGGAATTCAGAAAAATAGCCAGCACACATAGGGAGAAAGTCAGAAAAGCTAAAGCACAGAACAAGCTCAGGCTTACTGGAGAGGTTAAAAACAATAAAAACAGCATTTTTTGTTACGTCTGTAGCAAAAGGAAGAACAAGAAAAGCGTAGGGCCACTACATGCAGGAGATGGAGAAATGCTAACAGGGAACAGAGAAAAGAGGTATTGAACTCCTTCTTTGCCTTGGTCTTCTAAAAAAACTGTTGCTCAATCTGAGGAAAATGGAGCAGATTATGCAGTAGGAGAAATAGAGCAAAGAGTAAGTAAAAAGGTAGTACAGGAATACCTAGCTACTCCAAAGGAATTCAAGTTTCCAGGGCCAGATGAACTACATCCAAGTCCAAAATGGTGGGAGGTCTGGAAGCCATGCCTTATGAGAAGCATCTTAGGGAGCTGGGTATGTTGAGCATGGAGAAGAATCATAGAATCATAGAGTTGGAAAAGATCACAAGGGCGAAGTGACATGATAGCTGTGTTTAAATATTTGAAGGGATGTCATATTGAAGAAGGAGCAAACCTGTTTTCTGCTGCTCCAGAGACTTGGAGCAATGGATTCAAACTACAGGAAAAGAGATTCCACCTAAACATTAGGAAGAACTTCCTGTTTGTAAGAGCTGTTTAACAGTAGAATATGCTACCTTGGATTGTGGTGGTGTCTCCTTCTTTGGAGGTTTTTAAACAGCGGCTGGATAGCCATCTGTCAGGCGTGCTTTGATTGTGTGTTCCTGATTGTGGCATGGGGTTGGACTGGATAGCCCTTGTGGTTTCTTCCAATTCTTTGATTCTATCGACATAGCTATCTATATTCATCCCTGTGAAAACTGTTCTTAAAACTTTGGCACTTACCAAACAATCTTTTAACTTCCATCTACAATGGCCTGTAATTTAGATCCCTGCTTTTTCATTAGCAGGACTCTGCCACAATTGTAGGGTGAGTGAAATACAGCAAGGAAACTCAAATAAACAAACTCTTGTTTCCCAGTCCTCAGCCTTGCTCTGCTACCCTCTCTGCATGTAACTGGGGCATGCTTTTGGGACCAGTTCACTGCTTTGAAGATGGAAGCCTCAGCACTCAACCACTGGCAGGCTTGAACCCAGGTCTCTCTGTCCATAGTGTGGTGGAAACTCCGTCTTTGGAGGTTTTTAAGCAGGCCCTTGTGGTCTCTTCCAATTCTATAATTCTATGATAACAACCAAAACCCCACAGCAGAATCAGTTCTGGACTTCTTTTCCTATTCTGTTTCAATGTAAAGACAAAGCAACAAATTCCCAATTCAGTTCTGAGATGAGACCATGACTGTAGGGGAGATGCCTTATGGTGAATCCTTAGTTCATGAGATGAAGCATGTGCCTTACAACCCAGAAGGTCCCAGTTTTAATGGAAGTAAATTTTCCAAGCTCTGGCAGGAGGTCATTAATATCTGAAAGGCTAATGGTTCTCTGTCCTTGGATAATATACATAATACAGTATAGCATAATACAATATGACATAACAATAGAAGAAACTTTAAACATGCACACCTCTTGCAAGAAGAAATCAAATCTCTAATGAACATACTGGAAGAATTTGAGGCATTATCTGGCTTAAAAGTAAATAAGGAGAAAACAGTGATACTTACGAAGAATTTAACAATGAAGGATGAGTTAGAATTGACAGAGAAAACAGAGTTCAAACTGGCAAGCACAGTGAGATATCTTGGCATTAAGATAACAAATAAAAATGCAGATCTGCTCCATAATATTTACCAAAAAACATGGACACAAATTTAAAAAGATATGTTCAACTGGCAATACCTGAAGTTATAATTTCTATGTAAAATAAATGTAGTCAAAATGAACATTTTTACCAAGACTTATATACTTATTCCAGACGATCCCAATAATTCAATCTCAGAAGATCCTTAAAGAATGGCAAGCTGACATATCTAAATTCATATGGGCTGGGGGAAAAACGAGAGTAAGAATGAAAATCCTTCAAGATGCTAAAGAAAGAGGAGGATTAGGCGTACCAATCTGGAAATATACAATGAAGCTTGCTGCCTGACATGGATCAAAGAATGGGCTACATTAACGGAAAAGAAACTTCTGAAAATTGAAGGAGCTGGGAATTGATACGGTTGGCACGCCTACCTCTTTTATAATAAAGACTTAATAAAAAAGGACTTTAACAATCATTGCATTAGAAGTTCTTTAATCAGAGTCTGGAAAAGATATAAGAATAGATTATTTCCCCAAATACCAATTTGGGCTTCACTGCATGAAGCACTATACAGCAGAGAAAGAATTCCTACACACAAATGGTTAAAGTACAGTGATATGATGAAAACAGATGAAGATTGATATGTATTGAAGACTCAAGAAGAAATGAGGGAAGATAATCTGGACTGTCATTGGTACTTATACACGCAAATGAAAGAAAGCTATAGAATGGATGCTAAATTAATAGGAATTACAAAGGAAAAAGCAGATTGGGAAAACATTATGCAGTGGGGAAACAAACATATGATATCGATTCAATAAATTACTTCTTAAATGGGACACAGAATAAATTATTAAAACTAACATGATAACTTGCGCACAAAATATTGGTCTCACAACAGAACTGTCCAGCTGTGAAAAGAGGTGGACCAGACAAATAAAAAGAATGCTTTGTCAAAATATCTGAGAAAATGTCTACAAGATGTTCTACAGATGGTATTTGTCACCCCATAAATGATCATTAATGTATAAAGGAACCTCAAGTATAAAGGAACCTCAAATAAAATACTGTTTAAGTATTTGAAGGGGTGTCACATTGAGGATGGAGCAAGCTTGTTTTCTACTCCTCCATAGATTAGAACACGGAACAATGGAGGCAAGCTCCAGGAACAGAGATTCCACCTCAACATTAGGAGGAACTTTTTGACAGTCAGAGCTGTTCGGCAGTGGAACACACTCCCTCGGAGCATGGTGGGGTCTCCTTCCTTGGAGGTCTTTACACAGAGGATGGATGGACATCTGTCGGGGATGCTTTGATCGTGATTTCCTGCGTGGCAGGCAGTTAGACTGGATGGCCCTTGTGGTCTCTTCCAACTCTATAATTCTATGATTCTATGATATGTTGGAAATGTGGTGGGGGGGAATGGAACATTTTACCATTTATGGTGGAACTGTAAAAAAATAAATTAAATATTGGAAACAAATTCAACAAACAATTGAGGAAATTTTAAGTGTTAAATTACCATGGTAACCTGAAGCTTTTTTATTAGGAATGGTTGAAGAGAAAATAGAAAAGGAACATGGGAAAACAAATTTTTACATGCTGGTGTCAGCCAGGATAATCTTTGCTAAGACGTGGAAAAGTAAGGAATAGCCGACGACGGCTCAATGGCTGGAGAAATTTTACGAGATAATACATTTGGATAAATTAACAATGCTGATAAAAGGCAAAAATATATTAAAATATATAAATGACTGGACTGACATATCGAATTATTTTGAAAAAAGGTGGGGGAAACTTGCAGCAATCAGTAACCTATAAAAAGATAAAGGGGGAAAAAAGAGGTTAAACAATCTTGTATGGGACAGAGATGTATGAAATTAGTGTTAAATATATAAGACTAAAAGAGACTTCAAGTACGATATAAATTAGGAGCAATATATTACAAGTTTATGTGGTATATGTAACAAGGATAAAAGGAACCATGATATAAAAGTAACAATGAATGATGTAAAATATGTTTTAAATATGTTCAGCATAGGTCAGAAAGGAAGTCAATTGGAGGACTATATAAGAGAAAACAAATTTACCATGTTAAAGGAGCAACAAAGAACGGATTTATCAAAACTATTCAATAAAGAAGAACTAATGGCGGCTATTAAAAGCCTCAAGAAAGGGAAAGCACCAGGTCCAGACGGTTTCACAGATATATTCTATAAAATTTTTGAGAATGAAGTGGCGACTCATCTCTTGGAAGTGATGAATAAAATCCAAACAGAGGGGATGCCCGAGACATGGAAGACAGCTAATATCGTAGTAATACCAAAAGAGGGGAAGGATAAAACCAATGTTAAGAACTACCGCCCGATCTCGTTGCTAAATGTGGACTATAAAATATATGCAACGATGATAGCCAATAGGATGAAGATTGTATTACAAGAAATTATTCATACAGACCAAAATGGCTTTCTACCGGGAAGAACATTATCTGCCAATATAAGGAGTGTACTAAATATATTGGAATTCCTGGAAAAGAACAACGAAAGGAAAGCGGCGATAATCTTCGCAGACACAGAGAAAGCATTTGACAATGTTAACTGGAACTGCCTGATACAAATAATTAAAGAAATAGGATTTGGACAATTTATAGCAGCAAATATTCAAAGAATCTATGTAGAACAAAGGGCGCACATTATAATAAACGGCGAGAAGACAACGGAAATAAAGATACAAAAAGGGACCAGGCAGGGATGTCCGCTGTCACCGCTGCTGTTTATCTTAGTCCTGGAGATCTTAATGCACAAAGTCAGAAATGATAAGACAATCCAGGGAATAAAAGTAAAAAATCAGGAGTATAAAGTCATGGCATTCGCGGATGATTTAGCAATAGTATTGGAAGACCCTCTGGAAAACGTTGAAAATCTAATGAAGGTCATCGTGGAATTTGGGAAGTATGCGGGTTTTAAAATTAACAAAGAAAAAACCCTAATAATATCAAGGAACATTACAAAAAAAGATGAAGCTATTCTGCAAAGTGTATCGGGCTGTCAAATTTTAAAAAAGGTGAGATATTTAGGAATTTGGATTTCGAATAGAGGTCTAGACTTATATGATAACAACTATAAGAAAACCTGGGGGGAAATAAAAGAAGAGTTGAATAAATGGAAAAAGTTGGACTTATCTTTACTTGGGCGCATAGCCACAATAAAAATGTCGGTGCTCCCCAAATTAATGTTTCTATTTCAAAACCTGCCGATTCTGACAAACGATAAACCATTTAAAGGTTGGAAAAAAGATTTGAGCGACTTCATTTGGAATGGACGTAAGCCAAGAATAAAGTGGCAGACGTTAGTGGAAAGAACTGAAAGAGGAGGAACATCCCTACCGGACCTTAACCTGTACTAAAGAGCGTGTAGCTTGATATGGATATCCGAATGGATCAAATTAAAAGATAAGAAACTGTTGACGATAGAAGGAGCTGGATTGAGAATGGCATGGCACGCCTATCTTGGATATGATAAGGAAGAAGTCCATAAGGGATTCAACAATAATATTGTCAGGAAGGCGCTGCTACGAAATTGGAAAAAGATCCAAGTGTTATACTATAATAAGCTACCAAGATGGTTGTCCCCGGCTGAAGCTTTCTATGGCAGATGGGGTCAGGTGGGGAAAACAAATAAATGGATTACATATGCAGATTTAGTTAAGAAAAATAGGGATGGAAGGACAATATTTAGAACAAAAGAAGAATTGAAGGAGGAAGGATGGGACATAAATTGGCTGACATACCAGCAATTAAACAACAGGTTCAAGCAGGACACAGAAAGTAGGGGCATATTGGAAGAACAGACGGAAGTGGACAAGATATTATGGGGAGAAGAAAAAAAGAAAATAACTAAATTGTATAATTTGCTTCTATCCAGGCTACTTGAGAAGGAGGCGGTGAGGGAAACAATGGTCAAATGGGCGAAAGACATTGGAGAAGTAATAAATATGGAAGAGTGGGAGACAGCCTGGAAACAAACAAAGAAGTTCTCACTGTGCCAAACATTGGAAGAAAACTACTTAAAAATAAGTAACCGCTGGTATTTGACCCCGGCAAAACTAAATAAAATATTTGGAAAGGAACAAACAGGGTGTTGGAAGTGTGAGAAAGCAGTAGGTACACTGATACATATGTGGTGGCAATGCCCGTGTATGAAGAAGTATTGGACAAAAGTACATCTAATAACACAAAAAATACTCAACACACAATTCGAATTTGGCCCCAAACTATACTTACTGAACATTACATCGATGGTAGAAAAAGAAGTGGTTAAGAAACACTGGAATCATAGAATCATAGAATCATAGAATTGCAGAGTTGGAAGAGACCACGAGGGCCATCCAGTCCAACCCCCCTGCCACGCAGGAAATCACAATCAAAGCATCCCCGACAGATGGCCATCCAGCCTCTGTTTAAAGACCTCCAAGGAAGGAGACCCCACCACGCTCCGAGGGAGCATGTTCCACTGCCGAACAGCTCTTACTGTCAAAAAGTTCCTCCTCATGTTGAGGTGGAATCTCTGTTCCTGGAGCTTGCACCCATTGCTCCGTGTTCCAGTCTCTGGAGCAGCAGAAAACAAGCCTGCTCCATCCTCAGCGTGACATCCCTTCAAATACTTAAACAGGGCTATCATATCGCCTCTAAACCGTCTTTTTTCCAGGCTAAACATACCCAGCTCCCTAAGTCTCTCCTCATAAGGCATCGTTTCCAGACCTTTCACAATGTTAGTTGCCCTTCTCTGGACACGCTCCAATTTGTCAATATCCTTTCTGAATTGTGGTGCCCAGAACTGGACACAGTATTCTAAGTGAGGTCTGACCAAGGCAGAATAGAGTGGCACTATTACTTCCCTTGATCTAGACACTATACTTCTATTGATACAGCCCAAAATTGCATTGGCCTTTTTAGCTGCCGCATCACACTGTTGGCTCATGTTCAACTTGTGGTCTACTAGGACTCCTAGATCCCTTTCGCACGTAGTCTCATTCAGCCAGGTCTCTCCCATCCTATATTTATGCATTTCATTTTTCCGCCCTAAATGCAGTACTTTACATTTCTCCGTATTGAATTTCATTTTGTTAGCTTTGGCCCAGCTCTCCAGTCTATCCAGGTCATTCTGAATTTTGATCCTGTCCTCTAGGGTATTAGCTACTCCTCCCAATTTGGTGTCATCTGCAAATTTGATAAGTATGCCCCTAATTCCCTCATCTAAGTCATTGATAAAGATGAGGGAATTAGGGGCATACTTATCAAATTTGCAGATGACACCAAATGCTACTATATTTATATGTATTTATATGGAGAATGCTACTATATTTATGTACGGCAGCGCGGCTGAATGCGGCAAAAAAAATGGAAGAGTAAAGAAGCATTATCAATTGATGATTGGTTGGATAAAGCTTTGGAGATGAGAGATAACGACAAATTAACACATATCTTGAACAAAAAATCAACTGAAAAATTAGAAATGGAATGGTCCCCTCTAACCAATTACTGTAGGAAACGATGGAATGTCGGCAGTGGTGAGGAGATTTAGGAAAGAAGTAGGTAGAAAGAAGAGAGATAAAACATTAGTGGCGATAAGGAAGAACGGAGAAAGGAGTGGGTAACGAATTGTTAGCTGTCAATATGAAACATGATTAAGATAGTAAAAGGGAGGTACGGTAAATAAACAAAGGAGGGAAAACTGTCTTTGAGTTATTTTGTACGAAGGAAGTCAGTTTAATTTTTAACATACAGACGATCAATTAGAAAGCAGTGGGCAAATGTATAATATCTGTCTCTTTTCTTTTTTTCTGCTTTTTGAATATAAAATAATAAAACATGATAACAGTGTAAAATATGACATTGAGAAATTGTATTGTACATACATTGTAATCTTTGGAATCTTTGGAAATTTTAATAAATATTTAATAACAAGAAAGTAAGTCAATTAATATAATACATAGGACAGGGTGCAGTACAATAAGTAGAACCTGATGTATAATCTCATTACCTTGATTTGTTTTAGAAATGTAATCACTGTGAGAACTTTAAAGCTATAGCATGTACGTAATTTAGGGTATATATAAAGGAATGATATTTATTTATAAAGAAGATAAATCTCAAATATATATAAAACAATATATATGAATTAATGTACCTTTCCAAATATCTAACAATTTGCTATTTTTTTTATATTAATATATATCCACTCAATAAAAAAATAATTAACAAAATAAACATGCACACCTCAATTGTTCACTTTACTTAGAATACTGTGTCCAGTTCTGGGCACCACAATTCAGAAAGGATATTGACAAATTGGAGCGTGTCCAGAGAAGGGCAACTAAAATGGTGAAAGGTCTGGAAACGATGCCTTATGAGGAGAGACTTAGGGAGCTGGGTATGTTTAGCCTGGAAAAAAGATGGTTAAGAGGCGATATGATAGCCCTGTTTAAGTATTTGAAGGGATGTCCCACTGAGGATGGAGCAGGCTTGTTTTCTGCTGCTCCAGAGACTGGAACACGGAGCAATGGGTGCAAGCTCCTGGAACAGAGATTCCACCTCAACATGAGGAGGAACTTTTTGACAGTAAGAGCTGTTCGGCAGTGGAACACACTCCCTCGGAGCGTGGTGGGGTCTCCTTCCTTGGAGGTCTTTAAACAGAGGCTGGATGGCCATCTGTCGGGGATGCTTTGATCAAGATTTCCTGCGTGGCAGGGGGGTTGGACTTGATGGCCCTCGTGGTCTCTTCCAACTCTGCAATTCTATGATTCTATGTCAGGTGCTGATACATTCAGCTTGCCTGCCATGAGATGTATGGCATAGTAATTTGGGGGGAGGTGAAGTAGTATAGTTTGTTATGGGGAACATATATCCAGCCTACTTGTTACTGCATTCCTGTTTCATTATCAAGCAGTGGGGAGAGAAACAGTGCTGGAATGCTCAAGGTCAGTTTGGTGAAAAACAATGATGGAATGGATTGGCCTATCTAGAGAAGGTGAGGTGGTGAAAGAAGCCGTGAGGTTTTTTTGGCAGAGGCAGGGTTTAACAGTCAAGATGGGGACCTGTGATCATGTGAGACTCCATCTCCCATTATCTGCAAGCTCAGCGATCAGGTAAACAAAGGGTTAACTAAGGTCTGAAAGAAAGGTAACACCTTTAGGGTCAGCATCATCAGAGATGTCATAGGTCACAAGGGACAAATGACCAAAGAAAGATTCCAGAGTAGCAAACCTTTGAGAAGCTTTGAAGAAGAGGCAATAAATACTTCCTTGGTGCCACAAGGTGGGAAAGAACAAAGAGAGTCATGGGATGAGCACATGGCATCTCAGGCAGATATGAGAACAAAGGCTCAAAATGAAGAAGAATGTTTTGAGTCTGATCTGAACAGACACATGACTCCAGCCTTCTTCTGAATCCAACAGACTGAACTGCACAGACAGTGAGTAGATCAGGAAAGTATTAGTTAGTTTGCATTAGGAAATTTATGTTAATTTCCCACTTGGCTGAATGTAACTGAATGCTTTACTATATCTGTAACTTCTAAGATGTACCTGGAAAGGAAGAACCTTTCCATGAGAATTATTTGCATGCTTTTGAACTCTGTTTGGAATAAATAGCTTTTCTAATCTATTTATCTGCTGATGCTTTCACATGCCTTGTTGTGCTCGGATGCTTCTCTTCCCTTCAGGACAGAGGGGATGGGTTGCAATAGCTCTGGAAGTGGCAGGGAGTAGGAAAAAAAGGAACCCCATGTTCTCCCTTGGACCGTGTTGTAAAGGGGTGTGGAATTCAAAGGGTGTTGGCTGCTAGATCAATAGGGGGTGCAATTCAGGGAATTTCCAGGCGGAGGAATCCCAGGATTGCATCTCAGAAGGGCAGCTTAGGGGTTCTCAAGCAGAAGACTCCCCCTAGCCTGATCACAGGACCAAACCAAAACAACCCAAAGCAGCATGCAACAGTCTGGCAAAGGGTGTCAAGACAGGGAGAGATAAGTGTCTGCAGAAAGGGTTGGGCATATGGTTATGCAGTAGGCACAAACCTGATGTTGCTACCCCAATTTTTGTTCCAATTAAACTCAAGAACCCCAAGGGGAAGGGGAGCATGAACATTGTGGCTTTTCTTGACTCTGGGTGTACAAGATGCTTAATAAATCCCCCAGTAGCCGCTGGATTGGGTCTACACCCTGAAAAGTTGGAGAATCCTGTTAACTTTGTCCAGATGGATGGCAACAACATGCAAAGTGTCCTGTGGAACAGCACATCTATACTGTTTTTCTAGGGCTGGGAGACCACTGGGAAGCTATTCAGTTCATCATAGTCCCCACACCAGAGTACCTGATAGTTTTGGGGATAGAATGGCTGACCTTTTCACAATCCCATTATACAAGAACTAAGCTTTCAAAATCTGGACTGCCAGTCACACACTTGAGCAAATTGCCTGGTATAAGACAAACTAAGATGGATGGAGGGGGGGGCACGGGGGGAGAAACCCTAGACAAACTAGGAAGGGTACAGGAAGAGTTAAATGCAGGCATCCCTGCTGAGTACTGGGACTTAAGAGAGGTTTTCTCCTAAAAGGAAAGCAACACTTTGCCCCCACACAGAAAATCTGACTGTGCAATTGAGCTGTAACTGGGGGCAAAGCTTCTAAATCCTAAAGTGTATGCTACCAAAGAAATGGATGCTTTTAGGGGGTTTCTTGACAAGAGCTTGGCCAGGAGTTTCATAAGACCAGCTACTTCGCCGATACTTGCTCCAGCGTTTTTCCAGGAAAAGAAGGCTGGGGGAATGAGATTGGTTATTGGCTATCAAGGGTTAAATGCCATTTGCACCTCAAACAAGCACCAATCCCTTTGATGAAGGACTTGTTAGTGCAATTAGTATGTGTGCATGTGTGTTTACAAAACTGGATTTACAGAATACTTATTTTCATGTAAGGATTCAGGTAGTCAATGAATATAAGACAGCTTTTCAGCTTCTGTTGTAGTTTGTTGTGGCACCAGAGCTCTCTGACAGAGAAGGCTGAATATCTCACCAAACTACAAATTACAGAATTCTATCGCATTGACTTATGGCAGTTAAATCATGGCAGTTAAAGGGTGTCAAACTGGATTATTTCTGCAGTGCAAATGCACTCCATGAAAGCTCATGATAGAATAAATCTTGAACATGCTGCTGGATTCTTTTCCCTGCTTTCCTTTCCTTTCCTTTCCTACAATAGACTAACATGGCTATTTCTTTGCTTGAGAAATTTGCACTAGATTGTCAAGGGCTCCTGATTCCCAATTGTTTAACAATAACAACAGCAGCGGATCTACTTTACTTGCCTGAATTAAGGTGCTGAAATAAAGGAAACTTGAGGATAGTTAAGATGAAGGGATCTGTGTAAAAATACTGTGGGCTAGTCTATACGGGGGTGGGGTGCAGTACTTCACAGTAATGGCATTTCGCAGTAACCGCGACTTGTCTTGACAGTGTTTTTGGCCCCTAAAGCATCCATAAGCTTTGCAGGATGGACAGCGGCTGCAAGTGATTTACTCACATTAGTATTTTGCCACCATCTAACTTTTTTAAAAAAGTTGTCTAAGATGCACTGGAGCGATAGAGTGATTTTTCAAGCTAAAAGGACAGGAAAAAAAACCCACCATGCTTTATCACCTTAGCGATTGCTCACTAAGGCAAAAATTCAACATGGTGGCAACAGGCGCTTGCCCTGTTAGTAAGCCTCACCCCCCACATTCACCCGGCCAATCAGCTTTGTGCGTCCTCTTGTATGGGAAAGCAATTCAAAGTGAATCACTTGTCCTAACAACCAGGAATGTGCATCCCCTCACTGTTCATAGAATCATAGAATCATAGAATTGCAGAGTTGGAAGAGACCACGAGGGCCATCCAGTCCAACCCCCCTGCCACGCAGGAAATCTTGATCAAAGCATCCCCGACAGATGGCAATCCAGCCTCTGTTTAAAGACCTCCAAGGAAGGAGACCCCACCACGCTCCGAGGGAGTGTGTTCCACCGCCGAACAGCTCTTTCTGTCAAAAAGTTCCTCCTCATGTTGAGGTGGAATCTCTGTTCCTGGAGCTTGCACCCATTGCTCCGTGTTCCAGTCTCTGGAGCAGCAGAAAACAAGCCTGCTCCATCCACAGCATGACACCCCTTCAAATACTTAAACAGGGCTATCATATCGCCTCTTAACCGTCTTTTTTCCAGGCTAAACATACCCAGCTCCCTAAGTCTCTTCTCATAAGGCATGGTTTCCAGACCTTTCACCATTTTAGTCGCCCTCCTCTGGACACGCTCCAATTTGTCAATATCCTTTTTGAATTGTGGTGCCCAGAACTGGACACAGTATTCTAGGTGAGGTCTGACCAAGGCAGAATAGAGTGGCACTATTTTTAAATAGTTTTTTTAAAAAATCATAGGAAAAACTGCGAAAGCTTTTCCATCATTATTTTTGCCATTTTGGGCTTCCCTCCTTCCAAATATTGTGCATTGATGTGGGATCCCATTTAGACAGGTCATACCCCCAGCAAATTTCATGAGGTTCATTTTCACTGTTTAGACAACCACTGTGAGTTTAGTTTCATTCTGGTTGTTGGTGGTGTTATGTGCCTTCAAGTCAACACCAACTTATGGCAACCCTATCCTGGGGTTTTCTTGGCAAGATTTATTCATAGAAGGTTTGCTATGCTTTCCTCTGAGGCTGAGAAAACATGATTTGCCCAAGGAGATGCTGTGGGTTCCCATGGGGGCAGAATGGGGATTCAAACTCTGCTCTCCCAGAGTCCTAGTCCAATACCCAAACTGTTACATCATGCTGGCTCTTAGCTCTGAGACTGAATGTGCACAGGGGCACCCTGTTCTTTCATTTCAAAGGGCTTTTCCTCTCTACCTCCAGTTGGTGGACATGGTGTGCCAATAAAATGAAAATAGATTCAGCAAACCTGCCTTGAGATGTCAGGGATGGAACTTTGGCGTTGTGCATGAAAGCAAACTGCAACTACCTCCTCTCCCCCAACAAATAACCTGCTGCTATTTCCTCTCCCCACTAGCCTTTTGAGCAAATTGTGTGAGAGAAAAGCAGCTGAGGGTAGGAATGGTAGGAAAGAAAGACCACAGATTCCCTATCTGTGCTCGAGGCTGAAGCTTGAGCCCATTTTTTTCAACTTCCCTCAGTTTTATCAATGCTGACATTAGCTAACTGCATCAGTTGTTAATTACAGCCATAACTGTATATGCCACCTCTTGAATTATGTCTCCCGCCCAACTCATTGTAGATTTTTCAAACAACTCAGCTTGTGCACTCATTTCTTCGGGCAAGGAAATAAAATAAACCTCGAAGTGTCTTCTCTTCCCTTAGAAACCAATGGCAGTCCTCTTGTTAATTTTAGTGGAAGAAGGAAGATGCCTAGCATTATTAACGAGTCACATCAAGCTATTATATACTATGCAGTGTTTCTAATTAAACAACTCTCTCGTGCATGCAGGTGGCATTATTACAGATTTAAATTTTAAATTGCATAACAAAATTGCTAATTATGATCATTTTTGTGTCTTAATTCAGGTAATTACACTTCCACAATGCACCACTGCCTGTGATTTTTGTAGGCTCACTCTTCCCTGAAAGAAAAAAACTGTCATTGTTTAGTTCAATATAATATTTAAACATCTAATTATCTCTTAAGAGGTTGGAACAGAATGATGGAACAGTAGAAGATGTAAACATTTGGCCACATAGAAGAATACTGCAATACACTGATCCCTATATATCTTCATATGTTGTTGCACTACAACTCCCAGAATCCTCTACCATCAGCCATGTTGGCAGGGACTTCTGGGGTCTGAAGTCCAAAATCTTCTGGAGAACTAGGCTGGTGACTACTACTGCAACTGATCCAAATTTCAGTTCGCTTCTTTGGAGTTTTTTAAACAGAGGCTGGATGGCCCTCTGTTGGGAATGATTTGATTGTGTATTCCTGCATGGCAGGGGGTTGGACTGGATGGCCCTTGAGGTCTCTTCCAACTCTATGATTCTATGATACTTTCAAGTACCCAGTGTTAATATCATATTGTCTCCAAATCAAGCAGATCATTCTCCAGATCAATACTAGATGTCGCTGTGGAAACGGGTAGAATATACAAGGTTCCTCCTTTCCCTCACCTGTTAAGTATTATTACTGGCAGATTTGTTGCATTTAATCTTCTCCCAGCAGTGTACATTAAATCCTAGGATAACAACAATCACTCAGATGAAGGTCAACTCGCATGCTAATAGTTCCTGTTAATAAACTTGTATTTGTGTCCAGAAATTGAATCCAGATAACAGAAGGCTCCGCCCCATCCCACTGATTCCAGCCTCCTGATCTGTCAGCCTCCACCCTCTGCATCTCAAGATCTCACAAATCTTTAATTAAGTCTCTTTCGAACCAGCAAAGCAAACTTCCTGGAAACATCATCACTATAAGAGAAGAGAGAGAAAATGCAGGATTGAAGAGGTTTACGGACACACTTTATATTCAATCTCCAATTTCCAAAATATTGTATTAACTATTGGACAACTGTTAGACATTCCACAAAAAAAAATTGTTATTCTTGTCAAAGAACTTGTATGAATGGCAAAGAATTCTTGGACATACATTTTGTGACTGCTTACACCACTAGGCCTCAGTACTGCTCTGTGTCAACTGACACTGCATAACAGAACATAGCAAATAAAGATATGAATTTCAGGGGAAGACCAATGATGGTATCGGTGACGCCACCTTGAACATGCCCAGAGCATACATAGTAACATAGAAAGCAACATAGATAGTAAAGAACCTGGAGATCACATCCTGAAAGCTGGGAATGTTCAGCTCAGAGAATGGGTATTTAAAGGGTGGTTTGTTAGCTGCTGAAGTGCTTTCCAAGAGTGGGTTGCCTGTAGGCCCCTGGATGTTGCTAACCTCTAACTTCCATGGGTCCCATCTAATTCCAGAATTATGCATGCTAGAATCTACCAGCATTGAAGGGTCACAGATTCCCCATCCTTGATCCAGAGGGTAGGGCTCATATCAATGGGCTGAAATGACATGAAAGGGGACTTCGACAAAACAGTAGGAAAAAGAACTTCCTGATGGTATGAACTCCCTGAGTGTAAAAAAAAAAAAAAAATCCTTAAAGAGTGATGGGTTTTGTTTTGTTACAGATGTTTTAAGGAGACACCTGAGAGTCATCTATCCAATTAACCATCCATCTATCTAGGATGCTATAACTGGATTATCTGCATTGGCAAGGAGCAGTGCCCTCTCAAAGCTACAATTCTCAAGGCCCTCAGGAAACTAGAATTCCCAATGTTCTCAGAGAGGGAAGGGGAAAATCCACAGCAGCTCAGCAGTGCCTTCTGTTCTACCTTGAGATTATCCTATTCATTTCAAAGAACTTGGACACCTCATCCTTAGCAACCAACCAGTCTTGGCTTGTGTTCTCCAGAAACATCTCATCATCTTTTGCATCTCTCCCCACCTCACCCCCGCTTTGATGGCTCTGGCACTCTTGAATAGTTTGAAAATTATACTGCAACATATGTAGCAGTGTTAAACAAGAATATTACATTTGGTAAATATTACCTTGCACTGCTATGGCAACTTTCTTTTGAGAACATAAACATCTCCTCTCACAGATTTAGAGGCCTTGTAACTGGATTGTTACATGGTTCTTACTGCTTGGGCTGCCAAGGCTTGGGCAGATCTGCTGTGCCTATTTTCAAAGAAGCTGATTCTTACATTCACTAAATTCCATTTGGCTTCCTCCCAAGGAAGATGGAAGGGCTTGTAGCCTCATTCCAGTCTGTTTTCTAAGAAATAGGGAATCAGGAGCCCTGGTGGCGCAGTGGTTAAATGCCAGTACTGCAAGTCACGACATCGCAAGTTCAATTCCGGCGGGCTCCAAGGTTCACTCAACCTTCCATCCTTTTGTAGGTCAGCAAAATGAGTACCCAGCTTGTGGGGGCAATTAGCGAACACACAATGGAAACTGCTTAATGCAGTGTAGCTTAAAATAATTTGTAAGCCGCTCTGATAGCCTTCTGGCTGAAGAGCGGGGTATAAATAAATAATAAAAAAAATCAGGTATTTCTGTGGAAGTCATGAGATCTTTGTCCCTTTCAGATATTCAATTCTACTTGTTTGTAGCAGTGGCTGACTTTTGATATCAGTGCGGTGATGAATCTGGACTCATGTTCAGTCCCAGCTCTGAAGAAGATGTCACAGGTAATGAACATACTGAGTTAGTTCAGCACCTTCAAGGGCGCCTTTACAATTTGAGGAAATCCTGGAGTGAATTCAATGCCATCCTGGAGTGAAGTGACATGGGAGCTATCAACCCCTGCCAGTTTCTGACTATGAGATGAGTGAAGCAGCACTGGGAGCCAGCACAGCATCGTGGTGTGAGCGTTGGGCTGCAACTCTGGACACCAGGGTTATAATTCCCACTCCACCATGGAGACTTGCTGAGTGACCTTGGGTAAGGCATACTCTCTCAGTCTCAGAGGAAGACAATGGCAAACCTCCTCTAAACAACTCCTGCTAACAAAACCCTGTGATAGGGTCCCCATAAGTTGGAAACAACAGAAACACACACAAGAACAATGAAGCAGAATTATTCATGCTAGCCCTAACCTCAACATCCTCCTCTCCAGCCACTGAGCCTTAGATCTGCACATTGAACAGGAAAGTCTGAAGGGAGGATCTCTACCTATTCAATCCAAAATGTAGATGCTGTGAACAGTGAAGACCACTTTCTTTCCCCTATGTGGTATTTTACCATCTTTGCCTGATGAAGACTATGAAGCTTCAAAAGCTGGTGTGTTGTATTTGAGACCTTTATGTCTGGCCCAGGGACAATTCATACTATAATAAATAATAATAATAAAATTTATTTATACCCCGCCCCTCTGTTAAACAATCAGGGTGGCTTACAAAAATTAAAATACAATACAGATAATAGCACTACGGTTCCACTTTAACTGCCATACTGGAACTGCCATAGTTCCAGCCTATGGAATCCTGGAATTGCCAGCTTAGAGAGAAGCATTTAGAATCCTCAGCCAGAGAGCTCCAGTGCTCACTAAACTACAAACCCCAGGATTCCATAAGATGGAACCATGGAGTTAAAGTGGAATCATAGTGCTATAATTATGTAGTGTGGATGGGTCCAGTCAGGATCATGGCTCAGCCATTGTCCTGCCATCTTTGTTTGACCTCCTTGAGCATATGCTGCTAGTGAGTGATGATTGGACAGCTGTGTGTGTGTGGGGGGGGGTGCTGTGGGAAAACAGACTGTATATCATTTGGGGCCTGGAATAATGAGCAGATGTATAGGGAGCAAACAGTAGTTTTGAGTGCCCAAGGTCATTCTTGTGGGAAGCTTGGTAGGGGAAAAGAAGGAGGGGCAAATTCTAAGAGGACAGAATGATTTGAGTTGTTGACGCCTGGACTGCAGGGCTCCAAGACTGGGGCAACACAGTATATAGCCTGTCTACACAAGGCCCAAGTTATCCAGACCTGACCAACTGGGCTCAGTCTTAACTATGGTTTATTGAAACAAGCCATCCAAGCCACCGTTTATGAATTTGACTTGTTTCAGGAAACCACAGTTAAGATTGTTTAGGATTTAGGCATGACATGCTACTGTGTTTAACCAAAAAGTTTAGATTTCCTCAGAGCAGTAACAAAGAAGAAGAGGGGGTAGTGTGGAAGGCTAAAGTGCACTATAGCTCATGCTCTTAATGCCAAATGATGGGTTATATGCAACCAATTCCCTCTTGCTACTGCACTTGTACATACAAGTAAACAAATTAGCAAGCAATATTTGTTTAGATATTAAACTCTGCCTGGTCTTCATCTGTGGTGCAAATAATTACACAGAAGAAGTATTATGCTTGCTATACCCTTGAAATAAAGTTGTATGACACAATTCAGCGTATCAATCCTTTGTTTGGTTTTGTGCTTAACAAGAAAGTAGGTAAGCCAGCTTTTATTGGCCTGCCGGGTGTTACTGGCTTCCATTTGAGCCACTGCAAGAGGACCAATGAATTCCATTCTAAAAGGCATCTTGGCTTATGGCTTTGGGTTCCTTTCTTCTCTGACCTAGGAAAGAAGAGCTCCCCTGCCCCTTGTCAGTGGTAGCTGCTGGCTTCCATGTCAGTGGGATGGCAAATCCAGTCCAGGTTTCAGTTTAAAGAAGCTATCCAAGCTACTGAACCTATCTGGTGGACAGGGTTTACCACCTCAAAGAGCTACTTTGAAGTCTGCACTAAAACCTGGAACATGTTCACCACCCCACTGACATGGAAGCCACCAGCTGGCACTTCTCATTCTTATCCTTCATCTGGTATAACTAGTTACTGTCCATTCATGTTTACCTGTTCGTGACAGACTTTCCTAATTCTTGATCAGACCCATAGTGTCAAGCAGATTTTTTTACTCTTGGTGTGTATTTAGGGGCTTAGCTAGATGGGCCAAATGAAATGGCCTCCCTCATCCCTGTTCCCAAGCCCAGAAGTCCAGACAAAACAGGGTTTTTGCCTCAATCCTAGTTCAAACTGCACAGATGATATCCAGGCAGTTCTGACGAGAATCCAGGGAAATACCTCTTAAAACGATGTGGAAAATCTTTTAAACATTCATAGTTTGCTCCAGTTCTTCTGGAGAAAATGGTGAGTTCCGTTACTGCAATGGAGGGAGGGGTGTCTGCACAGCACAGCCATTTCCCAGCTGGGTCACACGCCACGAGGTTCCTAGCCTCAGAAGACGCAACCAGCATGGGGAAGAGAAGCACCAGTTCATGCACAGGCTGCAGGACACCCCTTCATTGCTACAATGGAAGGGCAGGTAACACAAGTAAACACTGCAAGATACAATATTCTGGCCAGAACGTGTATTATTCTGGCAGGTGTAGACAAGTCTTATGTTATATCAGTCTGATACCACCTTAATGGCTATGGCTTTGTTCAACAGAATGCTGGGAGTTGTAGTTTAGTGAGTTCCTTAGAATGATCTATTAGAGTGCTCTAGGGCTTGGACTTTGAAGAATTCTGCAGAGCTTTCTAGTGGAGAACTCTAAGGAGATTACCAAACTATAAACCTCAGCCTTCTTTAAAATGGAGCCATGTCAACAGAAATGGTAACAAAATGCAATGTATATAGTGTAGATGAATACTATTACAGTGATTACCAAACCTAGGTCTAAAGATGTTGTGGACTTCAACTTCCAGAAGCTCCAGCCAGCATAGTAAGGGATTCTAGATTTGTAGTCCACCATCTGGAGACCCAAGTCTGGGAACCACTGATTTGCTACATTTCACATGTAGGCCACAGTCCTATAAAAACACTTATAAAAAGCTAGTCCTATCGAATTACTGAGGTTCACTCTTCAACAACATATATAAACATAACTCTTGGGTATGTTTCCTTCACCAGTGTGCTGATTGGCTGCTCAGGAAACATGCCCAACCAATCACCACCCACATGCAAATTCCCCCTCCACCTCACAATCCACTCCTGCCACTCAATCTGCATCTACACCCCCAGCCTCACAAGGGCCCCTCCCTCCTCTCACTCCCTCAGCCAATCACCACCCACATGCAAATTTCCCCTCCACCTCACAATCCACTCCTGCCACTAAATCTGTATCTACACTCCCAGCCTCACAAGGGCCCCTCCCTCCTCTCACTCCCTCAGCCAATCACCACCCACATGCAAATTTCCCTTCCACCACACAATCTACTCCTGCCACTCAATCTGCATCTACACCTCAAGCCTCACAAGGGCTCCTCCCTCCTCTCACTCCCTCAGCCAATCACCAGTCAGGGACTGCGAGGGGACCCAGGTAGTCAACAGGGATGTCCAGAGGTCTACTGGGGGGGGTTGGGGGGGTTAAGGGTATATGTTACACTGGGTACAGTTAGTAATACAAGATTGCATGTTAGGCTGTCCTCTTGTTCACCATTTATGCTCAATCTGCAGACCACAGACCACCTGGCCCTCCGCTGACATCCATGCAGCTCCTTTGCCATTTCCCAGATAATTCAGTTCTTCTCTCCCACAACTGTAGTTGAACAGAACTGGAATCAGTTGAGAAGCACTGTTGTTGGACATGTTCCTCAGCTGTCCCCAGAGTTAATCATACAGCTGGCCCTACTGTTAGGCAGGGAGTAGTGACCACTTCAGGGGGAAGATATTGGCTGAGGGCAAGATGAGAGAAGACAGCTATATGTGCCTAATGGCTTGCCCTACACCCAGGGTTGGCTGGTTTAAACCAGATTGGTTTAAGCCTTGGTTTAAACTTTGATTTAAACCAAAATTACTTTTAAAAGTAACACACCTGTTTTTTAAATTGATTATTCATTATTAGGTTTTCCATGGTTTTTTTACGGGCTGGGAGACCGTGTTCTGGAAGAGTTTGTTTCTAACATTTCACCTGCATCTGTGGCTGGCATTTTCAGAGAAGATGATGCCAGCCACAGATGCAGGCGAAATGTCAGAAAGAAATGCTTCCAGAACACGGCCTCATAGCCTAGAAAAAATCCCATGGAAAACCCATGGATGCTGCCCATGAAAGCCTTCAACTTTACATTGATTATTCATTATTATTTTTTAAAATTTGGCTATTACTACTTTCCAACCCTCTTACTGGAACAACAACGGCTGTTTGAATTTAAACATTTTAACTTTATAGTTTATTGGCAGTTGTTCATTGTTAGACCACTATCCAGTGTCAGTTGCTTCTTTTCAATCACTGTATTTTATAGTACCAGAAATGCCATTCAGAAAAAAATCTTTCAATTAAACTAAGTTCAACCCAAACAACTTGCTTTAAAAGGGCACTTTTTTTAAAAGAACAATGATTATTTAGGCTAGTGGTCATAACATCTGAACTGCATTTTGCTACCTAATTTTCTGATTTAGTCTTATATTGGTTTTGATGGCAAAAACACCCTGATTTAAACAAAAAAAAGGGGGGGGGGCAAGTCCAAACAAAAAAATGGATTTTTAAAAAATGTTTTCTTCCAACTCTGCTACACCCCAAACTAGCCTGCTACCTTTAGGCCCAATGGATGATATTCTTCATCCTGTCCGTGTTGAAATAAGAAGTACCGGTAGCTACCAATCCAATTGAATTGGGTACATGGAATGTTAGGAGAACACCACCTTGTTACAGGAAAAGGTACTGGAATGACATTGGCCAATCATCTGAGCAGGAAGAGAAGGTGTGGAACAGGCATAATACATCTCCCCTCATGCCCCAGCTGTGTACTGCTGCAAAAACCTGAATCTGCATCAATAAAACTGAAATATACCATGTAGTGACAACTTTCATTTCAGAGAACAGCGACTACGCTCTTGTTTTTAGCCTGCCCTTTAAAGGAGCTGTTTTTGAGCCCATTAGGACTCTGAGATCTTCTGAAGAGGTCAGTCTCTCAGTCTTACCACCTTCTCAAGCTTGTTTGGTGGAAACAAGCAAGAGAGCCTTCTTGGTGGCTGCTCCTTTCCTAGGGAGACCAGGATGGCTCTGTCTTTGCTCTCCTTCCACCATCAAGTTAAAACATTCCCATGCCATGAGGCTTTTAGAAACTGACTGGGATGAGCTTTTAATGCTGTGAGGTGCTGTTTCATAGTTTTTTAAATGAATTTTAATGTTTTTAACTTTATAAATTGTTTAACTGGCCTTTAGATAACTTTTACACAGTATTTATACTTTTATTGAAATTTGTGTATGCATAGGTGTTTTGTTAATCTGTTTTGTTTTTAAATATGTTGTGAGCTGAACTGAGTTCTATTATTGGGGAAAAAGGCAGGATATAAATGAATCATCATCATCTAAGGTGTTGAATATTCTCTCTAAAATGCCACATTGGTTACTTACCGTGAAGGTGCATTCTTGAGGGAACGGGGTGAAACGGGTCCTTCAGTTCTAACTTCCTGCTTCGCCCAGTAGGACAGAGGAGATTTCTCAGCTATCTACTGGGCGAAGCAGGAAGTTAGAACTGAAGGACCCATATCACCCCTCCCTCAGAGAATGAGCTCAGCAGCTTGAAATAGTTAAGATTAAAACCCAAAGCAGATTCGTTGACCCACTGCTATGGGAACCATGTGTTGTCCTTATGTGCTGTAACTGGCACTACACAAGACATGGGGAGAGGGCACAAGTACACCAGGAAGCTTTTAAGAACAGTAGTAGTAGTAGCAGCAGCAGCAGCAATAATAATAATAATAATAACAACAACAACAACAACAATAATAATTGTTATTCAGAAACCTTGACAAAAAAGCTCCCAAATGAACTCATCATAATGAATGAAAAAATTCCAACTACCTATCTGCCAGTCTCTTGTTACAAATGTATAATCTATGCTCAGTGATAAGCACAGTCTGTAATCTGTACATTGTGCTGCTGCTCAGAGCTATGTCAATGACACTTTTGTAGGTCATCTTGGCTGCAACCAAAGTAAACAAATGATAACCAGCAGATAACTGTGGGAGAGCACAGAGGTATCTTTCCACTGAAACACCAAAGACTATGGGATTCATAAAGACTATGGTAGATTCTGTGGTCCAAGACTGCTTTCTTTGAGGCAAGGCTGGCTCTACCCTTAGGCAGAAGCAACCATCTTGGATGATATATATTGGAGGACAGCAGTAGCATTTCCAGCTATTGTTCCTGAGCCCTCTGGCCTTTTTACTCTCTTGGAGGACAGTGTTCAGTATGCCACACAGCTAATCTAGTACACTTTAAACTGGTCTGATGCTCTTAGGAATGATGGATTCCCCTATCCCATTGTCAGTGTTGAAGTAACATTCAACAGCCAGTCCAGGAAGCTTCTGTATATGAAATGGAGGAAGGCATTCTTATGTCTTTTGCTTCTGACAACAATATATCTTGAACCAGGAGGCTCTATGTATTTCTATGCATAAATTACCATATCTCTGGAGTGGGCACAGTGGCCCTCTGGATCATGTTTGACAGCACCTCCCATCTTGCCTCACCATCAGCTATTCAGGAGGCTGGAACTTCTGGGAGGTGCACTCCTATACGCACACACACACATATATTCAAAGAGGGCTGCCATTAGAACTACTCTTCAGTGCTAGTGACTCCCTACCACCACCACACATAACCACGTACAAGCACCCCCTACTTCTGCACTGTGGCCAACCAAGTCCTTCTTTTGATATGCAAGGTTTGGTAGAACCACTGCTGCCATGTTCCTAATCTTCCCACTTCCTGCTTTGGGGGCAGGAAGCTCTAATTGGCTGGCAGCCCAGGAGCCTGTTTCCCACCCAACCCCAATCTGGCCTATCTACACATCTGAACTAGAAGGCTACAGATGTCCACCTCTGCCCTAGGTTCTTGCAGAATGAAGTATAGAAGGGGAAAAACTATTCAAGGCTAAAAGTTCAGAGCCATATCAATAGGTTCTGAGACCACAAGTCCTTTCACATGGCACAATTATAATTCTATGATTCCACTTAAACTACCATGGCGGTATCCTGTGAAGTCCTGGGGTTTGTAGTTTTCTAGCAAAGAATTCTAAATCCCTCAAGAAATTATAAAATAAGATGTTTGCCATGGCAGTTAAAGTGGAACCACAGCACCATCATTGTGTGAAACAGCCCCAGAAAAGGGCTGTTTAATCCCCTGCCTCTACTTAACCCAAGACCTACTAACTTGCTTTGGGGCATGAAAAAGGAGAGAAAAAGTGGAGTATACTCCCCAGGCTGTCAGAGAATCTTTGCTAACTGGGGATCAGACTAGGACTACCTGTCCCAGAATCCCTGGGGGTAAACAAATGCAAAGCACACCATTTCTGCTCACTAGAAAATCCCTCCTCTTTGAAGAAATCACACAATGCACACTTGTTGGCATCCTGTTAGTGACATACGCAAGCCTAGGTCCACCTGACGCCTATCTATGTATTTTTGTTGTTATTGCAAATGGTGGGTATTCTCTTCCCTCCTCTATAGTCAAAACCCCCATCTTGGACTCATGGTTTTGCTCTAATAGCCCCTCTGAATGGCTGGAGGTCAGCATCACAGACTGGAAAACGGTCTGGTTGTGTCCCTATAGCCAGATGCAGAATGACTGCATCATTCACTGAGACCTGTGAAGGACTTCTGGATCTCAGTTAAAGATGCCATCATTCGTTGTCTGGTTATGGGGCACAGATGTTTCTCCAACCCCACACACTCTCCACCTGTCAAATAATTCAGGTGAGCCATTCAGGTGAGCTATCACAGTCCTAGAGTGTGTGGGGGGGGGGGTTCTACCAGCAGGCCACTTTCATTTTCTCTTTGCCACAACAAGCAAAGATGGTACTCAAATTAGGATTCCAAAACACAATTGTAGCATTCAGAACATACAGGACTGATTTTTATTGGTTACTACTGACTAGAGTAGACCCAATGAATCAATATATAGCTATCAACAGTTGTGATGCAGTTGGAAGGACCTTTCTCTATGTCCCACCAGTGGGGGGCAAAACACAGTGAGAGAGGGCCTTCTCAGTTGTGGCACCCCACTTATGGAATAGTCCCCTTAGAAGCTTGGTTGGCACTGATGTTGGTATCATCCCAACACCAAATAAAAACTAGAGCCTTTGAAACCATCTGAATTAATCAAAATCTACACAGGTATTAAATTGTTTTACCTGGTTTTAAACTGCTGAACTTTAACGTGTAAATTTGTTTAATACATTTCTTTATACCACACTCTTTTAAGTTGTTTTAAATGGTTAAAACTGATTTTATTGTTTACTGCACCATAATCCTCAGGTATAGGGCAGGATATAAATAATTCAATAAATAAGTAAATAAATAAAATAGTTGGGTGGTGAGTTAATATAGATGTAATTCCCATATGTTCTACAGGTCTACTCTAGTTGGGACAGAGAATAGGATTCAAGCCAAAGCCTCCCTTGGGATGAGGCCATGTCCCCATACAGCAGAACTGGGCAAAGTCTGTTCCCCAGGGGTCAAGAAATGTTTTGCCCCAAAATGTTCTCTAGATGGCATGGTGCATTTTCACCACATTTTTTTCAATTTTTGGGCCAACTTACACCCATGAAAGGCATCTTTTAGGAACAGGAAATGAGCAGGAAGTTACTTCAGTTCTCCTCCTGTTGTTAGAAAAGCTCTCTCCTGGACCAAAATTGGCTTGGGGGGGGGGGCTAAAAACATGGCAAAAATGCTCCCTAGGCCTCATAGAGGGCATCTGGGGACTTCTTAAATAATCTTTTGCGAGGGGAGGACTCAATCCTGCAACATCTCCTGGAGGGGGAGGGTTAATACAGCCACCTAGATTTCCATGGTTGTCATACAGTATTGTTCCAGGTGGATACAATGTGGGGAAACAATCACTAGCTGATCTTGCAAAACTTTATTTTTTTAGGGGGGGGGGAGCGAAACCCAGTTGTCATTTGTGCCAGTAAACCTTACCCTCCAAAGACTTTAAGCTTCCAAAGGGGGAAGCCAAATTGAGGGTGCCATATTGCATTTTGCCACTCCAAGGCTTCACTCAGGATTAGCTTTCAAAGCCAGTGCAGAGGGAATGGCAGACTGCATTTAATACCTGCCATCTCTCAGAGAAAGCTTTTGTCAGCAGCACATAATGTAAGCCATGCAAGATATCTCTGAGTTGGCAAGCAAGAGCAAAATGAGAGCAAGCCACTTGTTTGCACAACTCCCCACTGGGAACTGCACATTCATCAACCTACCAACACTTGTTATTCTCTGGGAGGCCAGATCTTGAAGCAAAGCTCCAATCACTGGGTTGTGTCTGGAATACAGCTCGTGTCGGTTAATGCCAATGTGGAACTTGAGCCAGTTTGGATAGGAATCAATTGAAGTTTCTCCAGTGGGTAGGAATTCTTCATCTTCATTAGCTTCATTTTGCCTACAGAAAGAAAACAAATGAGATATGGCATCACGTTGTGTTAAAATGCTAGCAATGCACTTTTGTGACATGATGGTGAGGGGAAGAGAATGGGACCAAATCCAAGGGCGGGAGGAATGCCAAGAAAAGCACTTGATAGGTCAAGGCATTGAAACTTAGACTTTGCTGAACTGCAGACCAGTGTTCTGGTTCGTTTGCACACTGTAGATTGCTATATATCCTTAATTTAGTCTTCACAAGCAATCGCAATAGCACCTGCATTTCTATACCACTTTATAGTACTACACTCTCTAAGCAGTTTACAATGTGTTACCTAATTGCCTCCAACAAGCTGGGTATTCATTTTACCGACCTCGGAAGGATGGAAGGCTGAATCAACCAGTAGCCCTGCAGGATTGAACTTACAACATTGTGGCTGCGGTACCAGCATTTAACCACTGCACCACCAGGGCTCCACATGTTCACCTTGATTCTGACTTGGCGTGGTATAGTGGTTAGAGCAGGGTGGACTAAGTGCAACCTATGGGCTGTATGCACCTTAGGTGCAGCCCCACTCCAGCACTTCCAATGCACCCCCCAGGGGCCTCTCCAACCTCCTAAACCACAATACACTTAAAAATGCCCCCCAATGGTAAATCACATTCCCCCAGAAGACTTTGGTGAGGCGTGATTTGCCATTTAAATGCAACAACTCTCAGGACCTGCTTTAGGCCTGAAAATCATTTATTAAGAAAAGAGACAAGATAATGATAATGCTAATGACAATGAAAGAAGAGAATTATATCAGATTTTGCCAATGAGGAGAGTGGAACAGGATGATGATAGATCTGAGGAAAACAGAAGCTTTTGTGCTCATTCTACTTGGAGCACATTTGGTATTTCTGGTACTGTTGCAATGCTGGGTTGTTTTCAAATTCCTTATTCATTCAGAATACAATTATACCTCAGTTAACAAAGTAGATATGTCCTGGGTATTACTTCTTTAGCAGAAAATTTAATACCAGAGACAGAAATAATACTGAAAGAATAGGGATAGGTTCCTATACCACAAAGAAGAGCAGTTCAACATGTTTCATCAAACTTTTCATTCAAAACAATAACATTCTTCATTCATTGTTTGAAAGCCACCTTGGATACTGCATAAAGAGGAAGGCAGGATATAAATAAAATAAAATAAAAAATGAACCATATGTACAACTTGACATTTTAAAAATCAGGTAAGTTAAAGCTTGCATAAGCAAATGAAAATATTTTAAAACCTTCTAGAGACTGCTTGAAGACGTATTTCAAAATGCATTCAGCAATGACTTTTTCTTTCATCTGCCTCCAACTTTTCTTTTGCTTTCCACATTGGTGGTTGATGTTATAGATCTATACTTTGTTTAACACGCTGGGTGGGAGGTAGCTGGTGAATCAGGCTTATCTGCCTTCCCTTTGGTCACTGCTTTGCTGTTCACACATGCCCAGTAAGGGATTCTGGAGGCAGCTGCTGTTTACCTTGCAATGGCTACCATACGATCAGTTAGAGTAGAATCCCACCCTTTCCTAACTCAAATTTTACTGCATTGTTTACTACAGACATGCAATCCAACACCCAAATGTCTGTGTTTCTCCAACCCTCCTTCACCACCCTCCCAATCCCAATGCTGCTAAAAAGCTTCCAAGCTAGACAGAAGACGAGGAGAAAAGAGAGACTCAGCAGGTGTACAAAGACTTTGGGCTACAAGAGCCAGGAGACGTTGGTTCCCCGCCAGTGTTTCCTGCACACAGGTCGGACCTGTTCCTTCCCTGTTACCTGGACAAAATGGGCCAGAGTTCAGACAGGCACACCAATTTGTTCCTGCAGCTCCTGCCACCACCGCCTGCATCCCACTCTCTGGATCCAGGCAGGAGGCCTGCAGTATGTGAGCAAGGCCCCCTGCATGTGACCAGCCTTGCTCACATGCTGCAGGCCCCCTTCCTGGATCTGCAACAGTGAGGTAGCCGGCAGCTATAGCAGCGGGCCAGAAAGGAATGTTGGTCTTATGTGATACATCCTTTTCCAGGGGAGAGACGAAGAGTATCCTCAAGATCTCTGGGTTAGCTCCACCCACTCACTCCTGGTAGGCAGGTAATAAAAAAAAACCTTGTGTAGTCCCCTTCCTCTGAGGTCATCCAGGGGAGCGACCCACCTCTGGCCAGTTCATAAAAAAGCTTCCATATGTGCTCCTGGAATAACACATTAACACCAACAAAAAACAGTAAACAGGAAAAAGAAAAAAGATTATAGTTCATAGGCAAATATGGACTATATATATACTTGTGTTTGTGTGCCAGCGTCCCGGGTGGGGAGGGTAATCTTCGTCTCTCCCCTGGAAAAGGACGTATCACAGGTAAGACCAACGTTCCTTCTCCCAGTGGAGAGACCTCAGAGTATCCTCAAGATCTCTGGGATCTACCAAAGCCCACCGAAAAAACAGGGTGGGAGCTGGCAGAAAACTGGACTGCGTCCAGTGAGCTGTCAGCAAGAAAGGCCGAAGCGCGGGAGATCTTATTAAGTCCCTGATGCACCTTGAGCTTGGACTTTGGGACCTCCTTCAGTAGATTCCTGGACCATTGTAATGAAGCCCTTGTGACCATTGTGGCAGTGATGGAAGCTCTAATGGCCAAAGATAATGCCTCGTGTGTCCTCTTAAAGGCAACATCCTTGCGTCTGTCTTCAGGAACCTTAAGTGTGTCCTCACCATCATCATCATCCCACCACTCCTCTTCATCATCTTTCCCCCCAGACCTGGCTCCATGCTTTGCAGTGGAGGCAGCAGCCTGCAAAAAGCCAGAAGTCCCAGGTCTGCTTTCCAATTTGCACTCCCTCCCTAAAGGTCCAGGTTGGGTTTTTGATGCTGCCTTCTCTCCCCAACTCCCTCTAGCTGCCATCTTTTGTTTTGCCTTGCCATTTGTCTGCTTGTTTGTCTGCTTCTTCTCTGGCCTCTCGCTGGTCAAATGGTGAGAAGGAAGCTGGATTGGGGGCAGTAAAGAGGCCCCCTGGGAAGAAAGACTTGGTGCTGGGGGTGAAGGAGTGACCCCAGTCGGCTGCTGATGTGGTAACAGGCCAGTGGGAGGGGAAGGCTGGGAAGACTCAGCTGGCTGAGCTGATGCTGGCTGGGGTGGGTGGAGGGCTGCAGCTGCTGTGTCAACCTGCAGTAAGCGTGGTCAACCCCCTGAAATGGCGGAGGGCTTGGAATGGTGCCAAAGCCGCTTGGGCAAGGGCTGAGAAGGCACCCCCCAGTGCGATCTGTGGTGGCAGGGAGGAGTGGTAGGCCTGGGGGAGGGTGGAAGGCTCAGATCCCAAGGCTGGATGGCCACCCCCATGCCACAAACCGGTAAATCCCAACAGAACTGGCTGGGCAAGGCCAGCAGCCAAAACCCCCAAAGCCTCCCTGGCCACCAATTAGTTCACCCACGCAGCCAAGCCTGGCGCAGGGTCCTTATTCTGTGGCACAGTCCCCGGGGACCCCATAGTACTCACGGCCTCCTCTCTGCCCACATCTGGGACCACTGGGAAGCCGGGTTCAGCTGCAATATCATCAGACATCTCCCCCGACTCTACAATGGTCTCTACCTCCTCTTGTAGGAGATTGGGTGCTTTCTGAATCTCTCCCAGCTCCAAAGGAGGAGGAGTAGTCAGGGAAGGATCAGTGGTCAACAAGGGGGGCTTGTCCCCCTTCTTCAACATGGGATCTTGGGGCAATGCGGGGGTCTTGTCCCCCTTCTTAGATACCTTTGCCCTCTTCTTAGTTTCCTTAGAATTCTCCATAATGGTCACTCAGCCTTTGTTCCAAACATGTGGCCAAACTAGGAGCTCAGAAACAAAGTGACCTCCAGAAGTGGTAGGCAGAAAACAACTGGCCAGAGGTGGGTCGCTCCCCCTGGATGGCCTCAGAGGAAGGGGCCTTCACAAGGGTTTTTTTACTACCTGCCTACCAGGAGTGAGTGGGTGGAGCTAACCCAGAGATCTTGAGGATACTCTGAGGTCTCTCCACTGGGAAACAGGCTCCTGTGGTCACACAGGGACTGATCCATTTTTCCCCACACTGGAACACATGTTACCAGGTACTATTTAAAAATGTTTTATCAGGACCTACCCTGTCCTCTCCCCATCTTAGCAAGATGGAAGCAAGACAGGGCAAATTGCCCATGTAGATATGCTCTTTATAAAAAGATTTTTTCACTTTCAGAAGCTGTGTTGACCGAGGTATGCCTGCATAAAGCATGGGAGGTATTTCTGCAAAATAAACCAAATTCCTGTTCTCTGAGGAAAACCTAGAAGGTAATGTTTTCTGGTCAGATTCCACACTGGTAGAGTTTGAATATGCATGCCCTGCCTCCCCAGAAAATATTTCATTTTACACTGCAAGTTTAAGCATAATTTAATCAAAAGGTGGAATACAGATCTTCTAAAATAAAGCAGGCACCCATCCTGGCTGCTAAGAAAGTCATCACACTATGTTGTACAACTGTTTAATGTGACTATGAGCTCATCTACATGAGCCAGGATATGCCAGGTCCCCGCCAGTATCTCCTGGCTGCGGATCAGGCCCATTGTTCCCCCATTCCCTCCACGAAATGAGAGGAAGTCATGATGGACATACCGTCCGGTTGCTGCAACCGCAGCCACCATTTCCCTTGCTTTCTCAGAAGGCAAGAGGGCCCCCGCAACA
Source organism: Gambelia wislizenii (assembly GCA_030847615.1). Taxonomy (NCBI): domain Eukaryota; kingdom Metazoa; phylum Chordata; class Lepidosauria; order Squamata; family Crotaphytidae; genus Gambelia; species Gambelia wislizenii. The sequence continues at coordinate 13,137,411 of JAUMIR010000012.1, forward strand.
TGTGATCAAGGCCCCCTGCATGTGACCACTGTTACCTGCATTCCGAGACAGCGAGGCAGACCAGCAGCTTCAGTGAGGACCAGTTTGCAGGGACGGGCTCCTGCGGTCTCACAGGGCCCAATCCATTTCTTCCCAGTGGAAACAGATTAAACTAGGTATTATTTTAGAATGGTTTATCAGGCCCTACCTGCCTTCCCCAATCTGAGACCCTTATATGCCCCAAGGGTAAGATGAGGACTGTCCAAAGGCAGAACAGGGCAAATGCCCTGCATTGTCAGGACTGCAGGACTCTGAGACAGGGGCAAGACGAAGTATATTGCCTGTGTAGACAAACCCTATGACAGTTATGTTGGAAAGAGGGTGCTGTTGTGTCAAGGGTTAGGCATCCCGATTGAAACCATTCTATACAGAGTAACTGAAATGCCTTTTGGATGAAAAAAATTAAGGCAGAAATCCAAGGCTGTACAATATCAAGCCACAATCTAGTTATCGAGGGTAACTCAAAATCTCAGGGATACAGTATTAAAATAGTTCCCATTTAAGCAATCCATCCTTCCTTGCTTACTTGCTCACTCTCTTTTTGTGAGACCTCTGATGCCAATTCTTTTGTTTGCCAGAAAAGTTAATATTTTACTGCTCTGATGTATGTTCTACCCTACCTTCTCTCTTTTTGTCCTTCTCTCCCTCCTTGTTTTTTTAAAACCTTTTTAGCTTTCGAGAAGGAGAGAATATACCATGCATAGCTGAAACATTTGATGGTATTCCTCTGAGAAGCTTTGACCCTGCTTTTGAATCCAAAGGCTCTTGAGATGGCATCTGAATGAAACATACAACTGACAAAATGAGCCATAATAACTATGAAAGAAACCACTAAAACAGCAGATTTTTTTAAAAAAATCCCACAACATCTCAGCAAAATTTATACCACATAATTGAAATAGACACAGAGATGCCCTCTATGTTTTCTTCCCTCCATTTTCCACATTTTCTTGTACTGCCTTTTAAACAGCAGAACATGGTCAGTCCAGACTAGAATAGACCCATGGAATCAATGAGATTTACCTACATGTCAAGTCAATGATTGATTCAATGGTTCTGTTCTAGTTGGGACTATCCAAAAGGATTCAGGTCATCTTGACTTGCTGAGTAGATACAATTGTAGCAAATGCTTTCTTAAGAAACAGCACAGTGTCCCCCTATTTTCTAGAAACCAAGAAGACAGGAAGAGCTGGAAAATGAATTCTTCTGAAAGGGGGCAATCACCAAGAAGGCCCTCATTTTCATAACTATTTGGCTCATTTCAGATCTGCTCCAGATCTTTCATTGATAATCATGTATTTGCCATTGTATATGGAGCATGTCCTTGACTTTACAACATTTAGATTGTACCAAGTTGTCATTTTCCTTCCCAACATAACAATTTCTGCAGTTCCCATTATAACAGTTCCCTCAGCCTTCCAGTGGCTTGGATCTGTAAAGTTGCATTTCCTTGCAACTTAATAAGATGATCACTTTGGTATCATGAAAGATGAGAACAAAACTGGACACCAGCTGCTGCCACACTGCAGAAATAATGCAGTTTGACACCAGTTTAAGTATCATGCCTCCATCCTATGGAATCCTTTGATTTGTAGTTTGTTGTGGCACCAGAACTTTCTGACAGAGAAGGCTAAATATCTCACAAAACTACAAATCCCAGAATTCCACAGCATTGAGCCATGGCAGTTAAAGTGGTAGCAAACCACATTATTTTTGCAGTGTAGCAGCAGCCTGTTACGATTGGTCCTAAAAGTGACCTTCTCCAGCCAAAAGATCATTGTAATGCAGTGTGTTTCTGTTTCTGAGCTGCCGTTGGATGTTTGCATTTTTTCCTCTGCTTGAGACAAGCCTCTGGAGATTATCAGACACCCTAAATAAGGTGTTACAAGGAGCCAGAAGATCAGAAAAGGGTTTGAATATCAGATGATGACGTCCCTGTCACGTTATGCTCCCGTGCTGCTCCTGTTCCCGCAGCACTCCATTTTATTCACAGCTTAAGCCATGGATAGATCGCTCGTTCCGTTTCTGTAATGGAATGACGGGCAAGTGAAAAGGTGCCCTGTTTCCATAGTACGATGCCAGCCACAGTGGGAGGTCCGTGCCAGAACACTTCTGAGTGCGGTCAGGACATCGAGGTAAGTGACACCCATTTTGCACCCTCCCTGGGTTACTTGGTATTTTTTAAGTATGTTTTTGTGCTTGCTGTCATTTTTTAACCTTTTTTTCTTTTTCTTTTTGAATCTCCTGTGCACTCATCCTCTTGCGAGAACAGCCGAGCTGCATTCACTCCATGGCTGCTGAGGGGGAGGGAAGGTGCACAATTAAAGGTGGGCCTGAAACTCTTCATTACTGTGCCGGGATGGGGTTGGGAGGGTAGGGGGAGAGGAGATAGTGAGATGGGGATGTTATTTTTTGTCCCCATCTGAAAATCTCCTCTGTGTTATGAGGAGACAAGAGAGGATGGTATGTGTCTAGAAATTGGATAAATGGCCTTGCACCTACAAGGGTTATGGAAAACAGTAGGTGCGGGTCACTCTCAGTGAGAAAGGGGAGTGGGGATGATGGATAGCCAATGACTGTATAGATGGCCAGATTCTGTAGATTGTAAATACTTTTTATTCTACTGCTTTGTAAATAATTTTCATTCAAAGCAACAATTTTGCGAACAATTGAATGGTTCGCTCTTTAGATTTTTATAGCAATAAAGCTTACTGTTTAAGCTGCTGGTTACTGAGTCTGAGAAAGCCAGTACACGACAGTTTGCTTCAAATCTAAAACTTTGACAAGGGTCCTCTTCACCATGGCGAACCAGTCTGGGAAACAGCGCCATTGCTAACACTTTTGTTGATATAGACTGGGGAGATATGCAGGGACCAGCATCCCTAGCTGGAGCAGCAGGCAGGGAAGAAGAGCTGCCCAGCACAACCACCTGGGGGGCCCTGGCTCATGCAGAGCCCTGCAACTTGAGACGTTCCAGTGCAATTCTTGTGTCCCAAGCCATTGTTGGGGAACAGGAGGAATGAGATGGTTCTAACACCAAGGCCTTGGTGCAGGCACTGTGAGAGAAGAATTGGTGGCTGAGGCTGGAGGTGCAGGACCTCCAACAATTGATCCTGGAGATGAAAAAGAAAGAAGAGGATCAAGGTGGATCAGAGGTGGTTGAGGTGGAGGAGGGTGCAACCAACACCACAGTCCCAACCCTGGTCAAGCACTGCACTGGAGAGGGTGACCAGTCATGATATGTGGGTGAGAGGAAGCTGAGGGCGAGCTTCGATGGTGATCCCAAGCTGTTGCTGTACCTCCTGCCCCAGGTCCAAGGTTTCCTGGTGGAGTAGGGAGCCATGTTCCAGGATGACGATGCAGCCATAAGATGCAGAGCAGCTTGACTGAAAGGCGAGGCCACCAAGTGGGTGGTGGAACTCCATGACAGCCGTGCGGTAGAGATGTGAAACCTGCAGGCCTTTGTGGGGGCCCTATGCAAGCAGTTTGACAACCCCTTTGACAGGAGTGGGCCAGAGAGAAACTTTTAAGCATTTTGCAAGGGACTAAGTTGGTCAGCGAGTATGCAAGTGAATTTTGCAACCTAGCAGCTCAAGTGTGGAGCTGGATGGAGGAAATGAGGATGCAGCAGTTCCAGAGAGGTCTGTGCCCCAAGGTCCTGGAATGGGCCCTGATGTGTGGCAAGCTGGCCACACTGAGAGAGTGGATTGAGCTGACCAAACAGGTTGAACTACAACTATGAGAGATCATGTTGAATAAGCAAAGCGGCGAGTCAACCAGGAGAGTGAAAAAGCAGCACAAGAGGCCAAGCGATGGGAGCAAGGCAACAGGAGCCAACCAAATGAGAGCAACACTGAGTGGATGGATTGTGTATGCACTGCAGCCAGAATGGTCATTTTGCAGCCACCTGCTGGGAATGTCACCCACTGCTGCAACCAGCTGCTGAGGGAAATGTGTGGATGTCAAGAAAAGCCAAGACCAAGAGTAAAGGCAAAACAGCCAGTGCTAGCATGAGATTTTCATTCGGGAGTCACGGGCTGCTGAGACCACAGCCAGTGATGATGAGGAGTCTGTGAGCAGCAAAGAGCCAGTGGGAAATGAGGAGAGCCTGCCCTAAACAGCAACAAAGGGCAGGCAACTAATGGCAGGCTGCTAGAGTTTGTAATGAGTGGCAGTGGGAAGCCATTCTATGTGAAAATAAACATGGGAAACCAGAAAGGGGATGGAGTAGGGACTTAGCAGTGCTTTTGGATTGGGGTGTACCAGGTGCCTTATGGATCCTGCTGTGGCCACAGGGCTGGGGTTGCAGCATGAGGAGCTGCCAGAACTCATAAACTTTGTGCAAATGGGATGGTAGTGATATGAGGGGTAGGTTTGCTCCAGCCTGCACAGGCAGGCATCGCATGGAGACAGCTAAGCCCGCACTCAACTGCTATCATGGTGGACAGGGACAAGCATATTGAAGCAGACAAGATTTTGGACTCTAGGCTCCATAAAAGACACTTGCAGTACTACATCCATTGGAAGAATTACCCTCCACGGAAAGGGGGTGGGTGGGCGCTGAGCATGTAAGAGCACCAAGGTTGTTGAAGGTGTTCCACCAGACATATTCTGACAAAGCAGGTCCTGGGTGAACACTTGGGGAAAGAGGGGGGAGGCATGTTTTTGAGGGAGCCAGATATCAGGATTGGCCCCTAAAGTGACCACCGCCTGCCAAAAGATCATTGTAATGCAGTGTGTGTCTCTTTTGGAGCTGCTGTCTGCATTTTTTCCTGTGCTTGTAACAAGTCTCTGTTATGGGGAGACAAGAGAGGAAGGTATGTGTCTGTGAATTGGATGAGTGGCCTTGCACCTGCAGGAGCTGTGGGAAAGAGTAGTGGGGCTCACTCACGGTGAGAAAGGGGAGTGGAGATGATGGACAGCCAATGACAGTAAAGCCTGCCAGATTCTGTAGTTTGTAAATACTTTTTATTCTACTGCTTTGTAAACAGCTTTCATTCAAAGCAACAATTTTATATGGTTTGCTCTTTCGATTTCTGTAGCAATAAAACTTACTGTTTAACCCTGAAGCTGCCAGTTACTGAGTCTGAGGAAGCCAGTACATGACACAGCCACAGATATGCATAAACTGGCTGCTAATTAATCTGTAGAAATGTAAATGTAGAAATTCTGTAAACAAAACATCCTGCCACAATGGGGAACACAAAACTGGTGACCTATGTATCTGCTTGGTCTGCTACCTTGGTACAAACTGCTTATGGGAAGTTTCAAGGTCCCCGTTTTCCCTACTGAAGGTTCTGTACTTTTAAGCAAGGTCTGGAAGCCCTACAAGTAAGGGATACCTGCAAAAGGACTGTCCTCTACAGGAGGACACATGGCCACTCCAATCATAGCAAGCTTCCATACGCAGTGGTAGCTGGTGGCTTCCATGTCAGTGTGGAAGTGAACCCATTCCAGATTTTGGGCTGAACTTCAAAGGAATTATCTGAGGTGCTCAACATTATCCCCAAATGAAGGTCATTCATTTCCTTGCATAGCTCTTCTAAAATTCAGACTTAAACCTGGAGCAGATATACCACTCCATTGACACAGAAGCCATCAGGCACCATTGCTGCCATGACTACATAACTATATTGGGACTTAATTAGGAATGGAAAAGTTGGCCAATTTCAATCTACAGTATTAATTTCACTTGCTGCTCCATGTGTTTTTAAAATTAGAAAACGTCAAGTTCTGTCCATTCAAAATATCAAGAAATTGATTAACATTTTCAAATTCTTCAAAAACAATTATAGGTAGTACACCTTAAAATTTGGAATGTTTCAAGATTTTACCCTGAACCGATGATGGAAAAATTGTCTCCTTCATTTTCTCTTTAATTCAATCTTGCCTTGAATAAAAAGAAATTGAGGCTTTCATTACATTCTTCAAAAATGAACTTCCATTTGCCAAATTCAAAAAGTATAGCTATCCCACCTGCGCCGCCACAGACCACCACTATGTTGTACCTGCTACATAACTGTTAAGCTTTCAAAGGGGAGGAACATTCAGACTTAGAGCAAGAGATCAATGAGTGTTTTTTAAAAAATCAAATTACTTCCGCCCTAAAAATAAAGAAATTTGTGATTTTGGGTCAATTCTTATCAAGAATAAATTCAAATACTATTTACATCCATTCCTAAACAGGATAGCCCTTCAAATATGTAGAAGACAGTTTTCCTTATAGTCTTCAGATGAAACGCCTTTGGCTCCCATATTGATAGAAAAGTGGGATATAAACTAAATGAATAAAAAAAAAAAAAGAGTATGACATATGCTCATTGACTTTTCCAATGGGTACTCTCTGGAATAACCTGAAGATAAGTGGGTGTTACTGATACACACACACTCCTCACAGCAAACCTGACAATGATTTTTTTTTCTTAAAATGGATTGTCATGGAGCTGGCATACCTTTAATCACAGAATCATAGAATAGTGGAGTTGGAAGAGACCACAAGGACCATCCAGTCCAACCCCCTGTGACGCAGGAAATCATGATCAAAGCATCCATGACAGATGGCAATCCAACCTCTTTTTAAAGACCTCCAAGGAAGGAGACCCCACCATGCTCCGAGGGAGTGAGTTCCACTGCCGAACAGCTCTTACTGTCAGAAAGTTCCTCCTCATGATGAGGTGGAATCTCTGGTCCTGGAGCTTGCATCCATTGTTCCATGTTCTAGTCTCTGGAGCAGCAGAAAATAAGCTTGCTCCATCCTTAATGTGACACCCCTTCAAATACTTAAACAGGGCTATTATATTGCCCCTTAACCATTTTTTTCAAGGCTAAACATACCCATCTCCCTACATCTTTACTCATAAGGCATGATTTCCAGACCTTTCACCGTTTTAGTGGCCCTCCTCTGGACACGCTCCAATTTGTCAATATCCTTTTTGAATTGTGGTGCACAGAACTGGACACAGTATTCTAGGTGAGGCCTGACCAAGGCAGAATGGAGTGGAACTACTACTTCCCTTGATCTAGACACTATACTTCTATTGATACATCCCAAAATCACATTGGCCTTTTAAAGGCCAATTGCACTGTTGACTGCCGCATCGCACTGTTGACTCATGTTCAACTTGTGGTCTACTAGGACTCCTAGATCCCTTTCACACATAGTCTCATTCAGCCAGGTCTCCTCCATCCTGTATCTATGCATTTCGTTTTTCCGCCCTAAGTGCAGTACCTTACATTTCTCCCTATTGAATTTCATTTTGTTAGCTTTGGCCCAGCTCTCCAGTCTATCCAGGTCATTTTGAATTTTGATCCTGTGTTCTAGGGTATTAGCTACTCCTCCTAATTTGGTGTCATCTGCAAATTTGATAAGTATGCCCCTAATTCCCTCATCCAAGTCATTGATAAAGATGTTGAATAGCACTGGACCCAGGACAGAACCCTGTGGCACCCCACTGGTCACATCTTTCCAAGACGAAGAGGAGCCACTGCTGAGCACCCTTTGGGTTTGGCTGGTCAACCAATTACAAATCCACTTAACAGTTAACTTGTCTAGCCCACATTTTACAAGCTTTGCAAGAGTGTCATGGGGAACCTTGTCAAAGGCCTTACTGAAATCAAGGTATGCGATGTTCACAGTGTTCCCTTCATCTACCAAGCTGGTGATTTTATCAGGAACAGAGATCAGATTAGAATCATGGAATCATAGAATTGCAGAGTTGGAAGAGACCACGAGGGCCATTCAGTCCAACCCCCCTGCCACGCAGGAAATCTTGATCAAAGCATCCCCGACAGATGGCCATCCAGCCTCTGTTTAAAGACCTCCAAGGAAGGAGACCCCACCACGCTCCGAGGGAGTGTGTTCCACTGCTGAACAGCTCTTACTGTCAAAAAGTTCCTCCTCATGTTGAGGTGGAATCTCTGTTCCTGGAGCCTGCACCCATTGCTCCATGTTCCAGTCTCTGGAGCAGCAGAAAACAAACCTGCTCCATCCTCAGCGTGACATCCCTTCAAATACTTAAACAGGGCTATCATATCGCCTCTTAACCGTCTTTTTTCCAGGCTAAACATATCCAGCTCCCTAAGTCTCTCCTCATAAGGCATCGTTTCCAGACCTTTCACCATTTTAGTTGCCCTTCTCTGGACACGCTCCAATTTGTCAATATCCTTTCTGAATTGTGGTGCCCAGAACTGGACACAGTATTCTAAGTGAGGTCTGACCAAGGCAGAATAGAGTGGCACTATTACTTCCCTTGATCTAGACACTATACTTCTATTGATACAGCCCAAAATCGCATTGGCCTTTTTAGCTGCCGCATCACACTGTTGGCTCATGTTCAACTTGTGGTCTACTAGGACTCCTAGATCCCTTTTGCACATAGTCTCATTCAGCCAGGTCTCTCCCATCCTATATTTATGCATTTCATTTTTCCGCCCTAAATGCAGTACTTTACATTTCTCCGTATTGAATTTCATTTTGTTAGCTTTGGCCCAGCTCTCCAGTCTATCCAGGTCATTCTGAATTTTGATCCTGTCCTCTAGGGTATTAGCTACTCCTCCCAATTTGGTGTCATCTGAAAATTTGATAAGTATGCCCCTAATTCCCTCATCTAAGTCATTGATAAAGATGTTGAATAGCACTGGGCCCAGGACAGAACCCTGTGGCACCCCACCGGTCACATCTTTCCAAGACGAAGAGGAGCCACTGCTGAGCACCCTTTGGGTTCGGCCGGTCAACCAATTACAAATCCATTGAACAGTTAACTTGTCTAGCCCACATTTTACAAGCTTGTTTGCAAGAATGTCATGGGGAACCTTGTCAAAGGCCTTAATGAAATCAAGGTATGCAATGTCCACAGCATTCCCTTCATCTACCAAGCTGGTAACTTTATCAAAAAAAGAGATCAGATGAGTCTGGCATGACTTGTTTCTCTGAAACCCATGTTGACTTTTTGTGATTATGGCATTGCCTTCTAAATGTTCACAGACTCTCTGTTTAATGATCTGCTCTAGAATCTTCCCTGGTATTGATGTCAGACTAACTGGACGATAATTGTTGGGATCCTCTTTTTTCCCCTTTTTTGAAGATGGGAACTACGTTTGCCCTCCTCCAGTCTGCTGGGACTTCTCCTGTTCTCCAGGAGTTCTCAAATATTATTGCCAATGGCTCTGAGATTATATTTGCCAGCTCTTTTAATACTCTTGGACGTAGTTCATCTGGTCCTGGAGATTTAAATTCATTTAGATTAAGAAGGTATTCCTGTACTACCTCTTTACTTATTTTGAGCTGGATTTCCCCTATTGTGTCTTCTGTTCCATTATCCTCAGGTTGGTCCTCCTTTTCCTTTTCTGAAAACACTGAGGCAAAGAAGGTGTTGAGTAATTCTGCCTTTTCTCTGTCCCCTGTTAGCATTTTGCCATCTTCTCCACGTAGCGGCCCGATCATTACCTTCTTCCTACTTTTGCTGTGGACATACCCAAAAAAACCCTTTTTATTGTTCTTAACCTCCCTAGCAAGCCTGAGCTCATTCTGCGCTTTAGCTTTTCTGACTTTACTCCTACACGTGTTTGCTATCTGTTTGAATTCTTCTTTGGTGATTTCCCCCCTTTTCCATTTCCTATACATGTTCCGTTTAAAACTTAGCTCCATTGAAAGTTCTTTAGTCATCCATCCTGGTTTCTTGAGACACCTCCCATTTTTCTTCCTCAATGGTACTGTTTGAAATTGTGCCTTCAGTATCTCCCTTTTGAGAAAGTCCCATCCGTCTTGAGGTCTCTTCTCTTTTAGTATTCCTGACCATGGGATCACCCCCAGTATTTCCCTGAGTTTATTGAAATCAGCTCTCCTAAAGTCAAGAATGCGTGTCTGACTATGCCTGGCTTCTCCTTTCCATTGTATAACAAACTCCAGGAGAACATGATCACTCTCACCTAAGGATCCCACCACTTGCACCCCATTAACCAGGTCGTCTCTGTTGGTTAGGATCAGATCTAAAATAGCTGACCCCCTTGTTGCCTCTTCCACCTTTTGGACCATGAAATTATCTTCCAGGCATGTAAGGAATTTGCTAGACCTTGTAGTTTTGGCTGAGTTAGATTGCCAGCAAATATCAGGATAGTTGAAGTCACCCATCACTACTACATCTCTCCTTTCTGCATGTGTGTTCATCTATTCTAAAAAGGCAACATCCAATTCCTCTGTCTGATTTGGGGGTCTGTAATAGAGCCCCACAATAACATCCCTGTTGTTTCCCTCCCCTTTAATTTTTATCCAGATGCTCTCCACCTGGCTTCCAGTATTGATGTCGTGGATCACTTCACTGGTGTAAATATCCCTGACATATAATGCTATTCCTCCTCCTTTCCTGTATGGCCTGTTTCTCCTATAAAGGTTATACCCCTCTATTCCTACATTCCAATCATGTCCCACCAGGTTTCAGTAATGCCTATTATATCTTATTTGTTTTGTAGTGCAAGGAGTTCAACTTCATCTTGCTTATTTCCCATGCTCTGTGCATTAGTGTAGAGACATCTGAGACCATGTGTTCCCTTTACTTGCTCCCTGTGCAAGATTTTTTGCCTCCCAGTGTTGGGTCCTTGCGCTGTTTGCCTTGTTCCCTCTATGACAGTTTGACTATTTTCTCCAGCCCTTTTGCCTTCCAGAATACTGTCTCCCTCCCCCATTTGACTCAGTTTAAAGCCCTCCTGATCAAATTCTTGAGACTGTTGGCAAAAATGTTTCTTCCAACTGTTGTAAGATGCACCCCATCTCTTGCCAGAAGTCCCCCCGCATGGAAGCGCAGTCCATGATCTAAGAATCCAATTTGTTCTCGGCGACACCATCTACGGAGCCAGTTGTTTACGTCGGCTATTTTCCTCTCCCTTCTTGGACCATGCCCTTCAACTGGCAGAAGAGACGAGATGACCACCTGTGCGTCCATTTCTTTCAGCTTCCTCCCCAGGGCCTCATAATCTCTTCTGATCTTGGGAAAGCTGTGCCTTGCAGTATCATTGGTTCCCACATGGACCAAAAGGAAGGGGTAATGATCCGTAGGCTTGACGAGTCTTGTCAGCCTCTCAGTCATATCACAGATCTTTGCCCCAGGGAGACAACACACCTCCCGAGTCATCTTGTCAGGCCCACATACCATTGCTTCTGTACCCCGCAGCAAGGAGTCCCCCACCACCACCACACGCCTCCGCTGAGGCTTCGCATCTGCTGTTCCTTGCGGTGGTCCTCTCAAGGTCCCCTGCTCTACCCCTGAAGTCTGTCCATGCCAGATTAGTCTGGCATGACTTGTTTCTCTGAAACCCATATTGACTTTTTGTGATTATGGCATTGCCTTCTAAATGTTCACAGACTCTCTGTTTAATGATCTGTTCTAGAATCTTCCCTGGTATTGATGTCAGACTAACTAGATGATAATTGTTGGGATCCTCTTTTTTCCCCTTTTTGAAGATGGAGACAATGTTTGCCCTCCTCCAGTCTGCTGGGACTTCTCCTGTTCTCCAGGAGTTCTCAAAGATTATTGCCAATGGCTCTGAGATTATATTTGCCAGCTCTTTTAATACTCTTGGATGTAGTTCATCTGGTCCTGGAGAATTAAATTCATTTAGATTAAGAAGGTATTCCTGTACTACCTCTTCGGTTATTCTGTGCTGGATTTCCCCTACTGTGTCCTCTGTTTCCTTATCCTCAGGTTGATCAACCCTTTCCTTTTCTGAAAACACTGAGGCAGAGAAGGCGTTGAGTAATTCTGCCTTTTCTCTGTCCCCTGTTAGCATTTTGCCATCTTCTCCACGTAGTGGCCCTACCGTTTCCTTTAAGCCGAATCATAAATGGCCTACAGCAGAAATTTTGCAGGGAGCAGACCTAATGTTCTCTCTGGGTAACCCAATGTGGATAACAGCTGGTTATCCATATTCCCAAAATCCAACATTCCTCTCATGATGGCGAAGGCATCATCCAGAGATGTCAAAAGAATGGCTGTTTGCATCATGGATTTTCATAGAGGTAGAGGGGAACCCCTGGCTGGCACTTCACCTGGCTAATGGTGGCCATTTTGTTTAGTGGTTTTTTCTCTCAGATTGGTCCAGAGAGAGAGAGCATTCCTCCTGTACATCACTCTGAGGAAATAATGGCAGCCCCCACAGCAGCCATAAGTGGCCTAGTAGCAGCTTGATACATTTTAAGCTATTGAAGCTATATTAAAAGATTTTTTTAAAAAATGAATATATATATATATTTCAAATAACTGTAATGTTTCTTATTTGGCATGTTTGCAGTCACTGATGAAAAGAAGTTTACTTTTTAACTTAGCAATTGAGCAGGAAATGGGTTACACGTTTTCTATATATCTCTAAGAGTAAGTAGGCCAGAAACATTCTTGGGGGGGGGGGAGAATGAAGACAGAATATTCAGGTGGAGGACCGAGCACCTCTCCTGCAATCCTGCAGATTGTTTCAACCTCGAAAGGAAGAATCAAATTTGGGATTATGTAAACAATAAAGCTGTCCTGCGTGCAGTTCCCATAGAGCTGGGAGTAGGACAGGGCCAGGTGAAAATGTTATTTTCATTAGTTTTTCACCAGAACAAAATGGGAGAAACTGTAGCCCACAGCCTGCACGCAGTTCCTGGGGATTCTATTCGTCTCCAAAGGCTTTTCCCCTTCCCATTTTTTTCAAAATTTATTTTGATTCAATTCCCTTCCCCATGACTTAGGACTCATGGACTTTTTGACTTTTTGACAGTAAGACCTGTTTGGCAGTGGAACACACTCCCTTGGAGCGTGGTGGGGTCTCCTTCCTTGGAGGTCTTTAAACAGAGGCTGGATGGCCATCTGTCGGGGATGCTTTGATCAAGATTTCCTGCGTGGCAGGGGGGTTGGACTGGATGGCCCTCGTGGTCTCTTCCAACTCTGCAATTCTATGATTCTATGATCTACACAGGCTGGGATACACCCTGCCAGCATATCCTGGTCACAGATAAGAAGAAAGAAGAAAAACAGCCTCCCAAAGGGAAGGTGTTTTTACCATACATCAAAGAAGTCACAGACAGAATAGGGAAACTGATGAGAAACGCAACCTCCAAAAAATCTATAGACCAACCAGAAAAATCCAAGAAATTCTACGCTCAGTGAAGGACAAAAGAGATGCTCTCACAGCTGCAGGAGTTTACCACATACCATGCAGCTGTGGACAAGTTTACATAGGGACCAATAAACGTAGTGTGCAAACACGAATCAAGGAAGATGAGAGACACTGCAGACTGGGCCAGCCAGAAAAATCAGCAGTAGCAGAATGTGTTATAAACCAACCTGGACACAAAATGTTATTTAAAAACACAGAAATTCTGGACCAGGCCAACAACTATCATGTCAGAATGCACAGAGAAGCTATTGAAATCCACAAACACCTGGACAACTTCAACAGGAAAGAGGAAACCCTAAAAGTAAACAAAATCTGGCTCCCAGTTTTGAAATACAATAGAATTAAAACTCAACACTTACAAAGGAATTCCACCCAGGGACAAGGGGATTCCCAGCAGATAATGGCCCATCAATAAACCGTCAGCCAAACAGACACTAACGAGCCTTGCATTTCTATACCCAGAAACTAACCATTCAATTACACAATTTACATATACTCCCCTACAGGAGTTCACAGCATATAAATCCCAGACACACTCCTACCCAACCATTCTCTGAAGAGGCCAGCCACAGATGCATGCAAAACGTCAGAAACAAACTATTCCAGAACATGGTCTCACAGCCCAGAAAAAAACCAAGGAAAATCTATAGGGCCCATCTAGACAAGCCCCTAGTAAATGTGGGGGCAATTATAGCACAATTAGTACTACCCACTCCCAGACTGCCTTAGGTCCAGGTGAGGCCTTTACTGAACAAGAAAACTTCTGCATATGTAAAACAGAATAACTTAAGATTTCAAAATATTTGGAGACAGGAGAAAGGGAAACAGATTTTTCAACTCTCTAGACTGGTGTGCAGTCTTCATGAATCAAGGTTCCATGTTCAGTTCTACCTGTACTGCTTCCATGCATATTTCAGACTGAACATTTAACCACTGGTGTTTCCTCAGTTCCTCAAAACAATATCATATAGAGACAGAAAAACATTCAAAGATATTTTTTAAAGTGGTTGAAAAACATGCTTCTTGAATACAGGAAGAAGCCTGGACTGATGAGGATTTTCATAGTTCCAAGGTTATTCTGCGCAAAATTCACACACAGGGTTTTTTACACACACTCAAAAAATGGTTTTCTGCACAGGAAATAGCATTTTGCAGAGAGAAAAATACCTCTGCACAGAAAAATTCACCATATTATTTCTATGCAGAAAATAGTGTTTCTGCACACGCACAAACCCTACATGCAAATTTTGTGCAGCGGTAAGTCTCAAATTACAAATAGTCTTTCAAAAGTTTACCATTTTCAAAGATTTTCTCACAGCAGGAGGAAAATTGCTAAAATTTCGCATAGCTTCCCTGGACAATGAAATTAGTAAGAATTACATCACTGGTGTTACATCTGAAAACCTAAATGAGGAACCTTTGACCCTCCAGATGTTGTGGGGTGCAACTGCCAGAGTCTTTTAACAATAGCTGGGTTTTCTGTGTACATAAATCCAAAGTATCTAGAGTTCAAGGTTAAGGAGTGGTTTCAAACCACAGAGTAAACCATGGTATGAGATAGATTTTCAAACCATTTTTAGTACTCTTCATGTTACATTCACATCATGGTTAAATTTGTTTCCCAATCAATGGTAGTAGTAGAAAATACATTGCTAACTCTGCCATCAAGGAGCTCAGGATGGTGTTATGGACTCCCTTTTTCATCAGATCATCCTTCTAACAACACTTAGGGTAAGGGGCTGAAGTCCTTTAGTAAATTTCATGGCTGAGTTGGAAATTAAACATGAATCACCTCAATCCTAGTATGGCAATCTAATTACAGCACATAGCTGCCAGCTCACAAGGCAGTGAGAAAATTCCTCTGATATTTTCCTACTTATGCCATTGTCAAACTAAACCAAAGCTTCACTATATGCTCAGGATTTTAACAAGTTTAAGAAGAGCCAGTGTGGTGAGTGTGGTGACTATGGAGACCAGGGTTCGAATCCATGCTCAACTATGGAAACTCACTGGGTGAGCTTGGGCAAGTCACACTCTCTCTGCCTCAGAGGAAGGCAATGGCACACCCCCCCCCCAGAACAAATCTTGCCAAGAAAACCCCATGATAGGTTCACCCTAGAGTCGCCATAAGTCAGAAACAACTTGAAGGCACACAACAACAATAAGACAACAAAACTTGGTTTCTACTAGCATGGTTAAGCACAGCGGTGGACAGCAAAATGGAGGAAGGGAATCAATATGGCCATAATCGCAGTCTTACTGTAATTAAGCTTTAGAATCATTTCAAATTTTGGGATGGGAGAAGAAGTGCACAAAATATGGGAAAACACCAGATAATGGTGTCATACAGCTTACCTACATGGGCAATTTACCCCTCTTGCCCCCATCCTAGAGCCCTGTAGTCCTGATGATGCAGGTCTTTTATCCCATTCTGCCCCAGGCAATCCTCACCACCTCCAGGGCAGATATGAGGCTCAGACAGGGCAGGACCCTCTATTGCATTTTTTTTTAAAAAATACCTAGTTTAATCCATTCCCACCAGGAAGGAAAAGGTTGGGCCCTGCATGTCCGTGGAGCCCATCCTGGCAGGCTAGCCCACCGCTGCAGCTGCTGGTCTGTCTTGCTTTTCTGGGTCCAGGAAGGGATCCCACAGCATGTGACTAAGGCTGGTCACATGCAGGGGGCCTTGATCACGTGTTGCAGGCCAGATTCCTCCCTTCCAGGAGAACCAGGGAGATGGTGATGGCAGCAGCGGCTACAGTGAACAGGCTGGCATGCCTGTGTGCACTCCAGCCGACTTTGTCGGGAGGAGCAGGAGCGGGAGGAGCAGGCATGACCCCTCCCTTGCCCACCCACCTGACTGAAACCCACTGAACCCCCACAAGCTTGCCTCCTCCCTCCCCTGCCCACTCCGTCGCAGAAGAACCCTCCTCCTGCCCACCCGCCCACAGGACATGCTCATAGACGAGCCCATAGCGAAAGTATGTAGCTATCAGGAGAAGCACAGAGGGGTGCAGGTCTGAGTTTTCCAAATCCTGAAGCAAGCTACTCATTTCATCTAAGTCAATCCTTTTCCTAGTGAGGCAGCCCATTCTTTGAACCACCCTTCCAGTCTCAGATAGCAACAGACTGTGAGTGTACCTCTGAAATTACACAAACAGGCTTATCTTGGTTAACAAAGCCTCCAAAGCTCTTTTTTTTACAAAGTCCACTTACACTCATATAATCCTTTTTTCTTCCTCATCCTCTGTCTAGCTGGAGGTTTTTTTCCAACACTGACATTGGGAAGATGTTGAGAAGGACTGAAGAAACATAGACTTTTGGTGCAAAGTTGCAGCAGGTGTCTGCAGTAAACTATTCAGTTGAGCTGGGAAAGAATAGCATTCTGCTCTAGCTGATCTTACTGTAGCTGTGTGGGCCTTCCTCCAACAGGCAAGGTAAATAGCATCTACCTCCAGAATCCCTTACCAAGCATGTGTAAACAGAAAACAGAGAGAAAGGGGGGATTACAGTTGCACCCCCACATCCGCTGATTCCTCATTTGCGGATTCAATTAACTGTGGATGGCGACAGCAGAGTGGGTGGGAGGGGAGGGAGAGAGGAGGCAAGCTCACCTTCCCCCTCCCTTCTCCGTGGGCGGGCGGAGGGTTCCATCATGGTGGGCGGGCAGCAGAGGGAGGGCTCGAGCTCATCTCCCCCCTCCCTTCTCTGGGGTGGGTGGATCCCAGTACAATGGAGTTGGTGGGTGGGGGGAGGGAGGGGTGAGTTCGCCTTCCCCCTCCCTTCTCTGTGGGGGGTGGGGGGTTCTGGCACAGTGGGTGGGTGGGCAGGAGGAGGGTTCTGGTGTGACAGAGGGGGCAGGGAAGGGAGGAGGCAAGCTTGTGGGGGGCCGGTGGGTTCCAGCCAGGTGGGCGGGTAAGGGAGAGATCAAGCTCACCTCCCCCCTCCCTTTTCCAGGGTGGGTGGATACGAATGTGGCGGGAGGAGTGTTCCAGCACAACGGAGCTAGTAGGCAGGGCAGGGAGGGAGGAGGCAAGCTTGCCTTCCCCTTCCCTTCTCCGTGGGTGGGGAGGGTTCTGGAACAGGGCGACAGGTGCCAGAAGGATTCCAGTGGTGGCTGTGTTTGCTATTATCTGCAGATTTCACCATCTGTGGTGCGCCCTGGAACCAATCCCCCACAGATACGGGGGTCCTACTGTATATTAATC
The DNA here is from genome assembly GCA_030847615.1 of Gambelia wislizenii. Lineage (NCBI taxonomy): Eukaryota > Metazoa > Chordata > Lepidosauria > Squamata > Crotaphytidae > Gambelia > Gambelia wislizenii. Next base: position 13,154,804 of record JAUMIR010000012.1, read on the forward strand.
TGCCACACCAGCTATTCCCACCATGTTTTAAAAACCCTCATAGATCTATATGTTCAGTCACTAAAATGGAACTCATAAGAAAAAAGAAAGACTGGTGAAAAAAGTCATTCCTGGATGCATTTTGGAAGAAGTCTTTAGGTGCTGTCTAGAAGGTTCAAAAGTTTTTTTATTTCTGCAAGGCTTAGCTAACATAGCTGTTTGATTTCACATGTGTATATTGATTGTTTTAAATGAAAAGGTTGTTGAAACATGTTGAACTGCTCTTCTCTTCTGTGGTATAGGAACCGATCCCTATTCTTTCCATGCTTTCTGCCTCTGGTACCAAATTTTCTGTTAAAGAAACAATGCCCAGGACCACATCTACTCTATTTACTAAGGTATACCTATAGTCAAATGCTGCTTTTTTTTTTCCTTAAAGGAAGCAAACAACCTACAACAAAGACAAGCTCGGTCAGGAGGCAGCAACTGTTTGATGTCACATCCAATTTTGCATTCAGGTGAGATCTGTGATTTATGGGGCTGTTACAGAACTGCAAGCTGAAACTCTATCTAGACAACGTGGTGCCCTCCAGCTGTAATGGACTGCAGCTTCCATCATAAAAAGCCAACATGGACATGGAGAAAGCACTGGACCTTTTAAACCTCTCCCCTCAATATTTCAGATCACCTACAAATAATCCTCTGTATTTCTGGCCAACCATTCTTCCCACCCAGACAAATCATTGTTATAAACCAGGAGTGGGAATCATGCAGCCATCTAGATGTCATTGGATTGCAACTTCCAGTGGCTGTACTGGGTAGGGTTGCAGGATTTGCAACCTCAAAACATCTGGAGGGCTTCATGATTCCTGTATGTTGCAAACTGATCAACTGACCTATGGACTAGAAAGGTAAATATATCCAAGGTCCAAGGCCCTTTGCTTAAAAGAAGTAACCAATTTGTGTAGACAGTACTACAATAGTTATTCTAAAGTATAAAATATTTAACCTGATCAATGTTCTCAAACTCTGCACTGGATTTGTATTTAACAGTGAATATATCCCAGAGGTTGTGTGTGTAGATCTTGACTCACACATTAAATCTGACATGGCATCATGCTGGACAAGCCATGGCTCAGTGGTAGAGCACATGCTTTGCATGCAAGAGGTTAACAGGTTCAATCCTTGGTACCAATTCCTGCCTGATATCCCAAAGAACTCCTGCCAGTCAATGTAGATACTGCTGAGATAGATGGATTAATAGCCTGACTCAGTATATAATCAGCTTTCTAAATGCCCTAGGGCATGCAGCAATGAAGGACTGGTGAAGAACAACCTTCAGGAGATGTAGCCTTGAATGTTAGTGTAGTCCCAACTAAAGTAGGCCTATTGAATCAATAGGATATACGGTACCTATCTGTTGATTGACCTTTCACATACCGCCCCACTGTCCCAATCTGGAAGGCACAATTAATCCTCTGCTGTCCCACTTTTTTAAAATGTTCCAGTTTCCAGTTAGCTAACGCACATTGGAAACTGCTTAATTTGGTATAGATGTGTAAAGTGCTATTGCTTAACAATTTGTAAGCTGGTCTGAGAGCCTTTGTGGCTGAAGAGCAGGATATATATATACCTAAATAAATAAATAATAGTTTCTCTCTCCTACTCCCACTTTTTCTCTTCATCCTCAGCCTACTTGAATTGCTGCAAACCGTTCAAAGTGCAAATGTAGTTTTGCAATCAAATGACTCAGTGGGAGGAAAGGAGAGGAGGGGGCAGAATATTGTCCCTTTCAGTAGACTCAGGAAAAAAATTCCTGCAGCTTCTCCTAGCTTGTGTCATCTTCCTCATTAATAACTTTTGCCATCTTGACCACACTTTGATGTTGCTTGACCACATGTGTCCTGGTTTTCATCTGTGAAAAGCAGGAGGATATCCATTTAGCAATCCATTCAGTGGGTCCACCCAGGCTTTGGCTTACAACTCCTGCCAGCACTGGGAAGTTGGACTACAACTCCAGAGGCTGGAAGTTCTCTAGTCTTCAACCAAGGTACTGTATTGTCCACTTGGGCAACTATCCTATTCAAACGTTTAACTGATTAAACTGCATTAAATGAGAGGGATCTCCTCTCTGAGTAAACCTCTGAATAAACCTCATAATGCCCTCTGAGTAGATACATGCATGAATACATTGTTACTCAAAGCAACACAAGTCTATGCATGTCTGCTTATTGTCCTCTGTCATACTTCCAGGTAACTATTTACAGGACTACAGCTATAAATATCCAAGTACAAGCATAAAGAATAACTATTTTCTTACAAGATACAGTACTAGGTTTTTAACAAAGCATTCTGCATACTGTCAAATACACACAGGCACACACAACTCGGGATTCAATTTTCAATGCACAAATTAGTAAACTATTAACCTAACCTCACCTCTCTTATTTGGCTGTTTCTCAACCTGGCTGCACTCCAGCAAAATGGTCCTTTATCAAATATATAAAAAAAAATATAAGCACTGCTATAAGATTGTTAGATTACTTGCATTATTTCACTTTTTCTTCCTGTTCTCTCATTAATGTAGCTACCTTGCAGATAACATGAAAGCTGAGGTGGTATAAGAACACTGCAATCAGATGAATAAATAAAATTTGGCCTACAATATTATACACACTTGTCAATCAATTTATTCATACAGTCCATAGACCCATTAAATAACAGACATGATGTACATTAATAGATAAAACCATAATACACACCAATAAAATTAGGATACTTATTGATAGACTTTTTTGGAGCTCATCCAACTTATTCAACTATTAACTTCCCTCTCACTAGTCTTAATGACCACAGATAAGAACTCAGCAAGTAACAGGGTAATATTAGGACATTTATCCTCTATTAAGAATTTGACACAGAACCTCTCCGAATGGCCAGGTAGATGGCATAGCAAGGGAGAAATCAGTTGTTTATGACTCTGAGAATGAAGGACACAGGACAGTAGGATATGAGACATGGTTTCCACCTCTTGCGCCCCACATGGACAGAGCCTTGATGCAAATGGCAGCCCCGCATATCTACTATACACTTACCTAGAGATAAGCCCAAATGAACCAAATAGGATTTACTTCTGAGTAACTGTACATAGGATTGCTCTGTTGGCATTGTAATCTCTACACCAGAGTGCCACAAAGAAGAAATAATACGATTTTTAAAAATCAAGAGATATTGATTGCATTCTACAAAAGCTAGGGACCTCTAATACAAGCATACCACAGTCAACAAAGCCTCTTATAAAGAAGCTCCTTTTTACAAAGCCTTTTCAAGTTGCCCTCTGACCCCTGCCTCCCCTTTTCTCCACATCCTCTTTCTAGCTGGAAGATTTTTAGAAGCATGGGGAGGAATCATAGAATTACAGAGTTGGAAGAGACCACGAGGGCCATCCAGTCCAAAGAGGAAGGACTAGAGAAACACAGACTTTCAGTGCTGGATTGCAGCAATATGGCTGCAGAAAACAATGCAATAAAGCTTGAGTTGGGGAAAAAATCGGATTTTTTTTTTCTAGATAATCATAGTACAGCTGTGTGTGTGCATCCCTATAATCAGGCAAGGTAAACAGCAGCTGCCTCCAGAATCTCTTACTGAGCATGTGGGGACAGCAAAACAGACAGAAAAAGGGGAGAGCATAAAAGCCTGCCTTTCCAGTTACCCTCAGCATGTTACCCTCAGCTGTGTAAGTTTGGCCACCAACATGAAAATAAGAAAAGTGAGGCTGGTGAAAGAAAGAAAAAATCATTCTTCAATGTATTTTGGAAGACCCTTTCAAGTGGTCTCTAGAAGGTTCAAAATGTTTTTGTTTATCTATGCAAGGCTTATCCAAGCTGGCTGTTTCATTTCACATATGCAAAATTGGATAAAATAAATTGTTGAAACATGGCAGACTCCCCTTCTTTTTTGTTGTGTAGAAACTGATCTCTATTTTTTCCATATTATTTCTGCTTCTGGTACCAAATTTTCTGTTAGTCATGCCAAGGAACACATCTCATGGGCCAACCAGTCCAACCCCCTGCCATGCAGGAATACACCATCAAAGCATTCCTGACAGATCGCCACCCAGCGGATGTGGAAGTTGTGGAAGGGTCCTCCTGCTTGTAGTGCTGGCCAGTCAGCCATGCCTTTAGACTCCATTCCACCTTCTCCCCTCATTGGTCAGTCAGTATTCCACAGCCATTGAGCATGCTCAGTCTTCACTGGGTTATTTGCATCTCTCATTTACCAAATTTGTGGGTGGGGCAATTCTACAAATGTGGGGTTCCTCCAGGCTTGTTGACATCTCCTTTTTGTGGATAAATGGTGCTGTTTTGTGTGCATGAGGATCCACAGTCAAGACATCATTATTCATATAAAAGATGGGGTGCATCTTGGAGCCTCCATATCTCAAAGGTGTTTTGATCCCCCAAAAATTCCCCAGAAATCCTACTGGACTTCTTTTTAACTAATATTCCATGCAATTTCACCATGTTTTTGCCCCCATATGGGTGGGGTGGGGTGGGGGTGGAGTAACAGAAAGAGGGCTGAAGGTAAACCAGCAGTTGATCTATATATGATACAGGCTTTGACCTAGTTCCTTGCAACCTGCATCTGGATGCAAAAGAGGACAGGTATCAACTTTGCATGATTTGTTCCTCTCTCTCTGTGTATATATGTTATCTTCAAGCTACTTATCACCTTATAGCAACCCCATGAATTTCATTGGCTTTTCTTCTACAAAATATTAAATTACCCTCTCCTCTTTGGCATCTGTCCACCCTAGAGGTGGTTCAATCTGGGAACGAGGTCAAAGAGCCAGAATTTATCTCCTGTTCCTAGCTTTCCTGCTAGGAATGAAGAAGGAAGTTGACTTTTTGAAAAGGCAAGGAATGGTGGATATTCCTGGTACCAATGTCACACTAAGTGTACATAATTACACTGTCTCAAAAGGCTTTTAATTCCTTCCAGCATTAAGAAGAGGGAAAAGAGAGAAGGGCTAGGACAGCCTTGCCTTGCTGACCTCCTCCAATATGGTGCCCTCCAAATCTTTTGGACTGCAAGTCCTTGCAGCCTCCAGTCAGCATGGCCAATAAGCAAGGATGATGAGACTTGTAGGCCAACCTCTGGAGGGTGACACACTGAAAAGGCAGAGCAATGGTTATCACATGAGCCCTGGTGGCACACTGGTTAAATGCCAGTACTGCAAGCCACCACGTTGCAAGTTTGATTCCAGTGGGCTCCAAGGTTCACTCAGCCTTCCATCCTTTTGTAGGTCGGTAAATTGAGTACCCAGCTTGTGGGGGCAATTAGCTAACACATATTGGAAACTGTTTAATGCAGTGTAGATGTGTAAATAGCTATTGCTTAAAACAATTTGTAAGCTGCTCTGATAGCCTTGTGGCTGAAGAGCGGAGTATAAATAACTAAATAAATAAATAAATAAAATCATGAGTGGGCTCCTGTACACTAAGAGTTGCATAGGCCAAATTCAAGCCCCTGTCCCTAAGTCACTGTTGCTCTGTGATGGAAGAAGCCACAGCCAGCAAAAAAATCTTCTGAAAACCCTTTTGCCAGCCCTAACAAGACTGCACCACCTAGTGAATATGCAGCTATGAGTTTTTAAAGAGGAAGTTCCTTTTGAAGCATCCATCTAGACCTTTCTTCCCCTGGTACTATTGGACTAGAACTTCCAATATCCATGACCATGGTCTAATCTGGATGAGGAAAATGGGAGCTGCAATTCAAAACCATCTTGTGGGGGTAAATAAACCCTGATCCCGGTTGTGTGCTCTAAGGGTTAGGGAAAGACTTCTACATAAGGGTGCAAAAATCAACAAGGAAGATGATGAAAAGCAGCCCCCAGCTCTGCTAAAAGGTTTCAGCTAGACTCACTAGCCAACTCAAGGACAATATGAAGTTGAAGGCTTTCACGGCCAGCATCCATAGATTTTCCTTGGGTTCTTTCTGGGCTGCGAGGCTGTGTTCTGGAATAGTTTCTTTCCGACGTTTCGCCTGCATCTGTGGTTGGCATCTTCAGAGAATGAAGATGCTAGCCACAGATGCAGGTGAAACATCAGAAAGAAACTATTCCAGAACATGGTCTCACAGCCCGGAAAAAAACCAAGGAAAATCAAGGACAATACTTGGAAAGAAATCAAAGAAATATATTACATAAAAGAAAAGGTTTCAAACTATCTAGCCAACAATATTTGGTCAGGTCCTAAATCTAACATTGAACTAGAATAGACATACTAAATGAATTGCTACCTGATAAATCAACATTGGTGACAGTGAAGAAAGTTGACAAGAGAATCAAGTCATCTAAAATGTGTTGCTGGAGGAGAATTCTATGCATAACTTGGACTGTCAAAAAGACCAATAAATGGATCCAAGAGCAAATCAAGCCTGAACTCTCCCTAGAAGCCAACATAATTTAACTGGGTTTATTATGCTTGAGATATATCAAGAGACAGCATGACTCATTAGAAAAGATAACATTTGGTAAAGTGGAAGGCAATACAAAAGGAAAAAGATCTCATTACAGGTGGATAGACAGCAGGGCACTTGATGATGCAGGCTTTTGGAGGTCTTACATTCATAGGATTGGCATAAGTCAAAGCCTCCTAGACAGCAATTAACAACAAATATCAACAATTACATAAATCCCATTCCTTCAGTTGTTCTACTCTAGTTGAGACTAGCAAAGAACCTATCATGTAGTTTTCTTGGCAAGACATGTTCAGGTGGAGTTTTCTGAGGCTGAGTGTGATGTGGCCTAGGCCACCCAGTGGCTTTCCATGACTTAGTAGGGATTCAAGCCCTGGTCTCCCAGAGTTCTAGTCCAACACTCAAGCCGTTACACTATGCTGGCTCTCAAAGAATCAGTTAGAGGGTGAAGAAAGTAGTATTACTCTCATTTGGCTTTTCAAGTTCCCTGTAGCAAGGGTGAGGGGGTTAACTATACTCCCTTGAATCATTCATGCTTCTGAAAGTCCTGGGTTCAAGGCCAGGCATCTCCAGGCTCTGGAAAATCCTAGGATAAAAAGAAGCATGTCCCTGTAATCGCGATGATGATGATGATGATTACAGGAGGGAAGGGACAACCCTGAGTTGAGCTTAGAAGGAAGGAGTTATACGTCTCCTTTATCAAGTTCAGTTTTCTACATCTTGTTGGTTTTCTTTTAAATACAAGGCATTTGCAAATTCAAAAAATGGGGGGATCACATGTAGGTGTGGGACAGGGAAAATAACAGGTGTAATCTATCATTGAGCCAGCGTAGTGTTTGGGTGTTGGGATTGCCACTCTGGAAACCAAGGTTCAAATCCCTACTTGGCCATGGAAACACTGCTGGGTGACATTGGACAAGTCACACACTCTCAGCCTCAGAAAACCCCACCCTAGGGTTGCTGTAAATCAGATACAACTTGAAGGCACACAACAACAACAGCCTATCACCTCTAGTAAGGCTTTGTAACCATTTTAATGGGGCCATTGGGTGGGTACTTCAAATTTCATGTCATTTCATTGCAAACAAAACCTCTGCAATACCATGGGGTGGGGGGATATGCAATCAGAGGAAGGATATTTATATACCACAACATTCAGGGATTAACTCAGAAGTAAGTGCCACTGAGTTCAATGGGATTTACACCTAAGTAAGTGCAGTCTATCACATTGACAATGTGCAAATAATCTTGCCGGTGTGATTTAGAAAAGCTGTTTGGTGAGCATGGAAGGTTGGTTGTTTATTTTAGTTTCTCTGCATCTTGGCACAGGGAAAACACGTTCAAAATCTGCATGTTCTCTTTATGCTTTTAAAGAACCAAATCCTCAGATTCTATATATTACAATCTTGGATGCTGATATCTTTTTGACAAGGAGGGGAGATGTTGTAGGGAGACATAAGGAGAAGAAATGTATTTTTTTTTTACAGCAAAATCCTATCTAAATAAACTAAAGAGATCCTGCAAATCTAGGAAGGGGGGAGGGATGAGATTATACAATCATGAGGATGATGGAGGAACTAAAGAGAAGGCAGACTTCCTACTGCATTATACCTATACAGCATCTTGGATTAAATTAGCAGTCTCCATTCAGACAACACTAGCAGGGATACACAAGGATAGAGGGAACAAAGGAGGGAAATTTACCCTGCTTCTTTTCTTTTGGTGAACTGAATCATCCATCTCCCTTTAAAAACTGTGTTCCAACAATTCTGCTTGCCCTACTTACAGTAGGTGTTCCCTTTGTGGTGGGGGTGTTTGCAGGATGAGAGGAGCATAAATTGCTCATCTCCTTTTCATTCCTAGCTCTTTGTCTTTGGGGTGCATTCAACCCTGCAAATTTCCTTTAACACGGAACAATCCAATAACACTATTAAAAGCATCCCTAGAAATACTGCATCTTTTCCCCCTTCTTCTTATATGCACATGGGGCAGGGGGAGAGGTAGATAAATTGTGGTGGAAAACCTTACAGGAAGAGAGTTCGTCTTCTGTGGCGACCTTATATACAATACAGCACTAACCTAAAATGTACCAAGATATCTGACAGTGTTATTTTTGTCATGTGGACTGAGGTGGGGGGTGCGGGAACAAGGCAATTCTAGTCTAAATCCCTATTCTGTGTGCTGCAGGCAGGGAAAGAACTATCAAATGTTATCTCTGAAAATCCCCCAATCTATTTTTTTTTTCAGAAAGCAGTTCTGTTAATTTTTTTTTTTTGTGGGGGGAGGTAGAATCTGAGGATCAGAGGGAAAGGTAGCATTAGCTCATTCCAAAGGGCTGAAAGACACAATTTCACAATGCCATCTCCAGCTCTCCCTATTGGAGTGGGGGGATGCCGAGTCACTGAGTATAAAAACCTTACCCATTTTTGTTCAAGTAGGAGTGGAAAACAAATCAAAGAGCTCAACATTAGCCAATACTAATTTAGTGAGGGGGAGGATGGGGACAGTCAATAAAATAGTCTTTATTTTTGTCAGAAAGGGTTGACCAATACAAGCCCAGGAGAAAGAATGGCAGTAGAGGAAGATCAGCCAGGGAAAGGTCCCCTCTCTGCTTTATTGAGGAGAGGGCTATCAAATAAGTCTCTCATCCATGGAGGAAGCAACATCACTTACTGCTTTGTTGTTGTTGTGTGCCTTCAAATCATTTCTGATTTATGGCGACACGAAGGCAAACCTATCACAGGCTTTTCTAAGGGCTGAGAGTGTGTGACTTGCACAAGGTCACCCAGTGGATTTCCATGGCTGAGAAGGGATTTGAACCCTTGTCTCCAGAGTCTTAGTCCAACACTCCATCCACTACCCCATGCTGGCTCTCTTCACTCACTGCTATCTTACACATTCTCTCCTTTCCTTTTGTTCTTGCCAATGCAAGACTTTCACCTATGGGGGGGGGGTTGTTTTTGTTTTAGGGTGGGGGAAGTATCCGGAAGAAACTCCATCTATTAAGTTTACCCTAGCCATTTCTCCTGTATATTATGAGGTAGGGGAGTTCAAAGTAAATCTATTTTTGTTAGGGTTTGAAGAAACAGTGAATTCTGAATGGGCCACATCAGTTTCTTCTCTTCTAGGATTGATTTGCTCCCTGGTTTTGATGTTTGGAAAATTCTTCACTGCAAGTCTCTTTCCCATTTTACTTCACTATGGAGTAAGGAGAGAATTAGCAAAGGGAGTTTCAGCTGCTTCTCCCTTTGCCTATGTCATTGGGTAGGGATTTTTCAGGATGAGGGGCAGCTAATGTAAAATTTTTGCCCATTTGGGGGGAAGGCAGGAACGAAGCTCTAAAAAGTGTATTCAGAAGGGGCAACTTAAGTCTATATATACCCTTCTATATATAAAAGGCCTATTCTCATTTTTTAAAGGTGGCGTGAATCAGCTTATGCAAGACTTTTACTGATTTTTTTCTTAATGAGGGGGGCAACAACTCTATTTTAGAAAATCTTTGCTTCACTTTGGGGGGCTTTGGGAGGAGTAAGCCAACATAAAGCTTTCTCAATGGTTTTATGAGTGAGAGGGGAGCCCTTACCATGTGGGGGGGGGGCTTGAAGCTTTTTCAATTGGTTTTATGGGAGAGGGGACACCCCTTTAAAGGCTTTGGAGTGAGGGTTTTTCAATGGGGTTTGGGGGGAGTGAGGGAGTTCTTTTAATGATTTTTTGGGGATGAGATTTGAACTCTCTTCATGGTTTTAGAGGTGAGGGCGAGTTCTTTCAAAAGTTTGGGAGTGAGCCCTTTAGTGGTTTATGGGTGAGGGGAGAACCTCTTTAAATGGGGCACTCTTAGTGGCTTTAAGGGTGTGGGTAGAGCTCTCTTATAGGTTTTGGGATGAGGGTGACCTCTTAATAGTTTTGGGAGATGAGAAGGAGATCTTTAAATAGTTTTGGGGGATGAGGGGGATCTCTCTTAATGGTTTTGGGGTGAGGGGAGACCTGTAAATGATTTGGGGGTAAGGCAAGCTCTGTAAATGACTTTGGGGTGGGGGAGATCTCTTAAAGGTTTGGAAGTGAGGAGATGCCTCTTCAGTGGTTTGTGGGGTGAGCTCTCTGAATAGCTTTAAGGGTGAGGGAAGATCTCCTGAAATAATGATACAGAGTGAAGAGGGAACTCTTTACATGCTATGCAACCACAATTGGTCTTTCACCATCCTTCCTCCTTAACCCTGGTTATGACACAGGCTTAAAAACTGTTAAACAAAGACTTCAGGACATTGCTTTTTGCCATCTTCTGGGCTAGATCCTTTCTGTCATGTTCACCTAAGGATACAACACTCACAATCATTTTCTCTGGCTGATTACATAAAGAACTTGCCTGTGCCAATCTATCGGATATTATTTATGAAGGCCAGATGTGATGTTTTTTCCTTCAGCAATGCTGTATGGCAGATATGCAGGGCTGCCTTTCCTGTCAAGGCTCTGTTCATGTGGGTCACAGGAGGTGGAAACCATGGCTCATATTCTGCTATCCTGTGTTCTTCATTCTCAATTCTCAGAGTCGTAAACAACTGATTTTTCCTTTGTTAAGCCATCTACCTGGCTGTGGGAGAGGTTCTATGTCAAATTCTTATTAGAGGGTAGATATCCTAATGTTCCCTTGTAAGTTGCTAAGTTCTTCTCTGTGGTCATTCAGACCAGTGAGAGGGAAGCCAAAAGGTGAAAAGATGGCCTGGGGTCCAAAAAGTCTACCAATAGTTGTATTGATTTTTTGTATACCTGTATATGGATGCCAACCTAGTTTTATGTATTAATGTACATCTTAATTGTTGCTTAGTGGGTCTCAGGACTGGATGAATAAATTGTGGTGGTAGTTGAATGCCTCCCTTTACATGGCTGTGGGGGTAAGGGGTTTTTTAAATGGCTTGGGGACAGGGCCAGTTTCAGGGCCCTGCAGCACCTGCAGCCGCAGGGGCCCCCGTCATTGGGGGGAGCCATCATAAACCTACTGCAAAAACATTATTAGTAATAATCTGAATATCCTGTACTGCAAATAGGTTAGGTTAGGTTATGTTGACCTGAGATAAATATATGGGGGCCCCAAAATAAAGTGTTGCAGGGGCCCCCAAAATTCCTTAAACCGGCCCTGCTTGGGGAGGCTGAGAATGAAACCTTTCCCTTTCTATGGAAGTGAAAGGGGGCTCTTTCAATAGGTGAGCTCTTTTGACAGTAAGGTACCCCATCCATTCCCTTAAAACAGTGTTTCTCATCCAGGGTTCCCTGGAACCCTAGGGTCCCCCAAGAGGTTGCTAGGGATTCCTCAAGAGATTGTGATTGTGGGAGGAAAGCAATAGCAGTATATAGGATAATATTGATGCAGGGGTTCTGTGAGGCCTGAAAAGGGTTATTTCAATGGTTCCTCCTGGATAAAAAGGTTGAGAAAGGCTGCCTTTACAAACGTGGCAGAGTAAGCCCCCTCTTTCTTCTCTCCCCTTCTGCTGTGAGGGGAACCTGGCCTTTGCCCCCACCCCTCATCGTACACTACAGTTGTCTCTCCGTATCCACGGATTTTGGTGTCCACGGATTTAAGTATTCAAGGCATGAAAATATTCTTTAAAAAAATAATAACCCAGAAAGCAAACCTTGATTTTGCCATCTTATATACGGGACCCCATTTTGCTATGCCATTGCATATAAGGGGACTTGAATATTCCCAGGTTTTGGTATCCGGGGGGGGGGGGCGTGTTCTGGAACAAAACCCCAGCAAATATGAAGGGATAACTGTACGAGTTATTCCTCTGTATCCACAGATTTGGTATCCACGGATTTAAGTATTCAGGGCTTGGAAATATTCCTTAAAAAATAACCATCCCAAAAGCAAACCTTGATTTTGCCATCTTTTATATGGGACACCGTTTTGTGATGCCATTGCAGGGATCACCAGTATTGAGGCCATGATATTGAGAACGCAGCTGCACTGGGCAGGGCACATTTCTAGGATGGAGGACCGTCGCCTCCCAAAAATACTACTCTACAGTGAACTCGCCACGTGTCAGCGTAAGAGGGGTGCTCCAAAAAAGCGATACAAAGACTCCCTGAAACAACATCTCAGGCTCAGCCAAATTGATCACCAACAGTGGTCCGCCCTGGCCGCACATCGGGAGGCATGGAGACGCACTATCCATAAAGCTGCAGCCTTATTTGAGAACTCACGCCGAACAAGTCTTGAAGAGAAACGACAACGCAGAAAGAATTACAACCCAGAAACATCTCCCAAAGAGACCTTCTGCTGTGCTTTCTGCAACTGGACTTGTTTATCTCGGATTGGCCTTTTTAGTCATCAGCGCGCTTGCAGAAAGCGCGGGATGAGTCCTCCCTGAATCTTCATTTGCAAAGAAAAGCCAGAGAGCATAGAATGGGACTTGAGTATTCACGGATTTTGGTATCCACGGGGGGAGGGTCCTGGAACCAAAGCCCAGCGCGTTGGAGAGGACAACTGTAAGCACAGCCCCCTCCTTGCCCCAGTTCTCCCCCCCAGCCCCCCCAGCCCTCTTCCTCGCTCACCACTCGGGGTTCTCGGCCGCCTTGGGGTTGAATCGGATGTCGCTGTTGACGTTGAAGAGGAGGTCGCGCTCGCTGAGGGCCGGCCCGGGCAGCTTGTAGAGGGGGTGCTGGAAGAGGGCCGCCAGCTTGGACGCCCGGGGGCCGCCTTCGCCTTCGCCTTCGCCGCCTTGGCCTGCCTTGGCCGGGGGCGAGGCGGGCTGCCCGGGGCTCCTCTCCGGCATGAGGGCCTTGTGGCGGAGCTCCGGGCCGGCGCTGAGGGGGAGGCCGGGGGGCGAGCGCTTGGCCGGGGGCTCCCTGGCGGGGCCTTTCTCCCCGGAGCGCGAGCTGAGGTTGGCGCCGGGCTCGCTGCTGAAGTCCTGCAGGATGCGGAGCGTGTGCTTGCTAGGCCAGCCCGCCGCCGCCGCCGCTTCCGAGGCGCCGCTCCGGGGCCCCTGCTCTGCTGGCCCAGGCGGCGGCGGCGGCGGCGGCGGCGGCGCTTCGTTGGCCCAGCCCGGGGCTTCCTCGGCGGCGGGCGAGCAGGAGCAGCCCGGGCTCCCCTGGCCGCTGCCTCCGCCGCCGCCTCCGGCCTCTCCGGACCCCCGTTTCTCCAACCTGGGCAGCAGGTCGACTAGGATGTGGAGGGTGCAGGCCAAGAGGAAGACCGTCACGATGAGGACGCGGAACCGGCGCACCAGCAGCATTTTCATCGCCAGCCTGCCTGCCCCGGCCGCTGCTTCCAAGAGGACACCACGAGATCCGCGAGCCGGACCCGGCTGGACAAGAACAACAGAGCGGCGCCAGAGCAACGTGGACCAGGAGTAGTCGCTGAACAGCTTCCAAAGGCTGCCGAGTCTCTCTCTCTCTCTTTTTTTTCCCACCGGAGGGAAAAAAACACGAAAGGGATTTTGCTCAGATTTCCCAGCCGACCTCGGAGCCAGTCCAACCACTCATGGCCGGGAGGGGGGAGCCACAAATACACAGGCCCCTGGTTGGTTTGGGGTCTAAAGGAGTCCTCGCTTCATTATCATTATTACTATTATGAATTACAAAAAAGGGGGATGGGGAAGGCACGAGAGGGAAGGAACCCGCGGCCGCCAGGCTTTCCAAACCGGCCAAGAACCGGCAGGAGGGTTTCCAAGGGGGGGAGCGAGAGGGGGGGAAGACCAGCGGCTGCAAAAACCTCCTTCCAAAAGCATTGGATGTGACCTCCTTCCTTTCACCCCCCCCCCAAAAAAATAAAACCCTTTAGCTTTCCTCCCTTTCAGGGGGAGAGAGAAAGCCTCCGCCCCCAAAGAGGAGATCAATCGGACACCCCCAGTTCCGGAGCCCTGGGAAGGCAAGGTCCCCCCCCCCTGCCTCCGGGTGTGCTTCTCGCGCGTTGCCGGCGCTTTCCTCTCCAAGCCTTGGTTTGGTCCCGGGATCGGAGGCGGAGGGAAGGCTGGAGCGAGTCAGTCCCGGGGGCTGGATCCCAAAAAAAGGGAGGGGAAGACGCCACCCCCCCAGCCCGGTTCCGAAACAAGCCTCCCCCCCCCGGAACCACACGACGCTGCGGCTGCAAGAAGAAAACGTTGCAAAGCAGAAGCAATCCGAGCAGGCGTCTCCTCCTTTTTCCAAGAGCCACCACCTCCCGAATTAAAAGCGCAATTAAAAAAAATGATAAGGAGGAGGGGAGAAAAAGGTTATTTTAAAAAAAAATGCAATCCTTTTCAGCAGCAACGTCGCTTTGGTCTCGCCTGGGCTGTGCGGATCCGTCTTTGGGGAGAGGCTTGGAGAAGAGGGATGAAGGGGGGGGAAGGCAGGTGCAGCCTGGATCCCCCCCACCCACTTTTCTTTTTTCTTTTTTCCAGGCAAACCGGAATGCGGAGGATTGGTTGGCCGTGAAAGGAGGCCGAGCCCTGTGGGGGGGGGGTGTTAAATATTCGGAGCCAGCCAGCCACCCCGACGTCATAGGGAAGAGATTGGCTAAAGCAATGCCACTGGGAGAGTCACAGGAAAAGCTCCCTCCCTCCCTCCCTCCCTCTATCCCTGGGTTGGTTTGGCTGCAGAGCCGGTGGGAGCCCAAAGGGGGCGCCTTGGTTCTCCAAGGTTAGGAGAGACACCGGGGAAGGGGGGAGCAAATCGATAAGGATAGCCCGACTTCATTCAGTCTGCAGGCTGCCCGGATTCAAGAATTTGGGGGGGGGGGCTGCAATGCTTTATTGGGGGGGATATGTTTATCTCAGGTCAATGTAACCTAACTCAACCTAAGCTATTCACAGTCCAGGATATTCATAGAATCATAGAACTGTAGAGTCAGGAAGAGACCAGGAGGGCCATCCAGTCCAACCCCCTGTCATGCAGGAAATCATGATCAAAGCATCCCTGACAGATGGCCATCCAGCCTCTGTTTAAAGACCTCCAAGGAAGGAGACCCCACCACGCTCCAAGGGAGTGCGTTCCACTGCTGAACAGCTCTTACTGTCAAAAAGTTCCTCCTAATGTTGAGGTGGAATCTCTGTTCCTGGAGCTTGCATCCATTGCTCCGTGTTCTAGTCTATTATTATTATATTATTATTACTAATAATGTTTTTTGCAGAAGGAGGGTTATTACACCCCCCACACACAATGATGGGGGCCCCTGTGGATGCTGACACCACTGGTGCCTTAAACCATCCCTGCCCCTATTTAGTTTTTTTTTGTGGGGGGGGGGTTAGGAATTTTTTTATTGAAATAAGACCGTTGTACTTAAAAATACACCCAACCACAAAAGCCCATAACAATAACCAAAAAAATTGTTTTCCTTTTTTTTTATTAATACAAAAATAAAACTACAGTTTTCCCTCCATATTCGTGGGGGTTAGGTTCTTGAGACCCCGGCGAATGTGGAAAAACCACAAATAACAGATGCTGCTCCCGCGGGGACCCCCCCCCAGAGGGAGGGAGGGAGACAGCGGGAGGGTGTCTGGCCAGGCTGGCTGGCCTCTCCGCGGCCTTTCTGAGGGGACTCCAGGCCTTAGATGCCCCGGAGCCCGCCGGGGAAGGCAGCGTGTGGGTGGGGAGGAGGCTGTGCTGCCTCTCCCTGGTCTTTCTCAGCGGACTCCGGGGCTTTGGAGCCCTGGACCCCGCTGAGAAATGCCAGGGAAGGCAGTGTGTGGGTGGGGAGGATGCTGCGCTGCCTCTCCCCGGCCTTTCTCAGCAGACTCCGGGGCTTTGGAGCCCTGGACCCCACTGAGAAATGCCAGGGAAGGCAGTGTGTGGGTGGGGAGGATGCTGCGCTGCCTCTCCCCGGCCTTTCTCAGCAGACTCCGGGGCTTTGGAGCCCTGGACCCCGCTGAGAAATGCCGGGGAAGGCAGTGTGTGGGTGGGGAGGAGGCTGCTCTGCCTTCTCTGCACTGCCGGGGCTTTGGAGCCCCGGACCCCGCTGAGAAAGGCCGGGGAAGGCAGCATGTGGGCGGGGAGGAAGCTGCGGTACCTCTCCCTGGCCTTTTTCAGCAGACTCCGGGGCTTTGGAGGCCCAGACCCTGCTGAGAAAGGCCCGGGGAAGGCAGCATGTGGGCAGGGAGGAGGTTGTGCTGCCTCTCCCCGGCCTTTCTTAGCGGACTCCGGGGCTCCAAAGCCCTGGACCCTGCTGAGAAAGGCTGGGAAAGACAGCGTGTGGGCAGGGAGGAGGCTGCGCTGCCTCTCCCCGGCCTTTCTCAGTGGACTCCGGGGCTTTGGAGCCCCAGACCCTGCTGAGAAATGCCGGGGAAGACAGCGTGTGGGTGGGGAGGAGGCTGCGCTGGCTCTTCCCGGCCTTTCCCAGCGGGCTCCGGGGCTCCAAAGCCCCGAACCCCGCTGAGAAAGGCCGGGGAAGGCAGTGTGTGGGTGGGGAGGGAAGGTGCCTTGCCTCTCTCCAGCCTTCCTGAGGGGCCCCCCACCCCACCCACCCCGCCTTCCTCAGTGGACTCCGGGACTTTGAAGCCCTGGAGCCGCCTCTGGAAGGCCGGAGAAGGCGCAGGCAGGAGGTTGCCCTGCCTCTCGCCAGTCTTCCCTAAGTGGCTGGGGCTAAACCGCGAATAATCAAAACTGCGAGTGTGAAAGCTGCGAATGTGAAGGGGCAACTGTATCTATCCTAACACGAATACATTTTTCCTCTTAATCTAAACACGCTATAAACACTCTTTTTTTTCTTTTCCAATGAATATTATATTTACACCTTTATACTAAAATTAGAAGTTACATGTTACAATTATACACGTTTGGAAAAGAAAAAAATAATAATACAAAAATACAGTAATAATAATAATAATAATAATAATATTTATTTATTTAAAGATATCCCTTAAGTTATTGCTGAGGTTGTCTCATTAAACCAAGGCCAAAATTTTCTCCAACAATGGTTTGGCAATTTCTCTTTTTCACTCAAAGCTAAATTGTGCCTTCGTGACCCAGATTTTGCAAAGTTCCCTCTCCTCCTCTGTGCAGACACCACCCAAACTTGACACTCCCACGTGTACTCAAACCCTCTCTTTACTCTTGCACGCATTCTGTGTGCACAGACAAACAGGGGCTTGTCTATATGAGCCCATAAAACATGGAGCTCTTCTCAGTAATAACATTTCGCAGCAGCTGCCATCTGTCCTGATGGTTTTTTTCTTTTTTTGCCCCCATATGCTTCACTAGGAAACATGGCAGCCATGAGTAGTGTACTCACATTTGCACTTACTTCAATTTACTGTGAACGACTTCATTTTTTTTAATGATTTCCAAGGTGCAATTGAGCAATAATTGAGCAATTTTTCACTTGAGCACAAAAGCAAACAACAACAACAACAAAACAAACAAAAAAACACACACACTGTTTTCTCACTGTACTGCTCATCCGCTAAGGCAAAAATCCAACATGGCAGCAGCTGGTGCTTGCCTTGCTAACAAGCCCGGGCCCCTGCCCTCATCTAGCCAATCAGATTTGTGCTTCCTCTCATTTGGGCAAGCGAATCAGATCAACTTGCTTGTCCTAAAGAGCAGAAATGCACACCACCTTGTTTTTTAAAAAAAGATAGGAAAAGCCGCAAAGGCTTTTCTGGCCAGGTTTTTGGCCTTTTTTGCCCCCCTCCTTCACAATGCAGCAAAATCACACAGAATGCCATTAAGACAAGTAGGATTCTCCTTGCTTCCATGAGGGGTTTTTAACAACTCTACAGTCCTGCTCTACAGGCAAAGCATGGGCGGGAACACTCTCTTTCTCTATGCAGGAACCACACAAGCTCTCTCTTTCTCCATGCACGCTCTCCCATTCTCTACACAGAGATGGTCTCTCTTTCGTCATATATGCACACACACACACACAGAGCCTCTCATTCTCTGCACACAACACACACTCCCTCTACTCTGCACACAGAGAGTCATCCCCTTCTGTATATAATTACAATGAAACACAGAACTGAAAGCCAATCCAATCAATTTTGTTACTATTAAAATATAATAGTGATAAAATATAATAGTGATAGTTTGATCCCTTTTTCCAAGATGTGCAATTCTTGTTTGTTTGTGTTTCAGGCTATTTTTGAAAAAAAATTTAAAAAGTTTTGTTTTTTAGTGGAGCTATTCAACTACAGTAGAGGTGGACAAAGTGCACTGTGTGGCCTTTCGGCCTCAAAACAATTGTAATTTGTTTTGCTCTCAAATACCCCCAAACGATATCTGCTGGGTATACAGATCATTTCCACATGTTTGGAGCCCCCTTGGGTCAAAACCAAATTTTGTGATTTTTTAAAAAAAATATATTTTTGTTGTAAAATGTCCCAAAATGCTCTTTGGTACCCAGGAAGGCCCCTAAATATGCCCCTATGTCCCATAGAAAGTGTTTGGGGGGCAAAAAGTTTATTTTATTTGGGGGGGAGCTGGTGCAGCCCTCCAAGTTTTGCTGGGAGGGCAAATTGCAGCCCCCTATTTTTCTACAGTAGCCCAACCCTGAACTAGATAGTAAAGTACATGCAGCTGATTATGATACCTATCCATCTGCCCATAGAACAGACGTCAAGGATGAAGCTTCTTGATGCTTCTTCATCTGCTCTTTTTTCATCTCAGTGCCCCCAGATGCCACCCACCTCAGCCTGTAAGGTGGCAGAGAGGCATTTTGGGGGATTTTATACAGAAGAGTAAAGAGCTTTCAGAGGTGGGGCAGGATGCTATCAGGACTCTCTGCAAGATTGAAAAGAAAATTAGTTTTGTTTGTATTTCTCCAAGCCACAATATACTGTAGCAACATTTGTTGCATTTCTTCAGTATTTTGTAACAGCATCTTTCATGAAAAGCAAAGATACAGTGTCTTTGACACACATCTCTTCATGCAATACATCTTTCTCAATAGCTGCCCAGTGTGTCCATGCAGTGATGACTGGTGGCATCCACATCAGTGGGGGTGTGAATCTGGTCTGGGTTTTCATATGAACCTTCAGAGAAAGAGAGAGAAGGTTTTCTATCATATAAAACTACATATAATATGAATATGAAGAAAAAGAAACATGCAACAGCAGAAAATTACAACAGAATTACCAATAAATACACACCAACAAAAATAATAGGTAAAAACAAAATAGTAACTTCCAACTTCCATACCGATGGTTATATATGTTATAATGTTTTACTTCCGCTTTCACAGATCATCTTATATTAAACTTCTACAATTTATTTAATCTTACTAATCTTCAAATCCCACTATTGATAGGTTCTCCTGTTGATCCTACAAAAAGGCAGTCACCAGTTTCCAATGGTTTTAGTCTGAATTTTCAAGGAGCTATCCAAAGTGCTGAACCTATTGGAGCCTCCCTTGCCAACTACCCCTAACAAGTTTGTTTGTGTGTGTGTGTGTGTGTGTGTGTGTGTTTAAAGCCTAGATCTATGAGTTTGGCTACCAAAATGGAAGTCATAAGAAAAATGGAGGTTTGCAAGAGAAAAAGTGATTCCTGGATACTTTTGGAAGAAGCAAGCAGTTAACATTTTTTGTTTGCTTTTGCAAGGTAGAGCCGGTTGTTTCATTTCACATGTTTATATGGATATTTTGCATTTTAAAAAATAGGCTGAAACATGCTGAAGTGCTTGTGTATGTGTGTGTCATGTAGGAAGCAAACTATTCATTCCATGTAATTTCTGATTCTGGTACCAAATTTTCTGTTCACAAAGGTACAGGAACATATTTAGTTTGTTACATGAGGTATACATGTATTTACATTCTATGCCAGAGAAGTCTAGTGCCTCATCATGCTACAGAGCCCAGAATTCCATTGGATGGAGCCATGGCAGTTAAAGTGGAATAATAGTGCCATAATTGTGTAGTGTGAAGGGGACCATATGAGGTTAAGATGTTTGGTCTACTTTGGTTTGTTACGAAGATTACTGAAACAATACATCAAACATTTGTATTGCCTCCTCTCATTCTGATGTTGGTTTGATGTGGTTTGAAGAGCATGGGGACTGCAAACATTTTTGTGTTATGGTTTTAAGCGTAAAGTCTTCAGGGGCGACTTTGCTAAATGGTTTCTTGCTCTCTATTTCTGCTGTGTCAGATGAATATTACCCCTGATAATGCTTCTTCTATTATAAACACAAGGAAATAATGAGCTCTTGATGGAATTGCCCACCATTAATACATTTCTGTGCTAGTTGATAAATTTAATAAAATGAACCCTTTGCTATATTACAGTACCATTTTAAAGATTTATTTTCTTCTTGTACTTACTGCACTCCCTACCCCTACCCACTGCAACATTGCTGGTAATATTGATTCAGACACTGTAATCTGTGTGTCTGATGCCTTGTGTTCTGATGGAACAACATGTATACAGTACAACCACTGTTTCTGTGGGGGATACTATTAGCATGCCCTACTACCCCTCCCTACAGATTCCATAACTGGAAATATTGGACACATTTTGGGGTCACACTGGCTGTTAGGTTAAGCAGACTGGAGGGCAGTCAGAAGTCACAATGACCTGAGACATGTCTAGAAATATAATGGTGGGAAAGACCAAGTTAGGGTTATGTGGAAAGCCCCTGTAATGGGTTTATGTTAACAACCCAATCATTAAGGGGTACGTGCTAATCCTTTCTCCCAG
Source organism: Gambelia wislizenii (assembly GCA_030847615.1). Classification (NCBI taxonomy): domain Eukaryota; kingdom Metazoa; phylum Chordata; class Lepidosauria; order Squamata; family Crotaphytidae; genus Gambelia; species Gambelia wislizenii. The sequence goes on from JAUMIR010000012.1 coordinate 13,175,866, forward strand.
CCCTGGGCATTTCAAGTAATAATTAAATCATGCAAAGAAGTGACCTTTCCTCAATCCATACCCTACAGAAATCTCCCCTCCCACACCCTCTTGTCCAACCTTATGAGGTTGTCACAAGCCCATCAATGTTCTGTCTCTTTGCAATAAAAGCAATCATTTGAGTTCCAGTTTCTTTTTTCTGTTCTGTGGGAGAACCATCCAGACTTTGTTATTACTAACTCACTCCTCCAAGGCATGGAACAGAGTATAACTATCATAGCCCCAACTACAGCAATGTGTGCCACAGCATACGGACCCAGCCACTCTCTTTCTTGGTGCACCACAGATCGGAACCTCCTGTGCCACCCTCAGAGACCTGTCTGAGTACCTTCTCTGCACAGAACTCTCTTCTCCTCGAGACTGGCAACTATCACTCTGTCTTCCCAGACCCCCCCCCACCTTTCAGCCTTACACTGCTATAGCCTTATATGGTCCATAAGAGCGTATGTTGTGTATGTTCGTTTACTTTCTGTATTATTCCAATAAGATATTTTATTTTACTTTAACTGGAACCTCCTCTACAGTTAGTACTGGCATACATAGGTGAAGAGATCCCTGAAGGTACCCTCCTCTCACAGGCCTCCTATATAAGCTAATAATTCCCCCAAACTATTAAAAGAGAGTTTGACATCATGGGTGGCACTCTAATGTACCCCCCCCTTCTTAGCGTAACAAGACATCCCCAAACTTACCAGAAACTGCAGAGAATAACTAACCCTATGAAAATGAATGACTTCTGGCCCAAGCATGCCATAGAGTCACGCTGGAGGACCTAGGAGATGCCTCGGTTCTGCATTGCAACTCTATAGTCAGCTTCTGGCAGAAGCATACCATAGAGTTGTGCTGGAGGACCTAGGAGATGCCTGGAGAGATGCGAGTAAGTGAATCCATGAATATGGGTCCTGCAGATATGGGGGTCATACTGCAATTCTCTACATAGAGAAACCATGGAAAGATTTTGATTACAACTCCCATTTAGAAATACTGTACAGTTTAGGCATCCAAAGAAAAGGGAGAGGCAAAGTGATCAAGAGAATGCAAACACAGCAAATATAAGAGCTCTAGGTATGAACAATTTTCAATGTCTCACTCTCTGCAATGCTAGAAATTTGGGAACTCAAGAAAAATTTCACAGGCACAGAATTCTTATTTGAGGGAAATGCTCTCAGCCTTATCTTACCAGAATTTTGAATTGCCTGCAGAGACAGACATCTAATTGGTCAATTCTTGCAGCTGATTGCATTCCAGTTCCTCAATCAAAAATGCATACCACATCATTCTATCCTATAAAGAGAGCTTAGGACCAGTAATTGGAAAAGAGACTTTTCAATTTCCAGATTCCCTGGGCAGCATGATCACTGGTCATACTGGCCAAGGGCTTCCAGGAGGTGTCATCCAATTTGTAAGTTTTCTGTGCACTGACTATGACATAGGCAGGTGAGTTAAATAAGCAACATATTGAAATAGCTCATCCTGACTGGGTAGAAGGAGACAATAGTTGGAAGAAAATTAAGTAAATTGCACTCCAGGCAAATTTACTTCTCCCCTGCTTCCAGAGATATGTGCGTAGGCATATATGTACAGTGGGCCCTCCAGATCCACATGCTCTAGAACCATGAATTCAACTGACTGCAGATCATCACACCCCATATTATAAAGTGGCAGCAACATAAATGCAGACATGCTGGGACGTGCATATTCATGTCACCACCATTTCATCATACTAGCTATACCCAGTGTAACATACACTGTTCCCCCCAAGCGCTACACCCCCAACGGTTCATACACCACTCCCCCACTCTGCACCCCCACACCTCTCTCCATGCCGCTCCCCTGCACCCCCTATGCTTGTGCCACTCCCCCCACTCCTGCTCCGCCCCTCACACCCCATGCCACTGTTCCCCCCTGCCCCCGTGCCTGCACTGCCTTCCCCACGTTCCCACCACCTGCACCGCTCCCTGTGCCTGCGCTGCCCTCCCTGCATTTCCCCATTCCCCATGCACCACCCCATGCCCCATGCCACCCTCCCCCCTGCACACACACACACCATGCCATCCCACCATGCTACTCACACCTCCTCTGCCAGAGGCCATATTTAGAAAGGACTTAAAGGTCCACATGTCCCTGCCCCCAGTGTGCTGATTGGCTGCCCAACTGAGCTTTGACTGGTTGGTCAGTTTCCTAAGCAGCCCATCAGCACGCTGGAAACAGCAACATACCTAAGAGAATTATACAGTTGGCCCCCCCATTCGTGAATTTAACATTCACAGTTTTGAGTATTCGCAGTTTTGGGAGGGCCTCCCCCCCTACCCTCCCAAAAGCAGTGACTGGGCTTTAGAAGCCCTGTGGCCACTTCTGGGGGGGGAGAGAAGCAGGCTGGAAGGGTGGGAGTGGTGGGGAGGGGGCCTTCCAAGGCCCCCTCGCCACCTTAGGAGGTCGGGCGGGGGGTGGGAGAGACAGCGAGGGGGCCTTGGGAGGGAGTGGGGAGAGCTGGGGAGACGACCACAGGGTCTCCGGAGACCCTCCGGAGGCCCCGTGAAGGCCTGGGGAGGGAGTGGGGAGGGCTGGGGAGGTGACCAAGATCAGATGGGATCTGATACCTTTAGGGTATTCAATAGTCTACAATTAAAAAAAATCTACAGGTCAGGGGTGAGCAATTTTTACAGGTCTGTAGGCTAATTCCTCCCCACTCCTGAAGATATGAATCCCAGTTTTGGTGGAAAGGTAGGGTATAATAAAGATGAGGATGATGACAACAATAACGACAGCAACAACAATTTGCTGCAGATTCCCATTACCTAAATTAGGTGGAGGTCTGTAGGAAGCCCACTCATGAGTCAAAATCTTAATTATTAATTGGGGGGAGTATTATAGCTCAAATGGATGGCTGCAAGAGGTTGAGTAACTTCCAGGATCTTTACACCTTTGTAACCGGTACTAACTGCAGAGACTCCAAGTTGAAGTGGAATAAAATGTTTTTTATTGGAAAATAACATGGAGGCATTCATGCATGGACTCATGCTCATAAGACCCACACAAGGCTAACGAAGAGTTAAAGGAGGAAAATTTTTATAGAGCAATAGATACAGGAGGGGACTATAGTTACCAGTCTTTAAGAGAGAGGAGCAAAGGACTCAGAACTAAACTGAGGGTGGCACTGAATTCCACTCTGAGGGCACGCCAATGGAGTATCTGGGTATTGTCTTGGTGGCACGGTGGCACACTTTGCTATTGTCCAGGACTAATATTTATACTGTGTTTTGTGTCCCAAAGGGGTGTTTTGAGCTAAGAACAAAGAGTAGACAGGTTTCTCACCATTAAACAAAGGAAACCATATGTCTGCTGATTGCTGTTAATCGCTGAGATATTGGAATTGATGGGTTTATGATAAACTGCATTGTAGGATAGGAAAGGTGTGAAGGAACATTTCCTGGGGATGAGGGGTGTGCAGGTCACTTGTTCATCACCAGTGGCCCCCAAGAGGGGAGTAGCACATACCTCCTTGATAGTCCTGTTTACTAGGGACTTCTGCTGGTAGTTTTCCACAATGCCTTCCTTAAGTCCTGGTGGGCTCCATCTGACCTTACTTATGGTCCACCCCAGTCTACTAGACCTTGTGTAGTGTCTTAATATTGCCAATTATGAAATATTATAGGGAGGAGGTGTAAGGCATGGTAACACCCCTTCTTACCCGTGCCACTCCAAGTGGTGGAAGTGTAAAATTACTGCAGTCCCAGTGCAAAGTAATCTCCTTTCAGTCTTAACTCAGGCTGAGCAGTGAACAGTCTTCTATAAAGGAGAACTGTACATCTCAGAGGCAGCAGTGATATCTCTTGGGGTAACGATGCTGCTCTGGGTTTTAGTTCAGAGGAGCCATCCACAATTCTGTTCCTCTTTGAAGGATAGGGTCCAGCACCTTGGGTAGGTTCCTCCATGTTTGGACTAAAATATGGAGCAGATTCACCACCTCCCTGATATCAGAGCTGCTACTGATTATAAGCAGGTGTCTGTTCCCCAAAGGAGGAGTAGGCAACTGTGTGGGGGCTGAGACACAATGCCCACCCAACCCTATGGCCGGCTGTATCCCTCCCACAGTGTCCCAAATTACCTCCATTTTCATTGGAATCTCTCTCCAAATGGCATCTGGACATTGCATCACTTCCAGTCACCATTTTGAGAAGGACTGTGTCAAAAATGGAGGTATGGAGGGTGGGATTCTGGAAGGTGTGCTTGTAGAGGATGTTTTCATATGTTGGGGTGATTTTTACATGTTTTGGGATGAACATTGCCTAAAAGCTGTGCTAAAATTTGGTTTTTAAAATTGTTCTCTCTCTCTCTCTCTCTTTTTTTTTTTTTTTAATGAAAGCTTAGTGAGCTTTGAAGGGCTGGTGGGGGGGGCTTTGGCTCTACAAATGTGTGGTGCATAGCTCACATGAAATCAATGGGCCACATTTTCTCAACCCCTGCATTACAGCTAATGCTTTTGCACGGTCACAGTAATCCGCTAACTGCTTCTCCTCTCCTCCTTACGTCTTAACATTTATATGGGTAAATCATCATCTTTTTCTCACCATGCAGCTGATACTGTATAGACAGTAACATGGCTGCATTATGTGTCCTGCATTGTGTTTACATGTAGCTGCCCCATGGTAGCTGTTCCATGACTGCCAATATGCAACCACAATATGTTTCACTGGAAAGACAGCAAAGGTTTGCCAGATGCCTCCGACTTAGCTCTTTCCCTTGCCAGTGCATTGGCAAAGGCTAAAAATGGCTTGATTTGTTTAAATTAAATGAGTCTGGTTTATCCTGAGTACACATATTAATTAACTGAAATTTCTTTTCAGCTGGCTTCTTCACAACATGCCTACTTGAATAAACGCAACAGGTCCAAGATGAGGATTTTGTATACTTATGGCTAATGCATAATCAATATTATTTATCATCCATATGCATTCACAGCATTTTTAACTTTTTTACTTAAAAGTGAAAAGGACCACAAGATGCGTAAGATCAACACAGCAAGAAACACAACATCTTCCATTGTCACCCAGATTACTTAAAATATTTAACAATTAGTAAGTAACTTTTTTCAATAAATTACTTAATTATCTTCCAAATCAAGTAGAAAACACTGTGTTATTTTAGTTAAACTGCTTAATGGGGCCCATATTATACAAAATAAATGATGTGGCTGGACCTTGCTTTGTTCATGCACACACACAGTCAGCTTTCCTGCAAGGGCTGGAGCATCCACAGCATTCTAGAAAAAGAAAAAGAAAAAGAAAAAAAACACAAGCCATAAATAAATAAATAAATAAATAAAAGGTATCTTCTCCAAGAAGGCTCCAATGGATTATTTGAGCCTAAATCCCAACTAAAGTACATCCACTGACTCAACAGTGTGCTACCAATAGAATTGGGACTACTAACTGGATTTCAGGATCTGGTTTTCAGTGATGTACTGATAAATTTAGAATTTGGAAGTGCAAGTGCTCATTATAACACTCTGTATAGCCATGCTGCCAAAGAGAAAGTCCAAAAATGTAAGTTGTTATGTTATGTTGTGTTGAACCAAATCTCTGTGTGCAAGGGGCTGCTCTGTGTATGTGTCTACATACACACAAACAGGCACTAGCCCTATTCAGGTGTCTAGAAGAGGAGTAAATCAGGGATGGAGTCCTGCAGCTCTCCCTGTATTTCCCAGCATTCATCAGCATCTGCTAGTCTAGACCTGTACAACTTGGCAAAAAGTAGGGGCCAAAATTAAAATAGGCTAAACTTCTGAGGGCCACAGATAGATTTTTAGCAGTTTACTTTCCAAGTAAAGGTATAATTAATTAATAAAGGTAAAATTACCTCCCTTTTCTCCTCTTGCTTCTCTTTCTCTCCCCCCGGGTGCCTCAATTGCTCCACAACATTCTTCTCCCTCAATCTGTCCCAGTGGTGCTTCCTGAGGTGTCCATGCCTCTATCCCAATGCTGCCAAATCATCTTCTCATGGAGCATATAGTATCCAGATACCTCACTCCCCAGTAACTCTTTCAGTTCCTTTTGAGAAATGGAAGAGTAATTAATTACTTTAAAATGTAACTACAGTGACTAAGAATTACTTTGTCTATAACTATAATTATAACTATTTTCTATAATTATAATAGAATCATAGAATCATAGAATCATGCAGTTGGAAGAGACCTCAAGGGCCATCCAGTCCAACCCCCTGCCATGCAGGAATAAACAAGCAAAGCATTCCCGACAGATGGCCATCAGCCTCTGTTTAAAAACTTCCAAAAAAAGAGACTCCACCACACTCCGAGGCAGTATATTCCACTGCCGAACAGCTCTTACTGTCAGGAAGTTCAGGAAGTTCTTCCTAATGTTTAGGTGGAATCTCTTTTCCTGTAGTTTGAACCCATTGCAAGCCTGCTCCATCCTCAGTATGACATCCCTTCCAATAGTTAAACATGGCTATCATGTCCCCTCTCAACCTTCTCTTCTGCAGACTAAACATGCCCAGCTCCCTAAGCTGCTCCTCATAGCGCATGACTTCCAGACCTCCCACCATCCTGGTTGCCCTCCTCTGGACATATTCCAGCTTATCCATATCCTCCTGGAATTGTGGTGTCCAGAACTGGACTCAGTATTCCAGGTGAAGTCTGACCAAAGCAGAATACAGTGGCACTATTACTTCCCTTGATCTAGGCACTACTCCTATTAATGCAGCCTAGAATCACATTGGCTTTTTTAGCTGCCGCACCGCACTGCTGACTCATGTTCAGCTTGTGGTCCACTAAGACACCTAGATCCTTTTCATATGTGCTGCCATCAAGCCGGGTGTCATTCTTCCTATATCTGTGCTTTTCATTTTTACTGCCCAAGTGAAGTATCCTACGTTTCTCCCTGTTGAAATTCCTTTTGTTAGTTTTGGCCCAGCTTTCTAATGATAATGATCATTACCTTGCAATTTTGATAGTTACTAATTACATAGAAAATTACAATCCCAAGCACTTGGTTGCCATGACACTGAGCAGCTAAAAGCAGACTTTGGTGCTTTGTCTTGGCTCCTTGAAGTGGAATGGAAGCTGCTGTTTCAACAGAGCTGTTCTATGACCTTTGAGAGAGTCTCCCCCACCCATTAGAGTTCAGTTGGGTTTGTGTTAATGCATTCTCTCTTTTTTTGGTTTTGTGTTTTCTTTTTCCACCACCCCCTCCTCAAAAAATAGCTCAACTGAAACAGTGATTCACTGGTTGAAACTCAAAACTTCCTGAGTCATCAGCATGAGGCAGGAAGTGTCTGAACAAACCTTCTGGAGTGGGCTGAAGTGATGAAATCCTTGACCACATAACCCCTTTCTTGCTTCCTTCCACAACCCCATGCTTCTTTGTCCATTGTCCCAACTAGAAACCTGTTATGCGGGGGAAGATAAGGAAATCTCAATTGGCAGAAGTCACGTAGTCTCCATTTCAGGAGCCAGAAGACAGAATTAGGGGTTGATTGTCTCCTAAGAAGAACTGAATCCTCTCATCTCAAGTGTTTTAATCTTTCCTCTGATCCTTCAGTATTAATCTTTTGTTTTGTTTTGTTTCTGGCACTGTTCTCCCTCTCCTCACTCTTGGGAAACACAGGCGGTAGAGAAGGGGAGGGGGGCACATGCTAGATTAATCTATTTTAACAACACCAACAACTAAAAAGGTCACTTTAAGTGGGGTACAAATTGATATATCTTGTCTGGAGAGATATGCTTTTTATTTCTGGAATTCTGGGTGAATGGGGTTTATTACGTACCAAAAGTGGGGCCATTTATGCATAAGGAGGAAGAATCACTCCCCAAGGAGTGCCAGAGGGTGTGTGTGTGTGTGTGTGTGTGTGTGTAAGAGAGAGAAAGAGAGAGAGCGCTGTGTGGAGGTGCAGGGTGCAGGGAACCCAAATATCCCAATGAGAACAGAGTGTACACACTATCCATGGAGTGTAAGTTGATTGATGTCTCTCTTTGGAGATTTTCAGATGGGGGAAATAACCGCCGCAGAGGTTGGGAGAGAAACGGGGCTGTTCCCACACTGTTTCTCAGAGACTCATGCATATAAAGGAGATTTTCAGATGGGGGAAATAACCACCATGGAGGTCGGGAGAGAAACGGGGCTGTTCTGCTTCCAGCGCTGTGTTTCACACACACCCCCGTCCTCCTCCTGATTGCCATTTGTTCTCCCTCTGTCCTGCTTTCATTTTCCTTCTTCCATTTTTTACTAATGGAAGTTTCTGTTAGTAAAAAATAGCAGAAAATAGTGGAAGGAAAATGAAAGCAGGATGGAGGGAGAATAAATGGCGATCAGGAGAAGGATGTGTGTGTGTGAAATGGAGCGCTGGAAGTGGAACAACCCCGTTTCTCTCCCGACCTCCATGGCGGTTATTTCCCCCATCTGAAAATCTCCTTTGTATGCATTAGTCTCTGAGAAACAGTGTGGGAATGGAATGGAGTACCTTGAAGTTGGGCATGGCTGGCTGGCTGGCACACTGAACAGTTACTCTGTGGAAAGGAGAAACTAGAAAGAATATTAATAACATAATAGATTTTGATGTCTTTTTAATCATTCTACATTAACATTTTTAAGTGGATTGTTGTTTAATGCTTTTTAATTTTTGTATTTAGGCTCTTTTAGCTGTCTTGTTTTAACATGCTGTGTTAGCTGCTTTGGGCCCGTATGAGAGAAAGTGGGAGGTAATATCAATCAATCAATCAATCAATCCATTGATTAATAAATTGATTAATCAATCAATCAATCAATCCAGCCACTTTGTTCATTATCCTGAGCTGCTGATATACATGAAAGAGTCTCCAAGAGGAGAGAGACAATTTCATTTCACTATTTTAAAAAAAAATCCCCAAATTGGCCAATTTCTTCCTGTTTGGAATAGGAAAGAACACAACAGTAAAAAATGTTTTTTAAAAAATAACCAATAAAAATACAGACTGTGGGAGAAACCTGACCAGACCGATTTGTTTCTCCAGGTCAAGGGCCCTGAGTGCTTTGCTGTTATGTCCCTTCAAAACATTTCTGACTTATGGTGACCATAATGTGAACCTATCATGGAGTTTTCTTGGCAAAAGTTGTTCAGAGGGGGTTTGCCTTTGCCTTCCTCTGAGGATGACAGATTGTGATTTGCCCAAAGTCACCCGGGGGGGGGTTCTAATGCTGAGTGGGGACTTGCACCCTGATCTCCCAGATACCTAATCTGACACTCAAACCACTACACTACGCTAACTCTTGAGTACTTAACTTGTATAAATCTGGCTTCAGAGTCCCTGTGTATTCAGCTATATTATTGCTGAATTAGAGTGCCACCTCTTCTCTTGTGAAGGGCTCCTCATCTTTAACAACTACTCAGCAGTCTGCATCTTTTCAATTTGGGGAGTGCCAATGGCTGACAATTATGTTTCAGTTTCTTTTTAAAGAATTAACCAAACTGTGCAAACCACAGACCCAGGGCCAAAAGAATTTGAGGTTTGAAAAGCATGAACCCAGGAGGAAGCAAAACTGACAGACTTTCATATGCCTAGTATCTGACCAAGGCTACACATTCACAGATTCAGCTGATTGATCAGGCAGAGAAAATGCCCATTATTTAACCACATGTGTTTATGAATCTCCCATTTTTCTAGGAATATGCATTCAACTTGAGTAATATCAAGACTTGGCATCTTCAGGTAATGGCCAGGGCTCTAGCAGAGACACCCAACACAGATGCCTCCCTTGGATTCCTTGGGTCAAAAGTCTAGCTTATGAGCTGCCATTTTAGCTTTCCCAAACTGGCTTGGAACAACAAGAGCTCGGAAACTACAACTACCAGAATCCCACAGTCAGCATTCCTAAAAATATTTTTTTAAAACCCCAGGAACTACACTATACTAGTGACACTGGAAAAACTAAAAATGACAGCTCATGGATTATCCCGCTTCTACCACTAGAAGCTGATTTACAAGTGCTATGATTCCACTTTAACTGCCTTGGCAATATCCTATAGAATCCTGGGATTTGCAGCTTAGGGGAGGGTATTCAAATCTTGCTGAGAAAACCCCAGGATAGGGTCAACATAAGCCAGAAAAAAGTTAAAGGCACACAACAACAAATTTAGAGCTCTCAGCTGGAAAGCTCTAGTGCCTCAACAGACTACAAACCCCAGGATTCCATAGGATATTGCCATGGCAGTTAAAATGGAATATCACACTATAATTGTACAGTGTGGAAGAGCTTGTGGTGGCAGTAGTGAGATAGCTGTGAGCTGACATTTTTAATTTCTCCCAATGCTGCTACTATAGTGTAGTTCCAGAGCTTTAAAAAAAATAATTTTCAGCCATGCTAAGCTGTAGGATTCTGGTAGTTGTAGTCCCACTTTTCTGGTAGTTTTAAAAATGTCCTCTCTGAACAAATCTTGCCAAGAAAACCCTATGATAGGGTCACCTTAGGGTTGCCATAAGTTGGAAATGATTTGAAGGCACACAACAACAGTAGCTGGGTAGTTTACAAACACATTCATTGGCCCTGTCTGGGTACTTTCCTGCTTGCATGAAGCATGTAGTTAAATGGCTTGTGGGGAACATGGGTGGGCATGCATCCCCCCATGTGTCTGTGCACCAATCAGCATTCTAGACCTTCACACAAAGATCTGATAGCCTTGATTTGGCAGGGACAGTTCCTATTAATCCTCTGTTATCCCACATTTTTGGCTGCTTTTGAAATGTCCCAGTTTCTCACTCCTCCAACTTCCCATCTTTGTCCTCAGCTTACTTCCAAACTGAACTCAAAGTGCAAAGGTAGTTAACACTTATTTAGCAGGAGAAGAGACTCCAGAAAATGGCAAATCACATGAATGTGTCTTAGAGCAAATCAACCCTGAACTCTCACTGGAAGTGAAGATGACTAAACTGAGGCTTTTGCACTTTGGAAAATTACACGAGATGACATGACTTACTGGAAAAGAGGATAATGTTTGGTAAATTAGAATGCAGTAAGAAAGGAGGAAGACTGCACTATGGGTGAATTGGTTCAATCAAGGAAACCATGGGAGCCCTGAGTGTGCAAGACCTGAGCAGGGCAGTTGATGACCCAGGCTATCAGAAATCTTTCATTCATAGGGTGTCTGGAAGGGGAAGTTGACTTGACGGCAAATAGCAATAGCAAAATCATGTCTCCGATTGTTCACCCTTTTCCCACTAAGCTAAACAGCCCCCGAAGAGCCAGTGTGGTGTAGTAGTTTAAGCATTGGACAATGACTCTTGACATCAGGGTTCAAATCTCTGCTTAGCCATGGAAGCCCACTGGGTGACATTGATCAAGTCACACTCTCTCAACCTCAGAAGAAGGCAAAGGCAACCCCCCTCTGAACTATTCTTGCTGAGAAATCCCTGTGATAGGTTCACCTTAGGGTCACCATAAGTCAGAAATTGAAGGCACACAACAACAAAACAGCCCCAAATGTTGTAAACTGTCGTTGTAGTTACCCCTATTCCTTGATGTTTAGGAGGTTTGCTCCCCCAGCTCCTATGGAAAGATTCCCTGTGACATCCCTTCTTATCTATACAGTTTTATGATTCCATTATCCCCTAACATTTACATCTGATCGATCTGACATGTTAAAATCTTCCAGCAACTTTCCACATGGTTTCAAAAGCATGAGTCAGGGAACAGAACATGAGAAACCATTTTCATTGAAGAGCCAACAGGTGCAAAGCAAACATTTGTTCTGATCCATTTGTACTTATGTAAATGACACTCAACAAGAGCATCCAACACTCTTTATTCTTCCCTTGTCTCATTAATTCATTAGGTTATGCTTTTTTTAAAAAAAAGTTTTCAGGATGGCCTTATCAAATGCCTTTTTCTCTTAATGTCATTATTTTTCTTTTTAATTCCCTGTGCTTTGTTCTTCCGTTGACACTTGTCATTTTCATGTTTGTTTTCCACCCTACTATTTTTGTTCTGCAGCCTATAAACCTTTTAAAAAATACTACCAATTTCATCTTGCAAATTCTTGGAAATATGTTACTATTTATACTGATCTGTATCAGTCTGTAGGTAGATGAATCCACAAGGTGTACCAGCTAAAAGACACTGTGGTGGCTGTGGACATAGTAATAATGGTAGTATTAATGGTAGTATTAATGCTGTCTGTGTTTCCAGTCAAGTGTTGGTGTTAGGTGGTATTTGATGATTATTCAAGCCTTCCTATTGTTCTGAAAAGAAATTCAAACCATCCTATAAAAGATTAACAAAAGCAAGACAAAGCCTGGCTGTAGGATTACAATCTAAAAGAAACAACATAAAAGGAAAAAATGAGGAGGAGGAGGGAAGAGGGGGGGAATGGAAATGCAAGCCCCAGTTCTTGAAGTGGTCCCAAATATTTTCATTCCAACTTATCATCATGAGAACAATAACATATGGGGTGAGGAGAAGCTAAATGGAAGTGGCCTCATGCCACAGCCAATAGCATGGGCCATCCATCCCATCTCTTTGATGGTGCTTCAGCCTGATGGATTGGTTCCTGCTAGTTGACAATTGAGGGAAAGAGGAGCCTGTTGGAGTGGTGCCTCAACAGAGCTTCCCATCTCTCCCACTGCTGTAGGTTGTACAAATGATCCAGCAGCCTCACCAGTCATGCAACATAAGTGACCAATTTCATCACCCCAGCAGGCATACACCAAGTCCAGAAGGCTTCCAAAGCCAAGGATCTTTTCCACAAATGAAGAAACAATAAGCCCTGTCAGGAAATGGAACCATATGAAGAACCATATGTCATTGTTACTGAGATTCTAGCCAAGACTGACTTGCCAAAGGGATGATGATGATGATGATGATGATGATTTCCATTTCTGCAATTTGCACAAAAATATGTGTACAACTCCTCCTTGTGTTCAAAACTAGTGTCTTTTTCCATTTGTGATGGAAACATAGATACAGACTGAGTCTGATTGATCCCAAAGACACCAACAAACCATCCAATGCTGCTACTCTCTAACAGTGCATGGCACAAAGCAACAATTGTTGCATTTTCTAATAGCACACAATTTACAGAAATGCACAAAAAACACTGGCAAAGAATCCACTGATTTTCTTTAACACTGAACAACAGTCTGCCATGTTACGAAACCTTATGGGAAGGATAAAAATGTTGAAGGTTTCCATCTGTTCTACAATTACAGTCGTCCCTTCAGATTCACGGGGGTTACGTTCCACGGACCCCCGCGAATGTGAAAAATCCGCGAATATTGTTTGCCCCCCCTCCCCTGCCATAGTGACCATGGGGCCTCTGGAAGCCCCATAGTCGCTTTCCCCCGCCTCCCCACTCCCTTCCTAGGCCTTCCCGGGGCCTCCGGAGACCCTCCCGAGGCCCCGTGGATGCCTCCCCAGCCCTTCCCCTCCCACCCAAGCCCTCAACGGGGCTTCCAGAGAGTCTCCGGGGCCCCCGCGGAGGCCTTCCCGGCACTCCCCACCCCCAAGGCCTTCACGGGGCCCCGCGGAGGCCATCCCGGCCCTCCCCACTCCCCCCAAGGCCTTCGCAGGGCCTCGCAGGGCCCCACAGAGGCCTCCCCAGTCCTCCCCAAGGCCTTTGCGGGGTCTCTGAAGGCCCCACGGAGGCCTTCCCAGCCCTCCCCACTCCCCCCAGGGCCTTCGCAGGGCCTTGCAGGGCCCCGCGGAGGCCTTCCCGCTCCTCCCCACTCCCCCCCAAGGTCTTTGCGGGGCCCCGCAGCGGCCTTCCCAGCCCTCCCCACTCCCCCCCAAGGCCTTTGTGGGGCCCGGCGGAGGCCTCCCCGGCCCTCCCCGCTCCCTCCCAGGGCTTTCACGGGGCCTCTGGAGGCCCCTTGTCGTGGTTTGGGGGGGTCCGGGGGGGCCCTCCCAAAACCATGAATAATCAAAACCGTGAATGCTGAGTTCGCGAATGTGGAGGGGCAACTGTACATGTAAAATCCAGATTTATATCCTTGAATGAATCTCATCCTATTAAAAAAAAACAAAGCAAAGCAAATCCCTGATGAAACCAATGATCCTTTCACACTATACAAGTATAGCACTATGGTTCCACTTTAACTGCTATAGTTCCATCCTGTGGTATCCTGGGATTTGTAGTTTGACAAGGCACTAGAGCTCTCTTGCACAAAAGTCTAATTGTCCTTCCCAAAACTACAAATCCCAGGATTCCATATGATGAAGAATTAAAGAGGAATCATAGTGCTATAATTGTGTAGTGTGAAAAGGCCCTAGGATACAGAGTAGGGGTGGGAATCACATGACCCTCCAGATTTTGCTGAACTACACCTCCCAGTATCCCCCACCATTGGATTTGATGGGAGTTGCAGTTTGTCAGCATCTGGAAGGCTGCATGATTCTCATGCTGGTGTGAAGTAGGAAAATGTCTACAGTTTTGCATATGAACTCAGGCTTGGCTAGTTTTGTTTTGTGAGTGCTGGATAGGGACTAGATGGGGAAAGACTTGGTGGGAGGAAGGCTCATTAAGTTTTAGGTTTTCTTTGCCTGAAAAATTGAAAGCACCAGATTATTTGAAAGACTTTGTTTTTTACATAAAGAAATATAAAATTCATGCTGAGGAGTTGAAGGGGGAAGACAGACCAGGTCAGAGCATCAAGAGGACTTTGTACAGGAAAATAGTGGAGGAGATTTATGTTAACCCGTTTTTGCAAAAGCGTCAGGCCAAACTAGATTTATCAGAATACCTAAATCACCAGACTAACCCAATTGAGTATTTCATGGACAAAAGGGTCCCCAAAAAGTTGTGGGACTTGAGGTGGAGGCTCTACCATCAGGTTCTTAATCTGAGGGGAAAGAGACCATGGACCGCAGAGGATGAGCAGACCTGTCCGCGTCTGAAATGTAAAAAGGCTGAGATTTTGAGTGGCGTGGCACAAAAGGAGACGATCAGACATTTTGTCCAGGACTGCCCGAGTGCCCGGGAAACATGGGAGGAGGTGGCCCGGGTCCTGGATTGGCCCGATTTGGCACAGCAGGCTTGGGAGACAGTGCTTTCAGGGACTGAGCCTCCAGAGGGTGTCAGGGGACCCAGAAAGTCAGTGGGCCAAAAGAGGAAGAGGAAGGAGTCTGGTTCTGTGGCTGAGAGTTTTTGGAAAGTGCCCTGGTCCACGGTGCGCCTGGTAAACCTTTATGTGATGTTAGGGTTAGTTTTCCAGAGAAAAAAGGAGGTGAAAAGTCAAAATCTGCAGGATGTAAAAGGCACTGCCTATTATGTGAAGAATGTAATTGAAAATTTAGCTCTGAGTGAAAAAGAGAAATTGCCAAGCTATCGTTGGAAAAAGTTTTGGCCGTGGTTTAGTGAGACGACCCCAGCAATAACATAAAATGATATTTTAAATAAATATTTTATTAATTTTGTATTATTTTGTATTATTATTTTTAATTAATATTTTATTGGTTTTTTTCATTTCTAAGTAGGTATAATTATAATGTGTAAATATAATGTGATTATAGTGTGTTTAGATTAAAGGGAAAAATACATTAGTGTTAGGATAGATTTACTTTTGTATTAGTAAGAAAAGAGGAAAATAATTAGTATTGTTTTTGTATTATTGTTGTGGCCTTTTGCGGTCGGGTGTATTTTTTAGTAGAATGGTCTTACTCCAATAAAAAAATTCCCTAAAAAAAAATTCCCTGTTCCATCTGCCAGCTTTCTCCTATGCCTCAGTGTTTACCAAAGTCCTAACAATGTGTATGCAAATAACTGTTTGGAGAAGAGTCACTGTAGCAATATACTATAATTTTGTTTTGGGGTGTGTGTTTTTCTCCTTCCCTTCAGTAAGTTCCCGAGGTTCAAGAGAGCACGTCTCACACTGTAATTTATTTTGTTTTCCTGGATGGGCAGAAAGTTGGTATGTTTGTTTTTTTAAAAGTCCTTGGGAAGACAACCATTGCAGTAATGAGCCAGGCTAAAAATTCCAATGTTGCATCTTGTCTAGGGCTGATGCCAACTACTTGGTAGATCAAGCCACAGATATACACCCCTCTGAGTCACACATAGTGTTTTTTGTTTTTCATCAGCCATGCTGAGCAAACCTGAGACAGTAGAAGGCAAAGCCTTTTCCGGTCCCTTCAATTTCTGTTCTCTTTCCCATGCAGATTCTAACAATGTTTGACATTTAAAAAATAGTTTATTCCAGGATTTTTAAATTTTCTGTTGTAAAAATAGCTTTAGCAACAGTGTTTCTAATCTCAATAATTCTACTCCCTTATCTCCAGGTATTAGAATACATAGAAAGCTGATGACTCCTTTGTCAGTGGGACAGTGAATCTACTCTAGGTTTTAGCCTGAGCTTTAAGGGAGCTATTCAAGGAGCTAACACACCAATAGGTTCAGCACCTTGGAGAAAAGCGGGAGCAAATTCATTGCCCTACTGACATGGGAGCTGCCAGCCTCTTCTGGTAGAACATCATATCATTTACATGCAATGATATTTCAGGAAAACACCATTAAGTACCAGATAATTGTATGTTGGAAAATAGAAGTGATAGCAACTGGACCAGGAACAGGCAACCATGCTCTTCCATATATTTTTTGGCATCTACCTCTCATGTTGTTGGACTGTATCTCCCAGCAGCCCTAACCAAGGTAGCCAATGAGCTGTGGGATTATGGGACCTGCAGTTCAGAAATGTTGTGGAGGGCACAGTTATCAACCCCCGAGCTAGGAAAATTCCTTATGAGGCATGTGATCTGTAATGTCTCAATTGGCTAACCATGAAGGAGATCATATAGTTGCAGAAAGATGGCCTTCTACAGCAAAATGACAAGAATGTATTGGTAGGTGAAATGTGTCCTTCCACTGCCCTGGTTGCCCAGAATGCAGTGCTTCTTGAGCTATCTCATATGGGAGACTGGCAATGTAGTTTTCCCAATTGCCAGGAATTGGCACCATATTTGGTTCCATTGGCTATAAGTATTTATTTTTGGAAACTCTCCAGGGACTGGTAACCAATTGCCTGGGGACTGTCATTGGTCCATGGACCACCATTTTGAGTAGCATGGCCCTTGATGATGCTCGATCCTGTTGATTAGTCCCAGCTAGAGAAGACCCATTGATTCAATTATTGAATTGTGAGTCAATAGTTACAAAAGTTTAATCGAGTCAATGGATCTATTCTAGTTAGGATTAACAATAGGATTCAAGGGGATTCAAGTCCATTAAGTCATAAAAGTCACGATCTGAACTTGGACCCTGAATCAATCCATGGCATGTCCTGGAGATGCCATGGGTATCAAAAATTTATAGACCTTATTCCAGTCAGCACAGATCAGAAGTCAGCAATTTGTAGCTCTCCATATGTTGTAGAACTGCAGTTCCCTTTCATCTCTCACCACTAGCTATGCTGGCTAGAGCTGAGGAAGGTGACTTCCAATGCTGTGCCTCATTCTGGGATAGCAGCAGTATAGGAGTGTTTGGGGAGGTGCTTGGCACACCTGCAGCTTAGCTGGTGCTGTCTCAGTCATTCTCACTGAACAATTAGCCTGCTAAAATAAGGCAGGCAGCAAACATTGGTCAGGCACTGGAAGCAATGTATATTTCCCACTTGGTGGAAAAGACACCGAAGCTAACTCAGAGATTCTGCTCTGCTTTCTGGACCCTTAGACCTAGATCCTGACTACTCTTTTGTGTGTCTTTTTATCTTGGTTTTCCCAGTTGCTAATTACCCACACAGCTTCTCTCCTGTCATGCCCTCCCCAGGATTCTGGGTGTTAGAGTAGAATCCATGGAAGGCCCTGACATGAGTTTGGTTCCTGGACTGATTTCCCTGTTTGGGCCTCTTTGTCCCTGGAATGCAGCCAGCCTGCCTTTAGCCTGGGAATGTTTCTTCTCTTGAATCTCCAAGGTTGTGCCACCTGGTCTCATCTCACCCTTTCTCCCCCGCCTCCTCCTACATGCTGCTCTCACACTGAAGGGCATACCTACTGTCTCCTGTTGTGCTAGCCTCAGTTCTGGTTTTTACATGTTACCAGAATACAGTGCCTTGCTCAATAAATAAATCTTATTGAGTTAATATGAGTGTATTATTGGTGCATCACATCTCCTCTCCCAGTTAGTTATGACATCCAACAACATTTTGGGGACCAGTGTAGAAAGCAGTGGGTGAAATGGGCCTCTCATTCAGATTTGGCTGAAGATCATTTTCTGTGTTCTGAAGAGGTCAGTCAAATATCCATCAGTTGCCATGCAGTCTTCTACTGGTTCTTCTTGTGTGTGTGTGTATATTGGCCCTTTGCTTCAGCATCTTGGCAAGTATGCTTTGCCTTGATGATCCAAAAACAAAGACAGAGATCTAGAGCCCATAAATCTCTCCAAGAAAATGTATACTTCCAGAAAGATCTTTTTTCAACAAAGCAGATTATTGACCTCTTCTTCCATTAAAACTCTTAAAATTCTCAGTTGTAATTCGCAGCAATGAGGCCTTGGAGACCTTTCTATATGGAGATAATTGACAGAACCGAAAATGAGAAGACCTCCTTGGGAGAAGGTGAAATATAGTTCCTCAAAGTGGGTTATGCACACCAGGGTGCCATAAGAGTTGGGTTGATGTATGAGAGCAGGGCACAATAACAAAAAGAAGAAGAAACCAATTAAATATTGAATTGGAGGGCATTTTCTGACAGCATAGCACACATTTGTGATTGTTAATTGGGCAATTAGTTGGTTTACATATCATTCCAAATATGTAGATGTTCTTCCACTTTTCAAACTCTTCTTTGCTATGTTTGGGAAGCTTTCAAGAGCTGTGGAACTGCAACATCCAAGATTCTGAAATGGAAGCTGGGCTACAGGACCTCTGCATTATACCAACACTCGGGAGGCAATGACTGCTTCTTCTGTGGTGTGGAGAAGAAGAGGGGGAGGATTTTGAGAGTGTTTCTACCCCTTTCTACTGATTGGCTGCAGAGGTGTGTGTGGGAGCCTTTCCGATATCATATCCAGAGAAGATGGTGAAGTAGCGTTTCTTTAATTTATTTATTTATACCCTGCTCTTCAGCCACAAGGCTATCAGAGCAGCTTACAAATTATTTTTTAAGCAATAGCAATTTACACATCTACACTGCATTAAGCAGTTTCCAATGTGTGTTAGCTAATTGCCCCCCACAAGCTGAGTACTCATTTTACCAACCTATGAAAGGATGGAAGGCTGAGTGAACCTTGGAGCCTTCTGGAATCGAACTTGCAATGTGGTGACTTGCAGTACTGGCATTTAACCACTGCGCCACAAGGGCTCCTTTCACCTTGCTCCACAGTCAAGGGCAGAAGTGGCTGCTTCATTTCTTGGTGTACAAATGCAACTGAGCAGCTCCTAGGTGCAGCTGTGTGGCCAATCAGGGGCTGGGAGGAAGAGCTGCATGTGTGAGTCTCTGGCTGCCCTTACACAGTTGGTGGGAAATGTTACACAGAGAGGTACAGGACACCTCTTTCTGCAACATATTTTAAAAGTACTTATGGTGGCATAATCAGGGGGTACACTGGTGTGAGTCGCCAATAGGATCCTGACCTGGGGTTCTCAGTGTGAAGGCCCATTGTCAACATGACACATCTTGTTGTGTGCCTTTAGTTGTATTGTATTTTAAATTTTGTAAGCCGCCCTGATTGTTTTAACAGAGGGGCGGGGTATAAATAAATTTTATTATTATTATTATTATTATTATTATTGAAATCATTTCCAACTTATGACAACCTTAAGGCAAACCTATAATGGGATTTTCTTGGAAAGATTTCATTAGAAGGGGTTTGCCTTTGCCTTCCTCTGAGGCTGAGAGATATTACCATAGAATCATAGGGTTGGAAGAGACCACAAGGGCCATCCAGTTCAGCCCTCTGCCATGCAGGAATATATAATCAAATCATTCCTGACAGATGGCCATTCAACCTCTGTTTAAAAACCTCCAAAGGAGACTCCAACACACTCTGAGGCAGTGTTTTCCACTTCTGAACAGCTCTTACTGTTACAAACTTGATAGATGAAGGGAACGCAGTGGATGCAGTGCATCTTGATTTCAGTAAGGCTTTGCTTTTGACAATGTCCCCCATGATATTCTTGCAAAAATGTTAGTAACCTGTGACCTAGACTGCAACTGTTAGGTGGATTTGTAATTGGTTGGCTGACCGAACAAAAAGGTAGTCACCAATGGTTCGTCTTCATCCTGGAGAGAAGTGACCAGTGGGGTGCCACAGGGTTCTGTCCTGGGCCCAGTGCTATTCAGAATCTTTATCAATGACTTGGATGAGGGAATAGAGGGTATACTTATCAAGTTTGCAGATGACACCAAATTAGGAGGGGTAGCTAATAACCCAGAGGACAGGATCAGAATCCAAAATGACCTCAACAGATTAGAAAGCTGGGCCAATATTAACAAAATGAATTTCAACAGAGAGAAATGTGGGATACTATACTTGGGCAGTAAAAATGAAATGCACAGATATAGGATGGGTGACACATGACTTGAGGGCAGTACATGCGAAAAGGATCTAGGAGTCTTTGTGGACCACAAGCTGAGTCAGCAGTGTGATGTGGCACCTAAAAAAGCAAATGCAATTCTAGGATGCATTAATAGGAGTATAGTGTCTAGATCAAGGGAAATAACAGTGCCACTGTATTCTGCTTTGGTCAGACCTCACCTGGAATACTGTGTCCAGTTCTAGGCACCACAATTCAGGAAGGATATTGACAAGCTGTTATGTGTCCAGAGGAAGGCAACCAGGATGGTGGGAGGTCTGGAAGCCATGCCCTATGAGGAGCAGCTTAGGGAGCTGGGCATGTTTAATCTGCAGAAGAGAAGGTTGAGAGGGGACATGATAGCCATATTTAAATATTTGAGGGGATGTCATACTGATGATGGGGCAAGCTTGTTTTCTGCTGCTCCAGAGACTAGAACACGGAACAATGGGTTCAAACTACAGGAAAAGAGATTCCACCTAAACATTAGGAAGAACTTCCTGACAGTAAGAGCTGTTTGGAAGTGGAATGCACTCAGAGTGTGGTGGAGTCTCCTTCTTTGGAGGTTTTTAAACAGAGGCTGGATGGCCATCTTTTGGGAATGATTTGATTGTGTATTCCTGCATGGCAGGGGGTTGGACTGCATGGCCCTTGAGTTTTCTTCCAACTCTATGATTCTATGATTCTATGACTTGCCCAAGGTCACCCAGTGGGTTTCCATGGCCAAGTGCAGATTTGAACCCTGGTCTCCAGACTCGTAGTCCAATGCTCAAACCACTACACCATGCTGGCTCTCTCCCTCAACATGAGCCATACACTGTGTTATGTCCCAGTTTGCTGGGCAGGTGCATCCATTCAACCACCTCAGCTGATCTTGGGGCCACAGGGCAAAGGTTGAAAGAGCCTCACCACAAAATGGGGATGCTCTACTTTTAGGTGGTATCCTGTTAATTACATATGCACACATAAATGGGGTTTACATACACATTTTTTCTTTTTCTGGATGTGTGCAAGAAGTCATTCTCCAATTCTTTGTGCTCTATCCCAAGCTTCCCCTCTGGAACCTGTCAAGTCCTGGGAAGGGCCACTCCTGCCCTGCTGCTTTACTAGTGTAGAGAGAGGCAATTCAGACAATGAACATGCAAATGCCCTGGGCTCTGAAGGGAAGGAAAATGAGAGGTGCACACCACTGTGAGTTTCTTGTTTCTTCCCCCCTCTGAGCTGAAACTAGGTGCTTCTGCATTGTCTAAACTGCTTGCCCTACAACAGTAAGTAGCACAGCAAAGTCCCCTCCTGAGGCTTGACAGTTTCCTGGAATTAAAGAAGTGGACATGGAACTTCCCAAACAGAGTGTCACACTCCTTCAAAGGGAGCCCTTCAAAGGGAGCCCTGGTGGCGCAGTGGTTAAATGCTGGTACTGCAAGCCACAATGTTATGAGTTTGTTACCAGAGGGCTCCAAGATTGACTCTGTTAGGTGATATAGTGCGCACTGAGTACCTAAAAGGTCCAGGCAGCATAAAATAGACAGAAGAGTGTTGTTTCTTCAGAATAAAGGCACAGACACAGGCTTTGTGTCTAAAATCTTCTTGTTCTGTACTTAAGCATAATGAAGAGTATTTACAGCTATATAGAGCATTCAAAAGAATAACATCTTCCCTCTGTGAAATCCAACATGGAACTGCTTCACACCATGAGATCTAAAACAGGACTTCTTCACGTTGTGAAATCCAAAGCAGGACTGCTTAGCTCTCAGCCAGCCCTGCACCAGCTCAGCTCCTGGGCTCAGTCAATATTGATACATTTACCCAGCTAGCTTCCTTCAGCAAACTGCAGACTGTTTGTTACATTCCAGCTCTTTACAGGATAAATGTACTGTATGTCTCAATATTCTAACAGTCTCAGCCTTCCATCCTTTCACAGGTCAGTAAAATGAGTACCCAACTTGTTGGGGGCTATTAGCTAGCACATTGTAAACTGCTTAGGGAGTGCTTTGGCACTGATAAGTGGTATAGAAATATCAGTGCTTTTGCTATTGCTCCTACTCAGCCTCTGAGGCAGAGAGTGAGGGAGGGCTTCCTTCCCACTCAGAGAGAACAGCAGGATTTTAAAGACTTGGGCAGAGCTGGTGGCTATTCCAAGTAGTGGCTGCTTGTAAGGGGGAATAAAGGTGTCATGGCAGGGTAGCAATTGGTTAATTATCCAGTGTTGTTACCAGGGCATCTGGTGGATTTGCTGCTGCAGAGGTGGCAAATCCATTCTGGATTTTATCACTATTCTACTCATAATGTGAGTTGAATGGGAGCTATTCTAGTGCTCAATTCAGGTCTGGTCTGTAGAGCTCATGTTCAGCTCAGAGCAGCTAAAGGGAGAATGGTGGCAAAATCAAAGGTGGATTCATGAGCCATCTCAGTTTGTTAATACAGTACAGTTGTCCCTTCATATTTGCTGGGGTTGGTTCCAGGACCCCCCGTGGATACCAAAATCCGTGAATACTCAAGTCCCATTATATGCAATGGCATAGCAAAATGGTGTCCCTTATATAAGATGTCAAAATCAAGGTTTGCTTTTTGGATTATTATTTTTTAAAGAATATTTTCAAGCCGTGAATACTTAACTCCGTGAATACCAAATCCGTGGATATAGAGGGACAACTGTATTGTATTTTTACTGCCAGGGAAAGGCAGTTGTCAGATTTCCTGGCTGCTGTGCCAATCATTGTCATCACCACCACCCCTGGCTGCCTTTGGGTGCAATACTCCTTGAATTGGGGGCATGCCTTTTTCTTCTCAGCATTAGGTAGCATAATGTCTTGAGGCCCTGTAAAACTATACTATTGTAGTTCTATGATTCCACTTTAGCTGGCCTGTCTGCAACTTATGGAATCCCAGAATTTGTAGTTTGGTGAGGCACTATAGGTCTCTAGCTGAGAATTTTAAATACCCTTAGCTAAACTGCAAATTCCAGGATTCCATAGGATTCCATAATGACAGTTAAAGTGGAATTACAATACTACAATTTTGCAGTGTGAATGGGCACTTGGCCTAGCCCTGGATTGAGGAACCTAGCTTCAAATCCCTTCTCAACAAGTATGGTGATTGTGGTTTACATGAGCTTTAGACAGCCTCTCTTCCTAATCTACATGGCAGTGCCTCAGAGGATTTTGAACAGAACACAGATTTGAGGTCTGGGAGGAAACCAAAGCATCTTCTTCATTTATTTCACTGATTTTGTTTTCTTTTGCAGGATGGTGGTAGGGAGATTCAGCCATTACAGGCTGAAGGAAATGTAAAAAGCTTATAATGTATGCCACAAATGTTCTCACTAATTTTCTGAAGGAAAAGCCATCTTGAACATTTCCTTCTTCCCTTCCCTTCAAATTCATTTCCCATTAGTGTGAAATGAAGTTCCCCCCCTTTTTTTTAAGTCACAACTTCGCTGGTTATAGTTGGACCTTGTTTGAACTGGATTAACTGACTTGGGTTTTGTTTTTTGATTCCTTCAAGTCATTTCTGACTTGAGGTGACCCTAAGGTGACCCTATCAAAGATTTTCTTGCAAGATTTTTCTTGCAAGATTTTTTCATAAAGTGTTTGCCATTGTCTTCCTCTGAGGCTGAAAGAGTGTGACTTGCCCAAGGTCAACCAGGGGGGTTCTGTGGGTGAGCAGAGATTCGAACTCTGGTCTCTCAGAGTCCTAGTCCAACATTCAAACCACTACACCATTCTGCATTACACTACATCATACACAATTGGCTGACTAGTCTTCTGATAAAAACCATTGAAAATTCACATCACTTGAAATAATACCCTAAAACCAATTGTTAGGCTCAATTAGACTCACTGAATTGCTGGAGCTTACAAAAGTGATGATTTATCACATTCCCCTTGGGTCCACTGGGGCTCACACTAGTTGGGATTAACCAAATGGATTTGGGCTCAGGTACTCCAACTCCCTTGGTCTCTTTCCATAGAATTTTGTTTCCAGAAGATGGCAGGAAGCAAATATTCAGGTGGTGTTAGCATACCCTATTATCCCTCCTGCAAGATTGCATAACTGCACATACTGGACAGATTTTGGGGTCACACCGTCTGGGGACATTTAGGGTTAATCTGACTGGAGGTGAGTCGAGGTCACAATGACCTGAAATGTGTCCAGGATTACAAAAACTGAGAAAGGATTATGCAGAAAACCCAGTCATTAAGGGGCCTATGCTAATCCATTCAAACATGCAATCAGTGACCATCCTGCAACCCATACCCTACTGAAATTTTCCTATATACCCTACCTGTCCAAAGATTAAGAGGTTGCCACAAATCCCATAAATGTAAGGTAATCAGCCCATTCTGGTCCCTTTTGTCCGCTCCATAAGAAAACCATTTAGGCCTTGACATAACTAGAGCACCCCTCCAGGATATTAAATAGGGTATAAATATCACCCTTCTACCCCTAGCCATGTGTGTCACAGCTGTATGTGTCACAGATGGGCCTGCGATTCTCTTTCCTTGTGTGCCATGGACCAGATGCCCCTGTGCCACCCTCAGGTGCTGTCTGAGTGCCTCCACTGCACAAACCTCTTTCTCCAAGACTAGTAACTCTCAGCCTTTCACCAATGTCTTCCATCTATCCAGCCCTTCCCACTTACTCTTCAGTAGCCTTGCATGGTTCTTAAGAGTATATGTGCTTGTATGTTAGCGTATCCCCTGTGTTAATTCAAATAAAATACTTTAACTGGAGTGCTCTGTACAGTTGGTGCTGCACGTAGATGAAAAGACTATGTTCCCCTCCTCTCACAGGCCTCCTTTTGAGCTATAATCCCCTCAGATTTCAAGGGGACACTGGCATTGCAGGTGAGAGTCCAATGCTCCCCTACTTTTTAGAGTAACAGTGGCCCTTTTGTCTCTTTTTGATCTTGAGAAAAGCTGTCCTGTCACACCTCCAGTCATGGAGAGGAATCAAATATCCCATACAGCACACATATCTCATGAAACACCCTGCTGAGGAGTTGGTGACAGCCATTGAATGAAACAGAGAGCAGTTGTTTTAGGACCTGCCAGCTCCCAAAATCCTAAAGAAGATAGAGGCTCATATTAAGTCAAATTCTTTTTATGGATTGCTACAAGCAGCTTTGGAAAAAGAGTGTGTGTGGAGGGGAAACATACACAACAAGACCCTCTCTTTAGGCTAGCTTTATGTGTGTGCCAGCTCCATAGTGGTTAAAACCTGAATGTGCTGCCAGTGAGCTTCTGAACTTAGAGATGGCTCATGTTCTTTTGCCCTGATAAATAAAACCCTCTGTTCAGACTTCAACCCTTCTAGGCCCTCCAGAGATACAAAACCCGACAAAACCAAGGAGTTGCTGCAATGACGGAAGCAAGTTGATACTTGTTTATCTGAAACATTTATTCTTTCCCTTTCTGTCTGGCTTCTTGCAATTAAAAGAATCGTGTTGTTGTTTGTGTGTGTGTATTGAAAATGAAAGGATTTGTCTAGCATCTGATTAGTAGTCTGGGGACTTTTTCAGACAAGGCTTACCGCACAACAAGCTTGCGGGAGAGGTACGGCACTGTCGCGTGGCAGGGGTCCATTTTGGATGATGCCATCCCTCTCTCGGAATTGTCCGTGTCACTTCCATGTACGATTGAAGGCAGCCACACCATATTTTATTCACGGACAACTTCTGTGAGTAAAATATGGCGCGGCTGCCTTCGATCATACACGGAAGTGTTTTCTGCTGCTCCAGAGACTAGAACACAGAGCAATGGATGCAAGCTCCAGGAACAGAGATTGCACCTCAAAATTAGGAGGAAGTTTCTGGCAGTAAGAGCTGTTCGGCAGTGGAACGCACTCGCTTGGAGCGTGGTGGGGTCTTCTTCCTTGGAGGTCTTTAAACAGAGGCTGGATGGCCATCTGTCAGGGACTCTTTGATTGTGATTCCTGCATGGCAGGGGGTTGGACTGGATGGCCCTTGTGGTCTCTTCTAACTTTACAATTCTATGCTTCTATGTTTCTATGCTACGGCGGCATCCAAAATGGACCCCCTGCCATGTGACAGCATCATACTTCTCCCGCAAGCTTGTTGCACGGTAAACCTTGTCTGAAAAAGTCCTGGGTTGCATTTCCAGGCATGCAGGCATGTGGAAAAGGAACCCACTAATTACAAATAATTTCAGGCATTATTTGCTTATATTTATTGATTAAAAATATTTATCAATGATTTTTTCTGCCTGCCAAAGCTCCCATAATGAGAAAACATAAACCAAATATTATTTAAAAACAGATTTAAATGCCTATTTTAAAAAGTTTTAAAAAAACAAAGGCCACATAAAATAGCAAAGGGATGCCCCAGATAACAAGCCCTCTGACAAAGAAGATATGTTACCTACTACCCCCTCCCTATAATATCTCATAATTGGAAACAGTGGACACTTCAAGAGGTCTAGTAGACCAGGGTAAAGTGAGGTCAAATTGAGGTCACAAGGACCTGGGAAGGTGTTGTGGAAATATACCAGCAAACACATCCAAGATAGTATGAAGTGGAGCCCCTAGTAAACAATACCATTACGGATGTATGTGCTAATCTCCTCTTGGCCCCTTGGTGATGAGTCATACATCCTAAACCAACAAGTGAGCTACACAACCCAATATCCCCAGGAAATATCCCTCTGCACCCTTCCTGTTCTACAATGTGAGGTTGTCATAAACCCATCAATTCATATCCCTTAGCCATTAAAAGCAATTGGCCAAGTTTCATTTTCTTTTGTTTAAACAGTAGGAAACACATCTAAGCTTAGTTCTAAACCCAAATACCCCTTCAGGACAAAATACAGTAAAAATATTAGTCCCTAAACAATAGCAAAGTGTGCCAACTGTGGACGAGACCTGGCTACCCTCTCTGTCGGTGCACCCTCAGATCAAAGCTTCAAGTGCCACCCTGAGTTCTTTGCTCTTCAGACTGATAACTATTGCCCTATGTCTTGAATCTATTCCTCTATCTGACCTTTATGTCTTAAACTCGTCAATAGCCTTGTGTGGTTCTTGTGAGCATTTGTTGCATGTGTGAATGCTTCTATGTTTTTTTCCAAGAAAAACCATTTATTTCATTTAAACTGGAGTTCTCTGCAGTGAGTACATAGGTGAAAAGATCCTGAAGTTACCAGCTTCTCACAGCCTTCCATTTGAGCTAGTAATAATCCCCCAGCTAATAATAGGTCACGGGAGGGCTCACCATGGACCCTCCCACCTCTTTGGGTAACATCCTTTTTACAAAGTCTTTTTAGATGTTCCCAACCCTCTTTCTTCTCATCCTTTGTATAGCTCAAAATTATTTTTAGAAGCATTGGCATTGGAATAATGGTGAAGGAGGGCTAATAAAACACAGACTTTTTTGTGCTGGGCTGCATAAGGATGTCTGCAGAAAACAATGTGAAAAACCTTGAGTTGGAAAAGAATGGGATTCAACTTGAGCTACAACAGGCAAGGTAAATAGCAGCTGCTTCCAGAATTCCTTACTGAGATTGCATGAACAGCAAAACAGAGAGAAAAGCAGACAGCAGATAAGTCTACTATCTACCAGATACCTTCAGCTTATTTTTGGCCATAAAAATTAAAAAGCATAAGAAAAGCAGGGACTGGTGAAAGAAAAAAAAATCATCCCTGGATGCATTTTGGAAGAAGCCTTCAAGTGGTATCTAAAAAGTTCAAAATGTTTTTGTTTATTTGTAAAAGGCTTACTGACCTTGCTATTTCATCTTACATGTGCATGTTAGTTTTGAATGTTAAAATATAGTGAAACATATATTTCAGTCAGTCTGGCCGGACTAGCGCTCACATCTTGGATGGCTATTTTAAAGTTTGGAGTAAAACCCAGAGCAGATGCCCTCTCCCACTGACAGAGAAGCCATGAGTGGTCACTGGATGTGGAGAAGTCCATTCATCCTTACAAATGGAAAATTTGGTTTTACTTTTTTCCAAATTTGGTGTGTGTGTGTTTAAAAACATCTAAGCTCTTTCCATTCCATATATGAAAAAATGGGAAAACTTTGCAATAATGTTTTCCCTCAATAATGCACTGAGATGAATTTCTCCACCAGTTATACCACTCCAATTCAATAGGGATTATTATTCTCACAGGTCTGTCACTACAGTGGGGGCAAAGTGAGGACATTGCTCCCCATTAGACTCCTGTCCCCTGCCCTCAACTTCATTGAAGGAGACACTGGCAGCCACTAGCTTTCTATATAGGTGCAGCCCCAGCCTCTACAGCTCAACGAACACAGCTCGGCTAACAGGTGTCTTTTGCATGGGTGTGGTGGAAGAAACAGCATAAGGTGAACTTGTGTCTGTTGGAGTAAACCTCCCTAAACCTGGAGAGTCCTTTGGGAGAGTTCCCCAGCAATTTTTTTCCTTGATGCAATTTTCAAATTTATTCAGTATGATCTATCAATTTCCTCTTCCATCTTTGTTGTTGGTGTTTTTATAAACAAAACCAAAGCTGGAATTAGTCTCTCATATATGTTCTCTCCTTTTTCCTGTAAGCCTCTTAATTTAAAGCATCTTTCTCTTAACATTAAATCTGATAAGACCCTGACATCTTTTTCTTGTTCTTGTTCTTCCTCTAATGCTTTAGATGTTTTCTGAAGTATATCTGTGGTATTTTGGAGTGATTTAGTCTCCACCTTTAATTGTTCAATATTTTCAGTCACTTTCCCTATTGTTTTTTTTAAAGGTTTTCTAAATCTCCTTTTATGTCTTTCTTCAGATCCAAAACATTTCATAATCTTCTGCAATGTTTCTGGTTTTGATCTTTAAATTTAATCCCAAATCATTGTTATGGCATCTGTCTCTAAAGATGCTTTTCTTGTGTCTGGCTCTGCCCTTGACTTTGTATTTGTGCTTGAGCTGCAGCCATTTTTGTAGTCATATTTTTCTTTTGTTGATGACAATTCAGTATACATATAGTTAGATATAGTTATATCTTTGTATAACTATAAAACATATTTCTATCCTATCTTCTGTCTTCTCTTAATATCTGTAATTTGTTCTTAAATTCAAGTATATTTATTCTTCTCTTCTCCCTCTTTCTCTTTTTTCTTTTTTTCTTTCCCCTTCTCTTCTCTTCTTTTCCCTCCTCCCCTTTTAACTAACAATGTTGACCTTGGAAAAGCTCAGTCTTGACAAAGTTCCAGCTTTTATCTGTCTATTGTTTGTTCAAGGTCACTTAGTCACTGGTTACTTATTTCAACAATTTCAACAATTATTACATAGCTTTATATACCACCACTGTAAATGCTTAATATTAGTACAATATTAATATAGTTGTTAATTCTTTGATTATATTCCAGTTAAATTATTTCCCCTGTATCATTCATTCAATACAAATTTGGATATCCTACTATATTTAATTAGTAGAAATATCAAAATTCAAAAAAGTAATACCTTTGAATGATGACTCAAATATATAAACATATTCTTTATCTAAATCTACTTGCTTGATTATTTAACTATATAATGACAAATTAATTAATCTACAAATACAAGATATAACAAAAGCAGTTTTAAGGGGTTGTTTTGGTCTCTGATATACTTCACAGTTATATTGAATTTACCTATCCCACTTTAATTGATCTTCAGCACTTACACATCCATTCCCTTCTCTTCTTCAATAGATTTCTTTTTTATATATAAATTTCAAAGTTCTTTCAATCCATCAGTAATCACTTCAGTCTTTAAGTTCACCTTTCATTCCCAGCATCATTTTCTCTCTCTCTCACTCACTCACTCTTTTTTTCTTATTTGTTCTTATACCTTTCACAGTCAAATTTCTTTGTTTTCACTTTTCTGTCATAGGTGCTTCCAGTTTTCTGCTTTCTTTCTGTCTCTCACTCTTTCTCACAAAGTCCATTTACTTGCTAAATCTTTGCACTGCCTTTGAAGTTTTTGTCTCTGTTTTGCCCCATCTCACAGACTCAATTTATATTTTTGCTTCTAATTATCTGTCTCCTTACTTTCCTCATCTTTCTTTTCACAGCAAGTCTCTTCTCTGAACGCTGCCTGCCAAAAGCCTTCTACCACTCTCAGGCCTTTCTGAGTAGTCCTGTTCCTTTTCCTAGAGTTCAGTGTATTTAACAATTTTATCTTCTGTCTTCAATTTCAGTAAAAACTGGTATATTTTAGAGAACTGATGGCCTGCACTGGAGATTCTTATTTTTTTTCAAATTCTAAATTTCTGTCATTTTCTATTCCATAAATCTTTTTTATCTTTCTTCAATTGTTCTGTTAATTCGTTATATAAAATCAATGACAAGTAATGCCTAGTTCTTTTAGCTCCTCAGGTGTTTTAATTGTATAGCTGTTGTTTTCCAATTTTAATAGTTCTTTGTATGTTATCCAAATGTCATCTTTCATTTTATGCATTTTGTGAAAGGCTTCTTCTGGGAGAGATCCACAGGAGCATCCAGCCTCTCTTTAAAAACATCCAAAGAAGGAGACTCCACCACACTCCAAGGCAGTGCATTCCACTTCTGAACAGCTCTTACTGTCAGGAAGTTCTTCCTAATGTTTAGGTGGGATCTCTTTTCCTGTAGTTTGAACCCATTGCTCCATGTCCTAGACTTTGGAGCAGCAGAAAACAAGCTTTCTCCATCCTCAGAATGACATCCCTTCAAATATTTAAACATGGCTATTTTATTTTATTTAGTTATTTATACCCTGCTCTTCAGCCCCAAGGCTATCAGAGCGGCTTACATATTGTTTTAAGCAATACTATTTACACATCTACACTGCATTAAACAGTTTCCAATGTGTGTTAGCTAATTGCCCCCCACAAGCTGGGTACTCAGTTTACCAACCTACAAAAGGATGGAAGGTTGAGTGAACCTTGGAGCCCGCTGGAAGCAAACTTCGAACGTGGTGGCTTGCAGTACTGGCATTTAACCACTGCACCACCAGGGCACGAGGGCTATCATATCCCCTCTCAACCTTCTCTTCTCCACACTAAACACGCCCAGCTCCCTAAGCCACTCCTCATAGGGCATGGCTTCCAGACATCCCACCATCCTGGTTGCCCTCCTCTGGGCACATTCCAGCTTCTCAGTATCCTTCCTGAATTGTGGTGCCCAGAACTGGACACAGTATTCCAGGTGACGTCTGACCAAAGCAGAATACAGTGGCACTATTACTTCTCTTGATCTAGACACTCTACTCCTATCAATGCACCCTAGAATCACATTGGCTTTTTTAGCTGCTGCATCACACTGCTGACTCATGTTCAGCTTGTGGTCCACTAAGACTCCTAGATCCCTTTTGCATGTACTGCCATCAAGCCAGGTGTCACCCATCCTATATCTGCGCATTTCATTTTTACTGCCCAAGTGTAGTATCCTACATTTTTCCCTGTTGAAATACATTTTGTTAATATTGGCCCAGCTTTCTAATCTGTTGAGGTCATTTTGGATTTTGATTCTGTCCTCTGGGGTATTAGCTACCCCTCCTAGCCAGGAAATGCTCTGTCTTTCAAAAGAGTACAGTTAGAGTCTTTGAATGTTTTTATCTGGTTGAAAAAGCAATATTTGGTACTTCCTATGCCCAGTGAACTCTCAGTCTTTCTGAGGGTGCATGAACAAATGCAATTCTTACTGTGCTGTAGATGTAGGTCAATATAATTATGCCCAGTTCTCTCAGCACTTAATCTAATAATGCAGCCACTAGGCTCTACTTCCTTTCACCCTCAATGTGCAGAACCGCTGGACAAGATGGACAGAATGTGGATAATGCAAAATACAATTACAGTCTTGGCAGACAGATGCTGGCAGAAGCATCTCAACGTTCCCCTTCTGTTGGTTTTTATTAAACAGGGAAATCAGAAAGAAACAACAGAATCTCAAAAAAAAAAATGGTGAGAGAGAAAAAAATGATTCCTGTCTGGCAAGTCTGATAGTTTTCTTGCCTTTTCTGTTTTTATTCCATGGGGTGAGGGGAGAAAGAAAGAAAGATAATTTTGCAGGTACAGTCCACTCATAAGGGTTGAAAAGAGTCCCTATTATTAGAAATATTGGGGCCATATTAGAAGGTGAATTATTCTTCCAGAAAACAGGCCAAAAATATCTCCCACCTGTGATGAATAGGAGTCACATTTTAATTGGAAAGTTTGCATTAAATCCAGGGGCAATTATTTTCTCCCTTTTTAATACCCTGCAGGAGATGGATACTTCATGGTACTTAGCTTTAAAGGAGGCTGGAGAAGCTGTGCTCCTCTGGAGGTTGTTGAACTCCAGCACCCATCAACCCCAGCCAGTATGGCCAATGGTCAGGAATGATGGGAGTGGTGTAAGCCACCACCATCTGGAAGGAGACACACATTGCTCACCTGAGCTTTCAAAGAACAGATCATATGACATGTCTTTGTAGATATTCTTTGTAAGTGGACATACATCTGCAGGGAATAGTGTTACGCAAAACCCTTGTGACCATGGGAAAAGACCACACATGTATTTGTCTTATATTGGGGAATTGTAGCAACTCAAATGGCAATGCAAGAGCTTGTGTAACATCTGGAATCTTTCGCCCAATGTATACCAGTGGAACCAGGAAGAAATATGGAGTCAAGGATAAAAATAACTGATGAAACTTTATTTTACTGACTTAAAGGACTTGCACACCACACACATTCATTTAATCAAGCAAACAAAACTATCAAAGTAATGCAGGAAACAAAAGTGGGTTTAGACTAAGGCTTTGTGAGTTATACTGCACCTCAGTTTGTGGATGACTACATGGTGGTGTCTCTTCAACCTTTCTACGCCCCATCCATCAAGCTTCCTACGGCTCAGGTGCCAGTAGAATTCAAAGTATGGAAGGGCTGCTGGACTTTTAGAGTCTACACTGACTACACTTACCCCGCTATATTAGGCAAAGATTTGGCATATCAGGTGGAACAATTCCATGAGTCTCAGCAGCAGCACCCAATGCAGTTAGGCATCCATGGTCTGCAACCATCAGCTATGCAGAGTGGCAGCCACGGTCTGCAACCATCAGCTACGGATTCTGAGGATGTGGCCCTCCCTTCAGATGGCATCATGGCTGAGGATGTGGCCCTGCAGGCTACAACGGTATCCGCTGAAGACCCTGTTCGTGATGACCGTGATACACCTTCAAAACTGGCAAGTCAGCAGTCTGAGGCAAGCCTACCTGTGATCCAGACAGAGCGTGATGATGAGCAGTCTCTATCTGTTCCATGCCAGAAGGGGAAAGGAGGCAACCAGCCATCTTCAGGAACCCAGCAGGCCAGAATTGTGATTGCCAACGATTTGCCCTACAGTGAACCTTGGCCAGATGGCCAGACTGCTGACTGGCAGCCCCAGAGATGGCTGTTAGTCCACGCAAAATACCAAGACAAGCTCCTGAGTTTAGCTCATGATCTCCCTAGTGGACAGACTAGGGTGCGTCATACCATGGACTGCTTAGGGAAATCTTGTTCATGGGAGGGGGTGGGCACTGCTGTCACTGAGTCTGTCCGATCCTGTGTGATCTCCTTGACGGTGGGGAAGCACAGAGATCTGACTCAAGTCCCTCTCCTCCCACTTCCCAACTTGCAGGTCCCATTCCATAGAGTGGCTGTTCTCATGAATTTTGTGGACTTTTCCACCCAGTGGCCTGAAGCTGCACCACTAGGGAGTGGTTTGTCCAAAGCCTTTGCTCACATGTTGACTGACATACTGATCCAGAAGTTTGTGACTTCACTTTCTAATGACTGGGACTTGGTGCTACGGCACTTCTTGTTTGCATACAGGGCTGTCCCACACCCAGTTTATCCTTTTTGCCTTCTGAGTTAGTGTATGGCCATGAGGTTGCAAAGCCATTATAGTTAGTACAGTGCCAGTAGGAGGGAGATTTGTCTTCTGAGTGGCAGGAGACGCCCAGGGCAACTTGGGTGGCTGAAAATGAGAACCTCCAGCTGGCTCAACAGCAACAGAACCCTCGCCACACCCAGAGTGCTGGAGAAAGTTTCTTCACACCGGGAGTTCCAGTGTGGTCCTCCAGCTGATCCCATCCACTGAGACAGAGACGTCATGGGAAGGTGTGGGCACAGTCTCAGAGCAGCTTGGGACTGTGAACTACCTTACCCAGTTTCCAGAAGTCAGGACCAGGCTGAAGTTGTACCATGTGACTTCCCGGCAGATGCTCTTCAAGAGACCCAGGTATTTCATGAACCTTCCACTCCCAGAAGCAGAAGAAGGCCCAGACGGTGCCTGTGATACTTGCGTGGAAGGTGGTGGCCTGGCAGATGTGGCACCCCCTTCTAAACTCAACCAGAGGCATCCTCAGCAGTTTGACCAGTTGACAGCCAAGGCTGCTTCAGTGCTCTCACCTATTCCAGGTCTCACCACTCATCCTCTGCATCAGCAGAGCAGCCCAGACATGTGTCACCTGCAGGGACACAGGCCTTGGAGGAGGTGGTGGGCCCTGAACTTTACCCCATGCTGTGTGCAGAAGACCTCTTCAAGACTTTGGGACTTTTTCTGTGTCTATTCTGTTTGCTTTTGCCCATAGGCAGGTGGTCTTAGCTGTGGGGTCTGGCCACGGCATGGCGTGCATGACCCATATAGGCCGATTCAAGTTCACTGTTCTTCCTTTCGGCCTTCGCAAGGTGCTCACACCATTCCAGGGACTGGTGACCTCTCTGCTGAAGGGTGGTGGGGCCGTCACAAATGCCTACCTGGATGTCATTGTTATCTTCCCTGATGACTGGGGTGATCGCCTGCATCACCTGGAGACAGCCTTTCAACGGATCCAAGCCGCCAGTACAACTGTCAAGGCAAGGAAGTACCAGCGGGAGCTAGACAGAATGACTTACCTTGACCATGGAGTGGGTCAGGGGACCATCCCTCCATTGCAACTGAAAGTGGACGCTAGCCAGGATTGACCTACCCGGCACATCAGGAAGTCTGTGCAGTTCTTCCTCGGTCGGTCAGGAGACTACCAGAGGCTTGGGCCTCGGTACCTCCAGGTGGCGGCTCCATGTACAGATTTGCCTGGATCCAAGGAGCCTGATCTGGTGAAGTGGACAGTGGATTGTCAGGAAGCTTTCGACTGCCTCAAACATGCCCTCACATCAGCTCCAGTCCTGATGGTGCCAGACTTCGACAAGCCATTCATCGTGGCTTCAGACGCTTCTAACAGAGGAGCTGGTGCAGTGTTGATGTGAGACTGTCAGGATGGCATCTTGCATCCTGTCCTGTTCCTCAGCCCAGAGTCGAATGTCCGGGAGTCAACTTGGTTCATCCCAGAGAAGAACTGCTGCGCCATTGTCTACGCACTGGACAAGCTGAGACCGTACGTCTTGGGGTCAACGCTTCACTTTTCAGACTGACCATGCTGCTCTCCATTGGCTCCACACAGTTCAAGGAGCTAACAAGGAGTTACTCTGGTGGAGCCTATCCCTGCAAGACTTTGACTTTGATATCTAGTATGTTGCAGGCACCTCCAACACGGTTGCCGACTCTCTCTCACACAAGGGACTGGGGGTGGGGAGGGAGGGGCACTATTCCATACTGTCTGTGCTTATGATTTCACTGTACTGTTTGATTTGCTTTCGTATTTAACCTTTTTCTTTTACTTCAGCTAACAGTTGGAAATCCCAGCTGGTTTGGTCCTACTTTCAGCATTCCAGACCGTTTGAGATTTGGCGGCATGTCATGATGGCCTGCCCAGCCCATCATGGGGAGTTTATCTACAAACTCTACAGTTCACAGTGGTGGAAAATTCCATCCCCTGGGTTCCATACCATCAGGTATGGGTAAGGGGGTGGGAACCTCATTTCCTAAACATGACATCACATCACCTGAATGGAGACCCAATCAGATTTGGCAATGTAGAACCAATTAGAGATCTGACCAAAAGACTCAAGTTTTCTGAATTCCTTTATTCTCGGGCCAGATGCTGGAGAGCACATGGAGAGAGAGCCACATGGCTTAGCACATGCTTGGAACCCATCCTCAGGCCTCATGCAGGAGCCATCTTGCTTGGGCCAGATGGAGAGACACATATCTTTGTGGAGAGATGTTAAAATGTGATATAGGAGGGGGGGAGCCAACTTCCCTCATGGCCTGATAACACCAAAAAGGACACAAAGGATATCTGAAGTCTAAGGAGAGACTTCCATCCAAAAGGACTCTGAATTTCCATCTCCCCCTTAGAAAGGGATTTCTAGACTAGAGGAACCCTTGAGAGTGTGCTTTCACATTCTACAAATAGACTGGGAGTCTTCCCTTCCTGCTGGAAGAGAAGGGCCAGCTTATCATAGATTCGTATATGTTTGGAAGAGGATCCTGATTTGCAAAGCAATGCAGATCCCAACTGTATTGATAAGTGTCTACCTTTTCCAGACCTGAGTCAGGAAGAACCTTCTCCATTTCAAAAGAGATGTTGGTTGTTTGTGTCAAGGTGTGAATGTTTGGAGAATCTGAGGACCTCTTCCTGGCTTGGTATGTGCTAATCCCAGCATTCCTCTGTTTCCCTTCAGTCCGGGAATGGCCCATGTTTGGCCACATCAATATCTAATTATTTCCAATTGTAAGTGAGCCAAGGTGGGGGATGCTGGGTATTGCAATTGGGAACGATGGGTATCATTACAACAGAATTGAGCCATTTTGCAATGTCTGCATTCAAAAAGAGGATGCTGTTACGTCACTACAGAGGCACATTGGGACCAGTACACAACAGGACTGATGCACAACCAAAGCACTCCCAAAACACAGCCACCCATCCTTTGTATAAAGACTTGCAAAGAAGGAGAGTTCGCCACTTCCTGAGGGAGTCTTTCCCATTCTCAAACAACCAATACAGTCAAGCACTTCTTCCTAATGTTTAGGTAGAATCTCTCTCCCACTTTGTTATTTAGGAAACAGGGAAAATAATAACCACTGCCTTGTTCCTTGGAATTATGGGAAACATACCCTAGGGGCCAGTCCTGAAGGAGGCAGATGGAAAACTGCACGCATAAGTGGACTACAGGTGACAACATTCATTTAAACAACAAAATTAAGGCCTAAATACAGTTGACCCTTCACATTTGCTGGGATTTGGTTCTAGGACCCCCCCCCCCCGTGAATACCCAAATCTGTGAATACTCAAGTCCCATTATATGCAATGGTGTAGCAAAATTGTGTCCCTTATATAAGATGGCAAAATCAAGGTTTGCTTTTTGGATTATTGTTTTTTTTAAGAATATTTTCAAGCCATGAATACTTAAATCCATGAATGCTAAATCCGTGAATACAGAAGGACAACTGTACAACTACTTACTCCATCTAGAATATACCCATTGAATCAATGGCATTTATATAACTGTTGATTTCCCAATACAGTTGTCCCTCCACATTCACAGATTTGGCATTCATGGTTTTAAAGTATTCATGGCTTGAAAATATTCTTTAAAAAATAATAATCCAAAAAGCAAACCTTGATTTTGCCATCTTATATAAGGGACATCATTTTGCTATGCCATTGCATATAATGGGATTTGAGTATTCACGGATTTGGGTATTCACACTAGGAACAGCAATTGGATTTAGGTCTAAGGAATGCTTAACTATTTGTTTCCTGTTAAACTTTATTGCCAATATTCTACATAGGCCACTTGATTAAATATATGTCACTAAGTAACATCTCCTGGCCTGACCACCACCCCTTGGCCCACCTTAGCCGCCAGCATTGTTATCAGATGAAGAAACTTCATTCAGCTGCTGATGGGGGTGCAAGGAGGAAGAGGTTTCCAGCCTCCTCCCACAGCAAGTGGTCCTGCTTTTGATTGTCACAGCCTCCTTGTACCCCAATTGGCAACTGAACAGACCCCCTTCCCCTATTTGGAAGAGGAAGTACTAGAAGGGGAAGAATTTATAAGTACTGGATAAATAACATGTTAGTAACACATCGGTGATAAAGTTAACAACTCATGCTAATGTGTTACTTTTTAACAACAGTGTTCTAACTCTAGGTGAACACACTTCCAGGAACCTAAATTTGTCTGGGTTAAATACTTGAATGAATTAAAATACCATTCATGGAAAAGCAGATATCCCAATTGTGGGATTTGGGAACAATGGCTACTAAAATTAACATTTTAAGGAACATCATCTTTTTCTTTTTTTTACCGATGGCATTCTGTATTGCAGTTATGAATTTGCAGCCTAGTGTTATGGATCTGTAACTGCTCTGTATTCTGATTATGACAGTACTCTGGAGTACAAATTCTTACTGTAAGACTATGTAAATGCCTGCTTCCAAAGCCCAAAGTTGTTTGTGTCAAGGTGTGAATGTTTGGAATCTGAGGGGCCTCTTCCTAGCTTGGTACCCGCTAATCCCAGTGAGTTTTGGAAGGGGGCATTTACACTGTTGTTAAAAAGTAACACATTAGCATGAGTTGTTAACTTTATCACCGATGTGTTACTAACATGTTATTTATCCAGTACTTATAAGTTAGTTATTTTTTTTTACCATCCTACTGTAAATGAACCTGACAAAGCTATTTGGGAAGTAATGAGTAACGTGATAGCCCTAGTCATGGAAACTCTGGCCTTGTCTATACTGGCCAGAACAAGTTGTCTTCCTACTGACATATTCTGGCCCTAGATCAGGCCCGTTGCTCCCCCCCCCCATTACCAGCATGGAATGGGCAGGAGTCCACACAGACACACCAGCCCATCTTTGCAGCTGTCTCTGCTTCCATCCACATTGCACTTTCCAAAGCCAGGAAGGTGGCCTGCACCACATGATCAAGGCCCCCTGCATGTGACCAGTCTAATGGTTGTTCAGAAGAGGAAGTTTCTACAGGTGGAGCTTACATGACAAGGAACACCACTTGAAATTTCCTCTTCTATACAACCAGGAGCCCTGTACTGTTTTCCACCTGGCAGCCCTAGGTCTATTGACTGCTGACTGAAGCTCTCAAACAACACCTATTTTCTGCTGAAATGTTTTCAGTTAGCACTAGGTTGCATAGCACATGGACAGTGGGGGATCCCTTTACCATTTACTGGAGGCAAGTATTGTTTGAAAATATCATTTAATAACTCTCAGGCCTGCATTACTTGATTGGAAGCCGTCAGCCTCCAAAAAGCAAAGCACCAAGGTTGCCTTTCAGTGCGGAAACAATGGCATTGGCAAAGTGGCTCTGGCAGATGATCCCATTGAGGTCAGAGCAAGCCTAAGAAACCTTAAATAGTATCCATATGCCTTAGACAGCAGATGAGAGCTAACCTTAAAATAGCAGGGCAACCCATCTTATGGTACTGAGTTACAATTCATTTATTTGTCTTATTACCCTAAGAGGTGGTTGGGGTGTGTGTGCTTTGAGACCCACCCAAGAAACCAAAAATTTATATGGGGGGAATTACTAGCTCTGGTTTGTTATCAAGCTGCAAGACTTTGTATATACAATCTTAAAGGAAATGGGTATGTAGCCATTTTTTTATTTTAAAATGCATGTGTTTTGGCATGCATTTTTCATGCACATATTTTTGTATGCATTTTCCAAATTGAGCAAGACCTTTTCCCTTTTTTGCCATTTACATTTTCAAAACATGCAAATTATTTTATAAGTACATATTCCAAGGCCCTTGGCTGAATTCATTGTTCTGCAGGAGGTGAAAAACTGATACTCCAGAAAATCTCCAAATATCACAGAAGACAAGGAGTTAAGCCTTCTCCTGCTCACTCTGCCTGTCCCTGTCATGCCTTTCTTTCCATCATGCCCATTTGAGGCCCTGATCAATTGCAAAAAGTTCAGAATTAGGTGAGTGGGGAGAGGACATGGAGAGAATACCTTTGAATCTGGAAGACCTAATTATCACTTTAAAAAGCAGCAGTCCAAGATTCTACTGATGCAACTATGACACCAATGGCTTCTCTTCATCCTGGAGAAAAGTGACCAGTGGGGTGCCACAGGGTTCTGTCCTGGGCCCAGTGCTATTCAGTATCTTTATCAATGACTTGGATAAGGGAATAGAGGGTATACTTATCAAGTTTGCAGATGGCGCCAAAGTAGGAGGGGTAGCTAATACCCCAGAGGACAGGATCAGAATGACCTTAACAGATTAGAAAGCTGGGTCAAAACCAACAAAATGATGTTCAACTAAGAGAAATGTAGGATACTACACTTGGGCAGTAAAAATGAAATGCACAGATATAGGATGGGTGACACCTGGCTTGATGGCTGTACATGTGAAAGGGAACTAGGAGTCTTAGTGGACCACAAGCTGAACATGAGTCAGTAGTGTGATGCAGCAGCTAACAAAGCCAATGTGATTCTAGACTGCATTAATATGATTATAGTGTCTAGATCAAGGGAAGTAATAGTGCCACTGTATTCTGCTTTGGTCAGACGTCACCTGGAATACTGTGTCCAGTTCTGGGCACCACAATTCAGGAAGGATATTGACAAACTGGAGCATATCCAGAGGAGGGCAACCAGGATGGTGCAATGTCTGGAAGCCATGCCCTATGAGGAGCATCTTAGGGAGCTCGGTATGTTTAGTCCGGAGAAGAGAAGGTTGAGAGGTGACATAATAGCCATGTTTAAATATTTGAAGGAATGTCATACTGAGGATGGAGCAACCTTGTTTTCTGCTGCTCCAGAGACTAGGACACGGAGCAATGGGTTCAAACGACAGGAAAAGAGATTCCATCTAATCATTAGGAAGAACTTCTTGACAGTAAGAGATGTTCAGAAGTGGAATCCACTGCCTTGTAGTGTGATGGAGTCTCCTTCTTTGGAGGTTTTTAAACAGAGGCTGGATGGCCATCTGTCGGGAATGCTTTGATTGTGTATTCCTACAAGGCGGGGGTTGGACTGGATGGCCCTTGTGGTCTCTTCCAAATCTAGGATTCTATGATTCTATGCAAAGGCCACAGTGGCAGTAGAGACACAGTGGGAAAGGCCATGGGCAAAACAGCAATGAGGGAAAGACAATATCATCAGCAATGGTGCCCCTGGAGAAGGCAGCTGTCAGCTCTGAATCGCCTCTTTTGAAATGCTTGGCTTCTGATGCATTCCTCAGACCTAAAGAACTAAAATTGCCTGTGTTATGGGACAGATGACATTCTAATCTGCTCCTGGGAAAAGGATGCTCCACAAGGTGGTACTAACTACCTTCCATCTGCAATGTCAGAAAATGTGTAGGCAGGTTATACCTGCATATATGTCACCAACAGGATTCGAGCCTGAGGCAGCCACCTTGTATTGAAAGGGAGGAAGTGGGAAAGACCATAGAATCAGAATCATGGAATTGTAGAGTTGGAAGAGACCACAAGGGCCATCCAGTCCAACCCCCTGCAATGCAGGAAATCACGATCAAAGCATCCCCGATAGATTGTCACCCAGTCTCTGTTTAAAGACCTCCAAGGAAGGAGACCCCACCATGCTCCGAGGGAGTGTGTTCCACTACCAAACAGCTCTGACTGTCAAAAGTTCCTCCTAATGTTGAGGTGGAATCTCTGTTCCTGGAGCTTGCATCCATTGCTCCGTGTTCCAGTCTCTGGAGCAGCAGAAAACAAGCCTGCTCCATCCTCAACATGACACCCCTTCAAATACTCAAATAGGGCTATCATATCGCCTCTTAACCATCTTTTTTCCAGGCTAAACACACCCAGCTCCCTAAGTCTCTCCTCATATGGCATCATTTCCAGACCTTTCACCATTTTAGTCGGCCTTCTTTGCACACGCTCCAATTTGTCCATATCATTTTTGAATTGTGGTGCCCAGAACTGGACACAGTATTCTAGATGAGGTCTGACCAAGGCAGAATAGAGTGGCACTATTACTTCCCTTGATCTGGACACAATACTTCTATTGATGCAGTCCAAAATCGCATTGGCCTTTTTAGCTGCCGCATCACACTGTTGACTCATGTTCAACTTGTGGTCTACTAGGACTCCTAGATCCCTTTCGCATGTAGTCTCATTCAGCCAGGTCTCTCCCATCCTATATCGATGCATTTCATTTTTTTGCCCTAAGTGCCGTACCTTACACTTCTCCGTATTGAATTTCATTTTGTTAGCTTTGGCCCAGCTCTCCAGCCTATCCAGGTCATTGTATCCTTGCTGTGCATTTCCAGTCTCTCTCAGTCTCGCAATGCTTAAAGTACCTGTTAAAAATGGCATAGGACAGTAGCAAAGGTGGCAGCAAATAAACTGTGAATAATCAAATCTGCAAAAACCTGCAAATGTGGAGGGCCAACTATAATTGTTTTTATAAGCTTTCTGTCAAGAACCTGGTACTTTCTGTCAGGACCTTGGTGTCCTGCCAAGACAGTTAACACTTTGCTTTGTAATTTATGATGATGGGTAATGTAGTGTGCTAAAGGCTGTAGCAAAAGCTGATGTGTTTGCTTAGGAATGCAGTACACCTAGATCCAAGTTTGTTTGGAGTTGGGAGGAAGGGTGGACTATGGCTGGGCATCTGAAAAGTTATGCTTTGCTGACCAATAATGATACTGTGTGTGGCAAGAAAAATGATGAGCTCTAATATACTGCTGAAATAGAAACTAACTCTATGGAGATTATCAGACAGGAGTGAAAAAAACATTCCTCTCCCACAATCTCCACTCCTGCCCCTGTCCCATCCCTGCCATGCTGCAATCATCCTCCCCATCACACTTACTTTCCTTCCCATTGTTCCGGCAGCCCAGGAGTGAACAGAGCTCTAACAGAGCTCCCTTCACTTCCTGGAGAGAAATCCCATGGATTCTTGTGAGAAGACGTGAGCATGGGAAATTCAAAAATAAAAATAAAAATAACACAGAAAAGTGATAGCAAGCACAAAAACACACTTTAAAGGATAGAAGTAACCCGGGGAGGGTCATAAAAAAGTGTGTCACTTACCTGGATGTCCTGATCTCACCTGGAAGTATTCTGGCAGGGACCTCCCATTGACGCTGGGATCTCGCGAGCATAACAGGGCACTTTTTTGCATGCAGGAACATCTGTGACAAAAATGGAATGGGGGATCTATTGACAGCTTTTCCCATCAATAAAAAGCAGCGCTGGAGGAACAGCAGCAGAATGGGTGCATGACAAGGGGGAACGACATGATCTGAAAAGGAAGCCCTTTTGCCATCTCCTGGCATTTGTGTAATGTTAACTACTGAAAGCCTGTGTTCCTGAAGTTGGGTCTAACTTGTACATCACATTTTCCAATCTTTTGTAATTGGAACAGGTAGTGGAGGTGCCATTTTGCCTTTCCTATTGGTGACTAAATATCTTGGACAGCCCTGCATACAAAAACATATTTCTCCATGGGCTAAATTATATGTCTGTGGAAGCGGTTACAATGAAGATTTTGTTCATCTTTTATTGTTTTGTCCTCTATATGCCTCTCTCACAATAAAACTATTATCTTGTATGTCTCAATATGCTGGGTGGTCAACCCAGGATATATATAGTGGCATACTTAAGTGTTAGGTGTACATTGAGTGTATATCCTATCATGTTGCATTACAGGCAATTGCACTAAAGAATATAGTTCAGTTAAGTGATGACTGTGTGCAGTATGGTCTGTGCATGAGAGAGTTTTGAGGCTGGATGGATTATAGAGTGAGTGGAAATTAAGAGTGAAAGGAAAGAGTTCTTGAGTCTGGTGTTTATCTGGTTTTATTATCAAGAGCTCAAATAATATTATCTGAGCTTGTATATGTAATTGTCACCACAGAGTGGGACTAAGAGATATTAAGCTATTAACAAAGTTGGAGGCACCGTATTGAAGCATTGCTGTTACTAACATACAGCTAATAAACCAATCCTTGTGTTTTGTTTACAAAGTCCAGACTCGTTGTGATTTATTTCCCTCACTGACAGATATTAAGCACACTTACCAATAGAGGCCTCACAATTACATATTCTATCCATAGAAAGTCAGACCCCAGTTCAGAGAAGGGATACCGTCAGTGGATTCTGAAAGGAAGGTGGCCATGGCAGTGGCAGTGAAGAGGCAGCCAGGCTGAATAATTGGCTAAAATTGGCTGGTGTGTCATCCACACCCCCATATCTGCAGATCCCACATCCACAGTTTCACTTATCTGCTGTTTGCACAACAGCCTCAGCAAGCACTTAATTGCTGGGAGAATCTGTGCCACTGCCTGGCCTTCTCCTGGGCCATAAAGCACAGCAAGCAGAGCTCGGTCACCAGGGAGAGGAGGGAGAGGCTTCCCCTTTTTCCTGGGTGATGAAGCAGAGGAACTTCAGCTACTGTCCTCCGCAGA
The DNA here is from genome assembly GCA_030847615.1 of Gambelia wislizenii. Lineage (NCBI taxonomy): Eukaryota > Metazoa > Chordata > Lepidosauria > Squamata > Crotaphytidae > Gambelia > Gambelia wislizenii. Next base: position 13,220,644 of record JAUMIR010000012.1, read on the forward strand.
GGGCAGCAGGTAATGGGGGTATAGCAAACCCTCTATTTTTGCTCTGAGCATGAAACTAGAGTGTGCACTATTACCCAAAGTTTCACATATCCATGGGAGGTCCTGCGACATATCTCCCATGAATATGGGGGGTCATACTGTATTTTGAACAAAGGGTCAGTTGACAGTAAAGAGGGTGGCCATGTGACCTACTTTACACAGGACATTCCTCTTTTGGGAGAGCTTCCTCAACATTCAAAGGAATCTTCTATTTCAAGAGTTTTGTGGTCCAAGTCTGGTTTAAAAATCACAAGAAGGGAAATTAGGAGGGCCCTTGAGAGTAGCCCAGGAACAGTAAGTACTTGGACAAAAGCAGGTATGCAGCTCACCTGCTCTAGGGATGTAAATTGTGAATCCTTTCATTGTTGCACAGAAGGACTGGAGAGCTGGGCCAAAGCTAACAAAAAGAAATTCAATACGGAGAAAGGTAAGGTACTGCACTTAGGGCGAACAAATGAAATGCATAGATATAGGATGGGGGAGACCTGGCTGAACGAGACTATGTGTGAAAGGGATTTAGGAGTCCTAGTAGACCACAAGTTGAACATGAGACAACATTGTGATGCAGCAGCTAAAAAGGCCAATGCGATTTTGGGCTGTATCAATAGAAGTATAGTGTCTAGATCAAGGGAAGTCATAGTGCCACTCTATTCTGCCTTGGTCAGACCTCACTTAGAATACTGTGTCCAGTTCTGGGCACCACAATTCAGAAAGGATATTGACAAATTGGAGCGTGTCCAGAGAAGGGCGACTAAAATGGTGAAGGGTCTGGAAACGATGCCTTATGAGGAGAGACTTAGGGAGCTGGGTATGTTTAGCCTGGAAAAAAGACGGTTAAGGGGCGGTATGATAGCCCTGTTTAAGTATTTGAAGAGGTGTCACATTGAGGATGGGGCAAGCTTGTTTTCTGCTGCTCCAGAGACTAGGACATGGAACAATGGATGCAAGCTCCAGGGACAGAGATTCCACCTCAACATAGGAGTAACTTTCTGACAGTCAGAGCTGTTTGGCAGTGGAACACACTCCCTCAGAGCATGGTGGGGTCTCCTTCCTTGGAGGTCTTTAAACAGAGGCTGGATGGCCCACTGTCAGGGATGCTTTGATTGTGTATTCCTGCATGGCAGGGGCTTGGACTAGATGGCCCTCGTGGTCTCTTCCAACTCTACAATTCTATGATTCTAGTAATTGCAAAAGTTTTCTTCTGATTGGGTGAAATTGTAAGATGTAAACAGAGATTAAAGGCTAAGGGGTTGCATTAGCTACTTAGGAGGCCTTGGAAGGATGCCCCCCCCCAATTCAAAAGAATCATAGAATCATAGAATCATAGAATTGTAGAGTTGGAAGAGACCACAAGGGCCATCCAGTCCAACCCCCTGCCACACAGGAAATCACGATCAAAGCATCCCCGACAGATGGCCATCCAGCCTCTGTTTAAAGACCTCCAAGGAAGGAGACCCCACCACGCTCCGAGGGAATGCATTCCACTGCCGAACAGCTCTGCCGAAAATCTTGTTTGCCCCCAAAACACCCTCTAGGGGACATGTGGGCATTCTCACCATGTTTTGGGGCCTTACTGGGCTATAGAGGGCATTTTGGTTCATTTTGATGAAAAAAATTACAAGCATTTATTTTGACCTCTGATGAGTTTGGGGGCAGGGGCTCCAAACATGATGGAAAAGCTCTCACGCCCCCTAGAGAACAGTCAGGGCCATTTTGAAGCAAAATTTTGGGGGACATTGGGGAGAATTTTGGAGCAAAAGTTTTACATTTTTTACTCCCCCCCCGGGCCACAAAAAACCTCTGGGGGATGCATGTGGCCCACAGGCCACACTTTACCCACTCCTGATGTAAAGGGACTTACAGAATACTCTCAGTTTATTTTGTCCCATGTTTCAATTATTTTTTTGCATTTGGGGGCTTTTTACTGAAAATTCATTTGCACAAAAAATTGTGGATTTTGCACTAGTATTTGGTGAAAAATAAACTGTTTTCATCAGAAAATAAACTTTTTATGCACAAAATACATTCTTATCTGAGCCAAAACTGTTTTTGTGCAAACACATTTCCACACACACACACACACCCCACATTACCAAAAAATCTTGTAATACTTCAACATTTTCTCAACAGGACATTTTGATTTGTTGGATACCCTTTCTAAGTGAAAACAAGAAGATATGAGACTGTGCTTGACACACCTTTACATTATTTACATGCCTTATTACTCAGCCTTCCATCCTTTTGTAGGTCGGTAAAATGAGTACCCGGCTTGTGGGGGCAATTAGCTAGCACACATTGGAAACTGCGTAATGCAGTGTAGATGTGCAAATTGCTATTGCTTAAAATAATTTGTAAGCTGCTCTGATAGCCATTGGGGGGCTGAAGGGTGGGGTATAAAAATACCTACCTACCTATTTTCATGGGTAGTCCTGATTACAATCTTCCCACTATGAAAAGAAGTACTGTTTCCTCTTTAAAGTAGAACTGAATTATGCCTAAATTTGCATCTGTATATATCCATGTGATATCCTCATTCTTAGCAAATCTGGGTCATCCCTTTGTTCTCCTTTTTAGTAATCACCATCTCTTCTTTAGTAGTGTGTAAATGCCCATCTTACATTAACAAGAGCAAGGTAAGACAAGACAAACCCTTGGGAGTTATTGTTAAGGATTTATTTCGTCAGGGTCTTGTATAATAAGTGAGAAATGGGGAAGCTCATATGCTCGTATTTTATATCTCTGTTCTAGACATCTTTTAAGTCTGTACAGCTTTCCATGGCCTATGGTTACAAGCAATAAATATTTATCACATTACTGGCTTGGCTGGAACCTAGGAGGATCAACCCTGACGTTTTTCCCAGAGCAGAGCGGGAGACTGATTGACTGACTGACTGACTGACTGACAGACAGACAGACAGACAGACAGACAGAAAGAAAGAAAGAGGTAGAGAGAGAGAGAGAGAACTGAAGAGGGAAGGGAGAGGGAAGAAGGTGAAAGGAGAAAGGTTATGAACATATAAATCCCTCCCTTCCATGAACTGAGGATTTAGGTGGAACATAGCAGATGCAGCCTAGGGTAGAATAGCTAGCTCACCACACAAATATATTGGGACCCAGCCTTTATGATATGTAGCTCCATCCTAAAATCATCACCATGTGAGAACATATTTATGGAACAAGCAAGCATGAGATAATGAATATCAAATGAACTGGGCTTCTCTTTGTCTCTCATTCCTTCCTTGCTTCCTTCTCTTCCTCCGTATCTCCCCCTCTTCTTCTTCATACTCCTCTGCTTCTGTTCCTTCTCCTTCTCTTCTCCTTGTTCATCATCTTCTTCTTCCTCTTCCACTATTCTTCTTCCTCCTTTTCATCTTATATGTCTTTGTCCTCCTCTAAAACATCTTCTTCCCCCCCTTTCACCTTTCCAATCTTCTGTCTTGGCCCTCACCTATAACAAACAATAGAAGTTCACTCTTACTTTTTTATTTTTTGGGTGCCAACTAATGAAAGAGGTACATGAACTGTGGAGTCTTGGAGGATGTTTGTTGACAAGCTCTTAGCAAATCTGGCACAAACAATAATGCAAAGCTGACACATCTCACAGAACCCAGGTGGCGGCACATCACTGCTGTGAAACTCCTGCGTACAATGACACAGATGATGTAATCCACTCATCGACATGTGGTAGCCTTCCTGTAAACAGCTGGGTATCCTACTCCAGCCAACTCAGCACATACTGTTTATTCTTGAGTCACCTCGCTCTGTAAATACCACTCACATTGGAATCTGTGTCTGTATACTAGGAATCTCACAGCTACAATATTTCTCTGGGAGTCTTGGAAGGGAATTTTGACTCCTTGACAACTCTTATTCCTCCCAGCTTTAGTGACAGCAGCAAGAATGCCACCCAAGGAACACACAAGGACTATGGGTAAAATCTGGGCCAAGAAGATCGTGCTACTGCTCTGTGAAATGGAATCATGGAACAAGGCCTAAGTCATGTGTGCTTGCTTTCCATTTCAGAGATTTTGGCCTGAAACTTCCTTAGACAAGGAAACCTTTGTTATGGATTTGCCTTGTTTAACTTCCCTCTCCCCTTCCTCACCAGATTCATTATGGTGAAGCTGGTCAAAACAGCTCCTGCCTTGGCTATTTTGTTTCCACAGTACCAGAAAAGGAAGCAGGAGCTGGTTGCCTTTTTCCCTACATAACCCGGGGACAATTTCCTAGACTTTGTGTAGATGTGCTGCAAAATACAATACCAGAAGACAAGAAAGAGTCATTGGGGGCTTGTCATTGGGGGTTTTACTGGGGGTAAAAATCCCAATGAAATTCATACTACTTTGGCTGCAGCACATGCAATTCAGACTATTCTGGCCCAGATTTAAGTGCTTTCTGCTTATCTGCTTTCTGATTTTTACTTCCAGTAAAGCTGCGGGTCTGCTGCTGCTCCTAGCCAGCCACCCCCATGACACTGCTGCCACTGGCATGGGACAGAAGAGCAACAGTGCTCTGCCTTTCCGGTACAAATCACCTGCTCTGAGTTCAGAACAACTGGCCAGCCCTGCCATTTCAAGACTTCTGAGAGAGCGACTAGCACTGGAGATCTGCTTGTCTGGTGCACAATTGCCCATTCTGAGGTCAGAAGGAGCAGCCAGCCTGCCATCATGAGGCTGGCCACCCGTTCTGACTTCAGAGAGAGCGACTAGCACTGGTGCTCTGCTTTCACAGAGCTCAGAGGGAGCAATTGTGCTCTTTGAAAGCAGAGCCCCAGTGCTAGTTGCTCTCTCCCATGAAAGCAGAGCCCTGGCACTAGTTGCTCTCTCTAAAGTCACAATGGGTAGCCAGCCTTATGATGGCAGGGCTGGCCAGTCATTCTGACCTCAGAGAAAGTGACTAGCACCAGGGCTCTGCCTTTGGAATGAGGAAGTGGCACCAAGGAGGGGGGAAATGGTGGTGCCTCAGGCAGCACTTTCCTACCACTCCTCCCCACCCCCCACATCCAGTGTGGATGGATTGTTCACCCTACAGTTTTCTCCAAAGTTTCAAGCAAACGCCAGATAAAACTGTAAGATTTCTAAACCCTGGATGAAGGTGGTTTTCTCAGAGTCTGGTGCAGATAGAGCCATATGTTATATGAAGTTTGGTCCAGAAACTTCAGTTGGTACAAAATATGGCAGCCAGAGTGGTCTCGGGAACATCTCAGAGAGACCATATAACTCCAGTGTTAAGATCTCTCCACTGGCTGCCTATCAGTTTCCGGGCCCAGTATAAGGTGTTGGTTATTACCTTTAAAGCCCTAAATGGCTTGGGTCCAACTTATCTCCGGAACTGCCTCCTCCCATACAATCCTCCCCGCGCACTCCGGTCCTCTGGGAGGAATTTGCTTCAGCCACAAAAATCTAGGCTGTCTGCAACCTCCCAGAGGGCCTTTTCGGTAATCGCCCCCAAATTGTGGAATGACCTGCCGAACGAGATCCGTCAGATAACAAGCCTGAGTAGCTTTTAAAAAGCACTAAAGACGCATCTCTTTCGGCAGGCCGTTCCTAATTAGATCCTGGCCTCAGGGGATCCTGGTTTCTTTTAGTCCGCTGGCCATTTATTGTATTTTATTGTATTTATTGTTTTTAATTGTGATTTTAGATCAGTTGGTTTTAATTTATAATTGTTTAACATTTTTTTATGGGGGAGGGTGGGGGTGGGGGTGTTTGGGGACTTTATCTGTATTGTATTTTAATTTTTGTAAGCCGCCCCAATTGTTTTAACAGAGGGGCGGGGTATAAATAAATTTTATTATTATTATTATACTCCCACCAAATCTGGGGGAAAGTCTACAGCTTATGTGGCATTATTGGACCAGATTAGTGGGATTTGGGAGTTTTCCCTAGTGTAGACAAGCCCCTCGTTGCCTCAGAATAGGCTTCTCATTTTGAATTAAATAGTCTTACACTTGGGATGGGCAACTCCACAAGGGTTGGGAACCAATTTTGAATGTTGTGCACTATCCACAGGCTTTATTGTTGTATTACAGTGCACAGAAAGTGACATTACATCACTTCCACTTACAATTTCTAGCCGGTTTTGCAGAAAAAAAACAGCAGAGGGGGTTGAGAATTCTAGAGGGCGGATCTGGAAAAGACAGCCCAACACCTTTACAGGTGGTTTTCTTGGCTTAAATCCTACTATTCATTCCAACTAGAGCAATTGACCCAATTACTCATGTTTTGACTCACCAATCAACAATTGATTCATTGGGTCTATTCTAGTTGAGATTTAACAACACAATTCTAGCCATGGTGGTTTGGGTTAATTTTGGGTCTGAAACTCCCCTGGATTCCATCCAAAATATTTCTAAAATCCAGGGGTTCAGCAGGTTGCGGGGTACTTCCAGCAACCACAAAAGTTGAGGCCTCATGAAGCCCACAGACTGAACTTCTGCTACCTTTGTCTTACACCATGGGCATGCTCCTCCTTCTCCTGCAAGATTAAATAACTAACTAAACAAAGAACCATAGAATAAAAAACATGGCATTCAGAAAGCCAACAAAACCTCCTTTGAAATCAGAGTTGCAAAGTAAAGACCATTCATAATTCAATTCTCTTTATTATGATCAACAGATCAGATAAGTTCATAATTCTGGAGCTGTTGATATGCACTGCACTTGGTAGCAGCCACTAGCTCTCTATATAGCTGCAGCCCCAGTCCTTGGAGCTCAGCAAACAGAGCTCAGCTAGCAGGTGAGGCCATCAGGGATGTTTTGTGTGGGTGTGGTGAAAGAGATAGCATAAAGTGAGCTTGTGTCTTTTGGGGTAAACCTCCCCAAACCCAGAGAGTCCTTTCAGAGAGTTTGTTGGGTTAAGGCTGTGGATCTGTTGGGGTAAGGCTGTTTGGTGCATGTGAGGAGGTCAGCTCCCAAACACAAAGTTGGGAGTAATGTGACACATAGAAGAAGCAAAGGACAAAGGATCGTTCTGAGAGTTTGGAGCTACAGAATTGATTTGAAGCTCTCCCCTTTATCAGAGATAATGGGGAACAGGAACAAGAGCCACAGTTACAGTCTGCAGAGAATGTGCAGGTGACTGCAAAATTCAGTATAAGGAATAGTGTGGTGGTGCTAGGGGACACACTGCTGAGGGGAACAGAAGCAGTGGTTTGCAGGCCTGACAAGATGTCTTGAGAGGTGTGCTGTCTCCCTGGGTCAAAAATCTGTGATGTAAGAAGCTCTTTTAAGAAGCTCCATGATGGATTGGAGCTTCTTAAAAGAAAGATATTGCAGGCACAACTTCAAACAGTTTCAATGAGGAGGAAAAATGGGAGGTGTCTAAAGAAACCAGGATGAATGGCTAAAGAACTTTTAATTTAGCTAATATTTAAAAGGGACATGTACAAGAAATGGAAAAGGGGAGAAATAACAAAAGAGGAATTCAGACAAATCGCCAGCACATGTAGGGAGAAAGTCAGAAAAGCTAAAGCACAGAATGAGCTCAGGCTTGCTAGAGAGGGTTGAAACAATAAAAAGGGCTTTTGGGGTCATGTCTGTAGTGAAAGGAAGAACAAGGAAATGGCAAGGCCACTGCATGGAGAAGATGGCAAAATGCTACTCAACATCTTCTTTGCCTTGGTCTTCTCCCAGAAGGAAAAGAGTTTCCAACCCGGTGAAAGTGGAGCAGAGGATACAGTAGGGGAAATACAGTGAAGAAGTAGTACATGAATATCTGACTACTCTAAATAAACTCAAGTCTCCAGGATCAGACGAACTACATCCAAGTGTATTAAAAGAACTTGCAGAAGTAATCTCAGAACCACTAGCAATAATCTTTGAGAATTCCTGGAGACCAGGAGAAGTCCCAGAAGACTGGAGAAGGACAAATGTTGAGCCCATCTTCAAAAAAGGGAAAGAATCGGACCTAAACACTTATTGTCCAGTCAGCCTGACATCAAGACAAGGAAAGATTCTAGAGCAAATCATTAAACAGTCAGTCTGTAAGCACTTAGAAAAGGATGCCATGATCCCTAAAAGTCAAAATGGGTTTCTCAAAAACAAGTCACGCCAAACTAATTTTATTTCCTCTTTTTTTATAGAGTTACAAGATTGCTAGATGAAGGGAATACTGTGTATGTACTCTATCTTGATTTCAGTAAGGCCTTCAAAAAGATCCTCCATGATATTCTTGCAATTAAGCTAGTAAAATGTGGGCTAGATAATGCTACTGTTAGGTGGATTTGTCATTGGTTGACCAACCAAACCCACAGGGTGCTCATCAATAGCTACTCTTAATAGAATCATATTATAGAGTTCATTTCATAGAAATTCATTTTCATCCTGGAGAGAAATGACTAGTGGGGTGCCACAGGGTTCTGTCCAGAGCCTTGTTCTATTCAACATCTTCATCAATGACTTGGATGATGGATTAGAAGGCATGTTGTGGCTGTCTACTACAGAACTCTAAGCCAAACTGAGGACTTGGATGATGCCTTCCTAGAATAGATGACCGTACATTTAGAAAGGAGAGATGTGGTAGTAATAGGGGATTTCAACTATCCTGATGTTTGTTGGAAGTCCAACTCTGACAATTTGTCTTGCAGAAAATTTCATTGTCCAAAAGGTGGAAGAGGCAACAAGGATCAGCTATTTTAGATCTGATCCTAACCAACAGGGATGACCTGGTTAATGGGGTACAAGGGGTGGGATCCTTAGGTGAGAGTGATCATGTTCTCCTGGAGTTTGTTATACAATGGAAAAGAGAAGCCAGGCATAGACAGACACGCATTCTTGATTTTAGGAGAGCTGATTTTAATAAACTCAAAGAAATACTGGGGGTGATCCCATGGGCAGGAATACTAAAAGAGAAGAGACTTCAAGATGGATGGGACTTTCTCAAAAGGGAGATACTGAAGGCACAATTTCAAACAGTACCATTGAGGAAGAAAAATGGGAGGTGTCTCAAGAAACCAGGATGGATGACTAAAGAACTTTCAACGGAGCTAAGTTTTAAATGGAACACATATAGGAAATGGAAAAAGGGGGAAATCACCAAAGAAGAATTCAAACAGATAACAAACACGTGTAGGAGTAAAGTCAGGAAAGCTAAAGTGCAGAATGAGGTCAGGCTTGCTAGAGAGGTTTAGAACAATAAAAAGGGTTTTTGGGGGGTATGTCCGCAGCAAAAGGAGGAAGAAGGAAATGGTAGGACCACTACATGGCCAAATGAGGAAGGAAAAAGGAAATGGTAGGTCCACTACACAGAGAAGATGGCAAAATGCTAACAGGGGACAGAGAAAAGGTAGAATTACTCAACACCTTCTTTGCCTTAGTGTTTTCAGAAAAGGAAAAGGATGACCAACCTGAGGATAATGGGACAGAGGACACAATAGGGGAAATCCAGCACAGAATAAGTAAAGAGGTAGTAGAGGAATACCTTCTTAATCTAAATGAATTTAAATCTCCAGGACCAGATGAATTACATCCAAGAGTATTAAAAGAACTGGCAAATGTGATCTCAGAGCCATTGGCAATAATCTTTGAGAACTCCTGGAGAACAGGAGAAGTCCCAGCAGACTGGAGGAGGGCAAATGTTGTCCCCATCTTCAAAAAGGGGGAAAAAGAGGATCCCAACAATTATCGTCCAGTTTGTCTGATATCAATACCAGGGAAGATTCTAGAGCAGACCATCAAACAGAGAGTCTGTGAACATTTAGAAGGCAATGCCATAATCACAAAAAGTCAACATGGGTTTCAGAGAAACAAGTCATGCCAGACTAATCTGATCTCTTTTTTGATAAAGTTACCAGCTTGGTAGATGAAGGGAACACTGTGGATATCGCATACTTTGATTTCAGTAAGGCCTTTGACAAGGTTCCTCATGACATTCTTACAAACAAGCTTGTAAAATGTGGGCTAGACAAGTTAATTGTTAAATGGATTTGTAATTGGTTGACCTACTGAACCCAAAGGGTGCTCAGCAGTGGCTCCTCTTCATCTTGGAAAGATGTGACCAGTGGGGTGCCACAGGGTTCTGTCCTGGGCCCAGTGCTATTCAACATCTTTATCAATGACTTGAATGAGGGAATTAGGGGCATACTTATCAAATTTGCAGATGACACCAAATTAGGAGAAGTAGCTAATACCCTAGAGGACAGGATCAAAATTCAAAATGACCTGGATAGACTGGAGAGTTGGGCCAAAGCTAACAAAATGAAATTCTATATGAGAAATGTAAGTAATCAGTAATCAGAGGGCATCTGATGCAAAAGGACTATGAAATAAATAAGGCAAGAAAAGTTAAGGAGAAAAAATTACTAGAAGAAATAGCAAAGAAAGAAGGTCAATTAAAACTAAAACCAAAAGATGATGAGATCAAAGTACAAATAAATTTACTGAAGAAACAATTTAATATCGAGATGGTAAATGAAATGGAAAGGAAATAAAAATATGTCTGACAGAGGTTCTTTGAAAACACCAACAAACTGGGTAAATGGCTTGCCTATAAATTAAAAAAAAGAAAATTAGAAGAAATTGATAACAGAACTTGTAGTAGATAATAAAAGATACACGAGACACAGAGATATAGTGGACATCTTCTACAAATACTACTCAAAGTTGTATGAAAAATTCCCATCAAAGGAAGAAATATCAATAAAGATAGAGGAATGCTTAGATCAAGAAGAAATCCCAAAAATTAACAACAGAACAAAGACAGGAGTTAAATAAACAGACCACAGAGAAGGAAGTAAGGGAAGCCATAAATAGAATGAATGTAGGAAAGGCACCCAAACCCGATGGCTTCACGGCACTTTACTACAAGATTTTTCAAGAGCAATTAGTAACACCAATGTGTGAATTATTTAACCAGATTAAACAGGGGAAATGTCCTCCCACTTGGCAAAAGGCTGGTTTTGTCTTGATCCCCAAAGAAGGGAAAGTTGAACAGTCTCCAGGGAATTATAGACCTATATCTCTTCTGAACACTGATTATAAGATTTTTGCTAGTATTCTTGCAGAGAGACTAAAAAAGGTTCTAACAGAGTGGATCCAAGAAGATCAGAATGGATTTCTGCTGGGGAGACAGGCTAAAAATAATATAAGAACCTTACTAGATATAACTGAAGTTTATGATAAACAAAATTAAAAAAAAATTAGCCATGGTACTGATGGATGCAGAAAAAGTGTTCGATAATGTTGGGTGGGAGTTCATGTTAAAATTGTTAAGGAAGATAGATATAGGTGAAACCTTTAATAAATGCATACAAGGGATATATAATGACCAGGAGCCACAAATAATTGTAAATGGAGACAAGTCAAGGAGTTGTAAAGTAAATAGAGGAACAAGACAGGGATGCCCCTTGTCCCCGTTCTTGTTTATTATGATAACAGAAGTCTTAATTAGAAAGATAAATAAGGAAGGAGGAATAAGGGGGCCCAAAATTAAGAGTTTTGAATATAAGTGTAGGGCATTTGCCGACAACTTGATCTTCTTCCTGGATAATCCCCTGACTAGTATAATGAAAATAAAGGAGGTAATTGAATTTGGATTATTGGGTATGCGGATAAATAAAGATAAGACAATAATTTTGACAAAAAATATGGTTACATCAGAGGAAAAAGACTTGGAGAAAATATCAGAATTCAAAATAGAGAGAAAAGCCAAATATTTGGGAATAACGATAACAAATAAAAATATAGATCTATTTGAAAATAACTATGAGAAATTTTGGTCCCCCACTTCTGTTCATAGTTCATCTGGCTCCCACTCAATTAGGTTTAATAGTGCAAATCTATTTTTCACTTTATCTTTAAATTCTGCTGGGATCGTATTTCAGCATGATGATTGATTTTGTCTTCTTCTTCTTCAGTTTTATTCTTATTTTTAATAATAGTACAGTATTTCATAGTCTGTGCCACAGTCTGCCCCTGATCTTGTTTTTGCCATGAAACTAGAGCATCTTCATTTTCTGTTTCCACCTATGTAGTCTATCTGATTTTTGTGTTGACCATCGATTGATGTCCATGTGTAACAGTCTCCTCTCTGGTTGTATGAAGAAACTGTTTATGATGAATAGATTGTTGGCCTTGCAAAACTCTGTCAGTCATTCTGCTTAATTGCTTGATCCTAGTCCGCATTTTCCTACAGTTTGATTCTGCTCTGCGTTCTACTTTTGCATTCCATTTGCCTATGACTAACTAGTAATCCTGTTTTTTAGGCCTAACAACATAATTTAGGCCTATGTTTCATTGTTTCATTAAGCTAGAGTAGCAGTGTACTTCTATCTCTGTTACTGGGAAAGGAACTAATTACAAGAAATGTGTTTTCTGTAATGGAGTGGGGTTTTTGTTGTTGTTGTTGTATTAGACCTCAGTTCAGGGCCATGGCATGTAAGTGGAGGAAAAACAGAGTCTAGTGCAGGAAGCATGGGGTTACCCTTGGACCCAGGATTAAATCCCAGCTCAGCAAAGACACAATTCTGCAATAAATTGACAAACTCCAATCCATTAACCGAGGTATGAACAAAGACAATGGCTTCACAGACAATGGCTTTACGGCACACTACATATATCATCACTGGCTTCAAATTGAATCTGGGCTTGTCTATACAAGGGAAAAATGTGGATTGATGTGTGCTAATGTCAATTCAAAGCAGCTTTGATTTGTCTTAATAGTTTTTGGCAAGGTCGCAGGCCTGCAAAGCTATCCGCTTTTGCTGTTCAAACAGGCATGCCTGCAAAACAAGATGGAGGGCACAAGTGAATTATTTGCCCTTTGACATTCTTGCAAACAAGCTTGTAAAATGTGGGCTAGACAAGTTAACTGTTCAATGGATTTGTAATTGGTCTGTCATCAATACCAGGGAAGATTCTAGAGCAGATCATTAAACAGAGTCTGTGAACATTTAGAAAGTAATGCCATAATCACAAAAAGTCAACATGGGTTTCAGAGAAACAAGTCATGCCAGACTAATCTGATCTCTTTTTTTGATAAAATTACCAGCTTGGTAGATGAAGGGAACACTGTGGATATCGTATAGCTTGATTTCAGTAAGGCCTTTGACAAGGTTCCCCATGACATTCATGCAAACAAGCTTGTAAAATGTGGGTTAGACAAATTAACTGTTCAATGGATTTGTAATTGGTTGACCGGCCGAACCCAAAGGGTGCTCAGCAGTGGCTCCTCTTCGTCTTGGAGAGATGTGACCAGTGGGGTGCCACAGGGTTCTGTCCTGGGCCCAGTGCTATTCAACATCTTTATCAATGACTTGGGTGAGCGAATTAGGGGCATACTTATCAAATTTGCAGATGACACCAAATTAGGAGGAGTAGTTAATGCCCTAGAGGACAGGATCAAAATTCAGATTGACCTGGATAGACTGGAGAGCTGGGCCAAAGCTAACAAAATGAAATTCAATATGGAGAAATGTAAAGTACTGCACTTAGGGTGCAAAAATGAAATGCATAGATATAGGATGGGAGAGACCTGGCTGAATGAGACTATGTGCAAAAGGAATCTAGGAGTCCTAGTAGACCACAAGTTGAACGTGAATCAACAGTGTGATGTGGCAGCTAAAAAGGCTAATGCGATTTTGGGCTGCATCAATAGAAGTATAGTGTCTAGATCAAGGGAAGTAATAGTGTCGCTCTATTCTGCCTTGGTCAGACCTCACCTAGAATACTGTGTCCAGTTCTGGGCACCACAATTCAAAAAGGATATTGACAAATTGGAGTGTGTGCAAAGAAGGGCAACTAAAATGGTGAAAGGTCTGGAAATGATGCCTTATGAGGAGAGACTTAGGGAGCTGGGTATGTTTAGCCTGGAAAAAAGATGGTTAAGAGGCGATATGATAGCCCTGTTTAAGTATTTGAAGGGGTGTCACATTGAGGATGGAGCAGGCTTGTTTTCTGCTGCTCCAGAGACTGGAACACGGAACAATGGATGCAAGCTCCAGGAACAGAGATTCTACCTCAACATTAGGAGAAACTTTCTGACAGTCAGAGCTGTTTGGCAGTGGAACACATTCCCTTGGAGCATGGTGGGGTCTCCTTCCTTGGAGGTCTTTAAACAGAGGCTGGATTGCCATCTGTCGGGGATGCTTTGATCAAGATTTCCTGAGTGGCAGGGGGTTGGACTGGATGGCCCTCATGGTCTCTTCCAACTCTACAATTCTATGATTCTATGATTCTATACTGCACACATAACAAAAGGAATCTTCTCAGTTTTCAAAGGAAACTGACTTTTGGTAAGCAGATTTATTGCTTTCACACATCAACACTAACTGACCAACGTATAGATTTGAAAGACCTTATAGCAGCCCTTTCAAAACTGAGGGCAAAGATCATGATTTGCATCTCTCTGAACCCTCTTACACTCTATCCCACTCCCACAACTGTGTAAATATGCTTTATACTAGAGCATTTATTATCACTCTGTATTGCAACCAAAGAAACGGGCTTGAGAAAAAATAAAAACCAGTTAGTCTTAAAGGAGCTGCCACATTTCTTTTTCTTTTTCTTTTTTCCTTTCCCTTCCTTCTTCCTTTTTATTCAATAACTGAGTAAATTGCTGTCAATCAGCTTCTTTCTTCTCCTGCCCTTAAAACGGAAATAGAGCATGTATTTACCCTTCTTTCTATTCCTTAAAGATAAATGGGTCTCATGATAAGACCTTGGTGTTTTTTTTTAAAGCCAGGGATTGTCCATGGGTTTGAAAGTGTGGAGTTTATTTGCAAACCAATAAATCCACATTCTTTCAAGCTATTTTAGAGACCCTGAGAGCATGAAAAGTGGGGTGGGGTGGGGGAAAAGAGATAACCACTGAAATGTCTTCAAAGTGTGGGTCATTAAAGGTCGTAGAGAATCACTGCAGAAGCCAGAAACAAGATTATCTATTTTACTCACTTTAATTCAAGATCAACATGTGAAGTTGATTGTTCTATCATTTGGCAAAGATAATGAAGCCAAGCTGTTTTCTTTCAAAAGGTATTCTAAAATCTAAATTGTGCAAAGGAGAAAAGGAATGGAGATGACCTAAGAGGTACACGGAGCACCTGTTATTGGCAGGAAATAACCCCAGAGAGTGCAAACGAACTCTGAATGAATCTGACCTGTATAATTCACCAATTCCAGCAGGTCACTGAACTCTCTTTACCAGCATCTTTCTAGAGTTAAGTTGCTCTCACTTACACTATGGGTGAACACCAGTTTGCTATGATTATTTGCACCAAAAGGTCAAGTCCAGCATTAAGAAACATGGGTATTTTTCAGAACGGATGGTGAGTGCTATGTAAGTTGTCAAGTGGTTTTGGAAATTGCAAGTGGAAGTCTTTTACTCTGCGCCTAATGCAGAAAGATTGTGAGAGCCATCTAACTATAGGGGGTGAGGGGAAAATTCATTCTGTTCACATTTTGACAAGAACTTTCCAGATTTGCTCTTCCTGAATGAATATGCAAACCATAATGCTGTTATGCATTCACATTTCTCAGAACTTTTGTTTGTTGTTGTGTGCCTTCAAGTTGCTTCTGCATATGGGTTTCTGTGCAAGATTGGTTCAGAGGGGGTTTGCCCTGGCCTTCCTCCAAGAGTGTGATATGCCCAAGGTCATTCAATGGGTTTCCACAGGCAAGTGGGGCTTTGAACCCTGTCTTCTGGAGGCCTAGTCCAACAGTCAAACCACTACACCATGCACTTCTCCAAATATTGCATTGCAAAATACCATCCAAATAACTCAAAATAAAATTCTTACCTGTCCTTACATTGAGCCCCATTGTTATGTGAATTACTGGGGGTTTGTGGGAAACCCACTTGCATCAGATAGTAGTATGGGGAATTTTAATTAGCTTAATATGGCAGCGAGAGGCTGGTAACTGCAGGATCTTTTGATCTATGTATACTGGTACTAACTGATGAGACTTATAGCCAGGAAACAAAACTAAAATAGTTTTTATTAAAAAAATAATCACAGGAACACACACACATATCCACTCAAGCATGTCTACCCAGGCGTGTCTTTTGGGAATTTGGAAAGACCTCTTTATTATATTTTGAGCAAACCTTCCCTCAGTCTTTATTTCTGGGGAAGTCTGGGGACTTTTTTGGATGGGCTTTTATAACAAGAGCAGCCTCGTCCCCGTTGCGAGGCTGCTGCGCTGCAGGGCATTCCTTTTGGATGACGCTCTCCCCTGCCGGCACTGTTGCGTAATCACAGGGATGCTGCAACGTTATATTTGGTGGTTTTCTAATGACGATCAATTTTTGTGATTAGAAAACCGCCAAATATAATGTTGCAGCATCCCCGCGGTTACACAACAGTAGGGGAGAGTGTCATCCGAAAGGGACGCCCTGCAGCGCAGCAGCCTCACAATGGGGACGAGGCTGCTCGTGTTATAAAAGCCCATCCGAAAAAGTCATGGGTCTATTGCTCACCTCATGAAGCATCACTAAATGAGACAAATATGAAACATAGCCAATTGATGAATTATTGGAAGGGTGGGGTGTGAGGGCAGGTAACACCATTTATGAAGTATGGGATACATAAGAAAGATTATTTCTTCACTTAATCTATATTCTGCTTTGTTGCATGGGCTGAGTTCATAATATAGTACTGTTTCCTGCTACCACATGCTGATATTTCTGTTTCCTGAAAAATGAAAGTTTAAAGCAGCCTTCTCCAGTCTTGAGTCTCTGGTCTCTGCTGGAAATGTAAAGGTTATTCATCAAACACCCCATCCTCAATGAGAACATGTTGAGCACCATGTTGAAAAATGGTCAACTGCCACAAGATTTTCCTCCTCCTTTTTGTCATTAAATGGGAGCAAAAGGCTTAACACTTTTCTTGTACCCATTTTTTTAATTGCACAATTTATATTTTCTTTCCCCCCCCAAAAAAAACCAACAACAAAAAACACCTCCAACAACTCTTTTGCGCAAATGCAATCTTCACAAAAGAAGACATGAAATGTATGTGTGGGGGTGGGATCATCAAAATGTGCAATGACTCTCATAATTTTGCATGAGCAGAGAAAAAATGAAATAGTAAATTCTACAAAGCTGAAATAAGCAATGATCTGTATTCCCTACAGATGCTTCGGTCTAAAGTTCCCAACAATCCTGGACAATATGGCCAATGTTCAGAGATGATGGATTTGTAAACTGAAATACCTGGAGGGACCCAGGTTGGAAGGAAAGGCTGTCCCAATACTATAAAACAATTTGGGTAATTTTTTTAAAAAAATGAAAAGAAAATAACTAACTGAAACTTACTCATACTATACCATAAATAGCCAGTCCAGAAAGGACTCTTAATATTGTGTCCTGTTGCTATAGTTGTGGCAAGTGACCACATTCTAAAGTTTATCTTTTGTTTAAAATGATGCTAAAGAATTGGATGGATGATGATGTTTCCAAGAGGTAGGTGGGTCTTCACTCCCAGGTCCTAGAATATTACCTCTTCTCCAGCAGCAGCATTTAATAATAATAATAATAATAATAATAATAAAATGTATTTATATCCCACCCCTCTGCGAGCAATCAGGGCGGCTTACAACAATAAAATAGTACACAGTATAAAACAACTCAAAATCCCTTCCCCCCCCTTAAAACATTATTAAATTAATACAAATTAAAATCAATATATAATACAATTTATTAAAAACCCTTTCGAGCAAGCAGCATCAGTTTGGAGGTCCAGAAGCAACCTCCAGAGGGGGTTCCTGAGGCCGGGGTTAGCTATTCCAGAAAAGCCTGCCTGAAGAGAACCGTCTTGACAGCCTTTTTAAAGCTGTCTAATGATGACAATAGGCGGATCTCATCCGGCAGGCCGTTCCACAATTTGGGGGCAACAGCTGAGAAAGCCCTCTGGGAGGTGGTCGCCAGCCTAGGTCTTTGTGGCTGCAACAAATTCCTCCCAGAGGACCGGAGAGCGCGGGGAGGATTATAAGGGAGAAGGTGGTCCCTGAGATAGCTTGGGCCCAAGCCATTTAGGGCTTTAAAGGTGATAACCAACACCTTGTACTGGGCCCGGAAGCTGATAGGCAGCCAGTGGAGGGACCTCAGAACCGGAGTAATGTGGTCCCTCCTAGATTTAATGCTTGTAACCATAGAAAATGGTGGCACAGAAGCAGGCCAGATTTGGTGAGGAGCAGAGGTAAGCCCCAGGTAGCTAATAGTGTCTCTGGAACTTGGACCAGTGGGGGCAGTGAGACAGGCCTTCCGACTTCCCAGCTCCTCAATTTTTAGAATATTCCTTCACAGCGATGTCAATGGGTTTTAGCCCACTTTTAAAAGAGATGTCCAAGATACTGAACTTTATTCTCAAAACGGGTTCAGCACCTCAGAGCACTCAAACTAAAACCCAAAGGGGGTTCACCCCTCACTGACATGGAAGCTACCAGCTGCTACTGGCCTTTCATGTCCTGTTGGTAATCTTCTCATTGACACCAGATTAGATGGATCCTTGGTGATTCAGCATCTCACATTCTTCATATGAGAGGGAGGATAAGAGCCTGGGTGGCTCAAGAATTGAGATGCAAAGATATGTCTCATTTCAGTATTCTAGGATGAGGCAGCCTGCTCCCTGCTCAGTCTACAACCCACCACGAGATAAAAATCCTCTATCTCTGTAGCATTCCTCTTCCAGCTTCCCACAACTGACGCAGACTAGATTTAATAAAGTTTGGTAGTAGGGATGAGTGAAGAGGATGGAATGGAAACATTTGAACAGCCTACCTCCAGTGCACCAATTTCACCCTGATTAACCACTTGGCTGCATTTTGGAGGACTTTCTCTCTCTCTCTGCCTAATCACATAGCTTTGTTTTGCTCCACTAAATCTCTCTCCAGTTGGAATAGATGTTAGTTAGAGAAGAAATTGAAAAATGAGCTCGGGTGACCTATCAGAGGTGGATGATTAATTGTTCAGAGATTGCAGTCATGATTACAGAGTCTTTCGTCTCAGGTGACGCTAATTAGGTTTCTCATTCTTCTGCATGTCTACGTGAGGCCAGAATCAAGTATCCCCCCCACTACCCCAAAACTGTTCCAATTTGGCTGCAGAGAACACTGTCTCTGTTTATTATGAACAGCCATGTGGTATTTAATTAGTCTTTGATTAGGAAGCAGTAGCACAACCAGTCATCAACCAACACAGAATAGTAAATCACTGAACCTTGGTATTGGTGGCAGCTCATACTCTCTGTCATGGACCTAGAGTGGGTGGATCGGAGGAGTACTGTTGTGTTGTCATGGAGATGGCAATCTATCTGTTACCCAGCTACATCCAATTACTACTGGCGGTGTTCTTTGGATATGATAGTAGCAGGATCCTGTACCTTTCACAGAGAAGTCTCTAGCAAGTAGAGATATGCTCTCCCTTATGATGCGCCTACAGAGTAATGGTTGGCATTAAGCAGGTACGAATTGGTGGTGGCTTGTGGGGGATGAATCTACTCCAGGGATTAGGCTGAACTTTAAAGAAGCTCAGCACCTTGGATGGTCCACAGTTCTGCTTAAAGCCTAGAACAGATTCACCATCATTGCTGAGTGAGTGAGTGATCAGTTATAGTTTTCCTTACTCCCAATGTGACTCACAGCATATTTGCTATGGAAGCCACCAATCACCAGGGGTCCCAGTTTAGTTGACCTCCAGCCAAAACCTCTTTGAAACTTGTGAGACAACAACAAGAACACTATAGTAAGAGTGTTGTTGTTGTCATTGTTGTTCATAGAATCATGGAGTTGGAAGAGACCACAAGGGCCATCTAGTCCAACCCCTTGCCCTGCTGGAATATATAATCAAAGCATTCCTTACAGGTGGCCATCTAGCCTCTGTTTAAAAGCCTCCGAAGAGGAAACTCCACCACACTCTGAGACAGTACATTCCACTGTCGAACAGCTCTTACTGTCAGGAAGTTCTTCCTAATGTTTAGGTGGAATCTCTTTTTGTTGTTGCTGCTGTTGCTGCTATTATGTGCCTTTAAGTTTACTCCAATTTATGACCCTACCCCAAGGTCTTCATGGCAAGATTTATTCCAAGGGGGATTGCCATCGCCTTCCTCTGAGGATGAGAGTATGACTTCTCCAAGGTCACCCAGTGGGTTTCCATGGCTGAGGGGGGATGTGAACCCTGATCTCCCAGAACCCTAGCCCAGAACTCCAACTACTACAGGTGGATGTTTACATACTATATAATATCAGACTTCATACTACAAACCAGACTCCGAATGCCAAACTTCTAAGCCTCAAACTACAAATGGCCTCTACCCTATCAACTTTGTTGGCATGTGCCTTCAAGTCAACTCCTTCTCATGGTGTCCCTATCCTAGGATTTCTTGGCAAAATTTATTCCAAGCAGATTTTTCCAGTGCCTTCTTCTATGTGTGTGACTTGCACAAAGTCATTCAGTGGGTTTCCATGACTGAGTAGGGATTCAAACCCTGTCCCCCTGGAGTTCCAGTCCAACACTTGAACCAGCATGCCACACTGGCTTTCACCAAAACCCTACAGTGTTTAAATTAAGATAAATTTTCTGCTGCTATTTTCTCTTGCTATTTTTATTCTTTTGTCCATTTATTATCAGTTCCTTTTCCAATTAAACAAAAAATCACGTCATTACCTAATAAGGGATAACATCAATCTGTTTTTGCAGCAAAACTGCAATTTTACTTACTTTTCTTGACATAGGAAGTGGCATAACTAAATGGTGGAGGAGGAATATCACATGGTTCAAGTCCTAGTTTGTGCTATGCCTCACACTGCTGACTCACACACTGTTGTGAGTGCTGTGGCAACAGTGAGGTGGCCTGGAGGATAACTCTTTTTGTCCCATTGGCTCACTTCTTGTAACATTCAGATGTTGTTTGCTTAAGTAATAGAAGAGTCACCATTTTAGTTACTTTAAAGAAACAGGGAAGTAACAAGTCACTTTTCATAAATTAAATGAGGACAGTAGCTAACTACCTTTGGATACTAACTGTAATCACTTACTTTCTAAGAGTAATATTCCATACTCTGGTATTTCCTTTTCCATTAAAATGCCCATCTTCTGATAACTTTGTGTTAAACAAAGGGGGCTGTTTTGTGTGTTCTATCTCTTTTCTGACAAGTGCTTACTTGTGACAAGTAACTTTTCAAAAATGAAATTATTATGTAAGTACTTTTGAATAGTAGCTGTAATTCATTATTTTTTTAAGAGTACCTTTCCACACTCTGGTAGTTCTCCTTCTCTAAAAATCACCCTTTGACAGCTTTGTGCTCAAATTGTGGGGAAGGCTGAGTTCTTTTTTGTGTTTTCTCTCATTTTTGGCCAGTCCTCTCTCTGTGTGTCACTCTTTTTAGCTCAGTGACAGCTGGTCGTCTCCTTGTCGGAGTGGTGATAAATCTACTCCAAGTTTTAGTCTGAACTTTAAAGCTATCCAAGGTGTGGGACTTTATCCCCCAAATAAGTTCAGCACTTTGGATAGTAGCTTTAAAGATCAACCTAAAACCTGGAGCGAATTCACAGACCCACTGACATGGAAACCTCCAGCTACCACTGCTTTAGCTGGACTGTTTCTCCTGGACTCTAAGGTGAAGGAGGTAGCGGGGAGTGTGTGTGTGTAGGGAGAAAGCTCAGAAGACCATTTCCCTTGCCAATGAAGTTAAATATCAAGTCACAATTAGGAGGAAGCACTCAAGGCTGGATACCTAGAAAAACTCTGGCAGGCCTGACAAGACTGAAGTGCTGCAGAGAAATGTCAATAGACACTATCAACTCTTGTTGGGCCTGGAGCTTTCACAGGGAACTCTGCCAAAGAAGTGTAGCAAACAGCTTCAGATCCTTAAGTGCCAACTAGCCTAGGAGACAGGAAGTGAGACTGAATGCTGTAATGCAGAAGTCACTGGAAGTTGATTGGGGAGGAAGGGAAAGAAGCCAATAAAGAATGTTACAGGTGGAAGGAAGTAAATAGGCTAGGGATTGCACAACAATGGCAGCTAGCAACATCCATGTCAGTGGGACAGTGAATCTCCAGGTTTTAGTCTGAATTCTAAAGGAGCTATCCAGAAGGTGGCCTTGGACAAGTCAAACATATACTACTCCCATAGTGAGCAGTTGATTTATGCCTGTGATTTATTGATATGTTGATTTACAGCAGTGTAGTCACCAACCAAGCCTCCAAGGGCAGGGTATTACCCATGCTGTAATTGGGGTGCCGTAGCAGAGAAGACCCTCTTGCATATCTTCCCACAGCATATTGCCCTGACAGAACACAAATAGGAGGGTTTCTATATACCACCCCTTTTTGTGCTAGTAGGGTTGCCAGAATGAAAACTGTAGAGGGTTCCTTTACCTTTAATGGTTGTGTAGAAGAGGGAATTTCAGCAGGTGCGACTTGCTACTTTGTTGCCACCTGCTGAAATTCCCTCTTTTGCTGAACTCTTAAAGGGACAGGAAACCTCTCCAGTTTTCACTCTGGCAACCTGTTTCATCAGCCCTCCCTTTTAGAAACAGGAAGTGACCATCTGATCATTTCCGATTTCTAAAAGAGGTATTTTCTGATACCTGCAAAAATGCCCAATGGGGATAAAAGGATCGTTAGTATATTATCACACACCCCAGAGGCTTCTGGGATCATGATTTGACATTATGGGGACTATGCTTTTTTCAGAGGTTGGGGTTGCAGGAGGCCAGAGGCCCTGGGAGTACACTGGCAAGGTCTGGGGATGGTCTATATGCAGCCCACCTGCCACAATTTGCCCACCCATGACCTGGAAGCTGCTACCTGTGATGCCATGGTCCACCATATGGGAGAGCTGTACATGTATCCCAGTACTTCCCAGCCAGTCATTCAGTTGCATCATGGCTCAACTGGTCTGGAAAAACAAGATTGTAAAAGCAGATGGAATAGTCATAGAATCATAGAATCATAGAATTGCAGAGTTGGAAGAGACCACGAGGGCCATCCAGTCCAACCCCCCTGCCAGGCAGGAAATCTTGATCAAAGCATCCCCGACAGATGGCCATCCAGCCTCTGTTTAAAGACCTCCAAGGAAGGAGACCCCACCACGCTCTGAGTCAATGGATTTTATTTTATTAAACCACAGCTTTGTGTCTGTTGCTGCTGTTGTCATCACAATCACCATCATAATCAGGAAAGGTAAGAATATATTTTTTTAAAATGGTTGAAAAATGTGCTTTCTCAGTGTCCTGAAACCCTAGGGAGAAAACTCCTGGACTGATCAGAATATTTAGTTTGGGACTTATTCTGTGCAAAATTCACACATGATTGTTTTGTACTGGAAACGCATTTTTTTCTGCCCAGAAATATTATTTTATGTGCATAAAATGCTGTTTCCTGTGCAGAATCCCCCCCCCATGATATATGACCACACATGGATTGGGCACAGAAGAAGTCTCAAAATGTAAATAGTTTCTGAAAACTGCCCAGTTTGTTGCTAAGATTACTTGTCACTTTCTTCAAGAAGAAAACGAGTAAAGAATTACTCCCCCCTCCTCCGCTTTATTTATACCCAAAACTAGGATTCAATGTGGCTTATAAATTAAAACAAGGGATTACTGACAGAGGATTCATTGAACAGGCTGCCAAGATCTTTCCTGTCTATAATCCTATTAATGTACTCATTTCACATGAATATTCATATCTCTATTAAACTTCACCTGGCATATTTATTTCCACCCACTGCACAGGGACACTGTTCACATGGAACAGTGGATGGGACTGGAGAAAGACCAGCCAAGGACATGTCTCTGCATCAATAGAGCAGAATGGGCCAAGTGATCATCTCTGACCTCTATAAAAGCAATTGAATTAACCTTGCTTGTCAGGCAGATTGGCATCATAGAATCATAGAATCATAGAATTGCAGAG
Organism: Gambelia wislizenii; assembly: GCA_030847615.1. NCBI lineage: Eukaryota > Metazoa > Chordata > Lepidosauria > Squamata > Crotaphytidae > Gambelia > Gambelia wislizenii. The sequence continues at coordinate 13,244,534 of JAUMIR010000012.1, forward strand.
TTGGAAGAGACCACGAGGGCCATCCAGTCCAACCCCCCTGCCACGCAGGAAATCACAATCAAAGCATCCCCGACAGATGGCCATCCAGCCTCTGTTTAAAGACCTCCAAGGAAGGAGACCCCACCACGCTCCGAGGGAGTGTGTTCCACTGCCGAACAGCTCTTACTGTCAAAAAGTTCCTCCTCATGTTGAGGTGGAATCTGTTCCTGGAGCTTGCACCCATTGCTCCGTGTTCCAGTCTCTGGAGCAGCAGAAAACAAGCCTGCTCCATCCTCAGCATGACATCCCTTCAAATACTTAAACAGGGCTATCATATCGCCTCTAAACCGTCTTTTTTCCAGGCTAAACATACCCAGCTCCCTAAGTCTCTCCTCATAAGGCATCGTTTCCAGACCTTTCACCATTTTAGTTGCCCTTCTCTGGACACGCTCCAATTTGTCAATATCCTTTCTGAATTGTGGTGCCCAGAACTGGACACAGTATTCTAAGTGAGGTCTGACCAAGGCAGAATAGAGTGGCACTATGACTTCCCTTGATCTAGACACTATACTTCTATTGATACAGCCCAAAATTGCATTGGCCTTTTTAGCTGCCGCATCACACTGTAGGCTCATGTTCAACTTGTGGTCTACTAGGACTCCTAGATCCCTTTCGCATGTAGTCTCATTCAGCCAGGTCTCTCCCATCCTATATTTATGCATTTCGTTTTTCCGCCCTAAATGCAGTACTTTACATTTCTCCGTATTGAATTTCACATTGCACACTCAATGATTTATACACATTCTTTGGTGTCCATGTTCACTTCAAGGCCACTGAAGTAGAGTTGCACTGTGTGGTGGGTTTGCATAAACTGGTATGCATGTGCATGCAGGTTGGGTGCACTTATGCATTTAGTTGTGGGAGGGAAGACAAAGGAATGGAGTCAGGGGAATGACATGGCTCCAATCTCCTTTGCATTGATGGAGACGCAGAAGCCAACAGCAGATCAAAGGAGCTGGCATCACCTAGGAGAAATGTCAGCAGTAGGTGTTGACCAGTGCCAGACTCACCTGCATTGCATCTGGTTTCTGGAAGGTGGGTGGTAATGAGGGAGAAGATATAAGTGTGGTATTTAAAAGGAGGGAGTGGGATGTGTATGTTGAGGTGCAGGATTAAGCAAACGGAGACACAACAGCAGCACCCAAAGGCAGATAGAACAGAAAAGAAAGAGGAGATGAGGAGGATGACATTGGGGAACCAAACTTTCATGTGCCACTTGAGGAAGAAGGCAGTGGAGAATAGCTACATACTCCACGGGAGGGGCTGCTACAGTCCCAAGAGAAGGCCCAAGCAGGGGATAGAAGGAAGCAGGACAGTGAGGTCGGAGGAGTGAAGGCAGTGATGAGGACCTAAGCAAGCACCACTTGCTCACCAAGGGAGATGGAACATGGAGAGAGCCTCAGCAGATAGGGACAGCTGCCCAGAGGGGACCCTCCTCTATCAGCCAAGAGTTGAGCCTGGACTTTAAAGTCTAGCACTTCAGTGAAGGAGAGGACATGGGAGAGGAAGAGCGATCCCTGCAGTGGAGAAGCATGAAGGGGAGTTGACTAAGGATGGGCCATAAGACTGTTGTGAATAAGCTTCAGGGGCTTTCCTGTACTTACCTTTTTTGAAGTTCTCTTAAAAAGCCAATCTTCTCTATATTAACATCTTTTGAGTTGTGGTACCAAGCCCAGAAGGGGCAGTTGTGATTGAAGGACAGCCTGTTCTGAGTTATGAGATCAACTGATAGACTCTGCATTAAAGTTAGCTTACTGAGGGCTTGTCTATACAGTGAAAATAATCCTAACAGGATGTGAACGGAAGGCGATCTGTTCATATGAACATTCACATAAATACATGTCATTAGGAAGGGGTACAACTAAATCCACGGCAAAGTCCATGTGCATAGTGTCCGGGGCTTCATCCGGATTTTTTAAAAAGCTCCATACGGCATGCGAATGTGCGATCATTTGAACACTTGCATTTGCACAGATATGAACAGACAGCGTAATCTGATTGGCTGGACTAGCATGGGGTAGGGCTAGCAAACAGGGAAAGCACCTGCTGCCGCCATGTTGGATTTTTGGCTAAGAAAGTCTCCGGTAAGTCAATCAAATGGCAATCTTATTCTTTCTTCCTTCCTTCCTTCCTTCCTTCCTTTCTTTCTTTCTTTCGAAAAGTATGAAATACTGAATGTGTGCACCATGGGGAACTTTTTTTTTAAAAAAAAATTGGTGGTGGCAGATTTAAAATCACAAGTAAATCACTCACGGCCGCCATCTTGGCTAGGGGTCATGCAGAGTTTAGGGGGGCTCTTTTGACTGTGAAGACAGGTCACAGCATTGCAAATGGCTGCTTTTTCAGACATGTTCATATTCCCCTCCCTCATATAGACAAGCCCTGAGAGTGCTGGGATGTCTCATTCTTCCTTGGAAGCCAGTGGGGTCATACTGGAGCCAAATGCCCTTGAGGGGTGTGTGGTTACAGTTCTGCCTCCAGATGCTAATTTGCGTTCCATACCACTGCCATTGAACACAAGAGGTGTGTAGAACAGACAATGCATCACTCAATGTGTGGTGACTCATATTACTCAATTGCAATGTATGATCTTGGTCTTTATCTTCAGAAAGGGCTTCATCTGGATAGTCCTTCAGAGAGAGGACTGTTTCCAATGAAGCAGGATGCATCACCACTCTATCAGCTAATGCCCTCTACAGACATAAATGGAAACTTCTGTTTCATTGGGTGTTTTTTTATATATATCAAGTTAAATGTTGTGTAGAAATGTGTGAATTTTGCAGAGATCCGATCCAGAAAATGAACCAGACAAAATTCTCACCCACTTCTAGCTACAGACAGAACCTAGGAAGTTATTTTTAAAATGTAATTTGTTGCACATTATGCTGCTGTATCTTTGTTATGAGTTCAGTGCCTGCCATTGTGAGTTTGAACTAATAAATTTTAATAATAATAAAAAGAGTAGCTAGCTAGCTTTACTTTTGACCACTTATTTGAAGATCCCCATGTTATTTTTAAGTTGCTTTTACAACTTCTATTTACATACACAAAAATAGGCCACAAATCCATCCCAAGACCCTGTTAGCATGCTCTACTATCCCTTCCCAGAAATTCCATAACTGGACATCTTAGACACTTTTTGGGGTCACATTAGCTTAGGCAGACTGGAGGTAAACTGAAGCTCACAATGTGTGAAAGCCCAAGTTAGGATTAAGCACAAAGCCACCACAATAGGTTTATGTGAACAACCCAGTTGGTAAGGCGTATGTGCTAATCCTATCTTCCAGCCCTGGCCATTTCAAGTAATGATTCAATCAAGCAATTAAGTGACCATTCCTTAATCTAGATCCTATGGAAATCTCTCCTATACCCCCTCCCATCCAAACTTGTGAGTTTGTCACAAGACCATCTGTGACGTGAACCCTCCCTCCTCTCTGTGCATTCACACCATCACAGAGAGGTGAAGGAAGGCTTGTGTGTTTGTACAATCAGAGAAACACTCTCAGGGGTTCCTCTAGCCTAGAAAATCCCTTGGAACTATGTCTCCCTTCAATAGCTGCCACCACTCCTTGATTTGACCTTAATTTTGAAATGTGATTACAAGGAGACAATCACATTGTTATTTTAACTTTCCAGCCATAAATGAGGGTTACCCCTAACCCCTCCTTCTCTGTCCCAGAGAAGAATCAAGATAGCTATGACCAAGCAAGGTGCATGTTCCTAGGCTTTAGTAGGAAAAAAAGAAAAAAACTTTATTTCTAGTTCAAGCAATTAAACAGTTAGCATGGAGAGAAAGCCTTCCCTCCAGGTCCCTAGCTTAAAAGTTACATAGAATAGCATTCAGTCAGAGGATTCAAATAAATCACAAAAACTAATGCATTCCTAGCTAACACATTCTCTTAAGATAAGAAGATACTAACTTGCATTTATGACATCCATGGTACCAGTCTGTGTCCCAGTTGGGATGGGCTAGGCTCATGCATATCAAATCTGGCCTAGCTGAGTCTCTAATAATGGAATTCAGGCTCATTTAAAAAGTCTGCTCCCTCAGACTTCATGGTATCATGGGGTGTTTGTTTATCACTCCTCAGCCATGTATGAGGTCTGCTCTTCAAACCTTCTCAAGACCATGTGTCAAAGACAAAGGAACCCAGAAACTCAAAACTCCATTAGCCAAATCTGATTGGCTCTGCATTGCCAAATCTGATTGGCTCTCCAGTCAGGTGATATGATGTCATGTTTAGGAAATGAAGGTCCCCCTCCCACTTCTCATACCCCTGGTTTACCTGCTTCTGAGACAAGAGAAGTGGTGATTACAGATACTGGGAAATGTAGTTCCAGCAAATGTAGTTCTGACTCCATGATGGGCATTGCAGTCACTCCATCATAACACCATCAATGTTCTATCTCTCTGCAATTAAAGCAATCAGTTGAGTTGCAGTTCTTTTTGTATATTCTGTGGGAAAGCCATCCAAGCTTTGTTATTAGTAACTCGCCCTCCAAGGCACGGAATAGGGTATAAATATTAAAGTCCTAACAATAGTGTGCCACAGTGGATGGACCTGTCCACTCTCTTTCTCAGATCGCCCCAGATTGGAACCTCCTGAGTCACCCTCAGACACCTGTCTGAGTATCTTCACTGCTCTTTGAGAGTGGCAACTATGGTCCTATCTTCCTGGACCTAGAATCATAGAGTTGGAAGAAACCACAATGGCCATCCAGTTCAACCTCCTGTCATGCAAGAATAAAAAATAATCCAGCCTCTTCTTAAAAACCTCCAAAGAAGGAGACTCCACCACGTTCCGAGGAAGTGCATTCCACTGCTGAACAGCTCTTAATGGTCAGGATGTTTAGATGAAATCTCTTTTCCTGTAGTTTCCTGTAGTTTGAACCCATTGCTCCATGTCCTAGTCTCAGAAAACAAGCTTGCCCCATCCTCAGTATAGCATCCCTTTAAATATTTAAACATGGCTATGTCTCCCCACCTGGGAAATTGAAGAGTCTATGCCCCTGGGCACACACAGCTCCAGGAAGATTGGCTCGAGCACAATCACATTCTTTTGCACCTCAAGCTTTGCTGACCAACCCATGAAATAATGAGACTACACAGCTGGATTGAAATATGAGCCACTTTGTTTAATTATCACCTACTTAGGTTTATCCCCTGAGATATGCAAAAGGGGGGGGAACAACTTAGTGTGGGAGCAGTTGGGGCAGTTCTTCTCTCCCAGACCTCTTCCCCAGCTTCCCTTGAGTGAAACACCTGAGCCCTAGGGAGAACCCAAATTCTGGGTTGCTCCCTGGCTGGCCACCCTGAGGATACAACCCTCAAGTCACATGACCTCTAGTATGGGCTAAAGCCAGCCCCAAGGACAGTATCCTTCCTCACTCCCTGGGTCTCATGATCTGTTAGGGGCAGCTCCAGAGCCCTATCCTTCACCCAAAGGATTCCATAGGTGTTCACTGGACTCCTCATGTGTCCCCCACTACCTGCCAAGTGACCACCTATTTAAGACACCACCCTTTAGTTTGAAATCATAGCTCCCCTTTCAACAGTGTAGGGTAGCCAGGAAAAAAAAACATGGAAAAGGGGGAAATTTTCTAAAGTGACCAGGAAGTTCACACTGTGTCAGAGGCAGGAGGGTAGGCCAACAAGCACGCCAATAAAGGGAGAGTAGGGAGCGTCAAGACCTGTTATCAACTTCAATTTCACACCCTAGCTCCTTGCATCATGGCGCACAGCACCACTACACATTTTAATGTGTCCTCCTTTCGTAGGAGGCCAGTAAATGCATCTCCCTCCCTGTATGCTGCACAGCATCAGGTGGGAACTGAATTATTGCATTGTTTACTACAACTGCTGCAACTTGACAACAAAAGTCTGCATTTTTCCATCTCTTCTTCACCATCTTCTCAATGGTGGTGCTGCTAAAAAAGTTCCAGCTAGACAGAGGACAAGGAAAAAGGGGGAGGGATTGGAAGATGTAAAAAGACTTTGTAAAAAGGATCTTTTTGTCAGCTTTGTTAACTGATGTATGCCTGTAACCATGCTGCACTCTTATTACCTCTAAAAGTAATGCTTTTCAGGACATGTTGGGCTCAACTACATGAGCCAGGATATACCAGTTTCCCGCCAGCATATCCTGGCTGTGGATCTGGCCTGTTCTTCCCCTGTTACCTGTAGGGAGCAGGCCGGAGTCCAAACAGGCATGCCAGCCCATCCCTGCAGCCACTGCCAACACCATTTTCCTGGTTGTCTAAGAAGCTAGGAAGGGGGCACACAACATATAACCATTGCCCCCTGCATGTGACCAGCCTTGGTCACATGCTGTGAGACTCCTTCCTGGCTTCTAGGAGAGCCAGGGAGATGATGGCAGCAGCTAGGGCCAACATGCCAAATGGGCTCCTGCAGACATGCATGGCCCAATCCATGGTTTGTCACCAATAAAAGAGTAAACCAGATATTCTTTAAAAACAGTTTATAGGGCCCAGTCTCGTATCTGCCCTGGGGTGGTGAGGACTGCCTGGTGGCAAAATGGGGTGAATGCCCTGTGTCACATGGACTGCAGGGCTCTGAGACGGGGCAAGACAAGACATTTAGCCTGTGTGGACAAGTCAATTGTTTCTGTAACATGTTTTAAGTTATGGCCACAGCATACCTCTGTAGAAACCAGCCCTAAAGCCCACCATCTCTTCTTGATCATCTCTGGGAACTTTTCAAATAATTATTTCTCCATATATAAGTGTGTGTGTGTGTGTAAGAGGGAAGGAGGGAGGGAGGGAGAGAGAGGATATGTGTGATGTGATTTTATTTAGTTTTTACTTGGTCTGTTTCTTTTGTGGAAATATAAAAGTAGAGACAGAGCCTGTTCCATATAATAATGGGTAATCCTGATTTATTGTGCATTGGTGTTTCAGATTTTTTTTAAAAAATGTCAATTGCTACCAGGGCAATTTGTTGAAAAGCATCAATGCATTGCTGAGCTATGTGGTAAGACAGCTGCAATGGAAAACTTTTTTTCATGACACAACTGTTTGTGGCATGTGTATGCGTGCATATTCCTACAGTAATCCAATACTCTGTTGCAACACATATTTCCTCAACGAAGTATGAACTATATCATGGGTAGAAGGCAAAGCTGCACACAGCTGTTGATAAGTCAAGCCTTGACTTATCCATGGCAACTGTACAGATTCAGTTAATTCAGGAGCCATCTGAAATCAATGGAAAATCTATGGAACTCAGGGGGATTAGAGATGGATAAATTAGTCTCTTTCCCAATTTTGCACATGTTCAGCCATAAGTTCCATTCAGACCAATTTCTTGTTCAATGAATGTGCATTCTATTAGGTAGAAAAATGACACTTTCCCCTCTCACACACTTTTTTTCATCAGCTTCCTCTCATATGCATTTTGTACGTTCCTAATATGCATATTTTTCTGTAGGCGTTTTTAAGGCAAGAATGACTCCAAATTTAGAGACAGACAAAATTTGAAGAATAACTGGGTACCAATCCATATCTTAGCCCTGGAAGTGCAATGTGGAGTAGTTCTCTTAAAAATCCAAACCAAACAAAATCCTCTTTTCCCCCTCATGTGGAGTATGCTTATTTTCTCTTAAGTGAGATTGGGGTAGAACTCGCACAGCCTTCTAGATATTATTGGACTGCAGCTCCCAGCATTCCTTGCCATTCCCCCACCATCCCCAGCATTTCTCATTTCTGCTTGCATCCCACAACATCTGGAAGGCTGCATGATTGCCAGCCTTGACCTAGATGCTGCATCTTCAGGCCCCTTGAGATTTCAAAGCAGGCAAAGCGCTAGACATGGGTTCAAATCTCTGCTCAGCCAACTAAGCTCATTGGGCCCATTGATACCTCTCAGCTTAGCCTACTTCACAGGACAGAGGAGACTAGCAATGTAAAGTCATCACAGAGTTGAGACTGGTCATCAAAGCATGACAAGGTAACATCTCAGGGATTCTCCAGCCCCTCAAGCAGGGTGGCCAGAATGAGAACTGGGGGTTGGTTACATGACCATTTTTAATGCAGAAAATGCTGGCTTACCTCTATTTTGATTCTAAGCCTAATAGTTTACATGATTTTGGCTGTTCTGATGAATTCTGAGAAGTATGCGATTTTGCAGTTCACATGGGGGAGGCATGGCCTCCGTGACTGACAGTCACAGAGGCCTATCTCTCATGGGGGGTGGGGTGGAAAAGGCCTCTTCCTCCCCCCCGCCTCTTCACCGATCACCCGTCTACCGCTGAAGCCTCTTTGTACGATACTGAGCTAAAGTGGAAAACAAAAAGTAAACAAAGTTTATGATATATGGTAAACAAAGTTAAATTTAGAAGTTTTTAAAGACATTTACATAAATAAAGATAGTAATATTGTTATTGATGTTATGATTGTTATTCTGATAAGCTAATAATCTTTACAAAATATAGCAGGTATAAAATTTATGACATGGAATGTGAAAGGGTTAAATGCAGAAAAGAAAAGAAAATTAGTATTCCACCATCTTAAGAAAACAAAAATAGATGTTATTTGCCTATAGGAAACTAGGATTAAGAAATCACATGAATATAGGTTAGATAAAAAAAAATTAGGAGAAGTATTTGTATCATCAAATGTGAAAAAGAAAAAGGGTGTGGTATTATATGTAAATCCACAACTAAAACCAACCTTGATTTTAGCCGATGAAAAAGGTAGATATATAATGGTGGAGATAATATTGGACCACATCAAATTATTGGTAATAGGTATTTATGTTCCCATAGAAGAAAAATCTAGCTTCTTCAGAGAGTTAAAAAACACAATAGGACAACTGAGCTATAATAGCTGGTGTTTGCTGGGAGATTTTAATGGAGTGGTAGAGCCAAAAATTGATAGATACTCAGAGAAAATGATGCACAACAAAACTATTAAAAAGTATCAAGGGAAATTAACCAAGGAGTTCTTTGACATAGTAGAGGAGCTACAGCTAGTAGATATATGGAGATTTAAAGAGGGAGATGCTAAAGATTACACCTACTACTCAGACGTGCATTGCTCATTCTCAAGAACTGATATGATATGGATTAGTACCAACCTGTCAAATAACATTAAAAAAATAGATATCTTGCCTAAACCCCCGTCGGACCACAATCCAGTACTGGCGATAATAAAAAGTAGAAAAAATATAAATTATAAATAATTGAAAAATTATAAATAATTGGAGAATAAATGTATCATTGTTATCAAAAGAAGAAGTGATTGAAGACTGAAAAAAAATTGAAAGAGTACTTTGAATTGAACTTAAATAAAGAGACAGATAATAATTGCGGTTTGGGATGCAGGAAAAGCAGTGATGAGGAGCATTTTTAAGAAGTGGAATGTAATAATCAACAGGAGGAAACAAGCAAGGAGGAAAATAATTTTGGATGAAATAAAACAATAAGAACAAGAATTGGTGAAGACCCCAAACAATAAGAAAGTTATTTCTCAGATTAAAAGTACAATTAAATATGATTGCGACAGATGAAATGAAGAAAAAGTTAGATTTTCTAAAAGATTTTTTTTTAATATGGCAATAAACCGGGTAGGTGGTTGGCTTACAGGTTGAGAAAAGAAAGAGCAAAAAGATTAATAATAAAAATTAAAACTGGAGACAAGGAAACAATAGATGAAAGGCAAATTCAAAAAATATTTCATAATTATTTTAAAACAATATATCAAAGGAAAGAAATCCACATAATAAACGTGAGTGAATACATCAAGAAATGTGGTAGTAAAAAAGTCTCGGCTATACAAAGAGAGAAATTAAACAAAGATATAACGATTGAAGAAATTGTAGATATAATAGGGAAAATGAAAATGAAGAAATTGCCAGGACCAGATGGCCTGCCAGCTATAGATGAGTTAACAGAACCATTTTTGAGGGTAATAAAAGACATTTTGAATAAGAATCAAATTCCCAACAGTTGGAAAGAGGCAAACATAGTGTTAATCCCTAAAGAAGGACAAGACCAATCACAAATAAAAAATTACCGACCTATCTCTTTATTGAATGCAGACTATAAAATCTTTGCAGTGATATTGGCTAGTAGACTTTTTTTTTTACAAAGTTATATAAAGAGTGACCAAAATGGTTTCCTGCCTAATAGACCAATAAAAGATAATATTAGATCAATAATTAATGTAATAGAATATTTACATTACCATAATGAAACCAATGGAGCCCTATTCTCTTTAGATGCAGAAAAAGCGTTCGATAACTTAAATTGGCCCTTTATGATAAAAGTACTAGAAGAAATGGATTTTGGTCCAAAGTTTTGCAAGTGGATCCAAATGATATACCAGGAACAAAAAGCTAAATTAATAATAAATGGAAAGTTATCGGACGAATTAAGAATTGAGAAAGGTACAAGACAGGGATGTCCACTATCTCCTCTATTGTTTATTTTAGTATTAGAAATCCTACTTAATGAGATAAGAAAGGATAAATAAATTAGAGGACTTAAGGTTAAGAAAGAAGAATATAAAGTAAAAGCATTTGCAGACGATTTGGTGGTAATCTTAGAGGATCCAATAAAAGGAGTAGATGGTTTAATGGTAAAAATAGAAGAATTTGGAAAATTTGCAGGATTCAAAATTAATAAAGAAAGAACAAAAATACTGACACAGAATTTAGACAGAAATGAAAAAAGAAGAATTAGAAAAGAGAGCAAAATGTGATAGTAAAAAAGGTAAGATATTTAGGGATTAATTTGTCAACAAACAATCAACAATTATTTTATAATAACTATGATAAAGTATGGAAAGATATTAAAACAGATTTGAGTAGATGGCAGAAACTGAATTTGTCACTTTTAAGAAGAATAGCTACTATCAAAATGAGTGTGCTACCAAAACTAATGTTTCTCTTCCAACCTATACCTACAATTATTTCAAATATTTTTTTTAGAATTTGACAAACAGACTTAAGTAAATTTTTGTGGGCTGGCAGAAAACCTAGAATCAAATGGAAGCTATTAGTAGATGATAAAGATAGAGGAGGATTGGGCCTAACAGACCTGAGAATTTATTTCGAAGCAACGTGTTTATAGAATCATAGAATTGTAGAGTTGGAAGAGACCACAAGGGCCATCCAGTCCAACCCCCTGCCATGCAGGAAATCTTGATCAAAGCATCCCCGACAGATGGCAATCCAGCCTCTGTTTAAAGACCTCCAAGGAAGGAGACCCCACCATGCTCCGAGGGAGTGTGTTCCACTGCCGAACAGCTCTTACTGTCAAAAAGTTCCTCTTAATGTTGAGGTGGAATCTCTGTTCCTGGAGCTTGCACCCATTGCTCCATGTTCCAGTCTCTGGAGCAGCAGAAAACAAGCCTGCTCCATCCTCAGGGTGACATCCCTTCAAATACTTAAATAGGGCTATCATATCGCCTCTTGACCATCGTTTTTCCAGGCTAAACATACCCAGCTCCCTAAGTCTCTCCTCATAAGGCATCGTTTCCAGACCTTTCACCATTTTAGTCGCCCTTCTTTGGACTTGGTTAAAACAATGGGTACTGTTAGAGAATAGAAGAGACCTAGAATTAGAGGGATTTGAATTAGAGGGATTTGAATTAAAATCAGGCTGGCATGGTTATTTAGGATATAATAAATTAAAAATAAATAAGGATCTTAAAAATCACATAGTGTGAAGAGCACTGATTAGAATCTGGGAGAAGTACAGAATTAGGCTTTGCCCAAAAATCCCAGGGTGGCTATCTCCACAGGAAGCCTTTTGCAAAAATGAATTAAGAGACTACAATTGGTTAACTTATCGGGAATTAATGGTGAAAGATAGAAATGAATGGAAAGTTAAAGAATGGCAGGACTTAGTAGCAGAAGGAGTACTATTGCAATGGTTAACTTACTATCAAATTAGATCTAGGATTAAGGAAGACTTAAAAGTAAGACAGTATGAAGGAGAAATCTCAGTGTTTGAAAAATTATTGAGAGTAAACAATAAATATCTAATTAGTAGAATCTACAGACTATTATTAAAATGGAATACAGAAGATGAACAGGTAAAACATTGTATGGTAAAGTGGGCTGGGGATATTGGGCATAATATTCAAATGGAGCAGTGGGAGGAGATTTGGAAGAGGGGTTTGAAATTTACATGTTGTTATAATTTGAAGGAAAATTTTTATAAACTAATGTATAGATGGTATATGCCCCCCATCAAAACTAGCCAAAATGAAGAAAGAAATTTCTCCACAATGTTGGAGGTGTAAAGACCAAAGGGATCCTTTTACCATATGTGGTGGGATTGCAATATAGTAAGAAGATTCTGGTTGAAAATAAATAAAGAAATAGAGAAAATCATAGGTGTGAAGCTGGATCTAAGACCGGAACTATATTTATTAAACATGGTTAACCTAGAAAATCCAAAAGAGAAGGAACATAAATCCCTAATACTCTATCTGACTACCGCAGCAAGGATGGTCTTAGCAAGAAGTTGGAGAGCAGAAGATGCTCTAGCTGAATTGGAATGGTTACAGAAGGTTGTAGAGCTGGCTCAATTGGACAAACTGACGAATTGGATGAGAAAGAAAACAATAAAAGACTATATAAAGATATGGGAACCATTTATAAATTATTTTAAACAGAAAGAAGGAGATATAAGTATTCTTGGTTTTTATAGTTAGGCAAATAATCAGATAGATAAATTCTTTACATGGTAAAAGTCTATTCACTATTAAATCTAGTGTATTGAAGTCATATTAAGGAATATATGTAAAGAAATATGGCTATAAGAGAATGTGGTTATGTACTTAAAGACTACATGCGAGTTATTTCCAGTAGGAAATTATATACAGTGCAAAGGAAAGGAAAAAAAGAAGGTAGTGTAGATTATTGGGTTTAGAACTAAATAATGGAGATATCAAGATGATAATTTGCTTTATAGGCTGTGAAGTATGAAGAATATTACAAAACCAAACAAGAACAAGCGGGAAGTCTTTTAAAACTATATGTATATGTGATGAATGTTTGTTAAATTGTAGAATTGTTTTTTTTTGTCTTTGTATACGTTGTCTTTGTCTTATTGTTTGATTTTTTTGTTATTATTTGTTATTGCTTTGTTATTATTTGTTATTCAATAAAATTCAAATAAAAAAAACCCAAAAAGGATATTGACAAATTGGAGCGTGTCCAGAAGAGGGTGACTAAAATGGTGAAAGGTCTGGAAACCATGCCTTATGAGGAAAGACTTAGGGAACTGGGTGTGTTTAGCCTGGAAAAAAGACGGTTAAGGGACAATATGATAGCCCTGTTTAAGTATTTGAAGGGGTGTCACACTGAGGATGGAGCAAGCTTGTTTTCTGCTGCTCCAGAGACTGGAACATGGAACAATGGATGCAAGCTCCAGGAACAGAGATTCCACCTCAACATTAGGAGGAACTTTCTGACAGTAAGAGCTGTTTGGCAGTGGAACGCAGTCCCTCGGAGCATGGTGGGGTCTCCTTCCTTGGAGGTCTTTAAACAGAGGCTGGATGGCCATCTGTCAGGGATGCTTTGATCATGATTCCTGCATGGCAGGGGGTTGGACTGGATGACCCTTGTGGTCTCTTCCAACTCTACAATTCTATTATTCTGCGATTTTGAATTCTGATCCTGTTTTCTGGTTTATTAGTTACCCCTCCTAATTTGGTGTCATCTGCAAACCTGATAAGCATACCCTCTATTCCCTCATCCAAGTCATTGATGAAGATGTGGAATAGCTAGTCACTAGTGTCACTTCTCTCCAGGATGAAAAGGAGCCATTGGTGACTACCCTTTGGGCTCAGTCAGTCAACCAATTACAAATCCACCTAACAGTTGCATTGTCTTTCCTACAGGTGTGAAGACGGGGGGATTTCCACCTCCTGCCCTGTGACCACTTTGTGACTTCCGACCTCCATGTCACAGCCAAACTGTGTCTCCCAGTAGTATAGCACAAGCACTCAGGTGTGGCTATATATTCCTGACTGTGTCTCCTTTCCTGAGAATCACTCACACCAGTCTGGATGTTTCTTTCATTAACAAAAGAATGTTTATTATCAACAGAATAAAACACATAACTGTATAAACAAGTTATTGGGCCTGCATAAACAGTCACTCTCTCTCCAAGCCTCTAACATACAGGGAACTTAAACTGTCTTGAATCACTCAAAGCCTCATCTCCACTCTTCAAAACTCAAAACTCAACTTAAACTACTACTTTCCTCACTCACTCCCCCTTTATCTCCTCCAGAAGCCCCTCCTTCTTCTACCTCGTCACAGAGGATTGGCTCCTGGAGTACCCTGTCCTCATTGGCTCCCGGCTGTCCGTCACAACAGGTTACTAACTTTTTTGCAAGAATATCATGGGGGACCTTGTCAAAAGCCTTACTGAAATCAAGATACACTGCATCCACAGCATTCCCTTAATCCATCAAGTTTGTAAGTATATAAAAAAAAAAGAGATAAGATTAGTCTGGCAAAACTTGTTTTTGAGAAATCCATGTTGATTTTTAGTGATCATGGCAGACTGTCTGTTTAATGATCTGCTCTAGAATCTTTCCTAGTATTGATGTCAGGCTAACTGGGCGGTAATTATTTGGGTCTTCTTTCCTCCCCTTTTTAAAGATGGGGACATTTGCCCTCCTCCAGTCTGCTGGGACCTCTCCTGTTCTCCAGGAATTCTTAAAGATTATTGACAGTGGTTCTGAGATTACTTCTGCCAGTTTTTAAAATACCCTTGGATGAAGTTCATCTGGTGCTGGAGACTTGAACTCATTCATTCCTGAACTACCTCTTTACCAATTCTGTGTTGTGTTTTCCTTACTGCATCATCTGCTCCATTTTTTCCAGGGTTGAGCACTGTTCACCTTTTGGGAGAAGACTGAAGCAAAGGTGTTAAGTAGTTCTGCCTTCTCTCTGTCCCATTAGCCTTTTGCCATCTTCTCCATGCAGCAGCCCTACCATTTCCTTGTTTTTTTTCTTTTGCTATGGACATAATAAAAAATGCCCTTTTTATTGTTTTAAACCTCTCTAGCAAGCCTGAACGCCATCTGTGGTTTAGCTTTTCTGACTTTCTTCCTACATGAGCTGGCTAATTGTTTGAATTCTTCTTTGGTGATTCCCCCCTTTTCCATTTCTTGTACATGTTCTTTTTATGTTTTAGCTCAGTTGAGATTTCTTTTGACATCAATCCTGTTTTCTTTAGACACCTGCCATGTTTCCTCCTCATTGGAACTGTTTGAAGTTGCGCCTTCAATATCTCACTTTTAAGAAACTCCCATCCCTCATGAACTCCTTTCTCTCTTAGTATTCCTGACCATAGGATCACCCCCAGTAATTCTCTAAGTCTTCTGAAATCAGCTTTCTTAAAGTCTAGAATGCATGTCTGACTAAACTTGGTTTCTAATTCTTCTGTATAACAAACTCCAGGAGAATGTGGTCACTATTCCGTAAGGATCCCACAACTTCCACACCATTAACCAGGTCATCACCATTGTTTAGGATCAGCATGGTTAGGATAGGGGGCTTTTATGGTCATCACATATTCCATAGACTATTGAATATGTAGGGATCATGAATACAAATCAGCTACAAATGAGTAACTCTGGATTATATATTTGTAACTTCAATCATGAATTCTAGCCAATGTTTTAACTGTACTGATGGTTTAATACTTAAAAAAAACCTTTCATACTCCAGGTTGGTTTAGCTGTTCTGTTTTGACTTATATTGTAAGACACTTTGAGGGGAAAGTGGGATATAAATCAAATAAATACATACATAAATCATCTCTACAATCAGGCTGGCATTGTTGAATTTGGATAGCCACCTCTTTTCACTGAAAGGCACCTCATTTTTAACAGTGATTCTGCTGGCAAGTATCTGCATGCTGAGTGACCTGGCTCCGGAAACCGTGTGCTTTGCAATTTCAGGGCAAGCAATACCTTATTCTGAATAGCATGCCAAAGGTGATTAACAAGATCATCCATATAACACAATGTCCTTTTCCCCCAAATGCCCCCAGAAAAATATAAATAATGCATTAATCACAGTTGCCATCCCTCTCTTGAGGCATGGCTGCCAGCAATACAAAGAAGAAAATGGTAGCTAGCACAATGAGTTTTTAAAAAAATTAAGTTACACAATTATCTAATCTGATCATTGGTAGTCATGATAATAAACTGAATGGCACACATTTCAGTAATTTAATACTGATACTGTAACTACTTCAAGGTCAAAACCTTAGAGTTTTTTTTCACTGACACAGTATTTCCTAGCTTTGAGAGGAGAAGGCGAGAATGGAAGAAGCTACAATCCCCTTCTCTGTTAGAGATGACAGGAAATGCTGATGCTGCTCATTGCTTAAAAAGTTAAACACAAAGTGTGACTATTCATTTTATGGAACTTCAATCTGGCTCATAAAGGGAGACATTTCTGTATGCAGCAACAGTTGGCATTCATAAAAAGGCCTTTTGTCTTCTTAAAAGGAAACTTGTCATGGAAAATTCAAGAGTGAGAGTAGCCTGGATTTGCAGTTAAGACCAATGCTTGGAAGAGTTACATTTTGGACTACATCTCTCAGAACCCCCCAGCCGAGCTCTAATTATGTTGCTAAGGAATGGGATAGATACATATGCCAGTGGAAGGAAATTTGGCTCTTTCTCATGTTACTGGTTTTCTTGGCCAAGCTCTCTTCAAACATCTTTCTTTGGAAAATAATTCCCATACTAAACTTTCAATACTAAACTGCAACCAAACATGTGATGTAACAACCATCACCAATAGTTCCTTAGTCATTGCAGCTTCCTGAAAATAGCTGTGAATGTTTGACATGGAAGTCAAAAATTGACAGTGCATTTAATGACTCACACTCTTCCAAACAAAGAAGCCACTGAAGAGGTAAGGGCCACAAAGAAAGCAAATTTCATAAATTTTAAATCTCAGAAAATACTCAAGGTACAGGCTGTCACCCATGGTCTTCAGCACTTCCACTCCTTCGACTCCCAACAGGACAAAATTATGCAGACAGTACCCCACACCCTATGATGTTTATTTCATTTATTTTATATCCCAACTTTCTCCCAATGTAGTTCTCTCAAGGTGGAACCCAAGGATCACTCCAAGGCAGAAGTAGACAACCACATGGGATTCAGGGTCCATCCCCCTCCCCCAGCTCCCCACTCCTGTGAGCCACACATACCCATAGCAAGCCCAGATGCTTGCATTTTCCTCTGTAGTCCCTCTCAAAATGATAACAGGAAGTGGCATTGTGTCACTTCCTGTTCCTATTTTGAGAGGGACTGCAGAGGAAAATGGTGGCATTTGAGGGTAGTCCAGGGTTCCAACATGTTTGTTGTGGTGGGTTAGGGCTATTTTCATGTGCTCAGGGGCCTTTCTGTCTGATTTTGAGGCTTAAATACCCCCCCAATTGCACAAACATTTCTTTTTAAAAAAGAGGGGGTTGGAGGCCTTTGGGGGCTGGTTTCATGGGCCAGACAAGTGGGGTCTAGAGGTCAAATTCAGACTATGGGTGGCACTATGCCCATTTCTGCACTAAGGGTATTGGGCATCTTCCTCCTATAAATTTCATTAGTGTATTTGTTTCCAGCATTCCTTGTAATACTTTTAAATCAGATAGTATTAACTCCTGTTTCAGGGATGGCATCTCACAAAAGTGTTTTACTAGTTCTAATTATTCATTTATTAAGCTGTCCATGTCTTCGTCAGGGCATCTGATTGCCCTCTCCTCTTCAGGGAACCTATTAACCAGCCCTGCAGCCTTGCTATTTCGGGGGAAAACTTGAGCCACTTTTTGTATTCTTAAAGGCACTGGATCAAAACCTTCTAAACGGGTCTGATATTTCACCCCCCCCCCAAGTTTTAGTTGTCTGTCCAGGTGTTTATAATTTATTAGTGTGTTGTACTATCAAAGGTAACCTAGGACATTATTTAAAATATCTGGTAATCCCTATTTTCCATCTCATTTGCATTGGTCTACCTCTTAAGAGATAGTTTACAGTAGGTATATTGATGAATTGTACTAACAGACTTGAGCACAAGTTTGAAGGAGGGAGGGACTTGATTCCTACCACAGCCCATAATTTAAGCTGCGAAAATCCTGCATGGCTCAAGACATCAATGAGATAATCTTATTTTGTTGGAACTGGGGAAATGTATTCGCTTCATGGGGAAAGAGGTCATATTTTTCATTTACAGGCTGAAGTCAGCATGCATCCTCTGCCCACACCAATCTCTTAGAATCATAGAATTGTAGAGTTGGAAGAGACCACAAGGGCCATCCAATCACGATCAAAGCATCACTGACAGATGGCCATCCAGCCTCTGTTTAAAGACCTCCAAGGAAGGAGCCAGCTTCATTTTAAATGAACATCAAAAATGAGGATGACTGCCCTTCGCTTGGTTTCAAAACTCTGGTAGTATTTCAGAAATTGACTTAGAAGTCAAGAAGCAATGTTTTGAAGGTATATCCATGGAATTACTGCTAAAGGAGCAATCTAACATAAAGGATGTTATGGAGCAATGGGTGCAAGCTCCAGGAACAGAGATTCCACCTCAACATGAGGAGGAACGTTTTGACAGTAAGAGCTGTTTGGCAGTGGAACACACTCCCTTGGAGCGTGGTGGGGTCTCCTTCCTTGGAGGTCTTTAAACAGAGGCTGGATGGCCATCTGTCGGGGATGCTTTGATCAAGATTTCCTGCGTGGCAGGGGGGTTGGACTGGATGGCCCTCGTGGTCTCTTCCAACTCTGCAATTCTATGATTCTATGATTCTATGATGGGGTTCTCTCCATTGACCTCTCTTGTGCATCCAGAGCCCTAGTGGGACTGTGATGAACCAGGTCACGCACACACATTAACTTAACATGCACGTAAGGGTAACATGGTTTATTGAGCAAGGATATGCATACGGTTTCACCTCAAAGCCAGTTCTGGCCAGCCTAGTACTAAACAATAGATAAAAGCAACATCTTAGGTTTCAATATTCCCCAGCCCCTGGGAAAAGCTAGTAGGAGGAAAAGGGAGGGGATGCCAGCCCAGGTGGTTGGCCTTGAAGCTAGGCAGAAGATTCACTTTCCCAGCCCTTAAGGCAGGCTTGCTGGAATCCAGGACTGAGGGGCCTGTGTGTGTGTGTGTAAATCTCCAGAGCTCCAGAGGAAACCAAACTCATGTCGGGGCCTAGCCTGGATTCCAGGAGACTCTACAACCCAGAATCCAGGGGAGGGTACAATAGGGACTTTGGGGTTCCATTTTACTATTCAAGCCTAGTTTCCTGTTACCAGGACGAAACAGGTCAAACAAATCACATGGGACAATATTAGTTTTTTCTTCATTACTCAACTCTGGTTGATGTAACCGTTCCTCTATTGGGTATGCCCCCTGAGCCATTCCTTCATTTATAGCTTGACGGAGCAAAAAATCATCGATGTGAAGCTGTCTATATTTTAAAGGAGTCTCCTGATCAATATCATTTTCCCTCCTTCTACACTGAACACATGTCAGAACCATCATTTAATCCTGGGGTTAATTCTGGGAATATGCTTAGTATGCCCTATGGTCCTACAGTGTGTCAGAAACAAAAGAAAATGGAAGGAATAGTGAGTGAATGACACTAAAAAATTTAAATACTTAACAAAGTAGAATACATGTCTCAAATCAGCTCCTGCATAGAAAATTTAAAATTAAACTCTCATAAAATGCTTACCATGCAAATTCTTCAGTAGAGCTTCTCCAACTACTTAACTGACTGCCTCTTTACACCACTCTTATGATTAATTACATAAGCACATTAGATTACATGAATTACATAATTAGTCCCTTAAAGCCCCTATACTCCCTTCTTGCAAAAGAAAAGCAAGGGAGATGGTAAGTTGCTGTCTTGGAGCTTTGCAGGGCTATCCTTGATGGAATTTAGCAGGTTCTCCATAGCAGGCAGTCTGGCCATATCTCTTGCAAACTGGGGATAGCTGTAGAACTGTTAACCTCCTCTCCCAGCAGGGTGTAGTGATGCCTTTCCTTTAGCTATGTTGGCTCCTGCTGGTTTCAAACAGTGCTACATTCATGCAATCCCTTTGTCCATAGGGAACCCTTGTCCATCTGAGTGTGCTGACTCACTCCTCTGATAAGCAGTTGAGGGTAGGTAAGGAAGGGAGGGAGCCAAAAGGGGTCTCTATGTGGACTTTGTGGACTTTACCTCAACCTTTGATTCAATTAACAGAAGGTGGTTGTTGGACAAATCATCTCAAATAATTTTAACACAGCCCTTGTGGTCTCTTCCAATCCTATGATTCTATGAAATATGTATAAATGCCTTTTACTTTTGCTGGAGCAACTGCATTCACACACTGATACCAGGGTGAGTATCAGTGTAGGTCTGACAGGATGCCTCTCAGGTACAGTCAAAACCCACAGAGGAGTCAGATAGGGCTGCTTGTTGGCGCCTGAGCATGGCTGAAGGCAATTCAGCAAAACTCTGTTTCAAAGAGCAGCTCTCCTAAGGTGGATGGGCACATTATTAGCACTCCTGACGCTCCTCTACTTTGAGGACATTCAGATTCCAACAATTAAGATGGACAAGCAATTGATTAGAGATTTTCTTTTTCAGCTTGACTCTTATAATAATGTGCTCAGTAGCAAACAGAAAGGGTTTTCACCTTCGTATAGCCAGTTCAAAATGGAACAGTATTTCCAATAGTACTTCTATAACTTAACCTTTATCAGACTTAGAAAAGCCTTTACTGCCCTTCGCTTCCAGACAATGCCAACAGCTTACCTGGATGGAAGGTATAAAGGGAACCGCAACTGTGGCTCAGGGAAGATGGAAGATCTAGTCCATTATCTTTTATATTGCCCTTTATACAAGGATCCTAGGGGACATTTCCTGGGTGAGCTTTTGAAAGCAAGGCAGCAGTTGGTTGCAGCATGACATCATTTGTGATCTGCTGGCAGACAGTTTCAAATTCATCACCCTTAAGGTATCTACTTTTGCTGTAGCTGCCAAAAGATTTGCTGTAATTTTATAAAATGAACAACGGTGAATTGTAAAGGGGACAAGATGTTGTAGATGGAATGTTATGACTAACTCTTTTGTTGCCAACCTTCTGTTGCTTGGCTTACTAAGGTTTCCCCTATCCCTTTTTATAAATTAATAAGCTTTTTCTGTGAATCAACGGTAGATGTTGTCATATGGTTGTTCTTTGTAACATGTTGTGATGGTCATTGTACCTTATACAAATAAACTGTTGTTGTTGTTGGAAGGCATGAGTTAATTCATTGTTTGCAATAGGTGTTGCCCAGCCAGTAGGGTCAATGGTCAAGAATTATGGAACCTACAGTTCAATAACAACTGGGGATTTTCCTGATGATACTGGGTCCTGATCCTGAAGGTACTGCTTTACCTCTGACTTGGTTGTTTACATGCCAGCAGTGATAGCCCTTAAGCCAGTGGTTCTCAACCTGTGGGTCACCAGATATTATTGGATAAAGTTCCCAGGAGCCATCTGAGATCTCACCTTGACAGCCAGGTGGTCCTCCCAGTTATTAGTGAGGCCGTGAGTTCAATCCTACATGAGTGCCTTAAGCACTCATAGTGGGGTATGCAGCCATGCTCTGAAGAGTAGACCTATTGCTTTACTTCATGTTTTACTCCATGCAAGAGTCAAGGAAAGTGGCACAAAAACAAAAATAGGGAAGATACTAAAGTCAATTAAACTTTATTTAGCAGCTGCTTCAGACCTGTTCTTATTTCAAGTGTAAGTGTCAAAAAATGGGAAAGAAAAAAGATATCTGGTTATATTTTTCATCTATAGGCCAAAGTCAGCATACATCCTCTGCCCACACGAATCTCTTGAAGGCTTTTGGCCAGCCTCAATTTAAATGAGAAAAATGATGTTCAAAAATAAAGATGACTGCCCTTCTCTTGGCCTCCAAACTCACATTTCTTCCCCAACATCCCCTTCGTCTACCTGTTAGCCTGAGGTATCTAGAGAGGGAGGAATACAATAAAGGCACAATTCTGTCCCCCCAACCCCTGAAATTTTCCTTCAGTTGCCAAACTTCTAGCATTGCAGAGGCTCAAAACTTTAGTTGAGCATTTAGATGTAGTTTAGGCATCCAAAGAAAAGGGGCAGGCAGAGTTAACAAGGGTTTCCAAAGACAGCAAATTATTCTTGGTATGAAGGATTTTCAAATTTTCACTCTCTGTGTTGCTAGAAAGTTGGTAACTGAAGGAAAATTTAATTTGAGGAGGAAGATTTATCTGGGAGACAATGCCTTCATTCCCCACCACCACCTGGTTGCTACACCTCTACTAATAGCCAGTTCTAGGATATTTCTCCCCCAAAGTTTCTTTCTTTTATTTATGTGCTTTGCCATTTTCTCCTCTCACACAAACATTCATTCACACACACACACACACACACACACACAGAACTTGAAAGTAACTAGTTGAAAACTTCAATTTACTTGTAATAAATTCTTTTTACTAACAAAGCAATAACCAGGAAACATTAAGGTAGCAGGTGAGTGAGGAATAACTCTACTTCTTCTTTAGTGTATCTATATCTTTGTGTTACTTTTCTACTTATGGGATATCACCTTGCTTTTTCACTACCCTGATGGCCCCCATCTTGGAATATATAATAATTGGCTATATTTAATAATTTGGCTCAGTGTGGCCATCCCCAAATGCCAAGGCAGGATTCCTGTACAACAAAGGGAGAGGCCTTTAGAAATTCCTAAAAACCAAATGCTCAGGTCAGAAACTTAACACCTGGAGGTGAGTCATTCACTAATCCACTCAACAATAGCAGAGTCCTTAATGCTTGTAAAATGTGTCCTTCCTTCCCTCGTCCCCTTCCAACAAAAGGCTTCATAGAATTGTAGAATTGTAGAGTTGGAAGAGACCACAAGGGCCATCCAGTACAAACCCATTCTGCCCTGCAGGAATACCCAATCAAAGCATTCCTGAGAGATGGTCATCCAGCCTCTATTTAAAAACCTCCAAAGAAGGAGACTCTACCACACTCTGAGGCAGTGCATTCCACTTCCAAACAGCTCTTACTGTCAGGAAATTCTTCCTAATGTTTAGGTGAAATATCTTTTCCTGTAGATTGAGTCCATTGTTCCATGTCCTAGTCTCTGGAGCTGCAGAAAACAAGCTTGCTCCATCCTCAGTATGACATCCCTTCAAATATTTGAACATGGCTATCATGTCCCCTCTTAACCTTCTGGGCACCACAATTCAAAAAGGATATTGACAAATTGGAGCGTGTCCAGAGGAGGGCGACTAAAATGGTGAAAGGTCTGGAAACCATGAGTTATGAGGAGGGACGTAGGGGGCTGGGTATGTTTAGCCTGGGAAAAAGACGGTTAAGAGGTGATATGATAGCCCTGTTTAAGTATTTGAAGGGGTGTCATGTTGAGGATGGAGCAAGCTTGTTTTCTGCTGCTCCAGAGACTGGAACACGGAGCAATGGATGCAAGCTCCAGGAACAGAGATTCCACCTCAACATTAGGAGGAACTTTTTGACAGTAAGAGCTGTTTGGCAGTGGAACGCACTCCCTCGGAGCGTGGTGGGGTCTCCTTCCTTGGAGGTCTTTAAACAGAGGCTGGATGGCCATCTGTCGGGGATGCTTTGATCATGATTTCCTGCATGGCAGGGGGTTGGACTGGATGGCCCTTGTGGTCTCTTCCAACTCTGCAATTCTATGATTCTATGATTCTATGATTCTCTTCTCCAGGCTAACATACCCAGCTCCCTAAGCCGCTCCTCAAAGGGCATGGCTTCTAGACCTCCCACCATTTTGGTCACCCTCATCTGGACACATTCCAGCTTGCCCTGCTCCTATTCAGTTCCAAATGCAGCACCCATTAACGATTGTTAACTCTTCCAGACCACCCATTGTCAAGCTCTGGGAACCTCTGAAAAACATTGTATTCCACTCAAATTCCTATTCCTTCAGAGGAAGCATTTCATATAAATATCACCCTAAAACACCACCCAAGTTCACACAGTTTCACCTTCTCTTGACTTCACACATCAGACTATGTAGCCATCTCATCTTCCAGACCTCTCTGCCTGTTTACTTTGAGATCTCAGCTCTGTAGGATTGGTATAGTATAACCCACCATCCCCTTACTCTAGTCCTCTATCCAAATGCTTCCAACTACATTCAATAACCTTGTGTGGGTGTCTTAAGCCTAAGTGCTGGCATGAGTGCTGTTGACATTAATTTCCAATAAAGATCATTTAATTGTACCTTTTGGCTTAGAATCTCCTCCATCATTACCCGCATACATAGTTGATGAGCAACACATGAAATAATCAGCCAGACACAAAGCTTGGGTTAAAATAGGGGTCACTTTATTTATTCTATCACCTATTTAATCTTTATTCCCTGAATTTAATATTAGGATATCAGAGGGTCCCCATGGATCCCAAGAAATTCTGGTAACATGCTAACCACTGGCGGAGAAGTATCACATAATTTGAGGGCTGCCTCGTGTGCCTTATGGTGCCACCTCATGCTCTTTTAAGTATATCTATTTCTTAATATTGCTTTACTCTACTTTGGAGTGTATTGTATCACAGAGCAATCATGTCTTTTAAAGTAACTAAAAGGAAATTATTGGTTATTTTGAGACAAGTTGTTTTATAATTATTAAAAGGTTAGTAAGGGTTGGAATTCATGTTGGTGGTTACAAATGGGTAACCCAGTTATGCATCCATAACTGATTTGTATTCATGATCCCTACATACTCATGATCATGGCAATAGTGTAGGGAATATGTAAGGATTGTAAAATTCCCTCTGTCTTGCTTTACTGGGCATCAGCTGCTGTGAGTGATAGAGGTCTGTTCTCCTGTTGATTAGAACACAGCAGACTGGTTTCCAACCCCTTCTCCCCAGTGATCTCTCATATGAGGAGGGATTGTGACAGGGATCCTGTTTGATTGTCACACCAGTGATCGCTGGAGGGGAGGGTGGAAAAATCAGTCTGCTGCATCCCAATCAACAGGAATACAGATTTCTGTCATTGACAGTGCATGATGCCTGGCAAAGCAGGGTGTGTGTGTGTATGTTCTGGCTAACCAAGTTGCTGATATGGAATACTGGCCAAAACATTTTATAAAGTTATTGATTTTGTTTTAGTAAAAGTTCTCCCTTTTAAAAGTAACTTTCCACGTTCTATATACAAACACAGCTTTCTTGTGGAGAGTACAAGCATGAGTTGATTAGGTATCAGGTGTTGTACATTTTCATACAAAGCTGGCCTCACTAAATGTGAGAGTATGCCAGTCATGAAACTCCAAACAGCTAACTAATGCAATTAAAATGATTCCAAACTGACAAAAAAATAATAATAGGTGGCTCATCTCCTGAAAGCAGTTTCCACTCACTAATTCAGGTTTCTGGGTCGAATACAAGATAGGTCTCCCATTGCTTTGATTGTTAATGGACCTTGGATCAGAAAGTTGCGCTCTAAAGTGCCATCAGTAGGACTACAGCAAATCTCCTCCATCACACCCTCCAATCTACCTTTTGGCTGCTGCAGCTCACTGCTGCCACCACCACACAGCTATTTACTAGCCAGTAGTGGTGGAGAAGTATCTGTGCTTCATTATTATTATTATTATTATTACCCCGCCCCTCTGTTAAAAACAATTGGGGTGGCTTACAACACTAAAAATACAACAATACTGACTAAAATCCCTAAGCCCCACCCCCGCCCACCCTCCCCCATAAAAAGATATTAAACTAGTATCAAATTAAATCCACCTAAACTAAAAGCACATAAATAAACAAATACAAAAATCAACAGCCAGCGAGGCTAAAAGAGGCCAGGAGACGCAGCTCCTGAGGCCAGGATCTAATCAGGAAAGGCCTGCCTAAAGAGATCCATCTTTGCTGCTTTTTTAAAGCTACTCAAGCTCATCATCTGACGGATCTCGTTCGGCAGACCATTCCATAATTTGGGGGCTATTACTAAAAAGGCCCTCTTGGAGGTCGCAGACAGCCTAGATTTTTGTGACTGAAGCAAATTCCTCCCAGTGGACTGGAATGTGTGGGGAGGATTGTATGGGAGGAGGCGGTTCCGAAGATAAGTTGGACCCAAGCCATTTAGGGCTTTAAAGGTAATAGCCAACACCTTATACTGGGCCCGGAAACTGATAGGCAGCCAGTGGAGAGATTTTAATACTGGAGTTATATGGTCTCTCCAAGATGTTCCCGAAACCACTCTGGCTGCCATATTTTGTACCAACTGAAGCTTCTGGACCAAGCATGAGGGTAGCCTCATGTAGAGTGCATTGCAGAAATCTAGATGAGAAGTTACCAGGGTGTGCACCACAGTCTCAAGGTCCCTTACTTCCAGGAAAGGGCACAGCTGAAGCTGATAACAGGTGTTCCTGACCATCGCATTCTCCTGAGTAGTCATCTGAAGTGATGATCAAGGAGCACCCCCAGACTGCAAACACCTCCAGCGTGATGCTGTCCAGGACTGGAGGTTGTAACCCAACTCCTGGTTTTCGGGCTGCTACTGTGAACACCTCCATTTTGTCTGGATTTAATCTAAATCTGTTATTCCTCATCCAACCCATTACTGCTTTAAGACAGTCTTTAAGAGGAGAGACGGCATCAGAATTCGAGGCCGATGATTGCGACAAGGAGAAATAGATCTGGGTGTCATTAGCGTACTGATAACACCCAGCCCCATCACTCTGAATAATCTCACCCAGCGGCTTCATATAGATGTTAAACAGCATTGGGGACAGGTTGGTGCCTTGCAGAACACCACAAGTAAGCTCCTTTCTGTTGGAGCAACTGTCCCCAAGCAGCACCCTATGGAACCTGCCTGAGAGGAGGACCGGAACCACTGGAGCACAGTGCCTCTGATTCCTAACCCACTTAGGCGATCCAAGAGGATGCTATGATCTATCGTATCAAAAGCTGCTGAGAGGTCTAGAAGCACCAACAGGGTCACACTACCCCTGTCGATGCTTAGACGCAGATCATCGGTCAAGCCAACCATGGCAGTCTCAACTCCAAATCCTGTTCTAAAGATAGTTTGAAATGGGTCTAGATAATCGGTTTCATCCAAGACCACTTGGAGTTGAAAAGCAACCACCCTCTCGATCACTTTGCTCAAGAATGGTAACATAGAAACCGGCCTATAGTCCAGGGGGTCCAGGGAAGGTTTTTTCAGGAGCGGCCTAACTGCCGCTTCCTTTAAACAGGATGGAACACACCCTTCCCTGAGGGATGCATTGATGATGTCCTTAAGGAACACCATCAAGGCACCCACCCCCTGGATGGCCAGCCATGAAGGGCAAGGATCGAGAGGTCAAGTCGACTTCCTCACTGTACCAAGTAGCTTGTCCACATCCTCGGTATTCACGGATTGAAATTGATCCAGTAATCTTACATCAACGGAGTTGCTGGACACCTCGTCAATTGTTTCTGTCAAAAAACTGGCATCTATGTTGGCTCTTATCCGAGAGATTTTATCTGCAAAGAAGTTGTTAAACATGTCACAGCAGGCCATTGTTGGGTTAAGCAACGGGTTCTGCACAGGTATAACCTGTGTCATCTCCCTTACCACCTTAAACAGCTCTGCTGGATGGGACTGTGCAGACACAATATGTGCAGAGGAAAAGGATCTCTGTGCTGCATGTATTACCTCTCGACAGGACCAAAGAAAGTTCCTATGACGAGTCCTGTCAGATAAGAGTCGAGTTTTCTGCCAGTTGCGCTCTAGTCATTTTCCAACCTGCTTCATTTTCCTAAGCTCGGATGTATACCATGGCTTATGGTTTGGAGTGAGTTGGAAAGAATGCTTGGGAGCGATCGTGTCAATAGCCTTGGTAAGGTTGGTGTTCCAGGTATTAACCAAAGCTTCGACAGAGTCACCAGCATTACCAACCATTAAATCCTCCAAGGCTTTCTGGAATCCTATTGGTTCCATTAGCCTTTGGGGGTGGACCATTCTAATGGGTCCACAACCCCCAGTGGGGTGGGAAGAGACTCTTAGTTCAGTCTTGACAAGGAAATAATCCGTCCTTTACAATGCGGTGGTTTTAATAACCTCCACCCATGGATATTCCTGTTCCATACTGAAGACTGCATCAAGGGTATGACCTGCACAATGTGTGGGCCCAATGACTAATTGGGATAGGCCCATGTTTGTCATGGTTTCCATGAACTCCCAAGCCACACCAGTCAGATTTGTCAAACTGGTCTCGAGTGGAATGTTGAAGTTGCCCAAAACTAAAAGTCTGGGCGACTCCAACAGAAACTCTGGGACCAGCTGTGTCAGCTTGCTTAGGGAATCTGCTAGACAATGGGGTGATCGGTATACTAGAAGAATCCCCAAACTATCCCTGGTCCTCAGGATAAGGTACATACACTCGAAGTGGACTGTCTTCCAGACAGGTATCCTGGTCAAAGTCAGATTCCTGTAGCTGGGTGCTTGTTTGTTTTTCTCCCTCAGCCAGTAATTACAACTGAAGGAACTTTACAGTACCTCTTCATGATCTGGTATCTGTTAATGCTTAAAACTACAGGAGACCCATCCCATGTTCAACCTGGCAAGGCTTATTTGCTTACACGACAATTCCTGGCCCATCACCAACTGTGTCTTTCCCATCAATTCTGCAGGAATGAGCACATTTCTCTTCAAAGCCTTGGGCACAGAGCAGCATAAAGTAATTGCTAAACATCTGCTGTGATAATTCCTTCCACCTCAACAAAAAAAGAGTCCCTTTTCCTACAGAAAGTACTGTGTGAAGAAAGGACACACTGTGTCCAAATGTTTCATGTTAAAAAAGGCAAGATTGGGGGGGGGGAGAACACAAATCTTTGTTTGTCTCAATCTTTGTGTGCATGAAAAAGAAACTGACAAAAAATGTATTCTTGCCTACAAGACAGTAAGATTTATTTTCTGCAGGTGTTGATAGGAATACTTGCATTTGAAAGAAGGTTTTTTTTGGGGGGGGGTAATTGCATAAAGTGTGCAGAACACTGCTGCTTTGTTGCTTTGACGTCTACATATTAGAAATACTGGATGAGTTGTTTGGATCTTTTCATGAAGTGGGAAATTCTGTCCTTTTTGGGTGTCTGTACTTTCCTTCACAAAAGCAAAAGAAGGGATACAGATCTTCACCTACATTGGTTTCGCATGCAAGGAGGAATAATTTCCATAGATTTTTTCTCACTGCCAGAGAAAAGACAGGTTACTTACCTGTAACTGTAGTTCTTCTGTGAAATCACACAAATGGGTTTTTCGCCTGTCCAGAAGCAGCATTTGTAACATTCTGCCTTTTCTCTGTCCCCTGTTAGCCTTTTGCTATCTTTTCCATGCAGCGGCCCTACCATTTCCTTGTTCTTCCTTTTGCTACGGACATACCCCACAAGCCCTTTTTATTGTTTTTAACCTCTCTAGTTAGCCTGAGCTCCAGCTGTTCCTTGGCTTTTTTTACTTTCCCTCTACATAAGCTGGTTATTTGAATTCTTCTTTGGTGATTTTCCCCTTTCCCCATTATTTATACATGTCTTTTTTACGTTTTAGCTCAGTTGAGAGTTCTTTCGACATCCATCCTGGTTTCTTTAGACACATACCATGTTTAGGAGGCGAAGCTAATACCCTAGAGGACATGATCAAAATTCAAAATGACCTGGATAGACTGGAGAGCTGGGCCAAAGCTAACAAAATGAAATTCAATATGGAGAAATGTAAGGTACTACATATAGGGTGGAAAAACAAAATGCATAGTTACAGGATAGGGGAGACCTGGCTGTACGAGACTATGGGCGAAAGGGATCTAGGAGTCCTAGTAGACCACAAGTTGAACATGAGTCAACAGTGTGATGCGGCAGCTAAAAAGGCCAAAGCAATTTTGGGCTGCATCAATAGAAGTCTAGTGTCTAGATCAAGGGAAGTCATAGTGCCACTCTATTCTGCCTTGGTCAGGCCTCACCTAGAATACTGTGTCCAGTTCTGGGCACCACATTCAAAAAGGATATTGACAAGTTGGAGCGTGTCCAGAGGAGGGTGTCTAAAATGGTGAAAGGTCTGGAAACCATGCCTTATGAGGAAAGACTTAGGGAGCTGGGTATGTTTAGCCTGGAAAAAAGATGGTTAAGGGACAATATGATAGCCCTGTTTAAGTATTTGAAGGGGTGTCAAATTGAGGATGGAGCAAGCTTGTTTTCCGCTGCTCCAGAGACTGGAACACGGAACAATGGATGCAAGCTCCAGAAACAGAGATTCCACCTCAACATGAGGAGGAACTTTTTGACAGTAAGAGCTGTTTGGCAGTGGAACACACTCCCTCGGAGCATGGTGGGGTCTCCTTCCCTGGAGGTCTTTAAACAGAGG
Source organism: Gambelia wislizenii (assembly GCA_030847615.1). NCBI lineage: Eukaryota > Metazoa > Chordata > Lepidosauria > Squamata > Crotaphytidae > Gambelia > Gambelia wislizenii. The sequence goes on from JAUMIR010000012.1 coordinate 13,274,985, forward strand.
CTGGATGGCCATCTGTTGGATGCATTGATCGTGATTTCTTGCGTGGCAGGGGGTTGGACTGGATGGCCCTCGTGGTCTCTTCCAACTCTACAGTTGTATGATTCTATTATTCTTCCTCATTGGAACTGTTTGAAGTTGTGCTGTCAATATCTCACTTTTTAGAAACTCCCATGCTTCATGAACTCCTTTATTGTTTAGTAATTTTGACCATGGGATCACCCCCAGTAATTCCCTAAATTTTCTGAAATCAGCTTTCTTAAAGTCTAGAAGGCATGTCTGACTATGCTTGGCTTCCCCTTTCCTCTCTATAACAAACTCCAGGAGAACATGGTCACTCCCCCCCTCCCGGGATCCTGCCACTTCCACAACATTAACCAGGTCACCCCCATTGGTTAGGATCAGATGTAAAATCGCTGATCCCCTTGATGCCTCTTCCACCTTCTGAACAATGAAATTGTCTGAAAGGCAAGTGAAGCATTTGTTGGACTTTAAACTCTTGGCAGAGTTGGACTTCCAACAAATATTAGGATAATTGATATCCCGCATTATTACTACATGTCTTCTTTCTGAATGTGCGGTCATCTGTTCCAGGAAGGCAACACCCAAGTTCATGGTTTGGCTTGGAGGCCTGTAGTAGACTCCCAGAATGACATCCCTGCTGTTTCTCTCTCCCTTAATTTTTACCCAGATGCTCTCAGCCTGGCTCTCAGGATTTAAGTCATGGATCTGTTTACAGGTGTATTCATCCTTAACATATAATGCTACTTTACCACCCTTTGTGTTTGGTCTATGTTTCTGAAATAGGCTATGCCCCTCTATTAGTGCATTCCAATCATGAGACTCATCCCACCAGGTTTCAATGATGCCTATGATATCATATTTGTTTTGCTGTGCTAAGAGTTCGAGTTCGACCTGTTTATTTCCCATGCCCTTTGTATTTGTATAGAGACATCCGCGACCATGGGCCATTTCCCCTATCTACCTTTTATTCCTCCCATTGTTGGGTTGTGTTATTTGCCTTGTTCTCTATATAACATTTGGGCTATTATCTCTAGCACTCAATGAACTCCTGCCTTCAAGAGTACTGTCTCACTCCCCCATACAACTCAGTTTAATCCCTCCTGTTGAGATCTTTCAGACTCTTCGCAAAAACATTCCTACCAACTGCTGTGAGGGGCAGCCCATCTCTTGGCAGAAGTCCACTTCCCTGAAATTGCATCCTATGGACCAGGAAGCCAAATTGTTCTCGGCGGCACCATCTGTGTATCCAGCTGTAGCCAGTTGCTCACCTCCACTATTCTTCGCTTCCTTCCTGGGCCATGCCCTTCCACTGGAAGGGCAGATGAAATGGCTATCTGTGTATCCAGGTTCTTCAGCTTCCTACCCAAAGCCTCATAATCCCTTGTGATCTTCCAGTGGCTATGCTTTGGAGTATAATTGGTTATGACATGGACCAAAAGGAAGGGATAATGGTCAGAAGGCTTGATGAATCTGTCATCCTCTCTGTTACATGTTGAATTTTTGCCCAAGGTGCACAGCATACCTCCTGAGACATTTTGTTAGGCCTGCAGACTACTGCTTCTGTTCCTCGCAATAGGGAATCACCTACCACCACCACCACCCTCCTCCTTTGAGTCTTGGCAGAGGCCATTTCATCTGCTGGATCTGCCAAGGTTTCCTGTTATGTTCCCTGAGGTCTGGTACTGCTACTCTTCCTCTTTGGGAAGAGAGAGAGCTTCAAATTGATTCTGTAGCTTCAAGCAGGCCGAAGGAGCCCTGGCCTTTCTACTTCTCTGTGTTAAATTCCTCCAAGTGTTCATTTCCTGTGTATGAGTAATGGCCTCCTCCGCAGACACCTCCCTGGTGTGTTCTGCTTCCAGGATAGTCTTCTCCACTCTTTTCAAGGAAACATCTCATTCCCTAATATTTAGAAGAGTAGATACACTGTCCTCAAGATGCTTGACCTTCTCTTCCAGCTGGGCCACCAACTTGCACTTGCTGCAGATATAGCTCCCCAGCTCCTCTGGAAAGAAGACAAACATCCCACAGGTGTTGCAGGTGACTGCAGCAACTCCCTCACAGGCCATATTTAGTCTTCTTAAGTAGTCACTGAAAGAGAACTTTAGGCTTCCCTGTCCAAACTCCTCTAGTATCCCCCACCTCCTCCCAATGCCTGTTCGTCTTTTTTCTCAGAAGAGCTCCTATGCCCCTGTTATGTTAGAACTGTGCACGCTGTAAGGCACTTGCTGCTGATTTTCTAAGATTAACTTGGAAAGAGTGCAGCAGCAGCAGTTTTCTAGAGCTAGTGGCTGATAACTCTGCCCTCAGGCAGCTCAGCAAAAGCCCTTCTCCCTTCAAAAAATGAACTCTGTGCCTCCCCCTCAAACTCCCCCACTAAACACCCGCACCAAACAGCCCTGCTCCCCTCACTCCTGTACACAGAGCGCCAGAGACTGAAGCTGCAGTTATAGAGAGTGAGAGAGCTACTGAGGGCTAGCTCCTCCCTCTGCCTCTGCCCTACTGACCTACTTCTTAGTTCCTCCCTCTGACCTACTTACCTAGTTCCTTTCAGCAGTCTTTATGACTCCCTTGCTCTCAAGAGAAGCAGCTCACCAAGCAAATGCTAATGAGCCCCTCCCCCAGGCAAGCCTACACTCAGCCCACACAGCCTTGACCCAAGCAAGCACCCTAGTGTTCCCCCAACAAACTCTTTGGGGCTGAAGAAGTTTAATTCAACAGCCACAAGCTTACCTTATGCTGTCTCTTCCATCACACCCACAGCAAACACCCCTGTTGTCCTCTCTCCTGTTCACTGATCTCCAGAGACTGAAGCTGCAAGCAGTTTGGGGGCAGTTGTCCTTGTTTTGTGTGTTAGCTTGAACTTGCTTTCAATCTCCTGGTGGAGAAGTCCTGCTTCATCAAAAGGCATATCCTCAATGGTTGAGTGTGCTTGTAAAGATTGGCCTGAAGATCAAAGCCAGGCATGATGGTGTAGAGTGGTGGAACCTGCAAAGGTCTTCGCAGAACTATCAACAGAGTGGATGGTGGAGTTGATCTAGTGTCCTGCTAAGGACCATGCCTCATTATAAAGGGCCATGGCAAGTCACTTCTCACCACCAGGAAGCTTCTCCAAAAGAGGAAACACTTCCAGAGATGTTGCTGGTATGCTGACAAGCAAGCTGGCAACATCATCTATAGGTGAGGACAATTCATGTTCCCCTAAAGATTGTGGAGAGGGGAGAGTCATATAGGTATAAACTCACAGGACTGTCATAGTATAATTCAGAGGAACAAGATCAGTTTCGAAAGTGTCTCAATCTCAAGCAAGTATGTCAAATCCCAACCCTGGCTAGATATGCATAGATGCCTACAGCAAACCTCCTGGAGTGACTTCTGGATTGAGCACAGGAACATGATATGTGAAGAGGAAGAATGCTTTGTAGCAGCCTGTATAGAATGGGAACAATGATCCCAAGGTTAAGGTTTGATGATGGGAAAAGTTCAAGGCTGAGGTTGTTCAACCACTTGAAGCACTTCATCAGTGATGACAACCATAGGCAGTTGTGAAGGCTCGACCAAAGGTTGGACTGGAGGATCTGGCACAAACTGGGGAGTAGGTTTGAGAGGGAGATAAATTTGTATGATCTTAAAGGGCTGCATGGTTGGTTGGGGTGGTGAAGTAGACGCTTGAACCACAGTCCAAACAGGTGTGATTGCTGATGTTAATGGTTTCTCCCCAGGAATTAATGCAGGTGAAAATGAAGAATTGTCGGCTGACTTTCCCCTCTTGTGTTTCTTATACTTCTTTCTCTCCTGGGATCAAAGAAGCTCAGTCTCCAATGATTTTCCTGGCATAGATGGAAGAGAAGATGACAATTCCAGACACTTTGAAGGATTGACAGCAGGGTCCTTTGAAACAACCTCACCAGAAGAGTCTTTCATGGTGGAAGAGTGGGCAGTAGCCTCACTCTATGTGCGATTCAAGGAGGATTGGGACTTCAAACCAGGATTCTTCCAAAAATTATCTTTAGAGGCTGCCAGTACTGAGAGAGCACACAACCTTGAGATTGTGGATTGAAGTCCCTCGATGTCTGGGTTGATGTAGGTTTCTCTCATGGTTTCAAGAATTGCTCATATAGTAGAGCTTTGAGCCTCAACTCCCTCTTCTTCTGGGCCTGTGGAGTGAAGGCCTTGCAATGCTGGCAAGAAGCGGCAAGGTGAGTTTCCCCAAGACAGAGCAGGCACTGCAAGTGCCCATCCTGATCTGGAATCGTCGCATTGCAGACAGTACATGTTGTAGACATGGTGAAGATGAATCCAATATAACTGCTACCAGAGAACATTCCATGGCTGATCGTGTGGTGTACAGAAAAGAACTGAGGTGCTTTTGCTGGGCTCAGTATTCATATACCACAGGGAGGTGGGCAAAGCTACCATCAAAAAGTTCTTGCTGACTGATCTAGAATGTCCTAAATGGTGTTTCTGCACAGACGTAAAAACCATTTATGTGATTCACAGACACCTCGATGAAGAAGCAAATATTTCTGTGCAATATTCCTTCCACATCCTGGAGCATTCCAGGGAATTATTCTGTACGAACATTTGATATGGAAAACTTTGGATGGCATACTGTTAGTGATATATGCCAGTGTAAGTTCACCTTACATCAGTTTGTCTTTTTTTTATTTTTCATTGCAGAGGCTGGAATACTCTTCCACTATCCTGTTTAAGGCTAGCAAGTGCCTGCCTGGAGAGTTCACCTACAGTCCATAGGAGTAGACAGAGGGAAAACCAGGGCTAAGACCGTGGTTTCAGTGGAAGTAGACACATGGCCTAGGTAGTCTGAAGTCTGAATGGGAAAAGCAGTCCTGAGCAGAGTCTGAATCTGAGTGAGGAATCACCAGACACATTAGTCTAAGGCACGCATGTCAGAGAGCCACAAAGCCAAACACATCAGACAGGGTCACAAGGAAGTTTTGGAGCTGTTTTATCTTCAGCAATAGAATGGTCTTGGCTGGGTTAATTTATAGCCAGTAGTAAATCAGGCCAGCTGGTCTCATCAGCTCAACAACTTCCATTTAAAGTGGAGTGAGGTGATTCCTGACCCTTTGCTCTGGGTGTTTTAATTTATGACACTCTACAGTATGCTGTGCCTCTTTATCCTCCTCCTGATCTGCAGATACTGCCTGGGATGGACCAAGCTCTGCTTCTGCCAATGCAATGTCAGGACTGCTAGCCTCCTCTTGCTTTGACTAGAACCTGTTTTCTTGGTGCTCCTTTTCCCTTTCCTTGTCAGAAGAGGCCTCCTCCAGGTAGGACAAGACACATACCCATTGCAACAATAAAATTCTTCCCTAGACTCACAATTCAGCCACTGTTGCCCTGCCCTGCCCTGCCCTGCCCTGCCCTGCCCTGCCCTGCCCTGCCCCCAACAGCTATTGAGTAGTTGGTGAAGAGCAGGAGGATCGGAAATCTTCTGGCTATGTTCCCATAGCCAAATGTAGACTGATGTCATCCACTGATACATTCAGGTACCTTAGTGGATCTCAATGAAGGATATCATCATTCAGCATCTGGCTATGGGAGCATAGACATACACTTCTTTGATCCTGCCCCCTGCTCTCCATTACCCATAGAATGGCTATGGGAGGGCTGCAGGGCCTAAATGGTGAACTGGGGGCCCTGTCTTGAGAGGAGACAGTAGTGTAGTTCCATATTCAGAATTGTGTTTCCTGCACAGGAAGCCTGTTTTCTGAGCTAAGACATGTCCTGCTTCTATGTGGCCTATAGGCAATTGCTCAGCCACCATGTGAGCAACCCAGTGAACAGGTGGGTAAGAATAAATCTTCAAATATTTCATCCTTACATATGAAAATGGATATTCCTCCATAGTATTCTCCTTGTATTCAAAAGTCTGCAATACTTTGGGAATTAGTCTGTAGAGAAAGTGTGTGTTTTTCATGTAAACCTGTTTTCTGTCCAGAAAAATGCTTTCTGTATCAGAACCACTCTTTCCAGTGGTTTGTTCTGTCCACAAAACAGGGAGATTTTGCACAAGAAACCTGAGTTCTGGTAACAAACCTGTTTTTTCTAGGCATAACAATTCCTCCACAACATGTTGGGATATTCATATACTGAATATGAATTGGGGGGGGGGATTGTGCAAAATTCTTGCTGGTCTATTATTCTTCCTGCTGCAGTTTTCCAACTATCAGAAACCCCATTTTTTTGACCTTGGAATGAATAATAATAAATACTCTTTCCATCCTTTCTAGAAAGGGCCTTGGTTCGATTTAGTATGGCTCTTCAAGTTTTTCTTTTGCAAGCAACCCACCCAAACAGCCCACTTGATCCATCTCAAGGAACATTTAAAAAACTGATCAAATTCTACTCATATCCCATTTGCCTCCTTCTCAGCCAGGGAGATGGATTCATCTTTTAAACATGCCTTAATCTCTCTTAAATCACAGTACATATCTCCTCTGTTTGCTCTCTAGGTTCTGTTTGGCTTTCCATAGCAGGTTGCCTTTGCCTAGAAAAAGGAGATAATGCTTCCATTTTGTATGAATTCCTTTCAATTATATTTTGCTTCTAATGCCTGAGCATTAGTTCCACTTATCTTTGGTTAATAGTTCAGCTCATAGTCAAATACCCATTAACATAAAATCAACACAGCAATTTTAACTGAGTCCTTGTGTCATTAACCCATTTAAAAGGGATCTGTGGTTTGCACTTCAAATACACTTAATTATTGTCTTAATAACAGTGAAAGAGACTGTGATCTTTGATTCTTAGGAAAATTGGGAAGATTTGCCATCCACACATTTCTTCTAGAGCTCTCTTTTGAACCTCGTTTATTCTGAATTAATTGTGCTGGTGTTTTTTTCCTAAAATAAAGCAATAACATCTTTACACATTTTGGTGGCAGGATACTCATGCCTTCATGTGGAGAACTTGATGAAATTTGATGTTGATGTTTTGTCAGGATTTCTAATGCAAAGATTTCCACTCACATCCAAGTGGACACAAGTAGACCTCTGCTCCGCCTTTCAGACCTCCCTGGTCTGTACAGGGTGGTTGAGTATGATAAAGCTGGAGATGGGCCTTTTGAGGTTGGGTTTTATTTGCAAACCAGTGGTGGGTGGTAGTTTCCATATCAGTAGGGCATTGAATCCACTCTGTTAGTTTAGGTTTTAAAGGAGCTATCCAAAGTGCTGAAACCAATCTCCAAAACAGGTTCAGAGCCTTGGAGAGATCCTTGGATTCCTGGCTATGAAGTTGGGATTCCTCTTTTCCTGCCTCCCTTTCATCAATTACATTCTGAGTGAGGTAAAAAGACAATTTTGTCTACCAGTCTCTCCCTGCCCCTTGAAACACATTCATAATTAGGGATAAAGATATATCATTCAATGCCAAGGTCAGAATTGTCCACGCCATAATATTTCCAGTTTCTTGGATGGTTATGAAAGAGTGGAAGAGTGAAGAGAATCAACTCATCTAAAATGAGAATGCGATGGATACCATGGAATGCCAAAAAGACATTGAGCCCAAGAGCAAATCAAGCCTGAACTCTCCCTAGAAGCCAAAATGACTAAACTGAGACTATTATACTTTGGACATATCATTAAAAGAAATGACGTATTAGAAAAAATAATGCTTGTTAAGGAGAGAGGCAGGAGGAAAAGAGAAAGACTGCCTTACAGGTGGATTGACTTAATCAAGAGAGCTATGGCCCTGAGTCTGCAAGACCTGAGCAGGGCTGTTGATAACAGAGTGGCTTGGAGGTCTCTCATTCATAGTGTTGCCATAAGTCGTAGTCAACTTTGTGGCAATTAACAACAAACTATGAATGGCAAGAATATTTGCAATTATTCATTCCCTCATTGAAAGATGGCTTTCCCACCAGTAGGGCATCCCAAGAACATGGAGATTTTTCTCCTGGTATTCAACATCCCTAAGTATTACACATATTTTATTCAGTAGGAAAAAAAACTATTTATGCCACTTTCTGTACAAAGGATGGTTTCTAGATTTCTGTACAGAAGGGAAGTTTTTTGAAGGAAAAAAACCCATGTGATTTTTTCTTTGAAAAATAATTATAGCACAACACTTTGGAATGGTCAATACAGGGAGAATACCGGGGAGGAATATTCATTTTCATCCACATCAGGGAGAAAAACTGCTGTAATTATTTGTCCCCACATGCAAAGGCAAAATAATCAAGGATTTGCATCCCGGTTTATAACATTACATATCTTCCATCTCATCCTTATCTATTTTTCTATCCCTTCACTATTTTTTTTATTTTTTTTATTTATTTATTTATACCCCGCTCTTCAGCCAGAAGGCTATCAGAGCGGCTTACAAATTATTTTAAGCAACAGCAATTTACACATCTACACTGCATTAAGCAGTTTCCAATGTGTGTTTGCTAATTGCCCCCACAAGCTGGGTACTAAGCTTCGTTGTAGAATCACTGTCAGCAAGAGCAATCATTTAGTTTCTTACAGCTGCCTTTAAATTAATTTTTGTGTCTATAATAAAAATTCTGTGAGATTTTGCACCAGTCTCTAAACTTGATCAGTTATTGCTTTTTGTTTAAATCTCCCCCTTCCCCCCCAGTTGTGATTCTATTCTTGTTTAATGTACAGGAAAATGTGTTCTCTCCCTCACTTCCCCATTTATTTCAGCTGTTGATGTTCAGCTCTCTATCTAATTTTTAAATGGTGATTCTGCCTATTTAGAGAGCGAAAAACTATGTAGAGGCTATAAAAATGACAGTGACAAAACGTATGAAAATATCCTTTAATTCCTTGAAATATTTCATCAATATTACAGTCAGACTGAATTTTCCATAGATTGTCCACAACTATCAGTTCATAGAAGATATAAGTGTTGTACATGATTAAGTGTTTTTGTGGGGTGTAAAAAATTTTTTAAAAATGCATTAAAGGTCACAGAGTGTTAGCCCTTTGGGAAAATTTCTTCAAAGTTAAAACTGTCAGGAATCAACTTTCTAGTAGCAGAGTAGAGCAGAGAGGCAAGTGGGACTCAGTTAAATACAGTGCTTAGACCCCAAAGCCACAAGAACAAAAGAAATGCAATCTTCTTGATAAAAAGAAATACTTCAGCTTTACTAATGGCTTTTAAATCTACATATGCATTGGAAGCTACATTCTAACTAACTAATGGAGTTAGGATAGGGTAGAAGTCTTCACTCACCATTCCAGTGAGACCGGGAAAAAGAAAAGGCAGGCATCCCTACAGAACATGCAGGGAAGGCATCTTTCTTCTCAGAAGGTTAGAACAAAGAATGATAAAATAACCTTAGACCATGATGTTATTAAACCTAGGTCATGTGCTCTTGTAAGCATAGTTTTTTACTGTTTAACAACCAAGCTCAGTAAAGATAGGATGGGAGAAAAGCATGTGGGATTCCCTGTACAATTTCTCACCCGTTTGCTCTATTAGCAAATAAGTGGTGGTGGTGGAAGGAAGGAAGAATGCTGTTTTTTCCAACAGTTTTTATTATTATCTGCCAGCTTTTTGCTTTGGACAAGTATTCTGAATTAGAGTATAGGTGTTATTCTCCCTGTTACCTTTCCCACTTGTAGACATCTCAGAGCTACCATACCAACAGGATTATAACCCAAAGAAGGCTTCTGAGAAATAAAAGGAAATGTGGTATAGTGGTCAGAATGTGGGACTAAGACTCTGGGAGGCCAGGATTCAATTCCCTGCTCAGTCATGGAAGCCCACTGGTTGGCCTTGGGCAAATCACTCTCTCTCAGCCTCAGAGGAAGGCAATGGCCAGGAACAGAGATTGCACCTCAACACTAGGAGGAACTTTTTGACAGTAAGAGCTGTTCGGCAGTGGAACACACTCCCTCAGTGGAGTCTCCTTCCTTGGAGGTCTTTAAACAGAGGCTGGACGGCCATCTGTTGGGGATGCTTTGATCAAGATTTTCTGCATGGCAGGGAGTTGGACTGGATGGCCCTCATGGTCTCTTCCAACTCTACAATTCTATGATTCTATGATTCTATGATTCCTCTGAATAAATACTGTGTCCAGTTCTGGGCACCACAATTCAAAAAGGATATTGACAAATTGGAGCATGTCCAGAGGAGGGCGACTAAAATGGGGAAAGGTCTGGAAGCCATGCCTTATGAGGAAAGACTTAGGGAGCTGGGTATGTTTTAGCCTGGAAAAAAGACGGTTAAGAGCCGATATGATAGCCTTGTTTAAGTATTTGAAGGGGTGTCACGTTGAGGATGGAGCAAGCTTGTTTTCTGCTGCTCCAGAGACTGGAACACGGAGCAATGGATGCAAGCTCCAGGAACAGAGATTCCACCTCAACATTAGGAGGAACATTTTGACAGTAAGAGCTGTTTGGCAGTGGAATGCACTCCCTCGGAGCGTTTTGGGGTCTCCTTCCTTGGAGGTCTTTAAACAGAGGCTGGATGGCCATCTGTCAGGGATGCTTTGATCATGATTTCCTGCATGGCAGGGGGTTGGACTGGATGGCCCTCGTGGTCTCTTCCAACTCTGCAATTCTATGATTCTATGATTCTATGAAATCTTGCCAAGAAAGCCATAAGGAGAGTTGTCATAAGGAGGAGTAAACTGAAGGCATTTAACAACAACAAAAAAAGCTGAGCTGATTCTTTAAAACAGGAGTAGGGGGGAATGGGAGAATGGAGCTGGTAGGCTTCATTAAGGCTTCCTATTATGGTATGAGAAAATTAAAGTTAATGCTGAATATATGAAACATTGTTAGATGAGTGGTTTTCAGGATTTGGGTCAGATATAAAGCCAGGCTATGTCCCAAAACACCACTGTGGATTTTGGTCCAGGAAGTGTTTTATAAGACAGAAAAAATGAATGTGGAAAATGGGTTATTTATCAAGATACTGTAATATGTGAAGATGGGCAATATAGATATAAAATGAGTGACAAACTGGTGTTAGAAGGCTGGAATTTAAATTGGTGTAGATATAGACAGTTGATGGAAAGAGTCAAAATGGACAAAAAATTATATTGTATTGAATACTGTATAAGAAAACAGAATTTGAATCACAACTATGTAGTAATGGGGAACACATGATGTATGGGTTATTATTGAAAATAAAGATGTAGGAGGAAAAGTGAAATCAAGGAATGTATGGTGAACTGGGCACAAAATTTTGGTTATAACACTGAACTAGAGAAATGGGAAAGGATGTGGCAGAAGGATCTAAATTTACACTATTGAATAATCTTAGTGGCACATAACTCCAGAAAAATTATCAATATATAAAGGCGTTAAAAATAGATGCTGGAAATGTGAACTCCAGGAAGGATCATACTACCATATGTGGTAGACCTGCAAAAAAGCAAAAAAGTTTTGAGGGGCAGATCCATGATTTAATTCAGGAAATTCAGAAGATGAAAATTAGGTTCAGCCAGAACTTTTACTATTAGGTTTGCTGGAGGATCAAATAAAGGGCTTGTCTACATGGGAAATTTACCCCATCTTGTCCCTGTCTTGGAACCTGCAGTCATGGTGATGCAGGGCTCCCCCCCAATTTTGCCCCTGGGCACTCCCCGCAACCCCCAGGGTCAAGATTGGGGGAAGGAGAGACAGGAGAGGGCCTGATAAAACATTTTAAAATAATACCTGTTTGAATCCTTTCCAGCCAGGGGGAAATAGATCAGGTGTCAGGTTGCTGGTGCTGTCTGCTATTTAGAATACTGTTTATTGTTTAGTGCTTAGGTAGCTGGGATATGCAGTAGTTAGCATTGCTAGGCCTGTGTCTCATTATACCAGTGACCTGACATGAGCAGAGGGCATTCTGGGAGCTGAGGCTGATATGGGCTGAAGAGATGGCTCAGGGGCACGCCAAGGGTACTGGCTGCTTGGGAATTTTTAAGGAGGTTTGTATAAGCATAGATAACTAAAATGATAAGGTGGTGGTGGTGGTAAGAAACTGAAACTGACAGAATGTATTAATGAAGAGGTTTTGGCACCACAGCCTCAGAACTGTCTATGCAGTGTTACTGTATGCATCTATATCCTGACAATAAAGCAATCTTAATCGATGTCTATTGTACGTGTGAGTAGTTGTTCACAGAATGCTATTCAACATCTTTATCAATGACTTGGATGAGGGAATAGAGAGTATGCTTATTACATTTGCAGATGACACCAAATTAGAAGGGGTATATAAATACCCCAGAGGACAGGATCAGAATTCAAAATGACCTGAACAGATTTGAAAGCTAGGCCAAAACTATTAAAATGCATTTCAACAGGGAGAAATGTAGGTACTACACTTGGGCAGTAAAAATGAAATGCACAGATATAGGATGGATGACACCTGGCTTGATGGCAGTACATGTGGAAGGGATCTAGGAGTCTTAGTGGACCACAAACTGAACATGAGCCAGCAGTATGATGTGGAAGCAAAAAAGTCAATGTGAGTGTAGGCAGTAGTGTTTAGCTTAAGGGAAGTAACAGTGCCACTGTATTCTGCTTTGGTCAGACCTCACGTGGAATATTGTGTCCCGTTCTGGACATGACAATTCAAGAAGGACATAGACAAGCTGGAATGTGTTCAGAGGAGGGCAGCCAAAATGGCAAAAGGTCTGGAAGCCATGCCTTATGAGGAACAGCTTAGGGAGCTGGGTATGTTTAGCATGGAGAAGAGAAGGTTAAGAGGGGACATGATAGCCATGTTTAAATATTTGAAGTCATATTGAGGATGGAGCAAGCTTGTTTTCTGCTGCTCCAGAGACTAGGACTACAAACTACAGGAAAAAAGATTCTGTCTAAACATTAGGAAGAACTTCCTGACAGTAAGAGCTGTTCAGCAGTAGAATGCACTGCCTCGGAGTTTTGTGGAGTCTCCTTCTTTGGAAGTTTTTAAACAGAGGCTGGATGGCCATCTGTTGGGAGTGCTTTGATTGTGTATTCCTGCAGGACAGGGTGTTGAACTGGATGGCCCTTGTGATCTCTTCCAGCTCTATAATTCTGTGACAATTTCATGGGCAAACTGAGAGGTGTGGAAAAACTGAACTACAATTGCATTCCAGTTTATTATTTCCCAAAGGCTGTTACTAGTGAGAACCAAATGACTCTTTCCCTCCATCCTTAGTCAGGTATGGAACCTGCCATTGCATGGAGTGGTCAAATCTGTCAATGTTGCTTTCTCACCTATTTGAATTCTGCAAATTTTGGAAAATTGTCCTCCAAAATGGACTGAACTAAAACGTTTCCCCATCTGTAGGAAAGTCTACAGATGCAAAATGCAAATGCAAACTTTGCATTCAGATTTTGTGAATGTTGGTAAATTTTCATACAAAGGAAATGAAATGCAATTTTCACACATCCCTAGACACTTCACTGCTTCCTCCCATGAAGTTCACCAAAGATAGTATATGAAGGCTTTAATAAGGGGGGCACTCTGGGAGTATCTGGGGTCCAGAGACTGACGTTAGTGGAGCCCCTTGAAAAAGTAGATTTTTTAAAACTTTTTTTAAAAAACCACAATTTAGCTTCCAGTTTGGGGGGTGGCAGTAAACCCCCCCCCCAAAAGTAAGGCATTGTGTCTGTTCCTTGCTTTAGAGGAGAATTCCTTCTCCAGGAGGGTTCCATAAGTAGCAATTTTCCATTCCAATTCACAAAGGTTTTGGCAGTGAGGTCCTGGGGATCTGGAAGTAATCGGGGACCACAGAAATTACTTTGGTGCCATGTATAGCATATAGACCATGTGATTCCCAGCCTGGTTCTAAGTGACACTCATACCTGGTGGATTCAAAGGCTTTGAAGCTTTCTGGGCAGATGATTCTCGTGGAAGACCTGTATCTCCCCATATGAGCCTGCCTGTGACTGGAATTCTTCTGGCTTCTCTCTGTCTCATCAGCCTCACAATAACAGATGATCAAAGGTCTGGCAATGAAGCCTTGTGAGGAATGATTTAGGGAGTTGGATATATTTAGCTTGGAGAAGAGAAGACTGAGAAGTGAAGTGATGGTCATCTTTCAGTATCTGAAGGAATATATGGATGGATATGGATGGAATGAGCTTGTTTTCTGCTGGTCCAGAGAATAGAAACATGAACTAATGGATTCAAATTATGAGAAAAGAGATTCTACCTAAACATTAGGAAGAACATCTTTATTGTAAAGACTGTTTGACGGTGGAATAGACTGCCTGGAAGAGTGGTGATATCTGCTTTTTTGGAGGTCATTAAACTGAAGTTGGATGAGCATCTTTCAGCAATGCTGTATTGTGTATTCCTGAATGTCAGAAGGTTGAACTAGATGGTCTTTGTAACACCTGCGAACTTGACGATTCTATGATCTGGTGGGAACAGGTGAGAAGGCCTTCTCAGTGGCTGCTCCCAGTCTCTGAAACTCCATTTCTAGAAAGATTAGACTGGAACCCACCTTGCTATCCAAAAGAAAAGGATCTTTGTGAAGATCTTTTTCTTTCACCTGGCCTTTGAAAATTGACTGCTCAGGGGGAAGGTCCTTTCATGGGCTGTTATTTATGTTTGTTTTCTTTTTAATGGTCTATTTTCAACTGCTTTTAATTTTTTTCTCTGTTAATTTATTTATTTGACAAACATATATACATAAAATATTTGACATATCATATATACATTTTCCCCCCCATTCATTTTCTGTCGTATGAATAGTAGACTAATACAACTCTGTTTGCCTATTTTTTAGTAAAATAAATATACTATTTCCATTTATAATAACTACTATAAAATAAGTGTATATCTTATTGACTTCCTTACTGGAAGCCTCCAGGGATTTTTCTTACCACCCTCTAATGAACATCATATTCCTTCCCCCGAAAGAGGAAAGTTTCACCCCATCTAACTTGGCTTCTATAATTCCATACAATCTTATTAATAAACATTTTATTCTAGATCTCTGATGTTTCCATATTAAGGAAAAGAGAGGAAAATATGGGGAAATAATTTATTTTTTTTCCCTTCTCCTTTCTCTTGCATACCAATGACCTAGGAGGTTGTTACAATCTTACCCCATCTATCTCCAGAGTCTGGAACACGGAGCAATGGGTGCAAGCTCCAGGAACAGAGATTCCACCTCAACATTAGGAGGAACTTTTTGACAGTAAGAGCTGTTTGGCAGTGGAACACACTCCCTCGGAGCGTGGTGGGGTCTCCTTCCTTGGAGGTCTTTAAGCAGAGGCTGGATGGCCATCTGTCGGGGATGCTTTGATCGTGATTTCCTGCGTGGCAGGGAGTTGGACTGGATGGCCCTCGTGGTCTCTTCCAACTCTGCAATTCTATGATTCTATGATCTGTTAAATATGCAACAATCTTTGTCCACTCCTTTTGATGTTTTTCCTCTAATTCTCCTTTTAATTTCAGAGTTAATCTGTCCATAAAGTAAGACTCAAACAGTTTCTCCAGCCACTGATCAATTGTAGGAGAGTCCTTGCTCTTCCACATTTTCGCATAGACTATTCTAGCCATTACAAGCATGTAAAATATTATTTTTCCATATTCTATCTCCTGTGATCTCTCTATCATTCCTAACAAAAACACTTTGGGCTTCCATTGAAGACAGATATTCAATATTTGATCTATTGTTTGTCGGACCTGCAGCCAGTATTTTTTTGCTTTTTTACATTGCCACCATAAGTGAAAGAAAGTTCCATTCTTATCCCCACACTTCCAACAAATATTCTGGACTCCTTTGTACCTTTTCGACAATTTGTTAGGTGAAAGGTACCACCTAAAGTACATTTTATACACATTATCTCGTAAGTCTTGACTTAGTGTTCTTTTTATTTGATTTGTCCACAGATGCTCCCATTTATCTATGCCAATCGTATATCCAAAATGTTGTGCCCAGACTATCATATTAGACTTGACTGTTTCATCTTCTGTGTCCCATTGCAGGAGTAGCTTATAGAATCTCATGATCATGTTTTTCTTCCCTGCATCCGTGATGTTTTGCCATTGTGATTTTTCAGTCATAATTCCACGCAGTCTTTTATCCATTTTAAATCTTTCCTTCATCTGTGTGTACAGGTACCAATGACAGTCCAGGCCCTCTTTATTTCTTCCTGAGATTTCATTATTTGACCCTCAGCACCCGATTTAAGAACATCTTTATATCGCAGCAATTGATACGTCGGAATACCTTCCCTAGAATCATAGAATCATAGAATCATAGAATTGCAGAGTTGTGTAATGCTTCATGGGGTGATGCACACAGGGGGACTTGATGGAAAAATCTAATTTTCACTCACTTCCAACATTTAATTAAAGATCTTCTTATACAGTGATTATGGAAGTTCCTGTTTATTGCATCCTTATCATAAAATAGGTAGGCGTGCCACCCAAAATGGTTCCCTTCTCCTTCAATTGCCAATAATTTCTTATTCTTTAGTGTAACCCACTCATTTATCCAGGTCAGGCAGCATGCTTCATAGTATAATTTAAAGTTGGACACATTCAATCCTCCTCTCTCTTTAGCATCCTGTAATAGTTTCATTTTTACCCTTAGTTTCTTCCCAGCCCAAATGAACTTTGATACATTCACTTGCCATTCTTTAAATGTTTTCTGTCCAATCTCTATCGGGATAGTTTGAAAAAGAAATATCATCTTGGGAAGAACATTCATTTTAATTATGCTTATTTTGCCTAGCCATGACGTAGTAATTTTCAACCAATTATTAAGATCTCTTTTGATCTGCGCCCATAATTTTTTGTAGTTGTTATTAAAAAGTTCTTGATTATTGTTCGTAATGTTTACTCGCAAATATTTTGCAGACAGAGTCGGAGAAATAAAGAAACCACACACAGAATCTGGGGTGAAATAAATTGGGTTTATTTATCACCCTACCTATTAAAAAACCTTAAATCTTCAGCGGGGGGAGGGAACCTAGTGAGGGAGCAGCTGGGGTGGATCGTCCCTTCTGGACTTATGCCCCCAGCTTCCCTGGGTGAACACCTGAGCCGTGTTCAGCAACCTCAGTACTTGGGGTTGCTCTCCAGCCGGCCCGTGTCTGGAAGGGCAACCCGAAAGTCCCCCACCGAATCCATGCAGATTAAGGTGAGGGATTATCCTTCAGGCCAACCTCAAGGTAGGTCTACTTCTGTTCTCCCAGATCGTACAATCTAAGGAGACCCTTCCAGAGACCGTCCCTTCACCGAAATTGGTGCCCTAGGTGTACACCATAATCTACGCCTCCCCCTTTCCCACCATAGATAAGGGGCAAGTGTCCGCTTAGTCCCTTAATCCCCCACCAGCTTGAGCTCAACCCCCACTGAAAATCACCCAACAGTAATAAATTTCCCGCATCTGAGAGATGAACCCCATCAGCCCTGTAGAGCTCGGGCTTCTCAAACACTATATCGGGATGTGCCAAGTAATATCCACCTATTGAAGTCAAAAACTTCCCCATTTGCCTGTTAACTTTGCGCCGTGCTCTGTCAATCAGGCGGGGATTCCCCTCCCCTCGCCATAACTGCCTAGGTAGTATGGCTGACCACATGATGGTGACTGCAGGCCATGTAGACCTGATCACCTTCAAGTCATGTGATGCTTGAATCACCAAGGCCTTGCCCTTAAGCAAGCCCAAATCATTTCCCCCAAGGTGTATAATCAGAATGTCAGGCGAAGGCCCCACACGTTCTTCAAACAGCATTGGCGTGAGCCCATGCCAAAGCAATCCCCGCTTCCCCAACCACTCAATCACCCCCATGTCTCCCAAGCTCAGGTGAGGACCAAAGTAACTTAATTGGGCCTGTCGGGCCACCCAGTAGACCATACTGTGGCCACAGATCAGCACCCATCGTCTTACCAGCTGTGGTCTAGAACCTGGAAGACAAAAGGGGAAGAAAGTAGTTAGTAAAGAAAAGGATTGGATATACCTCTGGTAGGAGGATGATCGCCACCTCCCAGTACCCTGTATTGCCGATGGCGACAAACCCATTGCAGCGGCCATAGACAAACCCATCGCAGCGGCCCCTATGTGAAAGGAATGCGTTGCAAACTTGACACCTGTCAAACCCAGCTGCTGCAAAGCCTTAGATGTCACGGTCCTGAACTGATACCTAGTCAGGGGGGAAGAATCAGCATGAATAAAAAGCTGTCCTGGACGCTGACCCCTCACCCGAAGATATTCCTGCAGGGCAAGAACTGGACATATGGTGATATCACCGCATCGCTGAAGCTTAACGGTTTTGCCCCGTCCCAACTGGTCTGTCTTTGAAAAACGAAGCGTAAGGCTTACCTGTTTTTCAACTATCTTTATATCTCTCAATTTCAGAGCCCTCCCTGAAGTGTCACCCTTAGAAGTCAATACAAGTTCGCTAACTCGTAATGCGCAAAAAAATGCCAGCAGGGAAGCCGCATGGAAAAGCAAGGCCTCATAGGGGGAAGAACAGATCCCCGCCCATACTTGATGTAAACCCTTCAATATATCTGGTGAAAGAGAGACCTGTGAATCCTTCCTTTTACCTCTCTCTCGAGCCCAACCTTCCAGTGTCTTCCGTATTCAGAAGTCACCAGTGGTATCAGGCGCCCCCTGCACTTTCAACCAAAATGTCAAGGCAGCCAATCTGCTCCTGATAGATTGCGGGGCCAGGCCCCTTTTATAAAGATGCACACAGAATTGCAGAAGGTGTGCAACTGGGACCTTGACTCCCTGCTGAAACCCCTTTTGTTCTCTAAATTGGTGAAATTCCTTAACAGCCCTAGCATAACTCTTTTTTGTACTACACGCCACTGACATACCTAGGGCCCTCCAGATTTTGGACTCCCAATCTGCCATAGGCTCCCCGGCATCCTGTCACCCTCGGGCTCGGCCTCTGGAGCCAACTCTCTGAAGCGCTCCATCTGTATGCGGGAAAGCGCATCAGCAATCTCATTGTTAACGCCCGCCACATGCCACGCCACAAACAAGATATTATACTTAAGGCATTGCAACATAAAATGCCTAACCAGGCACATAACCCAAGGGGACCTAGACGTGAGAGAGTTTATCACCTGGACAGTTGCCAAATTGTCGCACCAAAAATGTACTGACAAATTTGCCAACTCACCAGCCCAAATGAATGAAGCCACTAAAATAGGGAAGAACTCCAAAAAAGTGAGATCTAATGTGATATCCATCCCGCACCAGTCAGCGGGCCATCTGCTAGCGCACCACCGGCTGCCGATGTAAACTCTGAAGCCAATAGATCCTGATGCGTCAGACGCAATTTGCAGTGTGCCCTGTAATTTTCTTTCCTCATGCCAGAATGAAATGCCGTTAAAGTGACTCAGGAAGTCCTGCCAAACTTGCAGATCATCCCGCATGTCGCTGGTCAACCGGATCTTATTAAATGGTTTTTGTAAACCCATAATAGCATCACAGAACTGGCGAAGGAAGGCTCTACCAGGGGCAACCACCTTGCAAGCGAACGGTGTCCAATGATAACCTGAAACTCCCTCAAGGTGGCTTTGTGTCTACTCTTAAATAGGCTAACACTATCTCTCAAATCCTGAATCTTTGATTCAGAAAGCCAGCATTGCTGCTTGATCATGTCAATCTCAATGCCTAAAAAGGTCAACTGTTGTAAAGGCCCTTACATCTTTTCTGGGGCAAGGGGAACCCCGAGTTCCTCTGCCATTTTTTCAAATTCCCACAGCAAAAACCCAAATTTGGCCGACCCATATTCCCCAATGAGTAAAAAATCATCTAAATAATGAACTACACCGTGCATGCCCGTTCTAGTCCTAAGGGCCCACTCCAAAAAGGTACTAAAGGTTTCAAAAGCATTGCAAGAAATAGAGCACCCCATGGGTAAGGCTCGGTCCATATAAAAAAAACCCCTCAAACTGCAATCCTAGCAGCTCAAAATCATCAGGGTGAACCGGGAGAAGGCAAAATGCTGACTTAATGTCGCATTTCACCAATTTGGCTCCAGGACCATGCCGCCTGACCTCCCGAATAGCTGCATCAAAAGAAGTATACCTCACTGAACACAATTCCAAAGGGATAGAGTCGTTGACCGACTCGCCCTTCGGGTAAGATAAATGATGTATAAGCCTAAACTCCCCAAGTGCCTTCTTAGGGACTATATCCTGTGGGGATACCCTCAAATTAGGCACTGGAGGCAGAGTAAAGGGGCCGATTACCCTCCCCTCTAACACCTCTTTCCGTATCTTATCCTTAACAATATGTTCTAACCCTTTAACTGACATTAAATTCCGGGCCTGGAAGGGGCGCCTAAGCCCCTGATATGGGATTCTAAAACCAAAATGAAAACCCTCCAATAAGTAATTGGCCGCCTGCCTATCTGAGTAAACAGCAAGCCACATGTCC
This sequence comes from Gambelia wislizenii, assembly GCA_030847615.1. Taxonomy (NCBI): domain Eukaryota; kingdom Metazoa; phylum Chordata; class Lepidosauria; order Squamata; family Crotaphytidae; genus Gambelia; species Gambelia wislizenii. The sequence continues at coordinate 13,295,324 of JAUMIR010000012.1, forward strand.
AGAATGTCCAATTTAATTGGGCTGGGACCCTTTAAGAGGAGGGGATGAGGGGCTGCCTCCTTTACCTGTCCCCTGCCCCCCTCTGGGGCCCCTAAACTGCCCCTTCCCTCTTGGGCAGTTCCGAAAGGAATGTGAGGCTCCACAAATGGAGCATTCATGATTAAACCTACACCTACTAGGTGAGGCCTGACCAAGGCAGAATAGAGTGGCACTATGACTTTCCTTGATCTAGACACTATACTTCGATTGATACACCCCAAAATTGCATTGGCTTTTTTAGCTTCCGCATCACACTCTTGACTCATGTTCAATTTGTGGTCTACTAGGACTCCTAGATCCCTTTCACACGTAGTCTCGTTCAGCCAGGTCTCTCCCATCCTATATCTATGCATTTCATTTTTCCGCCCTAAGTGCAGTACTTTACCTTTCTCCGTATTGAATTTCATTTTGTTAGCTTTGGCCCAGCTCTCCAGTGTATCCAGGTCATTCTGAATTTTGATCCTGTCCTCTAGGGTATTAGCTACTCCTCCTAATTTGGTGTCATCTGCTTCATGATATTCAATCAAATTTATAACATGCCTAATATTATCTTTCAGAAATCTATCTGGTAAGAAACCCCGCTGATCTTCACTTATCTAATCAATACTTTTTTCAATCTATCTGCAAAAATTGAGGCAAAAATTTTATAATCCACATTTAAGAGAGATATTGGGCTGTAGTTTTTGTGGTCTTGAGGGTCTCTATCTTCTTTGTAGATCAAAGTAATATATGCTTCTCCCCATGACAGTGGATAAGAGCCTCTAATTATTGCATCCATGGTCTTTTTAAAGGGTATTAGTAATTGGTCTCCTATTATCTTGTAGAATTTAGGAGTAAAGCCATCTGGGCTGGGAGCTTTTCCAGGTTTTAATTTTTGGATCTTTTCTACTATCCCTGTGACTCTTATTGGTTGATTCAGTATTCCTCTCTGTTGCATAGTGAGTTCCGTAATTGGGTGATCTTTGAGCTCATCTTTAAAGAAAGCATCGAGATTTCTTCTACTTTCCCCCAGTTTTTGGTAAAGCAGTTCATAATAATTTTTAAATATCTGTTTTATCTTTAGTTGATCTGTATATGTGCAATCTCCTTGTTTCACTTTACTTATATGATTTCTTTCTCTAGTTTTTCTTAGTTGATACGCCAACCATTTTCCAGGTTTGTTTGAGAATTCGAAGTTCCTTTGCTTTAAATATTGGAGCTTTATCTTTATTTCATCCATCGTATCTTGCGCTGCTAGTTCCCGAAGAATTTTTAATTCTCTAATCGTTGTTTTCTCATGCGGGTTTAATTGCAACTTCTCTCTTACTCTAATTTCTTCTTGAATTTTTCCTGCTTTTTCCCTCTTTTTCTTCCTCAAAATACTATTTTGTTGAATAAAGAAACCTCTCATGACTGCTTTAAAGGCATCCCAAACTATAGCAATATCTGTTTCTGTATTAAGATTTTCCTCAAAGAACCATTTCATTTCTTGTTTTGCTTTTTGTAAAATCTCTTCTTTCTGAAGCAAATTATCATTGAGTCTCCAGTTGAACTCTTTTTTTTTTCATTTTTCAGTTCAAGTAATAGTGGATTATGATCCGAACAAGTTCTTGGTAGTATATGAAATTTATGAATAAAGATACTGATGTTGCGGGAGACCATAAAAAAGTCAATTCTGGAAAATGAGTGGTGTCTTTCAGAGTAGAAGGTGAAATCTTTTGCTTCATTATATTTAAAATGCCACGCATCCACGAAGGAGAGATTCTCCACCAATTTTTCAAAGTTCTTAGGTAATTTACCTTGGTTTTTCAGAATTTTTATTGTTGATTGCCTATCAAGAGCAGGAGAGATCACTCCATTCCAATCCCCGCAGAGGACAAATCTGTCGTGATCATATTGTAACAAGTGTTCTAACAGTTTTTGGTAGAAAATGCTTTCCCCCTCTAATGGGGCATATAGTCCCAGAATTAATGTTCTTTTATTTTGTATGATGGCTTCCACAATCAAAAATTGTCCTTCTGGGTCACTATATAATTCTTGGGATTGTATTCTATGTTTTACGTAGATCACTACACCCTTTTTCTTATTCTTTGCTACTGAGACATATTCTTTACCAAGTTTCTTGTTTTTAAGTAGATATTAATCTCCAGCTTTAATATGAGTTTCTTGAAGGCAAATTATATCATATTTTTTTCCTGTCCAACATATGAAAGACTTTCCTTCTTTTCTCTGGAGAGTTAAGACCTTTGATATTCCAAGTCATTATCTTTATATTCATTTTATTGCTTTAGTATACTATCTCTTTGTTATTGATTATTTATATATTTTGCCTCTGCTGGTTTTTAACTTTATCTTCCAGATGAATCCTCCTCTTCCAATTGCTCTTCTTTTTCTGTAGGTCCTCTTCTATTTCCTCCTCTCCTACCTCTCCTTCTTCTTCATCTGCCAACCCTCCTCCTTCTGCTCCCTCCGCTTGGGATTTTTCTCCTTGTGTTTCCTTTTCCTCAGTTTTTAAATCTTTCCTGTACTTTCCCAAGAATTTTTCTATTTTGGGGGGAGATGTTAATTTAAAATTTCTTTGCTTAAATCTGAAGGAGATCCCTTCTACTTTTTCCCATTTGTATCAAATCCCATTTCATCTCCTGTTTTAAATCAGTCTTCATTTCTCGTAATTCTTCCCTCATTAATTTTATTTCCTCCAGAATCGAATTCTGGCTAGCTTGATTAGCATCAAATGAGGGTCTCCTAGTTGTTTGTAACATTGTTTGTGTTGTCTTTATGGACTGACTCAGAGAATAAAGAGACCACACACAGATATGGGATAAAATAAAGGGGCATTATTTAAACCCCACCTATTTAAAACCCCTTAAATCTTCAGTAGGGGGAGGTAACCTAGTGTGGGAGCAGCTGGGGCAAATCGTCCCTTCTGGACTTATGCCCCCAGCTTCCCCTGGCGAACACCTGAGCCCTGTTGAGCCACCCCACTGTCTGGGGTTGCTCTCGAGCCAGCTCATGACTAGAAGGTTAACCCAAAAGTCCCTCACCCAAGCTGTATGGGTTAAGGTGAGGGTTTATCCCTTAGGCCAACCCCAAGGTAGGTCTCCTTCTGTTCTCCCAGTTCATACGAGCTAAGGAGACCCTTCAAGAGACCATCCCTTCAGCAAAAATGTGTGCCGTAGGTGCCCACCGTAAGCTACGCCTCCCCCTCTTCTGCTCCACCAATGGATTTTTGCCTAATTAGACACCACCCTAAGCCAATCTTCCCATTATGCTACCTTCCTTCCCCCCCCCTCAGATGAAATTAAGTGGGTTGACCTTTAGAGATACTAGGTTACCACACAAGTTCAGTTCAACCACAAGCTAGATGATTTTCTTAGCTGCCTTCACAAATCGCTTACCTTTAACTTACTTAAAATTAATAGCAATCCTAGTAAGAAAAAGATATTTCAAAATCTATTATATATATCAATTACTCTACTTCTTCAAAGGTAAGTCTATTAACTATGTTCTCACGACAATATCACAAATATCACAAACATCTTAGAATCATGTAATACAAAATGTGCCCTTATCTCTGTCTCTTCCACTTACAGTATCATGAATTAATTTATAATTATATTGTATATATTTCTATATTTGTATATAAAAATGAACTTTCCTTTACCCCTCTATGAATGTGGACTATCACCTCCAAACTTAATATGGATTACTTAATATAAGATAAGATGCTTCCCCTTTAATTTAATTCAGAATGTCCTTGTCTGTTCACCCTTTATATTTGCAGAGTTCTTTCTCAATTACACAATAAGACCCTCTCAATATCAGTTATATTTGCAGAATCGTTTCCCACTTGCACAGTTACACCCTTTCGCTGTTCAGTCTCACTTATCCACATAATGTCCTCCCCTTCCTGTTCTTCTCTTTGCCTTTACACCTCTTTTCTCCTTCCTTTGTTGCTGTTCCACTCTGTTCCAAACACCACCTCGTCTCGTCTCGTCACTCTTAAACTCTCTGTACTATTCCGACACTGATGTCCTGCCTCTTCCACTTAAAGAACTACCTTGTCGTCACTGGTTGGATTAATCCTGCATCTATCATAAAATAAAATAATAGGAAAGAAAAAAGTACAGAACAAAACAAGCCAACAAAATGAACTAAAATAATTAACCAAAATAATAAATATAAATTACATTAAACAAAAGCACACACCAGAGACAAATGGAACAGAATTAATACACCACATACAGTAAGGGAGGGTAGGATATGACCAGACCAGACAAGACAAGACAGGAAAAGAGGCGGAGTGCACATCCTTGAAACTGCTGCTGGACTGCTCTGCCTTGTTTCCTCTGTTCTCTGTTCTGTTTCGTGAGTGGAGAGAAGAGTTTACAGGGTATTAAAATTGAAATTAAAGTCCTGATCTTTTTTGCTAGATAATTATTTTCACATCCACCAAGGGAATATGCCACGTGGACTGCTGGGGAACCATTCCACGTGGATGTATTAATGGCCGCTTTGACTTTCCCATCCAGTGGGATCAGCCATGGAGCATTCCTTCATCCAGCACAATTTTCAAACCCCAGAACACACTTTCCTTCTGCTCCACCTACTCTTCCATCTCCTGGGCGATTGTTTTGTTATATTATCTACCACATATTTGGTTATTTTGTTACTGGTGGTTGTATTACTTTTTTACTTTGCTGCTAACAATTTGTTACTTTGATGCACTAAATTAGTCACTGTGCTATATCCCCAACGATTCAAAGTCCCGCTAATATTGCTGTTGCTTTTTATGCACCATCAGATATCCAACATCCAAAATCTTTCAGTCTAAATCCCTTAATTTTCCGTTTTATTCACAGCTAAGCCCTATTCGGAATCCATGTCATAGGGGGAGCCCCCCTTGAACAGCTGTTTTTGAATAGAAGCCCTGCCACGGATGTCTTAATCACTTCTGAAGGCTTACCAGAATTGCAGTTTCAAATTTATTTTCTATGTATTCCTTCTCATAGCTCTTGTTAAAATTGGCGGCATCACTTGCTGATATCTCTCAGCTGCTGAGGTGCGGTGGTGGTTTAACAGCTATTGACCAGCTTGCACTTGGTGCATGTGAAGTTCTCCACGTCTGTAGGCAAGAATACAAACTTGTGCAATGTTTGTATTCTTGCCTACAGACGTGGAGAACTTCACATGCACCAAGTGCAAGCTGGTAGCCCTCTTGGAGGAGAAAGTCCAGCAGCTGGAGACACGGGTAGTTACACTTCAACAGATTTGTGAGCAAGAGGTTTTCCTGGACAGAGGTTTTCCTGGACAGAGCAGAACGAAGAGTCTTGGACGGGGACTGCACAGAGGAAGTGGCTGCGGAGGAAAGGGTCACTTCACAGACACAGGAAGTAGACAGCTGGAGGAATGTCACACACAGAACAAGAAAATCCAGGGATTCTTCAAGCAGCTTGCAGCTACAGAATCGATTCGAAGCCCTTTCCCTTATCAAGGACAACGGGGAAGAACAGCATGGACAGACTTCAGGGGTAGAGCAGGGGACCTTGAGAGTATCACCGCAAGGAATAGCAGCTGCGAAGCCTCGGTGGAGGCGTGTGGTGGTGGTGGGGGACTCCTTGCTGCGGGGTACAGAAGCAGTGGTTTGTGGGCCTGACAAGATGACTCGGGAGGTGTGTTGTCTCCCTGGGGCAAAGATCCGTGATGTGACGGACAGGCTGACAAAACTCGTCAAGCCTATGGATCATTACCCCTTCCTTTTAGTCCATGTGGGAAACAATGATACGGCAAGGCACAGCTTTCCCAAGATCAAAAGAGATTATGAGGCCCTGGGGAGGAAGCTGAAAGAAATGGATGCACAGGTTGTCATCTCGTCTCTTCTGCCAGTTGAAGGGCATGGTCCAGGAAGAGAGAGGAAAATAGCTGATGTAAACAACTGGCTCCGTAGATGGTGTCGCCAAGAACAAATTGGATTCTTGGATCATGGACTGCACTTCCATGCGGGGGGACTTCTGGCAAGAGATGGGGTGCATCTTACAAAAGTTGGAAGAAACATTTTTGCCAAAAGTCTCAAGAATTTGATCAGGAGGGCTTTAAACTGAGTCAGATGGGGGAGGGAGACAGTATTCTGGAAGGCAAAAGGGCTGGAGAAAATAGTCAAACTGTCATAGAGGGAACAAGGCAAACAGCGCAAGGACCCAACAGTGGGAGGCAAAAAATCTTGCACAGGCAGCAAGTAAAGGGAACACATGGTCTTAGTTTTCTCTACACTAATGCACAGAGCATGGGAAATAAGCAAGATGAACTTGAACTCCTAGCACTACAAAACAAATATGATATAATAGGCATTACTGAAACCTGGTGGGATGAGTCTCATGACTGGAATGTAGGAATAGAGGGGTATAACCTTTATAGGAGAAACAGGCCAAACAGGAAAGGAGGAGGAATAGCATTATATGTCAGGGATATTTACACCAGTGAAGAGATCCATGACATCAATACTAGAAGCCAGGTGGAGAGCATCTGGATAAAAATTAAAGGGGAGGGAAACAACAGGGATGTTATTGTGGGACTCTACTACAGACCCCCAAGAAAGACGGAGGAATTGGATGATACCTTTCTAGAACAGATGAACACGCATGCAGAAAGGAGAGATGTAGTAGTGATGGGTGACTTCAACTATCCTGATATTTGCTGGCAATCTAACTCAAGGTCTAGCAAATTCCTTACTTGCCTGGAAGACAATTTCATGGTCCAAAAGGTGGAAGACGCAACAAGGGGGTCAGCTATTTTAGATCTGATCCTAACCAACAGAGATGATCTGGTTGATGGGGTGCAAGTGGTGGGATCCTTAGGGGTGAGTGATCATGTTCTCCTGGAGTTTGTTATACAATGGAAAGGAGAAGCCAGGCATTGTCAGACACGCGTTCTCAACTTTAGGAAATATTCTTGCAAACAAGCTTGTAGAATGTGAGCTAGACAAGTTAACTGTTCAATGGATTTGTAATTGGTTGACTGGCCAAACCCAAAGGGTGCTCAGCAGTGGCTCCTCTTCGTCTTGGAAAGATGTGACCAGTGGGGTGCCACAGGGTTCTGTCCTGGGCCCAGTGCTATTCAACATCTTTATCAATGACTTAGATGAGGGAATTAGGGGCATACTTATCAAATTTGCAGATGACACCAAATTGGGAGGAGTAGCTAATACCCTAGAGGACAGGATCAAAATTCAGAATGACCTGGATAGACTGGAGAGCTGGGCCAAAGCTAACAAAATGAAATTCAATACGGAGAAATGTAAAGTACTGCATTTAGGGCGGAAAAATGAAATGCATAGATATAGGATGGGAGAGACCTGGCTGAATGAGACTACGTGCGAAAGGGATCTAGGAGTCCTAGTAGACCACAAGTTGAACATGAGCCAACAGTGTGATGCGGCAGCTAAAAAGGCCAATGCGATTTTGGGCTGTATCAATAGAAGTATAGTGTCTAGATCAAGGGAAGTAATAGTGCCACTCTATTCTGCCTTGGTCAGACGTCACTTAGAATACTGTGTCCAGTTCTGGGCACCACAATTCAGAAAGGATATTGACAAATTGGAGCGTGTCCAGAGAAGGGCAACTAAAATGGTGAAAGGTCTGGAAACGATGCCTTATGAGGAGAGACTTAGGGAGATGGGTATGTTTAGCCTGGAAAAAAGACGGTTTAGAGGCGATATGATAGCCCTGTTTAAGTATTTGAAGGGATGTCATGCTGAGGATGGAGCAGGCTTGTTTTCTGCTGCTCCAGAGACTGGAACACGGAGCAATGGGTGGAAGCTCCAGGAACAGAGATTCCACCTCAACATGAGGAGGAACTTTTTGACAGTAAGAGCTGTTCGGCAGTGGAACACACTCCCTCGGAGCGTGGTGGGGTCTCCTTCCTTGGAGGTCTTTAACAGAGGCTGGATGGCCATCTGTCGGGGATGCTTTGATTGTGATTTCCTGCATGGCAGGGGGGTTGGACTGGATGGCCCTCGTGGTCTCTTCCAACTCTGCAATTCTATGATTCTATGATTCTATGATTTCAATAAACTCAGGGAAATACTGGGGGTGATCCCATGGTCAGGAATACTAAAAGAGAAGAGACCTCAAGACGGATGGGACTTTCTCAAAAGGGAGATACTGAAGGCACAATTTCAAACAGTACCATTGAGGAAGAAAAATGGGAGGTGTCTCAAGAAACCAGGATGGATGACTAAAGAACTTTCAACGGAGCTAAGTTTTAAACGGAACATGTATAGGAAATGGAAAAAGGGGGAAATCTCCAAAGAAGAATTCAAACAGATAGCAAACACGTGTAGGGGTAAAGTCAGAGAATCTAAAGCGCAGAATGAGCTCAGGCTTGCTAGGTAGGTTAAGAACAATAAAAAGGTTTTTTTTGGGTATGTCCGAAGCAAAAGGAGGAAGAAAGAAATGATAGGGCCACTACGTGAAGAAGATGGCAAAATGCTAACAGGGGACACAGAGAAGGCAGAATTACTCAACACCTTCTTTGCCTCAGTGTTTTCAGAAAAGGAAAAGGGGGACCAACCTGAGGATAAAGGAACAGAGGACACAATAGGGGAAATCCAGCACAGAATAAGCAAAGAAGTAGTACAGGAATACCTTCTTAATCTAAATGAATTTAAATCTCCAGGACCAGATGAACTACATCCAAGAGTATTAAAAGAGCTGGCAAATGTGATCTCAGAGCCATTGGCAATAATCTTTGAGAATTCCTGGAGAACAGGAGAAGTCCCAGCAGACTGGAGGAGGGCAAACGTTGTCCCTATCTTGAAAAAGGGGGAAAAAGAGGATCCCAACAATTATTGTCCAGTAAGTCTGACATCGATACCAGGGAAGATTCTAGAGCAGATCATGAAACAGAAAGTCTGTGAACATTTAGAAGGCAATGCCATAATCACAAAAAGTCAACATGGGTTTCAGAGAAACAAGTCATGCCAGACTAATCTGATCTCTTTTTTTGATAAAATTACCAGCTTGCTAGATGAAGGGAACACTGTGGACATCGCATACCTTGATTTCAGTAAGGCCTTTGACAAGGTTCCCCATGACATTCTTGCAAACAAGCTTGTAAAATGTGGGCTAGACAAGTTAACTGTTCAATGGATTTGTAATTGGTTGACCGGCCGAACCCAAAGGGTGCTCAGCAGTGGCTCCCCTTCGTCTTGGAAAGATGTGACCAGTGGAGTGCCACAGGGTTCTGTCCTGGGCCCAGTGCTATTCAACATCTTTATCAATGACTTGGATGATGGAATTAGGAGCATACTTATTAAATTTGCAGATGACACCAAATTAGGAGGAGTAGCTAATACCCTAGAGGACAGGAACAAAATTCAGAATGACCTGGATAGACTGGAGAGCTGGGCCAAAGCTAACAAAATGAAATTTAACATGGAGAAATGTAAAGTACTGCACTTAGGGCGGAAAAATGAAATGCATAGATATAGGATGGGAGAGACCTGGCTGAATGAGACTACGTGTGAAAGGGATCTAGGAGTCCTAGTAGACTACAAGTTGAACATGAGTCAACAGTGTGATGCGGCAGCTAAAAAGGCCAATGTAATTTTGGGCTGTATCAATAGAAGTATAGTATCTAGATCAAGGGAAGTAATAGTGCTGCTCTATTCTGCCTTGGTCAGACCTCACCTAGAATACTGTGTCCAGTTCTGGGCACCACAATTCAAAAAGGATATTGACAAATTGGAGCATGTCCAGAGAAGGGCAACTAAAATTGTGAAAGGTCTGGAAACCATGCCTTATGAGGGGAGACTCAGGGAGCTGGGTATGGTTAGCCTGGAAAAAAGAAGGTTAAGAGGCGATATGATAGCCTTCTTTAGATATTTGAAGGGGTGTCACGCTGAGGATGGAGCAGGCTTGTTTTCTGCTGCTCCAGAGACTGGAACACGGAGCAATGGATGCAAGCTCCAGGAACAGAGATTCCACCTCAACATTAAGAGGAACTTTTTGACAGTGAGAGCTGTTTGGCAGTGGAACGCACTCCCTCGGAGCGTAGTGGGGTCTCCTTCCTTGGAGGTCTTTAAACAGAGCCTGGATTGCCATCTGTCGGGGATGCTTTGATCAAGATTTCCTGCGTGGCAGGGGGTTGGACTGGATGGCCCTCATGGTCTCTTCCAACTCTACAATTCTATGATTCTATGATTCTATGATTCTATGACCCCCTCTGCAGCTCTCCTACCGAATTTTGCCTTTCGGCTTAACTCTCTCAAAGAGCCAGGTATTGGTTCTTCGCGAGTCCCCTCTGATCTCTTCAGTATTTGAGGAGAAATTCGACTGTATCCAGACAAGCCAGGCACGATCTTGCAACCTCACACAGCCAGACTTCACAGCACTTCCCCGCTGCCAATCCTAAAGCGGCACCAATGCCAACCGGAAGTCCAACCAACTGCTTTTAATTTTGATACTTTGCTTATATTTTTAACTTTTGTACAATATAGATTAATTAAATGTATTTGCTTTTACTTGTACTAAAAGTAACTTTTCCAAACACTTGGCCATGCTACATGTATTTGCCCTTCCTGCCCTTGAGGGAATCTTTCTGAATGTCTCCCAAATTGTTCCCTGTTTTTTTCCTGTTCCCATTTTGCTGAAGTGTCAAGTACTTTCACAATTAGTGCCAATCATTGCATTGGTTGCTGTGATGTCAACACCTGTCCTCAGGCAACTGGATCATTGCAGGCTGTTCCATTTGCGGAAATACATATTAATGTTGCAGTGCATGTGCCCACTGGAAACATGAAAGGAAACCAACCTTTTTTTTTTCAAAGTGAAATTTATTATGTCTTTGCTGAAGGGATTATCTGCATTCCCATTCCTTCTCAGTAAATCAATGAGATAATGTATGCAGATCACTTTGAGTACTCTGAAGTTCTGTCAAATGCTTCTGACCACATCTGGATCATTGTGTTTACTTGTGGCACCATGCTTTAAGAAGGAAGTAAACAAATTTGAGTCAATCTAGATGAACTGAACAGCTTGGCATGGGGTCTCAAGAGCCAAGTTGTATGAGGAATGGATGAAAGACCTGGGTGTATTTAGCCTGGGAAGTAGAAGATTAAGGAGGGAGTATTGGAAGGCCTGACATATAGATGATGGAGAAGACTTGTTGCTGGTTGCTTTTGGAGGCAGGATTGAAATGAATAGGTAGAAAATGGGAAGCAACTCTTGACTGAGCTTTAAGAGGAGCATCCTAATCGTACAAGTTGTCCCACAGTGCCTCAGAGAGCTCTCCTTTGCTGAAGATATTTATGAAGAGGCTTGATGGCCATCTCTTAGGGGTTCTAGTTGCAAAATCCTTGCACTGAGCAGTGTACTAACTAGATGATTTCCAAGGCCAATTTCAACTTTAAAATTCTGTAGATGATGATGATGATGAAGGCAGATCTATAGTCTATTTAGCAGAGGAGTTTCAACAGTGCAAACCTAACCCAACTAACAATGCTTGCATTTTGGTTGCCTGGGGGTTGAGAGTTTTTAATAGAATATATTCTTTTGCTTTCTAGTTCAACAGGATGACCCTCACTCACACAAATGTGTCTGTTGGAAGTAAACTCTTGCATCTTGCAAGGGAGGCTGTTCCTGGTAGTGGAGCTGCTTGGAAGCTCCTTTAGGGTAGCTACATGTCCTACTTTAGTCAAGTTGACGTATATTTGAAGGAAACTTCTGTTTGAACCATTGTATCATCCAAGAAGGGCTTAAATGCACCAAAGGCATCAGATGCTATCTAACCTTGGAAGCTCAGGTCCATCAGCCCTGGATGTGAAACCATCAATGAATGCCAAGTGCTGTGGCCAAAATTTCAGAAGACGGCAATGGCAAACCACCTCTGTGTATTTCTTGCCTGAGAAAAATCTATGAAATTAATGATGTCACCACAAATTAATAATAATAATAATAAATAAATAATAATAAAATTTTATTTCTATCCTGCCCCTCTGCAATGCAATCAGGGCAGCTTACAATATAAAAGCTCCATAATCACAATACCCTACCCCACCCACCCCTTAAAATAATATTAAATTATGAAGGATTAAAAACATACAATAATTAAAAATATGTAAGTTAGAAGAAAAAATTAAAACATACAATCACAGCCCAGAAAGGACAGCCAAGTCTTGGGCCGGGATAATTATTCAGGAAAGGCCTGCCGGAAAAGATCCGTCTTGACAGCTTAACAGGTGACTTGAAGGTACATACACACATATGCACCATATACACATATACACACATATACAAACACACAGAGAGAGAACAAACTAGAAACAGTAAACAATTTATAAGAATTAAGAACAATAAAGAGCTATTAAAAACACACACATCATCTAAGATCGAGAGGAAGGAGAGAGAAGAATGAAAGAAATAATGCATGTATGCAAGAAGTGCAAAAGAATCACAAAAGAAAGGAGGAAGGAAGAGAGGGAGAGAGAGGGAAGAAGTAGGAAAGGGTAAGAGAAGAAAGAGCAGCAAAAGAATGAATGGAAGAAAACCTAAGTTTTATGCCAAAACTTAAACATTTTGTCCTGCTCTACTGCTTCTAGGATCTCATTGGTGCTAGTGTGGTGTTAGGGTGGTACTCATGGTACTTTCAACTGGTCTTTCAGGTGCTAGTGTGGTGTTAGTGTGATACTCATGGTACTTTCAGGTGATTCAGGTGGTATCAGTTAGCTGGGTTTGAGAGACAGATACTAAATTTCATGAGGGCATTCTCAGGACCCTGAGCACATGCTTCTGACTGAATGCTAAGCCACAGTTCAGAAAATTGTTCCTGCCAACAGGATGAATTCATTATGGAACACTGGTACAACATAACCAAGTGATTGTCTTATTGTTCCATCTTGCTACCAGATTAGAGGTGAGTCCTTTTTCAGCCTCATTTCATAATAGACTGTGGAGGGGGGGGGGAGAGAGGAAATCCCATCTGCCTGTGATCCTGCCTGTAAGGACAACTGTAATCTAAAGACTTACAATACAGTCCTATCCATGTCTTCTCAGGAAAGAACTGGGAGTAATGTGAAGTTGAAGGCTTTCACGGCCAGCATCCATAGATTTTCCTTCGGGTTTTTTCTTGGCTGTGAGGCTGTGTTCTGGAATAGTTTCTTTCTGACATTTCACCTCTTCGAGGATGCCAGCCACAGATAAAGGTAAAACGTCAGAAAGAAACTATTCCAGAACATGGAAAATCTACAACTGGGAGTAAATTTGCAGATTTAGGCCTGTATTTCATTGGTAATCCCACTTAGATTAGACCTACTGAATAAAATTTTGAATGGTGGGTTTTCATTGTGAGAGACACAATGTGGCTTGAGTTTGGACTAGGACTCTGGAAACCAATGTTTGAATCCCCACTCAGGCATGGAAACCCACTGGGGCTCTCCAGCCAGGTCATGCTTTCTCAGCCTCTAAGGAAGGCAAGGGCAAACACCCTCTGATCAAATCTTGCTAAGAAAACCATGATAGGTTTGCATTAGGGTCGGCATAAGTCAGAAATGACTTGAAAGCATGCAACAACACAACCCTAAGTGAGTCTGTGGGTCTATCTTAGTTGGGACTAACAATAAGGTTTGGGCTTTAATGTACTGAAGAAAGTTGTCCAGTATTGCATTCTAGAATGGAGGCATAGTGAACTGAAGACAACACTTTACTTAATGGCACAATACTTAATGACACAGTGCTAGTCCAGATGTCAGTTCTCCATTTCAGTAATCTCACACCAAAAGCAACCATACACCTTACCATTTACAGCTGTTTTAGTACATCTAACAAAATATAGCAAATCATGGGAAATACTGGTGATATATTAGCCAATCTTGATACATCAATCATAATGGAAAATTACCAATCAAGCACAAATAAAAGCTATACAGCTGTCCCTCCGTATCCATGGATTTGGTATCCATGGATTTAAGTATTAACGGCTTGAAAATATTCTTTAAAAAATAATAATCCAAAAACCTTGATTTTGCCATCTTATATAAGGGACACCATTTTGCTATGCCATTGCATATAACGGGACTTGAGTATTCACAGATTTTGGTATCCACAGGGGGACCTGGAACCAAACCCCAGTGAATGTGAAGGGACAACTGTACATGTTGAACCTTTTCTGTACATTTCAGATTATTGTTGTTATTGGTAGAGAGGACCAGTTAGTCAATAGCAGGGGTCATAATGTTATGGTAATGCTTAACCTGGTTTCCCCCAATATCCCTAGCAGCTTAATAACACTGGAGCATATCATTTTTTTCCTTGATTCAGAATAGAAATATAATCATAGTATCCTACAGTCAGAAAGGATCACAAACAGCCAACTAATTCAATCCCCTGACATGTGGGAATACACACCTAAAGGACTCCTGAAGGATGCCTACTCAACCTCTGTTCAACCCCCACCCCTCCTAAAGAAGAGTCCTCCATCCTCTGAGGAAGTCTATTCCACTGTCTAACAGTTATTACAGTAAAGAAGTTCTTCCTAATGTTTAGGTGGGATCTTTCTTCTAAACTGAATCCATTGGTTTATGTTTTAGTTTCTGGAGCAACAGAAAACACAATTGTTCCATCTTCTACATGGCATCCCTTAAGATATTTAAAGATGGCTATCATGTCACCTCTCATGTCCTTTAGCATGACTGCCTTATTTTTGAGCACCTTCATACCCTAAAAGTACCAGGTCCTGTCCAATCTTGGATGCTAAATAGAATCAAACCCTAAGAAAACCCTATGAAATTCATGGGGTCACCATAAATCAACAGGTAACTTGAAGGCACATACACACACACCTTACTTTAGCCTTATTGTCAAGTCCCAGCCTTCAGTACCTGGGTGCAAACAGGAAATTCACCTATATATATTATATGTTATCATGCCACAGTCAGTCCTCTTTATCCACCAATGTGGGACCACCATCATAATCCCACTCCCTGCACATACAAAAATAATTACTTTCACCACATTCCAACTTCACAGCTTGGCAGGGAAAACTCAGTATGTCCCTGATGATGAGTTCAATGTGTATGCATTTTAATAGTTTACGAATTCCTGGTAACTGCCATTGCTTTTCTCCCACATGCTGTCTCTGGCATCTTGAATGAATTAGATCATATCCCTCAAGGTTTGCTTCCTACTTGACTGCTGGGACTCTCCACTCCTTTTTCTATTCCAATGATGTTCATTATAATCTCCACTATTCTATGATCCCTGGCTCTGCCCTTGAGAATCCTGCTGGTGTACTTCCTGCAAATTAGATCAGCCGTCCATGCCACTTCTTGCAAAAGTTGTTTCCAAACATTTTTAAAGGCCCCCATGTATTTGAGCTTCAAATTGAAACCTCCCCTCTCCCTCCAAAATATTAATGCTTGCCCACATAACCCTTATCTTTAAAACTCTTACTGGCTTTACCTCAAGATGCTTTATGGCATATTTCACATGCTTGCTGATTACTGCTCAAAGGGTTAAGCCTGATTAAGATTTTAATAGTGTCTGTTACTCAGGGGATCTAGGCTCATATGCTACTGAATCACAATATGGGGCGCAGGTGCTAGAACATCAGTGGGATCAGTGCTTTAATCCCACCATCTCGGTTTGAGGCATCTTACTATGTGGCTAGAGAAGCCCCTTATTGTATGGCTATGTGTCCTATATTACAGGGGACTCTTCCCTAACTTAAGGGTTATCCAGTCTAATACTAGTCATTTAAAAGCAGACCATGGGCCTTGAAGTTGTCCATCAACAGTTGGCATCTGGTTAGCAATCTGAGTAGGCACACAGCTCACCTGCTGTGGGGAGAAGAACTGCATTTCTCTTTAAGTACAGTTAGATGTCCGTATCCATGGGGGTTGGCTCTCAGAAACCACAGATAACAGAATCATAGAATCAAAGCCCTAGGTTGCAACTCAGCCATCTTTAAAAAATTGTACCTGCTGCTATTAAGGTCTACAGTGCTAAGATTATGGCTAAATTGCTATTTGCAGCTGCAATTTGAATTGAGGGGTTTAATTCTGAGCTAGGTAATTTTTATGCCAGATTTTTAAAGGCCCTCCTTCAGATACCAAGATGTGTTGCTAACTCAGTTTTAATACTTGAAATGGGGGAAAGCCCTCCCTCTATGAGGGTGTGGCAGACAGCCATGAAACTTGGGCTTAGAGTCATACTCTTCAAGCATGGTAAGGGTCATGGTAAGGGTCTACTTAGCCATCTTACAACGGACCCTTATGAAAGCAGATGGTCCAAGCATATTGCTCAAAAAGCAACCACAATTAGGCTTTCACCATCCTTCCTTCTAAGTCTGGGTTATCACACAGCCTTGAAAACAGTTAAACAAAGACCTTTTGCAATTTGTTGGCTAATTCCTTTCTGTTATGCTCACCTAGTGCATTGCATACACCATATTCAGGTTCATTTGCTCTGGCTGATTACATAAAGAACTTGACTGTGCCAATCTATTGCATATTATTTATGAAGGCCAGATGTAATGTTTTTCCTTCAGCAATGTTGTATGGTAGATATGCGGGGCTGTCATTGGCATCAAGGCTCTGTCCATGTGGGTTGCAGGAGGTGGAATTCATGTCTCATATCCTACTATCCTGTGTCCTTCATTCTCAGAGTCATAAACAACTGATTTCTCCCTTGCTATGCCATCTACCTGGCCATTTGGAGAGGTTTCATGTCAAATTCATTAGGATAAATGTCCTAATATTACCTTGTCAGTTACTAAGTTCTTCCCTGTGCTCATTAAGGCCAGTGAGAGGAAAGTTAATAGTTGAATAAGTTGCATGAGCTCCAAGAAAGTCTATCAATAAGTATCCTAATTTTATTAGTTTGTATTATGGATTTATCTATTAATGTACATCATGTCTGGGCAGGGCACGTTTCTAGGATGGAGGACCATCACCTCCCCCAAATAATACTCTATGGTGAACTTGCCATGGGTCAGCGTAAGAGAGGTGCTCCAAAAAAGTGATACAAGGACTCCCTGAAACAACATCTCAGGCTTGGCCAAATTGATCACCAACAATGGTCTGCCCTGGCCTCACATCGGGAGGCATGGAGACGCACTATCCACAATGCTGCAGCCTTATTTGAGAAATCATGCCGAACAAGTCTTAAAGAGAAGGGGGCTCGCCGCTTGCCGGCGGGCCTGTTTGCGGCCCGGCCGGCGCCCCCATACCGCCGCCCGTAGCTCCGCCCCCCCCCTTTCACTCGGCGGTCCCAGCCGAGGCGAGGGGGGGGGAGAGGGGGGGAAGGGAGATGGCCGCGTGGCGCAACATGCGCGCCGCCATCTTCCCCCCTTTCTCCTTCCCAGCCGCCCTTGCGGCTGGGGAGGGAAAAGGAGTGCGGGCCAATCGGGAGCGAGGCAGCTCGCTCCCGATTGGCTGGGGCCGATCTGGATAAAGGGGCGCACGCGGGCGCGCCCCTCCCAGATCGGAGGCGGCAGCGGAGCAGGCAGCAGCGCCCTCCGCTTGCCGCAACAAAAGATTGGCGAACCCCCCCCCTCCCTGCAGGTACCTTGGGGGCTCCGGGCGGGTGGCGACCGCAAGCCGGGCCTTGGGCGGACGCGAGGGGTTGGGGGGGAGGAGCCGGAGCGGCTCTCCGGCACGACGGCCACCGGAGGGTCACGATCGGGGGCGGGGGCCGCTTCGCCACCGGGACGCGCCCCTGGGAAAGGCGCGTCCGCCGCCCCTCCAACCAGATGGGCCGGGCCATCCACAACCCTCCCAACGAGCCGGGCTCATCACCGGCGGGAGCCGGCCGCGGCGCGGCTGGGGCCGGCGGCACAGGGAGCGGGGAGGGGGAGGCGCGGCATGGCAGCGCAAGGGGTCGCGGCACGGCACCTTGGCAACGGGCGGGAAAACGCGGCGGGGCAGAAGGGAACCTGGTCACGGCGCTGGGAGGAGGGGCGCGGCATCGCAGCCGCCCTCCAATCCATGCCCCCCCCCGAAGCGCCCCCCCCCTCCCTGACGCGCCAGTTGGGTACCTTCTCTCCTGGCCCCGGGGCGGAGGGGTGCGGCATCGCAGCCGCCCTCCAATCCATGCCCCCCCCCGAAGCGCGCCCCCTCCCCTGCCGCGCCAGCTGGGTACCTTCTCTCCTGGCCCCCAGTAGTCACCCACGTTGGGGAGAAAAGCGGAAGGGACCAGGGCGGCAATCACCCAAGCCCGTTCTTGCCAACCCAGGAAGCAGCGGCCATGGGCCTGGTGAGGGAGGGGCTCCGGGCTGGGCTGGCAGGCCTCGGCAAGTGATAGGGGCCGGCAAGGATGAATGGCTCTGCAACGGGCCACTTTGGTCATACTGGGAGGGGCCTGGCCTAGCCTGCTCCCCTCCCTCTCGCCCCCTCCCCCCCCCTGCAACTTCCTACCCGCTGACCTCTGGAGCTGGGGGCCACGCATGAGCAATGGGGGGAACACGAGGGGAGCGCTCACGGCACAGCAGCCTATGGGGAGGCTTGTTTTTTGTTTGCAGGTTTCGGGCCGCGGGGCGGCGGCCGGCGCTGAATAAAAAAAAAAAAAAAAACAACAATAATAATAACAATTAAAAAAAAAAAAAAAGAACCCACAGTCACCAAGCACTCATCAAGTCTCCAGCCAAGGAGAGAGCCCAGGACACGTCACAAGGGTCGCAAGGGCTATGGGACCCAAGAGGGCTACACGGCAGCGCCAAAGACCAGAACCAGGGCCGCCGCAAGCAGTGGAGGCCCCCCCGCAGGGTGATGGGGAGGGGGCAGCGGGGCAGGAGGATGGCAGTGGGGTCACCGCAGCACCTCGACCCCCGGTCGAAGCTTTCGGCCACCCAGCACCCACCCTGGCTGACGTCATGGGGGCCCTGTCGGTTGTCCTGCAGAGGATAGACAGAGGGGCTGCTGACAACAGTGCACCGGCTCAGGCGGCACCACCCGTCGGGGAGTCCACGGGGGCCGGGGTACCAAATACTTCCTCCAGTCTAGGGGCACCCAACAACAGCGAGCATAGCAGACGTTCCAGGTCGAGAGGAAGGAGCCGCTCCAGAGGATCCAGGCGTTCGGCCTCACATGAGTCGTCTTCGCGGCGGCGTAGCAGGTCGGCCGGGAGGCGGAGCCCTCACAGGAAGCGGCGTCGGTCCCGCTCGAGGTCCTCGTTAGGTGAGTCCTCGGATGAGGACAAGTACAGGTATTGGGAAATAGGGGCTTTCAAACCGGGCCTGCCAGCGTGGGCTCTCAAACTGCGCAGGGCCAGGGAAAAAGCTGGGGCTGATAGGAGGGCTGAAGGAAAACACCCGCAAGGGGAGGAGCTGCGGGAGGCCAAGTCCAAGGAAGACCCCCCAGGAGGCCACTTGGATCACAAGGTGCGCACCAAGATATTGCAAGGCTATTACGTTGATGTCTTCACCCTGGCCCCGCCTCCAGGGGCAGAGGCCAGGGTGCACAAGAGCGACAAGAAAGATAATGACAAGGCCAGTGGGGAAGCTGCTGAGCGCACCTTTGCCAATTGGCTCAATGGGTACACGGTCTTCATGGGGGTGGTGGCGCTGGTCTTCCCTGAACGGGCATGGCACCTGATCAACCACCTCCGACAGGTGCTGCTGGTGCGTGCGCAGGCAGGGGATGCCAGCGCGATACTATACGACATAGAATGCAGGAAGAAGGCTTCCAGGTCTCCCATGCACAGATGGGAGACCATCGACTACCCCAATTGGCTTCAGGCCACGGGGCCGGGCAGGCGGGAGAAGGGTGACCCTCAAAAGGCAGCACGCAAGAAGGAAGGGAAGAAGCCGGTGTGCTGGGAGTTCAATGGGGGCAAGTGCTCCAGATACAAGTGTAGGTTTGAGCATGCCTGCGACAGCTGTGGGGGGGGGCACCCAAAGGTCAACTGCTCCCGGCAAGGCAGCAGCGGACAGCCCTTTCGTGGCGGCCGCTCCGTCCCCTCGGGCGGCAGGAAAGAGGGCGGGCCCAGCGGAACCACAGGCAGCCACACTTCAAAATGAGATGGCCGGGGCCAGAGGGCCCATGGCATTCACTCCGGTCAAGGTGGATGCCATGCGCCCTCTTCTGGCAGCCTACCCCAAAAAACAGGCGGCCACTTATCTAGCGGAGGGATTCGAATTTGGGTTTCGCATACCTTTTCAGGGCCCACGGGAGGCCACCACCTCGGGCAACCTCAAGTCCGCAGCGCAGCTGCCCGAGGTGCTGGCTACCAAGATCAAAAAAGAGATAGCCGCAGGGCGCATTGCCGGGCCATTCGATCAACGTCCCATGCCCAATCTGAGGGTCTCCCCGCTGGGGGTCGTACCCAAGAAGGCCCCCGGCGAGTACAGACTCATTCACCACCTGTCATACCCAAAAGGGGCCTCGGTTAATGATGCAATCCCACCGGAACTTTGCAAGGTGAGGTATGCATCATTGGACTATGCGGTCCGCCTGCTGCAGAATTGCGGGCAAGGGGCGCTGATGGCAAAATGTGACATTCAATCAGCTTTCAGGCTCCTGCCCGTGCACCCTGACGATCACTGCCTTCTGGGCTTCACGTTTCAGGGAAAATGGTACTATGACATGGCATTGCCCATGGGCTGTTCCATCAGCTGTTCTGCATTTGAAACGTTCAGCACATTCCTGGAGTGGGCTTTGCAGCGGCGCACAGGGTCCCCCTTTGTCACGCACTATCTAGACGATTTTCTCATGATGGGCCCAGCCGGGGGGGAAGAGTGCGGGTTTCTGCTTTCCTCGTTCCAGGCGTTGGCGGCGGAGTTGGGGGTACCATTAGCGCCGGACAAGACAGTTGGACCAGCCACGTCCCTGGTATACCTGGGCATTCAGCTCGATTCAGAACAAGGGATATCCAGACTGCCAGATGATAAGATTCGCAGCCTGAGGGCATTGCTGGCGGACCTCCTGCGGAAGGAAAAGGCCACACTCAAAGAAGTGCAGTCGCTGCTGGGTCATCTGAACTTCGCCTGCAGGGTGGTGTCCCCGGGGAGGGCTTTCTGCATGCGCATTGCAAGACTCACCGGGGGGGCGCGGGCGCAGCACCACCACATTCGCCTTATAAAGGAGGTGAAGGAGGACATCAGGTTGTGGCTGTCTTTCCTTGAGAGCTACAACGGGATCACCATGTGGCAGGGCCGCCTGGAGCTGGGCAGCAGTTTGCAGGTCCACTCCGACGCTGCAGGCAGCCTAGGTTTTGGGGTATATTTCAAGGGGCACTGGTGCGCTCAGCCATGGCCAGAGGACTGGGCGGAGAGGGGTGTCACCAGAGATCTCACTTTTCTAGAATTCTTTCCCATTGTAGTGGCCATCACCTTGTGGATGGGGGAATTCAGAGACAAGAGAGTCTGTTTTTGGTGTGATAATCAGGCAGTGGTAAGAATCATCAACAGGCAGTCCTCCAGGTCCGAAAGGGTCATGAGGTTGGTACGCAAGTTCGTGCTGACCTGCCTGGGGGCCAACATCAGCTTTCACGCCCGGCACATCCCCGGGGTGGACAATAAGATTGCAGATGCCTTGTCTCGGTTTCAGGAAGACCGGTTCCGCATGCTGGCGCCGGACGCGGACGAGCGGGAGACCCAGTTCCCAGCAGACCTCTGGAGCCTTGGGAACGAACCGTGCTCCAGGGCGTAGCAGATTCCTTGGCCCCCTCCACGCAGGCCAGCTATCGGAGGGCGGCGGCGCAGTTCGCAGGTTTCCGGCAACAGCACGGCTACGGGGCCGTCGGCCCTGCATCGGAGAGGGCGGTACTGCATTACCTGGCTTCATTGAAGGAAAGAGGGATGGCGTCACGGACTATAGCGGGCCAGGCGGCGGGCATTTCCTTCTTCAGCAAGGCAGCAGGCTATGGGGACCCTTGCGATACCTTCATGGTAAGAAAGGCGTTGGAAGGCTGGAGGAGGCGGGCACCAAGGGCACGGGATGCTCGGCGCCCCCTGTCTTACGCAATGTTGGCGCAGGTGGTAGATCACTTACCAGCCATATGCCACTCCAGCTATGAAGCGCTGCTTTTCGGCGCGGCATACACGATTGCCTTTTTTGGAGCCTTACGGGTGGGGGAGGTGGTGTGCTCCTCCAAGACAGACGCTTCGGGCCTGGCACTGCAGATAGGAGATGTTACGTTGAGGGCACAGGACCTGTCCCTACGCATCCGGCGATCCAAGGCAGATCAGCGGGGACATGGGGCCACGTTACACATCCGGCAGGTCGAAGGATCTTCCCCGTGCCCTGTGGAGAGCATGAAGGCATTCCTAGAGGCACGGGGGCCGGGAGAAGGCCCCCTGTTCCGGCACCAGGATGGGACGCCGCTCACCAGATTCCAGTTTGTGAGCGTTTTTAAAATAACCCTCAGAGGTCTGGGCTTGCCGGTCGAGGGCTTCACTAGTCATTCATTCAGGATTGGAGCGGCGACCATGGCAGCGGAGGCCGGCATGTCCGCGGAGGCAATCATGCGGTTAGGCCGATGGCGTTCCAGGGCTTACGCCTCCTACATCAGGCCGGGACACGCACTGCCTGCAAGGCCGGGGGCCCACGGGGACCGGTAGGCCTGCCTGTTGATGAGGAATGGTTGGCGGAAGGCAGTTCCAAGGGAACGCCTTGGTGGCGGATGTATTGGGTCGTGAAAATAGCATGAGCTCAGGGGTCTCTGCCAAGTTCAAGATCAAGCACAAGTTCAAATTCAAGGTCAAGTTCAAGTTCAGAAGGAGACCCCTTATAGTAATAACACATGCTTGTTTTCAGGGAAGGAGAGAGCGTCGAGCAGGCGACTCGGCCAAGGTCTCTCCTTCAGGGAAGGGATCCGGGATGGACCGGACCCTGCGCCGCCCACATGAGCGGGCCGCGCTGTGATCACGACCCATACATTAACGCCAACCATTTGTTTGCAAGTTGCGGCCAAATTTATTGCCAAGCTTATCAAGTAGCATAGTAATCAACTTATCTACCTCAAAGTGTTTTGTTACTAAC
Organism: Gambelia wislizenii; assembly: GCA_030847615.1. Taxonomy (NCBI): domain Eukaryota; kingdom Metazoa; phylum Chordata; class Lepidosauria; order Squamata; family Crotaphytidae; genus Gambelia; species Gambelia wislizenii. The sequence continues at coordinate 13,318,311 of JAUMIR010000012.1, forward strand.
CTGTACCTAACCTAATTTCTGAAGTTATGCACATATTTGTTACCAATACAATGTTCTTTTGCAACCACGTGTTTGTGTTTATTCAAGAGGGCGGAGGGGTGGTCCGGTCTGGGTCCGCAAGGGGGCTCGCCGCTTGCCGGCGGGCCTGTTTGCGGCCCGGCCGGCGCCCCCATACCGCCGCCCGTAGCTCCGCCCCCCCCTTTCACTCGGCGGTCCCAGCCGAGGCGAGGGGGGGGGAGAGGGGGGGAAGGGAGATGGCCGCGTGGCGCAACATGCGCGCCGCCATCTTCCCCCCTTTCTCCTTCCCAGCCGCCCTTGCGGCTGGGGAGGGAAAAGGAGTGCGGGCCAATCGGGAGCGAGGCAGCTCGCTCCCGATTGGCTGGGGCCGATCTGGATAAAGGGGCGCACGCGGGCGCGCCCCTCCCAGATCGGAGGCGGCAGCGGAGCAGGCAGCAGCGCCCTCCGCTTGCCGCAACAAAAGATTTGCACCCACCCACCCTCCCTCGGCTCAATTACGTCGCAATTTGCAGGGCGGATGTATTGGGTCGTGAAAATAGCATGAGCTCAGGGGTCTCTGCCAAGTTCAAGATCAAGCACAAGTTCAAATTCAAGGTCAAGTTCAAGTTCAGAAGGAGACCCCTTATAGTAATAACACATGCTTGTTTTCAGGGAAGGAGAGAGCGTCGAGCAGGCGACTCGGCCAAGGTCTCTCCTTCAGGGAAGGGATCCGGGATGGACCGGACCCTGCGCCGCCCACATGAGCGGGCCGCGCTGTGATCACGACCCATACATTAACGCCAACCATTTGTTTGCAAGTTGCGGCCAAATTTATTGCCAAGCTTATCAAGTAGCATAGTAATCAACTTATCTACCTCAAAGTGTTTTGTTACTAACCTGTACCTAACCTAATTTCTGAAGTTATGCACATATTTGTTACCAATACAATGTTCTTTTGCAACCACGTGTTTGTGTTTATTCAAGAGGGCGGAGGGGTGGTCCGGTCTGGGTCCGCAAACGACAACGCAGAAAGAATCACAACCCAAAAGCATCACCCAAGACTTCTGCTGTGCTTTCTGCAACCGGACTTGTTTATCTCACATTGGCAGAAAGTGCGGGATGAGTCCTTCCTGAATCTTTGTTTATGAAGAAAAGCCAGAGAGAGACAGAGACAGAGAGAGAGAGAGAGAGAGAGAGAGAGAGAGAGACATCATGTCTGTTATTCGATGGGTCTATGAACTGTATGAATAAATTGATTGATTGATTGATTGATTGAATCATAGAATTGTAGAGTTGGAAGAGACCACAAGGGCCATCCAGTCCAACCCCCTGCTATGCAGGAAATCACGATCAAAGCATCCCTGACAGAGGGCCATCCAGCCTCTGTTTAAAAACCTCCAAGGAAGGAGACCGTACCATGTTCCGAGGGAGTGTGTTCCACTGCCGAACAGCTCTTACTGTCAGAAAGTTCCTCCTAATGTTGAGGTGGAATCTCTGTTCCTGGAGCTTGCATCCATTGTTCCGTGTTCTAGTCTCTGGAGCAGGAGAAAACAAGCTTGCTCCATCCTCAATGTGACACCCCCTCAAATACTTAAACAGGGCTATCATATTGCCTCTTAACTGTCTTTTTTCCAGGCTAAACATACCCAGCTCCCTAAGTCTCTCCTCATAAGGCATGGTTTCCAGACCTTTCACCATTTTAGTCACCCTCCTCTGGACACGCTCCAATTAGTCAATATCCTTTTTGAATTGTGGTGCCCAGAACTGGACAAAATATTCTAGGTGAGGCCTGACCAAGGCAGAATAATACTTAATAATACCTAATAATAATAATAATAATAATAATAATAATATAGAGTGGCACTATTACTTCCCTTGATCTAGACACTATACTTCTATTGATGCAGCCCAAAATTGCATTGGCCTTTTTAGATGCCGCATCACACTGTTGACTCATGTTCAACTTGTAGTCTACTAGGACTCCTAGATCCCTTTCGCACATAGTCTCACTCAGCCAGGTCTTGCACATCATGTATCTATGCATTTCATTTTTCCACCCTAAGTGCAGTACCTTACGTTTCTCCATACTGAATTTCATTTTGTTAGCTTTGGCTCAGCTTTCTAGTCTATTCAGGTCATTTTGAATTTTGATCCTGTCCTCTAGGGTATTAGCTACTCCTCCTAATTTGGTGTTATCTGCAAATTTGATATGTATGCCCCTAATTCTGTCATCCAATTCATTGATAAAGATGTTGAATAGCACTGGGCCCAGGACAGAACCCTGTGGCACCCCACTGGTCACATCTTTCCAAGATGAAGAGGAGCCACTGCTGAGCACCCTTTGGGTTTGGCTGGTCAACCAATTACAAATCCATTGAACAGTTAACTTGTCTAGCCCACATTTTGCAAGCTTGTTTGCAAGAATGTCATGGGGAACCTTGTCAAAGGCCTTACTGAAATGAAGGTATGCGATATCCACAGCATTCCCTTCATCTACCAAGCTGGCAATTTTATCAAAAAAAGAGATCAAATTAATCTGGCATGACTTGTTTCTCTGAACCCCATGTTGAGTTTTTGGGATTTTTGTGACAGAGAACCCTATTAATTTTTTTTTAAAAAAAATACCTCCGGTTAAAACATACCATAGAGTTGCCTTAGAGAACCTAGAAGATGCCTAGAGAGGATCCCTCTCTAGACATTTTCCAGCACAAATCTATAGTATGCTAAATTGCTAATAGACCAATATAGGCAGTAAAGGTTGTGACCTGTTGAACCCACTGTTGGTTTCAATCCAAACCTTCAATGTGCTGAAATTATGGACAAGAGTCTTCTTTAGTCTCTTTCTATGACATCATACTTAACACACATTGTTAGAGACTTTCACGTCAGTAGGACAAAGAATCCCCTCCAGCTTTAAGTCCAGACCTCAAAGAAACTACCCAGTATGCCAAATCCTATTACCCAAATAGGTTCAGCACCTTGGATAATTCCTTTAAATCTCAAACTAAGACCTGGAGCAGATTAACTGCTCTGCTGACTTGGGAACCACCAATTGCCACTAAATGTAAGTGTATATACTGGGAGAGGATGCCCCCCCCCCAAACACTGTAAATGTATTTTCCATAGCTCTAAGTGAAGCATTTCTGCCATGTAGAACAAATATGTACACTTGGACTGCAGCCTACCAATTTTACAGCTATTTAAGAGCAAATGGCATTTTTTTCTGGTGTATATATAGTCCAATGTTTTCTGAGTAGCTTACATGATAGGTATCATTTTATGAAGCTGGTTTTCTCATTCTTGGCTACTCATCTTAAGGCAGTGGGTTGCCTTGTGCACACTTTAATGTATCCATTTATATTCTGAACAAAGATCCCAGACTTATCCTATCCTCAGAAATTCTTCAGCACTTGATATCCCCTCCCCCACTGTTTCCATCAGGATTATTATTTCAGTGAGGCAAGTGGAGTTTTTCTTATTTGTCTCCCTACCCTCACCAAATCTTCCCTCCTTTTTGCCGTTTTTGTTTGTAAATAAATTCTGTCTATGAAAAAGAGGGTGGGAAAGAAACAAGGGAGAACAAATGAAGGCAGTGTTTTTAAAACAGCACCCCTAGGAACCCTGGGTATCATGAACCTGGGTCTTCATTAGAGAGATGTCTCTTGGGTTTAGCCACTAATCAAATTCCTAATAATGTAAATGTGTTGTTAATGAAGGGAAGGGGGGCTGGCAAGGTAGAGGCAAGCAGTATAAAGCAAGGAGTCATTTTTGAGAATCTAGACTCTCATGGCTCCTATGGGCAGCCTTACTATTTTTAATATATTTTATTTTTTTTATTAATAATAAACAAAAGATGACAGAAAAAGAAGCAGAAACTGGAGTGCATAAAATTCACAGAAGAATCTGGAGAGAGTCTTGAAGATGTTTGTTTTATTAATAGAACAACATCCTCCCACTCTTGTAAAATCTTTCAGAGTCTGGTTCTTTTCCACATATTGTATATCCTTCAGCTTCTGTTCTCATGTTTTCACTTGTCCACTAAATGGTTTGAGAATTCCTGGCCCAGAAATGTCTGGACTTTGATTCTAAATAGTTATGTACAACTCATGGCCCTGAGTGTTCAAGACCTGAGCAGGGCTGTCGATGAGAGACATGGAGGGCTGTCATCCATAGGGTTGCCATTAGTCAAAGTTGACTTGACAGCAGTTAACAACAGCAAAGTTATGTACAGACCATAGGTACTATGCTAATGTAATTATGATTTTATGTAATATGAGATCATGGGGTTGTCTAGACAATGAAAAAAATCCTCAAAGAATGCAGAAAGAATACCTTTTGTCCAGAAGAGCTCCTGCCAGGATTTACCGTATTAGGAAGGAAGGGGGCTGAAAACTTCAAGTAGTTCGCGATAACCGCTTTCACTGTTTCTTGTGATCTTTTTTCAAAAAGTACACAAAAATGTGCATAACCACCCATCTGAACAACCAATTCAAATAGGGTCACACCCAGGAAGTCAAACATGATTGGTTGGACCTGCATGGGGACAGGCTTACAAGCAACGAAGTGGCCGGAGCCTCCATTGGGTTATTTTCCAGGGGAACAATCCAGTGCTTTTGGGGAGCAGCAGAGCAAGAAAAAAAAGGTTTTAAGCAGAGGATTGCTCTTCCACTTCTCTCATTTAGGAAGGCAAAAAAAGGGGGGGGATGGAGGGTGCTTTGGGTTGAATAATAAGGCAGGTAATTCACTTAAAGGCCACCATATTTTCTCATGGGCATGCTCCATGTGAACTGCAGCTTCCCATGTCAGTGATCTTGCGAATGGATCATGGGGAGAACTGAACACTGCTGCGATAGTGAGGTAATGCACTATTTTATGCAATTAATTCTCCTGTCTAACTGCCCCCCCCATGTCTTTATGTGAGGTTCATATATTGTTTTAAGTAGCTCCTTAAAAAAAAAGCCTTAGGACTATAAAGAAGCTGAAATGAAACAGTTTTTTAAACTAATAAGAACAACCACCCTTTGAGCCTCTTGAGATGTATTTCCAGATTTTGCTGTACACCCTTACTTTTAGGCAAAGGGCACTAATTGACTTAGGTAACAGGTATTGGGTGTTCTGAAAAGGCAAGGTGCTGAACAAATTATTTAATCCTTTTTATTAAATACTATTTGTACAATCTAAAAAACACACTCAGGAAAAAAATACATAAAATAACACAGACATAAAAAATAAACACTAACTCCAATCTAATTAAACCCCATACTATTCTAACCCAAAACCAAACAAAACACAATAAGACTAAACAATTTACACTAAAAAGGGATGTTTAGATTCCAACTTATCAGCTAAAACGTTGTACTAGAATTTCTTAATATTCACTTGATCTGATCAAAAAAACCTTAATTAAGCCTAATGTAATCCTAATATCGTTATAGTTTTATTAGAAAATGATTTAACTTTTTAAAATTTAATATTTAATTTAATATAGAATATAGATGTTTTATGAAGATAGACTATAGATATCATTATATATATTTCAAATCTAATATTTAAATACAATATCTTCTACAACCTGCCCATAACTTTATTCAAAAGTTATCAAATGTAACTGTCTCTATATTATCATTAGCTTCCTTCAGGAATTCTATTGTAGATGTCCACACTTTTATTTATTCTATTGTAGATGTCCACATTTTCCGCATTTAGGGCGGAAAAATGAAATGCATAAATATAGGATGGGAGAGACCTGGCTGAATGAGACTACGTGCGAAAGGGATCTAGGAGTCCTAGTAGACTACAAGTTGAACATGAGCCAACAGTGTGATGCAGCAGCTAAAAAGGCCAATGCAATTTTGGGCTGTATCAATAGAAGTATAGTGTCTAGATCAAGGGAAGTAATAGTGCCACTCTATTCTGCCTTGGTCAGACCTCACTTAGAATACTGTGTCCAGTTCTGGGCACCACAATTCAGAAAGGATATTGACAAATTGGAGCGTGTCCAGAGAAGGGCAACTAAAATGGTGAAAGGTCTGGAAATGATGCCTTATGAGGAGAGACTTAGGGAGCTGGGTATGTTTAGCCTGGAAAAAAGACGGTTAAGGGGCGATATGATAGCCCTGTTTAAGTATTTGAAGGGATGTCATGCTGAGGATGGAGCAGGCTTGTTTTCTGCTGCTCCGGAGACTGGAACACGGAGCAATGGGTGCAAGCTCCAGGAACAGAGATTCCACCTCAACATGAGGAGGAACTTTTTGACAGTAAGAGCTGTTCGGCAGTGGAACACACTCCCTCGGAGCGTGGTGGGGTCTCCTTCCTTGGAGGTCTTTAAACAGAGGCTGGATGGCCATCTGTCGGGGATGCTTTGATTGTGATTTCCTGCATGGCAGGGGGTTGGACTGGATGGCCCTCGTGGTCTCTTCCAACTCTGCAATTCTATGATTCTATGATTCTATGATTCTATGATTCTAAAACTCATCAATTCAACAATAGTTCTGTCATTTAACCAAGTAGTCAATTTGCCCATTTCAGCCATATCATAAAATGTCAGCATCCACTCTTCCACTGTTGGAACAGTGTGTTGTTTCCAATTCCAGGCATAAATTAATCTCACTGCTGTAGTCATATATCTTATTATCATCCTGTATTCTCACATTTGAAGAGACTTTATACATGTTATATAACTTAACTGGCATCAAATACCCTCTAGACATAATTTTCTAAAAGTTTTCTTTTAAATCATAAGTTAAAGTGAACCTCAGACCCTTTTCCCACAGATTTTTCCATTGAGATAACTGTATATTGTGACCAATGTTTTGAGCTCATTTTATCACACATTCCTTGAGTTGCTCCTCCTCCAGCACAAACTTTAACAAGATCATGTACATTTTTATCATACTATCATTATCATCATTTGAACACAACATTTCAAATTATTTTTTTCTTATTTTTAAAACTATTTTTTTATCCATTTTATATCTTTCCATCATTTGTCTCAAATCCTTAGTTGCAGGATCATCAGCAGTTTTCATCAGTATTTGATAATTTTCTATAGTAACCATGTCATCATATAGCAACCATTTCCCCAGTATTTCTTCTCTCGACAGTACAGTTCATGTAGTGAAAACCAAAATGGGATTTTGACATAGACTCTTGTTTTATATTTAAGCCATACTCTCAGTATGGCCCTTCTCACAAAGTAATTATTAAAATCTTTATTTGCCTTCAATTTATCAAACCACAAAAATCTATGCCACCTAAATCTTAAATCCTATCCTTCCAATTGCAAAAGTTTAGTATTTTTAACATAATCCAATCTTTCAAGCAGACCAAACAAGAAGCTTAGTAATACAATTTTAGACAAGGCAAACCAAAACCACCTTTCTTTTGTGTCTTGCATTAATTTAAATCTAATTCTTGGTTTCTTCCCTTGACAGAAAAAAATCTTTTTCTTTCTTTCTTTCTTTCTGAATTTTTTGGTAAAACATTATGTATTATAGGAATTATCTGAAACAAAAACAGCATCTTAAGCAATACATTCATTTTTACTACAGAAATTCTTCCCAACAAATATAACTTCAACTTTGATCACTTTTGAAAAACTTGTTTCACCATATTCCAAACTTTTAAATAATTATTCTTAAAAAGTTTAGTTTTGCTATTAGTTATTTCAACCCCTGGATACTTCATTTTTTCTCTATGTTAAATCCCAGACAGATCTTTAATAATTCTTTATAATCTCTACTCATGTTTTTCACCAACATTTTAGTTTTATACTTACGGACTTTAGACCTAGCCAGCTCTCCAAATTATTTCAATATATAATTCAGTTCATATGTACATCCCAATGGATCCTCAATACAAAGTACTAAATCATCGGGAATAGCCCTTAATTTAAATTGATGTCCTTGCAACTTTATACTACATATCTTCTCATTTTCTTTTATTACATTAATCAAAATCTCCAAAACCATGAAATGGTGGACATCCCTGTCTAAGGATACACCATACAGGGTTTTATAAGCTTGCCATCCACCCATATTTGTGATAGTTGCCTTACATTGCTTTAATCCAAGATTTTAAAAAAGTCCCCTAAATTCATCTTTTTCAAAACTGCTAATATAAATGTCCAATTAATATTATCAAAGGCTTTCTCTGCATCAAGAAAAATTAATGTTGCTTGCTTGTCAACATTCTTGTCTGAATATTCTATAATTAAAAGGAATAAAGTTCCCAAACGAAGAGATCAAATGGAAAGCATTTGCAGATGATTTAGTAATATTATGGAAAACCCCTTAAATGGTGTGGAATATCTATTGCAAAGTTTAAGGGAATATGGTAAATTACCAGGTTTTAAAATGAATATTGATAAGACTTTTTTTTGCCAAAAAACTAATGTCTCAAGAAGAAAGAGAATTTGCCTCAAAACCAGGATTTGAAATATTGAAAAAGGTAAAATATTTGGGCAAAAATTTATCTAATCTATTTAAACTCAGCAATTGTATGAAAATAATTACATTAAGGTCTGGGAAACTGTTAGAAAAGAAAAGATCTAATTAGGTGACAGAATGTGAAGTTCTCATTACCAGGTAGTAATAAAATATTAGTAATAAAAATGTGTATATTATCAAAGCTAGGGTATTTATTCCAGATACTGCCAGTTATTTTATCAAATACACCTTTTAAAATGTGGCAAAAATGGTTAACAAAATTTATATGGGGAGGTTAAAAAAAAATCAAATGTAAATTGTTAACTGGGGCTAAGGAACGAGGGGGGGTTGGGTCTCCCAGATCTCAAATTGTATTTTGAAACTTCATGCCTGTTGTGGTTGATAGAATGGATTGTTTTAGAAAATCCTAGGACATTTGAGTGGAAGGGCATGAATTAAGATGGGGATGGCATGCTTATTTAAGTTATGGAAAAGTGAAGGTAAATGCACAGTTCAGGAGTCATATAAATAGAAGAACATTACTGAGAGTATTGGGAAAATATAAGGATAGATTAGGGACAAAATTAGCTGGATAGGTATCCCCACAAGAAGCATTTTATAGAAGGGAAATGGGGAGTTTACAAAACTGGTTGAAATATAAAGATTTGTTAAAGAAAGAGCAGGGAAATTGGGTTTTTAAGGATATACAACAATTAGAGAAGGAAGGATACAATATTCAATAGTTAGCTTACTATCAATTAGGAGACAGATTTAAAGATGGTGTAGAGGATTTTGGCTTTGAAGAGGATAAAACAGAATTTGAAAAAATGATGTGTTCCGAAGACTCCAGTCTAATTGCAAAAATTTAGAAAATATTATTAAAATTTGAGACAAAAGAGGAGCAAGTGAAGGACTGCATGGTGAAATGAGCAAGAAATATTGGTTATACATTACAATTAGATCAGTGGGAACTAGTATGGTGTAAAGGTTTAAAATTCACCTGTAGTTATGATTTAAAAGATAATTACTGTATAATGATGTACAGGTGGTACATAAATAAATATTCTATAACATCTACCACTATTCTTATATTATCTTTAAGATGTCTTTTTGGTTAAAAAAAACCCACTTTGGTCTTATGATATTAAATCCTTAAGAATCTTTTCCAGTCTGTCAGCCAAAAGTGAAGTCAAAAGTTTATAATCATTATTTAAAAGAGAGATTGTTCTATAGTTTTTTGGATCCATTGTGTCTTTGTATCATTTTAGAATCAAAGTAATATTAGCACTCATCCATGAGCTGGGTATCTATTTTTTTTAAGTCCAATACTACTGAACAAATTATTAAAGGCAAGCAAATTACTTGCTTTTTAACTTCTTTATTTTTTTTCTGCCAGGGATAGGAGAGGCACTTGTGGGATTTGCTGATGTGCCAAAGTAACTTGGCTGGTTATGGTATTATGTAGCTTGACTTTTGTAACTGGGTGGGGTCATTTTCTACACTTCCTTAGGAACTTTAGAATATCAATTCAGAGAAAAGGGCCAAAACGTTAATTCCACAATACACCAACACCTCCATGGCTGGAGAGGAATCACTCAAGAGGCTCCACCTAAATTTCAACAATTTCCATTCCACCTTCAAACTTATCCTAGAACTAACCATACAAGAAGTTAACTTTCTGGACACTATTCATATGTATATGTACTCATCTTGGCTCTCCCCTTTGTCACCTAACTGCTATTTATGACCTTCATTGGAAATGAACTTGTCACACCATCATCATACCTACATGGTTTGCATTTCTATCACTATTTTGCATTCCTATTACTATTCAGCCTCCCCCATTCATTGGTATATCTTGTGTGTGTGTGTGTGTATTTATTCATGGGTGCTTCACTCCATATGTCTAATGAAGTAGACTGAGTCTATGAAAATGTATGCTGTGAACTTTTTTCTCTCAATTAGTTTGAAAAGTGCTACAAGATCCCTTTGCATTCCTTCAAAGTGTTATGTTATCTTTTCATATTTGGATAATCCCATACTTCCTGGTCTGAATACTCCTCCTTACCCTACCCTTCTTGGGTTTTCCTTTCCAGATCCCCAAATATTTTTGGACTATCTTTGCATGAGTATGGAGGAAGCCTCAATATAATTCCAGGATCTTCTTACTGTTTCTCCTTGCCAAACATCTCTACGTCAGACTAGCCACTGAAAGTTCCTAACCCACATGTTAAGTCAGGAAGACATTTTTGGTTCTTCAACATTATAATTTGTTGCAACTTGTAAATTGACTTGGAATATTCCTTTTCCCCTTGAGTGGGTTTGCCTGAAGACCAGATGTGAAATCTGGCATGGTGAGTGACTCCTGGATGACATCCAGAACATGATATTCTTGGTCTTTTGTCTGAGCTAACAGATGACCCCATTTGGAAAAGCAAAGTAGACATGAGCATATTTTCACTTGAAACTGACTTGGAACTAGGTTAATACTTATGGACCCTATTAAAAACAAAGCAAACTGTCCTCTGCAAGCTGTAGCTTTTGTCAGTTTTTCAAATAATTTGTTAAGGATCATTCCAGAGGTTTCATAAGTAATGATGGTTAAACAAACAGAACCTCTAATGCTAATTATCACTTTGTCAGCAGCTTTGGAAGTATACTGCCAGGCAGAAAGGTGGGATACAGATGTTTGGTTTTTTAAAAAATAAATGTTATTGTAAAAATGCATGCCACACATAAGGTAAACACATTAGAATAGAATCAGACATGGCATTACATGGGGATTTTGCTGCTATAAAATGAGTGTCTTCATCAAGATTCTGGGAGGTCTCTATGAGGTGTGTATGCATTTTCATTAATAAAACAAATAAATGGGGGCCATTTCTAAATAAAGGTCTCTTGATTTCCTTGTCTGTTGTTTCTCTTTATGTTGTCTGACAATTTTTCTAAAAGCCAGGTGTCCCAAATTCTTTTCCACCAAGCCTCTAAAGAAATCTCCGCAGTTTTCCAACATCAGGCTATCTCCATCCAAGCAGTTGTGATTAAATGAGCAATCAAGTTTTTAGGTCTTAAATGCTTGTGTTCATTAGAATAAACAAAATAAACAAAAAGTAAGAGAAGACAGGAAGATATGTAATGTTTTGATTAGTAATCAGTACAGTTTGCCTTAGTACCTTTTTCCAAAATGAGCACACAATAAGGCAGTCTAGCCACATATGCTTATAGGTTCCAATCTCATTGCAACCTCTCCAACATTTTGATGGATACAGATGGGGGGGTGCTTTAGAGCCCTACTCATGATGCCAAAGACTATAGTAATAGTTGGGGGAATTATTATCATTAGCTCAAATGGAAGGCTGTGAAAGGTGGGAAACCCTGAGATCTTTTCACCTATGTATACCAGTACTAACTGCAGAGAACTGCAGGTTAAAGTGGAATAAAATGTTTTTATTGGAACTAACACAAAAAGCATTCAAACATGCAACACGCTCACAAGAATCACACAAGGTTATTGAAGAGTTAAGGCAGAAAGGTTGGACAGAGGAATAGATTTGGGATATGGAGTGATAGTTACCAGCCCTGAAGAGTGGAGTTTCAAAGTACTCAGACAGAAGTCAGAGGGTAGCCCTGGAAATTCTGATCTAGGAGCATGCTGAGAAGGAGAGTGGCTGGTTTCATCCACAGTGGCACACCTTTCCATGGTTAGGGGCTAATATTTATACCCTGCTTCATATCCCGAAGGAGGTATTTTGGACAGGAACTAAGCTTAGATGGGTTTCTCACCATATAAACAAAGGCAACTGAAACTTAGATGATTCCTGTTAATGGCTGAGAGATTAGAATTGATGGGTTTATGATAACTTTGAATTGAAGGACAGGAGGGTGTCTGAGGGGTATTTGGGTTGGAAAGGTCACTTGATTGTATAGGTTGTGTGACTCAGCACTGAGCACTGAGGGAACAAAGAAGGAATTAACATATATCTCCTTAGTGGCTTTGTTTACCGGGGGCGTTCAATCAATCCTAGTTTGGGCTTGCCTGCTAAAACACCTTCCCAGGTCCTTGTGACTTCCATCTGACCTCATTTTAGATCACCCGGCCTACCTGACCCCTTTAAAGTGTCCAATACTTGCAATTATCAGATATTATAGGGAAGGGAAGTAGGGCACGCTAACATCATTTTACCTTTAAATTTCCCAGCAAGGAAAGCCAGCAGGGTGGGAGGACCCATGTACCTCTTTGTAGTTCTTTCAGGGTAGCTCCCTGGGGAATTGGCCAGAAGAAGAGGATAACAACCTGAACTAGAGACACGCAGCCCCCAGAAAACAAAATTACAAGGTTCTGCTTCTTACAGCCTCTGTAAGCATAGCTGGAGAGTCTCTGTTCCTAATGCGTGGTGTGTATGTGTGTTCCTAATACCTAGTACCTAACTCTCAGATCCCACATCACGATAGACACAGAAATTTTGAGAGATTCCCATGGGCAGTCAGTATCAAGCCCTTGCTTTCTACAATGGCTCACAAATGGCTTCCAAGGCCACATAGGTGTGGCTGTCTGGTAAAGACCAAGAAAGAAAGGGGAACAGATTCCAACCCCACATTATCCCTTATGGCACCACTCACACAGATCCTCATTCACATGCACTCATGCAAAAGCCTGCTGGAGTCTCTTACACATTTCCCTATTCTGTCCTCTCTGAACTGCATCTGTCAACTAAGGAGTCAGGGGTGCAGGATGTTGTCCACATTCTCTGCCAACCTTGTTACCTTAAAGGGGAGTGCTTTAGAGACACACCAGTGATGCCAAAATCTCTGATATTATTTGGGGGAATTATTAGCTAAAATAGAAGCCTGTAATAGGTGGGTAACTGGGATCTTTTCACCGATGTATACCAGTACTAACTATAGAGAGCACTCCAGTTCTAAAGTGAAATATAATATTTTTATTGGAAATAACACCAAATACGCACATACAACACATGTTCCTAAGAACCACACAAGCTTATCAAGGAGTAAGGGAGAATGATTGGATGGATGAAGAGATTTGGGACAATAGTTACCAGGCTTGAAGAGCAGAGTTTCAGGTAGCAAAGTATTCAGACAGAAGTTTGAGGGTGGCACAGGGAGTTCCGATCGGGTGTCAAGCCGAGAAAGAAAGTTGCCTGGCTCATCCACTATGCCACAGCTTTTTGTTGTTGGGGGACTATTAATTATACCCTGCTTCATATCCTGAAGGGTACTGTGGCTAGGACAAAGTCTGGATGGTTTTCCTTCTGGGTAATCAAAGGAAACCTAAACATAACTGATCGTGTTAATGGCTGGGAGGGAAAAAAAGATGGGTTTACAGCAACCTCAAAATGCAGGACAGGAGGGGGGGTTCTTGTCAGGCGTTAGAGACTGATCTCCATTTTAAAATGGCCAAACAAACTGAAGAGTCATGCTGAGTTAAAATGGCTGACTCCATGAACTGCCTAGTCTTCCTTAGCTACAGAAGGAGGGTTCTTATTGGTGTGTAAGATCCTGTGATGGAGTAAGCCAATGCCCTGTAACCGTGTATATAAGATTGCTAAGAACAGAGCTCATTCTCTTCTTCTTGTGAATCCTGAGGTCTGGTTAAGCAGTTTCTCCTTGGACTGTAAATATTTGTATATGTTGCAACTGTTTGAGTTTGAAGATAAAAGTGCCTCCTGCTTATTTGGACATCAAACACTCTGTGTGTAAGTATTCTTGGGAATGAGTTGCTACTGAGTCTACTGGCTTCTGCTGGGGATTGCATGTCCTATCATTCCCTGACAGTTCTGAGGTGAGATTTCCTCAGGATTGGGGCTAGAAAGGTCACTTAATTGTTTGGTTGGATGACTCATTGCTGAGGTACCCAAGAAGGAATTAGCACATACCTCCTTAATGGCTTTGTTTACCTAATAGATGCTCACATTTTTCAAAATGCTCTTCAGTTCCTGTGGGCACCCTGTGAAATTGAAATAAATCTTTGCATTGATTTGGGGAATTAGATTCTTTCCAATGTGGCTTCCAATTCTTTCCTTCATCCTTGATGCCACTATTCAGTACAGACGTTTACAGATGAACAGCTCAGTGCTTTCCACCTCCTCAACTGGAAACGTGACAAAAAGTCCTCCTAGGCCAAAGAACAAGAAAACAAGTCAGGGCACAAATCCAGCTAATAGGCAGTGTTCTTCTGGAGCTGCTTCATAGTGTGAATGAATCCTTTTGACACTGGAAGATCTGGAAAAGAAGAAGAAGAAGAAGAAGAAGAAGAAGAAGAATCATAGAATCATAGAATAGTAGAGTTGGAAGAGACCACGAGGGCCATCCAGTCCAACCCCCTGCCATGCAGGAATACACAAAGCATCCCTGACAGATGGCAATCCAGCCTCTGTTTAAAGACCTCCAAGGAAGGAGACCCCACCACGCTCCGAGGGAGTGTGTTACACTGCCGAACAGCTCTTACTGTCAAAAAGTTCCTCCTAATGTTGAGGTGGAATCTCTGTAGAGCTTGCATCCATTGCTCCATGTTCTAGTCTCTAGAGCAGGAGAAAACAAGCTTGCTCCATTCTCAATGTGACACCCCTTCAAATACTTAAACAGGGCTATCATATTGCCCCTTAACCATCTTTTTTCCAGGCTAAACATACCCAGCTTCCTAAGTCTTTCCTCATAAGGCATCGTTTCCAGACCTTTCACCATTTTAGTTGCCCTCCTCTGAACACGCTCCAATTTGTCAATATCCTTTTTGAATTGTGGTGCCTAGAACTGGACACAGTATTCTAGGTGAGGTCTGACCAAGGCAGAATAGAGTGGCACTATTACTTCCCTTGATCTAGACACTATACTTCTATTGATGTAGCCCAAAATAGCATTGGCCTTTTTGGCTGCCGCATCACACGGTTGGCTCATGTTCAACTTGTGGTCTAGTAGGACTCCTAGATCCCTTTCGCACGTAGTCTCACTCAGCCAGGTCTCCCCCATCCTATATCTATGCATTTCATTTTCCTGCCCTAAGTGTACTACCTTACATTTCTCCGCATTGGATTTCATTTTGTTAGCTTTGGCCCAGCTCTCCAGTCTATCCAAGTCATTTTGAATTTTGATTCTGCCTTCTAGGGTATTAGCTACTCCTCCTAATTTGGTGTCATCTGCAAATTTGATAAGTATGCCCCTAATTCCATCATCCAAGTCATTGATAAAGATGTTGAATAGTACTGGGCCCCGAAGAAGAAGAAGAAGAAGAAGAAGAAGAAGAAGAGTCGTCTAATAAATTGAGAAGCAACACTTTGTACTGGAAGCTAGCCTCTGCAGAAAGCTAAATAAATAAATACATAAATAGCAATTTTGTTGGTTCTGCATGTGGGAAGAGGTAAGTTTTCATATTGTATGAGCTTTTGTTAAATAATACCGGTCATCTCAGATTGTGGTCCTTCATAAATATATAAATGAACGGCAAGAGGTTACAGATTAAAGTTCTGGATTCTATGGGAGCAACTACAATTGAATATTGCAAACACAATCACAATTTAAGTCCCACAATTTAACAACAGTACACAAAATTATATGTTACATTTAATACATATGCCCTGTCTTGAAAGTTCCAAGCATCCAGTGAGGTATCAGTGCAGGACTGAATTGCAGAACTTTCATGTCTGTGCTGTTCAGTTGTATTGCAGCATTTAGATGCAAATTTTGAAGCCCTAAGTAAAAGATACAAAATAGAAGCAAATGCAATATAGAAATTATGCTACAAAGAATTTAACCTTTGGTTCCCTCCTAAATTGTTGAGTACCTTCAAGTCGTTTCCAGCTTAGGCGACCCTAAGGCAAACCTATCGCAGGGTTTTCTTGGCAATCTTTGTTCAGAGGGTGATTGCTTTGCCCTTCTCTGAGACTGAGAAAGTGTGACTTTCCCACGTCCACCCAGTGGGTTTCCATGGCTGAGCAGGGAGTTGAACTCTGGTCAGAGTCCGAGTCCAATGCTCAAACAACTACACAGCACTGGCACAACTGAAAATACCACTATCTTATTCAAAGTGAAACAGGCCTATTCCTTAGCCCTGGCAACTGCAGCTTCTTCCCAACATCAGCTCTCTCTCTCTTTTTGAACCCATCTAAGTTAGTAGAGGAACTTCCTTAGGGTTCCCCACCCCTGAGGCAAACCAATAATGTTACAAAAGCATTGTGAAACACAGCTCGTGAATCCCATGGCGTCATCCTGAAGCTACTAAGAGGAAGAAACAATTATTTCTGCCTTCACTCTGTCCTCAGGAGAAGCTGAACTTGCATTGTAAAAAAATGGCACACATGAGGTAACAAACTTGCTACCAAGGCTCCTGATTGTGTGCGAATTTGCATTATACATGTGTACATGCACTTACCCCCTCCCCAGCAAACATTAGGATATTTTGCAGAGATGTGATGCACACAATATCTTCAGCGGTGGCTGGTGGCTCCGATATCATGGAATGGTAAATCCACTCCAGACTTTACTCTTATTTTTGATGGCAATATCCAAGGTGCTTAACCTATGTGAGATATAGGGTTTTCCAAAGGGATAGTTCCTTCAAACTTTGGATTAAAACCCAGAGAGGATTTACTAGCCCATCGATATGGAAGGCACCAGCTGCCACTGTGATCAATTGTGCACTTTAATGGGGAAACTAGCTTAGAGAGGCTGAAAAAGATCAGCACATCCCAGAGATCCTAGCTTGGTCCTCAGTACCCTAGGAAGGGAGATAGTGTTGAAGAATGCATGACAACTTGAGCAGATCTTAGGTCCAAATGGTACAAGGAGTGACAATACAGAGGCAGTGTTTGTTTTTAAACAGAGAAAGGGGTGAGAAAGCACAGGCCATCCTTGATACATATGGACAGCTGGAAAATGTGAAGGAGTTCATCTGTTTGTGCTCCTTCTGGAAGCCTTCCATGCCACAGGTCAGTTGGCAATGCTGTAGCATGTTATCTGTCCCATATCTGTCCCATGATAAATAAAATATTTTTTCTGGTTCTAAGCACCATCTTGTCTTGCATTTTTTTAAAAAAAATCATAATATTCCCTTTAGTATAATCCCCCCCCACTTTCTTCTCACTGTTACAATCTCATTATCTCACCATAAAATTATTTATTTCTAAGCATCAAATATTACCTGGTTGCAAAATCTCTGGGGATGTTAATTAAACTATCTCCATGAATAGTTGAATGAACCTGAAATGCATCCTAGAAATAAGAGAGAGCAGCTCGTTTTCTGATTAAAGAGCAACATCTGAAACACAAGAAGAGCTGTTTCCAAATGCACTCCTGAGCTGGGGGAGTTCCCACTGCCAGTAATTTAATTTGGGAAGACTCCTCTAAGAATTAAAAGAACAAAGGCTGCAAGGAGCAATGAAATCTCAACACTCCCTCTGTCTAATTTATAATTAAGACCAAGGCTAGGTGTTTCAACTGAAAGCCATGTGCAGAAAGGAAGAACCATTTCCATAAGAAAACCCTGGCTAGATCAGGCCAGTGGATCATTAAATCCAGCTTCTTGCTTCCATAGGGTGGCCAACCAAATGCTTCTGAGAAGTGCCAAATCAGAACATGAAGAATCTGACACAGAGGAGTCACATTATCAGGAGTTTATGGTTCCAAACAATGGCAGCCCTTCTGAATCTGAGGAACTTAACAAAAAGAGTTGAGGGGCTCTCTCCTCAGCAGGACATGGCAGACACAGAGGACACATCACCTTCCTCTGAAGTTCACAGAAGAGATAAGGAGAGGCTTTGTAGGTCCCAGTGTCTGTCAAGTAGGAAATACTGACCCATTAAGCAGTAAAAATGAAATGCACAGATATAGGATGGGTGACACCTGACTTGATGGCAGTACAGTTGTCCCTCCATATTCACAGATTTGGTACCCGTGGATTTAAGTATTCACAGCTTGAAAATATTCTTTAAAAATAACAGTCCAGAAAGCAAACCTTGATTTTGCCATCTTATATAAGGGACACCATTTTGCTATGCCATTGCATATAATGGAAGTTGAGTATTCATGGATTTTGGTATCTATGAGGGAGTTCTGGAACCAAACCCCAGAGAATATGAAGGGACAACTGTACCTGTGAAAGGGATCTAGGAGTCTTAGTGGACCACAAGCTGAACATGAGTCAGCAGTGTGATGCAGCAGCTAAAAAGGCCAATGTGATTCTAGGCTGCATTAATAGGAGTATAGTGTCTAGATCAAGGGAAGTAATAGTGCCACTCTATTCTGTTTTGGTCAGACCTCACCTGGAATACTGTGTCCAGTTCTGGACACCACAATTCAAGAAGGATATTGACAAGCTGGAACGTGTCCAGAGGAGGGCAACCAAAATGGTTAAAGGTCTGGAAGCCATGCCCTGTGAGGAGCGGCTTAGGGAGGTGGGTATGTTTAGTCTGGAGAAGAGAAGGTTGAGAAGTGATATGATAGCTATGTTTAAATATGTGAAGGAACGTCATACTGAGGATGGGGCAAGCTTGTTTTCTCCTGCTCCAGAGAATAGGACATGAAGCAATGGGTTCAAACTACAGGAAAAGAGATTCCACCTAAACATTAGGAAGAACTTTCTGACCGTAAGAGCTGTTCAGAAGTGGAATGCACTGCCTAGCAGTGTGGTGGAGTCTCCTTCTTTGGAGGTTTTTAAACAGAGGCTGGATGGCCATCTGTCAGGAATGATTGTATATTCTTGCATGGCAGGGGGTTGGACTGGATAGCCCTTGCAGTCTCTTCCAACTTTATGATTCTATGATTCTAAGCACTTGGCAGCCAGAGGTGGCTACCTATAAATTTCCCAGCAGTTCCCTCTGGCAGTGCTCTCCCCATTTGTTTGTTCTTGACCTTTGGACTGGCTACGATTGATGATTCTGTGTCTTACCTCTTGTTGGATTCATTTATCTGCATTACTGGCTTGGTGTAATGGCTTCTGAACTGGCGAATGACTTTATTCTTCCTTCACCTGTGACTGGATAGGACTGGATTGACTATTCTACAGCTCTTTGCTTTACAATCACCTGACCTGGGTCACTTGCTGACTGTAGCAGAAGATACTTTGTTGTTCTCCTTCTGCTGGTATTCACTTCCATTCCTCTTCTGGAAATGGGGGTAGCTAAATATAGATAGTATGAATGGTCACCACTGATGAATGAGTACATCACTCCCTCAATGAAACAGGTTGACTGACTACTGGTTCTTTTATAGGCACAGTTCAAAGTGCTGGTTATGACCTATAGAGCCCTATTTGGATTTCGATTCAGACTATCTGAAAGATTGTATCTCCTTGCATGAACCTGCCAGAGTCTTAAGATCCTAAGGGGAGGGCTTTCTCTCAGTCCCGTCACCATCACAGTCCTGTCAGTTGAGAACATGGAAAAAGGTTTTCTCAGGTTGTGGAATTCCACAGGAGGCTAGCCTACCCCCCCCCACTCCATGTTCTTCTTTTGCTGGCAGTCAAAAATCTCTGTTTAAACAGGCACTTAATAATTAATTGGATTACAGACAGTTATATTTCTGAAGTGTGTGCTGTATTTTTATCTTCATTGTTGTGTTTTATGCTTTCTGAAAATTTAATGGTATTTTAAAATTATAACATCTGTGTTTTAGCTTTTCTGTTATCAAGTTTTTAGCTTTTTCTTGTTTTAGCAATTGTAACCTATCTTAGACCCCATGCCAGAACAAAGACAGGATAAACAACTAACTATTTCTTCAATGAATTATTCTCTCTATCAGTCTTCATTTATTGCAGGGGTATGGAACCTCAGGCCTTGGAACCAAATCTGGCTTTCCTGTTGTCCAAATCTGTTCCTGTGAATTTTCCTTGTTTTTTCTTTTTCCCCGGGCTGTGAGGCCATGTTCTGGAAGAGTTTACTTCTGACGTTTTGCCTGCATCTGTGGCTGGCATCTTCAGAGAATGGTTGGGTAGGAGTGTATGTGGGGTTTATAAACTGTGAGTCCTTGTTGGAGAGGTTATGTAAATTTGTATATTTAAATGAGTAGTTCCTGGGGGGGAAATATGCAAGGAGGATTAGTGTCTGTTTGGCTAATGGTTGGTTAATGGTCCATTATCTACTGGAAATCCCACTGTCCCTGGGTGGAGTTCATTTGTATGTGTTGAGTTTTGATTTTAGTGTTCTTCAGGACTGGCAGCCAGATTTTGTTTGCTTTTAGGGTTTCTTCTTTCCTGTTGAAGTTGTCCAGGTGTTTGTGGATTTCAATAGCTTCTCTGTGCATTCTGACATGATAGTTGTTGGCCTGGTCCAGAATTTCAGTATTTTCAAATAACATTTTGTGTCCAGGTTGATTTATAACATGTTCTGCTACTGCTGATTTTTCTGGCTAGCCCAGGCTGCAGTGTCTCTCATGTTCCTTGATTCTTGTTTGCACACTACGTTTCGTGGTCCCTACGTAAACTTGTCCACAGCAGCATGGTATGTGTCAGGCTCATACATGAAGTTCCTTATTACTCAGACTTCATGGAGGGTCCTGACATGGAGTTGGTAGTGGCTTGGGCCTGTTTCCCCTGTGTGGGCCTCTCAGCTCTTCTCAGCTTTTGGGAATGGGCCAGCCTGCCCTTTTTGGCCTGGGAGCGCTGTTCTCAAAGATAACTCAAGGTTAGCCACCTGGGCTCTGTCTTGGAGCCAGAGCCCTCCCTGCGTGCCATTCTCACGTGGTGGGGTTTATCTGGGAATGGGGTTGTGTTGCGTTCAGTCTCGGCTTTGGCCATGTTCATGACATATGTGTCCTTACTGAATAAAGGTTTTCTTATTGAGTAAATGAGAGCGTGTGTTCCTGGTACATCACAGTATGCGGTAAACTCCTACAGCTGTGGACAAGTTTTCCAGAAAACAGAAAAAAAACCAAGGACAATCTATGGATGCCGGCTGTGAAAGCCTTCGACTTCACATTGTTCCTGTGAAGATCACCAAATGACAACATCCTCTTTCCTATGACACCATCATTTGGGTGGTTTCCAGATTTCATATGTGAAATAGGCTAATATTTTTGGGTCTACCCTTTTTGCCCTTGGCCCCATCCACCACTGGAATGTGACCCTCCACCACCACAAGGCATTCCCCAAAATTGAATTTGACCCCCATATTGAAACAAGTGCCTCATCCTGGTAATGTAAAAAGGGACAACTTCACTCCTTTTGTACTATAATGGCAACTGTATGGCTCAGGTCCAGACTCTTTGAAGAACCATATCTCTCTGTATGAGCTTATTCAAGCTCTAAGATTTTCAGGAGAGGCCCTACACTCTGGCTGGCATTCTGTATTGGAATGATGGATTCTTAACCTTCTCTTTCAGACTATAATTGGTTAACTAACTAACAAAGGAGTCCATGGCTTCACAAAGAAACAGAGATATCATGGATACCAAAAAGGTTGTCCCATAGATGCAAATGAATTTAAATTTTACTGTCCTTTGTCTCAGCTCCACATGGCCAAGGAGTAGGAGTGGCCTCTGCCTGCATGAGATCCCTCATCTGAACAGCAACACAATAAATGTCTGAAACAGCATGTAGGCCTGTGACCTCAAAATCATCACTTTCCTTTGTTTATTTTTAAAAAAATCTTTTGCTTAATTAAGAAGCCAGTAGAGCTTTAAAAGCTTGCATCATGTGTTTTGCATTTTGGTTGGCTAAAAAGTATCACTTTTTGTGGATTCCGGGTTCTGTTTTGCTGCATGGCCAATACGGCTACCTCTGAATGTTTTGCCTCAATTTAGTCATCTTGGCTTCCAGGGAGAGTTCAGGCTTGATCTGTTCTAGGTCCCATTTGTTTGTCTTTTTAGCTGTCCACAGCACTCACAGCACTTTTCTCCAGCACTACATCTCAAATGAGTTAGTTTTCTTTCTATCATTTTTTTTCACTGTCCAGCTCTCACATGGTGATGGGAAATACCTTGGCTTGAATGATCCTGATTTTAGTGTTCAGTTTTATAGCTTTGCACTTTAGGATCTTGTCTAGTTATTTCATGACTGCCTTTCCCAGTCCTAGTCTTCTGATTTCTTAACTGCAATCTATGTTCTGATCAATGACTGATCCAAGGAATAGGAAATCTTTAACTATTTCAATTTCCTGATCATCTAGACTGAATTTTTGTTTCTTCATGAATTTCTGAACTAAGTCCAGAATCCACATAAAAGCTATGCCTTTATTGGCCAACCAAACTTCAAAACACATGATGCAAGCTTTCGAAGCTCTACTGGCTTCTTCATAGAATCATAGAATCACAGAATTGTAGAGTTGGAAGAGACCACGAGGGCCATCCAGTCCAACCCCCTGCCATGCAGGAATACACAATCAAAGCATCCCTGACAGATGGCCATCCAGCCTCTGTTTAAGGGAGGAGAAAAGTGCTGTGTTGGAGTTACAGGCCTACCTGTTATATCAGGTGTTCTTGGCCATTACATATTGTTTTATCCACTATATAGTGAACCAAGGGAACGATTTGTGACACCCTTAATTGAAACTAGCCCTTGCCAGAGCCCACAAGAAGTGGTTGTTTTTTTTTTTTACCTCTTAGAGGATATGGAAAAATATGTGACCTGGAAAGTGGCTTTGTATGCTCTAGCAGCCAAAAAAATCAGGAAGAAATACATATCTGAGAGAGCCATAAGTTGTAAAGGTGATGATTATATTTAATAATTTTATACTAGTTATATTTTAAATTTTTAAATGTTCAATTTTGTAAATCACAAATTGTTGTATAATCATACGACTGATGTTGTAAATATGATATGATATGTATTTTGTTGTTATTGTGATATTGTTTTATGCAAAGGCCATTGGCCAAAAGCAATAACATTTGACTGACTGACTGATTTCAGGTGTTGTTTGTGGTGTTGTTCAAGTGAGGGATCTCATGCAGGCAGAGGCCACTCCTATTTTCTGGTTCAGTGGTATGCTGAGACAAAGGACAGCAAAATTTAACTCCTTCTGCAGCAGGAAGGCAAACTCTTTTGGTACCCAGCATAATTCTGACCCTTTGTGAAGCCAGGGCTCCTTTGTTAGGCAGAGATCATTGGATTTTTCAAGAAGTCTCTGTGCTGCTACATCTGGGAAAAAAAACTTTCCGGTGCTGTATCAGTAAAACTTATCCAATTATAGTCTGAAAGAGAAGTTTTACCTTTGCTGGAGGTAGAAACCTTGGAAAGTTTAGTCCCAGACCATATTTCCCTCTTGTTTGCTTTCTTGTATACTCTGTGTTTTGTTTTGCTACATGGCTAACACAGCTACTCATGAATTTCCATGAATTTCTGAGTTAGCCTAAATTGCCAAGCTAATGTGGGTTCTAAAGGATAAGCCTATTGAAGATCTTTTGAAAGACTGGAACCATTTATGGAGTTTTTGAGCAATAAGAAATCTAACAATCTTAAAATTTGTGGCTATAGTTATTAGTAATTAATAGGATAATTTAGTTGGAGCTGTAATTGTAGAATAATATATTTATTATTATTTTTTCATTACAGTTAGGATTGGGGTTTTTTAATATGTCTTTCTTTCCTTTCCTTTTCTTGCCTTTGTTTTATTTTTCTGAATGTATATTACTTTGATTATGCATTAGATTGTTAGTGTTAAAAATTCTGCATCTGCATCTGGCTTTTCCTTCGCAAACGAAGATTCAGGAAGGACTCATCCTGCGCTTTCTGCAAGTGCGCTGATAACTAAAAAGGCCAATCCGAGATAAACAAGTCCGGTTGCAAAAAGCACAGCAGAAGGTCTCCTTGGGTGATGTTTTTGGGTTGTGATTCTTTCTGCATTGTCGTTTCTCTTCAAGACTTGTTCGTCGTGAGTTCTCAAATAAGGCTGCAGCATTGTGGATAGTGTGTCTCCATGCCTCCCGATGTGAGGCCAGGGCGGACCACTGTTGGTGATCAATTTGGCCAAGCCTGAGGTGTTGTTTCAGGGAGTCTTTGTATCGTTTTTTTGGAGCGCCCCTCTTACGCTGACCCGTGGCGAGTTCACCGTAGAGTAGTATTTTTGGGAGGCGATGGTCCTCAATTAACCACAATAATAATAATGATAATAATAATAATAATGCACTGGGGGAAATATGAGAAATAAATAAATAATATTGAGGGAAAGGGCAGCATACAAATAAAACAATTACTACCAGTACTACTTTTCAGTCACAGGGGTGTGGCTTCACTAAATCATGAAGGGGAAACATTCCAGTGTTGGCTTGTGCTGTGCCTCAAGTTAATGAGTAAAAAAATAGTCACCTGTTCTTAAACAGTAGCTATTAAATAGACGGCTGGAGTCCTGTTAGAGTTTAATCTATGGACTTTATCAAACAAACCTCCCAAAACATCTCTTTAGCACCACGTTTTGCAGTGTTCATTCCCTGGCGCAATAACCCCTTTCATCAAACTGACCTGTAATTATGAGAAAAGGCAACCCCAGAATTACTGGAGCATGAATACTAGCTCTGTTTACTTCTACATTTGTGATTTTGGCAATTCTTTAAAAGCAAAAACACACACAAAAAGGACAGAAAAGTACAGAAGCACACTTAAAAATTTCAAAGTAAACTGGGGAGGGTCATAAAATATCATCCCCTTACCTGGCTTTTGCATTCTCAACTGGAAGTGTTCTGCCCATTGATGCTGTATTAACAAGATACAAATGGCATGAAGTTTCAGATGCTGGCAATACCAGGAACAAAACGCCACAGCAGATCTATTGACAGTTTGGCCCGACAATAAAAAAAGTACACCTTATTAACAGCAGCGGAATGCTAAAGGATGACATCGTTTTGTATGTGTGCCCTTTTATGTTCATTAGGCATCATTATGACACTATATTTGGCAAGTCAGATAAAGTCCTCTGTGTAAGTTCCCCGATAGCATCAGCTGGATATCTGCATTTGGTTCAAAGAAGAGAAGTTGTGGCTGCAGTGCTGCTATGTAGGTACATGCATGCAGTTTCACATGCTCATGCACCTTTGGTTGTGCATTCAACTGTACAAATTTGTCAATCAAGACAAAGCTTTGGTAGCTTAAGTGAAGTGTAACTCTACCTCAGGGATGGGGAAAGTGTGGCCTGTGACTTTATGTGGCCCCTAAAAGCTATTTTTGTGTCCCCAAGCTTCCTGGGAAAAATTCTGGGGGGGAAATGAAAATTTTGTTGCCCCCAAATGTGCCCAGATGCCCTGGGAACAATTTTGTCTTTTTGTCTTTTTCTTTTTTTGGTACTCCTGCACTGTTTTTGGCCCAGGGGTGCCTTTTTTCTATCAGTAAGTTGACTCCCCTGTGCCCAAAACAGTGCAGGAGTACCCCCCCCCCAAAAAAAGGACAAAATTTGAGCCACTTCCTATTGTAAAAGGCTTTTTCTAGAAAGGTTGAAATGGGACAAAACCACAGCAAAATATGTTCCCCAGAGGCCATTTAGGTGCCAAAAAGTTTGGATTTTCATTTTTATTTTTTTGGAAGGAGGGTGCAGAGGGAGTCCCTCTAACCTTGCTTGCAGAAATTTACACTACACAACCCCCATGTAGAATCTCAGCCAATATTTTACTGGCTTATTTTTAACATTGTAACTATAAGTCAAGACTGGGGGTGGGGTAATGATACAATGATTGTTGTTGTGTGCCTTCAAGTGATTTCTGACTTATACTGACACTAAGGCAAAACTAGCATTGTGTTTTCTTGGCAAGGTTTCATCAGAGGAGGTTTACCATTGCCTTCTTCTGTGGCTGAAAGAGTGTGACTTGCCCATGGACATCCAGTGGGTTTCCATGGCTGAGTAGAGATTTGAAACCTGGTCTCCTGAAGTAAGTCCAATGCTCAAACCACTACACCACCCTGACAACTCTATCTTAGGGTTTTATTGGCAAGATTTCTTCAGAGAAGGTTTGCTGTTGCCTTCCTGTAAGTTTGAATGTGTATGTGATATGTCCAAGGCCCCACAGTGAATTTCCATGGTTGAGCAGAGATTTGAACCCTAGTCCAAGACTCAAGCCAGTATGCCAAAAGCCAGTAGCTGTCTCATGGAGTGATAAATGTAACACATTATTTTGAAATAACTTTAAAACTCTCCACCCTCTGCCCATACTAGCACCAAACTAGCCACAGATTTTTACCCTGAAGAGGAGTCAAGAATGCTGTAGGCCTGAGCAATTTCCATGAAACTCCAATAACCTATGTCTTGGTCCTTAATAGAGTTGCGTGTGTATGAGATTGCTCCATTGTGCCCTGCAGCAATATCAGAACATTTCACAAAATTAACCTCACTACATGGGAACATTTGCTTCATGTCCCTTGGGCTACACGTCTGCTTGTCACCTTCTGTTCTTTTCTTGCTTTTCCTCACACTCACACTTTCTGAGGTGAGGAGATGGGTGGGAAAGAGGAGTGTGGGAACAGACTTGCTATAAATATTTACATAACTACATCTCTGCATTTTCATTACACATCTTTTTACATCTTGAGGAGGATGCAGATTACACTCTCTTGATGTTGTCTGGAACAATCTGCAAACATTTTCACACATCAGATGGAAGTGATTGGGAAACACACACATGCACACAACACTACATCACACCTCTCCTTCTGGCTTTCAATATGTCTATATCTATATCTATATCGATAGATATTAAAAGCACTGCAAAGAGAGCAAAGTCTTCATTAATTGATATTAGGCAGTATATAAGCAGAGCTCAGAAGAGTTACAACTCCCTTGATCCATTTGACAGCATAGACAATGCCCAGGGGTATAGCTATGTGGGTGACACAAAATGAAGGCATTGACCCCCAAATGAAATTTTCCTTCAGTCCCTAAATTTCTAGCATTGGTGTAATTTAAAATTTCCATTGAGCATTTAGAAATAGAATTTATGCATCCAAAGAAAAGGGACAGGCAAAGGGACCAAGGGATTCAAACCACAGAAGAGTTCTAGATGTGAACAATTTTCAATCTGTCTCTCTCTCTCTCTCTCTCTCTCTCTCTCTCTCTCTCTTCCTCTTTCTCTCTCTCTCAGTCTCAATCTAAATCTCAATCTTCCTGCAATTCTGGAACTTTGGGGACTGAAGGAAAAATTCATGAGGGGGAAAGTTCTTATATGAAGGAGCACTGCCATCATTTTGTCCCCACCACCATAGCTACATCCCCGACAGTCCCTAGTTTACTGTCTCTGTTGTTGTTTGAATGAATAGTGCTAAACTATACCACCGGGGACAGAGTGGTGATTTATTTTAAGGAGAAAAAAGTATGTCCTTGAACAGGCTGTCTAGTCTAAATCAAGTTTAAAGGAGATTATCAGATGGGGACGAAAAAAGCATCCCCGTCTCACTACATTCTCTCCCGCCCCTCCCGTCCTTGTAATGATATAAAAAGAAACATTTTCAGACCTACCTTTAGCATGATCCTCCTTCCCCTCAGCAGCCCAGGAGTGAATGCAGCTCGAACGGAGCTGCATTCACTTCCTCGAATGGAAATCCCTTGCCAATCTCATGAGAGGATGATCACATGGGGGAAAAAAAGAAAAAAAGAAAAATAAGGGTTAAAAAGTTAAACTAAGTACTAAAACACACTTTAAAAAATACAAGTAACCCAGGGAGGGTACAAAAAAAGTGTGTCACTTACCTTGATCTCCTGTGTGATGTACACAGAACACAAACTCTGATATCTTCAATAAAGTTCTTTATTGGAATAGAAGCATGTGTAAGGAACAGTGTCAAAGCTGCATACTGAAGACCAAGCTTGCAATCAGGATAGATAAGGTACCCCCAGCGTGAGAAAGCAGAAAAGGGAGGGTAGAACTTCAAAGCACACTTCGGAGGAGCGAGACCTGCCAGGCCATCTGGCCGGCCTTGAGCTCCCGGGATGAACAGCATTCCCATGGAAACCAACATCTCCCAGACATTCCAGAGGCCCAAGGCAGAACCAGTCCCAAACCATGAAACTGTCAGGAACCTCCATGAACTCTACTCTATGCCTTAGAATTCATGGATGATCCTGACATACTGCCCCCCCAAAGATCAAACCCCCCCCCTCAACCAGGCTTATCAGGAAAGCGGGCATGAAACTTTCGTAACAAGCGTTTGGCATTGACATGCTCAGCAGCAACCCACTCCGCATGGCCCAAAGGCAGGTGTTTCCACTTCACCAAATACTGTAACCCTCCCCGGTGAAGTCTAGAGTCCAGGATCTCAGAAATTTCAAAATGTTGGTCCTGATCCACCAGGATCGGCTGAGGAGCAGGTTCTGGAGCCGGATGGTGTTTGTCCGGAGGGTTCACGGGTTTGAGCAGGCTGGAATGAAACACAGGATGCACATGACGGTACAACTTAGGCAAGGACAGTTCAAAAGCCACAGGATTTACCATCCTAACAACACGAAAAGTCCCAATGTATTTGGCTCCCAACTTTTTAGAGGGTTGGGGACACTTAAGGAATTTGGTGGACAAATAAACCAGATCTCCCACCTCATATCTAGGGGAAGGGTCCCGCTTCTGATCAGCATAATGTTTGTAGCGTGCTTTGGCAAAGTCCAAGGCCGAGATTACGTGAGGCCACGCATCCCTGACCTTTTGACTCCACTGGGAGACCGAAATGGGGTCAAAGTTGGGGGACCCCTCCAGCAAAGGGAGGGGACCGAAATCATGCCCAGACACAACCTTGAACGGTGAGAGTCCAGTGCTCTGGTGAGTGGCATTATTGTAGGCCACTTCAGCAAAAGGCAGAAGATCAACCCAATCAGATTGTTGGAAATTCACATAGCATCTTAGGTATTGTTCAAGAGTCTGATTCGTTCGTTCCATTTGCCCGTCCGATTGGGGATGATGGGAGCTGCTAAGACCGAGCTCCACCCCTAGAAGGTTCGTGAAAGCCTTCCAAAACTGCGAGGTAAATTGTGCCCCCCAATCAGACACAATCTTGGTCGGAATGCCATGAATCCGATAAATATGCTGAATGAACAATTTGGCTAATTGGGAGGCCGTGGGGAGTTTCTTACAGGCCACAAAATGCGCTTGTTTTGAGAACAAATCAGTAACCACCCAAATGACCGTCTTTTTCCTACTCTCTGGTAATTCCACAATAAAGTCCATGCTAATGATCTCCCAGGGCTTGTTTGGGGTAGGTAGAGGTTGGAGCAAACCTTTGGGCTTCCCGGACCCCCCTTTTGACACTGCACAAGTGGTACACCCCTTCACATATTCCTCCACCTCCTTCCTCATTCGGGGCCACCAAAACTGTCTCCGGGCCAAATGCAAAGTTTTGAGATACCCAAAATGTCCAGCACTCTTGACATCATGGCACTGCTTGAGAATACTCGCTCTCAAGACCTCAGGAACATACAGGCGATCCCCTTTCCAAGCCACACCTTCCCTCACAGTCACCTCATTGGGGTGAGCCAGGAACCACTGATCCAGGGGCAGTTCCGAGGCCAATTGAGAATGCCACCCCCCTTTCTCCCCTTGAGAATCTGTGGGCATGGCAGAACTATCCGCCGTAGGGGTCACTGCCCAGGTCCCCGGATCTGGGGGAGGTGGGTCAGGGTTCAAGGGCTGGGGCACAGGTCCAGGCGCCAAGGGAGAGCCACCGTCAATTTCAGTTGGACCAGGCACCTGAGCAGGGCTAGCAGTGGATTTCTGTTCTTTGGCTTTGCTCCGTGTGAGGACTGCTAGCCCCAAGTGGGAAGGACAAAAAACGGTGTCAATGACCTCCTTGCGCTTACTCTCATGTTGTGGTAGCCTGGACAAAGCGTCAGCCAGAAAATTCCTTTTCCCCGGGATAAATTTCAGAGTGAAGTTAAATCGGTAAAAGAAACTGGCCCACCTGACCTGCTTGGGGCTCAAACGCCTAGGGGTAGCCAATACTTCCAAATTTTTATGATCAGTCCAAACTTCAAACGGTTTGGGTGAGCCCTCCAGTAGGTGGCGCCACGTCTCTAGTGCCAACTTGATAGCACCTGCCTCCTTCTCCCACACCGGCCAATTTCGTTCTGTGTCATTGAACTTTCTGGACAAATAGGCACATGGCCTCAAATCCCCTTCCTCCCCCTTTTGCAACAGAACCCCACCCATCGCTACATCAGAAGTGTCTACTTGGACCACGAAAGGTTGGGAGGGGTCAGGGTGTTTGAGAATAGGCTCAGAAGTGAAAAGGGATTTCAATTTGTCAAATGCTTGTTGGCACTGTGGTGACCACACAATTTTTGGGGGAGGTTTGTCCCCTTTACCGTGCTTGGAACCTTTGCCTTTCCCATCTTTGGTTTTTAACAAATCTGTCAGGGGAAGGGCTACCGACGCAAAGTCAGGGATGAAGGACCGATAAAAATTAGCAAATCCCAGGAAGCTCTGCAACTGTTTCCTGGTTATAGGGGCTTCCCATGCCAAGACCCCCTTAACCTTTTCTGGGTCCATTTCAATCCCTTTGTTTGAGATGCGGTACCCTAAATAATCCAGACGGCTTTGGTGGAACTCACACTTGGACATTTTTGCATACAGATGATTTTCCCCCAACCTGGTAAACACCTTTTTCACCAGTTTCACATGGGACGTGTAGTCCTCAGAATAAATCAACACATCATCAAGGTATACCAACACCCCTTTGTACAGAAAAATCACGTAACACCTCATTAATTAAGTTCTGAAAAATGCCAGGGGCCCCTTTTAGGCCGAAAGGCATGACGAGGAACTCAAAAGCCCCCAAGGGGCAATTAAATGCAGTCTTCCATTCATCCCCTTCCCGAATCCGTACTCTGTAGTAGGCCTCCCGCAGATCCAGCTTTGTGAAAATCTTCCCTTTGGAGAGATGGGCTAATATGTCCTTCATCAAGGGCAGGGGGTACTGGTTGGAGACACTAATCGCGTTTAGCCCTCTGTAATCCTGAATCAAACGAAGCCCCCCATCTGCCTTGCACCTAAACATCACCGGAGCCCCCACAGGCGAGGTTGAGGGCCTAATGAACCCTCGGGCTAAGTTTTTGTCTATGAACTCTCGGAGCGCCTCCATTTCAGCTGGTGTCATAGAATAAATGCGAGGTTTAGGTAGGCTGGACTCCGAGAGTATCTCAATGGCACAGTCAAAAGCCCGGTGGGGTGGCAAAATGTCACACTCCCTCTCCTCAAACACATATTGCCATGCCTTGTACTCCACTGGCAGTCCTTTCAGCTCCCCTTTTACTAAGGCAGTCGTGTAGTTCTGTGACTCAACCTCCAGGGGGACCCTGTCCCCTGGGGATCCTCCCCCCACCCCGTGCTCCTTGGTACACAGTGGGTCTGTAAAAGTCAGTGTCTCTTTTATCCAGTCTATGGTGGGGTTGTGGTACTTTAGCCAGTTCAGACCCACGACTGCCGCGGGGACTAAACCTGGAGCGATCACAAACTGCAGTTCCTCCTGGTGGGTTCCCATCCTCATGTTCATGGGGCCAGTTATGCACCTGGCGGGGCCCCCCTTCATCATCCCCCCATCCATCTGAGACAGCCACACGGGCTTGTCCAGCTTAACAGTATCAACGTTCAGTTCACTGACTAAGGAGGGGTGGATGAGCACTTGGGTACAACCAGTCAATCATTAACATTACTTTACAGGTGGGGCCCTCCCCTCCAACCCCCACTCGAGCTTTGATAAAGAATGGGCCCTTCACTCCACTCACCACTGCATCCCGGCGCCCTTCTGGATTAGCCCGCCCTCGGGTGCTCAATAGGGCGGGCTGGGCCCGTTTCCCGCCGGCTCAGCGTCGGAGGAGTAGGACCCACTATCCTCAGGATCATCTGAAGACTCCCCTGCCGCATGGCCTGACGCCAGGGCCCTGGCCGTCGCTTTGGGCTTGGGCTTGGAGGGAGTCTTGGCGGACCCGGTTCTCCCCTCGCTCCGTGCTGGCTTGGCGGCGGCGGGTTGCTCCCGAGTACTCCTCTCTGGGCACTCCGCTATGCGATGTCCACTCTCCCCACAATGCAGGCACAGGCCCTTTCTCATCCTTTGCTCTCGTTCGGACTCTCCGGTAGTGGCTCCCCCTGAGCGCCCTGCCTTGGTCTTATTCCCCGGGGACCCTGAGGACTTCCCCTCCGTCCCGGCCTGGCGGCGCAACATCTTGATGCTGCCCTTCACCGACTCCACTTCACCAGCTAGCCGTATCCACCCCATGAGGGTTTCGGGGTCTCCCTGGAACAGGGCCCACTCTAGAATGTCAGGGTTCAGGCCCTCCTGGAAAAACTGCACCTTGACCTCCTCTGACCACTCAGGCACTTGGCTGGCTAGGCGGCGGAACTCAGCCGCGTACTCTGCTACTGGCATCGTACCTTGCTTCAGGCTCCTAAGCTTCCCTCGAGCCCGCTTCCCCCTTAAGGGATCTTCGAACTGGGCCCTGAGAGCCATCAGGAACTCTTGGTAATTACCCAGTTCAGGGGCTCCCATATCATAAAGACCCACCAACCACTGGGCCGCCTCTCCCTCCAGTTGGTTGGACACATACTGCACCTTCTCATCCTCAGATTGAAACTCCCCTTCCCACTGAGTCATGTAACTCACCACTTGAGTCATGAAGTAGGGTAGTTTTGCTGGATCCCCATCGAACTTCGCCTTCAGGTGCCGGTGTTTCCAGCCCCGGGGTCGCTCCTGCGGCTCAACCGGGCCAGCCCCCACTGGGGGAGCCGGTCCAGAAGCCGGCAGGCCAGGTACATCAGGGGCCTGAACGGGGACCCCATCCCTGGGTGCCTGGGCAGCCGCTGGTGGCGCTGGGGGAGGCTGAGCCCCTCCAGGGGCTGGTGGAGCTGGAGGGGTTCTGTGCAGGAGTTCTAGGAGTACCTCCCGTATCTCACCCATTTGCTGTTTCAGTTGAAGAACCTCGGTTCCAACTTCTGCCAGGGAAAACTTCGCTTCTGGCTCTCTAGGCCCCTCACCCTGGGGTCTGTCCCACCTGGACCTGCGCTCTTCTCGGCGACCGGCCCCTGCCCATGGCCAGGCAGGCCCCAAAACCTCTCGCACCGGAGTGCCGAAGCTTGGCAGGCTGCCCCTCCCTGGAGCCAGCTCGATCCCCAGCTCCCAGGGCTCAGTGGAGGGTGGAAATCTTGCAGCCCTCCGGCGGTCTCGGTCTCGGCTGGTGCCTCCAGCTGCGACGGCTACAGCACCCCCCTCTGCCCCGGTCTCCTGCTTCGAGGCATCGGCTTCTTTGGCGCTGGCTACAGTCAGATCTTGGTCCGTCTGCATGCCAGTCTCTGCGTCCTCAGACATTGCAGGTAAAGGCTCCACAGTTTCAGGACAGAAAAATAAAAATAAAGAGAGTATGCAGCTTTCTGTGATGTACACAGAACACAAACTCTGATATCTTCAATAAAGTTCTTTATTGGAATAGAAGCATGTGTAAGGAACAGTGTCAAAGCTGCATACTGAAGACCAAGCTTGCAATCAGGATAGATAAGGTACCCCCAGCATGAGAAAGCAGAAAAGGGAGGGTAGAACTTCAAAGCACACTTCGGAGGAGCGAGACCTGCCAGGCCATCTGGCCGGCCTTGAGCTCCCGGGATGAACAGCGTTCCCATGGAAACCAACATCTCCCAGACATTCCAGAGGCCCAAGGCAGAACCAGTCCCAAACCATGAAACTGTCAGGAACCTCCATGAACTCCACTCTATGCCTTAGAATTCATGGATGATCCTGACATCCTGATTGCATCCAAAAGTGTTTGGCGCAGACCTCCCAGTGCCGCTGGCATTGCGTCAGCATAATGGGTCACCTTTTCACTTGCCCGATATTCTGTCATAGAAATGGAATGGGCGATCTGTTCACAGCTTAAGCTGTGAATAAAAAGGAGGGCTGCAGGAATGGAAGTAGCACGGGACCATAATGGGATATGGATGACATCATCTGATATTAAAGCCCTTTCTCAATCTCCTGGTGTTCATGTAATACCATATTTAGCTAATCTGATAAACTCCAAAATCCTTTGGATTAAAGTATTGAGCAATATGAACCCAGTATCAGAGCAACAGAAGCAAACACAGCTCTTGGTTGTTGGGGAGGAATATCCTATGGCACTTATGCCAGTTTAAGGTATGCCTAACAAAAACAACAGCAACAAATGACTCTTTTAAACTTTGCAGACAGTAGTTGGAAACATATGCTCTTCCGTTTTGAGAAGAAAAATGGCAAATTGAGACATTTAACAGCAGGAAGTATAAGCTGTGTGTGAATTTGGTATGGTGATAAAGGTGTATAATTTTAATGTTATACTGTGGGTAAAGGCATAGGAGGGAAATGGAATGAAATAATTTTAAAAGGCTTGGCTATAGTACAAGTTTTGGGCAGGAGAATAATGTGTTTCACATTTAGCTTTAAGGGATACCTTTCAAAGATCTGTTCAACATGACTTTTAAGGCAATAATATTAGCCAGTCTTCCCCAGCCTGGAAATTTCCAGACACAATGGAATAAAACTCCATAATCCCCCAAAAGCACCACTCTGGGATGAATATTGAAACATTTCCAATTCCTTTTGCCAGGGCCTGCTGAAGATATTTTGCTGTTTAGAATGCAAATCAGTGGGGGCAAGGAGCTTTGCAATCCTTTCCACCTTCTTTGGGTCAGGAGTCCTCCCCTCTCCACCTAAGACAATACCTACAAGTCTTGACAGATTGCTGGATCAATTGGTTTTTCCCCCAGGAGGCCTTAAAACCTGTCTCCTCTATGATTGACTTCTTCTGCCTGTTCACGAGTCTCAGCATGGATCAAGACAGCCACATGTCTTCTAGACCTGGGTGTCAGATATGTCCACATGCTAGACACATACTTGTGACATATGCTGGGAATCATAGAATTGTAGAGTTGGAAGAGACCACAAGGGCCATCCAGTCCAACCCCCTGCCATGCAGGAAATCACGATCAAAGCATCCCTGACAGATGTCCATCCAGCCTCTGTTTAAAGACCTCCAAGGAAGGAGACCCCACCATGCTCCGAGGGAGTGTGTTACACTGCCCAACAGCTCTTACTGTCAGAAAGTTCCTCCTCATGTTGAGGTGGAATCTCTGTTCCTGGAGATTGCGTCCATTGTTCCGTGTTCTAGTCTCTGGAGCAGCAGAAAACAAGCTTGCTGTTGTATGTGGGGAAATAATCATTGTAATGTAAAAGCAATCTTGTGTACCTCATTCACAATCTTAGATAAGTCTAGGGTTTTTTCCCTGCATGCATTTTGTTCTCCCAAAATTCCCTTCTCTTACTTCACTGGGCACTTCTAGCCAACCAGAAGTGCTGGATGATTCACACATGACCTAATTTGAATTTTATTGCTTTTGTGTAACTTGCTTCTTCTTCTGAATCTGACTCTCCATGAGAATGGAGGCATCCTAAGCTTTCCTGTAACCATGCCATGATGCATCGGAACCCAGCCAAGGCTGGTGAGTCTTTCCTACCCATTCTTAGTCAGTTTAGGGACCTTTTCTTATGTTTGTTTTAGTATGTAGATTGAGACTGATATACCTTCAGTAAACTTTGTTTTGCATTTTAAACTGACTCCTTTGTTTTGTAATGAGTCTAATTTAACTGGGTGATCCCAGATCTCTGAATACACTTTCAAATGATAATAGAGCTTAAGTCTTCTTCTTAATCGCACTCTGCATAAAGCGTGAAGTCAAATGTGACTGAATGATTTTACCTTTTTAAAAGGAGATAATTCTTGTTATTTTTAAAGGACTAGATCCTGCAATTTTATTTTTAGACTCATTACCTTCCTACACTTGCTCCATCCTCAATGTGACACCCCTTCAAATACTTAAACAGGACTATCATATCACCCCTTAACCATCTTTTTTCCAGGCTAAACATGCCCAGCTCCCTAAGTCTTTCCTGGGGGACAAGTAAAAGTCTTGTGGAGTTCTGATAATTGTGTACTGTGTTACCCCAAAGCTAAATGCAAACTTATAACAACAGCTAGGGTACACGGGGATAGCAAAAAAAGGCATGAGATAAAACCAGAGTGCTAAACCACCTGGCTCCAGCTGCCACCATTTCATTGTACTTGGCCACCACAGGTGCAGTGGTGGGGGGGGGTTACAGAGTTTAAGGCTCTGTAATCCATTGTGAGCCTCCAAGAACCGTTTGCTTTTCTAGATGGCCATATAGGATATTTGCAGACAGATTGCATCTCCACCAGCACCTGTTTCAACAGTCCTTCTGTTGTTACTTTAATTCCCACAGCAGCCTCTGCGGGATACTTCGACTGCCTTTGGGGAGGGGGGTTTGAATCTTTAGTCAGTTCACAGGCATCAATTTTTCTACAATCTGTTTTGTCTCATGCCCATTTGCCTGGGACATCTTTGATCCACACATTCATATGATCCAGCAGCAATGCTATGGGGATTTCAATGCTGCATACCTATGCACTGGAGAAAACTCTAATTCTGGGAGATCCATTTGCCATAGCCAGCTATTCGCCAAATCCACAGATAAACCATTCTTTCTCAGGAAAGGAATGCCAAAGATTCCTTTCTCTGTTTTCTATGCACACATGCCTTTGCCAGCATTCTCAGCCTTCCCACCTGTATAGGAATCTTTTCATACAAATATAGACTGAGTCGGCCTCCCAGCCAATCATGTTTCGTTTTCCTCCCAGTGCTGACCCAGTGTTTTTGCTTCCCTCTGACTTGCCTTCTATTTCTGGTGGACCAGACACAATTATCAACACCTCCAAAACACTTTCCCTTTCCCTAAGGCACAGTTCAGGATCAGGGGGACAAACTTTAACTTTTTGTTTTGGGTTCAACATTCCCTGCTCTACGCTCCTAACTTGAAAGCACAAGACACTTCCATTGACATTTGCTGGGGTTTGCAATGGCCATCCCATTGCCTACATCTAGAACAGGTCAATACCAATTGCTCTGCTGAGGCAGTGGGGCTGAAGGAATAGTAGTTGCAGGTCCAGTAGGACCAGCTTCTGCTGTTCTGTTAGCCTGGGCTAGGGCTTCTCTAGCAGGAAGCTTGTGGAATGTTTATCAAACTGCCACATGTCCATCCCTAAACTTTTAACTCTCCTCAAATAAAGTTTCTATGATTTTGACCCTGCATGAACCCTGGCCTTTGTGACCAGGGAGGGGCTGCTGAGATTCAGGATCCTGAGCCTGTCTATCTGGTGCTGGCTGTCTTTGGTATTGCTCGTGGGGTCTCCTTGGTTGGAACCCTGAGCTTTGAACTGGCACAAAGGACATCACATCTGTGGCCTCCTTCTGGACCCTCTCTTTCTTTTTAAGGCTCAGACTACCTGCTTCCTTTTGGATGCAGTTTTGTACACTGCTTCCACAAAGTCTGGATGTTCAACCCCACTCCTTTCATAGGTGACCATTGCTAATTTAATCTGTGGGGATAGACCTTCCCACAAAGCTTCAGCAAAGGGTTGGTGATCTGCTTCCTCCTCTCCAGTAACATAACCAGCTAAGACCTCTAGCACTACTTTCCTTTGCAAATGGGTCTCTCACAGGAGACAGCACTTCATTTCTAAAAATGCAACTATCCAAACTTTCATGGAGGTGTCATGAATGGACACTCTGGCCAGTTCATTCTCCATGGCAGCAGCATCCATAAGATTGCCACATGGCCTAGCTAACTGGCTCAGATCACTCCCTGTCCAGAGCTCTGACTGCCTTCACACCTTTGATGCCCGTTCTGCCACTGTTTCATGGGACAGAACTCCAAATTGTTTTGTAAGACACTGTGTTTTAAAAGAGATAATTTCAGTAGTGGTGTCACTGTGGTGTAGCCCATCCCTATTCATCCTCCTGACATGGCTGACAAACTTGAATCCATGGAACCACCTCTTACTACACCTGCACACTTCCACTGAGTGTACCTGGGTCAGAAGAGCCTCTGCCATGCCAAGGACAACATTAGCAGCCCTGACAGCTGCAACAACCCCTTGCTGTGTCTGCAAACACCATTCTAAGTCTTTAATCTTAAACTCACAGGCATTGTGATTTACACTCTGTGCCTGTTCATTAACCTGTTATGCCAGAAACACAGCAGCAGACTTTGCCTCCTCCAGCTGCCTTTGAAGGGCAGTCATTTGGAACTCTGCATTCTCCTTTGCTTCTACAGCCTGTGAGAATCATGTCCTGACATCTTGAGCTAAGTTCATCAGCTGGAACTTCTCAGCAGCTGCTATAGTAAAAAGAAGAAGAAGCTGGAATTCTTCAATCAGGACTAACCTTTCCTGCCTTTCCCTATTGAGTTCAGCCCTGTTCTCTTCCACCTGCTCCTTTAACTTCCTACACTCCTCAAGTCTCTTCCTCCACTCATTCCTAAGGTAATCTATACTTTCTTGAGTCTAAATCCTTAATTCCTTGAGCTAACCCTGAAGGTCTGCAATAAGGGCTTCCTGTTCATCCTTAAATTCCTCTAAATCCCCAATAGCTTTCCACATTCCCCAAGCTGTGACTGCTGATTTTGACTATCTGTGGAGCTTGAAGCCACAGAAATAGTTAGTATATCCTCAGCAGAAATCAGCTTTGACATCCTGACTATTTTGAAATGCCCAGGGTGCCATGTGGACTTTTCCTGATTCATTATTTATTTATTTAGGTATTTATACCCCACTTTTCAGCCACAAAGGCTGCCAGAGCAGCTTACAAATTATTTAAGCAATAGCAATTTACACATCTACACCACATTAAGTGGTTTCCAATGTGTGTTAGGTAATTGCCCCACAAGCCGGGTACTCATTTTACCAACTTATGAAAGGATGGAAGGCTGAGTGAACCTTGGAGCCCTCTGGGATCAAACTTGCAATGTGGTGGCTGCAGTACTGGCATTTAACCACTGCGCCACCAGGGCTCCCCAATCCACTTCCTAAGCTTGTCTATCTTCTGTGATTGCACAAAACATTGACCTTCTGCATTTTTGCCAACAGAAAACCACTAAGAATCTTAAAAATCACTTTTAGAAAAAATCCAGTTGAATGGAACAATTTTGGTTGAATTGTCACCCAAAACACATGTGTGCATTCAGATGTTATTTCCTTAACATGTGTTGTCTGCTTGCATTATTCACCAAAAATGTTAAGAGCAGTGCACTGGGTTTTAATTGGTTTGTGGTGGTGGGGAGCTTTCACAGGCACTAACTCTCTGTGTGATCTTACAGGCTGAAGGGTTTTAAAATGGACAGTTAATCACAGTGACTCCAATTGAAAGGAATCAGAATGAGGACAAGCTAATTTTGCAGCAAAACAATTATTTCTTTATTAAAAGAACAGAAAAAGCAGTAGAAACCAACAGAAGTCTATATTCAATACAAGCTGTTAATAGCAGTTTCTCAAAGGAAAAGAGTGGGGGGATAGCACTGGTGCTAAAATCCTACTTCTGACTAGTCTAAGGGGGGCTAGAGGGGTGTACTGAGCTTAAGGGCCTACAGTCTAAGACACACATGGATTTTCTCACCCTCTTGATGTGATTCATGCCTTCTTGGGCAGATCTTCTGAGAGGTGGAAGAAGAGAGAGTGGAGCCAAGAGTGAAGAACCAAGAGACTGAGCCTCCCCCTTTCTGGCTAATATATAGCCATAACTTGGGAGCTATCTTCTGGAGTGAAGGAGATCTCTCTGGGTGGGGAATGTCATTCTGTTGGAGGGTTCAAAAGGCCCATGTGGTATGTGCAAAGGTCAGATGTGAAGCCTTCAACTTCACATCAGATGTGAACATGACCTCTGCCTTTCACCCTCTGGGCACTGGTAATGACTCTTAGGTGGTCTGGGAGGGACCAACAATGGAGTTGCATATTGGAAGACAATGCCAATCAGGTATGCTCTTTGAAATCCAATCAAGCTTGCCCAGTATCTCTGGAAACTGCAGAATACCTCAGAATGCAGAAGTGTATACCTCTCTGAGCCAGTTTGGGAAGGTCTCCTTTCAGTGGAGAGAAACATAGCAGTTAAGCATTGATTATTCTGAACATATCAATGGGACTGTTTCCTTGTTGGCAGAAGGGGTGCTGGCTTCTCTAAGATTCACAGGGATCTAGGCTTTTACCCTACCATTCCAACATACATGCAGTCTTCTGGCAATAGGCAGCTTCCTTCCTTAAGCATCCAAAGTCTAATAGCAACTCATAACAGAATGACATTCTATTTTCAAAATCTGACTGTATGTGCAAGTGAATCTTCCTTTAGCATTGACAGTAGCTGCTGGTAGCTTCCAAGTCAGTGGGACAGTGAAATTTTACTCTGAACTTTAAAGGAGCTAGCCAAGGTATTGAGCCATAGGGGGCTATAGCACCTTTGAAGCTCATACTAAAACCCAGAGTATATTCAGTCACTGTTCCGAATCACCAGTGACTAATACCTCCATATGTTGGGGACCACAACTCATTATGAAGTGATAGCACTGACTACATTCATGGAGGAGGCTCCTGGGTGCTGAAGTCTAAAAAACCTAGGGGTGCTAAGGTTCCCATCTCTAATTTAAACTATGGTAGAGAGTTGGTCACAAACAATAGTCAGCTCCAAACAACCCTGATTTTCAGGACCAAAGGCCATGTGAAACAGTGAACTAAAGTTCAGTAGCAATGAGGCCAACCTGACTTCCCATGCGAGAGGTGTCACAACCGAAGTGTTGCTACAGAGCAAGCCCTATCTCAAGCACTCACAAGCACTCTCAGATTGGAGGAATAAGCTATAGGCCCTCCACTGAAGATCTCAAATTTCGGGCAGGTTTACATGAGAGATAGGAATTAAAAGGTATGTTTGGCTTCAGAAGGTAGGGAGAAACATGAGCATACAGCTCAAAACTTTCTACATTCCTGTCTGCTTATTTGCTTTGG
Source organism: Gambelia wislizenii (assembly GCA_030847615.1). NCBI lineage: Eukaryota > Metazoa > Chordata > Lepidosauria > Squamata > Crotaphytidae > Gambelia > Gambelia wislizenii. Next base: position 13,359,496 of record JAUMIR010000012.1, read on the forward strand.
AAAAGTTATTTGGAGTTGTTCTCCATACCTGGCTACAACTCCCCAAATAACTAATTTGACGTGACATGTCCTAATCTAGTATGATGAGATATAATTTGATCTTATTAAGTCCCATCGTAATATATTAGGAAACATCAGATTCCATTTGAAAAATATGCACATGCTGTACTTTAGGAGGCACCTTGAAATTAGAGGGCATTAATGGAATTCATCAGTTGCCTGTGAAGTTGCAGATCTGTTCCATATAGCAAGACATAAAGATGGGAGCTGAAAAGAAAGAGAGAATGCCATCACACAGTGTGCTATTAAGTCAGGGGTGGGCAACTGCATGGGTTGTTATTGTGTGCCTTCAAGTTATTTCTGACTTATGGCAACCCTAACACAACCCTATCACAGGGATTTCTTGGCCAGATTTGTTCAAAGGAGGTTTGCTTTTGCTTTCCTCTGAGGCTGAGAGAATGTGACTGAGGCTGAGAGAATGTGATTCAAGGTCAACCAGTGGGTTTTGGTGGCCAAGCAGGAATTTGAACACTTGTCTGTCAATAACCTAGTCCAACACTCAAGACCACTACACTATGCTGGCTCAAATGCACGGAAGAGACTGGAACACGGAGCAATGGGTGCAAGCTCCAGGAACAGAGATTCCACCTCAACATGAGGAGGAACTTTTTGACAGTAAGAGCTGTTCGGCAGTGGAACACACTCCCTCGGAGCGTGGTGGGGTCTCCTTCCTTGGAGGTCTTTAAACAGAGGCTGGATGGCCATCTGTCGGGGATGCTTTGATTGTGATTTCCTGCGTGGCAGGGGGGTTGGACTGGATGGCCCTCATGGTCTCTTCCAACTCTGCAATTCTATGATTCTATGATTCTCCCCAGACCTTTCCACGGGCCACATTCCCCATAGCATATGTAAACACCTCCACTTTCCTCTGCAGTTCCTCTCAAAATAACAGAGGAAGTGACATCATATCATTTCCTGTGACATGATAGCCATATTTAAACATTTGAAGGGATGTCATTCTGAGGATGGATCAAACTTGTTTTCTGCTGCTCCAGAGACTAGGACATGGAGCAATGGGTTCAAATTACAGGAAAAAAGGTTCCACCTAAACATTAGGAAGAAGTTCCTGACAGTAAGAGCTGTTCGGAAGTGGAAAACACTGCCTCGTAGTGTGGTGGGCTCTCCTTCTTTGGAGGTTTTTAAACAGAGGCTGGATGGCCATCTGTCAGGGATGCTTTGATCATGATTCCTGCATGGCAGGGGGTTGGACTGGATGGCCCTTGTGGTTGCTTCCAACTCTACGATTCTATAAATCTATGAATCTACAAACTTTATGTATTTATTAAGTTTTAGGAGTTTGCATTCAGTGGTAAGTAGGGAGGTCAGGGCTAAGATTGGCAGGGAGGTGGCAGAAGGTAAGGGATTGTTGGCCTAGGGATTGTTCACCTTATGGCCTTCCCCAAATGGGGAGTCAGTGAATTACGCTTTTTCAGTGTGATACTTCATTTTATTTCATTACATCCTAAGGATTTCAATAGCTAGTGTTTGCCTCTGAATGGCTATATCTTATTTGAATACAACTCTTTTTATGGGGTGTTTAGTGCTTTGTTCTGTATTGAAAGTTAGTTCCTTTAGAATGGGCTCAGAAGTCAAGGTCAGGACAAAGGGTTGTAGTTCACTCCCTAACTGTCATGAAGGATGATGTGTATTATGTTGCACTTTCCTGCAAACAGATGAGCTCTTTAATAAACTCACCCAGTAGCAGAGGAATGTCATGTCCCGATGCCCATCGCCCAGGGTGCCATTTACACGATGAAAATGTTCCAGGATGAATTCGTGTCGAACCCCGGCTGTTTACACGTACATGCAGTCAGACACATGTTTTTCAGAAGGGGGGCACCATTTGTCTCTCGATCCGCAGGACTTTCAATCCCGTGGGTTGTGCCATTTTTTAAAAAAGTCACTGGAGTATTTGGAAAATCGGAAATGTAAACAAGATATCACAGACACAGGAGATGACTGGAAATTGTCTTGACCGTGGGCGGGCTCTGACCAGTAAGTGGGAGGTGTACCTGCCCCTTTTTTCACCAACCCAAAATTTGAAGATACATCTTCATTGTTCTCCTGGCCATTTACCTGTGCAGTTTCAGTGATGGATGCAGAAACCGCACCTCGCCCCAGAAAAGGCAGCCATGGGATCTCCTGGTCCTACAATGAGACCATAGACCTTTTGCAGATATGGGGCGAGGAAAAGGTGAAGGAGCAGCTGAGGGGGTCCCATAGAAATATCGACCTTTTTGAAAAAATTGCTGCCGAAATGAAAACCAAAGGGCATGAATGCACCGCTAAGGAGTGCAGGACGAAGACGAAACTGATGTGTAAAAATTACCGCCAGGTAAATGACCACAACTCTAAAAGTGGTAACAATGCGGCCACAATGCCCTTTTATAAAGAATTCCATGCAATTCTGGGCAGCGATGCCAACTACCACCTGAAGCGGCTGGGGAACACAACCGACATTGTCCATGTTCCACGTGGATCAGTGATTCCCCATCATGCTCCCATCCCTGAAGAGGGTGTGGAATTCCCTTCCTCATCCCAGGAGATGCTGCAGGGATACTCGGAGGAATTGTTCTCACATCCCCTAGGTAAGGTAGTATTTCTTTTTATTTTTTAAAATGTGTTCGTATTATGTGAAAACTCGATTAAGTACGTACACGGATTTCAAAATCTGACCAATTGAGATCTGTGCTTGGTATTTTAATTTGCTCATGGCAATTCAATGCATGATATGTATTTTACTTGTGCTGGCTATTACATTTATAATTTATTAGGTTTAATTTCATTCTCCAGAATAAAAGGCATTAATGTGAAAACTCGATTGTGTAAAAATCTGTTTTCCCACCTTCACAACCGTATCTGTAACCTGGTATTATGAAGTGTTGCATCTCAGTTATATGTTCCTTGTACCTCTGTTGCTTGTTAGAAATTATCATTTCACCATATTTGCCTACATGACCACAGAATGTGCTGCTGTGGTCCATGAGTTCTCCTTTCTTTTGCAAATTAAGGCCGTTAAAGCCAAATGGTGCGATTCTCTGTATGTGCCCTGGGAATGTAAACTTATGCGTGCATCTGGGAATGTTTACTATGGCGTCTCCTGCCACTCTTCTTTGTTTACCTCTGCCACCAGGTCCGCAAAATTTTAAAAGAAGAGGTAATCACTGTGATTCTCTGTCCTTTGTTACCCAATACTCCTCTTTTTTTCCCCCATCAGATGTTTCCGGTACCCAGGTTTCTGATGAATCTGCAGTTACTGTTACCTTAACAGGGGAGCGCACAGAAAGCTTGGGAATTAACAAGACTGAGGAAAATTCCACAGTAGTGGTTACTGAGATTGATACTGTGTGGGCAACTACCCCAGCACGTAATGGTATGTATCACTTCATTTTAAATGTAGATATGTTGTATAACAGAGAAAATATTGTGGTACACATGGAATATCACTAAATCATCCTTTTTTCTCAATTGCAGATTTGAGTAATCCTACTGCTACTTTATCCCCCACTGAAAGATTGGTGTTGTTTCACAGGAAGAAACGGTCCTCTGATGTAAATGAACTGATGGCAAACTCTAGATCAATAGCTGAATTGTTTGTATCTAGCATGAAAACAATATCTGAGAAGCAGACCTTGTCTTTGCAAGGGTATCTAGAGAAATTCTATGAGCATTCAGTTGAGGAATCTCAGCAAATGCTCAAAGAAATACAACGTCAAAATTATCTATTTGGGGACCTTGTAACTCACAATAAGTCTTTGGATAATTCTAAGAAATGTGTTGTGGTCAAGAGAGTGTGTAATGCCAAAAATTTTGGGGAAGAAAATAAAGAGAACTCACAAGAAAATAAACAATGTACACCAGGCACAAGTTTGGGGGGAGGTACTTCTCCAGCCTGTAGGCCAACGAGGGCAATTAAAAAAAGAGTGCCCCTATCATTATAGTTTGTTTTAATCAGTATAAGCAGTTATTTCTTTAATAGGGGAAATACTGCACTATACAGTGTTATCATTTTTCTGTTGGTACTAAGATACTGGTCTATTTAAAATATTAAACATATACATACGCCAGTGATGAATGTATAACAGTTTGCACTGATGAAAAGGAAATAATGATATTATAGAAAATAAACATGCATTGGAATTCAAAAAAATAATGGTTTTATTTTAACAAAGTTTTTAACTATATACATATATACAGGAAATACGCGTTAAAAAGAGATATATTTACATGAAAGTTTTGATATAACAAATATGGATAACATACAATAACAAATATGGATAACATACAAAAACACAATATTAAAATGGATACATAAGGTTTAGAAATCATATCAATGAGAGTTTAAACAAACACATACACAGTTGAGAATCAGATATAGGAAATAAATACAAACAAACCATACATAAATAATAGTATATATAGAAAAAAATGTGTATTTACAGAAGTATTTACAGAAAATTTACAGATTAAATATTTACATAAGAAAAATATTTACAGTATTTATAACATTAGGAAACTATATACAATATTTACATAGCAAGCCTTTCTTCTATGGCTTGCACCCTCCTCGCCAGGTCCCTTATCTCTTGCTGGAGTGTCCTTCCTGTAGTGAGCAATAAAAAATAATTATTTATCAACATATTATGGTATGTGCAAACTAATTGCCCCTTTTAAAAGTTGTACTTAAATATATTTACCAAGCTCCTTGATCCTGGCTATTATATTGAGGCCAGCCAATTGAGGTGCAGCCTCATGGGCAGCTTGGGGACCTTTAAGAAATTAATGCATAGGTATTACTTTACTTATACTTTTATCACTAACTGTATTTCTTTACTTACTTATGAATCAGGTAAATAAAAACATAAATGACAGGTATACCAGGGGGGTGCTGCCAGTGCTGGGCCTGCCTCCTCTACCTCCTCTTCTGACGAATCAGAGATGGGCTCACCGGCAGCCCGTATCTGAATTTGAACAGCTGTAACACATAAAACACAAAAAAATTATGTTCGCCCCATGCGCAGGCACACACACACACACACACAAGGCTACACAGTACCAAGGACCTGGGAGATTCCTTGGCAAAACCTACCTCGTGGGAGCCGGTCACGCCAGCTTGGCCGCCCTGCATGGACCCACAGGTCATGCAGGATGGCATAAAAAGGTGGCCGTCTTCGGGGGGGGGGGGCTGCCATTACTGGCCTCTAATGCCGCAAAGAATTTCCCCTTAAGGGTTTTGAATTTGAAGCGGCATTGGAGGCCAGTTCTAATGAACCCCCTCAACCGGAGGAACTGCGCTGCCTCTACAAAGTAGTTGTGGTTCCTCTGGTTAGAGGACCACATCAGCCGGTCTGGCGCACAGGCCTGCTGGGCCAGGGATTCCAAAATGAGGTTGGTCTCCCTGGTGCTACAATAGGCGATGCACCGAGCTGGCCTGATATGACCTCTCCCCCCTTCGGCCATCGTAACACCATGTGGCAGGATGCAGAAACTCGAGTTTATAAGTTTTCAAGTTGACCGTTTCATTTTTTAAATAAGCCAATGGTGGTAGGAATAATATTAAATTTTAAATGTTTAAATTGTTACCATAATCTATTGGTTTATTAGTAGAGGAAACTATGTAAAAGAATCCAGCAGTGTCTGGATCCTTTACTAGAAAGCATAATCCCTTGCAAAAGCCCGCCAATTGCTTTAACCGCCCAAACTGCAACAATGTTTCTAATCTGGCTGATTGTTTAAAAATAAACTTGTTGTGATGTACACAGAACACAAACTCACATATCTTCAATAAAGTTCTTTATTAGAATAGAAGCATGTGTAAGGGACATTGGCAAAGCTGCAACTAAAGATCAGGCTTACAGTGGAAACAGATAAGAGACATCCAGCGTGAGAAAGCAAAAAAGGGAGGGCAGCATATCAAAGCACACTATGGGGGAGCGAGAAGCGCCAAACCATCTGTTCGGCCTTGAGCTCCCGGGATGACCAGCATTCCCATGGTAACCAACATCTCCCAAACATTCCAGAGGCCCAAGGCAGAACCAGTCTCAAACCAACAAACTGTCAGGATCCTCCATGAACTCTACTCTATGTCTCAGAATTCATGGATGATCTTGACATACTGCCCCCCTGAAGATCAACCCCCCCTTTCAACCTGGCTTATTGGGAAAGCGGGCATGAAACTTTCGCAATAAGCGTTTAGCATTGACATGTTCAGAAGCTACCCACTCCGCATGGCCCAAAGGCAGGTGTTTCCACTTCACCAAATACTGTAACCCTCCCCGATGAAGCCTAGAGTCCAGTATCTCAGAGATTTCAAAATGCTGGTTTTGATCCACCAGGATCGGCTGAGGAGCAGGTTCTGGTGCCGGATGGTGTTTGTCCGGAGGGCTCGTGGGCTTGAGCAGGCTGGAATGAAACACAGGATGCACATGATGGTACAACTTAGGTAAAGAAAGTTCAAAAGCCACAGGATTTACCATCCTAACAACACGAAAAGGCCCAATGTATTTGGCTCCCAACTTTTTGGAGGGTTGGGGGCACTTAAGGAACTTGGTGGACAAATAAACCAGATCCCCCACCTCATATCTAGGAGAAGGGTCCCGCTTTTGATCACTATGGGGGAGCGAGAAGCGCCAAACCATCTGTCTGGCCTTGAGCTCCCAGGATGACCAGCGTTCCCATGGTAACCAACATCTCCCAGACATTCCAGAGGCCCAAGGCAGAACCAGTCTCAAACCAACAAACTGTCAGGATCCTCCATGAACTCTACTCTGTGTCTCAGAATTCATGGATGATCCTGACACTTGTAGCCAGTTTGACCTACTTTTCAAGGTATACTCCAACTGGCCATAAAGTGTGATGGAGATATTCATAATTGTATGGGAAAGAACAGTGCTAGTATACTTGAGGGTAAATTAGGGAGTGTTTTAAAAAGGGCAAAGCAAATGCAGTTCACTTTAAGAAAACCAGATGATTTTATTAAGCAGAACTAAATCTATTCAAGGTACTGATACACAAGAAAAAGTTTAGATACTTATCCCCCCCTGATGATGTTCAAGCCAAATATATTCCTTTAAAGCATTACGAACGGCCTCCCCCCGTGCTTTCTCCACAGCATCATTATTAAGCATTGGTGCTCCAAGCGTGTCAAGTACAAACCTTTGCACACGCCGATGTGGATCATCAAGGATACCTTTGCTTTCACAGATATTGTGTAGAATAACACATGCACACATCACTGAATATACATTTTCCTCAGCAACCTCAATACAGTATCTTAATGCCCTCCATCTACATTTCAAATGTCCGAAGCACCTCTCCACCATCGAATGAATTTTGTTATGGTACCTATTGTACAGTCTTTGTTTGGTATTTGTGGTCCCTCTATAAGGTGTCAGCAGCCAATTCCTAATGGGATATGCGCCATCAACAAGAGTTAATGGCACTACTTGTTTCCCCATAATAGTTATTGTTGGATTACCAGGCCCAAATATGCCAGCCTCCATAGTCTCAAAAAAACCAGAGTTTCTTAACATTCGAGCATTGTGATTCTTCCCACTCCAACTGATCCCCACGTCAATAAAAACTCCTCTGTGATCGCAAGTTCCTTGCAGAAGAATCTGTACCTATTCTTCCTGTTGATAAATTCATCCTCTTGCCAGATGGGGGGGGGATTATATTAACATGGCATCCATTTAAACAAGCAACCACTTGTGGGTATCCCATTGCAGCAAAGGCATCCATCACCTAAATATTGCAAAGCAAAGGAAAAGGAATATATGAGACCTCAAAAACACGAGTTTTCGATTAAACACGTATGTACATACAGAAAAATTTCGAGCGCCTTTTGCATGATATCCAGTTTTAACATCATAACATTAGGGAATGTATATATTTTATCACTTTGGTTTCACATTAAGGCATATAGATTTAATTTTTTTAAACTCTTAGGAATAGATGTGATTAGCCAAATTTTCACAAGGTAATATAAAGAGGAAAAATTACCTTACTATGATCTCCCAGGAATACTGTCTGCTTAAGAAGTAACTTCTCCATAGCGAGGACGACCTCCACAAAAATCTTACACACCATTGCTCTTCCGACACCAAATAACTGAGAAACAGCCCCATAATCACAAAAAGTCAGCATGGGTTTCAGAGAAACAAGTCATGCCAGACTAATCTGATCTCTTTTTTTGATAAAGTTACCAGCTTGGTAGATGAAGGGAATGCTGTGGACATTGCATACCTTGATTTCAGTAAGGCCTTTGACAAGGTTCCCCATGACATTCTTGCAAACAAGCTTGTAGAATGTGGGCTAGACAAGTTAACTGTTCAATGGATTTGTAATTGGTTGACCGGCCGAACCCAAAGGGTGCTCAGCAGTGGCTCCTCTTCGTCTTGGAAAGATGTGCCCAGTGGGGTGCCACAGGGTTCTGTCCTGGGCCCAGTGCTATTCAACATCTTTATCAATGACTTAGATGAGGGAATTAGGGGCATACTTATCAAATTTGCAGATGACACCAAATTGGGAGGAGTAGCTAATACCCTAGAGGACAGGATCAAAATTCAGAATGACCTGGATAGACTGGAGAGCTGGGCCAAAGCTAACAAAATGAAATTCAATACGGAGAAATGTAAAGTACTGCATTTAGGGCGGAAAAATGAAATGCATAAATATAGGATGGGAGAGACCTGGCTGAATGAGACTACGTGCGAAAGGGATCTAGGAGTCCTAGTAGACCACAAGTTGAACATGAGCCAACAGTGTGATGCGGCAGCTAAAAAGGCCAATGCAATTTTGGGCTGTATCAATAGAAGTATAGTGTCTAGATCAAGGGAAGTAATAGTGCCACTCTATTCTGCCTTGGTCAGACCTCACTTAGAATACTGTGTCCAGTTCTGGACACCACAATTCAGAAAGGATATTGACAAATTGGAGCGTGTCCAGAGAAGGGCAACTAAAATGGTGAAAGGTCTGGAAACCATGCCTTGTGAGGAGAGACTTAGGGAGCTGGGTATGTTTAGCCTGGAAAAAAGACGGTTTAGAGGCGATATGATAGCCCTGTTTAAGTATTTGAAGGGATGTCACGCTGAGGATGGAGCAGACTTGTTTTCTGCTGCTCCAGAGACTGGAACACGGAGCAATGGGTGCAAGCTCCAGGAACAGAGATTCCACCTCAACATGAGGAGGAACTTTTTGACAGTAAGAGCTGTTCGGCAGTGGAACACACTCCCTCGGAGCGTGGTGGGGTCTCCTTCCTTGGAGGTCTTTAAACAGAGGCTGGATGGCCATCTGTCGGGGATGCTTTGATTGTGATTTCCTGCGTGGCAGGGGGGTTGGACTGGATGGCCCTCGTGGTCTCTTCCAACTCTGCAATTCTATGATTCTATGATTCTATGATTCTATGAGCAACGGTGGGCAAGAAGGAAAACGGCTATAGCAAATCTCTTTTCCACAGGTATGGCTTTCCTTATGTTCGTGTCTGACTTTGCAATCTCTGGACAGAGTATCTCAGCAAGACGCATGAAGAGGAATTGAGGCATCTTGAAGTACATTATCCATCGTTTGTCAGACCAGATGTTAATCACAAATTTCTCCTACCACTCCTCCGTTGTTGGGTACACTCACCACCGTGGCTGCCGGCGGTTTGGGCGAACATGCAACAGAACCTCCAGTGGGTCCATGGCTGCAAAGTGCATACACTGTGGATGAAACATAGCCGATGCCTTCATTTGTAAATGGAGAAGGATCAGGAAAATAAGAAGCATCCTTCTTCTATGTCTGATGATAGCCCATCTCTTCAGAGCTAAAAGAGATACCCGCAAACGGGCAGCGGTAGCCAGAGCAGCCAATGTGTTTGCCTCCATTTTGCCATAAAGTGCTGTATAGGACAAAAAGTACATCAAAAGGACATGTGATGGTGACTTCCGGATCAGCAATGGCAGGGTGGAGAGGTTCTTCCAGATAGCTCCAGGAAGCCTGGAAGGAAAACTCACGTTTTAGTGGAGGAGAACCCTAAAAAAACTGGGTGAAATCCCCCTTCGAGGAACGAAGGGAATAGGCGACTCATATAGGCCTGTGCCAAGCTCCATTTCTGAGGAAAGGTCTTCAGAGAGAAGAACAGAGCTCGAGGAGGCCATGGAGTCATTGCCCCCCCACGCAATGCAGCCATTATATGGCACAAACCCAGCTGCTGATTTTTTAAAAAATCAAGAAACATCATTGAAGGACCCCTGTTTAATGTTCACGAGGACTATGACTTACACAGTGGAGGTAAATTCTATAAATAAATGTTAATAAGGAGTTTTGAAACTTGGGCTGTGAAAAGGTGAGCGACAAGTTGTAACAGTGCGAACGTTTTTCCAGTGTCTAACTAAACGAACTAAGGGCAAAGCTGGCCACGGATAAATTAAAGATCAAATTGAATTTGTAAAGAAAGGACTAAAAATAATCATAGATAGCAAGATTGAAATTAAGATTGGAGATTTATGGAAAGTGGAGGTGTGGGGTTTCTTTAAGAAGATCTGTTTGGATTCGGAGTAAGAGGAAGTGTAAGCGGGTAGATCGGAAGAGGAAATTGGGAGCTGAAGCTACTCTGAAGAGGGCAAAGTAGGGGCAGCAGAACGACTAGAGGATATCGGGAAGCTGGAGGACTAAGATTGTTGAAACGACACACCCGGAAAACAGAAGATTAAAAGGAGAAACCAGAAAGCTGCCAAAAACCCCAGACCCATAAGAAAATAAGACGTAAGACAGAGGACACTATAAGGATTGAATTTTGGACTGGAGAAAAAATGGAATATTGAATGAGTGTTATATAATAAAATAACTTGTTAGTGTATATTATAGTGTATACAGTTGGTGGATTAATGAGAACAGCAGAAATAGTAATGGTGTAATGTGTCTTTAAATAGACGTTGGCTGACATTGAAGCTGATTTATTTGATTTTGATTTATTTGATTAGAAGGAGCTGATTGAAAGAAATAGACAATGATTGTATAACTTTATATTTAAGGGATATTTTGATGGTTTGATTTTGATGGTATGAAATTGACTTAATTTAACAAATTGGTATGAAGCTGATTTAATTTAGTAAATGGAGTAATTGACTGCGGGGTTATATGAGATATTGCAAGGTTGAAAGTAATTTATTAAACAAAATTAATGATTGAATTGATGAGCTGCTAAGGAAAAATTAATCAATTAAATAAAAGCAATCAGAAAAATGGTTAGTTAGTAAATAGAAATTGGTTAACTTTATTATAAAGGGAAATGTCGAGAACTACCAGACAAAGAACAGAACAGGCAAAACTGCAATTTGTTAGAAGACCTTCTCTAGAGATGGCATCTAAGGCTTCAGAGCAATCCACTTTGTTGGAAGAGATTAGGAAATTAGGCTAAGATTTAAGGGATGAGGTCAAGAATCTAAGGAAGGAGATGAGAGATTTAAAATCAGAAGTAAAACAGGAAATTAGAACGGAAGTTAGAGAACTTAGAAAGAGTATAGAGGAAGTTTCTACTAGAGTGAAGAAAAATGACTAGAAGATAAATGAGGTAGATGGAAAGATAGAAAAGCTTGAAGAAAATATAGAGAAACTTAATGAGAAAATAAATCAACAAGAGGATGAGAAACTGTGGATGGATATGAAAATGAGAGAAAACTGTATTAAGATAAGAGGAGTGTCAGAAAAAAGGATGAGGATTTGATAGAAAGGATAATAACACCATTAGCAGCATATTTACAAGAAGATTTGGAAAGTTTGGAAAGAGAGGTGGATAGAATATATAGAGTTAAAAATAGAAGTTTAGCTCAGAGGAAAGCACCTGGAGATATTATTGTTTATTTTATAAGGAAAAAGATCAGAGATCAAATTTTAATTAAGAATTTTGAAAGTCAATTCCAGATTGATGGAGAGAAATTTTTTTTGTTAAAAGATATACCAGGGGAAATAATAAGAAGAAGGAGAGAACACAGATTCTTAACTACACAGTTAAGGAGAACAAATATAAGGTATAGATGGATTAGAATTGATAGCTTAGCATTTAGATTCAAACAAAGGAATATATTATTGAAAAATCTTGATGAAGCTCGGGAATTTTGGGAAAAATATAAAAAGGATTTTAATGAAAGGAGAGATGAGAGAAAGAGTAACGGAAGTGGTGAAGAGTTAACAACTCTTCAACAAGAAAATAAGAGACAGAGGGCAAAAGAGAAATTGAAAAGGTTTGAGCAGTTGGATCAGGCAGATAGTGATAGAGGGAGTGGAAAGGAAGATTCAGAGGGGGGAGAATTTGGTGAAAATAGAGAGGATATAGAAGAAGAGAGTAATCTGGAGGGAGAGGATGAGGAAGAAGAAGAGGAAGGAGAAGGGAATTGATTGTAGATAATAAAACGTTAACACAATGGATTGTTGGAAATTTTTGACGTGGAATATCAAAGGTTTAAATTCTCCCCAGAAAAGAAGTAAAATCTTTCATTTCCTGAACAAACAAAAATGGGACTTTGTTTGCCTTCAAGAAACTAAAATTAAAACATGAGACAAACATTTAATTAAAAATAAAAGGCTTGGTCAAGAATTTATATCTTCAGAAAATAAAAAACAAAAAGGAGTAATTTTGTATGTAAATAAGAGATTTCAAGCTAAAGAATTATTCAATGATAATGAAGGACACTACGTGATAGTGGAAATTAAGAGTGAAAGTGAAATATATGTAATTGTGGGATTATATGGACCATTGGAGAATAAAAATAAATTTTACAAAAATTTAGCAGATAGACTCCACCAGTGTGAATATAACCATTTAATAATAATGGGTGACTACAATGGTGTTGTGGATCCATTGTTGGATAGACAATCAGTTAAAAAGATTAGAGCTAATCAAGGTAAACTCCCAAAATCTTTTTTTTGACATGATGAGAGAGTTGGCATTGTTTGATGTATGGAGAATGGTGAATAAAAACTTTAAAGATTTTACATTTTATTCAAATCGACATAAATCTCTAGCTAGATTAGATATGTTTTTTGTTTCTAGAGGATGGATTCCAAGAGTTAAAAAGATAGAGATTCTCCCTAGAAACTTAGACCATAACACAGTTGTATTGATTATAAGGAGGAAAAGGAGGAATGTAACTTGGAGTTTAGAAGCATCTCTGCTAGATGATAATCAAATCTTGGAAAGAGCAAGAGAAACATTAGACTTATACTTTAAAGAAAATTGGACTGTGGGTATGGATATAAGGACAATATGGGATGCCGGGAAAGCAGTCATGCGAGGGTTTTTCATACAGCAGAGTATAATAAAGAAAAGGAAAGAACAAGAAAAAATAAGGAAGATAAATAGTTTGATTAAAAGGAAAGAAGAAGAATTGAGACAAACCCCTACAAACATAAGGATAAATGATGAAATAAAAATACTACAAAAACAACTGGATAGGATTTTGGTAGAGGAGTTGGGAAAGAAATTAAAACGAAACAAACAAAATTGGTTTGAACAAGCAAATAAGATTGGGAAATGGTTGGCGATCCAACTAAGGAAAAAAAGAGAGCAGAATAACATAAATATTATTAAAATGAATGACAAAGAATATTATGACCAGGAAAATATTAAGAAAGCATTTGTGAAATTTTACTCTCAATTGTTTAAATCTAAAAAAGTTAATGAAAATAAAATGGAAGAATATATTAAAAATAATTTGAGTGTGAAACTAACAGAAGAGCAAAAAATAGAGTTAAATAAACCAATAAGTATGGAAGAAGTTTTGGAAGTAATCAAGAAGGGACAGGTAGACCCTTCTTGATGCCAGGTCCTGATGGACTAACTATGAAATACTATAAAACCTTGGTTGGATCAATGATGGCTCCCTTGTTGGAAGTATTAAATAGGATAAAAGATAAGGGAATGCCAGATACATGGACCCAAGCACAAATTGCTCTCATACATAAAGAAGGGAAGGATCCGAAAGAAGTATCTAACTACAGGCCAATTTCGTTATTAAATCAAGATTATAAAATCTATACAGGCATCATGGCAAACAGATTGAGGCATATCTTAGTAGAGCTGATTGGAGAAGAACAAAGAGGATTCCTCCCAAAGAGACATATGAGAGAAAATATGAGGGTGGTATTAAATGTTATCGAGTATTATAGGAAACACCCAGAGAAAAAAGCAGCTATGATCTTTCTCGATATTGAAAAGGCTTTTGACAGTGTGACTTGGGAACTAATCCTTAATACATTAAGGTTGATGAATTGTGGAGATGAGTTTCTCAAATGGATTGGAGCGATATATCGAGACCAAAGTGCTACTATAAATGTAAATGGAGATCTGTCAGAAAATATTAAAATCTTTAGAGGAACCAGGCAAGGCTGCCCAATATCCCCACTCCTTTTTATAGTTACAATGGAATTGCTTATAAATAACATCAAAAATGATAGGGAGATAAAGGGGTTAAAAGTGGGGAAATGTGAGATTAAAGTGAGGGCATATGCAGATGATTTAGTCCTGGTTCTGGAAGATCCACATGAAAATATAGGCGAAATAATGAACATATTGAAAAAAAAAATTTTTTAAATTATTTTCTTTATTCAGTTAAAAACACTTAATAATACAGCAAATAACATAAATAATACAACAACTCAAATAATACAAGTGAGACAACATCAAAACAAACACATTATTACACAATTTTTTTTTCTTCTTTAAAAACAGAAAACATTATCATAACAATACACACCAACTTCCTTCCTTTTCCTTGCTCCTGGTCATATTACGTATTGACAATTGTTGTTTCCCTTTTTTATTTATATATATACATATATACCCACATTTGTATGTATACATATACATATATATATATATATTTATATATGCTTCCTCCTCTGTTTAACTTTACTTCCATTGTTTATTATCATTCCTTATTTACCTGTTTATTCCATTCTTAAATTAATTATATCCTGCCATACTTCTAGATCTCTCCAAGTCTTCTTTTCATCTAGAATAATTGAAAGTCTCTCCATTTCGTAAAATTCTGTCATTTTCTCTGCCCAATTTTTTGTTGATGGTATACCTTCTTCTTTCCACAATTTAGCAAATAGCAGCCTTGCCGCCGTTACTGCGTACAGTAAAATATTGCCATATTTCTTCTGAATAGTTGGATGTAATTTATGTAACATATTTAGTAAATACAATTCTGGATTAAGAGCGATATCAATTTTAAGGATTTGCGTGACCAGATTATGTATTGTCTTCAAGAACTTCCTTGATTTCTTACAATTCCACCAAATGTGGATAAACGTTCCTTTTGCTTTTCCACATTTCCAGCAAATATTTGGTAATTTTTTATAGATCTTTGATAATTTCTCTTGAGTCATGTACCACATATAGATCATTTTATAAAAGTTTTCTTTGAGGGCATAACTTCTTGTAAACCTGATGTTCTTAACCCATGCCTTCTCCCACTCTTCTATCTTTATTTCATGCCCTATTTGCTGTGCCCATTTAATCATGTAACCTTTAATTCCCTCTGACCCCAAATTGAGTTTTAATAATAGTTTGTAAATTTTTGAAACTAATTTTTGCTTGTCTCCGTTTATAACTTTCTCAAACTCTGTTTCCTCTAATTCAATTCCTTCTAATTTTGTATCAAATTTATATCTTTCCGAAAGCTGTCTATGTAGGAACCAGTGGCACGGATATCCTTCTTCTTTGAGTTCTTCTTGTGTTTTTATTTCACGGTTTTCCCCTACTCTCTTTAGGATAATTTTATATGTTAACCACTTTCCTCTATATAAATCTTCTTTTTTATAGAACGCCTCATGATTTGAGACACATAAGGGAATTTTCCAAAATAACTTCCTTTTGTACAAGACCCAGACTCTCATTAAAGCTCTTCTTATATAATGATGGTTGAATTCTTTGTGTATGGCCACCTTATTGTGCCACATGTACGCATGCACCCGAATCTGAGATTAAAATTGCCTCACTTATTTCCTCTTTAGTTATCGCTTTATTTAATTCTTGTTTTTGATTCTCTTTAATTTTCTCTATTTTAGATTCTTCTAAATATTCCTCAATTTGTTGTGTAATTTCCATATTTGATATATGTTTCTCATATAATTTTGTATAATAATATCTATGAAAAACCATCATAATATATTTTTGATTGGTATAACATTTATTATTCTCCTTTATCTCTGTTATTATTTGGGTCTCTTTTTCTTTTCTCAACCTATTTGCAAGCCATTTTCCAGGCTTGTTTGCGTTTTCAAAAAACTTATATTTCATGTGTTTTAATTTCTTACTTATCTCCTCTGTCATTTCTTTTCCTAGTTGTTCCTTCAACTTTGCCAATTCCTGTTTAACTTCTCTGTTCTTTGGATTTATCTTTAATATTTTCTCTTTCTCGGATATATTATTTAACAACTCCTTTTCCTTATTCTTTTTTTTCTTCCTTAACTCAAATTCTTGTTGCATCAGTACACCTCTTATGACTGCTTTGCCTGCATCCCAAACTGTCTCTAATGGTGTTCCTTTGTCTAGGTTGTCTTTGAAAAAAAAAGTTATTTCTTCTTTAATCTTGTTGACTATAGTCTCATCTTTCAATAAAATATCTTTGAATCTCCACTTATAATCTCTCCTTCCGCATTTGATTTCCAATTTAATCGGGCAGTGGTCAGAAATAACTCTTTGTAATATATTTGCCCCTTTTGTTTCCTTGATTAACTCTCTAGATATTAGAAACATGTCTATTCTTGACCATGAATCAAATCTATCAGAATAGAATGTATAATCCCTTTCCTCTTTGTGCTTATGTCTCCATACATCTATCAATACTAGTTGGTCCATCATTTCCTTCATTTTTATTGGTAGTTTCCCTTGATTCCTATATGATTTCCTATTACTTGATCAGTCTACATTGGGATCCAAGACACCATTCCAGTCTCCCAGTAATATATAATTTTCATAGTCTTGTTTAACAATTTCCCCATGCAATTTTTCAAAATATTGATTTTTATTATTTTGAGGTCCATATACCCCTACCAGGAGAATTTTCGTTTCTAACAGCTTAATCTCCACGCCTAAATATGCACCTTTTTTATTTTTGAATACCTCTTTGGATTCAAATTTCGCATTCACATACATAGCTACTCCTCTCTTCTTTTTTTCATAATCCGTTGCGTAAACCTTCCCCAATCTCATATTTCTCAATAAATTTTGGTTGCCTTCTTTAATATGAGTTTCCTGCAGGCAAATGACATCTGCTCTGAGTTTTCCCAAATAGTGAAAAACCTTTCTTCTTTTATGAGGAGAATTTAAACCTTTTACATTCCATGAGATCACATTGCACGCCATTTTGCATACCACCAATTTTATTGTTCAAATTAAGTTTAATGAACTTTTTATTCAGTTTTCCCACCTATGGCACCTTCTACCTCCTCCTCTAACTCTCCAGAATCTTTCTCTTGACCTTCTTCTTCCTCACTTTCAAACTCTGAGTCTAATCCTTCCTCTGGGTCCCTGTCGACTAAGTCTTCCTCACTCTTTCCTTCTCCTTTTTTCAATTCCTGAGCTGACTTTCTCCTTAAATTCCCTCCTATCCTTGATCCTTGTTGAACAGAATCCTTTCTTATATGTTCCTTGTCCTGAACTATCTTTTTCTCCTCTGATAATTCTCCTTTTGTGTCTTCTAAATTTCCCCTTTTTGACTGTCTTTCTCTACCTTTGTTACCCTTTAAATTTTCTTCTGTCTGAGATCTTAACACTTTTGTAAGAAAATCTTTTGCTTTGGGTATTGTGTTGATTAAATATTTCTTATAGTTGTACATCAGAGTGATTCCTTCTGTTTTATTCCATTTATAGGAAATATTTTTCTCTCGTAAAGCCTGTGTCAAAGAAGAATATTCTCTTCTCTTCTTTATTACCTGGATTGGTATATCCTTGAATATTTTCACCGTTTGGTTATCTATTTTAAGAGATTCTACAAAATTTTTCTGAATAATAATATCCTTTATCCTCTCTCTCGTAAAGTAAATTACAATATCCCTGGGGACTTTATTCTTTTTTGCAATCCAGGATTCTATACGATATAATTTATCAATCTCTACATCTAACTGTTCAGTTTCCCATCCTATAAAATCTGCGATCGCTGGAATCACTCTTACAGATAGGTCTTCCTCAGCTTGTTCTTCCAATCCTCTAATTTTAAGACATTTAGATCTAATTCTTGTTTCCTGAATTACTTTATACTTTTCCTCATATACCAGTTGAGTTTCCAGTATCTTTGTCCTTTTTTCTAACTTGCCTGTTTTTTCATGAATTTCTTGAATGTCTTTATTAATCTTTGATATATCCTTTGTTATCGTTTCTAAATGTGAACCAAAAGTATCCAGTTGTTTTTGTATATCTACTCTTATTTCATCTTTCAGTTCTTTCATATCCTTCTTCAACTCTGTCCTTAGTTTCTTAAATTCTGACATTAATAATTGATTGACATCTGTTACTTTAGCTGTCATGTCCAATGATGACCTTCTCATAGCTTGTATCTGTGACTGTTGTTGGGCAAGAGCTTTCCTAGTAATTGGCATCCCCTTGTCTACAGATAAGAATAAGGAGATAATTTTCCTTTATTTCTAACCACTCCTCTAACTGCCTTCTTCTCTCCTTTCACTTCCTGTTATTCCCTTTTGTCTTTTACTATTCTTTTCTCTCTTGGGACCTTTGTACCGTTTTCCCCTCTTTATTTTTTTCCTTCTCCAAATCAAAATTATATTATCCAACACAATATAAGGAAAAGTACTCTCTCTTCTTTCTTGTTCCTTCCCCCTCTTCAACTCAGTGTCTTCTATGGGATTCCTCTGTGTAGACTTTCCGTTAACCTCACAACTCTTCTTCCAGACTCCTTATTACTCTTTTTTTCTTTCTCACTTCTCCCCTATAAATTTTCACTATTCTTGAACACTTCAAAGGCAAAACCCACTTATTCCAAATTCCAGTTTTTCCCTCCTGGCACAAGTGTATAAACTCCAAAAATTTAATCTTCTAGCTTACTTCAGCTCCTCAAAATAAACGCTAAGATAAGCGCAGGCATTTCTCTAGCTGCTTACTTATGCTCATACTAAGTTCTAACCACCCAGGTTCTTCAGTCCCTTTGACCCTTCAGCCCTCTACAAGTTACTCCCCTCTCATATCACAGCCCCAGAAATCAAGGGTAGGACCCCCAATGGAACCCAGCACTACCCCTTACCGGGGTTTGGTAAGCCTGTTATTGTTCTGGAGTCTTTTACCAAAGCTCAGGTAGCGGCTGGAGTGAGAATTCTTCCCCCCAGCAGCCGCCCACTGCGGCTTCACGCCAATCCCTATAATCGTCCGTTCTTTTTCAAATCTGTTTCCAGTGACAGTTCGTTCCTGTTAGCCAGTCTTTTAGGCTCAATCTAGTTTCTTTGTCCAAAACTTATCCTTCTTATTCCTCTTCTTTGTTAATTCAGCTCTTCTTTACTAATCCAACCACACCAGCTCTCCAACTCTCTTCCTCACAATTCGCTTCCTACCAGCTGGTGCTCCATTCCGCGTTATTGCTCCAATCCTCTGTTGTTACCTTCCCAGCTGGGTGCTCCTATTTTATTTTTCCATTTGTTTTTGTTTATTTATTTAGTGGAAAGTTTTATCCCTTGACTTCTCCTTTCACCACCTTCTCTTTACTATTCTCCGCCCTTTACTGCTTCCAGTTTTAATTTAATTATTTCTGGAAATTCCAATACCCTTCGCTTGGATTTCAACTCCTAGCACTTCACCGTTTCCTTTCTTAAACAGGGCTTATTTCTTGGGCGTTAACTTCACGCCATGAGAAAAGAAAATGCTTACCTCAAATAAACAGTCATTAAAAGTAAATGTTAAAAAGTGGTGGCGACGTTAAGTACCTTAATGGTGACTTGGTGTGGGAGGGGTTAGCTTCCAACTTCTTCAGCCTTCCACAGGTTGGAACTCTCCAGTTTTTCCCTTTCATCCAACTTTGGTGCTGGAATTACAGTCCAAGCAAGCTCCCTCCGCCTGTCTATTCCCCAAGACAGTTCTCCTCTCCGTTCGTATCTCTCAACTTCACTGCTGTTAGAGAGGCTCTTCACCACGCCAAGCGGCAGTGCTCGGAACTCAGCCGAAACACATCCGTACACGTCGCCTTTGCCACCGGAAGTCTGAACATATTGAAAATTTTTGAGGAAGTGTCGGGTCTGAAAATAAACAGAAATAAAACATCTATGTTCCCATTTAATTTAAATGGACAAGAAAAGAAAGAGATAGAGAATGAGACTGAATTCAAATGGGAGAATAAAATTAAATATTTGGGAATAAATTTAACTAAAAATAACAGTGATTTAATAAAAATCAACTATGTTAAAATGTGGAAAGAAATAAAACATTCATTAGAAGGTTGGTCCAAACTAAAGCCGTCAATGCTGGGCCGAATCGCGGTTATAAAAATGAACATCTTGCCCAAAGTCCTTTTTCTATTTCAAATGATCCCCATTATAAGTAATGATGGTATTTTATACGAGTGGCAGAAAGAGTTAAGTAAGTTTATCTGGGCAGGCAGAAAACTGAGGATAAAGTTAAAATACCTCCAGGATGCTAAGGAAAGGGGAGGCTTGGGCCTCCCAAATTTGAAATTATATTTTCATGCTAGTTGTTTGCACTGGGTAAAGATATGGTGTGACCTGAAAGATGAAACAATATTAGTGGTGGAGAGTGACAAACTGAGATTTGGGTGGCATGCTTATGTTTGGTTTGGCAAGGAAATAGTTAATAAAGATTTTAACGATCATTATATACGGAAGCCGCTCCTCCGGATTTGGAAGAAATATAAAAGTCGTTGTTTATTGAAAACCCCTTTGTGGATTTCCCCACATGAAGCTTTTTATAGGAGGGAAAAAGTACGAGAGGTTGAATGGTTAAAGTATGGAGATCTGTTAAGGTGGGAAGAGAATAAACCAGAGATTAAAACACAAGAGTAACTAAAAATAGAAGGAATTAATTGCCATTGGCTGTTATACCGTCAAGTTAGAGAGAGGTTAAGACAAGATATGAAAATATAAAGAATAAAACAAATAAACTCAGAATTGGAGGAGGTAATTTTATCAGAAGACGCAAAAACATTAGCTAAGATCTATAAAATACTGTTAAAATGGGATTGTGAGGAAGAGATAGTTAAAGAAACTATGATAAAGTGGGCTCAAAATATTAAAAATACACTCAGATTTGACCAATGGGAAAAACTGTGGAATAGGACATTATCATTAACAGCATGCCAAGACCTGAAGGAGAACTGTTGGAAAATGTTCTACAGATGGTACATGACCCCCGACAAAATATCAAGAATTTATAAAACATCTAGTAATAGATGTTGGAAGTGTAAAACAGAAGTGGGAACTTTTTTTCATTGTTGGTGGTCATGTACCAAAGCACGGAAGTTTTGGGTTATGATCCATACCACAGTTGAAGAGATATTGAAAACATCTTTGAGAATGAGACCTGAAAAATATTTGTTATGTATCTTTGATGAGCCCATGGATAAAGCAAATGAGAAAGTAATGTTTAATTTAATACTGGCAGCCAGAATTACATATGCGCGGCATTGGAAATTAGAAACTATCCCCACAAAGGAAGAATGGGGGATTAAGGTGATTGAACTTATGTATCTAGATAAGTTAACAAGGGCAATTAGAAATAAGAGCATGAAGGAATTTGAGACAGAATGGAAGGAAACGAGAGAATATCTGTCAGAAATATGGGGAAAGGAAATAGATACTGGATTTTGATATAAAATGAGAAAAAGAGGACAGAAAGCTTGAGTAACCCCCATCTGTTCGGAGAAACCAAATAAAAAATTAAGTCCCCGTGAATATTAAGCATTGTGAAAAGAGGGGCAGAAAAGAAAACTGGATAAAATAGATACCAATGATAAAACTTGATGGGAAGTAGCGAGTGTTGTAGTATGAGTTTAAAGTTTGTGTGTTAAGATAAGTTAGAAATAGATGAGGAAGATTTTAATTGTATGTTAAAAAGGGAAGAAAGATTGGATGAATGTAACTAATGGTTAGAGAAATGTAAGAGAAATATGGGAGAAAATTATGTGGATGGTATGTAATAAGAATGTATGACATGACTGTATAATGAGATTAAAATATGGATGAAATCTATAATAAAAAATATATATTTTTTAAAAAGGACATGTGATGTCCTTCTTTGTTTAGAATGTAGCCAATTGTTGCATCTGTGGCAGGAAGATGAACCGGAAACACGTACCTCAAACTGTGAAAAAATGAGTAGTCACATCCTTGATGGGCAGCCAAAAAATAAAAATATCCCGGTACACTAAACATGTGTAAACAAGAAAAGCACGGGATATAACAGTGCGAGGCCAATAAAAAGAAACGAAATTTTTGTCGTGTAAATATCAGTCGTGGGATCTTCCAGAATTTCCTAAAGAGTGACAAAAATAATCTAAACAGCGAGGGACAAACACGGGATCAGGAAGTCGCGGTACGCCCCGTGACAAAAATTGCCGTGTAACTGGCACCCAGGAGTCTGGTGGGGTGAAATTGCAGGGCTATCTACCTTTCAGCTTCTAGTATGAGGTCTAGCTATTGGGAGGCTGGCAGGAACTTGGAGGGATTTGGAACTGCAAGTGGACAGCAGGCTACATACCCAGTCCAGTCATTAATATTCTCCAATATGGGGCCTTTTGAAATGCAAGGGGCTTACCCCTCTGTCCATTAGGATGAGTTACCTGCCTTGATGTTTGCAGTCAAAGCTCAAAGCTCCCATGACATCATCACTGAATTTAGAATTTGTAGGACTGAAAAGAGAGGTAAGAGGGGGGAGTAATTTGATGTTTTTGTGATGCCCTGCCTTGTGCCTGGTCCTTGCATTTTTCATTTTTGCTAGGCTCTCATTCTTTTAGGATTGGAGTGGCATCAACAACTGCAGTTGTGGGCTTGATCTGTAACACATACAGTGCATTGGGCATTGGAGATCCACAGTGTTTCAGAAATATGTGTGTCCTTGTAAATGGGGACGATTCTCATACTAATGCTTGTTTCCTTTAGTTTCTAGGTGCTGTACACTGAGACATTGGGATGTGGTCTGCCATCATGGCATGGTCTACTGGGCGGCATGACAGGTCTGAAGTTGTCAGTTTGGGCTCAGCTGTGTCTGAGCAATGCTACCATGGGGAGTGGTTGTGGCTTCTTTCATTCGAGTAATACACAGGGCTCCTCTCGAAGTGTTAGTATCCTGCCCCATGAGTCTGATGAGGGTATGGAATCAGAGGAGGAGGAGCACATGGCAAAGAACAGCCCTATGGACCCTGGCACAGGTTTATCTACACCTGTACCAGCAGGGAACCCTACAAACCTGGAGGCTCGAGCAGAGGAAGAGCCTGGTCCAAGTGGATTGGCACCAGTCCTGGCAGAGAGTCCTGCCAATTCAGATAAAGACAAAGAAGAAGAGATGGATTTACTTCCACAATCATACACCCATCAGAGAGCTCAAAAGGAAGCTTGAAGGAAATCTCTAAGACTTTATGAGAAAAACCTGCTCGTCAAGAAGCACCTGACTAAGTCTTGATTGCTATATATATGCTTGGGAAGTGATGGAGGCTTGTCAGAGATCAACTAATCTTCCTGGAGAAAGCTTCTTGCTGACTTCATTGCCTTGATCCTTGCTACCTTGACTCCTGCCTTGACCTCGGACTGTTCCTGATTACTCTGCTGCCTATTTTCCACTGACTTGCAGATTTTTTTGGACCCACGCTGCCTGCGTAAGCCCTTGACTTTCTTGACTGTGTTTGCATTCCAGTGTGTTCATTAAATGTTGGCCACCTTCCCAGCTACTTGCTGTTTGTGTATACTTTGCTGGCTGCTATCAAGCTTTTCTGGACAGTTAGTCATACACCTTGGTGGGAATGACTTGGGCTCAGCTGGGTCTGAGTGATTTTGCCACAGTGGAGTGGTCTGGTATGAGGGGCCTATGGTGGAGTGGTTGCTGCCTCTTTTGTTTGAGGAGCACACTGAGTCACCTCCTAAACTGTTAGTTATTCACCTCAGTGGAATGACTTGGGCTTATTGAAGGGTAAGGTCCTCATCTTGCATGCTTTACATGATGTTTGTGTCATTCAGTAGAAGTGGCCTGGGATTTTATGGTCTGGTCTGCCAGACTTCCCCCATAGTTGGGCTCTGGAACCACCTCTATGGGCCATGCAACCTGGGAAGGTGGGGAAGGAGTCTGTCCTTGGGGCTGACTTGGGGGTTTACTCTGTGCTAGCTATATCTGGTGTAACATACACTGTTCCCCCGTCTGCTACACCCCCACGGTACACATACCACTCCCCCATGCTGCCCTCCCTCTGCTCATGCCACCCTCCCCATGCCTGCACCATGCTCCCCGTGCCACCCCATGCCACCCTTCCCGTGTTCGTGCCGCTCTCCCTGTGCCCATGCCGCACTCCCTGTGCTCACACCTCCTTCCCTGAGCCCTGTGCTGCCCTGTGCCACCCTCCCCGCATTTGTGCCACCCTCCCTGCACCCTGCGCTGCCCTCCCTGTGCCCTCCCTGTGCTCACGCCACCCTCCCTGTGCTTGTGCCACCCTCCCTATACTCACACCACCCTCCCCGCACCTTGTTTTGCCCTGTGACATCCTCCCTGCACTCGCACCTCCCTCCCCGCACACTGTGCTGCCTTGTACCACCCTCCCCACACTTGCACCAACCTCCTCACACCCTGTGGCACCCCATGCCGCCCTTCCCACACTCACACCATCCTCCCTGCACCCTCTGCCGCCCTCCCTGCACTTGCACTGCCCTCTCCACACCCCGTGCTGCCACATGCCACCCTCCCCACATTTGCACTGTTCTCTGCCACCCTGTGCTGCCCTCCTCACACTCGCACCGCCCTCCCTGCACCCTGTGCTGCTCTGTGCCACCCTCCCTATGCTTGCACTGCTCTCCCCACACCCTGTGCTGCCCTCCCTGCACTCGCACCACCCTCCCCACACTCACACTGCCCTCCCCGTACCCCATTCTGCTCTGTGCCACCCTCTCTGCACTCACAACTTGTGGGGAGGTCCCTGAGTTTGCCTTCCAGTAAACTACTGTCCAGGCAGCAACCAATGGTATTTGGATTGCCCCCAGGGTCTGGTTCACCCAAGGGAAGGCTGGGGAGGCTGGTCACAGGTTGTTGCTTGGACCTCAGTTGGACCTGCATCAGGTTGCTTTCCCCCCCCCCACCTGCTTTGTTTATTCCCACATCTAAATTCAGTTAAATAGGGTATAGATCAATAAAGTGACCCTTATTCAACCCATTTACTTCTGTCTGGTCTTGTTATTTCATGGTTGCTCATCAAAACTGGTTTTACTTGCTTGTCACCCTGACATCTCAGCATATAGGATGGGCTAGATATAGTTTAACAAATAAATCACAGAGAAAATGGTGTTTGGGGCAAACTTTGGGAGAGCACGGTTAAGATTTGGAAAGGTATCCCAGGTTGTTGCTGTACATCACAGTTGTATTTTTGTAACACACTCAACCTGGGCTGCTTTTGACGAATATTTGGAAACTTCAGCTGGTCTACTGAGCAGCAGCCAGATTGGTAACTGAGGCTGCCTACAGGGAGTACACAATTCATAGCTCCACTGGCTGCTGGTTTATTTCCAGGTGCAATTCAAAGTGCTGGTTTTGACATATAAAGATCTACATTGCTCATTTCCAGATTATTTGAAGGACTGTATTCTCCCTAATGAACTTGGCCATGTTTTAAGATCTGCCAGGTAGGCTGTTCTCTCTGTCCCATCATCCTCACAGGTACACCTAGTAGGAACATGAGAGAGAACTTTCTTGGTGGCTGCCCTGAGGCTCCTGAATTTAGTTCCCAGAGAGGTTAGACTGGCACTCTCCCTACTATCTTTCTGTTTTGACAGGTCTTTGAGGACTGATTGTTCAGGCAGAATAGACCTTGTACAATGTGCTGGATTTTCTATTTGTTATTTTTGTTGTGCTGTTGTATTTTAACGGCTTATGGTTTTAACCTGTTTTAATTATTTTTTGATAGTTTAATCAATTTTTAATTTTTTGTACTTTGTGAATTTGTAACTATTTTTTTTAAAAAAACAATCTGTTGTATGCTGCCTTTTGTCACAAACTAAGAAAAGGGAAGGATATAAATTAATAACAATAATATTCCCTGTACTATTGGTAAACCTGCCACTCATGCTCAGTTCTGGCTGGTGGCTGGTGTTAGTGGAATGGTGTATCCATTCCATGTTTTAGAGAGCTTTAAAGTAACTATCCTTTAGCGCTATCCAAAACCCAAAAACTGATTAAACTATCCTTTAGCGCAATCCAAACCCCAGTGAAGCAGGATTCACTGTCCTACTCAGATGGGAGCCACCAGCTGACACTGCTGATATTTCATACTGTATATATTTAGTTTTTCTACCAACATCCACAGAACGTTAAAAAGAGCAGTCAGAATTCTAGTGCAGTTCTATTGGCCTTTCAGGCAATACATTGCTTCCCCCCACTCTGCCTGCACTTGAATGTAATTTTTTTTAACCTTATGGGCTTTTCAACTTGAATGCTGTTTCATATCTGACCTTTGCCCAAAGTGTTAATGTAATGGGAAATGCTGAGGCAAACACCGTCACAATGAGATGAGACTGGTGTTAAATTTGATTGCTAGAGTAGGAAAATTCAAGGAGCAGATGGAAAGAAAATGTGGGCTCTGGATTGGAACAGGGGAAACATATTTGTTTGAAAACAGGGATGAGAAACAACCTGGCTCAGGATTCCGTCACAGGATTGGTAAGAATTTACTTTCTTGGTTTTTTATAAGAATCAGTCAAAATAAGAATCAGTCAAAATAGCAAACTACTTCATATCTGGGATAGAATGAACTTGAGATGTATAAAATTCAGATTGGAAGAAACAAAATTTGACCGTCATCCATGTTGGTTAGGGCGGGCAACGGTATGGTATCCAGGGACCAATTAATATTCTAGCTTCAGTGTCACCCACCTGTCATTTATATTTAATAAAAATACTTTTTAGGCACTTCAATATAACTTTATGTAAATTCACTGTTGTATCCATTGCACTTGTACTAAAAGTAATTAAACATGATTCTATATATGTTGCATTATTCATATGCCATAAAATAAACACAAATAAATCAAATAGAAAGCTGTTTTAATGTTTTATTTTCCCTTTTCAGACACTCACTGACTGAGTTTTAGACACTCACTCAGTCACTGACAGAAACCCACTACCTAGTTTCAGAAAGCCACTGACTAAGAAAAAAATGTTTGATGATAGATGCAGGAATGAGGAGACAGACACAATAAATAGACCACACATATAAGCTGGGTTGTAAAGGACCACTTTTATTTAGCTATAATCTATTTAACCACTTTCTGAGAGATCTGAAATGGGGGAGCAACCTAGTGTGGGAATTGGTGAGGCAGGAGGTCAGCTCCAAAACCCCCTCCCCAACTCCCCTTGAGCAAAACACCTGAACCCCAGGGATAACCCATAAGTCAGTCTGTATCTGGAAGGCCAACCCAAAAGTCCCTCCCTCAAGTCACAGGACTTAAAAAGAGGGTTAATTCCTTAGGCCAGCCCCAAAGGAGGTCACTTTCCCCACCCCTGAGTTCACAAGACCTAAAGGGGCAGTTCCAGATTCCCCCTTTACCTCCAAAAAGGGGGAGGTGCCAAAGGTGCATACTGAACTACCAAATCTCCCCCTCTACCTGCCACAGAAAAGTGGCAAGCATCTTCTTATCCCCTATCCCCCAACAGATCATCAAACAGGGACCTCAAACCAGATCTCGCCGGAAAATTAAATTCCCCACATCTAACAGGGGAACCCCATTGGCCCTATGAAGAGCAGGCTTATTAAATAATTATATCAGGATGGGGCAAATAATGCACTAGAGCCTTCTCCACTAACTTGCAGAGAGCATAATTATCCCCAATGAATGACCAGAAGAGTCACACAGGTGTTCCTGGAGACACACAGGTGCCCCCAAACAGGGAAGGCACACCGGTGCTCCCACACCAGGGAGGCACATGGGCGCTCGTGTATGCACATAGGCCCACAGCAAACCTGAAACATAAGAACAGAATAGCAGAACAGCAGTCTCAAGCAAAGACCTACAGCCAGCCTGAAAGATAAATACAGAATAGCAGGCGGGGCCCTGAAGCTGTCGGGGAGCAGAATGGCCATCAAACTGTGACAGCCCAGGCCTCTCCTTCCTGTTCATTCAATACAAACCCTGTAAGACAAAAATGTACCAGTTAGAACTGAGAGAGTCCACTAAGCCCATGGCTCGTAATGATTCTCCCCCTGAAGATTACAGATAGCTAACAGCCTAAATTAGTTAAACAATGACCTAGAACAGTGCTGTCCAACCTGTGGCTCTACAGGTGTTTTGGAACCCACCTTCCAGAAGCCTGAGCCATCTGGTCCAATGGCCAGGAATTCTGGGAGCTGTAATCTAAAACACCTGGAAGGCCACAAGTTGGACAGCACTTACCTAGGATAAAAGAAAATCAATGCATGTAGCAAATGAATCAAATGGGGGAGGGCAACAGTACTCTTGAAGGCAGGAGCAGCTCAAATGTTATACAGAGAACAAAGCAAGTAGCACAACAATCCAACAATGGGAGGAATAAACCCTTTAAAAGGCAGATAGGGGAAATGGCCCAGTGTCTTAGATATCTCTATACAAATGCACAGAGCATGGGAAATCAACAGGATGAACTTGAACTCAGCACAGCAAAACAAATATGATATAATAGGCATCACTGAAATTTGGTGGGATGAGTCTCATGATTGAAATGTACTAACAGAGGGGTATAACCTATTTCAGAAAAATAGACCAAACAGGAAGAGTGGTGGAGTAGCAATATACATTAAGGATGTGTACACCTGTGAACAGATCCATGATTTAAATCCTGGGAGCCAGGTTGAGGGCATCTGGGTAAAAATTAAGAGAGAGAGAAACAGCAGGGATGCCATTGTGGCAGTCTACTACAGACCTCCAAGACAAACCAATGACTTGGATGATGCCTTCCTGGAACAAATGACCGCACATTCAGAAAGGAGAGATGTGGTAGTAATAGAGGATTTCAGCTGTCCTGATGTTTGTTGGAAGTCCAACTCTGACAAGAATTTGCCTTGCAAACAATTTCATTGTCCAGATGGTGGAAGAGGCAACAAGGAGATCACCTATTTTAGATCTGATCCTAGCCAATGGGGATGACTTGGTTAATTGTGTGGAAGTGGTGGGATCTTTAGGAGGGAGTGACCATGTTCTCCTGGAGTTTGTTATACAGAGGAAAGGGGAAGCCAAGCTCCATCAGACATGCCTTCTAGACTTTAAGAAAGCTGATTTCAGAAAACTTAGGTAATTACTAGGGGTGATCCCATGGTCAGGAATACTAAAAGAGAAGGGAGTTCATGGAGGGAGTGGGAGTTTCTTAAAAGTGAGATATTGAGGGCACAATCTCAAACAGTTCCAATGAGGAGGTGAAAATGGGACACGGCTAAAGAAACTGGGATGGATGTCTAAAGAGCTTTCTACTGAGCTAAGACTTAAAAGGGACATGTATAAAAAATTGAAAAGGGGGTGGGGATGATAACCAAAGAAGAAGTCAAACAAATAGCCAGTTCATGTAGGGGGAAAGTCAGAAAAGCTAAAGCAGAGATGGTGCTCTGGCTTGCTAGAGAGGTTAAAAACAATAAAAGGGGTTTTGTGGTTATGTCCATAGCAAAAGGAAGAACAAGGAATTGGTAAGGCCACTGCATAGTGAAGATGGCAAAAGGCTAGAGGGGACAGAGAAAAAGGAGAACTACTTAGCACCTTCTTTGCTTCAGTCTTCTTCCAAAGTGGGCACAGTGCTCAACCTGGGGGAAATGGAGCAGATGATACAGTAGGGGAAATATAGCACAGAATAGGTAAAGAGGTAGTTCAGGAATACCTGGCCAGTATAAATGAGTTCAGGTCTCCAGGACCAGATGAACTTCATCCAAGGGTATTAAAAGAAGTGGCAGGAGTAATCTCAGAACAACTGTCAATAATCTTTGAGAAATCCTGGAGAACAGGAGAGGTCCCAGCAGGCTGGAAGAGGGCAACTGTTGTCCCCATCTTTACAAAGGGGAAAAAAGAAGACCTATTACCGCCCAGTTAGCATGACATCAATACTAGGAAATATTCTAGAGCAGATCATCAAACAGACAGTCTGTAAGCACTTAGAAAGGAACGCCGTGATCACTAAAAGTCAACATGGGTTTTTGAAAAACAAGTCATGCCAGACTCATCTTCTCTCTCTCTCTCTCCCTCCCTCCCTCCCCCCCTCTCTCTTTTTTTTTTGATAGAGTAACAAACTTGATAGATGAAGGGAATGCTGTGGATGTAGTGTATCTTGATTTCAGTAAGGCTTCTGAAAAATTCCCCCATGATATTATTGTGAAAAAGTTAGTAAACTGTGGGCTAGACAATGCAACTGTTAGGTGGATTTGTAATTGGTTGACTGACCAAACCAAAGGGTAGTCACCAATGGCTCCTCTTCATCCTGGAGAGAAGTGACTAGTGGGGTGCCACAGGGTTCTGTTCTGGGTCCAGTGCTAGTCAAAATCTTTATCAATGACTTGGATGAGGGAATAGAGTATGCTTATCAACTTTGCAGATGACACCAAATTAAGACGGGTAGCTAATACCCCAGAGGACAGAATCAGAATTCAAAATGACCTCAACAGATTAGAAAGCTGGGCCAAAAATAACTATATGAAATTCAACAGGGAGAAATGTAGGAAACTATACTTCGGCAGTAAAAATGAAAAGCACAGATATATTATGGGTGACACCTGGCTTGATGGCAGTACATACAAAGGGGGTCTAGGAGTCTTAGTGGATCAGAAGCTGAACATGAGTCAGCAGTGTGATGCAGCAGCTAAAAAAGCGAATGCGATTATAGCGAATGTATTAATAGGAGTATAGTGTCTAGATCAAGGGAAGATATAGTGCCACTCTATTCTGCTTTGGTCAGACCTCACCTGGAATACTGTGTCCAGTTCTGGGCACCACAATTCAAGAAGGATATTGAGAACTGCAACGTGTCCAGAGAAGGGCGACTAAGATGGTGGGAGATCTGGAAGCCATGCCCTATGAGGAGCGGCTTAGAGAACTGGGTATGTTTAGTCTGGAGAAGAGAAGGTTGAGAGGTGACATGATAGCTATGTTTAAATATTTGAAGGGATGTCATAAAGAGGATGGGGCATACTGAGAGGGGACATGATGGCCATGTTTAAATATTTGAAGGGATGTCATACTGAGGATGTTTTCTGCTGCTCTAGAGACTAGGACACGGAGCAATGGGTTCAAACTACAGGAAAAGAGATTCCACCTAAACATTAGGAAGAACTTCCTGAAAGTAAGAGCTGTTCGAAAGTGGAATACGCTGCGTCGGCATGAGATGAAATCTCCTTCTTTGGAGGTTTTTCAGCAGAGTCTGGGTGGCCATCTGTCGGCAATGATTTGATTGTGTATTCCTGTATGGCAGGGGGTTGGGCTGGATGGCTCTTGTGGTCTCTTCCAACTCTATAATTCTATGATTCTACACTGGGAGAGAGCAAACCAAGCCTGAACTCACCCTAGAAACCAGAATCACCAAACTTAACCTATTATACTTTGGCCATATCATAAGATGACATGGCTCATTAGAAAAGGTGATAATGCTTGGTAAAGTGGGAAACAGTAGGAAAAGAGGAAGACCACATTACAGGTGGATAGACTCAATCAAAGAGGGTATGGGCCTGAGTTTGCAAGACCCCGTCCTGAGTTGGTATATGTTGAGGTCTTTCCTTCATAGGGTTGCGGTAAGTCAAAGCCAACTTGGTGGTTATTAATAAATTACGCCCCAAAAACTGTAACCAAAAGCTATGTCTTTAGCTTGGTGCCAAAAGGAAACCTATGTTGGAGACAGTTGAACCTGGGGGGGGGGCATTCCATACCTAGCTATTAGAAGTATGAATATTTATCCCTCTCTATTCAACCCTGTTTGTGGTGCTGAATTAGTATTGTCAGCTTTTCCCCCTCAGAGGCACCTCATCTTTAATACCATAGGCCAGGTAGGTACCACATGGTCTTCTATATGTTCGGTATAGTGGTATCTTTCAAATTGTGGTGGTTCAAAATGGGTGGTACTTTCATTCTTTTTTTAAAAAAAATTCCACAGTTCACAACTTGCTAAAATCTGAGATAGAAAGAATCTTGAAGGTTTAAAACTTCAAACACAGAAGGAAGCAACATAGATAGATTTCCCCCTCCATCCATTGCAATGGCAGCTGGTGGCTTTCATTTCAGTGGGGAGGATATTTAAAGTCTGAACTTTAAAAGTCCTACCCAAGATGCTAAAATCATCCAAAAAGTTTACACTGCTTTTAAGGCCTGCTCATTTATTTCAGCAGCAGCTTTCATGGATTCCAGTCCAGTTCTTCAGATCTGAAGAATTGCACATTTCCAAAGGTCAACATAGCTCCTGATATGCAGCTGTGATGTACACAGAACACAAACTCACATATCTTCAATAAAGTTCTTTATTAGAATAGAAGCATGTGTAAGGGACATTGGCAAAGCTGCAACTAAAGATCAGGCTTACAGTGGAAACAGATAAGAGACACCCAGCGTGAGAAAGCAGAAAAGGGAGGGCAGCATATCAAAGTACACTATGGGGGAGCGAGAAGCGCCAAACCATCTGTTCGGCCTTGAGCTCCTGGGATGATCAGCATTCCCATGGTAACCAACATCTCCCAGACATTCCAGAGGCCCAAGGCAGAACCAGCCTCAAACCAACAAACTGTCAGGATCCCCCATGAACTCTACTCTATGTCTCAGAATTCATGGATGATCCTGACATACTGCCCCCCTGAAGATCAAACCCCCCTTTCAACCTGGCTTATCGGGAAAGAGGGCATGAAACTTTCGCAATAAGCGTTTAGCATTGACATGTTCAGAAGCTACCCACTCCGCATGGCCCAAAGGCAGGTGTTTCCACTTCACCAAATACTGTAACCCTCCCCGATGAAGCCTAGAGTCCAGTATCTCAGAGATTTCAAAATGCTGGTTTTGATCCACCAGGATCGGCTGAGGAGCAGGTTCTGGTGCCGGATGGTGTTTGTCCGGAGGGCTCGCGGGCTTGAGCAGGCTGGAATGAAACACAGGATGCACATGACGGTACAACTTAGGTAAAGAAAGTTCAAAAGCCACGGGATTTACCATCCTAACAACACGAAAAGGCCCAATGTATTTGGCTCCCAACTTTTTGGAGGGTTGGGGGCACTTAAGGAACTTGGTGGACAAATAAACCAGATCCCCCACCTCATATCTAGGAGAAGGGTCCCGCTTTTGATCAGCATAATGTTTGTAGCGTGCTTTGGCAAAGTCTAAGGCTGAGATTACATGAGGCCACGCATCTCTGACCTTTTGACTCCACTGGGAGACCGAAACAGGGTCAGAGTTGGGGGACCCCTCCAACAAAGGCAGGGGACTGAAATCATGTCCAGACACAACCTTGAAAGGTGAGAGTCCAGTGCTCTGGTGAGTGGCATTATTGTAGGCCACTTCAGCAAAAGGCAGAAGATCAACCCAATCGGACTGTTGGAAATTCACATAACATCTTAGGTATTGTTCAAGAGTCTGATTCATTCATTCCGTTTGCCCGTCTGACTGGGGATGATGGGAGCTACTAAGACCGAGCTCTACCCCTAGAAGGCTTGTGAAAGCCTTCCAAAACTGCGAGGTAAATTGGGCCCCCCGATCAGACACAATCTTGGCCGGAATGCCACGAATCCGATAAATATGCTGAATGAACAACTTGGCTAATTGGGAGGGTGTGGGGAGTTTCTTACAGGCCACAAAATCCGCTTGTTTTGAGAACAAATCAGTAACCACCCAAATAACCGTCTTTTTCCTACTCTCTGGTAATTCAACAATAAAATCCATGCTAATGACCTCCCAGGGCTTGTTTGGGGTAGGTAGAGGTTGGAGCAAACCTTTGGGCTTCCCGGACCCCCCTTTTGCCACTGCACAAGTGGTACACCCCTTCACATATTCCTCCACCTCCTTCCTCATTCGGGGCCACCAAAACTGTCTCCGGGCCAAATGCAAAGTTTTGAGATACCCAAAATGCCCCACACTCTTGACATCATGGCACTGCTTGAGGATGCTCGCTCTCAAGACCTCAGGAACATACAGGCGATCCCCTTTCCAGGCCAAACCCTCCCTCACTGTCACCTCATTGGGGTGAGCTAGGAACCACTGATCCGTGGGCAGTTCCGAGGCCAATTGGGAATGCCACCCCCCTTTCTCCCCTTGAGAACCTGTAGGTATGGCAGAACCATCCGCCATAGGAGTCACTGCCTGGGGCCCCGGGTCTGGGGGAGGTGGGTTGGGGTTCAAGGGCTGGGGCTCAGGTCCAGGTGCCAAGGGCGAGCCACAGTCAATCCCATTTGATCCAGGCTCCGCAGCAGGGTTAGCAATGGATTTCTGTTGTTTGGCTTTGCTCCATGTGAGGACTGCTAGTCCCAAGTGGGAAGGAGAAAAAACGGTGTCAATGACCTCCTTACGCTTACTCTCATGCTGCGGTAGCCTGGACAAAGCATCAGCCAGAAAATTCCTTTTCCCCGGGATAAATTTCAGAGTGAAATTAAATCGGTAAAAGGAACTGTCCCACCTGACCTGCTTGGGGCTCAAACGTCTAGGGGTAGCCAATACTTCCAAATTCTTGTGATCAGTCCAAATTTCAAACGGTTTGGGTGAGCCCTCCAGTAGGTGGTGCCAAGTCTCTAGTGCCAACTTGATAGCACCTGCCTCCTTCTCCCACACCGGCCAATTTCGTTCTGTGTCATTGAACTTTCTGGACAAATAGGCACATGGCCTCAAATCCCCTTCCTCCCCCTTTTGCAACAGAACACCACCCATCGCTACATCAGAAGCGTCTACTTGGACCACGAAAGGTTGGGAGGGGTCAGGGTGTTTGAGAATAGGCTCAGAAGTGAAAAGGGATTTCAATTTGTCAAATGCTTGTTGGCACTGTGGTGACCACACAATTTTTGGGGGAGGTTTGTCCCCTTTACCGTGCTTGGAACCTTTGCCTTTCCCATCTTTGGTTTTTAACAAATCTGTCAGGGGAAGGGCTACCGACGCAAAGTCAGGGATGAAGGACCGATAAAAATTAGCAAATCCCAGGAAGCTCTGCAACTGTTTCCTGGTTATAGGGGCTTCCCATGCCAAGACCCCCTTAACCTTTTCTGGGTCCATTTCAATCCCTTTGTTTGAGATGCGGTACCCTAAATAATCCAGACGGCTTTGGTGGAACTCACACTTGGACATTTTTGCATACAGATGATTTTCCCCCAACCTGGTAAACACCTTTTTCACCAGTTTCACATGGGACGTGTAGTCCTCAGAATAAATCAACACATCATCAAGGTATACCAACACCCCTTTGTACAGAAAAATCACGTAACACCTCATTAATTAAGTTCTGAAAAATGCCAGGGGCCCCTTTTAGGCCGAAAGGCATGACGAGGAACTCAAAAGCCCCCAAGGGGCAATTAAATGCAGTCTTCCATTCATCCCCTTCCCGAATCCGTACTCTGTAGTAGGCCTCCCGCAGATCCAGCTTCGTGAAAATCTTCCCTTTGGAGAGATGGGCTAATATGTCCTTCATCAGGGGCAGGGGGTACTGGTTGGAGACACTAATCGCATTTAGCCCTCTGTAATCCTGAATCAAACGAAGCCCCCCATCTGCCTTACGCATAAACATCACCGGAGCCCCCACAGGCGAGGTTGAGGGCCTAATGAACCCTCGGGCTAAGTTTTTGTCTATGAACTCTCGGAGCGCCTCCATTTCAGCTGGGGTCATAGAATAAATGCGAGGCTTCGGTAGGCTGGACTCTGAGAGTATTTCAATGGCACAGTCAAAAACCCAGTGGGGTGGCAAAATGTCACACTCCCTCTCCTCAAACACATATTGCCATGCCTTGTACTCCACTGGCAGTCCTTTCAGCTCCCATTTTATTAAGGCAGTCGTGTAGTTCTGTGACTCACCCTCCAGGGGGACCCCATCCCCTGGGGATCCTCCCCCCACCCCGTGCTCCTTGGTACACAGTGGGTCTGTAAAAGTCAGTGTCTCTTTTATCCAGTCTATGGTGGGGTTGGGGTACTTTAGCCAGTTCAGACCCACAACTGCCGCGGGGACTAAACCTGGAGCGATCACAAACTGCAGTTCCTCCTAGTGGGTTCCCATCCTCATGTTCATGGGGCCAGTTATGCGCCTGGCGGGAGCCCCCTTCATCATCCCCCCATCCATCTGAGACAGCCACACGGGCTTGTCCAGCTTAACAGTATTAATGTTCAGTTCACTGACTAATGAGGGGTGGATGAGCACTTGGGTACAACCAGAGTCAATCATTAACATTACTTTACGGGTGGGGCCCTCCCCCCCAACCCCCACTCGAGCTTTGATAAAGAACGGGCCCTTCACTCCACTCACCACTGCATCCGGGCGCCCTTCCGGATTAGCCCGCCCTTGGGCGCTCAATAGGGCGGGCTGGGTCCGTTTCCTGCCGGCTCAGCATTGGAGGAGTAGGACCCACTGTCCTCGGGATCACCTGAAGACTCCCCTGCCACAGGGCCTGACGCCAGGGCCCTGGCCATCGCTTTGGGCTTGGGCTTGGAGGGAGTCTTGGCGGACCCGGTTCTCCCCTCGCTCCGCGCTGGCTTGGCAGCGGCGGGTTGCTCCCGAAGACTCCTCTCTGGGCACTCTGCTATGCGATGTCTGCTCTTCCCACAATGCAGGCACAGGCCCTTTCTCATCCTTCGCCCTCGATCGGACTCTCCGGTGGTGGCTCCCCCCGAGCGCCCCGCCTTGGTCTTATTCCCCGGGGACCCTGAGGACTTCCCCTCCATCCCTGCCTGGCGGCACAACATCTTGATGCTGCCTTTCACAGACTCCACTTCACCAGCTAGACGCACCCACCCCATGAGGGTTTCGGGGTCTCCCTGGAACAGGGCCCACTCTAGAATGTCAGGATTCAGTCCCTCCTGGAAAAACTGCACCTTGACCTCTTCTGACCACTCAGGCACTTGGCTGGCCAGGCGGCGGAACTCAGCCGCGTACTCTGCCACTGTCATCATACCTTGCTTCAGGCTCCTAAGCTTCCCCCGAGCGCGCTTCCCTCTTAAAGGATCTTCGAACTGGGCCCTGAGAGCCATCAGGAACTCTTGGTAATTACCCAGTTCAGGGGCTCCCATATCATAAAGTCCCAACAACCACTGGGCTGCCTCACGCTCCAATTGGTTGGACACATACTGCACCTTCTCAGCCTCGGACTGGAACTCCCCTTCTCACTGAGTCATGTAACTCACCACTTGAGTCATGAAGTAGGGTAGTTTTGCTGGATCCCCATCAAACTTCGCCTTCAGATGCTGGTGTTTCCAGCCCCGGGGTCACCCCTGCGGCTCAACTGGTCCAGCCCCCACAGGGGGAGCCGGTCCAGGAGCCGGCAGGCCAGGGACATCAGGAGACTGAGCGGGGACCCCATCCCCGGGTGCCTGGGCAGCCGCTGGTTGCACTGGGGGAGGCTGGGCCCCTCCAGGGGCTGGTGGAGCCGGAGGGGTTCTGTGCAGGAGTTCTAGGAGTACCTCCCATATCTCACCCATTTGCTGTTTCAGTTGAAGAACCTCAGCCCAACTTCTGCCAGGGAAAACTTCGCTTCTGGCTCTTGAGGCCCCTCACCCTGGGGCCTGTCCCACCGGGACCTGCGTTCTTCTCGGCGACCGGCCCCTGCCCATGGCCAGGCAGGGCCCAAAACCTCTCGCACCGGAGTGCCGAAGCTTGGCAGGCTGCCCCTCCCTGGAGCCAGCTCGACCCCCAGCTCCCAGGGCTCAGTGGAGAGTGGAAATCTTCCAGCCCTCCAGCGGTCTCGGCTCATGCCTCCAGCTGCGACGGCTACAGCACCCCCCTCTGCCCTGGTCTCCTGTTTCGAGGCATCGGCTTCTTTGGTGCTGGCCACAAGCAGTTCTTGGTCCATCTGCGTGCCAGTCTTCGCGTCCTCAGACATTGCGGGTAAAGGCTCCACAGTTTCAGGACGGAAAAATAAAAGTTTTGAGAGTTGCAGCTTTCTGTGATGTACACAGAACACAAACCCACATATCTTCAATAAAGTTCTTTATTGGAATAGAAGCATGTGTAAGGGACATTGGCAAAGCTGCAACTAAAGATCAGGCTTACAGTGGAAACAGATAAGAGACACCCAGCGTGAGAAAGCAGAAAAGGGAGGGCAGCATATCAAAGCACACTATGGGGGAGCGAGAAGCGCCAAACCATCTGTTCGGCCTTGAGCTCCCGGGATGACCAGCGTTCCCATGGTAACCAACATCTCCCAGACATTCCAGAGGCCCAAGGCAGAACCAGCCTCAGACCAACAAACTGTCAGGATCCTCCATGAACTCTACTCTATGTCTCAGAATTCATGGATGATCCTGACAGCAGCATTCCTG
Source organism: Gambelia wislizenii (assembly GCA_030847615.1). Taxonomy (NCBI): domain Eukaryota; kingdom Metazoa; phylum Chordata; class Lepidosauria; order Squamata; family Crotaphytidae; genus Gambelia; species Gambelia wislizenii. The sequence goes on from JAUMIR010000012.1 coordinate 13,398,169, forward strand.
GCCTGTGACTTGAACCCTATTAGTTCATCCCAAGTAGAGGAGACCTATTGAATGAATTGTTGAATGTTATCCTGACACATAGGCAATTCAAATGATTCCAGGAGACTAGTCTAGTTGTGACTAACAATAAGTTCCAGGTTCATGTGTAGTACTGTAATTGTGATCCACTGAACATGGTAATATTTCTGGTTTCATCTCTTATCCATCAACACAGAAAGGTGATGCAGGCATGTGTGTGTGTCATGCATGTGTGCATGCATGCATGCATGCTGAATTCACATTGCCATGTCCTCCTTGTGGAGAGAATTTTGGAATGCCTACTTTTGTGGTCCATTGTTCAAGAGAAAAAGGTAAAAAGAAACCAAGGGTCCTTCCACAGCACACTAATGATATCATTCCAATTTAACTGCCATGACAACATCCTATGGAATCCCGGGACTTTCCATTTAGGGAGGGGCATTTAGAATTCTCAGCCAGAGAGCTCTAATGCGTCCTTAAACTACAAACCCTGGGATATGATAGGATGAAGCCCTGCTAGTTAAAATAGAATCAAAGTTCTGTAACTGTGTGGTGTGAAAAGGTCCCAAATTTCATTTAAACTCTTCCCATCACCTTTTCAGGCTTATCAAAGCCTGATTCTGGCCTTGCTTTCTCACAAGAAGTCTCTTAGTGATGCTACACCATCATAAATTACAAACTGATGCTGAATGAACCTCGGATGTTGCTAGAGAATTAGGTCTTTGGATTAAATGGACATATGGAATATTAATTGCTTTTCTATTGCCAATATTCTTTTCTGTGCTGTGCTTTTCTTACTTTACCCCACCCCCTCACAGCCTGGTACATGTTAACTGCTGCCAGTAGACATTTAAATAACACTTTAAATTAAATCCAATCCATTGCCCAGTACATGACAATGAGCAAACAGGCCAGGGATTCCTGTGATGAATTGCAGGTGTTCAGCGGGCAGCCATGTGCAACCATTCTGAGTTATGAAAGCCACATTTCAGTTCAGGGCCTTCTTTGCAACTGGTGAGGTGCCATTTTCAACTGGATTCCAAAACCAACTCTTCTTTTTTAAAAAATCCATCTATCTCCTCTGCCCCAGGATTTGTGGCACATTCTGTACTTTTAATAATTATATGAAACAGAGAAATGTGCTCATGAGGGATTTGCAAACTGACAAATTGTTATTAGAGAAGAGTTGAAACTACTTACCCAGTGTGGTGGGAGGGTTATTTTCATAGAATCACAGAGATGGAAGAGACCACAAGGGCTATCCAGTCCAACCCCCTGACATGCAGGAATACACAATCAAATCATTACTGACAGATGGTCATCCAGCCTCTGTTTAAAAACCTCCAAAGAAGGGGACTCCACCAAACTCCCAGGCAGGATGTTCCACTCTCAAATAGATCTTACCGTCAGGAAATTCTTCCTAATGTTTAGGTGGAATCTCTTTTCCTGTAGTTTGAGCCCATTGCTCCATGTCCTAGTCTCTGGAGCAGCAGAAAACAAGCTTGCTCCATCCTCAGTATGACGTCCCTTCAAATATTTAAACATGGCTATCATGTCACCTCTCAACCTTCTCTTCTCCAGACTAAACATGCCCAGATCAATAAGCCGCTCCTTATAGGGCATGGCTTCCAGACGTCTTACCATCCTGGTGGCCCTCCTCTGGACAAGTTCCAGCTTCTCAATATCCTTCCTGAGTTGTGTATTCCAGGTGAGTACACCTGGAGTTGTGTATTCCAGGACACAGTATTCCAGGTGAGGTCTGACCAAAGCAGAATACAGTGGCACAATAACTTCCCTTGATCTAGACACTATACTCCTATTAATGTGGCCTAGAATCGCATTGGTTTTTTAACTGCTACATCACACTGCTGACTCATGGTCAGCTTCTGGTCCACTAAGATTCCTAGATCCCTTTTGCATGTACTGCCATCAAGCCAGGTGTCACCCATCCTATATCTGTGCATTTCATTTTTACTGCCCAAGTGTAGTATCCTACATATCTCCCTGCTTGAGATGAAAGACAACGATAAACTAACAAGAATAGCCAACAATGATAATGTTGAGAAAATCAATTCAGATTGGACTCCTATTATAGAATATTTGAGTTTGAGGTGGAACACTCAAATAACTTAAAAAAGGTAAATATGTACAGACTAATGATTCGGATTTGGACAATTACAACAGTATTAAGGAGAAAAGGGGAATATAGGATACGGCTAAAGATGAGTATAAGAGAAAGAATATGTTTAAAATATAGAATATGGAAATAAAAAACTAACTTACCGGATATACCGGCGTATAAGACGACTTTTGAGCACTCAAAAGTGCCCTCCAAAATCGAGAGTCGTCTTATACGCCGGATACAATTTGCTTCACCTGCCTGCCTATCTCCTGCCTCTTCGCAAATGGAGCGAAGAGGCAGGAGATCGGGCAGGGGGTGAAGCAAAGTGCTCCTCCCTGCCACCCGCCCACCCCCCGCGCTTCCACCCCCCTCCCTGAAAGCAGCGGAACCGCTGCTTTCAGGGAGGGGGGGTGGCAGAGAAGCCCCCTCCTCCCTTCCCCCCGCCCACCCCCGTGCATCCACCCCCCTCCCTGAAAGCAGTGGAACCACTGCTTTCAGGGAGGGGGGGTGGCGGAGAAGCCCCCTCCTGCCTTCCCCCCACCCCCCACCCATGCATCCACCTCCTCCCTGAAAGCAGCGGAACCGTTGCTTTCAGGGAGGGGGTTGACGGAGAAGCCCCCTCCTCCCTTCCCCCCGCCCACCCCCCGCGCATCCACCCCCCTCCCTGAAAGCAGCGGAACCACTGCTTTCAGGGAGGGGGGTGGCAGAGAAGCCCCCTCCTGCCTTCCGCCCACCCACCACCCGCGCATCCACCCCCTCCCTGAAAGCAGCGGAACCGCTGCTTTCAGGGAGGGGGGTGGCGGAGAAGCCCCCTCCTCCCTTCCCCCCGCCCATCCCCCGTGCATCCACCCCCTCCCTGAAAGCAGCGGAAAGGCTGCTTTCAGGGAGGGGGGGTGGCGGAGAAGCCCCCTCCTCCCTTCCCCCCACCCACCCCCACGCATCCACCCCCCTCCCTGAAAGCAGCGGAAACGCGCTTTCAGGGAGGGGGGTGGCAGAGAAGCCCCCTCCTCCCTTCCCCCCGCCCACCCCCCACGCATCCACCCCCTCCCTGAAAGCAGCGGAAACGTGCTTTCAGGGAGGGGGGGTGGCGGAGAAGCCCCCTCCTGCCTTCCCCCCACCCCCCACCCATGCATCCACCCCCCTCCCTGAAAGCCACGGAAATGCACTTTCAGGGAGTGGGGTGGCGGAGAAGTCCCCTCCTCCCTTCCCCCTGCCCACTCCGCATGCATCCACCCCCCCTCCCTGAAAGCCGCGGAACCGCGGCTTTCAGGGAGGGGGGGTGGCAGAGAAGCCCCCTCCTCCCTTCCCCCCGCCCACCCCCGTGCATCCATCCCCCTCCCTGAAAGCAACGGAACCACTGCTTTCAGGGAGGGGAGCTGGCGAGAAGCCCCCTCCTGCCTTCCCCCCACCCCCCACCCATGCATCCACCCCCTCCCTGAAAGCAGCGGAACCGTTGCTTTCAGGGAGGGGGTTGACGGAAAAGCCCCCTCCTCCCTTCCCCCTGCCCACCCCCCGCGCATCCACCCCCCTCCCTGAAAGCAGCGGAACCACTGCTTTCAGGGAGGGGGGGTGGCAGAGAAGCCCCCTCCTGCCTTCTGCCCACCCACCACCCGCGCATCCTCCCCCCTCCCTGAAACCAGCGGAACCGCTGCTTTCAGGGAGGGGGGTGGCGGAGAAGCCCCCTCCTCCCTTCCCCCCGCCCACCCCCCGCGCATCCACCCCCTCCCTGAAAGCAGCGGAACCACTGCTTTCAGGGAGGGGGGTGGCAGAGAAGCCCCCTCCTGCCTTCTGCCCACCCACCACCCGCGCATCCACACCCCTCCCTGAAAGCAGCGGAACCGCTGCTTTCAGGGAGGGGGGTGGCGGAGAAGCCCCCTCCTCCCTTCCCCCCACCCATCCCCCGCGCATCCACCCCCCTCCCTGAAAGCAGCGGAAAGGCTGCTTTCAGGGAGCGGGGGTGGCGGAGAAGCCCCCTCCTCCCTTCCCCCCACCCACCCCCCGTGCATCCACCCCCCTCCCTGAAAGCAGCGGAAACGCGCTTTCAGGGAGGGGGGTGGCAGAGAAGCCCCCTCCTCCCTTCCCCCCGCCCACCCCCCACGCATCCACCCCCCTCCCTGAAAGCAGCGGAAACATGCTTTCAGGGAGGGGGGGTGGCGGAGAAGCCCCCTCCTCCCTTTCCCCCGCCCACCCCCCGCGCATCCACTCCCCTCCCTGAAAGCAGCGGAACCGCGGCTTTCAGGGAGGGCTGGTGGCGGAGAAGCCCCCTCCTCCCTTCCCCCCCACCCCCCGTGCATCCACCCCCCTCCCTGAAAGCAGCGGAACCGCTGCTTTCAGGGAGGGGGGGGTGGCGGAGAAGCCCCCTCCTCCCTTCCCTCGCCCACTCCCCATGCATCCACCCCCCTCCCTGAAAGCCGCAGAAACACGCTTTCAGGGAGGGGGTGGCGGAGAAGCCCCCTCCTCCCTTCCCCCTGCCCATTCCACATGCATCCACCCCCCTCCCTGAAAGTCGCAGAAACGCGCTTTCAGGGAGGGGGGGTGGCGGAGAAGCCCCCTCCTCCCTTCCCCCTGCCCACTCCCCATGCTTCCCCCCCTCCCTGAAAGCCACGGAAATGAGCTTTCAGGGAGGGGGTGGCGGAGAAGCCCCCTCCTCCCTTCCCCCTGCCCACTCCGCATGCATCCACCCCCCTCCCTGAAAGCCGCAGAAACGCGCTTTCAGCGAGGGGGGTGGTGGAGAAGCCTCCTCCTCCCTTCCCCCTGCCCACTCCCCATGCATCCACCCCCCTCCCTGAAAGCCACGGAAATGCACTTTCAGGGAGGGGGTGGCGGAGAAGTCCCCTCCTCCCTTCCCCCTGCCCACTCCGCATGCATCCACCCCCCCTCCCTGAAAGCCGCGGAAACGCACTTTCAGGGAGGGGGGGTGGCGGAGAAGCCCCCTCCTCCCTTCCCCCTGCCCACTCCCCATGTATCCACCCCCCCTCCTTGAAAGCCGCGGAAGCGCGGCTTTCAGGGAGGGGGTGGCAGAGAAGCCCCCTCCTCCCTTCCCCCCACCCACCCCTCGCTCATCCACCCCCCTCCCGAAAGGGAGGGGGGCTGGGAAGCCCCCTACTCCCTGCCACCCACCCACCCTCCGCCCAGCCACCCCCCTTCCCCAAAGGCTCGCTTTGGAGAGGGGTGGTGGCTGCAAAGCCCCCTCCCCCCAGCCACCCTCCGCCCAGCCTCCCCCTTCCCCAAAGCCCCGTTTGGCCGCACAGCCTGCGGATCCCCCTCCTGCGCTCCCTCCTGGAAGGGAGCGCAGGAGGGGCATGCGGAGGCTGCGCGGCCAAACCGCGATTCGCCCCTTCTCCCCACTTTCCTGGAAGGTGGGGAGAAGGGGCGAACGTGCCCCTTTTGGGCGCACGGCCTCTGCATCCTCCTCCTGCGCTCCCTCCTGGAAGGGAGCGCAGGAGGGGCATGCGGGGGCTATGCGTTGGAAGAGGGGGGTCGTCTTATAGGGCGAATATATCACAAACTCTGCATTTTACCTTAAAAATTGGGGTGGTCGTCTTATACGCCGGGTCGTCTTATACACCGGAATATATGGTACTAAGAATAACTTAGATTGGGTTTGAGAACATATAATTTGTTGGAAATAGAAGGATAAAGGTTGATAATAATTCAGTATAACCAGATCGAGCACACACAATGATTGAAGTCAACTGAGAAAATTGGATGGATTTGTTTCTATTGTTGTATTGTATAAATGGTATTGCATGTATTATGTGTATTATTGAAATCTTTCGAAAAATAAATTAAAAAAAAAAAGGATTTCATTTTGTTAATTTGCCCAAGCTCTTCAATCTCCAATGAAGTAAGGTCATTTTGGATTCTGATCCTGTCCTCTGGGGTATTAGCTACCCCTCCTAATTTGGTGTCATCTGCAAACTTGATAAGCATGCCCTCTATTCCCTCATCCAAGTCATTGATAAAGATGTTGAATAGCACTGGGCCTAGGAGAGAACCCTGTGGCACCCGACTAGCCACTTCTCTCCAGGATGAAGAGGAGCCATTGGTGAGCACCCTTTGGGTTTGGTCAGTCAACCAATTACAAATCCAACTAACAGTTGCATTGTCTAGCCCATAAGTTACTAACTTTTCTGCAAGAATATCATGGGGGACCTTGTCAAATCTTTTCGTAAGCGTGTTGCAAAGGTTAAAATAAAAAAGTATTAATTTTTGTCGCACAGAAACATATTTGTATTGTTTCAATACAAGACAAGACAATAAGTGTCTTTCTATTCCCCAGGCATTAGCTGTTTCATGGCAGTGATTTCTTGTTTGACCGCACTGCCCTTCATCTCTTTTGCCATATTGACATTTAATTTGACCAGCTTTGTCAGGTTGTGTGGTTTTGTTGATTGGTGTCAAGCACTTTAAAAAAAAAAAAGTTATGCTGACCTTATGGATGGCCATCATCAAAATCATAGAGGCCTCAGCAACCAATTGGACTGAAGGACAGTGAGAGCAAATGAGGCCTTGAGAAATAGAAGTAAACATGTGGATAAAAGGATGGAAAATATGACTTAACATGTCACAAATTTTCAGCAATGAGATAAATTATTAGTGGTGTTGTTATTGTTGAAGAACACCACCATCACCACAGAAATCAGTGGTTGCATCAAATATATTAATTCCAAACTGGATTGCAATATTGAATATTTAGACCAAACCTCTTGTTGAGTTGTCTATTTGCTTAGTTTGGATTGAGAGCTACCACTGTTATTCTGAACAGAGTCATATTTAAATTGCTAAATGTACTTATTACTTACTGATTTACAAATATTTATAGACTGCTTAGATTTGGAGCCTTGGGTATACAGATGCTTGGCCCATCAGTTGTTATAGGGTTGTTTGATACATCAAGTAGATACAAAGTCAAGAACTGAGCTAAGGAGTTGAACCCAAGAAACATACACACACATCAGAGACAGGTATCAGTCAAGATCCCTGACCAAACTGAAAGCCTTTTGATAGCCCTTCCTCTCTAGGAGAACCCAATAGCCCAGAAGTGGCCCAAGCTCTGTGCAGGGACATACACCAGTGACTACAAATACAGTCCAGATTGTCCTGATATCTTGTCTGCTGGAAAAGCCATGTGTAGAGTTCCCTGTTCTTGTAAATACAGCTCTTAACACATAACACGTAGGTCTGATTGACACCTGTAAGAACATACAGTTGTCCCTCCGTATCCATGGCTTTGGTATCCATGGATTTACGTATTCATGGCTTGAAAATATTCTTAAAAAATAATAATCCAAAAAGCAAACCTTGATTTTGCCATCTTATATAAGGGGCACCATTTTGCTCTGCCACTGCATATAATGGGACTTGAGTATTCACGGATTTTGGGATCCACGGGGGCAGGGTAGTCCTGGAACCAAACCCCAGTGAATATGAAGGGACAACTGTACTTTGATTTTCCTGTGCATGCTACCATGTCCTTCCTGGATGACTAGGAACTGAATTTTTGAACTGACTCCATTGTGAGAAGCATTGGATTTGAGCTGATATGAGAATTCTATTTGCAATGTTAAATCTGTGATCTCTTCAATCCTGTCAATCACCACTTTGGGTATTAGGTTCATTGTAACAAAAATACATGTATGGTGAATCAGTTCTTGATCATGCAAAAATGCAGAGGCTTGTCAACAACATTGACATTCTTTTTTTTAACCATGTGAACTGTGTGAGGAATGCCTTATTCAGACATGCAAATTGTTGACTAAGCCACATGCATATGCAATCGACCTTACAAGAGTAAGAACTGCTTTTTCTCCTTGGGGGAAATAGCAACTGAGGGCTTATTAAGTACTTGGATGATAGATATACTTGCTGTACTCATACATCATACTTTACTTATACAGCTGAATAGGGATGGGGGACAATTTTGTTTGGCTGCATTTTTCATTGAAAAAGCACAAGCACACTTCCATGACTAATGCACAAATTGGAATAGTTGTCATTTAAACTTCACACTTCTCCACATCCAGTGATCTACCTTTCAGCTCCAAAATGGAATTAAAATGTGCACAGTGGAGAAAATGGTGTACAAAAATGTATATGTTAGAGAAAGGACCATATAAATGTCTAAGTCAATTACTAGTCCAACCCTGAGCAGGCCCGTGGAATCAGTGGGGTTGATGTTACTGCTGATACACCATTCAGCAGTTTGAGACAATTGGGGCTACTCTAATGGGGACAAGCAACTGGGTTTAGGACAAAATGTGAAAGAGAGCGAGAGAATGAGCATGATTGTGTGGGGGGTATGTCTCTCCTCCAAAATTCAATGACTGATGTAGATTATGGAATAGAATGGTTTTATGAGTCAATACTATATGCCAAACTGCCATGGTTCAGATATAGACTTATTCATTCATATATCTGAATCTCCTGTCTAGAAGATGAGCCAGTGGCCAAGATCCTTCACAGGGGTTGTGTAGCATAAATCTCCACATGCAGAATTACAGTCAGACCAACATCCTGTTAGTGACTTACACACATGTAAGCGCAACTTACACATGTGTGGGTCCCTTTCTGGACAGGGTGCAGAGGACTATTGCTTTTGCATTTGGTCCAAAAAGCTCCTGCTGCCCAGCTGCTGTCAAGTTGCACAGGGAGCAAGTAAAGGGAACACATGGTCTCAGATGTCTCTACACTAATGCACAGAGCATGGGAAATAAGCAAGATGAACTTGAACTCCTTGCACTACAAAACAAATATGATATAATAGGCATTACTGAAACCTGGTGGGACGAGTCTCATGATTGGAATGTAGGAATAGAGGGGTATAACCTTTATAGGAGAAACAGGCCAAACAGGAAAGGAGGAGGAATAGCATTATATGTCAGGGATATTTACACCAGTGAAGTGATCCACGACATCAATACTGGAAGCCAGGTGGAGAGCATCTGGATAAAAATTAAAGGGGAGGGAAACAACAGGGATGTTATTGTGGGACTCTACTACAGACCCCCAAATCAAACGGAGGAATTGGATGTTGCCTTTCTAGAACAGATGAACATACATGCAGAAAGGAGAGATGGAAAGGAGAAGCCAGGCATAGTCAGACACGCATTCTTGACTTTAGGACAGCTGATTTCAATAAACTCAGGGAAATACTGGGGATGATCCCATGGTCAGGAATACTAAAAGAGAAGAGACCTCAAGACGGATGGGACTTTCTCAAAAGGGAGATACTGAAGGCACAATTTCAAACAGTACCATTGAGGAAGAAAAATGGGAGGTGTCTCAAGAAACCAGGATGGATGACTAAAGAACTTTCAATGGAGCTAAGTTTTAAACGGAACATGTATAGGAAATGGAAAAGGGGGGAAATCACCAAAGAAGAATTCAAACAGATAGCGAACACGTGTAGGAGTAAAGTCAGAAAAGCTAAAGCGCAGAATGAGCTCAGGCTTGCTAGGGAGGTTAAGAACAATAAAAAGGGTTTTTTTGGGTATGTCCGCAGCAAAAGGAGGAAGAAGGAAATGATAGGGCCGCTACGTGGAGAAGATGGCAAAATTCTAACAGGGGACAGAGAAAAGGCAGAATTACTCAACACCTTCTTTGCCTCAGTGTTTTCAGAAAAGGAAAAGGAGGACCAACCTGAGGAGAATGGAACAGAGGACACAATAGGGGAAATCCAGCTCAAAATAAGTAAAGAGGTAGTACAGGAATACCTTCTTAATCTAAATGAATTCAAATCTCCAGGACCAGATGAACTACATCCAAGAGTATTAAAAGAGCTGGCAAATATAATCTCAGAGCCATTGGCAATAATATTTGAGAACTCCTGGAGAACAGGAGAAGTCCCAGCAGACTGGAGGAGGGCAAACGTTGTTCCCATCTTCAAAAAGGGGAAAAAAGAGGATCCCAACAATTATCGTCCAGTAAGTCTGACATCAATACCAGGGAAGATTCTAGAACAGATCATTAAACAGAGAGTCTGTGAACATTTAGAAGGCAATGCCATAATCACAAAAAGTCAACATGGGTTTCAGAGAAACAAGTCATGCCAGACTAATCTGATCTCTTTTTTTGATAAAGTTACCAGCTTGGTAGATGAAGGGAATGCTGTGGACATTGCATACCTTGATTTCAGTAAGGCCTTTGACAAGGTTCCCCATGACATTCTTGCAAACAAGCTTGTAGAATGTGGGCTAGACAAGTTAACTGTTCAATGGATTTGTAATTGGTTGACTGGCCGAACCCAAAGGGTGCTCAGCAGTGGCTCCTCTTCGTCTTGGAAAGATGTGACCAGTGGGGTGCCACAGGGTTCGGTCCTGGGCCCAGTGCTATTCAACATCTTTATCAATGACTTAGATGAGGGAATTAGGGGCATACTTATCAAATTTGCAGATGACACCAAATTAGGAGGAGTAGCTAATACCCTAGAGGACAGGATCAAAATTCAAAATGACCTGGATAGACTGGAGAGCTGGGCCAAAGCTAACAAAATGAAATTCAATACGGAGAAATGTAAAGTACTGCATTTAGGGCGGAAAAATGAAATGCATAAATATAGGATGGGAGAGACCTGGCTGAATGAGACTACGTGTGAAAGGGATCTAGGAGTCCTAGTAGACCACAAGTTGAACATGACCCAACAGTGTGATGCGGCAGCTAAAAAGGCCAATGCGATTTTGGGCTGTATCAATAGAAGTATAGTGTCTAGATCAAGGGAAGTAATAGTGCCACTCTATTCTGCCTTGGTCAGACCTCACTTAGAATACTGTGTCCAGTTCTGGGCACCACAATTCAGAAAGGATATTGACAAATTGGAGCGTGTCCAGAGAAGGGCAACTAAAATGGTGAAAGGTCTGGAAACGATGCCTTATGAGGAGAGACTTAGGGAGCTGGGTATGTTTAGCCTGGAAAAAAGACTGTTAAGAGGAGATATGATAGCCCTGTTTAAGTATTTGAAGGGATGTCACGCTGAGGATGGAGCGGGCTTGTTTTCTGCTGCTCCAGAGACTGGAACACGGAGCAATGGGTGCAAGCTCCAGGAACAGAGATTCCACCTCAACATGAGGAGGAACTTTTTGACAGTAAGAGCTGTTCGGCAGTGGAACACACTCCCTCGGAGCGTGGTGGGGTCTCCTTCCTTGGAGGTCTTTAAACAGAGGCTGGATGGCCATCTGTCAGGGATGCTTTGATCAAGATTTCCTGCGTGGCAGGGGGGTTGAACTGGATGGCCCTCGTGGTCTCTTCCAACTCTGCAATTCTATGATTATATGATAAGTCCTGGGAGGAGCCACTGCTGCTTCACTTACTGGTGGGGAGGAGGGAATCAATTCAAGTACAGTAAGTTCTGGCTGCTCTGAGGTCCAGGGTGAAGGAAAAGGTGGGTACACTGTATTTGAGAGTACACCCTCATTTCTTCTCCCCAAATAAGTTGAGGCCTGCTGCTTCTCCCTGGTCTGAATTGCCTCCCATTCCCTCCCCACCAGTAAATGACAGCAGCAGGGTCCCCTCCCAAGGCTTGACAGTTGCTAGACAGTGGGAGGGCATGGAACTGCACATGCCCTACACACCATTGTGGATCTTAATCCAATTGCAGTAACACAACCCTTGTGTCAAACGGCAACATTGCATAACTGAGCCAAGGCACCAAATATGAAATTGAACCCACAGGCAAATATGCATGTGCATCCATACAAAATGTGTTCATCAAAGCACTATGCACATATGCATCATCCACAATGTTCACCCACACAAAAGGGGAATGCATATGCAACTTCGCTTCTGCAAGGTGTTCCGCAACAGACAAAAATATCCAGCTGCTTCCACATAGGAACATATACCTGCATAAGACATCAACAGTATTCAAGTCACAGTTTCTGTCCTTAGACACCTCACTTGGGAGAACATGTTACTGCGGGTGATGCCTGCCATCTATCTCCTTCAGTGTCCTGTCCCAACCTTCTCTTAGAACATCTGAATCATCCCTTGTTTGTGCGGTCAGCATAATCCAATGCAGCAGAACCACAGACGATAGGACTCAATTAGCACTCCAGAACATTATTTGTGCAGATAAACACAGGTCATCTGGTCTGACTCCCCCTTGATGACAGAGTTGTATTCCGCCTCCATAGCCTCTTCTTATATCTGATAAAAACTCCACCTCCTCTTTCTTTCTTTGGCTTTTTCAAACTACATAATTGGAAGGGAAAGTGTCGTGTCTGAACTCCTCTTCTCTTTGATGAAATCAAAAGTCTTCCACCTGGTATTCTTGAGAGTCCCAGGGTCAAGGCACATCTCGTCTTCCCCCTTTGAAGAGGTAGATGTTCCCTAGTTAAACCACACAATTAATCTGTCACACAAGGGATATTGCCAGGTTTTCCTTCCTTTGTGAAATGCACTGATCTTCAAACATAACTTGGGTGTTTTGACACTTGGAAACTGCTCAATGAACTCACCAAGTTGGACTGCATACCTTTCAGTGCTCTCATTGGCAAAGTGTCTTTGAAATGGAATCTGTCACTACAATTACAAGAAGGAAAGTCGGAAGACCTTTTTTTTTTTTAAATGCTGCTTCAAACTTACTTTCTTCATTTAGGATGGTAATCTGTAGATGAATTTAAAATGATTTTGCAGGTTGTTACATGCCCTGACCCCGCTCCCCTCCAATAACTGATTCATTGGCAATAATTCATAATTTGGCTTATATGGGCACTTCATGTGGTTAGGCAGTAGACCAGGGCAGCCCAGATATAGGGACTAGTGGAGGTTTACTCAAAACCTATGAAGAGGTCTTGGAAATTCCCCCCAAAGCAGACACACCCAGGAAGCAATTATGTGATGTCCCCTTAGACAAATTGTTAGCGAGGGTGTGCTAATTCTCCTGGATGCATTAGGTACTGAGTCATGCTTCCAAAACAACTGACTGACTGGAACACCCATTACTCTGCAAATGGTTTTCTTGCACACACAAAGCAGAGGCTGAATTAAATCCATCAGTCTAAATGCTCTGACTTATTAACAGCAATCAATAAAGCTGGAGATGTCATTGTTTTACTCTGGGAAACTTGCTCAAATATTATTTCCCACTCAAAACACCCCTTAAGGATAGATATTGAGTACAAATATTACCCAAGAACACTGCCAATGCTTCCTCCTATTCTTCATTAGCCTTGTGTGATGGCTTGAAGCAAAGTGTGTGGGCAGGTGGTCCTGTGACTATTTTTCAATTTAAAAAAATTAATTTTATTTCCTGGATTGGAGTCTCGTCCGTGAGTACTGGTATACACAGGTCCAAAGATTCCGTAGTTACCCAACCTCTCACAACCTAATTTAAGCTACTTAAAATTCCCCAACTTAATATTATAAGTTGAGTGACATGAGTGGGTTCCATGAACCCCACACAATTTGGGTAACATAGACTTTTGTTCAGACTTTAAAAAAAAAGTTGCAAAAGGATGTGGACAAGGAAGGAAAGAAACTGAATGTTTGATTTAAAAAAGTGAGAACTGGAGAAACACCAAAACTGGTGGGTTCATCCACCCCTTCCCTTACTTCTCTTGTTTTAGACTGCAGCCTAAATTGTGTTTAGTCCTGACTAGAGTAGACCCATTAGATCAATGTGATTTACCTATGTGTTGTCACACCATTCAACAATTGATTGAATGGGTCTGTTCTAGATGGGATTAAGTAACATGATGCCAACCTGTATGTGACCAGACCTCAGGAGAATTTGTTCCTGGTGACTTATTACTGATTTTTTTCAAATAGTTCACCACCACCACCCCCACACACATGAGATTGAAGCTCCACTAAATCTGTAAGATGTGTGAACAGAAGCCCTGTTCAGGTAATTTCTCTCTCACAACCTCCATTCAGGCAGTTCTTCTCCCCACCCACCACCCACCCTGATAACCATAGTACAAAGATGAAAACAGGATTTGAACATGGCACATTCAACATCCAAAATGAGTATTTTTGCTACACAGTATGGTCCCCTCCTCAGTATGGTCCCTTCCACAATTGCATGGGGTGAGTGGATTAGAATCTAATTAATCAGGAAATCCAAAACCGAATCCAGTTTAGGGATGCAAATATTTGACCACTTGATCCTCACACAACCAACTTCCAGTTTTCTCTCTGTGATGAGAGAAAACAAATATTACTGCTCAGTTTTTAACCTGGTATTTGCATATTCTGAAATGGTTCACAAAAATGATTCTGCATAGAAATAGACACAGGAGCCTTTATGTAAAACTGGTACATTTTGCACAACAAAAAGAAATGTTATTGATATTCTTTCTGAGAACCATTTCCAGAACCATATTTATCATGGAAAAAAAATGGGAGTTTTTTTTTTCTACAAAACCACAATTTTTCTTGCACAAAACTCCTATATGTATTTCTGTATTTCAGCAATGGCTGAAATACTTCAGAATGCATGAATGCCAGGAGAAAACTGCAACATTCTTGCTGCAGAGTTATTCTTCCTAATGGAGTTTCCCAAATTTTGGGGAGCCCCCCCCTTTGTTTATCTCAGGAAACAACACCAAATAGTCTTTCCATCCCTAATCTGGTTTAAAGAGAGAGAAAAGAGACATCAGCAATGATCTCAGAAGAGACTAAACAAAACTGAAGCTACCTTTTTTTGAAAAGGAAAGAAAGAATGAGAAAAATGAAAGAAGGAAGAGTAAAAGAAAAGAGCTAAAGCAATCCTAATTCATAGCCTATTTGGTCCCCTAAAGCAGGAAAGTTCCCATGATATGACCAGAGATTCCAAAATAGCATGACTCCCCTTCCAATGCCCTTCTGTCTCTTTGCTTCATTGCTCATTGTGTCAACTGCAAGGCAAGTGGTTGTGGATTTGCTGGAAGGGCTTTCTGTTTTTGAGAGGTCAGCTAGTGCCAGACCTCCCGCAGCAGCCCTGCTGGGGTCCCAACAGGAGCAGGTCATGGGGATGGGTTTCCACAAGGCTTCCACAGCTCCCTGGAGCAGACCCTCGCCTGGTATGCACAGATATGCTGCTTCCTTCCAGCATGTTACTGCCAATTTGAAGTAAGATCCCCTGGCATTACAAATTCAATCTGAATTTACTATTAAAGGCAGCATGCTCTAGTGAAAGTAATGCCCCCTGATATTACAAGAAGCTATCATAGCACCAGCAGTATTAGCACAGTTATCAACAAAGGCGTATAAAGAGGTCAGGAAAAGATACACCCTCCTGCATGTCTCATGTGCTTTTGCCAGAGCTTAGAAACCACTTATTGCAAATAATTTGTTTTTGCTAGCAGGAAAGTTATGGGCGAGATTATACATCAGGGTTGCATAGTGTAGATCTCTGCATGATGAGTTGCGTGCCAGTTTTGTTTTGCAAACCGTGCATTAAATGGCAGTGTTGCACAACTGAATACACACACCAAAATGTGCTACTGAGTGGGCAAATAAATGAATGCGTTCATCCCATGTGCATCCATCCACTTGCACATCCCATGCTCATTTGCATCAAGGTCTGTATCTGCAATGGCACCACATGTACAAACAAATTTGATAGATGAAAGGAATGTTGTGGGTGTAGTGTATCTTGATTTCAGTAAGGCCTTTGACAAAGTACCCCATGATATTCTTGCAAAAAAGTATGTAACATGTGGCCTATACAATGTGACTGTTAGGTGGATTTGTAATTGGTTGATAGATAGAACCCAAAGGGATGGCTCGTCTTCATCCTGGAGAGAAGTGACCAGTGCGGTGCCACAGGGTTCTGTCCTGGGCCCAGTGCTATTCAACATCTTTATCAATGATTTGGGTGAGGGAATAGAGGGTATGCTTATCAAGTTTGCAGATGAAACCAAATGAGGAGGGGTAGCTAATACCCCAGAGAACAGGATCAGAACTTAAAAGGACATTAACAGATTAGAAAGCTGGGCCAAAACTAACCAAATGAATTTCAACAGCGAGAACTGTAGAATACTACACTTGGGCAGTAAAAATGAAATGCAAAGATACAGGATGGGTGACACCTGGTTTGATGGCAGTACAAGTGAAAGGGATCTAGAAGTCTTAGTGGACCACAATCTGAAAATGAGTCAGCAGTGTGATGCAGCAGCTAAAAAAGCCAATGTGATCATAGGCTGCATCAATTAGACACTAGTACAGTGTCTAGATCAAGGGAAGTAATAGTGCCCCTCTATTCTGCTTTAGTCAGACCCACCTGGAATACTGTGTACAGTTCTGGGCACCACAATTCAGGAAGGATATTGAGAAGCTGGAACGTGTCCAGAGGAGGGTGAACAGGATGGTGGGATGTCTGGAAGCCATGCCTTATGAGGAGTGGCATAGGGAGCTGGGATTGTTTAGCCTGGGGAAGAGAAGATTAAGAGGGGACATGATAGCCATGTTTAAATATTTGAAGGGGTGGCATATTGAGGATGGAGCAAGCTTTTTTTTACTGTGTCTCCAGAGACAAGGACACAGAGCAATGGACTCAAACAACAGGAAAAGAGATTCCACCTAAACATTAGGAAGAAACATTAGGAAGACACAGGAAGTAGACAGCTGGAGGAATGTCACACACAGAACAAGAAAATCCAGGGATTCTTTGAGCTACAGAATCGTTTCGAAGTCCCTTCCCTTATCAAGGACAACGAGGAAGAACAGCATGGACAGACTTCAGGGGTAGAGCAGGGGACCTTGAGAGGACCACCGCAAGGAACAGCAGCTGCGAAGCCTCGGCGGAGGCGTGTGGTGGTGGTGGGGGGGACTCCTTGCTGCGGGGTACAGAAGCAGTGGTATGTGGGCCTGACAAGATGACTTGGGAGGTGTGTTGTCTCCCTGGGGCAAAGATCCGTGATGTGACGGAGCGGCTAACAAGACTCGTCAAGCCTACGGATCATTACCCCTTCCTTTTGGTCCATGTGGGAACCAACGTTACTGCAAGGCAGAGCTTTCCCAAGATCAGAAGAGATTATGAGGCCCTGGGGAGGAAGCTGAAAGAAATGGACGCACAGGTTGTCATCTCGTCTCTTCTGCCAGTTGAAGGGCATGGTCCAAGAAGGGAGAGGAAAATAGCTGACGTAAACAACTGGCTCCGTAGATGGTGTCGCCGAGAACAAATTGGATTCTTGGATCATGGACTGCGCTTCCATGAGGGGGGACTTCTGGCAAGAGATGGGGGGCATCTTACAACAGTTGGAAGAAACATTTTTGCCAAACAGTCTCAAGAATTTGATCAGGAGGGCTTTAAACTGAGTCAAATGGGGGAGGGAGACAGTATTCTGGAAGGCAAAAGGGCTGGAGAAAAGAGTCAAACTGTCACAGAGGGAACAAGGCAAACAGCGCAAGGACCCAACAGTGGGAGGCAAAAATACTTGCACAGGCAGCAAGCAAAGGGAACACATGGTCTCAGATGTCTCTACACTAATGCACAGAGCATGGGAAATAAGCAAGATGAGCTTGAACTCCTCGCACTACAAAACAAATATGATATAATAGGCATTACTGAAACCTGGTGGGACGAGTCTCATGATTGGAATGTAGGAATAGAGGGGTATAACATTTATAGGAGAAACAGGCCAAACAGGAAAGGAGGAGGAATAGCATTATATGTCAGGGATATGTACACCAGTGAAGCGATCCATGACATCAATACTGGAAGCCAGGTGGAGAGCATCTGGATAAAAATTAAAGGGGAGGGAAACAACAGGGATGTTATTGTGGGACTCTACTACAGACCCCCAAATAAGACGGAGGAATTGGATGATGCCTTTCTTGAACAGATGGACACACATGCAGAAAGGAGAGACGTAGTAGTGATGGGTGACTTCAACTATCCTGATATTTGCTGGCAATCTAACTCAGCCAAAACTTCAAGGTCTAGCAAATTCCTTACATGCCTGGAAGACAAATTCATGGTCCAAAAGGTGGAAGAGACAACAAGGGGGTCAGCTATTTTAGATCTGATCGTAACCAACGGAGATGACCTGGTTAATGGGGTGCAAGTGGTGGGATCCTTAGGTGAGAGTGATCATGTTCTCCTGGAGTTTGTTATACAATGGAAAGGAGAAGCCAGGCATAGTCAGACACGCATTCTTGACTTTAGGACAGCTGATTTCAATAAACTCAGGGAAATACTGGGGGTGATCCCATGGTCAGGAATACTAAAAGAGAAGAGACCTCAAGACGGATGGGACTTTCTCAAAAGGGAGATACTGAAGGCACAATTTCAAACAGTACCATTGAGGAAGAAAAATGGGAGGTGTCTCAAGAAACCAGGATGGATGACTAATGAACTTTCAATGGAGCTAAGTTTTATATGGAACATGTATAGGAAATGGAAAAGGGGGGAAATCACTAAAGAAGAATTCAAACAGATAGCGAACACGTGTAGGAGTAAAGTCAGAAAAGCTAAAGCGCAGAATGAGCTCAGGCTTGCTAGGGAGGTTAAGAACAATAAAAAGGGTTTTTTGGGGCTTCCGGTCGGAGACGAGGGCGTGGTCGGACGCGAGAGGCGCGAGCTCCGCGGCTGTGACTCGTGCCCCGCGCTCGCCGAGTGAGAGAGAGACACAGTCTTTTGGTGTCGGAATATACCTCCTGCGAAAGAGGTATCGGAGTGGGTTCGTCTGGGTCTGGAATACCCAGTGCTGGCCCTCCCTTTCCGTGCTACAACAAGCAGCACGGGGGGAGAGCAACAGCGCTGAGGAAGACCAGAGCCTCAACACCCTCACTCGGTATCCCTCCATATTTCCTTTGTGAGGGACTAGCGTCCTTACCGACCCGTGCAGAACGTGAACCGAGCTTAAACAAGCGATACCTACAGTAAGTTTGGTGTTGTGTAACTCTTCTGCACCGAGGTTATAAGACGTTCTGGGAGGACGAAGACAGGGACGGAGGGGAGATGGAGGAGAGACAAGGGGAGACGCCTGGGAAATCTGAGGACGGAAAGTCAGGAGAAGTGGGAAACGAACGAAAACGAAAACATAAGAGAAGTGTAAGAGGAAAGAAAGAAAGAGGAGACGGTTAGTAGAACCTAGACGAATGACGAAAGACCGATGACGAAACCGGCGTTTGGGTAAGAGAACAACGAGCAGAAACACGAGGGAGAGAGAGATACGGAGTAACTGTGGGAAAAAGAAAGTGAATGAGGGAGTGAGGAAAGTGATATGGACAGAGACAGTTAGAGGTAGTTCTAATATTTGCGTTGGTCTATCAAGGGCTGTGTCTCTTGTAGCTTTGGAATAGTTTGGAAGGGATATTTATCACTACCCTCACTATTTGTTTGACTACAAAAGGACTGAAGGTTGGAGAAATCCCGGAAGGAGACTTATGTAGTTGAATAATAGTGTCTGTTTCAAAAGTTTCAGAAGCTCTGTTACCTGGATAGAATTTTCTCTCGTGGAGTAAACAGGACTTTAAATTCCAGAGATACTTTTGGAGTGTTTGATAAACCTCACAGGAACAAAACTTGAGTTGTATTGAGGGCGTGGTATGCCATATGAAGTAAGCTCGAACTGATTTGAATTAACAGCTCTGTGTGGAGAAGTAGTAAACCTTACATAGAAGGTGAATTAATTTTTGTTGTAAGAAGGCTACATGACCATTACTGCATGACCAGCTGAACCACAGAGAAACGTGTTTGGAAGAAACATAAAGACACGGGGAATTAACACAATTATATTATTTTTCTTGTTAACTGATCTTGAGACCTTTTTTGCTTTTTCCTGTTTTGTACTATCAAGTAATATATTGTATTGATTTATTTATAGTAGTAGTAATTTTTTCCAAATGATTATACAAGACAGTCTATGCGCACAGGTTTGAACATTATTGAATATCATATATTGAATTGGCTTGAACATTATTTTAGTTGATTATTCTAGTTTACTGCTCTACTTAACGTGAATCTGCTGAAGATATCAAATTACTGAGAGATTAATTGATTTAACTGATTTAATTGGTTATGTAAGAATGGGGATAGGTTTAATAAGGACAATTAATTGACAAATAAATAAACAAGATAAACAAACAATAGAGGTAATAATAACAATAATAAAGACAGAATATAAATAAAAAAATATAGACAAACAAATAAGAAGATATATAAACAAAGAATAATAATAAAGTATCTTAAAAATTCATTCATATTATATATAAGAGAGAATTATATATATAAGAAAGATGCCTTTGAAGAAACCACCAGTAACACAAACAGTCACCTTGAGAAGAGATTCAACAGAAATGCCAGAATTACAACATCTACTATTCCAAGAATCTAGAAAAGAATTTAAGAAACTGAGAGAAGAAGTAATATCGGAAATGAAAGAAACCAGAAGAGACATCAAGAAAGAATTAGACGATTTTGGGAAAAAACTGGGAAAAATCACCTCTGAAATGGAAGCATTGACGGATAAGGTGGAGGAACTTCAAACAAAATCAAAGAGATTAGAAGAAACAACAGAAAACTTAAACTGGAGACAACAAAAAGTAGAGGATCACGAGTTGGAATTACAAGCAAAACTAAGAGAAAACTGTCTCAAATTGAGAGGATTAATTGAAGTAGAGAATGAGAACTTATATGAAAGAATCCTTCCTAAACTGGCAGAATATTTGGAACACCCTATACAGAAGATGGAATTTGAGGTGGACAGGATGTTTAGGATTAATTCAAAAATTGCAACACAAAGGAGACTACCTCGAGACATAGTGATATATTTCACGAGAGGAAGGATAAAAGATTTAATTTTACAAAAGAACTTTAAGGAAAGATTAATAATTGAAGATTGTGAGATTGCAATTTATAAAGACGTTCCTGCCGAGATTCTTAAGAGGAGAAAAGAATATCAGTTTATCACTTCAAAGCTGATCAGGAAAGGAGTGAAATATAGATGGGAGAAGGTGGAAGGGATATCCCTTACATATGATCAAAAGAAGTATAGATTGAACACAGTTAAAAAAGCGAAAGACTTTATGATAAAGTTTAAAAAAGAGCTGAATCCCCAGGGAGATAAGTTAGAAGAAGAATCACAAAATCCCTCTGAGGAAGAATTAGAGGAAAAGAGAAGATACCCAAGAAGGAGACAAAAGACTGAACTGAAAGGTGAAATAGAAAAGATGAGAGGAACACTAGAAACGGCGAAAGAGATTGTATTAGCGTTTGAAGTGGAGGATGATGAGAATGAAGCAGTGGTTGGAGAGGAAGAGGAAGAGGAGATAATTGGGGCAACTGGAGGTGAATTAAAGGATACACCAAGAGATGAATTTCTTGAATATACACAGTCGGCTTCGGAATCTGATGAATTAGATATTGAAGACACCGAATAATAAGAATATTAATCGCCGGAATATAATAAGACAATAAATATATAATTGAGAAAATGATGAAGGATCATAAAACACAGATAAAAATTGTATCATGGAACGTAAAAGGGATGAACTCGCCTAAAAAAAGAAGGCATATATTCCATAGTTTGGTAAAAATAAATGCAGATATCATCTGCGTACAGGAAACTCATATTCGACTTGATGACCAAAATCTTTTAAAGAATAGAAGACTAGGAAATGAATTCATAAACTCAGGTAACAAGAAGAAGAAAGGAATTGTTATATATGTAAACAAAAAGTGGGAAGCCAAAGAAATTTTGAAAGATGAAGATGGACGCTACATTGCATTAGAGGCCAATTTACTTGGTAAAAAGACATTAATCCTTGGGGTATATGCCCCATCAGAGGGCAAAACTAGCTTTTATAAAAACATGATGTTCAAATTAACGCAGTTGGAATTTGATGATATGATAGCCCTGGGGGACTGGAATGGAGTCTTGGATCCGTTAAAAGATCGAACCTTAGGTAAAAAACCTAAGATCAGGGAGAAACAAGGGAAATTACCAAATATTTTTTCACAGTTTATGAATAATTTTTCATTAGTGGATGCATGGAGACATTTATATGGGGATGAGAAGGATTACACATATTTTTCAGAATTTCACAAATCTTACTCACGTATTGATATGTTTTTGATTTCGAAGAGTATAGCCATTAAATTAAGAAGTATGGAAATTCAACCAAGAATTCTATCTGATCATAATTTGATATTGTTAAAAATTGAATCTACCAGGAAAGAATATAGTTGGAGATTGGATGATAACATATTAAATAATAATAGTTCGAAAGAAAGAATAGAACAGGTAATGAAACACTATTTTGAGGAAAATAGAGAGGAAGAAACATCTATACCAATAATATGGGATGCCAGTAAGGCGGTCATCAGGGGGGTAGCAATGCAGATAAAATGGGAAAACAAAAAAATGAAGAACGAAAAAATGAAACGATTACAACTGGCATTAATACAAAAAGAGAAGCAACATAAAAATGATTCACTAAACAAAGAAATAAAAATGGAATTAGAGATAATACAGGAACAAATGAAGATAGAAATGGTAGAAGAAATAGAAAAGAAGATCAGATATGTTAAACAAAATTATTACGAACACAGCAACAAGATAGGAAAATGGCTGTCATACAAACTAAGAAAGGAACAAGAAAAAAGACAAATTCTGAAAATTAAGGAGAAAGGAATTATACAAACAAGACAAGAAAAAATAAAAAACGCCTTTCAAGAATATTTTAGAGACTTATATAAGGCCTCTTTGACAGAAGAAAAAAACTCAAATAATAATAAATGACTATCTGACCCAACAAAACATCCAAAAAGTGATGGAGATCGAAAGAAAAGAGTTAAACAGAATGATCACAGTTTCAGAGGTTGAGAAAGCAATTAAATCGTTAAGGGCAAACAAGACTCCAGGCCCCGACGGATTCTCTTCAAACTTCTATAAGACCTTTGCGGAGAGGTTAAAGACTCCACTAACAAAAACTTTTAACAATATACTAATGGGTGGAGAGCTACCATTATCGTGGCAAGACGCCAATATTGTATTGATACCAAAAGAGAATAAAGATGTGGAGGATATGCGGAGTTATAGACCGATCTCACTCTTAAACACTGATTATAAAATCTTTACAAGTATTTTGGCTGAAAGGTTAAAGAAGATACTAGCTCAATGGATAGATAAAGACCAGACGGGTTTCCTTCCGAATAGGCGTATAAGCACCAACATTAGGAAGATATTAAACCTTATTGAATATTTTGACAAGCAGCCTGACAAAAAATTTACAATGATAGCATTAGATGCAGAATGGGCTTTTGACAGCGTTAATTGGAAATTTATGTTACAACTACTGGAAAAAGTAGAAGTAGGAAACCAATACCTGAACGCAATCAAAGCTATATATAATAAACAGACGGCGCAAATCATGATTAATGGCCAAAAAACAAAGCCTATAAGCTTGGAGAAGGGGGTAAGACAAGGTTGCCCTCTCTCCCCATTACTTTTTATTATGGTCTTAGAAGTGCTATGTAACAAAATTAGAGTAGAAAGAGAGATTCAAGGAGTCAGAATCAAAAACCAACTATACAAAATTAGCGCTTACTCAGACGATTTAGCAATTTATTTAGAAGACCCACTGAAATCTATTCCACCATTACAGAGAATACTTGAAGAATTTGGTAAATTGTCTGGCATTACCATAAATAAAGAAAAAACGACATTGCTAACAAAAAATATGGATAGAAAAGAAGAAGACACACTTAAAGCACTCACGAGTTACAAAGTAGAGAAGAAACTCAGATATTTAGGAATAATAATCACTAAAAACAATATAGATTTGGTTGATAATAATTATAAAAAGAAATGGTTTGAAATCAAAAAAGATATGGAAAATTGGAAACATCTAAACCTATCTCTCTTAGGCAGAACAGCAGCGATAAAAATGACAGTGCTACCAAAGATGATCTATCTATTTCAGAATCTTCCTATTATACTAAATGATAAGTTGTTCAAACTCTGGAATAAAGATGTGATGAAATTTATTTGGCAAGATAAAAAGCCCAGAATTAGACATAAAGTATTACAAGATGAGAAGGTGAGAGGCGGATTGGGATTACCAAACTTGAAGTTATACTACCAAGCAAGCGTCATGGTCTGGTTATACGATTGGTTCACGTTAGAAGACAATAAATTATTGACCTTAGAAGGCGCTGGCATGAAATTTGGATTTCATGCTTATCTGTGGTACAGTAAAAAAAATAAACTGATAGAAATTTCAATAATCACTTTATAAGAAAATCTCTCCTTAGAATTTGAAAAAAGATTAAACCACAAATCTATACTAAGCTCCCCTTATGGGTGTCCCCACAGGAGGCATTTAGAAGAACGGAAATGATCCACAGAGAAAAATGGTGGACATATAATGAGCTGCTATTCTTCCAACAAAAAGAGTGTAGACTTAGAACCAAGGAAGAATTAGAAGAGAATCAGATAAAATGTTCCTGGTTTCAACATCGTCAGCTTTCAGAGAGGTTTAAAATAGATAACAAAGAGATAGGGGTGGAGAATTTAAAAACTGAGTTAGACCTCCTACTGGCAGACCAGAAGGGTTTCAAGATATCAGGGGTGTATAAACTACTGCTGAAATTGGAGCTAGAACAGGAGACAGTTAAGGAACATATGATAAAGTGGGCTAGAAATGTGGGGCGTAGTATTCTAATGGAAGAATGGGAAATTTTATGGAAAAAGAGCGTGAGATCCTTTATAAATAACGAATTAAGAGAAAATTGCTATAAAATGCAATATCGTTGGTATCTAACTCCAAAGATATTGTCAAAGATGTATAAGCAAGTTAAACCAAATTGTTGGAAATGCGGGGACATAAACGGCTCTTTTTTTCCACATGTGGTGGACGTGTAAAATGGCCAAACAATTCTGGAATACGATACACGATGAGATTAGAGGAATCCTTAAGTCGGATTTTAAATTAAAACCAGAGTTATATTTATTGAATATTTTTGAGGAGGATTTTCCTATAAAACACAAAAAAGTCATGCTATATATGACTACTACGGCTAGGATAGTGTATGCAAGATATTGGCGGCAAAATAAGATCCCTAGCAAAGAAGAATGGCAGATGAAAATGAGAGAAGTGGTTCAAATGGAATTTTTAACAGGTTGGATTAAGCATAGATCGTCAGAGGATCTTAGAACTGATTGGGAAATGATAATAGAGTTTTGGAAGGGTAAATGGAACGGGCATATGAATACTTGGATTATAGACTAATTAATGGATGGCTGGTACTTCTTCTGATCAGTAATAACCGTTGGTAGGTGTGGATTTAAGGGAATTTTACCCCTCTGGGGGAGTTAAGCATTATAATTTCAGTATATCAGTCTTCTTATGAATGTATTAATTAGATGATGAATGTATTAATTTAGAAGACTAGAGTATTAATCAGAAGACGAATTATAATTTTGTAAGCAAACACGAACACTGTTGAGGTGGAAGTTTCTTTTATTGTTCAATTATGTTGATGTAATGAAAAATGTACCTGTAAAAATAATAATTAAAAAAAAAAGGGTTTTTTGGGGTATGTCCGCAGCAAAAGGAGGAAGAAGGAAATGATAGGGCCACTACGTGGAGAAGATGGCAAAATGCTAACAGGGGGCAGAGAAAAGGCAGAAAGGCAGAATTACTCAACACCTTCTTTGCCTCGGTGTTTTCAGAAAAGGAAAAGGAGGACCAACCTGAGGAGAATGGAACAGAGGACACAATAGGGGAAATCCAGCTCAAAATAAGTAAAGAGGTAGTA
The DNA here is from genome assembly GCA_030847615.1 of Gambelia wislizenii. NCBI lineage: Eukaryota > Metazoa > Chordata > Lepidosauria > Squamata > Crotaphytidae > Gambelia > Gambelia wislizenii. The sequence goes on from JAUMIR010000012.1 coordinate 13,423,998, forward strand.
CCTTCTTAATCTAAATGAATTTAAATCTCCAGGACCAGATGAACTGCATCCAAGAGTATTAAAAGAGCTGGCAAATATAATCTCAGAGCCATTGGCAATAATCTTTGAGAACTCCTGGAGAACAGAAGTCCCAGCAGACTGGAGGAGGGCAAACATTGTTCCCATCTTCAAAAAGGGGAAAAAATAGGATCCCAACAATTATCGTCCAGTTAGTCTGACATCAATACCAGGGAAGATTCTAGAGCAGATCATTAAACAGAGAGTCTGTGAACATTTAGAAGGCAATGCCATAATCACAAAAAGTCAACATGGGTTTCAGAGAAACAAGTCATGCCAGACTAATCTGATCTCTTTTTTTGATAAAGTTACCAGCTTGGTAGATGAAGGGAATGCTGTGGACATCGCATACCTTGATTTCATTAAGGCCTTTGACAAGGTTCCCCATGACATTCTTGCAAACAAGCTTGTAAAATGTGGGCTAGACAAGTTAACTGTTCAATGGATTTGTAATTGGTTGACCGGCCGAACCGAAAGGGTGCTCAGCAGTGGCTCCTCTTCGTCTTGGAACGATGTGACCAGTGGGGTGCCACAGGGTTCTGTCCTGGGCCCAGTGCTATTCAACATCTTTATCAATGACTTGGATGAGGGAATTAGGGGCATACTTATCAAATTTGCAGATGACATCAAATTAGGAGGAGTAGCTAATACCCTAGAGGACAGGATCAAAATTCAGAATGACCTGGATAGACTGGAGAGCTGGGCCAAAGCTAACAAAATGAAATTCAATAGGAAGAAATGTAACGTACTGCATTTAGGGCAGAAAAATGAAATGCATAAATATAGGAAGGGAGAGACCTGGCTGAATGAGACCACGTGCAAAAGGGATCTAGGAGTCCTAGTAGACCACAAGTTGAACATGAGCCAACAGTGCGATGCGGCAGCCAAAAAGGCCAATGCGATTTTGGGCTGTATCAATAGAAGTATAGTGTCTAGATCAAGGGAAGTAATAGTGCCACTCTATTCTGCCTTGGTCAGACCTCACTTAGAATACTGTGTCCAGTTCTGGGCACCACAATTATAAAAGGATATTGACAAATTGGAGCGTGTCCAGAGAAGGGCAACTAAAATGGTGAAAGGTCTGGAAACGATGCCTTATGAGGAGAGATTTAGGGAGCTGGATATGTTTAGCCTGGAAAAGAGACGGTTAAGAGGCGATTTGATAGCCCTGTTTAAGTATTTGAAGGGATGTCACTCTGAGGATGGAGCAGGCTTGTTTTCTGCTGCTCCAGAGACTGGAACACGGAGCAATGGGTGCAAGCTCCAGGAACAGAGATTCCACCTCAACATGAGGAGGAACTTTTTGACAGTAAGAGCTGTTCGGCAGTGGAACGCACTCCCTCGGAGTGTGGTGGGGTCTCCTTCCTTGGAGGTCTTTAAACAGAGGCTGGATGGCCATCTCTCGGGGATGCTTTGATCGTGATTTCCTGCATGGCAGGGGGTTGGACTGGATGGCCCTCATGGTCTCTTCCAACTCTGCAATTCTATGATTCTAAGAACTTCCTGACAGTAAGAGCTGTTTGGAAATGGAATACACTGCCTCGGAGTGTGGTGGAGTCTCCTCCTTTGGAAGTTTTTAAACAGAGGCTGGATGGCCATCTCTCGGGAATGATTTGATTGTTTATTCCTGCATGGCAGGGGGTTGGACTGGATGGCCCCCCTCTTGTTTGCCAGGTTGTAGAAAAGGAGAGATTGGGGGGGCGGGGGGCACAGCGGAGGGTTTCGCTAGGTTGCCCTCCCTACCACACCAAACAAGTAGGTTGTGATTTTAAAAAACTGTTTTATCTCCTTCCCCCTCACACACTTTTTCTTTCCATAAAAAAATATACTTTTATCTAGCTATGTCCTTAGTATCTGCCACCTTTGGGGTTTTTTAAGATGAATTAATCTTGATCAGGGTAGATCAGGGTAGATCAGATAGACTGGAGAGCTGGGCCAAAGCTAACAAAATGAAAGTCAATACGGAGAAATGTAAAGTACTGCACTTAGGGTGGAAAAATGAAGTGCATAGATATAGGATGGGAGAGACCTGGCTGAAAGAGACTACATGCAAAAGGGATCTAGGAGTCCTAGTAGAACACTAGTTGAACATGAGTCAACAGTGTGATGCAGCACCTAAAAAGGTCAATGCAATTTTGGGCTGTATCAATAGAAGTATAGTGTCTAGATCAAGGGAAGTAATAGTGCCGCTCTATTCTGCCTTGGTCATACCTCACCTAGAATACTGTGTCCAGTTCTGGGCACCACAATTCAAAAAGGATATTGACAAACTGGAGCACGTCCAGAGAAGGGCGACTAAAATGGTGAAAGGTCTGGAAACCATGCCTTATGAGGAGAGACATAGGGAGCTGGGTATGTTTAGCCTGGAAAAAAGACGGTTAAGAGACGATATGATAGCCCTCTTTAAGTATTTGAAGGGGTGTCACGCTGAGGATGGAGCAGGCTTGTTTTATGCTGCTCCAGAGACTGGAACACAGAGCAATGGGTGCAAGCTTCAGGAACAGAGATTCCACCTCAACATGAGGAGGAACTTTTTGACAGTCAGAGCTGTTTGGCAGTGGGACACACCCCCTCGGAGTGTGGTGGGGTCTCCTTCCGTGGAGGTCTTTAAGCAGAGGTTGGATGGCCATCTGTCGGGGATGCTTTGATCAAGATTTCTTACAGGTTGCCCTGCCTATGATTAATAGGAGGTGGAGCCAGTACCCAGGAAAGGACTCCCTCCCCATGTCTGCTGAAAAGGAACCTTCATGGTAAGTTCCAATGTTCCATTTTCCATCCCTTGGGAGCCCAGAGAAGCCTGCTGCACCTTCCCTCAGAAGCACTGGAGGGGAAGTAAAGGCTTTTTTCCTAATTCTTCCTGCAAGTTTGTGGCTTCAGAGGATTGAATGCCAATGTGCAGGCCAAGCCAGCCAGCCTTTGCCTTGGCACCTGTCATCTGACTACTCCACTGCAGGGAGGAGGTGGGGCCAAGTAGCCTTCAAGCCTTTGCGGGGCCCTTGGGAGGACATCACAAACCCCTAGGGGACCCAGACCACAGGTTAAGAACCACTGATGTACTGAATTCAAACTTTGCTCTTAATAACTGCATTAAATATGCTTTTGAGCTACCTATTAATCTGTAAAATGTTCACTACAAGCAAACTATTTAAAAATATCCACCATTTATTTAAAATTAAAAAATAAAAAATCCAATTATATCAATCTCTATTTATATTTAGAATGTACTCTATACTGTACAATATATATACAATATATGTACACTGTAATTACTAAAAAGATACATTTATTTTCACTTATGTTTTTGAAAACTTTATTTCTTGTAAAAATTAAATGATAGCCTTAAAGATACGGGTGGGCCCCTTTTGTCTCCTGACAACCAATATTTTTTGACCCAGTCTGCCACTGGCACACTACCACTTGCTGCCAGGACAGGGCTGGAGGCATCATCATACAATGCTCCACTCACCAGTACCACAGTACTCCATACTTTGGTGCAGCAGGCTTCTCTGGTCTCCCAGTGGATGGAAAATGGAACATTGGAACTTACCGTGAAGGTTCCTTTTCAGCAGACGTGGGGAGGGAGTCCTTTCCTGGGTATTGGCTCCGCCTCCTATCAATCATAGGCAGGACAACCTGTAAGAAAACAGAAGACACCATCCCACCCGGAGGTGGAGCCAACCCCAACCTCCCCAGAAATGATCCAACAGCTCCGGACAAAAAACAAATAGCAACAATGCAACTAAACTCCATAAACTATAAAAACACATGGAACCAAAAAATTCCTCTTTTTGGGTGGGTTGGTGGGTAAGGAGTCCCTCCCCATGTCTGCTGAAAAGGAACCTTCATGGTAAGTTCCAATGTTCCGTTTTCCAGCAGACTGGGGAGGGACTCCTTTCCTGGGACCTAACAAGCAGTCCAATTGGGTCGGGTTTACTGAATTTAAGAACTATATACAAGAAGCAACTAAACTCCAGTTTATTGAATAACCTGTTGCAACACTCTTCTACCAAAGGCCACGTCTGCAGACGCATACTCATCAACCCGGTAGTGCCTGGTAAACGTCGAAGCAGAGGCCCACATGGCCGACTTACAAATATCCATGATGGACTGCGAACTCCCCAAAGCGGCAGAAGTCGAAGCACTACGTGTCGAACGGGCCTGAATGCCTGCCGGCATTGGAATTTTACTGGGAATATAAGCCTGCTCTATACACAGCTTCAACCATCTCGCTATTGTGGAAGATAACACCTTCTTCCCTTTTGCCGAGCCTGTATAAGCAACAAAGAGCGAATCCGACCTGCGAAAACCCTCAGATCTTTCCAAATAAATCTTTAAGGCTCTACGAACATCCAACATGTGCCACAATCTCTCCAACTCTGTTGCCGGCTTAGGACAAAAGGTTGGTAATACCAACTCCTATGATCTGTGAAAAACCGAATTCACTTTAGGAACAAAAGATGGATCCAGTCTCAGTCTTACAGCATCCCTTGTAAAAACACAAAGATCCTGCTGGACTGATAACGCCCCTATCTCCGACACCCTTCTCGCCGAAGTTACAGCTATCAGAAAAGCCACCTTCCACTGACCTAAGGGGTTCGAAGGGGGCCTGTCAACGCCTTCAAAACCACGTTCAGCTTCCACGAGGGAAATCTGTGAACCACCGGTGGACGCAAGGTGGATAATCCTTTCAAGAAGCTGTGAACATGAGGGTGAGAGGCCAGAGATTGACCTCAGCTACCCTTCAGAATGGATCCTAGAGCTGAAACATGTCTCTTTAGTGTGTTAGCTGCCAAGCCCTTCTTCAATCCTGCTTGAAGAAAAGCCAGGACAGTACCTACCAAAGCCTTCAATGGCTTAACTCCTTTACTCTTACACCATCTACAGAAGGCCCGCCAAGTGACCTCATACAAACGAATAGTGGATGGTCGCCTTGCGGCTAGCATGGTATCAACTACCCCCACGTCATAACCCTTCTTTAGCAAGCGCTTCCGCTCAACCTCCAAGCATGAAGTCATAACCAACTGGGGTCTGGGTGGAGTAGACCGTCCTGTGACAGAAGGTCTGGCCACGGAGGCAGAGGCCACGGTTCCTAAACCTGAAGATGTACCAGCTCTGGAAACCAGGGCCTCCTTGGCCACTTTGGGGCAACCAGGATCACTTCCGCTCTGTCCCGTTTTATCTTTCTCAACACCTGTGCTAGCAGGACTAACAGAGGAAACGCATAACACAACCCCGTCGGCCATGTGGTCGTCAAGGCGGCGAACGCTACAGCTCCCTGAGTCCAAAACCTGGACACGTATTGAGGCAGTTTGTGGTTCGCTTCTGAGGCAAACAAATCCACCACTGGTTCCCCGAACCAGAAAACAATCATTTGGAAAACCAGACTGTTGAGGCTCAATTCGCTGTGCGACATCGTGTGTCTGCTCAACCAATCTGCCTGACAATTCAGCTTCCCTTGGAGATACTCTCCCCTGATTGACAGTATGTGTTTTTCCGCCCAGAAAAACAACAGCTTGGCCTCCTGCATGAGAACCCGCAACCGTGTCCTGCCTTGTTTGTTTATGTGGGATCTGGTCAATATGTTGTCTGTGCAGATCAGCACATGTTTCCCTTTGATCAACTGAAGGAACCTGATCAAAGCTAGTCTCACTGCATGCAGTTCCAGTAGGTTTATACTGGTGTGATGCGGCAGCTAAAAAGGCCAATGCAATTTTGGTCTGTATCAATAGAAGTATAGTGTCTAGATCAAGGGAAGTAATAGTGCCACTCTATTCTGCCTTGGTCAGACCTCACTTAGAATACTGTGTCCAGTTCTGGGCACCACAATTCAGAAAGGATATTGACAAATTGGAGCGTGTCCAGAGAAGGGCAACTAAAATGGTGAAAGGTCTGGAAACAATGCCTTATGAGGAGAGACTTAGGGAGCTGGGTATGTTTAGCCTGGAAAAAAGACGGTTTAGAGGCGATATGATAGCCCTGTTTAAGTATTTGAAGGGATGTCACGCTGAGGATGGAGCAGGCTTGTTTTCTGCTGCTCCAGAGACTGGAACACGGAGCAATGGATGCAAGCTCCAGGAACAGAGATTCCACCTCAACATGAGGAGGAACTTTTTGACAGTAAGAGCTGTTCGGCAGTGGAACACACTCCCTCGGAGCGTGGTGGGGTCTCCTTCCTTGGAGGTCTTTAAACAGAGGCTGGATGGCCATCTGTCGGGGATGCTTTGATTGTGATTTCCTGTGTGGCAGGGGGTTGGACTGGATGGCCCTCGTGGTCTCTTCCAACTCTGCAATTCTATGATTCTATGATTCTATGATTCTATACTGTACTGTTGCTCCTTCTGCAACCACAGACCCTGGGCCATCTGGTCCTCGCAGTGGGCTCCCCATCCTGTCAGGGATGCATCCGTGGTTATTACTATCCTCCTTGGTTCCCCAATTGACACACCCTAGAGGAGATGGTCTGAGAGCCACCACCTCAGAGACCTCTTCACCTGCAGAGAGACCTTGATGAACCTGCATGCCTTCCGCACTATGAGGTCCTGAAAGGGAAGTAGAAACCATTGAAGCTCCCTGAGATGGAACCTGGCCCAAGACACTGAATCTATGCAGGCTATCATAAGACCTAGTAGGCGTGCCAATGACATCAAGGGAACCTTGCTCTGTTCCATTTCCAACTGCACCAGTTCCTGAAGTTTTGATCTTCTGTACTCTGGGAGAAATACCCGAAAGCAGTTGGTATCCAATACGTTCCCTAGGTGCTGCAGCCTCTGCACCCGCTCCATTTGACTCTTCTTGTTCACCCTGAACCCATGCAGCTCTAAACACTGAATGGTCCTGTTGATGTCCTGAATCGCTCGGGAGTGATTCAGAACCCTTATTAGGATATCATCCAGATAAGGAAAAAATCGTACCCCCTGGGTCCGCAGATGTGACACCAGAGCCACCAGTACCTTGGTAAAGACTCTGGGAGATGACGAAAGACTGAATGGAAGGGCCCTGTACTGGTAATGATCCTTCCCGTATGTGAACCAAAGGAACCGTCTGTGAGCCGGATGAATCATAATGTGGAGATGAGCTTCCTGGAGATCCAGAGATACCAGGAAGTCCTCTTCCTGGATCCCCTCCAGTATCAAGCGCAATGTCTACATCCAGAACTTGCGCCGTGCTACCCAGCGATTGACTCCCCGTAGGTTCAGAATGGCCCTGTTCTTCTTTGGAACCAGAAAGAGATGTTCTTTCTCCAGGACCAGGAACCTCTCTGCCGCTGGAACCATTTCGATGGCCTGTATTTGGATCAGGTGTTCGATGGCTGCTTTCATCTGTTGATGCTTTTCCTTGGATGCTGGTGTGAGAGACTGTACAAAAGAATTGGGTGGCTTGTCCAGAAAATCTATGGTGTAGCCATGGCTGACCATTCTGATGACCCAGGCATCTGAGGAGGTAACCCCCCAGATCCCTGCAAAACTGGCCAGCCTGCTGCCCACCGGAGCATCCATATAGTCAGAGTGATTGGGCTCCCTTTCCACCCTGCTTGGAGCCTTGGGAAGAGGGCGTCTTGTTGGGCTGAGAAGGCCTTGATCTCAAGAAGGGTTTAGAGGCACCCCAGTTGTTCCTGAAGTGTCTAAAGTCCCCCTGGGAACTGCTCCTGAAGCCTCTGAAGTCACAAAAATTTGAACAAAAATTCCTGCGACCCTCCTTCTTGGGTAAGGAAGGCAAGGCCTTCTTTTTGTCCTTGGTTTCAATTAGTACCTCCTCCAGGGTGTCACCAAACAATTTCCCCCCCTTGTAGGGGCAGGCGGTTAAATTGGCCTTGGCCTTGTTGTCTGCGTTCCAGTTCCTCAACCATAATTGGCACCTCACCGCCACATCTGCCCCGACTGCCCTGGATGAAAAATGTAACACATCCAGGCTAGCATCAGTGATGAAAGCAAAAGTTTTCGCTATTTTATTCATGCTCTGGTGAAATTTAACCTCATCGTCAGGCACATTAGATAGAAGGTCCTTGGACCATCTGATAATGGCCCTGGAAAACAGAGAGGCTGCAGCTGTCGCTCTGATCGCCAACACAGAAGCCTCATGGGACCTGCGTAAGAAAACCTCAATGCGTTTGTCATCTGGACCTTTGAGAGTTTCATCGCCATCACAAGGAAAAAGTGAACCAGAGACCAGCCCCGCCACCGGAGCGTCAATGGTGGGCAGTTTAATCAGGTCCATCAGTTACTGATTAATGCAACTGTTTTGCATAAGAGGGTTGAGTCTTAGATACCCCTGGGTGGTTCCACTCATCTACCATGGTGTCTCTCAGAATTTCTGGGAAGGGCAGCAAATTCCCAGATCCTTTTCCCGAGGGTCTGAGTTCTGGGACCCTTTGACTGCCCCCCCTTGAGGATATTCTGAGGGCTCCAGGACTAAAGCCCTCAGTACCTTCTTCAATAACAGAGAAAAGAAATTGGATTCAAAGAGTCTAGGCGAAACATGCTCCTCCCCCTCCTCCTTCTCTCCCTCGGAGGAGAGTTCCCCCTCCTCCTCCTCCTGCCTGGAAGCCCTTTCCTGCTCAGGGACCAGGGTGTGTTTGGTCTTTTTTTGACCTCTTACGCGGCGGGGAGGAGCCCCCCCAGTCGTGGTTCCCCAGCCACTCCATGGCTTGGCTTCTCATCGTGGGGCGATCGTGCTGCATCCGCGCTGCGTTTGGAGGCTCTGCCCTCATCCCTGGCCCTCCCGCTGGTGGATGGGGCTGAAGGGGAGCCTCCCCCCAAGGGCGATTGTCCAGATTGCCCCACTGTCCCCCCGACGCTTGCCCCTGCCTCCAGAGTCTGTCGCGCCACCAGCACGAGACAGGAGGTGAGCTCTGGCGGCAGGGTCTTACCTCCGAGGATGAGCAGGGGAAAGTCCTTGCTGCGCGGGCTGTCCTGTCCCGTGGGCTTGCCTCACAAGAAGTCGCCCTCCTGAGTGCCCAGCAGCTCTGCCTCATCCTCCGAAGCATGGTCCGCCCCCTGCTCGGAGGCCCCATCATGCTCAGGCAGCAATTTGCCTCTGGCTGCCAGGCTCAACGTGTGTCCCCTGGGGGATCACAGAGCTCTTCCTCCAACAGCTGGGATCCTCTCCCAGCCAGATCCGAGGCAGAATCTTCCTCTTACGAGGAAAGATCACCCCCTTGCACATGTTTGTGCATGGGGGCCGCCATCTTGGATCCTTTGTTCTCAGGAATCGACCGGAGCACAAGAGAAACCCTGCCTACTCTTGCAGAGGCAGAACAGAACTGGGGAGGTTGGGGTTGGCTCCACCTCCGGGTGGGATGGTCTCTTCTGTTTTCTTACAGGTTGCCCTGCCTATGATTGGTAGGAAGTGGAGCCAATACCCAGGAAAGGAGTCCCTCCCCAGCCCACTGGAGGCATCATCATACAATGCTCCACTCACCAGTAACACAGAACTCCATACTTTGGTGCAGCAGGCTTCTCTGGGCTCCCAGGGGATGGAAAATATGGATGCACTCCATGTGAGAGCACACCCTCATTTCTTTACCCCCTTGAGGCTTGACAGCTGCTGGATAGTGGGATGACATGGAACTGTGTGTGTAGTTATGTGAAGATGTGGGATCTCAGCCTGAATTTCATAGATGAATGGGAACTTGAACCTGTCCCACTGCAACACAAGATTTCCATTTGGAAGGAGGTGATCTAGTCCACCCCTTTGCTGAGTTTATTATGGGGAGATAAGATTTATAGCTGTGAGAATACTGTGCTCAAAAGTATTGTTTTCTTTTTTCTTTTTTGCTACTAAAGCAGCGACAATTGGTGGCCATGTATACATGAGAGTAGTAACCCCAATAGAGGCACACTGTAGAAAGCTGCTCAGGATCCAGTTCTAATCAACATTCACTGAACCTCCTGTAGCTCAGAACATCCATATTTCAGGAAAAATATGTTGAGAATGTGGTGCATGAAATCATGCATGGCATGAAGAGAATAGACAAGGAGATTTCCCCCCCCCTTTCTCTCTCATAATACAAGAAGCCAGTGTCATGCCATGAAGTCATTCATTGAAGCGGAAAGGTGTGAGATTCAGGATGGATAAAGAGAAGGACTTCATCATGTAGTAAAGTCCTTGACAGTAAAATTATGGAATTTGCTACCATGAGAGGCAGTGATTCCACTAAATTGGACAGCTTGAAAAGGGGATTAAACAAATTCATGGAGATTAAAGCTATCAGTGGCTACTAATAACAATCACTATATATTGCTTCCCATAGTGAATGTACCATGTCTTTGTATATCATTAGCTTTGTATATCATCAGCAGAAGACACTATAGGACAGAAGAGGGGTGGGGATTGAGCACCCTATGGACAACATGTGGCCCTTGGGGGTTTGACCCCCCCCAATGGGACACCCACTGATATCTTGTCCCAGCACTCCTCCTTTTTCCCCCAGCCAAACACAAGAGCACTTGGATTACACACATAGGGCTGAATAATGACATTTTGGAGGGTAGCACACCCTGAAATGATGGAGAACACCTGGAAAAAACCCCAAAGTGTCTGGCTGTGGCATGACATCACTTCCATTCACACCAAATGGGAACCATGATGGGATATTTCAGCCTTCTAGAAGAGCCCAAAATGATTCAGTGCCACCCTGTGGTATCTGAGTACCACAGTGTATCACTCCATGGAACATTGAACTAGAGAGGCCTTTGGTCTAATCCAGAAAATTTTTTCTTATGTTCTTATCTTCTTAACATGGCTTGGCTAACAGTAATGCACAGTTTTAAAAAGATGTGTGCCAGCTTAATTCTATCAGGATCAAGTAACAACCGAGGGGTCTGTGTTGGGAGAGGAAGCATTGGATAGGGTGAGAACAAAAGGTAGAGAGGGTGTTGAAGTCCAGTGGGACAAGAGGAGTGATTTTTGGAAGCCTGATGTAGTTTGGAAGCAAAGCCTTGCTCATTTCAGTGGTACTTCTATAGCCCGATTCCATCATGATGAACAAATGTTCACATATGAGGAGGAGGGCATTCCATTTTCTTTCACTGTCCTACACATGGAGGGCAATGGTGTCAGAAGCAGAGAGCCTCCATGTCCTGTAGGAAATCAGGGATCATAGAATCATAGAGTTGGAAGAGGCCACAAGGTCCATCCAATCCAACCCCCTGCCATGCAGGAATACACAATCAAATCATTCCCGACAGATAGTCATCCAGCCTTTGTTTAAAAACCTCCAAAGAAAGAGACTCCACCACACTCTGAGGCAGTGTACTCCACTTCCAAACTGCAGGTGCTTTTAATTGTGCAAGACAAATCACAGCACAGCAAATCAGGCTTCAGATGGAAACACAATATACAGAGCATGTTTCTAGGGGAAGGAGAAATGAAATAAAAGCCAGGGAAAGTAGAAAAAAGGACTTGCTGCTCTGATGAGAAAAATTAAACCTTCCTACCTACCATTCTGGTAACAAGAATGTGTGCAGCATTTTAACATTATCTGTTACAGTCAAACCGGTTTAGAGAAAAAAAGAAGTAAATTATAGATAATTTGATGAGAAATATCTAGAGGAAACCGGGGAGAAGAAAATGTGCATACAGTTGTCCCTTCATATTTGCTGGTGTTTGGTTCCAGGACCCGCCGTGGATACCACAATCTGTGAATACTCAAGCCCCATTATATGCAATGGCATAGCAAAATAGTGTCCCTTATATAAGATGGAAAAATCAAGATTTGCTTTTGGATTTTTATTTTTTAAAGAATATTTTCAAGCTGTGAATACTTAAATCTGTGGATACCAAATCTGTGGATATGGAGGGACAACTGTATATGTGTCTGTGAGTACATACATACACACACATGAATAGGTGCATACTAGTTTGACTGGGGAATGTTTGGCTTTATTTTCCCAGGGAGACCAATTCTTAATGCCACTTGTGATGCTCACCTTGGAGACCATATTTTTGCAAACCTTTCCTTTTTCCAAGCACTTGGAAAACAAAGGGTCTTAGCAGCACAAGAGCCCTACTTGCCTCCTACTCCTAGGCTATTAGTAGGCAACCATGGGACTCCAGGGCTGAGATCCCAGGGCTTGTGTAATGTAAACCTCCACACGTGGAGTATACATTGAGTATGGTACACAATCCTTAAATTAGAATCATAGAATCATAGAATCATAGAGTTGGAAGAGACCACAATCCAATCCAACCCCCTGCCATGCAGGAGTAAACTATCAAACCATATCTGAAAGATGGCCATCCAGCCTCTGTTTAAAAACTTCTAAAAAGGAGACTCTACCACACTACGAGGCTTGCTCCACCCTCAATATGACATCCCTTCAAATATTTAAACATGGCTATTATGTCCCCTCTTCCCCAGGCTAAACATACCCAGCTCCCTAAGCTGCTTCTCATAGGGCATGACTTCCAGACCTCCCACCATCCTGGTCACCCTCCTCTGGACACGTTCCAGCTTCTCAACATCCTTCCTGAATTGTGGTTCCCAGAACTGGACACAGTATTCCAGGTGAAGTCTGACTAAATCAGAATAGAGGGACACTATTACTTCCCTCCATCTAGACACTATACTCCTACTGATGCAGCCTAGAATCACATTGGCTATTTTAGCTTCCGCATCGAACTGCTGACTCATGTTCACTCCTAGATTCCTTTCACATTCACTGCCATCAAGCCAGTTGTCACCCATTCTGTATCTGTTCATTTAATTTTTACTGCCCAAGTGTAGTATCCTACATTTCTCCCTGTTGAAATTCATTTTGTTACTCTTGGCCCAGCTTTCTAATCTGTTGAGGTCATTTTAGATTCTGATCCTGTTCTTAGGGGTATTAGCTACTCCTCCTAATCTGGTACCATCTGCAAACTTGATGAGCATACCCTCTATTCCCTCACCCAAATCATTGACAAAGATGTTGAATAACGCTGGGCCTAGGACAGAACCCTCTAGCATCCCGCTGCTCACTCCTCTCCAGGATGAAGAAGAGCCATTGGTGACTACCCTTTGGGTTTGGTCAGTCAACCAGTTACAAATCTACCTAACTGTCTAGACCACAGGTTACTAATGTTTTTGCAAGGATATCATGGGGGACCTTGTCAAAAAAACCCTACTAAAATCAAGATATACTACATCCACAGCATTCCCTTCATCTACCAAGTATGTCACTCTATCAAAAAAAAAAAAAAAGAGATAAGATTAGTCTGGGATTACTTGTTTTTGAGAAACCCATTTCGACTCCCCCCCCCAATTTTAATAATTTTTATTGGTTAATACACACACACACACACACACATATTAAACAGAAGGAAATATCACAATTATCCAATTGAAGTGAATGTTTGAAAAAAGGAAAAACATAACAAAAATACAACCATTTGAGAATAAAACTACTTATTTATAATCTCCCCAACTCCAAAATTTCTGTATGTACAAATATTTATGCACATCTGCCTAACACTTACTTATACTCTAAAAAGACCTACCACCTACACACCAAGTATTTTCTTAAGCTATTGCGTACCTATTCATCTTAAGCTATTGCGCACCAAGTATTTTCTTAAGCTATTGCGTACCTATTACTAATATCTCACTACTATCTATTATCTATAACTATTAACCTAATTCTTACTATTATATATAAAACATTTCCACCTATTATTATTACATGTTCCTATCAATGTTCCTATAACAAAAATTGATTACTAAAAATTTAATATTTATTTTATTAATTTTTAAGTGGTTACTAATTGTTTTCAACATTACACCTTTTAGTGCTTTTAGTTCTTAAATCCTACTACATACACATTACCCCTATTTTTTTCATATATCTTATAAACAGTTCTCAATAATTCATAAATTCCTCTATTGGCTTTCCTTTTACTAAGTTTGTCAGTTTGTCCATTTGTGCCATTTCTGACACTTTTTCTATCCAGTCCATAATTATAGGAATATCTTTAGATTTCTATTGCCTTGCGAAGACCAATCGAGCTGTGGTGACTAAATAACTTATTAATGATCTATGTTGTATTTTTTTTGTGTGTTTCCTAAATCAATCATGTTTAAAAAAATGAACATTTTTTCATCATTTGCCCTCCTCCAGTCTGCTGGGACGTCTCCTGTTCTCCAGGATTATAGCCAGTGGTTCTGAGATTACTTCTGCCAGTTCTTTTAGTACCCTTGGATGTAGTTCATATGGCTCTGGAGACTTGAATTCATTTATAATGGCCAGATACAACCTCTTTACCTCTTCTATGCTGCATTTCCCTTATTGATCATCTGCTCCCTTTTCTGCAGGTTGAACACTTTTCTCCTTTTGGGAGAAGATCGAGGCAAAGAAGGTGTTGAGTAGTTCTGCCATTTCTCTGTCCCCTGTTAGCATTTCACCACCTTTTCCATGCCGCAGCCCTTCCACTTCTTTGTTCTTTCTTTTGCTACGGACATATTCAAAAAAGCCCTTATTATTGTTTTAAACCTCTCTAGCCAGTCTGAGATCCATGTGTGTTTTTCTTTTTCTGATTTCCCCCCTACATGAGTAGGCTATTTGTTTGAATTCTTCTTTGGTGAGTTCCCCTTTTTCCATTTCTTATACATGTCCCTTTTAAGTCTTAGCTCAGTTGAAACTTCTTTAAACATCCATATGGGTTTCAGTAGACACCTATTATTTTCCCTCTTCATTGGAACTATTTGAAGCTGTGCGTTCAATATCTCACTTTTTAGAAACTCCCATCCATCATGTATTCCCTTCTCTTTTAGTATTCCTGACCAGTAGATCACCCCAAGTAATGCCCAAGTAATTTTAGAACATTTTCTAAAATCAGCTTTCTTAATGTCTAGAAGGCATGCCTGACTAAACTTGGCTACCCCTTTCCTCTGTATGACAAACTCCAGGAGAACATGGTCACTCCCCACTATGATCTCGCCACTTCAACCCCTTTAACCAGATCATCTCTCTTGGTTAGTATCTGATCACCTTGTTCCTTCTTCCACATTCTGAACAATGACTACCTGTGCATCCAAGTCCTTCAGCTTACTACCCAGAGCCTCATAATCCCTTTTGATATCCTGAAGGCTATGCCTTGCAGTATCATTGGTTCCCACATGGACCAAAGGGAAGGGATAATGATCAGTAGGCTTGATGAGTCTCATCAGCCTCTCTGTTACATCACGGATTTTGGGGAAGACAGCACACCTCTTGATACATCTCATCAGGCCCACAAAGTACTGATTCTGTACCCCTCAGCAAAGAGTCTCCTACCACCACCACACACCTCCTCTGAGGATTGGCAGAGGCCAATCTGTGTACTGAACCTTCCAAGGTCTCATGCACATTCTATGAGGACTGACTCTGCTGCTCTTCTTCCTGTTCCTTGTCATCACTGACAAGGGAGAGAGCTTCAAACCAGTCCTGTAGTGCCAAACTCATAGAATGGCCCCTGCTCCTTCTACTTCTACAAGTTTCATTCTTCCAAACATTGACCTCCTGTGTATCAGAAGTAACCTCTTCCACAGAGACATCCCCTGCATGTTCCTGAGGCAAGATGTTCTGCTCTGCTCTGTCTAAGAAAACCTCCTGCTCCCTAATATGCTTTATAGTGGCTAATCAATGTCCAAGTTGCTGAACCTTCTCTTCCAAAAACACAATCAACTTACATTTGCTACAGGTGTTGCTCTGCACATCCACAGGCAAGAAGACAAACATGCCACAGCTGTTGCAGGTGACTGCAACAGTTCCCTCACTGTCCATATTGAATACTCTGAAGAGAGCTCTGTATCTCCCCCTCAAACTCCCCTGCTAAACACCTACACCAAACACCCCTGTTGGCCTCTCTCCTGTTGGCCTCGCTCCTGTAAGCCTCTCTCTAGGGACTGAGGCTGTAGCTATAGAGAGAGCTACTGGCTGCTAGCTCCTCCCTTGGTCTCTCAACAACTTCCTATAAGCAGTCTCTGACTCACTTCCTCTCAACAAAAGCAGCTCACCAAACAAATGCTAATGAGTCCCCCCAGGGCAAGCCTACACTTAATCCACACAATCAAACAGCTTTGACCCAAGGAAGCACACCAGCGTTAGCCCAACAAACTCTCCCAAGAACTCTCTGGGGCTGGAGAAGTGTAATTCAACAGCCACAAGCTCTCCTAATGCTGTCTCTTCCACACACCCACGCCAAACACTCCTGTTGGCCTCTCTCCTGTTTGCCTTGCTGCTGTAGGCCAAGCTCCAGGGATGGGGGCTGCAGCTATATAGAGAGCTACTGGCTGCCTCAAATGGTGATGTTACACAACTAAATGCAGAACTACACGTTCAGCCAAATGCACATGCATATCAATGTGAACTTATGTGTGCATGCACACATGCATATCTTCAGGCTTCACTTCTGGAAAGAATTGAACTGAATACCTCAGACAAAAAGGTCCAATCTGAAGAAATTTAGTAGGGATGCAATTGTTTGCTATTTTTTTTCCTTGAAGGAAGCAGCCAACAACTGATTTGAGCAGTTCTTTCCATTGTCAGAAAATCTTCAAAAATAACACAGCTTTTTAATATTATTCAGTTTTAGACTTACTCTGAGGAAAATTCACTTGTGGTTGCAGTTGTTTTGCAGGAAAAAAAATGTTTCCTAGGCAGAAATGTTATTATAAAAACTCTGTTTTCTGTGCAAACAACCTGCGTGAATTTAAAAAACAAAACAAAAAAAACTGTAAAGGATCTTGTCATTGCAGGATTCTTCTAATACGGGTTTCTTGGCACATAAGAAACATGCCTTTTTGACCATTTCCCACATATTTTCAAATAGAGCTTCCAACCCTATGTTTAAGACGCCGACAAGATTCTGGCACAGATACTTTGGGACTGCAATTTAGGGATGAAAATCTTCACAAATTTCCTTCTGACAAGAACAAATAATTTAACCGTTTTTCTTATCGGTGCAAGAAAGTTGTCAAATATGGCCATTTACAAAGACTATGCACAGTTCAAGGCTTAGTTGGTGCAAAACAATTGCACATGGTTTTTGGGGCACAAAGCATATTTTATGCCCAGTGAACAGAATTTTCTCAGTAAAAAACACAATTTCGATGTAGAAAATGTTCATTCTGGAATAAAAGATACATATAGGTTTTTATTTGCACAGAAAATGAATCCAAGTTTCCTGCCCAGAAAAAAAATATATATATACCATTTTCTGCAGAGAAATGCTGTTTTCTGTGTAAGAAATTTGTTTTCTCTGTAGAAATGCATGGCAGGGGGTTGGACTGGATGGCCCTTGTGGTCTCTTCCAAATCTATGATTCTATGATTCTTTACAGAAAGCATTCTTAAGTATAGAAAATAACATTTCTGCACAGAAAACTATTTCTTATAAATTCTGGGGGGGAATAGTTTTGAATATTCTTTTCTTCCCTACTGTAATTGCTACAATCCCTTTCTATGATGAGTAGGAGGCAGTTGTCAGGTATAGAACAGTACTAGGTCCAGAATCCTGCGCATGTATAAGTGTGGCTTATGCATATATATGTCTCTCTTTTTTATTCATCCCCAGGTCAAAAAATAGTGTTCTTGACACTGGGTAAATCCCACTGGGAAAATAATAAGAAAGAATTTTACAAAATTTTCTCCCAGTATTCAAATGTTCTGAAATGTTGCAAAGGAATTATTGTGCACAGAAAGGCAGATTTTTTGGGAGGGGTATAAACTGTTTTCTGCTCAGTAAGCAAGTTTCCTGCACAGTACCTTCTTTTTTTCCTGCACAGAAAACACTGTGTCCTGCTCAGGAAGCCGTTGGTTTTTCTGTGCAGAAAACAGTATTTTGCACAGAAAACTTTATTTTTATGTATCTAAAGAGTAATTCCTCTGCATCACTTTGGGATGTTCAAATACAGGGAAAATCCTATGGAAGAATGTTCATTTTCTCCCACAGCAAGGTGAAAACTATGGTAATGTGTCCCCACATGTGACATTGAAATAGTCATGGATCTCCATCCCTAGCTTTGGATTTGGAAAAGGGCTACAGAGCAGGCTGCAACCCATACAAAAAAGACATATGCAAGGACACAGAACTGAGTGGAGAGTTACACCTCATGTATTTGATATAAGATCTCATTCTAAGTTCCTTACCTTAGTAAGAAAGGTTTATGAAAATTGTAGCTGGGAATTTGGAAATGAGAAAGATATGTAAAATTACATCAGGGAATATTTTGCTTATGCCTGCCGTTCCTAAATACAACTTATGTTTTCCATTTTATAATAGAAACGTGCACCTTGTGTTCAAGGCACTCTGACACTCGGGCCCAATTGGATGCCCCAAGTGTGGTTTTGTTGTTTTCAAAGTGTGTTGTCATGTCACATTCCACTGTGCAATGTACCAGAAGTGCATTTTGAATGGCTGTAATCCAGATCCAAAGTGTATTTAGTGCTACCAAAATTATTTGACTTCAGGAATGGTGCTTAATGCATTGCATAAGTCTCTCTTCAAACATCAGCTCAGATGGGAACAGTTTATGGTAGCTTTTAGTTCACCCTGACACAACGATGATTCAAGAAGAGCTCCTTTATTTATCTCTCTTGTCTAGAGAGTGAATTCAAGCGGCTTGTTTGTTGTGTTGGTACTTGTTTACCACTCAACATTTTAAACAAGTTTCAACAATGTCTGATACACATAACTAGTGTAACAGAGTTTGGAAGTGGAAGTTTAGTTCTCTTACACAAACTGACATGCCAAATTAGACAGGTGAAGGAACAAACTGATGATGATGTTTTAGAGACCTGGGTGGTTTTGATCAACCATTTGAACCATAAGGAACAATATCAGAGAGGTACATCCATGTTGCATAGCAATTTATGGACCAAATCAATACATAATACATAAAAGACAATATCCACATTCTATTTTTTTAAAAAAGGCTATGTAACTGATGTATTCCCATTGCTGTAATGGCAAACAACCTCTGAGTGCTCTTTGCCTAAGAAAACCATGTCGTTACCCTAAATGCTAGTGTGGCAATTCCTCACAACATCGAGTCACTGATATTTGGGGGAAATTAACAGCAACTCAACTTGGCAATGCAAGAGGGGGCAACAAGGGGACTTTGAGCTTATGTATATCCCTACTAGCTCTGAACGGAGCTCTGACACAAGATAAAAATTAACAGCAATCTTTATTAAAAATCAAAAAATAACACCAATCAGACACTCATTCATATAAGAAGCATCTACACAAGGCTAATGAGAGTGAAATGAGAAGGATTTCAAAAAGTGAATAGTATGAGGAGGTTTAGGGTAATACAACCTGTCCTGTAGATCAGCAATTAAAAGTCTCAGAGTGGGTATCTGAGGGCACACAGAAAACTGGCAGTGTGGAGGGAGGAACTGGGTGCTTAGGAAAAGACACACACAGATCCCACACCTCAATAAATCCAGAGATAGGGAGAAATTCCCAGTGGCAGTCAGTACTAAGCCTTTCCTTTCTACTATGGCTCATGACTGGCTTCCATGGCTGTGTATGGGCAGCTGTCTGGTGAAGACCAAGAAAGAAAGGGGAAATATTCCAACCCCTCAGTTGTGCATCTGGCCCCACTCACAGAGATTCACATTCCTATGCACTCATGAAAAAGCCTGCTGGAGACTCTTACAGGTTTCCCAGCATCTGCCCTTTCTGATCGGCATGTGTTGACTCACGAGTCAGGGGTGCAGGGTACTGCCTGCACTCTCCACCAATCTTGTTCACCTAAGAGGTAGGGGGAGCTTTAGAGCCTCACCCATGATGTAAAAATTGCTGTTATTGTCTTGGGGAATTATGAGCTCAAATGGAAGCTTGGAAGAGGTGGGTAACTGAGGGATCTTTTCACCTATGTATACCAGTACTAACTGTAGTGAGTACTCCAGATTAAAGTGAAATAAAGTATTTTTATTGTAAATAACACAAAGTGAACTCACAGAAGCAACACACAGCCCTAAGAACCATTCACAGTTAAAGGAGAGTGAGACAGAAGGATTGGCTAGAGGAAGAGGTTTCAGGATATAGGACAACTTGGAGAGTAGAGTTTTGTGCAGTGAAGATACTCAGACAGACATCTGAGGGTGGCATAGGAGGTTCTGATCAGAGGCATGCTGACAAAGCAAGTGGCTGATTTGTCCACCATGGCACGTTTTACTATTGTCAGGGGACTAAAATTTATACTCTATTTCATATCCTGAAGGGGTACTCTGGTATAACACAGTCTGCATGGCTTTCCCACAAAATAGACAAAGGAAACCAAAACACAACTGATTGTGTTAATGGATGGGTGGTAAGAAATGATGGGTTTATGACAACCTCACAAGGTTGGACAGAAGGGGCTATAGGAGAGATTTCCATAGGACTAGATTTGGGAATGGTCACTTAATTGTTTGGCTGAATGAATAACTGCCAAGGCATCCAAGGCTGGAAGAAAGGATTAACACATACTTCCTTAACAATCATGTTTACTAAGGGGCTTCTGCACAATCCTAAAATGGGTTTGCTTGCCAAAATATTTCTAAGACCCATCCAGGTCATTGTGACCTGCAACTGGCCTTTTTGGTTTGCCCCAGCCAACCTGACCCCCCAAAATGTCCAATATTTCCAATTATGAGATATTGTGGGGAGGGGGTAGTAGGGCATACTAAAAGGGTGACATGACTGCACTCTGTAGATATCTAAAAGGCTGTCAGATTTGTTCTTTTTTCCCCCAGTGAGTAGGACCAGGTCTAATGCTTTTAAGTTACAGGAGGGTGTCATAGTTCACTTGGGGGAAGTGAGAAGCCGTGTGGTTGATTAGCAGTCCAAAGGTCAAAGGCCAGAGTATCAGTCAGAAGATAGGTAACCAAAAGTAACAGGGAGGCATGCCAAAGTCTGGGTTCAACAACAGGGCTGAGTCTTTGAGCTGGCTTGGAAGGAATACACTGCTTTGAAGTATAGTGGAGTCTCCTTAGGAAGTTTTTAAACAGAGGTTGGGTGGAAATCTGTCGGGAGTACTTTAATTGTGTATTATTGCATGGCATAGGTTTGGACTGGCTGGGTGCCAGTTACACGACAGAAATTGTCGCGTTGCCTACCGTGACATAGTGATCACGAATCCGCCCCTCGCTGTTTATATGATTTATGTCTCTGATCTGGATATCCCGGGTGGTCCCGTGACTGATATTTACACGTCCATAGTTCCGGTTTTGTTTAGGTTTTAATTTTTTTTTTTTTTGGCTGTCAATCAAAGATGCGATTACTCGTGTTTTCACAACCTCGGTGACACACTTCCTTTAGAGTTCCGCGCCATGAGCGATGCTATTGGCTGGCTGGGGGGGAGAGAGAGAGGGGGGCAGAGGTTTGTTATTCCCCCTTGCTTCTTGAACATTTTAACCCTTTCAGAAGAGGCAGAAAGTATTTTGAAAGATCCAGACAGATCTTTCGCTCAGACGCAGAGCTTTCCTTTTGAAATCAAGCTGAGTGCTTTGAAAGCAAGCTGAGTGCTTTCCTTTTGAAATCAAGCCTGGTTTTCCTCTTGCCTCTTTAAAATATTAACCCCTACAGCTGGCTGCAGAGATGGCTATAGGTAGGTGTTTTGAAAGACACAAACACAGAGAGGGGGAATTAAAGGGTGCTAATTCGCTCAGAGGCTTGAATATTTTAATGTGCCAGAGAGGTGACCAAGCTACTACGATCTCTCTGTAACATGCAGTTGAGGAAAAGGTAAAGCTGAAGGGTTTGCAGTTTAGAAATCCATTTAAAAAGGTGATTGAGTACACGCACACGCACACACACACATCAACCTTCGTGCAGCTGGAAGGGATGCCTTTGTTTTCGGCTGGTGAGGCTGGATCTGTTGAACGGGTGACTAACCCCTCCTTTTCTGGTCCCTGAGCTCTAAGCCCGCCCCCAGTCACCATTTCCGGTCATCCCAGTACCGAGACTTTTTGTCCCACGCTGTTTACATTTCCGATTTTCCGAATCCTTCCGTGACTTTTTTAAAAACCGGCACAAACCAGGGGACTGGAAGTCCTGCAGGTTGAGGAATAAAAGGTGGCCCCCCTTCCGAAAATCACGTACCCGACCCGATGTACGTGTAAACTGCCAGGGATCGACACAAATTCTTCCCAGGACATTTTCATCGTGTAAACGGCCCCCTGGTCTTCATTGTCTCTTCCAACTCTATGATTCTATGATTCTATGCCTCTTATGGAATAGATGATCAATGTTGCTTCCAGTGGCCATAGATTGCTTGCTGTCTACCTTACAATAAAATATAATAGAATCATAGAGTTGAACGAGACCACAAGGGCCATCTAGTCCAACCCTCTCTCCAGCAGGAATATACAATCAAAGCACACCCAACAGATGACCATCCAGCCTCTGTTTGAAAATCTCCAAAGAGGGAGACTCCACTACATTCTAAGGCAGCACATTCTACTGTTGCAGAGCTCTTCCTGTTAGGAAGTTTTTCCTAATATTTAGGTGGAATCTCTTTTCCTGTAATTTGAATCCATTGCTCTGTGTCCTAGTCTCTGGAGCAGCAGAAAACAAGCTTTCTCCTTCTTCAATAGGAAATCTTTCCAAGTGTTTATACATGGCTATCATGTCACCCCTCAACCTTCTCTTCCCCAGACTAAACATAACCAGCTCCCTAAGCCTCTCCTCATAGGACATGGCTTCCAGACCTCCCACCATTTTGGTCGTCCTCCTCTGGACATATTCCACTTCTCAATATCCTTCTTGAACTGTGGTGCCCAGAACTGGACACAATATTTCAGGTGAGGTCTGACCAAAGCAGGATCGAACCCTTGATCTAGACACTATACGCTCATTGACACTATGCTGAAAAACCTTTGGATCCAGGAATAAGGCATGATCTTAGGGAGGTTATTGTTCAGCACAAACAGCTGGGGAGCTGCACCATAGAATCATAGAATTCTATAGACCACAGAACCAATGGAGCTGCAGGTGTGCTAAGCCTCTCCCCAAACACTCCAGTCCTGCCAGTGTCTCCCAGGGAGACCCAACACAGACTAGATTTCAACTGGAGATTTCAAGGAACTTCTTGATGAGAGGTTTGGGAATGAAACCAATTGGCTAGAGAGAGCTCTAGAGCAGTATCTTTCTTGGACATCTTCAAAAAGAGGGTGAACATTTCCCTGCAAGCATGCTCTAGATGGATTTCCTACATGGAAACAGGGTGGGGGGGTGGACACAAAGGATCATGGGGCCCCTTCCAGCTCCATGATTTTATGATTCTATGATTCTTGCTGGTGCCCTTCACAATTTACTAGGAGGATTCTGTAGTGCATCTGCTCCAGAGCTAAGTATGCATAAAGTTACACAACATAGACCACAGTATATAATTGACTATAACTATAACAACAACAACAATAATAAATGTTGGTTGTGATGTCCCAACACAGCTTGCAGAATCTGCAGAGAGAGTAGAGTAGAAAGTCCCCTTCATGCTAGACCATGGGTCTTGGGTTTTTGTTGACAAGGTGAGGCGGAGGGTTGACTTTATTTATTGCATAGATTGAAATGTCATGGCAATGCAATAATTTAGTCACATTTCAGCAACACATAATTATTCAGAGCTTTGGAAAATGTCACAAGTAATTCCACTTCACATAATAACTTGCACTTACCAAGTAAATATTAAGGGAGGAAAAAAAATCTGGAGACCCAATTCCTTGGGAGAAATATGACAGCATCTGGCACTTAAAGGAAAACAGCTATTGAGCTGTTAAGTTTAGTGTAAGTCAAGAGAGAATAATACTTAAACAGTGCAAATTTTTAAATATACATTTTTTTTAAAAAAAGAACAGGACAAGAAATGCAGACATTTAAATTTCAAAGATGCTATCCAAGAATTTAGCTATGTTATGTTCATTATGCTAATCCAAAAGGGCTTGCTTTCCCAAGGAAAAAAAAGTACATATATAAATGGAAAAATGGAGACTGTTTTGAGCAAAGCTAGAGTGCAGTTAAGTTAGAGGAAAACAAAAGGATGTCAGATGTATTATATCTTGGTGTGAGCAGGGATGACTCTTTCATTAGGCAGTTGCTTCAGGTGGCCAATGCTGGGGGTCAGCAATGGTGGCTTCCAGGTGTTCCTCCTGTTCCCTCTAACTATCTTCCTCTGATGGAAGATAGAGCTAAGTTTGCCCCTTAAACTGGGCTGCTGACTTCAGGTGTTGTTCAATGGTCTGATGTCTGTACACTGCATAAAGGAGGGTGCCATGATGGATCCCATCTCCAAGCTGGCCCCTCACTTCCAAACCATGGACTCCTGTCACTCATCTTGCTCCTTTGCCCATCAAGATCCTGCCCTGGATTGGGTAGTTGGGCCTGAAGATGATCTCTATGTAGACCAGTGGATGTGCTGTTCTGTGTGTTCTCTCTGGAAGCATGACCACTCTCTATCAATAGGAACAGCCAGACACACCTGAAAAAAAAAAAGGAATAAACAAGAAGAAGTTTATTAAGACACATTTAGATAACCCATTAATCCCTGAATTATTTAATCATTCACGGCTCCCCAAAACCCTATTCAGTTCTTCACCCTACTTTCTATCCTATCTTTTCCCCATCTTTCTAGGGCCAAATCCACACTACAAAATAATCCCATGGCTCCTTCCTATGAAATCCTGAGATCTGTAGTTTTACTCTGCCAAAGAATGCTGATGAATCACCAAACTACAGATCCCAAGATTCCATAGGAAAGAGCTATGGCAAATAATCCATTTCAACCTGGATTAATTGTGTAGTGTGGATTTTGGCCTAGACCAGCCTTCCCTCATTTGCCTTTCATCAGAGACAAGACTCAGTTTTATATCCTCTATCCCCTAAAGAGCCCCCCTTCACAGCATTCCCTGAGCTGTGAGCTGTCTCCAACCAGGTTTGCCTAGCTTCTCTCTTCACCATGCCATTTTGTTCTTACTTCAGAAAATGTCATGAGACAGGAGAACTGGCAAAGCTGTTGACTGTGCTACAGGGGAATTCAGACGTGTGAAGAACTAGCCTTTGCTGATAAGTGCTGGCAAAGTTATTTGTAAAACGTACTCTGAAAAGTTGCTTTTTTGGTCTACAACTCTGTAAATCTATCCTGGTAGACTGGCCACTAGCTATGTGACCTACTGGGAGGTGGAACTGAAGACATGGAGAGATCACACTCTGTACAGTGGTAGCCATAAAGTTGCTGACTGGATTAACATCTGTTGCAGATGTCAGTGGCCCTCACTTCCAGGGCTGGTTTAAGCATACCACCAAATCCACATCTGCAGGGGGGCCACAGCCACAGGGGCCCCGTCCCAACCCTCTTCCTGCAAAAACAGGAGAGAGAGAGAGAGAGAGAGAGAGAGAGAGAGAGAGAGAGAGAGCAAGCAAAAAACCTACTGCTGGCTTTTTTTAAAAAAGCAGGTCTCCTGTCTCCTTTGTCCTTCCTCCCTCCACCCCCACCCAGCAGGACAAGCTGTAGCCCCCCCCCCCAACTGGAGAGAGAAAGAGGAAGAGGAAGAGGAAGAGAGAGAGGCATTGGCCTAGAGCAGTGGTTCTTAACCTTTTCTTTACCAGGGACTCCCTTTAAACATCTTTTGTTGCCCCAAGACTTAAATCAAGATTTAAAACCCTAATAAATAATAGCTAGTAATAATAGGTAACAACAATGACAATACAATTACACCATCCATTAAACTTTCTCTCAGAGGTACTCTTGCTTCTTCCTGCAAGTTTGTGGCTGGAGTTGATTGAATGGCAATGTGCAGGCCAAGCAAGCCAGCCTTTCACTTGGTTCCTGTCATGTGGCTGCTCCACTGCAGGGAGGAAGTGGACTAAGCAGCCTTCAAGCCTTTGTGGACCCCTGTGAGGATATCATGGACCCCAGGTTAAGAACCACTGGGCTAGTGAATGCTGGAAAAGGAACAATGCAACCAGACTTTGAGAAGGGTGCTGGCAGGGGAATTCTGGGAGGTGTAATCCAAGAGTAATTTTCCCAGGCTCTGAATACAGCCTAGAATCATAGAATCATAGGGCTGGAATGGACCCCAACAGCCGTCCCATTCAATCGGCTTCTGCCCTGCAGGAACCCATAATCAAAGCCCTCATGACAGATGGTCATCCAGCCTCTGTTTAAAAACCTCCAAAGAAGGAGACTCCACCACACTCTGAGGCAGTGGATTCCACTTCCAAACAGCTCTTACTGTCAGGAATCCTAATGTTTAGGTGGAATCTCTTTTCCTGTAGTTTGAACCCATTGTTCCATGTACTAATCTCTGGAGCAGCAGAAAACAAGCTTGCTCCCTCTTCACTATGACGTCCTTTCAAATATTTAAACATGGCTATTATGTCCCCTCTCAACCTTCTCTTCTCCAGACTGAACATACCCAGCTACCTAAGCCACTCCTCATAAGGCATGGCTTCTAGACCTCCCACCATCCTTCTCAGTATCCTTCCTGAATTGTGGTGCCCAGAACTGGACACAGTCTTCTAGGTGAGGTCTGACCAAAGCAAAATGGAGTGGTAGTATTACTTCCCTTGATCTAGACACTATATTCCTATTAATGCAGTCTAGAATTGCATTGGCTTTTTTTGCTGCTGCATCACACTGCTAACTCATTTTAAGCTTCTGGTCCACTCTTTCTCTTCTGTGAGGAAATCTACACCATTACATTAATTGCTAATAAACAAAAATATGTTAGTGCCTATAATATAGTTTTTAAACTAAATTATTGGTGGCAAATTATGTAATACAGTAGCCCTTCCCTTATCTGCTGGGTATTGGTTCTGGGGGGGGGGGGTGGATACTGAAAACCGTGGATAATAGTGAACAACATTATGACCTAATGACTGTTACCCAAATAGGTGGGAGTTCATGGGGAGCCCACTCCTGATGCCAAATCTCATTTATTAATTGGGGGATTTATTATCGCTCAAATAGATGGCTGTGAAAAATCAGGTAACTTCCAGGATCTTTACACCTATGTATACCCATACTAACTGCAGAGACCTCCAGTTAAAATAAAATAAAATGTTTTTTATTGGAAAATAATATGGAAGCATTCACACACACACTCACCTCACAAGAACCACACAAGACTGATGAAGAGTTAAAGGCAGAAAGGTTGGATAGAGGCATAGATTCAGTAGATCAGGACTATAGTTGCCAGTCTTAAAGAGAGAGAAGCAAAGTACTCAGACCTAAATCAGAGGGTGGGACTGGATTCCCTTCTGGAGGCGCACTGACAAAGTGTCAGATGTAGTCACAATGGCACACCTTGCTATTGTGTGGGTACTAATATTTATACTGTATTTCATGTCCTGGAGGGGTATTTGGGCTTAGGACAAAGATGTAAGAAGTTTCCCACCATTAAACAAAGGATACCGAATCTCTGCTGATTGCTATTAATGGCTGAGATGTAGGAATTGATGGGTTTATGACAACCTCCATATTGTAGGATAGGAAAGGTGTGAAGGGATATTTCCTGGGGATGAGGAGTGTGCAGGACACTTGTTTGTTTGTGCTGTATGACTCCTTACCAGAGGCTCCCAAGAGGGGATTAACACATTCCACCTTAATGGCTTTGTTTACTAGGGGATTTGCTTAATCCTATCTTGGGTGTGTCTATCAGTATTTTTTCATGACACCTTCTTAACTCTTCTTAAGGTCCTGGTGACCTCCATCTGACCTCACGTATGGTCCACCCTGTCTACTAGACCCTGTGAAGTCTTAATATTGTCAACTATAATATATTATAGGGAGGAAGTGTAAGGCATGGTAACAGTACCCTCCCAAAAAAATGGAACCATGGGCCAGCATGGTTTCATTTTTTAAAACTTTGTGATGAAGACATGGGTTTTACATGGGAACAAACATTAAATAGGAGGCATAGGGGTGAGGTTGCCATATTCCCTCAATCTGGAAAAATGGAGATTACTTCTAACAAAAAGGTCTTATTTTACACACAAATGGAGGGCTTAACTAAAACAATTCCTATGGGGCCTATTTACAGGAATGCAGGTAAGGATAACAGCAAAACTGTAAGAGGGTAGTGGGGGGAGAGATAGGTAGATGAGTATATGTAGAAATTGAACTGTAGCATTTGAAGTTATTTTGCAAAGCACACACATGCAATAGCATTTGGGTAAATCTTGTACAACAAAAATAGCAAGTTTGTAAATACTGCATCAGCAATTAAAAAAACAGTGTGTTTGTGTGTGTCATGGTATACATTAGCTGCTAACTAATACAATTGCAAACTACATGCAATGTTTTTGCAGTGGGGAAGGAGAAAAGCTTTCCTTCTCCCCCACTCCCCATCCATCCAAGTATCCGTGGCAGGAAAGTATTCCTGCTTATGTATGCTGATGACATGGTTCTTCTTACCTATACCCAAACTGATCTCAGGAAACTTCTTGCCAATCTGAACACCTACTGTCAAGATAATAAATTGACTATCAACTATGAGAAAACTAAGGCAGTAGTCTTCAGAGAATGAGTCAAGAAGCATATCTGGCACATTGGCGAAAACCAAATTGAACAAGTTAAACTCTATTGCTATTTAGGAATACTGTTTGCTACTTCTGTGTCTTGGCATCCCCATAGCAATGCTTCTAAAATCAAGGCAGAACAGCTTATTGAAGCCATTCTTAAATTCTGGTATACCTCAGCTGGGAGACAGGTCTTGCCAATTTTATATCTTATTAAGAAGAAACTACAAGCACAGGTACTATTTCCAGCAGAGATCCTCCAGGTCATATGCTATCCTGAAGGTAATAAATTCATTAATTGCTTTGAGATGCACCTTTCTTGTGCTGGGAGCCACTGACATATTAATAGCTCTGACTACCTTGTCCTTCCAAGCTCCCATAGCTCCATGGGCATTGGATTTGGCCAGTCAGTTGCCCCCAGCACCAATTGTCTGAAGCGGTCCATCAGCAGGTTAACATGGCAGCTAAAAAAAGCCAATGTGATTCTAGGCTGCATCAATAGGAGTATAGCATCTAGGTCAAGGGAAATAACAGTGCCACTCTATTCTGCTTTAGTCAGACCTTACCTGGAATAATGTGTCCAGTTCTGGGCACCACCAGTCCAGAAAGAGAAGCTGGAATGTGTTCAGAGAAGGGTGAATGAGATGATCAAAGGTCTGGAAACCAAGCTTTATGGGGAGGTGGGTATGTTTAGGGCTGTTGGTATATTTAGCTTGGAGAAGGGAATACTAGAAAGTGAGGGCATGATAGCCATCATTAAATATCTGAAGGGGTATCATGCAGAAGATGGAGCAAGTTTGTTTTCAGCTGCTCCAGAGAGAACACTAACCAATGGATTCAAATTACACTTAATAATTAAGAAAAACTAGTTTACCGTAATACCATTTTGAACATCGAATGGACTGCCTCCGTGGGTGGTGGACTCTCCATCTTTGGAAGTCTTTAAACAGAGATTGGATGGCATCTTTCAGGAGTGCTTGGATTAGGTGGCTGTGAGTCTCCCTTCCAACTCTGTGATTCTGTTTATTACTTAGTCCCAAAGGCCCATGTTCTATTCCTGGAATCCTATATATTAAACCAGAAACTGTGTTTGGCCTTGTCCTCATTTCAGCTGTGGTAGCCCTGGATGCCCTTCCACTTCAAGAACCAAAGAAATTGTGGGGAAAATCATCCAGATTGTTTGAGGAGAACACCAACTCAGTGTCCGAATGATAGCTGAATCCATGAACATTGACAAAGACACTGTGTGGAAAATTTTGCATAAGGTTCTCAACATAAGAAAAGTTTCTGCCAAAATGGTCCCTAGGGTTCTCATGCCAGAGCAAAAAGAATGCCTCAAGAAAATTTGCACTGACATTCTGCAGCATCTTAGGTAGACCCAAACCTTTTTCAAAAAATCAACACCTGTGATGAAACTTGGATCTTCCAATATGATTCTGAGACAAAATGACAGAATGCACCAGAAAACAACATCATCACCAAAAATGAAAAAAGCACGTCAAAGCAAGTCCGCATTCAAAGTCATGCTCATTGTTTGACATCAAGGGCGTAATTCTGGTAGAATGGGTTCCAGAAGGCAGAACAGTGAACCAGCATTATTATAAGGATGTTTTGACAAAGCTGAGAGAAAGAATCAGGAAAAAAAGGGGCCAGAATTGTGGAAAAATGGTTTCATTCTTCATCAATACAATGCACCTGCTCACACAGCGCTTTCTGTGAAGCAGATTTTGGCCAATAAACATATTACTACACTTGAACATCCTCCATATTTACCAGATTTGGCACCATGTGACTTTTTTTCTTTTCTGTAAAGTGAAGGGGGCTCGCCGCTGGCCGGCGGGCCTGTTTGCGGCCCGACCGGCAGCCCCGAAAAGCGGCCTTCCGGCTCTGCCCCCCCGTGCGCCTGGCGCTGTCTGGGGAGGGGGGGAGGGGCGGCCGCATGGCTTGCCATGCGCGCCGCCATCTTCCCCTTTCTCCTTCCCACCGGCCTTAGCGGCGGGGAGGGGAAAGGGAGAGCGGAGCAATCAGGAGCGAGCATGCTCGCTCCTGATTGGTCCAAGGATCGGGGATAAAGGGCTGCGCGTGTGTGGGCCCCTCCCCAGATCCAAGGCGTCGATGGAGGAGGCAGCAGCGCCCTCCGTCGCGCCAAAAGCAGAGAGCGCACCCCCCTCCCCAACAGGTATGAGCATGCAGATGGCTCTCGGGCGGGCGGCTCTCAAGCCACTGCGGGAGCCGGGGGGCGAAGGCTCCTGCCAAGCGCCATTGGGGGCGGCGCCCTGGGGGGCATTGGAACAGGGAGGGGGAGCAGCCACCCGATGGCACTTGTGGCAGGGCCTAGGAGGCTGTACCGGGGGGTAGCACCCTCTTCGGCGGGCGGGCCGGCTCCCTAGCTGGTCGGGGGGAGCCGGGAGGATGGGGCGCCCATCCGGCACCATTGGGGCAGCTCCCCCGGAGCGCGGAGGAGCAGGGAGGAGGAATGGCCACCCGGCGGCATTCGCGGCCGGGCAGCGGGCCCCCGCTGCGAGGGACGGCCCCCACGCAGGTTGCGGGATGCCGATGAAAGTTGGCGGCCGCACCGCGCCACGCTCGGCCACACTTGGGTGGTCTCCGTTGCCGCGGCGCCATTGCCACAGCATCTGCTGGGTGGCGCGCCCAGTGGGGGGTTGTGGTAGCAGGCCCACGGGGTCCCCAGGCTTCGGGCGGCCAAGCGGGGTGGGGCGCCCCCACCCCAGGGGAGCAGCCCTTTGGGGGATTGCCAGGACAGGGGAAGCTTGGGGGTGACGGAGCATGCCCGCCATGCCTGAGGGCGGGTGGCGCGCTCTGCGAGGGCAGCGGCCCACAGCATCCAGGTCGGCCGGCTGTGGGGGACCGTGCAGGGAGGACGAGGCATTGGCGGGCCAGTAAGATGGCACTCAGGCAGCCTCGGGCCTGGGGCCTACAGCGGGGCTGCTGAGTGAACAGTTGGCACTCCCCCCCAGTGGCGGCATCGGGGGGGTCCCCCTTTGGGGGGCTTGTCCCACTCACCCTCATCGGGTGCTGCAGCAAGCGGGTGGCTCACCCGGGGGGGTACATCTGCAAGCTGGCACAGACAAGCGGCAGCCTATGGCGAGGTTTTTTCCCTTGCAGGTCTCGGGCCGCAGGCCGCAGGGTGGCGTTCAATAAAAAAAAAGTATCACTGCAATCACCAAGCACTCATTCAGATGCAAAACAAGGCCACGCTACGCAACACAGCTCCCATGAACCGGGGCCACAGGTGTCATGGGGCCTAAGAGGGCTACGAGGCGCCGCCAAAGTTCGGATCCAGGGCCACTGCAACTGGAACGGGCCACCTCATCAAGCGATGGGGCGGGGGCGCAGGGGCAAGGGGGCAGCAGTAGCATCTCCTCGGTGCAGGGCCCTCACCCTCCGGTGGAAGCCTTTAGCCAGCCGGCTCCCACATTGGGGGATGTCATGGGGGCCCTGTCTGTTGTCTTGCAAAGGATGGATGGGGGGGGCTGCGGCGGGCAGCGCGCCAGTCCCGGCCGTCCCGCAGGCAGTGGTGGCAACCAACGATGCGGTGCCCAGTACTTCCTCCAGTTTAGGTGCGCAAAGCAGTGGCGGGCAGCGCAGACGTTCCAGGTCAAAGGAGAGGAGCGGATCCAAGGAATCCAGGCGGTCGGGCTCGCGGGGGTCTTCTTCAAGACGCCGTAGCAGGTCCGGCGGGAGGAGCAGCCCCCACAGGAAGCGTCGACGATCCCGTTCCGGTTCCTCTTCAGGTGAGTCCTCAGATGAGGACAAATACAGGTATTGGGAAAAGGGAGCGTTCAAACCCGGCTTGCCAGCATGGGCTCTCAAACTGCGCAGGGCCCGGGAAAAAGCTGGGGATGACAGAAAAGCAGAAGGGAAACACCCTCAGGGGGAGGAACTGCGGGAAGCCAAGTCCAAAGAGGATCCCCCGGGGGGCACTTGGATCACAAGGTGCGTTCCAAGATTTTGCAAGGCTATTATGTGGACATCTTCACCCTGGCACCGCCCCCCGGGGCCGAGGCCAGGGTGCACAAGAGCGAGAAGAAAGACAGCGGCAAGGCCAGCATTGAGACCTTGGGACACACCTTTGCCAACTGGCTCAATGGGTACGCAGTTCACATGGGGGTGGTGGCGTTGGTGTTTCCCGAACGGGCTTGGCACCTGATTAATCACTTCCGCCAGGTTTTGCTGGTGCGGGCCCAAGCAGGGGATACCAACGCAATCCTGTACGACATCGAGTGCAGGAAAAAAGCATCTCGGTCTCCCATGCACAGATGGGAGACCATAGACTACCCCAACTGGCTGCAGGCCACGGGGCTGGGCAGACGGGAGAAGGGTGAGGCCCAAAAGGTGGCACGAAAAAAAGAAGGGAAGAGGCCGGTGTGCTGGGAGTTCAATGGGGGCAAGTGCTCCAGATACAAGTGCAGATTTGAGCACGCCTGCAACAACTGCGGTGGGGGACACCCGAAGGTCAATTGTTCACAGCAAGGTAGCAGCGGCCAGTCCTTTCGGAACAATCGACCTGCCGCATCCGGCAGCAGGAAAGAGAGCGGGCCCAGCGGGACCACCTCCAACAGCAACTCAAAATAAACCGGGGGTCGGGGTTGGGAGGCCCATGGCGTTCACTCCAGTGAGGGTGGAAGCTATGCGGCCTCTCTTGGCAGCCTACCCCAAGAAAGAGGCGGCCAATTATTTGGCGGAGGGGTTCGAATCTGGGTTCTGCATACCTTTTCAGGGCACAAGGGAAGCCACCATGTCAGGCAACTTAAAGTCTGCAACACAGCTGCCTGAGGTGCTGGCTCACAAGATCAAAAAGGAGGTTGAGGCCGGGCGCATAGCAGGGCCTTTTGAACAACGACCCATGCCCAACCTGCGGGTCTCCCCATTGGGGGTGGTACCCAAGAAGGCCCCGGGCGAGTACCGGCTCATCCATCACCTGTCCTACCCAAAAGGGGCATCAGTCAATGACGCTATCCCGCCGGAGCTTTGCACGGTGAGGTATGCCTCATTGGACTACGCGGTTCGCCTGCTGCAGAATTATGGGCAGGGGGCGCTGATGGCAAAATGCGACATCCAGTCGGCCTTCCGGCTCCTGCCGGTGCACCCTGACGATCATTGCCTCTTGGGCTTCAGGTTCCAAGACAAATGGTACTATGACATGGCGTTGCCCATGGGCTGTTCCATCAGCTGCTCTGCCTTCGAAACATTCAGCACATTTTTGGAATGGGCCTTGCAGCGGCGAACAGGTTCCCCATTTGTCACACACTATTTGGATGACTTCCTCATGATGGGCCCAGCTGGGGGGGAAGAATGTGGGTTTCTGCTTTCCTCTTTCCAGGCTTTGGCAACGGAGCTGGGGGTACCGTTGGCACCCGACAAGACGGTTGGTCCAGCGACGTCCCTGGTGTACCTGGGCATCCAGCTTGATTCCGTTAAGGGGATTTCCAGACTGCCGGACGATAAGATTCACAGCCTGAGGGCATTGTTGGCTGGGCTGCTGAGGAAAGAAAAAGCCACACTAAAAGAAGTGCAGTTGCTCTTGGGGCACCTGAACTTTGCATGCAGGGTGGTGTCCCCGGGGAGGGCATTCTGTATGCGGATTGCACGACTCACCGGGGGAGCGCGGGCGCAGCACCACCACATCCGCCTCACAAGGGGGGTGAAGGAAGACATCAGGTTGTGGCTATCTTTCCTTGACACCTACAATGGGGTAACCACATGGCAGGGCCGCATGGAGCTGGGCAGCAGTCTGCAGGTCCACTCCGACGCGGCGGGCAGCCTGGGCTTTGGGGTCTATTACGATGGGCACTGGTGTGCTCAGCACTGGTCAGATGACTGGGCAGAAAAGGGCATCACCAGGGACCTCACTTTTCTGGAGTTTTTTCCCATAGTGGTGGCCATCACATTGTGGGGCGGGCAATTCAGGGACAAGAAGGTCTGCTTCTGGTGTGACAATCAGGCAGTGGTGAGGATCATCAACAGGCAGTCCTCCAAGTCGGACAGGGTCATGCGGCTGGTACGCAAGTTTGTGCTTACCTGCCTGGGGGCCAACATCAGCTTTCACGCTCGGCACATTCCCGGCGTAGACAATGAGATCGCAGATGCCTTGTCTCGGTTTCAGACGGACTGGTTCCGCATGCTGGCGCCGGACGCGGACGAGAAGGAGACCCAGTTCCCGGCAGACCTCTGGAGCCTTGGGAGCGAACCGTGCTCCAAGGTGTAGTGGACTCCTTGGCCCCTTCTACGCAGGCCAGCTATCAGAGGGCGGCGGCACAGTTCGCGCAATTCAGGCAACAGCACGGCTACGGGTGTGCCGGCCCGGCGACAGAGAGGGAAGTCTTGCACTATCTGGCTTCCTTGAAGGACAGGGGACTGGCTCCGAGAACAATCACAGATCAGGCAGCAGGCATTTCCTTCCTCAGCAAGGCAGCAGGATACGGGGACCCTTGCAACTCCTTCATGGTAAGGAAAGCATTGGAGGGATGGAGGAGGATGGCACTGAGGGTGCGTGATGCGCGACACCCCCTGTCCTACGCGGTGCTAGCGCAGCTGGTGGATCATCTGCCTGCCATATGTCACTCCAGCTACGAGGCGCTGCTCTTCGGGACAGCATACACGATCACCTTCTTCGGGGCCCTAAGGGTGGGGGAGGTGGTGTGCTCCTCCAAGACGGACTCTTCGGGCACGGCACTGCAGCTCGGCGACGTCTCGCTGGGGGATCACGGCTTGTCCATCCGCATCAGGCGCTCGAAGGCGGATCAACGAGGCCGTGGGGCCACCCTGCATCTTCGGAGGGTCGAGGGTCCTTATCTGTGCCCCGTGGAGAGCATGCGGAAGTTCTTGGCAGTGCGGGGGCCGGGGCTCGGCCCCTTGTTCAAGCATCAGGACGGGATACCTCTCACCAGATTCCAGTTTGTGAGCGTGTTTAAAGTGGCCATTAGGGGTTTGGGCCTTCCAGACGAGGACTTCACCAGCCATTCCTTCCGGATTGGGGCGGCGACCATGGCGGCGGAAGCCGGCATGTAATCGGAATCAATCATGCGCCTGGAACGGTGGCAGTCCAGGGCCTATGCGGCCTACATCAGACCGGGACGGGCACTGCCAGCCGGGGCGGCAGCCCTCGGGGACCAGTAGGCCTGCCTGTCGAGGGGGCAATGGTTGGCGGAAGGCGATTCCATGGGAACGCCTTTGTGGCGGATGTATTGGGTCGTGAGAAGTGGTAACAATTCAGGGGTCTCCATCAAGTGCAAGTTCAAGTTCAAAGCCAAGTGCAAGTTCAAGGGAGACCCCTGCTAGCTGCTAACTTATGCTTGTTTACAGGGAAGGAGAGAATGTCAAGCGGGTAGCTCGGCCAATGCCTCTCTCCTTCGTGCAGGGGAGCCGGGATGGACCGGTTCCGACGCCACCTACATGTGTGGGCGGCGTTGGGCTCACGACCCATACATTGCCGCCAACCATCAGCTGGCGAATTGCGGCCAATTATTGCCAACTTAAAGTTCATTTTATCTACCTCAATGTATGTATATTACTAACCTGTATCTAATCATGTTTTCTGATGTTTACATTTGTAATCAATACAAAGTTAATCCAATCTGAGAGTCTGTGTTTATTCAGGACGGAGGGCGGTGGGGCTGTCCGGTCTGGGCCCGCAAATTGGTGCTTAAAGGAACACTCTTTGAGTCAATTGATGCAATGGGTTCAAACTACAGGAAAAGAGATTCTACCTCAACATTAGGAAGAGCTGTTTGGAAATTGAATACTCTGTCTCCAAGTGTGGTGAACTGTCCTTCTTTGGAGGTTTTTAAACAGGCTGGATGGCCATCTGTCGGGACTAAGACTACAGAAATGATCCCCCAGTCCACTTTAACAGCCAGTGGCCAGATTGGGTGAAGGAGGTTTGTTCAGCTGCCAGTTGGGGCACAAGAAGGATGATATATCCAGCCCCCTCCTAGCAGTGAGCAAAGCTGCCATGAAGACTTGTGCCTGGGGTCCTGCTTCTGATTGTCACAGCTTCACTCACTAGTGGGACTGGAAACCTTATCCTCCATGTATCCTGATTGGTAGCTGAACAGACCTCCTTTGCGTGATGTAGCTATTTAGGTATGCTGAGGGTTGGGTAAGGAGATGCTTCTTAGCTACATTTATGTAACTAAGCACATGATGTACAATATCAACAAACCATCTGGTCACAGAGAGAAACAGCACAGAAAAGGAAATTGGGTGGGGTGGGGGACAATAATTTTAAAAAGTCAAGTCCTCCAGTTACATCTTTCAATGCTCAGTCATTTGGCCTTCTGTGAGCTAAGGATGATGAGTTAAATGTCACCAGTCATGGAGGTGATTTGCTGAGAAGAGTAAAAATCCTGAAATAGAGGGGGGGGGACTTCAATTTGTGAAATGGTCTAATTACTCCCAGAAGGCCACTG
This sequence comes from Gambelia wislizenii, assembly GCA_030847615.1. Classification (NCBI taxonomy): domain Eukaryota; kingdom Metazoa; phylum Chordata; class Lepidosauria; order Squamata; family Crotaphytidae; genus Gambelia; species Gambelia wislizenii. The sequence goes on from JAUMIR010000012.1 coordinate 13,460,947, forward strand.
GTGTCTTACTGAATCAAGCAAAGATCTCCTATGATTAAACATGAAGGTGGAGAAATGGAATCATTGGGGACAGATTTTGTTCATTCAGAATGAGCGGGTGACTCTACAATTTTCTAGATGCTTAATGAAGAATGTTAAGGCTTTTTTTTTTTTGGTAGTTGCTTACAGTTACAGGTGTTGTTCTTTGCTTTCAGTGTTAATATCCCTTGTAAAAAAAAAATCAGTGCTCATTATGCAAGAAAGGTCAGGCTTCAAAAACACATTATGCACCAAGCATCTGTTAATGGCAAAACAACAGAAATCTTGTGCTAAAAAATTAGAGGCGCAGGATTCTGGTAGGGGTGGTGGTGAAGAATTACATTTCCTGTTCTTTCACGCCTTCGTTCACGCTCTGCCTTCCACTTTTGAATTATCATTTAAATAGAATAATTTGCTGGTAGAGGGAGAAATTGAGCAGTCTGAGTTTCATCACAACCTCTCATGCCTTCTGTTCATGTGCATTGATGGTCTTCACTGTTCTACCCAGTGACCACAATCATATAAACAAAATTCTGCAAAACATAACAGAAGAGCCATCTTGGCTTGATTAGGGGCCCTTTCACACTACATAGTTAGAGCACTATGATTCCCCTTTAACTGCCATGGTTCCAGCATATGGATCTCTGGGATTTGCAGTTTAGGGAGAGCCATTGAGAATTCTCATCCCAAGTGGTCTAGTACCTCTGCAAACTACAAGCTCCAGGATTGCATAGCATACAGGCATGGCAGTTAAAGTGGAATCATAGGGCTATAACTATGTAATATGAAAGGGTCCTGGAACTGTGACACCCATTAGGAGTCTTTTCTCCACAATATTTTTTGGCACATAGTCCCACGTGTTCATAAAAGGAGAAACAAAAAGAATTTTCACCCAGAGATGTAGCCATGGGGTGGTGGTGGAGGAGGAGGTGGAAAGGCAACTGCCATTCTCCAAGTGTTTTGTACTGCATGATCCAACATCCCTGATCATGCTGGCTGAGGCAGGTAGTCCAAAACATGGGAAGTGGAGGAATTGGTGGCCTATGCAATATTCACAGACAGCTTAGTTTTCTTTTTTTATAGTTCCTCTTCAGTATTTCTTTGTTTTTATGATTGCCACAAGGGTGTAGGAATGGATGCAAACTTTGCTCATTTCATTGTTTGGAAAGGAACTTACAAAAATGCAAATTTATTTCCAAATAAAATGGAAATAATTTGAAGGTAAAAAAAAATGAAGTGTGAGAGAAAGCAAAACTGGAAGTTTATCCCTTATTGAATGGTCATGGAAAAGCAGAAAAAGCCACCTAAAAGCATATGTATTTCTCACCTACAACCAATTGGTAAGTCCAACAAAATGGTAGCTGGCATTCTGTCCAGTCATTGCAATTTACCTTCACGGACATTATGCATGCAAGAACCAAAAGTCCCCTCAAAACTATCTTTTAAGCAATGCTTCCTAACACAACCATTTCTGGGTTGCCTGGGAGTTGGGGCATGAGTGGAGATGTGTCTAGCTCTCTTCCATAGCTGAGCATGCTGTGACATTCATCAACATGCATCTGCATCCCCGCAGGGCTGTTGCAGTGTGTCCAACAACAGCAAGAGAGCTGAATGTCTCTCTGCTCATCCCCCTGCTCTTCAGCAACACAGAAATTGTTGTGTTGAGGGCTACATTGCTATGTCTCAATAGCCGTTTCCTGATGCAGGATCTCGGCCAGCACTTTTATAATAACTTTTTTAAAACTAGGGTTGGAAGAGGGTTTTCTTTCAGTTCCTTTTCAAAATCAATATTTACCCAAATTCACCCAATTTAAATGGGAGAAAAAGTGAAATGGACGATAGATTTTCCTTGGTTTTTTTCCGGGCTGTGAGGCCGTGTTCTGGAATAGTTTTTTTCTGATGTTTCACCTGCATCTATGGCTGGCATCCTCAGAGAATAGTTGAGTAGGAGTGTGTGGAGTTTATATGCTGTGAACCCCTGTTGGGGAGTATATGAAAATTTGTGTAATTGAATGGTTAGTTTTCTGGGTATGGAAATGCAAGGCTCATTAGTGTCTGTTTGGCTAATGGTTGGTTGATGGCCCATTAAATGCTGGAAATCCCCTTGTCCCTGGGTGGAATTCCTTTGTAAGTGTTGAGTTTTGATTCTATTGTTTTTCAAATCTGGGAGCCAGATTTTGTTTACTTTTAAGGTTTCTTCTTTCTTGTTTAAGTTGTCCAGATGTTTGTGGATTTCAATAGCTTCTCTGTGCATTCTGACATGATAGTTGTTGGCCTGGTCCGGAATTTCTGTTTTTAAATAGCATTTTGTGTCCATGTTGGTTTATCACATGTTTTGCTACTGCTTATTTTTCTGACCAGCCAGAAATATCAGCAGTAGCAGAACATGTGATAAACCAACCTGGACACAAAAAGCTATTTAAAAAACCAGAAATTCTGGACCAGGCCAACAACTATCATGTCAGAATGCACAGAGAAGCTATTGAAATCCACAAACACAAATTCAACAGGAAAGAAGAAACCTTTAAAGGAAACAAAATCTGGCTCCCAGTTTTGAAAAACAATAGAATCAAAACTCAACACTTACAAAGGAATTCCACCCAGGGACAAGGGGATTTCCAGCATTTAATGGGCCATCAACCAACCATTAGCCAAACAGACACTAATGAGCCTTGCATTTCTATACCCAGAAATTAACCATTCAATTACACAAATGTGCTGACCTTAGCTTTTTTGACGACCTCACTGTATTTGGTCAGCTTGACTACCATCTGAAGATGTAAATCTTCATACATTTATTCCCAGAGGCAAGAATGAACTACCTCTGTCATTCTCCCGGTAAGCAACTCATCAAAGCATGGGATTTAAAGTAATTCCAAACAGAAAAATCTTAAACTGATGGAATCAACAGTGTAGGCAGAGGGCGTCAAATGCTTAGTTCCAGCTATCTAATACTTAGTTCCAGAAATGTAATTCAGTGATGATAAGGAACAAGAAGGAGAGCAGCAGACTCAGTCTGCTGAGAATGTGCAGAGGACCTTGGAAAGATCAGCACACGGAATGGCCTCTGCCAAGACTCAGAGGAGGTGCGTGGTGGTGGTAAGGGACTCCCTTGCTGACGGGAACAGAAGCAATAGTTTGCAGGCCAACCAATATGTCTTGTGGGGTATGCTGTCTCCCTGGGGCAAAAATTTGTGATGTAACAGAGAGGCTGACAAGACCTGTCCAGCCCTCTGACTGTTAACCCTTCCTTTTGGTCCATGTGGGAACCGATGATACTACAAGGCTTAGCCTTCGGAATATCACAAGGGAGTATGAGGCTTTGGACCTGGATGCACAAGTAGCCTTCATATGTCCTTCCAGTGGAAAGGCATGGGCCAGGATGTCCACTCAGTATAGGCTCAATGAGAGGTACCTGGCACTGTCTGGGGACAAATTAAACCCAGGAGTAGCCAGACAGCAGATAAACTACACAGCAGAATAGGGCTTGAAAAACAAAGGCTTCAGCTAATTTTTCACTGCTCTGACCCACTTTCATCCACAATAAGAAGACTTACAAGCAGCAAGGTCCTTCTGGAGGCTTTACCTTCAGTTCCAGTGTTATCTTAAACACTACCTGGTTAAAAGGACCTCTATGTGGTCATAACACCAGTAGAAAACAAATACAGAATACATACAGCAAACTTCAATAACAAATCCAACAGCAATTCTCCAAATATTCCTCAACACCAGCCCAAAACAGTAACTCACACAGAGTGTATCTTTATAGGAGTGTTTGGTTAGTCACCTTCTGCCTAGCCAAAGCTGTGCACACACCAATATCAGCTGTGCTATCAGAGTGGTCTTTTACTTCAACATTTCCCTCTGCACTTAAAGGGACATTATCCTGACACAGAAATGGAGAGAAAAATATTGGAGGTGAATAGCTAGCTCTGCAGATGATGCCACTAGGAACAATCTGGCTTGCTGGTTGATAGTGTGCAGTTTCAGGAAGGTGGATGTCTGGCAAGGGATGGGTTGCACCTAACAGCAGTTGGCAGGAATGTTTTTGCTAAGAGTCTAAAAGATTTGATCAGAGGGCTTTAAACTGAGTTATGTGGGGGAGGGAGACAGTATTCTTGAGGGCAGGAGCCCATCAAGTGCTGGAGATATTAGCCCAAATGTTATACAGAGTATACAGAGAACAAAGCGAATAGTAGAAGAACCCAACAGTGGGAGGAACAAAACCTTTAAAAGGCAGATGGGGGAATTGCCCATGGTGTTAGATGTCTCTATACTAATGCACAGAGCATAGGAAATAAACAGGATGAACTTGAACTCTTAGCCCAGCAAAACAAATATGATATAATAGACATCACTGAAACCTGGTATGATGAGTCTCATGATAGGAATGTAGTAATAGAGGAGTATAACCTATTTCAGATAAATAGACCAAACAAGAAAGGAGGTGGAGTAGCATTATACTTAAGGATGTCCACTCCAGTGAACAGATCCATGACTTAAATCCTGGGAGCCAGGTTGAGACCATCTTGGTAAAAATCAAGTGGGAGAGAAACAACAGGGATGTCATTGTGTCTACTACAGACTTCCAAGCCAAACTGAAGACTTGGATTATGCCTTCCTGCAACGGGTGACCTCACATTCAGAAAGTAGAGATGTAATAGTAATGGGGGATTTCACTATCCTGATATTTGTTGGAAGTCCAACTCTTCCAAAAATTTAAAGTCCAACAAAATACTCAATTGCTTTGCAAACAATTTCATCATCCAGAACATGGAAGAAACAACTAGGGGATCAGATATTTTAGATCCTGATCCTAACAAACAGAGATGGTCTGGTTAATGTGGTGGAATTGGCAGAACCATGTTCTCCTGGAGTTTGTTATACATAGGAAAGGGGAAGACAAGCATAATCAGAAATGCATTGTAGACTTTACAAAAGCTGATTTTAGAAAAAATGGGGAAATACTGGGGTGATCCCCTGGTCAGGAATACTAAAACAGAAGGGAGTTCAGGATGAATGGGGGTTTCTTAAAATTGAGATATTGATGGCACAACCTCAAACAGTTCCAATCAGGAGGCAAAACTGGGAGGTGTCCAAAGAAACTGGGATGTATGTCTAAAGAACTTTCTACTGAGATAAGACTTAAAAGAGACATGTACAAGAAATTGAAAAGGGGGGAAATCACCAAAGAAGCATTCAAACAAATAGCTAGCTTATGTAGGGGGAATGTCAGCAAAGCTAAAGCAGGGATGGTGCTCTGGCTTGCTAGAGAAGTTAAAAATGATAAAAGGGGCTTTTTTTGGTTTTGTTATGTCCCTAGCAAACAGAAGAACAAGGAAATAGTGGACTTTTTCGGACAATGTAAAAATAACGCTAGCAGCGTCACCAGGTTGCGACACTGCAGCGCAAGAGGGCGTCAGTTTCGTACGACGCTCCTTCCCAGCGGTACTGTTGCAGTACCGCTGGGACATTTGACCATGATATTTTTGCTTTTATAGTCATATTTTACTCACGATCGTTGATCGCGAGTAAAATATGATGGTAGAAACCAAAAATATCACGGTCAAATGTCCCAGCGGTACTGCAACAGTACCGCTGGGAAGGAGCGTCGTACGAAACTGACGCCCTCTAGCGCTGCAGCGTCGCAACCTGGCGACGCTGCTAGCATTATATTTACATTGTCTGAAAAAGTCCAGTAGGGCCACTGCATGGAGAAAATGGCAAAAGGCTAACAGAGGACAGAGAAAAGGCGGAATTAAAGACTTTTTTTTTCCCTCAGTCTTCTCCCAAAAGGAGAACTGTGTTCAACCCTAGGAAAAGGGAGGAGATGATGGAAGATAAAGGAAAACACATCACAGAATTGGTAAAGAGGTAGAACAGGTATACCTGATCAGTATAAATGAGTTCAAGTTTCCAGGTCAGGATGAACTACGTCCATGGGTATTAAAAGAACTGGCAGAAGTAATCTCAGAACCATTGTCAATAATCTTTGAGAATTCCTGGAGAACAGGAGAGGTCCCAGCAGACTGGAGGAGGGCAAACATTGTCCCCATCTTTAAAAGGGGGAAGAAAGAAAACCCAAATAATTACTGTCCGGTCAACCTGACATCAATACTAGGAAAGATTCTAGAGCAGATCATTAAACAGTCTGTAAGCACTTAGAAAGGCATGCTGTGATCATTAAAAGTCAACATGGGTTTCTCAAACAAGTCATGCCAGACTAATCTTATCTCTTTTTTTGATAGAGTCACAAGCTTGGTAGATGAAAGGAATGCTGTGGATGTAACGTACCTTCATTTCAGTAAGGCCTTTGACAAAGTTCCCCATGATTTTCTTGCAAACAAGCTGATAAAATGTGGGCTAGATGATGCATTTTCTGCACAGAAAATACATTTCCAGTGCAAAAAAAAAAAACAGAAATTTCTGGGCAGAAATGTGGTTTTCTGTGAAGAAGAAGGAAAAAAAACACGAACGCAGAAATATTATCCTTCTCTATAGAACACAGAAATATTATCCTTCTCTATAGAAAAAAACTTTCCTGTGCATAAAAGAGCATTCAATTTCCGCTCCCTTCTTTCTCTCTCTCTCTTTCTCATATAGTAATAATCTCATTAAATAAAAGGCAATCAGCTAATAATAATATTGACCCCCTGAGATTTTTCTGGGTGTTTTTTTTTTTCCAGGAAGGTAATTGTGGGACTTATGACTTTGTTAACCCAAAATGTACAGAGCTAAATAACTGATCACTGATCTTCTGTGCTTGCCAAACAATGGAGCAGCATCCAGTAATTGAATACATCAATAAGCTCTCAAGTCTCATATAATTTCAGCACACTGGACAGGCTAGCATTAGACATAATCATATTTTGATCAGGAGAAAATAGAACTGGGATGAAATAATATCAATTTTTATTTACAGGGCAGGGAGAAAGCTGTTGAGTCTTTGATGGGGAAAACAATTATGTCACTACTGCTTTTTTATTTATTTCAGAAAAATCTGGTGTTTATCAGACTTTTGGTTTTGAGTTTTGGTGGCAAATGAATTATAATTCATTTCAACTAGCTGCTTGTCTGTTTCAAAGTGGAGTTCATTGAGGAGATACCTGCTTGGATGAATAAATATACAATCAACATAATAAATGGTGACAAAACTAGCTTGCACTCATGCTTCACAATACTAAGCCATGATGGCCCTATGGGGACCACTTGATATTCAGGACAAATGCAGTTTATTGATCTACCTCCCCACTTGGGCCAAAGAGCACATTTTGCATAAACTGTTTGAATCAGCATTTAATTTTCCTTTTTCCTGGATTAACACTTTATAGCGTGTTCTAAGAATTTCAGCAAATTGTGTTTCTTTTGATTGATTGAAACATGCATCAGTTTGCAGAGGTGTAACTATGAGGAGGGCAGAGGTGTCATTGTGTGTGTGTGTATGTGTGTGTAAAATGAGAACATTGCCTCCCAATAAGAATTCTGCCTCCTCTGTGAAATTTTCCTTTAGTCTCCAAATTTCTAACATTGCAGTAACTTAAAACCTCAGTTGAGCATTTAGAAATAGAATTTAAGAGTCCAAAGGAAAGGGGCAGGCAAAATAACTAAGGCGTATGAACACAGCAAAGATAAAAGTCTAGGATGTGAACAATTTTCAACATCTCACTGTTCACAGTGCTAGAAATGTGAGGTTTGAAGGAAAACTTCACAAGAAGGCAGAATTATTTTCTTTTCTTTTTTCTTTCTTTCTTTCTTATCTTTTTTTTTTTTTTTGAGTTCAAACCATCTTATTTATTAGCAACAAGACACAGTATCCTTGCTTTGGTTTTATTTCATGCCCCATGGAAGTTTGAGAGGCATTCTTCAAAGGTTTAAAAGAATTCTTTTAGGACACTTTTATTACTGAATGTAGTCTTTTTGTTTCTGCAGACTCTTTGGATTTTGGTACACATTTGGAATCACCTGTCTCTGATTTTCCCTCTGTTTTAGCTTTTATTTTCTTTGGTTTTTCCTTTTTGTCACTTAGTCATATGCAAAGTTGTGTGTCCAAATGAGCTCTGCTCTAACTTTTGAACACCCGGTGGTGTTACCTTTAAGGGGGGGTGGGCTTTAGAGCCCCACCCATGATGCCAAAATCTCCTTTAATATTTGGGGAAATTATTGGCTCAAAAGGAGACCTGAGAGAGGAGGGTAACTTTCAGGATGACAATGGGTTTATAAAATCAAAAGGCAAAATAAAAGGCAGGCTTGTTAATGAGATTCTTGCTTGAATAGATGTTTTGAAGCAGGAAAAGAACCTGGATTCAGTACCAGACTCAGCGGTACCAGAGGATGCTGCACAGACCTCTACAGACACTGCTAATCCAGTTCATGGTGATGATTCTCAGGGACTAGCATTAATTCCAGGGGAGACCATAGAAACAAATAATTATTCCCCTAACGGGGTCAGTTGGCTTTGGGGTGTGTGGGGCACACCTTATACACATACAATACAATCATACATACAACAAAATATGCCAGTGCAAACAAAACATACCATGCACCAGTTCTGGGGGCAGGATGGGGTCATATCAAGGGTGGTCTTTTGTAACCCGTGGTGTGCTTTCCACCCAAATATCAATCAACAGGGCAGTAGATAAGGGGGAAATCCTCTGTTGTTGGGGACTTGTGATTTTCCTGACCAAGGGATCTTTTCATCAGGGTAGCAGATAGTGGCTCTTGGTGAGCACTTGGCTGCATCTACATTTGAAAAGATACTGCAAGGGGAAGATGTAGACATGTTTCCCCTGCTATATCAAGATTTAGACAACATAAACATTAGGAAGAACTTCCTGACAATAAGAGTTGTTTGGAAGTGGAATACACTGCCTCGTAGTGTGGTGGAGTCTCCTTCTTTGGAGGTTTATAAGCAGAGGCTGGGTGGATATCTGTCGGGAATGCTTTGATTGTGTATTCCTGCATGGCAGGGGGTTGGACTGGATGGCTCTTGTGGTCTCTTCCAACTATTATGATTCTATGACCAAAAATCATTTGTAGGCGGTTACCTCCAGGGCCTTTTCTCTCTCTGCATGTTTTTTCTTTGTAAAATATTTTTTATTATACTTTTACACATAATGAGGGTCCCCAGCACCACCTGGGGTGCTGAGCACCTGTGTGCTAAGGGAACCCATTTGCTACTGTGTAGGAGAGAGAGACCATTAACTGGCCTTGATGCCTGCACCATAGCAGAGAGTTTTCTCTTCTGGGCAGTGTGCCGGGCTTGAACCAGCTGATGCAGGTCCCATTTGGGATTGAGCAAACTGGTGATGGTGCAATGTTTGGGAAAGAGGGATTTTGCTGTCATGGCCTGTTACCACTGATATTTGTGGAGCGCCATGGGTCTCCAGCAGATGTATTGGTCATTCATTTAGGAGGGGATGACCTCAGAGTATTGAAAGGGAAAGCCCTAATTATCCAAGCTTTGAAGGACATGGACGTGACACAGTCTTCATGGCCAGGGACAGCAATAGTTTGTTCAACTATTGTGCCGAGACAAACTTATTCTGGACGAGGTGACATCTTTAAGATTGATATCACTTGGAAAATAATCAATAGAGAGATTCATAATGCCCTATCAAGAATCATAGAATTATAGAATCATAGAATTGCAGAGTTGGAAGAGACCACGAGGGCCATCCAGTCCAACCCCCCTGCCACGCAGGAAATCACAATCAAAGCATCCCCGACAGATGGCCATCCAGCCTCTGTTTAAAGACCTCCAAGGAAGGAGAACCCACCACGCTCCGAGGGAGCATGTTCCACTGCCGAACAGCTCTTACTGTCAAAAAGTTCCTCCTAATGTTGAGGTGGAATCTCTGTTCCTGGAGCTTGCATCCATTGCTCCGTGTTCCAGTCTCTGGAGCAGCAGAAAACAAGCCCGCTCCATCCTCAGCGTGACATCCCTTCAAATACTTAAACAGGGCTATCATATCGCCTCTTAACCGTCTTTTTTCCAGGCTAAACATACCAAGCTCTCTAAGTCTCTCCTCATAAGGCATCGTTTCCAGACCTTTCACCATTTTAGTCACCCTCCTCTGGACACGCTCCAATTTGTCAACATCCTTTTTGAATTGTGGTGCCCAGAACTGGACACAGTATTCTAAGTGAGGTCTGACCAAGGCAGAATAGAGTGGCACTTTTACTTCCCTTGATCTAGACACTATACTTCTATTGATACAGCCCAAAATCGCATTGGCCTTTTTAGCTGCCACATCACACTGTTGGCTCATGTTCAACTTGTGGTCTACTAGGACTCCTAGATCCCTTTCGCACGTAGTCTCATTCAGCCAGGTCTCTCCCATCCTATATTTATGCATTTCATTTTTCCGCCCTAAATGCAGTACTTTACATTTCTCCGTATTGAATTTCATTTTGTTAGCTTTGGCCCAGCTCTCCAGTCTATCCAGGTCATTCTGAATTTTGATCCTGTCCTCTAGGGTATTAGCTACTCCTCCCAACTTGGTGTCATCTGCAAATTTGATAAGTATGCCCCTAATTCCCTCATCCAAGTCATTGATAAAGATGTTGAATAGCACTGGGCCCAGGACAGAACCCTGTGGCACCCCACTGGTCACATCGTTCCAAGACGAAGAGGAGCCACTGCTGAGCACCCTTTGGGTTCGGCCGGTCAACCAATTACAAATCCATTGAACAGTTAACTTGTCTCGCCCACATTTTACAAGCTTGTTTGCAAGAATGTCATGGGGAACCTTGTCAAAGGCCTTACTGAAATCAAGGTATGCAATGTCCACAGCATTCCCTTCATCTAGGATGTTCATCTAAGAAGGATAGGTTACTTAATGCCACATCTGGATATAACTTTTAAAAAGCCAGGACTCTACTGATGGAAAAAAGCTAGGACTCTAAAGACAGGAGTCGATGGAATTCACCTTTCTGAAGCTGGGATCCAGTTATCTGGACCTCCTGCAGAGATATGCAGGAGGGGATGAGGGCTGTGTTAGCCAGCCTGCTAGTGGATAGGGAACAAGCAGGTGCTTGTCCCTTATCCATGTCAGGTAGTGGGGGGAGATTTCAGTAGTCGATAATCACCTATGGCATTATTTTTGATGAATGATAGGTCTCTGGAATTGCCCGGCTGGTCATGTGACACAGGAAGTGAAGAAAGATAATCTCCTTGGGGCTGGGCCAAAGGTTTAACCCTCAGTGGAGGTCTTGCAACTTGAGGGAGCGAGCTTTGAGTTGGCCTTAAGTAGTGGCCAGCCGGGGAGCAACCCACAACTTGGGTTTGTTCTTGGAGCTCAGGTATTTCACCCAAGGGAGACTGGGGAGGGGATCTGGGAGACACCTACTGCCCAAGCTGCTCCCACACTAGGTTGCTCTCCCCTTCTTGTATATCTTAAGGAATCAGAATTAAATAACTGTCACGAGTTAGAGACATTATAAAATGGCTGAACAACTGCAGAATCATGCTTAGTCATAATGGCTGACTCCATGAACATGTCTAGTCATGCCTAGTCAGGCCACTAGAGAGCAATTATATATATATATATATATATATATATGAGTTAGTCCAAAGCTCGCTCTCTTCTTGTGAATGCTGATGCTTGGACGTCAAACACTCTGTGTGTGAGTATTGTTGGGAACGGGCTGCTACTAAGTCTGCTGAGATAGTTTTTGGCTTTTGCTGGGGATTGAGTGTCCTATCACCCACATCTGACAGTGGTTATGGGCCCAGCTGATTGATCTCAGATTAGGTAAGGTGCACTCAGAAAAGTTCCCAGAAACTTTTGTTTTGAGTGTTTTTGGCTAGTTGGCTGAGAAATAGTTAAGTTTCAGCCAGGCCCTGTAATATCTACATGTAACCTTGAAGTTCTGCCAGCTGCCAGCTGTTCCTGTTTCATAGCTGGAGAATTGTTGACTCAATCAGCAGAATGGCAGATAATAATTCTGTCCGCTTTGAAAAGCTGGCTGATGGAAATTATTCAGCATGGAGTTTATACATGGAGGCTTTATTAATTGTGGCATGCTTTGGAAAATGAAAGTGTGATCCCAGAGGGTTCAGAAGATGAAATAGCAGCATTCAGGATAGCAGACCAGAAAGCTAGAGCTGCAATTCCCTTATCGCTAAGCCCCTCTCAATTAATACACGTGGCCCCAGCAAAGACAGCCTTTCAGTTTGGGACAGCTTTGAAAATGGTTCATCAGAATTCATCCTGCCTCTCAAAGATGATATGGACTAAGAGACTTTATAACACAAAGCTGTCTATTGGATGCTGCATGAAATCCCTTTTGGAGGAAATGAGGCAGCTTTTTCAAGAGGTGGCCAACAGAGTGATGGACATTCCAGAAGCCCATAAGTGTTTTATTTTATTGGGCAGTTTGCCAAAGGAATGGGATTTCCTAATGACTCCCTGAAAGAACATCTCAGGCTCGGCCAAATTGATCACCAACAATGGTTCGCCTTGGCCTCACATCAGGAGGCATGGAGATGCACTATCCACAATGCTGCAGCCTTATTTGAGAACTCACGCCGAACAAGTCGTGAAGAGAAACAACAACACAGAAAGAATCACAACCCAGAAATATCACCCAAGGAGACCTTCTGCTGTGCTTTCTGCAACCGGACTTGTTTATCTCAGATTGGCCTTTTCAGTCATCAGTGCGCTTACAGAAAGTGCAGGATGAGTCCTTCCTGAATCTTCATTTGCGAAGAAAAGCCAGAGAGTCTACAGACCACCAGGGAGAGTGATTTGTCTGTAGATCTGGTAGCTGGGTGTTTTCTGGAAGAGGTCCAATGCAAGCAATTTGATTCCCAGATGGAGGGGCATAAACAGCCACAAATTACCAGATGCAATCAGGAGAGCACGGAAACGGAGGCATGTGTGGAGGAGGGAGCCTGCAGCTATGAGAAATGCTGTTTCAGATGCAAAAAGCCTGCACATTTTCAGAAGGACTGTAAGATGCCTGCACCGGATAGGAGGGGTGACGCAGCTAAAGGGCAAATGAAAGGTACATCCTCTCAGGCTGCAAGCTGTGCAGAAGTCATTACTAAACCTGACAACGGCCTGCTGTGATGCATTTAACAACTTCTTTGCAGATAAAATCTCTCAGATAAGAGCCAATTTGGATGCCGGGGTTGGAGCAGATTCCGTTGATGAGGTGTCTAGTAACTCTGTTGATGAGGTTATACTGAATCAGTTTCAATCTGCAATTACTGATGACATGGACAAGCTCCTTGGTAGAATGAGGAAGACTACCTGCCCTCTTGACCCTTGCCCTTCGTGGCTGGCCATCCAGGGGAGTGGTGCCTTGAGGATGTTCCTCAGAGACATCATCAATTCAACCCTTAGGGAAGGTCACGTTCAATCTTGCTTGAAGGAAACAGTGGTTAGACCGCTCCTAAAAAGACCTTCCCTTGATCCTCTGGATATGAAGAACTACAGGCCACTCTCCTTATTACCTTTTTTGAGCAAGGTGATCAAGAGAGCAATTACTCTTCAACTCCAAGCTGTCTTGGAAGAAACCAATTATCTAGATCCATTTCAAACTGGCATTAGGATGGGATATGGAGTTGAGATGGCCATGGTTGCCTTAGCTGATGACCTTTGCCTCAACATTGACAGAAGTAATGTGACATTGACAGAAGTAATGGTGTTACATGATCTCTCAGTGGCTTCTGATACAATAGATCACCACATTCTCTTGGATTGCCTGAGAAGATTAGGAATCGGAGGCACCGCGCTGCAGTGGTTCCGCTCCTTCCTCTCAAGTAGATTCCAGAGGGTGATGCCTGGGGACAATTGCTCTGCAAGGAAAGAACTTAACTGTGGTGACCCACAAGACACCATCCTGTCCCCAATGCTATTCAATATATATATATATATGAAGCTGCTGGGAGAGATCATCTGAAGGCATGGGATGGGGTGTTATCAGTATGCTGATGACACCCAGATATATTTCTCCATGTCTCAGTCTTCAGCTCTGATTTCAGGTGGTGTCTCTTCTCTCAATGATTGTGTTAGGGCAACAATGGACTGGATGAGGGAGAACAAATTGAAGCTGAATCCAGATAAAATGGAGGTTCTCATGGTAGCAGCCCAGAACTGTTATGATTCAACCCCCAGTCCTGGGTGGAGTCGCAATCTCCTCCAGGGACTGTGTTTGCAGTTTGGGGGTACTCCTGGACTCGTTGCTCCAGATGACAAATTAGGTAAATGTGACAGTCAGGAGCACCTGTTATCAGCTTTGGCTGATCCACCAGCTGCCCCTTTTCCTGGAAGTCGGGGACCTTGAGACCATGGTACAGAATATGGCAGCCAGACTGGTTTCGGGTACATCTAGAAGAGACCATATAACACCGATCTTAAGATCACTTCACTGGCTGCCCATTCGTTTCTGGGCCCAGTACAAAGTGTTGATTATCACCTTTAAAACCCTGACGGCTTGGGTCCAACATCTCTTCGGGACTACCTCCTTCCATATAATCCTCCCCACGCACTCACATCGTCTGGGAGGAATCTGCTGCAACCTTTAAAAACTAGGCTTTCCTCGACCTCCCAGAGGACCTTTTTGGCTATTGCTCCCAGATTATGGAAAAGCCTGCCAGACAAGATCTGTCACATTACCACCCTAAATAGCTTTTAAAAACCTCCTAAGATGGATCTCTTCTGGCAGGCCTTTCCTGAATAGATACCCGGCCATCAGAGAAAAAAAATCTTATTAGTCTAATCCCTATCCAGTTATTTTATTTGTGTGTGGGGTTTTTTTTTAGTATTTAGTAAGTATTTTTAAATGTTTAATTATTTAATTGTATTTTAAGGGGGGGTGGGATAGAGGGTTTTATATGAATATTTTAAATGCTGTAAACCACCCCAATTGCATTTTGTAGAGGGGTGGGATACAAATATTTTTTTTATGATGATGATGATGATGATGATGATGATGATGATGCCTTCATAGCAAAGCACCTGATGGTACTGAGGGAAGAATCTGCTTACTTGAGCAGCACACAACATGGTGAATGACTTGAAGTTGTTAAGCAATGTTAAAAATGCTTCCATAACCAATATAACTCTTGCAGATGGTGCTCCCAGCAAGGTGCAGGAAATGGGCACTGCATATGTGCCATCTTTTGGCAAAGATTTTGAAAATGTGTTATGTGTTAGCAAACTGGAGAATTGTATATTGAGTGTATCCCAAATGACTACTGATGGTTATAAAATGATATTTGAGGGGGAACAATGTAAAAGCATAACATGAATGTCTGTGCAAAAGGGATAAAGAAACATGGGTTGAATTACATGTTGCCTAAAGGGAAGGTGGCAAAAGTGAATCCTGCAGACAATGTGCCCCTACATGATAAGTGTGTTCATTATTACCACAGGCCATGCTAGTTACAAAGGGTTAAAGGAGCTAGCAGAAGTTTGCCCTGGTCTAAGCATAAAACCCTGCACAAGTTTCTTAGAATGTGCAGTGTGCAGGAAAGTAAAGTTGACAGCTTTCCGTTTTGCCAAAAAGACCCAATGTGTCACCAACAGGCCCTTTGAAATTGTCCACGCTGATTTAGCAGGCCCCTATAAGCCCACTGAAGGGGGTAACCGCTATTTATTTGTAATTGTGGACAGACACACTAGGTACACGTACATATACTTACTGAAGGAGAAAAGTCAGGCTGCAGACAGGTTCCGTGAGTGGGTGAACGCGGTGGAACATGAATTTCCTTCTCATAAGGTTTCCAGTCTAGTGGTGGATAGGGGAGGGGAATTCTTATCCAACAGTCTGCAAACCTGGATGCGTAGGAGGGGCATTAGAAACAAGACCACAAACACAGCATCTCCAGGGGAGGATGGGCTTGCATAAAGGACAATTGGGATGTTGAATTGCATGTTGGAGTGCATGATGGAAGATGCACAAGCCCCAGCTGGGCTGTGGGGGGAAGCAGTGAAGACTACTGTTTACCATTTAAATAGACTGTGGATGTCTGGTGTCAACCAGACCCCATACTGTCTATTGTATGTGGATGTCTGGTGTCAACCAGACCCCATACTGTCTATTGTATAGTAGAGCACCAAATGTCTAGTACCTGAGGGTTTTTGGACAATATGAAAATGTACTGATTCACCTTAGCCTAAGGAAGCCTGGGCAGCCTCAAACCAGGAGGCTGCATTTCCTTGGCTATGAGGGGAATAAGTATGTGTCTTCTCTCCATCCTTGAAAGGTGGTGTTCTCCAGGAGTACAAATTTTGGAATGCACTCAGGGTGGGACAGATTGCATTGCAATCAGGAGGAGTTTGTTCCCTTGGGGAGGGATGTGTCAACAACTTCCAAATGTCCCACAAATCGAGGGGTGGTTGAGCTTGATGATGATGAAGGAGAGGCAGAGGAAGAGAAGCCTGGCACTTCCCATGCCACTCCAACACACACACGATCACAAACAAGCAGTGAGCCTGACAGAGGGAGAGATAGCAGCAGCAGTGCAAATGAGGATGAGTCAGACAGAACTAAGGTGCTCATCCCCAGAAGGTCAATGAGGGTCAGAAAGGCTCCTGACAGGTTTGTTGTTCAGGAAGCCAGGCTATGCAATGTCATGGCAGAGGAGCCTGCAAGTTTTCAGGATCTCCTAAAACTTCCCCAGGAAGAGCAGGAGAAGGGGAACACAGCCATGGACTCTGAGTTCAAGTCACTAGTAGAGAGGAAAGTGTTCCAGGTAGTTGAGATGCCCAAAGACCAAAAGGTTGTTGGTTTCAGGTGGGTGTACAAGCTGAAGGACATGCCTGATGGGGCACAAAAGTGTAAGGGATACTTAGTTGCAAAAGGCTTTTTTGCAGGAGCACTACACCAATTTTGACAAAACCTTTTTGCCCACAGCAAAGCCAGAAATCTAAGGTTAGTGTTAGCTGTAGCAGCCAAGAGGCAGATGGTTGTGCAACACTTTGACTTTGAAACAGCATACCTGAATGCTTATCTTGAAGAGACAGTGTTCATGGAACAGGCCCCAGGGTATGACAGTGCAGGTGAGAACAAGGTGTACTTGTTACAGAAAGCGCTCTACGTCTTGAAACAAAGTGCATGTTGCTGGAACAAGTGCATACACAAAGTTTTGGTGATTTTCTGCCAGTCAGAGGGTTCCAGAAGGCTTCTCCCTGTGGCTAGATAGGAGAATCTCAAAGGAGGCACTCACCTGCTACCCCTTGCAGACTGTCTCACCTGGACTTGAGTTCCTGGCTCTGCCTGTGGTGCGCCATCTGGTCCTCCATCCTCTGGTAATTCCTGGACTGAGGGAGCCCCTTCTGGATGCAAAGCACTTGCAGGAGGGTGAAATTGCTGCACATGCTTTAGCTGCTGGTGGGAATCAGAATCTTCTTCCACTGCAAACACATCTGAATAGAATTTTTGTTTGGATTAGAATTAAATTGAGGTCTTTCATCAACATAAACAGCACTTATTTTCATTGTGTGCCCATCAGGGTCCAGGATTTTGTAAGCACATTTGGCATAACCAATAAAAATTCCCTCTTCACTTCTACAGTCCAGATTGTCTCTTTTGTGTTTGGGAATGTATGTATAAACTTTAGATCCAAAAACCCTTAGATGGTTCAGTCTGGGTTTCACACCATGCCACAATTCAAATGGAGTAAGATTTCTAGACCTGGTTGGAAGTGTATTGTGTAAGTATGTGGCTGTGAGAATTGTCTCAGACCAATAAGCTTTAGACATGTTAGCCTCTAAAAGCATTGCAACTGCCATTTCCTTTAAGGTTTGGTTCAGTCTCCCTGGAATGCCATTTTCTTGAGGACTATAAATTCTAGTAGTCTGATGTCTAATGCCACGTTCCTTTAAGAACTCATCAAATTGAGTATTGGCAAATTCTGAACTATTATCTGTTCTCAGATTTTGAATTTTATATCCAAATTTATTAGTGACATAAGTAAAGTACTCTTTGAACTTTTCAAAAGCTTGACTTTTCTCCTTTAGGAGAGAGCCATGGGTGTACCTGCTGAAATCATCTGTGAGAGTCAAGAAATAGAGGTTTCCACCCACTGATTTTTGATTAAATGGTCCACAGAGATCAGAATGTATTAATTCAAGAGGTTTAGTAGATTGTCTTTCTGTGAGAGGCTTGTGTGTAGGTGCTGTAGACTTTACTTTGATGCATTCCACACACCTTTCATTCACACAACAGTCCTTGAAATGAAAATCTCTTGCTAGCTCTTGATTAGCCAATTTCTTTTATGCATTCAGCATTTTGATGAGCAAATCTTTTATGCCATAAATTTATGCAGTCTTTATGTTTACACTCAGTGGCATCATTGGCATTTGAATCACTGATCTCCATGTGATAAAAGCCATCATCCTTTAGAGTGCCTTTAAAAATCAAATGTTTGCCATGAAGACCATAACATGAATTCTTTTTCAAAATTACTCTGTTGCCTTTTGATGTGCTCATCTTTACAGAGTAGAGGGAGCTATTTAGGTCGGGGGTGTAAAGAGTGTCCATAATTCTGAATATCTCTGTCCTAGCTCCCAATTTCATTGGTAAACACACAGTTCCAGTTTTTTGCCCTGTAACAGAATCTCCATTTGCAAGAAACACAGGGAAATTTACTTCTTCATTAAAATCTTTGAAATACTCCCTTTTATTAATAAAGTGATTACTAGCTCCAGAGTCTATGAGGAAACAGTTTTTATATTCATTTCCAGAAGCTTGCATTATTTTTCCATATGCCAATCCATTGTTAAATTTCTGCTTAGGATTGCCTTTGTTTGAATCTCTATCTCTTTCACCTTTGTCAGTGTCTGGCCTTTGAGCAGTCCTCCCTTGCTGTGAGAATGACTGCTTTCCCTTTGAAGTTTTAAATTGGCCTCCATTTAGCTCAGAAGAGAAGGAGGAGGGGTTGGAGTGAGTAGCATTCCATTTAAAATGCTGCTTTTCCTTTTCAGCCAAATTAACTTTCTGCTTAAAATTAGAATTTCTGGATTCAAACTTGTCATTTTGCATCAAATTTTGTCTATGTTGAAATTCTCTTATCTGAATATAGGCTTCTGGTAGAGTTAAATCATTCTTTAATTGCAAGGTATTTATTATGGGATTGTAAAACTTTGGTAAACTTGCCAAGGACACCCCGACTTGCATAGCGTTTGGGATCTCTTCTCCAGGAGATTGTAATTCTGCTAATGTAGCTCTAAAATCATTAATTTGCTCATTCAAAAATTTAGGATTAGATAGCTTCATGTTTACTAACTTCATCATTAATGCAACTTTACTTCCCATAGATAGAACATCACAGAGATTTTTCAAAGTGTCCCAAGCAGCTTTTGCTGTTCTCTTATCTTTGATTTCAGAAACTAGTCCATCATTCACAGCCAAAATTATAAAAGCCAAAACCTTTGGGTCATCCCTATCAAAATCAGTTCATGCTCTCCCTTAATTTGGTCTCTGATCATTTAAAACATGAATAAGTCCCATGGCTTTGAGATATGTTTCAAAAGAAAAAGACCACTTTTTATAATTTGGGCCACTCAGCTTCTTCAGGCTTAGAATAGAACCGAGGCTAGGAGCAAGTGCTTCAGCCATAATTGCTTAACTGTCTTTGTCTCCAGCCGAGCTGAGTGAGTGATCAGGTAAAAAAAACAATACTTTGCAAAACAAAATTAAATTGAGCTTTTAACTCTTCAACTGGGAACTATCACCCTCATTTGTTGGGCAGGTATGAGTCTAAAAGTTAAAAATTCCAGGGATCTAGCCCTTTTAAAAATAAAAATATCTTATTTAAAAGTAAAAACACTTTTCTTTCAAAGTAAGCAGAGTAAGGCATCAGAATGCAGACACAGCTCAATTAACATTTAAATGTGTGGTCTGATCACCCAGTCAATTAGACTCATTAAACAAGAAAGACGTCAGTTTAAAAATGCATATCAAAGTTTACTGAAGGTATATCAATCTTAATCTACATAATAAAACAAATGTAAAGGTCCCTAACTAACTAAGAGGATTTAGAGTAAGAAAAACTCACCCAGCCTTAAGTGATGTGGGCTACATGGTGAAGGATAAAAACAACACTGTAAGACGGAAAGAATCAAAGACTAAAAGAAAAGATGGCTACAGCCACATGGAGACAAACTTAAAAGGAAACTTAAACAAAGTGTAATATAATATTTAAATTAGATCATGTGATGAATGACCCATTGCTCCAGTTGGCTGAAATTGCCTAGGGAAAGAAGAAGGAATAGTGGAAGAACTCATGCATGCAGGGAAATTCCTAAACTGAACTTAACATGGGATACACAAGATTGTATTGCATTACAATAATGATTTCCCCACATACTACAAAAAGGTCCACGCGTGTATTGATTTCACAATGGGGAACTATAGCAACTCAAATAGCAGTGCGAGAGGCTGCATAGCACACAAGATCTTTTAACTTTGAAGTGGATAAGGTTAAAGTTTCATGGGCTATACTGCAACTGATCCTAGAGAGGAGTTTCCTGGGGAGTCACAGCAAGCTGATGTACCAAAATATCACGGGTAGAATTAAAGCAGGGAGTTAAAGTTATGGGAAGCTCCTGTTTGGCAGAAGCTGGCAGGGGTCGGGAAGTGTCATTTTGGAGAGAGGGAGAGAAAGAGGAGGAGGGGAAGGTGGTTCAGACTTGCATGGGGGATGGAGGCAGAGAGGTTTGAGCATGGTGAACTGACTTTTCCAGGGGGTTTTAATAGGAAAAATATATTTGAAGATGCTATCTTGATGAAAGAAACGTTTGTCTTCGGGTGGTTCTCAGTGATGTAAACAAAGGAATTCCAGGCTAGCCAGGAACTGGTAAATTGGGACATCTTTGGGTGGTATGACTGACAGGCCACCTTCCTATTGACTTGCAGATATGTAGATGAAGAACATGTTTAGCATGGTAATGAAAGGTTCCAACTGTATATGTGGATGCCTACCTTTCCCGACAAGAGGCAGGAAGAACCTTTTCTATATCAAAAGAGATGTTGACTGGTTGTGCCAAGGTGTGAATGTTTTGAGAATTTGAGTGGGGTCCTTCCTGGCTTGGTACATGCTAATCCCAGGATTTCTCTGTTTCCTGTAAACCATGAAAAGTCCAGGTTTGGCCAAATTAATATTAAATCCTAGCCATGTGAAAAGTTTGTGCCAAGATGGTCCCTAGGGTTTTCACACCAGAGCAAAAAGAGTGCCACAAGGAAGTTCGCACTGGCATTCTGCAGCAACTTGAGGTGGGCCCAAACCTTTTTCAAGAAATCATCATTTGTGATAATACCTGGATCTTCCAGTATGATCCTGAGATAAGACAGTCAATGCACTAGAAAACACTATCATCACCAAGATTGAAAAAAGCATGTCAAAGCAAGTCCACATTCAAAGCAATGTTCATTGGGGGGGGGGTTGGGGTTGGGGGGTGCTTTTTTACATCAAGGGCATAATTTTGAAAGACTGGGTTCCAGAAGGCAAAACAGTGAACCAGCATTATTATAAGGAAGTTTTGACAAAGCTGAAAGAGTCAGGAAAAAAGGCCAGAATTGTGGGGAAATGGTTTCATTCTTCATCAAGACAAGCACCATGAGACTTTTTTTTCTTTTCCCTAAAGTGAACTTGGTGCATAAAGGAACATGTTTTGAGTCAATGGATGCAGTAAAGAAAATGGCAGATGTGTTGAAACAGCTGAAAGAAACTGATCTGCTCCACGCCTTCAACCAGTGGAAAACAAGACTGCATCGGTGTGTGAGTGTGAACAGGGAATATATTGAAGGGGACAAGCATTAGAATTGTAATACATGTAAATAAAGGTAGGTTATCGTATCAGTCTCGTTATTTAATAGACAGATCTTAGTATGATGCCAATGTTGTGAGAACCTTTCCTGTATTAGATGCATTCAGTGGCTAAAAGGAATATATTTTGCTCATTCTGAATGGTTATTTGGGGCAGGAAGAGGCTGAGAGGTAAGGAGAGGGAATTGACCATATATATTTTCCAGTGTCCAATTGCGTTTGTATTTGTGTGCGCAAACCTGCTCATTCATAAAAGTGTTTGTGTGTGCACACCTGCTCATTAATAAAAGTGTCTATCGGGATGCCCCTTTATCAAGAGCGTCTTTCATCTCATCAATCTGTGTAGCAGATTTTTGGCTACAGTATCTTTTGCTGGGAAAGGGGACCAGCCTTCCCTACCATATGACTGCACACTGGTTTTTTGGCAGTTGTATATGATTGACAAAACAACAGGATCTATGGATGCAGCAAGGCTAGCTCTTGAGAGATGCCAAAAAAGCACAGAATTCTCACTGAAGTCATTATCAGACCCATGGTCTTAATATGTTAATTCAACAAGCTGCTCTCCATCTGCTGAACTGCTGAAGTCAAATGTGATCCAAGGAGAGAAAGACAGTGGCTAAATAAATATTACGTCAGTAGAGTATGTTGCTTAAGGTTATGGTGGTTATTTTCCAGTTTTTATTGCTTTGGGTAGAAACTAGCAACTCTTGTAAGGATAAATCCCTTCCATATGCCACTAAAATCAGGAGAATTGTATTCAACGTTTCCTTTACCAGCCCTGCTGGATATCATAATCTCTTCTGGTTTTCTGCTGCTTCCTCTTTCCTGGGAAATCCTATCCCACAATGGCAATTAGCCCAGATATTAACTTTATTTTGGTACTATGTTAAAACATTGTCATGTAATTTGCATTTTCAGATGCAGTTTCAGAGCTAAAAAGAAAACTTTATTGGCATAGTAATCCAGAAAGTATAACATACCGTCATTGTTCAGAATGGAGATCCAGAGGACAGTCATTATATTAAAAGCATTAGGCAATCTATGAAATCTGATACACTACAAAACTATTGGCTATCCATCATCCCCTGACCTTCTTTCCCATACAAGCATTCAGCCCATTTTTCCAAAAGCTCCACAGCACAGCTGTGGCTTATCTCATAGTAACCATTACCCTCCCACAGTTGTTTCAAAGCACTTGGTAGCCAGCACACAGAAATGCAGGAATGAAATACTATTAACAGCAAGGTTACCGTTACCAAACCAGACATGGCAGGAATAGGCACTTTCAGGGACTGATCCTGACAAAAATGTTGCTGTTTGCCTTCAAGTCATTTCTGACTTATGCTGACCCTAAGACAAACCTATCCCACATGATTTTCTTGGCAAGGTTTGTTCAGAGGGGGGTTGCCTTTGCCTTCCTCTGAGGCTGAGAAAGTGTGACTTGCCTATTACCCAGTGGTTTTACATGGCTTAGTGGGGATGCAAATCCTGGTCTACAGAGCCCTAGTCCAGTGCTCAGACCACTACACAACACTGGCTCTAAAACATGACTTTTCTTTAAAGCCTTTGGGGTTTAGTCCTTTCATCCAATTCATCCATGTCCATGGTTTTACCTATTTCAGTTTAAATTAGTTTAAAATATATAGTTTAATACATTTTTAGACTGTAATGCATTTTTACTGCCTTACATTTTAAATTGTTTTAAAGTGTTTGCACTGACATAAGTTAAACAATACAATTTAAAACAATATAGCACTTACAGCTCTTTTGTTAAAAGCTTTCAATTCTAATAATAAAAAAAGTCTTTGCCTACGGTACTTATTGAAGGACAACAGGGAGCCATTCTACCCTTCATATGGAGGGAGTTCCACAGTCTAGGTCTAGCCACTGAGAAGGCCCTCTTTCATGTTGCCACCAACTGCACCTGTGAAGGGGTGGGACTGAGAAGTAAATAAATAAATGGCATCTGCGACAACCCTAGAAGTATCAGACTGTATGGACAAACTTACTTTTGAACTTAGACAAAAATCTATACAAATTCAAGAATCAGAATGGGAACCAATCTTAGAATTATGCAGAAAGAAATGGGAGACAGAATGATGAATCAATATGAGAGAATAGCAAGTATAGCAGTATTATTAAGAATAAATTAGCTCTTATGGTATTAAAATAAGAGGGAGGAATAAGAAGAAAACAGCATAAAACACAGTGATGAATATAAATATTATGAATCGAGATAATACACACAGAACATGATGTTCATTTTTATTTCTTGAAAGAGGATAGATTAAGGAATAAGGGCTCAAACAAGTAATAGATGAACATTATATTTTGGGTATTATATGAATTATAGATTTAAAACTTCTGATCAATTATACAATGTCAAGGGTATTCTCAATCTTAATACCTGGGATGGTTGGTAAATATATGGGAGTCAAATAAGAAGAGAAGTTATAATTTCTGAACATATAGAATGTATATATGTGTGGGTTGGGTGGGTAGGTGGGTGTGTGGGTGTAAAAATTGAAAATGGTAAGATATAAGATGTGAATCCTGTTATGGAATGTGTTTTTACAAGATACTCTATTGACTTTTGATGGATGATATTTCATTGTAAGTATTTTGAGTGAAGAAATTTTTTAAAAAAAGTATCAAACTAGGAGTGGATAAGACATCAGCATAGGCCACAGCTGTTATGCAATGCCTGGGACAGTTTTTGCCTCTTGCTTCCTCCATATTCAGTGCTACCTGAGTTGAGCTGAATTATCAGGTTATGATTCCACTAGAGAATGCCTCTACCAAACTGTATGTCCCAGAATTACATGGCAGTTAAATGGAATGATAGTCCTATATTTGCATAGTATGAATGGGTGTCTAGTGACCGCCAGTATCAATTGTGGACATCTCTCCACTTTATTTTTTCCAAAAATGATAGCTCTGGTGTCTATCATTGGGATGGGGTGGAATGAATTCATGACTAAATGCATGTAAAACTGAAAAGGACCAGAAATAGACAGGTTCATTCATCTCTAATATCAGCTCCCCTGTCTAGACAGGGGTAGCTAAGAATGAAATGGGATATGTTGCTGTGTGCTTGTCCATGTTTGTAGTTGTCAGATAAATCAATAGGCTTGCTCTAATTTGAAGTTTGAACCCTAATTATTTTGGTCATTGAGGTTCATCATAACCCAACCTCCCCTAGAGTTAATAACTTTATGAGACAAGATTGAAAATAGCTTAAATTAACATTGGAGTCTTTGGTGGCATATAATTGATGACCAACACATGAAATAACAAGACCAGACACAAAGATTGGGTTAAAATAGGGGACACTTTATTTATTCTATCATCTGTTTTAATCTTTATTCCTTGGAATATGCAAAACAGGGGGGAGATCCAATGCAGGAAACGCTGGAGCCAATGGTCTCACCCAGACCTATCACCCAGCTTCCCTGGGTGAAACACCAGAGCCCCAGGGGGGTTCCTATCAATTGGGCTACCACCTGGGCACCATCTGCTTGAAGGCAAAACCTCAGGATGAGACACCTCAAGTTGCATGACTTCTGGTAAAGGCTCAGCCCTTGGGCCAGCCTCAAGGATATTCTACTCCCCACCCCCAAGTAACATGAACTGCAAGGGTAGTTTGACAAAGCCATCCTACACCCAAAAGGGGTATTATAGGTGTCTCTCTGGCTTTTCTTTGCAAACAAAGATTCAGGAAGGACTCATCCCGTGCTTTCTGCAAGCATGCTGATGACTAAAAAAGGCCAATCCAAGATAAACAACTCCGGTTGCAGAAAGCACAGCAGAAGGTCTCCTTGGGTGATGTTTCCGGGTTGTGATTCTTTCTGCATTGTTGTTTCTCTTCAAGACTTGCTCGGCATGAGTTCTCAAATAAGGCTGCAGTATTGTGGATAGTACGTCTCCATGTCTCACGATGTGAGGCCAGGGCGGACCATTTTTGGTGATCAATTTGGCTGAGCCTGAGATGTTGTTTCAGGGAGTCCTTGTATCGCTTTTTTGGAGCACCCCTCTTACACTGACCCATGGTGAGTTCACCGTAGAGTACTATTTTTGGGAGGCGTACACTGAACTAATCCCCGTCTCCCCCACTACCTGCTATGGATAAGGGACGTGTCTGCTTAGACCCCTACCCCCCACCAGGCTGGCTAATACAGCCCTCAACCTTTGTTGGATATCCTCAAAGAATATCTGGATCCCCAAGTCTGACAAATGGACTCCATCTGACCTATATAATTCAGGTCATTGGTACACGATACCTGGATTTGATAAAAATTGTCCAGGCCTTGAATCTATGGCTTTGCAAATCTCCCTATTTACTCTCTTCTGAGCTACATCTATTCATTTTAGATCATTCTCTCCAGAACACATCAGCCAAGGGATGATGGCAGACCAAATTAAATTTACTTGTGGCCCTGCGGACTTAATCTTTTCTATATCCTGGAGGGCTTGAATAATTAGGGCCTTTCCCTTGAGCAAACCTAAATTGTTACCACCGAGGTGAATGACTAAAATGTGTGGCGGAGGCCCACGGAGCTCCGCAAACAAGGCTGGCAACAAATCATACTTCAAACACAATTCAGTCCCCAAGTAATACTAATCTTGCAACTGGGAGAGTGACTGCTTATTAAGCTCAACGTAACTTATTTTATGCTGCTGCCAATAAAATAACATTTTTAATTCCAAATGTTCAATGAGTCCTCCTTAATGTATTAAGTAGTGGTATTACTCAAATATATCAACAATATGTTACAAATACAGATATTATTTCAACACATATTTATACACATTATAAATTCAAAGTTAACACTGTATTACCTCAGTTGAATAACAGGTGACCATAAAAGTCTTCAATATATGTTAATGCACATTGCAATTTCAGATTAAACACAATTTTCTAAATTGGATAACAGGTAAGTATACGGGTAAAATATCAATGTCACATAATTAATGTATGTTCTAAATGGCTGAACCTTAGTTGCTAACAATAGCTCAGCTGGAAAGACAACTCACAAGAACAGAAGATTATTTTAACTGTGTGAGCTAATACAGTATAACATCACAGCAGTGGTGTTATGTAACACACTGTGATATATTTTGTAACAATAAACAATGAGTTGAAAGGATGTTATGTCTTGGAGGCTAACAACTTCTTGCTAACAATCCATTAAGCACTTTATCATAACAAGTAGCACTTTATCACAAAATGCAAACACAATATGCAGATGGCTATCCCGGGCAATCTGTAATGCCTTTTCGACAGAGAGTCTTCCTCAGTGCATATATTGCTGCATAGATATTCAGTAGTATCCAAAATCCCAAATCATCCAGTATATACTCAGCCTTTCTACATATGTTAAAATATTATGAACAATAAACATCACAGAGTCAAAATATTTTAAAAGGATCAATGTATAACAAACAATTGTTACCTGTATCTTAGTCTGGTCAGAATATGATCCCTTATCTGTAGGAATGTGTGGTCAAATCTATGTTCCTGCATCACCATTTAAACCTTTCAACTAATTAATAACATATGTTGTGAGTTTTCACCTAAGCCATTATTAAAGTGATACTCCTCTCCCTCATTTTGGCAAACTTCACATAATGGCTCAATTTTATTATGGCTCCAAAGAGATGACATTTACAAAAATGAGGAAAAGTCTACCTGATCATTTAAACCCCTTGGTTTATTCTAAAGAAGTCTTGTTTGGCTGCACTGTCTATTAAAAGGACTAGGTTTAATTATTTCAGTGACTAAAAAAACAAGTGGACTAGCTAAGGAGCAAGTCCGGATTCGACTATTATGCTCTGATACACGATGTCTCAAACTCCTACTTGTCTGCCCGATATAAAGATTACATGGGCAAATAATACTATAAACAACGTTTTTGGAGTCGCAGTTGGTAAAGGATTCAGTTGGTATTTTTCCTTTGATTGTGGGTGAATAAGGATTTTTGTATTCAATTATTGTAGATAGCAGCTTCATTCATTCATTCATTCATTTATTCATTCATTCATATAGAATAATAGAGTAGGAAGAGATCACTAGCACTATCCAATCCAACCGCCTGCCATGCAGGAATACACAATCAAATCATTCCTGACAGATGGCCATCCAGCCTCTGTTTAAAAATTTCCAAAGAAGGAGCTGTTCAGCAGTGGAATACAAGGCGGTGTATTCCACTGCTGAACAGCTCTTACTGTCAGGAAGTTCCTCCTAATGTTTTGGTGGAATCTCTTTTCCTGTAGTTTGAACCCATTGCTCCATGTCATAGTCTCTGGAGCAGCAGAAAAGAAGCTTGCTCCATCCGCAGTATGATATCCCTTCAAATATTTAAACATGTCTATCATGTCACCTCTCAACCTTCTCTTCTCCAGACTAAACATACCCAGCTCCCTGAGCCGCTTCTCATAGAGCATGGTTTCCAGACCTCCCACCATCCTGGTCACCCTCCTCTGGACACATTCAAGGTTTTCAATATATTTCCTGAATTTTGCTGCCCAGAACTGGACACAGTATTCCAGGTGAGGCCTGACCAAAACAGAACAGAGTGGCACTATTACTTCCCTTGATCTAGACACTATACTCCTATTAATGCAGCCTAAAAAACATTGGCTTTTTGAACTGTGGCAACACGATGCTGACTCACATTCAGCTTGTGATCCACTAAGACTTCTAGAAAGAGGTGTTCTCAGAGAAGGAAAGCAACCTCTCCCCCCCCCTCCCGTAAATCTGACTGTGCCATTAAATTGGAAGGAGAAGCCAAACCCCTGAAACCTAAACTACATTATATGACCTCCAGGAGATAGTACCTCTTTGGGAGTTTGACAAAAACTTGGCCAGGGGTTTTATACCCAATGGCTGCCTTGTGTTTTTCAAGGAAAAGAAAGATGGGGGAATGAGGCTGATTGCAATTATAAAGGGCTTAATGCTGTATGCATCTCAAATAAGCACCCAATTCCACTGATGAAGAACCTGTTGGCACAATTAGCCACAGGATGTGTCTTCACTAAAGAGATGTTTACTTTTGTTTAAGGATCTGGGAACGGGATGAGTAGAAAACATCTTTTAATTGCCTTTTGGGTGCTTTTGAGTACCTTTTGATGTTGTTGTCAGGGAATGATAGGACACTCAGTCCCTGGCAGAAGCCAAAAACTATCTCAGCAGACTTAGTAGCAACCTGTTCCTAAGAATACTCACACAGAGAGTGTTTGACGTTCAAATAAGCAGGAGGAACTTTTTTATCTTCAAAGTCAAACAGTTGCAATATATACACAAATATTTACAATTGAAGGAGAAACTGCTTCACCTGGCATCAGCATTCACAAGAAGAGAGCGAGCTTTGGACTAGAATCATAGAATCATAGAATTGCAGAGTTGGAAGAGACCACGAGGACCATCCAGTCCAACCCCCTGCCATGCAGGAAATCATGATCAAAGCATCCCTGACAGATGGCCATCCAGCCTCTGTTTAAAGACCTCCAAGGAAGGAGACCCGACCACACTCCGAGGGAGTGCGTTCCACTGCCGAACAGCTCTTACTGTCAAAAAGTTCCTCCTAATGTTGAGGTGGAATCTCTGTTCCTGGAGCTTGCATCCATTGCTCCGTGTTCCAATCTCTGGAGCAGCAGAAAACAAGCTTGCTCCATCCTCAGTGTGACACCCCTTCAAATACTTAAACAGGGCTATCATATCGCCTCTTAACTGTCTTTTTTCCAGGCTAAACATACCCAGCTCCCTAAGTCTCTCCTCATAAGGAATGGTTTCCAGACCTTTCACCATTTTAGTCACCCTCCTCTGGACACGCTCCAATCTGTCAATATCCTTTTTGAATTGTGGTGCCCAGAACTGGACACAGTATTCTAGGCGAGGTCTGACCAAGGCAGAATAGAGCGGCACTATTACTTCCCTTGATCTGGACACTATACTTCTATTGATGTAGCCCAAAATTGCATTGGCCTTTTTAGCTGCCGCATCACACTGTTGACTCATGTTCAACTTGTGGTCTACTAGGACTTCTAGATCCCTTTCACACGTAGTCTCATTCAGCCAGGTCTCCCCCATCCTATATCTATGCATTTCATTTTTTCGCCCTAAGTACAGTACCTTACATTTCACCGTATTGAATTTCATTTTGTTAGCTTTGGCCCAGCTCTCCAGTTTATCCAGGTCATCTTGAATTTTGATCCTGTCCTCCAGGGTATTAGCTACTCCTCCTAATTTGGTGTCATCTGCAAATTTGTTAAGTATGCCCTTAATTCCCTCATCCAAGTTGTTGATAAAGATGTTGAATAGCACTGGGCCCAGGACAGAACCCTGTGGCACCCCACTGGTCACATATTTCCAAGATGAAGAGGAGCCATTGCTGAGCACCCTTTGGGTTCAGCCGGTCAACCATATAGATCACTTATATATATATATCTACAGGACATTGCCCTCTAGTGTCCTGACTAGTTATGACTTGGTAGTTCATGGAGTCAGCCGTTATGACTCAGGATGATTCTGCAGATGCTCGGCCATTTTATAATGGAGTTCAGTCTCCTGACAGTTGTTTGGATTATCCAGAGCCCCTGGGGATTTTATGCATTTCATAAATGAGGTGCTCCATGAAGTTCTTTTTAAGGGGGTCCTGGTTTGCTTAGATGATGTGTTAATCTATTCACAAGACATGAAGTTACATGTGAAATTAGTCAGACATGTTTTAGAATGATTTAGATAATCAGCAGTTTGTGAAACTTTCTAGATGTGAATTTCACAAAAAAAAGCTAGATTACTTGGGGTATTGCATCTCCACCAATGGCATTGAGAATGATCCTGCCAAAAAAGAAACTGATTTGAATTGGGAACCACCAATGTCATGGAGCCAGTTACAAAGTTTCCTCCATTTCACAAATTTTTATAACCAATTTATTAATTATTTTGCATAGATTACCTTTGACAGATTTGTTAAAAACTAAAAAAAAAGGGATCCTCCCAAGGTAAACCAAAACCCAGTGCAAAAATAAAATGGTGTGTTGACTGCCAACAGGCATTTGAGGAATCCCAGTCAACTGTTCATCGTGCACACTGACACTAGTGACACTGCTTATGGGACAGTGCTGTTACAAAAAGATGAATGGGGGGGATTGATACCATGTGCATATTTGTCAAAAAATGTTTTTGGAGGCAGAACTGAACAGGGCAGTTTAGAGAAAAGAGGGTGCATCTGTAAAAAGAAATCCCCTAGAAGCATGGTGCCACCTGTTAGAAGGAGCTAATTGTCCTTTTGAAATGTGGATGGATCATCACAATTTGGGGGCATTGTGAATGCTGCAAAGATTGAGTCCTAAGCAGATTTGCTGACAAAAATTTTAAATAAATTTTAAGTTCACCCTAAAGTATGTGTCTGGAAGAAAAAAAAATGTTTTGGCAGATGCCTTGTCCTGACTCCAACATGACAGTCAGAGCAAGGAAACAGTAGACAGTGTTTACTTAAGCACAATTGGAGTTGGGATTGACAACTCAAGGGCAGGCACCAAAAAATAAACTGCTGCCAGCAATAGAAGAGTCACTTCAGAAAAGTCTGTTGGAAGGGGTTCAACAGGATGAGTTCCCACTGAACTGCAGTTAAAAAAAGAGCTTTTTTGTAAAGGGGACAAAATAGTTGTACCTGAAACACTGAGAGGTAAAATATTGTAGTGGTGTCAGGACAGCAAAACTGCAGGACATTTTGGGTTTGCTAAAACCTTACTCTTGGTAAGGAAGCAGTATTGGTGGCCTGGGCTGAGACATGAAGTGGAAAGTTATGTATGTGAATGCCCTATAGGTGTCATGACCAAAAAGGGTAGTGGGCAAGCCACATGGACTTTTACAATTGTTGCCCACCCTACTCAGCTGTAGTCTCAGAATAGTGTGGATTTTATTGTTGAACTTCCTGTCAGTAAAGAAAAGACTGTTATTTGTGTAGTAGCGGATACATTTTCTAAACAATCCCATTTTATAGCTTGTAAAAAATCCCTACTGCACAGCAGCTGGCTAAACTGTTCGTTCATCATGTGTATAGACTACACAGGGTCCCCAGTAGAATAATCTCAGATATATGTACTCAGTTTGTGTCCCAGTTTTGGAAAGCATTTTTGAAACTGGTGCATGAGCAAAGCCCACCACCTGCAAAGTGATGGTAAAACAATAGAATAACAATAGATTTTGAAACAGAATTTATGATGTTATGTAAATTTCCAACAAGATGACTGGGTGGGTCTGCTTCGATATGCTGGAATTGCCTATAATAATTCAATGAACCAAAGTAATGGACATTCCTCATTTGAAGTAGGGAATGGACAAGAATTTAGGACATTGCCGAGCCTTAAGGTCATGCAACCTGCCCCCTTACCTCTAGCAGAATGGGCAAGGGAAAAATCGAACTTCTTGGCACAGCACTGAACAGCACTGGAGAGGAGTCATTCGCTAATCCACTCAAAAGAGACTTATAAGAATTATACTGACAGGAAACAAGGTCCAAACTGGAATTTTAAAACTGAGCAATCAGTTTATTTTCTAACCAATTTTTTGTGGAATTTGCAACTGTCTAAGAAACTAGAGCCCAAGTTTGTAGGACCATTTGTCATCAAAAGACTGGTTAATATATTGACTGTTGACTTAGAGCTACCAAAGACTTATAGACATTTGCATCATGTGTTTCATTTCAGCCTATTCAAACCAGCTTTGGAACAAATGAATGGCATTCACAAGTCAAAACCCTACCATCTATTTTGATTGATGGGGATCAGCATTTTGAAATGTCTAAAATATTGGACTTAAGAGTTCATAAACAGCAGTACTTTGTTCAATGGAAACCCTTTCCTAGTAATGAAAATGAGTAAGAATATGCAAGCTCCTCGGTTGATAAGAAAATTTCATGCTTGGTATCCAGACAAACCTGGTCCTGATTAATTTGTACAAGTTAGGTGTTTTGTGTTGTGTTTGCATAGGCTCCTTATGATATATAATGCATGTATATGAAAAAAAAAAGATATTGCCTGGTAATGTACTACGCTGAGTTTTGGGAAATTTCTTGAGGGGGCAGAATGTCAGGCACTGACTCATTCAGCTGCCTGCCATAAAAAAATTGTAGTCGTAGTATGATATGTAGTAGCTTGGTAAGTGATTAGGTTGCTGCTTATATTTTTGTGCAATCCTTTGTATATAATGAATAGATGGGGAAAGGGGGGGAGTGAGACAGTGCCTGGGATCCAAGGTCAAAATTTTTAATTAGGTATTTAGGTATTTAGGTAGCAAGTAAACATGCTAGAGATGGGGATTGTGAGAGAAACGAAAGAGGAGCTCATGCACGAAAAATATTTTGGTTTATTAATGAATAAGATTATAGCCCGCCGAAAATTTGAATATGTAGATGCTTTTATTATGCTTTGCTAATGGTGATTTTCAGTCCAGACAATGAAATCAGAGAAGGATGCTTCTCGTGGTTTTCTGAATAAAGGCTTTATCTGAGTAATACTGAAAGCATGCATTTTCTGAACCACTAGATCCTTGGTACATGGCACAGTGGAAACTTGTGTCTATCTATGTATTGTCTACACTGTGTTACTTAACCTGACAGCCCCCATCTTGGAATATTGCATAATTGGCAATATTTAATAATTTGGCTTGCTGTGGTTTTCCATGTGGTTAACAGGTAAAACAGGGAGCCCCAGATACCAAGGATGGAGTCATGCACAACCTAGGGAGGGGCCTTTGGAAATTCCTCAAACAGGTCATACCCATGTCCTAGGTCTTCCTGAAGAACAACTGGAGATGAGCCATTCACTAATCCACCCAAAAATAGCAGAGTTCCTGCTATATATATCTGGGAAAACAGCAGAGAATAGCTAGATAAGATGGATGTTAACAGAGCTTAGTTTAGCATGATCTATGTAAATACATTTGCTCCAAGAGTACCAAACTTATAGGAAGTCTTATGCAATTTTGTTTGTTTTTACAGTGCATATCAAATATAACAATTATTTCTAATAACATTGTTATTTTATATAGGAACTTGTTTTGTATTATTGTACTTTCAAATGATGAAACTATGAAATCAAAATTAATTGCAAAAAAATAGCAGAGTCCTCAATGGTTGCAGAATGGGTTTTTCTTCTTCACCTCTCCTCAGCAATAGAAGTTGCCTGCTCCTACTCAATTCCAAATGTATCACCCATTAATGATCATTAACTCTTCCAGAGAACCCTTTGTCTAGTCCTGGGAAACTCTGAGAAACATTTTATTCCAATCTAAATCCCAACCCTACAGGGGAATTATCAAATATAAATATCACCCTAAACCACCACCAAAATGTCCACAGTTCCTCTTCATACCTTCTTGCTGCTGGTTTGCTGCGTGATCCTCAGAACACAACTCTGAGTCTCTGCTGCACAAATCCCAGCCCTCTAGTATTGGTATATTATAGCCCACAATTCCCTTACTCTGTTCCTCTATCGAAATACTTCCTACTTTCTTCATTAGCCTGTGTGACTGCCTGAAGTCTGAGTGTATGTATGTATGTATGTGTGTGTTCCCTTGATTATTTTTTTTAAATAAAAAACCATTTAATTATACATTCTGGCATGAGGTCTCCTCAGTTACTACCAGTATACATAGGTGAAAATATCCTGCTGTTTCACCTATTTCAGCTCTTGCTGCCATTTTGAGCTGATTAAATATTCCCCATATTAAGGACTTTATCAGCTGTCCCTGTCGAAACGTTCTTTTACCAGCATTAAAAAAAAATCAATTTTTATGCTTGCAAAAGAATGCCCCCCCCCTGCACTTACCTCCTTTCCCGGCAAAGGCTCATCTGGCAATAAAGAGGAAGTGAATGGAGTTCCGTTCATTTCCTCTTTTGAAATCCCATGTGATTCAAAATAAAAATAAAAATGTAAAAGTCAAAACACACACACGTGCGTGCACACACACACAAATCTCCAAGTAACCAGGGAAGGGTCATCATAGAATCATAGAATCATAGAATCATAGAATTGCAGAGTTGGAAGAGACCACGAGGGCCATCCAGTCCAACCCCCTGCCACGCAGGAAATCACAATCAAAGCATCCCCGACAGATGGCCATCCAGCCTCTGTTTAAAGACCTCCAAGGAAGGAGACCCCACCACGCTCCGAGGGAGTGTGTTCCACTGCCGAACAGCTCTGACTGTCAAAAAGTTCCTCCTCATGTTGAGGTGGAATCTCTGTTCCTGGAGCTTGCACCCATTGCTCCGTGTTCCAGTCTCTGGAGCAGCAGAAAACAAGCCTGCTCCATCCTCAGCGTGACATCCCTTCAAATACTTAAACAGGGCTATCATATCGCCTCTAAACCGTCTTTTTTCCAGGCTAAACATACCCAGCTCCCTAAGTCTCTCCTCATAAGGCATTGTTTCCAGACCTTTCACCATTTTAGTTGCCCTTCTCTGGACACGCTCCAATTTGTCAATATCCTTTCTGAATTGTGGTGCCCAGAACTGGACACAGTATTCCAAGTGAGGTCTGACCAAGGCAGAATAGAGTGGCACTATTACTTCCCTTGATCTAGACACTATACTTCTATTGATACAGCCCAAAATTGCATTGGCCTTTTTAGCTGCCGCATCACACTGTTGGCTCATGTTCAACTTGTGGTCTACTAGGACTCCTAGTTCATCACTTACCTGGATATCCCAATCTGACCCAGAAGTGTTCGTGCCAGTCAGCCATTGTCAGGGTAAGTACAAGATTTAAAGAGACAGAAGCTTCACATGCCAGGAATTCTGGCAAAAAACCAGCAGGGAGCTCTATTGACATTTTAAGCCGTCAATTAAAAGGTATGGGTTTGGGGCTCTTCATAACTGCGAGAGAGCAATGTTGTCTGATCTGCACACCCTTTTGCAGTTATGTGGTGTCATGATGAGGCTGTATTTTCTGAGTCGGATGAGAATTTTCTGGGGATGAGAATTAGTAGGCTGGGCATTGGGGGCGGCAGCAGGCCAATAGAACTTTGCCTGGGTCTGGAGGAATGGCACCCCTCACTACCCAAAATGTATTAGGCAAGAACTCAGATAGGACCCCAAAACTCTCTACCTTCTCCTGCTCGGCCAAGCGAGAGTAAGTTCCCTCAAGTTTGTGACCCCCCTTGCAGCTCTGCCTGGTGCACGATGTAAGGGTCTCCCCCAAAAGGACCTTAGTGTCTCCCTGTCCCTGAGTTCTGGGCCTCCGTCCTGAGTCAAGAGGCTGTGACCTCACCAGTGACTTTTATAGTTTGTTTGTGGAGATGTTTGGTAAAGGAAAAGACGTACAGTTGTCCCTCCATATCCACAGATTTGGTATCCATGGATTTAAGTATTCACGGCTTGAAAATATTTTTTAAAAGTAATAATCCAAAAAGCAAACCTTGATTTTGCCATCTTATATAAGGGACACCAATTTTCTATGCCATTGCATATAATGGGACTTGAGTATTCATGGATTTTGGTATCTACGGGGGGTCCTGGAGCCAAACCCCAGCAAATATGAAGGGACAACTGTATTTGCATTTTGCCTGTTATTAGCAGATGTGTTTAAGAGAAATACCTTTGCATTTTGCCCTAAGTTTGCGGGAGTGCTTTTAAGAGGCACATCCACACTTTATGTGAGAAAAATAGAAATGTTCAAGAGTAGTAAAAAGATGGGCAAAGTAGAGAAGTGGGTAACTATCCAGAGAAAGAATCATAGAATCATAGAATTGTAGAGTTGGAAGAGACCACAAGGGCCATCCAGTCCAACCCCCTGCCACGCAGGAAATCATGATCAAAGCATCCCCGATAGATGGCAATCCAGCCTCTGTTTAAAGACCTCCAAGGAAGGAGACCCCACCATGCTCCAAGGGAGTGCGTTCCACTGCCGAATAGCTCTTACTGTCAAAAAGTTCCTCCTAATGTTGAGGTGGAATCTCTGTTCCTGGAGCTTGCATCCATTGCTCCGTGTTCCAGTCTCTGGAGTAGCAGAAAACAAGCCTGCTCCATCCTCAGTGTGACACCCCTTCAAATACTTAAACAGGGCTATCATATTGCCTCTTAACCATCTTTTTTCCAGGCTAAACATACCCAGCTCCCTGAGTCTCTCCTCATAAGGCATGGTTTCCAGACCTTTCACCATTTTAGTTGCCCTTCTCTGAACATGCTCCAATTTGTCAATATCCTTTTGGAATTGTGGTGCCCAGAACTGAACACAGTATTCTAGGCGAGGTCTGACCAAGGCAGAATAGAGCAGCACTATTACTTTCCTTGATCTAGATACTATACTTCTATTGATACAGCCCAAAATTGCATTGGCCTTTTTAGCTGCCGCATCACACTGTTGACTCATATTCAACTTGTGGTCTACTGGGACTCCTAGATCCCTTTTGCATGTAGTCTCATTCAGCCAGGTCTCACCCATCCTATATCTATGTATTTCATTTTTCCACCCTAAGTGCAGTACTTTACATTTCAAGAACACTTGAAAGAAGGAGTCATTTAACACTTCTAACCAATTTGAGACCCTGTGGGAGGCTTTCCAAACACAGTCTAGGGAGAGGTCACTTTTTGGCCCCTCCAAAGATGCAATGCAGCTTGGGGGTTGTGGGTGGCCCTAGCTAACATCATGAGTTCTGTCCATGAGTTCAGGGAAAGCACGAAAGGCAGGATAAAATGCTAGAACACCTGCAGGCTCAAAATAGCACCCTACTTGCAGACAACATTGCATTTTTGTCTGCAGTGCAGGAAGCCCAATAAAAATTAGACGTGGCCACATTGCAGTTAGAAATGTTACAATGCAAGTTGGCCACCCTAGAGGAAGAGTATTCAAAAGCCCAACATGCTGCTAACTATTTAGTGAGCGAGGCAAAAGTACAGCACAGGTGTGAGCCATGAGGCTTGCAATCATAAAATAAATGAGCTAACAGAAATTAAACGCATCTGAGACAATAATTTCAACTGTTTTCCCCAAGACACTTCCCCCTCTCCCCAGGTATGCTTTCGAAGAGACTCTATCAGAGGATGCAATGCAGAGTGCCCCCTTTAATCCAGACTGGGGAGATCCTGTACCACTAGAACTACAACAAGTGGCAGGGCAGAGAATCAAATAGTTGAGGAGTGAGTTTCCTGGACTGCCCTCAAGGCTAAAGTCATGGCAGAACAATTCGGACCCCTCAACAAAGAGACAAAGAGGTGTGTATGAATGCTGTGGCACCCCCCCCCCACAGCAAACAGCCAAGACTTAAAGCAATTAACAAGGTTATGTGTATGGAGGCTTGAATGCACACACACACACACAAAAGGTGCTAGGGACTATGGAGGTGAATAGAACCACATGGACCCATCTCAAAGTCCTTAGAATGGTGGCAGATCTCTCAAGAGAATCTGGTGCCATTAATCATAGAATCATAGAGTCATAGAATCATAGAATTGTAGCGTTGGAAGAGACTACAAGGGTCATAATGACATTTTTTTTTCCTTTTCAGTACAACACCCCCTCCTGTACGTCAGGGTTGTTAAAGGCAGAGGAGCAGAGTTAGGGAAAAAGTTGGCCATCCAAGTAGCAGGAAGCCCAATGTTAACTTTTGATCACAGCCCTTGGTGCTCCTGAGGCATCTTTGGCCTGGAGGCATAGTTTAATTGGGAGAATACTGTTTACAACAACTAGGGGGCGGGGGGCTTTTTTAAAAATATAAGCTCAGTACGTTCCATTCTGTGTTGTTGGCTCCTCCATCCCAACAGAACACATCTCCATCCACCAGGAAATATGAAATGGGTACAACCAAGGAAGGCAGCTTCCAACATAAAGTCACTATTATTATCCCACATGGAGCTGCCAAGTCCAAGTCAGATTTTCTCTTCATTATCTCTTGGTAATTACAGTCCTACCCTGTCATCTGTTTATGTTATAATCATCATTTTAATAATTATATCAACAAAACAGTCACTGAAAGCACATCCTTGGAGCTAGAATTTATTGCAAAAGCCCCATAGACTGCCAGATTCCAAAAATTGGGAACTGGTCCAACCCGTTACATACAGTAACCATATCTCCCATATGCAATATCAGAAATATGGTGACCAGAAAAGCCAAGTGCCTAAAAATAATTGGGGGAGTCTGGATAGCAATAGCACAGAAAATCAAGGCTGGTGAAACCAGCTGGGAAGTACTCTTCTCAACACCACTCCAACAAATTTGGGTAACAAATCACTGGCAAAATCTCTCTTACATTGCAGAAAGGGGTATTTCCCAAACCCAGCTGGGAATGCTGTGGATGCAGTGTATCTTGATTTCAGTAAGGCTTTTGACAATGTACCCCATGATATTCTTGCAAAATGTTAGTAACCTGTGACCTAGTCAATGCAACTGTTAGGTGGATTTGTAATTTGTTGATTGACCAAACGCAAAGCGTAATCACCAATGGCTCCTCTTCATCCTGGAGAGAAGGAACAGCAGGGTGCCACAGGGTTTTGTCCTAGACCCAGTGCTATTCAATATCTTTATCAATGACTTAGATGAGGTAATAGAGGGCATGCTTATCAAGTTTGCAGATGACACCAAATTAGGAGGGTTAGCTAATACCCCAGAGGACAGGATCAGAATCCAAAAAAACCCACCCTCAACAGATTAGAGAGCTGGGCCAAAATGAACAAAATGAATTCCAACAGGGAGAAATGTAGGATACTACACTTGGGCATTAAAAATGAAATGTACAGATATAGGATGGGTGCCACCTGGCCTGATGGCAGTCCATGTAAAAGTGATCTAGGAGTCTTAGTGGACCACAAGCTGAACATGAGTCAGCAGTGTGATGCAGCAGCTAAAAAAGCCAATGCTATTCTAAGCTGCATTAAAAGGATTATAGTGTCTAGATCAAGGGAAGTAATTGTGCCACTCTATTCTGCTTTGGTCAGACCTCACCTGGAATACTGTGTCCAGTTCTGGGCAGCAAAATTCAGGAAATATATTGAAAACCTTGAATGTGTCCAGAGGAGGGCAACCAAAATGGTGGGAGGTCTGGATGCCATGCCCTATGAGGATTGGCTTAGAGAGATGGGCATGTTTAGTCTGGAGAAAAGAAGGCTGAGAGGTATATGATAGCCATGTTTAAATATTTGAAGGGATTTCATACTGAGGATGGAACAAGCTTGTTTTCTGCTGCTCCAGAGACTAGGACATGGAGCAATGAGTTTAAACTATAGGAAAAGAAATTCCACCTAAACATTAGGAAGAACTTCCTGACAGTAAGAGCTGTTCAGCTGTGGAATGCACTGCCTGGGAGTGTGGTGGAGTCTCCTTCTTTGGAGGTCTTTAAACAGAGGCTGGATGGCCATCTGTCAGGAATGCTTTGATTGTGTGTTCCTGCATGTCAGGGGGTTGGACTGGATGGCGCTTGTGGCCTCTTCCAACTCTATGGTTCTATGAAATCATATGTTTTTACTCATCTTGGTTATGAAGTATAGGTAATTTGTGCATTATGAAATGCTACTGTTCAGGAATCATCTTTGGTTTCCTTGTTCATTATACTTATGGGATTTTCTGTTTTCTATATGTGAAACAGTGTTTGGCACTAGCAAAAGCTGCACTTCAAAGAATATATCTATACTTCATCATTTATTATAATTTTGGACTGCTTCTCCATTGAAAAACATTCTTTCTTAAATACACAAACACTCTGTAATACATCAGGCAAGTTTTTCTCTCATTCATTATGGCTGTGCTTTTTTGCTGGTTTACAAAATTAGAAAATGACAAACATCTGAGTGGAATTACACACACAGCACAGAATAGTTTTGCATAGGGAGGGGTGCCATGATGGGCTCAACTGAGCAAAGAACAGTTCATAGATGTACATGGTGCTGGCACTGTGACATAAGTGGTTTGAGGGAGGAGTATTGGCTATTTAAGGCATAGCTGCCCCCAGCCACTTCCTCTTTCCTATTCGTTTTGGCAATACATGGAATGGGAGGATTGAGTGGCTCCCCTGTGGCATATATATAGTAATCACAGCTGTCCCAGGTGTTCCTTAATGACCTGGTGTTTGAGATTTTTTAAAAATTTATTAATTATTTATACCCTGCTCTTCAGCCACAAGACTCTCATAGTGACTTACACATTGTTTTTAAGCAATAGCAATGTACACATCTACACTGCATTAAGCAGTTTCCAATGTGTATTAGCTAATTGCCCCCACAAGTCAGGTACTTATTTTACCAACCTATAAAAGGATAGAAGGCTGAGTGAACCTTGGAGCCCTCTGGAATTGAACTTGCAACATGGTGACTTGCAGTACTGGCATTTAACCACTGTGCCACCAGGGCTCCCTCTAAAGTCTCAACGATCTTCAAAGGGATGAAGAATGGTGGTGGTAACTCTTTTAAAATCAGTCCTTCTGCAAAAGCAGTATCTCTTACTCTTCTGAGCATACATTTTGGGCATCATTAGGCAGGTGGTCCTATTTTTCATGACAGATCATTAACTCTCAGGTCAAAATTCTTGACTGTTTCATTTCCTTCCAGTTTAAAAGAGACAGAAGGAAAACTCTCTAATTAAAAATTGTCATGTAGGGCTGGCTTTGCAGGCTTGATACAAAGTGAAATAGTCCTGTCTTTGGAGAAACCAAATTTGAATCCCTCCATAGAGCAAAATTACATGCAACATTTTTTACATAGCTAAAAAATGTGTCAGAGGTAATACCATGCAAAAGTTTTGTAACATTCAGTGGCTGAGACAAATACCTCTTTCTTGAAGGAAGCCTCAACCTGGAAAAAATGACTTATTTTCTGTGCCTTCTTCAAAATATTGATTTCTCATGTTGAAAGCATTCATTCTCATGTTGAAAAATGGCTTTGCAGCAGTTGGAAAACTGCTTCAGGAAGACTAATAGACCAGTAAGAAATTTGCCTAATTTTTTTCTGATATTTGAAAATCTCGAACTGTTACAGATTCTTTGGAGAAAAGCTTGTGTTCCTTTCTTTTCTTATTTCTTTTTTTCTTCTTGTATTTGGCTGTGGCTGGTGGGGGGGGGCACAACAACTCTTTTCTGCACAGAAAAAGGGGTTTCCTGCACATCTTCCTCTATCAGGTTTGTAACTCTATGAAAAAAAGAGATCATAGAATCATAGAATCATAGAATTGCAGAGTTGGAAGAGACCACGAGGGCCATCCAGTCCAACCCCCTGCCATGCAGGAAATCACAATCAAAGCATCCCTGACAGATGGCCATCCAGCCTCTGTTTAAAGACCTCCAAGGAAGGAGACCCCACCACGCTCCGAGGGAGTGTGTTCCACTGCCGAACAGCTCTGACTGTCAAAAAGTTCCTCCTCATGTTGAGGTGGAATCTCTGTTCCTGGAGCTTGCACCCATTGCTCCGTGTTCCAGTCTCTGGAGCAGCAGAAAACAAGCCTGCTCCATCCTCAGCGTGACATCCCTTCAAATACTTAAACAGGGCTATCATATCCCCTCTAAACCGTCTTTTTTCCAGGCTAAACATACCCAGCTCCCTAAGTCTCTCCTCATAAGGCATTGTTTCCAGACCTTTCACCATTTTAGTTGCCCTTCTCTGGACACTTCTCTGGACACTTCTCTGGACACATTAATCTGGCATGACTTGTTTTTTTGAAATCCATGTTGACTTTTTGTTTGTTGAGCTACATTTATTTTTTAACACAACTTTTATAGTATATAGGTATTGTCAATAAATGTATGTTTATGTATTGACTTTATAGCTTTCATGGCTTGAGAAGAAGAGTTCACTGCCAAAACAAATCAGCTAAATAAAACAAGTTTATTTCTACAAAACCACGACTTAACAAATACTATTTTTTTCTACCCAAGAACACTGGAGTACATTTCTTACTTTTTAATAACTCTGTTCATGCAGGCCATCAAATTGTACCCACACCACATCATCTTCTTCTGAGTGTACTTGGATACATAAACTAATGGATTCAAATTACAAGAAAAGAGATTCTACCTAATCATTAAGAACTTAGGGTCCTTTCTTACTTGTAAGATTTTATCATTCTGTGAAGACTCTTCCCAACTTAAAAGTTGAGGGAGTAGTAACTAAACCCCTCATCTTTTTGATCCCAATGCCCATCAGTGGTCATGGGCTACAACTTCTATCTGCA
This sequence comes from Gambelia wislizenii, assembly GCA_030847615.1. NCBI lineage: Eukaryota > Metazoa > Chordata > Lepidosauria > Squamata > Crotaphytidae > Gambelia > Gambelia wislizenii. The sequence continues at coordinate 13,503,908 of JAUMIR010000012.1, forward strand.
TGATGGATGGGAGTTGATGGGAGTTGTAGTTCAATGCTTCTGGAGGATGCCAGGTTGAGGAAAAGTTACCTTGAAGGAAATGGGAAGCAAAGCAGCTGTGAGATGTCCTCAATTTTGCAAAAGTCACCCAATGTCAAAGTGCTTTGATTTGATGCTTTTGTCACTATACTCTCATTTTAACATGATTGGGCAGCACATCCACAGAGGTCTTTTCATAGCAGTGACTTTTCATGTCGTCATTCACACATGGATGCATGAGGGCAATCAAATGAACAATCATGTTCAACCAAGCAAGCAGAGAATATACTGTTTTTACTTTGACTGAACTAGCACTTGCCCTGATATGTTTCAGATCTTTTGAGACATCTGGTAGCCTTAGCTCAGCCTCTCTAAGTCTCCCCAAAATATTTATAGTTTTTTTTTTGTTTTTTTTTTTTTAAGGATGAAAGGCAGTCAACATAAGGGATCAAGCATGGGCAAAGGACTGTGAAATGAAGAACAAACTGGTGCTGGTCACATTTTTCTTTCCTTTTTGTGATGAAATTTGATGGGGGAGATTCTAGTGTGTTTATGTTTGCTGTAGGTATGTATATATTTTGTAGTGTCAATACACTGTATTTTTGTATGTTACTTGTAGAGTTCTTTTTTTTAAAAAAAATGCAGAATGTTACTAGATGCAAAGCACACCAAATCAGTGGGGACAGTGATGGGGAGAGGCTGCTATGCCAGTGGTGTGATGAATCCATGTCTTTTAAATGTCTTTTTCCATGTCTTTTTCTCTACCAAAACTTTGCCACCTGCAGCAGCTGCTTCCATGTGCTTTGGTCCCACCCTGACTGTGTGATACTATGGATTAATGCTAGGCTGGATAGACACTGTTGCAATGCTGCAAAGCCTAATCTTGGGTGTGCATGTGTGGATTAAACTGGGATGAGAACTATGGATATTCTCTTCAATGACTAATGAGACAGCTGTCCTCAGTGGTTCCTCCATGCCACACAAGGCTTTAAAGAGACATTTCTCAACTTAAATTCTGGTTGGGGCATTAGACAAGAAATTTTGACATCTTCATCTGGGATTAAACATGTTTTCCCCCTCTGTGAGAATATCCTGTATCCGCATTAAAAGCCACAAACTTTGTCCATTACCTGTCAGCACCATCACTGCCTAGAACCCATTAAATTCTCACGGAAGTCAAGTCAGACGATATGACATCTGCAGAGATTTTGTGGGAGACAGAGGACCAGAAAAGGCTGATGCCCAAACCTCTGTGGTGATAACAAGGTCATGCCTTCCCCTGAATTATGTTGTTCGGTCCTGAGGGACAGAAAGCAAGCCATCAAAAGAAAGACAGTGGATGTGGGGGGGGTGGGCAGGGGGCAGGGAGGAGAGGGCTTCCCAGCCACCCCCCTTGCCGAAAGCCGCGGTTCCAAGGCTTACGGCAGGGGGGGGTGGATGTGTGGGGGGTGGGCGGGTGGCAGGGAGGGGAGGGCTTCCCAGCCACCCCCCCTGCCGAAAGCCGCGGTTCCGCAGCTTACGGCAGGGGGGTGGATGTGCGGGGTGTGGGGGGGGGGCAGGGAGGAGAGGGCTTCCCAGGCCCCCCCCTGCTGAAAGCCACGGTTCCGCGGCTTACGGCAGGGCGGGGGATGTGCGGGGGGTGGGCGGGTGGCAGGGAGGGGAGGGCTTCACAGCCACCCCCCCTGCCGTAAGCCACGGTTCCGCAGCTTACGGCAGGGGGGTGGATGTGCGGGGGGTGGGCAGGTGGCAGGGAGGAGAGGTCTTCCCATCCACCCCCCCTGCCAAAAGCCGCGGTTCTGGGCTTTCGGCAGGGGGGGTGGATGTGCGAGGGGTGGGCGAGTGGCAGGGAGGAGCACTTTGCTTCACCCCCCTGCCCCACCTCCTGCCTCCTCGCTCCGTTTGCGAAGAGGCAGGAGATAGGCAGGCAGGTGAAGCAAAGTATATCCGGCGTATAAGACGACTGTGGATTTTGGAGGGCACTTTTGAGTGCTCAAAAGTTGTCTTATACGCCAGAATATACGGTATTTGGGGAGAAAAATTCATCAGGTTGGATAGCTTCTTTATACTAGTCCCACAGACAGAGTTCCTTGCCCCATTGTCATGGAAGCCAGCAGCTGCTTCATGTGACTTCTGTACCACCACCCTCTGAAGTGGAGAAGTAATCCCTGTCCCAGGGAGATTATGGTCTAAAATTTCATACAGTGGAAATAAAATGTAGGGGAAGACATCTGGGTAGAGGAATATAGGGCAAGAGCGGAAGCCAAAACCAAATTAGATGGGATTCATAGCATCATAGAATCATAGAATTGTAGAGTTGGAAGAGACCACGAGGGCCATCCAGTCCAACCCCCTGCCATGCAGGAAATCACGATCAAAGCATCCCTGACAGTTGGCCATCCAGCCTCTGTTTAAAGACCTCCAAGGAAGGAGACCCCACCACGCTCCGAGGGAGTGCGTTCCACTGCCGAACAGCTCTTACTGTCAAAAAGTTCCTCCTAATGTTGAGGTGGAATCTCTGTTCCTGGAGCTTGCATCCATTGCTCTGTGTTCCAGTCTCTGGAGCAGCAGAAAACAAGCCTAGTCCATCCTCAACGTGACACCCCTTCAAATACTTAAACAGGGCTATCATATCGCCTCTTAACCATCTTTTTTCCAGGCTAAACATACCCAGCTCCCTACATCTCTCCTCATAAGGCATGGTTTCCAGACCTTTCACCATTTTAGTTCTCTGGACATGCTCCAATTTGTCAATATCCTTTTTGAATTGTGGTGCCCAGAACTGGACACAGTATTCTAGGTGAGGTCTGACCAAAGCAGAATAGAGTGGCACTATTACTTCCCTTGATCTAGACAGTATACTTCTATTGATGCAGCCCAAAATCGCATTGTCCTTTTTAGCTGCCACATCACACAGTTGACTCATGTTCAACTTGTGGTCTACTAGGACTCCAAGATCCCTTTTGCACATAGTCTCGTTCAGCCATTCTATCTTCCTTAGGAACTGCAGTTGTGGTTAAAAAAGATAGCATATAAACATGAGAAGAGCTCTGCTAGATTAGATCGAAAGTCTAACTAGTCCAACATTCTGCTCTCGCAGTTATTCCTCAGTTATTCATACCTCAGTTATTCCTACAGAGAGGCATGCTGCCTTTTGCACTGGGGAAATGTTATGTAACCACATTGCCTACCATGACAGAAATCAATAGCCCTAACCCCTATAACATTTATTGAATCCCCTTCTGTAAGGAGACCTGGTGGCACAGTGGTTAAATGCTGGTACTGCACCTACAATGTTGTAAGTTTGATACTGCAGGGCTCATGGTTGACCTAGCCTTCCATCCTTCTGCAGGTCGGTAAAATGAGTACCCAGCTTGTTGGGGGTAATTAGCTAACACATTGTAAACCTCTTAGAGAGTGCTTAGCAATATAAAGCAGTATAGAAATTGAAGTGTTATTGTTATTGCTATTATTCGTCTGATTCCCCCGCCACAAGATGTATGTAAACCCCTTTTTTATTGAATTAGCTGTTTTAAATTGTAATTGAACTGTTTTAATTGATTTTTATCTTTTTAGATATATGATTGAAGGTGTTTTAATATTGTGAATAGTTTAATTCTATTTTAATGTTGGCCTTTTGTATGTGTTTAGCTATATTGTTCTTGTTTAAAATTGGAAACCACAATGAGTCCTAGTTTTGGTGAAAATGTGGGCTATAATTAATTATGATGGCAATGGTAATTATTGTGATTGCTACTACTATTATCACTATCTGCTTCTATGGCTGTCCAACTCAGTAACTATCAATACATCTTGTGGTGTTGAATTCCAGTTTTACTACGTGTTTTGTGAAAAACATTGTTGCTTCATCCATTTCCATTCCCGAAAGAAGGCTGTGTAGCCTGCTGAGGTGGGAATGCATTTGATGTCCATGCATGAAGGCCATATAAATGTTGAGCACCAGTGCTGGGCGCTGTGATGCAGGGCAGGGAGGGGTGGGGTTTGGTAGGTATTATGAGTTCTGGCTGCCCCTCCCTCTGCCCTCTTTTGCTTTGACTGGCAGGGAGTTTGTTCACATCTGAGCAAGTGAGCAAGCCTTCGAACGAGTCATCGAGAGGAGTGGAGGAGTGAGTAGATCAATGGAACACAGACCCATGAGTTAAAGTGGATGGGTCTGGTCTCACGGTGGCATGTTTTGGTAATGCCACTTGATCAGGCCCACCCACCTAGGGAAAGGAGTCCTACTGGGTCAAATTTCTTTTAACGACCCAGCAGCTTGTGTATTGGCAGTAGGGTTTTGGTCCGGTGGCATTGTTGTACAGCACTGTCCTTGCAAGCCCTCTCACCGGGTGGGTGTATTCCCCTCTGTAGGGAGGTATGAGTCTAAAATTTAAAAATGTATTAAAAATTCCAGGGATCTAGCCCTTTTAAAAATAAAAATATCTTCTTTAAAAGTGAAAACACTTTTCTTTCAAAGTAAGCAGAGGAAAGCATCGGAATGCAGACACAGCTCAATTAACATTTAAATGTGTGGTCTGATCACCCAGTCAATTAGACTCATTAAACAACAAAGACGTCAGTATAAAAATGCATATCAAAAGTTTACTGAAGGTATATCAATCTTAATCTACATATTAAAACAAACTTAAAGGTCCCTAACTAAGAGAATTTAGGGTAGGAAAAAAACCCTCACCCAGCCTTAAGCGATGTGGGCTACATGGTGACTCGACTAAAAGACTAAAAGATGGCTAAGATGGAGAAAAACTTAAAAGGAACTTAGACAAAGTGTAATATAATATTTAAATTAGGTCATGTGATGAATGACCCATTGCTCCAGTTGGCTGAAATTGCTTAGGGAAAGAAGAAGGGGGTGTGAAAGAACTCATGCATGCATGGAAATTCCTAAACTTAATTTAACATGGGATACACAAGATTGTATTGCATTACAACAATGATTTCGCCATATACTAGAATCATAGAATCATAGAATTGCAGAGTTGGAAGAGACCACGAGGGCCATCCAGTCCAACCCCCCTGCCACGCAGGAAATCTTGATCAAAGCATCCCCGACAGATGCCCATCCAGACTCTGTTTAAAGACCTCCAAGGAAGGAGACCCCACCACGCTCCGAGGGAGTGTGTTCCACTGGTATTGATGTCAGACTAACTGGACGATAACAGCAAGTGATGGAGAGAAAAAAGCAGGCTTTGGATACCAAAGTATCTAAAAACATTCAAAGGAAAATCAAAAGCAGGCTGGCTAATGAGGTTCACACCTATATAGACACCCTGGAGCAGGAAAAGACCACAAATTCAGCAGCAGATTCAGCTGTGATGGAAGAGGCTACCCATACCGCTGCAGAGACTGATCATTTGGTGTAGGCTGGGGGATCCCTTGATGCAGCGCCTGCTTCAGGTGAGGCTGCAGAAAGGTGGGATTACATGCACAGTGGGGTCTGTTGGCCTTGGGGTGTGTGGGGCATATCTTACACACACACACACACAACTGAGTCACACATGCAGCAGGACATGCCAAGTACTGGTTCGGGGTGGGGGGAATGGGGCCACCTCATGGGTGGCCCTGGTCCTCCGCCTTTTGTAATCTATTGGGTTCTTTTGTTCTTAATTTTAACCAGCAGTTAATTAGTATAGGTGGAGATCCAATTTTTTTAGGGGCATTTTTACTGATCAAGGGGCATTTTCTTCTGGAGAAGAGCTGGTGGCTTGGGGAGAGCATATATTCTCCTTGCTAAATAGGGAATTGGACAAGAAAGAAAAAAGTGACCTGGATAAGAGAGAGAAGGAAAAGGGTAAGAAATGTAGAGTTGATAGAAATTGGGCCAAATGGCTTTTGGGATTGTTATATATGCTGGGGTGTTAGCTAAAGCTCAGCCACATAAATCTTATGCTCTAATTCAATGTATGAATACCATTTATAGGGCTTATGCTTATTTCACAGAGCCTGCCTGGATCCTGTGTGATGAAGTCTTCAGGATGAAGGCTTCCAAATATGCCTCACTGAAATGGGAGTACGTACATGCACAATTGTGGATGCAAGTAATGACTACCACATGGCCAGTGGTTGGTGAGAGGGCTGATAGTTCTCATACAGAAAAGCAAGGGAGCTCCCCCTATACAGAGGCAGGGAGCTCCAGCAGAGCAACAGAGATGTTGCTCTGCTACAGTTTCAGGGTTGAGGGTGCATGTGTACGGAGGCCCTGTAGATATAGGAACAAATTTTCTGTGTGTGGTGGCCCGCATTCCTTTCAGAATTTCTCAAGAGGCAGAGGCCAATCCAGTGGCAACTGGGAGCAACAAGGAAACAAAAAAGGAGCAGGAAATCCCCCCCCCCAGTAAAAGAGAACTAGCCCTATCAAATTAGATAAGTTTTTGGCATGATTGGCTTGGTATCCAAACCTTGCATCTGCCCAGTATTTGAGGGAGGGGGTTTCAATTCAGATTTCACATTCCATTCCAAGGAAATAAGCACCCTTTTATGGCAGACAATTTACAGCTGGTGTGAGGCTTAGAGCACATAGTGAGGAAAATACTCCAGAAAATGGTAGCAGAAGGGAGAGTTATAGGTCCCTTTGATGTTCACAAAGTACCTAATTTGAGGGTTTCTCTTTTAGGAGTGGTGTCCAAGAAGTCACCCAGTGAATTTAGGATCATTCACCACCTGTCCTACCTAAAAGGGGAGTTGGTGAATGATGCCATTCCAGCTGAATTGTGTTCAGTTAGATACACCTCTTTTGACATGGCAGTTAGAATAGTGAGAAGTCATGGTTTAGGGACTGCATTGGCCAAATGCAACATTAAGTCAACATTCCAATTGTTGCCTGTCCAACCTGATGATTTTGAACTGTTATGTTTTGCCTTCAAAGGGAATTTTTCATGGACTGTGCCTTACCAATGGGATGTTCGGTCTCATGTTTTGCCTTTGAGAAGTTTAATGCCTTTTTGGAATGGGCTATTAATTTTAGAACTGGAGCTAAGGGACTAGTCCATACTCTAGATGATTTTCTTTTTGTAGGCAAATTTGGATCAGGGCAATGTACCTCCTTGTTAGAACAGTTTACGCAGTTGGCAGAGGAACTTCACAGCATCTTCACTGTACATATTGTTTCTAGGCACTGAAATTGATACAGTTCAGCAGCTTTGTAGATTATCTTTGCAGAAGGTTCGGGACATGGAAACCCAAATCAGGGAGTTCAGTCTTAGGATAAAAGCTACTCTGAGAGAATTCCAAGAGTTAATTGGCCATTTACATTTTTCCTGTAGGGTTATTGTGATGCACCAGGTAATACACACTCTGAATCAACACACAAGTAGCAGCAACTTGGATTATTGATCAAGGATATGTATGCAGTAGCACTTCCAAAGCCAGTTCTGACCAGTGAAGCAGGATACAGAAGATAAAAGCCTATAGTTTAGGTTTCGATATCCTCCCCAGGCCTGGGAAGCCACAGGGGGAGGAAAAGGGAGGGCCCTGCCATCCCAGGTGGGTGACCTTGGCGCTCAGCAGAAGAAGCTCATTCCCAGCCATTAAGGCGGGCTGGCCTGGCTCCAGCACTGAGAGGCCCAAGTGAGGGGGAAGGAGATTCTCCCAAGCTGCAGAGAACCAAACTCATGTCAAAGGCCTACCCTGGACTCTGACTATAAGGCCCAGAATCCAGGGGAGGACCTGACATTCTGCCCCCAATGACAATCCACACCCAACAAAACACAAAACCCCATATCAACCACAAAAGGAAAGGAAAAACAAAGCACAATTAAAAGGTCAACCTGGCTTATCAGGGAAGCGAGCATGGAACTTCTGCAATAAGCGAGGTGCCTTGACATGCTCCACATTCACCCACTCAGCATGACCTAATGGCAGATGCTTCCATTTTACAAAGTATTGAAGAACCCCTCTATGCAATCTAGAGTCCAAAACTTCAGAGATCTCAAAGTGTTTGCCGTCATCAACCATGATAGGAGAGGGCACTGTAGACACCGGGTGATGCGGGTCAGGAGGTGCCACAGGTTTCAGCAGGCTAGAATGAAAGACAGGATGGACATTATGATACAATTTAGGCAGAGACAACTCAAAAGCCACTGGATTGATTTGACGTAAAATAGGGAAAGGTCCAATGTATTTGGGCCCCAATTTCTTTGAAGGTTGGAGACTTTTGAGAAATCTGGTGGACAGGTACACTTGATCTCCCATGGCATAAGGAGGGGTGGGGCCCCTCCACTTTTCCGCATGGAGCTTATATTGGGCCTTTGCAAAGTCAAGAGCAACAACCACTTTTGGCCAAGCGTCCTTAATTTGAGTACTCCATTGAACCAAGGGGACAGGGTCCTTAGAGTCCAGTTCCCCCAATGGCAGGGGGTCAAACTCTTGACCGTACACTACTTTGAAGGGAGAGAGTCCAGTACTTTGGTGTACAGCATTGTTATAAACAACTTCAGCAAAAGGCAAGAGGTCCACCCAGTCAGATTGTTGGAAATTAATGTAGCAATGTAAATACTGTTCCAAAGTCACATTCTTTCATTCCATGTTTCCATCCGAATGTGGATGATGGCTACTGCTTAAGGCACGTTCAATTCCCAACAACTTGGTGAAGGCTTTCCAAAACTGGGAGGTGAATTGCACCCCCTATCAGAAACAATCTTGGTAGGGGCCCCATGCAGCCTGTATATATGTTGGATGAACATTTTGGCCAATTGCTGAGCTGTGGAGATGTGCTTACATGCAATAAAATGGACTTGCTTAGAGAACATGTCCACCACCACCCAAATTACTGTTTCCCCCTTACTTTCCGGAAGATTCACAATGAAATCCATGCTGATCACTTCCCAGGGTCTGCCTATGGTGGACAGAGGAACCAGTAAATCCTGGGGCTTCCCAGTGGCCCTTTTTGCTGTGGCACACACTGGGCACCTTTTTACATACCCCTCCACCTCCTTGCTCATGAGGGGGCACCAAAACTGCCTCCTGGCCAAGTGTAACATTTTGACATAGCCAAAATGCCCAGCACTTTTTACATCGTAGCATTGCTTGAGAATGGCTGGTCTCATAACCTCAGGAACATACATGCGCTCCCCTTTCCAAGCCAACCCCTCCCGCAAGTCAACTTTGCCCCTATGGGAGAAGAACCAAGGGTCCTGGGAGAGGGTGTCCACCATTTGGGCTTGCCAACCTTCCCACTTTAACATGGAAAGGGGGCGGGTTGGAGCCTGGGGCTCTTCAGTCGGGGTGGCTTTCAATGGGATGTGGGGAGGAGGTGGTGCAACGACCGGCCCGACAGGATCCTTGGCCCCTGCTGGGGAAGGGGTTAAGGTGGAGCCCACCTCAGTGCTTTGTTGTTTGGCTTGGCTGCATGTGAGGACTGCGAGTCCCAAATGAGTGGAAGAGAAAACAGTGTCAACCACCTCCTTCCTTTTGCTCTCATGTTAGGGAAGCCTAGACAAAGCGTCTGCTAGAAAGTTCCTTTTTCCTGGGAGAAACTTCAGTGTGAAGTTAAACCGGTAAAAGAAATCAGCCCACCTAATTTGCTTGGGGCTAAGGCAGCGTGGGGTTCTCAAAGCCTCCAGATTCTTGTGATCTGTCCAGACCTGAAAAGGCTGGGAGGATCCTTCCAGCAGATGGCGCCAAGTCTCCAGTGCCACTTTGATAGCCCCAGCCTCCTCCCACACTGGCCAATTCCATTCAGTTTCATTGAATTTTTAAGAAAGGTATGCACAAGGCCTGATCTCCCCTCACTCACCCCGTTGTAACAGAACCCCCCCCCATTGCTACATCTGAAGCATCCATTTGAACAACAAATGCCTGCTCGGGGTCAGGGTGTTTCATAATGGGCTCAGAGGTGAACAACTTTTTCAGCTTTTCAAATGCTTGTTGACATTGTTCAGTCCACACAATCTTTTGGGGAAGTTTTTCCCGCTTCCCATTCTTACCTCTTTTCTGTCCACCAGGCCCCTTAGTTTTCAACAAATCTGTGAGGTGTAAGGCAACCTCAGTAAAGTCAGGGATGAAAAACCTGTAGAAGCAAAACCCAGAAAGCTTTGAAGCTGCTTTCTGTTTCTGGGGGCCTGCCATGCCAGGACCCCCTTTACATTTTCTGGGTTCATTTCAACCCTTTTTCTAGAGATGCGATATCACAGATAGTCCAGGCAGGTTTGGTGGAACTCACATTTGGAAAGTTTGGCATACAAATGGTTTTCTGCTAATTTACTCAGTACTTTCTTCACTAGTTTAACATGGGACACGCAGTCCTCCGAATAGATGAGTACATGATCAAGGTAAACCAGGAATTCTCTAAGGACATAATTAATTAGGTTCATGAACACGCCGGGGGCTCCCGCCAATCCAAAGGGCATCAGACAAAATTCAAATGCTCCAAATTGACAGTTAAAAGTAGTCTTCCACTCATCTCCTTCTTTGATCCATACTCTGTAGAACGCCTCCCGCAAATCCAGCTTGGTGAAGATTTTCCCTTTTGCCAAATGGGCCCATATGTTTTTCATCAGAGGCAGGGTGTATTGATTTATCACACTAACCGTATTTAACGATCTGAAATCAATACAGCGCCTGAGAGAGGGATCTCGTTTGAATCTGAACAGTACTGGAGCCCCCAAGGGAGATGTTGTTGGCCTGATAAAACCCTGGGCCAGGTTTTTGTCTATGAATTCCCTCAGTACATCTTGCTCTGTTGGGGTCATGGAATAAATCTTAGTCTTAGGCAGTTTGGCATCTGGGACTAGTTCAATAGCACAGTCAAATGGTCTCTGTGGGGGTTGGCAAAATGTCACATTCCTTCTCTTCAAACACACTCCGCCACTGCTTGTACTCTACTGGCAGGTCTTTTACTTCTCCCTGCACCATGGCAACCAAAGAGCCCTTGTGGCCTCCCTCAAAGGCAGCCCTCTGTCTCTTAGGGGGCTCTCCCTCTTTACTCAGCCCATGTTCCTATATGCAGGCAGGGTCGGTGAAGGACACAATCTCTTTGACCCAGTCTATGGTAGGATTGTGGAACTTCAGCCAATTTAGGCCGACTACAGCTGCCGGCACAAGGCCTAGCACAACCACAAATTGTAGGTCCTCCTGGTGATTCCCCATCCTCATTGTTACCGGGCCAGTCATTCACCTGGCAGTGCCCCCCTTCATCATCCCTCTGTCTACCTGGGACAGCCAAACTGGCTTGTCTAACTTTAATGTGTTGATGGCTAGTTCTCTGACTAAAGAGGGATGGATTAGCACCTGCATGCACCCACAGTGCACCATTACCATTACCTTATGGGGGGCATCCCTACTGACCTGTATTTTGCCCTTAATGAAAAATGGGGCTTTAACTCCACTCACCACAGCACTCAGGTGCCCTTCAGGGTTAGCCCACTCTTGGGTGCTTAGTAGGGTGGGCTGGATCCGTTTCCCACCAGCTCAATGTCGGACGAGGATCCACTGTCCCCCGATTCCCAGGAGGACTCCTCAGCCACATGTCCAGGAACCAGGGTATGCACCGTCGCTTTGGCCTTCAGCTTGAACAGTGTTTTGGGTGTAGTCTGCTTTCCTTCCAGCTTCTTGGCCCCCTCCTTGATGGGGCTGTTTTGCGGCTGTATTTCTGGACACTCAGCTATGCAGTGGCTCCCCCTTCCCGCAGTGTAGGCACAAGCCCTTTCGCATCCGTCGTTCCTTCTCTGTCTCATTTGCCATGTCACCTGTTGGCCGTGCTGCCTTGGTCTTCTTTCCTGGGGTTCCACTGGGCTTCCTGGATAGCCCCTGATACTGCCTGGCCAGCTTCACATTTTGCCTTAGGGGCTCCACCTCCCCGGTTAGCTGAACCCACTCCAGTAGGGCTTCTGGGTTCCCTTGAACTAGGGGCCATTCCAGGATGTTGGCGTGGACCCCATCATGGAAATACTGCATGTTGGTGGCCTCCATCGAATCAGGAATCTGGCTAGCCAAGTGGCAGAACTCAGCAGCATACTCGGCTACAGACCTCAAGCCCTGACGTATATGTTGTAGCTCCATGTGTGCCCACATCATCCTCAATGGTTCTTTGATTTGGGCTCAGAGGGTCATCATGATGTCATGAAAACTCCCTAGTTCTGGAGCTCCCATGTCATAGAGCCCCACCAGCCATTGTACTTCCTCTCCTTCCAGATGGTTGGAGACGTACTGCACTTTCTCTGCTTCCAACTGGAACTCTTCCTCCCAGTGAGACATGAATCCCATCACCTGGGTTAGGAAGTAGGGTAGCTTCACAGCGTCCCCATCAAATGTGGCCTTCAGGTCTTGGTGCTTGAGGCCACGTGGCCATGGCTGCAGCTTGACTGGGCCAGCAGCCACCAGGGGTGCTGGGGCCCCAGGAACTGGTGGTGCTTGGGCTCCTCCTGGAGGGGCCAGGATGCCTCCCCCTGGGGCTGGCCTGGGCAGGCCCCTGTCCCCCTGGTGCCCTGGGAGCTGGGGGTCAGGGTGGACCAGTTGCTGGTCCGATGGTGCTTGTTGCTGGGGCAGCCACTGCAAGATTTCCACAAGGCTGGTCTGCATCACCTCCATCTGCTGCTTCAGCTGCTGCACCTCTCTCTCCTCTGAACGAGGCCGTCTCACCCCGGTTCATGAACCCCACCAGTCAGAGGTATATCCCACCTCAGGGATCTGTGATCATCTCGGCCTCGTTCTTCTGGCCAGAGCCAGCTAGCTCCCATGGCTGCCCCTGCTCCCCGCACGAATGTCTCAGAGAAGGGAAGGCTACTCCCTCTTAGAGCCTGCCTGGTTCCCAACTCCATTGGGTTGAGAGGAGGAAGCAGTTTTCCAGCCATCCGTCGTTCCTGGCTCAGCTCTCCTGCTGCCGAGTCAGCTCTGGCATCTGGTAAACCGGTCCCCTGGTTGCCTTCTGTGCCCAGGTCCTTCTCTGTCTCGGTTCCAGCCTCTGAGCCCTCCAACATCTCGTCCTCAGCACACGGATAGTGGTGAGAATTGGCTTACTGTGATGCACCAGGTAATACACACTCTGAATCAACACACAAGTAGAATCATAGAATCATAGAATCATAGAATTGCAGAGTTGGAAGAGACCACGAGGGCCATCCAGTCCAAACCCCCTACCACGCAGGAAATCTTGATCAAAGCATCCCCGACAGATGGCCATCCAGCCTCTGTTTAAAGACCTCCAAGGAAGGAGACCCCACCATGCTCCGAGGGAGTGTGTTCCACTGCTGAACAGCTCTTACTGTCAAAAAGTTCCTCCTCATGTTGAGGTGGAATCTCTGTTCCTGGAGCTTGCACCCATTGCTCCGTGTTCCAGTCTCTGGAGCAGCAGAAAACAAGCTTGGTCCATCCTCAGCGTGACATCCCTTCAAATACTTAAACAGGGCTATCATATCACCTCTTAACCGTCTTTTTTCCAGGCTAAACATACCCAGCTCCCTAAGTCTCTCCTCATAAGGCATCGTTTCCAGACCTTTCACCATTTTAGTTGCCCTTCTCTGGACACGCTCCAATTTGTCAATATCCTTTCTGAATTGTGGTGCCCAGAACTGGACACAGTATTCTAAGTGAGTAGAATACTCACACACACAGTATTCTAAGTAGCAGCAACTTGGATTATTGATCAAGGATATGTATGCAGTAGCACTTCCAAAGCTAGTTCTGACCAGTGAAGCAGGATACAGAAGATAAAAGCCAATAGTTTAGGTTTCGATATCCTCCCCAGGCCTGGGAAGCCACAGGGGGAGGAAAAGGGAGGGCCCTGCCATCCCAGGTGAGTGACCTTGGCGGTCAGCAGAAGAAGCTCATTCCCAGCCATTAAGGCGGGCTGGCCTGGCTCCAGCACTGAGAGGCCCAAGTGAGGGGGAAGGAGATTCTCCCAAGCTGCAGAGAACCAACCTCATGTCAAAGGCCTACCCTGGACTCTGACTGCAAGGCCCAGAATCCAGGGGAGGACCTGACAGTTATAGCACAATGGTGGACTTTTCTTTGATGCCTTTGTGATGCCACAAAGGGAGACCATAAACCTTTTCATAGGGTTAGAATCTAGTAGGAGTGTTAGTTAGACTTGACAGTGTGGCAGGAATTTTTGGCAGGTTTTAATAGGGTTTCTTTTTGGAGGGAGGAATTGAAGTTGAAAGATGTGCTATGGATATCATCAAATGCAGTGGGGTCTGTAGGTTTTGGAGTTTATTTCAGGGGATTCTGGTGTGCACATAAATGGCCAGATGACTGGCTTGCACTAGGCATCACAGCTGATCTAACTTTTAAAAGAATTTTTTTCCTATTTTAGTAGCAGTAAAAATATGGGCAGCTGAATTGGCTAACTCAGCTGTACATTTTTGGTGTGATACCCAGGCCACAGTCTAGATAATTAACTTCCTGTCATCTAGATCTACCAGGGCTATGGGGCTAGTTAGAGAATTCATGCTCCAGTGTCTACCACATAATATACTTTATACAGCACAGCATGTAGCTGGGATTGAGAATAGGTTAGCAGATTCTGTTTCCCGCATGCAGATGGAGTGCCTCAGGCAGACGCAGCAGTCATGTCATAGCTGATGCAAGAGGAGCTGTGGATGCTTGGAAGGGTGAAGTCTCTCTCTCTCTCTCTCTCTCTGGCTTTTCTTCAGAAACAAAGATTCAGGAAGGACTCATCCCATGCTTTCTGCAAGCACGCTGATGACTAAAAAAGCCAATCCGAGATAAACAAGTCCGGTTGCAGAAAGCATAGCAGAAGGTCTCCTTGGGTGATGTTTCTGGGTTGTGATTCTTTCTGTGTTGTCGTTTCTCTTCAAGACTTGTTTGGTGTGAGTTCTCAAATAAGACTACAGCATTGTGGATAGTGCGTCTCCAAAACAATACAAGGAAAACGATACAAGCAGTGAAGGCCATAAGTATGTCACTTACTCCTAGTACATAGCGCAGCTATATTAGATCAGTGTGTGAATTTGAGAAGTTCAGGAAGCGTGAACGATTAGGTGATAGCTGGCCTGTTCAATTCCTCACTTGCTTCAATATTGTGTTTACCTTGAATTGAGATGCCTAGTGCCTCAATCGATAAAAGCACAGCTGTTGGCCGTAGCCCTTTGGTCAAATTTTCAAATTAGGAAGGCTCTAGAGGGATGAGGGGTACCTCAGGGAGAGAGGTAAAGTTAAAGACCATAGGCAGCCAATATCCCCAGTTATCCTCAAGGGTCTTAGGGGAGGATGATCTGATATCTGTGTTTCTCAATATCAGGCATGTCTCTTTCATGCCGCCCCCCTTATTGCCTTCTTTGGCACTTTACGGATAAGTGAGCTTGTGGTTATGGCAAGGGGTGACTCATCTGGCATGGCATTAGAATTCAGGGATGCTAAAGTTAAAAATTTAAAGTGAATATTATACTTTGGGGGTCTAAGAAGGATCAGTAATGAAAAGGAGCTGTTATATGCCTTCAAACTTGTTCTGACCCTGAGCTATGCCCAGTTAGGGCTTTGGGTGATTACCTTCAGTTGAGAGGATCTCAACCTGGCCCATTGTTTTGCCATGGCAACAGGTCTCCCTTGAAATATTATCAGTTCTAGGCTGTTTCCACCAAGGCCCTTTCTTGTCTGGGGTTGAAAGGTGTAAATTTTGGCTCCCATTCTTTCAGGATAGTGGCTGAATCAACTTCCCATAACATGGGTATGTCTGCAAAGCAAATTCAAACCCTAGGGTGTTGGAGGTCCACATCATTCCAAGGATATGTACATCCCCTACATCATTCACATACTTTTGGTGTTTGTTACATGTTTTAGGTCTGTGTCAGCTAAACTGTGAGTCCTGATCTGCAGCCACAGTTTTATCTTTTGGGCAGTGTGCCAGGCTTGAACCAGCCACTTCAGGTCCCATTTGGGAATGAGCGAATTCGCGATGGTGGAGTGGTTAGGAAAGGGGACTTCACTGGCATGGCCTGTTACCATTGATATTTGGGGGGCACTGTAGGCTTCCACCAGATGTGCTGGTCATTCATTTAGGAGGGAATGACCTGGGTTTACTAAAAACCCAGGGTTTACTAAAAGGGTAAAGCCCTGACTATACAAGCCCTGAAAGATATACTTATACAGTCTTCATGGCCAGGAACAACAATCATTTGGTTTGCTATTGTTCCCAGACAGGTCTATCCTAGGGGAGGTGACACCCTCAAGATTGACACCACTAGAAAATGGGTCAATAGGGAAATTCACAATGCCCTATCAAAAGGGCTGGGTCATTTTATCCCACATCATGACATAACTTACAAGAAGCCTGAACTCTACCAAGTGGCTGGCATTCACTTTTCCAGAAGTGGGATCTAGATATTCCTTAGAGATTTGCAGCAGGGGGTGAGGGCTGTTTTATGCAGCCTAGTGAGGGGTAGGAAGTAAGTAGACTTTTGTTCTGTATCCGTGGCAAGTAGTGGGGAGAGAGTTCTGTGGCACCAATTTTGGTGAAGGATAGGTCTCTGGAATTGCCCAGTTGGTCATGTGACACAGGGGGTGAGGAAAGAGAATATCCTTGAGGCTGGACCTAAGGTTTAACCCTCACAGGAGTTCATGCAACTTGAGGGGCAATCTTCAGGTTGTCCTTCCAGTAGATGGCCGGCAAGGGAGCAACCCACAACTTGGGTTTCTCCCTGGGGCTCAGCTGATTCACCCATGGGAATCTGGGGAGGGGGTCTGGGAGAGACCTACTGCCCCAGCTGCTCCCACACTAGGTTACTCCCCTCTTATTGCATAACTTATAGGAATAAGACTTAAATATGATAGTTAAAGTGTCCCATATCATCATCCAATCTTGGTGTGTGGTCTCATTATATCATGTGTTGGTCAGCAATCTCAATTTGTCACCATTCAGCTTTTGTTGATAATCCTGGATCATATGAGAGACTGAAAAAAGCTTTTCTTTAACATTCTCCACATTTTGTGTGGTATTATACACATCTATCATGTTTCTTTCAACTTTTTTCTTATCCTTTGGCTTCCTAAGATGTTATTGGATGACACCCCCCATAATCCTTGACTACTGGCTATCCTGCTTGTGGATGAGGGGAGCTGTAGTCCAAAAATATCTGTATTTGGATAAGGGTTCAGATCCTCCTGTAGTAGTAATGGAGTGACAGAGACAGTGATAGTTGGTGGTTCCCGTTTCAGTGGGGTGGTGAACTTTAGGTTTTCAATACCATTAATCAGCTGTCCAAGGTTCTGAACCTATTTTAAGATTAAGGTTGAGCACCTTTAAAACTGTGTAAGCTCCAGAGTGGGTTCATTGCTTCACTGACATGGGGGCCGCTAGCTGCCATTGTTTGGAATTATGGGCGGGTGCCTGAATGTTTCATCCAAAAATACAGGATTTAAGGTGCTGCTGCATAAGACGTAAGATAGCCTGTGCCACAGCCCTGTAGCTATAATAGCTTGAAGTCCAATATTAGTAAGTTTTGGGTTTATTTCTTTAAAGCACTTGTAACCTACTCTTCAGTGTGGGGACAAAGGATTCCAAGAGCTGCTTACAAAGATCAGTAATGAGTCAGACCCTTCCAGTGCTACCCACAATCCAAGCAGAGAGATGGTGGCACAACAAGGCCCTTGATTTAGATTGTAGGCCATTGTAAGTCCTTCTTCTCAGGTTTATAGTTTAAAAGACAAAGAGGAGAATATGTCATGATGACCAGCTAGAATAATGGAGAGTTCCATGCTGATGGCATGGACCTTCTTTCCTTCTCTATGGCAGTAGTGCCTGATGGAATGGCTAGAATTGTAGAGTTGGAAGAGACCAAAATGGCCATCTAGTCCAACCCCCTGCCATGAAGGAATACCAAATCAAAGCATTCCCGACAGATGGCCATCCAGCCTCTGTTTAAAAATCTCCAAAGAAGGAGACTCTAGCAAACTCTGAGGCAGTGCATTCCACTGCCAAACAGTTTTTACTGTCAGGAAGATCTTCCTAATGTTTAGGTGGAATCTCTTTTCTTGTAGTTTGAGTTGATTGCTCTGTGTCTAGGGAGATTTTCAGACCACGTTTCAGCGTGCCTAGTGCAGGAGGAGCTTTCGGGAGAGGGACGGCGGTCTTGCACGGCAGGGGGGCGTTTTCTGACGCTGTTGTCCCTCTCCCAAAACCATCCGTGTCACTTCCGTGAAGCTTCGGAAGCCACAGAGCCATATTTTAATCACGGAGGTTGCCCGTGATTAAAATATGGCGCTGAGGCTTCCGAAGCTTCACGGAAGTGACACGGGTGGTTTCAGGAGAGGGACAACGGCGTCTGAAAACACCCCCCTGCCGCGCAAGACCACCGTCCCTCTCCCGAAAGTTCCTCCCGCGCTAGGCACGCTGAAACACAGTCTGAAAATCTCCCTAGTCTCGGGAGCAGCAGAAAACAAGCTTGCTCAATCCTCAGTATGACATCCCTTCAAATATTTAAACATGGCTATCATGTCACCTCTCAACTTTCTCTTCTCCAGGCTAAATACACCCAGCTCATACCCAGCTCCCTAAGCCATTCCTCATAGGGCATGGCTTTCAGACCTCCCACAATTTTGGTCACCCTCCTTTTGGACACCCTCCTCAGATCACCCTGACATTAATACTAGGAAAGATTCTAGAGCAGATCATTAAACAGACAGTCTGTATGCACTTAGAAAGGAATTCTACGATCACTGAAAGTCAAAATAGGTTTCTCAAAAACAAGTCATGCCAGACTAATCTTATCTCTTTTTTTGATAGAATTACAAATGTGGTAGTGAAGGGAATGCTGTAGATATAGTGTATCTTGATTTCGGTAAGGCTTTTGACAAGGTGATTCTATGATGCCTTTAAATATCCGTGGATGTAGTTCATCTGGACCTGGAGACTTGAATTCATTTATACTGGCCAGGTATTCCTGAACTACCTCTTTAAGTATTCTGTGCTGCATTTCCCCTACTGCATCATCTGCTCCATTTCCCCCAAGTTGAGCAATGCTGTCCTTTTGGAAGAAGACCAAGGCAAAGAAGGTGTTGAGTAGCACTGTTTTTCTCTGTCCCCGTTAGCATTTTGCCATCTTTTCCATGAAGCAGCCCTACCATTTCCTTATTCCTTTTGCTACTGACATAACCAAAAAAGCCCTTTTTTATTGTTTTTAACCTCTCTAGCGAACCTGAGCTCCATCTGTGCTTTAGCTTTTCTGACTTTCCCCCTACATGAGCTGGCTTTTTGTTTGAATTCTTCTTTGGTGATTTTCCCCCTTTTTCATTTCTTGTACATGTCCCTTTTAAGTCTTAGCTCAATTGAAAGTTCTTTAGATATCCATCCGGGTTTCTTTAGACACCTGCCATGTTTCCTCCTCCTTGGAACTATTTGAAGTTGTGCCTTCAATCTCTCGCTTTTAAGAAACTCCCATCCATCATGGACTCCTTTCTCTTTTAGAATTCCCGACCATGGGATCACCCCCAATAATTATCAAAGTTTTTTAAATCAACTTTCTTAAAGTCTAGAATGCATGTCTGACTATGCTTGCCTCTCTATTTCTTCTCTATAGAATCATAGAATCATAGAGTTGGAAGAAACTACAAGGGCCATCCAGTCCAACCCCCTGCCATGCAGGAATACACAATCAAATCATTCCCAATGGATGGCCATCCAGCCTCTGATTAAAAATCTCCAAACGAGGAGACTCCACCACACTCTGAGGCAGTGTATTCCACTTCTGAACAGCTCTTACTCTCAGGAAGTTCTTCCTAATGTTTAGGTGGATTCTCTTTTCCTGTAGTTTGAACCCATTGCTCCATGTCCTAATCTCTGGAGCAGCAGAAAACAAGCTTGCTCCATCCTCAGCATACCATCCCTTCCAATATTTAAACATGGTTATCATGTCACCTCTTAACCTTCTCCTCTCCAGACTAAACATACCCAGTTTCATAAGCCGCTCTGATATGACATGGCCTCCAGACCTTCCACCATCCTAGTCGCCCTCATCTGGACACATTCCAGCTTCTCAATATCCTTTCTGAATTGTGGTGCCCAGCACTCCACACAGTATTCCAGGTGAGGTCTGACCAAAGCAGAATACAGTGGCACTATTACTTCCCTTGATCTAGACACTATACTCCTATTAATGCAGCTTAGAATCACATTGGCTATTTTAGCTGCTGCATCACACTGCTGACTCATGTTCAGTTTGTGGTCCACTAAGACTCCTAGATCCCTTTCGAGTGTACTGTCCTCAAGCCATGTTTCACCCATCCTATATCTGTGTTTTTCCTTTTTACTGCCGAAGTGTAGCATCCTACATTACTCCCTGTTGAAATTCATTTTGTTAGTTTTGGCCCAGCTTTCTAATCTGTTGATGTCATTTTGGATTCTGATCCTGTCCTCTGGAGTATTGGCTACCCCTCCTAATTTGGTGTCATATGCAAACTTGATAAGCATATCCTCTGTTCCCTCATCCAAGACATTAATAAAGATGCTAAATAGCACTGGCCCAGGACAGAACCCTGTGGCAACCCACTAGTCACTTCTCCCCAGGAAAAAGAGGAGCTATTAGCGACTACCCTTTTGGTTCAGTCAGTCAGCCAATTACAAATCCACCTAACATTTGCATTGTCTAGGCCACAGGTTACTAACTTTTTTGCAATAATATTATGGGGGACCTTGTCAAAAGCCTTACTGAAATCAGGATACATTGTATCCACAACATTCCTGTCATCTATCAAGTTTGTAACTCTATCAAAAAAGGAGATAAGATTAGTACGGCATGACTTGTTTTCGAGAAATCCATGTTGACTTTTAGTGATCATGGCATTCCTTTCTACATGCTTACAGACTGTCTGTTTAATGATCTGCTCTAGAAATTTTCCTAGTATAGATGTCAGGCTGACTGGGTGGTAATTATTTGGGTCTTCTTTTTTTTCCCCTTTTAAAGATGTGGACAACATTTGCCTTCTTCCAGTCTGCTGTATATGTCAGAATAGTCAGTCCTTCTAGGCATCTGTACATGCTCAGAAGGAAACAACAGCAGAACAGCGGGGAAAAATGTTCCCACTCACTTCCAAGCATAATCCAGGTAAATAAAGGCTTAGAGACAAACAAAATAAGCTATTTTCTGTTTAAACATCTAGATTCACTATAAACAGACTACATACTTGGTAGTATGATAGCAATGCAGCCTTCTAGCTAAAAGCAAAATCAGCTCTGTGTCTCTACAGAGTGAGACAGCTTCCGTTCTCACAGACACAGTAGCATAGATAAGATAAAACCAAAACACAAGAAATTCACAGGAGCTCAGCAGTTAGGACTCCATAACATGGGCTGACTACCAGAAAAGATAACACAGCTGGTGTTGTGAATTGCTGTGAGCTACCATTTGTTTACATTTAAAGCTTGGCCTGTCTGGTTTGAATGTCCATAGACAGGCTTTTATTCATCCACAGTGTGAATTTATTGCTGGGATCCTGGGACTGCACAGCCCAATATCCTGACAGTACATTCCAGTATAACAAACTCCAAGAGAACATGTTAATTCCCCCCTAATGATCCTTCTACTTTCACCCTATTAACTAGATCATCTCTGTTGATTAGGATCAGATCTAAATAGTTGATCCCCTTGTTGCATCTTCTACCAGAAGAGCTGAATCTTGCTTTCCTTCTTTCAGTGCAAGCCAATGGAACTATGGTTGCTAGATCTCAGGGCTGGAGGCATAACTCACCTTCTGAAAGCTGAGGAAACTGATACAGACAAATTGAATTGCAAGATGTTTCTGGTTTTTTTAAAATATATATATATATATATATATATATATATATTAGTTACATTTGCTTGTTTCATACATATTTATTGCCATGTTTCTATTACACACAAAATCAAAAGAACTATATTATATTTCATTATTTGTTGTTTGTAACTGTTTCTATGTCCATAAAAACAAATACATCTTACTTTTTCTTCCATTTCATTTCCTCCATATTAAACATACTTCTTTCTGTTTCCTTTTCTGTTCTTTATCTTCCTCCCTATCTAATCTCTGTTGGGTTTCTTCCTTCGTTTGTTTTATTGATTTCCGTTACATTCTACTTTTGCTTTTACCTCTATAAATTCTCTACCAGTTACATGCTTTCTTATTTCTCTCCCCCTTATATTTCTATCTTCTCTTCTATTTTGTTCTTATTTCTTTGTTAGCTGTTCCTGCAACCAGCCTTTGTGTCTATTTTAAAGTATTTGTAATTGTTTCAGTCTATGATTCTGTCTCTTTTTTATTTAGTTTTCCAACTGATTTTTTGTCTATTCAATAGAGCCCCCTTGTTTTTAGCCTCTATCTGCAGCAAAAATAAATAAATAAATAAATAATTCTATTGGTTCCCATTCTTCCTCCATTCTTTTCATTGGTCTTCTCCTCATGATTGTTGTTAGTTTATCCACCTCCCACATATCATATAGTTTCTCTGCCCACTCCTCTAATGTTGGACTTTCCTTCTTTTCCCATGTTTGTGCATATGTTATTCTAGCGGTTGTTATCAAGTATAATAAAACTCTCCACTTCATTTTCATATCTTTTACACTGTCTCTCATATTTAAAAGATAGATTTCAGGATCTAGCAGGTATTCTAACTCTAAAACCTCTTTGATTCTTGCATGTACTTTTTTCCAAAAAAATTTAGCTGTCTCACAATTTCACCATATATGTATTAAGGTTCCAGTAGTTTGTTCACATTTCCAGCATTTAATTGCACCTGTCTTACGTATTTTATTTAGTTTAACTGGTGCTAAATACCATCTAAAAAAGATTTTAACAAAGTTTCTTTCAGGTTTTGTGGTAATGTGAATTTTTGTGTGTTTACCCATGTCTTTTCCCACCTCTCAATTTCGATGGTTTTTCCAATTTCTTGGGCCCATTTTATCATGTGCTCTCACATATTCCATTTCTAGTTCTCTACTCACTCAAATTTTATAATATTTCCTTATATGGTGTTTTTTAGTCTTTTTAGGGTATAAGTAAGTGTTAGTAAGATGTTAGGCAGATATTTGTACATACAGAAATTTTGGAGTTGGAGGGATTATAAATAAGTAGTTCTTTTGTCAATTCAAATATTCGCTTTCATTGGATAATGGTGATAATTCTTTCTGTCTTTTTTTTTTTGATGCCTTGTTGTCATTATATATATATATATATATATATATATATATATATACATACACATATATATATAAAATTATTATTAAAAAAAATAAATGGCATATTCTGTGCAACTGTGGTTGATACTTAATTACATCACCAGGGGGTTATGTAACATCACCCTTTCTAATATTATCAGGTCATGCTCCTATGACATCCCAAGGGTTTTTTCCTCTTCTCAAGTTCTGCCCCCTGGAAATCTCAGGGCCTGGGTTAGTTCTGACCTGGCAACCCTAAAAGTGAAAATTGGTGCCAGGGAAAAGCTTGATTCAAGTGGCTTCTCAGCTGAACCCATGGTGGCAATGGGATGGATTTGGGGGAGAAGTACACTGGAGATCTATGAATGTGACCTTTTTGAAGCTGTAAGAATGTGTGAACATAATGCTAACAGAGCTGTGGAGTTGGTACACCAAACCTTTGACTGACTCCTCTATTTTTCTACTGTCCAACTCCAAACTTGACTCCTTCATAAATGGCAAATGTATATTGATTGTGTATTATATGCCTTCAAGCCATTTCCAATTTGTGGCGAACCTAAGGTGACCTTATCAAAGGGCTTTCCTAGCAAGATTTGTTCAGAGGAGGTTTACCATTGACTTCCTCTTAGGCTGAGAGAGTGTGACTTGTCCAAGATCACCTAGTGGATTTCCATGGCCAAGTGGGGATTCAAAATTTGTTCTCCCAACATTCCAACCACTACCCCACACAGGCTCTAGTAAAATGGTAGGATTTCATTACCACCACATGAGTAATCAGCCTACTTAGTTTGATAGAACATAAAATATATTTGTTTGATTAAAATCTCTGATCAAAAAAACTTTCCTAATTTCTTATGAATGTAAATGTGCAATAAATTAGTCATCTAATTTTTTTTAAGCCAGAGTTGGTACATTTCCATTGAATCCAACTCTACTCAAAATTGCTTCCATATCAGAATCCACAGTTCTGGTCGCTAAGCAACTGGGCCACCATCCTTTCCTTCCATAATTTGTTCTTGGCCTGTAAATGGGACTATTAATGTGAGGCTGTTGTTACCCAAATTGCATTGGGTCTGTGAGGATCCCACTAGTGTTCTTATTTTAATAAGGGGAATATTTATTTAATAAAGATATTTATTAAAAAAATTAAGAGGAATATTTAATTAGCTCAAGATGGCAGTGAGAGGCCAGGTAACTGGTGGGATCTTTTCACCTATGTATACCGGGAGTAAGTGAGGAGACTCCAAGCCAGAATGTACAATGAAATCATTTTTATTGGAAATTATCTCAAAAGCATTCACCCTTACACTCAAGCTTCAAGCAATCACGCAAGGCTATCAAAGAAAGTAAGAAGTATTTGCATAGAGGACTAGAGTAAGGGGATTGTGGGTTATACTATACCGATCAGAGGAGCAGCGATTCATGCTGAAGCTGCAGTACTGCTGACACAGACTGACGGAGTGATGGGAAGAAGAGGGTCTGTGCACATGACTACATAGACAGTCATGGAGATGAGAGGATGAAGATCTGTATGCACTTATATATATATATTTGATATTTATATTTGATATTTCACCTGAAGGGATGAGATTTAGAGTGGAATACAAAGTTTCTTGGAGTTTCCCATGACTAGACAAAGAATTCTCCAGATGTGTTAATGATCATTGATGGGCTAGCCATTTGTGACTGAATGGGCACAGTCAACCTTCTGTTTTGATCTAGGGAAAAGAGGAAAAACTTATTTTGCAGGCACTGAGTGCTCAGCTACCTTTGAATGGATTAGTGGATGACTCATTTCTAGGTGTTCTTCAGGAAGACCCCTGACCTTGGTGTGACTTGTTTGTGGAATTTCCAAGGCCCCTCCCTAGGTTGTGCATAACTCCAGCTTTAGTATCTGGGGAGTCCCTGATTTATTTGCCAACCATGTGGTGGGCCATAGCCAGCCAAATTATTAAATATTGCCAATTATGTGCTATTACAAAGGTATGGGCTATCAGGGCAGGTAACACTGTAACACTGGAAGTGAATATTGATAGTGGACTTTTTCATCCTTCAGGAAAGAGTATCACAAGAGCTAAACGTTTAGATCTCAAGAACCACGAGCTGGGAAATACCCATTTCAGATAGTGAAAAGTGGGGGGGGGGGAGGAAAAAACAGGAACACGAATTTAAACAATTGCTTAAACTGCATTTATTTCAAAACATTAGCATAATGCATCACCGCTTCGTAAAAGCAACATTGCCAGGGTTGTTGTGCTTTAAAAAAACAGCTAAAGGGGCATCTTTGATTGTATAGCTGGCTGTAAGTTAGATTGGTGAATTGTCCTCAGCCTCCTTTAACTTCTCCAGATATACGCAATGCACTGGATGACCTCCCGTAACAATATTTTTCTGGTGGCTGGATCAATATTTCTCAGCAATGGAGAGCTTTTGCTATGAAAAGGCTTTTAGTATGGTTATAACGCAGTCAATAACAATGCCTGACCTTTCAAAAACTCCCTCACCCTTTTTTTCTATCTACTTGGAAAAAGGAGGGGAAGGGGGGAAGAGGGAATCTATAGCATCACTTCTGTAATGCATCTTTTTCTTGTAGACTCTAAAACATTGCTGAGCAACTTTTGGTCTGCCAGATGTTGGACTGCAACTCCCATCATCTCAAGCCAGCAGAATCAATGGAGAGAAATGCTGGAAATTGCAGTTTAACAACACCTGGAGGGTCACAATTTGCCCACATGCAGCCCTCAAGATGTGGCTTATGCAAATCAGTATAATTTATCATATGCTGCATCATTGTATCATCCTGTGAGCCTGTTCCTAAAGTTGGTTATCCTAGGAAGCAGTGGGCAATGTAATATCTTTTAGAAGTTGCTTGGCTGCAATGTCCATCATTCTTCCAGCTGGGGCATGTTACCTGAAGAGGTGGGGGTGCTTTACAGCCCCACTTGTGATGCCAAAGCTATACTAATATTTGGGGAATTATTATTATTTTTAGCTCAAATAGAAGGCTGCGAGAGGCAGGCAACTTCAGGATCTTTCACCTATGTATACCAGTATTAACAGCAGACAACTCAAAGAGTTAGGGCAGAAAGGTCGGCTAGACAAATAGATTTGGGAAATAGGGTGATAGTTACCATTCTTGAACAGTACTCAGACCAATGTCTGAGGGTGGCACTGGAAGTTCCAATCTGGGGGAACGTCGACAGAGAGAGTGGTCTGGTCTTGTCCACAGTGGTACACTTTGCTATTGTTTAGGTTTTTGTGCCTTGAAAGCATATTTTCATTACAACAATGACTAAATAATTCTCCCACAGGAGGAACAAAGGAGAATGAAACTCCACTGATTGTCTTAGATGGTTGGGAGACAGGAATTGATTGGTTTATGACAACCTTGCATTGTAGGACAGGAGGGGGTTCTGGAGGATATTTCCTGGGGATTTTGGTTGTGTAGATCACTTGATTGTTTAGGATGTGTGACTCACCATTGAGGGGCCCAAGAAGGAAGTAGCACCTTAATTAACTCCTTAATAGTTTTGTTTACTAAGGGACTTCTGCTCAATCCTACCTTGGGTGTGCTTGTTAAAATACTTCTAAGACACCTTCCTATGTCCTTGTGACCTCTACCTGCCCTCATTTTGAATCACCCTGATCTCCTAGGCCCCTTCAAATTATCCAATATTCCAATTATGAGATATTATAGGGAGGGCATAATAGGGTATGCAAACAGGTGAATGGGAGTTGCAGTCCCATGTCATTCAGAGAGCCACAAATTGCCCACCTAGATACCTGTGCATTGAACTGGTTTCAGTCATGGTTGACATGTTTAATCCCCCTCTAACCCAAATCATTGCATTTATATTTCATTTTATATATTAGGTTTTACCTCCTGCCAACGCAGTTCAACAGCTCAGAAGAGACTTGATACAAAGGGGATCAGGCGATAGGTGAGGGACATAGGCAGAAATATGGTACCATGCTTGAGGGGGAAGATACTTCTGAGTGGGAAGAAGCCTAATCTGAGCTGGTGCTGGGCAGGGTGATCAGGAATATCTGTCTCTTCTCCAGCTTGGTTGTACGGCAGCTTCCGGTATTCCTGTATAGGGAGATGTTGCTACAAATGTTGCTATACCCCCCAAAAACCTACCTTTTCAGTGATGCAGCTCTCCCAATATATATGGCCATTTCACTGTTGCCAGAGAGTGGGGGGTGGGATGAGTGAAGACACAGCCACTCTCTTCTTAAAGCTGGACATGGTCACAGTGCATCAAACTATAGGAAGAGAACTGGATAAATGTCAGATCATCACCCCACTCTCCAGGGACACAGAAAGATGTGGAGGAGGCATCATAATTACTCAACAGGATGCCAGTTTATGTGTCCATCCTTACATGTCAATTGAGTTAGAAAAAATGTACTGACACATCTATCCTACTACAAATCTATGTGCTCAAGAGGTTTTTCACAAAAGGGCAAAAATAAAATAAGACATGGTTAAGGCATTGATATTTTTCTACAAAGCTTTCAAAGTTTTCACAGTTAATATTTACCTCGCTGTTAGAATAATGATGAAAGAGGGACCTATGTATGAATGTCAACTAACTCCCATATTATCATCATCCAAAACCTATCTGTGTCATGATTCACCAATCCACCCTTTCATTATTTTAACATAAGCCAAATTCACAAAAAGCAATATCTTTATTGGTCAACCAAATGCAAAACACATTATAAAAGCTTTTGAAGTTCAACTGGCTTCTTCATCAGGCAAAATATGTTTAAATAAAAGAAAGAAAAGTGATGATGTTGGTGTCATAGGCATACATGCTGTTTCAGATGTTACTTGTGTTGTTGTTCAGATAAGGGATCTCATGCAGGCAGAGACCACTCCTACTTCCTGGCCATGTGGAGTTGAGAGGAAAGACAGTAAATTTTAAATCCTTTACTTTGCCTGCATGAGATCCCTCTCCTTAACAACAAGTAGGGGAAATGCAGCACAGAATAGGCAAAGAGGTAGTTCATAGAATCATAGCATCATAGAGTTGGAAGAGACCTCAAGGGCCATCTAGTCTAACAACCTGCCATGCAGGAATACACAAACAAAGCATTCCCAACAGATGGCCATCCAGCCTCTGTTTAAAAACCTCCAAATGAAACACCACCACATTACGAGGCAGTGTATTCCATTTTCTCATCCACTTTCACACCTCAGGAAGCTGGAAGCAAGGTGCCACCTGCTCCTACAACTGTGCCACCCCATCACCAGTGTACATTGCTTGTCAATGGGAAGAAAGTGGTGGCATATAGGGACACGGGAGCGCAACTGTCTGCAATTCATCGTGCCTACATTGATCCTCCGTTCGTGGATGACTACACGGTGGTATCTCTTCAACCTTTCTACTTCCAATCCATCAAGCTTCCTACTGCCCGTGTGCCAGTGGAATACAGAGGATGGAAGGGCCAATGGACTTTTGCAGTCTGCAATGACTACAATTGCCCTGCTGTATTAGGTGAAGATTTTGCATATCATGTGGAACAATTCCATGAGTCTCAGCGGCAGCACCCAATGCAGACACACAGCTGAGGTCTACCACAGGCCGCTATGGACTCTGACAAGGAGGGCCTCCCTCCAGAGGGTGCCATGGCTATGAACATAGCCCCGCAGGATGCTGCAGTCCCCGCTGCAGAACCTGTTGCTGACGACACCAATGCATCTTTAAATCTGGCTGGTCAGAAGTCTGAAGCAAGCCTCCCTGCACTCCAGATGGAGCAACTCGGGCTGATGGGGTGCCAGCAACTCCAGTTGGAGCAGGAAGAAAATCAGACCCTACAAGCTGCGTGGCAGAAGGTGAAGGATGTCAACCAAACACCTTCAGGAACCCAGCAGGCCAGCTTTGTGATTGTCAATGATTTGCTCTACAGAGATGGCCAGGGAGACAGCTGACAGCCCTGGAGACAGCTGTTGATTCCCACTAAGTACAGATCCAATCCCTGAGTCTGGCTCATCCTAGTGGACATGCAGGAGTGAATCATCCAGAGTTGCCATCCAGAGAAGGGCAACTAAAATGGTGAAAGGTCTGGAAACGATGCCTTATGAGGAGAGACTTAGAGAGCTGGGTATGTTTAGCCTGGGAAAAAAAACAGTTAAGAGGCAATATGATAGCCCTGTTTAAGTATTTGAAGGGGTGTCACATTGAGGATGGAGCAAGCTTGTTTTCTGCTGCTCCAGAGATTGGAACACGGAGCAATGGATGCAAGCTCCAGGAACAGAGATTCCACCTCAACATTAGGAGGAACTTTTTGACGGTAAGAGCTGTTCGGCAGTGGAATACACTCCCTCGGAGCATGGTGGGGCCTCTTTCCTTGGAGGTCTTTAAACAGAGGCTGGATTGCCATCTGTCGGGGATGCATTGATCATGATTTCCTGCGTAGCAGGGGGTTGGACTGGATGGCCCTTGTGGTCTCTTCCAACTCTACAATTCTATGATTGTATACCAAGGACAGGATAGGGAAGTGCTTTTATTGGGAGGGGATGGGCATGGCTCTCTCTGAGTATGTCCGATCCTGTGAGATCTGCCAGAAGGTGGGGAACCACAGAGATCAAGCTAAGGCCCTTCTCCAACCACTTCCCATCATTGATGTCCCATTCCAAAGAGTGGCTGTGGATGTTTTGGGACCATTTCCTTGCAAACCTGCCAGGGGGGAACAATATGTCCTGACTTTTGTCAACTTTTGCCCCTGGTGGCCTGAACCTATGATACTGGGCACTATTTCAGCCAAGACCATTGCTCAAGCTTTGACTGACATTTTCTCCAGGGTGGGGTGGCCAAGCAAGATCTTGACCAATGCCGGGACTAACTTCCAGTCCAATGCTATTAAGCGTTTATTGGCTGGTCACGGGGTGAGCCATCTCACATCTTTGCCTTATTACCATCAATCTAACGGCTTGGTGGAACGCTTTAATGGGACTCTAGGTGCTATGATCCAGAAATTTGTTAATGAACACTCTAATGACTGGGACTTGGCACTACTGCAGTTCTTGTTTGCATACAGAGCTGTCCAATACCCCAGTTTAGGCTTCTCGCCTTTTGAGTTAGTGTATGGCCATGAGGTTAAAAGGCCTTTGCAGCTAGTACAACACCAGTGGGAGGGAGATTTGTCTTCTGAGGCAATGAATGTGGTTGATTTCATCACCAAGTTTCAGGAGACACTCAGGGAAACTTGGGCGGCTGCAAATGAGAACCTCCAACTGGCTCAACAACAGCAGAAGGCTTGGTATGACCAGAGTGCCAGAGAACACTACTTTGTCCCAGGAGACCAAGTGTTAGTCCTCAAGGCAATTCAGTCCAACAAGATGGAGATGGCATGGGAAGGTCTAGCCACAGTCTTAGAGCATCTTGGGACTGTGAACTACCCTAACCAGTTTCCAGAAGTCGGGACCAAGCCAAAAGTGTTTCACATAAACTCACTGAAACCATTTTGCAAGAGACCCAGGTATGTCATGACTCTTCCAGTCCCAGAAGAGGAGGAAGAAGAATGATTGGAAGGAGACTTTTATGATTGTGTGGGAGGTGGTAGTCTGGAGGATGTTAAACCCCCTTCCAAACTCAACCAGAAGCAACAACAGTTCATCCAGTTTACAGCCAAGTTTGCTTCACTGTTCTCACCTATTCCAGGTCGCACCTCTAATCCTCAACATGTTGTGGCTGCTGACAACAGCAAGACATCTGCAGAGCAGCCCCGACTCGTGTCACCTGCAGCAAAGCAGGTGATTGAGAAGAAAGTGAAGGAGATGCTGGAGATGAACATTATCTGGCCTTCCAAAAGTTCTTGGGTGTCCCCAGTTACCATCGTTCCTAAGAAAGGGATGACTGATGTATGTTTCTGCGTGGATTCAGGAAGTTAAATTCAGTGACATGCCCAGAACACTATCCCATGCCATGCATGGATGAACTGTTAGAGAAACTAGGACATGCCAAGTACTTATCCAGTCTGGATTTGACCAAAGGCTATTAGCAAGTGGCCTTAACCAAAGAGTCTAAGCACAGGACAGCGTTCATAACTCATATGGGCCTGTTCAAATTCAATCTTCTTCCTTTGGCTTACGCAATGCACAAGCAACGTTCCATAGACTTGTGGACTCTCTGCTGAGAGATTGTGGTTATTTTGCAGTTGCTTACCTATATGACATTGCGATCTTCTCTGACTCTTGGGAAGATCACCTGAAGCACCTGGAGACTGTTTTTCATCAGATCCAGAACGCAAGACTGACTGTCAAAGCAACGAAGTGCCAGTTTGCACTGGACAGAGTGACTTACCTTGTCCATGAGGTAGGTCAAGGGGCTATCACTCCCTTTCAAGCAGAGGTGGAAGTTATCCAGTCTTGACCTACCCCATATACCAGGAAGCAAGTACAATCCTTCCTCGGTCTGGTGGGATGCTACAGATGGTTTGTGCCAAGCTACAGCCAAGTGGCAGCTCCCCTGATAGCATCCAAGAAGCCTAACATAGTGAAGTGGGCAGCAGAGTGTCAGGAAGCATTCGAGACCCTCAAGCAAGCTGTCATGCCAGATCCAGTCCTGATAGCACAAGACTTTGACAAGCCATTTATCGTGGCTACAGATGCTTCTGACAGAGGAACTGGTACAGTGTTGATGCAAGAAAGTCAGGATGGCACCTTGCACCCTGTCCTGTTCCTCAGCAAGAAGTTGAATGTGCGGAAGTCCAATTGGTCCATCCCAGAGAAGGAGTGCTATGATATTGTGTACATGCTGGACAAGCTGAGACCTTACATCTCGGGGTGCTTCACTCTTCAGACTGACCATGCTGCTCTTCGATGGGCCCACACTGTCCAGGGAGCTAACAAGAAGTTACTTCAGTGGAGCTTATCCCTTCAAGACTTTGACTTTGATATTCAACATGTGTCAGGAACCTCCAACACAGTCGCAGACTCTCTCTCTTGCAGGGGATTGGTGGCAGGGTAGGAGGACAGATGTTGCATACTGTTCTATGACCATAGTTTCAATGTATTGTTTTGAATTTGCATATTTCCAAATTATTTCTGTTCTAGCTCACATGTTGAAATCCCATCCTGTTTGGTCCTGCTTTCAGCGTCCTAGAACATAGAATCATAGAAGTGTAGAGTTAGAAGAGACAACAATGGCCATCCAGTCCAACCTCCTGCCACACAGGAAATTATGATCAAACCATAGAATCATAGAATCATAGAATTGCAGAGTTGGAAGAGACCACGAGGGCCATCCAGTCCAAACCCCCTGCCACGCAGGAAATCTTGATCAAAGCATCTGCGACAGATGGCCATCCAGCCTCTGTTTAAAGACCTCCAAGGAAGGAGACCCCAACACGCTCCGAGGAAGTGCATTCCACTGCCGAACAGCTCTTACTGTCAAAAAGTTCCTCCTCATGTTGAGGTGGAATCTCTGTTCCTGGAGCTTGCATCCATTGTTCCGTGTTCTAGTCTCTGGAGCAGCAGAAAACAAGCTTGCTCCATCCTCAATGTGATACCCCTTCAAATACTTAAACAGGGCTATCATATCGCCTCTTAACTGTTTTTTTTCCCAGGCTAAACATACCCAGCTCCCTAACTCTTTCCTCATAAGGCACGGTTTCCAGACCTTTCACCATTATAGTTGCCCTCGTCTGGACACACTCCAATCTGTCAATATCGTTTTTTAATTGTGGTGTCCAGAAATGGACACAGTATTCTAGGTGAGGCCTGACCAAGGCAGACTAGAGGGGCACTATGATTTCCCTTGATCTAGACACTATACTTCTATTGATACAGCCCAAAATTGCATTGGCCTTTTTAGCTGCCGCATCACACTGTTGACTCATGTTCAACTTGTGATCTACTAGGGCTCCTAGATCCCTTTCGCACGTAGTCTCATTCAGCCAGGTCTCCCCCATCCTATATCTATGCATTTCATTTTCTGCCTTACATTTCTCTGTATTGAATTTCATTTTGTTAGCTTTGCCCCAGCTTTCTAGTCTATTCAAGTCATTTTGAATTTTGATCCTGTCCTCTAGGGTATTAGGTACTCCTCCTAATTTGGTGTCATCTGCAAATTTGATAAGTATGCCCTTAATTCTGTCATCCAAGTCATTGATAAAGATGTTGAATAGCACTGGCCCAGGACAGAACCCTGTGGCACTCCACTGGTCACATCTTTCCAAGATGAAGAGGAGCCACTCCTGAGCACCCTTTCGGTTTGGCTGGTCAAACAATTACAAATCCATTGAACAGTTAACTTGTCTAGCCCACATTTTACAAGCTTGTTTACAAGAATGTCATGGGGAACTTTGTCAAAGGTCTTACTGAAATCAAGGTATGTGATATCCATAGTGTTCCCTTCATCTATCAAGCTGGTAATTTTATCAAAAAAAGAGATCAGATAAGTCTGGCATGACTTGTTTCTTTGAAACCCATATTGACTTTTTGTGATTATGGCATTACCTTCTAAATATTCACAGACTCTTTGTTTAATGATCTGCTCTAGAATCTTCCCTGGTATTGATGTCAGACAAACTGGATGATAATTGTCGGGATCCTCTTTTCCCCCCTTTTTGAAGATGGGGACAACGTTTGCCCTCCTCCAGTCTGCTGGGACTTCTCCTGTTCTCCAGGAGTTCTCAAAGATTATTGCCAATGGCTCTGAGGTTACATTTGCTATCTCTTTTAATACCCTTGGATGTAGTTCATCTGGTCCTGGAGATTTAAATTCATTTAGATTAAGAAGGTATTCCTGTACTACCTCTTTGCTTATTCTGTGCTGGATTTCCCCTATTGTGTCCTTGGTTCCATTATCCTCAGGTTGATCACCCTTTTCCTTTTCTGAAAACACTGAGGCAAAGAAGTTGTTGAGTAATTCTGTCTTTTCTCTGTCCCCTTTTAGCATTTTGCCATCTTCTCTGTGTAGTGGCCCTACCATTTCCTTCTTCCTCCTTTTGCTATGGAGGTACAAAAAAAAACAACCCTTTTTATTGTTCTTAACCTCTCTAGCAAGCCTGAGCTCATTCTGCACTTTAGCTTTTCTGACTTTACTCCTACACGTGTTCACTATCTGTTTGAATTCTTCTTTGGTTGTTTCCCCCTTTTCCATTCCCCATACATGTTCTGTTCAAAGGTTAGCTCCATTGAAAGTTCTTTAGTCATCCATCCTGGTTTCTTGAGACACCTCCCATTTTTCTTCCTTAATGGTACTGTTTGAAATTGTGCCTTCAGTATCTCCCTTTTGAGAAAGTACCATCCATCTTGAAGTCCCTTCTCTTTTAGTATTCCTGACCATGGGATGACCCCCAGTATTTCCCTGAGTTTATTGAAATCAGCTCTCCTAAAGTGTAGAATGCGAGTCTGACTATGCCTGGCTTCTCCTTTCCATTGTATAACAAACTCCAGGAGAACATGATCACTCTCACCTAAGAATCCCACCACTTGCACCCCATTAACCAGGTCATCCCTGTTGGTTAGGATCAGATCTAAAATAGCTGATCCCCTTGTTGCCTCTTCCACCTTTTGGACCATGAAATTGCCTTCCAGGCAAGTAAGGAATTTGCTAGACTTTGAAGTTTGGGTTGAGTTAGATTGCCAGCAAATATCAGGATAGTTGAAGTCACCCATCACTACTACACCTCTCCTTTCTGCGTGTGTGTTCATCTGTTCTAGAAAGGCATCATCCAATTCCTACATCTGACTTGGGGGTCTGTAGTAGAGTC
Organism: Gambelia wislizenii; assembly: GCA_030847615.1. Taxonomy (NCBI): domain Eukaryota; kingdom Metazoa; phylum Chordata; class Lepidosauria; order Squamata; family Crotaphytidae; genus Gambelia; species Gambelia wislizenii. The sequence continues at coordinate 13,538,746 of JAUMIR010000012.1, forward strand.
CCAGAATAACATCCCTGTTGTTTCCCTCCTCTTTAATTTTTATCCAGATGCTCTCCACCTGGCTTCAAGTATTGATGTCATGGATCTCTTCACTGGTATAAATATCCGTATATATAATGCTATTCCTACTCCTTTCCTGTTTGCCCTGTTTCTCTTGTAAAGGTTATACCCCTCTATTCCTACATGTGACTCATCCCACCAGGTTTCAGTAATGCCTATTATATCATATTTGCTTTGTTGTGCTAGGAGTTCAGGTTCATCTTATTTATTTCCCATGTTCTGTGCATTAGTGTAGAGACATTTAAAACCATGTGTTCCCTTTACTTCTTGCCTGTGCAAGTTTTTTTTTTTTTTTGCCTCCCACTGTTGGGTCCTTGCGCTGTTTGCCTTGTTCCCTCTATGACAGTTTGACTATTTTCTCCAGCCCTTTTGCCTTCCAGAATAGTGTCTCCCTCCCCCATATGACTCAGTTTAAAGCCCTCCTGATCAAATTCTTGACACTGTTGGCAAAAACATTTCTGCCAACTCGCATGAGATGCACCCCATCCCTTGCCAGAAGTCCCCCCTTATGGAACCGCAGCCCATGATCCAAGAATCCAAACCATCTGAGATTTGGGGGGGGCGTGTCATGATGGAGTCTCATCATGCTGCCTCAAGGTTGATTTCAACTCCCATCATTTTGCCAGAGAACTATCACTCCCTTTATATGTAAACAGATTTTCTTGCCAGATTATTATCAGGTAAGAAAAGGGTTAATGAAAAGGAGGGTCTAAAACACCGCCTCCACAGAAGCTAATGATATGACATTGTCTATTACATCACACCACCTGACCTGGAATGGCCAATCACAGCTCTAGAGCTGGGAACTCTGACTAAGATATAACTGCTTTTATGTGCAGCCATTTTTAGAAGAAGAACAAGACTGGTTATGTGGTTTTGAACAAGGACTGAATTATGAGTGGTAGAGCAAAGCCATCCCCCATCTGGTTTGGCTCCCAGCTTGCCTGATACCATCTGAAGGCAACAAACTGCAAGTATTGAGTAGGAATTAGGGCCCGTTTAGTTGCATTTCTTTTAATTTCTTTACTTTGGTTGGATGTAGTTAAATTAGTAACTGAATGTGACTTTGAATAATTGAATGCTTTGATTTTAATACTATGTGATTCCTTTAACTTTAAGCCTGCCTGAGGTATGGGAGAATTCTGCCTCATTTCTGAGACTGCATGACTGAACTCACTTGAATAAAATAAACTTATTAATCTTCCTATCCTTCATGCCTACATGTGACTATCTATAGATCACACTACTTTGAGTCTTTCTCTGGGGTTAAGCAGAAGGAGATAATAATAATAATAATAATAATAATAATAATTATATCCCGCCCCTCTACAAAATGCAATTGGGGTGGCTTACAACATTAAAATCTTCATACAACCCCTCCATCCCATCCACCCCTTAAAATACAATTAAATAATTAAACATTTAAAACACAATAAATACTAAAAATACTAAAAACAGCACAATAAAAAGCTGGATGGGATTGGACTAATTAAGATGGCTGGGTATCTATTCAGGAAAGGCCTGCTGGAAGAGATCCATCTTAAGAGTTTTTTAAAAGCTATTTAAGGTGGTAATGTGATGGATCTCATCCGGTAGGCCGTTCCATAATCTGGGAGCAATAGCTGAAAATGTCCTCTGGGAGGTTGACGAGAGTTTACTTTTTAAAGGTTGAAACAGATTCCTCCCAGAGGGCCTGAGTGCATGTGGAGGATTATATGGAAGGAGGTGGTCCTGAAGATAGGTTGGGCCCAAGCCATTTAGGGCTTTAAATGTGATAACCAACACCTTGTACTGGGCCAGAAACTATTGGGCAGCCAGTGAAGTGATCTTAAGATCGTTGTTATATGGTCTCTTCTAGATGTATCCGAGACCAATCTGGCTGCCATATTCTGTACTAGTTGAAGTTTCTGGACCCAGCACAAGGGTAACCCCATGTAGAGTGCATTACAGAAATCAAGACGGGATGTTACCAGAGCGTGTACCACGGTCTCAAGGTCCCCAAATTCCAGGAAAGAGCGCAACTGGCAGATCAGCCGAAGCTGATAACAGGCACTCCTGACTGTAGCATTTACATGATTTGTCATCTGGAGCAATGAGTCCAGGAGTACCCCCAAACTGTGAACACAGTCTCTGGAGGACAGTGTGACTCCATCCAGGACTGGAGGTTGTATCCTAATACCTGGGTTCGGGGCTGCTACCATGAGAACCTCTGTCTGTATTCAGCTTCAATTTATTTTTCCTCATCCAGTCCAATGCTGCCATAAGACAATAATTGAGAGAAGAGACACAAGTCAGAGCTGAAGACCGAGACAAGGAGAAATATATCTGGGTGTCATCAGCGTACTGATAACATCCCGCCCCGTGCCTCCGGATGATCTCTCCCAGCGGCTTCATATATATGTTAAATAGCATCGGGGACAGGGTGGCACCTTGTGGGATGCCACAATTAAGTTATTTCCTTGCAGAGCAACTGTCCCCAAGCATCACCCTCTGGAATCTACCTAAGAGGAAGGAGCAGAATCACTGCAACACAGTGCCTCCGATTCCTAATGTTCTCAGGCAATCCAAGAGGATGTGGTGATCTATTGTATCAAAAGCCACTGAGAGATCCAGTAACACCAACAGGGTCACATTACCTCTGTTGATGTTCAGGCGGAGGTCGTCAGCTAAGGCAACCATGGCCATCTCAACTCCAAATCCCGTCCTAAAGCCAATTTGAAATGGATCTAGATAATCAATTTCTTCCAAGACAGCTTGGAGTTGAAGAGTAATTGCTCTCTTGATCATCTTGCTCAAAAAAGGTAATAAGGAGACTGGCCTGTAATTCTTCATATCCTGAGGGTCAAGGGAAGGTCTTTTTAGGAGCAGTCTAACCACCGCTTCCTTAAAGCAAGATGGAATGTGGCCTTCCCTAAGGGATGCATTGATGATGTCCCTGAGGAACATCCTCAAGGCACCACTCCCCTGGACAGACAGACATGAAGGGCAAGGGTCAAGAGGGCAGGTAGTCTTCCTCACTCTACCAAGGAGCTTGTCCATGTCATCAGTACTTACTGATGGAAACTGATCCAGTATAACCTCATCAATGGAGTTACTGGACACCTTGTCAATTGAATCTGCTCCAACCCTGGCATCCAAATTGGCTCTTATCTGAGAGATTTTATTGGCAAAGAAGTTGTTAAATGCATCATAGTAGACTGTTGTCAGGTTTAGTAATGAGTTCTGCACAGGTGGAAACTGCGTCAGTTCTCTTACCACAGCTCTGCTGGCTGAGACTCTGCAGACACAATCCATGCAGAAGAGAAGGATTTCCTCACTGCACGTATTGCCTCTCTATAGGAATGAAGAAATTTCCTATGATGAGTCTTGTCAGACAAGAGCCAGGTTTTTCACCAGATGCACTCTAATCGTTGTCCAACCTGCTTCAACATCCTAAGTCCTCAGTATGCCATGGATGGTGATTTGAAGTGGGTTGGAGAGGATGCTTGGGAGCGATCGTGTTGATAGCCTTGGTAAGGTTGGTGTTCCAAGTATTGACCAAGGCTTCAACAGAATCACCGGTGTTACCAACAAACCCTCTAAGGCTTTCTGGAATCCAATTGGTTCCATTGGCCTTCGAGGGCAGACCATTCTAATAGTTGATTCTATAGTGGCAAGGAGTTCTCTAGTTATCAGAAACTATGCACAGTTTCCCATTGTTCTGTGCATGAGAAAGGGGGGGTCCCAAGGGGAAGGAACCCCCCATCTAAACTCAGTGGCCGTGGAAGCAATATTGTTTTTGGGGTCTGTAGTGAGCATCCTGGAGTGAGGCTACTCAGGATTACCTCTACAGGGAAGCTAATATGGGGTCCAGGGGAGTGAGCCCTGGTTTCTCCCTTCACAAACCCATTGCTCCGTGTTCTAGTCTCTGGAACAGCACAAATCAAGCTTGCTCCATCTTCAATATGACATCCCTTCAAATATTTAAACATGGCTATCATGTCCCCTCTCAACCTTCTCTTCTCCAGACTAAACATGCCCAGCTCCCTAAGTTCAACAATGGCTGGAGCATGCCCTAAGGGCTATACATGAGTTTTTTCCAGAAATGCATTCTTTTATTAGATAATGTACTGAAAAAGTGGCTGGCTTCGGGGTAATCAGAGGACTGGTGAGGAGATGAATGGGCGATTGAACACTTTCCCTCCAAGTTGCTAGTGCCCTCAAAATGAGTGCAGCTCTATGATTCTTTGATTCAACAGACCATGTGCTAATGGAATCTAACCACGTTTGCACTGCTTGTATGAATATATGAACTGGAATGTGGGTGTCCTTTAGGAACAACATTTCTCAGAAGGTTCTAATGTGAGCTTTTAAATAAAAGGGGCTACAATATTGTGTACAGTTGAGAAAAGGCTGCATGAGAATGGTTTAGTAAGGGGGAAAATGTACTGGGAAGATGCTTGCCAAAAGCAGTATACAAGACTGCATACGGAAAATGCAGATTAGGAAAACCATGCACAAAAATGTATATGCCATTCTAAAAATTGTGAATGGGTGCAGAAATAGGATGCAAAGACTGGAATAGTCAAATATGAAAAAAGTGTACAAAACCAAAAATGACATGATTGGGCTACTCATAGATAAGATAAAGACCTGAGTGGGAGGGAATCCCACAACTTTTTAATTGTAGAGGCATGACACAAATATTTCTAATTTTTCAGGCCTTTCCTGGCAGTCCAATTTGTATTCTATTGAGAATGCAAATATTGTATTTTCATTTCATGTACAGTTGTTACAGTGCCTTACACCCCCTTCCTATAATATTTCATAATTAGCAATATTAAGGCGCTCCATGCAGTCCAGTAGACTGAGGTAGACCAATAATTGAAGTCAGATGGAGATCACCAGGACCTGTCAGATGGAGGAAGGCATCATGGAAAACTACCAGCAGATATACCCAAGCTAGGAAGAGAAGTCCCTAGTAAACACACACACACAGAGAGAGAGAGAGAGAGAGAGAACTCTGGGGTAGGTACAATGGCCTTAGGTACATACGTATGTTGTCTCCAGGGTATGTACAATGGGTTTAGGCATGTTGCCTCTTTCAGTGTGCTGATTGGCCACTCCTGTCACTCCCTCAGCCAATCACCACCCACATGCATAAATTCCCTCTCCACCTCACAATCCACTCCTGCCACTCATGGCTATATCTGCACACTGGGAGTGACCAAACAATGCGCTACAGTGTTGGCTATGGTTACTAGCCAATGTGATGGAACCCAGATGGTCAACTGGTGGTGGTGGCAGGAAGCCACTGCTGCTGCTGCGACAGGACCCAGACAGTCAACTGGTGGAGGCAGAGGTGAGATGTCACTGCTGCCATTGCGACAAGACCCAGGCAACCGGGCGTGAGGTGTACCAGGCATGTTTTGGTAAGTTTTTTAATGGCATATTGTATGCTGGGTTAAGCTAGTTAAGGTGAAATGTGTTAATCCCCTTTTGGATTCCCTTGGCAATGAGTCACACTGCACAAACAAGTGACCTGAGCATCCTCCTCATCCCCAGGAAATATCCCTTCACACCTGTCCTATCCTACCATAAGGAGGTTGTCATAAACCCATCAATTCCTGTATCTCAGCCATTAACAGCAATCAGAAGAAATGCATTTTCCTTTGTTTAACAGTGGGAAACCCATCTACGCTTTGTTCTAAGCTCAAGCACCCCTCCAGGACACAAAATACAGTATAAATATTAAGTCACCAAACAATAGCAAGGTGTGCCACTGTGTATGACACCCGGAAATGCTGTAGGCACACCTTTGGATCAGGACCTCCAGTGCCACCCTCAGATTAAGGTCCAGTTGCCCTGCATTGGATCAGATTTATCACCCTACCTCTCAAAACTGTTCCTCTATCCAACCTTTCCTCCTTAACTCTTCATTAGCCTTGTGTGGTTCTTTTGAATGTGTGTGCATGTGTGAATAATTCTGTGTTATTTTCTGATAAAAACCATTTTATTTTACTTTAATTCAGAGTCTCTGCAGTTAATACCAGTATACATAGGTGCAAAAATTCCAGAAGTTACCCAGCCTCTCACAGCCATCAATTTGAGCTATAATAAATCCCCCAAATAATAACTGAGATTTGGCTGCCTTTGGACCCCCACCTATTCGGGTAACACTGTGCTCATTGTATGTGTTATTAAGGCTGTACTCTAATTTGAAACCTTCTGATCTAAGTGGTCTATAAATATTCATACCTCATTAACAACCACTGTAAGGAATAGATAATTCCATTCTCAGTAGGCAATGGATTGCTGTGTTACCTTCTACAGCACAGTGTGAAGAATGTGGCTGTGATTTTGGACAACAATTCCCATTATTCCTGAGCATGGCACACGCTGCTGACTGAGGCTGATAGAACATTTGGAGAACTGGGGAACATTTGAATGATCCCCAGTCTCCTCTCCCCAGTCTACAATCCTTTGGTTCTCTCAAAACTGCTGCCAAAATCACATTACAGTGAATCTGCAAGTGGGGAAGGGGAAGCATAGCGTGTGATTTATATTTTGTGTGTGTGTGTGTGTGTGGTAAATGTATCACAGGATGTAAACCAACATTTTGGATAAGAGCTGGGCTGTAAATTAAAAAATGTAATTATCCTATTTCAGCAACATGTCTGAGAGGGAAATGTGCCATTCCAGCACATTTTGTGGCTTATTTGAGCTATTATTTCTATTTGTAGCACCTCTCTCTCTTTTTTTATTCTCTCTCTCTCTCTCTCACTCACTCACTCACTGTCTGCAAGGAATGAACAGCTGCCACATAGAACATGGCTGCTCCAAAGGCATTCCAAGAATATGAGATAACAAGTTGTTCATATATTTCCTCCTGATATTGTTCTTATTCTTTTATGTTCTGCAGAAGATACAATCCTGCTATTCATAAGCTATTGTGCATGTGGTTCTTCCCTCCTTTATTCTCAAACATAAAGGGATTCCATTCTCATTCCCATGGAACAATGTCCTTGATCCAAGAAAATAGGAAAGCTGGTTCCCAGACTAAACTGGTTTTTATTGTGAACCAAAGTCCAGGAACTAACTGAGATAGACAAAATTCAGTCTATGATCCATCAGGACTCTTCACCTGTATTTCCAGGGCCCAGACTCCACTGGATACTTTTATCACCCTCCCTTCCCAATATTTGTCAAAACCACAGTTGCTGCTTCAAGAAGCAGGAATGTGGATAATTTGGTTTCCAGATCAAGGAAAGTATTGGTGCCACTCCATTCTGCTTTGGTTAGTCCTCACCTAGAATGCTGTATCCAGTTCTGGGCACCACAATTCAAGGATAATGTCAAGCTGGAACTTGTCCAGTGGAGGGCAACCAAGATGATCAGATGTCTAGAAAGCAAGATATTTAAGGGAGCTGGGATGTTTAGCTTGAAGAAAATAAGACTGAGAGGTCATATGAAAACCATCTTCAGCTATCCAAAGGTATATAATGTAGAAGATAGATTGAGTGATTTTTCTGCTGCTACAGAAACTAGAACATGAACCAGTTGGATTCAAATTATACAACTAGAAATTCCAGCTAGACAGAAGGAAAAACTTACTGTAAGATCTGTTCAACAGTGAAATAGAATGCCTTGCAAGGTGATGGCCTCTCCATCTTTGGAAGTCCTTAAACAGACATTGGATGGGCATTTTTCAGAGGTGCTGTAGTTGTATTCCTGCAGGCACAGGGTTCAAGAACGGATTCAATGGATCTACTCTCACTGGGACTAACCAATTTGATTTTGACCTGCTTATGCCACTCCACTCTTGTGTTGAATGAAAGTGTTGTACAACCAAATACACAACCAAATGTATGATCGAATGTGTAGCTGGATGCACAACTCAGTGTATATCTACATTCACAATAGCACTGCATGTGCAACACAGCTTCCACAACCTTAAACTGAATGCAGATTGTTGTTGTTTGTTTATATAACATGATCTATGTACATGGTGCTTTACATTAAAACAAGAAAAACAAAACAAAACATTGGATCATGCCAAAGGGGTACAATCTAAAATAAGTGTATGCATAAGCACACATAGAGGAAAGGAAGGAATAATAAGCATAAGACTACAAAATGCAATTGTAAAACAAATTATCCAGATAACTACCAAAAAATCCCAACAATAATACAGTATGAAACAGCAAAAAATACAAAAATAAAGAACTGACCAATACATGTGATCAAATATAAAACAGTGCGCTCTCTCTCTCTCTCTCTCTCTCTCTCTCTATATATATATATATACATATATAGAGATCTGCCCTCTATACATATAGAAGGCAGATTGATATATATATATATATATATATATATATATATATATATATATATATATCAATCTGCCGTCTATATGTAGTCAAAATATACAAGATTACAAAACAGTATCAAACTAAAATCCTAAAAGCTTTGGAAAATATTAAAAAAAATCAATTGAGATTTAAAAACACATAGGCCAAATCCACACTACACAAAGAATCCAGTTTGAAACTGGATTATTTGCCATGGCTCCTTCCTATGGAATTCTGGGAATGGTAGTGTGGTGAGGCACCAACACTCTTTGGCAGAGAAGGCTAAAGACCTTCAAACTGGATTATCTGTGTAATGTGGATTTGGCCCAAGAGAAGGAGCAGCACGCAAATGGCTAGGAAGGGAATTCCAAGAATATGGGGCAGCAAGTGAGAAAGAATGAAGCCAAGCCAGGGAAAAAGAAACCTGGAATGCAGATCTCAAGCAGACAAGCAAAAAGAAATGAGGGCTGAAAGAGGGGGTGAGCTAGGTTCTCTAGGGCATTGAAATTTAAAACAAGAAGCTTATACTGAATTCTAGAAGAAATGGGTATCAAACGTTGGGTAATGTGACCAGTGGGGTGCCACAGGGTTCTGTCCTGGGCCCAGTGCTATTCAACATCTTTATCAATGACTTAGATGAGGGAATTAGGGGCATACTTATCAAATTTGCAGATGACACCAAATTGGGAGGAGTAGCTAATACCCTAGAGGACAGGATCAAAATTCAGAATGACCTGGGTAGACTGGAGAGCTGGGCCAAAGCTAACAAAATGAAATTCAATACGGAGAAATGTAAAGTACTGCATTTAGGGCGGAAAAATGAAATGCATAAATATAGGATGGGAGAGACCTGGCTGAATGAGACTACGTGTGAAAGGGATCTAGGAGTCCTAGTAGACCACAAGTTGAACATGAGCCAACAGTGTGATGCGGCAGCTAAAAAGGCCAATGCAATTTTGGGCTGTATCAATAGAAGTATAGTGTCTAGATCAAGGGAAGTAATAGTGCCACTCTATTCTGCCTTGGTCAGACCTCACTTAGAATACTGTGTCCAGTTCTGGGCACCACAATTCAGAAAGGATATTGACAAATTGGAGCGTGTCCAGAGAAGGGCAACTAAAATGGTGAAAGGTCTGGAAACAATGCCTTATGAGGAGAGACTTAGGGAGCTGGGTATGTTTAGCCTGGAAAAAAGACGGTTTAGAGGCGATATGATAGCCCTGTTTAAGTATTTGAAGGGATGTCACGCTGAGGATGGAGCAGGCTTGTTTTCTGCTGCTCCAGAGACTGGAACACGGAGCAATGGGTGCAAGCTCCAGGAACAGAGATTCCACCTCAACATGAGGAGGAACTTTTTGACAGTAAGAGCTGTTCGGCAGTGGAACACACTCCCTCAGAGCGTGGTGGGGTCTCCTTCCTTGGAGGTCTTTAAACAGAGGCTGGATGGCCATCTGTCGGGGATGCTTTGATTGTGATTTCCTGCGTGGCAGGGGGGTTGGACTGGATGGCCCTCGTGGTCTCTTCCAACTCTGCAATTCTATGATTCTATGATTCTATGATTCTATGATCAAAATGATAATTTTAGCATCAGAATGTTGAATGGAGACCAGAGGACTAAGATGAGATAATGGAAGACCAGTCAGAAGAAGATTACAATAACCAAGGCAGGAAATTACTAAGGCATGAACTAAGGTCTTAGTGGAAGAAGCAGAAAGAAAAGGTTTGATTTTGGCAATGTTATAAAGAAAAAAAGTGACATGATTTTGCTACAGCCTCAGTATGAGGAACAAAAAAGAAAAAGCAGAGTTAAAAGTAAAGTCAAGATTCCATGCTTCCTTCACAGGATAAATGGGAACATTGGTAACAGTGATGGAGAATGAGAATGTATGTTGTAAAGCAGGTTTTGAAGGAAAAATAAGTAGAATCATAGAATCATAGAATTGCAGAGTTGGAAGAGACCACGAGGGCCATCCAGTCCAACCCTCCAGATAAACCCTCCCAGTGTGAGAAAAGCATTCAGGGAGTGAGAGGAGTAGGCTTGCACCAGGCCGCCCTGACCTTGAGCCTCTCTGAGAGAGGAGCATTCCCAGGCCAACCAGGCGGGCTGGCCTCTCTCCAAAACTCCAGAGGCCCAACCAGGGGGAAACCGCCTCATGTCAGGGTCCTCCATGAATTCTACTCCAAACCCCAGAATTAAGGGACGAACCTGACATACCACCCACCTGAAGACAAACTCCCCCCTGTTCCTTTAGCCTGGCTTATCGGGAAAGCGGGCATGGAACTTTCGCAACAAGTGCGGGGCATTCACATGATCAGATTTAACCCATTCAGCATGGCCTAATGGTAAGTGTTTCCATTTCATCAAGTATTGTAAAAAAAAAAAAAACTGTGAATCCAAGAGTCCAACACTTGAGAAATTTCAAAATGTTGATCTTGGTCGACCAGAATAGGGTGGGGCGCTGGTCCCGGGTCTGGGTGGTGATGGTCTGGAGGGCACGCCAGTTTGAGCAAGCTGGAATGAAACACAGGATGAACATTTCGGTACAGTGTTGGTAAAGACAGCTCAAAAGCTACTGGGTTTATCACTCTAGTAATAGGAAAGGGACCAATGTACTTGGCCCCCAACTTCTTTGAAGGCTGGGGACTTTTAAGAAATCTGGTGGACAAACAGACCAAGTCCCCTACGGCGTATCCCGGGATGGGATTCCGTTTCTGGTCAGCATAATGTTTGTAACGTGCTTTGGTGAAGTCCAAGGCAGAGACCACATGGGGCCAGGCATCTCTAACCTTTTGACTCCACTGGGTCACTGAGACCGGGTCCGTAGAGCACCCCTCCCCTAGGGGCAAGGAATTGAAATCCTGCCCTGAGACAACCTTGAAAGGGGAGAGGCCAGTGCTCTGGTGAGTGGCATTATTATAGGCTACCTCTGCAGAAGGCAAGAGGTCCACCCAGTCAGTTTGTTGGAAGTTCACATAGCATCTTAGATATTGTTCAAGCACCTGATTAATGTGTTCGCTCTGTCCATCACTCTGGGAATGATGGGAACTGCTGAGTCCTAATTCAACTCCCAGGAGGTTCGTGAATACCTTACAAAACTGGGAAGTGAACTGGGCCCCTGGTCAGACACAATTTTGGCAGAAACTCCATGTAGTCTGCAGATGTGCTGAATGAATAACCTGGCTAATTGGGAGGGTGTTGGAAGTTTCTTGCAGGCCACAAAATGTGCTTGTTTTGAAAACATATCAGTAACCACCCAAATAACAGTCTTTTTCTTACTTTCTGGTAACTCTACTATAAAGTCCATACTGATGACTTCCCAAGGCTTGGTCGGGGTAGGCAAAGGCTGGAGCAGACCTTTTGGCTTCCCTAAACCCCCTTTTGCCATTGCACACGTGGAATAACCTTTTACATACTCTTCCACCTCCTTCCTCATCTTTGGTCACCAAAACTGTCTCCGGGCCAAGTGCAAGGTTTTTATATACCCAAAATGCCCAGCACTTTTAACATCATGGCATCACCTGAGGATGGTCACCCTCATGGCCTCTGGGACATACAGACACTCTCCTTTCTAGGCCAGGCCCTCCCTGATGGTCACCTCCCCGGGGTGGGCCAAAAGCCATGGATCCTTGGGAAGGACCGACGCCAATTGGGACTGCCACCCACCCCCATCACCCCAAGGAAATAGGGGCAGCGGAGCGTGCTCTGGCATGGTCGGAGCATCACTGGGTCCAGCATCTGCCGGTGGTGGGACATCATCCTTGGTTGCCTTAAGATCAGGCCCTGCCCCATAAGGGGGCTGACTTGGGCCTCCTGACGCTTGGCCTTGCTACGTGTTAGGACTGCTAGTCCCAAGTGGGAGGGGGAGAAGACTGTGTCAATAACCTCTTTTCGTTTACTGTCATGTTGTGGGAGTCTGGACAAAGCATCAGCTAGGAAATTCCTTTTTCCAGGGATAAATTTCAGGGTGAAGTTGAACCGGTAGAAGAAACTGGCCCACCTAACCTGCTTAGGGCTCAATCGCCTTGGGGTGGCTAAAACTTCCAAATTCTTGTGATCTGTTGAAACTTCAAAGGGTTTGGGAGATCTCTCCAGCAGGTGGCGCCAAGTTTCTAAGGCCAGTTTGATTGCACCCACTTCCTTTTCCCACACAGGCCAATTTCGCTCAGTCTCATTAAATTTCTTAGACAGGTATGCACACAGCCTGAGCTCTCCCTCCTCCCCCCTTTGCAACAGCACCCCTCCCATTGCAACATCAGAAGCGTCAAGTTGGATTACAAAAGTTTGGGAGGGGTCGGGGTGTTTGAGAATTGGTTCAGATGTGAAAAGTTTCTTCAATTTATCAAAAGCCTGTTGGCATTGGTCAATCCACACTATCTTTTGGGGAGGCTTTCCCCCCTTCCCTGACCCCCTTTGAGCTTTCTTCCCCACATCTTTGGTTTTTAACAGATCAGTCAGAGGGAGGGCTACTGTCACAATGTCAGGGATGAAGGACTGGTAAAAGTTAGCAAATTGAAGGAAGCTTTGCATCTGCTTCCTAGTTCTAGGGGCCTCCCATGCCAACACCCCTTTGACATTTTCCGGGACCATTTCTATCCCCTTATTTGAGATGCGGTACCCCAGGTAGTCCAAGCGGCTTTGGTGGAATTCACACTTTGATATCTTAGCATACAGATGGTTTTCCCCCAACCTCGCAAGCACCTTTGTCACCAGTTTTACATGGGATGTATAGTCCTCAGAGTAAATCAATACATCGTCCAAATACACCAAGACCCCCTTGTACAGAAAGTCTCTCAAAACATCATTAATCAAGTTCTGAAATATGCCAGGAGCCCATTTTAATCCAAATGGCATGGCTCTGAACTTGAAAGCCCTCAGAGGGCAATTGAACACAATTTTCCATTCGTCCCCCTCCTTGATTCGAACTCTGTAGTAAGCCTCCCTTAGGTTCAACTTAGTAAATATCTTCCCTTTGGACAAATGGGCCAGTATGTCCTTCATCAGGGGCAGGGGGTATTCATTAGAAACACTGATTGCATTTAACCCCCGATAGTCCTGGATCACAAGAAGACCGCCATCTGCTTTTTGCCTGAACATCACCGGGGGCCCCACAGGTGAGGTCGAGGGCCTAATGAACCCCCGCGCTAAGTTTTTGTCTATGAACTCCCGGAGTGCATCCATTTCTGCTGGCGTCATGGAATAAATCCTGGGCTTGGGTAGTTTTTTTTTTTTAAGTACTTTTTATTAAAGAATTCCAAGTTATCTCTGTACATCAAACATAGCATAGATGATTTTCACTTTATCCAAATAAAAAAGAAAACACGCGAATACTACAGAGCTTCATTACTCATTTGTTCACATTTCTAGTATTAATTCCAATACTATACCGAATTCTTCTATTTCTATACTCCCATTTTCTTATTTCTCATATTGTTCTTGTCTTCCCATCACCAACCAAAGTACATTACATCGATTAGTATTATTTTTAATCACCGTTTCCCATACCTTGCATACCCCTCGCTCTCCTAATTCTATATTTCCTCATTCCGTGCTTAGTTTGACTATATTAGTGCAATGCTTCTTAAATTTCTACCATGCATAAAATGTTAATTGATATGTATTTTTTTCCCTTTCATCTTATTAGAAGTCAACTTTCCCCAATCCTCTCCATTTCCTTTTCCAAAAACTTTTAATGGGTTTCCATCCCTCTTTAACTTCATCTAACATGTTCCCCTTGATTGTGGTGGTTAATATATCCATCCCCATCATCTCATGGAGTTTCAGCAACCATTCTTCTAGAGTAGGGTTTTCCTTCATCTTCCATTTGGAAGCATATAGCAGCCTCGCTGCGGAGATCATATATAATATGATCTTCCATTGCAGGTTGCTATTTTTTTCCTTGATTTTATCTATCATATTTAACAAATATATTTCAGGCTCCATAGGGAACCTAATTTGTAATATTTCATTCACTGCTCCATGTATTTTTTCCCAATACAATTTGGCGAATTGGCAGTTCCACCACATGTGAAAAGTTGTACCTTTTGCCTGTTCACATTTCCAGCAGAGGTTACTCCCTTTATTATACATCTTGTTTAACTTTGCCGGTGTTAAATACCAATGGTGGAATATTTTCAAGAAATTTTCTTTTAGATTTTGGGAGGCTGTAAATTTCTGTGTATACCGCCATGCCTTTTCCCATCTCTCTAGTTCAATAACATGTCCCACATCCTGTGCCCATTTTATCATTGGTTCTTTTACATATTCTGTTTCTAATTTCCTTTCTAACAGAGTGTTGTAATATTTAGCTATGTGTTGTTTTTTGTTGCCCCATATTATTTTATCTATCAGGTTTTGATCTGTTTCAAACCCCTCTAGTTTACCATCCATTTTATACCGTTCTAATAACTGCTTGTAAAGGAACCAGTTTAGGTTATGTCCCACAGCCCTAATTCTTCTCTACTTTTTATTCTGAGACTCCCTTTATCTTTCAGCAAAATATCTTTATATCTAAGCCAGGGTTCATTCTTGTTCTTAGATCTTCTGAAAAAAGCCTCTTCAGATGATATCCATACTGGGATTTCCCTATAGTACTGTTTTTTTATGTTCAACCAAACTTTTAGGAGTGCTTTCCTAATATAATGATTATTAAAGTCTCTGTTTTCTTTTACTTTTCCGTACCATAGGTACGCATGCCAGCCGAACCTGTTGCCCAATCCCTCCAGTGCTAGTGCTTTGTTGTTGTTTAAATGAAATGAATCCAATCCTCGAGCCACACTAACGCGCATGATTGAAAGTACAACTGCAGATCTGGCATAGCGCATCCTCCTCTCTCTTTCCTTTCCAATAACAGCTTCCACTTAATACGAGGCTTTTTCCCTGACCATATATATTTTGTTAGCTCTGATTGCCATAACCTGAAGCATTTATCGTTGTTTATGATCGGCAAATTTTGAAAGATAAACATGAATCTTGGGAGGATGTTCATTTTAAATGCTGCTATTTTTCCCAGTAGGGAAAGATTTAGTTTGGACCATCTTATAATATCACTTTTAATATCACTCCATAACTTGTCATAATTGTTTTTGAAAAGTTCTGTGTTTCTTTTAGTGATCCAAATACCTAAGTACTTTACTTTGTTTTCTATGGTGAACCCTGTTTTCTGCGCAAATTCTCGTTCCTGAGCTTTAGTCATGTTCTTTGTGAGTATTACTGTTTTTTCCCTGTTTATTTTAAATCCTGAAACCCCTGCATATTCTTGAATTGTCCTCATCAGATCATCCGTTTGTTCCAATGGATTATCCAAAAAGACAACTATATCATCGGCGTATGCCTTGATTTTGTATTCGTATCCCTTGACCTTTGTGCCTATAATATCGTCATTATTTCTGATGTTACCTATCAATATTTCAATAATCATTATAAATAACAGGGGGGATAGCGGGCATCCCTGCCTAGTTCCCTTCTTTATGTTTAACTTCTCTGTTTTTTCCCCGTTTACCAATACTTGGGCTGTTTGTTTTGTATATATTGAATCTATCCACTGTGCGAATCTTTCCCCCACATCCATTTTAGTCAGCACTTCCTTCATGAATACCCAGTTCACTCTATCGAATGCTTTTTCAGCATCGAGGAAAATCATAGCTAATTTTTTATCGTTGTGGTGTTCATAGTGTTCAATTAGGTCTATTACAGTCCTTATGTTGTTCCTTGGGTATCTTCCGGTTAAGAAACCGTTTTGGTCTTCATGGATTTCCTCTGATAGAATCTTCTTCAATCTTTGTGCAAGAATTAGTGCAAATATTTTGTAATCACAATTCAAGAGTGAAATGGGTCTGTAGTTTTTGGGTTCCTTAGTGTCTTTCCCTTTTTTCGGTATGAGAGTTATGTAGGCTTCGCTCCATGATGTTAGTATCCCTTCTTCTATGATCTTGCCCATGGTCTTTTGTAGAGGGATGCTTAGTTCCTCTTCCATTTTTTTGTAATACAATGGTGTGAACCCATCTGGGCCGGGTGCCTTGTCTGTCTTTAGTTTGCCGATAGCCATCGATATCTCATTCATTGTAATATTAGCGTTTAGGCACTCTTTCTGTGATTCATTAAGTATCTTTGTCTTTTGCTTTGCTAAGTAAGAGTTAATTTCCATGTAGCCATTTTGGGTTAAAGGTGGTTCATCATAAAGTCTCTCGTAATATCCATGGAAGCCTTTCTTAATTATTTTTGGATCTGTCTCATATCTTCCTTTGTTTCTGTTATTAATTTCTTCTCTCTAATCATTCTCAGCCTATATGCCATCCATTTCCCTGTTTTGTTGGCCGATTCAAAATATTGTTGTCTTAGATTTCTGAGTTTGGTTTCCATTTCTTTATTTAGCAGCAATTGGACTTGTTTTCTTAGTAAGTTCAGTTCTTGTTGTAATACTGTATCCTTTGGTGTATCTAATAATTTATTTTCTCTAATCGAGATTTCATACATTGTTTCTTCTAATCTTTTTGCTTCAGCCCTTCTTTTTTCTGCCATCTGTTTGATAAAGAAACCTCTCATAACAGGCTTGGAGGCTTCCCAGATTGTTTTTGTACTCACATCTTCTGTTGTGTTTTCAAGAAAATATAACTTCAGTACTTCTTTTGCTTTCCTCAGAATACTTTCGTCCATCACGAGTGTATCATTTAGGCGCCAACTCCTTTCTCGATCATAAACCTGTACTCTTAGTTGGATAGGATTGTGGTCTGAGGTCCATTTTGGGAGAATATCCATACTTTTTATATTTTTATGTAAGTGTTTTGATGCTAAAAACATATCTATTCTTGAGAAGGTATGGTGCACATCCGAGTAGAAAGTGTAGCCCTTTGCATTTCCATATTTCCATCGCCAAACAGCCATCAATCCATGATTCTCGCACATTTCAAAGAATCTTTTCGGTAGCTTCCCCTGATTTTTTTTTTATTTGTTTGTGTGACTGTCTATCCATTATTGGGTTTATGACCCCATTCCAATCTCCCAAAATGATGATATTTTCATTCTCTGACCCTTCAATTTCCTTAGACAAGTTATTGAGAAAGAGGTCCTTGTTTCCTGTCGGAGCATATACACCTATTATTAATACTTTTAATTTTCCAATTTTCACTTCTATTCCTACATAGTGACTGTTAACATCGTTAAATCTTTCCGTTGCTTCATATTTTTTACTTATATACAAAGCTACTCCCTTTTTCTTTTTGTCACTTGAGGATATAAACATTTTTCCGAGTCTCGGGTTCTTCAAGTATTTGTTATCCGTTTTTCTAATACGAGTCTCTTGAATGCATGTAATATCATTATTTGCCTTTTCTAGAAAGTGAAAAATTTGCCTTCTTTTATGACTTGAATTGAGTCCCTTTACATTCCATGACAAAATTTTACAATCCATTTTATTTTGTAGATAGTTAACTATATATATATATGTAGATATTATGTTGTTTACTATAAGTCTTCTTCTTTGTCTGTTTCTTGTGGATTTTCGCCTTCTATGTCCAATTCTTCTTCTACTTCTTCTTCTGTTTCGATTTCTGTTGTTTCTTCAGTTTCTAATATCTCCTCTGTTCGGGATTTCCCCCATTGCTTTTCTTCTTCAATTTCCTCCGTCTCTGTTGTCTGTTCTGCCCGATTTTCCTTTTGTTGCATTCTTATTTTCCCGAATTCTTTGTTTAGTTTTTTAAGAAACTCCTTTGCTTTCTTCAGCGTATTAATCTTATATCTCCTTTGTTGGAATGTAAAGGATATTCCCTCCACTCTTTCCCACCTATACATGATGTTGTTTCTTATCAGTTCTTGTGTCAGGAATTTATATTCCTGCCTTTTTTTCAAAACCTGGGGCGGTATATCCTTATAAACTTTGATCTCATTCTCCTCAATCTTTAACCTGTTGGTATAACTTCTCTGCAGTATTTGGTCTTTTAGTCTGTTTCTTGTAAATGTTACTACTATGTCTCTGGGTATCTTTCTTTCTTTTGCTACTGTCGAGTTAATTCTGAATATTTTATCCACCTCAGAATCCATCACTTCTTCAGGGACTTCCACAAAGTTAGCTAGAGCCGGGATCACTCTTTCCTCTAAGTCTTCACTTGTCAATTCTTTTAAACCTCTCAACTTAATACATTTTTCTCGGTATCTACACTCGTTCAATATTAATGTTTTCTTCATCTGCTCTTGTTCATCCACTAGACCTTGTGTGTGTTCCTCCAACTCCTTTGATTTTCCCTTTATATTGTCTACTTCTTGCTTAATTTTATTCATGTCTTCTGTTAGTTTCTCTAATTTTTTCCCAAAATTATTCAGTTCTTTCTTTATATCTGATTTAATTTCAGCCCTTATTTCTTTCATTTCATCTCTCACTTCCTGCCTCAATTTTTTCATTTCTCGCTTCATCTCCTCCATTAATACTGTAGTGATCTCTGTTGTTTTAAGTTGGCCTTCAAAAGAGGGACGTCTTTGAGTCACTATTTGTGATTGTGCCAACATGGCCGCTTTCCTTTGTGATGTCATACTCTCTCTCTCTCTCTCTCTCTCTCTCTCTCTCTTTTCTTCCCCCCTTACAAGGTTGTTGAGTTGTTATTGTTCTGTTGTATTTCTGTCACTGTTAGGTAAATAGTTAATTATTTAATCCTTTTCTTATTTTATTATTATTCAGCTTCACTGTCCTTCTACACCATGCATCAAGGACCTTGCTTTAGACTCTTCCCTTCCTCCACCTTACACCAAACAGGCGCACTATAATTTATTAAGTGCTCAACTTCTGTTCCTCTATGTCACTACACTGCTGATTGAGGCTTATATGAAGTATTAATCTAGTGAGCCAATGTATATATTTCACAATTTATATTATTTGTCATTTAGGACTGAACCTTATCAATCAAATTACTGAGTAAGTAAGTAGGGAGTTAGTGAGTATGTTACTACTGAAACAGGCCCGCAACTTCTAATCTAATGTAGCTTCTCTGAAATCAATGTCAGCTACCTTAAACTGTATTCTGCATATTCTGTATTCTATCCCTCCACCATTCTTTACACATTATACACACCAATCAACTTCAGAGTTTCTTGGGCCCTGTTACCTTAGCCCTCCCCCCTGCGTTACTTAAAAGTCACTTTTTTTGTAAGCTATATATTCAATTAACTTTGTGCAGAGTACCTAGAGGTCAAATACAATTAACTTTGGTATATATAACTACACAATGTTTCTTATCATTTATGTTCGTATATACTCTTAATTCCCCTTAGTCCGCTCACTCAGAATGTTCCAACGTCTCTGACTTCTTCACCGTCTTGCTTCTTAGTGTCTTCCTACTCTCCTTCACCGCTCTCCGTTGCAATCCTCCACTCATTGTACTCCTTCTCCCAACACTCTATCTCTGTCTTCGCCCGGTCTCCGTTCCCCGCTCTCTATCTCAGTCTCTGCTCCTTGTACTCTTTCTCAACACTCTATCACCATCTCCACCACGCCTCCGTCTCCTTCACCCAGCTCTCAACCTCGGTCTCAGCGTGTTGTGCTCCTTCTCCCACCGTCACTACCTCCGTCTCCACTGTAACCAACTCCGTCTCCTCCTCACCGTCTCTCTGTCTCACGCGCAGAACGTTGTACACTAGCTCTGTCTTCACCGTGTCTCCGCCTCCTCCTCCCAGCTCTCTATCTCGCTCTTGGCCGTTGTACTCCTTCTCCCAACACTATCGCGCTGCCTCCGTCTCTGCCGTGTCTGTCTCCATCTCCTCTCAGCTCCTTGCCTTTAGATTTGAAACTTTGTACTCCTTCCCCCAACACTCCGTCGCGTTACCTCCTCTCCCTGCCGATCCCTCGTCTCCTTCTCTCTCTCTTTCTTATTTACCAGTGTCTTCCTTCCACTTGTTTCACCCCTACTCCTTCCGTCTCACTCGTACCTCCAATCTGTTGCTGCTCACCACAAACTACTCCA
Source organism: Gambelia wislizenii (assembly GCA_030847615.1). Classification (NCBI taxonomy): domain Eukaryota; kingdom Metazoa; phylum Chordata; class Lepidosauria; order Squamata; family Crotaphytidae; genus Gambelia; species Gambelia wislizenii. The sequence continues at coordinate 13,559,082 of JAUMIR010000012.1, forward strand.
AGCTGCGCCGCTCTGCTTAGCACAGTTTGTTTCTGCGTATATCCTGCCTATGCAGCTTTTCTGCAGTCCGATGGAGGTTTAAAAAAAAGAAGAAAAAATACTTGTTTCTGGAGCCTGTAAAGTAGCTTCCTCACTTCATTCTTAGGAGACTTCCCTCGATGGGTTTTGTGAACCCCAGTCTGCTTGGGAAGGCTCTTTCTTAGTTACAAAAAAGACGCTTCCTTCATTGTTCTTAAAAAGGTGCAGGCGTCACTATAACCGCACTAGGCGGGTCCGCTAAGTGGTTACTCGGGGTTGGGAGAGCCGCTCTCTCGGTCCTCTCAGCTCCGTCTGTGTCGCCCCTTATTGCTGCAAGGTTGAACACCGGAGCTGGAATAGACCCCCAATGAGCACTCATTCACTCCCCCGTCCCAGGGGGAGTGTATTTGGAGCAGTAGTCGTCCGAAATCAGCCAAGCCCCAAGCCGGGTTGTGGGAGCTCCTGCTACACACAACCTGCCCGCAACGCCATCACACCCAGGGCTTGGGTAGTTTAGTCTCAGAAAGTATCTCAATGACACAGTCAAAGGGCCTGTGGGGTGGCAAAATGTCGCACTCCCTCTCCTCAAAAACATATTGCCATGGTTTGTATTCTACTGGCAATCCTTTCAGCTCCCCTCTGACTAAATTTGTCATGTAGTTCCATGACTCAGCCTCTAGGGGGACTCCCTCCCTTCAGGAAGCTTCCCCCACCTGGTGCTCCTGCACACATATGGGATCTGCAAAAGTCAGTGTCTCCTCCACCTAGTCTATGGAGAGGTTGTGGAATTTTAGCCAGTTTAGACCCACCACTGCCGCAGGAACAAGCCCCGGTGCAATCACAAATTGAAGTTCCTCCTGGTGGTTCCCCATTCTCATGTGTATTGGACCTATCATTCGCCTGGCAGGGGCCCCCTTCATCATTCCCCCATTCATCTGTGACAGCCACACTGGCTTGTCCAACTTAATAGTACTAATGTTCAGTTCACTGACTAAGGAGGGATGCATTAGGACTTCGGTACATCTGCAATCAACCATCAGCATTACTTTTCTGGTGCCCCCCCCCTTTCCAGCTCCTATCCTAGCTTTTATGAAAAAAGGGCCTTTTATACCACTCACTACAGCCTCCGGGCGTCCTTCGGGGTTAGCCTGCCCTCGGGCGATTAGTAGGGTGGGCTGGAGCCGTTTCCCGCTGGCTCTGCATCAGAAGAATAAGATCCACTGTCATCTGGGTCATCCGATGATTCCCCCACTGCATGACCTGGTACCAAAGCTCGTACTGCTGCTTTAGACTTGGGCTTGAGTGGGGCCTTTGAAGACACTGATTTCCCTTTGTTCCGCTGGGGCTTGTCAGCTGGTTCTCGAGGGCTCCTGTCTGGGCATTCAGCTATGCGATGGCTTCCCTTTCCACAATGCAGGCATAAGCCCTTCCTCGTCCTCTGCTCCCGTTCTGACTCTCCAGTCGTGTTTCCACCTGGGCGGGCCAGTTTACCGTTCTTCCCGGTGGACCCGGTGGTCTTCCCCTCAGATCCTTGCTGTTGCCAAACCATCTTGACACTCTGTCTCAGTGTCTCCACTTCTCCGGCAAGCTGCACCCACCCCAAGAGGGTTTCAGGGTTCCCCTGGAATAACGCCCACTTGAGGATGTCAGCATTCAGACCATCCTGGAAAAACTGCATCTTAATGTCCTCCGACCACTCAGGCACTTGGCTAGCCAGGCGGCGGAACTCAGCAGCATACTCTCCCACTGTCTTTGAGCCTTGCTTCAGTTGCCTGAGATCCGTCCAGGCCCTCCTCACTCTCAGGGGGTCTTCATATTGGGCCCGTAAGGCCAGCAGGAACTCCTGGAAGTTTCCCAGTTCTGGGGCTCCCATGTCATAGAGCCCCACCAACCACTGTGCCGCCTCTCCCTCTAGCTAGTTGGATACATACTGCACCTTCTCAGCCTCCGTCTGGAATTCCTCATCCCACTGGGATAAAACTCACCACTTGGGTCAGGAAGTATGGAAGCTTCGCCGCATCTCCATCGAAGGATGCCTTCAAATTCCGGTGCTTCAGGCCCCGGGGTCTTTCCCGTGGCTTGACTGGCCCAGCCCTTCCCGGAGGGGATGGTCCAGGAGCCGGCAGGCCAGGGACCCCTGCCCCGGGTGCTGGGGCAGCCGCTGGTTGAGCTTGGGGAGGCTGGGCCCCTCCAGGGGCAGGTAGAGCCGGTGGCATCCTTTGCAGAAGTTCTAGGAGGCTCATCTGCATCTCCCCCATTTGCTCCTTCAACTGCTGGACCTCTGCTCCCACTTCTGCCAGGGAAAACCTTACTCCTGGCTCTCGGGGCCCATCACCCAGGGGCCTGTCCCACCGATGAGACTGACATTCCTCCCAGCTGCGATCACTTGGCCAGGGCCAGCTGGGTGCCAGGACTTCTTGGACTGGAGTGCCAAAGAGTGGCATGCTGCCCCTCCCCGGGGCTTGCTTGGCTCCCAGCTCCAAGGGGTCGAAGGGGAGAGTAAATCTCCCAGCCCTTCGGCGGGACTGGCTCGGGTCTTCTTCAGAAGCTGCTGCAACACCCCCTGCTGTGCCGGCCCCCTACCCCGAGGCACCGGCTTCCTGGTCGCCGCTGGCAGCCAGTTCTTTATCCATCTGGGTTCCAGCCTCTGCGTCGTCCGACATTGCGCTTAGAACCACTCAAAAGGAAAAGGTTTTTTTAAAGAGAGTTTCGGCTTACTGTGATGTACCAAGCACACACACTCACATGCATTCAATAAATTTCTTTATTGACATGGATTCATGTGTCAGGAACATAGGATAAAGCCAAAACTGAACACAACCACAACAACCCTCCAGATAAACCCTCCCAGCATGAGAAAAGCATTCAGGGAGTGAGAGGAGTAGGCTTGCACCTGGCGACCCTGACCCTGAGCCTCTCTTAGAGAAGAGCATTCCCAGGCCAACCAGGCAGGCTGGCCTCCCTCCAAAACTCCAGAGGCCCAGCCAGGGGGAAACCACCTCATGTCAGGGTCCTCCATGAATTCTACTCCAAACCCCAGAATTAAGGGATGAACCTGACAACAAAGAACTGACAGCCCATGGTGGTCCTGATCCAGGAAAGCTTTAGGGTTGTGCTTAAAAGTGACTTTGAAAGCTGAACATATGCTGAGCATTACATCTGTGCTTGATTAATTTTTTTTTATCTTTTGCAGAACAGCCAAAAACTCAAGCCAGACTTCTCATTACAGGCAGGTGTTAAGCAGAATTCCTCCCTCCCCCCTATGGATCCAGCTTTGCCAAGGTATCTAATTCTTAATTGGAAACACTCAATATCCTTTCCATGCTATGAATGATGATGGAGCAAAAGCAACCCAACATCTCCACACCTGTTGTTATGGTGGGTCCATCTTTACCCATATGCATCTTTGTGTCAACCAGCCAGAAGCAAGCCAACAACTGACTTGGATTTTCTGATGGTGTTTCCAGGGAAGGGTGGATTTGCCTCCCCCACATTCTCCCTTTCTCTTAACATACATGCCACCATCTTCCTAATGAGGCATTAATGAGATGTTAATTGCTTATGCAAATTCAAAAGAGTAGACAATGAAGGTTGTTGTACCAGAAGTTTAAGGGCCATATCATTGCACTGAATGTTCACAGAACTGCCATTATCATTAATTGAAATTACTTGCACATCGTAAGCCTTATGCAGTGGGAGCATGTTATCTCTGAGTGTTTGGGAACATGCACAGCATAAAGGTTAATAGCTGCATTTCCATCCACACATCCTCTTGATATACACCTGCATTATGGGAGGGGGGTAGCACACACTGTGTTGGTTATCTAGCAGTAAAACTCTGTGCTAGAAGGGGAAGGTATACCTCAGTTAACAAAGCATATCTGTTCCCGGGCATTGCTTCTTTAACAGAAAATGGTATCCGAGGCAGAAGTAACATGGGAAGAATAGGGATAGGTGCTTACACCAGACAAAAAAAGAAGAATGGTGTCAACAAGCTTTTTATGCAAAACTATCAATGTGCATGTGTGAAATAAAACAATCAGGCCAGGAAAGCCTTGCATAAGTGTTATACACCGCCAGCACCACACTGGCTTGGGGGCCTGCTGGGTTGAGGATGTGAAGCAGGCAGAAATAACCATGCATCAGTTCTGGACTCGAAGTAGACTACTTTATTAAGAGCAGCAGATAGGAAAGCAAAGAGACATCCTGGTTAACCAATATAGAAAGGCAAAAGCAAAAGCGTAGTGCCAAATCTAGAGAATATGGAGGATATGTTTATCGGCCAAAAACTGCTTCACAGAAAGTGCTGTATGAACAAGTGCACTGTCTTGATGAAGAATGAAACCATTTTTCCACAGTTCTGGCCTTTTTTTCTGACTCTTTCTTTCAGCTTTGTCAAAACTTCCTTATAATAATGCTGGTTCACTGTTAAGCCTTCTGGAACCCATTCTGCCAAAATTATGCCCTTGATGTAAACAACAACAAGAATGAGCATGGCTTTGAATGTGGACGTGCTTTGACATGCTTTTTTCATTCTTGGTGATGATGGTGTTTTCCAGTGCATTGATTGTTGTTTTGTCTTAGAATCATACTGGAAGATCCTGGTTTCATCACAAGTGATGATTTCTTAAAAAAGGCTTGGGTCCTCCTCAAGTTGCTGCAGAATGTCACGTTGCTTGACTTTTAAACTTAGCATTTTTCCAGCACACAACAGACAACACAGCTGCTTTAAATGATGACTGACAATTAACTCAATGGCCGAGAGTGTTGATGTTTGTCATGCAGGTTCAGACATGTTCAAGCATTCAAAATCATTTCTCCCTGATTTGTCTGAAAGATAGAATCACAGTCTCGTTATTTAATAGACAGACCTCATATCATATTTCACAGGCTAGCATGTGCTGTACCTCATGATGTGGTCTGAGGTTCCATTGCAGTTGCTGATATGAGAACAAGCTGATGAGTTAGGAGCGAGCATTTTAGTTTTTCACAAGAAACTAAAGGGTTTTTTTAATTAAAAAAAATGTATATGAGTATGGGTATAGGCTTTCTTTCTTTTGCTTCCCCTACCCTCTTTTTTGTTCTTTATTGGATTTTTTTGCAGGGGTGGGGGGTTGTTATGTATTTTGGATGGTATGCTTTATGTCTAGTAAATAAGTAATTTTGGAGTTTTGGATGTTTTTTATTATTATTCTATTTGATATTAATAAATAGATTTAGCAAAACATGTATGAACTTATTAGTACAATATATTACCTTATAATACATCTGATACATTACCTATCACAAAGCTATACACAATTATTTACTAATCTAACATATACATACATATTATTTCCTTAATATAATTACCCACACACCCCATTAAGGGAACAGTATACCTTATTAACTTTCTCTCGTGTGGAAAGTCTTTTTAACTGTTTCCATAACATTCTCATACCCCTTCCTCCCTTCAACAAACTCAATCATTATTTTCCAGTTGCTAAGCCAAACCTCTCCCTTCAATTGGCCAAAATAAACCCTCCTGTTTTCCTTTATAAAATCAAACATCATATATTCTATTATATATTGCTTCCATCTATCATAATTCTACTTTTCTTTATCTTTCTAGCCATATGTAATTGCTGCCTGTGCCGCTATATTTAATTGTTTAGCTGACCATTTCTCCTTCAGAAGTCCTATAATCCTAACATTGCTAATTATACTTCTTTCTTTATTTAACAGATTCCCCCCCCATTATTTTACTCATTTCATGTTCTATTTCATTCCAAAATTTTTGTACTTCACCACACTCCCACCACATATGAATGTAGCTTCCTTTGCTTCTACACCCAAGCCAACAAGCAGATGAAACATTTTTATTAATATATGCTAACTGTTGCAGTGCTCTATACCATCTTCTTATTTTAATCTGTAATTCTCTAACCTTATTGTTTTTAATAGTTTTAATTTCTTGTCACCATTGTTGGATTTCCTTCTTATTAGTCTTCATATCCTTTTCCCATAATCCTGATAGGCCTTCTATTAGATTATATTGACTATCTAATAACATCTTATAGATCCTACCTCCTAATCCTTTCCTACCTTCTTGTCTCATCATCAATATTTCTTCTAATGGGTTTTGGCATTCTTTTATTTTCTGTAAAGCCTTAAATATACCACATAATTGAAGCCAATATTGATTTCCTATTGTCTTCATTATTTCATTTGTCTCTATCCTTTCCCCTAGATTCTCCACAATATCACTAATAGTGTCAATAGTAATTATCTACTATCAACCCCTCCATTTTCCATATTAGCTACATTGTACAAAATGGCCCTTTATTAATTTTAATTTTATCTCCTTTTGGTCTAATCCCTAAGATTGATTTAAATTCCATATTATTTATCTTCTTCTCTATCCTAACCCATATTTTTTGACTGTCATACTCAGTCTAGTAACCTTAAAATTTGGAAGGCCTCAAAATACTTTCCCAAACAGGGAAGTCCCCACCCTTCTTTTTCTTTGTGAGTATAATAATGTAATATAATAATGTTAAATAAATAAATAAATACATGTATTCGAGATTCTACTTTTCTTTTTCCTTGAAAGCCATTCTTTTATTTTCCTATTCCAATCTCTTAATACTCTTATTGGCATTTCTTCTGAATTTGTTTGGAAAAGGAATAGTAATTTAGGGAGAATCTTCAACTTGAATGCCCTGATCTGAGTTACAGTATTCCAATATTTTTTTATCCCATTTACTTAATTATTTATTTTCTTCCATAATTGATTATAGTTCCCTTGAACCATGTTCTTTATAGTTATCATTATATTTACTCCAAGATATTTCATTTTCTTTACAGCTAACTTTAATCCTGTTATTTCCTTGATTTACTTTTGTTCCTCCCAACCTGCATTTATAAACATTCTGGTTTTGCTATATTCATTTTAAGTCCTGATTGCTTTTCAAAATTATTCATTATTACTATTTTTTTAAATTGTTAAATGAGGCTGTTCTGTAATAATCATCATCAGCAAATAAATTTATTTTTAACTCTTCTTTTCCTATTATATAACCTTTCATTTATTTTTTCTTTCTAATACTATCTGCAAATGGTTCAATAGCCATAATACAAAGAAACTAAAGTTAACTATTTTCACTAGCTTTGAAAAATTGGAAGGCAAAAAGTTACTTTAAAAAATGCAACTGGCTAATTCAGGAGGGTAGCCTTGAATGTTAACTGTGATTAATTACTTTGAAAAGTAACTTTCTAAGCTCTGACTCCATTTTGATGTGAAGTCGAAGGCTTTCCAGCTGGCATCCATAGGCTTTCTGTAGGGTTTTTCCAGGCTGTGAGGCAATGGTCTGGAAGAGTTTCTTTCTGAAATTTCGCCTACATCCGTGCTGGCATCTTCAGCGAATGGTTGGGTAGGAGTATCTGTTGAGTTTATATACTGTGAGCCCCTGTTGGGGAGGATTTGTAAATTTGTGTATTTGAATGGCTAGTTTTTGGGTGAAGATATGCAAGGAGGATTAGTGTCCGTTTGGCTAATGGTCCATTATCTGCTAGAAATCACCCTGTCCCTTGGTAGAGTTCATTTGCATGTGCTGAGTTTTGATTTTAGTGTTTTTCAAGGCTGGTAGCCAGATTTTGTTTACTTTAAGGTTTTCTTCTTCTGTTGAAGTTGCCCAGGTGAGAAGACTCAGGAGACGAGGGAGATAAGCCAGCTCCAGCAGAGCTGGGCGAGCCAGAGCCCATGTCTCAGCAGCCTAGCCTTCCCCCAGCACAGGGTCCAGGCCTGGGAGACATAGAAGAGCAGGTACCTACCTTCAGTCAGAGAAGATCAGAAAGGGGTGATGATCCTGGAGATTAAATGAGAAACGCTCAGCAATCACCAAGGAGCTGTGATAAGGATAAACAGCTGTGAGATGTCGATCTTCTTCGTCAGAGCCTATTGGCGTTCCCTGGTAGAAGCATCTGACTCTGACTATTTTGTTGCCTGAAATCTCGCCTCCTAGACTTTGGATTTACCTGGAACTCTTGAACCTGGACTGGACTCGTTGACCTCCTTGCTGGAACTCTTGACCCTGGACTGGACTCACTGATGTGCTCTCTGAACTCTTGGATCTTTGGCTTGCCCCTGGTTTCTGCTATTGGACTGGTACTGTGCTTCTGCATTGCTTCCGTATTGTTGCAAAGATTTGCTTCTTGTGTGTCTCCATCTTATCTTCTATCCAGTTGGCTGCTTTCCTGGACAGCTTCTCTTTGCATTCTGCCATGAAAGTTGTTGGACTGGTCCAGAATTTCGGTGCTTTTAAATAACATTTTGCATCCAGGTTGGTTTATAGCATGTTCTGCTACAGCTGATTTTTCTGGCTGGCTTAGAAAGACCCTCTCACAGCTGCAGGAGTTTACTGCATACCATGTAACTGTGGACAAGCTTATATAGGGACCACTAAATGCAGTGTGCACACATGAATCAAGGAAATTGAGAGACACTGCAGACTGGGCCAGCCAGAAAAATCAGCAGTAGCAGAACATGTTAAAAACCAACCTGCACACAAAATATTATTTAAAAACATCGAAATTCTGTCATCTATCATGGGGGGGGATTTGACTTTTTCAAGCTCTGTCATGGAGGGGGATTGACTTTTTCAAGCTCTAGTTGTTTTCTGAACTACTGTTAATCAGTGTAGAGAAAAGGCATCACAATTGCATAATAGGAGCCCTGGTGGTGCAGTGGTTAAATGCCAGTACTGCAAGTCACCACGTCACAAGTTCAATTCCAGCGGGCTCCAAGGTTCACTCAGCCTTCCATCCTTTCGTAGGTCGGTAAAATGAGTACCCAGCTTGTGGGGGCAATTAGCGAACACACATTGGAAACTGCTTAATGCAGTGTAGATGTGTAAATTGCTGTTGCTTAAAATAATTTGTAAGCTGCTCTGATAGCCTTCTGACTGAAGAGCGGGGTATAAATAAATAAAAAAAAATTAAAAAATAAATAAAAAATTCCCTTCCTGAATGTCTGAACAAAAGTTAGGGGGTTCCATGTGACCATACAAACAGGGCCCTCTTGAGATATCAAGGAAGGAATCTGCTTATTTTTTTCTGGAAGCTGAGTAAAAGAACATGGAGACATTTCTTCACAGGTAAGAATAAGATGAGCTTTCAATTTTAACCCAGAAAGAAAGAAAAAAAAACCCAAAATCTGGGTGCCAGGTATTAAAACTGCAAAACAGTGCCCTGCCAGTTCACAGTCCTGTTCCAGCAGCCTGTTTCAAAATTCCATGAAGACCTAAATATAAGAAGTGCTATGAATTATTATCATACGTGCTTATCATGCATGAAGGACTGAAGCACAGATGCAATCCAACTTCAAAAGGCAGGAACTGCAGCCAGACAATGTGGCCCGAGCAACTACAGCAACCATCTCACACATTTCCATCTCCAGTGGGGAACTGTAATCTGCAGACATATTAGAGCACACAGCTGCCCATCTTATTTCCTTTAAAGATGCATTTCAGGTGGGATGCAACAGCTCAGCCTTATGGGGTGTTGGTTCCAAAACCAGATGGATTAGTGGTGGCAGGTCAATCTTATCAGGTCAGTGTTATCAGGTCAATCTGAGAGGCAGCAAAAAAGGAGAAAAACAGGAGGGCTGTTGAAGTCTAAGAAAGTGAAAAGGAATTCCAAAGTGGAGTCAATATTGTTATTGTTGTAGCAGTTAACAGCCAAGATACCTGTTAAGTTCACCATAGCTTAGGGCTTGTCTGTATCTGGGGCAAAAACTCTCAATAGAGTTTTGCCTGCATGCCCCTACATTTGCCCAAAGCCCTGAGCATTATTATTCTTCACTGTCCCTGGGGAGTTTTGTCCACTGCTCCCACCCCACCACTGACACCCCAGGCATAATTTAAAGCTCTGGGGGAGTTCCAGAGGACAGCAACCAGGATGGTGGGTGGTCTGGAAGCCATGCCCTATGAGGAGCAGCTTAGGGAGCTGGGCATGTTTAGTCTGGAGAAGAGAAGGTTGAGGGGGGACATGATAGCCATGTTTAAATATTTGAAGGGATGTCATACTGAGGATGGGGCAAGCTTGTTTTCTGATGCTCCAGAGACTAGGACACAGAGCAATGGGTTCAAACTACAGGAAAAGAGATTCCACCTAAACATTAGGAAGAACTTCCTGACAGGAAGAGCTGTTTGGAAGTGGAATACACTGCCTCGTAGTGTGGTGGAGTCTCCTTCTTTGGAGGTTTTTAAACAGAGACTGGATGACCATCTGTTGGGAATGATTTGATTGTGTATTCCTGCATGGCAGGGGGTTGGACTGGATGGCCCTTGAGGTTTCTTCCAGCTCTATGATTCCCAGCTGAAAGGAGAGGTTTTATCCCTTTCCCTGGCTCAACAGCACTGCCTTTGCCCACTCTCCCACTCGCCTGTTGCAGGAAGAGGCACTTGAAGAAAGCGATGTAAGCACTTGAAGGAAGTGAAAGACCAATGGGTGGGGTGGGGTGGAGGCAATGCTGCCAAGCCAGGGGAAGGGAGAAAACTACTCCCTTCAGCAAGGAACTGCCTCCTGAGCTTAAAAATTGGTCACAGCAATGGCTGCAGTGGTAGCGAGGGGGCCAGATACAGTGGCAGATGAAAATGCGGAGAAAACCATGAATCCCACACACTCCACCACTAGGTAAAATACCCCAAAATGCTGTGAATCTGGGCCATAAGATGTGTGGCTGGATTGCCTCAGATTCAAGGAAAAGGCTATACCACATGTGGCCTTATTGCTGCAGATTAGGGGGCATTCACATGGGGATTCAGGGTTTTTGATAGTGTAAACAAGCCCTTGGTGATAGAACAGACGCACCATGAACAGAAGCTGATTTGATACATTTGTTCATAAGAACATAAGAGCCATGTTGGATCATACCAAAGGCCTCTCCAGTCCAACTTTCAGTTCAAACAATGGCCAACCAATTTCCTTGGGGAAATCCACCAGTAAGACATGAATGTAAGTGCACCCTCCCATCTCTTATTCCCCCTGCAAGTGCTATAGAAACGCTCTGATGCTGGAGATGATATGCATAGCCATCTTGACTAAGACCTTGTCTAGATGGGCCAAAAGAAACATCATCCCCCTGTTTCTACACACACTTGTTTAAAAAACACATAGGCAAAAACAGCAGATAAATGGGCCCAATCCATGCTCCAGGATGATGCTCCAGGTAAAAATGCCTATTTAGCCTGAGGTAACAGGAATCTCCAGAGCATCCCTTCTGCATGCAGACTGCATGCTGGTGCAAGGACGGGGCAGATCAACAGGGGGGTGGACAGAAGAGATCAGAAAGAGGTAGCCTGGGCTAGCCAAACCATTGACCTCTCCCTATCTGGAAATTCTAGAACTTGCCAAAGAACCTTTATTTTCAGGTTTGTGCAGTTCCACCGGTGCCATTTTTCTGCAGCTGTTTATCACATGAGCTCACATTAGCAGAGCAACACCATGAGTACTGCACACTAATGTGTGTAATGCTCAATAGTAATGCTCAAAAGGATGGCTGGTGTCTCCACAAGCCATGAGAAAAGAGGGAGAGGGGTGTCCTGGGTCAGGGAAGAAATGTACAACCTCATCACAATTTGGGTCAAAAACACAGTCCAGGAGCAATTCTGGGAATCACACCAGAACATCAAGCTGTTTGAGAGGATCACTGAAGAAATGATGGACAAGAGATATGATTGCACAGCTGAAGAATTCAGGATGAAAACCAAGGCCCTCCAATACCAGTACTGTGAAGTTTGCGACCACAGTGCATGAAGTGGCCATGGCATAGCCACAATGCCCTATTGTCCAGAGCTGGACAATGCTCTGTGCAGTGATGCCACAATGCACCCCAAGCGAGTGGCACACAGTACCACCATTTACTGGGTTCCAGTTTGACAGGTACCCTGCATACAACTACAGGAGGACCACCCCATAGCAGAGGGCTCCCAGGAGCTGTTTAACACCACCCCAGCTACTGTGGGCAGGAGGGAGACTGGCAACAGGATGCAGGGAGGGTCTCCTGGGCAGAGGTGTGTGTCCCCCCCCTCTATCTGGGAACATCTACCATGGTGCCCAGCTGGACAGGTGTCCAGGAGCTCTACTTCTGTTCTCTGTTATCCAAATTACTTAGGTTTCATGGGAACCCCACTCACATCAAATATTAATATGGGGAAATTTAATTAGCTCAACACGGCAGCAAGAGGCTGGGAAAGTGTGGGATCTTTTGGCGTATGTATACCGGTACTCACTGATTTGTGCAGAGAAGAAGTATGGCTATGTGTGCTGGGTGATGTAGCAAGCCAACAGAGTGACAGTCACTGGGAAACTGAGCAAACTTTGGCCAGATTTTGGGGTGATATTTATATTTGATATTTCCCCAAAGGGGTGTTAGGAGTGTAATACAATGTTAGATGGAGTTTCCCACTGTTAGACAATGGAAGCTCTGGCTGTGCTAACGATCAATAATGGATGAAGCATTAATACTGATGGGCATCAGGCAACCTTCTATTGTCTAGAGGAGGTGGGAAATTGCAGAGCCACTTTGATTGAATTAGTGAATGACTCACTTCCAGGTACGTCAAGGAGAATTAGCACTTTTTTACCCTAACTACCAGTGCAAGGGGCATCTGCATAATTACTACCAGGGTGTCTCTTTTAGGAATCTGGGATGGCCTCTTAGGTTTTCTGAGTACACCTTGAGTCCTTGCATTTGGGGAGCCCTGGTCTACTACCAATCATGTGGAAGGCCAAATAATAAGCCGAATTATGAAATACAGCCATTTGATGAATTATTGGAAGGGTGGAAGTGTCAGGGAAGGTAACAATCCCCCCCTCCAAATAGAATTCATTCACACAATGAATTTCATTTTTGAGCAACAGAGCAAACTGTACTTAATTGTCTGTAAAAGCAAGGACTGGAAAAACATGGTTTAGGAGTGAAGTTGCCTTAGTTCCTCAGTCACCAGGCCAACCATAACTTTCAAAAGAGACAGAAACTTATTTAAATCCTATGACTTTAAGAGGAACCTGATTCTATGAGACTGTGGGCATTTTACAGTTTAGAAGTTTTGCAAAGCATTGGAAATGAGAGGGGTGATAGGAAATGCATGGAAATAGATTGTAGTAATGGAAATTATCTTCACAAGCCACCACCACCCAACAATAATCTGAATCATATACACAAAACCCAACAAGTTTGTAAATGCAATGCAACAAAACAGCACAGATAAAATGGCAGTGGCAATTGAAATGGCAATTGTAATGCAACAGTTCTTTTGTTGCATGAAATACACTACATTTGTGATAACAGGAGAGGCAAAAGCTCCCCCCTCCACACACAAGTAACTGAAATAATTGTAAAATTTTAAAGTCCAAAAGTGCCTTGGCAATAAACAGTGCAGGAAGCATGTAGCACTAAACAGTTCCGTCAAGTCTGGAAACAGTTCAAATGGTGGCATTTGGTGGTAAAAGTCCAAATAAAGTTCCAGATGAAACCTATACACAGCTGGGCTGTTGTTTAGATAAAATGTTGGAAAATGGGTTGCAGGGCTGTAAAGCTGAAACTAAGGAGGATGCTATTAATCTTATTGGTTTAGAGCAACTATGCAGAGTTCCTCCTGAAGAATAAAGATGGCTAGTACAGGACAAAAACCCTAAAAATGTAGCTGAAGCCACTCAAATTATGGACAATTTAGTCACAATAAGAGGGGGAAAGGAAATGAAGCCCTGGAAATCAAATAAAAAATTTCAATATGCTGACAGGAATACCCATATAAAAGAAAACTCTGCACATGGTCCAGAACTTCCTCATAGAGAGTATAAACAGTGGAGGGGTGAAAAATTTCATGAGAGGAAAATAGAATTTCCCTCAGATAATTCCTCAAATAAAGAGGACATAACAAATAGAGTTTGTTATGGATGCAGGAAATCTGATAAATGAGGTATCAATGTACAGCCAAAAAGAAAGCAGAAAAGCATATTAAAAGTACTCCAGTGTATTGGGTTAGCAAACTTAGAGCTCCCTCAGAAGGAAAAAGGGCAGTTACAGTTGAGAGAGGCAGTGATGTTGCATAGAAACATCTCTGAGGAAAGAAGGCAGTCGTGCAACTATGTTGCCTGGCCAGAATGGCAAAGAAAGATTCTGTTTATTTCTCAATATGTATCCATCTGTTGATTTCAAATTTCAACAGATTTTAGTTGTGAAAAATGAGAAAATGTGGGGTTTGAGAGATAATGGGCCCTATTTTAACCCAAGCTTTGTGTTTGGCCTCGTTATTTCATGTGGTGGTCATCAATGTGCAACACATATCAATGACAGGGTGCCATTATGCAATGTGCAAGTGCAAAGTGCAAAACATACAACCACAATGCACAAGAAAAAGGACAAGCAATGTTACCAAGGGAATGCAAATACAGAAAATAGAGGAGTTGTAGGTATGAATGATTTCTAGCATTTTACTCTCCACAATGCTAGAAATGTGGGGATGGGGGGGGGGTTAATGGGGGATTCTTACTTGGTGGGCAATGCTCTCATCCCCCTCCAGCTCCACTCCAAATATTTGCAATTATAAGATTTATCAACAGTGTTGCTACCCCCATAGAGCCCTACCTCCCAGTTAGTTAGTTATTTTATTTAAAGTTTTTTTGTTTCACCTCCCAGCCCACAAGGGTTCCTGAGGAAACAGACAAATAAAAGCAAGTAAAACAATACAAAGATAAAAATCATTTTAAAACTCATTAAATTTAAAAAGTATTTTTAAAATTCATTTTAAAAATTAAAAAAAGCATTCCTAAAATCCAATTTTAAAACTGTTTAAACAAAGCAATTTCAAACACTAAAGGCCATGCAGAACAGCATTGTATTAGCTGCCTGTCAGAAGCTTTAAAGTGATGGAGCCAACCTAGCATCCTAATTTCCACAGTTGGGATGCTGCTACAGAGAAGGCCCTGTTAAGTCTACATACTGACTTAACTTCGTAAGGTTTGAAACAGGGCCTCCTCTGAAGGTGTCAAATTTGTGTCAGGCTCACATGGGAGGAGGTGATCTTTTAGATATCCTGGCCTCAAGCTGGTTAGGGCTTTGTAGGTCAAAATAAGCTCCTTGAATTGAGCTGGGAAGCAAATTGAAGCCAGTGCAGTTCTCACAAGAGAATGTGGTCTCTAAAGTACACATCTGACACCAGTCTGGCTGCAGCATTTTTCACTAGCTGCAGCTCCCAAACACTTTTCAAGGGCAGCCCCAGAAACAGTGCATTATAGTAGTCTAATCAAGAGGTAACTAAGCTATGACAGGTAGCTCAGTAATAACAGAAGGCACTATGATTTTGTGTGACCTCAGGCACTTCTGCCTCCATTTTGACAAGCACTGCCTGCATTACCAGCCTGAGGAATCTGATTACAATTTGTCTGGATGCAGCTAAGTAGTCTGTTAATGCTCACACTGACCTTTGCATGCCAAATTCTTGCCTTTGCTAATTTCAGCATCATTAGCAGCACATAAGTTTTGAATATTTTCAAATGCCAAAAAGGCAGGGGTGGTTATCTGCTATACTTGCTTAATGAGCCATAAAATGAAATAGCAGAGGAGGCCATCCACACGCTATCAATCCACTGCTTAAAGAAGGGTCCAAGACTGGAGACACGAGACAATAAATCCTATCTCAAGTATTGACTTGACTAATCACAATTGATTAAAAATCCCTTTCAGCACTTCCTTCCAAAGTTTCAATAGCAATTAGAGTTGCTTCCATCATTTCAAGGTGCATCAGCACTATTGATCCCAGCTTGTATTCATTATATTAAAAAGCTGAGGAGTGCTAGCTGCATTCCCATCCTAGGAATTAGCAAAGCTCTTGTGGAATTTGAAGATCTGTGGGTGACGACCTTGGGTCAAAGGTGTTAAAAGTATTCCACTAAAGAATAGGCCCTAGAGCAATTCACAAATCATGTTCTGAGGAGATCATGATAGGCACTGTACATATCAATGGTTCAATGGCCATAGAACCAAATTGTACAGAAACAACATTGCAGTAATGGAGGTTTCATTTGCAGGCAGCCTGTGATGTATAGGCTTGTTGATGTCCTAATTTTATGGGCCATCTTGAATGCCAAAATTGAGCTAGCCTGGAGCTTAGTCTCATGCTTTGAAAAAGGTATAAACATGGGAATACTTTGATGGACAAGAGAACTAGTGGCGGAATGGTCATGGAAATGGGTGGACTGCATCTTGTATTATTGCATTGTGGTAGATACATTGGATTCAATCCAGACTTTCTTACGACTAACTTAGATCTCATTGATTTCAAAGGCTTTCTTTGTGTATCTCATCTTTGTCAGAAATGGGATTCAAGGTGGCTCACAGGAACCCACAGAAGAAGATGGTGGAGACAGGAACACATTGACCAAACTGGAGCAGCTAGGTGGGAGAAGCCATTCCAGTGACACCACTGGTCGGTTTGTAATTTTATTTATATATTTATTTTTCATTTATATGCCACCTTTCTCCCCGAGTGGCTTACAAAAAGAAGGCAGCTTACAAAAGGAATCAACCTAACAGTAAAAAATTAAAAACAATTAAAATACGCATAGTAAAACAATATAAAATCATTAAGAAGAGTCTCTCTCTCTCTCTCTCTCTCTCTCTCTCTCTCTGGCTTTTCTTCGTAAACAAAGATTCAGGAAGGACTCATCCCATGCTTTCTGCAAGTGCACTGATGACTAAAAAGGCCAATCCGAGATAGACAAGTCCAGTTGCAGAAAGCATAGCAGAAGGTCTCTTTGGGTGATGTTTCCGGGTTGTGATTCTTTCTGCGTTGTTGTTTCTCTTCAAGACTTATTCGGCGTGAGTTCTCAAATAAGGCTGCAGCATTGTGGATAATGCATCTCCATGCCAACCGATGTGAGGCCAGGGAGGACCATTGTTGGTGATCAATTTGGCAGAGCCGGAGATGTTATTTCAGGGAGTCCTTGTATTGCTTTTTTGGAGTGCCTCTCTTATGCTGACCCATGATGAGTTCATCGTAGAATAGTATTTTTGGGAGGCAATGGTCCTCCATCCTAGAAATGTGCCCTGCCCAGCTCAGCTGTATTCTCAATATCATGGCCTCAATGCTGGTGATCCCTACTTGCTCAAAGACAGCAACATTCATCACATAGTCAGTCCAGTGTATATTTAGGATTGTGCATATACAGCACTGATGAAAGCATTCGAGGAGTCGTAAGGTGATGGGTAACCCATGTTTCAGACCCATAAAGGAGAATAGGCAGTACAATAAACAATACAATGGCTCTATACACACTGATTTTTGTGCTTTGCCTCAGGTGTTTGTTACTCCAGACTCTTTTGTAAAGTTTTCCAAATGCACTATATGCCTTTGCTAATCTGTGATCGATCTGTTTGTCAATCTTGGCATCTGAGGAATGATGCTTCCCAAGTAGGTGAACTGCTGAATGGACTTAAGCAGAGATTTGCTGACGGCAATGTGGGGATGGTGGTGTTTGTCCTGTGGTGCAGGCTGGTAAAGAACTTCTGTTTTCTTCAGTTTGACTTCCAGCCCAAATAGCTCTGCAGCTGTTGTGAAGCAGGATGTTAGGCGCTGCAGAGCTGCTTTTCTGTGTGGGCAACAAGGGCAGCAGCATCAGCAAAGAGCAGCTCATGGACTACATAGTTTAGAGTCTTAGTGCGAGCCCTCAGATGGCTTAAGTTAAACAAGCTACCATCAGTAAGCATAGAAAACAGCATTTTCTGTGCAGAAATTAATATTTCTGTATTGAAATATTATTTTTCATGCAAAAAAGGCTGATTTCTGTGCAAAACAATCATGTGCGAATTTTGCACATAATAAGTCCCAAATTGCAAATAGCCTTTGAAAACTGCATGGTTTTTGAAGACTTTCTCATAGCAGGAACAAAATTGCTGAAATTATTCATTGCTGCCTTTGAGAAGAAACTTAGGACTGGTCTAGATGAGGGAATAAAATGTGAATTGGGGTGCAGTAGCTGTCCTCTGTGTCAATGATTTTTTTGGCAAAATTGTTGGTGTGCAAAGCTCTCCATGTTTCCTGTTCGTAGAGTGTCATGAAAGATGGTGGCTGCAACTGAATTACTTGCACTTCCCAACTTGCCCCCACCCAACATTAAAAAAAAAAAATAACTCCAAGGTGCAGAACAATCTTCTGCTTAAATAATAATTAAAAGGAAATAAAGTCTGTTTCATCATCTCAGCACAAAATTGCTATGGTGACAATCCAACATGGCGGTTCTGTGATCTGCTGTCTTACCAAGTTCCTCCTCCTGTGCGCATCTGACCAATCAGCTGTCCTCTTCAGCAATGAGATGCAACACAGTTCAGTTGTCCTAACAGGCAATGATGTGCACTGCTGTCAGGATTTTTTAAAAACTGAGGAAACGTCCTGGAGACTTCTGCTACAAACTTTCCCCAACTTTTTCTCCTCCTCCTTCTGAAAAGGATGGAATGCTGCAGATACCGTTTGGACAAATGAGATTTCCCACAGATTCAAAGAGGTTTTTTTTCACCATCTGGACTACCCCTTAGTAAAGAGTTACATCCTGACTGTGGAAGGGAATTCCAAAGGGTGGGAGCACCCACCGAAAAGGTTTCCCTATCTTCATCAAATGAACCTGTAATGGTGGCAGGACTGAGAGAAAGGCTTCCACTGTGGATCTTAAGACTCTGGCAAATTCATACAGGGAGATAAAGTCTTTCAGATCATCTGGACATAAGTTGTGATGGATGAGGATTCCCAAAGTCAAGACTATGAACCCTTCGTTGACTCCAATCAAGACAGTACTGTAAGATGGGAGCCTTGGTTAGGAGGCGCCTGGGGAAGTGGCCCTCCACCCCTTAGCTATCAGTATGGCAATTTCTTCCCAGTCTCAGTGCCCATCTGAGGCTTTGGGAAAGAGTAACAGAGAAGGGAAAACACAACTTAAACACAAAATATGATGAAGGATTATAACACAAACTAATGTTACCCTAAGGGGTGGGGGTATGTTAGAGTCTCACCCATGATGCCAAAATCTAGTTAGGGGAATTATTAGCACAAACAGGAGGGCTGTGAGAGGATGGTAACTTTGGGGATCTCTTCACCTATACATACCAGTACTAACTGTAGAGGAGGCTTCCATTAAAGTAAAGCAAAGTATTTTATTCGAATAATACAGAAAGTAAACTGACATACACAACACACTTTCTTGCGAACCATACAAGGCTACAGCAGAGCAAAGCGGAAGGATTGGATAAAGAGAGATGTTTGGAAGATGGGGTGGTAATTACCAGTCTCAAAGCGAAGAGAGTTCCATACTATGCAGATACTGTGACAGGCGTCTGAAGATGGCACAGGATGTTCCAGTCCATGGTGTGCTGAGAAAGAGAGTAGCCAGATCCGTAAGCCATGGCACACCTAGCTATTGTTGGGGCTCTAATATTTATACTCTGTTCCATGCCTTGGAGGGGCAAGTTAGTAATAACAAAGCTTGGTTGGCTCTCCCACAGAATAGACAAAAGGAACCAAAACTCAACTGATTGCTTTAGTTGCAGAGAGACAGAACATTGGTAGGCTTGCGACAACCTCATAAGGCTGGACAGGAAGGATGTGAAGAGAGATTTCCATAGGGTATGGATTGAGGAATAGTCACTTTATTGCTTGATTGAATTATTGCTTGAAATGCCCAGGGCTGAAAAAAAAGATTAGCACATAGCCCTTAATGACTGGGTTGTTAGCATAAACCCATTATGAGGGCTGTCTGTATAATCCCAACTTGAGCTTTCCCACCATTATATTTGTAGACACATCTCAGGTCACTGTGACCTTTGACTGACCTCCAGTCTGCCTAAGCTAATGTAACCCCAAAACATTTCTAATATATCCAGTTATGGAAACTCATGGGGGAGGTAGTAGGGCATGCTAAAACTAATAGCAAAATTTAAACAAAAAATGTAAGAAGAAATAGAATTTCCAAAAGAACAACAACAAAAGATCCCAAACAACCTATATCCTATTTAGTCTTGAGCAGAATACTGCTTTTGAATCAGTTGATTTACCTACATGCTGTCTCACTGTACAACAATTGATTCAGTGGGTCTATTTTAGTTGGGACAAATCGATAGGATTCTATCCAACAATCCAAAAAAACACAACGCCTTGCTTATAATAAGCCCAGACCTCAACAGATTGATTGCCAAAACCCTACCTGAATAAAATGGTTTTTGCCTGGAAGGACAACAGGGAGAGGGACAGCATAGCCTCATGTGGGAAGAAGTTTCCGCAGTGTGGGAGAAGCCACTGAGAAGGCCCTTTCTCATATCCCTACTAAACATATCACTGAGGGTTGTGGGAATGAAAGATCTTAAAACCCAAGTAGGTTTTGCTCTAAAGAAGACTGAATCTGGATCCAGCCCATAGTGTGCAGTTCCCCACACACTTGTCTTATTTGAAAGTAAGCATGGGTAGGTTTTTATCCAGCTCAGGGCCCCTTTCACATGACACAGTTATAACACTACATTTCACTTTAACTGCCAACTAGAGTAAACTCATTAATTCAAAGTTAACTTGGTAAGACAATACTTAACATAAGTTCCCTTGAGTCAGTAGTTTCAACAACTGCATCCATATCGTAGGGTGCTGCACGCTAAGGCTGAGGTCCTACATGTGCAGTTAGGTCAGCATGCACAGACACTTGTCCTCACACTGCCCAACAGCTGTCACTCCTGAGAAGTGGCTCCTGATGCTGTCACCAACCAGTGGGAAAGGGAATAAAAAAGGGACGGTCAGGGAGGCAGTTCAGATCATGGAGACCATAGGGAAGCAGCTGGTCTCAGCTTGGAGTTAGGAGTACATTCTGAATGTTTCATTGAGCTTCAGCAACCTTCCGTGAATCTTGTCCTGAAATGATGGGTTACTCATTGTATAATAGAGGTGGGGAACTTTGGCAGGGCTAGGGGACAAGATTTTTTCTGCTGCTCCAGAAATGGTAGAAAAAGTAAAAAAAAAAAAAAAAAAAAAGGATTTCCCTCCCCCAAAGAATACACGGAAGTGCTTTAATATTCACTTTTGGTTTTACATTTGAAAGTTTTTTTGGTGGGGGGTTGTGAGAGTGTGTTGTTTTATTCACAAAGTACCTCTCCTTGGCATCCCAACAAAGAAGAACCCATTTAACACCATTAACCCAGGGTGCCCTATGTGGGAGCTGGTGGGCCATAAAACCAGCACCTGGCCATTTGTGTCACACATTACCCAGCTCTGTTGAATAAGAGTCATAGATGTTTTTGCCAGCAAGGTATGGTTTTCCCTGCCCCATCTATGACTGAAAGAAGAATCTCTTGTTCTCATAACAAAGGGCTCAGTTACACAGCAGTTTTTATTGCGATAATTTGTGCTTTAGCGCTTTTTCCGCACCAGTGCTGGGTAGTTTAGACGATTTATGGGGAAATCAATTCCTATTTCCCCCCCCCCAGCTTTCTGGTTCAGACAGGCAAAGATGCGGGGGCCTGACCTCCCAAGCACACCTAAGGGAACATGAGACTGAGGGAGGGAGGGAGAGAGAGAGAGAGAGAGAGAGAGAGAGAGAGAAAGTGCAGTGCTCTCAAGCCTCTTCTTCCAAAAGCCCTTTCAGTCATGGAGGAGCTATTCCCCCCATCAAGCCCCCCTTCACACAAATGCAATCGAATGAACACCTGGATGAGCCCATCCCTACTTGATCTCCCTCCCTTCCCTCCTCTCTTTCTGACACACACAGAGACAAGCAAGTTGCAGACAGCTGGGATTTTTTCTGTGAGTGAAAACAACATTTCCTGATAGCTCCCTCACTCCCCCCCTCTCTTCACAAGCTTCCTTATTTCCTAGCAGCCAAGCAAGCTGCAGAGATTTTTTTCCATGGCTGAAAACATTCCGTCCATCTCTTGAGAGCCCACCCCTTCTTTGAACATCCCAAGAAATCACAGTGCAGCTCTGCTGTGGTTGTATCGGAAAGATTGCTGGTAATTCACACAGCCCTTAGCGAAATGGTCGTTCACACAATCAATAATGCGCTAAGTCACGCTACTTTTCAAATAAGTCAGCAAAAGTAGCGACATCCCCTGTGATGCTAAATTTGGGTTTTTTACCTTTCCCCCTTCTGAATGAGGCGATACTGTGGCGTGATGCGTGGGAACAATGAGCAATCTTAGCAGTATATTTAGGGGAATATTTGCCCATGTAAATGCACCCAAAGATTGATACAGTGGTGATTGACATCATTTTCTACAGGAGTGAGGTTACACCAGGATTAGAGTATGAGATTGTTACACTGCATGCGTAGCTGTCAAAGGGGATCTTGAGTGGAATTAGAGGCCCTACATGATGTAAGTCATAGTCCTGCTAGTTTGACAGGAAGGTGTAGGCACATTGGGGAAGGGATGGACTTCCAGCTCCTTCTCACATTGCTATCTAGTACCCTCTGCCTCTTCTTCTCCTTTACTGATCAGCCTCTTTCTCCATTCTACCCACCATCTCTAGTATCATAGAATCACAGAGTCACAGAACTGCAGAGTTAGAAGAGATTCAAAGGGTCATTGAGTACAATCCCCTACCAATGAAGGAAATGTGCAGCTAAAGCATCTTTGAAAGCTGACCATCCAACTGGAAACCAAATTTTCTATTAGGTAATTCCCTCCCAAAAGATACTGGCCTGAAGTCTAAACTTAACTTTTATTTTTAGTGCCAACAAGAGTAGGCCCACTGAATCAGTTGGGTTTAACTATGTGTTGACACACCATGAAACATTTGAATCAACAAATTACTCTAGTTTGGATTAACTATCAAAATTCCAGTCCTATTGTTAGTCCCAACTAGACTTGGCCAATTAAATCAATTTGATTTTCCTCCATGTGGACTCACTAGTCAAAAATTGATTCAGTGTGTCTACTCTAGTCAGGACTAAACAGTAGGATTCAGGGCACTGTGTTCTGTGCAAAAATGTTTGTAATGTGGGGAAAACATCCTAAATTTTTCACGGAAACCAGTTTTGCAGAAAAAGTGCTGAAGCACATAAACTTGCAGTAGTTGACCATTTTCTTGATGGGTCATCTTGACAAGTTCTGATAAACTTTCTCATTTGTGCTGACAACTTTCATGAGTACTCTTTACATTCCTTGCCACACTGAATTTGCTGCAACTACAAAGATGTTCCCCAGCAAGTGGTCCTCCCCTGCCCTAAGGAACACTATTCGCATTGATAGCATAGAATCATAGAGTTGGAAGAGCCACAAGGGCCATCCAGTCCAACCCGCTGCCATGCTTGTGCTCCACTAAGACTCCTATATCCCTTTCCCCAAGCAATTCAAAGAGGCTACTGGAGATATGAGAGATGGTAGTGGATCTCACAAACAGAGAAAGCAAATCTGCAAGGGAGAAGCTGGACAACAACCAGTCCCATGCCCTCCTACAGGGTCTAGTAGAGAAAAGAAACTAGCTTAACCTTCTTTATACAGCATATAAAACTAGGAGGAGAATCAAATGGCTGTAGGTTAAAGCTGTTGCAGGAAAAGCTGCTTCACCATGGTCTGAATTGCCTCCCTGATCCCTCCTCTCCCTACTCATAAGCAACAGCAGCAGGGATCCTTCTGGGAATTAACAGCTGGACGGTGATGGGAGAATATGGAACTGTCCGTGTGGAGCTAGGTGTAGATGTAGGATCTTCACCCGTGTGTGCAAAGGAGACCTGAAGCTTTATAAGTCTGGTTCAGTTTTGGAGAGGTCTTTCTGGTGCAGCATCTCCCCTCCTTCCTATTCACCAATTCTGTGCAAGCTTGCCTGGTCATCATTTGCAATTGAGTAGGAACTTTTGGTTCATGGGTGCGGGCATGAGCTTTCCCCCCTCAACACAGATTTGTCAGTGACTAGTTCAAATTGTAGTGGGTATCTATTCTTTATTTAAATAGGTTAATTGCTCACAGATCTGGCAGGGGTGTGTGGCTGGTTGAGATTAGGTTCATGTTGGTGTGCTCCAGGAGGCTTCCTTTGAGAGGTACTGGCCAGGTCAGAGACCTTTGCTCAAGGGTTATATAACCAATGCCCTGGATGTGCTGGCTCTTTATGGTAACCATCATCCACTCAGACCTGTGAGGCACTGATGTGGGGGGAGGGGTACCTTTGGAAGACCACACTCCACATTTCAGGATATGGCCCAAAGAGATGGGTGGAATCAATCGCTCAACCCCTTTCCTTAGGCTGGGACCTTTAGCCCTGGTCTGACAAGTTTCAGGTAGGTTACCACTGCAGATCACTTTCTCCTCTCCTGATTGCTTACATTGAATTTCAATAAGCTGTGGCCCTAGTTCAAGCAGATCTTTATGTGCATGTCTTTATTTCCCTGGGCCCATCTACACGAGTGGAAAAAATCCCCAATACTTTGTACAATTGTAAGCCTCGCAGTCCTAATGGCAGCCACGAGTGATTTACTCATGTTAGTTCATCACTGCCACCATTTTTTAACAAAAAAATCATCCCAAGGTGCGCTGGTGCGATAGAGCGATTCTCCAAAACAAAACAGATAATATTGATCCTTTTTTTAAATCGCCTTAGCGAGCTATTGCTAAGGCAAAAATCCAACATGGTGGCAGCGGGTGCTTGCCCTCCGAGCAAGCCCCACCCCCACTCTCACCTGGACAATCAGCTTTGTGCTTTCCTTTGCATTTTTTATTGTTCAACAATCCAAAAGAACAAAAATGCGCACCAGCCTTGCAGTTTGTGAAAAAGTACAGGGGAATCTGCAAAGGCTTTTACCCCACTGTTTTTGCCCTTTTGGGCCCCCCTCCTTCTGAATAGTGTGGATTGGCACCGGATCCTGTTTAGACAGGTAGGATTCCCACGAATTTCGTGAGGGGTACTTTCACCATGTAGACAGGCCCCCTGTCTCTCCCTGCAAGTGTCAATGATGCAGAAAATAGTGCATCCAGAGCTTGAACATTTACTTTAAACAAGTAGTTATGACACAGTTATAGTTCTAAGGCTACCCCAAGGTAGTTAGTTGCCAATAAATAGAAGAAGAGGGATATCACACAATCCAGCCATTAGCTTTTTATGCCTCATGCATTTGCTATGGTATTGAACTTTAGGCCATGATAGGTGGACAGGAGGCGAGTGAATTTTATACTATAAGCTAACAGTTTGTAGCCTTCAGGAGAATGATATGAAGGTAGGGATGTAAATCCTCAGCTCTTACAGTAGTTTTCTTCCCAATCTGGGATAAAATAAATATTCTTTCATAGTATTCCCCCAAATTTGAATGTCCCAAAGTGTTGCTAAATGATTATTCTGTGAAGAAACACATGTTGGCAAGCATCCTGTTATGCAGTTATGCTGTTGTAAGCTAGAATTGCAGCCTCACAACTGTGCTGTATTCACATTTACAGCTGTAATGTTGTTGCCACAACTGTTAATGTCCCTAAAATGCATGTTAAAAGCCAGACATCTGTACTGAGGGAAGGAATTCTATGGCATTGATGAGTGGAGTGCTGCAACAGGACCCTAACAGGACTCCACAGAGGTCCCTGCTTCTGCTTGTCACACCACATGTCACTGGCAGCAAGGGACTATGTGTGTCATCCATCAGCAACCCACTCACCAGTGCCACAGAACTTCTTCAGTCAATATGGGTTACTGACTTTTAAGATGGATTTTAGGGTGTGAGATCAAGAGACAGAGCATAGCTAAGACATTGCATCTATGTGTCCTAGGCAGGATTTCAGTAATAGTTTGTGTGTGCATGCACGCACAACACTTTTCTGTGCAGGAAACAGTGTGCAGGAAAATCATTTTTTTGGTGCAGAAAACAGGATTTTTGGATGCCCCCCCCATGTTTTCTTCCATAAAATAATTCCTCCACAACCCTTAAGGACATTCAGTTACCAGGTGAAAACAGAAAAATTCTCACTAGTCTATTATTCTTCCCAGTGGAATTGCTTGACGGTCTACAAATCCATTTTTCAACCTGGGAATGAATAATTGCAAATATCCTTTCCATCCCTAGAAGAAACAAGTAACTAAAAGGGAACTATTTTTGTTACAATTGAGAAAAAGAAAGGTAAAGAGTTACTTTTAAAAGACTGAAACAATTATAGCAAATTACTACTTTGAGGAAGAATTAGCATTATAATTATGAGTAATTATATTTAAAAAATAGTGTCCCAGACTCTAAACAAGGGTGAATGAAAGGGTGTGATAATGGGGGATTGCATCTCCCATTATCCTGCCATTCAGCAATCAGGCAGCTGCAATCTCAACAATCAAGTAAAGAAAGGGTTAACAATTTTAGGCTTAATTAGAGTTCTGGAGGAAAGGTAACATCTCCAGGTTAGCATCAGCAATGACATAAGATCACCAGAGACAGTAACTGGCCAATCAGAAGGCCAGATCATCAATTTCGAAAAAGGACTATAAATCCTTACATGCCTGGAAGACAATTTCATGGTCCAAAAGGTGGAAGAGGCAACAAGGGGGTCAGCTATTTTAGATCTAATCCTAACCAACAGAGACGATCTGGTTAATGGGGTGCAAGTGGTGGGATCCTTAGGTGAGAGTGATCATGTTCTCCTGGAGTTTGTTATACAATGGAAAAGAGAAGCCAGGCATAGTCAGACACGCATTCTTGACTTTAGGAGAGCTGATTTCAATAAACTCAGGGAAATACTGGGGATGATCCCATGGTCAAGAATACTAAAAGAGAAGGGACCTCAAGACGGATGGGACTTTCTCAAAAGGGAGATACTGAAGGCACAATTTCAAACAGTACCATTGAGGAAGAAAAATGGGAGGTGTCTCAAGAAACCAGGATGGATGACTAAAGAACTTTCAATAGAGCTAAGTTTCAAACGGAACATGTATAGGAAATGGAAAAAGGGGGAAGTCACCAAAGAAGAATTCAAACAGATAGCGAACACGTGTAGGAGTAAAATCAGAAAAGCTAAAGCGCAGAATGAGCTCAGGCTTGCTAGGGAGGTTAAGAAAATAAAAAGGGGTTTTTTGGGTATGTCCGCAGCAAAAGGAGGAAGAAGGAAATGATAGGGCCGCTACGTGGAGAAGATGGCAAAATGCTAACAGGGGACAGAGAAAAGGCAGAATTACTCAACACCTTCTTTGCCTCAGTGTTTTCAGAAAAGGAAAAGGAGGACCAACCTGAGGAGAATGGAACAGAGGACACAATAGGGGAAATCCAGCTCAAAATAAGTAAAGAGGTAGTACAGGAATACCTTCTTAATCTAAATGAATTTAAATCTCCAGGACCAGATGAACTACATCCAAGAGTATTAAAAGAGCTGGCAAATATAATCTCAGAGCCATTGGCAATAATATTTGAGAACTCCTGGAGAACAGGAGAAGTCCCAGCAGACTGGAGGAGGGCAAACGTTGTTCCCATCTTCAAAAAGGGGAAAAAAGAGGATCCCAACAACTATCGTCCAGTTAGTCTGACATCAATACCAGGGAAGATTCTAGAACAGATCATTAAACAGAGAGTCTGTGAACATTTAGAAGGCAATGCCATAATCACAAAAAGTCAACATGGGTTTCAGAGAAACAAGTCATGCCAGACTAATCTGATCTCTTTTTTTGATAAAGTTACCAGCTTGGTAGATGAAGGGAATGCTGTGGACATTGCATACCTTGATTTCAGTAAGGCCTTTGACAAGGTTCCCCATGACATTCTTGCAAACAAGCTTGTAGAATGTGGACTAGACAAGTTAACTGTTCAATGGATTTGTAATTGGTTGACCGGCCGAACCCAAAGGGTGCTCAGCAGTGGCTCCTCTTCGTCTTGGAAAGATGTGACCAGTGGGGTGCCACAGGGTTCTGTCCTGGGCCCAGTGCTATTCAACATCTTTATCAATGACTTAGATGAGGGAATTAGGGGCATACTTATCAAATTTGCAGATGACACCAAATTGGGAGGAGTAGCTAATACCCTAGAGGACAGGATCAAAATTCAGAATGACCTGGATAGACTGGAGAGCTGGGCCAAAGCTAACAAAATGAAATTCAATACGGAGAAATGTAAAGTACTGCATTTAGGGCGGAAAAATGAAATGCATAGATATAGGATGGGAGAGACCTGGCTGAATGAGACTACGTGCGAAAGGGATCTAGGAATCCTAGTAGACCACAAGTTGAACATGAGCCAACAGTGTGATGCGGCAGCTAAAAAGGCCAATGCAATTTTGGGCTGCATCAATAGAAGTATAGTGTCTAGATCAAGGGAAGTAATAGTGCCACTCTATTCTGCCTTGGTCAGACCTCACTTAGAATACTGTGTCCAGTTCTGGGCACCACAATTCAGAAAGGATATTGACAAATTGGAGCGTGTCCAGAGAAGGGCAACTAAAATGGTGAAAGGTCTGGAAACAATGCCTTATGAGGAGAGACTTAGGGAGCTGGGTATGTTTAGCCTGGAAAAAAGACGGTTTAGAGACGATATGATAGCCCTGTTTAAGTATTTGAAGGGATGTCACGCTGAGGATGGAGCAGGCTTGTTTTCTGCTGCTCCAGAGACTGGAACACGGAGCAATGGGTGCAAGCTCCATGAACAGAGATTCCACCTCAACATGAGGAGGAACTTTTTGACAGTAAGAGCTGTTCGGCAGTGGAACACACTCCCTCGGAGCGTGGTGGGGTCTCCTTCCTTGGAGGTCTTTAAACAGAGGCTGGATGGCCATCTGTCGGGGATGCTTTGATTGTGATTTCCTGCGTGGCAGGGGGGTTGGACTGGATGGCCCTCGTGGTCTCTTCCAACTCTGCAATTCTATGATTCTATTCTTTGTTCTGAGCACATGGCTGAATCAGACCATGAGGCTCGAGAGAGAGGAGGGTCTGGGATGCAGACACCAGGCCCAGAGCTGAACAATGGAAGCAGCTGTTGAGCCAGGCCTGAGATGGCCCAGTTCACAACCTCCTGGAAATTCAAAGATTGAATCCTGCATATGGGACTTCACACTATTTGTGAGTAGTCAGGAATGTCTTGATTAGAATTGCATCATGGATTCTCTTTTATTTTCCTTGGCTGGATGTAATTCTATACTTTTGCTATCTCTGTAACCTTAAGTTGCACCTGAAAGGAAGGGCCTTTCATGAAATAATTAACCTCTTTAAGCTTGCTTGAATAAAATAAGTTCTTTTCTATTTCTAACAGCTAACTCCTCGTGCCCTTAAGCTCTGAGTCATTGCTACTTTGGCTCTTCTCTTTGGGATAGAGAAGGGGGTGGTGGTAATAGTTCCACAGTTGCCAGTAGTTCCACACGTGATTCCAAAGTTCCCTGTGGTTTCCTCTTGAACCACATGGAAAAGGGTTTACCAAATCAAGAGGTGGTGGCAGCAGCATACTTAGAAGAGAGACATAGTTTGGAGGGCTCTTCAGGCTAGAGAGATCCTGGGAGAGTGTCTCAGAGGAAATAGCTTCAGGAGTCCTCAGCAGAAGGAGTCCTTAATTCTTTTCAAAGGTAGACTTGCTTCTCAGGTGTGTGCATGCTGTGTGTCTGCACACACACAGAGGCAAGAGGCTGTTTAACAAAGGGGACAAAACATTACTGGTTAGGACAATTCACCCAAACAAAAATTTTAAAGACTTTTCTATGTGTTATGTTAATGATATTAAGATACAGCAGCTTCTCATCCGTCTCTCTCAGCCCCCAGTCCATTAAAATTTTTATTTTCAGAACAAATATTGTATCATAGAATCATAGAATCATAGAATTGCAGAGTATAATATCTCCAAGCTTTAAAAGAACACGAGACTCTAGTGGTTAGGAAAACAGTTTTCATTACCCTCAATTTCATTGATTGGGAACAGTTTGGAGAGAAATAAAGCCTTTTACGGTAGAACAAAAAGAAAGATTGTGGGAGCCAATCTTAGCAACCATCAGCCCAGCTTTCAGTGATAAAGGTTAACCAATTTAGCATGGCAGCTCTCAGACAGATCTTTCCAGAACAAGTCTTTCTTTACTTTAGGACTAAATGCTTCACTTGGATTTGGAAAAGCAAGGAAAAAAAAGAAGGGGGGGAGATTGATCCTGTTTGCCTTTTGATTAAGAGAGAAGACATAAGAATCCAATTAGAAGATTGCAAGGAGGATGGCAAGGGTGGTAGAGGAAGTGATGGGGCAACAGGCAGAAGAGATAAATAAATGCCCTGCATGGTGAATGAAAATATATCCTTAGACAACAATATATCCAATTGATTGATCAATCAATCAATCAAACCATGTATTAAATTACTATTCATTAGAATAATACAATCTTAGAGATGGAGGGGACTACAAGGGCCATGCTAGAATACACAACTAAAGTGCTCCTGAAAAATGCCCACCCAACCTGTTTAAAGACCAATTTAAATTAATGTTTAATAAATGTATAAATGTATTTATTTAACTTAATTAATTAACAAAATCAATTAATTAAATGAACAACATTTTCCATCATTCCTAGTACCTCCACTGGCCTGAATTCTACTGGTTAGTCCCAACAAGAGTAGATCCACTGAATCCATTAATAAATAGTGAGTAAACATATAGGTAAATCTTATTGATTCACCAGGTTCACTCTAGCTGGGACTAAAAATAATTTTCAGTTCTCTGGCTGCTGGGCAGATGCTAATTTAATCTTTCTTTAATTTAGGGCTCCAGATATTGTTGGACTACATCTTCCATCTTTTTATCACAGGACATGCTGGCTATGGTTCATATGGGATTTGCAGGGCAACAACACCCAGGGACCTAAGTTTGGAAAGCACAATGCTAATTTTTGATTGGTACAAATTCAAGTCTTTTGCTAGCACAGCAAAAAATCTGATAAGATTCTGGAAGGTGTGGGAAACATATTCAGATGTCAGTAACAAATGACAAAACATATGCCATCAATTGAGAAAAGGACAGGAGAAACAGAGAAAGGTAAGTGTTGGGGGAAAGGGGAACAGGGAAGAGCTGTAACAGTGGAGGGAGAAGGCTGAGGAAAATAATGGGGTGATAACAGAATTGGTGGAACAACAACCAAAAGGGAAGGGGAGGGATAAGGGGGGAAAGTACTGTAACAGTGGGAGAAAGAAATAATTTTAATTCTTTGGGCAGAAAGCAATATTCAGAGATCCCTCTATCAGCTAGGCATTTTGTCCCTTGCATTGATATTAAAAAATATATTGTAGCAGAGTCTTACATGCCTCTTTATTTGTAATAATTAATTAGATCAGTCCCCCGTCATTCAAAAGACATCCACCATCTTCAGTGGCAAACCACATCCATAAAATCTGGCCTTTTATAAAACTTCCCAAGCCTTTCAGGAAGACTTCTGGTTCCATTCACACCATGCTCACCCTTTGCAAGGTAAGAAGAAAGCTAACATAAAAGCAAGAATCAATTCAC
Organism: Gambelia wislizenii; assembly: GCA_030847615.1. NCBI lineage: Eukaryota > Metazoa > Chordata > Lepidosauria > Squamata > Crotaphytidae > Gambelia > Gambelia wislizenii. Next base: position 13,590,522 of record JAUMIR010000012.1, read on the forward strand.
AAACCCTTGACCCAAAGGGTCATATTCCAGTTGCGTCCATTTATACGGCTCCCCGTGCTGCGTTGCACAGCGTTGCGGCTGGGGAACCCTCCTTGCGTGCTGCAAGGAGGAAGAGACCTGGATCCTGCATCACTGACAAGCGTCGGCAACGCGAAGAGAGGGGAGGGGGCGTAGTTGATAAAAGGCCGCCCACCCCTCTCTTCTGCCTCTTTTGAACTCAGTGAGCGGACGGAGCAAGTGAGTTCAGAGGTGGTTAGGGGCTTCGCAGGAGCAAAGGACTCGCAAGGACTCATTGGCTGAGTAGTCTGGGCTTACCTGGGCGGGGGCTTCACCCCCCTGCAGGGGTTTATTTGGGCTCTGGGAGCGACTTGGGCTGCATCGTGGGCCTGGGCGGCGGCCTGGGCAAGGCCTTTGAACCCCTAATGGGGGCCTGGCTGCAAGGCTCCATTGGAGTGGCAGCCCGGATGGGTGCGGCACCCCCGGGGGGGCACTTTTGGGGCCACCTTAGCAGCCAACATGCCGATTCAGGCAGCAGGCCTGCTGCTCGGTGGCAATTTGGGTGAGGGAATTTGGGTGCAGGCGGTGCCGCACGGCTGCTTCTTACTCAGGGGTCTTGGTGGGGTGTGCCTGCTGGGGCAGGCCCGGCCATACGGTGGCCACAGCGTACAGTGCAATTGCCTAGGACAGACGCAGTGCCAGCGGGCGGGTGTGATTGTTTTGTCACCCCCCCTCGCTTCTGAGGGGATAGTGCCTGGGCGGAGGGCAGGAGTTTCTCCCCATTAACAACTGGGCCTTGTGTGTGGCTTGGGCCTGGTTATGGCCTGTGAGGCCTCATTATATTTGCTTGGCCTTGTTGAGGCCACGTGGGTGGAGCCAGCTGGTCTTCAGGCCTGTTTGGGCCTGTGTGGCCTATAAGGCCTGGTAGGCCTTTGGTTGGGCCCTGGGTTCGGGCCTGCCCGGCCAATACTACTACTATTACTCTTAATAATAATAATATTGGTATCACGGGGCCTGGGCAAGTATTATTCCGTTGGTGGTGCTTCAGGGCCTCTAGGCCTTAGGCAGTTAACTGGGCCTTGGAGCCTGCAGGCCTTAAGAGGCCTACTCGAGACCTTTTCCTTCCCATCTCCTCGTAATATTAATATTATTGATACTTGCAAACAATGTAATATATGGGGGATGTGGTGCTGGGATAGTAAGAAATTTGTTTAGTTGTATGGTGGTTGCTGAAAGTTTTAGTTTAAGGAGGATTGCGGTGGAACCTGGTGGGCGGGCTGCCCGTCGCCATTGGATTTTTCATTTCGGGGCTCATTGCACAAGACATTTGTGTAGGTTTAGTCAGTTATACCCAGTCTGCTATGGCTCCTAAGAAGGGGAAAGCAGGTGGCAAGGGCAAGGGGCCTGCGCCAAAGCGGCCAAAGCCGGTTGCTCCTACACCCTCATCCAGTGAAGATGAGGAGGAGATTCCGTGGCAGGCGATCCTGGAGAGGATTCAGCAACTGCAGAGGATGCAAGGAGTCAAGGGAGGGGGAACCAGACCACCTTCAAAGCATTTGGTAAAAAAAGGAAAAATCACTAACCAGATTCTTGCACGTTTAGATGCCTTGGAGAAGAAGATTCAGGATGACAGGGCTTCGGGGTCTCAACAGCCGGAGGGGCCTAACAACCTGACACCCCAGGCGGAGCCGGAACCTGAAGTCATCGAAGTTCCAGCACCAACCGGTGAGTCACCTAATGACACTGTTACACACACTACTGGGCAAGCTTGGCCATTGGCTGTTTGGCCTTATTCTCCAGCTCCTTCTACCTCACAAGGAGGGGGCCGCAGGCCCCACAAATGCCCTGGCCCTCCCCTCAGCAGGTCTTTGGGTGGTCTGGTGCCCAATGGTCACCGTGGGGCCTGTTTGCCTTTGGGGACTACGGGGCTCCTCCTGTTTGGGCACCCTCACCAGGGGGGGATCACAGACACCGGGATATGATGCTATAGCCTATTCAGCTGTTCCATTTGGGGAAATGTCGCTTCCCTTGGGGAATCATTTATTACAATCTACATGGGACAAAATAGTCAAGGGAGAATACGTAGATGTATTCTCTCTATTATATCGGGAAATGGAGAAGAAAGATAAGGAGGATTTGGATGATAAGGAAAAAGAAAAGTTGAAAAAGAGAAAAGTTGAGAGGACTTGGTTCAATTGGCTATCTGGGTTTTTGATTCTAGCAGGAGTGATAGTGAAAGCTCAGCTGTACCAGGCTGTATCATTATTCCAATATGTGGATATTATCCACAGAGCTTATGTGGATTTTGCCGGCCCTGCATGGCTTCTGTATGATGAAGCTTTTTGCATGCGGGCAATGATTTATCCATCCCTTCGCTGGGATAGATGCACTCCCAATTGTGGATGCAGTTGATGACTCCTGCATGTCCTATTCAGGGGGAGCGCACTCATAGCAGCCACCTCCTTTGGCCTTCGGCTGCAGCCGGGGCTAGAGCAGCCGCCATGACTGCAACATCTGGGTCAGGTCCCAGTTTCGGGGGTCAAAAGGGGAATAAGGGGGTGGAAAGGGGGGTGTTTCCTCCACTCAGCCTCCAAAAGGGCCCCAGTCCAATTAAGCTCGAAACTCTGGACAGGTGGCTGGCAATGTATCCACACAAAGAGGCAGCCACTTATCTATCAGAAGGGTTTCACTTAGGTTTTAGGATACCATATTTGGGACACTGACACCCTTTCCGGGCTCGTAATTTACAATCGATTAAGTGAATGGAACATATAGTGAGAAAAAAAAATTCGGAAGGAAGTTTCAGAGGGAAGAGTAGTCGGCCCCTTTTCGCAGCCCCCTATACCTAATTTGAGGGTGTCCCCATTGGGAATAGTTCCCAAAAAGGCCCCGGGGGAGTTTAGACTCATTCACCATTTATCTTACCCCAAGGGTGAGTCGGTGAATTGTGTATTATGAGATACACTTCATTCGATACAGCCATACATGAGGTCAGGCGTCACAGCCCTGGTGTCAAATTGGTGAAATGCGATATTAAGTCCGCCTTTCACCTACTGCCTGTTCTCCCTGATGACTCTGAGTTGTTACGGTTTTGATCTGATGGGCGGTACTATATGGATCGTGCTTTGCCAATGGGGTATTCTGTGTCTTATAATGCCTTTGAGACTTTTAGTACCTTTTTGGATTGGGCTTTACACGTTAGAACTGGTTTGTCAGGAGTCATCCATTATTTGGATGATTTTTTTGCTGATAGGTCAACACGGAACAGGCACATGCAGCTTTTTACTGCGGCAGTTTGAAATCATGGCCGCAGAGCTGGGAGTTCCCTTGGCTCCAGAGAAAACAGAGGGTCCTTCCCAGCAACTGACCTTTTTAGGCATTGAGATTGACACTGTCAACCAACAATGCCGTCTGGCTGAACAGAAAGTACAAGAGCTTAGGGAGCAGGTTGGCAACTTTAAAGGTAAACATAAGGCTACTTTGAGGGAATTTCAGGTTCTCATTGGACACCTGAATTTCGCTTGTAAAGTGGTGGCTCCTGGCAGGGCTTTTCTGCGCCGGATGTGTGATGCCATTGGGGAGGTCCAGCGGCTACATCATATGATACGAATTACAGGTGAGATTCATAAGGATTTGCAGGTTTGGCAGGAATTTTTTAACCTTTTTAATGGCATTTCATTCTGGCGTGAAGAAAGGAAACTACAGAGCAACTTCCAAATTGCATCAGACGCAGCTGGATCAATTGGATTTGGGGTCTATTTTTGGGGTAGGCGGTGTGCTAGTCGGTGTCCTGTGTCCTGGGTAGGGACTGACATCACAGGTGACCTCATTTTTTTGGAGTTTTTCCCAATAGTGGCTGCAGTTACTATTTGGGCGGGTGAGTTGGCAAATTCATCAGTGCATTTTTGGTGTGACAATTTGGCAACGGTTCAGGTGATCAACTCTTTGACCTCCCAATCCCCGTGGGTTATGCGTTTAGTTAGGTTTTTTACATTGCAATGTCTGAGGAACAATATTTTGTTTGTGGCGAGGCATGTGGCGGGCATTGACAACGAGATTGCTGACGCTCTTTCCCGCATGCAGATGGAGCGCTTCAGACAGCTAGCTCCAGACGCCGAGCCCGAGGGCGACAAGATGCCGGAGGGCTTGTGGAATCTTGGGAACCCAAAATTTGGAGGGCCCTAGGTATGTCTGTGGCCGCCAGTACCAAAAAGGGGTATGCCAGGGCAGTTAAGGAGTTTTACTGTTTTAGAGAACAGAATGGGCTTCAACAGGATCTAAATGTGCTGGTGAAGCAGCTCTTCCATTGTTGTGTTTATCTTTATAAGAAGGGATTATCCCCACAGTCCATTTGGGGCCGTTTGGCTGCCTTGGCCTTTTGGCTGAAGGCACAGGGGGCATTGGATAATACGGATGATTTCCATATTCATAAGCCTTGGAAGGATGGACTCGAGAGAGAGGTAGGAAAAAGGATACCAGCCCCCCTCTCCCCTAACATATTGAGGGGCTTGCACCAGGCATGGGTAGGGATTTGTTCTCCCCCCTATGAGGCCCTGCTTTTTCACGCAGCTGCCTTGCTTGCATTCTTTGGGGCCCTGAGGGTGAGCGACCTGGTAGTGGGCTCAAAATCGGACAATTCCGATAGGGCCTTAGAATTCAGAGACATGATGGTGGGAGAACAGGAGGTCAGATTTACATTACGTTTTTCCAAAACTGATCAGTTGGGCAGGGGTAAGGTAATCCGACTTAGTCGTTGTAGCGATGTAACCATCTGTCCAGTTCTTGCTTTACAGGAATACATTTGGGTTCAGGGCCAGCGCCAGGGAGCGCTGTTTGTTCACGTGGATTTTTCCCCTTTCACCAGATACCAGTTTCGGGCGGTGACATCACAGGCGTTGGAGCAATTGGGGCTGAAGGGAGTCCGGTTTGGGATGCACTCCTTCTGCATTGGTGCCGCTTCCACAGCAGCGGTGATGGGCTTATCACCAGGAGCTATCCAGCGGATTGGGTGCTGGAGGTCGGCCTCCTACCGGAGGTACATCCGCTCTTTAACTTACTAACTTGCTCTCTTCCACTTTTGTCTTCCAGGTATTAGACCTCGGATGGTGAGACACTGGATGCTGATCTGCGGCCACAGTATGGTCTACTGGCCCAGTTGAGTTATTTTGGACCTCATCTCAGCCTGGGAGACTTGGGGGTCATTGAGTGGTTGGGGAGAAGGGGATTGCGTTGGCATGGCCTCATGTCACTGCTGTTTGAAGGGCATGGGGGGGGCTCCACCTGATGTTCTGGTTCTCCTTGTTGGGGAGAATGATCTGGGCCTGCTCAAAGGCAAAGCTTTGGTGATACAGGCATCACATGACTTACAGGAAATTAATTCGAGGTGGCCTGTTGTCACCATAGTGTGGTCGGCTATTTTGCCAAGGCAGCTCTGGCGGGGGGAGGGGAATCCCTGCCTGATTGACAGGGCCAGGCGAAAGGTCAACAGGCAAATGGGAAAATTTCTGAGTTCTATAGGGGGGCATTATTTGACACATCCCCAAATTGTGTTCGAGAGGCCCAAGCTCTACAGAGCGGATGGGGTGCATCTCTCAGATACGGGTAATTTAATCTTTTTGGGTGATCTTCAGCAGGAGTTGAGGGACCTATTGGACAAGCTTGTGGGGGATTAAGGGACAAAGCGGACGCTTGCCCCTTATCTGTGGTGGGAAAGGGGGAGGCAAAGATTACGATGTGCACCTATGGCACCGATTTCAGTGAAGGGACGGTCGCTGGAAGGGTCTCCTTAGATTTTACGATCTGGGAGAACAGAAGGTGACCTACCTTGGGGTTGGCCCGAAGGATAATCCCCTCACCTTAATCTGTATGGATTGGGTGAGGGACTTTCAGGCTGACCTTCCAGACACGGGCTGCCTGGAGAGCAACCCAACGGCCCAGGTTTACTCAACAGGGCTCAGGTGTTCACCTGGGGAAGCTGGGGGCATAAGTCCAGAAGGGACGATCTGCCCCAGCTTCTCCCTCATTAGGTTGCCTCCCCCTGCTGAAGATTTAGGGAATTTAAATAGGTAGGGTGATAAATAAAATCCCATTTTATTTCAACCCATATTCTGTATGTGGTCTCTTTATTTCTCTGCGTCTGCATGCAATACGGCTCCCTGTGCCACGTTGCGCAGCATTGCAGCTGGGGAGCCCTCCTTGCACGTTGCAAGGAGGAAGAGACCTGGATCCTGCGTCACCGACAAGTGTCGGTGACATGAAGAGAGGGGCGGGGGTGGAGTTGATAAAAGGCCGTCCGCCCCTCTCTTCTGCCTCTTTTGAACTCGGCGACCCACCCTCCCGCCACTGGAATAGTGTGATAATGGTTGCTTCAGAGCCGGGTAGGAATTCCCCCACCTTTTCACTGGGGGGGGGGAGGTTTCGCCTACCCCATACTAGGAAAGCAGCAATGAAGGGAAAATTGGCTTGGTGGTGCCTAATTAGGTAAATTATCACCCAATAAGGCGGGAAAGGGGGAGGTATAGATTACGGTGTGCACCTATGGCACTGATTTTGGTGAAGGGATGGTCGCTGGAAGGGTCTCCTTAGATTGTGTGATCTGGGAGAACAGAAGGTGACCTACCTCGGGGTTGGCCTGAAGGATAATCCCCTCACCTTAACCTCTATGGATTGGGTGATGGACTTTCGGGCTGACCTTCCAGACACGGGCTGGCTGGAGAGCAACCCCACGGCCCGGGTTACTCAACAGGGCTCAGGTGTTTGCCCGGGGAAGCTGGGGGCATAAGTCCAGAAGGGACAATCCGCCCCAGCTGCTCCCTCACTAGGTTGCCTCGTCCTGCTAAGATTTAGGGAATTTAAATAGGTAGGTTGATAAATAAAATTCCATGTTTTTCAACCCATATTCTGTATGTGGTCTCTTTATTTCTCTGTGTCTGCGTGCAAATAGTGACAACTCTGAAGGTAACCAAGTAGAATGGCCAGGATACCAAGCAAGCTAGGGGGTTAAATATGCGCACAAAGAAGGCCCTTGTAATTTCAGGTGTCAAGATGGATCAAGGAGGAAATCTTGCTTGGTGTGGCTTGGCCATTGCCAACTGGTAACTTCTCTGTCAATGAGGCAGTGAATCCTCACCAGGTTTTGTCAGAAATTTAAAAGAATGATCAAAGGTTCAGAACCTATTGAAGGGCTAAAAATTAGAACCTTGGATAGCTCTTTTAAACTTTTTAGTACAACCAGGGAAAGGTTTGTCACCCTACTGACACTTATCATGTCCTTCATTTTGCAGCTGTGATACCACTACCTCTACCTCTACAGCATGACCACCAGACATCTAAAGACTATTTGAATGCCTTCACAATTATCACTATTAAAACAATGGAGCATCTGCCTCTGGTTTTAAAGAGAATCTGGAAAACGAGCTCTATGCCTTGCTTCTTGGATCACTTTCCAATATAGGCTGCCATTTGTATGCAGATAATCTCTTCTGAGTCATATATGTATGATGGGCAGATTGCCAGTTTATTTTTTAATGTCACTGCAGCTGCAAAGGTTTACAGGCTGGAGAACTTGACCACAGGCATATTAAAGAGAGCACAGCTCTGTGTTGGTAACTGAATCATATCCTAAAATAGTCATTCCAGATCTTTGTCATTGTAAGAAACTCCCCTAATTTGATTCCCATTTGGCTTTTCCCAAAATATATTTTTATTTTGTTTAAATTATTTATTCATTTTCATTTGAAATTGTGTAAACTGTTTTTCTATTTGCCAATCTTAGCTCTCATGATAAAGGAGTGGGATCAAATCCTTTGAGAGCCCACGTGGTGTAGTGGTTTGAACATTGGACTACAACTCTGGAGACCAGGGCTCAAATCCCTGCTCAACAATGGAAACCCAAACAAATCTTCCCAAGAAAACCCCATGATAGGTTTGCCTTAGGGTTGTCCAAGTTGGAAATGACTTGAAGGCACACAATGACAACAACAAAACATTTGAATAAATATCAAATGAATGTGCTGTGGTTGTGTGACTTTAAAATCTCTAAGACAAACTTATCATGGGCTTTACTTGGCAAGATTTGTTCAGAGGGGGGTTGCCATAGCCTTCCTCTGAGGCTCAAAGGCTGTGGCTTGCCCAAGGGGTTTCCATGGGTGTGCAGGGATTCAGACCTTGATCTCCCAGATTCCTAGTCCAACGTTCAAACCAATATACCATGCTGCCTCTGTTTTAATAAATGTGTGAAATAAATAAATACATTCTAGAGATATGGAGAACAGTCTTCTGCCCCAACTACCACTGTGGGCCATACCAGAGCCCAAAATTGGAGGTAAGGAAAAAGATCAGAATGAGCAATGGCTGGATAGCCACTTCTGATTTCATTTTAGAGGTTCAAGAAAGGCATGGAGAAGGGCAAGGTATTTTAAATGCAATGTTGTCACTCCTGCAAAATTTATATTTTTCTTTAAAAAAAAAGAAAATTAAAGATTACTTGTGATTGGATAGATTGGACTGTCTGTAGAATAGATTAGAAACTGATGTATCAGAAATAGACAGTATGAAATAGAAAGTAAGAAATATGGCCCTTGCTATAGGAGGGGGCCAATGTGTGCCTGTACAGTGCACAGAACGCTATGGCACAGCTCAAAACTAGAATGGAAAGAGTAACTTAACATAGACAAGAGGCCAGACTGCATCATTCACCCTAGTCTGACATTTCAGTAGATAAGACATGAAATCATGACTTCCATGTGAGAAACAGAGAGTGGGAAAACATTCTCCTTTCTTGATACTTCTGGGAGTCAAGTTAGCTTTTTTTGACAATTGCTGGGACCTCTCTCCAAGGTAGGATGTGTGCACACATACCTGAAGACTTGATGGCTTGCAAGGTGGCCTTTTAGTTGTGGTTGTAATAGTGTGGAGATATGGATTTTCTCTATTGTGAAATGCCTGCTACCTCCCTAAAATACCAATGAACCATCTTTGGAAACAATGGTTTTGTCTCATCTTGAACATCCTTGTATCTCCTTTGGCGAGGTTCCCGTAAGTATGCCTCAAATCCCTACAGGCACATAAAGAGGATTAAGAATGTAAGAAGCACCATACTGGAGCATACCAAAGGCCTATCTAGTCAAGATAGCTTTGGAAAGCCAACAGCAGGACAGGTATGTAATAGTACACTCCTGCTCATGCATCCCAGGAGCTGGGCTTCAGAAGCATACTGCCTATGGTAGTGGAAGTAATGTAGAGCCATCATGACTGGTAACCACTGAGGGTCTTATCTTTCATAAATGTGTCTAATTCCCTTTTGAACTGTTAGTATTGATAGAGACAAGGCAGCCAACACATGTTGGGAGGAATATAATTTTAACTCTAAATGTAATCCTCAATTTACTGTTAAGAGCTTAGGAAAGAAGGCTCTGTGCTGTCACTGTGTACAGCTCAATGAAAATCCTTTTATATCGTGTATTGGATAACTCCATTTCAGTCAAGATTTAGGAAAATAGATGAAATATTTCTTCTTCAAGGATAGATTGCACTTCCATGATTTGACTTGTGTTTATTGAGTTTGCAACATCATATTTTACCTGTGGGATTTGAAAAAGATAAGGAAGAAATATTCAAGGCCAGATACAAGTGCTGACAGATGTGTTGAATTTTCAGACAGTTGGTGCCTCTGGGGAATGTGCATTGATCAGCAATGTCTTTATGAATTTTGTATCTCAGGTGTTCATAATGCACTATGTTTGAATCATAGTGCAGTTTAACTTCCTACCAGCAGTACAATCTTTCCAGAGCTTGGAAAAATTGGCAGAAATTCTATGTGGGCTACTTAGTTATGTATGTGTAACTAAACAGCATCTCGAGCCTTGAGCTCCCTGCCCCAACCTCCTTTCCCATGCATCAACCATACTGAGTGAAGGAGATCTGTTCCACTTGTGATCAAAGTTTCTACCTCCTCCCACCAGTGAATGAGGCTATAATGCAAAACTGTGACAAGGGTCCTATTTCTTTCTTTGTTGTTGTTGTTATTAATTTTTTTATTTGGCATACATATATACATAAAATATTTAACAAGTCATATATACATATTCCCCCTATTCGTTTTCTATCATATGGATTGTGAACTAATGCAACACTGTTGGCCTTATTTTTAATCAAATAAATATACAGTTTCCATTTATATTAACTAATGTATATTAAGTATATGTCTTATTGACTTCCTTGCTAGAAGCCTCCATAGAATTTTCTTGGCTCCTATTAATGAACATCCATTGCTTCCCCCAACATAGGAGAGTTTCACCTCAATATGACTTGGCTTCTATATTTCCATACAATCATATTGATACGCATATTACTCTATATCTCTGATGCTTCCATATTGCGGAATTTTCCCCCCCTTTCCCCCCTTTTCTCTTACTTGCCAGTGTCCTGGGAAGTTGTTACTGTTTTGCCCCATCTATCTGTTAAATATACAACAGTCTTTGTCCATTCCTTTTGATGTTTCCCCTCTAATTCTCCTTTTAATTTCATGGTTAATCTATCCATAAAGTAAGACTCGAACAGTTTCTCTAGCCTTGGTCAACTGTAGGGGAGTCCTTATTCTTCCACATTTTCGCATAGACTATTCTTGCCGTTACAAGCATATAGAAGATTATTTTTCCATATTCTATCTCCTGTGATCTCTCTGTCATTCCTTAGCAAAAACACTTCAGGCTTCCATTGAAGACGGATATTCAATATTTGATCAATTGTTTGTTGAACCTGTGTCCAGTATTTTTTTTTGCTTTTTTACATTGCCACCACAGGTGATAGAAAGTGCCATTTTTGTCCCCACACTTCCAACATGTGTTCTGGGCGCCTTTGTACATTTTCGGCAATTTATTAGGAGAAAGGTACTACCTAAAGTACATTTTATACACATTCTCTCGTAGGTCTTAGCTCAGTGTTCTTTTTATTTGATTTATCCATAGATGTTCCCATTTATCTATGCTAATTGTGTATCCATATTTTTTTGCCCAGGCTATCATATTAGACTTGACTGTTTCCTCCTCAGTATCCCATTGCAGGAGACGTTTATAAAATTTCATAATCATGTTTTTGTTCCCTGCATCCATAATATTTTCCCATTGTGATTTTTCGGTCATAATTCTGCGCAGTCTTTTATCCATTTTGATTCTTTCTTTCATCTGTGTGTACAGATACCAATGACAGTCCACACCTTCTTTCTTGATTTCTTCCTGGGATTTCATTGTTTGACCCCCAGCATCCATCTTGAGAACATCTTTATATCTCAGCCATGGTATACCTTCCCTATTATGAAAAGCACATAGAGGGACTCGGTGGAGGACCCTAATTTTCACTCTCTTCCAACATTTGATTAGAGATCTTTTAATACAATGATTGTGGAAGATTCTGTTTATCCCATCCTTATTGTAAAAAAGGTAGGCATGCCACCCAAAATGGTTCTCTTCTCCTTCAATTGCCAATAATTTCTTATTCTTTAGTGTAACCCACTCATTTATCCAAGTCAGACAACATGCTTCATAGTATAGTTTAAAATTCGGCACATTCAATCCTCCTCTCTCCTTAGCATCCTGTAATAGTTTCATCTTTACCCTCGGTTTCTTCCCAGCCCAAATAAACTTAGATAAATCTGCTTGCCATTCTTTAAATATTTTGGGTCCAATCTCTATCAGGATATTTTGAAAGAGAAATATCATCTTGGGGAGAACATTCATTTTAATTATACTTATTTTGCCTAGCCATGATGTTGTAATTTTCAACCAATTGTTCAGATCTCTTTTAATCTGTGCCCATAATTTTTTGTAGTTGTTATTGAAGAGTTCTTGATTGTTGTTCGTAATGTTTACCCCCAGGTATTTTACTACTTTGGCAATCTTAAAGCCAGATTGGTCTGCTAATGCACTCTCTTCATTCTTGGTGAGATTTTTAGTTAGAATCATTGTTTTATCTTTGTTTATCTTCAATCCTGTTAAGTCTTCAAATTCCTTTAACATATTCATCATGGCTGGTATCTCTTCATGGGGATCAGTTAGGGAGATTATTAAGTCATCTGCAAACATTTTTATTTTATATCTTAATTTTTGTATTTTAACTCCTTTTATTTCTTCCCCTTCATTTATTCTTCTGCTCAATATCTCCATAACAGTTATAAATAGGAAAGGGGAGAAGGGACACCCTTGTTGTGTCCCTTTCTGTATTTCAAACTTATCTGTTTTCTCCCCATTTATTAACAATTTTGCTGTCTGATTTTGGTATATAATTTTAATCCATTTTATGAAGTTCTCTCCTACCTTTATCTGTTCTAAGATTGCCGTCATTGCTGTCCAATCTACATTGTCAAATGCTTTCTCTATATCCAGGAATATTAACACCAATTTTTTCCCTTTGTGCATTTCATGATATTCAATCAAATTTATAACATGCCTGATATTATCCTTCAAAAATCTATCTGGTATAATAATCACTTAATACTTTTTTCAGTCTATCTGCCAAAATTGAGGCAAAAATTTTATAGTCCACATTTAAGAGAGATATTGGGCAGTAGTTTTTAGGGTCTAGCAGGTCTCTGTCTTCTTTGTGGATCAAGGTAATATACACTTCTCCCCACAACGGTGGATAAGAGCCTTTAATAGTCTTTTTAAAGGGTATTAATAATTGATCACCCATTTTTTAGGGGTAAAGCCATCTGGGCCGGGAGCTTTTCTGGGTTTTAATTTTTGGATCTTTTCTAATATCTCCACAACTCTTATTGGTTGGTTTAATATTTCTCTCTGTTGTTCAGTGAGTTCTGGGACTGAATGATCTTTGAGTTTATCTTTGAGAAAAGCATCAAGATTTGTTCTACTATTCCCCCGTTTTTGATATAGCAGTTCATAATAATTTTTAAATATTTGTTTTATCTTTGATTGATCTGTGTATATACACTCTCCTTGCTTCACTTTACTTATATGATTTCTTTCTCTATTTTTCCTTAATTGGTATGCTAGCCATTTTTCAGGTTTGTTTGAGAATTCAAAACTCGTTTGCTTTAAATATTGAAGTTTTATCCTTATTTCTTCCATCGTATCTCGCGCCGCTTGTTCCCGAAGAATTTTCAGTTCCCTAATCGTTGTTTCCTCATACAGATTTAAATGCAGCTTCTTCTCTTTTGCTCTAATTTCTTCTTGCATTTTTTCTACTCTTTCCTTCTTTTTCTTCCTCAGGATACTATTTTGTTGGATAAAGAAACCTCTCATGACTGCTTAAAAGGAATCCCAAACTATTGCAACGTCTGTTTCTGTATTAAGATTTTCATCAAAAAAACATTTAATTTCTTGTTTTGCTTTTTGTAAAATGTCTTCTTTCTGAAGCAAGTTATCATTAAATCTCCAATTAAACTCAGTCTTTTTTCCATATTTCAATTCAAGTAGCATCAGATTGTGATCTGAACAGGTTCTTGGTAGTATATGAACTTTATGAATCCACTTACAGATATTGTGGGAAACCATAAAAAAGTCTATTCTGGAGAATGAATGGTGCCTTTCAGAATAAAAGGTATAATCCTTTGCTTCACTATATTTAAAACACCACGCATCTGCCAATGAGAGGCTCTCCACCAATTTTTCAAACTTCTTAGGTAATTTACCTTGGTTTTCCTGAATTTTCTTTGTTGATTGCCTGTCTAAAGCAGGAGAGATCACTCCATTCCAATCCCCGCAGAGGATAAATCTGTCATGATCATATTGCAGCCAATTTTCCAACAGTCTATGATAGAAAGTACTTTTCCCCACTAGAGGGGCATATAGCCCCAAAATTAATGTCCTTTCATTTTGTATAGTGGCTTTCACAATCAAAAATTGTCCCTCTGGGTCACTATATAATTCCTGAGTTTGTATTCTATGTTTTACATAAATCACTACACCCTTTTTCTTATTCTTTGCTGCAGAAACGTATTAGTTGCCAAGCTTCTTGTTTTTAAGTAAATATTCATCTCCGGCTTTAATATGAGTTTCTTAAAGACAAATTATATCATATTTTTTCTTGTTCAACATATGAAAAACTTTTTTTTTCCTCTGGGGAGTTGAGACCTTTGATATTCCAAGTCACTATCTTTGTATTCATTTTATTGGTTTTATATACTTCCTCTTTATTATTGATTATTTATATGTTTTACCCCTGCAATTTTAACCTCATCTTCCAGATAGATCCTCCTCTTCCAGCAGCTCTTCTTCTTCTTTCTCTGAGTCCCCTTCTATTTCCTCCTCCCCTACTTCTCCTCCTCCTTCTTTGTCTTCTGGACAAAGGTCCTATTTCTGATTGACACAGCCTTGCTTGCTAGTGGGAAGGGGTTGGAAATGTCATCCACCTAACACCCTGTTCACTAGCAGAAGAGACCTGGTTTTCTTGGTGAGGCTGATGCCTGGGAAAGTAGGTTTGAGGATCAATTGCAGTCATGGAAATAGTGCCACAATTGTGATTACATAGGGATCATGAATAGGGATCAATTATTATTATGATTATAATGATGATGATGATGATGATGGATGATTATCCAGCTTACTGAATCCCAGTAATTACATTTTTCAGACTAAATCTCTCACAGTACCTAAGCCAGTTGCATCCTGGGAACTGTAGGGTAAAAAAGTTTTTAAAAAAATTTCTGGAGCTTTCACTTTGCAACTGCTACTCATGCAGAGCTGGCAAATTCTAAATTGGCCCAGCATATCCCTGTTTCTGAAAATCAACCATTTTTAATTTTTGTTTTGAATCTGGAGACACACACAGAATCTAGCCCATTTTGCTTTCTTAGTGTGAAAAAAAGTATCTAGGTTTTAATTTTTTTTCTTGTTTGAGGGGGAAAATTGATTTTTTTTCTAGAGAAGATAACTCTGGTATAGGTAGGCTTGGGCAAATCTTTCACTCTTGTTTTTTTCTCTAATTTAAATCTTGAGAATTTTGGCTAGCTCTGGTCAGAAATGCACTGAAACAATGCTCTGATCCAAGATTTTGATAACTGGATAGAATTATCAGAAATAGTATTCTCCAAGACATTTTGATACCTGAGCCAGAAAATCCTAAATAATATGGGTGTGTGTGTGCTTGAGGATAATATACCCACATATTCTAATATGGTCATGCAGAACAACAGCTGACTATTACAAACACTTTCTTTTAGCAGAAAGATAGCTTGAAGACATGGATGCATCCCCGATCCAAACACTGGCACCTCATAGACTATGTTCTAGTCTACCAGAGAAACATTTGCGATGTCCATCATACTCGAGTGATGCCCAGTGCAGAATGCCAAACAGATCATTGCCTCATAAGATGTAAACTAAGGAGATTTTCAGATGTGATTTTCGGCAGGATATATTCCAAAACAGCTCCGTTGCTGCCGCGCGGCACGGGAGCAGTTTTGGACGACGCCGTCCCTCTGCCAAACCCCTCCGTGTCACTTCCGTGACAGAATGGAGGAAAACGCATCATATTTCATTTACAATTGTTGCCCGTGAGTGAAATACGATGTGGTTTCCTCCATTCTGTCACAGAAGTGACACGGTGGGGTTCAGCAGAGGGACGGTGTTGTCCAAAACTGCTCCCCTGCCGCGTAGCAGCAACGGAGCTGTTTTGGAATATATGTTGCCGAAAATCGCGTCTGAAATCTCCTAAATCTTCATCTCCAGGAATTCTCAAAGATTATTGACAGTGGTTCTGAGATTACTTCTGCCAGTCCTTTTAATACCCTTGGATGAAGTTCATCTGGCCATGGAGACTTGATAAAACCTCCATCCTGAATCGATGGGCTGAACATTTTCAAAGTTTCTTTAGTGCCATCCGAGTAGTCCAAGGCTCAGCTATCCAACATATGATACAAAAACCAATGAAAAATGAATTGGACATAGCTCCCACTTTGGAAGAGACCCTTAAGGCCATACAGCAGATGAAAAATTGCAAAGCAGCTGGGATTGATGGAATCCCACCTGAAGTTTGGAAACACGGAGGTCATGTACTTCATGATAAATTCCACAAACTCCTTGTGAATTGCTGGGAAAAAGGAGAACTACCCTCAGATCTCTGAGATGCAGTCATCATCACCCTGTACAAGAAAAAAGGAGCAAAATCTGATTGCTCAAATTATCGAGGTGCAGCTACAGACAGCACAGGAGGCCCAAAGCCAATGAGCAGCTACAGACAGCACAGAAGGGCGAAGGGCCAAGGCTCCAAAAGCAAGGAGCAGCTACAGGCAGCACAGAAGAGCATGATGTGGTGACCAAGACTGAGGGCTGAATGCCACTCTTAAATAGAAGTTCCCCTGGCTGCTTCAGGTATGCTGCATGATTGCAGCAAGCTGCATCTGATAGCTTCGCCCTGGTTCTTCTAAAACTCCCATGGCCAGAGCCTGAGACTGCTACATGAGGGCCAGCACAGTCAAGTCAGAGTCAGAGCCCATTCTAATAACTAATGGGGTGAAGCAAGGTTGTGTTCTTGCTCCAACTTTATTTCCAATCTTCTTCACCCAGATCTGTACAGCGTTGTGTCTTTTCTGCTATATTGTTCCACCACTTGTTCTGAATGTCTCGGAGTTTTTGTTGAAGTTTACTACATGTGAGACTGGTCAGGTATTCCTTAACTAGCTCTTTACCAATTCTGTGCTGTATATCCCCTACTGTATCATCTGCTCCATTTTCACCAATTTGAAACCTGTTCACCCTTTGGGAGAAGACTGAAGCAAAGAAGGTGTGCCTTTTCTCTGTCCCCTGTTAGCCATTCGCAATCTTCTCCACACAGCGGCCCTACCATTTCCTTGTTCTTCCTTTTGCTATGGACATAACAAAACCAAAAACCAAAAAAACCACAAACCCTTTTTATTGTTTTTAACCTCTCTAACAAGCCTGAGCTCCATCTGTGCTTTAGCTTTCCTGACTTCCCCCTACATAAGCTGGCTATTTGCTTGAATACTTCTTTGGTGATTTCTCCCTTTTTCCATTTCTTGTAAATGTTCTTTTAAAGTTTTAGCTCAGTTGAGAGTTCTTTTGACATTCATCCTGGTTTCTTTAGACACCTGCCATGTTTCCTCCTTATTGGAACTTTTTGAAGTTGTGCCTTCAATATCTCACTTTTAAGAAATTCCCATCCATCATGAACTCCCTTCTCTTTTAGTATTCCTGACTATGGGATCACCCCCAGTAATTCCCTAAGTTTTCTGAAATCAGCTTTCTTAAACTCTAGAATACATGTCTGTCTATGCTTGGCTTCCCCTTTCCTCTGTATAACAAACTCCAGGAGAACATGATCATGGTGTGTGTGTGTGTGTGTCATAGTGTGCGTGTGTGTGTATGTGTGGTTCCATGGCAGCGGAGGGGCTCTTGCACCCTGGTGCATGTGTGTGTGTGTAGTGTTGTGTGTGTGTATGTGTATACACACAGTAGCATGGCGGCAGCAGAGGGGCTCTCAGCATGAAACTAGCCATTATAGTTGATTTGAAAGGTTATATATTAATTTGTCAAATGATCGTACTCTTGACCTGTTTCCTAAGTGGCCTGAATGCAGAATGGAAACACCTGAGAATCATTAAGTGTACAAGGTGAAATGTTGAAATACATGGGTTGGTCTTAAGTATGGGTGGAACTTCGTGGACCAATCAGAATGGAAGTGCACACCCACTGGGTGGAAACTAACTAGTGGGTGGTGATAAACAATGGAGAGTTTGTCAGGATCTTCAGCCTATTCTCTGAAACTCTGCTGCTTTGAAGGAAAGCATTAACCACTGATCTAAGCTGGTCGGCTCTGCTGCATAACAAGGTGGTGAGTTTGAGCCAGAGGTGAAGAGCTACAACTCCCATCATCCTTGACATCTTGCACCCTGGTGCATGTGTGTGTGTGTAGCATTGTGTGTGTGTATGTGTATACACACAGTAGCATGGCGGCAGCAGAGGGGCTCTCATCATGAAACTAGCCATTATAGTTGATTTGAAAGGTTATATATTAATTCGTCAAATGATCATACTCTTGACCTGTTTCCTAAGTGGCCAATCAGCAGAATGGGAACAGAAACATACAGAAGCATTTTGTATATGTAGATAATGGTGTATGTTACACTGGGTATAGCTAGTTAACAGAAATTCTACACTACATATGACTAGACTATGCATACACAATAAATGCACTTCTGCATGAACATATGTTCACTATCCCCCATTTATCTGGGTTCTTCCAATCATGTTGAGTATGAACATATGTAGCAGGAATTAGTGAGAAATTTGTTGGGTTCACATTTTAAGCCATGTTTACCCAATTCACATTTTCTGACATTAAAGGCAGACTTGAAGACATTTTATGGAGAGAAATCCATAATTTATGATCTTGCAATGTGGTGGGGTATACTAAATTGCACAAATTTGAAAAATACATGCTGAAAAATGTGTGTGTTTCAAATATGCACAGAAACACATCTTATTCAATGAAAAACAAGTACAAAAACACAATCATTCAAAAAAATGCAGAAAAAAGCAACCTTTTTTCAAAATGCAGCAACATACATGGATTTCTGAAAGGAAAAGTGAAAATAAGGTTTACAGTCTAACAATCTAATTGGAATGAGGCTGTTGCTGTCAAAAATGAGAACCTGGAGAAGTTATGCTCAATGCATCTGTTGTTATATGCTTTCAAGTAGTTTCTGACTTACTGCAACCCCAAGACAAACCTGTCATGGGGTTTTCTTGGCAAGATTTGTTCTGAGGGAATTTGCCTTTGCCTTCCTCTGAAGCTGAGAAAGTGTGACTTGTCCAAGATAACCCAGTGGGTTTCTATGGCCGAGTGGGAATTCAAACCCTGGACTCCAGAGTTCAACACGCAAACCTCTACACTACACTAATGCATCTCTACATCCCTATATATGTATACACTAATGCTTACAATTACTAGTAGGCACATCTATTGGGAGTATTAGTGTATATAGTCTGTTAGTAGTTGTAACTACTAGGCCAGAATCCTGTTGGTATCTTGCACATGAGTCAGTTCCCCAATAGAAGCAGTTGGATATTTTTGTCCAAGGTGGAATGGCTGGATTCAGTTCAGGTTTGCAGAAGTAGAGTTGCACAGCTGGTACCCTTGCATATACAGCTATGTATTTTGCCTGGAGATGCACATTTGTTCATGGATGTACACCATCACATCTGGATTTGGTATTTTGGTCCAGCTGCACAATATTGCCATTAAGCACAAGGGCTGTGTGACATCATTGTAATCCACAAGCCCACAGCTGGAATCTTACACAGTGCAATCCTGGTGTAGGATCTTGGCCATATTGGGGAACACGCTGCTATTGACATAAACACACTAAGGGTGGCATACATAGTGTATTTCTATTTCTCTTTTTTCAGGAGGTAAGGAGGTATTTTTGTAATTGCCTAATGTATCTTTCTCAATATCATACCACACATTATGGTCTGGTACAAATCTTCCTCCTACCTAAAGGGTTAGGTGTTACCTGGTCTTACACCCCCTCGCTCTAATAACTCATAATTTGACATATTGGGTACTTCACAAGGTCTAAGGTAGACCAGGGCCAACCACAGATAGGGTCACGTGGAGGTCACTAGGACCTACAAAGATATCATGGAAATTCCCCAACAAACACACCCAGACAAGATTAATGTGAAACCCCTTAGAGTCATTAAGGAAGAATGTGCCAGTCTTCCCTGGATGCACCTGACAGTGTGTCATACTCTAAAATAAATGGTGACCAGAACCCTCTTAATCCACAAAATATCTTCCTTTGCACCTTTTCCTCTTCATAATACAGAGGCTGCCATAAACCCATAAACCTTAATGTCTCAACCATTAGAGGCAATCAATGAAGCCAGAGTTTCCTTTAACTATAGGAAACCTATCTATGTATTGTTTTACAGTCAAAAAGCCCTTTAAGGGTATAAATATTACCCATAAACAATAACCATGTGTGCTACAGTTGGACTCTGCCACACTGCTGTACCATCCTCACGATGAACTTCTGTTGTTCAGGACTGATAAATATTGCCCATAACTTCCTGAATCCATTCCCCTATCCCAATATTTCTGCCTTGACTCTTCATTAGCCTTCATTAGTGGTTGTCTCATGAACATGTGTGAAAGTTTCCATGGTAATTTTCCAGGAAGAAAATTGCTAAAAAAAAACCTCATTGCTTCCTTCAAGAAGAAAATGAGTGATGGATTACAGCCCTAGCCTGAATCCCCTTTTTAGTTTGAACTAGAGTAGAACCACTGTGTCAATGACAATTCTCTATCTGCTGACTTGCCCACCATTCAATTATTAATTCAGTGAGTCTACTTACTTGTGACTAATTAATAGGATACAGGTCACTATTTTATACGTTAATAATGTGTTGCTCCCTTTCTCTTTCTTTGCTCCTGCAGAGCTCCCCCCACCCCAGAAAACTGACCTATTTTCTGGTGGTCTCTTTTTGAGCCTTAATCTTTCTTTGAAATCAAGATTCACACAGTGGAGGAGATACATTGATCGGACTCCAGGAAGCCTCTCAGAAACATTAATCAGGTAATTTCCTGAGTATTCGATAACGCTATAAGGTTAGAAGGATTTATCACTGTAGCACCAGGGCACACTAATGCTATACCTCTGGTGCATTGTTAGCAATCTAATAATGCACATCTTCTATACAGTACTAATTTGGGTTCAATGCAGGAGTGAGCAATTACTCAATACCAAGGACTATACATGCTCCTTACTAGATTTCAGATAGCCAGCTCTGCATTTTGGGTGTTTTTTTTTTTTAAAAAAATAACACCCCTTACCCCTTTTAGGAGATGTGTGAAGCACAATTTTGTTCCCCCTCATCTGTTTTAAACTTCACCTTTTCTAAAACTTGGATGTGAACAAAAAGTTGTTTCAAGTTTGAAGAATGGAATCTAAAGGCATCAGAAAACCCAAGAGAAATCCCCAAACTAATGGCAGCTGGTGGTTCCTATGGTTCCCATGAATCACCTCTGGGTTTGGACAGCATCAAAGAAGCTTTTCAATGTGCTGAACCTGATTATTAAAAAGTTTCAGCACCATGGATAGCTCTTTTAAAACTATGTAAAATGTGGATTACATTCGCCATCCCATTGACAATGGAGCCACCAGCTGCCACTGTGCAAAACATGGCGAGATTAACCTCCCCAACACACATCTCAGAGGAGTAGGTGTCATCTTGGCTAACAATTCTTTTTGTTAAAAATTGGGTTGGCAAATTTTGGGGACACAAAAATATCTTGGAGAGCTGCACTCAGTGCTCACGTGGCCCTCCATCACCAGAGCTGAGAACTGGTTTTTAAAAGAGACTACAAGAAAAGAGGTTGTTGTTGTTGTTGTTTTTAGGGACATAGACCCAGTCCCCCAAGAAGTAATGCAGGAACAGTCCTCAAATCTTACTGTAGGGGAAAAGAAGATTTGGCATCCATGGCATTTGGCATTTTGATCAGGAATGTACAGTGTTTGGCAGTCATTGCACTGGAAAGGAACATGTTTCAGATAATAATTTTTGTTTCACTCATATTTTTGGGTGTGTGTGTGCGTGCGTGCGTGCGTGCATGCGTATGTATGTATGTATACACACACACATATTTGCTGGCCGATTGTGGAATAAAGAGACCACACACATAAAATGGGGTGAAATAAAGTGTTTTTATTGAAATCAACCCTCTAAAATCTTCAGCAGGGGGAGGCAACCTGGTGAGGGACCAGCTGAGGCAGTAGGTCTATCCTAGACCACACACCCCAGCCTTCCCTGGAGAACACCTGGGTCCTGGAGAGGAACCCCAATTGTCTGGGGCTGCTCACCAGCTGGCCTGCATCTGGAAGGTGAACTCAAAAGTCCCTCACCCAAGTGCCACGGATTGGGGTGAAGGATTATCCTTTAGGCCAACCTCAAGGCGGGTCTCCTTATGCCCCACGACCTGAAGTGGCCCTTCCAGAGACCCAACCTTCACCGAAAATTGGTGCCAAGGTGCCCACCAAAGCAATGCCTTCCCCTTCCCCACCACAGAAAGGGGCAAGTGTCCATTTAGGCCCTTTCCCCCACCAGCTCGTCCAAAAGGTCCCTCAACCCCCGCTGAAGATCGCTCAAAAAGATCAAATTCCCCGCGTCCGAAAGATGCACCCCATCAACTTGGTAGAGCTCGGGCCTGTTGGACACGATGTCAGGGTGAGGCAGATAGTAACCCAACCCCTTGTGAATGGCGTTCTTAATTTCCCTATTGGCTCCCCTCCGGGCTTTATCAACAGAACGGAGATCACCTTCGCCCCTCCACTGCCTCCTTAGCAGTATGGCCAACCACATGATGGTAACCTCAGGCCATCGTGACCTGATTACCCATATATCATGGATCGCCTGAAGAACCAAGGCCTTCCCTTTCAATAACCCCAATCGTTCCCCCTAAGTGTAGAATAAGGACATTTGGCGGAGGCCCTTGGCGCTCCCCAAAAAGCAATGGCAGTAGACCACACCAATGCAAACCCCTTTTCCCCACCCACTCAACTGCTGCCCCATTCCCCAGACTCAGGTGAGGCCCATAGTGACACAGCCAGGCCTGTCGGGCCAGTACAGATCATCCAAGGCAACTATGGTATTTTAAACAAGAAGTCCCATTATTTTCAATGATGCTCACTATTGTCTACAGTTTTCGGTATCCGCGGGGCCCCCAGAACCAATCCCCAGCAGATACAGGGGTTCTACTGTATATTTAAAAAATGTATTGACATTCAAAAGGGATCTCAGTTACGTACAATAATATTCCAGTATAACAAAAGCAGGAAAATAAAAACACAAAAGGAGGAAAAATAGTCACATTAGTCATAAATGTCTATAAAAGCTGACCAAATGTCCAAATATAAGTCTATTTGTAAATTTCATCTATATACCATTCTTTCAAATGTTGAGATCAGGGGTGAAGAAAAATTACCTTTCTAATAATGAAGTATTAATATTTTAGCACTCAAAGGGGTGTGAAAAATCAACTTCTGTTGGCATTTGTTAATTTCCAAGAAACAGGTGAATACAGTTGTCCCTTCCTATTCACAGCTTTCCCTTTCACGGTTTTTGTATTGTCAGAAAACCACTGAGGGTTTGCGCAGGCTTCTGGCTCCCGCCCACACCGGGAACATAAAGCTTTGTAGTGAGTCCTGGGGGTTTCCTCGGCCTTTGTTCCCTGTGGGATGGTGGAGCTGAAGGTCGAGCAAACCTCAGCACGGGCTGCAAAGCTGCCAAGGGTTTGCTCAGGCTTTGACTCCCCCCACACAGGGAACTTGCAGCTTTTCAGTTAGTGCTGGGGGTTTCCTTAGCCTTCTTTCCCTGTGGGGAGAGGAGCTGAAGGCTGAGCAAACCCCCATGCTGGCCACAAAGCCATTTAGGGTGTGTTTGGCCTTCAGCTTTCCCCCCTCACAGGGAACTCATGGCTTTGTGGTGAACGTTGGGAGTTTCCCCAGCCTTCGTTCCCTGTGGGGGAAGGAGCCGAAGGCTGAAAACCCCTGTGCTGGCCGCAAAGCCACCAAGGGTGTGCTTGGGCTTCAGCTTCCCCACCCTCCACGCAGAGAACGAAGGCTGAGGAAACTCCCAGCAATCACTGCAAAGGCACATGTTCCGGGGGAGGGGTAATTTACTTGCATATTTTTCAGTTTTGAGGTGGTGCTCTGCCCCAACCCTCACGAATGGGAAGGGACAACTATAATTCAAAAGAAATGTGTGTCCCTAAATATCAAGGAACGTTCCAAAACCAAATTTATTCATGTGAGTACTTCCTCCCCAAATGTAGCTACTATGGTATGGTTCCAAAACATATGCATTAAAGAAGCATTAGCAGTACAGTCGCCCCTCCACATTCGCGAACTTGACATTCGCGATTTCGATTATTCGCGGTTTTGCGAGGGGCCCCCACGGCCCCCCCCAAAACCGCGACACGGGGCCTCCAGAGGCCCCGTGAAAGCCCTGGGAGGGAGCGGGGAGGGCAGGGGAGACCTCCACGGGGCCTTCGGAGACCCTCCGGAGGCCCTGCGAAGGCCTTGGAAGGGAGGGGGAGGGCTGGGGAGGCCTCCGTGGGGCCTCCGGAGACGCTCCGGAGGCCCCACGAAGGCCTGGGGAGGGAGGGGGAGGGCCGGGAGAGGCCTCCATGGGGCCTCTGGAGACGCTCCGGAGGCCCCACGAAGGCCCGGGGAGAGAGGGGGGAGGCTGGGAGAGGCCTCCATGGGGCCTCCGGGGACGCTCCGGAGGCCCCATGAAGGCCTGGGGGAAGGCTGGGGAGGCCTCCATGGGGCCTGCGGAGACGCTCCGGAGGCCCCATGGAGGCCTGGGAGGGAGCGGGGAGGGCCGGGGGAGGCCTCCATGGGGCCTCCGGAGATGCTCCGGAGGCCCCACGAAGGCCCGGGAGGCAGGGGGGAGGCTGGGAGAGGCCTCCGCGGGGCCTTGCTAGGCCCCACGAAGGCCCGGGGAGGGAGGGGGGAGGCCGGGAGAGGCCTCCGTGGGGCCTTGCTAGGCCCCACGAAGGCCCGGGGAGGGAGGGGGGAGGCTGGGAGAGGCCTCCGCGGGGCCTTGCTAGGCCCCACGAAGGCCCGGGGAGGGAGGGGGGAGGCCGGGAGAGGCCTCCGCGGGGCCTTGCTAGGCCCCATGAAGGCCCGGAGAGGGAGGGGGGCTGGGAGAGGCCTCCATGGGGCCTCCGGAGACGCTCCGGAGGCCCCATGAAGGCCTGGGGGAGGGCTGGGGAGGTCTCCATGGGGCCTCTGGAGACGCTCCGGAGGCCCCATGGAGGCCTGGGAGGGAGCGGGGAGGGCCGGGGAGGCCTCCATGGGGCCTCCGGAGACGCTCCGGAGGCCCCATTAAGGCCCGGGGAGGGGGTGGGGAGGGCCGGGGAGGCCTCCATGGGGCCTCTGGAGACACTCCGGAGGCCCCACGAAGGCCCAGGAGGGAGGGGGAAGGGCCGGGAAAGGCCTCCGCGGGGCCTTGCTAGGCCCCACGAAGGCCCGGGGAGGGAGGGGGGAGGCTGGGAGAGGCCTCCATGGGGCCTCCGGAGATGCTCCGGAGGCCCCATGAAAGCCTGGGGGAGGGCTGGGGAGGCCTCCATGGGGCCTCCGGAGATGCTCCGGAGGCCCCATGGAGGCCTGGGAGGGAGGGGGGAGGGCCGGGAGCGGCCTCCGTGGGGCCTTGCTAGGCCCCACGAAGGCCCAGGGAGGGAGGGGGGAGGCTGGGAGAGGCCTCCGCGGGGCCTTGCTAGGCCCCACGAAGGCCTGGGGAGGGAGGGGGGAGGCCGGGAGAGGCCTCCGTGGGGCCTTGCTAGGCCCCACAAAGGCCCTGGGAGGGAGGGGGGAGGCCGGGAGAGGCCTCCGCGGGGCCTTGCTAGGCCCCATGAAGGCCCGGGGAAGGAGGGGGGAGGCTGGGAGAGGCCCCATGGAGGCCTGGGAGGGAGCGGGGAGGGCCGGGGAGGCCTCCATGGGGGCCCGGGAGGGAGGGGCCTGGGAGGGAGGGGGAGGGCTGGGAGCGGCCTCCGTGGGGCCTTGCTAGGCCCCACGAAGGCCCGGGGAAGGAGGGGGGAGGCTGGGAGAGGCCTCCATGGGGCCTCCGGAGATGCTCCGGAGGCCCCATGAAGGCCTGGGGGAGGGCTGTGGAGGCCTCCATGGGGCCTCCGGAGATGCTCCGGAGGCCCCATGAAGGCCTGGGAGGGAGAGGGGAGGGCCGTGAGAGGCCTCCATGGGGTCTCCGGAGACTCTCCGGAGGCCCCGTTGAGGGCTTGGGTGGGAGGGGGAGGGCTGGGGAGGCATCCACGGGGCCTCAGGAGGGTCTCCACAGGCCCCGGGAAGGCCTAGGAAGGGAGTAGGGAGGCTGGAGGAAGCGACTATGGGGCCTCCGGAGGCCCCATGGTCGCTATGGTGGGGGAGGGGGGGCAGTCGTTATTCACGGATTTTTCACATTCGCGGGGGTCCGTGGAACGGAACCCCCACGAATGTGAAGGGACGACTGTATTATATTTCCAACAATTTACTGATTTAGAAAGTCCTTTCTTAAATTAACATTGTGGCTACTAATACACACAAAACAGCCATTTCTGCTATATAAGACGTAGTGAGAGATCTATAGACATATTAATTATGGATGTTAAAACCAATGGCTCTTGATCAGTCAGAATTGGATATTCCAATTTATTGTAAATCTCACATGTCATATTTATTTATAGATAACAGAATTTTATATATACATTCTTGGTTTGGATATTTGGTTGGCCTTAATTAATGTCTCTAATATTAAGGGAACCTCAGATGCACTCAAAGCTGCAGGGCCAAATCTGGATTGTAACAAATGTTTCAGTTGTAGATATTGCCATTTAGCTGATAGAGGTACTTTAAACTGCTATTGTAAAATTGAGAAGGGCAAAACGTCAAACCCCCAAAATGGGCTCCCATTGTCAGCCATACCTTTTATAAGAATGGATCCTTACCAATTTTCAAATCTGGATTCCCCCATGAAGTCAATGTGACATGAGTGTATGGGTCAAATTGCAATTGAATAGACAATATTTACCACACAGTTATAACTGAAATTGTTGACAAAACTGCCCCTTCATATATATATATATATATATATATATATATATATATATGAGAACCAGGTGCTGTCCATTTGAATAGACCTACTGGAAATGAAGATTCCAAGGCTGACCATAGTGGCTTTCTTTCTTAAAAATTAATACAAGATAACAGATATGCTTGATGGTATGTATGGAGATATGGAAGGCCAAATTTGCATTCTTTTCATTTAAATACTGGGAGGAAATGAGCCCCCCCTCCCAAAAAAATCTCCTGAATAATGCATTTAGTTTTTGAAAATACTTGCAAGGTATAAGTAGAGGAATTCCATGAATAACATAAATAATTCTAGGTATAACATACATCTTAATCATGTTTACCTTGTCCCACAGACTCATCTTTAAACTGCTTATCTCTAAAAATCTTGTGCAATATTTTTACCAGTTTACTTATATTAAGATTAATCTGAGATAAATCCCTAGGGATAATAATTTCTACATGCTGTCACAGTAGAAATGAACAGAAGAATTAGCTAACTGTTCCACACATATCCAAATCACAAGCAAAATGAGGGGAAACTTCAAAAATATAAAGTTGTCTATAAGGTCAGCCTCCACTCAATCAGTTAGCCAGTGATGGATGCACCATTGCCCCCGAAATAGAATCTGAAGCCCACTGACCCTGCAGCATCAGAAGACATCTGTAACACATCTCAAAGCTTCAGCTCCTTGCATCAAAAAGCTATCCCACTGAAAGTAGTGAGAAATTCCAGCCCTACTCAAAGAGTCTATCTAATCCCTTGCATGAGTAATTCCATGATGTGGTTTGCTAACTTCACCTATGATGTCACAGAGACACCTGAGGATAGCCCTACCAGGAACCACCACATGGCAAGTGAAGTTCAAATGCCCTATGAGCTTCCCAAACTCCCTGAGCATAGGTTTTCTAATGGGTGATATACACAGAAATACTCTCCCTCTTACCCTGCAATGTCTCCATGGGCAATCTCCATAATTGATTAATGATATTGATTTCCATACCCAGGAATGCCAATTGGACCTTCAGGGCCTTCAGTCTTTTCTTGAGACAGAAGAACCTCCAGCTCCTGTGGCAAAGAACAAAACTTGGCTAAAAGGGATGCACATTGATCATTATCCAATACACCAAAAATCATCCAGATAGTGTATAGCCCCTCTTCATCCTGTCCTCATCCTAACTACCAGTTAAAGGAAAGTGCTAAACTTCTCAAATGATGCACATGATACCAAATACACTACAGGAAGAGCCCGATACATATAAAACATGCCATCTTGAGAACCTCCCTCACTGCTGCAATGAACAAAGTGGACTGTTCAGTGCACAGTTTGGTGGGAATAGCATCATTAATAGATTCACCATTTGCACAGGACAAAGCCCCCTGTGTTCACCAGAGCATGCTGACAGAGAGAGTGGCAGAGTGTCATCCACAGGGGTACAGTGGCACACCTTGCTATTGTCTGGATACTAATATTTGTGCTGTATTTCATGTTCTGAAGTGGTGTTTGTGCTTAGAAAGTGTAGGTGGGTTTCCTACTGTTTAAACAAAGAAAACCAAAAATCTGCTGATTGTTTAGTGGTTGAGAACAGAAATTGATGGGTTTATGACAACCTCCATATTATAGGACAGGAAAGGAGTGATGAGGAGTATTTCCTGGGGATAAGAGTTGTTTTGATCACTTGCTTGTTTGGGGTGTGTGACTCATCATCAAGGGTTCCCAACAGGGGATTACCACATACCTCCTTAATGGTGTTGTTTACTAGGGGCTTCACTTAATCCTATCTCCGGTGTCTCTGCTAGTATTTTCCCATGACACCTTCCTCAGGTCCTGGTGATCTCCATTTGACCTCCCGCACCTTTCGGTCTACCCCATTCTACTAGATCCCATGAAGTGTCTTAATATTGCCAATTGTGATATATTATAGGGAGGGGGTGTATGGCATGGTATTTGCGTAGTGTATTATGTTAGAGTTAGATGAGGGCAGTGGTGGCATCATCTGATATTTTGGTAGCACAGGAGGTGCCCAGGGATTCTGAGAGGCTTCCTCTCTCACTAACCAGATAGCAGAATCAAAAGCAGTTTACTTGCGGACCCAGAACGTACGCCCCGCTCCCTTTCCCTAAAGAAGACACATACTACAAAGTGTGATTCACAATTGTATTGAGTACAAATTAAGGATAATGGTTAAGTACAGGTTAGTAGATAATGATTGGCAATAAAAGGCCGTAAGTTGCTGATGGCCGCAAATGGTTGGCCTTCATGCATGGGTCGTGATCCCCTCATTGCTCAACCCAATGTTTACCAATGGACTCTAGTCGGCCATGTTGACCTTCTTGGAGGAGAGAGCTGTTCACCAAGCTGCTCTGCTCTCTCCTCCCTGCAAAACAAGATGTTAATTAAACAAAAAAGGGGGGTCTCCATGAACTTGAAGATGGATTTGGACTTGGACTTGGACTTGACGGAGATCCCCTATATCCCACCCTTCACCTGGATCAGGACCCATGCCATCCACCACAAAAAGGCGTACCCATGGGAACCGCCTTTCACCAACCATTAACCCTGCCATCAACAGTCAGCCCTACAGTCCCATCTCAGTCATGGGCTGTGCAGCAATCATCCTCTACGGGCCTATGCATGCTTCATAGGCCCCGGATCACCACCGCCCCAGCCACATGGTGGACTCTGTGGACAATCCGCCCTGCACTGCCATAGTCGCCACTCCAATCCTGAACACGTGGCTGCCAAATTCTTCTGCCAGCAGCCCAAGCCATCTCAATGCTGGCTTAAGCACACTCTCAAACAGAAACCTGGTGGGCGGTGCCCCATCCTTGTGCCGAAACAAGGGCCCTATCATGGGTCACTTGGAACCTGGGAACGCAGCCGGCCAGTCTCTGAAACCTCACTGCCACCCCCCTCCCATGTTGGCCAAACTCCAAAGCCTCCCTGTCATCCTCATCTGCTGCCATTCGAACTCTATAGCCTCACTGCCGGTCTTCATCTGCATTGATCCCACCTGGGGCATCTGACATGCGGGCTTCACACGTCCTCCATCACTGTCATGGCCCAAAGGCTCACACTGCCTCTCACCAAAGAAAGGCTCCAAATTAGCAGTGCCAGATAGGATAGCCTCCTACCCTGAGAGGCACACAATATGCCCTCCCTCTTGGCCATCAACCCATGGACTTAGCCATCCAGAATCAGCGGGTCTTGCACTGGCCCTTTTTAGCCTACCACCACCTTCCACACAAGGACAGTGCCATGAGGGTTGCCCATCGATTGTGATGGTCCTCGGGGCCAATCCCCAGTCCCTCGGCAATGCCCGCCTAATTGGCACCTCAGGCTCTGCCGCTGGCTAAGAGCCCCCCCCCCATAGCTCTGACACCATCTGCCACATTGTCCTCTCTGCAGGCTCCAGGAGACATGCACCATCCTCTCCACAGGCTTCATAAGTCATGGAGTGGGGGGGGGGCAATGTCCGGGGCCAGCACATGGACGGCTCCTCCTGAAACAATACAACGCATCTACTTTCTAATTATCCATGGCTGGAATGCTCCGTATGGAACAACTGCTGTTCGAATCCGGCCCACCAGCAGACTTTTGCACATAGCGATGATCACATCAGGAACAACTTCTGCCCCCGAAAGACTTTCCCCTGATGCCCCCACAAGGTTGAGTTCCATGCAAGCCCTACATCCCTCCAACCAGGCTAATGTTGGGAACATTGGTTGCCTTGGTGGCTGAACCCCAGACTGCCTACTGTGACAGGTGCCCTGCAGCCCCGTAGGTCCCGCAAAACCCACAATCCTTGTTTCACCTCCTCTCACCAAGCGAATGCGGTGAGGAGTGGAGCAGGCCCCTGCCATGATGTCAGCCGCTCCGGAGCAGAAAGCCTGACCTTTGACCACTACCCAAATGGTGAAGTTCCAGTGCCCAGAGGTGACTGCATCTCCTTGAGCATGGTCTTATCCCACTCCATGGGTCATGCCACTTTTGGGGGCCTCCAGCTTACCTGTCTGCAGGCCCGACACTCCTTCTGCTCGTCTCCTCAGATAGGGTCTGGATGGAAGAAAGAAGAAACCTGCAGTCCGGCCTGCCCGCCAGACACATCATTGGAAGTCAAAATCAGGGAGTCATCCTGGTAATGCATGACCAAACATGGTGGCCCACACTGTGCCAGAAAGCCCACTCTGGAGCGTGCACAGTAACTGAAACGCTGCACAACTAACATCCAGGCCAGCGGCCGACAGAATATTACCCATCTCCACTGAGCCTAGCCCAGGCAGGACAGCATCATTGGCTGATTCAGCATGGGCCTGACTGGCAGAGGAAGACGTGGTCTTTCTGGGGCCCAACTGAGTTCACCCTGAATGGAGAAACCTGCAGGTTGTGCATGGGTGGTTCACTAGTGCCTCAACCCTACTGGTTGGAAAATCCCCCAAGAGCATTCAGGAATCCTTCAGGTTCCCTATATCTGAGAGAGCAGACCATCTTAATCAGTCCTCCCAACCCTGTTGCAGTGGCCCACTACTATGAAACCAAACTCCGCAAGGAAAGTATCTGATCTCAACAGGATTATTGCAATACATACACCAGAAAGAACACTGACCATTCACCAACTGCCCTAGTCCAAAACCAGGTCAAGAGCATGTCTTCCAATGTGAGTTGGACCAATGATGAGCTGAGACAGACCCATGGATGCCATAGCAGTCATAAAGGTCCCTTCAAGGTAGCCTTGTCATGGAAGTGTAATCCCCTCCAAATCCTGGGGTCTCATTCTAAGATCACCGAAGCTAGCTCAGGCAAAAAGACTGCTAGGTGATAAGTGGATGATGTACCAACTGCATCCCCATTCTTTGTCTCTGACCCATAAGATACAAGACCTCAGCACTGCTGCCAGGGCAGATCGGTTTTCTCATTGTGGAGACAGAACCCGCATGTATGTTGGCAAATCTTCCCCACAACCTTCCAATCTGGGTTGATGCTGCACCAAGCACTCAGGCTGAGAAAACTGGGACAGATCCACTGCACTCAGCTCGTCCACTCAGGTCTCCACAATGCATACCAATTTGGCCCCTTCATCTACAAACTGTGGATGGGGATGGTTTGATTATGGGCTGATCTGACTTTCAGCAGCCCCAGCAGATCAGAGGATAGGTTGACAGGGCACCCTGGCACTTGAAAGATGGGATAAGATTGTACAAAAAGTCCCATCTTTCCTTTACCTGGAATGCCCAGCACCCAGTGCCATACCTTCCTCTTCTAGATGACATTGATGGTTCAACCTGCTCTCACCGCCCCCCTGTCCCAGGATTCATGAAAGCACAGATATGAACAACACAAGGACACAATATATGTGACCAGTGGGGTGCCACAGGGTTCTGTCCTGGGCCCAGTGCTATTCAACTTCTTTATCAATGACTTGGATGAGGGAATTAGGGGCATACTTATCAAATTTGCAGATGACACCAAATTAGGAGGAGTAATTAATACCCTAGAGGACAGGATCAAAATTCAAAATGACCTGATTAGATTGGAGAGCTGGGCCAAAGCTAACAAAATGAAATACAATAGAGAAATGTAAGGTACTGCACTTAGGGCAGAAAAATGAAACGCATAGATACAGGATGGGGGAGACCTGGCTGAACGAGACTACGTGCGAAAGGGATCTAGGAGTCCTAGTAGACCACAAGTTGAACATGAATCAACAGTGTGATGCGGCAGCTAAAATGGCCAATGCAATTTTGGAATGCATCAATAGAAGTACAGTGTCTACATCAAGGGAAGTCATAGTGCCACTCAATTCAGCCTTGGTCAGGCCTCACCTAGAATACTGTGTCCAGTTCTGGGCACCATAATTCAAAAAGGATATTGACAAATTGGAGTGTGTCCAGAGGAGGGTGAGTAAATTGGTGAAAGTTCTGGAAACCATGCCTTATGAGGAAAGACTTAGGGAGCTGGGTATGTTTAGCCTGGAAAAAAGGCGGGTTAAGGGGCGGTATGATAGCCCTTTTTAAGTATTTGAAGGGGTGCCACATTGAGGATGGAGCAAGCTTCTTTTCTGCTGCTCCAGAGACTAGAACATGGAGCAATGCATGCAAGCTCCATTCCACCGCAACATTAGGAGGAACTCCCTCGGAGCGTGGTGGGGTCTCCTTCCTTGGAGATCTTTAAACAGAGGCTGGATGGCCATCTGTCAGGGATGCTTTGATTGTGATTTCCTGCATGGCAGGCAGTTGGACTGGATGGCCCTTGTGGTCTCTTCCAATTCTACAATTCGATGATTCGATATGAAGAAAATATATAAGAAAATATACAGTACTCAGCTCTCACCTTAGTACGGAGGCACCCTCGGCGGAAAATACTCCCATTCTCACTGTAGCTGAAACTCTCTCGCCAGCCTTCACTCTCGCTCAAGACTGGTATCCATTCTCTGATTTTAGTGTCAACTGTGCATGACACTTGGGGCCATAATGCTTTACTCAGCCCATTCAGCTGTAAAACCATCTGTTCTCACAATTCCTCACTCATAAATTTTGTGTCATTCAGATGAATGCTGCCCATGTGTTAAACATGAGAGCCTCCCATCTCCTTACCATGTTCCTGTGGTAGCTACTGCTTTGAAATGTGCTTATAATTGGTATTTTCTTCTTTGGATTCGTCCCACTTGTAGTAAATGATCAGCTCTGATCCTTCCTTTTCTGAGCCACGATGAACTGATTTTCAATTAAGACCATCTCCTCCAGATGGAATAGCTTTTTCCATCCAGTTTTCATCCACATTTCCTGGAAACTGAGCCCCACCCAAGGGTTTCCGTTGAGCCAACAGCCACTTGCTTATACCTGATTTCCAAAGGAATATGTAAGAGCACTTGTGAGGTGTGATGTACCAGAAACACATGCTCACATAAACTCAATAAGATATCTTTATTAAGCAAGGAAATGTGATTCAGTAACATAGGCAAAGCCAGACTAAACACATCCTAGTACAATCTCCAGATAAACCCTTACAGCGTGAGAATGGTATGTAGGGAGGACTGTAAGCGGGCAGCCACCTCCAGGTGCTGTGACCTTGAGCTGCTTGAGGAACAGCGTTCCCAGACCCAAAAGGTGGGCTGGCACCCATCCAAGGGCTGAGAGGCCCAGACAGGGAAAACAGGCCAGGAACCAAACTCATGTCAGGGTCTTCCATGGATTCTACTCTAATACCCAGAATCCAGAGATGAATATGACATACTGCCCCCACAAAGAGAACCCCCCCTTTCAGCCAGGCTTATCAGGGAAGCAAGCATGGAACTTCCATAATAAGCGTGGAGTATTGATGTGTTCAACATTGACCCACTCAACATGACCCATAGGCAAGTGTTTCCATTTAAGCAGATACTGCAAAACTCCCCTGTGCACCCGAGAATCCAGCACATCAGAAATCTCAAAGTGTTGATTCTTGTCCACCATGATAGGGTGGAGCATCGTCTCAGGATCTTGATGATGTCGATATGAAGGACACACAGGTTTGAGCAAACTAGAATGAAACAGGGTGGACGTTAACGATATATCTTGGGCAAGGACAGTTCAAAAGCCACAGGGTTGATTTCCCTAACAATAGGGAAAGGTCCAATGTACTTAGGCCCCAACTTTTTCGAAGGCTGTGGGCTCTTTAGGAATTTGGTGGACAGAAAGACCAAGTCCCCCACCACGTACTGCAGGGTAGGGTCACGCTTTTTATCAGCATACTCTTTCTAGTGGGCTTTCGCAAAGTCCAGGGCCGACATAACTCTCGGCCATGCGTCCTTGATTTGCATGCTCCACTGGGTCACCAGAACTGGGTCTTTGGAAGTCCCCACTCCCAAAGGCAGAGGGTCAAAGTCCTGTCCTGAAACAATTTTCAATGGAGACAAGACCATGCTTTGGTGTATGATATTGTTGTACGTCATACAACCTCTGCAAATGGCAAGAGGTCAACCCAATCGGACAGCTGGAAGTTGACATAACACCTTAAATACTGTTCCAAAAGCTGGTTCATGTGTTCACTTTGGCCATCACTTTGTGGATGATGTGAGCTGCTCAACCCCAGCTCAATTCCCAACAGTCTTGTAAATGCCTTCCAGAACTGGGAGGTGAATTGAGTTCCCCTATCTGAGATGATCTTGGCAGGTACCCCATGTAGCCTATAGATGTGTTGTACAAATAGTTTAGCTAGCTGGGAGGCGGTCGGGAATTTCTTGAAGGCCACAAAGTGTGCTTGCTTAGAAAACAAGTCAGTCACCACCCAAATAACACTCTTTTTCTTACTTTCTGGCAACTCAACAATGAAGTCCATACTAATGACCTCCCAGGGTTTAGTGGGGGTTGGTAACGGTAGCAGCAAGCCTTTTGGGTTTCCCCCAGCTCGTTTTGCCACCACACATGTATGACACCCCTTGACATACTCCTCCACCTCCTTCCGCATTTTGGGCCACCAGAACTGCCATCATGTTAAGTGTAACATTTTCACATACCCAAAGTGACCTGCACTCTTCACATCATGGCACTGTTTAAGGATGGCAGTTCTCATAGCCTCTGGAACATACATGCGTTCCCCCTTCCAAACCAAACCTCCTCGCAGAAATACCTCCCCTTGGTGAGAAAGAAACCAGGGGTCCTGGGACAGAGCGGCTGCCATCTGAGCCTGCCACCCACCCACAACATCCTCCGTGACTGGAGGAGAAGGCTCCAGGGATGATGGGGGTGACACCACAGTGGGCCTCACAGCCTTTGTGGGCAGGTCATCAGGCTCTCCCACAAAGCCTTATTCCGGGCCCAAAGAGGGGCCAGCAGTGGTCTCCTGATGTTTGGCTTGGCTGCGTGTGAGAACTGCCAATCTCAAATGGGAGGGGGGAAAGACTGTCTCTATCACCTCCTTTCGCTGACTGTCATGTTGAGGGAGCCTGGACAAAGCATCAGCTAATAAATTCTTTTTTCCTGGGAGAAACTTCAGGATGAAGTTGAATTGGTAAAAGAAACTGGTCCACCTAATTTGTTTAGGGTTCAAGCGCTGTGGAGTTTTCAAAGCCTCCAAGTTCTTGTGGTCTGTCCAAACCTCAAAAGGTTGGGAAGATCCTTCCAACAGATGGTGCCAAGTTTCTAAGGCCAATTTGATCGCCCCCGCCTCTTTCTCCCACACTGGCCAATTTTGTTCGGTTTTATTGAACTTCTCTGACAGATATGCACAGGGTCTGAGCTCCCCCCCTTCATCCCGCTGGAACAACACCCCCCATCAGCACGTCTGAGGCATCTACTTGAACTACAAAAGGTTGTTCAGGGTCAGGGTGTTTCAGGATGGGTTCAGATGTGAAAAGCTTCTTCAGCTTGTCAAACGCCCTTTGGCATTGGTCAGTCCACACAATCTTTTGGGGAGGCTTCTCCTCCTTCCCCTTTCCAGTTCGTTTCTTCCCCCCCCCACACACACACATCCTTGGTTTTCAACAGGTCAGTCAAGGGCAAGGCAACCTCAGCAAAGTCAGTGATGAAGGACCAGTAAAAATTAGCAAACCCTATGAAGCTCTGAAGCTGCTTCCTTGTTCTGGGGGCCTCCCATACGAGAACCCCCTTAACCTTCTCAGGGTCCATTTCAACCCCCCTGCTAGAGATGCGGTACCCCAAATAATCCAAGTGGCTCTGGTGGAATTCACATTTTGACATTTTGGCATACAAGTGATTCCCTCCCAGTTTACTAAGCACTTTCTTCAACAGCTTAACATGGGACGTATAGTCCTCAGAGTAAATAAGCACATCATCCAAATACACCAGTACCCCTTTCTACAAAAACTCTCTAAGTACATCATTAATCAAGTTTTGGAAGACTCTGGGGGCTCCACTGAGCCCAAATGGCATTACACAAAATTCAAATGCCCCTAGCTGGCAATTGAAAGCAATTTTTCACTCACCCCTTCTTTAATTCACACTCTGTAATAGGCCTCCTGAAGTCCAGCTTGGTGAATAGCTTTCCCTTGGCTAAATGAGCCAGGATACCTTTCATTAAGGGGAGGGGGTACTGATTTGTCATACTGATAGCATTTAAGGATCTGTAATCAATAGAGAGATGAAGAGAAGAATTGTGTTTGCGTCTGAACAATACCGGGGCCCCCAAGGGGGAGGTTGTGGGTCTGATGAACCCCTGGGCCAAGTTTTTATCTATGAACTCCCAGAGGGCATCCATCTCCGCAGGGGTCATGGAGTAAATCTTAGGTTTGGGCAGCTCGTCCTAGGAAACTATCTCAATTGCACAGTCAAATGGCCTGTGGGGGGGGGTAGAATGTCACATTCCTTCTCTTCGATTGCATACTGCCACTTTTATACTCCACCGGTAACCCTTTCATTTCCCCTTGGACCAGAGCGGCTTTAAAGTTCTGAAGCTTGACCTCTTGAGGGACCCCCCCCAGTGAGGCCTCACCCACTCCTTGTTTCTGCACACACATGGGATCTGTAAAAGTCACAGTCTCCTTTACCCAGTCTATAGTGGGGTTGTGAAATTTCAACCAATTTCAGCCCACTATTGCGGCTAGGACCAAGCCTGGCACTATCACAAACTGAAGTTCCTCCTGGTGATTTCCCATCTTACTCTGTACCGGCCCAGTCATCTGCCTTGCAGGGCCCCCCTTCATCATCCCTCCATCCATCTGAGACAGCCACACCAGCTTGTATAGCTTAATGGTGCTAACTGCGAATTCACTGACCAAGGAGATGTGAATTAGCACTTGGGTACATCCAGAATCTACCATTAACATTACTTTTCAGGGGACCACATTATTTGCAACCCCTATTTTTGCTTTTAGGGAAAAGGGGCCTTTCACCCCACTCACCACAGCACTTGGGCGCCTTTCAGGATTAGCCCGCCCTTGGGTGCTTAGTAGGGCAGGATGGATCTGTTTCCCGCTGGCTCAGCATCTGAAGAGGACCCACTGTCATCCGGTTCCTTTGAAGACTCTCCCGCCGCGTGGCCTTAAATCAAGGCACGCATCGCTGCTTTGGCCTTTGGCTTGAAAGGCATCTTGGGTGCTATTGGCTACCCATCTGCCTTTTTGGGCCTCTCTTCCACGGGGTTGTCTCGGGGTTGTTTCTCTGGGCATTCAGCTATGCGGTTGTCCACCCTTCCTGCAGTGCAGGCACAAGCCTTTTCACATCCTTCGCTCCCTCTCCGACTCCCCTGCCGCGCTTCTAGCTGGTTGGGGCACCTTAGCTTTCTTCCCTGAGGACCCAGTGGGCTTTCCGCCAAGCCCCTGGCATTGCCGTGCCAGCTTGACACTCTGTCTCAGGGTTTCCACCTTTCCAGCCAGCCATATCCACCCCAAGAGGGTTTCTGGGTTCCCTTGGACCAACGCCCACTCTAGGATGTCTGTGTTAAGAGCATCCTGAAAATACTGCACCTTAGTGGTTTTGGTCCAGTCGGAAATCTGGCTGGCCAGGCGGTGAAATTCGGAAGCATATTTGGCCACAGGTCTCGTGCCTTGGCGCAGTCACTGGAGTTCTGTGCGTGCATGTCTCACACTCAGGGGGTCTTCAAATTGAGCTTGTAGGGCCATCATGAAGTCGTGGAAACTCCCCCACTCTGGAGCCCCCATGTCGTAGAGCCCCACCAGCCATTGCATCGCCTCTCCCTCCAGCTGGTTGGAGATGTACTGCACCTTCTCAGCCTCTGTCTGGAACTCTTCTTCCCTTTGGGACATTAACCCCATCACCTGTTTTAACAAGTATGGCACTTTACGGCATCTACATCAAAAGTGGCTTTCAGGTCTCGATGCTTGAGCCCACAAGGTCTCTCCCACGGCTTGACCGGGTTAGCCCTCGCAGGGGGTGCTGGGCCAGGAACCTGTGGGACAGGGGCCCCAGCAGGCATGGCTGGGACCCCTCCCCCTGGATCTGGAGCTGGTAACTGAGGGTCCTGGGGAGGTTGGCCTGCCCCCGGGGTGGCAGGTTACTGAGGCAGTCTCTGCAGAATCTCCAGGAGGCTTGTCTGCATGACCTCTATTTATTGTTAATCTGCTGCACCTCATTCTCCAGTTTTGAACACGGGGGTCTTGCCCCAGGCTCTCGGTACCCAGGCTCTCGTCAGGACCTGTGTTCTTCCCAACCTTGCTCTGCTGGCCAGAGCCAGCTGGCTCTCATGGCCATTCCTGCTCCACGTACTGAAGTCTCAGAGAAAGGTAGGCTGCCCCTCCCCAGGGCTTGCCTGGCTCCCAGCTCCATGAGGGCGGGGGGAGGGGTCGGCCTCCCAGCCCTCTGTCGGGCTCTGCTCTGCTCTTCCACCGGCATGCCTGCACCATCCCCCGGCACGCCAGCTCCCTGGTCATCGCCTGTGGCCAGGTCTTTCTCTGTCTGGGTTCCAATCTCCGCGTCGTCAGACAAAGTTAAGTAAGATTGGTGAGTTCTGGCTTACTGTGATGTACCAGAAACACACACTCACATAAACTCAATAAGATATCTTTATTAAGCAAGGAAATGTGATTCAGTAACATAGGCAAAGCCAGAACTAAACACATCCTAGTACAATCTCCAGATAAACCCTTACAGCATGAGAATAGTATGTAGGGAGGGCTGTAAGCGGGCAGCCACCTCCAGGTGCTGTGACCTTGAGCTGCTTGAGGAACAGCATTCCCAGACCCAAAAGGCGGGCTGGCATCCGTCCAAGGGCTGAGAGGCCCAGGCAGGGAAAACAGGCCAGGAACCAAACTCATGTCAGGCCTTTTACCAAACTCATGTCAGGGTCTTCCATAGATTCTACTCTGATACCCAGAATCAGGGATGAGCATGACATGAGTTTCCTATTTCCCTTGGAACCCGCCTGGCTTCTCCACAACCAGATACCACTTCACTGGGTATCAAGCATGCAGATTGACCTCCATGAAGACTGCCAACTGAAGGCCTGAGATGCATGGCATCCTGTCGGTCTGGCCTGCTGGCCAGCCATGAAGGCCGAGCCCCATTGGTGGTGTGGTCAGCCCTTCCTGCCCATGGCTGCCCCCGGTGGATTGTTGAAGATCCCTGACAACCCGCTGCTCGTTCCGGGGGGTCTAGCTGCAGCTGCTTTAAAGTGGCCTTCTTTGGTGGCATGGTCTCCTTGCCCCACTCCCACAGGGCTTCCCCCCTGTGATGCTGCTGCCCCATCTCATTATCTGGCCTGTTGAGCTGCTGGCAAATGGGGGGGTCACCTGCTACCTGAACCCAACTGCACCATGGAAGGGTGGCAAGCCCACGGCCTCTCCCCATGTGTCCCCCAACTGCCCGTGTGGCCGGGCTGCTCCTCACATTGACCTGG
Organism: Gambelia wislizenii; assembly: GCA_030847615.1. Lineage (NCBI taxonomy): Eukaryota > Metazoa > Chordata > Lepidosauria > Squamata > Crotaphytidae > Gambelia > Gambelia wislizenii. The sequence continues at coordinate 13,630,413 of JAUMIR010000012.1, forward strand.
CGGCAGAGGAGGGGCACGGGTAAGCAACTTCAACTCCCCAATTGGGAGGGCCCTCAGTCAGGGCAGGAGTGGCATGAATGAAAAAGGAGGGAGGCTTGTCAATGGAGCTCTCACCCCCCACCTGGGCACCCCTCAAACCAGATGATCCCTCCAAGGCCAAGCAAGTTTATTTTGCTCCGGTCACTCACCTGTGGCCCAAGAACCTGTAAGGAAAAACAGGAAGAGGAGGGGAGGGAGAGGGGGAAGTACCAAGCTGCTCCATCGTCCCCAGATACCTTCGCCCCCATCCACTCACTGCTGGCCCCTAGGTATGGGCTATATGGCTGTGCCACCATCATGCCTCCCAGCTGCCTGCCACTGGCTGTCATGGCCACACCTTTTGCTCCATCATGCAGCTGATTGCCACTGCTTCTTCCATCATGTAGTCTCCTGAGGCCCTGGCTGCTTCACTTCATGGCTGCATTTTCTCCTGCGTCCCTGGCACGCACTTGTCGCAACAGTGCCTTCTCCTGCAGCCCTGGCCGCTCACTGCTGTGCAGCCCCTTCGTGCCATGGCCGCGTGAAATGCTGCTGAGGGAGGGAGGGGTCTGAAGCCGCTTGAGAATCATTTGATCTGTTATCCTCGAGTCCACTTCCTGGCCCCTTTGGGCCTACCCAGTCTCTCCCTCCTCTGGCAGGTCCTGCTTCTTCAGCTCCCAATGAGCCAACTGAAGAAGCCTGTGCTGGCGGCCGCTTAAATACAGCCCTTCGCAGGTCCCTTTGTCATCCAGCCACGTCAGAAAGCGCGGCTAGATGACCCGCTTCTACGTTCATGGGAACCAGTCAGGGGGAGGCAGGACTCTCCCTGATTTGCCACGTTTCCCGCTCCCTCCTGGCCGCAGGGCAGGGCAGGACAGAGAAGGCTGGCAATGGTGGCCCCCATGTCAGGCAGCCATGTGGCCACTGGAGGGACCACTACATATGGGGCATTGGGGGCACCAGCTGGGCCGCAAACTGGCCCACCAACAAGCTGGTGAGCCCCCTTATGAGCAAACCAGCTGTTTGGCTTCCAGTACACACTGTTGGTCTACTCATAAGTAAATCTCATTCAGTGCAAATGGGCTAAGTGGGAATAGGATTCTAGGAGTGCTATAATTTCCTGCTTTTCACAAGGTGTGTTTATTTTGGTTAGCTCAAGAAGCAATTTTGGAATCACACAACACAGGATATTCTGTTCAAAAGCTAAGAGCTGTATTCCACAACAAAGGAAATAAGCCTGTATGGCAATATTTTGGCAATGATTTTTCAAAGCCAGCATGCTGGCCATAATGTACTCCATGTACTCCCAAAATAATTATTTCTGGGCCCCAAGAAAAGGGAGGTTTGGGTTGCTTAGAAATCCATCCTCTAAATGAGTGACAATTCCCTCTTCTCACATTTAAAAGAATAAGAAGTGGTGGGTTGGTCTAGACGACCCCTTGGGTTCCCTCTGAGTTCGTGTGATTCTAGCATTCTCTGTAATGGGTTTGCTCTCCACAGGGCTTAGGAAGAGGCAGGGCAATGGAAGAAAAGGTGGTATGTTTGTTCCACCTTCCATGGCTGGGGATGATGGGCATTTTTTACAAATTTTGCCAAGAAAACCTTGCAATTGGTTCTCCGTTTACCAGAGAAATAATGTTTCTCACAGCATGTAGACAGATATAGACATGTATATAGAAAAACAGCATGGTTCCTTATCTGTGACTATGATTCTGAAAACCAGGGTTTGAATCCCCATTCAGCCATGAAAACCCACTGGATGAAAACCCACTTTGGCAAGTCACATTCTCTCCACTTCAGAGGAAGGCAAAGACAACCCCCCTCTGAACAAATCTTGCAAACAAAACAAAACAAACAAACAAACAAAAACCTGCCATAGGGTCATTCTAAGTCAGAAGTGACTTGAAAGCACACAACAACAACAACATCCCATTAAGTGCAAATTGCTGCGTTGTTTGGCAGGGTTTAGAGAGATGGGAGGAGAGGTGGCATGTTTTCCCCCCTCTGCCTCCACAGTTCTAAAACTTAGATTTGACAAATTTGAATCCAGTCATTTGCAAAAAATAAAATAAAAACATTAAGATGGATGGAATGTTTCTTTTCTCTCAGGCAATTTTCTTCATCAGGCAGTGCTATATAGATCTTGTTGATGTTTATATAGGAGCAGCACAGAACACCCCCCGTATTAAATGCTCAGCTAAGACCCTGTCTAAATGGCAATTTACATAAAGTATGTGGGCAATAAAACCCTCTGCACATCATTTTTTTTTCTTTGACATCTGCCTCAATAATACATTTGCAAATCAAGTATTGGAAATTCTCACACCTGGTCAAAGTGCGCCAAATTTCAGAGCTTGTAAACACTTTTGTTGGAGCTAGCAAATGTTTTAATTCTCTCACTTGTTTAACAAACACCAAACTTTCATTACATCTCTAGTCCTGGGTCTGAACTGATATGCCCCTGCCCTGGGCTTTCTGCACAATATAGCCACTGTGAGACTTGTCTGGGTTGTGAAGGGGTCATGATCTATATCCACAACTGTGGATGGATTTGGTCACTGCCCTAATATGGAAAGCATGTACAACATGTGGTTTTGAATTGTATTCCTAAATGTTCGTTAAAACATTGTGTATGTAATAAGTCAAAAAGTATCACCATAAGTGACTATTTCTCAATCCATTCATGTTTGTGACACATGGTTATTGTATAATAATTAGTACTTGATTTATAGTTTAGTACTTGATCACTTGATTTATAGTGCAGCTTGGTACTGAAGTTGTTGCAATTGTGGTTTATATAAGACCATTCAGAAAATAACTATATTCAATACAGTTCTCCCAGTTGGTGTTAGGTTACTCATATGGAAAGCTTCGACTTCAGATGGTGTCTCTCCCCTCAATGATTGTCTTAAAGCAGTAATGGACTGGATGAGGAAAAACAAATTGAGACTGAATCCAGATAAAACGGAGGTACTAACAGTTACAGGCCCGAAACCAGATCTGGGAATACAACTTCCAGTCCTGGATGGAACTACACTCTCCTCCAAGGACTGTGTTCGCAGTCTGGGGGTGCTCCTGGACCCGACGCTACAGATGTCTAATCAGGTAAATGCGACGGTCAGGAGTGCCTGTTATCAACTTTGGCTGATACGCCAGCTGCACCCTTGCCTGAAAACTAGGGACCTCGAAACTGTGGTACATGCACTGGTAACCTCCCGTCTGGATTTCTGTAATGCGCTCTACATGGGGCTATCCTTGTGCTTGACTCGGAAACTTCAACTAGTTCAGAACATGGCAGCCAGGTTGATTTCTGGAGCTTCCAGAAGAGAGCATATAACACCTGTGCTAAAAGCTCTCCACTGGCTGCCTATTAGTTTCCGGGCATAGTACAAGGTGTTGGTTATAACCTTTAAAGCCCTACATGGCTTGGGTCCAACTTATCTCCGGGACCGCCTCCGTCCGTATGACCCTCCCTGCGCACTTCGGTCCTCTGGGAGGAATCTGTTACAGCCTATGAAAACAAGGCTGTCGGTGACCTCCCAGAGGGCCTTTTCTGCTGCCGCTCCCAGTTTATGGAATGGCCTACCGGACGAGATCCGTCTTATTACCACATTAGACAGCTTTTAAAAAGCTGTAAAGACAGATCTTTTCCGGCAGGCTTTTCCTGAATAACTATCCCGGCCCAAGACTCGGCTGTCCTTTCTAAGCGGCAACTAGAATTTTTAACCATTGTATGTTTTAATTTTGTCTTTCTAATTTATATATTTTTAATTATTGTATGTTTTTAATCTTCTATAATTTAATATTATTTTAAGAGGTGGGTGGGCTAGGGTACTGGGACTATGGAGTTTTTATATTGTAAGCCGCCCTGATTGCATTGCAGAGGGGCGGGATAGAAATAAAATTTTGTTGTTATTATTATTATTATTATTATTATTATTTAATATATTTTTATTTAGCATTTCTACATAAAATACATAAAATATTTGAACAAACTCACAAATTACACATTTCTCTTACAAACATGCCAACATATAAAACAATCACATATACATATAATCAACAAAATAACAAAATTCCATTGTTCTTCTTTTTTTCAAGTGTGTTTATTTCATATATCTTCTCTTCCCATTTCTTGTCTATAGTTTAGAGTCTCTGTTTTTTCTTCCTTGAAATTTCTCTATAATTAGTTATTCAATGCATATTGTTGCTAATCCCACCCCCCATTTCTTTCCATAGGGGCATCAGTATCTTCCAGTCCTCACATTTTTTCTGTTTTTTTTTTCTCATCTAATATAATTGTTAATTTATCCATTTCATAGAGTCTGAACACCCATTCCCAAGTTTTTCCAGTTCTTTGCAAAAACAACTCTGGATGCAGTTATCATATATAAAATAACCTTTCAGTATTTTTTCTGATCTTGTTTATTTATTCCTTGTAGCATGTTTAAAAGATAGATCTCTGGTTTACATGGGAAATCTATCTTCAAATATTTTCTAATAGTATTGTGAATTCCCTTCCAGAAATTTTTGGTCTCTCTACAGTTTTACCAGACATGATAATATGTGCCCACTTCTTTCTTGCATTTCCAACATATATTAGATGAGTTTTTATATATTGTTGCTATTTTATCAGGTGTTAAATACCATCTGAAGATAGATTTATAATAATTCTCTTTTAAACTGTTACTTCTTGTAAATAAAATGTTTTTTAAAATATATTTTTATTCATAGTCTTTTCCAGTATAAAATTTACATATTCATACATACATACTCCATTTCATTTCTATTCATCATTTACATACATTTCTTAACTTAACTGCAGATATATAGAAATAGATATTCATATTATATACTCATCTCTCTCATCACTTATCTTTTGTCTCTTCTATCCCTTTTCCATCTTTCTTCCATCTCTCACACTTGCAATCTCAAACTTGTAATCTCATTTTCTCCCATTCACATTCACCTCCCATTCTTTGACTTCCTATCCGGTCTCTCCATACTTCCATTTTTATTATTGTGCATCTTTTTTTTTCCATTATCAATGTTTGTTTCATTCAATAAAGAATAAAAAACAAACAATAAACAAAAAAATAGAAAGTATAATAAAAATAAAGAAAGTATAAGTTAACTATAAGAGCCTTTTCTTCTATCTCCTTCATTATTTATTCTTATTCTTATTTCATCTTATTTGTAAATTTAAAAATTCAATGTATAAATGATGTGCATAATTTTGATATTTTATATCCCCCAATTTCTTTTCTCCTTCTCTTTCACATTGTTGTTGTTGCAAAAGAGATTAGAATGTGTTATCATTTATTCCTTACTTTGGGTTGTCTTACATATCTATACACATGTAAATGTACTTACCTTTTTATTTACGTATTTTCTTTCTTTAATCTAGTATCCAGTTCCCATTAAATTTTAAAATTGTTTATCCTTACCTTCAAATAGTCCGATAGCATAGTCCAATCTTTCACAACATTTCCCGTGTTTTTCCTTTTAAGTAACATTGATAACTTATCCATCTCCACCATCTCAAATAATTTCTCCAACCATTGATCCATTGAGGGTAATTCTTTTTGTTTCCATTTGCTAGCAAATGCTATTCTAGCAGCTGCCAGCATATAAAATATCATCTTTCCATTCTTTTTTTCTAGATCTTCATCAATCATTCCCAGAAGGAATGTTTCCGGTTTCATAGGGATGGTAATTTTCAGAATATCTTGGATTATCCTTTGTATTTGTCTCCAGTACTTTTTAGCCTCTCCGCAGCTCCACCAGAGGTGGAAGAATGTTCCATTTTTTTTCTTCACACTTACAACAATTTGGTTTCACGTTTTTGTACATATTTGCCAAGTTACTTGGGGACAAATGCCACCTGAAGTACATCTTGTATATATTTTCTCTAATATTCTGTGACAATGTATATTTCATTCTTGTTGTCCACATTTTTCCCATTGATTTCGTTCAATTGGATGACCAATATTCTGTGCCCATCTTATCATGTTTTGTTTTATTACATTTTAGTATTAATTTTAGTATTAATTTATAGAACCTTGAAATCATATTCTTATTTCCAACCTGTATTATTTTTTCCCATTCAGTTTTTGTAGTTTCAATACCTTCCAACTTCGTATCAATTCTATATCTTTCTTTTATCTGCCTGTATAGATACCAATGGCACGTAACATCTTCTTTTCCCATTTCTTCCTGAGTTTTAATCCTATGATAGTTTCCTTCTTCCAGCAAAATGTCTTTATACCAAATCCATTTTCATGTTGGTACTCCTCGACTATATAGGGCTTCATGTGGAGATACCCAAAGTGGTATTTTTGGCACAGTCTATTCTTATATTTTTTCCAGATTTTTAAAAGAGCCTTTCTGATAACATGATTATTGAAATCCTTATTTACTTTATCTTTATTATAGAATAAATATGCATGCCAGCCAAATCAATCTTTGTTCCCTTCCAACTTTAGCAATTTATCATCCTCCAATGTAGCCCAATCTTTAATCCAAAGCAAGCAGCATGCTTCATAATAGATTTTTAAATTTGGAACATTCAAACCATCTCTTTCTTTGGAGTCTTGTATTACTTCATCTTAACTCTGGGTTTTTCCCCTGACCAAATATATTTTGAAATCTCCAATTGCCATTCTTTGAACACTTTCTCGTTATGTATGATTGGAAATGTTTGGAATAAGAACAATAATTTTGGTAGTACACTCATTTTAACTGCCGCAATTCTTCCTAGGAATGTAAGTTTCAAATTTTGCCAATTTTTCAAGTTTTTCTTGATTACTGTCCAAATTTTTTTGTAATTATTTTGAAATAATTCAGAATTCTTATTTGTTATTGTAATTCCTAAATATCGTACTTTCTTGATCACTTTCCATCCTGAAATTTCTGATAGTTCCGTTTCTTCTTTCTTTGTTATGTTTTTAGTGATTAGTACTGTTTTTTCTTTGTTTACTTTCAACCCGTCAATAGTTCAAATTCTTCCAGGACTGTTAGTAGTGTAACTATTCCTTTAACTGGTTCGCCTAATGAGATAACCAAATCATCTGCATACATTCTCAATTCATACCCTGTTTTCCTGATTTTAATGCCTTGTATTGTGACTTCCTCCTTAATTCTTTTACTTAATAATTCCATAATTATTATAAATAGAAGAGGGGATAAAGGACACCCCTGCCTTGTGCCTTTCTGAATTTGCAGTTCTTTTGTCTTTTCTCCATTAATTATCAACTTTGCCGTTTGAGTGTTGTAGATCACCTTTATCCAATCTATAAATTTTGGGCCTGCATTTATTTTATTTTTAAGATCTCATACATTGTTGACCATTTAACATTGTTGAAGGCCTTTTCTATATCTAGGAAGATCAGTGCCAGTTTTTTTGTCCCTATGATTCTCAGCATGTTCTATCAAATTTAATACGTGTCTGGTGTTGTCTCTCAGGTATCTGTCTGGTGTTGTCTCTTTGTTCTTCCCCAACCCATTCTGCCAATACATTTTTCAATCTATGAGCTAATATATTTGCGAATATTTTATAGTCAACATTTAATAAGGATATTGGTTGGTAGTTTTTTGGTTCTTGTGGGTCTCTATTTTCTTTCAAAATTAATGTAATATTGGCCTCTTCCCAAGTTTTAGGATACTTTCCTTTCCTAATTGTTTCTAGTGTTTTTTTCAATGGAAGTAGCAATCGGTCTTCCATAATTTTGTATTATTTTGGAGTGAACCCATCTGGGCCTGGTGCCTTCCCCGCTTTTAATTTTCTTATAGCTTCTACCATTTCCATTATTGTTATTGGTTGATTTATGCTTTGCTCTTGTTCCTTTGTAAATTTAGGCATATTTTGTTTCTTTAAAAAAGTTTGTATATTCCCTCTTTGTAAGTGACACTTCCCATATAATTCTGCAAAATAGTCCCTGAAGCTTCTATTTATTTTCTCTTGCTCAGAGAAGATTTCTTCTCCTTCCTTTACTTTTGCAATATAATTTCTGTCTTTTAGTTTCCTAAGTTTATATGCAAGCCATCTTCCTGGCTTGTTTGCTTGTTCGAATTGTGTCTGTTTTATAAACTGAATTTTTTTTTCTGTAGTTCCTCCATTGTCTCCATTGATAATTGCTTCCGTAAAAGTTTAATTTCCGTAACAATCTCTTTCTTGGCTGGTGCTTTTTGGAGTTGTTTTTCTTTCTGTCTTATATCCTTTTTAATTTTTTGGGTCCCCTTCTTTTTCTTCTTGTTTATTTAAAAAAAATTGAATAAAAAAACCTCACATAAATGCCTTCGATGCTTCCCACACTGTAGTTACATCGGATTCGTTATTTAAATTCTTTTCAAAATACCATTGTAACATTGCTTTGCTTCCTCTATTGTAAATAAAATATTTTTGGTCCATGAATTTACCCACTCTTCTAACGGTATTTGATTATTGATGTTACAAGCCCATGTTATCATGTACAGTTTTATTTTTTCCTGTTCCAGATTCAATTGCAAAATTATTTTGTAAATTTTTGACAAAATTTTTCCCTTCTCTTCCCTGAGTATTCTATCTAATTCAGTCATTTCTTCCTTGATTCCTTCCAATCTCATATCTTTGTTGATTTTTTTTTTGTTGCTATTTGTCTAAAGAGAAACCTGTGACAATGAATATTTTCTTTGTTTAACTCTTCTTGGGGTTTCACAACTTATGTTCCACTTTCTCTTTTCAAGATATCCTTATAATGTAACCATTTATCTAAACAAATTCTCTCTTTTATGAAATGCTTTGTGAGTAGCATTTTGTGATACCCATACTGGTATCTTATGGTATAGCTTTGTTTTATATTTTAGCAAATATATGCATGCCATATGGAAAGCATCATCATAAAGTAACCAAGCAGGGGTGGAAAAATCCACATAGCCTTGATAAATAATATCTATGCAGAGGCTGCACTCTGGCAATCACACCAACATATATAAAACAGCCTGGCAACCAATTGGCCATGATCCTATCAACTTTGTGTTTCCTCAACTTCTCCCTTTCCTTGTCATCCATCTCCTTCTTATCCTTTTTCTGTAACTCACAATAAAACTGAGTGAACACATCCACATATTCACTCCACAGTATTTTGCCCCTTGTGGATTGAAGGAGGTGATCACCTAAAGGGAGCATCTGCTCCCCCTCAGGGAATGGCCAAACAGGGAACTACATTATATCTGCTACTGGATGAAGGGACCATAGCTCCCCAATCCCTGCCCTTCCATGTTTGAATTGCTACACATTGGGGATGATTAGACCCATTGAGGCTGACTCCACATCCAAGCAGGTTGTGTGATCAGTTCACTCCCTGAATCTCCCAAAGTACTGCAGCCACCCTGCATACTAGGGTGTTCAACCATAGCACTCCAAGATCCTCAGGGCCAGCTATAGCCCCCTGAAATCACATTAGCTAAATTAGAAGCCTCACCTGAAGCCACTTGAGCCAGCAAGGTCTCTGCCAATCTGCCCAGGTCACTCAATGAAGCTGCAGACACTATATCATCTCCATCAGCTGCTGCAGTGGGTTCCGCAGGCTCCTCCTGCTGCATCTAAGGCATCAAGACTGGCCAAGATTTGACTAGTGACCCTGGGCACCTTTTTGAGAGGTAGAACTGATGGCTTCAGGGGAGACTCAGCCTTCTCTAAGACTCAACAAAGTGTCACCTTTCCCTTCATTCACGATGATGAGGATGCCTCCACATGCAGATACTTCAGTAGTTCTTCTTTGCTGGAACCTTACTCTTTGATCCCCCACTGCCTTTTTTGGGCCCCATAATCAGACCTACACTAAGACACTAGTCCTAGCCCAACACTCAAGCCACCCAGAGACTACTTACCTGTTGAGGCTACCTAGGCAAAACCCCAGGGAAGCCAGCAGATCCAGATAGGCTTAGCTATATTTAGAAAGACCCCACCAGGCCTACAGAGGCTTTATGGTCTAGCTTCATGGTACTATTGAGACCAAAACCAAGGCCCAGGTGGGGCCTGTGAATCTTTGGTGACCTAGTTTAATGGTCCTACTGTAACCAAAACCAAGGCCCAGGTGGAGCCAGTGGAGCCTACCCACAGCCCATTGAAGCCTGTACCTCACCCCAGGCTTGACAGAGGCCTAGTACAATTAAAAAGACCAACTGGTCTAACTAGAACCTAATCAGCTGATAATGAGGAGCCTAGGAAGCTCATATGTACTTACAGGCCTTGCCAGAGAGACCCCAAGTCCTGACAATTCTACAGTCCTGAAAGGGACCTAAAGGCCTTATCAAAGACCTGCAGGCCTAGCACATTATCCAGAAACCAGAGGCCTAACTGAGGGAAGGAGGTGGGTAGGTTGGTGGGTAAGAGAGGCATGGGGTGGGGGGGTGAGAGAGGCTTACAGGCCTAGCTCAGGCTAAAGCCCAGGAGACTATGGAAATTTTCAGACAGGAACGAAAAAAGTTCCCGCCCCAGAATCTCCACTCCCACCCCTTGTTCTGTCCCTGTCACACCACAATCACCTTCCCCACCACACTTACCTTCTCTCCTGTTGTTCCAGCAGTCCAGGAGTGAACAGAGCTCTAACCGAGCTCACTTCACTTCCTGGATCAAAATCCCCTCGATTCTTGTGAGAAGACGTGAATGCAGGAAATTCAAAAATACAAATAAAAAGAACACAAAAAAATGACAGCAAGCACAAAAACATACTTTAAAAGGTAGAAGTAACCTGGGGAGGGTCATAAAAAGTGTGTCACTTACCTGGATGTCCTGATCTCACCCAGAAGTGTTCTGGCAGGGACCTCCCATTGACACTGGGATCTCACCCAGAGCTGAATCAAAAAGGTAACCATGTAACACTAGACTTTCCCTCTGTCCCTTACTACACTAAACAAGCATTGTTGCTTCTTAACTCCAACAATGTTATCCTGGGGGGCATGGCTTGCTGCTTTCAATGGCGGACGCAAGATAATGGAGCTGAAGACAGCCTCATTGTTATTTTTCTAAAGTGGAGCATTAAAATCAATGGATCAGGCAATCCAAGCACATCTTTTGATGCAAGGCATCAAGAGACCTGCCGAGCAGCCCATAAAGGACTTTTACCTCGTGGCTAAGGAACTCAAACCACCAGTGCCAGGTGAAGAGAATGAGGCCAACCCAGACATGGCACAAGGCCTGGGTAAGGCAATCAAAGGTGGGATAAATGGCATCCCAGTAGCGTCTGACTCACAGTTCTCATATTTGTATGATAAAATGAGGGAAAACCTCATTAAAGACCTCCATAAAGAGTGATCTTCTGTGCTGGATCCAGTGGATGCCAAACTGACAGCCTTAATGGAGAAAATTGACAGCATTGACAATATTGCCAAAGAGGCACTCCAGAAAAGTGACTTGCACACCAGCAAAATACAACATCTGAGAGAGATTAATGATTTTTTGCTGGCTAAAATTAATGACCTTGAGAATCAAGAGAGACGGCTGAATATAAGATCTGAAGGGGTCCTGGAAGGAACGGAGAGGGCTAATTTAATGCTTTTCATGATCTCCTGGATAAATGAAGAATGCCCTGAACTGGAGCTCAGTAACATCAACGCTGAGTGAAGTCATAGAGCCCTGCTACAACTCTTGGACATTTAAACTTCCCTGGATGCCCCGGTTCCTAGGGAAGTGGAGGAGGAACTTAGATGAGCTGACTCCCCCTCTACCAAGCCTGGTCCCAGTATGAACCTACCTGGCTGGACTCTAGTTAGTTGGAAGAAAAAAAAATCAGTTCTGATCAGCTTTCCACAAAATAAAGCTATCTTTTTGCTTCTGCTCCTCACTACTCATCTTCCTAGACATGCCAACTTCCATTGCCCAAGAACAGTGCTACCAGGAGGATTTGTCACCATCTTTCTTCTCCGAGGATATGAAAGGGATGATGACAACTGCCTCCTGACAGGTTGCACAAGATTGGCTGTTCTCATCCAACTTGTGTCTGCTGCAACTTTTGTGGAGCGATGAACCTACTTAGATAACTTTAGAGCTCCATGAACTCTACTGATTGCACAGATAAGAGGCTTAATCACCAATGGATATATTACAACTTTCCAATATTCACCCCCATATTAACAGAGGAGAACTTACCTATTTGATCTGTTTGGGAGCCTGCCTCTCTGCAGCAGTTTCATCCTTCTGGTACCGTTTAAGCTCTTTTTGCTTTCATTTTTTACTGTTTCATCTACCTGTTATACATTGTTGCTATATAAATATATATATATATAGAGAGAGAGAGAGAGAGAGAGAAAGAGAGAGAGAGAGAGTTTTCAAACATTCAGAACAATCAGAAAATAAATCAAATCAAATAAACAAAACAACATAAACAAATATTCAAAAATCCCAAGTAAAATGTAAACGAGTGTTAATAAATCAAAAAGAACAAATTTGAGACTACCTGTACAAGACATATTAATAGTTACATCTTAATATTACATTTATCTTCCATTCTAATACACATCCGAAACACATTTTATGTCATAGAACTTTCCCACTCCTCCTCACTCACCTCTTTCTACACTTCCTCTTACCCTCACACTTGCTGTTTCTTTCCTTCTTCATTCACATCCATACAAATAACTCTCAAAAAAGAAAAAAAATCCAAATTCATTTCTGAAGTTTTGTGTTTTACAATATTGAATTTCTATTTGTATTTTCAGATCTTAAAAGGTAGTTCATCCTTATTATAACCATCTTTGTATTTTTAATTAAATTTGTTTTGCATCCAGCTTATACATATTTTCCTTTCTTGAAGGTTTAGCTGATGCTGTCTCCTGGACTAGTATACTTATTGCCTACTGTATACATTATACATGTATATAAAGATCCAATTCTATCTGTATTACACATATTCTATTTGTGTTTATGTCAAAAATAATAGGTTGGGTCGATATCTTAACACCTCAGTGGATCTTATGTGTCCCATCTCTTTTTCCAATATTCCATGATTAAATTCCAATCACAGATTCGTCTTTGGGTAGGTTTTTGCATTAATTCAAATGACAGTTTGTCCATATAGGCCATGTCTGCCAACTTTAATAACCAGTCTTCTCCACTTGAAATGTCCTTTGCCTTCTATCTCTGGGCAATTAATATCCTGGCAGCTGTGACCATATAAAGAATAAACTTCCAGAAAGCTCGTTTGTCTTCTTTTTTAAGTACGTGGGTCATATTTAGTAAATATAGTTTAGGCTTCATGGGGAATTAAATATTTAGTATTTTTTTAATTGTCATATGAATTTTCCCTAGAATTATTTGATTAGATTGCAGTTCTACCACATGTGGAAAAAAGTTCCCAGATGCTTTTGACATTTCCAGCAATTTCTGTTATCAGATTTGTAGATTTTACCTTATTTTGAAGAGGAATAATATGATTTTTGAGTTATTTTGAGGTTCTTTTCTTTTAAATGTTGACGCAGTAAAATTGTTTGATTTTTTTCCTGGCATTTTCCCAGACATCTAATTTAAAATTATATTCCAGGTCTCTGGCCCATTTTATCATTGAATCCTTGATCTTATCTTGCTCTCTTGTTAGTAAAAATTTGTACAATTTGGTGTTTTTACTCTTGTTTGTCCCATGTATGATTTTGTCAATTTCACTTTCATCTTCTTCAAATCCTTCCTTCAAGATTGATTTTGAATCTTTCTTTAATTTGTATATAAGTAAAACAATGCAGATTATCTCCAATTTCATATTTTGACTTCACTTTAAATTCACCTTTGCTTTCTGTAAATACACAATATTTCAGCCAAGTCTCTGTGGTTTTCCATCTGTTCGTAAAAGCCTCTTGAGGAGAGATCCAGAGAGATATCTTCCTATAAAACTGTTTTGGTTTTTTTTGTTTTCCCCATACTTTTAACAAAGCTCTTCTGGTAATGTGATTATTGAATTCTTTATTTATTTTTGCTTTTCCATATCCAATATAACGTGCCAGCCATATCTGAGATTGAAATCTTCTAAATTTAGTAATTTATATCTTGCAGTTTAATCCAATCTACTATCCAAATTATAGCAATATACTATCCAAATATACTAAAAATGTTCTTAATACTTAAACGATCATTCCTTTTTCAATCTATAATCCTACCATAGAATCATAGAATCATAGAATTGCAGAGTTGGAAGAGACCACGAGGGCCATCCAGTCCAACCCCCTGCCACGCAGGAAATCACAATCAAAGCATCCCCGACAGATGGCCATCCAGCCTCTGTTTAAAGACCTCCAAGGAAGGAGACCCCACCACGCTCCGAGGGAGTGTGTTCCACTGCCGAACAGCTCTTACTGTCAAAAAGTTCCTCCTAATGTTGAGGTGGAATCTCTGTTCATGGAGCTTGCATCCATTGCTCCGTGTTCCAGTCTCTGGAGCAGCAGAAAACAAGCCTGCTCCATCCTCAGCGTGACATCCCCTCAAATACTTAAACAGGGCTATCATATCGCCTCTTAACCGTCTTTTTTCCAGGCTAAACATACCCATCTCCCTACGTCTCTCCTCATAAGGCATCGTTTCCAGACCTTTCACCATTTTAGTTGCCCTTCTCTGGACACGCTCCAATTTGTCAATATCCTTTTTTAATTGTGGTGCCCAGAACTGGACACAGTATTCTAAGTGAGGTCTGACCAAGGCAGAATAGAGTGGCACTATTACTTCCCTTGATCTAGACACTATACTTCTATTGATACAGCCCAAAATCGCATTGGCCTTTTTAGCTGCCGCATCACACTGTTGGCTCATGTTCAACTTGTGGTCTACTAGGACTCCTAGATCCCTTTCGCACCCTATTTTCTTCTATGGTGATCTCTCATTAACAAATTTATTTCCCAGGATAAGCAACTCTGCTTTTCTCAAAACATTCAGTTCAGAGGGTCTAAGCACAGAGGTCTTGCCTTACCAAATCTGGAGCTATACTTTGATGTGTTCCAACTTACTCAAATCATCCAGTTAATAAAGAAGGCCTACTCCATATGATGGGTTTTCATAGAATTGACTACTGTTACTCCAGCATACACTGATTTATTCTTCTCTATTCTCACCAAAAGGCAAATAAAATACATCAATCCTTTTCTTAAAGCTTCACTCTCTGTGTGGAAGAGGTGGGAAAACATCTTAGCCCCTGACCCATCTCAAATCACACCTTTCCACTCCCCAGATAACTTGACTCAATTATGCAAATGGGAAACTAAAGGTCTTTATACCATCCAGGACCTATTTAATAACTCAAAACCTAAAACTAAAGAGTATCTGCTTCAAACATTGGTGCCTATAAAACCTACCTGGCTCCAATTAGAACAGGTCCTATGTTTTACTTCCCATTTGGCTCAAAGAGCTGACTTCTCCCACCCATTGACTATTTTTGAACAAAAATGCACACCAACTGATCCATCCACCAAGGGTTTATTTTTAACACTATACAAATGGATGATTGAAGAGGTGCATGGACATGGCCTCAGCTATAGGCTTGGATGGGAGACCAAATTACACACAAAAATGACACAGTCACATTGCTTACATATGTGGGCTTCACCATCTTACAAATCCACCTCCATTGCCCTTAGAGGAAACATTCTGAAACTAACATACAAATGGTACCTCACACCATTACAGTTAGCTAGAATCACAAAGAAGACTACCTCTGCTTGCTGGTGGGGTTGCAGCCTGAAAGGGACCTATCTCCACATGTAGATACAATGTCCCCTAGTTGAACAATACCAGGTTGAAATTATACAATTAGTCTTTGATATAACCAAACAGTCTATAAAAATCTGTTCTAACCTTTTATTTTCCATTTTCTTGCATGAGAACAAGTAGCTACAACACAAGGAGCTTGTAGCCTTTTTGATTGCAATAGCTAGACTAGAGATTGTGAGAAATTGGAAGACAGGACTTTTGCTGATAGAAAATTGGTTGCAAAAACTTTGGGTCATATGGCTGTCAGAAAACTCAACGATAACTCAACGATAACATGAGACTCCGAGAAGGGAGAGAGGACCAGACCCCATTCACAGAACAATGGTTTCAGCTCATTGAATTTATTAACTCTCATTTCCCACAATGTGTACCTCTGATGCAATACCTGACCCTATGGAGAGATGTATTGCTGGACCCACTACAAACCTCTGTCAGAAAACAATAGCCATGTGTTTCTTTTCAACTGATCTCTTTATTTATTGTTTGATAACAGTGTCACATCCTTGTTTTGTTTCTTTACTGTTTAATACTCTTACTGAGGTATGTATATGTGACGCTCAGACGCACCAGCCAAATTTAAAGTCACTGCTCAGCCTGGCCACCTCGTCACATACACTGTCACCAAATAAATATCTGTGGAGACCTTAGTTCCACAGTTGCCACCTTCATGTCAAACTTCCCCCTCATCCCTTCCTTGGATTGGGGTTTTTCTTGCAATGGATAATACTTGTATTGGTGTGTGTTTAATTCCAGGGTTAGCATGCCAAATAAATACTAGTAAGGGAAATAATTCACGAGGAGTCTGGATTTGATAAACAAAACATAAAGATTGATTTATTGGTTGAACAAAATAACAGAAATGCTTTGAACTTTGTCTTCAACTTGGTTAACTTTAAACTGGCGGCTAGTCCTACTCTGAGGTGAATCTGCCAGACTCAATAACAACTTGTGAGATTCTTTCTTTCCTCTCTATATTCCAATCAGCCTCTATTCCTCTTAACACTTATTCTCACTGCACATACATTCCCTCAGCTTCACTCACAGCCATACACACATTCCAGCCCTCTCCTCATCACATCCCCCTTTCAACTGTCATCTCTCTTTCTCTCAACTGTCATGCAACTCTTTTTACTCTAGGAGACCCCTCCCATACCAGTTTCGTGCCGCAGGATTGGTTCCTTCATGCTCTCTTTCCATTCACTCATTAACATTCCATCAGACTATCATCACATGCTCTCCACAATATATGTTCTGGGATACTAAATAAATAAATAAATCAATATTATCTTGCAGCACCCTGCTCGGTAGTAGCACACTCTGCTGCTCTGTAGATTTTTAAGATGGGTTTCATTGGTCAGACTGGGAGTAAAAGTTAAGCTATGACACCATGGCTACTTGCTTGACACAGGATCTCCCAAGTGAATCCAAACAAAGAATGGGATAAGAACTCAAGTTATAGTCACAGAAATTTAACCAAACTGAGACTGAGCCCTACTATGCACTTTTGTCTGGGGCAGTTGGTGGCATCCTTTCAGGGGGCAGGAATGAATGTGTTCCTTGATCTTATTCTGAATGTTTAAAGGAGTTATCCAAGGTGCTGAAACCTATTGCCCAAATAAGCTGTGCACTTTGAATAAGTCCTTCAAAAATTTGGATTAATGCCATACAAAAATAGAATCAGGAGTTTAGATAGCTTTTTTAATATTTGGACTAAAATCCACAGGGGATTCACCATCTCACTGACATGGAAACCACCAACCACTACTGTCTGGTTGTATGGGAGGGGTTCCAGATTTTTCATTGTCCTTGGATTAGCCAGGCCAAATTTCCACCTGTGTTACACTCCTGCAGCTGTGATTTAGGTTTATATCATTCACTTGGTCACATTTGGTGGGGATGAGTATAAATTTTGTGCAGAGCAATTATTTTCAATGTAACATGTGCACCTCCTTCATTAAGACTAACTATTTTGCTAGACATAACATAAATATCCTTCTCTACAACCCAGGTGGCATTCTCATGAAATGGCAAAGAAAGACAGACAAACTAAGCTGTACAACATTCCCCTTTCATTGCTCAGCTACAATACAATGTGTTTCCTTGGAGGGTTTCTACCTCAAAGCATGGTCCTGGGAAAACTCCTCCAGGACTTCTGAGGACAACTCTCTCCTCTGGACATTTGCTAATGAGACATTCTTAAATTAATAGGCCCATGTGAGCCACACAGAGAGACAGACACATGGAGTTGGCTGATAGCCATTTCCATTTGTTTAAGATCCTGCAGGCATTATTACACACAAGCGGGGCTGGTTTTGTGTTTATAAAAGGTCAACCATTTTGACAAGCGCACAAAAAGGGAAGCCAATCTGCAAAGGTGAAATTGATTCACTTTTTCCTGAACTTCAGACAGCAGAAAGGAGAGAGGAAAGCACTGAAGCAAACAAAACACTCTTTCCCACCCTGTCTCACCTCGCTTCTTGGGTTATAAATTATTTACTTTGGAAGAATTAGACTACATGCTCTCCTCTGGTGCCCACTGGGATTGGCAAGAATTTTACCATCCATTCCAAAGAATTCAGCTCAAGGAAACCTTTAAGCAACCTTCAAGGGGACTGTGAAAACATGCTTAAAATATTTTTCTTTTCTTTTATTATGGAGAAATGAACCTTTAATTAACCACACATTTTCTTGTGTTTCTCTATGGTGAGGATGGATTTGAAGTTTCATGTAGATTTGGCAAAGTCTATGGCAAGATGCCAGCAAACAATAAACAGTTTTTTTTTATAAATGGAATCCGTTTTATTGTGGGATAAGGATGAGAATCCTGTAGCCATCCAGATGTTATTGAACTGAAGGTCCCAAGCAGTCCCAGACAGCAGCATTCCTCCAAATGCTGAGAGCTGCAATCCTCGCCCTTTAATAGTTGTTGTCTTTGCTAGAAATAGGTGTAGTTCCAGGCCACATCAAGCATTCTTCCAGTGCAGAACACTGACATTTGTTTCTGCTGTAAAATAAACTTTATTGGTGGTAAACAATGCAGCAAATGATATACAGCAAAGAAGTATTCCTTTCACCGATGGGGTCCAGCATCCTCTCACAGGCAATGGTAGAACTGGATCTCCTTGGCTAGTGATCAAATTCCTGATCACTGGACATATGGGGAGCCTAAGTTAGTGTGCATCCCCCAAAAAACAAGGTTCATGGAAAATGAGTTATATCATGCAGATACAAGCAAACAAAATCAAAGTGTACAGGCATGATCCAGTTTCCCACTCATAGCTGTAAGAACTGTGCAAGCAGGTTAGCAACAGAGAACATTCATCCACCATTTCACTGTTGTTGTTCTTGGTGGTGGTAATATCCTGCCTTTTTTCCAGTTTGGGATTCAAGCCAGCTTACATAGAATCATAGAATCATAGAATTGCAGAGTTGGAAGAGGCCACGAGGGCCATCCAGTCCAACCCCCTGCCATGCAGGAAATCACGATCAAAGCATCCCCAACAGATGGCCATCCAGCCTCTGTTTAAAGACCTCCAAGGAAGGAGACCCCATCACGCTCCGAAACATCATTTAAAGCATAGTTTAAAAATGTAACAGCATGTCAAACTTAAAAATCAATCAAACTATCATAATATTAAAACCAGTTAAAAACAAACTATTAACAACAACAACAACAAAAGCTCAACACAGTGGTAAGGAAGAGAGTTTATATCCACAAAAGCTCATGCTAAAATAAAACCCAATGAAGTCTTAAAGGTGCTGCTACCTTTTTTTCTTTTTCTCTCTTCCCCCTCACCTTCCTCTTTCTTATGTGGTCTCTGTATTCAATTGCTATGTAGATTTAGCAGTTGAGTACTCATCACAGCTCTTCTCTTGGGTGAACTCTCTTCTTCACCATCTCAAGGGTATGAGGGCCTCTTGAAGCAACCTGCCAGTTTTGTTCTCTTTTGGGTATCACTTCTGCAGCTCACCTCAAAGTCATGTGCAGATTGTGTGGATTGCTAGGAATTATAGTTTCCAGAGCCGCCTCTTGGCAATGAAAATAAGGACCATGGATGGTCTGGTATGGGAGGAGGTCCATGGGGGTCATGACAAGCACTTTGGATTGAGTTCAGAAATGAATTAGCATGCTAGCTGAATGGTAGCTACAGAGGCAAGACTGCAGTAAACAACGCTGTTGCCCTCCATGAATGCAATTACAAAATGTGTGAATACGGCTACATAGGTTTTAAAATGCACCACTATCATAGAAAAATTAGCCTGGGTTATAATAATGGCAACATCATTTGACATCCGTTGGCAATTGCTGAGTTCTACCACTTATACTGGCTCACCATTTTGGATTTGTCCTGGTGTCCCAGAATAATTCTACATTGGCAAGCTGGGGCATTGTTGGAATTTAAAATGGCAGCTGGGGGGATTACCAATATAGAATGGGGTGCAAATGCCTGAGGGACTGAGAACCAGCCCTGGTGGCAAGTAAAACTCAAAGCACTCAAAGAGATAGAGATAGAGAGCACACAAATAATCCAAGATTGAATTTGCAGTTTTCCAGCAGCTTCACAAAATTCTAAATAATTTATTATCTGCAGGCTTCAAGTGTTCTAACAAACAATGGGGAATTAACAAGTGACATTTTACCATGGCTACCTCAGGCATGTGTTCAGGGTGCCAACTGCTCTTGTGCTGCTTCTTGAGCTTTTCTTATCACCAAACTATTTAGAATTATTAATAAAATATATGATTCATGTTCTCCTCTGTCAGACATGCAATCCTCTGAAGTCTGGCTTAGGCTTGTATTTATAATTCAAACAGTAATGGAAAAGCAAATTAAAATCCTTACAATTTATCAGAAGAATGAAAACTGCCTTTGAAAAAAAGGGAAGAAAATAAGGAAAGCCCATTGGGAACTGAGAAAATTACTTTGCATGTGATTTTCTTTCTTTCTTTTCTCTTCTTCTTCAAGGAAATAAGCTATTAGTTAATAATGTTAAACATATGTATTTTGTCCTTTCCACCTTGATATTCTTAATTCATAAATGTTACAAAAATCAAACATACCTCTTAAACTGATGTAGTATTTATATAGGCAGATGTTCTCTCCCCTCCCCCCCAAAAAATTGCAATTCCTTTGTGTGTGTTTTTCTCTTCTCAGTAGGAAAAGCTCGAATCCCATAAATGTCAATTTAAACATTAGTGTTATCCAAAGAAATAGAAGGAGAACTACTAACTGCTTGCTGCAAATAATATCTACCTATCTTATTATGTTTAAATCCATTGTATGGGGAATATTTTAATATACCAAAAGAAGTCTGAATTTCAATTTGTATGAATGCAGAATTTAAAATACAGACAGGAAATACAGAAAGCAGTTGACAATAATCAAGATTAGTGTTCTAGTCAAGTTTAGCATATACAGTTGCCCCTCCACATTCGCAGCTTTCACATTCGCAGTTTTGATTATTCGCAGAAAGCGGCCTGCCCCACCCTCTCCACTCTGTCCCTTCCCAAGGCAGCGAAGGTGTTCTCAGGAATCCCTTCGCTGCCTTGGGAAAGGGGGGTGGAAAGCCTCCCTCATTCCACCCCAGTCCCTTCCCAAGGCAGCGAGGGACCCCCTACACCACTCTGGGAAGGGCGGGGGGTGGCGGAGAGTGACTGTGGGGGCTTCAGGAGCCCCCGTGGCCACTCTGGGAAGGGCGGGGGGTGGCAGAGAGTGACTGTGGGGGCTTCAGGAGCCCCCGCGGCCACTCTGGGAAGGGCAGGGGGTGGCGGAGAGTGACTGCGGGGGCTTCAGGAGCCCCCACGGCCACTCTGGGAAGGGCGAGGGGGTGAGAAAGGCCAGGGAGAGGCAGCGCAGCCTCCTCCCCACACACACGCTGCCTTTTCCGGCCTTTCTCAGCGGGGTCCGGGAGCCCCGGAGTCCGCTGAGAAAAGCCGGGGAGAGGCAAGGCAGCCTCCTTCCCACCCACACGCTGCCTTCCCCGGCCTTCCTCAGCGGGCTCCAGGGCTTCTAAAGCCTGGAGTCCCCTCAGAAAGGGTGCGGAGAGGGCAGCCAGGCTGGCCAAACACCCTCCCGCTCCCTCCCTCCCTCGGGGGGTGGGGCTGCGGGAGCAGCATCTGTTATTTGCGGTTTTTCCACATTCGCAGGGGTCTCAAGAACCTAACCCCTGCGAATGTGGAGGGAAAACTGTACTCAAACATTTCTCAGATTATACATGTGGCCAGAACACATGTGGCCATGCAATATCAGAATGTGGTAAAGACTACAAAGATTATTAATAAAGAACGCACAAGCTAAAAGAGGCTGCAGCAGTTTGCTTTTTCCTGAGTCTACATAGAATTCCACCTCCTTCCCTCTGCTAAATTAACTGAGTACAAACTCATTTTCCACTTTGAAATCTGTTTGAAGCAACTTAAGTAAGCTGAGGTCAAATAGAAAAGTACTGTCGTAGGGAGAGAGAGAAACTAGGGCATTTTAAAAGCTGGTGAAAATGTCAGGAGTTAGAGACTGAACTCCATTATAAAATGGCCAAACTGCAGAGTCATGCTGAGTCATAACAGCTGACTCCATGAACTGCCTAGTCATGCCACAGCTATAGAAGGAGGGTTCTTATTGGTGTGTAAGATCATGTGATTGAGTAAGCCAATGCCCTGTAACTGTGTATATAAGAGAGCTCAGAACAGAGCTCACTTCTCCTCTTCTTATGAATGCTGATGCCTGGTGAAGCAGTTTGGCCTTCAATTGTAAATATTTGTACATATTGCAACTGTTTGGCTTTGAAGATAAAAGTGATTCCTGCTTATTTGGATGTCAAACACTCTGTGTGTGAGTATTCTTGGGAATGGGTCACTACTAATGAGATTTTTCAGACAGCGTTCAACAGTGCCTACCACGGGATGAGGTCCCGGGAGAGGAACGGCGCTCTTGCGCAACAGGGGGTCATTTTCGGGTGCCGCCGTCCCTCTTCCAGGATCCTTTGTTGCATTTCCGTGAAGCTTTGGAAGCGGGCAACTTCCGTGCTTAAAATATGGCGCAGCTGCTTCCAACGCTTCACGGATGTGCAACGAAGGATCCCTGAAGAGGGATGATGGCATCCAAGAATTACCCCCTGCCACGCAAGAGCACCATTCCTCTCCCGGGACCTCATCCTGTGGTAGGCACTGTTAAACGCTATCTGAAAAATCTCCCAAGTCTGCTGAGATAGTTTTTTGGCTTCTGCCTGGGATTGAGTGTCCTATCATCCCCTGACAGAAAAAGTATGATGACAGAGAATTGGGACTGTTCCTGTAAAATCAGGACAGTTGAAGGACATGATTTATTTAGCACGAGAATTGAAAATATATTGTTATAAATCCTATAGTTATGTTCTGCTTAGAGCAGACCTATTGAATTGATATGATTTACCTATGTGTTGATTCACAATTAAATTATTAAGTTGATGGGTCTACATTTGGGAGTACCCAATAAGTTTCAGGCCACTGTAATTTTTTCAGATATAGATCCAAACAAACAAATTCTACTCTGCAGCATGGCCAATGATAAGGGGTAGTAAGAGTTGTAATCCAAAAAATAACTTTTCCAAGCTTTACTACTACACCCAGGCAGGTTTCTGGAGCCCACCCCCCACCAACTGTCATTGCTGAAATACTTCACTTATGTCTGTATGTCTATCATTTCACACTGAAGTTTGGAATAATGTTGGGGAAAAAATATGCTCTTCAACTTGACTCCCCAGTCAGCATAGATCCAACTTGGATTTTGTTGTCTGAGTCCTGTTGTTTGTTGCAGCTAGAGTAGAACCTTTGAATCAATGGGTTTTGAACACATGTTGACTTACCATTCAACAATTAATTCAGTGTATGTACTCCATTTGGCACTAACAGTATTCAAGCCTGTGTCTTTTATTTACATGGAATGGAAAGATCATTTATTTGGATTACACCTTCCAGAATCTCTGATAGTATGGCTAGTGGCCATACAGTGGGTCTGTATCATGTCAGACTTAAGTCTGGAACAGTTTTGAAAGAAAATGACCCACACACACACACAGTTGTTGTGTGTGCTATGACTACCATTATATGACTATCATATATACAAAAATGATTTTTTTGTTCAGGACATTTGGGGGCAGGGTTATGGTCACCAAAAATGGTAGATAATGGCCACCAATAGAGCTGCTGTGGCATAGTGGTTTGAGTGTTGGACTATGACTCTGGGGAACAGTGTCTGAATCCCCGGACAGCCATGAAAACCCACTGGGTGACCTTGGGCAAGTCACACACACCCTAAGTCAGAAACAACTTGAATGCACACAACCATCACTAATAAACTCTTGCTAACATCTTTGTTAAAATTAAAACAATTTCAGAACAATGAGGGGGGGAATGTTGAGCCATCCAGCTAAGAATGGAAACCTGTCTGAGGCATAAATTTGTTTAAAAAATCCCTTTCCCACAGAGAAAGGAGAGTTGAAACTGAATTATTTGCCAAGGCTCCTTCCTATGGAATTCTGGGATTTTTAGTTTGGTGAAGCACCAGCACTCTTTGGCAGAGAAAGCTAAAGACCTTATAAAATTACAAACCCCAGGAATTCAATAGGAAGCAGCTATGGCAAATTTCAAACTGGATTATTTGTGTAACATGGATGTGGGAGCAATCATGCTCAACTTCAGACACTTGCAAGGCTGGAGCAAGTGTAAATTTCAACCCTGTGGTCCAAGCCTGTATAGAGCCTGGGCCCCTTTCATACCACAGAGCTATACCATCCCAATTCCATTTTAACTTCCATAGCTTGCTACATCCTACAATATCTTGGGGCCAGCTGCACAGCAGTTTTTATTCCAGGAAGCAGTGAGAAATAGAGAACTTGATTGTGTCACTTACTGTACCCATGATTTGTTGTGGGTAGCAAAAGGCTCATGTTTTTATTTGTTGTTTACACATGAAGCAGCCGGCAGACAGGTGGGGTGCACTGGGCAGAACTATCTGTCATGCAGGAGCAGTGGGGACATTCCTCTATGAGTGTCAGAAGCTCCCTAGGCCATAGGACCTGCAGCTGCCCTGCAGCTTCTGCTGCCGAGGACACTTCCTCCATGACTGACACTCAATGGAGGAAGCACCTAGGCCACGGGAGAAGTGGGGTGTTCCTTCATGATTGTCAGACACAGAGGAAGTGTCCTTGGCGGCAGAGGCTATGGGTGGGGCGCCAGGTGGAATGGGCTCCCATGGCCGAGGGTGCTTCCTCCGTGTCAGCCATGGAGGAAGTGCCCTAGGCCATGGGAGCCCACTCTCAGTATGACATCCCTTCAAATATTTAAACATGGCTATCATGTCACCTCTCAACCTTCTATTCTCCGGACTAAGCATGCCCAGCTCCCTAAGCCACTCCTCCTAGGTCATGGCTTCCAGACCTCCCACCATCCTGGTTGCCCTCCTCTGAACTTGTTTTAGCTTCTCAATATCCTTCCTGAATTGTGGTGCTCAGAACTGGACACAGTATTCCAGGTGAGGCCTGAATGAGCGGCACTATGACTTCCCTTGATCTAGATACTATACTCCTATTAATGCAGCTGAGAATTGCATTGGCTTTTTTTTAGCTGCTATATCACACTCCTGTCTCATGTTCAGCTTGTGGTTCACTAAGACTCCTAGATCCCTTTCGCACATATTGCCATCAAGCCAGGTGTCACCCATCCTATATCTGTGCATTTCATTTTTACTGCCGAAGTGTAGTATCCTACATTTCTCCCTGTTGAAATTCATTTTGTTAGTTTTGGCCCAGCTTTCTAATCTGTTCACATCATTTGGGAGTCTGATCCTGCCTTCACTTCCCAATGTGAGACCTAGGTACTTTACCTCAGTTATCATTAATTGGTCCTTTTCCCAGCTCGCCTTGAACCTAATGTCACTAATGATACCAAGGACTTTCCTAGTGATTTCTCAGGTCTTTTCCTCTGACATGGAAGTTTTCCACAGAGAAATATGGTTTGTCTGCAAAATGGTTAGGACCTATAAAGATCACCAAGAGGGTCTCTTCCGCCCTCTTCCAGGAAAAGGTCCCACATAGGAAAGGACATTGGCTGAAATCTAAAAGAATTGTAGGGCAGGCCCCCAGACAAGGCCACTGCCTCCTCTTTGGAGCAGCCAGAGAATGAGACAACCACTTCAACTTCCACTGTAACAATCCAGCAGATTTCACTGGTTTGTGGAGACACACTCCCAGAAGTGGATCTGTCAGAAACCTTCATGAGGTCGAAACCTCTGTGAAGAAGTAAGTGCTGAAGGATTACACAAATGACCTGTTACACGTTTTACTCCTTCACTCTTACCCAAGATTAGTTACATGTTTGGTTTAGCATGTTGGATCTGCCGTCAAATCATCCAGCTGGAAACTGCTGGTGAAATGGTCACGCTCAGCAAGACCAGAGCCCTTTAACTGTACTTCTTGTCCATGCAGTATAGGACCACTGAGAGGCACCAGGCACAGCCTGGGGACGAACTAACCCAGGAGTAGCCAAACAGCAGAACTGCACAGCAGAAAGGACACAAAAACAGAGGCTTCAGCTAGCAGCCATTTCACTGTTCTGACACACTTTCACACACAAAGAAACTTACAGACAGCAAGGTTCATCCAAAGATATCTGGAGGTCTTTATCTTCAGTTTCAGTATAAACAAACACAGTATATACACAGCAAACCTCATTAACAAACTCAACAGCAATTTTTCCAATGTCCACCTACACTCCTCTTTCTCCACAGCAGTGACCCACACACAATGCATCTTGTGCTTCAACTATGTAGGAGTGTTTGTTTATCAGCTTTCTGCCTAGCCACAGCTGCAATCAAACCCACTTCAGCTGTGCTAGTGTGGTCTGTCGCTTCAACATTATTCTTTGTGCACTTAATGCAATATTACCCTGACACTTCTTTCAATCTAGTCTTTAACTGCATTTTAAGGGGCCCAGAGGACCCCCAGGACTCCATGGAGGTCCCCTTCATCAAGATAGCCCAGTCCTTCCAGAGCCAAGAACAGCATTCCATCCTGACCTCAGAACCTGTGGAGAGGTCTAGGCAGTATTCCATGGGTTCTCTTCAAACATGCTGCTGTCCTGACTCTAGAGCTCCCCAGTTGAAACTCCCCTCTTTCCCCTAGAATTCCCCAATCTTTTTTAAGCATGGCAAACCTTTGCCAATCTAGCACCTGAGAAACCAGTGGGCTTGTATACCAAGAGCCACCTTCCTTTTCTGTACTTTCCTTTGCCTCCACTGTAAATGTTAGCTTTCCTTCCATATCTTCAGTACCCATAAGGCTTTGCCCTATGGCCCACAGCTTCATCTTGGGAGGCCCAATGACTAACCTCTCTAAGTTTTTTCTCAACAAGATGGGAGCCCCTTTCAACTCAACTTCATGGCAACTGGTCACCAAATGAGCCTTCAGTCCCACTGACCATTGATCCAAGGGCAGCTAGCAGCTGGTGTACATGCTACCCTTACATGCAAACAAACCCTGATACTGAAGATATATCTTGTACTGTTGGTTCAAATTGTGTGAATCCCTGAATTATTTCAGACACTGGGGGAGAGAAATGTCTTCTTCACCTACTACATCAGCCTCTTAGCCGGTTTTATATGTGTATTAGCTTAGCTGCTTGTGTCATGATACAATGTATTTACAAAAGAACTGTCACTCCAGTTCCTGGAACATGGTTGTATAGTTTTGCCATTTAACATTATTGCCACTCCAATTGTTGGAGCTCCACTATATCTATATGCTGTACACCTTTTTCTCTCTGTTTACCCACTCTCTCTTTCTTTACCCACATTCTTTTTGTATACCCCTTTGAGGCCCTCACCCCATAGTAATGATTACCTTTTTGGTTAAAACCTCTTATTTTTGTTAGTAACCATCTATTGTCTAGGATTTGTGGAATTGGACCTCTCAGCGGCTTTCGATACGATAGATCATGGCATTCTCCTGGATCGCCTGAGAGGGTTAGGAATCGGAGGCACTGTGCTCTAGTGGTTCCGGTCCTTCCTCTCAGCCAGGTCCCAGAGGGTGCGGCTTGGGGACAGCTGCTCCAGCAGAAAGGAGCTTACTTGTGGTGTTCCACAGGGCGCCATCCTGTCCCCGATGCTGTTTAACATCTATATGAAGCCGCTGGGTGAGATTATTCGGGGTTATGGGGCTGGGTGTTATCAGTACGCTGATGACACCCAGATCTATTTCTCCTTGTCCCGATCATCGGCCTCGAATCCCAATGGCATCTCGCCTCTTAATGACTGTCTTAAAGCTGTAATGGGCTGGATGAGGAAAAACAGATTGAGATTAAATCCAGACAAAACGGAGGTGCTCAAGGTAGCGGCCCCGAAACCAGGAGTTGAGTTGCAACCTCCAGTCCTGGATGGGGTCACGCTCTCCGTTAAGGACTGTGTTCGCAGTCTGGGGGTGCTCCTTGATTCATCGCTTCAGATGACGAGTCAAGTGAATGCGACGGTCAGGAGCGCTTGTTATCAGCTTCGGCTGATACGCCAGCTGTGCCCTTTCCTGGAAGTAAGGGACCTTGAGACTGTGGTGCACGCGCTGGTAACCTCTCGTCTAGATTTCTGCAATGCGCTCTACATGGGGCTACCCTCGTGCTTGGTCCGGAAACTTCAGTTGGTACAAAATATGGCAGCCAGAGTGGTCTCAGGAACATCTCGGAGAGATCATATAACTCCAATACTAAAATCTCTCCACTGGCTGCCTATCAGTTTCCGGGCCCAGTATAAGGTGTTGGTTATTACCTTTAAAGCCCTAAATGGCTTGGGTCCAACTTATCTCCGGAACCGCCTCCTCCCATACAATCCTCCCTGCACACTCCGGTCCTCTGGGAGGAATCTGCTTCAGCCACAAAAATCTAGGCTGTCTGCAACCTCCCAGAGGGCCTTTTCAGTAATCGCCCCCAAATTGTGGAATGGCCTGCCGAATGAGATCCATCAGCTGACGAGCTTGAGTAGCTTTAAAAAAGCACTAAAGACGGATCTCTTTCGGCAGGCCTTTCCTGATTAGATCCCGGCCTCAGGAACTCAGTCTCCTGGCTTTTTAAAAATTATGTATATATTTGTTTTTAATGTGTTTTTTAGCTAGTAGGTTTTAATCTTATTGTGTTTAATGTCTTTTTATGTGGGAGGGTGGGGGTGGGTGGTGTTTTTAGTCATTATTATAATGTTTTAATTGTTGGAAGCCGCCCCGATTGTTTTTAGCAGAGGGGCGGGGTATAAATAAATTTTATTATTATTTTTTATTATTATTGTGGCAATCTCGCACCCTACTCCTTCTACCCAGTCATAGAATCATAGAGTTGGAAGAGACCTCAAGGGCCATACAGTCCAACCCCCTGCCATGCAGGAATACACAATCAAATCATTCCTGACAGAACCAATGTGTCATTCCTTTGTAATTCTGTGTCTTGGTCACACAGTCCAATAGGGGGTATGCTGCCCCATCATGGAAAAACATTAAACCACCAGGAAGTGATGCAGTAAAAAAAATGGCCTTGGAGGCTAGATGCAGTCCATGTCCCATCCTCGATTTGTGGCAGCTGGTGGTTTCCATGTTAAGGTCAGAGAATCAATTTTGAATATCTGCCCAATTTTTAAAGGAGCTATCCATGGTACTGAATGTAGGATATCTGGGTGGTAGGGTTCTATGTGACAGTACTTTGAATAGCTCCTTTAAAGTTTGGCTAAAATCTGGAGCAGATGTACAACTCACCCCTGAAAATGGAAAATTATCATAATTGACTCCGTGTGGAGCTTGGAACTGTAACAACAACAGATTATCTCTTCTTCTTCTTTAAAAATCACAGTCCAAGCTGATTATGGAGGCCACATAAACAGTATTCCTGTCTGTGATGCAATAGCAGCTTTGGCCTTTGATGAATCCCTAGGTAATTCTATTACAGACATTCCTCAACTAATAAAGCCTCCTTAATGTTCTGTTAACGAAGCCTTTTTACATTCAACAGCCCCATTTTTTCCTCCTCACCCTTGGTCTACTTGGGTTTTGGTTGCAATGTCAATATTGGAATGATGGTGAAAGAAGGCAGAAGAAACACAGACTTTTGGTGTTGGGTTTCGCCAGCATGTCTACAGTAAACAATGCAATAGAGGCTGAGCTGGGAAAGAATGGGATTCTAGTGTATGCCTGGCTACAACAGGCAAGGTAAGCAGCAACTGTTTCCAGAATTCCTTATTGAGCATGTACTATATAAACAGCAAAGCAGAGAGAAATGGGGGAACTGATAAGCCTGTCTCACCAGGTAGCCCCATCATGCTTTTTTTTAAAAAATAGATCTATAAATTTGGCCAAGCAGAAATAAGAAAAGTGGAAGCTGATGGGGGGGGGAGTACAAAATAATAATCCCAGAATACATTTTGGAAGAAGTGTTCAAATAGTCTATAGAAGGTTCATAGAATCATAGAATCATAGAATCATAGAATTGCAGAGTTGGAAGAGACCACGAGGGCCATCCAGTCCAACCCCCCTGCCACGCAGGAAATCACAATCAAAGCATCCCCGACAGATGGCCATCCAGCCTCTGTTTAAAGACCTCCAAGGAAGGAGACCCCACCACGCTCCGAGGGAGTGCGTTCCACTGCCGAACAGCTCTTACTGTCAAAAAGTTCCTCCTCATGTTGAGGTGGAATCTCTGTTCCTGGAGCTTGCACCCATTGCTCCGTGTTCCAGTCTCTGGAGCAGCAGAAAACAAGCCTGCTCCATCCTCAGCGTGACATCCCTTCAAATACTTAAACAGGGCTATCATATCGCCTCTAAACCGTCTTTTTTCCAGGCTAAACATACCCAGCTCCCTAAGTCTCTCCTCATAAGGCATTGTTTCCAGACCTTTCACCATTTTAGTTGCCCTTCTCTGGACACGCTCCAATTTGTCAATATCCTTTCTGAATTGTGGTGCCCAGAACTGGACACAGTATTCTAAGTGAGGTCTGACCAAGGCAGAATAGAGTGGCACTATTACTTCCCTTGATCTAGACACTATACTTCTATTGATACAGGTTCAAAATGTTTTTGTTTACTTATGCAAGGCTTACCAAGGATGATTCATTTCACAAGTGCATATTGTTATTATTGCATTTAAAAGTTTGCTGAAGCAGTTTAAACAGCCCTTCTTTTCTATTCACATTTTTGCACCTAATTTTCTGTTTAAAAAGTCATATCCTGGAATACATCTATTTTGTTAAGTGTACTGTGGCTGGTATTTCCCAGAGACCACAAAGTGGAACAGAGCAGGAAAGGAGAAAATGTAACTTTAGGATTGGGGGGGGGATAACCTTCACTGACAAAACTTACCTGGTGTAGATAACCAGATTCAATAGAAGGAGAACCACAGCTCTGGAACACACACACACCCTCCGTGTTGATCCCTGCCAAAATCCCCAGCTGTTGCAATAAAGAAAGTTGATTTATAGCTGAATTGGAACAAATACATCCATTGATCACACCTGATTTCCAAGGCACAAGGACAGGCTAATATCCTCAGCATGTATGTTGGGTGACAACCAGGAATGTAGAATATCTTGGCAGGATGCTTCCAGCTTCTCCTCTGCCAAAATTAAGGTTATTTTGCATTTATTTGTATGAAAAATGAGAGCAACTGGAAGGTAAATGCTCACAGAGGAGGAGAGAAAATGATGTGGACTGCCAAAAATTGTAGCTGCATGTATCTGTTTTCCCCAAGAGAGACCTCTATATTGAGGCTATGGCTTCCTTTAAATCAAAGGGGTCATTTACACGGCAAAATAAATCCTCAAAGAATGTGACAAGAAGCCTGATAGTTCCCACGCATTTTGAAGCAACAGCGCCCTTTTCAGAAGGAGGGGGTGCAAAAACCCCATAAGTTGTGCAGTATCAGCTTTCGCTAGTTTTCCGCACTTTTTTGATTAAGTTCATGAAAATGCGCATAATTTATCGTGGGAACTAACGATCGTGTAAACTGGCATCTGCCTTTTCGAATTACTGTGAGTAGAGCTGAATCCTGACTGGTTGGAGTGACCATTCTGCTTTATTCGAATAGACTGAGGGGTTGGAGAGAAGAAATTCACCCTCCTTCTGCTTGCAACCCACTTTGAAAACTGAGCCCTTCCTGTCTGTCTTTCGGTGGGTGGGTGGGATGATGCTTCGCTGCTTCGCTGGTGTGTGTGTGTGTGTGTGCTGGGAAAGAGCCAATCGCATGTTCGTTCTTTTGTTTGTTTCTCCTTCCATTCACTTGCCTTTATTCAAGGCTTTGGAGGGAGGGAAAACAAATGAGGCAAGCCCTAGTTCTGTGGTGTGTGTTTGTGTGTGTATGCATGAAGGGAATCGAAGATTTCTCCACCATGC
Source organism: Gambelia wislizenii (assembly GCA_030847615.1). NCBI lineage: Eukaryota > Metazoa > Chordata > Lepidosauria > Squamata > Crotaphytidae > Gambelia > Gambelia wislizenii. The sequence continues at coordinate 13,662,537 of JAUMIR010000012.1, forward strand.
TTTTGCTTGTTCGTGCTTTCATTGACTCCTTTCTTTATAGAAGCCTTTCGGGGCTGGGGAAGACAGGGGGAGTTTGACAGATCGCTCTTTCGATCCCTTGTTTGTTTGTCCTTTTTCTTTCCTCTCATTATTTATGGTCTCCATAACCCCCTCCTTGCTCCCTCCCCACCTCCTGCCTGGCTTTAATCATCTGGAGGCGATTCCCCCCCCACACCTTTGCCTGTGTGAATTAAGCAAAACAGAAAGTTGCTGGATCTGGCTTCATCATCCGAAAATGCCAGGCGTCGTGTGATTTATGCACTCCTGATGCGAAAGAATGGTAATCCAGAATCTGGCGAGCTTTTTCCTGTTGTGGAACCGGCCCCAAAGATTTGAGATGGAACTCCAAAGACTGAGGCCCACAAGATGGCAATAAAGGTGGTTGGCTAGTTGCTTCCCTGTGCTGGTATTCCAGGTTTTAGTCTGAACTCTATGCATTGTGACAAACATATCTGACAGATCATCTTCAGCCCCTTGAGCAGTTCCTTTACAATTTGGACTAAATAACAGAGGAGATTCATCATTCCACTGACTCAGAAGTCACCAGACACCACAGAACAAAAGAATTCCCTTGGATTTCAAGTAAACAACTGTAAATATTCATATTCAAGAACAGATCTTCCCTCCCTCTCATTAGAGCTTACTTGTCCCTTTCTGGGGTTCCTAAATTCCTTTTGTTGAGAATACACACAGGGTCAGAACCCTGTTGCTGCCCTACACTGACCTTGGAATGGAAAGGACATTTGATTTTTTTAAAAAAAGAAAAGGTTGAAAAACAGGTGTTGGGAAACCTCTAAAGGAGAAACCTGGAGTGATGGGAACTTTCACAGTTTGGGAGTTTTTTTGCACACAAAAAAAATCACACTTTCTGTACAGAAAACATTTTCTGTTCAAGAAACACTCTTTTGTGCAGAAAGCAATATTTCTACACAACATTTCATGCACAGAAAAAAATGTTGGTTTCTGAACAAAAAACCCACATGTGAATTTTACATAGAATAAGTTCCAGGCTGCAGTTTTTTTAAAACTGCTCAATTTCTGAAGAGTTTTTCATGATGAGAAAAAGATTGCTAGAATTACTAACTGCATTCTTTCAGAATGAAATTGAGAGGAGAAATATTGTGAGTGCAATGGTCTTGAAGGAAATAAGACACTGGAGAAACAGACCACTCAAAGACTGTGTATTTGTATAGTTTCTTGATCAGAGGTTTTCATCAAGATCCATGAAGAAACAGAATAGTTATAATGTAGGCTTCCCAACAGAAGTGAATGGGAGCAGCTGTAATCCAGATTCTTGGATTGCATTCCAGATCTGGTTTTCAGATTTGATTGACTCAGGTCTAGATTTGGATCAGACTGAGGTATAATCTATTTCTTATTTCCTTTTGGTTCCAAATCTTAATCCTCAAAATTTACTGTTGCTAAATTACCCCACTTATTTCTCCATAAAGGTGTAACATACTTCCAATCATCTTTAAATTGTTTAAATGTCTTGTCATTTAATAAAATAATTAATTTGTCTTTCAGACATATCATATAATTTTAAGAGCCAGTCATGTTTGGAAGGTATTTCTGCTTTTTCCATTTTTTAAACGTAAACTGTTCTGGCTGCTGACATGTACAGCAAGATTCTCCATTATTTTTTTTCTAAATGATTATCAAGCATGTTTAACATATACACTAAGTACACTTCTGGTTTCATTGGGAATTGAAATGTAAAAGCTTTTGTTAATGCCATATGTATTTGTTTCCAACATTTCCTCACATTTCTGCCACCACATATAAAAAAGTTCTTTCTCCCACCCTTTTCATTTTGAACAATTGTGTTTAGTATTTTTATACATTTTTGCTATTTTTCTTCTGTCATATGCCACCTGTAAACCATCTCTATATATAATTCTCTTAGGTATGTTGCCATTTCCAGTGTGCTGATTGGCTACTTAGAAAACTGTTGGGCAGCCAATCAGCACATTGTAGGTGAGAACATGTGGCGTTTTACCTCCAGTGTAAACATGACTGCAATGAGTAAGTAGAAGGGGTGTGTGTGCGGGATGGGGTGTGTTCATGGGGGGTCAGGGAGGATGGTAGGGGGCAGCGAGGGCCACGGTGGGGGGGTGAGGTGCCATGTTGGGGGTGGGGGGAAGCAGCGCATATGTGTGTGTGTGTGTGTGTGTGTGCGCACACGCAGGGGGTTGGAGAGGGCTGCAGGGGTTGGAGAGGGAGGTAGCAGGTGGGAGGGAGGGAGTGTTGTGCATGTGTATGCGTGCAGGAGGAGGTTTGGGGAAGGCTGCAGGGGTGTGGGGAGGGAACAGCACAGGTGCGCGTGTTTGTGTGTGCGTACATGGGAGGGGGGCCACAGGGGAGAGGGAGGCAGCGGGTGGTAGGGAGGGAGGGAGCGGCGCACATGCGTGCGTGTGTGCATGCATGCATGCTTGGGCTCAGGGAGGGCCTTGGGGGTAGGGAGGGGTGGGTGTGGGGAGGAAGCAGCACTCACACAGGGGGCTTGGGGAGGGTGGCAGGGGGAACGATGTATGCTACACTGAGTATATAGCTAGTTTTCTAGTAATTTTCTTTAAAATAGTAGTTTTTCGTAAATTTTAACTTTTTATTCCTTGACTTCTCCCAAGATTCCAGTTATAATAGGCATCCAATGTTCTGGGCCCATTTGTTCATATTACCTTTAATTACTTCCTGTTACATTTCCATTTATATTTACATTTTATATAATTTTGTTAAAATATGATTGTTTCTTGCTAACAACCATGTCTTGACTTGTGTCTTTTTAATTTCTATACCATCTAGTTTTATGTCTTTTTTAAAATTGGAACTAGACAAATATTGCTGTCCTTGAACTAGACAAATGTTGCTGTCCTTGAGCAAGAAGGGATCACCAGCATTGAGGCCATGATATTGAGAACACAACTAAACTGGGTAGGGCACCTTTCTCGGATGGAGGACCATCGCCTCCCAAAAATACTACTCTATGGTGAACTTGCCACGGGTCAGTGTAAGAGGGGCGCTCCAAAAAAGTGATACAAAGACTCCCTGAAACAACATCTCAGGCTCGGCCAAGTTGATCACCAACAATGGGCCTCACATCGGGAGGCATGGAAACGCACTATCCACAATGCTGCAGCCTTATTTGAGAACTCAGCCGAACAAGTCTTGAAGAGAAACGACAACGCAGAAAGGATCACAACCCAAAAATATCTCCCAAGGAGACCTTCTGCTGTGCTTTCTGCAACCAGACTTGTTTATCCCGGATTGGCCTTTGTAGTCATCAGCGCACTTGCAGAAAGCACAGGATAAGTCCTTCTTGAATCTTCGTTTTCAAAGAAAAGCCAGAGAGAGAGAGAGAGAGAGAGAGTTGCTGTACAATACTTACAAAGCTTTTGTGTGTGTGTGTGTGTGTGTGTGTGTGTATATACACACACACACATACACATATTTCCATTCCAATATTTCCAATACCTTACATTCATCATTCTTCCCATACATTCGAATACACTCTAATACAGTCCATTACTTTCTACCTTTCATACATCTCCTATCGTTTACCCTCCTTCTATTAATGCCTCCTACATTCTCTACCTTCCTACATTTACTCTCACCTTCTCACATACTTTTTCTTTCTTTCTTCTATTTCCTCTTTCAGCCCTTTAACTTCCCTCGTTTCTCATCCATTTTGAGTTTTGCTATTTTTATGAGCAGATCTAGTTGCATCTCCCTTTTTTCTCTTTCATTATAAGTGTTTATCTATATCTCTCTTTATATTTCATGTCTTTCTCTTTTAATCATTCTCAAGTTCATTTATCTAACTGTATCTTTCTTTTTTCAGACTGTCCAAACTTCAAAGTTCATTTAAGATTCTTTAGTCGCATTCATTTCCTCAGTTCAGTGTTCTCTCAGCGTTCAAATTTAACTTCTTCCATTTCTTTCCAGTTTCAAATCCTACTGGCTCTGCTCTCCCTTTCATATTCTTTTTATATATTTCATATATTATCTCTAATATTCCATCTCTTTTTCCAATATCCATGAATTGGGAGCCACTCGTTTTCCATCTTCGTCAGTTTTTTTCTTATTTAAGATATACGTCAATCTATCATTTTCCATCATCGCTTTAAGTTTAAATACCCATTCATCTATTAATGGAGTCTCTTTTTTCTTCCAATTAGCTACTATCATTAATCTCGCCGCAGTTACTGAATATAGTATTATTCTCCAATAATTTTTAACAAGGTTCTGTTCAATATTTGTCATTATATTTAAGAGATACAACTTGGGATCCATTGCAAAGTGCATTTTAAACACTTTTTGAATTATTTTGTGTATTTTAGTCCAAATTTTCTGTATTATTAGGCAGCCCCACCACATGTGGTACATTGTGCCTATGTCTTTTCCACAATGCCAGCATTTATTGTCTTTCGTTTTGTAAATCTTACTGAGGACTTCCAGCAGGGGGAGCGAGGATGTCGGACAGGCTCTAACGGGGTTCCGTGGGGACCTGTTGCTCAGAAGCAGCAAAGGGGTGTCTGATCAAAGGACCACCCCAACTACATGCCTGGGAAGGTATGTTAATAGTGGGGCTCGCAGTAGCTGTCTAAATTGGATCTTGGGGGGGGAGGGAAGATTCCCACCCTCAAGTACAAGTTGGCAGGCTGAGCAGCCATTGCTGCTTCTGAAGCCTTAAGGCATTAGTCCTCATTTCTCCACCCTACTTTTGTGCGTGACATTGTTAAATAATACACATGTGGTGGAAATAACCCAAAGAAGTCAACTTTACCTTCAACAGTTGGCTCTCATCTACAGTTTATTAATGAAAAGCATCTGGTCAGAGGAAAGTGCTTGTATAGTGGATATTTATAAGCTTTCTCCTCTTCCAAGTTTCCTTTTCTTGTAACAGGAAATAAAATAACAGGCTGGTATATTAAGCGATATTGTTCAAAACAGGATAGAGATAAAAGGGGAAAGGGGAAGATAAAGGGTGATAAAATAAAACAATAAAATAAAGGGGAAAAGTAATAGAACTGCGTCATGGCTTGCTAATTAACTGCAAACAGCTGTGGGAAAGAGAAAGAGGAGGAGAAGGAACGGACAAGGAGGATAAGAGAAAGCAAAAATCTGGAGTGGAGTGGAGAAGGGAGGAGAGTGCTGTGACTGAGAGAAGGTTCCAAATCGTGGACTGGATTATAACTGTGAACTGTGAACTGGATTATAAACATTGTGGAGTACACTGAGTGGGAAGTGTAGAGACCAGTTGGTACACAAGCTTTATATGTACAAAAGCACTGATTGCCACAGAGACTTCAGCATCCAGGTTTAAAGCTTAGTCCAGGAGTACACTCAAACTGTGAATTTGTGTCTTCAGGGGGAGTGCAATTCCACCTAATACAGGCTGAATCTCGAGTCCCTGATCAACCTTTTGATTGACCAGGAGCACCTCTGTCTTTTCTGGATTAAGTTTCAGTGTCAGTCTCTTCTCACTGCCACCCCTGCCCTGCCTAGTGTTCTCTTCTCCAAATTGAGGGTATGCAGTTCCATCAGCCATAGGGCTAACGAAGAGAGTGAAACGGAGTAGACAGAGGATGGTGAGAGTGGTGGAGTGACTGAGGCAGACGGAAGGATCTAAGAGTGTGGGATATAGCAGATGGAGGCTGGGGGAGCGGAGGAGTGACGGGGCAGACGGAGAGTGCTGGGAGCATGGGACGGAGCAGACGGAGGTTGGTGGGAGCTGAGAAGTGACGGAGGCAGATGGAGAGTGCTGGGAGTGTGGGACGGACCAGACGGAGGCTGGTGAGAGCGGAGGAGTGACGGGGCAGACAGAGAGTGCTGGGAGTATTGGACGGAGCAGACGGAGGCTGGTGAGAGCGGAGGAGTGAGGGAGGCAGACGGAGAGTGCTGGGAGCATCGGACGGAGCAGACAGAGGCTGGTGATAACGGAGGAGTGATAGGGGCAGACGGAAAGAGTTGAGAGTGTGACTAACAGCTCCGGGACTAAGATTAAGACTTCGATAGAAGACCAACTAAAATAACATAACATAACAAAACAAAACAAAAACCTTCAACTTAAAATATCAACAATAATAAATATATTTATATATAGAACTTATATATATATATATATATATATATATATTTTAAAAAGAGGTTAAGGAACAGTACTATATTAAAAGCAAAGGGATCTGTATGTTGATTGGTATGTATAAGATCATTATTAACATTTAAGTGACCCCATAGTTACAGGAAATTTGTGTAAGGAAGTATAAAGATAAGGAAGCATTGATTATAAAGAAATATCATTATAGGCACATTCAGTAGAATCATAAGTATATAGTATAAGTATATAGATCCACGGATGGCCTCTGGTTTGAGACCAAGGGCATACACTACCTCCCAAGTGTCAACAGTAAGAAGAACTTCTATAGACATGTCGCCCAAACAAACAGATATAAATGTCCAGATCTTGGAAGAACTTAAATCTTTTAAACGAGAGATAAAGAAAGAAATTAGGAATCTGAAAAAGATATCAAGTTAGATTTTGATAGAATAGAGAAGAGGCTGGATAAAATGACAACGGAGATAAAAGAAATTAAAGGGGAGGTAGAAAATGTGAAGAATAGAACTACAAATTTAGAAAATGAAACATCAATTATGAGGAAAGATTTGGATAGTGTAAAACAGACCAACCTCTCCCAAGAGATAAGATATAGAGAGAAATGCGTTAAGCTGAGAGGCCTACTGGAAAGAATGTATGAAAATTTACAAGAAAGACTAATTGGCAAACTACATGGAAGAACCAGAAGGGGTTTTGGAAAGTGAGATTGACAGGATGTTTAGTGCCAGCTCAGTAATTGCAAAAGAAAAGAAACTGCCTAGGGACATTGTAATCTCCTTTACGAGGACGAGGTATAGAGAGAAAATCATCCAAACAAACTATATGCGAAAATTAATGATTGAGGGACAAGAGATTTAGATATATAAAGATATTCCAGCAGAGGTTCTTAAAAGACGATATGAGTATAAACATCTCACTCAAAAACTGACAAGGCTGGGCGTGAATTTCAGATGGGACAAAATAGAGGGAATCTCCTTCACATATAAGCAGAAAAGATATAGAATAAACTCAACTGATAAAGTAAAAGAAATGATGAGTAGACTTGAAGAGGATGAAAAGAAGGATGAAGATAGGAGAAAGAGGAAAAGACAGAGAAGGGGGAAGGCAACATCCAAAAAATAGTGAGAAAGCAGAAGATCTAGAAGACAAAGAGGAGAGCGATAATAGCTCAGAGGAAGGGAAAGAATTATCACAACAAGAACTTGATAAAGAAGGTGATAAGGAGGAGGAGGAAAAAATGGGAAAGCTGAAGGAGGAAATGAAGAAGAGGATGAGGAGGAATAAAAAATGACATTAAACATAATATCATGGAATGTGAAGGGCCTCAATACGTCAATCAAAAGACGGAAAATATACCATTATTTGGAAAAAAGCAAGGCAGACATAACTTGTCTCCAGGAAGTTAGAATACGCCAAAGTGAGAGCAAATATCTTAAAAATTTTAAATTAGGCCAAGAATTTGTGTCTCTATCACCTAAGAAGAAAAAGGGGGTGGTAATATGTGTAAATAAATAATATGAAGTAAAGCAAATACTTAACGATAATGAAGGGCACCTGGTTGGAATAGAGTTAAATTTGAATAATGAAAAAATATACATAATTGCAATCTATGGACCATTAGAGAGAAAAGAAAGATTCTACAGGGAACTACATACGCAGATGACCAAATCTGAAAAAGGGCTGATAATCTTAACTGGAGATTTTAACGGAGTGTTAGATGCAAGAAGAGACAGATGGGGAGAAGATATGAGGAAGAACCAGGGCAAACTTCCTAAGGTATGCCTAGACTTAATGGAAGAATTCCAACTAGCAGATTTATGGACGGCCAAGTATTCGATGGAGAAAGGATATACATCCTACTCGGAAGCCCACAAGACGATGTCGAGGATTGACATGTTTTGGACATCGAAGACCTTGCTGTCGAGGATAAAGGAGATGGTGATAATGCCAAAAGTGATATCTGACCACAATCCGATAAACCTGAAAATGACACTTTTCAAAAGAGAATACTCTTGGAGGTTTAAAGAGGACCTAATGAAGGATGAAGAGTTCGTGGTAAAAATGAAAAGAAGGATAAGTCAATTCTTCGAGGAAAATAAAAAAGGAGGCATAAAAATGAAAATAGTGTGGGATGCCTTTAAAGCCACTATTAGAAGGATACTCTTGCAAAAGGGCACAGAAAAAGCTAGAGCTAGGAAGAATAGAGATCAGGGGCTCCTACAAAAATTGAAGGAAAAAGAACAGAGACTGAGAGAAAGACCGCAAAACAAAGTACTAATAAAAGAAATAGAATTGATAAAAAGATCTATTAATACAACGATGGTAGAAGAAATTGGAGAGAAGATGAAAAAAATAAAGCAGCGGACATTTGAACAAGCTAACAAGACGGGGAGATGGTTATCCTATAGACTGAAAAAGGAGAAAGATAAGAAGATGATTAATGAAATAAGAGTGGAAGGAGAAGTCTTAATGCTCCAGGAGGATATTAAGAAGGCCTTTGTAAATTACTATGCTTCATTATATAAAGAAGAAAAACAGGGAGAAGCTTGGGTTAATAAGATGAATAATTATATAAAAGAAAATAACTTTGCTCAACTACCGGAAGACCATAAGCTGAAACTTTCCCAGCCCTTTTCTATGGGAGAACTAACCAAGGCAATCCAGGATTTAAAAAGGGGCAAGGCGCCGGGACCAGATGGTTTTACGGATACGTTTTATAAGATGTTTGAGCAAGAAATAGCAAGTCACCTTCTAGAAACGATCAACCTGATCCATAGAGAAGGGATGCCAGACACATGGAAGACGGCAAATGTCACTGTAATTTGGAAAGAAGGCAAAGAAAAAACTGATCCCAAAAACTATCGCCCGATATCCCTTTTGAATGTGGATTACAAAATCTATGCCAGTATGTTATCAAATAGAATAAGAGGTATATTAAAAGAACTAATTCTCACTGATCAAAGCGGTTTCCTTCCAGGAAGGTTGCTTTCAACTAATATCAGATATATAGTTGACACATTGGAATTTCTGGAGAAGAATAATGATCGCAAAGTGGCTATAATATTTGCAGATGCGAAGAAGGCCTTTGATAACATCAATTGGTGCTGCTTGATCAGAACAGTGGAGGAATTGGGATTCGGGCACTTTATGACAGCCAATATAAGGCAAATTTATATGGAACAAAGAGCCCCGATTCTTATAAACGGTAAAAAGACGCAAGAGATCCTAATACAAAAAGGAACTAGGCAAGGATGCCCTCTGTCCCCGCTGCTTTTCATAACAGTGCTTGAGATTCTATTGAATAAAATTAGGGATGACAAGAAGATACAAGGACTAAAAATTAAGAACTATGAATATAAGGTCAGGGCATTTGCCGACGACATAGCGATCATACTAGAAAACCCCATTGAAAATGTGAGTCACTTAATGGAAACCATAGCAGAATTTGGTACATATGCTGGATTTAAAATAAACAAAGACAAAACGATAGTCCTCTCAAAAAATTTATCCAAAAAGGAGCAAGAAATCTTAAGCGAAAGATCTAAATGTAGATTAGAACAGAAGGTGAAGTATCTCGGGATATGGATATCTAGCAGGAGCTTGGATTTATACGATAATAATTATGAAACAACCTGGAAAACAATCAAGGCAAACTTAGCAACTTGGTCTAAATTAAACCTCTCACTAGTGGGAAAAATTGCAGCGATTAAAATGTCTGTCCTCCCTAAATTAATGTTCCTGTTTCAAAATTTGCCAATTATAATGAACGACAAGCCATTTAAAACCTGGAAGAGAGACTTAAGTGACTTTATATGGAACGGTCGGAAAGCGAGGATAAAGTGGCAAACATTAATTGAAAAATCAGAAAAGGGAGGATTAGATCTGCCGGACCTACAAACCTACCACAAGGCATGCGTAGTAGTTTGGTTAAGTGAATGGATAAAACTAGGAAATTAAAAATTACTAACTTTAGAAGAAGCCAGATTAAGGCTGGGTTGGCATGCCTATTTAGGATATAACAAGGCTGCTATACACAAAGATTTCGCCAATCATATTGTACGAAAAGCACTGTTGCAAGGCTGGAACAAAATATATAAACATTACTTTGGGAAGATGCCGAAATGGATATCGCCGGTAGAGGCCTTTCTTGGAAGATGGGGTTGTTTAGGCAAAACAGATCATAGAATCATAGAATTGCAGAGTTGGAAGAGACCACGAGGGCCATCCAGTCCAACCCCCCTGCCACGCAGGAAATCACAATCAAAGCATCCCCGACAGATGGCCATCCAGCCTCTGTTTAAAGACCTCCAAGGAAGGAGACCCCACCACGCTCCGAGGGAGTGTGTTCCACTGCCGAACAGCTCTTACTGTCAAAAAGTTCCTCCTCATGTTGAGGTGGAATCTCTGTTCCTGGAGCTTGCACCCATTGCTCCGTGTTCCAGTCTCTGGAGCAGCAGAAAACAAGCCTGCTCCATCCTCAGCGTGACATCCCTTCAAATACTTAAACAGGGCTATCATATCGCCTCTTAACCGTCTTTTTTCCAGGCTAAACATACCCAGCTCCCTAAGTCTCTCCTCATAAGGCATTGTTTCCAGACCTTTCACCATTTTAGTTGCCCTTCTCTGGACACGCTCCAATTTGTCAATATCCTTTCTGAATTGTGGTGCCCAGAACTGGACACAGTATTCTAAGTGAGGTCTGACCAAGGCAGAATAGAGTGGCACTATTACTTCCCTTGATCTAGACACTATACTTCTATTGATACAGCCCAAAATCGCATTGGCCTTTTCAGCTGCCGCATCACACTGTTGGCTCATGTTCAACTTGTGGTCTACTAGGACTCCTAGATCCCTTTCGCACGTAGTCTCATTCAGCCAGGTCTCTCCCATCCTATATTTATGCATTTCATTTTTCCACCCTAAATGCAGTACTTTACATTTCTCCGTATTGAATTTCATTTTGTTAGCTTTGGCCCAGCTCTCCAGTCTATCCAGGTCATTCTGAATTTTGATCCTGTCCTCTAGAGTATTAGCTACTCCTCCCAATTTGGTGTCATCTGCAAATTTGATAAGTATGCCCCTAATTCCCTCATCTAAGTCATTGATAAAGATGTTGAATAGCACTGGGCCCAGGACAGAACCCTGTGGCACCCCACTGGTCACATCTTTCCAAGACGAAGAGGAGCCACTGCTGAGCACCCTTTGGGTTCGGCCGGTCAACCAATTACAAATCCATTGAACAGTTAACTTGTCTAGCCCACATTCTACAAGCTTGTTTGCAAGAATGTCATGGGGAACCTTGTCAAAGGCCTTACTGAAATCAAGGTATGCAATGTCCACGGCATTCCCTTCATCTACCAAGCTGGTAACTTTATCAAAAAAAGAGATCAGATTAGTCTGGCATGACTTGTTTCTCTGAAACCCATGCTGACTTTTTGTGATTATGGCATTGCCTTCTAAATGTTCACAGACTCTCTGTTTAATGATCTGTTCTAGAATCTTCCCTGGTATTGATGTCAGACTAACTGGACAATAAATGGATCGTCTACAAGGAACTGTTTAAGAAGGAAGGAAAAGGAAAGATGGGAATAAAGACGAGAGAAGAATTACAACAGGAGGGATGGCAATTTAATTGGTTCTCGTATCAACAAGTATACAGCAGGTTCAAGAAAGATGAAGGTGAACACGGTTTTATGGAGGAGGAGATGCATTATGAAAAGATCATATGGGATGATAGAAGAAAGAAGATACCAAGACTATATAATTGCTTCATTACCAGACAGCTTGAAACAGAAACAATAAGAGAAGCTATGATTAAGTGGGCTAGAGATGTTGGAGAAGAAATTCATTTGGAAGAATGGGAACAAGCATGGAGGCAAACAAAAAAGTTCACAGCATGTCAAGACTTGAAAGAAAACTGTTTCAAGATATGCAACAGATGGTACTTAACCCCAAGCAGGATACATAAGATGTATGGACAGAAAGGGAAGGAATGTTGGAAATGTGAAAAAGAAGCGGGTACACTCAGACATATGTGGTGGGCTTGCTCGGTTATACATAAATTTTGGCAGAAAGTACACAAGATAATACAGAATATGTTTAATATCAAATTTGAATTTAGTCCAAAGTTATACCTCCTGAACATGACTTCAATATTGGCAACACAAGAAGACAGAAAGTATTGGCCAATAATACTATACTTATGTACGGCAGCTCGGTTGGTTATAGTGGCAAAGTGGAGAAATAAAGAAGAACCCTCAATAGAAAATTGGCTGACGAAGGTACTAATAATGAGAGAAAACGATAAACTAACTAGAATATTAAACCAGGAATTACTAGAAAAGACAGAAATAGAATGGCAACCTGTGATTAGTTATTGCAGGAAAAGATGGAATATCGATAGAGATATAGAGATATAAAATATAAAATAAAATTATCGCAACATGGAATATAGATAAGATGTATAAGGGAATAAGACACGGATGTAGGTAACGAGAAAGGAAGAGAAGAGGAATAAGGAGCGGGAAAAGAATTACAGAAAGAGATGAGAGGAGATTAACATAAGAAAGAAAAAGAAGTTACAATTGAACGACGCTATTATTGGGTTTAGGAAGGAAGAAATTAAGCTAGATACAGAACAAATCTTGGTGTTATTTCGTACGGTGGAAGCCATTCTGTTTTTTATCTTTTAAACTGATAGAATAATAAATGTAGAATGATGTTAATGTTAAATGTATATGTATGAGTCTCAATGAAATAATAAAAAGTAATATATTAAAAAAAATAAGTAAATCTTACTGAGTCTCGCAGGTGTTAAGTACTATCTATTTACTACTTTAAGATGGTTCTCTTTTAATATTAAGCATGCAGTGAAATCGTTCGTCTCTTTCCATGCCTTCTCCCACTCGTCCAAAGTTATTGTTTCTTTGAGATCTTGAGCCCATTTAATCATTGAATCAGATTTTTTTCCCCTTCTAGTTCTCTATCTAGTAATAATTTGTAATATCTTGATATTTTTGGCCCTTTTCTTCCCATACCGCTTTATCCAATTCTGTTTCTCAATTTTCAAACTCGTATTTTTTCTTGTCCTCTTGAGATTTATGTCTAATTTGAAGGAATTTAAACCAATTCATGTCAAATCCTTTCAGTTCTAATTCTTCTCTTGTGTACATAATTATGTCCCCATTTGTTTTTAATTCTTCTTGGTTGTAGTTTTATGTCTTTTTTTAACCTATCAGTTAATTGTCTATGTAAAAACCAATGACAGTTGATGCCTTCAGTAATTCTTCTCTTGTTTTTATTTGATGGCTGTTTCCTTGTGTTTCAGTAGTTTTCGATATGTGAGACAGTGATCTCCTTGCAATTTTGCTCTCGTATATTAAGCTTCATGAGGGGAAACTCCATAGAGATTTCTTCGGAGAAAATCTACTTTTGTATTTTAACCATGTTCTTAGTAGCAATTTTCTAATATATATGTACTATATATTATCATAGCATATGTACACACGCCAAACAAAATATATATTAAACCTTTCCAATTGTAATAATATTTTATTCCTCTGTGTGATCCGTTCTAACATCCATGAAAAACAGCTTGCATGAAAACACAATTTTAAATCTGGTAAGCCTAGTTCTCCTCTTTCTTTAATATCTTGTAATGTTTTCCACCTTACTCTAGGATTTTCCCCATCCAAACAAATTTTTATAAAACTTTATTCCATTGTTTGAATGGTAAATCATGAATGGGGAAGAATGGAGAAGAATGGGGCTGTTGCACGTACAAAGCTCCATTTCAGACATCCCTACCCTCCTCCTGACCTTCCCCCGTTGTTCCTCCGTGCTGTGGGCGCTGCTTTTTATTGACAAGGGTTCTTCATGAATAAAACTGGCACATTTCTCACACCAGCAGCATGGAGCAAGGACAAGGGAAGGTTGGGAGGAAGATGAGGCTGTCTGAAATGGGGCTCTGTAAGCGCAACAGCCCCATTCTTCTCCCAACCTATTCGGGGGGGGGGTTTAACCCCCGTTTGAAAAATCCCTAGTATCTGCAGCCAGGATTTTCATGCAAATATTTCTACCTTATATTTATTTAATTGGATAACAGTTCCACCCTCTAAGATGCTTAATTCTTCCTCTGATGATTGTTTCCTCAATTTCAATGTTCCCAATGTCAGATTATCAGATTTCTAATCCAATACTAATCATAGAATCATAGAATTGCAGAGTTGGAAGAGACCACGAGGGCCATCCAGTCCAACCCTCTGCCATGCAGGAAATCATGATCAAAGCATCCCCGAGAGATGGCCATCCAGCCTCTGTTTAAAGACCTCCAAGGAAGGAGACCCCACCACACTCCGAGGGAGTGCGTTCCACTGCCGAACAGCTCTTACTGTCAAAAAGTTCCTCCTAATGTTGAGGTGGAATCTCTGTTCCTGGAGCTTGCACCCATTGCTCCGTGTTCCAGTCTCTGGAGCAGCAGAAAACAAGCACGCTCCAATTTGTCAATATCCTTTTTTAATTGTGGTGCCCAGAACTGGACACAGTATTCTAAGTGAGGTCTGACCAAGGCAGAATAGAGTGGCACTATTACTTCCCTTGATCTAGACACTATACGTCTATTGATACAGCCCAAAATTGCATTGGCCTTTTTAGCTGCCGCATCGCACTGTTGGCTCATGTTCAACTTGTGGTCTACTAGGACTCCTAGATCCCTTTCGCACGTGGTCTCATTCAGCCAGGTCTCTCCCATCCTATATTTATGCATTTCATTTTTCCGCCATAAATGCAGTACTTTACATTTCTCCATATTGAATTTCATTTTGTTAGCTTTGGCCCAGCTCTCCAGTCTATCCAGGTCATTCTGAATTTTGTTCCTGTCCTCTAGGGTATTAGCTACTCCTCCTAATTTGGTGTCATCTGCAAATTTGATAAGTATGCCCCTAATTCCCTCATCCAAGTCATTGATAAAGATGTTGAATAGCACTGGGCCCAGGACAGAACCCTGTGGCACCCCACTGGTCACATCTTTCCAAGACAAATAGGAGCCACTGCTGAGCACCCTTTGGGTTCGGCCGGTCAACCAATTACAAATCCATTGAACAGTTAACTTGTCTAGCCCACATTTTACAAGCTTGTTTGCAAGAATGTCATGGGGAACCTTGTCAAAGGCCTTACTGAAATCAAGGTATGCAATGTCCACAGCATTCCCTTCATCTACCAAGCTGGTAACTTTATCAAAAAAAGAGATCAGATTAGTCTGGCATGACTTGTTTCTCTGAAACCCATGCTGACTTTTTGTGATTATGGCATTGCCTTCTAAATGTTCACAGACTCTCTGTTTAATGATCTGCTCTAAAATCTTCCCTGGTATTGATGTCAGACTAACTGGACGATAATTGTTGGGATCCTCTTTTTTCCCCTTTTTGAAGATGGGAACAACGTTTGCCCTCCTCCAGTCTGCTGGGACTTCTCCTGTTCTCCAGGAATTCTCAAAGATTATTGCCAATGGCTCTGAGAATATATTTGCCAGCTCTTTTAATACTCTTGGATGTAGTTCATCTCGTTCTGGAGATTTAAATTCATTTAGATTAAGAAGGTATTCCTGTACTACCTCTTTAGTTATTTTGAGCTGGATTTCCCCTATTGTGTCCTCTGTTACATTCTCCTCAGGTTGGTCCTCCTTTTCCTTTTCTGAAAACACTGAGGCAAAGAAGGAGTTGAGTAATTCTGCCTTTTCTCTGTCCCCTGTTAGCATTTTGCCATCTTCTCCACGTAGTGGCCCTATCATTTCCTTCTTCCTCCTTTTGCTGCGGACATACCCCCAAAAAACCCTTTTTATTGTTTTTAATCTCCCTAGCAAGCCTGTGCTCATTCTGCGCTTTAGCTTTTCTGACTTTACTCCTACACGTGTTCGCTATCTGTTTGAATTCTTCTTTGGTGATTTCCCCCCTTTTCCATTTCCTATACATGTTCCGTTTAAAACTTAGCTCCATTGAAAGTTCTTTAGTCATCCATCCTGGTTTCTTGAGACACCTCCCATTTTTCTTCCTCAATGGTACTGTTTGAAATTGTGCCTTCTACTACTTAATTGATTGTAACAATTGAGCATACTATTTACTCAACTGATTGTAATAATTGTTGGTAATAATTATATGTACTATAAGGGATTATAATTGACTGTGACAACATAACTAATTGATGATAACAACTATATATACTATCAATTTATGGACTCTACTGACTAAGGGGGACAATATTTTGAACTGTAGCTAATTAAGGTTAATAATTAACAAAGGGAGATAAGCTGCAGCACCCTGTACTGTAAGGATAACTCTACTCAAATTGGCAGTGGAAAACTAGTCAATCAATTATTAATATAATTATTTGAGGATATAACCAAGGATATAAGGTTAGTAAAGGAACGAAATTAACATATTGAATACAACCAATTCATTGAACACAAAGAATCAAACAATTAAAAGCATAATAAATCACAGGAGGGATTTGAAAGCAAAATGGCGACGGGCACAAGAAAAGCCACACAAGCACAGACCCAACTAGTATTACAGAGGAGACCATCAATGGAAGGTGCAATAAAGACGCCCGAGATGAGTATTATCTTGGAGGAGATGCGAAAAGAGATGAAAAAGATGAGACAGGAAATTAAAGAAGAGATGAGAGAGATAAGAGCAGAAATGAAGTCAGATCTCAAAAAAGAATTGAATAACTTTGGGAAAAAATTAGAAAAGTTAACGGAGGATATGGATCAGATAAAGAAGGAAGTACAGAATATACAAGAAAAATCACAGAATATAGAAGAAAAAATATCACAAGCATCACTAGAACAGGAACAAATGAAGAGAGAACTCTTAACAACAGACCTAAGATATAGAGAAAAATGTCTGAAGATAAGGGGAATACAGGAACAAGAAAATGAAAATCTAATAGAAAGAGTGATCCCTCCTATAGCTAAATTCATGAATTTATCTGAAGAAAGAGTAGAATTACAAGTTGATAAAATGTTCAGAATAAACTCAATAGTAGCAAAAGAAAAAAAACTACCCAGAGATGTGGTGGTATGCTTTACGAGAACGAAAATGAGAGATCAAATAATACAGAAAAGCTATGATGAAAAATTAATAGTTGATGGGGAAGAGACAAAAATATATAAAGATATCCCACCTCAAATTTTGAAGAAGAGACAGGAATATAGATTTCTAACACGGATGTTAACAGAGAACAAGATAACCTACAGATGGGAAAGATTAGAAGGGGTATCATTTATATATCAACGCAAAAGGATTAAAGTAAACTCAATACAAAAGGCAAGGGAATTCTGTAAAAGATTAAGTAAAGCAAAAAAGAAAGATAAGGAAAAGGAACCTAAGAAGAGACAAAAGGACAAAGAAATCAAAGAACGGGAGGGGGAAGAAAATGACCCAGAACTAGAAGAAGAGGAAGTAGCAGAAGAAGAAGCTCTAACTGATAAGTCCGTAACAGAGGAAGAAGAAGAAGGAGAAGAAGAACAAGAAGAGGGAGAGGAAGAGAATTAAATACATTAAAAGGAAAAAAAAAAACTAATAGGGGAAAAAAAAAGAAATATCTGCGGGAAATATGGAAACTAAATTCATATCATGGAATGTAAAAGGAATGAACACAAAGCACAAAAGAAATTTAATCTTCCATTACCTCGAAAGATTGAAATTAGACGTAATTTGTCTACAAGAGACAAGAATTAAGAAGGGAGACACTAAATTTCTGAATAACCATAAACTAGGACAAAACTTTATATCAACAAATCAGAAGAAAAAGAAAGGGGTAGCACTGTATGTTAACAGAAAATATCAGGCGAGAGAGATATTCAATGATCGTGAGGGTGCGTATATTGGAGTGGAAATAAAACTACAAAATCAGACAATACTGTTAGTGGGAGTGTATGCCCCTATTCAAGCACAGGAGAAATTCTTTGAAAAATTGAAGAAAGAGGTGGAAAAGACAGAACAAGAGAGGATAATAATTATGGGAGATTGGAATGGTGTAATTGACCCACTGAAAGACAGAACAGCTAAAAAACGACAGAAGAAAAATCAAGGAAAGCTTCCAAAGACTTTCTTTAAGATGATGGATGAGTTATCTTTAATAGATGTATGGCGATATAAATACGGGGAAGCTAAAGAGTTTACTTTTTTCTCTGAGGTCCATCATACGTCATCAAGAATAGATATGTTCTTAGCCACTAGGAACTTACTGACAACAATTAAACAAATGGAAATAAAGGCGAAATGGACATCGGATCACAACCCAATAATACTAAAGATGGAAGAAAAAAGGAAAGAATTTGGTTGGCAATTAAGAAACAGTCTTTTAAATGATGACGAAAAAGTGAAAGAAGCTAAAGAAACACTGAGGTTATACTTTAAAGAAAACACTTCAAAAGAGTTAGCCATGAAAATTACATGGGATGCAGGCAAAGCAGTCATGCGTGGTTTCTTTATTAAAAAGGCTTACGAAGAAAGGAAGAAAAAAACAGAGAAATTAAATAGTATCCTAAAAGATATTGCATGGAAAGAGAAAAAACAAAGAGAGAATCCAAGAAGTAAAGAAATACAAATAGAACTTAATCTGTTAAGGAAACAATTACAATCGCACATGACAGAAGAAGTAGAGCAAAAGTTGAAAATTATAAGACAAAAACATTTTGAAGAAGCCAATAAAACAGGAAAATGGCTAGCTCTAAGATTGAAAAAGAAAAGAGAGGCCAAATTAATCACAGAAATAAAATACAAGGGGAAAAAAGTGACAGAACATAAACTAATCCTGGAAGGATTTCACAAATTTTTCAAAGAACTCTACAAAGATACCAAGCGGATTAAATCAGAAGAGAGAGAAATGTATAAATATCTGGATAGACAAAATATAGTGAGATTGACTGAAGAACAGAAAGATGCTCTAAATAAAGAAATAACAATGATGGAATTAGTGGAGGCAATTAAGAGATTGAAGTATGACAAAGCTCCGGGCCCTGATGGTTTTACTGCACTTTACTACAAAAAACTAGAAGAAGTGCTACTAATTCCACTATTAAAAACACTGAATCAAATTAAAACAGATGGCATACCTGATACCTGGAAAGATGCGTATATTTCTGTTATACCAAAAGAGGGGAAAGAAAAAGATGAGCCAAGAAACTACAGACCAATTTCACTGTTAAACTTAGATTACAAGATCTTTGCGGATATCCTAGCACAAAGACTAAAAATAATTTTAAATAAAATAATACAGGAAGATCAAAACGGGTTTTTGCCAAATAGATATATAAGGAACAACGTAAGAACAGCTGTAGATATAATAGAATACTATGAACATCATAATGAGAAAAAATTAGCAATGATTGCGCTAGATGCAGAAAAAGCTTTCGACAATGTTAAGTGGTCTTTCATGAAAGAGGTACTGAACAGAATGAATATAGGAGAAAAGTTTGGTAATTGGATTAACTCCATATATGAAGAACAAAGAGCCCAAATATTAATAAATGGTGATAAGACGGAAAAGATTGATATTAAAAAAGGGACGAGACAGGGATGCCCGCTGTCACCACTTTTATTTATTACAGTGATAGAGATACTAATTAATAATATTAGGGCGAATGGAAAAATTAAAGGCACAAAGATTCAAAAGTGCGAATTCAAAATAAAGGCATTCGCAGATGACTTAATAATCTTTTTGGAAGATCCAATAGAACAACTAGGAGAACTGATGAATACACTGGAGGAATATGGTCAACACTCAGGCTTTAAAGTAAATAAAGAGAAAACTGAAGTTATGACAAAGAATATGACAAAAAGGGAAGAATTAAAAATAGAATCTAGTACTGGATATAAAATAACAAATAAAATTAAGTATTTAGGTATATGGATCTCCAAAAGAAACACAGATTTATTTGAGAATAATTATAATAGGATATGGAAAGAAATATTGAAAGATCTTCAGAGATGGTCAAAATTACAATTATCATTCCTAGGAAGGATATCATCAATAAAAATGGTAACATTACCAAAATTCATGTACCTGTTTCAAAATCTACCAATAATAACAAATATGAAATGCTTCAAAAAATGGAATACAGAACTGATAAAATACATATGGAAAGGGAAAAGATCTAGAATCAAACTGAAACTATTAACAGACGACAAGAACAGAGGAGGATGTGCGATGCCGGATTTAATGAGATACTACAACGCATGTTCATTAACGTGGCTGGAAGAGTGGATAAAATTGGAAAATGATAAAATCTTAATGCTAGAGGGCCACAATTTAATTTACGGCTGGCACGCCTATATGTGGTACGGCAAGAAAAAAGATAACAAAGAATTTGATCACCATTTCATTAGAAAAGCACTACTAAAAACTTGGTTAACAATCAAAAAGCTTTTTTATAGAAAGATACCACAATGGATTTCAACTCAAGAGGCATTCTTTAAAAGATCCAAAAGAGAAGAACAGGGGTGGCCAAAGTATCAAGATTTACTGGAAGAAACCCAGAATTTAATAAAAATAAAATCTAGAGAGCAATTAGAGAAAGAAGGAATCGAACTCAACTGGTTTGCATACCATCAAATTTATGAGAGATACAAAATGGATCTAAAACTAGAAGGGTTTCAAATGGAAAAAAATGATATTGATAAAGTTATATATGGCAACTCCAAGAGTCATATAACAAAATATTACAAAATTTTAACGGAGAGAGATTTAGAAACAGAGTTGGTGAAAGAGAATATGGTAAAATGGGCCCAAGACATAGGCAAAATCATTGAAATAGAAAAGTGGGAAAAGGCCTGGATAAATACTCAAAGATTCACTCTATCGCAAAATTTGAAGGAGAATTTCATTAAAATATTCTATAGATGGTACTTAACCCCAGTCAAACTAAACAAAATGTATAATACAGGGTCAATAAAATGCTGGAAGTGCGGGGAGGCGGTAGGAACACTAATACATATGTGGTGGAATTGCCACATAGCTAAAAGATTTTGGAGAAAAATTCATGGTACAATTAAAGAGATCCTCAAGATAGATTATCCCTTTACCCCGGAGCTATATCTACTAAACATAATAGATGATGTAAAGAAGTCTGAGATTAAAAATAGATGGAGAATACTATTATATATGGTTACCACAGCAAGGATTTTATATGCTCAAAAATGGAAAAAGAAAGAAACTCCAACCGAGGAAGAATGGATTGTAAAAATGTATGATATGTGGGAAGCTGACAGATTAACAACACTAAGAAGGGCCAGGTCAATAAGCAAAATTGCAAAAGAATGGGAGCCGATGGAGAAATTTTGGGCAAAATACAAGACCGTAAAGAATTATTGACCTTTATAAGAGAAGAAGGGCCAATAAAGAAGGAGAATAAATCTAAAAAAGGAATATAAATTTTAAGATATACAAGAACAGTTAGATATGTATGGGTAAAAAGATGCATGGCTGGATAAGCATAGAAGGAACACTTAAGGAAAGAAAGAAACAGAAAACAGAAAAAGAGGAAGAGAAAATGAATCTCTGCAGAGGTGAACAGGAAGGAAGACGAGAGATATATATAGAAATAGGATACGAATGTACAGAAATATGACACGAATATACTTTGTGCTAACTTATTTTAGATAATGAAATAGAGTTACAGTATGTTATAAAAAGGGTAATTACATAATGTGTTTTGTAATAAGCGGTAATGTAAAGAGGTAAAAATGTGATGATACTTTGCAATATATGTATGAGAAAACACCGGCTGTAACCAATAAAAAATATATATAAAAAAAAAAAAAAAAAAAGAAATTGTGCCTTCAGTATCTCCCTTTTGAGAAAGTCCCATCCGTCTTGAGGTCTCTTCTCTTTTAGTATTCCTGACCATGGGATCACCCCCAGTATTTCCCTGAGTTTATTGAAATCAGCTCTCCTAAAGTCAAGAATGCGTGTCTGACTATGCCTGGCTTCTCCTTTCCATTGTATAACAAACTCCAGGAGAACATGATCACTCTCACCTAAGGATCCCACCACTTGCACCCCATTAACCAGGTCATCTCTGTTGGTTAGGATCAGATCTAAAATAGCTGACCCCCTTGTTGTCTCTTCCACCTTTTGGACCATGAATTTGTCTTCCAGGCATGTAAGGAATTTGCTAGACCTTGAAGTTTTGGCTGAGTTAGATTGCCAGCAAATATCAGGATAGTTGAAGTCACCCATCACTACTACGTCTCTCCTTTCTGCATGTGTGTCCATCTGTTCAAGAAAGGCATCATCCAATTCCTCCGTCTTATTTGGGGGTCTGTAGTAGAGTCCCACCATAACATCCCTGTTGTTTCCCTCCCCTTTAATTTTTATCCAGATGCTCTCCACCTGGCTTCCAGTATTGATGTCATGGATCACTTCACTGGTGTAAATATCCCTGACATATAATGCTATTCCTCCTCCTTTCCTGTTTGGCCTGTTTCTCCTATAAAGGTTATACCCCTCTATTCCTACATTCCAATCATGAGACTCGTCCCACCAGGTTTCAGTAATGCCTATTATATCATATTTGTTTTGTAGTGAGAGGAGTTCAAGTTCATCTTGCTTATTTCCCATGCTCTGTGCATTAGTGTAGAGACATCTAAGACCATGTGTTCCCTTTACTTGCTGCCTGTGCAAGTATTTTTGCCTCCCACTGTTGGGTCCTTGCGCTGTTTGCCTTGTTCCCTCTGTGACAGTTTGACTATTTTCTCCAGCCCTTTTGCCTTCCAGAATACTGTCTCCCTCCCCCATTTGACTCAGTTTAAAGCCCTCCTGATCAAATTCTTGAGACTGTTGGCAAAAATATTTCTTCCAACTGTTGTAAGATGCACCCCATCTCTTGCCAGAAGTCCCCCCTCATGGAAGCGCAGTCCATGATCCAAGAATCCAATTTGTTCTCGGCAACACCATCTACGGAGCCAGTTGTTTACGTCAGCTATTTTCCTCTCCCTTCTTGGACCATTCCCTTCAACTGGCAGAAGAGAGGAGATGACAACCTCTGCGTCCATTTCTTTCAGCTTCCTCCCCAGTAGTAGTAATATCTACTATTAAATTCAAATATAAAATATAAGAAATCTAATATTCAGAAAACTGATATCACTATCAAACATTAAATAAATAAAAATAATTGGGAATCTAAACAGTAATGTATTGTAATATTTAATTTACTTAATTTGTTATAATGCTGAAAGGGGAAATAAATTGATTCTGATTTTGTATTTGAATATGGTTTTGTATTGCTATTTTGTATTTGTACTTGGAATGTGTGTTGTTTTTAAGTTTTGACATGAAAATAAAATGTAAACAAAAAACCTGAAGAACCCTTCTCAACTATCTACCAGTTATCTCTTTATCTAGCTCATCTGAGATAGAAAGCCTTACATGTATGCCATGTCAAAACTCCAGGTTTATTACTTTTGTTGTTTTATTTACTCCATGGTAGAGTACATTTAACAACAAAGCACATTTTAAAAATCTACTTTTTTCTTAGAATATGAAATGCTTCAACTTGAAGGTAATACAATATTTATTTATGGATGGCCATCTGTCGGGGATGCTTTGATTGTGATTTCCTGCGTGGCAGGGGGGTTGGACTGGATGGCCCTCGTGGTCTCTTCCAACTCTGCAATTCTATGATTCTATGATTCTATGATTTAATATAACTGGTGAGGAAATAATTCCAGTGCTCATTTCAGAGAAATACAGAAACAACAGAAAGAACTCTTAAAAACCCTGAATGTGTGATAAAGTCAGATTTGCAGTCACCTGTTCCAAGTAGGTATTGTTATTTGCCATCAAGTTGGCTTTTACTCAGGGCAGCACTATGAATGGAAGCCCTCAAAGAGTCCTGACACCATCCCAGTTAGATGGTTCCCATATTAGCAATGCTTTTAATTAAATAACACCACCCTTGCACTAACATTAACTAGCTAACAACAGCACATCATGCAATACTTTAGATGTCTCCATGAGTTCTGCACCTTATTCTTCTCACTTGATTTTATCTGCCTGCCTCTTTCTATACCAGGCCACTGAGCCTTGTGTTCCTTAAAAAATAGTTCATGATTAATCCAAAAGAAAGCTCCCCTTTCAAAAAGAGTATCATCTTCTGAAGATTATATCATGTCAGTAATCCATTGTATTTTATGTTATATTTAAGTGCCTTTTCTTTACCTGAGCAAAGCTATCATCAACCCTCCCTGGACACTCGTAGCAAAACACTTCACTGCTCATTATCTGCAACTGCAAATTACTACTGGAGAAAAGGCATTATCTTGTATATCATTATGGGAAAAGAGCTGATGTAAAGGAGCAATGAAGTCAACAAAGAGAGGATAGAGATAAATCAGGTAGGTAGTGTTATTTTAAGGTTGTTCACAAAACTGAAATTGGGCTCATCTGCAAACTGAGCTCAGGCAAAGGGGGCAGGAAGAATCCATAGATAGAGATGCTGTAAAATCGTGTTTGGTCCTCGTTTTTAAGTAAACTGACCCAACTTGTACTCCTGGGACTAACATGCAGATTGGAGAACATGGAATAGAAGAATAGAATCTTTATTACGGTCATAGACCAGCACAAGTAAAAAGGGGATATAGAATAAAGGTAAAAACACAGGATAAAACAGGCTAAAAGCAGTATTTAAAATGTTAGCTCCAATATAACAAGACTAGGTTGACACTATTCTACTGCTGAGGACATTGTCTGTCAAATTTTAACCGCAGCTGCGCAGAATCTGGCAACATTATAAGTTGTTCCTGGGTTGGTGTCTGAAAGCAACAAGTTTATGTAGAATTGTCCAGTGTGCCCTTGATATTTATGCAACAGGGGTGAAATAAGCCTGAGACTATGTCCCTGTAGTATGAGCACTGGAGTCATACATGCTCTGTTGTTTCTATTTGGTCTGAGTTGCGGGGGGCACAGTCTGTCTGAGAAGGGGATCTTCTTGTATCGGCCTTCAAGGACAGCTGAAGGGAGGGCACGACACCGTGCAAGAGTAAAGGCCCTTCGATGTTTAGATATTTCAAGTGTTGCTAAGTATGCCAAAGGAGAGGCCACATATCTATTGGAGACACTAGCGATGAAGGTTGGAGTACTGGCTAGATCCAGTTGTCGCTCTATATCTGCTACCCGTTGTTTGATAGTAGCTTTCACCCTATCATATCCCAGGCTTAGCAGAAGATCTGGAGAAAGGCCCAGCGTTGAAATTTTAGTCATCACTGTCTGTTTCCAGCTGGATTGGAAATCATCACTTAAGGTTAGTGGAGCAAGGCCAGTGGGAAAGAGGGATAGTCTGAGCCAGTAGTTGAGTATGGTCACCCACACTCTGGCCTCGACTTTCATAAATCCTGACTCCAGTCTCAGAGCTGCGTTAGAGACACATTTTGGAGTTTGGAAAGCTGATCTTAAGAATTTGGATTGGATAAGTTCTAATGGAGCAGGGTTGGGGAAGGGTCCCAATTGGGATCCATAAAGCAGTTGTGCTTCAAAGAGTTTGAGCGCTGCAGGTAAATAGTGGCCTCCTCTTGTCTTAAGAAATTTGAGAATGGCTGCTGTACTCCTCTGCACATTGCAAGCAGCATACTCCCCATGCACTTTCCTACTACCAGTGGCTTGAAAAATTACCCCCAGGTATTTGAAGCACGAAACCTGCTCAATCTTGTGGCCATCTATATTCCAGTTGTAGTTCTTAGGCCTTTTAGCGAATGCCATGATTTTAGTTTTTTGATAGTTGAGTTCTAGCTGTTCCACTCTGCAATATTGTGTTAGTGCTCTTAGGGCTCTTTTAAGTCCAATGGGAGTTCTTGAAAGTACTGCTGCATCATCCACATAAAGCAGCGTTGAAATGCCGGTTGCCCGGGACTTACCGGGCGGCCGCTGTTTGCGGCCGGAGTCCCCCTGCGCCCGGACAGCCGCTCCACGTGGCCAGGGAGGCCAGGGAGAGGGATCGTAAGCCAGCCAATGGGAGGGAGACAGCTCCCACCCGATTGGCTGGCTCCGGCCAATCAGAGTCCACGCTCAGCGCGGCCTCTGATTGGCCAAGGGGCGGGGCTAATCCCCAACGTGGTCCGCCGGCCGGGTATATATTCCCGGCCGACTCTCAGCCTCAGCAGTTGGCTCTTGCGAGCCGAAGACCCAACCCACCCACCCTTTAGTCAGTTGTTTTCTGTTAGCTAGTTGTTTTAATTGTATGTATTTTCCTTGTCACAACTTTCTGCCTGTGCGGTGGGCATGAGTTTCTGTCACGTAAAGGGGGGGAGCTGGAAGCTACTGTTGGCTTCCGGGGTCCGGGGCTGGCCCCTCCCCCTGTGCTGGCTCCCCCTCCCCCTGGACTTACCAGGCACGTGATCAGTCACGTGATGGTCACGTGAACTCTTCATTCTCCGGACACGTGACCGTTCGCGTGACTTGGCCTCACGGCCCGGCACGTGATCTGTCACATGTTCCTTTCGGAAACTCATGCCCAGGCCAACCTCCGCGACTATCACCAGACAGAAAGTTGTGGCCTTTCCGCCAACCCTTTCACTTCTTGTAAATAAATCTTTCTGTGCATCAACCTTGTGTGTATCCTCGTGATTCGGCCGGACGGGGCGGGGGACACTTTGACTCTCGGTCGCAAATGCCTTCCCTTTAATTTTGGGGGGTGGAAGTTAGTGTTGTTGAGGTGATCCACCAAATCATTGATGTAGAAGTTAAACAGGAGTGGAGCTAGAATGCAACCTTGCTTGACACCCTTCTCAGTGACAATGTCATTGGTGAGATGTCCCTGGGGGTTACATCTTACTTTTAATGAGGTCCCTTCATGCAGCATATGAATTAGATGGAGTAAACGTCGGTCGATCGAAGAAGCCTCCAGTTTTTTCCACAGTTTGGTTCAGGATATAGAGTCAAAAGCTGCTTTAAAGTCTATAAAGGCAGCATAGAGAGAAACTGTGCTGCAGGTGGAGTATTTTTCAATAAGGTCGTGGAGTACAAGGCACCGATCTATGGTGGAGCGGCCTTCCCTAAAGCCAGCTTGTTCTTCTGCGAGTATGTTTTCTTGTTCCAACCAGGTCTGAAATTTCCGCTGTAAGTGTCTTGCATAGAGTTTGCTGATTGTACCGAGGAGACTAATTGTTCTGTAGTTGACAGGATCATCCTTGCTTCCTTTTTTATATATGGGGACGATGATTGCAAGACCCCAATCTTTGGGTGCTCGACCATATTTTTCGATACAGGTGAAAAGTGAGGCCAGGATAGGGGCCCAAAATTCAAGGTTGTTTTTAATGGCTTCTGCAGGTATTAAGTCTTCTCCTGGAGCCTTCCCCATTCTCAGCTGGGCTACAAGGTTCTTGATCTCTGTCGCTGTCACTGGTGGCCACCCTTGGATATTTTCTATATTTTGGCTAGTGCATCCCCTTTCAATGTAGTTGTCCTTATAAAGTGCTTGAAAGTGATCCTCCCATATCCCTGGAGGGATGTGAAAATCCACTGTAGCTGGCCCATTTCTCTGGGAACTTGATGTAATATGCCAGAATAGAGCTGTGTTGTTGGATCTGACTGCCTGGATAAGTTGTGTCCAGTCATTCTTCATGGCTTCTTTTTTCTTGTTCCTCAGCAACTTTTTGTAGTCTCTTTTCTGCTAAAGCAGCATTGGTGCAGCATCTGGAATGTTATTAGATAGGTAACCCTGATAAATATCAATGAAGGCTTTTTTAGCATTAACACATTCCTTGTCAAACCATGGTTTGGAATGGTGCTGTTGTTGTTTCCGCTGATGTGCGCTATTTTGACAGATTAGATATTGGTGTAGAGCTTGGGTAAGTGTATTGTAATTTTCTAAGATTTCATCAGGGGACTCAGCTGATATCAGGGCAGTTCTAAGATGCTGAAGTTGGTCTGAAGCCAATACCTCACTTATTGTTTGGTTTAGTCGGGGGGTCCATTTAGCTCGCCGATAAGTCCTTGCTGATGGTGTCACAGAGAGATGATAGTGTTCCCTGGTGTGTGTCTCCTGAGTGAAGTCACTAAGATGCAGCCGAATTGGTAAATGATCACTTTCAAATCTGGGCATAACTTCTAATTCCTTGGCATAGGGAAGAAGGTCCCTGGAATTGATTATGTAATCAACGGCACTCATTCTGGACCCAGAGAGATAAGTGAATTCAGCTGGGCAGTCATTTTTCAGGGCACCATTTAGGATTTGAAGGTTCAGCCTGAATGCTGTTTGATCCAGACAAAGTCCTGCAAAATTTGATTTCTTGTCCTTTGAGCATTGGATGAGGTGGGTTCCATCATCTTCAAAATCAGGAGGAGGGCATTGTGCTGGGCATATAGGGTATGATTGTTGGGGCCCAGTCTGGCATTCAAATCACCCCCCAAAATTACAAATGCATTTGGGTTCTGCAACATGAGATTAGCAGTATATTATTCCAATTCTGCCCACAGGCCTCTGATTTGGGATTTCTTCTTCATTGGAGGCATGTAGGCATTTATTATCAGCAAAGTGCAATGGTTAAATTGAATCAGCACTGCCATGGCATGTGTTTTAAAAGTGGAAAGAGGCCTTGTTATGGCACGTAGGGTGGTGGAGACCAGGACTCCCAGGACACCTCTAGCTCTTCCATGCTTTTTCCCTGGCTCTGCCGGAATTGAGAATGAGTGAAAGCCATCTAGTAACAGATCCTTATTAGTCCATGTTTCTTGGATCAGTATAATGCCATATTGGGTGAGGAAGTCATTAGGACAGGGATCTCTGTGGGCCATCTGCCACCCAGCGATGTTCCAGGTCATAAGGGTAACCTTGTGCTGGTCTGTTGGAAGTCAGGCAGTCGCATTGCAAGCCACAGGCTGAATGGGTAATTCATCTGATGGCAGTTGGTTAAATGACTGGGTTGATTGTGGCTGTGTCCTCCTCTGTGGATGGAGGGGTGGTGAATCACATTCCTGTTCCTGCCCTGCCTGTTCTGGAAGGGATATTGGAAGAACCAGTGCAGCATGGGGAGTGAAATGAGGGTCACAAGCAAGCAAGGATCCCATCTCTTTAGTGGTGGGGGGGGCATTCTTTGGCTTAGGAGATGAAGTAGGTGGCAGTGAAGACTGTTTTTCCCTTGAGCTAGGTTTGCATAGGGATGTTTGAGTCTCCTGGGGTTTAATTGTAGATGGGGGTGCATCTGCAGTATATTGCATTTGTGAACGGGTGTTGGCTACAACTTGGAATGTCAAGGCTTCCTTGATTGTAAATAGAGAGTCATCACTTTCACTTTCACTGTCATAAAAATCAGAAAAATGCACTGACAGTTTTCTGCGAGGGGGGGCTGATTTCAATGGGGCTGGATTGCTGTTAGATTGACTCAGGATTGTATCTCTCATCAGCTGTATTGTGGGAGTGTGTTCCCAAATTTCTGCGAGTTTTTCTCTCAGTTTAATTACTTCTTGATTTATAGCCTGAGCTTCTTCCTTTAAGGTGTGTTTAGGTTCTCCCTCTTGGTGTGCAGAATTATTGCTTCTTTGTGTTATTGTTGCTGTTTTCCCTGTGATGAGGTCATGGACTATCTCATCTTTGAAAACTCTGTTAATTTCTATATAATGTGCATTCCAGAGGAAATTTCTTTTCCGTAACAGCCTGTTAGGAATATTTGCCTGGCTAAAGGTCAGAAAAATTCACTTAGTAGCTCTTGAGCTGGGTAAAAAGTTGTAGTCTGTTAAATCAATTGTTCTGCTGTGCATGTTTAAAAGTTGGGAAAGATATCTCACAACAGACCTCTGTCTGTTCCACATGTGACTGTTGTGATGTATTTCCAACAGGAGCTGATTTTTTTGTAACACTCGGCTGTGATTAACTGCATCCTGTGACGTGGCAGGGCACATTTCCTCCAAATCTGCTACATTTTTAACCCCCTGTGTACCATATGGGGTTTGCTTTTGAAAATCTTGTTGGGAAAGCTTATTTGTAATGTCGTTTAATCTTTGCAAAATAAGAATCAATGTCTCTATGGACAGTTTGCAGAAATCATAAAAGAGCTGAGCGCTGTTATTGTAGGGAATGCTGCCAAGCCCCGGGAGTTTGACTTTGTTATCAACTTTGTTATCAACTTGCTCTGGCCCATAATTTATATTTACACTTTGAGGAATTGGGGAGGCTGTTTTATTTAGTTCAAGTGTCTGTGATGGCTTAAGGAGTAAAGAAGGAGCTGTTGTTACAGATCTGTTACTCACGGGCTGTGTTGTCTCTGCCGCTGGGAAGAGTGAGTCAATCCTCATCTGTTTTTCTGCTTTGGAGGGTTCCTGATTGCCATTATTATTACAGGGGCTCGTCCGATTTCTTTTCTTGCCTTTGGATGGCATTTTGGAGGTATATATAGGTGATAATGCCAGATGTTAGTGGGAGGACAATTCAGAAGTTGTTAGTCTGTTGCCATCTTGCCCCTCCTCCTCCGGAGAACACAGAAAGCTGATAGCATTTCTACTAGCAGCCACTTGGAATGGAAACATTGGAAGACTGGATCCTTTTTGATATATGGATGGTGGACAAAATCTGGTCCACATGGCTATTAGAAAAACTATCTTCTTCAACCAAGTTCAATAATGGAAACACACATACAGCCAACTTCTTCAAAGACTGGTTTACTTTGATTATATGAACAACAGCGGTCTTTCATTTCTAGGGGCCCAGCTTCCTTATTGGAAAGATGTCTCACATGTTGCTGATCCATCTCCTGCACCCCTCACCTTGTTGGCCTCCTGTTCTACATAGACATTCTGTGAATAAGAAGAAATGCACATTCTCAGTTGTCCTTAGAGGCTTAGGAGGGAACTCTGGGAGGGGGCATTTGAACTTCCAGTTACAAAGCTCTTCTTCTTCATGTCACCTCTTTGACCACTTTCTTCACGGCTTTCTGAATAAGTGAATTGGTTGTACAGTCCAAGGGTGATATCAGGCAGGGCATTGGAGTTTAGGGATCTCACAATGGGCAGTCATCACGTCCTGCTTAGAATTTGTTCTTCCAAAATGGATCGGAAGGGGATAGGAGCCAGTTTGACTCCAGATTTGCAGTGACCCGGCCTTATGCCCAGTGCAGAGTTTAAGGGAATGCACTCGTGTCAGGGGGGGGCATACACCCTAGTCCCTTATTTTGCCATGTCACCCCTGACTAAAAACCAGTGTTGGTCCATCACTTCCATAGCCCTGACCTTGGTGGGTTTAAGAGGGGTCATATGGTACCCATTATTCTCAGCATATTCAGAAAACTAGGCACTGGAGGTCTGCGGCTTTTCATAAGTATGTTAGACTGCTGCAGTCTGATATATATTGTCTGGTTGTCCTTGTTTTACAGATTCTGTGTTATGGCTGGTGATGCATTGAATCCAGATCTGTACCCATAGCTTTGTCTTTTGGGAGATCTTTTTATTTCATCAGCCTTTTTGAAACTGTTTTACAAGGAAACAGGTTTAACTTTTTTTTAATAGAAGGGCTTGCCCCCAGCAATGAGGCAGGTGTGTGTTTTCCCTCTTCTGCATATGGGCCAGAGGGTGACACCAGTTGTGTGTTCTTGTGTACATGCATGGGTTCGTGTGGCCATGGCAGACCACATTAGAGAAACATCAGAGAAACAAGTCATGCCAGACTAATCTGATCTCTTTTCTTTGATAAAGTTACCAGCTTGGTAGATGAAGGGAACGCTGTGGACATCGCATACCTTGATTTCAGTAAGGCCTTTGACAAGGTTCCCCATGACATTCTTGCAAACAAGCTTGTAAAATGTGGGCTAGACAAGTTAACTGTTAAATGGATTAGTAATTGGTTGACCGGCCGAGCCCAAAGGGTGCTCAGCAGTGGCTCCTCTTCGTCTTAGAAAGATGTGACCAGTGGGGGTGCCACAGGGTTCTGTCCTGGGCCCAGTGCTATTCAACATCTTTATCAATGACTTGGATGAGGGAATTAGGGGCATACTTATCAAATTTGCAGATGACCCCAAATTAAGAGGAGTAGCTAATACCCTAGAGGACAGGATCAAAATTCAGAATGACCTGGATAGACTGGAGAGCTGGGCCAAAGCTAACAAAATGAAATTCAATACGGAGAAATGTAAAGTACTGCATTTAGGATGGAAAAATGAAATGCATAGATAAAAATGCATAGATAAAATGAAATGCATAGATAAAAATGCGATTTTGGGCTGTATCAATAGAAGTATAGTGTCTAGATCAAGGGAAGTAATAGTGATGCTCTATTCTGCCTTGGTCAGACCTTACCTAGAATACTGTGTCCAGTTCTGGGCACCACAATTCAAAAAGGATATGGACAAATTGGAGCATGTCCAGAGAAGGGCAACTAAAATGGTGAAAGGTCTGGAAACCATGCCTTATGAGGAGAGACTTAGGGAGCTGCATATGTTTAACTTGGAAAAAAGATGGTTAAGAGGCGATATTATAGCCCTGTTTAAGTATTTGAAGGGATGTCAGGCTGAGGATAGAGCAGCCTTGTTTTCTGCATGCTCCGAGAGAGTGTGTTCCACTACCAAACAGCTCTTACTGTCAAAAAGTTCCTCCTAATGTTGAGGTGGAATCTCTGTTCCTGGAGCTTGCATCCATTGCTCCATGTTCCAGTCTCTGGAGCAGCAGAAAACAAGCCTGCTCCATGCTCAGAGTGCCATCCCTTCCAAAACTTAAACAGGGATATCATATCACCTCTTAACCATCTTTTTTCCAGGCTAAACATACCCAGCTCCCTAAGTCTCTCCTCATAAGGCATGGTTTCCAGACCTTTCACCATTTTAGTTGCCCTCCTCAGGACACACTCCAATTTGTCAATATCCTTCCTGAATTGTTGTGCCCAGAACTGGACACAATATTCTAGGTGAGGTCTGACCAAGGTAAAGTAGAGTGGCACTATTACTTCCCTTGATCTAGACACTATATTTCTATTGATGAAGCCCAAAACCAGATAGCCCTGCCCACTCTGTCATCCCACTTTTTCATCCATTTTTAAAATGCCCTAGTTTTTCTCCTCCTTCCACTTCAGATTACTTTGTACAGAACAAGAGGGAGAAGAGGAAACAAAGGGGTGGAATCTTCCCCTTCCCTATAGATTCAGGTAAAAGCAAACAGCTGCCGCCTCGCATAACTGGTATGTTCCTCATAAATAACTTGCATCTTGACCCCACACTAATGTTGTTTGCCTGCACATGTCCCAGTTTTCATCTGTGGAATGTTGGAGGAGTAAAGTGTCAATAAAGAATACATTAAAAGATTAACAGCACTTTCTGTCAACTTTAATTTAGTAAATGTGTGCAGCATCCTTGAGGTCTCTTCTGATTCCCCCTTCCTCATAAAGCTGCTAAATTATTTAGGGTTGAATTTGTTAAAATTAGAGTATGTGGCTTATAGCTCTATAAATATTTGATAATTATTTCTGGAATTCCAGCTTAGAAAAAATATGCTTTGTTTGTAGGCTGAAATATATAGGTTATATGACAGGATGCCTGGTTTCTGCTGTGGGCCTAATTATTTTCATTTTATTTATTACAATATTTTACTTCTACCATTCATCCTCATAGATGCAAGGGTGGTGCATATAATTACAAAAATATATACTTGAACATTTGAAAACTGAACAAAAAAAGAAAATACAAATGGATTTGAAACCCTGAAATGTTTGAGTTGGCTCCAAAAAACTGAACTGTTTAAGTGTTGCATATCCATTGGGACAGGTCACATATCCATGCCACATATCTATGGGGAATGTATTCCAAAGCTGGGAACACAAAAAAAGTTATCTTATCAATAGAGATGGACACATCCACTAGCCTTGCTTTCGCCAACAATCCATTTGTTTCCCTTAGTATCAGGATCTTTATATTATATGTATGATGAATTTGCCAGCCTCGCAAATGCTCATGATTTTTTTCATGCATTCTTAAAATAATTACCCAATTTGAAGCAGAAGGCTTTCATTGCTGGCATCCATAGGTTTTCCTTGTTTTTTTTTTCTTTTCTTTCCAGGCTGTGAGCTGTGTTCTGAAAGAGTTTATTTCTAATAGAAGAGGTACTATGTTAGCTAAAACACAGAGAGGTTGGATTCTTGTCATATTAGCTAGTATCAGGTTCTTGGTGATGATGTCACTGGTTCTAATTCTGCCTTTAAATTTGTTCTCACCTCAGACTTCATCTTGAAGGGGATTTCTAATTTAAAATATTTCTGTATCGCCTCCCAGCCCACAAGGGCTCCCAAGGAAATGAAGAGATAAAAACCAATTAAAACAATACAGAGTTGATGTTTTTTAAAGTTTGAAATGTATTAAAATAAGCATTCTAAAAACAATCCTAGAATCCAATTTTAAAACAGTTAAAAGCAACTTCTAACTGAATGCCATGCAAAATGGCACTGTTTGGTTGCCTGCCTTAATGGTTCATGAATGAAGTCTGATACTGGATTGAATTCAGCAATGTATTGAATTGCATGGTGTCAATTGGACTGGTTTGGTAACCCAGGGTTTTACCTTGAAAGAGCAACTATATGGATTTTTTTTTTTTACAAAAAACCACAGTGTCAGCAGAGAGCTGTAAATCTACCAATGCATGCAAACTTACCAAACTTACCAAAGTGGCATATATGCAAACTTACTAATGAGGAGCAAGAACTATTTCCAAACCATTGTACATCACACTTGTTGTTTGTATTTCATGTCAGTGTTCTTCTATCATGTCAGCAGAACATTTTGGAATGTCAAGATGTTTTGGAATGTGACTCAGTGTGTTTTGTACATATTTAATATTTTGAAATCACTAGGAAGTTTTCTGTATCTAAGCAAATTGTTTTCTGCAACATTTTTAAGTCATTTAGGCCTTATGGTCACTTTAGGACTTTTCTTCTCCAGTTTCAACTTTAAAAGTGTGTACTGTAGGTATGCCTGAAGTTCCTAGGCTGCACACCATGTGTCTGAGAAAGATGTGCAATTGTTAGTTCCAACTAGAGTAGTCCCATTGAATCAAATGGATTTATCTATATATAGGGTTACAATTCAAATGGGATTTGATTTGCCTTCTTTAGTAGGGACTAATCAATAGGATGGAAATTGTATAATATTTTCATTACGACCTTTAGTTAACTATGTTGTTGTTGTGTGCCTTCAAGTAATTTCTGACTTATGGCAACTCAAAGGTGAATCCATCATGGGGGTTTTCTTGGCAGAATTTGTTCAGAGGGGTTTTTCCTTTACCTTCCTCTGAGGATGAGAGTGTGTGACTTGCCTAAGGTCACCTAGTAGGTTTCCAAAGCTGAGCAGAGATTTAATGCCTGGTTTCCCAGTGTGCTAGTCCACCACTCAAACCTATGTATTATAGGCCTGTGCATAGGGTTATTGGGCAATGTCTGATGGAAGGATTGGCCAAAATGGGAAGGCACACTTAAGTCTGGCAAGGTTACTGCTGCATGCCTTTTCAGACTGTGCTTTTCCTTCTTGGGGAAAACTCAGGGGGACATCAGGCAAAGCTGGATCACTTCAATGCAAAGAACTGCCACAACCTTAGATAATGTGCTTCAGGAGACAAAAGGAGTTCCTCCTAAAGAGAACTCTTATCCTCTGAGTTTCAAAGCTAAGGAACAGGACACTGGTCAGAATGCTTTTGATGACTTACCCTAATGTAAACCAGGTTATGCTAAATATATGTTTTCCAGATGCCACACAAAGAGGTATTCAGCATTTCTTTGTGCAATTTGCCCTCCCCCAAAAGCAGAATGGTTGCAGGATGGTGCTCAGACACAGTGCTACCTCTCATTCACTTAAATAGCCACTGATTGACTGAAGGTGTGGGCTGTGGTGTTGGTGAGCTATCAGTCTCCCAGACCTCTTGTGCTGACTTTGGACATTTGTGGTGGTAAAAAAATCTCCTGTAGTAGCCTAGACCATCCTTGTCAAAAAGGTATGACTGTCTCAGTTGCTAGCCAGCCAATTTCACGCTGAAATTAAAGTTGTCAGTCAACAGGTAGCCTGCTCAGGAGATATGTGATGTTATCAAGGTTTCATAACCCAACATTTTCCCACTGGTCAGGCTCTGTTGGGAGGAAGAAAGTCCTTTTAGGGGCACCACCAGGGCATGAAAATATTTAGTGTGGGCTTTTTAGTGTTAAAGTTTTCAAAAATTGTTTTAAAAGGCACAGCATTACTAAGTTTAGTATCCCACTAGCTCAGGGGGAAAGCTCTAAACAAATTTTCATCAGAGGCTCTCAAGAGGACATCAGTACCAAGATCTGATGTAATCAGATACTGCTGATTGATATTTTACTGTTTGTATAGTTCATTTCCAGCAGATGTCATTATAATGAAAACTTAATTGATATTAATTCAGAGGTCATGGTTTTGTTTTTCATTTCTGCTTTGTCTGGATTGCTTTAATTCTGGTATATTGGATAAAGTCCAATAAAAATGGTCCCTTGTCAAAAAATTATGTTCTTTACCTTTGTTGTGTGCAAAACCCATGGGACAAATTCCAGTTTACAAGTTCTTTTTTATTATTTCAAGAAGTGTATCTTCACTAAGGGATGTGGAAATGTCAATCTCATTCATTTTGCACTTCGCAATTTCGTGTGACATACCAAAAACACACGCTCACATTCACTCAACAGAAATTCTTTATTGGTAAGGAAACATGTGTCAGGAACATAGAACAAAGCCGAAACTGAATATAGGCTAGCACACACACCCCAGATAAACCCCCACAGTGTAAGAATGGCATCTAGGGAGGAGGAACGGCCGGGCCTGAACCTGGCGCATTGCCCTTGAGCCACTGTGGAGAGCAGCATTCCCAGGCCAACAAGGCAGGCTGGCACCTTTCCAAAGCCCCAGGGGCCTAGGCAAGGAAAACAGGCCAGAGGCAGTCTCATGTCAGGGTCTTCCATGAATTCCACTCTAAACCCCAGAATTCAGGGATGAGCCTGACATTTTGCAACTACACTTGCACTGAAGTTTCTGGGACACATTTTTCAAAAGATACATCTTTGGGTTTGGCACTTTTCTGATACAAACATACATTCATGCATTTTCTTTTATGGACTATGTATGTGCATTTTCCAAATTCATGTGCTTTTCTGAAACATGAATGTAGTTCTGTATTACTTCCCCATGAAACATAGTGCAAGCCTTCCAAATCATTGAATTTCCAGAGCTAGATGTTTTCTTTGGCACTGTTGGTCATACAATGTGTAAAATGTGTACAGTATATTAAGTTGAAACATCAGCCAATAAATGTCTTCCTCCCCTCTTCATAGTGATGGTGCTACAAGTCTGGACACCAAAATGGAAATCATAAGAAAAGCAGAGGCTGGTGAAAGAAAAGGTCATCCCAGGATGCAGTTTGGAAGTTTCAGAATGTTTTTATCTTCTTTGGGAAGGGCTCTGGTTGTTTAATTTCACTTGTGCATAGAGTTTGTTTTAACTATTGCATCCTCACATATGGGACCAAATAATTACAGTAGTTTTCTCCTCACTGCCAGAGAAATCAAACATTCCTCTGTTGTATTCTCCCTGGATCTGAATGTCCCAAAATGTTGTGGAGGAGTTATTGCACAGAAAAATACATGGGTTTACCTGCTTCCTATACTGAAGATGGTAAACTAAGTTCCTTGCCCTAATTTTGTTTTTTTCCCCTGAAATTCCCATACTCTGAGTGATCAAAAGGCTTTGCCACAGGCTTTTCAGATTCTTTTGCTCTACTTCCTTCAACATTTGAGGACATTATTTATCTGAGCCCTGGTGTTTTGTCAATTTTTAACAGTACTAATTACCTAATTATTTGTTCTGCTGCCATGGTAAAGTGTTTGAACAATTTTTACAATTCTTCCTTCCCTAGAGGAAGATCTATCCCAAACCTGAAAATTATACATTTTATTTCTTGGCTCTTTTGCTGCTGTTTTCTCTCATCATTCTGCTGCCCACACTCAATTGGCTTTTCAAAAGAAGAAAGGGATCGAGAAGTGCCAAGGGTGTAAGTACCTACCCTGGAGTTTATCATTCCACATCTACATCTCCAGAGGCAAACTGACATGTATTGGTCTAAAGCAGGAACCCTGTTGGTGAAGTGCCTCAGTGCTTGTGCATTTTCCATGGCTGCACAGAATGGCAAGTCAAGCAAAGGCATACAAAATGGGCTAATCCTGAGAAGCCTCTCTCCAATAGGAGTGGAAAAAATATTTGAAAATGTTCAGAAACTGGGTGAAAAATATGACGATGGCAATGATAATGATGTTGACTTTTTCCCAATATAGGATATTGATATGACAATTCAATTTACCAAAGATTGGGACACCCTGTTTACAAAGTACTGGGAATATCCTAGATGGATGAAAATCTTTATGGGGCAGGATATATTTTCCACAAAATCCACACACATTTTGCCCACAAAGCAGCATTTTCTGTGCAGGAAATGGCATTTTCTGCACAGAATTTATTTTGGGCAGAAAATATTGTTTGCTCTGTAGAAAACACCTGTGCAAATTTGGCACAGAATAAGTCCCAGACTACATTTCTGCACAGGACACATTTTCTGTGCAGAAAATGCTGTTTTCTAAAAGCTATACAATTTTCTGTATAGAAAATGCTGTTTTCTGAATAAAATCAAGACCACACCACATGTAGAATAAGTACCAATCTGTACAGTTTTCAAAGACTGTCTCATGGCTGCAACTTTTCCCCTGCCTCTATTGCCTATCCCATTATAGTTATGTTATGTAGTGCCCCAACAGAATCCTAGCGATAAAGATATGAATAATGAAGCATGTTCTTTACCCTTTTATGGCACTGCTGGGCAACTACAGAGGTAATGGGGGTCAGGTCTTGTCTTTATACCACTGCAGTGGGCTCCACCACAACATGGAGTCAGAAGTTACTTCCATTTTTGTTTTCTTCTGATATTTTTTTTCCATTTTGGCTGTTTATAGGAAGGCTGATGTAGTCATTTACTGATTTTGGTTGCTTTCTCCCTCTCACAAATTTGGGGTGCTTGGAGGCTTCAGGAATCTGGTCAGAATCAAGGAAACCACATAAAAACAAAACTATGGGCCATAGTTTCCTCATCGGAGCTCTATTGGAATCACAGTGTAGTTATTATTACTTGGAGTCAACATTCCGTTGCAGATGGAAAGCAATGACATTTATTTGAAGAAAGATAAATTATGAAATCCTTTTCTGGAAGTCAAATTGAAGGAGAGTTTACAAGAAAATGTGGCTTATATGTTTTGTTAATTTATACATTTTCCCTGGGAAAAATGTTTTGGATTTAATCTATGTTAACATGATTCATTTATTGTTGACAGCATATTGTTGAGCAATTACAGATGAGTAAAGTAGACTTAACACATTTGAACTATTGACACAATCATAAATGCCTCCCAAATTGAAAAACCAGCAGGTGCTCTGAGCAATGGAGGTCTGTTTTAATGGTGATCAGGACACAGCAGGATGAAGTTTCCAGTCCCCTCCTGTCAGCAATCTGCAGTGTGACAATCAGAAACAGAACCATCGTTGCAACTCACACTGTAGATCGCTGTTGGGAGAGAGCTGGAAATGTCCTGCGGCAACCTAATTACCAGCAGAATAGATCTCCATTGGGTGTGGTAGAGATGCTTGAGGAATTTGATCTTCGCAAATTTCAGTATTAAGTCACCTGATCCATCTATTTACCAGCTTTCACACTTTATGCTGTTCCAGCAGATAGCCTTTTCCAGAAGAGTTCTTCTCTATAAAAAATTCCATGCAAATACATTGCGTGGGTTTTCCCCCCAGGAGTAATATTTATAAATACATATTTTGAAATAATATATCTTTAAATAATATTTAAAGTACGTATGGGGGTAGAGTAACGAAGAAACAAATGGTGGGCAATGAACAAAACATATTCTACTTAAAAATAGTGCTGGATACGTTTAATTAAAACCTATTAGTCCTGGAGAGATACCAGTGCCAGAAATTTTCTTAACAAAGGCATATGGGGCTATATAATTAACAGAAATTTAGCAAACAAAGACTTCAGGAAGTATGTCTATAATTAGAAAATGTCAGCTGTCGAAAATGGGAAATATGAATACAATGTCTGTCTGGTTGATTTGACAAGCTATAATTAACCTAATTCTATTTCATATTGAGTCAAAATGGGGCAAAGATGTCATAGGCTCAGCATAGTCTCACACAGACCAATGCAGTGTAGATTTGCTATCTTTGGGTCTAGATCAAGTTAGCCAAGGAACAAAGATAATGGAATATGTGGATTGTGCTTCACAGATTTTCTCATCATAAGGTTTTCAGGATGAAAGGTTTCAGGAGTGGTTTACTTTTATGCAATACTCAGTCTAAAGTTAGCTATTGCGTCACTGCCATTGTCATTAAGAGAGCCTCTGCTAGTGTCACCCGGCACTACTGCTGCTGTTCAATAGCTGTTTGGTACATTCAACCTGGCACTTCAACAAAAGCTGTCTGATATGTGAGACCCTGCCAGCAGGCCCTGAAGCAGGAGTGGGCAGCTGGCAGCAGTCAGGGAGCTATATCCCCTGTGATGTACCAGGAACACACGCTCTCATTTACTCAATAAGCAAAGCTTTATTCAGTGAGGACACATATGTCACGAACATGGCCAAAGCCGAAACTGAGAGGCTAGCACAATCCCTTCCCCAGATAAAACCCCAAAGTGTGGGAATGGCACACAGGGAGGGCTCTGGTGCCCAGACACCGCCAGGTGGTTGACCTTGAGATGCTCTAGAGAGCAGTGTTCCCAGGCCGAAAAGGGCAGGTTGGCTTTCGACCAGGAGTTGAGAAGCCCACACTAGGGGAATAGACCCAAGCCTTTCCCAATATCATGTCAGAGTCCTCCATGAAGTCTGAATAACACATAGACTTTATGGCTGGGCCTGACATACCCCCCCCAACAAACAGCCCCCCCCCAGCATCACCGGGGCTTATTGGGGAAGCTGGCATAGAACTTCCGCAATAAGCGCAGGGCATTGACATGTTCGACATTAACCCATTCAGCGTGACCAACAGGCAGATGTTTCCACTTCACCAAATATTGCAACCTCCCCCTGTGCACCCGAGAGTCCAAAATTCCCAAAATAACACAAAATTCCCTGAATAACACATAGACTTCATGGCTAGGCCTGTCATCCCCCACCCCCAGGAAACCTGCATTCTCAAACTGTAATGTCTGCAGAAAAATCTAATTTTTTGCTCCTCAATGCCCCTAAATGACCTCTAGGGTGCTGGGGGGCATTTCACCACATTTTTGCCTCCTGGGCCCATTGGGGACCATTTTCAGGCAAAACATTTAAAAAAAACCCCAAAAAAACCCCTGAATATTATATTTAGTCATAAGTAATCAATTATTGGAAAGAAAACTGGGACATTCAAGAAATATCTTTTTTAGAATTAAGATTGGACATTCCGATTAAAGTTTCAAATGGTAGGCAAAACAGCTTCAATTAACGTTCTGAGGGGGGGGGAATTGAATTGTAAATGGTGGAGCAAGTGGGTGGGGCACTTGGGTTTTATCAGAAGAACATGTGATCTAGAATTTAAAAATTCATGGCTTGTTTTATGGATGAACATAAGGAAGTCAAATGGGAGAAATCTATAACTGAACTTTTCTTTTAATTATTTTCTTTTCGTTATAAAGGTTATAAAAATATTAATGTTGGGGGAAAAAACCAGGATCATTTTAACCCTGGAGGCCACAAAAAAAGCCCACGAAGCCTGCAACCTACACTTTGCCCGCCCCCTTACTAAAGAAAGATTAAACCCCATTTTAATTTATGTATTTATTACTTATAACTATACCCCATCTTTTCTTTAAGGCTGGGGTAGGAAAACTGCAGCCTGTAGATTTCATAGAATTAATACTCAAGACATTTGGCTACAGTAACAAATCTTCCCTCTCATCAAAGTAGAAAGCATTTTGACACTTGTAAAGGAAAATCCTACAGGTACCTTTGCTAAACACTGACAGTTGAAACAGAACAATAACCAAATGAATAATAATTGGCTGCCCTTTTATCACCTCCGAAATCTGAATCATAGTGATTACATCCAGCCTTCCAAACCACCCATTGGCTCTGTTTCAATAAGAATGTCTGAAATGGCTTTTGGTTTCACTGGAACATTACCTAGGCAGCAACAGAAGGGACTGTATCTATGTATCCTTTGTCAGGAGTCAGAGACTGAACTCCATTATAAGATGGCCAAACAACTGCAGAATCATGCTGAGTCATAATGGCTGACTCCATGAACTACCAAGTCATGCCTAGTCAGGCCACTAGAGGGCAATGTCCAATATATATATATAATATATATATGTGTGTGTGTGTGTGTGAGCTAGTCCAAAGCTCACTCTCTTCTTGTGAATACTGAGGCCTGGTGAAACAGTTTCTCCTTCAGTTGTAAATATTTGTATATATATTGCAACTGTTTGACTTTTTTTTTTATTGGTTTACAAATTAACACCATAATCTTTACAATGAAAAAAAATTTTTTTTTACATTCAAAAAGAATAAAGAATTATACATAGAGGAGCTACATTATCTGTTATTCTTCCCCCCTTTGTGAATAAGTATTGAAGATTGATTTATGCAAATACCTCTATGCGACCCTTCCTTCTTTGTTTTTGTGTGTTCCATATTCTTGTATTCTCCACTCTAATCTGCTTGTTACATTCTATTTGTTTCGTCTGGTTATCGCAAAAATCTAGCTGTTCAAATCTGATTCACAAACCTCTCACCTTTACCCATCACTTACTAATCTTATCATGATTTTCCCTCTCCATCTTATCTGTCCCGTGGTATCTGTAACTACTAAAAATTTTATTTAATGGTTCCCATTCTTTTTCTATTTTTTTCAATGATTCACCTTTTAGAGAGGCCGTCAATCTGTCCATATCCACATTTTCATACAATTTGTTTAACCATTCCTCTATAGTTGGTACACTTTTCTGTTTCCAAAATCTAGTGAATAGAATCCTGGCAGTTGTTATCATGTATAGTATAATTTTCTTATTGCTCGCTGCTTTCGGCCCCTTAATCTTATCTACCATGTTTAGAAGATACATTTCTGGTTCCATTGGATAATTGGTTCCCAAAATCTCCTTTATCTTAATATGTATCCTCTTCCAGAAAGATTTTGCCATTCGACAGTTCCACCAGGTATGTATAAGTGTACCTTCTACCTCCCCACATTTCCAACATTGTCTCGCGCCTGTTTTATACATCCTATCCAGCTTCACTGGTGTTATATACCACTGATAAAACATCTTCAAATAGTTTTCCCTCATATTTTGTGACAGGGTGAATTTCTGCGATTCCTCCCAAGATTTTTCCCATCTATC
Source organism: Gambelia wislizenii (assembly GCA_030847615.1). Classification (NCBI taxonomy): domain Eukaryota; kingdom Metazoa; phylum Chordata; class Lepidosauria; order Squamata; family Crotaphytidae; genus Gambelia; species Gambelia wislizenii. The sequence goes on from JAUMIR010000012.1 coordinate 13,706,077, forward strand.
TATTTCTATAACGTGGCCTATATCTAAGGCCCATTTTATCATTTGCTCCTTCACCTGTTCGTTTTCCAAGTCTCTGTCTAAAAGAATCTTATAATATCTTGCTATTTGGTGTTTCCCGTTTCCCAGTAACACCTTGTCTATATCGTTTGATTCTGTTTGAAAGTTCCACAATCTTAAATCCATACTATATCTTTCCTGAATTTGCTTGTACAAAAACCAATTTATTTTGATTCCCTCGCTTTCTAATTTCTCTCTTGATTTGATTTTCATATTGCCTTGGGACTCTTCCCCTAATATTTCCTTGTACCTTAACCAGTCTTGTTGTTCTAGCTTTGACCTTCCAAAAAAAGCTTCTTGTGTCGAAACCCAGAGTGGTAGTTTATAGTAGAATCTGGTTTTCAGATTGGCCCAAACTTTATATAACGCCTTTCTAACATAGTGGTTCTCAAAAGCTCTGTTCTCTTTTATCTTATTATACCACATATAACCATGCCAACCGAAAACCAGATCATGACCTTCTAAGTCCAACACTTTTTTATTCCTTAACTGTGCCCAGTCCTCCAACCATACTAGAGCACACGCCTGGTAATACAAAAATAGGTTTGGAAATGCACAACCTCCTCTATTCTTCCTTTCTGTTAACAATTTTGCTTTTACTCTCGCCTTTTTCCCCTCCCAGATGAATTTAAGTATTTCTCTGTTCCATTCTGCAAAGCATTTGTTATTTGTTATAATTGGTAGATTTTGGAAAAGAAACATAAATTTAGGTAAAACCACCATTTTTATCGAGGCTATTCTACCTAACCACGAGAGTTGAAGCTTAGACCATTTGATAAGATCTTGTTTAATGCTCTTCCATATTTCCTCGTAATTATTCTTGAATAAATCTGGATTCCTCTGTGTTATCCAGATTCCTAGATATTTTATCTTTTTCTCAATTCTAAATCCAGTTTCTTTGCTTATTTTGTCTTCTTCCTGCCTTCTCATATTCTTTGTTAGAACTGCCGTTTTATCCTTGTTTACTTTAAAGCCAGATACCTTAGAGAAATCATCTAGCATACTTAATAGTTCTTCCCATTGTCCTGCCGGTTCTTCCAATATTATAACAATGTCATCTGCGAACAGTTTTAATTTACACTCAGCGCCTTTAAGTTTCGTTCCTCTGATCTTATCACTCATTCTTATACTATTGCTGATTACTTCCATGACGGTAATAAACAACAATGGTGATAAGGGGCAACCTTGCCTCGTACCTTTCTTAATTCTTATCCGTTCTGTTTTTTCACTATTTATCAACAGTCTGGCTGCTTGGTCTTTGTATATTTCGTCTATCCATGCTTTAAAGTTATTACCAACATTCATTTTTTCCAATACTGCTTTTAGAAAAGCCCATTTCACATTGTCAAACGCTTTTTCAGCGTCCAGGAAGATCAGCGCCAGTTGTTTCTCATTGTGTTTCTCGTAGTATTCTATTATGTCAATTACAGTCCTGATGTTATTGCGTATATGTCTGTTTGGAAGAAATCCATTTTGATCTTCATGGATAGTCTGGGCTAGAATTCTTTTGAATCTTTGTGCCAAGATTGTAGCAAATATCTTATAGTCAAGATTTAATAGTGAAATTGGACGATAGTTCTTAATGTCCCGCCTGTCTTTCCCTTCCTTTGGAAGAACTGTAATGAAAGCCTCCTTCCAGGAGTCTGGTATTCCCTCTTGTTTTATTGCCTTGAAGGTATCCAATAATGGTATATATAAGACTTCCCCTAATTTCTTATAGTACAGTGAAGAGAAGCCATCCGGGCCTGGAGCTTTGTCTGGTTTCATTTTATTGATCGCTTCTACAACTTCCATTATAGTGAAATCCTTATTTAATATTTCTTTCTGGGCTTCTGTTAATTTCCTTATTTTTAGCTTTTCCAGGTATTTGTTTATTTCCTCATTATTCTCCGTGTCAATAGTAGTCTCTTTATAGAGATTAGCGTAAAAGTCATGGAAACTTTTCTTTATTGAATTTTGTTCTGTAATGTGTTTCCCCTTATAGTTCAGCTCATTAATCAGTTTATTCTCTCTGTATCTTTTTAATCTTAGAGCCAGCCATCTTCCTGTTTTATTTGCCATTTCGAAGTATCTTTGCTTTACTACTCTCATCTTTTGTTCCACTTCTTTTCTTGTTTTTGATTGAATTTTCTTCTTTAGTATGTCCATCTCCTGATTCCAACTTCTATTATTTGGTTCCTCTATTAATTTAGCTTCTATTTTTGATAGTTCCTGAGACAGTTGTTTCATCTCTCTTTCTTCTTCTCTTTTCTTTTCACATGCCTTCATTAAAAAGTAACCGCGCATTACTGCCTTACTGGTTTCCCAGACGGTTTTTATCTTTACTTCATCAGATAAATTTTCCTTAAAGAATCTTGCTAAAGTCTCTTTTGCTTCCTTGACATTTTCTTCCTCAGTCAGTAAGTTCTGGTTCAATCGCCAATTGAACTCTCTTTTTCTCCCTCTAATCTTTAGCATTATCGGATTATGATCCGAGGTCCATTTGGGCATTATTTTCATATCATTTATGCTAGGAGTAACATTTTTGGATGCAAAGAACATATCAATTCTTGAGAAAGATTGGTGCACATCAGAATAAAAGGTATATCCTTTAGAGCTTCCATATTTCAAACGCCATATATCGATTAATCCTAGGTCTTCTTTCATTACGAAGAAGGATCGTGGTAGTTTTCCCTGATTTTTCCTGATTGTTTTATTTGATTGTCTGTCCATTTTTGGTTCCAGCACCCCGTTCCAGTCCCCCATCATTAAGATATTGCCGTCTTTGATATCACATTCGGCAATTTCTTTGTTTAATTTTTGAAAAAACTTTTCCTGCTTTTGATTTGGAGTATATACTCCCACAATTAGCATATTTACATCGTTGTTTTTAATCTGGACTCCTATATACGAGCCCTCCTGATCTTTGAAAGTGAGGGAGGTTGAGTACTTTTTATTGATGTACATTACCACCCCTTTCTTTTTTTTTTTCATTTGTAGCAATAAAACATTGCCCTAGTTTTGGGTTTCTCAAGTACTTCTCATCCCTCTCTTTAATCCTTGTTTCTACAAGACATATAATATCACTCTTAGTTTTCTCCAAGTGATGGAATACTAGTCTCCTTTTATAATTTGTATTTAATCCTTTCACATTCCACGATATTATTTTAGTGTCCATTTTGTCAAACTTAATTCCTTCTTAATCCTCTTCTTCCTCTACTACCTCTTCTCCTTCTTCTTCCTCTCCTTGGTCGTTATCTGTATCAATAGTTTCTCGTTGCGCTAGGTCTTCCTCTTCTGACGACACCTCTCTCCCCTCTGGGTGTCTTTCCACATCCGCTTCTCCCTCTGCAACTCCTTTATCTTCTAGTTGTCCCTCCTCTTTCCTCTTTTCTTTCTCTCTCTTTAATCTCTTATAGAATTCCTTAGCTTTTTGAATACTATTTATTCGATATCTTTTGTGTTGGTAAGAGAAAGACACCCCTTCAATTTTTTCCCATCTATAATTTATCTTCTTCTCCCTCAACATCTGTGTCAGGAATTTATATTCCTGTCTCTTCTTGAGTATCAGTGGGGGAATATCTTTGTATATCTTAATTTCTTTCCCATCTATTTCCAATGTTTCATTGTAGCTTTTCTCTATTATTTGATCCCTCAAATTGGATCTTGTGAAACACGCTACTATATCCCTAGGGACTTTCTTCTCTTTCGCAATTGATGAATTGATCCTGAATATCTTATCCAGCTGTGTCTCCAGCTTGTCCTCTGCCATTTCTAAGTATCTTGCCAGTGATGGTAAAGTACGTTCTACAATATTCTCATTCTCCACTTCTGGTAATCCTCTTATCTTTATACATTTCTCTCTTTGTCTCACATCGTACATCAGCATCATGTTCTTTTCCAACTCCTGCTCCTTTGTTATGGATTGAGTTGTTGCCTCTAGGTCCTGTGTTTTCGTTTTTATGTCCTGAACTTCTTTTTTAATCTGATCAATGTCTTCAGTGAGTTTATTTAGCTTTTTTCCAAAATTAGCTAGCTCTTTCTTCAAATCTGCTTTCATCTCAGCCCTTATCTCTTTCATCTCTTCCCTCACTTCCAATCGCATTTTCTTCATTTCTTTTTTCATCTCCTCAAGCAAAACTGAGGAAAAATCTTTACTGGGTCCCTCTATCGAGGGTCTCCTTTGCAACACTAACTGGGTATGTTTCCTAGTACCAGTAGCCATATTTTGATGTTTTAGATCTTTTCTCCAGTCTATATATCTTGATATAATATCCGTCTCAAATGTAAGTCAACACCTATTTATTATGTCTCAATTATTTATCATATATACCTATTATCAATAACTCATTTTATTTCCCAATTCTTTATCAGGTGTATCAGATTTATCAATTTTATATCCGCAACATCTGTTAGTTGTATGTTATGTGTTATATAAATCAGTTGTCACCCCTTTGCTTCACACCACACCCAGTACAACTCTATGTTAGTCCCTTCCCTGTATATCCCACCCACTCACTTTTAGAGCATATCAAAATACAGCCATGTAAGTTTAGACTAGACCTCAATTGGACCTTAGTTATTAACAAAGTTCCTCAGTCCTTCAATCTGGAGTGTGCAGTAATCAAAAGACAATTATGTATTAATTCAGAAAACAATTTAGCTTATCTTTTTGATTATTTAGTTGTTTACTCCTAAATAAATGCCTTTGCTTATTTAAGTTTTAATCCCACTTACTGCCCCTCCCGCTTCCCACCATTCACTTATAATTATTCCTTTCCTAACCTTTTACCTTCTGTTAAGCTTCAATTAAGCTTCTGTTTTATACCTCTTTTAGACCTCTTTTACCTCTTTTAGACCTCTTTATCAGACCTCTTTTATGAATATTTACATCATCTGTAAACTTGGCCAGACAAATGTCCCAGGTGTTCCTTTCCTCTGGGCTGTCTCGTATTTCCACGGCTGGCGTACTTTTTTCCTCAGTTTCCTTCCTCCAGCCGCTGGAGTTCGCTGGGAGCGCAGGCAGTCGATCCCTCTCTTTTCTTCTCTCGCTCTTTCCTCTCTACTCCTAGGCGTAGCGCTTCCCCCTTAGACCGCCTCCTCTTATTTCTTACTGTTCCTCTTATTCTTTCTCTCCCCTCCGATTTGTCGCTTCCTCAGCTTCCTCCGGCTTGCTTCAGGTATCCGTCCCAATGTACTGCAGTCTTTCCCCTTCTCCGTTCTTCTCTACCCCAGCCTTCTTCCATCCACCTCCGCCACTCTCCGCTTTCGTCTCTATCGCTTTCTCAGTCACTCTCAGCTTTTCTCACACCGTCATCGCCTCCAATAGTGCCTCTCAAACTGCTCATACGCTCATATGCACTCTCACCACTCCTCGCCTCAGCTTTATCCTTCCTCGCAATTAACCACCACGGTTCTCTTCCCACGCCATCTGTATCCAGTCCCCGGCGAACTAAAAAGTCGTAGTAATGTGTTGGAAGTCACACAAATCAAATTTGCTTACTTCAGCTCTACTTCAAACTTAAAAAGGGCGCTGGCCTCGCTTTTGCCGCAAACACCGCTGCGGCGGTCTGATTCTGGTCTGCCGCTTTTCGGTCCCCTCAGCCTTCCGCGTAGCCCCCACAGAAGGGTAGCCGCAGGAGCTGGCACCGGACCCCCGACAAGCCCACTCCCCTCCCTTACCGGGGAGGGTTGCTGGTCTGACTGTTGTTTCTCCCTTTGGTCAGGCCAGTTTCACAAAATCAGACGGTTGCAAGTGAGGAGCCTTCCCTCCCTGCAGCCTGCCGCGATGCCGCCACGCCCCGGAAGATCGCAACTGTTTGACTTTTAAGATAAAAGCGCCTCCTGCTTATATGGACATCAAACACACTGTGTGTGAGTATTCTTGGGAATGGGTTGCTACTAAGTCTGCTGAGATAGTTTTTGGCTTCTGCCTGGGATTGAGTGTCCTATCATCTCCTGACATCCTTGACTTATCACTACTGATTTGCAAGTGCAGGATGCAGCAGCTAGTCTGCTCACTGGAATGCTATTCAGAAATGCCAGCTGTGAAGGAATTTCACTGGCAGCCAATATGCTTCTGGTCTGAATTCAAGGTGCTGGTGATAACATTTAAACACATGGCTTCGGGCCTTGATACTCCTGCCCAAGAATTGAAATTGTTGGTGGGGGGGCTTCCTCTGTTTCCCACCAGTAGGGTAAATATAGGAGTCCTAGTAGACCACAAGTTGAACATGAGTCAACAGTGTGATGCGGCAGCTAAAAAGGCCAATGCGATTTTGGGCCAGCATCAATATAGTGTCTAGATCAAGGGAAGTAGTAGTGCCACTCTATTCTGCCTTGGTCAGGCCTCACCTAGAATACTGTGTCCAGTTCTGGGCACCACAATTCAAAAAGGATATTGACAAATAGGAGCGTGTCCAGAGGAGGGCGACTAAAATGGTGAAAGGTCTGGAAACCATGCCTTATGAGGAAAGACTTAGGGAGCTGGGTATGTTTAGCCTGGAAAAAAGACAGTTAAGGGGCGATAGGATAGCCCTATTTAAGTATTTGAAGGGCTGTCACATTGAGGATGGAGCAAGCTTGTTTTCTGCTGCTCCAGAGACTAGAACACGGAGCAATGGATGCAAGCTCCAGGAACAGAGATTCCACCTCAACATGAGGAGGAACTTTTTGACAGTAAGAGCTGTTCGGCAGTGGAACACACTCCCTCAGAGCATGGTGGGGCCTCTTTCCTTGGAGGTCTTTAAACAGAGGCTGGATGGCCATCTGTCAGGGATGCTTTGATCATGATTTCCTGCATGGCAGGGGGTTGGACTGGATGGCCCTTGTGGTCTCTTCCAACTCTACAATTCTATGCTTCTATTCTTCTATGATTCTATGATTGTGAGAAGGTGTTTGCTGTAGCACCCAGTTGTGGCATGCCCTCTCCTTGGAGGCCTGATTGGCTCCAACACTGGTATCATTTCAATGCCAATTCAAAATTTGGCTATTTATTAAAACCTTTTGAGGCTTCACATGCGCTTCTGGTTGCACTGTTTTAAATTGCTTTGACCATTTTTAAATGGTCATGTTTTCAATTGATAAACCATGGAATCTTTTTAATCTTTTAAAACTATTGTTATTATATATAGTCTTAAACTGATTTTATTGTAATCTGATCTGAGACCTTTGGATATAAGGTGAAATATAAGACAAGGAAGAGGAAAAGGGGGAAGAGGAAGATCACTGTATTCTGCTTTCGTCAGACCTCACCTGGAATGCTGTATCCAGTTCTGGGCACCACAATTCAGGAAGGATGTTGGGAAGTTGGAAAGTGTCCAGAGGAGGGCAACCAGGATGTTGGGAGGTCTGGAATCCATTATGTCCTATGAGGCACTGGGTATGTTTAGCCTGGGGAAGAGGGGATATGATAGCCATGTTTAAATATTTGAAGGAATGTCATACTGAGGATGGAGCAAGCTTGTTTTCTGCTGCTCCAGAGCCTAGAACACAGAGCAATGGGTTCAAACTATAGGAAATGAGATTCCACCTAAACATTAGGAAAAACTTCCTGACAGTAAGAGCTGTTTGAAAGTGGAATACACTGCCTCAGAGTGTGGTGGAGTCTCCATCTTTGGAGGTTTTTAAACAGAGGCTGGATGGTCATATGTCAGGAATGCTTTGATTGTGTATTCCTGCATGGCAGGGGGTTGGACTGGATACCCCTTGAGGTCTCTTCCAAATCTATGATTCTATGAGGAAGAGGAAGTAATCTGTATGTTTTCAACTGTAACTGTTAGTACCATTCACAGCCCACCTTTTCTCTAATTAGTCCAAGGCTCTATACATGTTTCTCTTCCTTCCAACTTTATCCTCACAATAACCCTATGAGTTAGGTCAGGCAGAGTGATTACCCAAGGTCAGTCAACTAGTTATTTGGCTCAATGAAGTTATTTGGCTGATACCTGGATCCATAGGTCCCAGACCAATACTGTAGCCACTATTATACTCACTTTCATATGTGTACTGAACGGGCATAAAAAGTTGGGTTTACAGGACCATTTCTAAAAAGTAAAGTAAATGCTTGTATCTTGATTCAAAACCTTAGTCCCCCCCCCAATTCTTTACATCCATAAACAAACACAAAGTCCATCTCTTCCATATTCATGTTACCATCTACTTACTTTTCCTACCTTTCCTTTCTCTCTGTTACTTTCTTGTTTCTTGGTTAAAAGAAAGGCTTTGCTCATTCCAAAGGAAAAATCAGTTATTTAAAACCAAAGCTTTGGGAAGTTCTTTTAAAGAAGTAACTTTTAGGCTCTATTGTAGTTCAAAGGTCTGAAAAGTAACACATACTACTGCATATTAAAAGTAACTATTTGCTTTCTCATTTTGAAAAAAATAACTAAAATAAAACAAAAGTTTTTTATCAGTGGCCTGTGATATAAAATTATCCTAATCACTTTACTGTCCCTTCAGCTCTCCCTCTGTACTACACTTAGCAGCTACATGAAGTGCAGCAGAAGCCAGCACTTAAACCATTTGATCTTCTGAATGACAGGTGGTTGGACTAGATTATCCTTGAGGTCTCTTCCAACTCTATGATTCTATGATTCCGCTATGCAGCCATACCTCTGTACTTGTAAAAGTACTGAATAAGCTACCATGACCATATAAAGAAGGATGGGCATTACTCTGTGTGGGTTCGGAGGTGGAAGTTCTTCGAAGTCTATGTAGTATCCTCTCCTTATAATGTTCAGAACCCAACGGTCTGAGGTAATGAGTTGCCACGAACGGAATGCCTCTGTGAGGCGGTCTGCAGGAGAGGGTGTAGTATGGAATGAGGAGGCAGCGCTGGTGTCTGGTGGTGGTAGTGGCTCTTCGAAGTCAATCGCATTGTTTGGAGGACTCCGATTTCCGTTTGGGGAACTGTGGCTTGGGCTTGAATGGTTGGAATCTCTTGTGGGGCTGGTATGAAGAGGATTGTCGTGGCCTGGAGGGTGGTGGGCTGTATCTTCTGCGGTAGGCTGATCCCGTCCTGTGAAAGGGCAGGCGTGGCCTCGCTGGGTGGTGGGTGCTGGGTAGGCCGAATTTCTTGGCCGTTGACCTCATCTTCTCCGCATGTTCCAGCTTCAAGTCTGTGTCTGCGTGGAACAGACCCAACTCGTCGAAAGGAAGGTCTTCAATGATGGAACGTGCGGTATGTGACAGTCCAGACGATCGTAACCATGCATGGCGACGAACCGCAATTGAGTTGGCTACAATCTTGCCCGTGCATTCTGCAATGTGCTTTGCTACCTGTCGCTGGTATCCCGCTAATGCCAAGCCTTCCTCCCTGAGGAAGGTCCTGCTCAGACAACTTCGAGATGTGGACCGACAAGGCGTCCCATAGGAACTTCTGGTACGCCCCCATGCAGGCCGCATACGAAGTCATCTTAGTGAGGAGGCAGGCAGAAGAGTAGAATTTACGGCCTATGGCGTCCAGCTTTTTGCCCTCCTTGTCTGACGTGGTGGAGTGCAGTCTCTGGGATGTCTTCATCTGAGCTGACTCGACCACCACCGAGTTGGGTTTTGGGTGGATCGAGAGCCATGGCGCAGAGTCTGTGCAGACTCGGTATAGATGATCCAGTCATCTGGATGTGGGCGGTGTAGAAGACGGTGTAGCCCAGGACGACTTCAGTACCTGGAGTAGGTATGGTGAGATGGATAAGGAGGGAAGGGACGGTGCCCTTTGTTGCAGGTCCTCAAATATGGGATCATCCACTTCTTTTTCTGGCTGAGTGATTTTGATCCCCAGAGTGCCTGCCAGTCGGTGCATAGTCGGCGAAAGCCTTCATATCGTCTGAAGGCGACGGTGGGTCTGGCCGCGCTCCTCCTGGAGCCGGAGACAGTCTCGGTGATGGCGAAGAGGATCTCGAGTCCGAGTCTGATGAATGAGCCAAGGGGGTCCTCGAGACCGGCCTCCTCAGCGGTGCTGGGTGCCTGGGCGGTACTGTTGCTCCGGACGGTGAGCCTCTTGGCGGGGGGCTGTGCGGGACTGGTCTCTCCTGGGAAGGTGACCTAGATGGTGATCTCGACGGGGCCGGTTCTTTCTCCTTGTCCAAGTCACTCGGAGCAGTACCGGTCCCTGACTTGGGTGTAGATTCCGTTGGTGGTCTAGTGATGGGGTGGCGCTCCTTCTCTGGGCTGCATGTTAGGGACCGTGGAGGTTTCCTGTGCCTTCGAGCCCTGTAGCATGGCGAGGGGTCAAAGACGTCTTTGTAGTAGGGGTCCCAGTAGAGCCCCACAGGGTGGTACCGGTGGTACCTATGAGGGCGGTCATAATACCTATGGCCGTACCACTCCCATAGCCACTCTTCCTCTGATGTCCCCACGTCAGAGATGTACGAGGCCGATGACCCAGACCGGGATCGAGGGCGTCGAGGTGAGCAGGATCGGTGTCGGCGTCTTGGGGAGCGGGACTTACGGCTCTGGCGCGGTGAGTGGGTTCGTCGCGGAGTACGGGACCGACGCGGTGACCCCTTCGGGGAGCGGGACCGACGGGGGGTGCGCGACCTCTGTGGAGACCTTTCCGTAGAGCAGTGGCGGTCCCAGGAGCAGGATCGAGACTGACGCAGAGACCTTCGAGGGGTGGTCGGTTTGGTGAGCTGCGGTGAGCGGGACCGCGATCGGGAGGCTGACCTCGAAGGAATCTTCTGCAGTGAGCGGGATCGATGCGATACTGAGGTGATCGATCTCGAGCGGGATCGGTGCCGTCCCTCTCTTTCTATCGAGCTCATCGAGACCTTGACGATCTTCAGCTCCGGTTCTTGGAGCTCGCCCTCCAACAGCTCTTGCTCTCTATTATCCCCTACAGACACTGGGGATGTATCCCTCGGTGGCGACCGAAGCTTGGAGAGGCTGACTCTGATGGGAGAGACTACCGGGGACTTGTGACCCGGAGAGCAGTCCGGAATCGGTGTCCGGCCTTTCTGGGTTCCACTCGAGAGAGAGTCGTCGGACCGTCTCTTCTTCTTCTTTGGCGGTTCCTCCTGTGGAGTGGCTTTTGGGAGGTAAGCCTCACTGTCTTAAGCCTCTCTTTCTGTAGTGTAGCAGTACCGTGATCTCTCGGGACGGTACCCGTCCGCAGTGTCGGAATCGGACTTCCTCAATCTCGAGGAAGAACTCTTGGCCACCTCCTTCCCCCGATCCCGGGATTTCGGTTTGGAGGGCTCCTTAGCTGGTTGCTTATGCTGCTGCGATGAGCCGGATGTCGAGGGCCTTGGGGCCGTAGCTGTGGCCGAGCCCGAGAGCACATGCTCATACAGTTGGGCCTTCAGCCTTTTCTCTCTGTTCCGCCTCGCCTGGGGAGTGAAGGCGCTGCAGTGGCGGCAGGATCGGACATCGTGTCTTTCCCCCAGACACATCAGGCAGTTGGAGTGCCCGTCCGACTCGGGCATCTTCGCCCCACAAGTTAAGCATGCTTTAAAGAAGCCCGTCGACGCCATTATGAACAACAATGTGGTCATTCACGATTTCGAGGTCCGAAGGTAAGTTTGGGGTCGTACCGAGGAAAATCTGTTCAATCTCCAGTATCCAGTCAAAGACAATCCGAGTTGACGAAAAACAAGGAAAGCGAAACCGAGGGGGGGTAGAATCCAAGTCCGAAGGCTAAGACTCTGACAACGCTCCTCGTGCTGCTAATGCGGCGGAAAAAAAGGAACTAAAATGGCAGGCTCAAGGAGGGCCTATATAGCCCAAAGCGGATGGTGGGCAGGATTACCGCCAAAACTCAATCTAATGGCTATTGACTCTAACGACTTCCGAATGCTACTGCGCAGGCGCAAGATTAACCCTTTATGTGTGGATTCACAGAGACCACGAAGAAGAATCTCTGTTCCTGGAGCTTGCATCCATTGCTCCGTGTTCTAGTCTCTGGAGCAGCAGAAAACAATCTTGCTCCATCCTCAATGTGACACCCCTTCAAATACTTAAACAGGGCTATCATATCACCTCTTAACCATCTTTTTTCCAGGCTAAACATACCCAGCTCCCTAAGTCTCTCCTATAAGGCATGGTTTCCGGACCTTTCACCATTTTAGTCGCCCTCCTCTGGACACACTCCAATTTGTCAATATCCTTTTTGAATTGTGGTGCCCAGAACTGGACACAGTATTAAAAAAAAAAAAAAGTCCTAATAACTTAGCAGAGAGAGAACAAACCCAAATCAAATTAAATTATACATCTAATGAGCATAAACAGAATTCTTCTTTCAGCAAAAATAGCCCACTTCTTCAAAGAAACAAAAAGCACATCCAGTTATTTAAAGCTTTTATCTCATTTGGATATCAAGTATCAGATAAAGCTCCCTTCTGAATGCACCCCCCCCACCCCACTAGCAGATCTTAGACACTTTTTTTTTTTTTTGCTGCCATTTAGGATGGATTTTTTAAAAAATTAAATATTGCTGGATAAACTACTTAAACTAGTTCAGCCATGACAGCTGTGTAAATTTTAGGTCAAGGGATGATAAGGATATTCACTCAGGCTACTTACTGTGGTTTGGGAACCCTGACTGAATCAAATGAGAAGCCAATACAGACTCGACCAGTGCAAGAAACACCTCCATTAAGAACCACAGCTTCACTAATTTCATTCCCATATAGGAGAATGAAAACATTTCCCCCCCCCCATGGATATTTATTTATTTATTCCTACCTGGCCCGATATCAAAAAGATCTCAGGGCAGTTTCCATGTAAAAATTACAACAAACAAGTTCAAACTGAACTGACAATGTGTATCTCAGCACCAGAAAGAGGGCTCCAATCTGAGTCAGGTGCTTCTGATACATATCTGAAACTGTTGATGAGTATCCTCTCTGATGTGTCTTGGGCATTTCTCTTTTCATTGTATTGATTGATTGATTTTAACACTGGCAATCTAATTTACAACCAAAATAAAAATTAATTTATATTCATAAAGTATATTTAGAAAATAAACAGGAAAAGAGAACAAAAGAAAAAAGGTAAAGGGGAAAGGAAAGAAAAAAAAGGACATATAACACAGTACATCTCTAAACCCCTACCTCCATCCTTTAAAAGAAAAGATAAATAAAAAATAAATATATTATTCTACCATTACAGGTCCAACTAAATAGTCCTGCTAGAATTATTAATAACCATATCAACAGAATAATCGTTTTATTAGAGAATATTTAACATACAATTTGACAGAACAAACATGGTAGTACATAATAAATCCAAGGAATGCAATTGCAGAGAAAAATTACAGTAGAGTACTAAACAGTATGATCAATACATACAAAGCAAATCTCATTCCTGGGATAAGTCAAAAATATTAAAATAACTTTAAAAAAAGCAGCACATACTAAAAGGAGACCAATAATATTTTACATTCAAATCACAGTGTGACCACTAACATATATATCTATATATCTAGCAGATAATGCATACCATACAGTATAGGTACTTTCTAGTACAGGTAGGTTACATAGAATTATTTTCCCTTTCAACCCCTCTCTGCAAGGGCAGAAACTGACTCCTCGTATTGACGGTGACCCGAGATGTGCTCGATGTAAATGTCTCGGGACCATCTGATGGTATCTGATACCATTAGTTTGCGCATAAGTTTGGCGTAGCGCCTTCCCACCCCACAAACTCTCAGCACTTTGTCCTTCACACATGACCACTTATGAAGACTAGAATTAAACCCTAAAACAGTTTAGAACGATGTACTTTTGTATCTGAGGCAAATCATCCCAGCCCCAAAGGCTTTGAAAAACAGTCATGTTTTTACTTTGTGCCTAAATGAAATCCATGTTGGGCCTCAAAGGGTGATTGACAGGGTGCCTCTGTGGCCAAGAAACCTGCTCTTATTGAGGATGAAAATATGTGTGACTATTCTTCACAACATAGTCCTGAATGCAAGCAAAACAACTATTGATGTGCAGATACAGAAATATTTCAAGTTCAAAAAATGAAAGAACTGTGATATGTCTTGCTGCAAGACATGCTCAGCAAATATTTTCCATTTACAGAGCTGGTGCCTATTCCCAGACTTCAGACTTCAACTTTCCTTTCTCTTGAGCAACACATCCCCTTGGTTGAAGGAATGTAGCTCTCTCGATATTATTGGATTATAATTATTCTCAGCAATAGCCAGCAAATACGCTAATTGAGAGGGGTGATGGTAATTGAGAGGGGCCACTGTGGGAAATGTAGCATTCTTCTTGCACCCCTGCTTAGTAAGTTTAGGAAATTCCTTGCATGCTCAAGTTTCTAACCCCCCTTCTCATCTTAGGCTATCTTAGCTATTTGGAGCCATGGGGTGACCATTCAGTCATTCATCACATGCCCTCCTAGTTTAAACGTTTTATGATGCTTTGTGTCCCTCTTCTTAGGGGTTTTTAGCAGCCTCTCCATGAGGTTCCTTCTTCCCTTTCCCCCCCTTCCTCCATACATCTGACTTACAAACATGAAGTAAAGAGATGAGCTCTTGTTGACCTACAATCACCTCTTTTTCTGAGGAAATATGAATATTAGAAACTTCTGATTTGATTATCCTAACCTGAAATTCCCAAGATTGGGTGAGTTTTCTATGCTGAACTGCAATCCTCTTAGTTAGTTAAGAACTTAGATTTATTTTGAATATGTAGATTAAGATTGCTATACCTCCAGTAAACTTTTGATATGCATTTTTAAGCAAATGTCTTTATTGACCTTGATTTGTCTACTTGACTGGGTGATTAGACCACATACAAATACAAATTGAACTGGGTCAAAGTCTTCCCTGTTAATTCTGCTTACTTTTAAAAGAAACTTTTCTTAAGAATATATTCCTAAAGGGGTTGCTCCCTGGGATCTTTAATACATTTTTAATTTTTATACTCATACACCCCAACAGCCACCCATTCCCAATATTTTCCCTAAGAAAACCACTGCTTCAGGCTGCATTAAATGAAGGACCTATAGAAAGCCGGCTTTAAAGCAGTGCTCTGTAACTTATTTGACTTTTACCCCATGTGCCAGGAACCAGTACCATATTTGAATTCATTGACTACAAATGTTTCTTTCTTTCCTAGAAACTGGAAGATAGATATAGTCCATGATCTTGAGTAACACAGCTTTAAAGAAAGCCAGTTCAGTTACTAGCACTTCTGTGTAGCATGAATTCAGTGAGCAAAGATCAAAAAATACTATAGAATCACAGAGTTGGAAGAGACCACGAGGGCCATCCAGTCCAACCCCTTGCCATGCAGGAAAACACCATCAAAGCATTCCCAACAGATGACCATCTAGCTTCAGTTTAAAAACCTCCAAAGAAGGAGACTCCACCACACTCTAGGGCAGTGTATTCCACTTCTGAACAGCTCTTACTGTCAGGAAGTTCTTCCTAATGGTTAGGAGGAATCTTTTTACCTGCAGTTTGAGTCCCATTGCTCGGTGTCCTAGTTTCTGGAGCCGCAGAAAACAAGCTTGATCCATCCTCAGTATGAAAGCCTTTCAAATATTTAAAAATGACTAACATGTCACCTCTTAACCTTCTCTTCTCCAGACTAAACATGCCCAGCCCCCTAAGCCGCTCCTCATAGGGCATAATGGCTTCCAGACCTCCCACCATCTTGGTTCCCCTCCTCTGGAAATATTCCAGCTTCTCAATATCCTTCCTGAATTACGGTGCCCAGAACTGGACACACTATTCCAGGTGAGGTCTGATCAAAGTAGAATACAGTGGCACTATTACTTCCCTTGATCTAGACACTCTACTCCTATTAATGCACCCTAGAATCACATTGGCTTTTTTAGGTGCTGCATCACACTACTGGCTCATGTTCAGCTTGTGGTCCACTAAGACTCCTAGATCCCTTTTGCATATAGTGCCATCAAGCCAGGCGTCACCCATCCTATATCTGTGCCTTTCATTTTTACTGGCCAAGTGTAGTATCCTACATTTCTTCCTGTTGACATTCATTTTATTAGTATTGGCCCAGCTTTCTAATCTGTTGAGGTCATTTTGAATTCTGATCCTGTTCTCTGGGGTATTAGTTACCCCTCCTAATTTGGAGTCATCTGCAAATTTTATAACTATGCCCTCTATTCCCTCATCTAAGTCATTGATAAAGATGTTGAACAGCACTGGATCCAGGACAGAACCATGTGGCACCCCAGTAATCACTCCTCTCCAGGATGAAGAGGAGCCATTGGTGACTACTCTTCAGGTTCGATCGGTCAATCAATTACAAATCCACCTACCAGTTGCATTGCCTAGCCCATAGGTTACTAACATGCAAGGATATCATGGGGGATCTTGTCAAAGGCCTTACTGAAATCAAGTTACACTGCATCCACAGAATTCCCTTCATCTATCTGGTTTGTAACTCTATCCAAAAAAAGAGATAAGATTAGTTTGGCACAACTTGTTTTTGAGTAATCCATGTTGACCACCAACAGTGGTCCGCCCTGGCCTCACATCGGGAGGCATGGAGACGCACTATCCACAATGCTGCAGCCTTATTTGAGAACTCACGACAAACAAGTCTTGAAGAGAAACGACAACGCAGAAAGAATCACAACCCAAAAACATCACCCAAGGAGACCTTCTGCTGTGCTTTTTGCAACCGGACTTGTTTATCTCGGATTGGCCTTTTTAGTCATCAGCGCGCTTGCAGAAAGCGCGGGATGAGTCCTTCCTGAATCTTCGTTTGCGAAGAAAAGCCAGAGAGAGAGATGTTGACTTTTAGCAATCATGGCATTCCTTTCTAAGTGCTTACAGACTGTCTGTTTAATGATCTGCTCTAGAATCTTACCTATTATTGATGTTCAACTTAACTGGGCAGTAATTATTGGGTCTTCTCCCCCCACCCCCGCTTTAAAGATGGGGACAACATTTGCCCTCCTCCAGTCTGCTGGGACCTCTCCTGTTCTCCAGGAATTCTCAAAAGTTATTGACAGTGGTTCTGAGATTACTTCTGCCAGTTCTTTTAATACCTTTGGATGAAGTTCATCTGGCCCTATAGATTGAACTCATTTATAATGGCCAGGTATTCCTGAATTACCTCTTTGCTGTATTTTCCCTACTGCATCATCTACTTCATTTCCCCCAGGTTCAGCACTGTTCTTCTTTTGAGAGAAGAGTGAGGCAAAGAAGTTCTTGAGTAGTTCTGCCTTTTATCTTTTCCCTGTTAGGTGTGTTGCCTGCCTCAGCTGGTCATGCACTAGTTGTCTCCTTTCCAGGTTCCACACAGGTTCTAGGTTAAATAAAGTAGCCCTTTTCAACCAAACTTTCTGTGTCTGATCTTGTCATTCTTTAGTTGGTCAGCAATCCGATATTTCTTTCTTTGAGCATATGGAAAATATGTCCAAATGAATCTTACCTTTTTCATTCTTCTCTCTCCCTCTCTTACTTTCTTTCTCTCCCCGCTTTCTGTCTCTCACACACATGCACATCAGATGCAATGGAGATTAATTGGACATGTACTGCAAAAACAGTTCACTCCTATGTCAGTGATGCACTGAATCTGAACATTCAACAAGCTATTGTTTATGCTGAATGTATTTTGGGAATAGAGTTCAGTATTATAGATAGTTCTTTTAAATTTTAGACTAAAACCCAGAGTGGATGTTCTACTCCACTGACACGGCATCCACCAGCTGTCAGATGCAAAATACTTATGAAAATGTGTTGTGTCTCCTATGGTTCTTGAATGCCTTTGTAAGTAAGCCAAGTGACTTGCTACTGGAAGAACATCTGATGCTTGTGTAATTATTTTCTTCTGCATGAATGAGATGTTAATTTCCTAGATAAAACATGGAAAGAGAGTTTGCCATAAATTTTACCACATACTGATTAAAGAGAGGTAATGCTTACACCTGTAATATGGAACTAAACAAGGATGTTCATGTGCATTGTCCTGCTTGTTTAATCTAAACCATGCACACACCCTACAAATTTTGTTAGAGTATTAGGGATATTGAGAGTCTATTTGCAAATTTTCTCATCCTCAGTGAGAAAGGGTGTGTTAAAGAGTTTGCAAACCATCCAACCAAAACAAAACAGGTTGGCACAAAAAGTGTATTTGGTGCAAAAGCCACAGTGGCAGCTGATGGCTTCTGTGTCAGTGGGATGGTGAATCCATTCGTGATTTTAAAGGAACTATCTAAAATGCCAAATCATTCAGCACATTGAGTAGTCTTTTAAAAGTTCAGACTAAAACCTAGAGTGGATTTACCATCCCACTAATATTGAAACCATAAGCTACTATTGTTTCAAGGGTAACTGTATCTGTGGCTGTGTATATGTGTGCACGTTTGTGCACATACAGAGAAGAACCATGTGGTGGATCCACTGCCAGATCCATTAAACTGACATTTCTTTGTGTGGCCACAAATGTCTTCTCTTTCACAGAATGTTACAGTTGGAAGGGACACAAAGGGACATCTAGACTGTCTGCATGCACACCCTGGCAGAAATATGCAACAATAGCATTCCTGAAATAATTGTGTTTAAAGGTCTTCAAAGGAGAGTCCACCACCTTCTGAGGCAGTCCATTCCACTGTCAGATAGTTCCTAGAGTAAAGAGGTTCTTCCCAATGTTCAGGCTGAATCTCTTTTATCTTTATTGGAATCCATTGGTTCACCTTCTACTCTCTGGAGAAGCAGAAAACAAACTCACTCCACCGTTCTATATGACATCCCTTCACATAGCTATCATATCACCTCTCAGTCTTCTCCAAGTTAAAAATACACAACTCCCTAGGTGATTCCTCCTAAGACTTGAATTTGAGGCCTTTGATTATCTTGGTCACTCTTTCCTCTCTGCCACCAAGACAAAGGTTGCTATTTGTTGTTGTTTTTAATGATTTGTGTTTGCTTGCAAGGCCACAGCAGATGAAGCTTTGGTTTAAAGGGTGAGGCTAGTTCTGTGCATGCTGCGCTCCACCAGAAAAATCCATTGCACAGGCTCAAAGGCCAAATCCAATTCTGAAAACGATACAAGGACTCCCTGAAACAACATCTCAGGCTCGGCCAAATTGATCACCAACAATGGTCCACCCTGGACTCACATCGGGAGGCATGGAGAAGCACTATTCACAAGGCTGCAGCCTTGAGAACTCACGCCAAACAAGTCTTGAAGAGAAATGACAACGCAGAAAGAATCACAACTCAGAAACATCTCCCAAGGAGATCTTCTGCTGTGCTTTCTGAAACTGGACTTGTTTATCTCAGGGGCCGGTTCCACGACAGGAAAAAGTTCGCCAGATTCCGGATTACCGTCCTTTCGTATCAGGAGCGCATAAATCACATGGTGCCTGGCATTTCGAATGATCCAGACACTTTCTGTTTTGCTTAATTCACACAGGCAAAGGTGGGGGGGAATCGCCTCCAGATGATTAAAGTCAGGCAGGAGGCGGGGAGGGAGCAAGGAGGGGGTCATGGAAACCATAAATAATGAGAGGAAAGAAAAAGGACAAACAAACAAGCAATCGAAAGAGCGATCTGACAAACTCCCCCGTCTTCCCCAGCCCTGAAAGGCTTTTGTAAAGAAAGGAGTCAATGAAAGCACGAACAAGCAAAAGCATAGTGGAGCAGATTGCATGCACACACAAACACACACCACAGAACTAGGGCTTGCCTCATTTGGTTTCCCTCCCTCCGAAGGCTTGAATAAAGGCAAGTGAATGGAAGGACAAACAAACAAAAGAACGAACATGCGATCGGCTGTTTTCCAGCACACACACCCACCCACACACCCCCACACACCCCAGCGAAGCAGCGAAGCATCTTCCCACCCCCCCACCCCCCAAAAGATAGACAGGAAGGGCTCCGTTTTCCAAAGTGAGTTGCAAGCAGAAGGAGGGTGAATTTCTTCTCTCCAACCCTTCAATCTATTCGGATAAAGCACTCCAACCAATCAGGATTCAGCTCTGCTCACAGTAATTCGAAAAGGCAGATGCCAGTTTACATGATCGTTAGTTCCCACGGTAAAGTATGCGCATTTTCGCGAACTTAATCAAAAAAGTGCGGAAAACTAGCGAAAGCTGATACTGCGCAACTTATGGGTTTTTTGCACCCCCTCCTTTTGAAAAGGGCGCTGTTGCTTCGAGATGTGTGGGAACTATCAGGCTTCTTGTCGCATTCTTTGAGGATTTATTTTGCCGTGGAAACGACCCCTCAGATTGGGCTTTTTAGTCATCAGCGCGCTTGCAGAAAGTGCGGGATGAATTCTTCCTGAATCTACGTTTGTGAAGAAAAGCCAGAGAGGGTTTTTAACTGGTTTTACTCTTGTTCTGATAATTTAATTGCTTTCTAACTTTTCTGTTCTTTGCGTTTTAAAATATATTTCTTTCAAATTATATTTGTTGTAAACTGCCTTGTTTCCCACTAGTAAGAAGGTGTGAATAATAACAACAATAATAATGATGGCAGATATTCTAAATGTAGCATCTCCTGGCCAATCCTCAATCCTGATTTACCTACCAAACAGAAGCCATTGGAAGTGACAGGGGTCTGTTCTTCTGTCAGGGTGCAGCACATTGGTAATTACCCTCCGCGTCCACCAATGATCTCTGGTGTGACAATCAGAAACAGGATTCCTGTAGCAATTCCTCTTCTCACTGGAGATTACTGGTGAGAAAGGGGTGGAAATGTCATTCTGCTGTGTCCTATTATTCACAGTGGCTGATACCCAGTAAGGCAGGATTGGAGACCTTTACAATCCCTACACTATAACTGAATTAACACTTTGAGAGCCATTGTACATATGGAAATGTCTTTGTAGTTCTTAATTTTGACCACCATTTTAAAAATTAATACTGGCATTACTGTATTTACTGTTAATGCATTATGTTTTGTGATGTTGTGATGTTTTGTGTTTACTCTGAAAGGTAGCTTATAAATAATAAAATTGATTTCCCAAAGAATAAGCAATCTCTATATGTTATACATTATGGAGTCTCTCTCTTTCTCTCTCCCTCCCTCCCTCCCTCTCCCTCCCTTCCTCCCTCCCTCTCACACACTCATTTTTATATCCTGCAATTTATTTTATGTTATACATTTAGACAACATGAATATCTTACATTGAAATGGGCACCCAATTAATTAAAATCAACCCCCCCAATTATTTGAAATATATCAATGAATGTAAGTGAGATATTTCAGAGTAAAATGCACTGAGATGGAGAATATTATTTTCCTTCCCCCCCTTTCCTCCATATGCATGTCAGTCTGCATGCACACCAAATGACTGATTAATTTTATTTTATTTTAAACATTGATAAAACATAAACATCTTACATAGAAATTAGCATACAGTTTATAAAAATATATTCCCAGCCTCCCAAAGTTATTCATGTCAAAGAATTTATTACTATAAGTGAGGTATTTCAGAATGAAATGTACCAAGGTGGAGAATATCAATTTGTTTCCCCCTCTCTCTTTCTTCTTCTCCCTGCACCCCTGCATCTCCATGCACACCAAATGGTAGATTCTGAAGGAACCAATATGAAACTCACATCTTAAAAGGGAAGAAAAACCAACCCACCCTTGTCTGTCTGCATATTTATGTGTATTTTCCCATCATTTGTCATCAGTTACAGGCTATTTTGGTTCCTCTGAACCACAGCTGAACTTTAGCTGTCATATCTATTTGGATACAGGACAGATGAAAATTTCTGTACGTTGAAAGTTACTGGAGCTGAACCCCCTTTACCTGTTAAGGAAACAGCTCAGGGCTTCTTCAAATGTACCTCCATTTCCAGCTCCCGCTTAACATTTCCTGAACATCACTAATGAAGGAGGTAATTTTTGCCTGCTGATTCTGACTTGGAGCTGTTTGTTCTGCAGCAACTGCACTGGAGGGTTGTTTGACACATGCTGGGGATGGATTAATGTGGGACCAAATTGTAACACAGCACCAGGCCCTATTGATCTTGGCTGCATGAAAAAGTCAAGCAATCAAAGAGGAGTCAGTGCCAAAAATGCAGGGGAAATGGATGGACCAGGAGAAAGAACAGTGGTTCCGTACAGGATTGTGACAAATAGTGGATGATGATAAAGTGGTTGGCTTCTGACAAATGAGAGACTCTTGACTCTCATTCTTCAAGCTGTGCTGTCATGAACGAAGGTGAATATGGACAGGAGTTGTTTTCAAAGTGGTCTATTAAACTCCAGCTACCAACTAACTGTGGAAGGGAGTATAACAGTTGCTAATGGGAATGGTGAGATAAGCCTGCAGCTACTGAATCAGCTTGGGAAAAATGGAATGGATGCTGTATGGGAAGAGGAGGTCAGGGGATGATGGATGACCAATAGTATTGAAGCCCACCAGATTTCATAGGTTGCAATATGATTTTAATATACTGTTTGCCCTCTGAGTATCAGTTCTAAGCAGCAACCTTGTATGATACACTTTCTGGATTTCTATGCCAATAGAGTTTTCTGTTTAACTCTGAAACTGCTGATCACTGTGTCTGGGAATGCAAGTACATGACAGTTTGCTCAGAATTCCTTTAAAATCCTGTTAGTCATGGCAAACCTGTCTGGAGAACAAAGAAACAGTGTTGGAGAAAAGAGAGGCTTGGGAGAACCTCAGACCCATGAACCCCTGAGGAAGCTCTGGAGGAAGAGAATCACTGTCTGAGAAACAAATTGTAGGATCTGCATGCTGATATGCAGCAGCTGTTGTTGGAGCAGCAGTCAGAGGAAAAGGAGAGTCTACATCAGCCATGTAAAGCCTCTGTGGTGTCATGGCTGACTACGGGAAGCCAGGCAGAGGCCACAAGACTGTTGAGACCTCAGCCACATCAGCAACCAGTAGGACCAGTCTCACAGAGGTATTTGGGAGAACAGGGGTGGCAGCGCACTTCAACAGTGACTCTGAGGAGCTGCCTTACTTTTTAACACAAGTGAGAGGGTTGCTTGAGGAGGTGAGTTCAAGATTCCAAAATGGGTCTGTGGCAGTGAGATGCATCACAGCACAAGTGGAAAGAGAAGCAGCCAAATGGATGATATTAGTTCCATTGTATGGAGGTGGCAGAGCTGGGAGACTTACAGGCATTCATGCACAGTCTCTGCAGTTAGTTTGATAACCTGTTTCACCACGAGAAGGCTCACAACAGTCTGTTGACCATTTGCCAGGGGTTGAAGACAGAAGTTTAACCTTGCAAGTATGGGGATGAACACAGATGAAGATTCAACAGTTCTGGAGTGGTCTTCATCTGGAGATACTGAAATAGTGATGCAAGCCGACCCCTGCGTGCTGAGGGAGTGAATAGTGTTAACAAGCAACATTGAGATGCAGCACTGGGAGGTGCAGCTAGCCAAGCACAATTGGGGACCTGCTGCTAGAATGGGACCCTGGAAAAATCAAAATCAAGCTACCAGAGATGCAGTGGAAAGAGATATCAGAGTGGGAGTAATGGTGAAGATGTCAGGAGTTAGAGACTGAACTCCATTATAAAATGGCTGAACAACTGCAGAACCATGCTGAGTCATAATGGCTGACTGCATGAACTACCAAGTCATGCCTTTTCAGGCCACTAGAGGGCAATGTCCTGTATATATATATATATATATATATATATAATGAACTAGGCCAAAGCTTACTCTCTAGCTTACTCTCTTCTTCTTGTGAATGCTGGTGCCTGGTGAAGCAGTTTGTCCTTCAATTGTAAATATTTGTACATATTGCAACTGTTTGACTTTGAAGATAAAAGTGCCTCCTGCTTATTTGGACGTCAAACACTCTGTGTGTGAGTATTCTTCGGAATGGGTTGCTACTAAGTCTGCTGAGACAGTTTTTTGGCTTCTGCCGGGGGTTGAGTGTCCTATCATCCCCTGACAGAAGAGAAGGGTTGTGTCTGTGCTGCAGAAAGAAAGGACATCTGGTAGTGTCCTGACCAGAGAAAAGGCTCCATGATGACCCACAGGAGATGGCACATTGGGACCTCACAACAAGCCCAAGCCCAAAAGCAAGGCGAAGCAACCAGTGTTGGTGGTTGAGCTTTCATGGTGGGAATCATTGTTGCTGGAGGCTGCCAGCAAGAGTGAGCTGGTGGGAAATGAGGACAGCTTGCCCTGAACAGTGCCAAGGGGCAGGCTAAGGACAAGAGGCAACTGGAAACCATGGTGAGTGGCAGTGTAAAGCCATTCTTTGTGCCAATCAAACCAAGAGACCCCAATGGATGGGAGAATGGATTTGGGTGCACTATTGTATTTTGGATGCATTGGTGCTTAATTAATCTGGCATGAGTCACAGGGTTGGAACTGAAGCATGAAGAGCTCCAAAACACATTAACTTTGTCCAAATGTATGGCAGGGACATGCAAGGGCATTGGTGTGCCATCAGACCTCCTAGGTATTCCCAGGAGTGGAAGGGCACTGGGAATCCATCAAATTCATGTTGGCACTCACCAGAGTATCCTGTAGGGCTGGGACTAAACTGGCTGTGGTTCCATGACCTCCCCAGTCAGTTGGATTAGGGGGACATTGAACTTTCCTTTCCCCAAAGTGTGCTACACATATCAAGGTGGGGTGCCACCAAAGTGATCACTTCCCATTAAGGGAAAGGCTAGCTTCTCTGCTACATGTGGTAGCCATGGGCATTGTGGAAGAGGACCAGAGAGAGATGGCAGAGGTGGCTGTTAATGTAGTTGAAGAGGGGTTGGAAAAGGTGCCGCCAGAGTACTGGGATCTCTGAGAAGCATTTTTGGAAAAGGACTGTGATTTGTTGCATCCCCACCATCCAACAGACTATTGAGGGTTAAATGCCATCAGCATGAGCAATAAGCATCCCATCCCATCCCATTGATCACTTGCCTCTGGCAAAAATCACAAAGCTGGATCTGAGGGATGATTACTTTAGCATAAGAATCTGGGAAGGGGATTAATACAAAACTGCTTTTAACTGCCCGTTAGGGTCCTTTCAGTAAAACGTGATGCCTTTTGGCCTATTGGAAGGCCCTGGTGTTTTTATGAATCTCATAAATGAAGTGCTACACAAATATCTGTATAAATGGGTGCTGGTGTATCTGGATGATGCACTGATCATCCAGAAGACCTTGAGTCTCATGTACAGTTGGTGAAAAAGGTACTGTCTAAACTGTTAGGTACAAATCTGTATGTAAAATTGTTGAAACATGAATTTCATTGCAAGAGGTTAGATTACTTGGGCTACAGAATCTCCACCAAGGGTATTAAAATGGACCTTGCCAAGGTAGAGGGAAGCACTGAACACACAGAGGCAGCTTCAGGGTTTCTTGTGTTTCAGAAATTGTATTGATTTTTTATTCCCACAGTTGCACAAGTGGCATTGCCACTCATTAATTTGCTGAAAACAAAGAAAAATCCAACAAGAAACAAGCCCCAAGGGAACAGGTCAAACCTAAACCCCAGAAAAACCTGAAAAAAAGGTCACCTCTGAACTGATGTTAAAACACCCAGAGCAAGACAAGCTATTTGTGATTCAAGTAGACACTAGTGATGTGGCATTAGGAGTGGTACTGTTGCAAATAAATAAATAAATAAAAATGACCAAGGGTAGTTTAAGACCCTGTGCATCAAACAAGTTCTCAGATACAGAAAGGGCTTGGGCAGTTTGGGAGAAGGAGGCTGCCAGTGTCAAAAAGGCTTTAGAAAGTGTGAAAGCACTTGTTAGAAGGGGCCACCCATCCATTTGAAGTGTGGACAAATCACAAGAATCTGCAGGTGCTGCAGAGCTTCAAGAAACTAAATCCTAAATAGGTCCAGTGAGTAAATTTTTGGAAAAAAATGACAGATGCCTTGTCACACTTGCCTCAGTATGACAGCCAGAAAGTGGAAGTGATAGACGTGATGTTTATGCCCAAGCAGTTGGGGCTGGCTGTAGTTACTTGCAGGCAAGTGGAAGCAGACAGACAGGCTCCCAAGGTGGAGACTTCCAGCCAGCAGGCACTGAAGGAAGCCTATAATGCATACGATTGGCTAAAAACCTCCCAGGGTGAATTGGACTGCAAAAGAGAGAAGATCTATGTGCCTGACAAGCTAAGGGGAATTTTAGTT
The DNA here is from genome assembly GCA_030847615.1 of Gambelia wislizenii. NCBI lineage: Eukaryota > Metazoa > Chordata > Lepidosauria > Squamata > Crotaphytidae > Gambelia > Gambelia wislizenii. Next base: position 13,732,130 of record JAUMIR010000012.1, read on the forward strand.
TTGTGAAAACATTGTATCCATTGTTGAACCAGTACTGGTGGCTGAGACTCAGAAAAGATGTAGCAGAATATGTTCAGGGATGCCCTGTTTGTGCTACTGCAAAGGCTCAAGAGGGAAAACCTATGGGGTTGTTACAGCCATTGCCAGCCCCTTCACTGCCAAGGGACCACATTAGCATGGACTTTATAGTGGATCTCCCCTGAGTAGCACCAAAAACATGATTTGGGTGCTGGTTGATCTGTTTTCCAAGCAACCACATTTTTTGCACGTAAAATGCTACCAGTTAGTGAAACTTCCAGCATGATGGTGTTGTGCTTGGCTGCAAGGGGCTGGTCCTCTGTGAGCAGCTGCTTGACTTGGTAGACCATATTGAAAGCAAATGGTGTATCCACCCTGGGAAAGATGGTGAGTGAGGGCTTGTTGGGGGGTCAATTCCAGTGCTAGTGTCTTAACCCCCCCTTCTTTTTTGAGAGGGGAGGTCTGGAAGATGCAGGAAGGATGAGGAGACCAGAGGGCTTCATCGCCAAAGCAATGCAATCCGCATAGAGCGATACTAGCAACACCAGCACCCATTTTAAAATAAACTGATGAGTTGAAGGAAAAGATTACTTTGTAAAATCCCCAAAGAGAGCTGGGACCAGACTCAGTCCTTTTGAAAATCTCTTCTAAAATCAGAAAAGAGCAAGCTTCACACTATGCAACTGGATAGGCAAGAAAAGAAAACTTTAAAATGGAGGAGTAATTCAGACTGAAGGTAGAGTAGAATAGAGAAAAGAGAGTGGAGACTGGAGAACAGAGAACAGAGCAGAGGAAAGAGAGTGGAGGGCAGAGAACAGAGGGGAGAAGCGAGGGTGGAGGCTAGAGAATAGAGAATGGAGCGGAGAATCGAGGGCGGAGGTCAGAGAACGGAGCACAGAATTGAGGGTGGAGGCCAGAGAACAGAGCGGAGAATTGAGGGCGGAGGCCAGAGAATGGAACAGAGAATAGAGGGCAGAGGACAGAGAATGGAGTGGTGAATTGAGGGCGGAGGCTGGAGAATGGGGCAGAAAACTGAGAATAGAAAATGGAGAAACAAAAGGGAAGAGTGGAGAATAGAGCGGAGAACAAAGAGTAGAGGGAGGAGTGCTGGAAAGCTTGTCCTGGGAGCAGGATAAAAAAGCAAGGACAGAGAAGAAGAGAGAGGGTGTAGAATAGTATTAAACTAAGAGACAGTACAGCCAATTATAAGAAATCAGAGGGTTAGTATATTATAAGACTAAAGAATTGTAAGATTTGAATATTGGCAGACTTGGAGCGGATATTGGAACAGATTCTGAGGTGCTAATAAAATTGTAACGATAAGTGTTAGTTAAAAAGTGGAGTAGTAGAAGTCTGGAGTTCTCAAAGATTATTGCCAATGGCTCTGAGATTACATTTGCCAGCTCTTCTAACACCCTTGGATGTAGTTCATCTGGTCCTGGAGATTTAAATTCATTTAGATTAAGAAGGTATTCCTGTACTACCTCTTTGCTTATTCTGTACTGGATTTCCCAAATTGTGTCCTCTGTTCCTTTATCCTCAGGTTGGTCACCCTTTTCCTTTTCTGAAATCACTGACGCAAAGAAGGTGTTGAGTAATTCTGCCTTTTCTCTGTCCCCTGTTAGCATTTTGCCATCTTCTCTGTGTAGTGGCCCCACCATTTCCTTCTTCCTCCTTTTGCTGAGGACATACCCCCCAAAAAACCCTTTTTATTGTTATTAACCTCCCTAGGAAGCCTGAGCTCATTCTGTGCTTTAGCTTTTCTGACTTTACTCCTACACGTGTTCACTATCTGTTTGAATTCTTCTTTGGTGATTTCCCCCTTTTCTCATTTACTATACATGTTCTGTTTAAAACGTAGCTCCTTTGAAATTTCTTTAGTCATCCATCCTGGTTTCTTGAGACACCTCCCATTTTTCTTCCTCAATGGTACTGTTTGAAATTGTGCCTTCAGTATCTCCCTTTTGAGAAAGTCCCATCCATCTTGAGGTCTCTTCTCTTTTAGTATTCCTGCCCATGGGATCACCCCCAGTATTTCCCTGAGTTTATTGAAATCAGCTCTCCTAAAGTCAAGAATGCGTGTCTGACTGTGCCTGGTTTCTCCTTTCCATTGTATAACAAACTCCAGGAGAACATGATCACTCTCACCTAAGGATCCCACCACTTGCACCCCATTAACCAGGTCATCTCTGGTCGACCTTCATGAGGTCGAAACCTCCGTGAAGAAGTAAGTGCTGAAGGATTACACAAATGACCTGTTACACGTTTTACTCCTTCACTCTTAGCCAAGATTAGTTACATGTTTGGTTTAGCATGTTGGATCTGCCATCAAATCATCCAGCTGGAAACTGCTGGTGAAATGGTCAAGCTCAGCAAGACCAGAGCCCTTTAACTGTACTTCTTGTCCATGCAGTATAGACCCACTGAGAGGCACCAGGCACAGCCTGGGGACGAACTAACCCAGGAGTAGCCAAACAGCAGAACTGCACAGCAGAAAGGACACAAAAACAGAGGCTTCAACTAGCAGTCATTTCACTGTTCTGACACACTTTCACACACAAAGAAACTTACAGACAGCAAGGTTCATCCAAAGATATCTGGAGGTCTTTATCTTCAGTTTCAGTATAAACAAACACAGTATATACACAGCAAACCTCATTAACAAACTCAACAGCAATTTTTCCATTGTCCACCTACACTCCTCTTTCTCCACAGCAGTGACCCACACACAATGCATCTTGTGCTTCAACTATGTAGGAGTGTTTGTTTGTCAGCTTTCTGCCTAGCCACAGCTGCAATCAAACAAACTTCAGCTGTGCTAGTGTGGTCTCTCGCTTCAACATTTTCAACATTTTTCTTTGTGCACTTAATGCAATATTACCCTGACACTTCTTTCAATCTAGTCTCAAAATGGTTTCTTAACAAATAGACATCCAAAAAAAAAATCATTAGAACCACCATAGATCTTGAATATTATGAAGCTCACAATGAGAAAAGCTTAGCTATGTTTTTCATAGATGCCAAAAAGGCTTTCAACAAGGTCAATTGGAGCTTCATGGAAATGGTGATGTCTAGAATGGATATGGGGGAGAAATTTGTAAAATGGATAGATGAGATATAAGAAGATCAAAATGCACAGCTGTTGGTGAATGGAGAAAAAAACAGAAAATAAGTATTAAAAATGGAACAAGGCAAGGCTGTCCGCTTTCCCCCCTTCTCTTCATCAGTGATTGAAATTCTAATCAATAACATTAGGAATAATGAAAGAATCAAAGGTACAAAGATCAAAGGTCATGAATTCAAGATAAAAGCTTATGCAGTTGGTTTAGCAATCTTTTTGGAAGACCCTATTAAACAACTAGAAGAGCTAGAGAGGACTTTAGAGGAATTTACACAAGTAGTGGGATTTAAGATAACCAAAGATAAAATGATGGTTCTTACAAAGATAGTTTCCAATGTACATGAAGAACAGATCTCAAATAAAACAGGGTTTAAGATCAAGAAAAAATAAATATCTAGGTATATGGATAACAATGAGAAACATGGATTTATTTGAGAACAATTACAGCAAATTATGGAGAGATATTAAAAATGATTTTACAAAATGGGCCAAACTTAACTTGACATTTCTTGGGAAGATTGAAACAGTCAAAATGAATATTCTGCCTAGATTCATGTTTCTGTTCCCCAGAATCTTCCTATCATTTATAATAACATTTGCTTTAAAATCTGGCAATCGGAAATATTGAAATATCTACGGCCAGGAAAGAAGCAAAGAGTAAAGTGGAAGCTACTATTAGATAGGAAAGATAGAGGAGGATGTGCCCGCCTTACCAGATTTAAGAACTTACTTCCAAGCATGTGTGATATCCTGGATAGAAGAGTGGATTTTTCTAACTGATAGCAGATTATTAGCTTTGGAAGGATTTAATCTCTGTTTTGGATGGCACGCATACATGTGGTATGGCAAAAGAAAAGAAAACAAAGATTTCAATAATCATATACAGTTGTCCCTCCACATTCGCGAACTTGACATTCGCGGTTTCGGTTATTCGCGGTTTTGGGAGGGCCCCCCCGGGCCCCCCCAAAACCGCGACACGGGGCCTCCAGAGGCCCCTTGAAAGACATAGAGGGAGCGGGGAGGCCCAGGGAGGCGTCCACGGGGCCCCCGGAGGCGCTCCGGAGGCCCCATGAAGGCCTGGGGAGGGGTGGGGAGGCGATCCTGGGGCCTCCGGAGACGCTCCGGAGGCCCCAGGAAGGCCTGGGGACGGGGTGGGGAGGGCTGGGGAGGCGATCCTGGGGCCTCCGGAGATGCTCCGGAGGCCCCAGGAAGGCCTGGGGACGCGGTGGGGAGGGCTGGGGAGGCGATCCTGGGGCCTCCGGAGACGCTCCAGAGGCCCCAGGAAGGCCTGGGGACGCAGTGGGGAGGGCTGGGGAGGCGATCCTGGAGCCTACGGAGACGCTCCGGAGGCCCCAGGAAGGCCTGGGGACGCGGTGGGGAGGGCTGGGGAGGCGATCCTGGGGCCTCCGGAGACGCTCCGGAGGCCCCAGGAAGGCCTGTGGAGGGCTGGGGAGGCGATCCTGGGGCCTCCGGAGACGCTCCGGAGGCCCCAGGAAGGCCTGGGGATGGGGTGGGGAGGGCTGGGGAGGCGATCCTGGGGCCTCCGGAGACGCTCCGGAGGCCCCAGGAAGGCCTGGGAACGCGGTGGGGAGGGCTGGGGAGGCGATCCTGGGGCCTCCGGAGACGCTCCGGAGGCCCCAGGAAGGCCTGGGGACGTGGTGGGGAGGGCTGGGGAGGCGATCCTGGGGCCTCCGGAGACGCTCCGGAGGCCCCAGGAAGGCCTGGGGACGCGGTGGGGAGGGCTGGGGAGGCGATTCTGGGGCCTCCGGAGACGCTCCGGAGGCCCCAGGAAGGCCTGGGGAGGGCTGGGGAGGCGATCCTGGGGCCTCCGGAGAAGCTCCGGAGGCCCCAGGAAGGCCTGGGGACGCGGTGGGGAGGGCTGGGGAGGCGATCCTGGGGCCTCCGGAGCGTCTCCGGAGGCCCCAGGAAGGCTTGGGGACGGGGTGGGGAGGGCTGGGGAGGCGATCCTGGGGCCTCCGGAGCGTCTCCGGAGGCCCCAGGAAGGCCTGGGGACGCGGTGGGGAGGGCTGGGGAGGCGATCCTGGGGCCTCCGGAGACGCTCCGGAGGCCCCAGGAAGGCCTGGGGAGGGCTGGGGAAGCAATCCTGGGGCCTCCGGAGACGCTCCGGAGGCCCCAGGAAGGCCTGGGGACGTGGTGGGGAGGGCTGGGGAGGCGATCCTGGGGCCTCCGGAGCGTCTCCGGAGGCCCCAGGAAGGCCTGGGGACGGGGTGGGGAGTGCTGGGGAGGCGATCCTGGGGCCTCCGGAGCGTCTCCGGAGGCCCCAGGAAGGCCTGGGGACGCGGTGGGGAGGGCTGGGGAGGCGATCCTGGGGCCTCCGGAGACGCTCCGGAGGCCCCAGGAAGGCCTGGGAACGCGGTGGGGAGGGCTGGGGAGGCGATCCTGGGGCCTCCGGAGACGCTCCGGAGGCCCCAGGAAGGCCTGGGAATGCGGTGGGGAGGGCTGGGGAGGCGATCCTGGGGCCTCCGGAGCGTCTCCGGAGGCCCCAGGAAGGCCTGGGGACGGGGTGGGGAGGGCTGGATAGACGATCCTGGGGCCTCCGGAGCATCTCCGGAGGCCCCAGGAAGGCCTGGGGACGCGGTGGGGAGGGCTGGGGAGGCGATCCTGGGGCCTCCGGAGACGCTCCGGAGGCCCCAGGAAGGCCTGGGGACACGGTGGGGAGGGCTGGGGAGGCGATCCTGGGGCCTCCGGAGCATCTCCGGAGGCCCCAGAAAGGCCTGGGGACGGGGTGAGGAGGGCTGGGGAGGCGATCCTGGGGCCTCCGGAGACGCTCCGGAGGCCCCAGGAAGGCTTGGGGACGGGGTGGGGAGGGCTGGGGAGGCGATCCTGGGGCCTCCGGAGCATCTCCGGAGGCCCCAGGAAGGCCTGGGGACGCGGTGGGGAGGGCTGGGGAGGCGATCCTGGGGCCTCCGGAGCATCTCCGGAGGCCCCAGGAAGGCCTGGGGACGCGGTGGGGAGGGCTGGGGAGTCGATCCTGGGGCCTCCGGAGACGCTCCGGAGGCCCCAGGAAGGCCTAGGGACGGGGTGGGGAGGGCTGGGGAGGCGATCCTGGGGCCTCCGGAGACGCTCCGGAGGCCCCAGGAAGGCCTGGGGACGGGGTGGGGAGGGCTGGGGAGGCGATCCTGGGGCCTCCGGAGACGCTCCGGAGGCCCCAGGAAGGCCTGGGAACGCGGTGGGGAGGGCTGGGGAGGCGATCCTGGGGCCTCCGGAGACGCTCCGGAGGCCCCAGGAAGGCCTGGGGACGCGGTGGGGAGGGCTGGGGAGGCGATCCTGGGGCCTCCGGAGCATCTCCGGAGGCCCCAGAAAGGCCTGGGAGTGGGGTGGGGAGTGCTGGGGAGGCGATCCTGGGGCCTCCGGAGACGCTCCGGAGGCCCCAGGAAGGCTTGGGGATGGGGTGGGGAGGGCTGGGGAGGCGATCCTGGGGCCTCCGGAGCGTCTCCGGAGGCCCCAGGAAGGCCTGGGGACGCGGTGGGGAGGGCTGGGGAGGCGATCCTGGGGCCTCCGGAGCATCTCCGGAGGCCCCAGAAAGGCCTGGGGACGGAGTGGGGAGGGCTGGGGAGGCGATCCTGGGGCCTCCGGAGCATCTCCGGAGGCCCCAGGAAGGCCTGGGGACGCGGTGGGGAGGGCTGGGGAGGCGATCCTGGGGCCTCCGGAGACGCTCCGGAGGCCCCAGGAAGGCCTGGGGATGGGGTGGGGAGGGCTGGGGAGGCGATCCTGGGGCCTCCGGAGACGCTCCGGAGGCCCCAGGAAGGCCTGGGAACGCGGTGGGGAGGGCTGGGGAGGCGATCCTGGGGCCTCCGGAGACGCTCCGGAGGCCCCAGGAAGGCCTGGGGACGTGGTGGGGAGGGCTGGGGAGGCGATCCTGGGGCCTCCGGAGACGCTCCGGAGGCCCCAGGAAGGCCTGGGGACGCGGTGGGGAGGGCTGGGGAGGCGATTCTGGGGCCTCCGGAGACGCTCCGGAGGCCCCAGGAAGGCCTGGGGAGGGCTGGGGAGGCGATCCTGGGGCCTCCGGAGAAGCTCCGGAGGCCCCAGGAAGGCCTGGGGACGCGGTGGGGAGGGCTGGGGAGGCGATCCTGGGGCCTCCGGAGACGCTCCGGAGGCCCCAGGAAGGCCTGGGAACGCGGTGGGGAGGGCTGGGGAGGCGATCCTGGGGCCTCCGGAGCGTCTCCGGAGGCCCCAGGAAGGCTTGGGGACGGGGTGGGGAGGGCTGGGGAGGCGATCCTGGGGCCTCCGGAGCATCTCCGGAGGCCCCAGAAAGGCCTGGGGACGGGGTGGGGAGGGCTGGGGAGGCGATCCTGGGGCCTCCGGAGCGTCTCCGGAGGCCCCAGGAAGGCCTGGGGACGCGGTGGGGAGGGCTGGGGAGGCGATCCTGGGGCCTCCGGAGACGCTCCGGAGGCCCCAGGAAGGCCTGGGGAGGGCTGGGGAAGCAATCCTGGGGCCTCCGGAGACGCTCCGGAGGCCCCAGGAAGGCCTGGGGACGTGGTGGGGAGGGCTGGGGAGGCGATCCTGGGGCCTCCGGAGCGTCTCCGGAGGCCCCAGGAAGGCCTGGGGACGGGGTGGGGAGTGCTGGGGAGGCGATCCTGGGGCCTCCGGAGCGTCTCCGGAGGCCCCAGGAAGGCCTGGGGACGCGGTGGGGAGGGCTGGGGAGGCGATCCTGGGGCCTCCGGAGACGCTCCGGAGGCCCCAGGAAGGCCTGGGGAGGGCTGGGGAAGCGATCCTGGGGCCTCCGGAGACGCTCCGGAGGCCCCAGGAAGGCCTGGGAACGCGGTGGGGAGGGCTGGGGAGGCGATCCTGGGGCCTCCGGAGACGCTCCGGAGGCCCCAGGAAGGCCTGGGAATGCGGTGGGGAGGGCTGGGGAGGCGATCCTGGGGCCTCCGGAGCGTCTCCGGAGGCCCCAGGAAGGCCTGGGGACGGGGTGGGGAGGGCTGGATAGGCGATCCTGGGGCCTCCGGAGCATCTCCGGAGGCCCCAGGAAGGCCTGGGGACGCGGTGGGGAGGGCTGGGGAGGCGATCCTGGGGCCTCCGGAGACGCTCCGGAGGCCCCAGGAAGGCCTGGGGACACGGTGGGGAGGGCTGGGGAGGCGATCCTGGGGCCTCCGGAGCATCTCCGGAGGCCCCAGAAAGGCCTGGGGACGGGGTGAGGAGGGCTGGGGAGGCGATCCTGGGGCCTCCGGAGACGCTCCGGAGGCCCCAGGAAGGCTTGGGGACGGGGTGGGGAGGGCTGGGGAGGCGATCCTGGGGCCTCCGGAGCATCTCCGGAGGCCCCAGGAAGGCCTGGGGACGCGGTGGGGAGGGCTGGGGAGGCGATCCTGGGGCCTCCGGAGCATCTCCGGAGGCCCCAGGAAGGCCTGGGGACGCGGTGGGGAGGGCTGGGGAGTCGATCCTGGGGCCTCCGGAGACGCTCCGGAGGCCCCAGGAAGGCCTAGGGACGGGGTGGGGAGGGCTGGGGAGGCGATCCTGGGGCCTCCGGAGACGCTCCGGAGGCCCCAGGAAGGCCTGGGGACGGGGTGGGGAGGGCTGGGGAGGCGATCCTGGGGCCTCCGGAGACGCTCCGGAGGCCCCAGGAAGGCCTGGGAACGCGGTGGGGAGGGCTGGGGAGGCGATCCTGGGGCCTCCGGAGACGCTCCGGAGGCCCCAGGAAGGCCTGGGGACGCGGTGGGGAGGGCTGGGGAGGCGATCCTGGGGCCTCCGGAGCGTCTCCGGAGGCCCCAGGAAGGCCTGGGGACGCGGTGGGGAGGGCTGGGGAGGCGATCCTGGGGCCTCCGGAGACGCTCCGGAGGCCCCAGGAAGGCCTGGGGAGGGCTGGGGAAGCAATCCTGGGGCCTCCGGAGACGCTCCGGAGGCCCCAGGAAGGCCTGGGGACGTGGTGGGGAGGGCTGGGGAGGCGATCCTGGGGCCTCCGGAGCGTCTCCGGAGGCCCCAGGAAGGCCTGGGGACGGGGTGGGGAGTGCTGGGGAGGCGATCCTGGGGCCTCCGGAGCGTCTCCGGAGGCCCCAGGAAGGCCTGGGGACGCGGTGGGGAGGGCTGGGGAGGCGATCCTGGGGCCTCCGGAGACGCTCCGGAGGCCCCAGGAAGGCCTGGGGAGGGCTGGGGAAGCGATCCTGGGGCCTCCGGAGACGCTCCGGAGGCCCCAGGAAGGCCTGGGAACGCGGTGGGGAGGGCTGGGGAGGCGATCCTGGGGCCTCCGGAGACGCTCCGGAGGCCCCAGGAAGGCCTGGGAATGCGGTGGGGAGGGCTGGGGAGGCGATCCTGGGGCCTCCGGAGCGTCTCCGGAGGCCCCAGGAAGGCCTGGGGACGGGGTGGGGAGGGCTGGATAGGCGATCCTGGGGCCTCCGGAGCATCTCCGGAGGCCCCAGGAAGGCCTGGGGACGCGGTGGGGAGGGCTGGGGAGGCGATCCTGGGGCCTCCGGAGACGCTCCGGAGGCCCCAGGAAGGCCTGGGGACACGGTGGGGAGGGCTGGGGAGGCGATCCTGGGGCCTCCGGAGCATCTCCGGAGGCCCCAGAAAGGCCTGGGGACGGGGTGAGGAGGGCTGGGGAGGCGATCCTGGGGCCTCCGGAGACGCTCCGGAGGCCCCAGGAAGGCTTGGGGACGGGGTGGGGAGGGCTGGGGAGGCGATCCTGGGGCCTCCGGAGCATCTCCGGAGGCCCCAGGAAGGCCTGGGGACGCGGTGGGGAGGGCTGGGGAGGCGATCCTGGGGCCTCCGGAGCATCTCCGGAGGCCCCAGGAAGGCCTGGGGACGCGGTGGGGAGGGCTGGGGAGTCGATCCTGGGGCCTCCGGAGACGCTCCGGAGGCCCCAGGAAGGCCTAGGGACGGGGTGGGGAGGGCTGGGGAGGCGATCCTGGGGCCTCCGGAGACGCTCCGGAGGCCCCAGGAAGGCCTGGGGACGGGGTGGGGAGGGCTGGGGAGGCGATCCTGGGGCCTCCGGAGACGCTCCGGAGGCCCCAGGAAGGCCTGGGAACGCGGTGGGGAGGGCTGGGGAGGCGATCCTGGGGCCTCCGGAGACGCTCCGGAGGCCCCAGGAAGGCCTGGGGACGCGGTGGGGAGGGCTGGGGAGGCGATCCTGGGGCCTCCGGAGCATCTCCGGAGGCCCCAGAAAGGCCTGGGAATGGGGTGGGGAGTGCTGGGGAGGCGATCCTGGGGCCTCCGGGGACGCTCCGGAGGCCCCAGGAAGGCTTGGGGATGGGGTGGGGAGGGCTGGGGAGGCGATCCTGGGGCCTCCGGAGCGTCTCCGGAGGCCCCAGGAAGGCCTGGGGACGCGGTGGGGAGGGCTGGGGAGGCGATCCTGGGGCCTCCGGAGCATCTCCGGAGGCCCCAGAAAGGCCTGGGGACGGAGTGGGGAGGGCTGGGGAGGCGATCCTGGGGCCTCCGGAGCATCTCCGGAGGCCCCAGGAAGGCCTGGGGACGCGGTGGGGAGGGCTGGGGAGGCGATCCTGGGGCCTCCGGAGACGCTCCGGAGGCCCCAGGAAGGTTGGGGACGGGGTGGGGAGGGCTGGGGAGGCGAAGGCCTGGGGAGGGAGGGGGGAGGGGTGTCGTTATTCGCCGTTTTTTTCACATTCGCGGGGGTCCGCAGAACGGAACCCCCGCGAATGTGAAGGGACGACTGTAATAAGAAGAGCCCTCTTCAAAATATGGTCTAATATAAAGAAAAACTACTACAAAGAGATACCTCTATGTATATCGACAGAAGAGGCCTTCTTTGGGAAAATCAAACTAAAAAATGAGAACTGGATAAAATATCAAGAGCTAATAAGCATGGAATAACAAGAAACTATACAAATATACACCAGGGAACAATGAGAAGAAAAAGGTTTCAGAATGAATTGGTTCCTATATAAACAGATATACAAAAGATACAAGATGGACCTATAAAATACAAAACTTTGACTTGGGAAAGAATGAAGTAGACAAAATTATATTTGATGACAAAAAACATCATGTAGCAAAATATTACAAAAATTTTCTAGAGAGAGAACTGGAAACTGAAACCATTAAACAGCAAATGATTAAGTGGGCCCAAGATATAGGCAAAGTGATCAAATTTGAGAGATGGGAGAGATGGGAGAAAGCTTGGAAAGAAACTAAAAAATTTACTCTTTCCCAAAATCTGAAAGAGACCTATTTGAAAGTCTTCTATAGGTGGTATATCACACCAGTAATGATAGATAAGATATATAATACAGGAAATAAAAACTGCTGGAAATGCGACAACGCTAAAAGCACCATATTCCATATTTGGTGGAACTGCTCTGTAACTAAAAGTTACTGGGGAAAAAATACATAATATGATAAGTGAAATCTTAGATATAAAATTTCCAATGAACCCAGAAATATATCTATTAAATATGGAATATGAAATAAAAGAGAAAATTACTAAAGGATCTTGGAGGATAGTTCTATATTTGATATCAGCAGCAAGACTGTTATATGCTTCAAAATGGAAAAAGAAAGAACTTGTAATTGAAGAGTGGATAATTAAATTAAAAGATATGATGGACATGGATAAATTAACAGCACTACTAAAAGACAAAACAGACAGTTTAATTGAGAAGGAATGGGCTCCTATTAAAAAGTTTTTGGGGAAAAGTGAAAAATGTTGGATAAACTTGATCTGTAAATAAAATCATATCCTCAGAATATAGTAGAAGTTCAGATCAAATTAGACATAGATATGAGAAATTTAGAAGAAACATAAGTTATGTGAAACAAACAGGATATCAATGGTTTATTTAAGTTAGAAGGTATCTCTGGTAAACTCAAGGGGAAACATATGGGAAATTATGTAAAAAAAATAGAAGATGAGGAAGAATAAATAGTGAAACATTTATTATATGATAAATATGTACTTTGGGGTAAAAATTAAGTTTACGTTTCACCAAAAAATTGATATATTTTTTTCTTTTAGGAATGTAATATAATACTTGCATATACTATGAGAATATATGTCAAATATGAATTCTTTTCAATAAGTTATGTTATGTAACTTGATAAAAAATATTAATAAAAAAATGCTACCAGTTAGTGAATGTGTTCATCCACCATGGGTAAAGATTTCAGTTCAAGTTAAAGTTTATTGTGTTTTAACAAACAGTCATTATACACAATTAACCTTTAAGAGTGAAACCCATTTCCATACCCCCTTTAAACTTTTTGGAACGTATCTGTAGAGCCTTAGATAGACTGGAGAGGTGGGCCAAAGCTAACAAAATAACATTCAATACAGAGAAATGTACTGCACTTAGGGTGGAAAAAGGAAATGCATAGATACAGGATGGGAGAGACCTGGCTGAACGAAACTACATGTGAAAAGGATCTAGGAGTCCTAGTAGACCACAAGTTGAACATGAGTCAACAGTGTGATGTGGCAGCTACAAAGGCCAATGCGATTTTGGGCTGTATCGATAGAAGTATAGTGTCTAGATAAAGGGAAGTAATAGTGCCATTCTATTCTGCCTTGGTCAAGCCTCACCTAGAATACTATGTCCAGTTCTGGGCACCACAATTCAAAAAGGATATTGACAAATTGGAGCGTGTCCAGAGGAGGGCGACTAAAATGGTGAAAGGTCCGGAAACCATGCCTTATAAGGAAAGACTTAGGGAGCGGTATGTTTAGCCTGGAAAAAAGATGGTTAAGGGGCGATATGATAACCCTGTTTAAGTATTTGAAGGGGTGTCACATTGAGGATGGAGATGTGTAAATCGCTATTGTGTAAAAAACAATTTGTAAGCTGCTATGATAGCCTTGTGGCTGGAGAGCAGGGTATAAATAACTAAAAAAAAAATAAATAAAACAATAGATGCAAGCTCCAGGAACAGAGATTCCACCTCAGCATTAGGAGGAACTTTCTGACAGTAAGAGCTGTCTGGCAGTGGAACACACTCCCTCGGAGCGTGGTGGGGTCTCCTTCCTTGGAGGTCTTTAAACAAAGGCTGCACGGCCATCTATCAGGGATGCTTTGATCGTGATTTCCTGCATGGCAGGGGGTTGGACTGGATGGCCCTTGTGGTCTCTTCCAACGCTACAATTCTATGATTCTGTGATTCTTGACAAGAAATTTAGATGTTCTAAAACATATATACTTCTCTAAATCTGACAACAGAAGACAAGCCTTTACAATAGATGACCTTCCCTTCATTGGTCTTAACAATGGATAAATGTAGTTGTTTCTAAGATAGTTGTAAAATTGCATTCAGCAGTACATGAGTTATATCTTCTATTGACACAGAATTACAACAAAATATAATATCCTTCTTAGGATCCTCCTTATGCTGGCCCTGGATCTCAGTGTACAGGAGCAAAGTGAACAGGAGAGAGGCCAACAAGGGTGTTTGGGATGAGCTTCTGGCTGTTGAATTATACTTCTCCAGCCCCAAAGAGTTCTTGAAAGAGTTTGTTGGGCTAATGCTGGTGTGCTTCCTTGGGTGGAGGCTGTTTGTTTGCATGGGCTGAGTATAGGCTTGCCTGGGGGTACTTGGTTGCATTTCTTTGGTGAGCTGCTGGGTGGGGCATGCTCGAGTGCTCATCAACATTTGCTTGTACCTTGTCAGTTGGGAGAACTGTGCGTTTGTAGGCCCAGGTCCTCTATTTGAGCACCTGATCTCAGGGAGATGGGACTTCTGTTGAGAGGAAGTGAGTCAGTCTGCTGAGAGGAAGTGGGACCGAGGGAGGTCTCTAAATAGCTGCAGCCCCAGTCCCTCGAGCTCAGCGTACGGTCAGGAAGTTCTTCCTGATGTTTAGGTGGAATTTCTTTTCCTGTAGTTTGAGTCCATCGCTACGTGTCCTAGTCTCTGGAGCTGCAGAAAACAAGCTTGCTCCATCCTCAGTATGACATCCCTTCAAATATTTAAACATGGCTATCATGTCACTTCTCAACCTTCTCTTCTCCAGACTAAACACGTCCAGCTGCCTAAGCCCCTCCTCATAGGGCATGGCTTCCAGACTTCCCACGATTTTGGTCACCCTTCTCTAGACATGTTCTATTTGTTTTGGAACCTCTGAGGACTGAATGCCTAGGGGGAGTGGGCCTTGCACAATGTATTGGACTATTTGTTGATTTCTTTTCAATGGCTTATGTTTTTACTTGGTTTTTATTTTTTGACAGGTTAATTATCCCAAAAAGCCAAAATGATCAAGCTGAGGCTATCATACTTCGGCTATGTTGTGAGATGACATGACTCATAAAAATCTTAACAATGCTTTGTAAATGGGAGACAGTAGGAAAAGTGAAGGATTGCATGACAGGTGAGTAGAAACAATGAAAGAAGCCACATCATTGGGTGTGCAGGACCTGAGCAGGGTGTTTCGGAAATCTTTCATTCACCATAAATCAAAGCTGACTTGGTGGCATTTAACAACAAACCAAAGGTATACCTGCACTTCATTATTATATCAGCGTAATACTGCTTTAATTGTCATGACTGCATCTTTCAAAATCCAGGCAGGTGGGTGAGGGACATATAATTCTCTTATAGGGAACTTAGTCCACTTCCTGGACCTCCATTTCCACACTAGTATTTAATCTCTCTTTGGCTTTTCTTCGCAAACCAAGATTCAGGAAGGACTCATCTCATGCTTTCTGCAAGCGCACCGATGACTAAAAAGGCATCGGATAAACAAGTCCAGTTGCAGAAAGCACAGCAGAAGGTCTCCTTGGGTGATGTTTCTGGGTTATGATTCTTTCTGCGTTGTCATTTCTCTTCAAGACTTGTTTGGCGTGAATTCTCAAATGTGGTAGTATTTAATACCAATTAAAGTATTAAATTGATACTTAACACCAATTAGAGTAGTATGGAACTAAAACAATTGTGTAGTGTGTATTACCCATTGCCTCCATGGCAGAGATGAGACCTGAATACCCCTTCTCATCATTCCTGTGTGGCTAGAAGAAGGTAAGTCCATAGTAGTACACACAACAACTGTCTCAATTTGCCAGGGACAGTCCTGATTAATCCTATACCATCCCACTTTTTCAACAGCTTAAAAAAAAGTTTAAAAGCAACTGCTTTCACATTCTCGCTTTGTGCTCAGCTTACAATTGGTGCAAATTGAATTCAAAGTATAAAATTATTTTGCCCTCAACATAGTAGTGGAGGGAGAAGCAGTCTGAATCTTTTTATGTTCTCAGAAACTGTTCTCAAAAACTGTTGCAGATTCTCCTAGCTTCTGTGTCCCTCCTCATTAATAATTTTTGCCATGTTGATCACCCTCTAACAGGACTGGTTTAAAGGATTGGGGGGGGGGGCTTCAACACTATTTGGGGGGGCATATGTTTATTTCAGGTCACTCTAATCTAACCTAACCTATTAACAACACAAGATATTCAGATTATTACTAGTAATATTTTTGCAGGAGGAGGGTTATGATGCCCACACACACAATGATGCCCCCCCCCTGTGGCTGCAGGTGCTGCAGGGTCCTTAAACAAGCCCTGCCCTCTAATGTTGTTTGGCCGCACATTTTCTGGTTCTCATGTGTGAGACACAGGCAGGGCATATAGCAGGAGGAAAACAGGACAGCAAAGTTATACAGTTTTTTATTCAAGGAACAAAGAAAGATACTTGCAAGGAGCTGCACTTTCTCTTTACAGGCCCCTCAATCAAAGCAGCAGGAGCAATATGTTTAAAGAAAACTTACAAGATTTTCTGACCTTCATCCATTGTGCCAGAGAGCTGACAATTCACCCAGATCAATGCTGTGTAAAGGGAGTCACTTCTGGGACTACTGTAGTTTGTCCTGGAAAAAAGACAGTTAAGAGGTGATATGATAGCCCTGTTTAAGTATTTGAAGGGATGTCATGCTGAGGATGGAGCAGGCTTGTTTTCTGCTGCTCCAGAGACTGGAACATGGAGCAATGGATGCAAGCTCCAGGAACAGAGATTCCACCTCAACATTAGGAGGAACTTTTTGACAGTAAGAGCTGTTCGGCAGTGGAACACACTTCCTCGGAGCGTGGTGGGGTCTCCTTCCTTGGAGGTCTTTAAACAGAGGCTGGATTGCCATCTGCCGGGGATGCTTTGATCATGATTTCCTGTGCGGCAGGGGGTTGGACTGGATGGCCGTTGTGGTCTCTTCCAACTCTACAATTCTATGATTCTGTGATTCTGGCCGTTCCTTGCGTCTGGAATGCTTTATTCTATTTTGCTTTAACTGGCTTGTGAGACATCTACCGTATATTCTGGCGTATAAGACGACCCGGCGTATAAGACGACCCCCCCAATTTTTAAGGTAAAATGCAGAGTTTGTGATATATTCGGCCTATAAGACGACCCCCCTCTTCCAACGCATAGCCCCCGCATGCCCCTCCTGCGCTCCCTTCCAGGAGGGAGCGCAGGAGGAGGATGCGGAGGCTGTGCGCCCAAAAGGGGCACGTTTGCCCCTTCTCCCCACCTTCCAGGAAGGTGGGGAGAAGGGGCGAATCGCGGGTTTGGCCGCATAGCCTCCGGATCCCCCTCCTGCGCTCCCTTCCAGGAGGGAGCACAGGAGGGGGATCCGGAGGCTGTGCGGCCAAACGGGGCACGTTCGCCCCTTCTCCCCACCTTCCAGGAAGGTGGGGAGAAGGGGCGAATCACGGGTTTGGCCGCGCAGCCTCTGCATGCCCCTCCTGTGCTCCCTTCCAGGAGAGAGCGCAGGAGGGGGATCCGGAGGCTGTGCGGCCAAATGGGGCACGTTCGCCCCTTCTCCCCACCTTCCAGGAAGGTGGGGAGAAGGGGCGAATTGCGGGTTTGGCCGCGCAGCCTCCGCATGCCCCTCCTGCGCTCCCTTCCAGGAGGGAGCGAAGGAGGGGGATCCGGAGGCTGTGCGGCCAAATGGGGCACATTCGCCCCTTCTCCCCACCTTCCAGGAAGGTGGGGAGAAGGGGCGAATCACGGGTTTGGCCGTGCAGCCTCTGCATGCCCCTCCTGCGCTCCCTTCCAGGAGAGAGCGCAGGAGGGGGATCCGGAGGCTGTGCGGCCAAACGGGGCACGTTCGCCCCTTCTCCCCACCTTCCAGGAAGGTGGGGAGAGGGGGCAAATCACGGGTTTGGCCGCGCAGCCTCCGCATGCCCCTCCTGCGCTCCCTTCCAGGAGGGAGCGCAGGAGGGGGATCCGGAGGCTGTGCGGCCAAATGGGGCACGTTCTCCCCTTCTCCCCACCTTCCAGGAAGGTGGGGAGAGGGGGCGAATCGCGGGTTTGCCTCGGCCGCTGCAGAAGCGATCCAGCGGCGGCTGCGGCAAACCGCAATGTTCTCCCCCCTCCTCTGTCTTCTGTTGCTCCCCAAAGGGGGAGAAGGCAGAGGAGGGGGGCAAATGATCTTCAAAACACTTTGCTTCACCCCCCTGCCCCATCTCCTGCCTCTTCGCTCCATTTGCGAAGAGGCAGGAGATAGGCAGGTGGGCGAAGCAAAGTGTATCCGGCGTATAGGACGACTGTCAATTTTGGAGGGCACTTTTGAGTGCTCAAAAGTTGTCTTATACGCCGGAATATACGGTAGTTACCTGGGACTGTGATAATGCTGTTTTTATGTGGCCAGGTCAACTCTGACTTATGGTGAACCTATTATAGGTTTTTCTTGGCAAGATTTAATCAGAGGAGTTTTGTCATTTCCTTCTTTTAAAGCTGAGAGAGTGTAATTTTCCCAAGGTCACCCATGGCTGAGTTGGGATTTGAACCTGATCCACATGAGTCCTAGTCCAACACTCAAATGACTACACTGCACTGGCCTCAGAGGGAGAGAAGAGGAAGGCACAGCTCCATTATGCCTAGGCAGATGAAGCAGATGAAAGGCCCTCACTCCATCCCAACTGCCACTGAAGAATAGGCAGTATCCACTCAGATTTAATCCCATTGCCCATTGGCTTTCCCCTTTCCTTGTGTGCCATGTCTTATTTACATTGTAAGCCTGAGGGTAGGAAAAACTCAAAATTATCAATTTGTAAGCTGCTCTGAGAGCCTTTGTGGCTGATGAGCAGGGTATAAATACTCTAAATACAGACATACAAACATCACACTGAGAAATCTTATCTCTCTTGGTAAATACAAAGAATTTGTGAGACAATCAGGTATAGCCTGAGGCATTTGCCCACCTGAGGCAAAGGACAAGATGTACAGAATCTACCTGTTTCATGTCATAATTCAAAGTGTTGATTATGATCTATAATCATAGTGGTTGTTGATGATTTAAAAATCTCTATATCCATATATGAGCTTGTCCAAGTCAAGCCCTATGTCAACCCATCCTAGACTGTGAGCTATCTTACAGTTCCACCACCATTACAGACGTGTGAATACATGCTCAGTGGCTTGAACGGGATTGTGGAATTTCCCCCCACAGGAAGCTGATCTCTTCTCTTTCTGATGGCAGGTGATCTTTTTGTTTAGACTTGATTTTCTGTTCAGTGGCTGTTGTATTTTAATGAGATTCACTGTACTGTTAGCAATCCAGGAAACTGCAGTGGTTTGCGTTTTGGACCCAGATTCTGGGAGACCAAGGTTCAAATCTCCACACAGACATAGGACTTTATCAAACATGTGAAATAAGGTGTCATAACAATGCCACATAACCACAAAAGGGTGCACAGATCAGATGACATTGCCCTTTTGCTGTTAAAATCAGCCCCAAACTAATACCTTTTTATTGATGGCTGAAGCTGTCAATAGAGTCCCCCATGGTGCTTTAGTGCCAGCATTGCCAGCATGTGAAAACTCAGGCAATTTAATTCTCGTGACTGCAGTGAGAATGGCTGGTTTGGCATGAACACCTCTGGGTGAGTTCGGGACATCCAGGTAAGTATCATAGAATCATAGAATCATAGAACTGCAGAGTTGGAAGAGACCACGAGGGCCATCCAGTCCAACCCGCTGCCACGCAGGAAATCACGATCAAAGCATCCCCGACAGATGGCCATCCAGCCTCTGTTTAAAGACCTCCAAGGAAGGAGACCCCACCACGCTCCAAGGGAGTGTGTTCCACTGCCGAACAGCTCTTACTGTCAAAAAGTTCCTCCTCATGTTGAGGTGGAATCTCTGTTCCTGGAGCTTGCACCCATTGCTCCGTGTTCCAGTCTCTGGAGCAGCAGAAAACAAGCCTGCTCCATCCTCAGCATGACATCCCTTCAAAGTAAGCAAGCTCTTTTTATGAGACTCCCTGGGTTACTTGGGACTTTTAAAGTGTGTGTATGTGTGTTTTTAAAAACTTTTTATGCTTTATTTTTGTTTTTGTTTTTAAATTTCTCACGTGACAGTTTCACAGGATTTCAAATGAGGAAGTGAACGGGGCTGCCTTTGCCAGGAAAGTAAGGTAAGTGTGTGTGGGGGGGGGCATTCTTTTCTTGGCATAAAAAATGTTGTTTTTTATGCTGGCAAAAGAACATTTTAAGGGGCTAGTCTGATAAAGTTCATGGAAACCCCCAAAATTTGAGTGGAAGAAAAACAAACTAAAAGCCCTGTTGCTTTTGGTAAATAACTTGGCTATGTTCGGAGAGGTTTTGTCTTTACAAAATAGATCAGGTGCCTATTTATAATTCACAATGGGCAAAAAAAAAAAAGGTGATAGAGAATTAACAAGTTTGTAAAATGGAAAAATGGTAATGACAGATGACCCTTTAAATAGTAAATACACAAATATTAAATAATTTGGAAATGTGGCAGGGCTGAAAATAAACAAAAAATTTTGACTAAGAGAAGTAGATCAAGCTACACTCCAAACTATTTCAGTTAAATCAATGAGGTTAAATCAGAGGAAGAAGCTTAATCTTTCTATGCTATGAAGAATTTCAACTATAATTATAAGTATCCTTCCTAAAATGCTACTTCTTTTCCAAACAATGCCAATTTTAACAAAAACATTCTGTTTTTAAAAATGGCAAAAGTACATGTCTATGGAATTTATCTGACTTGACAAATATACCATCATAATGATTCCACAAAAAAGTGAAAGGGCACCCATTTTGCATGACGTCGTTTTTTCATGATTCTGTGATGTTAATAAGGTGTTCTTTTTTTATTGACAGGTCAAGCCATCAATAGGTCGGCCATGGCATTTTTCTGGCAGAATTGCCTGCGTGTGAAACTGTGTCCCATTCTGCTGGTGTAATTCCAGCATCAATGGGTGGTCCCCGCCAGAACACATCCAGGAGAGAAGGTGAAAAGTAGGTACAGGACACTCTTTGTATGAACCACCCCAGTTTACTTGGAAGATTTTAAGTGTGTTTCAGTCCTTGTGTGTTCATTTTGTTTTTTATTTTAGCTGTTTTTTTACTTTTAAACATGCTCATGTCTTCTTAAGAGAACCATCGAGATCATGTGCCCTGGCAAATGCGGAAGCACTGGGCTGCTTTTTCGCACTATGATAAAAATGTTTCTTTTGCAGGCAAACTAATGGTTTAAAATAAGCAGGCACAGAAATGTTTTTAGAGGCTCATCTGATAAAGTCCTAAGTTTATCTGGCAGTGTAAAGAAACCTAGAATCAGATTCAAATCAGAATATAAATTAGGGGCCTAAAGGAATTACTATGCTACAACCTCTAAGAAAATGGTCTCTCATCCCTGAACGGTTATATAAGATGTATAAAGGTTCAAATATGTTGGAATCACAGAGTTCAGGAGGGAAAGTTCTATCTTATGTGGTGGATGCATGAGAAGGCAAGGAGGTTCTGAGGTACAGATACAGAGATCACTACAAGAAATCTTCAGGTGCTGCAATGTGGTTTTTTAAAAATGGTTTATTTCCTTTTTAAGTTATGTTTTAATTTGTTTTTAATTAATAATTTAATAACATTTTATTAATCCAGAAACATTTTATTAATACAGATCTTTCACCTATTTTTAAATGTATTTTTTAAAATGTATTTTGCAAGTTCTGAAGGGAAAGCCAGCATAGAAATAAAATTAATGAATGGATGAATGAAAATGCAGCTTGTAATACAGAGCCCTAGAAATGGTCCCCAGTGGTCCCAAGCTGGGCCAGTGGCACCTTGGGAACTTTACGCCTCCCCTTTCCATCCCCTGGGGCCTGCCGAGCTTCCACCCCCCCCCACTACTTTATTGACACACTGGCCGCCAATCTGAGGCACAAAACTGTCTTCACCAGATTCCCCAGACACCAATGGCTCCGCCGCCACCGCTAATGGCCTGCTGCCACCGATGTTCTGATGGCACCTGCCACTCCTCCAGCCGATGTCCACTCCGCCATCCTCCTTGGTTGCCTGGCCTGCTCCTGCTCCCTCAGCAGCACTCCTCCCGTGATCCTCATCTCACATCCTCATCTGTGAAGGTGGTAGGATTGAAGAAAGCCCTCTGCTGAGGATCGCAGGGCATGGGTGGATTCATATGGCTAGATATGGTCTATTAGATCACCTGTATCCAAGTCATATAGTTTACCACAGCAAGAGCAAAAACAATTTCTTAGATCTAGCCTAGTGAGTTGAGAAGAAATGAAAGATTTTATGATGCTTTCAGTCCAAGAGGGTGCATGTGCAAAAGGAAAGAAAAGATTTTTGTTCTTTAAGGTTAAAACATGCCATCCTTATACCCTCCAACTGCCCCAAATTGGCAGTGATAATCTTCTGTCATCCCACTTTTTCAACTACTTTTAAATTGTCTGTTTCTCTTCTCCTTCCATATCCCACCTTCATCCTCTGCTTATCTCAAATGCTTCAAACTGAGTTGTAAGTGCAAAAATAGTTTGCATTCAATAAACTCAGTGGGAGGAAAGGACAGAAGGGGGCAGAATTTTGCTCTTCCCTGTAGCCTAAAGCAAAATCAAACTCCTGCAGACTCTCCTAGCTCATTTGTTGTTCCCTGTTAATAACTTTTCTCATTTTGATGACACCTATGTTGCTTTACCACATGCATCCTTGTTTTCAACTGTGTGATTTGTAGGCTATGATGCAATCATGTGGTCTCTGCAATGATATATTCACTTTCTTTCAGTTCACCCATGTGCTCCATCAATTTGTCAGTGAGTAAGCCCCTGGAACAGCTCAGTCTTTTGCTGCATCAAAGGATATGCCACAAGGTCACCCTGCTAAAACTCTAAGTAGGACAGGGATTCTCACAGCAGGATTTCCAGATATGATGTTTAATTTTCTCCCCATTCTCAATGTCATTTACAGCATCTGAGATGTTAACAGTCTCTGTTTTATTCCTGCAGTGACAAACCTGGATCAAAAGTGAGGCTCTTAGTTAATTCAGTCCTAGTTTGGCCTGGATTCTTTCTGTTGACCCTTCTGATGAGCAAAATATTTTCAACCACAGGGACTAATGGTATTTGGTAACAGCATTGGGGCAACCCTTCCCCCTTGATATTTCCTCATTTCCTAATTCCATACCTTCTGTATCCAAACCTGACACCATTGTGTCATCTTGGAATTCTGAGGCTCTGGCCATACTCTCAAATCCTGGAGAGACTAAAAAAAGGAGTGTAGCTATGGTGTGTGTGTGTGGGGGGCAGATAAGGTCATTGTGCCCCTGGATAAGAATTTTGCTTTGAAATAAATTTTCCCTTCAGTTCCCAAAGTTTTAGCATTGCAGTGATGTAAAACTTCAGCTCAGCATTTAGAAATAGAGTTTAAGCATCCTAATAAAAATGACAAAGTTCCTGAGAAAATACAGCAAGTGAAATATAGCAAATGAAAGAATGGGGGTGATTTTCAATTTCTCACTCTCTGCAATGCTAGAAATTTGGAGACTGGGGGAACATTTCATTCAATGATACAGAATTCCTATTGGAAGGGAAATGCTTTCATTCCTGCCCCCCACCAGCTATATGGTTGTTGAGATAGGAAATGTAGTTCCCCCTGGACCAGTCTGAAGTTCTTGGAGAGTCTGAAAAAATGAAATGGGTGGAATTATGAATTATGTGACCTTCCAGATGTTGCTCAATTGCAATTATCTGAATTCATGAATTAGGCTTTTGGGAGTTGTCACATGTTTCTCAAATGTTTTTCACTCCTGGAAAAATGCTGGGCATGGCCTCTTGGAAGATAAGAATTAGAAAAGGACAGGATTGCTTAATTGTCTGAAATGTCTACAGGAAGTTAGACTGCTGATGAGTAAATGAAGAAGAGAGAAAGGAAGAGAAGAAGGAAGGATAGGAGGATGGGAGAGATGGAAGGAAGGAAAGAAGGTAGAGCAATAAGAAAGGTAGGAAAGAGGTGAGGAGAGAGAAAGGAGAGGGGGGGAATAGTAGAAAAAAGAGAAGGCAAGTAGGTTGTCTCCAAGTTTCTATATTGCAGAAAAGCAGCTTGATTCCTAAGAACAGTTAAGGAATTTAATAGTAGGAAGCTAGAGACTGGGGAGATTATCAGACATGGCTAATGTGGTGCCATAATGATGTCAGGGGAAAGCGAAAGGATGACAATATCAGATGATGGCGTCCTTTTGCGTTCTGCTGGCATCATTACAGTCGTTCTTTTTATTGCTGGGCCAAGCCATCAATAGACCCCCCATTGTGATTTGGTGCCAGCATTGCAAGCATGTGAAACCTTGGGCCATTTAACTTGTGAATGCAGCATCAATGGGCAGTCTTGCCAGAACACTTCCGTGTGAGATCATGACATCCAGATAAGAGATACACTTTTTATGACCCTCCCTGTGTTACTTGTAAGTTTTGAAGTTTTGTGCTTTGTGTAACTTTTTTGTGTTAATTTTTTATTTCTGAATTTCCTGCACTCATATCTTCTTGCGAAAACTGTGGGATTTTAGTCCAGGAAGTGAACAGAGCTCCGTTAGAGCTCCATTCATTCCTGGGCTGCCTTATGATGTGAGACAAGGTAAGTGTGGTGGGGAGGGTCATTGTGCCGGGATTGGAGGTTGTGGGACAGAAATGCTTTTTGCGTTCCTGTCTGATAATCTCCTGGGAAAGTGGTATGATTGAGAGAAGGGCCTCTCCTAAGCTATTTTAGATGCCGTGTTTGGATGAGTAAACCTACCTGATTATCCAATAGAATGATCTGTAGCATCTCCCAAATAACTCTTGATCATTCTTTGTCAGCACAATGTTTTGCATTCCATGCTTGCACTTGTGACTTTGAAACTTCCTTGAACGTCCCTCATTCAGGCTAACCTCATCTATAAGAAGAGCCCTACCAGGTTACATTAAAGATTCATCTTGACCAGTACTTTATTCCTAAAATTGGTCAACCACCAGATGCTTCTGGAAAGTGTATAGGCAGAATACAATAAAACTAAAATAAGCCAACCTTTTCTGGCTATTTCACCCCAGCATCTGTTGCTCAGACGTGCCTCTCCAGGTTCTAACAGGCTTCAAGAACAACTTGAAATCACAGGTGCCAGCAGGAGGATAAGAAGTGCTTTGAAACTTGGAAGTGCTATAGAAGTGGTGGTTGTCATGATTTTCCTCTTCCTTTTCCTCAACTGTCAGATACATGCTGACTTGCACATTAAAACACACACAGATGTTATAGAAACACCTGTTCCTCTCTGCTGATTCATCCACCACTCCTCTTTGGGAGCAGGTGAAAACTTTTAGGAAAGGAAGGATTAATCAAATATAGACCACAATCTTAATGTGACAGTTCTGGGACTCATAACTAAAGAGATATAGTGCTATTGTTCCACTTTAAGTACTATGGTTCTATCCTATGGATTCTGTTTATCCACTAGAACACTATAGCTGAGAATTCAAAGACATGACCATGTTAGTCTGTCAGTTTCAGTTAGTTTCAGACTCTTACTAAGGACTTTATCAGACTCTCCTTTAAAAAAAACCCTGGGGAGGTCAGGAGGAGGACGCCACTGTCCCACTTCCAGTGGTCGATACCGCATGCCCCATCCTCCTCCCAGCCTTCCTCCATGCTTCCTCCATGCTGGAGGGACAAAAAAGGTGCCGCTTTTCATTGACAGAAGTTTCGATCAGTAAAAAGCAGCACCTTTTTCATCCCTACAGCATGGAGGGAGAACAAATGAAGGATGAGAGGAGGATGGCATCATGCAGTATTGCCAGCCTGTAGCAGTACAGTGGTGTCCTCCTCCCAGCCTTCCTCGTTTTTGTTTCTGCATCTAATAATCTTCTTAGTTTCAAAGGTGCTACAAGATCCCTTTGCTACCTTTGCTGATAATTCTAAATGCTCCTCCCTAAACTTCCAGTGTCAGGATTCTATAGGAGACAACAATTGCAGTTAAAGCAGAGTGGTACCTCTGTAACTGCAGAGTGTGAATGGACCCCAGAGGCTTCCAGGAAAGACAATTCACCTTTTTTGGTCAGAAAGGGGATCGTCTGGGAGTTGGTAGGGCCACACAATAGTCTTGGAACAGAATAAGGTACCCAGGCCCTTCCTTTGCCCACTTTGACAACTGCAGTGTATTTTTATTAGCATTTTTTTCTACTACTCAATTTTAGGGCACACAGCCATGTTGTGCAATGCATCTATACACTGTGCATTGCAGATGCACATTCCGTATTGCTCATTGCATGTTGCACATTGACACCCAGTCATTGTCATGCTTTGCAAAATGTTACTATTCTGAATAGGGGTGACATAGTGCTGGGGGGGTGTTAATTGCACCCCATATATTTTAAGTGACAGGTATGAAGTTATTACTGTGTCAATAACTCCATATCCTCCTACCCCTACCTACTGCAATAATTTCCTCCTCTTCCTTCTGTTGACTGCATCACTAGTGTTTTTCAGTCTAGTCTTTCACATACTGCTGGGCCCCAATTTCTACAGTCTCTTGGCAGCACTGTCATTCAAAGCAACTCAGCAATAAATTCTTATTAGTGTGGTTCTTCAGTATTGCTGCTTCCAATGTCCTCTAGTAATAGGCAGTAGCACATGAGTCTTATGAAGCTATAACCATCTCCTTTTTTTATCGAAGAGAAAAATTCTCCAAGAGATGGAGTTGCATGCTTAACAGCCCAAGGTAATTCCCTCCCGCCCCTTCCCTCTACAGAGCCCTCAGTATGAGTTATTGTATAAATATAGTTCGTAAATTAAACCTAGAGCTGGATCGATAGCAATCTATTTGCTTCAGGGAGAACTTAATAACAGAAAGGTGTTTTCATAATTGTTATGGGTCCAGGGGGTTCTTAAGTCTCATGTTGGTGAAATACGTGGTTAAGTCCCTTTAATGATACAAGTTGAACTCTGAGGTTTCAGTAATTGTGTCAAGATGACAACATTTTGGGGAGTATTTTATATGGTGGGCTGCCACTGCCAAGCTGAGAGACATTTGCAAAATAGCCTTGCTTACATAGGCCAGTGACTCCAATCTTCTGTTTACTAATTTTAATTGTTAGCCATTCTAAATTTGATTCCAGAGTGAAATAGATTTTGACCCTTGACCAGAAAAGTCACCTACAGAGCACTTGTTGCTGAGGAAACAGGAGAGACAAATCTTTCTCTTTATTGGGTTTGGGTATCCTCAAGATCACGTCAAGTGCTTATCCCCCTACACACAGTGAGCCCCCTTTGTAAACTGTAGAAATTTACCCTCCAATTTTATTAAAAATTTTGTCTCCTGTATAAAAGAGGTGGGGATGGGACAGACACTGGTATTCTTTTAAAGTGCAAATTAATTCCATCCACTTTCTTCAGGAAGAGGAAGAGGAGGAGGAGTGGGAGGGAGGAAGAAGAGAGGGAGGAAGAGCAGGGGAGGGGTTATTGGGAGAAAGTGGCGAGGAAGAGGGGAGGAGGAAGATGAGCAGAGATGGGGAAGAGGATAACAACAATAACAACAGGGAGAAATGTAGAGTGCTACACTTAGGCAGAAAAAATGAAATGCAAAGATTTAGGTTACACCTGGCTTGATGGCAGTACATGCCAAAGGGATCTAGGAGTCTTAGTGGACCACAAGCAGAACATAAGTCAGCAGTGTAATGCAGCAGCTAAAAAAGCCAATGTGATTCTAGGCTGCATACATAGGAGTAGAGTGTCTAGACTGAGGCGAGTAATAGTGCCACTCTATTCTGCTTTGGTCAGACCTGGAATACTGTGTCCAGTTCTGGGCACCACAATTCAAGAAGGGCGTTGACAAGCTGGAGTGTGTCCAGAGGAGGGCAACTAAAATGGTAAAAGGTCTAGAAACCATGCCCTATGAGGAGCAGCTTAGGGTATGTTTAGCCTGGGGAAGAGAAGGTTAAAAGGGGACATGATAGCCATGTTTAAATATTTTAAGGGATGTCATATTGAAGATGGAGTAAGTTTGTTTTCTGCTGCTCCAGAGACTAGGACATGGAGCAATGGGTTCAAACTACAGGAAAAGATATTCCACCTAAACATTAGGAATTACTTTCTGTTCAGCAGTGGAATGCACTGCCTCAGAGTGTGGTGGAATCTTCATCTTTGGAGGTTTTTAAACAGAGGCTAGACAGCCATCTGTCAGACATGCTTTGATGGTGTGTTCCTGCATGGCAGGGGATTGGACTAGATGGCCCTTGTGGTCTCTGCCAACTCTATGATTCTATTAACAATAACAATGATGGCTGATGTAGTACTATCAACAGTTCAAAGCCCCTTTTATGCTCTTACTGGCGCCAGTGCTTCCAATGGGCTATTTTTGTAAGGTCTGTTTTTAGTTTGTAACAATGGCGACCCAAGATTACATATGAGAATAGAAAATATATATGAATGTGATTCAAAACACATAGTATTTAAACAACTGTATTTTAACAAACAGATATGGGACTTTTTCGGACGAAAGAAAAGTAACACAAGCAGTGTCGCCAGGTTGTGACGCTGCTGCGCAAGAGGGCGCCAGTTTTGAACAACACTCTTCCCAGCGGTACTGTTGCAGTACTGCTGGGACATTTGAGCATGATTTTTTTTCCTTCCCAGCGTCGCGATCGCGAGTAAAATATGACGCTGGGAAGGAAAAAAATCACGCTCAAATGTCCCAGCGGTACTGCAACAGTACCGCTGGGAAGAGCGTTGTTCGAAACTGGCGCCCTCTTGCGCAGCAGCGTCGCAACCTGGCGACGCTGCTTGCGTTACTTTTCTTCCGTCCGAAAAAGTCCATGGACAAAAAGTATATATAGAGGTGTCGACATTCAGTGATACATATAAATATCTGTAGTACATCAATAACTTTCTCAGAAATCACATATAACACACATAACATATCCAAAAATGCTCATATCAAAAACAATGGTACAATACCATAAACAATTAGACATACATGTATTAGGGAAGCAGCAAATATGAGTATGATACAATATGTGGAGTATATTACTACATATGTGTAATCTGGAAAAGTCACATGCTCTCCGGGGATGGTTGTAAAATTCCAATGGCTGGAGGTGGTCTCAAGGCTGGAGGTGATCCCAGAAGGCCAGAACTCCAGAGCACAATATTATATTCTACCGTTTTGGCTCACTGCCTTCATCAGTGGGAGCCTTACAACACTAGGTAAATTTGAACTGGGTATGGTAAGTATAAATAAATAAAATCTAGAATTTCATTCCCTTAGAGTAATAAAACTGTAGAAAATACTAGGCTTACCTCCCCCTTGTTTTTTCAAGATTCTTAGGGTTACTTCCAATTGTATTCAAATACCCCTTTTCCACTCTTCTGGGACCCACCTAATTCAGATGTTTAGTCTCCTCCCCCTATTCTCCAGGTCCTTGATTTTATTGTTTAAAAAAACTATTTGCTTCCTCAAGCTGCTTAATGAGAGGTCCCTGTTTACAGGACTTCTTTAGCCGTGTCTGGGATCTTTTCCTAGTCAGGGCTGTCAATTTGGCATGGATTGGTTCTTCAGCTGAATACCAGTCCTTCTGGCAGTCATGGACAATATTGCACCAGAGTTTTTCTAAGTGTTCTGACAAGGATTGATTGATCTGCATTTGTGGACTACTTCACCCCCCTTTTCCTGCCTTTAATTTTAATTTTTAAAAAATGTACATGTGTTGAAATCTGATTAAATAGATTGGTTGAAGAGGAGTTAAAACTACAAGTTTAGGTTACAAATGAGAACTCAAACATTTTCAACAAGCTGGTACTTCTCCAGGGGGGAGTTTATTTCATTTTTGATGTTTTATGTAATTTGTATTGGTTCTGTGTGTCCTGTCTAGAGCTGTATTGTCCACATCAGTTATGAATGTATGGTATTGTAGTGTAACATGTATAAAGTAACAACTGTTGTATTATATATTTGTTTATAGTGACATTAAAAATAAATATTAAAAAAACAAAAAGCTATACTAAAGCCACAAAAAATCTCCATCTCCCAGGAGTGCTTTAGCTGTGAATTCCTGTGTGGCAAAGGGTAAGACTAGGTGGCCCTTACAATCTCTTCCAGCTCTATGGTTCTTTGAGTCTATGATTCTATGAAAAATATACAAATGCTATTTTAAAATATGTACCACCACCAGAATTGAAACCACTTAAAATTTTGTTGAAAGACAGAAAATAAAACTCAATAGGACAACATATTTAAATCACATTGCACATTAAAAACCTGTCAGAGCAGAAAAAGTGGTAATGTGCCAGTAGAAGAAGAACAAGGATGGAGGGAATACCTAAAAAGGCCATCTCCCTTGTTCCCAGGAAACTTGTTTGTGAGGGGTGGAAGTGAAAGAATGGCTCCCCACAAACTTGTGCAGACAGTCTCACATATAAGGAGATGTAGACCATCACAATATGGAGAAACAGAATGGCCCCAATTGGAAAGGGAGTCAGAAAATGCTGCATTCTTTCACCGTACTTGTTCAACTTCTATGAAGAGCAGGTTTAGACATGGAGGAAGGAGGAGTGAAGATAGAAATATCAACAATCTAAGATATGCAGATGACATCATATTACTAGCAGAAAACAACAAAGACTTGGAATAATTAGTTAAGATAGTCTAAGAAGAAAGTGCTAAGGCAGGCTTACCATTGAAAATGGTGCTAAGGCAGGCTTACCATTGAAAATTAGGAAAACAAAAATAATAACCATAGAGGAGCTACATAAATTCAATCTAGATGATGAGGAAATTGAAACCGTGAAAGATTTCCCATACTTTGGGTCAATCATTGATCAGAAAAATTGCAGTAAAGAAATCAGAAGAAGACTAAGACTGGGAAGGGCAGCTATGAAAGAACAAAATCCTATCCTAAAATGCAAAGATATAAAACTGAGCACTAAAGTTATGGTTGTCCAAGCTATCAATTTCCCATCTCTATGTTTGGAAGTGAGAGCTGGACAGTGAAGAAGGACTGATAGAAAGATAATCAACTCATTTGAGATGTGGTGTTGGAGGAATATGCTACAGATACCGTTGACTGCCAAAAAGACCAACAAATGGATCCTAGAAAGCCTGAGCAATCCCTGGAAACCAAGATGACTAAGCTGAGACTGCTGTACTTCAGCCATATCATGAGAAGGTGTGAGTCATTATAAAAGACAATAATGCTAGGAAAGGTGGCAGGTACTAGAAAAAAAAGGATGGATAGACAATCAAGGAGGCCATGGCTCTGAACCTGAAGGACCTGAGCAGAGTGGTTGAGCATAGGGGAAAGAGGAAGTGTGTAATTCATGCGATCACCATGTTGAAGTTAACTTGATGGCATTTAATAACAACAATGTCCAGAACCATTAAATCCATTGAAAACCATTGTAAACTAAAAACTAATTGGGCCATGAAACCATTACAACAATAAGCAGCAAAATAGCTGAAAATGTCAATTTGAAGTGATGTATCTTCACACCCTTCCTTAAAAGCAACCAGGGTAGTTTATTCCACAGCCTTGGAGCCATACCAACAGAAACTATTATCTGATATTGAGTCTCAGGAGGTATAAAATAGATCTGTCAAAAATCTGAATTCTAAACAATCCCTTTTCAAACCCTTAGGGATTGCCAAAGTTCACTCTTCTGGGCTGTGGCCTCCATTTTTCTGTTTCCTCCCCAAGAAAACTCCTAAGCAGGTCTATTAAAACCTCAACCTCTATGCAAGGTATAGGAAGGAAATCTATGGAAATCTGGGGACAACTTTGTATGATGACTGGGAAATAGGCAGTCGCAGGTCCTAATATGGTGGCATAGATAATATTTTGCTGTCATAATGTAATTGTTTTCTTAGGCCCTCAGCTGAATAGTTAGTGACAAGGGCTAATGATTTATGGAGCTCCATTCCCTGCATGATTCTGGTAGGCCTGTAATTAGAGGTGAATGGAGACTTCAATGATGCAGTAGCTGTGAAAGCCAGAGGCAAAGTCATTGCTCTGGCCTAATTTCACAATCTGCTCTTTCAGCAAGTGAAATCGTATGGTCAGTTCCACTTAGGAGATGGAATGCAGTACAAAGACAGTGGCAAT
This sequence comes from Gambelia wislizenii, assembly GCA_030847615.1. Lineage (NCBI taxonomy): Eukaryota > Metazoa > Chordata > Lepidosauria > Squamata > Crotaphytidae > Gambelia > Gambelia wislizenii. The sequence goes on from JAUMIR010000012.1 coordinate 13,763,524, forward strand.
GTGTGTGTGTGTGTGGGGGTTAGGTTAGCATGGGTGAAATAAAAAGCCAGGAAGAGTGGGAGATGTCCTTAATGGAACTGAAAAGATGAAAAGCAACTTGTTTCACATCAAGGATGCCCTGAAAAGTGGAGGTGGGGGAAGATAAAAGATAAATGTCTGGAAGGAGCTTAACTTTTTAAAAAAAGAAGATTTAAAGCAGAATGTTAAAAGAAGTTGTAATGCTCTGTTTTTAACTGCTGGAGTTCCCCAATGGTTCTTAAAATACATGTTGAAGGCTCAAAAAAAATTATAAAGCAATTTATTGTAGAGGAGAACTGAAAGTCCTTTTCTTTAAAAAAAACAAAAAAAAAACCCACACACAGAGATCAAATGTTCAAATACTTATTTCCAGGCCACAAAAAACAAGTCATGTTTCCTAGATGTGCTTGTAACGTAAGTGGCAAAGGGAAGGAGTAAAAAATCTAGTTCATTGCTTTCTTAGGTAGCAGGAGATCCTGGACATATATGAGCAGTAACTCCTGTTTGGGAGACAACTGTAGTAGGAAAATTTACTTTTAAAGATTACAAATCTACCAGCAGGCCAGTGGCTTCTAAAGGAACTTTCCCAGGCTCCGAAAGCGAGTCAAATGGGAGGGAAATGAGAAAATCCTGAAGAAAAACAGTGACCAAATATAATAGGTGTGAGCCTCCTGGATTAGACACAAGGACAGTATTTTGCTAGTCCACATTAGTCCGCTATTGTATTGGTTCAATAGTGACTAGGGAAATACCTATAGGAAGCCCACAAGTGGGATGAGTACAATGCACCTTCCAAATTTGTATTCTATGTCAGCTGCTACTAAGATGTGCAATGCCTTTGATGCTGTAGGTACTTTAGAGCCACCATGATAGTGGAGATATCATGATGAGGCGTTTTGACTGCTGGACTAAGATATCTGGAAGATCAGGATTCAAACCCCTCCTCACCCATTAAAAAAAAAACCTCTGTGACCTTGAAAAAGCCACACTCTCTCAGTCTTAGAGGAAGCAATGGCAAACCTCTGAATAAAATCTTGCCAAGAATAGAGACAGAGTTGCCAAAAGTCAGTGGTGACTTGAAGGCACATAACAACAATGGATAGCAGCCACTGATATCCTTCTGAGGATAGATTCATCCCTGAATATGTTTTCCCAGGGGAATGTTTACAGGGCAAAAATGTCCTGGGATGAATTTGTGATGATCTCTAGTTGTTCACATGTACATCATGATGATCTCACACTTTTCAGAAGGGGGGCCACCTTAAAACCTTCAAGAAGTGAGACTTTCTGTCCGGCAGTTTGTCCTGTGTTTACAGACATTGCAAAAAATCAAAAATGTGAACACGTCATGACAAAATATCTCGGGAGTAGGTGATGGCCAGAAATTGAGGTGGGCAGCGGCGGGCACAGAGTTCAGAGAAGGAGGGGTCAGTGATCCTTTTTCCACTGATTTTTACATTGCCAACCTCAGCAAGGAAGGATGGACGCCGCAAACTCCCAAGACTTATATTAGTCCCTATTGAATTGGCTTATTTGTCGCAGCGAGGCAACATTTCATCCCTGAGCAAGACACAATTCAGTATCTTAGGCCACCTTGTGTTGTTGTTTTGGAAATGGCATCGGAACCAGATTTCAGTTTTTGACAATCAGGGCTGCATTTAAGCACACACAGCACAAACCTTCCCATGGAATCATTGGCTTGAGGGGTTATGTAGGCTCCCGTGGCCTCCTGGGGCTGGCAGAGTTGTCAGAAGGGGCTGCTTTCTCTGAGAGGGAATTTCTCCCTAGCTATCCCCAAGGAGATTGGTTTCCTGGGCAAGAACAACAGCCTGAGCCATGGCGGTTGTCAAGGAAAGCCTCTCCTCTTTGCCTCCCCTCCCCGCAGCCCCCCACATGTGACACTTTGCCCAAAGGACAAAGTGATACACACCACGCAATTGCTGTGAGAAAGGGGATCAGACTCAAAGAAGTGCCTGTGGAGTCGGCTTCCCAGCTACTCCCCAGCTGGGTGGCAACTCTGCGGCCACAGGCTGAGCAAAAAAAACACACTGGTTCCCCTGTGAATTTGGTGGGCTTCTGCCAGATCTGAGAGAGGTGCAAAATTCCTCTTTCTGGAAGCAAAATAACGCTGTGGTAAGATTGAAAAATGAGATCCTTTTCAGATCCATTCTGGCCAGGAACTGAAACACCTCCTCTGATGCCTCCTTTTTAACTATGAGGAATATGACAGCTAACTGTTATTTTAATTGTGCATTTGTGTGAAAGAAAAAGAGTTTATCCACTTCTCTCACACCGACAGTTGCCAGCAATTGGAGAGTGACTGGGGTTGTAACCTATGGGAGTAAACTCGTGAGGTTGACATCTGTGCAGACATGCTTAAGACTATGTTGCTGCGAGAAAAAAAATCTCAAAACCAAATACACCCCCATAAAAGGAAAACTGAAGTAACTGGTTTTAATCTCATCCTAAAGACTATGAAGCATAAATGGAGCAGGAACTATCAGGGTATGTTGTTGTTGTTACTGTTGTATGCCTTCAACTCCTTCCAGGCTTAATGGCGACCCTAAGGCGAGCCCATCAGGGGATTTTCTTGACAGAAATTGTGCAGAGGGGGCTGCCTTCACCTTCCTTCTCTGACCAATGCAGACGCTTGAGCAAACATTTGTGGCAGCCAATAGCATCGCTCATGGTGGCAAACACTACAGGAAGGACGTCACTATAGTCGTGAAAAAACAAGTAATCACATCCTTGACTGACAGCTGAAATATATATATATCCCAGAACCTTTTCCCATGTAAAAAACAACAACAACAACAACAACAACAACCATGGGATACTATGTCTCACGATTTTGTTTTTGTCATGGAAAAGGTTGACATGTAAACAACAATCCCAGGATATTGTTCATCCCAGGACAAATCATGTAAACAATAAGAGACGAACTCGGGATGAAGATATCTCACTTCTCCTCGGGATAAAAACTGCTGTATAAAAGAGCCCCAGGTTTTGACCATGGCTAATGCATTTCTACAAAGAAAGCTAATGTGTCAATTGTGCCTGTCCAAGGAAATGTCCAATCTGGTCACAGAGGCATTACTCTATAGAAGCTGCCTGGGAAGAATGTTCATAAGGTGTAGCTGGTCCAAAAATGCTCTGTCCAGACTGCTGACCAGGACTAGTTATATGACATATATACTTTCTTACATCAGTGCCACTGGCTACTGCTCCATTTCCAGCACAATTCAAAGTTGTGGTTATCTCCATTAAAGATCTGTAGAAGTTGGAGCCACACTACCTAAAATATAAACCTGCCCTGGCTGTAAGAACTGCAGGATCATCTTTTGGTCCCACCACCTTCAGAAGTACATACAAGATTACCAGGCAGGCTTCTTACCAAAGTGACATATTAAAGAGAACATAAGACGTATTATAAACTCAAATTGATTATTATGAAAAACATAATGAAAAAGGTTTGTTTTGATTCTATTAGGCCTTTGATATTTTAAATTGGAAATTCATGTTTGACATTCTTAAAAAATATGAATTTTGGTAATAATTTAATAAAATGGATTACTTCAATTTATAACAATAAAAAAGCGCAAATTACTGTGAATGGTGAAAAAACAAAATCGATACAAATTAAGAAAAGAATGTGACAAGGCTGTCTCCCTTTTCCCCCTCCTCTTTATCCTCAAACTGGAAGTACTGAATAGAAAAATAAGAAAAGAAGATAGAACTCAAGAAGCAAAGATTAAAGACCAGATACATAAAATCCAGGCCTATGTGGATGACTTGGCTTTCACCTTAGAAAATCCAATTCGGGGCATAAAAATATTGAAGGAGATATTAGAAGAATTTGATTATTATGCTGGTTGTAAAATAAATAAATAAATTTATGATAACTAAAAAACTTACAAAAAATGAGGAAAGGATTACAAGAAGAATTACATTTTAAAACAGTCAAAAAGGCAAACTATCTGGGCATTATTGTATCTAAGAAAAATTCCGAACTGTTTGATAAAAAAATTATAAGTAAATTTGGACTGAAGTCAAACAAGACTTAAAATTATCATTGATGGGCCAAATTGCTACTATAAAAATGAATATTCTTCCAAAAATGCTTTATTTATTTTAGTCAATCCCAATTATTATAAGTGAATTGCCCTTCAAAGAATGGTAAAAGGATCTTTCCAAATTCACTGGGAAGGCAAAAAACCTCACATAAGGTGGAAATCTCTGATTGATGTGAAGGAAAGAGGAGGTTTGCTGTTCTAGAACTGAAAATATATTATTATGCAAGTTGTATGATGTGGATATCAAATTGGATTACCTTGGACAATAAAAGAACATTATACCTGGAAGTAGCTGATCTGAGATTAGGCTTTCATGCATTTATGTGGCAGGAGAAACTTTTTAAGAATAAACAATTTAATCACCATTTTGTTAGAAGATGCTCCTGAGAGTTTGGTTAAAATATAGACCAATTTTATACCAGAAACTATGTCTATGGACATCAGTGCATGAAACATTTCACAAATCACACAAACTGAAAGGTGAAGAATAGGTGACCTATGGAGATCTCCTAAAATATGAAGGATATAAGCTTCAAATTAAAACCCCAATGAACTTCAAGAGCAAGGTATTACATGCAATTGGTTCCTGCACAAACAATTGACTGAACAATTTAAAATGGAAACAAAAACATTTGGAATTGACAGTGAAACTTAAAAAAAAAATCAGAGTTGGATATTATTTTAACTTCTGACAAAGATAATCTTTGAAATTAGACATTGAAAAAGAAGTGATAAAAGAGAACATGATTAAGTAGTCTTAAAACATAGGACACTCAATCAGTTTAGAACAATGGGAAAGATTGTGGATAAAAGGACTGAAACCACACAGAACTATTTGTCTTAAAGATAACTATTATAAAATGTTTTATCATTGGTACCTGTCACCAGATGCAAAAATGTTTGATAATCAAAGTAAATTATGCTGGAAGTATAAGGAGGAAAAAGGCATGTTCTTTCATTCATGGTGAACATGCAAAAAGACTAATAAATGTTGGAAGCAAATTCACAAGACTATTTCTGAAATATTGAACATAAATGTGCAAATGAAACCTGAATTATATTTGTTAAATATCTTTGATGAACCATGTCTCAAATTCAAAGAAAAATTATGGTTATATATGGTTACAGCGGCTAGACTATTGCTGGCCCCAAAACGGAAAATAGAAGATACTCCTAAATTAGATGACTGTTTGTTAAAATTGATGGAATTACAAGAAATTGATAAACTTGCTTACTTTGTTATGGATGAATCCTTATATAATCACTTTGAATTTTAGAAGTCATTTTTTAAAAAAAATTGAAAAAGAGATGGGGCTTAAATTGTGAAAACTAACTGAGTTACACATTTAATTGAACAAGTGGCACTAAGTGATGAGGAAAGGAAATTAATTGCCATTAAAGCTATTTAATTCATTAAAATGTGCATTATAGATTTGTTTAAATATGACATTGTAATCATTAATCAATCTGGGGATCTTTTTTTGAGATTTCTTATTTGGCATGGAAATGCTTACATAAAAAATATCTTAGTAACTGGTGGATGGGAAGTCATATAAAGGTGGAAAATTACAATGTGTGTTAGGATAAGCAGATAATAATAATATATCTAGGTTCTTTTTTATATATTAACCAGGTATAAGTATAGCTGTATAAACACACAGAGGAAATCACAACAAAGATGATAAGATTATTTTTATGTTTATTTGTACTTACAGTTCTCTATATCTCTGTCATACTTCAAGAAGTTTTATTATTTTTTTTGTAAAGAATTGTTTTAATAAAAATTAACTAAAAAGAAAAAAAGAAGAACATACAAATTACAAAACTGTCTTCCAAGGGATGTTGTGCTAGCCCATGACTCTTCTTCTGGAAGGAAAGGACATTTCTATTGGCAGAACCTACTCTGTGGTTTTAAAATGGATGTTCCTGGCTTTTAAATATCTTGTTCCTTATTATCATTGAGGTGTTTCAAAATTGTTTTATCATGTTTTAAGAGTATAATTGATTTAATGTATATTTAAGTATGGGGAATTTATTGAATTTTTAAACATATGTTATTTTAAAATTTAATGTGAAAGCCTTCAAAGGTTGCATTCCAGACCTAAAAGAACAATGAGATGTAATTATTCTAAATAAATAATAGGTAAATGTTGACCTTGCAATTTCTAACCACTCAGGAAAATGAGGTGCCTATAACAGAACCGTAAGTGGAACAGCAAAGCTTAAGGAAAGTAAATATTATATAACATTACATAGTGATATAATACTATAGTAATACAATTCTATGCCTTATGAGGAAAGACTTAGGGAGCTGGGTATGTTTAGTCTTGAAAAAAGACAGTTAAGGGGCGATATGATAGCCCTGTTTAAGTATTTGAAGGGGTGTCACATTGAGAATGGAGCAAGCTTGTTTTCTGTTGCTCCAGAGACTGGAACACAGAGTAATGGATGCAAGCTCCAGGAACGAGATTCCACTGTTCGGCACTGGAACACTCTCCCTTGGAGCATGGTGGGGTCTCCTTCCTTGGAGGTCTTTAAACAGAGGCTGGATGGCCATCTGTCAGGGATGCTTTGATTGTGTATTCCTGCATGACAGGGGGTTGGACTGGATGGCCCCCGTGGTCTCTTCCAACTCTACAATTCTATGATTCTATGAATTCTGTAATGGTATAGTATTTCCATGGCTACTGTGGGATTATACAAGAAGAGGGATTGTGCAAGAAGGGGTCTGGGAAATTAATAGTTGGGAGAGGAAAAAATCCTTCTAAATCTTTGAAAATGGCACATATTATCCAGAATGTACAATCTCTAATCATACAGAGGTCTATACAAAGTAGAATTCTCTCTTCTTTTCAGTTGCCCATTGGGAACCAATCAGCTGAATACTTCTAGGTTTCAGGCAAGCACCAGTGCTCTGGGATTCAAGAGGGTGGCCTGCTTAGGCCAAGGGCAACCTGTGGAGGCCATATTTTCCAAAGTCTTCATCAGGCCCTTATCTAGAGTGACACCTGTTGTTAGAATCCAGTTGACCACAAAATCAAAAAATAATTTTCCTTTGAAACTGTCATATCTCACCATGTCATAACTTACCTTGGTTATGCTTTGTTAATCCCTAAAGCCAGTATGTTTTAAATATTAACATTAAAGAAAGAAAAAAATAAGATTAGTAATTTCCCATCAATGTTTTTTATTTAACTGTGGCACAATAACATCTGTTTCATTCTAATGTATACATTGTTAATATTATCTCTAATATCTATGGTATACAGTTGTCCCTCCATATCCACAAATTTGGTATCTATGGATTTAAGTATTCACAGCTTGAAAATATGCTTAAAAGAATAATAATCCAAAAAGCAGACCTTGATTTTGCCATCTTATGTTAGGGACACTATTTTGCTATGCCATTGCATATAATGGGACTTGAATATTCACGGATTTTGGTATCCACGGGAGGCCTTGGAACCAAACCCCAGCGAATATGAAGGGACAACTGTATGTCCTTTCTGAAAATACTGTCAGGATTTATGATCTATACTTCCATCATCAACACATCTAATGGGGTTAGAAGTATAATTTAATGCTTAGTGGAATTATAGAAATAGAATCATAGATGCCTTGCTGATGGGTTGGGGCATTCACACAGAAAGTCTCTCCATTGTTACCCTAATCACTCTGGGGTCATGGGGACCCTCAAAATGTTGACTTAATTTGGGTAATTAATGTACTCGCTTTGTCTGTGCAAGAGGGGGGTAATGGCAGGATCTTGTGACCAGCTATACCGGTACTATGGAAAAGACATAAGCTAGATAGTATAATGATAATCCTTGTTAGAAAAAAATAATAATAACCACATTCACACATACATCCAGACATGAAGCATTCAGGCAAGACTAGTGAATAACGTCAGAAAGAATTGGAGAGAGGAATAGCAAAGGGAGTTCAGTGGGTGATACAGCACCATTTCCTGAAGAGATGAGGTCACAGAAGGAACCAGCAGGGTGGGGGTCCCGATGTGGAGGGGCTACACAGATGGACAGTGTGTCCACAGGTATGAGATCTGTGCACCTGGTTACACAGTTTGACATGGTGTTGAGAGGAAGATGGACTGTGTGCATACCTGACTTAATCAATGTGCCTTTGGGTTTTTATGTTAATGTATTCACTGCATGGAAGACTGCATGGTTGACCCAATTATTAAATGTTGCCAATTATTATGAGGGGGACCCCCAGAGAAAAGAGGAGAGGGGGTGTCAAGGCTAGTAACAATATTGTTGAAAACATTTTATTTGACCCTCTCTCACCATATATGTACATCCTCATATATATGTACATCCTCATATAGACATACTAACACAGGATAATTTGTTATGGAGATTGCTTGAGCCTTACATGTGCAAAACATTTGAACTGAGTCATTTTTTCAATGTCTATCTTCACTTCAGCGCTGCCATGACACTACAACATACAGGCATTAATTGTGCAACAGTGATTGATGCATCATGGTCCAAAGTACACATCAAGACACAGGCTAGGAAGTGCCAGACCATGGAATTCCCAGTACATATCAGAAGTCCCTGATCCACATTGGAACACTTGTGTCAATTCCCAGATGGGCAGCTTCACAGTTCACTAACAGGGTTTCATTGAGATTCTGCAATTCTTCCACAATGTATCTACAGATCTGTAGCGTTACAAAACATAGACTGTGGTATAGGATTTCAGCATGCAGAAGGTCCTGGGTTCAGTTCCTACCACCCTGAGGAAGAGCTAGGAAAATATCTCTGTGAAATTACTGAGATATACCCTAAGGGCCCCAGATCCCATCTGATCTCTGAAGCTGAGCAGGATCAGCCCTTGTTAGTACTTGAATGGGAGACCACAAATTAATAGCAGGTACTGTAGGCTATATTTCAGAGGAATGAACTGACAAACCATCTCTGAGTATTCCTCACCTATGAAAACCCTGAAAAATTAATGGTCATCAAAAGTCAACAGGCGACTTGAAGGTATATTTTCACACAGACTGCTTGTCAGTGTAAACATTATTAAGCTAGAAAGATGCTGGTCTCTTTGTATAAAAACTATAAAGCATTCTGAACCTGTTCCATAGTGCATACATGGGCTTCAGAGGGTCCATGAACTGTGAAAACAGATACCCCCACAATCTCCTTCCTCTTACTTTGAATTATTCCTGAAGAGTGAATATTAAGAATTTTCTCCCACTCCTGACTAGTCTATGGGCTCCTGAGTTGGCATATCCTGGCTTCAGGTCAGGCCTGTTCCTCCCCACATTACCTGTATGAAACAGGAGGAAGTCCTGAGAGGCATGCCGGCCTTGTCACTGCAGCTGCTGCTGCTGTCATGTTCTGTACTCTCACAGCATCAACGAAACAAGCCACAACATGTGGCCAAGGCCCTCTGCATGTGACCAGCCTTCATCACATGCTGCAGGACTCCTTCCTGCCTTTAAGGAGAGTCAGGGAGACTATAGCAGCAAGGGCTGGCCTGCCTGGATGGGCTCCTTCAGATATGTGGGGAACAACCAAATTTTTCCTGCAATAAATCAGGTACTATCTTTTAATGGTGTATCAGGCTCTACCCCATCTGTGGGGGGGGTGGTCTGAGTCCTGTATCTGTCCCAGGGGTGATGGGGACTTCCTGGGGGCAGAATAGGGAAAACACCCTGCATTGGCAAGACTGCAGGGCTCTGAGACGGGAGCATGATGGGCTATATTGCCTGTCTAGACAAGTCCTATGTGAAGGACATTGATTCTGATGTACGGTGACTCTATGAACAAGAGACCTCCAAGAGCCCAGTCATCAACAGCCCTGCTCATATCTGAAAAATCTTGAATTCTGGCTCATGATGTCTGAGTCTATCCACCTGTAACATGGTTTCCGTTTTTCCTATTGCCTTCCACTTAACATTATTGTCCTTTCCATTGAGTCACATAGTCTGAGCCAAAGTATAATCGTTTAGTCATCTTGGTGTCTAGAGAAGCTTCAAGCCTAATTTGCTCTAGAACCCATTCATTTGTCTTTTTAGCAGCCCATGATATTTATAGAACTCTCCTCCAGCACCACATTCAAATTAGTTGATTCACTTTCCGCTATAGATATGACGTGTATTTAATTGCCCAATCTGTGATTTTAAAGTTCCCCTGGCTCTCAATTGCCATATTGTTTGGTCAGCTGGGTGTTACCAATATTCTGGGCCTATTGCCTTAATTCATTTCTGCAATCAGCTGAGGAAGAAGAAGATCCAGCCCACCTGACAATACATGATATCACCAAGGCCCAGCCCTATGACTTCACAAGGAACCACCTTGTGACATCATCAGAGCCCACCCTCTGCTGTCAGGTTTAGCTACTGAAATCTCAGGGAACTTCGGGATATTGCTGACTTGATAACTGTAACTGGATGTGATCAAAATTATATGGTGTTGGGTGTCATCGGTATGTTAATTAAGGCATCAATTTCTATTGGGAGGTCTCTAGACTATAGTAGTAAATTGGCTGGTTGATAAAAGCTGTGGAACACATCATCACACACTGAAGCACTATAACCCCTCTTTTTCAAAATATTGAAGTTAATCAGCCATAACATTGTACTTTGTCTTAAGGGTGACACAAGCTCCACTGGCTGCCAGTTTGTTTCCAGGCACAATTCAAAGTGCTGGTTATTAAATATAAAGCCTTGTGTGGTTCACATCCAGGATTGTTTTTCATAGGAGTGCCCAGGCCTTGAGATTAGCAGGAGATGCCCTTCTCTCGGTCCTGCCACCATCACAAGTACAGTTGTTGGTGACACGGCAGGGCCTTCCTGGTGACCTCCGTCCCTTTTGAGGGAAGCCAGAACAGCCCCCTCATTGCTGTCCTTCCATCAGCAAGCATTTTATTCTGAAAGGCTTTTAAAACAGTTTTTAATGAAGTTGATAAGGGCACTGAGTGTCAGAATGGTCCATAAAAGCGACCATCCTGCCAACAAGTTTCAAAATGTAGTAAGTACTATTGAGCTTTCATGTTTCAACTGCCTGCTTTTTTCACATTCTTTGTAAATGAAACAATTCTGTGGCTGAGAATAGCTATGGGAGTATAGAGTCTGTCTGGTAACAGCAAAGCAGCCTTGCACATGCAGATTGTTTGGGGAATCAATAGGTGGAGTTACAACTGGGTGAGAATGGGGCGGATGGATGGTGGGCAACCAATGGCTGAAATACCTGCCAGATTTTGACTGATTGTGGTGTTTTATCTTACTGTATTTTATATGAGCTTCATTCAAAGCAACAGTCATGTAGTCTTGACTCTTTAGTTTTCTCTGTGGCAATAAAGCTTACTGTTTAACCTTGAAGCTACTGTCCACTGACTCTGAAGAAGCAGATCCATGGCAGTTGTTTTGTCTACAGCCAGTTTTGCACAGATGAAAATATTTGCAAAAACTGTAAGAGATGTTGCTTCTGGCCTACCAAATGCCTACTAATAAACCTGATGGCTGAAGCCTACAGATGTGTGAAATGAGCTAGAAATGTAACATATTTGTTGAAAGCATCTGTGGCTGAGTTCCACTTTAACCCTCACAAGAGAGGTAAAAGCCAAAACAAAACAAAACAAAAAGACAACTGAGGTCATCCCAGAGATACAGTACTATTTATACATATAGCTCATCTCCCAATCATGAAAGTGATCCATGACTCAAAAATCCCTGAAGGGTGGCTATTAATAATAATAATAATAATAATAATATTTATTTATACTCCGCCCCTCTGCTAAAAACAATCAGGGCGGCTTCCAACAATTAAAACATTATAACAATGACTAAAAACACCACCCACCCCCGCCCACCCCCATAAAAAGACATTAAACAATATAAAATTAAAACCATCTAACTAAAAACACATTAAAAACAAATATATACATGATTAAAAAAAGCCAGGACACGCAGCTCCTGAGGCCGGGATCTAATCAGGAAAGGCCTGCCGAAAGAGATCCGTCTTTAGTAATTTTTTAAAGCTACTCAAACTCGTCAGCTGACGGATCTCGTTCTGCAGGCCATTCCATAAATTGGGGGCGATTACCGAAAAGGCCCTCTGGGAGGTTGCAGACAGCCTAGATTTTTGTGGCTGAAGCAAATTCCTCCCAGGCAATAATACGATTGCCTGAGCTGAGTGAAGATGAAGTTAGATTAGATATGCTTCTGCCCTGAGGAAAAAAAATGCATGCCAGTGACAAATTTGTGTGCTACAATAATGCAATTTTGAAAGCCAATTAAAAATAAGGGAGACTCGATCTCAGTAGATCTGTAGGAGAATGGAAACCTAATTGCCTTTAACTGTCCCCTCCCCTTGAAGAAGAATTGGGGTGTGTCTTAATGCTGTGATAAATCTGGAAGATTAGAAAACATTTTAAAATAACAAAACCAAAAGAGAAACAGCTATGCTAGTAACAAAACTGATAATCATGAAAATTTTTAATCTCAAAGAAATTGGTTAAAATCTCCTTTATCAATAAGGGACAATGCAGCAAAACAAAGATTTATCAAGAAAGGAATTGCAATCCATACAATATGAACAAGTAACTGGATGGATGGAAGGAAATAGGATTAGAAGTAGAAATAAGACTAATATGAATAATATATATATAGCACTGTAATTATATAATTATTTAAAGACGATATAAATGGCAGTGAATGATTGTTGAAAATGAAGATATATGGAAATGACTCATAAACTAAGGACTTTTTTGGACGAGTACTTACAGTGGAAGAAGGCTTGTAACAGTAACGATGCTGCTGCCCGGCAGGGGGCCTGTTTCGGATGATACTGTCCCTCTGCCATAAATCATCTGTGTCACTTCCATGACAGATTGGAGGCAGCTGCGCCATATTGCAGACAGACTCAGAGAAATAAAGAGACTGCACACCAAATATGGGTTGAATAAAATGGGCTTTATTTATAACCCTACCTATTTAATTTCCCTTTAAATATTCAGTGGAGGGAGGCAACTTAGTGTGGGAGCAGCTGGGGCAGATCGTCCTTCCTGGACTTATGCCCCCCCAGCTTCCCTGGGCGAACACCTGAGCCCTGTTGAGCAACCCCAAATGTGGGGTTGCCCTTCAGCCGGCCTGTGTCTGGAAGGTCAACCCGAAAGACCCTCACCCAATCCCTACAGATTAAGGTGAGGGAATTATCCTTCAGGCCAACCCCAAGGTAGGTTTCCTTCTGTTCTCCCAGATCGTGCAATCTAAGGAGACCCTTTAGGAGACCATCCCTTCACCGAAATTGGTGCCAAAGGTGTACACTGTCATCTATGCCTCCCCCCTTTCCCGCCATGGATAAGGGGCAAGCGTCTGCTTTGTCCCTTAATCCCCCACTAGCTTGTCTAACAAGTCCCTCAACAACTGCTGAAGATCCTCTAGAAGCAGTAAATTCCCAATGTCTGAGAGGTGTACCCCATCTGCTTGGTAGAGCTCGGGCCTCTCGAACACTATTCTGGGGTGTAACAGGTAATGACCCCCCTTGTTCCCAAAAATTTGCCCATTTGCCTATTGACTTTACATCTGGCTCTGTCAATCAGCCAGGGGTTGCCCTCCCCACACCATACTTGCCGAGGAAGAATGGCGGACCATACCAGAATGGTAGAAGGCCATCTGGCTTTAATTGTATCCAAATCCTGTGATGCCTGTATCACTAAGGCCTTGCCCTTCAGCAAGCCCAGATCGTTCCCACCCAGGTAGAGAACCAAAATGTCTGGCGGAGGCTCCCAGAACTCCCCAAACAGGCTCGGCAAAAGGCCATGCCAATGGAGATCCCTCTTCCCCACCACTCAATTGTAACCGTGTCTCCCAGGCTGAGGTGAGGCCCGAAATGATTTAAACGGGCCTGTCGGGCTGCCCAGTAGACCATACTGTGGCCACAAATCAGCACCCGACGTCTCACCATCAGAGATCTAAAACCTGGAAGACAAAAGGGGAAGAGAGAGGGGTTAGTAAGTTAAAGGGTGAACGTACCTCTGATACATGGAGGACTTCCATCGCCCTATCTGTTGAATCGCTGCTGGTGGCATGCCCATCACAGCAACTGTGGACGAAAAGAATGGGTTCCAAAGCAAACACCTGTCAACCCAAGGCTTTCCAGTGCCCTGGTGGTTACCTTCCAGAACTGATATTTTGTGATGGGGGTTCCATCCGCATGTACAAACAACAGGCCTGGGAGGCTTCCCCGCAGGCGCAGGTATTCCTGTAATGAAAAAACTGGACAAAGTTCTGGATCACTACAGTGAGTCAAGGCAGAAGTCTTACCTTTTCCACGCTGGTCCATCTTGGAGAAACGCAAGGTGAATATAACCTGCTGGTTTACCACCTGTACATCCCTAAGCTGCAAAGCCCTACCTGAATTATCAAACTTGGACACCATGACCAATTTGCTCACCCGCAAGGCCCCAAAGAATGCCATCAAAGCCGCTGCATGGAAAAGCAAGGACTCATAGGGGGACGTACATATCTCCACATATAATTGTCATAAGCCCTTCAATATGTCAGGTGATAGGGGGGCTCTAGCATCCGCCATCCTGCCCCTCTTTCTAACCCATCCCTCCAAAGCTCTCCTAATGCGGAAGTCACCCGTGTTGTCAGTTGCACCTTGTTCCTTAAGCCAAAATGATATGGCTGCAAGGTGATTCCGTATAGACTGCGTAGCCAAGCCTTTCCTATGAAGGAGTACACAAAAATGCATAAGCTGCGTCACCGGGATGTGGACCCCAAGCTGCAGACCTTCCTGCTCTCTAAACTGGCAAAACTCCTTAACTGCCCTTGCGTATCCTTTCCTAGTGCTTTCTGTGACAGACATACCTAAGGCCCTCCAGAAATCGGGCTCCCAAGCATCCACAGGCCCTCTGGCATCTTGTCGCCCTCCTGCTGTGCGCCTGGAGCCAACTCTCTGAAGCGCTCCATCTGCATGCGGGAAAGAGCGTCAGCAATCTTGTTGTTCACGCCCACCACATGTCACGCGACAAACAAGATATTATGCCTTAAACATTGCAATGTAAAGGCCCGAACAAGGTGCATAACTCACGGAGATCTAGACGTAAGGGTGTTTATTACGTGGACGGTTGAGGCACAATCGCACCAAAAGTGTACGGATGAGTTGGCCAGCTCTGTTACCCAGATGGTGGCAGCCACCACAATTGGGAAAAATTCCAAAAAGGTCAAATCCAATGTGACATCCACCTCCATCCATTTGGTGGCCCATTTGCTGGTGCACCACCGTCCTCCAAAATAAACCCCAAACCCAATAGATCCCGCGGCATCTGAAGCTATCTGAAATGTCCCGTGTAACTTCCACTCCTCCCGCCAGAACGAAATACCATTGAATGAACTCAAAAACTCCCTCCACACCCCCAGATCCTCCCAAATTTCTCTGTTTATTTGTATCCTGTGGTGTGGCTGCTGGACACCAATGACTGTGTCACAAAGATGGCAAAGAAAAGCCCTACCTGGAGCAACTGCCTTACAAGCGAAATTCAGGTGTCCAATAAGAACCTGGAATTCCCTGAACGTTGCTTTCTGCCTACCCAAAAAACTGTTCGATTCTGTCCCGCAGCTCCCCAACTTTCTGTAGGGATAAGCGACATTGTTGATTGACAGTGTCAATCTCGATGCCCAAAAAAGCTAGCTGCTGGGAAGGGCCTTCAGTCTTTTCAGACTCCAGGGGAACCCCCAGCTCCCCTGCCATAATTTCAAATGGATTTAAAAGATATCCACAAACACCTGAACCCAACTCACCTATCAAAAGAAAATCATCTAAGTAATGCACCACTCCTTTCTGGTTGGTTCTTACCTTAAGAGCCCACTCAAGAAAGGTGCTAAAGGTTTCGAAAGCATTGCAAGATACTGAACACCCCATAGGAAGGGCACGGTCCATATAGTACGGCCCTTCAAACTGGAATCCTAGTAATTCAAAGTCCTGAGGATGCACCGGGAGAAGGCAAAAGGCTGATTTTGCCTTCTCTGCTTCACCATCTCTGCCCCGATAACATGCCTCCGTATTTCACGTATGGCCGCATCAAATGAAGTATAACGTACTGAACACAATTCCGGAGGGATAGAATCATTCACTGATTCACCTTAGGGGTAGGACAAATGATGTATTAATCTAAATTCCCCCGGTGCATTCTTAGGGACAATGCCCAATGGAGACACCCGAAGATTAGGAACAGGAGGCCTATCAAAGGGGCCAATCAGCCTACCTTCTGATACCTCCTTACGTATCTTCTCCCTAACTATATGTTCCATACCTCTAATAGATTGCAAATTACGCACCCGAAAGGGGTGCTGCGTCCCTTTGTAGGGGATCCTAAAACCTAAATGAAAACCCTGAGACAAATAAATGGCTGCCTGCCTATCAGGGTATACAGCAAGCCATTGATCTAAAACTGCAAAATTAATTGAACTGGGTCCCTTTTTGAGGCTGGGTGGAAGATCCACTGCCTCTATCTGACCCTTGACCGCCTCGAGAGCCCGGAAACTGTCCCTTGCCTCTTGGGCAATTCTAAAAGGAATGGGACGCTCCACATATGGAGCATTCATGGGCAAATTTGCATGGTTTCCTTGAACAACTACCATGTGAACTGAATTCACAGCAAAGCATTTTTTGACTGGGACTAGTGGCAGGCATTTTTTGGTCCTCCCATAGGGGGACCCCTCAACAAGGGACCGCTGTGAGTATGCTCCCCTTGAATGGGTCGCACGGGAGTCATTCATTGTATCCACAATTGGGGATGCTTCATATCCCAACACAGAGATGGATATATAGCTGCACGTATGCGAAAGGCTTCAATGGTTCAATGGATTTGTAATTGGTTGACCGGCCAAACCCCAAGGGTGCTCAGCAGTGGCTCCTTTTCATCTTGGAAAGATGCGACCAGTGGGGTGCCACAGGGTTCTGTCCTGGGCCCAGTGCTATTCAACATCTTTATCAATGACTTGGATGAGGGAATTAGGGGCATACTTATTAAATTTGCAGATGACACCAAATTGGGAGGAGTAGCTAATACCCTAGAGGACAGGATCAAAATTCAGAATGACCTGGATAGACTGGAGAGCTGGGCCAAAGCTAACAAAATGAAATTCAATATGGAGAAATGTAAAGTACTGCATTTAGGGCGGAAAAATGAAATGCATAAATATAGGATGGGAGAGACCTGGCTGAATGAGACTACGTGTGAAAGGGATCTAGGAGTCCTAGTAGACCACAAGTTGAACATGAGCCAACAGTGTGATGCGGCAGCTAAAAAGGCCAATGCGATTTTGGGCTGTATCAATAGAAGTATAGTGTCTAGATCAAGGGAAGTAATAATGCCACTCTATTCTGCCTTGGTCAGACCTCACTTAGAATACTGTGTCCAGTTCTGGGCACCACAATTCAGAAAGGATATTGACAAATTGGAGCGTGTCCAGAGAAGGGCAACTAAAATGGTGAAAGGTCTGGAAACGATGCCTTATGAGGAGAGACTTAGGGAGCTGGGTATGTTTAGCCTGGAAAAAAGACGGTTAAGAGGCGATACGATAGCCCTGTTTAAGTATTTGAAGGGATGTCACGCTGAGGATGGAGCGGGCTTGTTTTCTGCTGCTCCAGAGACTGGAACACGGAGCAATGGGTGCAAGCTCCAGGAACAGAGATTCCACCTCAACATGAGGAGGAACTTTTTGACAGTAAGAGCTGTTCGGCAGTGGAACACACTCCCTCGGAGCGTGGTGGGATCTCCTTCCTTGGAGGTCTTTAAACAGAGGCTGGATGGCCATCTGTCGGGGATGCTTTGATCAAGATTTCCTGCGTGGCAGGGGGGTTGGACTGGATGGCCCTCGTGGTCTCTTCCAACTCTGCAATTCTATGATTCTATGATTCTATGATCATATAGAAGCCATGCAGGCCAGCAAAATCCACATAAGCCCTGTGAATGATATCAGTGTATTGTAACAGGGCCGCAGCCTGGTATGGCTGAGACTTCACTAAGACACCTGCCAAAATTTAAAACCCAGATAACCAATTAGACCACATTTTCTCCACTTTTCTTTAATTTTTCCTTCTCTTTCTCGTCTAAGTCCTCCTTATCTTTCTTCTCTAGCTCTCTGTATAATAAGGAAAACACATCCACATACTCCCCTCTCACAATCTTATCCCTAGTAGATTGTAGTAAGTGATCACCCAGGGGAAGATACATCTCTCCAAAGGGGATTGCAGAATAGGCCACTGAATCATGTCCTGAAGCTTGGTTGATTGTCAGGGCTGCAGGAGTGCCACCCGATGGTGCAGCCACCCCTGGAAAAACATAAGGGCCCCAGGGCGACCAATGAGGTCCCCCCAACCAACAGCTTAAGTGGCCATGGGCCATCCTGTGTGTGTGCCCTGTATCCCCACCCCCTGTGCTAAGGCTGCTGGGGGCCACCCTGCCCACAGCCAATAAACTGTCTTGTCTTGTGGAGGTACATCAACAGGCGACTCACCAGCTTGATTCTGAACATCCACTGGCTTGGGTTCCTCCACAGGGTGAGGTGTCACATCTGGCTCCTCTGCTGGCTTGGATCCTGATGCGTCATTCCCGTGGATTCGTTTTCCCAACGCATCTAAGCGTGTGAGAATTTGATTAGTCAATTTTCCTTTCTTAGTTGGATGTTTGGAAGGGGCTGGTAATTCCTTGCCCTCTAGGCCCTGAACTTTTTCTAACTGTTGAATCCTATCCAGGATTGCCTTCCAGGGAATTTCATCTTCATCGTCACTAGAAGAAGGGGGTGGGAGGGGTGCAGCAGGGTGCTTAGGGGCAGGCCCTTTGCCCTTGCCACCTCCCTTACCTTTCTTGGGTGCCATAATGCCAACCCCTTACCAATTCCCCTTCAGAACAACCCAATGAAAGCCTGTGGTGATTCCTCAAAGTTATTATTATTATTATTATTATTATTATATATGCTGCCTGTCTCCTCACAAGGGAGATGCAGGTAATCTGCTGCAATCCTACACAGGGAAAGGGGAGGGGGGTTTCCCCCTCCCAGTGAGAGCAATGAACCCAATTAATATCCAATCGCATGTAATCCACTTACTATTATTATTATTATTACTGTTAGAATTATACTATCAGTATAGCACAAAGCCAGTCAAGCCAACTAGGCCCGAAGGCCCCAACTAGGCCCCAAGCCTGCTAGGCCCGAACTAGGCCCGTTGAGATGCCACTAGTCTCAATTGTGCCACGAGGCCCAAAACTAGGCCCGCCAGGCCCTGATTGGGCCTGCTGATCTTTTAGGCCCAACTTGGATCCCAAACAGCCGCTAGGCCCAAAACTAAGCTCCCAATTAGCCACACTGATCCCCTGAGCCAAACTGGGATGCCACCCGACCAGCTAGGCCCCAACAAGGCCCCGACTGGACCGACCTAACCGTAAGGCCCCAATCCCACCACAGAGGACTGTAAGCGTGGCGCATGTGGGGAAACCCCCACCGACATTCCTAGTGTCCTGCTGCGCGGCCACGCTGAATGCACAGGGCTGGATCACCCCTAAACCGCCGGCTCCCAGGCCTTTCCCCCCGCAGCTGCCAACAAACTCTGCCTTCCCGCCCAGGGGTCCTGAGTAACCACCCAAACAGGTCCCCAGCCTGGAGCGTGGGAACCGCCGGCCAACCGCCAAGCCCCGATGCAGCAGGCCGCACAGGGACTATAATGGCAGCTGCCACCACCCTCAACTGAGAGCAGAAAGAACCGCTGGCCGAACCGCCGAGCCCCGCCGCAGCGGGCCGTATGTGGACCGCTGTGGCAGCTGCCGCCGCCCCAAAACTGAAGCGAAAGAAGAGACACCCCAACCCCAAAACCGGGCCCCAAACTTAGCCTCCAAAGAGAATCAAGTAAGCAAAGGAATGATTGAGGAATGGACAATCTCGTTGCCTCTCCACTTGAGCTGTTCGCTGAAGCAAAGAGGGAGAGAGGAAGGGCGGGCCAGCCTTATATACTCTTGGGCCCCACCCCTCCTCTCGCATCGCCGGTGCTTGCCGGTGATGTAAAGGGCCAGTCTCCCTCCTCCCTGGCTGCAATGAAGCATTCTGCTCCGCACACCGTGCAGAGTGGAGCAGAATCCATTTTTGGCTATTTTTTACTCATGGGCAACTTCCATGATTAAAATATGGTGCGGCCGCTTCCAATCCTTCATGGAAGTAACCCCAATGATTTCGGAAGAGGGACAAAAAGGACCCCCTGCTGCACGACAGTGCCATGCCTCTCCTGAGACCTCCTTGTGCGGTAAGTATCGTCTGAAAAAGTCCTAAGTTCATAATTTTTCTGTATTTAATATTCTTTATTTGTTCTGTGTGAATTTTTTATTGCATATTTTAATTATATTAAGATAAATATTTTAAAAAGTATCCCTCCCTGCAAATGCTCCTCTTCATAAGATGTTGGGAACTATGTTCTGTTATGCTAATGAGGTAATAATAGAAAACTGATTTACTTTAAAGCCTATCCTTTTTATTGTTATTTTTTTAAAGTCTGACTAAATTTTTCCAGTGATGTATTTATGGTGAAGAACAATCTTTGATACAACCCTTATCCGGAGGTCATGGCAAGAGCCCCCACACTACCATGGAAGGCCACGGCAGGCCTAAGCTGGCCACTCCAGGACTCTGGAGGCAGTGGCAAGGGCCCGTCCCCTGAAAAGGCTGCAGTGGGCCTGGGTCAAAGCCGGACCCTATGCCCCCAGAGGGAGAGAGAAGAGAGGAAAGAGAGAGATAAACGGTAAGCTATGAGATAAAAAGATAGCCCCTGCCCCCACTTGAGAAGGCCGTGCCAGGCCCAAGCAGGCCACACCGGGCCTCTGGGGGCCGTGGCAAGAGCCCCCGCTGCCCCGGAGAAGGCGATGGTGAGCCTAAGCGGGATATGCCTGGGCTGAAGCCAGAGCCCAAACCCCCAGAGGGAGAGAGAAGAGAGGAAAGAGAAACATAAAAGGTAAGTGATGAGATAAAAAGAGATGAAAGGTAAGCAGCGCATACGCATCCCCCCTCGCAACACAAATTTGATTCCCATCTCCTGTAAAATTATACATTTCCAAGTGCTGTTCCTAAAGACAATGCTTAATGGTAGGGCCAGCAGTAGCAGCCATGTGTAACATTGAAGTTTCCTTTACAGGATGATTCAGGAGCCTCCCTCCTTCTCTCTTTCCCACAGGAACACTCCAGCCCAAATGTCACTTTTTCAACTTTATGGCCTGTGACCACCTTATGAAAGTTTTCTTTATTATTCCCTCCATGAATTCAGGGGACGGGCCCTTGCCACTTAGCCAAACATTGTTCCCCTCATGGTATCATGGGGGGTGGAGGGACTCAGTTCCAAGAATTTTGACAGAACTCATTGTTAGATTATAAAAGCGACATATGAAGTGGTACATAATCATGGTATTCATCTGGCAAGTTTGAAATTCTAATCAGTTAAAAAGGTGGGGTGACAGTGGGCGAATCCAACCCGCTGTATTAGTGGTTCTTCAGGCCTTTAACAATGAGCACAAATTAACTTGAGAAACTGCATGAGAAAAAGCTTTTTCTATTCTTTTTTAAAAAATGTATTTTAAAGGCTGAGAGGTGAATTGGTATACTGAAGAGGGTTTCCATGAAATGTGATGATTGAATTTACGATCCTGTGTTTCAGGTAGCTTGATCACATCTCCCTGTTGCAAGGATGGCAGGGTGGTCGTTTCCATGACAACAAGGAGTCTCCGTGTCTGAGAGAGATCCCATCCAATTTTTCAATACTGTGCGGGATTGGAATGGGACAGGAGAAGAAAGATATATTGTAAAAGTGGAGAGGGAAGGAGAGGTCAGGAGGAAAGCCAATTTGTGGTTTAGCAACTCCTTACCTCTCTCCCTTGAAAATGTTAGCGCTTCATTGACACCTCATTTTTCTATCACAGTCTTGATCATAGAATCATAGAATTGTAGAGTTGGAAGTGACCACAAGGGCCATCCAGTCCAACCCCCTGCCATGCAGGGGCTCGATTGGCTTGCTTCAAAAGATTTGAAGTGGAGGGAAAACAGAGGAGCTGTATAAATACTGCAGGGCTCCTGTATTTGAGGCCATTAATGAAAGCGCTTCAGTCAGTATTGTGAAACATGCTCTTAAATGGTTGGCAGACGGAACTAGCAAGTGGAATTAGGTGAAGACCTACTAGGAAGCCACCCAGAAGGATACATACATCAAGGAAAACATTAAGGGTTGTATCAAAGATTGTTCTTCACCATAAATACATCACTGGTACAGTTTAGTCATACTTTAAAAAATAACAATAGCAGCCACCTCGTGAGGATCGCACAGTGTTGCATTGGGGGAGGTGTTTTAATGACCTCATAGGAAAATGAAGCACAGGATTGTACCATGGTGTGTCATGCCATGGTAGGGAGAAGGTCGGGCAGAGCTCACTATATTTTGGCCATGCCACCCTAGCCTCCTCTTTTGCCCTTTATAGAGTGCTGACGATCACATATAGAGGATCGTAGAAGTTCACAAATTTCTACTCTTTTTGGGTGCAAGCTTCTGGAATCCCACAACCATCACAACAGTGACATATTGACTGAGATGTGGGTGTATGTTTCTAAGAGTTTCATCCAAAGGAAAGAAGGATTTTCCTACACACCCTTTTCTTCCTGGCTGAAGGGATGTTCTGTATAGGGGGGGAAAGTAACTTTCCCAAGTTCTGGCTTCTGCCATTATAATACTAGTAGAAAGAATATCTGTAATTATTTGTTCATGGCTTGAGAAGTTAATTTCCTGACAGTCAGGAAAACCTGACTGATGAATAATAGAGCAGCAAGAATTTTGTGCTATTTTCTTCTGATATTTAAACAGTGGAGAGAAAAAAATGTTCAAAGAAATTTTTTTCTGTTCAGAAAACGTTTCCTGCACAGAAAATACTGTCTACTGTGAAGGAAATAGGGTTTTTGCACATACGCACACATGCATGCTACTTATAGAATCATAGAATTGTGGAGTTGGAAGAGACCACGAGGGCCATCCAGTCCAACCCCCTGCCACGCAGGAAATCACGATCAAAGCATCCCCGACATGTGGCCATCCAGCCTCTGTTTAAAGACCTCCAAGGAAGGAGACCCCACTACGCTCCAAGGGAGTGTGTTCCACTGCCGAACAGCTCTTACTGTCAAAAAGTTCCTCCTAATGTTGAGGTGGAATCTCTGTTCCTGGAGCTTGCATCCATTGCTCCATGTTCCAATCTCTGGAGCAGCAGAAAACAAGCCTGCTCCATCCTCAATGTGACACCCCTTCAAATACTTAAACAGGGCTATCATATCGCCTCTTAACCATCTTTTTTCCAGGCTAAACATACCCAGCTCCCTAAGTCTCTCCTCATAAGGCATGGTTTCCAGACCTTTCACCATTTTAGTTGCCCTTCTCTGGACATTCTCCAATTTGTCAATATCCTTTTTGAATTGTGGTGCCCAGAACTGGACACAGTATTCTAGGTGAGGTCTGACCAAGGCAGAATAGAGCGGCACTATTACTTCCCTTGATCTAGACACTATACATCTATTGATGCAGCCCAAAATCACATTGGCCTTTTTAGCTGCCACATCACACTGTTGACTCATGTTCAACTTGTGGTCTACTAGGACTCCTAGATCCCTTTTGCACATAGTCTCATTCAGCCAGGTCTCTCCCATCCTATATCTATGCATTTCATTTTTCCGCTCTAAGTGCAGTACCTTACATTTCTCCATATTGAATTTCATTTTGTTAGCTTTGGCCTGGCTCTCCAGTCTATCCAAGTAATTTTGAATCTTGCTATACTCCACATAAAAATTATTCCACAACACTTTCAGACATTAAAAAATGCTGCACAGGAATATTTGCTTTCTCCCATGGTAGGAAGAAAACTACCATAATTATTAATCTTTTCATGTGAGGACAAAATAGTTGAGGATTTATATCCCTAAAGGGGAATAGATGCCATCTTGCCTTTTGCTTTTGGTAACAAAACACCTTAGGACAGACTTAGATTTGCTTCTAGGCTTCCCACAGGCATCTAACTGGCCACCATATGAAACAGGGATGTTGAATTAGACAGGCCTTCAGTCCATACAATGGCGATCAATCAAAGACTGAATTTAAATAAGTGTTGGAAAAGTAGGTCATTTTAGGTTTTACCTCCACCTGAATTATTGTAACCTCAAGTTCTTTCCATTCCTTATATGAAGAAGTTTGGGAATTTTGGTAAAATCTTGAAAAACAAACCAAAATGAAATGCTCCCCTATTTATGTGGGCCCAGTTCAATGTTCCCAGCATGTGAAGAACAATTTTGTACTGGCTTGCCATGTTGGTGTTTTAAAATGAGCAACTTCTATAGAAAAGAGGAGGCAATATTAATACAGCGCCAAGATGGCTTAACATGCAGGGTCTTTGAAGAACTGAACATTCAAAAAATGGCCCCGAATGAACAAACATACCATTTTGCTTACATTTCTTGAATAAGTCTCAAGTTCTTTCCAAGTGAAAGATGAAGAAATGTGCAAATTTTTGGAGTTTTTAAAATCAAAAACCATTTTTCACCCAAGTCTTACTTTAAATACCTCTTTAATAGAATTTTTAGTATGTTTAAGGTTGAAACACTCAAGATATTACTCTATCACAGATCAGAGTAATCTGTGTCTTGGCCTTACTTGGGAGTAAATTGCTTTGACTAAGAGAAACTTCTTGTTGTGTACTTTCAAATCCTATTAAGAGTTGTTGTTGTTGTTGTTGTTGCAGGATTTGTTCAGAGAGGGTTTGCCTTTGTCTTCCTCTGAGCAGCTTACATAGTCAGCTTGCCTGCCATGATATGGCAGGGGAGGTGTTATGAGACATAGTATTTCAGTAATGATAGGTCATATAGTACTTTGTCTATCAGTAAGGAATTGTTCTTTTCTGTGCTTGCTTGCTTGTATTACCTCAATTTCCTGGGTGATTAATGAGCAGGGCATGACACAGTGCCAGAATGTTCAAGGACACCAGGCTGGGGGAAGGTGACAGCCCCCATCTTGGAAATCAAATACTTGGCTATATTGAATCATTTGGCTTAAGGTGGCCAACCACATGGTTGCAGATAAACCAGGAACCCCCAAATACCAGGGCAGGATTCATGTAAGAACCACGGAGGGGCCTTTGAAAATAACAAGGGCTGGACATTGACTTTTCCTAGGAACAGTCTAGTTGTGGATGGCCCTAGGTGATGCCATGAGTTCCATCCATGAACTAAGGGAGAAAATGGAGAAGTAGGACAAGGAGTTAGAGCAGTTATGGGCTCAAAACAGCACCCTACTCACAGAAAAAGTTGCCTTTTTGTCTACAGCGCATGAACCCCGAACCAAATTAGACATGATCACACTTCAATTAGAAATGTTGCAAAATTAGCCCAGAGGAGAAGTATTTGAAGGTTCAACATGCCGCCCAGTTATTAGTGGGCCAGGCAAAGGTACAGCATGTGAATGTGAGCCATTAGGTTTGCAATCACAAGATAGCAGAGCTAACAAAGATATTGAACACATGTGAGACTATAATTTCCACTATGTGCCCCAAGGTACTTCCCCTGCTCCATGGGTAGGCTTTCAAAGAGCCTTTCCTGGAGAATGAGAATCAGAATTCCCCCTATAATCCAGAGTGGGAAGAGCCTGTGTCACTCCACCTGCTTAGGACTAAAACCACTACTAGGACAAGTGGCAGGTCAGAAAACACAACAGTAGAGGAGTGAGTTCTGTGAAGTGTCATCAAGGCTAAAGCCATGGCAGAATACTTGGGACCCCCCTCAATAAGGACATGAGGATTGTGTAGATGAATGCCATGGCACGCACACACCCCACAGCCAATGGCCAAGATCTCACACAACTGGCACAGTTATGCATCTCCACAGCCAAATTGCCTACACTAGAGTCAGCATTGGCTTTACAGGACTTAGCCCAAATGGATATGTATGGGTGGATGTGTGAGGTCATTAAGTTAATGTGACCAGGGCAGAATGCCAGCATTCTGTATGTCATGAAGAAATGAGCACCCAGAGAGAACCCTGAGGTGTATACTTCAAGAAAGAAGTTACTCGCTATCCTTGCCCAGAAAGTAGACTATGTGATCGCACTAGGTTACTACAACTTTGATACAGATGAGTTCAAGATGCTCCTTTATGGAGGCTTGAACTCACAGATGAAAATGGCATTAAGGCCGATTGAGGTAGACAGGAAGGTAGCTGATCTAGTTCTGAATTCTTAATTTAGATAAGGCAGGAGTTATGTGGCTGTTTACACAATTGGTTGTTGAACTACAACTGCCAGCATTGACTATGATGACAAGGGGTGCTTGTAGTCAAAAGTCCTGCAACAGATGACACCAAATTAGGAGGAGTAGCTAATATCCTAGAGGACAGGATCAAAATTCAGAATGACCTGGATAGACTGGAGAGCTGGGCCAAAGCTAACAAAATGAAATTCAATACGGAGAAATGTAAGGTACTGCATTTAGGGCGGAAAAATGAAATGCATAAATATAGGATGGGAGAGACCTGGCTGAATGAGACCACGTGCAAAAGGGATCTAGGAGTCCTAGTAGACCACAAGTTGAACATGAGCCAACAGTGCAATGCGGCAGCTAAAAAGGCCAATGCGATTTTGGGCTGTATCAATAGAAGTATAGTGTCTAGATCAAGGGAAGTAATAGTGTCACTCTATTCTGCCTTGGTCAGACCTCACTTAGAATACTGTGTCCAGTTCTGGGCACCACAATTAAAAAAGGATATTGACAAATTGGAGCGTGTCCAGAGAAGGGCAACTAAAATGGTGAAAGGTCTGGAAACGATGCCTTATGAGGAGAGACTTAGGGAGCTGGGTATGTTTAGCCTGGAAAAAAGACAGTTAAGAGGCGATATGATAGCCCTATTTAAGTATTTGAAGGGATGTCCCGCTGAGGATGGAGCAGACTTGTTTTCTGCTGCTCCAGAGACTGGAACACGGAGCAATGGGTGCAAGCTCCAGGAACAGAGATTCCACCTCAACATTAGGAGGAACTTTTTGACAGTAAGAACTGTTCGGCAGTGGAACGCACTGCCTCGGAGTGTGGTGGGGTCTCCTTCCTTGGAGGTCTTTAAACAGAGGCTGGATGGCCATCTGTCGGGGATGCTTTGATCGTGATTTCCTGCGTGGCAGGGGGTAGGACTGGATGGCCCTCGTGGTCTCTTCCAACTCCACAATTCTATGATTCTATGATTCTGTGATCTAGTGCCCACACAATTCTCACTTCTGGGATAATATGTAATGGACCTACTGTAAGAAGCAATATAAAACAAGGAACATTAACTCCGTACTTGTTACAGCTCCGTCTCCTCTCACATGTGTGTTTTGGTGAATCCATATAATCTCTTTGGCTAAGTGTCTTGTCCAAAAATTTAGAATTGTGATCTTGGAGGACCATTAAAAGTCTTCATGAATGCTCTACAATTTATCATGTTAACTTTAACAGGTCATTCTGGCTGTGTAAAACTAGGTCACTGCCTTGTCAGCCATGACTTTTTGCTTCTGACAGATGTGCCCTATAAAATAAACACACACACTAAACTTTTCTGCTATTTCTTGGGAACCCTGCTATGCGGTTAACATGACCAGAACTCTGTGTGTGCTGCCTCTTCTAAGTGTCTCTTTTTGCTAAGAAATCTGTCATAACAACATGAATTTAAAATGCAGACAGGCAGGCTGAAGAATAAAAGTCTCCCGAGAACACATGGACTAAGAGAAGTGCTACCAGTAGGGGAGGGGAGGGGAGAGAAGAAGAGAGGAGAGAAGGAACTTTCATAGCATGGAACAATGTCAGATCTTTTATTCCCCAAACATGGGGCCATCCGTTTTGAATGGAAAACTGACATTTTAGCTCTCTTCACACACTGTCACTTAAATTTATGTATATAAAAACTTATCTGTGGTATTCAACAGTTCTTGCTACTGATGAATCAAAAAGATTCACTGAAAGTGATGGACAAATGAGATTTATACACCTTGGCAGAGCCTCTCCTACAAGGTGTGGTGACTGCCTCTGGCATTAGATGCTTGGGGATGGACTGCTGGGGGATCACTAAGGCTACTGCTGCCCCTCCCCCAACAGTGTCAGCTAGTGTAGTTTGGCCTCTCTGCACCTCACTAGTGTTAGTCCTGGCAATAGTTGCTGGGGCAGAAGAAGGATCTGTTGCAGTGATAGCAAACCCACCCTTAGTTTTACAATTGATCCTCCCATAGCTGCTCCAGGACGTATGGAAGCTGTCCTGGTTCTGGGACTGAGAGAGCTGGACAACCTGGATCAACTGCAGGAAGAGTGGCTATAAAATGCAAGGCAGATTCACCACCCCACAATCTTTGTAAATTTCATTCTTAGAAGCAAGAATAAATAATTTTACCTCACTGTGAAAAAGTTGTCAAAATTGCTCAGTTATTGCAGTCTATTTGCAGTTCAGAATTTGAAGTGTGCAAAAAAATGCACAAAAGTGTCTTTAACAAAAAAAAAATCTGCACAAAAGCAAGTTGCCTTCACAGTAACTTGTTTTCTGTATAGAAAACTTGTTTTTTTAATTAGTAAACCTGTTTTCTGCAGAAAAAAAATTCTGTGCAAGAAACCTATATGCATTTTCCATGCTTTATTGTCCTGAACTCACAAGTAGGAAACACCTGAGGAGCAACAGGGGAGGGATGCAGGAACAACAGGGTAAGGGGTGCAGTTCTAGCCTGTTGCCAATTGTCCACAAAAGAAGCAAGAAAAGTCAAGAGCTAGTCCAGAAATCAGGCACCAATAGACCATACAAGATGCAAGAGTAGTCAAGAGCCAGTCCAAAGTCCAATTTCCACATGTCCTTACCAGATGCCAGGGAAGCCAATAGCCAGTCCAAAGTTCAGTAGTATCAGGTCCAAGATCCAAGTCCATGGTAAGCAAGAGGTTAATGCAGAAGTCTAGAAGCCCATCCGAAGCCAAGGCAAAACAGGAACACAAGAGGAGTACAATAGCTTGAGTTAAGCAGTTGTCAGCTCTAAGATTCAAAGGGAAGCTATAGCTAAATCTATAGCTAGAGTTTCAGGGCCAGGTGGAGCTAATTAATGAGGGAGCAGGTTGGCATTTTGTATTTAAACAGCAGCATTGGGTGTGGTGCTTCTCCCTTCTATGTTCAGAGACAGGAGGTGTCATGGTGTCTAAATCATCCATCACTGGCTGACTGGCAGTTCTTCTGAGTGAGGTATGTGTTCTTTATCTGCTTTGGCTGCCTCTCAGGGGAAGCCAAGGCAGTATCTTCAGGCTGAGCATGGCTGTCTCTTTCTGCTTCTTCAGACTCAGCTATACTTCCTCACTCTGCCTCATCTGCATGCTCCGCTTCCTCCTCCTCCTCCTATGAGTCCTCAACCAGGGGGCTCATGACATTTATCCATCCTGAACTGCTAAGATTCTTTCCCATCCAGGATTTACCTCATCTGGGTTTTCCAACACATTTAACCATTTTCTAAGTATTTTCCAATATTCCCTCAGTTCTTACTCAGATGGCAGTCTCTCCCACCATTGCTCACAAGCCTTCTTAGACAGCCTACCCTGAAGCACTTAGCAATGTTTTCTTCTTCAGGTATGGTACAGAATACTGTTCTGTTGCAAGTGCTGAACTGTCTTTCTGGTTGGATTTTGTACATGGAAAGGTGCAAAGGGAACCATGTTGTCCTTATTCTACGAGGCAAAACATCCTGGGCTGGTCCTGCACTACCTCTGTCAGTTCTATTGAAATAGAAATGGACTTTGCCTGCCTTCAGAGGGACAGCAGTATAGCCTCTATAGGAAGGTAGCACCATAACCAGCCACCAGGAAGAACCCCCCACCCCTATGTACAAACCAGGTGTAACTGTGAGTGTTGTGGGATGGAGAGAAGGGCCTCCCTAGATGATCTCAAAATACAGGCAGACATATGGGAAAATAAACTTGAACCTGTGTCATATAGGGCTTTATACATCAAAACCTGGAAATGGACAGGTAGCTGTTTGGAACTACTGTAACAGTGGACTTGGATGCTCCCCTTTATCTAGCTCTGTAGTAATAGCTTGAGTTAATTACATTGGAAACTGTTTAATGCAGTTAGATGTGTAAATAGCTATTGCTTAAAACAATATGTAAGCTGTTCTGATAGCCTTGTGGCTGAAAAGCGGGGTATAAATAAATAAATAAAAATAATAATAATAATCAAAAGACAAGGTTAGCTAGTAAATTGTCTGTCAAATGCTGCTTACAGACTTCCATATACATGCCAACAAATGTTTCATTCTCCCCCTAGAAATCCCTTGTTCCTTTACCTGCCCTACCCAGAACTTGAAAAATGTTCCTTTTTGGATTGGAAGTCCCAGAATTCTCCTGTCTGCATGGCCATTTGCCTTGCTGACTGATCAGGAGCAGGATTCTGTTAGTTTCCATCCAAAAATGTAGCCTTCCCAAATTCCACCTCCAACTAACTTGTCAATGGTAGGAGTCGGTTGGGAATTATATTGCCAGACCTGTAACATGTGCATAAAAGAGATCTGTTTTACATGTATTTTGTTCCAGCCAACATTCACCTTAGCCTTTTGAAGGAAAATTGAAATACCAGGATGCAGCAGTGTATCTGCTTGAAAACACTGTGTGAGATAGACATTTTTAAATGGAGTTAAATGAATCATTTGGCTCTAAAGGACACTAGCCCTTCAACAAGCCCCCTCCTTTAATTAAATCCTCACATTTGGATGCAATACTAAGAAAGAGAAGCAGAGAGAGAGAGAGAGAGAGAAACAATATTACCTGTTTAAAGGGACGATGAAAATCCAATTAAATTTTGAATTTTAATTTCCTTGCATGCATGGGTTTGTTGCACTCTGAAAAGAATGGAAATGGAAATGGCATTTTCCTCAGTGTTATCTCCATAATCCAGAGGCTAGAATATCCTCTCATATTTCTTTTGGCGGATGATAAAAAAAAAAGAGTTTTCAACTAAACTTGCAGTAAATGGGAAAATAAAAAAAAAATGAAAATCTCTATAGTCTGATCATTAATTATAATATGTACAAAATGCTGTCCTAAAGAGCTTACTGTAGGTCCAAAGAGGAGTTTTTTTCCTGCCTGACATCCAATAGGGGTGTGGAGGAGAGCAAGAGAGAGATAGGCTGAACAACTGGCAGTCCAGGTGCTTAACCTGACCCTCCAAGAGATTTCTACTTGGCCCCTGCTCAACCATGGATCCAAAGATAGCTCTAGGCCTTTCCTACCCAAGCCCACTGTGTAGTAGCTTTGTCTTGTTCTAGGCAAGATTAAGGCTCTAGGTCAGGAGGGTCCAAACTGGGAGGAGGCCTCCAAGGAAGAGCAAATCCAAGCCCAGAAATCAGATACAGTCCAGGGTCAAACAGATATCAGATACAGTCCAGTAGAATAACTTTTCCTCCTTGCATGGAAAGATTATGGTACTTTTCTCTGCACTTCAGGAAAAAATAAAGAGACCAGACACATGTAATTGGGTTAATCACGGGCCACTTTTATTTAAATTCTCTCCTATTCAGTTAGATCTGGGGAACTGCAATGAAGGGGGGTTAATCTGGTGCAAGAGCAGACCTCCCCAGATTCCCCTGGGCAAAACACCTGAGCCCCGGATATAACCCAAGAGTTGCATTAGTCTCCAGTGTGCCTGCATCTGGAAGGCCAACCTGAAAGTCCCCCAGACCAGCCTCAAGGTAAGTCCTTTTCTCTACCTCCCAAGTCATACAACATAGAGAGGCAGTTCGAGGGAGTGTGAAATCGAAGGCTTTCACGGCCACCATCCATAGATTTTCCTTGGCTTTTTTCTGGGCTATGAGGCCGTGTTCTGGAATAGTTTTTTTCTGACATTTTGCCTGCATCTGTGGCTGGCATCTTCAGATCCAGATCCAGGGAGCTCCAGCCAGCCAGATGCAGGGAGCTCCCTTCACCAAAAGGTGGTGACATAGGTGCTCGCCAACTAAGAAACTTCCCCCCTTCCACCTGCCTGTGACTGCCTATTTAAGATGCCACCCTAGCCAATTATTACAGTCCAACTGATCACAGTATGAGTTAGGAAAAAACCCTCCACAACAAAGGGCAGAGGTAAAAATTCCCACCTGGCCCCAAAGTGATAGTGAAACACCACACTATGTCAGCAGTGGGAGGGTTGGCAGAAGAAATCCAATAGGATGTGTGGGGGGGGGGCAGGGACTTAAATATCCTCTGTCCCTGCCCCTCACCATCTCATTCATGGTGCAGGCATCATGATGTTATTTAAGCTGGCCTATCTTCCTGGCAACCAGCAAACATGCCTCTCGCTCCCCCACAGCTATGCTCCACATATTTTAACATCCCAACATGTTGCAGAAGAATTATTCTGCAAAGAAAACCATGGTCTGGGGGTGGAAGGAGGCAGCAACCTCCAGCGTTCTGGAAAGTAAGTTTTTGTTTTTGCAAAAAAAGTCTGGGGTTTTTTTTCCTCTTCAGAATAATTCCTATGCAAAATTTTGGATGTACAAATTGTTGTTGTTCACTGCCATCAAGTTGACTTTGACTTACAGTGAGCCATGAATGAGAGACCTCCAAGTCACACTATCATCAACAGCCCTGATCAGTTCTTGCAGACTCCGGGCCTTGGCTTCCTTGACTGAGTCTGTCCATCTGGAATGCAGCCTTCCTCTTTTCCTACTTCCTCTTTTCCTATTCTTTCACTACTTTCACTACTTACCAAGCAGTATTCTCTTTTCTTGTGAGTCATGTCTTCTCCTGATATGGCCAGTCTCAGTTTAGTAATCTTGGCTTCTAGGGAGAGTTCAGGCTTGATTAGATCATAGACCCATTTATAGTTGTCCCTCCGTATCCACGGATTTGGTATCCATGGATTTAAGTATTCACGGCTAGAAAATATTCTTTAAAAAATAATAATCCAAAAATCAAACCTTGATTTTGCCATTACATAAGGGAAACCATTTTGCTATGCCATTGCATATAATGGAACTTGAGTATTCATGGATTTTGGTATCCATGGGGGTCCTGGAACTAAGCCCCAGTGAATATGAAGGGACAACTATATTTGTCTTTTTGACAGGCCACAGTATCTGTAGAACTTCTCCACCACCACATTTCAAAGAAGTTTTCTTCCTATCAGCATTCTTCACTGTCCAGTTTACACAATCATACATAGAAATGGGAAATACAATAGCATGGAAAATCCCAACTTTAGAATTAAATTATGTATCTTTATACCAGGATGTTGTTGAGTTCCTTCTTAGCTGCCCTTACAAGTTCTAATCTTCTGATTTCTTGACTGCAGTCTTCATTCTGATGAATGACTGAGTCAAGAAGTTATGTAAATAATCTGTGGTCATTATTTTTGTTTTCTTAATGTCCAAATGCAAACCTGCCTTTGCACTTTCTTCCTTGCCTTTTTTCAGAAATTGTTCCAAGTTCCAAACTACAGGAAAAGCGATTCCACCTAAACATTAGGAAGAACTTCCTGACAGTAAGAGCTGTTTGGAAGTGGAATACACTGCTTGGGAGTGTGGTGGAGTCTCCTTCTTTGGAGGTTTTTAAGCAGAGGCTGGATGGCCATCTGTCAGGAATGATTTGATTGTGTATTTCTGTATGGCAGGGAATTGGACTGGATGGCCCTTGTGGTCTCTTCCAACTCTAAGATTCTATTATTCTAAGTCTTTGATGCTAGTAGTATGTTGACATCTGCATAGGAGAAATTTGCACAAAATTATCACTGGCCTATTATTCTTCCCATAGGATTTTCCTGACCTCCAGGAACCATTTTAACCCTCAGGAAGCTCTGGTGGCATAGTGGTTAAATGGTAGTGCTGCAAGCCACAACATTGCAAGTTCAATTCCAGAGGGCTCCAAGATTCACTCAGCTTTCCATCATTTTGTAGGTGGTAAAATGAGTACCCGGCTTGTGGGAGCAATTAGCTAACACACATTGGAAACCACTTAATGTGATGTAGATGGGTAAATTGCTATTGCTTAAACAATTTGTAAGCCAGTTTGGGAGCCTTTGTGGCTGAAGAGCGAGATATAAGTGCCTAAAACAAATAAATGAATGAATGAATGAACCCTGTAAAAAATTGCAAATATTCTTTATATCTATAAAATGGACTCATTAACACCCTGTCTAGGATGGTGGTTCTTAGCCTTCAGCCTTTTAGGCAGGTTGGGCTTCAACTCCCAGAATCATTCACCATTGGTTATGTTGGCTAGGACATCCAGGAGTTGAAGAATGGAGAATAACAGTTTGAGAACTATTGCTCTAGGAAGATACTCCTTCTTTTTGGCACCAGCCTAGCCTATGTTTTTAGTTATCAGTTGTTATCCAAATGCAAGGGGACCCACTCATGACACTCAAATTATGATATTAAATTGGGGAATTAATATTAGCACAAAGGTATGGCTGCAAGAGGCCTGCTAACTGGCAGAACTTTTCATCTGGGTAAATGAAAATGTTTTTTATTGGAAAATAAACATGGAAGCATTCACGCATGCATTCATTCTCGCAAGAGACCACACAAGGCTAACAAAGAATTAAGGCAGAAAATCTGGATAGAGGAATAGATTAGGGAAAATGGGCTGTAATTACCTATCTAAAGAGCAGAGATTCGTGCAGAAAAAAAAACACACAAAAGCCCCCCAAACCTCAGATGTGAATCTGAGGGTGTCGCAGCAGTCTGGCAGAGTGATGGTACAAGAAGAGCTGTGTACACTGGACACTATGTTACATCTAATATTTATACCCAATTTCATATCCTGAAGGAATGTTTTGAGTGTAAAACAATGCTTGGATGGCTTTCCTACAGTTAAACAAAGGAAATCAGAACTTTGCTAATTGCCACCAATGGCTGAGGTGTTAAGGTTGATGGGTTTATGGCAGCCTCCTTATTGTGGGAGAGGGAAGGTGTGAAGGAATACATTTGCAGTGATTTGGGGGGAGATAATGGGTGTTCCGATCACTGTTCAATTTTGGGGTATGACTACTGCCAGGAGCATCCGTGAGGGGATTTGCACATTCCACCTTCATTACCCTAATCCTCAGGGGCTCTGCTTAATTCCATCTTCAGTGTATTTGTTGGGAATTTCCAAGAGACATCTTTGTTAGGTCCTGGTTGACCTTCATTTGAACCCATTTTGGTTTGCCCTGGTCTATGGAAACCTTGTAGAATGTCCGATATTGCCAAATTATGAATTATTAGAGGGAGGGATGGAATGCGAGGTAACAATGTACTCTCTGGGGTTGGAAGGAGGCAAGGTGGCTCTACAGCAAGTACAGAGGAATCATTTCACCAGTCTTCCCTGCTTATAATGAACTGTATAAGCCCGAACTGCCAGAACTCTAACATTATTGCAGATACAAAGACAAATCTTATGCATAAGAAGGGTCTTGCCTGTGAGATAGACTTTATTCACGAGGAAACTGTCTTTAAGTGGGCATGACTTCATGTAACCATCCATTAGTTTATGCTTTTAATCATCAATACCTCTGGGGATCAGTATCTTTGGTTGTTTACCTATAAAGCTGGAATGGAGCTCTTCATCTCTTGGGCAAGAAGAATTCACAAATAACCATCATGGGCCCAGAACACCATCTTCTGGTATGGTCTACATATCCCTCATCCCAGCATGCTCCTCTGCACAGTCAAACACAGAAAACCCCAGTCTTTCAGAGAAAATTCCTGCAGTGGGAACATGTCGATATTTCCTAAAAGATGCTGATAACATAAGGTGCTATAGCAGATGGCAGAATGACAATCCAAGATTTGGGGTGATCTACTGCCACCTCATACTGGGGAGATAATTATTTGCTACTTCCTTACCAAAGGACTCAATGAGTATTTTTAAGTAATTTTCTTCACACTGCAAGGAAGTTTTCAAAAACCACAAAGCCTATTCACAAACTAAGGACTTAATCTGTGGAAAAATCACATGTGATTTTTAAACTTAAAACAGCATTTTCTGCACAGGGGGCCACCATTCTACAAAGAATACTTGTAGAAATATTATTTTCTGCCCAGAAAATGCTATTTTCTATTCAAATCAACCATGTACAAATATTGCACAGAATAAGTCCCAATTTACATTATTTTCTGTTTAGAGAGTAGCATATTTTGTGCAGAAAATAGTATTTCTATGTAAAAATATTTTCTGCATAAAACAACCATGTGTTAATTTTGCACAGAATAAGTCCCAAACTGCGAAGATTCTCAACATTCAGGGATTATTCCCATCATATGATGAGCACTGGTCACTCGGGAGCTTCTGATACATATTGGGCACTCCCATTGTGGTCTGCACTTCCTAGCCAGTGTCCTGATGCACATCAGGGATCACCTTGATGAACATTGTGCTGCATTAGCTACTCCACTGACTACATTTCAGCAATGGATGCTTGTATTGCATGTCCAGGCTGGATGTTCTCCCTCTGCCCCTCTGCCCCAAACAACAACAGACACATTATATAATTGGAAAGATATATTGATACATGATGATATATGTATATTGGCAATAAAGGCCACAACTTTATTGATAACAGCTGCAACGGTTGGCTCAAATCATATGGGTTTAGATCCAGATATCAACCAACCCAAATGCTGGTCAATGATACTGCTGTCGGTTAACCACTGACACCACCACTGATGAAGGAGGAGGCATCTTGGCCAGGCCCCACATGTCTGATGATCCCTCCCCCTCTTCCCACCAACTGCTGGGAAGGGGGTCTCTGTGAACTTGACCTTGACCGTGAACTTGACAGAGACTCCCGTCATGTTACTGATGACCTCGGATCAGGACCCATGCCAACAGCCTCCAAATTGTGACAGAAGGAAAATACATGCACAAAATTACCTACAAAACTACAAGGGATAAAGGGAGGGTGGGTGGGTTTCGTCTTCTAAAGAGCCACTGGCCAATCCAGTGTAGCGACCAGGAATATATACTCAGCTGCCGAGCTATAAAGCAGCAGTTGTAAAACTGCTGCAAAACTGCCGCAAAATTGCTAAAAAACTGCTGCAAAAGGCAGAAGTCCGCTACATCAACCAATCAGGTGGAGCAACCAATCAGGTGAGGGGGGACCTGCCCTGATTGGTACTCACTTTTGTACCCCTTCCTGGCCCACGGGGGTAAGGGGGACTGGACCAGACCCTCAAAGGAACCGGCAGCAGCAGGTAAGTCTGACAGCTTTAATATCATTACAACCCCTCGGAGAATACAGGCGTTACAAAACCACTCAATTTAATTTTGTGAACACTTAAGGCCATGTTTGAAAATGTAACTCTGAAGCAGAATATCAGGCAGTCTTTCTAAAATCTCCTCATAAATAATTAGAAGAATGAAAATAATATCATTATGTATTCCAATTAACATACATTAATTGGAAACAGTGTGGTTTGGGGGAAAAGAGGATGAGCTGAGGGATCACTGTACAAACAACAAACACTATAGAACACACCATTTTTTTTAAAAAAATGTATTTCTAGTTCAAACAGTAGGCCTAAAAGACACTTTGGAATAGTTTGAGGCCTCCAGCTTCCTGTATCAGCTATTGATTAGAAGCCTCAAGCTGTCTGTAGCAGCTGTTTGTGCTACCAGCTACTGGAATCAGCTGGTGTGTCATTTTTTTCTTTTCCAGGAATATCAGTGCCTTCAGTACTGGCCTCTAGTGAGCCATAGGGCTAGAATTTGTGAACAGCATGCTGTAATCAAAATGCTGCTTCAGGTCATCCAGACAGCTTTCAATAAATGGATCATCTTTAATTTCATTTGCATTGGCTGTGTGACCTTTATAAGTTGGAGAAACATTCAGAAGCAGTAGGAGGGGGTGTTCTTAGCCCCCCCCCTTGGGATTCAGTCTTCAAAAGGAGTTGCATATCTTTTAATGCAGACATGTAGATCCTAGAGGCACTCAGAAAAGCACTAGACACAATGCCAGCTTCTCAGTGTGTTCCAAACATCCTCCCTCTGTTAGAATTTTTTTAAAAAGAAGAAGAAAAAGAATGAAAAGAAAAGCACTGTACATATAGTTGCACCAACCAGCAATTCAGCTGCTAATTGTATAGCAATTAATACATGGCTACAATTTTCATTGTGAATGTCAAACCATTAAATATTGAGGCCCCAGAACAGGATTCAAATGGTAATTTGCTACTGAGTTAACAAGACAACTAGGAAACAGAAACTGCCAATAGATAGCCTAGACACAGGATAATGGCCAAGATAATCAACTAGGGTGTAAACTTGGTGCAGCTCTATTGATTTCATTGCAGTTCTGCAGATTTATACCAGCAGATGATATCATTTCTTCTCATGCCAGAAAAAAATGGTGTACAGTACCAGACTTAAGGTTGGAACAGAGGAGGGAAGGAGAATTTGTACAAATCCACAAAGGCATGTGAATTTCAAAGGGATACACTAGATTGTGAGATTAGCAGTGAAATGCAAATGGGTAAACTTTTGACTGTCTCTTAGATGACCAAGGTATTCATAATTCAGATCTCTCTAAACATTCAGGATAGGCAATCTGAGATGGTTTTAAGATACTATGTATATTTGTCCTCCACAAAACCCTATTTTGCCACCACATTGTGGTATAGAGGTGACACCATAACATCCAGTGTTTCATAGATGAAAACCAGGAGAAGGGTGGCCAAGCAACCTTAGAGTGTGGTCAAAAGGGTGTGGCCCTGTGGTGTTACTAAGGCTGGTGTCACCCTTCACCCTGATGGTGTCACCTGGTGTGGTTCGGCCTTTCCATACCCCTTTACTGCCGCCACTAGTGTGGCCAGACAGAAGTTATTATTAATAGAGAAGAACACACAAAAACTAATATTTATGTAGAGAAACTCTGGAATGTATGTATTAAAGTTTAGGAAAGTCTGAAAAAAGAGGGGGTAGACCCCAAATAAGCCTACTGGGAACAGCCAGGTTCCACCCCCTCCTCTGTTCTCCCTCCTGTTGACTTAATTGAATACAAAATACTTTTGTATTTTGAACTCGGTTTGCATGAATCAAAATAAACTGAGGACACATGAAGAAAGCAAGAGGAGAAGAGAGAATCTAGGAAAGGGTAACTGTTGGAGCTAGGGGGCTGTATTAGCTCCTGCCCCAGAGACCTTGAAAGGTCACATCTCCCCATTGCACACCCCCACACAAAACATCAATTTACATCAATTTTTGGTCCCCAAACAGTGTTTCTTATCTAATTCTTACTTGCTTTGCTCCTTGGTTCAGCTTTGTCCTTTCTTCCTTTCTGTTTTATACTGTGTTGAATGGTTTCCCCAAATAAAAGGTCTGTCTATTAAATAATGAGACTGATAAAATAACCTATCTTTATTTATATGTGTTGCAATTTTAATCCTTGTCCCCTTCAATATCCTCTCTGTTCACACTTCGATGCCGTCTTGTTTTCTGCTGGTCGAAGGTGTGGAGCAGATCAGTTTCTGTCAGCTGTTCTAACATAGCTGCTGTTTTCTTCTTTACTGCATCAATTGGCTCAAAATGTGTTCCTCTAAGCACCAATTTCACTTTAGGGAAAAGTTGCATGGTGCCAAATCTAGTGAATAAGGAGGATGTTCAAGTGAAATAATGTGTTTATCGGCCAACAGCTGCTTCACAGAAAGTGCTGTGTGAGCAGGTGCATTGTCTTGATGAAGAATGAAACCATTTTTTCCACAGTTCTGGCCTTTTTTCCCCCCTGACTCTTTCTCTCAGCTTTGTCAAACCTTCTTTATAATAATGCTGATTCACTGTTCTGCTTTCTGGAACCCATTCTACCAAAATTATGCCCTTGAGATAAAAACAACAACGAGCATGGCTTTGAGTGTGGACTTGCTTTGACATACTCTCTTCATTCTTCGTGATGAATGTGTTTTCCACTGCATTGACTGTCATTTTATCTCAGGATCATACTGGAAGATCCAGGCTTCATCACAAGTGATTTTTTGAAAAAGGTTTGGGTCCACCTCAAGTTGCTGCAGAATTTCAGTGCAACTGTCCTTGCGGCATTCTTTTTGCTCTGGCATGAGAAACCTGGGAACCATCTTGGCAGAAACTTTTCTCATGTTGAGATCCTCATGCAAAATTTTCCACACAGTGTCTTTGTCAGTGTTCAGCTATCGTTCAGACACCGAGTCAACAATCTCCTTGAACAATCTGGCTGATTTTTTCCACAATTTCTTCAGTTCTTGAAATGGAAGGTCATCCAGAACATTCATTGTTGTGTGTGGGGGTTATTTCTGAACATCAGTAGATAACACTATGACACTATATAAATAAACAACAACAACAGATTTGGGGCCTATCACCAGAGCAAAGGAGGACTGCATTGTGGGTATTCAAGACTGGATTCTCTTGAAGCCTCTACCCAGCTTAACTGCCTGAAGGCTAAATTTTTACTAATTTCCAATTAATGTTTTAGAGATTGCTATTTCTTTGGCCAAACTTCAAGAATTAAAAAGTGCTTAAGTACTGCTATTATGTTACATGGTGGCAATTGCACTAACATATTCCAATTATAGCTCCAATAACTGGAATCGGATTTTTGGTTAGCAACAGGGGGGGGGGAACCACATTCTAAATTGTCATGCAACCTTTTAAAAAACTCATATGTCTTAGGGCTTCTCTGGCTTTTCTTCGCAAACAAAGATTCAAGAAGGATTGGAACTGGATTTGTCCTTCGAGCCTGTGCAATGGATTTTTCTGGTGGAGTGCAGCGTGCACAGAACTGGCCTCACCCTTTAAACAAAAGGGTCGTCTGCTGGCCTTGCAAGCATGTCCATATCTTAGGGCTTATCTAGACAGGAAATATACTCCATCTTGCTCCCCTCTCAGCATTTGCCCCATTCTGCTCCCAGATAGTCCTCACCACCCCCGGGGCAGACACAGGGCTGGTGGGAGGAAGTGAGGGTTGGCTCCAATACAACATTATATGATAATGTTTGTTTAAAATTCATTTCCACTGGGAGGAAATGCCCTGACACCCCCATCATTTCAATAATTCATCAACTGGCTATTGATGAATTATAATATATTCCATAAATTGGTTTATTTATTGACACTACTAAAAGACTAGAGAAAAGGTGGGCTGTAGTGTGAAAGATGTTAACACCAAGGTGCCACAGAGCACCAAACTACAGAGAAAAGAAAATTGCACAACTGGTGAATTCAAGCAATAAAGTAGAAACTGTTTTGATATGGTAAAACAAACTATCCAGTACTTCACAAATAACCACAAACCAATATCATATACTTGAATAGCATATGTAGAAAATGTATAATACAGAACAAGGCGTAACAATCTATTACAGTCACTAACTGGATAGAAACCAAAATATCAATCATATGACTATAAGTTGTGATATGACTGAATCTTAAGAGTTGGGAAAAAAGCTAGACAATCAATAACATGATCGTAACACATACTAAAGACATTTATAATTGGACTGAAGCTTTGAAGGTTGGCAGGTGGCTGGTCCAAAAACCCTGTTTCGATTTTTTTTTTTTAAGAATATTAACTGGTAGTTTGCTTCAGAGTAATTCTTAAAGTAGTCTGTGTAACAATCAATGCACATAACTCTGACATATAGCTCTCCATAATAATTACCATAAAATGTGTAAAGTACCTACATATCCTACTTACTGCTGAATCAGATTCAAAATTTACCACTACACCCATGTAACAGCTATATCCCAACAAGCTGGGATATCTCCTATAGTGCTGATACTATAGAGCTGAACTCATCTCCCCTGGAGCCCAGCAACCACACTGCACTTTTAATTATTTAACTACTATATTATAGCAGCAAGTTGAGGAATGACTGATAGTATCAGCAATAATTTCACATAATTATGGGCCCTCCTAGTCAAGTACATGAACCTTACAGACATTTCCTCCTTGTTCAGCATTAAAGAAATATGAAAATCACTCATCAGTTCCCTACAAATGTGATATATACATTTAGCCATCTTCAAGTAGACACAAATATGAACTTTGTGCCAAGTTAACAGTCCAACATTGAAATTAGAATGGAAGAAATCAAAAAGCAATTACATACCCAGGTATTATGCTCATACAATTATTGAAACGACTAGCCCCAAACTGTTGATAAATTAGATAAGTAAAAGAAGCTGACCTTAAAGTGTATTTTAAATAATGCTGTACCATCCTTGCTAACATAATTGCTCTCCTGTGATCTAGCCTTCATTAAAAGTAAATTCCCCCTGAAAAAATTATATGTTCAGAACATAATGATTAAAATAACAATATCTTCTCTGCTCTATTGGCAACCACTTTATGTAAAATATGAAAAGGAGGAGGCTGGAGAATAAATTAGCCCTAGATTTTAAAAATTTATGATGTCCTTCTTAATAAATTACATTTGAGTAAAATGTTAAAGCTGCAAGTCATTAGCTAACCTTTGCAATGAAACAATTTCTAAAACCAGCACAGGGAAAAGATGCAATTTTTACAGAGATAAATAAACTATTCATAATTGCATCCAAAGAACATGCTTTGTTTGAAACCTTCAGAAGCCATCTAAGCAATCTTCTGTGGATCTGCAGATTATCTAGGGAAGAAAAAAAGAATGATTGGGTGACCTGTCACTGTTGCAAATAAGTCAAGAGTTCAGAGTAAGATGAAAAGGCTGCTTTGTACACAAAGAATTTCCTAAATTAAAAACAACTGTAGGGAAAAGTGTGAAACTCATATGCAAATAGTTGGGTATCAGGTTGAAAAAAAGAGGATGCTGGGGAAATGAAGTGCTGGCTGGAATCCTATATCAGGATACATACCGGTAAGTCTCTGTAGGTACCTCTTCTTACATTAATACTCTTCCTCCATGAGCCCACCTTTCAAGTGATGCAGCCCTTGCAACATACCCATTTCTATTTTGTTGGAGAGCAGGGAGCTCTGTGGAGATATGTCCAGCTACTTTCCTCTAGCCAGATGTGATGCAAAGACAGCATCTTCAGGGACCTCCTGAGGACCCCCAGAAATACCAGAATACACAGGAAAATAGTTTGATGCTCTTCAGTGACACAGAGATGGTTGTGTTTTGGGGAACAGCATTGCTTCATGGGTGGATTTTAGGGGAATCTTGATCATTGCATGGTCTGTAAAAAAAATACAGCTTCCACAACAATAAAAAAAGTGAGTTACAATGGTGTAAACCCAACTTACACTATTGTAATTCACCAAAAATATTCTGGCCACTAGTTTTGAATTGATTGGAGAAGGGCATTGTTATTCAACTGATATGCCCTCATCTTGGGATATACGTATCTGTAAGGTCTGCATCTATGGATCTTCACCAGTTCCTAACTCCATGCTTCTTGCCCAGTTCCACGGTTGTATTTACAGGTTGAATTCCATGCAGTGGCAATGGTGAGCCCAACTTAGGTTTTAGTACAAAGTTTAAAGGT
Source organism: Gambelia wislizenii (assembly GCA_030847615.1). Taxonomy (NCBI): domain Eukaryota; kingdom Metazoa; phylum Chordata; class Lepidosauria; order Squamata; family Crotaphytidae; genus Gambelia; species Gambelia wislizenii. The sequence continues at coordinate 13,807,113 of JAUMIR010000012.1, forward strand.
CTTATCCAAGGTGTTGTACCCTATTCCCCAAACTGATTCATCACCTTGGAAAACCTTTTAAAAACATTCAGGTTAAAAGCAGCAGAAGGTGAGTGGCGTGTGGGGGGTCAGCCTTCATTTTTTTGAAGGCACAGAGGAACAGAGTTCGTTTTTGGCTGTTTGCTCTCCCTGAGCACATGGTCGGAGGGGGTGGGGCATCTAATTTCACAGTTAGACTAAAACCACAGAGAGGACAAAGGTCAGCCTTAAAAGAGCCTTCTGCTCAACCACCAAAACTGCCTGGGGGAGGAGTCTTTGAAACCATGCAAGTATTGAGGCCTATTGGCAGTTCAGAACTTATTCTGCACAAAATTCACATGTGGTTTTTTTGTATGCAGCAAAATGAATATTCTGTACAGAAAATAATATTTCTGTGCAGAATATTAATTTCTACATAGAAAATGCTATTTCCTGTATAACTCTGTTTTCTGTATATAAAAGGAGGATCCCAACAATTATCGTCCAGTTAGTCTGACATCCATACCAGGGAAGATTCTAGAGCAGCTCATTAAACAGAGACTCTGTGAACATTTAGAAGGCAATGCCATAATCACAAAAAGTCAACATGGGTTTCAGAGAAACAAGTCATGCTAGACTAATCTGATCTCTCTCTCTCTCTCACTCTTTTTTTTTTTTAATAAAATTACCAGCTTGGTAGATGAAGGGCACGCTGTGGATATCGCATACCTTGATTTCAGTAAGGCCTTTGACAAGGTTCCCCATGACATTCTTGCAAACAAGCTTGTAAAATGTGGGATAGACAAGTTAACTGTTCAATGGATTTGTAATTGGTTGACTGGTTGAACCCAAAGGGTGCTCAGCAGTGGCTCCTCTTCGTCTTGGAAAGATGTGACCAGTGGGGTGCCACAGGGTTCTGTCCTGGGCCCAGTGCTATTCAACATCTTTATCAATGACTTGGATGAGGGAATTAGGGGCATTCCACCTCACCTGGAATACTGTGTCCAGTTCTGGGTACCACAATTCAAAAAGGATATTGACAAATTGGAGCATGTCCAGAGAAGGGCAACTAAAATGGTGAAAGGTCTGGAAACGATGCCTTATGAGGAGAGACTTAGCCTGGAAAAAAGACGGTTAAGAGGCGATATGATAGCCCTGTTTAAGTATTTGAAGGGGTGTCACGTTGAGGATGGAGCAGACTTGTTTTCTGCTGCTCCAGAGATTGGAACATGGAGCAATGGATGCAAGCTCCAGGAACAGAGATTCCACCTTAACACTAGGAGGAACTTTTTGACAGTAAGAGCTGTTCGGCAGTGGAATACACTCCCTCGGAGCATGGTGGGGTCTCCTTCCTTGGAGGTCTTTAAACAGAGGCTGGATGGCCATCTGTCGGGGATGCTTTGATCGTGATTTCTTGCGTGGCAGGGGTTGGACTGGATGGCCCTCGTGGTCTCTTCCAACTCTGAAATTCTATGATTCAACTATGTGCAACTTTGGTGTAGAATAAGTCACCAATCACAGCATTTGCTGCACAGTAAACAGTTGTATCTTTTGTCCAGAAATATTGTTTTATGCATAGAATATCTGTTTTATGTGCACAAAATGTGAATCCAATTGTTTTTTATAGTGGAATGCATGTGGGGACAGTGGGGTGGGAGAACTCAGGAAGAGCTATATTGGATTTTCAAATGTTAAAAAAGTTTTTAAAACTTAATGAACACCCAGCTCCTTTCTCAGTCTTAAAAATGTTCCTGTAACTGGGCATGCTGCCATGACATCAATCTCATGGCCTTCCCGAGGACACCTGGGCGGGGGGCTGTCATGGAGAATGCCTGGAATGGAACTGGACACCTCTCTGCTTCTGCATTTTGCTGCTTTCCACTGGTCTTGGGAGAGAGGAAGGTGCAACAGCTAAAAGATGTGCATTTGACTATTGAGGGCTGGGAGGTGCCACAGTTCCACCTGATGCATTATCGTTGAAAGCCTTCCTGAATGAGGATCTGCTAAATCTTACAGCAACAGAAGCCTTGTCCCATATTTAACCTGGAAGCTCTAACTTGTGAATCACACAGCCCTCTTGTTGTTAGGCTGTAACACCTAGCCTCCCTAGCCAACATAGCTGATGATGAGGAATGCTGGGAGCTGCAGTCCCACAGCATCTGGAAAGGTGCAAGATTCCCATCTCTGATGTCTCAGGGCAGCAATAATGTCACTATCTGTTTACAAATAATAAAATCTCTCAGGGCACTGTATTCTCAGCATTGTGTCACTATCTGTGGAGAGAATATATCTGATGCAACAGGTGAGAAACATTAAACACACACACACACACAGAGAGAGAGATTGAGACAGTCCACAAATGCAACAGGTTGAGAGGCTATGTAAGTAGTTAACAAAGATAGCTAATGAGTTTGCAGATAAAAATATTTCCTGTGTCTGCCTTCTAAGAACATCACAGTGTTATTTGAGGGCTGACTTGCATTCATTTGTTATTTTGTCTTATTATTTATATAGTTCTTTTAAGGACTAAGCTCAGATAAGAAGAATGACAGAAGACATTGTACCTTAGGCCAGAGCTTGGGAAAGTTACTAGGGGAGGGAGGAACAACAGAGTAATAAGGCTAAACTTTGGGCTCATCTTTATTGGCCAGGATATGCTGGCTCTCCACTGGCGTACCCTGCCCAGATCATGCTTGTTCTTCCCCTGTTACCTGCACAAGATGGGAGGAAGTCCAGATGGGCATGGTGGCCCATTGTTGTACCTGCTGCTGCTACCTTTTCCCTTACTCTCTCTGAAGTCAGAAAGCTGGCCCGAAACATGTGACCAAGGCCCCCTGCATTTGACCAACCTTGGTCACATTCTGTGGGCTTATTTCCTGCTGCAGAAGAGAGACAACAGAGGGCAGCTTAAGTGATGGGCTGGCATGGCAGAAACGGGCACCTGCAGTCATGCAGGACCCAATCTGTCCCCCCCCCCGGTGGGAACAGTTTTACCTGGGTATTACTTTTAAATGTTTTATTGAGCCTTACCCCTTACCCCCCTGTTTTAGCGCTGTCTTTGCCCTGGGGGTCATGAGGATTGCCCAGGGGCAAAATGGGGCAAAAGTCCTGTGTCATCTGGACTGTTGGATCTTCAAGATGGAGGGCAGAGGAGAAAAAGATAAAAGGAGTAAAGGTGAAAAAGGAAGAGCTCAAATAAGAGATAGATAATAATCTAACCATTATGTTAAGAGATTTAAAGATGTAACGAATTTTAATTTTGAAATGGACAAAATGGAATTTGAAAAACTGACATGTTCATAGAATCATAGAATCATAGAATTGCAGAGTTGGAAGAGACCATGAGGGCCATCCAGTCCAACCCCCCTGCCACGAAGGAAATCACAATCAAAGCATCCCCGACAGATGGCCATCCAGCCTCTGTTTAAAGACCTCCAAGGAAGGAGACCCCACCACGCTCCGAGGGAGTGTGTTCCACTGCCGAACAGCTCTTACTGTCAAAAAGTTCCTCCTCATGTTGAGGTGGAATCTCTGTTCCTGGAGCTCTGTTCCTGGTTGCCCTTCTCTGGACACGCTCCAATTTGTCAATATCCTTTTTTAATTGTGGTGCCCAGAACTGGACACAGTATTCTAAGTGAGGTCTGACCAAGGCAGAATAGAGTGGCACTATTACTTCCCTTGATCTAGACACTATACTTCTATTGATACAGCCCAAAATTGCATTGGCCTTTTTAGCTGCCGCATCACACTGTTGGCTCATGTTCAACTTGTGGTCTACTAGGACTCCTAGATCCCTTTCGCACGTAGTCTCATTCAGCCAGGTCTCTCCCATCCTATATTTATGCATTTCATTTTTCCGCCCTAAATGCAGTACTTTACATTTCTCTGTATTGAATTTCATTTTGTTAGCTTTGGCCCAGCTCTCCAGTCTATCCAGGTCATTCTGAATTTTGATCCTGTCCTCTAGGGTATTAGCTACTCCTCCCAATTTGGTGTCATCTGCAAATTTGATAAGTATGCCCCTAATTCCCTCATCTAAGTCATTGATAAAGATGTTGAATAGCACTGGGCCCAGGACAGAACCCTGTGGCACCCCACTGGTCACATCTTTCCAAGACGAAGAGGAGCCACTGCTGAGCACCCTTTGGGTTCGGCCGGTCAACCAATTACAAATCCATTGAACAGTTAACTTGTCTAGACCACATTCTACAAGCTTGTTTGCAAGAATGTCATGGGGAACCTTGTCAAAGGCCTTACTGAAATCAAGGTATGCAATGTCCACAGCATTCCCTTCATCCCTTCAAAAGATTCCCAGCTAACAGCAAAATTGTATAAAATGCTATTACAATTTGAAATGGAAGAGGAGCAAGTCAAGGACTGTATGGTGAAATGAGCAAGAAATATTGAGTATACGTTACAATTACATTAGTGGGAACTAGTGTGGTGTAAAGGTTTAACATTACGATTGAAAAGAAAATTATTATAAAATGATGTACACCATAGTACATGTCCCTGGATAAATTGGCTAAAATGTACAAAAACATTGCTGGAAATGCAAGAATCATGTGGTTTCCTTCTATCATCTTTGGTGGATGTGCAAAAAAGTGATAAAATATTGGTTAATATTTTTGAATAATGGGATGGTACTATTTAAAAAAAAAGATAGTATTTAGAGCTGGATTATTTGTATTATGTTATTATTTTATTTTATTATTATTTTATTAAATATTATAAACGTGGAAAACAAAATTGAAAGTGAGAATAAGAACTTAATTTACTATTTGGTTACAGCTCCAAAAATGATTTATGCTAAATACTGGAAACAAGAAAGACTCCATCTATCAAAGAATGGATTGAAAAATTGTGGGGAGTTAATGGAATCAGATAAATTAACAAATATGAGAAAAGGAAATTCCACAAAATTACATTTAGAAACTTGGCAGCCATTGGTAAGAATAGAATCAGAGATTATGTTTTTGTAAAAAATTATACTTAGAGAAAACCCTTTTCTTTTTATATAATAAAGGTTGCAATTATATATGGAAGTATAGAGGAGAAATATTATGTTAAAGATAACCAGTTGCAATCAGCAGTAAGTGGGAAGTTCTGCAGGGGAAGATATATGTTTCACTTGTTTTTTTAATTTTTATCTATATGTGTCATTTTTATATGTTCAATTTTGTCTAATGTGTGTTTTTATTGTGTAGCCTGTACAGTCCTCCCTCCACATTCGTGGACTCCACACTTGCAGTTCCACATATTCGTGGTTTGCTGTGAGGGGAGTCCAGGGAAAGTGACGATGGGGCCTCTGAGGACGGCTGACAATGGGACTGACCATCACGCTGGCCGCCTGTCCTCCTGCAGCATCGTCTTGGGGCCTCTGGGGCATGGGTTAGGGCATGGATGAGCGCTAACAACAGCAACAGCACAGCGCTTTGCTGTCATTGGGCCTCCGCTGGCCTTGGAGGCCTCTGGGGTGGGGTTGGGGCTCAGACAAGATCCAACGATAGCAAAGACATGGCGCCGTTGCTGTCGTTGGGCCTCCTGTCACCCTTCTCCCCCACATTGAAGGTGCTTGCCTTAGGGAGGCCTTAGGAGCAGTGTGTCTCCAGCGACAGCAGCAGAACAGGGAAGGGGAAAACGTTGGGGTGAAAAATGTCAGTAAAGTTTTGCAAGCCAGCTCTTTCAAGCCCGCCCCCTCTGACCAATGACCAATGGGATCTCAGCTCTACTGTGAGCCCCTGCTTCACAATTGTTGCTGGTAATTCACACAGCCAATACTACGCAAACTTATGAAACTTTTTTTAAAAGTTGGGGAAAACTGCGAAAGCTTTTACTGAGTGACTTTTGGGTTTTTTGGCTCCCCTCTTTCTGAATAAGGCGACTTTGAACTGAAACATGTGGGAACTATTGGGAGTCTTGGCGAATTCTTAGCGCATTTATTTTACCTTGTAACTGACCCTCAGGTTTATGGCTGGTTGGATGCTTGATTGAACTGTGATTAATAACAACCAAGAGTGAGACCTTCCAAATCTCTCTCCCTGCATTCATGCTGGAGAAAAAGAATAGAGGTGAAGTGCACAACGCTGCTACTCACTGGATGACATCCTGTTTGTGGCATATGCATGCATAGGTTTCCCTTATGCCTGCATATGTCCTCCTCTGTGCACTGTGGAAGTTGCTTTTCCCTGCCTCAGCAGATCTCATTGTTGGTGTAATCATTCTGTGTCTGGCCAAGGGGATATAGTAGACACATCTCTTTTCCTGCCCACTCTCTGTGAGGAACAGAATGACTCAGAGGCTGTATGATAAGTCAGGGGGTAGTATACAGTTCAGCCTAGGTTAGATCCACATGCAGAACTGCTACACTATGCTGAGCCATAGAGTATTGCCGCCATACTCAGTCAACGATGAAGAAAATGCAGACTGCATGTAGTCCCCAGGCTACTATTTGGTCCCCAGCCCCAAAATTCCCATGCACCCAAATATCTGATTCTCCCCCCCCCAAAAAAAAACACAATTGCTTCCCCCGCCTCAATTGCTTTGTGTGCAGAGCAGTTTGGACTTTTTTTCCCCAGTGGGATGTTTTTGGTCCAGGAGAGGCCCTTCTTTATTTGAATGAAGAGTAGTCAAGAAGTTGACATCTGGGTTACTTTCTGTTGGAAAAAAGGAATCTCATAAGCCTAAAATGCTCCAAAGTAGGATCAAAAACATGATGAAATTGACAACTGAGGGAAAACTTCTTTTTTCAGTTCTGGGGATGCAGGAGGGTGGCCCGCCTGGCACTGTGGCCTCCTAACTCCCCATAGTTGCCCACCCCATACTACCTTGTGGTTGTTGAGTGAGGAAATAATGATGGTTAACAATTATGTGTTAAGGATTCAAAGATTTACTCAACTAATTCCACCGCGAGAGTTTGACTTGCCCAAGGTCACCCAGTGTGTTTCCATGGCCAAGCAAGAAGCAAGATAGGTTTCCATGGCTAAGCCTTGGTCCCAGAGTCGCAGTCCAATGCTAAAAAACGACACCATGCTGGCTCTCATAATGAACAAATTTTGTTTGCTTTTGGAATCTTAGGGCTCATCTACACAAGCCAGGATACACTGGCTCCCTGCTGATGTATCCTGGATGCGGATCAGGCCTGTTGTTTCCCTGTTCCTTAGGAAGTCCTAAGTGTCACACTGGCCTGTTGCAGCCACTGCTACAATTTTTCTTGCTGTCTTGGAAGGCAGGAAGGGGACTGCAACATTGACCAAGGCCCCCCTTGGTTACATGCTGGGGGACTTTTTCCAGCCTTCTTGGAGAACAAGGCTGATTGGCAGCTTCAGTGAGAGCCGGCCTGCTGGGACAGGCCCCTGTGGATACAGGGGGCCCAATCGGTTTCCCCCCAGTGGAAATGAATTTAAACAACTCTTATGTTAGAATGTTTTAACAAGCCCTACCCCATCTTAGCCCCATTTGAAGTAGGGCTGAAAAGCATCTTGCCTGAAAATCTGGATAGCCACTGCCAGTTGGAATCGACAATACCAAGCTAGAAAGTTCAATAGTCTGACAGAGTAGAAGACAGTTTCCTATGTCCTACGAACCATGTTGAAAGCTTACTTATTAAGACTATAGCTCCCAGAATCCCCAACCAACCATGTTGATTGTTGTTTGCCTTCAAGTCATTTCTAACTTAAGGTGACCCTAAGGTTAACTATCACAGTGTTATCAATCACAGTTTATTCCAGTCATAAGACCCATATAAACAAATCAATATACACTGTTGTGTATAAACCAATACCAGGAGTAAACCATTCATACAAACAATTTACATAAAACTAAAATACAAACAAATAGAATAAAATATAACAGATAAAATACAGCCAGGTCAGAAAATAAGAGAGAGGTAGGTAAGGAGGCAACTGTTAGCACCTATGGTAACATGCTTAAACAGCTATAACTACCTCTGCCCTTCTGTGGATTGTGGCAAGAAAGAAATTTGCCACCTGAGCCGTTATATGAGGATACCGATCTGACAAGCAATACCAAACCAGCCACTTAGTTGGGCAACCCTGATATTTATTTAACAAAGGGCTAATCAGGTCTCTCCTGATTTGATTGTATAAGGAACAGCGTAAAAGAATATGTGACAAGAATTCATGAACCCCATCACCATATACCACTACAGTATTATCTTGTTTCTGTCCAAAGTGCAGATTCCTAACCTGCAAATAGGTTCAGCACCTTCGATAGATCCTTTAAAGTTTGGACTAAAACCCAGAGTGGATTTATCACCAGCACTGACATAGATGACACCTGCTATCACTGGCTATTATTGTTGTGTGCCTTCAAGTCATTTCTGACATATGATGAACCTAAGTTAAACCTACTATGAGGTTTTCTTTGCAAGATTCATTCAGAGGGGGAGTTGCCATTGCCGCCTTCTTAGTCTGACTATGAGTTTCCCAGAGTCACTTCAGTGGGTTTCCATGGTCAAGCAGGAATTCGAATTCTGGTCTCCCAGTGTCCTAGTCCAGCACTCACACCACTACACCATGCTGGCTCAACACATTTATTTTAGGCCACCCAAATTATTGTCCCCTCCAAGTTCTGGTTAAAACTAAGGGTTTTATTTGTGTGGGATGGACGAGTCTTCTATTCAAATATTATTTTTAGAAGATCACCCTGAGAAAGGCCAAGTTGTTGGGTATGTTTAAGAAAGCTTATTCGCTCCCAACCTCCATTTTTTTTTATTCCTCATGCCACCAATGTAGTAGGTATAATTAAAGGATATAATTATAGAATAACCACAGCCCCAGGGAAACAATGGGTCTAAAATCTAGATTAAATTGAACCAAAGAGGGAAGCAACGCAGTGAAGTTCAAGGTTTCTTCTCAAATTTGAGTTAATTTAATTGTAGTTTTGAAGCTTTCACCAGGGGCACTCCAGATCCCCTAATGTAATAACGGAAGAAATCTAATTAAGAGACTAATGAGAGAAACTATTTAAAAAAATCTTGCTTGTTACAAACAAACAATAGACTCAGATATATATATATATATATATATATATATATATATATATATATTGGTGCCTTAAAGTATAAATTACAACCATACCATCAATGGATCTTGGCAGCCAATTAAATCAAATAAGTGCTGTCTCAGTGCATTAGGAAGAAATATAAATTAGGCCAACAAAAGAATCCATTAAAGTTGAAAATTTTCAGGATATAAATAGTAGTAATGGAAGTGATACAACTTGTCATATTTATGAATGGCTTTTCTGTAGCCATTATACAATGGGGGAAAGCAGGGGATGTATTATTTTTAATGACTTGAATGGCCACTGAATTTCATTAAGTCTGGGTGGTTTCAACAAATGATAATACTGCTTTTGTAATGTACCATTCAGTATCCAGATTTTGGTTTCATAGAAACCTTACTGCAGGCCTATGTTAAGAGCCCTCTCAGAGAAGTGCATAAAACCCCATCAAACAAAGCTCTTAGAACACAGTTCTAATTCACCAAGATGGCTGAAGGCCAGCTCAGCTGACACTAGGCTACCTGAAGCTCTGTTGAATCCAAGCGCCTCTCAAGGATAATTGGAAAATACCAAATTTGTGCCAAGACACTGGGCTGAGGCACAGCAGGTTATGCTGTCATAAAGGCAAAAGTCTTCTACCTATTCTGTAACCCCCTACAGTTGGTATCTCTTTGAGCTGAGATGGTGCTGTTAGCTAACAACATTGTGGAGGGATTAATCAGTGATTTGAATTCTGTTGATAGCCCCCATTAAAGGAGATCCATTGAATCAAAGAATTTACATATAAGTTGATTAACCATTCAACTATTGATTTAATGGGTATTGGTGTTGTGTGCCTTCAAGTCATTCCCAATTGACAGCGACCCTAAAGGCAAATCAATCATGAAGTTTTCTGAGGCTGAGGGTATGTGACTTGCCCAAGCTCACCCAGTAGGTTTTTCACATACCATGTTTACACCAGTTGGTTTTTTTAAAAAAAAAAATAGTTCAGTGTATTGTAAAAAAATAGGAGAGTGTATTTTGTGTGCCTTTGCTAACTGTACACCAAAATTCACAGGCATCTTTATGCACATTTTTGACAACCAATTTTCTCAAACATATGATTTTTAATGCAGTTTTCAAAAATGTACATTCTTCTGTGTACATTTGCAATCAAAGAAATAAACCCTAAAATTCAAAGGAGTGCAAAAACAGAAGAAAATCATTGTTCCAGTATGCATATTTATTTCAGGAAATATGAATGAGTTTCATATTAAAATACAGTAGCACTCCTGTAGCTGTTGATTTGCCAACCACAGATTCAATTATCTGTGGTTGGTGATGGTGGGAGAGGGTAGGAGGGATCTCAGTTCCCCCGTCCCTTCCCCTGGGAGGGCTCCTGTAGCCATGGTGGTGATTATGGGGGTGAAGGGAGAAGGGAGGGGGAGGAGTGATCTTGCCTCCCCCTTCCCTCTTCGCACCTATGATTGCCGCCATGGCAGGGCCATGGCAGGAGAGAAGGGAGAAGGAGTGATCTCCCATCCCCCCCTTCCCCCAGGATGGATCCTGTCACCATGGCAGGCCCATGGCAGTGGCGAAGGGGGAAGGGAGGGGGAGGAACTATCTATTATCTATTATCCATGGAATTCACCATCCACAGCGGGGCCCAGAACCAATCCCCCACAGATACGAATGTGCTACCAACTCCCTCTCCACACTTTTCTAATCTGCATTTCTGTGAAGCATGAATCCATGAATCTAAGATGAACAAACAACACACTATGATAACTTAGGAAGCATAAGTAAACTTTACAATAAAATCTACTGCTTGATCTGTATTGTTGCAACTGATGTTCCTCATGATATGAAATAATTAATTTTTCTTTTCCATGGTCTCTGTAAATACACACAATGAGTACTTCTGTGTCTGCACAGCACTGTTTGGAACCTTCTAGAACCTCATATTAGCCACAGATGCAGGCAAAACATCAGAAATAAACTCTTCCAGAACACGGCCTCACAGCCTGGAAAAAAAACCACGGAAAACCTAAGCACTAAGGAATGTTTCTTGAGCCTCATTCTCTGAGTTACCTCATGTTTTGCTTTGGCTTACTGACTTCATTATTGGATTGTCCTTTGTCTCTGGTTTATTGATTGGTTTTATTTGACTTGGCTTGGCTGAGGGCAACCAGGATACTGGGAGGTCTGGAAGCCATGTCCTATAAGGAGCGGCTTAGGGAGCTGGGCATGTTTAGTCTGGAGAAGATAAGGTTGAGAGGGCACCTGATAGCCATGTTTAAATATTTGAAGGGATGTCATACTGAGGATGGTGCAAGCTTGTTTTCTGCTGCTCCAGAGACTAGGACATGGAGCGGGTTCAAACGACAGGAAAATAGATTCCACCTAAACATTAGGAAGAACTTCCTGACAGTAAGGGCTGTTCAGAAGTGGAATACACTGCCTCATAGTGTGCTGGAGTCTCCTTCTTTGGAGGTTTTTAAACAGAGGCTGGATGGCCATCTGTCAGGAATGATTTGATTGTTTAGTCCTGCATGGCAGGGGGTTGGACTGGATGGCCCTTGTGGTCTCTTCCAGCTCTATGATTCTATGACTCTTCTTGATCCCTGACTACTCTTCAGCTCTCACAGGACTTGGATCTATCCACCATTGAGATGTCCTCATTAGGATTCTTAAATGACTGCTTGACTTGTACTGGAAAGATGACAGAATCGGGTGGGCATTCTAAATGCCTCCTGTGCCTGGTGAAATTGCATAATGTGCAAACATGCCATCATTGTAAAGTGTTTACCACACAGGTTCAGAGAAATCATTACTCCATACTAAAAATGCTCTTATATGAGCACACACTTGCAGCAGTTCCCAAATCCGGGGACTGCTTAGATTCAGGCTGTATGGGGCAAACAACACTCCACTCATCAGGGCTACCACAAGAAGAACTCCTGCCCTGTCATCCAGTATGGAAGGCCCGCAAAACCAGCCACGGTACTGACAAGGCCCGTGATACTGGGAAGGCCTACAATACCACCAGTGGTACTGACAAGGCCAAGGATACTGGTAAGACTTGCAGTACCAACAAGGCCCATGATACGAGCCTCATCGTCACAGAGCTGACTCCTTCAACCTCAAAGAAGAAAAACCATCAATGAATGGCCATCTGTTAGGGATGCTTTGATCATGATTCCTGCGTGGCAGGGGTTGGATTGGATGGCCCTTGTGGTCTCTTCCAACTCTACAATTCTATAATTCTATGATTCTATGAGAGAAGACTAAGGTCCCGTCTACACGATTTAAATAATACATACGGCGTGCGGAAGTTCACCCTTCAGTACACACGGCTGTTGCGATTCACATGCATGCAAAAGAGGGGGACCAGTTTTCCACCCTGAAATACGCACATGTGGCGTTCGGGAGGGAAAGCAGATCTTAATGAGAAATCTGTACGCCGTTCGGATGGCTGATGGGTCTGTACAGTCCGTTCGCACACATACGAACAGGCTGTGTAATCTGATTGGCTGGCCAAGCAAAGGGGAGGGGCTAGCACGGAGGGGAATTGGGAGCGGCCGCCATGTTGGATTCCCGGCTAGCGAGAGTCCGTTAAGTCCGTGAATTATACATTTATTTATTTTTATTTTATATTGTAAAATAAAATACAATAGGGAAAACCGACTGTCCGCAAACCAGGAACCTTTAAAAAAAAAGCGGCGGGAGATTTTAAACTGCCGCTTGGCTTGCTCGCTCCAGCCAGCTTGGGAAAGAGGGAGTCATACGGAGTTTAGGGGGGTAAAAAATCGTGTGGGCAGTTCGTATGCATACGAACGACAGCCTATTCGTATTTTTTACCCCCCAAACAGATTTTTTTTTATGATCGTATAGATGCACCCTAAGAAAGGGGGAAAGGGCCCAGATCACTTCCCTCGACCAAGTATGATCACAGAACCGCTGCAGCAATCAATCCCAACACCCTGTGAGCAGGGCTCTTCTCTGGTTTCCCCCTAGTGGGAGAAGGTCTCTCTCCATACTGACTTGATGACCACCAAATTGGAGGTAAGAGCTACTTCCTGGCTCAAGAGTTGGCAGTACAGGACCCCAGAGATGGTGATAGTACCGCTCCTCAGCCCTTGCACCAGCAGTCTCTTCCCTCAAATGTGACAGGGTTTTCCAAGGGTGAGATTTGGGAGTCCTCGCTGCAGTTGGAGGTCATTTAATTCTCTAGGGAGGCTTCCCCAGTATTAACAGAGATAATACCTAGAGGTGGTAAAACACTCCCTCCAGTTCCTGTGACCAAGCACCAGGATACCCTTCTCCATGCCGTACACTGGGATTGTGACTTGGGATCCCAGTGATACCACCGCTCCAGTTTGAGTGGTCTTCACTCCCAATCCAGAGATCGCCACTCCCACTTGCAGTCAAAGGTAAGTAGACAGTACCGCTCACACAACTTGCACTCTTCTCAGTCCTCATATGATTCCTATGATTTGGTGTGTTTCCGTACACCGAGAGGCCAGTACCATTTCCCCATCACATTCCACAACACTCTTGAGACCATTCTATTGTTGTGGGCTGGTACTATAGGGACTCTAGGTTCAAAGTACATTGCAGACATTTTGAGGGGCGTGACTGTGAGTACTACCCTACTGAGCATTGACATTGATCAAGGGGCTGCAGCTGCCATAAACGGGAGGGGGTTGGTGTCAGTGAAGATTCATGGTAATATTAGTGGTAGTAAACTTAGTGTGCCAATTCTCAATAGCTAGCAATTTGCATCTCTCTAAGTCTGTAGGCACAGCATTTATTCATGCCATTCTATGTATTTTGGCTTTAGCCACGCCGTCTCTTTTCCCACATCAGTTAGTCTGCAGGTTAGTCTGAGTTCATTCATCTTTTTCTCTCGTCCATGTTTGAAAAACATATGTGATATAGCTTCTCACAATGAGATGTTATTAAAGCGTTAGTATGCATAAGTAAGCCTACTTCATATGTTTTTACAAAGAGGACTAAGCCTGCTCTATTTTTCTTCTAAGCACTGTGTGTAGGGTGGTGATGGGGTGGGACTGGTTGTTGCTCACCTTCTGCTTGTGAATACTAATTACTCTGGTTTTGAGATACATTATAGTTGGCCCTCCACTTTCAGGGAGTTAGGGGCACAACACCTCTACAAAAGTGGAAAAACCATGAATATAAATAAAAATTGCAAACACTTTAAAAAAAAAACTTAAGAGAACACTTCTCTAGGAATCTGTAGGTCCTCCAGCACAACTCTGTGGTCTGCTGGAAGTTGCACTGGAGGACCTACAAATGCCTAGAGAAGTGTTCTCTCTAGGAATCTCTAGGTCCTCCAACACAACTCTATGGTCTTCTTCTGGTGCAAGTGGACCATATCATTGTGCGGGAGGACTTACAAATGCCTAGAGAGAATATATTAATAAAATTCATGAATCATCAGATCTGTGAATGTTTAAGCCATAAATGTGCAGGGATAACTGTACTATCACATTCCCCAACAGAGAAAGAATAATCAAACTGTTGTTACCTACCCATATGGGAATATCGCATAATTGACAATATTTAATAATTTGGCTTGATGTGGCCTTCCATGTGGTTAGCAGGTAAACGAGGGACCCCCAGATACCAAGGTTGGAATCACATATAACCTAGGGAGGGACCTTTGGAAATTCCCCAAACAGGTCATACCCAGGTCAAAGTTAACACCTGGAGATGAGTCATCCACTAATCCATTCAGCAAAAGCAGAGTCCTCAATGGTTGGTTGCAAAACAGGTTTATCCTCTTCTCCTCTCCCTGACAATAGAAGTTGCCAGCTCCTATTCAATTCCAAATGTATCGCCCATTAACTATTGTTAACTCTTCTGGAGAACCCTTTGTCTAGTCCTGGGAAACTCCAAGAAGCATTGCATTCCACTCTAAATACCATCCCTTCAGGGGAATTATCACATATAGATATCTTATATGTGCATCACCATCCAAGTGCATACTGATCCTCTTCTGCCTTCTGGACCTCTTTGCTACTGGTTTACTTTGCAATCTCAGCCCTCTAGAATTGGTATAGTATAACTCACAATCCCTTCACTCTATTCCTCTATCCAAATACTTTCTTAAATAGCCTTGTGTAATTGCTTGAAGTCTGAGTGTTTGCATGAATGCTGTTAAGATTAATTTCCAATAAAGATAATTTAATTGTACCTTCTGGCTAGAAGTCTCCTCAGTGATTATTGGTAAATACAGTACAGGTCAAAAGATCCTGCCATTACCCTGCCTCTCACTGCCATTTTGAGCTAATTAAATATTCCCCATATTAAGATTTGGACACCAGTGGGGTCCTCCCACATCCCACACAATTCAGGTAACAAAGTGAGTAGATCTTGAGATGATACTGATGAGGGTTATAATACAGAAACTCATATTCCAGGCTTCTTAATTCAATGTTTGGTGGCTTTTCTAAAGAAAGTGCATTCCAAACTGGAAGCAAGTGACTACAAATCTCTTAGTATAAATGTTGGGAAATGGCTCAGTCACTGCACAGCTTTAAAATTGCCAGCCCCCTGAATCAGAGTAGCAGGGGCTCTGTTCCAACTCCTCATTAGATCACCCAAACCCGTGGTGCAGTGTAGCTGTACTATACTCCTTCATAAAAACATCAAGGGCTTCTGAGATCATATTAAATCACCTAGAAAGCCATATACAATGGGAGAGATATGTAGGAAAGGGCATGTCCTTCTCCACCTCCTCAAGTAATTTATATATTTATTGGTTTTATTACTTTACTGTGAGCTAGCATGGTAAGGTTTGAATGTTGGACTGGGGACTTTTTTGGACGTCTAAAATGCAATGGAAACAGCCTCGCCATGTTGCGAGGCTGCTGCGCTGTAGGGCGTCCCTTTCAGATGACGCCCGTCCCTGCTGGTACTGTTGTGGTACCGCAGGGACATTTGAGTGTTATATTTCAGCGATTTTTACTCACAATCAACTTTCGTGAGTAAAAATCGCTGAAATATAACACTCAAATGTCCCTGTGGTACCGCAACAGTATCGGCAGGGACAGGCGTCATCCGAAAGGGATGCCCTGTAGCGCAGCAGCCTCGCAACGTGGCAAGGCTGATTCTGTTGCATTTTAGATGTCTGAAAAAGTCCTAGGACACTGGGAGAACAGGGTTTGAATCCCTGCTCAGCCATAGAAACCTACTGGGTGACCTTGGGCAAGTCACATTCCCTCAGAAGAAGGCAATAGCAAACCTCCTCTGAACCAATTCTGCTAAGAAAACCCTGTGATAGATTCACCTTAGTGTCACCCATCAGTCAGAAATTACTTGAAGGCACACAACAATTCTAGTTAAAGTGTTTTTGCTGAAGGATGTCATACTTTTCCTACACCGATTTGGTGTTCCTTCAACTCTTCCCCACATGGTAGTTGGTGGCACCAGGGTCAGTGGGGCAGTAGGCCATTCTAGATTTTAGCTGGAATATTAAAGGAGCTACCCCAGCTGTTGAATCTTGTCCTCAAAGCAGGTTCACTCTGATTCCACCATTAAGACCCCCTGTAGGACCTTACTTTTTAATTCTCACTGCAATGAAAACCCTAGATTCAAAAGGTGCTCCTTCCATCTTCTTCTCCCTACCTCTCCCCTCTACTGGTCCTCAGTTATCCCATTGCTTTTCATCTTCCAGTGTAGGCAGAATGGATGGATGAACTTCCCCAGCCAACAAGGGTGAGCTGCTGGCATAATAAGAAGGCCAAAACAAGCACTGGGCTAACCAGACAGATCCCAAGGGGGTTAGCAGAAGAGGCCAGATGGCTGGTTCCAATTAACTGAAGCTCTATTTTTAATCTTCAGTCAACATTATATCCAGTCTATCCCTTAATTGCATTGACTAAATTATTGGAGGCTTAAAGCTCCACCTTTTCTCCCTGTCTAGTACTGCCTGATGTAGCTTTCTGCTTCTCTTCTTGTCCTTTATTTTGTAGAACAGGATTTCATTCCTGGCATCCATTCCCTTTGTGAGAAAACAGGGGAATGTTGAAGGAAAGAAATGCATCAGAGCTTGATTATTCCTTCTTGGCATGAGGTCAGCTGTTCCATCAGCCATTTCCAGGAAAGAGTACCCCTGTCTGGAGTGCCTGGAGCCAACAAAACCCACTTTCAAGCATTTTGTTGGTGTCAGGGGACCAACTTCACACCCAGTAAGAATTAATCCATCACATCAGGCAACTGGGTAATATTACTTCTGTCTGGCATTTTTCTTTTTTTGAAGGTGGGAGGGATGAGTCATCCGAAGATTGGAAGGTAAGTTGATGAGTAAGCTTTTCTCCCTGGAGAAGACCCACAAAAAAAGAGAGTTTACCTCCCACAGTGACACCAGCTGCCTAGTTTAGGTGCCCACTCACAGACACCAATAAAACTAACAACACAAACTTATTCACAACTCCAGATCAGAAATGGTTTCACCAGGGTCAGATTGACACAGGTACTCTCTAAAAGCCCCCACCCTTATCTGGCAACTGACATCCCTTGGTTTATTTTAAAATTAATATGAAAATAGCTCCCTACAGGCTACATGTATTGTATTAAAAATTGCATTTTAATGTGTTGTATTGAATTTACTGTATACTGTACTGTGTGATGTTGTACCCCACCCCGATTCTGAGGAGAGAGGCGGGTAATAAATAACTAAGTATATTATTATTATTATTATTATTATTATTATTACACTGAGTATGAGATTGTCTGCTTAATTAGAGAAAGTTATCAGCAGGGAAGGAAAAAATATTCTAAACAATGGCCTGAATACTTTTGGTTAGTCCCAAGTATCGTGGACCCACTGGGTGATTAGATGAATGGGGTGTGAATAGATAGTTAAATTCCATTAGTTGCAATCATAATAGACCTACTGAATCAATTGTTAGCTGGCATCCTGTTAGGGATGTTCATATCCATAATTCGCCTTACCCATACAGGGCCAAAAAGTCACCATTGTGCCAGTGAACATATTCTGCTGATAGTGGCAGCAGTGGAGCCATGTAGACAGTGTGTTTGTCTGTGCCTTGTCTTCCCAAGTGGTGGATTGTACATTGTACATTACATGTTGTGGATGCATGCATTGTGATTGTGCATCCTATCTTGTGCATTGCAAGTTGTGCATCATATACTTTGTGTTGCAGTTGTGCATTTTGTATTGCACATTGGGTACCTAGTAACTGACATATGTTGTGCAATGATGTTCTTCTACATAGGATGGCATGGTGATCACACAGCACATCTCTGCATACAAATATTTACACTACACTGAGGAGGTTGGCTTGAAACCATTGAGTGGTGAATCAACATATAGGTAAGGTCATTGTTTCATCCCAACAAGAATAATGTAGTGGTTTAATTGCTGGACTTCGATTCCAAGAGATCAGGGTTCAAATCCTCAGTCAGGCATGGAAACCCACTGCATGACCTTGGACAAATCACACTCTCTCAGCCTTAGAAGGCAATGGAAAATCTCCTATGAATAAACCTTACCAAGAAAACTTTAGGATTAACTTGCCACAAATTGGAATTGACTTGAAGACACATAACAACACTAACTCTAGATCATTTGCTCAATCAGGAGTCAACATATAGGTACATCCTATTGATACAGTGATCTACTCTCTGTTGTTATTTGCCATCAAGTCAGCTTTGCCCTATAGCAGCTCTATGAATGAGAGACCTCCAAGAAATGCTGTTGTTAATAGCTCTGCTCAGGTCTTGCAAACTCAAGGCTGTGGCTTTCCTGATTGCATCTATCCACCTATAGTATGGTTATTTCTCTTTTCCTATTGTCTTCCACTTTCCTGAGCATTATCATCTTTTCCAGTGAATCATACCATTTACACTAGTTGGGACTAAAAAGATCAGGGTTGGAAAATGTGTAGCCCTCCAGATGTTGCTGGACTCCAGTTCCCAGCAGTGCTAGCCTGATAGATAAGTGCATGAGTGCAGTGGTTAGCAAGAGGTTCTGTCTTAAGGAGCAAAGACACCCATGGCTTTAGAGAAGTAGATTAAAGCTTTTATTGTAGGAACTCTATTCTAAGATAGGGAAGTTACTCAGGGTGCTATCCTAAGCTACCTACATCTCTACGGAGGGCTGAGAGAGATCTGGATAAGGGAAGAGGTGGAAATATCCCTAAGAGTATTCGCATAGATCACAGAGGAAGCTGGATAGGTAGACAAGCAGGAAGGACTGTGGGTCACTCAAACTTTCTAACCTTAAAGCTACTGCCCACTCTGAGGCATTCTTAATTAGGCATTGTTGAATTTCCAACATAGCCAACATAGCCAATAGTGAGAAACACTGAGAGTTGCAGTCCAGCAACATCTGAAGCTCTACAAGTTTCCCACACTTGCATCACAACATTCAGACCAATAGGTCCTGTTATAGTCCTTCTTGGGAGGAGAAGCCAAGTTTCACTCCAGGTAGTGGTCTCTGGAATCCAGAAACATTTTGCAAATGAGAAAACACTCCAGCACTCAAGTCCTTAATGGTTTTTTTACATTTTTCATATACATGCTGAGAGTTTTCACTAACAGGTGGCACAGAAACTGACAGAACAAATAGCATGCTGTTCCCTCTATCCCTTGGCATTTGGAGTTCCTTGACCTCCACCAGCAGTGGTTGCCGTTTCAAAATTCAGGTGGTAGTAGTCTAGCACGGGCTAATCCTGTAACCTCCTTCTCAAGTATCCACTGTAACTCAAGCCTCCACAGCAATGGACCTCTCCCTCCAACTCCTAGATAATATAGTCAGCCCTCCATATCAACAAATTCTTTATCCATGGAGTCAACCAACCATGGCTTGAAAATATTCTAGAATTTTCCCCCAAAAAACAAACCATTCACCATTTTATATATAATTTTACTATGCCATTGTATATCATGGGGATTTTGGTATCCATGGGAGTTCCTGGAACCAAACCCCAACAGATACTGAGGGGCCCACTCACTGTACTATAGGTTCAAATAACTTTCTCCCTTTTACCTAATGCACTATGTCTCTTTTTTACCATACTTCTTTAGCCCTTTGATATTGAACTGCCATGGCTTTATTATATTAAAACCTGGGATTTGTAGTTTGGAAACATACGTAGAATTTCCTGCCAGAGAGGTCTAGTTACCAAACTGCTTCACAGGATTCAATAACATGCAACCATGGCAATTCAAGGGGGATCAATGGATTATAACTATGTAATAGGAAAGAGACCTTAATTTACAGTTTTCCTATTATAAATACTGTGTCATGACCTACCCAGGATTCTGGGTGTTAGAGTGATGGAGTTTATAGAGGGCTCCTAAGATCTGGACTAGGCCTCAACATGAGTTTGGCTCTCTCAGGAATCTTCCCAGAACACTTTAACTGTTGGATTCTGGCCAGCCCCCCCCCCCATAAAGCTTGGGAAAGAGATCTCTCTTGCCCAGCTTCAAGGTCAACCAGATGTCGAGAGTTCATCCTCCCCCTAACCGTTCCCAGGCGGCTAGAGAATTGAAACCTAAATGCTGTCCTTATCCTCTGCTTTGTACTAGGGCCAGTCAGAACTGGCTTTGGAGGTGCTACTGTATGCATATCCTTGATCAATAAACCACGTTGCTGCTACATGCGTGTTGATTCAACATGTGCATTACATGGTTCATCACAGTAAGCCAGTTCTCCCCTTTAGTCCTTAAAGGCAGCTTGGTGCGAAAATGTCCAAGTTCCTGAGGACAAAATCCGGATGGAGGAAACTCCAACAGAAGACCCTGAAGAGGGGAACACCAGAGCCACACCTGGGGGCTCCAATGGAGGAGACGAGGAAACGGATGTTGGCTCAAAGCTACCGGCTGAGGGGCAACATCAGGAATGGAGAAGAGCCAGAAGGCAGAGCGCCCCCGGTGAGCTGATGAAGCCAGGAGCCAGGAGGGCTCTAGGTGCAGCCAGCCACCTTTTCTCAGAGACACCTGTATGTGGGACAGGTTTGGCCATGGGAACCAGCTGGTTCTGGCAAAATGAACAGGATTGGGAGGGCCGCTGATCACTGAGATGGGACCTGCCACCAGCCAGCAGGACCCATAACTATGAGGGGAGCTGCCCTCAGCCTTAATTAGAGAGAGGTGCACCAGCTAAAGCAGCAGATGGAGCTGATGCAAACTAACCTCGTGGAAATCCTACAGCTCCTACCCCAGCAATCCACACACCCACACCAGCAACCAGCACCCCTGGGAATGGTGGTCTGCCCAGTCCAGGGCCAGTACTGGTGGGGGCACTGGGGGGAGGGTTTCCATCACTTCCAGGAGGGGGTCCGGCCATGCTGGCTCCCAGGGGTCCAGCACCCCCAGTGGGTGCTGGCCCTGTTGAGCCTCAGCCATGACCACAAGGCCTCAAGCACCGGGACCTGAAGGTGATGTTTGATGGGGACGCCGCAAAGCTACCATTCTTTCTCACCCAGGTGATGGGATTCATGTCTTATTGGGAGGAAGAGTTCCAGATGGAGGCTGAAAAAGTACAGTACGTCTCCAACCAGCTGGAAGAAGAGGCAGTACAATGGTTGGTGGGTCTCTATGACATGGGGGCCCCAGAGTTAGGAAGCTCCAAGATTTCATGATGGCGCTCAGTTTGAAGACCCGTTGCAGCAGAGACGAGTGCACACAGAGTTACAGCAGATGTGCCAGGGCTCACAATCTGTGGCCAAATATGCCACAGAATTTTGTTGCCTCACCAGTCAGATCCCTGACTGGACTGAAGCCACCAAGGTGCAATATTTCCAGGATGGCCTTAACACTGATATCCTGGAATGGGCCCTAGTCCAAGGGAACCCAGAAACCCTATTGGGATGGGTCCGTCTAGCTGGGGAGGTGGAAACCCTGAGGCAAAGCATGAAGCAGGCAAGGCAATGCCAGTGGCTGACCAGAAAGCCCAGCGGGACCCCGGGCAAGAAGGCCAAGGAAGCGCGGCCAGCGAGTGGTATGACGGCGGAGATGGAGAAAGAGTGGTGGATATGAGAAGGCTTGTGTCTTCACTGCAGGAAGAGTGGTCACCACATAGTGAAGTGTCCAGAGAGGCAACCTAGGAACAGTCATCAGGAGGAGCCAGCAAAGAAACCAGAGGACAGATGGCACCAAAGACACCGTTCAAGCTGAAACTCAAAGCAATGGCAGGATCCCTGGGAATCAGGGGACAGCGGATCCTCCTCTGAAGTCAAGCCGGCAGAAAATGGATCCAGCCCACCCTATTAAGCGCCCAAGGGTGGGCTAACCCTGAAGGGCGTCCAAGCACTGTGGTGAGTGGAGTTAAAGCCCCATTCTTTGTTAAGACCAGAATAGGGATCAATGGGAAGGGGGTCCCCCCAAGGTTATGGTGATGGTGGACTGTGGATGCACAAAAGTGCTGATCCACCCCTCCTTGATGAGGGAATTAGCCCTCAGATCCGTAAAACTAGATAAGCCCATGTGGCTGTCCCAGATGGATGGAGGGATAATGAAGGGGGCCCCTACGAGACAAATGACTGCCCCAGTGAAGATGAGAATAGGGGATCACCAGGAAGAACTGCAGTTCGTTATTACCCCCGGTCTCATGCCTGAAGCACTGGTCAGTTTGAATTGGCTGAAGTTCCATAATCCCACTACAGACCGGGTCAAGGAAATTGTGCATCAATCGAAGTATAGTGTCTAGATCAAGGGAAGTAATAGTGCCACTCTATTCTGCCTTGGACAGGCGTCACCTAGAATACTGTGTCCAGTTCTGGGCACCACAATTCAAAAAGGATATTGACAAATTGGAGCGTGTCCAGAGCAGGGTGACTAAAATGGTGAAAGATCTGGAAATCATGCCTTATGAGGAAAGACTTAGGGAGCTGGGTATTTTTAACCTGGAAAAAAAGATGGTTAAGGGGTGATATGATAGCCCTGTTTAAGTATTTGAAGGGGTGTCACATTGAGGATAGAGCAAGCTTGTTTTCTGCTGCTCCAGAGACTAGAACATGGAGCAATGGATGCAAGCTCCAGGAACAGAGATTCCACCTCAACATTAGGAGGAACTTTCTGACAGTAAGAGCTATTTGGCAGTGGAACACACTCCCTTGGAGCGTGGTGGGTTCTCCTTCCTTGGAGGTCTTTAAACAGAGGCTGGATGGCCATCTGTCAGGGATGCTTTGATCGTGATTTCCTGCATGGCAGGGGGTTGGACTGGGTGGCCCTTGTGGTCTCTTCCAACTCTACAATTATACTGTCTTTTCCCCTTCAAATTTGAGTCTCGCAGTCCTCACCCACAGCCAAGTGAAACAGCGGTCCACTGTGGTGGGTCCCACCCCAGCCCATTCCCCCAAGGGGGTTCAGGACCCCGCTCTGCCAGGTGACCCATTGCCTTCCCCATCTGCCCCACCTGCCATGGTCCTGGTCCAAGGTCTCCAGGCCCCTGCCTTACCAAATGCCATACCCAAGGGGGGGTTGGCAGGCCCAGATGGCAGACACTCTCTCCCAGGACCCTTGTTTTCTTTCCCATCGAACTGAAGTGGATCTACAGGAGGGGTTAGCATGGAAGGGAGACCACATGTATATCTCTGCAACTATGAGGCCCTCAATTCTCAAACAATCTCATGATGTGAAAAGTGAAGGCCATTTTGGCTATGTCAAAACATTACACCTTGCCAGGAGGCAGTTTTGGTGGCCTCTCATGCGCAAGGAGGTGGAGGGGTATGTGAAAGAGTGTCCCATTTGTGCCATGGCCAAGAGGGGGGTGGAGAAACCCAAAGGATTTTTGGTCCCTTTACCTACCCCAGGGAAACCCTGGGAGGAGATAAGCATGGCTTTCATTGTGGATCTACCAGAAAGCAAAGGAAAAACTGTCATTTGGGTTGTAGTGGACATGTTCTCGAAGCTGGCCCATTTTGTTGCTTGCAAGAGCATCCCCATGGCCCAGCAACTGGCCAAGCTGTTTATTCAACACATCTACAGACTTCATGGGGCCCCTGCCAAGATTGTCTCCAATAGGGGGGTGCAGTTTTTTAACTCCCAGTTTTGGAAAGCATTTACTAAGTTATTAGGGACTGAGCGGGGCCTAAGCAGCAGTCATCATCCCGAATTGGACGGGAACATGGAACAGTTGAACATGACTTTGGAACAGTATTTGCGATGCTACATCAACTTCCAACAATCAGACTGGGTAGACCTGTTGCCTTTTGCTGAGGTCACTTATAACAATGCTATGCATCAAACCACTGGACTCTCCCCCTTCAAGCTCATTTTCGGCCAAGAGTTTGACCCGTTGCCATTGGGGGAGGTGGACTCTAAGGACCCTGTTCCATTAATTCAGTGGACCACCCAGATAAAGGACATTTGGTCTAAGGTTGTTGCTGCCATAGACTTTGCAAAGGCCCAGTATAAAAGACATGCGGACAAAAAGAGGGACCCTGTTCCTCCCTATGAAGTCGGGGATCTGGTGTACTTATCCACCAGGTTTCTCAAGAGCCCCCAACCATCAAAGAAGTTGGGGCCCAAGTATACTGGTCCTTTTCCTATTGTGCGTCAAATCAATCCTGTGGCTTTTGAGTTGTCTCTGCCTAAATTGTATCATAATGTTCACCCTGTCTTTCATTCTGGTCTGCTGAAGCCCGCAGCCCCACCAGGTCCACTGCATCCGGTGTCTGAGGCGCCCAACCCAATCATGGATGATGGCCAACACTTTGAAATCTCTGATGTCCTGGACTCTAAGCGCCGTCGGGGGGTTCTGTGTTTTGTGAAATGGAAACACCTCCCGATGGGACACGCTGAATGAGTCAATGTGGAACACATCCAAGCGCCCCGCTTATTGAGGAAGTCCCATGCTCGCTTCCCTGATAAGCTGTGTTGATTTAGTTTTAGTTTTGCCTCTAAAGTTTCCCTTCTCTGGTGTTATGTGATTATGTGGTTTCAGAGTTTGTCAACTTTTTGTTAGGGAGCAGTATGTCGTGGCCTACCCAGGATTCTGGGTGTTAGAGTGATGTGACTCTGATGTTGCTTAGCTACACAAAGTCCTAGTTTTCATCTCTAAAATGTTGGAGGCTATGCAACCTCCCACCTTTCTCTTCAAGATCCAAGGCTTTCCAGAGAATGACTCCATGAATTGTGCTAGTAATAAACAGAATTCTAACCCATAAGAACTGTTCACCTTGGCCATTAATAAACAACACACTAGCTCCATGGCACTGCTAGTAAAGGCCTTTTGCAACAGAACACAGTAGGAAGGAATCAAACAATAAACAACCCTGTCCCCTCAATGCTGTCCTCTGTGTGTGCGCGTTTAATTGGCTCTCAAGGAAGAGAAAAACAGCCACCAGCATGACATATTTCCAAACCAACTTGAAACCCCAGGGGCCTTAGTGTTATAGGAAAGAAGATTTGGGGAGCATTGTTCTTGATCAGAATCCACCTTTGTCTGGTAATAGATGGTTCCACCCACAAATTTTAGGGCTGTTTATTATCCAGTTTATAAACAGGCAGCAACCCTGAGACAGGCGGATTCCTCTGCAGAAGGTCAGCTACATTGCATCATTATCAAGCCTTTGGGATTCTTTTTTTCCCCTTCACAGCAGCCCGGTCTCACACTTTGGAAATGATACTTGCACAAAAGATTCCGACATGCAGACTATGAAAGCACAAGAGTTCATTTAAGAAAATCCACCTTTCAGCATACAATGCCTTTATCCCCCACCCCTGCTATTTTATTTTTTTCCTTACCCCCTTCCCTTGTTTGACTTTTTCAGGCTCATTATTTCAGCCCCACTTTCCCTTGTTCAGCTTCTTTTGAGTTGGAGCTCACAATGACTCATTCCAAGGGGTGGGTGAAGGAAGAGACAGTACTAGTGCAATAGACTTGGTCCCAAGGGTTGCTTGACAACACTGCCTATTATCTAGCGTCTTGAAAAGCTGACTTAAAGGCACAGGTTCCTCAAACACTTCCTTTTGTCCTTTCACCCCCTCTGGTGGTGGTGGTGGTGGGAGGAAGCAGAGAGAGGTGGAGATTTTAGCATCTCCTGTCTTTAAAATGAAACAGAAAACCAAACAAGAATAAACAGGAACTGAAGGTAGAGTTTCATTTTTTTTTAAACACCAAAATTTCAACTTATGAGTCATGTGGGTCATTCTTTCCTATGTCCAAGTCCAGTTTATATTTGAGGAGGTCCTGGAACTCTCTTCTATGGGGAGGAGATTTGCTAGGGATTAGCTCTGTGCAGTGCTCCAAGCAGAGATGGAAAACCTCTCAGCCACAATTATAACAGTTTGACCCCAGTTTATGGTTCCATTCTATGGAATCCTATGGATTTGTAGTTTATGGAGAGATGTAGGACTCTCTGCCAGATTGCTCCAGTTCCCTGAAGGCCAGCACTGGAGCTCTCTGGCAAAGACCTCTAAGCACCACTCCAAATGAGAAATTTCAACATTCCATAGGATACAACCATATCAGTTAAAGTGGGATCAGACTGCTACAACTGTGCAGTGTGGACACCCTCTGAATCTGGATTTGGATCATTTCCCAAATCCCACCTGTATTTTCTTCCCATCTTTGTCTCCTATCAGGTTACAAGATCTTGTGGGTTCTCCCCACATAGGAATTTTCCTGTTTCTAATGCATTTAACCCTTGATATGCACACAGTTTGTACAGTTTTCCTAATTTATGCAGCTCAATGTTCCCATTGAGAAAAATTAGTTTCTGCATTACTTTTTTTAAGTACACATATGTGAACCATTTAGATTTTAAATTGAACACCTTCTTTTGGGTGTACTTTATTGGAATTACACTGGATTGTGTGGCTGCTCAAAGTGAGGTGCTGTATCTCTTTTCTGACAACAGGTCTCAGGAAGTGGGAAAAGATGCCTTTTATCAAAACTGCAGAGTCCAATGAAATGTCATTCCATCTCTGTTTCCAGGTAGCACTAGAAAACTAGGTCAGAGTCAAATTTCTGCACTACAGAGTGATATCAGGTATGGCAGGGTCATATTCAGTAAGGCAGAGTTGTTGATGATGATGGTGATGGTGATATTGTTGCTGTTGTTGTTGTTTAAATTTACATCCTGCCCCCCGCTAACTGGGACTCATGACAGCTTACCATAATTTTTTAAAAAAAAGGTCAATTAAAACAGGCAAAAACATATCAAAAGGTCCCATTAAAATGTAATTAAATTCTCAAGAGAAACACTTTAAAACTATCAGTAGAAGTATTAAACATCTGTGCATCCTGTTTCCAAAAGCATCCTGTGCATCCTGTGGATGGAAGGACAGCAAGGAAGGAGCCAGTCTAGCCTCTTGAGAAAGAGGGTTTTAGAGTATGGGTACCAAGAAGGCCCTCTCCAATGTTCCCTCTCAATGTAGCCATGAGGGTGGGAGGGACAAGAGAAGGCCCTCCACTGAAGATCTTACAATTCAGAAAAGCTCATATGGGAAGACATGGTCCTTCAGATAGCCTGGATTCAAACCCTTTAGAGTTAATCACAATGCTGGATATATGATTGGCAAAGCTGAAAATGGAACAACCTCACCTATATAAAGGAGTTCTGTTGCCTTAGCAAGATGCACAGGTCTTCTAAAACCAGGAGAAAGTTGGTCAGTCTGATTTTGCTCTTGCTCCTTTAAGTCCCTGTCAGTCTTAAAATATTGGCCCTTCAGTTTTCCAACTCTTGGCTCTTATGGCATGGAAACAATGGACCGACATTGGGAATGTGCTTTCTGACTATGTGGAGTCCAGCAAAGAAATATCTCAGTTTACATGATCTGAGAGTGTAAAAAAATCATCTTCTGAAAGGTGACCCCATCATTTAAGCTTAAGGACATAGTAATGATGGGGAAAAATTTCAAAGTGCTGGCACCAACTCCACCTCCACTAAGTTCCATCTGCTGAGTCTCCTTCCAGTGGTGCTTGGTGGCTTCCATGCCAGTGGAGCAGTGAATCTGTTCTAGGCTTTAACCTGACCTTTGAAGGCACTATCTAAGGTGCTGAACCCTATGTCCAAAATACTCTCAACGCCTTGAACAGAAGGAATCAGCACTGGCAGATCCTCAGCAACTATCTGGTTTTGCTGAACTGCTGACATCAGGTCTCTCCTACATGCCAGTAACATAAAACCCAAGAAAATCAGTAGTGGATAGAATGGATCCTCTCCAGATTTTAGTATCAATGTTACAGGCATTATCCAAAACACTGAGCTTATTTTAGGGAAAGGTCTTTGGTAGCTCCTTCAAAGTTTACGAACCCTGAAGTCACAGAAATCAACAGCTGCCACTAAAGAAAGCTCTTGATTGACAACAAGACATACAATTACATAATAATAACTCTTTTGTGCTGTTTTGAGCATGAGTGCATCAGTAACACAGAGACAGTTGAAAAATATCAGGAAAATATCAAATATCAATGTCATAGAACTGGCAAAAAACAGCATATATAACAAGGTTTAGGCATGCAGATCTATGTAAATTTTGTTCTCACAGGTAAGAACAAATAATGTTATCATTTTTCTCCTTGCTGAGAGAAAGACAGAAAAAAACCCTGGACTTTTTGAAAACCTTTCACATTCTGGGATTTTTTTCTGTGCAATTTTTTTTCCTGCCTGGAAATACATAGGAAACTTGTTTTCCATAATTTTCTGAGCATAATTTTTTTCATGCAGAATAAGTCTTGAACTACAAGGATTTTTCCCCATTTAGGAATCTCTTCATCAGAGTTTTCAAAAATCATATCCAATCATATCCATATCATGTTGTTCTAGTTTGGAGACAAGACTGAATAATTTTTAACTCTAGAATCCATGAAGAAATTCCACTGAGAATTTCAGAAAAAAACTTTTTCTGATTAGAAATGCATGAGGATTTCAACCATTGCAAATTCATCTATGAGTTAATCTGATCCTCAACCCCTGGTCTATTGCACAGTTCAGGTGTTATTTATTGAACCATTGTCACTTTTTTTCTGAATGCGCCAACATTGTTCTCAGCTCAAAAACACACATTTGCATGCATCTTAATAAATATATATTGGCAAAAAAAATATATTCAAATGTGAAATTGTGTGCTTCCCTTCCTCTAAAATGCAGAGCAATGGTGCAGAGCTGACTTATGAGTGAATATACTTGGGGACTACAACTCTCAGAACCCTCAAACAGCTGGCTGGGGGATTCTGGGAGCTGTAGTCCAAAAAGGCAATGTCTGGCATTCTGCTTGGGACTTAGGGTCTTCATAAATAGCCTTATATGTGTGTAAAATTGAATTGAGTAGTTCTGCAACATCCAGATTCACCTAGTGGCTACCATGATGTTACAATGCATAGAGTTGCATTGCAGTGGAGTCACTGATGTGCCATGACTTGACGCAACGTGGGCACAAATGCACATCAGGATGCTCCCTGATGCTCATCTGGACACCAGCTAGGAAGTGTCAGAGCACAACAGGAGCACCTGATGTACATAAAAAGTGCCCAATGTGCATCAGAAGTGCCTGACATGAATCAAGTGTCCAATGTGCATCAGAAGTGCCTCATGTGCATTAGAGCATTCTTTCCAGTACTGTAGGAGTGGTTCATTAATAGGGTTCCCTTGTGTTTCTGCCACATAGTTACAGATCATAAAAATTATAAAATGAAGACTGAGATGTAGGATCTCAGAAAACTTTTCCAAAGTCTTGTTGATTTGCACTAGACACATAACCATTCATATATCACTGTTGGTGGCATACGTTCCCACTGGCCATTAACCATTCAGTCTATCAGAAATTTATCATCTTATTTGTGCCCTTGGTATGCTTACTTGGTTTCTGTTATAGATTATACTACATTAATATTTCCCCGGTGAGAAGGACTCACACTGACCATAAGAACATTTCTTGACCGTGAAAAACATGCATTATTCATCTATTCCAGCCTATAAACCTATCCTCAGTTCTCTTTAAGCCCTCCAAGTCAAGAGTTTTTTTAAAAAAAAAAGCAGATGATTTTTTTTAAGCAAAGCAAAACAAACCTTCCTGCATTCCATTTGTCTTAGTTAAGCCTTGAATACACCTCCTTTGTTCCCTTTATTGATTGCCACCAAAATTACAAATATAAATTTCGGCAGCTACAAATTAAATGCCCTAATGATTGCATTTAAAAAGGAACACTGGACTGTCAATAGCAGATTGGATAAAGACACAAGGAGAACTGGGTACAATGTCAAAATTACATTGTGAATACAGAAATATCTCTGCCTGTCAGAAAACCAGCACATTTTCATTGGTAAGATTCATGCACCAAGCATCTTGCATCAAAAGCCAATCTATATGTCACCTTTCTCACTTAAAAGATTGTTCTGGGACAATTCTGGGACTACAGAAATATGACAATTGGCTTCCTTAAGAAAGGTATTATTAATCTGTTCTCTAACCATTTCAAGTAGTGGTGTGTTAAACATTCACCCATAAACAGAGATTGGACTGTTTAGCATTACCATCCATGAAGCTGTTCCCCACTGTGAATGTATGTGCCTTCAAGTCTCCTGTCGGCTTATGGAAACCTCATTCATTTAATAGGATTTTTGTAGGCAAGGAATATTCAGAAGTTGTTTTGCCAGTTATTTCTTCTGAATTATAGCCTATAGTAACTGGTAATGATTGGTGGTCTCCCATCCAAGTACTAACCAGGGCTGACCCTGCTTAGCTTCCAAGATCAGACTGGATCTGGTGTCTTTAGGATATTTAGGTCCTTCTGTTCCCTGTTATCGGGCAGAAATTAAAATCCTACTGGAATAAAAAGGTCTTCACCTGAAAAGACAACAAAGAGGGAACCAGCCTAGCATCCCTAAAAAGTGAGTCCCAAAGCATGGGAGCACCCGCAGAGAAAGCCCTTTCCCACATGTCTGTGAATGTGTGGGACTGAGAGAAGGATCTCCCTCAAAGATGTTAGTGCTTGGGCTGATTCATACAGGAAGATATAGTCTTTCAAATAATTTGAACCCAAGTATTTATAGGTGATAACCAGCCTCTGTTGCAAATCTCTCCATACAAAGAGATTGTCTACAAAATTCAGCTAGAAATGGAAGATTTCCACCCCACCACCATCCCACTGTTTCTCCTTTTAAAAGTTTCATGGAAGACATGTCAGCCAACGGAGGAGTCATGCTTCCCAAGGGCAAGCCTCAAATGTCATCACTTCAAATAGGATACATTTCTCTACCAAAACGTAATCAGAATCACTTTTCTGCCTGACTGACACTTAGACCTGGGTGCACAAAGGGATGGGTTTGCCTGGTCATGAAAATATGGGTATAATAGCAGCAACTTAGATGCACCTGAGGAAACTCGAAAGCATTTCATTTTGCTGTCTGGTGAGCTTTTTCAAAAAGAGATGGCAATGAAGAAGCTGCTATATTTTTTTATTGCATTCAGCTCCCTTTTCAAATGACTTGTTTGGATTTTATGGGTTTTTTGAGCCACCCACGAACCCTTTCCTCAAACATTCAGCAGTGATGTAAAAAAGCAAATAAAATAAACAGAGCTTAGGAAAGTTATCTTTCTGAAATTCAAGTCTGAGAATTGGGAAGGCCCAGAAAAGTAACTTCTCTCAGCTCTGCAGTGGTGTGGTTTGGTAGAAACCAGCTTCCTAGGAGCTATCATTGGACATTCTAGCTGGGGGATTCTCAAGTTCTGAAAATTAACTAAAAGTGTTCCAGATTTTCAATAAACAATGTTTATTGGGTGCAATAGGAGCTGGAGTTGAATGTCCACTGCTCTTTGATCAGTTTGCACAAAAAGTAAACAGTTGCAGCCTGGGAAAAGCTGTTGCATTCTCCCAGATTACCAGTAGGGACAGTGGTATCCACCCAAATGGTCAAAAACATGTTTCTCAAGAGCTGAGAAACCCCAACGAGAAGAATCCTGGATTGACAAGAATCCTGGGATATATTCTACACAAACTTTGCAAGTGTTTTTTATTCAGAAAGCAGCATTTTCTGTGGAGAAAGACATTTTGCACAGATTATACTACATATCTTCAAAAACTGTGTAGCCACTCACAGCTCCATCATGCCTTTGTCTAGTGGCTGGTGAAAGGCCCCCTCTCTATGATCCAACTGCCATTGCTGTGGTCTGTAAGTGATAGAAGAGCATCCACCTCCCCCCTGCCACTGCCATTCCCTTTTCCTTATGCATCATCTCTTATTTAGATTGTAAGCTTGAGTGTAGGAAACTGTTAAATTAACATGTTTTAGGCCACCCTGGGACCCTTTTTGTCTGAAGGGCTGGGTCTAAATACGATCGATCGATCGATTGATGGATAGATAGATAGATAGATAGATTTTCTCACAGCAAGAAAATTACTGAAATTACTTGTGTCATTTGGGAAGAAAATCAACAAAGAATTGCGTCTCAGAGAAGCCTCATAAAAGTAGTCTCTTGACAACCTTCAAGGTATTCAGGACTGCTGAAAGAAACACTGGTAATCGCTTGGAACCACCTTGCCAAACCCCTGGTCTGGACCAGAGGTAGAATCATAGAATCATAGAATTGCAGAGTTGGAAGAGACCACGAGGGCCATCCAGTCCAACCCCCTGCCATGCAGGAAATCACGATCAAAGCATCCCTGACAGATGGCCATCCAGCCTCTGTTTAAAGACCTCCAAGGAAGGAGAACCCACCACGCTCCGAGGGAGTGCGTTCCACTGCCGAACAGCTCTTACTGTCAAAAAGTTCCTCCTGTTCCTGGAGCTTGCATCCATTGCTCCGTGTTCCAATCTCTGGAGCAGCAGAAAACAAGCTTGCTCCATCCTCAATGTGACACCCCTTCAAATACTTAAACAGGGCCATCATATCGCCTCTCTCATAGACCACCTGGGTCCTTCCTGATGTTTTGGACAACAATTCCCATGGTCCCAGCCAGCATGTCGTATTAGTCAGAGATTGTGACAGTTCTTGGCCCTAACATTTTTAGGTTATGAGCACCTTCTGGGCAAGTTAACTTTCCCACTTCGTCACTAATTTTCTTCTTGAAGAAAGGAATTTGTAATTTTAGTAATTTTCTTCTTTCTCCAAGAAAGACTTAGAAAACCTCATAGTTTTTGAAGACTATTTGCAATTTGGGACTTATTCTGAGCAAAATTTGCATGTGGCTGTTTTGCATAGACAACAGTATTTTCTGTACAGGAAACAACGTTTTCCACACAGAAGATAAAAATATTTCTATTTGCTGTTCAGAAAGTGCTGTCTAGTCTAGGATTCTTTTTGTTAGGTTTCTCAATATGAAAAAAAAAGTTTTGACCATTTGTTTAATATTTTTAATATTCTTTTTCCAACATATATTAAATATGGATATAAAGAATATTTTCAAATACTCTCTCCTAAACTATACCTCAAGAGTTCTTTAACAGAGAATTCTAAGAACCTCATGAAACTTTTAAGTCCTAGGATTCCACGGCAAGAAGCCATGACAGTTAAAGTGGTATCAACTTGCTATGTCTATAGTGTAGACACATTCTAAATTTGTTAAATATTATTTATTCCCATCTTGTCTGATTTATATTTGTAACATTTCAAGATGAGAGTTGCATCCCATACTATAAAAAACTGTAAACAGCATAGGACAACTTTGTTTCCCACCCAATGTTGACCAGTTGCCATCTTTTGTTGCTACTTACAGATGGGTTATTAAAACACACTCTTTGGGAGCTTTTCCGTGGCTCTCTTTGAGCTGTGATTAGCATCCAAAGACTGGACAAAAGACAGAGAAACACTCAGTTTTTATGTCATCTGAGTAGGTTTCAGAGAAAAGCTTCACTCTCATTGAACATGAATATCTAGATGCAGACAGAAAATGGACCTTTATTACAATGAGGTTCAGCTTCAATTTTTATTCCCTTCCTCTCAGGTTAAAGGAAAATAAATTAGAATTCTGAACACAGATGTTCTGAGAAAAAGACAGAAGGGGGGAGGGAAGAGGAGAAAATCACATAGTGTTTGTGTGCACAGAGGCAAAGCAAGACCTTCAAGCCTTCAGAGTGTAATCACTCCCTTTGCAAGAAGTTACAACAAAGGCGAGGCAGAAAAGAAAAGACACTTTTTATCCAGAGCAACATGGTGTTACTATTTATGGACCGGTAAGAGAATTAGAGCTGAAGTAATTAGACAGACAATGAAGTTTTAATAAATGGATATAATTATTGTGAAAGGTGCCAGACTGGCAGCCCTAGAGACAGAAAGCTGTGCTCTATCCACTGGGGACAGAAAACCTGGTTGAAAGCCTGAACTAGAATGGTGTGTGTGTGTGTATTAATCTACCCCTTCTATTTCTAGCCCATATGAGATTTTATTATTACATTAAGATATTTCATAATTGTCTAGTTCTACAATTTCCCAAAGCCTGCTTCAGAAGACCTTCTGGCTGAGGTTTCTGGAAGTTGTAGACTTTTTTAAAAGGAAATTTTCCAAGCTCTGGTAACCATTAGAGACCTGAGTACCACCCAAGAGATTTTGCTACAGAGGCAGCCCCTACCAGAGGAAATTATCAGACACTTAAAAAAAAAAAAAAAAAAAAAACAAGGAGGTTGCACATCACTGTACCACCAACAGGTCCCAATACTGCATGCGTCATCCTCCTGTTGTGTGTCCTCCATTCTCCCTCTGTGCTGGAGCGATGAAAAAGGCACCACTTTTCATTAGCGGAAGTTTCCACTAATGAAAAGTGCCGCCTTTTTTGTTGCCTCAGAACCAAGGGAGAATGGAGGAAGCACTAGAGGAGGATGACATTGTGCAATATGGGGACCCTTTGGTGGCACAGTGACATCGTTCTCATGACCTCCATGGAGGGAGGAGTTAAAGCATCTGATAATATCCAGATAAATTAACTTCATCTTGAGAAGTACCTTAGGATGCACATGCTGTTAGTTTATTAAATAAATATATGAGATAAATAACCCAGACAGACAAAAAACCAAAAAAAACAAAAACAAAACCCTCAACCCTCTAATTGTCCTGATTTGGCAGAGACAAGACTAATTAATTATTCCACTTTTGTTAGTAGCTTTTAAAATGTCTCAGTTTCTCTCACCTCCTCTCACTTTCCCCCTTTTGTTATCTTCATATTTCAGTTGTTGCAACCTGCATTCAAAGTGCAAAAGTTATTTGCACTCAATGAACTCAGCATGAGGGAAGGGAGATGAGGGGGCAGAGTCTTTCCCTTCCCAGTAGGCTCGGGGAAAAGTGCTGCAGCTTCCCCTAGCTTTTGTTCTTCTTTGTTAATTTTTGCCATATTGCCAACTGATGAACAACCATGAAATAATGAGGCCAGACACAAGTAAATGGGTTAACAAGGGCCACTTTATTAACCTAAAAATCTATTTGATTAGAACCTGGGGATGAGCCAAAAGTGGGAAGCAACCTGATGTGGGTCTAGCTAAGGCCCAGGCATTGACCTCTGACCAGCCTTCTTAGCATTCCCTTGGACAAAACAACAGACCCAGAGCACAATCTAAAAACCACTGGTTCCTACCTGGATAGTCATTTACTGGAAGGCAACCCCAGGGGTCTCCTCCCCAAATCCCAGGACTTTACAAAAGACAGTAAACCCCCAAGCCAGTCTCAAGGGCAGACTCCTTCTCCATCATAGACCACTAACACACATTGGAAACTGCTTAATGCAGTGTAGATGTGTAAATTGCTATTGCTTAAAACAATTTATAAGCCACTCTGATAGCTTTGTGGCTGAAAAGTGGGGTATAAATAACTACTGTTTAAAAAAAAGTTTCCCAAGCACTCACTCAAAACATGAGGGAAGAGGAGAAACAGAGAGGGAGGCTGGGACCAACCCTGCCACAGAGTCTGGAGAATGGGCTCCACAGCACCATTGGGCACAGCCTCAAATAGAGGGGAGAAAACAAATGGGCAAACAGCAACAGTGACGAACACAACAAGAAAACATGGGCAACAGCAAACAGGCAGATAGCCAACCACATCTTGGAATAGCAGCAGTAGTAAAGTCCCTGCTTCCTCACAATGAGACAAGCAAGAGGGCACATGAAGAGGCAGAAGAACTTTAAATCAACTCAGTCAAATCAAGGGACTCTGCCCCTTCAGTGTGTCCTATGCTTGGCACCAAGCACCTGGGATTCTGGCCTCTCTTTAAGGAGGCCATCAAACCACCACCTCTTCCTTACAGCTTGCTTTGCCACACACTGGGAGGGGGGAGCACACATTCAGATATTGCTGGGCCGTATGCATCCCAGTTTTCATCTGTGAAAAGTTGTAGGGTACATTTCCAACATTCAAAGAGCTCAAGGAGGTGAACATAGAGAGAATGGAATTACCTTTAAGAAGAATGAATAAAGAGCTTGGAAAGTGCCTTTTTAAAAGTAACCCATTATGTAACTCATGGCATGGCCTGAAAAAAGAGATTTTTACAGATAACCTTGCCTTTCTAGAGTGAGAGTGACTCATTCACTTACTTTTTACTTTTAAATTTTACTTTTAGTTCCTTTTTTAACAAAATCAATCAAAAATGTGAAGAAACATTAAATAAACTTTGAGGAGGGGAAAGTTCAAAATCTCCCAAGAAATCAGTTTCTCCCCCTAAAAGTAACACAAAAAATAATAAATATATAATCAGTACATGGGAAGGCATGTTATCCATCAATACTTTTGAGGGGAAAGGAACATCATTATGCCCTTGTTACCCACAAATATAATACATCATAAGTAATGTTATTATCTGTAATCTGTTATTTTCAAGCTCTGCAATAATATGATGGCATGCAAAAGTCACCCATAGTTTAGTAATGGGACCTATATCATCATCCTGCTCCTTCCCCTGAGATGGAAGCCTTCAGAAAGTCATTCACTGGTCCTCTGTTAGTGATATGTGCAGTTGCAATCGCAATGACCAAAACATATTGAGATATGAGCCAATATGTTTTGGTCATTCCAAAGAGAGAAAGTAGAAACATAGGATCATAGAATCTGGCTTTTATTTATTTATTTATTTATTTATTTATTTATACCCCTCTCTTCAGCCACAAGGCATAAATCTTCCCTGGAAAATCTAAAAGGCCAATTGGCCTACAATTTACAGGATCATTTCTAGGCCCCCTTTTCTAGATCATAGAACCATACAGTTTGAAGAGACCACAAGGGCCATCCAGGCCAATCCCCTGCCCTGCAGGAATACACAATCAAATCATCTCCTGACAGATGGCCATCTAACCTCTGTTTAATAGCTGATGACCAACTTGAAGGTGAACATCCAGTGTTGTTAATTAGAGAATAGTAATACAAAAATTGGGGCCCACCAGTCAGATAATGCAATAAAAGAGATCTGGTGGAAGACCATCTTTACCAGGAGCTTTACCTTTTTTTTTAGTCTTAAGGTTAGTGACTTGGCCCTATCTACTGAAATATTTTCCCAATAGTGTTCCCAACTGCAGACAGTATAATCCTTAGAGAAAGTTGTAGGAAGTTTAGGCTCATTGAATACCCTCCTAAAATAATTTTCCCATTTGGTTTTAGTGATAGTTTCCTCTAGAACAGGAGCTGATCTTTTTTCCAGCCTTGCAAGCCTTGGTGTCCCACATTTCACTGTGCTAGCCAATTCACCACACTGACTCCCACAAGAAAGGGGGAGAGATGTGTCAGGAGCCTGGACGTCTTCCTTTCTTTGATCTGCAGCCTGCAATGGGGATTTGGCATCACCCACACAGATTACTGAGTCCCAGAAGAAAGGATACATCTGAGCCTGAAGTGAAATCTAAAAGGGAGAATGCCAGCTTCCTGTGTCAACATTACTTCCAAAGAATGACCTTTGACCTCTGTGTCAAAGATTGGGTATATGATTTGTGATCAAGAAAGGGTAAGTCCCATGAGTCATCTATAACACACTTCCCTTGATCCCTCAGTATTGCCTGTGCAATGATTCTTCTGCTCAGTTTCTTGTCTTATCTCCTATCTCTAGTTGAAATAGAATCTCTAATACCTCAACAACTTTGTCTTGGAATATGCTTGTTACCCTTCTGGTTGAAAAATGTCATTTTTAGTAAAAAGATTAACCCCCCCCCCAAAAAATCCCAATCAATTTTCCCTCTGTGTGTGAGAGAGAGAGAGGGAGAGAGAAACAATTTTATGGAGTACTGGGTGGTGCATGGAGCTTCCAAAATGGGATAGAGGGCTTAATGCAGCCCAAGAGCTACATTTTCTCCTCTTGTGCTCTATAGAAATAAAGATCTAAGGTATACAGAAAGAGACTAAAGGGTGACTGTCAAATAAAGCTTTTTCTCACACTGCAATGAGATAAGTTGTATGTCCTGAAATTCTCAGTTCTGCAACACCATGAAATCTACAACTGTCTTTCTCTATACACCCCCTCCGTCACTCACACGCACACATGTGCATCACTTGGCATTCCCCACCCCCGTTCACATCCAGACATTTACCAGCTGGTTTTTGTATCCAGTCTGACAATTATACAATTTTGGCAAGTCAAGTTATGGTAGGTTAGATGGAGAGATGGTGAGTTGCCTGAAGCTGAGCTGAAAGCCAAACTTCAGCTTCCAACTTTCAGGGCCAACTCTCCCTAATCAATGCAACACATGAATTCCAAATAGGACAGGGAAACGAATGCAGTACAATTTCAGACCGGGCCAGTTTAAGGAATTTTGGGTCTCCCTGCAGCACTTTACTTTGTAGGGCCCATATGTTTATCTCACGTCAATGTAACCTAACCTAACCTAACATATTCACAGTACAGGCTACTCAGATTACTACTAATAATGTTTTTGCAGGAGGAGGGTTACAACGGGGATCCCTACAATGATGGGGGGGGGGCTGCAGGTGCTGCAGGGACCTTAAACCTGCCATGATTTCAGGAACAAAGAGCTAATATGTAGATGTCCTTGCTCCCA
Organism: Gambelia wislizenii; assembly: GCA_030847615.1. Taxonomy (NCBI): domain Eukaryota; kingdom Metazoa; phylum Chordata; class Lepidosauria; order Squamata; family Crotaphytidae; genus Gambelia; species Gambelia wislizenii. The sequence goes on from JAUMIR010000012.1 coordinate 13,846,022, forward strand.
TTAAACATATCTGCTACTTCACCTCCAACGTGTTTCTGTCTCTGCATCTCAGCATTCAACATGGAATGATGGTATGGTATTGATGTAGATGGTATCTACATCGAAGTAACTCATCTTTTGTGCACACAAAAATGAATTTTGGAACCTGCATTAATGTGCACAACCTGACATTTTCCATTTATAAACTGTAATGAATATGATCTTCTCCATTTTCACTGGGGAATGCACGATGTGACATGGTAGTGCACTGGTACCTCTGAGCATATCAAGAGGACCAGGCAGCAAAAGTTGTTGTAGCAGAGTTGCATTCATCAGGCAAAGAAATGAGCACATAGACACAGGAGATTATCAAATGGTCCCTTAAAACCTGTCCCTGACCCAGTACCCACCACTTAGCCCACTCCCATCCCTGTTCCATTTTAACCAAAAAATTTTCAGAAACCTACCTTATTATGGAACAGGAACACCCTCACCCTCCCCTCTGCTGGCTGGGAGTGAATGCAGCTATCGTAAACCTGCATTCACATCCTGTAAAGTAAATCCTGCCCATTCTTGCAAGAGAACGATGTGTGGGAAGTTTAAAAATAAAAATAAACATCAAAAGTTAAAAAGAACCCCAAAAACACACTAAAAAAAATCCCAAGTAAGCCGGAGAGGGTAAAATAAAGGTGTCATGTACCTCCTCATTCTGATTGCACCAGGAAGTGTTTGGCACAGACCTTAGAGTGACCTCCCAATGACGTCACATGATGCTGGCATCATGGCAGCAGAACAGAGCCTCATTTTAGTACACGTACCTTGTCACCCTATAAGGAATCCCCCCCCCCTCCCTTCAGCAGTCAGGGCTTGAATGGAGCTGTCACAAAGCTCCATTCACATCCTGGAAAGCAAATCCCACCTGCTCTTCTGAGAGAACGATCATGCAGAGATTTTAATGTTTAGCCTGGAAGAAAGACAGTTAAGGGGTGATATGATAGCCCTGTTTAAGTATTTGAAAGGGTGTCACATTGAGGATGGAGCAAGCTTGTTTTCTGCTGCTCCAGAGACTAGAACACGGAGCAATGGATGCAAGGTCCAGGAACAGAGATTCCACCTCAACATTAGGAGGAACTTTTTGACAGTAAGAGCTGTTCGGCAGTGGAACACACTCCCTTGGAGTATGGTGGGGTCTCCCTCCTTGGAGTTCTTTAAACAGAGGTTGTATGGCCATCTGTCAGGGATGCTTTGATCATGATTCCTGCATGGCAGGAGGTTGGACTGGATGGCCCTTATGGAGTGTTTCAACTCTACAAGTCTATGATTCTATGATTTGCAATATTGTGAAGTTTGCAATGTGTTCTGATGAAGAAACTATAGAATACTGTTCAAATATTATTGAATGTGGAAGGCTAAAATGCAAATAAGTTGGAAAATAACCACACACAAACATGGTTTATCCATAGAAGAGAAGGTGTTAAAAGGAGGTAAATTGTGCAGTATATAAATAAATAAATCATAAATAAAGAAATTGCATTAAAATTTCAGTGTGGGAAGCAATCACAATCTCACAAAATGAGATTATATAGAAAATGGAGATGGGATTCAGAGAAACTCAGTGAGAACAGGACTAGAAGAGTTTCACCTCCCTAGGCAGAAATCTCTACACCAGTAAAATGTGTTTCTATTCTTAATTTCTGATCCTCATATGAACATCAACATCTGGGAAAGGGAGGGATTGTGTATCCCTCCAGATATTGTTGAACTGCAACTCCCAGTAGCCCTTGCCAACAAAGCCAAGGGTGTGGAATTCTGGGAGATACAGTATAGAAGGATTGAGAGAGCAACACAATTTCTGCCGCTGATCTAGTCTGAGTTCTTGAGTGCATCTGCTGGGGCTTTCATGTCAACAAAAGATGTAAATCCATACAAACAGAGAATCATGTGATTTCATTCTGCCACTGATACCAATGGAATCCCTTACATTTGAAGAAGAAATTCATGCTTTGCAGAAGCTGCAGGATCACAGTGTTAATCTAGCCACTGATGCAGATGTAAACAGCATTGTTTTATCTAAACATGCAGGTATCAGAAAAATTAAAATGCTAACACAAACTTCAGATGGATTGGACTTATTTTAATTGCTTGTTCTTTCAAGCATAGGTGGCGATACCTTTTAACACTGGCAATTTATATCCAAGGAAGCCTTCCCTCTATCTTTCCAAACACTCTTGATTTTTCACATTTTAACCAAGCTCACACTGACCCCTTGGAAATACCTTAATTTAGAAATAAAGCAACCCTATTATTCTTATCTCCCAAGTTCACCCGAATGCTTTCATCCATGTCTGTAATTTACTGAAAAGGCTATATTTTAGAACTACCCAAGGCTTCTCTTTGCAGTCAGATATACTTGAGTTAAAGAGCTCTTGAATCCCCCCACTTCCTTTTTAGAAGCACTAAGACTCTGTAGTAATGAAGAAGGTTGGGAGTCTAGGCTCCTGAATTATATTTCCAGTCTTCCCGCAGACTGCTTTTGATCTAAAATAACCTCATGGAATTGGGATGTTTTAATATGATTAAAGATACTCCACTAAAGCATTCTTCAAGCATTCAATGGCTGTGCTGAATCAACACACAACAGGGCAAACAACAGGAAATCAAGAGGGTGATCTCTGCCCCTGACATCGCTCCTAAGGAGCCAGTGTTGTGTAGTGGTTTGAGTGTTGGACTGTTAGCATGCCCTACTACCCCCTCTGTATGATATCTCATAATTGGAAATATTGGACACTTTTGGGGGTCAGGTTGGCTGAGGTGAACCAAAAAGAGGTTAGGTGGAAGTCACAATCACCTGGGATGAGGGCATACTTATTAAATTTGCAGATGACACCAAATTGGGAGGAGTAGCTAATACCCTAGAGGACAGGATCAAAATTCAGAATGACCTGGATAGACTGGAGAGCTGGGCCAAAGCTAACAAAATGAAATTCAATACGGAGAAATGTAAAGTACTGCATTTAGGGCAGAAAAATGAAATGCATAAATATAGGATGGGAGAGACCTGGCTGAATGAGACTACGTGCGAAAGGGATCTAGGAGTCCTAGTAGACCACAAGTTGAACATGAGCCAACAGTGTGATGCGGCAGCTAAAAAGGCCAATGCGATTTTGGGCTGTATCAATAGAAGTATAGTGTCTAGATCAAGGGAAGTAATAGTGCCACTCTATTCTGCCTTGGTCAGACCTCACTTAGAATACTGTGTCCAGTTCTGGGCACCACAATTCAGAAAGGATATTGACAAATTGGAGCGTGTCCAGAGAAGGGCAACTAAAATGGTGAAAGGTCTGGAAACGATGCCTTATGAGGAGAGACTTAGGGAGCTGGGTATGTTTAGCCTGGAAAAAAGACGGTTAAGAGGCGATATGATAGCATTTGCATTTTAAGTATTTGAAGGGATGTCACGCTGAGGATGGAGCAAGCTTGTTTTCTGCTGCTCCAGAGACTGGAACACGGAGCAATGGGTGCAAGCTCCAGGAACAGAGATTCCACCTCAACATGAGGAGGAACTTTTTGACAGTAAGAGCTGTTCGGCAGTGGAACACACTCCCTCGGAGCGTGGTGGGGTCTCCTTCCTTGGAGGTCTTTAAACAGAGGCTGGATGGCCATCTGTCGGGGATGCTTTGATTGTGATTTCCTGCGTGGCAGGGGGGTTGGACTGGATGGCCCTTGTGGTCTCTTCCAACTCTGCAATTCTATGATTCAATTCTATGATTCTATTTTGGCAAACAAACCCATATTAGGATTGTGCAGAAGCCCCTTAATTGTTAGTCGTTAAGGAAGTATGTGCTAATTACTTATTGGGCACCTCAGCAATGAGTCATTCAACCAAACAATTTAGTGACCATTCCCAATTTTACTCCTAAGGAAATCTTATCTTATACCCCCTCCTGTCCAGCCTTGTGAGGTTGTCATAAACCCATCAGTTCCTACCTCCCATCCATTAATGCAATCAGTTAAGTTTTGGTTTCCTTTGTTTACCCAGTGGGAAAATCGTCCAGGTTTCATCCTAAATGAGTACCCCTTCAGGATATGAAGCGGGGTGTAAATATTAGTCCCCCAACAACGGAAAGTTGTGCCACTGTGTATGAGCCTGGCCACTCTCTTTCTTGGCATGCCTCTGGATTGAAAGCTCCTATGCCACCCTCGGAGGCCTGTCTGAGTATCTTTGCTACACAAAACTCTGTTCTTCAAGACTGGTAACTATTGCCCTATTTTCTCAAATCTCCCCCTATATCTAGTCTCTCTGCCTTAGTCCTCTATAGCCTCATGTGGTTCTTAGGAACTTGTGTTGTGTGTTAATGCAATCTGCATTATTTCCAATAAAATGCTTTATTTCACTTTAAACTGGAGTTCTCTGCAGTTAGTACTGGTATACATAGGTGAAAAGATCCCCACAGTTACCCTCCTCTAGCAGGCATCTGTTGAACTAATAATCCCCCCGCCCAGCTAATAATAGAGATTTTGATATCATAGGTGGGTCTCTAAAGCACCCCCACCTCTTAAGATAACAGGACTATGACTTTGGAGACCAGGGTTTGAATCCCTGCTGGGCCATGAAACCCCTCTAGGTGACCTTGGGCAAGTCACACACTCTCAGCCCCCACAAAACCTTGTGATAGGTTCACCTTAGGGTTGGAAATGACTTGAAGGCACTGTCAGGGTCATCCATGAATTCTGAGGCATAGAGTAGAGTTCATGGAGGATCCTGACAGTTTGATGGTTTGAGACTGGTTCTGCCTTGGGCCTCTGGAATGTCTGGGAGATGTTGGTTACCATGGGAACGCTGTTCATCCCGGGAGCTCAAGGCCGGCCAGATGGCCTGGCAATTCTCGCTCCTCCAAAGTGTGCTTTGATGTACTGCCATCCCTTTTCTGCTTTCTCATGCTGGGTGTACCTTATCTGTTTCCACTGTAAGTTTGATCTTCAGTTTGCAGCTTTGCCACTGTTCCTTACACATGCTTCTATTCCAATAAAGAACTTTATTGAAGATATCAGAGTTTGTGTTCTGTGTACATCACAGAAAGCTGCAAACTCTCTCTTTTTATTTTTCCGTCCTGAAACTGTGGAACCTTTACCTGCAATGTCTGAGGACGCGGAGACTGGCACGCAGATGGACCAAGATCTGATTGTGGCCAGCACCAAAGAAGCCGATGCCTCAAAGCAGGAGACCGGGGCAGAGGGGGGTGCTGTAGCCGTCGCAGCTGGAGGCACCAGCTGAGACCGCCGGAGGGCTGGAAGATTTCCACTCTCCACTGAGCCCTGGGAGCTGGGAGTCGAGCTGGCTCCAGGGAGGGGCAGCCTGCCAAGCTTCGGCACTCCGGTGCGAGAGGTTTTGGCCCCCGCCTGGCCATGGGCAGGGGCCGGTCGCTGAGAAGAATGCAGGTCCCGGTGGGACAGACCCCAGGGTGAGGGGCCTAGAGAGCCAGAATCGAAGTTTTCCCTGGCAGAAGTTGGAACCGAGGTTCATCAACTGAAACAGCAAATGGGTGAGATACGGGAGGTACTCCTAGAACTCCTGCACAGAACCCCTCCAGCTCCACCAGCCCCTGGAGGGGCCCAGCCTCCCCCAGCGCCACCAGCGGCTGCCCAGGCACCTGGGGATGGGGTCCCCGTCCAGCCCCCTGACGTCCCTGTCCTGCCGGCTCCTGGACCGGCTCCCCCGGTGGGGGCTGGCCCGGTTGAGCCGCAGGAGCGACCCTAGGGCTGGAAACACCGGCATCTGAAGGCGAAGTTTGATGGGGATCCAGCAAAACTACCCTACTTCATGACTCAAGTGGTGAGTTACATGACTCAGTGGGAAGGGGAGTTCCAGTCCGAGGCTGAGAAGGTGCAGTATGTGTCTAACCAGCTGGAGGGAGAGGCGGCCCAGTGGTTGGTGGGACTTTATGATATGGGAGCCCCTGAACTGGGTAATTACCAAGAGTTCCTGATGGCTCTCAGGGCCCAGTTCGAAGATCCTTTAAGGGGGAAGTGAGCTCGAGGGAAGCTTAGGAGCCTGAAGCAAGGTACAATGCCAGTGGCAGAGTACGCAGCTGAGTTCCACCGCCTAGCCAGCCAAGTGCCTGAGTGGTCAGAAGAGGTCAAGGTGCAGTTTTTCCAGGAGGGACTGAACCCTGACATTCTAGAGTGGGCCCTGTTCCAGGGAGACCCCGAAACCCTCCTGGGGTGGATACGGCTAGCTGGTGAAGTGGAGTCGGTGAAAGGCAGCATCAAGATGTTGCGCCGCCAGGCAGGGACGGAGGGGAAGTCCGCCGGGTCCCCGGGGAAGAAGACCAAGGCGGTACGCTCGGGGGGAGCCACCACCGGAGAGTCCGAACGAGAGCGAAGGATGAGAAAGGGTCTGTGCCTGCATTGTGGGAAGAGCGGACATCGCATAGCGGAGTGCCCAGAGAGGAGCCCTCGGGAGCAACCCACCGCTGCCAAGCCAGCGCGGAACGAGGGGAGAACCGGGCCCGCCAAGACTCCCTCCAAGCCCAAGACCAAAGCGACGGCCACGGCCCTGGCATCCGGCCATGCGGCAGGGGAGTCTTCAGATGATCCCGAGGATAGTGGGTCCTACTCTTCCGACGCTGAGCCGGCGGGAAATGGGCCCAGCCCGCCCTACTGAGCGCCCGAGGGCGGGCTAATCCGGAAGGGTGCCCGGATGCCGTGGTGACTGGAGTGAAGGGCCTGTTCTTTATCAAAGCTCGAGTGGGGGTTGGAGGGGAGGGCCCCACCTACAAAGTAATGTTAATGATTGATTCTGGTTGTACCGAAGTACTCATCCACCCCTCCTTAGTCAGTGAACTGAACGTTGATACTGTTAAGCTGGACAAGCCCGTGTGGCTGTCTCAGATGGATGGGGGGATGATGAAGGGGGGCCCCGCCCGGCACATAACTGGTCCCATGAACATGAGGATGGGAACCCACCAGGAGGAACTGCAGTTTGTGATTGCTCCAGGTTTAGTCCCCGCGGCAGTCGTGGGTCTGAACTGGCTAAAGTACCACAACCCCACCATAGACTGGATAAAAGAGACACTGACTTTTACAGACCCATTGTGTACCAAGGAGCATGGGGTGGGGGGAGGATCCCCAGGGGACAGGGTCCCCCTGGAGGGTGAGTCACAGAATTACACGACTGCTTTAGTAAAAGGGGAGCTGAAAGGACTGCCAGTGGAGTACAAGGCATGGCAATATGTGTTTGAGGTGAGGGAGTGTGACATTTTGCCACCCCACCGGGCTTTTGACTGTGCCATTGAGATACTCTCGGAGTCCAGCCTACCTAAACCTCGCATTTATTCTATGACCCCAGCTGAAATGGAGGCGCTCCGAGAGTTCATAGACAAAAACTTAGCCCGAGGGTTCATTATGCCCTCAACCTCGCCTGTAGGGGCTCCGGTGATGTTTAGGCGCAAGGCAGATGGGGGGCTTCGTTTGATTCAGGATTACAGAGGGCTAAACACGATTAGTGTCTCCAACCAGTACCCCCCGCCGTTGATGAAGGACATACTAGCCCATCTCTCCAAAGGGAAGATTTTCACGAAGCTGGATCTGCGGGAGGCCTACTACAGAGTACGGATTCGGGAAGGGGATGAATGGAAGACTGCATTTAATTGCCCCTTGGGGGCTTTTGAGTTCCTCGTCATGCCTTTCGGCCTAAAAGGGGCCCGTGGCATTTTTCAGAACTTAATTAATGATGTGTTACGTGATTTTCTGTACAAAGGGGTGTTGGTATATCTTGATGATGTGTTGATTTATTCTGAGGACTACACGTCCCATGTGAAACTGGTGAAAAAGGTGCTTACCAGGTTGGGGGAAAATCATCTGTATGCAAAAATGTCCAAGTGTGAGTTCCACCAAAGCCGTTTGGATTATTTAGGGTACCGCATCTCAAACAAAGGGATTGAAATGGACCCAGAAAAGGTTAAGGGGGTCTTGGCATGGAAAGCCCCTAGAACCAGGAAACAGTTGCAGAGCTTCCTGGGATTTGCTAATTTTTATCGGTCCTTCATCCCTGACTTTGCGTCGGTAGCCCTTCCCCTGACAGACTTGCTAAAAACCAAAGATGGAAAAGGCAAAAGTTCCAAGCACGGTAAAGGGGACAAACCTCCCCAAAAGATTGTGTGGTCACCACAGTGCCAACAAGCATTTGACAAATTGAAATCCCTTTTCACTTCTGAGCCTATTCTCAAACACCCCGACCCCTCCCAGCCTTTCGTGGTCCAAGTGGACGCCTCTGATGTAGCGATGGGTGGTGTTCTGTTGCAAAAGGGGGAGGAAGGGGATTTGAGACCATGTGCCTATTTGTCCAGAAAGTTCAATGACACGGAACGAAATTGGCCGGTGTGGGAGAAGGAGGCAGGTGCTATCAAGCTGGCACTAGAGACTTGGCGCCACCTACTGGAGGGCTCACCCAAACCGTTTGAAGTTTGGACTGATCATAAAAATTTGGAAGTATTGGCTACCCCTAGACGTTTGAGCCCCAAGCAGGTCAGGTGGGCCAGTTTCTTTTACCGATTTAATTTCACTCTGAAATTTATCCCAGGGAAAAGGAATTTTCTGGCTGATGCTTTGTCCAGGCTACCACAGCATGAGTGTAAGCGCAAGGAGGTCATTGACACCGTTTTTTCTCCTTCCCACTTGGGGCTAGCAGTCCTCACACGGAGCAAAGCCAAAGAACAGAAATCCACTGCTAGCCCTGCTCAGGAGCCTGGTCCAACTGAAATTGACGGTGACTCGCCCTTGGCATCTGGACCTGTGCCCCAGCCCTTGAACCCCGACCCACCTCCCCCAGACCCGGGGCCCCTGGCAGTGACTCCTACGGCAGATAGTTCTGCCACGCCCATAGGTTCTCAAGGGGAGAAAGGGGGGTGGCATTCCCAATTGGCCTCGGAACTGCCTCTGGATCAGTGGTTCCTAGCTCATCCCAATGAGGTGACAGTGAGGGAAGGTTTGGCTTGGAAAGGGGATCGCCTGTATGTTCCTGAGGTCCTGAGAGCGAGCATCCTCAAGCAGTGCCATGATGTCAAGAGTGCAGGACATTTTGGGTATCTCAAAACTTTGCATTTGGCCCGGAGACAGTTTTGGTGGCCCCGAATGAGGAAGGAGGTGGAGGAATATGTGAAGGGGTGTACCACTTGTGCAGTGGCAAAAGGGGGGTCAGGGAAGCCCAAAGGTTTGCTCCAACCTCTACCTACCCCAAACAAGCCCTGGGAGGTCATTAGCATGGACTTTATTGTTGAATTACCAGAGAGTAGGAAAAAGACAGTTATTTGGGTGTTTACTGATTTGTTCTCAAAACAAGCGCATTTTGTGGCCTGCAAGAAACTTCCCACGGCCTCCCAATTAGCCAAATTGTTCATTCAACATATTTATCGGATTCATGGCATTCCGACCAAGATTGTGTCTGATCGGGGGGCCCAATTTACCTCACAGTTTTGGAAGGCTTTCACGAACCTTCTAGGGGTGGAGCTTGGTCTTAGTAGCTCCCATCATCCCCAATCGGACGGGCAAACGGAACGAATGAATCAGACTCTTGAACAATACCTTAGAGGTTATGTGAATTTCCAACAGTCTGATTGGGTTGATCTTCTGCCTTTTGCTGAAGTGGCCTACAATAATGCCACTCACCAGAGCACTGGACTCTCGCCATTCAAGGTTGTGTCTGGACATGATTTCGGTCCCCTCCCTTTGCTGGAGGGGTCCCCCAACTCCGACCCCGTTTCGGTCTCCCAGTGGAGTCAAAAGGTCAGGGATGCGTGGCCTCATGTAATCTCGGCCTTAGACTTTGCCAAAGCACACTACAAACATTATGCTGATCAAAAGCGGGACCCTTCTCCTAGGTATGAGGTGGGGGATCTGGTTTATTTGTCCACCAAATTCCTTAAGTGTCCCCAACCCTCTAAAAAGTTGGGAGCCAAATACATTGGGCCTTTTCATGTTGTTAGGATGGTAAATCCTGTGGCTTTTGAACTGTCCTTACCTAAGTTGTACCATCATGTGCATCCTGTGTTTCATTCCAGCCTGCTCAAACCCGTAAACCCTCCGGACAAACACCATCCAGCTCCAGAACCTGCTCCTCAGCCGATCCTGGTGGATCAGGACCAGCATTTTGAAATCTCTGAGATCCTGGACTCTAGGCTTCACCGGGGAGGGTTACAGTATTTGGTGAAGTGGAAACACCTGCCTTTGGGCCATGCGGAGTGGGTTGCTTCTGAGCATGTCAATGCCAAATGCTTGTTGCGAAAGTTTCATGCCCGCTTTCCCGATAAGCCTGGTTGAAAGGGGGGGTTGATCTTCAGGGGGGCAGTATGTCAGGGTCATCCATGAATTCTGAGGCATAGAGTAGAGTTCATGGAGGATCCTGACAGTTTGATGGTTTGAGACTGGTTCTGCCTTGGGCCTCTGGAATGTCTGGGAAATGTTGGTTACCATGGGAACGCTGTTCATCCTGGGAGCTCAAGGCCGGCCAGATGGCCTGGCAATTCTCGCTCCTCCAAAGTGTGCTTTGATGTACTGCCCTCCCTTTTCTGCTTTCTCACGCTGGGTGTACCTTATCTGTTTCCACTGTAAGTTTGATCTTCAGTTTGCAGCTTTGCCACTGTTCCTTACACATGCTTCTATTCCAATAAAGAACTTTATTGAAGATATCAGAGTTTGTGTTCTGTGTACATCACAGGCACACAAGAACACCAATGATGCTCCTATTGTTTTTTATGAGTTAGAGAGTCACATTTTGTTGCTGGGAACTTTCTCTATTTGAGATGGGGAATAGGGTTGCCAGGTTAAATTTAAAACAGGTTGTTGTTGTTGTTGTTGTTGTTTGCCTTCAAGTCATGCCAGACTTACAGCAACCCTAAGGTAAACCTCTTGCAGGGTTTATTTGGCAAGATTTATTCAGAAGGGGTTTGCGATTGCATTACTCTAAGGCTGAGAGAATGTGTCTTGCCCAAGGTCACCCAGTAGGTTTCCGTGGCCAATCAGGAATTTGAACCCTGTTTTTTAATCATTAACAGATTCTGGATCAGGAAGAGGTACTGTAAAGTCCCATCAGGCAAAACTATACCAGTTTTCCTCCCGCATCCTCTCAAACCCACTTTTTAGTTGTTGTTGCCCCCCAACATAGTATTTACTGGCTGGTGGAGACTAGTCAGTCATACAGAAAGATCCAACTCTGTTTCTGTAGCAGGAGGCACAGGTGAAGTTATTGCTGTGTATCCATCTACAGGAACAAAGCTGGACACTTCTCAGTGCTCCTTGATTGTAATCTGCGAGAGCTATCTTACACCATGTTCTAGTCATGGAGTAGGTAAGAGCTGTGCCTGTGTGCCATTGTATTGCAGATGAATCTTGCCTAAGGGGATATTAGATACTGCCTTGTGCAATTCTCTTTAATAGTACAACAACCAGTATGCCATCCCACTGTTAACAAATGGAGAAACAGCTTGTGTAAGAAGGTATTGACTATCTCCTTACATACATGTTTAAATAGGACAACCAGTGGAATGACCATGGGTTTCACCAGTGTCATGCTTCAAGATGATTCTGGCCACTTATATTAGGACACAATTCAACTAAATTGTACATATTGGGGCAAGTCATATACAACTGTACATTGTTGTTGTGGAAAATTTCTTAAAAAATTTGTACCTCAGACAAAAATTGTATGCAAATAATATACCTATTAGCAGAAATGCATGTAAAATGTGTACAGTATAAGGTCTTGGATGAACAGGAAAGAAATGCAAGTGGATATGAAAATGGAATGAAACAGATTTAAGACTGCAAAAATGATCAGCATTTAGAAACTAACGTTGATACCTCTGTCCATTCATAGTTCATGACCATCAACAACTCTTCTGTCTTCAAAGCAGTTGTTGCTAAACTACTGAGTATACTTCTGGTATAACCTAGGCATCTATTTATTTTATTTTTGATAGTATATGGAACAAGCCTCCCCTTTCCACCCCCCTTTTCAAATCCCTTAACACTTCTCAGACCCCTGGCTGGCATCTTGCTGAGACAGGTGCTTCTTCCCACTTCTGTAATTCTAACTCCCTGCTCTAGTTCTTCCCACCCCACATTTGGTGCATCAGCTTGCTGTTACTCCCAAGGAGACTCCTCTTTAGGACCAGGTGCAGTATAGCCCCTAAGCCTCAATCTATTCCACTTCTAACTATTTCCTGACTTACTTCAATAGTCTTGAGTGTGTGCTGGATAAGCGTGCATGTATGATTGAATGCAATTTAAATAATTCAATAAAATTTATTTAGGTTATTTTGGGCCTCTGGCTCCATGTTTCTCCTAGTATCCACTGGTATACACAGGTTAAAGATCTTGTATGTTATGCAGCCTCTTGCGGGCTAATGAGTTGTTATAATTCAATACGGAGAAATGTAAAGTACTGCATTTAGGGCGGAAAAATGAAATGCATAAATATAGGATGGGAGAGACCTGGCTGAATGAGACTACGTGCGAAATGGATCTAGGAGTCCTAGTAGACCACAAGTTGAACATGAGCCAACAGTGTGATGCGGCAGCTAAAAAGGCCAATGCAATTTTGGGCTGTATCAATAGAAGTATAGTGTCTAGATCAAGGGAAGTAATAGTGCCACTCTATTCTGCCTTGGTCAGACCTCACTTAGAATACTGTGTCCAGTTCTGGGCACCACAATTCAGAAAGGATATTGACAAATTGGAGCGTGTCCAGAGAAGGGCAACTAAAATGGTGAAAGGTCTGGAAACAATGCCTTATGAGGAGAGACTTAGGGAGCTGGGTATGTTTAGCCTGGAAAAAAGACGGTTTAGAGGCGATATGATAGCCCTGTTTAAGTATTTGAAGGGATGTCATGCTGAGGATGGAGCAGGCTTGTTTTCTGCTGCTCCAGAGACTGGAACACAGAGCAATGGGTGCAAGCTCCAGGAACAGAGATTCCACCTCAACATGAGGAGGAACTTTTTGACAGTAAGAGCTGTTCGGCAGTGGAACGCACTCCCTCGGAGCGTGGTGGGGTCTCCTTCCTTGGAGGTCTTTAAACAGAGGCTGGATGGCCATCTGTCGGGGATGCTTTGATTGTGATTTCCTGCATGGCAGGGGGGTTGGACTGGATGGCCCTCGTGGTCTCTTCCAACTCTGCAATTCTATGATTCTATGATTCTATGATAATTCCCCATTGTGATACCAATACATGCATGGTCCTTTTCCACGGACACAAGGATTTTGTGTAACAACACTGCCCATGAAAGAGAACTCTTTAATTTTTAATTTAAAATCTCCCATTTTGAAGTTGCATTATTGATGAGAGTGGGGGTCGACAATTTCCTCCAAATAGTCCAGTGGATACATCACATTAGACTCATCGGACTGGATTGCATCAGCAATGTTGCATTACAGCACATCACTGGAGTAATGTGGTGTGACAGGCTTGCAATGCAACCTGTCATCTGGAAAATTGGAAAGATGTGATTTCCTGGACAAAATGCTTTTGAAGCATCAGGGTATTTCCCCCACTGATTGTTAGTGAGGCATTGTTCAAGGATGACAGTGAGCTTTTGATTATCTCTTGAAACAACCGAACATCCTCTTCCCCAAACTTTACGGATAATTTCTATGTAAATAAATCTTTTTTTCCACCTACAGATCCACTCTGTGACAGAAAAGGAAGGGGAAAGTTGTCTGTGTAGACAAAATATAGATGTGCTGATAGTTTAAAGCCCCTGGCTGTTGACTAGTTTTAAATCTATTTCATTCAGAGCTCATATTGGTTTCCACAAAAATTGCAAAATACTCCTGGGTCATGCAGTTCTTTTTAAATGTAATGATAAATTTGCAACAGCTGGTTGTGTCTTTCCTTTAATCCTGAGGCCCAAGGGGAGGGAAGATGGCCCTTGAAGGATATATTCCTGATGCTATACATTTCCTAGGCCCCTCTTCACCTAAGATGGACAACATACAGCTAAAATGAACGTGTCACTATTTGTGTTGATTTTATTACAAATTATAAATGAAATCCAATAGAGACAAATGCAAAATTCTACATTTAGGTCACAAAAAACAAATGCACAGGTTTGAGACAGGGGATACTTGGCTCAGCATCACTACATGTGAAAAGGACCTTGGGATTATGGTTGATCATAAGTTAAACATGAGCTGCTGCAAAGAAGGCAAATGCTATCTTAGACTGAATGTCTCTATGATGGAGGACCATCACCTCTCAAAAATAGTACTCTATGGTGAACTCACCACGGGTCAACATAAGAGGGGCGCTCCCGCTCCAAAAAAGCGATACATGGTTTCCCTGAAGCAACATCTCAGGCTTGGCCAAATTGATCACCAACAATGGTCTGCCCTGGCCTCACATCAGGAGGCATGGAGACGCACTATCCACAATGCTGCAGCTTTATTTGAGAACTCACACCGAACAAGTCTTGAAGAGAAACAACAACACAGAAAGAACCACAACCTGGAAATATCACCCAAGGAGACCTTCTGCTGTGCTGTCTGCAACTGGACTTGTTTATCTCAGATTGGCCTTTTTAATCATCAGCTCGCTTGCAGAAAGTGTGGGATGAGTCCTTCCTGAATCTTTGTTTACGAAGAAAAGCCAGGGAGAGAAAGAGATTTTCCTTGTGTTTTTTTTTCCCCCGGGCTGTGAGGCCATGTTCTGAAAGAGTTTATTTCTGATGTTTTGTCTGAAGATGCCAGCCATAGATACAAGCAAAACGTCAGAAATAAACTCTTCCAGAGCACGGCCTCACAGCCCGGAAAAAAACCCAAGGAAAATCTATGGATGCCAGCTGTGAAAGCCTTCAACTTCACAAATGGAATCATCGTTTCCAAGTCAAGGGAAGTTCTAGTCCCCCTACATCCTGCGCTGGTTAGGCCTCATCTAGAGTACTGTGTTGAGTTCTGGATGCCTCATTTTAAGAAGTGGGTTCAGAGAAGGGCAATGAGGATGAAAAGAGGTATGGAAAGCAAAACATATCAAGAGAGGTTGAAGGAGATGCCCGTGTCCAGCTTAATGAAAAGAACACAGATGAGTGATTTGATTGTACTCTTTAAATACTTTAAATATTTCAAAGAGCTTGCTTGCTTGTAAGCTTGTTTTCTACTGTCTCAGAGAGCAGAGTAGTGTGGATTTGGCCTCAGTCTTCAAAGGCCTGCTCAAACAGGAATATTTGTAGAACAAGAGTAGAGAGGGTGCAGCCTATCCTCTCTTTAAAGGGAGTTCCTGTCAGGAATCCTGTCTGAACCTGACCCCACTTAGCCTAAATCCAGCCATGGTCCTGTTATGCACAGTCTGTGTCTGGGTATTGTTTATGTGCTGGGAAGGGACTGGAATGTGAGCACCTTGCAATTCCCAGGCCTGGAAAAGGCACAGCCTATCTCCAAGGTCACACATCTGCTGGAGGCTTGGGAACGGGAAGGAGGCTGGTAAGGGGGGGTGAGTCAAGCCAGTGATTTAAACCCTACATTTTTTTCCCCTGTGAACCAGTTCTGCCAATGATTCTGGACCTGTTCACTTCTTTACCTCTGCAATAAAACACTTTGACTAGTGATTGTTGTCTGAGTGAATTGAAGTTCTGACTAGATCCTTACAGTTCCACAGCCTGGGGGCAGCCCCCAAGATGGCCCTCTCCTGTGAAATCTTTACAAGTTTACAGACTTCCAGTATCTGTCCCTTTTGACAATGTACAATGTTCTTCAGAAAATACTATAAACACAAAGCTAATGCAAGCAATGAATCAAAACTACTAATGAGCTTTATCTCTCTGGCTTTTCTTCGCAAACGAAGATTCAGGAAGGACTCATCCCGCGCCTTCTGCAAGCGCGCTGATGACTAAAAAGGCCAATCCGAGATAAACAAGTCCGGTTGCAAAAAGCGCAGCAGAAGGTCTCCTTGGGTGATGTTTTTGGGTTGTGATTCTTTCTGCGTTGTCGTTTCTCTTCAAGACTTGTTCGTCGTGAGTTCTCAAATAAGGCTGCAGCATTGTGGATATTGCGTCTCCATGCCTCCCGATGTGAGGCCAGGGCGGACCACTGTTGGTGATCAATTTGGCCAAGCCTGAGATGTTGTTTCAGGGAGTCTTTGTATCGCTTTTTTGGAGCGCCCCTCTTACGCTGACCCGTGGCGAGTTCACCGTAGAGTAGTATTTTTGGGAGGCGATGGTCCTCCATCCTAGAAACGTGCCCTGCCCAGCGCAGCTGTGTTCTCAATATCATGGCCTCAATGCTGGTGATCCCTGCTTGTTCAAGGACAGCAACATTCGTCACATAGTCAGTCCAGTGTATATTTAGGATTGTGCGTAAACAGCGCTGATGAAAGCGCTCGAGGAGTCGTAGGTGGTGGCGATAGGTAACCCATGTTTCAGATCCATAAAGGAGGATAGACAGTACGATGGCTCTATACACACTGATTTTTGTGCTTTGCCTCAGGTGTTTATTGCTCCAGACTCTTTTGTGAAGTCTTCCAAATGCAACATATAATGTATAATATATAATATTTAATATATAATGTAAAAAAAGGTTGGAGAAGAACATTTATATGTGTAAATAAAAGGATTTCCCAACCAAAACAAACAAACAAACAAATAAACAAACTACTAATGAGTTTGTATTCCAGGTCCTTCAAGCATCTACAAAACATCAGTTAAGGCAACAAAACACACACATGCAAAGTTGGGCTGTTAAAATTAGAGTGTACAAACATTCAAGTAATAGCAATCCAACATAAATATGAGAAAAGGACCAATTTTTCAGTATGCATGTTTCCAGTCTCTAAAGCCCAACAATCAGGATGATAGCCAGTTCAAAAGGGAGCCAAAGCTGCTACTTGCATTAGGAGAAAACCAGCAGAAGCTGATTTCTATATTGTGATGTGTTTTGTACCCTTTGGTTAATACTAACAAACGTATTACCACAATACAGATTTAGGAATTTTTTTAATGGTCAGCATGGCTAATGGACGTTCAGAGACTAATGGACTTTCTGGACAGCTGTCCCTTGTGGTGAGCCACTGAAATGCAGGTACAGCCTCTCAAGAGGCTTCATCTACATGGGCAGAATACTCCAGCTCCCCAGCAGCATATTCCAGCCCATATTTGCTCCCCTGTTACTGGCACAAAATGGGGTGGAGTCCTCATGGACACACTAGCCCATCTCTGTTGCTGCTGCTTCCATCCATGTCACTCCCTCTGAAGCCAGTAAGGGGGGCTGCAGCATGTAAATAAAGGCTTCCTGCATGTGACCAGCTTTGGTCACATGCTGCTGACCTGCTCCCTGGCTGCAGACGATGTGATGCTGACCGCAGTTGCAGAGACAGGCCAATGTGGTTGTATGTCTTCCTGTGATTCCTGCAGGTCCCGATCTCTGTGTTTCCCATCCTGAAGTGGTTTTTCACAGGTATTTTGCTGTAATGGTTTAATGGACTTTACCCCATCTTTGCTCCATCTTTGCCTCAGGGGTCATGAGGACTGCCTCAGCCAAAACAGGGAAACACCCTGTGTTATTTGGACTGCAGGGCTCTAAAACGGGGGCAAGATGGGGTAAAAATCACCCATCTAGACAAGCCCAGAGAAATAGCTTCAGGCTCATAATGACTCCACCCATCCAGGCTGCCATTGGATCATTCTATCTAGGAAGGAATATAAGAAGATTTCCTGTTCCAGTAGAACCTTGCTTGAATAATAAGAACTTCATGAGCTCAGATCAATTCCTGTATTGGTTGTTCTTTGGTCTTGACTTCCACCTTGCTTCTTAATTCTGCCTCCTAGCCTGTCCTTTGCTTTGAACTATTTGGTCTAGATGACCAGCTTCATCCCAGAGCTTATGGTTAGTGATTCAGCTCAGACTTTTACCCACACCTCACAGCCTGGACAGAAAATCTACTTGTGCCAATGCAATCTTCCCCTCCAAAGCAAATTTTAGGCAGAAAGTAGAAGTTATATCCACAGAACCAGATTTCAAGGAAGTGTTGAATTCTCCCTATCTTCCCTCTCTCTTCTTTTTGCATCTCTTCTCCTGTTTAGACCTTTAACCTGCAAGAAGAGCTTCCTCCCCCAAAGCTTAAAAAATTATAGTTTGGGATGCAGGTCTATTGAGAAGGTATGTATATCGTCCCCCTGGAGAAGGACTTCTCCCCCAAAGATGTAACATATGCAAAGTGAAATTGTTGCATGAATCCCCAGTGGTACATTGGCATTAACAGTTGAACACAGCTTACAGTTTTTATTTGACATTATTTCATTATATTGCTTCCTAAATGACTCCTAGTTTATTCCAGACAGAGAAAAGGCTGCCGAAAGAGCTATACTGGCATGCACAGATGTGTTAGTAAATCTGAGACTTTAATCTTAGTGGTTTATTTTGGTGCAATCTGCTAAACAGATAAGTAAAACAAGATGTGAAGGCTTATGAATTGCAGTCCAGTTGCAAGTGGATTGGCAAAAACCCTTGTCACCTAAGTATATTCTCCCACAGGACTTGGAGACAGAGTGAGAGCTTCCTGACTTGAAATAGACTTTACAAGACAAGGAGGGGGGAGGCTAAAAGAAAAGAGGTTGTGGCTGCTGGACTTAAGGATCTCAGAACCTGGCCCTGCATTTTTGAGCCTGGAGCCTCTTCCCTGATCCTCAGGGCAAGAGGGTGGAATTTCAGGGTGAGAACAAGGACTTGAAACTTACATATAAAACAGAGTTTGGAAAAGTGTAGGTCTTTTCCTTGATCAGTGCAGAGCTTGGAAAACTTAATTTCCAACCAGTTAAATCTTTTCTCGCTTGTAAGACTTGCTTTTTATTATTTGAATTGCATGCCTTGAGCAACTGGGGCTGATTCTTAATGACATAATTGGCGCCCACCATTGTGATAGCAATGGGGGGGCATTACTTGGTCTCTGGTTTTGGTCCCCAAATATCAGGACTTGGAATGCTTCTGGCCTGGCAACTCTAGCTGGGCTTGATTGATCTTATGCACCAGATTAAACAAACAAACAAAAAAACTTGCACCGAGCAAATAGAGTGGTATTTTGTGACTCTGGTGGGGAAAAAAATACATTGCTGTCCTCATACTTACTGAAGACTAGTACAGGTTAACCCATATCTTCAGAGGATACATTCCCAGACTTACGAGGAATATGTGAAACCATGGATAATAGTGAACCCTATTGAAATCAATGCACAACCTCTGGAGGAAGCATACCATAGAATCATGCTGGAGGATCTAGAAAACTGGAAAGGCTGTGTACAAATTTCCAGTTGTGCTAGCCAATTGGCATCACTAGGGTTGATGTCACCTAGTGCAGTAATTCATAGTGTCAACCCCATGGTCTTCCTGTACAAGACCATACAGAATCCTTAGTAATTTTTTATTAATGCTTATTCATACATTGTAATTCCCATATATCACTGATTATAATGGAAATAGTAGTGGCTTAACAACTAGCAAAATTAAAATTACACCTTTAAATTACAACATCATATGCACAGCCTTAATGTAAGTGAGGGAACTGTGAAGAGCAACAGATATTCTGCAACATACAGAATTTGGATGATAGGAGAAATGTCTATAGGGGGAGGAGGGTAGAGTCAGCATGATGCATATTGTCTCCTGATACAAAAATAAGTTAGTGCTCCTTTCTATGTATACAACAGGTACAACAGGTGGGCTAATACTAACACACTTGAGACAGCAGGCTGGTTTATGGAACCAGTATAAATTGTGCAACAGAAACATCTCTCCTCTCAACAAACAGATGCTGGGAATTCAGAAGGAATACCTAGAAGGCTCTCTCCCTGCACCCAAGTTTGGAATATGGCCTGTTAGTACTTTCAAAACAGGTTGGGCAAACACTGGGTTGGCTTCAGTTTGGTGGGCTGAGATCAATAAACCAAAGAAATCTATAAACACTTTATCAGTGTCATTTCCACTCTATATGCAAGACAGGTGAAGAAACCTGCTTATGAAAACAACCTAGGCATCATATCTCTCTGTGTGTCCGGCCTAATGGAGGTTTAATTGGATTCAACTAATGGGAGACCACCAATGAATACCAGATGCTGTAGGCTCTATTTCAGAGGAAGGTGTAACCTACCCTAACAGGCCCCACCTTTTTCATAATTTATTAGTTGGCCAAGGTTTGCTTAGAAAACCTAAGGAAGTAGCCTGCTAAAATTCCTAAAAAGGACACACACCCAGGTAAGAATTACATTAAAGTCCTCTGGAACTGATTAGTTAGGGAGAAATGTGCTAATTCTTCCTGGCAATCTCTGGAAGTGAGTCATTCACTAAGCCCTTTGCTTGCAAAACTGGTTTTTCCTCACACCTGGTCCTAAAAAAATATTTGCCTGAGACCACTCAGTTTTAATATTCCAACCATCAGTGATCGTTAACACATCTGGCAAATCCATTGTCCACACTTGGGAAACTCTGGCAGATACTGTATTCCACTCAAACTCATCCCTTCAGGGAGAATATTGGCTATAAATATCACCCTAAAACACAGCCAAAGTGTGCACAGCTTCCCTTTCTCCTGCCACTCTGTCTTTCTACTATGTGACCCTCACAGCTCCATTTGAGTACCTTCTGCTGCAGAATCTCTGCTCTCCGGTATAGGTACAGTATAACCAATTATCCCGAACTCTATTCCTCTATCCCAATACTTCTTACTTTCTTCATTGGCCTTGTGTGACTGCTTGAAGCCTGAGTGTATGCATGTGCATGCTCTGTTAATTAGTTGTCAATAAAAAACATTTTTAGTTCATTCCCTGGCTTGGAGTCTCCTCAGTTATTACCAGTATGCATAGGCTGAAAGATCCCACTATTACCCAACCTCTCACTGCCATCTTGAGCTAATAAAAATTCCACATATTAGAATTCAGACAGTAGTGGGATCCCCACAGACCCCACAAAATTCAGGTAACAAAGGAACTGGTAAAACCACCTCTTAGTATTCCTTGCCTAAGAAAACCCTGTGAATTCATGGGGTTACCACCAGTCAACAGTGATCATGTTCTCCTGGAGTTTGTTATACAATGGAAAGAAGAAGCCAGGCATAGTCAGACACGCATTCTTGACTTTAGGAGAGCTGATTTCAATAAACTCAGGGAAATACTGGGGGTGATCCCATGGTCAGGAATACTAAAACAGAAGGGACTTCAAGACAGATGGGACTTTCTCAAAAGGGAGATACTGAAGGCACAATTTTAAACAATACCAACAAGGAAGAAAAATGGGAGGTGTCTCAAGAAACCAGGATGGATGACTAAAGAACTTTCAACAGAGTTAAGTTTTAAACGGAACATGTATAGGAAATGGAAAAATGGGGAAATCACCAAAGAAGAATTCAAACAGATAGTGAACACGTGTAGGAGTAAAATCAGAAAAGCTAAAGCGCAGAATGAGCTCAAGACTCGCTAGAGAGGTTAAGAACAATAAAAAGGGTTTTTTGGGTATGTGCGCAGCAAAAGGAAGAAGGAAATGGTAGGGCCACTAAGTGGAGAAAATGACAAAATCCTAACAGGGGACAGAGAAAAGGCAGAATTACTCAACACCTTCTCTGCTTCAGTGTTTTCAGAAAAGGAAAGGGGTGATCAACCTGAGGATAAGGAAACAAAGGATACAATAGGGGAAATCCAGCACAGAATAAGTAAAGAGGTAGTACAGGAATACCTTCTTAATCTAAATGAATTTAAATCTCCAGGACCAGATGAACTACTTCCAAGAGTATTAAAACACCTGGCAAATGTAATCTCAGAGCCATTGGCAATAATCTTTGAGAACTCCTGGAGAACAGGAGAAGTCCCAGCAGGCTGGAGGACGGCAAACATTGTCCCCATCTTCAAAAAGGGGGGGGAAGAGGATCCCAACAATTATCATCCAGTTAGTCTGACATCAATACCAGGGAAGATTCTAGAGCAGATCATTAAACAGAGAGTCTGTGAACATTTAGAAGGCAATGCCATAATCACAAAAAGTCAACATGAGTTTCAAAGAAACAAGTCATGCTAGACTAATCTGATCTCTTTTTTTGATAAAGTTACCAGCTTGGTAGATGAAGGGAATGCTGTGGACATCGCATACCTTGATTTCAGTAAGGCCTTTGACAAGGTTCCCCATGACATTCTTGCAAACAAGCTTGTAAAATGTGGGCTAGACAAGTTAACTGTTCAATGGATTTGTAATTGGTTGACTGGCCAAACCCAAAGGGTGCTCAGCAGTGGCTCCTCTTCGTCTTGGGAAGATGTGACCAGTGGGGTGCCACACGGTTCTGTCCTGGGCCCAGTGCTATTCAACATCTTTATCAATGACTTGAATGATGGAATTAGGGGCATACTTATCAAATTTGCAGATGACACCAAATTAGGAGGAGTAGCTAATACCCTAGAGGACAGGATCAATATTCAAAATGACCTGGATAGACTGGAGAGCTGGGCCAAAGCTAACAATATGAAATTTAATATGTAGAAATGTGTGATACTGCAGTTAGGGCAGAAAAACGAAATGCATAGATATAGGATGGGGGAGACCTGGCTGAACGAGACTACGTGCGAAAGGGATCTAGGAGTCCTAGTAGACCACAAGTTGAACATGTGTCAATAGTATGATGCGGCAGCTAAAAAGGCCAATGCGATTTTGGGTTGCATCAATAGGGATCTCGAAAGATTGGACGGATTCTTCTAGTAGATGGCACCAAGTCTCAAGTGCTACTTTGATGGGGGCCCCCTTTCTCCCACACTGGCCAATTTCGTTCGTTCTTGTTGAATTTCTTGGAAAGATATGCTCAGGGCTTAAGCTCTCCATTCTCACCCTCCTGCAACAACACCCCCCCATCACCATATCTGACATGTCTACCTGCACTACAAAAGGTTGTTCAGGGTTGGGGTGTTTGAGGATGGGTTCAGAGGTGAAAAGGTTTTTTAACTTCTCGAACGCTTGTTGGCACTGATCTGTCCACACTAACTTTTGGGGAGGCTTTTTGCCCTTCCCCTTACCTGATCATTTCTTTTCCCCCACCACTTTCATCTTCAGCAGCTTAGTGAAAGGTAATGCAACCTCAGCAAATTCCGGGATAAGGACCGATAAAAATTAGCAAACCCCCAGAAAGCTCTGAAGCTATTTCCTGGTTCTGGGAGTCTCCCATGCGAGAATTCCCTTAACCTTCTCAGGGTCCATTTCCAGCCCCTTGCTACAGATGCGATACCCCAAATAATATAGCTGGGTTTGATGAAACTCACATTTTGACAGTTTGGCATACAAATGGTTTTCAGCAAGTTTGCTCAGTACTTTCTGGACCAATTTCACATGGGATGTGTAGTCCTCTGAGTAAATCAGCACATCGTCTAAATAGACCAGGACTCCCTTGTACAAAAACTCTCTCAGAACATCATTGGGCAAGTTCATGAAAATCCCAGGGGCTCCTGATAACCCAAACGGCATTACTAAGAACTCAAAGGATCCCAGCTGGCAAGTAAACACAGTCTTCTACTCATCCTCCTCCTTGATCTGGACTCGGTAGTATGCCTCCTGCAAGTCTAACTTGGTGACTATCTTCCCCTTGGCCAAATGGGCCAATATGTCCTTTATCAGGGGGAGGGGGTATTGATTTGACATGCTCACCGCATTTAAGCCATCGTAGTCTATGCAGAGATGTAGAGGATCCATCTTTTTTGCGCCAGAACATCACGGGGGGCCCTAGGGTCGACGTGGTGGGCCTGATGAACCCCCTGGCCAAATTCCCTCAGGGCTTCCATCTCTGTCAGGGTCATTGAATATAACTTGGATTTTGGAAGCTCTGTCCCGAGGATTAACTCAATAGTGCAGTCCAAAGGTCAGTGGGGAGGCAGCATGTCATACTCTTTTTCCTCAAACACTATTCTCCACTTCTTGTATTCAACCAGCAAATCTTTAACCTCCCCCTGTACCATAGTCACCTCACAACACTGGTGACCATCCTCCCAAATGGGACCCCTCTTGAGAGACGTATCCCCCCCTTCATAAACCCCATGATTTGGCATGCAAACAGAGTCAGCAAAAGTCACAGTCTCTTTGATCCAGTCTATGGTGGGGTTATGAAACTTCAACCAGTTTAAGCCGACCACTGCTGTAGGCACTAGGCCTGGTGCGATTACAAAGTGAAGTTCTTCTTGGTGATTTCCCATCCTCATTTGTACTACATCAGTCATTTGTCTCATGGGGGCCCCCTTCATCATCCCTCCGTCCATCTGCGACATCCACACAGGCTTATCTAGCTTTATAGTCTTTATTGTCTTTATTGTCTTTATTGTCTTTATTGTCTTGATGGACAGAGGACACAATAGGGGAAATCCAGCACAGAATAAGCAAAGAGGTAGTACAGGAATACCTTCTTAATCTAAATGAATTTAAATCTCCAGGACCAGATGAACTACATCCAAGAGTATTAAAAGAGCTGGCAAATATAATCTCAGAGCCATTGGCAATAATCTTTGAGAACTCCTGGAGAACAGGAGAAGTCCCAGCAGACTGGAGGAGGGCAAACGTTGTTCCCATCTTCAAAAAGGGGAAAAAAGAGGATCCCAGCAATTATCGTCCAGTTAGTCTGACATCAATACCAGGGAAGATTCTGGAGCAGATCATTAAACAGAGAGTCTGTGAACATTTAGAAGGCAATGCCATAATCACAAAAAGTCAACATGGGTTTCAGAGAAACAAGTCATGCCGGACTAATTTGATCTCTTTTTTTGATAAAGTTACCAGCTTGGTAGATGAAGGGAATGCTGTGGACATCGCATACCTTGATTTCAGTAAGGCCTTTGACAAGGTTCCCCATGACATTCTTGCAAATGAGCTTGTAAAATGTGGGCTAGACAAGTTAACTGTTCAATGGATTTGTAATTGGTTGACCGGCCGAACCCAAAGGGTGCTCAGCAGTGGCTGCTTTTCGACTTGGAAAGATGTGACCAGTGGGGTGCCACAAGGTTCGGTCCTGGGCCCAGTGCTATTCAACATCTTTATCAATGACTTAGATGAGGGAATTAGGGGCATACTTATCAAATTTGCAGATGACACCAAATTAGGAGGAGTAGCTAATACCCTAGAGGACAGGATCAAAATTCAGAATGACCTGGATAGACTGGAGAGCTGGGCCAAAGCTAACAAAATGAAATTCAATACGGAGAAATGTAAAGTACTGCATTTAGGGTGGAAAAATGAAATGCATAAATATAAGATGGGAGAAACCTGGCTGAATGAGACTACATGCGAAAGGGATCTAGGAGTCCTAGTAGACCACAAGTTGAACATGAGCCAACAGTGTGATGCGGCAGCTAAAAAGGCCAATGCAATTTTGGGCTGTATCAATAGAAGTATAGTATCTAGATCAAGGGAAGTAATAGTGCCACTCTATTCTGCCTTGGTCAGACCTCACCTAGAATACTGTGTCCAGTTCTGGGCACCGCAATTCAGAAAGGATATTGACAAATTGGAGCGTGTCCAGAGAAGGGCAACTAAAATGGTGAAAGGTCTGGAAACGATGCCTTATGAGGAGAGACTTAGGGAGCTGGGTATGTTTAGCCTGGAAAAAAGACGGTTTAGAGGCGATATGATAGCCCTGTTTAAGTATTTGAAGGGATGTCATGCTGAGGATGGAGCAAACTTGTTTTCTGCTGCTCCAGAGACTGGAACACGGAGCAATGGGTGCAAGCTCCAGGAACAGAGATTCCACCTCAACATGAGGAGGAACTTTTTGACAGTAAGAGCTGTTCGGCAGTGGAACACACTCCCTCGGAGCGTGGTGGGGTCTCCTTCCTTGGAGGTCTTTAAACAGAGGCTGGATGGCCATCGGTCGGGGATGCTTTGATTGTGATTTCCTGCATGGCAGGGGGGTTGGACTGGATGGCCCTTGTGGTCTCTTCCAACTCTGCAATTCTATGATTCTATGATTCTATGATTCTATGGAGAGTTCTCTAACTAGGAAGGGGTGGATTAGCACCTGCGTGCACGCACAATCCACCATCACCATTACTTTCCAAAAACGGGGCTTTCACTCCACTCACCACAGCATCTGGGCACCCTTTGGGGTTAGCCTGCCCTCGGGCACTTAGTAGGGCGGGCTGGATCCATTTCCCATTGGCTCTGTTTCAGATGAAGTCCCACTGTCCTTGGGCACCAGGGAGCGGGCTGCTGCTTTGGGCTTTGGCTTGAACGGTGTCTTGGGTGCTGTCGTCTTTCCCTCCGCCTTCTTAGCTCCCGCCTCGGTCGGGTTGCTTTGTGGCTCTTTCTGGACACTCAGCAATGTGGTGGCCCCCCTTTCCACAGTGCAGGCACAAGCCCTTCCGCATCCGTTGATATCTCTCTGACTCCTCTGCTGCACTGCCAGCCGGACATGCCATCATGGTCATCTTCCCCGGGGCTCCGCCGTACTTGCTTTCTAGCCCTTGGCACTGCCTGGCCAACTTCACGCTCTGCCTCAGGGTCTCCACCTCCCCAGCCAGCTGCATCCACCCCAGCAGGGTTTCGGGGTTTCCTCAGACCAAGGCCCATTGCAGGATGTCCGCGTTGAGGCCATCTTGGAAGTACTGCACCTTTGTGGCTTCAGTCCAGTCGGGAATCTGACTTGCCAGGCAGCGGAATTCAGAGGCATAGTCCGTTACTGCTCTCGAGCCCTGGTATAGACGTTGCAGCTCCGTACGGGTGTGCCTCACCCTCAGCGGGTCTTTGAACTGTGCTCGGAAGGCCATCATGAAGTTATGGAAACTTCCTAGTTCCGGAGCTCCCATGTCATAGAGTCCCACTAGCCATTGGACAGCCTCTTCCTCCAGCTGGTTGGAGACATACTGCACCTTCTCGGCCTCCGTCTGGAACTCTCTTTCCCAGTGGGACATGAATCCCATCACCTGGGTTAGGAACTACAGCAGCTTCACAGTGTCTCTGTCGAACGTGGCCTTCAGGTCCCAATGCTTGCACCCACGTGGCCACACCCACGGCTCAACCAGGCCAGCATCCGCATGGTGTACTAGACCTCTGGGAGCCAGCGGGACGAGGCCACCCACCGGAGGAGCCAGGAGGTGCTGGCAACTGGGGCAGCTGTACCTAGGGCAGCTGAGGTAATCGCTGGATGATTTCCATGAGGTTTGTCTGCATTACCTGCATCTGCTGTTTCAGCTACTGCACCTCTCTCTCCATCTCAGGGCAGATGCCTCTCATCTCTGGTTCGTGGAGACCGCCAGTTAGAGGTCTGTCCCACCACGTGGACCTCCGCATGTCTCGACCTTGCTTATTCAGCCAGAGCCAACTTGCTCCCATGGCCACCCCTGTTCCACGCAAGGTGGTCTTGGAGAAGGTAAGGCTGCCTATGCCAGGGTCTGCCTGGCTCCCAGCTCCATGAGGTTGAAAGGAGGGTCCAGTCTCCCAGGCCTCCATCGTACTTGACTCAGCTCTCCCTCTGCTAAGTCTGTGCTGACATCTGCGCCAGCTCCCTGGTCCTTATCTGGGACCAGTTCCTTCTCCTTCTGGGTTCCAATCTCCATGTCCTCAGACATCATGCCTTGTGAGGGAAAATGGGTATTGCAGGTCTATGTATTTACTTACTTTGCTTTCTCCTTCCCTCCTTGTCACTGTGACACCAGACCTCACCCTTGGCACAGCTCTGTGTCCACCTTCAAGCTGGAAGTATGTAAATTAGATTAAATAAATGTTCCTTAGCCCATCTCCCTGAGTAAGGACTTTATCAGACCACCCCATGTAAATGTTCTTTTGCCAGCATAAATTGTTGTGTTTTTATGCCAGCAAAAGGACCCCCCTACCATATTTACCTTGAGCAGCATCCATGAAGCTTCCATGGTAGTAACAGAGCACAAACAGAGCTCTGCTTACTTCTGGGGTTGAAATCTCACTGATTCTCACGAGAAGATGCTAGTGTGGGAAATTAAAACAACAACAACAAATTAACACAGAAAAAATGAACACAAGCATAAAAACAAACTTTAAAGCCCCAAGTGAATGGGTGTGTGTGTCATAAAAAGAGTGTTCCCTCCCTGGCTGTTGCAATCTGACCCTGAAGTGTTTGCCCATTCACACTGTATTCATGTGAGTACAATGGTGTGTAGATTCAAACCCTGGCAATGCGGACACTTTTTTGACTTAACATGATTGCAAAAGGCGACATCATCTGGTATGTGTGTCTTTTCATGATCATTAAGCATCCTTATATCACTGTATTTGCCTGGTTTGATAAAGTCCTAAGTGAGAAGGAATAATCCCCTTATTCCACCTTGATCTGGGAACAGTCACCTTAGAAAAGATTTTTGTCTTTATTTTCAAATGGGAAAATATGATCTCTCTCTCTCTCTCTCTCTCTCTCTCTCTGTGTGTGTGTGTGTGTGTCCTGATTTGGCAGGGACAGTCCTGTTGAATCCTCTGTCATCCCTTTCCTCTTCTTGGCTACTTTGAAAATTGCTTTAAAGTGAGTTCAAATTGCAGGTATAGTTTGCACTACATGGTGTGAATGATTCCCAATGTGTCACACTGCAATGCCATAAATTTGGAGAGTAAAGGAGTATTTTGTGTTGCAGAATTCTTATTTGGGGGATCAATGCTTTCTTCCCCCCAACACCACCTCCTGCTTCTTATATTTGAGTTTCTTTTACTTATCTTAAAACAGATAGTGATAGATAGTTCCTTTTGCTGGGCAAATAGATAGTTCGTTTTGTTGGTCAATTTTTTTTATAGATTAGATATGTTAATATTTGTTGCCAAAAAGATTTTATTTTAAAACATCTAAGCTACATATTGAGTAGCATATTTTCTGCTTTTTGACATCATAGTTGGCTGAACAACAGCATGGGACTTTTCTCCTTTTGGGGGAGGGGGGGCTGTAATGTGTTACATTGCTTGGGATAAAAAAAAGCACCCCAGTGGCAAAACAAAACAGTAGATAGCTGTCCCAGCACTGTTGTTGTTTGTTAAGGGGGGGGGACTGGATATTGCAGGGATCTGAACCTTTGTGGAATTCTTCATAACTCTTCAGGTAACATTGCCATAGAATGCCTGCCTTGAAAATCTACCTCTCTGTGGATTCAGAAACAAAATAAGACCCTGGTGGACTAAAATGTCCCATCCTGCTACCTGAATGCTAGGATTGGAAAGAATATTCAAAAATATTTGAAGAATGGTAAAAAATATTTCATGTGTGTTGAGAAACATTGATGAGATGAATCTGGGACTAAGAAGAATCTATGCACTTCAGGACTTGTTCTGTGCAAAATGTGCATGTGGTTGTTTTACACAAAAAAAGTGCAGCATTTTCTACGCAGAAAGCATCATTTTTTTAAAATGGAAAATGCTATTTCCAGCACAGAAAATGTTGTTTTCTGTCCAAAACAACCATGTGCAAATTTTGCACACAAGAAGTTCCAAATTGTGAATAGGCTTCAAAAATGGTGTGGTTTTTAAAGACTTTCTCACAGTGGAAAGAAAATGAATAAAATTACTCATTGCTTCCTTTAAGAAGAAACTTTATGCATAATTACATCCATAGTGAGGGCTGAAAAAGAAAGAAAAAACATCTGAAAATCTATTTTTCCTTTAGATGACCCCCCCCCAAAAAAAAGAGTCATGGGTCATGTTTTATGTTAATATTTGCTATTCTTTTGTAGCTGTCTGGATTTCAGAATGGAACCAAAGAAAATAGGTGTTTTTTTTATTTAAGAGCAAGTCCGTGTCTTTAGGGATGTACTTCTTCACTAATTTTATTCTCCAAGGAAGCAATGAGTAATTTTAGCTATTTACTTCCCACTGCAAGAAAGCCTTTAAAAACTGTGCAGGTTTCAAAGACTATTCTTAGTTTGGGACTTATTTTGTGCAAATTTTGCATGGGTGTTTTTTCTCGCAGAAAATAACATTTTTGTGCCAGAAACAGCATTTTCTGCACAGAAAATAATATTCATATGCAGAAATATTATTTTTGTGCAGAAAATGCTGTTTCTTGAACAGAAAATTCTAGGTTATTTTATTATAGTAGCATTTTCTGTGTAGAAAATCCTGTTTTCTGAGTAGAAAATCTTGTTTTCTGCACAGAAAATGCTGTAGTTGGAAAATTAGACTACACAAAGTCTGGATGTAGAGCATGATGGTTGCACATTTGATCCCTTGAAATGCACAGTGTGCCTCACAAATCAGCATAGCCGTATTTGGGAAGCAAGGGCTACTTCATCCTACAGTGAATCATTGGAGGTGTGAAAAGAATAAGTTTCTTGAAGGTTTTAAATCCAACAAGAATCTTTTCCATCCCTTAGCCAACCAAAATTAGTCTATGGAGCAGCATGAACGCTCTGGATTTAGTTTGATGCAGCCTCCTAATCTATCATTTAATGCTTCATCTAGTCCTACCCAGGTGTCATTCAGAAAACGCAAACTACATTTAAGCAGCAACTAATGGCCTCCTCTTTGTTCCTTTATGGACATCCACAGAGGAAGTTGATCTGTAGTATACCCCATTTAACTAAATTAAATTCTAGTTAGCATCTGGGATCCTATCACTAATTGCCTTTATATTTCTGAGGAGCCACCGACCAGTGCCAGTAATAGACATATAAAGATTTTAATAGGTAAATAAATTAGGAGCTGCATTTCAGCTGCTACCAAAACATGGTTTAACAGAGCAATTAGTAATTAGATGTCTGGCATTAATGAAGAACATTTTGCAAGGAAAATTCTCAAGGAATGCATTTATACCATCAGTAATGTTTATTTACTCTCAGATGGATTAACTTAGAACCGCAGCTAAATTCTCAGCTCTGCAATTGCACAATGTACATCTTTTAGCAGTGGAAATTCCCACCAACATTATAAAGTGATTACTGTTCTTCCTAATTTTTCTTAAAACAAGACAACATAGAAGAAATGTTGTGCATAGTGATCTTAGGGATGCTGAGTAAATGTAGTTTGTTCCACGTTTTTCAGTAAAACAACCTAGTTTCAGTAGTTCATGCACTGGGACCTTTCATTTAGATTACAGTAATACACTTTATACGGGGCTGTCCTTGAAGACAACACAGGCTGCAACTAGTGAAACAGAATCATAGGCCTCATCTATATGGGGAGAATATGCCAGCTTTCCACTGGCATATTCTGGCTCTGGATCAGGCCCGTTGCTCCCCCATTGCCTGAATGAAATGGTGTGGAGTTCATACTGCTACACCAGCCCATTTTTGCAGCAGCTGCTGCTTCTGTCTGCATCAAATTCTCTGAAGCCAGGAAGGGGGCCCACAGCATGTGATCAAGCCCTGCTACAAATGACCAACCTGCTTCTTGGCTGCAGAGAATGTGATGTGGATGGAAGCGGTGGTGGCAGCTGCCGAGATGGGCTGATGTTGCGGTATGGACTCATGTGGTCTTGCGGGACCTGATCTGTTTTTCTGAAATGAAGTGTTTTTTCCCAGGGTATTTTGCTGAACAGTTTTAATGGGCTTTACCCCATCCTCCCCCTATCTTTGCCCTGGGGGTTATGAGGACTGCTCATGGGCAAAAAAGGGCAAAAGCCCTGCATCATTTGTACTATGGGGCTCTAAGATGAAGTAAATAGCCCATTTAGACAAGCCCATAAAATTATAGAGCCTGAAGGGGCCCCGTAGGCTAATGAGTCCAACCCCCTCCCTCACTAAATGCACCAACTCCAGATAGAGCATCCCCAGGAGGTAGCCTCTTTTTGAAGATGTCCAGAGAAAAAGACTCGACCACATCTTTAGGGAATTGGTTCCATTGCTGAACAGCTCTTACCATCAAAAAGTTCCTTCAAATAAAAATCTGCCCTCTTTTAACTTAAAACTGTCAATCCTGGTCCTACCCTCTGGGGCAGCAGAGAACAGTCCTTCCCCCTCTTCTCTGTGACATTTTCTGAAGCATTCAAAAAGGGCAAGCTGAACATGCCCAGCTCCTTTCCTCATATGTTTTGTTCTCCATACTCTGTATCATCCTTGTTTCCCTTCACTGAAATCACTCCGAATTGTCTATATCCTTCTTAAAATGAGATGCCCAGAACTGAATGTAGGACTCCAGATGAAGCCTGACTAGTGGAGAATATAGTGGAAGAACATGAGGCAGATTGCTGTCAGAAACAGATGACATCATGTGATGGGGCATGGGAGTCCTTCTGGACCCTGCTGTCACCATGTGATCACAGCCCTAGCCTCAGAGTGTGTGTGCGCGCAGCCCTCAGAGGACTCAGCTACCCTTCTGTTATACAGCTTGTGGGTTGTCTGTCTGAGAAACCCTAAGCTGTACTTTGAGATGCAATCTTAGAGATTCCTCTGACTGGGGATTCCCCTAAATTGCACCCACTTTTGGTATGCTGCTACCACCTTTTGAATTCTGCACCCCTTTACAACATGGTCCAAAGAGAGACCATGGGTATCCTCTGCCCCCTGAAAAAATTGACCCCCCTCCCTTCTGCCCCGAAAAGAGAGAAATGACCAATCAAAAACAAGGCGTGAGAAAGATAGAAAAAGCTATTTATTCTTAAGCAGAGCTCATAACACACAGATATGTGTCCAGTTCTGGGCATCACAATTAAAAAAGGATATTGACAAATTGGAGCGTGTCCAGAGAAGGGCAACTAAAATGGTGAAAGGTCTGGAAATGATGCCTTATGAGGAGAGACTTAGGGAGCTGGGTATGTTTAGCCTGGAAAAAAGACTGTTAAGAAGCGATATGATAGCCCTGTTTAAGTATTTGAAGGGGTGTCACGCTGAGGATGGAGCAGGCTTGTTTTCTGCTGCTCCAGAGACTGGAACATGGAGCAATGGATGCAGGAACAGAGATTCCACCTCAACACAAGGAGGAACTTTTTGACAGTAAGAGCTGTTCGGCAGTGGAACGCACTCCCTCGGAGCGTGGTGTGGTCTTCTTCCTTGGAGGTCTTTAAACAGAGGCTGGATTGCCATCTGTCAGGGATGCTTTGATCAAGATTTCCTGCGTGGCAGGGTGTTGGACTGGATGGCCCTCGTGGTCTCTTCCAACTCTATGATTCTATGATTCTATGTTGCGTGGAAAGTCTATTCCTTTCCAGGTAGATCTTAGAAGTTACAGATATTTAAGCATTCAGCTAACATCCAGCCAAGTGGGGAAAATAGACATAAATTTCCCGAACACGATCTGCTAATAAATTCCTGATCTACTCACTGACTCTGTAGTTCAGTTTCTTAAATTGAGAAGAGGCTGTGAGCCAGGCTGTCCAGCTGTCTCCAATAGCCTTCCCTGAAGGTCCCTTTGTTCTTTTTGTTCAGCTCTTTCTGAGATGAGGTGTTCCCCATCCCAGGGCTTCTTCGTCTTCTTTGTTCGACTGCTTGCCTCATGGCCCCAAGGCAGTATTTATTGCCTTGTCTTGGAAGTCCCTAGAAGATCTTAATTGGTCACTTTGCTCCTGTTGGCCTGTGATATCAGTGATGATGCTGGCCTCAAAGGTGTCACCCCTCTCCAGACCCAGTTAACCCTTTGTTAACCCAGTATTACACATCATTTCTCAAGGAACTGAACTTGCTTGCTTGAAATGTACTTCCCATCTAATGTTGCTGGTGGTGACACTTAAAGCCCTAAAATCCATCTTGACCTCAATCTGATGTTATTTGGCCCATACCATCCACCATTTCACAGATGTAAACCATGGCACATCAGAGTGTGGGCAAGGGCTGCAACTAATGTGAGTGCTATAATAGTGTAGAATGAAACAGTTACTTTTTTTAAGAAAACATTTTTTAAAGGAATCCTTTGTGAAGAAGAGATGGATATATCTGTGCATGGGTTAACTCAGGGGTTGTCTAGATGGTGAAAATAACCCTACCCAAATTATCAGAAAAGACCTTTTGTCTCCATAAGATTCGACTGAGATTCACAGTTTGCAGAAGGAGGGGGGCCAAAAACTCCACTTACTGTGTTGGAAAAGCCTTCACAGCTTTTCCCATTTTGTTTAAATAATGTGTGGAAATGCACATTACCATACAGTTGGACATCTCATGATCGTCCATGGATTCTGGGTATTAGAGTAGATTCCATGGAAGACCCTGACATGAGTTTGGTTCTTCGCCTGACAGGAGTTTGGATCCTAGCCTGATTCTTGTCCTCTGGACTGCAGCCAGCCCGCCTTGTGGTTTGGGAATGCTGTTTTCTGAGGGGTTCAAGGCCGTAGCACCTGGAAGTGGCCGTTACTCCTACTGCCCTCCCCAGATACCATTCTCATGCTGTAAAGGTTTATCTGGTACCTGTATTGTGTTGGTTTCAGTTCTGGCTTTGCCTCATGTTACTAGCATGTGTTTCCTTTCTTAATAAAGAAATCTTATTAAGTTAATGTGAACGTGTTCCTGGTACATCACAGTAAGCCAGAACTCACAAACCTTCACAATTTCTACCTGTGATGTCTGACAAAATGGAGGTTGGAACACAGACGGAGAAAGACCTGGCCACAGGCGATGACCAGGGAGCCGGCTTGCCGGAGGATGGTGCAGGCGTGCCGGAGGAGGAGCTGAGCCGAACCCAATGGAGGGCTGGGAGGCTGACCCTCCCTCCCGACCTCATGGAGCTGGGAGCCAGGCAAGCCCTAGAGATGGGCAGCCTACCCTTCTCCAGGACTCCAGTGCATGGAGCAGGAATGGCCATGGGAGCTAGCTGGCTCTGGCCAGATGAGTGAGGTTTGGGAAGAACGGAGATCCCTATGGTGGGATAGGCCCCTAACCAAGGAGCTTCGGGAACCTGGGGGAAGACCCCCTTGGGCAGAACTGGAGAAGGAAGTGCAACAGATGAAGCAACAAATGGAGGCCATGCAGACAAACGTCCTGGAAATCTTACAGAGACTGCCTCAGCAACCTGCAGCCCTGGGGGGAAAACCACCCTAGGGACTCCAGCTGCCAGTTCCTCCAGGAGGTGGGGTCCCAGCTCCCCCAGGGTGGGGTCCCCATGGCCCCTGATGGAGGTCCAGTCCCGCAGGCTCCTGGTGGTCCAGCACCCCCTGCGGGTGCTGGCCCAGTTGAACCATGGGAGAGACCACGTGGTCTCAAACTCCGAGACCTGAAGGCTACTTTTTTTTTATCCACTTTATTTTTTTCCAGACAACAAACAAACTAACAAACAAACAAACAAACAATATTCTCTTATATTCACAATTTTGCTTTTTTACATCCATATTTTCAACATAATTTCTCTTCCTTTTTCTTCCATACATTCCTTCATTCAATTTCGATCCATTTTACTTTTTACTTACTTTATACTCTATATCTCAGCTATTCTTCTATACATCCTCATTCTTTGACTTCCTTACATACAATCCTAAGTAAGCAAGTTTTTTTTTCCCTTATACCTCTTATAGACTTCTTATATGCCTCTGTCGTTACCTCTTTTTACACCTTTCTTATTCCATCTCAGTTCAAATTATCACATATCCATCTTATTCTCTTTCATCTTAACTGTTCCTCTCTTATCTTCAAGACTCCATGCTTTTAATTATAACTCTTTACGATCATTCCTATCCATTTCCAATTCCTGTCGTCTCCCCTTTTTTTCCTATAATATTATGTTAAATTATAATAACAACATATTTTTTACCCCTTCCACTTCTCCATTGTCCTTCCAATATTTCATCATCGGTAACCATTTTTCCATTGATTTCTTTTTAGGTGTGTCCCTTAACCTATTTGTTAAGCTATCCAACTCTATCATATCTATCAATTTACTTAACCAATCTGTTATCTCTGGAGTATCTGACCTCTTCCATTTTTGTGCGATTAATAATCTAGCCGCCGTTATCATATATAACATCACTTTCCAAAACTGTCTTTCATCTTTTTTCTCTAAAACACTTGTCATATTTAGCAAATATAACTCAGGTCTTAATTCATATTCAATTTGCAGTATCTTCTTCATTAGCTTATGTACTTTCTCCCAAAATTCTTTAATCAACCTGCATTCCCACCACATATGTATTAGTGTTCCCTTATTTTCTTGGCATTTCCAACAATTACTTATAGTTATTATACCCATTTTATTTAACCTAACTGGCGTGTAATACCACCTATTTACCATCTTTATGTAATTTTCTTTAAGATTTTGAGCCGCCGTAAAGTTATTTGTCTTGTTTCTTGCATTTTCCCACGCTTCTATTTCCATGTTGTTTCC
The DNA here is from genome assembly GCA_030847615.1 of Gambelia wislizenii. Taxonomy (NCBI): domain Eukaryota; kingdom Metazoa; phylum Chordata; class Lepidosauria; order Squamata; family Crotaphytidae; genus Gambelia; species Gambelia wislizenii. The sequence continues at coordinate 13,882,170 of JAUMIR010000012.1, forward strand.
TATATCTCTGGCCCATTTAACCATATACTCTTTTATGTTCTCTTCTTCTAAATATCTAGTTAATAATAATCGATACAATTTAGCTATTTTCTTTTGGTGCATACCCCACAATATTTCATCAAGTTCGTTTTTACTCTTTTCTATTCCTTCTTTTTTGATATCTTCTTTAAATTTCTCTCTTATTTGATAGTAAGTAAACCAACTACCTTCCCAATTTAACTGTTCTCTGGATTTCAATACATATTCCTCATTACTATCTCTCATTCAGCCAGGTCTCTCCCATCCTATATTTATGCATTTCATTTTTCCGCCCTAAATGCAGTACTTTACATTTCTCCGTATTGAATTTCATTTTGTTAGCTTTGGCCCAGCTCTCCAGTCTATCCAGGTCATTCTGAATTTTGATCCTGTCCTCTAGGGTATTAGCTACTCCTCCCAATTTGGTGTCATCTGCAAATTTGATAAGTATGCCCCTAATTCCCTCATCTAAGTCATTGATAAAGATGTTGAATAGCACTGGGCCCAGGACAGAACCCTGTGGCACCCCACTGGTCACATCTTTCCAAGACGAAGAGGAGCCACTGCTGAGCACCCTTTGGGTTCGGCCGGTCAACCAATTACAAATCCATTGAACAGTTAACTTGTCTAGCTGAATGAGACTATGTGCGAAAGGGATCTAGGAGTCCTAGTAGACCACAAGTTGAACATGAGCCAACAGTGTGATGCGGCAGCTAAAAAGGCCAATGCAATTTTGGGCTGTATCAATAGAAGTATAGTGTCTAGATCAAGGGAAGTAATAGTGCCACTCTATTCTGCCTTGGTCAGACCTCACTTAGAATACTGTGTCCAGTTCTGGGCACCACAATTCAGAAAGGATATTGACAAATTGGAGCGTGTCCAGAGAAGGGCAACTAAAATGGTGAAAGGTCTGGAAACAATGCCTTATGAGGAGAGACTTAGGGAGCTGGGTATGTTTAGCCTGGAAAAAAGACGGTTTAGAGGCGATATGATAGCCCTGTTTAAGTATTTGAAGGGATGTCACGCTGAGGATGGAGCAGGCTTGTTTTCTGCTGCTCCAGAGACTGGAACACGGAGCAATGGGTGCAAGCTCCAGGAACAGAGATTCCACCTCAACATGAGGAGGAACTTTTTGACAGTCAGAGCTGTTCGGCAGTGGAACACACTCCCTCGGAGCGTGGTGGGGTCTCCTTCCTTGGAGGTCTTTAAACAGAGGCTGGATGGCCATCTGTCGGGGATGCTTTGATTGTGATTTCCTGCGTGGCAGGGGGTTGGACTGGATGGCCCTCGTGGTCTCTTCCAACTCTGCAATTCTATGATTCTATGATTCTATGATTCTATCTCTTATTATTATGTCTTCATATCTCCTACACTGTACCCTATCTTTCCATCTACCAAAAAACGCTTCCTGCGTTGATATCCAACAAGGGATTCCACTGTAAAATTTCGCCTTTATTTTCTTCCATGTTATTAATAATGCCCTCCGCACATAATGATTATTAAAGTCCTTATTTATTCTATCTTTTCCATACCCAAGATATGCGTGCCACCCGAACCTGATATTGTGTCCTTCCAAAATCAGCACTTTTTCTTCTTTCAATTTGATCCAGTCCTCCACCCATATTAACACAGCTGCATAATAATATATTTTCAGATCTGGTAGCTCGCATCCTCCTCTACTTCTAGCATCTGTTAAGTATTCCCATTTAATCCTTGATTTCTTTCCATCCCAAATAAACTTAATTATGTCTTTCCTCCATTCTTCAAATGGTTTTTCATTTATTATTATCGGGAGATTTTGGAAGAGATAAAGCAGCCTCGGTAATACTATCATTTTGCATACTGCTATCTTCCCTAAGATAGATAGCTTTAAATTCCTCCATTTATCCAAATCTTCTTTTATCTCTTTCCAAACTTTTTTATAATTATTTTCAAATAAATCTGTGTTCCTTTTGGTTAGCCATAAACCTAGATATCTCACCTTCTTCTCCACTCCACATCCCGCTATTTCTATTAATTCATTTTCTTCCTGTTTCGTCATATTTTTTGTTAACAGCACAGATTTATCTTTATTTATTTTAAATCCTGAATGTTTTCCAAATTCTGTTATTGTTTGCATTAATTCTTCCATACACTCCGAGACCTGAAGGCTACTTTTGATGAGGACTCTGCGAAGTTGCCATACTTCTTAACCCAGGCAATGAGATTCATGCCTCACTGGGAGGAAGAATTCCAGACAGAGGCTGAGAAGATGCAGTATGTCTCCAACCAGCTGGAGGGAGAGGTGGCACAATGGCTGGTGGGGCTCTACGACAGTGGGGCTCCAGAACTAGGGAGCTTCCACAACTTCATGATGGCCCTCAGAGCTCAGTTTGAAGACCTGCTGAGGATGAGATGTGCATGCACAGAACTTCAATGCCTATGCTAAGGCTCGAGACCCATGGCTGAATACACTTCTGAATTCTGCCACCTAGCCAGCCAGATCCCTGACTGGACCGAGGCCACTAAAGTGCAGCATTTTCAGGATGGTCTCAATGCAGACATCCTGGAATGGACCTTTGTCCAAGGGAACCCAGAAACCCTCCTGGGGTGGGTGTGGCTGGTTGGGGAGGTGGAAACCCTGAGACCAAGCATGAAGCTGTCCCGGCAGCATCAGGGGCTAGGCGGAAAGCCTAGTGGGCCCACAGGGAAGAAAACAGACTGCACAGCCAACTGGAAGCACCCCAAGAGAGTCAGAGAGGGAGCGATGGATGCGAAAGGGCCTGTGTATGCACTGCGGGAAAGGTGGCCACCGCATAGCTGAGTGCCCAGAGAAACAACCCCATGACAACCCTGCAGAAGAGAGTCCCAAGAAGTTGGATGGGAAGCCAACAGCACCCAAGACACTGTTCAAGCCAAAGCCCAAAGCAGCGGTACATGCCTTGATCCCTCGTCCCGCAGCAGGAGAGTCTTCAGAGGAGCCGGACGACAGTGGGTTCTCTTCCGATGCTGAGCCAGTGGGAAAAAGATCCATCCCGCCTTACAAAGTGCCTGAAGGCGGGCTAATCCTGAAGGGCTCCCAAGTGCTGTGGTGAGTGGAGTAAAAGCCCCATTTTTCCTAAAAGCCAAGATAGGGGTTGCAGATAATGGGGTCCCCCGAAAAGTAATTGTAATGGTGGACTGCAGATGTACCCAGGTACTAATTCACCCCTCCCTAGTTAGTGAACTCTCAGTCAGCACCATCAAACTAGACAAGCTGGTATGGCTGTCTCAGATGGACAGAGGGATGATGAAGGGAGGGCCTACAAGGTGAATGATTGGCCCAGTGCAAATGAAGATGGGGAACCATGAGGAGGAGCTCCAATTTGTGATAGCGCTGGGCTTGGTCCTGGCCACAGTGGTAGGTTTGAAGTGGTTGAAATTCCACAAACCCACTATAGACTGGATCAAAGAAATGGTGACTTTTACAGACCCCATGTGCGTGCGGGAACATAGAGTGTATGAAAACAGTGAGGCCTTGCTGGGGAGGGGAATCCCACAAGGGACCAAGCATCGGAATTTTAAGGTCGTTATGGTGCAAGGGGAAGTGAAAGAATTACCGGTGGAGTATAAACAGTGCCGGTATGTGTTTGAAGAGAAAAATGTGACATTTTACCCCCCACAGGCCATTTGACTGTGCAATTGAAATAGTCTCAGAATCAGCACTGCCCAAGATTTACTCCATGACCCTGGCAGAGATGAACGCCCTCCGCAAATTCACAGATAAGAACTTAGCCTGGGGGTTCATCAGACCTATGACCTCCCCCTTGGGGGCCCCAGTGTTATTCAGAGGCAAACACGATTCTTCTCTGCATTTATACATTGATTACAGGTCCCTAAATGCCATCAGTGTCACAAATCAATACCCCTCCCCGTTAGTGAAAGATATCCTGGCTCATTTAGCCAAAGGGAAGATCTTCACCAAGTTGGACTTGTGGGAGGCCTATTACAGGGTGCGAATTAAGGAGGGGGATGAGTGGAAAACTGCTTTTAATTGCCAGCTGGGGGCTTTTGAATTCCTTTTAATGCCATTTGGGTTATGTGGAGCCCCTGGGGTGTTCATGAACCTAATCAATGATGTGCTTAGAGAGTTCTTATACAAAGGAGTATCTGGATGATGTGCTCATCGACTCGGACGACTATATGTTCCATGTTATGCTGGTCAAGAAAGTGCTCAGTAAACTGGGGGAAAACCAATTGTTGAAATGTGAATTCCACCAAAGCCGCTTGAATTATTTGGGCTATCGCATCTCTAGCAGAGGGGTTCAAATGGACCCTGAGAAGGTTAAGGGAGTCCTCACATGGGAGATTCCTAGGACCAGGAAGCAGTTTCAAAGCTTCCTGGGGTTTGCTAATTTTTACCAGTCCTTCATCCCTGACTTTGCTGAGGTTGCCTTGCCCCTTACTGACCTATTGAAAACCAAAAGTGGGTGTGGGGGAAAGAAATGAATTGGGAAGGGGAAGGGTGAGAAGCCTCCCCAAAATATTGTGTGGCCTGTCCAATGTCAAAAGGCATTTGACAAGTTAAAAAAACTTTTCACCTCTGAACCTATCCTTAAACACCCCAACCCTGAGCAGCCTTTTGTGGTTCAGGTGGACACCTCAGATGTGGCGATGGGGAGGTTGCTACAGCAAGAGGACAAGGGTGGGAAGCTAAGACCCTCTGCATATCTATCTAAGAAGTTCAATGAAACTGAACGGAATTGACCAGTGTGGGAGAAAGAGGCAGGAGCAATGAAGGTAGCCTTGGAGACTTGGTGCCATCTGCTGGAAGGATCTTCCCAACCTTTTGAGGTTTGGACAGATCACAAGAATTTGGAGGCTTTGAAAACCCCACGGCACTTGAACCCCAAACAAATTAGGTGGGCCAGATTTATTTTTTTTTTTTTACTGGTTCAACTTCACACTGAAGTTTCTCCCTGGGAAAAAGAATTTCCTAGCTGACGCTTTGTCCAGGCTCCCCCAACAAGACAGCAAATGAAAGGACGCGGTAGATAAATGAAAGGAGGTGGTAGTTCTCACACGCAGCCAAGCCAAACATCAGGAGGCCATTGCAGACCCTGCTTTGGCCCAAGACCGAGACTTAACCAGGGTGCCTGATGGGCCGCCCTCGATGGGCATGACCCCAACTGTGGTGCCAATTCCAACATCCCTGTCACCTTCCCCCTTACCCCAAAGACATCGGGGATGGGTGGCAGGCTCAGATGGCGGACGCTCTTTCCCATGACCCCTGGTTCCTTTCTCACAAAGAGGAGGTAGTATTGTGAGGGGGTTTGGCTTGGAAGGGAGAATGCACGTACATCCCCGAGGCTATGCAAACTGCAATCCTTAAACAGTGCCATAATGTGAAAAGTGCAGGTCACTTTGGGTATGTGAAAACATTGCATTTAACACGATGACAAGTTTGGTGACCCAAAATACGAAAGGAGGTGGAGGATTATATAAAAGGGTGTCATACGTGTGCTGTGGCAAAAAGGGCCGGTGGGAAGCCAAAAGGCCTGTTACAGCTATTACCTACCCCCACTAAACCTTGGGAGGTAATTAGCATGGACTTTATTGTTGAGTTGCCACAGAGTAAGAAAAAGACAGTTATTTGGGTGGTAACTGACCTGTTTTCCAAGCAAGCTCATTTTGTTGCCTGCAAGAAAATCCTGGCTGCCCTACAGCTGGCTAAACTATTTGTACATAACATATACAGACTACATGAAGCTCCCACCAGAATCATCTCGGATAGGGGTGCCCAATTCACCTCTTAGTTTTGGAAGGCATTTACAAAGCTGCTAGGAATTGAGCTAGGGATGAGTAGTTCCCATCATCCACAGACAGATGGCCAGACTGAACATTTGAACCAACTTTTGGAACAGTATCTAAGGTGTTATGTCTACTTCCAGCAATCTGATTGGGTTGATCTATTGCCTTTCGCAGAGGTGTCATACAACAATGCCATGCACCAAAGTACAGGCCTATCCCCATTTAAAATTGTTTCAGGACAGGATGTTGACCCTCTGCCTTTGGGGGAAGGGGATCCCAAGGACCCAGTTCCTGTGGCTCAGTGGAGCACTCAAATCAAGTAGGCATGGCCGAAAGTTGTATCGGCCCTAGAGTATGCGAAGGCCCGCTACGAAGAGCATGCGGACAAGAAGCATGACCCCACCCCGAGCTATGCAGTGGGAGACTTGATATATCTCTCCACTAAGTTTCTGAAGAGCCCTCAACCTTCAAAAAAGTTGGGCCCAAAATATATTGGACCTTTCCCTATTGTTAGGGTTATTAACCCTGTGGCTTTTGAACTTCTCTTGCCTAAACTGTATCTTAATGTCCATCCTGTGTTTCACTCCAGTTTGCTCAAGCCTGCATGCCCTCCAGACCAACATCATTGTGTTCCTGAGACTCCCTGCCCTATCATGGTGGACAATGACCAACACTTTGAAATCTCTGATGTGCTGGACTCTTGGACTCACAGAGGGGGTTATAATAGCTTAAGTGGAAGCACTTGCCTATGGGTCATGCCGAATGGGTCAGCGTTGAACACATTAAGGCTCTTTGCTTACTAAGGAAATTCCATGCCCGCTTCCCTGATAAGCCTGGCTGAGGAGTTTTTCTAATGGTGGTTTGCTTAATCTTTTGCTCTGTCTTTGTGTTGGGGTTTGGGGGTGGAAGTTTCTCCTTGTGGGGACAGTATGTCCATGATCGTCCATGGATTCTGGGTATTAGAGTAGATTCCATGGAAGACCCTGACATGAGTTTGGTTCTTGGCTTGACAGGTTCCTGGTCTGATTCCCCTGCCTGGGTCTATCATCCTCTGGACTGCAGCCTTGTGGTCTGAGAATGCTGTTTTCTGAGGGCTTCAAGGCTGTAGCACCTGGAAGTGGCCGTTACTCCTACTGCCCTCCCCACATACCATTCTCATGCTATAAAGGTTTCTCTGGTGCCTGTATTGTGTTGGTTTCAGTTCTGGCTCTGCCTCATGTTACTAGCATGTGTTTCCTTTCTTAATAAAGAAATCTTATTAAGTTAATGTGAACGTGTTCCTGGTACATCACAGGACATCTGATTTGCAATGCAGCACATTCTCTGTGAGAGTGGAAGTGGAAAGCTGATTGGTTGGATATGCACAGGGGGCAGGCTTCCCAGCAATGAAGTGGGTGGAGGTGCCATTTTGGAGTTTCACGGTGCTGATCGTGCACTTTTTTGCTGCTCTGAGGTGACCAAACAGCTTTTTCACACAGAAGGTCACACTTGTGTACCTTTGATTTACAGTTAAAAAAATACTGTGCAGCAGCGACAAGTTGAGGGGAATAATAACGTGAGTAATTCACTTTCAGCCACCATCTTGATTCAGATGAATGGCTGTATGTGCATTTCAAACAGGTATGGCTTCACATACCAGCAATTTTGCCAAAGGCCCATGGAGACAAATGAATACTGCTGCAAATTTACATTAATAATCCACATTATATCTTCTTATGTAGACAAGCTCTCATACTTTTTTTTGTCTTTTGGGGTATAACTCAGAAAAAAAGAAGACATGGAGAGAGATCAGGAGAAAGAAGGGAGAGGGAAATAGGAAGACGCTTTCTGATCAAAATGAAACGAAAAATGGGGAAAAAAATTAAATGAAATGACAAATGCTCCAGGTTAAGTTGTATACTATTTTAGTCCACTGTTTTATCTCAGTGAACATTTTTAATTGAATAGAACTGTGCATATCTAAATAAATACACATAAATAAACACTGAATTCCATTGCTGTAGTCTATGATTAAAGACACTCATCTCTTCATGTTTAGAATTATGACTACTTGCAGGGCTCACTTAGTGGTGCCATTAATGACAGTGGATGCACTTGCCTTACAAAGATCCAGGGAAGGAAGCATGAACCCATGGCAGAGAACCTGCTTTGTATGTAGAAGGTCCCAGTGTCAACTCCTGACATCTTCAGTTGAAAAGGTCTTCCAAACAGGTGAGGTGGAAGACTTGTGTCTCAATTTTGGGAGAGCTACTGCCATTCAGAATAGATGATATTTGTAGATGACATATAGTCTTCTCACAGACTCACAAATGAAGTAGCTATCCAAGGATTGCCTCATTTAAATGGGCTATCAAGTTTTAGACAGACAAACCAAACTAGGTATCTCCATCTGGTGAATAGAGGTGTTGTCAGGATCATCCATGAATTCTGGAATACAGAGTGGAATTCATGGAGGACCCTGACAGTTTGTTGGCTTGAGACTGGTTCTATCTTGGGCCTCTGGAATGTCTGGGAGACGTTGGTTGCCATGGGAACGCAGGTCCTACCAGGAGCTCAAGGCCAGACAGATGGTTCCGCGCCTCTTGCTCCCCCATGGTATACTGCCCTCCCTTTTCTGCTTTCTCACGCTGGGTGTCTCTTATCATCTTCTACTGTTAGTTTGATCTTTAGTTGCAGCTTTGCCAATGTCCCTTACACATGCTTCTATTCCAATAAAGAACTTTATTGAAGATATGTGAGTTTGTGTTCTGTGTACATCACAGAAAGCTGCAACTCCTCAACTTTTATTTTCTCGTCCTGAAACTGTGGAGCCTTTACCCGCAATGTCTGAGGACGCGGAGACTGGCACGCAGACGGACCAAGATCTGATTGTGGCCAGCACCAAAGAAGCCGACGCCTCGAAGCCGGAGACCGGGGAAAAGGGACGTGCTGAAGCTGTCACAGCTGGAGGCATGAGCCGAAACCGCCGTAGGGCTGGAAGATTTACGCTCTCCTCAGAGCCCTGGGAGCTGGGAGTCGAGCTGGCTCCAGGGAGGGGCAGCCTGCCAAGCTTCGGCACTCTGGTGCGAGAGGTTTTGGCCCCCGCCTGGCCATGGGCAGGGGCCGGCCACCGAGAAGAACGCAGAATCACGGTGGGACAGGCCCCAGTGTGAGGGGCCTCAGGAGCCAGAAGCGAAGTTTTCCCTGGCAGAAGTTGGAGCCGAGGTTCTTCAACTGAAACAGCAAATGGGTGAGATACGGGAGGTACTCCTAGAACTCCTGCATAGAACCCCTCCAGCTCCACCAGCCCCAGGGGGGGGTCCAGCCTCCCCCAGCTCAACCAGTGGCTGCCCAGGCACCGGGGGATGGAGTCCCCGCTCAGCCTCCTGATGTCCCTGGCCCGCCGGCTCCTGGACCGGCTCCCCCTGCCGGGGCTGGACCAGTTGAGCCGCGGGAGAGACCCAGGGGTCTGAAGCAACGGCATCTGAAGGCAAAGTTTGATGGGGATGCAGCAAAGCTACGCTACTTCATGACTCAAGTGGTGAGTTTCATGACCCAGTGGGAAGGGGAGTTCCAGTCTAAGGCTGAGAAAGTGCAGTATGTGTCCAACCAATTGGAGGGAGAGGCGGCCGAGTGGTTGGTGGGACTGTATGATATGGGAGCACCTGAACTGGGAAATTTCCAAGAGTTCCTGAGGGCTCTGAGGGCCCAGTTCGAAGACCCCTTAAGAGTAAAGCGAGCCCGGGTGAAGCTCAGGTGCCTGAAGCAAGGTACCAAAACAGTGGCAGAGTATGCGGCTGAGTTCCGCCGCCTAGCCAACTAAGTGCCTGAGTGGTCTGAAGAGGTCAAGGTGCAGTTTTTCCAGGAAGGGCTGAAACCTGATATCCTAGAGTGGGTCATGTTCCAGGGAAACCCCGAAACCCTCCTAGGGTGGGTGCGTCTGGCTGGCGAAGTGGAGTCTGTGAAAGGCAGCATCAAGATGTTGCGCCGCCATCTAGGGACTGAGGGGAAGCCCTCCGGGTCCACTGGGAAGAAGGCCAAGGCGGGGCGCTCGGTCGGAGCCACCGCCGGTGAGTCAGAACGAGAGCGAAGGATGAGAAAGGGCCTGTGCCTGCATTGTGGGGAGAGTGGACATCGCATAGCGGAGTGCCCAGAGAGGAGCCCTCGGGAGCAACCCGTCACTGCCAAGTCTTCGCGGAGCAAGGGGAGAACCGGGTCCGCCAAGACTCCCTCCAAGCCCAAGCCCAATGCGACGGCCCGGGCCCTGGCGCCAGGCCATGTGGCAGGGGAGTCTTCAGATAATCCCGAGGATAGTGGGTCCTACTCCTCCGACGCTGAGCCAGCGGGAAACGGGCCCAGCCCGCCCTATTGAGCGCCCGAGGGTGGGCTAATCCTGAAGGGCACCCGGATGCCGTGGTGAGTGCAGTGAAGGGCCCATTCTTTATTAAAGCTCGAGTGGGGGTTGGAGGGGAGGGCCCAACCGAAAAGTAATGTTAATGATTGACTCTGGTTGTACCCAAGTGCTCATCATAGAATCATAGAATCATAGAATTGCAGAGTTGGAAGAGACCACGAGGGCCATCCAGTCCAACCCCCCTGCCACGCAGGAAATCACAATCAAAGCATCCCCGACAGATGGCCATCCAGCCTCTGTTTAAAGACCTCCAAGGAAGGAGACCCCACCACGCTCCGAGGGAGTGTGTTCCACTGCCGAACAGCTCTTACTGTCAAAAAGTTCCTCCTCATGTTGAGGTGGAATCTCTGTTCCTGGAGCTTGCACCCATTGCTCCGTGTTCCAGTCTCTGGAGCAGCAGAAAACAAGCCTGCTCCATCCTCAGCGTGACATCCCTTCAAATACTTAAACAGGGCTATCATATCGCCTCTAAACCGTCCTTTTTCCAGGCTAAACATACCCAGCTCCCTAAGTCTCTCCTCATAAGGCATTGTTTCCAGACCTTTCACCATTTTAGTTGCCCTTCTCTGGACACGCTCCAATTTGTCAATATCCTTTCTGAATTGTGGTGCCCAGAACTGGACACAGTATTCTAAGTGAGGTCTGACCAAGGCAGAATAGAGTGGCACTATTACTTCCCTTGATCTAGACACTATACTTCTATTGATACAGCCCAAAATTGCATTGGCCTTTTTAGCTGCCGCATCACACTGTTGGCTCATGTTCAACTTGTGGTCTACTAGGACTCCTAGATCCCTTTCGCACGTAGTCTCATTCAGCCAGGTCTCTCCCATCCTATATTTATGCATTTCATTTTTCCGCCCTAAATGCAGTACTTTACATTTCTCCGTATTGAATTTCATTTTGTTAGCTTCGGCCCAGCTCTCCAGTCTATCCAGGTCATTCTGAATTTTGATCCTGTCCTCTAGGGTATTAGCTACTCCTCCCAATTTGGTGTCATCTGCAGATTTAATAAGTATGCCCCTAATTCCCTCATCCAAGTCATTGATAAAGATGTTGAATAGCACTGGGCCCAGGACAGAACCCTGTGGCACCCCACTGGTCACATCTTTCCAAGATGAAAAGGAGCCACTGCTGAGCACCCTTTGGGTTCGGCCGGTCAACCAATTACAAATCCATTGAACAGTTAACTTGTCTAGCCCACATTTTACAAGCTTGTTTGCAAGAATGTCATGGGGAACCTTGTCAAAGGCCTTACTGAAATCAAGGTATGCGATGTCCACAGCATTCCCTTCATCTACCAAGCTGGTAACTTTATCAAAAAAAGAGATCAGATTAGTCTGGCATGACTTGTTTCTCTGAAACCCATGTTGACTTTTTGTGATTAAGGCATTGCCTTCTAAATGTTCACAGACTCTCTGTTTAATGATCTGCTCCAGAATCTTCCCTGGTATTGATGTCAGACTAACTGGATGATAATTGTTGGGATCCTCTTTTTTCCCCTTTTTGAAGATGGGAACTACATTTGCCCTCCTCCAGTCTGCTGGGACTTCTCCTGTTCTCCAGGAGTTCTCAAAGATTATTGCCAATGGCTCTGAGATTATATTTGCCAGCTCTTTTAATACTCTTGGATGTAGTTCATCTGGTCCTGGAGATTTAAATTCATTTAGATTAAGAAGGTATTCCTGTACTACCTCTTTACTTATTTTGAGCTGGATTTCCCCTATTGTGTCCTCTGTTCCATTATCCTCAGGTTGGTCCTCCTTTTCCTTTTCTGAAAACACTGAGGCAAAGGTGTTGAGTAATTCTGCCTTTTGTCTGTCCCCTTTTAGCATTTTGCCATCTTCTCCATATAGCGGCCCTATCATTTCCTTCTTCCTCCTTTTGCTGCGGACATACCCAAAAAACCCCTTTTTATTGTTCTTAACCTCCCTAGCAAGCCTGAGCTCATTCTGCGCTTTAGCTTTTCTGACTTTACTCCTACACGTGTTCGCTATCTGTTTGAATTCTTCTTTGGTGATTTCCCCCCCTTTCCATTTCCTATACATGTTCCATTTAAAACTTAGCTCCATTGAAAGTTCTTTAGTCATCCATCCTGGTTTCTTGAGACACCTCCCATTTTTCTTCCTTAATGGTACTGTTTGAAATTGTGCCTTCAGTATCTCCTTTTTGAGAAAGTCCCATCCGTCTTCAGGTCTCTTCTCTTTTAGTATTCCTGACCATGGGATCACCCCCAGTATTTCTCTGAGTTTATTGAAATCAGCTCTCCTAAAGTCAAGAATGCGTGTCTGACTATGCCTGGCTTCTTCTTTCCATTGTATAACAAACTCCAGGAGAACATGATCACTCTCACCTAAGGATCGCACCACTTGCACCCCATTAACCAGGTCATCTCTGTTGGTTAGGATCAGATCTAAAATAGCTGACCCCCTTGTTGCCTCTTCCACCTTTTGGACCATGAAATTGTCTTCCAGGCATGTAAGGAATTTGCTAGACCTTGTAGTTTTGGCTGAGTTAGATTGCCAGCAAATATCAGGATAGTTGAAGTCCCCCATCACTACTACATCTCTCCTTTCTGCATGTGTGTTCATCTGTTCTAGAAACGCAACATCCAATTCCTCCATCTGATTTGGGGGTCTGTAGTAGAGTCCCACAATAACATCCCTGTTGTTTCCCTCCCCTTTAATTTTATCCAGACGCTCTCCACCTGGCTTCCAGTATTGATGTCGTGGATCACTTCACTGGTGTAAATATCCCTGACATATAATGCTATTCCTCCTCCTTTCCTGTTTGGCCTGTTTCTCCTATAAAGGTTATACCCCTCTATTCCTACATTCCAATCTTGAGACTCGTCCCACCAGCTTTCAGTAATGCCTATTATATCATATTTGTTTTGTAGTGCGAGGAGTTCAAGTTCATCTTGCTTATTTCCCATGCTCTGTGCATTAGTGTAGAGACATCTGAGACCATGTGTTCCCTTTACTTGCTTCCTGTGCAAGTTTTTTTGCCTCCCACTGTTGGGTCCTTGCGCTGTTTGTCTTGTTCCCTCTATGACAGTTTGACTATTTTCTCCAGCCCTTTTGCCTTCCAGAATACTGTCTCCCTCCCCCATTTGACTCAGTTTAAAGCCCTCCTGATCAAATTCTTGAGACTGTTGGCAAAAATGTTTCTTCCAACTGTTGTAAGATGCACCCCATCTCTTGCCAGAAGTCCCCCCGCATGGAAGCGCAGTCCATGATCCAAGAATCCAATTTGTTCTTGGCGACACCATCTATGGAGCCAGTTGTTTACGTTGGCTATTTTCCTCTCCCTTCTTGGACCATGCCCTTCAACTGGCAGAAGAGACGAGATGACTACCTGTGCGTCCATTTCTTTCAGCTTCCTCCCCAGGGCCTCATAATCTCTTCTGATCTTGGGAAAGCTGTGCCTTGCAGTATCATTGGTTCCCATATGGACCAAAAGGAAGGGGTAATGATCCGCAGGCTTGACGAGTCTTGTCAGCCTCTCCGTCACATCACAGATCTTTGCCCCAGGGAGACAACACACCTCCCGAGTCATCTTGTCAGGCCCACATACCACTGCTTCTGTACCCCGCAGCAAGGAGTCCCCCACCACCACCACACACCTCCGCTGAGGCTTCGCAGCTGCTGTTCCTTACGGTGGTCCTCTCAAGGTCCCCTGCTCTACCCCTGAAGTCTGTCCATGCTGTTCTTCCTCATTGTCCTTGATAAGGGAAAGGGCTTCGAATCGATTCTGTAGCTGCAAGCTGCTCGATGAATCCCTGGATTTTCTTGTTCTGTGTGTGACATTCCTCCAGCTGTCTACTTCCTGTGTCTGTGAAGTGACCCTCTCCTCCGCAGCCACTTCCTCTGTGCGGTCCCCATCCAAGACTGTTCGTTCTGTTCTGTCCAGGAAAACCTCTTGCTCGCGAATCTGTTGAAGTGTAGCTACCCGTGTCTCCAGCTGCTGTACTTTCTCCTCCAAGAGGGCTACCAGCTTGCACTTGGTGCATGTGAAGTTCTCCACGTCTGTAGACAAAAAGACAAACATCACACAAGTGTTGCAAGTGACTGCCACAGTCCCCTCAGTGTCCATGGTGAGAGCTTTTAGGTGAGAGCTTTTAGGTAATCTAAGAACTCTTAGTTAATGCTGAGAATGCTAAGCTGTACTTTTTGGTCTGCTGTATTTTTGTTTGGTTACTGAAATTCACACGCCGTTAGGCGCGCGCCTCAGGATCTTGAGGGTAAAAGGGCAAGGTCAGAAGTTCAAGCCCCTCAGCAACAAGCAGCCTCTACCAACAGTTTTAAAAAAATTCAATCTCCCCAGTCAGAATGGCTGTCCAGAAGCTGCTCTCCTTCTTCTCCCTGGCAGGAAACTGGCCTGGAAACTGGCAGGAAACTTGCTGTCCAGAAGCTGCTCTCCTTCTCTCTGGCAGGAAACTCATTTAATTGCCCCTTGGGGGCTTTCGAGTTCCTCGTCATGCCTTTCAGCCTAAAAGGGGCCCCTGGCATCTTTCAGAACTTAATTAATGATGTGTTACGTGATTTTCTGTACAAAGGAGTGTTGGTATACCTAGATGATGTGTTGATTTATTCTGAGGACTATACGTCCCATGTGAAACTGGTGAAAAAGGTACTTGCCAGGTTGGGGGGGAATCATCTGTATGTGAAAATGTCTAAATGTGAATTCCATCAAAGCTGATTGGATTATTTAGGGTACCGCATCTCAAACAAGGGGATTGAAATGGACCCAGAGAAGGTAAAGGGGGTTAGAATCATAGAATTGCAGAGTTGGAAGAGACCACGTGGGCAATCCAGTCCAACCCCCCTGCCAAGCAGGTTCTGGCATGGGAAGCCCCTAGAACCAGGAAACAGCTACAGAGCTTCCTGGGCTTTGCTAATTTTTATCGGTCCTTCATCCCTGACTTTGCGTCGGTAGCCCTCCCCCTGACAGATTTGCTGAAAACCAAAGATGGGAAAGGCAAGCGTTCCAAGCACAGTAAAGGGGACAAACCTCCCCAAAAGATTGTGTGGTCACCACAGTGCCAACAAGCATTTGACAAATTGAAATCCCTTTTCCCTTCTGAGCCAATTCTCAAACACCCCGACCCCTCCCAGCCTTTTGTGGTCCAAGTGGACGCCTCAGATGTAGCGATGGGTGGTGTTCTGTTGCAAAAGGGGGAGGAAGGGGAGTTGAGACCATGTGCCTATTTGTCCAGAAAGTTTAATGAAACTGAACGAAATTGGCCGGTGTGGGAGAAGGAGGCAGGTGCAATCAAGTTTGCTCTAGAGACTTGGCGCCACCTACTGGAGGGCTCACCCAAACCGTTTGAGGTTTGGACTGATCACAAGAATCTGGAAGTATTGGCTACCCCTAGATGTTTGAGCCCCAAGCAGGTCAGGTGGGCCAGTTTCTTTTACCGATTTAATTTCACTCTGAAATTTATTCCGGGGAAAAGGAATTTTCTGGCTGATGCTTTGTCCAGGCTACCACAGCATGAGAGTAAGCGTAAGGAGGTCATTGACACCATTTTTTCTCCTTCCCATTTGGGATTAGCAGTTCTCACGCGGAGCAGAGCCAAGCAGCAGGAATCCCCTGCTAGCCCTGCTGTGGAGCCTGGACCAAATGAACTTGACAGTGGCTCGCCTCAGCCGCCTGGGCCTGAGCCCCAGCCCATGACCCATGACCCCCCATCCCCAGACCCAGGGCCCCGGGAAGGGACCCCTACGGTGGAGGGCTCTGCCTCGCCCGAAGGCCATCGAGTGGAGAAAGTGGGGTGGCATTCTCAGTTGGCCTCAGAACTGCCCAGGGACCAATGGTTCCTGACTCACCCAAATGAGGTGACAATGAGGGAGGGCTTGGCCTGGAAAGGTGATCGTTTGTATGTTCCTGAAGTCTTGAGGGCGAGCATCCTCAAGCAGTGCCATGATGTCAAAAGTGCGGGGCATTTTGGGTATCTCAAAACTTTGCATTTGGCCCAGAGACAGTTTTGGTGGCCCCGCATGAGGAAGGAGGTGGAGGAATATGTGAAGGGGTGTACCACCTGTGCAGTGACAAAAGGGGGATCAGGGAAGCCCAAAGGTTTGCTTCAACCCCTACCCACCCCACCCCTGGGAGGTCATCAGCATGGATTTTATAGTTGAGTTGCCTGAGAGCAGGAAAAAGACAGTTATTTGGGTGGTCACTGATTTGTTCTCAAAACAAGCGCACTTTGTGGCCTGTAAAAAACTCCCCACGGCCCCCCAATTGGCCAGGTTGTTCATTCAGCACATTTATCGGATTCACGGCATTCTTGCCAAGATTGTGTCTGATCAGGGGACCCAATTTACCTCACAGTTTTGGAAGGCGTTCACGAACCTTCTGGGGGTGGAGCTTGGCCTCAGCAGCTCCCATTATCCCCAGTCGGACAGGCAAACGGAAAGAACAAATCAGACACTGGAACAATACCTGAGGTGCTATGTAAATTTCCAACAGTCTGATTGGGTTGATCTGTTACCTTTTGCGGAAGTGGCCTACAATAATGCCACCCACCAGAGCACTGGACTCTCGCCTTTTAAAGTTGTTTCTGGACATGATTTCGGTCCCCTGCCTTTGTTGATGGGGCCTCCCAACTCCGACCCTGTGTCAGTCTCCCAGTGGAGTCAAAAAGTTAGAGATGCTTGGCCTCATGTGATCTCAGCCTTAGACTTTGCCAAAGCACGCTATAAACACTATGCTGATCAAAAGCGAGACCCTTCTCCAGAATATGGGGTGGGAGATCTGGTCTATTTGTCCACCAAGTTCCTTAAGTGCCCCCAGCCCTCCAAGAAGTTGGGGGCAAGTTCATTGGCCCTTTTCATATTGTTAGGGTGGTGAATCCGGTGGCCTATGAACTATCTTTGCCTAAGTTGTACCAACATGTGCATCCTGTGTTCCATTCTAGCCTCCTCAAGCCCGCGAGCCCTCCAGACCAACACCATCCGGCGCTGGAACCCATGCCTCAACCGATCCTGGTGGACCAGGACCAGCATTTTGAGATTTCTGAGATTTTGGACTCTAGGCTTCACCGGGGAGGGTTGCAGTATTTGGTGAAGTGGAAACACCTGCCTTTGGGCCATGCTGAGTGGGTAGCTTCTGAACATGTCAATGCCAAACGCTTATTGCGAAAGTTTCATGCCCGCTTTCCCGATAAGCCAGGTTGAGGGGGGGGTTGATCTTCATGGGGGCAGTATGTCAGGATCGTCCATGAATTCTGGGATACAGAGTGGAATTCATGGAGGACCCTGACAGTTTGTTGGCTTGAGACTGGTTCTATCTTGGGCCTCTGGAATGTCTGGGAGACGTTGGTTGCCATGGGAACGCAGGTCCTACCAGGAGCTCAAGGCCAGACAGATGGTTCCGCGCCTCTTGTTCCCCCATGGTATACTGCCCTCCCTTTTCTGCTTTCTCACGCTGGGTGTCTCTTATCATCTTCTACTGTTAGTTTGATCTTTAGTTGCAGCTTTGCCAATGTCCCTTACACATGCTTCTATTCCAATAAAGAACTTTATTGAAGATATGTGAGTTTGTGTTCTGTGTACATCACAGGTGTGAAGGAATCTCACCGTTGTTGAACTTCTGGTCAGGGTCAGGCAGTGAGACAACATCCTGAGGATTTTCAAACCACCTTGAAAGATCTCAGTTCCAACATGGGACTGAGATGCCTTTTTTTTTTTTGGTCAAAGTTTTTCACAATTTGCACAAAGTGTACATTACATAAAACTCTAGTTTTTGCTCAAAATTACTGTCTTGTTTCCCTTGGTGAAGCTAAACCCAGCAGACAGTTAGCAAGCACAACAGGATAAGTTTTGATCTGAAAGATCCAAACAGCCCATATAATGTTACTACCTTTAGTAGGTTATGCAACTTGGAAACAACCATTGTCACATTTTCCCAGTAATTTTCCGAAAACCATTCACAGAATGCACACATTTTCCTCCATCAAAAAAAAAAAAAAAAAAAATCAATTTAAAAAAATCTCATGGCAGCTCATGGGTAATTTCAACAGGTATTTATTTTATCTGCAATGTTTATACCCCTCCTTTCAGCCAAAAAGACTTGGGGGTTTACAAATAATTAATTTGACAGTTTCCTGCCCTCAGGCTTATAATCTAAATAAGACAGGACAACAATGAGGGAGGGGATTACATCCAGAAGATGCTGCTTGCTCTTCTCTCCCTTAGTGGCCAGGGCAATTGCAGTTGGAAAATGGAAGAAGGGCCTCTCACCAGTTGCTGGATCAAACCATGATGGGACTGTGTTTGGCTGCTCTTCTCCCCCTCAGTAGCTGTTGGAACATGGAGGGATGGCTCCTCAACAGTTGCTGGGCTAAGGTATGATGTAGCCGTGCCTGGCTGGTCTTCTCTCCCTCAGACACCAGAGCAATGGGAGAAGAAATGGAGGGAGGATCTCTCACCAGCCACTGGGCCAAGGTACAATCGAGTTGTGCCTTACTGCTCTTTTTTCCCTCAAAGGTGAGAGCACTGGTAGTTGGAACAGGGAGAGAGGTCCCTCATCATCTACAGTGCCAAGGCATAATGTAGCTGTGCATTGCTGTTCTTGGGTGTTGCTGGTTAACCTTGTTGTACAGGACCCATCTCCAGTTTTCAGTCTGGCAACCCTAAACTGTTATGTGGTGAGAGGCCATTTTATTTTCATGTTCATAAACCCTTTCACATTGGTTCAATAGGACTTAAATACCCAATCTCCTGGAGTGGCACTACTGATCAATACCTTACCTTAAAGCTGGATTTTTTTCCTTTTTAAAACAAAAGCAGGATCAGCCCCACTTCTGTTTTAACAGAAGCAAATGAAGTACTTCTTGCCTTCCTAAAATAGTCTCTCTTGCAGAGTGAATTCTGAAAATAAATAATGATGATGATGATGATGATGATGATGATAGACTTTGGGTTGCCAAACAGAATTGTTAAGGTTCTGGAAAAATGAGAACATTGATTTTGTCTCCCCACACACACCCGCCAACTCCTTTTTGACAGAAACAAGTACAATTTCATTTCAGATGCTGCCCATTAACTCTCAGTAGCTTTACAAGCTAAAGCAGTACTAATCAGCTTTGTACACAGCAGGCAAGGCGAAATACAAACTGGAATATCCTAATTGACATTGCACAGAGTTAGAGTGGGTGTTTCTGCATGAAAGGTTTATATTTCTGAACCCCACTTCACCATGGCTTTGCTCCTTTGATGGTCATTGACAGCAGTGTCAAGAAATTTTGAAAGCACAATTGAAATGTGCCACAATTTCTGTAATGCTGGTATTATTTGGGCCATAAAACAGAAATTGGTCATGAGGCTGTTTGCTAGAAGATAGCATATTCACCAAATTGTTGGAACTGGAGAAATTACACAAGTTACTATATGCCTATAGGAGTCACTGGAATAAAAGACAGGTAGTTAGGGCTCCTTAGAATGTTGCCTTTTCATCTTCTCTGATTCAATGCTTCCTTGCCTACAGAGTGATATTAAAGAACTTGACTTCAGTTTCCCTGTCTCCTCTTCCAGCAATCATTGTTCTAGTCATGTAGCTACAGCCAGTGGACCCCATCCTCCTTTTCCTCCATCTATCAGATATGTAGGCTGGAATTCACAATCGCAATTATAAATGTTACCCTAGAATTAGGCATTTGTAATGAATCCGTATGTATTCAATAGTGTAGGGAATACACAGGGAATGTAAAAAGTCCCCCACACCTCCCTTACTGGATCTAAGCTGTTGTAAGGGATGGAAGTCTGTTCTCCTATTGATCAAGATGCAGCAGACTGATGTTTCCTACCCCTCCAATGAAGAATCACCAGTGTAAGGAGGAATTCCCACAGGGATCCTGCTTCTGATTGTCACACTGGAGATTGCTGGTGGAAAGGGAGTGGAAATCTTTGTCTTCTGTGCAGCACTTGACAGAAGAACAAATCCCTGTCACTCACAGCAGCAGACGCCTGGTAAGGCAGGATTAGGAGGATGGGGTGAAACCAAACATGGTGCCCCCAGTCCCATACATCCTAATAATTGGTGCCATTTAATAATTTGGCCTCAATGTGGCCTTCCACCAAAGCTACAGTAGACCAGGGACTCCTGAAGAATACCAAAGAGACACTCTGGCTGGAAAGGGTCAGGTCATGCATTGCTTTAAGGGGAGGGCATGGGAAATTCCAAATCTCAAGGCAACATAAAAGCCAAGGCAGACCCAAGGATGTTCCCTGAGCACACCCACTGGCAAACAATAAATCCTATCAACTGTAGTTGAGATAGTATTTGTCTGTATGCCTCATCTTTCCTGATTCCCAATCATAGAAAGAAAGGTAGTCACTGCTTTCAATTTCAAAGCAACTGGCCATCAGCAACATCTCTGGAAATCCATTGTTCAGTCAGAAAACTCTCCTGAAATGTATTGTTCTCACTTGAAATTCCATCACATCAGGGCATGTTGTTGGGTATAAATAGAAGCCCAAATCCACATGTCAGCATGCACAGTTCACTTTCCTGTGGACACTCTGCCCCTCTGTGTAGCCACTCCTGTTTCCTCCATTCATGCTGTGAGTCAGCTCTGAGACTTTGGACTACAGGACAGGTCGCATCCTTCTGTTCTCTCTATCCAAATACCTTCCATCTTCCTTTCACCAGCCTGTGTGAATTCTTACTTATAGGAATGTGTGCATGATTGATGTTATCATTTTTAAACTTTCAGTAAATATCATTGTTAAGATTTTCCTTGGTTTTTTTCCAGGCTGTGAGGCCGTGTTCTGGAATAGTTTCTTTCTGATGTTTCACCTTCATCTGTGGCTGGCATCCTCAGAGAATGGTTGGGTAGGAGTGGGTGTGGAGTTTATATGCTGTGAACCACTGTTGGGGAGTATATGTAAATTTGTGTAATTGAATGATTAGTTTCTGGGTATAGAAATGCAAGGCTCGTTAGTGTCTGTTTGGCTAATGGTTGGTTGATGGGCTATTATCTGATGGGAATCCCCCTGTCCCTGGGTGGAATTCTTTTGTAAGTGTTGAGCTTTGATTCTATTGTTTTTCGAAACTGGAAGCCAGATTTTGTTTACTTTTAGGGTTTCTTCTTTGTTGTTGAAGTTGTCCAGGTGTTTGTGGATTTCAATGGTGTCTCTGTGCATTCTGACATGATAGTTGTTGGCCTATCTGTGGATGCCAGCCGTGAAAGCCTTCGACTTCACATTTATCATTGTTAACTTTTTATCTTGTGTTGTGTGTCTGTTTCAAGCTAGTAGGGGTAAACATAGGCATAAATATCACCTTGTTCCCCCTATAGCATTGCCAAGTTAAGTTGCTGCTAATTTCCCAAAAAATATTAATAGCATGATCTTGCGTGGGATTGCCACTTCACTAGAGATTTGGGTAACAGGGGCCAGGAAACACTTCTTAGTTACATATACTTAACTAAATAGCAGATTAGAATCTCAGTTATAATTTCCTTAATAACTACTTTCTCTTCATTTAAGTCTTGGCTTAACTTCGCTAAGCAGCCAACTTCTGCAGAAAAGCAATATAAAGTAGTACAGGCTATATAATCCATATTAATTTTGTCTGTAGTACACAGTTATAGCAGTTGCATTATTATTATTATTATTTCTTACTTGCCTCTCCCTATGGATCAAGGTGGGAAACAACACATTAACAGATGAACATAACATTGGTCAAAAGCACATATCAATAAAAACATATATCAATTTAAAAGAACAAGTAAAACCAAGTCATTTTAAAATGGTCAAAAAACAGTTCTGGGCACCACAATTCAGGAAGGATATTGAGAAGCTGGAATGTGTCCAGGGGCGGGTGACCAAAATAGTTAAAGGTCTGGAAGCCATTCCCTATGAGGAGTGGCTTAGGGAGCTGGGCATGTTTAGCCTGGAGAAGAGAAAGTTGAGAGGGGACATGATATCCATGTTTAAATGTTTGAAAGGATGTCATAGTGAAGAGGGAGCAAACTTGCTTTCTGCTGCTCCAGAGACTAGGACACGGAACAATGGGATCAAACTACAGCAAAAGAGATTCCACCTAAATGTTAGGAAGACCTTCCTGACAGTCAGAGCTGTTTGGCAGTGGAATGCACTGCCTCAGAGTTTGCTAGAATCTCCTTCTTTGGAGGTTTTTAAACAGAGGCTGGATGGCCATCTGTCAGGAATGCTTTGATTGTGTATTCCTCCACGGCAGGGAGTTGGACTGGATGGCCCTTGTGGTCTCTTCCAACTCTATGATTCTATGATTCTACAATTTAAAATTCACATTTTAAAATCATTTGGATAGTACTACTGGAAGAACCTGGTCTTTAACACTGATTTGAATTCCGACAGTATATTTAGCTGTTGTATTTCCTCCAGTAGGCCTTTCCAGAGTCTAGGGGCAGCTGAAGAAAAAGTCCTCTGAGTGACAGTTACCAACCTAGTCCTGCTTGACTGGAGCAAATGTCCCCTGGAGGACCTAAGTGTACTGGGTGGATTTTACAGGAGAAGGCAATCCCCGTAGGTAACCTGGACCCAAATCATATATGGTTTTAAAGGTAATAAGCAACACTTTGTACCTTGCCTGGAAACTAATTGGCAGCCTAGTGCTACCATATCACATATTTCTACAACTATACCATTCCTTCTAATAGTAGTATTTACAATGGGAATGGCACCATGATGCCAGCTCTCAGTGCTGTTGTTGAGGAGACTGTTATCAGCCGTGGTCAGTATTGGTCAATGGATGATTGGATTGATGAAAATTCCCCCCTCCCCCAGCATGGCAGGCTTGGAAGAACTTGAGCAGGGTCCAGGGTCCACCTCTGGTGCCCAGGCAGGAGAACAGATTGAGCTAGGTCATGAGTGGGGCGGGGAAGATCATGAGCAAGGTCCTTGCTTTCTTAGCACAAGCATCACCACCACTTTTTAAAACCAGTAAGACTGACAACAATTCAGGCTTCAAGAGGGAGGCCTCCTAGCTGTTTGAAACACTTTACTTTCCACACTTATAATTCTACTGCAGCAGAGCCTTAATGAGTGAGTAAGGAAAAGGGTCTTTATTCTTTGGAGGTTGAATTTAAAGCTGCAGTTCAGTTTTTTAAAAAGTGGAAGAAAAAGGATGTCTAAAGTGCTTCCTGGAAAACTAAAACCGCTTTTATTAATCAGGCTTGAAATAACTGCATCTGGAGTAGAAATAATTAAAAAGACTATGAGAAAGAAATTAGCACTGTGCTGGCTGCTAAACTCAATCAAAACAGGAAGTGATTTGCTGCTGAATGCTTTGTGAACTTTATCTAACCTTCCAATAATAGAAGCAAGTGGATAGAGGGCAAAATTAGAAGAAAAGACTCTACAGTGACATCTTGTGGCCAAGAGGAGTTATAGCAACGATAAAAAGTTTTAAAATCTGACAGCAATTTGGAAGAGTTTATAGTGACCCCCCCCCCATGGTCAAGAGAAATTTTTGCAATTAAATTTTAAATTTGACAGCTGTCACTATGGCTTCTGGACTAAGGAAGACAACATCAACCTGATAAGATATCAGAATCAAATGCAGTAATTTTGGATGAAATTTGCAAGCTGAGACAGGAAGTGAGATAGGAAATGAAGGAATTAAAGGCTGGAATTAAGAGACAATTGAGAGCAGAGCTGAAAGACATAAGGAAATCAATAGAGAATCTGACTATGAACATGGCCCAAGTTAATGCAAAATTGGAGAAATTGGAAAACACAGAAATTAGAAGAAATGTCTCACTTCCAGTATAAGGACGACTTGTTCGGGTATCTTCTAATGCAGCTGCAGAGAAGACACCTTTCAAACAGGGTTGTAGGTCGATCCAGAGATATCAGATTGACCAAAATTTTCCCCTGGTAAAGGAGAATTATAAGTTGCTTGCCAGACTGGAACCTGTCCTGACTTTGTGACCATCAAGTATCCAATCAGTGCCCAGGAGTTTGGAAGACAGGAGGGTGTCAAAGAGCAGACTCTGCCTACTGGCTAATACCGGCACAGAGTCACCCCCACCAACAGATTTTAAATACTTAATATCAAGGCAAGTGCTTAAAAGAAGTTTGGGAAGTGGACTCGTTTAATATTCCACATTAAAAAACTGCAAGTATTTGAGAAAGGAGGGAGAAATAAATACTAACATGGAGAAAAATTAGTTAACATCATAAAGAAAAACAAAACAAGAATCTTTCAACATTTTAGGAGGAACTAATGTTAAAGCAACCCACAGACTGTGAGATATTAAATTGTGTGCTGAAAACTGAATTGAAAAATGAACTGAATTGAGGATGGACAGTAAGCTAGGAATTTTGAGAATGACCAGACTTGAATACTGGAAAACTGATCGTGCAAAAAGGAGACAGTGTGAGTGATTAAGAATAATAATACTTAGTTATTTATTACTCACCTCTCCCCTCAGGATCAGAGCGGGGTACAACATCACACAGTATACAATACAATGCATTATAATGCAGTACAATTCAATTCAATACAATTTTTTTAAAGTAAATGCACTAAAAGAAAATAGGGAGTGGATGATAACGAAACAGAGCAGTCAGAGATGAATAAAGTAAAATTGTTTAAGTAGAGTGAAAGAGCAAAGGAAAGTAACAGAAGGTGTTTGCAAGTAGAGATAGATAGATAGATAGATTATAACTTTCAGACTGACTTGCTTAAAGGGAGCTTTTAGGAGGAATACTTGCTGTACTGCAAGAACTGAGCAGAGACTTAAGTAAGGCCAAGAAGAGAGGAGAAAACACTAGAGTAAAGAGAGCTGGTAAAGAATGGGAATTAGTAGATAGAAAAATGCCGGTCTGAACTGGTGTGATGAGGAGGAGAGAAGGATAAAGGGCGACCAGTGGCTGAGAGGACTGTGGTGTCTTCACTGAGAACAAGTGGTTAACAGCAAGGGAACGGGTTGGAGGGAGGCTTGGGAGGTAGGGTTTAAAGCCACAAAGTTAAGTCATAAGCACAAAACTAAAATACATTTGTACAGTATATTAAGATAAGAAATTAAGATAAATAAAAGTAAGTAATCTTTAAAGAAACTTAACTGTTATATACAGAACAGTGTATTAACTATTTTATACAGAACAGTGTTTATGTATTTGTTGAAATAATTTGTTTAAATTTAAGAATCCACCACAACTGAAGGTCTTGGTCATATAGATAATCTATTAGAATACTACTTAATGTAAGAATATTCAAAAAATATTTAAAAGACAATATATTTAATTAAATCATTGTATAAAATCAATAAATTGCATATTTTATTATCTGCTTTAGTTTTACAGTTCTCAAATTTGTCCCCCTTTTTCATATATTCAGTGGTTTTTCTCTTTGTATAAGCTGGATGTAACATAGCTGCACACATATTAAGGAACCTTGAATCTAATCTAGATAGTATTCAAGGTCAGAGAAAGCATTCACGAGGGAGGAGACACACAGCTGAAAATAATGATTGTAGTCCAACTGACAACAGTCACAAAGAATCAGCCAGTACAAGTGTGCCCCCTTGTTGCTGAAAAATTGCTATACAATTTCATTATCTCTAGTGCTATTATAATCACTAAGAAAGACAATTCAAAATGCAGCCAGTAACAATGTGAGCAGCTAGTTGAGCCCAACAGCAAAACAAACCACTAAGAAGGGCTTCTGTGGATACAGATCCCACAACAGTAATGATCTTAAATGAAATAAAGAAATTAAGATCAGAATTATTCCCCCCAAAAAAACCCAGACATTAAACAAGAGATAAGAGGAGAAATTCAAAGTCTCAAGCAAGTGATAGATAATGTGACAAAAGACATGCACCAAATTCATAAAGAAGTGAGAGGTTTACAAGATACCATCAAACATTATTAATGAATGCATTAAAATCAGAACAAGAAAAAGATAAAGATGCAAAAGCTTTAACAGATCTGACATCAAGAGAATGTTGTTTGAAAATCAGAGGAATACCTGAGCAAAAAGAAGAAATAACTCCGCAAAATTGATATCAGATTTAGCTAATTTGATTGGGGTGTCATTAGGTAAAATCGAAGTAAGGACAGATAAGATGTACCAGATTAATTGTAAAATTGTGACATAGAACAAACTTACATGGGATCTAGAGATTTATTTTGTTAATGCTAAAACAAGGAATTTAATACTTCAACAAAGCTAAAGCTCAGAATTGTTGGTCGGTAATGAGGGGGTGGATATATTTAAAGACATTCCGCCACACTTCTTTAAAAAGTCAACCAATTACTTTTTTTAATAAAAAGACATTTACAAAAAGCTAGAATTAAATATAAATGGGAAAAAGTTGAAGGGATATTTTTCTTCTACAAACAACAAAGGTTCATATTAAGCATGGTTATGAAAGCTCCAGAATTTTGGAAGTGGAATGGGAAAGAAATTGAAAAATATGACATGACTGTGAGTGAGATCAAAGAGAGAGAGAATATGATAAAAGATAAAGATCAGACAGAAAAGAGGGTCAAAAGAGGAGGTGGAGAAACAGAAGACCCAGATTTGGTACCTGATGAACCGGAAGAGGATAGATCTTAGTCATGGCCTTAAACATCTTAACATGGAACATCAAAGGAATCAATAAACCCCCAAAAGAAGAAGCAGATGTTCCATTACTTATCCCTTGTCAAGGCAGATATTCTATGTTTGCAGGAATCTCATATAAGGGGAAAAGACAAATACTTGTTTAAAAATAACAAATTAGGACTGGAATATGTATCATTGGCTCAAAAAAGGAAGAAAGGAATAGTGATATACATTAACTGAAAAATACCACCTAAAGAAATTGTTCAAGATTACAAAGGTCACTATATTGGGATTGAGATACAAATGCCTGGTTTTCAAACATTAATAGTTGGGGTTTATACACCACAGCAAAATAAAGATGTATTAATGGCCCCACCCAAGACAGAAATACTGTCAATAAGGCTGTGTCAAAAACCATCAGTGTTTCCAGAGACTTTGTTGAGCTGTTTCCCAAGAGCCCTTTGAGAAACCCTCTATGATAGACAGTCCCTGGATATGTTTAATTGAGACACCACAGCATGCTCCAGGTGAACATTTATTTTGTTGGATTAACCATGATAGTATCATGAATAACCCACTACAGGTGTATTTGCTTACTTACCCCAGAGAGTGGTTCAGGATGCATAGGCCAATGTATTGCAGCCACATGCATTTACCCTGCCAATGGCGTAAGAGAGGTTTTTTGTCAGAATGGCCCAATTACAATCTCCCCAACCTATGTCACCTGATGTAGCTGCCATATAAATGAGACTTCTCCCACAGTAACTAGACAGACCACAGCACCTTCCCCATCTTGTGACATAGCCATAATCATGGCAGTAGTATGGAATATCAGCAAACCCTTCATATTGTCAAGTCTCCTTAGCACAATGCTAGGGCAGACATCTCCTATTGAAGTCAATTTAGTCACCCCATCTAGCACAAACCAAAAAATGCTAAAACCATTTGGCAACCAAAAGAACATGGATTATAAAGAAAAAGGACCTTGTTCCCGCTCACTTGTTCATTCCTTTTTGCAACACAAGCAGAGACACACTTAGATTTAAGTCAGTAGGAATGCTAGTTCTAAACCTCACACTTGAGGAAGGCGATTACAACCTTACTTTTGAGAATGGAAAAAAATAGAGCTGGAAGCCTGGTGGAAATTACTGAATGCATCATATATTCCCCATCTGTACCAGTTGAGACTTTTTATTGCTACCGTCACAGCTAAAACCATTCTTCCCATTCATCCAGTTATTCCCTTAGGATTGCAAACCTTCAGGAGAAATGCTGTATTCAAGAGATAGAAATTATTGAGCAGCAGTCTCTGGTCTGAACTGGTGAACCATTAATGTCAAAGGTTGCTGGTATAGGGAAAATCATTTGTGAGAGCCAAGCACTTGAAGCCCATCATCCTTGCCTGACAACCTGACATGCTAAAGACAGCCAATGCACATATGAAGTTACAGATGAAGTATTTACAGCCATAGTATATACTGGAAAGGGATGTGTGTGTATAAGGACAGCCTGTCACAGCATCACCTTGAATGGCTTTCAATTACAGTCCATGTTGCCTTCAATAAATCACTACTTTTGCAACATCATGACTGTCAATGGTTGTGATTTCAATTACATGGGTCCTAATTGGACCAGACAGGAAACTATCCTGTCTCCCCACTTGTACAGCTCAGTGACTCTGGTATTTTTAGGATTAGGATTGTACAAGTTACATCAACTTCTCACCCACCCAGAATTTAAAGAACAACTGCTTAAAATAAAAGCTGCTGGAGACAAATCTGCTTTGGTAGTAACTCACAATGACAAAGAAATCAAGACACTCTCCAAGGAGATCGCTTCCATAGGACAACATTCATTTCTTGGGTGCTCCCCCAGCACTACTGAAGCATTTAAAATAATGCTGCACCCTATAGCTGTGATTTCAGTTTTCCAAATTATTAGTATTAGTATTAGTATTAGTATTAGTATTATTAGTATTACTATTATTACCCCACCCCTCTGTTAAAAACAATCGGGGCAGCTTACAACAGTTAGAATATAGCAATTTAGACTAAAATCCCTAAGCCCCACCCACCCCTACCCTACCCCATAAAAAGATATTAAACTAGTATCAAATTAAAATCCGCCTAAACTTAAGATCACATAAATAAACAAATACAAAAATCTGCATCCAGCGAATCAGGGTAAAGGACTAAACAGGCCAGGAGACACAGCTCCTAAGGCCAGGATCTAATCAGGAAAGGCCTGCCGAAAGAGATCTGTCTTTAGTACTTTTTAAAAGCTACTTAAGCGCGTCATCTGACGGATCTCATTTGGCAGGGCATTCCATAATTTGGGGGCGATTACTGAAAAGGCCCTCTAGGAGGTTGTAGACACCTTAGATTTTTGTGACTGAAGCAAATTCCTCCCATAGGACCGGAGTGCATGGGGAGGATTGTATGAGAGAAGGCAGTTCCAAAGATAAGTTGGACCCAAGCCATTTAGGTTTTAAAGGTAATAACCAACACCTTATACTGGGCCCAGAAACTGATAGGCAGCCAGTGGAGAGATTTTAATACTGGAGTTATATGGTCTCTCCGAGATGTTCCCAAAACCACTCTGGCTGCCATATTTTGTACCAACTGAAGTTTCCGGACCAAGCACGAGGGTAGCCCCATGTAGACCGCATTGCAGAAATCTAGACGAGAGGTTACCAGCTCATGCACCACAGTCTCAAGGTCCCTTACTTCCAGGAAAGAGCACAGCTGGTGTATCAGCCAAAGCTGATAACAGGTGCTCCTGACTGTCACATTCACCTGACTAGTCATCTGAAGCGATGAATCAAGGAGCACCCCCAGACTGCGAACATAATCCTTAACGGAGAGTGTGACCCCGTCCAGGACTGGAAGTTGCAACCCAGCTCCTGGTTTTGGGGCCACTACCATGAGCACCTCCATTTTGTCCAGATTTAATCTCAATCTGTTTTTCCTCATCCAGCCCATTACTGCTTTAAGACAGAATTTGAGGCTGACAATCGAGACAAGGAAAAATAGATCTGGGTGTCATCAGCATACTGATAACAACCAGCCCCATAACTCCGAATAACCTCACCCATTAAACAGCATTGGGGACAGGGTGGCGTCTTGCAGAATGCCACAAGCAAGCTCCTTTCTACTGGAGCAGCTGTCCCCGAGCAGCACCCTCTGGGACCTGCCCAAGAGAAAGGACTGGAACCACTGGAGTGCAGTGCTTCTGATTCCTAACCCACTCAGGTGATCCAAGAGGATGCTATGATCTATCATATCAAAAGCTGCTGAGAGCTCTAGAAACACCAACAGGGTCACACTACCCCTGTTGATGCTTAGACGCAGGTCGTCGGTCAAGGCAACCATGGCAGTCTCAACTCTAAATCCCACCCTAAGGCCAGTTTGATAATTTAGATGGGTCTAGATAATTTGTTTCATCCTAGACCACTTGGAGGTGAAGAGCAACTGCCCTCTCGATCACTTTGCTCAAGAATGGTAACATAGAAACTGGCCTATAATTGTTTATGCCCAGAGGGTCCAGGGAAGGTTTTTTCAGGAGCTGCCTAACTGCTGCTTCCTTTAAACAAGATGGAACACACCCTCTCCTGAGGAATGCATTGATGATGTCCTTCAGGAACACCATCAAGGCACACCCCCTTGGATGGCCAGCCATGAAGGGCAAGGAGCAAGAGGGCAGGTTGTCTTCCTCACTCTACCAAGCAGTTTGTCCACGTCCTCAGTATTCACGGATTGAAATTGATCCAGTAAACTTACATCAATGGAGTTGCTGGACACCTCGTCAATTGTCTCTGTCAAAATACTGTCATCTAAGTCAGCTCTTATCCGAGATATTTTTTTCTGCAAAGAAGTTGTTAAACGCGTCACAGCAGGCCATTGTTGGATTAAGCAATGGGTTCTGCACAGGTATAACCTGCGTCATCTCCCTTACCACCCTAAACAGCTCTGCTGGATGGGACTCTGCAGAAGCAATATGTGCAGAGAAGGATCATAGAATCATAGAATCATAGAATCATAGAATCATAGAATTGTAGAGTTGGAAGAAACCACGAGTGCCATCCAGTCCAACCCCCTGCCATGCAGGAAATCACGATCAAAGCATCCCTGACAGATGGCCATCCAGCCTCTGTTTAAAGACCTCCAAGGAAGGAGACCCACCACACTCCGAGAGAGTGTGTTCCACTGCCGAAAAGCTCTTAATGTCAAAAAGTTCCTCCTAATGTTGAGGTGGAATCTCTGTTCATGGAGCTTGCATCCATTGCTCCGTGTTCCAGTCTCTGGAGCAGCAGAAAACAAGCCTGTTCCATCCTCAACGTGACACCCCTTCAAATACTTAAACAGGGCTATCACCTCACCCCTTAACTGTCTTTTTTCCAGGCTAAACATACCCAGCTCCCTAAGTCTTTCCTCATAAGGCATGGTTTCCAGACCTTTCACCATTTTAGTTGCCCTTCTCTGGACGTGCTCCAATTTGTCAATATCCTTTTTGAATTGTGGTGCCCAGAACTGGACACAGTATTCTAGGTGAGGTCTGACCAAGGCAGAATAGAGTGGCACTATTACTTCCCTTGATCTAGAGACTATACTTCTATTGATGCAGCCCAAAATCACATTGGCCTTTTTAGCTGCTGCATCGCACTGTTGACTCATGTTCAACTTGTGGTCTACTAGGACTCCTAGATCCCTTTCGCATGTAGTCTCGTTCAGCCAGGTCTCTCCCATCCTAGAGACCTAGCTGAATGAGAATACGTGAGAAAGGGATCTCTGCGTTGCACATATTGCCTCTCGATAGGACCAAAGAAAGTTCCTGTGATGAGTCCTGTCGGATAAGAGTCGAGTTTTCCGCCAGTTGTGCTCTAGTCATTGTCCAACCCGCTTCATTTTCCTAAGCTCTGATGTATATCATGGCTTACGGTTTGGAGTGGGATGGAAAGGACGCTTGGGAGCGATTGTGTCAATAGCCTTGGTAAGGTTGGTGTTCCAGGTATTAACCAAAGCTTCAACAGGATCACCGGCATTACCAACCATTAGACCCTCCAAGGCTTTCTGGAATCCTATTGGTTCCATTAGCCTTTGAGGGTGGACCATTCTAATGGGTCCACCACCCCCAGTGGGGCGGGAAGAGACTCTTAGTTCAGTCTTGACAAGGAAATGATCCGTCCATGACAATGCAGTGGTTTTAATAACCTCCGCCCATGGATATTCCTGTTCTGTACTGAAGACCGCATCAAGGGTATGACCCGCACAATGTGTGGGACCGACGACCAATTGGGATAGGCCCATGTTTGTCATGGTTTCCATTAACTCCCAAGCTGCACCAGTCAGATTTGTCAAACTGGTCTCGAGTGGAATGTTGAAGTCGCCCAAAACCAAATTCTTTTAGTTGTATGTTTGTCTGGCTTAACCTATTGTGTCCACTGTCAGATCACCCAGCTGGAAGCTGCTAATGAATTTGCCAAGCTTAGGAAGACCAGACAGACTCCTGTAAATATGTTTTCTTGTCCATTTTAAACTATACTTTCAGGGGCCCATAGGACCCCCAGGACTCAAGGAGGAGCCCTTAGTTGAGGTAATTCTGTTTCTGCAGTCAAGAGCAGTAAACCATCCCAGCTTTCTGGGCTTGTGGATAAGTGAAGTCAGTGTCTTCCATAACTGGATGGCTCCACTGTGACATCCCCTGGGCATGGTCAGTTGCTTCTGACTCTGGAGTTCCAAGCCCCTCAATTGAAGCTTCCCTATTTCCCTAGCGTTCCCCCATCTTTGCTGCACATTCCGAGTCACAGTGTGCCTTTTGTGAACCGAGCACCTAAGTAGCCCATGGAGTTGGCATACCTGAAGCTGCTTCCCTTCATGTAAAAATTCCTTTCCTCTTTTCTGTAAATATCAGCTTTTTGTCCAATTTTTAGTGTCCATAAGGCTTTGCTCTATGGCCCTCAGCTTCAGCTGGAGAGGGCCATGGAGGTCCTCCCACTAAAATAAGAGCCCTCTTTTGAACAGACTTCACAGTAACCAGTTTTCCATTGCCAACGAGTCTTTGAGCCTTCGATTCTATTGACCAGTGATCCAAGGACAGCCAATGACTGACACACATGCCTCTGCACCTCTGGAGGTGGCATCTACTTCAAGACACCCCTTGGACTATTGTCTTCAAGTTGTCAAGATATGTACACTTTGGACTGTTGAATTTCTGAATTATTTTGGATACTTGGGGTGGAGGAAGGAATGTCTTTCTACTCCCCCACTGCACCATCCTCTTAGACAGTTTTACAAATGTATTAGTTTAGCTTCTCGTGCCATGTCATGTCATGTATTTACTGCTACTCCCAATTGCTGATACTATTTGCCATTCAACATTTATTGGAACTTTGTTGTATCATACAAATTTTGCCATTTAAACATTATTACACTTGTTGGTGCTCCTTCTATATACCTCTCTCTCTCTTTCTCCCTCCCTCCCTCCCATCTCCCTCCCTCCTTCCCATCTCCCTCTCTCTCTTTGACCGCATTTTTGTATATGTACCCCTTTTGAAGCCCTCACTCCCTAGCAACCTTTTTTGTTTGTTTGTTTCATTAAAGCCTTTTTGTTAGAAGTCACCATCTGTTTTCTAGATTGATGGAACTGTGGCAATCTCACACCTATTTCTCCTACCCAATGTGTTGTTCCTTGTAACCCTGTGTCTTGGTGATGCATTGTAATGGCAAAAATGAAGCCATGTGACTTCTCCATATGGGTTCCATTTTGGGGGGAGGTTGTTAGCATGACCTAATCCTCCTCCACACAAGATTCCATAACCAGACATGCTAGACACTTTTTGGGGCCTTATTGGCTTAGGCAGACTGGAGGTCAATTGGAGGTCATGATGACCTGGAACATTTCTAGACATATAATGGTGAGAAAGCCCAAATTAGGATTAAGCCAAAAAAACCCTGTAATGGGTTCATGCTAACAACCTAGTCATTAAAGGGGTATATGTGCTAATCCTTTCTTCCAGCCTAGGGCATTTCAAGCAATAATAATTCAATCAAGCAATTAAGTGACCATTCCTCATTCCACACCCTATGGAAATCACTCATTACACCCCCTACTGTCCAATGTTATGAGGTTGTTGCAAAGCCATCACTGTTTTATCTGTCCACAATTAAAGCAATCAGTTGAGCTTCAGTTTCCTTTCTCTGTTCCATGGGCGAGCCATCCCACCTCTTAGGGTAACAACAAGAGACAGTCCCTATTTGTTTGTTGCCCTTCCTCCTTCTTTGATCATCTTCCTTCTCCATAGAAGTAGCCCCACAGACCCTAGCAGTTACAATAAGCAGTTTTGGATAGGATTGAAGGAGATAGAGAACAGCTCCTTAAACCCCAATTGAAACTATGCCTATGTCACTACAAGATTCTGTCCCATGTCTTGTGATTTGATATAAATCAAGGATAGAAAGAAAACATACAAATCTAGCATACATACATGAAATAAATTTCTTGATGTGAGGGAACCAATGCAGCCAAAAATGCAGTGCCAGGACCTTAGTCCTATCATTGCTCAGACAAATTTGATAAATGCATGTGTCTATGTGCAAACAGGTGAACTTTTGCACTTTGCATTCCGCAATGATTCCTCCTTGGTGGGTTTTGCTGGAATATTTTTTTTTATTTTAATTTTATAGAATCATAGAATTGCAGAGTTGGAAGAGACCACGAGGGCCATCCAGTCCAACCCCCTGCCATGCAGGAAATCTTGATCAAAGTATCCCCGACAGATGGCAATTATCTGCACTTTGACACAGCATTACAAATGGATATGTTTCACTTTGAAATCCTTAGCATAAAGATTGCTCTCTTTAGCCTTCTCTTCAGCTTCTGAAATCATATTTGTTTGAACTGTATAGCCCTGCCCTATCTCTTTAGTAAGAAATGCTTTCCACCAAAAACTAAGCCCTGGAGAAAGAGAAAGAATGAGAGGAAGAGAGAGAGAGAACACTTCTCCCTAATCTGACATAAAATCATTTCAGAAACTTGGTAGATAACTCCTTTGTATCTACTCACAGTAAAAATGAATGTTTAAAAAAGCAACAGCAAATTTAACTTCATACGGAGCTCTACAAGCCCTTGAATGAGTGGATTTTTCTAGGTTAGGAATGGAAAAAAACATAATGTATTTTTGTGAAGTTTTGGTTGGCCCAATAAACATATCGCTGTTTGTGGATTTTGGATGTTATTGCATTTCGATGTACACTGGTATTAAGTACTTTATGGAGTGGTTTGTAGTGTTGTCTCCCTCTGAGATATCAGTAGCGCAAGAGTGTTTGGCATACCTCAGGTGCCCCATCCATTCTTACTGAACACTTTAGGGATAGGGAGCCCTGGTGGCACAGTGGTTAAATGCCAGTACTGCAGCCACAACATTGCAAGTTCGATCCCAAGGTCTCCAAGGTTCACTCAGCCTTCCATCCTTTCGTAGGTCAGTAAAATGAGTACCCAGCTTGTGGGGACAATTAGCTAACACATGTTGGAAACCGCTTAGTGCCTAGCATGCTATAAATTGGTGTAGATGTATAAGCACTATTGCTTAACAAATTGTGAGCTGCTCTGAAAGCCTTTGTGGCTGAAGAGTGGGGTGTAAATACCTAAAATTAATTAATTAGCTAATTAATTAATTGCAATGACCTTTGCCTATGTCACTAACATGATTCCAGCCAGGATTGCAACCACTGTCCTTCCTGGAGACTTGTAATCTCCCTATGAAAATACCCAGACTGGCAAACAGGTGAAGTACATCTTGCTGCAGAAATCCAGTCACTGCAATGTTTTGTGGAGGGAGGGGAGCACAGATCATTTCTGTATTTTAAAAACTGCACACAGTTAGACATCTATGTACAGTGGCCCTCAACATCCATGGGTTCTGCATCCACAGCTTGAAAATATTTTTTGGGAAAAAATCTATTAGTTTTCACTAATGGGTGGCATAGAAATTGCCAGAACAAATGGCATGCTCTTCCCCCATCTCTTGGCATTTGGAAGTCCTTGACCTCGAACCAGCAATGGTTGGGGTTTTAAAATTCAGGCAGTAGTAGTCCAATACATTTAAGGTATACTATAGATGATTCCCATGTTTTCATAAACATTTCTAATAAATTTCTTCTTACAAGATTTCTCAATTTATCTGTTTGTGCCATTTCCGTTACTTTCTCAACCCAATATGTTGGAATTTGTTTGGATCTCCATTGCCTTGCAAAGACCAATCTTGTTGCAGTTACAAAATAATTTATTAAATTCCTATGTTGCAATTCTTTCTTATTCTTCAAGTCTATCATATTTAACAGATATAGTTCTAGTCGCAAGTAATGTAAATCCTAATGCCGGATCTTTTCTGGAAGGCCTTTCCAGAATAACTATCCCAGCCCAAAGACTCAGCTGTCCTTTCCCTTTGAGCTGCCATTGGGCTTTTTTAAAATCAATGTATGTTTTTAATCTTTTCTAATTTAATATTTTTAAATTATTATTGTATGTTTTTAATCTTTTCTAATTTAATATTATTTTAAGGGGTGGGTGGGTTAGGGTATGGAGTTTTTATATTGTAAGCCGCCCCGATTGTGTTGCAGAGGGGCGGGATAGAAATAAATTATTATTATTATTATTATTATTATTATTTCCCCCCATTTTTCTATTTATTATAGACCAATATCTTTGAACCCTTTTACATTTCCACCATATGTGGAAAAAAACACACCTATTTGATTTCACATTTCCAGCATAGAATTGATAATTTTTTTGTACACCTTGGCTAATTTATCTGTGGCTAAATATCAATTATAAATAATTTTGAAGAAGTTTCTCCCCAAAGAAGATAATTTAATGTCTTTTCATTGATTCAAATCTTTCCCGATCTCTTGCCAGACCTTAACATAGTTATTTTCAAATAACTGTTGATTTTTGTCATTAAATTTACTCCTAAATATCTTACCTTTTTTTACTATCTCAAAACCAGTTATTCCAACTATTTTTTTTCTTTTCTAAGTCCTCCATATTTTTGATTAAAATTTTTGACTTGTCAGTATTGATTTTAAATCCCGCATTTTT
This sequence comes from Gambelia wislizenii, assembly GCA_030847615.1. Taxonomy (NCBI): domain Eukaryota; kingdom Metazoa; phylum Chordata; class Lepidosauria; order Squamata; family Crotaphytidae; genus Gambelia; species Gambelia wislizenii. The sequence continues at coordinate 13,918,990 of JAUMIR010000012.1, forward strand.
ACCAAATTCTTTAAATGTTTTTGTACTAATGGGCCAATCCTTTCTAACGGATCTTCTAACATCAAAACCAAATCATCAGTGAAAGCTTTTAATTTAAATTTATCTTTTCTTATTTTAACACTTCTTATATCTTTACTTTCCCTTATTTCATTGCTTAAAATTTATAGTGTTAGAATAAATAGTAAAAGTGATAGAGGATAACCTTGTCTTGTACCTCTTTCAACTTTTATCGAATCAGATATATTCCCATTTATTATCAGTTTTACAATTTGATTGGAATAAATTGCTTGTATCCATTTAAGTAAATTATCTCCTAGCTCAAGAAGAAATGACCAATTTAAATTATCAAAGGCTTTTTCTTTCAAAGAAATGACCAATTTAAATTATCAAAGGCTTTTTCCATATTGAGAAAAATAAGCACCCCCTTAATTTCATTATGATAATTTAGATATACGATAGAATTTATAACTGTCCTAATATTATCTTTTATTTGTCATTTTGGCAAAAAGTCATTTTGGTCTTTGTGTATAATATCCTGAACAATTGTTTTTAATATACTTGCTAGGATTGTGACACAAATTTTATAATCCTCATTTAATAAAGAGATTGGCCTATCATTTTTTCAATAATAATGGATCTCAATCTTCTTTAGGAATTAAAGTTATATTGGCCTCTTTCCTTTTTATTATTATTATTATTACCACTGCATTTACATATACATCTTCATTTTCCACCAAATTTCTTAAAAACAAGATACTTCCCACTCGTCAGTACTGAATCAGCTTAAGAAAGAAAAAAATGTCTTTCATTAGTCACAAACACAAAGTTTCTATACTGTTTAAATTGGTTTTACAGGATCCATTATCAATTACAAACAAATAAGCATATCCTATTTCAAGATACTACAATCTATACAATTTACTCCTTGATTGTTTAATTTGTAGCTTTATCTCTCCTGTATCACCAGCAAAGGGTTTAAGAAATCTAACGTTTCTGTCTCACACCCCTATGTCCCTTACTCACATCTTTGTTGCACAATTTAGAGATTAATCTTTGAGCCATGTTACCATGCACCCATTCCATTTCTCAGACCAATATCATATTATAGTTTTCCATTCTTCTCTAAATTTCTCAATTGAATGAAATTTGAGCCAGCATGTTAATCGCTCCATTTGCATCACTTCCCATAGTTTAAACATCCATTCTTCTTTATCAGGAATCTTTTGTTGTCCTCCAATACCTTGCATACACAATCCTCACAGTGCTGGACATGTAAAGCATCATCTTTCTAAGTTCACTTGGAAACTCTAAGTCAAAGATATTTAGAAGATATAGTTCGGGACTACATTTAAACTCCATCTTAATTTTTTTTTATTTCCTTGTGTATAGTATTCCAAACTTTCTTTGTTTCCTTACATGTCCACCACATATGGTAGAAAGAACCGTTTAACTCATCACATTTTCAACAGTTGGGTTTTGTTCCTTTATACATTTTTGTCAATGTATAAGTTGACAAAGAAGTTTATAACAATTTTCTCTTAACTCATTACTTACAGAAAAATCTATATTTTTCTTCCACAATCTTTCCCAGTCATTGATCATAATGGTCTTACCAACATTACGTGACCAGCTTACCATATGACCTTAATTACTTCCGCTTCAAACTCTAATTTTGACAAGAGTTTATAAATATTAGATATTCTAAATTTATCCTATTCATTAATTAAGTTGTCCAATTCTGTGTCTAAATTTTCAATGCCCCAGGATTTTCTATCTAATTTGAATCTTTCATATATTTGTCGATATAGAAGCCAGTTACATTTCTTCCCTTCTTGTTTAATTCCTCCTTAGTTTTAATTTCACACCGTCCTTTTTGAAAGGTCAATAAATCCTTATATTTCCACCATGTCTCTAAATGTATCATTTCTGTTCATCTGAAGGCTTCTTGAGGAGAAGCCCAAAGAGGAATTTTCATGTAGATTTTTTGTTTTATTTTTTTCCATGTTTGTAGAAGAGATTTTCTAATTAGATTATGGTTAAAACTGGTATCTGCCTTTTCCTTGTCGTACCACATGTATGCATGAAACCCGAATCTCATTCCCTTGCCTTCCAAAGTCAGCAGCCTCTCATTGCTTAACATAATCCAATCATATAGCCAAAGCATAGCGGATGCCTGATGATACAGTCTTATGTTTGGTAACCCTAATCCTCCTCTACTTTTTTCTTCCTGCAAAGATTTCCATCTTATCCTAGGCTTTTAATTTTGCCATATAAATACAGATATGTTTCTGTCCCATTTTTTAAATAGTTTGTTAGAATTTATAATAGGCAAATTTTGGAAGAGAAAGAGCATTCTGGGCATTATCATCATTTTAACTGTGGATATCCTGCCCAACAATGATAAATTCAAACGACTCCATCTATCAATATCGTTTTTAATTTCTTTCCATTTTTTCACATAATTATTATCCACCAGGTTGATGTTTATTTTTTGTGATGGTAATGCCCAGATATCTAATCTTCTTTTCAATCTTATATCCTGATTGATTCTCTAATATGTCTTCTTCCTTCTTATCAATATTTTTGGTCAAAATCACTGTTTTTTCCCTATTTATTTTTATCCCCGAGATTCTTCCATATTCTCCCAATATTTTCTGTAAGATGGGAACAGATTTACAAGGATCCTCCAAACAGATTGCCAAATCGTCAGCATACGCAAAGATCTTAAACACTTGGTTTTTAATTTTAACCCCACAGGTTGCTTCTTCATTTCTAATCTTGTTGCATAGAATTTCTAGAACTGTAATAAAAAGCAGCGGTGAAAGAGGACATCTTTGTCTTACTCCTTTCTCCAATCTTATCATTTTGGTTTTATATCCATTGATTATTATTTGTGCCATTTGCTTCTTATATATTGCTCTAATGCCCCTTAAATACTTCTCTCCCATACCCATCTTTGTTTAATGTTTCCAACATGAAATCCCAATCCACACTGTCAAAACCTTTCTCTACGTCTAAGGCTATCAAAGCAAACTTCTTCCCTGGATGTTTATCAAAGTACTCAATCAAGTTTAGTATTTTCCTAATGTTGAACCGTATATGTCTGTTCGGAAGAAATCCAGTTTGATCATGGTTTATATACTCAGTTAATACCTTCTTTAGCCTATCAGCCATAATATTAGTAAATATCTTGTAATCTATATTTAACAGTGAAATTGGTCTATAATTTTTCATGTCCTCTAGATCTTTATTTTCTTTTGGTATTAGAGCTATGGGACTTGGTCTCAAAAATGTGTTTGTCACTGTGTGCCTTCAAATCATTTCTGATTTATGGTGACCCTAAGGCCATGGGGTTTTCTTGGCAAGATTTGGTCCGATATGGTTTGCCACTGCTTTCCTCTGAGGCTGAGAGAGTATGACTTGCCCAAGGTGGATTTCCATGACTGAGTTGGGATTTAGCCCTTAATTTTGTTATGACCTCTGGGTTCTGCTTCTTGCTGATTTTCAAATTAATTTTCCAGAACAAGTTTTCCTCTCTGTGTGTGATTATCCTCCCTGTCTTCCTAGTTCCCTAATTTTCTTTGTATTAGGCTTATCTCATCCTTTTTCTTCCATCAGTTTCTGTCTTTCTTTCTTGACATTCTCTTGGATAGGATGAGGGGCATCCATGGGGAAATGTAACTGAAGGAACACACCAGGAATACATAATTCACCTCTGCCTCATGAGCCTTATTTTTGCTTCTTTCATGAGCTGCACACTGCGCTTTGCCAGTGAACCAGTTGGTCACACCATGGGAAGTCATGCCATGAAACAGGGCCAGATGGGGAGGAAGGAGAGGACACAAGTCTGAGTGGAAAAGTTATGATGAAGATCAAAAAGATGATGCCAAATTGTGCTTAAGCCATTTCTGAGACAGGATTTTGGGACAGTTCTTATTGGATGTAAGGCACTGATGTCACGTCTGTAGTCTTTCCCAGTATCAGAAGCAAGGCAACCAAGTAACTAATTACAGATAACTCATTACTTGTAATTAATCCCTTCTTCCCATAATAAAAATATAAGTCCATTATATTGTGGAATTAACTTAATATGGGATAATTTATGTCCATTTGTAGTGTAACATGAACTTTTCTTCATGTAGTTATAGGGTATAGGACCTCATGCAACACTGAAGAAAGAATACCAGATGCTTTTAGTGTTGCATCATGCTGCTGTAGTTTTCGACTTAGGTTTTGCAGGGGTTTTGGACTTCAGATCCCAGAAGCCCCAGCCAGGTTGTCCAATGGTCAGGGATCTGATGTCCACAACATCTGGAGGACCAAAGATTGAGAACCACTGTCTTAAAGTAATCCAATAACTATTTTAGTTACTTTTCAAAAATGGGAAAGTACAAGTAACATTTTACTTTCCCAATTCTGACAAGTAATGAAAGCAGCAACACTTTTTATAATGCGATTGATAGAGGAGCCATGTTACATCAGATCCAAGCTTCCACTCCTGGAACAAAACCAAAAAGTCAGTATAAAGTTTAATGAAGGTAGTCCTAAATAATCATTTCGAATGGGTGGAAATTACTGTAGAAAAGCAGGGAATCTATGAAATGGTGAAGGATGCAAACATTTTGGGAGCCCTATGTGGCCAGATTGGGATGGAGATTCAGTTTTCCTACTTCCTGAGTTTTCCTACTTCCTAAGAAGGGAGCCATGTTGTGAGTGCTGTTGTTGAACAAGGGTGAGTCAGAAATTCCTGCACTGGCAGCTATTGGCTCCCATGTCAGTGAGGTGGTGAATCCACTCAAAGTTTTAGCCAGAGCATTAAAGAAGCTACCCAAGCTGCTGAACCTTGGAGCCCAAATTGGGAGAAAGCTAGGATGTACATTAACTAACTAAAGTTAGGATATAGTTGGGAAATAGTTGGGGTATGAGTAAATTAATAAATATATGAATTTGGGAGATAAACTAAATAAATGTGAATAAATAAATAAATAAATCTATTTTAGAAGAAGGGTTCAGCAGCTTGGTTAGGATTTTTCAAGTCTGGATTACAGTACAGAATGGATTTACTGCCCTACTCACCTCAAAGCCAGTGCCTGCTACTGAGCACATGCTGATCTGTTGCACATCATCCAAATAGGTCCCTTGCCACCCTCATTCTGAGGAACCAGATGCTGACAGTAACAGAATAAAAAAAATAAAATGGGAATGAAGACCTTCTTCTATATTGTTGCAGGCTTATTTCAGAAGTTCTTCCTCTCACCCTCCACCCTAAGCACCTTTTGTGAGAAGTTTTGATCTGGACAGAAACTTTTAATGCTGATGGATGATGAATCCACAAAAATGGAGGAAATTGCACAGTGTTCCAAGAACAAGCCTTCACGTGATCATCATGTAGTGGCCATGTGGACTGGTGTGGACAAGAAGGACATTGGCAGCGTGAATACAAAAGACCAGATGGAAGAAGAAGAGAGAGACTGAAATGGAAGAGGGAGGAGACAACTGGCAGATGAAAACACAAGCAGAGGTATGTGAAGAGGCTCCTTTCATCAGAATGACAGAAGCAGAGCTCATTGAATATAACAGACTGGGCACCCTAAATCCAGTGGACTTTACATTGTGCGTATCATCTTCAGAGTTCCAGACAAGTGAAGAGGGTGAATCATACTATCAAAACTCATCTGGCTAAGCTGTGCCAGGAAACCAAGCAAAAGTGGACAGAAATGCTGCCCTTGGCCCTGTTTAGGATTCATTATACCCCACATAAGAATACTAGCTTATCCCCATTAGAATTAATGTATGGTAGGCCACCCCAGATTTTGGTTGGGTTAAGGGGGAACATGCAAGAGGTAGTAAATGTTAGTTTGCAACAAGAGGTGCAAATGCTAGATAATGTATTGCAAGCCCAATGCTGTTATGTGTTAGAAAAACATGCCCCAATTCCTATTACAAAAATTCATGCATTCCAACCAGGGAATGAAGTGTAGGTTAAGGATTGGAAAAATGACCCCTTGACTCCCCATTGGAAAGGCCCTAAAACTGTCATCCTTTCCACCCCTACAGTAGTAAAAGTAGCTGGTATTAAGCCCTGACTACATTGAACCCAAGTCAAGAGGGCTAAATAGGGGTGGACGGTGGCTGGGAATCCTAACAACCCTTTACAGATCACCCTGAAGCAGCAGCACGAAGATTCAAGCTAGGCTCTACTCCACACACATCCTGGAAGCTATGTGGTCTACGTACAGCCAGGCTTGCCAATGGAGAGGAAAGGAGATGGGGACTAAGCCTTACTGCTGTTAATCTGGAATAACGGTCCTGCGTACGGCTAGATCCCATAAAGTTTTCACAATGAATGCCATAAGATTTTGTTTCTGTTTTCTTGTAATGGGATTTATTCCTGGGGTTAGCTCTGTTTTGGGTGATGGTATCTTGTCACAATGTATGGCCAATAATTATTGGGTACATCTTGCAAATATCTCAGGGGTAGACCATTTCTGTTTGCCTAGCGATTTGCCTGCTAATCGTTTAATTAGCTCTTGCCTTGTACCTGTGTGTCATCACCCAGAGGGAATACAGAATCATACATTGTTTGCCCATGCTAATTACCGCATAAATATGACTTATTCCCATAGTCATTATTGGGGTATGGCATGTGCTCTAATTAAGAATATTAATGCAACTTCCCAAGGTTTAGCCCTGTTAAATAAAGAACAGCATGAACTGAGAAATGCTATTTTAAAAAACTGGGCAGGCATAGTTTATCTCTTTCTACTTCATCATTTAGGCTGTGAAACTCACCAGAAACTTTGTTGTTTTAATTTAACTGATAATAGCCATGCTGTCAGTGTTCATATTGCTACTCTACATAACATTGTATCCAATATATAGCAGAATGCAAATACCTGGTTTGACTGGCTGACTAATTGGCTTCCTAACTCCAGCTGGCTCAAGGGATTGTTTTTCATGATTTTACCAGTGATACTAACTATTGTTCTGACATGTATTTGTCTTCCATGCTTATTTCATGCTTATTTCAATGCTTGATTAATGTTTTTCAAATAACTGCCAGTAGAACAGCTGCATTTTATGCTTTGATGGTTCAAAATGATGTTAAATGAGTTGCTGACACATTTTTTGGTTGGTAAATGCTATAATTGTTTTGGAATTTATGCATTTAAGGGGGGAAATGTAGTGGCCATGTAGACTCTAATGTCTATTTGCTGGATGCTGTAATCTTACAATTACTATTCGGGGTCACACTAGATAGCCCATGAGACTCTGGAAGTCTGCAAAGTCTTTTTCCTTTAATTCTCAGGCCTAGTCAATGTTCTTTACTAATCAACCGTATGTTCCATAAACATATGATATGCTGATGTAAACAAATTCTTTCTCTAATAATGGTCAAACTGTACCTAAATGTTCCTAAGCTATCTTGCCTTGAACTATCAACAAACTGTCTCAAGGGAAGTGCCAAATATAGACACGGAACCCACAATATGGGAGGAGGGAAGTGCTCTTGTCTGTATCTCATAACACACACTGTATGTTCTATAAAAGATAACATTCAATGTGGCTCAGGGCGCCTTGGTCTTTCGGAAATTATTCCACCAATGGCCTGCGCGTAATTGGGAATAAAGCTCACTTTCTCAACTTCTCTGTGGTCCTGAGTCTGGTTCCTGCAACAATCACAGGTTGTTTCTATCATCAGTCATCTAGGGACCTGAAGTAGTTACTGGATTAGAAGCCTCCCCTCCTGCAGTTTCTTCATTTAATATAGTGGGATAATTGAATCAGGGTTGTTAGATTTCCTTCATGTGTGTGATTTTCCCCCACCATAGGATTTTTAGAAGCTAGACATTGAGATCTTTGCTGATAGAGTTGCTACATTTCATTCATTTCTAGGAAATAAATAAAAGGAAGGCTGTGTATTAGGATTTATCCAGGCCATTCCAAGATATATTGTGGCTTGGAGTAAAGAACCAGATGATGTCCCTCTTCAATCCATGCATAGGAGCTGACTGGATTGACCAAAGAAGAATTCAAACAAATAGGTAGCTCATGTAGGGGGAAAGTCAGAAAAGCACAGATGGAGCTCAGGCTTCTTAGAGAGGTTTAAAAAAGGGCTTTTTTGTGTATGTCCATAGCAAAAGGAAGAACAAGGAAATGGTAGGGCCGCTGCAGGGAGAAGATGGCGAAAGGCTAATAGGGAACAGAGAAAAGGCAGAACTACTTAACACCTTCTTTGCTTCAGTCTTCTCCCAAAGGGGGAACAGTGCTCAACCTGGGGAAGATGGAGCAGAAGATGCAGTAGGGGAAATACAGCACAAAATTGGTAAAGAGGTTGTTCAGGAATACCTGGCCAATATGAAGGAGTTCAAGTCTCCAGAGCCAGATGAACTTCATCCAAGGGTATTAAAAGAGCTGGCAGAAGTAATCTCAGAACCACTGTCAATAATCATTGAGAATTCCTGGAGAACATGAGAGGTCCCAGTAGACTGGAGGAGGGCAACTGTTGTTCTCATCTTTTAAAAGGGGGGGAAAGAAGACCCAAATAATTACTGCCCAGTCAGCCTGACATCAATACTAGGAAAGAGTAGAGCAGATCATTAAACAGACAGTCTGTAAGCATTTAGAAAGGAATGCCGTATCTCAAAAAGTCAACATGGATTCCTCAAAAACAAGTCATGCCAGACTAATCTTATCCCTTTTTCTGAAGGAGTTACCAACTTGATAGATGAAGGGAATGCAGTGGATGTAGTGTATATTGATTTCGGTATCAAGATCCCCCATGATATTCTTAAAAAAAAGTTAGTAACCCATGGGCTAGACAACACAACTGTTAAGTGGAATTGTAATTGGTTGACTGACCGAACTGAAAGTGTAGTCATCAATGGCTCTTCTTCATCCTGGATAGGAGAGAGCAGCGGTGTGCCACAGGGTTCTGCCCTGGTCCCAGTGCTATACAAAGTCTTTATCAATGACTTGGATGAGGGAATAGAGGGTATGCTTATCAAATTTGCAGATGACACCAAATTAGGAGGGGTAGCTAATACCCCAGAGGACAGGATCAGAATCCAAAATGACCTGAACAGATTAGAAAGCTGGGCCAATGATAACAAAATGAATTTCAATAGGGAGAAATGTAGGATACTACACTTGGGCAGTAAAAATGAAATGCACAGATATAGGATGGGTGACACATGGCTTGAGGGCAGTACATGTGAAAGGGCTCTAGGAGTCTCAGTGGAGTACAAGCTGAACATGAGTGTGATGCAGCAGCTAAAAAAAGCCAATACAATTCTAGGCTGAATTAATGGGATACAGTGTCTAGATCAAGGGAAATAATAGTGCCACTCTATTCTGCTTCCATCAGACCTCACCTGGAATCCTGTGTCCAGTTCTAGCATCAGAATTCTAGAAGGAAATTGAGAAGCTGGAACATGTCCAGAGGAGGACGACCAGGATGGTGGGTGGTCTGGAAGCCATGACCTATGAGGAGCAGCTTTAGGAGCTGGGTATGTTTAGTCTGAAGAAGAGAAGGTTTAGAGGGGACATAATAGCCATGTTTAAATATTTGAAGGGATGTCATACTGAGGATGGAGCAAGCTTGTTTTCTGCTGCTCCAGAGACTAGGACATGGAGCAATGGGTTCAAACTACAGGAAAAGATATTCCACCTAAACATTAGGAAGAACTTTCTGACACTTGATACTTCAACAACATCGATTGACTAAGGTGAAGGAATTTAAAAGTCAGCTTCCACATGAATCCTGAGACATGTGTGACATGAAAATTAATTGCATTCTTATCAACACGGTTGTTTAAAAAGTGTGTGAATTAGGCTATTTGGCTTAAAATATGTATGTACACTGAACAAAATTCTTAAGCAACCCTACTTCACATATAACTCTTCACATATAACTAATAGCAGCAAATACTTTTGAAGAGCAGTTAAGCATGGAGTATTGGTTCAGAGGTCTGACTGGATTTTTTAAATAGACTGCATCTTCATGATTAAAGAAATAAGTGAGTATGATGCTTCTGTCTCCAGTGGTGCTCTAGGAGATTCATTGACAGGTACTATGGTGATCCATGGTTGGTTATCTTACCTGACACTTCAAGCATGCTGGGAAACTGGCTAAGTGAAAAACCAGCTTCTATTACAAGGGGTGGTGGTGGAGGGTAGGCATACCAGTTTGGCTATGCACTCATGTTGATCCCAAATACACGGTAGACTTTCCTTGCAAAAAAGTGAGTAACATGTGGGGTAGACAGTGCGACTGTTAGGTGGATTTGCAATTGATTGACTGACCGAACTCAAAGGGCTCCTCTTCATCCTGGAGATAAGTGACTAGTGGGGTGCCACAGGGTTTTGCCCTTGTTGCAGTGCTATCCAAAATCTTTATCAGTGACTTGGATGGGGGAACAGAGGGCTTTCTTATCAAGTTTTCATATGACACCAAATTAAGAGGGGTAGCTAATACCCCAGAGGACAGGCTCAGAATTCAAAATGACCTTACAGATTAGAAAGCTGGGCCAAAACTTAACAAAATTAATTTCAACAGAGAGAAAAAGAAATGCACAGATATAGGATGGGAGGCAGCTGGCTTTATGGCAGAACATGCGAAGGGCGCTAGGAGTCTTAGTGGACCACAAGCTGAACATGAGTCAGCAGTGTAATGTGGCAGCTAAAAAGGCCAATGTGATTCTAGGCTGCATTAATAGGAGTATAGTGTCTAGATCAAAGGAAGTAAGAGTGCCACTCTATTCTGCTTTGGCCAGACCTCACCTGGAGTACTGCATCCAGTTCTGGGCACCACAATTCAGGAAGGCTATTGAGAAGCTGGAATGTGTCCAGAGGAGGATGACCAGGATGGTGGGAGGTCTGGAAGCCATGTCCTATGAAGAGTGGCTTAGGGAGCTGGGCATGTTTAGCCTGGGAAAAAAGAGATTAGAGGTGACATGATAGCCATGTTTAATTATTTGATGGGGTGTCATACTGAGGATGGGGCAAGTTTGTTCTCTGCAGCTCCAGAAACTAGGACATGGAGCAATGGATTCAAACTAAAGGAAAAGAGATTCCACCTAAGCATTAAGAGAAACTTTCTGACAGTAAGAGCTGTTCAGAAGTGGAATACACTTCGTCAGAATGTGGTGGAGTCTCCTTCTTTGGAGGTTTTTAAACAGAGGCTGGACTGCCATCTTTTGGGAATGCTTTGTTTGGGTACTCCTGCATGGCAGGGGGTTGGACTAGATGGTCCTTGTGGTCTATTCCAATTCTATGATTCTATAATTCTAATTAGCCCCAGATAAAGTAAATGCATTGAATCTATTACTGAATGGTTGCAGAACATATAGCTAAATTTCATTGATTCAATAAGTCTATTCTAGTTGGAATTATCAACACGATTCAAGTCATGAACAGCCTTGCTGAGTTACATGAAGATCCTTCTAATCCATGGTTCTTCCTAGCATCCAGCAACAAAGCTCTAAGGATACGGATGCCAATGTCAGCCTGGATATCACCTGGCATATGTTTAGCCTGGAGAAAACAAGGTTAAAACAGGGATCAGGAACTTTTCGCCCTCCAGATTGTTTGGATTTTTAATTCCCATCAGCCCATCCTTGCATGGCCGATGATAAGAAGGAGATGAAGTCAGTGTCAGCTGGTGGTTTCTGTGTCAGTGGGGCAGTTCATCCACCACAGGCTTTAATCTGAACTTTAAAGAAAATTTGCAAGGGTGCTGAACCCTATGCTCCAAACAGGTTGAGCGTATTGGATAGCTCCTTTGAAATTCAGACTCTCTGGCTTTTCTTCGCAAACGAAGATTCAGGAAGGACACATCCCGCGCTTTCTGCAAGCACGCTGATGACTAAAAAGGCCAATCCGAGACAAACAAGTCCGGTTGCAAAAAGCACAGCAGAAGGTCTCCTTGGGTGATGTTTTTGGGTTGTGATTCTTTCTGCGTTGTCGTTTCTCTTCAAGACTTGTTCGGCGTGAGTTCTCAAATAAGGCTGCAGCATTGTGGATAGTGCGTCTCCATGCCTCCCGATGTGAGGCCAGGGCGGACCACTGTTGGTGATCAATTTGGCCGAGCCTGAGATGTTGTTTCAGGGAGTCTTTGTATCGCTTTTTTGGAGCGCCCCTCTTACGCTGACCCACGGCGAGTTCACCGTAGAGTAGTATTTTTGGGAGGCGATGGTCCTCCATCCTAGAAACATGCCCTGCCCAGCGCAGCTGCGTTCTCAATATCATGGCTTCAATACTGGTGATCCCTGCTTGCTCAAGGACAGCAAGATTCGTCACCTAGTCAGTCCAGTGTATATTTAGGATTGTGCGTAGACAGCACTGATGAAAGCGCTCGAGGAGTCGTAGGTGGTGGCGATAGGTGACCCATGTTTCAGATCCATAAAGGAGGATAGACAGTACAATGGCTCTATACACACTGATTTTTGTGCTTTGCTTCAGGTGTTTATTGCTCCAGACTCTTTTGTGAAGTCTTCCAAATGCGCTATATGCCTTTGCTAATCTGTGATCGATCTCTTTGTCAATCTTGGCATCTGAGGAGATGATGCTTCCCAGGTAGGTGAACTGCTGAACGGACTTGATCACAGATTTGCCGACAGCAATGTGGGGATGGAGGTGTTCGTCCTGTGGTGCAGGCTGGTAAAGAACTTCTGTTTTCTTCAGGTTGACTTATAGCCCAAACAGCTCTGCAGCTGTTGCAAAGCAGGATGTTAGGCGCTGCAGAGCTGCTTCTGTGTGGGCCGATGAGGGCAGCATCATCGGCGAAGAGCAGCTCATGGACTAGATAGTTTAGAGTCTTAGTGTGAGCCCTCAGGCGGCTTAAGTTAAACAAGCTACCATCAGTACGGTAACGTACATGGATGCTGTCTTCTTCTTCAAGCTCTGCCATAGCCCTTTGGAGCATCATGCTAAAGAAGATTGTAAATAAAGTTGGTGCAAGAACACAACCTTGCTTCACTCCATTAGTTATTAGAAAGGGCTCTGAAAGAGCATCGCCATATCTGACTTGACCACGCTGGCCCTCGTGTAGCAAGATAATCATTTTAAGGAATTTAGGGGGACATCCTAGTCTTTCCAGGATCTGCCACAGACCTTTTCTACTTATAGTGTCGAAGGCTTTGGTGAGGTCGACAAATGTTACATAGAGACCCTTGTTCTGCTCCCTACATTTTTCTTGCAGTTGTCTAAGGGCAAATACCATGTCTGTAGTGCTCCTATTGGCTCTGAAGCCACATTGGCTTTCAGGGAGAAGTTCTTCTACAATAGCAGGAACTAATCTGTTCAGGAGTATCCTTGCAAGGATTTTTCCAGCAATAGAGAGCAGTGTTATGCCTTTGAAATTCAGACTAAGCCTCATATATATACATCTATCTATCTATCTATCTAATTAACTCAGTTTTAATAAGGCCTCTCTCGAAAACAAAAATAGGGAGAGAAGTTCACAAGCAGCAGAGATATGAGATACTGGGCATCCCCATCAGCCATAAAATCTCTGGTTCAGGCTCTGAATTGGAGTCCCCAAATGGCCCTAAGTCAGCAGCTCGCTCCACATGATAAGGTACAAAAGACAGACAGAACTGAGGATTTATAAAATATTTTATTTCTCAAAATAGCCCAATGTGTTTCAGGCTAATAATATGTATATGTCCTTTGGAGACCTTTTAAAAGAAAAAAAAGTGACAAAGATGATACATACATAATAACTTTCATAAACAAGGCATAAATGAAGAAAATGCAAATATATGAATGTGCAGGTATGCCTCATATTGTTTTATATAGAGTAAACCTGTGTGCATATGACAACACAAAACAATTTAAAATAAATCTTTAAGGATCTCAAAAAAGTGTCTACATTGTATGTTCCTGTGCAGGAAGGAGAAGTAAAGAGTTTCTTCTTTTGGTTGAGTCCAACTGGAGAACATTGTTTTTGACATGTTCCTATAGTGTTTGTAGCTCTTTCTAGCCTTTGAAATCAGTTTACACAGAAATTATTCCATCATTCATAATGAATTGCTATTTATTTTTCTGCTCCTATTTCAGTTCCCACTGTCAAAGATGCGCTACGACAGCCTTGTCAATCAAGCTCACATGACCGCAGTTATCCACGCATTTCCATTTAGTTTTCCCACCACCTTCATTCATATTGGCTCTCCTAAAAAGGATGATGATGTGCTCTCATTGGTCTGTCCATATTACCTTTGTCTGCACGTCTGGATCAGCAATGGCGGACGAGGATGAGATGGACTCGCTTGTGATAGTTGCATGTGGTTTCTATTTGTTATCCGCCATATGCTCAACATTGAGTGCCATTGATGAGAACTTGCATGTGTACCTTAGCAGAAAATCAAAAAGAACAAGCCGGGCTCTGCGTTTGGGTCACGGCAGTCACGATGGGTACAAAAGAAGAAAAGTGCGTACGTCCTCATGTACTGGCCTGCTAGCTGTCTCCCAGGTTGTCCCATCAATGTGGGCAGAAATATTATGTCGCTCTCAAAGGGGGAGATTATATTGGGAGTATCCGAGATCCAGAGAGTGGTGGGAGAAGTTTGTAATGTCTGTGTCGTCTGATCAGCGCTGGTTTTCCAATTTTAGCATGGATTGGTCATTGTTCATCAAACTAGTAGAGATGCTCCAACCTTATATTCAGAAGACGGATACTAATATGAGGAAATCGATCCCTCCAGAGAAGCGTGTGGCTATTGCTGTTTGGGTCCTCAGACATCGCTGCTCCTTTCTTACCGCAAGTCATCTATTTGGAGTGGGGAAAGCAACAGTTTCAAAAATTTTGGAGGAGGTCTTATTAACCATGGAACACACTTTCCTGTCTAAAGCGGTATATCCAGGTGATCCTGATGAGGTAACACAGTTTTTTTCATGACTGATATGTCACTATTTATTTTACTTAGACTGCTATGATAACAATTTCTTTTATGCGCTCCTAAGAAATAGTAATTTTGCGCTTTTCCACCGTGCCTTCATTATATGTTCCCCAATTTTGACAATATTACATCCATTTTAATATATACCCAGGTATGTCCTCTTCATGATTAGACAATTGTATAACGTGTTTTATGTTACTGTCCACCACTGAATATTAGTACCATAACAGGAGTTGAGATGCGCTGCTTGGCAAAATCTACTGTGCGCTTTCCCCCCGTATCTATTAACACAACGTTTATATTGGTCTGCAACATTGGAGTTCTCCTAATAAAGACCATTCAATTTTTTGGAGGGCAAATAATTTACTTTTTTATTAATGGAGCGTACGATGCCTGCCTTTGATATTCTATAAATTGTCCATTCAGGGATCTATGTGAGAGCTATCCTGCTCAATACTGCTGTGATAAATAACATCCAATGGGGAACACCTGTCACCTTTATTTTTTTCATAGGGTAGCGTAATATGCGGCTTGAAAAGTTTGTTGCATTTTTATGGTTAATAGCAGTCTTTTTTCATTTTTCAGATAATGGCCGGATTCAAGCAGATGGGCTTTCCAAATGTTATAGCTGCCATCGATGGATGCCACATCACAATAGTACTGCCTATCAGGCAGGGGAACGATTACATTAATAGGAAAAATAGCTACTCTGTGCTGCTTCAAGGAGTGTGTGATCACAGAGGGTTGTTTGTGGACACGGAGATTGGTTGGAGCGGGAAGGTGCACGACGCATGCATGCTGCGTAATTCTTTTTCTTTCTTTTCTTTTTTCTTTTTCTTTCTTTCTTTCTTTTCTTTTCTTTTCTTTTTTTTTTTTTGAGGCTATGCAGGCAGGAATATATGTCCCTAGCAACCCTAGTATCACTGTAGACGGTGTGATTATTCCACCACTGGTTCTTGCAGATGGAGCATACCCCATCAGGAAGTGGTTAATGACCCTGTACAGGCATGGCCGCTTAACCCTAAAGCAAGCCCTGTACAACAAAACCCATAATAGGGTTCGGAATTGCATAGAAAGAAGTTATGGGCATCTCAAGTCCAGATGGAGGGCATTAAAATTACCCCTAGAAGTATCAGAACAAAACATATGTTCTGTCATTGCTGCATGCATAATTTTACACAATTACTGTGAGACAAAAGGTGAGATTTTCAATCTCGAACACTTCAGGTCTAACCGGTATGTTCTGAACGCTCTGGCAAATTATTTCTGGGAGAGAAGACACAGGTAGCTGATGCACAGGGAACGTACTTTTTGTGTATGATTAATAAAAATTAAATGTGTCAACCTGGTAGCTGTATGCTTTCATGCAATTCATTAAAACTTCTGTCTACTTTTTCCTTCTGATCACTGATATAATAAAAACGTTACATTTTGTAAAAGTAAAAGGCAGTCTTGTCTCGTTTCCTCAATTGGTGCTAAGTCACCTGTAAACTAGTTCCACTGTATCCATGCCTATGAGCCTTTCTGGCAGTTAATGCATGCAAGAGTATCAATACACCCAAACAATTCAAATTCACCTATTGCAACAATGGGTCCAAATTGCAACTTTCAGATTTAAATTTCTCCAACGGGTTAAGTGCCGGTCCTATACTAACCACCGGAAGAGCATTTTAAGGCCACTGCACTTTTGTTGTCAGTGCTGGCATGGCCCCCCGCAGGATGGAAGCACGGCAGATCACCTATTGGAGGTCCCAGGAGACATTGTTCCTCCTAGAACACCTCGTCCAGCAGGAGGTGTGTCCTAGGAGGATAATGCACTCCTCCAATAGGGCAAACTGCCACTTCTTTTCTGCAGCTGCCACCAGCCTGCGACGTGGATATAATCGATCGGCACAGCAATGCCGGTCAAAGCTTAAGATATTAAAAGCTAAGTTTTTTGAGGCCAGGGAGGCGTATGATGGCAGCCCTCCCCCCCCACTGTCAACCCCCCTTCTACTAGGCATGCACGACCTATGGGTAACGGGTGGGAGACTGAGCTGGAGGGATCGCCATTCTGCTGGTAAGTGCTTTAGGCTACATCCCCAAACGTTTTGCATCAGCATTCTGGTTTTCAAATCAACAAGTTTGGCCATTCTACTCCACAGGGATGTGCGGCTGCGCACGAAGAGCGGCAGAGGCGGCTGATTCATCTTCAGAAGAATCAGCCCCCGGGCCAGGAGATCCACCAGGTGGTGGAAGGGGGGAGGCAGAGGAGGCAACCCCCCCCCCCAGCCAGCTCATGAAGCACCCGGTATTGTCTAACAATATAAGCACTTGTCTATGAATACCTTCATTTACTTGGCCCATAATTTACTCATCCTGTTTTTGAAATGACTGTTGCCCAAAGCAGTTTTACAATGGCTATTTTAGTAGGAAATGTGCACCAGTATATGTGATGATGTGTTAAGGGATAAATTACTCATCCCTTAAGAAGTATATACCACCTATAATTTCATATATAATTATACTGTAATATATTTTTCATAACAAATAAAGTGAACAGTTATTTATGTAGATGTAACATTCTCTAACAACAATTACACCTCCTTTATTTTATTTTTTACCAAATAATGCTGTGTTCATTTGCAGAATCCTCACTGTTAGCATGGCAAGGAATGATATTTCTGTGTTGATTTGGTCTCTCTAGCAGATCTGAAAGTGATCATAACTAATTTTTATCTGTATTACAGCTGAGCCTGGGAGATTTGATTTTCAAGAATTCCTGAGAGGGGAGGAGGGTCAGCAGTTCATTGCTGCTATTTCTGATGCAGTAGGTATGTACCCAGATATGAACCAATATATGTTATAGTGACCCAACTTCGCTTTCCTTGCTGGATGTGCAAGTTCTGCAGTGTGACAACAAATAGTATGCTTTTAAGATTGTATTCAGAGTGACAGAAAGAGCAATCTCAATATATATATGTTAACTGTAGCAGTTCTGCTTTTTAAAGAACAGTACTACATTTCCCTTCTTTTTCTGACCTGTAGGTATCTGCATACTGTGCTCTCAACAAGTGACTTACTTGCCTTCTCTTTTGTTTCTATTTCAGCCCAGAGACTGGAGCTGAGGTTGGCATCAATTGAGCGGAGACTTTCAGAGGGGGGCTGTAAATTTTATCATTTTAATTACAAAGTGTTTCCTTTTTCCTTTGTACATGGTTTTTCAGTGTTAATACTGCCTGAAGTGTCCTAGGTACATAAGCAATGTAATTTTGGTTTATTGTATTACTCAGAAGGGATATTTATTTTATTCCCCAATTTCTGTTGCATTGTGTAAATGCTGTATGTAAATACTGTATATATGTCTATATAGATTTGTACATAAAGAAATATGTTTTGAACAACTTACGTATCAGGCACCTTATTTTTTATTAAGAGATGGGCTACAGTGGTTCTAAGCTATGGATTCTCTACAAGGTACAGGAATTTTTTTATACTTAGGAGTACATTCCTATGGCTTTGTGCATAACTTTATATATAACAGCATTCCTTGCTTGATATAAACACACCCTAACTGAAAAAACAAAATTTGAAAGCAGTGGAAAATTGAAATAAGATAGGATTTTGGAGTACACATTGTAAACATATCTGCCGTTTGCAGCCTGTTTTCAGAGAATTAGTATTCTAAAGGGACATAATCTCTGGTTTTCAAATTTTTTGGGTGGGCCTTGTTTTGGCAGGCTGACTTGTAGCAGTGTTTTCCTTCTCTGACAGTGGTTCTGAAAATAACACCACACTATCTGGCGTGGGGTGATCATGGCCACAGGAAGGGCGAGGGTTAGACTGCTTTCTAACCACAGTACGTACTACTGGTGGTCTATTGGCTATAGTACCAATGTATTGGACCATTTCAGAGAGCAGTGTTGTCTACTTCTCCAAATTGGCTTGCAGTAAAGAAGTGGTACATTCATACATTGCATCTTCCACTTTTTGCCTTTCCTCTGCAGTTTTCTCTAACCTATCAAGCCACTGATGCTCTTTTTCTGCAAGAGCATCCATGTGTGATAGCATGGGTGTCATCAATTTGGAGGAGTGTAGCATCAGCTGCTGATGTTCAGTGGGTTTACATTCCTTCCTCCTTTTGCTTAGTGCCAATCTTTCACCTGGGGTTAGTGCAGACAGAGGTGAAGAAGTTGTTGCCCCTGGAAGTAGAAATAAAAAGATAGATTAAGTAGGAGGATTAACCAGGTATGTATAGCATGATCATAGCTGTTCCAGTACAGATGTGCATGTATACATTTTAAACACCCACCTTTATTGACCTCAGCCTGTTGACTGCTCCAGGCGATTTCAAACTCGGTGGATCTCCTCTCAGCAGACAAATCTAGTTCAGGGTCCTGGTTGTCAAGCAGCATTACAGAACCAGAAGTTGATGGAGTTTCAATTTCTTCAAGCATAAGGGTTACTGTTTCCTCCCGGCTGGTCTCTGTTGCTGCTTGCATGTCTAGGAATGCGAGAAACACAGTTTTTAATGATGGAGAACCAGGTCACGCAAACATAAATAACATAATTTAAGGCTACAAGACACCACAGTAAAGATACAGTTGGTGAAATCTGATCAACATGTAATGCCAGTAATGACTTAGCTGGTATACCTGTGGAGAATGTGGGAGGTGGATTACTAAAAAAATTCCGAACAGGATCTGCTGGAAAACTTTTTAAATGCCTGTATAGTTTCAGAATTTTCTCTAAAAAGCAGACTTTTATTATTGGGAAGCAAGAGCATGTTCGTAACATTTAAATTTAACTTATAATACATTTAAATGAAGGCTAGGTATTTCTCTGCCTGAAATCGAAACTAAATCAGGTAACAAAGGAAGCTGCTTTTCCGGTCGCCTATAATAGCCCTTTTATTGCCCGCAATCAGTAGAACCAAAAGGAGGGAATGGAAGCCATCAACTTATCACTGCACCGCATGTATCAACTTTTAAATAATGTATTCACCATCACTGTTTAGCTTTGCACACCTACAAAAAATAAAATAAGCTTTGTGACTAAGTCCTCCTTCATTTAAAAAACTCCAATGCGCAGTAGGAACAATTAGATACATCTTTAGCCTGGGTACCAAAAAAATAGGAAACTTGAAGTTTAGCATCAAGACACAGCCATCTTAATTCAAATCCATGATGCATTTTTAAAATATTTTTGTTAGATTTCCTTAGTACAAATAATATTTTAATGTTATCATCTAACAAGGATGAACACAGATGCAATAAAGTACATTAGCACTCTTTCTCTCAGAACTGATGTTTGTGAAGGAAAAAAAATATGAAATTTACAGGACAGGAAAGCAAAGTCAGCAGGAAATGGTATAAGGGCACATATCACCTCATTAGTTCAAGCACTGGAAAAGGTTTATAATTCATCACTCGCAAACAAGGGAAAATGAGCATGAGCGGCAAAGCGCTTTTCTTTTCAGTGGGAAGGGAAATGAAGTAGGAAAAAGTAGTTTAATGGTCGGACATGAGCATGCGTTGACTGTAATTTAAAAAGAGCAATATGCTGTTTAACTTACCAAAGTCTTCTTCAAACACTGGGGGAGAGTTTACCTCCGTGTCCCTTGCCAGGCCACCGGAGCCAGCAGAGATGCTGTCCCTTGAGCGCTCAGGGGAAAAGGGTCTGCAATCTGCAGAAGAGCTGTGAGAAACTCGCGGCGGGTTTAAGCTGCTGTCCCCGGAGAATATAGCATGAAGTTCAGCAAAGAAGGGCATAGTAGCCACATCATTACCGCTAGTAGAGTTGTGGTCTTTTACCTGCCTATACCGAGCCCTTAGCGTTTTACTCTTGGATCGGCACTCTTCAGCGGTGCGCTCACGCCCTCTCCTACACATCTCCTCTGCTATCTTTTCAAAAACATCTATATTGCGGTGGCTGCTTTGAAGCTGCTCCTGTACCTTCTGCTCACCCCATAACTCTATCAAATCAAAGGTCTCAACATGCCCCCATGCTATGCCACGACCACCTTTCCTGTTTCTGACCTGAGGTGTGCACGCCATTGCTTTCGTTGTTGAAAACAAAAGCACTCCTGAGAAGATGCGCTTTCTCTATCCATTTAAAAAAAATGAGTGGGCAAATGGTTTTGACCACTCCCATGGCACTGCCCACAGGGCACCAGTTTCTGGTTTGGATTTTTTTTAACATATAATGATACACAGTTCACACAATAACATCGTTAGTATCACTATTTTTAAAATATACTGGCAAAACTTGCGATATTGCCTGAGATGCTACATTTGGGCATTTTGGCTACCCCCCCTCTGAATTATGCGTTACTGTGGCTCGACCCATGGGAACTATGAGCGAACTTAGTGGTATATTTACAGGAATATTTGCCCGTGTAAACAACCCCCAGGAGATCTAAGTCTTGGAGTTTCATTTTTTATGTTTGTTTAGAGTGCATACTAAATGATTGATAATGCATGCAATGGTTAGAGATCCTGATTAAGGAGCAAAAACCCAATGACTTGGAGAAACAAACTAAAGGCTTTATTATAGGAACTCCATTCTAAGATAGGAAAGTTACTCAGGGTGCTGATCTAATCTAGCTTCATTCTAGGGAAGAGCTGAGGGAGAACTGGAAGGGAGAGAAGAAGTGGACAACCATCCCTGGGAGTATCAGTTTACATCAGAGAGGGGTAGACAAGAAGGGAGGACACTTTGGGTCACTCAGACTGTCTAACCCTATTGCTACTGTCCTCTCTGAGGCATTCTTGACTCTTCAGTGCTAAGTACTATTGCACTTCTAACAATAAGAACCCAGGAATGTGTGTGGTTTAAGGAAGGAAAGCTAATGATATACCACATATTGTCAAGAGGCCATTTGTGTGTTACCAACCCAGTCAGGAAATGATTCAGCATTAGGTCATTCTGCTATCAAAAGATTTAGGAAAATGCTCAGTTACTAATTCCAGAAAGTGTCATTTGGGAAATGATAGTGCAGAAACAACAGCTGATAAGCCACTTTGAATGGTGTCTTTTAACTTTGTGGGCACCAACAAAAAATGAGAGAGCTGTCTGCGAATCAAAACACTTTTATTCCCCTCAAATGAGTTTGGCTCATCCCTCATTTTTACCATGCAGGGCTCTGAAAATTTATCCTTGGGGGGGGCGGCTTTTCCTGACATTTCTCCATTGCTGAGGTGCTCTTTTTAGGGATTCACAGAATGAGTAAAATCTGATCTTCTTCCCAAATGGGTGTGTTTCAAGAATGGGTCAGCCAGCACCAATACAAGCACCAATACAGCACCATAAAAGGGTAGGGAGTGTGGTAAATACATAGGACAGAATTCACTAAGGCATTCACAAACGTGTAACCTAGATTTATGCATTTGTAACAGGTTCATATTCACAATCTCTATGTATTCATTGCTTTAGAGAATATCTCTCTCTCTGGCTTTTCTTCACAAACGAAGATTCAGGAAGGACTCATCCTGCGCTTTCTGCAAGTGCGCTGATGACTGAAAAGGCCAATATGAGATATACAAGTCCGGTTGCAGAAAGCACAAACAGAGGATCTCCTTTGGTGATGTTCAGCATGAGTTCTCAAATAAAGCTGCAGCATTGTGGATAATGCGTCTCCATGCCTCCCAATGTGAAGTCAGGGTGGACCATTGTTGGTGATCAATTTGGCCAAGCCTGAGATGCTGTTTCAGGGAATCCTTGTATCGCTTTTTTGGAGCACCCCTGTTACACTGACCCATGGCGAGTTCACCATAGAGTAGTATTTTGGGGAGGTGATGGTCCTCCAGCCTAGAAACGTGCCCTGCCCAGCACAGCTGTGTTCTTAATATCATGGCCTCATTGCTGGTGATCCCTGTTTGATAAGGACAGCAACATTCATCACATAATCAGTTCAGTGTATATTTAGCGTATACAGCACTGATGAAAGCGTTTGAGGAGTCGTAAGTGTTGGCGATAGGTGACCCATGTTTCAGACCCATAAAGGAGAATAGACAGTACAATGGCTCAAAGAGAATATATAGGCGCCGTGAAAGTCCCCCAATCCCCCGGGGATTGCTACAAAACTCCCCCATCTTTTTTCCAAAAAAAACCTTACCATTCTACCCGATAGTCCTCTACAAACTTACCTTTTAGTAAAGTAGCTAGTCTGTCTGTTCCTACCATTTCATATACTTTAATTACTCATTGAACCATTGAAGGTACCTCTTGACTTTTCCACATTGAAGTATACGTTATTCTGTCAGCTGCCAACATATAAAATATTAGTTTCTCTCTTCCATAATCAAATTTTTCTTCATACATCCCTAATAGATAGAATTCAGGATTTAGTGGAATGTTGCATTCCAAGATTTCATTCATTATCCTCTGTATTTTTTCCAGTATTTTTAAGCAAATTTGCAGCACCACCATAAATGGTAAAAAGTACCTATTGAGTGTTGTAATCATTGCCAATGTATTCTTCAAGTAACAGTGACTTGGCAGGTAAAACCATCTGGGACCCTCTGGTTATTGTTGAACTATAGCTCCCCATCAGATGCAGTCAGACTAGTGAATGGCTAGCTCCCCTCAGATCTAGTCAGGATTATCCAAAACAACTGGAGGGGCCCAGCTTGGAGAAGGCTATGTAATAGCTTCAGAAATCATTTCCTGGCATTCCATTTTACAAGCTCCACTATTTTTCTCCAATAAGCTGAAAATAAGCATTTAAGCTACCAATAAACGTTTATACCAATCCTGCTTCTGGTTATGCCAAGACACGAAAACAGGTCAACCACATGAGATTCAACACAGTGAGCAAGATAAACTGGGAAGGTGAGATTGGCATTAATCTGGAGAGCCTTCCTCCTGATATTAAAGGGTTTTTTAGGCATTAACATTCAGAGTTCTACCTAGGTTATTGCTGCCAGTCATCAGAACAGTGGGAGCTGGTGGCTTCCATGTCATTGGGGTGGTGAACCCAGTCTGGGTTTTAACCTGAACCAAGATCTATCAAAGGTGCTGAACTCCATTGCCCAAATACTTTCAGCTATTGGATAATTCATTTAAAGTTCAGAGTAAATCTCAGAGTGATTCACTTGTTAGCATGCCCTACTACCCCTCCCCACAATATTCCATAACTGAACACATTTTGGGGTCCCTTTGACTGGGAGTTAGGCAGACTGGAGGTCTGCCAAAGTTCACAATGACTTGGGATGCGTCTAGAAATATAATGGTGGGAAAACCCAAGTTAAGATTATGTAGAAAGCCCCCTGCATTAATGGGTTTATGCTAATGACCCAGTCATTAAGAGGTATGTACTAATCCTTTCTTCCAGCCTTGGGTGTTTCAATTAATAATTCCATCATGCAAATAAGTGACCATTCCTCATTCCATAACTTACAGAAATCTCTCCTGACACCCCCTCCTGTCTAACCTAACAAGACTATAACCAAAGTACTCCTTCAGGATATGAAACAAAGTATAAATATCAAGGCCCAGACCCCAGCAAAGTGTGCCACAAACAGACCCTGTAACTCTGCCAGATTTTTGTGCCACCCTCAAGGTAATCTGAGTATCTTTGCTGCATGTAAGTTTCCCTTTCTTCCCAGACCTCTCTCTATCCAACCTTTCTGCCTCACTCTACTATAGTCCTCTATGGTTCTTAAGAGTGTATTTTTTTTATGTTAGTGTATCCCCTGTGTTATTTCTGATAAAAATACTTTGTTTTACTTTAATTGGTGTGCTCTCTACAGTTAGTTCTGTTATACATAGGTGAAATATCCCCAAAGTTACCTTCCTCTCGCAGGCCTCCTATTTGAGCAAATAATTCTCCCAGATATTAAAGACGATTTTGGCATCACAGGTGGAACTCTAACACATACCCCACCTCTTAGGTAACACACTCTGCTACTCATGTTGGAGCCATTCACTCACTGTATCAGAATTAAATGAGGATTATAGAAGATTCTTTAATGATTAGTACAACCTTTACTCAGTCTTACTACTTAGTCTTACTATTAATTGGACACTTCTTCACTTCCTCAATGACCATGCATGCAACCTTGGAAACCTGCAATTCAGACTAGGGTCAGAAGAGGGCCTCCCTAGATCTACGGATCTACATCTAGGTCATTTGAAGCAGTCTACTACTTCAAAATACTTAGCTCTGGGAGTTGTAGCTCATGACTTGAAGAGGATTCTTCCAAAGAGGTTGTGACAGAAGCTGTTTAACAAACCCCCTGCAGATAAGATCACTGTGACTCCATGGTTAACTTGGGTTAGCCAATCTACAAGAAAAGTGGAGCCCATGTCACCTTGCCTTTGTATGGTCCTTAGTTTAGGCCAAAAGGCTTTGTAACGCTTACAAAGATCGGGTTGATAGTGGGAAAAGGTGCAACAGCTTTTGTACTATATGCATAAAGAGAGCAACAGTAGTGGAGATTTATAGGGCCATCTGGGTGTTCCCATCTTTATCTTGCTTGATCTGCCTTCTCTTCATGCAAATGGAATAATTCTAAACAGTGATTTCACTTCCTTCCTACTCACATTCCCATCTATTCTCCGAACCATATGGCTCAGGGGTGGGAATTGGATGGCCCTCCAGAACTGTAACTCCCTTCAGCCCTAGTCAACAGAGCCAATGCTGGGGAATGCTGGAAGGTGCAGTACAACAAGAATTGGAAGACTACTACCATTAGTCCCATTGCTAATGTAGCTAATGGTAGCATCCAAAGCACACCTTCCTTCCTACTCACAATCCCATCTGTTCTGTAGATCCTAAATATTTTAAATGATATTTGTAGCTTAATCAAGCACCATTCTCCCATGAATATCCAACTGATCAGGAGCTTTGGGGGAGGGACTAGTTCCTTTCCCCTCTCACTAAGTCCAGTTGCCTCTTGGATTGAACATTTACAACCCAGTTGCCTCTTGGGTTGAACATTTACAGGCCTATACACCTGTAGATGCCTTTCCTGTCACCTTGGCCATTTCTGATGGGCCTTGAGATATTGGAAACATCCTTCTCAATCTGAACAGCCAATAGTTGTCCTCAAATTTTGGTCCTGCAGGTATCTTGCACTTCACTTCCCAGAATTCCCACCCAACATGGCTTATGGCTGGGAATCATGGGCAGTGAAGTCCAAAACATCTGAAGGCCAAAATTTGGTTGAGGCCCAATTCATACTACACAAATAATCCAGTTTGAGACTGGATTATTTGCCATGGCTCCTTCTTATGAAATCCTGGGATTTGTAGTTTTGTGAGGCACCAGCACTCTTTGGCAGAGGAGGCTTTTAAACCTTATAAAACTACAAATCCTAGGATTCAAGGGGGGCATAGCATAGATCCACATCCATAGTGGTGTGGATGGCCCAGTTTTGTAGAGAGTTGGCTCATATTTTCATTTGAATTCATTGAAAGCTTAAGCTCTGGTAGGCAGCTGTGGAAACATTCCCAGCCCAGTGACAGACCAGATTGGTAAATACATGCATCTCTGCAGCTGTGACCATGGTATCTCAACTCCTGTGTGAATTCACAGCCATCTGGAGTGACAAGCTGGATTGGAGCAAAGGTCCTAAAGACTATGTCAAGTTTTTGTAAGGCACAGTCACAGTGATGAGTGGCATCATGAATCATTTAAGAGCAAAACTTTATGTATTAACAATTGTTTAAGTGCTAAGTCATGCTCAAAATGAACACGGGGCCGAGAGCTTCTGAGTCAGTGGTTCGGAGCTAATTAAAGATCACATTTTAGATGGAGAGAGATTTTGGGCTGTATCAATAGAAGTATAGTGTCTAGATCAAGGGAAGTAATAGTGCCACTCTATTCTGCCTTGGTCAGACCTCACCTAGAATACTGTGTCCAGTTCTGGGCACCACAATTCAGAAAGGATATTGACAAATTGGAGCGTGTCCAGAGAAGGGCAACTAAAATGGTGAAAGGTCTGGAAACCATGCCTTATGAGGAGAGACTTAGGGAGCTGGGTATGTTTAGCCTGGAAAAAAGACGGTTTAGAGGCGATATGATAGCCCTGTTTAAGTATTTGAAGGGATGTCACGCTGAGGATGGAGCAGGCTTGTTTTCTGCTGCTCCAGAGACTGGAACACGGAGCAATGGGTGCAAGCTCCAGGAACAGAGATTCCACCTCAACATTAGGAGGAACTTTTTGACAGTAAGAGCTGTTCGGCAGTGGAACGCACTCCCTCGGAGCGTGGTGGGGTCTCCTTCCTTGGAGGTCTTTAAACAGAGGCTGGATGGCCATCTGTCGGGGATGCTTTGATTGTGATTTCCTGCGTGGCAGGGGGGTTGGACTGGATGGCCCTCGTGGTCTCTTCCAACTCTGCAATTCTATGATTCTATGTATATGTTTGTTTTTTTCTCATTCCCTCTTCTTTCATAGGCCTAAAGTCTGGTATTAATTAATGGTTAACTCTGGAAATATTCTGTAGCAGTTTTCTGGGGATGGAGGGAGAAAAAGAGAAATAAAGTGGCAAGACATGTGTGATGGGGTGATAAGAAAAGAGGGCTCATCTACACAAACCAGGATATGCTAGCTCCCCATTCTTTCCCCATTACTTCTACAGAATAGGACAGAGTCCAGACAGGCATGCTGACCCATTGCTACAGCCACTGCCACTTTCTCCCTGGCTCTTCTGGAAGCAAGAAACCTGATCTGCAACATGTGGACAAGGCTAGACTAGACCTAGTAGTAGACAGTCTGTTGTATATCACTATGGCATCTATTTATCCATAAATCTGCTTCATCTCATTTCTAAATCAAGAGAGAAAAAACTGCACAAAATTTGTATTTAAATTTATATTAAAATGCTGCTTTGAAAGTATTCACAAAATACTAACTTTATCCTAAAATGATATCCTAAAACACATACCATTTATCACTGAAGTTCTGTATCAACTACTTAGTTATGTACATGTAACCAAAAAATGTCTTCTGGCCTGAACTGCCCCCTCCCCAGCCCACCTTAACAACCAGGTGCCAAATTGGGTGTAGAGGGTCTGTGCTTCTGTTGACTGGGGTGCAAGGAGTATGACATTTTCAATCCCCTCCCACCAGTGAGTGAGGCTGCAAAAAGGATTTCTGCCAGGGGTCACACTTCTGATTGTCATAGATTCGATGCACAATGTGCAGATCTGCTGTATGTACAGCTTCATTTCTTCCACCATCAACAGAAAATAGCTACTGAGCTATGGTGAAGAATTTACTACAGATGCATAGAGCGACTTACACATGTCAGGGATGATGGGAGTTGTAGCTCTTCACCTCTGGCTCAAACTCACCACCTTGTTATGCAGCAGAGCCGACCAGCTTAGATCAGTGGTTAATGCTTTCCTCCAAAGCAGCAGAGTTTCAGAGAATAGGCTGAAGATCCTGACAAACTCTCCAAGCCTTCACACTCTTCTCCAGGTGTCTCCAAAACGTCTCCAGGATTCACTCAGGCAACTCAGTAGTTTTATATAAAACCTACTTTATTCTTCTATATAAATATACTATATGGTCAACAAATCACAATCTCTACACACTACTCCACAATATCTCCAAACTACTCCACCTCTACTCAACCACAATACATTAGCAAACATTGCAATTTTATAGCCATTATTTATCACCACCCACTAGCTAGTTTCCACCCAGTGGGTGTGTACTTCCATTCTGATTGGTCCACGTAGTTCCACCCATACTTAAGACCAACCCATGTATTTCAACATTTCACCTTGTACACTTAATGATTCTCAGGTGTTTCCATTCTGCATTCAGTACCTCTGTCCTTGGCTCTCAGGACTTCTAGATTACATTAGCAGTTTCACCTGTGTAGCTTCATAATCGCTCTTGCTTAGTCATTGTGACTTTCACATACATATTTTATTTCTTTCACTGTATGTCCCATGTTGCATTTTCCTTAACAATCCCCTCCAAAATAAAATATTGTATGTGTCTTACAATGTCATTCCAACCATTTGTGTCAGCCTTTCATGTTTTTCTACTGTCAATGCTTTTGTGAACAAATCTGCTATGTTGTGTTGTGTTTCTATATATCTCAATTCTATTTCACCCTTCTGAACCATGTCTCGCACATTTTGATATCTTACACCAATATATTTTGTTCTGTTCTTCAAACTTTCAGTTTCAGCCATCGCTATGCATGACTGTGAATCTTCCAGAATTTCCACTGGTATCTTGTAACTTTCATTTAAATCATTTAGCAATTGCTTAATCCACTGTACCTCATTTACTATCTCATTCAAAGCAGCGAATTCTGCTTCCGTTGTGCTTAACGTTACATTAGTTTGTTTTCTACTCCTCCAAACTATTGGACTTTCACTATATTTAATTATCATTCCTGTAACTGACTTCTTGTCTCCTAATTCTGATGCAAATGAACTGTCTACATAACAATCTAGATCTGAACTACTGCTTCTTATAATCAATTCCCTATCTAAGGTTCCTTTCAAATATCTCAATAAATGTTTTACCGCTGTCCAGTCTTCAATTTTTGGATCATTAACCCTTCTAGACAATACATTTACAGCATAAGAAATGTCTGGTCTGGTGTGACAAGATATGAATTGTAAAGATCCTATTATACTTCTGAAGAGAATCTTGTCCTTAAACGCTCTAGTTGTTTCCTCAGACACAAAACCAGTTGTCATTGGAGCTCTTACTATTTTTGCATTCTGTAATCCACACTTTTCAATCAATCTTTCAATTTTATTTCTTTGACTTAACAAACAATGTCCTTCTTCTGTCCATTCAACGCAAATACCTAAATAAGACTTCAATACATCTAAGTCCTTCAAAACAAACTTCTCAGACAATTCTCTTTTTACTGACTCAATTTCCTGTTTTGACTTTGCTGCTACGCACAAATCATCTACATAAATCACTAATACTATGTCTCCTTTTGTATAAACACAAGCATCTGCAATGCTCCTCTTGTAACCTAGCTCAACTAGCTCATCATTGATGCACAGATTCCACGCTCTGGCACTTTGTTTTAAACCATACAATGCTTTCTTTAATTTATATACTCTCTGACTACCATTTTCTTCGAAACCTTGTGGCTGTTCCATAAATATTTCTTCATCCAAAACTGCATCCAAGTAAGCTGTCTCAAAATCAAAATGTTCTACAACTAAATTCCTTTTTACTGCTACAGCTAGAACCATTCTCAGACTTTCTGGCTTTGCAGTTGGAGAATATGTCTTATCATAGTTCTCATACTGCTGTTGTGCAAAACCCTTAGCCACTAACCTAGCTTTATATTTGATACTTCCATCTGGCATTTCTTTCCTTTTGTATACCCATTTACAACCAATTACTTTCTTGTCTTTGGGTCTGTCAACAATTTCAAAAACATCTTTATTTACCAGGCAACCAAACTCATTATCCATTGCATCAAACCATCTTTCCTGTTCTTCACTAGAATAACTTTCCAATTCTTCAAAACTTTCAGGCTCTTCTAGTGCTAAACAAGCTCTTGCCTTTGTCACAACAAACCTATCTGGAGGCTTTCTAACTCTGTGACTACGCCTGGGAATAAAATCTGCTGTTCTGTCTCTTTCATCCTCACTTTCTCTACTAGGAGTTGTAGTTCTATGACTAAATCTCTTGTCTTCAGTCATTCGAGTAGTAGTAGGCCTAGATGCTATCTCATCATCAGAAGAACTACCACTGCTGCTAGGTGATGCTTCCTGCTTAACTGAAACCCCTCCGTTTCCTGAGGTTGGTTCAGTTTGTGCTTCTGGCTCATTTGAACTCCCTAATCTCAAAAACACTTCTTTATTGGCATGCAGTTTGTCCCAACCAGCATGTCTCTCGAAATTTGCAGACCTAGAATACTGCACTTGTTTTCCATCCAAATGAAACTTGTAGCTATTTCCAGAATACCCCAAAAACCTAAGCCTTTTGCTTTTGGGTTCTCCTTTCCTCCTGAAACAAGCAGGTGTGTAAACATGAGCAAATTGTCCAAAAACCCTTAAGTACTTGTAATTTGGCATTCTCCCATACAATACCCTGTAGGGAATGTCTTCAATTTCTGAATGATGCAATCTGTTACTGATATGTATTGCAGTCAAAGTTGCTTCTGCCCAAAAACTTTCACCCCTGCATCTGCCATCATACAAGCAGTAATTCTTTTTATATCTTGTATTTTCTTCTCTGCTAACCCATCCTCACTAGGACAGGCAGGGTTTGTAGTTTCATGCCTTATTCCCACCTTTTGAAACCAGTTAAACAATTGATTATTTAAAAATTCTCCTCCTCTATCAGTAATAATGGTGCCTACTCTGCTATCAAATTGTCTTTCCACCATTCTTACCCATGCTTTTAAACTTTGCCCAGCATCAGATTTGTTTTTCATTATTCTCACAAATACAAACCTTGTATACCTATCAACAATTACTAGGAAATACTTGCTTCCCCCTAAGGACAAGCAATTAGCTTGGGCGACATCTGCATGTACATACTGAAATGGTCTTTGAGCAATTCTTTTTGTTTTCTTAGCTACTGGAAAAGCTCTGACCTTTACCTGATGACATACCGTACAATCTAAGTGGTTTTTGCATTCAGTAACTTTTAAATCTGGACACATACTGATTAAATTCTTTAAACATTTGAAGCTCGCATGGCCGAATTTTCTGTGCAGCTCGTGTATGCAGTCTTTGTGGATTGGAATATTTTCTATGTTATTAGCTTCTTCAACCCTGTAGCTATCAATATTGTCCTCCAAATAATAAAGTTTGTCCTTTTTCAAACCTATGCCACGCAATTCCCCATTCATTTTTATCTTACACATGTTCTTTTCAAAGATGACTGTGTAGTCTCTTTCTGTTAATCTGCTTACTGATAACAAATTATTTTCTAACTCCCTTACATGTAAGACATCATTAAAATTCTCTTTTAGCCCTGGAATGTACACAGTACCCATTTGATTTACAGTACTTAGCTCTTTCCCGTCAGCCAAAACTACAGCATTTACATTAGCTGATTTTCTATTACTTATTAAATTGATATCATTACACATCGAAGATGAGGCTCCTGAGTCAACTAGCCATTTAGAATTTGCATTTTGTTTTTCCTTAATCATGGTTGCAAACCCCTTTTTATTACCACTGTCCCTCAAAAATGGAGGTCTGGACTGTTTTTGATACTGCCGCGGCTGCCATCTGCTCTCTGCTTGCTTGCGTCTCTCAGCTGCAAAATGTTTACAATGTCTCTGCAGATGACCAATCTTCTTACAATAAAAGCACCTCCGTTGCTCCCTTGTAGAGGCTGCTTTCTCCTGCGTTCGCCAGTCAGGAGTTG
Organism: Gambelia wislizenii; assembly: GCA_030847615.1. Classification (NCBI taxonomy): domain Eukaryota; kingdom Metazoa; phylum Chordata; class Lepidosauria; order Squamata; family Crotaphytidae; genus Gambelia; species Gambelia wislizenii. Next base: position 13,951,193 of record JAUMIR010000012.1, read on the forward strand.
TTTGTTGTTTTGGCACAGTCTTTAAGCTTGCTGAGTCACCCTGCTCAGACATTCTTCTCTGGTTCTCTTCCAGTATTCTGGCCACAATTAAGTCTCTATTAAGCTCAGCTTCTGGCAAGTTCTGTAAGCTGTTCGTTATATTGTCCCACGAAGAGTCTAGCAATTCTACTAAAATGTAGCATTGCTGCTCTTTGCTAATTTGCACTCCCCTCAGTTCAGCTTGCACAAACAAATCTTGCATTATTTTTAAATGTTCTATCACACACTGCCCTTTAGCCATCTTTTGCCTGTATATTCTTTTAGACCATAGCATTTTTGCAAAAGCAGTTGAAGGAGTGTGTAATCTCTGCAAGGTATCCCACACATCCTTGGCGGACGTTTTATCTCTGACGTCATTAATTAAGTCTTCTTCAAGCATGAGATAAAGACAGGCTTTTGCTTTACTATCTCTCTCTTGAGTGGCTTCATCAGCATCGGCTGCCAGCCCTGTTTCAACTGTTGACCACAGACCTTCCTTTACTAGTAGAGATTGGGCATAAATCTTCCAGGTAGAGTAGTTGTTTCTATTTAATTTACTAAACTTTAGACTTTCCATCTTGATTTGTGCAGTGACTCAATTTGACACAGTCCTTCTGAGTATGCACAGCTGACCCATCTGGGCTTAAGCAAAACACAAAATGATTTACTTCCGAGGCTTATCAGTGCAGCACAAACAGCTTGCTCTGATCTATCGTCCACAAAGCTTTCTTCCACTCTCTGGAACTTTCAGCTTCTGTGGATGCTGGGTGCTCTAGTAACTGGGCCCATAACCCTTGTCAGGGATGATGGGAGTTGTAGCTCTTCACCTCTGGCTCAAACTCACCACCTTTTTATGCAGCAGAGCCGACCAGCTTAGATCAGTGGTTAATGCTTTCCTCCAAAGCAGCAGAGTTTCAGAGAATAGGCTGAAGATCCTGACAAACTCTCCAAGCCTTCACACTCTTCTCCAGGTGTCTCCAAAACATCTCCAGGATTCACTCAGGCAACTCAGTAGTTTTATATAAAACCTACTTTATTCTTCTATATAAATATACTATATGGTCAACAAATCACAATCTCTATACACTACTCCACAATATCTCCAAACTACTCCACCTCTACTCAACCACAATACATTGGCAAACATTGCAATTTTATAGCCATTGTTTATCACCACCCACTAACTAGTTTCCACCCAGTGGGTGTGTACTTCCATTCTGATTGGTCCATGTAGTTCCACCCATACTTAAGACCAACCCATGTACATTTCACTTTGTACACTTAATGATTCTCAGGTGTTTCCATTCTGCATTCAGTACCTCTGTCCTTGGCTCTCAGGACTTCTAGATTACATTAGCAGTTTCACCTGTGTAGCTTCATAATTGCTCTTGCTTAGTCATTGTGACTTTCACGTACATATTTTATTTCTTTCACTGTATGTCCCATGTTGCATTTTCCTTAACAACACATGCATGCATCACTAACAAGATGCCAGCCCTGAAGGGTGAAGATCCTCACCGGTCTAGGATTCTCATCTTCAATGATTCCCAACACTCAAGGGAAGCAGTTTTCAACTATTTTATGATTTTTTTGTTTAATGTCCATCCCATCCCTATCAATGAACGCTGGCTCGTATACAACACCACTTACAGTATATTCTATTCTGTAACCCTTAAAAGAGGCACTTCAATAAGGGAAGCAAAGACATGTCACATTTTCTGCTTAGCCTATGTCACAGATCCATGGAAGTTACACTCCAGTCATGTGGCATGAGTGACAGAGAGATGAGTTGATTGAAGTTTCTTTTAAATTAAGATAAGGAAACACTGCATCTCTTTCATTCCACAGTTAATCTGTACAGAAGAAGGCATGGGGTGATGACTTGCCCCTGTCTTAAAGGAATAAAGTTGATCTATTTTTCCTTTCAAACAACTTGATGAAGATTACTCTAGGAGTTTCTGTCTACTCTTCTCACCTCTCCCAGCTGTTTCTGGTTGAGATGCCTGGGTTGCAGCGTAAGCGGAACTGGGTTCAAATCCTCACTCAGCCATAAACTCCATAATGGCATTGAAGCACTCATTCTTTCAGCCTAACCCATCCCACTGAGTTATTCCAGAGTTTGGAAAATCTATTTTCTGAGGCCAGAATCCTCTTAGGTGACTGACAATGATGTGACCTCTGGTTACACCAGCATAAGTACTTTTTCAGATTTTGTGCAACGAGATATCCTGTACCTTCTTGTGCAGTATTCCTTAGTTATGCAATGGCTATGCGATGACTATAGGACAGAAACCGTTTCAGCCCCATATAAACCCACACACTGATTGGCTGATGAGTTCCATTCAGGTGTTGTCCATCTGCCATTATGCAGCAGGGATAAAAAAGGGAGTGACCTTCACCTCCAGGACTCCAGCGTAAGTACATTGGTGGAGCTTTAGGTTCCATCAGCACCAAAAAGTATCTCAGCCTTAGAGCATAGTTCCCAGAATCTTCCAACCTCAGTAGGCATGCTGTTTGGAGGATTCTGGGAGTTGTAGTCCGGAAACCCCTTTTCTGGGTTCTGAATGATAAGAATGATATATGCCACCTGAACTATATAATTACAATTTTCTGTGCCACTTGGAATGTTTTGGAGGCAGTGGCAGACTATGGCTTTCAAGTCAGAGGGGCTGTGAATCCAGGTTTTACTTTGAACTTTAATGGAGTCACCCAAAATGCTGAACTCTGTTCCCAAAATAGGTTCAGTGCTTTGACACCTCCTTTAATATTTTGACTAAGACTTAGGATGGATTCACTGCTCCACTGACATGAGGGCCACAGGCCACTACAGCTAGGAGAAAAAGCAAGAAACCAGTTCCATCAATTAATAAATGAATGTTTCTGACAGCAATCATTGCAAAGGAATTTATGCATATATGGCTATAAAGAAGCCACCTTTGGGTGTCTGGTGGGCTGGTAATTGGCCTTACATGCTCAGAATCTCTTTTTTCCATTGAGAGCCTATAGACAGCCTCTGAGGAGAATGGTGCTCAGCTCATAATGTGTCCAGTGATTCAGTAATGACATCATCTGTTTACCCTCACTCTCTGTTCATCCCTGTTCCCTCTGAGCTTAGATGCAGTCCTCACAGTATGTGGAGAAAAATGTATTCCTCTCAATGACAAGGGGCAAGATCCTGCATCAAAAGCATAGGCACAAATGTTGTAGCTATGCTTTAACTCCCCACCCAACCCCTAAATGCCACTGTAAAATCCAATAAGTCATCCAGAGCAATGAGGCGGGGGTGGGTGGGTTTCAGTCTGTGCAACTGCTGAGTGGGGCACTGCAGGATGAGATGCCCAGCCCCCTCCCACCAGAAAGTAACACTGCAATGAAGAGTTGTGGCAGGTATCCCTGCTTCTGCTCCCTGCAGCATTGCTCACTGGTGAGAGGGTGCTGGTCACCCCATCCTGCAGAGCCCCACTCAGCAGCAGCACAGAACAGACCTCTCTCCCTCAGGACAGTGAACTGCCTTTTGAGGTGGGATTTAAGTTCATTTGCAGTCATGGCAATAGTGCAATTATAATGTCCTATAATACCCTATGAATATAAAGTTATGATGTCCTTGGTCTAACTTAGGATATTGTAACTGACTAACAGGATGTCAGACAAGATTTAGTCATGAGCTATCCTTGCTGGTTTGGTGTTGAAGACTGGTTTGGTGTTGAATGAGCACTTAAGAGCCATTAACTTTACAAAAGACCTGTACCGGATGAAAATAAAACCTGCTAGAACTCGTTTCTTGATATGGAACAACATGATTTCCTACATTTTTGATGTTCCTTGGATGTGTTACTATTGATATTGTCATGATGAGTACCTACACTCCAAAATGTCCCACTTCATTGCTATAGCTATTGTCCTCTCCTGAAGTTTCTATAGGAGAAAATGGTCCTGTATTTCCAACGGGGTGGAGTGGGGAGAAATCTGTGCCTGAGTGATTGTCTGTGTTTGTGTGTGTGTTACTTTTGCCAGGAAATTTAATGACTCTGAATTGAAAAATACTGTAATACTGTTGGTGGTGTGTGTATTTTACATGGGAGCGGGGGGGGGGGAAAGATTTTTCAGCATCAGCAAAATTCCATGAGAATGCTAAACTTTTCTGCTGATTACATTTTAAAAAAGCTTCACTTTTCTTCTGCTCCCTGAGGTAATTAGCAAACAGACTAGTGATTTTTAAATATATCTTTCTGCCTGGCTGACGAAAGGACATTCTCTTGGCTAAAAAGCCGGCTGTGCCTCAAAAAGTAGAGGCTGTGAGGAGAGTTGCATGAAAGCAGTTCACAGAACAGCTGTTGCTAATGTTAAGTGAATGGGAAGGTGGTGGTGGTGGGGGGAATCACAGAACAGTGGGGAAAATCTCAGCAATTTTTCTCCAGTTCTATTCATCTCTTCTGGGCTAGATCCTCAGTGAATGGAAATTGACAGGTGATCCACCCATCTTTCAAGAACCCACTTACATTTCTGCAGCTGAAAGAAGACAGCTGTTGTCACCTTCCCAGATGCCCAGTGAGCACCAGCCATGGCATCATGCTGTGGGAACTATCATGAATGGCAATTGCAGTGCACCCCAGGGGTTGCAGGGCTGTGGAACTGTGCAGGCAGAGCTTACTCTCTTCACTCATGATAAAGGATCTCTGCCAAAGGATACTATCAGCTGGCATTTACAAATTGCTGAAAGTGACTGGCTTTGCTTTTATCTTCTTTTTTCTTCCCCATATGGAAAAGAAAATCAAAGAATCATAGAGTTGAAAGAAACCACAAGGACCAGCTAGTCCAAGGGTGGGGAACTCAGGGAGGCAGGGACCAATTTTCCTCAGGGCCCCCCAAGGGCTGCTCCCCCAAGCCCAATTACCTCCATTTCTTGTGCAGACACTTTCAAAACGGTGACAGGAAGAGACATGCCTTCACTTCCTGTCACCATATTGAGACGTACTTCAGAGAAACATTGAGACTTTTTTCCCTGAAAACCTCCTGAAAAAGGTCACAGGAAGTGAAGCTGTGTATTTTCCCTCTGATATTTTGAAAGTAGCTGCAGAAGAAAATGGGAGTATTTAAAATAGTACAGGGCTCTGGAGTGCTTGCAGAGGTGGTGTGAGGGTATTTTTGCATACGTTTGGGGTCTGGAGGGGTCTGCAAGATTTTGTGGCAAAATTTCTTGGAAATCACACATTTTTCTAAAATGTGGATTGGAGACTTTGGGAAAGTGGTGGGGGATTTCAGGGACCAGAAAAGTGTGACTTAAGGGGCTTTATGTGACCTGTGGATTGCACTTTGCCCACCCCAGTCTTGTCCAACCCCCTGCCATGCAGGAATACACAAATCAAACACTCACAAGGGATGGCCCTCCAACCTCTGCATGAAGACCTCCAAAGAAGGAGAGTCCACTATCTTCCAAGGAAATCTGTTCCACTGTCAAACAACTCTTACCATCAAGTTCTTCCTAGTGTTTAGGTAGAATCTTTTTTCTTCTAATTTGAATCCAGTACTTCATGGTCTAGTCTATGGAGCAATAGAAAAAAAAACTTGCACTGTCTTCTACATGACACCTATTTGGCTATTGAAACATGGTTACCATATTGCCTCTCACTCCTCTCTCCTCCAAGTTAAACATACCAAGCTTCGTTAGCTGTCCTTCATAGGGCTTGGTTGTCAGACCCTTCACCATCATTGTCATCATCTTCTGGACATCCTTGTTGAACTGTAGTGCTAAGAATTGGACAGTTTTAATTTGTCCATAAGAGACAGGACAAGCAAAGAGGCATCTAATCTAATCTAATCTCTTTTTTTTATTGATTTACAAACTTGATAGATGAAGGGAATGCTGTGGTTGCAGTGTATCTTGAGTTCAGTAAGGCTTTTGACAAAGTTCCCCATGATATTCTTGCTAAAAATGTAGTAACCTGTGGGCTAGACAATGCAACTGTTAGGTGGATTTGTAATTGGTTGACTGACTGAACCCAAAGGATAGTCACCAATGGCTCCTCTTCATCCTGGAAAGAAGTGACCAGTGGGGTGCCACAGGGTTCTGTCCTGGGCCAAGTGCTATTCAACATCTTTATTAATGACTTGGATGAGGGAATAGAAGGCATGCTTATCAAGTTTGCAGATGACACCGAATTAGGAGGGATAGCTAATACCCCAAAGGACAGGATCAGACTCCAAAATGACTTTAACAGATTAGAAATCTTGGCCAAAATTAACAAAATGAATCTCAATAGGGAGAAATGTAGGATACTACACTTGGGCAGTAAAAATTAAATGCTCAGATATAGGATGGGTGACACCTGGCTTTATGGCAGTACATGCAAAAGGGATCTAGCAGTGTTAGTGGACCACAAGCTGAACATGAGTCAGCAGTGTGATGCAGCAGCCAGAAAAGCCAATACAATTCTGGGCTGCATCAATAGGAGTATAGTGTCTAGGTCAAGGGAAGTAATAGTACCACTCTATTCTGGAAGCCATGCCCTATGAGGAATGACTTAGGGAACTGGGCATGTTTAGTCTGGAGAAGAGAAGGTTGAGAGGTGACATGATCGCCATTTTGAAATATTTGAAGGGATGTCAAACTGAGGATGGGGCAAGCTTGTTTTCTGCTGCTCCAGAGACTAGGACACGGAACAATGGGTTCCAAGTACAGAAAAAGAGATTCCACCTAAACATTAAGAGAAACTTTCTGAAAGTAAGAACTGTTCAGCAGTGGAATACACTGCCTCCTATTTTGGTGGAGTCTCCTTCTCTGGAGGTGTTTAAAAGATATTTAAACATGGCTATCATGTCACCTCTTAAGCTTCTCTTCTCCAGACTAAACATGCCCAACTCCCTAAGCCGCTCCTCATAGGGCATGACCTCCAAACCTCCCACCATCCTGGTCACCCTCCTCTGGACACATTCCATCTTCTCAATATCCTTCCTGAATTGTGGTGCCCAGAACTGGACACAGTATTCCAGGTGAGGTCTGACCAAAGCAGAATAGAGTGGCACTATGGTTTTCAGTGAAGGCTACCACATTTTTCCAAGGGGTTCTTTGTCCTCTCCCTAGAGATGAGTTACATTTTTATTGCCCAAGCCACACACAAAATATATATATATAAAACTATATTTTTTTGAAAAAAAATTCTATCACTGAAGTTTGTGGCAAAAGCAAATAGTTGGAATTCAGCATGAAACCACCAAAAAAGCTTTCAAAACAAGCATTTCTACTTGTTTTAAATGATTTTGTGCTTGCCACTGACATTTTGTGGTAAGCTTTGGTAATCCCTTTAAAATAGATGTTTCTTGCTTGATTTAACAGCTTTTCCAGATTGCTACTACAGTTTTCTGGAGAGACATGCACAGCGACAGCATCTTTGTTTGTTCTCTCTTTGTGTGTATGTGGAAAATTAGGGTCCAAACAAGCTAAAGTTGTCCGTTTTGATAAGGGTTTTATGTACCAATCATTTTGTGGTTAAAAATATGATGGCCAGGTTACTAAGAGCAGCACTATGCTGTCACCAGCACAACGCATGTAGCAACAGCCACTTCAAGTATATCTCAAAAGTTGCTTCATCACCAATACTAAAAGTGAGGCTCTACTCCTGAGTAAAATCAATATTCAGTATGCCCTATGGCTGTAGCTACAATAGGGTCAAATAAGAGCACTTTCTCCCATAAGAATTCTGCCCCCAAATGAATTTTTTCTTTAGTTCCAAAATTACTAGCATTGCAGAGAGTGGGGACTTGACCAGATTACCCCCCAATTAATGTTCTTTTGCCAGCATATTTTGTGGCATTTTTATCCTGGCAAAAGACCCCACACACGCACACCTACCTTGAGCAGTGGCAATGAAACCTCCCTGACATACACAGAGCACAAATGTAGCTCTGTTTATCTCCAGGGTTGAGATCTTGCCAATTCTCACAAGAAGACGAGGGTGCGGTAAATTCAAAAAGTTAAGCAAGACAAATACAGAAAACGTAGTCACAAGCACAGAAACACACTTTAAAAATTGCAAGTACAAGAGGTGGATTTCATAAAAAGAGCATCCCCTACCTGGTTGTCACGATCTCACCCAGAGGTGTTCTGTCATTGATGCCATATTCACTTGAGCACATTGGTACGAGGATTCAAATGCCAGCAATGCTGGCAACAAAATGCCAGAGGAGATCTATTGATGACTTGGGCCATCAATAAAATAGAATGGCTTTTTGATAGTACATGGTCATGAAAGGAAGAAGTTGTACAGTATGCATGCCCTTTCATGATCATTAGGTCTGGTGCAATATTTGCCGCATTTGATAAAGTCATGAGACGCTGTTCTAAATGCTTGACTAAAATTGTTGTTGTTGTTGTTAGACTATTTATAGTCTGCCTTTATTTGGCTTACAGATGTCAAGAGGTTTTTGACAAACTCAAACAACTTTTCATTTCAGAGCCAGTACTGAAACACCTGGAACCAGACAAGCTGTTTGTAGTACAGGCGGTAGCAAGTAATGTGTCAAAAAGATCAATTAAGGTTGTGTGCCTATCTGTCCAAAAATTTCTCAGAGATGGAATGCACCTGCGTGATCTGGGGAAAAGAGGTGGCAGCAATCAAACAGGTATTGGAGACTTGGTGGAACCTATTAGAAGCAGCCGCCCAGCTCCTTTGAGATTCGGATGGACCATAAAATTTGGAAGTGCTACAAACTTCCTGTAGACCAAATCCCATGCAGGTTTGGTGGGCAAAGTTCTTCCACAAGTTTGATCTTTAGCTGAAGTTTTTACCTGCAGGGGGAAAAAACCTCTTGGCAGATGTTTTGTCCCACTTGCCCCAATATGAGAGCCAAAGAACAGAGGTGGTGAACATGCTGTTTATGCCCAAGCAGCTGGGTTTGGCAGTGGTAACCTGCAGTAAGGCACAAGCAGAAAGGCAGTCTCCCAAGGTGGGACTGTCCATTCAACAGGGGTTGCAGAAAGTCTGTGAGGAAGATGATTGGTTAAAAACTCATCAGGGAGAGTTGGAATGAAGAAGTGGTATTTGATGAAAAGGGGACAAAATGTATGTTCCTGAGACATATGTTACAGTAATGTCATGATATAAAATCTGCAGGTCATTTTGGGTTTATGAAAACTTTGCATTCAGTGATGAAACAATATTGGTGGCCCATACTGAGAAAAAATGATGCACAGTACGTACAGGGGTGCCCTGTTTGTGTCACTGCCGAGCAATGGGGAGGGGGACCATGTTGTAACTGTCTCTGACTCCTTCCCACTCTGGGATCACATCAGTCTGTGATATGGGTGGTGACAGACTTGTTTTTGAAGCAGGCTCATTTTGTGGTATGCAAAACCTTGGCCATGGATCAGTGGCTAGTCAAGTTGTTCATTCAGCATGAGTACAGACTGCATGGTGTGCCTAGTAAGATAATCTCTGATTGCAGAAGTCACTTCACCTCCCAATTTTGGATATCATTTTTGAAACTGCTGGGGGTTGAGCAAGCAATGATTATGGCCCATCACTCACAAACAGATGGGTAAATGGAACAGATTAACCAGATTTTGGAACAGCAGTTGAGCTGCTATGTTAACTATCAATAGGACAATTGGGCAGAGCTGTCACCACATGTGGAGATGGCATACAACTCTTTACACTTGACTATTGGAGTATCACCATTTAAAGCTGTGTACAAGACTGATCTCAGAACACTGCCCAGCCTTGAGGTCATCCAGACTGACTTGGTGCCTCTACAAGACTGGGCATAGCAAATTGCTTTGGTTTGGCCCGAGATCATGTGAGCTTTGGGCTATTCAAAAAAGCCTTTAAAAAATGCTTACTGGAAGAGACGACCAAATTGGGACTTTAAGGAGGACCAGGCAATAAACCTTTCCACTATGTTTCTGAAGAGACCACAACCATCCAAAAAACTGGCCACAAAATATGTGGATTAAAAGACTGGTGAATGCAGTAACTGCACAGTTGGAATTACCGAAGACTTATAGTTAGATCTATCCTGTGTTTCATTTCAGCGTCCTGACACCAGTGGCAGAGATGGATCAGTGGAGACAGGTAGTTCCACACCCTCCTCTCATCATGGTGGATGGAAACCAGCATTTTGAAGTGTCTGAAATTTTAGACTCTAGAGTGTTTAAAAGTTGTTTGCAGTATTTTGTGAAATGGAATAATTTGCCAAAGTCTGAACAAGAATGGGTTAATGTGGAGCATGTGTTAGAGCCCAGGATGATGAAAAAGTTTCATAGAAAATACCCAGAATGGCCAGTGCTGGGGTGAGGGCAGAAGGAGTGTCTTTGGGGAAGCCAGATGTGAGGATCGTCCCCTTTGCTCTTGTTATATTCATTAGTTTCCCTATCACCTAGGTGTAGAGTGTGCATAGGGGTGAAATGATGTCTGTGTAACTGTTTTGGCTTTGCTTGGGAATGGTGATAACAAGGCATCTGCAATTAATAGTTTTCGTTTCAAGGCTAGAGACACTGTGAAGATGGTAACTTTCAGTTTAAAGAATGTTTGTGTCAGTGGATGATGGACAACCAATAGTTATGCAGCCCGACAGATTTTGTTGATTGTAAAATGCTTTTAACTTAGAGTATATCCATTAGGTTCTCGGTTTCAGCAACAACTTTGCATTGTATGCGTCCTGGATTTCTGGCAATAACACTTTCTGATGAACCCTGAAGTTTGAGAATGCTAATACCTGACATTTACCCATCGCTGATAGACTGATACTTAGTTCCATGGTCATAACAGCGGATTTTCAAGCACAGGATCTCTGTAATTAGCACTGATAGCTGATGGTTGCCATGTCATGGGGCAGTGAATCCACTCCATATTTTATCAGAACTTTTTTATCTGATTTTATCTGAACAGATTTTATCTGAACAGATGCTGACCATAGTGCTGAACCTATTTTAGGGAGAGCTCCTTTAAAATTAGAACCAAAGTCCAGAGGAGATCCATCACTCCACTGATGTGGAATCTACTAGCCATCACTGACATTTAGATGGCAAAGTATTTGCAAGCTGGAAGAAGCACACCTCTTCTGCATGAATAAAATATACACATACATTATTGAATGTTCTTACATAACTTAACCCTTTTGACAGCAGATGCTTGATTTCTGGAATGGAGTGAAGTGGGAAAAGTGACTAGAAAAGCTGCTAACTTTATGATTAGAGCAACATTTAAGTACATTTGAGTCCCTGAGTCCAATAGGCTATCTAAGGAATTTGAAGAGTTAGTTAAACTATAATATAGGGATGTAATTCTCCACTAAGTTTCTTCTTGAAGGAAGTGATAGATAATTTTAGTGATTTTTTTCTCTCTGTGAGAAACTTTTTGAGAACTATCCAGTTTTTGTAGCCTGTTCACAATTTGTGATTAATACTGCACAAAATTTACTTGTGGTTGTTTTGTGCAGAAAACTATTTTATGCACAGGAAACAGTATTTTCTGTACAGAAAGCAGCATTTTCTGTGTATGAAACAATATTTCTATGCTGAAATATTATTTCCTATGCAGAAAAGCTGATTTCTGCATAGAAAATGCTGTTTTCTATGCAAATCACTGATGTAAGCACTTTGCACTGAATAAGTTCCCAATTAAATCATTTTCTGTGTGGAAAACAACTTTTCATAAACTTGAAATAATATTTCTATGCAGAAATATCATTTCTCATGCAGGAAATGCTGCTTTCTGTGCTCCTGCACAAATATACACAAATATGTTTTTTGTGCATAACAATTTGAGCCTTAGTCCCATTATTCTCTCTCTGGCTTTTCTTTGCAAATGAAGATTCAGGAAGGACTCATCCTGCGCTTTCTGCAAGTGCGCTGATGACTAAAAAGGCCAATCCGAGATAAACAAGTCCGGTTGCAGAAAGCACAGCAGAAGGTCTCCTTGGGTGATGTTTTTGGGTTGTGATTCTTTTTGCGTTGTCATTTCTCTTCAAGACTTGTTGGGTGTGAGTTCTCAAATAAGGCTGCAGCATTGTGGATAGTGTGTCTCCAAGCCTCCCGATGTGAGGCCAGGGCGGGCCACTGTTGGTGATCAATTTGGCCGAGCCTGAGATGTTGTTTCAGGGAGTCTTTGTATTGCTTTTTTTGTGTCCTCCTCTTATGCTGACCCGTGGCGAGTTCACTGTAGAGTAGTATTTTGGGGAGGCGATGGTCCTCCATCCTAGAAATGTGCCCTGCCCAGCGCAGTTGCGTTCTCAATATCATGGCCTCAATGCTGGTGATCCCTGCTTGCTTGAGGACAGTCCCATTAGTAGATCATTGCCAATCGAGGATTCTTGTCACTGTTTCTCAACACTTAAAAAAATTGGTTTTTTAAGCATTTTTAAAAATATTTTCAAATAGTCTTTCCATCCATGCTATAATGATATTACTCATAAGGAACTGGTCCATCCCTGCATAGTAGAACTTTTATAGGAAAGCTAAGTGGCAGTTATCATATGTATTAAAAGCTGTCTCTGAATCCCACCTGCATTTTCCATGAATCCCACCTGCATTTTCTTCCTGTCCTTGTTTTCTATGGAACTGCAAGATTGAGTTTCCTTTCTGCCAAATGAAAATGTGGATGCATTTCAGTATGCCTGTTTTCTGAGGTTTACACTGCTTTTTCTTTTTCTTTTTTTAATATATAATTTTTATTATAGTTATTTACAGCAATCATACCATAAAACAATTAATCTTAACCAGAGTAGACCCATTGAAAAAATTGCTGAAGAGAAAGCCTCCCCCTGAGGATCTTAAAATTCTGGCAGGTTCGTATTGGGAGATACAATCTTTTAAACAGTTTGGATCCATGCCGTATAGGCCTTTATAGGTCATGACCAGCACTTTGAATTGCGCTCAGAAATGAACCAGTAGCCAGTGAAGCTGTTTTAACCTCTGTCATGAAACTGACTATTTCCAGGCCATGTAAGCCTCACATGCATTCATTCATAAGTCTGTTCCATCCAGGTCTGCACACTAGTCTGCATTTAAAAAAAAATGCATAAAAATTTGCATTTATTCAATTTCCCCTAACATACCCAATTTTCCCCAGCATACAGACAGCTCATTTTCCTCCAACAGACTTGAAGGAGTCATCTGAAATTTTATTCTTTGATATCGATATTATCCAAATGCTGTGGAAACACCAGTCCTTGCAGCTGTCACTCCCCCTCAGCCCCCTTTATGTGCTTCTGTGAGATTCACTGCCCCTAACTCTTTAAAAAGGGATGTGAGGCCAACATCAATCTATAGGAAAGGAAAGGAAGCATGCGCTTCTCTGGATCTGGCTGGATTCACAGCTAAAAATTATATTTGGTAGAATGACAATTCATCTGCAGTATGGAGGTAAATATGGAAGTACCAGCACTTATCATGACAGTCTCCATAGCTGTGCTCTGAGGAAGACTCCCCAAATGCAGCCAGCTGTGTTGCTCTACATCAGCATACCTTCCAACTGTCCCAGTTTAGCAGAGAAAGTCCCAATTAATCCTGTGTTGTCCTACTGTTTCAGCTTCTTTTTAAATGTCCCAGTTTCTCTCTCCTTCTCCCACTTCCCATCTTTGATCTCAGCTTACTTCAGATGCTGCAAACTCAAAGTGCAAAAGTAGTTCGTAGTCAATTAATTCAGCAGAAGGGAGAGGAGACGGTGGAATCTTGCCCTTCCCAGTAGGCTCACGCAAAAGCAAACTGCTGCACCTTCTCCTAGCTTGTGTGTTTTCAATGGGGACATTGATAACTGTTGTCATCTTGACCATCCTTTGATGTTGCTTGGTCATATGTGTTTCAGTTTTTATCTGTGAAATGTTGGAGGGTATGTATCAAGGTGGGCCATTGTTGTGTGTTGAGGGCCATACATCCCTGTTACGTCCCGCAAAATAATTGCTGGTTTTATTTATTTAATTTGGGAGGGGCAAAAAAATGCACCCAAGGCTCCCTGCAAAAGATGTTAAACAGGTATGACTGGTTTTTTATATACTTCAGTGAAGGAAAGTCTGATCTGCGGACAGCACCAGGAATATTTCTTGTGATCATCAGAACCTACATTTTAATCTGGAGCAAGTGTGGCCAAGCAAGATCACAGTGTGGTCAAGATGGCAAAAGTTATTAATGAGGAAGAACATACAAGCTAAAGGAGGTTGCAGCAGTTTTCTACTGGAAAGAGTATGATTCTGCCTCCTCCTCTCCTCTTCCCCCTGCTGGGTTAATTGAGTGCAAACTCCTTTTGCACATTTAAATCTGTTTGCAGGAACTGAAATAAGCTGAGGGAGAAAGAGTGAAATATTGGGATGTTTTAAAATCAACTGGAAAAAGTGGGACATCAGAGAATTGATCAGGACTGCCCCTACCAAATATCAGGATAGCTGGAGGGTATGATAGGTTCCAGCTTCTCCTCAGAGCAGTGGTAGAATTGGAAACCTATAAAAATTAATTCTAACCAGCCTAACCCATATCCAACACTCCAGGTCCTCATGGGTAGCTAATTGGTATCCCTGAGCTGGAATGCAACCTCAATCAGGATGAGGCCAGAGGAAGGTGAATTCCCAAGGACTGTATAGTGTAGAAGCACACAGAGGAAACTGAAATGTGTAGTCATGATTCATCTCCTACTTAAAATGAAAGTTTACTCCTTAGTCTGTTCTTCAGCTTTCGCTCTCCTGGAGCACAATCTCCAATCCCGTCCCTGTCCCGGCACAATAACCCTCCCCATCAGACTTACCTTCTCTTCCATCCAAAGGCAGCCGAGGCATGAACAGGGCTCTAACAGAGCTCCATCCACTTCCTGGTTCAAAATCCCTCCCATTCTCACAAGAAGATGTGAGAATGGGAAATTAAAAAAGAAAAATAACACAAAAAAAGTTACACCAAGCACAGAAACACACTAAAAATAACAAGTAACCCAGGGAGTATTCCTAAAAAGAGGGTAGCCTACCTTGTTTTCATGATCCCACTTTGAGGTGTTCTGGCAGGACCACCCATTGACCCTGTATACACGGCAGGACAACGGCACGAGGTTTCACATGCTAGCAATGCCAGCACAGAAACAGAACAGGCGATTCATTTACAACTCCATCAATAAAAAGAAACACCAAAATAACAACAGTGGAATGCAAAAGGACAATGTCATGTGATATTGGAGTCCTTTTTGCATTCTGCTATCGTTATTCTGGCACCACATTAGCCGCATCTGACAATCTCCATAGCCTTGCAATGCCAAGCTAAAGTGAAACTAGCAGTTTCAGATTACAAATTCCCTCTTTCAGTGCCATGAGAGGCATAGGCTCATTGTGGTGTAGTGGTTTGATGTTGGGCTAGAACTCTGGAAGATGAGGGTTCAAATTCTCACTTGGCCATTAAACCTGTTGGGTGACTTTGGGCAAGGCACCCTTCTTGCAGCCTCAGAGAAAAGCCATGGCAAACCCCCTCTGAACAAACCTTTCCAAGAAAACCCTGAGATAGGGTCACCTTAGGGTGGTCTTAAGTCAGAAATGATTTGAAGACATGCAGCAGCAGCAACAATGCCATTGGACAGCTGTTTAAAATTTGCCCATGATATTGATAAGGATTCTAAAACCCATGTGCCTAGTGGCAAAGGTCCAACTCACTACACTGTTGAGAGGTTTTTTTTAATGGAAGTGCAGTACCTTTATCTTCATGAAGATGTTTTAAATGCTTTAAACTATTATAAATCAGTGGTTGTAATAGGCTTGTTTATATAATTATTTATTTAAAAATACACTATAAATTGTTTTAATTGTATTTGGTTTTAACTTATACTGTATATTCCTTAGTTTCCATATTGACAGAACAGTGGGATATAAATAAAATAAGCAAGCAAACAAGTAAATAATAGAAGGGGGGGGGAGAATGGACCTATGACTTAATTTGCATGTTGCCACTCTATCTCAGTAGTATGTACAACAATCCTGTGAGAGGAGGTACAGCTGAATAGCTTGCCTAAAGGGAATTAGTGAAATTATGGCTGATTAGATTATTTTGACTTCTGTTTCTCTGTAGCAGCTGCCATCTGCAGGGATTTTGAAAATCCACCTACAATTCAAGTTACCAGATTGGAGCTTTAACAAAACAGAAAGCCAGCCATTTCTAGTTGGCAAACCACAAATTCTCTCCACCTCCTCCTCTCCTAGAGGCCACACAATTCAGGGTCTTCCTCTTATGAAAATGATTTATTTCTTCACTTGATCAGTCCAATTACTTCTCATGAAATTCATATTTCTGTACCAGAATGGGATGTTGACACAGTTCCTTATGTGTTGCTATAGCTGCCACTTTTGATACTCCTGGGGATTTATGGACAACAAATTGACAACGCAGACAACTGTAGACTGGAAGGGTCATAAAAGCTCAGATTTTATTGGAATTCATTCAATTCGGGGAAGGGAAGATACAAACAACTTGAGGGAGTAGTAAGTTTCAAAGGACCAGAGAGAGATCCATTTCAGCCTCACTGTCCAAGGATTATTTGGTTTCAAATGCCATTCTCCCTATAAAAGTACCACACTTATCAAAGAAGTGAGGGGAGATCTTTTATAGGCTGCATGATGCTTTTGCAACTACTCTTGGTAAGTTCTCACTCACAGGAAAATTAGGAGTTCCATTACTTTCAAGGTAAAATCATCTGACTTTGGAGAGAGTCTCCAACTGCATCCAAAATGTATGCCCAATCCATTATAGGGAAGAGTTTGAGAGCAGTCTTTTGGACAGGAGATAGGGCAGAGGAGGACTTCTTGTTTCAACACAGCCTTCTTGGAGCTTATATTCTTTGACCCTAACTTCAGTTTTGGACTCTGGTCCTGTCTTTTCCTTCTGATCTGGCCTCCCACTTACTCTTTACTCCTGCCTCCTACTTTGCCTTTCAGGCTTGAATTCTTCTCCAGTTTTGGCTCTTGGGCTGTCTCACAATGTGTGATTCCTTCCATGTTCTTTAGCTCTTGGCTCAACTCAGACTGGAGTCCACCTCCCAAACACTCTTGTGCCATAAAAACATGGAACCAGGAACAAAACCATTTTCTCCCAACAGTGTTCTCCTGTGTCTGGTGGAACCTGAATAATTCATAAATATAAACTGGACTGTGTCTGAAGGAGCATAACCCAGATGACAAAAAGCCTAGAAACCACATTCTAAAAGGAACAATTCAGGAGGCTAGGCATGTTTAGCTTGGAAAAGAGAAGATGAAGAGACAGTTTGACAGTCATCTTTAAAAATCTGAAGAATTGTGATGTAGAAGATGGAGCAAGCTTGTTTTCTGTTGCTCCAGAGGCCAAGATCTCAACCAGTGGATTCAAATTCCAAGAAAGGACTAATTAAAATTCCAACTAAACATTTGAAGACTTGTTACCTACCCTGTCAGCCCGCATCTTGGAATATTGCATAATTGGCAATATTTAATAATTTGGCTTGCTGCGGCCTTCCACGTGGTTGGCAAGTAAACCAGGGACTCCCCAGGCACTAAGGTTGGAGTCATATACAACTTAGAGAGGGTCTGCCCTGTATTTCTCAGGGCAGGCTGCATAGATCCAATAAATCCATTCACAGTTCAAAGGGAGTAGCCGAGTCTATTCAGCTTACCAGCACATACAGTAAATGAAGTCCAGTCTGGGGCCATACATAGGTAAACAGCAAACCAGGAAAACAATCCAGAGGGGTAATCCAAGATGAGGTCACAAAGTGAAGGCAAGGTCCTAGGCATTTGGTCACAGAGCACAAGAGGCACTATCTGGTGTGGCTTTTACCCAAACAGGTCAGTTGTCAGCCATGTTCTTCCAGAGGATGTGCTGCTTATTTATGGTCCAGCTGAGTCTCACATGTGGTTTCTGATTACTTTGTGCTTATATAATCTCTGTGATTGTCTGAGAGACTCCTTTTCTTGACAACACTAAGTGAAACTGGGTAAGTCTGTATTCTGTCCCTCCAGAGCTTGTGGCTGTGGAACATTCTGTTGTTCAGGTGCGTCAGCCTGCTGGACACTCTGTCCCTCAGAGGCTTGTAGCTGTTGGACACTGTTCCTCAGTATGTGGTGGCTGCTGATCACTCTGCTCTAGCCCTGGCATGCTAGCTAGGCTTTCAGGTTCCTCTTCACTGTCCTCTGAAAGGTAGGGCATGACAGGGGCCTTCTAAATTTCTCAGAGAGGTCATACCCAGATCAGAGTGCTTCCTGAAGAACATCTGGAGGTGAGTCATCCATTAATCCACTCAAAAATAGCAGAGTCTTCAATGGTTGCAAAATGGGTTTTTCCTTCCCACTCCTCCTCACAATAGAAGTTGCCTGCTTCTGTTCAATTTCAAATATATCTCTCATTAATTATCATTAACACATCCAAAGAATCCTTTATTTTAGCCCGGGAAACTCCAACAGACATTGTATTCCACTCTAAATCCCATCCCTTCCTGGGAAATTTTGGATATATCAGCCTAAAACTTGACCAAGGTGTGCACAGATTTCTTTCCTCCCAACACTCTGTCAGTCTGTGTCAACAGTTGCACAGACCCTCTTCTCCCTGACTCCACATCAGTCTGTATAACCATTCTGCCATCCAGATCTTCTCTCTATTGGGTTACTTCACGATCTCAGCCCTCAAGGACTGGCATAGTATATCCACAATCCCCTTACTCTATCCAAATACTTCCTGCTTTCTTCAATAGCCTTGTGTGATTGCTTGAAGCCTGAGTGTAAGCATGAATGCTGTTACGATTAATTTCCAATAACAACCATTTAATTGTACATTCTGGCTAGAAATCTCCTCAGTGATTTTCAGTATACACAGGTCAGAAGATCCTGCTGTTACTCAGCCTCTTGCTGCCATTTTGAGCTAATTAAATATTCCCCATATTAAAATTTGGACACTAGTGGAATCCTCATGGACCCCACACAATTTGGGTAACATATCTTCCTGACAGCAAGAACTGTTTGACAGTGGAAAAGACTGTCTCAAAAAGTGGTGGGCTCTCCTTTGCTAGGGAATTTTAAAGAAAGTTTGGGTGGCAACCTTCCAGGGATGCTTTATCTGTGGGTTCTTGCATTGACAGAGGATTAGACTAGATGGTCTTTAGGATTCCTTCCAACTCTATGATTCTGATTACCCCAGCACTTGCCATCTTAGATTCTCTTTGGTGGATTTTGCATATTCATCTTTACTATTAAAATGCTTAATTAAACTAGTCTCTCCCCCACCAATCCTATGATTAAAAGAGGGAGTATGGTAGATATTTAACCATCACCAAAAGGGGTGAAATGCATCAACAAAGAAAAGGACAAAAATATGATAAGACTTTTTCATACAATGTGCACATACGAATCTACGTAGTAAATGCAAATTTAGAAAGAATGGCTGTAAGGCAGAAGTACAATGCACCTCACCATATTTGGGAAAGATTGTGTCCTGTATGCATCCTGTGACCTGAATCCTATCCCAAATATAGTAGACCTATTGAACCAGTCAACATGTAGACAAGTCCTATTGATTCAATGGGTCTACTCTAGTTGGGACTATCAGTAAAACTTCATTATCTTTACATTATGCTCTTCAGCAAAGAGTGTATGTTCATATACAGTTGGATCACTTTTGTAATATTTGGCTTGGAATGGCCTTGTAAGAAAGCAGAGTAAAACTGCCTAATGACCTCTCTGGCTAACAACCTTGGTTGCTCATTTCAATTGCATCTGATTGAGTGCACCACATTCTTTTAAATATTTTATCCACACATTGAACATGGGTGAAAGACAGAGCTAACAAGAAATGACAAGTGAAATAACTACATTTCCGGACCTGACAACACTCTTTATTTTTAATTTGACTGGGGTTATTGATTGACATGAAGGTGTACCACTGACAGGAGATGAAAGCAGGGAAGCTAGGCTTAAGGATATATCCAGCATTGATCTGAGCATTTGTTTTGAAATAAAAATAAATGTTTTATCAACTATAGACAGAGTGAGGAGATGGAAACAGAATAGGAATGACTGATCAGTCTAGAATGGCCGGCTTTCCAAACCATAGGAGGACAAATTCCGGGGAAAGCTTATACTCTAATTGAAATTGAAATAAATGGGGGAATTCAGGTCACCAGGTCAACTTACATGAATTCATTGGTATGTAAGGCCCTGCTGCCTCTTCCTTCCTCCTGCTGCTGTTGTTAGTATTTTATTATCCAGTATTTTAATTATCCTACCTATTATCCAGGCATGACTCACTGATTGTTCTTTGCAATCACACAACTGAATGCACACCTGAATGTGCCACCAAATGCACAGCCAAAAGAACATGCACACATGTATGTATATGTGTATGCACATCTGTATGCCCATGCACATGTGCATTTCCATGTGCATTGATCAGCATGCACAATGGCAGGAGGGGGAAGCAAAAGGAGAAACAGTCACAGCATGTGGTCTATTTCAAGGGTGGCCAAACTTCTTGAGCATTTTGTTTGTTTTAAAGGAAAAAGAAAAGGCTTCTATGAAATTTTAACATTATTTCCACCATGTCTAATGGTTTGAAGTTACAGTAAGGTAGATTTCAATTTAACATTAGAAGGAACTTCTTGACAGTAAGTGCAGTTCAGCAGTGGAACCAATTGCCTAGAGAAGTGATGGGGTCTCCTCTGAACCTCAAAAAGAGGCTGGACAGGGATGCTATAGCTGGTGAACAATGTATAGCATGAGACACAAATATGATTCTACCCAGTGTATTTTGAACAACATTCAGAAGGTAGAGAATGTGGAAATATAGCCCAACATGCACTCTTTCCTGCACAAAAACATTCTCTTCAGTGCAGAACACACGACGTGGTGTTGGAGTGGCATAGGAAGTGTCAGGTTTTTCTTCCTGTACCTCCCCTTCATCATCAGGCATTACTACCCCTCCATTTGTGGGACTTTTGGGAGTTGTTGGCACATCCCTCCCCAAGGGAACAAAAACCTGATTGCAATACAATCTGTTCCAACCTGAGTGCATTTCAAAGTTTGCACGCCTGGAGAACACCACCTTTCCAGGATAGAGAGAAAACACATAATTATTACCATCATAGCCTAAGAAATGCAGCCTCCTGGTTTTAGGCTGCCTAGCCTTCCTTAGGCTCAGGTGAATCAGTACATTTGCATACTGTCCAAAACCCCTCAAGTGCTTGAGGTTTGGTGCTCTACCATACAATAGACAGTATGGGGTCTGGTTGATGCTAGGATGTCCATAGTCTATTTAAATGGTAAGCAGCGACTTCCAGCAGGGGGAGTGAAGACACAGGACTGGCTCAAACAAAGCTCCGTAGGGGCCGGTTGTCCAGGGATGACAAGTGGGGGTCTGATTGAAAGACCGCCACAACCCTTTTATCTGGGAAGGTAAAGGGTTATTGGGGCTTGCAGTAGCTGTCAATTACGTACTGGGGGGCTAAGGGGAACCCTACCCTTCTAGTTGTAAAAGACAGGCTGAGCAGCCATTGTTGCTCCTGGAGCCTTTGGGCACATAGTCTCCATTTCCCCCCTACTTTTTAAGGACAATAAGGTGTTAAGAATTCAGAGAGTGGGGAAAAAACAACTCAAGGAAGTCAGATTTTCTTCCACTATAAGTCTTTCATTTGAAACTAAAATTTAAGACTAGGAGGAAGGGGAAAGAGTGTGTTAAACATAAAAGGAGAAAAGTTTGGTAGTGTGTTCCACAGGTGGGGGTGCTGACAGAAGTATAGCAAGCTATAGCATAATAGCTAATGAAAGTTATTAAACGATTGCCGGAGGGGTTAAAGAGATCCCACCTCAGAGAGCATATGAGTACTAAATATTAGACTCTCCAAACTCCTAAAACAAAGGAGTACCCACCTCGGAAGTCAGGGAATTGTGCAGCATCAGAATCTAATACGCAGAAGCTGAATACGGGACTTTGAGGGAGGGGGGGAAAGCGGAGGTGAGGAGGAGCTTGTTGAGCTTCTAAAGGATGAAGGAGGGGCGAGGAGAGTGGAGAGGCTGAGGGGATTGACGGCCGGTACTCGAGGCATGGCGGAAGCAAGAGGTGGAGAAAACAAAGAAGGAGCAGATGAAGGGACGTCCGGTGAGGAGTGTCTCATGGACTGAGCAGAGGGCGCGTGTGTGATGGTCAGTTAAGAGAGTGGAGAGAGTGCGGGACAGTGAGATGGTGGGAAGGAGCTGATAATGCAGACAGAGGCGACAGAGGTGACGGTGATGGAGTGGACAGAGGAAGCAGGGCGTGTGAGGAAAGAGCAGATGGAGGAGATGGAGTAAAAGTGTTGGGTGCGTCAAATCAGTTGGAGTAGAAGGGGCACGAGAGAGCGTTGGCAGAGCATGGCTGAGAGGTCAGACGGGGCGAGAGCGGAGAGAACGGGACAGATTAAGGATTACGGCAGAGCAGATGGAGGAGACAGTGTAATTGAGGCGTTTGGTTGCAGTAGCGTGGTGGAGCTGATGGGTGGTGAGAGAGAGCAGTTAGCGTGCTGGCAGGAGGCCAAATGGGGCATGTGAGCAGATGGAGTAGATGGAGCAGATGGGGCTGACGAAGGGGAAGGCACGAGTAAGGGCGATTGGCAGAGAATGGAGCAGACGGGCATGTGGAAATGTAGCTGAGTGGTGGTGGAAGAATTGTCGAGGCTGTGAGGAGAGGGAGCATAAAAGAGTGTGACGGAGCAGACGGAGTAAAGGAACTTTGTAGTAATGAAGCAATATATTGCAGATAGAGGAGACGGGGTGTGTGGAGGTGTTGGCAACAGGAAAGGCCTGAATGCGTGGTGGATAGTAAGCGCTTAATAGGATGAGGCTGAAATAACGGGGTGCAGGGGGCACAAAGGAGACTACAAATAAATAACTCAGATTAGTGGAAGTAACAGATTTATATAATTAAGAGCTTATAAGGAAGGGATTAGGTGGCCTCTGGGTTAAGACCCAGGGCATACACAACTTCACAAGTAACAACAACAAGAAGGGGGTCAACAGAAATGCCTGCTAAACAGATGGACATGTGTGCTCAAATTTTGGATGAGTTAAGGTCATTTAAGCGGGAGATAAAGGAGGAACTGAGAGATTTTAAGAAGGAGATAAGGCAGGATTTTGAGAGAATCAATAAGAGGCTAGATAGGATGTCTACAGAGCTAAAAGACACTAAAACAGATGTAGACAGCGTGAAGAATAGAACCACAGTATTGGAAAGTCAAACAGAGAAAATTACGATGGAATTAGAGAAAGGGAAATTTGCCAATCTTACACAAGAAATTAGATACAGAGAGAAATGTGTCAAATTAAGAGGCCTTCCAGAAAAAAATGTACGAGAATCTGCAGGAAAGGATAATACCCTCTTTGGCAAACTATATTAATGAATCAGAGGAACATTTTGGTCAGGAAGTGGATAAGCTCTTCAGGGCAAGTTCAGCCATTGCAAAAGAACAGAAATTGCCCAGGGATATAGTGATTTCTTTCACAAGATCTAAATTTAGAGATATGATAATTCAGAAGAATTATACAGAAAAGCTAATCATTGAGGGCAAAGAAATACAAATATATAAGGACACTCTGATAGAAGTCCTCAAGAGGAGAAAGGAATATAAACCCCTTACGCAAACTCTAATGAGGATGGGAATAAGCTACAGATGGGAACGAGTGGAAGGTTTGTCATGCACGTACAGACAGAAAAAATACAGAATAAACTCGGCAGAAAAGGCAAAGGATTTTATAAGGAAGCTTAACGAGGATGACCAGAGATATCAACTGAAAAGACGTAAGAAGCAAGGGGAGAAGGGGGATGAAAGAGAACGAAGGGGTGAGATTGGCAATGGTGATGAAGAATTGGAGGGAAACCAAGACAAAACAGGAATCGAGCGTCAAAAACAGGTGATGGGTAAGGATGGAAATGAAGAAGAATCAGTAAGCGAAGGAGAGGATGGTGAAGGAGATGACAGTGAAGACACAGGATAATGGCCTTGAACATATTATCTTGGAATGTCAAAGGGTTAAACACTGCAACAAAAAGGAGCAGAGTGTTCCATCTACTGGAAAAGAACAAAGCTGAGATTACTTGTTTGCAAGAAGTAAGAATAAGCCAAAGAGATAGTAAATATCTAAAGAACTATAAGCTGGGTCAAGAATTCTTTTCTTTAGCAGTTAATAAGAAGAAAGGAGTGGTTATATACATGGATAGGAAATATGAAGTGAAACAAATATTTACAGATAATAATGGTCACATGTTAGGCCTGGAGCTTAATCTTGCTGATAGGAAGACATATGGGATTAGCATCTACACCCCATTGAGGAACAAAAAAGAATTTTTCATAAAACTCCATGAAGAGATGACAAAGTTAGAACACAGAAATATAATTTTGGGAGGAGACTTTAATGGTGTTTTGGATGGAAGACGAGATCGCTCGGGGATGCGTAAAGAAAATCAAGGAAGACTCCCAAAGATATGTTTTGAACTTATGGAAGAATGCAATCTAGAGGATTTATGGACTAAGATGTTCCAGTTAGAAAAAGGATATACCTTTCACTCAGATGTCCACAATACAATGTCGCGGATAGATATGTTTTGGATATCAAAGACCTTGGTTCCAAAGATAAGACTTATGGAAATTGTTCCAAAATTAGTGTCCGATCATAATCCTATAAAAATGAAGATGGTATTACCTAGGAAAGATTACTCCTGGAGATTGAAGGAAGATCTGTTACGGGATGAAAGATCTGTAGAGAAAATTTGAAATAACATTAAATTATATTTCAAAGAAAATAAAACAGAGGAAACTAAGATGAACATTATTTGGGATGCTTTTAAAGCTACAGTTAGAGGGGTATTACTACAAAGAGTTGCGGAGATTGCTAAAAGCAAGAGACAAAGGAATCAAAGACTATTACAAGAATTAAAAGAATGTGAGGATAAGTTGAGAAAGAAACCCCAGAATGCAACTTTACAAAAAGAAATAACAGTGATAAAAAATAAGATTAATGCCAAAATGGGTGAAGAGATAGGAAATAAATTAAAAAGAATTAAGCAGAGACAATTTGAGCATGCAAACAAATCCGGGAGGTGGTTATCATATAAATTAAAAAAAGAAAAAGAGAGGAGCGGAATCACGGAAATTAAAACCGAAGGGGGACTCTCAACAAAACAAAAAGAGATAGAAAAGACATTTGTAGAATATTACTCTGCTCTATATAAGACTGCTGTGCAAGAAGATGGTTGGGACGAGGAGATGACTGAGTATATAAGAGAGAATGGATATACCACAATAACAGAACAACAAAGAATGGTTTTGAAGGGACCCTTCACCAAGGAAGAAATGACGGCAGCTATTCATGATCTCAAGAAGGGTAAATCACCAGGACCAGATGGCTTCACTGATATATTTTATAAAACTTTTGAAAATGAAGTGGTCCCGCATTTACTGGAGGTGATAAATAAGGTGCAGGTAGAGGACATGCCAGAGACGTGGAACACAGCTAATATTGTGGTGATACCAAAAGAAGGAAAGGACAAAACAGAGGTAAAGAATTATCGTCCAATCTCCCTTCTCAACGTCGACTACAAAATTTTTGCCACCATGATTGCCAATAGGTTAAAGATAGTGCTAAAAGATATTATACACCCAGATCAAAATGGATTTTTGCCTGGGAGATCACTATCAACAAATATACGCAATGTAATCAGCATACTCGAATTCTTGGAGAAAAATAACGAGAGGAAAGCGGCATTAATCTTTGCTGACGCGGAAAAGGCTTTTGATAACATTAACTGGAGTTGCTTAAAACAGACAATAAGAGAATTAGGATTTGGGGATTTTATCTCGGTAACTATAGGGAAAATTTACACAAAGCAGAAAGCACGAATAATAGTTAACGGAGAAAAAACAGCGGATATTGAGATACACAAAGGAACTAGACAGGGCTGTCCATTATCACCTCTACTATTCATTGTAGTTATGGAGATCCTAATGAACAAAATTAGAAAGGATAAAGCAATCCAGGGGTTGAAAATCAAAAATCAAGAATACAAGACCATGGCCTTTGCCGATGATTTGGCTATAGTGTTGGAAGACCCTCTGGAGAGCGTGGGCAGATTGATGAGAATTATGGTGGAATTTGGGAGATTTGCAGGATTTAAAATTAGTATGGACAAAACCTTAATAGTAACTAAAACCACCAGGAAAAAAGAAGAAGATATCCTGGAAAGATTTTCAGAATGTAAAATTGAGAAAAAAGTGAAGTATTTGGGAATTTGGATAACTAAGAGAAGCCCAGACCTTTATGACAACAATTATAAAAAAATCTGGGGGGGAATAAAAACAGAATTAGAAAAATGGAAAAAAATAAATCTCTCATTGATGGGTCGAATAGCAACAATTAAAATGTCGGTGCTTCCTCAGTTAATGTTCTTATTTTTAAACCTGCCAATACTCACAAATGAAAAGCCATTTAAAATTGGAAAAGGGATTTAAGTGACTTTATTTGGAATGTCAGAAAGCCAAGAATAAAATGGCAGACTTTGATAGAAAGACCGGAAAGAGGTGGCACGGCATTACCTGATTTGACGCTATACTACAGAGCTTGCAGTCTGATATGGATCTCTACGTGGATCAAATTGGAAGATCACAGATTACTTACTCTTGAAGGAGCTGATTTAAGATTAGGCTGGCATGCCTACCTGGAATATGATAAAGCTGTGGTTCACAAGGACTTTAATAATCACATTGTAAGGAAAGCTTTATTACAAATCTGGAAAAAGACTCAACAGCTGTTTTACAACGAGTTACCAGGGTGGCTCTCTCCAGTGGAGGCTTTTCTGGGCAGATGGGGAACAACCGGAGGAACGAATAAATGGATAAAATATGCTGACTTAATTAAAAGGAGCAAAGGAACAGAAGAAATTAAAACAAAAGAGGAGTTGAAGGAAGGAGGATGGGAAATAAACTGGCTGACATATCAACAGATAACTAACAGATTTAAGAGGGACAAAGAGAACTTTTGATTTTTGAAGGAGCAGATGGAAGTAGACAGAATTCTGTGGGGAGATGGGGGGGGGGGAAGTAGCCAAATTATACAATTTTTTCCTGAATAGGCAACTGGAAACGGAATCGGTGAGAGAGGTAATGGTTAAATGGGCAAAGGATGTCCGAGAAGTCATCACCATGGAAGAATGGGAAAAGGCATGGAGACAGACATCAAAATTTACAGAGAGTCAGACACTGAAGGAAAATTATCTAAAAATAAGTAACAGGTGGTACCTAACGCCAATGAAACTAAATAAGATATTCAGAACAAAAGAGAAAATGTGTTGGAGATGTGAGGCAACACCAGGTACACTAATGCATATGTGGTGGTTCTGTCTAGAAATGAGCAAATACTGGGCAAAAGTGCACAGAATAACTCAGAAGGTACTAAAGGTACAATTTGATTTGAATCCAAAATATTATATGTTAAATATCATGTCAATGATAAATAAGGAAGCAGAGAGGAAATACTGGAGGATACTGTTGTATTTATGTACGGCAGCACATATAACTGCCGCTGCAAAATCGAAGAGCAAAGAGACACCAAAAATAGACGATTGGCTGCAGAAGGTATTAGAGATGAGAGATAACGATACATTAACACACATACTGAATAAAAAACAACAACAGAGAAACTAGAAATGGAATGGTCCCGAATATCAAATTACTGTAGAAAAAGGTGGAACATCACTCTAAGTATTTAGAATTTAGAAGAAATATTGTAAGTAAGGGAAAGACCTATAAAAGAATATAGGTAACAATAAAGATGAAAGATGGTTAAGGATAGTGACTCTAGAGCAACATTTCGATGGCACGGTGGTATTCAGAATAAGAAGGGAAGTGCAAGGAAGTAACTTTAAATGGAAAAATCCCTTGAGTTATTTTTACAGAGGAAGTCACTATTTTAATTTATTGTATATAAGCACTGTAAAAAGTGTACGGTTATAAAGAAGTGTATGATGAATAATGTACAATAAAAAATACTTTGAAAAAAATAAATAAATGGTAAGCAGCAGTCTTCACTGCCTCCCCCCACAGCCCAGCTGGGGCTTGTGCATCTTCCATCATGCACTCCATCATGCACTTCAACATCCCAATTTTCCTTTCTGCAAGCCCATCCTCCCCTGGAGATGCTGGGTTTGTGGTCTTGTGTCTAATGCCCCTCCTATGCATCCAGGTCTGCAGACTGTTGGATAAGAATTCCCCTCACCACTCAACCTTCTTTTCTACAGACTAAGCATACCCAGCTCCCTAAGTCACTCCTCATAGGGCATGGTTTCCAGACTTTTAAAAATTCTGGTCACCCTCCTCTGGACATGTTCCATCTTATCAATATCCTTCCTGAATTGTGGTGCCCAGATCTGGACACAGTATTCCAGGTGAGGTCTGACCAAAGCAGAATAGAGTGGCACTATTACTTCACTTGACCTAGACACTATACTCCTATTAATGCAACCTAGAATTGCATTGGCGTTTTTAGCTGCTGCACCACACTGCTGACTCACGTTCAGCTTGTAGTATACTAGGACTCATAGATCCCTTTTGTATGTACTGCCATCAAACCAGGTGTCACCCATCCTATATCTATGAATTTCATTTTTAGTTCCCAAGTGTAGTATCCTACACTTCTCCCTGTTGAAATTCATTTTAATAGTGGCCCAGCTTTCTGATCTGTTGAGGTCATTTTGGATTCTGATCCTGTCCTCTGGGGTATTAGCTACCCCTCCTAATTTGGTGTCATCTGCAAACTTGATAAGCATACTCTCTATTCCCTCATCCAAGTCATTGATAAAGATGTTGAATAGCACTGGGCCCAGGACAGAACCCTGTGACACCCCACTGGTCCCTTCTCTCCAGGATGAAGAGGAGCCTTTGGGTTCAGATGGTCAAACATTTACAAATCCACCTAACAATCACATTGTCTAGTTCATAAGTTATTAACCTTTTTGCAAGGCTATCAATGGGGGACCTTGTCAAAAGCCTTACTGAAATCAACATACACTACACCCACAGCATTCCCTTTATCTACCAAGTCTGTAACTCTGTCAGAAAAAGAAATAAGTTTAGTCTGACATGACTTGTTTTCAGAAACCCATGTTGACTTTTAATGTTCACAGCCTTCCTTTCTAAGTGCTTACAGACAGTCTGTTTAATGATCTGCTCTAGAATATTTCCTAGTATTGATGTCAGGCTGACTGGGCCATAATTATTTGGATAGTCTCCCCCCCCCCTTTCTAAAGATGGGGACAACATTTGCCCTCCTCTAGTATGCTGGGACCTCTCCTTTTCTCCAGGAATTCACAAAGATTATTGACAATGGTTCTGGGACTACTTCTGCAAATTCTTTTAATACCCTTGAATGGAGTTCATCTGGCCCTGGAGACTTGAACTCCTTCATATTGGCCAGGTATTCTTGAACTACCTCTTTACCAATTCTTTGCTGCATTTCCCCTACTGCATCATCCATTCCTCCATAGAATGTTGCTATGGCAATTAAAGTGGAATCAAAGTGCTATAATCATTTTCCCCAGGTTGGACACTGATTTCCTTCTGGGAGAAGCCTGAGGCAAAGAAGGTATTGAGTATTTCTGTCTTTTTTCTCTCCTCTGTTAGCATTTTGCCATCTTCTCCATGCAGCAACCCTACCACTTCCTTGTTCTTCCTTTGCTATGGGCACAACAAAAAAACTCCCTTTTTATTTTTTTTAACCTCTCTAGCAAGCCTTAGCTCTTTCTGTGTTTTAGCTGCCTTTAAAATGTCCCAGCTTTCTCTTCTCTCCTGTCACTTTCCCCCTTCTCTCCAGCTTATTTCAATTGCTGCATACTGCGTTCAAAGCACAAAAGTAGGTTGCACACAATTAATTCAGCCAAAGGAAAAGGAGACAGGATAGAAGCTTGCCCTTCCTAGTAAGCTCAGGCAAAAGCAAACTGCTGCAACTTCTCCTAGTTTTCTTTTCTTCCTCATTAGTAACTTCTGCTGTTTTGACCAGCCTCTGATATTGCTTTGCAACATGTGTCCCAGTTTTCGTCTATTAATTGTTGGAGGATATGTTTAAACACCAAATCAAGTGAACTTCTCAAACAAGAGGCAGGCCCAGGACTCCAACACCATTACTTTTCTTTTCCTGTCTGATCTTGGAAGCTGGGTGTGGAAATGACACCTGTTCCTCTATGTACTTCTTCATATGGGGTGACAATGAGGTAAAATCTCTTATGCCTCCAGCCTGAAGGCAGCATATAGAATTATAGAATCTTAGAGTTGGAAGGGGCCAAAAAGGCCTTCTAGTCCAAGCCCCTTCCCTTCAGGAATACACAGCTAATGTCTAATATGTTTTTTGCCTCTGGAAAGGAAACCTATGTGTTTATTTCCTCCATCGTTTGAACAGAGCAGCACTGGACTTAGTTCATTTTTGAACTCCTAAATCTGAAAATGAAAGAACTAATGGGAATAAAGGCCCCATGAACAACTGCAGTTTAACTCTGCTCCTGCACACACACCTTCTGTCATTATCTTGGTTTTCGGCAGCATAAGGGACAAAGTGAGCAGCTTGGACTGTCTGCATCACTCAACTCCTGGGTTGAAGTTCAAGGAGAACACAAGGGAAGTCATGAGGGAGAGGCAACACTCACCAGCCGTTCTTTCAGGGCCTGCAATTATGACAGATAAGAATTGACAGGACTGGATAAATGAACCGCCAGAGGAGTTTAGAAGCCAGCACAGAGAGAGCTCAGAGGGCACTCACCAAGAGACACAATAGAGAATTCTTGGCTTTTCCAAAACATGCTTCCTCTTCCAAAGGCTAGAGTGTGCTGTTCATTTGAAATATATACATGCACATTGCAACAGAATGCTGTCTTTTCAGAAATGCTTACATTTAATCTTCAACAAGGGAGGAAGGGAGAGGAAAGTCAAAGGCATGGACTTGTGTTGTTGTTTTTTAAAGACACACTTTGCAATTCCAAGCCAATTCTAAAAGGCAACTTGCCTCCCCCACCACACCCTTTGCCTTGGGGAAAAGTTCAAATTACCTGTATACATAGGAGATGTTTGCCCTTGGGGTTCTCATATTTTCTTGGGCAGGAGAAGATTACAGGTGAACTATTCTTGACCCTGTGAGGCATTAAAAATAAGTGGGTCTTGAAGTGCAAACCTGAGAGATAGTCCCAGACTGTATGGGTGTATAGAGTGGCCGCTGGTGACTTCCATGTTGTGGTGGTGGAGAATACATTCTGGGTATAGATATGAAGGAGCTGTGTCAGGTGCTGAATGTATTTGGGAGTAGAAGGTTCATCACCTTAGGTAGCTCTTCAAAGCCACAAGCCCGGTGTCTGTGTTTATGTGAGAGAGTGTGGATTAAACATGAGGCCAAACAAAGAAATGACAAGGAACTGTTAATGATCAACTGTTAATAACGAGACAAGACACAGAAAATTGGGTTGAAATATGGGCCACTTTATTTATCTTACCTATTTAGTTATTTATTTCTTAGGGTATGCAAACCTACAGGGGGAGACCCAGTGCGGGACCGGCTGGAACAGACGGGCAGCCTCACCTGTCCCCCAGCTTCCCTGGGCAAATCACCTGAGCCCCAGGGGGAATCCCAGTATCCAGGGTGCCCTCTGGGAGCCATCTGCTGGGAGGCCCACATCTGACCGCAAATCCTCAAGTCGTATAGCTTCTGAAGAGGATTGCAACCTGACGCTGGCCCCAAGGATAGCCTACCTTGCTGCACATCATCCGATCAGATGCTGGTGCAGTTCAGTATGGTCCATCCTTCCACTCAAAATGAGGTTGCCATAGGTGAATGCCGAATCCTTGTCTCCCCACTCCCTGCCACGGATAAGGGGCAAGTGTCGACTTAGCCCCTATCCCCCACCAGGGAGGCCAAAACAGCCCTCACCCCACCTCGCATACCCTCAAGAAATAACTGGATCCCCTTGTCTGATAAGTGGACCCCGTCAAACCTGTAGTGATCCGGGAATCGATATGATATTCCTGGATATTGGATGAAATGGCCCAGGCCATTATCCATTGCCAGGTGAACCACCCTGTTAACCTTCTTAAGGGCAATATCCAGCTGTTTGGTGTCCCCATCCCCGGGGTAAGTCTGCCGTGGAATGATGTCAGACCAGATCAAACACACATGT
Organism: Gambelia wislizenii; assembly: GCA_030847615.1. Taxonomy (NCBI): domain Eukaryota; kingdom Metazoa; phylum Chordata; class Lepidosauria; order Squamata; family Crotaphytidae; genus Gambelia; species Gambelia wislizenii. Next base: position 13,983,360 of record JAUMIR010000012.1, read on the forward strand.
GGCCATGTCAACTTGATATACCACATGTCAGCAAGGGCCTGAAGGGTCAATGCCCTGCCTTTCAGCAGGCCCAGATCATTTCCTCCAAGATGTAACACTGGAAGATGAGGAGGAGGTCCACGATGCTCCTGAAACAGCAAATTGATTAAACCAATCCACTTCAAACCCCTCTTGCTCAGCCATTCAACCATGGCGGTCTTTCTGAGACCCAGATGAGGACCCAGGTGGCTGGTTCTGGCATGGCGTGCTGCCCAATAAACAAAGCTGTGGCCACATATCAATACCCGGTACCTGAATACATCTGAAAGAGAACATATAGAGGTCAAAGAGAACTGACATGCCTCTTCCAAAGCCTGCAAACGTTCTAGTATTTTTTGCAAAACACCCTCATTAACAGTCTCATTGTCTGGAGGAGGAGGTATAGGTTTAGAGGCAGGCCCTTTACCCTTTGCACCCCCTCTCCCCTTCCTGGGAGCCATATTGGTGGCAAATGTCCACTAACGCACTTAACAAAATAATAAAGCACTTAATAAAGCACGTAACAAAATTAAGCAAAGCAAATGTAATTGGAAAGCAAAAGCAAAGCAATCAAATAGCCCAGTAAATTAATTGAATGAATTAAAGAATCCAAGCAATCAAGGTAAGAATCAACCAAAATAAAATAGTAACAGTAAATTAATTGAATGAATTACATAGCAACAGTAGATAAATTGAGTGAATTAAAGAATGCAAATCAGAATTAAATTGCAGCAGTAAAATTGATTAAAGGAATTGAGAAATTGCAGAAATAAAAGTAAATTGCTAAAATAGAATTAAAATTAATTGAATAATTGAATAATTAAATAATTGAATAACTGGATAATTGAATAATTGAATAATATTCAAAAGGTAAAAAGACAAGGAACTAAAAATTGCACCGTAAAATATAAAAGTATAAAATTCCAATTACTTAAACTCTAAAATTACTTGACAAAATTAAACTAAAGCAGGGAAGCAATAAAAATATATCTAAACAACGACAAGAAAATAATAAATGAACCTAAATTCAAAATAAATTCAAAATGTAAACTATAAAATGCAAAATGAATTCAAAATACAAAACATAAAATGCAAAGCAAGCTGCAAAATAAATCCAAAATGCAAACCAGACGAGGAACTAATAACCACGCCCGGAAATTAAAATAAATTGAAAAGCAAAATGTAAATGCGCAACAAAAATACCCAGAAAATCAAAACAAATTTAAAATGCATAGTATGATACAAAATAATTCAAAAGGCAAAATATAAAACGCACAACAAAATACCCAGAAAATCAAATTAAATTCAAAAGCAAAGTATGATACAAAATAATTCACAAGGCAAAATATAAAATGAGCAATAAAAATACCCAGAAATCAAATGCCCAGAAATCAAAATAAGTTCAAAATGCAAAAGGCAAAATAGAAAATACAAAATAAAATTCAAAAGGTATAAATCGAACCCACGTGGCGAGAAGAGGCCCTCAAACAAAGGCCCCTGCCAGAATAGGCCCCCAACCAGGCCTCCCCCCAAAGAGGCCAGGCCATGTGGCAAGTGCCCCAACGAAACAAAGGCCCCATTCAGGTTCCCCCAAGCCACATGGTGAGGTGAAGAGGCTGCCAAATAAGGGCCTCCACCCAGCCTCCCCAACCCCCGTGGAAGCCCCGTGGGCATCTCCCTGGCACCCCTGCTGCTCACACCCGCACACCCGAACAGCCGCTCTCGCCCACGCCGCCGCCCCAAATGCTCCCTCCCAGCCGCCTGATTCAAGGCCTGCGCCCCAGCCACACACACCCTGCACCACTCACTGAAACTCACCCAAAGTGAGAGGAGAGGCAGCCAAAGGAAGGGAGGGGGTGCTAAGCGAGCAGAGCAGAGCGAGGGAGAAGCGAGGGGAGAAGCGAGGAGCAAGGCGGGAGGTCAAGAGAAGCCCGGAGAAGCTGGGCAGGCGGAGCAGAGGAGAGGCAGCAAAAGGAAGTGAGCAAGGAACCAGGAAGGTCAGGGAAGCAGGCGGGGACTGGCTAATGCCACAGAAACAGGTACACTCTCACAACACACAAAGGAACACCATACACACACGGCTGGGCTGCCTCACATCCAACACAAATAAATGCAGCCCAGTCAACTCAACCAGCTCCACGATCCAATGCAGTCTGTTTCAGGGGGAAATGAGGATGAGGCCAGGGGCAGCAAAGGGCTAAATAGGCCTGACTAAACTCCGCCCCTGCCTCCTCCCAGCCAGGGCATACCTATGCCCTGGCCACTCCTTGCCCTCGTCTCCCTGCCCATCATTAAAATATCTCCCCCGGATCAACCATTCTTGCAGATCCAGGGGTGTGTGTCTGTTTCATCATCAAGACTTCCTCTCCCTGCCCTGAACAAAGAGTAATAAAAATCTGTTGCACTGGTAGTATAAAGAGCCCCCCAAACCTCTGATTGGCCATTTCCCTTCAGTTACATCCCTGGGCCCATTTACCCTATATGATTATAGCACTTTGATTCCACTTTAATTGCCATAGCAACATTCTATGGATGCCTGGATTTTGTAGTTTTCTGAGGCACTAGAGTCTCTGACAGAATTCTACATTTTTGTTATTGCTATTTGCCTTCAAGCTGAATCTAACTTATAACAACTCTACCATAGAGTTTTCTTGGCAATATTTATTCAGCTTTTTGCCATTGCCTTCCTCTTAAGATGAGAGTGTGTGACTTGCCCAAAGTCACCCAGTGAGTTTCCATGGATGAGCAGGGATTTAATCCCTGGTCTTCTGTAGTCCTAGTCCAACATTCTAACCACTACTACTATGCTCCACCCTAAACTACAAACTACATAGGATGTTGTCATAGCAGTTAATAACAAATCCCAGCTCCATAATTACATTGTGTGAAAGGGTCTCTTGTCACTTTTGTCAAGAAGTGTAGTGTTAATCGCATTTTGATAATAAGCCAAATATTATTTTGCTGGATAATGGCTAAGTTTACATTTGTGAGCTGTCATTCTCACATCCACCACAATTTGCCATTAACTATCTCAGAAGACATAACAGGGCTGGAGCCTAGTTGTTATGCTTGACAGTTCAGCCACAAAGTCCAACTCTGATTTAGATTGTAAGCCCAGCCATCAGTCTCTCCCTACTTTCCCCTTATTTATTTATTGCAAGTAGTTATACAACACTTAAATAAAAAAACCAAAAGTGGTGTGATGCTTTGCTGTGCTGCTTTTAACAATCATTTCACAGATAAAATCTCTCCGATAAGATCTGACTTAGATGCTGTTATAGAAGAAGCTGACGATGAGGTGTTCAGAAACTCCATGAGTAGGATTGGATCAGTTTTAATTGGTGAGTACTGCAGATGTGGACAAATTGCTAGGATGAGCAAGGGAGACAACCTGTTCCTTTGATCCCTGTCCTTCTTGACTGGTCATCCAGGGAGGATATGCAATTAGATATTAGCTGCTGAGGGAAATTTTTCATCTTTAAAAGAAGCAGTGGTATTCGTAAAAATACAAATACCTCCTGTAGAATCTTTACAGGTTGCAGCAGCAGATCAATTAAACTAACCATTAAACTACAAATCAAGTTGCAGCAGCAAATCAATTAAACTAAACCAGAAACTAACCATTCAATTACACAAATTTACATATACTCCCCAACAGGGGTTCATAGCATATAAACTCCACACACACGTACCCAACCATTCTCTGAAGATGCCAGCCGCAGATGCAGGCAAAATGTCAGAAAGAAACTATTCCAGAACATGGCCTCACAGCCCAGAAAAAAAAACAAGTAAAATCTATGGATGTTGGCTGTGAAAGCCTTCAGCTTCACAAACCAATTAAACTTTTTAAATTGTGGCAAGCTGCTGCTCTGCTAGATGAGCCGAAGATTTGCTCATGGCCATAGTGTGGATTTTGCCCAGGACTTATAAGGAATGACCTAGGGAGTTGGGTATGTTTAGTATGGTGTAGACTGAGAGATTACATGATACCACTTTAAATATCTGAAGGCATGCTATGTAGACAATTTGCCTTCAAGTTGACTCTAGCTTACAATAATACTCCAGTTTTGTGGGTGGAAAGAAAAGTTGGTTAAGCCAAGCTTTCATAGAAAAACTTGTTTTATTGACCTGATGCATTTCGAGTGTCAACTCTTCTTCATCAGCTATAGGATAAATATATATACATACATTTATTAACAATGTTTTTACAGTATAAATATTGTGTTAAAAAATTAAAATTGGCTTAACAAATCATCAGTGTTAAATGTCTGCTTATTATTGTACTCATCTTGATTATAAAATATAAGTAATTTATGCATTATGAAATGTTATTTATCTAGGATCATCTTTGTTTTCTTTATTCATTATGCATGCAAATTTTCCTGTTTTCTTTAATATCATATGTACACTTTTTGAGAACATCAAAATTCTACAGCTCAAAGACTATGGCTATGTTTCATAGCTTGTTGTAGATCTAGTTTACTATTCAATTGAAAAATGCAAGCACTCACTTGTATATCAGGTAAGTTTTGTCTCTATAGTTGTAGCTGTGCTTCATAGCTAGTTCACCAAATCTACATATATAAAAGGCTTGGGTATGTACAATAGGCCTGGGTAGGTTTCCTCTCCCAGTGTGCTGATTGGCTGCCCAGGAAACACACCCAGCAAATCACTACTCATATGCAAATTCCCTCTGCACCTCACAATCCACTCCTGCGATCCCTTCCCTCTTCTAACAGTCACTCACCAGTCACAGGCTGCGATGGGACCCAGATAGTCAACTGGTGGCAGCAACAGAGGTGGGATGCCACTGCTGCTGCTGCAATGGAACCCAGGCAGTCAAATGGTGGCAACGGCAGTGGCAGGATGCTGCTGCCACCGCTGTGATGGAACCCAAGCAGTCAACAAGCAGTGGTGGCAGTGGCAGGACACTTCTACTGCCACTGCAACAGGATCCAGATAGTCAACTGGCAGTGATGGTGGTAGTAGGGCAACAGAGCAAGTCACCCTCAATGATTCCAGAAGAACGGTGTATGGTACACTGAGTCCAGCTAGTTATTAAAGAATTACAGTTAAGTATCATTTACTCGACCATTTAAAAAAAAACTATTTCTTTTTACAAACAATCTTATTCATATTTGATAAAATTGAATTCTAATTACTCTATCTATGTTCTGTACTTCAGTTATAAACATAATACTGTATAGGCATGTCATTAAATACAAGTAACTTTCCTATTTTCAAAAAATCTTCTTTTCCTAATATTTTTCTTCCAGCCTTTCCCATCTTGGAGTTTGTATATATTTCTATCCTGCATATGGATGTATCCAAAACTACTTACTAACAAGTGCTATCTTATCTCTAGGTTCTTAATCTTTTTCTACAAAGTTTTTATACAGGCCTGGTTTTCTCTCATCTCTTTTCCTGTAGCAAAGCCAGGTTACTAAATGCAAAATGATAAGAAATGATAGAAAACCCTATATATGGAGCCAAAGATGTGTTTACAGTCACTAATGGACGTCTTTGTAAGGCTAATTGGGTGTCATTGTCAAGTAATGAAACACTGTAATCTTTTGATTGTTGCTGTAATGGGCTCCAATCCTGCATAGAATCACAGAATCATAGAATTGTAGAGTTGGAAGAGACCACCAGGCCATCCAGTCCAACTCCCTGCCACGCAGGAAATCACGATCAAAGCATCCCTGACAGATGGCCATCCAGCCTCTGTTTAAAGACCTCCAAGGAAGGAGACCCTACCACACTCCAAGGGAGTGTGTTCCACTGCCGAACAGCTCTTACTGTCAAAAAATTCTTCCTAATATTGAGGTGGAATCTCTGTTCCTGGAGCTTGCATCCACTGCTCTGTGTTCTAGTCTCTGGAGCAGCAGAAAACAAGCTTGCTCCATCCTCAATGTAACACCCCTTCAAATACTTAAACAGGGCTATCATATCTCCCCTTAACTGTCATTTTTCCAGGCTAAACATACCCAGCTCCCTAAGTCTTTCCTCATAAGGCATGGTTTCCAGACCTTTTACCATTTTAGTCGCCCTCCTCTGGACCCGCTCCAATTTGTCAATATCCTTTGGAATTGTGGTGCCCACAACTGGACACAGTATTCTAGGTGAGGCCTGACCAAGGCAGAATAGAGTGGCACTATGATTTCCCTTCATCTAGACACTATACGTCTATTGTTGCAGCCCAAAATCGCATTGGCCTTTTTAGCTGCCGCATCACACTGTTGACTCATGTTCAACTTGTGGTCTAGTAGGACTCCTAGATCCCTTTCACACGTAGTCTCGTTCAGCCAGGTCTTCCCCATCCTGTATCTATGCATTTCCTTTTTCTGCAGTACCTTACATTTCTCCATATTGAATTTCATTTTGTTAGCTTTGGCCCAGCTCTCCAGTCTATCCAGGTCATTCTGAATTTTGATCCTGTCCTCTAGGGTATTAGCTACTCCTCCTGATTTGGTGTCATATGCAAATTTGATAAGTATGCCCCTAATTCCCTCATCCAAGCCATTGATATAGATGTTGAATAGCACTGGGCCCAGGACAGAACCCTGTGGCACCCCACTGGTCACATTTTTCCAAGATTAAGAGGAGTCACTGCTGAGCACCCTTTGGGTTTGGCCAGTCAACCAATTACAAATCCATTTAACAGTTAACTTGTCTAGTCCACATTTTACAAGCTTGTAATGTGAAGAAGTCCAGATCCATATTCAACCCATTTGGATATTTGGTTTTCATAGACAAAATCCAAAATAGTTCTTTTTTGCTGAGTATTTTGTCATCTCGTTTTACTTGTTCTATGGACCAAAATTGGAGCTCACCTGGTTTATGATGTTGTTTTTTAAAGTGAGCAACCATTGGTGCTCCCAGTCTCTGTTGCCTTAAATTGTGTAACTTTCTATAATGTAAAAGCATTAATAAATATGTCTCTCTGTGTGTGTGTGTGTGTGTGCATGTGTGTGTGTGTCCTATAGCTCATGAAGAAGGGTTGACACCTGAAACATGACATCTCAATAAAACAAGTTTTTCTATTAAAAAAACTCAACCAACTTTTCTTTTCACCCTCAACACCAGAGTATTTGTCTTACCTTCTTGCAGCTTATGGTGTCTCCCCATCCTTCTTCACATGTAGAAGATGAACCCAGCTTGATTTCTGCTGCTCCAAATTTTACCCAAATTGTATGGTGTCTGTGAGTTTCCCATTAGTGTCTGGATATTAATATAGGGAATATTTAATTAGCTCAAAATTGCAGCAAGAGCCCAGGTAATGGCAGGATTTTTTGACCTATGTATACCGGTAATCATTGAGGAGACTCCAAGCCAGAATGTTCAATTAAATGATCTTTATTGGAAATTAATCTTAACAGCATTCACCCAAACACTCAGGCTTCAAGCAATTGCACAAGGCAATTGAAGACTGTAGGAAGCATTTGGATAGAGGGACAGAATGAGGGGATTGCGGGGTATACTATACTGATCCTGTAGAGCTGAGATTGCAAAGTAAACTGGCAGAGGGAAAGTCTGGATGGTAGAATGGTTACATGAACTGATGTGGAGTTGGAAATCAGGAGATTTGTGCACACTTGGGTGGTGTTTTATATGTGAGAATTCCCCTGAAGGGATGAGATTTAGAGTGGAATACAATGTCTCTTGGAGCTTCCTAGGACTAAACAAAGGGTTCTCTGTTAAAGTTAACAAGTTAATGGACAATGCATTTAGAACTGAATAGAAGTAGGCAAGGTCTATTGTTGAGGAGGAAGGGAAGAGGAAAAACCCATTTTGCAACCATCAAGGACTCTGCTATTGTTGAATGGATTAGTGGATGACTCATCTCCAGTTGTGAACGCTGACCTGGGTATTACCTGTTTGAGGAATTTACAAAGCCCCCTCCCCGGGTTATACATGACTCCAGCCTTGGTAGCTTAGGGTTCCTAATTTACCTGATAACCACGTGGAAGACCACATCAAGCCAAATTGTTAAATATTGCCAATTATGTGATATTCCAAGATGGTGACTGTCAGTGTAGGTAGCACAGAGTATAGAACGTGTGCTAATGGATTCAAATTACAAAAAAAAGAGGTTCAACGTAACTATAAGAACGTTTATAGTGGAATAAACTGCCTCAGAAGGTGGTAGACTCTGCTTCTTTGGAGGTCTTTAAACAGAGGATGAATATACACCTCACAACTTTAAATATTGATTCCTGAACTTACAGGGGGTTGCATTAGATGCCTTTTAAGATCCCTTCCATCTTTACAATTTTGATTCTAAGATTCTTGAATACACTCTACAGATTGTTGTTAAACTATTAGTATGGTGTTTTTTTATACAAATATAACCCAGTTCTTATACTCTAAGAACTGTTTGACAATGGGATGGAGGGCCTTGAAGGATGGTGGACTCTCCTTCTTTGGAGGTCATTAAACAGGAGTGCTGCATTTGTGTGTTCCTAGATGGCCCTTGAGGTCCCTGCCATCTCTAGGATTCTATAAAATCCTAAGATTCTATAGGATGGACCCATGACAGTTAAAGTGGAATCATAGTACTATAATACTGTACTGTGAAAAGGTCTCAAAACATTGGCAGGTGGAAGGAATTGTATAATTTCAGAAAAGTATGATTTTGTCTTTTCTGTCCAAAAACAAAAAGGACCAGGGATTTATTTGTTATAGAAAGAACGTTGAAGATCCAGCAAAATTCCTGGAATATTGCCTAAACTTCCAGATCCCCATAGCACACAGGATTATGGTTCTCCTGAGTTTTGCATCCAGTTGGACCAGTCATACCAACCAAAACAGTCAAATGTAACTGTGAAGATCTGGGGAGAAGAGAGAAAAGAACAGGAGAGCAATCCAGTCATCTGGCGCCCAGCTGTTCCTAGTAAGGTGGTTCTGCCTGTCAGGAGTTAGAGACTGAACTCCATTATAAAATGGCTGAACATCTGCAGAACCATGCTGAGTCATAATGGCTGACTGCATGAACTACCAAGTCATTATATATATATAAAATATATATATATATATATATATATATATATATATATATATTATAGAATATATATATATATATATATATATATATATATATATGAGAGAGAGCTCAGAACAGAGCTAACTTCCTCCTCTCTTCTCTTCCTGTGAATGCTGAGGCCTGGTGAAGCAGTTTCTCCTTCAATTGTAAATATTGTTTATATTGCAACTGTTTGACTTCGAAGATAAAAGTGCCTCCAGCTTATTTCGCTGTCAAACACTCTGTTGCTACTGAGTCTGCTGAGATAGTTTTTTTGGCTTCTGCCGGGGACTGAGTGTCCTATCATCCCCTGACAGTGGTTATGGGCCCAGGTGATTGATCTCAGATTCGATAAGGTGCACCCAGAACAATTCCCAGAAACTCTTTTGTTTTGAGTGTTTTTCACTAGTTGGCTGAGAAACAGTTAAGTTTCAGCCAGGTGCACTGAACAAAAGGAGGATTCCTGACTGTAATGCACCACAAAAAGGAGAAACTCAAAACTAAATGTATGTTGTAAATCAAATGTTATATTTAATGAGAATAAGTTTTTTGATTGTTATATATCAAACAAATACATAATCATGATGTGAAATAACAAATTCTTACAACTGTTTAATGAAAAGTCCAAGGTGACAGCTGAGTTTCAGCCAGGCCATGTAATATCATCAAGTAACCATGAAGTGCTGCCAGCTGCCAGCTTTTTGTGTTTCATAGCTGGAGAATTGTTGACTCAATCAGCAGAATAGCAGATAATAAGCTTTGAAAAGCTGGCTGATGGAAATTATTCAGCATGGAGTTTATACATGGAGGCTTTATTAATTAAGGACAACTTGTGGCACATTTTGGAGAATGAAAGTGTGATCCCAGAGGGTTCAGAAGATGAAACAGTAGCATTCAGACTAGCAGACCAGAAGGCTAGAGCTGCAATTCTCTTATCGCTCAGCCCCTCCCAGTTAATACACATGGCCCCAGCAAAGATAGCCTTTCAGCTTTGGACAGCTTTGAAAACAGTTCGTCCTGCTTCTCAAAGATGATATGGACTAAGAGACTTTATAACACAAAGCTGTCTACTGGAGGCTGTGTGAAAGCCCATTTGGAGGAAATGAGGCAGCTTTTTCAAGAGGTGGCCAATAGAGGGGTGGACATTCCAGAAGCCCATAAGTGTTTTCTTTTATTGGGCAGTTTGCCAAAGGAATGGGATTTCCTAATGGATAGTCTGCAGACCACCAGGGAGAGTGATTTGTCTGTAGACCTGGTAGCTGGGCATATTCCGGAAGAGGTCCAACGCAAGCAATTTGATTCCCAGATGGAGGGGAATAAATAACCACAAATTACCAGGTGCAATCAGGAGAGCACTGAAACAGAGGCACCTGTGGAGGAGGGAGCCTGCAGCTACATGAAACACTGTTTCAGATGCAAAAAGCCTGGACATTTTCAGAAGGACTGTAAGATGCCTGCACCAGATAGGAGGGGTACTTCCACTCAGGCTGCAAGCCATGCCTTCGTAGCACAGCACCATCCTGATGGTACTGAGGAAAGAATTTGGTTACTTGATAGTGGGGCCATGCACAATATTGTTAACAATTTACAGTTGTTAAGCAATGCTAAAAATGCTTCAATAACCAATATTACCCTTGCAGATGGTGCTCCCAGCAAGGTGCAGAAAACGGGCACTGCAAATGTGCCATCTTTTGGTAAAGAGTTTGAAAATATGTTATGTGTTAACAAACTAGAGAATTGTATATTAAGTATGTCCCAAATGACTACTTATGGTTATAAAGTGATATTTGAGGGGGAACACTGTACAGTAACAGAGAGGCATAACATGAATGTCTGTGCAAAAGGGATAAAGAAACATGGGTTGTATTACATGTTGCCTAAAGGGAAGGTGGCAAATGTGAACCCTGCAGACAATGTGCCCCTACATGATAAGTGTGTTCATTACTACCACAGGCTAATGGGCCATGCTAGTTACAAAGGGTTAAAGGAACTATCAAAAGTGTGCCCTGGTTGAAGTATGAAACACTGCCCAAGGTTCTTAGAATGTGCAGTGTGCAGGAAAGTTAAGGTGAAGTTAAGGTGATTGCCAAAAAGACCCAGTTTGTCACCAAGAGACCCTTTGAAGTTGTCCATGCTGATTTAGCGGGCCCCTATAAGCCCACTGAAGGGGGTAACTGCAATTTATTTGTGATAGTGGACAGACACACTAGGTACACCTATGTATACTTACTGAAGGAGAAAAGACAGGCTGCAGACAGGTTCTGTGAGTGGGTGAACTCAGTGGAATGGGAATTTCCTTCTCATAAGGAAGGGGGTGGATTAGTTATTTTACAGGTGTGTAACACTTTCTCTACCAGTGCCCTAGCTTCTCCATGAGGAATGGACATGTAGAGTGAATTTACATCATTGAACCTGACATAGGGAGAGAAAGTAGCAGCAGTGCAAGTGAGGATGAGTCAGGCAGGAAGCTCATCCCCAGGAAGCTCATTTCCAGAAGGTCAACAAGGGTCAGAAAGGCTCATGACAGGTTTGTTGATCAGGAAGCCAGGCTATGCAATGACATGGCAAAGGAGCCTGCAAGTTTTCAGGATCTCCTAAAACTTCCCCAGGAAGAGCAGGAGAAGTGGAACACAACCTTGGACTCTGAGTTTGAGTCACTAGTTGAGAGGAAAGTGTTCCAGGTAGTTGAGAGGCCCAAAGACCAAAAGGTTGTTGGTTTCAGGTGGGTGTACAAGCTGAAGGACATGCCTGATGGGACACAAAAGTGTAAGGCATGCTTAGTTGAGAAAGCTTTTCGCAGGAGTGCTACACCAATTTTCACAAAGCCTTTTCGCCCACAGCAAAGCCAGAAAGTCTTAGGTTAGTGTTAGCTGTAGCAGCCAAGAGGCAGATGGTTGTGCAACACTTTGACTTTGAAACAGCATACCTGAATGCTGATCTTGAAGAGACAGTGTTCATGAAACAGGCCCCAGGGTATGACAGTGCAGGTGAGAGTAAGGTGTACTTGTTACCAAAGCACTCTACGGCTTGAAACAAAATGCATGTTGCTGGAGCAAGTGCATACACCAGGTTTTGGTGTCACTAGGTTACACAAGTAGGGTTGCAGACACCTGTGTGTATACCAAGGGGGCAAGTGATAGTGCTGTCATGCTAGTTATCTATGTGGACAACCTTTTTGTGGCAGCAAAGAGTGCCAGTCATGTCAAGAAAGTGCAGGTGGAGTTAGAAAGCCAGTTCAAGTTAAAGGGCTTAGGCAGCCTGAGATATTATCTAGGGTAGAGGTAGAAAGAACTGGTCTTGGAGAATTTTTCCTAAGTCAGAAGAAGAAAATTGACAGTCTTGTTGCCAAGTGTGGGCTTAGTGAGACCAAAGTGGTCAGGACACCAATGACCACTGATTTTTGTGAACTTGGAGACAGAACAGGAATTTGAAAGGCCAGAGCTGTACCACTCAGTGGTGGCAGTCTGTTGTTTATTGCAAACAACACAAGGCTTGACATCAGTTTTGCAGTTGGGGTGCTCAGCAGAACAGTCTCCAAGCCAAGGAGGGTGGGTTGAGAAGCCCTGAAGACGGTAGTTAGATTTCTCAAGAGGACCAGGGACATGTGTTTGAAGCTGACAGGAATTCAGGTGACCCTGGAGTGCTATGTAGACAGCTCTTTTGCTGCCAAGACTTCAGACAGGAAGTCAGTGACTGGGTTGTCGGTCAGGTATGCAGAGAGCCCCACAGTGTGGAGACAAAGAAAGCAGAACTGTGTGGCCATTAATACCAGTGAAGCTGAATTCGCTTCCTTGTCTGAGATGGCAAGTGAAGTACAATGGGTAAGGCAGATGCTTGCAGACCTTGGGGAGCCATGCCAAATGCCTGTTGAAGTGAATGAGCACTCACAAGCCTGCATAGCTATGGCAGAAGCAGAAAACCTGAAATGTAGGACAAAGTACATTGCGTTACACTACCAAAATGTGAGGCAGTTAATACCAGAAGGTGTCTTGTGTCTGAGGTATTGTCCATCTGAGGACAATGTTGCAGACCTGCTCACAAAAGCCCTTCCAGCAGGAAGCCATGAGGAGATGGCAAAGAAGTTGGGCGTTGTCACTACTGTGTAAAGTGAATGGTGTCAAAAGGGAAGGTCAACCGACAGACGATTGATGTCCAACATTGTATGTTAACGATGTTATGTTGTGATGATCATATGTGTCCTATACAGTAGTCTGACCATTTTGGAGGGGATTGTCAGGAGTTAGAGAATTTCAGTAAGGCTTTTGACAAGGTTCCCCACGACATTCTTGCAAACAAGCTTGTAAAATGCGGGCTAGACAAGTTAACTGTTCAATGGATTTGTAATTGGTTGACCGGCCGAACCCAAAGGGTGCTCAGCAGTGGCTCCTCTTCATCTTGGAAAAATGTGACCAGTGGGGTGCCACAGGGTTCTGTCCTGGGCCCAGTGCTATTCAACATCTTTATCAATGACTTGGATGAGGGAATTAGGGGCATACTTATCAAATTTGCAGATGACACCAAATTAGGAGGAGTAGCTAATACCCTAGAGGACAGGATCAAAATTCAGAATGACCTGGATAGACTGGAGAGCTGGGCCAAAGCTAACAAAATGAAATTCAGCACAGAGAAATGTAAAGTACTTGCACGTAGAGCGGAAAAATGAAATGCATAGATATAGGATGGGAGAGACCTGGCTGATCAAGACTACGTGCGAAAGGGATCTAGGAGTCCTAGTAGACCACAAGTTGAACATGAGTCAACAGTGTGATGAGGCAGCTAAAAAGGCCAATGCGATTTTGGGCTGCATCAATAGAAGTATAGTATCTAGATCAAGGGAAGTAATAGTGCTACTCTATTCTGCCTTGGTCAGACCTCACCTAGAATACTGTGTCCAGTTCTGGGCAGCACAATTAAAAAAGGATATTGACAAATTGGAGAATGTCCAGAGGAGGGTAACTAAAATGGTGAAAGGTCTGGAAACCATGCCTTATGAGGAGAGACTCAGGGAGCTGGGTATGTTTAGCCTGGAAAAAAGACGGTTAAGAGGTGATATGATAGCCCTGTTTAAGTATTTGAAGGGGTGTCACACTGAGGATGGATCAGGCTTGTTTTCTGCTGCTCCAGAGACTGGAACACGGAGCAATGGGTGCAAGCTCCAGGAACAGAGATTCCACCTCAACATTAGGAGGAACTTTTTGACAGTAAAAGCTGTTCGGCAGTGGAACGCACTTCCTTGGAGAGTGGTGGGGTCTCCTTCCTTGGAGGTCTTTAAACAGAGGCTGGATTGCCATCTGTCGGTGATGCTTTGATCAAGATTTCCTGTGTGGCAGGGTGTTAGACTGGATGGCCCTCGTGATCTCTTCCAACTCTACAATTCTATGATTCTATAAAATGGCTGAACAACTGCAGAACCATGCTGAGTCATAATGGCTAACTGCATGCCTAGTCAGGCCACTAAAGGGCAGTGTCCTGTATATATATATATATATACACACACACACACACACACACACACACACACATACATATATATATATGTATGTGTGTGTGTGTATGAGCTCAGAACAGAGCTTACTTCCTCCTCTTTTCTCTTCCTGTGAATGCTGAGGCCTGGTGAATCAGTTTCTCCTTCAATTGTAAATATTTGTATATATTGCAACTGTTTGATTTTGAAGATAAGTGTGCCTTCTGCTTATTTGGACATCAAACACTCTGTGTGAGAGTATTCTTGGGAATGGGTTGCTACTGAGTCTGCTGAGATAGTTTTTTTGGGGGGTTGTTTTGTTTTGTTTTTTGTTTGTTTTGGTTTTTTTGCTTCTGCCAGGGATTGAGTGTCCTATCATCCCCTGCCACTGCCTGCCTTCAACGTTCTCCAAAACAGTGGAAGAAGAGCATTGCAGTAAATCCAGAGTGAGAGCCACTTCTACTAGTTAGCTGTTCATTTTCTGCTGAAAGACCTGCAATGAGGAGGAACACTCTCCAGAGACAGATGAAATGTGGTTTGTGGACCACATGTTGTCCTTAAGGCCATTTTAAGGACTGCAGGCACCTTAAAATAATTTTTTAAACTAAAAATATTCCATGCCCTCTAGCATGTATGTGTCTGCATGGATCCCCTGAAGTGGTGTCGAGCTGCATTATTTCTACAGTGTAGATGCACCCAGAGTGTGAAGTTAAACATTAGGAAGAACGTCCTGACAGTAGGAGCTGTGTGGCAGTGGAACACGCTGCCTTGGAGTGTGGTAGAGTCTCCATCTAGAGGCTGGATGGCCATCTGTCGGGCATGCTTAGGTTATGTGTTCCTGCATGTCAGGGTGTTGGACGGGATGGCCCTTGTGGTCTCTTCCTATTCTATGACTCTGTTTCCATGTGGTCTCTTCCAATTCTATTATTCTATGTTTCCAAGTTTCATAAAACTTGCGCAGTTTTGGACCAAGGAGATGTGGTGAAATTGCTTCCATATTGCCTAAAGCGGTTCATCTCAACCTTTCATTCTCCAGCTGTTTTTTACTTCATTTCCCAGATGTCCCAGCCAGCATGGCCAGTGGCAAGAATTCTGGAAGGTTTAAAGTCCAAACGTATGGAGGACCAAAGTTCATTGGTTCCCACGTAAACCAAAAGGAAGGGATAACATTCAGAAGTCTTGATCAAGTGTTCAGTGCTAAATGTTACCTTTGGGGGCTACAACTTCTGAAATTCTTGGGGGGTTCTGGGACTTGTAGTACAAAAAATTCCTTTTCCCAGATATGGGAGTGACCTACAGTCTGTCCCTGATAAAGAGGAACAGTTAGGGCACTTCTGTTTCACTCTGACTTTTTTTTTTTCATGATTATTGTTTATTGATTTCTTAGTAATCCATAGAACGTTCACATCTTAATGTTCTCTACATTCCGTTTTTGTAAATAACAAAGCACTTGTTCATATACAATGAGAACCAAAGAGCATCAAGACAGATATTCATACATCTCCTGTGTTTTCATTATATAATTATACATAATTAAGTAAAACATTCTATTGCTTTTGATGTTTTGTAGTTTGAACATTCACATGTAACCTCTTACCAACAATAAAAAAAAGGCAACTTCCTTTATTGACTCGTGAGCCATGTTTTTCTCTATTTTCCACCATTTTTCCCTTGTTCCCCATTACTTGCTTCTTCTAAATCTTAGCTGTAATGTTTCCTTTTCACACATTTATATTTGCATACATATCCTTGTCTATTTGAAATTTTTATGTTATACAGATTCCCCATATGTTTCTTTATACTTTTTTCCATTTAAACTTATAGGACCTTTCTTCATTAATCAAATCCTATTCCTTGACCATTCCTTTGATACTTATAGGCTTTTACCATTACTTACTAACTCTATATTTGTATTCAATCGTTTCCCAAGTCTCTAAAACCCTTATATACATCTTTTGTTTCTTCCCAATGTTTTATTAGATTCGCCCACTTTTCCCTTGTCCTGCCATGTGTTCTATTTCTTATCCTGTATGTCAGTTCATCCATCATCATCATATCTAACAATTTATCTTTCCATTCATTTATAGTTGGTACCTCTTTTTGCTTCCATTTCTTTGCTATAACTGTTCTGGCAGCAGTTATCATGTACAAAATTGTCTTCCAATGAATTTTTTCCTTCTCTCGGCTCATCCCTCTTATCATATTTAGTAAATACATCTCTGGTACAAATTCAATTTCAGTCTGTAGTACTGATTTAATATTTTCATGAACACTGTGCCAGAATTTCCTTACTTTGGTGCATTTCCACCACATGTGGATTAGGGAGCCTTGAAATTTGCCACACTTCCAACACGTTCCATTCTCTATGCACCCCATTTTATTTAGTCTCACCGGTGTAAAGTACCATCTATGTGAGATTTTTATATAATTTTCTTTCAAACTTTGGGCTGCCGTAAATTTCATTGTTCTTTTCCTGGCCTGTTCCCAATCCTCCAATTTTAGGGTATAACCTATGTCCTGTGCCCATTTCGTCATGTAATTTTTAATCGTTTCTTGTTCTAATTTCCTAAACAATAATAATTTGTAGAATTTGGATATCTGACTCTTTTTTCTATCCATCCATATTAATTTGTCTAGTTCATTTAGTTCTGGTTCAATTCCTCCTCTTTTTAGATCTTCTCTAAGCCTTTCCTTTATTTGATAGAACTGAAACCAGTTTAAACCATGTTTCTCCTGTATTTGCTCTTTCAGGTTTACCATTGCTACTTCCTTTCCCTTCTCTAGTAAGTCTGAATATCTCAAATAAGTTCCCTTATTCGCCCATCTAGCTTGAAAAGCTTCCTGAGTTGATGTCCAGCTCGGGATTTTAAAATAAAATCTTTCTTTGACTCTCTTCCATATCCTTAATAGGCCTCTCCTTATACAGTGATTTGTGAAATCTTTATTTATCCTATCCTTGTCATATATCAAGTATGCATGCCAGCCATATCTTTTGTTGTGGCCTTCTACATTCAATATCCGTTCATTACCCAGTTTTATCCAGTCTTTCACCCATGTTAGGCCTGCGGCTTCATAATATGTTCTAAGATCTGGTAGGTCGCATCCTCCTCTTGTTTTCCTCTCTATCAAATATTCCCATTTTATTCTCGCCTTCTTTTTCTCCCATATGAAGTTCTTTATATCTCTTTCCCATTCATCAAAATTTTTTTCGTTAGTTATTATAGGTAGATTTTGGAAAAGGTACATTATTTGGGGGAGAATTACCATTTGAACTGCCGCAATTTTACCTAATAAGGAGAGACCTAGCTTTCCCCATCTTTCTAGATCTTGCTTTACCTTAGACCAACATTTCTTGTAATTATTGTCAAATAGATCCGCATTCCTTTTTGTTAGCCGTATTCCTAAGTATTTTACTTTCTTTCCCACTTCACATTCTGTTTTCTTCTGTAACTCTTCCTCTTCCATTTTGTTCATATTCTTTGTCAAAATTGTAGTTTTTGTTCTATTTACTTTAAGTCCTGAAAACTCACCAAAGGTTTTCATAGTTTCCATAAGTTCCTCTATTTGCTCTTCTGGGTTTTCCATGATGATCACCATATCATCTGCGAATGCTCGTAATTTGTAACTGTATCCATTTATTTTTACCCCTGGTATGTTCTGGTTAGCTCGGATACTGTTATTTAACACTTCCAATGTCATTATAAATAGCAACGGGGAGATAGGACAGCCTTGTCTGGTTCCTTTTTTTATTGTTATTTTTTCCGCTCTTTCTCCATTTATAATAAGGTTAGCTGTTTGGTTTTTATAGATGTGCTTTATTCTTCCACTAAATGTTTCTCCCATTCCCATTCTTTCCATCACCTCCAACATAAAGTCCCATTTGATGTTGTCAAAAGCCTTTTCAGTGTCAATGAACATTAGACCTAGTTTCTTTTCCCCATGGACTTCATAGTATTCAATTAGGTCCAAAATTAATCTCAGGTTTTGATTTATCTGTCTTTCAGGAAGAAAACCATTTTGGTCCTCATGGATGGTTTCTTGTAGGACTTTCTTCAACCTTTGTGCTAGAATTTGGGTATAGATTTTGTAGTCTAAATTTAATAGGGAAATAGGGCGGTAATTTGTTATTTCTTTCAGATCTTTCCCCTCTTTGGGTATTAAGGTGATGTTTGCATTTTTCCATGAATTTGGGATACCATTTATCTCTATTTCTTTATAAGTGCGGTATAAAGGCATACATATTTCATCTTCTAGTTTTTTATAGAAGGTTGCTGTATATCCGTCCGGTCCTGGGGCTTTGTTTAGTTTTAGACCTCTTATTGACTCTGATATTTCAGCCATGGTAATTGGTGCATTCAATGATTTTTTATGTTCCTCACTTATTTTTTTGATATTTTGCTCGTCCAGATATTTTTTCAATCTTTCTGAGTGTCCGCTGCCTCTTTCTTTTTCTCCATACAATTCCGCATAAAATTCAGTGAAGATTTGTTTTATCTCATCTTGGTTAGTGATAATTCTTCCTTTGTTCTTGATTTCAGTGATCAGGTTTCTTTCTTTTTCTTTTCTCAATTTCCTTGCCAGCCATTTGCCTGTTTTGTTTGAGAACTCGAAGTTTATTTGTCTTGCTCTCTTCAACTTTCTCTCTATTATAGTCATCATTTCCCAATCTATTTGTTTTTGAATTAGTTTTATTTGTCTGATTACTTTCTCATTTGTCGGGTTAGTTCTTAATTCTTCTTCTCTCTTCCTCAGTTCTGAGGTCAAAAATTTAAATCTATCGGTCCTTTGTTTTCTCAACTCTGAGCCTCTTTTGATCAACAGGCCTCTGATAACAGCTTTCTCCGCATCCCATATTGTTTTCATCTGGCATTCTTTCGTGTCATTTTCAATAAAATATTGTTTGACTTCTCTTTTTAGTTGAGTTAGAAACCTTTCATCTTTTAATATTCTATCATTCATTCTCCAATTGAATACTCTATCTCTTGTTTTCATAGTGATTTTTATTGGGAAGTGGTCTGATGTGACTCTTGCTAGTATTTCCATATCCTGAATTTTTGGCGCCAAAAGTTTTGATGTTAAACATAGGTCAATTCTTGACATAGTATTGTACATATCCGATTTAAACGTGTAGCCCTTTTGTTTCCCGTATTTCCATGACCAGGTATCTTGTAAGGAAAAATTCTCTAACAGTTCAAAAAAGCTTTTTGGTAATTTACCTTGCGAGTCTGATTTCACCTTCGCAGATCTATCTTCAACTGGGTTTATTACCCCATTAAAGTCCCCTATTATAATCAAATTATTCTCCTCATATTCTTCTAGATATCTGTGTAGTTTCTTGTAGAATTTTTTTTGTTCTACATTCGGGGCATATAATCCCACAACCACTATCTTCGAGTTTGGGGTTTTTACTTCTACCCCAATGATTTGCCCCTCTTTGTCTCTGAATAATTCTTTTGCTTCATATTTTGAGTTTATATAAATGGCTACTCCTCTTTTCTTCTTTTTCTCGTTTCCTGAGTGGAATAATTGCCCAAGTTTCCTGTTTTGTAAGAATCTTTGATCTCCTTCTCTAATTTTCGTTTCTTGTATGCATACTATATCTTTACCTGTTCTTTCAAGATAGTAAAATACCTGTTTTCTCTTGTACTCCGAGTTTAGGCCTTTGACATTCCAGGATATTATTTCAAATGTCATTTTCTGTGTTTATATTAATTCCTTCTTCTATTTCTTCTTCTCCGCTTTCTATCTCTTGACCATTTTCAGCCTCTATTTCCTCTATTTCAGATGTTTGTCCTTCCTCTACCTTTTCTATCTCTTTTTCTTTGATCTCCACTTTCTCTCTTTTCCTTCTTTCTTTCCCTTTCCTTTCAACAACTGCCTTCTGGTTCCCCTCTTCCTTATCGTCCTGACTCTCTTGATCTGTTTGGGGTTCTCTTTGTCTTGTATGGTTTTTCTTTTCAAATCTCTTACAGAAATCGTTAGCTTTCTCTACTGAGTCTACTTTATATCTTTTTTGTTTGTAGGTAAAGGATATCCCCTCTATCCTTTCCCACTTATAGTTTATTCTATTCTTAGTCAGCAGTTGTGTAATTGTTTTGTAATCATGTCTTTTCCTCAATATCACAGGTGGTATGTCTTTGAATATTTTTATTGCTTCTTCTTCTATTTTCAGAGTGTCATCATAGCTTTGTTGAATAATTTTTTCTCTTATTTTCCCTTTGTTGAGTACAATGACGATATCTCTGGGGAGTTTCTTTTCTTTTGCCACTTTCGAATTAACTCTAAAGATCTTTTCTGTCTCTTCTTCTATATAATCTTCAGGTATGTCTGTAAAGCTTGCTAATGCTGGTATGATTCTGGCATAGAGATTTTCATTTATTTTCTCCGAGAGTCCCCTTAGTTTTAAACATTTTTCTCTATACCTTAATTCTTGATTTAGTATCATTAGTTCCCCTTTCTCTTGCTGTTGTTTAATTTCTTTTGTTGTTTCCTCTGTCGTCTCTGTTTTCTCCTTCACATTTTTTATTTCTGCACGTATATCTTCAAGTTCCTTGTTTATTTTGTCCATCTTTTTCCCCAGTATCTCTGTTTCCTTCCTATAATCTTGCCTAATTTCCTTCCTTATGTCTTTCAATTCGCTTCTTATTTCTTGTTTGAAGTTCCTTAGTTCCATTCTCAATTCTTCTAATATTAAGTTTTGCATCTCTGATGGTTTCGGGGCATCAACAGAACCTCTTCTAACTGTTGTTGTTGTTATTGTCTGTGGTTGTTGAGTTGTCTTCCTTGTATTGTAAGCCATTTTCTTTGTACTAGTTCTTTGTGTTTTATTTCTATTCTTTATGTTCTATCTCTATTTTCTATTTATTTTCTTATATATTGTTTTGTTAATTTCTGCAGCTTCTAAAACCCTTCTTTTTAGTTTCCGTTCTTTTGATAACAACCCCTAACCACCCTGATTTCTATGGGGTTTTTTCCCCCAGTCCCCGAGCTCAGTGGACCCGAAATAGTGCTTGTTAGTTATAACTATAGTTATTTAGAGAGTATAGTATGTTAATTCAAAGCAATTCAGATATCAAAGCTTATACATTCCTTTTTTTTTTGAGTTAACCACCTTTTGTTGGTATCCAATTTGCACTCAGCACTACTTATAAGTTGACTTGTAGGATTTCACAGCTTGTCCAACTGGGTTAGTTATTATCTAACTTCTAATATTATTTCCCCTTTTAAGAAACTCTCTATAAGAAATAATTGTCCACCTTCACACAATCAATGTTCTCTCCAAATATATATCTTATCTATCACAGCCTTACCCAGGTACTCAAAAATAACTTTTTATCCGAATCAAATAGAATGCTATTTCCCCCCTATACAAATAAAGCGCTATTTCCCCCCTGTACAAGTAACCCTTATACAAATAACCCCCCTGTACAAGTAGCCCTTATTCATTCATTCATTCATTAAGGTACCTCGGTTCACACAGTTATGCTTCTAATTATAAATTTTACAGAGCAGTTTTTACAGAACAGAGGTTTATGGGAGTTCTAACTGATCTCGTAGACGTACCCTCCAGGTCTTTTCCTTGTTCTTGTTCTCTACTCCCTTCTTCCTTTCTCTTCCTTCCTTCCACCTCTCTACCTCCTTGCCTCTAGACTTTTTACTTTTATTCTCTTGGTAATTCACTTATCATAACAGGGGGTTCCCTCCTTTCTTTTCCCGTTAAACTTGTCACCCTACTCCCCGTAGTAGTAGTTTCCACTCAGCTGCGCCTCCTTCAATCAAAGTTCCTGAACGTGTCAAGCTTCTCACTAGTCCCCGCCGAGTTCCTTCTCCTTCTCCTCCGTTCCTGAAGCTCTCCTCTCCGCTCCTATTTCCCGTCTGTACACCGTCAAAATATAAACCGTGGTCTAACCAATGAAGAAGGAAAATAAGAAAGGTCTCTGAGCTGTTTGTCCTCCTCCTAATGGGCTTGAAATGGTACAGTTCTCTGGGGCTCAGTCCAATACCGAGGGGAAGAAAAGTTTTAAACTATGACTGAAAAACACGACCCCCACTGTTTCTTAGAATTCCCCAGTTCAACTTAAGATATCTCCGATGCTTACTTCAGCTTTGCCAAAACGCTCTAGATTTGGTTGGGCTTTTCTTCTCTATCGCCTCCCTCCTACCGTTTTCCTTTTGTCCGCGTCTTTCGGACCCTCTTCCGCCCTCCTTCTTTTCCTTTTTTTCCCTCGCTGGGTCTGGGTCTTTATCCTTGTTTTGTTTGTTCTATTGTTCTATTGTTTACTCACAGTTCCCCTCCCAGTGCACCGACCTCAGCTTCTCTTCCCCAGCGTCTCAGCTCCCAGGTCCTTCAAGTTTTTTTCCCTTTGGTTTCTTCGATTTGTTTAGGTTGGGTGGGTTGGCTATTGCCACAAAGGCTTCTTCCGCGGCGTCGGGATGTCCCCGTCAGCTTCGACTCGGTAGTGTGGGCGACTCCCGTCCCCCTCACTATCGTTGTCTGTTGCTGGCTCCTCCGGACTGCCTTCCCTCTCCCTTCCCAGGGAGAGAGCCTTCTGTCTGGATTAGAAGGTAGCTACGCCGCGGTTGATCGTCGCTGGTGCCGACACCGAGCTCACGGAGCTCACGCACCACGCGTCCAACCCCTCCCACTCTCAGCCGGCTCACTCTGACTTTTTAAGAGAGCTTAACTGTTGGCAACCCTCATTTCCCACAACAAACAACAAAGTTGGTGTCTCCCATGTCTGTGAGATAGTGAACCTGCTTTGGGTTTTAGTCTAAATTTTAGGTACATCACTGCTGGACCTATTGGGGGTGGGGTAAAGTTCAGCAGCTTGAGCAGCTCCTTTATAGTTTGAACCAAAACCTGAACTGGTTTTAACTCTGCAGTGACATGGAAATCACTGGTTAATGCTATCCATAGTACCACAGCAAAAGTCCCAATTTGCTGTAATTGAGACAAAACAGAGGGAATGAGATTTCTACTAATTAATGGTGAAGCAATTATCATTAATTAATGGTAATGCTCCTACCAACAAACACACCAAGTGGTCCCCACCCTACCATTCCTCTTCACAAATTGGGTGACAAATTTGCCAGACATCAATACCAAGAAAGATTCTAGAGCAGATTGCTAAAGAGACAGCCTGTAAGCACTTAGAAGGGGATGTTGTGATCACTAAAAGTCAACATGGGTTTCTCTAAAACAAGTCATGCCAGACTAATCTTATCTCTTTTTTGATAAGAGTCACAAGCTTGGTAGATGAAGGGAATGCTGTGGATGTAGTGTACCTTGATTTCAGTAAGGCCCTCAACAAGATCCCCCTGTCAGGAGTCAGAGACTAAACTCCTTAGAAAATGGCCAAACAACTGCTAAGTCATGCTAGCTGAGGCCAAGGAATTGCCAAGTCATGCTAGCCTTGAGTCCACAGCTGCAGAAGTAGGTTACTGTGGGGCATAGCATCAGGATAGAAGTCTAATATGCAAAATCTGATGCAATGCAACCATGTGGTTGAGGGAGCCAATTCCCTGTAAATCTGTATAAAAGTAGGCTCAGTTCAGAGCATTGTTTCTCTTCATAGAATCATAGAATCGTAGAATTGCAGAGTTGGAAGAGACCACGAGGGCCATCCTGTCCAACCCCCTGCCATGCAGGAAATCACGATCAAAGCATCCCCGACAGATGGCCATCAAGCCTTTGTTTAAAGACCTCCAAGGAAGGAGACCCCACCATGCTCCGAGGGAGTGTGTTCCACTGCCGAACACCTCTTACTGTCAAAAAGTTCCTCCTAATGTTGAGGTGGAATCTCTGTTCCTGGAGCTTGCACCCATTGCTCCGTGTTCCAGTCTCTGGAGCAGCAGAAAACAAGCCTGCTCCATCCTCAGAGTGACATCCCTTCAAATACTTAAACAGGGCTATCATATCACCTCTTAACCATCTTTTTTCCAGGCTAAACATACCCAGCTCCCTAAATCTCTCCTCATAAGGCATCGTTTCCAGACCTTTCACCATTTTAGTTGCCCTTCTCTGGACACGCTCCAATTTGTCAATATCCTTTTTTAATTGTGGTGCCCAGAACTGGACACAGTATTCTAAGTGACGTCTGACTAAGGCAGAATAAAGTGGCACTATTACTTCCCTTGATCTTGACACTATACTTCTATTGATACAGCCCAAAATCGCATTGGCCTTTTTAGCTGCCGCATCGCACTGTTGGCTCATGTTCAACTTGTGGTCTACTAGGACTCCTAGATCCCTTTCGCACGTGGTCTCATTCAGCCAGGTCTCTCCCATCCTATATTTATGCATTTCATTTTTCCGCCCTAAATGCAGTACCTTACATTTATCCGTATTGAATTTCATTTTATTAGCTTTGGCCCAGCTCTCCAGTCTATCCAGGTCATTCTGAATTTTGATCCTGTCCTCTAGGGTATTAGCTACTACTCCTAATTTGGTGTCATCTGCAAATTTGATAAGTATGCCCCTAATTCCCTCATCCAAGTCATTGATAAAGATGTTGAATAGCACTGGGCCCAGGACAGAACCCTGTGGCACCCCACTGGTCACATCTTTCCAAGACGAAGAGGAGCCACTGCTGAGCACCCTTTGGGTTCGGCCGGTCAACCAATTACAAATCCATTGAACAGTTAACTTGTCTAGCCCACATTTTACAAGCTTGTTTGCAAGAATGTCATGGGGAACCTTGTCAAAGGCCTTACTGAAATCAAGGTATGCGATGTCCACAGCATTCCCTTCATCTTGAAATACCTTGATGTCTGGTGAAGCAGTTTGTCTGTCTGCTGTATATCTCTCTACATATTCCAACTGCCTTGATCTTGAAGATAAAGTGCCTCCTGTCTGTTTGGACAACAAACACTCTGTGTGCGAGTATTCTTGGGAATAGGTTGCTGCTAAGTCTGCTGAGATATTTTTGGCTTCTGCTGGGGATTTAGTGTCCTATCATCCACCAACACCCCCATGATATACTTGCAAACAACCTAGTAAAATATGGACTACACAATACAACTCTTAGGTGGATTTGTAAATAGTTGACTGACCAAACTCAAAGGGTAGTCACCAATGGCTCCTCTTTATCCTGAAGAAAAGTGACTAGCAGTGAGACCTGGGTTCTGTCCTGGGCCCAGTGCTATTCAACATCTTTATCAATGACATGGATGAGGGAATAGAGGCATGCACATTACCTCTGCAGATGACACCAGATTAGGGAGGACATACAATACCCAAGAGGACAGATAAAGAATTCAAAATGACCTTAACAGATTAGAAAGATGGGCCAAAACTAACAAAATTAATTTCAACAGGGAGAAATGTAGAGTACCACATTTAGACAGGGAAAAAATTGAAATGCATAGATATAGGATGCGGGGGCACTCGGCTTGATAGCAATGCATGTGAAAGGGATCTAGGAGTCTTAGTGGACTATAAGCTGAACATGAGTCAGCAGTGTGATGCGGCAGCCAGAAAAGCCAATACAATTCTAGGCTGCATCAATAGGAGTATAGTGTCTAGGTCAAGGGAAGTAATAGTACCACTGTATTCTGCTTTGGTCATACCTCACCTGGAATACTGTATCCAGTTCTGGGCACCACAATTCAAGAAGGATATGGAGAAGTTCTAATGTGTCCAGAGAAGGGCAACCAAAATGGTTAAATGTCTGGAAGTCATGCCATGCCCTATGAGGAGCAACCTAGGGAGCCTGGAAAAGAGAAGGTTAAGAGGGGACCTGATGGCCATGTTTAAATATTTGAAGGGATTTCATACTGAGGATGGAGCAAGCTTGTTTTCTGCTGCTCCAGAAACTAGGACATGGAACAATGGGTTCAAACAACAGGAAAAGAGATTTCACCTAAACATTAGGAAGAACTTCCTGACAGTAAGAGCTGTTTGGAAGTGGAATGCCTCAGACTGTGGTGGAGTCTCATTCTTTGGAGGTTTTAAAACAGGTGCTGGATGGCCATCTGCCAGGAATGATTTGATTGTGTGTTCCTGCATGGCAGAGGGTTGGACTAGATGGCCCTTGTGCTCTCTTCCAACTCTATGATTCTATGAATTTGGGCAGGGCATTTTGCAACCACTATGCTTCTCAACATTCAAAACATACATAAACTTCACACCCTCCAATAGTTCACAGATGAAACCCAGAACATGTGAGGCCTAGCAACAGTAGAGTGTGGGAAATATGGCAAAAGATGAAAGACACACATGGGAGATTTTCAGACTACACTGTTATAGTGTTACTATTCCACTTTAACTGCTCTGGCTTGCTCCTGTGGAATTCTGGGTTTGTAGTTTAGTGAGGCCTAAGAGCTCTCTGGCTGAGAGTTGTAAATGCCCCTCCCTAAACTGCAAATCCCAGGAGCCCACAGGATGCAGCCATAGCAAATAAAGTGGAATAGTAACACTATAACAGTGTAGTGTGAAAATCTCCATGGTAGGAGAGGCTGCAGCAGTTTGCTTTTTTCTGAGCCTACTGGGAAGGGCCAGATTCTGCCCCTCCTCTCCTCTCCTTTCCCCTTCCTCCACTGACTTAATAGGGTGGAAAATACTTTTGTGCTTCAAACGCCCTTTGCAGCAACTGAAGTAAGCTGAGGAGAAAGAGGGAAGAGGGAGGTGGAGTGGGCCACTGGGATGTTTTAAAAGCAGCTGAAAAGGTATGACTTCAAAGAATTGGAACTATCCCTGCCAAATTATGACAGTTGGAGGGTTTGAAACCCCACTTCCTTTCTGAAAATTAGGTCCAACTAACAGCATCTCCAGAAAGGAAATAGGTATAAATTATGTCCATATTATTTGTATTAATTTACACTTTTATAGTATCGTTTTAATCCTGTTATAGTAATATTTTATTAATTTTATAATCTTGTTTGTGGTTTTAGATTGTGCACCATAGCCAGGTTTTTGTGTTGATTTTGGATTGTCGTTTTTCTCCTCTGTAAAGCACTATGTAAAGCTTGTGGCACTATATAAATAAATGTAATAATAATAATAATAATAATAATACAGTTGCCCCTCCACATTCGCGAACTCAGCATTCGCGGTTTTAATTATTCGCGGTTTTGGGAGGGCCCCCCGGCCCCCCCAAAACCACGAAAAGGGGCCTCCGGAGGCCCCTTGAAAGCCCTGGGAAGGAGCAGGGAGGGCCGGGGAGGAGTTCACGGGGCCTTTGGAGACCCTCCAGAGGCCCCGTGAAGGCCTGGGGCGGGTGGGGGGAGGCCGCGGAGGCCTTCACAGAGCCTTGAAAGGCTCCGTGAAGGCCCCAGGGAGGGAGGGTGGAGGTTGGGGGAAGGCCTTCACGGAGCCTTGGAAGGCTCCGTGAAGGCCTGGGGAGGGTGGGGGGAGGCTGCGGAGGCCTTCACGGAGCCTTGAAAGGCTCCGTGAAGGCCCCAAGGAGGGAGGGTGGGGGGTGGGGGGAGGCCTTCACGGAGCCTTGGAAGGCTCCGTGAAGGCCTGGGTAGGGTGGGGGGAGGCCCCGGGGAGGGATGGGGGAGTTTGGGGGGAGGCCTTCACAGAGCCTTGGAAGGCTCCGTGAAGGCCTGGGGAGGGTGGGGGGAGTCCGCGGGGGCCTTCATGGAGCCTTGGAAGGCTCCGTGAAGGCCCCAGGGAGGGATGGGGGAGGTTGGGGGGAGGCCTTCACGGAGCCTTGGAAGGCTCCGTAAAGGCCTGGGGAGGGTGGGGGGAGGCCACGGGGGCCTTCACGGAGCCTTGAAAGGCTCCGTGAAGGCCCTGGGGAGGGAGGGTGGAGGGTGGGGCGAGGGTGGGGGGAGGCCTTCACAGAGCCTTGGAAGGCTCCATGAAGGCCTGGGGAGGGTGGGGGGAGTCCACGGGGGCCTTCACGGAGCCTTGGAAGGCTCCGTGAAGGCCCCGGGGAGGGTGGGGGGAGGCTGTGGAGGCCTTCACGGAGCCTTGGAAGGCTCCGTAAAGGCCTGGGGAGGGTGGGGGGAGTGCAATCAATATTCGCGGTTTTTTGACATTCGCGGGGGTCCGTGGAACCTAACCCCCGCGAATGTCAAGGGACAACTGTATAAAGATTTCCAATTCTTTTCATTTTGAATGTACCTGGTTTGCATCCAGTCTCTTTTTTGAAATATCCTGGGTTTCTTTCCCTTCTGCCCCTTCATCCTCCCACTGAACTCTTGTCACATCCAGTCTCATACAACATTTCAGAATTGATTTTCATAATTTCCACTGAGGCCTTTTTATTCAGGAGTTATAGTCAAAGTGCTAAAGTGCTTTAGCAATATTACGCTAGTTAAGAGTTCAGATAAAAAAATAGTGCTTACATTCCTCTTTCCCTTGCTTGATCTCTGTTGAATCAGCATCTCAGAAACAATAGCTGTGTTTACTTGTTGCAATCATCTTTACTGCTTCCAAAATAGTACAAACACAGAAGGCAAGTACAGATCCATTTCATTTTGGAAAATACTAAGTTAACTTAAACTGAGCTGGAGAGAGGGAGTGAAAGTCCTCAGTAATGCTAGGAGTTTCCAGGAAACTCTTCAGGTTGAAGAAGTCAGAAAGCACAAGAGAAAGAACAGGACTTCCAGGAAACATACAGTTGTCCCTTCATATTCACTGGGGTTTGGTTCCAGGACCCTCCGTGGATACCAAAATCCGTGAATACTCAAGTCCCATTATATGCAATGGCATAGTAAAATGGGGTCCCTTATATAAGATTGCAAAATCAAGGTTTTCTTTTTGGATTATTATTTTTTTAAGAATATTTTCAAGCCGTGAATACTTAAATCCGTGGATACCAAATCCGTGGATATGGAAGGACAACTGTATTTAGTGGTATCTGTGTTGGCCATGCAGCATAGAATCATAGAATCACAGAGCTGGAAGAGACCTCAAGGACCATCCAGTCCAACCCCCTGCCATGCAGGAATACACAATTAAATCATTCCTGAAAGATAGCCATCCAGCCTCTGTGATACATGATACAACAGAATGATACAACAGAATCCAAAATCTATAAAGCAGCAATACTGTTAATTAATTATGCTCAATAAATATTAATTGCAAGTAGAATTTGAGGCACTGGACAGGGAGCTGCTTCTTGCTGGAGACTACACGTATTGTGAAAGGCATATATTGGAAGGGTAGGGCAGTGAAAAGCTTGGATCCCTGTTCATCTTGGAGAAGTTAGGCTTCATTTTAAAGTACAAAATGGACATTTCTGCTGACAAGGAAATGGTCACATTGATGTGCTCAGGAGAGCAACCAGTGCTTACCTCCACTGAATGGAGACCCTGCCAAGCTGGTTCAGACTGGTACATGCCCTGTTGTAAGGTATTTTGCAGTTTGCAGAGATATTGGACAGTCCTATTTAGAGTTGAAGGGGGGAAGACGTCTATACGTGACTGCCATTGTCTCATGTGTGCAACTGCATTGCTTTTTTCCCCCAGACCATCTAAGAGTCATTACCAGTGTCCAGAGGGTGAAAGGCAGCAGTCATGTTCACATCTGCCCTTTGCACACAAGCTGTGTTACCCTAAGTGGTGGGGTGCTTTAGAGCTCCACCCATGATTCCAAAATCTCTATTATTATTTGGGGGAATTATTAGCTCAAACAGAAGCCTGCAAGAGGAGATCTTTTCACCTATGTATACCAGTACTAATTGTAGAGAGCACTCCAGGTGAAGTGAAATAAACTATTTTTATTGGAAATAACAGAGAGGATATCCTAGCATACAAAATATACATTCTTAAGAACCATACAAGGCTATTGGAAAGAAAGGTGGGGAAGTTGGATAGAGAGAGAGGTCCAAGGAGATAGGGTTATAGTTACCAGTCTTGAAGATAAGAGTTCTGTGCAGTGAAGATGCTCAGACCTGGCGTAGCACAGAGAATCCAGCAGAGTGACAGGGTCTGTCTGTGGCACACTTATTATTGTTAGGGGACTAATATCTATATCCTGAAGGGGTACTCTGGTTATAACAAAGCCTGGATGGCTTTTCCACAGGATAAAGGGAACTGAAACTCAACTGATTGCTTTAATTGCTGGGAGATAGAAATTGTTTGGTTTGTGACATCCTCACAAGGTTGGGCAAGAGGGGGTTTAGGAAAGATTTACATAGAAACAGATTAAGGAAAGGTCACTTAATTGCTTGATTGAATCACTGTTGAAACACCCAGAGCTGTAAGAAATGATTAGCACATAACTCCTTAATGACTGTGTTTGCTAATGGGCTTTCCACATAATCCTAACTTGGGTTTTCTTGCCATTATATTTCTAGACACATTCCAGGTAATTCTGACCTCCAATTGATCTTAGGTTTGCCTCAGCCAACCTGACACCGAACAGTCTCCAATATTTCCAGTTATGAGGGGTAGTAGGGCATACTGTGGGGAGGGGTAGTAGGGCATACTAACAGCCATAGGCTTTCTGCTCATCACTCTAAGCACATGGGGACCTTTGAACCCTCCAACAGAATAAAATTCCCCATCTAGAGGTGTCCCTTCACTCCAGGTGACAACCCACAAAAATGAAGGAGATCCTTTGGAAGAACTTCTGGAAAGGAGAGACAGCCCTTTTCTGGCTGTCTCCTTTCCAGAAGTTCTTCCAAAGGATTTCCTTCATTTTGAGCTCTCCACATGGTCTCCCAGATCTTCAGCTACTCAGCTTCTTCTTCACATCAGAGAGTGAGAAAATCTGTGTGTCTTTTACTGTAGTCCCTTAAGCTGAGCTACACCCCTTTAGCCCCCTTAGATTGGTCAGGAGTAGGGTTTTAGCACCCATGCCAATGTTTCCCTCTTTTTCCTTTGAGGAACTGCTATTAACAGTTTGTATTGAATACAGAATTTTCTGTTGGTCTCTACTGCTTTTTCTGTCATTTTAATAAAGAAATAATTGTTTGGGCTGCAAAATCAACTTTTCCTTGACCTGATTTCTTCCCTTCTACCTCAATTTTATCTGTAGTCACTCTGGTTAATTGTCTGTTTTAAAAACCATTAGGTCCTGCAGAGAGTTAGTGCTTGGAGAGCTTTCCCCCCAAACCAGTAAACCCAGAGCACTGCTCTTAATAATACCTTTATTTGGCTAACTCCGAAGCATTAAATACAAAGCATTAAATAAAATTCAAAGCATACAATAAAAGAAAGGAGTTCTAGGGTTTTCTTTATCTATCTGGATGTGGACTAAGTCAGGGATGACTTTCAAGAAAGCAGGGAAGACCACATAAAGAATACCATTCAGCTTTCCCAGGTATGACCTTCCCTCTCCCCAGAACAGTCAATTGACTTGTGGCCCCTTTATGAATGTATTGCCATCAATTTAGCACCAGTTTATTCACCAACATCTGGTGGGTTGAAAAATGAGTTTTATTCAAATGGATAGCTAATGCAGCTTAAAGGGAGCTCCCATTAAGCAATCAGTAACAAGCAATTAGTTCCTGACTTCTGTCTCCCTCTCCACTTCCCCCATTTTAAAAATACTTTTTAAATATATAAGATAGTTAGCTTGTTACAGTCAAAGACCAGCAAATCAAAATAACTACATAGGCAATGAATGAAAAACAAACTACCTAATTTAAAAAGACAGAAACAAGGATTGCTAAGTAACAAATTAAAATAACATTTTCATCTACTATAAAATAATTCAAATAAGGTAATGGAGCAAAAATCACATTCAAAGAAAAAAACGAAGGGGAACTGCTACCATATAACAAGATATCTTAATGTGGCCTCCTATTCTTAATTTCTCATAATTTTTCTGCAGGTAATAGCAGATGTGCAGTATTGTGCAACACTATATGTGATCTGTGAGTTCTGATTTAATAATAAATATT
This sequence comes from Gambelia wislizenii, assembly GCA_030847615.1. Lineage (NCBI taxonomy): Eukaryota > Metazoa > Chordata > Lepidosauria > Squamata > Crotaphytidae > Gambelia > Gambelia wislizenii. The sequence goes on from JAUMIR010000012.1 coordinate 14,015,665, forward strand.
TTAGATAGAAAACTTCAGCTCTCCCTGGTTTTCTTAAAAGAATTGGGGTAATTAAATCTTTACAGGAGTAATGATAAAAGGGGCAGTAAAGTAGCATGTGGGCAACGATTTCTACACTTCCCATGCCACAAGGACATAATTTCTCCTGTGTGTGGATCTTATTATATCTACCTTCCAGGAGTGCAGATGGTAAAACATTTAACCTGGCTAATGTAAAAGCTTTCCTATATTTGGGAATTGATAGATTTGACATATAATTTGGCATTGTGAATATTTCTACATAATTCCAATAGTTAGGATAGCATGCAGTCAGTCTCAGATGGTTTTGGAATTCAGCGTCTCTGATTTGCTGAATAATAGTCTCTCGAGCTTTGGTGTAACCAGAGTCTCAAGGGCATTGGCTGGAAGGCTCAAGTGGACTGAAATGAATCAGTCAGAGTCAATGGAGCAAGCCCCACAGGGAACAAAGTCAATTTTAGCCCAAAGTTAATTGTGTGCATCAACATTCATGCCTCCATGTGAACTTGTCCTGTTTCAAGCCGTAAAATTACATTAGGCGCACAGGAGAGAATTCCCAAAATTGCTCTTAGAAATTTTGTCTATACAACCTCAAAAGGGCCATAATCATATACTGTACATATCTGATGGTCATACAACATCTGAGAGATTAGTTTAGCAGTAAAGACTTACATGGCGGCAGGAATACATTAGCCGCCTTTAGTATAGAAGAAAGAGAGGAGTGCTCTAGTGCTTCTTTGAGCATTTGTAACGGCATAGTTTGTTTGAGATTTCCATGAGCCTGATGATTGAAAGGTTAGATCCAAATACTTGCAGGCAGAAACCTACTCAAGTTGATGTCCACTGATCTGTCATCGGTGCTTGGTCTTCTTTCTGTTAAAGATCAAGACCTCTGTTTTGGTGTAATTGTTGGGATATGGCAACCTAGCATGCATGGGAGCCATGGTAGATAAAGAGTTAAACTGCATGTAAAGAGTGTTTATGGGAAACGTCCTGTTTGTTAGAGTTGTTTGTTCGAGTTTTATGGCCTATCTTCCTGCTGCATGTAGCAAATGCTTTGGTCTTTTGTTTGAGCTCTGGTTCTGCCACCATTCCTTGTGAGATGCCCATGCAGGCACACACACATTTGCTATTTTATATTTTATTATGGGTCTGTAGGATGTAGAACTTCTATTTTTACTTCTCTGATTGCATATCTCAATTTGATGTACCTGTGTATCCATGCACAAGATATTATTGTAAGTAAACTTCTTTTTATATATTTTAAGGAGACTGAAGCTTGTATTATTTTCTGCTAGACCATGTAAAAAGAGGGCTGCAAGGCTGGCTTGGTTGCTGTTCTCTAGAATACTTTCCACTGAATGTTTCTTTATTTTTACTCTGCTACTGATATATTATTGTTGTTGTTGTTGTTGTTATTATTATTATTATTATTATTATTATTATTTCAATTGGTTATGGGCCCAGTTCCCACGGTTTTATCCCAGTTCTCAAGGTTTCTAGAGCAATCAGCCAGATTTTTTCAGTGTTTGTTATTTTCAGTGTGTCTTTTTCCTACTCCGTGCCATTCACAAGCTAGCTGAAGAAAGAGATTTTTTTTAGCCTGTTGTTTTGAGTTACAAATGAGGCAAGACACTTTCCACAGTAAGAGGCATAGCCAACAGGCAAATTGTTTTAACACAAGACAACTTTTTTGTCATGGAATCAAAAGATATAATCAGTGCTTTTAGCTGAGGAGTTGGATGAATGCATTAAAACTGATAGGCTAGCAGAGAGAGATAAATTGCAGATTTGGCTGGAGAAAGATACAAAAGCTAAAGATTTAATTTTGAATTGTTTAAATGATGAGCAAATTGTTTACATTAGAGGCTGTTCTACAACAAAGGAAATGTTGGACAAACTAAAGGATACTTACACATTTACCTGTGTCAAATCTCAGTCAATCTATATTAGAGAATTAATGAACTTAAAACTTAATTCAAAGCAGGATTTTGAGGCTCATATTACTAAACTGATAATTCTTTTTGAAAGACTTGAACTTCCTGATGTAAAAATATCTGAACAGCAAAAGGTTGCTTTTTTCACTGGAACTTTAGGAAAAATTTGATTCCTTAATATCTGTGCTGGAGGGCATAGAAAATGTCAAATTTGATGACGCTATCAGTAGCCTTCATATTGAAGCATGGACCATTCAGCTCCTACTCATAGTGCTGCTCTGACTCAAAGTGGAGTCAAATTACATGGCTACAGGCCATGGAGGGAAGGCTACACCCATTAGCCAATCAAATGTTTGCTGCTTCATTTGTAATGAGAAGGAACATGTTTCACAGAATTGTCCCCTCCCTAAACAGCCATCAGCAAATAGCAGCTCTTCTCCAAATGCTGAACAAGACAGAGGGGGCAGCACACTCAAGCTGCTGTCAAAAGCATACCTCAAGGATCCAAAGAAAGAAAGAGTCTTCTTTTGAATAAGAAAGTTTTAGCAGTTGATTACCACAAACAGAAATCAGCTATTTGGGTTGTGGATTCTGGCTGTCTCAGTCACAGTACATTTAATGATGCTAATTTTATTGAAATGAATAAAAACACAAGAGGGACTATACAGAATGCTGAGGGATGCAGATTGCCCATTTTAGCATCTGGAAAATGCATTTTAAATTGTGCACTGCCAAATGAAAATATGCACCAAAAATGTGGCAGATTATGTTCTTTTCATTCCTGACCTCCAATGTAACATGCTGATTGTCTCACCATTGAACAAGAAAGGATTTTCAGTACTTTTTGGGAAAAAAGGAATGTGCAAAATATAAACAGATGTTATGATGTATGCTCAAGCATTTGAAAATAATGGTATCTATGAGTTAAATCTTTCAGGTGAACAAGTTAATATGGCTCAAGCAAAGGTGAATGAAACGAGCATGAATGAAGCCAGCCTTGACCTATGGCATAAACATCTTGGACATTGTGACAAGAGGGCCATACTTCAACTACAGGATCTGAATTTGGCCACAGGTATCAAGGTAAAAATACAAAGCAATGACAGTGTTAACAGGCATGTAGTTTGTGTTGAACAGAAAGCAGTAACACCTTCATTTCATGCAAAGACCAGAGTTCTGGCTCTGATACACACTGATTTGTATGGTCCATTTAATGTGCCTTCACTTGGAGGAAAGAGATCTGCTTTAAACTTTGTGGATGATTTTTCAAGATACTGTGTCACCTATCTATTGAAAGAGAAGAGTGAAACCCATGAGATGCTTTACAATACATCACAATGGTGAGGAGCCATTGGTGTCTACCCTTTTGATACAGGGCATTCTTATCAAGCTTGCAGATGACACCAAATTAGGAGGGGTAGCTAACACCTCAGAAGACAGGATCAGAGTTCAAAATGACCTTAACAGATTAAAAAGCTGGGCCAAAACTAAGAAAATGAATTTCAACAGGGAGAAATGTCGAGTACTACACTTTGGCAGAAAAAAATGCACATAGATAGTATGGGGAACACCTGGCTTAATATCAGTGCATGTGAAAGGGATCTTGGAGTCTTAGTGGATCACAAGCTGACCATGAGTCAGCAGTGTGATGCAGCAACCAGAAAAGTCAATGCAATTCTAGGCTGCATCAATAGGAGTATAATGACTAGATTGAGGGATATAACTGTGCCATTCCATTCTGCTTTGGACAGAACTCGCCTTGAATACTGTGTCCAGTTCCAGGTACCACAATTCAAGAATGATAGAATCACAGAGTTGGAAGAGAACTCAAGGGCCATCCAGTCCAACTCCCTGCCATGCAGGAATACACAATCAAATGATTACCAACAGAGAGCCATCCAGCATCTGTTTAAAAACCTCCAAAGAAGGAAACTCCACCACATTCCGAGGCAGTGAATTCCACTTCTGAACAGCTCTTACTGTCAGAAAGTTTCTCTTAATGTTTAGGTGGAATCTCTTTTCCTGTAGTTTGAACCGATTGCTCCATGTCCTAGTCTCTGGAGCAGCAGGATTTTGACAAGCTGGAGTGTGCCCAGAGGAGGATGACCGAACTGGTGGGAGGTCTGGAAATCATGCTCTATGAGAAGCAGATTAGGTAGCTGGGCATGTTTAGCCTGGAGAAGAGAAGGTTAAGAAGGAACATGATAGTCATGTTTAAATGGTTGAAGGGATGTTATATTGAGAATGGAGCAAGCTTTTTTTCTGCTGATCCAGAAACTAGGACATGAAACAATGGGTTCAAAGTACAGGAAAAGAGTTTCCAACTAAATATTAAGAAGAACTTCCTGATGGTAAGAGCTGTTCAGCAGTGGAACACACTGTCTTGGAGTGTGGTAGAGTCTGCTTCTTTGGAGGTTCTTAAACAGAAGATGGATGGCCATCTGTCAGGTGTGCTTTGATTGTGTATTCCTGCATGGTAGGGGATTGGACTAGATGGTCTTTGTGGTCTCTTCCACCTCTATGATTCTATGATCCCATACTTAGCAACTCAAAACATTCTGTCTTCACAGCACTACCCTCCCCCCCACTATACCAGACTTCCCACAAGAACAACTTTGGCTATTAACAACTCCTAATTCCTCCCCACACATCTGCTTGTTGTCTCCAAATACACATTTTTACTTCCCACCACTTCATGGTATAGCATATTCCATCATCCTTCATTACCAGGGATAACCCCATGCTTGCCAAACAAGCATGGTGGGACCATGGTGGGATCATGATTCTGACAGTTACAGAAAGTTAAAACACAGCTAAAAAAATCAAATTGGCCAAAAAAAAGTTAAAATATAATTAAACTATTAGAAAATACCACCCCGAACACACCAAGTTTCATCTGATTTTGGAAACTAAGCAAGGTCAGGCCTGGTTAGTACTTGGATGGGAAAGTACCTGAGAATACTGGGTGCTGTAGGCTTGGAAGTCAGCATGGCATGAGCATTGGACTACAACTCCTGAAACCAGTGTTTGAATCCCAGATCAGCAGGGCCGGTTTAAGGAATTTGGGGGGGCTGCAATGGTTTATTTTGGGGGCCCCCTATGTTTATCCCAGTGTCTGGGAAAGCTATATACCAGACCCCCTCCCCCTCAGACTCTGCATTTTTTTAAAAAAATGCTGCTAAATTATTTTCAAGAGGTAAGAAGTACTTCAGAAGAAAGATATGGTCCTCTTTTAGCCAGGTTGCAGGAAGGGTGTGATGTTGTTCCTTCTGCAAACTGCAAACCTGCCCCTTTATAAATAAATGGGCCCCTCTGCACCTCAATAATTATTGAAAGGCACACACACACACACACACACACACAAGCAGAATGAGGTTTTAGTGCCATTTAGAAACCCAAGGCACCCACAGCACCCATAGCCATAAGGGGCCCCTGTTTTGCTTGTCTTTGGGTTTCCTAGTTGAGTAATTCCCCAGGTTTTTATTAATGGCCACACCGTATATAAGGCCACACGTTGACGAAATTATTAAATATTGCCAATTATTACTATAGATGTTTCTATAGATATGGGGCTGGGGGTGTCAGGGTAGGTAACAAAACTGAATAACAAATTGACTCATCATTAGATCAAGGGACATAATAATGCCACTGTATTCTGCTTTGGTCAGACCTCGCCTGGAATACTGTGTACAGTTCTGGGCACCACAATTACAGAAGGATATTGAGAAGCTGGAATGTGTCCAGAGGAGGGCGACCAAAATGGTGGGAGGACTGGAAGCCATGATGCCCTATGAGTAGTGGCTTAGGGAGCTAAGCATGTTTAGTCTGGAGAAGAGAACGTTGAGAGGGGACATAATACCCATGTTTAAATATTTGAAGGGATGTCATACTGAGGATGGGGCAAGCTTGTTTTCTGCTGCTCCAGAGTCTAGGACATGAAGCAATGGGTTCAAACTCGAGGAAAAAGAGATTCTACCTAAACATTAGGAGGAACTTCCTGACAGTAAGAGCTTCTTCAAAAGTGGAATGTGCTGCTGCCTGGGCATGTGGTGGAGTCAACTTCTGTGGAGGTTTTTAAACAGAGGCTGGATGGCCATCTCTTGGGAATGATTTGACTGTGTATTCCTGCAGGGCAGGGGGTTGGACTGGATGGCTCTTGAGGTCTCTTCCAACTCTATGATTCTATGATTAAGATAGGATGGAAAGGATGAGGAGGACAAAAATTAAGTAACCACAACATGAGTGTGTTTTGCCACTGTAATATTTACATCTCCATCTGTGCAGAGAAAAAAAATGTTTCTGATTATCTGAAAATATATTAAATGAGAAATATAATCAAATGCACTAACTGAGTCTGATGCAATGAAAAGGTGCTGACATGGTAAGAGAAACTGAAACATTTACAGCCTTTACCTAAAGACTATGATGTGTGTGAGTTCTGTGTTCATTTTTCAACTTTGCAAAACAGTCTAGAACATGTCCACTTCATGCTACAGTGCTACATAGTGCAGCTGATTTTGCTTTAGGTTTATGCTGCAAGTTGCAATACATCAGGTAGCTCATGAAGCAAACTAGCCACTGGCTAATTAAGCATAGGAACATACCACTTATGGAGTAATTATATCACCACTACTTCTCAATTAATTTAGTGTCCTGAATAAACACCCACAACTCATTTTTAGTTTTGGAGTACATGAGGTTGCCATAAGTCAAAAGGCAACTTGAAAGCACATGTGCACACACACAAAAATCCCAGTGAGTTTTATCTCCCATCTCTCATTCTCTGTGTCTCAGAGAAAGTGGTCAATTTCTCTCTCTCTCTCCCTCCTCCCAGCTCATGAAGGGACCATCTCCAAACTACAGTATCAGTATTAGGCAGGCACCTTCTCAGTGCTCCCCCAACTTAGTCAGTATGAAGCCTCTCTCTGCAAGCAACACTGCAGGGAGAGAAGTCCAGCAGCCACTCAGTCTCTGACTCCAGCAACAAGTTAAATAACCACCCCACCATGCATGGCAGTCCCCCCAAGATACCCCCCCCGGCCTCACAGCAATGGGAGGCCGTCTCCAAAATACAGTCTCCAAATTCCAACTCAGTAAGAAGAACAACTCCCTCTCCATCTCTAACAGCAGCCTCCCACTCAGTGCTACTGCCAGGCCCCCGCCTGAGGAGGGAGTGGGGGGGGGGCTTGAAAAGCAGCATCTCATCCTGGCTGTCTCCTTCATCAGACAAGGAGATAGGAGACAGCAGGACGTTAGGAGGGCCCCCCTTTGGCCCATTGACCTCGCCCCCCCCCAAAGCAGATTTGGCAGAATGGTTAAACCGGCCCTGCCAATCAGCCATAAAAAAAAACCCACTCAATGACCTTGGGCAATTCACACTCTCAGCCTCAGAGGGAGGCAAAGGCAACCCCCCTCTGGCAGCCCCCTTTTGAATCTTGCCAAGAAAACTCCCTACATGGCCTTAGGGTTGCTATAAGTTGCAAACAAATCTCAAGGTCAGCCCTCTATTAATCAGTTCATAGCATAATAGAATGAAACATGAGTAAATCAAACAAAACTAAACAAAGCTGAGAGCAATCAAGATAAGACAAAGGCATTGGTGTAAAAAACTATTGATGGGTGACTAATGGGTGCAATAGGTGTTCTAAATGATGGGAGCTAGAACCCCATTACAGGCAGCCATATAATTGCTCTCTGACATCAGCAACACATTCATACACACACCAGTCATCAAGTTGCTGCAGCCTAGGGCACACATTCTCCCTGGAGTGAGAACAAAGATGTAGTCTCAAGCAACCGCTTTATATATCAAAGATTTAAAGCCAGGAATTATTACTGAACAAACTTCTCTTCTTCTAGAAGTTCTCAGAATCATAAGACCAAGTAGCTAAACCAAGTAGCTAAACACTCTGGCAGACAGAGGGCCACACTGCTCCATTTTTCACTACTTGGGAGTTCTAAAAGCTATAGGGAATAGCTGTATACAACAAAACACAAAATCCAACAGCAATACTCTAAAGCATAAAATATAGTATGCAAGCTTTTGAGCCTTCACTGGCTTTTTCATCAGGCTAAGATGCTAAAAATCATATAGGAGAAAAATGGTGATGATGTTAGCGTCAGAGGCCTACATTCTGCCAAAGCTAACAAAATGAATTTCAACAGGGAGAAATGTAGGATACTATACTTGGGCAGTAAAATGAAATGGACAGATATAGGATGGGTGACACCTGGCTTGATGGCAGTACATGCAAAAAGGGGTCTAGTGGTCTTAGTGGATCACAAGCTGAACATGAGTCAGCAGTGTGATGCAGCAGCTAAAAAAACCAATGTGATTCTAGGCTGCATTAATAGGAGTATAGTGTCTAGATCAAGTGAAGTGATAGTGCCACTCCATTCAGACCTTGCCTGGAATACTGAGTCCAGTTCTGGGCACCACAATTCAGGAAGGATATTGAGAAGCTGGAATGTATCCAGAAGAGGGTGACCAGGATGGTGGGAGGTCTAGAAGCTATACCCTATGAGGAGTAGCTTAGGGAACTGGGCATGTTTAGTCTGGTGAAGAGAAGGTTGAGAGGTGACATGATAGCCATGTTTAAATATTTGAAGGAATGTCATACTGAGGATAGAGCATGCTTGTTTTCTGCTGCTCCAGAGACTAGGACATGGAGCAATGGGCTCAAACTACAGGAAAAGAGATTCCACCTAAATGTTAGGAAGAATTTCCTGACAGTAAGAGCTGTTCGGAAGTGGAATGCACTGCCTCGTAGTGTGGTGGAGTCTCCTTCCTTGGAGGTTTTTAAACAGATGCTGGATGGCCATTTGTTGGGAATGGTTTGATTGTGTATTCCTGCATAGCAGGAGGTTGGACTGGATGACCCTTGTGGTCTCTTCCAACTCTATGATTCTAAGTTCATAAACTTCAGTTAGTTCAAAACATGGCAGTCAGATTGGTTACTGGCACATCTAGGAGTGATCTAATTACACCAATATTAAATTCACTCCACCGTCTGCCAATTACTTTTGGGCAAGGTACAAAGTGTTCATTGTTACCTTTGAAGCCCTACATGGTTTGGTTCCAGGTTACCTACAGAATTGCCTTCTCCTGTATAATCAGCCCCATATACTCATGACTTCTAAGGAGCATTTATTTCACTCAGCCAAAACTAGGTTGGCAACTGTCACCCAGAGAACATTTTCTTCAGCTGCCCCCAGATGATGGAATGAATCTGCCAGAGGGGATTTGTTGGCTGGGGATACTTTCTGAGTTTAAAACCAGTATCTTGTGGGGGGCCTATCCAGAAGATTTTTAAATTATGAATTTTAAAGTATGTAATGACTGTTTTCTTAAAAATATGTATTGGTTGTATATGATCTTTTAACTGGTGTCATGTATCTAATTTATTGTTGTTCCCCACCTTGATGCATACAGAGAAGCAGGTAAAAAATAAATATTGCTGTTGTTATTTTTGTTGTAATCTCACCCAATTTCTTGCCACATCAACTCTCATAACAGTGTCTGAGGCAGCAGCACAAGCCAATACTTGAATGATGTGATATTCCTCTTCCACCATTTAGTGGAGCCACATCCTGGTAATTATAAAAGTACTGGTGGGAGGGCACACAACTGTATGACAAAAAGAATGGAGGTATTTCTTACCCACTTAACAGTTAAAATGTAACCTCTTTCATTAACCTCATTCATTATTCTTCTGTTATTGGGGAAATAAGTTCATCACATGCAACTAGTTACCTGAAATATAGTTATTCTCAAGCTCTTTATTCTATTCAATATAGGCGAATAAAAAGGAAATGAGAAGTGGATCTGCTGGTCAAAACATAGCAAGTTCAGTGGGAGAGAAATGGCACTCAGCCAGTTTCAACATCAGCAGCATTTCAGCCTAAACACAGAATTCTGATTATTCTCCTCCCTTGTCTAATGCGGATTCTTGTTAATGTAGTATGTGGGGAAATAATTAATTGTAATGTAAAAGCAATCTTGTGTACCTCATTCACAGTTTAAGATAAGTCTAAGATTTTTCCCTGCATTGCTTCTGTTCTCCCAAACTCCCTTTCTCTTATTTCACTGGGCACTTCCAGCCAAATGGAGTGCAGGGTCATTCTACACATGACCTAATTTAAATTTTATTGCTCTTTGCAAGTTCTCTTTTAAGTTAGAGTCTCCATGCGGCTGTAGCCATCTTTGCCATCTTCATCTTTGTCCTTGCCATGATGTCCTAGCCATGCTGCTGCTATGATGCTATGCCATGATATTCACCATGCAGCCTTCTACCACTAAAGGCTGGGTGAATCTTTCTACCCTAAATCCTCCTAGTTAGGAACCCTCTTTTTAAAGTTTGCTTTAGTATGTAGATTGAGATTGATATATCTTCAGTAAACTTATGATTTGCATTTTTAAACTGACTCCTTTGTTTTTGTAATGAGTCTAATATAAGTGGGTGATCAGACCACAGACCTCTGAATACACTTTTAAATGTTAATTGAGCTTGTCTGTATTCTTAAGCCACTCTGCATGAATTTGAAAGTAAATGTTTTTTAACTCCTTTTAAAGAAGATTTTTGTATTGCTTTTAAAAGGGCGAGATCCCTGGAATTTTTAATACATTTCTATTTTTTAGACTCATTACTCCTACATTGAAGGGTTATGGGCCCAGTTTGAAGACTTAAAAGCTCAAATTAATTTTTATTTTTGCAAAAGTTTTTTTTCTTTTTATCTGATCACCTCAGTTGCTGTGTTGTTGTTTTTTTGGTCTGTCTCAGCTTCACTTGAGACAAAGGACATAAAGCAATAAAGCAATTATGGCTGAAGCTCCTAGCCTGTCTGCTATTTTAAGCTTGGAGAAACTGAATGGTCCGAGTTATAGAAGATGGGCTTTTTCTTTTGAAACACACCTGAAGGCCATGGGAATTATTGATGTTTTACACAATCCCAGACCTCCTCAGGGGAGAGAGAGGAATGATTTTGATAGAGATGATCAAAAAGTATTAGCATACATAATTCTAACAGTTGATCAAGGATTAGTCTCTGAAATCAAAGATGAGAGAACAGCAAAAGCTGCTTGGGACGCTTTGAAAGATCTATGTGATGTTCCATCTATGGGAAATAAAATTGCATTGATGATGAAGTTTGTAAATATGAAACTGGTGAATCCAAAATGTTTAGATGAACACACTAATAATTTCAGCGCTACATTAGCAGAATTACAATCTCCTGGAGAAGAGATTCCAAAGTCTATGCAAGTTGGGATTTTCTTAGCAAGCTTACCAAAGTTTTACAATCCCATCATAAACACTTTACAATTAAAGAATGATTTAATTCCACCAGAAGCCTATATTCAAATAAGAGAATTTAAGCATAGGCAAAACTTGATGAAAAATGACAAGTTTGAATCCAGAAATTCTAACTTTAATCAGCAAGTTAATTTGGCTGAAAAAGAAAAGCAGCATTTTAAAAGGAATGCTACCCACTCCAACCCCCCTCCTCATCTTCTGAGCCAAATGGGGTGCAATTCAAGGTTTCAAAGGGAAAGGGACAGTCATTCTCACAGCAAGGGATGGCTGGCCAGAGGCAAGAGAATGCAAAAGGCCATAGAGATAGAGAAGCTAATGCTAAGCAGAAATTTAACATTGGATTGGCTTATGAAAAAGTAATGCAAGCTTCTGGAAATGAATATAAAGATTCCTTCATCATAGACAGCGGAGCTAGCAACACATTTATTAATAAAAGGGAATATTTCCAAGATTTTAATGATGAAGTAAAATTTCCTGTGTTTCTTGCCAATGGAGATTCTGTTACAGTGCAAGGAATTGGGACAGTTGTCTTCCTATGAAATTGGGAGCTAAGACAGAAATATTAAGAATTTCAGACACTCGTTTTACCCCCGAGCTCAAGAGCTCCCTCTACTCAGTAAAAATGAGCACATCTAGAGGCAACAGACTCATTTTCAAAAAGAATACATGTTATGGTCTTCATGGCAAACATTTGATTTTTAAAGGCGCTCTAAAGGATGATGGCCTTTATCACATGGAGATCAGTGATTCAAATGCCAATGTTGCCACTCAGTGTAAACACAAAGACTGTATAAATTTATGGCATAAAAGATTTGTTCATCAAAATGTTGAATGCATAAAGAAATTGGCTAATTAAGAGCTAGCAAAAGATTTTATTTCAAGAACTGTTGTGTGAATGAAAGGTGTGTGGAATGCATTACAGTTAAGGCTACTGCACCTTCACACAAGCCTCTCACAGAAAGACAATCTACTAAACCTCTTGAGTTGATACATTCTGATCTCTGTGGGCCATTTAGACAGAAATCAGTTGGCGGAAACCTATATTTCTTGACAATCACAGATGATTTCAGTAGATATTGCCATTGCTAACTCCTAAGGGAGAAAAGTCAAGCTTTTGAAAAGTTCAATGAGTACTTTAATTATGAGACTAATAAATTCAATTATAAAATTCAAAATTTGAGGATGGAAAATAGCTCTGAGTTTGTCAATACTCAATTTGATGAGTTCTTAAAGGAACATGGCATCAGACACCAGAGTACTGGGATTTATAGTCCTCAACAAAATGGTTTATCGGAGAGAATGAACCGCACCTTAAAGGAAATGGCAGTTGCAATGCTTTTACTGGCTAACATGTCTAAAGCCTATTGGTCTGAGGCAATTCTCACAGCCACATACTTATACAATAGACTTCCAACCAGATCCAGAGATTTTACTCCATTTGAATTGTGGCATGGTGTGAAACACAGACTGAACCATCTCAGGGTTTTTGGAGCAAAAGCTTATACATACATTCCCAAACAGAAAAGAGACAAACTGGAATGTAGAAGTGAAGAGGGAATTTTTATTGTCTATGCCATAGGTGCTTATAAAATCCTAAATCCTGATAGACGCACAATGAGAATAACAAGTGCTGTTTATATTGATGAAAGAACTCAATTTAGTTCTAATCCAAGCAAAGATTTCTATTCAGATGTGTTTGCAGTGGAAGAAGACCCTGATTCTCAGCGGCAGCCACAGCATATGCAGCTCTTTCACCCTCCTGCAAGTGCTTCGCATCCAGAAGGGGCTCCCTTAGCCCACGACTTACCAGAGGATGGAGGACCAGATGGTGCACCACGGGCAGAGCCAGGAACTCAAGTCCAGGTGAGACAATCTGCGAGGGGTAATAGGGGAGTGCATCCTTTGAGATTCTCCTATCTAGCCACAGGGGAAAGCCTTCTGGAACCCTCTGATTGGCAGAAGATCAAAGGACTGCCAAAGTGATTCTGAGAAATGGGTGAAAGTAGAAATGTAGGAAATGGAATCTTTATATAAGAATAAAACTTGGACTTTGACAGAATTGCCAAAAGGCAAAAAGGCAATTGGCTGCAAATGGGTCTTCACAACAAAGCAAAATGCAAACGGGGAGATTGAAAGATATAAAGCCAGACTTGTACCTAAAGGTTACAATCAACAATTTGGAGAAGAATTTGGAAAAATTTCATGAAACTTTCTCCCCAGTAGTCACACACACAACTATTAGAATCTTATTGGCTGTTGCAGCTTCCAAGAAAATGCATGTACAACATCTAGATGTGAAAACAGCATTTCGTTATGGAGATCTAGATGAGGAACTGTACATGGAACAGCCTTCGGGATTCCAAGTACCTGGAAAGGAGCATCTAGTATGTAAACTTGAGAAAAGCTTGTATGGATTAAAACAAGCAGCCAAGAAATGGCATGAAAAGTTAAATCTGCTCTTTATCAAAGAAGGATTTACCCCAGGCACTGTGTGTTTGTCAGGAAATGCCATGGATGTGACCACAAACTGGAGCTGTAAGCTTAGTAATGAAAGTAGTTAAGCTCCAGTGGCAGGTGTGTGTGTGAGTCAGCACTTGAGAGTATGCTCACTTGAGATGCCTGATGTAGCAGGCATTGTTTAACTGCCTATAAAAAAGAGATGGGAAATATCTCCAGTGTGCGTTTGTTGTGGATGGTGGTTGGCAAAGCAGTTTGTTCGTTTCGGAGAGATTCACGAGTATTAGAGATGGCTGTCCTATACTCTGTATATATATTGTAAATATACTGCAAACAAAGATTAAAGCCCCCAAGTTGAGTGAAGGCTGGCCTTGTTGCTATCTTTATTTGGCAAGCCAGAGCTCAAGGCAGTGTGCTGGGGTGAATGAATTTTTCCTTCTCAGCCTGAAGTCTTTTGCAGAAGTCTCTCCAGAAACCTCCTCCTTGGCGTCCTGTCGATGTGGAACAACTCTGCAGGTGGTCGTGGTGGATACAGTGCATCTTTCTACACCCCAACAAGGGTTATGGGCCCAGTGTCTGCGTGGACAACGCTTGAGAAGCTGTGGGAGATATAGTTCTGCAATTGATGAGCTGTTTTGTGTTTCTGGAGGGCTGAAGAGAAAAGTCCTGGAAAGGAGTGAGTTAAGTGTGTCTACTCACGGACTCTGCTCTTATCTGTTTGCCTTGGGAAACTAATTGTTTTTGGCAGCCTGCCTGGACTGTTATCAGTGTGTTTGTTTGCATCTGTTTAAATCTCAGACTCAGTGCAAACATGGAAACAGCAGTCAGGTTTGAAAAGCTGTCTGAAAAGAACTATGCTTCCTGGAAAAATTACATGCAGGCTTTGCTAATAAAGCAGGACTTATGGGACTATGTAAAGAAACAACATGACCCTGCTAATGAAGATGAATTAATAAGTGATGAATAAGCTAGAACTACCATTATTCTAGCTGTAGAACCAAATCAGCTGAATAATATCAGAGATAAAAGGTCAGCATTTGAAGCCTGGAAACTTGAGAATGTCAACCAACCAGCTGGAGCCTTGTCAAAAATGTTGTGCAGCAGAAAGCTGTATTGTTGTAAACAGCAGGAAGGTGAATCCGTGCTTGTGCATTTAAAAAGGATGCAGGATAATTTCACAGAGTGCAGTGGGTGTGGCATCCAAATAGAATAAACCTAAAAAGCTTTTATACTCCTAAGTAGTCTAAACAGTGAATGGGAGTTTCTAATGTACAATCTCCAAGGAGTAACTGAAGCTGATTTAAATGTTGACCTCATGGCATCGAGAATATTGGAAGAGGCACAGAGGAGAGACTCAGAGGAGAGCTTCAAGGGAGTGACCAGCTGGAGGAGACAACCAACCAACCAATCCACGTCCTTGTCTGAAGAAGGGAGTGCTGCTGTCTCCAGAACACAGAGATGTGTTCACATAGTAGTTCACATAGTTTCCAGTATTTTAATCTTTTTAGTATTAAATTTGGGGTTATTTTATCCCCCCACTCCATTGTTCAGTGCCCTTTGGTTCTCCTGATAGTAGTTTCCTATATCATAAATGATATAAAAACACCAGATCTGACATTATAAGGTCACAGAAATCTGTAAAATCATATGGGTTATCATACTAGCCAAACAAATTAATGGGTGGCAGTTGCAAATAAGGCCAAGGACAGTGAGGACAATAAAGAAAAATAGCACCAAGAAGAAGCAGCCATCAGTGAGACAAAATTACCTGCACAGTGGTGTATCAACAGAAATGTTCAGCAAACTGAGTTCCATTATGTCACAAATGCTAAACGCAAAGGGAAGATCAGAACTAGGAAATCTTCATCATGGCGCTAGCTTTGGGCTACATAGAGGGATATTTTGCAGTGGATTTAATATCATGTACATCCCCTATAGCTAGCTCTTGCTACAACTGTAGCTAACACAGTTCTGGTCCATTATTTCTCAATAAACTCCCCAAATTAATTGTAAGACATGCCATCCAAGAATGGCTCCCAGCATCGCATAGAGGTAAGATGCTCTGAAATAGGTACGCCTAGCACCACTTTCATTATCCTATTTTCATACATACCTTCTACAAGCTGGAAGGCATTATGCTTAACTTCATAAAACATGCCACTTTTCATTGTGTGGTAACATAAAATTGTCTAGGCCAGCTTGATGTATTATCTTGTGGAATATGGGAAATGTAAATTGGAATTAGAAACAGAAGAAAGGTGGAGCTACAGGAAGATTGTCCAAAGGAAAAAGATTTTGTTTTGTATTGTTTTGTTTTAAAAGGCTTTCACCTCTGTGGCTTCTGACAAATCATTGTGACATATTGTTCCATGGGGTGGGGGGGGGGAGAGGGAGGAAGATTCGTAGAATTGGAATCAATTATTCTTACCTAGACATCATCTATTGGCTGTGCTCACATTCCCTTGTTCACTTTGGCTGTCCCCCTTTTTTGATGTCCAAATCCTATTTCTAAAATTTAAAATTTCTAAAAGATACCTGCTCCTACAATCTTAAATAAAAGTGGTATAAAATGATGTTCAAATTGTATCTTACTCCAGAAACATTGACAAAGATGTACAAAGGGGCTATTAATTTGTGTTGGAAATGTAGCAGGGGCCTCGTTTTTTTTTTCAAATGTGGTGGATATATAAGAAATTTTAACAGTACTAGTACAAAGTAAAAAAATGAATCTAATAATTGTGGGACTTAAAGTGACTCTGAAACTGGAATTATATTTATTAAATATGATAAAGGAAGAAGAAAAAAGGAAAGTAAGCATAGGGACGTAATAAGATATAAGGTAACCGCTGCTAGAGTAGCATTGGCAAGACATTGTAAAACAAAAGAACTGCCAAAATGTGCAGAGTGGATGGAAAACTGCAGTTGTAACTGCAGTGCTAGAAATTTGAGGACTCCAGGGAAAATTCATTGGGGGACAGAATTCTAATGGGGGGATAGTCTCATTCCCCCCTCCCCTGTAGCTCTATGCCCACCAACCACCACTGCAGAATCTGTTTGAATACCACAGGTACTGGACTAGATCTGATCCGTTTTTTATGTCCCTGTGCAAATCTTCTTAATTCTACTTACAGAATTCAGTTTGGGAACTATGAATTCTACTAGCTATGTATGTTATTCCTGCAATTACGCAAATATTTAAGTAAGTGCCAGCCAATCAGTTTCACCCTGATTAGACAAGACTCCCTTGTGGAGAACCAAAGTTCATTAGAGAAGACAAGAGTGATGGGCTTCTGGAAAAGGCGAAAGCATCATGAGTAGCAAAGAACATTGTTAATGTGAATGATTGCATGCTTATAGGCAGCCTAGGGCAATGTAATGCTGACTAGAGAGAACTCATTTCATCTGCATATTTCATAGCAGGGGAATTATGCCTTGATGATAAATCCTTTGATAAATGTGATGCCAGTTGTCCAGAGACAGGATGAAGCAGTAGACTTTCACTTTTCTTCTTCTAGTTTTAATGCATGTCCATTCAAACAGAGACAGCACTGGATAACCTATAACCCCTCCTCTACCTCTCTCACTTTTTTTTTTAGCTAGTGTTGTGTGTGTGTGTGTGTGAGTGAGTGAGTGAGTGAAACTCAATGCCAATGCGGTACAATGCTACACTAGGGTGTGATGCAAGGAAGTTGGAAATATAGGTATGAGTTTTCTTGATCTCATAGAATCATACAGTTGGAAGAGACCACAAGGGCCATCTAATCCAACCCCCTGCCATGCAGGAATAGACAATCAAATCATTCCTGACAGATGGCCATCCAGCCTCTGTTTAAAAACCTCCAAAGAAGGAGACTCCACCACACTATAAGGCAGTGTATTCCACTTCTGAACAGTTCTTACTGTCAGGAAGCTCTTCCTAATGTTTAGGTGGAATCTCTTTTCCTGTAGTTTGAGCCCGTTGCTCCATGCCCTAGTCTCTGGAGCAGCAGAAAACAAGCTTGCTCCATCCTCAGTATGGCATCCCTTCAAATATTTAAACATGGCTATTATGTCCCCTCTTAACCTGCTCTTCTTCAAACTAAACATACTCAGCTCCCTAAGGCGCTCCTTATAGGGCATGGCTTCCAGACTTCCCACTATCCTGGTCACCCTCCTCTGGACATGTTCCAGCTTCTCAATATCCTTCCTGAATTGTGGTGCCCAGAACTAGACACAGTATTCCAGGTGAGGTCTGACCAAAGCAGAATAGATTGGCACTATTACTTCACTTGACGTAGACACTATACTCCTATTAAAGCAACCTAGAATTGCACTGGCTTTTTTAGCTGCTGCACCACACTGCTGACTCATCTTCAGCTTGTAGTATACTAAGACTCCTAGATCCTTTTTGCATGTACTGCCATCAAACCAGGTGTCACCCATCCTAGAATCATAGAATCGTACAATTGCAGAGTTGGAAGAGACCACGAGGGCCATCCAGTCCAACCCCCTGCCATGCAGGAAATCACGATCAAAGCATCCTATATCTATGAATTTCATTTTTAGTTCCCAAGTGTAGTATCCTACACTTCTCCCTGTTGAAATTCATTTTGTTAATATTGGCCCAGCTTTCTGATCTGTTGAGGTCATTTTGGATTCTGATCCTGTCCTCTGGGGCATTAGCTACACCTCCTAATTTGATGTCATCTGCAAACTTGATAAGAATACCCTCTATTCCCTCATCCAAGTCATTGATAAAGATGTTGAATAGCACTGGGTCCAGGACAGAACCCTGTGGTGTCACTTCTCTCCAGGATGAAGAGGAGCCATTGGTTTACTTCTCTTTGGGTTCAGATGGTCAACCATTTACAAATCCACCTAACAGTCACATTGTCTAGTTCATATGTTACTGACCGTTTTGCAAGGCTATCAATGGGGGACCTTGTGAAAATCCTTATAGAAATCAAGATACACTACATCCACATCATTCCCTTCATCTATCAAGTTGGTAACTCTATTTAAAAAAGAGATAAGTTTAGTCTGGCATGACTTGCCCTTGAGAAATCCATGTTGACTTTTAGTGATCACTGCATTCCTTTCTCTAAGTGCTTACAGACTGTCTGTTTAGTGATCTTCTCTAGAATCTTTCCTAGTATTGATGTCAGGCTAACAGGGTGGTAATTATTTGGATTTTCTCCCCCCCCCACTTTTTTTTTTTTTAAGATCGGAACAACATTTGCTCTCCTCCAGTCTGCTGGGACCTCTCCTGTTCTCCAAGAGTTCTCAAACATTATTGCCAGTGTTTCTGAGATTACTTCTGCCAGTTCTTTTAATACCCTTGGATGAAGTTTATCTGGCCCTTGAGACATGAACTCATTTATACTGGCCAGGTATTCCTGAACAACCTCTTTTCCAATTCTGTGTTGTAATTCCCCTACTGCATCATCTGCTCCATTTTCCCTAAGGTGAGCACTGTTCCCCTTTTGGAAGAAGACTGAAACAAAGAAGATGTTAAGTAATTCTGCCTTTTCTCCATGCAGTGGCCCCACCATTTCCTTGTTCTTCCTTTTGCCATGGACATAACCAAAAAAGCCCTTTTTATTGTTTTTAACCTCTCTAGCAAGCCTGATCTCCATCTGTGCTTTAGCTTTTCTTTCCTCCTACAAGAGCTTGCTATTTGTTTGAATTCTTCTTTGGTAATTTTCCCTTTTTCCCATTTCTTGTATGTGTTCTTTTAAAGTTTTAGCTCAGTTGAGAGTTCTCTCTGTACTCTGGCAGTGAAAAGCAGCAAAGATGACAAGATGAGGGGCAGTAAGGCCTCAAAAAAGGGGCTAGATCCACCCCTGCTGTCCCCATCATGGCGCATGGGCCATGATCACTTATCTTGTGGCCTCCATTCATTGCAGACCAGGAAATACGCATGGGGGGGGTGGAGAGTTGGTCTTAGACCCATTTATTAGTCTTTTTGGCAGTTCATGGTATCTATGGAAGTCTTCTTCAGTACCACATTTCAAATGAGTTGATTCTTTTCCTATCAGCTTTCTTCACTGTCCAGTTTTCACAACCATACATAGAAATCAGAAATATGATGGCATAGGCAATCTTGATTTTAGTATTCAATGATATATCTTTACACTTGAGGATCTTGTGTAATTCCTTCATCACTGTCCCTCCAAGTCCTAGTCTTCTTCTGTTTTCTTAACTATAGTCCCCATTCTTCATTCAGACACACACAGAGACACACATAGGCAAAGAACTTGGTCAATATCCCAACTCTCAAAATGTCATAATGAAGCTGGTGTGAGCTGAAATTGATATACAATCTGGATTCCAAGCTGCTACCTGATGTTATTTGGATATCCCCCTCCCCTTCCCCTGCACTAGCATTTGGTGTTGGGATATAACATTTTGCAAATGAGTCATTTTTGGCTAATTAAGTCTAGATTTATTTAGCTAACGAAATCCCCTGGTACAACCAACCTGCCAGCATTCCTCACTTAGCTAATACCAAGTCTGTGCCCTCAAATGTGTACTGAGCTAATCAGGTCAGCAGGGGAATCAGCACCTATCCATGTTCCCTGTGCACATTAAAAGGAGAGAGATGCATTTCCAGTTGGGTGTATTTTGCAGGATGAACCCAAGCTGGTACTATGTTACATACTCTCTATACTAATTACAGATTGAAAAAAGAGATACCTTGACAGGCCTATAAATAACAGAATGATAAGGAAAGGACAACCTTGCTAATGACCTCTATTCTGTGGAGAAACTCTACAAAATCAATGCTTAGCTCACTTGCAGATGAGAATACAGCTGCATCGATTCTGGATTATAATTAAATTGTAGACACTTAGCCTAATTTGTGTACGTGTGACTTTTCCCACTATTTCCTGGATAGTCCTGTGCTCCTGCATGGCTGATACAACTTTTCCTCCTCCCTCTAGGCCAGGAGTGGGCATGTGTTACTAGATTACAACTCCCATCAGCCATAGCCACTGGAACTAATAGTGAGCAGTGCTGAGACTTGTAGATCAACAATACCTCATACCAAAGATGTGAGTTGATTCCATGGAATCTCTTGTTTAAAATGCCTTGGATAATAGGGCTAAAGAAGAAATCTGTCAAAGGTCTTGGACAGTGACTATGAGGGCCAACATTTCCATTAGGTAGAGTGAGGTGGCAGCAACAGATATTAGATTCTGGGTGTCATGTTAGTTAATAAATGTTAACTATTTCATTTGTTAGTATCTTGATTTTATTGCCAGGGTGAGGAGAAGTGCTTATGGGATTTTCTGTCTATGTGCCAAAATAACTTAGCTGGGCATATTCCCTGTTTAACCCAATCTTATACCCAGTTGTACCTTTTACATGCTTGTGTAAGGAGGGATCCACTACCCCCTTATACAAGCAGATGCCCTTTGCCAGCAGTGCAGTGGATTGGCTTAAAAGCCAATCAGATGCATGGACATAGTTTCTGCTTTCTACAACCTGGAACAGAAACTACAATGGCCACTGGAATGTTGTTCTTTCCTATAAGTATGCCAATTGAACTTTGTGCTCTGATGGTATTGAACAGGTTCTTGGCCTCAGGGCAGTGGCAGCTGGTGGCTTCCATTTCAGTTGGGTGGTGTCATGATGGCCTGCCCAGCCATCATGGAGAGTTCATTACAAAATCTACAGGTCGTGGCAACTGGAAAATTCCACTCTTTGCTTTTGATAGCAACAGGTATTGTAGAGAGGGTGGGACCCTCATTTCCTAAACATGACATCACATCACCTGACTGGAGAGCCAATCAGATTTGGCAATGCAGAACCAATCAGAGATGACCAAAAGATTTTTAAGTTCTGGATCCCTTTGTTCTATGCCACATGCTTGAACCACATGGCGGGAGCCAGATGAAGAGACACATGTTTAGACCAACATGATAATGGAGGTTGAGGGAAGCCAACCTCCCTCATGGGCCTGATAACATCAAAGGGCCCTAAATGATATCTGAATTCTAAGGAAAGGCTTCCATTTAAAAGAACTCTGAATTCCATCTCCAGAGACTGACCTAGGCTGGCTAGGATGAGCCTGGCCTAGCTATCCCCCTTGGGACATTAAAAGATGATATGGACTCCAGAATTTGTAAGTTACTATTATCTTAGCTTAGGGAATAAGTCTAGCTAGCATGTGTTAGATTTTATGATTCATTTTGGTACTATGATTGAATGTATTCCTTTTGTAAACCTAAGCTGAAATCCTGGAGGCATGCTTTCCCTCCATGCTAGCCTTAAGCATTTGGAACTAAAATAAAGCTTTTTCTGTTCTTCCTAATCTCCATGGTCACATGCCTGCTTGGCTTGCTATCTGAACTTCTCTGGGATAAAGGGCGTTAGTGGCATTTTAACACAACCTGTCTGGCTTCTCACTGTGCTAGATGAGGAAAGGGTTGCAAACTCAGCAAGTGGTGTTGGCTCTACCTTAGAAAGGGATTTCTAGACTAGAGGAACCATTGAGAATGTGTTTTCAGATTGTACAAAAAGGCTGGGACCCTTCCCTCCCTGAAGAGTTTGGACAGGGAAGCCTAAAGTTCTCTTTCAGTAACTACTTAAGAAGATTAAATATGGCCAGTGAGGGAGTTGCTGCAGTCACTTCCAACACCTGTGGGATGTCTGTCTCCTTGCCAGAAGACGTGGAGAGCTACATCTGCAGCAACTACAAGTTGGTAGCCCCGCTGGAAGAGAAGTTCAAGCATCTTGAGAACAGGGTATCTACTCTTCTGAATAGTAGGGAGCAAGAGGTTTTCTTGGAAAGAGTGGCAAGACCATCATGTAAGCAGAACACACCGGGGAGGTGTCTGTGGAGGAGGCCATCTCCCATACACAGAAAATGAACACTGGGAGGAATGTGACACAGAGAAGTAGAAGTGCCAGGGCTCATTCGGCCAGCTTGAAGATACAGAATTGATTTGAATCTCTCTCTCTTTCCAGAGAAGAAGAGGAAGAGCAGCAGTGCCAGGCCTTAGGGAACATACAGGAAGCCTTGGTAGATCCAGCACATGAAGTGGCCTCTGCCAAGACTCGAAGGAGGAGGGTGGTGGTGGTGGCAGGGGATTCCCTGCTGCAAGGAATAGAAGCAGAAGTCTGCAGGCCTGAGAAAATGTCTCAGGAATCATAGAATCATAGAATTGCAGAGTTGGAAGAGACCACGAGGGCCATCCAGTCCAACCCCCCTGCCACGCAGGAAATCACAATCAAAGCATCCCCGACAGATGGCCATCCAGCCTCTGTTTAAAGACCTCCAAGGAAGGAGACCCCACCATGCTCCGAGGGAGTGCGTTCCACTGCCAAACAGCTCTTACTGTCAAAAAGTTCCTCCTCATGTTGAGGTGGAATCTCTGTTCCTGGAGCTTGCACCCATTGCTCCGTGTTCCAGTCTCTGGAGCAGCAGAAAACAAGCCTGCTCCATCCTCAGCGTGACATCCCTTCAAATACTTAAACAGGGCTATCATATCGCCTCTAAACCGTCTTTTTTCCAGGCTAAACATACCCAACTCCCTAAGTCTCTCCTCTAGGGTATTAGCTACTCCTCCCAATTTGGTGTCATCTGCAAATTTGATAAGTATGCCCCTAATTCCCTCATCTAAGTCATTGATAAAGATGTTGAATAGCACTGGGCCCAGGACAGAACCATGTGGCACCCCACTGGTCACATCTTTCCAAGACGAAGAGGAGCCACTGCTGAGCACCCTTTGGGTTCGGCCGGTCAACCAATTACAAATCCATTGAACAGTTAACTTGTGGGAGAAGTATGCTGTCTCCCTGGGGCAAAAATTCAAGATGTAACAGAAAGGCTGACAAGACTCATCAAGCCTTGTGACTGTTATCCCTTCCTTTTGGTCCATGTGGGAACCAATGATATTGTAAGGCATAACCTCCAGAAGATCACAATGGATTATGAGGCTTTGTGTAGGAAGCTGAAGTCATTTCATCTGTCCTTCCAGTGGAAGTGCATGGCCCAGAAAGGGAGAGGAGAATAGTGGAGGTGAACAACTGGCTATGAAGATGGTGCCACCAGGAACAATTTGGCTTCCTGGACCATGGGATGCAGTTTCAGGGAAGTGAACTTCTGGCAAGGGATGGGCTGCACCTCACAGCAGTTGGCAGGATTGTTTTTGTGAAGAGCTGAAAGATCTTAACAAAAACAATTTGTAAGCCACTCTGATAGCCTTGTGGCTGAAAAGCGGGGTATAAATAACTAAATAAAAAAAAGTATCAGGCCCCCAAACTACTGATTCTGTACCCCTCAGCAGGGAGTCCCCAACCACCACCACACACCTCCTCCAATGATTGGCAGAGGCCAATCTGTGTGCTGAAACATCCAAGGTCTCATGCACATTCTCTGAGGCCTGGCTCTGCTGCTCTCCTTTCTGTTCCATGTCATCACAGACAAGGGAGAGAGCTTCGAACAAGTTCTGTAGAATGGCCCCTGCTCCTTCTCCTTCTATGAGTCACATTCTTCCAAACATCGACCTCCTGTGTATCAAAACTAACCTCCTCTACAGAGACATCCCCTGAGTGTTCCTGAACCAGGACCATCTGCTTTACTCTGTCTAAGAAAACCTCCTGCTCCCTAATATGCTGTAGAGTGGCTAATCAGGTCTTAGGTTGCTGGACCTTCTCTTCCAACAACACAACCAAGTTACACTTGGTGCAGGTGTAGCTCTGCATATCCACAGTAAAGAAGACATACCACAGCTGTTGAGGGTGACTGCAGCAGTTCCCTCACTGTCCATATTGAATATTCTGAAGTAGGCACTAGAACAGAATTCTGGGCCTCCTGCTCAAACTCCCCTGCTAAACACCCATGCCAAATACCCCTGTTGGTCTCTCTGCTAGTGGACTTGCTCCCCAATCCTCCCCAATTCTGGCCTTTTAAAGCCACTTGATATGTCTGATAATCCCCGAATCTCGTGTGATAATGCCACACAATGTATGGTCCTATCTGTACAAGATTTGGGGTATACCACCAAATCCAGGTTTTAGAAAACTCAGTTTTCTGTGGAGTTTGCTGGAAACTATAGTGTGAACAAAGTATCTGCAATAGATTTGGAGGTGAGGCGAGGAGGTAGGACAGTAGCTGCCTGACAGATGCCACCATCCCCCCTTTGGCACTACTGCCACTGGCTCTGCCTTCCTGGTGTGTGGTCACTTGTCCTGACCCCAGGACACCTAGAAGACAGAGGCCTGGCTGTGTGTGTCTGCTCATTCTGAGGTCAGAGCAAATGAGTGCACCAGGAACAGCTGTTCATTCTGCCCTCAGGATGAGCAGAGCCCTTGTACAGACACTCATTATGAGGTCAGAGTAAGTGGCTGCATGCCAATGACAGTAGCACCAAGGACCCACATCAGTGAGCTTATCTAACTGGGGATAAACATCCAGATGACTCAGATTTGGGCTTTGGTCAAAGTGTGGCACTTAAATCTGGGCAAAAGTAGTATGGATTTCAACCAGATTTTACCCCTACTGTAGACAAGACCCCAGTTAAAAGGCAGTTAAAACAACAACAATTTTCCTCCATGTATTTTTTTGTGGGGGGGGGTCACAATTTTGTGCAGGAATCAGTGTATTTCATGCACAATACATGTTTTCTGCACAAAAACATGTTATGATGCTGCACAGGTAAACAATGTGAATTCTTACACAAAAGAAATTTTCCCCAATGGAGTTCTGAAATATTTAGATTTACAGCTGGTCTCTTTTTTCCTCCGTGGATTGTCTTTGGTGTCAAGATACCCTTTTTAAGTTGAAAATGTGACTATTTAAGAAGATGTCTTCACAACGGTACAAAAGATGCAATCTCTCTCTGCCCATAGGTAGGGATGGCCCTTGATTTCAACAATTCCATCCAACTCTCTTTCACCTGCCTTCCCTGGTGTTGAACAGATGCATGTGCTCTGAGCAGATGCAATCTGCTCTTTTGAGCAGAGGCAAGTCTTCATTGTATTCTCCTCCCAAACTTTTCCAATGTCCTGCCCCTATGTTTAGCATTACTTTTATGAAGTCTGAGTAGCAGGGATGTGATGAAAGTTTGTTGTTGTTTGTTAAACAAGTGAGAATTAACATGTTGGATAGCTCAAACAAAAGTGTTTACGAACTCTGAAATTTGACACACTCTGACCAGGCATGAGAATGTCCATATATTTGATTTGCAAATGTATTGTTGGGGTGGACACTTCAAAGAAAAAAAATCAATGTGTAAGGGTTTTATTGCCTACATACTCTATGTACCTCTCCCTTGACGACCCCTTGTTGTGGGAGAGAGGCTTGTGTACCCTAATGATGTTTTGAGCTATGCTGGTGGTGGCATAATAGCCACTGGTAGGGTCTCCCATGCCAGACAGGTCAAAACTGAAGGGTCTGACAAAGAGCATCAAAGGGCAGGATGGGCCTTATGGCAACTGTCCTAGGAGAAGGAAAACTCTAATCCCAAACCCAGGTAGATGGTGCTCATCCAACCCTGTAAGGTCAACCATCTAAGAGAAGGAAACTCTAATCAAACCTACAGCCTGAGGACCTTGCTGCTACGTCCATGCTTGCAAGGCCACAGCAGATGACCCTCTGGTTTAAAGGGTGAGAACAGTTCTGTGCATGCTGCGCTCCACCAGAAAAATCCATTGCACAGGCTCGAAGGACAAATCCAATTAAAAAAAAAAGCCCTGTAGCGATAGGTGAGGGATGAAACAGCAGGTGTAAAGATGCACTGGAAGCTGCAGACCCAACCCTACATTCAGGCAGTTCAGGACTTTGGTCGCTCGAGGCTGACCTGGGAGATGACAGTCTTGTTCAGCAGCATCCTGAATGACCAAGCAGCATTTTTAAAGGAGAGCACTGCTTGCTCCATATGGAGAGGGACCTAGAAAAGTTGGCCTAACGAAAGCTCATCCCCAACTACCTGGTTGGCTAGCCGCGGCCAACGAGAATCTTCTGATGTGGTCAAACCAAGGCAAAGAAACAAAGGCACACACCGGCCTCCAAAGGTGTAAATAAACTGACGCTTGCATGCTGGAACATCAGAACCATGCGAGACTCTGAAGATAGTGGACAGCCTGAGCATCGTTCTGCTCTAATAGCCCACATAAACTATCACAGCTTAATATTGACATCGCTGCTCTTAGTGAAGTTCGTCTCCATGAGGAAGGCAGCCTTAAAGAACACGGTGCCGGCTACACACTTTACTGGTCTGGCAAACCCAAAACTAAAAAACATCTTTCAGGGGTAGACTTCATGATTAAAAACTCCATTGCCTCCAAACTTGAAACCTTGCCAACAGGACACTCTGATCACATTATTTCCTTATGCCTCCCACATGTTCTCTTTAGTATATACGCCCCAACTATGCAAGTCGACCCTGTAAAGAAAGAAAAATTCTACGCAGACCTATGCCACCTCATACAAAAAGTCCCTGTAGAAGTACAGATGGTCAAACATTAATTACTGATAAAGCCTCCATCCTGAACGAATGGGCTGAACACTTTCAAAGTCTCTTTAGTGCCAACCGAGTAGTCCAAGGCTCAGCTATCCAACATATGATACAAAAACCAATGAAAAATAAATGGGACATAGCTACCACTTTGGAAGAGACCCTTAAGGCCATACAGCAGATGAAAAATGGCAAGGCAGCTGGGATTGATGGAATCCCACCTGAAGTTTGGAAACACGGAGGTCATGTACTCCATGCTAAATTCCATGAAGTCCTTGTGAATTGCTAGAAAAAAGGGGAACTGCCATCACATCTCCGAGATGCAGTCATCATCACCCTTTACAAGAAAAAAGGAGCAAAATCTAATTGCTCAAACGTATTGTTCAAAATCTGATTGCTCGAGGCATAACACTGCTCTCTATTGCTGGAAAAATCCTTGCAAGGATACTCCTGAACAGATTAGTTCCTGCCATTGCAGAAGAACTTCTTCCTGAAAGCCAATGTGGCTTCAGAGCCAATAGGAGTACTACAGATATGGTATTTGCCCTTAGACAGCTGCAAGAGAAATGTAGAGAGCAGAACAAGGGTCTCTATGTAACATTTGTTGAACTCACCAAAGCCTTCGACACTGTGAGTAGGAAAGGTCTGTGGCAGATCCTGGAAAGACTAGGATGCCCCCCCCCAAATTCCTTAAAATGATTATCTTTCTACACGAGGGCCAGCGTGGTCAAGTCAGATATGGCGATGTCTTTCAGAGCCCTTTCTAATAACTAATGGAGTGAAGCAAGGTTGTGTTCTTGCGCCAACTTTATTTACAATCTTCTTCAGCATGATGCTCCAAAGGGCTATGGCAGAGCTCAAAGAAGACGACGGAATCTATATACGTTACCGTACTGATGGTAGCTTGTTTAACTTAAGCCGTCTGAGGGCTCACACTAAGACTCTAAACTATCTAGTCCGTGAGCTGCTCTTCGCTGATGATGCTGCCCTTGTTGCCCACACAGAAGCAGTTCTGCAGCGCCTAACATCCTGCTTCGCAATAGCTGCAGGGCTGTTTCGGCGGGAAGTCAACCTGAAGAAAACAGAAGTCCATTACCAGCCTGCACCACAGGACGAACACCACCATCCCCACATTGCCGTCGGCAATTCTGTGCTTAAGTCCATTCAGCAATTCACCTACCTGGGAAGCATCATCTCCTCAGATGCCAAGAATAACAAAGAGATCGATCACAGATTAGCAAAGGCACATAGTGCATTTGGAAGACTTTACAAAAGAGTCTGGAGTAATAAACACCTGAGGCAAAACACAAATATCAGTGTGTATAGAGCCATTGTACTGTCTATTCTCCTTTATGGGTCTGAAACATGGGTCACCTATCGCCACCACTTACGACTCCTCGAACGCTTCCATCAGCACTGTTGGAATCCTAAATATACACTGGACTGACTATGTGACAAATGTTGCTGTCCTTGAGCAAGCAGGGATCACCAGCATTGAGGCCATGATATTGAGAAAACGGCTGCGCTGGGCAGGGCATGTTTCTAGGATGGAGGACCATTGCCTCCCCAAAATAGTACTCTATGGTGAACTTGCCACGGGTCAGCGTAAGAGGGGCGCTCCAGAAAAGTGATACAAGGACTCCCTGAAACAACACCTCAGGCACGGCCAAATTGATCAGCAACAATGGTCCGCCCTGGCCTCACATCAGGAGGCATGGAGACGCACTATACACAATGCTGCAGCCTTATTTGAGAACTCACGCCGAACAAGTCTTGAAGAGAAACGACAACCCAGAAAGAATCACAACCCGGAAACATCACCCAAGGAGACCTTCTGCTGTGCCTTCTGCAACTGGATTTGTCTATCTCAGATTGGCCTTTTTAGTCATCAGCGCACTTGCAGAAAATGTTGGATGAGTCCTTCCTGAATCTTCGTTTGCGAAGAAAAGCCAGAGAGACTCGATGTAAATTTCCATTTAGACAGGGTCTTAGTTGAGTATTTAGTACCAGGGTGTGCCCTATGCTGCTCCTATATAAACATCAACAAGATCTGTAGTGTTTAATTCTTTCCCCCCTTTCCTCTCCCCCTTCTAATTGATACTTAAGGAAAACACAGAATCATAGAATCATAGAATTGTAGAGTTGGAAGAGACCACGAGGGCCATGCAGTCCAATCCCCTGCCACGCAGGAAATCTTGATCAAAGCATCCCCGACAGATGGCAATCCAGCCTCTGTTTAAAGACCTCCAAGGAAAGAGACCCCACCACGCTCCGAGGGAGTGTGTTCCACTGCCAAACAGCTCTTACTGTCAAAAAGTTCCTCCTAATGGTGAGGTGGAATCTCTGTTCCTGGAGCTTCCATCCATTGCTCCGTGTTCCAATCTCTGGAGCAGCAGAAAACAAGCTTGCTCCATCCTCAATGTGACACCCCTTCAAATACTTAAACTGGGCTATCATATCGCCTCTTAACCGTCTTTTTTCCAGGCTAAACATACCCAGCTCCCTAAGTCTCTCCTCATAAGGCATCATTTCCAGACCTTTCACCATTTTAGTTGCCCTTCTCTGGACACACTCCAATTTGTCAATATCCTTTTTGAATTGTGGCGCCCAGAACTGGACACAGTATTCTAAGTGAGGTCTGACCGAGGCAGAATAGAGTGGCACTATTACTTCCCTTGATCTAGACACTATACTTCTATTGATGCAGCCCAAAATCGCATTGGCCTTTTTAGCTGCCGTATCACACTGTTGGCTCATGTTCAACTTGTGGTCTACTAGGACTCCTAGATCCCTTTTGCACGTAGTCTCATTCAGCCAGGTCTCTCCCATCCTATATTTATGCATTTCGTTTTTCTGCCCTAAATGCAGTACTTTACATTTCTCCGTATTGAATTTCATTTTGTTAGCTTTGGCCCAGCTCTCCAGTCTATCCAGGTCATTCTGAATTTTGATCCTGTCCTCTAGGGTATTAGCTCCTCCTCCTAATTTGGTGTCATCTGCAAATTTCGTAAGTATGCCCCTAATTCCCTCATCCAAGTCATTGATAAAGATGTTGAATAGCACTGGGCCCAGGACAGAACCCTGTGGCACCCCACTGGTCACATCTATCCGTAAGTCAACAGGCAACTTGAAGGTACATACACACATCTAAAACCTATGTTTTATTGCCAGAACTTGCAAAAGTAATGTTCTGGGAACTACATGTCTCAGAATCTCCATATTGCCTGGGGATTCTGGGAGTAGTAGTTTGCACAACTTGCTTAGGGACTATCACTAATAGGTCCTTAAGGCATACTGGTCAGCAATTCTGGGAACTATAGTACTCAAAGGAACTTCTACAAGATGTTTTCTATTGAGAGCAAGCATCTCCTCGAACATTCTGTCCTGATTGCAGAATTCCTTTTGTCTTGGCACAGAACATGTGTGCCTTAGAAGGAAAGGTGCTTCCAGGGTTTTTATTGCTTGGAGCACCTGCAGATGTTACCAAACATGGAGGTTCTCCATCTGCCTCTCCCTCCCTCCCTCTCTCTTTTAAAAATTGGTTTTCTTATGTTGTGGGCTGCAGCCTTTGAAAACTCATTTAAACTTGGAAACTTCTTTGGTGCGGCTTCTTTCTATTGATGAAACAGAGCTGACATTCTCTGGAGAGCCAGAAATGTTATTAAAGCACTTAACCTAGCACAGCTGTGGCTATCAATTATTCCCTTCATTTACACTATACAAGGCTGATGGCTTCCTTGAAGTTCAAAGGGTGTTTTTTTTTTAATGAGATGTTAATCAAGTACACCTGCAGTTGGCTAAAATTTTCATGGACAATTAAGTACAGTAATTTCACTCCCCCAAATCTTGTTGGCTTCTTTGCCAGAATTTGGGAGTACTTCTGGAGGAGGCGGGTGCCATTGGGGCCAATCTCTGTCAGGAGAAGCGTGTACAACAGACCCATAGAGCCTTCTCCTTGTTTCTGCACATATCAAAACCAGGGAGAATAATTTTAACTAGGTGTTCACTCTAACAAACTTATTTCTTCTGGGAATCCTGTATATAGGACTAGCCACCTGGTAAATAGCTGAAGCCTTTTCTAAAGAATGTGGACCCAGTCTCAGTAAGTTGCTTACAATTGTGTAAAAAAAAAAAAAAACTAATTTCAAATAACAAATTAGTTGTAATTAGTTCATTTTTGCCAATAAGGATGCTATAACTAAGTTATATCACAAGGGTAAATGAATGAGGGAAACTACCCTTTTAGCAACATTAACGGCAACGTTTTAAAATTACTTAATGGAGTTTATCTATTTGAATGAAGCTGATCTATGACTGAAGTTGTATTGCTGAAGTTTATCCATTTTAGTTATTTTTGAAACACTGGGGAAAAGCTGCTCTTAAAAACAGGTGCCTTCCATTGGAGCAGTTTTCCAACGAGATAGCCATGTTAGACTTCAGTATGAAAAGGAAAGGAGAAGGTGATTAGTTAAGTCAGCCTGCCCAAGCCAGCAGCCTGACTTGGTGTCAGGAACTGGATAAGTTACTTTCTTGGATGACAACATCCAGAATCCTCCAGCCATCATAGGAAAAAATACTTTTGGACTACAACTCCTAGCATCTACCAGCCAATGTGGTCACTGGAAAGTTCTGGGAATTCGTCCAAAAAGTAACTTTTTCAAGCAGTATTTAGTTCCTGGGCATCAGCCTGTACAGAAGAATGTCAATAACCAGGGGAATGTCTACAACTGTGGTTCTAACCCTTTGGTCCTCCCAGTGGTTTGGACTTCAAATCCCAGAAGCTCAGCCAATATGGCCAATGTACAGGAATTCTGGGAACTGAAGTTCAAATCATCTGGAGGAAAAAAGGTTGAGAAACCATGGTTCAGATAGGTGGCATTACACACTGCTATTCATCCTTCTTTTGTGTCAGACACCTCACTTTGCCTAACGATATGATGAGTTCTGATTGGACTTCTAACCTTACAAGGCCTTTGACCTCCTCCTATGAAAGTGTTCTTCAGATCACAATCTAGTCCTGATTAGGAAATCTGTTACCCTCCAGATGTTCTTGGAATCCAAAGCCTGTCAATTCCATGTAGCTTGACTGAAGGCCAAAAATAATGGGAGATCTGTTGTTATTTGCTGTCAAGTCAACCTTGACATGGCAACCTATGAATAAAAGAACTCCAAGAACATCAGCTGCTCTGTTCAGATCTTGCAGCCTCAAGGCTGTGACTCTTTGATGGAATCAATCCATCTGTAGTGTAGTCTTTCTCTTTTTCTACGGCCTTCCATTTTACCAAGCATCATCATCTTTTCCTGTGAGTCACATTTTCTCATCATATGTCCAAAAGATGACAATCTCAATTTAGTCATGATGGGAGGTACGGTAGTTCAACAATTTGGGGTGCGGAGTGGCATAGATTCTCCAACTCTGTCCTAAATCTTAAACATAACAGATGCCTTTCAGATGTTGTTGGTTCCTATTCCCATCAGACACAGGTAGCATGGCCAATGGCAAAAGATAATTGGAACTAGAATTCACCATTGGCAGGCAGGTTGTTACTAATTCTGCCTACTTGCTGATACTTGTAGGAGGATATTAAATTACTTTCCACAAATATTATCATGGATACACCCATAAACATAAAGACTTTATATATGACAAGTACAAAGTGTACTTAAAAGTGACTCCATGTGTTCAGTGTAGGTTAGTTGCACTTCAGATTGATATTTTCTGAGGAGGCTCACTGCACAGGAGTTTTGGTGGTTCTATTTTGCCAGATCATTTTCGGAGGATAGGTCAGCCTAGTCATAGGATGGGCTTGATCTCTCCTGTCCCCTGTTTTGTGACCCATGGAGTGCAACAATTTCAGCTCAAAGATTCAATATTTCTAAAGTCATCATGAGCTTACAAAAAGAATCTCATAGCTGTTGGGATATGTAGTTTGCAATCCAATAAGTTGCGATGTTTAACTGCTAACGAAATGAAATTCAAGAAAGAGACATGCAAGGTACTGCACTTAGGGCGGAAAAACGAAATGTATAGATATAGGATGGGGAAGACCTGGCTGAACGAGACTACGTGTGAGAGGGATCTAGGAGTCCTAGCAGACCACAAGTTGAACATGAGTCAACAGTGTGATGCGGCAGCTAAAAGGGCCAATGCAATTTTGGGCTTCATCAATAGAAGTATAGTGCCTAGATCAAGGGAAGTCATAGTGCCACTCTATTCTGCCTTGGTCAGGCCTCACCTAGAATACTGGGCACCACAATTCAAAAAGGATATTGACAAATTGGAGCGTGTCCAGAGGAGAGCAACTAAAATGGTGAAAGGTCTGGAAATCATGCCTTATGAGGAAAGACTTAGGGAGCTGGGTATGTTTAGCCTGGAAAAAAAGACAGTTAAGAGGCGATATGTAGCCCTGTTTAAGTATCTGAAAGGGTGTCACATTGAGGATGGAGCAGGCTTGTTTTCTGCTGCTCCAGAGACTACAACACGGAATAAGGGATGCAAGCCGCAGGAACAGAGATTGCACCTCAACATTAGGAGGAACTTTCTGACAGTAAGAGCTGTTCGGCAGTGGAACACACTCCCTCGGAGCGTGGTGGGATCTCCTTCCTTGGAGGTCTTTAAACAGAGGCTGGATGGCCATCTGTCAGGGATGCTTTGATCATGATTTCCTGCATGGCAGGAGGTTGGACTGGATGGCCCTTGTGGTCTCTTCCAACTCTACAATTCTATGATTCTATGAAAGGGTTAACTGATAGAAGCAAACAATCTGTGATGTAATTTCCTATTGGCTTTCCAGAGGGGGGAAGTGTATTCAAGTCCTTTCTTTGTTCTGGGAGTAAACCATGAGGCTCTCTCGCCATGATGTTTTCCTAGGAGTAGAATGCTCCATGGAGTGCTCCAGCATATTTTTGCTTTTAACATGTAGTTTTTAGTTGTATTTTACTAATTTAGCCTTCACTTGTTGAAATGCTGCTGTTAATATTCAATGAGATATGCACACTGACTGTAAGTAAAGATGTTTTTATATTTCTAAACTGCTTTTGAGTGTTTTGAGTCTTTTTATGCTAGAGAACATAAACTGTGGGAAATTGTGTGGATGGTTATCTTAATCTTGCATGCTGGAATCAATACATGTCTGCTGCATATGTATTTAAATAGAAAACTCTGCTGATTAGTTCTGTGCTATCAAAGGGAATTAATGCCATCCATTTTATGGTGCTTGTTTTGTAAGGTATTTCCAGTAAAGCACAGGGAGTAACAACATTGTTATTTTTAACAAACCCCATTAACAACCACCCTAAAAATAAAAATCAACTCTATGGTAGTTTGTATTGATGGATTAATTACATGAGCAGGGCTCTCCATCCACAATTCTCCTGGGGTAAGAATTGTTGAATTTAGCATACAATAGCTTCCATCTCAAGCATGTTACAAAAGTGTAGGGGGGCAGGAGAAGCATACTTTGCTTTTTAAAGTTTTATTGGAAGACCTTCTATTCTGCTGTTCTGCAATTCTTCAAATCTGATGATCTTGGGTGTAAAGTAAAAACATAACCATAGTGAACAAGACATAAAATCAAATGGCCACCCCAGTCTATAGACACACCAGCAAGGCACAAACAGATGCATTTACAAGCCAGTCAAAATGAACTTGGTCTCTTTAAGCAACTGAGTACTGCAGGTAATATATATATAGATAGATACTAGCTGTACCTGGCATACCATATGCTGTTAAAAAAACTCCCCCAAAATGCCCAGTAGACCTCACAACAACCCTATAAGGTAGGCCGGTGGATTTAAATTCCTCCTCCCCCTTCTCAGCATTGCACATTTTCCCCAGAATTGCTGAGGGTGACCCACTCTGTTACCCTTCCATGGCTGTCGCCAGTTGACTGCCTGGGTCCCGTCGCAGTGGCAGCAGCGGCGTACTGCCACTGCCACCAGTTGACTGCCTGGATCCCATCACAACCCATGACTGGTGAGTGGCTGAGGGAGGGAGAAGAGGGAGGGGCCCTTGGGAGACGGTGATGCAGATTGAATAGGTTGTGAGGTGGAGAGGGAATTTGCAGGTGGGTGGTGATTAGTTGGGTGCGGGTTGGGTGTGTTTCCTGAGCAGCCAATTAGCACACTGGAAAAGGCAACATACACACACACACACACACACACATTTTAAAGGAACTCAGATGGCTCTCCAAGAATTTCCACTTGGTAAGACATATACCCCGTCTAGTTCTCCATCTGTTTCTCTTTCATTACGAATTCAGATGGCTGAGATTTAAACAAACAAACATGAATGACAACAATTAACTATGGAAGATTTTTTTAAAAACACCAAACAGATCTAAATCATTTATCTTGTATATTTACTTTGATTGTACTATATTAATCCTATCATAATAAAGGCCCAAATTGCTTTTGTGTGTATGTAACTAAGTAACATCTCCTGGCCTGACCCCTCCCTCCCACCCAACCCACCTTAAAAGCCAGCAGCTCTAGTGAAGGAGGATCTGTTCAGCTGGTAATTAGAGCATAGGTGGATGACATTTTCACCCTTCTCCTGCCAGCAAGCAAGGCTGTGACAATCAGAAGCAGGACCCATGTTGGAAGACCTCATCATAACCTCACAGGCTGGTGGGAGGAGCTGGAAATGTCATCTTACCTGTGCCCAATCAGCAGCTGAACAGAACCCCTCCTCTAGGTACAGCTGCTGCCTGATAAACTAGGTCTGGAAGGTCATTTATGATTGTGGCAGTAGGGCCATGATCATGACTATGTAGAGTTAGTGGACATGGAGCAGTTACAGACCTGTAACTCTAGGTTATAAATCTGTAACTTCAATACAGCTCTTGCAGTAAAAAAGTACTTCCTAATGTTGAGATCAGTGGCTCTTAACCTTTTTCTTTACCAGGGACCCCCTTTAAATACCTTTTGTTGCCATGGACCCCCAAGACTTAACGACCCCTAATAATAGTAGTAGTAATAATAATAATAATAATAATAATAATAATAATACAGTTGCGCCATCCATTATTTTCCTCTGCTTCTTCCTGCATGCTTGTGGCTGGAACGGACTGAACGGCAATGTGCAGGCTAAGCCGGCCAGCCTTTGCCTTGGTTCCTGTCACATGACCACTGCAGAGTGGAGGTAGGCCAAGCAGCTTTCAAGCCTTCAAGAACCCACTGTGAGGATATTGCGGACCCCTGGAGGTTCCCAGGCCACAGGTTAAGATCTACTGGTTTATATGAAATCTCAGTTCTTGTAATTTGAGTCCATTGATTCATGTTCTAGTTTCTGGAGCAGCTGAGAACAAGCTTGCTACATCTTCTACATGACATTTCTTCAGGTATAAAAATGGCTATCATGTGACCTCTCAGCAATCTCTTTACTAAGTGTTACATCTCTAGCTCTCTAGGCCATACCTCCTAGGGATTGGTTACAAGACATTTTACTGCCTTACTTGCCTTCTCTGAATATGTTCCAGCTTCTCAATGTCCTTCTTGAACTGTGGTGTTCAGAACTGGACACAGTAATCCAGGTAGGTGCAGTCTGATCAAAGAAGAGTAATTAATGTTTTCCTTAGTCTGGAAACTACACTCCTGTCAGTACAGCCTAGAAATTTATTGGCCTTTTAAGATGCCATATCACATTGTTTAAGCTTGTGGTAATTTTGAATTCTGATCCTATCCTCTGGTGTAATAGCTACCCTCTTAATGTGGTGTCATTTGCAAATTTAAGAAGCATCCTCTCTAGTCCATCATCCAAGTCATTTACAAAGATGATGAATACCATTTAGTCCAGGACAGAACCTCAGGCTTGACTACACGGTGTGTGTGTAAAAATCCAGATGAGATTTGGACTACTTCCTGCATGGCAGGGGGTTGGACTGGATGGCCTTTGTGGTCTCTTCCAACTCTACAGTTCTATGATTCTATGATTCTAATACAGAATGCCAGGTGTAAATAATAATAGCAACAAGAATAACAATAGCAGTAATATTGACCCTATATCCGGTATTATACGATGTAGGGCAAAGGTCAATTGAATTTCCAGGGTCACTATCAGACAAACATCTGTCACATGGCCATCTTTCTGCTGGTAGCTCCTGTATCACTGGGGTAGTGAATCTGCTTTGAGTTTTAGTCTGAAGTTCAAAGAAGCTATTCAAGGTGCTGGACATATTAGGGGGCACAGTTGAGCACCTTAAATAGCTCCTTTAAAATTCAGGCCTAAAGCTTTTGCTTATTTCCAATTAGCGTGGACCCAGAAAAATAGCCAGTTTTCCTTATATATTGACGTACCATTCAACAATAGATTCTCTAGGTCTACCTCAGAGTTAAAACATGGAGCAGATTCATAGCTTCACTGACATGGAAGCCACCAGCCACCAATCCATCTTTAACTTTTGGCTGGGGAGGCACTTCCTTTTGAAAAATAAAATTATTTAAGAGTACACCTTAATCAGGATCAGGATGATCTCTTCTGTTTCTGATAAGGGCACGAGTAGGAATGTGAAGTGAGACCACTTTCATTTATATTATCTTTCCCAGAATTCTATCAGCATCCTCATCAACAACTCTTTCAGGTTGTGAGACTCCCCTTGCTCTTCCTGCACAGGAATGTAAAGAATTCTTGACAATGTTGAGATTCTAGATCAGTTGGGAACCCTTTCATATTAGACAACAATTATAGCACTAGGATTCCACATTAACTGCCATGGTTCCATCCTGTGGTATCATGGGATTGGCAGTTTATGGAAGGACATTTAGAATTCTCAGAGAGCTCTAATGCCTCACCAAATGACAAATCTAGGTAAATCTAGGCAACAGCTCCTGTGAAACTACTGCCATAATTGAAACTTTCCCCCCTACTTTACTGGGCATCAGGTGCATGGGGAGAAGGAAGTCCATTCTGCCAGTGACTGGAGCATGGGTAAATGATGTTTCCATCAGATTTGGGGGGACTGAGCCAAGAGAGGTTATGTAGTTAAGTACACTTAACTAAGTAGCTAATGTTGAATACGTCTGTGGTTTGGAAATCTGTTGAATCACAGGTAACACACTAGAACTCAGACAGACTGTATTACTCTAGGAGGGCTCAGAGGAAACAGGAGGCCTGTTGCAATCCTACCTCTTTACCTGTGTGGGCAGAGTCAGTTGAGAGCCTGACTATCCTTCAAAGAAGCTGCCAATTGCATCACAGAAGCTGAAGAGTAGTGGACCCAGGACTTGTAGGGCTGAAACTCCAGGCACTTTTGAAGAGCAGGGATTATGACATCAGCTGCTCCCCGGTTTTGAATCCTCTGAGTTTAGTCACAATCCTCAGCATAGCTGGAGTCAGTGGGATTAATGCATTTTCCTATCAATATATTGACCTGAATACTACTGATTAGTCACAACTGGAGATGAAAACAATATTCAAAAATATTTTTTTAATGGTCAAAATCATGTTTTTCAAGTCTCTAGCAACCCTGACAAGAAGAATCCTAGACTGTTAATAATCTTTACAGTTCAGGATTTAGTATTCTGTGCAAAATTTGAACACCATTGTTTTCCACAAAAAACCCCCAGCATTTTCTACATAGGAACAGCATTTTTGCACAGAAAATATTATTTCTACACATAAATACTATTTTCTACACAGAAAAGGCTATTTCCTGTGCAGAAAATTGAGGATGTATTCTGTGTAAAATTTGAAAATGATTGATTTGTACAGGAAACAACAAATATTTTCTGTGCAGAAAATGCTGTTTTCTGTATGACACAACCACTTTTCAAGTTTTTGCAGAATAAGTCCAAAATTTTGAATAGACTTTGACAACTGTGCAAGACTTTCTCATCACAGGAAGAAATTTACTAAAATTGCTCCTTGCTTTCTTCTAGAAGAAAATGAGTGAAGAATTATATCTCTAGCACTAACTACCATAAACCTACTGATTCAACTGTAGACTGGTGAGATGTTATGTAAGTAAATCTTACTGATTCAATGGGTCTGCTTTAGTTAGGACCAAGTATAGGATCCAGGACATGATGTCTGTTGTCATGCAATGTAATTTGGAGAAGAGTGTGAAAATAAAAGCCAGTATCTTTATAGAATTCCTACTTCTACAGAAATGGAAACAGTGAGAACTGGTTTGTTGACTTTAAGATGCCCCCCCAACCCACTGTTTTAAAGAGACTATAATGAAGCATCTGTCCATAGACAATTATGGTACACAGGGGGCTGTGCATAGATCTGTTAATTCCTGCCAAGACACTCTCTTTCCCTGGTAATGCAATCACTGCTTTTATGTAAAAAAAAAAATTCAGCTGGAAACATTTCATTTGGCCCTGGTGCTAACCCAAATATTTCTGCAAGGCTGCAATGGGGTGGGATTAATCCGTCATTGCAATAGTGTGTAAGTAGTGTGTGTGACTCTATATGTAATTCTACCACTTCAATTGGTGAGTCAATTAAGCTTTGATATTTGGGGAAAGTATAAATATTCTTTTTGCCAACTGGCCCAAAACTGTGCTTGTTCATTCTACGTTCTATCAAACTACTAATTAGCAGGAGGAATGCTATAATGGTGGCAACTGACAGAACAAAGCTTCTTTAATTACCTTTCCCATGAGACTCTGTGAAGCAAAATGCCTATGAATCTTCTATTCTAAATCTTCTAACAAGCACTTAATTGCTGGGGGGGGGAATTGAGAGAGAGAGAGAGAGAGGCATTTGTTGCTGGGAAAAGGTGTTGCTAACAAAATGGACCCTTGGTAACAGCAGAAGAAGAAAATTTGGTCTTAAAGACTCCTTTCTGTGTGTGTCTATATCTGTATTGGAAGGTGTGGGGATAGCTCTGAGCTCCCAGTACTGTGACCATAATCCCAGGAGTTCCTGAAGTACATCTGACATGGTGAGGTGAGAATAGCAGAACCACTTGAGACACCTAAGTGTATAACTAGTAGCTATCATTTGGCCAGATGGCTGGCTCATGTTAGTGACACACAGGTATAAGCTGTGTTATGCATGTGGAATGATTTTTTTTTTTTTTTTGGACAATGCACAACTGTTGTATCCAGATGACACTGGCATAAGTGCAGTTGTGCATGTGGGACTGTTGAGCATGTGGTAGCATATTAAAGTATCATAGAGTACCATAGCAACGTGCATTGACTCTATGCATTGGCTCTGCACATTGCACACTGCAGTTTCACAACGGGTTGTTAACTATGGACGTAGGCCATTGATCCACATTCCTTGTGCTATGCTGATATTAAGTAGAGGGGTAGCATAACATAGTTCTGCCAGTAGTTATTTATGGTACACTGAAGGAATGTAGCATCTCAGCCACAATCTACAAAATCCATGGTTTAAATGTAGTCTTTGAATGTCACAGTATGGTGGAGTTGTCAGAGTGTTGGACTAGGGCTGGGGAGACCATGTTGTCTGGGGATGGTGGAAGTTGTAGTCCAACACTTCTTGGGAGGAAAGATGTACAAAAAAGCTCTTCTTCATGTTAGGGAAGTCCAGCCCTTTCCCCCATTTATGAACCAGATCTCTTCTGATTTCAAAATGGGAAGGGCGATGAAGGTAAATGTTAAAAAAAATCTGGTTTGATTAGGGTTGTAAATCATTGACTATTTAATCAGCATATGCAAGGACAAACAATTTCTATGGCAGGGCAAAGTATTCTCTCCATATTGCAAAGTATTCTCTCCGTATTGTCCAAGGAGATATTCTGCAAAGAAACAGAAGTGGGTTTTTTTCTACACACAAAATAAATGTGTTTTCAGCACTTAAAATATGTTTCCTGTGCACAAAACAGTGTTTTTGTTCAGAAAACACATGGGGGTTCTGGGGCATATCATAGAATCAAAGAATTATAGAGTTGGAAGAGACCACAAGGGCCATCCAGTCCAACCCCCTGCCATGCAGGAATACACAATCAAAGCATTCCCGAAAGATGGCCACCCAGCCTCTGCTTAAAAATCTCCAAAGAAGGAGACTCCACCACACTACAGGACAGTAAGAACTGTTCAGAAGTGGAATACACTGCCCCATAGTGTGGTGGAGTCTTCTTTGGAGGTGGGAGGTCTGGAAGCCATGCCCTATGAGGAGCGGCTTAGGGAGCTGGGTATGTTTAGTCTGGAGAAGAGAAGGTTAAGAGGTGACATGATAGCCATGTTTAAATATTGGAAGGAATATCATACCGAGGATGGAGC
This sequence comes from Gambelia wislizenii, assembly GCA_030847615.1. Lineage (NCBI taxonomy): Eukaryota > Metazoa > Chordata > Lepidosauria > Squamata > Crotaphytidae > Gambelia > Gambelia wislizenii. Next base: position 14,057,032 of record JAUMIR010000012.1, read on the forward strand.
AAGTTTGTTCTCTGCTGTTCCAGAGATGAGGACATGGAGCAATGCGCTCAAACTAAAGGAAAAGAGATTCCATCTAAACATTAGGAAAAACTTTCTGACAGTAAGAGCTGTTCAGCAGTGGAATACACTGCCTGGGAGTGTGGTGGAGTCTTCTTCTTTGGAGATTTTTAAACAGAGGCTGGATGGCCATCTTTCGGGAATGGTTTGATTGTGTATTCCTCCATGGCAGGGACTTGGACTCGATGGCCCTTGTTGTCTCATCCAACTCTATGATTCTGTTTTTCTATGATTAACACAATCAGTTGAGTTTTGGTTTTCTTTGTCTATCCTGTGAGAAATCCATCCAGGCTTTGTCACAACCAGAGTACTCCTTCAGGATATGAAATGGGGTATAAATATTAGTCCCGCAACAATAGTAAGGTGTGCCATAGTGGATGACCCCAGTCACTGTTTTTCTTGGCGTTCCCCAAATTGGAATTTCCCATGCCACTTTCAGATGCCTGAGTTACTTCGCTGTATGAAACTCTTTTCTTCAAGACTGATAACTATCACCCGATATTCCCGACTCTCTCCCTCTATCTATTCTTTCTGTCTTACTTTGCTATAGCCTTGTATGTTCTTAAGCACATGTGTTGTGCATGTGAGTTCACTTTGTGTTAGTCACAAAGTGAATAAATACTTTCTTTCACTTTAACTGTAGTGCTTTCTATGGTTATTACTGGTATACATAGGTGAAACGATCCCCAAAGTTACTGTCCTCTCACAGGCTGCTGTTTGAGCTAAGAATATCCGGAAATAATAATACAGATATTGACATCATGGGTGGGGCAATAAAGCACCCCCACCTCTTAGGGTAACATGGTAAGCTCAATTAGAGATATTGAATGAATGGGATTTATCTATGTGATGACTCACTATTCAGTAATTGATTCAATGGGCCTAATCTAATTGGGACAAACTAGTGGGACTCAAGCCACAGGAAGCATGCATATCTTCCCAATATGGAGATAAGTATTGTACTTCTGTGTTACAGCCATTCTTTCTTTATTTGCATCTACAATGTAGATTAGAACATAAATATCTCATGCAAATCTCTTACTTCTTTTTGTCCCTTTCCTTGGTGACATGTTTCATCTTTTTTTTTCTTGGCAATGTTTAGGTATCAACTCTAGTTCTCCCTGTAATCATGGGAACTGGATGGAGGATTAGTTTTTTAACCACATTAAGAATGGTAATGTGCTTGCAAAATCAACAAAAGTAATCCAGTGTGGAGATTGCTATGGAAGTTAGCCAGATAGCTCCATTGTGCCTGTCTCCCTGTGGCTTGTGAGAGTCCCTCTCTCCATGTTGCAACTGCCACTGCCATAGCTTTTTAAGAACTAAAGAGCAACCAGGCACAGCTCCATCATTCCTAGACCCCAGCAGCATGTAAGAGCTCCTCCCTTCGTGTTTTAACTGTCATTGCTGTGGCTTCTGTGCAAGAGTAGAGTAACCAGGCACAGGTCTATCATGCCTGAGCCCCAGAGGCTGAAGAGAGTCCTCTCTTGATGTTTCAGTGGCCATTGCTGTGGCCTCTAATAGAGGAGGAGAGCTACTGAACTTAATTCCCACCCCACCATTCCCTTTTCTTATTTAGATGGTAAGCCTGAGGGCAGGGAACAGTTCAAACTAATTGTAGGCCATTTTGGGAAACTTTGTGGTTGAAGGACAGGGTATAAAACATTCTAAACAAACAAACAAACAAAATAATAGACATGTAGAGTTGGATGGTACTGCAAAGGTCATTTAGCCCACAGTTCTCCTAGTGTAAGAATCTATCACTATTGGTAGAGCCTAGATGTGGAATCCAGCATCCTAGAGAGGTGACTACCCAACTTCTTCTCAAAGACCACACACAAACACACACAGGACTTTTTCAGATGCCCCTTACCATGCAAGAAGCATCCAGAACAGTAATGAAGCTGATGTGTGGCAGGAGGTCCATTTTGGACGACGCCATCCCTCTCTCGGCATCATCTGTGACTGTTCCAGGTAGGATTGAGGGCAGCCGCACCATTTTTTTTTTAACGGACAACTTCCGTGAGTAAAAAATAGTGTGGCTGCCCTCAATCCTACCTGGAACAGTCACGGACGACACCAAGAGAGGGACGGCATCGTCTGAAATGAACCCTCTGCCGCGCAGCAGCTTCATTACTGCTCTGGAGGTTTCTTGCACGGTAAGGGGCCTCTGAAAAAGCCCACACACACACACAAGATCAGTAACCACCTTACAACATAATCTATTCAACTGTCGAACAGCTTTTACCATCAGGAAGTTCTTCCTAAAGTTTAGTCGCAATTCATTTTTAAATAATTTGAATCCATTGTTTCGAGTCCTGTCTACTGAAAAGCAGAAAATAGATTTAAACATTTAAAAATTCAGAGCATTTTACCTCCCTGTCTTCCTTTTCCAGGCTAAACATGCCCAGAATATAGTGCATGATCATGTGAGGGGCAGCGAGGAGTATAGGGGAGTACGATTGCCTCTGACTTTTTAAAAGCTCACCAGACTCTTTTCTCTTTTCAAAAGAGACCTCTCATTCTTTTAAAGCAGTGGCATCTGGTGGCTTCCATTCCAGTGGGCTGGCAAATCCATCCCAGCTGTTTGCTAGCTTTAAAGGAGTTCTCCAAGGTGCTGAAGCTATTTAGACAAGACCTTGGACAAGACAAGCATCAAAGTCCAGCTGACATGGAAGAAAAGAGCTGCCTCTGTTTTAAAGGACAGGTTAAAATAAAAACAAAACAAAACCAAGTGATGGGTCTTTATTATCTCTTCCTTCTTTTGGAATTACAGTAATGAAGGCTTCCTTCCATGAGTCTGGTATTCCATCTGTTTTTATTTGATTTACAATTTTCTGCAATGGAAGAAGTAGTTCATCTTCTAACTTCTTTAATATACTCATAGAACTGTAGAGTTCGAAGAGACCACAAGGGCCATCCAGTCCAACCTCCTGCCATGCAGGAAATCACAATCAAAGCATCCCTGGCGGACTTCCGGTTTCGGAACGGAGCGGGCAAGGGGCACAAGATCGGAGCTCCGGCTCCAAAACAGACTCAGACGGTGGCCGGGGGGTAAATCAACCTAAAACCCCGCTGGGGAAGCCCCTGAAAGTGAGGGGATCCCAGGTACCGCCACGTTCGCCGCAAAACCGGGGGTGAAAGCTTCGCCAGGACGGAAAGGAGAAGGAGAAGGGCGAAGTCACACCGGGCGGCATAGTGGCTGAAACGGCCGTCTGAAAGAGCAAAGAGAGGGGGAGAGAAAGCCCCCCTCCTGCCCTGCTAACAAGCCGCCGAGCCTCTCAGAGAAGAGAAGAGAAGGAGATATTTAGAAGTGAAAGTAAGAGAGTGAGAAGTTATTCTCTGTATGTTTGATATTTCCCTCAGAATTTAAAGGCTCCTCTCTTATAGAGATCTTGTTTTTCTTGTTGGTTTTGGGCTTCTCTCCTTAAAAAAAAAATCCCCCTATCTTTCTTGTTTATATGGATAAAAAGAAATACTGGTCTCTGAGAATCTAACTAACATCGGATCACTTTTTGGGAAAGCGTCCTCTCTTCTTGGCTTTTTTTTCTCCTCCTTGTTATTTTTACTTTTTTTTTCTTCCCTCTCTCTTGGTGTTGCTGGCTTTTCTTTTGTGTCCAGTCCCTGATTAATTTTTTTCCCTTTCTTTTTTGTGATCGTGGTTGCTGGTTTCTTTTTGTTCTTTTCCCTTCCCTTTTTTGTACTCTTCCTCCTTTGTGCAGAGTCCATATTGACTCAGAGTGGAGTGACCTTGAAAACGCCAGCAAGCAGAGAGGGTAGTGTGACAGGACAAGGAAAGAGTATACTGAATATATTTACATTCAAAAAATTTTTGGAACTATTATTCTTATTATTATTATTTCTCATTATTTTTCTTTTTTTCTTTTTTTTCTTTTCCTTTTACTTTTTTGCTTTTGGTAATTTTGGAGTTATATTTTTTTTCTCCTTTGTTTTAGTTTTTGGTAAATACCATTTGATAAATACCATTTTTCTCCCCTCCTTATTCTTGATCTGCACATAAGCTATAGATAGATTTTTGACCTATTTTTGACCTGCACATAAGTTACATATATATTTTTTCCCCTTCTTTTGTGTTTTTTTTTTTTCCTCTTCCTGTTTTTGGGCTTTTCTTTTTCCTTTCTTTTAAAAACATTTTTGATATTTCAACTTTTTGATATTTTTGATATTTTGATATTTTTGATATTGATATTTGATATTTTGATATTTTGGCTTTTTATATATATATAGATAGATAGATAGACTTTTTCTTTTTGACTTACCTATTTTCATTGGAAGAAAAGAACTGAAGAAAGGCAAGATAAGTTGGAGGAGAATTGGTGACAGTGTGAAGGTTGGAGAGGGAAAAGAAGAGAAGAGAAGACGAAGAAGAGGGATAGAAGAAGGAAGAGAGAAGTTGAAGTAGGGGAACAGAAAGAAAAAAAGAACAGTAAAAGTTGGAGGTCAAATAAGTGGAAGGGAAGAGAAGTAAGCCTAGGGAGGAAATAGAAGAAGAAGAAGAAAGAGAGAGAGAGAGATGGCATCAAATTTAAGAAACAGGAACAAAGGACATGAAGGGCCAAACAGAAGAGGTTCAATGGAAGAAAATGCCCCACAATATATGACAAGATTCATGGAAGAAATCCGCCAATTCAGAAAAGAAACTGGGGGTATTTGGATGACTTGAATACAAAATTTAATGCAATGCATACTTTATTTTCACAAGTCAAAAAGGAAGTACAGGAACAAAAAGAAGATATTCAATTATTGAAAAAAGAAAACAAAGAAATAAATCTGGAACTTGAGAAACAAAGAGACCAAATGGCATTAATGGAATTAAGAGAAAAGGAGGCATGGATTCGAATGAGAGGTCTGAAGGAACAGGCAAATGAAAATATAAGAACCAAGATTATAGAACTGTTGGCAAGAAATCTGGAATGGCCAGAAGCTCAAGTAGATCAAGAATTAGATCGAGTATACCGCCTGAACTCATTCTTTGCAAAAAAAAAAAAAAGAAACCTCCCTAGAGACATAATTATTCAGTGTACAAGGAAAATTACAAGAGACTATATTTTAGAAGTCCATTATAACAAAGGAATTATGAGTGAAGGAAAACCCCTGATAATCATGAAAGAGATACCAACGAGGATACTAAGGAGAAGAAAAGAATATAATTTCCTTGTTGAAATTCTCAAAAGAGAAAAAAATCATACTTAGTTGGGATAAATTGGAAGGGGTTAACTTCACATATAAAAAGGAAAGATATAAAATTGATTCAATAGAAAAAGCCAAAGATTTTATTAAAAATAATAAGAAAGAGTTTGGAATGGCACGAGAGAAGAAACAGGAGAAAGATAGCCACGGAGCTTCTGCACAAGTGGTAGAAGACAGCGAGGAAGAAGAAGAAAATAGGTTGAGACAGAGAAGAGAAGAAAGGAAGAGATCAAAAAGTAACAAAAAGTAAAAACAGAGGAGAACAGAGTTTGTTGGATCTGAGTATTTCAGAGTAAAGCAGAAGAAGAAGTAACAAAACTTCAAGAAGGGGAAGGGGGAGGGAGGGAGGGGAGGGGAAGGAGGGAGGGAGAGAAGAAGGGAGGGAGGAGAGAGGGAAATAGAAGAGAGGGAATTAAGAAAATAGTAATGTCTGAAAAAAAATCCTCACTTGGAATGTAAAGGGATTAAACTCTGAAGGGAAAAGGAAATTGATTTTCCACTTTCTTAAAAAAGAAAATTTGGATGTTATATGTCTGCAAGAAATCCGTATAAAAAATGATCACACAAGTTTAATTAAGCAACAAAAATTGGGGATAGAATTTATGGCCCTAAATCAAAAAAAGATAAATGGGGTGGTGTTGTATATCAAAGATAACCTAAAACCTAATTTGATTTTGGCAGATGATAAGGGACGATTTATATTAGTGGAGGTGTTGATAAATGGCAAGAAAATGATAATAATAGGTATCTACGCACCAGTTAATGAGAAATATACTTTCTACAGAGAATTAAGAAATGTTATAACAAAACTAAACTATGACAATTGGTGTATATTGGGAGATTTTAATGGCGTAGTAGAACCATATATTGACAGATGCGCAGGTATAAAAAAAATTAAGAAGAACCAGGGCAAACTAACTAAAGAATTTTTTGATATGGTGGAAGAACTACAACTAATTGATACCTGGAGATATAAGGAAACAAACAGAAAAGAATATACATTTTACTCAGACTCACACAATTCAATGTCTAGGATTGATATGATTTGGGTATCAAAAAGTAGTGCGAAAAATATTAAAAAGGTAGAAATATTAGCAAAGCCCATATCTGATCATAATCCGGTACTATTAGTTATGAAAAACACAAAATATGAAAGAAATTGGAGATTGAATGAATTGCTATTGGACAGAGAAGAAGTAATAACAGAAGGGAAAAAGGTACTACAAGAATACTTTGAAATAAATTGCAATGATACTGTCCCAAACCATACGGTATGGGATGCCAGTAAGGCAGTGATTAGGGGAATATTTATTAAAATGAATAAATTATGGATGAAAAAAGAACAGAAAGGATAAAGAAACTTATGGAGGAAATTAAGCAAAAAGAAATAAAATTAATAAATTCCCCCAGATGTACAAAAATTAGGAACCAAATTATACTACTACAAAAGCAGCTAGAAATGGAAATGACGGAGGAGATTAAAAGAAAATTGGACTATGTGAAACAAAAAAATTTTGAACACGCAAATAAACCAGGAAGATGGCTAGCCTATAGGCTAAGAAAAGAAAGACTAAAAAGGATGATATTAAAATTAAAAGTGGGAAACAGAGAAGTAACAGAGGAAAAAGAAATTCAAAAACTATTCAAGAATTATTTTGAATCTATTTATCAAAAACAAAATATACCTCAAGAGTTAATGAAAGACTATATTAAAAATGTAAAATAAATAAAATAACGGAAACTCAACGAGATAATTTAAATAAAAATATTTCAGAGGAGGAAATAATAGAGGTAATTAAAAAACTGAAAAGAGGCAAAGCTCCGGGACCTGATGGCCTAACAGCCATATATTATAAAAAATTTATGGAAGAATTAGTAAAGCCATTACAAAAAACGATGAATGAGACTACGTGCGAAAGGGATCTAGGAGTCCTAGTAGACCACAAGTTGAACATGAGCCAACAGTGTGATGCGGCAGCTAAAAAGGCCAATGCAATTTTGGGCTGTATCAATAGAAGTATAGTGTCTAGATCAAGGGAAGTAATAGTGCCACTCTATTCTGCCTTGGTCAGACCTCACTTAGAATACTGTGTCCAGTTCTGGGCACCACAATTCAGAAAGGATATTGACAAATTGGAGCGTGTCCAGAGAAGGGCAACTAAAATGGTGAAAGGTCTGGAAACAATGCCTTATGAGGAGAGACTTAGGGAGCTGGGTATGTTTAGCCTGGAAAAAAGACGGTTTAGAGGCGATATGATAGCCCTGTTTAAGTATTTGAAGGGATGTCACGCTGAGGATGGAGCAGGCTTGTTTTCTGCTGCTCCAGAGACTGGAACATGTAGTTCATCTTCTATACATCTACAAGAAGTATAGACCCATTGTTGCAAAAAATAGAGGAATTTGGTAGATATGCTGGTTTTAGAATTAATAAAAATAAGACAAAAATTGTGGTAAAGAATATGGAGGGAAGAGAAAAAGAAGAACTAAAAGAAAAATCAGGATTTGAGATTTTAAAAATGGCTAAATATTTAGGAGTAAATATAACGGAAAAAACTCAAGATCTATTTAAATATAATTACGAAAAGATATGGAAAGAAATTAGGAAAGATTTAGTTAAATGGAAAAATATAAATTTATCATTATCATTGATGGGGAAAATTTCAGTGATTAAAATGAACATTTTACTGAGGATACTTTACTTATTTCAAACCATGCCAATCAATATTTCTAATGAAACATTTGCCAAATGGCAAAAGGAAATAACAAAATTTGTATGGAATGGGAAAAAAACCAGGATTAAAATGAAAGTACTAACGGACACAAGAACAAGGGGGGGTTAGGTTTACCCGATTTCAAAGTATATTATGAGGCGGCAGGTTTAGCATGGGTGAAACAATGGATTGAATTAAAAGATAAAAGAAATTTAGATCTGGAAGGTCATGAATTAAAAATGGGTTAGCATGGATATCTTTGGTACGGGAAGGTTAAAATAAATGCGGAATTTAAAAATCATGTCATTAGAAAATCGTTAATAAGAATATGGAATAAATATAAAAAGAGATTGAGTCCCAAAGTACCTGGATGGCTATCCCCACAAGAAGCTTTTTGTAAACGTGAATTAAGGACAGAAAATTGGATAAGATATAGGGATATTTTAGAACTAAAAGAGGGAACATGGAAAATTAAGGAAAGAGAGAAACTAGAAGAAGAGGGATTCAAAATGCATTGGCTGAGTTATCATCAGTTAAAGGTCAGAACAAAAGAGGATTTAAATTTGCTTCAATATGAAGGTGAAAAATCAGAGTTTGAAAAGATATTATGTTCGGAGGAATCTCACGAGATCAGTAGAATATATGGACTATTATTAAAATATAATTTGGAAGAAGAACAAATAAAACAATGTATGGTAGGGTGGGCATAAAATTTGGGATATCAAATATATATGGAACAATGGGAGGCAGTTTGGAATCAAGGTTTGAAATTCACGTGTTCATATAATTTGAAAGAAAACTTTTACAAAATGATGTACAAATGGTACCTATCCCCACTGATATTGGCTAAAATATATAAAGGCGTATCAAATTTATGTTGGAAATGCCAAAACCAAATAGGTTCTTTTTTCCACATGTGGTGGAAATGTAAAAGGGCAAAGAGATTTTGGTTTAAAATTAATAGGTGGATAGAAAAAATTTTGGGGGCCAAGTTACATAAAAGACCGGAATTATATCTATTAAACATGGTGAATTTAAACGATAAAACAGAAAAAAAACATAGAAACCTAATCTGTTATTTAATTACTGCAGCAAGGATAGTTTACGCAAGAAAGTGGAAAACCAAAGAAATACCATCCTTTCAGGACTGGATACAGAAAGTTATTGAATTTGCATCCATGGACAAACTCTCGAATTTAGTGAGGAATAAAACAATCGATATGTATAGGAAAACATGGGAGCCGGTTATAGATTATGTAAAAAAAGAAAATGGAGAGATAGCCATTATGGGATTTGATAGCTAATTAGTTAAATACCTAGATATTTGAATATTTGACTATTGTATTTTAATTAATGTTATTAGATGAAATTATTATATAATATTATGCTATATCTTACTAGATACTAATATGACATTGAAGAGAGATGTTTGAAAAAATTGATGATACAAATGTGAAAAATGGGAAATATATTGATAAACTCAGAGGAAAACAAATGGAAAATAATGATGTAAATAATGAGAGATATGGAAAGGGAGGAGATATATAATTATGATCTAGGAAAACACACAGAGAATAGAGGGAAGACAATTTTAGGGGAGGGGTGGGTAGGGGAGGGAGTTGTTTGTTGTTTGTTGTTTGATGTTATGTTATGATATATATCGTTAGTTTGTCTCTGTTTTTATATATATATATGTAAAACTAATAAAGTAATGATATTTCCAAAGCATCCCTGACAAATGGCCATCCAGCCTCTGTTTAAAGTCCTCCAAGGAAGGAGACCCTACCACGCTCCGAGGGAGTGTTTTCCACTGCCAAACAGCTCGTACTGTCAGAAAGTTCCTCCTAATGTTGAGGTGGAATTGAATATATATTGAAGTAAATATGCTGAAGTAATATATTGAAGTAAAGCCATCTGGGCCCGGCACTTTGTCCAACTTAAGTTTTTTAATGGCCTCTGCAATTTCCATTATTGTAAAAATTTTATTTAATAGATCTTTTTGGTTATCTGGCAGCTCAGGTATTTTTTGTTCTTTCAAATACTTTTTCTTCCATTGATCTTACAGGCGATGTATCTTTATATAATTCTGAATAAAAATTATAGAAACATTTTTAATAAAGTTTTTATTCATAAAAATAAACATGAATAAGAAACATTTTTTAATCAGTTTTTGTTCTGTCACAATCTTGTCTTTGTATTTGGATTCTTTAATTATTTTATTTTCTCTGAATTTCTTTAATCTCTGAGCCAACCATTTACCAGGCTTATTTGCTGATTCCAAATGTCTGTTTCACTATTCTCATTTTCTTGCTCAGTTTCTTTTATTGTTTGTGATTGCACTTGTTTCTTTTAAGATATTTATTTCAAATTTAAGTGTTTTATTTTCTGGTTGTTTTCTCATCTTCTCCTCTTTGTCTGATATTTCTTGTAATAAGTTGTTTAATTGTATTGATTCTTCCTTTTTTTCTCTCATATGCTTTTTTAAATAAAGTAGCCACGCATCACAGCTTTACTAACTTCCCAAGTTATTTTCATGGCTACTTCTTTTGAAGTATTTTCACTGAAACATAACTTTAATACTTCTTTTGCTTTATTTATACTGTCTTCATCATTTAGTAGATTGTTGTTCAGTTGCCAATTTATTTCCTTCCTTTTTCCTCTGAATGTTAAGGAGATGGGATTGTGGTCCGATGTCCTTTTTGCCATAATCTCTGTGTTCTTGATTATTGTAGTCATGTTTTTCGAAATCAAAAACATAACAGTCCTAGACAAAGTATGGTGAACATCAGAATAGAAAGTAAATCCCCTTTCCTCACCATACTTCCATCTCCAAGCATCTATTACATCGAATTCCTCTATCCTCTCAAAGAAAGATTAAGGTAATTTCCTGTGGTTTTTCTTCAACTGTTTGTTTGACATTCTGTCCTTTAAGGGGTTGATCACCCCATTCCATTCTCCTAGGAATAGAATCTTTTCTAATGCTCATAACTTCCTCTGTCAGTTTGTTAAAGAATTTTTCTTACGCTTGAATGGAGGTATATATTCCTACTACTAGGAGGCTTAAATTTTGTAATTTAACTTCTATTCCAATATACAACCCTTTTTGATCTTTAAATATTTCTTTTGCTGGATATCTCCTGTTAATATAAAGTGCTACCATTTTTTTTCCTTTGTATTGGATGATGTGAAGATTCGTCCTAATTTAGGACTTCTTAGAAATTTAATATCCCTCTTTCTAATATGTGTCTCCTGCAAGCATATTATATCCATTTTCATTTTTTTCAAGTGACGGTGGATTTGTCTTCATTTAAAATTTGAATTTAACCCTTTAACATTCCATAACATTATCTTTGTATCAATTTTTGTAATACTTTTATAATTATTAGTAACTTGAGCATGTTAATTTTCCTCCTCCTCTTCTTCCCCTTCCTCTTCTGAGTCTTCTTCGCTTTGATCTTTTTCTGATTTAGTGTCTTCTCCTACTTCTTCTTCCAAGTTTTGTTCTTCTGTTTCTTCCTGGCTTTCTTTGTTTTTTCTTTATGTTTCCTGTTTTCATTCAAATCTTCATCCTTTTCTCTTTTATCTCTTTTCCCCCATTTGGCAAGTCTTTTACTAAACTCCTTTGCTTTTTGTAATGAATTCATTCTATGTCTCTCATGATGATACGTAAACGATACGCCTTCTAGCCTCTATTATCTGTAATTTATTTTGTTCTGCATTAGAAGTTGCATCAAAAATTTATATTCCTGCCTTTTTAAAAGGATTTGTGGAGGTACATCTTTATACACAATCTCTTCATCCCCTATTATTAGCTTTTCTTTGTAGCTTCTCTGTATTATCTTATCTCTTATTTTAACCCTTGTGAAACACACTACCACATCTCACAGTTTTCTTTCCTTTGCCACAACTGAGCTTATTCTGAATATCTTATCTACTTGTTCTTCTATTTTTTTTTGTGTGCTAGATTGATAAAATTAGCTATTGATGGGATCAGCCTATCTTCCAAATGTTCATTTTCTTTTTTGGATAGTCCTCTTATTTTTAAACATTTCTCCCTATATCTTAATTCATACATCATTATTGCATTCTTTTCCAATTCTTGCTCTTGTGTTAGTGTGGTAGTTGTTTCTTTTAGAGTTTGCATCCTGACCTGTATTTTATGCACCTCTTTTTTTATTTGATCCATTTCTTCCATTAATTTGTCTAGTTTTTCCCCAAAATTATTTAATTCTTTTTTTAAATCTGCCTTCATTTCTGTTCTTATCTCTTTAATCTCTTCTCGTATCTCTTGTCTTATCTTTTTCATTTGCTTCCTCATCTCTTCTAATATAATCATACTAAAACCTGTAGATTTACTAGGATCCTCGATTGAGGGTCTCCTTTGCAGTAGAAGTTGTGTTTGGGCTAGAGTAGTCTTCCTAGTTCCAATGGCCATTTTTCTATATTTCTATATAATTTTTTCTATATTATCTATATTTCTTTATTTCTTTGTTAATTATATTTTCCTTATGCTCCTTACTTTCTAGCTATTTATTTATTGTTTTTCCCTCTTTAATTATTTGTATATTTATTTATTTCCCTCAATTCCAATCTATATTTTTCTATCCTCTTCTATTCCCAATTTATCTCATATCAATTTGTACATGTAATATCACTTTCACCCCTTAATTACAGCTTCAATTAATTTGATTAATTTAATTACAAATTAGTATAATAATTCATGTAATATATTAATTAATTAGTATTTTTTGGATTATTTTTATTCATGTATTTTTTATGAGACCTTCCTTAATCTTCATTTGCAAAGAAAAGCCAGAGAGAGAAAGAGTATTAACCAATAAATATTTGTTTTCTTAACTTATTACAAGAAGTAGGTAAAAGAAAAAATTAAAGCCACCAGAGGAGGAGAAAGAACTTTTTTTAAAAAAATTAAAAAATATTTTTTCTTTTTTTCTTTTTTTACCACCTGTAACTATAATAGCTTTAATAATATGCAATCTATACACAATTCACAATTCATATATTGTATATATTCAAATAAAATTTATATTTATATATATTTACATAAATTCATATATTTATATATATATATTACAATTTATGCATATCATATAAAATCTTATACAGTATATCTATAAGGTCAAGTTCATTATTAATTTCTTTTTCTGAGAAAAGATTTCTCAATATCCCCCAATCAATTTTTCCATTAAAGTAAAGCCAAAATTATATTTCTCATTATCTTAATTACAAATTGGACTCAAACACTTTACTTTCTGTACACTCTTTTATACTCTCTATCAATTATCTCTCTTTCCAATTCCTATTATCACCCGTTTTTCTTATACTCTATCTTTTCTTATTATTTCAATGAAATCCAGTACCAGATGAACTACATCCAAGAGTATTCCAGGACCAGATGAACTACATCCAAGAGTATTAAAAGAGCTGGCAAATGTGATCTCAGAGCCATTGGCAATAATCTTTGAGAAACCTGGAGAACAGGAAAAGTCCCAGCAGACTGGAGGAAGGCAAATGTTGTCCCCATCTTCAAAAAGGGGAAAAAAGAGGATCCCAACAATTATTGTCCAGTTAGTCTGACATCGATACCAGGGAAGATTCTAGAGCAGATCATTAAACAGAGAGTCTGTGAACATTTAGAAGGCAATGACATCATCACAAAAAGTCAACATGGGTTTCAGAGAAACAAGTCATGCCAGACTAATCTGATCTCTTTTTTTGATAAAGTTACCAGCTTGGTAGATGAAGGGAATGCTGTGGACATCGCATACCTTGATTTCAGTAAGGCCTTTGACAAGGTTCCCCATGACATTCTTGCAAACAAGCTTGTAAAATGTGGGCTATACAAGTTAACTGTTAAATGGATTTGTAATTGGTTGACCGGCCAAACCCAAAGGGTGCTCAGCAGTGGCTCCTCTTCGTCTTGGAAAGATGTGACCAGTGGGGTGCCACAGGGTTCTGTCCTGGGCCCAGTGCTATTCAACATCTTTATCAATGACTTGGATGAGGGAATTAGCGGCATACTTATCAAATTTGCAGGTGACAAATAGCCAATACCCTAGAGGACAGGATCAAAATTCAGAATGACCTGGATAGACTGGAGAGCTGGGCCAAAGCTAACAAAATGAAATTCAATACGGAGAAATTTAAAATACTGCACTTAGGGCAGAAAAATGAAATGCATAGATATAGGATGGGAGAGACATGGCTGAACGAGACTACGTGCGAAAGGGATCTAGGAGTCCTAGTAGACCACAAGTTGAACATGAGTCAACAGTGTGATGCGGCAGCTAAAAAGGTCAATGCAATTTTGGGCTGTATCAATAGAAGTATAGTATCTAGATCAAGGAAAGTAATAGTGCTGCTCTATTCTGCCTTGGTCAGACCTCACTTAGAATACTGTGTCCAGTTCTGGGCACCACAATTCAAAAAGGATATTGACAAATTGGAGCATGTCCAAAGAAGGGCAACCAAAATGGTGAAAGGTCTGGAACCTTCAGCTTTATAGTGAAAGCCAAAAGTTCTCCCCAGATGGAATTGGGTCATTCACATCTCCCAGATTCTAAAACCATACTGCATAAATGTAACTCTGGACTTTATCAGATGGACAAAATACAGCATCATAATGACACCACATAACCACAATAGGGTGCACATATCAGACAATGATGCCCTTTTGTGGTTATGCCCTGTCAAAATGCCATCGTTTTTAATTGATGGCTTAAGACATCAATCGACCCCCTTGCCACTTTTGGGCAGGCATTACTGGCATGTGAAACCTCAGGCCATTTAACTCTTGTCACTGTAGCAAGAGTGACTGGTCTGGTGCAAACACTTCCAAGTGAGATTGGGACATCCAGGTAAGTTTTGCTGTTTTTATGACACACACACCCAGGTTACTTGGGACTTTTAAAGTCTGCCTAGGTACTTGGTGTTACTTTTTATGTGTATATTTTTGTTTTTATTTTAAAATTTCCTGCACAATAAATTCTCTCAGGATTTCAAGTGAGAAAGTGAACAGGGTTCCATTCACATCCTCTTTGTTGCTGGGAGCCTTTGCCGGGCGAAGAAGGTGAGTGCAGGGGGGGCGTTCTTTGGCTGCTGGCATAGAAATCAGTTTTTCTATGCTGGCAAAAGAACATCTTAAACTGGGTCATCTGATAAAGTCCTCTGTGTCATCTTTGTGCTGCATCCCAGCAGTGCATAGGCCAAGAATGGCTTAGACTAAGCCTGCCAGGACTGTGTGGAGGGTTCTCAAGCACAGGCAAGTTGCTTCGTGATTGAGGTATCTCCCCTGCCAGGCAAGTATTCTACACTAATAAATTGATGGGAGGGTTTGAAAACCCTCCAAAAGGACAAATGTTGAAATTAAACCCAATTAAATATTTGCAGCATTTGTGCTTGAACAATTGCTTAACTTCAACAGTTCCCAGTAGATAAACACCAGTCAGACTGCTGTGCTTATGACTGGAGAATTCTGATGGGGAAAATATCAGGGGGGATTGGAACTGCTCTTTCCAGATGGAAATAATTGCCCAACCATCCTAAACAAAAAATATAGATTGAAAAACTCTGGAAAGAAAGTAAGTATGGGTGTGTCAGAGGAGGCAGAGAAACCTACAGATCAAAGGAGCGAAGGAACCTAGAGATCTGCCCATATCTCCAATATTCTTGCCAATAATTTATTATCTGAATTCAAAGTGCTAATAATAACATTTAAACCCCTAATTGGCTTGGGACCTCAGTACTTGAGGGAACTTCTCTCTCTCTCTCTCTCTCTCTCTCTCTCTCTCTCTATCTATCTATACCTGCTCCAGAATTGAGATCTCCTAGAGGACCTTATCTGTGTCCCACCAGTAGGGGAAATACATTGTGGGAGGACATGGGAGAGGGCCTTCTCCATGTCACCTCTGTTTTGGAAGGCCCTCCCCTTGGAGGCCTCATTGGTGCCAACATTACAATCATTTTGATACCAAGTCAAAACTTGGCTTTTTAATTAAAGCCTTCAGTCCTAACTGATTTTACCCAAGCTGTGCATGTGTTATGGTTGTGCTATTTTAAATTGTTTTAAGCAGTATTAAACTGTCTGGTTTTTAGATGATAAATTATTTTATATATTTAAATAATTAAATTATTTACATTTTTTATTTTGTAAATTGTTGCTATTATTTTAAATTACCCTTACATCTTCAGATATACAGGATAGGATACAATTTTTTTAATATAATAAAAAAAAATGTGAGAATTTTGTCATTCCTTTGAAGTCAGCCATTAACAACACTAGTTATATTTGCCCGCTGTGCTCCTGTCAAAGAGCTCAGAATAGCATATAAAATTCTTTTCCTACTAGGGACAGTTTTAAAAAGCATGCCAATTCTTTTGTCTCCAATGAAAAAGAAGTCTCAACACACCAAGGTATCCCCTCTTAAAATGGCTGATACCTGTCAGATTTATTTATTTATTTATTTATTTGCATTTGGAGATATTTTGCAAAAAACTGGGTTGTGTTAAGAGCAGTTGGGGGACTTACATCTTTGTAAGTGGACTTATGTCCGTGGGAATTAGAATAGGGCAATATTGTGACATCCATATCCAGTAAAGGGCTGCTGTTACATTACCATGTAGAGGAGCCAGCAAAGTAACCGATGTACATTGGGAACAATGCACAATGGTACAAATGCAGAATGGGACCAATGTGCATTGGTCCCATTGTGCATCAGGACACTGGCCAAAGAGTTGCAGTGCTCAGTAGTAGAGCATGATGCACATTGGGACACTCTTGTTACGCATCTTCGCAATTCACTAACAGGGTTTCTTCATGCCTTTGCTACATAACTAAGTATACATAAAGTCTCATAATGTACACTGTGACAGAGGATTCTGGTCACTGTTTTTTGTGAAAAGCCCCCCCCCATTTTTGCATAAAAACCAAGTGTTTTGATGCAAATCTTTCTTTTCTGTGCAACACTTTTGTCTATTTTTTTAAATGACCCAAAGTCATTTTAAAAAAAAATCACCATCAAATGCTCAACAGCATTTGTTGAGGGGAGGAAAATTAAAAACCTTTGAATTTCTTAATTCTTGACTATAAGAACAAAATAAATGAAGATTTACAGCTCAGTTTCCCACCTGTGCTATCTTCATAGCAACTATGTCTGGGGATTCAGCATGAACTTAATGGCAAAGAGAAGACTTGAATGCAGCTCTTTGTGGTCCTAGCCTGATCCTCTGACTTACAGCAATTGGAAATGACAAAATGGGTAGTGCCACTTGAACTACATAAGAATACGTAGTCAGGGAATTACTTCACTAGCCTAAGGGTCAGTTCACACATATGGGGATAGAACTAAGTGGCTGACTAGTCCTTATTAGGCTGGAAGCCCAGAATTGACAGCTGGTGCAAGCTTATTACTAGGAGGTGTTTGATCTATGAAAAAACTGTGTCATTGAATGTTACCTTTCTCTGAGCTTTGAAAAATGCTATTCCTGCAACCATAACTGAAAAAGGGGGTTAGACAAGATGAAACAGGGTATAGGGTATGTAAAACACATAAGAAGAGTCATGTTGAATCAGAACAAAGACCCAGCTAGTTCAGCATTCTTTTTTATGCTCTGACTACTAATTATCCATAGAATCACAGAATCGTAGAGTTGCAAGGGTCTACAAGGGTCATCTAGTCCAACCCTTTACCATATAGGAATTTAGAAACACAACTAAAGCAATACTGAAAGAAGCCCATCAAACCTCTGTTTAAAGACCTCCCACAGAAGGACAGTCTACCCCTCCCCCAAAGCAGTCTATTTCACTATCAAACAGTTCTTAGAGTGGAGAAGTTCTTCCTATTGTTCATGTGGAAACAGTTTTCTATAGGTATTTTTATATCGTGGTTTATTGGGCTTTAACCTTTCTTAGCCCCAACTTTTCCCTGTGCATTGTGAGGACTTCCCAGGGGCAAAACAGGGCAAAAACTCTTCATTGTTAGGACTGCAGGGTTCAAAGATGAGGCCAAGATGGGGTAAATAGGTCATCTACACAAGGCCTTAGAGTGCTGGGTATTTTTAACTTATAGAGGTCTGAGAGGTGACAAGATAGTCATCTTCAAATGTCTGACAGGATGCCACATAGGAGGTATGCCATGTATTCTAGTCTCTGCTGCACCAGAGACTATAATACTAAGCAATTGATTAAAACTGCAAGAAAAGAAAAGGCAGGAGTTTACCACATACCATGCAGCTGTAGATGAGTTTACATAGGGATCACTAAACGCAGTGTGCAAACATGAATCAAAGAACGTGAGAGACACTGCAGACTGGGCCAGCCAGAAAAATCAGCAGTAGCAGAACATGTCATAAATCAACCTAGGCACAAAATGTTATTTAAAAACACCGAAATTCTGGACCAGGCCAACAACTATCATGTCAGAATACACAGAGAAGTTACTGAAATCCACAAACACCTGGACAACTTCAACAGGAAAGAAGAAACCCTAAATGTAAACAAAATCTGGCTACCAATCTTGAAAAACACTAAAATCAAAACTCAGCATATATAAATGAACTCCACCCAGAGACAGGGTGATTTCCAGCAGAAAATGGACCATTAGCCAAACAGACACTAATCCTCCTTGCATATCTTCACCCAGAAACTAGCCATTTAAATACACAAATTTACATATCCTCTCCAACAGAGGCTTACAGTATATAAACCTCTCACACACTCCTACTCAACCATTCTCTGAAGATGCCAGCCACAGATGCAGGTGAAACGTCAGGGGAAAAAACTCTTCCAGAACACGGCCTCACAGCCCGGGAAAAAAACATGGAAAGCCTATGGATGCCGGCCATGAAAGCCTTCAACTTCATAAAAGAGATTCTCTTTGGAAGAAACAGATCAAGACTTGCGTGGCTGCAGATTTATTTAATTAATTTATCTGCCACCTTTCTCCCAGATTGGGACCCAAGGCAGGTTACAAAAACATAAAATAAAACATACAATTAAAACAATCAAATTCATCACAATTTTAAATAATATAAAACATATAAAAGTTGAAAAATAAACATAACACATCCCAACAAAAACCCTCTGTGCATGCAGCCAGGTATTAAAAGCCTGCTTGAATAAAAACATCCTTGCCTGCTGGTAAAAAGGAAAGCAAGGGAGGGGGGCATCCTAGCCTCCCACGGAAGGGAGTCCCAAGGGGTGGGAGCAGCCACAGAGAAGGCTTTCTCACCAAGGCTCTCTCACCAAGAAGCTTCACCAAGTGAGTCAGTGGTGGTGGTGGGACTGAGAGAAAGCCTTCCCCTGATGATCTTAAATTTCTGGCAGGTTCGTATTGGGAGATACAGTCTTTCAAATAGTCTGGACCGAATCTGTATAGGGATTTCTAGGTCATGACTGGCACTACCACCATGCTGGCCCACTGCTGCAGCTCTCATCCATGTTGTACTCACTGGATCCAGGAAGATGGCCTGCAATATGTGACCAGACTGGTCACATGCAGGGGGGCCTTGCTGATGTGTTGTGGGCTAGCTTCCTGGATTCAGAGAGTGGGATGCATGAGGTGGTGGCTGCAGGGATGGGATGGTGGTCTGGACTCCATCCCATTTTGTGCTGGTAACAGGGGAGGAATGGGCCAGGTCCATGGTCAGAAAACACCAGTGTATTCTGGCCCATGTAGCTGAGGCCTCCGTCATTACTCATAAGGCTTGGTTCCCTGACCTTTGACAATCTTGATGGCCCTTTTCTATACACACTCCAGCTTGTCAATATCCATCTTTTACTTTGGTGCTGAAAACTGTGTCTGTGGTAGCAGCAGAGAATAGAGAGAGTTTGTGCCCTGTAGGTATAGAAGTTGCATGCCACACAGGAATCTTGAGAGCATCTAATAGGTCTCCACAGTTGGTGGGCACAGCACAGAAGGAGGTCCTTATATTGGTGACAAGGATGGGAATAATGGGAAGCCCTCACTCTTGATGGTAGTAACAAGATTTGTGGAAGTCTTCACATATGGTGGCAGCAGTGATTTAGGCAGAACCTTACATCTAGTAGGAACAGTGGTGGAATAAGGGGCAGAAGCCTCACAGTGAGATAGAAAATATTTTAATAAAAATAAATAAGTTTAATTCTGTTACCAGAATGTGTGGGGTCCATGGGGGGACCCACTCATGACACTAAAATTATGATATTATTTGGGGAAATTAATATTAGCTCAATTCAAATTAGCTCAAATGTTTGGCTGCGAGAGGTTGGTTAACTTGTGGGACCTCTGCATGTACTCACTGCAGAGACTCCAACTTAAATTAAAATAAAATGGTTTTTATTGGAAAATAATCACAGAAGCGTTCAAACATGCACTCATGCTCACAAGAACCACACAGCACTAACAAAGAGTTAAAGCAGAAAGAGTTGGATAGTGGAATAGATTTTGGGAAGATGGACTATAATTACCAGTCCTGAAGAGTAAAGGTTCATGCAGCAAAGAAGACTAGGGCGTGAATCTGAAGGCGACACAGCAATCCAGCAGAATGGCAGTGTCAGAAGAACTGTGCACACTTGACTATTAGAATCATAGAGTTGGAAAGAGTATTTGGGCTTAAAACAATGTTTGGATGGCTTTCCCACAGTTAGGACTTTTTCAGAAGGGGGAAAAACCCAAGGAGGTTGGAAGAAGAATGGGGCTGTTGCGCTTACACAGCCCTGTTTCAAACATCCCCTTCCTCCTCTGTCCTCCCCCCGACCTTCCCCCATGCTACAGGCACTGCTTTTTATTGACGGAGGTTTTCCGTCAATAAAAAGTGGCTCCAGCAGCATGGGGGAAGGTTGGGAGGAGGATGGAGGAGGACAGTTGTGTAAGTGCAACAGCCCCATTCTTCTCTCAACCTCCTCGGGGGTTTTCCTAACCATTTGAAAAAGTCCTCACTGTCAAGAGCATCCAAGAGTGGATTAGCACATTGCACCTTAATGATTCTGATACTAAGGGGCTCTGCTTAATTCTATCTTGGGTGTGTCTGTTGGGAATTTCCAAGACATCTTCGTCAGGTCCTGGATAACCTCCACTTGACCCCATTTTCAGTCTACCCCAGTCTACCTAGACCTTGTGAAATGTCCAATATTCATAGAATCATAGAATTGTAGAGTTGGAAGAGACCACGAGGGCCATCCAGTCCAACCCCCTGCCATGCAGGAAATCTTGATCGAAGCATCCCCGACAGATGGCCATCCAGCCTCTGTTTAAAGACCTCCAAGGAGGGAGACCCCACCACGCTCTGATGGAGTGCGTTCCACTGCCGAACAACTCTGACTGTCAAAAAGTTCCTCCTAATTATAAAATTATGAAATATTAGCGGGAGGGGTGTAAGGCATGGTAACAATTTTATTGTGTAGACACAGTCAGGATTCCATAATTAAACCTCTATAACTGTATTGTACAGATACAGGCTGGGATATTTTTGCTTTCCTTCTGGTGACTGATTTGTATGCTAGTGAAGCTGCTGCCACTTTTTCTTGTTTTTGTTGACTTTGGGTTTTATCTGAACAATTTATAATGGCTTTACTGTCATTTTAATTTTTTATTGGACTATAAACTGCATTGAAAATGTCTTCTGGATATAAAACACAATGCAGAATTTTATAAATACATACACAAATTATCAGAGTTGTGTGGTCTTAGCCTGTCAACTCTTCTCCACCATATATATGGGAAGAGAAATTCAGGGAGAGAGAGGGACCATTTCACCAATATATTTTTTTTTGTGGAAGAGAAGAGAAATTCTCCAGTGGTTTCTCAGGGGCAGTACTCACCATCAGCAGAGGCTCTAGCACTGCTGGTTTCTCCTTATTATCCCAAACATTTGTGTGTGTGTGTGTCTGTGTCTGTGTTTGTGATGCTGGCATTGCAAGTGAGATCAAAAAAATTCCTTTTTGGAGAAGCTGATTAAAAGATTCTGGGAAATATTGTCAGGAATCTGGCAGAGCCAGGTCCTGCCATGACAGTTAGTGCATGGCTTTGTAGTTTAAGATGATGGGTAATGTAGTGTGCTGCTTTGGCTAAAAAATGTAATCATGCTGTAGAGATTGCTGATGTGTTTGCTCCGGAATGTGGTATGTTTAAACATTCAGGGTCATTTCACATGAGAGACCTGGAGTTGGGGGAGGAGTGGAGTACAGCTGGGATTATGAATTGTTTATGTTTTGCTGACCAATAATGATGCTTGTGTGTAGTGAGAAAAACTGGTGGGGTTTGATATAGTGCTGAAACAGAAACTAACCTTTACTCTTGATAATGCCCTTGTACTGGATTTTACTCTACTTACCAGAATAAAGCTTTAATGTTAACAATTGAAAGATTGTGTTCCTGAAGTGGGTGTAGCCTGTACAACACAGTTTGCCAAGACACCCTTCAGTCCCAAATCAATGAAGACATGTGTTTGGAAAGGGATGATCAGCTGGAGTAGAAGGAGCAACAGGGGATTGAGTGGGAACCCCTACCTGGAGGGAGTGTGAGAAACCTTCAAGGGATAAAGGGGAGTGATGGAGGACTCTCTTGAAAGAGAAGACATCTGAGGACTCTCTTTAGTGAGAGGCAGAGAACTCTCCTGAAACAATGTCAAATAACTTGCTATCAGGCAGGATGGATGGCTCAGTAAAGGAGAGCTGTGGAGATCACAGATTGTGGTAGCTTTGGTAGGTATTGGAGGAACTAGTGGGGTCCCTGCAGTCTCTTATGTTGGAGAAGAACAATGGGGACCAGTTAGTGGGAGTGTCAGCGAGGAGGCAGGCTATAATGAACCAGGCCATTCAGGTGGCTGCTGCACCAGAGGACTGTAGGCATCTGCACCCTGCCGTTCAGCCACAGATCTGCAGAAAACAGCAGTTGGAAGTGAACTTCAATGGCAATGTGGAGAAGCTAAGGTTTTTCTTCACACAGGTAGCTGGATTCATGGAAGAGTGGGAAATGACTTTTCTATCTGAAGCAGCCAAAGTGAGGAGAATTGCCATATATCTTGATGGGGAAGTGGCAGAGCAGTTAGTTAATCTTCATGACATGGAAGCACCAGAGTTGTAGGACTTCCTGAGACTTAATGACTGCTTTGTGGGTCTGCTTTGAGGACCTGTTTTGCCAGGAGAAGGCATGTACACATTTTCTGACCATGAGGCAAGGTTCATGCTTGGTAACTGAGTATGTTGAAGAATTCTGGCAGTTGACCACCCACATCCCAGATTGAATGGAGGCCACTAAGACCCAATAGTTCCAAGATGGGTAAGGACCAGATCACCTGGAATGGGTGCTGTAGAGGGACGGCCTGGACACCCTTATGAATTGGATGCTGCTCATGGGTGAAGGTGAAATAGTGTAGCAAATCATGAAGTTTGCCAAGCAAAGGCATGGACTGACCACCAAACCAGCCAGAAAGAAACTACCCCCTGCCCACACACCCACACACACCACTGTCAAAAGATGGGTAACTTCACTCAAACCAAAAGGGAGATGCATGTGCCTGAAGTTATGCCTAAACTGTGGCCAGGAGGGACATCTGGCAGCAGGGTGTCCCAGAAAATAGGGAACTATGAAAGCCAGAGAGCTGGTGAAACCAAAGGGGAAAGAGAAAAAGAAAGCCCCCATCAAAACAGACCTCCAGGGTTGGGGACAGAACTCCATGCTGAGGAGTGGCAGTTGGGGGAGAGTGCAGCTCAAGACTCCAAGAGTGACATGGAGGTGCAAGAAAATAGGTAGGACCTGCCTTGGAGTGCACTGAGGGACAGGGCACAAACCAGTGCTTGGAGACTGTGGTGAGTGGTGGACCAAAACTCTTTTTTTGTAAAAGTTAGACTGAAGAGACTTGATGGGGGTGGCAAGGTGGATCTGGTGGCAGTTATTGATTCAGAGTGCAGTAGATGCCTGATTAACCCACTAGTAGCCACATAACTAGGACTACAATGTGATAAATTGGACTTTCCCGCCAATACGGAGTAGACTAGATGGGCCATGTGTTCTCTTCCGACTCTATGATTCTATGAACACTATACAATTCCCATTGGTATCAGGACTTGATTAGTATTCAAGGATAAAGAAAGTGATGAACTCCCATCCTCATAAAGCAGACTGTGCTCTAGAGACTGAGGCAGGGGCAAAACTTCCTAAGCTAAACTTTAATCCATGACACGGAAGGAAATGATCACATTTTGGGAGTTCATTGATTAGAACATGAATAGGGTTCATATGGCTGGCTATGTCACCTATAGCCATGCAAGTTTTCTTCTGCAAAAAGAAAGATGGAACTAACTGTTGCATTGTCTAGTCCACATTTTACTAGCATAATTGCAAGAAAATCATGGTGGGGATTGCCAAAGGCCTTACTGAAATCAAGATACACTACATCCACAGCATTGCCTTCATCTACCAAGCTTGCGACTCAATCAAAAAAAGAAAAAGAAAAAAAGAAATAAGATTAGTTTGGCATGACTTGTTTTTGAGAAACCCATGTTGACTTTTAGGGATCATGACATCCCTTTTACTTACAGACTGTCTATTTAATGATCTGCTCTAGAATCTTTCCTGTTATTGATGACAGGCTGACTGGGTGATAATTACTTGGATCCTCTTTCCCCCCATTTTTAAGGATGGGGACAACATTTGCCCTCCTCCAGTCTGCTGTGATCTCTTTTGTTCTCCAGGAATTCTCAAACATTATTGACAATGGTTCTGAGTTTACTTTGGCCAGTTCTTTTAATACCCTCCATCTGGCCCTGGAGACATGATTTCATTTAGAGTAGCAAGGAATTCTTGTACTTTCTAGAATCATAGAGTTGGAAGAGACCACAAGGGCCATCCAGTTCAACTCCCTGCTATGCAAGAATACATAATCAAAGTGTTCCCAACAGATGGCCATCCAGTCTGTTTAAAAACCTCCAAAGAAGGAGACTCCACCACACTACGAGGCAGTGCATTCAACTGCTGAACAGCTCTTACTGTCAAGAAGTTCTTCCTAATGTTTAGGTGGAATCTTTTTTCCCTATATTTTGAGTCCATTGCTCTACTGTCTCTGAAGCAGCAGAAAACAAGCCTGCTCCATCCTCAGTTTGACATCCCTTCAAATATTTAAACATGGCTATCATGTCCCCTCTAACCTTCTCTTCCCCAGGCTAAACATGCCCAGCTGTCTAAGCCACTTCTCATAGGGCATGGCTTCCAGACCTCCCACCATCCTGGTCGCCTTCTTCTGGACACATTCCAGCTTCTCAATATCCTTCTGAAATTGTGGTGCCCAGAACTGGACAGTATTCCAGGTGAGATCTGACCAAAGCAGAATAGAGTGGCACTATTACTTCCCTCAACCTAGACACTAGGCTCTTATTGATGCAACCTAGAATTCCATTGGCTTTTTTAGCTGTTGCATCAGACTGCTGAATCATGTTCAGCTTGTGGTCACTAAAGACTCCTAGATCCTTTTCCCATGTATTGCTGTCAAGCCAGGTGTCACTCATCCTATATCTGTACATTTGATTTCGACTGCCCAAGTGTAGTATCCTACATTTCTCCCTGTTGAAATTCATTTTGTTAGATTTGGCCCAGCTTTCTAATCTGTTAAGATCATTTTGAATTCTGTCCTCTGGAGTATTAGCTACCCCTCCTTATTTGGGGTAAGAATGCCCTATATTCCCTTGATAAGAATGCCCTGTATTCCCTCATCCAAATCATTGATACTTCTGCCATTGGTTTTAATACCCTTTGATGTAGTTCATCTGGCTCTGGAGACTTGAACTCATTTATACTGGCCAGGTATTCCTGAACTACCTCTTTACCTATTCTGTGCTGCATTTCCCCTACTGTATAATCTGCTCCATTTTCCACAGATTCAGCACTGTTCTCCTTTTGGGAGAAGACTGAGGCAAAGAAGGTGTGGAGTACTTCTGCTTTTTTTCTGTCTCTTGCTTTCTCCATCTTCTGTACCCAGTGGCTCTACCACTTCCTTCTTTTCCAAAATTTACCAATTGTATGGAATGACAAATTCTTTAAGATATGGCAAGCGGAACTAACAAAATTTATATGGGCAGATAAAAAGCTGAGAATAAAATTGAAAATATTAACAGACATGAAAGACAGAGACGGTCTTGCCTTACCAGATCTATGACTGTATTATCATGCAAGCATTTTAGCATGGATGGAAGAGTGGATATCACTAAAAAAAGATGATTAAGCCAAATAATTTTCTTACAGCAAATAGCCAGCAGAATAAAATTTTAAAAAGCTTTTTAAAAACCCATTGCAATTACATTTACATATGTACATTACATGGAATTTAAACCATGCCAGTAACAATGGAAGAAGAAGTATGGAGAAACCATTAACAAAATGCATAACAATATTACTTTTCCACACATCTGTGACAATTTATGGCTGCTGCACAAAAACTAGCAACTTTAGCTGTAACCTGAGCATTTAAGTCTGGCAAGAGATGTTCTAAATAAAACTTGTCCTGCCTATCTGGATTTTTTTGTATAAGTGGTGTTATAACAGAGGTTCTAATAACTTGATAAAAGGTACAGTAAAGTAACACATGGCCCACTGTCTCTACTTCTTCTAACCCACATGGGCAAATCCACTTGGCATATGGAATCTTTTTAAATCTACCTTCCAGTAAAGTGGAAGGCAAGACATTTAGTTTAGCTAGCATAAATGCTCTTCTAAATTTAGGGATAGTCAAATTTATCAGATAATTGGCAGATGCAAATAGTCCTGTTATCCCTAAAATCAGGGTATAAAGCTGCTTGATTTAAATGATATTGAAATTCAATTTGTCTAATGCACTGGATAATAGCTATCTTTGCTTTGGCATACCCTAAAGTTAGGATAGCAGTTGAAGAGAAGCCTAAGGTTAAAAGTTTCATATTTAGTAACTTTTTACATTTTGATTGGAAGGAATCAGTTAATATTAACGAAGCCAATCCTACAGGCATAAACAGCATTTTTAGCAAGAAATTGAATTTGTGCTGCTATATACGGGCCTCTGTTGAAATTTGCCCAGCCTCTAATCATAAGCTTGCATTAGGAACACAACTTGAAATACTGAATATTGTTCTCAAAAAAGAAGTTTGCATAGCCTCCAGTGAAGCAGGATTTTCAAATGAACACACTTCTGAGCCATACAGCAACAGAGCTAACACCTTGGCCACAAAACCCTGAATAATCAAAGGGATGTATTGTTCTCTAGAAAGGAGAGGAGTACTTGCATTAGAAGGCCATAATCTAAGATATGGATGGCACACCTACCTCTGGTATGGCAAAATAAAGGATAACAAGGAATTTGACAATTATTATATTAGAAATGCACTTATGAAAATTTGGATAATTTAAAAAAAGGATTCTGCATGAAAATTCCCCTCTGGATTTCAACACAAGAGACATTCTTTAGTAAAAGCAGAACAGAGGAAGAGAATTGGCTGAAAACCAGGATATTTTAATAAGAGCTGAGCAAAACAAATTCAAGTTAAAAACAAGAGACCAACTGAAAAAAAATGCTGAAACCTAGTGTGAAAATCAAGTGGGGGGACTGAATGCCAAGAGGTGTTTGGGAAACTGAAGTAATTGTTCAGTTCAGAACTGATCCTCAAACACCCAGATCCAGCAAAGCCTTTTCTGGTGAAGGTGGATGCAAGAGATGCTGTCTTAGGGCTGGTACTATTGCAAAAGGATGAACAGGGGATACTCCATCCATGTGCTTACTTTTTAAAAAAAAAATCTGCTCCAGAGCTAAATTGCCCCGTGTGGGAGAAAGAAGCTGTGGAGAGATTTTTTTTGTCGGGGAGGAGGCAGCCAGGTCCTGCCATTACAGTTAGTACTTTGCTTTGTACTTCAGGATGATTGGTAATGTAGTATGCTTCTTTGCCTAAAAACTGCAACCATGATGTAGAGAACACTGATATGTTTGCTCAGGAATGTTGTTTGATTAAACATTTAAGATCGTTTCACATGAGAGACCTGGATTTGGGAGGGGGAGTGGAGTACAGCTGGGAATATGAAGTGTTTATGCTTTGCTGAACAATAATGATGCTTGTGTGTAGTGGAGAAGCTGGTGGAGTTTGATATACTGCTGAAATAGACAGTACTGTGGCTGTAGACAACGCCTTTGTACTGGATTTTGCTCTTCTTACGGTAATAAAGCTTTACCTTTAACTACTGAAATATTGTGTTCCTGAAGTGGATCTAAACTGTACATCACATTTCTAGTCCTTAAAAATGAATTTTCCAGCTTCTGGTTTGCATCTTCCTCACAATGCCTTGGGGCAGAAATAATGTTTGTAATTATTCGTTATCAGGTGAAAAAATGGGCTTCCTGACAGTTGGGAAATCCTACTGGGAAAAATAATAGACCATTGAGAAATTTGCTCAGGTTTCTCCTCATATTTGAACATGCTGTAAGAAATATTCTGTGCAGAAGACCATGTCTTTTTTAATAACTTGTTTTTTTGTGCAGAAACCATGTGGGTTTAAAAGAAAAACTTGGTTTCTGTGCAAAAAATAGGTTTCTATGCAGAAAACAGGGGGGGCTACATAAAACACCATAGCTACAATCTAATATCCACTCAGCAAAATGTAAGCATTTGCATGCAGAGTTACCCTGTGCCAGCATTACAGAAACCCCATGCAAAATAACATTGTGCAACACATGTCAATGACTGCATGCCATTGTGCAATGTGAAACCACAATGTGTAGTGAGAGCTCATTGCACATTTGTAATGCACAGTATTGCTGTATTCACAGCTCTGCTTCCACCACTGTCAGCAGAATACGTCTGTTGTGCCATAGAGAATAATTCATCCTATGTACATAGAATCAGTTATGCATGTGTACTGTATATCACCAATGAGAAGCTAGATCGTGTGTTTTCCAACACTTTGAGATGTCCAAATATGAGTAGAATATTATGAGGGAATATTTGTTTTCTCTTGCAGTGGTAAGAAAACTACCATATTCTTAGAATCATATAATCATAGTTGGAAGAGACCAGAAGGGCCATTCGGGAATACACAATCAAAGGACTCCTGACAGATGACATCCAGCCTCTGCTTAAAAACCTGAAAGGAGGAGACTCAACCACAATCCCAGGTATCAGCTTATTTCATTGACAAACAGCTCTTACCACCAAGAACCTCTTCCTAATGTTTAGGTGGACTCTCTTTTCCTGTAGTTAAAATCCATTGCTCCCTGTAACCTCTTAACCTTCTCTTCCTTATGTATGAAGACAAGGTAGCTGAGGATTTGCACCTGTCCCAAACCTATCATCATTCTGAGGTCTTGCAGAAAGGGAAAGAAAGGATAGGCAGCTCCTCCAGCTTTCTGGCCACAAAATGGTTGAGCCTGCTTATGAGTTTCTGCAAAGTCTCGTTCTATTTTTGAGGAAGTAAAGTGAGCAAAAAAAAAAAAAATCTCAGAAATTTTCTCAGAATAATAGCTTTGGAGAAGCTATTATTTGGAGAAGGAATGACTCAGCTGTGAATTATGCAGAAAATAGGTGCTGGGCACATTTCTATGACTGGACACATGCACTTAAAGACAGCATTTTTGTTTGTTTGATTGTTCGTTTCTGAAGAGGAACAGATTTTAAAAAATGCAACAAGGCAGATACTTGAAATAGCTATTTCTGGACTACAACTATCATTGCTACATTCCCAAGCCAGCCAGGATGGCCTGAATCCTTGGAGTTGTAGAGTTTTGTTTTTTAAAAAAGGATTTACAGTAGCACCCCCGTATCCATGGGGGATTTGTTCTCGGGCCCTCCATGGATACTGAAATCCACGGATAACAGCGAACGCACTTCCACATTCACCCTGGCCGCAGGCGCTGCAGCCCTCCTGAGGATCGGAAAAGAGAATCATAGAATCATAGATTTGTAGAGTTGGAAGAGACCACAAGGGCCATCCAGTCCAATCCTCTGTCATGCAGGAAATCAAGATCAAAGCATCTCTGACAGACGGCCATCCAGCCTCTGCTTAAAGACCTCCAAGGAAGGAGACTCCACCATGCTCCAAGGGAGTGTGTTCCACTGCCGAACAGCTCTTACTGTCAAAAAGTTCCTCCTAATGTTGAGGTGGAATCTCTGTTCCTGGAGCTTGCATTCATTGCTCTCTGTTCCAGTCTCTGGAGCAGCAGAAAACAAGCTTGCTCCATCCTCAATGTGACACCCCTTCAAATACTTAAACAGGGCTATCATATTGCCTCTTAACCATATTTTTTCCAGGCTAAACATACCCAGCTCCCTAACTCTCTCCTCATAAGGCATCGTTTCCAGACCTTTCACCATTTTAGTTGCCCTTCTCTGGACAGGCTCCAATTTGTCCATATCCTTTTTGAATTGTGGTGCCCAGAACTGGACACAGTATTCTAGGTGAGGCCTGACCAAGGCAGAATAGAGTGGCACTGTTACTTCCCTTGATCTACACACTGTACTTCTATTGATACAGCCCAAAATTGCATTGGCCTTTTTAGCTGCCGCATTACACTGTTGACTCATGTTCAACTTGTGGTCTACTAGGACTCCTAGATCCCTTTCGCACGTAGTCTCGTTCAGCCAGGTCTCCCCCATCCTATATCGATGCATTTCATTTTTTTGCCCTAAGTGCAGTACCTTACATATCTCTGTATTGAATTTCATTTTGTTAGCTTTGGCCCAGCTCTCCAGCCTATCCAAGTCATTCTGAACTTTGATCCTGTCCTCCAGGGTATTAGCTACTCCTCCTAATTTCTGTAATTCATCTGCAAACTTGATAAGCATACCCTCTATTTCCGCATCCAAGTCATTGATAAAGATGTTGAATAGCACTGGGCCCAGGACAGAACCCTGTGGCACCCCACTGGTCACATCTTTCCAAGACGAAGAGGAGTCACTGCTGAGCACCCTTTGGGTTCGGCCGGTCAACCAGTTACAAATCCATTTAACAGTTAACTTGTCTAGCCCACATTTTACAAGCTTGTTTGCAAGAATATCATGCAGGGATCTTGTCAAAGGCCTTACTGAAATCAAGGTTTGAGATATCCCAAGTGAATTCTCTCCTCCTTCTCTCCTTCCCCAGCCTCCCCAGCCACCACCGCAGCTGCCACAGCCCTCCCGGGAATGGGAGAAAGGAGGCAAGTTCTCTTCTCCTCCTCTCCCTTCCCTCTCCACCCCAGTACTGCCCCTTGCCAACCACAGATAACTGAATCAGCAGATGGTGAATCAGCAGAGATGGGGGCTCTTTTGTATCATCAAAAATGATACAATCAAAAAAGTTTTTCCACACTCTTATATGAGAAAATAGCACCAGTTTGTGCAGACTACCCTCCCCAAACTGGTGCCTTGCAGATGCTTCAGATGGCAACTCCCATTATTCCTATGCTATACTGGCTGTCACTCATTAGAACTGCAGTCCAAAAATATTTGGAGAATACCAGTTTGGGGAAGGTTAATTTTGAGTGATAATGCAGGGGAATGTTTATTTATTTCACTAGGGTGTTGCCGAAAATCTTATATTTATTTCCCAGCCAAGCTGTTTTAACACTACCCATTGGAAAAAGATGCTCTCTGAGAGGGGGTTCATCTCTGCTAAAAGGCATTGACCATCCTCTGCTCCCGCAGACATGGCGGGAACCTACCTGGTTAGCCGAATTCCATAGCCTGAACTATTAAAAATGTATCATTTTTATTTGGTTGCATGGCAACAGATGATCCCTTTGTTCTGTTTTGACAAAGCAGCTGCTGAGAGCTCCATCTTGTCATTATAACTAAGAGCAATGCCCCCAGGCTTTCTTTAAAAATAAGATACAATACAATACAGAGCACTAAAAGGTAATGAGAGAGAGTTCAGCATTCCTTTAATTCTCTTTCAAGGTAAAGTTTGGGTTGCTCTTAGTGATAAACTCTTATTTGGAGCATATGGGTGTCATGCAGGCTGAATGCCTTCTTTCTCTCCCTCCCTCCCTCCAGTTGCTGGTTTGGGGGCCCTGCCTAAGGATCTTTCAAATGCTTATTTCTAATTATTTTTGGAAGGTCTGTAATAAATCTCAGTTTTCACACTGGATCCAGAAATATGCCAACTAAGGCATCCCCTATTATCTTTCAGCCCAAAGAGACGAAGGACAGAAGGATGACAGGTAAAGATTATTGCTCTGCTGTAAACCCAGACCATTTTCCTCCATATGCTTTAATGAGTTGTAATCGCAAAGTGGTGTGGTATTTTATGTCTGGAGATAAGCATAAAGTATGACTGGCAAGAGGGAATGGTGGTCCTGATCCTTATCTCTTTTACACCAAGAAAATACTAATAACTTTGGTGGAGCTGCCATTGATTTGCACAACTGTAAGAAAAATACCATCCTAGGTATAGAAAAGTTGACAAGAAAAAGTGTGCCAGTCACAAATAGCCTTGGAGACAACACTGGGATTCTGATAAGAGGTTATAAGATTGTAAATGGTGGAAAGGAAATGGAGAGCAAAACCATGCTTCTTTTTCCTATACAATATAGCAAACAGAAGTTCCCAATGAATGATTTTGGATCTCATTAAAAACCATCTGTTTTCTCTTGTTCACTTAGCTACACAATACATTTATGAATACATTTCATGAAGAGTTTTTCAGATGCAAAAACAATTTGTGTGTGTGTGAAAGAGAGAGAGAGAGAATGTGTTCTTGTGCTTGATAGTAATCTTCAAAGTTGTTTCAATCCACAACAAATGAGCAAGAATTTTGCTGCATCAGCCTAATGATGAGGAACTATGTGAGGTTGAGTGGGGGTCACATTAGCCTGCCATGGGACCTAGGAGGACCAAACCTCACCATCACACCCTTTAGGGACCATAGGGTACTTGTACTTTTAAAACTTTATTTTAACATCCATCACAGTAGGACCCATTGTGGCAATTCCATTGTGCCCCCTCCAAACAGAATGTAAAACAAAAGTCAACTTCAGTTTTATTTATCCCAGAGGAAGTAAAACCAGTAAAATTGTCTCCACAGCTGTTAGGAGGGGTTAAGTTCATAAATATTAAAAAGCTATTGTTTGTCATTTGCGGGTTTGTCTGTTGAGGTTGCTGGTGGCCCTTGGTGTCTTTAAAAATGCTTTTAAGGGGGCCACACATTTCCCACCACTGAGCAAAGGAAAAACATTTCTGTATGTTTCTCAGTGAGAATCTTGACATGAATTCATTCTTCATTCTCTTGCCTACAGCTTGGGAAAATTCTGGATTTCTGCTCCAAGGAAACCCACTGTATCCAGGATGGGTAGGGGATCCTGGAATTTCTATTTTCTGAAGTTCCTGCCCCAGGTGATCTGCACTGCCCAGTTATAGCAGTTTGATACTGTTTTAACAGGCATGGCTCTATCCTATGGAACTTTGAGATAGATAGTTTGGTGAAATCCTTAGAATACCCTGCTGGAGAACTCTAGAACATGGAACTGAACTGCAACAATGGAGAATTCTAAAGTAGAGTTTTGTGGACACCATCTGTTACCCTTGGAGGTGAGGGTATGTTGGAACACCACTCATGATGCCAAAATCTCCTATAATATCTAGGAGAATTGTTAGCTCAACAGGAGGCCTGTGAGAGGAGGGTAACTTTGGGGATCTTTTCACCTATACCAGTATTAATTGTAGAGAGCACTCCAGTTAAAGTGAAAGAAAGTATTTTATTGGAATAACACAAAAGTGAACTAACATACACAATACACATGCTTACAAACCATACAAGGCAGAAAGGTTGGATAGAGGGAGAGAGGTCTGTGAAGATAAGGTGATAGCTACCAGTCTTGAAGGGGAGAGTTCCATGCAGTGAGGGTACTCAGACAAGTAACTGTAGGTGGAACAGGAGGTTCCAATCCGGGGTGTGCTGAGAAAGAGAGTGGCTGGGTCTGTCCACTGTGGCACAATTTTCTGGGGTCTGGGCCCTAATATTTATATCCTATTTCATATCCTGAAGGGATACTCTGGTTATGACAAAGCCTGGATGGCTTTCCCACCAGATAGACAAAAGGAACCAAAACTCAAATTATTGCTTTAATTAAAACATTGATTGTCTTGTGACAACCTCGTAAGGTTGGACAAGAGGGGGTATGAGGAAATATTTCTGTAGGGTATAGATTAAGGAATGGTCACTTAACTGATTATTGAATCATTGCTGAAACACCTAAGGCTGGAAGCAAGGATTAGCACACATCTCTCTAATGACTGGATTGTTAGCATAAACCCATTATGGGGGCTTCTAGGAGGGAGCACATTACTCCGGTTCTGAGGTCCCTCCACTGGTTCTGAGGTCCCTCCACTGGCTGCCTATCAGCTTCTGGGCCCAGTACAAGGTGCTAGTTATTACCTTTAAAGCCCTAAATGGCTTGGGCCCAAGCTATCTCAGGGACCGCCTTCTCCCTTATAATCCTTCCCGCACTCTCCGGTCCTCTGCGAGAAATTTGTTGCAGCCACAAAGACCTAGGCTGGCGACCACCTCCCAGAGGGCTTTCTCGGCTGTCGCCCCCAAATTGTGGAACGGCCTGCCAGATGAGATCCGCCTATTGACATCATTAGACAGCTTTAAAAAGGCTGTCAAGACGGTTCTCTTCAGGCAGGCTTTCCAGAATAGCTAACCCCGGCCTCAGGAACCCCCTCTGGAGGTTGCTTCTGGACCTCCAAACTGATGCTGCTTGCTCGAAAGGGTTTTTAATAAATTGTATTATATACTGATTTTAATTTGTATTAATTTAATAATGTTTTAAGGGGGGGAAGGGATTTTGAGTTGTTTTATACTGTGTACTATTTTATTGTTGTAAGCCGCCCCGATTGCTCGCAGAGGGGCGGGATATAAATAATTATTATTATTATTATTATTATTATTATTCCTGCTCAATCCTATTATGGATTTGCTCATCATTTTATTTCTAGACATGTTTCAGGTTATTCTGACCTTCAACTGACCTCTAGTTTGCCTACACCAACCTGACCCTGAAAAGTGTCCAATATCTCCATTATGAGATACCATGGGGGGGGGGTGTAGCATGCATGCTAAGACTGTCAACTTCCAAAAAAGACAAATTGGTTCCCAGAGCAAATCAAGCCTGAATACTCCCTCAAAGCCAAGATGACTAAGCTGAATGTTGTACTTCGGACAGATCATGAGAAGACATGATTCATTAGAAAAGACACTGATGCTTGGCAGGGTAGAAGGCAATAGGAAAAGAGGAAGACCACATTCCAAACGGTTAGACTCAATTAAGGAAGTAACGTCTCTGAGTCTTTGAGACCTGTTCAGGGATGTTGATAACAGGGAGACTTGGACTCTCACTCACAGGTCACCATACAAATTCAACGTGACAGCCGTTAACAACCACAACACACTATAAATCATAGGTTTCCACAGGATGAAATCATGACATTTAAAGTGGTACCAGAGTGCTATAATTATAGAATTTAGATACACTCCAAGTCTGAACAACCCCACTGACTCTTTAACATCAGGTTTAAAAATAATACACTTCCAATATTAGAGGGAGTTTTTGCTTGGAGGGATCCTTAACGGGAGAATGAATCCTGAGGGTTTTATAAGCATCCTGTTCTGAATATGTTTAGGGAAATCTACACTCTTAATGCACATTTTCAAAAGGAAGTTTCTTTCAACAATGATAGATACCTCTAAAATCTTCCCTGGTATTGATGTCAGACTAACTGGACGATAGTTGTTGGGATCCTCTTTTTTCCCCTTTTTGAAGATGGGAACAACGTTTGCCCTCCTCCAGTCTGCTGGGACTTCTCCTGTTCTCCAGGAGTTCTCAAAGATTATTGCCAATGGCTCTGAGATTATATTTGCCAGCTCTTTTAATACTCTTGGATGTAGTTCATCTGGTCCTGGAGATTTAAATTCATTTAGATTAAGAAGGTATTCCTGTACTACCTCTTTACTTATTTTGAGCTGGATTTCCCCTATTGTGTCCTCTGTTCCATTCTCCTCAGGTTGATCCTCCTTTTCCTTTTCTGAAAACACTGAGGCAAAGAAGGTGTTGAGTAATTCTGCCTTTTCTCTGTCCCCTGTTAGCATTTTGCCATCTTCTCCACGTAGCGGCCCTATCATTTCCTTCTTCCTCCTTTTGCTGCGGACATACCCAAAAAAACCCTTTTTATTGTTCTTAACCTCCCTAGCAAGCCTGAGCTCATTCTGCGCTTTAGCTTTTCTGACTTTACTCCTACACGTGTTCGCTATCTGTTTGAATTCTTCTTTGGTGATTTCCCCCTTTTCCCATTTCCTATACATGGTCCGTTTAAAACTTAGCTCCATTGAAAATTCTTTAGTCATCCATCCTGGTTTCTTGAGACACCTCCCATTTTTCTTCCTCAATGGTACTGTTTGAAATTGTGCCTTCAGTATCTCCCTTTTGAGAAAGTCCCATCCGTCTTGAGGTCCCTTCTCTTTTAGTATTCTTGACCATTGGATCATCCCCAGTATTTCCCTGAGTTTATTGAAATCAGCTCTCCTAAAGTCAAGAATGCGTGTCTGACTATGCCTGGCTTCTCCTTTCCATTGTATAACAAACTCCAGGAGAACATGATCACTCTCACCTAAGGATCCCACCACTTGCACCCCATTAACCAGATCGTCTCTGTTGGTTAGGATCAGATCTAAAATAGCTGACCCCCTTGTTGCCTCTTCCACCTTTTGGACCATGAAATTGTCTTCCAGGCATGTAAGGAATTTGCTAGACCTTGTAGTTTTGGCTGAGTTAGATTGCCAGCAAATATCAGGATAGTTGAAGTCACCCATCACTACTACATCTCTCCTTTCTGCATGTATGTTCATCTGTTCTAGAAAGGCAACATCCAATTCCTCCGTCTGATTTGGGGGTCTGTAGTAGAGTCCCACAATAACATCCCTGTTGTTTCCCTCCCCTTTAATTTTTATCCAGATGCTCTCCACCTGGCTTCCAGTATTGATGTCATGGATCACTTCACTGGTGTAAATATCCCTGACATATAATGCTATTCCTCCTCCTTTTCTGTTTGGCCTGTTTCTCCTATAAAGGTTATACCCCTCTATTCCTACATTCCAATCATGAGACTCGTCCCACCAGGTTTCAGTAACGCCTATTATATCATATTTGTTTTGTAGTGCAAGGAGTTCAAGTTCATCTTGCTTATTTCCCATGCTCTGTGCATTAGTGTAGAGACATCTGAGACCATGTGTTCCCTTTACTTGCTCCCTGTGCAAGTTTTTTTGCCTCCCACTGTTGGGGCCTTGCGCTGTTTGCCTTGTTCCCTCTATGACAGTTTGACTATTTTCTCCAGCCCTTTTGCCTTCCAGAATACTGTCTCCCTCCCCCATTTGACTCAGTTTAAAGCCCTCCTGATCAAATTCTTGAGACTGTTGGCAAAAATGTTTCTTCCAACTGTTGTAAGATGCACCCCATCTCTTGCCAGAAGTCCCCCCACATGGAAGCGCGGTCCATGATCCAAGAATCCAATTTGTTCTCGGCGACACCATCTACGGAGCCAGTTGTTTACGTCGGCTATTTTCCTCTCCCTTCTTGGACCATGCCCTTCAACTGGCAGAAGAGACGAGATGACAACCTGTGCATTCATTTCTTTCAGCTTCCTCCCCAGGGCCTCATAATCTCTTCTGATCTTGGGAAAGCTGTGCCTTGCAGTATCATTGGTTCCCACATGGACCAAAAGGAAGGGGTAATGATCTGTAGGCTTGACGAGTCTTGTCAGCCTCTCGGTCACATCACAGATCTTTGCCCCAGGGAGACAACACACCTCCCGAGTCATCTTGTCAGGCCCACATACCACTGCTTCTGTACCCCTCAGCAAGGAGTCCCCCACCACCACCACACGCCTCCGCTGAGGCTTCGCAGCTGCTGTTCCTTGTGGTGGTCCTCTCAAGGTCCCCTGCTCTACCCCTGAAGTCTGTCCATGCTGTTCTTCCTCGTTGTCCTTGATAAGGGAAAGGGCTTCGAATCGATTCTGTAGCTGCAAGCTGCTGGAAGAATCCCTGGATTTTCTTGTTCTGTGTGTGACATTCCTCCAGCTGTCTACGTCCTGTGTCCGTGAAGTGACCCTCTCCTCCACAGCCACTTCCTCTGTGCGGTCCCCATCCAAGACTGTTCGTTCTGTTCTGTCCAGGAAAACCTCTTGCTCACGAATCTGTTGAAGTGTAGCTACCCGTGTCTCCAGCTGCTGTACTTTCTCCTCCAAGAGGGCTACCAGCTTGCATTTGGTGCATGTGAAGTTCTCCACGTCTGTAGACAAGAATACAAACATCGCACAAGTGTTGCAAGTGACTGCTGCAGTCCCCTCGGTGTCCATGATGAGAGCTTTAGGTAATCTAAGAACTCTTAGTTAACGCTGAGAATGCTAAGCTGTACTTTTAGGTCTGCTGTATTTTTGTTTGGTTAGTGAAATTCGTGCGCCGTTAGGCACGCGCCTCTGGCTCTTGAGGGTAAAAGGGCAAGGTCAGAAGTTCAAGCCCCTCAGCAACAAGCAGCCTCTCCCAACAGTTTTTTTAAAAAAATTAATCTCCCCAGTCAGAATGGCTGTCCAGAAGTTGCTTCCTTCTTCTCCCTGGCAGGAAACTGGCAGGAAACTTGCTGTCCAGAAGCTGCTCTCCTTCTCTCTGTCAGGAAACTGGCCTGGAAAGCCTCTGCAAGGACTTATATAGAGCTAGGCTCCCAGCTCCACCCCCTAATGACTCACAGGTGTGACTCACAGGTGTGACTCACAGGTGTGACTCACAGGAAGGCTCTTGAGGGTAAAAGGGCAAGGTCAGAAGTTCAAGCCCCTCAGCAACAAGCAGCCTCTCCCAACAGTTTTTTTAAAAAATTCAGAAGTTGCTTCCTTCTTCTCCCTGGCAGGAAACTGGCAGGAGCCATTGATGACTACCCTTCTATCATTTAGAGTACAATATCTATTATTTAGGGTACAATCTTAGAGATAGATTACATAATTTTGGGACATGTCAGTTTGTCGTGTGCTTGTTCCATTTTTTTAAAAAAATGTATGAAAAATGTGGAAGTGACTTGGACTTTTTTGTCCAGTGTCAAATATCTGTGTTCAGTTCAAAGTGGCAGAAGTGGGGTTATACATGAAGTACCATTGTGCATGCAGATGCAGATACACAGTCAGATGCACCCTTGGTTGGTCATTTGGCTGAGCATTCCATTGTGTTATGTTGCCATTCACCACAAAGGTTGAGTAGTACAATCAAAGCATCATGCAGCATGCAAAGATATATGCTATGCAACCCTATTGCTGGTTGTTGGCCACAGTGTTCCAAGACACTGTAGGTTGCATGGTAGGGGTACAAAGCATATTCAAAAATATTTTTAAAATAGTCAAATCCCATCACTGACATCTTGTTAGACACTCATGATGTTATGATGTAAGTTAGATTGAACACCACATTATTGTTTCCTATTCACATGCCACTATTATAAATGCCTCTGAAACCCACCTTAAAAGCCAGCCAGCTGTCCCAAGTGATGGAGTCCCACAGTGTTGGTGACTGAGGGCTCATATACATGACAAAAAAAGACTGGGAAGAATGCGGGCCTTATATCATTAGTTTAGAGGATCTCCTGTCAGGATTCACCATATTCAGAAGGAGGGGGGCTGAAAACTCCAAATAGATTGCAATAACAGCTTTCACTGCTTATCGCAATCTTTTTTTAAAATTGTGTGAAAATGCTCATAACAGGTTGTCTGCACGACCAATACAAAAAGGGGCACACAGCAGGGCTGAAACCTGATTGGTTGGACCTCGGAGGTGGCAGGCTTGCAATGCTCGAGCAGCCATTGTTTTTGTTGTTTTCGCTATGGCACAATCGTTCAAGCAGCAGAGCAAAAGTAAGAAGGTTTCTTTAAACAGAAAACAGCTCTTTCGTGTCTGTCTTTTTTTTAAGGGGGGAGGAAGATTTTTGGGACACAACTCACTCATTGCCAACCTGTCTGGAAAAGCTTGATACCAGTCAGCAAAGTATATAAAAACAGCAAATGTCTCAGAAGGTGGCCAGCTTTTAATGGGCACACCAGAATACAAACACAGTCCAGAAAGTCAAAGGCTTACGACAGGCAGCATGAGTCTAACCCAGGCCATGAGTCAGTAGGAAACAGGTAGCAGAGTAATCAGGAACCGTCTGAGGTTGAGGCACAAGTTCAAAGCAGCAGAGCAATCAGCAATAGTCTGGGGTCAAGGCACGAGTGAAAGCAGCCCGGATCAAGGGAATGAAGTCAGCAGGAAGCTTTCTCCAAGAAGATCAGTTGATCTCTGACAAAACCTCCATCACCTCTCACAGCATATATAAAGCAATCAAGGCTTTGTCATGTGTTTCTTAAT
This sequence comes from Gambelia wislizenii, assembly GCA_030847615.1. Classification (NCBI taxonomy): domain Eukaryota; kingdom Metazoa; phylum Chordata; class Lepidosauria; order Squamata; family Crotaphytidae; genus Gambelia; species Gambelia wislizenii. The sequence continues at coordinate 14,097,371 of JAUMIR010000012.1, forward strand.
GAGAGGTTTTTCTCATAAAGTCTCAGAGGTCTCCTTTGAGCTTCCTTTTGAGCTCTCTGCTGGGTATACGATGGTGGAGGTAAGTCTGCCTCTTCTTCATCCTTAATTGGCAGGTCTTCCTGCTTGGGACTGGTGCCAACCCACTAGGGCGAAGCTCTTCCTTTGCTTGAGCCTCCAAGTTGTCAGGGTTCCCTGCTGGCACAGGTGTAGATAAACCTGTGCCAGGATCCCTAGGGCCATTCCCTGCCATTGTATTGCAATGCTCAAACCACTACACTATCCTGACTGTTGCTGCTGAAGTTACATCAGGTAAAATAATTGCAGTCTGAAGAATCTGATAATGAGAACATGCATTGCAAAGGCCTAACTGGCAGGGTTTCTTCCTTCCCACCAATTATCTTGGACAAAGCTTCAGTGTATCCCATCTCCACCCCCATATCATAATGTCACAATGTTTCAGAGTTGCCTATTAATAGCTACAAGTGCAAACACTTTTAATGGTCAAAGGAAAAGCCTTAAGTATTTTAATGTAAGAAATCTCTCTCAATGATTCCACCAGATGTTAATATTTTATGTAGGTTTGTAAGGGTTATAGAAATTATATCCTCAACAGAGGTGTCACATTTGACAGGGACAACGTGGAGCTTGTCCTTGCACAGAGTATGGAAAGAAGATGAAGATGCTAGCCACAGAAGCAGGCGAAACGTCAGAAGTAAATTCTTCCAGAACATGGCCTCACAGCCCAGGGAAAAAAAACAAGGAAAATCTATGGATGCCAGCCATGAAAGCCTTTGACTTCACATAGAAGATGGATTATTTTCAGCAGTAAGCTGAGAGATAATATACAACACCTCAGATCAGTGCAGAATTTCTGTAGCCCAGTGATCACAGGCTCTGTAGCCAGGCACACATTTTCAACCCCTCCTGGCCTCCCATGATGGGCCCAGGACCATGTCTCTGGCACAGACTACCCCAAGCTAGCACCTTGAAGATACTTTGGATTCCCATCATCATTTACCACTGGGGAACCTGCAGCCCTCCCAATGGAAGGAATTTGATAAATCAGCTCTCGCCAGCCTGGAGAACTTCAAGGGATCATGGGAGCAGAAGTTCATCAACATTTGGAGGGTCACAGGTTCCTGAACTCTGACATAGAGGGCAGATGAGCATGCTCAGAGGACCATTTTCAGAGGGGTCTTCCAAGATTTCACTGTCACTGATGCCTGGGTGAGTGCAAGTGACATATTGTCATTCCTTGTCACTTTTGGGGGGTATTTGATGCCCTTTTCTTGTTGTTTCAAAATTCCCATTGAAACAGTGTTTTACAATGGAATCTTCCCCCAGGGAGAGATTAATGGCAAAAAAAAGGGGGTGGAATTTGGAGAGCGGAGAGTCAAGACCTAGATGGCAAGGGCTGCACTTAGTATGCCCTACTACTTTACTTGGGCAGTAAAAATGGAATGCACAGATATAGGATGGGTAATACCTGGCTTGATGGCAGTACAGTACATGCAAAAGGGATCTAGAAGTAGTAGTGGACTACAAGCTGAACATGAGTCAGCAGTGTGATGCAGCAGCTAAAAAAGCCAATGCGATTCTAGGCTGCATTAATACAAGTATAGTGTCTAGATCAAGGGAAGTAATAGTGCCAATCGATTCTGCTTTGGTCAGACCTCTCCTGGAATACTGTGTCCAGTTCTGGAATGTGTCCAGAGAAGGGCAACCAGGATAGTGGGCGGTCTGGAAGCCATTATGCCCTATGAGGAGCAGCTTAGGGAGCTGAGCATGTTTGGTCTGGAGAAGAGAAGGTTGAGAGAGGGCATCATAGCCATGTTTAAATATTTGAAGAGATGTCATACTGAGGATGGAGCAAGCTTGTTTTCTGCTGCTCCAGTGACTAGGACATGGAGCAGTGGGTTCAAACTACAGGAAAAGAGATTCCACTTAAATATTAGAAAGAACTTCCTGACAGTACGAGTTCTTCGGAAGTGGAATACACTGCCGTGGAGTGTAGTGGAGTCTCCTTTGGAGGTTTTTAAACAGAGGCTGGATGGCCATCTTTCAGGAATGATTTGATTGTGTATTCTTGCCTGGCAGGAGATTGGACTGGATGGCCCTTGTGGTCTCTTCCAACTCTATGATTCTATGATTCTACCCCCTCCCCACAATATCGTATAGTTGGAAATATTGGACACTTTTGGGGGTCAGGTTGGCTGGGCTGAACCAAAAAGTAATTAGGAAGAGATCACGTTGACCTGGGATGGGTCTTAGAAATATTTTGGCAAACAAGCCCATATTAGGATTGTGTGGAAGTCCTTTAGTAAAAAAAAAAAAAAAAGGATGTAAATGCTAATTCCTTCTTGGATACCACAGCAATGAGTCATTCAACCAAACAATTAAGTGACCATTCCCAACCCCACTACTAAGGAAACCTCATCTCAGACCGCCCCTCCTGTCCAACATTGTGAGGTTGTTGTGAACCCATCAGTTCCTATCTCCCAGCCAGTCAATTAAGTTTCAGTTTCCTTTGTCTAGCCTGTGGGAAAACCATCCAGGCTTTGTCTTAGCCAGAGTAACCCTTTATGAAATATGGAATAGGGTATAAATGTTGGTTCCCCAACCATAGAAAGGTGTTCCATGGTGGATGAACCTGGCCACTCTCTTTCTTGGTCCACCTCTGGATTGAAACCTCCTGTGTCATCCTGTCTGAGTACCTTCACTACACGAAGCTCTGTTCTTTAAGACTGGTAACTATAGCCCTATTTTCCCAAATCTCTCCCTCTATCCAGTCTTTCTGCCTTACTCCTCAATAGCCTTAAATGGTTCTTAGGTACATGTGTTGCATGTGTGAATTCACTTTGTGTTATTTCTAATGAAAATACTTTATTTCACTTTAAACTTGAGTGTTCTCTACAGTTAGTACTGGTATACATAGGTGAAAAGATCCTGGAGTTACCCACCTCTCGCAGGCTTCTGTTTGAGTTAATAATTCCCCCAGATAGATTTTGGCATCATGGGTAGGGCTCTAAATCACCCCACCTCTTAAAGTAACAGCACTGGAATTCCCAATTCTGAGGTGTACAGTGGAAAGTTGCATAGAACTATGGACAAATCTATATGTGCCAGTCAAAACAGTCTGGTGTGAGTGGGTCGGATTGATTTCAAAATACATAGTGAATAAAATCCTTGAGTATTCCATTTTTGAACATCTGAAGCCAGAAGAAATAAATAGTTATGATATTGGGATTGGGATGGAAATAATATTTCCTGAACAGCAAGTGTGTTTTTGCAGAGGAAATGTGTGGGGGTTTTATGTAAAAGAAACAAACACATTTTTCTGTTCAGAAAAATCCTTCAGAATACTTTGGAACTCTTGAATGCAGTGAGAATACTGCACAAAACATTTCTTTCCTCCACAGAGGGGAGAAAACAACAAGTATGAAATAATGCAAGTATGAAATAATCAAGGATTTATATTCTCCTATCATGGTACTCTGTAACTATGGTGGAGCAATTCTTTATTGTCTGGAGGAGCATAACATTTTACAAATCTTGAATTGCAGAAACTCAAAGAAGCTAGAGATGGAACAGAAAAAAACCCACTTTCTTACTACATCCACCAACAGCTCTCTAATCTTGCACAGTATTTTCCCAGCAGTCCCATTGTTTCTCACAATCTGTCACACACCAATGCTTAACTTCAGAAGCAATGATAATATGGAGCTAATAGCTCCATTAGCCTATTACAGTTAAAAAGCTAATTCATCTTAATAGCTTGGAGGATGACCAAAATATTCAGATAATCAGGGAGTTGGATAAATGGAAGTGTTGTTGCTAGGGTGCTACATTTAGAAGAGCAGTATTTGGGGAGAACTGAAGGTTAGAGAGAAAACATTTCCATTTACTCATTCTTTCTGTTTCTTATGCTCAGGTTGTGAAATTCAGCTGATTATACCAGGGAAGAGAGCTAGCATGGTGTTGGACTATGACTCTCCAGAGAGCAGAATTCAAATTCTCACTCAGCCATGGAAACCCACAGGGTGACTTTGGGCAACTCACACTCTCTCAGCCTAAGAAGAAGGCAAAGGCAAGCCCCCTCTGAACAAATTTTGCCAGGAAAACGTCATGATAGGTTCACCCTAGGGTAGCCCTAAGTCAGAAATGACTTGAAGGCACACAATAGCAACAACAGCTGCAGGTTGGGGGTGAGGGGAAATTTTGCTCATGCTTGCCCTTCCCAGATGCTGCTTCAGTGAATTATGCAGCACTGGCAGTGATATTACTTTCAGTTGTTGATTTAGGCTGGTTTTCAGCACAAAAAGATGGTTCTGATGGAACTAATCTACCTTGTTTGTGTCATGTTAGCACCTACTGGGTACCTCTGAACAAAACAAGAGGTCCAGGCAACAAAAGTTGTAACAAAAGTTCCTCCAAGCATAAGAATAATCACACAGCCTTGTGTCTAAAATCAATTTCTCTTTACTGTAGTATAATAAAGAATAATTTACAATGATATACAACATCGAGTAGAAAAACATCTTCACGCAGACAGATCCAAAAGAGAACTGCTCAGATTTAGGAATTGAAACACAGTTGAATGGGATAGCTAAATACCCAGCTCAGCAGAGTTCACAGTAGCCTTCTCAGACAGTTTGGCACCAGAGCTGTTAGCTCATCAAAATTGATACATCAGCTAGCTTCTGCAAACTGCTACTAGCTCACACTGCTGAACTCTGCAGATTGTTACATCTCAGCTCTTTACAGCATAAATCTACTTTAACTACATGCCCTGATAACCGTGACAGTTTGTGCATGGTTTTCCTATGTTTGGGCAGTTTTCAGGGGGGAAATCACCCTAAAATCAGTCCATTTTTAATAAATAATAATTGGGGGTCATTGGGAAACTTCCAGGAAAGATTCTAGAGAAGATGACTAAACAGGCAGTCTGTAAGCAATTAGAAAGGAATGCAGTGATCACAAAAAGTCAAGATAGATTTCTCAAAAACATGTCATGCCAGGCTAACCTTACCTCTTTTTTTTGATAGAGTTACAAACTTGATAGATGAAGGGAATGCTGTGGATATAGCGTATCTTGATTTAAGTAAGGCTTTTGACAAGGTCCCCCACGATATTCCTGCAAAAAAGTTAGTAACCTGTGGGCTACACAAAGCAATTGTTAGGTGGGTTTGTAAGAGTTTGACTGACCAAACCCAAAGGGTACTCATCAATGGCTCCTCTTCATCCTGGAGAAAAGTGACTAGTGGGGTGCTACAGGGTTCTGTCCTGGTCCCAGTGCTATACAAAGTCTTTATCGATGACTTGGATGAGGGAATAGAGGGTATGCTTATCAAGTTTGCAGATGACACCAAATTAGGAGGGGTAGCTAGTACCCCAGAGGACAGAATCAGAATCCAAAATGACCTCAACAGATTAGAAAGCTGGCCCAAAACTAACAAAATGAATTTTAACAGGGAGAAATGTAGGATACTACACTTGGGCAGTAAAAATGAAATGGACAGCTATAGGATAGGTGACACCTGGCTTGATGGCAGTACATGCAAAAGGGATCTGTGAGTCTTAGTGGATCACAAACTGAACATGAGTCAGCAGTGTGATGTAGCATCTAAAAAAGCTAATGTGATTCTAGGCTGCATCAATAGGAGTATAGTGTCTAGATCAAGGAAAATAATAGTGCCACTCTAGTCTGCTTTAGTCAGGCCTCACTTGGAATACTGTGTCCACTTCTGGGCACCACAATTCAAGAAAGATATTGAGAAGCTGGAATGTAACCAGAACAGGGTGACCAGGAAGGTGAGAGGTCTGGAAGCCATGCCTATGAAGAGCAGCTTAAGGAGTTGGGTAAGTTTAGACTGGAGAAGAGAAGGTTGAGAAGAGACATGATAGCCATGTTTAAATATTTGAAGGGATTGATGCAGAAATCATGGAACAGCAGACCCACGGATTGGAAAGTGAATTTTATTACACCGGTGGGCCTGACTGGAATATCTTCCAAAGAGTCAGAACCCCGAGTCATGACTACAGAAAACCTTTATACAGTTTAATGACCATATGCAAAAACAATTCCCTCCTCCCTCTCTTTCGTGTCAGCAATTTCTCTGCAAAAATTGTTGATAGTTCAGAAAGTACAAGGCAAAATAGCTTAGGAACATTTAGGTACAGTTCGACCGTTATCAGAGAAAGAATTTGTTTATGGAACATAGGGTTGATTAGTAAGAACATTGAAAAGACTTTGCAGACTTCCAGAGTCTCATGGGCTATCTAGTCTGACCCCAAATAGTAATTGTAAGTAACAGCATTCAGCAAACAGACATTAGAGTCTACATGGCCTCTACATTTCCCCCCTTTAAATGCATAATTGTGAAACAATTATAGCATTTACCACCCTAAGAAGATACTAGCAACTCATTTAACATCATTTTGAACCATCAAAGCATAAATGCAGCTGTTCTACTGGTAGTTCTTTGAAAAACATTTAGTAAACATTTAAACAGGCATGGAAGACAGAGACATATGAAAAGAATAGTTATTATTACTGGTAAAATCGTGAGAAACAGTCCCTTGAGCCAGCTGGAGTTAGGCAGCCAATTAGTTAACCAGTCAAACCAAGTATTTGCATTTTGCTGTATATTGGTTAGAATATTATGTAGAGTAGCAATTTGAACACTAACAGCATGGCTGTTATCAGTTAAATTGCAACAACAAAGTTTCTAGTGAGTTTCACAACCTAAATGGTGAAGTAGGAAGAGGTAATCTATGCTAGCCCGGTTTTCTAAGATAGCATTTCTCAGTTCATGCTGTTCTTTGTTTAACAGCGCTAAAGCACGGGAAGTCGCATTAATATTCTTAATTAGAGCACATGCCAATCTATTAATCTCCATGCCATCATATAAGGCCAAACCTGGGACTCCCACCAATGACATGGATAAGGCTGACATTTCTCCATCAGAGAAAAGATGCAAATGGTTATTGCAATCCTCAGCAAGTTGTAAGGCCCTAGGATGATGTTGGGCTTGTGCTGGCCAGGGTGGAAATACTGAAACTAGATGGGTTAAGCAAAATGGATGACTGTCTGACAAATTTGCAGGAATATAAGGTCATGTGTGAGAACCACGAGTCCAAAACCAGCCATGGGGAAAGAGTACATGGGCAAAATAAAAAGAGATGTTTTGAACCAAGCTACAATGGAAGGAGGGACCTGGAATAGCTTTACATCATTTGGTATATTTAGAACACTTAAGCATCCTAGCACATGTAGCATTTACGGCTGCCACCATAGGGGTGTGCAAAGCAAATTCAATAGGGGGTAGACACTGTACCCCAATAATGACTATGGGAATAGGTCATATTTATGTGAAAATTAGCATGGGCACACATTGTATGATTACGTATTACCTCTGAGTGATGACATACAGGTACAAGGCAAGAGCTAATTAAGCGATTAGCAGGCATATCGCTAGGCAAACAGAAATGATCTACCCCTGAAATATTTGCAAGATGCACCCAATAGTTATCAGCCATACGTTGCGAAAAGAACCCATCACCCAGAATAGAGCTTTCCCCAAATACAATTCCCATCCCAAAGAAATAAACACAAGGTATGATAGCATTCATAGCTATCAATAAATAAATCTTCTATGGAATCTAGCCGTACGCGGGGCCACTATTTCCGGTTAGCGGCAGTAGGGCTTAGTTCCGTCTTCTTTCCTCTCCAATTGCAAGTCTGGTTGTACAAACCACACAGCTTCCAGGTGTGTGTGGCGTAGAACCTAGCTTGAATCTTCGTGCTGCCGCCTCAGAGTGATCTGTAAAGGGTTATTAGGATTACCAGCCACTGTCCACCCCCCTTTAGCCCTCTTTACTCGGGTCCAATGTATCCAGGGTTTAATACTAACTATTTTTACTACTGTAGGGGTGGAAAGGATGACAATTATAGGGCCTTTCCAATGGGGTGTCAAAGAGTCATTTTCCCAATCTTTAACTTCTGTAATAGGAATTAGGACATGTTTTTCTAACACATATCAGCATTGGGCTTGCAATACATTATCTAGTATTTGCACCTCTTGTGGCAAACTAACATATACTAACTCTTGCATGTTCCCCCCTTAGCCCAACCAAAATCTGGGGTGACCTACCATACCTTAATTCAAATGGGGACAAGCCAGCAGTCTTATGTGGGGTATAATGAATCCTAAACAGGGCCAAGGGCAGTATTTTCTGTCCACTTTTGCTTGGTTTCCTGGCACAGCTTAGCCAGATGAGTTTTGATAGTTTGATTCATCCTCTCCACTTGTCTGGAACTCTGAAGATTATATGCACAACATAAAGTCCACTGGATTTAGGGTGCCCAGTCTGTTATATTCTATGAACTTTGCTTCTGTCATTCTGATGAAAGGAGCCTCTGCAAATACCTCTGCTTGTGTTTTCGTCTGCCAGTTGTCTCCTCCCTCTTCTATTTCAGTCTCTCTCTTCTTCTTCCATCTGGTCTTTTGTGTTCAAGCTGCCAATGTCCTTCTTGTCCACACCAGGCACATTGATTCCTTCTCTGCCTCTTCCAGGCTTTTTCTTTCATCTCCACATCTCCACATCTCCATGTCTTCTTTCACGCTGCTCCACCAGTGCTGCTGTGAGCAACTCCAGCTTCTTGTCAATTTTCCTGTTCTTCTCTCACTTTTCTTCCTCGTCTCTATTCACATACTCTACACCTTCTGTTCACATGCACAATACCTTCTATTCACATGCACAATACCTTCTGGGTTACTTCCAACAATTCCTTCATATTTTTCCTGCAAACCTTCATAAGTCCTTAACAAAAGTCATGTTAACCATCCTCATGTTATTCAGGGTTGAGGAGGTATACTGGTGATAAGTATCTAGAAGGCACTCAAGTTAGGCTCCAGGGGCTCCCTCTAGTACTTTTGAGACTTCAGTCATGTTAACTTGCTTTTTTTTTAATCCCATCATGGCTTCTAATAGTAGGGTCTGATATTGGATGAGGCGCTTTATCTGTTCCAGCTCATAAGGATCCCAGCGGGGTTGCCCTGATGGCACTCTCTCTCTCGCATCCTCCTTTGAGCATCAGCATGATTCTTGGGAGCTCTGGCCAAAGCTATCTGCTCCTGCTTGTTGTGTAATGCATCACCTCTCCTCAGTGGTGAATAAGGTTAATAGCTGCTGTTGGCAATCTAGCCAATTTTGCATATGTGAAGCCATAGGGTTAGCACATAGCTCTATTATCTCTTGAAGCTTCTCTGTATATGAGGTGTAGTGGATTTCCCAATTCATACAGTTCCAGGTCATTAAGGAAACCTTGTGCCAGTCAGTTGGAAGTCAGGCAGTTGCCCTGTAGATCAGGGGCTGAATGGGTAACATATCTTGTTTAAATGACTGGGATGACTGTAACTGTGTCTTCCTCTGTGGAGGAATTCACATTCCTGTATTTTCTGCTTTGTCTGTTCTGGTAGGGAGGCTGGAAGAACCAGTGCAGCATGGGCAGTAAAATGAGGATCACAAGCAGGCATGGATCCTTTCTCTTTAGTTAAGGGAGCATCCTTTGGCTTATCCAATAAGATAGCTGGTGGTGAAGACTGTTTTTTTCCTTGGGCTAAGTTTGCATAGCTGCTGGAATTTAATTGTCAGCTCAGGATGCATCTGTAATACTGGGCATTTTAATCTTTGCAATATAAGAATCAATGTTTCTACAGACAGTTGGCAGAATTCATAGAAGGGCTGAGTAGTGTTATGGTAAAATATACTGTCAGCAAGTTATCTCTGTTTTCTCGCTGTCCCAGAGAATAGTTTACATTTAGATTTTGAGGAGCTATTTTGTTTAGTTCAGATTTCTGTGGTGTCTTAGGGAGCGAAGAAGCTGCCATTGCTGCCACTGAGAAAAGTCAGTAAATTCTCATCTCATCTGGGTTCTAGCGTTATTGCTGGGGCTAAGCTGAATTCTTTTCTTGCCATTGGGTGGCATTTTAAGTATATGAAGTGATAATACCAGATAGTGATGGGAGTTATTAGTCTGTCACCATCTTACCCCTCCTTTCTTCATAATAAGGCTGCTGGTGCTGTGCTTCCAGTGTAATGTACGGTGGGGGGTGTCATTGGCCCTATCAGGTCATTTCCCCAGGGAATCTAACACTGGCTTTAAGTTATTGGCCAATTTTCCTTTTCTAATTACCAGAACCTTGGCTTGGGATCTCTTGGCACTTTTCACTGGGGGGGGGGGGGAATTCAATAGGATATCAACAGTATAGCTTTTGCAGGAATTATCTGCAAATAATAGATTACATTCCTGACAACTCTTGCCAATTGAACTACTCTAAAAAAGCCATTTAGATTTTACATTCTAATGTTACATTTTCCACATTTCTATTCCTCCATAAGGGAAGAATATGTTGAAACACCCAAAAGCTGTTATATTTTATTTATCAGCCATTAAAATTGTTAAGCGTGCTTCCAAGTGACACACCCTTTTAAGGATATTTGGAGTTTACATACTTTACTGAAACTCGCAGAAGCACTATACAGGTAACTACATATACATACATACTCTCTCTGGCTTTTCCTCGCAAACGAAGACTCAGGAAGGACTCATCCCATGCATATTATATAAAAAACTTAATTACTTAAAAAAAAACTTTAAAAACTATAATTTACCCTTCTAGACAATATCAAAAATCAACATATTTTGATGTTATCCCTAAAAGCTTTTCATAGTGCTATTATTTCTCAAGATGGGACAAAAAAAACCCCACAATTGAAAATATTAGCTTTTTAGTGGACATTATAATCAATATGCTAAATGTTAAGCAAACAAGCTCCCAACTGTACACAAAGTCTTCCAACATGACAAACTGGAGGATATATGCTGAAATTCACTGCCCTGCTCCTTTCTTAAACTCTCTTAGTATATAAAATGCATTTTTCACAATCATAACAGCATGTCAGATTATTTCTCTTCTTTCTTTTACTGCATTTGACAACTCTCACAATTCTTGGGATCTTCTCCATCAAGCCTAATCTATTCCTTCTCAATTTCAACCTTAATTATAATATGCTTTCTGGGTCACATGTTTCTGTGGGGGGATTCAAGGACCACTATATCTCCTGAGTCAATGTTTTTTCTACTTAATGACCACATTTGACACCTTAAAACATTACACCTTACACATTGAACAATTAACCATTTAAACAAAAAAGACACTTAAATGACTTATATACCAGACCAATAATTACAGTCTTCAAAACAAAAACAAACATACATAAAGATCAGCAAGACACCACATCTACACTCTTTAAACATACCTAAAATACATTTACACATTCATAAATCAAGCATATGACTTCCCCCTCCTTCTTCCTATCTGTTGGTCTGATTAATTCTCTGACCATTACTTCACACTTATTTCTGTTGCTGCTTATACTGTTTTAGCTAAGCTTGTTTTCATTACCTTTCTCTCTCTTTTTTTTAATCTTAATCCACAGAGATCTTTACTAAATCTGATTTGGATGTTCTGGGTCCCCAACATTTACAAAATACACACACCAAATTTTATCTAACTTCAAAGATACTCCACTGGGCCATCTTACTATGAACGAGGGCTTAATCAGGACAATTTTTCAACAAACAACTCTAGGGGTGCAAATATTGCTTCCTCCAACACCCATATCCACCCTCCTAAAACAGACACAGACAAGAGACACAAGGGAAAAACAAAAAATGCATGGACAGTAGATAAGGGGTCCTATTGCCCAAACCAAGATGAAATGGACACCAGTATCAAGAACTGCGGCAGTCACGCATACAAACTCACACACACATTGCATATATTCAATTCACATTCAATTCACAAACATTCGTTCCTACCACCCACTTTTCCCAAATTGCCCCATATTACACTATTACCACTTTCTCAATGCTTCAATGGTACAACGGTTTCACCAGTGTGCCCTCACTGCGTCTTATCTGGGTACTCGGGTTGCCCTTTAGGGGGTGATCAAGCCCCTCTTTCACTCTTATGGAGTGGGTCACAATATTCCCCTTGTTTACTTGCCTGTTTTCTTTGGAGGTAGGGCTCAGTTTCCTTCTCCGTTTACTGGGTTCTCCTTGTGCGCGTTGCTGTTCAGGCAGCCATGGCACAGACTCCCGTTCTTCCAACAAATGGTTGGTGGCGCCCAGAATGAGTGTGCGTGCTCATGGCCCCTTCCCAGCCACGGCAGTCAGAGCAGGCAAATGCCACCTCCTGTTCCATCACCTGCCGCTTCAAATCCCGGACGAGTCCCCATTTATGATGCAGAAATCATGGAACAGCAGACCCACGGATTGGAAAGTGAATTTTATTACACCGGTGGGCCTGACTGGAATATCTTCCAAAGAGTCAGAACCCCGAGTCATGACTACAGAAAACCTTTATACAGTTTAATGACCATATGCAAAAACAATTCCCTCCTCCCTCTCTTTCGTGTCAGCAATTTCTCTGCAAAAATTGTTGATAGTTCAGAAAGTACAAGGCAAAATAGCTTAGGAACATTTAGGTACAGTTCGACCGTTATCAGAGAAAGAATTTGTTTATGGAACATAGGGTTGATTAGTAAGAACATTGAAAAGACTTTGCAGACTTCCAGAGTCTCATGGGCTATCTAGTCTGACCCCAAATAGTAATTGTAAGTAACAGCATTCAGCAAACAGACATTAGAGTCTACATGGCCTCTACAGGATGTCATACTGAGGATGGGGCAAGCTTGTTTTCTGCTGTTCCAGAGACAAGGACATGGAGCAATGGGTTCAAACGACAGGAAAAGAGATTGCACCTAAACATTAGGAAGGACTTCCTGACTGTAAGAGCTGTTTGGAAGTGGAATACACTGCTTGTAGTGTGGTGTAGTCTCCTTCTTTGGAGGTTTTTAAACAGAGGCTGGATGGCCATCTGTCAGGAATGCTTTGACTGTGTATTCCTGCCTGGCAGGGGGTTGGACTGGATGGCCCTTGTGGTCTCTTCCAACTCTATGATTCTATGATTCCAGAAGGCTTCAGGGGTCAAAAGGTATGTTTTTGTAGGCTGCACTTTCTTCACTTCTGCTGTAGACAAATGGCACCATCTATGGAAGGTTTGCAAAGTGGGGAAAACACCCTACACAACAGCCCAGCAAAGCCTGAGTATGCTCAGTAGTCCTGGAATTGCAGGACGGTTAGAGAGAAAGAGAAAACCAGGAAAAGTAGGGAATGGGACTCTAGATCACTCCACTGAGGAATGGAACGCCTAGACAGCATCGCTCTAAACTCCTCCATTTTGTTTGAGATCCCATTGATGTCAAAATTAATAGGGTGTATCCCTGAAAACAGGAATCAATTCAACTTTGTTTTTAATCAACCAAATAGAGGCTATAGCTAAAAAAAAAATTAATAAGAAACAATCAAACAATACAATAAAAAGTAAAAGCACAGTTTATAAATTCTGACAAGATATAGCAAATATCAAATATACAATATTGCAATATGCAAAACAGAATGTAAAATACAAAATGCAATACACAATACTTACAAATATAATTACTGACTCCACATTTTGTATAAGAACAATTAGGAGATTATCACACAAGGCTAGAAAAGTGGAGTTAAAGCAGGATAGTAGCATCTATGGGCAAACCTTATCACATGATGTCATCATTGTCCTGTAGGTGGTGTGTATTCAAACCATTACTGAGTAACCCTTTTAGCTGATGGGGAAAGCCCATCAATAGCTATACATGTCAATATTGTTCTGTTGCTGGCCCTTGTGTGATAGGTACATTTGCTTCAATTCTAGCATTACAGTAGTCAGTACTATGAGGGGGCCTGATTCTCTTCCTCTCCTCCTCTCTACCCCTCCCACTTGCTAATCCAAAGCAGGTTAACTCTGTTCCTGTCGGGTTTTTAAAATTGATATCTTTACTGTGTTTGTGTAATTATGGGGAAAACAATTAAAATTATTTTTATTTTATCACTTTGCTGTAAGTACACAAACACAACAATGATAATTTTTTTTTAAAAAAAAGCAGGCACAGAATTAGTCTGCTTTGGAATAGTGACTGGGAGGAGGAGAGGGCAGAAGATGAAGAGATTCAGACCTCCTCATGGACTTACTGCTTGTGTCAAAACTGCAGAGAAGAGACTTATCACACCAGGGTTGTTGTTTTTTTTTCAAAGAAGTGCAGCTTGCGAAAGAAGAGACATGTGATAAGAAATGTTTTCAAAGCATTATGTTCTTGGTTCCTTTCATAACATGATTGCCCTGAGATACTAGCCCCATGTGATAATCTCCTTAATCTCAGTTATTCTCATAATCAATTCCAAGTAGGGCAGAACTTCCCTGAGGACCACAATCCCATCATCCCTTACTGTGTGGATTTACATTCTGGAAATATCAGAAGTTATTATTTGCATAACTTTAAAGTAGATGATGAAGAAATTGAAATAGTTAAAGATTTCTGTATCTTGGCTGAGTCATTAATCAGAATGGAAACTGCAGTCAAGAAATTAGAAGAAGACTAGGACTTGGAAGAGCAACAATGAAGGAACTAGACAAAATCCCCAAATGTAAAGATATATAATTGAATACTAAAATCAAGATTCCTTATGGCATCATATTTCTAATTTCTATGTATGGCTGTGAAAAAAAGCTGATTGGAAGAAAATTTGTGACATTTGAAACATGGTGCTGGAGAAGAGTTCTGTGGATACCATGGATTGCTAAAAAGACAAACAAATGAGTCTTTGAGCAAATCAAGCCTGAATGCTCCCTAGAAGATGAGATGACTAATCAGACTGCCATACTTTGAAATATAATGAGAAGACATGACTCACTAGAAAAGACAATGATACTTAGGAAGGTAGAAAACAGTAGGGAAAGAGGAAGACCATGTTACAGGTAGAGTAAATCAAGGAAGCCACAGCCCTGAGTCTGCAAGAGCTGAGCAGGGCTGTTGATAACGTGGTGACTTGAAGGTCATCTCATTCATAGAACAAAGTCAACTTGATGGCAATTTTCAAGAACACCATCTGGAGGGCTGCACATTGCCAACCTGTGATCACTGGCATGAATAAAAAGGCAGAGAAAATAACAAGGAATTTGTGTTATCTTTCCACACAGTCTCAGAAGAAAGCAATGGCAAATCTCTTCTGAATAAAATCTTAACAAGGAAACTTGGTAGTAACTTCATCTTAGAACCTTACCGCACTCCAAGGAAAAGCAGAAAGGCAGCAGGAATATTTCGTCTTTCCTGCTGCCTTCCCACATGACGTCGTCATCCTTCTGGTGTCCTTTTGTTCTTGTCCTATGGGGGACTGAGCTATTTCTGACTAGCAAAAAGGCATGGTTTTATCTCAGTCCCTTATGGGACCAGAATGAAAAAACAATGACGCCATGTGGGAAGGCAACAGGAATGACAGAACATTCCTGGTTTGCTGCTTTCCTTGGAACATGGTAAGGCTCTTAGTGTTGCCATAAGTCAGAAATGACTTCAACAGACACAACAACAATCTTCTTCAGCAGAGTAAGGAGTGTAAGAATTGACTGCTGCAGATCTGTGGAAACAGACAAATTTGAGTTAAATATCCCTTTCCCCCTTTTCCCCCAGAGAAATGCATGTTTAGAGTTTCTTTGTTTTTCTATTTGTATGTGAATCTAGTTTGTTTTCCAGGGAAACTGATTTTAGTTGCTTTCATGGGTGATAAAACTGAGCAGGTTTGCACATTTGTAGTGACTGGGTCAGGAGAAGAGGGTGTCTACTTTTAAAAGAAGTGGTTGAGTTCCATTATAAGAATAAATCTTTCTTGTACTGTAAGTTTGAATAGCTATCAAAATATAATATATTCATTAAAGGTAAGAGAGAAGAGATAGCTCTATATTTGGTTGTGTTATAAGAAAATGGCATGTTTTCTTTTATATATTTTGAAATATTTTGAATGTATTAAGGATTTTTGTTAATATTTCCATATATTTTCTTGTGTTTTAGAAGCCCCTGAAGTTGCATTGCAGACTGTCTATCAAGAATTAGCGAAAAGAATAGAAGAAACTGCTTTATATTCCTTTTCCTAAAGATAAATATCTGTTTTTAGCCCCAACTAGAGTAGACCCATTGAATCATTAAGATTTATGTACATTCAACAATTGATTAAATGGATTTACATTAACTGGGACTAATCAATAAGATTCAGGCTAAAGTTCATATGGAGATTATGGTGTAAGTACTTACTATATAGCTCTATAAAAGGCACAGTCTCGGGCGGGGGAAGATGTCACAAGCCTAAAAAGCATTAGCATGGCTACCCATGGAGGGATCCAATGCATGATTGGATCCCATGATTGGAATGTAGGAATAGAGGGGTATAACCTTTACAGGAGAAACAGGCTAAACAGGACAGGAGGAGGAATAGCATTATATGTCAGGGATATTTACACCAGTGAAGAGATCCATGACATCAATACTGGAAGCCAGGTGGAGAGCATCTGGATAAAAATTAAAGGGGAGGGAAACAACAGGGATGTTATTGTGGGACTCTACTACAGACCCCCCAAGTCAGATGGAGGAATTGGATGATGCCTTTCTAGAACAGATGAACACACACAGAGAAAAGAGAGATGTAGTAGTGATGGGTGACTTCAACTATCCTGGTATTTGCTGGCAATCTAACTCAACCCAAACTTCAAGGTCTAGCAAATTCCTTACTTGCCTGGAAGACAATTTCATGGTCCCAAAGGTAGAAGAGACAACAAGGGGGTCAGCTATTTTAGATCTGATCCTAACCAACAGGGGTGACCTGGTTAATGGGGTGCAAGTGGTGGGATCCTTAGGTGAGAGTGATCATGTTCTCCTGGAGTTTGTTATACAATGGAAAGGAGAAGCCAGGCATAGTCAGACACGCATTCTCGACTTTAGGAGAGCTGATTTCAATAAATTCAGGGAAATACTGGGGGTGATCCCATGGTCAGGAATATGAAAAGAGAAGAGACCTCAAGACGGATGGGACAATTTCAAACAGTACCATTGAGGAAGAAAAATGGGAGGTGTCTCAAAAAACTAGGATGGATGACTAAAGAACTTTCAACGGAGTTAAGTTTTAAACGGAACATGTATAGGAAATGGGAAAAGGGGGAAATCACCAAAGAAGAATTCAAACAGATAGCGAACACGTGTAGGAGTAAAGTCAGAAAAGCTAAAGCGCAGAATGAGCTCAGGCTTGCTAGGGAGGTTAATAACAATAAAAAGGGTGTTTTGGGTATGTCCGCAGCAAAAAGAGGAAAGAAGGAAATGATAGGGCCACTACGTGGAGAAGATGGCAAAATGCTAAGAGGGGACAGACAAAAGGCAGAATTACTCAACACCTTCTTTGCCTCAGTGTTTTTAGAAAAGGAAAAGGGGGACCAGCCTGAGGAGAATGGAGCAGAGGACACAATAGGGAAATCCAGCTCTGAATAAGCAAAGAGGTAGTACAGGAATACCTTCTTAATCTAAATGAATTTAAATCTCCAGGACCAGATGAACTGCATCCAAGAGTATTAAAAGAGCTGGCAAATGTGATCTCAGAGCCATTGGCAATAATCTTTGAGAACTCTTGGAGAACAGGAGAAGTCCCAGCAGACTGGAGGAGGGCAAACATTGTCCCAATCTTCAAAAAGGGGAAAAAAGAGGATCCCAACAATTATTGTCCAGTTAGTCTGACATCGATATGAGGGAAGATTCTAGAGCAGCTCATTAAAAACACAGAGTCTAAGAACATTTAGAAGGCAATGCCATCATCACAAAAAGTCAACATGGGTTTCAGAGAAACAAGTCATGCCAGACTAATCTGATCTCTTTTTTTTGATAAAGTTACCAGCTTGGTAGATGAAGGGAAGGCTGTGGACATCGCATACCTTGATTTCAGTAAGGCCTTTGACAAGGTTCCCCATGACATTCTTGCAAACAAACTTGTAAAATGTGGGCTATACAAGTTAACTGTTAAATGGATTTGTAATTGGTTGACTGGCCAAGCCCAAAGGGTGCTCAGCAGTGGCTCCTCTTTGCCTTGGAAAGATGTAACCAGTGGGGTGCCACAGGGTTCTGTCCTGGGCCCAGTGCTATTCAACATCTTTATCAATGACTTGGATGAGGGAATTAGGGGCATACTTATCAAATTTGCAGATGACACCAAATTAGGAGGAGTAGCTAATACCCTGGAGGACAGGATCAAAATTCAGAATGACTTGGATAGACTGGAGAGCTGGGCCAAAGCTAACAAAATGAAATTCAATACGGAGAAATGTAATGTACTGCATTTAGGGCGGGAAAATGAAATGCATAGATATAGGATGGGAGAGACCTGGCTGAACGAGACTACGTGCGAAAGGGATCTAGGAGTCCTAGTAGACCACAAGTTGAACATGACTCAACAGTGTGATGAGGCAGCTAAAAAGGCCAATGCGATTTTGGGCTGCATCAATAGAAGTATAGTGTCTAGATCAAGGGAAGTAATAGTGCCACTCTATTCTGCCTTGGTCAGACCTCACCTAGAATACTGTGTCCAGTTCTGGGCACCACAATTCAAAAAGGATATTCGCAAATTGGAGCATGTCCAGAGGAGGGCAACTAAAATGGTGAAAGGTCTGGAAACCATGCCTTATGAGGAGAGACTTAGGGAGCTGGGTATGTTTAGCCTGGAAAAAAGACGGTTAAGGGGCCATATGATAGCCCTGTTTAAGTATTTGAAGGGGTCTCACGTTTAGGATGGAGCAGGCTTGTTTTCTGCTACTCCAGAGACTGGAACACGGAGCAATGGATGCAAGCTCCAGGAACAGAGATTCCACCTCAACATGAGGAGGAACTTTTTGACAGTAAGAGCTGTTCGGTAGTGGAACACACTCCCTCGGAGCGTGGTGGGGTCTCCTTCCTTGGAGGTCTTTAAACAGAGGCTAGATTGCCATCTGTCAGGGATGCTTTGATCAAGATTTCCTGTGTGGCAGGGGGTTGGACTGGATGGCCCCCGTGGTCTCTTCCAACTCTACAATTCTATGATTCTATGATTCTAAAACTTTAAAACCCAAAGTCAAGATTTTAACAGATAACGAAGCACTTATATCCCTGAGTCAGTTTTGATTCCTCCACATTGGATTTTTAAGTTGTCATGGCTGCATCCTATGGAACACTGGGATGAAGTATTTAGATTGTCTGTCAGAGACCACTGGTGTCTCGCTGAACTCCAAATGTCATGATCCAGTAGTGTGGAGCTGTGAAACTTTAAAACGGTTGGCCCTTTGTATTCACAGATTAGGCATCCATGGATTTATGGATTCACCATGGTTTGAAAATATATATTTAAAGAATAAATTCAGAAAGCAAACCTTGATTTTGCCATTTTATGGCACCATTTTATATATAATGAGACTTGAGGATCCACAGATTTTGGTATCCACATGGGGTCCCAGTGGGTACTGAGGGACCACTGTAATTGTGCAGTGTGAAAGAGGCCCTAGTTATACTTACCAATATGATCTACTTTTTGGGGGCGGTTTCAAGGGCTAAACCTGGGTTCACTTCCCAGGAGCCCCAGGTTAGCCCTCACTGTAGGATTTGTCCTGAGTATCCTCACTCTAGGGTGCACCCTACAGACCCCAAAATCATCCGGTAGCCACCACCACCCACTGAGGTAAACTGGGGGGGGTTCTTTCCCCTTGGGATCCCCCCCTTTCTCATGCACAATGCAGTGGGAAGTTGTGCATAGTCTATAATAATCAGTGGCACTCCTTGCCTCTATAGAATCAACTAACTCCCTCCTCCAAACCCCAGAGGAGGCTCACAGTAGCATAGTCGAGAGCAAGGCACATGGTAAGCCTCAGTATAGGAAGATTAATAAGTTTACTTTATTCAAGTGAAGCAGTCATGCAATCTCACATGAGGTAGGATTCTCCCCTAGCTCAGGCAGGCAGGTTTAAAGTAATAGCAATACAGTGTATCAAGATCAAAGCATTACATTACTCAGGTTACATTCATTTGCTAATTTAGCTACATTCAACCAAAGTAAAGAAATTAAAAAGAATTCCCTAACGCAACTAAACAGGCCCTAATCTCTACTAAATACTTGCAGTTTGTTGCCTTGAGATGTTATTCAGGCTGCTGGGAGCTCAAGCCAGGGATGGAATGGCTTTGCTCTACCAGCATAGCAGTCTTTGTTCCTTCACATCTCCTTCCAGAATCTCTCCCAATTTCACACACTGGTTTCAAACAAAAGCAGGTAAATCCTCATCCGATTTCCCGGGCTTAAAGCTGTAATTGGTCAATCCAGTCACATGGTGTCATGGTAATGAAGTCATCTCATTAGCTCTATGAAGGTGGTGCTTGAGACCCTTCCCATTAACCCTTTTCTTACCTGATACTATGTTGGCAGGACAATCTGTTTACAGACAAAGGGAGTTATAGTTCTCTAGCAGAATGATGGGAGTTGCACCTTAAGGCAGCATGATGGAACTCCATCATGACAGGGGGGAGGAAAGATGAAAGATTCATATGATCTGATTTTAAAGGAGCCCTGGTGGCATAGTGGTTAAATGCCAGTACTGCAAGTTACCACGTTGCAAGTTCGATTCCAGAAGGCTCCAAGGTTTACTCAGCCTTCCATCCTTTTGTAGGCTGGTAAAATGAGTACCCAGCTTGTGGGAGCAATTAGCTAACACACATTGGAAACTTCTTAATGCAGTGTAGATGTGTAAATTGCTATTACTTAAAACAATCTGTAAGCTGCTCTGATAGCCTTGTGGCTGAAGAGCGGGATATAAATAAATAAATATAAATAAAAATTATATATTTTACCTATCATTAATCTGAACAATTTTAATTATTAATTTTGTACAGTGACACTTTTAGGTAATTTCTGTTACTTGTTTTTCATCTGCACCATAAATTTTATTCATTCAGACATTCTTACAAACAGAATCTGAGTTTTAGCATAGAAAATGTGGAGGTATGTGTTTCAATATGTTTTGAATAAAGTATTCAAAATAAAGCCAGGGAAAATGAAAACAGAAAGAAATGCACATAAAAATCAAACTTGTCCGGAGAGCTTTTTTTTAAATAGCAACAAATAGGACTACACTTGTTCATTCCTATTTCAATCCATCACTAGGAATTGGAGCCTCCATTTGTTTGTTTTTTAAAAAAATACCCAACCAGTTAGTATGCCTAAGGGTGAAACTAGGTAGCCACAAACAAAGGAAAATATGGTAATTCCAAGTGAAGGCCAGGAGATGTCACATCCTTGTTGTCATGACAACTCCACATTAGACCTTGGAGGAGAGGACTAATAAGTCAAAAAAGCCATGGAGATCAAAAGAAGTCCGTGTGCAACAAAATGGCCTCATTGAATACACAACCATTTGGCTTTTCTGTCTTGGGTTTTTCAAAAGGGCAAAAGGATGGTCTGACCTTTTTCAATCTTCCTTCAGAAAAAAATATTCTGTTGAGAGAATGAGAGGGAAAGAGAGCAAGAACAGAATACTAGGAAAGGGGATGGGCAGCTGACAAGTGTGACTTGTTCTCTTTACATATAATGATATAGGGTTTTTTTAAAACAACAACAACTTACAAACATTTGACCAAGGCTACATTTAAAAAAAAAAAAGGAGGGTCTGTGTACATATTTAAGATTTCTGTCAGGAACTCCACTCTAGTGCAAAACAAGGTATAATCTTACCCTTGCCAATGCATGAATCTAAATATTTAAAAGATGAGGATTTTGCTTCAGAGTTTTTCCAGTCCTTAAGCTCATGCTCCTGCTACTTCTTCAATCAATAAAACCTGAGGTCAGAAGAAGAAAGCATGGTGTCATCGAGCAGGATGTTGGAAGAGAAATCTAAGCCCCTGTCAGCAAAATAATCACATACCATCCCAACGCCTCTCAGATGAAAACAGGGACACATGTGGCTAAGCTACATCAGAATGTGGTCAAGATGAGAACAGTTTTTAATGAGGTAGAACAGACAATCTTTCAATATCTAAAGTGCTTTCACAGGAAGGAAGGTGCAGGCTTGTTCTCTGCTGCTCCAGTGGATTAGGACCAAGTCAGATGGTTTTAAGTTACAGGGTAGATTTCCATTGAATATTAGAAGGAATTTCTTGATGGTAAGAGCAGTTCAAAAAGGGAACCAATTACTTAGTGAGTTATGAGGTTTCTTCCTCTGGATGTCTTTAAAAAAGTGGCCAGGAAGTTATCTTCTGAGGATACTCTAGCTGCTTTGAGTGAAGGTTGGACTCAATGACCTAAATGGCCCCTTCCAACTCTGAGATTCTATGACAAGCTAGGAGGATTAATTGGGACTGCCCCTCCCAAATTGGGACAGTTGGACTATATGCAGTATCCAGTGCCAGAAAACAGGATGATTCCTGGACGACTCCAATATTACCAGCCAAGTTTACCTAATTACTCACCCTGCCCGCCTGTCACTGCCACGCTTCCTTCAGATCTCCCTTTAATTGTTGGAAATCCAGCATTCTTCCTGCACCCCCCTTTGCTTGCTGGTAGAGTAGAGCAAGTCTTAGAAAGTTATTAGGGACTTCCTGCATGTATAAAAGTCCCTCCCCTTTTCCTCATACAAACCTTTGTGGGCTTGGCTTGTATCTCAGTCACAGCCCAGCCAGATTTGATTACCATTGTGTCATGTGACCCAGATTTAATGACCTCGCAATTTCAAATTTTATTATTCTTTGTTCTGTTCCTGAAAGAAGAGGGAGCTTCTCCTCCAAGCTCCATAGAAATGTCTTACCTATTTGCTACTCTATTCTGCTTTGGTCAGACATCACCTGGAATATTGTGTCCAGTTCTGGGCACCACCATTCCAGAAGGATATTGAGAAGCTGGAACATGTCCAGAGGAGGGCGACCAAAATGGTGAGAGGACTGGAAGCTATGGTGCCCTATGAAGGAACATCTTAGAGAGCTGGGTATGTTTAGTCTGGAGAAGAGAAGGTTGAGAGGTGACATGATAGCCATATTGAAATGGTTGAAGGGATGTCATACTTAGGATGGGGCAAACTTGTTTTCTCCTGCGCCAGAGACTAGGACATGGAGCAATGGGTTTAAACTACAGGAAAAGAGATTCCACCTAAACATTAGGAAGAGCTTCCTGACAGGAAGAGCTGTTTGGAAGTGGAATACCCTGCCTCATAGTGTGGTGGAGTCTCCTCCTTTGGAGATTTTGAAACAGAGGCTGGATGGCTATCTGTCAGTAATGATTTTATTGTGTATTCCTGCATGGCAGGAGGTTGGACTGGATGGCCCTTATGGTCTCTTTGAACTCTATGATTCTATGATTCCCTGGGCCTCACTGAATGGTGAGTCACAATACCTATCCTAACCAAGATCCTTAGTCAGCTAGGATGTAGGCTTCCCATGCATATGTAGATTTAAAAGCTATTAGTAAAACCTTAAGTATTATTTTCAGGAAGGACTCTTTTTCTTGAGCAGTTTGAGTTCTGAGTGATTTACTAATTGAAGTTTATTTTTATTTTTATTTTTATTTATTAGTTATTCATACCCCGCTCTTCAGCCACAAGGCTATCAGAGCGGCTTACAAACTGTTTTAGAAGCTAATTCTTAACTATTTTAACTTCGAAGAAATCTTCCCAAAGATCCTGGGATCTTTAATGAATTTTTAATTTTTATGCTCCTATGTCCTTAATCTCTTTCTGGACTGGGGTCTGAATCTTATGTGGATAGATTATGTGTCAGTGAGGTCTCTGTTGGTTAGTGTGGCTAATCCCTTTCAGTGAGTGGAATAAAGCACAATGAGTCTTGAGCTTATAAACAAAACAAACTGATTGGTTTATTGTTCTTAAAGTTACAACTTCAACTATTCAGTACTTTCTATATAACTTTGTTCCTTTTCTTAAGTTTGCTTATTGTTACCATTGGATGACAGACTATATGTTAATGCTTTAGCTTCTTTACTACTTTAACCATAGTGCCTTTGTATATGGCACTTTTAATATATTTCAGATAACAGACTCATCCACTCTTTGTCTCTCAAATCTCAGTCTCCATTCACTATCTCAACCACTCATCCTCATCTCTCAGTTTCAACTTCAACTCTCCACATATAAACTCAAACTGAAAACTGACTCTCTTAATTGACTCAGTTCATCCTCTCTGAAAACCCCACCCATCACAGTTTCCTGCTCTGGGATTGGCTCCCACATTCTCACATCTCATCACAGACATTTTGATTGCCTGGACATGTTCAGAGGAGATGACATGGAGCTTCCAACCACCTCTGCAGGCCCCACAGAGCAAGAAGTCCAAAAAACTGATGTGAAGCCCTCAAGCAGAAAACGCTAATCAGTACAAGTTCTGATGATGAGCCTTGTCCTTCAACTGAACTGTTTCAACAGCAAGCATGTGAAATTTCCCAAATGTGGAACTGGATGGTGGATACTATTTCAGCAGAACAGCCTGCAATGCAGGTATAATAAAAACTGATTCTTCTTTTGGTGTGGGTGTTTGGCTAGCATTGCAAAGCTGGGGTCCAAAATACTGCAAAAAAAGGCCCCAAAAGGGATAATCACTGTTCTTTATATTTTAGGAACCTCAAGCCAGTAGCAGTGGTGGAAAAAATGAAATAAAAAAGGGTGGTGAAGCACCAGATCCTATGGCACTGTGGAAGATGGCTTGTGTAGGGCCTACTCCAGTACAAGTATGTTGTGATTTGGCCTTGGGGTTTTGGTATCAGATGTGTTGTCTAAAAAGCAGCATTTTAAATCATTTCTTTTAAAAAATATTTTAGGAGACTGCTTATACAGCTACATCACAACCAGGCCTGTAAGAAGACAGAGAGCTTTAATGAACTCTGTAGTGAGATCTACAGTTTATGGCATGTTGAAGCACTGTCTAGATCAAATTCTGTATGAAGACTTTATCGGCTGTCTGGTGGGAGCTGCTGGACAAGACTCTCATTCTTGTATTAACTTTACAAGAAAATTTATTTCTAGAAGATTGCATGATTTAAGTGGGAAAATATGTTTTAAGAGGCTTCCGGTTGGAGAGAAGAGGGGACGAAGGTCCGGGGCTGGCGCTCCGTGTAAGTCTTCACCGGTTACCGCAAAACAGGGGATCGTCC
Source organism: Gambelia wislizenii (assembly GCA_030847615.1). Lineage (NCBI taxonomy): Eukaryota > Metazoa > Chordata > Lepidosauria > Squamata > Crotaphytidae > Gambelia > Gambelia wislizenii. The sequence continues at coordinate 14,122,512 of JAUMIR010000012.1, forward strand.
CCATGCTGACAGCTTAAATCCAGGAAGGATAAAGCTTAGTGGGGCTAGCAGACCTCGGCCGAAGTCTCTCGCTATGCCAAGACGGAGGTCTCGGCGCAGTGAGAGGCAGCTGGCAGGGGGCCTGTAGCAGCCATTGCGGTGCAGGTCGATCTTATTAAGATCCAACCCTCATATGCTCTCCTGACTTCAAAAGCTTCATTGACTTGGATCTGGCGGATTTAAACCCTATCCTGATTTGAGTTTGGAGTGGAAGATCCCTACGGTAAGAAGCGGGTGCCTACATGTCTTCAATAAGCACATGGCGTGCATGGGAAAAAATGGTGATTGTCCCTTAGACTGAGTGTATGTGACAGAGACATAAAGCGGTGCGTGGTGAAGAGAGTGACGGGGAAAGACGAGAGGAAACGGAATAGTTTGGAAAATATAACTAAGAGAGGAAAATTGGTCATCTGTCATTATTAAAGGAAATGTGATATGCCAGGTACTGAATTTACAATCAGAAGTTTTGATTAAACAACGCGGTCGAACTTGGGGCTAGCCCAGGAAGAGGGTGAAGAGGACGAGGGTAGATCTAGTATATAACTATTGGGATTAGTCCGTGAAGAGGATGAAGAAAGGATATAGAATCGGAAGAGGACGAAGGAAATGACTTACCCCGAAAGAGAGATAAAGAGGGATAAAGAGGGACAGAGAGGGGGAGCATTATAAGAACAGCGGGAGGAGAGAAAGGAAAAGAAAACAGAGCCGATTAAAGAGCTGGAACAGTGAGATAATATAACACTGTAAGACAACGTCGCTGCATTTCCTCTACCCCTCTTGCCTCTGCTTAGATCACCCTGTAAGCAACTTCTATTTGATACTTTGTAATAATCTATCTTGCGCTTTGCAACAATTTAATCTTGAGGATTAGACCATACAAGAGGTTGAAGAAGCGTTCTCTCCCCTCTTCGCTTGCTACTTTTATAGTTCGCCAGAGATATCTTTTTGATATGAACATTGGAAAACTTCAAATAAAATAACTAACTTTAACTGCACTTACATAGAAGGTTGGCTGAGGGGGGAGGAAAAGAAGCTGGTTGGAGGGAACGAACAGGAAACAGTGACACCTTGTGGATAAGGCAAATGCTGCAGTAAATGATTATAAACTATTGTAATGTGTTATCCACCTAGTCTGAACCTTAAGTTGATGACCTGTTAGGTTATGGAAACTGATTAACTGGTTAGCATTAAATAATAGTGGGATAAATTGACTTACTCTCTCTCTCTCTCTATATATATATATATATATAAAATCTCCTTTTTGGTAATGATTGAGCAATAATATTTTGATTGAATTAATTTGTTAACCTCGAATTTAACTGAGTAATAGTGTGGAAATGAAATTGAATTGTTAATCTCTGATTTAATATTTAATATCGTATTAATATTGAGTTAATATTGAGTTAATATATTTGGTTGCGCAGTTAAAGAGGGTGAAAGAATTAATTTCCAGCTTTTGTTAAAAAATTTTATAAATATAAAGGAAAGCAATGGCGGCCAGTACCAGAGCGAAAACAGGAGCTGCACAGATTCAAACTCAAATTCCATTTGCCAGAAGAGGATCTTCGGAAAATCCACTAAAGCAATCAGATATAGGAATGCAGATCCTGGAGGAGCTCAAGAATTTTAAGAAGGAAATGAGGGATGAATTTAAATCTTTTAAACGGGACATTAGAGCGGACATGGTGAAAATAGAGAGTAAGATAGATAACTTGACATCAGAGGTGGCTGGCTTGAAGACGAAAGTAGATGACATTGAAGAGAGAACACAACAACTAGAAAGTCAAATGAGTACAACGACCAAAGAACAAGATAAGGAGAAATACCTGTTATTAGTGCAAGAATTAAGATATAGAGAAAAATGTATAAAACTGAGAGGAGTCATAGAAACTTACAAGGAAAACTTATGGGGAAAAATAATTCCGAGCTTAGCAAATTTTATAGATGTGAAGGAGGGAGAAATGGAAGAGGCAGTGGATAATTTGTTCCGAGTGAACTCAAAAGCTGCAAGAGACCAAAAAAATCCGAGAGACATAGTAATTGCTTTTAATAGAATAAGAATTAAAGAAAAGATAATACAAAATAGCTATACAACGAAACTCCAAATAGATGGGAGGGAAGTACAAATATTTAAAGATGTCCCAAATGAAATTTTAAGAAGAAGACAGGACTACCGACCTTTGACACAAAAATTAAGAAAACTGGGTGTTCCATATAGATGGGAGCGTATTGAAGGAGTAAACTTCATATTCAACCAGAAAAGACAAAGAATAAATACCATTGAGCAAGCAGGAGAATTTATTAAGCGAATGGAAGATGAAGAGAAAAAGAAGGCGGAGGCTAGATTAAAAAAGAAGAGGAAAACAAAAGAGGATGAATTTCCAAATACCATAGAGAAAGGAAAACAGGCCGGAAAAAAGTCGGAAAGTAATCAAGAACAACGGACAAGATCTAAAGATGACGGAGAAGAAGATGATAGAGAAATTCAAAACGGAGCATCAGAGGATGGAGAAAGAGAAGTGGAAGACGAGACAGAAGGAGAAGAAGAACAGGAGGAAGAAGAAGAAGAAGAAAAAGAAGAGGAGGAAGAAACAATATAAAATCATAAAATGACAACAATAGCGATAAGAACATGGAATGTTAAAGGTTTGAATGAACCAAAGAAGAGAAATCAAGTATTCCATTTATTGGAGAAAAGCAAAGCGGAAATTATATGCCTCCAAGAAACAAAAATTCGTGAGAAGGACAATAAATTAATGAATAGACCAAAATTAGGACAAGGCTTCTTCTCAAATGCCAAAAAGAGGAAAAAAGGAGTAGCAATATACGTTAAAGATATGTATCAGGCAACGGAACTACTCAATGATAAAGAAGGACATTATATAGGTATAGAAATAAAGCTGATTAACATAATAATCGTAATTGCCATCTATGCCCCAATTGAAAGAAAAGATCAATTCTATAAAAAACTGTACCAAGAAATAATGAATTTAAACAGATCAAATATCATAATTACAGGAGACTTTAATGGAGTCATTGATGCAAAAAACGATAGGACAACAAACTCAAATAAGAAGCCGCATGGAGTGTTGCCAAAAATTTGTAAAAATATGTTAGAAGATCTGAACCTGAAAGATGTATGGTCTACAAAATATGCAGAAAAGAAAGGCTTTACCTTTTTCTCGGAGGCTCATAAGTCAATGTCAAGGATTGACATGTTCTGGGTATCGGCGGAATTATTAACAAAGATTGCAGAAATGGAAATAATAGAAAGAATAGTATCTGACCACAATCCCATAGAAATAAAGATAACAGGTTTCAAAAGAGATTATAGATGGAGGTTAAAAGAAGAGATGTTAAATGATGGACAATTTGTAGGCAAAGTAAAAAAAGAAATACAAGAATTCTTTAAAGTTAATAATGGGGAAGAAATATCAAATAAAGTAACATGGGATGCCTTTAAAGCAACAATAAGAGGAGTCTTCCTGCAAAGAGGGGCAGAGATACATAAAGAAAAACAAAATAGAAATCTAGGATTGACGAAAGATTTAAAAGAGAAAGAAGAAAAATTAAGAAAAGATCCTAAAAATGTGAGATTGCAAAAAGAAGTCAAATCAATCCAGGAAGCTCTCAAATCTGAGCTGTCAGAGATAATAGGGGAAAAACTAAAAAGAACCAAACAAAGATATTTTGAGAAAGTTAATAAGATAGGCCGTTGGTTGGCCTATAGACTGAAGAAGGAATCAGAGAAAAAATTGATTACTGAAATCAAAATAGGAGAAACCAAATATACAACCCAAGAAGGAATTAAAAAGGCCTTCCTGGAATTTTACAAGACATTATATGCTAATAAGAATGAAATGAAATGTAACGGGAAGGAGACAGAAAGATTTCTAAAAGAGAACATAAGTGAAAATATGAAATTGACAGAAGAATGTAAGGAACGATTAGAACAACCTATCAGCATGGAAGAAATAACACAAGCAATTAAACAGTTAAAAAATGGGAAAACTCCAGGACAGGACGGATTTATAGCAGAATTTTATAAAATATTTCAAGAAGAACTTACTCCATTTCTGCAACAAATGATGAATAAGATCCCCCAACAAGGAATTTCAGAATCATGGCAAACGGCAAATATTATACTAATACCGAAAGAAGGAAAAGAAAAATCGAACGTAGCTAACTATAGACCTATCTCTTTGCTCAATACCGATTATAAAATCTATGCCACGATATTAACAAACAGACTAAATAAAGGACATTATCCACGAAGACCAAGCTGGCTTTATAAAAGGACGGAAATTATCAGATAATATAAGAACAATGATTAATGCAATAGAGTATTACGAAAGAGCGAATAATAAAAAAGCAGCCCTAATATTCCTTGATGCGGAAAAAGCTTTTGACAACGTGGTTTGGAAATTCACGTTAAAAACATTGGAGGAGTTAAATATCGGGAAAATCTTTATGAGTTATATACAAGCAATATATCATATTCAAAAAGCAACTTTGACAATCAATGGAGAGAATACTGAAACGTTTAACATTCTGAAAGGGACGAGACAAGGTTGTCCTCTATCCCCAGTATTATTTATCTTGACGTTGGAGAGCTTGAGTAATAGTATAAGAAACGCAAATCAAATCCCAGGGCTCAAAATCAGAAACCAAGAGTATAAAATAAAAGCCTTCGCAGATGATATTGCAATAATCCTAGAAGACCCAGTGGAAAATATAGAAAGACTATTTGACATGATTAGGAAGTATGGGGATTTAGCAGGACTTAAACTTAACAAAGAAAAAACTACAATAATAACAAAAAAATTAACAAAGAAGGAAGATGAGCAACTGACATTGAAATCGGGTTGTAAGATTGGAAATAAAGTTAAATATCTAGGTATCTGGATAAATAAGAGAAATATAAACCTTTACGAAACTAATTATAAAAGACTATGGTGGGAGATAAAGGGCGACCTTACTCGATGGAACAAATTAGACTTATCCTTGCTGGGTAGAATAAATACAATAAAGATGAACATTTTGCCAAAATGTATCTTTCTCTTCCAAAATCTACCAATACTCCAAAATGAAAAAACGATAAAACAATGGACTTTTGACCTAAGCAAGTTTATCTGGGCAGGAAGGAAGGCGAGAATAAAGAACATTATTTTAACAGCTAATAGGAACACTGGAGGTGCCTCCCTACCAAACTTGAAATTATATTATATTGCTGGTGGTCTTAGCTGGTTGACAGACTGGATAAAACTAGAAAATACAAGGACACTAACCCTAGAGGGTTATGCACTAAGATTTGGTTGGCACGCGTACTTAGGTTATGAGAAGCAACGTGTGCATAAAGATTTTGAAAATCACATAGTAAGGAAGACAGTGTTGAAAATTTGGTATTCAATAAAAAAACAATTCTACATTAAATTGCCATCATGGATCTCCCCGCAAGAAGCCTTTCTAGGAAGATGGGAGAAGACAGATAAGTGGTTAAGATACGAGGACTTGATAGATCAAGAATTGTGGGAAAAAGAAGGGGAAATGGAAATTCTAACGCAAGAAGAGTTGAAATTAAAAGGAAAATGTATGAATTGGTTCAAATATTTGCAAATTAAAGAAAGATTTCTGGAGGATAAAGCGGGCCCTGGTTTAGAGATATCAAAAACTGACATAGATAAAGTGATTTGGGGAAAAGAAGGAAAGAAAATATCGCAGTATTATAAATTACTTTTGAATAGAGAATTGGAAAGTGAAATTGTAACTGAAGCAATGACAAAATGGGCGCAAGAGATTGGAGAAGCAATAACAATGGATGAATGGCAAAGTGCATGGAAAGATACGGATAAATTTACGGCGTGCCTGGCTTTGAAAGAGAACCATTTGAAAATAGTTAATAGATGGTACCTGACACCAGCTAGAATCAGCAAGATATACAAAACAGAAAATAACAAATGTTGGTATTGTGAGAAGGATACAGGTACATTATATCATATGTGGTGGGGGTGTACTAAAATACAAAAATTCTGGAAGAAAATTCACAAAACAATACAAAAAATCTTTAAGTTTGAATTTGCAATGGACCCCAAACTATATCTATTAAATATAACAGCTAATCTTGAAGGAAAACTTAAACATCAGTATAGAAGGATATTATTGTATTTAGTTACGGCAGCAAGAATATTACTAGCCTCAAATTGGAAGAAAAAAGAAAACCCCACAATAGAGGACTGGCTGCAAAAAGTCAATGAAATGAGAGAAAATGACAGATTAACATACATTTTAAATAAAAGAAAGATGTCGAAGATGGAAGAAGAATGGTATCCAGTTCTCGAGTATTGGAGGAAATAAAACTTCATAGGGTATAGAGAAACTTGGGACATCTGGACAAAAAAGAAGGAATAAAATAAGAAAAGAAGATAAATAAATTTAGAGACACCAAGTTAGGGAAACTTTGGCAACAGTATCAAATGCATCTGAGATGAATGCAAACAAAGAAAGAGAGAGAGACTTAATGAAGGTTTGATAAAATTTAAACAAAGAAAATAGGAGGGATACAATAGGAAAAAAAATTAATGAAACATATGTATGTAACTCAAACAGGAGGGGCAAAAAGGAAGTTGTGGAGGAGGGGGGTTTAAGATTTGGAGGGAGGAAGTAAGTGAGATGGTAAAGAGAAAGAGAAGTGAGTATGAAAAGGGGGAGTTTGAATGGAAGAGAGGAATGATTGAAGAAGGGGTGAAATAGAAGGATGATGGGAAGTGAATAAAATGAGGAAAGGAAGAAAGGGTGTGAGATATGTGGGATATATGGGGGGAATTAGAAATGGAAAAAGTGTAGTGATGAAATGAAACTTGTTTTACGATAACATTGTAAATATTTTGATTTACGCTGCAAATAAAAATAATAATAATAATTAAAAAAAGAAAATATGTTTTAAAAGTGTGCTGCATATACATGTGCTTGTGGGATACAGTCTGAATTGTCTTTTGCTAACTGGGGAATCTGTTGACCAAGTCTTGCTACTGGTCACAAAAATAAGGAGAGCTGAAAAGGCCCTGAAGGAGTTACACCATATTTTAAAACCTCATGATAAAGTTGTTTTAGAACATGTGCTTAAAGTGTTGAAAAATAGGTCTTACAAGACATTTGTTAAATCTAACAATGCTTTTGGACAATAAAACTTGAAAAATGGCTTATTTAAACCTAGTACCTGTAATGAGACCTTAGAAACCATGTACTAAAAAGTTTTAAACTACTGGATTAATAAGGATTTGTTTAAAATGGAGATCTGTGATTTTCAATAAAAAAAGCAGCTACAGAAAAGTGTGTGTGTGTATGTGTTTTTTAAAGGGTCTCCAGCATGGTTCTTTAAAAATACACCTATTTAAAATGCCAGGGTGTTGGCCTTTCTTTAAATTAAACAATGTAAAGACATTAAGCAGTCTTTTGTCTTTGCACCCTACCCCACCCCTCCTCCTCCCCCACACTCCATCTATCATCCCTAAAAATCAGAAATAAAGCAAATGTCTGAGGTTTTCACATGCAAGATATTACCTGAAGTGCTCTCCTGCAAAATTCAAAAAGAAAGTGCAAGGCTTGGTTCCCTGCAAAAATGTGCTCACATTAGACCATATGGCTAGCATGAGACCCCACCCTGAAGGTGGGGATTGGAGATATATCCTATCAGTTTTCCTTGGGGGTGGAGATATGTTTTAATAACCAATCACAGAGAACATCATAGGTTGACTGCTGCATAAAGACTCAACTCAGAAGTTAGTCTGTCCTTTTGTTTTCATCTACGCTCAATCAAGCCACCATCATAGAATCATAGAATCATAAAATTGTTCTTTGGGTTCTCAGCAGTGGCTCCTCTTTGTCTTGGAAAGATGTGACCAGTGGGGTGCCACAGGGTTCTGTCCTGGGCCCAGTGCTATTCAACATCTTTATCAATGACTTGGATGAGGGAATTAGGCCTCAGCGCGCTTGCAGAAAGCGCGGGATGAGTCCTTCCTGAATCTTCGTTTGCGAAGAAAAGCCAGAGAGAGGGGATGAGGGAATTAGGGGAATACTTATCAAATTTGCAGATGACACCAAATTAGGAGGAGTAGCTAATACCCTAGAGGACAGGAAAAGACAGAAGGAGGCAGAGAAACAAAATTTGAACCTGATTCTAACAGAACCTGGTTCTGAAGAAGTTGTGGTGGGGTCTTCTGACACAGTGCTTCAAGAAGTGCTGGACAGTCTGCCTGCTAGATACAAGAATCATGCAAAACTGTTACTAAATAGAATGAGACAAAATAAGAATATTTCTTCATGGGATGACAAGGGGGCCTTTGTGTATAAAGGAGAAGCTGTAACTGGCACTAACATGTTGGACCTGGTAAAAGGTGTAATCCAGCCTCATGCCTTACCACCCAAAGGATGGGATGTTTTTATGAGGGACCTGGCTGAAGTAAATACCCCAACTTCTGTGGTGGGGAATACTACCAACAGAGAACTTTTGGACTATCTAAAGAACCCAAAGGGTGTGTCACCAGCTCAAACACCTGTACTGTCACACAGATCTTCTAAAAAACAGAGGCAGGGTAGAACTCCTACCTGGCTCAGCTTATAACAAAACAAAAATAAATTTACCTTTGTTTAAAATCTATTTTACTGCTTATGGTTTAAAAAAAAAAAAAACAAGACACATTTTTTATTTAAAAAAAACCCTGGGGATGTTTATTAGGAAACACGGTTGTGAAAATCATTACATGATATACAAGTCTGTGTAGTCTGAAACATGTCTGTGGCAAGTCTGGGCATGTTCTTTTTCTTTTGTATAAACTGCACAACCATCTCATCATTTTTTTGCAAGTCATGGGAATATAAGCCTTGAATATTTTTAAATGACAGACCCTTACAGAGTTGTTGCAGAAAAAATACACAGTGATATCCACAAACCACAGAGACTGAGGCTTGTACAACCTTACGCTGGAACACAGTTTTGCTGGCATTTTTTCTTAAAAAATTCATGATGGTTTTAAGAAAGAGGGGATGGTTTGGAGGGTGGCCATAAGAGTCAAAAAAAATCACCAGTCTTTTCCTCTGTCAAGTATACAGCAAGCCAATGTTCTCCTGGGAGGTTGTGAGGATGTGTGTTGACCAGACACAGGGGTCTTTGCAGTAGCCTATTTCTTGGAAGCATATCAGAGGGGAAGACTCCATAGAAACTCTTTTGAGTATAGCGGCTTGAAGTCAGTATACAGGTTAACTGTAGGCTGCCCATCTTACATATAATCAAACAAAACATTTCTCCGGTGATTTATTTCTATCACATTGTCAAAGACACCGTAAGCAATCATATTGACAGTCATTGGCAGGGGTTTGGCAAAACGCAGCTCTGCCCTCAAGTTTCCAGTTTTAATCAAAGAGTAGTGGTCACTACATTCTTGGTCTGGAGTCAGGTCAAATGAAAAGAGTGTGTAGCCTCTTGCATACTCCTCACAGTTAATTAAAAGAGACCGGTCTTTCATATGTTTTCCAGCAGTTTGTACCAAACTCGTATATTCTCTCATGCAATTTCCCTCTTCAAAATTAGGTTGAAATGGTTTCATAGGGTGCTGTTCTCCATCCAGGTAGAGTGCAGCAAAATTGATGTCATAGTGCTTAAAGTTAAAAGGGTTTTTGTTGTAAATGCCACTGAAGGAGTCATTGTCAACCAGGCCTATAATCACTTGCTTAGGTAATTGCCCCAAAAACAGGTTCTTCAGATTAGAGACACGGCTTCCTCTGGGGATGCTGAATACTTTCATGTTTACACGATCCACAGGGTATTTGGCATTTGAAGTCATTAGTGCTTCAGCATGTCCAAGATGGACACCTGGTGACACTCTCACCTTTTTTCCAAAAAGGGATGCTGATAAAATTTGAAGTTTGTAGTGCTTGCCTGCATCATCAGTCATTAAGCAGAAAGTATCTTTGTTGCGAGTAAGTTTAATTCTCACATTAATGCCATTTAGCAGAAGTTTTTCTTGAAAAAACAGGTCAGCATGAAGGTGGCCCAGCAAATCTATCTTCCTACTTTTACTAGTCAGGTTTGCGTTTTTAACAAACCCCTTATTATCTCCCTCCAGGCCTGCCGATTCATGTTCTCCAGCTGTATCTTTATAAAACAGTCCAACAGAAAACTGAGTTGCTGGGGTGTCTTCACTGTAGTTTAGCACAGATTCTATGAAAGCTCTGTAAGGGTAGCAGTTGTTACTTTGGCTGATGAGCCGGTCCCCTAAAGTCACATCTAACTGGCTGAAAATGGAGGCTATAGGATAATTCACCAGTCCTATTTCAGCATCTGGTGCAAGGTTTGACCCATCTTCATTCACAATCTAACGACATAGTATAGAAGGGTATTGTTCAGATCCATATAATCCTCACCATTCCCAGCAATGAAAAAATCTAGCAGTGCAGATTCTGTAAGGGCAGTCAGGGGGGCACCTCAATATACAAGCTTCTCTCGATACTGGTCTGGGTAGGTCCAACATGGAATAGGTCTAGTTCAGATTTAGTGCACTCTTCAGAGCTGCTATGGATAAAAGCCATGATGCTTGTTTAAAAGATATCCTCCTTAGCTGGATGCCTCGGCCTCTTTCTTGCAGCTCTCCGCTTCTGAGTTTTCTTTCCTTGTAGACCTTTCCTTTTAAGGGGTCGAGGGGGACCTGTCACCATTGCCTGTGATATTTTTCTCTTTAACCCTTCCGCCTTTGGATGTACATCAGACCTGATCCTCCTTATGGATCTGTGGCAGCCATTCTATTTAGAACTGCTTGAGTAACGTGGCTGGCTACATCTTTGGCAATATTGCGAGCATCTGTTTTTGCATGGGGTTTAATGATATCCAGGCCTCTTCTCAAAAGAGGACAGCCTTTTGGAAAAAAGCTTCTGAAAATCCCACCAAGCCCTGCCCCATACATTTGGGGGACACCGTGATACCCAGGAATGCCATTTCCAGCCTGGGCTCCATAATAATCCCTATAAAGGTTCGGGTCCCCATATGATTTCAAAATCACCATTTTTTAAAGAAGCAGGGTTCTCCAGGGCTGGAAGTGAAGCTTCACAATCACCTTTCCAAAATGAAATGAGACCTTTCCGTTCTGATCTGTCTTTATCTCAACAGTAATAGTGTCAATATGGTGCTTGCTCACAGGGATATAGTGGGGTTTGTCATAACAAATATTGACACATTTGTTATTCTGCCCTTGCACAGACACACTGTGTAGCAGAGGCACATAGAAGTCCCTGACTATCTGATGCTCCACAATATCTGTGTAAACATATAAGCTGTTGAATCCACTGGTGATGTCTGCTGCAAAAGGTAGAACTTTGACATGATGGTTTGGAAACAACCCTAATATATGCCCCAATTCTTCACCAACTAGTAGTGTGTACAGGCCAGTTGTTTCAAGCCTAACCTTTCTAGACACTTGGTCATAGCGCAGAAACACTTCAGGAGGGTCATTGTGTGCTGTTATGAGGCTGTTCATGTATTCCAGCAGTTCAGGGATACTTGAATAATACCCACATTGCAAAAGGTAGTGACATTTCCTTTTTCTGTTTGCAATTTCAAACGTCACATCAGCAGTTACAGTGTTCCAACTGTGAGGGTACTGGATCTCTGCTAGACCCACCTCCCAAGCCCCAGGAAGCTCAAGAGGTCTTGCTAAAGAGATAGTAAGGCTTTAGATTGTGTTATCTGGAAAAGCATCTACACAAGCATTGCTAGGAAGTGAAACATAAAAAACCCCATCACCCATTTTTTCTTCTTTTCCTGCACTACAGCATAGGTTCACTGACTTCAGAAGCAAGAACCCAACTGTTGAACTTGCTAGGCGGCCCTAGCCATTTCACTAGGTAATGCTTTCTCTGGCTCCACCCTTTTGTGGCTAGAATTTTTTCAATCCGATACACCCTGTCTTCCTCAGCAGTAATCTTTTGTAATTCTTCAGGATAAAAGCTACCAACAACAGTACCACCCCCATAATCTTTCAGCAGAAACAGAGGCCTATCTGCTTTTTTAATGACTCAGTCCACAATGAATATCTCCATGGTAAAATTCTGTTCATAGCCCTTAGCAAATTTGCCCTTGCTTTTAGAAATGCTCACTTGGCCTCCTTTTCTGAGTAGTGGAGGCTCTTCTTTTCTTTGGACAGGACCCCCATAAACTGTTTTCCACACGGCTAGAGTGTTGGAATCATTAACATCAACAGGCCTTGCTTTGATAATACGATGATAACTATGATTATAACTTTTTAGAAACAGGGGCAGTACATCAGTGTAAGTAAAGGTGTTATTAGCTGTGAAATACCTCCACATTTTTGTTTTTAAAATTCGATTAAATCTTTCCACAACCCCAGCTTTAATCTCATTATTGGTGACAAAGTGATGCACACCATGTTGTTTTAACAGACTACTTACAGTCTTATTTAGAAACTCACGACCTTGATCTGTCTGTCTGAAAATAGCGTTAAAGGCTCTGAACAGTTCTCTACCCAATTTGTCCTTCAGAGCCATAGCCCAAGCATATTTAGACAAAATATCTATTACTGTTAAAATGTACTTGTAACCAGTGTTATACTTAGAATATTGCTGCATATCAACTAAATCGGCCTGCCACTGAGAATCTACTCTGGATACAACAGGCTTGTTTCTTTTAAAATGGATCCTGGCTGGCCTATGTAGTGTGTAACTGTCTTGTTTGGAAAGCCATTTAGTAACATCCCCCTTCCGGATGGTTTTGTCCTGTTTTTTTGCTTCCTGTAAGAGGGGGTAAACACTCCCAAAACTTCCAACTTCTCCAGGTGTATAACATATAGCCTTTATGATTTTTTTCATGTTTTGTCATTTTGGCAACTAATGTAAGTATGATCACACAGGTACAGAACAAAGCATTTTTATTGTAAACTATGCAGAACATATCTACTCTTCAGGAGTGATGGAATCACATGAAATGCATGATATGTTTACATTCTCTGAGTTCCTGATCTGAAGATTCTGCACTTCACTGCCTTGCATGCCATCTTCCTTTTGGAAAAAATTAAAACATTCTTAGTAAAACGGCTATTTTATTCAACTCTCTCTCTCCCTCTTTAAAAATAACACCCCATAGTGCTAGCATTCTTACCGCTGAGCTCTCATAACCAGCATCTGGTTTTTCAGAGTTGTCCACCAAAGCATTCTTTAATGCATCACCCTCCAGCAGGGAGCGGGACTTCCAGGGGAGGGACCAGATATCCAGCAAGGGTGGGACTTCCAGGGGAGGAACTTCTGGAAAAGGTGGGACTTCTGGGGCGGGCCACCTGTCAAGGGGTGGGGCTTATGAGTTTGACAAGAGCTGCCACATATAACTACTCAGGATGAAGCTTACCATTGGTTCCTTTCTGACTTAGCACAGTTACCAAACTGACATTAGATGAATCGGTAGTTACCACAAACTGTTTATCAAAACCGGGAGCTGCTAGTATTGGATTTGCAGTAATGAATTTCTTTAACTTAGCAAAAACTTCCTGACACTCAGTAGTCCATGTCACACTGTCTGGATGATTTTTCATAGTGAGATCAGATAATGGGGCAGCTAAAATACTGAAATGTGGAATGAATTCTTGATAATACTAGTCCTGAAAATGATCTCACTTTCTTCTTTGTGGTGGAAATGGGCCAATTATCTATTGTTTCTACTTTAGAAATGTCTGGTTTTATACTCCCACTTCCTACAATATATCTTAGGTATTTCCCCATATGTTTCCCTACATGACATTTGGATCCTTTTATCATTAGGCCAGCATTCTTGATACATTACAAGACTAAAGTTAAATGATTAAGACGTTCTTCCCACTTGCAACTAAATATTCCAATGTCATCAATGTAAGCAACTGAGAATGCTTTCAACCCATTTAATACCTTGTCCACCAATCTCTGAAAAGTGGATGGTGTCATTTTTAAACAAAAAGGTAACACAGTGAATTCAAACAGACCTACATATCCAATAAAAACGGTCTTAAGTTGATCCTCTTTATCCATGGGCACCTGCCAATATCCTTTAGTCAAGTCAAGAGTGGTGGTATAGTCTGCTTTGCCACTCTTTTCAATCAGGTCGTCTAATATGGACATAGGGTATGCATCAGCCTGGGTTACCTTGTTAAATCTCCCATAGTCCAAATAGAATCTAATGATGTGATCTGGTTTTTTTTCACTAATACCACTGGATATGCCCACAGACTCTCTGCTGGTACTATGGTACCCAATGTCAACATTTCTTCAATTTCCTGGACTATATACTATCAGTATATTTTCCAGTGCCTCTATATGGGGAATTTGCTATGAGCACAGCATCACCGGTCTTAATGAAATGTTGCACCCCTTTTACCTTTCCAGGTGTATTTAAAAATACATTCTTATATTTACTCAATAATGTACTCAGTTCATCCCTTTGTTTTCTAGTAAGGGACTCATCTATATGGATTGCATTTATGTTTCATTGGACTTTAAATTTTCCCAATGAGGTAATTATATTCCCTCTTCCCCCACCTCAGATATAGCATACAGAACCAAGTTTTCCCTTTTAAAATAAGTTTTAAAAATATTGCTATGCACTTTTTTTTCCTCACCATTTTCTCCTAGATCATAGAATCATAGAATTGCAGAGTTGGAAGAGACCACGAGGGCCATTCAGTCCAACCCCCTGCCACGCAGGAAATCACGATCAAAGCATCCCTGACAGATGGCCATCCAGCCTCTGTTTAAAGACCTCCAAGGAAGGAGACCGCACCATGCTCCGAGGGAGTGTGTTCCACTGCCAAACAGCTCTGACTGTCAAAAAGTTCCTCCTCATGTTGAGGTGGAATCTCTGTTCCTGGAGCTTGCATCCATTGCTCCGTGTTCCAGTCTCTGGAGCAGCAGAAAACAAGCCTGCTCCATCCTCAATGTGACACCCCTTCAAATACTTAAACAGGACTATCATATCACCTCTTAACCGTCTTTTTTCCAGGCTAAACATACCCAGCTCCCTAAGTCTCTCCTCATAAGGCATCGTTTCCAGACCTTTCACCATTTTAGTTGCCCTCCTCTGGACAGGCTCCAATTTGTCAATATCCTTTTTGAATTGTGGTGCCCAGAACTGGACACAGTATTCTAGGTGAGGTCTGACCAAGGCAGAATAGAGTGGCACTATTACTTCCCTTGATCTAGACACTATACTTCTATTGATGCAACCCAAAATCGTATTGTCTTTTTTTAGCTGCCGCATCACACTGTTGACTCATGTTCAACTTGTGGTCTACTACTACTCCTAGATTGCTTTTGCATGTAGTCTCATTCAGCCAGGTCTCTCCCATAATATATCTATGCATTTCATTCTTTCTCCCTAAGTGCAGTACCTTACATTTCTCTGTATTGAATTTCATTTTGTTAGCTTTGGCCCAGCTCTCCAGTCTATCCAGGTCATTCTGAATATTGATCCTGTCCTCTAGGGTATTAGCTACTCCTCCTAATTTGGTGTCATCTGCAAATTTGATAAGTATGCCCCTAATTCCCTCATCCAAGTCATTGATAAAGATCAATATCATTGATCAATTACATAGTTTACATATTTAGTCTTGTTACAATCTTAACAGGGCCAGTCCATGAAAATTTTAGTTTATATTCCTTTACAGGCTACAAAATCAAGACTTCTCCTTGTGCATATACTCTCTATTATTCCTTTTCAGGGTTCTCTTCTGATAATTCCTAAGCATTTGAACTTAATGTTAAAAATAAAGGTTTTAAGCTCTCATCTTCCCTTTGCTCTTTCTCAAACCCAGACAAGTTTTCCTCACCAAAATTAGATATAGCCGATTAGGTCAAATACTCTTGTCTTTTCTGCTAACAAGTGTTTACACAAGCATGTTTAATATTTCTAACTAGGTTGCTACCAATCAAACATGGGGCTGTTATATCAGTGTAAACTGCCAATTTCAAAATGCCTTGCCAGTCATTATACTCAATCTGTACTTTGGCAACTGGTACATGAAATGCAGGACTTCCTAAACCTTTCCATGCCAAACACTCCTGTATGCCTTGTTCCTGGGACTGGGACTGCAGCTATAGAGAGAGCTAGTGGGTGCTAGCTCCTCCCTCTGGCTTTGACCCATTTCCTCTCAGCAGTCTCTGACTCACTTCCTCTCAATTGAAGCCTCGCCTCCCTGATATCAGGTAGTGTACCTGGGCCTATAAACACACAGCTCTCACAACCAACAAGGTCACCATCACCCAATGGAACACTAATGAGCCCCCCAAGCAAGCCTCCTCCCAATCTCAGACAAACAAATGCTAATGGGCACTCAAGCACTCCCCTCTCAGCAGCTCACGAAGCAAATGCTAACAAGTTGTGCCTCTTCCCACAAGCCTACCCTCAGCTCACACAATCCAAAGCCTAGACACCACACTCACACTAGCATTAACCCACAAACTCTCCCAACAAATGCTCTGAGGCCGGAGAAGTATCAATCAGTAGCCACAACTCACCTTATGCTGTCTCTTCCACCACACTCATGTAAAACAACCCTGTTGGCCTTGCCTATGTTGCTCCATACTGACCTTGAGCATTCCAGTACTGACTATACACCAGGAATGCAATAGCAATCAAGGCAGATATATGTTCTTCCAACTATACTATTACACATCCCATTGTTTCTACATGATAAACTTAGAATCATAGAATTGTAGAGTTGGAAGAGACCACGAGGGCCATCCAGTCCAACCCTTGCCACGCAGGAAATCTTGATCAAAGCACCCCCAACAGATGGCAATCCAGCCTCTGTTTAAAGACCTCCAAGGAAGGAGACCCCACCACGCTCCAAGGGAGTGTGTTCCACTGCTGAACAGCTCTTACTGTCAAACAGTTCCTCCTAAGATTGAGGTGGAATCTCTGTTCCTGGAGCTTGCATCCATTGCTCTGTGTTCCAGTCTCTGGAGCAGCAGAAAACAAGCCTGCTCCATCCTCAACGTGACACCCCTTCAAATACTTAAACAGGGCTATCATATCGCCTCTTAACTGTCTTTTTTCCAGGCTAAACATACCCAGCTCCCTAAGTCTCTCCTCATAAGGCATGGTTTCCAGACCTTTCACCATTTTAGTTGCCCTTCTCTGGACATGCTCCAATTTGGCAGGCAAGCTGATACTGAAGTACACCATTAGATCTAGGCTAGGATGTTGTGGCATATATTATGTATTTGAATTTTGCTGTGTGCTTTTTGATGGAAGACACCTTGTAACATCTTTGACCTAAAAGAGCAGTGGGAATAATGAGATCCTCCCGTTACCATTGGCTCTGTTGGCTAGAGTTGCTGGGAGCTGCAGTTCAACAACATTTGGAGGGCCACACAATTCCCACCTGATCACTCACCTGGACTGAAACTATTCTGCTTTTTTATAAAATACAATATAATAAGATCAAGCTTGGCCATGTCTTCAACAAGATAGGATTTACCTTCTGAAGGAAGCTGAAAGAAGCTGTAAATCTGTAAATATATGACATCTGGGTTCTTATCTGTTCCTCAGGCCAGCTCAACCTAAATTGTCCTATCTCCCCTTCCTCATTACATATCAAACTAATTTCAAGCTTCTCTAATACCAAGGAAGACCAAGTTGCTGGTGTCATGACATACATTTCCAGTGATTTTAAGCTGAGCAGATAAAGCAAGGTCAACATAATATAACCTTTCCCCATTTTTAGTTGCAAGCCAGTTTTGTATTTTTAATTCAGAAAAAGTTCATTTCAGATCCTGTTGCTGAGCTGGCTTACTCCCCCTAGGTCTTTTCCAACTGCTCAGATCAAGCCTGTTTTATGGGGGAAATGAAATTATATCATTTTGGCTGATGTAGCAATTCATTCCTTACATAAAAGTACATGAAATCAAGTGATACTGAACCAGGCCTTTGGTCCTTGATCTTCAGAGGTGTGTGTGTATGTGTGTGAGAGAGAGAGACGGCGGGGGGGAACTGTGTCTCTTGTTAATGTCATGATACATACAATCCCATTTCACTCCTTAGTAATGGTGTGATGTAATGACTGCTTTGAATGAACACCCCCACAACACAGTGTAGCATTGCGTGATGGGAGGTGCTTTGATAGAATCACATGATGAGAGGCCTTTAATTTTGTCACTGCATCTCACACCACAATGTAGGAGGTTTGGGGCAGAGCAGAGGTGCTGCCCCTTCCCTCCTCCTCTTTTGGTTGAATTCAACCCACCCTCCCATCTCTGTCATAGTGTGAGTCTACTGGTCGCTTATGGGCAGGATAGGAATTTTCCTCCCTTTTCCACCGGGTTTTTTGCCTACCCCACATTGTTACAAGGGACTTGGAGAATTGGCCTTAGGCTGGTGTCATAAATAAGTGGTCAACTGGCAGGTTGTGGGGGAGATGGGAATTAGTTTGGTGAACACCTATGACATCCCTTTTGGTTGAAGGATGCTCTAAAAACTATCCTTGCAGGTCATGTGACTTGGGGTGGAGAGTAGACTATCCTTGAGGTCAGCCTAAGGGTTGATCCCAGAAGTCATGAGACTTGAGGTGCCTCTTCCTGGGGTTTTGCCTTCCAGCAGATGGTGCCCAGGGAGTTCAGGTGTTTTGCCCAGGGATGCTGGGAGGTAGGTCTGGGTGAGACCATTGGCTCCAGCCTTTCCTGCATTGGGTCTCCCCACTAGTTTGAATATCCCAAGGAATAAAGATTAAATAGGTGATATTATAAAGTGACCCCTATTTTAACCCTAGCTTTGTGTCTGGCCTTGTTATTTCATGTGTTGGTCATCAATGACTTTTCCAATAGCTGAAACTTCATAGATTAGCAGTGTTTCAGCAAACAATCATATGAACTCAACACATGAAGCTCTTAAGTATATGGCATTAGAATTTTGACATAATACCCACAATCTTCCATCACGTGGGCAGTGTGTAACGTTTCAGCTGTGCATTTCCATGTTCCTCCTACCCCCCAGAAGGTATATTTCAGTAAAAATAAAATCTAGAGAACAACTAGAAAAAGAAGGACATAAAGTTAACTGGTTTCTATACAAATAAATTTATGAGAAATTTAAGATGGATTTGAAGTTAGAGCAGTTCCAATTGGAGAAAAGTGAATTTGATAAGATCTTTTTTGACAAGACAAAATATAAGATAGCTAGTTTCTACAAAATGTTATTGGACTGAGAATTAGAAACAGAATATTTAAAGGAACAAATGGTTAAATGGGAGCAAGACTTAGGGTATATTATAGAAATCGACAAATGGGAAATGGCATGGAAAGTTACCCAAAAATTCACACTATTGCAAAACTTAAAAGAAAACTTCATTAAAATGTTTTACAGATGGTACCTCACACCAGCAAAATTGGATAAAATGTATAATATACGGGAAAGGGAATGCTGGAAAATAGAGGAAGCCACAGGAACGCTTATGCATATGTTGTGGAGATGCTCCATGGCAAAAAAAAAAAAATAATACTGGAAGCAGATACATGTAAAGATCCATGAAATCATAAGTATCAGTTATTCATTAAAACCGGAAATATATTTGCTGAACATACTTAAAGAGTTAAAAGGAGGGGGTATGATGCATAATTGGAGGATAATATTATATATGGTAACATCTGCTAGACTATTGTATGCACAAAAATGGAAAGAGAAGGCAATACCTACTGTAGAGGCATGGATGGAGAAATTATGGGAAATGATGGATGCAGACAAGTTGACTGCATTGCTGAAGGGAAGATCTATGGAAAAAATAGAAAAAGGAGTGGGAGCCAATTAAGCGATATCTAAAAAGGAAAATAGAAAGAGACTGGAACTAGGCCTAAACAAAATAAGGAAAGAGATTAAAATCCAGACAACTAGAAGATGAAAAACTCTACAAGTAAAGGAAATAAGGCATAAAAGTAAACAATGAAGATAGATGGAAAGGCAGAAAATAAGGGAAAGGTAAAAGTGGAAAAACCCAGGCAATATAAGAAAGAGTAAGGAAGAACAGGGGATAAAAGCAAGATGTTTCGGATTACTGAAATGTTACTTTTTATTTTGTATGTCATTGTTAACTCCCAAATTTTGATTTAGTAAGGAAAACAGTTACAAAAGTAATAATGGGTATATGTTATGTAAAGAGATACAAACGTATGCAATGTAAAGAATTTGTTAAAATTGGTAAAGGATTTCTGTGTAAAATAAGTCAGTGAAATATATCATTGTAACTGAATTAAAAAATAAATAATAAAAAAGAAGGTATCTTTCAAGCACCTGGACTGCACTGTCATGGTCAGGTACTGGTTGAGTTGCAGGTGAGTTGCAAGTAATGGTGGCCAGTCAGCACCAACTTGAGGTTTGCAGCTGGTGAAGATATTTGAGGTTACCTTCCCAAATTGTCAATGATTTGTAGAAGATCCAGAAGGGCAAGGTTGTGCTGGGTGTTGCCTGCTTCTCTCTCCCCGACATGGCTATGGCAGCAGCACCTACCTGTGTAAAACTGTCTTGGTGGAAAAGTGAATGCTGTGCAAGGGCGTAACAAATGCTTCCTTCTGCAATGTCCAGAAAAGGATGCATGTGAGTGTAACCTAGGGTTACAACTATATATGTTAGCTACAGGATTCCAGCCAAACATAGGCTAGGAGCTGTGATGGGTCTCATTTCCAAACAATGTACATTCAGTTGGTTCTGTCAAAGGAACCCATATCCATATAGGCTGCTCCATATGGAATCTGTCCAAGCAGGATAGTACTCTTGGGTCTTGCTTGGAATGAGTTTGCTTGAGACATTTTGATGGAGAATTTTGTTGTTGGAGTTTGGATACTGCCATAAAATAATAACAACATCAAAGACAACGACGACGATGATAATGCAGCAAATCATGTCACTTCAGTACACAATTTCACTAATTAAATGGAAGTCAAATGGAGGTACTCACTGGAGTCAAATGTAATCAAGATTGAATTGATTTTATATTCAAGCCATGTAAACACTGCTCACTCAAACTCTTAAAAATCCATACAATGGCACAAAAATTACTGGTTCCATTTTTCAAAAGGATGTATAGTTCAAGCACAGAGCTGCTAATGCCCTTTATCTGTGTATGACACAAAGAATGCATAAATAAGTGGACTGCCATGGTATTGTCTCATTTGGGAAACTATCCAAGTGAAGCTTAAGTGCTGACCATTTTTCAAGGCTACTTCTACTTTCTGTCTCCTCAGTGAATTAATTAAACTCATTAGCTTGACAGGCAGAAAAGTTCATTCCATCTAAACACCATGTTTCCTATCCTCCATCTGAAGTTGAGCTATGGCTTTATTATAATCTAGCAAAAAAGCACTTATGATCATGAGTATCTTTAAGCTAGGGATTAAACACTTGGATGCCGATGGGGTAATTTAATGTGGAGGAATTCACATCAGAGCAAAGTCTATCACTGGCTAGCCATTGCAAAATTGGAAGGAAGAAAAGGAGACAGAAATGGCCTATGTGAACCAATTCTCTCTTAATATGTTTTCATACTGTGCTTTCTCCTGTTTGCCATGACTTTTCTCTTTGTTGTTGTTGCTAGCTGCCTTCAAATTGTTTTTGATTTATGGTGGCCCTAGGGCAAACCTATCATGGGGTTTTCTTGGCAGGATTTGTTCAGAGAGGCTTTGCCTGTTCCTTCCTCTGAGGCTGAGAGACTGTGACTTGCCCAAGGTCACCCAGTGGGTTTCCATGGCTGAGCAGAGATTCAAACTTTAGTCAAGAGTTGTAGCCCAAGACTCAAACCACTACACAACCCTGTTCTTTACTGAACATTTTTACCTTTTCCAATGAGTCACGTCACCTCATGATATGTCCAAAGTACAAAATCCTCAGTTTAGTCATCTTGGCTAATAATAATAATAATAATAATAATAGGGAACAACAAATTAGCATATAAACATAGCATTGGTTAAAAACGCAAATGTCTTGAAGTCACACAACAACAACAAGAGTTGCCAGATTGGATCTGGGCCAGGGCTCCTGGAACAGATCTTTGAGCAGGACAAGGTACCATAAATCTTCATCAAGGGGGATGAAGGTACCGCACCAACCCCTCACTTTCCAAATCCCAATTTTCACCTGCAGCTGTCCCCTCCCAACACAGCTCTTGCCTTGCTGGCGGAGGCAGTGGGAGCAAAAACATATATCAGTTTAAAAGAACAAGCAAAACCAAGACATTTTAAAACTATCAAATACACAGTTTAAAATTCACAATTTAAAATAATCTGGATAGTTGTGCCAGAAGAGACTGGTCTTTAAAAGTAAGAGTAAGTGTTCAAGCCTGATATCCTCTAGGACCTATTATAACAAATGCTCATCATGCTACATATGTTAATTGTCTTATTACCTGGATGTATATGTTGCCACCACCATTAATTAATGGCTAGGATTAATAATATAATTGTTGCTTTCTGCATCTAGGGGATTGTCTAGTTGGGCTATTTACCCATCTTAAAGCCCTGCAGTCCTGATGACGCAGGGCTTTTGCCCCAGGTAGTCCTTACAACCCTGGGCCAAAGATGGGACTAAGATGCAGTAAAGTAAAAAAACAAAACCCTAAAAAAAAAACCAACACTACCAAAACCCACTTCCTTCCATAAAAAAGGGATCAGGCCCCTTGAGACCGTAGGAGCCCTTACTGGCATTCTGGCCCATGGGTGCAGCTGCCGACCATGTCACACTCTGAGACCAGGAAGGCACCCTGCAGCATGTGACCAACCCTGGACAAATGGAGGGGGATTTCATCATGTGCTGAAGGCCAGCTTTCTGGCTACAGAGAGTGGGATGCAGACAATGGCTGCAGAGACTAGCAGGCATGCCAGTCTGGACTTCCTCCTGTTTTGTTCAGGTAATAGGGGAGCAATGGGCCTGACCTGTGGTCAGAATACACCAGCAGGAATCTGGTGTATTATAGAATCATAGAATCATAGAATTGCAGAGTTGGAAGAGACCACGAGGGCCATCCAGTCCAACCCCCCTGCCACGCAGGAAATCTTGATCAAAGCATCCCCGACAGATGGCCATCCAGCCTCTGTTTAAAGACCTCCAAGGAAGGAGACCCCACCACGCTCCGAGGGAGTGTGTTCCACTGCCGAACAGCTCTTACTGTCAAAAAGTTCCTCCTCATGTTGAGGTGGAATCTCTGTTCCTGGAGCTTGCACCCATTGCTCCGTGTTCCAGTCTCTGGAGCAGAGTATTATGTCCTATGTAGATGAGCCCTCAGTTTGCTCTGACCTCATGGTTAACATCCCACCCCTAACCACATGCACTCAGTATCTAACTTGAACTTCTAAGACAGGTGGGCAAACTTCAGTCCACAGGAGACATGTAGTCCCCAAGGCCATTTTTGAAGGCCACAATGGTCACCCAACCCTTCCTTTTAAAAAGTGCTTTTAACTAAAAACACCTCTCAACTCCTAAGAGGTGTGTGGTAGGAACAAGATTGCAGTCTGTGAAAGCTCATAATAAACCCATTAATCTTAAAGGAGCCACATGACTGTTCCTTTTACTAGACTACCATGGCTCCTGTGCATGACTAGAAGTATATCACATGTTGTGCTTCAGGTGATATAGGTCACTGGCCGGAATCCTGTTAATGATATTGTTACTCTGGGTTATGAGTCCATATGTTTTCTTATGGGTGGGCCAGCAAAGTTTTTTTTTAAAAAATTATTTATACCCCGCTCTTCAGCCACAAGGCTATCAGAGTGGCTTACAAATTTTTTTAAGCAATAGCAATTTACACATCTACACTGCATTAAGCAGTTTCCAATGTGTGTTAGCTAATTGCCCCCACAAGCTGGGTCCTCATTTTACCGACCTGTGAAAGGATGGAAGGCTGAGTAAACCTTGGAGACCTCTGGGATCGAACTTGCAACGTGGTGACTTGCAGTACTAACATTTACCCAATGTGCCACCAGGGCTCCCTTATTCTCTTAACTCCTTCAACCCTCCTTTTCCAGAGGAAAAGAAATGAGGGCTGACTCCATTTGGAAGAGCAGTCTTTCCCTTCATAGTCAAGATCAGCTGCTTCATCTCAGTTCCTACCCTCCTCCTTCCCTGGCTGGGCCCATACAGCTGCCACACCTGCCTTAGAGGAAGTGAGAAAGGAGGTGTACTAGAAAATAAGCAAGACCAAAATTGATTAGTACACACAGAGTCCAAACTCATCATGAGGGGGAGCTGAGCACAGACCCAAAGTTTTCCAGAAGCTCCTAAGTCTTGATATATCTTTGTTCCATTTCTCCTTTTTCCATCATATGGAAACCTTGCAGTTTGGAGGGGAATGTTTAGAATTTTCAGCCAGAGAACTCTAGTGCTTAATTGAAACTGCAAACCCCAGGATTCTATAATATGTTGCCATGGCAGTTAAAAGTGGAATCCTAGTGTTATAGTTGAACAGTGTGAAAGAGTACAGGGTTTTGAAGATGAAACAAAATTTCTCTGTGGGATCTAGTCAGCCACATCATCTGAAAAACAGGAATTCTGAGTTTTCCTATGAGACGCGGTGCCAGAATATATTGGCAGAGCACAAGTTTGTAGTGTCAGTGAGGATGGATGATATTCATATAGATGAGGAGTGACCAACTGTTGTCCTCTAGCTGTTTTCATCTATAGGTCTCATCAGCTCTATCCAGCATAACCAATTGAGGGGGAATATTTGGAATTGCAGCTCCTCAAACATTGAAAGAGCCATTCCTGACTTTGATGGACAAATAGTGTGACCTGATAAGAGGCAATTTCCTCAGTATTAGACTGATCATCATTCTCATTTAATATGGCAATAATAGTTACATTTTTTCTCTGTGGTTAGAAATGATGCTAGAATATTCATCCCTTCCCTTTCAATTAAGGTGTTCATTTATCTGTAAATAGTCACTAACTACATAGCTATATGTTTTAAGATATGTCCTTTTGAAAAGGATCAAATTGCTTCATTACTGATTAATTGCATATGTGTGGTTTCTGTTGCCCAAATTCATTGTCCCCATTTCATGGAGGAAAGCCAGCCAAGCTAAGAGTTGTAAATTAGTTGAACATGACTGATTAAATGTTTTTTTTTCTATTTGCAACTGAATGTCAGGAGTTAGAGACTGAACTCCATTATAAAATGGTGGAACAACTGCAGAATCATGCTGAGTCATAATGGCTGACTCCATGAACTAAAAAGTCATGCCTAGTCAGGCCACTAGAGGACAATGTCCTGTGTATATATATGTGTGTGTGTGAGAGAGAGAGAGAGAGAGAGAGAGAGAGAGCTAGTCCGAAGCTCTCTCTCTTCTTGTGAATGCTGATGCCTGGTGAAGCAGTTTCTCCTTCAATTGTAAATATTTGTGTATATATTGCAACTGTTTGACTTTGAAGATAAAAGTGCCTCTTGCTTATTTGGATGTCAAACACTCTGTGTGTGAGTATTCTTGGGAACAGGTTGCTACTAAGTCTGCTGAGATAGTTTTTGGCTTCTGCCGGGGATTGAGTGTCCTATCATCCCCTAACACTGAAGACAGCCTGCTGGGTTAGAGAAGAGAAGAAAGACCTGTAGCACAACAGATTTGCTCTGCTCTCCTATTTTTTAGCTGTTGAAAAATTCCTGATGAATCATGACAGGTCTCTCTTTTTCCTTTTAGGAAGTCCTTTCAATTTGGAATTTTGATTTATAACTGGACACTGCAACGTGGGCAAAGATTAAAAAAATACAATGATAGAGTTTGAAGTATCTACCACAATTTCCCATTGAGTTATGTCAGCCTTTTGCTTCTAGAAATACATCCCTTGCCAATTTCAGCTTGAAACAGACCACTGGGACTTTTGTTTTGGAAAGGAGCAAGAAAGGAAGTTTGGGAGCTTCTCTTGACATCCTAACGACAACAAGGATGGCAAAAGGGGAAAATTTAGGGCCTTTTTTGCCCACCAATGTAGACACTAGAATTAGGGTTCCCTAAATAGTCCAAATTTTACAGCCATATTTTCCGCAGGGCAGCAATGCTCCAGAGCAATGCTCAGGAAAACAGGCAATGTGGAGAAAGCCATCATTTTGGTGAGCAAGCAGAGGAGAAATCCTGGCTCAGACAGCTAGCAAGCCAACAAGCCTCTTTAAACAAAAGAGAAGAAAAAAGTGGGTGAATGGGAAATAAATACCAATTGTAGGTTTATGACCCAAGGAGGATTTTTTTCTTTTGTAGTTGTGGTGAATTTGATAATTCAGGAAGAGATGTCTCTGAGTCTAAACTTTTTAGCTTTTTGGAATTTTGACTGCTGTGCCTCGTATTGGTTATCCAGTGTGATTTGAATTCTTTATTTAATATAAGGGTTTTTGAAATATCCCTCTTTTTGAGGGATCATTGGACATTGACTTGAACTAATGCCAATAGCCTGTCATTGAAAATGCAGACTTGTTGCTGGGCTCTGCTCTTTGCTTGAGGAACTTAACAGCTCTCCCTCACCACTCCTTAATCTGTTTTACTTTTTACGCTCATTAATCAATTGTTCTGTGGTGTTTATTTTAGGAGTGTTTTTATTTTCCCCCTTTTCTTTCCCCCTTTTTTCTTTTTCCCTGCACCTTTTTTTCTTTTCTCTTTTCTTTTTTGCATTTCCCCCTATTTTTGGAGCTGTTTTTAAGAATAGGGAAGGAAAGAAAGAACAAAGGAGAAGGCAGAAGAAGAAGGAGTAAAGAAGAAGGAAATAAGAAGGAACATAAAGAGGGCTGGAAGAAAGAAGGGAGAGAGAAGGAGGCAGTGGAAAAGCTAGGAGGAGAGAAGAAAGGAAAAAAAGTAGAAGAAGGTAAGAGAAAGTAGTAAAGAAAGGAATTGTGATAGGGATAAAGATAAAGGAATGAGAGTGGAATCAAGATGAAGGAGCATGAGGAAGAATGACTGGACCCAGTAACTGAAAAAAGGTGTAGAACAAAAACACATAAAAGACATTAAGGAACCATGTCAGTGCCTGGCCTAAGGTCAAGAGGAATATTCCACAATGCTGAAAACATGCAATATGTATAGAAGAAGGGACTCTGCAATACATGTTGAAGTTTATGGAGGAAATAGATTTTAGGAAGAAACTGGTAATCATTTGAATGACATGGATACTAAATTTAACACAATGTTTGGCATACTGGAAAATGGAATTGGAAAGACAACTAGATTGGATGGCAATGATGGAACAAAGAGAAAATGAATCATGGTTAAGATTTAGAGGTGTGACTGAACATTCCAGTGAAAATATCATTAGTAAAATAATTACAGAGATGGTGGCTAGCCTGGAGTGAGAGGAAGAGTGCATAGAGAAAGATCTAGATCAAGTGTACAGAGTGAACTCACCAACAGGGGAAAAAGAATCTTCCATGGGATATATTTCAGTGTGTGAAGAAAAACATAAGAGATTACATCTTAGAAGTGTACCATTTTTTCATTTAAAGGAAAAAATAGGATTAAATCAATGGAAAAGGCAAAAGAATTTCTGAAAAGCTTCAAGATGGAATTTGGGAAACACCAAAAAGAACAAAAAAGTAAAGCTTCAGGAATTGGGACTTCTGGTCCGGGAGCCGAGGGGAAAAGGACCTCGAGATGGGGCTCCGCTCGAGCTTGCCTGTCCTGTACCTTAAATTTGGGGTTCACCCAAACTGTGGTGTAATCCAGGAATGATTACAACCCAGTGGGGCTAGCAGATCCTGGCTGATCCCTCAAACTCTGCCGAAATGGAGGTTTTGGCAGAGGGAGAGGTTGATCGGCAGGAGAGGATTAGCAGCCATTAAGGTGCAGTGAAGATCTTCGGATCAAACCCTCATATGCTCACAGACTTCAAAAGAACTGAATTAGATTAGCATCGGAATATGACGCCTGTACTGGGGTATGCTTAAAAGTCCTCCACGAGAAGATCAGAGCCTACCAGTAAGAGGGAGTGTGGAACTAAGACTGAGCCGAGAAATTTGAAACACTTTAACTAAGAGCTACTAAAGATAGTGAAAGTGGGAGCAGAACGGAGGCGATCGGAGAGCAGAGAGGAGGGGAGAGTGGCAAAACGAAGCAGAGACTGACAGTCTTAAAAATAATCAGATAGGGTAAAATAACTGGAATTGAAACCAAAAAGAAGCTTGAATAATATTGATATAAACTGGAACTATTGGCGACAATTTAGACATGTCAAAGATGTCTGCAATGTAGAAGTGGATATGGCGGACATGGCACACATTTAGCGCATAAGAGGATTAGTCCAGCAAGAGGACAAAGGTAGAGGGGTAGGCATATTTGACACCAAGTGCATAAGAGGGAATAGTCCAGCAAGAGGACGAAGCTAAAAGAAAGGCAAGGGAACAGCGGTGATACAGGAGATCTGGCTAAACTTTCTCTAGGACAGGATTAGATCCAAGAAGAGGATCGAAGAAAGAAGAGGAGGAGAAGACGACGAGACACGGGCAACATTGGACAAAAAGGGGAAAGATAGTGTTTTCAAGGACAAGCACAGCGATGAGGAGACAACTTTCCCAAGGACAAACACAGCGAGATGAACTTTAAAGGCACAGCAAAAATTAAAGGGACAGTAACAGAGAGTAATAATAAGAGAAACTGTATAAACAGCGACATCTACTGATAGACAAGGATCTTATTTATACAATTACATTTATACAGACACAGAATTCCCTATTTAAGGAACAATGATTAATTGGAAGTATAACTTAGATAACTGATATTAAAAAATAAATAAATAACTAAATAAAAAAGGCATAATATAGATGGTAATGAGGATGAACTGGGACTGAACAAAAAGTAATATAATTAACAGAGTTTGGATCATATTTATATTGGATTTTGGATTTTGGATTATATTTACATTGTATTTATATTGGACAAAGGCAAAGTTGTTTTGAAGAATCGAATTTAGTAATTAATTTGATTGGGGATAATTCAAATCTAATACCTGCTGAAAGTTAAATATCATCTTAACTGCAACTCCATTCAATTTATTAAGCATATTAAGCATATATGGTGAGGAAAATAAATTTTTAAAGTGGGGACTAATAGAGACAATTAATTAATTAATTAATTATAAGGTTTAGAATAAAAATACTGATTTGACTTTTGAACTTATTGAACTTATTAACAGATAATTAGCTTTAATTTTCCATATATTCACAAATTCATATATATAGATAGATAGATAAACACATATACTTAAAATATTGCTTATTGATTCAATAAAGTGCTACTACATTCTATGAATTGCAAATTGATAATTGGATAATTGAGATCAGACTTAAATGTACTGTAATAAGAATGAACTGTAAACGTAATATGAAGGATCAGATATAATTAATTGTACAATCTCTCTGTTTAAAAGTAAGCATATGAAGTAACATCTTATAAGATTGAAGATATATACTGCTGATAAAAACAAATATAGAACAACAACATATAAAATAAGTGCAAGGTAATAACAGACACTGAAAAGAATATTTTGTATTTTGGATAATCATATAAGGCAAAAATATTGGTGAATTGAAAACCAGAAAATTACATATTTATAAATGGCGGCAAGCACGAGAGCAAAAATGAGTGGCAGTCAGGCCCAAACTCAAATAATAACTTCAAGAAGAGGATCATCCAAAAATCCCGCTAAACATATGGACATTGGTCTTCAAATTCTTGAAGAGCTCAAAAGCTTTAAAAAGGAGATTGGGGAAGATTTAAATTCCTTTAAAAAAGAGGTCAGGACAAATATTGAAGAAATAGATAGTAAATTGGACACTCTGAAAACTGAGGTAAATGATGTCAAAACAAAAATGGAAAAAATTAAAGAAAAAACAGAAAAATTGGAGAAGCAAATGGGATCAACCATTAAAGAACAGGAAAAGGAAAAAAAAGTCATCCTATTGTAAGAAATAAGATATAGAGACAAATGCATTGTTGAATTTCAGAATCAACAAGGGAAGATCTGTGGGAGAAAATAGTACCGAATATGGCAGAGTTTATTGAAGTCAAACAAGAAGAATTAAATCAATCTATAGGCAAACTATTTCGAGTAAACTCGATGATAGCGAGAGAGAGAAAACTCCAGAGAGATGTAATAGTACCTTTCACTCACATAAGAATGAAAGAAAAAAATAATTCAAACTAGCTACTCAGACAAGCTAAAGATTGATGGGAAGGATATTCAAATTTTTAAAGATATCCCGAATGAAGTTCTGAAGAAGAGACAGGAATATCAACAGCTGACCCAACAACTCAAGAAGAGGAACATCACATACAGGTGGGAACGAGTGGAAGGAATGACATTTACATACCAACAAAAAAGACAAAAAATAAATACGATTGGAAAGATGGACGAGTTTTTAAACAAATTAGAAAACGAGGAAAAGAAAAAAAGTGAAAGCAAGGCTCAGAAAAAAGAGAAGTCAACAAGAAGAACAACCAAAAGAATCAGAAGAGGAAAAACCGACAGAAGAAGGCCTGATCGGTATATGTGGTCAGGAAGAGGAGGAAGAACAAGAAGAGCTGGCAAATGTGATCTCAGAGCCATTGGCAATAATCTTTGAGAATTCCTGGAGAACAGGAGAAGTCCCAGCAGACTGGAGGAGGGCAAACGTTGTCCCCATCTTCAAAAAGGGGAAAAAAGAGGATCCCAACAATTATCGTCCAGTTAGTCTGACATCAATACCAGGGAAGATTCTAGAGCAGATCATTAAACAGAGAGTCTGTGAACATTTAGAAGGCAATGCCATAATCACAAAAAGTCAACATGGGTTTCAGAGAAACAAGTCATGCCAGACTAATCTGATCTCTTTTTTTGATAAAGTTACCAGCTTGGTAGATGAAGGGAACACTGTGGATATTGCATACCTTGATTTCAGTAAGGCCTTTGACAAGGTTCCCCATGACATTCTTGCGAACAAACTTGTAAAATGTGGGCTAGACAAGTTAACTGCTAAATGGATTTGTAATTGGTTGACCAGCCGAACCCAAAGGGTACTCAGCAATGGCTCCTCTTCATCTTGGAAAGATGTGACCAGTGGGGTGCCACAGGGTTCTGTCCTGGGCCCAGTGCTATTCAACATCTTTATCAATGACTTGGATGAGGGAATTAGGGGCATACTTATCAAATTTGCAGATGACACCAAATTAGGAGGAGTAGCTAATACCCTAGAGGACAGGATCAAAATTCAGAATGACCTGGATAGACTGGAGAGCTGGGCCAAAGCTAGCAAAATGAAATTCAATCTCTGGCTTTTCTTCGCAAATGAAGATTCAGGAAGGACTCATCCCGCGCTTTCTGCAAGCGTGCTGATGACTAAAAAGGCCAATCCGAGATAAACAAGTCCGGTTGCAAAAAGCACAGCAGAAGGTCTCCTTGGGTGATGTTTTTGGGTTGTGATTCTTTCTGCGTTGTCGTTTCTCTTCAAGACTTGTTCATCTTGAGTTCTCAAATAAGGCTGCAGCATTGTGGATAATTCAATACGGAGAAATTTAAAGTACTGCACTTCCCCACATCCAGGATAGTGTTCTCCACTCTGTCCTAGAAAACCTCTTGCTCCCTAATATTCAGAAGAGTAGATACTCTGTCCTCAAGATGCTTGACCTTCTCTTCTAGCAGGGCCACCAACTTGCACATGCTGCAGATATAGCTCCCCACCTCCTCTGGCAAGAAGACGAACATCCCACAGGTGTTGCAGGTGATTGCAGCAGCTCCCTCACTCTGCATATTCAATCTTCTTAAGTAGTCACTGAAAGAGAACTTTGGCTTCTATGTCCAAAACTCCTGTTGCATCCCCCCTTCCACCCAATGCCTGTTGGCCTTGTTTCTCGGAAGAGATCCTATGCCTCTATTATTTTCGAACTGTGAATGCCACAAGGTGCTTGCTACTGATTTTCCAAGATTAACCTGGAAAGACTGCAACAGAAGTTATCTAGATCTAGTGGCTGCTAACTCCTCCCCCAAGCAGTTCAGTGGCTCAGCAGAAGCCCCGCCCCCTCAGACCATGTGCTCAGGGAAAGCAAATGGTTGAAAACAAACTCAAGCCCCCAGCAAGCCTTTAAAAAGACAGTGGAAAAATGAAGGCTGACTCCCTCACACAAAGCTCACCTTCTGCTGATTTTCCAAGATTGCACAGAGGCATTATCTTTTATTATAGTAGAATATTATTTGATGGGCCTGTCCTAAAATCCTAAAAAAAGAAAGCATGAAAGGTAGTAAAAAAAATATTTTTATGAATTATTGTTCCTCAGGTCATCACATTTCAATATTTGTTTGTGATGCTGGTCAGGCTAGTTTATATAAATGAAGAAGCTACAGTTTTAAATAAGTTGGAAGTGTTTGTTTGTGAAAGGACATTATTCAAAAAGGGTGTAATTAAAAATGCACTTCATTGTTAACAAAGAAAATCTAAACTTCTTTTTTAAAAAAAGTGGCTTTGTGAGGTAGAAATATTGCCCCTGGGGATCCATATTCACACCTTTGCTCCCAAGCTGAAATTGTACAATTTTGTGTTTTTAAAATACTCCATGATTGAAATGGCTGAAAACTAACTGGATTCAGAAGTCCTTTAAATCCAATCATTTATGTCACTCCACTTCACAACAGCTAAATTGCTTTGGATTTGAAACAGTGCCCTTAGGGATGAGTAAGAACCCCCAGCATGGTTTGTTCTTTTTGTCTTGTTCCTATTTTTTCCCAAGCTCTTTAGGCCTCTGATGAAATACAAAATGGGGGGAGAAAAAAGAAAAAGAAAATCAAACCTTTTCCTAGAATGACTTTTGGTTTAGGTTCTTATTGAAAATAGCTCAGCATTTCTGGTAACTTAACTACGCTTGAGGACTGCAAATAAGAGGCAAAATGCTAGCTATTTTACAAGTTGAATAGAGAAAGATACAATGGGATCATTTCTGAGATAGTGAGGAAGTATGATTGCAGCGATATTGTGTCATCTGGAGATATTTATAAATTTTCAGAGCTGTGATATGAAGCATAGAAGTGTAAGGAAGGCAAAGCGTCATATGATGAAGGCTGTGATAGTTAGATTGACATTACGGGTAGACAGAGGCCAAGGAACACTGGGTACAGTGGAAGAAAGGAGTGCTGCAAGAGCCATTTCTGCACTAGATGTTAGTGTCTTTTTAGGGCTCTTTTTTCATACAGTTCCAAGAAAAGATCTCCAAAACCATGCTGGGCCAGTTCTTAACTCTGTCCAACGGATATAATTCTTCACTAAGTTTCTTCCCAAACAAAGTAATGAATAGATTTTAGAAATTTTCTTCTAGCTAGAAGAAAGTCTTTGAAATCCACAGTTTTTAATGCCTATTTGCAGTTCAGGACTTACTCTGTGCAAGATCCACATATGGCTGTTTTCAATAGAAAACAGAATTTTCTGCACAGGAAACAACATTTTCTATGTGGAAAATCATATTTCTGTGCAGGGGGGAAAGATGTTGAAAACCACCCCAGTTCAAGGGTAGGAATTACAAGGTCTTTTGGGGAGTCCTGTGTGGCCCTTCAAACCCCTCTCAACCTCCTTCCAAAGGACCTGCCCCAGTTTTAGGAGAGTCTGTGTGAAAAATGTTGTTTGCCAAAATCCTCTATGACCTGGTATGTTCCATAACTTTATGTATAGCTACGTAGCAGGAGCCAGTGTGGCATAATGGTTTGAGAGTTGGACTACGACTCTGGACACCAGGGTTCGAATCCATGCTCAGCCATGAAAACCTACCGGCTAACCTTGGACAAGTCACACACTCTCAGCCCTCAGAAAACCCTGTGATAGGTTCGCCTTTGAGTCACCAAAAGTTGGAAGCAACTTGAAGGCACACAGTAGAGTTCCTAGCATGGACACAACTGTGCTGGAGGAACCCCCTTTTGGTGAAGCACAGGATGAAGGCCTTTAAAGTTGCCTTGGCATCTGCACCATCACTTGGAGAGCAGAGGGAGGGGCCACAGGGTGTTTAAACCTGGACACTCTCTGCCTCCTCCTTTTTAATGTTTGTTCAGACAGGACAGGTTTTGCTTTGACCTGTGTGGTTGGCTGCCTTGTTGTGACTATTTATTGGTGGTTCTGACTGTTGCCAAGGTGGAGTAGGTGGTGGAAGCCTTTAGAGCTAACTGCTCGGTCTCCGTACCTGTTTGGGGGGCAGAGGAATGGAGCAGTTTTAGGGTTTCTTTTAGGGCCTAACTGCTTGCCTGGGATTGCCTTGTAGGGCTAAAAGTTTAGGGAGGACGCTGGAGGCAGCTTCTGCCAGTCAGTTTTCTACCTGTTGGTTTTCCACCTGTCAGTTTTGCAAGCCTTGGTGGGGACACCATGGGCAGCCTCGGCCTGTCAGTTTGGAAGGCCTTGGCTTCAGGGTGTCTTCACCTTCAGTGCATGTTTCGGGCCTCATTGGGTAGTTGCCGGAGAGAAGGAGCATGGTGGTGGAAGCATTCTGTCTCTGCCACTTTGTCCTTTCTCTGGTCCTCGCCAAGGGAAACTGAACAGCACTGGCCTGGTTTTTAAGGAGCCCTTGGCAGTGGATGCTTTTCCTCTAACTCAAGGGTTGTGGGTAGGCTGAGCAGCGGGAAGGTTTTTTCTCAGACACTTTGCCTGTCTTCTGGAGGCCTCCTGATCAGGCTTGTGCTTATTGCCAAATATTTGGGCAATGGGAGCCTTTGAGGTGGGCTGCTTGCTTTTCTCACCAGCAATCACCCAATCTGGCTGTGTTTTAGGCCATAGGAAAGGAGCTGTGAGAGGGTCCTTTGGCCCCTATCTCTTGGCCTGTTGAGTCCAGGGGGTTGTTACAGCAGTGTTCCTTGTTGAATGCTGTGGTTTGTGAGTGCCCTGGCACTCCATGCAGCCCAGGGTCATTTTTCCACATGGAGTTGTTTTGCATTCCCTGCACCCCTACAGGGTGGACCTGTGGAATGGCAACATTCTCTGCCTTTTCTGGGCATGCTTGCCTTTAATCGACAGAGCTTCGCCTGCTCTTTTATGCTTTTTTATTCAGGAGTGTTTGGCTAGACTCCACTGTTAACTTGGGCAGTTGGTGTTGGAGCGCACTATCATTACTGTGTTGGTTTACTTTTTGGCGGGCTTTTGTTCTCTGGGTCTGGTTGGCCCTGTTCACTGGGTTTGTGGTGACCTCTTTTGGTGGCAACAATATTTTTTTAGCTGTATATATATATATATATATATATATATATAAAACAAATGCAATGCAATACAGAATTTAGGCATATATGCATGGATTAACTAATTACAATAATTCCTTGATATATCCTTATTAATTAATCATGATATTCTAGTAGTAATTGTCCTTGTCTTTAATTATTTTTTAATTAATTAATTAATTAATTAATTGTACAATAATAATAAACAAAGGATTTGTGCTATCAATAAATTAACTAGTACTTACATTACTTCATATTTTATATGGTGGAATTCTGGTGCTCACGAAGGGGATAGGACCTGGATTGTTCCTCCGTCTTTACAGTTCTTGATTGCATAATTGTGCAACTACCCTAAAAGCACCAGATCCTGTCTGATCTTGGAGGCTAACTAAACAGGGTCGGCCCTGGTTGGTGTGTTGATGGGAGAGCTCATCAACGCCAGGTGAATAATAAACGCCAGGTGAAAAGAGCTGGTGGGGGCACCTCTTTCCTTGCCTGGGAGAGCTCTGCTAGGTTCATGGGGTCACTATAAGTTGACAGGCATGTACACAGGCTTTATGCATCACTTTTATTCTCTAATTTGGTGTTTTGAGTATTATCATAGAATTGTAGAGTTGGAAGAGACCACAAGGGCCCTCCAGTCCAACCTCCTGCCTTGCAGGAAATCACGATCAAAGCATCCCTGACAGATGGTCATCCAGCCTCTGTTTAAAGACCTCCGAGGAAGGAGACCCCACCACACTCTGAGGGAGTGCGTTCCAGTGCCAAACAGCTCTTACTGTCAGAAAGTTCCTCCTAATGTTGAGGTGGAATCTCTGTTCCTGGAGCTTGCATCCATTGTTCCATGTTCTAGTCTCTGCAGCAGCAGAAAACAAACTTGCTCCATCCTCAATGTGGCACCCCTTCAAATACTTAAACAGGGCTATCATATTGCCCCTTAACCATCTTTTTTCCAGGCTAAACATACCCAGCTCCCTAAGTCTTTCCTCATAAGGCATGGTTTCCAGACCTTTCACCATTTTAGTCACCCTCCTCTGGACACGCTCCAATTTGTCAATATCCCTTTTGAATTGTGGTGCCCAGAAGTGAACACAGTATTCTAGGTGAGGCCTGACCAAGGCAGAATAGAGTGGCACTATTACTTCCCTTGATCTAGACATTATGCCTCTATTGATGTAGCCCAAAATTGGATTGGCCTTTTTAGCTGCCGCATCACACTGTTGACTCATGTTCAACTTGTGGTCTACTAGGACTCCTAGATCCCTTTCACATGCAGTCTGGGTGTATGGGAGCTGTGTCCCATCCCTCACCAAGTAATCAGGGTCAGCCTTGGTTGGTTCTTGAATGGGAGACTGTTGGTTAAGCAATTTCAGCTTATTGGTGTAGATGTGGATTATTGTACTTAGACTTATATATACAAGTCTTGAAGAGAAACGACAACACAGAAAGAATCACAACCCAGAAACATCACCCAAGGAGAGCTTCTGCTGTGCTTTCTGCCACCGGACTTGTTTATCTCGGATTGGCTTTTTTAGTCATCAGCGCGCTTGCAGAAAGCGCGGGATGAGTCCTTCCTATATCTTCGTTTGCAAGGAAAAACCAGAGAGAGGCAGGGGGATTAAAAGATTCTAGTTCTTCAACATTGTTTTATTCAGTAAATAGTTGGATTCTGCTATACATAATTCCTCACTATATGATATAATTTTATTAGTGTGGATGTTTGTTTTACACTAGGAGTTATATATAACTGGATTAAAAGACTCTTATTCCTCAACATTTTATTTTTGATAAATAGTTATTGGTGTGAATGTGGAGTGTTAGACTAGACTTATCTATAGGGTGATTAAAAGGGTTCTAATTCATAAACTTTAATTTATTTAATAAATAGTTAGATGCTGCTACAAATAATTCTTCACTAGACAATATAATTTTATTAGTGGATTTTAGTGTTGGAATAGGATTTATATGTAAGTGGATTAAAAGACTCCAGTCCATCAACAATATATTAGTTAGTACATACTTATTAGTGTGGATGTGGAGTGTTGGTTTGGCACTTACATATAACTGGATTAAAAGATTCTAATTCATCAACACTGTTTTATTCAATAAATAGTTGGATTCTATTACAAATAATTCATCACTATGTAACATAATTTTATTTGTGTGGGTTTGGGGCATTGGACTAGAACTTGCATCCTGATTTTCTTTTATTCTATTTTAAATTAATTAATTGGTTCAATATTATTTTAGTGTTGCAATACCTTTATACATTATTCAATTGATGTGCATGGGATTAGGGTGTTTCAACCTGAGCAGCCTCCTTTTAGACCTTCACATAGGAATTCCAAAGTTGGTAAGCATCGCTTTGTTCCTAATGAGGTGCTATTTGTTTTGAAGCTTTGGAGCATCAGTGGGGCTTTGGAGCGCACTATCCCAATGTTGTCCTGGGAGGTGTACCTGATTCTTCCTTGCCAGCTTGGATGGGAGACTGTTGGTTAGGGCTTGGTTGTAGGCCTTATTTTATTGCTGAGGTCCTTGCATTTATTGCTGCTAATGATTCATTCTGAGCACCAGGTATTGTCTGATCTTGGAGTTTAAGCAGGGTTGGTCCTGGTTGGGGCTTGGATGGGAGGTGCTTGTGAAGGCTTGGACATAGGTTTTCTTTTCTTGTTGACATCATCCCATTGCTACACTTTTTGGTATATTAGTCCTGTCCTCATTATACACCGTATGATCCTGTGGTTGCACCAGCAGCATCTATTTAATTGCTTAATTGGTTGACTGTTTTCAGATGATTTTAGTGCTGTAATGCCGCTATATATTATTCACCTGAAAAATGCATTACTTTTCTTTTATTCCCAGTTTTTTGTTAAATGTCTTGCAGGCACCTAAATTTTGTGGGGGCACTGGTTACTTTCAGATCGTGGGTAAGCTGGGTAAGTTCGGGCTTGTTCTTCGATGGGAGTCCATTGATTCAACAATTGTGCCTTTTCCTTTATTTACCTTGTAGTTATTTGTAGCATTTGAACTGATGTCCTGCTCTCATTACCTGATCTATTTGTTTAGAGATTGGGTCTTGAACTATAATAATAATTGAGTGCTGTTTTAGGGACATAAAGGGAATTATTTTGAGCTACTATGACATTAAAGAAACAATCTTTTGGTTTTTATAGGGCTTAGATACCCTATTGTTTGACCTTGGAAGCTGAACAGGGCCCTGGTAGGTTCTTGGCTGGGGCCAGTTCATGAGAAGCAAACTGGCTTGATTTTTCTAGCACTACTTTATTACACTTATGCCCTTGCTAGTTTCCCACTTTTTTCTATCAGTGGACATTTTGTGGGGGATAGTTATAGACACCATTTTGAGGTTTGCCGAGCCCAAGTTATAGTGGTTGCTGTGTTCATGTTTGAAAAGATGTGGGTGGGTGGGAGAGACTGCTGGCGAGCTTCACCCTTCATGTATCTACAGGGGGCTTGGTTGGATGATTCCACATTTTGTTCCTTTGCCTTTAGTTTCCTAGCAGTTTATTGTGACACTAGGACTTTCATCCTGTCTTACACCGTATTGCCCACTGGTTGTACCAGCAGCATACATTTGCTTTCATTCGTTATTTAATTGGTTCATAGATTTAACACACTTTAATGGTGTAATACTTTTACGCATTATTTGTTTGATACATGCATTGCTTTTCTTTTATTCTAGGTCTTTGTTTAACTAGCTTAGGCTGTTAGCTATCTGTA
Source organism: Gambelia wislizenii (assembly GCA_030847615.1). Taxonomy (NCBI): domain Eukaryota; kingdom Metazoa; phylum Chordata; class Lepidosauria; order Squamata; family Crotaphytidae; genus Gambelia; species Gambelia wislizenii. Next base: position 14,161,477 of record JAUMIR010000012.1, read on the forward strand.
ATCTTTGGGGGGAGAATCAGTACAAGCCAGGGGCTTAGTGGACTGTCTCAATTCTAACCAGTACATTTTTATCTTACAGGGTTTATGGGTTTGTGTCGAATGAAGGGAAAGGAGAGGCCTGTGCTGTCAAAGTTTGGTGCCCATTCTGTTCCTGGAGTGCTGTGGTCCCCAGCCTGTTATTCTTTTCTTAGGCTTTTAGGTTTGCCATGGGCCTCCGTTTCATACTGCTGTTCTACTGTTCTCTACTTATGTTTCAGGTTTGCAGTGGGCATCCACTGGATACTGCTGTTCTGCTATTCTGTTCTTATGTTTCAGCTTTGCAGTGGGCCTCCACTTCATACCACCTGATATGAATATTCTGCCCAGGAGTGCCTATGTGCATATAGGAGCACCCATGGTGGGAGTGCCAGTGTGCCTCCCTGGTGTGGGAGTGCTGGCATGTCTCTTGGGGCTGGGAGCGCCAGTATGCCTCCAGGAAAACCTTCATATCCTGGTCATCCATGAGACAATGGATTAGGGTCTGGGGCATTATTTGGCCCACCCTGATATAATTATTTGATAAGCCTGCTCTTCTTAGGGCTGATTCCCTGTTAGATGTAGGCAATTTACTTTTTTTGGGAGATCTGGAAGGGTTTTGAGGTCCCTACTGGATGATCTGGTGGGGGAAAGGGGATATTCAGATGCTTACCCCTTTTCTGTGGCAGGTAGAGGGGAGGATTTGGTAGTTCAATATGCACCTTTTGCACCTCCCACTTTTGGAGGTGAAGGGAGGATCTGGCACTTCCCTTTTACATCCTGCGAACTGAGGGGTGGGGAAAGTGATCTCCTTTGGGGCTGGCCCAAGGGATAAACACTATTTTTAAGTCCTATGACCTGGGAGAGGGACTTTTGGGTTGGCCTTTCAGATGCAAACAGATTGGGGACAACCCAGCTTATGGATTATCCCTGGGGTTCAGGTGTTTTGCCCAAGGGAAGTTGGGGAGAGGTTTTTGGAGTTGACCTCCTGCCCCAACAATTCCCACACTAGGTTTCTCTCCCATTACAGATCTCTCAGAAAGGGGTTAAATAGATTATAGTGAAATAGAAGTGGCCTTTACAACCCAGCTTATATTTGTGGTCTCTTTATTGTGTCTGGTCTCCTTATTCCTGCATCTATCAGCAAAAACAACAAAGCTACACAGCAGAGGCCCTAAGAAACCCCTCTACTGAATTACAAAGATGGTTAACAGGACCTTGGCAAAAGTATCCAATGTACATGGGTGCCCAATGCATATCAGGACTGATGCAAAGCGCATCAGACTGATATGATGTGCACTCCATTGTGCATTGGTCACTTTGGTTGCTGTGCAACATGGTAACATAACAGAAGCCCTCAAGTGGATAAAGATAGCATGGAACTATCCAATTATAATTCCCACAGATGTACATCCAGTTGCAAAGACATAACGAAGGCATAAGAGGGACCTTGCCTTTTTTAAAAAAAAAAAAGATTCTTCTTTATTATTACCATTTATAGATGTGACAAGTGACAGTTGTATCAGTAACATAAACTCTCTTAAATCAAACAAACAATAAGCAAACTAAACAAGGGTGTTGTACATAGGAGTTACTGTCAGGGGATGATAGGACACTCAATCCCTGGCAGAAGCCAAAAATATCTCAGCTTCTCAAGAGAAAGAATGCTCTGGACTGAGCTTTCTTTTATACAGATTTACAGGGCATTGGCTGCCTCAACCACATGGGTGCATTACAGCAGATTTTGCACTGCAGACTCTATCCTGATGCTATGCCCTGCAGTAACCTTCTTGTGCAGCTGTGGACTCAAGGCTAGCATGACTTGGCAGTTCCTTGGCCTCAGCCATCATGACTCAGCAGTTGCTTGGCCATTTTCTATGGAGTTCAGTCTCTAACTCCTGACAGTTACACATATTAATTCAGTGATCATGGACTTCATTGAGCACTGAAATTGTTAATTTTCTTTCAATGTCTTTCAAGAAATCCAAGTGTTAGGCTGGTGGGGCTGACAGTTGAAAGTTGCTATTGATATAAAGGTCAATCATTTCCCCCATTTACTCTTATTTTCTAATGGTGCATATAAGTCAGCTACTAAAATCTCCTGATCTTTATTCTTTATTTGTACTCTGATGAAGTGTCCTTTAGAATCTGGGAATAATTCCATTGCATCTATCTTTTTATTCACATACAATACCACTCTTTATTTCTTTTCAGATGCTGAAACAAATTGCATGTCTAACTTTCTTTTTTTATAGCCTAATATCATTTTTCCTCATGTGAGTCTCTTGTAAACAAACCACATAGTATCTTAATTTTCATAAATATTTATTTATTTATGTATTTATGTATTTATTTATTTATTTATTGCACTGTTCAGTCCTTTGATATTCCAAGTAAGAAATCATCTTTATACATTTTCCTTGGGTTTTTTCTGGGCTGTGAGGCTGTGTTCTGGAAGAGCTTCACTACCTGGAAGATGAACGGAAGCACCTAAACTGGGCCCTATGGGCTAACAGCCATCCAAAGGAAGGTATTTTTACCATATCTCAAAGGAGTCACAAACAGAATAGGAAAACTGATGAGGAAACACAACCTCCAAATGCTCTACAGACGAACAAAGAAAATCCAAGAAATGCTATGCTCAGCGAAGAACAAAAGAGACCCTCTCACTGCTGCAGGAGTTTACTGCATACCATGAAGCTGTGGACAAGTTTACATAGGGACCACGAAATGCAGTGTGCAAACACGAATCAAGGAACGTGAGACACACTGCAGACTGGGTCAGCCAGAAAAATCAGCTGTAGCAGAACATGTTATAAAACAACCTGGACACAAAATGATATTTGAAAACACCGAAATTCTGGACCAAGCCAACAACTATCATGTCAGAATGCACAGAGAAGCTATTGAAATCCAGAAACACCTGGACAACTTCAACAGGAAAGAGGAAACCCTAAAAGTAAACAAAGTCTGGCTGCCAGTCCTGATCAACACTAAAATCAAAACTCAACACTTGCAAATGAACTCCACCCAGGGACAGGGAGATTTCCTGCAGATAATGGACCATTAACCAACCATTAGCCAAACAGACACTAATCCTCCTTGCATATCTTCCCCCCGGGAACTACCCATCCAAATACACAAATTTACATAACCTCTCCAACAGGGGCTCACAATATAAACCCCCACACACACTCCTACCCAACTATTCTCTGAAGATGCCAGCCACAGATGCAGGCGAAACATCAGAAAGAAACTCTTCCAGAACAAGACCTCATAGCCCGGGAAAAAACTAAGGAAAACCTATCGATGCCAGCCATGAAAGCCTTTGAAATCATCTTTATATTTTTCGAAGAATTCTTTTGCTTTTTGTACCATCACTAGGATTATTCTTTTTTTGTTTAAATTCAAAAGACAGTCCTTCTGGGATTTCCCCTCTGTAATTAATTTCCTGTGTCCTAAGTACTCTAGTTAAGAAATTATATTTTCTCCTGTTCTGTAATATTTTCCCAGAGATGTCCTTGAAGATTTGCCATTCTTTTCCCTCAACTTTCAAGCTTGCTCATCTATATTAAGTATTACATTTCTAGTCTGGGCAGGTCTCCCAGGGCAGAAGAGACCATCCTGTCAGCAAAGGCAAGTTTAGCCACCCAGCCTCTGAAGCTGTAGTTACTCCATGTCTATTTTCTTCTGGGGCCTTTTACTTGGCCTCCAACTGCCTCCTTGTAGGGAGACTGCCAGGAAGGGGGCTTGCCGCTGGCTGGTGGGCCTGTTTACGGCCCGGCCGGCGGTCCCTGAAACACTGCCCGTAGCCCCACCCCCGCTCCTCTGGGCGGGGCGGGGGGGAGGTAAGGAGGGGAGATGGCCGCGTGGCGCAGCATGCACGGCGCCATCTTCCCCTTCTTCTTCCCAGCTGCCTTTGTGGCTGGGGAGGGGAAAAGGAGTGCGGGCCAATCGGGAGCGAGTCAGCTCACTCCTGATTGGCTGGCCGATCTGGTATAAAGGGGCACACGCGGGCGCGCCCTCCCAGATCAGAGGCGGCAATGGAGAGGGCAGCAGCGCCCTCCGTTTGCCACTAATTGGCAGGACGCCCCCCCTCCTCTCAGGTATTGGGCAAGGGCAGGTCATGGTGAATGGGCCGGGCCTGGGGGCGGGTCGTCCGGACCTGGGGTTCTGGTTAGGGGACGGCCGGGGACGTCGCCAGCAAAAATGGGCCACAGAGGTGGGGGAGGAGCCGAGGCGGCGCCGCGGTCTCCTCACCAACTGGAGGCGCTCCCTGCCCGGGGGGGAAGTGGACCGCGGTCGCGGTCGCCCCAGCACTGGGAGGGCCGGGATCCCTCACTAGCGTGGCGCCTCAGCCACCTCGCCGCCACGACACACTCCTTGTTGGGGGATAGCGGAGCTCGGCGTAGCAGCTGCCCTGCTTGCCAGGAGGGCCTGGCCCCTCGCTGGCACAGCCTTTCAACTGCCGCGCCACCCGGAGGGGGGGAGTGGAGCACGGTGCCACAGCCGCCGCGACCACCATGTCGGCCGGGTTCCTTATCTGGCCATGCGGGGTGCAAGCGATGTGCGGCGTCGCGGCTGCCCCACCAGCCGGGAGAGGCGATCCTTCCTCCCTGGAGGGTTGGGCCTCAGGTGGCCTCTCGGCCATGGCTGGGGAGGCGGAAAAAACGGAGCAGCATCGCAGCCAGCCCCCCTCCCCCACCAGCCAGGAGAGCTGGGCCATGGGCCTTCAGGGGCTCTTCTGGCCTGGTTGCTGGGCCTCTTCAGGGGGGTCTTGGGAACCAGCGATGCTGGGCTGGACCCTATGCTGGTTCCCTTGGGGGGGAGCCAGGCCTCCCCCACCCCCCCTTTTCTCACCGCTTCCCCTTCCAACCCCCGCTCAGCAGGAGGGGGGTGCAATGCAGGAACCATGTGGGGGACACATGGGTGCAGGCAAGCTCTTGGGCACCAACAACAGTCTATGGTGAGGCTGTGTTTTTGTTTGCAGGTTTCGGGCCGTGGGGCGGTGGCCGGCGCTGAAAAAATAAATAATAATAATAATAATAATAATAATAAAAAAGCTAGCTACTACATCAACAGTCACCAAGCACTCAGTCAGTCACTGCCAAGGGAACGAGTCCGGGGTCAAAGCTCTCATAACGGCAAGGGGCCGCCAGGACCATGGGGCCCAAGAGGGCTACAAAGCAGTGCCAGCGAACAGAACCCAAGCCGCCACAGCCGGAGGAACCCACCCCGTCAGGCGAAGGGGTGGGGGCACTGGGGCAGGAGAACAACGGTGAGGTCACCGCCACTCCACGAACCCCGGTTGAAGCTTTTGGTCCCCCAGCACCCACCTTGGTGGATGTCATGGGGGCCTTGTCCGTGGTCCTGCAGAAAATAGACAAAGGGGCTGCGGAGGGCAGTACGCGGAGGCCGCAGGGGCCGGGGTGCCCAGTACTTCTTCCAGTCTAGGTGCTCCCAGTGGCAGTGAGCGGGGCAGGCATTCCAGGTCGAAGGGGAGGAGCGGTTCCAGAGAGTCCAGGAGGTCGGCCTCGCATGAGTCGTCATCGCGGCGGCGTAGCAGGTCTGGTGGGAGGCAGAGCCCGCACAGGAAGCGTTGTCGGTCCCGTTCCCGGTCTTCGTCAGGTAAGTCCTCGGATGAGGACAAGTACAGGTATTGGGAAAAAGGGGCTTTCAAGCCGGGCCTGCCGGCATGGGCTCTCAAACTGCGCAGGGCCAGGGAAAAAGCTGGGGCTGATAGGAAGGCAGAAGGGAAACACCCACAAGGGGAGGAGCTTCGGGAGGCCAAGTCCAAGGAGGATCCCCCAGGGGGGCACTTGGATCACAAGGTGCGTACCAAGATTTTACAAGGCCACTACGTTGACATCTTCACTCTGGCCCCGCCTCCAGGGGCTGAGGCCAGGGTGCACAAAAGTGATAAGAAAGAAAGTGACAAGGCTAGCCCGGAGCCTGTGGAATGCACCTTTGCCAATTGGCTCAATGGGTACACGGTCTTCATGGGGGGGGTGGCTCTGGTCTTCCCCGAACGGGCGTGGCATCTGATCAACCATCTCCGCCAGGTGCTGCTGGTGCGGGCCCAGGCCGGGGATGCCAACGCAATCCTGTATGACATCGAATGCAGGAAAAAAGCATCTAGGTCTCCCATGCACAGATGGGAGACCATTGATTACCCCAACTGGCTTCAGGCCACGGGGCCGGGCAGGCAGGAAAAGGGTGACCCCCAGAAGGCAGCACGCAAAAAGTAGGGGAAGAAGCCAGTGTGCTGGGAGTTCAATGGGGGCAAGTGCTCAAGATACAAGTGCAGATTTGAACATGCCTGCGACAGCTGCGGGGGTGGGCATCCAAAGGTCAACTGCTCACGGCAAGGAGGCAGCGGGCAGTCCTTTCGCGGCAGCCGCTCCACCGCCTCGGGCATCAGGAAAGAGAGCGGGCCCAGCGGGACCGCAGGCAGCCAAGCTTCAAAGTGAGAGGGGGGCCGGGGTCAGGAGGCCCATGGCATTCCCTCCAGTCAAAGTGGATGCCACGAGCCCTCTCTTGGCAGCCTACCCCAACAAAGAGGCGGACACTTACCTGGCAGAGGGATTTGAATTTGGGTTTCGCATACCTTTTTAGGGCCCAAGGGAAGCCACCACCTCGGGCAACCTGAAGTCTGCGGCGCAACTGCCCAAGGTGTTGGCTAATAAGATCAAAAAAGAGATTGAAGCAGGGTGCATCGCGGGGCCTTTTGAACAACGACCCATGCCCAACTTGCAGGTCTCCCCACTAGGGGTTGTGCCCAAGAAGGCCCCGGGTGAGTACAGGCTCATCCACCACCTTTCATACCCAAAAGGGGCCTCTGTCAACGATGCGATCCCACCGGAGCTTTGCACGGTGAGGTATGCATCGTTGGACTACGCGGTCCGTCCGCTGCAAAATTGTGGGCAGGGTACACTGATGGCAAAGTGCGACATACAGTCAACCTTCAGGCTCCTGCCCGTTCCTTGACGATCACTGCCTTCTGGGCTTCAAGTTTCAGGAAAAGTGGTATTACGACATGGCATTGCCCATGGGCTGTTTCATCAGTTGCTCTGCATTTGAAACATTCAGCACATTTTTGGAGTGGGCTTTGCAGCGGCGCACGGGTTCCCCCTTTGTCACGCACTATTTAGACGACTTCCTGATGATGGGCCCGGCCGTGGGGGGAGAGTGCGGTTTTCTGCTTTCCTCGTTCCAGGCTTTGGCGGCAGAGTTGGGGGTGCCATTGGCGCCGGACAAGACAGTTGGACCAGCCATGCCCCTGGTATACCTGGGCATACAGCTCGATTCAGAAAAAGGGATATCCAGACTGCCAGATGATAAGATCTGCAGCTTGAGGGCATTGCTGGCTGACCTGCTGAGGAAAGAAAAAGCCACACTCAGAGAAGTGCAGTCGCTGCTGGGGCATCTGAACTTTGCCTGCAGGGTGGTGTCCCCGGGGAGGGCATTCTCCATGTGCATTGCACGGCTCACCAGGAGGGCGCGGGCGCAGCACCACCACATTCGCCTCACGAGAGGGGTGAAGGAGGACATCAGCTTGTGGCTGTCTTTCCTAGAGAACTACAATGGGGTAACTACATGGCAGGGCCACCTTGAGTTGGGCAACAGTTTGCAGGTCCACTCCGACGCTGCGGGCAGTCTGGGTTTTGGGGTATATTTCAATGGGCACTGGTGCGCTCAGCCTTGGCCGGAGGACTGGGCGGAGAAGGGCGTTACCAGGGACCTCACTTTTCTGGAGTTCTTTCCTATAGTGGTGGCCATCACCTTGTGGGGTGGGGAACTCAGGGACAAAAAAGTCTGTTTTTGGTGTGATAATCAGGCAGTGGTAAGGATCATCAACAGGCAGTCCTCCAGGTCCGAAAGGGTCATGAGACTGGTACGCAAGTTTGTGCTTGCCTGCCTGGGGGCCAACATCAGCTTTCACGCCCGGCACATTCCTGGGGTGGATAATGAGATCGCAGATGCCTTGTCTCAGTTTCAGGAAGACCAGTTCCGCATGCTGGCGCCAAACGCAGACGAGAGGGAGACCCAGTTCCCGGCAGACCTCTGGAGCCTTGGGAATGAACCGTGCTTCAGGGCGTAGCAGATTCTTTGGCCCCCTCCACACAGGCCAGCTACCGGAGGGCAGTGGTACAGTTCACGGAATTCAGGCGGCAGCACGGCTATGGGTCCACCGGTCCAGCATCAGAGAGGGCAATCCTGCATTACCTGGCTTTGCTGAAGGACAGGGGGATGACATCATGAACTATAGCCGGCCAGGCGGCGGGAATTTCCTTCTTCAGCAAGGCAGCGGGGTATGGGGACCCCTGCGACACCTTCATGGTAAGGAAGGCGCTGGAGGGCTGGAGGAGGAAGGCACCAAGGACACGCGATGCCCGGCGCACCCTGTCCTACGCAACGTTGGCGCAGATGGTGGATCATTTGCCATCCACTTGCCACTCCAGCTACGAGGCGCTGCTTTTCAGCACAGCTTACACTATTTTTTGGGGCCTTACGGGTAGGGGAGGTGGTGTGTTCCTCCAAGTCAGACTCTTCAGGCAGGGCGCTGCAGATTGGTGACGTTACGTTAGGGACCCGGGACCTGTCCCTCTGCATCCGGTGCTCGAAGGCGGATCAGCGGGGCCATGGGGCCACCCTCCATCTCCGGCAGGTCGAAGGCTCTTCACCGTGCCCAGTGGATAGCCTGAAGAAGTTTTTGGAAGTGCGGGGGCTTGGAAACGGCCCTTTGTTCAGGCACCGGGATGGGACGCCTCTCACCAGATTCCAGTTTGTGAGTGTGTTTAAACTGGCCCTCAGAGGTCTGGGCTTACCGGCCGAGGACTTCACCAGTCATTCCTTCTGGATTGGGGCAGCGACCATGGCAGCGGAGGCTGGCATATCCACGGAGTCCATCATGCGATTGGGCCGATGGCATTCCAGGGCTTATGCTACCTACATCAGGCCAGGACACACACTGCTTGCAAGGCTGGGGGCCCAAGGGGACCGGTAGGCCTGCCTGTTGATGGGGAATGGTTGGCGGAAGGCGGTTCCAGGGGAACGCCTTAGTGGCGGATGTATTGGGTCGTGGAGAATTACAAGAGATCAGGGGTCTCCGTCAAGTTCAAGTGCAAGTTCAAGTTCAATGTCAAGTTCAAGTTCAAGGGAGACCCCTATTAGCCATTCACATATGCTTGTTTCCAGGGAAGGAGAGAGTGTCGAGCAGGCGGCTCAGCCAGGGCCTCTCTCCTTCACGTGAGGGAACCGGGATGGACCGGTCCCTGCGCTGCCCACATGAGTGGGCCACGCTGCGTTCACGACCCATACATTGCCACCAACCATTTTGCTGGCAAGTTGCAGCCAATTTATTGCCAAAATATATCCAAGTAGCATAGAAAACTACCTCATCTACCTCATCATGTGTTTACATTACTAACCTGTACCTAACCTAATTTTCTGAAGTTTAAAGATCTGTTACCAATACAATGTTATTTGCAACTATGTGTCTGTGTTTATTCAAGAGGGCGGAGGGGGACCAGCCAGCAGCCAGAGGGACTCCAAGCCTGAAGCAGCCTCTTCTCACCATTCCACCGGGCCAGAGGGCTGTGGAGGGCCCTGAGGACTTCTGGAAGCAGAGCAGCAGCAGGAGGGGGCGTGGCCAGGAGTGGCTGGTGTTTTAAGCCACTCCCACACCCCTCAGGAACACCAGCCAGCAGCCAGAGGGACTCCAAGCCTGAAGCAGCCTCTTCTCCCCATTCCACCGGGCCAGAGGGCTGTGGGGGGCCCTGAGGACTTCTGGAAGCAGAGCAGCAGCAGGAGGGGGCGTGGCCAGGAGTGGCTGGCGTTTTAAGCCACTCCCACACCCCTCAGGAACACCAGCCAGCAGCCAGAGGGACTCCAAGCTTGCAATTGGCGTCAGCTGAGGCCGGGGATGGAGTGGGGGCAGAAATTGGAGTTGTGCTGGGGAAAGGGAGGTATGGTCGGAACAGAGTGAACAGATGGTACAAAAGAAGGCGGGATCGCTGTTTGTTAGCTATCCCACCTTCAGTTCACCCTGTTTCCCGGAATGGATTGGAGAGCGTACCAACCATTCCACAGAACCTTACTTTGCTCCTCTGCAATGCCAGGTCGGTTAAGAATAAAACTCATATTATTTACGATCTACTCTTGGATGAGGATGCCGACCTGGCTTGCTTCACAGAAACCTGGCTGGGAGAGGATAGCGCAGTCACGTGGGCGCAGGCCCTCCCAGCCGGGTATTCTGTCAGTGAGCAGGTGAGGGGAAGTGGGCGGGGGGGCGGAGTGGCTCTGGTTTATAAGAACAATCTGACCTTGACCAGGATACCTGTCCGAAACACAGTCCACTTTGAGTGTATGTACCTTAGTCTGAGGACCAGGGATAGTTTGGGGATTCTGCTAGTATACCGACCACCCCGTTGTCTAGCAGACTCCCTAACCGAGCTGACACAGCTGGTCTCAGAGTTGCTGTTGGAGTCTCCCAGACTTTTAGTTTTGGGGGACTTCAACATTCCACTTGAGAACAGCTTGACAAATTTGACTGGTGCAGCTCGGGAGTTCATGGAAACCATGACAAACATGGGCCTATCCCAAATGGTCATCGGGCCCACACATTGTGCGGGTCATACCCTCGATGCGGTCTTCAGTACGGAACAGGAATATCCGTGGGCGGAGGTTATAAAAACCACCGCGTTGTCATGGACGGATCATTTCCTGGTCAAGATGGAGCTAAGAGCCACTGTCTGCCCCACCGGGGGTGGTGGACCTATTAGAATGGTCCGCCCTCGAAGGCTAATGGAACCAATAGGATTCCAGAAAGCCTTGGAGGGTCTAATGGTTGTAACGCCGGTGACCCTGTCGAAACTTTGGTTAATACCTGGAACAATGATCTTACCAAGGCTATCGACACGATCGCTCCCAAGCGTCCATTCCAACCCGCTTCAAACCGTAAGCCATGGTATACAGCAGAGCTTAGGAAAACGAAGCGGGTTGGACAACGACTAGAGCACAACTGGCGGAAAACTCGACTCTTATCCGACAGGACTCGTCATAGGAACTTTCTTTGGTCCTATCGAGAGGCAATACGTGCAGCACAGCGATCCTTCTCCTCTGCACGTATTGCGTCTGCAGAGTCCCGTCCAGCAGAGCTGTTTAGGGTGGTAAGGGAGATGACGCAGGTTATTCCTGCGCAGAACCCGTTGCTTAACCCAACGACGGCCTGCTGTGACGCGTTTAACAATTTCTTTGCAGATAAAATCTCTCAGATAAGAGCCGACTTAGATACCAGTAATTTGGCAGAAACTATTGATGAGGTGTCCAGCAACTCCGTTGATGTCAGTTTACTGGATCAATTTCAATCTGTGAGTACTGAGGACGTGGACAAGCTACTTGGTAGGGTTTGGAAGACGACCTGCTCTCTTGATCCTTGCCCTTCATGGCTGGCCATCCAGGGGGGGACTGCCTTGATGATGTTCCTTAAGGACATCATCAATGCATCCCTCAGAGAAGGGTGTGTTCCATCTTGTTTAAAGGAAGCAGCCGTTAGGCCGCTCCTGAAAAAATCTTCCCTTGACCCCCTGGACATGAACAACTATAGGCCGGTTTCTATGTTACCATTCTTGAGCAAAGTGATCGAGAGGGCAGTTGTGCTTCAACTCCAAGTGGTCTTGGCTGAAACCGATTATCTAGACCCATTTCAAACTGGCTTTAGGACGGGATTTGGAGTTGAGACTGCCATGGTTGCCTTGACTGATGATCTGCGTCTAAGCATTGACAGGGGTAGTGTGACCCTGTTGGTGCTTTTAGACATCTCAGCGGCTTTCGATACGATAGATCATAGCATCCTCTTGGATCGCTTGAGGGGGTTAGGAATCGGAGGCACTGCGCTCCAGTGGTTCCGGTCCTTCCTCTCGGGCAGGTCCCAGAGGGTGTTGCTCGGGGACAGCTGCTCCAGCAGAAAGGAGCTTACTTGTGGTGTTCCACAGGGCGCCATCCTGTCCCCGATGCTGTTTAACATTTATATGAAGCTGCTGGGTGAGATTATTCGCAGTTATGGGGCTGGGTGTTATCAGTACGCTGATGACACCCAGATCTATTTCTCCTTGCCCCGATCATCAGCCTCGAATTCCGATGGCGTCTCTCCTCTTAATGATTGTCTTAAAGCAGTAATGGGCTGGATGAGGAAAAACAGATTGAGATTAAATCCAGATAAAACGGAGGTGCTCATGGTAGCGGCCCCCAAACCAGGAGTTGGGTTGCAACCTCGAGTCCTGGACGGGGTCACGCTCTCCGTTAAGGACTGTGTTCGCAGTCTGGGGGTGCTCCTTGATTCATCGCTTCAGATGACGAGTCAGGTGAATGCGACAGTCAGGAGCGCCTGTTATCAGCTTCGGCTGATACGCCAGCTGCGCCATTTCCTGGAAGTAAGGGACCTTGAGACTGTGGTGCACGCGCTGGTAACCTCCCGTCTAGATTTCTGCAATGCGCTCTACATGGAGCTGCCCTCATGCTTGGTCCGGAAACTTCAGTTGGTACAAAATATGGCAGCCAGAGTGGTCTCGGGAACATCTCGGAGAGACCATATAACTCCAGTATTAAAATCTCTCCACTGGCTGCCAATCAGTTTCTGGGCCCAGTATAAGGTGTTGGTTATTACCTTTAAAGCCCTAAATGGCTTGGGTCCAACTTATCTCCGGAACCGCCTCCTCCCATACAATCCTCCCCACGCACTCCGGTCCTCTGGGAGGAATTTGCTTCAGCCACAGAAATCTAGGCTGTCTGCAACCTCCCAGAGGGCCTTTTCGGTAATCGCCCCCAAATTGTGGAATGACCTGCCGAATGAGATCCGTCAGATAACAAGCCTGAGTAGCTTTAAAAAAGCACTAAAGACGGATCTCTTTCGGCAGGCCTTTCCTAATTAGATCCCGGCCTCAGGGGATCCTGGCCTCTTCTAGGCTGCTGGCCATTTATTATATTTATTGTATTTATAGTTTTAAAAGTGATTTTAGATTAGTTGTTTTAATTTATATTTGTTTAATGTTTTTTATGGGGGAGGGTGGGAGTGGGGGTGTTTAGGGATTTTATTTGTATTGTATTTTAAATTTTGTAAGCCGCCCCGATTGTTTTAACAGAGGGGCGGGGTATAAATAAATTTTATTATTATTATTATTAGGGGGGGTTGTCCGGTCTGGGTCCGCAAGGGGGCTCGCCGCTGGCCGGCGGGCCTGTTTGCAGCCCAGCCGGCGGCCCCTGAAACACCGCCCGTAGCCCCACCCCCGCTCCTCTGGGCAGGGCGGGGGGAGGTAAGGAGGGGAGATGGCTGCATTGCGCAGCATGCGTGGCACCATCTTCCCCTTCTTCTTTCCAGCTGCCTTTGTGGCTGGGAAGGGGAAAAGGAGTGCGGGCCAATCGGGAGCAAGTCAGCTCGCTCCTGTTTGGCTGGCCGATCTGGTATAAAGGGGCGCGCGCGGGCGCGCCCTCCCAGATCAGAGGCGGCAACGGAGAGGGCAGCAGCGCCCTCTGTTTGCCGCTAATTGGCACCCGCCCACCCTCCCTCAGCGTATTATACGTCGCAACTTGCAGGGCGGATGTATTGGGTCGTGGAGAATTGCAAGAGATCAGGGGTCTCCGTCAAGTTCAAGTGCAAGTTCAAGTTCAACGTCAAGTTCAAGGGAGACCCCTATTAGCCATTCACGTATGCTTGTTTCCAGGGAAGGAGAGAGTGTCGAGCAGGCGGCTCGGCCAGGGCCTCTCTCCTTCACATGAGGGAACCAACTGCCTCCTTGCAGGGAGACTGCCAGGAACTGCCTTTCCTCACTCGGCTGTGTCTCCTTTGGGTATCAAAGCAGGGCAGAACTGCTTTAACAGCCCCTCCCAGGGCAGAAGAGACCATCTTGTCAGCAAAGGCAAGTTTTAGCCACCCAGCCTCTGAAGCTATAGTCACTCAAGTGACTATTTCTAGTCTGTGTTCTAATAAAGTAGACTGCCAATGCCTCTTTTTTTCAATGTAAATTTCTTTGTTTCCCTGACCAGGAGCTGATTCTAAAGATCTTATCTAACTCCTATGTAAAAGCAATTCTATCAGTCCTAATGGAATCTGCAAGAATAGGTGTTAATGTGTCATTAAGTTTTTCTCCTCTTCTTTACAGTAACCTTCTAATCTTCAAACATATTTCTCTCAACTTTTGTTCCCATTTCATTCTTTCATTTGTCTCTTCTTGTTTTGTTTGCATCATTTTTATTGCTTCTTTTAGCATTTTGTTCTCTTCTAAATTTTCCATCTTAGATTTTACTTGATGTCAATATTTTGTCATCCTGTCCAATGTTCACTGTATCTCTGTCGAATTTTTTTATATATTATCAGTTTTTAATTTTCTATATATTCAATTGTGTTATTATATATATATTATGTAGTGCAAATGTTATATATTCAAAGAGAAAGGAGAATTATTAAAAATATATTCAGTTTTTATACTCACAAAGATTCTAACAGGGATTAAATTTTTCACTTGTATATTTACCTATGTATTCATCTGTAACAACCTATATCAGCAGTACTAGTGAATTCAAGAGAAAAAATATAATACACTATTTTATACCCTCCAGGCAAATAACAGTTCATGAATAATTAATTGTTTTAGTAGTAATAATAGTTATTATTATTACTGAGGAAAAATCTCTAATACAGTTCTGTTCAAATTCTTACTCAAATTACTATTGTTATTAACATTGCTATATATGTTATTTTATAAGAAAGTTCTTCTCTAGTCCATTGTTTAAATACTTAAAAGCCCTCTACTTACTAAATATGCAATTTCCCTTTTCACAACTTCTTGAAATTCCCCCCTCCTTTTTCTTTCTTTTCTTTTCTCTCCTTCTTCTCTCTCCCCTTAACCCATCCTTTCCCTGCTCTTTAAATCACCAGTTACAACTGTCTTCTTCCCTTGTTCTCTTTCTTTACCTCCTTCCCTTCCTCCTGAACTGTCATTTTCACCATATAATTGTCTTCTCTGCTTCACACTCATTTTAAATCTCTCCCCTTTTAATCAACTAAGTCTTTGTTTCAAATATATATATATATATATATATATATGTCTCTCTCCCAACTCTTACTGTGTTTTCTCAATTCCAATGTAGCCTCGGTTTAAAGTTTAGAGTTTTAAGACAAAGATAAAGAGAGAAACTCAGTCTAAAATTTAAGTAGAGTCAATAATTTCCTATCTCTTTCTCATGTCTTGTGTCCATCTCAGATTACCTTCCTCCTTTTTCTGTGTAGTAATCAATCTATAACAAATGATCTATGGTTATGCCTGTTCTCTTCATTCCAGCATCTCTGTACTTCTCTATTCCTTCTATGTATGTCCATCTTTCTTAAATAAATATAATTTCTGGGTTCTCCACCACACACTTCCTTCAACTTTGCCCAGCCTCTTGATGACATCACATCTCCTGTCCTTGAAAATGCAGCAAAAGTAGAAGAACTGGCTTCTGGTGGGCTATGGCATTGAAACAAAACTTTCCTTAGACTCATACATTAGAACCATAGAATCACAGAGCTGGAAGAGACCACAAAGGCCATCCAGTCCAACCCCCTGCCATGCAGTAGTACACAATCAAATCATTCCTGACAGATGGCCATCCAGCCTCTGTTTAAAAACCTCCAAAGAAGGAGACTCCTCCACACTCTCAGGCAGTGCATTCCACCACTGAACAGCTCTTACTGTCAGGAAGTTCTTCCAAATGGTTAGGTGGAATCTCTTTTCATGTAGTTTGAACCCCTTGCTACATGCCCTAGTCTCTGGAACAGCAGAAAACAAGCTTGCTCCTTGAGGAGCTCTTGGGGAAGTTTTACCACATGGTGTCTGGGAAGCAACTAGGTATCAGCAAAGTATAAGCAGCACTAGTCTAGGAAGGGAACCAACTGTTAATTAGGTCACAGGAATGAAACACAGTCAAAGATTTAGTCCAGTAACACAGTCCGAAAGGTTAGAGGCTTATGACAATCAGGCAGCATGGTCCAAAGCAGCCCATGGGTCAACAGGAGCAGGCAGCACAGTAATCAGGGACAGTCCAAGTTCTAAGCATGAGCCAGGGTAACAGAAATCAAGATAACCAGAATCCAGGCAGCAAGAAGCTTTCACCAGGAAGATCAGTTGATTTCTGACAAAGCCTCCATCACCTCTCCCAGCATATATAGAGCAATTAAGGCTTTGTCAGGTGTTTCTTAATGAGCGGGTTTTTCTCATAAAGTCTCAGAAACTTCCTTTGAGCTTCCTTTTGAACTCACTACTGAGTATACAATGGTGGAGGTAAGTCCCTCTCTTCTTCATCATCCTTTTCTGAGTGGGCAGAAGTCTCTGCTGGGACTGATGCCAACCTGCTTGGACCAGGCTCTTCCTCTGCTCGGTCTTCTAGGTTGGCAGGTTCCCTGCTGGCACAGGTGTGTATAAACTGAACCATATGACATCAAGGTTGGTTTAAAAATTTTCCTCTGGCATGGAGAAAATGGAGGAGCTCCTAGAGATCCAATTCCTGCTTTAGAATCTACCCCAAAGATCGGACACCAAAAGGTAGCTCATAAGGGGAGAGACCTAGACAGAGGGGATTGGAGCTTTCCACAGCCTTGTGTGTGCAGCCAATGGCACTCGGCATAAGCACCACTGCCAACTTTTTTTAAAAAAAAAGTTACAAGACATTTACAGAAACAGAGAAATCTGACATTAACCTGAGACATTGACATTTCTCATTTACAGTTTTACAAACTGAAACTAACAGGATATTGTCCCTGACTGTGGATTATGGATAGTAAGTGAAAGACTTCATTAACTTGAAAGATAAGATTATAAAAAGACTTTAAAAGGCTTTCTAAGCTGGGGAAAGAAAAGGGAAGAAGCACACTAGCTATAACAGAGATAGAATGGAGAGAGTGAAAAGACAAGGAAACAATTTAAAACAAAGTTGGAAAGTAGACTTTACAACAGTAGATCAATAAGAAACTATAAATTGATGAGGTTGATAAACTGTTGTTGTTGTTGTTGACTACTAACATTGTTATTATTATTGCCTGGCTTACCTACTTGATGTGCCTTCCAAGTCATTCCCCCTGAGGGGAGAAATTGCGATACTCAGAGCTGCCACATGGAATAAAAAAGACAAACTGAAAACAGGAGGTTCTGAGATTTAAAATTTTAAAGACTTTTAATTTGGCAGAGGAAGGGGTGAGTTGATAGTGAAGTGGTGGTCATTGTTGTGCTAATTTTGAAGAGATTTGAGTGAATTTAAGAGTTTGGAGGCCTCTGATAAACTTTCCGGGGGATGGAGACATGTGACAAAAGAGAGACAAAATGGTGACAGAGAAGGCAGAGTAAAATTAAGGAAAAGAAGAAAGGGATTAACAGCTGGTACTTGTGTAGAGAGGTAGGAGAGGAGAGAAGTTGGTGAAGACAAGAAGCTAGAATGTCAGGATTGGCAGATCTGTGTTGGTGTAAATATGATGAAGTAGAGGAAAGGCAAGGAGTGAGGAATGGAAGACTGGGAGGGGAGGCTGATATGGTGACTGCAAGGTGAAGAAAGAGATGAGTGACTAAAAGTGTGGAGGCTGGTGGAGAAAGAGAACTGAGAGAGCAAAAGACAGATTGATTGAAGGCAGTAACACAAGGGGTGATTGTGGGGGGGTTATGGAGGGGAGGATTGGAGAAAAAGAGGGGATGGTGCTAAGAGTTGTGGGAAGGAGTGAAGGATTTTGGTGGGCAACAGAGGGGAGGATTGAAGGAGAGGGGATGAGGTTGAGGGTCATGGGAGGGAGTGAAGGATTTTGGAGGAATGGAGGGAAGGATTGAAAAAGAGAGGAAGGGGTTGAGGGTTGCTGCAGGGAAGTGAGGGATTTGGGGGGAATGGAAGGGAGGATTGATGAAGAGGGGAGGAGTTGAGGGTTGTTGGAGTGAGTGAATTTGGGGTGATGAAGGGGAGGACTGGAGGGAAAGAGGGGAGGGGGTTGAGAGCCACAGAAGGGGAGTGAGGTTGGAAGAAAAAGAGGAAAGTGTGGAAAGTTGAGGAGGGTTAGAAAAAGTGATAGAGGGTCTGAAAGGGAGTAATGAAAGAAAAGAAAGAGGATAGAAATAGGGTTAAAGAAAGAAACAGAAGAGGTTTTGGGCTTATTATTATTGTTCTATAAAATCTATTTGAGGTTTAAGATACAAAGTAACATATATAGAAATTGTGACAGATAATGAGATAATGAGATATTGAACTGTTGGTGAAAATATCAATTTATTTTGACTTTATTTTAACTAATTCAGAAAGCGCTTATCGTTTTGCATTACCATAAAAAAGTATTTCATTCAGACAAAAAACTATTTTCTGTTCAGTTGTTTTTAATTAACTTCATTGTTATTCTTTCATTCTGAAAAGAATATTATAAACTAGTACATAATGGGTTATTCTGATATTGACTAGGTTTTGACTGATAGTAGGTAATGAGATAGTGTATTAGAGATTGTTAGAGTTTCAATACTGTGAAAATTGTGGATAGAGAAGACAATACTAAATAATATTTATGTAATTGCTGCAAGAAGGAGGAATCCTGGAAAAAAATTAAAAACCAAATAATAAAAATAATAATGATAATAGATAGAACAAAACAAAATAAAATAAATCTAAAAAAAATGAATATGGCTGCAGGATCAAGAAGAGCAGCAGCTCAAGCTACAGCACAATTACAAAGACAACCATCACTGGAACAAAATCCTAGTCAGCTTACTATCCTTTAAGAAATAAAATTTCTACATGTAGATATGAGAAAATGAGGACAGAATTTAAACAGGACATAAAAAGAGAACTTAAAGGAATAAAAGAATCATTGGACCACGTGGCAGAAGATTCAAAATAACTGAGAAATAGAGTGGAATCATTAGAGACTGTGACTGATCAACTGAAAATGAAAACTGAAGAACTAGCAACTGACCAAGAACAACAATTGGATGAGAGAACTCTACAAGAATTAAAATGGAGAGAAAATTGCTTAATGATATGAGGACTGAAAGAACAAAGAAACAAAGATGTATATGACCTTTTAATTCCAAAATTGGCACAATTAGAGGGAAAGAGTACACCACAATTTGAATGTGAAATTGACAAGATATACAGAATTTCATCTAAAATAGCCAAACAAAGAAATTTACCAAGATATGTGGTAATCTATTTTGTGAAGGAAAAGACACGAAATTTAATATTAAAAAATCTATGAACAAAGACTCCAAATTGAAGGCAGTGAAATTATGATTTACAAGGATATACCAATGAGAATATTGAAAAAAAGAATATATTATAATACACTAACATCTCAACTTAGATAAAATGGAATTCCCTATAGATTAGAATCATAGAATCATAGAATTGTAGAGTTGGAAGAGACCACAAGGACCATCCAGTCCAACCCCCATGCCACGCAGGAAATCTTGATCAAAGCATCCCCGATAGATGGCAATCCAGCCTCTGTTTAAAGACCTCCAAGGAAGGAGACCCCACCACGCTCCGAGGGAGTGTGTTCCACTGCCGAACAGCTCTTACTGTCAAAAAGTTCCTCCTCATGTTGAGGTGGAATCTCTGTTCCTGGAGCTTGCACCCATTGCTCCGTGTTCCAGTCTCTGGAGCAGCAGAAAACAAGTCTGCTCCATCCTCAGCGTGACATCCCTTCAAATACTTAAACAGGGCTATCATATCGCCTCTTAACCGTCTTTTTTCCAGGCTAAACATACCCAGCTCCCTAAGTCTCTCCTCATAAGGCATGGTTTCCAGACCTTTCACTATCCTTTTTGAATTGTGGTGCCCAGAACTGGACACAGTATTCTAAGTGAGAAATAAAGTTCACTCTCTGATATATATCCTTTTAGCAAACTATATTTGGTATTTAATTATTTGCTTCCACTTACATTGTTTAAAGTTGTCTTTCTCCATCATCCTTCTTTAATCTATTCTCTGGCAAACCAAGTCATTTCCATTTCTATTTTAAAATACTTCTTTACTTATACTTTTATGTCCTGGGTGTCTTAGTGATACCAATAAACTGCAAGGTTAGTCAAAACTGTAGAGCCTTGAGAGTTAGGAGCACTTCTTAATCAAATCAGGTTGAGAAATTAAGCTTATAATTAAGTGTATATAGAACCTAAAGTATCTAGAAAAATAGTTGGTGGCAGCCTGTTAGCACATCTAGTAAACAGCAGCTGAAATGTGGCTGTGCTTAATCTGATTATCTTCTCCACTCCTCTGTGATGATGTGGTGGCAAAATCTACCTACAGCTGTTCACCCAGAGCAGGCAATTGCCCTATGAGGAGTGGCTTAGGGAGCTGAGCATGTTTAGTCTGGAGAAGAGAAGATTGAGAAGTGACATGATAGCCATGTTTAAATATTTGAAAGGATGTCATACTGAGGATGGAGCAAGCTTGTTTTCTGCTGCTCCAGAGACTAGGACACGGAACAATGGATTCAAAATACAGGAAAAGAGATTCCACCTAAACATTAGGAAGAACTTCCTGACAGAGCTGTTCAGAAGTGGAATACACTGCCTAGTAGTGTGGTGGAGTCTCCTTCTTTGGAGGTTTTTAAACAGAGGCTGGATGGCCATCTGTCAGGAATGCTTTGACTGTGTATCCCTGCATGGCAGGGTTTTGGACTGGATGGCCCTTGTGGTCTCTTCCAACTCTATGATTCTTTGAACCCCTCAGGACCCTATATGCCAAGGGAGTAATTCCTGCTACCTAGCATATTACTTAGGTAGCTGCTCCACCACATTCAACTGGTGTCCCTCTGGCAGGGTTGTCAAATTTCTACCAAACCAGGCACCATATCAACTGGAAGTCCTATTCTGGCCTTTAAAAATATAAGACAACCAATTTCCCACACTTCAGTGTTAAAGCCCCTTTGGGGCTCCTGCATGCTGTTGAGGGAAATCCTTCTTAAATCAGTCAACCCCTCAAGATCTCAAGAGATGACCAAAGTGGAGTGGCAGGTTCACTGTGAGAACCCAGAGGCATCCATAGCCCATAAGAAAATGCTGGTGATTTTATTTCAGAAGGCAAATTATAGTTGAGTGCTAGGAACCTATGACTTTGACAATGATGAGTTCAAGGTACTTCTTTATGGAGGGCTAAGCTCATAGAATATGATCGCATTTATCCCCATAGACACTGACAAGGTAACCTGGGATGACTAATTCGATAGGCTAGGAAAGGTTGCACACCTCCTCAGAGAGTCTGGAGCCATTAGAAATGGTAAGGCCCCCCAGAAGATCATGTAATACAAGTCTTGGGAAGCTATTCAGCTGGTTGCTTACAGCAAACACAGATCACATACTCATTATAGGAAGTTTGGAGAGATGGGGAATCAGGCACCGCCTTGTGTGGTTCTTGTGGGTATATGTTGCCTGTGTGATTGCTTTCTGTGTTGTTTTCCATTAAAAAACCAATTATTTCATTTTAAGCTGGAGTTCTCTGCAGTCAGTACTGGTATACATAGGTGAAAAGTTCCTGAAGTTACCCACTTTTCTTAGCATTCCATTTTAGCTAATAATAATTCCCCCAAATATTAATATCATGAGTAGGGCTTTAAAGCACCCCCACCTTTTTGGGTAACAACAGTGACTTAGGAAGGAAAGAAAGGTGGCAACTTGTGGGTGCTCTATACCACCCAAGGCTAGACAGAACTGTGCACACTAACTGTCCCCAATAGTCATGGAACTGCTTTATATCAAAGTCATTGGTGGGTGGTGGCTCCCATGTTAGTGAGACAGTGAATCCATTTCCAGTTTTTGCTAGCTCTAAAGATTTCCCAAGGTGCTGAACCTATTTAGGAATAGGATTCAACACTTTGGAGAATTCTTCTGAAGCCTGGGTGAAAACTGGCAGTGAATTCATAGCTCCCCTGATATAGGAGTTACCAGCTGTCACTGACTGAAGTGATGTTGGATAGACAGGGTGTCCTAAGGGCTTTTCAAAGACCATTTGCTATCTAAGGTAGAGCAAAAAGTGCTGCCAACCCCCAACCAAGTTCCACAGTACAGAAGTCTAGTTCAGTTATTTTGGAACCAGAAGCAGAAACTCCACAAGGACCCTTTCATTGAGATTTTTTAAAATGCACGTTTGCTGATCTTTGCTGGTTTTGCCTGAGATTCTACATTATTCAGGCAACGTTCTGCTTACACAGTTCCACATCTCCTCTGTCCCCTAGAGGTGCTATAATGGCTGCTTGAGATGAAAAGGAAAAGAGGAGGCATCCAGGGACAGTTCTGCCATGCTTCGATGGGGAGAGGGGAGGAAAGTGGAACCCACCCAAGCAGCACTCAGCTACAGCGTGTCATGTACAGGCAAACTCCAGGAACACAAGCTCTCAGTAGGTTCAGAAAAGCTTTATTCAGCAAACAGAGTAGTAGATCGTAGAAGAACTTTATTGTCAGGATTAAAGAACTCTCCAGCTACACAATGTATTAAAAGCACAAAGCAATCCAGCAGTTTTCCTGGGGTTACTCCTCATTTGCCAGTTAACCAAAGCAACCTGCCTCTTGGGGCAGACTTCTTACCCAACCTGATATTCCCCCCCCCGTCTTCCAATAATTCATCAATAGGCTATATTGCATAAATTGGCTTATTATTGGCACTCCACAGGGTTAGTAGTAGACCAGGGATCCCCCAAATCCAAGGAATTAACGTTTACTCAGAAAACCTAAAGAAGTAGCCAGCCCAAATTTCTAAAAGACATGCCTGTGTAATAATTAAGCGGACCCTACTTGAACTGATGAGTTAGGGAGGAAATGGATGTACATGGAAGTGAGTCATTCACTAATTCAATCAAAGTAGAGAGTTGCCTGAGTGTTACCCAAAATGCTCCTTGGAGAATTCCAAGAAAATATTGAGTTTCTAATATGTTGGGGAAATTAGCAGCAACTCGACTTTAGCTATGCAAATACGGGGTAACAACGGAATCTGAAAACCAATTATACCAGTACTAGTCTGGATGCAATACGTACACATTTAAAATTAAGTATGGTTTTTTTATTAAGAAGTTCAAAAATAACACCAAACACACACACATTCACCCAGAAGAAGCATTCACTCAAGGCTATAGAAAGAAACAGTAGGAAAACTTGGATAGGAGGTAGCAAGAGGATCTTGAGGTGATACAGACCTGTCCTGTAGTCAATCTGGTAGAGTGGATGGAGGAAACTGGATGTGGCAACACAGAGCAACAGAGTGTCCCCCTGTTACTGGATGTGCGCGCAGAGGCATATTTTGGGGGGTCTTTTATACCTCCAAATACACCTGAGGGGATTGGTTGCTTCATGGGTTGAAACAATTGATTCCATGAGCACAATGAGTTTCCTGGTCTTGACAAAAGGTGAGGAAGATGCTAAATGTGTTTCTTAATGTCCAATGATTGAATTTTAACAGCTTTGAGCAACTTCTTTTAGGTTGGGAGCTGAGGAAAGAAAATTTCACAATCAGCAAATACAAAAGGGTTTTCTCCATCCATTAACCTCCCATTTATGTGGAATGTGTCTTCTCTTGGCTTCTCAGCCCCAGGCCTCCCTTTCCAGGGAAAACAAAATGACCTTTTGAGACCATCCTGTCTTTTTCCCTTGTAAAAGGCCACATTAATGAACCAAATTGGCCAGTTTCTGAGGCCTATAGCCAATGCTAACATTCCAGAAATGGGGTGCCTTGGAAGTAGGGTGCAAGCTTGCTTACATGAGACCCATCAGTTCCAATGATTTAGCCATTCGCGGACATTAATCCATCCGGAAAATCCATTGTTTAATCCCGGGAAACTCTGGTAGACATTGCATTTCACTCAAAACACCCCTTCAGGGGGAATATTGAATATAAATATCACCCCAAAACACCACCAAAATGTGCTCAGTTTCTCAGAGGCCATCACTTAGAGAGTGATGACTCTCTATTCTTCTACCCCAAAACTTCCTCCTCTTTTTCATTAGCCTTGTGTAACTGCTTCAAGCCTAAATGTATGCATGTGTGCATTCCACTGCTTGTTTTTCAATAAAAAACATTTATATTTTATCTCCTGGCTTGGAGTCTCATCAGTTAGTACCAGTATACATAGGTCAAAAGATCCCGCTGTTATCTGAACTCTCACAGCCACTATTTGAGCTAATTAAAATTCCCCATAGAAATATTCATTTTTGGTAGACAAACGTGGAAGTTCTGAAGACCTCAGGAATTCCTTTCCCTCTGTACCAGGCTTTCCCAAAGGAACAAACTTGACATTTTGCAGTCCATTATATTTTCACAGCTCATTAGCCCAAGCAAAAAATGATAAACAATTGTTAAAACTGACCACATCACGCCTTGAAACTCGCATCATAGAATCATAGAGTTGGAAGAGACCACGAGGGTCATCCAGTCCAACCCACTGCCATGCAGGAATACACAATCAAAGCATTCCTGACGGATGGCTGTCCAGCCTCTGTTTAAAAACCTCCAAAGAAGGAGACCTCACCACACTACGAGGCAGTATATTCCACTTCCAAACAGCTCTTACTGACAGGAAGCTGTTCCTAATGTTTAGGTGGAATCTCTTTTCCTGTAGTTTTGAACCCATTGCTCCATGTCCTAGTCTCTGGAGCAGCAGAAAACACAAGCTTGCTCCATCTTCAGTATGACATCCCTTAAAATATTTAAACATGGCTATCATATCACCTCTTAACCTTCTCTTTTCCAGACTAAACATACCCAGCTTCCTAAGCTGTTTGTCATAAAGCATGACTTCTAGACCTCCCATCATCCTGGTCGCCTTCCTCTGGACATGTTCCTGCTTCTCAATATCCTTCCTGAATTGTGGTGTTCAGAACTGGAGACAGTATTCCAGTATTCCCACAGCAGAAAAGCTAAGCCAAAGCATGGCCATGGCAATATATACTTATACTGACTCGGTGCTATTGCTGTCTACTTCTGGTTGCAGAACTGCTATTGGATGTTGCCTGAGCAGAAGTGGCATCACTAGAGGGGTGCAGAGACACTGAACTGCACCAAGTGACACCATCCAAAGGATGGGTGACACCGGTTTTAGTAACTCCACAGCTGGACACCTCCATTCCTCTCTGTCAAGTTTAGAGTTCCAGCAGCCAGGCTGCAGAGTCAATTCGGCAAACATTTATTGGGGTCTCTGGACTGCTGAACACCACTGTGGGGAAGGAGGCTATTTGATGGCCTCCCCGGATGAGACCAGTCATTTTGTTGCTTGGCATTTGTGCCACACTAATCACATGAGATAGGGTGGGGGCATGACCTCATATTAAAAGCCTTTGTCACCATCCTTCACACATTGTTTTGTCACACATTGTTTTGTCATGTCATCTCATCACGAATTGAGGCACAGCAGGTGTCAGGCCCTGAGAGTGCTGTGGCTTGGCTCCTGGAGGCTGCTGGCTTTGGTCAGCTGCAGTGTTTGGTGGGATTATTAGAGTGGTGGGTTTGGTTGCTGCAGGCTTGGCTCCTTTTCTTTGGCCAGCTTCAAACTGAGCAGAGGGTGCTGGCTGCTGCTGCTTGCTTGGCTTCCTTCTTTTTTTCTTTTGCGGTCCCAGGCTGTACTCCCCGCTCCCCTCCCCAGAATAAGACACAGACACATTTATCTACTTCAACTATATATTGATTGCAATTGGAAAAAGGATTATTAGATCTCTCTCTCTCTCTCAGGCTTTTCTTCGCAAACGAAGATTCAGGAAGGACACATCCCACGCTTTCTGCAAGTGCGCTGATGACTAAAAAGGCCAATCCGAGATAAACAAGTCCGGTTGCAAAAAGCACAGCAGAAGGTCTCCTTGGGTGATGTTTTTGGGTTGTGATTCTTTCTGCGTTGTCATTTCTCTTCAAGACTTGTTCGGCGTGAGTTCTCAAATAAGGCTGCAGCATTGTGGATAGTGTGTCTCCATGCCTCCCGATGTGAGGCCAAGGCGGACCACTGTTGGTGATCAATTTGGCCGAGCTTGAGATGTTGTTTCAGGGAGTCTTTGTATCGCTTTTTTGGAGCGCCCCTCTTACGCTGACCCATGGCGAGTTCACCGTAGAGTAGTATTTTTGGGAGGCGATGGTCCTCCATCCTAGAAACGTGCCCTGCCCAGCGCAGCTGCGTTCTCAATATCATGGCCTCAATACTGGTGATCCCTGCTTGCTTAAGGACAGAAAGATTCGTCACATAGTCAGTCCAGTGTATATTTAGGATTGTGCGTATACAGCACTGATGAAAGCGCTCGAGGAGTCGTAGGTGGTGGCGATAGGTGACCCATGTTTCAGATCCGTAAAGGAGGATAGACAGTACAATGGCTCTATACACACTGATTTTTGTGCTTTGCCTCAGGTGTTTATTGCTCCAGATTCTTTTGTGAAGTCTTCCAAATGCACTATATGCCTTTGCTAATCTCTGATCGATCTCTTTGTCAATCTTGGCATCTGAGGAGATGATGCTTCCCAGGTAAGTGAACTGCTGAATGGACTTGAGCACAGATTTGCCGACGGCAATGTGGGGATGGTGGTGTTCGTCCTGTGGTGCAGGCTGGTAAAGAACTTCTGTTTTCTTCAGGTTGACTTCCAGCCCAAACAGCTCTGCAGCTGTTGCAAAGCAGGATGTTAGGCGCTGCAGAGCTGCTTCTGTGTTGGCCACAAGGGCAGCATCATTGGCAAAGAGCAGCTCACAGACTAGATAGAGTCTTAGTGTGAGCCTTCAGGCGGCTTAAGTTAAACAAGGTACCATCAGTACGGTAACGTATATAGATGCCATCGTCTTCTTCCAGCTCTGCCATAGCCCTTTGGAGCATCATGCTAAAGAAGATTGTAAATAAAGTTGGTGCAAGAACACAACCTTGCTTCACTCCATTAGTTATTAGAAAGGGCTCTGAAAGAGCATTGCCATATCTGACTTGACCACGCTGTCCCTCGTGTAGCAAGATAATCATTTTAAAGAATTTAGGGGGACATCCTAGTCTTTCCAGGATCTGCCACAGACGTTTTCTACTTACAGTGTCGAAGGCTTTGGTGAGGTCGACAAATGTTACATAGAGACCCTTGTTCTGCTCCCTACATTTTTCTTGCAGTTGTCTAAGGTCAAATACCATGTCTGTAGTGCTCCTATTGGCTCTGAAGCCACATTGGCTTTCAGGGAGAAGTTCTTCTGCAGTAGCAGGAACTAATCTGTTCAGAAGTATCCTTGCAAGGATTTTTCCAGCAATAGAGAGTAGTGTTATGTCTCAATAGTTTGAGCAGTCGGATTTTGCTCCTTTTTTCTCGTACAGGGTGATGATGACTGCATCTTGGAGGTCTGATGGCAGTTCCCCTTTTTCCCAGCAATTCATAAGGAATTCGTGGAATTTTTCGTGAAGTGCATGACCTCCCTGTTTCCAAACTTCAGGTGGGATTCCATCAATCCCAGCTGCCTTGCCGTTTTTCATCTGCTGTATGGCCTTAAGGGTCTCTTCCAAAGTGGGTGCTATGTCCAATTCATTTTTCATCGGTTTTTGTATCATATGTTGGATAGCTGAGCCTTGGACTATTCGGTTGGCGCTAAAGAGACTTTGAAAATGTTCAGCCCATCGATTCAGGATGGAGGCTTTATCAGTAATTAATGTTTGACCATCTGTACTGTATAAGGAGCTTTGGACCTGATAAGTAGGTCCAAACACTGCTTTAAGAGGTTCATGAAATCCTCTATGATCACCCAGATCTGCACAGCATTGTGTCTTTTCTGCTATATTGATCCACCACTTGTTCTGCATGTCTTGGAGTTTTTGTTGTAGTTTACTACATGTGAGGCGGAAATCTGCTTTTCTTACATGGCAGGTTGGCTGGGCGAGGTATGCCTGGTGAGCAGTTCTATTCTTTGCCAACATCTCCTGAATCTCTTGGTTGTTTTCATCAAACCAGTCTTGATTTTTCTTGTGAGAGAACCTAGGGGATTCTTCTGCAGACTGGAGGATACTGTTTTTGATATGTTGCCAAAGCACTGTAGGACAAGGATCTGTAGGATGGTCTTCAAGTTTCGTTTCTAGATTTGCCTGGAAGTTGTCTCTCATGGTAGCTTGTTGAAGATTGTTGACTTGGAGTCTCTTCTTTAAGATGCCACCCCTCTTAGGTTTGAACTTAAGATGAAGATTTAGTTTACATCTGATGAGGCGATGGTCTGTTTGGCATTCTGCCCTGGGCATCACTCGGTATGATGGACATCACGAATGTCTCTCTGACGGACTAGAACATAGTCAATGAGGTGCCAATGTTTGGATCGGGGATGCATCCAGGTTGTCTTCAAGCTATCTTTCTGCTGAAAGATTGTGTTTCTAATAGTCAGCTGTTGTTCTGCACAGAACTCTAGCAGGAGGCATCCATTATCATTGCAATTTCCAACACCATGCTTGCCTAAGACGCCTTTCCAGGCTTTGGAGTTCTTTCCTACTCTGGCATTGAAGTCACCAAAGATAATAATTTTATCTTCTACAGGGACTTTTTGTATGAGTTGGTGTAGGTCTGTGTAGAATTTGTCTTTCTCTACAGGGTCAGCTTGCATAGTTGGGGCATATATACTGAAGAGAACAACATGTGGGAGGCGTAAGGAAATAATGCGATCAGAGTGTCCTGTTGGCAAGGTTTCGAGTTTGGAGGCAATGGAGTTTTTAATCATAAAGCCTACTCCTGAAAGATGTTTTTCGGTTTTGGGTTTGCCAGACCAGTAAAGTGTGTAGCCGGCGCCATGTTCTTTAAGGCTGCCTTCCTCATGGAAGCGAACTTCACTAAGAGCAGCGATGTCAATATTAAGCCGTGATAGTTCATGGGCTATTAGGGCAGAACGACGCTTAGGCCGTCCACTATCTTCAGAGTGTTGCATGGTCGTGATGTTCCAGCATGCAAGTGTCAGTTTATTTACACCTTTGGAGGCCGGTGTGTGCCTTTGTTTCTTTGCCTTGGTTTGACCGCATCAGAAGATTCCCATTGGCCGCGGCTAGCCAACCAGGTAGTTGGGGATGAGCTTTCGTTAGGCCACCTTTTCTAGGCCCCTCTCCATATGGAGCAAGCAGTGCTCTCCTTAAAAAAGGCTGCTTGGTCATTCAGGATGCTGCTGAACAAGACTGTCATCTCCCGGGTCAGCCTCGAGCGACCAATGTCCTGAACCACCTGCATGCAGGGTTGGGGCTGCGGCTTCCAGTGCATCTTTACACCTGCTGGTTTCGTCCCTACAGGGCTACAGGGCTTTTTTGGAATTGGATTTGTCCTTCGAGCCTGTGCAATGGATTTTTCTGGTGGAGCGCAGCGTGCACAGAACTGGCCTCACCCTTTAAACCAAAGGTTCGTCTGCTGGCCTTGCAAGCATGGATAGTAGCAGCGAGGTCCTCGGGTCATAGGTTTGATTAGAGTTTCCTTCTCTTAGATGGTTGACCTTACAGGGTTGAACGAGCACCATCTGCCCGGGTTTGGGATTAGAGGTTTCCTTCTCCTAGGACGGTTGCCACAAGGGTAGAGAGCCCATCCTGCCCTTTGACGCTCTTTGTCAGACCCTTCGGTTTTGACCTGTCTGGCATGGGAGACCCTACCAGTGGCTATTATGCCACCGCCAGCATAATAGATACAAGTTAGTAAAATGATAATTGGCAATAAAAGGCCACAGCTTGCTGGTGGCTGCAAATGGTTGGCACTATTGCATGGGTCCAGATCCCTTCATTGCCCAACCCTGTGTTGGCCAATGGTCACTGTGTCGGTTGCTACCTTCTCCTAGAGGGGAAAGCACCTGGCCGAGTCGTCCCACTCCCCTCACCTTTAAACAAGAGGTTAACAGATCTCTAACTTTTTAGGTGGGGAGGTCTCCGTGAACTTGAACTTACACTTGAACTTGAACCTGAACTTGATGGAGACCCCTTGTTCCCACCTACCCGGATCAGGGTCCATGCCAACCGCCACAAAAGTTGATCCCCATGGGATCCCTGGAAGTCCCTCCCTGTCTCCCCTGCCCAGCCAATCAGGAGAGGAGAGACTTGTCCCGATTGGCCGGGCCTTCCCACCTCTCCCGACCCCCGGAGGGTGCCGGGAAGGGGAAGTCTCCGTAATGGAGCCCCCCCTGCGCCGACCACACGGTCGTAGGGGGCTGGACCTGGGAGGGGGTGCATAAAGAGGGGGGCACCAGCCGGGCCACAACTAGGCCCACCAGCTATCCGGTAAGCCCCTTTGTAGTGCTAGTTGATTGTGTGTGGGGGTGTCTAGTGTGTGTTCACAACTTATTTGGGTCAATTAGTGTGAGGGGTTGTGCTTTATTCTACGGGTGCTGTTGGTTCTTTCAGGGTAGTAATTTCAGCTTCTCCAAATTGCACATCCTCCAACTTGCAGCTGAGTTTGCTGCCATTTGGGGGGAGTTGGTATATTATTTTCCAATATTGTATATATGCAGCTCTGCCTGTTGTTGCAGTACTTAACTTTCTGACTCTTTTTTTACTGCTCTTGGCATTGCCATCATTTTGTGACTTAGGGTGGCAGATGCCATTTTAAGTAACAATTGTTCTCTGATCTGATCTCTCCTGCACCATTTGTCTGCGTTTTGCATAAGGCTACAATAGTTATTTGTGGCAGTATTTTTTTTTTTTAATTTTTGACAATTCTAGCTTCCTTTCCTTTGCTGTGTGTTCTGTGTGGATGGTGGTGCTTAATTGCTGTGCTGGTCTGATTTTTCTTTTTGGCTTCTGAGTGGTGGCCATTTTACGTTGTGTGTGGGATAACTCTTGACTTAACAGTAATGCAATGAACTTAGTGGAGTGAATCCATAACTTAGTCACACAAACACAAACAATTGATTTCTTGGTTTTATTGATTTATTTCCTTTTCAGGTACATATGTACATATATATGTATGTGTGTCATACATACACACACACATCTGTTGATAGTGTTTTTTGTGTGTGAGAGAGAGATATTGCTGCCCTTTGCATACTGGGCCTGATTCTTCTTTATACACTGACACCTTGCTAATTTATGGTTTGGTGTTCTAGCAGCATTGTCTGGTTGTAAAGGTTCTTAGCCTTCAAAGGGGAAAGGGACTGCAAAAAAAAAAAAAAAAAAAAGCCATGAAAATGCCCTCCCCTCCAGTTTCTCCATCCTCATCCAATGAAGAAATGGTGGAAAGAGCAGCAATTTTAGTGAAGATCAACACATTTGAGAAATGCCATGCTTCACCTCACAAGGCTGTTGGTAATGTTTGAGGCAGTAAGAATCATGATTCTTTTAATAAAATTGCATTTTCTTGTTTCGTATATCTCAACCATAAGCTTCACATTTCTGTAGGCAAGGAGTCAGGCGGGATTGCCAGTTCTGATATTGTTTCAGTATCTGATGTGGATGGTGGCAAGTCTCAATACTGTATTGAGTATTGGGAACTCAAGTATTGGGAAAACAAGGTGAGTCTTGTTTGGACTCCACAGCACATGACACTACAGCCTCTATGCAGAACTGGCCATGAGGAGGTTAGGGCCCAATGACTGTTTCTGCAAATTCATTTAGCCTCATGCCCCCTCAGGGTCCCCAAGTGTCAGGGTTTTGACTTTGGCTTAGGAGCCCAGAGCTAGTGGGCCTCAGGTGTATCAGCTTTGCCTTTTCATGTAGGTTAACTGTTTTGGCAGTGGCCTTCTCCATCTCTGATGTCTAGTCTTTAGGCCTCCTTTTTTCTGTATGGTGCAACTCCTTATGGATCACTGCCTGCTGGTGATTTGGATATGGTATTAGGAGATCACATTACTCATGTGATGGTTGCCAAGATTGCTAAGGGTGGATTTATACATGTTTTTTCTTTGTCATATAGGAAAGTAAAAAAGAAGGACACAGAGCACATGCAGAGTTCATTGGTCTGGCTTGGCTTCAATATGACAAGGCCTTCAGGATGAAGGTGGCCATGTTTTTATTTATTTATTTATTTATGTTCCCTGCATTACAGTGGGATCAGGTTCATCCACAGTTGTGGATGCATCTGATGACACCTGCAAGGCCCCTTATGGGTGAAAGGGCACAAAGTGGCCACATTGTTTAGAAATCACAGGTGCCAGCATCTGTTAAGGTTGCAGGGGCTGTGTCTGAAGCCAGTAAGTTATGTTGGGAATTTAAGGTACAAAGATTTTGCAACACGAAGTGCTTTAGGTTTAAGCATGAGTGTTCAATTTGTAAAAGCCCCCTTTCCTTTCCAAACCATCTGAGAAGAAGGAGCTCCAGCAACCTTAAGGAACAATTTGGCAAGGCAGAGACAAGGAGATCCTGCCACTCCTGAAAAAAGACCCCAGCCCAATTAAGTTGGATGTTTTGGCTTGGTTGTTGTATGCTTATCCCAACAGGGATGTTACCTGAATTGTGGAAATTCCCCATGTGTCTGATGCTTAGTTTGGGAAATTTAGTTGGCTCAAAATGGCATGCAAGTGGTCAGACAACTGCAGGGATCTATTGAATACCAGTACTCAGTGGACCCAAGCCAGAAGATACGATAAAATGGTTTTAATTGGAATTTAATCTTAACAGCATTGATGCTAACACATGAGCTTCAAGCAATCACACAAGTTTATCAAAGAAAGTAGGAAGTATTTACATAGAAGAATAGAGTGAAGGGATTGTGAGTTGTACTGTACCAATGTGAAGAGCAGAGATTCATATAGAAGCTGCAACCCTGGCTACACAGACTGTTGTGGAGATGAGTGGCAGAGGATCTGTGTGCATCCAGTGACACAGACTGACAGAGTGTCAGGAAGAAATGAACCTGTGCACCCTTTGGTGGTGTTTTAGAGTGGTGTTTATTTTTTTAATATTCTTTTTATTATGTCACTTAACAATATAACAATATGTCACCAGTCTATTTACATTGTATTTCTTTACATCTTGTAACATTCTTTTCTTGAAATAAAACATTACCTCAACATACAAAGAGTCTTTTCAGTTATTATCAATGCATATTCTTTACTTATCTTAATCCCATTTTATGTCTCTTATTCCCCCTTTGTGTGTTATCGTTCCTTTTTGAGTCATTTGAGATACCTTCTTATCTAAATCATGCTGATTTATTTTCTTTCCTTTATTTTTTTCTCCTGATGCTACTAGTCTACTTTGGATTTTCCCAATTAGATATTTTTACTTTTAAGTTTGTTCATTTTGTTTTATTTTGTTTTGTATTATTTCCCTAGTCCTATTTGTGTCTTATTAAATTTCAAATACACTATCTTGTTTCTAAGTTTAAATGTTCCATTTCTCTTTCCATATTTTCTTATTCCCCCCTCCTCCTATCCCTTTCTCCCTGGCTATCACCTATCCATCCTTTTCGTTTATTCTTGCTTCCTTTAACCAGTTTCTGACTGAAATCTTTTGCCTTCTGTAATTTTATTCGGTATTTCTTGTAGCAATATGTGAAGGAAACTCCATCTAATCTTTCCC
The DNA here is from genome assembly GCA_030847615.1 of Gambelia wislizenii. Classification (NCBI taxonomy): domain Eukaryota; kingdom Metazoa; phylum Chordata; class Lepidosauria; order Squamata; family Crotaphytidae; genus Gambelia; species Gambelia wislizenii. Next base: position 14,194,938 of record JAUMIR010000012.1, read on the forward strand.
ACCTGTAATTGATCTTGTTTTCAGTCAATAATTAGGTTAGAAATTTGTATTCCTGCCTTTTTTTTAGAATGGGTGGCAGTATATCTTTAAAAAATTCTTCATCTCTTTCCCTTCTATAGAGAGATTGTCAGAGTAGCTTTTCTGTATTATTTGATTTCTTATCTTCATCCTTGTAAAACTCGCCACTATGTCCCTCGGTATCTTTCTTTCCTTAGCTATGGTCAAGCTTATTCTGAACACTTTATCTAGTTGAGCTTCAAGCTTCTCCTCCATCATCTCAATAAAATTTGCTAAGGGTGAGATTATTCTTTCCATAAGCTTTTCATTTTCCATTTCATGCAAACCCCTTATTTTTATACATTTCTCTCTGTACCTTAGTTCATTTAACAACACCATATTGCTCTCCTGTTCTTGATCATGTACTATTTTATTTGTACTTTCTTTTAAATATTGAGTTTTGGACTTTATCTCTTGAACTTCTTTTTTTTATTTGTTCCATATCTTTCTTAGCTTATCTAATTTTTTAACCAAAGCTATTCAGCTCTTTTTTTAGGTCTGCTTTTATTTCTGCTCTTGCTCCTTTCATCTCTTCACAAATTTCTTGTCTCATCTTCATTTCTTTTTCCATCTCTTCAAGTATTATTGAACTAAATTCTGAAGTTTTGCCTCCTTCTATAGATGATCTTCTTTGTAGAACAAGTTGTGTTTGTGCTTGAACATTTTTCCTTGTCCACATTGCCATTCTGTATGTCAGCCCAGCTGGAAGGAACAGCAGTAGAGTGGCTTGGCCAACTTGTATAACATGGGAGCAACAGGATTTTGACACATTTATGACCAGCCTGAACACCCATATTGAGGACATTTTCAAACACTTACCAGCATCCAGAAGCTACAGCAAGGAACAAGTCAGTAGCTGAGTATGTGGCACAGTTTTGACATCTGACTGGCTGCATAACTGACTGGTCAGAGGCAACCAAGATACAGTATTTCCAAGACAGCCTGAATCCAGACATCCTGGAGTGGTTGCTACCTCAGTCTGGATGAGGCTGACTGGACCGGCATAGGCAATCCAGCTGAATGTGAAGTTTGCTTAGTAGAGGCAATCCTGGTTGGCTAAGCCTGGTGGAAAGAAGCAATGGTGTCAAGAAAGTGGGGTGTCCCACCAGCAAGCAGTGGAAACTTAGCAAGAGAAGTGGATGTGTTTAGTATTGTGCCTGCACTGCAGACAAGAGTATCATCGCATAGCTAATTCCCCTGAACAGACTGTCCAACTGCACTGATGACAAGGCTCCAAAGGGAAGGCATCAGGGTATGACCACCATCTCAAGGGAAAGGCAGTGCTGTGTTGGTGACTGTTCAACCAATGAATAATTTCTCATGGCCAGGTGGTCTGTCGGATGTACACCTAAGCAATGCCAAGGTGTTCAGAAATGATGGGAGTTTATCCTAAATGGTGCTGAGGGGCAGACTTTGAGCAATGGGCACCCTGAATCAGTGGTGAATGGATGCCTTACCCTTTTCTTTATCTGGGAAAGAGAGGGAAGGATAGCCACTTGATCTTTTTGGCAAGCAGTTATGGTTTTGAATGAAGGAGGAGAAGACCACCAAAAAAGATTCTGGGCAGTGTATCCCCAATCCAGACAACCCCAGCTGTGCAAAGCCCCTTGCACCCATACCAATGCATGACAACTGGCCACCTGGCAATTACCTCCCCCTAAATACCTCCCACTTTTTATTTCTCTGTAGCAGGGCAATTATGGCTATTCCTTAATACAGAAAACATAACTCCTAAATGTGTGATTTTAACAATGAACAGAGCCATTTTTATTTACAAGTGATGACAGATCAGCTGCCACCATGGCCATGTTTGATTGGAAATGTAAGCCATTTAATATCATCATATAAGTGTTCAAAACCACTAGGAAGAAAAAAAAACTTTCAAGACATGACACTATTGCATTTCAAGAAGAGGAGAAAGAATGTGGATTCAAGTGATGGAAGACTCTCACATGATTACTCCTTGTGTGCCTGTCTCCAGAAGTATTCATTGAGAGCCCTCCTCATAGCCATTCCATCTTCCTGCTTCTGGTCTTCAGTGTGTAGTAGAGGAGCCCACAATGTGTCCAGTACATATTTGGGGACCCTCTCTGTCTGGTCCTGCAGTACCTGCCCACATGTTTCACATACATTATGTAAAATCATGCAGGCCGAGATGACAGAGAGGATATTCTCCTCTGCCACCTCTAAGGTAGCTGTCAGGCATCTCCACCTTGCCTTTAACTGCCCAAAGGCACGCTCCATAACATTTCTTGTGCGGTTGAGGTGCTTGTTGCTCAACACCTGCCTGGCATTGTTTTCCCTCTGTACGGAAATGATCCGGCATCCTCTATCTGAAGAGGCCTGATTTGCCACCCACAGAGGGTGATGGTCAGGTTTTTGGGGACAAAGACCCCTGCCTCCATTGTTTCATTTGACGCAGAATTCCTGATCACCAGAACATCATGGTTCCTCCTACTCCAGTCAATCTTCACATCCAGAAATCACCCTTTGGAGTTGCACATGCCCTGGAGAATCATGAAGTAGCTGTTTTTTCAGTTTATAAACTCATGACCCTGATGGAAAGGAGACACAATGCTAATGTGGCAGCCATCGACAGCCCTGACCATCTGCAGAAAGCTCTGCTTCGCAAAGCCATCTATAACCTGGAAGTGGAGAAAAGGGGGGAGGGTGGAAGAAACAGAAAACATTACTTCCCAGAACAAGGAACAAACACATCACATTTGTAAGCTGAGCAGCAGCAACATCCCTAAATGCCAGTTGTACTTGGAAACAAACAAAAACCCTACTGCATACACCCCAACAGAAATCCATAACATACACAATACAAGTCTGACAGTCAAGAATATTACATAGAATCATATAGTGTTAATGACCATTAAGACAATGTGATGCAGCTGTGAATTTGCACTAATGTGCTTCAGTCTGCATTATATTGCTTTGTATAGACAACCCCTATGCATTTGTAAGTGAAAAAGAAAGAAATGAAAAAGAAAAGAATTGAGAAACCCATGCTGCAGTATTCTGGTAGTTGTTTCAAAAGGAGCTTTCCCAGGCTCTAATAAAATTTTCCAGGGTTGGTCTAGATGACCCCATGGTTCCCTCTGAACTTCTACGATTCTAGCATTCTCTGCAGTGGTATTACTCTGTGCAGGGGTTAGAGAATGTTACGACAGTGGGAATGTTAATAGTAGCTGTACATATAACATATGCCGGTGGTGCATTAAGGGTGAGTTGCTCTGTTGCCCTGCCCCTGCTGCTTCCCCTGCCACCACTTGACTGCCTGGGTCCCATCAGAATTAATTTATATTATTAATAATAGATTAATATTTTTAATAATTATCTTTATTAAATTTCATTATGGATAAAAATAATATTCAGTTTACAAACAACAACTATCATTTTACATAAACAAATACCAGAGATAACATACATATAACCATTCTCCCCTCCATCCTTCCTATAGTCCCCCTTCTCTATCTAATCTAAAAGACTTCCCACCCCTTTCTGAAAGCACTGTGAGTACACAATTCAATACTCCCTCTGTATTCACATAAGACATTACTAAGATTATATTTTATAATATTCACTTAAATATTATTTCACATTACCTTAAATACATAATTATACTTTTACTAACTACTACTTAATTCCTGATGTATAATATAATAATATATAATATAAATGTGTATTTATTTTCATCTTCTTGTCAAATACATTATAATATTTGCAAGCTTATCTAATCTAAATAGCCTAATATTCTAACTTCCCTATTTAACATTCAATACCTAAAACATTTTTCTCCCCTTGTTGTGCCTTCATAAAAAGTATAACTGGTTTCCATGTATCCAAGAAGTGATCTATAAATTTTCCTTTAATAAAGTTTGTTACTTTCTCCATTGTAGCTATTTCTAGTAATTTCGCTAACCATTCTTTATAATTTTGTATCCTATTTACTTTCCAATTCTTAGCAAAGATTATTCTCACGACCGTCACCATATTTACTTTCCAATTCTTAGCAAAGATTATTCTCGTGACCGTCACCATATACCAAATCAGATTGCAAAAAAAAAAAAAAATCTCCTCCTTATCCTCTTTATTAATCATGTTTAACAGAAACAAATCTGGCCTCAATGTAAGCTTAATTTTCAAAATCCTATTCATCCATTTATTCACTTTAAACCAAAACTTTTTGACTTTTTTACAACTCCACCACATGTGGAAATAATACGCTTCCTGCATTTCCAACATAAATGATTAACTCCTTTATGCATTCTTGCTATTTTTTCTGGGGTAATATACCACGTCAACATCATTTTATACCAATTTTCCTTTAGTGCATATGAACCTGAGAATTTTATTCCCCTAATCCAAATGTCTTCCCTTTGTTCCATATAGATTTCATGCCCCACAAACCTTGCCCAATTTAGCATATACTCCTTAATTTGCTCTTCTTCTGTGTCAAATTTAATCAATTATACATTTTACTTATCAACTGTTTGTCTCCATTACACAGCAATTTTTCAAATTCTGATTTATCTCCCTCATACTGTCAGTTCTTCAGATCCTCTTTTACCCTTCCTCTAATTTGATAATATGCTAAACATGAAAGTTTAAATCCTTCTTTTTCTAATTCATCATTTTCTTTAATTTTCCATTCCCCTCTAACTTTTTAAATAAATCTCTATAAGTTAACCAATCATCTAATAATAATTCCCTTTTACAAAGTGCTTCCTGGGGTGAGAGCCAACCTGGTATTTTAAAATTCAATCTAGCTTTATATCTAATCCAAATTCTCAGTAATGATCACTTTATTACATGGCTCTTAAATTCTGCGTTTATTTTAACTTTATCGTACCATAGGTAACTGTGCCATCTTGTTTTAATTCGTGTCCTTCCAGTTCCAATTCCCTCTTATTTTTCAACCACACCAAACAAGATGCTTCAAAGTAGTCTTTCAGGTTGGGTATGCCCAAACCTCTCCTTTCTTTTTCATTATCCAAAATTTTCCATTTTATCCTTGGCTTCTTCCCTGCCCATAGAATTTTTTTCAGCTGTTTATGCTATTTTATAAATGGTGCATTTGAAAAAATAATTGGTATTATCTGAAATAAGTACAGTAACCTGGGTAAGATATTCATTTTAATTACTGACATTTTTCCTAACATTGATAGATTCAGATTTTCCCATTTAACCATATCTTTATGAATACTATCCCATGTTTTTATATAATTATTTTCAAATAATTGTTCAGTTTTCATAGTGATATTTATTCCCAGATAATGAACCCGATTTACAATTTCAAATCCTGATTCCTTAGCTAATTCTCCTTTCTCCAAAGCACTCATATCCCCTTAGTCTTATCAGAATTTTAAATCCCACGTATTTACCATATTCCTTCAATCTGTAATTTAAATTTCTTATTATGGACAGACTCGGAGAAATAACGAGGCCACACACAGATATATGGGTAAAATAAAGGGTCTTTATTTAATGCCCTACCTATTTAAATCCCTTTAAATTCTTCAGCAGGGGGAGGCAACCTAGTGAGGGAGCAGCTAGGGTGGATTGTCCCTACTGGACATATGCCCCCAGCTTCCCCTGGCGAGCACCTGAGCCCTGATGAGCAACCACATGCCCTGTGGTTGCTCTCTAGCCAGCTCGTGTCTGGAAGGTCAACCCAAAAGTCCCCCACCCAAGGTGTACGTGTTAAGGTGTGGAAATTATCCTCCAGGCCAACCCCAAGGTAGGTCTCCTTCTGTTCTCCCAGGTCGTACGACCTAAGGAGACCCTTCCAGAGAACATCCCTTCACCGAAATCGGTGCTGTAGGTGCACACCGTATGCTACACCTCCCCCTTTTCTGCTCTTATTCAATTGAATTTGACCTAATTAGACACCACCCTTAGCCAATTTTCCCATCTACCGCTTTCCTAGTATGGGGTAGGCGAAACCCCCCCCCCCGGTAAAAAGGGGGGGAAATTCCTACCCGGCTCCAAAGCAACCATTATCATACTATTCCAGTGGTGGGAGGGTGGGTCGCCGAGTTATTAAAGAGGCCAGAGCCCAGGGCGGGAAGGCTTAAATAGCCTCTCTTCCCGCCCATTGCTCCTTGTCGCTGGCGTTTGCCAGTGACGTAACCAAGGGGAGGGGCCTCCATCTCCGACGGTGCCCATAAATGGGCTTTCCCCCCTGGAGGCTGCGCGGCCATGGGGGAGCCTGGTTCCACCAATAGGATTTTCTAATAAGATCACTAGGTCATCTGCGAAAGCTTTAAGTTTGAATTCTTCTTTTTGGATTTTTATCCCCTTAATTTCTTTATCCCTCCTAATCTCTGAATTTAATATTTCTAATGCTAAAATAAATATCAATGGAGAGAGTAGGTATCCCTACCTAGTTCCTTTTTCAATTTGAATGTATTCCATAATATTTCCATTGCTAACTAATCTCGCCTTTTGTTCAGAGTAAATTGAAATATCCATCTGAGATAATTTCCCCCCAAACCCATTTCGTGCATTACTTTAATCATAAATGCCCAATTCAAGATGTCAAATGCATTCTCTGCATCCAAGAAGATTAAGGCTCCCTTGATCTCAATATGGTAGTCCAAAAATTCTATTATATTAATCACTGTACTAATATTATCTTTGATTTGTCTATTGGGAATAAATCCATTTTGGTCTTTATCAACATATTCATGAATATATTTCTTTAATCTACTGGCCAAGATTGTTGCAAATATTTTATAGTCTTCATTTAAAAGGGAGATGGGCCTGTAATTTTTAATATTCATTGGGTCACGGTTCTCTTTAGATAACAATACTATATTGGCCTCCCTCCAACTTTTTGGAATTGGATTATTTTGCAGGATCCCATTAATAACCATTTGAAGTGACCAGATCAGTGCCTCTGAGAATTTCTTATAATAAAGTGCCGTTAGTCCATCTGGGCCAGGTGATTTTCCTATTTTTGTTTTTTTAATAGCCTCCAGAATTTCCTCTATCAAAATTTCTTTATTTAATTCTTTTCTATGTTCCTCAGATATCTTGTAAAAATCAATTTCTGAATATATTCATTCAATTTCTCTAATGATACATCTTTTTATATATATAATGTGGGAAAGGAATTATGGGAAACTGTTTGAGTTTCTTTTCCCTTAATTATAAACCTATCCCCTTCTTTCCATTTCACTATCACTCTCTTGGTCTTTTCTTTTTTTAATCTATACACAAGTCATCTATCAGGTTTATTTGCCTCTTCAAAATTATTTTGCTTAATATAATCTAATTTCATTTTCATCTCATTACCCATCAGCACCTTTAATTGCTCTTGTAATAATTTCAGCTGGTTCAATATCTTTTTACTCGAGGGTGTTTTGAGAGCTTTAATTCTTTTGCTTTTATCTCATCTGTAATTTTATTCATTATTTCTATTCTTTTCCTTTTCCAAATTGTATTCATCTGCATAAATATCCCCCTTGCCACTGCTTTGCCAACATCCCATACTATACTGTTTCCCACTCCTTTATCCAATTTTAATTTGAATATTCCTTAAATATACTTCTGCAATCCTTTACTAAATCATCTTTAAATAATAAGCTCTCATTTAACCTCCATCTATAACATTGTTTCTTCCCCATGAATAACATCATTACAGGATTATGATCCAAGAATCCTTTAGCCAAGATTTCAATTTTTCTTAAGCATCCTATCAATAGATTGGAGCTCCAAATCATGTCGATCCTGGATAGAGATTTATGGGCATCTGAAAAGAAAGTAAACTCTTTTTTATCATTTTCTTTACTCTCCATGTATCTACTAGTTGCAATTCTTTGATCAAATCAAATAATTCTTTCCCCAATTTCCTTTGTCCCTTTTAAACAATTTTTTGATCCAAAAACCTGTCAAGTTGAGGGTTCACCACCACATTAAAATACCCTAGTAGACACCAGTTTCTATATTCCAATTGAATTAATGTATCTTTCAATTCTTTAAAAATGTATTCTTTTCTTTTATTGGGACATATATCCCAATCAACAACATTTTGATCTCATTTATATTAATTTTGACCACTACAAACCTTCCTCTGTTATCAGCTAATATCAGTTTTGGTTTTAGTTTATCCTTTACGTATATCACCACTCCATTTTTCTTTGTTTTACCTAGGGAGACAAATTCCCCCCCTAAATGTTTCTTCTCTAATAAATGAGCTTTTTTTTCTCACCCTCACTTCTTGTAAGCAAGAAGTATCTTTCTAATGTAGTAAAATATTATTTTCCTTTTATTCCATGAGTTTAACCCTTTCACATTCCAGGTGATGAACTTATTTTCCATTATACTGTTATAACTGATAAATTCAACTTTATTTAATTATTTATCAACTTGCACTTGTATTTTAATGTATTTTTAAAAAGAAAAATCTCTTCAGAAAGCTTCCTCTCCCACTGCCCTTTCTATCAATGTTTTCAACCCTTCCACATCTTCTCCCTCCTTCCTTCTTCCCAAACCTTTAACAACTTCCCATCCTTCACCCCTCCCTTTATATTACATCATTCTTTTGAGGTTCATTCTTTATCTGACAAACTCGAATCTAGAAGACTTGTTTCTCCTTGCAGATTCTTTTCTTCTTTCCTTTTTCTTTCTTTCCTCTTCCTCTGTTCTTCTTGTTCTTCATATGTTCTACTTCTTTGTGAGCTCCGGTCTTCCTCCAGAGTTTCTGCTTCTTCTTGTTTTCTTCTAATTTTGCCCAGGTCTGTTCTATTTCATCTGATGAAGTCCTTTGCTTTCTCCACTGTATCCATTTTATATCTTTCATTCTTAAATGTGAAATGGACCCCCTCCAATTTGTCCCAACTTAAAGGAATCTTTTCTTTCTTCAAGATATCCACTAAGTAGTTGTAGTCTTTCCTTCTTCTCAAAATTCTAGTTGGGATCTCCTTCATGATGGTCAGAAGCTTTCCATTCATCCAAATTCCTTTATGGAAGTTCACTCCCAATATAACATCTCTGGTATTTTTTTCATACATTGAATAAACACATCTCTCAGTAGTTTTTTTCTTCTTGCATATTCTGAATTAACACAATAGACATGGTCAAGTTCCTTATCAACAAGTTCTTCCATTCACTCCAAACATTTAGCTAATTCTGCGACAATTCTGTCCATAATAATGTCATTGGGTTGCTCCCATAAGCCTCATAGAATTCTATGATTCTATGATTCTTACTCTCAACCAGGCTTCCTTCTCTGTCTGTTTTGCCAATGCCACCTGGTCTCTTAATCTCTCTAATTCCATATCTTGCTCTTGATTTTCTTTTTTCAGCAGTTGTATCTCTTCTTTATTCTCCTTCACTTCTTTCTTTGTACAAGTAAGGAGTGCAGGGCATTGAACTTAGTATTCATATCTTCTAAATTCATTCTTGTTTCTCTTCTAAATTATCTAATTTTGTCCATAAACTTATTCATATACTGTGGAGTGCTCTCTTCCACCAAGGCTCTTCTTCCCTGGGCATTGTGCACATCTTGACCTCTTCCTCTATTTCTTACACCTGATACCATGCTTAATTTTCCAGATACAGAGTTTTTCTTTTTTCCCTTTCCTTTTCCTTTCTTATTCCTTCCTTCCCTTCTTCTTCTCTTCCTCTTTCCTTCCCTATCTTCACACCTCTTTCTTGTCAACTTCCTCAAACTTTCTTCTACTTACTCACTCCACTTAAATTCCATTCATGTCAGTCCTTCTGTATCTGTTTTATTCTTCATACCTCCAGCTTTCACTCTTCCATTGTCTTCTAAGATTACAAGATTATTCCTTCCTTTTATTTTATATAAAGTTTATTTTCATGAAGTTTCTTCTTTCTTCAATCTGCTTCAATTCAACAAAAAAGTGAAAAATAAAAATCCAAATGAAAAAGGCCAAAAAGAACAAAAGCCAAAAAGCAAGGAAAAAGTCTAATAAAGGGGTAAGGAAAAAAAATACTATCAAAAAATATGAGAAGGAATAAGTCTAATCAAAAAATGAAGGGAGAAAAACTATGTTCAAGTTATTCATCAAAATAAGTTAAGGGAGAGAGGGGGTTAAGGGAGCTGGCAGGGTTTAACAACTATCATCATGACAGCAGCCAACTGCAACTTCTTATCAGTAGGCTGATTCTTTGTTACACTCCTTAGTTTCACTTCTTCACTTTCCCTTCAGCTTTTTCAAGGACACCTCTTAACTCCAAACCAACCTAAATAGAAAGTAGCCCTTGTCCAGCACATGAAAATAAGTTAAGTCCACTAAAATGGAGTGAAAAAGTATGTGAACTTACAAAGTTCTTTGTTTTCACTTCTCCCTCTCCTCCAAGGAGGCAGTCAAGCAAAATACAGTCAAAAAGGAAAAAAAGGAAAGAAAAGAAAAGAAAAGAAAAGAAAAAGAAAAAGAAAAATGGGATAAAAAACAAAAAAACAGGCACCCTGTCTCCCCAAAAGGAAAAACAAACAAACAAAAGGGTGCAATGAAATAAAAAATGAAACACAAGGTCAACAAATGAGGGGAGGGAGACCAACACAAATAAATCCAAGAGAGGGTCATAAAGATAAAAGTAATTGCAATAAATTCAACTCAGTCCACACAATGACAGCCCTCTCTTCCAGCACACAGAAGCCACAAAGTCAACTCCCAAGCTTGCTATTTCTCCAAGGGGATTGTTAAGGCTTAAAGAAAAAGGTTTCCTGGGAATCACCAAAAATATTTTTAACTTAGAAGATCTCTTACAGATTCTCAGGAGATTCAGTGACTATTTGCTTTAGAATGAGTGGGACTACCACAGCATTCACTCTCTCCTCACAGGGCTGTCCTGCTGCATCACTGCCCAATGCTTCTTGCCACTCTCTTTGGCAGGAATATCTCCCCCATACACAGGTTGCAGTTTTTAATGGTGTCAGCTAAGGTTCCCTAGTTCCTGGGAACCTTGTATTTTATGGGTAATTAAGATCTTACCCCCTTTGACAGCCATCTGGGAGAAATAAGGATCAGAGCTCCCCTATGATCTATCATGTGCCAGCTGTGTCCTGAACTGGAAGTCCAATAATATATTAATATTACTATGGATCAGTATTGATAGCCAGTGTGTGGTTTGATTGTTGGACCACAACTCTGAAGACCAGGGTTTGAATCCCCACTCACCCATGGAAATCGACTGGGTGATCTTGGCCAAGGACAAATTTGAATCCAGTCATTTGCAAAAACTAAAAATCAACATATTGTCAATATACTAAGAAGAGCTTCCTATGTTAATATATTCTTCCAGCACAAAGCTGGATGGAAGGTTTCTTGCAGTGAGTGCCATGGCCAAATAAGGGAAGAGTTTTGTTTTCTTTTCCTTCAGTATCAGTCAGAAGGGAGAGGAAAGTGGGGGAAAGTTAGATTCCATTACATTTTTTAAAAAATGTGGATCATCCTGATTTCATATGATTTTTCCAAAGGATGCCATAGACTTAATCAGAACAATCACATGTTTGGTGTATTTTTGTAGCACCATAGAGTGGGCGGGGGATGGGGAGGGGAGGGAGGGAAAGACTATAGTGGAAGAAATATTAATATTTGGGTTATTGGGGAAATCAACTTGAAAGATATCTGATAGTACTAATGGTTTTGTGTTAAGTTTGGGGTATATCCTATGTAAATAATGTTGACAAAGATAATCTTATCAAAAATATTCCAATGCACATCCTGAGAAAAAAGGACCAATTATTTTTTCCTAACAAAAGAACTTTAGAATTCCAGAATAAAATATAAATGGGAGAAACTGGAAGGGATCTCATTTTATTTCAGTCAACAAATATTTCATCTAACTTCAAAATTTAAACACAAGAATTTTGGCAAAAGTTTGGTAAACAATTTGGATGGAAAACTGAAGCAAAGGATACAAGCAAAGATAAGGTAAAGGAGACAACCCAAACAAAGAGGATGAGAAGGAAGTGGAAGGGGCTACTGGAGTAAGTTCCCAATTAACTGACAACGTAGAGGTGAAAGAAGACCGTGAAGAAGAACAATGAATTTAAAAATGATGACATGGTATAACAGAGGTTTGAATAAATCCCAAAAAGAGAAAGCAAATTTTTCACAACTTGTGTAGTGAAATATGACAATGGATGCATTCAAGAGACCCACATAAGACAAAAAAAAAAAAAGATATACACTTATTGGAGAATAGAAACTTGGGACAACAATTTTGCTCACCTGCAGATCAAAATAAAAAAACATGTTATTTATTTTAACCCCAGAATTTAAGCAAAGGAAATATTTCAGGACACAAATGGCCATTATATCAGAGTTGAGATCTGCATGCTGGACTTGAAAGCCTTGTTAGTTGGAGTTTACACTCCCCAAAATAGTACTCTATCGTGAACTCACCATGGGTCAGCGTAAGAGGGGCGCTCCAAAAACGCGATACAAGGACTGCCTGAAACAACATCTCAGGCTTGGCCAACTTGATCACCAACATTGCTCCTCCCTGGCCTCTCATCGGGAGGCATGGAGATGCACTATCCACAATGCTGCAGCCTTATTTGAGAACTCACGCCAAACAAGTCTTGAAGAGAAACGACAACGCAGAAAGAATCGCAACACGGAAACATCACCCAAGGAGACCTTCTGCTGTGCTTTCTGCAACCGGACTTGTTTATCTCGGATTGGCCTTTTTAGTCATCAGCGCGCTTGCAGAAAGCACGGGATGAGTCCTTCCTGAATCTTCGTTTGCGAAGAAAAGCCAGAGAGACACTCCTATACAAAATAAAGACAAATTCTACAAAAAAGTCACATGGTACCAAATCTGGTGAATATGGAAGATGGTCAAGTGTAGTTATGTGTTTATCACCCAAAAACTGCTTCACAGAAAGTGCTTTGTGAGCAGGCACTTTGTCTTGATGAAGAATGAAAGCATTTCCCTATAGTTCTGGCCTTTTTCCCCCTGACTCTTTCAGCTTTGTCAAAACTTCCTTATAATAATGCTGGTTCACTGTTCTGCCTTGTGGAACCCATTCTGCTAAAATTTATACCCTTGATGTCCAAAAACAATGAGCATGGCTTTGAATGTGGACTTATTTGATGTGCTTTTTTCATTCTTGGTGATGATGGTGTTTTCCAGTGCATTGACTGTTGTTTTGTTTCAGGATCATACTGGAAGATCCAGGTTTCATCACAAGTGATGATTTGTTGGAACAAGTTTGGGGCCACATCAAGTTGCTGCAGAATGTCTGTGCAAATGTCCTTGCAGCACTCTTTTTGCTCTGGTGTGAGAACCCTAGGGACCATCTTGACACAAACGTTTCTCATGTTGAGAACCTTATGCAAAATTTTCCACACAGTGCCTTTGTCAATGTTCATAGCTTCAGCTAACACTCAGACACTGAGTCGGCAGTCTCCTCAAACAATCTGGCTGAATTTTTCCACAATTTCTTCAGTTTTTGAAGTGGGAGGTCACCCAGGGCATTTAATCATAGAATCATAGAATTGCAGAGTTGGAAGAGACCACGAGGGCCATCCAGTCCAACACCCTGCCATGCAGGAAATCACGATCAAAGCATCTCCGACAGATGGCCATCCAGCCTCTGTTTAAAGATCTGCAAGGAAGGAGACCCCACCACGTTCCGAGGGAGTGTGTTCCACTGCCGAACAGCTCTTACTGTCAAAAAGTTCCTCCTAATGCTGAGGTGGAATCTCTTTTCCTGGAGCTTCATCCATTGCTCCGTGTTCCAATCTCTGGAGCAGCAGAAAACAAGCTTGCTCCATCCTCAACATGACACCCCTTCAAATACTTAAACAGGGCTATCATATCGCCTCTTAACCGTCTTTTTTCCAGGCTAAACATATCCAGCTTCCTAAGTCTCTCCTCATAAGGCATGGTTTCCAGACCTTTCACCATTTTAGTCGCCCTCCTCTGGACACGCTCTAATTTGTCAATATCCTTTTTGAATTGTGGTGCCCAGAACTGGAAACAGTATTCTAGGTGAGGTCTGACGAAGGCAGAATAGAGCGGCACTATTACTTCCCTTGATCTGGACACTATACTTCTATTGATGCAGCCCAAAATCACATTGGCCTTTTTAGCTGCTGCATCACACTGTTGACTCATGTTCAAATTGTGGTCTGCTAGGACTCCTAGATCCCTTTCGCACGTAGTCTCATTCAGCCAGGTCTCCCCCATCCTATATCTATGCATTTTATTTTTTTGCCCTAAGTGTAGTACCTTACATTTCTCTGTATTGATTTTCATTTTGTTAGCTTTGGCACAGCTCTCCAGTTTATCCAGGTCATCTTGAATTTTGATCCTGTCCTCCAGGGTATTAGCTACTCCTCCTAATTTGGTGTCATCTGCAGATTTGGTAAGTATGCCCCTAATTCCCTCATCCAAGTCATTGATAAAGGTGTTGAATAGCACTGGGCCCAGGACAGAACCCTGTTTGTCATCTTCCACATTCTGACTCCTTCTCTGAAACTTGTGTGCCACCCAAACACACACTTATGAGACATGCAGTCTTCCCTGTAGGCCTGAGTAAGCATTTGAAAGAGTCTGTTGGTGTTTTGTTCAATTTTACTAAAAATTTCAAATTGAAATTGAAATCACGTTGCTTGACTTTTAAACTTAGCATTTTTCTGGCACACAACAGACAACACATCTTTAAATGATGACTGAGAATTCTTCACCCTCCTCCTCTTCTTCCTCTTCTCCCTCTGCTCCCTCTATCACACTTCCTTCCTCCTCCTCCTCCTCTTCCATTAGCTCCTCTTCCGTCCCAGCACCTTCCTCATCTTCGTCCCTCCCTCCAATCCCCTTCGTTATTGATTTCTCATCTATCTCACGCCTCATAGTCTCAATCTCTATCTCGTCTCTTGAATCTGTTTTTGTGGTTTTCTTACTACTCATTCCTCTCCCTCTCCCTTCCTGTGTATCATTAAAGTCTCTATCAAGCTTAGCCAAGAAATCTTTTGCTTTCTTAATCGTATTGATTCTGTATCTTTTTTGTCCATATGTGAAAGATAATCCTTCTATCTTCTCCCATTTGTACTGTATGTTCTTTCTCTGCAGCTTGGATGTAATAAATTGATAATCTTTCCTGTTCTTTAAAATTTGAGGAGGAATATCTTTATACACTGCTATTTCACAATCATCAATTATTAACTTAGATCTATAATTTTTCTGTATAATCAAGTCCCTTGTCCTCCCTCTCGTAAAATAAATTACAATGTCTCAGGGTAACTTCCTTTGCGTTGCTAATTTAGAGTTAATTCTAAATATTTTATCCACCTCAAATTCAAACTTTCCGAATGGGATTTCTATAAATTCTGTGATTCTTGGCACTACTCTTTCATACAGATCTTCCTCCTCTATTTCTACTAAACCCCTCAGCTTCAAACATTTCTCTCTCAGTTTTAACTGCACTTCCAGATTCTTGTCTTGGTCTTGCGTTTGTTCTATTTTTAAACTATCCGTGGACTTTTCCAACTTTTTTGTTTTTATTTGGAGTTCTTCTACTTTCTCATTTAATTGTTCTACATCTGTTGTTATTTTATTTAATTTCCTTCCAAAGTCATCCAGTTCCTTCTTAATATCCTTCCTCATTTCTCTCATCTCCACAGTCATTTCCTCTCTTAATTTCTTGAATTCTTGCAGCAGTATCTGCTGAATCTCCGTCATTTCAGTTGACTGTCTTCTGGTGGTCAAAGTTAATGTTTGAGCATGCTTTTTCACTGGCATTATTCCAATTTTCCCCTCAAAGTTTAATTACTGCCCTCTGTTTCCTTTTATGTTCTTATATCTGCAAGACCAAGCAGGTGGATTATACTCTTCTCCCTTTAACTCTTTCTATTTTAATTAACTCTTTCCTCTTCTATATCTTTTTCTACTCCCCACTGCCTGTTTCCAGAGCTTCTATAGCCTAGGGGAGGGGGGGAAAGGAAAGGGAAAGGGAAAGGAGGGTGGTAATGAAACAACGAAATATATTACCAATAACAGAAAATGGATGGGGGTAAGGAACTAATAACAAGTAGTATTATAGCTAACAGTAAGTGATAAAAACATAGGGGGCAGAGAAGAGGAGCAGAGTACTAACAAAAGGGTATGGGGGAGGAGAGGGAAAGCAGCTGCTGGCTAACCCTTATTATTTTCTTCTTCCCCTCTTCCCTCCTCCCTCAATTCTTTCCTTGTTTAATTTATCCTATATTCCTTGTTTTATTTCCTTGTTATATTTCCTTGTTTTATTTTCTTTCTGTCTCTCCTTCCTACCCCTTCTCTTTTTTCCCAGTCAAACTTATTATTCTTACTCAAATTCAGTATATTCAGTAAATTCAGTAGATTCAATATTCACAAACAGTGCAAGCATCTAAGGTAGTCATGCGCGGGTTCTTCATACAACAAAATATTGAAGTAAATAAAAAGAAAAATGAGAAAACAATAAGGATTAAGGAAGAAATAAGACAGAAAGAAAAGCAACTTCAAAGAGATCCTTCCCAAAAAGAGATTAGCACGGAGATTAAAATATTACAAAAACAATTATCAATGGAAACAACGGAGGAACTGCAGAAAAAACTGCAATTTATAAAACAGACATATTTTGAACAAGCAAACAAACCGGGCAGGTGGCTTGCATATAGACTTGGGAAAGTAAGAAATAGAAATTATATCGCCAAAGTGAAAGAAAGAGGAGAAATATCTTCAGATCAGGAAAAAATCAAAAAATGCTTCAGAAACTACTTTGCAGATCTATATGGGAAACAATATAATCAAAGCAGAAATATTTGGAATATTCAAAATTTCCTAAAACAACAAGATTTACTTAAACTTACAAAAGAACAAGAACAAAGTTTGAATCAACCTATAACGATAATGGAAGTGACAGAAGCAATAAGGAAATTGAAGATAGGTAAGGCACCCGGTCCGGATGGCTTCACCCCAAAGTATTACAAAATAATGGAAGACCATCTCAGTATACCAATGAAAAAGACATTGGAAGCTATCAAAAAAGGTAATTATCCCAAATCATGGGAAGAAGCTAACATAACACTAATCCCCAAAGAGAATCGAGACCCACAAGAACCAAAAAATTACCGACCAATATCTTTATTAAATGTTGATTATAAAATATTCACAAATATATTAGCCCACAGATTAAAGAAGGTTTTGAAAGACTGGATTGAGGAGGAACAAAGAGGGTTTCTACCGGGAAGGTATTTAAGAGATAACACAAGACATGTGCTAAACTTGATAGAATATGCGGAGAACCATGGAGACAAGAAACTGGCCCTAATTTTCTTAGACATCGAAAAGGCCTTCGATAATGTTAAATGGTCAGTAATGTTTGAGATCTTAAAAGCAATAAATGTGGGACCGAGATTTACAAACTGGATAGAGGCAATCTACTGGTCCCAAACAGCAAAACTGCTAATAAATGGGGAAAAGACGAACAAATTACAAATTAGAAAAGGCACGAGGCAGGGATGTCCACTGTCCCCTCTTCTATTTATAATGGTGATGGAACTATTGAATAAAAGAATCAAAGAAGAAAGCACGATACAAGGAATTAAGGTGGGGAAAACAGAATATAAACTAAGAATGTACGCAGATGATCTGGTCATATCTTTAGGTGAACCAACCAGGGGGATCAAGACATTACTAAAGGTCTTGGAAGAGTTTAACCTATTAACAGGGCTAAAAGTTAACAGCGAAAAAACAGTAATAATAACAAAAAATATGACAAGACAAGAAAAGAATGACCTAATGGAAAAATCAGGGTGGAAAGTTGTCAAGAAAACTCAATATCTGGGGATTGAAATAACAAATAAAAATACTGAATTATTCTCAAACAATTACAAGAAAATATGGACGAAAATTAAAAAGGACCTGAAGAATTGGCAAAATTTAAAACTTTCATTCTTGGGCAGAATTGCGGTGATTAAAATGAACATACTACCAAAATTGATATTTTTGTTTCAAACAATTCCAGTAATACATAACGAAAAAGTGTTTAAGGATTGGCAACGGGAAATATCGAAATATATTTGGTCAGGGAAGAAACCGAGAGTAAAGATGAAGGTGCTACAAGACTCCAAAGAAAGAGGTGGTTTAAATGTTCCGAATTTGAAAATTTACTATGAAGCATGCTGCCTATTATGGATTAAAGATTGGATTATATTAGAAGATGACAAATTACTAAAATTGGAAGGAGACAATAATAGATTCGGCTGGCACGCATACATGTTTTATAATAAGGATAAAGTGAATAAAGATTTTAACAATCATTTAATTAGGAAGTCTTTATTGAGAATTTGGAAAAAACATAAAAATAGACTATGTATTAAGATTCCTTTATGCGCTTCCCCACATGAAGCTTTATTCAGCCGGGAAGGTGTGCCAACAAACAAATGGATTATGTATAAAGATATATTAACGGGAGAAGGAAGTCACATCAGAATGAAAAGTCAAGAGGAACTAGAAAGAGAAGGTCTTACATGTCACTGGTATTTATACAGGCAACTAAAAGAGAGATTTAAGATTGATATAAAATTAGAAGGATTTGAGGATACAAGGTCAGAATTGGAAAAAACAATACAAGCTGGAAACAAAAATATGATCTCAAAATTTTACAAGTTAATACTTAAATGGGAAACTGAAGAGGAGACAAGGAAAATATGATAAAATGGGCACAAAATGTCGGTCATTCAATTGAGGTACATAATTGGGGAAAAATGTGGAATACAAGGATAAAGTATACACTATCGCAAAATATCAGAGAAAATGTTTATAAAATGTATTTCAGATGGCATCTTTCACTGTCCAAATTAGCAAAAATGTATAAGAAGACAAAACCGAATTGTTGGAAATGTGATAGTAAAAACGGAACATTTTTTCACATGTGGTGGACATGTGAGGAAGCTAAAAAATATTGGGTACAGATTCAAAAATCAATCCAAGACATTTTGAAAATCATGCTTCCATTAAAACCAGAAATATATTTGTTAGGAATGATAGACCAAGAATTAGAAAAACAAAGTGGAAAGATGATCTTTTATATGCTGGCAGCTGCCAGAATAATATTCGCTAATAAATGGAAACAAAAAGAAACGCCGTCTAGAGATCAATGGCTTGAGAAACTATACGAAATGATAGAGATGGACAAATTAACAACGTTAATTAAAGGAAAAGATTTAGGGACATTCGAAGAAGATTGGATCATGGTATCAAAATATATGGAAACAAGAATAAAAAACTCCACAATACATTAGAAAGCAAACAAAAGTCAAAAACTAATGTGGAATAAGATAGATACCCACATTTTACGTATTACATAGATATAAGCAGATATATATGGGTCTGCACACATATAGATCCTTACTGTAACAGCAACAAGAACAATAATCATAAAGAGGAGAGAGGAAAAAAAAGAGAGAGAGATGGAGAGAGAGAGAGAAACTGGAAAACAGTGAACTAAATACTAAACATCAAATACAAATGTCAAATAAACTCTAATCTTCAAATAAGGTGAAATGGAAAGTAAAATAAAAAAAAGAAAGTGATTCAAGAAACCACATAAATATATGAAACCAACACTAAAGGGAAAGCAAAAGGAAGTAGAAATTTATAAACATCTTATACATGTATATCTATTTAAACATTGAATGATGCACATAGATAAATACTGAGAAACATGGGGAAACTAGATAGGAAGTCATGAATGAGAGAGATGGGGAAAGGAGTGAGAGAAAAAGAGAGAATGGATAAGAATGGTCATATTTGCATGAATAGTGTGATATAGGGATAGAGAGACAGAAGAAAGTGAGGATGGAAGGGGGAAAAAAACTATGAAAGAGAAGGGAAGACTGGAAATATGATTGAAATGAAAACATACAAAATGAATAAATATAAGAGATGTATAGTAAGCTGACTAAAGGATGTGATATATACATATGTATGTGTGTTGTACATGATATTCAGAGATATGAAACAAATATCTGACATGTACATAGGTAGATACGTGATGGATGAATATGTTGATACTGATATTATCTGTCTGTTTGGTATAATGTGTTTTTAATGTTGAGAAATATCATGAATAAAAAATAATTAAAAAAAATATTCACAAACAGTGCAACTTATACATATACTACACAGCAATACAGTACAATACAATACAGTATATATGATATAGCCTGTATTATGCTAATAATCAAGTTTCGCACAGTAAGACCTATTCCAAAGTTTTATATATTTCCACACATAAACCCCACACCACACTAACTCTTATGTCCGTTCATCTCTCCATCAGATAATATGATAGATTACTTTATGCCTCTCCACTTGCTCTTACTTCTTACTTCCACTTTTCTCAGGACTCTCTCAGTCCCGGTGGCGCTCCCAGTTCAATCTCTGTCTCACCGCTTTTTAGATATCGCACCACTTTTTAAGTATCAAGTAGTAGTCCAGCACGCTTTGTTTAATCTCTGGAGCGCTTCTCCTTCAGTCCCCCTTAGTCGATAACTCAAATTTCCAACAGCCTTTTCTGGAGTTCTATGGCCCCCAACGTTCCAGCCTTCTCTCTCTCCATTCCGCTTTGCTCCTCTTCCACTCCCTACTCCACACCGCCTTTCCTACTCAACCGTCTCACCACCCTTCCGTAGTTCCTTGTTGTTAAAGTTGACTGCTTCCTTCAATCCTTTCGGAGCACCCAATGAGCAATAAAGTTCGCAAAAACTTTACAGCAAAAGCATTTGGTGAGTCCAAAATGTACAGCAGGACCTCTTGTTTCCCCTTATCCAAAATTCAGCCTTAAAAATCGGTGGGGTGGCTTATCCCTTCACCGTTAAGGGATTCCGGGCAAGAGCAGTGTTGGCTCAGCAACTCCACAGCGTTCTCCTTCTCTCTTCCTTGGAACAGAGAAGAGAAGAGCGCTGGATAAATATAAATTTAAAGGATTAGAATAACATATATTTATATATATTTACTTACTGATAAATAAACACATCTGACTAAGCTTAATATCAAAAAGTAAGTGATTAATTAATAATTTGACTTAGTAAATTGATTATGAAACTCATTTCGTGGAATGTGAGAGGGATGAATTCCCCACACAAAAGGAAGCAAGTATTCCACCTACTGGAAAAAACCAAAGCGGATATTATTTGTATCCAAGAGACTCACATAAAGGAAGATGATCAAAAACTATTGAGGAACAGGAAACTAGGTCAAGAATTTACAAACTTGGGACACAAAAAGAAAAAAGGCATAGTAATATATGTTAATTGGAAAATAGAAGCAAAAGAAGTATTAAAGGACCCGAATGGAAGATACATTGGAATAGAACTAAATTTGTTAGGGAAAGCTACTCTAATCTTAGGGGTCTATGCCCCATCTGAAAATAGAGATGGGTTCTACAGAAATTTACTGAAGGTGATGTCAAATATAGAATGTGACAATTTTATATGCCTGGGAGATTGGAATGGAGTGCTCGATCCATTGGTGGACAGAACCCAAGGGGGAAAGTCTAAAAAGAAAAACAAACAAGGCAAATTGCCAAAGTCCTTTAAAAGCTTCATGGAAAATTTCGCACTAATTGAGGTCTGGAGACATTTGTATGGTAATATGCGAGAATTTACATGCTACTCTGATAGTCATAAATCTCTATCTCGCATAGTTATGTTTTTAGTGTCAAAAAATATGGCTAAGAATATCAAAGACATGAAAATAATGCCGAGATCACTTTCGGATCATAATATGATAAAGTTGTGTATAAAGAGTGTAAATAGAGAATATTGTTGGAGACTTGACGAATCATTAATACTGGAAAAGAAGACACAGGAAAGAGTGAGGACAGCATTAAATAATTACTTTAAAGAAAACTGTGAGGGAGAGCTAGCACTACCCACTATTTGGGACGCTAGCAAAGCGGTCCTAAGGGGCGTATTAATGCAAATCAATTGGGAAAAGAAAAAAAGGAAAAGAGAGAAAATGCAGAAATTGCAAGAAGCATTAATGAGTAAGGAAAAACAACTTAAGAATGACATATCAAACTCGAATTTACTAAAAGAAATAAAGATAATTCAAGAACAACTGAACATAGAGATCTCGGAAGAAATAGAAAAAAAGATGAGATTTGTGAGGCAGAGACATTTTGAAAGCGGGAATAAGATAGGAAAATGGCTGTCATACAAGTTGCGGAAAGAACAGGAGAAAAAGTTAATCTTAAAGATAAAAGAGAATGGAGAAATATTAACGGATCATGGAAAGATCCGTAATAGCTTCCAAAGATACTACACTGAGTTATTTAAGCAAGCTCCGGTAAGTGAGCTGAAAAAAGGTAAAATAATGGAATATTTGAATGAACAAGACATTCTACAGATAAGCGATCCTCAAAGAGAACAGTTGAATAGGCTAATAACTATACACGAGGTGGAAAAAGCTATTAAGTCATTAAAAAACGGGAAAACGCCAGGACCGGATGGATACCCCGCAAGTTATTATAAGACCTTTGAAAGAGAGCTGAAAACTCATTTACTAGAGATATTTAACCATATTGTTAGTGGAGGAAATATACCAGCGTCTTGAAGGAATGCTAATATTTCTCTAATATTGAAAGAAAATAAAGAACCAGATCAGATAAAAAGTTACAGACCCATTTCACTGTTGAACACGGACTACAAAATTTTTGCAACCATCCTGGCCAACAGAGTGAAGGCTATATTAAATGACTGGATAGATAAGGATCAAACGGGCTTCCTGCCCAAACGGCATATAAGGAATAATATTAGGAAGGTATTAAATCTAGTTGAATACTTTGAGAAACATTTGGACAAAAAGTTAGCGTTAGTGTTTCTAGATGCAGAACGAGCCTTTGACACTGTAAATTGGCAGTTTATGATTGAGGTAATGAATAAATTGGGTTTGGGAGAGAGGTTTATAAACGGAATAAGGGCAATATATCAAAATCAAACGGCCCAAATAATAATTAATGACCAAAAGACAAATGTCATAAAAATAGAGAAAGGGGTAAGGCAAGGGTGCCCTTTGTCCCCGTTACTCTTTATCATGGTTCTGGAGGTCTTATGCAGAAGAATAAGAGCTGAAAGAGGAATAAAAGGAGTTCGTATTAAAAAGCAAATGTACAAATTAGCTGCCTTTGCGGATGATCTGGTAGTATTTTTAGAAGATCCTCAGGAGTCAGTTGGGACTCTGCGTAGGATATTGGAGAATTATGGTAAAATCTCGGGGATAAAAATTAATAAGGAAAAAACGAGTGTCTTGACAAAGAATTTAGATGAAAAAGAAGAGTATAAACTGAAGGAAATATCGAGCTTTAAATTGGAAAAAAAAATAAGATATTTAGGAATAACGATCACAAAAAGAAATATGGACCTAGTAGATAATAATTACAAGAAGGTTTGGATTGAAATTAAACAAGACATTGAGAAGTGGAAGCAACTAAATTTATCTCTACTAGGTCACATATCGGTCGTAAAAATGATGATATTACCGAAGATGCTCTACCTATTCCAAAACTTGCCTGTAATATGCAACGACAAACTTTTCAAGGAATGGGATAGAGACATCTCTAAATTTATTTGGCAGAACAAAAAGCCTAGAGTAAGGTGGAAAATTCTACAAGAGGACAAATTTAGAGGAGGCTTAGCTCTGCCAAATCTTAAACTATACCATCAATCATGCACGTTGGTTTGGATGTACGACTGGTTTACTCTTAGAGATGATGGGATTATTACATTGGAAAGTTCGGACATTAGATACGGAATTCATGCCTATCTTTGGTATGATAAAGCAAAGATCGATAAGAACTTTTATAATCATTTCATTAGGAATGCCTTGATTAAGATTTGGTTAAAACTGAAGACTAAAATCTATTTCAAGCTGCCATTGTGGGTCTCCCCACAAGAAGCATTTAGAAGAACAGAGATGCCACACTTGGAAAGTTGGTTGACATATAACGATTTAGTAGTGTTCCAGAAAGGCACCCCTAGGTTTAGAACAAGGGAGGAATTAGAGGGGGAACAGAGGATTGATAACTGGTTCCAATATAGACAACTGTTTGAGAGATTCTGTATGGATAAAAAATTACATGGGATAGAGAATCTAAAAACAGAACTGGATATCTTAATATTGGGCGACTGTGATTTCAAAATAGCAAAGGTATATAAATTATTGTTAAAGCTAGATTCAGAAACGGAACCTATTAAAGAGTTCATGATAGAATGGTCACGAAACATCGGACGTAATATCCTTATGGAAGATTGGGAGGCACTTTGGAAAAAAATGTAAAATTCATACTTTGTAGTGATTTGCGGGAGAATTGCTATAAGATGCAATTTCAGTGGTATATGACACCGCATAAGCTGGCAAAAATGTACAAGGATACAAAAAGTGAGTGTTGGAAATGTGGGGAGGCGAAGGGTACATTCTACCACATGTGGTGGACCTGCAAAGTCTCAAGACAATTTTGGATCAGTATCCATAATACAATTAGGAAAATATTGAAAATGGATTATAAATTACAACCGGAATTATACTTGCTGAATATTTTTGATGGAGATTTCCCGAAGGAATTCAGGCGGGTGATGAGCTACATGACAACAATAGCGAGAGTAGTACAGTTGTCCCTTGACATTCGCGGGGGTTACGTTCCACGGACCCCCGCGAATGTAAAAAAACCGCGAATATGGATTGCCCTCCCCGGGGCCTTCATGGAGCCTTCGAAGGCTCCGTGAAGGCCTCCGCGGCCTCCCCCCACCCTCCCCAGGCCTTCACGGAGCCTTCGAAGGCTCCGTGAAGGCCTCCCCCCACCCTTCCCCCTCCCTCCCCGGGGCCTTCACGGAGTCTTTCAAGGCCTTGTGAAGGCCTCCACGGCCTCCCCCCACCCTCCCCAGCCCTTCACAGAGCCTTGGAAGGCTCCGTGAAGGCCTCCCCCCACCCTCCCTCCCCGGGGCCTTCACGGAGTCTTTCAAGGCTCCGTGAAGGCCTCTGCGGCCTCCCCCCACCCTCCCCAGCCCTTCACGGAGCCTTGGAAGGCTCCGTGAAGGCCTCCCCCCACCCTCCCCCCTCCCTCCCCAGGGCCTTCACGGAGCCTTTCAAGGCTCCGTGAAGGCCTCCGCGGCCTCCCCCCACCCTCCCCAGCCCTTCACGGAGCCTTGGAAGGCTCCGTGAAGGCCTCCCCCCACCCTCCCCCCTCCCTCCCCAGGGCCTTCACGGAGCCTTTCAAGGCTCCGTGAAGGCCTCCGCGGCCTCCCCCCACCCTCCACAGCCCTTCACGGAGCCTTCCAAGGCTCCATGAAGGCCTCCCCCCACCCTCCCCCTCCCTCCCCGGGGCCTTCACAGAGTCTTTCAAGGCTCCGTGAAGGCCTCCGCGGCCTCCCCCCACCCTCCCCAGCCCTTCACGGAGCCTTCCAAGGCTCCGTGAAGGCCTCCCCCCACCCTCCCCCTCCCTCCCCGGGGCCTTCACGGAGTCTTTCAAGGCTCTGTGAAGGCCTCCGCAGCCTCCCCCCACCCTCCCCAGCCCTTCACGGAGCCTTCCAAGGCTCCGTGAAGGCCTCCCCCCACCCTCCCCCCTCCCTCCCCGGGGCCTTCACGGGGCCTCTGGGGGGTCTCCAAAAGCCCCGTGAACGCCTAGCCGGCCCTCCCAGCTCCTTCCCACAGCTTTCAAGGGGCCTCCGGAGGCCCCTTTTCGCGGTTTTGGGGGGGCCCCGGGGGGGCCCTCCCAAAACCGCGAATAATTAAAACCGCAAATGCTGAGTTCGCGAATGTGGAGGGGCAACTGTATATGCAAGATATTGGAAGCAAAAAGAAATTCCAACCATAGATAAGTGGATGTTAAAGCTACAGGAGGTGGCCCGATTAGAACAACTGACATGTTGGATACGATCTCAATCTTTAGATAAGTTTAGAAAAGATTGGGAGAATTTGATCGTATTCTGGGAATCGGATTGGAGTATCCACGCAGCAACTTGGTTTACAGATTGAACCGTAGTGGCATTAAAATTATAAATAAGGAGAAAATATTAGGATTTTCTTTTTTTCTCCTTCTTTGTTCTTTTTCTTTTGTGGTATCTTTTGGAGAGAGATACAGGAAGAAATATAATTTAGAGACGCAGAAGACAGAATGGAAAATATGTTTCTGTATCATTAATTTAATCGCAACAACACAAACCAATTGTTATGTAAGAAAGCTAAATAGTATGTTAAAATCAAGTTCAATGTACAGCTGGGAAGGAAGTCGCTTGAATGTTTATGTATGTTTATGTATGTTTATGTATGGTTCTATGTGTTTTATGTGTTTGGAAACCTAACTTAAAAATAATAATAAAAAATAAAATAAAAATAAATGATGACTGAGAATTCACTGAACAGATGAGAGTGTTGATGTTTGTCATGCAGGTTCAGACATGTTCAAGGTCATCACTCAAGTGTTCACAATCAGTTCTTCATGATTTGTCTGAAAGAGAAACACAGTCTCGTTATTTAATAGACAAACCTTGTATATGGTAGAAAGATTCAGAAAGTCATGGGGCAGGTATAGTGACAACACAGATGAGTTTCAGTAACAAACAGAAATATATGGATAATTCATAAATAATAATAACACTTCAGTTCTTTAAGTTACCTCCTTGTGAATAATATGTATCTTAATTATTATTCTCCACCCTACCTCCACCTCCCTCTTATCCTCCCCTTTTGTTATCTGTCTTTTCCCTTCCCTTTATGATCTGGATCTTATTTCTGTATCTTCTGTTTACTTTCTTCCTTTATTTCCTCCTTTCTCCTCCTTCTTTTCCTCTCTATCCCTTTTGCTTCTCTTCCTCTCCCCCACCCTGCCCTCCTTTGGTGCCTTCTTTTAACTTTTTTTAGTTTTAAATTTCCTTTCTGTTTCCTTTCTGTTTATTTATTCCAAGTTGAGACCATAAATCTGTAGTTTACAGGAGGCTTTTCAGAAAGTCAAAAAGTCTCACTCAAGATTTTTAACTGGTGACCAACCCTGAAATAATGCGACCAGCACAGATGTTGGGTTAAAATAAGAGCTACCTTCATTGACCTAAAACCTTATTTAAAACAATATGGAGATGAGCAAGAGAGGGGGAGCAACCTGGTCCAGGCCCAGCTGGAGGCATTGTGTCATTCCCATGACTTCCTCCACAGCCTTCCTTTGGGGGAAACACCTGACACCAAGGGCAATCCCAAATGAATTAATGGGGTTGCTCCCCGGACTGTCATTTTCTGGAAGACCAACCCAGGTTGCTCCCTCCCAAGACTCTATAAGAGTCTTGGGAGGGAGAGCAAGGTCCCAGGCCATCCCCAAGGGGAGATCCCTTCCCCACCACCTAGGTTCCAGAACATGTGGAAGTAGTTCCAGAGCCCAATTCGTCACCAAATGTGTGTCAAGGTATACACCAAACTATAGAAATCTTCCCCATTCACTTACCATTGACAAGAGACAATAGTCTGCTTAGTCCCTTCCCCCCCACCAGGCCAGCCAATACAACACTCACCCCCTCCCACATATCTCACAGAAAGATCTCATTGCCTGACTCCAACAAATGAGCACTATCTGCTCTGTAGAGCAGGGGCTGTTGGAAAACTATGTCAGGATGCAGAAGAAAGTGGCCCAACCCACCAATCATGGCTTTACAGATTTCCTGGTTAACTCAATGGGATGCCAAATCCAGGCACCATGGATTGCCTTCTCCATGCCAGATTTGGTGTGGTAAGATGGCAAACCAAATGATATTAACCCCAGACCATTTGTTAATAATAAGCCTAATAGTGGCCAGCACTTTGAGAATCCGCACCTTCTCTTTTAACAGACCAAGGTCATTTCCACCAAGGAAGATCACCAGCACTTCAGGAGGAGGCCCCGTGCACTCCTCAAACAACAGTGGCAATAAGCCAGTCCAATGGAGGCCATGCCTCCCCAGCCACTGGAGTGGCAACAGTACATGGTCCCAGCTGCTCCCTGGGGTGCAAATTCCAGGTTTGGTGTGCTGCCCAGTGTACCATGCTGTGGTCTCTGGTCAGGACCCATTGTTGCATTGTGCAGCACCTAAGGACTAACAAGAAAGAAGAAGTTAATACCCTTAAAACATCATGGGGCACACATAATGTCTGAACACTGCCAACTTCTAACACCCAATGCATTGAATCAAAGAAGGGCCCATGCCCATCATGAACACTGTTGAAGCTGCACTTATATGGAACAAATGGGCACAAAATGTAATGCCTTGGAGCCCAAAATGAGACAACATCTTCAAGGGCACCCCCCAAAACTGGTACCTAGTAAGAGGAGACAAAAATGTATGACAAAACAAGACACCTAGATTAACCCCCTGCATACTCTTGTATATACAAAGGGCATCTATGGGGCACAAAAACACATCTGTGCATTTTGCCAATTCCACCGATGCCCCCTCACCTCTCAGTCTTGGATGCCTGAATGTATAAGACTGCCTGTTCCCCTGTGAAAGTAAGATCAGTAAAATCCAAGGCCTTCCCTGAAGACTCATGCTTAGAACCAACCACTAACTCACCTTCAAAGCCCTAAGAAGGCAGTTAAAGAAGCAGCATGGAAAAGAGAAGCTTCATATTCAGAAGAACAAATGGCAACCTTTTGTTCACCTAGACCTCTAAGTATATTAGGAGACAGAGGTTTGCACTTGTCCACTCTGAGACCCCTCTCATGAGAGCACCCTTCAAGGGTTCAGGATCTGTCCTGAAGTCACCTGTGGTGTGTTCAAAACCCTGGGCTTTTGCAGCTGAAGCCAAGGCCATGAGCTTGTTCTGAATGGATTCTGGAGCAAGACCCTTACCCTTCACACAATACTGAAGGATAATCTCCACTGGAATGGGCCAAAGGGGGTGGAGCCCCTCACCCATCCCAAAACACTCAAATGCCAGTCTGAACTCTCCCTAGAAGCCAAGATGACTAAACTGAGACTGCCATTTAATAATAATAATAATAATAATAATAAAATTTATTTATATCCCGCCCCTCTGTTAAAACAATCGGGGCGGCTTACAAAATTTAAAATACAATACAAATAAAATCCCTAAACACCCCCACTCCCACCCTCCCCCATAAAAAACATTAAACAAATATAAATTAAAAACAACTAATCTAAAATCACATTTAAAACTATAAATACAATAAAATATAATAAATGGCCAGCAGGCTAGAAGAGGCCAGGATCCCCTGAGGCCGGGATCTAATTAGGAAAGGCCTGCCGAAAGAGATCCGTCTTTAGTGCTTTTTTAAAGCCATTCAGGCTTGTTATCTGACGGATCTCATTCGGCAGGTCATTCCACAATTTGGGGGCGATTACCGAAAAGGCCCTCTGGGAGGTTGCAGACAGCCTAGATTTTTGTGGCTGAAGCAAATTCCTCCCAGAGGACCGGAGTGCGTGGGGAGGATTGTATGGGAGGAGGCGGTTCCAGAGATAAGTTGGACCCAAGCCATTTAGGGCTTTAAAGGTAATAACCAACACCTTATACTGGGCCCGGAAACTGATTGGCAGCCAGTGGAGAGATTTTAATACTGGAGTTATATGGTCTCTCCGAGATGTTCCCGAGACCACTCTGGCTGCCATATTTTGTACCAACTGAAGTTTCCGGACCAAGCATGAGGGCAGCCCCATGTAGAGCGCATTGCAGAAATCTAGACGGGAGGTTACCAGCGCGTGCACCACAGTCTCGAGGTCCCTTACTTCCAGGAAATGGCGCAGCTGGCGTATCAGCCGAAGCTGATAACAGGCGCTCCTGACTGTCGCATTCACCTGACTCGTCATCTGAAGCGATGAATCAAGGAGCACCCCCAGACTGCGAACACAGTCCTTAACGGAGAGCGTGACCCCATCCAGGACTGGAGGTTGCAACCCAACTCCTGGTTTGGGGGCCGCTACCGTAAGCACCTCCGTTTTATCTGGATTTAATCTCAATCTGTTTTTCCTCATCCAGCCCATTACTGCTTTAAGACAATCATTAAGAGGAGAGACGCCATCGGAATTCGAGGCCGATGATCGGGGCAAGGAGAAATAGATCTGGGTGTCATCAGCGTACTGATAACACCCAGCCCCATAACTGCGAATAATCTCACCCAGCGGCTTCATATAAATGTTAAACAGCATCGGGGACAGGATGGTGCCCTGTGGAACACCACAAGTAAGCTCCTTTCTGCTGGAGCAGCTGTCCAGCAGAATTTAGTTATCGACATGGTGATTTGGAGGTCTCTGATTCATAGGATCACCATAAGCTGTTAACAACAACACAAAGGGATTGTGAATACAAGTCAGTTATGGATGCATTACTTGTAACTGCAATTGTGAATTCCAGCTTGTATTTGTCAGGGGACTCAACATAGGGTTCTTCTAGACTACTGCAAAAAAAGTGAGCTCTCACAACAGAGCTCTTTGCTTACTGCTAATTGCTCTTGGTGCTGCCTGCAAACTCACTCATATCTTCTCCTGTTCTTTAAAAGTCCCTGTAAATGGAATCAGAGGGGGGAGGAAGATGAAAAAACCTGTACGACATTGTAGGCAACATAGTCAATCATAATTCAGATCTCATGACACTGCAGGCAACTGGGGCAATCATCATTTAGATCTCTTCAGTGCCTTCACTCAGTATTGGCTCTGGATGTTGTGATACCCAGTATAGACTTGTTTTCTTTTTTAAAGGCAACAATACTCTAAATCTTTGTAAACTCAAGGTCTCTGCTGCCAGTCCCCCCTTCCCACTCCACAGTAACAGAAAAGAGGAATTAGTGACCAGTGTGAACTGTAAGTACTGCCAGAAAATATCCAGGATTCTGAAGGGTAAGGGTCTTGCTTCAGAATCCATTCAGAACAAATGTAATTTGGTTATTTTTTTTTAAAAAAAAAATCAACTCTGAGAACCACAGCAACAAATTCCTCAGCCATCTGCCACATTTTTTTCATCTGGAGGACCTCATGGTAGGAATACTGAAAGGATCAAGGGAAAGGATCACCATCTCTGCTATCATGATCTCAGCCTGGGCATTAGCTCAGACTTTGATCCAAATGCAGATACTCCATGAGATCAGAAGAACTTGTAATGAAAGGGTACAGAAGAGCTAGATCCAAAAAGATGCAGTAACAATGAGTGTGAGTCAGGTGTGTGTTTTTTGGGTTTTTTTTAAGGAAAGGGAACTCTGTACAGAAAGACTTTGAGAGCATGACCTTTGAGTATGGGGTCTTTCAAAGAACTCATCATCTCCCTAATGGGATCCCCTGCTGCCAGCCTCTGGATGGTAGCTTGCATGTCAGTAGGGCTGTGAATGCACTCCAGAATTTACTCTGAATTTTAAAGGAGTTATTCAAGTTCTGAGGCCCATCTCTTAAATAGGTTCAGCATCCTAGGATGACATTTAGAAGAGGATGGTTTTTGAAACACTCTTGGATCTAACAGGGATGTTTTTGTTGGTACAGTCAGCCAGGCTAGGACCAACAGACAGGAATGGCAAAGAAGCAGATTTCACCTCCACATTAGGAGAAACTACTTAAAGGTAAGCACTGTTCAACAGTGGAAAAGCCTGCCACAGGATGTGATGGGCTATCTTTTGCTGGTGGTATTTAAACAGAGGCTGTAGAGGTGATACAGCTGCAAGATCTTACAGTGCACCTCATGTACTTAGGACCAGGATTAGACTAGGTGACCACCAAAGTTCCTTCCAGTTCTAAAAATGTATGCTTATTATGTTCCTTTACATTCTTTTGAACCAGTATGTCCACCATGAGTGGAATCTGGTGGCTTCCATAGCAGATGTGCAGCAAATCTGCTGCAGGTTTTATTTCAGGCTCTAATGGAAACTGTCCTGTCTCCAAAATAGATTCAGCACCTTTAAAGATGGTATTGAATATCAGAGCAGACACACCACACCCTTGATTTGGTGACTGCTCTGCCACTGGTGTCTGCTGTGCTTAACTAAGGACCTATAAAATGACAAAGACAAATGTCTACTGAATGCATCCCCTTAGCCCCCCAGCAAAAAAGTTTTGAGACTAGATTCTGTTGTCAAGAAAGTTTGTCTGTTACAACAGTTAAATAGAAAATGTTCTAGCAGTTGAAGCTAAAAAGTACTTCTGGGTGTGGTGGAACCAATTAAAGTAGTTGCTGAGGTCTGGAAATATCTTCTGGGGTGTAGTTCTTTAATTTATAACATTGGCTAAAAAGAGTTTATCTTCAGGCCGGGATAGCTATTCGGGAAAGGCCTGCCGGAAAAGATCCATCTTGACAGCTTTTTTGAAGCTGTCTAAGGTGGTAATAAGACGGATCTCGTCTGGCAGGCCATTCCATAATCTGCGAGCACTCCTTTCTCAGCAGCTCATCAAAAAAATGCTAACGAGTCCT
The DNA here is from genome assembly GCA_030847615.1 of Gambelia wislizenii. Lineage (NCBI taxonomy): Eukaryota > Metazoa > Chordata > Lepidosauria > Squamata > Crotaphytidae > Gambelia > Gambelia wislizenii. The sequence goes on from JAUMIR010000012.1 coordinate 14,227,377, forward strand.
TCCATGCAAATGCTACCCTCAGCCCATGCAACCCACAGCTTAGATCCCACACTCAGACCAGTGTTAGCCCAACAAACTCTCCCAAGGACTGTCTGGGCCTGGAGAAATATAATTCAACAGCCACAAGTTCACCTTATGCTGTCTCTTCCACCACAACCCTACCATACACACCTGTTGGCCTCACCTGTATGCCTTGCTCCTGTACGCCTTGTTCCAAGTACAGTCTCTCTCTGTGTGTGTGTGTGTGTGTGTGTGTGAATGCATGTGTGTGTGTTTCTTTTCTAAGGTCTATTTGTTTGTCACAAGTTTCTACCCTTCCCCTATTTCATTGGTTTGTTATGCCCCGTCTTATTGTTTATGTTAGGGGTATGCAATTTTTAAACCATTTTAAAAATAAAATATATTTTCTTTTCCACAAACCAAACGTTCTGCTACCTTTAGTTCTTGCATTGGGGGAGGCATCACATAACTTGGTTGTTGTTGTTGTATTTCTGTTTAGGTACACAGGGCAGAAAAATGGGAACAACAAATCATTTTCTGTATTGTCAGATCTTGGCAATGGCTGCTACTAAGTGCAAGAGAATCCTTGTGGTGTTCCACTAGGCCATAGAACCAGTACCATATAGAGTGACATTCACCTTTTGAGGTGGTCTATGGACAGGAGTTGAAACTGCCCGCCTTGACAGTGGGGAAATCTGATCCGATGGTTTTGGTGGCATCATGGATCAGTCACATCAAGGATTTGTGGCCTAAAATTCATTGTAAGACTTGGAAATGGATAGGTTTCCAAGACTGAGGGCTTATCTAGACCTGCCAGAATACATCAATGTATTCCTGCTTGTGTATTCTGGCCCTGGATCAAGCCCATTTCCCCTCCATTACCTACACGAAATGGGAGGATGTCTGGATGGACCTGCAGGCCCATATTGTCAGGTACCTCCACTACTGCCATGTGTCATTCCCTCTGAAGCCAGGAAGGAAGCCCTCAGCATGTGACTAAGGCTAGTCATATGTAGGGGGTCTCCTTCCTACAAAGACACTCCAGCAGTGGTGGTGGTGATGGTGGCAGCAGGTATAGATATGGGCTACCATGCAGGTAGTTCCTGCATGTCTGATCCAGGTTTTTAAAAATGATGCAGGTTTTCCTGGGCATTTTAATAAAACTTTGTAAAGGGCTTTACTCAGTTTTCCCCCTCCCCGGTCTTTGTCTCAGGCATCATCTGGACTGCCTGAAGGCAAAACAGGGCAAGAGTTCTGCATTGTTTGGACTGCAGGGCTCCAAGATGAGGTAAATAGCCCGTCTAGACAAGCCCAGAATGTACTCTGTTCTGTTTCTGCCCTTGGGAATTGCAAAATGGATATTGTCACAGGGATATGCAAACCCTGTCAATTTCTTTTCTGTCCATACCCACAACTGCTCACTAGTGAGAAGAGAAATGGGCGGGAGGAACACTCTGCTGCCATCACACCCTTAAGCTATTTATTGGGTCAATTTTTATTTCACTGATGAATATTCAATGTGGCATTTCCAAAAGGGTCAAAGCAGGTTATGTAGTGAATTCCTGTGCCAGTCAGTGGCCACTAGATACCCACATCTGGGTAAAGAAGGGCTGCAATTTTCTCTCAAGTGACTTGCTTAACTGGCATTTTTGATGATTATATAAGTAGAAGTGAGGAGGTAGAAAAAAAAGAACTCAATAAAAGGGGGGGGGGTGAAAAAGGCCTCTGTCAAATGATCAATACAGAGGAAGTTCCAGGTTCTTTTTTATATATATAAGAGAGAGGGGGGAGAGAATGGAAATATGAATAATTGAATGGAACTCCTGGCTTTCTATATTGCTGGAAATGCATTGCTTTGTCTGATGGTCCCTTGGGCCTTTGCTAGTGAAAATGCTGTCATGTAATGTTTTTCTGTTTCTCTGAGCTGCCTACAGAAACAGGAACATATTCAGCCCTGTTGTCATAAACACAACCCTTCAAATACCCAAAACTGAGGACTTGTCTCCTTGATGCAACTCAGTTTTAGGTAGCTGAAGGACCATGTGGTAATCCTTAAGAACAGTAACAAAAGGAGCAGAACAGATGATTGGAAGGGTAAAGGAAAGTAAATAATAATATATATTATTTTCTTACCTCCCTCCCTCCCTCCCCCTCTCTCTCTCTCTCTCTCTCTCTCTCTCTATTTTACAGCTAGAACCCAGCTGAACTAAGATCAGCTGCATCCACATTGCACAATGATAGCATATTGATACCACTTTAATTGTCATTTCTTCATCCTGTGGAATCCTGGGGTTTGTACCTTGTGGTACATAAGATTCTTTTCTAGAGAGATTTAGTTCACATCCTTGAACCATGGCACTAGAATGCTTTGGCAGTCAATTCTAAGTGTGTGTGTGTGTACCTTCAGGTCACTTGTTGAGTTATGGCAACCCCATACATTTCACAGGGTCTTCTTAAGACAAGACAAGGAATACTCAGAGGTGGTTTGCCATTGTCTTCCTCTGAAATATAGAACTACATCACCTGATATTCTGTGGTGGTACTAAACACAGCTGACCCTGCTTAGCTTCCAAGATGATTCTCAGTACCTCACTAAATTACAAATCCCAGGATTCCACAGAATGTAGTAGTGGCCGTTAAAGCCTGCTATCATTGTGTAGTTTATAGGGATGTGTGGTGGACATGGGGGAGATTTGGGGTGCTTGACACCAATAACACCGCTCCCCAGCACCTGCGGAACTGAGAGAAGCCTCAGGACACTGGGCAGTCAGCGCCCTCAGAGAAGAGAGGTTGATGCTGCCATGGGAACAAGTCTAAATACACATGCTGGGAGGGAGGAAGTAAAGGAAATAGGAGGGGGCAGGTTTAGGCAGGAGGATGGGGATTTAAACCCAGAAAGAGGCAGGTAGAGCAGGAAGAAGCCAAAATGCAAGGAAGGAAGGAGGACATGGAGGCTCAGAAAAGGCAGGGAAATGTGCAGGATGGGTCAGACAGAAGACAAATGAGGCAGAGGAGTTCCTAGGGACTGGGGGAGGGAATCAAAGGGTGGCCAACCCCTCTGCATGGACAGGTGGACAGGAGAAAAGGGAACAGAGGGTGTGGCTGGGAGAGAAGGTGATGCCAAACCTAATATCCCCAATCCCCATGCACCCCAATCATTGGCAGATATCTAATAATTTGGCTCAAATGTGGCCTTCCTCATGGACAGACTGTCAGTAGAGCAGAACCCCCCTGGAAAATTCCAAAGACATTTACTAAAAAAAGCAAAGTCATGTATTGCCCAAGCAAAGGACCATGGCAAATTCCAAAACAAAGGTAAGAAGGTATTTCCTGGGAACATCTGGTGCCAGACGATAATCTCATCATCTATAGCTGGAGTAACCTTTTTCTGTAACCAACACCTATCCTGATCCCCAAACCTGGAATTAATGGAAGAAGCCACTGCCATTCAAATTAAACAAACAACACATTGTAGGTTAGTTAACATATCATGGATCACTCCTGGAAAGCACTGTTTTTCATTCAAAATTCCATTCCCAGAAGGCAATCATTTCCTATTCAAACCCCATGAAAACTCCACTCAAATGCTCACAGATCCCCTTCCTGAGGACACTGTCTATTTGTGCAACAAGGCTTACAGTCCATCTTCCTACCTACTCCACACCACACTGTGCAGCCATCTCAGAGTGGGATGCCCGCCCTGCTGGTCTTCCTCTGTGACCTCATCTCTTCAGCAAAAGCTATAGAAAAGCCCACTGAAACTTCCCTTGCTATTCCTCTGTTTCAACTTCTCCCACTTTATTTTGCTAGTTCTGTGTGAATGCTTCTTGTGTGACTGTGTGCATGATTGCTGTTATGTTTGAACTATTAGTAAATATCATCATCAATTTTACATTTTGTGTGTATTCTGTCCAAGCTAGTACTGGTATACATAGGCTCAAGGTCCCCTAGTTGCCCCCATTTGCATTGCAAAACCGAGTTATTGCTAATTTCTCCAAAATATTAATAACTTGATCTCACGTGGAATTTTCGTGTCACTAGCATTTGGGGTAACTGAAAGGATCCAGTCAAAACTTCATTTCACTCAGACAACAGTTACTAGTCAAAGTGTTTTACTGCAGAAGAAAAGAAGTGGACAGGTACAGAATCATTGCCAAAACTAGTTGGCAGAAAGAAAGTGTAGGGTTTAAAATCAGAGGCTTGATTCACACACACAACCCATTACCAACACCCCCTCCCTTTCATTCCCAAGCCTTCAGCAGACATGTGACCTTGGAGATAGGCTGTGAGCTGTCCAGGTCTAGGAACTGTAAGGTAATCACATTCTAGCCCCCCTCCCAACATATAAACAATGCCCAGACACCCACTGCATGACAGGAACCTGGCTGGACTTAGGCTATGTGAGGTCTGGTTCAGACAGGATTCCTGACAGTAACAAATGAAGAGGCATTAAGGGGGTGGGGAAGAACAGAAGTCTCCTGGCCCCTCACACCTTGGTAGTCCTTGTGGAGTGAGAAGAGGGGTGACAGTCCATACCCCTGGGGAACTGAGAACTGGAGTATCCCTGGGGTTCTGGGGTCTGGAGGGAGCAGGAGGAGGCAAGGGCGGGGGCTTCTGGGGAGAGGAATAGCCCAAGGGGAAAAAGCTGAGTGGAAACCTATGGAAAAGGTGAGGGCCAGAACAAGAACTTTCTAGAAAGAGAGCCAAGGTGAACTTAACCAGTCAGAGGGTGCTTGCAGAGTTTTTGGGGGACACGCTGACTGTACAGAGTGGGGGCTTTAGTGCCTCTGAGAAAATATTCAGAAGTAATTTTCTGTTGTTCTTACTTGCTTACCTGTTATTTCATTAGATCCCTGTTCTGCATAGAGTATCTGTGTGCCAGGTGTTTATGCCAGAGCAGGTCTGCTACCCATGTGGGGGGGGGCAGCACCACACAATGGAAAAGAATATTTGAAAATATTTAACAAATGGTTGGAAAATGTGTTTATTATGAGTTGGGATTTGATGAGCAGAATCCTGGAATGATGAGCATTTCACAGTTTGAGACTTATTATGTGCAAATTTGCACCTTTTTTTTTTTGTGCTGAAGGCAACATTTTCTACAGAAAGAAAATGCTGTTTTCTGAGCAAACAATACGTGAATTTTCTGCAGAATAAGTCCCAAATTGTGAATTGTCTTCAAAACTGCACTTTTTTTTATAACTCTCTCACAGTGGGTAGAAAATTCCTAAAATTACTGTTTCTTTCCTTATAAAACAAAATTAGTTAAGAATTACATCCATAGAAGTATGTATCAAAAGCAGCTGATTGGCACTCCTATTTTATATGGTAGAAACACTAAACCCCAGGGGTAAGCAGTTAATATCTGTTGGTGATTCTTTGCTTGCCATTCTATTTGGTCTTGTTAAATTAATGAGAGCCAGGAAGCCTTGGAGATCCACTCAAAACTAGTGCAGTGTCCTAGCTAGGACTGCAATGTGGGAGATCCATGTTCAAATCTCCATTGAACCTCAAAACTCATGGAGTAACCTTAGGCCAATATGTTCCTCAGCCTGCCACAGGGCTGTTGTGAGAATAGAGTGAGGACAAGAGTCCTGTACTATTCAATCTCATCTAAAGAAGTACAAGATATAAAAGTAACTGCCAGTATTCTGCCTCAGCTGCTCTGTATAACTAAGTAATACTTTGCTACAGCAGCAGCAGCAGCAAAACTGCACTTGGTACCAATATGTTAGAATGTGCTCTCCTTTCATAAGACCCCAAAAAAGAACATTGGCTTTTTAATTTTGTATATATGTATGTGTATATATATATATATATATATATATATGTAAAAGATAAAATAAAGCTCCTATGAAAGATTTGCAAAAACGGAAGACACAAAAGGAATGCTGCCACAGAGCTCAGGTCTCAGCTGCTACATATCTTACCCCTTTGTCTAACAAATGGAATGCACAAAAAAATAGTTTTCATCAATGGATATCTTTTGGAAAGTGTTCCTATAGTTCACAGGCACAGCCCTGCTGGAAGTTGCATGAATCAAAGATATGGGACAATTATCTCTGGTGGTATTTATCCCTAAATACAATCTTTCTGACTTTGTAAGAATTATTTTCACTTGACTAGCTGGTATTAGTTTGCTTTCCCCTCTTTTTTCAGGTTTTTTTTTTGGGGGGGGGGGAGGTAGAGCTGGAACTCGTTGAAATATCAGGCCTTGCCAAAAACTGACCAGTATCACTGCTATAAGATTAGATTTATTAGTGGTAAATTATGCAGTGGGTGGTCTACTGCAAAGGAAAGCATCACACCCCTTTACCTAAAGGTTCCAACATCCTTTGGAGGTTTTTACACAGAGGTTGGATAGCCATGTCTCTGGATTTGTTTGGCTCTGTATTGGACTAGTTGACTCTTATGGTCCCTTCAAGCTCTAAGAGTTTATCATTCTATCCCCTCACAGCAAGTGATAGAACAGGGTCTCTAAGCAGCTAATACTACCCAGATTGTCCCATGGCTGACACTGCAACTCCCTTTTGTTCTTGTATTACCCAAATTGTGTGGGGTCCATGGGACCCACTAGTGACCTTTGAATTGTGATATTAGAATCATAGAATCATAGAGTTGGAAGAGACCACACGGGACATCCAGTCCAACCCTCTGCCATGCAGGAGTACACAATCAAAGCATTCCCAACAGATCGCCATCCAGCCTCTGTTTAAAAACCTTCAAAGAAGGAGACTCCATCACACTACAAGGCAGTGTAAATTTCATTTCCAAACAGCTTTTACTGTCAGGAAGGTCTTCCTAATAGTTAGGTGGAATCTCTTTTCCTGTAGTTGGAACCCATTGCTTCGTGTCCTAGTCTCTGGAGCAGCACAAAACAAGCTTGCTCCATCCTCAGTATTACATCTCTTCAAACATTTAAACATGGCTATCATGTCACTTCTTAACTTTCTCTTCTCCAGACTAAACATACAGTACCCATGCCACTCCTCATAGGGCATAGCTTCCAGACCTCCCACCATCCTAGTCACCCTCCTCTGGACACATTCCAGCTTCTCAATATCCTTCCTGAATTGTGGTGGCCAGAACTGGACATAGTATTCCAGGTGAGGTCATGCACTCCCTTCTCTTTTAGGATTTCCTGACCATAGTAATCCTGACACTACTTATTCCCTAAGCTCTCTGATATTAGCTTTCTTAAAGTCTTGAAGGTATTTATGACTACGTATGGCTTCCCCTTTGCTTTGTATAATAAACTCCAGGAGAACATAGTCACTTCCTCCTAAAGATCCAACCACTTCCTCCCCATTAACCAGATCCTCTCTGTTCGTAAGGAACAGAGAGGTATGAATTAGCTGATACCCTTGTTGCCTCTTTCACCTTCTGGACAATAGTCATCTGCAAGGCAAGTGAGGAATTTGTAGTACCTTAAATTTTTAGCAGAGTTGGACTTCCAACAAATATCAGGATAGTTGAAATCCCCCATTCCTACTACATCTCTTCTTTCTGAATGTGTGGTCATCTGTTCTAAGAAGGCATCATCCAAGTCCTTGGTTTGGCTTGGAGGTCTGTAGTAGACCTACAGAACGACATATTTACTATTTCTCTGACCCTTAATTTTTACAGAGATGCTCTCAACCTGGCTTCCAGGATTTAAATCAAATCAGTGTGTATAGAGCCATTGTACTGTCTACTCTCCTTTATGGAAATGAAACATGGGTCAGCTATCTCCACCACCTACGACTCCTCAAACGCATTCATCAGCGCTGTATGCGCACAATCCTAAATATCCACTGGACTGACTATGTGACGAATGTTGCTGTCCTTGAGCAAGCAGGGATCACCAGCATTGAGACCATGGTATTGAAAACACAGCTGCGATGGGCAGGGCACATTTTTAGGATGGAGGACCATCACCTCCCAAAAATACTACTCTACGGTGAACTCACCATGGGTCAGCATAAGAGGGGTGCTCCAAAAAACTGATACAAGGACTCCCTGAAACAACATTTCAGGCTTGGCCAAATTAATCACCAACAATGGTCCGCCCTGGCCTCACATCGGGAGGCATGGAGACACACTATCCACAATGCTGCAGCCTTATTTGTGAACTCACACTGAACAAGTCTTGAAGAGAAACGCAGAAAGAATCACAACCCAGAAACATCACCCAAGGGGACCTTCTGCTGTGCTTTCTGCAACCGGACTTGTTTATCTCGGATTGGCCTTTTTAGTCATCAGCGCGCTTGCAAAAAGCATGGGATGAGTCCTTCCTAAATCTTCGTTTGTGAAGAAAAGCCAGAGAGAGAGATGTTCACAGGTATACACATCCTTAAAGTATAATGCTACTCCACCACCCTTCCTGTTAGGTCTAGTTTTCTGAAATAGGTTATACCCCTCTATTAGTATATTCCAATCATGAGACTCATCCAACCAGGTTTCAGTGATGCCTATTATATCATATTTGTTTTGCTGTGCTAAGAGTTCAAGTTCATCATGTTTATTTCCTATGCTCTGTGCATTAGTATAGAGACATCTAAGACCATGGGCCATTTCCCCTATCTGCTTTTTAAAGGTTTTATTTCTCCCACTGTTGGGTTCTTGTACTATTTGCCTTGTCCTCTGTATAATGTTTCATCTATTATCTCCAGCACTTGATGACCTCCTGCCCTCAAGAATACTGTCTCCCTCCCCCACACAACTCAGTTTAAGGCCCTCTTCTTCAGATCTTTCAGAGTTTTAGCAAAAAGATTCCTGCCAACTGCTTTGAGGTGTGACCCATCCCTTGCCCAGGGAGATATTCTACCTCCCTGAAACTGCATCCCATGGTCCAGGAAGACAAACCATTCCCAGAGGCACCATCTGCACAGCCAGTTTTTCAACACCACTATCTTTCTCTCCATTCCTGAGCCATGACCTTCCACTTGAAGTACAGACAAAATGACTATCTGTGTATCCATATCCTTCAGCTGCCTACTTAGGGCCTCATAATCCCTTTTGATATTCTGAAGGCTATGTCTTGAAGAATCACAGTTCACATGTGTACCAAAAAGTAGCGATAACAGTCAATAGGTTTCATGAGTTTCGTCAGCCTCTCTGTTATATTGTAGATTTTTGCACCTGGGAGGCAGCACACCTCTCAAGACATCAAGCCCCAAATCTACTGATTCTGTACCTCTCATCAAAGAGTCTTCTAGCACCACAACACACCTCTTCCGAGGATTGGCAGAGGCCAATCTATGTGCTGAATTGTCCAAAGACTCATGCACATTATCTGAGGCCTGGCTCTCCTGCTCTCCTTCCTTCTCCTTATCATCACTGATAAGGGAAAGAGCTTCAAACCAATTCTGTAGTGCCAAACTCATAGAATGGCCCCTTCTTCTAGTTCTATGAGTCACTTTCTTCCAAACATTGAGTTCCTGTGTATCAGAATTAATCTCCTCCAGTGGGTCCTGAACCATGACATTCTGCTGAACCAGGACCTTCTGCTCTGCTGTGTCTAAGAAAACCTCCTGCTCCCTAATATGCAGTATAGTGGCTAATTAGGCCTCAAGTTGCTGGATCTTCTCTTCCGGTAACACAACCAACTTGCACTTGCTGGAAGTGTAGCTCTGCAGATCCACAGGCAAGAAGACAAACATATAGCTGTTGCAGGTGACTGCAGCAGTTCCCTCACTGTCCACATTGAAAATTCTGAAGTAGGCACTACAACAGAACTCTGAGCCTCCCCTCAAACTCCCCTGCTAAACATCCATGTGAAACACCCCTGTTGGGCTCTCTCCTTTAAGCTGAGGTCTAGGGACTGGGACTACAGCTATAAACAGAGCTACAGGCTGCTAGCTCCTCCCTCTGACTCTCGACTACTTCCTCTCAGCAGTCTCTGACTCACTTCCTCTCAACACAAGCAGCTCACCAAACAAATGCTAATGAGTACTACCAGGCAAGCGTACACTCAACCCACACAAGCAAACAGCCTTGACCCAAGCAAGCACACTAGCATTAGTCCAACAAACTCTCTGGGGCTGAAGAAGTTTAATTCAACAGCCACAAACTCACCTAACACTTTCTCTTCCACACACCCATGCCAACCACCTCTGTTGGCCTCTCTCTGTTCACCTTGATCCTGTATGCCAAGCTGCAGGGACTGGGAATGCAGCTATATACAGAGCTACAGGCTGCTAGCTCCCCCCTCTCCCTCTCGCCTACTTCCTCTCAATGACATAACATAATTTTAGAGCATGGGCAATTGGATGGGAGGCAGAGGCAAATTTTGCCCCTCAACCAGCACCTCTGCTGGCCACCCTGGTGTATCCAGGCACACTGGGACTAACACCTGACCATTTTCAGTTGACATTTTCTGCCAATTTTGGTACGTTTTTTTGCTTTTGGTGGGGGAGATTGGGCCATTCGGGATTCTTTGACCCAAAATCAACCTGAAAACAATTTAAATGGGGGAGTTCAGGTGTGGTTTTTTTTAGCGGTCCCCAAGAGTACGAGGTTTATCTATTAAATAACAAGGGTATGATTCTACCTTTCAGACAAATCAGGGAGAATTGATTGTTGTGGTGCAGGCCTTTCTTCCCCCTCAATTTGGGATGCAGGGGCCTTTCTATCCCACTGCTGCCACCAAATTTGGGACGGCCAACCATGTTGCAGCCGAACTACGTCTCCCACAGATGGATAACGTGTGTAGTTAGGTGTGGATGTTCCTTAATGGTTGTGAACTAAATTGTCAGAGAAGTCACTCATAACTAGATGGCATGTAAGAATTAACATAAAGAATGATTTATTGGTGAATAATAGAAATATAACTGAGTTAATAATTCATTTCCCCTGCACATCAATTCCCTTTAAGGCCCTCATATCAAATTTCATACTCCAAGCCTCTTAGCTATCACCCAAGGCATCTCTCACTCCTCTGCTTCAAGCCTCTCTCTCTGACTTCACATTCCCAACTGCTTAACTAAACTGCTCAACTGCTACTTTCTTCTTCACACTCTCTCTTAATCCTCTGGAAGCCCCTCCCCTTTCTGCCTCCTCTCCTAGGATTGGTTTCTGAAGCACACTGTTTCTATTTGTTCACTTAGCTTTCCATCACAATTGTGAATACTTGAGTGGTGACTTTGACCATGTCTGAACCTGCATGACAAACATCAACACTCTCGGCCATTCAGTTAATTGTCAGTCATCATTTAAAGCAGCTGTGTTGTCTGTTGTGTGCCAGAAAAGTATTAAGTTCAAAAGACAAGCAATGTGTCAATTTGAAATTTTTAGTAATATTGAACAAAACACCAATGGAATCTTTTCAAATACTTACAGAGGCCTACAGGGAAGACTGCATGTCTCATGCATGTGTGTTTGAGAAGCACAAAAAATTCAGAGATGGACGTGAAAATGTGGAAGACAACAAATGCCCTGGATGGCCTTCCACTTCAAGCACCAATGAAATTGTTCAGAAAAATCAGCCAGATCATTCGAGGAGACCACCAACTCAATGTCCAAATGATAGCTGAATCCATGAACATTGACAAAGACACTGCATGGAAAAATTTGCATGAGGATCTCAACATGAGAAAAAAATAGGCTAATTGGTCCCCAGGGTTCTCACACCAGAGCAAAAAGAGTGCAAGGCAATTTGCACTGACATTCTGCAGTAACTAGAGGTGGACCCAAACCTTTTCCAAAAAATCATCACTTGTGATGAAACCTGGATCTTCCAGTATGATCCTGAGACAAAATGACCATCAATGCACTAGGAAACACCTTCATTACCAAGAATGAAAAAAGCACATCAACACAAGTCCACATTCAAATCCATGCTCATTGGTTTTGGTTTTGGTTGTTTTTTACAGCAAGGGCATAATTTTTGCAAATGCAGAACAGTGAACCAGCATTATTATCTTTATCAGTGACTTGGATGAAGGAATAGAGGGCATGCTTATCAAGTTTGCAGATAACACCAAATTAGGAAGGGTAGCTAATACCCCAGAGGACAGGATCAGAATTCAAAATGACCTGAACAGATTGGAGACTAACAAAATGAATTTCAACAGGGAGAAATTTAGGATACTACACTTGGGCAGTAAAAATGAAATGCACAGATACAGGATGGGTGACACCTGGCTTGAGGGCAGTACATGCAAAAAGGATCTAGGAGTCTTAGTGGACCACAATCTGAACAGGCATCAGCAGTGTGATACGGCAGCTAAAACAGCCAATGTGGTTCTGGACTGCATTAATAGGAGTATAGTGTCTAAATCAAGGGAAGTAACAGTGCCACTCTATTCTGCTTTGATCAGACCTCACCTGGAATACTATGTCCAGTTCCAGAATGATATGGATAAGCTGGAACATGTCCAGGGGAGGGTGACCAAAATGGTAGGAGGTCTGGAAGCTAGGTATGTTTACCCTGGGGAAGAAAAGGTTAAGAGGGGACATGATAGCCATGTATAAATATTTGAAGGGATGTCATACAGACAGTGGAGCAAGCTTGTTTTCTGCTGTTCCTGATGTTAGGACATGGCGCAATGGGTTCAAACTACAGGAAAAGAGATTCCACCTAAACATTAGGAAGACCTTCCTGACAGTAAGAGCTATTTGGAAGTGGAATACACTGCCTTGTAGTGTGGTAGAGTCTCCCTCTTTGGACGTTTTTAAACAGAGGCTGGATGGCCATCTCTCAGGAATGCTTTGATTGTTTATTCCTGCATGGCAGGGGGTTGGACTGGATGGCCCTTGTGGTCTCTTCCAACTCTATGATTCTATGATTCTATGAATCTATGATAAGGAAGTTTTGAATTGCTGAGAGAAAGAGTAAGAGAAAAAAAGGCCAGAACTGTAGGGAAGATGCCAGCCACATATCCAGGCGAAATGTCAGAAATAAACTCATCCAGAAGATGGCCTCACAGCCCAGAAAAAAAAACCATGGGAAACCTATGGTTGCCAGCCGTGAAAGCTTTCAACTTCATATTATAGGGAAATGGTTTCATACTTCATCAAGACAATGTGTCTGATCACACAGCACTTTCCATGAAGCAGTTCTTGGCTGGTAAATGGATTACTACACTTGAACATCCTCTATATTTGCCAGATTTGGCACCATGCAACTTTTTTCTTTTCCCTAAAGTGAAATTCATGCTTAAAGGCATACGTTTTCAGTCAACTGATGCAGTAAAGAAGAAAACAGCAGATGTGTTGAAACAACTGACAGAAACTGATCTGCTCCTTGCCTTCAGTCAGTGGAAAACAAGACTGGATCAGTTTGTGAGCGTATTCTACGCAGGGTAGTATACTGAAGGGGGCAAGCATTCAAATTGTAGTACAGATATATAAAGATGGGTTATTGTATCAGTCTCATTATTTAATAGACAGTCCTCATACTTCAGAGGCAGAGTGCAACTTACATACACCATTGTCTGGGGGTGTAAGGAACCTGTTCCCTCTTTCCCACCTTTTGCCCAGGTGTGGAAGTGCAACTGGGAGGCTCACAGTTACAGATCCACACCCTCAGATACTGATTGGCTATGCAAGTGCATTCCAGCTGTCCTTGCACATCTAGGAAAGAATGTGCAGCCTCTTCCCCCAGTACAAATGTGCTCCTTTTTTCCTGGACAGGGGAGGGCAGCAGAATGTGTCTGATCACACCCAATAGTCAATCAATGGTGGAGAAGAGGGAGGATGTTTCACATAGTACAAATAGGTACAGGATGCTTCTACAACATCAAAGAATACATACAGACATAAGGGGGCTTGCTGCTGGCTGGCGGGCCTTTTTGCGGCCCGGCCGGCTGCCCCGATCTGCCCCGCTCCCACTCTGCCCTCCTGCCCTGTCCCCACTAGCTCGGCTTTGTCCGTGGCGAGGAGGTGGCCGACCGCATGGCATGGCCATGCACGCCGCCATCTTCCCTTCTTCTCCCCATCAGCCCTTGCAGCGGGGAGGGGAAAGGGGAGATGGGCCAATCAGGGACGAGTCTGCTCGGCCCTGATTGGCCAAGGAAGGAGGGGTATCTGGGCTTAAAAGGCCACACAGAGGTGCGGCCTGCCCAGATCAGAGGTGGCGATGGAGGTAGCAGCAGCTCTCTGTTGCGCCTAACAAGAAACCCACCCACCCTCCCTCAGTGCTTACTCTAAGTCGCAATTTGTTGGCGGATGTATTGGGTCGTGATAAGTAGAAAGAATCAGGGGTCTCCATCAAGTGCAAGTTCAAGTTCAAGGGAGGCCCCTGTATAGTTTGCGAACATGAGCTTGTTTACAGGAGAGGAGAGAGCATTGAGCAGGCGGCTCAGCCAGTGTCTCTCTCCTCTAAGGAAGGGGACCGGGATGGGCCGGTCCCAGCTCTGCCCACATGTGTGGGCTGCAATAAGATCACGACCCATACATTGCCGCCAACCATTTAGCTTGCAAGTTGCGGCCAATTTATTGCCAAATATATTTCTTATATCTACCTCAACATGTATCCACATTTACTAACCTGTATCTAACAATGTTTTCTGAAGTTTTATATTTTGTAGACAATATAAAGTTAACTGAAATTGTGTGTCTGTGTTTATTTAGGAGGGCGATGGGGCTGTACGGTCTGGGTCCACAAATGTCAGAAGGTTTCTGCTGAATATGTCACCAGCAGGATTCTAGTCCATGATTTTCTATTCCATCTGTATTAGGTCTGTAAATAGTATTGTTTGAGCTATGGCCCTTTTGCCCTACACACTTATAGCACTTCAATACCTTTTTAATTGCCATGATTGCACTCTATGGAATTCAGGGGATTGTAGTGTGGTGAAGCACTAGGGCTCTCTGGCTAATTCTATATTCCCCTCCCTAAATTGAAAATCCCAGGATTCCATAGGACTGAACCATGACAGTTAAAGTGGAATCATAGTGATACAATTGTATAGTGTGAAAGGGCCCCTGCTGCTGACTCTATTACATGGGCATTATTAAATAGACATTTATTCAGTATACCAGCTGACCGAAAGCCTATATAGGACTATTTGATTAACTAGCCAGATCATTAGAAAGCATATTGAACACCAATGAGTCAGAGCAAGTCTTGATTCACCCTGAAACCTTTCTTGCACATTTTACATGGTGACAAAACAGCAAAATATTGGTGATTGAAGTGTTCAGCATCCTTGTACATGAATGTTTACAAAAAGTGAATAATTGGTTATGAAACTGATACCATCCTGAAGAGCTTTGGAGGAGGAAGTCAAATACTAATATACATCAAAGCAGTAAACATGATTTTCTATGAAGGGGTTGAAATACAATTAACATACGCACACACCACAGAAAACAAACAGCTGAAGCTCCAAACAAAGGTTCACCAATGAGCTGCTGCCTGATCATTATTCACAGAAATTAAGAGGTCAAGTAATTGTTAATAATGAATGGATCCCAGAAAGTCACCATCTGTTTGCAAACAATCCATGAAGTGAAAAAAAAGGAGCAAAACTCATTGAATAAATTATAATTCATACTAGATTTCCCTGCTCAGTTAATTAACTTCCTCTTATTAAGAGTTACATTTTCTTTTTGCTTGTCACTTCTGCCACTTACAAATCCCTTGACATTTTCTGGCATGCCCAATTAACAGTCCCCACTTGGTATCTAGGCAGGAGGGGGAGATGGCTGAATAACCTTTTCCCATAAGGGCTTGACACCTTTGCTTATCAACAGTATTCACACAATACAAGCCAAATATATTTCTTTATCTGGATACAACAGCCCCCAATTCCAGGCTCACCGTCCATTACAACTGGTGACAGATTGAACCATGGTTGCCTGGTATGAATTAAACCTGTGCCATAAATCTTACTGATTTGAATACTTACAGGAATATAAGACTGTGGATGGTTGGTGGGATGGAGAGATTTATTTTGAACTAGACTCCATGCAAAAAGGATGATTTTCATTTGCCTAACAATAAATCCTGTTTAGAGGTATTGAAAACCAGGCAAGGAGATAATTCCAATTCCATGTGGTTTTTCTTGGTACATGTTACACCATTTATTGCCTTCTCTTTATCAACCTAGCTGCAGGACCGGGGGAAAGGTGGCAGAGATTATGCAGACATACAGATGGACGGATGGATGGATGGATGGACAAAACTGTTTTCCAGATGATGGAAATGATTTTGTGACTTACTACAGGATTGGGAACTGTGTGGATTATGAGGTCAGTTTTTAGCCTTGGGACCCTTCTCATTACCTACACAGACTTTCAAAAATTCCAAACAAAACTAGCATTGGAAGTGGCTTGACATCCACTACTGGGGCCTTTTCATAACTATAGTGCTATAATCTAAATTTAGTTTGGGTATCTGACATCTATAATAAGCAGGGTGCAGCAGGGCTAGTATAGGGATATAATTCTTCACTAAGTTTCATCTCAAAGAAAACAATGAATAATTTTAGCAATTTTCTTTCCACTGAGAGAAAGTCCTCAAAAAGCACAGAGTTTTCACAACTCAGGACTTATCTGTGAAAAACTTGCATGTGGTTGTTTTGCAAAGAAAACCACATTTTCTGCACAGAAAATAATATTTCTACGCAGAAATGCTTTTCCTACATGGAAAATTGTGCTTCCTAAGCAGAAAATGATGTTTTCTGCACATAACAACCACATGCAAATTTTCACAGGATAAGTCCTGAAATGCAAAAACTCTCGTCTGTTCAGGAGTCTTCTCATTGGGCTTTCTGAACACTCAAAAACATGTTTTGACAATTTTCCAAATATTCTTTCCATCCCTAGGCTAGTGCAACAATGAGTTTTCAGTACAAACAAGAGTAATTACGCTGGATGCTCTTGTAAGGTAAAAGAAATAAATAAAACTTACATTTGTTATTTTAGAAAATCCATTTTAGGATAGGAAAGGAGATAAACAAAAGACGTCAACCTATACTTGGTAACAAGACCCCTGAACACAGCTTGTCATTGTTACAAAATGACTGTGTGTTTGGAACAAGGTTCTTATTTTGATCCAGAGAGAGAAGAAAGACAGAGCTCAATCACCAAGACTATAGGCAAAACAGACACTTGTGACACCAAATTTGGTTTTAAGCACTTATTCATGTAACATTTATTAGACATATGCAATCATGCAATAACTTTTGGTACCAAGAGTTTCATTCACTCACACATTCAAAACCCCATACTCACATACACATACTCTATCATGTGTGCTAGCAGCTATTAGTGGGGTTGGCGCTCCATGAAAGCAAAAGAGACTAACTTGAAGAAGGTGGAAGTGATCTGAACAGGTAAGGAGGTTTGGTCAGACCTCACCTGGAATATTGTGTCCAGTTCTGGGCACTACGATTCAAAAAGAATATTGAGAAGCTGGAACGTGTCCAGAGGAGGGTGACCAAAATGGTGAGAGGTCTGGAAGCCATGCCCTAGGAGGAGGAGCTTAGGGAGCTGGGTATGTTTAGCCTCGAGAAGAGAAAGTCGAGAGGTGACATGATAGCCATGTTTAGATATTTGAAGTGATGTCATACTGAGGATGGAGCAAGCTTGTTTTAAGCTGCGCCAGAGACTAGGACATGTAGCAATAGGTTCAAGCTACAGGAACAGAGATGCCACCTAAACATTAGGAAAAACATCCTGACAGTAAGACCTGTTCGGAAGTGGTATGCACTGCCTGGGAGTGTGGTGGATTCTCCTTCTTTGGAGGTTTTTAAGCATAGGGGATGCTTTGATTGGAGATGCTTTGACTGGGTATTCCTGCATGGCTGGAGGTTGGACTAGATAACCCTTGTAGTCTCTTCCAACTTTATGATTCTATAAGGAAACAAAAAGTTGGAGTAAATAGACCAATGAAAGATACAGAGAGGTGAAACAAAACATAGACACTATCTAGGTTTCCCTCCCTCACTACAGACACACACACACACCCGGATCTTGAAGAATGGTAGATCTGGGGGAGGTGTTTTAATGATGGGCATGGAGATGAGCGCAGGGGTTGGCCAGGGCGTAGATATGCCCTGGTCAGGAGGAGACAGGGGCGGGGCTGAGGCAGGGCCTATTTTACCCTTTGCCACCCCTGGCTTCCTCCTCTTTTCCACTGGATCGAACCCACCCTCCCGCCTCTGCCACAGTATGAGATTTCTGGTCGCGTCATGGGCCGGGTAGGAATTTTTACCTACTCTTTTCCGGAGGGTGTTTTGCCTACCCCATACTGTCACTTGGGACTTGACAATTGGCTCAGGGTGTGGTTTCTTAAATAGGTGGTCACTTGCAGGGAGTGGGGAGATAATGATATGACGTTCACCTATGGCAACCTCGAATTGAGTGGAAGGATAGCCCTCACTGAACTGTACCAGCATCTCAATGGATGGGGTGCAGCAAGGTAGGCTACCCTTAGGGCCGGCTTTGGGTTGCGATCCTTCACAGAAGCTACTCGGCTTAAGGATTTCATCCTGGGTCAGGGCCCTCCAGCAGATGGCACCCAAAGGGAACCCCGGACACTACCAGGATCCCCATTGGGGCTCAGGTGAGTCGCCCAGGGACACTGGGAGTTAGGTCACTTGCGACCAACTGCCCAGATGCCCCCGCAAGGGATATCCCCCTTTATACATTGGCATACCCCAAGAAAGATACAATAAATAGGAAAGATATCAATAAAGTGGCCCGTATTTCAACCCAATCTACTGTGTCTGGTCTCATTATTTCATGTGTCAATCATTAAAATACTTTCAACAAGCAGTGACACCTCTTTGTTTCCAACAGCTTGAACGCACATGGCAACAGCTTGAGAAGTTGAAATTGAGGGAAGAATATTTAGAATTGTCAAACAGAGAGCTCTAGTGCCTCACTGAACTACAAATCCTAGGCTCCCATAGGATGGAATCATGGCAGTTAAAGTAGAATCATAGCACTACATTTGTACAATGTGAGACATAAGACCCTGAGTGCAAGCTCAGCAAGTTGGATTGTTTTCTCCATCAGTTGGAAAGGAAACCCAAAGAAAATTCTTCAGAAGACCAAATCAGTGGAAAAGGAGCTACTGTATGTGAGAGAAAGAAGTTCCTTCTGTCACCTTCCATCCTGCTATAATGAACCCAGAGGGCTTTGGGCAAATAAATAGTTACAGCGAAGGACAACATGATGTAATCCGCCCCCCCCCAAATAAGAACTCTACCCTCCAATGAAATTTTCTTTGAGTCCCCAAATTTCTAGTATTGCAGTGAATTAAAACTTCAATTGAACATTTAGAAATATAATGTAGGCATCCAAAGAAAAGAGACAAGCAAAGTTAACAAGGAGATGTGAACACAGAAAATAAAAGTGTTCTAGATGTGAACGGTTTTCAGTACCTCACTCTGCAATGCTTGAAACTTAAGAAATGTAAGAATATTTCATAATGGGTGCAGAATTTGAGGGGGCAATGTTCTCATCTCCCCTCCATAGCTGCACCCCTTCTTTGAAAGAGTTACAAACTTGATAGATGAAGGGAATGCTTTGGCTGTAGTGTGTCTTGATTTCAGTAAGGCTTTTGACAAGGTCCCCCATGATATTCTTGCAAAGAAGTTAGTAACCTCTGGGCTAGACAATGCCACTGTTAGGTGGATTTGTAATTGGTTGACTGGCTGAACCCAAAGGGTAGTCACCAATGGCTCCTCTTCATCCTGGAGAGAAGTGACCAGTGGGGTGCTACAGGGTTCTGTTCTGGGCCCAGTGCTATTCAATATCTTTATCAATGACTAGGATGAAGGAATAGAGGCTATGCTTATCAAGTTTGCAGATGACACCAAATGAGGAGAGGTAGCTAATACCCTAGAGGACAGGATCAGAATCCAAAATGACCTCACTCTGGCTTTTTCTTCGCAAACGAAGATTCAGGAAGGACTCATCCCGCACTTTCTGCAAGCGCGCTGATGACTAAAAAGGCCAATCCGAGATAAACAAGTCCGGTTGCAAAAAGCACAGCAGAAGGTCTCCTTGGGTGATGCTTTTGGGTTGTGATTCTTTCTGCGTTGTCGTTTCTCTTCAAGACTTGTTCGTCGTGAGTTCTCAAATAAGGCTGCAGCATTGTGGATAGTGCGTCTCCATGCCTCCCGATGTGAGGCCAGGGCGGACCACTGTTGGTGATCAATTTGGCCAAGCCTGAGATGTTGTTTCAGGGAGTCTTTGTATCGCTTTTTTGGAGCGCCCCTCTTACGCTGACCCGTGGCGAGTTCACCGTAGAGTAGTATTTTTGGGAGGCGATGGTCCTCCATCCTAGAAACATGCCCTGCCCAGCGCAGCTGTGTTCTCAATATCATGGCCTCAATGCTGGTGATCCCTGCTTGCTCAAGGACAGCAACATTCGTCACATAGTCAACAGCTGGGCCAAAACTAACAAAATGAATTTCAGCAGGGAAAATGTAGGATACTACACTTGGGCACTAAAAATGAAATGCCCATATATAGGATGGATGACACCTGGCTTGATGGTAGTACATGTAAAAGGGATCTAGGAGTATTAGTGGACCACAAGCTGAACATGAGTCAGCATTTGATTGTGTACTCCTGCATGGCATGGGGTTGGACTGGATGGCCCTATGTTCTCCCACAGCCAGGAAAGTGGCATTGCACTCTACATTTTTTGGGGAAATATTCCATATATCAATCTACACATATCCCTCCAGAGCTAAGCTACGTTCCTCTTGTTTCTTGTCTGTTAACTAGGCCAGGAATTCCTGCTGTCCTCCCATAGCCACCTCTCTGATGGATCATTTAGGATGCTCTCATTTATAACAGAGCGTATCGTTCAAGTTAATTTAGCCTCATCTGGGGTGCAAAATATTAGGACTTCACAATCCCTAGCAAGCTTCTTGCATCTGCTCCATTTCACACCATTTAGCTAAGCAGCCTGCCCATATGTGTTGTCTCAGAGGATGAGCCTTAAACATTATCCCGGATACCTAGGGACATCTTCCTCAATTTTTAATCATTTTTTTTTTGGCTTTAGTTTGTGCTCTGATGTATCATGAATGTAAAAACAACAGAAAAATACAGAGTGGCTATGGGTGAGGGGGGAGAAGAAAATGTCAATTACATGTTTTATGCTGTGTGAGACCAGAGCTTCTAAGTAATTTGTTATAAATAAGTTGTTACTTGCCATAAATTATTGTTTCCATGTTATCAAGATATGAAAGTACATATTTGTAATTTAACTTACTGGTTGCTTCTGACTTCCATGGCAATAATGGAGTGAATTGTGGATTTTCCTTTGGTTTTTTCCGGACTGTGAGGCCGTGTTCAGAAGGAGTTTACTTCTGATGTTTCGCCTGCATCTGTGGCTGGCATCTTCATAGAATGGTTGGGTAGGAGTGTGTGTGGAGTTTATATCCTGTGAACCCCTATTGGGGAGTATATGTAAATTTGTGTATTTGAATGGTTAGTTTCTGGGTATAGAAATGCAAGGAGGATTCGTGTCTATTTGGCTAATGGTTGGTTGATGGCCCATTATCTGCAGGAAATCCTCCTGTCCCTGGGTAGAATTTCCAGCAGATAATGGGCCATCAACCAACCATTAGCCAAACAGACACTAAACCTCCTTGCATTTCTATACCCAGAAACTAATCATTCAAATACACAAATTTAATATACTCCCCAACAGGGGTTCACAGGATATAAACTCCACAAACACTCCTACCCAACCATTCTCTGAAGATGCCAGCCATAGATGCAGGCAAAACGTCAGAAGTAAACTCTTTCTGAACATGGCCTTACAGCCCGGAAAAAAAAAAACAAGGAAAATCTATGGATACCAGCCATGAAAGCCTTCGACTTCACAATGGAGTGAATCCATTCTGGGTTTTAACCTAGGTTACGTTTACCCGGGCAACCCTAAATATACCACTAAGATTGCTCATTGTTCCCATGGATCGTGCCACAGTATCATCTCATTCAGAAGGGGGGAAGGTAAAAAACTGAAATATAGTGTCTCAGGGGATCTCGCTACTTTTGCCGGTTTATTTGAAAAGTAGCGCGACTTAGCACATTATTGATTGTGTAAACAACCATTTTGCTAAGGGCTGTGTGAATTACCAGCAATCTTCCCGATACAATTGCAGTAGAGCTGCACTGGGATTGGTTCTTATGATGAAGGGGTGGGCTGGCTACATGTGGAGTCAGGAGGGAGATTCAGTAGCGATCAGGAAATCTTAAAATCCTTCGTGTCTACTGCTTGCTTTGGTGCCAAGGGAAGTCTGTACAGGGAGCTGCAAGGGGGAGACAATGGCTCAGTGTCGATCAGCTGTTAACCATGGAGTTGGGGCTAGGGCAGACATTCCTATTGCATTCCTTTGTCCTTCTCTCCAATGCTTGGCCATGCCCCCCCCCACATTTGCCTGTCTGAACCACAAAGTGGGGGGGGAGCAACAAAATACAACTGTTTCCTCCATACACTGTGTAAACTACCCACCACTGGTGCGAAAAAGCGCTAAAGTGCAATTTATCACTATAAAACCTGCCGTGTAATTGCAGCCCTAAATTTTAAAGGAGGTATCCAAGGTGCTGAACCTATAGGGGAGGTTGGAACACCTTGGATAGCTCATTTAGACAAAACCTGGATTCACTCTTTTAATGACATGGGAGCCATCAACTGCCAGAATGTTCACTTTACTCCTTTTGTTATTTAGTTCTAACATCTTAGTTACTTTGATAGATATGGGCTGCAATCCAGCTTCCCCTCAGCATAGCATAATATCCACATGTAGAGATATGCTATGCAAGTACTATGTACTGTAACTGCTGTGCAGAATAGCAATGTTGCTCAACCCATGTGAATGACTAGGTGCTGATCTGATGCACAAATGCAATGCATAATATACAATGTACAACCAAAACATACAATGCAGAGTCACAACATGTAAAGGCAAAGTGCAGAAAAGTATTCTGTCTGTGCAAGACCACTTCTGCCACTATCAGCAGAATATGTCCATTGCTTAGCACAACTTACTCATGCGTATGTCCTTGTCTGGATACCAGCCATGGGGTGTAGACTCACTTTATGATGGAGGAAGAATATCACCTGGTTCAAGTGCTGATTCATGCTGTGTCTTGTGGGCACCGAGGAGATAACAAGGTACACTGTGCCACAGGCCACCATCTGATAGGACACTTTTTGTTTTTTATGTTATTGAAAGTAACTATGCTTGATTCTCTTTCTTAGCAATAGGGAAGAGTCACCATAAATTTGTAACTAGAGTGGTAACGAATAACTTGCTCAGCCTTGGGATTATAATTTGAATTAATTTCTTTATAAAAGAAATTTTGCAATCTCTGCATAAGGCCATAGATTTGAAGTTCTAAAATTACTTAGCTGCACCACTGGTGATGCTTAGACCTTCTTTCATCCTCTTGCTCACCATCCCTACCCACATAAAAAGGGTTCCTGCCATGGCAGAGATCAGAATTTTGAATCCCTTTAGATTCTTTCCAACACAATTTGCAGTGAAGAGATGAGCTGTGCAATATTTGTGGCAGATCCATTCCATGAGCCACACCACTAGAATGTCTCACACTAAGTATAGATCATCCACCACAGGTTTTCTCTTTGAATCTGGGAATGCAAGGTCAGTTGGCCTGTGTCCCTAGGTAAGGAAGGAACTGGAAAATACTATAGTATGCATATTCTAAGCATGCTGTGAATCTGAATTTGTACATCCTAGAGTCTAAGACTTAGATGTCTTACATTACAGGCTGTTGGGCATATTTTGATTCAGTTCCAACTTTGCTTTTCTGCTATCACTTTGCTGCCTTTCATGAAGTTTTAAAAAAAACAACCCTCCACTTGTCTGCATTTGAAAACATTAAAACAAAAACAAAAATCCATCCTTGCTAATGGTTTAAAATAGCTCTTGGAAAGTTGTAAACCATTATCAATATTAATATGAGCTCTCATCAAAAATGACAGCCTCAGGACTCAGCACAAAAAGAGAAAGCATGTTGTTCAATGACTAACTATATAAATTAGGCATGAAACAAAAATGGAAAGGAAACCTTAGGTCAAGGAGCAGGGAGCGGGATGGAGGGTGAGCCTCAGATTTGTCCCTCAAGACAAAACACTTTCAGTTTTGCATAATAGTTCTGATAGTTTCTGTTTTGAGAATGCCTCTGAGTGATATTTTTAAGGCAAACAAAGTTTAAAGCTAATGAAAAAATTATAATCATCTTTCTAGATTAACACAAAGTTCTCCACAGATTTAGGACTTTTTCAGACGAACCTAAAATCTGGAAGAAGCCATCAGAAGAGGAACGCAGCTGTTCCGCAGCAGGGGGCAGTTTCTGATTATGCCATCCCTCTCGCGTTACCCTCCGTGTTCTTTCCATGTCACATGGAAGGAAATGGCACCACTTTTTATTCACGAAGAACTTCCAATGGCTTCTTCCGGATTTTAGGTTCGCCTGAAAAGTCTTAGTCAACTTATATCCAAAGATTGCACTGGCTCAGATTTTGCTCTACTGATTATCTTTATGCTTTGGAAGTTCTCAAATACTGCAGAGCTTTTAACCTGGCCCATTTCAACACTTTGCCATCAGCAGTAGTGGAAGGGAGATGCTTACAAATCCCTTACACACAGTATATCTGCCCCTGTCAGTTGGGCAAGGTTTAAACAGTTGATAATGTTCTGTATTGCCTGCATTGTAAAGATATTTGTTCACAATTTACAGATTTTAATTTGGAAAAGTTTCCAGGCAGATCTGATAGCTTTAATATTTACCTTCTTTCAAATCCCTCTAAAGTACCTGTTTTGATGGATGCCAAGTTTTGCATGCTAGCATGATGTCAGGAATTGGTTACTGAACCCTGAGTTTTAAAATGGCCAAACAACTGCAGAAATCATGCTGAGTCATGATGACTGACTCCATGACTCCATGAACTACCTGTCATGCTAATCACGCTACAGCTGCATGAGAAGGATTCCATCAGAAGAAGGGTTACTAAAGTACAAAGCCATGTAGTATGGAAATCTAATGCAATGTAACCATGTGCTTGGGTAAGCCAATGCTGTGCTGAGATGTATATAAGAGAGCCAGATCAGTGGCTTCCTATGATCCTGAGCTGCCTGGCGTCATACTTTGCTTGTACATACTGTGAATAGCTGAAACTTTGAAGATTAAAAGCACCTCCTGTTTTCTGGACGCCAAACACTCTGTGTGTGAGTATTCTTGGGAAAGGGTTGCTACCTAGTCTGCTGAGACAGTTTTTGGCTTCTGCTGGGGATTGAATGTCCTATCATCCCCTGACACACGATCCACTAGGAGCATTGGTCAAATCCCATCGCAGCTCACCCTAATCATAGTGAATTCTGTTTGGCATTGATTTAGAAACTGGTTGTTGAACTGATATGGGAATCCTCTGCTCCTTTTCAACAGATAGTCTAAGGTTGCTTGTGGGTCAATGATGCTCAGAAAACCATTTTTTAAAATATTTTCTGAGAGTACAGTTGTGTGGTGTGAGTGGGTAGGGGGCCTTAAATTACTGGAGAATTACACTTACACACACACACATCAGTGGATAATATGGCATGACCTGCCTCCCCTCCCCTCCAACCTGCTTCCTTAGTTAAAATGTAGCTAAGATGAGAGAGCTAGCATGATGTTATGGTTTGAATATTGAACTACAACTCTGGAGACCAGGGTTTGACTTTCCCATCAAACATGGAAACCCACTGTGTGACTGTGGGAAAGTCACATTCTCTCAGCCTCAGAGGAAGTCAATGGCAACCCCCCCTCTGAATGAATCTTGGCAAGAAAATCCCATGATAGATTTGCCTTAGGGTCACCATAAATTGGAAACAATTTGAAGGCACATAACAAGCTAAGGTGGAGAATTTCAGGTGTGATAGTACATCTGGTTTCAACACTTTTTGATATTAAATATAGTTGAAGAAGGCATTAATCTTCTCCATAAGGACTCTTTCCCAGGAATGGCAAGAATATTCCATATTATTACTTTCCAGCCCCCGCCTCCCCAGTTTCTGATACTTAAGAAACCACATCAGGAAGAAAAAGAGTTTCAAGACTTGTGCTGTTTTCTCCTCGTATTTGAATATCCCAAAGTGTGTTATTGGATTTTTCTGCACAGAAATACATGTGGATTTTCTATGCAAAATAATAATATTTTTTTCTACATAGAAAACTATGTAGAAAAACCTTTTCCTGAACAGAAAAACATTTTCTGCACAAAACCCATCAGTTTTTGTACAGAAAAACAATATGTCTTTCTGTACAGATTAATGCACAGAACACTTTTTGTACCTTGGGATTCTTCGTAATGTGCAAATATAAGAACACTGCAGAAACTTTTGTTTTCTTCCACAATGGGGAGAAAACAATGAAAATTATTCATCCTTGAACATGGGATGAAACAATTGAATATTTACATCTCTCCTTTTTTTAGGATAATTAATGTATTTATGGAATGTAGTTCTCTGAAGCAAGATGCTCTTCCTCTGCTTCTTTTAGTGAAAGTGCTGGTTCACTTCTGGGTCCCCCATTTTAAGAAGGATATAGACAAGTTGGAGTTCAGATAAGGGCAACAAGGATGATATGAGGTATAGAGAACAAAACATAGGAAAGGTTGAGGAGTTGGACATGTTTGTCCTGGTGAAGAGAAAGAAGGCTGAGGGTTGAAGATAAATTGTTGCTATTTGCTAAACATATGGGATGTTTGATTACTCAATATATTTACATTTATCTTTATGAGATGAGAAATTTGCCAGCTGCTTGCCCAAGTGTGAGAACTTCCTAATACTACTACTACTAATAATAATAAAATTTATTTATATCTGCGAGCAATCGGGCCAGCTTACAACAATAAAATAGTACACAGTATAAAACAACTCAAAATCCCTTCCCCCCCTTAAAATTTTATTACATTAATACAAATTAAAATCAGAATATAATACAATTTATTAAAAACCCTTTCGAGCAAGCAGCATCAGTTTGGAGGTCCAGAAGTAACCTCCAGAGGGGGTTCCTGAGGCCGGGGTTAGCTATTCCGGAAAAGCCTGCCTGAAGACAACCGTCTTGACAGCCTTTTTAAAGCTGTCTAATGATGTCAATAGGCGGATCTCATCCGGCAGGCCGTTCCACAATTTGGGAGAGACAGCTGAGAAAGCCCTCTGGGAGGTGGTCGCCAGCCTAGGTCTTTGTGGCTGCAACAAATTCCTCCCAGAGGACCGGAGAGCATGGGGAGGATTATAAGGGAGAAGGCTGTCCCTGAGATAGCTTGGGCCCAAGCCATTTAGGGCTTTAAAGGTGATAACCAACACCTTGTACTGGGCCCGGAAGCTGATAGGCAGCCAGTGGAAGGACCTCAGAACTGGAGTAATGTGGTCCCTCCTAGACGTTCCAGAAACTAGCCCGGCTGCCATATTCTGTACCAGCTATAATTTCCGAACTAAGCACAAGGGTAGCCCCATGTAGAGTGCATTACAGAAATCAAGACGTGAGGTTACCAGCACGTGCACAACGGTCTCAAGATCCCTTACTTCCTGAAAAGGGCACAGCTGGCATATCAGCCGAAGCTGATAACAAGCGCTCCTGACTGTCGCATTTACCTGATTTGTCATACTTTTATCTGCAAAAGAAAAAATGGGAAATTTAATGTTCAGGATGTTTTTATTGCTTAATTAATAAAAGTAACAGTGCCTCAACTATTCATTTTAAATTGTAAGTCTCCATCCAGGCAACTTTAATTACTCCATTGTCTCTAAACATAAATACAGGCCATTGTCCTTTCTTAGACCCTGTGGAAGGAAAAGACAGCTGAGTGTTTTATGGCCCTTCCAATCACCACCAAAAGAGATGGAGGCTTACATCAGTTACGTGAAAATTGCCAGGGTAGCTAGTCAGGAAGGCTAATCTGCTTTCTCCTTTTCTTTTTTCTTTTTACTTTTCACACATGCTCAGTAAGTGATTGTGGAGGCAGCTGTTTACCTTGCCCATTGTTCATAAGCACACACAGTGACCGTAGGATCACCTAGATAACTTGATATTCCCCATTTTAATTGTGTGAGTTTCAGTCAAGACAATTTGAATTACTCCACTTGGCTGCAGGCAAGGCACAGGTCATTCTTCCTTGTTAGAAACTACAAAGTTTTATGGTCCACAACACTAATTACAAGGGGAAAGATAGCTGACTGTTTTATAGCCCTTGTTCTTTGAGAATTTGTCAGGTATGTTTTGGCTTCTCTGTGAGGGGAGACCCAATTTAAAATATCTCACATTCCACAGAGAACTAGAATATTTTAAAAAATCCCACCCCCTTTAGGCCCAGAAAGAATATGAATGCAGGATTTTAAATCACTGCAGAGGAGGGATATGATCGCATTCTTTAAACATCTATAGGTCTGTCATGGAGAGGAGATTTGTTCTTTCCTGCCCTAGAAGGTAGGAATAGGTCTAACGGTTTTAAGTTACAGGAGGGTAGATTTTGATTGACCACTAGAAGGAACTTCTTGGCAGTTTGGGAATGGAATCAAGTGCCTAGAGAGGTGGCGGGCTCTATTTCAAAAAGAGGCTAGACAGTGACCTACTGGGGATTCTTTAGCTAGAGTGCCTGCACTGAGCAGGGGGTTGGACTAGATGGCCTATGAGACTCCTTCCAATTCTAAGAGGCTAAACAGCTACCTTTTGCAGATGCTCTAGCTGGATTTCCTGCATTGAGCAGGCTGGAAGGGGGGATGCCTGCTATGGGACCTCTTCCAATAGTATGATTATATGATTCTTGGTATAAGAGGAGTCTTTCAGCTCTCACTGAAATAGAATAGTCAAGCTTTTTACATTTAATTTTGGAGGAAAATGGATAGTGAAAGAGAGCCAGATGCTCAAAAGCTTTGATTCTCCCTTTCCCCATCCTGTGTAATTTAAAGGAAGAAAAGGCCACAAAAGCAAACAATAGTTTGGGGTGGGGTTTTTTGTGTGTGTGTTTTTTGTTTTTGTTTTGAAGAATCAGTTCAAAAACTCATCTGTCAAGTTTGTTATCGATTTTCATAAACAACTTGCTAACCATTTATTGTCTTCTCTCCCCCATCCCCCCAATCATATTTCTTGGCTTGTGCACAGAAGGATCATGACAGATTCCCAAATAGTTATTTTGATTATTTTTTGGCCCAAGAGAAAACCCCACATAAGCAAAACTGGTGTGATAGCACCAATGCTTCTCATCTGGTAGTAGCCTGGTGTTCTTATCTCATTTTGCTTGACAGGAGGTAGAAAAAGAAGCTGGCATTGTTAAACAAAACCCTGATACAACCATGAATGTGTAAGAACTCTTTATCCCCCATACTTATATAGTGCTGTCACCACACACACACAGAGAAAGGGGCCTGGTGAGCAATTACTATGGTTCGTTACAGAAAAAGTTGGAGTGGCAATTTTAGATGCTGGAAAAGATTGTGAGAGCCCCATATCTTTATCAACATCTGCATAATGTTGTGCCTAAGTCCAGTTTTTGAACAACACATGCATAATTTCAGGAAATTAAAGAGGACACTTTCTGATGTAAATTATTTCCTACTGATTTGCCAAATCTCCAAATTACTGCCTGCTTGCCTAAACCTTAAGTTTTTCACCAGGGTAGGGCTTTCTCTCTGTCCATCTACCATCACACGTATGGTTTGTGAGGACATGCAGAAGAGCCTTCGTGGTGGAAACTGGTGCTCCCACAGGCCTTCAGACTTTAACTGGGGGCTTGACTACATATGGTGGTGGTGGTAATTTTGGCCTGGAGGTGTGGCGCATGAAATTTGGCTTTTCCCAGAACTCAGAGGGGTACTACTGTCCCAGCAGTAGTAGCAGTCCCTGAAGCCAGAATGAGTGGCTAGACTCACAGTTGCAGGGTAAGTGCCCATTCTGACTTCAGGGAGGGTGAGTACCATTAGCACTTTGCTTTTCCTGGAACTCAGAGGGGCAATTGGGCAAAAAAACAAAACAAAAACCACCAAGTGGTAGTCACTCTCACTGAAGCCAGAACTGGCAGCTAGCCTCACAATGGTGGGGCTAACTGGGGGTTCTGACCTCAGAGAGAGTGACTACCACTGGGGCTCTGCCTTTGGAATGAGCAGTGGCACTGAGGAGGGGGGAAATGGTGGTGCCTCAGGCAACACTTGTCCTTCCTCTCCTCCGCACTGAATCCAGTGTGGAAGGATTGTTCACACAGCAGTTTTCTCTGGAAAATCATAGAATCATAGAATTATAGAGTTGGAAGAGACCACGAGGGCCATCCAGTCCAACCCCCTGCCATGCAGGAATCACGATCAAAGCATCCCTGACAGATGGCCATCCAGCCTCTGTTTAAAGACCTCCAAGGAAGGAGACCCCACCACGCTCCGATGGAGTGTGTTCCACTGCCGAACAGCTCTTACTGTCAAAAAGTTCCTCCTAATGTTGAGGTAAAATCTCTGTTCCTGGAGCTTGCATCCATTGTTCTGTGTTCTAGTCTCTGGAGCAGCAGAAAACTGAGTTTTCTAAAACTTGGAGTATTCTAAAAGGGTGTATTCCCTGAGTCTGGTGTAAATAGGGCCATATATTATGCATTACTATTGCACCAGATTCAGGGAAAGGGCTGCACATTGCATGGCATTATCACGTCGGATTCCGAGGAGATTTGGGGTTTACACTGGGGTAGATAAGTTGTGTGTGTGTGTGTGTGTGTGTGTGTGGAGACCCTTTTCACAGAGTGTGCTGTACCTTTTTCTTGTGTTTCATATATATTTTAAACTCTTTTGAATATTTTAATGTAATTGTCCATTTAATGGTTTTTAACTTTTATACAACATGTTATTTTGCCTGTATTTTGTTTTATTTTTATACTAGAAGTTACTTTGGGTCCTATATTGGGAGCAAGGTGGGATATGCATTATTTAAATAAACAGATAGATAAATGAATAAAAATGAAATAATAGCGGATTCCTTGCCCATGCCAGCATGGAAAATAATCACATACTTCAGTGGTGGGCAACTGTAGAGGGTCTACATTAGCACCACAGGAGACCTGGGAAGATACACCCCATTGCACCAGCACTGCAAAAGAAATTTAAAATGGCTCGAAATATCCTCTAGGGACCACAGGGGCATTTCCAGCATGTTTCACCTCCCCCCAGGAGATGCCTCCCCCTCAATATTTATTTCATTTTCCATTATTAACAATAAAATCTCCATTCATAGTATACCTTGAATGCATAGTTTTCATCAAATACATTGTAACACCATGTTCACTATACAGATTCTTTACTACAATCTTATCTATTCTTCTAATAAATAATTACCACTATTCTTACCTGTCCCTCCCTGAATTGACCTCCTCTTTTTAGCCAAACCTCAGAGATTTTAAGTGTCCATTTTTTTTAGTTCGCCTAACTTTGACCACTGTTTCCAACATTTCAGTATTTTTTTCCTTTTCTCTTTCCTTTATTTGTTTCTTACACCTCTTTCTGGTATCTCCAAAGTAACTCTCATTTCTGCTGTTCTCCCGATTCTCTCCATTCCTCATATATTCTGTATCATCTCTGAGACCTGGACCTACGCAGCTTAGAAACCTTCCCTGCACAGTTATATCTTTATGAAAGACTGTGTGAGTTCCTGTGCTGGCACCGTTGTTTCACCTCATGGATACTCTATCTTCTCAGCTTTATTTGCAATGTTAGTCAATGTTTATCTTTAGTTTATTTCAGGACCAGAAATATAAACACAAAACATGGAAACACTGACACACAGAGATAGAGCTTGTTCCTACCTCCTTTACTTTAACTCTCCTGATTCTCCATTCTATCCACCAGTTGTTGATCCAAATTGTCACAACAGCCACTTAAATCTGCTTTCTAAGATGTTTTCACTTGATTGGTGTAAGATTTTCTCCCTGAGCAACATTAATCTACCCCCTTGGCTTGCTCCCTTTATAGATGATAAAATCCCCGCTGTAAAGCAGACCAGCTTCTAAGGATTGGGATCCAAAGATCGCCTCCCATGTCAATGGCTGCTCAGCTCCCCTGCCTTCCTCGTTGTCTGGCCATGGAATTCTTCTGGCTGATTTAGGAGAGCTGGCCCAGGGTTTGTTGTAAGCTCCTTCTGAAATCAGTCCTTCCCGGACAGAGATACTGCCAAGGATGTGCCCCATCCTCAAATTGCCACAGTTGGAGGATCAACCTATCAGGAGCTCAGTCCCAGGTTGTCCATCACCTCTGCTGGTCCACCAGAAGTCCAGGAGAGGCCTTTTTTAACATGTGCGAGTGAGCACAAGTTACTTCCTATTACCTTCCTGTTTCAAAAGAAGTCCCCTCCTGGGCCTAAATTGGGTCAGGAAGGACCAAAACCATGGTGAAAATGACCTTCTAGAGAGCGTTTGGGGACACAATTTTTTAAAAATTGCAAAACAAAATGACCTCTGGAAGGCCTTGGGGGCCATAGAAATGGCCCTCAGGACTTCATGTGGCCTACAAGCTGCCATTTGCCCACACTATCATACATGATGGGATTTGACTGCTGGTGTTGTTTCTGTTTAGTTCAGTCCTGAGGTGTTGAAGTCCCAAAGGAAGTGTGAATATTTCTTCCACAACTGAGATTCTATGTCTGTGACCTATCTGTCCCCACTATCACAGTCATATAGCCAATCCAAAATTTTAAATATATAATGTATCTAAGACATTGATGAGACTGCAGGCAAATCGTACTGGCTTCAACTTCTCACTGATAAGTCTATGGAAATTTCTTTTCAGAGAGAGGAACACAAGTATAATCATAATTAGGCTAAGCTTGTAGGCTTCAGAGCTGAACATGAAGTGAAAAACGGAATAAAGTGATCTGACAATCCCTTCACTATTTCTTTCCTCTACACACCTCAGTCTAAGAGTTCTCTCCAATCCTTGAAGCATGCCAGATCTTAATGTTTCATCTTATATTGCTTATTTTTAAAGGGGAAAAAAAGGCTTCCAGTAAAGGATTCTGGTTGAGACAAGCTTAGTAGAAAAGCGGAGAGAAAATACACTGGAAGGGATTTTACCTGCTCAAGAAAAGAAGAATACCATTGTTCTCTAGTAAACAATGAATCCATAATGTCAGTCATTCCTCTGACAGGAATGAAGGACTCTCATGGGAACCTGATTCGGGCATAATTTCTGGAGGCTGATTTATTTGTTTTTCTGTCAAAGTTGAACCAAACAGTAGCAGGCTTAGCCTGGGCCTTGACCATGTAAACCATTGCTGAGGTCTCTTTCTTTTTTATTCTTCTGTGGTCAACAAACATAATCCTAGTGGGACACATAAGCAGGGTCAAATGAAAATTTTGCAAAAATGTAGAAGGAAATTATATTTTAAGAGTCAGACAGTCTATCACTTGGTTGAGGGAGAAGCTAGCAGCCACTAGCTCTCTATACAGTTGCAGCCACAGTCCCTGGAGCTCAGTGGATATAGCTAAGCTCACACACATGACCAACAGGAGTGTTTTACATGGATGTTTAGTTGGGGAGTTTGCAGGGGGAGTTTTTATTCAGTGCCCACCTCAGATTACTGAATGTGGACAATGAGGGAGCTGCTGCAGCCACTTCCAATAGCTGTGGTATGTTTGTATTTTTTTCAGAGAATGTGCAGCAAGTGCAAATTGGTAGCCCTTTTGGAAGAGAAGGTCCAGCACCTTGAGGAACATGTATCTATAATATCTATGAAATATTAGGGCACATTATGTTTTTGTGGATAGAGTGGAATAGGCTGTCCTGGATGAGGAACACACAGGGGAAGTCCCTGAGGAGGAGGTCAGTTCCCAAAGAGAAGAGGGAACATTTGGAGGAATGTGACGCATAAGAAGTAGAAGGTCTAGGGATCATTCTGTGAGTTTGGAGCTACAGAAATAAATTGAATCACAGAATCATAGAGTTGGAAGAAACCTCAAGGGCCATTCAGTCCAACCCCCTGCCATGCAGTAGCACACAATCAAATCATTCCTGACAGATGGCCATCCAGCCTCTGTTTAAAAACCTCCAAAGAAGGAGACTACACTACACTATGAGGCAGTGTATTCCACTTCCAAACACCTCTTACTGTCAGGAAGTTCTTCGTAATATTTAGTGGAATCTCTTTTCCTGTAGCTTGAACCCATTGCTCCTTGTCCTAGTCTCTGGAGCAGCAGAAAACAAGCCTGCTCCATCCTCAGTATGACATCCTTTCAAATATTTAAACATGGCTATCATGTCATCTCTCAAACTTCTCTTCTCCAGACTAAACATGCCCAGCTTCCTAAACTGCTCCTCATAGGGCATGGCTTCCAGACCACCCACCATCCTGGTCACCCTCCTCTGCACACATTTCAGCTTCTCAATATCCTTCCTGAATTGTGGTGCCCAGAACTGGACACAGGATTCCAGGTGAGGTCTGATCAAAACAGAGTAGAGTGGCACTATTACTTCCCTTGATCTAGACAGTATAATCCTATGAATGCAGCCTAGAATTGCATTGGCTTTTTTAGCTGCTACATCACACTGCTGACTCATATTCAGCTTGTGGTCCACTAAGACACCTAGATCCTTTTCACATGTACTGTCCTCAAGCCATGTGTCACTCATCCTGTATCTGTGCATTTCATTTTTACTGCCCAAGTGTAGTATCCTACATTTCTCCCTGTTGAAATTCATTTTCTTAATATTAGCACAGCTTTCTAATCTGTTGAGGTCATTTTGAATTCTGGTCCTGTCATCTAGGGTATTAGCTACCCCTCCTAATTTGGTGCCATCTGCAAACTTGATAAGCATATCCTCTATTCCCTCATCCAAGTCATTGATAAAGATGCTGAATACCACTGGGCCCAGGACAGAACCCTGTGACACCCAACTGGTCACTTCTCTCCAGGATGAACAGGAGCTATTGGTGACTACCCTTTGGGTTTGATCAGTCAACCAATTACAAATCCACCTAACAGTTGCATTGTCTAGCCTGCATGTTACTAACTTTTTTGCAAGAATGTCATGGGGGACCTTGTCAAAGGCTTACTGAAATCAAGATACACTACATCCACAGTATTCCCTTCATCTACTAAGTATGTAACTCTATCAAAAAAAGAGATGAGATTAAAGAATCATAGAATTGTAGTTGGAAGAAACCACAAGGGCTGTCCAGTCCAACCCCCTGCCATGCAGGAAATCATGATCAAAGCATCCCTGACAGATGGCCATCCAGCCTCTGTTTAATGACTTCCAAAGGAGACCCCACCACAATCTGAGGGAGTGTGTTCCACTGTCGAACAGCTCTTACTGTCAAAAAGTTCCTCCTAATGTTGAGGTGGAATCTCTGTTCCTGGCACTTGCATCCGTTGTTCCGTGTTCCAGTCTCTGGAGCAGCAGAAAAAAACACTTGCTCCATCCTCAGTGTGACACCCCTTCAAATACTTAAACAAGGGCTATCATATTGTCTCTTAACCATCTTTTTTCCATGCTAAATATACCCAGCTCCCTAAGTCTTTCCTCATAAGGCATGGTTTCCAGACCTTTCACCATTTTAGACACCCTCCACTGGACACGGTCCAACTTGTCAATGTCCTTTTTGAATTGTGGTGCCCAGAACTGGACACAGTATTCTAGGTGAGGTCTGACCAAGGAAGAATAGAGTGGCACTATTACTTCCCTTGATCTAGACACTATACTTGTATTGATATAGCCCAAAATCGCATTGGTCTTTGTAGCTGCCGCATCACACTGTTGACTCATGTTCAACTTGTGGTCTACTAGGACTCCTAAATCCCTTTCACACGTAGTCTCATTCAGCCAGGTCTCTCCCATCCTATATCTATGCATTTCATTTTTTCTGCTCTAAGTGCAGTACTTTACATTTCTCCGTATTGAATTTCATTTTGTTAGCTTTGGCCCAGCTCTCCAGTCTATCCAGTCTGGCATGACTTCTTTTTGAGAAATCCATGTTGACTGTTTGTGATCATGGCATTGCTTTCTAAGTGCTTACAGGCTGTTTAATGATCTGCTCTAGCATCTTTCCTAGTATTGATGTCAGGCTGAATGGGAGGTAATTATTTGGGTCATCTTTTCCCCCTTTTTAAAGGTGAGAACAACATTTGCCCTCTTCCAGTCTTCTGCGACCTCTCCTGTTCTCCAGGAATTCTCAAAGATTATTGACAGTGGTTCTGAGATCACTTCTGCCAGTTCTTTTCATACCCTTGGATGAAGTTCATCTGGCCCTTGAGACTTGAACTCATTTACACTGGCCAGGTATTCCTGAACTACCTCTTTACCAGTTCTGTGCTGTATTTTCCATACGGCATCATCTGCTCCATTTTCCCCAAGTTGAGAACTGTTTTTCCTTTGGGAGAAGACTGAGGCAAAGAAGGTGTTAAGTAGTTCTGCCTTTTCTCTATCCCTTGTTAAGCTATCATGATCTTCTCCACACAGGGCCCTACTATTTCCTTGTTTTTCCTTTTGCTGTGGACATATCTCCAAAAGCCCTTTTTATTGTTTTTAACCTCTCTAGCAAGCCTGAGCTCCAGCCAAGCTTTGCTTTTCTGACTTTACCCCTACATGAGCTGGCTATTTGTGTGAATTCTTTTTTGGTGACTTCCCCTTTTTCCACTTCTGTACATGTCCTTTTTATGTTTTATCTCAGTTGAGAGCTCTTTTGACATCCATCCTGGTTTCTTTAAACACCTCCCCTTTTTCGTCCTCATTTGTACTGTTTGAAGTTGTGCCTTCAATATCTCACTTTTCAGAAAATCCCATCTCTCATGAACACCCTTCTCTTTTAATATTCTTGACCATGGAATCACCCTGAGTAATTCCCTAATTTTTCTGAAATCAGCTTTCTTTAAGTCTAGAATGCATGTCTGACTATGCTTGGCTTCCTCTTTCCTCTGTATAACAAGCTCCAGGAGAACATGGTCACTCCACCCTGAGGATCCCACCACTTCCTCTGCATTAACCAGGTCATCCCCATTGGTTAGGATCAGATCTAAAATAGCTACTAATGTACTTATTCCAGACTCAACCAATTATTTTATCCTAAAATAGCCGATCCCCTTGTTGCCTCTTCCAGCTTCTGGACAATGAAATTGTCTACGAGGCAAGTGAGGAATTTGTTGGACCTTAAATTCTTGGCAAATTTGGACTTCCAACAAATATCAGGATAGTTGAAATCTCTCATTACTACTACATCTCTCCTTTCTGAGTGGGTGGTCATCTCTTCTAGGAAGGCATCATCCAAGTCCTTGGTTTGGCTTGGAGGTCTGTAGTAGGCCCCCACAATGACATCCCTGCTGTTTCTCTCCCCCTTAATTTTTACTCAAATCCTCTCAACCTGGCTCCAAGTATTTAAATCATGGATATGTTCACATGTGTACACATCCTTAATGTATAATGCTACTCCACCACCCTTCCTGTTTGGTCTATTATTCTGTAATAGGTTATACCCCTCTATTTGTATATCCCACCAGGTTCAGTGATGCCTAGTGTATCATATTTGTTTTGCTGTCCTAAGAGGTCAAGTTCATCCTGTTTATTTCTCATGCTCTGTGCATTAGGATAGAGATGTCTAAGACCATGGACCATTTCTCCTATCTGCGTTTTAAAGAGTTTATTCCTCCCATTTTGGGGTTGTTGTGTTACTTACCTTTTTTCTGTATAACATTTGGGCTTTTCTCTCTAGCACTTGATGAACTCCTTTCAAGAGTAGTGTCTCTCGCCCCCATACAACTCAGTTTAAATCCCTCCTGATAAGACAGTCCAGGGGAATCTGCCAGGATGTTGAGGTTGGTGCTGGTGACACTGTCTCAGTCTTGGACTGCTCCGAGGTTGGTCGGGCAATTTTGTTTTGGCTCTACCTTTGCACTCTAGTAACTTCTGGGGATGGCAGGTAAAAAGTGAAATTTCTCTGCTGTGACCTTCATAAAGCTTCTGTGAAGCTTAGAGGTTTCCGACATGTCCTTGAGGGGGGTGAATGTTCATTGGCACAAGATGTCTGAAGTCACCCTCCACACTGTGCAGCTCTAGAGTCCTGTCTGGGTTTGCAATGTCCTAAGAAGTATTTGGTGCCTACTGCAATGGCTTACAGGATCCCAATTAGGAATGTGTTGTATTTGGTCACTACAGGGGCAACAGCGGGGTTAGAGCATGTGTTTCCCATCTGCATTGAGAACAGGCCATGCGGCACATTGCAGGTGGATTTCATAGGTGTAAAAGGTCTGTCTATTAAATAACAAGACTGATGCAGTAACCTATCTTATTTATGTATTACAATTCTAATGCTTGTCCCCTTCATTATCCTCCCTGTTCACACTCACACACCAATGCAGCCTTTTCTTTCCCATTGGTTGAAGGCATGGAGCAGATCAGTTTCTGTCAGCTGCTTCAGCACATTTGCTGATTTCTTCTTTATGCAGCAGTTGATGCAAAATGTGTTCCTTTAAGCACCGATTTCACTTTAGGGAAAGGAAAAAAGTCACCTGGTGACAAATCTTGCAGCTATGGAGGATGTTCAAGCGTGTGTTCATCAGCCAAAAACTGCTTCACAGAAAGGACTGTGCATTGCCTTGATGAAGAATGAAACCATTTCCCCACAGTTCTGGCCTTTTTTTTCTGACTCTTTCTCTCAGCTTTGTCAAAACTTCCTTATAATAATGTTGGTTCACTGTTCTGCCTTCTGAAACCCATTCTGCCAGAATATGCCATTGATTTAAAAATAAACAATGAGCATAACTTTGAATATGGATTTGCTTTGACATGCTTTTTTCATTCTTGCTGATGATGCTGTTTTCCAGTGTTTTGACTGTCGTTTTGTCTCAGGATCATACTGGAAGATCCAGGTTTCAGCACAAGTGATGATATTTTTAAAAAGGTTGGATCTGCCTCAAGTAGCTGGAGAATGTCACATTGCTTGACTTTCAAACTTACCATTTTTCCAGCACACAACAAACAACACAGATGCTTTAAAGGATGACTGAAAATTAACTGAATGGCTGAGACTGTTGATGTTTGTCATGCAGGTTCAGACATATTCAAGGTTGCCACTCAAGCATTCACA
The DNA here is from genome assembly GCA_030847615.1 of Gambelia wislizenii. NCBI lineage: Eukaryota > Metazoa > Chordata > Lepidosauria > Squamata > Crotaphytidae > Gambelia > Gambelia wislizenii. The sequence goes on from JAUMIR010000012.1 coordinate 14,266,380, forward strand.
ATCAGTTCTCCCTGATTTTTCTGAAAGGTAAGATAGTCTTGTTATTCAATAGACAGACCTTGTAATAACATACCATTTTAACAAATCCTCCATGGTCTTGCCAATACCTTCCTCAACTTCAGCAGGGTATCCATACTGCTTTGGTGGAAGGGGATCTTTCCCCTCGATTAGCACATAGGTATCCTTAATGAGGCCACACTCTGCCTTATCATAGAATCATAGAATCATAAAATTGAAGAGTTGGAAGAGACCACAAGAGCCATCCAGTCCAACCCCCTGCCACACAGGAAATTACGATCAAAGCATCCTTGGCAGATGGCCATCCAGCCTCCAAGGAAGGAGACCCCACCATGCTCTGAGGGAGTGTGTTCCACTGCCAAACAGTTCTTACTGTCAAAAAGTTCCTCCTAATGTTGAGATGGAATCTCTGTTGTTGGAGCTTGCATCCATTGCTCCAAGTTCTAGTCTCTGGAGCAGCAGAAAACAAGCTTGCTCCATTCTCAATGTGACAATCCTTCAAATACTTAAACAGAGCTATCATATCACCCCTTAACTGTCTTTTTTCCAGGCTAAACATACCCAGCTCCCTAAGTCTTTCCTCATAAGGCATGGTTATCCTAGATCCAGACCTCTGGGAATTCTAATTCCAAGGGATATTTCCTGGGGATTTGTGTTGTGTAGGTCACTTGAGTGTTTAAGATGTGTGACCCAATGTTGAGGGGTCCAAGAAGGAATTAGCACATACCTCCTTAATGGTTTTGTTTACTAAGGGGCTTCCACTCAATTTTAGCTTGGGTTTGCTTGCTAAAATATTTCTAAGGCTCTTTCCCAGGTCCTTGCAACCTCCACCTGACCTCTCCTAAGTTTGTGGATAGTGCTTGTGGCATCACCTAGGGCAGTGGTTCTCAATCTGTGGGTCCCCAGATGTTATTGGACTACAGTTCCTAGGAGCCCTCTGAGGTCTCACCTTGACAGCCAGGTGGTCCTCCCAGTCATTAGTGAGGCTGTGAGTTCAATTCTACAGCCTCATGAATGAATGGGAAGACCACCTGGAAGTCAAGGTAAGACCTCAGAAGCCTCCTGGGAACTGTAGTCCAACAACATCTGGGGACCCACAGATTGAGAACCACTGGCCTAGGGTCACCCAGAACCCTCAAGCTGCCATTGCCTCTTTGGAATGGTCAAAAGGTGAGTCTCCTTACACTGAATTCAGAAAGCCTCACACAAGGTCTTAAATGGGTCAGTGGTCTTAAACAACACCTTCTTGCATGGTTTTCTTCCCTGACAAACAACTCACTTCTCTAATTTGTCCATCTTTGGGCTGTTCTCGAACATTTCTATCATTTCTGCCTTTTTCTTTCACTAGCAAACTGCCTCCTAACCGCACTCCTACTAAACTCAAGGTAAAAGCACAAAGGTCTCCTTCCAAAACACTCCTGCTAGTTACTGGCAAAGCACAAAGATGTTCCTTTCCTTAATAAATGTCTTTGCAAGACACTAAGTGGTCACTGGCAAGGTCAACCCCTCTCAACCTGGGACACTGGACCAGGCACTCAGGGATAGGGAAACCACCGGGGTCCTTTTAGGGGGAGATCCCTGCCTCTAGACTGGGCAGAGCTGGAAGGGGGGCGATGAACTCTGTGAAACTTACTCTCACTTGGCTGAGTGGGGGGGGGAATAGGGCTTTAGGGTTCTGAGTCATGCCAAAGACTTTTTCAGGAATGAGGGGTACTTTCCTTCAGATTCGGGCAAAGCACTGAAATCCAAATATCAGCCTGCCACCACCACTGACATGCAAACTATGTTTCTCTTCCCCAGGGAGCGACCCTGCAGGAAACTATAAATCCCAAAATTCCTTAATTAGTGGCTCCTGGCCACACTAAAAATAACAAACAAAACCGTATAGGAGTTCCTAACCATGTGGTGTGTGTGTGCATTGCATCACCTATCTCTCGGATCCCACACCATGATAGACCCAAAGTACAGGAGAGATTCCCAAGCATAGTCAATGTCCACCCCTTGCTCCCAGTTGAACAAACTTGTGGCTGGCTACAGGCAGATACAAGACATAACCAAGATTGAAAGGGGGAAAGTGCTATTCAACATCTTTATCAATGACTTGGATGAGGGAACTAGGGGCATACTTATCAAATTTGCAGATGACACCAAATTGGGAGGAGTAGCTAATACCCTAGAGGACAGGATCAAAATTCAGAATGACCTGGAGAGACTGGAGAGCTGGGCCAAAGCTAACAAAATGAAATTCAATATGGAGAAATGTAAAGTACTGCACTTAGAGCAGAAAAATGTAATGCATAGATTTAGGATGGGAGAGACCTGGCTGAACGAGACTACGTGCGAAAGGGATTTAGGAGTCCTAGTAGACCACAAGTTGAACATGAGTCAACAGTGTGATGCGGCAGCTACAAAGGCCAATGCGATTTTGGGCTGTATCAATAGAAGTATAGTGTCTAGATCAAGGGAAGTAATAGTGCCACTCTATTCTGCTTTGTTCAGACCTCACCTAGAATACTGTGTCCAGTACTGGGCACCATAATTCAAAAAGGATATTGACAAATTGGAGCATGTCCAGAGAAGGGCAACTAAAATGGTGAAAGGTCTGGAAACCTTATGAGGAGAGACTTAGGGAGGGGGGTATATTTAGCCTGGAAAAAAAGACGGTTAAGAGGCGACATGATAGCCCTGTTTAAGTATTTGAAGGGATGTCACGCTGAGAATGGAGCAGGCTTGTTTTCTGCTGCTCCAGAGACTGGAACACAGAGCAATGGATGCAAGCTCCAGGAACAGAGATTCCACCTCAACATTAGGAGGAACTTTTTGACAGTAAGAGCTGTTCGGCAGTGGAACACACTCCCTCGGAGCGTGGTGGGGTCTCCTTCCTTGGAGGTCTTTAAACAGAGGCTGGATTGCCATTTGTCGGGGATGCTTTGATCAAGATTTCCTGCATGGCAGGGGGGTTGGACTGTATGGCCCTCGTGGTCTCTTCCAACTCTACAATTCTATTATTCTATGATAAGATTCCCAACCCATGGTAGGCTTCACTCGCTAAATTCCAAGCTCCCAAACTTTCGCATGTGAAAATCATGCTTGCGTCTCACTTCAGTTTTCCTACATCCATCCCCCTAGAATCATAGAATCATAGAGCTGGAAGAGACCATGAGGGCCATCCAGTCCAACCTCCTGCCGTGCAGGAGTACACATTCAAAGCATTCCTGACAGATGGCCATCCTGCCTCTGTTTGAAAACCTCCTAGACTGTGTACGTCGACTCACGAGTAAGTGGGTACAGGGTCTGCCCGTGTTCTTCACCAGACTTGTCACTGAAATTACAGGGGGTTTGTGGGAACCACACACAGGTCCAGATATTAAAATGGGGAATGTTTAATCAGCTCAATATGGCAGCAAGAGCCCAGGTAACAATTGAATCTTTTGACCTGTGTATACAGGTACTAACTGATGAGACTCACAGCCAGGAAATAAAATAAAAATGTTTTTTATTGAAAAATAACCTTGGAAATACATATACACATACACTCAGGCATCAAGCAGTCACACAAGGTTAGCAAAGAAAATAGATAGTATTGGGATAGAGAAATAGAATTCAGGATGGTAGGCTATACTATACCTATCTGACAAGCAGAGAATCATGTAGCAGAAGGTACTCAGAATGCAGTTCACACAGCAAACCAGCAGAGTAACAAGGTGGGAGAAACTGTGAACGTGGTGACAAAGAGTGACAGAGTGATGAGATGAAGGAAGCTATGCACACTTTAACTGTGTTTCCAGGTGAATTTTATATTTGATATGCCCTCTGGAGGGGTGTTTTTAGTGAAGTACAATGTTTGCTGGAGTTTCCCATAGTTAGATAACGGAAGCTAATGTTAGTGTTAATGATCGCTAATGGCTGAAATATTGAGACTGATGGGTGTCCGGCAACCTTCTATTGTTCTAGGAGATGTGTGAAAGAAAACCAGTTTTGCAAGGCAAAGAGTGTCTGGCCACTTTGCTTAATTTAAGACCTTATCAGACGGGGCCAAAATAATGTCCCCATCTCGCTATGTCCCCTGCCCCCCTCCCACCCCAGTAATGTTTTAAATAAAAAAAAAATGCACATGTACCACAATAGCAGTTTCAAAAGTCCTGCCCTCCCCTCCAGCATCTCAGGAGTGAATGGAGCTCTCGCCAAGTGCCATTCACTTCCTGGAAACAAAATCCTAGCCATTCTTGCAAGGTAAGAATCATGTGGAAAATTTAAAAAATAAAACAAAAATAAAAGTAAAAAAGTTTTTTAAAAAGCACAAAAACACATGTAAAAAACCCTAAGTAACCTGGGGAGGGGAAGAAAAGGGTGTCACTTACCTGGATGTCCTGATCTCAACCAGAAGTGCTTGGCAGGGTTCAGCAGGGACCTCCCACTTTGGCTGGCATCACTCCAGCATAATGTACAGGGGCGACGTCAACTGATAAGTGAGCCCTTTGGCGATCTCCTGTTGTCCCTGTACTGGATTTTTTAGGTCATCTGATAATCGCCTTAGTGAATGACTCACTTCCATGTACGTCCAGGAGAATAAGCCCATTCCCACCCTTACCAGTCCAAGAGGGGTTTGCATAATTACTACTCCGGTATGTCTTTTAGAAATTTAGGATGGCTTCTTCCTTAGGTTTTCTGAGCACACCTTGAGTCCTTGCATTTGGGAGGCCTTGGTCTACTACCAAACACATGGAAGGCCAATAAATAAGCCAATTTATGAAATACAGCTAATTGATGAATTATTGGAAGGGTGGGAGTATCAGGGAAGGTAACACTACTTCTGATTGTTGCAGCCTTACTTACTGGTGGGACAGGGTTGGAAGGGTTTTCATGCTTGCATCCCAACAGACCTCAGCCCAATCTGATTGCTTGCTATTACATAGTCTTACCACAAGACTACATAGTCTTACTGAATACAGAGCAGTTACATATCCATAACTCTGGATTATGAATCCTTAACTGCAATACTGAATGCCAACCATCAGTAATAATGAATAAGAAAGAACTCAGAGAAGCAATCCAAAACTGTCTAGTGAAAAGCAAAATGGTAAGCAGGTCTGCTACCTATATACTTACCTACCTATCTTCCCTCTCTCCTCCCTCCCTCCCTGCCTCCTTCTCTCTCTGAAATGATGATGATGGGATGATGATGACGACGGCAATCACGTATGGTTAACAGCAATATTCTTTTTTTAAAACTCAGATGAAGTCTCACAATTGATCTTTTGGAGACAGAAGTCCTCTTCTCACTCTGAAGGACAGAGAAACCAAACAGTAAAAGACAGATTTGCGACCTCTGGTACACAAACTATTGTCTTATTTGCCTGGTGATCAAAATTACCCAAAAGGGGAGAGATAAATTCTTAATTACAATATTTATTTTCCCTGACATAAACAACAACAACAACAACAACAACAATGGCATGAGATGTTATTGTGAAATCTCACTAGGAAAGGTACTTGAAATTTTGTAGGGATCCCTTAAGTAAACCATAGTCTCCCAACGAAATCTTGAGAGAAGAAAACGGAGCTGATGCAAGGATCAAATTGGCTTTTACAAGTAGAGCAAATACAGACAAGCTTTAAAAATAAAGTATGTTTTTACTGTATACTTATTTTATAAATAGATAATTCATGTGCTCATGCTGCTTCTACCAGAAGCAGACATAGCAAGGTCAGAATGGATGGAGGGATACCAGTGTAAGGTACAAGAGGATGTCCCAGAAAAATGAGTAAGGATTGGTAAAAATCTGCTACATTCAGATATTCTCAGCCTCAAATTTTTGACATCCTGAATAAGTTATTTGCAAATTTTGCAGAACTGTTATAAAAAGGAATTGAAATAAATTGTTGATCTCTCACTAAATTTGATAGACTTGAACCAGCTGAGATCCAGTGGCTGCATGCTATCCCCTAGATGTTGTTTTGGCAGCCCTGACTCCTATCAATTCCCGAGACTATTCTTTTATATGGGGGAGGGGCTTACAAAAAGAGCAGCAATGCATTAAAAAAAGCCCTTGTTTTCTAAACCAGAAGAGGACTTCCAGCTACTTCCAGGTCCCCGGGCCCCCATTTTTAACAGCTCATTTAACCCCAGGAGGACTGGGGGTGGGGGAAATTGACTCCTGCATCTATCTCAGTTGCCCACTCCTGCAGTGGATACAGCTGAGAATGACCATGTTGTACTTGTGTGCTAAACAGTTAGTGGACTTTGTAGTCCATAAAATGTGGTCCTGTGGGCCATACATGGCCTTGGTTTAGGTATTTCATGATAAATGCTTCAAAGCAACACATTTCCTCCTAGCTATATAGCCTGGTAATTTGCCATTTATCAGCAGAAATCAGGATATTTATGATGGCTTTAGGGATTCTGTTTGGATCTGCCTGCACTGACGGCCTCAGAAGGTACAATGCAATAACTTATGAAACTACTCATCCATTCCTTGCTTAAGGCTATTTTTTTAAAGGCTCCTTTTATGGTGTGACAAAAAGTTCTGCATACTGGCCGTTTGCATCAGTGTCACAGTTTTATTGACAAGATAAAGAAAAACTGGTGTGGAAAGAAACTGCTGAAACTCACAAACAGGAGGTTTAGCACGTACTAAATTGGCAAGGCCATTTCTGCAGTCTTGGGCACTCATCACAGGGGGAGATGGAAAGGAATTAAAGAGTTCATCACATCTGACACTAACCCCTGGACCTATATGCAGGATCATTAGGCTTTTCAGGAACCCTGTGAATAATTCAAGGGACAAGAGTTGCAAATATAGCTGGTAGGATTCATAGGAGCCAACGCACCAGGAGAAGAAGCACCACCACCACATCTCTAGAGAAGAGAAATCTGTAGCTATTTCCATCATCCTCTGTGGGGGGCGCCTCTCTTCTCCAAGAACTACTGCCTGCCTGCCTGTCTGCCTGCTGAGAAGGACCATTCACATACTTGCAGGGACAGGCTCCAGGCTCCCAGCTACTGAACCAGCAGGTGGTGAATCAGTATTGCCATTACATGCTCCCCTGCCTGGGATACAAGGGCCTGCCACCTGAGGGATGACAGCAAAAGTGGTCACTCCTTTGAGGGGAGCCACTTCAAGGGTTTGTCTGAGGGCAAGAGCCAGTTACTCTGCCAGGGAGTAAAAAAGAGCCCCCCCCCTTTTAAACTGGTCATATAACTGCCCTACTGGAATACGCAGAGAGCATAAGAGGAGAAGGGAGCAGCCATTGCAACACTAAAAGGTAGAGGGAGATAAGGTGTGGGGAGACAGAGAGTGCTGTTTGCCCCTTGGCAACAGCCCCCCTGGATTGAAAATACTGCTGATTAACTTAATGCCAGGTCAGTAAATAAAAGAATACACTTGATCCAGGACCTGATCCTTGATGAGCATGCTGACCTGGCTTGTATTGCAGAGACCTGCCTGGATGAAGCTGTGGGAGAAGGGGTCAATCTCTCCCAGCTTTGTCCACCTGGGTTTTCTGTGGAGCAGCAGGCAATGTGCAGTAGCAGTGGTCTATCAGAATTTCCTCTCGATCACCAAGTGCCCTGTCCCACAGTCTGCTGGGTTTGAATGTGACACCTGGACACCTGTCCTGGACAGCTATATAAGAAAGGGATCTAGGAGTCTTAGTGGACTACAAGCTGAACATGAGTCAGCAGTGTGATGTGGCAGATAAAACGGCCAATACAATTCTAGGTTGCATCAATAGGAGAATAGTGTCTAGGACGAGATAAGTAATAGTGCCATTCTCTTCTGCTTTGGTCACACCTCACCTGGAATACTGTGTCCAATTCTGGGCACCACAATTCAAGAAGGATATGGACAAACTGGAACATGTCCAGAGGAGGGCAACCAAAATGGTAGGAGGTCTGGAAGTGACCTCCAAGGACTAGGACACAGAGCAATTGACTCAAACTACAGGAAAGGAGATTCCAAATAAGTATCAATAAGAACATCCTGATGTTAAAAGCTTTTCGGCAGTGAAATGCACTGCCTCGAAGTGTGGTGGAGTCTCCTTTTTTGGAGGTTTTTAAACTGAGGCTGAATGGCCATATGTCAGAAATGCTTTGATTATATATTCCTGAAAGGCAGGGGCTTTGACTAGATGGCCTTTGTGGTCTCTTCTACATCTATGATAGAATCATAGAATCATAGAATTGGAAGCAACCACAAGGGCCATCTAGCCCAACCCCCTGCCATGCAGGAATATAGAATCGAATCATCCCTGACAGATGGCCATCTAGCCTCCATTTAAAAACCTTAAAGAAGAAGACTCCACCACACTCCAAGGCAGTGTATTCCACTTCCTAACAACTCTTACTGTCAGGAAGTTCTTCATAATACTTAGATGGAATCTCTTTTCTTGTAGTTTGAATCCATTGCTCCATGTCCTAAACTCTGGAACAGCAGAAAACAAGCTTGCTCCATCCTCAGTATGACATCCTTTCAAATGTTTAGACATGGATATCATGTAACCTCTCAACCTTCTCTTCTCCAGACTAAACATGCCCAGTTCCCTAAGCTGCTCCTCATAGGGCATAGCTTCCAGACCTCCCACCATCCTGGTTGGCCTCCTTTGGACACCTTCCAGCTTCTCAATATCCTTCCTGAATTGTGGTGCCCAGAATTGGACACAGGATTCCAGGTGAGGTCTGACCAAAGCATAATAGAGTGGCAGTATTACTTCCATTGATCTAGACGCTATACTCGTATTAATGCAGCCTAGAATCCCATTGGCTTTTTTAGCAAAACCGTTAAGGAGGTATGTGCCCCCCTCAGTTGTGATTCACACAAGCTAAACAATCAAGTGGCCTCTCTAACCCAAATCCACAGGAAATATCCCTTGGAACCCTCTCCTGTCCTGCAATGTCTCTCTGGCTTTTCTTCGCAAATGAAGATTCAGGAAGGACTCATCCCGTGCTTTCTGCAAGCGCACTGATGGAATTGATTTTTCTGGTGGAGCGCAGCGTGCACAGAACTGGCCTCACCCTTTAAACCAAAGGTTCATCTTCTGTGGCCTTGCAAGCATGGACGGTAGCAGCGAGGTCCTCGGGTTGTAGGTTTGATTAGAGTTTCCTTCTCTTAGATGGCTTACCTTACAGGGTTGGACAAGCACCATCTGCCCAGGTTTGGGATTAGAGTTTTCCTTCTCCTAGGATGGTTGCTATAAGGCTAGAGAGCCCATCCTGCCCTTTGACACTCTTTGTCAGACCCTTCGGGTTTGCCCTGTCTGGATGGGAGACCCTACCGGTGGCTATTATGCCACCGCCAGCATAGCTCAAAACATCATTAGGGTATGCAAGCCTCTCTCCCATGACAAGGGGGTGTCAATGGAGAGGTTTCTTGCAATGTGAGGTTGTCATAAACCCATCAATTCTTATCTCCCAGCCATTAAACAGTAATCAGCTAAGTTTCCTTTCCTTTTTCAGTTTGGTGGGAAACCCATCTAAGCTTTCTTCTAGCCAAAATACTCCCTTCAGGACGTGAAGCAGGGTATAAATATTAGCCCCAAACAGTAGAAAAGTGTGCCACTGTTGATGAGACCAGCCACTCTCTTTCTTGGTGCACCCCTGGATCAGAACTTCCAATGCCACCCCCAACCTTAATCTGAGTACTTCAAAACTCAGTTTTTCAAGAGTGGTTACTATCACCCTATTTCTCAAATCTATTCCTCTATCCAAACTTTCTGACTAACCCATCAATGCCCTTGTGTGATTTTTGTGAGTGTGTCATGTGTGTGAATGCTTTTTCATTGATAAAGATGTTGAATAGTACTGGGCCCAGGACAGAACCCTGTGGCACCCCACTAGTCACTTCTCTTCAGGATGAGGGGGAGCCATTGATGAGCACCCTTTGGGTTTTGTAGGTCAACCAATTACAAATCCACCTAACAGTTGTATTGTCTAGCCCACATTTTACTAGCTTAATTGTCCTCCTAGGACACTTTGTCGAAGGCCTTACTGAAATTAAGATATACTACATCCACAGTATTCCCTTCATCTACCAAGCTTGTAACTCTATACAAAAAAGAAATTAGTCTGGCATGACTTGTTTACTCCCCCAGTTAAACTATAATTTAGAAGAGGCATGTATGACAGAGTAAAACAATATTGAAGTCTAGCAAAATCTACTAATTCCTAATGAGAGCAATATGGACTGTTCTTTTGTAATAGTCAACATGATGAATGAAAACTGCATAGAAGTGTACAAAATGAGTAAAAAATAATGGTGGACACAGAGTGTATAAAAGAAGTAGATACAGCTGTATAAAAGCTTTGCTTTGCTTTGCTTTTGCTGCATGTTCATTATTACATACACTCATGTCCAGTGGCATTTGTATCCCTGTCTCAAACTGTGCAGCACCTAGGCTAGCTAGTGAGCAGTCAGAGACATCCCATTTTAGACCATAAAAATTAAGTGAAATGGGCAAAAGCCCTAACCATTTGTAACAATGAATACTAACTAAGGGAGACTGGCAAATGCCCAAGAAGTGAGGAGGTTCTGATGAAGGACAGGATCCAGTAGACAGCTAGACCCAGCCAAGCTAATGAAGAGTTCTGCACTGACTCATCTCTCTCTCTGCGGCAGGCAGAAGGAATATGGAATAATGGAGGAGGCAGTAGGATGAGAGAAACCAATTGGTAGTTGGTTTCCATCAGGCCAGTGAAAGGGCCCTCACTGACTCATTTCTCCCTCTGCTGCAGACAGGAAGAACAGTCAATAATTTAGTGACTGCTCTCCAAAACTGGGAGGTGAACTGTGCCCCCCTGTCAGAAACAATCTTGGCAGAAGCCCCATGCAGCCCGTAAATGTGTTGAATAAATAGCTTGGCCAGCTTCTGGGCCATGGGGATGCTTTTACAAGCAACAAAATGGGCTTTCTTCAAATACATGTCAACTACCACCCAAATGATAGTTTTCCCCTTGCTTTCAGGGAGGTCCAAAATTAAACCCATGCTTATCACTTCCCAGGTTTGGCTGGGGTGGGCACTGGGACCAACAACCCTTCCCTGCACTCCTTTTGGCCATGGAACAAACATGACCCCCTTTTACATACTCCTCCACTTCCTTATGCATTAGAGGCCACCAAAACTGCCTTCTGGCAAGGTGTAGCATTTTGACATAGCCAAAATGGCCTGCACTTTTCACATCATGATATTGCTTGAGAACCGAGGGCCTCAAACCACTGTGTTTTCTTCTGCGAGTGGAAGAAAAGTGGGTCACATTCCTGTTCTTCCTGCTCCATCTGTTCTGGTAGGGAGGCTGGAAGAACCAGTGCAGCATGGGCAGCAAAATTAGGGTCACAAGCAAGCAAGGATCCCATCTCTTTAGTGAGGGGAGCATCCTTTGGTTTATCCAATGAGATAGGAGAGAAGATAGGTGGTGGTGAAGACATTTTTCTCATAGGATGTGTTGCATAGAGACATCTGAGACCCCTGGAGTTTAATTGTAGATGGGGATGCATCTGTAGTACAGGGCATTATAGAATCATAGAATCATAGAATTGCAGAGTTGGAAGAGACCACGAGGGCCATCAAGTCCAACCCCCCTGCCACGCAGGAAATCTTGATCAAAGCATCCCCGACAAATGGCCATCCAGCCTCTGTTTAAAGACCTCCAAGGAAGGAGACCCCACCACGCTCCGACGGAGTGTGTTCCACTGCCGAACAGCTCTTACTATCAAAAAGTTCCTCCTCATGTTGAGGTGGAATCTCTGTTCCTGGAGCTTGCACCCATTGCTCCGTGTTCCAGTCTCTGGAGCAGCAGAAAACAAGCTTGCTCCATCCTCAGCGTGACATCCCTTCAAATACTTAAACAGGGCTATCATATCGCCTCTCAACCGTCTTTTTTCCAGGCTAAACATACCCAGCTCCCTAAGTCTCTCCTCATAAGGCATGGTTTCCAGACCTTTCACCATTTTAGCTGCCCTTCTCTGGACACGCTCCAATTTGTCAATATCCTTTTTGAATTGTGGTGCCCAGAACTGGACACAGTATTCTAAGTGAGGTCTGACCAAGGCAGAATAGAGTGGCACTATTACTTCCCTTGATCTAGACACTATACCTCTATTGATACAGCCCAAAATCGCATTGGCCTTTTTAGCTGCCGCATCACACTGTTGGCTCATGTTTTAGCTACTACTTCGGATTTCATAGCTTCCTTCAGTGGTAGTAGAGAGTGATCACTTCCACTTTCACTTTTCCTGTCAGTATCTGTGTCAGGGAAGTCCAAATAATTTACTGACAGCTTTCTGTGAGTCGTAGGGAGGGGACTGAATAGTGGGGCTGGAAAAACATTAGATTTTTGCTGGACTGTGGGAGTGTGTGTCCAGATATCTGTGATTTTTTTCCCCCCTCAGATTAAGTTATAGAATCATAGACTCATAGAATCATAGATTTGGAAGATACCAGAAGGGAAATCCAGTCCAACCCCCTGCCATGCAGGAATCAAATCATTGCCAACAGATGGCCATCCAGCCGCTGTTTAAAAACCTCCAAAGAAGGAGACCCCACCACACTCCCAGGCAGCACATTCCACTTCCAAACACCTCCTACTGTCAGGAAGTTCTTCCTAATACTTAGATGGAATCTCTTTTCCTGTCATTTGAACCGATTGCTCCATGTCCTAGTCTCTGCAGCAGCAGAAAACAAGCCTGCTCCATCCTCAGTATGACATCCCTTCAAATATTTAAACATGGCTATCATGTCACCTCTCAACCTTCTCTTCTCCAGACTAAATATGCCCAGCTCCCTAAGCTGCTTCCCTTAGGGCATGGCTTCTAGACCTCCCACCATCCTTGTCACCCACCTCCTGAATTGTGGTGCCCAGAACTGAACATAGTATTCCAGGTGAGGTCTGACCAAAGCATAATAGAGTGGTACTATTACTTCCCCTGATCTAGACACTATACATTTATTAATGTAGCCTAGAACCTCATTGGCTTTTTTAGCTGCTGCATCACACTGCTGATTCATGTTCAGCTTGTGGTCCACTAAGACTCCTAGATCCCTTTTGCATGTAATGCCATCAAGCCATTTGTCACCCATCCTATATCTGTGCCTCCCATTTTTACTGCCCAAGTGTAGTATCCTACATTTCTCCCTGTTGAAATTTGTTTTGTTAGTTTTGGCCCAGCTTTCTTATCTGTTCAGGTCATTTTGGATTCTGATCCTGTCCTCTGGGGTATTAGCTACCTATCCTAATTTGGTGTCATCTGCAAACTTGATAAGCATACCCTCTATTCCCTCACCCAAGTCATTGATAAAGATGTTGAATAGCACTGGGCCCAGGACAGAACCCTGTGGCACCCCACTAGTCACTTCTCTCCAGGATGAAGAGGAGCCATTGGTGACTACCCTTTGGGTTTGGTCAGTCAACCAATTACAAATCCACCTAACAGTTGCATTGACTAGCCCACAGATTACTAACATTTTTGGAAGAATATTATGGGGGACCTTGTCAAAAGCCTTACTGAAATCAAGATACACTATAGCCAAAGCATTCCTGTCATCTATCAAGTTTGTAACTCTATCAAAAAATGATATAAGTTTAGTCTGGCATGACTTGTTTTTGAGAAATCCGTGTTGACTTTTTGTGATCACGGCATTCCTTTCTAAGTGGTTACAGACTGTCTGTTTAATGATCTGCTCTAGCATCTTTCCTAGTATTGATGTCAGGCTGAATGGGAGGTAATTATTTGGGTCTTCTTTCCCCCCCTTTTTAAAGATGTGGCAACATTTGCCCTCTTCCAGTCTGCTGGGACCTCTCCTGTTCTTCAGGAATTCTCAAAGATTATTGACAGGGATTCTGAGATTACTTCTGCCAGTTCTTTTAATAGCCTTACATGAAGTTCATCTGGCCCTGGAGAGTTGAACTCATTTACACTGGCCAGGTATTCCTGAACTACCTCTTTACCAATTCTGTGCTGTATTTCCCCTACTGCATCATCTGCTTCATCTTCCCCAGGTTGAGCACTGTTCACCCTTTGGGAGAAGACTGAAGCAAAGAAGGTGTTAAGTAGTTCTGCCTTTTCTCTGTCCCATTAGCCTTTTGCCATCTTCTCCATGCAGCAGCCCTACCATTTCCTTGTTCTTCCTTTTGCTACGGACATATCCAAAAAAGCCCTTTTTATTGTTTTTAGCAAACCTGAGCATCATCTTTGCTTTAGCTTTTCTGACTTTCCCCCTACTGGCTATTTGTTTGAAATCTTTGGTGATTTCTCCCTTTTTCCATTTCTTGTACATGTCCTTTTAAAGTTTTAGCTCAGTTGAGAGTTCTTTCATCATCCATCCTGGTTTCTTTATAGACACCTCCCCTTTTTCCTCCTCATTGGAACTGTTTGAAGTAGGGCCTTCAATATCTCCCTTTTAAGAAACTACCATCCTTCATGAACTCCTTTATCTTTTAGTATCCCTGACCATGGGATCACCCCCAGTAATTCCCTAAGTTTTCTTAAATCAGCTTTCTTAATGTCTAGAATGCATGTTTTACTACTCCTGGCTTCCCCTTTCCTCTGTATAACGAACTCCAGGAGAACATGGTCACTTCCCCCAGGGATCCTTCCTCTTCCACACCATTAACCAGGTCATGCCCATGAGTTAGCATCAGACCTAAAATAGTTGATTAGGGGCCAGTATGGAGTGATCATCATATTTTAAAGGTGTTAAAAACCCTACAGAGATTGACCCCTAAATAGATCAGATGGACTGGGGTTTTATTTATTTATTTATTTATTGCAAATTTAAGTTCACCCTCAAAAATTTACCTGATGGAAAAAATATTTTGGCTGATGGTCTGTTGAGGTTACCCCATGGCTGATGCCCCAGCATGACAGTCAGAGGGAGTAAACAGTGGTCACTATGTTTACACAGTTAGGGTTTGGAGTAACACCATGAAGACAGGGGGCAAAAGAAAAATTGCCTGAATGAATGGAACAGTCCCTTTAAAAAAAAATTCAGAAGGGGTTGAAAATGATATATTGACAAAGCAGAACTCCAATGAATTGCAGCTAAAAAACTGAGTAAAGTTTGGATGGGAAGGGGTATAAGAAAACTGGTGCATTTTAATGGGGGAAGGTTAACTCCTACTGCCTCAGTTCCCCACACTAGCACACACAAACACACACACACACAAAGCATGTGTAAATTTTGTGAAGAATAAGTCCCAAACCATGAAGATTCCCATCAGTCCAGGATTCTTCATATCAAGGTTTCCCAACACTCAAGAAGCACATTTTTCCCAACCATTTTGAATATTCTTTCCATCCCTAAATCTGATATAAGAAGCTGTTGTGTTGCCATGTTGCCCAACTCTGTCATTTTCCACACCTTATCTGTCCATGACTATTCTCTTTCTGTGCTTATATCAGACAGAAAGGACTTCTTGGGCACATGAACTTCAAGCCCCTGGGTTACAAAAACCTTAACTGGAAATGGGGTGGAATAAGAGGAAAGACAGAAAATACCCTTTTCCTATAAGAGATACCCTTTTAAAAATTAAATTGTCTTCCTATGAACTTCCTTCCACAGTTTGGGTCATATGCATATTTCTTTAACTGAATCAGCTAATTAAATTTCATAATTCGTAGACTAGCCTTACTTTAATTGGTTGACAGCCCTTGTATTTTAGGGTATAGAGAGGATGAGAAAGAAACAGGTCCACTGATGGCTTCATTTGTTAAATCCAAAAGGCCACCACAGCAATACTGTGCAAGAAAAGGGGAAATTCTTGCACTGTTGGCAAAAGCTATAAATCTCAGACAAAGTGACAGAACTGCACTTTGCCTAAGGAAATAGCATTTCTATGAATATAGCAGTAATGTCACATTCTGCTGAACAGCCTAACAAACAAACAAATTCAGGACAGTTAAATGTTATATACAAAGGTTTTTTTCTACTTCCGATACCAAAAAACATAAACATAATACAGCAATTATGATACAAATATACCACCATATAGCAAAAAAGGACTACTTTCAAAAGAGACCCTCTCAAAGATAGAACTGTTTCTCCAGCACAGCTTTCCTTCTTTTACCATGAATAATCCTGAATCTCTATTTTCCAAAATGTAAAGTATCAACGATCCTGTAACAAAACTTTCCAATATTTATGCTGAAACCCCAGTGGTCTCAATATATCAGATAATTACTTACAAAAGCAATAAATAGCTACCATATCTCAATAAACCTATCTGTCCTAGTTTCCCTCCAAGAACTTTACACTATGTTAATTTTTCTCAGGAGGAGTTAAGCTCAGAGTTAAAGGTGATCTCCTCACAACATGTACACATCATGTGTAAATCTATTTAGTTGCTTTATTCAGGAATGGATAAGTTCCAGATGTTTGGATGCCATTTCTTTCAATTGAGGGACTTTCAGGGGTAACACCAGACCCTCAAAATGCAAATTGGTATTACCAGAAGTTCACTTCTTAAAAAAAACCTTGCAGTTTGTTTTAATAGAATTCTGTGTAAAATTAGATGGACAGGCCCCCTTGTTGTAGCAGAGAAATTGTGCCTTCAGAAAACACTATTATCTCATTTCTTAACCTCTCCAATGTGATTTCTTTCTTTCTTTCTTTCTTTCTTTCTTGGGGTGGGCTCTGCTGGCACGAAAACACCCTTGGGGGTACATCTGGGCCACATGACTCCTACCCCAATTTGTTTGCATGTTAAATGCTAGCTTTCCTCTGTGATAGTATGCTTGCATGTATGATTGTGTGTATGTATGGGTTCCTGGTAAAACAAGGCCTTAAAATGAACCAAGAAAATGGATGCCATGCAAAGCATTGCTTGAGGCATAACTTGGAAGCCGGACCGAGGAAAGGAGAAGCTGAGATGAGGTTCTGGCCAAACATAACCAAAGACAATGAGACCTGATAACATGATTTGGGAGCGTTCTGTACAAGTGAGTGGACTGTTGGCCAGGCATGACATAGACAATACCAGCTGTCGGCATGATTGAGGAAGTTCTGAGGGAACATGGAACTGTCATGAGATCATGCCAGCTCGAAAAGCATGCAGTTCTCAAGGAAAGAGATGGAAAAGGTATAAGAGCTGGGACATTTTCAGCTTTGCTTTCATGGTTCCTGTACCCGCAGCAACAGACCATCCACACCTTCATGGATGTCTGATCACCGTTCAGGGAAGGATCATTGTGAGTATGTGGTGTGAGTGTGTGTGTTAATGGAAAAGAGCTCTTGATACTTAACTGAATGTTTAATGTCTTATGTTTAAATAAATGTTACATGCATAGTGATTGAAATCCAAATTTGGTCTCTCTGTGCCTTTTTGCCTGTCACTTGTCTGGGAAAATCTTAAACACTACCTGATTAAAAGGACCTCTTGTGGCCATAACATAATTGGCGTCACGAACAGGATCAGGAAAGTGTGAGATTTCTGGGACTTTTGACAGGGTTAAGGTCAGAGGGTGGAAAACAGGGGGACACCCCTGACTGAGTATAATTAAATAACTGAGTAACTGGATAAAGGGTCAGAAGGAATAATGGCTCTTTTTGGTAAGGGAAATGGAGAGGTTTGGATCCATTTATGGGAACCCTTTTTGTTCAATTGAAGGATCCTTTGGATGAGAATTGTGAAAACGGAGAGGTTTGGATCCGTTTATGGGAACCCTTTTTGTTCAGTTGAAGGATCCTTTGGATGAGGATTCTGAAAATAAGGCAGGAGATTGGAGAATAAATTTGTCTAACAGTATAATAACTAACACTAAAATGGAAGAAGCCTGGAAAAGGCTTTCCAGTATTTTAAGGAGCAACTAGAGGAAGATACTTAAAGGAGTGAGGAGAAATTGTTTAAAGCTGATGCTTTATTTTGTCAGGAAGCTGGCAATGCAGAGAAAATGGGAGCAGAGTAAACACTTTTAGCTTTAAAGGGGATGACCCAATGTTATTTAAAACCCAATAAGTTGAAGGGAAAAATAGATGAGGAAACTGAAAAATTGAGTTTTAACATTACATAATATCATAAGTTGCAAGAAAATATTAAGCTTGAGTATGAGAACAAAGCACTAAGAAAAGAAAAGAAACTCAGAGGTAAATATTAAAGAATTAGCAGAGAGGGAAAAAAAACAAAAAACAAATCAGTTAAACAAAAAGTTAAGCAGTTAAAATAAGTCCTTACATAGAAAAAAAATGATCAGGACAAATCCCAACTAAAGAATAATGTTTATGTAAAACAGGTTTCCTGGAGCCTAGAAAATGATTATGATTGTTGTTGGGAAAGAACCTGTCCTGATAGTCCTGATTGCAGTCCTTCAGGGGACACAGGGAAAAGGAAGCAAAAATGGCCAAGCCAGTGTGGCTGTCAATATGATAATCGTAGAATAAAAACTGTCAGGAAAAGGACAAGCTGGTGAGATATTCTGTCTCAGATGATCCTATGTTAACTGGGAAAATGAGGAAATTAAAAGAATCTCTGGGACAGCCAGGGAGCAGGAAAATAAAGTGGGCTATTAAAGTATGGGAGGCAGCAGATAAAAATGATATGACTCTGGAAGAAATAACTTGTTAATATGACCAAATTATGGCTATCTGGCAGTAAGTCTCTCCAACCAGTATTATTAG